>CM030009.1:97759783-107759783 GCA_017639485.1 Pluvialis apricaria
AGCTATACCTTTATTTGCTGAAGTGCTGCTTTATTGTGCTCTTCAGAAGTACATCAATTCTATTGGACAAATCGGTGTGTAAGACCCCTTCATCTAAAACAAAATTGATCCTACTGCTTCTTTATATGTATACATAGCCTATCTATAGCCGTCTGAAGATATCAGGTGGAGTTACAGTTCAAATGTAAAACATTCTCCATTCGGTATTTGTGTTCACGTAAAATATAAGAATAGTGCCTATTTACATGTTACTGTTTTAGTTTTCACTTCAAGATGTTTTCAGAAAACCATAAATTAGATTTTTCCTGGTCAAAAAGGCATTTAAATGCTAGTGTTTATTGCTTTTTTTGCTTTACATAAATAAACAAATAAATAACATGCAAAAGAAAGTTCTAAATCAAAACAAGATTAATATAGTAGTGAAGCATTTTTTCCCTGAAAGAAAATGGTAATGGATTTGTGTCCTTGTTCTTAAGTACTGACCATTTTATATAGACTTACAAGGAAATAAAATAAAACACCGGAACTTTTGAATAGTGAAAAAGAAACAGTTCAAAAATAGCATGCAAATAGGGTCAGTTGCTGAAATTTCTAGTGCATGATGTCAGATTATTCTGTTGCACAACTAATTTATATGAATTCTTTTGGACAGTCAGTAGGAAGAACTACCGGTTTTAATTTTACATATTGAAATGTTTTTTTCCTGTTCTGGTTTGAGGTAGAATAGAATCAATTTTCTGTTCAGTAATTTTACTTTGCAGCTAAGCCTCTTCTAACTAACTGAACCCTCTGAAATTAACGGCGTATTTTTAAAACTGCAGTCCACTCCCAGAGTGGTAGGACCTGATAGTTTATAGTTGATATGAAGGAATAGTATGCAGAGAGGCTCTTGCTTATACTTATTGCTGTAACAACCAAGGTCAGCTAACTTTGCTATTTGCCTGTTAGAGGGTCAGAAGCGGAAAAGCGTAGACAGGTCGCACCTGCGGGGAGGAGCGGACAGGACAAGTGACCCAAACCTGACCAAGGGGGTATTCCATCCTATCTGCCTCATGCTCAGTAAAAAGCTGAGGGATCAAAGGGTCAACCCTCTTTCTTCAATGACCAGCGTCCGAGGAGGACTCTGTCTGTATTTCTGCCTTTGATCCCGATCTGTGCATTCCTGAATCCAGACCCAGAATCCAGTCCTGTCCGTTGCTGAGTCCAGTCTGGGACTTTCCCCACGCCTGCTGGTAACGTGATCATCATCCTGAGAGCTTGATAAGGTTTTGTATATATTGTATATGTTTCATTATTTTCTTTTTTATTATTTTATTAATATTTTTGTTAGAGTAGTTTAGTTTCTTTTTCAAACTCATAAGTCTCTTTTTCTCTCTCCTTCCTCTCCTTGGAGTCAGAAGTCGGGGAGAGCATCTGTTGTTCATTTCAGTGGCCGGTCTGGCCCAAACCATGACATTTCCATGTAGAAAAATTGCAGGGTCTCTTTAGACAATGTAGTGGGTTGGCAAGGTTTTGATAGCGGGGGGCTACAGGGGTGACTTCTGTGATAAGCTGCTAGAAGCTTCCCCTGTGTTCAACAGAGTCAGTGCCAGCCAGTTCCATGATGAACCCACTGTTGGCCAGGGCTGAGTCCATCAGCAACAGTGGTAGGCCCTCTGTGATAACATATTTAAGAAAGGGAAAAAACCTGCTGCACAACAGCTGGAAAAGAGGAGTGAGAATATGTGAGAGAAATAACTCTGCAGACACCAAGGTCAGTGAAGAAGGAGGGGGTGAGGACCATGGTGAAGCAGGCTGTCCCCCTGCAGCCCATGGAGACCTACAGTGTAGTAGATATCCACCCTGCAGTCTGTGGAGGACCCCAGTGCTAGAGCAGGTGGATGTACCTGATGGAGTCTGTGACCCCATGGAGAGCCTGTGCTGGAGCAGGCTCCTGGCAGGACCTGTGACCCCGTGGAGAGGAGCCCATGCTGGAGCAGGATCGCTGGCAGGACTTGTGACCATGTGGGGGACCCATGCTGGAGCAGTGTGTTCCTGAAGGACTGCAGCCAGTGGAAAGGACCCATGCTGGAACAGTTTGTAAAGCAACCTGTGGGAAGGACTCATGTTGGAGTTCATGGAGGACTGTCTCCTGTGGAACCCCATGCTGGAGCAGGGGAGGAGTGTGAGGAGTCTTTCCACTGACGAGAAAGGAGTAGCGGAAACAATGTGTGATGAACTGACCACAACTCCCATTCCCCGTCCCTCTGTGCCACTCGAGGGGAGGAGGTAGAGAAATCGGGAGTGAAGTTAAGCCCAGAAAGAGTCACAGAATCACAGAATCTCCTAGATTGGAAAAGACCTGTAAGATCATCTAGTCCAATGATTAACCTAACACTGACAAGCCCACCACTAAACCATGTCCCTAAGCACTATATCTACATGACCCTTAAATACCCCCAGGGATGGGAACTCCACCACTGCCCTGGGTAACGCATTCCAATGCTTGATGACACTTTCAGTGAAGAAATTCTTCCTAATACCCAAACTAAACTTCCCTTGGTGCAACTTGCAGCCATTTCCTCTTGTTCTATCACATGTTACTTGACAGAACAGGTCGACTCCCACCTCTCTGCAACCTCCTTTCAGATAGTTGTGGAGAGAAATAAGGTCTCCCCTCAGCCGCCTTTTCTCCAGGCTAAACAACCCCAGTTCCTTCAGCCACTCCTCATAAGACATGTGCTCCATATCCCTCATCAGTTTCATTGCCCTTCTTTGCACACACTCTAGTGCCTCAGTGTCCTTCTTGTGGTGAGGGGCCCAAAACTGAAGACAGTACTCAAGATGCGGCCTCACCAGTGCCGAGTACAGGGGTAAAATCACCTCCCTGGTCCTACTGGCTACACTAGTCCTGATGCAGGCCAGGATGCCATTGGCCTTCTTGGCCACCTGGGCACACTGCTGGCTCATATTCAGCTGGCTGTCAATCAACACCCCCAGGTCCCTCTCTGCTGAGCAGCTTTCCAGCCACTCCTCCCGAAGCCTGTAGCATTGGTGGCAGTTGTTGTGGCCAAAGTGTAAGACCCGGCATTGGGCCTTATTGAAACTCATACAGTTTTCCTTGGCCCATCGATCTAGTCTGTCTAAATCCCTCTGCAGGGCCTCTCTACCCTCAGGCAGATCAACATTTCCACCCAGCTTGCTGTCATCTGCAAACTTACTGAGGGTGCACTGGATCCCCTCATCCAGATCATTGATAAAGATATTAAACAGGACTGGCCCCAGTATTGAACCCTGGGGGACACGACTTGTGACTGGCTGCCATCTGGAATTAACTCCAGTCACCATCACTCTCTGCGCCCGGCCTTCCAGCCATTTTTTTACCCAGCAAAGTGTATGCACATCTAAGCCATGAGCAGGCAGTTTCTCCAGGAGAATGCGGTGGGAAACAGTGTAAAAGGCTTTACTAAAGTTCAGATAGACAACATCCACAGCTTTTCCCTCATCCACTATGACCATGTTGTAGAAGGAGATCAGATTAGTCAAGCAGCACCTGCCTTTCATAAACCCATGCTGACTGGGCGGGATCATCTGGTTGTCCTGTGCATACTGCATGATGGTACTCAGGATGACCTGCTCCATCAGCTTCCCCGGCACCGAAGTCAAACTGACAGGCCTGTAGTTTCCTGGATCCTCCTTCCAGCCCTTCTTGTAGATGGGTGTCACATTGTCTAGTTTCCAATCTGCTGGGACCTGCCCAGTCAGCCAGGACTCTTGGAAAATGATGGAAAGTGGCTTGGTGAGCACCTCCGCCAGCTCTTTCAGAACTCTTGGGTGGATTTCATCCGGTCCCATAGACTTGTGTATGTCTATGTGCTGCAGCAGGTCACTGACCATTTCTTCCTGGATTGTGGGGGAAATCCAGGAAGGGAGGGGTGGGGGGAAGGTTCTTTAAGATTTGGTTTTATTTCTCATTATCATACTCTGATTTGATTGGTAATAAATTAAATTATTTTTTCCCTAAGTTGAGTCTGTTTTCCCTGTGGCGGTAATTGCTGAGTGTTCTCCCTGTCCTTATCTCCACCCACGAGCCTCCTGTCATATTTTTCTCCACTGCCCAGTTGAGGAGGGGGAGTGATAGAGCAGCTTGGTGGGCACCTAGCATCCAGCCAAGGTCAGCCCACCACAGACACTTATTTGTGGGATCCTGTGGTATGGCCTTGCACTCAGCAGGTAAGTAGCAGTTTAATTAAACATCACTGCATTGCCGTTAGTACCAGGGGATTACAACTTCTTAGCTCTTGACATCTTGAGACCTTGTGGAATGTTGAATTCTGGTAACAACAATTTAACAAAATTTATCATGAGGCCTTGTAGGAGGGGAACATGTTTTTATTTTAATACTAGAAATGCTACATGCACGCATTCTCATAAAAAGCAGAGCATGTGTTTGTACAAGTAGTCTGTCCAACATTCAAGGATTAAGGGGCATGTACCCAGGCGGGCTGGCCAGGACTCCTTGTGATGATACAGAGGACAAGAAGCACTGTCTATTGAGTCATTATCAAGTCTCTTGGCTTCTTCCTAAGTGGGCAGCCATGATAGCTGTGGACGTCTTTTTTATATCCTTTAGGAGCTGACCTCAATTAGTGGATTTTGTTTGGTTGTTTTTTTTTTCTCTCAGTCCTGTCCAACCTCTACACATCATTTGGACCGATTCACTTTCCTTTGTCTCTGTACCTTTGTGCCTTAAGGTGCTCATCCTGTTCAGGGTGTAGGCTGTCCTCAATTTTCTTGTCCTGTGTACACTGCATGTACTACCAGTGCAGGGATCTTCTTGACCTGCTCATGTAGGTGCCATAAACACTGTTTTACTTACTCTCTTCTGCTATTGCCACATCCAGATACTCTCATTGATTCTCCAGTCTCATTTCTATTGCAATTCTGCAACCTGGGAGGACATTTTGGGAGCAATTTGAAGTTGCACTGTATGTTTCAGCTGAGGTTTTAAAGCTTTACTGCAGGCAATAGAGTTAGCTGCTCTTTAACAATAAAGGCCAAAGTCTTGATCCTTTCATTAGAGGCCCCAGCAGAGGAAGGAGGTGACCGTTTAAGTAGTTTTAGTGCATTATTGCACAAAGCAGGAAAACTATTAGTAGACAAATATCCAGGATTTCAGCTGATTTTTTAAAAGAAACAGGATTTGCAGGATCAGTGGTTCCCTGAAAAGGATTTTGCTGATTGCCAGTTCAGGATAAGTGGGCACAAAAAGGACCCTTTTCTGTGACCCATTGATGTTTTTATCTTTTTACATGTCACGGAAATCAGGAGATTTTTGAAAAGGACCTGACATTTGATGACCTTGCTTTAAAGGTATCCATATATCTTAGTTTCCAGAAGGTTTTACTAAGTAGATCAAATATATATGATGTATTCTAAAAAGAGCCGAAATTGAAAAATAATTTCTAAAATGAGGCAAATTAGTCAGATCTACCTGTAATATGATCTCTTGCAACATGCACATTTGACCAAATACTGTTAATAATGGTCTGCAGGATAATATACATTAGTAGTAGGAATTTAAAAGTCATCCCTTCATTGGCAGGTTGAAACAAACAAAAGGCCAAGATGATAATAATCTACACAGTGGTGTGTAATTTTTCTTTTATTCAAGACCAAATTGTCTTTGATGAACCTAAGATGTGAGTATGGTCACAGCAGTTCCATTCCCCACAACTACAGTGACAGGGAGCAAATATGAGGAATACAATTTAACAATCCTTTAATACAATTTTCAACAAGCTGCAAATACAATTGTAGAAATACATTTTTTTCAAATGACTTGGTAGTTTTTAAGAATTTACTTGAACTCAAGCATCTTCGAGCTGCATTTTGTATAACCCATTTTGTGAGGGTATTATGTTAGTGTTGTCCTCTTTCACCGTTAATCTGCATAATTGTAATTGAAATTACACGTTTGGTTTGATTTAAGAAAAAACACAATGTTAAACTTCTGTTCAAATACGAACCAAACCTTTGAGGTTTTCTTTTCTTAAAATTATTGAAATTATAAAGGGTAGACAAAATGGCATACAAAAAAGCATTTTATTTGGAAAGCATTTTATGAACCAACAGAGATACATGCATAGGTGTTTATACGCATTCTTTTTTGACATAATTTTCCATAATTCTGTCAATTTATCTGAATGAGTATAGTGACACGTCACAGAGAGATGAATTAGCAATTGCTAATTGACTGGGAATCACTTAGCATATTTTTGGTGCTTCAGGAATATTGAAAACTACCTAACAACATTAATAAGAGTTGTAAATGATACCGTGTTAACTGTGGTAATTTTCAGAACTTTACGTCAAAGCAGCACATTTTTCATTTTTTTTTTTTTGTTTAATAGAGAACTGACTGAAACTTCTGTTACTGCAAAATCTACTGGAGTTTTTGTTGGGTTACTATATGCTATCTTGAGATGGGCAAAAGGCGATAGGGTAATTCATAGTAGAGAAGGGTCACAAAGGATTAATAGTGAAATTCTACAAATATCTATTTTTCAAATGCAATGTAAATTTGATTTAATGAAAATTTTTTAGATCAAAAACATTGCCTTCAAAAGTGAGTACAAGTCTATGGAAATTTTGGGGGTTTTCCCCATTATTTTTTAAAAATTAACTGAAACCAGAAATGTTAATGTCCATTTTCAAGTATTTAAGCACTGAAACACTAGTACTTATTGTTTAATTCTTGTAATAAAAAAAAGTCTAATGGAAAATTTGCTTATTTCCTACCTGCAAGCCAAATCTAAAATGTCAGCATGCATAAAATTGGAACACAAATTGTTGCAGTGCTTGCTAGTTTTTTTCTGCATTTTCTGTTTTCTGATTCATTTTACCTTTGATGATGATTAAATGAACTTAAGTCTTTGTCCGAATTTTTACAAAACAAAGGCTGAGAAAAGTACCATGTCTCTTTCAAGAAGTGTTTTGAGCACCTTTGATCTTCTGTGTGATTTGTAGATGAAGACTTTTCATGAAGTGATCCAAATTGTCTTTCCATCTTCTCACAATCTTGTTGCAGATAAAGAGCACAATTCTTCTTTTTTTGTTATCTACCTCAGGCTCTCCAACTCCTTATAGCATGTTTTTCAAAAATATTTCTTCCTCTTTTAAGATGATTTGTCCTAAACATTTTTCCTGAAATTGGTACCTTGAATGCCAGACACTCAAAGGAAAATTTCTCATTGACTTTGGTGCTGAAAGATCAGTCTCTATATTTTCTCCATGTTCTCTCTTTCCATATTTTTTAAAACAGGCTGTTAAAGCTTCTCAGCATTATTATTCTGACCTCTAATTCTTTCCATGCAGATGCAATTGGAATAATTGCAACAGGACTGAAAATGCTATGGTGTTATTGCCATGAATAAGTTCATTGCAATGACTAATGACATCAGTAAAAAAGAAGCAGATGTAAGACATACTTAGATTATGTATATACACAAAACAGTAAAATATGGAGAAAGTTGGAGAGAATAAGTGTTAAATTATAATGGTGATGACGAACAGCATCAGACTTGCCCTGGAGATGTTGGGAAGTGTGTTGAAAAAGATGTCTTGCAATTTCTCATTTACCAAATTGGTTTATAAACTGTGCATAAATTAAAATATTTCTCAGAACTATCTTTTTATTGCTCTCCATTATTCTATGAAGAATGAAAGGGAATTATAGTTAACAATTTAAAAACATCGTGCCTTCAGAATGAAAACTTGCAAGTATATGTAATAAGAGAGATGCTTGTATATTATGTTTCCTTTTTGGCAATCTTTTCATATATAGAATGTATGTAGGCAAAATATTTACAGCCTCTCAGCCCACTGCTAACTAATTCCTTTTCACAATTATCTATATCCCTTATGCTAAATGGATAAGCCAGATAAACAACCACAAACATTAAAGAATTTATGCACATATTGCAACTCCCATTTTATTAACTAAATGGCACACATGGAATCTTAAAATTCTGTTTTAAATTGACAATTAATAATGCAAACCAAAAATTCTACGCTGGACAAGAACTAGAGGTTTTCATTTTTAGAAAAGAGCTTTATTGTGCAACATGGAAAACCTAGGTATTGTGATTAATGGGAGAGCAGGTATGCAGTATCTGTCTTTCAAGAAAGGCACATTCTCACACCACTACTGGTAAGAGTTAAGTGTTTATTACATGCCCATCAGAGTCTTTATCAAAGACAAAAAAAAGGAATTTTTCCCACAGGTCATTCCTGTATTGGCTGAGAACTGAACTGGAGTTCCACGAGAAATAAAAAGACTGGAGGAAAGTGGACAGGGTTTGGGACTTTTGAACCCCTAAACATTTTTGAATGGGCACATCTTGTAGTCATTAAGCTGTAATGCAGGAAAAAAAAATTACATAGTTCTGTACTACATGGTTATGTATTTATATAGGTGTGTATATCCGCACATATACAATAGTATGCAATAGAGATAATCTTATAGGATGGCAATAGGTCAAAGATATCTTAATATGTCAAATTTTAAGACAGTTTACTTTCCATATATTTCTTTGTATTTACTGATTTGGGCAGGGAAGCCCTTTTGCTTTCACTCTAAGTCTGAAAAATATGCAAACAGTGAGGTGATAATTCCTATGTAAAATCTTGGGTTTAATAAAATTCTTTGGAAGCCAGTAACTAGTGGTGTCCCTCAGGGGTCAGTACTGGGTGCAGTCCTGTTCAATATATTCATCAATGACCTGGATGAAGGGATAGAGTGTTCCATCAGCAAGTTTGCTGATGACACAAAACTGGGAGGGGTGGCTGACACGCTGGAAGGCTGTGCTGCCATACAGCATGACCTGGACAGGCTGGAGAGCTGGGCAGAGAAAAACCTGATGAGGTTCAACAAAGGCAAGTGTAGGGTACTGCATCTGGGGAGGAATAACCCCATGCATCAGTACAGGTTGGGGGCTGACCTCCTGGAGGGCAGCTCTGTAGAAAGGGACCTGGGAGTCCTGGTGGACAACAGGATGACCACGAGCCAGCAATGTGCTCTGGTGGCCAAGAAGGCTAATGGCATCCTGGGGTGTATCAAGAAGAGTGTGGCTAGCCGGTCGAGGGAGGTCATCCTCCCCCTCCACTCTGCCCTGGTGAGGCCGCATCTGGAGTATTGTGTCCAGTTCTGGGCTCCCCGGTTCAAGAAGGACAGGGAACTGCTGGAGAGGGTCCAGCAAAGGGCTACAAAGATGATTAGGGGACTGGATCATCTTTCTTATGAGGAAAGGCTCAGGGACTTGGGTCTTTTTAGTCTAGAAAAAAGAAGACTCAGGGGGGATCTTATCAATACTTATAAGTACTTAAGGGGAGGGTGCCAGGTAGATGAGAATAGCCTTTTTTCAGTTGTGCTCAGTGACAGGACAAGAGGTAATGGGCACAAACTGGAGCACAGGAAGTTCCATCTTAACATGAGGAGGAACTTCTTTACTCTGAGGGTGGCAGAGCACTGGAACAGGCTGCCCAGAGAGGTTGTGGAGTCTCCCACACTGGAGACATTCAAAACCCGCCTGGATGCCGTCCTGTGCAACTGCTGTAGGTGTCCCTGCTGTGGCAGGGGGGTTGGACTAGATGATCTCCAGAAGTCCCTTCCAACCCTGACGATACTGTGATAGCATTTGTATGCCTTTTCAGTGTTGGTTGCATAGAACATGAAAAATCCTTCTTTTCTGTTTACATAGAATATAAAAACAAATAAACAAATCAACCTGCCCCTCCTCTTTTGCTCTCTTCCTTGCTTCCATTATCTAGCCTTTGACATACTGAAGTAACTTTCCATATTATTTTATTACTGCAGGGGCAAATCTTACCCTTGTTTCCACCTTATGGAAACACTCACCAAACTGGAGTTATTCAGTCTAGTAGTTTAAGGGTTATTAAGGTTATACGGCTCATCTCCTTGCCCCTTTCAGATCAGCTTCACAACTTCACAGAAATTCCCTGCACAACAGGCCTTTGAAGGAGTATTAGAGGCAGAATCCACTTGTTAATGCTTCCCCTCAAGCAGTTGCTGACACTATTGCAGTCTGAGTTTCAGTAAAATGTGCAGTGCAGGTTAAAATGAGGATTGTTTTGACCTAAGAATATTTTTTTTGTGTTAAGCTTGGGTATGCATGGAGCTGACCCCATCTGATACTGCTTTTTTATTGCTTTGATCATAATGTAAACATCAATCTATCATGTTCTGCTAATAAATTTTTTTTATGTGTTCTTTTATATGAAGAATCTTGTTACTCTCTATCATTATGTTTCCAAGAAACTAAATACAGAATTTACCAGTCACCATATGATATTGTCACATAGAAACAAAAAGTCCAAAATTCTGTGTGAGGAATCTCTGACACAACATGTTCATATTAGGATTCTAGTTAAGATCAGAGAAGTGTTTTTGAGGTGAATCTCCAATTAGCTCCTTTACGGCACTTCTTGGTGTCATGGAGGCACTTGTTGGCATCACGGAGCGGTCACTCCTCACACAAATGAAACTCCTTTCAGATGAAACTAACCTGACCATGTGCTCCCAGGCACTACAGCTGCTTAAAAGCCTCCAGTACATGGGACCAAACTAGTTTTAGCATAGCAATCTGTGAAATTTTTATAGCATCAATGTCAGGTCCTCAGGATTGACCGTTTAGCTCTACCAACCTACTCCTACTATGCAGCACTACTTGCTAATTGTAAAGATGATGAACTGTCCTTCAGCAGTGGCTATTGTACCACCAGAAAAATATACAAGTCTGGTGAAACTGCCAGCAGTGTTGCTGTGCAAGAGGAGGAAGAGAATTCCTCGTAACTGTAGCCTTAACCTGATTATCTGTATGGCCTGGACCTCGGGTCTATGTTTCCCAGTCTTTACTATGAGAATTTAGGGATTGTGATTACTGGTTAAAGAGTAGCAGTTCCATAAACGTTTGAATGCTGCTATTAGTAAAACAGAAATTAATTTCTCACTGGAACAATGTAGATTAGATCTAGGTAATTAATTTGTAAATACAGCCCTTGAAATCTTGTGAGAAACATTTTAGAAGCACAGAAGAGTAAGGAAATGAATATTTTCAGGTTCCTGAGAGTCAGTTACTAAATATAGTAAGTAAAATGCATGTATTTGTTACAGCCCTCTAGTTATAGACACTATGAGATGTCTCTGTCATACAAATTAGAAAATCAAAACATCTATTGGGTCATTAAGGTAATGCTCTTCTCAGGGTTTGATTCTCTCTACAAAGTGCTGTCTAGGTATTTATATAGTCCAGTTTTAAATGGTTTAAGAAAAAGTCTTCCAGATTTCACACCAGGACACTGTTTTGTAATTGAATGCATATCATTCTGAGATTGCTTTACAAGTGATTGGCACTCTTCAGAATATATTTATAACATAGCTCTGGTAAAACAAACAAGCATACTCAAATTAGATCCTGAGGAAGCTAATTTTCTTTCCCAGTCACTGCAGTACATCTGTCATTCTCCTCACTATTGCTATAGTGTTGTCATGCTCAGGCATATATCCCATAAAAGCTTATCCTCAGCTCTAACCTGTGTTTTATTCTTTGCTTCCTCTTGACTGCCTCCATGTAAAACCCTTATGTCCAATGTGTACGTGCTTTGACTCCAGACTCAACTGCAAGAGATATTGACAGAAGTATTACAATTGCTGGAGATATGGAAGGAAACATGATTTTGCTTTAAAAAAAGGCTTTTTTTCTGTCCACCTTGTAATAAAAATGCAGCCATCATTTGGGTTGCGGAGATGAGCCAAGCAACTATTAGAAGACACCATCTTGCCGCACAGAAGGGTACAGCAGGAGTTTGCTTGCCTTTGCAAGTTCTGCAAGCAGCACGGTTTAGGGAGAAGCATTTGAAATCTTCAGGCATTAAAATGTCTTGAGGAAGTTGGTGGAGGTGGGTGTCAAATAAATGCCCCTCTACCGTGAGTGACCACGCACAGTCGTTAGGGCAATGCACTCGCGCCCGTCTGTGCAGGGATCATGCTTCAAGCATTCCGGTTTGCATATGGGAAGTCATGACATGTTCTTACCCTAAGCATGAATGAATTCTTCTTAAAGATCTGGAAGTAGAAAATACCACTGAGATATTCTACATCTTCCTCAGCATTTTCCTACATCCTGCTAAAATGGCTTCTGAACCATGAATAGGAAGAGTACACCAGTTGTGCCAGTCCTGCAGTTTGATATGGGCTGGATTCAAAGAAAGAAGTACGCTGATCTGGAAGTGTCTCAGGTGG
Organism: Pluvialis apricaria; assembly: GCA_017639485.1. Lineage (NCBI taxonomy): Eukaryota > Metazoa > Chordata > Aves > Charadriiformes > Charadriidae > Pluvialis > Pluvialis apricaria. Next base: position 97,772,085 of record CM030009.1, read on the forward strand.
ACTGGCTAAATATATTGCTGTAGGCAGCCTTAGGAAAGACAAATATATTTTGTCAAAACATCTCACAAAGTGGCTGGATTAGTTCAAATAACAAAATTTCAAAGCAGCTTCCCGGGCTGTACTGGTGCATCTGTATCTTGCACCGCAGAAGCAACTGGAAAGGAGTATGTGACCACTGCCTAAATGTAAATGCTGTGACTAATCAAAGCCTGTTGCTGCCAGACGGAGGAATGCTGGGAGCCCCTGCTCTCCACCACACCCCAGAAATCCTGGAGCACAAGCTAGAAATTGGTTCTGTTTTACCTCAAACCAGGACATTATGTTTTAGTTGTGCTTGATTCTGCACCTGTTTTGAGAGTGTGGGGTAAGGTGGTGGTGGGGCCTGCATGGCGGCCTCTGTGAGGAGAGGCCGGGGCTGCCCCATGCTGGACACAGCCGGTTCCAGCCGGCTCTGACCGACCCACCGCAGGACACGGCTGGGCCCCGCAGCCACGGTGGGGGCACCTCGGGGGAAATGTATTTGAGAAAAGGCAAAATTCTGCACAACAGAGACCAACAAGTAAAAAAAAAATAAAAATTTAGGAAACAGCCCTGTGAACACCAAGATCAGAGAAGGAGGAGGTGGGGGTGAGTGGAGGGTGGTTTAGTTTTTGTCTTGGTTTCTCACTATCCTACTCTAATTGACAAGAAATTAAATTATTTTTCCCCATGTCGGGTCTGTTTTGGCTATGATGGCAATTGGTAAGTGGCCTCCCCTGTCCTTACCTCAACCCATGAGCTTTTCATCTTATTTTCTCCTTCCCGTCCTGCTGAGGAAGGGGGGGTGGTTGAGGCTGGTGGGGGCCTGCGAACACCCAACGTCAGCCCTCCACCCACCATAGGTATTCGTCTGTGATCTTGGCAACTCCCGGTGCACATACATGGGAATCAGGTTCAGGAATACTACCTGTGTGTGAGTGAGCACTAACTGTTTTAAGAAAAAAGGGTTAGATGCTTCCTTGGGAACCATACAGGCTGAGTGCCATATGCAGTCAGAGTTACGCAGGCAGCAGAGACTAGACAGGGAAAGGACAAGGTGCACGATGACATTATATATGTACATGCTATGATGCTTCAAGATTTTTTTTTTAAATTCATTTAAACATAAAAAGCTAAATCCCTTGAAGGTGCAAAATAGAAATTCTTCACTGAAATGAAATCTCATGCTACCTGCTGTTACAGACTAATTGCTCACAATCAGTGGACTCTTATCTTTTTCATTTCAAAATTATTAGTATTACTTTGGTTATTAGTGTAATTTGGTGTTATCCTTTTTCCTTTCCAAATTAAAATGCACCGTGATATGCTCTAAAATGAATAAGAAGTTTAATTATTTTTCCAAGGGAAAACATTTAATTTAAGTTCATACTCAATACTCCTGTTATCAATGTTATCATGAAGAGACAATTTTGGTGTGGTAGCAAAATAAATGAAAACTGTGTATATGGTTAAAAAGCTCGGCTGGCAGTGAGTTGATACAGCAAGAATTCATCAATATCTCACAGTCCATATGTTTTCTCCCCTCATGCCTGGTATTTCACCTTAGTTCATTGACTTGATTTCTGAGTATCTCATTTAATGATCATTCTCCTCTTTAACTCAACTTTCCTTTCGCTAAACCATTCTGCAATTCTGTCTGATCCCTCGGACACCTCCTTAGGTATCTGGCCTCTGAATCTTATTTAGCAAATCACTGATTCCCTTTGGAATAACAGGTAAGGGTCCCACTCTCAATAGTTCTGTCTCTACCCACTTTTCCTTTGGCTTGTCACAGTAATATATCTAGCTATCTATTAGCTTCATTCAAATGGCTTCTGAACAAACACATTTTAATCTCTGTAGTCTTTCTGCTGAGATTATCCCATTGCTAAACTATTGCTCTCAAGCAAGTTTATAGAATCACTAGAGATAATACCATTCCCTGTCTTCACATGCGCTTTGGGATGGCCTTCTGAGCTGTTTTGAATGTGACTACTGGGCTTTCATAAAACATAGGTCTTCTGATTTTGTTGAATAGATATTCAGAATAATTAATTTGTTTCAAACTTTTGAATTTAAAGCTACTCTTCTCTCTTTGCGTATTTTCAAAAGATAACAATTTCCTACTTTGAATTTTGATTTTATGATGATCTTTTTTATTACTATTTTTAAATTTAAGGGTGAGTTTACAACATTTTCTTATCTATACTACACCACAATGCTTCCTACTGTAAAACATCTTCATTTGTTCATTTCAGTCTTGGTTGTTTTATGAAGAAGAACAGGCCGTCAGTATGAAAGTCAAACATCTTTGCACTCAATTCTAATTTGTGTCTTCCATTTTCACATGAATATACCTCATCCATTTTCATTGTTTGACTGCACCTAACATTCCTATTTGGTTCTTCAGGATAAAGTCTTTCTGGGTATGAAGTTAATTCCATTAGGACTTTTCTTGATCTTGACCTCTACATTGCTTCCAGACCAGCTTTCTGATATTTAATTCTGAACCTTCTTGGTTTTGCTTATAAATACATCTAATTTGCCACCTCTGGATCACTGTCAAAAGGTTGATCTTCCTGTCACAGTAATTGTAACTCCCTCTTTTTACGATTTTTTTTCTATATTTGCATTCTATAACATCTAAACCAATGAAGCACTTAAGATCCAAGTGGTAAAATATCTCACCACTATCAGGACCCTGTGGTTATGCTGTTTCAATTATGCATTTCACCAGTTCACTGAATTTTCCCTTCAGTATACCCTGCAGCTATAAATTGCCTCAAAGAAGCTGGAAGGGAATCAGAAAAACTTTGTTCCATAGAATCAAATGTTTATGTTTGTTCAGAAATCCATAAGTAAGAAACATCATGAACCAGAAACTTTTTCTGACTATGTCTGGGCCAGCATCTCTATTTCAATATGCATCTTATGATTCTCTTCCATACCATTTGAATCATTGCTCTCTGACAACGATATCAAGGTGAGACTAATGATACGAAGAAAACAGGTTATTTAAATTAAGCCTTGTACATATAAGCTTCAATTTACTTGTTTTGAAATATCCTAATTTCTTTAGGCTAAATAATTTTTATCATAATAGAACTAGACAGGACTGTTTTTGAGAAGTGATCTTTCTGTGACCAGATAAGGATTTATTTGCAAGTAAAAGAGAGAAAAAATATTCTAGGAAGTGCCGGGAAAATGAAGAAATGGCTAGATATGTGCAAAGTATAGATGAAGTTAAGAATTGTACTGACTAGGTCATTAACCATAATGACAGTGTATAGGAAACAAAAGGGGTGTATATTATTTGCATTCCAGCTGTTTCTCAGTGAGGATGATGGAAAATGAAACTTCACTTGTGAAACTTTGTTTCTTTTCTCCCATGATATGTTTAAAGTACTTCTGTTACAGAGTTAAAAAGGATATTATGTCAGAATTGCCAGGAGGAAGAACTGATTGTTCTTTTAATTTTACAGTGACTGCAGATAAAGTTTGATCCTTCAGCCTAGATTTAAACATGGTTTGAGAGAGAATTGCATGTTCTGTTCCATTTGTTCAGAAGTTTTTCAGAGAGTTAACATTAAAAAAAACCAACCTAGAATCACAGATAAAGTGATAGGTAAGACATCATACTTCTCACGACCACTATAAAGAAGATCCATAATCTGAGATCTTACCCTAAGGCTAGTCTAAAGGAAAGTGATCATCACCCACAGTATATACTTGCCTATGCATACAGGAAGTGGAAGTATGTATGGAGAATGGAACTGTAGATGGGAGGGGACATAAAATCATGCTCTGACATGCTGAAACAGAATTAGAAAGATGAAAATTCAGATGGAGTTAAAAATGGAGAGAGATAGGAAGGAGAATAAGAAGGGCTGCTAAAGATACATCAGAAACAAAAGGAAGGCCAAAGAAAAAATTTGGCCTGCTGGATGGGGTGGTCTGCCACTGATGGAGGACACTGGAAAGTTTGGAATACTTGCTACCTTCTTTGCCTCCTCTTTCCTGGTAAGAACTGGTCTTGGGCCTCCTAGATCTCTGTGCCTAGTAGTTGAGCTTGAGGGAGAGAGGTACTATCCACAGTAGGGCATCATGTGAGTTAGGTACTACTTAATCCACCTGGATATGCACAAGTCCATGCAACCAGATGGGGTGCACCCTCCGAGGGAGTTGGCCAATGCAGTCCTGAGGCCTTCCTCTGTGGTCTTTGAAAGGTCATGGTGACTAGCAGATTTTTCCTGCTGGCTAGAAAAAGACATCTTCAAAAAGGACAAAAAGAATGACCTAGGGAACAACAGGGTAGTGGACCTCACCTCAGTGCCTGGGAGGTTAGGGAGCAAATCCTCCTAGAAGCCAGTTCAAGACACATAAAGGCCAAGAAGGTGGTTTGGAATAACTGGCATAGGTCTAATAAAAGCAAACTGTGCCATACCAATAGTTATGCCTCCTTTGAGAAGATTGCTGGCATTGAGGAGAGCAGTGAATGACATTTGCTTTAGCAGCGTCTAGGCTTTTGACAATGTCTCCCATAGCATTGTTGTATCCAAGCTAGGGGGGAATATGGACTGGCTGGGTAAGCTACAAACATGAAAAATATTGGATGTAACATTAGGCTTAATGGTTCAAAACCTAACTGGCAACCAGTTATGAGTGGTGTGACTAGGGTGATAGTGAAGCCAATGCTGTTTAACATCTTAATCAACAGCCTGGTTAGGGGACATAATATTTGTTCATTAAGACGATGTGACACCTCAGCCTGGGAGGACTGCTTGATACACTGGATGGCAGGGTTGCGATTCAGAAAGACCTTGACCAGCTGGAGGCAGAGGCCATCAGAAATTCAAGAATTCATCAAAGACAAATAAAAAGTCCTGCCATCTGAGATGGAATAAACTCATGGAACATTACAGCCTGCCAGCTAAGAAGATGCACTGCAGAAAAGGGTTGTGCAGCCCTGGTGGACAAAACACCCTTGCAGCAATGAAAGCTAACTGCGTACTATGTTAGTAGAAGGGCAGTCAGGAAGTCAACTGTTCTTTTCTCTTTGATACTTTAAGGCCATATATATGATCTTATGTCCAGTACCCCCCCCCCGCCCCTACACAAAAGAGAGATTGACAAGCTTCAGAAAGTCCAACAATTGACTACCAAGATGATTGGGGGCTGGAGCATATGATGCAGGAAGTGAAGATGACTGACTAGGAGTTATTCAGGTTGGAGAAGAGAAGATCAAGGACATCTAACTGCAGTCTGTCAAAAGTTGAAGGGTTTTATAGAAAAGAACCAGACTTCTGTCAGCCATGCATAGTGAAGAACAGGGGGCAATAGACACAAATTGCAGCAAGAGACCTTCCAGTTGGTTACATAAAGAAAAAGATAAAAAATCACAGTGAGGGTGATTAAGCACTAAAGCAGGCTGCACAGAGAGGCTGTGAGAACTCCACCTCTGGAGATACTCAAAACTTGATTGGACACAGCCCTAAACAACCTGACCTAACTTTGTTGTTGATCTTGCTTTAAGAAGCATGTAGACTAAATGACTTAGAGATAGCTCTTGCAACCTAAAGCATTTTATGCTTTAAAAACATTTCAGGATCATTGTCTATTGTTATTTGTGGTTCAGTCAAGCTGCTTGTGTTTTCCTGGGGTTGAATTCATTCAACTTCCCATCTGGACCACACTCTGAGTTACTACAAAGCCCATTACCTCCCATTTGGTTTGCTGTTGTTGCTTGATTAACTGTTTCCACAAAAGTTGCCCTCGTGATACGTGGTAAGCCTGGGGTTTGGACCATTTAATATTCATTAAACTGCTGTACTCCCTAGAAATAAGTGGCCTGAGTGTTACCTTTCAAGTAATTCCTGTCTCCCCCTAAATTGTCATACTACTGTGTGAACGTCTGGGGTCCTGTATCTACAGATCAAACCAGGGTCTGGACTGAGGCCACTGCCCTGTATAACCCCTTACTGCACAACTGGATGCACATATAAATGTGGAATTTTGCTACATTGTCGAGCTCTTTGTTTTTCTTACTCTCTGAAAGGCTCCTTTTGCTGACCCCCTCTAGGCCAAGCATCCTAAGGGCATGCCTGCCCCTGTCTGTGGTTTGATTCTGTATGCCTTTAGAGAATTTCCTAGATCTGAATAGGAAGCGGTAACTTGACCCCCCCAGCACACTGCAAAATAAGTGCTCATTTTTTAATAACACTTTTAAAACTATGAATTACTATACTTTTATGTAATGGCATATGCAAACGCAACCTCAGATCACCCTGAATTGTAAAAGGGCATGTGCAACACCAGCTGAGAACTAGGTAAAACTAATAAGTATAATCATTCTGTCTCTAAATTAAAGCAGGAAGACAAAGGTTTAAATATCAGTCAGCCAATAAATTGCAGATTTGCAGGGTCTAATTCCTGTATCAGAGAACAACTCCTTAGGTTAGTACAATTAGTACTTTATAGAAATCAGTCATGTGTTATATGATTTGCATGTTTTCTTGTGTTAGTTATTAACTTTCAAACTGCTTGATGAATTCTAGGTACAACCCTAAGCTGTGGTTCCATCTTCACAAGATCACAGACTCATAGAATCATAGAACGGTTTGGGTTGGAAATGGACCTTAAAGGTCCTTAAAGGTCATCTAGTTCAACGCCTGTGCAATAAGCAGGGACATCTTCAAGTAGATCAGGTTGCTTAGAGTCCTGTCCAACCTGGCCTTGAGTGTTTCCAAGGATGGGGCATCTGCAGCCTCTCTGGGCATCCTGTTCCAGTGTTTCACCACCCTCATAGTGAAATTTTTCTTCCTGATATCTAATCTAAATCTACCCTCTTCCAGCTTGAAACCATTACCCCGTATCCTGTCACTTCATGCCCTTGTAAAAAAGTCCCTTTCCAGCTTTCTTGTAGGCCCCCTTTAGATACTGGAAGGCTGCTACAAGGTCTCCCCAGAACCTTCTCTTCTCTAGGCTGAACAACCCAACTCTCTCAGCCTGTCTTTGTAGGAGAGGTACTCCAGCCCTCTGATCATCTTCGATGTTCCAGTCCTTGATCATCTCCATGGTCCTTCACCAGATTTGATCTATTATGTCCATATCTCTGTTGGACTTGGCAGTCCAGAAACGGATCCAGTACTCCAGATGTGAGTGAAGTGCTGAGCAGAGGTAAATGATCACCACCCTCAACCTACTGGCAGCGTTCTTCCTAATGCAGCCCAGAATGCTGTTGACCTTCCTTCCTTCAGAGCACATTGCTGACTCATTTTATTCATTTCTTATTGCATTGGGATGCTTAGTTAAGAATTTAATTTATTTAAATGTGGTGTCTTAGTAATTGGTGATAAAACTCATAAACAACATTCTTATATTTTTCTTCGAAATTGCAATGAAGGCTCTGAGAGGTATCCATTACTATGTTTACAGTCAATTGTATTTTTTTCCAGGGTTGCCTGTTTTAAAGTTTCTAAAAGATATGTCAGTGTTAGGGGAATTATATAGCATGTGTGATCTTAGTGAACTATGCATGGCATACAGGTTTCAGCTTTAATGTTTAATATGATGATCTGACAAAGTTTTTATATCTCCATCTGGCTTTTTATTGATATGTTGCTGGATAGGTGCATTTACCTGCAATAACTGTGGTGGTGGTCACATTGGTTGTAATGACACGTCTTCCTTGCTGAAGGAAGGCACGTTACAGAAACATTTCAGAGGAAACGTTTTGGACTGGACAGAGTGATATAAATTTCAAATTGATAGCTTCACTCCTGCCACATAACACATCTTTCTTACATGAAAACAATTCTTTATCCTTCACATATCACTCTTATTCCATCACTTGGGAATTCTTTACTGACCCATTCAAGATTGAAAACTGAAGTTACTCAGCTACTTGTACTAGTAAAACATATTGTAAAACCAAACTAAAATGTCATTATACTTCTTCCCTGCATATAGCCAATATGGAATGTCCTCTATGTTTCATGAAATCTATATTTATGGATCAGAGATTTATTTTATTTTGCTTTTATTTTTTTGAAAGAAGGTAGAAAAAAGGAAACGCTGAGCCAAATCTTGCTGCTATTTTACTGACAGCATGAAATTGTCTTGCTGTCCCAGAGGTTAATAAGAAAAAAAATCTCTTATCAGACATCAAAGAAAATGCAGAATTATCACAACAGCAAGTAATATTCTTTCATTCTCTAATAATAAACAGTGCACGTTTCTACGGGAAACAAATGTACCCAACTGAATAGATAAATCCATAAATAAGAGTGGACTTTTTGCTTTAGCTAAGAAGCAAACTGAAAAATATTCTGTATGTGGCTGGAGTCAAACTATATTAGTAATAGTGAGCTTTACTAGAAATCACACTGCTTTTAGTGGTCCTTCAGCACTATCCACTAACATATTATGGAAACATGTAATAGAAAACAAAACCCTGGTTGAAGAACTCTCCACTTTAGGAGAAGAGGAATACAAAACACTGGCAGACATTATTTTCAGTTTGACTTCATATATATAAAGGAAGCAGAAATTATTAGGATCCAATAAAAGGGTTCATGCTGTTTCAGCAGGTCTTAGAGAGAATGTATTGCCTAAATCCAAAATGGTGTTGCTGAGGAACCACTCAGTTGCTGATTAGCTCTTGAATTTCATAAGTTTTGCATGCATTTTTTTTCCTTTAAGCTTTCCGATACTTAAGAGTTGCACCTTTGCACCTTCTTGAATGAGCACTGTAACCCCTATCCTGATAGTGGAAAATGAAAGGTTTCTTCTGGGTGGGTTTTGAAAGAAACGAGTGAGCCCTGACAGTGTTCGAGGATCAAGGATATAGTTCGTATTTTCAGGGAAGTGTTCAATGCTATGAATGCTGAGTACTTCATGTGTCTTCATAAATTTGTGCGGGTAGAGGAACGAGGTGCTAGATGCACTCTGTTCTGGGTATTTTCTTAGAGACCGCTCTGTTTCATGCTGCGGCAAACTGGGAGCGGCAAACTGCCTTCCCAGGGCCCGTTCAAAGGTGCTAAACTCTTGCGTAGGACTTTCAGTGCTTACCTTGGGGCAAGTGGCTAAACGCCAGGGTTGGGGAATACCAAGCAGCTTAAGCAAAAGGTAACTCAAAAAGAATCTGTTAAATATCTATCTTCTGAACCCTAAGTCTTTGCTTTTGCCATGAATCATCTTAATTCTCAATGCAGACAGGCCTTAAAAATATCTGACTTCTTTTCCCATCATAAAAAGCCTAATAAACCTTCTTTTTGATTCAAGGATTTTATTTCATTTCAGATTTTTCACTTTAAAAATGCTGTATTAATTTCACTTGATTTTGGTTTGCTGGCATTTTGCCTCTCAGTTCCGTTTAGCATCAAAGAAAACACTAAACAAGCTATCAGGAGTTATTCTGAACTTTCAATAGTAGTTTTTAAAAAAGCCTAGCCCTTGCAATGACGGAAATAAGCTAGGACTTCACTTTGCTAGTGCTAGTACTTTTTTACCTTGAATGCAAATGAAGTCTCTCATTTTTTCCTCTAGAATTGTGATATTTAACATTGTTATCACACCAAGAAATAAACAATTGTTTAAGGAAATGGGTGAGAGTTTTTCTCAGTGCTACAGTGCTGAGTCAGTCATGCAGAACTAATTTCCTGGCTGTCTCTGAATGCACATAAAGCTGCTCTGTAGCTGCTGCTGACAATGAACTAGTGACTGGAAAAAGGAATCTTAAACACAGTCACATCTCTTGACTGTTAAAATCTTTTACACAAAGCATGCTGATCTAATGTACTGTAGTAAGCAGTATCCCTTTTTTTGAGTGTTAGTAAAAGAAGTTTTAATACCTGAAACTGTTGCTAAGTAACCAAATGCTTCCAAAATATATCTTTCTTGCTAATAAAACTGGCTTTTTATTTCTGCTAATGAATGTACTTACACTGGAAAAGCAACACTGGATATTGCACAATGGGAGAAATATCTTAACAATAGAAGATTATTATGCATAACTGAGGATGTCTCATTCATGTGGGGAGCATATTACAAGTCACTTAATCAGAAAATCTGTATTTGAATAAAACTGCCCAACATTTTAGAAGCAAGATGCAAATGGCAGTAGGCTGCCTTTGTAAAAAGGGACTCCCTTGTTTCTTTAGCTACATCATATGGTGCAGAAAAAGAGAACTGATGCCTGTCCTTAATATATGATATTTAAAGCAGGCTCACAGATATTTTTGCTTTCAGAGATGAAGTGAATTTCATAAAATGGTGTTTCAGCACAAAGATCCTCAGAACAAAAAAATCCCCAAACAATCCACCAACAGTAAGAGAAAAAATAAATACATTCACGTACACAGATTAACTAAGACTTCAAGAAAACGGAAGATGCCCACAAGTAGCAATATTGCTTTTAGCTTAATGTTATCTAGTGCTATTCTTCAGATAAACTTTAATGGCTGGGAGAAGATGAAGGTGGGAGGAAAGTGCACTCAAATCCAAGTTTGCAGTATTACAGCCCACACAGGGATGTAAATGAAGATTTGGACAGAGGATCTGCTCAGTGAAGCAGAAGGTTTTACTGCCCTCTAGTAAAATGCAGTTACGAAACTGTCTCTTAAAATGTATGCATGCTGAGTAAACCTATTCAGTTATTGTTGCTGAAAATGTGATTAGTCTTGGAATGTCATCTCATTGTTTCCGTAGTCAGACAATAAAACATTTACATTCAATGTAAAATGACTTATTTTTGAATTAAGGAAAATAGCAACAATGAAGCACCAAAGCAAGGTCTCTGTGGCTGCATCTGCATGAACAAATCTTGTGCCAAATTTTCAGCACTGTTATTAGCAAAAGCCTAAGTGGTGGCACTCCCTGGAAAAGAACAGAGTTTTCATAGCACAGTGCAAAAATTCCTGAGTCCTAACTACAAGGGAACTTACCCTGTTGTTAGCATTGTACCGGCACTAAATTAGCAGCTCAAGAGTGAGCATGATTTGTGTCCTTTAATCTCTGGCAGCAGCAACTCTGAGAATGAAATGGCAGCTGAACTCTTTATGTGGTGCTTAGACAGCACTGTAGAGAACTGGAAGATAGTTGCAGGGAAGTTGTAGATATTTAAAGGTGCAACACAAAGGAAAAAAGAAGTAAAATCATAGTTTTGTTGCCACACATAACTGTACCATGCAGTGCTGTACCGCTGGATTGTTACTAACAAGGATGACATGAAAGGATGTGTGAGGCTGTCATCTTAAAAAGCCTGACACTGATGGTGATTGTTGTAACTGTGTACACTGTGACTTGTTAGGCAGTGCAGCCTCTGCTTCTCAAATGGCAGCAGGGAAGGCGCTTGGGAAAGGGCAAGTACTAACTGCAGCCTCACAAAGTACCTAGTGCTTTCCTCCCTGCATCTTGGATTTCTTTCTTTATTTATTTAGTACTTTTTTCCTCAAATATGAAGGATAAAACTAGCAGGTTTTTCAGCAGTCACATGGCCCCTCTGGGAAAATTATATTTGCAATTCTCAACATCAGTCACTGACAGGTACAAATATTCTGTCAATCCTACCAGTGCTTTTGTGTAAAGGAATGCTCAATCTCCACATATTCTTATTTATATAACTTCATAAATATTCAAATGCCTGGGGAAAATGGGGTTGGAAATGGGGGAGTACTTCTAAAGTAAATATAAATTAAAATAAACATCAGGAAATAGAAAGAGTTTATATTCATTCATAGAAAAGTTCCAAGTAGAGGGTAATGTAACTCATTTCTTCTCCTACCTCTTGCCCTCCTCTGTTGGGGACAAAGAGTGCAGGGGCACTACCTTGTCCAATGGCCACCACAGAGGAGGGACTTTGTGACTTGTCACTCTACCCTTGTATACTCTCTCAAGGTCAAAACATAACTTTAATATAGAAACTCAGTCCAGTCCTATTTTGTTCATCGGTGGTGGTCTGGGATCACGGAACCGCAATTGGTTTCCTGACATAGTTCTTTTCTCTTGAGACCTGCTTGGATGTGGGTGAGAAATCAGGCTCTCAAGTGCTCCAATACCTTGTTCAATATAGTAACAGACGCAAAAAGAACAACATTGTTGAAATATTTTCCAGCATTCCTTATGGCATGAAGGCTCTTCAGTCGTTTTCCAGTCCAAATTCATAGATTCCTAGAGAAAGAGGTCTGAAAAGGGCTGTGGGAGACAACCTAATACAAACTCCATATAGAAAGCAGAATCATGTATACCTCAGTCATTGTTGACAAATGCTGACGCTTACTAACCCGTCCTTGAAAGCCTCAAATAACAGCTACTCCCGGTACTCCAAGGTCTTTTCTGTCTTCATTAGGTAAGATCCCTGATGAATCTTTCCATTTTACTGCTCTCCTGTTTGCTAACTACTTTGCACTTTTTTATTAACTCCTTGGCTGAGTCTTGCTCCCTTAAAGGTGGTTTTACATTTAACTCTTCTAATGATTTATGCACTAAAAGAATATGGGGGAAAAAAAAGAAATTGTTTGAGCATCCTGGGAATAACAAGCTTACTTTTTTAAACACCATAGTTTTTAAGATATATTTCTCTCCTTCCACTTAAACTTTCTTAAAAAAGAGAAGACCGTCTATTGGTTTTAATTTGACAATTGTTAATTTTTTACATATATTTGCACTGCCTTGTGCATAATATAGGTTTTGCATTATTATCATTTGACATTCTATGGTACATTTAGTAGCATTATTTATTTTTCTTTTGTTGATTTATTCTTATTGGTCTGGTACTGTGAGCATGTTTGTGGTTTTGAGACGTGAGTGTTTGATCAGATTTATTTCTATTGAGTTTTGTGCAATTAGGTAGGAGATACGGTAGTGGTGTTTGTGCATATGGAAGAAACTTATTCTGATATTGAGCACTTAAGACATAGAAAAAATGCCTTCCATGATTGTAAGTGCATCTTAGAGAGCTCTATGATCTTATATTTCACCTGAATTCTGAAAGAACCTATATGTGCAATGGTGAAAAGCAAAAACTTCACAAGGAGCCCTCAAAATAGGTAACACAGCCGCAGCTGTCACTAGAGTCTCCTCTAGGATTCCTGTTAATGGAGTCAAAACATTTTCCTCATAGCTCCATTCCAAGGTATGGCCCATACGTCTACATGTATTGTGTGGTAATGTAAAGAAAAAAAGATAGACTATAATGGGTGTTTTCAGCTGAAAGAATGACAAATATAAGCATCTTACGTGAAAAAATATGTTTGAGTTTAAAGTCAGAACGTGAATGCTGCATTGATAAAATGTGCTAGTGAGGCTTGGATGTCTAATTTATTGCATTGGTTTTGGAAGTCACCATCACTTTTGGATGCAGTTACAAATCTTCATTTCTCTCCCTTCCCCATCCCCCCTCCCCCCAAGAAAAATCTATAAGTAGAATAATTAAATAATTAAAAAATGGAAAAGACTCCAAAGAAATTACAGAATCACAGAATCACAGAATGGTCAGGGTTGGAAGGGACCTCTGGAGATCATCTAAATTCTGGGGATACTTATAATTACATTGTGAATGCAATATGGTCCGTGCATTTCTTGTCCTTGGAGATATCTAAGTTTCTAAAGTCCTCACCAGATCAAATTATGTGACAAGATCATAACTAGATCTGAATGACAAACAGGTTTCTATACATGTGTTATAAAGATATAAACATTTTCCCATCGTGGATTATATGAAATTACAACCTTTGGAATTTTTTTAGGAAAATAAAACTGCAAGGACATTTTCCTCCCATCATGGTTGCTGCATAAGCCACAGTTTCCTTCCTACCCATTGGGTATTTGATTCACAATTTTGTCCTCATGCACTAAGTCCTCCATGAACATTTGATGAGGAAGGTGCTGCTGTGTAAATGGGGAAATGCATATTCGCATCTCTGCTATGCCTGATTTAGACAAGAACAGTGATTTTCATCCTTTGCTCTGTAGATCCCTGTGGTTTGCAAAACAGCAAATAAAAAGGCAAGTCCACATATGCTGTAGAACTGTACAGAAATGAAATTTCTGAAGGGGTCCATATCTCCTTTGGGAAATTTATGCAGGTAAACAAACTGAAAAAGAGCGAAAAACTCTGGACTAGAAATTTAAGCAATTCACTCTCAATGGTGCCTTAGTTCTCATGCTGTTTTGAAACTCGCGTGTTTTCTGGGTGAAATTGTTTCACATAATAGGAAGGATTATGTATTCACTGAAAGGGCAGGGGCAAAGGCTGATAATGCCCTTGTCTTTGAAGTCTCTGCAAAAAATAGGTATGGAACTACTTAGACAAAGTTGAACAGCTTGAACAGATGCTTATCTAGAGCTTTGAGGCTGGTGTATTCTTTTTATTTCTTTTTTTTTTTTTTAACTCAATGCTCTATAATAATAAAAAGAAATCTGATAAAAAACAATGGAAGGATGAAAATTAAATCACTTTCAGGAAAATGGTGAGATTAAGCTTTCTGTATGTTTATGAATCCTGAAAGAATGCTTGGATGAAATCAACATCACCGATTCACTCCCCTCATTCTCCCCCATACTGTGAAGTCTTTCCGAATCAGTAGCAAAAATAGGAATGATCGAATCAGTGCAGCTGTGAACATTACAAGATGCACACTCCAACAAACATAAAATGCGTGAGTGCCTGGTGAGCATTAAGAAATCTGTCACTATGAACAATTGAATGTGACAAGTTTAAATAGATCAAGGAATTCCAGTGTTAACTTACTTCCAAATAAGATATTTTCAAAATTTTCATTTTTACTGAAGATTAGCTGCATGAAAAATAAGCTAATTTAAATTCTGTTTAGGTAAATACAAAAAAAATTATTTTGGGAAAGCTATTAAAAGTGGAAACAAGAACATTTCTGCACTGATCACTTTTTTTTTTGCTAGAACTTTCAAGAACACCTTTCCATACTGTGAGTGCTGGATGACTAACCCAACATTACAACCTCTCATAGGTTAATGAAGGTGCCTCAGCTAAAGAGAGTCCTCAGTTTTCTGTTGTCTTCTTGAAAGAAAGGGAAAACTCTCTGTTTGAGAAGTCTGCGTTTTTCATCAGTAACTTGTGAGAGTCCTATGTGTGACCGATTCCATTCTGAAAGAGTTCAAGCCCTGCAGAATGAGCCCATCAGGCAGCTCCAGGAGAACCTAGCATCTTGGCTGGCACAGCAAAGCGACAAGCATGGGGGAGCAACCACTAAAAGCATTAGAAGCAGTTTAACTCCACAGTATTTTATTCTTTCATGAGTTATTTTAGCTTGTTTAATTCATGGAGAAGGAGACGGGAAATGATAATGAGGGCTAAGGACAATGGGACTGTCTTGAGATACCTAATACCACTCTCAGTGGGTAGATAGATGATGTGAAAGGAGGAATAAAAATTATGTTTTTTCAAAGCAACTCTAAGCTTCAGGGAACGGGGGAAATTGTTTTCTGTTACATTTGTGGGCATAGTCTCATCTGCAAGGCATTTGAATACCCAGTACCCCTTTAGCACATAACTTCTGTGCATTTAGCTATCAAAATGGTTTTGTTGATTTTAGTCTTTAACCTTTAGCCTAAATGATAAAAATAGAATACCAAGGAAATCTTTATAATGTCTGTGAACATAATAAGGGTAAGGTGTCAGAAAGTAATTTTCTCTCTTTCCTACCACTTCCAGTATAAACCCTTTCTAAATGATCTGTGCACTTTCATATTTCAACTTTCTTACTTATGCTGCATGTTAGATGGAAGTGCTAACTTTAAAATTAGTCATCCTAATGTGCAAAGCACTGGAAAAAGATGGATGTTTTGAACATAACAGGCTTTACATTAAACTCCAGCACAGATTAGATGAATTGTGGAATTATGCCTAATACTCTTAAAGGGTTTTAGTGATCAAACACGCGGTAGACCCATGCTGACATTAGGTCTAACACGTCTAAGGTATACATAATAGAGATCCAGGGCCTTACAGACCTGCAGTTCTGCTGGTTTATATTCAAACTTTTACAATGCAAAAATGTTGACCAAAAATACCCATGTTTTTCTATAGTCAGCAGTATCTCCAGCGGTATTTCTGGACAGTTCTGAGGCTGTGTTCTGTGCCTGCATAGTCCACATACCGTATGGTATGCATATCTGCTGTAATACTGTGTAGCCCTCTTACCCTGTAAGTAGACTAGACTTCCACTCGGGGGTTATAGCTTATCATTGATGTACTAAAAATATTTGTGCCTTCACCATAGGACTTTGACATGAAATTTTCTATGATAACATATGAACTTAAATGCATATGTAATATTATATTTCTTGGGAGATTTTAAAGAATTTGTTTTCTGGACCACTGATTTGCTAGTGTTCACTTACGACTGAGGAATGCTTTTTCCCATCCATAGTATGGATTTAATCTTAGAGCTTTAGTGATCATATCTAAGCTATTCTTATAGACTGTTTCATAAGATAAGGAAAGGTATCTAAAGCCCACAGCATCTAAGACAGGTAAACTCCTGCCCAAAAGCTCCTGTCTCTGTCCAGGACTAGAATAGTCAGCTAAAGTTACATGAGACTAATCTCATCGATAGTATAGAGAGCAGCTATAACAGACCTTCAGATCCCTCAAGACGGGAAGCATTCCTCATGCTTGCAGAGGAATCTGAGAGCTTTGGCTACTGTCAGAAGTCACTGGGAATAGTTCAGTATGGTTAAGTACAGTGAATCATGAAAAAGCTGGTAAGTTTGAGTTGCAAACAGATTAAGTCAGGAGCTGTGTGTGAGTTTTCACAGCAAAGGATGAAATTATATGACCATTTTTACTAGCAGTCAGACTGCATGAAACAATAGTACTGTTTGGTGTTACAGACTATGAATTTGTGCATTTTAGATGTTTCTAAACATTTTTGTTACATTCTGCAGTCTTATTATGTACGGAGAAACAAATTGAAAAAACAAATAGGTATTGGGTTTATGTGACAAGGTTTTGGTAGTGGGGGGGCTGCAGGTGTGGCATCTGTGAGAAGACACCAGGAGCTGGCCCCATGTCAGACACAGCCAGATGCAGCTGGCTCCAAGAGGGACCCACCACTGGCCAAGGTCAAGTCAATCAGCAACAGTGGGAGTACCTCTGTGATAACATATTTAAAAAAGGGAAAAAACTGCTGCGCAACAGCAGCTGGGAGAGAGGAGTGAGAATATGTGAAAGAAACAATTCTGCAGACACCAAGGTTGGTGAAGAAGGAGGGGAAGCATGTGCTCCAGACACCAGAACAGAGATTCCCTTGCAGCCTGTGGAGAGGACTATGGTGATGCAGATTGTTCCTTGCAGCCCACGGACATCCACTGTGGAGCAGATATCCACCTGCAGCATGTAGAGGACCCCACACCAGAGCAGGTGAATGTCCCTTAAATGAAGCTGTGACCACTGAAGAGCCCATGCTGGAACTCCTGGCAGGAACTGTGCCCATGGAGAGAAGCTCAAGCAGGACCAGGTTTGCTGGCAGACCTGGGACCCCATGGGGGATCCACTCTGGAGCAGTTTGTTTCTGAAGGACAGCACTCTGTGGAAAGGACCCATGCTGGAGCAGTTCTTGAAGAACTACGGCCCTGTGGGAAGAACCCATGTTGAAGAAGTTTGTGAAGGACTGCCTTCCATGGGTGAGACCCCACAACGGAGCAGAAGAAGCACGTGAGGAGGAAGGAGCAAGAGACAAAATGTTATGAACTGACTGCAACTGACACCATTCCCCATCCGACTGCACTGCTTGAGAAGGTAGAAGAGTCGGGAGTGAAGCTGAGCCTGGGAAGAAAGGAGGGGTGGGGGAAAGGTGTTTTTTCTTAGATTTGTTCTTATTTCTTATTAACCTCATCTGCTTAATTGGCAATAAATTATTTTTTTTTCCCCAAGTCCAGTCTGTTTTCCCTGTGACAGTAATTGGTAAGTGATATCCCTGTCCTTATCTCGACCCATGAGTTCTTCATTATATTTTCTCCCACTGTCCTGTTGAGGAGAGGAGGTGATAGAGTGGCTTGGTGGGCATTTGGCAGCAGGGCAAGGTCAACCCTGTCACAAAATAATAAAGAATTTGTTTCCTGAACCCAAGACTGTGCAAAATAGATGTCAGGCAGGAGACAGAAAACTAACTTATGGGGGATGGGAACAAAGTCCCCAAAATATTAATGCCTCATCTATGCACAAGGCTACAGCAGTGTAATTAGATGTATGATTAATCATGGTTTAGCTAACAAACTGAATCTGTCCTCATAAACCCAGGTTTAAACTTGCATAAAAATGTCTGTACATACGATTCAGTAGTTTAACTAAGATAAAAAGTGAAGACAATCCAGTACAACTTGATGGCACAGATGATGAATTTCAGACTACTGTAAAACCAGTAATTAAACATTGCAAGATAAAGAAAGTTTTCTTGATAAATTTCATAAGAAGTTGTTCAGTCAAAAATGTCTGTGTTTATCTCTGCACTTTTTCACATTTTAAAACATCTCATTCTTCATTACTTCTGTATTCACCTGGAGTACTCTACAACTCCTGATAATTCAGTCTGTGTGAGCCAGGGTGGACGTGACTGTAACTTTTGAATAAAGAAATTGGAACATCTGAATTAGACTTCCCCTTGCAGAAACACTTGTCAGTTACTGAACTGATGAATTTCCCCTGTGAACTGATGCAATAAGGAATTTTAAACATATGCCATTGAAGTGCATTTTAAAGGCTGTTATTTCAACAACTTTATGTACAACCCTCAAATGTATTTAACTTTGTCTTAATGCTGCTTTGTTGGGCACTTGCTGAAATAAATGTATAATACAACATCTATTACCTGGTTTACCAGTTTGGAATTTTGTCTATGTCTGGCATCCTAAATATTGATAAAACTGAAGTTTTACTAGGAAAAAAATTAAATTCTAAAGGCAATTTCATGGCTTTGATCTTTGCGCACCACTCCCATTAATAGAGATAACAGCTGCAATGAGGAATGGGGGTATGCTCCAGCTCCACCTTCATACTGTGAAACAAATTGAGGAAAATCATTTTGAGGAAATGAAGTAAAATAGGCTGATCTACAGAATATATAATATTGAATGCAATGTCTTATGTTACAAGCAACATATCACCTGCACTTTTTTGCCTCTTCCAGGGATGGCTCACTTGCAGACCATACTAATCTGCATCACCCAGTAACAGGAAGAGTATGATTTCCTTAGGAGACAAAGACAGGGGAGCTCTTCACACTTTGACATCATGGAAGTACGTGCTTTAGGAATACTTCAGACAGACAGATGAGATGGATTTTATCCTTTTTCAGAAAATTTTTCTGATCTTTTTTGAGTAGGTTTTCTAATATGAATGTCAGAAAAGAGAAGTGCTACTTCTGATCTCCATAAAAGAAATGTATGAGTTAAATCTGGCAGTTATTACTATTTCTAGACTGA
Organism: Pluvialis apricaria; assembly: GCA_017639485.1. NCBI lineage: Eukaryota > Metazoa > Chordata > Aves > Charadriiformes > Charadriidae > Pluvialis > Pluvialis apricaria. Next base: position 97,791,561 of record CM030009.1, read on the forward strand.
ATTTTGATCTTAGTAGCGTATTGCAGTGGCTGTTTTGTAATTAGGTGCCATTAAAAGAGGCTGTCTATCAAAATGTTAACAAGGATGGTGGTCAATCTCTGTCAGATTTATTGAAAGCAAATACATTTACAAGTTCCATCATAAATCTAGGTCAAGTAATGAGATTCTCAACTTATTTTCCATAAAACAGTTATTACATTATGCAGGCAAAATGACATGGTACACAACAGTTCAATTTCATCAGCTCTTCACACAGCAATGAAATCACAAAACAGTACTGTTTAAATTTTGAGTTATTTCATTGTCATCTATTAGCCTAGAATACATGCATACGTGGATTATTTTGGCAGAACATATGTTAAAAACCCAGAGCATTCTCTTACTTCTATTGAAATCCAAGCAATAAAATGTTAAACTCTTCTTTAAGAAAAAGTGAAGTATGTACATTTTTAATATTTCATTTTGAAATGTTGAAATTAGTATTTTGAAATTAATATTACAGTCAGCACTCTCTTACACACATTAATATAAATAATATGTTGAGCCAAACGATACAGAACTGCTTTTTGAATGTGTTAACTTTTAGTGAGCAGTTCTAAACATGAAGAAATTTCCTTAGGCTTGCTAAGTGTTTGATAAAAGTTAGAACTTGTTTCCTCTGCATGCCCTGATATAATTAAGTAGTTGATGTAACTTTGAGTTCAAGGTGAACTTTCTAAGTGCTGGGCTATAGGTAATATTTGCCTTCTGTCTCAGGAATGTTTAGGTATTTTTTAATTATCAAATTTCACTTCAATGTCTGAGGAAGCCATGTAATAGCTTTCTTGTAAGCACTTTCAATGAAGAGGTAGGGACTTCTGGCTCATCTTCCGGCACTGATCAATGACTGAGCAATCAGTTTGTGTTTAGGGAATTCATATAACTAGTGTGACGTGGTTTTCAGATTCCCTTAACTGGAAAAATGAACTGAAATTGTTTGTTGCTCCTGAAGGTGTGCTGTGCTCACAGAACAAGCAAAGAGCATAGTGTCCTCTAAAATTTTATAACTCTAATTAATCTTTCTTCTCATGTCTTCCACCTACAATTATGTGGAAGATTTGGATTAAACTGAGAAGTAATTTGGGGAGAAAAGAGTAGGGTTTTTTTAATGATTATGCTGTTGAAGAAGAAATTCTTCCCCAATACAAGACCATACTTATCTGTATGTATAGTTACATCTATACTGAATGTTAGGGTTAATTGTAAATTTACTTTTACACCTGTAAGTTCTGATCTTGTGAAACAAAACCACCTTAGATCAACCCCCAACAGCTGGACATACCTCAAATTCAGCACCATGTGCAATGTCCACGTGCAAGGTAGTGATGTCTACTGTCTCTTCCTGCTGTGTATGGAATGTAACCATATATTGAAAGTTGTAAATGCAGTAAATCCAGGAATAGTGATTCTGCGATTTCTTGGTCCAACATTTCTAGCCTTCTACAAACTTTCAGTTCTTTTTTATTTTTCTTGTCATTAAAGGAAGTAGGAAGGGGAAATAAGGTCCATCCTAAAAGGACTTAGAGGAGCAGAGTGTAGGATGGCCCCAAAATAACGGATGTGAAAACGGGGATTTTGTGTCTTAAGTCAGGTGAAGATGACCTTCAGATTAGACCCTGGGGATAGCTGTGTGCTATGTCACTCGATAGATGCTGTTCCTGAAAGGTGTTACCAACTGCTTTGCTCTGCTTAGGTAAGCAAAGTAGTCAGATTGGACCTGATGTTTATGCACTATATGTTCATTTTTGGCATAAATTCTGTTTAATATTTCTATTGTACATATCTTTTCTGCTCTTTTTGCAGTCTGTATAAAGAGCGCACAGAGACAATACGGTGAAATTGAGGAAGAATAGTAAATCAGTTGGCTGATTTCAATACAGTTTCTATCCAGAATCCTTTTGGACTCGAGTTAAGCATCTGAACATAGGTTATATTTTCCCTATGTGGTTCTATGTCTGAAATGCTGGAAGCAAGCTACAATTTTCTGGATTCATGGTATACCACTACAGATCAATATTGCCCTGTCTGAATATATGTCATATCCTGGCTGACTACACAACACAGGTTGGAAGCTCTCCTACAGCTAGATTCAAGAACAAATACCCATTTATCACTTAAGCAAATATATAATTTGGGTTTAAATCACCATGTCTTTTTTTTTTTTTTTTTTCTGCTCAGGAAAGAGGAACTTGATGACTTGCTGAAGGTTACAGGAAGCCCCAGAGAAATGACTACTGTGCCTCATGATCAGGTAGTTTGGACACACAGGATTTATGTACTGTAATAAACATGATCTGGCTACCTACATACACAGCTGTTTACAGTTTTAATGGCTAAAGGGCAGGAGCAACTACAGGGCTCACAAAGTATATGATGGCGTATTCTCAAGCATATGGTATGATTTCTGGACATTCCTCTTGATTTTTGCTATGAAGAGGATTAAAGGAGAAGAAAACATATTTCCTTTGCTGAAATTCTTCTCACTTGTAGGGGAAAAAGTCCAGAATAATATCCTTTCCCTACTGACAGGCCATTGTAACCCTACAGTGAGAAACTTGTGCCAAATATTGTTTCTGTTGCAAGGGTTTATGAATAGTAGATCACAAGTTGATACCAGACACCCAAAACACAATAGTTGGCAGCAACTCTTCATAGCAAGTGTTAAAAAAAACTGGAGAAATTGTGAAGGAAGCTAGTAGTTAGACTTGTTCCTTCAGAACTCCATAGTGGGGGAGAAAAACAGAAAATGGAGTCAGAAAGATCAGGGAAGTAATCAGGAATGGGGCTTGAGTGGAATAAAATGGGGTCCAATAAAGAAACATGGATGATGTCATGGCACACTGTAACCCTCTCTCTGTAACCCCTGCTGTCAGTTCACCCCTCACTGCTGGGGTTTTAGCTGCTTGTGTAAGGGGTCCAGCTTTGATGTGCCCCAGCTGTGTAACCTTGACTCAGGCTACTGAGACAGAGCTGCCAGATTGACTGTCTGTAGACAGATAAGAAAGGTAAAACTTGCAGACAGTGGTAGGACTGCTGATCTGCAACTAAATACTAGTGGTCTTTTATGTGCATTGCCCAATAAAAAATTGCTTTGTACTTATGAGTTACCCATATTCTGCTTGCAGAGTCTTTTTGTGCTGGGCTAATGATGCCCAAACAAACTGACTATAAAAATATTTTGTAGAGGTTAAGAGGTGATTTTATTATTATGCTGGGAAGCCAACGAGCATATTTAGGAAAGTAGCAGCATAACAGGAAAGGAACATGATCTTGGAAGAAGTGATTTACATTTGTAGAATTAAAAGAAAAAAAAAAAGGAATTTCGTCTAGCAAGAGGTACATCCTGGGATGGATGAAGAATCCTTTGCTGCAGCCATACATCTATCAGAGCTCTGATGCTCAGAGCTATCTGACATTAAATCATGTCAAGCAGAAGCAAACACCAATTGAAAAAAAATCATTAATGTTTTTAATTAGGTTGTCTTGAATTCTCATCTGCATTCTGAAAGCAAAGGACTTATTTCAGTAAAAATCATCGCTGGCTTCTGTAGCAAGGAAACTGGCTGTACTCTAACTGAATTGGGCCCTAAATTTGTTGCTTGGCAAGAACAGGGAAGTGTTTTGCTCTGGTGTCTGACTCCATTGGCAGTGGTGCTTGTTAATCACACAACCCATTACAATGCACTGTACAAGGAGGAATCTCAAAAACATCTTATTGCTGAGCTAAAGGCTATAAAGTGCAGTCTTTTCTACTAACCAGATTTGTGCTCTGTTGTGTTTAATGGTAGTTGTGCCAGTCCGTGATTACTCACAAATGGTGACAAGAGACTGTGGCCGAGAACCCTCAGTGTGAGTGCAAGAAGGGGAGGACCTCAGAGCTCGTGTTTTGAAGCAATATTTAGGCTAGCTTAACACTGAGCAATAAAATGAAGACAATAACATGGAAAACGAAGGCTAAAAATGTTTAATTACTTTACCCTGATCACCCTGCTCCCTTCCAAGTTGGCAAGTAGGAACTGGAACTTGCCAAACATGTTTTATTTTTAAATCTTTTATCCATTGGCAAAGCTGCATATTGCATCAGACCTCATAAATGTGTTTTACAATTCTGCAAGGTTTTCCAGCCTGCACATACCTATGTGTCCATGCGCATACACACTTAGAGAACTGACGCATGCAGGGGCAACTCTGACTTTGGGTTTTGTGGAAGTCCGTTCCCCACAGAATTTTCTAATTGTAGGTAAAATCTTTTTGAGTCATGCTTCCCCCTTCACGCAGTGCCGCAACAGCAGCAATGCTAGCACCAAGCCCAGTGCTGCAGCTCACTGGAGGAAGTATTCTGCACCCATGCAGTAACCCTTGGAAGGAAGGAATCCCCCACCACTAGCACCTTCCGTGCCTCCAGCTAGAAAGTTCAGGAACAACCCATGTGGACAGTGGTTTTATGAGTATGTTGGATGCTCCCTCTAAACACTGCTCTAGGTTCTCATTCAATGTGTAGCAGAGCATGTGAATATCAGTAATGTTGAAATACCGACAATAACAAGTACATGGAGAAGTAGCCTAGTCTCAAAACCTGGTAGTGGAATCAGAGCCCTGGCACAGCACTGCCTGACTCCTTTTCGTCTGGGAGATGAGCATCACTGCAGCTGTGTACACTTTCATTAACACTGCCCATTTCCTGTGATCCTTTTTAGTGCACAAACAACACAACTAGCAAATAACTCATATTTTTTGTATATTAGCATTCTAGTGGTTTAAATTCAGGTATTGGTTAGTAAGCAAAGTCTGGCAGTATCTGATGGCTAGTAGCTCAATGGAGTGTAATCTTACATAATTCAACTGCTTTCAGTTACTTTTCCATTTTTATATTCAACAGGAAGTAAATAGGGACAGTAGCTGTTTTTCCAGGAATAAGGTATTTGAATTGCTTGTTTGGAGTGGCACAGATGAATGTCACTTTATCACTGAAGAGGTTGAGCTAACTTTCTAGAAGGATTTGTGTGCAGATTTGTATGCACTTGCATGCATCCCTGTATGTGCACCTCCACACAGTGTAGCATGGTCCAAAGGTGACAATAATTCTTTGTATTACTGCTATGACTGAAACATATTTTCATCATTACTATGCGCTAGCTGATCATCAGAGAAAGCAAGAAGTATCACAGTCTGTAAAAAAGACCATAACTTAAAAATAAAAACAATTTACTTGGGAAGGTAGATTAATGTAGTTAAGCATATTTTTATTTTTTACAAAAGCTAATTATTTATTACCAGTATTTGGCTCAAAATATAGTCCAAAAAAATTAATCATTCCCAATTTTAAACATTTGGAAACTACAAATCAAGATTAACAGGGACTTTAGTGATAAAAAGCACAGGCTTGGTTTGGAGGCACATACTTTTCCTCTCAGATGAGAAAGGAAATCAGACATGTAGCTATTAATTTGATTTTAATTTATTTTTTTTAAAATACTTATGTATGTGTAGATATGTATATACATATGACTATATGTAGATGCATGCATATAGAATCTATCTCTAATTTTGACATTAATTTGATTTTTATCTTAGATTTTAATAAATTTCCTTTGCATATTCCAACAAATGACCAATGTATATTGCAATCACGTCAGTTCTGTGTCCAATTTGTTTTTCAAACATTCAATGTGCTGAATCATAGTTATCTTAAAGACCACATTTCTTTTCATTACTTGTGAGACTGACTGTGCTCTATAGGAGCAGTGTGGTCAAAGAAGTCCAGGAAGAATACATTCCTCTGCGTTCCATATCATATTAACTGCTCTAAGACTATATTTTCTTAGCTACTAATGATCCGCACGTTTCAGCCAGATTCTATGACTTCCTTTTCTGGTAATCTTTCTACAGTGAACAGAAATATTGGACAGTAACATTTATCATTAAGAAATTAAATTAAATATGGGAATGAATGACCAAGAACACAATAAAATGCTCAGATATCCATAAATCATTATTTTTTTAACCCTGCTCAAGATAGGATTTCCTAGATATAGAAGAAAGTGATTTGATATATATAGATTAACAGCATGCTTTGCTTTTTATGGATTTTGAAAGAGGTGAATCTGGTTGTAAGGAAACAGAAAACCTTGTTTTATCATGAATTCCAATGTATAACATAGGCAACACTTGGAATCTATCAAAACTGAAATATCAATTAATCCTAATTCTAAAGAGGTCAAAAACCATGAAAATTTGAAACTGCACATGATGTCCAAGAAGAAACATTTTTTTACAGAATCTTGAGTTCTTCCAGGCTTGCAGCTTAGTGAAACAAAGTAAAGCAAATTTAATATGAACACAATATTGAGGCATAATAAACACAGATATTTCATTGCTCTTTTCACCAGTATTTATACTTTCTCTGATGTGGTAGTTTAGACACGGTGTCATCTGAGGTGGCTTAGGGTGGTTCAAGATTATGTTTAAGACTTCTTTGTGAAAGGTTTCTTTGAAATTTTCAGCTACTGGCCCAAAATTTGAGTTGGTCTATAGGGTCTGTGCATATCTGACAGTCCCATGCAGATGTCTTGGAGATCCTAGGATATTGCAAGTGGCGTTAGAGATCTGTGTTTAGTCAGCTATATTGTCTTTTTTAGATAGATTTTATGTCATTTAACTTTAGCCATCAGAAAGATAGGGGAAGGATTCAATTCAATGTTGATACCTAAATTAGGTATCTACCTCTGTCATGTGGCATATATATCGTTCCTGTGCAGGTATGTCAGACAGTTTAGGGCATTCAAATGGCAATAGGTGTCATTTTGGCAATTGGGTTTGTCGATTCAGTTGCCAAGATTCTTAATGAAACCTAGTTGATAGAGACTTAAGTGCAATTCAGCACATGCCAATGCTCATTTACCCATAGGGTTCCTTCATCCCAATTTAGATGTCTGCTTTAGGCTGTCGTTAACTCTTTCTGGAGTCATCAGACTATGGAAAAAGCCTATATAACTAAGACTTCCCCAAACCTTAAAAGTTTAAGATAAATTTAGGAGTTTAATGCAAAATACTTAGTGTTTAGATAATTTAAGAAAGATAAGATAAATTCACATTTTCTGACTATTTCTTGTGTGGTTAGAAAAGACAGTAACATTACTTGTAGTGATTCATCATCAGAAAATTCACAACTTAAACCCAAATGTTATAATTTTCTAAGATGCAAAGAGTTTTCTTTCAAGTATTTTTTTGGTAAAATTTTAATCTCAATAAATCTTTTTTTCCCCTTTTCTGTTCTGGAAAAAAAAATGCTTCCCCAAAAGAATAAAGACAAACCACTTCACCCTCCTACCACTTCCCCCTCCTAGTTATAATGGAAGACTTCTATAAGCTAAGTGTCTCAAGCTAAAAATTGTAATTTTATAATAGACACTTTAATGCCAAGACTGTTGGATGAAAAAAGCCTACTGTTGTAGCAGCTAAATCACTGACACTGTCAAAAGAGCAGAGCTACCTTCTGGACGCTGTTGCTGCTGTGATACTTCTGAAACATATCAGAGATAGTAAAGTGTTCAGTCTCTTATCACACATTGAAAAAAAGAGAATTAAAAATCAAGAGAAAACATTATTTTTATTCCGAGCAATTCATTCCTCACTATACTAAAGTCAAATGGTGACCTGAAATACACGTAGAAAATTATAAATTCTGAGAGCTCTGACATGTTTTGCCATTTCCTGCTGGTGCAGTGTATGAGGTTATTGCTCTAGCTCTCTGTCCTAGGCAGGCAGTATATCTATTTCTCCCTACTGCAGTTCATAACCTAATATATGAACTCAAACGACCACTGATTGCAATTATCATCCTGGTCTGAGAACTGCAATGCCATGTAATAGACACGTTGCCTATTCTGGGTCCCTGCAACAGGGTAACAAACAGTTGAGTATTATAACCTCTTAGTAAATTGCAGCATAAATATAAAGATAAAAGGTCAAACCCCTGGCAGACATCTCACTTGGGGTATAAAAAAACAACCAAAAAACTGCAAGCCATACCAAAGCAACAAAGTGGCATACATTTTTTTTTTTAACAGAAGGATCACATAAATTAACTTCATACTGTAGAATAACAAAGCAGATGGTAATAAATTCCAGATTGTCTTTAGAAAGCTGGTGAGAAAGGTCATTCGCTAGTTCAAACAATTTAAATCTGTAAGTCACGCAATTTTCTCATATGTCTTGATAGCTCCTTGAAATAAGGAGCTTAGATTTGATAAATAACTTGGTAAGTTCACAGGGACTAGGCTTGCTCTTTCCAAAAGAGAACAATTTGAAAATTTTGATTCACAGAATGTTTGGAAACTTGTACTCTTCAATCCCGTTCAGACTAAAGGAAGTTTCTAAAAGATTTGAATTTTCTGTGAAACAAAATTTAATTTTGGACTAACTTGTTGAAAGCTACAATTAAAATATGATTTACCATGTTCTCAACATTGTGCTAAAAAAGGGGATCTGTTTTTAGCTATTACAGTTGTGGGAATCACATAAGCTCTCAAAAGTAAAAGTCTGTGCCTGTGGGTCTTCTATTCTACCCATACCACAACTTACAATCCATCTGCAGCAGCACCCTTTTCAGGTATAATATCCGTAAAGTTGGACTTTCTTGACATCTTCTTGGAGTTTTATGCAATAACATTCTATTCATTAAAACCAAAAGAAATAATGAATTGACTTTATGAAAGATAGATATCAGAAGACAGACATGGGAAACACAGAAAGATGATGAGGACTTATTTAGAATAAAACCTCTATCTTCTATTTAATTATAGTTATTGTCTATTTTAAAATAACTTCAGTTGAGCAAAAGGACACAACTACATTATTCACCCTTCTGTTTTAGAAGGGTCTGTTGTGCTGGTTATTAATTATGGCTAGTATAATAAACATGCCTGCAAGAAGCACCTCAAATAAATGATCAGACACATAGAAAAAAAAATTGACCTGTTTAAATGTCAAGAAATCACACATTTAATTAGCGAGCTTGTTATTTCTCACAAGGAAGATTATCAGATGACAGCATTCATATTTTAATTAGGAGAGAATACCTTTGCACTCTTCCTCAGGCAGAGTAGGAAATTTGTCATGCAAGATGAATTTCTTTGTAAACTGTTCTGCTCTGACTGTAGGCCTGGACTTTCCAAGGCAAAACTGCACTGAAATCAATAGTGTAGACACCTGAATAAACTGGAGAGTCTTGGACATTGTCTTTGACAGGAAAATGCATAGAAGACTATCAAAGTGTCTCTTCTAGTTGAGGGGAGTTTTATTGATGACTTAACAGAGTCATAATTTTTCCCATAAACCTAATTTGACTTCAGGTCTGTACAGTTTCCATACTCCGTTGATCTTCTATTTTTGTTATTTCAGCTAGCTAGCCATTTACAATCAGATTAATTCAGTACCCACTTGTGGTGACTTTTGTTCCTTATGGTTTTAGTTGTCTTTGACTCCAGCAGAATGAAATGGCTGCAGACTTCCCTTACCTCTGCAGCAGCATCCATTAACTCTTTTTCTTCAGTCTCTCTGGTTTATGTCCTCAGTTCACTTCTGAGCTACGTGTCTGTGTTCTTTTTTTTCAAGCAGCTAACAAGCATTGTGGTCATTCATTTCTTGAGTCACTCTTTGATAGGTTTCTCTTTGAAGACTTTAACTTCACTTTGGCTTTTCAATATGAAATTGAATGTTCCCCTCGGTCTTTAATATACCAGGTAGCTTTGATACCAGTGTTCATAATCTGTTGTGTTCATCAATCAACAGTTCTTGTTTAAAATATTAAAAAAAAAAAAGCCCACCACATTATCCTGATGACAGTGGCTATAGTATCCTAGCAACAGCTTCCTTTTACGACAAGCTATTTTTCAAAGGGTTAGTGTCCAGAATACTTCAAATAGACTTAATTCTCCATACATTTTCTCTAACTTCATCATTCCTTTTTTTATGCAAAATGTCCTTGATAAGGCTATTGTAACAAATAAAATGTCATATAACCTAGGGTGTGGGGGTTTTTTACAGTCTGCATTTTTACAGTAATGTAATAAGAAGGGAAAATGGAAGTTCTTCTCTTAGAAAATTCCCCATAGTAAATTGTTTATAGGGAGCTATTTAAGTTGATGAAGGGTTTTCTGTGGAAATGATTTTCACAGGATGTGTATTTTCTCTGGGTTTTTTCCATAAAATACCTTGAGTTTAGTTTTGAAAACACAAAGACATGATGCCAAAATGTCAATCTGAAAACTTTTTTGGCACTCCTCAAGGAGAGCGGGATGCCTCCGCATGCACTCTGTCCTTCCACTGGACAGGATCCTTCCACTCTGCCCAGGGACACAGCTTGCAACAGGTCACACACCAGATAAGAGTCTGGGTGCCTAATTCTTGGGTTTGGAAACCATTCTACCACCCGTGGTATGCTGGCATCTAACTGACAGATGACTGACTTGATAATTAGATCTAACCTTCCTCTGACAAGGTAATGAGACAGCCAGGGTATCAGGGTGGAGGAATGCCACTGTCAATAAAGAAACAGTGAAGGGAAATAGATAGGTGGAAAGTAAGCAGGTAAAAAAATCTGTTCCTGTTCTCCAGATACAGGGAGAACATTGATAAAAACAATGTTAATGTTATATTAAGATCCTTATTGTAATTGTACATTCTCTGTATCACATGGATTCTCTTCTGTCTTCTGGTTCTGTAAAATGTTGTGGAAAATATTCACCTCTATCAAGACTTTAAATAACTTCAAGTGTTATGATTATCATGAGATAGAATTTTAGATTTTAGTTAGCTAGGAGTTTTAGATCTTTATTCAGTCCATTTTAATCTCATAGAATGGCAGAAATCTCATCAGACTAGACTTTGAGCCTTATTTGAATATTTCATAGGTAAAAGAAGAATTGATACAAGACATAATAGCAATTTTAAAATTAAGTCTTTGCCATTTCTTATGTGTTTTTAATTTTTTGAGGTCTCTTCTTACAGAAATAATCTGGGTTGATTTTTTTTTTGAGTGTCTGTGTTTTGATCAACACCGTTGCTCCTGTAATGCTGATTTTTCCAGAATTAGTTAGAATTTGGTTATTTACCTGTGGAATATGTGAGAAAATTTGTATAGGTAACTTCAGAGAAGAGCAATGAGAGAAACCCAGTGCATTTATCATTGAGGAGGTAGGAAGGCAGAAACTTTCTGGCGATACCCCAATGACTCCCTGTGGCAGATGACAGAAACGGAGCTTTCCAACAAAGTCAAAGATAGAAATGACGGGAAGGCTAGTGCAGTAGTATCTTTTAAATACTTTGTACATCTTATCTCATTTTCACACTCTTTGTATAGTTTCTAACATTTTCCTCTGAATTTTCCCTGCTTTGATCATTAGACTATGATGTTTCTCAGGGAGATCATAATATTATAGCACTCCCTATGCTGTGGAGGATATGCTGGGAAAATGAAGAGAGCTGCTCGGGGATGTTCAGCAACAGTTCAAAGCCTCATAGACTTTATGGTCAAAAGAGACTAGGGTGGTTGTTTACTCTGACCTCTCCCATAAAACAGCCCTGGAAACTTTAAGCCTGGTTTTCACCCTACTGAAAACCTTATGAGAGGACACTCTGCGAGTATCAGACATCTGCTGCAACTAAACCTGAGTCAGGAGGATTGCACATATCTTAGTGAGGTTTAATGAGAAGATGTAGGGATGACTGAGAATCAGCAGTTGTGGCTCTACTACAGAAAAATGCACCATTTGTGTTCCAGCTACCTCTATTTCCTTCAGACTTTATTCCCTGGGTTTCAGAGGTTTGTATTTCAACATTCTCCACACCTTGGAAAGAAATAAGAAAATGCCAGGCAACTTAATCCATATGCACATACAAGTTTCTTCTGCAGTTGACTATAATAGAAGGATAGACTAGAACAGCTTATTCAAAACATTTCATAATTTATTTCTGGCTGGATGCGATAGCATTTTTACAGAAACAAAGAACAAAATAACAACTGCAAACAAAACCACAGATCCTCTCTTAACTGTGTTAGAAAGGAAGGCAAAAGAGTCTAAAGAGAAATGAAGGTTTATGATTCTTGCAAGGGACCCGTGAATCTCTTTCTATAGCGCTTGAGGGATAACGGTTCTTGTTTCTAACACTGGTCCATATCTCACAGTCCTTTATCCAAAGACCTCACATGCTGAGCTTACACGAGTAATGAATAATCAGTGGCAGGGTTAAATTATGCACCACTCAGTGCAAATTCCCCAGGTTCCCTTTGGTGGAATTTTACTGTAGTTGGCAATGTTAGTGAAACAGAGAATGCATCTGTTGGCATACATGATTGCGACACCTGCTTTCTCAGTATTTGTCCCTAAATGCGTCAATGGCCATACTATTTGTCTGAGAGGCAGAAAGATAAGAACACTTTACCAACATAGCTGTGGGACCAATGAAAACATAACGGGTTTTTCCTGCCAAACCAAAGTTAAACCCAGGTCAAATAAAAAAAGTTTTTTCTTCTTGAGTTTTACTGAGGAGGAATGCCAAAGCTTTGCAAATCTTGAAAGTTAGTTGAGCTGTGAAATGGGTGTTAAATTAAGAGTTTAAAAATCACAGTTTCATAAATACAGGAACCATGCTCACCTCCATGTTTTCTGTGATAACAATACTCTTTGAATTAAGAAAGAACAATACTCTCCTGAGGTCTTGAGTGATAAGAGACAAATGCCTGGAAACAAAGAAGTAGATAATAGAAGCAGGGAAATAATTAAAACTACTATGGAGGTATAAAATGTATGCTTCTGCTTTATGGTAAAAATAAGCAAGGAACAAACTAGTTAGCATTTACACGAAATTCTCAGTAAAAAGGAAGTTAAAGAAAATATTATCTCTGCTTAAAAATATCTTTCTTTTTGCAGATGGTTACCTTCCTATTCCCTGCCTTTCAGCCATGTGGGAAAAGAGTAAATGAGAAAGTAAATGAAAAGCAATATAATGAAAAGCTAAAAAAAAAATTGCCACAAAGTATTACTCTAGTTCACATAGTGTATTGTTTTTATAGTCAGCAAGCTCCTAAGATTTTTAATGTGAAAAGAAAGTGACACATTTAATTTATTATTATGCCAGCAGTTGTTATGAGAAATGAAAAACTACACAGGACTGAGCCATTCATGATCTGATTTGAAAATCACCAAAACTGGTGTGATTTAGTTACTTCTACAATCTCTACTGCTTTTCAGAGCAGCCGATTCCTCCTGCTATAGCTGATGTCAAATCTAGATGTTCCATTCCTAGGGGTGAGATACTGTAGAAAGTAGAACACTGCTAACTCAGACATGCACAATGGGAACCAGTCATTTCTTGTTATAGCTGCTCAGTAAGCAAAAAACAATAAAAAAGAAAAAAAAAAGATAAAGTCTCAGAAAATCTTGTTCAAACTATTCCTAGGGTTCAACTCAGTAGAAAAAGGGTCAGACTGTATGAGTTTCACTATTTAGGTATGCCAATAAACTTGGATTTTGCTACAGTCCCCCAAAATGTTCTAATGCTGATGAGTTTGATCCTAAAAACTCTTGGCTCAAGCATCAGTAATGACTAGTAAAAATAAAGCCTGCTATACTAAAGATAAGGTTGGAAGACAATGACCATAAGCTTCCAACGTGTAGGAAGAAAATAAATGCCTTCAAAATAATAACTGTCTGAATGTTCACACTGATACACTGTTACTACTGGGAGAAGTATGGAATGCTTCTCCACACAGCACACAATGGAAGTGGGTTTTTGTTTTGTTTTTTTTTTTTGTGGCAGACAAATGGCTCTCAAAAGCTAAGCTATATATTTGGCAAATTTATTTGCTTCAAAAAATTGAACATACTGTTGCTTCCATGCCTAAGGTAACATGTATTTCACAGCAGGACTCTACTGGCAATCACTTTTATGTAACATTAACGTTCTGAAAAAGTAGCATATTAGGACATAAATAAATTGCTAATAAACAGCAATCCAGTAGATGTTTTGTATGCATACAGAAGGATCAAAGTTACACATGAAGAAAAATCTAACGTGAGAATTTTCAAATTTAATCAGGTCAACAGTCTTACTGTGTTTGAGTTTGGGTGCATCAAAATGAATGAGTGAGTTTAGTGGCTAGAATACAGAATTGAGAATCAATATTCCTAGGTTTTATTCTCTGACACTTACTTGCTGTGTGAATGTGGGCAAATCATTTGAGATCTTTGCACCCAAGGTTGTTCATCTTTCAAATAAGGTATTTACATGATTTATGAGAATGTTGTGAGGCTCAATTCACAGAATATTTGCAAAGGTACAGACTAAGAGATACTAGAAATGTTAGATGTAATGATAGTGTTATGTTGCCATGGCCAGCTGTAAACGTGTTTGTCTTAATGACAGGGCCAAATTGTGATTGTCAAGAATGTCGTTATGCTTCCAAAGGTGGAAAACTATGTCATGGGTTTTTCCTGCTATAAAACTATCTTCCTATGTTGTAGTATAAAGCAGGAATTCTTTGTAATCTCAGGTGCCCTGTGGGACTGCACGCGCCAACTTTTTGCTGGATTGTTTTCAGAAGAAGTCCTGCAGAAGGAAACGGTGCCCAGGAGGAGTATCAAGGAACTGAAAAGAAAGAAAAAATAAAAAAAGACAAATCTATGTTGCAAGTCATTATAGTAAAAACCTCTCTGCTTCTCAAAAAGAAGAGAATATGTCCCTTAATTGGGGTGATTTATGATAAAGCTATAATGTGAATAAATGAGAGGAATAACTTCAATGGCAGAAGATTTTGCTAAGAAGAAATGACTGTGCCCCCATTAAGAGCAATCTCCCTTTTTTGGTTCATAAGTTAAGGAAGAATTGACTGGATAAACTCAGGTGAGCTGTGTACTTAACATGGTTTAGGGTTAGATGAACCAGGTTCTTTGCTTGTTAGGCACATCTGGTTTCTCTTCAACTTTGAGGGGTGTGAACCTATTTTGCATTTGTAAGCCCTTAGGTGGGGAGGAGCCTTCCTCTTGGTACCAGAAATCACCAGCTTCCATCCTTCACTGTCTCCAGAGGTTGCATTCTTCAAGCTGTTGAGTCTCAGAGAAGATCCTGTCTATCTCCCTTTCACCTTCTTTGATGATGACACATGCCATAGGAATTCTCATAAAGGAAATGCACAATTAATCCCATTGTCGTATCTTTCTGTTCTTTGTGAATTTCCAAAGCAAAAACAGAGAACAAAATTACAGGTGGGAAGAAAGGTACAGTTTCAAAACTCCTTAAGTGGACAAGTCCCTTAAATATTAGTTGCAGGACTCTGCAAAGTAGTTTACAGGTATACCTTCATTAACACTGAATAGTTTTATGGCAGAAAACATAAGCTATATTCAAATTTTATCCTCAAAAAGTAGATAAAATATGCCGATACTCTTTTAAAGACAGACCTTGTTGATTATGCCAATATATTTAAACTTACTAGAATTTTGTCCTCTTTGAATTGGAAGGAAAGTGCCTTTTGCCAAGACAGTAACTTTGAAATATCAGAATACTTATGACCTGAGAGATTACTTAATTTAAAAGCATTGATGTACAGTACTTAAATAAGTCACATTTCTCTAGGAATATCTTTAACAGATTTGTTCATCAAAGCTGCCTGTATTTCTTCTTCTGAGAGTTCATTATACAGATGGATAGTTATGCTATCAGTAGTAGCAAAGTGTAACTGGGTGCTGGTAAGTTTATTGGAATTAGTGGTTATTGCCATGTGAAGACTTGATTAATTAACCATGTTAGTGAACATTTGCAATATTCCTTTTCTTTGGCTGGCCAAATTATGTGACTAAAATTCCTTGAACACTATGGTATCTTTTAAATAATTATACTTAAAGTCTTTAAACTGGCTTTCAGATAGGAGGTAAAAGACCTGCCAAAGCCCCAATGATCTGGATGCCACAAGTGACAGCACTTATTACTCCCTTTATTTTGCCATTTCCATTTCCCGTACTGTAACATAAAGTGACAGAAAAGCAGTGACATAGAATGACTTTCCAAATTCTCCTGAAGATACTAAAAGCAGTCAGCACCAGAGGCAGAGTTCTGCTGCAGAGGGACCATCACAGAATGCAGTGGATATCCTGTACATACCATAGAAATTGCTCTCAAAGTGTGTTTATGAAAACTTGGTTTTGACACAGGTGAACTTTCAAGATTTAAGGCAGTGAAATTGTAGAGTAATATTAGTAATGTACCTTCAGAGAATGGATGGAAAACAAGCATAATAAGAAAATACTGAGTAAGGTACACTTGGCACCCCTGTAGAGAAAAAGACTTTAAAAAAAGAAGACAGCAACACAGAAGGAAGAACATTTTAAACTGCATAGAAACTGATATTTAAAAGCCTATGTTAAAGGAATAATTAAAAAAAGCTGTGTTAAAGGAATAAAAAAAGGTTGACTGATACTCTGATACAACTGATGCAAAACAAAGCCTACATGTTACACTGTAAAGAAAAATGAACACAATTTGAAGATGCATATGTCAGAAGCTGAAGGGCTAGTGCAGGTACAATGAGGACTTAGCCTCCTGGTTTGATAAGAACTTCCTTTTACACAGTTAACTTTTCCCTTAGAGTACATATGCCCTGCTGTCTCCTCTTATTCTTGCATCTGACTTTGGGTTGAATGTGCTACATCATGCTGAAAATATTGTTGATCAATAACAATTTTAAGATATAAATAAAATGTATGTTGTGTAATGCTTTTTATGTAAGTCACAGATGTAATAATCCTATAAGTGGTGTAAAATCTTTATGGCTAAGGGCTTTTTTATTAAAATAGTTGAGAATCTTTTCTTCAAAGTGAAAACCTTTGAAATTGTGTTCAAAGTTTTGGTGTTCCTGACAGAAAAACCTCCAGGAGAAACGATTACTTGCCTTCCATGTTCTACAATCATTGTACTAACATATCCCTAAATATTAGATAAAATGTTTTCATAAATAAAATATATAAGTACATATTTGCCTTAGATATCACCTTTTAAAATTCTGGTAGTTATTCACCACTTACGGGAGAAAATCGTATATCTTTGAGTAGATGTTTGAAGCTGGAAGGCAGGGGGTGTCATTGGTTTCAGTTAAACATGAAATATAGTCGTGATACGCTTTCATATACACACTGGTCCTTAGTTTTGGTGTATGACACCAGAGAATAATTTTTAAGCTTAAATATGAGAGAAATATTATTTTCTCATTATCACTCATTACATTATATTATTTTGTTGCCTTGGGAAAAATAATAGAACAATCACATACTATTTTTCTGTACTCTAATCCTTCCAATATTCATGTGGGTATATGACCTCATTAAAAAAATATTACTTAGAACTCATGGAAGTGAAGCAAACGCTTTACAAAGGTTATACCTTCCTTCTTACCTAATAATAAACCACACTACTTTGTGAAGCTTTTGAAAGAAATGTTGCTCAAATATTTCTAACTGTTTAAATAAACAAAAGCTACCATTAGATGTAAAATGTAGATTTTTAAGCTGGGTATTCAGCTTAGCCAAGTAAATAGCTCTGCCTCTTTCAAAAGAGAAGGCCTTTTTTTCTATATTTTATTGCAAGTGCATTTGCAATCTCAAAACTTCTTTTGCCCCTAGATTACATAATGAAACACAATGGAAGCCAATATATGTGACTTATAATTGGCACCGATTAAGATCAAGAATGTGGTCAGCTGTCTCAGTTGCTAGGCAGTAGCTTGTTAAGCCATGGAAATACAACTGCATTTGATCATATGATCATACCCACATTATTTACCAAAAATATGCAGCAAAAATTCTACAGTGAGTAGATAAAATCTTAACTGAATAAACACTACACTTGTAGAGTTATTTAATTTAACACTTTAAAAATCACTGTTGGGTAATTATTAACACAATTTTTTAAATGCATTTTGTTCTTCTGGTATGTGGTAAATTCATAAAACATTGCTTATTACAGCTTCACCGTGACAGAGAAGTGTTTGAATTTTGCTTTAATAAAACTGAACTGCTTCCTCACCACTTTAAGCTTGCTACAGATGAATGTCCTTTCATTAAAAGTCTGTGTGATCCAATCTGCTTAAGTCTGTTTCTCTGATTTTCCACCCTTTTGTGTGAAAGTTGATGACAGATGAGTGGCTAACAGTGAAAGGTGGCCATAGTACACATTTTAATCATGCTTGCAATTCAGAGCAAAATTTGTCTTATTACAATGTCAGCGAAGATCCTCATGGGAGCTTACATATGTGTCATAAATTTGACCCCTGTGCAACCCAACAGTGCTATAGCATAAATAAACACAGCCTGCTGCTTGCAGAGTGCATTTTTGTCAAGGGAAGAACAAAAACCGTTGAGATCTTGAATCAAGAAGCTTACCTGGGAACACTTCTTACGTCTAAAGCTATTACTGATAGTCACCTGAAAAAAGATGAAGTTCTTAAAATATTTCCTAGCACTATTGTCCTCCTGGTGAAAGGGAAGAGGACAAAGGAATTCAAAGGAAGTTGCTAAGTGATAGCCATATGGAAAGGTTTCTGCATTTCAGAAATCACATGGAAACAAAGTGTACCTTAGCACCAGCTGTTCCAGCTGATTCACTTGGGCATAACTTACATCAATAGGTACAAAGCTATTGAAGAATGACAGGTATAGTGTGTATAGATTAAATGACAGCATTCTTCTAGGTTCAGACTTTATGGAAACAGTTTTAGTATAGGAAATGTACTTTTGAATTGATGCCTGCATACCCGCCTCTGTAGGTATGCTCCATTTAGGTGGCACATGCCACATGGCTGATTTTGATAGAGGTAGATGGGTATATCTACAATGACAATTACATTCACCAGGGAGCAAACTGAAGCACTGAACCCTTGTCCGTCCGTACTGCTTAATTGTCAGCTTGCTTCCCGGCTGTCATCCAGATCACTACAATTAACTTTCTGCCAGACAAGGGTTAGTCATGTTTCTGTCTTTCCTCTTAATAAAAAAAAAAAAAAGGAAAAAGCTAGCACACAAGAGTCTGCACTAGTTTTGGCTGCTCCTTCCTTCCCTAGTGATGCTATAGTACCCCTGTTACATGTTAGAGCACCCATCATGGACATTCTTTTGTGCTACAAAAGCACAGCTCCAGTGGTTTGTGACACACTTTTCATGTTGTTTCAAGCACTTTGAACTGAAAAAGCATAGAAAAAAAATACAATTTAGGGGCACCACAAAGCACCAAAGGAGAGTCAGTTGCCATAGGCTTTAGCCCAGTTTGCTCTAGAGCATGGCTAATCCTAAACAGCATGGGTGGGAGCCAGTCTAAGACATTTGGCCTATGGACCAGGGACTCGTGATGCTGTATGAGACCATCCACTCCGCTTCTTCTACACAGCTTCTTATAGCAGGGTCATGGCATAATTCTGTGAAAGAGGCAACGCAAATTAACTGTAATTTTTTTCTTCAGAAATTGTCTGGTCTTTTCTCAGAAATGAAATAAAGGAGGTTTATTTTTCTCTTCCAGGAAAGGGCACATTTCTTCTGGATTTGTCCCTTCCTTTCAGATGGTTTTGCCCACACCCATTGGCAACAGGGCATATAAAAGTGAATGCATCACAGATATATTCTCAAACTGTTTACTCCCCCTATTCTTACTCTCTGTGGAACTCTGGTCAAAGCCCTTGATAGCTAAATCAAAAGTATTGGCTTTGCCTGAACCTCATGCTACCTTCTTAAGACTGTGTTCTGGGTCAACTCTGGCAGACAATGAAGCACCATAGAGCCACTTCGTTGCTCTCCACAGCGGGATGGGGAGAGAATAGCAAGGGTAAAAGTGAGAAAACTTGTGGGTCAAGACAGTTTAACAGGGAAAGCAAAAACTGTGTGCTTAAGCAAAATGAAATAAGAAATTCATTTGCTATTTCCCATCGGCAGGCAGGTGTCCAGCCATTTTTCAGCAAAGCATTAACAGTTACTTGGGAAGACAAATGCCATAACTCCCAAAGTCTATCCCCGCCAAAATCAGCACAGATTACTTTTTTTTTTTCTTTAGAGCTACATCTCTCATTCGTCATATAGAATTTGTGGTCCTTAAAAACAAATGTGCACAAACTCAGGATAATTCTGATAGCTGTAGAAAGACAGCAAATTGGGTGGGTTAAAGGTGGGCAATAAAGACATTTTATTAGATAATATATATAGAGTTACTGGGGTAACATTATAGAAACCACAATTTAGTTGGAATACATGAAACAAAAAGCATTTTTTTTCTGTAGAATTTAGATAAATACCATATGTTGCTGAGGTTATCTGTGTGAGAACTTGTTTGAACACTTTGAATTAAATGAAAATATGCTGTAAGGGAGACAGCAGAAGAAAACAAAATAAGAGAAAGAAAAGTTGTGCTAAAGCATATCAAAAGTCTTTTGAGGAAACAAAGGTGAAATCACTAATTGAGGAAAATATCCTGGCATGGTCCCAGTTGACCTGGTTAGGCACACTGTTCTCTAACCAAGATCTGAGGTCAAAGAGAATATTATAACCTTGATGATGCATGCCTGAAGGAAAAAGATAAAGTAGATTTCATCTGAGAGAAGCTGAGGCACAGGCTATATAAGACAAATAACTATGTGAAAACATGTTGAGAGCAGGAAGTAAAAATTCTCCCTGCGAGGTGCAGGGGTTAACGTGGCTAAGGAGAACATATATTTTGCAGACTTTGGCTGTCTCCCTGAGCTGTTACGAAAGCTCTGTTCAGCTGTTAATAGTCCTCTGTATCCATTCCAGTCTAAGGCAGACAAGAGAATTAAACTTATTCTGAAAAGATAAGATGTAAGAATGTGGGAAAAAGAATGATAAGACAGAGTTTGTAAAATCAGACTGATTTGCAGAAGTTCTGTATTAGCTGACAGACCAAGCTCACAGACCACCATCTGAGATGCTTAAATGAGAACAAGCAAAACACTAGTTCAGGTGCATAAACACTGACTGTATCCTGCCTGACCCCTAGCTGCCATCTCAGAAGAGCAAGGGTCTTCCTGCAGATCTTATGTCACACCTTCTAACCCCTTGGGGAACTACACACCTCAATGTTTCAGATGCCTCAGTGCATGCTAAATGCAGGTTGCTAGGTATTTACACAGCTGAATGTCTGCCCAGGAGACTTAATTTAGAGAGTAAGACTGTCTTGCCAGTAAACTAAGCAGTTAAAGTGACTTTTCCACCTGTGATTTAGGGATGTGATGTTTCATTTAACCGTTGTTTTATTTATTTTTTTTTTTTAAGTGATCAACAGGTGGTCTACATCCATATAAGTTAAGACTCCACCACTTACCGTATAGAAAATCTTATTTGCTTGAAGTATTTTTGTATCTTTGGTATTATATTTTCTATTGACATCAACCAATTAAGGCTGCACTGACTTCAATTATTTATTCTTCATGTATATAGAAAGCAATGCTTATCTGTTGATTGTTCTTATTCTCAGTAATCTCTTGAGATTTAGCAGCTGAAAAGACTGATTCAGTTGCCTGAACTCATGTATTTTTGTGCCACGAAACACAATCTAGAATATCTTACTTATTTTTTAGTTGCAAAAGGTAGCATGCATTTTGTCACATCTGCTGGTTCTGGATGAATATTTTGAACACCTTAGTTCTTATTTTCACAACAGTTACTACCTCTGAGGTTTTTGGGAAGAGACAGCCAAGAAGGTTCCCACTTTCTTTTAATGCATCCAAAGGAAAGCAAACATCTTTCATTTCTACACTAATTTGAAAAAACTCCACCCAATTACATTCTAAAAAGAACCAAAAAATATCAACGCATTTATTATTTTATCTTTCCCTTTCCACTGTTTCCTGGTCCCTCTTTTTTTCTTTTTTTTTTTTTTCCCTTTTTTTTTTTGTACTGTCTTATACTTTTTTTGGGGTGTGTGTAAATGTATAAGAAATTTAAGTTATAGAATCATAGAATAGTTTGGGTTGGAAAGGACCTTTAAAGGTCATCTAGTCCAACCCCCCCTGCAGTTCTAATTGTTCCTTGGAGATTTGTGCACAAAAGGAGCATATGGACATATGGGTTCTTTCTGTGGCACTGCCACACGGATTAAAAACTTTTCATAAGGCAAGACAAACAAAATGCACAGTCTTCTTGAAACCTTTGTGAGATTTCAGAAGTATGAATATAGTGAAAGCTGTATACAGGTGGTGTAATTCCTTTACGTTCACAAATATACATCTCCATATACACACCCCTCCAAAAATGTCTTCCAAAGACAAAGCCTCAGAGTCACCAAAAGAGGCTGGGAAGCAGTGTGGTAGTGTTATCACATTATGATGGTGACTTCCTTCACACTAGAATTTGAAGGAAACACCTCAAAGAAGTGGTTATTCATTTGTCTTTCCCCTAATGTTTCACCGTAGATAGAGTTCTTTTGCCTGGTTATAGTTATGGTGGGACAAGTGGATAAACGTTCATTTCAGAAACAAACCTTTGATAGCAAAGTAAACATATAGCTTCTATTATCGAATAAATAATGCAGAGATCATGTTTCAATGACTGGCTTATGTTTTACTTGTCTAGCAAGTTTGGTCAATTTTATAGCAAAAAAAGCTTTCAAAATTAGGCATAATGGTAAGTTCTCATAGCAATATTATGGTGTTTCATTTCTAAATTATTGATCACGTTTCCTCATCCAAATCTGACAGCTGGCAGGTAACCTCACTGAAGGCTGTTATTTGTAAGCCAACTAGTTGTATATTTTGCAAGCAATATTTTAAGGAAAGAGAATAAAATATTGATTTTTTTTTCACTAAAAATGGAACTGCAGAACGTTCCTGAATGTAAATTGCTCTCAAGAATTAAATTAGCAATTCACAAAAACCAAGAAACATTATTTCTGACCTCATTACAATAGCAAAGCTATCTAATTCTTCTACAGTTCCATGTGCCAGAATTTAATTTGGCTGTCTTTAATCTTCCAAGATAAAAAGGTTTAATATTTTAGTAAACAGCTTATAAATTATATCAGACAAAGGATCTGCAAAGAATTTTACAATGATTTCTGTTGATCTGTCTTCCGTGCTTTCTGTCTCAGGATAAATCACAGTCCTTGACACAATGTTTTCACACTTCAGCAAATGATATATACATGCATTTTGCTCTGCCAAATTTGTACAATATTGGGGGGAAATACATGATTTCTTTTGAATAAGATAACCTTATCTGCTTTTTTTTTTTTTAAAGCAGTTACTATTAAATATTTAATATTAAAATAATGTCTTAGGTCAGAAGTAAGAGATTTTCTGATCATACTAATTGTACACAGTCTTTTTTTGTGCTCACACTAGATAGAGAATCAGGAGATATCTACCTCAGAGAGGACCCTTGAAAACCATAGTTTCTCAGAATACACCAGCATCCTTTTGGAATATATTTGGAACATTCTTTTATATAGCGTTTCATGTTCCCTTAAATAGACATGTTACAAATGAAATAATGATATTCAGATATTTACCTGAGTGGGTATGTGAACTGAAGGCAATTAAAAGTTTGGGGGACATAGATGTCTACAATAGTCACATTGCAAAACTTTGAAAATGAGTTGCATTCTATTTTTTGTTTGTTTGTTTGTTCTGCCATTATTTATTTTTTATATTATGGTGAAATTTGTGTTCTCCAATTAAGCTTTAAGTTAGGCACTCTCCGAATTAAATTTATTTCCAGGAAAAAAATATTTACAATAAAATATAAAAATACAGCACCAGTGATAACATTAAAACAGAATTGTGATCACAAGCAAGAAATTATATAATATTGGTTCGCTTTCTAGTAATAGCTAAGACATAATGATGTACTTTCAAGACAATTAGTAACCTGGGAAAATGCTGGACAACAGCATTACAGTTATACATTGACAGCTCCTGGTAATTTACACCTATCTTTCACAGGCATCTGTCTGTTAAGATCAGTTTTTAATGCATCTAGCAACATGCGTCTAAAATATTGGAAAGTGGCTGATGTTTGAGTAAATGCTGAGAGAGAACAAACCAGATGATCAGCTCTAGTACAGGCCGGTATTCTAGATAATAGTTTAAAACAAACAAACAAAGAAAAAGGATATGCTAAATGTGGGACTGGGTTGATGAGGAGTCAGGCAACAAGCATTGCGCTAAAGTGAGTCAGTAGGACTTTGTAGGAAATAAATTTTGTCAAGCAAATCTGATGAAATTATAAAATTGATGGGATATCAGCAATATATATAAGACTCCTGTTAATGGATAAGCAAGAAAATCACAGGGCTGGTTTCATTGCTGTATTTGACCTTGATGAGACTGATTTTGAAGTATTGCATATATTCCTGGTATGCATTCTTGTTGCTTATCCAAGACAAAGTTAATTGCAATGATAACTATCTTCACAAGGATAAAAGTAGATACGGGTGCAAAAAGACTCATTACTTTTTTTGGAGAAATACATAAAACAGTCTAACAATGGGAAGGCCACTAGAAGAAAATAAGAATGTAGGCACATTTTTAACAAAGACTGAAAATATGGAGAACTTGTCAAAGTGGTGGGTTCTCTCTCTGTCAAAATGGAGTTTTCCAAGAGAAGCGCTTTAGCTAAACATGCGATTTGCAGTAGGCAAGCTGAAGCAATTGGATGCAGTTAGGCAGTAACTGTGTGAAATTTATTAGCCTATAATATATATGAGCTAATAGTTCCTAGTGGTATTAAACATAATCAAATCATGAGAAGCAATGGTCTCATCACAATATCATACCTATCTACAATAAAATATCTTGAAGAAATTGACTAATTTTTAAGTTAAACATTTCAATACAGTTGAGTCAACAGTAGAATCTCCGCTAAATACATTCTTAAAAGCACTGACACACAAATAATTTTTAAAAAAAGGATTTTAAATTAGATTGAAAATTACAATGCAAATACTAAAAAAAATAGACTATTTTTCTTTGACTAAATCATAGATTAGCAATTGAATAAGAACAGTACGATCATTTATGCATCTATAATAAGTATTATTTTAATTTCAGGTTTTAATTTTTTTTTCTGAAGTAATTGATTTACAGATTAACTTGTCATGTGTATTTTTGTTCAGACACAAAGGCTCAGAGTGCAATCCAACACCCATTGAAAGCTATTAGAATCCTTCCATTAGAACAACAAGCATTGTATCAAACACAGAAATTAAATAAAGTGACAAATAATAGGGTAGAAGGAAGCAGTGGAGGAGAAAATTCAGAATAAATATATTATTATATATGGCTGATTTGGCTACAGTACAATTACTATGTGTATGAAGGTTTCAATATTACACCAAAAGGCTGTTCATGAAGGACCTATTGTGAGTATGACATAAATTTCTAACTTTTTAAAAATGAATCTTTGAAATTAATTAATAAAGTTGCATAACCTTTTACAAAGGAAATATATATGTGACATGCTATTACAGCTGTCAGACAGGTGTCCGAACATACAATTCCATTGATTCTGTAATGCATCAGAAATAATTATTGAAAGTAGCTATGAAATAAATCCCCCAAATTATTGATTGAATAGTATTTGATCAATGCAAATGTTTAGAACTGAAATGTGAGATTCATCAAAATTGACAGCAAGTGCATGAATATCTGACACACATTAATGCTTTTCATCAGGGAAAACGTCATCCCTAGTGCTAAAGGATTTGCTAAATAACAAATGTGGACCTATCGGTTTCCCATTACGAATATAATGGATACATTTACTATAATCCCTTCAACTTAATTTTACTGAAAACTCTCTCTTCCACTTTTCCTCCTCACTTCTCCCTTTTCTTGGAGTGTCTAAGACATAAAGTAGAAAATAGCTGTGTAAATGTTTTTTTTTCATTTCCTACTTGGACAGACAGACACCGTCTTCTGAAAGTTCTTTTTTATTTCCCTTCATATTATTATCTAAAACAAGTAGGAGGAAAAGTAGGGCAGTCTTTTGAAAAATTATTATGCCAAATTTAACCCGCTCTGGGCCACTTTGATGGCAATTTCCATCATTTGGCTGAGTGAACGGTCGAGACCAGAAAGCCAACATTTATTGTCTAATTTTATGGAAGGCCACTGGCTTTCAGCATCTTAGTTCTGCTGCTCTTTCCACTTCTTGTAATTAAGAAGAGATCTATCAACCCTAGCCACACACATGCACACATTCCCCTTCTCTACAGTACCTCCATCCAGCAGCTTGATTCACCGTGGGAACTGGAGATGTCCATTAGAGAACAATGAAACCACCTTTCTCCAACCTATCCCAGCAAGGATGGAGGACACTGTGGGCTCAAGTTACAGGAAACTAAGAGTATGAGCAAAACATAACAGAAAAAATATTCCTTCAGAAGAATGTCTCCTACTGTGGAGGCGTTCTTGGACTGTGCTTTTGCTTCTGCTATCATGGCAGTTAGAAGCCTGGATTACTGCAAGTAATGAGCATGCACACCACCAGACACATATGTGTATGAATGTGGTCTTTCCAGTTCCAGACCTACACTGCATGCCAGCAATACAGTCAACATTTGGTAAGAAAATCATGGGAACATAATATACATAGAGGAAGGCCAGGTGAACAGCAGAGTAAACCTGATTAGATCATAAAGCACAAAATTTAAATGACTGACACAAGGGGAATAATAACAACCCCAAATGTCCAACTAGCTAAGTCCAGCAGAGACAGCAATTTCGCTAATTCATCCAGAGTCACTAGCAGCACTCTCAGCAACACATTCCTTTACACATTCAAGTGCTATTCAAGTGTTGCTCAGTTAGAACTTATTTTGCTAGATGATTAAAATGTTGAGTATTAAAACTGGCACTGGTTCAACCATCACAGTTCATTAAATTGCTCAGGAGATATGGACTGCAGTAGGAAGGCCCATGTGGTAAAATGAAATGTTCTATTTATCAAATTGTACCCTGCTGTGCTATTCATTTGGTAATAAAAACTTTATTTTTTCCACTTGTGTCCTCTCTCATTAAAGAGATAAAAAGCACAGTCAGTTTATTGGCTTGTATAAATACCTGAACAATCAATCAAAGGCCAACAAAATACAGGTAAAGCTCCTCTGGAACAAAAAATAAATGTTTATTTTTTGAGATCTGCATATGTTTCTTTTTATAATTTCCTTGGCTTTGTGGCCTAATCAGTCTTCACACATGCTAGAGTGATAAAAATCCATTATCTGACAAAGATAATTCTAATGATATAAAGACAAATTTTGCAGTTGTGCAGCTCTGTTGTGGGTTTTTTTGCCTCTTTTCACACAATTTTTCCTTGGTGAAAACAGTGTGATAAATACCTTGTGTTCAGTTTGGACAAAGGAAAGCTTTTAGAAAGCAAATCACCAACTGGGCCACAGGTCCTCATCATGAGGCAATGTATATGCCCTTCCAGTTCAGACTAGTGTCTCTGAGAAGCTATTCTTTTCACTCACACTTTAGCATCTGGAACAGATTTAGTCTTAGAAATTTCCTGTGCAGGCAAGAAATTGCTGTCTGGGCAAAGCACCTAAAAGCAGAACCAGTTATGTCCATTCCATAATCACAATTGTGAGAGTGGCTAAGTGGAGTGGGTGCGTATAGACTGCAAGTGTCTTGTGTCTGCTTATTTAGTGTAAAGAGAACAAGGTTATTTAATTCTAAGACCTCAATAAATATGAATAACTTCAGAATCTTAGAAAATTCTGTCTTCTGTTCAAAGTTTTATTGTGATATCTCTCTGGAGTGTAGCCCTGCAGACCAGTAATACCATATTGCCATTGCTAGTCACATGCCACAGGCTTCGTACGGAGTTTGCAGGACCTTAGGACTGAGGCTTGTCAGGCTCACTCTGAACTCATTTTGACCTGCCTGGAGCCTTGTTTTTACTTGGTTTAGCTGTAACAGCAACTTTTTTTGTGAGCAGGCACCTGTCTAAGCTGTTTTATTTTTGATTACCTTTGTGTGATACTACCATAGTTTTTATATAGATAACAGTAACAAGCAGTTATTCTGTGTAAAATGAAAAATTTATGACTGTAACTTAATAATGTAGTGTGGAGAAATATATGCCTCATATACCAGCAGAGGCCTTGAGAAGTGGGAACACGGGATGCAGCATAGGAGAGTGCAGGCATGGGATAAGAGATGGGGCACAGGTTTGGCACTGGTTATAATCCCATAGTTATAAACAGCTCACCAGTGGTCAGTTAAAGAAGTGCAGACCTGGAACTTGACAAAAACAGTTTAAGAGCTAACAAGGAGAGCAAAGAGCAAATTGTTAATCTATGTAAAATCATAAAATCATAGAATCATGGCATAGCGGGTTGGAAGGGACCTCAAGGTTTAACTGGTACAACCTTTCTTGGCAAAAGCACGGTCTAGACAAGATGGCCCAGCACCCTGTCCAGCTGAATCTTAAAAGTGTCCTATGTTGGGGAATCTGTCATTTTTCAATGGCTGATTGTTCTCATTGTGAAAAATTTTCCTCTTGTGACCTTAGAAATTAAATTTATATTCATATTTTAAGGAAAGGTACAGCATCAACGAAACTTTCAGGGCAGAGTGCAGCTGGTGTGCAAGGGGTACATTCCACAGAGGTTCCCTAGGCAACCTTAGATATTGGTGACATCAGGGGAGTCTGGTGTGCTAACTCTAAGAGAAACAGCACCGGGGATGGAGCAGAGTGGAGACACCACAGCCAAACTCTGTGATAAAATGGGAACTTGAAGGTCTCATGGAACCTTTGAAGGCCTTATGGAACTGATAAGATGCCTAATTGCTACCCTGAGCCAATGATCTGTCATTTTTGACAAAATGCTATCTTTTGGGTGAACTTTGCTCATTATAATGTCATTATAATACCAAAACACATATCCATCCCAAAAGCCACCTGCCTCCAAGATGGGATCACTCCTCATGGAGCCAGCGCTCTGAATTTTTTGTAGTCTATACCTTTAAAAGCGAAATGAGAAAATTTTACACCAATCATAACAAAAGTATGTATCCCTCAAGCTCCACCTGAAAGGTAAAAAATAGTATAAAAATAGCTTAAGAGAGGAGGGATGTCAGGAAAGATACCATCTCGTTCAGGGAAGATACCATCTCAATCAGAGAAGATACAATTGCGGTTAGCAAAATACCATTGCTGACCACCCTTGACTTCTGGGATCGGTCAGTGGGCTGAGCCTCTTTTCCCCGCCATAACGATGCTTGTGGTTAAGATTCAAATACTTGGCTATACCAAGTGCTTTCCCGGAAAATCTAGAAATCTTTATAAAGTTGTTTTGTGACTTAAAGTGTTTGTAGCCGGGCTGTATTACTAACATCCTTAGTATTTGCACATGCTTTGCAGACAGTAACTTTTATCACTGGCAATCCAAAAGAACTTGCGCATCTGTTGCTTCAGTAAACTACACTTTTCATTAACCTAGCTGTGAGAGTTCTTAGTGAATGGAATCAAACTCCTTAAGTGTGGCCATGCTACTTCACGGAATGCTGCTAGATCGAATTGTGTATGGTGTTATTAATGCATCTGTAATCCTGATAGTTCGATATACATATTGAACGTGACCAGACTTCTAACACTGCAGTGGGCATCACTCAGAATCTAAGCCTAGCTGCCCGCAGCCCCTCTGATATCTGAGGACAGGCTGGAATGCAATGGGGTTTATTTTCTGGCAAATTACTTTGCCCTTTAACACAACAGTCTGGTCAGAATCTCTTCCGGAGTAACTTGTACCCTTTACCCCTTGCCTTTTCCACATGACTCCTTGTAAAAAGGGAGTCTTCATCTTCTTTGTAGACACCCTTTAAATACTGGAACATGGCGATATGGTGTCCCCTAAGCCTTCTTTTCTCAAGGCTGAACAAACCCACTTCTCTCAGCCTTTCCTCATAGGGCAGGCTTCCCAGTCCTTTGACCATCTTGGGGGCCTTTTTCTGGACCCTCTCCAGTCTGTCCACGCTTTTTTTGTATAGCAGGGACCAAAACTGAACACAGCATTCCAGTGGCCTGACAAGCCCTGAGTAGAGTGGGATAATGACTTCTTTCTCTCTCCTGGTGATGTCCTTGTTGATGCAACCCAGCATCCTGTCAGTTTTCTTTGCTGCTGCAGCATGCTGTTCACTCATATTGAGCTTATTGTCCATGAGGACCCCCAGGCCCCTTTCTACAGAGCTGCTTCCCAGCCAGGTAGGTCCCAGCCTGTGCTGCACTCCTGGATTATGATTTCCTAGGTGCAAGACCTTACACTTGTCCTTGGTGAACTTCATAAGGTTCTTGTTAGTCCACTCCTCCAGCTTATCTAGGTCTTCCTGCAGGGTGGTGTCTGAAGTGTCCACTTCCCCACTCAGTTTGGTATCATCAGCTAACTTCATCAGGGTACACTTGATCCCATCATCCAGATCACTTATGAAGATATCAAACAGCGTTGGGCCTAGTATCTATCCCTGGTGGAGCCCATCTGTGACAGGTTGCCTCTTTGAAAAAGAGCTATTTACCACAACCCTCTGGGTGCGGCCTGTCAGCCAGTTCCCTACCCACCTCCTAGACCACTTGTCTAGACCGTAATGCATCTGTTTCTCTAGGAGGAGGCTGTGGGGAACTGTGTTGAAAACCTTGGAGAAGTCCAGGTAGACAGTGTCCACCACTTGCCTCACATCAACTGAGCAGGTTACTTTGTCATAGAAGCAGATCAGGTTTGTAAAGCATGATTTGCCTGTGATGCATCTGTGCCAGCTTTTCCCATCACATGCTTTATTTGACTTGTGATAGCCCCCTGAGGGATTTGTTCTATAACTTTCCCAGGGACTGAAGTAAGACTGATGTGCCTATAATGTCCTGGATCCTCCTTTAAGTTCTTCTTGTAGATGGGGGTTACATTACCCTTCTTCCAGTCTTCTGGGATGTCCCCCGATCTCCACAACTTCTCAAAGATTACAGAGAGCAGCCTCACAACGTCAGCCAGCTCTCTTAACACCCTTGGGTGGACAACATCAGGCACCATATCAAGCAAATTTGACTATAATGTGAACTTGCAGAGCAACAAAGAAAAACCAAGGAGTAAAAGCATGTTAGCAAACGTTAAAATGACCTCAAACAGATCCTAGAGCGAGAAAGAAGAAACCACTATCATCATACTCATACTTAGTGAAGGACGATGGACGCTAATGACTCACTGCCCCCTACCCCAACAGATGGAGGTCATCAATGTTAGCATCCCAGAGAGAAGTGAAGGGTAAAAAATAAAATGAACTGGAAAGGTAAAACCCAGGAAGTGTGCGTAAAACAAAGTTAAGTGTATTGCTATTATTACTTACAACTTTTCTGTACAACAGGATTCTTTTTTTAAATTTATTTTTCTTTCATGTGGTAGGTTGACCTTGGCTGGCTGCCAGATGCCCACCCAGCTGCTCTCTCCATCCCCTCCTCAACAGGAAAGGTGGAGAAAATAAGAAAAAAATAGGATGAAATAGATTGTGGGTTGAGATAAAGACATTGAGAACCCTTACCAAGTACTGTTAGGGGCAAAACAGACTCAACTTGAGGAAAACGGATCTAATTTATTTCCAATTAAAGTAGAGTTGGATGGTGAGAAAAAAAGACAAAATCTAAAATGCCCTCCTCCCATCCTCCCTTTTCTCAGGCTCAACTTCGTTCTTTTGTTCATGAGTCTTCTACCTCCTCCCACTCCAAGGGGCGCCGGGGGATGGCGAACAGGGGGTTGTGGTCAGTCCATAACCTCCTCTCTGCCGCTCCTTCCTCTTCATGCTTTTCCCCTCCTCCAGCATGGGCCCTCCATGGGCCACAGTTCCTTCAGGAGATAACCACATGCTGAGGCACGGGGTCCTCCCCAGGCTGCAGTGTGGATATTTGCTCACAGTGGTGTCTCCACAGGCTGCAGGGAAATCTCCAGCACCTGGAGCACCTCCTTCTTCTCTCACTTTGGTGTTCCCTCTGCTGTTTCTCACTCTTTTTGTTCCCTTCTCTTCCCTCTTTAGTGTTTGCTCCCCTTTCTTAAATACATTTTCCCCTGAGGCACCATCACCGTGGCTGCAGGTCTCAGCCGTATCCTGTGGTGGATCGGTCGGTCAGCTGCCCTGCAGCCTCCCCCCCAATTCCTTGACACCGGCACCCAGCACATTTCTTTTTCTGTAAAAAATAGCTCTAGATTAATAATAACTCTTTGACCGGACTATTAAGGTTTCATTTATACTACAAGTAAAAT
Organism: Pluvialis apricaria; assembly: GCA_017639485.1. NCBI lineage: Eukaryota > Metazoa > Chordata > Aves > Charadriiformes > Charadriidae > Pluvialis > Pluvialis apricaria. The sequence continues at coordinate 97,823,895 of CM030009.1, forward strand.
CTCAGGTTTACATATAATGTATATTTTCTTTCTGTTATAAAAAAAATTTAAGCTGAAAAAGAGAAGCAAGAAAAACTGTAAAAAAGCAAGAAAAAGTGTAAAAAATTTTGTACTGGTTTTAGTTCAGGACTGCCTGCAGTTTATCATGGTAACAGCAGTTGCTATGACAATCAAATAAGGAGTTAATAGAGATCTGATTCCTTCATAAGCTTTCTACCTCATCTACAGGGTCAAGCTTTGAGGTACAATAAAAAGTAAACAGTTATGAAGGAAAATATCCTACAAAGGTCATAAAATGAGAAGCTTATAGGACATTAGAGAGCCTCCCATTTTCCAAAGTGTCCCTGGTGTTCCTAGCAAGAATGGTATCTCTCAGGTGACGAAGAACGATATCTTATTCTCATTTTGTAGGAAAAAAGACAGAGAAATACAAGCACAGCAAAAATAATAGGCAAATAAACAAAGTACATACAAACAAAATACTAACAGATCTTGGGAACTACAAAACCTTAAAACCTCCAACTGGTCGACTGACTGCTGCCCCATATCTCTTGAGATTTAAGACAATCAGAAGAGCAAAATAGCATTAAAATATTACATAGGGCTTTGAGCAAGGACACATTCAGAAATTTATAATCTAAGCTGTCACATTCAGTGAAAAAAAAATCTACAATTTTTGGGGGGCCTTGCACCAGCCCCAGTGACTGCTGCCTCTCCTGCTCCAGCTTCAGCTCTGGAGGTGGCCCTGCTGGAGAGGGGTGGAGACCCCCCACATGCTGTCACTGAGAAGAAAGCAGAGTGTATGAAGAAAGTGTATAAAAAGAAATCCAAGCAAGCCCCAGGACTGAGAAGGAAGATGTAGCCACCGTGAACATGGTAATCCTCCTGGTGAAGACCTCAAGGATGCTGGTGACTTCTTGTAAATATCCTCTCCCATCATCCTTATTTATGATGACTGTAACAGTCAACTTTGGGGTCCAGAGGGATGGTGTAAGGGTGAGTATAACACCAAAGAAAAAATGTAGATACTTGTATGTTTTATTATATTAGAAATGTAAGGATATTTGGAAGTTTTTCTGTGTTGATTTGGGTTATAAGTGACAGTATTCTTCTAATTGAGTTAATAATAGTTGTCTTTTTATATTTTGATGAGACTGACAAGATTTTAATTAGGCTATCTAATTAAAATTCTTGGCTCTACAATATATAGTGTGTTTCCTGTTGTCCATAATGAGATTTTGAGTGCAGCAAGCTATGTCTGCATTGTAGGGTGTACGATCACTGAGGGGTTTACAGGTTGTGGACGTTGAAGTCTGACTGTGGTCTACTTCCATGGAGCAATAAGAATGCTCATTGTTCCCCTGTAAAGCCATTTTCTTATGGAAGGAAACTTGCATTGTGTATGCTAGGCAACTAGGGTGTGCAGGAAAAAAAGGAGCATACTCTAGTACATTCCTTAGGTTTAGACAGATGGTATGCATCAAGGGACATCAAGGAGCACAGCTACCTCACAGTATTACACATGGCCACAGAAAGTTATACAGGTCTAGTGACAGGCACAATGCAGAATGGTATAACACTTCTTTTACTTTCTGTTGCTTTGGGTTTTTTTGCTCCATCTGTTTATACAACTTGAAGTTAGCAATTTAGTGCTGTTACATTATGTGGAGATTCAGTGAAATAAATGAAGCAGCAATAGAAACAAAAAACAGATCACAATGAAAACCTCTTCATTATTGATAAAGTCATGAAATAAAACATAGACATGTGATATTTACATTCGCATTACATTAGTACTTACAGGTCCCAAACCAAAACGAGACCTCATTCTTTCATAAGAGGCACTTAGGTAAAGCTGAAGGCAGTATTTGTTCTAGAGAGTTCATACATTTGTAGGAAATACAGGAAATACAGTTATAGGGTGTAAGGAAGAAAAGTGATTTCTATAATTAGGGATACCTATAACTCAGAATAACTAGTTCATAATTTTATATACGAACAGCAGTCACAGAAAGATCACTGAATAGCTTGTTGGAAATCACACAAGTATTAGAGTCAAAAATTAAATCCAGCACTTCACACTTCTAGCCCAGTGGCATAAACAAAACATACTCTGCCACTTTGCTAGAGTACCTGTACAGGATCTGTTATTGATGCATTGCTCCCATAGGATTAGACACCACTCACTGGGTAATACAAAAAAAGGCAATCCATCTTTCAGTGGGAACTAAGTTACTTAGCCTGGAGCTTTAGCTTAGGTACAGTTGGTATGACACTGAATCATGTTATGTGGAGTAACCCTGTGTTTTGGTGTACTGAGATGCTCTAGGTTCAGGTAGACCCTGAATGATTGTGAGAAGGAAAACTTCCCTGTATTCCCAAACAGTCTGGCTTTTTGTAACATTATGGATATTATAGCTGTATATATTTTAGATGTGAGAGGATTAGGATGTCAACAAATCGCTATTGTCTGGTACTATAAATGGCAAACTTAAACTTCCATTTCTTTGCTTAACACTGCTAATTGTTTTACCACCTACTTGTCCTCTTTCTTACGTTATTTGTTTTATCTACTTGTAATGTTCTGTCTGGCATCAAACTGAACAATAATAAGTTAAAACCTCTTCTAAGCTTTACCTGCTACTACAAATGTGAGCAATTCTCAAGGGAGGGTACAGACGGGTGCAGAGTCACAGGGGATATCCTGAGGGCAGTAGGTAAGAATTTAGATATGCCTGGCTAAGGTTAGTTGATGCCTAGGTAGAAACATATAGGAAAGCAGAAGGAGATTAAGATGCTTAAATATAGACTTTTAGGAGCATTTTTCACAATAAATATAAAATTCCACCTAGCTTCTCACTGTTTAGAAGACATCTCTTGCAGGTCACACTTCATATGCAGAAGTCCCGTGCAGATACCTCAGATACCCTAAGGTTTCTGAAAATCCCTAGAGATAGAAACTTGTATTTGGGTGTCTGAATTGTACCTCAGGTACTTTAACCATTTCCCTTCAGTTTCTCTCACCTGACTATGTGCTGCAGTAAGGTAACAGGACTATTCAGAAGGCAGGCATTAATATTTGCCCTGAGGTGTTTCTAGGGAGGTTCTGGTAGGTAAACTCTGTCAGCTATTGGGCAGAAGAGAAGGAGGAAGAACATGAGATGGTTTTGGGATTGACATTTTTAGAGGAGTGAAGAAAGTAAAGACAAAGGGAGTTCAATTGGCAAATTATAGCTGAAAAACTGTGGTTCTTCCTGTGCCAGAGGCTGCCTGCTGACCCGGCAGTGCAGGGACTCAGCCTTACCATGGCCTGAGCTGGTTGTCACTGATTTAACCCCTGCACTGGGGCCAGTGATGCTGCCTCCCCTGCTCCAACTTCAGCTCTGGGGAATGCCCCACTGGGGAGGGCATCAGTCCCTGTCCCTCAGTCATTGCCTGACAAACCATAGCCCTTTGTGAGGGTGGGGCTGGGGACCACCCACAGTTGATGAGAAGACAAACCATAGCCCTTTGTGAGGGTGGGGCTGGGGACCACCCACAGCTGATGAGAAGAAAGCAGAGTGCATTAAGAAAATGTATAAAAACAAATCCAAGAAAGCCCCAGGACTGAGAAGCAAGGGATACCCACTGAGAACATGAACTTCTCCTGGTGAAGATTTCAAGGATGCTGATGATTTCTGGTAAATATTCTCTCCCACCATCCTTCTTTAAGGTGGCTGCATTGGTCAACCTTGGGCTCCAGAGGGATGGTGGAAGAGTTAGCATAACTGGAGATTTTTGAAGAGCCATCTGGATAAAGCCCTGAGCAACCTGGTCTGATCTTACAGTCTATCCTGCTTTCAGTAGCACATTGGTCTGCCAGATGACCTTGTAAGGTCCCTTTCAACTGGAATTATCCTTTGATTTTGTGGGTAAATGCTCATACATTTCCTTGTATAACAATTGTAAGGGTATTATTGAGGCTTTTGTGCCTTTATATAGACTGTAAGTGTTAGTAGTCATGTAAATGGAGTAATAATAACTGTTTGTTGTATTTTGATGAGACTGTTAAGATTTTAATTATGCTAAAAATAGATTATTGGGTCCATGCATACATGTTGTGCTCCCTTTTGCCCAGAACCAAATTTCAATGGTAACAGTGTGTAAGGGGTGGTGTAGAGAAATTCATATGTCAAAGTGGAGAGAGTGATGCTTCTCACTAGTGGAAGTGTAGATAGGAGATTAAGGGAAGAAATAACATGATTGTCAGTGTATTGGCATGTAAGACAGTTGGTGATGGTGGAAAAAAGATACTCAGATGAGAAAAGGAAGGTCAGCATGGAAGGGATGAGAAGAGGATGCTGAGGCCTTGCCTTAGGAGGGAAGAACAGAAAGATATGATTTTAGTGGGTTTATGATATGCAAATTCATGTTTCTCTGTTTCAGGAAAGCAATAGTTTCTCCAAAAAGATTGTTTTTGCATCTTGGCTCCATCAACCAGTGAAACTTGTTCAAACAAGCTTAAACTTCTATTTATAAGAATTAAAATATTCCTATGTACGGTGTTTTAAAATATCCATTACCACTATCGAATGACCTTGATTCAAGTGGGGGTGGCACCAAACTTCAAAATAAGTATTCATTATATATATATTTGGGAGGCACTCTTGCTATGAAGATGCATTTTAAATCTTCTAAATGAACTTAATGTGGGAGAGACAAATTTAGCCAGAAACTAAATTAGACTAAATTCATATGGATTCCTATTAATAATAAGAATAGCTATCAAATTATAGTGGGTCATTGCAGTAAGGCTCACTATTTCACAGATTTCCGAGCCTGTAAGAAGAGATAAAAATTTCAGTATTATCTAGTTGTTGTTCAGTTAGAGATTAGCAATTTCTCTTATTAAAATGGATTATGGGCACATTATTGCAGTAGACAATGAAACAACATAAATGATAAAGACAAAAGTCAGTGAAGGTGCTTCGCACCCAACTGAGGAACTGGTAGAAGATACTCAGAAAAAACCCCACACAAACAGTGAAGGGGAATGGTTAACACTGTGTTGTAGCATAAAGTTGGAGAAAGAAATATCAAGAAGGATATATAGAGTGTGGCTTCATGAAGGGTACCTAAACTGTATTTAATCTAGTATTATGCCAACCCTTCTGAGCAGGAAATCTCAAAAGGCAAAAATGCCCCATAGAGTGGTAAGACAACAGAGATTTTTCAACGGTTAGAATGAGAAATTAAAGTCAGGATTTTATGGGCAAACAGACAACAAACCTTGCAAAAGAACTAATGGCTTCTTATGTTTACTGGCTAATTGCTAAATACAAACACGGTGAGATAAATAAATGCTTATTCTTCCCGATGCATCTAGAAGATGTTCCACTATACATGGGGACAGATTTGCAACTCTGCTATAATGGATTTTATTGTTCACTGCTAAAGTTATTTGTGCCCAGTGATAGTTACTTGATACATTGCTAAGAACCGTCAATAACAGAACCTCTTAAAATGTGACCCCAAAACACTTGTAATTCACTGAGTCTAGAGATACATTTAATTCAGCTTGACCACTTGCCATTGCAAGATACTTTATTGATGGGAAACTATAGGATGCTGTAGTATTTAGCAGTTCATTTCAGAAGAAGATAATAGGAAAAAACTGTGTATTAAAAAGGACTATAGTGAGCAGATCGATTTAGCAACAGAGCTAAGAGGTGCTGGAAAGCAACAGAGATTTAAAAAAAATCTAGAAGAGGAGATTCATGGCTTCCTAAGTGAAACATATCAAGCCTAAAGAATTTTCTAAAAGTGCTGTAGAAAGAATAAACTTAATATCTTGTCCCTTGAATTCAAGACCGTTTTATATGATTTGTAGAGAAATGGGATTAAGCCGTCTTGTGGAAAAATCCTGATGGTCCTGAAAATTGCATTTATTTCATGTTTGCTTGAGCTGTTCTTTATCCAAGTTTCAGCCACTGGGGGCTCAGGTCAAGTGCCTAAACTATGTCATCTGAGATTACCAAGAGGATCTTGACACCTGCATGCGTTGGCAGTTATGACAAAGGGCCTATGAAAGGTTATGGACAAAAGGACTTACTGACCTAATAGATGAATGGCAGGCAGCATAACCTGTGGTATCTCTTATTACAGTAGAGACCTACCTTGAGAAAATTAATTAAGCCCATATCTCCACTGGCTATAGTGAGAGCTTGTCCTGGTTTGAGGTAAAACAGAACCAATTTTCTGTTAAGTAATTTTACTTCGCAGCTAGGCCTCTTCCAACTGAACTCTCTGAAATTAACAACATATCTTTCAGACACTGTCCACTTCCAGAGACTGATAAGACCTGATTGTTTCTAATTTATGCCAAGGAACGGTATGCAGAGAGGCTCTTGCTTATACTTCTTGCTGTAACAACCAAAGTCAGCTAACTTTGTTATTTGCCCCGTTGGAGGGTCGAAAGTGGAAAAGCATAGAGAGGTTGCATCCGCAGGGAGGAGCGGACAGGACAGGTGACGCAAAACTGACCAACAGGGAATTCCATCCCATCTGCCTCATGCTCAGTATAAAAGCTGAGGGATCAAAGGGTCAGACCTCTTTCTTCCATGGCTTCCTTCCGAGGAGGACTCTGTCTGTTCATCTGCCCTTGATCCCAATCCATGCGTCCCTGAATCCAGATCCAGAATCCAGTTGCCGTCCATTGCTGAGTCCAGTCTGTGACTTTCCCAGTGCCTGTAGGTGACATGATCATCATCCTGGGACCTTTATATGGTTTAGTATATATTGTATATATTTCATTATTTTATTTTTTCATTAGTTTAGTCTCTTTTCTAAACTCATAAGTCTATTCTTCTCTCTCTTCCTCCTCCCCTTTGGGCACAGGTTAGGGAGTGCATCTGTCATTTGTTTCAGTTGCCAGTCTGGCCCAAACCATGACAGAGCTTGGCCACACAGTATGCTTTTAGATATCTATATAACTCAGGTATTTAGGTATCTTAATCTCATATAGAAGCACACCTTGACTAACAGTTTTGAAATAGCTTCCTAAAAAAGGAAGCTATGACTGAAAACATTTGGAGATAATTGACTTTGTGGTAGAATTTGGGCAAATAAAGTAGGCTTGAACTTGAAACAATGAAGCTGATAATGGTTTGCTATCTGTCACGTCCCCTTAGATACTTTAAATTTTTTTTGAGACTATAACTGTTAATCAATGTGATCAACAACCCTTTGTATCTATCTTTGCCAGGAATCTGTCATTGAGACAGGGGAAGCCCTTTTGGAGTTGTCAAGTGATCAATCATTCAAGACAATATTTACTTCCTGTTTACTGAAGGAGTTTTGGCTTTCAGTCATTGGGGAGTATCACTTGCTATAAGAGCCTGTAATTAATGTCTTAACCCATGTCTACCTATGTGTATGCAAGGACCTTTACTTCCACAGTCTTCATGAATAACACATGACAGATTTTCCTTCTGGAGAGACCACTCTGGAGGGCTTTCTCAGGTTTCACTCTAGGACAGACTAGCTCTGTACCATTGTATGAATGAAGTAAATGAGAAGCATTTAAAATAAAATATTACCTGTTGCCGAGATCTGTGAGTCATGCAGGACCGGAACGACAGGACACACCGATGCGATGCAAAGTCGAACATTTATTTCCGCTACAAGCCCGATTTTATAGACAGATCAGCTTAGTTTGCGCAACTAGCTAAATGTTAATTGGCTAACTCCCCCGGGCACGAGCTGTCCATGCGACCCGTCTTTGTCTTCCATTGGTTCCTTTTGATGTTGCCTTTATGTTGCAAACATCTTGGAATGTCCCGTTATCATTCCGTCCTTGATGGTTACTCCAACTCTTGGCTCCTTTTCCAGCTGCCAGCTGTCTCTTCTTGTGTCCTTCCCAGCCTCTGTACCCGAGATAAAGGTGCAGCCTAAAACTATCTAATGCCTTGCAATCTCATGAGGAGTAGAGGCTTACACATTCTGTTTAGACAAAGAGGTAGTTATCATGTTTGTACTGATACTCTGTAGCTTCTGAAGATCAAGGGCAAAGAGGGCTACAGTATTCAGGCACAGCTGCTACTCTGAGCAATTTAAGGTGATGTCAGAGGCATTGCAGTTCCCTTGGCCTACAATGTTAAAAGTTTCATGTTCTATTAAAAGCTTGAAAGCTCAGTTAGTCAGGACCCAGCAATTACCTGTTAAAACAGCTTCAAAATAGCTGTTTATTTGGCCTAATTAAGGGGTGGGGGGAGGATTTGAAAAAAGACATGCTTTAACAATTCTGTAAAAGAAACTGCTAGATAAAATTGTCTAGATGAATGAGTTTTTGGGGGTAGAAAGAGTTAAGTCCCTTAAAGGAACAATAAAAAAGCATGAGTACAAACTATCCCAATACAGAATGAGAAGAGGAAGCACAGGCAAGAGGTGAATATGCCTAAGTCATGAGTTCTTCATTAAACTCAAACATAAGAAGAAATCATACAGAAAGTAGAAACTAGTTCCAAGTATCAATACGGTTTATAAAAAAAGTAACACAAACATGTAGGGATTTGGGCTAGAAAAGCTAAGACACAAAACATGATGCAAGTAGTGTGAGACATCAAAAATGGTAGCCATAACTTTGTAAGTAGATTAATATGAAATTGAGGGTCTACTGTTCACTGGGGAGGGTGAACTGTAAACATATGACACCAAGAAGGATGAAATATTTGATGCATTTTATTTGCTTGTCTTCCCCAAAAGGTTAACTTGAGCTACTGACTAAAGTAATCAATGCCGTTGAAGGCAGAATTAGACAATCAGTTCCATTACCTAAATATACCCAGAATCACAGAATGGTCAGGGTTGGAAGGGACCTCTGGAGATCATCTAGTCCACACCCGCTGCCACAGCAGGGACACCTACAGCACAGGACGGTGTCCAGGTGGGTTTTGAATGTCTCCAGTGTGGGAGACTCCACAACCTCTCTGGGCAGCCTGTTCCAGTGCTCTGCCACCCTTGAAGTAAAGAAGTCCTTCCTCATGTTAAGGTGGAACTTCCTATGTTCAAGTTTGTGCCCTTTACCTCTTGTCCTATCACTGGACACCACTGAAAAAAGACTCTTCCCATCTACCTGGCACCCTCCCTTTAAGTATTTATAAGTATTGATAAGATCCCCCCTCAGTCTTCTTTTCTCTAGACTAAAAAGACCTAAGTCCCTGAGCCTTTCCTCATAAGAAAGATGCTCCAATCCCCTAATCATCATTGCATCATTAGCATGTAATATAGATTACAATGTTGTTTGATAAACTTTAGAATATCTGTGATATCTTCATGGACCTAATGGTTATGGCACAAGCCTTCCTGGAGTGACAGCTGGAGGTCAGTCAGGACACCTAGAAGTATCTTAGTGGCAACAGATACTTAGTGCTTAGTCTGAGCAAGAACTAGGTGTTTGAGCTGAATCTGAGTCAAGGCATCAGCCAACAACAGGGAATTTAGACTAGAAATTGTTTACATAACTCAGAAGTTTTGAAATCATCCCAGTGCAATTCATTGTCACCTCAAGGAGGATCAATAACTGAGAATGGGATTCAGTCTGAGATTAAAACCCTTTAAATTCAGATTTCTGTATGTAGGTATTTGAAGGTGTGCCAGGTACTTGATTAAAATACCCACAGTTAGGCATCTGGTGCTATTTGAAGTGTTCTCCAGTATCCGGACTTCCTTATATGCTTTCCAGATATGACACTAGACCTCTGAATGACCCAGGTTCTTTTGAAACAGTAACTTGTTTCAGGGTGAGAATACCCTACAGCATCTGAAATAGCAATAAATTCCCACTGTAGCCAATGGAACTTAAAGTGCATTTCAGTTGCTTAAACACAGACCTCTAGTACCATTTGAGATCTTCAGGCTAGCTAAGGAGGACATGGGTCTCACTGATCTGGTGTTATAACTGCGGTGGCTGTATTGGAGACCCTGCACAATCTCAAATGATACTAGGCACTTGTGTGGATAACTTAAACTGGGTTTCTATTTTCCCAGTATTGAGAGCCTAGATACCTTGCATAACTGTGGAAATTTATATGTAGACATGAAAACATCTTAATATACCCTTATAAACTTAGAATTGAAATATATTCTACTGTGAAAGACAAGGAAAGACAATGCGCAGTGGTGATCATAAAATTTGTGGGGAGGAGTGGTGTAGAGGAAAGGGACAGAATTACACAGATCAAGAAAAAATTCTGGATTAATAGACTATTTCAAGATTCTGAAGGATAATGGGCAGATGAATTAATCTGGGTTTGAGGGGAAAAAAAAAAAATCTGGTCCAACCCACCTAATTTTTTTCCATTACAAGATCAGAGACCTTGGGGGTATAGAGAAATCTGGATATAAGTCTATGGTATCTTGAATTTAGTATGGTTTTAACCTTTATAACATTTTCTTTTCTTTTTCTTTTTAATAATCCAGTTAAGGAAATAGATTTTTGTTGACTCTTCTACAGAGACCTTAAACACTGGTTGGGAAACTGTGCCCAGAGAATTGTTATTTGTGGTTCACTGCCAGAATGAAAAGATGTACAGAGAGGAGTTTCATTCAGTTTTTTCATTAACAACTGGGATGATGGAATCAAGAGCATATGATTAAATTTTCAGACAACACATAGCTGGGAGGGACCGTAGGCATACTCTAGAGGATAGGGTGAGAATTCAAAATGATCTTGACAAATTGGAGAAATGGTCTGGAAAAAAAACAGATGTAGTTCAACAGAGACGAGTGTAAGGAAGTACATTTAGACAGATATAACGAACAGCTTAAGTGGGAAGAAAACCAAATGGTTGCGAAGAAATTCATTCCCTGCCTTTTCAGGGATTACAGTGGGTTGTAAACAGAACTTGAATCTGCAAAATCATCCTGTTGTGAAAAAAATCCAACGCCATACTCAAAGTATAATCATGAGTGTAGTCTGCAAGACATATTAAAAAAGCCTACTTTACTCATTAGTGAGGCAACAGGTAGAGTACTGTCTGGGCAGGTCACCTTCAAAAAATACATCTTCCGAAGAGAGGACTTTCAAATTAAAGCAATCCCAGATACAGATCATAGATCTAGAAAACAGTATCTAAAAGGAAGCACTGAATAAACTAAGTCTAGCAAGCAGGATACTATGTGGAGTATGTAAAAAATTATTTTTTTAAAAAAGGTTACTGTTACAGGAAAATACATCATGCTGGATCCAATAGCTCAAGAGAGTGCTGAGGGTGCTGCAGCTCCATGCTGCAGGTGTAACTAGTAGTGAAGCTGAGCTTGTGTTTCCAGTAGGCACACGCACTCAGGGCACATGTGTACACCATGTATATACATACACACATAGCCAGCCATACAGACCACAGGCACACAGAGCACTCACACAAACACACATAGCATCAACAGGCCCATCCTGCTCCCTTCTCTAGCTGAGCAGGATGGAGGTTTGCTAGTGAGAACATGTACATGCATATATATACACACATATATGAATATATATACATATGTACAACATAGACCTCTCCCAGCAGCTGGGCTCAGACACTCTGTTTGCCCAGTAGCTTCTGCCTGCGTCCCAGTGTCCCTGGTTGCTGAGACCTGGGCATACAAGCCCCTGAGGCTGCAGCCCCTCTCCAGTTGCAGCTACAGACCATCTCACTCACACATACATGCACACACACGCACACCCTCAGCTGGCTGGGACTCCCCTGTTGCCCGTAGCCAAGCTTCCCAGGATCTTACCCTTACAGACACACCAGGAGGTGTCACCCCAAGGGACTCCAGACCCTATGGTCTCACCGGCAGCTGCTGACACTCCCCTGGTCCCCTAAAGCCATCCTCTCCTGTGGTCTCGCCCTTGGTGGCATCCACTCCCCTACAGCTCTCAGGCCACATCACCTGCTCGCTGGCTAGTCTGGCTGGATCTTCACTAGTGATCATGCGCACCCTCCACACTATCAGTCACTCCAGGTGCTGTACCATGGACACATGGGCCCCTGCTCCTGGTCCCACGCCAGGGCTGGCACTAGGGTTTCACTCACTCGGGGCTCTCCAGTCCAGTTACTGGCACCCAGGCACATGTACCCTCTGACCTGTGGTCCCATGCCTGTTACTGGCACTCAGACCCGTTCTCACACACATGCACACAGAAGAAAGAACACCTCACACAGCAAAATAGAAATGGAGTTTAGTCATAAGACAGAACAGAATGTGTTGATCAAATGCAGGGTATGGCCAGACAAACTGTACTGACCAGCAAGCTATTTACATGCAAACAGCCTTTTATCTCCTTACCTCCATGTTTTCCCAAACTTGTTCCTACCCAGATCCTCTAGATTCCCTTTCAACACCTTTGGTTACTTCCCTAAACATCCGGTAATAAATCTTGTACAATCCCCAAATGCTCTTCCCCTGCATACCATAATGTGTCCCATACCCGTAGATAGTCACCCCACTCTGTCCAAAAGGTGCTCCAGAACTGATTCATCGCGATGGGTGTCACACCTGGACACAGGGGCTGAGGGAGTCCTGGGACAGCCTTGGGAGGGGGCCAGACAGAGTGTCCTTTCCTTTGAGTCCATAATTTGGGCTGCTGCCTGTCTTTGGGCTTTGTGCTCTTCTGGGATTGTGGAGATGGTCTTATGGTGGGATGATGGCTCCTGGTATGGGCCTTGGAATAGCTGGGGCAGGGTATTATCTGGGCTTCACCACCTGCCATTGTATGCCTGTGCTCCTTTGTGAGCGTAGATGATCTTTTTATCTCACAACCTAACAGTTATTTTGAAGAAGAAAAGCTTGATCTACTGTCCATTTCTTCTTAAAGCATCAGAAGAAATGGCATGATTTGGTAATAAGAAAGATTTCCAAATGACAAAGCAGTCCTGAATTCAATAGATTAGCAGGGTTGTGCGTATGAAACTTGGAGACTTCAGGAAAAGGCTGGACAAATATCTCTTGGGAATAACATAGGAATAATTGACTGGTTCTTTAGAGCAGGATAAGAGACTAGATGGTTTATTAAAATTCTTCATGCATTTATTTTTCTACCTCTTTGACTTAAATAACTAGATCACTTGAGAGACCAATGTAAATACAAGGCACAAACTTGAAAGGGAGGGGCAAACAGTCGGTGAGGTCAGCATTGTGGAACAGGCAGCGGACGAACTATTGGGAAGCACAGTGAAATGAAGACTAGAAAACAAAGCTGATGTCTCTCTTGAGCTCATGATTCTTGGTTTTAAGTAATTTTTTTTTCTGGACCTATCATATGAGAGTATTTTGCAGGAGTCCATGGATGATGAGCACTAAGGACATCTTTTTAAAGTATTAGTAATGTTAGTCATAATTCATTGTAATTATTCATAATAATTTCTGCCTCCCCCTGCCCTATGACCCTGATATTCTGCACATGAGCTAAGCCTTATGTGCAGTCGTTTTCCAGTTTCCACAAGGGCACTTGGTGACCTGAATGACACACAGCAGCATTAGGGATGCACATACGTAGCACCTAGTGCTGTCTCTGTAGTGAGACATCTTATAGGAAGACTTGAGAGCTTTGTATTATATGTCCCAAGCTCTGGAATAACTGAAAGTAATAATTTCTGAAAAGATTTATTATTTTCTGTGGTTATGCTTATTTCTGCAAACATAGTGGGTGCAAGTTTCCCTGATATAATAGGTTCCCAAACATAGTTACAGGAATGCTAATGAGGAATGGCAAAGAAAAATGTCAAAAGATTCATGGAAGACATTTCTTATAGACACGCAGAAACTTGCATGTGTTTATATACACCTATGTATAGGGACTTGTGTACACACACACGTAGACAGAGTGGTTAAAGGGAAAGAAGTACAATGTATCATTAACTTTTAAGCACCAACAAAATAAAGTGGTGAAAAATGAAGGGGGAAAAAAAAAAAGAAAGACCTCACTAGAAATTAAAAAACTGGGAATTATATTTGTTTGTATAATTTCCAAACTACATTATTATTGTAGCTGTCAAATGACTCTAATGTTTGTGAATTATTTAAATGTTCAGAAGGTTATCTGTTGTAAACTTGCCTTCTTTGATTTAATAATTTCTGAATGACTAGCTGGATTTTCCCTTTTTTTCAGATTCAGGTCATTACCTGGTTATATTGTTCACAAGAGTTTTAAGACATGTCTGCTATTGGTGAACACTTTGCCAGAAGAGTAAAGAACAGGTGGTCACAGGTAGTCTCAGGTTGAAAGCCAAGCCTGGAGTATTCAATGGAAATGCTAACTAAATTAAGTAGTGAAATGTATGAGATTCTTTCTGAATGTGAACAATCGTCAGCATAAGACCCATTGACCAGCAATCAGCTGAAAGAAGAAAAAATGCCGGTGGTTCTACGTCTTTTAAATGTTCATTAATATTATACAACTGGAGCTGTAACAGATTTCAGCAGAATTAATCCCTAGACTTTCAAGATTCTTTCAAGTTACATGCTATGAATGAAACTTCTAAAGGCAAGTTCCTTGTAGGTACTACTATCAGCACATAAGTTTACTTCTATGGCTTAATGCTATTTTTCAGCTGTTGAACAGTTGTAAAATTTCTGCTTATGTAAATGGTACTTATCCAGCTAATAGTCTGTACATAGTAATAACAATTTACCCAATTTCTGCATTTTCCAATCCCATGGAAAGAAATCTAGTGAAATAATTCTCATTAGGTTACTCAGCCTTTTGCTAGTACATGCAAAATAGTCATTAAATAGTCAACATTAACAGAAGACATCAGGATAATCCCTGAGAATTCCTGGAAAAAGTATCCTTATTTGTGTTAACCATTCATGGAATAACATGTATCTCTTTAAAAAAATACATATTTACATATTTTTTTCTAATTAAAGTGTAAATAATAATACAGTCCAGTTAAGTTTTTGGTTTGGATTTGTTTTTTTTTTTTTCATTACACTTCTGCATAATTAGCATTATACATAGTTATAAGAACACAATAATCTTTCTTGTAACTCGTATGTACTTTGGTTAGATGCAGTACTTGTTTGGAATTTTAATTGTTATATAATTTTGATGCATATGAAACAGAAATATTTATGGTTTATTTTGAGGATGACCTAACAGTGAGAGATGGAACTTTGAAATCCTCTGAGATCTTTGATTTCCTTTCTGAATTCTGCAGATGAATCACATTAGAGCATTTGTTTCAAATTCCCTGTATGTGATGCAAATTTAATAATATTTATCAGAGTTGGTGTGTATCAAAATTATTTCACTTTTATGGAGTACTTTGAGATACTTACATGGTTTGCACTGTTTAATCAGTGCTTTATTTTTACTAGGGGCAAAATACTTTTTATTGCATTTGTGAAGAAATCTATTCCAACAGTTTGAGACTTGTACTGGTCCACTTAAAGCAAAATAACAAGGAGATATAGTTGTGGATTTATATATATATATTTGAGACTGGTTATGACTTCCTTATAGGTTGCTATAATCAGCAACAGATCTATCATCTGTGCTAGTGTTAATAGAGGCCATCACTGAATGTCCCCTCTAGAAGCATAAACAGACTGCAGACAACTGATTAATAAAGCTGCAGTTCAACTTTGCAGACATTATCATTTAATGTTTTGCAGTAACCTAAGTTACTACTAGTAATTTAAGAATTAAGAGTATCTAATAAAGTGACTGTTCACCCTTACTGTAGCTCCTTTCTCCAGGAAAATCATTCAGTATGAAATTATAAGAAGGACAAATAGTAAATTAATCTATGAAAGTTCAGGGAAAATGCCGTCTTTTTAAGATATGCTTCTTGAGTAGCCATTGAGTTTAAAAAACATTTAAGTAATCTTAACTAAATACTATTGCTGTTCTACATGTCAATATACCACTGTGACCAGCTGGGATTTTTTACACAAAGGATGGTCTAAAATTTAGTTGCTAAAAAGGCATCACACAGGGCCATAATGCACCTAAGTACTTGAAAAAATATACCAAAATAGAATGTCTTGTTTTTCATAACAAACTGTAATATGCAAAATTGCAAAAAAGGAAAAAACAAAAGGAAGAAGAAGAGACAAGGAGATAAAGAAATTAATAGCTTTGCCTTATTTAGCATTTGCGGTGTGAGTTCATGGCAATATTGCCTATTATTAACAAAAAATGATTAAGAGCGAAAGCAATGCCAAACAACAGGGAACAACATTTTACATAAATCAGGACTAATTGGTTGTTCATGTAAATTAAGCGTCTTGCTAAAGAGGTTCACAGGACATGAAAGACTTGATGCAAGATACACAGGAAAAATGATCTGTCATTTTTTCCAGCAACATAATAATTTTAGTAATTACAAAATATCATTAGCAAAAAGTTGTTTGGTGCTGGTGCCTATTTCGATCATTCTGGCAAAAGGAGAAAGGTAATAAATTCTCTGTGTCTACTGGGAAAAAAAGACAAAGTCATAAGCTCAAATGTCAGCTGATCCTGGCTTGGGGCAGAACTTTTGACTGATTAACCCTATGAGGTTCCTCCAAGTCATATTTTATATGAGTCCATAATTTAAGATGGGTAAAAGTTTTAAAAAATACTTGTCTGAAGTAAGCAGAGCAGTCACACATCTCATGTTGTGCATCCCTGGAGCTGTATGCATTCGTGGTAGTTCTGTGACATAGCTTTTTTCACTTACTGATGTCAAAGTGCATTATAAATGTAGCCAAGCATTGTTGTCCTGATTTCTCAGACTGGGTAACAGAGTCAATTAAAGGTTAATTGAGTTCTCCTAGGTCTGAGAGGAAGTTAGTAACATAAGAATATAACCAATCTTTGCTGATTCCCAGCTTTAATCACAAATATACAGTACCTGGTGGCATTCATAGTACTTTGAAAAGAAACCTTGTGTGTATGTTTTTCATACCTAATTATTATTGACTTTCTAAATGGGTTGTCATTTGAACAGTTACTCGGACTGATTCCACCTGGAAAGTAAATATATGTGAGTATTACAAAGAGTTGTTGTATGTGATTGTACATGCTCAGAGCTCAAAATATATGAATCTGTTTAGTAGCTGATTAAATGACTTAAGTTTGCAGTAAAGATATATATCATTATATATAGTTTATAATACGTTTGTTTTGTTACGTGATGCAATGTTATCTTTTCCATTAAAAGTTGTCTTTTGCTTTATCCATGATTTGTCACTGACACATTACAATTAGTTTGTTCAATTGCTCTGGAAGGCATTTTTATTTAAGGCTACTGCTAGCACAATTAATTAGGTCTTGAAATAAACAACAACAACAATCATCAGTCCTCAAACTAAATCAAGGTTTTTGACTAGTTTCATTTAAGTCTCTGGCTTACATTTTTCTGATGTCTTTGGAGCTATGTTGCATCTGAAAAAAGTCTCAAAAAGGGATGAAGATCAGTTCACAGTTTCCTCCAAATTTTTTCTTGTTTCCGTCCTACTCCACAGAAAGAAAGAGGTGGAGGGTTCCCCAAACATAAACATGATATGCTTGCGGGGGGATTGGGATGTCGTGGGGTTTTTTATTACTATTTTATTTCCATTCAGCGTAAGTAACCCCATCTTTTACTGTGATTTCTTTAGTTGAGTGGTACAATCTGCAGGGAAATCTTTCACAGACAGCTGTTCTGCCTCCATAAAGTGAGATTCACATCTTAAGCTTTTCTTCCACAGATTAAATAGGAAAAGCATGAGGCATTTCTCTTACCATAGTTATATATTTATATAGACATTTTTATGATATACTTATGTTGCCAGATATATACCTACAAATTTAAACAGCATTCTTAAACAAAGAAGAAAAACAAAGACAATTCAAGATTTTAAAAAGTATTAACATACTGTCATGACTGGAAAGTCTAGTGAGAAAAAACCCTGAAAATATTAAACTTTCAGCATTGTGCCAATCCTTTTGTAAACTGATGTCAAAGTGTCACACAGGTACTTTTCATTCACACGGTACTATATTAGTGTCATAAAAATTATTATGTATTACATCTTTGGACATTCACAGTTTCAAAGCCTGTGCTGTGTAAAACATCAGTACATTCAAAGTCATGGGCTAACAACATTTTTGCTTCAGTTTGGATCAGGTAAACACTACTGACTTGAATTTCCTGATTGTCTCCAGCGAGATGCTTTTGTTCGCTTTGTACACTGCTCTTGGAGAACAAAAGTTGAATTCCTTTTGGACAAAACTAAAGTGGAAGGTGTATTGCAGGAGTGTACCTAATGTACTCTGAATTAGGTAACATAGGTATTAGTCAATGAGAATAGAATAGGGTTTATCAGAAGCTAAATCCTCAAATCACGGATAGTTCTTGGTACCACCATTTCCACTCTGCTGATCCACTTTTGCCAGGCTGCACACCCTGCTAGTGTAAGTGTAGCCTCTGTGGACCAAAGTCCCTGATTCCATTTTTGGTCTCACAATGAGTATCTCTAGAGAAACATTTTTATAGAAGGCCTACTTAAAGGTATGTCCTAGAAATACTGGAGATGACTCTAGTCCTCACTCCTATTTCTTCAACTCAAATCAGAAAAATGAAATTGTGTTATATTTACATTATCTGGGAGGCATGGACGGCTTGTCATCCTTTGATAGAGGCTAAGCATCTGATTGTAAATTTACCCATGTGTATAAGCATTTGGGAAGACAATACAATAATGAAACCAGCAGGTGACTTTCCTGAAAAACACAACTTTGGAAATTTGAACACCCTGAATGACAGCCTAGAGGCCTTACCAGCATCCTTTGTGGGTATGTAATGGCAGAGTTTAATTTTATTTGAATTTCATAGACTTTTTTGCTTTGTACAAGAAAGAGCAAGTGAAAGCTAATACAAGTAGGAAGTGGCCTACAAACTCTTCATTTCAGACTGGGAAGAATGCCAGTCAGGTAGGTAGAATTTAGTCAACAACAACGAGAAAAATTGTAGTAAACAAGTTGTGGGATTTGACAGATGGTAGAAAATGGTTTGCATGGCCTGGCAAGAAATATTTTTTTCCTTCTTAAATTAATTTTAATGCCTTTATTTCTGTGGGGGTAAACAGATATTAACACAAAATATCCAATACTTGGAATACTAACTTCGGATATAGAAGATTGAAATTCATGTTCCTTGTCCAAATCTAACAAAGAAAGGATTTAACTGTTCCCTTCTAATTTTTCCTCTACTCCATCAAACTACTGCTGAATCTTCAATACTCTGTCAGACTACTGGCTATTTTAACACTCTTGATCTGGTTTTGCTTAGAAATTCTGCCTGGAACCCTAGAAAGTAACTTTTCCTAATTCTACTTTTGTTGAAATTGTGTCCCAAAACTGTAATCATTCCTCAGTGAAGAAAATTTTAATTTAAAATTTATTATGAGCTCAGGTTATATATTTATCACAATACACTTATTTTAATATACTTATCTCTTGCTCGAATTCATATTTTTAATCCTGCAAAAAAGAATTAGCAAATATTAAAAGCGGTACAGAAGAATGAATAGTCAGAAGGTAGACTTAAAACTCTTTTGAGCTGAAAACAGAAATAGTTAATGGCTTTGAAACATTCGTAAAATAGTATCTAAAAAATCTTTAAAAATTTAACAGAATAACCAAGTGGGGCACCTGTATTTAGAAGAGTCTTGACAATGGCTATTTTGATGCAAACAATATCAGCAAATTATATGCCACTTGTATGTGTTTGGTTTTATATGTGTGCATATTATGATAAAAAAAAAATTGCTTTGGAGACAAAAGCTGTTATATTAGGGAAATATTAAATTAAACAATGGCCAGTCCTTCCATTTCTTTTAAAAGAGAAATAGTGACATGTAGCAAACAACACAGTTTGAAGGTCATGACTGTAGAGACATTTCTGTGAAAAAAACACATTGCATTTATTTTTCTCTTCTAATAGTGTTTCTAACAGTCAATGCTGTTGCAAAGTAATATTTATGATGTCAAACTCTGTCTCTCATACTCCTTCATTCATTATTGCTTCTCAGTGTCATTACTTTCTTTTTTCCTCCAGCAGCACTAACCTTGCCTCTGTCTGTAAAAACACAGACTACTTTAGCTTGCAGATAATGATGAGTAGTTTCAGTGCACCCTTAGAGTTTGGATCATTATCTAGTACATATTTCCCATTCCTCTGCTTTCATTTTTAAGATATTTATGTACATATTTCTCTGGCATTTTCCTTCCAATGCAATAGCATCCTCCACTATAGTCCTCCTTCCTGAAGACATCACTATAACTTTTTCTGAAAAACACTTTTTAAAGAAATTTCAGCAAATCTAGGTTGCCAAGTTCAGACTGATTGATCACTTAAAGAGTGAAACTGCATCAGTGCTGTTTTCTGCTTATTTTTTCAGGCTTCTTATCCTTTCTAACCTCTCAAGAAAGAGTTCATAATTTCTTTCCAGAATTGTTATCCACTTTTCTGATCTCACATAATAAACCTTCTCCCATAACTACTTACCTTGTTTATGCACTTTTGGCATCTTACTCATTGACAAATCACAGTTGCGTATCACTTTTTCAGTTCTACTGCCCCATTTCTCTGAAATTCTTCCTTTTCTACCACAAGACGTTGAATAAATTTCTACTTTTAGACCTTATCATCAAAATTTTCTCCTCTGAGATTTTGTTGTACTTTATCTGTAGAAATAATGTTACATAAAAATTGTCTTTCTTTTCTTTTTTCCTTTTTTTTTTCGACTCTGAAGGTAAGTATCTAACACAACTTGCAAAAACTGTGCCATCTATTATTATGGCAAATACTGTGCAACTTTCTCACATAGCTATATCTGCATAGGCTGTAAATGGAGACTAGATCTCCTCCAATTTTTTTCAGTATTCTGTAGCAACAAATTCGTACATTCCTTAAAGGTTATTCTTCAAGATACCTGGATCTATTTCCCTCAGTTTCAACTATTCGGTTGTCAGCATGAGTACTTTTCATCAGGTGTGTACATTTCATTTTAAAAAAGCTTGTCAGAGCTTGTGGAATTTATTTTTGGATCATGAGCTTTGTCTTTTGCTATGGCAAAAGCTTATTGAGTGATGCCAACAGAAAACCAAACAAATAAAATCAGAAAAAAATCCATTAATGTTCAAATCACTGTAAGTGATATTTAGTTCTGCTCCCGTTCATTTTCCCTTTGAATTTAATTTCTGTGGATGGTTGCAGCTAAGAATCGTGACTTAGATTTCACATGCTGGATATTCAACAGTAAGAAACAGACTATACACAAAAATTTATCTAATTTAAAATAATTAATAAACACTGACTGAGAACACCTCTCAGTCCTGAGTCATTTAAAGGCTAATAGTAGCCTGGAGCCAGTGATGCAGCTAGATATCAAAAAAGAACAGTTGTAGTATAATGTCACCATCTTTTCTGGGTAACTACTCCTACATGTACAAACATGTAAAATGTTAAACTAATTGAAGATTATATGTGTTTGTCCTCTTCCTGGGGTTATGTTTATCACAGGTAAACCAAATTGCCTTTTATTATATTCAGAGATCTGACCTTGCTTACTACCACTCATTATATCAATTTCATTTTATTTTTTTACTAAAACTTCATGCCTTCCCTTAAGCAAACTGACTCAATATGACTACCATCTGTAAACTTTGCTATTGTGAATTATATTTTTTTCCACTAGCTACTCTTTTTTAAAAGAAAAAAAAATCAACATTTAAAAATTCTTTGTTCTTTGGTATCTTCATGTTCCCTGAACTTTATTTCCTCAGTGTTATCCAATTTAAAAGTAGATACTTTACTTCTTCGCTTATGATGTGCCTACTGAGATAAAAATAATCCCACACTGGTTCTATGAATAAAGATTCAGACGATTTCTTCTGCTTTTCTTTTGCAATCTGTGAGTAAGATCATGAAAACACTAAATGACAGGTCTAAGAAGAAAATCACCATAAAAAATCATCTCCTCACAAAGATTTATCCAAATGTTTTGTTTGCAGGGTACTGAACTCTATTCAAACCTCACACAAGTGAGGTATACAAAGCACCAGAGTCTTCAGCTGTGAAACATAGCCCTAAAACTTTACTAGTTAAGATTCGTCAAAGTGGAGCTAGCAGACATTCATTGTGGCTGAAAATGTGTCTGGAAGCTGAAACTTTGCAGAAATTTTTCTGTACACTAGTTTGCATCATGTTTCCATTAGAAGTCATAATTCTAACATTTGGGAAATGTTTTCCCCCTGTTCTGAGCACTTGACTTCTTCGCCAGACAGAAGTGTTTTCCTTTTTACATCTGTGAATGATTTCTCTAGGATCCAGGTAGGGCATGCAAGTGACAAAAAAGTGGTTGTGCTCTGTTCTGTAGTTTGCAGTGTGGAAAACTCCTCAAAAATTTGACTGGTGACTACTATTTAATAATGTGGTTGTAGCATTTAAATTCTCTCATTCATCTATTAAAAAAATAATTCTATATAACCTCCAATGCATTTGTCTCCCTGTAATAAACGTGCTATGAGTTATTTGCTCTATCTTGGTTGCATATGTTGCTTTATTACATTGTAATGGAGCATCTTAGAAGCTTTTTTAATTACAGTTCTGAACAGTTTTTTCTCCGTAGTCCCATCTTTCACATGCATAGGAGAAAAGCATATCCGACTGCCACGAGGGAGAGGGAGGGGTATCCCTTCTCCACCTGGTCTCAGTGTAACATATCAAATGTCTTTTCAGCAGGATTCTGGTATCTAATGCATTTTTTTCTAGTGATCTATAATGTTACCTCCTATTTTTTGAAAGTTTCTTCAGTACTGCATATAAGGCGTTTATTATTTGATTTTTTAAGTGTATTTTCCCATATATCAATACCCATATATTTTTTTAATAAATTAATTTCCATGTGATTTTTCTTTTTTGCTTTTTCTTCATCCAGACCTCTATATTTTTTTCATACTCTTTTCTCTCCTGCATAGGAATACTCAGTACTTTCATGCTATATTTTCTTAATGTTAAAAGCAGCATTCTTGCGGGAAAGCTTAAGTATAATTACCTTAATTTTCTATATAAGGAAGACATTGGTTAAAAAGAGGAAAAATAAGGCTGCTCAGTGAATAAGCATATATATACTGCAAGGTGGATGTGGTCTGTGGCGTGCGCTCCACAACTGGGATGCTTTTATTGTCCACCCTTGGGGACCCACTAGAGTGAACAGAAGCCTCTCTCTTCCTTTCTTAGGATTATTTCAAAGGAAAGCAGGGTGCGTCAGTGGTGACTAAGATCTCACTAGGTCTGACATGGCCCAATATGCAGCGTGGCTAGGTTATACACATGATTTTGAGATGAAAACAGAAGGTCAGGATGAGGAGTGCTCTGCCTTCCACAAAGGAATTTTGAAAGCAGGAAGAGAACAAAATTTTCTGGTGCTCACTCGAATCATAGCGTCTCACATCCAATTCCTCTTGCCAGTTTTCCTCAACGGTTGGACTTGATGATCTTAAAGGTCTTTTGCAGCCATAATGATTCTACGATTCTATGATTCAATGGAAGCTGTTCCTCTATTCGGCAATGCTAGATGAATTTTCTACTGGTATATTGTTTGTTAGCTGTTTAAACAGCCTCCTTAAGAGGCTATGTAATGCTTTCAAGGCATAATTCAACTTTTCATGATATCACTATAATGAGTCATCCAGCTTTCTAATATAAAACTAATTCTGGCTTGCAACAGATCTCTACTGGATGAGTGGAAATTTTGGAGCTTGCAACTAAACAAAAGCAGTATCTCAAAGTTAGTATTAATGCTGCCTGAAAACTGTGCCACTTCAATTAGTAAGAAAAATATGTTATTTTTCTATGTGTGCTGTGACAGAAATGTGTTGGACCAAGAAGACATAAGAGGGGGATTTTTTAATTGTCTGGTTTTAGCTATTATTTACTCTGTAGATTTGATCTGTTCAGTCTGTGGACCTTTTTTTCTAATATTGCTGTGGGTTAACCCTGGTAGGCCGCAAAGCACCACACAGATGCTTGCTCACTCCCCCTCAGAGAGGTGTGGGAGAGAATGTGAAGTAAGTAGTACAACCATTCAACAAAAAAAGTTTCACTGTTTAAAGCAGACATTTCCATTTTCCTCTCTTTCCCTTTCGTCCTGAGACACTAGTGATGCCCATTCTTAATTAAATAAAATAATTTATTAATTAAACAAACACTTACCTGCTTTCATCAGACCACATTTCAGTAAATAGACCATATAAACAATATATAATTCCCTTCCTAGGCCAGCTCAAGACAAGAATGCTTTGTTTATGTACATTCTAAGAGAAATCAATAATTAAAGTCTCCTTATTTTCTTTTTTTTAATTTGAATTTTCAGAAAAATTCTATTCAAGTTTTCAGAAGCTAGTTCTAGCAGTCGGGTCAAAACTTTTAGTATCTGATGTATCAAGGAGAGGAACATGCGTTATTATAACAGAAACCAACAGAAGTTGTAGAAGATCAGCAAATTAGAAAGGTTAATGTATCTAAAATTAATGAATTGTTTTGTATTCATGTGTGGAAGATAATTTCCTATTCTCATAGAATTTCTTTTCCAAGTTCTTTTCCTCCCTCCCCCAGCTCCTCACCAGATACCACAAAGTTTAAGGATCCTAAGTCCTTAATGGACTGGTTTTGCTGTATTCAACGTAACACGCATCTGCGAGGGAGCAAGGATTTCCACTAAGATTTCCAAGTCCGGGGCTGCCGCCCTCTAGATTGTCTTTCCACTTAAAATTTGACAGAAAAGGCAAGGGACCAGATTTACTGCAACTTTATTCAGAGCAGATGGAGACAGATGAAACTATAAACAGCAAAGTAGCTGAGCATAGAAGTTAGCTAAAACACTAAGTGAAGCTGTTAAATCTGACACAAGGACTAAAGGTACACTTCAGAAAACAGCATTGCTGAATTAAGTACAGCCAGAAACCAGGAGCTGATTTCAGAGGACAATGAAAGCCAAAAAAGATTTTTAAAAAGTTAAAAAAGAAAGATACTAAGAAATAATCAGTGCTAACAATTTAGAAAGGCACCAGATTAGTTGATCTAATGAGCCTTAGAAACTGCCAGTGTAATGTGTTCTTGACTTCCACCATAAAAGAAAATGTGTACATTTTGCCTTTGGTGAGTAAACTACCTTGGAACATGAGTCAATTGTTTCCTTTTAGGGCCCATAAACCTGCCTTTGATTTTATCTGTGTAAAACTGTAAATCATAGAAAGCCAAATTTTGGGGAGGAGTATTTTTGGAAATGTTTTCAATAATCTTCACACTAAGACACATTTTATTTTAAGAAGTGTGGGTACTGATTAGTTGCAGTGATATTAACAACTGGCTACAGTTACTGCCTTAAATGGGCTATAAGACAAAACACAGTTCAGATATAGTTCATTTTGCTCCCAGAACGCAAGCTAAAATGGTGCGAGGCTGGCTACTGCTTTACACATCTCTCCCCCACTCTCTCTCTCTCATTCTGATGGACAGGTCGATTTCCTACCCAAATCAAGTTGGAGTAGATGAAAGCCACTGTGATCTGTCATTAACCTACGGATGCCTTGAATTAGTAATGATACCTTTAACAGCAGTAAGACTGTGGTGTCCAATTTAGTTCAATTATTTCTCGTTTCAAGCATAGCATGAAGAAAACCTGTGCCATCTCAATTGTTGTTGTATGTAATTATTGTTAGTGTGTTGTTTTTTATTATTTTTATGTGGTGGAAACTGTATTTCTGACAATTAATATTTGATTGTAATTTGTCTACAGTGGAGTGACCCCATAATTTTTTTAAGTGATCATGTAATTTTGATTTACAAAAAAAAAAGATAAAAAAAGTTACATTTTATGAGAATGAAAGGGCACTCCAAATTTTAATAGCTGTGTTTGAAATACTGTAAATATATTTACACCAAGATGTGATCACTAAGAAATAAAGCTGCTTGGCTTTGGAATAGGAACAAGTTTCCTTTTGGAAAAGGAACAAGTTAATCAGACATATCCCTGCAGGTTCTGTTATGACCAAATGACTGTGATGGGGTGACAGTAATTAAGATCATCATGTGGAGAAATGACACCATCCTTGTTCTCATTTAGAGAATATAAAAGTGGATTGTTGATTATAAAGCTGAGAGGCAGATCAGGGTATGGAGGGAATGGTACTCCTGGTAGAGAAATTTTATATCCCAGAGATCTCAAAAATAAAAGCCAGCTGAATAGCAACTGCAGATTGTTTAGTCACAGGAACATATGGCATCATGCAAAATACTGAAACTGAATGATTAAACAGACAGACTGAACATTTATATGCAAGGTACAAAGCTTGTAGTCTATTTAAAGTCAAAGATGAGTACTAATTCTAAAAGCTAATGAAATCAGAAGATCATTTCTGGAAGCAATAGACACAATTTTATGATGCTGAGTACCTTGATTACCTCAATTAGTGGTATAACATGGATTTACCAGAATTTACTTGCAAGAGTCATTCATGGCTAGCAAAATGTGCCAAGGTATATGTGTGTATGTGCATGTGTGCTTTAAATTATGCCCAATGGTATGCTTATATTTATAAGAAAAAAAATAAATTCAATTTGTTCATTCCTGAAGACTAGTGTCTGCAATGCTGGTGTTTCAACATGGAAAGTGACTGGTTCCAGCACAGCTCCTATGTACTCTAAATAGAAATAGGAATCTATTTAACTCTCATTATTTTGGTATCTGAATAAACAATATGAGAACCAACATTCTCTACAATAAATAAGTCATTGAAATACACTGCAGGGGACAAGAAATACTCTTCTGTTTAGTACAAACCTGTGAATAAGCTATGAATGCTTTCTAGTACTTACTGGACAGTAAAGTGAGCAATTCAGTCTGACTTCAACATAGTCACAATCTGGGTTTTACTTCCCAGATTATGGGATTACTTTTTTTCCTTTAGTTTCTCTAATTTTTGTCTCTCAGTAAGCATGTGAAGTCAAGAAAGATAATGAGTCTGTCTACTGCAGTAAAAATAAATGTGAAATGTGTGAGGACAATTATTATTAATAAAAAGATAACTAATTTATTTGCTCTTAAATGGAGCTCTGGCTCCTCTGAAGCCAAAGACAATTGATTTTATTCTTGTGTTTTTAGTTGGGGTGGTATGTTTTCTTAGGAATTTTGTAAGAATATTCCTATTTGTACTGCTATTTAGATATTTATAACCATTTATAGGTGTATAGATTTAGCTATAGGCTGTTTGTTGCAGTGACTGTTTGCATATACACCATACGATCTTTATGACATACGGTCCTATAAAATTATAGGGTTTTGTTCATTTTTCTGTTTGATTTGCTATGTTTAATCTAGTTTGATTATGCTTACAGTTTGTATAATTATGACTACAACAGAATGTTTTTTACATCAGCACAAGCAAGATAACTTCTTGAGAGGCTGCTAGATAAGTGCTGACAATAAAATCAAATGGATTTTAAGATCTAATTGCTATAGTCAACATTTTGATGCCTCATATTCACTTTTTAGCGTTAACTTTAGTATGATCTCCTGCTGCGTTATTTATCCAACTGCAAATTTCTATCTAACTGTGCTTTTCAATTTTCATTGCCTAAATTCTCATAAGTTTTTCAATTAAAGAGTACACAGAAGAAAATTTATGGTGCACAAGGTGGCAGGTACACATTACTCTCTAGTTAATTTATTCTTTTTCTCACTCCCTGTCAACACACCTAATTGTTGTTTTCAAACAGTCACCTTAGATACAGATGTTCCAGTCAAACATTTTGCATAAACCGATGAGGAAATCTGTCAGTGATCATACAGTTTGCAAGAAAGAGTTGAAAATACTAAGAACCCACCCCCAAATGACCATTAATGAACAGGACAGATTTTATCTATGTGTGTAAATGTGCTGAAAATAACAGGAGGTGTATATTAAAATGTCCTAATTACATTTCTCTATTCCAGTGGCACTCTATTTTTCCTTAAGGTTAGATAGGATGAATACATTGTACCTCTAACAGTAGCATGAGGTGGATCTAATAGACATCACGCTTAAAGGGGTGTTTCCTTCCCCAGCAGCTGGAAAATTGTTTAAACTCAACACTTTCCAGCTGGGCAGATAAGAAGGAACATAAGAATTGGCTGGTTTAGTGCAGCTGACCTATTTTCTGTTTTCTTCCATTGATCTTCTTGTTTCCTACCTCTCTTGTGTAATTAGTTGAGCTGAAAACTGGGGCTTCTGCAAGCATTACTTAAGCAGCTGATGGGTTAAGCTGCTTTTGATCTGATAAAATCAACTATTTCCTTGAGCACTGCTCTGAGTGGAATGTATACAAATATGCATTGATGAACCTATAATGTACCTATCCAGTGGATCACAATGATTAGATCATAAGGATTCAGTGGCTACATTGGAAAACACAGGTTAGTGGCTATAATAAGAGGCTGAGAAGATGAAACTTTCTCCTTCAGAATGAAATTAATTTAGACAAGCTCTGAATAACTGGTAACAAAATTTTGGCCTATAGCGGTAGTTGTTTTTCAAGAAAGCTAGTCTTATGAGACCTCCATTTGTGAGAATGAAAATGTGCTGACTAAAACAAAAGATCTCATGTGCTTCCTGCAATTTTGGGTCAAAACATTAGAAGAAAAGCTCTAACAGTTTCCATACTACAGATGCTTTCCCTCAGTCCGAACCCTTCTCCTGATTCAGCTTCAAATACCAAGTCAAACCATAGTATAAGCAATCTCAACTTACACTGAAATATTGCTGTCATTGTATATTGTGATCAATATTCTCTGTGAAAATAAAAATAATCTTTGAATGTTCAGGAGAGTTGCTTACAGTATTCACATTAGTACCACTTTCACTGCCAACGTTTACTGATGTCAACACTAGAAATACAATTCATACAGCTAATAACTGCAAATCCATTTACCATTCCTATACTACTCCCCAAACACCTTTTCTTTTCTGGCAGCAACTAAACTATTATATAATACATGAATGACAATAGAGAAATGAATATCCTTTATTCAAAATATATGATTCAATCTTCTAAGTACCTACGTAGCATCATGTGAAATTCAGCAGGGAATTTTTGCTTCAAATGATGAATTATATCACACTCTAAATGAATTTTTTCTGCCATTTGGCTCCTTGAATACATTGCAATCTACCTGAAACACTGGAAAATTTACGCCTGTTTTCCATCCCAATTTGCTGGCTAGTGAAGATCATAAAAAAAAATTTGTCACTGAATCCAGTGGTACCTGGGCTGAGCCTATGACATCTAGGATGGAAACACTAGTAGCAAGAACTATAAATGTATAAGTAAATAATTCTTCTCCATGTTCTTATTTGTTTATTCAACTGTCAACCCTTTTAGACAAATTTATGTCAGCTAACAGTTAAATTAAGCAGCCATCAGGTAGTCCCAATAATTAGTAGAGAAAGCTAAGCACCTCCAAGGGGCATGTTACTGATGATCTTAGCTGGGGTGAGTTACTATTTAGAGATGCCGTTGGTGTCCATCTAGTGTTGAAGTTCTTTTAGGCATGGATATAAAAAGGGAAGACATGGGTTTGAGACCCAAAGAAATTTGGAAGGCGATAAAATTTATTCAAGTTATTAATAATCAAAGTTATTAATGCTTTGAATCACTTTTAGTAAGAGCAAAGTATATCCAGAAGCAGAGATAGGATGGCTAATGGCAATGACAGAATAGGAATGGAAATTACCACATCTGAGGAGGAAACAGAGCTCACAGTTTAATGTGCTCAGATCAAGACAGTTAGTGGTTGTCATTGCAGAGTAATGAAGAAACTGGCACACTTTTAAATTTTGATAAGAGTAGCAGATGTATCAAATTGGGAATATAACTATGTCTGTAAAATAATAAATATTGTACTATAATTAATAGAAAGAAAAACATAATTCAGATAAATAGGAGCCTCTCTCTTGATTTCAATAGCATAGAAACCTGTGGAATAAATTATGAAGAAATTAGTTGTTGGAATAGAGATGAATGGAAAATCAGCAACACAACTGTTTTTTTAAAGAGATAGGTAATACCAAGATAACTTAATATCTTTGTTTGATAAAATAACTGACTCCCCAGATACGAGAGAAGAAGATCTAATTTATCTTTCTTTCAGTAAATTACTTGAAGTGGTTAACTATGAGAAAATATTAAACTACAGAAGATAGAATTAGTCAAATAATTTTGATGCAGAAAAAAAATAACTAGGGGGAAGAGGTCTTAAGTTTATTATCATTTATATATTATTTTTATATTGTGTGACTGTGCTAAATTTTTTGATTACAAACATAAACCCATTGCTGATCCGAAGTTCTTCAGTATAAACTGTTTCAGGATAATATGAGGAGAATCAGGAGAGATTGCAGTGCAGGACTACTTTTTATGTGTTGACTTTTGAAAGGCTGATGCTTAATTATAAAGGACTATCATAAAACCTCATACAAAATGCACTGGAAAATATATTCCAAAAGATAAGTACTTTAATTCTGTCAGATCATTCATGCTTACAGGCATATCCTTTTTTGTCAAATTCCTTGCAAGCTTCTTGGTCTAGGCTTAGTCCTATAATCATTAGGCCCTACTCATAACCATGGTAAACTGCCATAGCTGCTCTGAAATCAGTGAAGATGCACAGATTTATGGTAGCTGAAGTCTGTCCAATAACGATTCTGTTCTCTCATGATAGATACAGTTCATATGCACAGTACCCTTCAAATATTAACAAGCTCCTGGCTTCTCAGAGAAGAGTCAGTTAGAAATATTTTAAAATGACAACAGAGTCTTGTTCTATAGAAGATTTGCACAACTGATTTCATAACTGATCCAAGTTTTTCTGAAAATCAAAATTTTTCTTCAACATCTACGAAAATTATTTTTTTCCCACATACAGGAAATGAGAGGCTTTTTTTTTAAAGCTCACTCACTCTTTACCGTATAGGAACACAACATGGATCAGCTTTCCTTCACTTTGCTATCAATTCATCTTACTTTTAGGGATGAAACATTCGTTGCACCTGAACATGTGTGCATGTACGTACACAGATACATATGTGTACTATATGCATAACATTTAGAGTTATGGTATCAGATATCACTGTAATGGCCATGTTTAAAAGACTGATAAATCATGCCTGTAACTGTAAAGCAAAGCTTTTCTAGACTGGTATTCATTAACAACACATTTCATGCAAATGGTTAGTTCTCATTATCAACCATTATCGTTACGTACTCAATCACCATCACTACTTAGCAATCACACCCAACACTAACTGTTAGTACCAACACTGCAGCGCTGACCTGTGTAACTAGCAGTGATGACAACAGTCCTTCATATCCTCAGTCACCACAGTGCAGGTGATCAGGCCCAAGAGCTCTTCAACAAGAAGAGCCAGAGCTGAAATAAACATCTTACCCTTACCTATCTCCAAGGCCAGGATCTTGCTCTTTTATAAGGAGGTTGAGTTTCAAGGCATTTCCCAGCCCTTGGCCTCCACCCTGAGCTACACAGTGGCTGAACCTGGAGAAAAATTATTTTCAAGGCTGCATCAGATGCCTCATTCTGTTCCTTGGCTGCTGCTCCCTTTCCTAAAGCAGCAGCAATCTTTTTGCAGGTGTGTTTTTTGATGACTAATTGCTCATCAGTGCATTGTTAGTTGTTCCATGACTTCTTTCCCCAACCAGTGCCCATATTCTCAAGCCCTTTGCTGTTATCTCACCCTTTAACTGTAACAAGAGACACAGGGTGCTGTGCTTGGCCCACCCAGCAAGTTGATAAACCTAACAGGTTGGACTGGGTCCCTGCAGAGTTGACAGGAAGCACAGTTAGCTTAAGCCCTGTGGCCTGTAATTAGCAATGGCAATGCTATTTATTTGGGCTGTTGGGTACACAAATGCTTCTACAGGTAGGTTGTCTTACTGTGCTGCTTCTTTTATGAATATGACATACAGGTTCATGCAATTTCTTCCTTCAATGCTTGACTTGTCTCTCAGAAGAGCAAACAAAACTCTAATTAAAGTGTGTTGCAATATTGGTTTTAAAACATCATGAAGCTGAAAGCTTTTTATTGTATCTATTATGTACGGATATTTTTATTTTTAGCACAACCTTTTTAAGGTATTAATATAGGGATTTTGTAACTCGTGAAATAGCCATGAAGATTCCCTACAGCAGTGGGGATGGAAATTGTTTATCCATTTCTGAACCAAATACAGTAAAATTGTTTCCTGGAACAGTAAATTGACTCTGCCTCTGCCTTTACACACAATATTTGCTTTTCCATTTTCATTATCATGGGCCATGTTTTATGAATACTGCTTTGCAGCATGTGTATCTATATGAAGGAATAGGTTCCCTGATCTATTGAAAGAATGCTTCTATAAAACATATATTTCTTAATTCTCGCCTTTGGATAAATAAAAGCTGTCAAATAAGTAGATTCTTTTCTCTCTACCCACAAAGGAACTGACTAGTGATTAAGTCTTTGTCTTTTTTCATTTTATTCATAGCTTCTAGTTATGCAGCTATTTCACTCAACCCTGATAGACTTCAAACACTTCACTTACTGCTGATTTAGCCATACAAATATTTAATTGTATCTAAAGGTTGTGAGGTCCCAGTTGTTTTAAGTCTCTTACTGAAATGTGACTGTAATATTGTGGAGAAACGTCTGTTTTTCATTAGTTAATACATTTTATGGATGAATAACAGATTGTCATTCAAATTGATTGTTTCACTTAGAATGTTAAACTGCTGAGGTGGATTGCTTTTGTATACCATTATTCAAAGCAGAGAGTACACTTTTTAGGAAAGCTTTTAAATGGAAAGTAGTTAAATCTTATGGAAGTATGGTCACTGCCTTATGTAAAATGAAGTCCAAAGCCTGATGACCATTTTTGAAAGTAACTGTATTTTGTTTATGAATATTCATACAAATCAGTGTAATGTGAATGTTTTTCTTGCCACAAGATACACCAAACAAAGGAAAACCAACGATTTCTTGTAGAATTTTATTTTTTTAATTATTATAGGCAGCTTTATTATAGGTACATTGAAATAAGTGTTGTGAATTAAACGTGTCTGTTAGGTTTAAGTAAAGAGAACAATTGTCTTGCTAAGAGCTCATATAAATACTGAATATTTTCTTAATTACATACTTGAATAAAAAAGGTGACACAAATCAAAATACAAGTACATTAATAGATACTATTCTTTATAGGTAAGTATTGAAAATTAAAAATTATATTAAATTTAGCATTTACAGCTGCTCAAAACATGTCCCATGAAGGCAGAGCGGTAAGGCATTCTGTTGACCCATCTCCTATACATCTATATTTAGGGACCAAAGAAAAAGAAAACAGAGAGAGGAGCAGATAATAGTGTCAAAAGTAGCAATAAAGGTACCGATATTTATTGAAAGTTGTGTCTTAAAGTACACCTACAGAGAAATCCATGACCAAAATTGCTCAAGAAGAAAAAGTGACGAGCTAGAGATGAAGGACTGAGACTACTGAAACTTTTTTTCATCTTCATATATTTCCTTTTTATTTTGTGAAAATTATAGATTTAGAAATTTTTAATGTTATTTAGACTAAAATATTTTTATACCTGTGTGAACCCTGGGACTTAGTCCTTGAATGGGGCCCCTAGATGCTCCAGAAAGAAAAAGAAAAAAACAATTCACTATTAATTTTGTTTCAGAGATTAAAGTCAGATAGTCGGGCAAATATTTAACTTACAGAGTGATCTGTTATTGTTTTTGTCCTGTTCATCTATCTGTAGGATCAAGGTAATGGAGCAAGCTCTGTAGCTGGTATTTCCAGGTCACAAGTTGAAGCACGACAAAAGACTACATAACACCAAAAATATCTTGGGTCAAAAGGAGTAAAAGGATAGACCAAAATGACCTGCTCAAAGCAGCAATGATGGGGACAAGAATAAGAGACAGCAGGTTTTAAAAGATACATCATTTATCTTACCCCTCTTCCTCCAGACTTGGCAGACTTGGTGTTCAAAGTATCTATGTCTTTTTTTTTTTTTTTTCTTTTGTGGAATCAACTGTCTCCTCAAATAGGCAAGCCCAAGTCTGTGTCTACAAAAGTCCAAAATCACTCTGTCACAATACTTTTATCTGTTTTTGCCTTCATCGCTTATCCTCTCTGACTGCACTGCTAACAGCCTTATAATGCTTTTAACAGTGTTTTCTATTCAGCAATGAATTTGGAAGTGTGTTTTTTTTATATTGACACGACTTCTGCTCCCAGACAGGAAAATGTGAGGCCCTCCGTCCTCACTCTAACAGCAAGTGAAGTCAGGTTTCTGAAATGTAAATTTTTGATTTCTTTCTTTGTTGCCCTTGATGACTTTTTGTGTTGAACCTTTTCATTGGATCCAGAAGGTCTAAATCACTCTGTAATGGTGTGTCTTGTCCATCTGCAATGCTGGAGAAACTTGATTTTCTGACTGGCCTTGATGATAGCTTTGGGTGCAGTTTCACGAGCTGATGCAAGCATTTTGTTTGTTAACTTCTGTTCTTAGAAGAGTTCATCACTCTCTCTAACGGTGGAAGAATTTTATTGTAACCTTGATTTTAGGGACCAAGACAGTTTTAACTGTATTCTGTGACCTGACATTGGTTTTATAAATGGGCATTAAGTAGGGGCAAGGGATTAAATGTGATGTGATAGAGAATAGTGGGAAAGAAGGAGAATTGAGATGAGAAGAGGAAGTACTCTCAAGATCTATGCAGCTTCTCTGAAAAGTGGGTCTCTTATTGTAAGTAACACTTAGACACTACCTGGCTGAGATTACTGTTTTCCTCAGGTGCTTATCTCTAGCAGACACTGTGACCCCTATGTGGCAACTCTGATTGCACCTGCTGAAGAAGAAATATAAGCATGATAACCTTTACTTTAAATTGGGCATGAAGTGTGCAAGACAGTGCCTCTTCTGATATACTGTGAAGCACTGCTAGACGTAATGTGGGAGCAAGCTCACACATGGCTCTAGAATACAGCTCTTGGTAAAGAGCTTTAATTTTTGTTTAACTGTAAGTTAGCAGCTAACAAATTTGCCTGGCTGGCATTTGTTTATTGTCATAACAGATGGGATATAACAATAAGGTGATTTCAAAATAAAGACTGTATTTTCAGCAACACAGCTCAACTTTAGAGAGTCATTTAACCACTACATATCCAACTATCTGATTTTGCTTTTTTTTTTCTCATATATGAAAAGCAAAAACCCAAACATCTTTTACAACTTATTGCTTTTCTAGCAAAGCAGTAAGTTAGTTAGCTCTAGATTTCCTTCCTGTTGCTTATTTTTCTCCACTTGGTACATTTCTGCCCATGTAGAGCAATTGCAACAATTTTTCAAAATTATTTTTTTCTCAAAAATCAAAAGTGTTTATCTTGCGTTGAAACAGCTAGATACCTGTTTGTCACTAAGGACTAATTTATCTAAGTCACTTTTGAAAGTAGGGCTTAGGTACTTCTGAAAATGTCAAACAAATATGCAAGACAAAGTTTTCTTAAAACATGGCAAGTTTGAACGTTTTGATTTTAGAAAAGATAAAGATCCATCTATTCAAGGATCTTGTCTATGATGACTCAGGAAGAGTATGACTGGGACGGGCCTTTGAAGATGCTTTTTTAGTATATTCTCCAAGGTTCCAGCAACCTGTATCTCAAGAAACAATAGACCAAAAGATGACACTTTTAACCATACTTGAGCAAAGTTCCCTTTTTTTGGCTGATTCTAGTTTGTTAGAACAATTCATCTTTCTAAGAATCCAGGCTTTGGGGGAACAGCGCAAAGTGGCATTTAACAGGAAGAAAGTGCTTGAAAACGGAAGAGATTGGACAATTCCATGTAAGGAGAAGGGACTATGTCAGTGATTTATAAGAGACTATAAATGCTTTAGCACCCCATTTTTTTTAGAATGGGGCAGTAACCCAGTTACATTTGTCTTCTTAAGAATGATCAAATGATTATTTATTTATTTGTACTTGCTTTAAATTACTCAATTGCATTTTCAGGGTAAAATTTCTTAAATATCTATTCTAAATACTAAGAAAATGATACTAATGAAATGAAACATGAATACATTTCTGAAAAATTGTGTTCTTTCAGAACTATGCTGTATATAAAGCAATACAACTGTTACATTAAACTGCATTCTTAGAATTTTAGCTCAGTTGTATTCTGTAATTATATGTAATAATAATTCAGAAAAATACAGTATTTTTATCTAGAAATATTATCCTTGTTGCTATCTATTCTATATAAATTGACCTATGTTGTATTAAAATGGTATTACATTATTTACAGGCTATTGTCAAGGAACTAAAACACAAGATAAGATGTCCAACAAATATTGGCTAAAGTTATAAAAACAGACCAAACAGAAACAACTTGAAACACGAAGCACCAACAGTACCTAGCAACAAAACTGTCCTAAAGACCACTGTCAAAACTGCAGCTTTTTATCCTGATCTACTGAAACACATTTTAAGTTAAACACTGGTGCCCGGTTGTGGCTTCAACAATTTCCACAAGTATATTTATCAGTTGATTCCGTGTAGTTCACGTACAGATTTCTAATGATTGGTTGAACTAGAATGTTTCATTGCAATAAACAATACTATAACTGTATGGGTAAAAGCTTTTATATAAAGCATAAGTAGTCAGCATTTTGAAATGTAAAATTTCACCTGAAGTAAATGCTACAATGTCTGATGAATAGACTGCAGGCTTGGCAGTCTTATTCACAGCACCTCGGCTAAACAGATGAACTCCCTGCTCAATCAGTAGAGAAAGTAGGTGCCTCTGAAGAACAATTTTAGACAGTCCCAGTGATAGAAACATCCATAGAGTAATATAATACTTTCATAGACTGCACAGGGACCTGTCTAGATCCAGCCCATAGGAAACACAAGGTATCGAGTATATTAGAATTAACATATAGGCATGTGGAGTAAATGTTCCTCCTTTTACTCAGAATTTACTGGTGACCTTGCCTTGGAGAACAGATGCCTACCAGTTTGCAATAATTTTCTATGGGCCATTACATTAGCATAGAAAATACAGAGCCTTGACTATACATGTTTCACTCCCACGTCAGAAAAGGATGGAGGAGGGTTAGGGCTAGAACTTCATTAATGCATAAAGCCAACACAAGGACAGAATGTAACAACTTGTACTCTAGTAGCAGAACTACATGATTTCTTGTAGGAAGAAGACCAGGTAGCATACTTGTAGAAAACTGAGGAAAACTTTTGGTTGACAGAATGAAATGGGAAGAACTAGAATTTGGCTTGAAAATACCTTCAGTTTGATTCTGTGCAGTCATCTGTAATGACTGCGACAAGAGCATCACTTTTGCATGACTTGTGAAAATAAGCCTAACTGAACATGATAGTACCTCTCCAGGTTGTGCTGAAGCCTTTCTTCAGTGGTGTAACAGAGGAGAGGTACCACATACTTGAGTTACCAAGTCCTTCATGGAATGATCAATGATTTCCTTGGCTCCTTTGATATAGAAAGAAAGAGCTAAAGAAGGAAAAAAAACCAGTGGATTTTGATGGTCTCTTTGACTCTTGTAGCAGAGGGACTGGGAGCTAGAAAAGAACTGTTATGCTGTTTTGTCTTGGCTAGCAAATCCTCTAGAGAGGGGGCACATCTGGCGTGATGTAAAAGCTGCAAAATCAGGATGTGAACAGCATTGAACATTGGCAGTGCACAGTGACAAGACACTAAAAAATGTTTTTTCTATGATGTATCCAGATTCTTAACAACAAAGTAATATTCAGTGGTCATTCACAGTGTCACTATTTTTTGCAGAAATAATGCTCAGCTTTCTGAAAGTGCACCTTTGAAGTTATTTTAGAGCTGCTGATTCTACCTATTTATTTACCTACTTTTAGGCATTTCTTAGCAATTTGCTCTGTAGCATCTGCCACATAGAAGGGCATCATGATTTATCTGCAGCTCTGAATATATTACTTATTAACCTTTACAAACACCTAGTGTGACTCATTCCATCTTATCACAGCAGACGTCAGTGGGAGTAAGCATCACTCAACAGGACAACCAGTTTGTACAAGATATAGGCACATGTACCAAATGTACCCAGATAAAAGAGTCAGTTAATTTTTAGTGTTAAAAAGGAACATGAACATAACAACGCAGTATGCGATGGGGTTTGAGGCATGCGCATTGATAGTCATACTGAGGGGATCAAGAACACAACAATAGCCAAAATAATGAATGAGAATGATCCATTGTAATTGCCACCTCTAAGTATCTCTTCTGAAAAAAAAAGCAGCTAGCTTTAGCCCTTTATGATTCTTCCACCTTTTCCCAGGAACTCCATCATTGTCAAAGCAGTCATGGCAGTTCCCCTGAGTAGCACTTTTTTTTGCTGAATTTCTCTAGACTGTGCTTTTGCTATGAAAGGTTGGACCAGATGATCCTTGAGGTCCCTTCCAACCTGGTATCCTACAATTCTATGATAAGCCTAATGCTAATTTCCTCAGAGTTTGGAAGCACTATACTTAAACAGTTTAACTTTCAAGGAGTTTGGCCATACTGAAATTTCTAAACTTGTCATGCTCATAGAGAGTGGAAATTTCCTTAGACACAAACCGTTACCCCTTGTCCTATCACTACACCCCCTGATAAAGAGTCCCTCCCCATCTTTCCTGTAGGCTGCCTTTAAGTAGTGGAAGGCTGCTGTAAGGTCTCCCCGGAGTCTTCTCTTCTCCAAGCTGAGCAACCCCAACTAGCTCAGCTTGTCTTCATAGGACAGGTGCTCCAGCCCTCTGATCTTCTTCGTGGCCCTCCTCTGGACTCATTCCAAGAGGTCCATGTCCTTCTTATGTTGGGGAGCTCCAGAGCTGGACACAGTAGTCCAGGTGGGGTCTCACAAGAGTGGAGTAGAGGGGCAGAATCACCTCCCTCGACCTGCTGGCCACGCTTCTTTTGATGCAGCCCAGGATATGGTTGGCTTTCTGGGCTGCAGGTGCACATTGCTGGCTCATGTTGAGCTTGTCATCAACCAACACCCCCAAGTCCTTCTCCTCAGGGCTGTCCTCAATCCATACTCTGCCCAGCCTGTACTTGTGCTTGGGATTGTCCTGACCCACATACAAGACCTTGCAGTTAGCCTTGTTGAACTTCATGAGGTTTGCATAAGCCCACCTCTCAAGCCTGTCCAGGTCCCTCTGGATGGTATCCCTCCCCTCCAGCTTGTCGACTGCACCACACAGCTTGGTGTCATCGGTAAACTTGCTGAGGGTGCACTCAATCTCACTGCCCATTTTGCTGACAAAGATGTTAAACAATGCCGATCCCAATACTGACCACTGAGGAACACCACTTGTCACTGGTCTCCACTTGGACATTGAGCTCTTGACCGCCACTCTTTGAGTGCAGCCCTTCAGCCAATTCCTTATCCACCAAATTGTCCATCTGTCGAATCCGTGTCTCTCCAATTTAGAGACAAGGATATTGTGTAGGACAACATCAAATGCTTTGCACAAGTCCAGGTAGATGACAACAGTTGCTCTTCCCTTATCCACCAATGCTGTAACCCCATCGTAGAAGGCCACCAAATTTGTCAGACATGATTTGCCCTTAGTGAAGCCATGTTGGCTGTCACCAATCACCTCCTTATTTTCCATGTGCCTTAGCATAGTTTCCAGGAGGAAAATTCCATGATCTTGCCAGGCACAGAGGTGAGACTGATTTCTGTCCTTGTGTTGCATTGCTGATCCTGAGGATTTTTCATGTATGACAAATGTTATGTTATCTCTATGTTATATCAGTTTTGTTTTACTGAGTTCATTTGTGTAAAGAAAAATTTACCTCCCTCTGAACAAGGGTAGTTCTGAGCATGACATATGTCACTTACAATATTGCACCAAAGTAATAGAGCCTTTAAGACTAGAAGAGACCTTTGCAATCCGTAGTTAACATGGTTTTTCTGCATTGAAATTTTTAGATAATGAAGTTGTCATAGATTGGATTACCTTGGTAATGATGTGTCTGATTCTGACATATAATGTCAGGTTGCAGCATTTACTTAAAGTTACTTTGTGCTTTGTATTCTGACACGGTATGACTCACATAGCTTGACTTGATATGTCTTAAACTGACACTTTGCCATAGATATGCAAATGCTCCCATTTTCTGAAAAGAGCAATTAAAATATTCTTGATAAACCAAGAGTTCTACAGAAAAATACTGATATTTTCCCACTTAGTTAGGATATAAATAGTACTATACAGAATTTTCTAGCACACTGTAGCGTTTCTTTAAATGTACAGATATACCTGTGCAGCAACAATTAAGTGATACTGTTCTGAAAACAATATTCTGTATAATATGGTAAACATGCCGGTAAACAGTAATGTTACTTGATCACACACTTTACACTTATTTTTTTAAAATATAGCACACACACATATAAGCATAAATATAATAAATTCAATATGTTGTATTTGCTTCTCAATATAGACATTTTTTATGTGCTTCTTGGTTTCTGATGTACGTACAGGATCAGTTAGGCTCAGCTATTGTTTATCCTTTTCAAGACCAAAACCATGTTATTAAATATCTTCTGTAACTTGCCTAATTTAAGTTATAGTCTAAGACATGTTTATGGTTTATAACTAATGTGGTAAAGTTGATAATCCTATATAAATTTACAAATTATAATTGTTTTATTTATTGCTAGGGACATAGAAGACTAACTACTATATGTTGCAAGGCCTAACTTTCAGCTGGCTTGTCCTCACTGGACAAATAGGGAGTATTTTGGAATCATCAGAATGGGATCCAAATTATCCATTGCCCCCTAAAGAAAGTCATTTAAGGCTCTATTCAGTTGCTTACATACCAGAAGCATTCAGGTGTTGGCAGACATGACACCTGTGTGAAAACCTATGATCTAGTGGAGTAGCAGCTGGGGAGCAGATGGGGTACCATAAAATGTCTCTGACAGCACGAGACACCTATGTATGAGCAAGTGAATTCAGTCCTTAAATCGGTGTACCACATGCAGCTGTCAGTGACTATTCCGTAAGAAAATGAAGAAGCAAGTGGGTAAATTTAAGGGAAATATTTCTAATTCTGCTTTGCCCACAAGCTTTGTCAGGTGCAGCACAGAGGCAGCATCCAGGCACTAGAGAGAAACAAGAATGCTTGTATTTATCTAGATCCTGACTATCTGATTTTTGAGTACCTCTTACTTTTCTCCCTTCCCTCTCTGTGTTCCTGTTCTCATTTAAAGACAGCTTGAGTATGAGTCTACATAGGAATGATTGTGAGTTTGATTTCAGTGGCTGGGGGAGGATGGGGGGGGTTGGGGCAGGCGGACTAGAAGCTCCAACAGGTATTCTAGATGCATCCTCAGTCCACTTAGGACCTCTGTTGTTACGTCTTTCGTAGCAGAGTAATCACAGTACTCCCAGGTCAGCTCTGCATGGGAAAGGAGTCATGGTGTGAGTTCATATTCTAGAGTTTTGTAACTATATTGCTGTCAATTTCCTTTCTGTAGTACAACTACTCAAGAAGAGATCCAGAGCTCATACTGTGCTGCTTGAAGCATGTTTCAAGTGCCTACGTGCTCTCTCATTCCAGCAAGACTATCACTGCTGCTTGCTTTACACCTGAGATACATATTTCTTCATCCTGCAAAGATCCCCATACGTGTAAATTGAGAAATCTTTAAATCACCCCCACTGTGGGTGCTGCACATCCGCATCATGTGGCACTGTTATCAGTGGGCAAAGTATTTATTCTTAACCTAAATTTCCAGAGAGGCAAATCCATTAAACTATCTGTCTTACATACATTGATAAAATTTGGTCTACTACTACACTTGTACTACAGTTTTTTATCAATAAAAAAATTGCTGTGTGAATATATTTTTATATGATGTGCTTGTTAAAGCCTTTACTCAGAAGTTGGTAGGTAAGCACTTGCTTCTCTTATTGAGGAGCAATAAAACTCGTACATTTTATGTTCAAAAAACTCTCTCCTGTCTACTGAATGTCTTACACAGTGGAATAAACTCTATGACCCACCAACTGAAGATGATATGTCAATATGCAGCAGGAAATGCAAATATATATTTAATTTAATTTTAATATATATCCCCCTCTACTCTGCCCTGGTGGGGCCGCATCTGGAGTACTGTGTCCAGTTCTGGGCTCCCCGGTTCAAGAAGGACAGGGAACTGCTGGAGAGGGTCCAGCAAAGAGCTACAAAGATGATTAGGGGACTGGAGCATCTTTCTTATGAAGAAAGGCTCCGGGACTTGGGGCTTTTTAGTCTAGAGAAAAGAAGAGTCAGGGGGGATCTTATCAATAC
The DNA here is from genome assembly GCA_017639485.1 of Pluvialis apricaria. NCBI lineage: Eukaryota > Metazoa > Chordata > Aves > Charadriiformes > Charadriidae > Pluvialis > Pluvialis apricaria. The sequence goes on from CM030009.1 coordinate 97,866,339, forward strand.
TTATAAGTACTTAAGGGGAGGGTGCCAGGTAGACGAGAATAGCCTTTTTTCAGTGGTGCCCAGTGATAGGACTAGAGGTAACGGGCACAAACTGGAGCACAGGAAGTTCCATCTTAACATGAGCAGGAACTTCTTTACTCTGAGGGTGGTGGAGCACTGGAACAGGCTGCCCAGGGAGGTTGTGGAGTCTCCCACACTGGAGACGTTCAAAACCCGCCTGGATGCCATCCTGTGCAATGTGCTGTAGGTGTCCCTGCTGTGGCAGGGGGGTTGGACTTAGATGATCTCCAGAGGTCCCTTCCAACCCTGACGATACTGTGATACTGTGATACTGTGATATTTGGTCAGAGAACAAACAGGAAAAAGAAGAGAAGAGAAAAATCTGCAGACTACCAGCTAGGTCATACCAGTTTTGGAAAGGAAGGACAATGTCACTCTCAGTATTTGAAGATTGTCTTCTACAGTTGGATAGTTTTGTACTTCAAGAAGTACTTTATGACTGAGAAAGTACAAGCAACCATGAGCGGGACACTGTAGTCCAGTGAGTGTTCCTGTGTCCTGTCCCCTGATTATTACTTAAAGGCAAGGTTTGCTACGTAATGAGAAGAGCTCTCAAACTAGAGATTTATGTTGTAAGCTAAGTAGTCTAACAAACAAGTAGGCAAGAGTTAGAGGACTGATGTCCCAATGTAGAAATGGAAAACACGATGTTATCCTGTATCCTACAGTTGAAAAATGGTCTTGAAAAGGCAAAAGTATGTATTTGAGTCGACTGCAGCTCAGGCAGATGTGCTAGGTGGTCTGCTTTTTTTTCAGATAATGTTGTTTATATAAAATAGAGGCATTACTACTGAGCTTTTCAGTGGAAGAAAGTCCAGTTGCTGTATTTTATGGTTGATTCGTGTTACATGTTCAGTGTGGGTTTTGTGGTGTTTTTTTTAGGGTTTTTCTTTGTGAAATATGGAAATATGATTTCGTGGCAATTGTCTAGGAGACTGGAATTTGTTTTCTATAACTAGGTAAGGCAAGAGAGAAGAATGATTACAAAATCCACTACCTGAATGAAGGATTAAATCCCTGGGTTTAGACAATATGAGATCTCTAAATTAAATAGAGAGAAAACTATGTCTGAATATTTGTAGCAGATTTTATCGATATCTTATTTCTTTTTTTTTTTAAATTAAGCTCAATAGAAAAATCTGTTACGTGTATCAGTCTAAGTTTAGTGGGTCAGAGTTACAAGTTTAACTGTCGTTGTGTTACTTCTTATTGAGATTATGTATTTAAATCTCTGTGCCTCCGCATGGCTGTATGTAACTGTCATATTTCTCAATGTCCCAAATTTTATGGAGTCTAAATATAGTACAGTGTTATGAAAAAGTAAAACTTTTGAATTTTTGCACTTCAATATTTATTAACAACAAAATTGCTGCATCAAAACTAAGATCACAGAATATTTTGGTTATGTACAATCTATTTTGCTTTATATACCTTCATATATGAAGTTGTTCTTGTATTTCGCCAATGGAACTTTGTAACTGTGGATGCTGAGCATAATCCTGCTTTCATTAAAGTTAATATAATTTTGTATTAAATACAGGCGGATCGTGTTAATATTAACAATCCTGTGAAAATGGAATTTTTATCCTTATTTTACCGGTATCACCCTGAATTTACAACTGTATTACTGGGCAGTGTTTTCATCTCATTGGAGAAAGATTGTATGTGTTACCAGAAAGATTGTGTAAGAAGCACTCATCCAACAGACGGTGCACAAAAGAGGTGCTGAGTTGTCTTGGTGCTCTGAGCACAGGCCCTGCTGTAGGCTTTCAGTGAGTTACAGCTCCTGTGACAGTGGGGCTCCTCTTCTTTTGCAGCTGAAGGAATAAGAACAGTTAGAATTTATTTTCACTTTGCTATAGGTGCCCCAGACAGCTCAGATGCCAAAACAGGTAGGGAAACAACCTCTGCTAGGTAAATGTCAAACTCCCATTATTCTCTGACCCAGAGCAAGGTGAAATTAAGGATTACTTTTTTATTCCTTGAATTGAAGTTCAGTTTCTGGTCCGATAAAATTCAGAATAAAATAGTTGTAACGTAGCACTTTATCAAGGCAATTTATTAATTTGTTGTCTTTCGGAAAGTGCAATGAGTCAGGATTTTCAGCAGAGAATAGGTCTGGTTTCAAAGCATTTGATTTAGGTTATCAATTAAAAATGAAAACTGGATGCACATCACAATTATATCAGAAGAGAAAACAAAAATAAAAATATAAATAAAAAAAATTAATAGTCAATAGAAAAAAGGGAATGATAGTGAAACATCCAACAACCTTTCATCTGTTGAGCCTAAAAAATGTTTTTAAAAAATCCTCACAGCGCACGTATTTCTCAAAATACGCTCCAAAATTTAGGCACATTTAGATGAAATAAACCCATACAAGTGCCCGTAAAACTAGTATATTCATATCTGTGTAGCTGCAATTTTGAATGGAATAGCAGAAGTGTCACAGCTCAACAAGATGGCAGGCTGTACTTCTATTCTCTGAAAAGTGATGTGCCATATTTATATTAATTAATATATAAATATATTGTTTAGCAGCATTTTAGTATAAATTATCATAAATATATTACTCAAAATAAGTGTTATCTAATACAAAGTTAATGCCAATAAAGTGAATGTAGTAAGCACTTCTTATATGAAAGCATCTCTGAAAACATGACTTTAATAAAGAAACATCATAATTTTAAAAAGAGAGACTCTAACATAAGCTTCAAGTAGGACAAACTGTTCTTAGACTAGGAATAATCCATAACAGATTGAACATTCTAAAAAAATTTGCAAACGCACAGCACTAATTATCTTACAGTTTAATATGAGAAACTCTAAGATATGTATTAAAAAGGAGGAAAGATTGAAATAGATTTGTTGCTATAAAATTAAATCTAAATTATTCCAACAGGAAAAAAATTTATAGGTCCAGATTATGAGTCATTCAAAAGAATTTGGAGATATGTTCAATTATTTTCTTCAGGTACATTTATAGCTGAGCCCAAAAGCTTGCAGTGTACTTCTGGAGCAAAACCACTAAAGCTTAAAGTTACAGATGCAAATGTTTCATATATCTGCAGTGCTAGAGAATAAGGGTATTGCAAAATGGTGTCTGTACCCAAGAAACATAAACTGCTTTGAATAGACTTCGGGTTTGGTAAGACATCCACAGACGACTGTCAAAATGATTTGTGTTCTTTGCCTGAAGAGCACCATGCTTCAGGTTGAAGGAGAAATACAACTGTGTGGGGTGGTGGGGTTTTTTTCCTACTGGGATTGAAAAGGGAAATAAAATTATGCTTGGGAGCACTCATGTTTTACTGAGGGAAACTAACTTCCAAATAACAGTCAATAAATTGTTTGTTACTAATTGTATCTCTAGTAGGACACAAAGGAGCCTATTTCAACAGTGAAAAATTATAAACAGTTATTGTCATTTTGATGAAGTTGACAATGTCTTTCCTGTTCCTGGAAAGCTTGTCATACCTACTGAATTTTTAACTATGTACTGATACAGAAATATTAAAAGATTAATTTCAATAGAGACTGGATGAGTGAAAGTGGATGTAAGAGATTATAGAAGGACAATTTTGTATATACTAGATTCAATAAGAAAGGCAAACATCTGCTTTTGGTACTCGAATAACAGAAGCCAAAGAAAGCTATTGACTGTGTAGAGTAGGAATATCTGAAAATAGTTCTGTGAGATTTTACTGATAGTTTGAAAACTGCTGAAAACTGTTGCTGTTATCTTTGGGCCACAATAAAGTCACAGTGGAATCCACCTATGTTCAAACAGCTGAACAAGTGTATCTTTTCCCCCATCATTTCTAGTAGAATAAATGTGCAAAAGAATTGGAAAAGGTGTGTAATGGGTTAGCATAATCAGGATACAATGCAAACAATAAGGACCCAATATTAGGGTTTTTTTTATGGAACAGGACATGATGGAGACATTGTCAAGGTTTTTTTAAAGCTTACTTTTCTTTTTTTTTCTTTTTTTTTTTTCCCATATTCCCTCTTAAATTGTCCAAGCTGCTGGTACCAAAATGCCTCTGAGTACAAAACTACGCAGGAGATGATATTCTAAAATCTTTGCGATGGTTGCTTTCTTTTTCTTTCTCTTTTTTTTTTTTTTCAATAGAAGCTCCAAAGGACAGGATCTTACAGATATTTGTTAGGAAAGTAAAGTAGCCCAATAGGAATGGAATTTAGTACATTTTAGTCCACTATTGATATTCACCATAGAGATGAATCAGAAGGCGTAATGGCAACTAAACTCACCGTACTGGCTACAGAAGGCAACTCAAGGATTTATGCTAGTATCCTAAAATTTGACATTATACATAAATAAAAGATTATCCAGTGAGTTCTTGCACTGTATATGAGATAACTTTGCTTCAGAAAGCAGAATAATTACCTGAAATTAAAGGGAGAACAGGTTAAGATCTAGTCTGAAGAGAATTTGATTCTAAGTGATCTAGAAGAAACAAATCAGCAAATACTACAGAAAAATGAAATACATTTCAGAAATTTGAAAACTTACGAAAGTATGCTGACATGGAAGAAGGATAATGAGAAAACAAATGGTGCATTAGGACCTCTTAATGATCTGTAAATAAAAAGAAAGCAAAGATTACTAAGGAAGAGTAACACAGCTGCGGGCGGGGGGGGGAATACTAAAAAGACTTAGAAAAGCCAAAAACATAAAAAAACAATGAAAGGGAAAAATGCACAATAGAATGATAAAATAAAAACACGGACTAACTAGAGAGGCAGCATTATGCCAGAAAAGAACTGGGTGTTTCAATGGTCTGCAAACTTACTGTAAATTAGCAGCTTTATTTATGCTTCTGCCCAAATAAATCAGGAATAATTCCTTTATAGGGGAAAAATCTGCAGTGTGTTACAAAAGTGCATAATGGTACTATTGCAGCTGTGATAATCTAAATTATATTCATGGGGCTAATAAAACATCTTACCTTTCCCTACAACCTCTGCTTCATTAAGCGGAATAATGCATGTAAGACATAGAAGGTAATTATGATGCTTTGTTTGGCATGGGAGACATCTGGCGCAATGCCTCTAGGATTGGACAGTGGACTTGAAAAAAAAAGACTAATAGGAGAGAGTTTAGAGGACAGCAATACAAATTATTGGGGATGTGAATGAAAATCATCAAGGGAAAGAAGAAACTGAGGCAGCGCAGTGATACTGGGCTTGAAATGTTAAATATAAAGGAAAAGAGGGGGTGATTAAGTATTCTTCACCTCTATTAATGGCAGAACAAGAAATAATATGCTTATTTTGCAAAAAAAAAAAAAATATTTAACTAGTTTGTTTCAATATTAGCATGAATTTACCAAGTAGCTTGATGACTATCTAGGGAGGTTGTAATGTCTCAAAGCTAAGAGATTTTTCAGGATAGGAGTCAGAGGTGGGATAATGGATCTTTAAGCTGAGAAGTCATGTATCACAGGAAATGACAGCAATTTCCTTGGGGCATGACTGTTCGTTAGGCATCCTGTGGGTCTGTGATGTGTCTCTGTCACCACAGTGTAATGCCAGAAAGTTCCTGTGATTGCCATAGTGCCAGCCAGCTGACTTAGCACCTGTGTCAACTGTTCACAGCTTCTGCTGGCTGTGCAGTTTTGGTGGGTTAACTGTGGCTGGCTGCCAGACACCTACCTAGCTGCTCCCTCACTCCCCCTCCTCAAAGAGGACAGGAGGAGAAAATGAGATGGAAAAGCTCCTGGGTCAACATAAAGACAGAGAGATCACCTACCAATTACTGCCATGGGCAAAGCATACTTGACTTGGGGAAAATTAATTTAATTTATTGCCCATTCAAAAAGATTTGTATGATGAGAAACAGACAAAAATCTAATCACCGTCTCTCCATCCTTCTCTTCTCAGGCTCAACTTCACTCTCATTGCTGACTCCTATACCTCCTCCCTTCACCACACAAGACAGGAGAATGGGAGCTGTGGTCAGTTCATAACAGAGCCTTGTTGCTACTTCTTCGTCTTCATACCTTTCCCCTGCTCCAGCATGGGCTCTCCACCCCCCCACTGCCAGCACCTTGACACCTACACCCAATACAGTACACAAGACAGTCCTGGACTGTAATAACAGCCAGTTTTGTAGTATTCTAACAGCAGTATAGCTACAGGTCATCAGTAACATGTATAAACCTGGAATAATAAAGCCTAATTACAGTGCTAGACTCTCCTGGAAAGGAACAGGCGTTGATTATTTGGGGTGGGGGGATAGGCACTGTAAGTTACAACTGTAGAGGTGCGTCTCTATAAGTTTGGTTGCTGTGTCTCTAAAGAGTTAATTAATACCACTAAAACCTTTCCTTTTGTTAGTGTATTAACTACAGTTGTTCTCATCGCATATCTGTACATTTCTCCAAGGGCTGTCCAAGAAATCGGTCTTCCATCAGAAAAGTCTGTCTCAGTCAGATAAAATCAGACAATCCAGACATCAGATAAACCTTTAAACTTAAATTATTGGTCCATTTTACACAATCACAGACAATGAAACCAAAAGTTATTTTCTGTTGAACAGCTATGGAAATTTAGGAAGATGTTTCAGATGTTTTGGGAAACAAACTTTGGATTTTTCGCTGGGACAGTTCAGTTCCTGATTGTGATATTCCTACAAGATCTGTGTCAGATGTTTAGGGAAAGAACATTATGTTCTGAAAACTTAGGTGATGTATTAATTTCAGTTGAATTATTACTGCCCACATTGTTTCCTACTGTCCATATATGTTCATGTCCATATGAGGAAGTATATTATCCTTATAGATGTGTACATAAATCATGAATAACTCTTCTTTTAGCTGACTTCCCATAAAATTATATAAAATTTAATTTCGAGAAAAAGTTTAGACCTTCACTGAAACAGAAAGGGGAGTAGGCCTGCCACAAGTCCTACGTTAAAATCATAAAACATTCTGAATTTATTCTTTTTACATTTTAAGATTTTGGATCAATCTTTCTTGTGTAAAGCCAATGCTACAGTGTTTTTTGAGTCAGGTAAAACATGGAGTAGAATTTGTTACTTGATGATCACTGGCAAAAGACAGAAGACTTTCTAAATTGCATTTTAAGACCGGATTTCATGCTGAGGAAAATTTCCAAGTTCTCTGCATGTAAATGTTCCTCTAGGCAGGGTTTACTGCTAGGAGTGAATGGTGAAATTAACGATGATAATGTCTGAAGAGCACATTAGAACAAAGTAGAATAGACAGGTAAGTATATGTAAGAAAGTGGCAAATTTGGGGAAAGCAATCAACATCTGAAGATGGAAAACCTTTTTGAAGAAGGAATGTTTATTCTGGAAATTCTTTTCATTAATGATACAGTCTTATTACATGATACTTTTGTTAAATACAAACTATAAATACAGAGATAAAACAGGCTAATGCTCTTATTCTGAGAAAAAAAGTTAAGCAGTTTACTGAGTGAGAATGATGCAATAATTGGCTTAAACAGCAACTTTAAACAAAAAGAATGATATGCTGTATATATTTGACAATTAAAATAAGATTTTTAAGTTTTTTCCTGCAATGTATATGTTTGTATACTGTATGTATACTTTCTATACGAAGCGTATAGTTCCTGGAAACAAAAGAGAAATTAAAAATTAAGCTTAAATTTAAGCTTTCCTTTGTCTCTTTTTTTTGGGGGGGGGGTGTAAATGGACACAGTCTTTGAAAAAAAGAAATTTATTGATCATTTCTTTAGAACATATAGATTAGGATTAAGTTTTGGTTTTGCCTTACCTTCCTCTGTATTCTTTACATTTTTTGGCAAGAAATGTTAAAATGTTATTCAAGCAATGCTTGAATATCCTTTATCTATTCTGTGTTTAGGGTACTCAGTAAATTTCTTTTATGTGGAGACTTTGTGACGTGAGAATTTCAGCTATTTTAAAACCTGTTCTCTTAAAAAACTTTCCTATATATTGGCACTAGAGAGAAAAAGTATCACTTTGGATCACAGCACCCAGCTATTAATTCTTACACTCTATTACACTGCAGATGGTTTAAGGTTAAGGTCTCAATTCTCCGCTGCAATGAGTCACTTAGTAGGTTAAACAAACAAATCTCTATAGTAAACAGCTTCTCCGCTCCTGAAAGAACAAAAGCTTTTCCTCCTTTTTCTCTATATCAGTGTTTTGATTTCTTATTTTAAATGCTCAACAGATAAAACATTTTACTTCATTAGTCAGTTATGTTCCTACAGAGCTCTCCTTGTATTGTTATTCCTTGATTTCACAAGTCCTTTTCTGAAGAGACGTGAACAGGGGAAGTTGCTAGGGAAGGAGTGAGAACAGCCTCTATATTTAGTCTCACAGTCTCTCAGAGCTTTAGAGAGATTTAGTGGCCACCATGACAGGCATTTTTCATCCATATTTGTCCTATACTCGCTGTGTGCTCCCTTCTTCTAAGATACGCCTGTTATGTGTGGTGCAGAGTCAGGAGCATGGAAGTGGTCATGAGCACAACTTACATGACTGATACAGGTTCTGAACAATGGTTTGCTTGGAAAACACAATATTTCTCAATGATCTGGCAGACATAACAGGCTTGGAGCAGTCTGTGTGACTGAGTAACTCCTTACTTCGTAAACTTTCCTAATTTGCACCCTTCAATCTACATTGCAATTATAGGGCCACTTTCAACTCTGAAAATTATTTTGAAAGATGAGTTATGAGGTTAAAAAAATATTATTGATATTCCTCTTGTAGTCTGTAATTCTTCCCTCATATACTTGCAGAGGGTGAACAGTCAGTTGTCTGTGTCATGTCAGAAGGGAAGTGTGGAAACGGAAAATGTTTATGAACTCAACATTTTTAACTAAAACCCAGAATTTTGTGAGATTCGTTATTATCTCCTTGTCTATAATGCAACTCTGCTTTTGTAGTCTTGTTTTCTAGTGTTGTATAAGGATGCAGAATTATGACCCTATAAGACAAGAGTCTGAACACCTCTCTCAACACTAAATGAAATTAATATCACTGAAATAATGTTTAGTATTTTTTATAAACCATTGAACTAGGTGTTTTTTAGAGGAACAACCTTTCCAAAGTACTTTGTCATACATTCCAGCTGTGATGTCTTCTTGGATAACAGTGTATTTGATATACAGAGCATATTAACAAGTTATATTTGTTCTCTTTTTTTCCCAGCTTTTTTTCTTTTTAAAGCTGCTTGAGAGCTCACACTGCCAGAAATGTGTGTATAATAAGCTAAGTTCCACTTTTTTGCTTAAAGCAAATAGTTCCATCCATTTCATTAGCACAGTTCCTGAAGTATAGGACAATGTAATGAAACCACAGAATTTGCACTGATTTGTACTTTATTTACACTTCCTATTTTGAGTATAATTTTGTATTACTGCCAGGAGATATTGCAAGCAGTATAAATTGAAAATTAGTCACTTGGGTTATCAAACATGTCAGTCTCCCATCTTCGTACCCTTTTTCTTTGTTTTCTGGGCTCTTTTAACTTTGATTTGGCAGCACAGCTCATATTCCATTCTATTGCGGATTTAATTTAATGGCAATTCATAAGGAGTGAAAAATAGTGTAATCTGAAATTTGTATTCAGGAAATATTTTATTGTCATTGAGCATAAGGAATCAAATTTATGCAAATTCTGAACCCTTACAGATGAAGGGCTTAATATCAGTAGATCAAGTGCCTGTCTTTGAGGAGCTTTCTGAAGTTTCAGCTCTGAGGGTAATTCACAAATGAGCAATTCTAAAAGTTAACATATTTAGAAATAGATTAAATAAAAAATTGAATACTGTTACTATATTTAAGTGATTGATCTGTACATTGCTATTGCAGTTATACAGGAGATCTTTACTTTAAGATGCCCCTGGAGAGAACCTGAATATTTTTGTTTTAATAAAATAGCGATTTCATGAGCAGTGGGAACATTGTTGTGACTGACAAAGGAAACATAAGCATAAATTAAAATAATAAAGCCTGGTTTTGCTTTAAACTGGCCTTTACTTGGAGGACCAGAACTTGAACTTCAGCACACACATGTATTTTTTAAAACCTTTATGAAGAAATATACAATGTGTCTTTCCTTGCTACTTTCTATTGCATCTACCAGTCTGATGCTGGGCCCTGGTAGGGATGCAACAAAAATAAAAAATAGAACTGACTTTCAAGGAGGAATGTGAAATAAGAATGGCAATACACCTGGCAGTAGTTGCATAAAACAAACAAATAAATTGGCACAAGAAAAAAACAAGGTGAATAACACCCTCATGACCAGAAAAAAAGCGTGAAGTGATAATGAGTGGGGGGAGAGTCACACTATGAGAGGAGTGAAGAAATGTGGACGGTACTCATGGCTGGTTGGAAGCAGGTGATATTAGTGATATAACCTCTGCAGAGCTTTTTCAGTTAGTTTTTGATGAAATGAGATATATGAATCTCCACTTAAATGGGGCAAAGTGAAGGCCTTTGTCAGTGATAATATACAATATGTAAAATAGATATCTATTCTATATATTTTCATACAATTTTCCTCACCTGAACACAAAACTGTTACATTTTATCACCCCTAACTCCTATTAATATGTTGAGGAAAGATAGAACCTATAACCCAATGAAGAAACTTTGTAAGCACATATGTGCATGTGTTTGTGTAACAGACGGAATGGACATGGAGGTAAAATAATTAAAATAGTATCTCATAAAGAAATAGTATTTCTTTGCTTGTAAATAGCATCTAAAAATATCAGTTCAACGTCAGGTTGGGCTTGTTTTTCTTCCTCCTTAAACTTAAAATCTAGTCTGCCTAACATTTCTTAACCAATTGCTAGAAATTTAAGGTGTTATGAATGAATAAATTGTACGAGAATTAAAGTATATTTATAGGATATTTTGCTTGTTTTGGTAGCACATCAGCAAACATGAATATGTATTATTTCAATTTAGACTACTCTCTTCTTTAATTTGTCATGAGGAAAAACAAAAATTGCAGCTACAAGGAATTCCAGCTCCCTCTTATTTTCATCTTGACTTCTTTTTTTGCTCAGAGGTTCCTTATAAGTGTAAAGATCAAACCTCTTGTGCAAGAACAATATGGCAAAATACATGAATTGCTTTTTATAAAATCAAAAGAAACACTGAACATTGGAAAGCTTTTCTACAGAGGAAAAAGCAGAAACTTCACCTTATTTTAAGAAATACTGAGTTAGATGCACTGCACAACATATGTTCACTGGTATTTTGGCTTCTTCAAAAACCAGAACGCTTGTAATATATTATTTTTTGTTAAAAAAAAAAAAAAGGTGACAGATGCAAATTGCTATCTAGAAAATCTGAACAGAAGGATTTTTGTTTAGGAGTTTATCTTTGAGCAGAATTGAAGAGAAAGAGAGAAGGAAAGAACATGAGGAGAATCGTATGGGAGCCAGTAAGTCACTAAGCTACTGAACAAAGAACTCTAGTTTCAAATTTCTTCCATGTGTGAATTTATCACTTTTGTTTCTTTTTCAGAAATATCCATTTTTTTTACTAGAGATTTGGTCCCCTTCACAAACCAGCAGAAAAATGTGCCATGCCATAAGGCAGAATTTTCTAAGTGATTTAGAATTTAACTCCTTGAAGTCTCTGAAAATCACTTTGCTTTGTTATCTCTTCCATAAAAGCATTTCCTGGACCCAACCAATCTCCTAAGCAGCAGATTTAGGACCTGATTAGATTCCCATTAACTGTCAGCAGAATTTTGATACTTATTTCAGACGAGACAAGGTCTAGGTCTGCAATCCTGTAGCAATCATGATTTTGAGGTCTTAAGAATCACCTTCCCATTGAGTATTATGGTCATCAGTGTTTTGGAGTCACCATTTTGTAATTAGCTGTTTTATTTTTTAAAAGCCAGCCTTTAAGATATACATTAATATTTAAAAAGCAGCAATGAATTTTTGGGTAGAAAGCTGTTTCCATCAAGACTTCCCGAGTTACAGATTGAAGCAGCAATTGGATACCAAATGTAGAATAGACTGGGGAGGCAAAACCCCACAGTTCTGCATTTTGGTATTTGTATACTTATATGCTACCTTCTCAGAGCCTCTGAAAATAAGACATGCATTTCTGTAATCATAAATGTAGTCTACATATATTTTCATAAACATCTTAAGTAGGAAAATGGTTAGCAACTTGCTACAGCATTTAGACATGCACGTCTATGGGGCCGGATGGGAACCACCCAAGGGCACTGAGAGGTACAGTGGAAGTGCTTAGCAAGCCACTTTCCATCATTTGTCAGCAATCCTGGTTAACCGAGGAGGTCCCTGTTGACTGGAAGTTAGTAAATGTGACACCCATCCACAAGAAGGGCCAGAAGGAGGATCCGGAGAACTACAGGCCTGTCAGTCTGATCTTGGTGCAGGGAAGGTTATGGAGAGGATCATTTTGAGTACAATCATATGGCATGTACAGGAAAACAATCAGGCCCAGTCAGCATGTTTTTATGAAAGTCAGGTCCTGCTTGACTAACCTGATCTTGTTCAATGATAAGGTGACTTGCTTAGTGGATGAGGGAAAGGCTGTGGATGTTGTCCACCTAGAATTTAGTAAAGCCTTTGACACCGTTTCCCACAGCATTCTCCTGGAGAAACTGCCTGCTCATGGCTTGAATGGGTGTACTCTTCACTGGGTAAAAAAATGGCTGGATGGCCAGGCCCAGAGTTGTGGTGAACGGAGTTAAATCCAGTCAGTGGTTGGTCACAAGTAAAGTTGCCCAGGGTTCAGTATTGAGGTCAGTTCTGTTTATTATCTTTATCAATGATCTGGAGGAGGGGATTGAGTGCACCCTCAATAAATTTGCAGATGACACCAAGATGGGAGACAGTGTTGATCAGGTGAGTGTAGAAAGGCTCTACAGAGAGATCTGGACAGGCTGGATCAATGGGCCAAGGCCAGTGGTATGAAATTCAACAAGGCCAAGTACCAGGTCCTGCACTTGGATCGCAACAACTCCATGCAGTGCTACAGACTTGGGGAAGAGTGGCTGGAAAGCTGCCTGGCTGAAAAAGACCTGGGGGTATTGCTTTGACAGCCTGCTGAATATGAGCCAGCAGTGTGCCCAGGTGGCCAAGAAGGCCAACAACACCTGGCCTGTATCAGAAATAGCGTGGCCAGCAGGACTAGGGAAGTGATCATATCGCCATACTTGGGACTGATGAGGCTGCACCTCAAACACTGTGTTTAGTTTTGGGCACCTCACTGCAAGAAAGACATTGAGGCGCTGGAGCATGTCTGAAGAGCAATGAAGCTGGTGAAGGGTCTGGAGAACAAGTCTTATGAAGATCGGCTGAGGGAACTGGGATTGTTTAATCTGGAGAAAAGACAGCCGAGGGGAGACCTTATCACTCTCTGCAACTACTAAAACGGAGGTTGTAGCAAGGTGGGTGTCAGTTTCTTCTCCCAAGTAACAAGCAATAGAACAAGGGGTAATGGCCTCAAGTTGTGCCAGAGGAGATTTAGATTGGATATTAGGAAAAACTTCTTCACTGAAAGTGTTCTTAAGCACTGGAACAGGCTGCCCAGGGAAGTGGTTGAGTCACCATGCCTAAAGGTATTTAAAAGATGTGTAGATGTGGTGCTTAGAGACGTGGTTCAGTGGTGGACTTGGCAGTGTTAGCTTAATGGTTGGATTCGATGATCTTAAAGGTCTTTTCAAACCTAAAAAAAAAAGTCCCTGTTATGGTTTGGGGAACCCACAACAATTTATTGTTGCTTAGACAATTATTCTATCACCTAATGACCCCTCCCTACTCTGGAAGGGGAATGGGAAAAAACCAAAGAAACCTGAGGGTTGAAATATAAACAGATTTAATAGAATAAGACTAAATAATTAACATTGATAACATTAAAGAACCAGTATTGATCCCGATACCAATTTAAAATATACAAGGGCCACTTGTATACTACACACTCAGCCAATTCTATCAGTAGGAAGCTGTGCACTCCCAGCAGTGGAGAACAAATGTTGGACACTGCAAGCGCTACAGCTTCAGGAGGAAGGGAAGGCCTCAGGGGTCTGGCACCAGGGCATGTTTTCTGGATCACAGCCATCAAGGAAGAGAGAACTTCTCAACAAACTTTCTAATTTATATTGAATGTGATATCCATGGTATGAAATAATCCTGTTGGCCTGTTGGCCAGGTTGGGTCAAGCACCTGGGTCTCGCTTCTTCCTCATCCTCACACCTGGCTAACTCAAAACCAGTGAGACCTTGAAACCCTCATACCATAGCTGGCTATAAAGTAAATATTTTCACAAATTCAGACACTAGAGTCTTCCAAAAATGCAGTTTTCCCAAGCATTAAAAGCAAAATTAGTCTTGTGTCACTCAAACCAGGACAATCCCTTAAATTCTCATCAACAAATGACATTGTCTTTATCTAAAAATGTCTTGAACATGCTAGCAGTGTTGGAATCTGAGATTTTTAGGAGCACAAAATTATTTGAAACATATTACTAACATATGATTTTAAGGCAAAATTGCAAAGCATATGCTCTACTGTTATACCAAGTTTACTTTACAAACATGCCTGTAAAATAAGCTATTGGTGGTCAGTTTTATTAAAACCAGAGCATTGAGAAAAGTATACTTATTTTAGGCACAGCAGATTTTTAATTGTAATACCCAAGCTAAATCTGGGCTTGGGCAGCTCTTTGAGCATAGTTTATCCATCCAAAACCAAATTTGTTATTTTTCTGACATTATGTTCTCTTGGTATTAAAACACATCTTCACAAGGCCCACCACCTCTCTAGGGCTACACACTCATTGGCCTCTCTGAAATGCCTATACAACAATGCACGCAGCATGGGTAACAAGCAAGAGGAGTTAGAGATCTGCGTGCAGTCACAGGGCCATGATCTCATTGCAATTACTGAGACATGGTGGGATAGCTCGCATGACTGGAACGCTGTCATGGAGGGCTATGTTCTCTTTAGGAAAGATAGGATGGCAAGGCGAGGTGGGGGAGTTGCTCTTTATGTGAAAAAGCAACTGGAATGTATTGAGCTCTCCCTGGGGGCTGATGATGAGCAAGTTGAGAGCTTGTGGGTAAGGATTAAAGGGCAGGGTAACATGAGAGATACAGTTGTGGGTGTTTATTACAGGCCACCTGATCAGGATGGGGAAGTTGATGAGGCCTTCTACAGACAGGTGAGAACCGCCTCACAATCACAGGCCTTGGTTCTCATGGGGGACTTCAACTTCCCTGATATCTGTTGGGAAGGCTACACAGCTAGGAACGCACAGTCCAGGAGGTTCCTCCAGTGCATTGATGATAACTTCTTGACTCAGGTGGTGGAAGAGCCCACAAGAAGAGGTGTACTACTGGACCTAGTACTGACAAACAAAGAGGGACTGGTGGAGGATGTTAAGGTTGGGGGCAGACTTGGCTGTAGTGATCATGAGAAGATAGAGTTCAGCATTAAGTGCAGTATGCACAAAATGACAAGTAGGGTTGAAATGTTAGACTTCAGGGGGGCTAACTTTGATCTCTTCAAGAAATTGATGGGAGAAATCAAATGGGAGAGGGCTCTAGAGGGTAAGGGGGCTCAAGAGAGCTGGCTGATATTCAAGCACCAGCTCCTCCAAGCTCAGGTTAGGTGCATCCCAAAGAGCAAGAAATCAGGCAAGGGAAGGAGACCTGTATGGCTGAGCAGGGATGTTCAGAAAAAACTCATGTGGAAGAAGGGAGTTTACAGGATGTGGAAAAGGGGGCTGACGACTTGGGATGAGTACAAGAATGCTGTCAGGGTATGCAGGGAAGAAACGAGAAAAGCCAAGGCAGCTTTGGAATTGAACCTGGCAAGGGATGTAAAGACCAATAGGAAGGGTTTCTTTAAGTATATAGGAGACAAAAGGAAAACCAGGGAAAATGTGGGCCCGCTCTTGAATGAGATGGGTGCTGTGGTGACGAATGATGCAGAGAAGGCGGAGTTGCTGAATGCCTTCTTTGCTTCTGTCTTCACTGCTCGGGCCAGCTCTCAGGAGTCCCAGACTTTGCAAGTAACAGAGAAAGTCTGGAGAAAGGAAAACTTTCCCTTGGTTGAAGAGGAACAAGTTAAAGAACAATTAAGTAAACTGGACACCCACAAGTCCATGGGGCCTGATGGGATGCACCTGCGAGTGCTGAGGGAGCTAGCAGAAGTCATTGCTGGACCACTCTCCATCATCTTTGAAAGGTCCTGGAGAACAGGGGAGGTGCCTGAGGACTGGAGGAAAGCCAACGTCACTCCAGTCTTTAAAAAGGGCAAGAAGGATGACCCAGGAAACTACAGGCCGGTCAGCCTCACCTCCATCCCTGGAAAGATGATGGAACAGCTCGTTCTGGGGGTCATCTCCAAACATCTGGAGGAAAAGAAGGTTATCGGAAGTAGTCAACATGGATTCACCAAAGGGAAGTCACGTCTGACTAATCTGATAGCCTTCTATGATGGCGTGACTGGATGGGTGGATGAAGGGAGGGCAGTGGATGTTGTCTACCTTGACTTCAGCAAGGCTTTTGACACTGTCTCCCACATCATCCTCACAGACAAGCTTAGGAAGTATGGGTTAGATGAATGGACAGTGGGGTGGATTGAACAGTGGTTGACAGATAGAGCTCAGAGGGTTGTGGTTAGTGGTGCAGAGTCTAGTTGGAGGCCAGTAACTAGTGGTGTCCCTCAGGGGTCAGTACTGGGTCCAGTCCTGTTCAATATAGTCATCAATGACCTGGATGAAGGGATAGAGTGTTCCATCAGCAAGTTTGCTGATGACACAAAACTGGGAGAGGTGGCTGACACGCTGGAAGGCTGTGCTGCCATACAGCGTGACCTGGACAGGCTGGAGAGTTGGGCAGAAAAAAACCTGATGAGGTTCAATAAAGGCAAGTGTAGGTTACTGCATCTGGGGAGGAATAACCCCATGCATCAGTACAGGTTAGGGGCTGACCTCCTGGAGAGCAGCACTGTGGAAAGGGACCTGGGAGTCCTGGTGGACAACAGGATGACCATGAGCCAGCAATGTGCCCTGGTGGCCAAGAAGGCCAATGGCATCCTGGGGTGTATCAAGAAGACTGTGGCCAGCAGGTCGAGGGAGGTCATCCTCCCCCTCTACTCTGCCCTGTTGAGGCCGCATCTGGAGTACTGTGTCCAGTTCTGGGCTCCCCAGTTCAAGAAGGACAGGGAACTGCTGGAGAGGGTCCAGCAAAGAGCTACAAAGATGATTAGGGGACTGGAGCATCTTTCTTATGAAGAAAGGCTCCGGGACTTGGGGCTTTTTAGTCTAGAAAAAAGAAGACTCAGGGGGCATCTTATCAATACTTATAAGTACTTAAGGGGAGGGTGCCAGGTAGACGAGAATAGCCTTTTTTCAGTGGTGCCCAGTGATAGGACTAGAGGTAACGGGCACAAACTGGAGCACAGGAAGTTCCATCTTAACATGAGCAGGAACTTCTTTACTCTGAGGGTGGTGGAGCACTGGAACAGGCTGCCCAGGGAGGTTGTGGAGTCTCCCACACTGGAGACGTTCAAAACCCGCCTGGATGCCGTCCTGTGCAATGTGCTGTAGGTGTCCCTGCTGTGGCAGGGGGGTTGGACTTAGATGATCTCCAGAGGTCCCTTCCAACCCTGACGATACTGTGATACTGTGATACAAGCCAAATGACTGTTGCTCCTTGGGACGTAGAAGTACAATTATAGTAAGAGCAAAGTAAACACTGTTTCAATTACAATCATTAGTGAAATATGTGGGGGGTTTTGCAGTGCTGTTATAATTAAAATTTTGTCAGTTAGCTTTGTTATTCCTTGTTATCAGAGGATTATAACTCTACAGTGAACACAGTAATTTCTGAACAAGCTTTCTTTTGATTCATAAAAAATTTTCTTTTCAAGTAAACAAATAAAAGTGTACTTACTCAGTTTTTTGGTGTACAAATGGCTTGGAAAAAGAAACTTTAGACTTTTTGCCCTGAAAACACACTTTCACAGAATCGCAGAATGGTCAGGGTCGGAAGGGACCTCTGGAGATCATCTAGTCCAACCCCCCTGCCACAGTAGGGTCACCTACAACAGGTTGCGCAGGACGGCATCCAGGCGGGTTTTGAATGTCTCCAGTGTGGGAGACTCCACAACCTCTCTGGGCAGCCTGTTCCAGTGCTCTGCCACCCTCAAAGGAAAGAAGTTCTTCCTCATTTTAAGACAGAACTTCCTATGTTCAAGTTTGTGCCCTTTACCTCTAGTCCTATCACTGGGCATCACTGAAAAAAGACTGTTCCCATCTACCTGGCACCCCCCCTTTAAGTATTTATAAGCATTAATAAGATCCCCCCTCAGTCTTCTTTTCTCTAGACTATAAAGACCCAAGTCCCTGAGCCTTTCCTCATAAGAGATAGAATCCCCTAAGCATCTTTGTAGGCCTTCGCTGGACCCTCTCTAGCAGTTCCCTGTCCTCCTTGAACTGGGGAGCCCAGAACTGGACACAATACTCCAGATGTGGCCTCAACAGGGCAGAGTAGAGGGGGAGGATGACCTCCCTTGACCTGCTGGCCACACTCTTCTTGATGCACCCCAGGATGCCATTGGCCTTCTTGGCCACCAGGGCACATTGCTGGCTCATGGTCATCCTGTTGTCCACCAGGACTCCCAGGTCCCTTTCCACAGAGCTGCTCTCCAGGAAGTCAGCCCCCAGCCTGTACTGATGCATGGGGTTATTCCTCCCCAGATGCAGTAACCTACACTTGCCTTTGTTGAATTTCGTTAGGTTCCTCTCCGCCCAACTCTCTAGCCTGTCCAGGTCACGCTGTATGGCGGCAAAACCTTCCGGCGTGTCAACCACTTCTCCCAGTTTTGTGTCATCAGCAAACTTGCTGATGGTACATTCTATCCCTTCATCCAGGTCATTGATAAATATATTGAACAGGACTGAAATATATTGAATAGAATGTTCTTGAAGAAAAGAAGAGGGAAAAACAACGTTACCTTCATATTAAAACTTTGGAAAATAGCTGGAAAAATTATTTGAAGTATAATCTGCTCCTTTTTGGGGACAAAACCCATCATGTCCTGCCTAAATCAATGGGAGATATAACTTAATGTCATTGATCCTGTCTCCACCACAAACTTTTTGGAAGATGGACATCATGCATGAGGGTGCCATGGAAGTTTGTGCAGCTCATGCCATGTCTGCACCACGGATGGGCAGACTCAGTCGTCTTGAAGTAGTCCAGCCTTACAGACTGGAAAGGGGGATTCCTGGAAAGGACCCCAATGGAGTGCCTCAGTGCTCCAACTGATATACACTAAAGTGTTGCTTGCATTGCTGTGATAAGAAAACAAAGACTGTAATCATTGATGTAATAGAGTTATAGCACCCATAAAGTTGGTGTAATTATTGTGGGTTTATTCTGATGTCACTGAAAGCAGACTTTGGTCCTTTGCTCTTTATGTATTTTTTCTTTAAGTGGTAAACCCTAAATTACTCCTTAGACTATAGGTGGCTTTGTTTGTTTACTTGATATATTTAATCAGGTTCAGAAATATTTTGGCAACAAGTTAAGTATCCTGTCATGATGAATTCATTTTATATGCAAAGCAAAAGAACTGATCTGACTGAACTAATTTTGTATTAATGCTGCTCTCACATGTATCTCTTTAGATGTTCTACTTTAATCAAAGATTAATTAGGAGTTAGTAGACACTTATATTTTGATAACATTGTTTTTGGATTTCAGACTGCAGTCATCCTTGGGGTCACATTGGGCCAAGCTTAGAGCACTACCAGAGATAAATGCAACTCTTACTGTTATTAGCTACTATGGTAATATCTATCGATATGATGAAGATTGACTAAAGAAGAGATTTTACTTTTTAAATAGTTTAGACAAAGAATGAAAGGGGGAAAAGAATTGGAGGTACCTATGGGGTACAAACTGGACTTCTAAGTCCAAAATTTAGACCTTTAAAATCATCATTCAAGTGTTCTCAAGACCTAAACACGTTATGTGGTATTCTCTTTTCCCTGGAAGGGAGGGTTGTTATGACACTTAACTCTATGCTCCTAAGCTTATGCCAAACTGAATAACTAGATGCTAAATTTTGAGCACCAGAGTGTTTAGTTCTACCCTGTCCACAAAGTAGGCTTCCCACTGCCTAGCCTGCTGGTGAGGCAGGGTCTGGGATCTGTGCCTCTGTCTGACAGCTGGCTGTTCTAAAGAAATGAGAAATAATTCACACTTGCTCTTTTTCTGTGGCTGAAAGATTGCTCAATTACTTCATGCAAAGTGGAGCACATTCAGTGGAAAATATTAAAAGTGTATTGAAGATCCATTCAAATGTGTGCCTGGACCTTGAGTTAGTTTTTTATTGGTCTGGGTACAAGATATAGTCTTGCCTAATAGCAAAGAACTCATCATGAAATAATTACCTAAAAACCAAACTGGAGTCCCTCCAAAAGTCTGCCAAATTTCATTTTATTATACTACATTGATACTAATTGGTACCTGGATTAGCTGATTGAAAGTTAGCTCAGGCATGTCTGCAAGGGCTCCATCTTGCACCTTTGTTTGTAGAGAACACTGAAACAGAATTATTTGTTTCATGGAAATCAGAACAGGTAGAGGCAAAACTGGGCTTTTCTCATCCACATTTTCTGCAGTTTAACAACTCTATATTCAGTAAATTAATTTTTATGGATCGCAGTTTTAGATTTCATCATACAGAGTGCTTACTTGTCAGCTGATAACAACTCAGTTGTAAGTTTCTAAGTAACTCTGGTTATGTTTTATATATTGTCCTGGTTTATACACACACATACTTCAACATTACTCTAGAAGTTATGCTATTGTACGAAAAAAGCTTAAGATCCTTGTAAATCTGTTAATGTTTGTTCAGCACTTTAGGAAAAGGCAGAAACAGAGCCTAGAGTGGAAAGTTCCTGTCCAGTACCCAATACAATTGGACATTTTGCGTCTTCAGTGCAACTGATTATGCCCATTTACTATGAATTTTAAATACGAAATTCTGAAATATAATAGCAGTGCAAGCTTTTATTTGATTTTCCATTATTGTCTCCTAGAAATTATAATTAGCTGCCTCTCTAGAGACAGAAGAGCTAAAATATATTTGACTTGGTTGATGAGATATAAACCCACTTCAAATATGGAAATAATATACTATGATATACATTAGGAAAAAAAGCCATCCTAATATGCTGGATTTACATGTGCATGGCTGCCTCACACAGCTCTAATTTACAGTCATTCAATTGTTCTTTTAGTCTTCTGTACATACACATCAGAAACTTAACCACAGTTTGCTGAAAAAAAACATAATTGAAAATTTAAGAAAATATGTATATATATATATAAAACTCTTTCCATAATACTGAAGGTCAGTTGTGACACATGCAGCTCAACCCTTTCCGTAGCCTAGCCTAGATTCACTGAGACTCAGGTTTCTCAGCAGGGAATCCATAAAACTGGGTTTCAGCAGTGGGACTGTCATCCTTTACTACAGTCATCCAACAATATACGGGGATCAATAATACACAATGATTCAGCATGAGGTTAAGTGAAAGACCTGAAGGGTTTGCCTAAACACAGATGTCTAGTATTATTTGAGATGCCACTGGGTACCTCCTTGGCTTCCAGCCGCAGCTCCCAATGGGCACAAGTCCCCGCAGCTCCCATGTTGCATCGTGCAGCCCAGCAGCAGCAACAGGTATATTCCAGGGTGCTTTAATGCCATGAAACATCTGTCTTTAGGAAACTGAACATTATTCCAAGATACAAGATTCACTCTGAGGTAATGTATATGTAAGTACCTGTGTGATGGTGAGTAGCATATAAGTTAGCTAACTAAGCTCCCATATCAGACAGTAGAGTGTAGCTGGTAGAGTGCAGAGAACAGTTTGGCTCACTATAAAAGTGATCCTGAAGTAAACACCATATTACTGCTTAGCTTGCTGTCTTGAATCTGTCAACTACATTTACTAGATCTCCATTGTCTACAATGTAAGCCTTGACACCCCATATATCTATAGACACTTTAATGTAGACACCTAAATATAAATGCTTTAATCTTGAACTGTGTCCTGCCCTAGATATTTACTCTTAGATGTTAACAGCTGAGCTAGTCACCCCAGGGTCTTTTATAGTAATGGAAATTTTAGATCCATTTTAGAGTTCTGCTTTTGATTAGATGAAGCGCATGCCAGAAGTACCTGTTTCTCTCTTTTTACTGTAAAGGGACCCTGGGGTGACTAGCTCAGCCATTAATATCTACTAGTTCCTGAAATTTACCATGTTAGTGGTTCACCCAGTTTCTTCATCATTAGAATTGTTCACAATCTTAAAAGTAATAATATTCTCAAATACACTAGCATGCTAGAAAGCAGAATATGAAAAGTTAAAATATTTTCATCTTGCCACAGAACTTTCAAGACCAAAAGGAGCTACTGGCTGCATGCATGCTTCTGCTGTCTACTGTTTTTCTTCCTCGAAAAATGACCTACTGAGATTTTTACCAGATTTTTACATTTAATGTTAACCAATTGAAAGACCTTGTCAAAATAGTACCAGCAATCAACCTTCTCCACAAAAGCAACAAAACCAAAAACTCACTATTGATCACATTTCCAACTGAAAACTAATCTTATTTTAAAAAAGCAAATCCTCAAAGAAATGTGTGAAAATTTTCAAAATGTTTTTAAAATTACATTCCCAGTTATATAGCAAAAGTAATAACAACTCAAGGCAAGAATATGCCTTCTATGAAGCGAAAAGTCCTCAGATCTTTGTATAGGTGTTAGTCTGAAGACATATGGTGCCATTTAGTTTCTTTCCTGCCTTATATTAAATTGAAACACCAACTCCCATTATACTTGACAGTGGTACTTCAGTACAGTAAAAAGTTTGAAAATAGTGCCAGCCAGGAAGCAACTTTATTACTGAGGAATTTTTATTATCTTCATGTGAAGTATGTATTCTGTACCTGAACTAAATTGTTTATTTGTGATTTGAGGGTACTATTAAAAAAATATCAACTGAAATTATAAATGGACAGTCATGTGATAGAGGATAAAATTAGGAATCCTACTGAAGGTGAAGGATTAATAGTGGAGTGAGAGATATGTAGAGCTCAGCTGAAGTAGCTATGTAGCTTATCGAGATGCAAAACTGTACTTCACATCACTATATGTTCTTGCTTCTTCGGATTTCTGTTCTTCCATTTCTACTAGTAACAACTTACTGCCAATATTAATAAAAAAATGGTAAACCACTTTGGGTGAAAAAAATTCAAATGGTACCTACCTTTTTTTTCATACACAGAAGAAGGGCTTTCTCACTGTAATTTTCTCACCCTGAGAGTCTCTCTTTGCATGCACAATTTATGTCATTTTTCAGAATCTTGCTGAATCAGGTTTCCCCATGATTTCTCAATCTGCATGTCTGAAAATAAAGGTATCTAAAATCATTCATTCACTCAAGAATTTAGGTTGCCATAGGTATATATTATTTGATATTCTTGTTATAGCCTTTGAGAATGATTGCTATAATGTTATATTAATAAGGAAGTTCTCAGTGACTACAATTTGACAAAAGAGTTTCCATAAAACTTGCAAAACATATAGCTTCGATTTTATTACATTTCCCTGCAGGGTTAGCAGTGAAAACATTTCAAAATTGTAGCATTATATCAGAGGCAGAACTGGAAGGCTTTTAGAAATAAACCAGTCTGATTTACCTGTCTAAGTAAGATGAAATGGAAAAAATAAACTGTATATTGTGACAAGTAATGTAGATTAAAAGAAATTCTTTGGCATCTAAAGTGTCATTTAAAACATAGATGAGGAAAGATTTTTAAAAACTACCGTAGGACAGAGCTCATGTGAATTGGCAGACCTCCATTGATTGCATTGGAACTTTGCCGATTACATTAGCTGAGGATCTGAGCTTATATGAGTTTTAACTTCACAGCATCCTTTAAATCACCAGGAATAAGATGCCTTAGTGACTCAGTAAATCAAGGCAAGATCAAATAATTATTAAAAAATAAATGAGATCTGTTCTTTGGTGCAATACAATTTTATTTTGAATAGCATTTCATACAAATGCATCCCAAGATACTTTACAAGAAAAGCTATAAATAATACAATTATGTGGTTTAATAATAAATAATAGATTAAAAGCTGTTAAGGGTGTTGCAGAAACAGTTTCATCTTAGGTTTAGAATGGAATGAAGATTTTGTGGGACGAAACAGGGCAAGAATGCTTGCTTGATCATAGAGGAGGAAATACTCAACCCAAAATCTGAATGAAAGGACAAGGAAAAAAAAATTAAATAATTTCCCTTGCTGAAGTCTTATGTGCAAGAAAATTTATATTTCTTAACCCTCTGGAGAGTAGTCCAACTACCAGATTACAGACTGCTCAGGAAATGGGAACATTTTCAGGCCTTCGGATCAGAGCTGTTTTGCCTTGCAGAAAGAAGAGAGCATAGCCTGGCCAAGTTTTATTATACTGAGCCTTGTGCAGGGCTTTATGCAGAGAAGATAGTTAGTGTCCCAACCCTCCAGTCCCCTCCCCAGGTGAGAGGGTCTTTAAAAGAATGATGGTGGCAATTTGTTTGTTTGGTTCTGTTAAAAGTATAGGGGGAGGGAGAAAGATGTACCACTGGGGGGAGAGGGGAGCCTATCTTTGAAAGAATAGTACCCTATGGCACAAAGAGGAATGCATTTTCCTTTACACTTTTCCTTATTGTTGGCTTCCAGCTTAGCACAGTGTTTTTCTCTAGATGCTTTTCATGCTTCAGGTCCCCACACCTGACTCAAAGCTGGTGATTCAGAAGCTGAGGGAAGATCCTAGAGGTTAGGCATTACAACAGCATCACAGCGACCATGTCACTAACCTGTACAGCTTTAAGCTAAAAATTATGTTCTTTATTGCTCGTACATTTATCCTTTCTAATGTGTATGTGTGTTTTAACAAATGATTTTATTAAATATATTCCAAGAAGGAGGTTTTCAGACATTAAGAAATAAAGAAGAAATTAATTGTACAAGGGTGACATGGCGCCAGGGAGTGCCTAGAAATTGAGTGGGAGATGCAATGATGAAAATGTGGCTGGGACAGGACGAAGAGAAGGAAGTGAAGGGTGTTCAGAAGGCAGTAGGAATCAGAAGGTCAAGGGGAAATTGGGAGACAGTCACAGCAGTGGGGGACACACAACTGTCCCTGGATGAGATGCAAAATTAACAACCTCCGGCTGCTCCTGCTCTAGCCAAGAGTCTTTTAGTTATATATGGTGGCCCCACAGTACCTGACAATATATCTAATATATCTGATAATCCATTTTGAAGAACTTTTTGGTAATAAATCCTTCCCCTTCCTCCTTATTCCTAAACCTAGTCTATTCTCCTGGAAGATGGGAATTGTGGGTAGAAGTACGGAATAGTTTGTTACCTATTCCTATAAAGTATTGACAACCTTTATAATAAATTAAGAAGACAAATGACTGCAGGAAAATTGCAAAACTTTTGACTTCTGACAATGACACCAATTGTGTTAAGCTAGAAAACAAAAAACACCTGCTGTGACAAATCATGCAGTTCTTTTTGAAAAAAATATGTTGGTTTTTTTTTAATACTTGGACAGTCATCAAGAACTGGTGGAAGAAGGTCTTGTTTTAGTTTATGGCTGAAGAAATAAGCACTGTGCTCGGAAATATCCGGTGGATCAGGCCAGTTACTGTGCAGGGTCACCTCTTCCTTCCTCCGAGGCAGGCAAACTGGGTAAAAGAAAATAATTTTAAAAGTCCTTACCTATGGGACTCCAGACAGCTTTTTGAAGTCTTCTGAAATACTGGAAATAATTAGATAACAATACCAAAGAAAATTAGCCTTCTATGACTAGGATGGAACAAACATTAGTCTATTATACTCAGATTTTGGCAATGTATGCAAACTTTCACTATACAAATATGTATTTTGCATATAGCCATATGCTATGGATAGATACGTTTCAGCCGTCATGCTGAGCCTTTTCATTACAAACATATGATTGTTGGTGACTGATAGTGTTAAATATGTTGATTCAAAATTGTAAAATATTACATGTTTTCACAAAAAAATGTTCTGCAGTGATATTGTTATCTAAAAAACCCCACCTGGTGTAGGTAAAATGATAACAGAAAGACAGACCTTTAAAGAAGTATGCATATGAAATTATATTAATAAATTACTGGGGGTCTCTAGATCCACTTTGTTCCACACAAAGATTGGTATGGAAACATTCAAAGGCTGCTATGAATCAGATATGGTACCAGTGTATATTTGAACACTCACAATTTTATGATGTCTCAGCCCCGTGTTGAACAACTTGCACAGCTACTTTACAAATTAAGGTCTTCCACTGCCCTTGAGAGCTCACTTGCCTGCCCTTCAAAATGATCTTTATGGCACCTCCTGTCTTCTTTATATACAGTTATACTTACATTCAAATTTACTTTTGGAATTAAGTTGTACTAATCTATCATTGAACAGAGCACTTTGGCAGGCTATGACAAAAGATTTTCTTATTGTTTATACTCTCTAATGCAAAGTTTGTAATATTAATGCCTTCTTGTTGTTTGGAATTATTTTTATTCCTAAAAGTGCCAAAGGCAACAAAAGAAAAATTCACTTTTAATGCTAAAATTCTGTACAAAAGGATTTTACATGTAACTAGAGTAACAAAAGCTATTTTCCTGGTGGAAAAGACCTATTTCCTTTACCTGACAAACATCACTTCCATATACTTGTTATTCCTGCACGTTCTAGTGATTAGTTGGGCAGCTGTGAGAGATATTTGCATCTTTCTTCCCTGCTACAGCATTGTTGCCTGGGGAGAGTTGGAAACCTTGGTTAATATTAATGAAATAATTTGGGACATGGAGCAGCACACTAACTTCTACTGCCTGGGCAGTAATATTACTCCTCATTAAAGCTTGTGGAAGTTCATCTCACATTCAATTACAGATGCCTAAAAACTGTTTTCCAGGCAATCTACGCTCCTTAGACAAGAGAAAAGGCGGAGGAAAGGATCTGCTTCTCCCCTGGGATTTGCTGCTCTCTTTGCATATAATACTGTCAACCAGCTGGGAGATTTTGCTAAGTGACTTGTTGGTCAGAGCGATGTCATATTGAGAGATGATGAATGACTCTGGGCTTCTGCTCTAAGATCTAGCAGAAATAATGCAGTAGTCTCAAAGGAATATTGGAAGTTGTATCCTTAACAGCTTCAGAAAAGCAGCCACATTTATAATGTTGTTCTAAATTCTAGACGAGTAAAAGCCCTGTGTTTTTTTTCTGAAAGCATAACATTTTGTACATTGTTAACCCTTTTGAATATGAATCTAATGGGGTTACCTTTGTTCAGTGAAAGGCTGCAGGGGCTGGAAGTTCAGGAGGAAGAGAGGAAGACGACAGGTCATACACCGCTTATGCCAGTTGCTTTTTTGTGTTTCAGCTTGTGTTCTATTAGGAGTTTTTTCTGTAATCAATAGAAAAATACATGATTCATTTGTAAATACAACAATTTAGAACCACATCACAAGGCTAATTCTTATGGTTATAAAAAAAGGAGGCAGCTAATGGAAAATATGAACTATTTCAAAGTTGAATTTGAATTGCTTTTTGGTCAGGTGCTTTGTTTTTCAAAAGCTTTAAAATTTAAAATCAGATTTTTTTCCATAAATCTCTTTATTTTGGCCTCATTGAAGACAACGCTTTCTGTCATTTGCTGTCAGATTTCATGAGAAACCATTCATTCACATTATAAAGCATCATTTTATAGTGTCTTTTGATACTGGATATATTTGTCAGTTAGAAATTAGAATCTACCTGCAGCTGAAGAAATCAACACATGCAGGGCAGAACATAATTACCACATATTTTCTAGTATTAATGCTCTTTCTTTCTTTCTTTTCCTTTTTGTTAAGAGAGGAAAACAAATTTAAACTCAAATTCCATGAAAGGATCCTAAACTAATGTATGTTAAAACTTGGAAATATTAATTTAAATTCTGGACTGTAATTGATTTTTCTGTCATAACAAGAAATTTGCTATACTGTTATATAACTTGGACAACAGAAATGTTCCCTGAGATAGGTGTTTTAGAAGAGAAATTTGAAATTTGAAATTATCATTACATGCAATATACTTAACACATACTGTTTCCCTAGTTTAGACTGAATTACTGTCTTTGGAGGACAGTCTTCACTGCTTGCAAGTAGGGCATTATTTCTACCTGAAATACTGGAAGATTTAAAGAATTCCTTTTGAAGCCCTGTGCATTGCATATGGATAGTTAGTGTTAACTATTGCCCTATGCTGTAATTTTTGTTATTTGAAAACGTAATGAATGTTGTTGCCTTCCATAGTCTTCATTGTCATCTTATTCTATTTAATATTATTTAATGCTTTCTTATAGCTTATAAATATATAGCAAATATGTATTGGTCAAAGAGCACCTTCAGATGAACGAGAAAGTTAAGGAACTGTCCTTTCAGAGGGTGTAAACAGCTACAGCTCCACTGATCTGCTTGACACCAGAAAAGCATCTGGCTTTCAGCATTAATGATTATTTTTGTCCACTGTTGTTCACCTTGAAGACTGATAATGCATCTACTACACCTAAAAGGCAAAGATGGAATTGCTTTGCACGGTTCAGTTCCTTTTTTAAGATTTCCCAGATGCTCATCAACTCTGAGGCCTCTCTCATGTACTTTAAGCTTCCTCTGTTGAATCTGATCATGACTTTATTTGCAGGTTTAGCAAACAGGTCAGAGCTATGGCATGCTCAGCATGCTAATGGCAACGCGCTCCATACCTGTGTAGCCTGGCAAGGTGCTCTAGTCTAAGAAGGTGTTTCTACTTTGGTAATAATCTTTTTTTAATTTACATATCAATTTTAAAAGGTTTCTGGATAATTTTTATTTGACTTCTAGAGGGATTTTTTTTGCACTTATACCATTACTTTTGCTTTTAAAGCATACATTTTGAACAGTTCATTTCAGCATGGCCTAACTGCTTATGATATTTAAAAAAATAAATACCTATTAGGGGAAGGTTTAAAAACAATGTGCTGAGCATACAGAGCAATGATTTCATTGACATTTTGTGTGGAGTTGGAACAGAGAGGCTGAATACACACTTTCAATGGCTGGATTGAAATGACATACCATAATGGCTCCAAAGGAGCTGTTACAATCTACCCAGTCAATGATCCATGAACTAAGAAGGATTTACTCAATTTGAAACCAATACCTTCTAACATGTTAAAAAATAAACAAACAAAGTCTCCTATGCTCTACTAATCCACACAGAAATTTCCTCCTTTACTCACAGGCACCTATCTTCTGCCTTGTCCTTGTAGCTCTCTCTACTCTGGCTTGTGAAGTGTTCGAAGGACTTAAAATGAGAATATGTTTTAGTCAGCTGTGATACTACTGTCAATGGTATTTTAAACTCCTGGGAGGAAGAGTGGGCAAATTAATGTATTTACTAGTAATTTTAGAAAAATGAGGTTTCATACCCAAGCTGAACCACAGCCATGAGAGCAGCTTTAGGCTAATTATCTATTTTACCCAGTACTTTTGTTCCCTGTCTGAAAAAGTGGATTTACTAACTACTACTTCTTTAACAGCTGCTTTAAACAATTCACTGAGGAAAAAAATCTACAAATGTCTTTGATGTGTAAAGATGAGGCAGTGATAAGAAACATAAACATGTGTAATTAGAACTTATTGAAAACAATCCTGTGGAAATCCTTGGAAGCCAATATACTCCTTATAAATAGATAATAATAGACTGACTTTTCTACGTGATGATGAATTTGTCTTCCTCTTTGTTTTAAAGACATGATACACTATGACATTTCTGAAAGAGCTAAGCAGGTATGATTTCACTGTGTACCATTAAGAGTTCATTGACTGAATAGTAACAACCTCAAAAGATGCCAAGTTTTGTGAAAAATATTTACCCTGCAGATTAATTTCCTGTTACCTAGAGGTGAGAGGGTAACTAGTCTAGAGTAGAGGCTTAAATTTTACTTGGTCAAATGTAGTTGTTACACCAAAATATGAGCAAGCCTAAGATTATTTTTTTTTACTCTACCAATTAGTGTTTAAACTGTCTAATAGTCCAAATCATTACTACAGTTATAATAAAATGACACAAGACATTTTAGATCTGAGTTCTGCTGTTTTTCATGTGAATCTGGAACACATATTTTACCTGTACAGTGTAAATAACTGTATATGTGTATTTAGCAGCAGAAAAAAAGTCTAAAATACTAAAGTTTACTCTAACAAAAATGGCTTATCTTATGTTTGCACAATGTCCACAAGCAAAAATTATTTTAGAGAGGGCAAAGGCTGATTGGGGATCTTGTAATATTTATTTGTATGAATATTTATAAAACATTACATAATCATCAGGAGAAATCATATTTTCTTCCTATAGGTACTTTATAATAAATAGTATTATACAATAAAACATACCAATATACAGCATGAACATATACATTTTGAAACACTAATTAATACTGAGAAATAGAAACAATTTCAAAATGAGATATTAAAGATCAGGATGAGCTCTGAGTCTTAGAGTAGAACTAGATGATTTCTGGAAGTTGCTTCAAACCAAAATTGTTTCACTAATATATGATTTTATAACTCATAGGTGCTTGGGGGAAAATGAACATATAGGAAATTAAAAAATGCTTAAGATACAGTACACTAATTTATATGCAGAAAAAATTATCAGCTGAGCAATACAATTACAGATGAGAGAATGCAAGGATCCTAATATTTCTGCTAATTTTTATTTTTCAAATGTAAAAAAAAAGTATGGGAAAATATAGAGCATATAAGTAGTCATTACCATTAAAACCCCAACATATGGAGTTGCAGTACGCATAGTAACAGTAGCAGTTCATAATTCTTCAGAAATATACTTACTTTCCTTTACTATGACTTAAAGCTCCAGTAGTTGTAGATGGAGGAAGAACTGAGAGGAGCATAAAAATTATTCCAACTTATAAGTTGCCTGATGTCTGTTTACTAGAATCTGAAGTCAAAATAAACTATTACTCATTCCTGAACAGGTTGACAGTTTCAATGAAGTACTTGACTTAAAAAGAACTTCCATCAGCTATGATGTTGGATTTTATATCCATAATACATAAAAAGGGGAAAGGTAAGATCAATGCGGTGTAGCTTCTTCAAACCTAAGTCTTTTTTGAATTCAGATATAAGAGTTGGTAAAAAAATTGAGAATATTTATAAAAAATACATAACACCAAATACTGGCATTCTCCCTAAGTAAAGAATCCCTGTTCATTTGGATTAAAAAAATGTTCATTATTATGAATTATTTATTCTTAAAAATTATTACTAAGTATGTAAAAAAATCCACACAAATCCTATATGCCACTTAAACTCTCAGCAAAAAGTGTGTTTTTGAATATAATCACACATTTGCAAAGCTTAATTGAAAATAACAGAGTATTAGTGGTAAATTTTGAAAGGACTTACATTTTTTGTCAAAACCCCATTTAGTGAGTTGAATGTCTTAGATAATGTCTACTTTCATATGCATCTTTCATATGTAACTTATGTTAAGTAGATCTGCTTATTGTAATACCTGTATTAGGTTTTACTTTATGGAAATACACACATACGCGCACACAGAAACATCCATCTATCCATCCACCTACCCACCCATCCATCCATCTATCTATGAAAGATATTTATTTATCAAGTATGAATCCATCAAAAATGATGGTGGGAATGCTGCATTAAACTAAGCAAAAATAGTGAGTACATATTGTCTGCCTTAAATTTATCATTATTCTGTATTGAAAGAAAAATAATCCATTCTCAATTAGGCCATAACAACCAACTATAGCAAAGATAGTGTCTGATGTAAGTTGTCATAAACCAAGTCAGTTCAAGTAAATGCCTCTGCTTTGCACAAGTTTAGCTGCTAGACTTGTGAATCTTAGTATTCACTCACTTTATGGACTTCATATCCGATTGCTGTATTTTAGTTTTGCAGTACTTCAAATTATGAGTGCTGGGCATGCAGAATTTTCTTCGCTTTCAAATTGAATCTTGGGATATGAGTAATTGTCAGTTTGTTTATTATTTCGGAGGTTCCATCCTCAAACTGCTCAGTTTCTTGTGATATATAGTCTACCTACCCTAAAATACAATAGTATCCATTTCTAGACTGCTTTAAGAACCTCTTGTCATTTGTGTATAAGAGGCAGAGTTTCAGGTCATCTCTTTTCCTGGTGTCTGACACTAGACTTCTGTGAAATCTTACTCAGTTTTTGCCATTTTGAATGAGACTATTTTTAGTCCAACTCTCTCCAATCCTGGTACCAGTCCTACACACTTAGCTTAATTTTATGTGCTTTAGAGCCAGGTAAACACAAGTCAAAGCATTTCTGGATGTTGATATTAAGCGTGAATAACTCTTGATCTGGAGGGAATGCAATCAAGACTTTGTGTTTCACTTAAATTTTGTAATTCTAAGTGTCATGGGGATTTTTAGTGCTACTACTTGTAGAAGACCTTTTCAACTCCTATAGCAGAAGTAAGGTTATCTTTGTACTTTCCACACGTAGAAGCAGCCTTAAGAAAGAGGCTCGTTGAGGATCAGCACAATTACTTTACTGTAGATGTATATGGTTACATAGTGGTATACCTCTGTGTGTAATAAATCAATAATAGGCATAAGTAAGTGTGGTATCAGCAGCATCAAAATGAGCTTGCACAGTAAGTTAGGTGCCACACCCTTAGACTTTTCTGGATCTTTTGCAGAAACTTTGAAAACCCATCCAATCTCTCTATTCTTAAACCAAGTAAGGCAATAGTTGTTGAAATCTTGAAGACTTCACAGAGATTTCCTTCCATTTCTTTCTTATTATGAGGTGAGTTTGCTCATTGAATCATAGAATCATTTAAACTGGAAAAGACCCTTAAGATCATCAAGTCCAACCGTTAACACTGTCAAGTCCACCACTAAGCTATATCCCTAAAAGCCATGTCTACACATGCTTTAAATACCTCCAGGGATGGTGACTCAAATATCCTGTGTGAATATGGCATGAGAAGTGAGATGTGCTTGTAGGTTAAATCAGTGTAATATTAATAAACAATGATGAAAATGAAGTACTGAAGCTAGCTGTTACAGCAGTGAAAGGTCATGAAGTTGCCTTATACCTATGTAGCTTGTTAAATTTTAAATAAAATTAAATTCAGATTCAAAACTGTCCAAGAGAAGTCTGAGATATGAAATGCTATTTTGAAATGTAGTTAACCTTTAGTACTTACATAAAAAAAGCAAAAAAATATTCATATTTTTGTCAAACATTTTTTGTCTCAACTTATATAATCCTTGAAGTGGAATAAATACAGAATTGCTTTGTAATTACTTTTGTAACTTACATTATGAACTTTTTTAAAATGCCTTGCATAAAAATAACTTGGTATCTTGAGCAATAATGTTCTATATGTACATAAAAATGTGCATATACATGATAGAGTTATATATAGATCCTGTGTGAAAAAATTGTTATTAAAGTTGGTGATATTTAATTTATATTGCTTAGCGTAGATTTGAAAATCCTTATAAGCACTCAGCAGATGCTACTGAGTTTTACAGAAAAACCTGTAAACATTATACCAGCATGAACTGCAGTATGTTCTCCAGTTCTGAAAACAAGTTAGTGCATGGCATTTTAATGGATTCTGTCTTTTTATATTCATTTTTTTTCTAGTTTCAGGTAAATGTACACCTTCAAACTTATACAGATCATAACACTTTTTCCATGTATTAAAATTTAAACAGTGCAAGAATTCCACTATAATAAGGTTTATAAAAAGGTTTTTAGTTCTATGAAAAAAGTGGTATGTCAAAATGATACATCAAATGCTGTTCCACAGGAGTCATGACAGAGCAACAGAGAGAGGACAAGGTTTAGCTTACAAACCATTTTACCAAACTCTTGGATTTCATAATGCTACTTGTGCTATAGAATAGAAATACTTTGGATGCTTTTATAAAGGAATATTCCCATAACAGTCTTGTGATCAATGGAGGTTTAAGCTGCAGAAAGGATGCTGCATTAAGACGGACATGAAAATAAGCAAATAATGCCTCTGGCTATATCTGCAGTAGTGAGCTGGGCTGTGCAGTGGAAGTTGATTTGTTGAGTGAAATATTTGGGACTGGTACCCAACACCCATGGTGTGCATATGTTCCAGCAGTCCTGCTTATACTAACAGGATCTACTTATACTAGCTTATACTATCTGTACGCATGGACTCATTTCTACTCAGTGCACCTAGAGGTGCATTGCTAAAGTATGCAGGTTAGTTTAATCTGAAAAGAATCCAGTTTATGTGTTTTAAGACTACAGGGTGATATGTTCTTCAACCCCAGTGAGTGGAGCAGATTTGGAGATTCACTTCAAAAGCATGCTCCTCATGTAAAGCACTAGGGTATACACCAACTCAGCGTACTATGGATACCATTCAGATTTGTCTTAAATAATGCATTGTTTTGCCAGGTACAAAAGAATTAGTATGATTCTCTTTGACTACCTAGAAGTGACTCTTCACTATAGCCCAATAAACTTATTTTGCTTGTTTGATCTCATACTAAAGAAAGCGTTTTATACACTTACAGGCCAGAGCTGTATATTTCAAGAAAGCCTAGTCTGTAGCTAAAGACCATTTTGATGATAAGTAGTAATGAAAATATGAAATTTTATTTATAGGCATAGAAGTCCTACTTTTGTTACAGTCACTTCCATTTTTCATATGAGGTCATGATAAATAAAGGCTATCTAAATTGTCCCAGGTCTCTATTTCTTCCCATCTGATTTTACTTTTCCTAAATATTAGCTGTGATGATTGTTCATGGTGTTATTGTACTGCTGCAGCAACAATTCCTCGTGTGACAAGTCTAAGTTTTGCACCAGCTTATGGTCAACAATTTTCATATCCATCAGGAACCATTAGCATTTGAGTATGGTGATGCAGCTCAGTCTAATCACTGTAGTATTCCTGATTTGGCCACTGAGCAAGGAAAAGGAAGAACTAGACTAGAGAGGCACACAGTGGTCTCCATGCCCTCTATTTTCTTCCTTGTGACTGAGAAGCCCATACACAACAGGGACACAGGAAAAAAGTTGGAAAAATGGTAGAGCTAAGACTTTCTTTGATGCCTTTGCTGCTCTGAAGGAGATTTCCTTAACCAACTCAAAGAAAAGAGCCAGAAGACCAAGCATGTAAGTATTTCATTACTATAAAAGGAAATGGCACAAGGTGTCCCACTTTTTGACTTTGAAAATCTGTTCCCTGTGCAGCTGATGACAGGGTGACTATTCTGTTGCATGGTGACTTCTTAGATTCTGAAATTTGCTTTTGTTCTCCACTGGAAGGAAAACAGAAGTCTTTTTGGAGCACAATATTATACTGATGTTCAGGACAAGTCCAAGGCTTTCAGGGTGGGGTGAGTGCTCTGGTCCCCTTGTGTCTGAGGGGTTTTGAATTGCTTTGAACTGAGCAGGATAAGAATTTGATCCTCAGCCTTCCATATGTTTGTACCCTAGCCATGACACATGAGAGTCTTGTTATTTGTCTCTTTTCACTGACGTTCTACCTTACCTGTGAAACCTTGACCAGGAAAAAGTACATCTCTGAGATACACAGTAGAGGTGTTAAAGTTGCCGTTCAACACAGATGTTCTGGCAAATTCTGATGCTTGCTTCATCAAAGGAAAAGAATATTTCTGGACACTTCGGGAGCATCTTCTTGGTTGTCAACCCAAACACAAGCAGAGAAAGCATATGGAGCAAAGAAGAATGGACTCATATTTTTACACATGTGAAATGGCTTTACTTGTCTGTATTAAATGTCTTTTTTGAAGTACATAATGGGCTTCTTCCCATTATGGGCACTAGGATGGCATGTGAAGTGGTTTAGTTCTGAAATAATTTATTTTTTTCTATGATATACTGTTTTCTTTCATTCTTTCTTTATATGCTGGATTTCCTCTGTGGTATTCAGTGGAAAAGCAAAACCTTCAAATGAAGAAATATCAGTCTTGCTCTTTCATAGAAAATCAATATCTTTTGTGGTTTCTTCTTCTGCTTACTTAGACTTTGTCAAATGTGTAATATGCCCCAGAAAGCCCTTCTGGTGTTTATCAATTATTGTTTTACTGCAAGCACAATAAAAAAACTAAAATATGCTTTTATTTGACAAATGAAAAAAGAGAACTTGGACACTTTATTGTAATGCACTTAAAACATGAATGCTTGAGGGGTTTTATCAGTGTTTCTGGGATTATTTTTTTTCAGGGAAACACAATAGCACAAATCTGTCTATTTAAAGCCAAAGAAGTGGGCCTGATTTCCTTACCAGGTAAAATCAAGTCTAGTGCAAATGCTTGTTCACCCAGAATTTGAAATACTAGCAAATTTCTAAACAAGAATATCCTGCTAACAACCTAAGATAGGAATACTGCTTCAGTTAATTTCTACCAATTAAGTTCATTGTGTTAAATACTCAGTTTCAGAGCTGAAGACTTTTTTTTCTGACTCTCTACCAAAATTATTGCATTCTGAGTTGTAACACCATATGGTAAAGGAAAGCTGCTTTAAGATAAGAAAATTAAAAAAATTGTGACCTTGTATTAAAGCATATCTAAGTTGTCCTCAACTGGCATATAGAAGGATGTATGTGGCATTTTAAAATAAAGACAAGTAGTATTTCAATGTTATTACTCTCTGACTCATAAAAATCAGAGCTTGTTTTATTTCATGTATAAATTGGGACATAACAGTGCTGATAGCCAAAATAATAAAAATACAGAGAGGCAAACTGGGTATTTGTTCTTGTAAAGTACGAACTAAAGAGTACACTCAAAGGAAATAAAAGGCAATAAATATAAAATTTATAAAATGAAACAGGATTTTTTGTTATTTTCTTGTCTTTCACAAAATGTCTAATCAGACATTGGAAGTCATTAGATCAATTAAAATACTATAAAAATCAGCTTCTTTTTCTTTAAATGAATATTTATAACAGTATTGAAAATTGTCAGATCAGATAAGAGAAATTTCTGGATCAAGTCTTCTTGCATTAAAACATTGGAAAAGCAGTAATTTTGCGCACACACACACACACACAAAAAGTATTACAATCATGGTATGAATTTTTCAAATTTCAACCAAGAAATTATTTCCCACTGTACTTTTTATGTCTCAGCAATTTCTTAGATGGTCCAAAGGAAGCAATAATCTCTTATATACTTTTGGTGAGAAAAACTGTAAATGTGGGGAAAGATTTCCCTTTTCTTTGTCTGGGTTTCACAAAAGGCTGTTCATGGACGTCAGAAAAACACAGATAAAGGAATAGTTCAGGGAAAAACAGGTTTGGAAGGGATTCTAAGTTGCTATACAGCCCCTCCCCTTATCACAACTTGAGATTAATAATAGATAAATGTTTCTTATCATATATTCTTAAAAAGTTTCATTTATGGAAAGTCATGACCTCTTCAGGCAATCTATTCTAGTAGTTTGTAGAGTAGTGAGCTTAGCTAGGCTCCCAGTTAGTTTAGATGTTAAGTCTGAAGTATTACTCAATTGTCTCTTACCTATTAAATCCCCAAAATATCCCACTCTGAAAGGCAGTACTTTGCCAGTGATATATTATTCAGCTGGTTCCTTGGCTTCCATAGCTGAGAAAAATCTTAGAGATCTTTGCATGTCAGCAAGAAAAAAAAAGAAAACTTGATCTCAGATATATTTTCAGTTTGTACCTTCTTAACTTCTACTTTTCGAGTGTGACTTGTGTTTCCAATTATATAACCAAAACCCAGCTTCTGTGCTTTGATAAAGTAAAATGTGTTGGTTGCATTTTAAGTATTTCTAGCACTACAAATATAATAGCTCACGCCTGAGAAATCATGATTTAGTTCACCATAATAACAAAACCAAATAAAGTACGGTTGAAGACAAATGTTTTGGTAACAATAGATTTGAGAATTTGATGTTCAGGTAGTCCATAAAGCTGCAATTTATGCTGATAATATCACATACCAGAAAAAAGGAAGGAATCTTTTCTTACAGTCATTCTTCAGTGCCTGTTTGGCAAAGGTCAAGCAATGGTGACAAAACCCATACATTTTCATCTCATTACTTTTGTTCTGGCCACAAAATTTATCCCCTAATTTTTTTGTAGGTGGCATTTCTAGAAGCTACTAAATATATTCTAGCACGTGTAGTTGGTAAGCTAGTATTTGAAATGTTTATGTTCCTTACTAAACCTTTATCTATTAAGAAAAAAAAAAAGAAAGAAAGGCTTCTATAAAGTCTGTCAAACGTTGTTTAAAGTTAAGAAAACTCATTTCGGGGGAAGGGGAAAAAGAGCACTAGGATATGCCTGAAATCTGAACAGAAGCATGAGGAGATATTTTAAGTGATTTTTTTTTCCTTGTTCTGCACAAATCATAGTCAATATGTATTGCATAAAAGATTCACTTGACTATTTCAATATTACAATGGCCATTGGTGGGTTCATTTGGAGGGAGGGTTATAATCACAGGAACATAAGATTAGACACATTGTTTTCACATATCCTATGTCTGACAGTGGTTTGTTGTGCTGTTGAAACTTGTGAAATGGGTACAGAAACAATGGTAATTCTCACATTACCCATCAACCTATAGATTAGGGGGTTTCTGATCTGATGTTTGGATGCAGCATTAAATGATAACACTTAACTGATTTTTTGTTGCGCTTAACTGATTTTTGTTAATACATCTAATTCCTTTAAAATAAATCTTATATGTGTATTTTTTTCCTTTATATTCTGTGGCAATGAAATTTGTTTTTCAGGAGTGTCCTGTGTATAAAAGCTCTCCCTTTGTTCCTTTAAACTATTTTTTTTTTTATGTCTTTCTTCCCTAGGATATGCTTAGAGAATAAATAGTTAATCCCTATTCAATTTTTTTCTCATTTGTGGCCATAATGTTATGTATAACTTTCATAAAATAGCTTCCAATCATTTTTTTTTTACAGAACAATGCATCCTAATTTATTTAATCAAAACTTAATCAAAACATTGAACCTCTGTGTAATCTTTCTCTGCATCTCCTTGAGTTTACTTCTGGGACAGAAAGATGAGAACTACACACAAAATATTGCTATAGAAAGAGCTAAAACTTTGTAGTGGTACTTAATCTTTTCTTCTCTTGGTTGTTTGGTTGTGGGGTTTTTTTCTCCTAAAAATCTTAGTATTTTGTCTTTACTGCCTTGACTGCTACTGAACACAAAGCTGATGATTTCATACAACTATCCAGGTCTTTTTCTTGAGTTGTGATAAACAAATTTAAGTCTTTAAATTCTGCGTCTTTAAGTCTATGTGTCTTTATCGATGTTATTAATGATGTTGACCATTATATCTGATAATTCATAGTGACAATTCAAAAACAAAACAAGTCTAAACCTCAGATTTGCTATTCTGATCTACAGGAAAAAGTCATCTCAAACTACACTGAAATCAGGTTTTCCCTAGGAAAGACTACATATGGTTTTGCAGCTCCCTGAGAGCTAATGGATAGAGGAGGAAATATCTAATATTTTGAAGGCAGATGAAGAAAAGCCTTCATCAGCTTAAGCAAACCTACTTGATTTTGCAACAGGCTGAAATGGTCTCCACCTTCAGTACAACTGAGGCAGGTTCAGCATCCCACCCCTTATCTGCTACTTAATGCTGAGCTATGCAGACCTGCGTCTAAAAATGTAAGCTTTTCTAATACACAGAGGCAAGTTTAAGATAGGATAACTGAGTGGAAGTTTAAAAAATGACTCACATCTCACCTCTGCTTACTGTTAGTTCTGCCTTGAGTGTGGGATGTGTGCTTGGTGATGTAGCAATTTAGATTTAGTAATAGCAAGTCAGGAGATTACTGAGATCATGTACACACTTGGGACTGGGATCAGGACAATGTCAGGAGTGAATAGTGGCCATGGTATTATGGCTGTAGTGTGACCCACAGCTACTTGGATCTTACTTTTCTAGTGATGTGAATAGTCTGAGGTCATTCTCCAGTCAAAACAGAGGAACTACTGAGCAGATTTCCTATGCCTCAAGGGTTGTGGAAGGAATAGCTTTAGTTGATGAGAAGAAATGGATGAAACTTTCACTTCAAGATTTGATTTAAATTTATAGACTTACATGAACTCGAAGCTAACTCTTATTTTTTCAAGGTAAAATAAAGCCAATGTTAGCTGGTAGAGTTTGGGGGATTGGGAAGGTCTACAAACATGAGCTTTCTAGATCTGCCCAGACTCCAAAAACTACATGTTTAGTTGCATTGTATTTGGTCCTACTTTTCATAGGCATTGAATTCTTGTTAGAGTTAATGAAAATACTATATATCAGTTGGTGCTGAAAACTTCTGCTGTAGGAACAGCTTTACAACAAAGGAAATAGTAAAGGTTTCCAAATTGAGGTATATATGCAACTGTGATACCTACTAGAAGACTGTTGCCTGCATGTTTAGGGGGGTGATCCTTTACCTCTGCTCAGCACTGGTGAGACACGTCTGGAGTGCTGTGTCCAATTCTGAGCTCCCCAGTATAAGAGAGGTATGAACAGTGGAGTCCATGAGAGTGGAATAAGTCCATCAAAGGGCCGCTAAAGTATTTAAGGTCTGGAGCACCTGACATATGAGGGTAGATGTGGGACTATTCATCCTGGAGAAAAGAGGGCTCAGGAGAATCTTGTCAATGTGTATAAATAACTGATGGGAGGAGTAAAGAAGACAGAGACTCTCCTTGCAGGTGGCCAGTGATAGGACAAGATGCAAAAGGCACAACCTGAAATATAGAAAATTCCACTTAAACATAAGAAAAATCTTTTTCTTTGTGAGTGTGGCCAAGCACTGAAACTGGTTTTCCTGAGAGGCTGAAGAATCTCCATCTGTGGAGATATTCAGAACCAACTGGACATGGTCCTGGTCAACCTGTGATAGCAGACCCTACTTGAGCAAAAGGGTTGGACTAGATGATCTCCAGAGATGATGTCCAACCTCAGCTATTCTGTGATTCTGTGATTCTGTTTTCCACTTGTAGGACATACCCTCAGAATTGTTGCTTCTGTTGTGCTCATCTGAGCTGTGTTGAAAATGACTAGCTCATTCAACTTTTGTGAACATGTCAAAATCTCTTGACAGTTTCAATGTGCTATGGCAGTGGTGGTTGCTTGGGGCTATAATGCTTGTTTGTTTAAATATTTTTCATGGTAATATATGACATAGGTGCTACAGCACCG
Organism: Pluvialis apricaria; assembly: GCA_017639485.1. Taxonomy (NCBI): domain Eukaryota; kingdom Metazoa; phylum Chordata; class Aves; order Charadriiformes; family Charadriidae; genus Pluvialis; species Pluvialis apricaria. The sequence goes on from CM030009.1 coordinate 97,907,832, forward strand.
CTGACTTTTCAGAAGAAAGGTAAACTAAGCTGTTTCAAATTTATGAGAAAACACACCGAATTTACCTTGTACGTGAGAAGTTTTGATGAGTATTTCTGTTCTTATAAAGCCAGTCAAGCCTGGAATTGCAGAATAAATTCCAGTGCGAATCCTGTGAAATTTAAAGGGTATATACTAGAAAGTTTTCCATTTCTGCTTTGGATTTCTGTGTGGCCTGGACAAAATTGCTGAAGAATCTATGCCAAATACCATTTTTTAATTTTACTTATAAATATCTAATCAATTTACAGCAAAGCTAAATTTGTAGGTGCAGACTACTCTCTTTCTTTGATAAAAGATATTTGGAACATTATTTCAAAGATAAGATTTTTTTTCTGCTTTTTTTTTTTTATTTTGGCACTCTACAATGTATTTTTTTTCAAATCAGCAAGAGAAAACACCTATTAAAATTTATGAATACTGAGTGGACAGTCTTGATAGTTCATGTTTGGGTAATTTTATTTGGGCAGTGTTTCCTCAGAATGACATTTATACCCATCAGCACTTGGAGTCTACTTTCAAGCCAAAATGAGAGTGTCAGTAATTTGTATACCATGCTGCCATGTAGTAGTTTGTGAAGCGGAGCTGGCTAAAAAACAACATTACCGTTTCCAGAAAATTTCTTTTAAAAAAAAAAAAGTTTATTTTTGTTCTGAATCAGCCCAAAATGAACAAAAAAAAATTTAGAATTTCCTGTGAGCTGGAAGCTTCCCAAACTTTGCAGCTGCTCAGTGAAATAAGCTCTGAGCTGTGATACTGGCAAGAATGCAAAACCTGTCAAACTGCATGTATTGATTGTAAGATGCACAGCGTTGACTCCCTTCTTATAATTGCCTCATGTATTTCTAGCATGGTACCTTGGCCTTTCTCCTTTTCCATGACTTTACATGCCAGACAGAGTTAGTTGGTGGTTTGTTAATCTGGTAACCAGCTGCTCCTTGCACTTGGGTCAAGGGATGGACAAGAAACCAAGGCTCTGCACAACAGCTGGGGCAGTGCTTTTCAGGGAAGGGTTTATGCTGAAAAGATCCCTTGGAAGACATACTATTTGGCTGCTGTGTGTCTTAAAATATCTCTTACCATGTAACCACATGTGACTTTCCAATTGTGCTACATTATGTGGAACTCTGATTGCTCTTCCAGCACATAGCTTGATGCAGCACATACTCATGAGCTGAGGAAAGTTAAGTTTAATCAACTGAAAATATATAGCTGAGGAGGTGGGGGAGTTCCCCATTTTGAGTTGTACTCATTTGGTATACTAAACTTTGGACCTTGAACTGAATGTGGGGACAGTTTCTGGGGCTGAGGTATTCTCACTGTAATATAGCAGGCAATAAATGAAATATTATTTTCTAACAAAGAATAATTTTCTTACCGAATTTTGTTTTATTAGAAAATGTATGGATATCTGTACTGCTGAAATTTAAACATATTCAAACGAAGAAGGTAATAATATCAGCATCACATGTAGGAAGCTGCCAATCTCCTGTCCAGAGGAAGAATCAGTGCTGTCCGGGGTTTTTGGAACCAGGGGGAAAGGACAATTGCACCTTTATATTATGCACACATCTTGATCATCCCATTAAAGTTAATTGTATTTTATGGTCATTTAACTGACGAATTATTTAAGAAACCATTTTTAGGATGTATTTGTATCAAGAGAAGATGTTGGCTAGGGGAACTAGAATTTAGGAACTGTGAACCACAAAACTAGAACCATGACCTAAAATCCACAGTGAACTTATTAATGTAAAAAAAAAAATTAAAAAAAAGGAGGAGAAGACAAGCCTGGCTTCATGGGAAAAGAAGGAGGAGAAGAACACAATGAAACACATCAGATAGATAGACAGCCTAGGGTAGCCTGGTGGGTTGATCTGAATGAAGGGAAAAGAAAATTGAGCTTGATACAAAGGACAGAGAGGAAGCAGAGAAGGAGCTAAGGGAAAGAGAGAACAAGAAATGGCATCAAAGCACATTCCTTTATTCTGTTAAACCTTACTTTATAGAATTTACTAAAAGTTACTATGAGTTACAGAGCTGAAAAAGACACAGGAGTTAACTGGCAAATTGAAACACATGCTGTAACATTCTTTAAGATTTACAAATTTATTTTCTGTTTTTCTCAATGGACTAAGATATATTTTTCTCTTATATCATATGCATTTTTAACATATCAGCTATTCAACATTCCTTAATACATTCACTTTGAACTTTCCTGTTCTGATGTCACATTTTAAAAAAGATACACAATAACTAACCCCATTTCTGATATGCCAGATTTAAACTATCGCCTTTTGAAATTCAACCTTACACCTTTAATTTCCTTAATGCTTCTCTTATTGTCCATTCATCATAGTCATGACAGAAAACTTTGGGTGAAAGTAATTGGATGATAGACTGACACAATAATTCTACTTAAATATTACTTTTTTCTTTCCTATCAGGTGTGGCCTATGTTTCACAAAATATGGTTAAAATTCAGAAACATTGTTCCAGAAAGATTAATTAGAGCAAACTCTAAGGGTTTTTTTTTGGTGTAAATCTATGATATAGCGTGGCTCTCTTAAATAGCACAGGGATGAAATGCATACCTAAAGAAATCAGTAGTCTTGTTCTGTTGTTCGGCTATCTGACCTGAACATGTTTCTAACAGAAAATATTTTTTCTCTGGTCTAAAATATTCTATTAACTTCTGAGCACTTGCTTCAAAATCCCTATCATTCCCTTTTTTTTCTGAGGTAGCAAAAAAACATCTCTGAAGTCAGGCCACCTAAAGAGCAACAACAAGGCATCTGAGAGGCATCCATAATTTGTGTCCATTGTAAACAATTTAAAAGTGTCAGACTTGCAGCTCAAATCAGTCCAACAGATACTGGATGTCCGGAATAATCAAACATATATGAGATAGACTTTCTAAAATTATTTCTGTATCATACAAAGCTGTAAATCTCTTTATGTAATTAGAAATAAGATTTTGCCATTGCCATGTGAAGCTTTACAATCTGGAATGTAAAGTATAATTCCACTTATTACAGATTCAGTACATTATAAATATAAGACCCTAGTTAAACTTGCAATTATTATTTTTATCTCCATTCCTTTATAGTTTTCTGCTCAAGTATGAAAATAACAGGAGTTCCTGAATTTTGATTGTAGCTTTGATCCTTGTTTATTGTTTTGGTCTTGGACAAGCCATCAATCTTTGGGTTGAAGGTACCCTGAAAACTGATAGAGCACTCTCACTTGCAGTTCCCTTAGACTTTACTTCTGAAGTGGTCATGATGACATAGGCAATCTATCATCACAGTATTTTCTGTTTAACTGCATTTAATCAGTACTTAAATTTGTCTTTGGTAGATGTGATTAGCTACTAAATGCAGTTTAAAGTAAACCAGATTTAAAAAAAAAAAAAAAAAACAAAACAAAAAAAGAACAAAAAAAGAACAAGAGCGCATGTAATTTATTTTCAAGAGTTCTTATGTACACACCCAGGTGGGTCACCTGTGTTTGGTTCTTCCCATTGCTCTTGTTCTGGGAACAAATGGCTAAAAGTAGGTAGGTCTTTGGTGCTTATTATATTTACAAAAAAATACACACAAAATCCTGTTTCTTTCTACATAAGAAGAATCAAACAGCTGTAGACCATTTCTTTGCTCAGATTCCAAGACACGTTCTAGCCAGCACTTATCCCAAAGGTCTTTTCTCAGGATACTATTCAAGTCCGCATGCATTTGTATCCAGCATTTCTATCCATGTGTGTCCTTTGTGCTTTTGTCTTTATTTTTTACAAACCGGAACAGCTCCAGCAGACAGCATTCAGCATTTTGAATCTAACCACCATTTTCACAAGCTTTCACCCCTGCTTTTAGCCTCAGTCACCAGCAGCCATTACTCTCACCAGTTTCAATGATTTAACCCAGCTTCAAGCACCAACAAAGGAAAAGACATGTATATGTGCAGGTTACTTTATAGGAGGACTCGTGCACTTTTGAGGAAAATATTAAGAAGAATATGTGATAATAGTCATGTATTTAGCAGAAAAAGAGAGAATAATGACAAAATAAATTACTGCATTCTTTTTGTCAAAAGAGATATACTGAAACTTAAGCTAATGACACTGCAGTCTGGTGAAAGAAAAATGACTTTTCTCTTCATTTGTCTACAGAAATATTGCAAACATTTCCTGAAAACATGAATTTTCTTGCACAGATAAGAAACTGTAGGAGGAGGAAATGAAGAGTTCTCTTTCTGAAAATCATCTTCAGGCGCAGTTGTAACATAAACTCCTAATAGACTAAACTTAGAAACAAATTATTAGGGCGGACCATGGCCAGATACCCATGTAAAGAACAGAGAAGCTTTATGAAGTTCAGTTGGTAAACAGCTGTTAATCGGCTGCTCCTGTGGGTGTTTTAGATAATGCAACTTTCAAGTGAAAAGTTTAATTCTGGCGTCTAGCTCTTACATACATATCATATAAATTCTGAACTTTTTTTTCCCTAGTACCACCATCAGCATCTAGCAGATGTCTTTGCTGTGGCTTTTTTTCTTCAGTCTTCTTCCTAAATGTAAAAGATAACTGTACATATTAATGACTTCTACCTATGCCATATTATTTTCGTGATTATCCAGTGACAGAGAAGCTACAGAGGAAGAAACCATTGCACATGTTGCTCTGTAACATGCAGCATATTTTAATGGAAGCTACTTTCAGTGCAAAGCTGACATGAATGCTTACATACTTAAAATCACAATATTAATGAAACCAAATCCAGAAAAGTACGCAGCTCCACATAATTCTAAAAAATCTCCCCAAAATATTGACAATTTCAGTCTCTAGCTGATATCTTATTCTCTTTTACTTTGTTTGATAATGTATGCATAGTAATAAAATCTGGAAAAACCTAACAGTAGTGATATGCTCAGGAAGACCATCATAATTCAAATCCAGTCTCTATAAATTGGACTTGATCCAGAGCCACACTATAAGTAACTGTTGCCCCTCTGGCCTCAACACTGTCGAGTGATGACTACCAGTCAAGGAGCAAGGAATAGCCAGAGGCAGGCTCTCAGTTGAGATCCAGCACACTGAAGAACAGAAGCAACTGGAACTTTACTTTCAAGTAATTCTAATTAGGAAAGACAAAAAAAAAATATTTTCTTGGTAAATTGGAAATCACCAACTGCTTTTGATATGATGTCACAAGATCCCTGAATCTTCTTTCTGTACAGGTATAATCATGTAGGATGAACAACACAATACACAGGAACTGTTTATTAATTGTAGTTTACAATCAAAGGAGAAGTTGGAGAAACCACAAAAGCACCCTCTTTGAAAGGCAGCTAAATAGAACTAATACATTTTCCTATCTAGTTTCCTTTTGGGGCACTCCAATATTTACTGAGACATCTCTGTAAGACTCACTTAGAATCAGTACTGACAGATTTCTTGGTTTTGCTGCTTACTTCTCTTCAGAGGAGTGTCTGAAGGCAGCTTCAGTCTCTGTTCTTGCAACAGCTGAGCTGTTTCCTTTACCAGTGAAGGGACTCACCTAAAAATAAGGTTGTTATACAGTGAATTTGAGCAGTAAAGTTCTTTCTTGGGGAAAACAATTCATGGTATTGACTAGGATGGAGAACAAAGAAGGATCAAAATGGTCCTATAGGCAAACTCAGTGATTCAGTAGTTGAAGAGAAGGCGGTGACTGGAGATGGGTACATTTGCCTTTTGGAATGTGTGTGTATGTGTGTGTATGTGTGAGAGGGTTCACAGATGTTTAAACATACTCCTTTCCTTTCTGTGTTTGACAATAACAAATGACCTTGTGTCAATGGAAGAGAATGTAATAATTTCTGCCCTGCACATATACCACATATAAAATTCTATTGTTTCATAGTAGACAATGCTAGAGGAAAATAGATTAGTTATTCTTTATGCTCAGCTTCTGTTGTTCAAATCACAGATATTATCCACAGTATTAATTTAATCATTAGAGGTTTTGCTTTATTTTGACCCACACTCTTAAGCTAATGGTGACAGCTGCCTTTACAATTAAAGTGTGGACAGAACAAGATGCATAACATCAGAGGAGATGCAGACAGAGGAAAAATAATAGAGCAAAAATAAGAAACCATGGCAAGCTTCTTCAAATTATAATATGCAGAGTTAAGAGATGCCTTGAGACATTTCAACAACCAGCAACAATATTTCATTTTAATTCACATTAGAGAGGGAGACCAAGCCTGAAAGTGGAACATCCACATTTTGTCAGAGAAACACATCTGATATCTTGGCTAAGAACACAAACAAATTTTTCACTGTTTAACAGCTGCTGCTAGACACATAGTAGACACAGTCTCTTTGGTGTACAGATTTTTTTTTTGTTCTTATAAGTTATCTTTAAACAGAATTTTTCACTCCTCTCAACTTCTGTCCTTTATCAATAATTCTATTGGGTTTCTAGGAACCTAGAAGAGGCTACATTATTGTGCATTTTTGCAGTAGGTGTTTAAGGTTTTGCAACAACCTCTCTTGTTGTTATTATCACGTTGCATAAAGCCCTGCAAAAAAATATTGAACATCTGCATGTTAATTTTCTATAGCCAATGGCAAACTGAACATCTAGAAAAATATCACTTGAACTGAGAGAAAAATCAGTATGTGTGCTGTGGTACGCCATGATCAAGAAGAATTAAGGCTGTTTGTGACTGACCACCCACACAGAAAAAGTTAAGATATAAGGTCTTCCTTATGATTCATAAGGTAACCCAGAAAATGTGTTCCATTTTGCACCAACATTTTCTCTTGTCTGACAGACACATTAAATGATAAAAAAAAACACAAAGAAAACCTGAAACCCCACAACCAAGAAAATAAAATAAAGGGCAATTGGCTGTAGCAAGGCTTTTACAGATGTAACAAAATTATGCTAAAAATTATATTTAGAAATCTAGAATTTAATTTATCATTTCCCATCCAAACACAGGGTTTGGACATATGTGTTCAGGCAGAATTAAGCTTGATATTTGAAGAAGATAAGTATCTTGTTTATAGTAGTAGCAAAGCAGCTGTTAGCAAGATAAGAAAATTCTGTTACTGTGGAAGGAATAAGATGTCCTAAAATGGTCCTTATAACAACTAAAATATTATTTACCAGGTGGACCTTTGCAGTCATAAGTGACCATGTCCCTTTACCATGGTTATTTCCTATAAAACAGAAAGAGTAAACTAAGACCAGACCAGAAACCCTGAATTTTTATGTGCCAGATAATTCTTTATGTAAGAAAAATGTTAAGGATAAATCTATGGGGAGGTTGAATAGGCTGTTATCAGCAGTTGGTCATGGATAAAACCTGAGTAGTACGAAATGTTTATCTTAAGCCAAAGGAAGATATGAATATAGTATAAAAGTATCGGGATTTTTTTTTAAATAATCTGTTTAGGCATTTGTAGAAAGTCTGCAAAAGCACGTGTTTTAAGATACCTTGGAGACAGTATGTTTAAAGCTTAATAAATAAAGCTGTTCACACATTTTTCTTCTTAAATGTTATTTTGCTTTAAGATTCAGGTCCTTTTCTTATTTTTTAAGGCAAATAATAATAGATGGAATAGTGATATAAAATGTGAGAGTTTTGGATAGTGTTTACAAACAATTCAATGATTTAAGCGAGAGCTGAACATATCTCCTCTAATTCTGTTAAATTATTTCCCTCAGCATATTTGATTTTCAGATTTTTTTTTTCTTTTAGCATTGGAAAAATGGTAAGGTCTTTCTTATGGAATTTTTAATTATTACAGCTGATTTCTTTACTCTGCTTTGAATGGAACTTTCTGAACATAATTTAGTAGATTATGATTTTAAATCTCAAAGGCAAGCCTGGAGAACTTCTGCATAAATAAATTTAAACTAAGAATTTTCTGGTTTTCATATAAAGGCATTTAAAAATCTCTGAAGACTTTACAAGAGATATATTTAATTCAGACACTGAGTGCTTATATGAATGTTTAAAAAGAGGCTATAAATAAGTTTAAGTATTTTAGTGGTGTACATGTTTCTTAGGCAATATCTTTTATACAGTATTTTATTGACTTTAATAAGTGTGAAATGATTGGAGCTATAATGAACAGTTTATGCTTGAGTGTACAAGGACCCTAGGTATTTATAAATGACAGGTCTACAGAATACCTATGAATGAAAATGACCCCAGGTAACTGAACACTGCTTGTGCTGCAGGTATATACACAGCCAAATAATGAAGTGAAACCCATAGAGGACTCTCAACATACCTGACATGAGGTAATTTATGATTACTGCTGGAATAAAGGAAGTGACATTCAGAATTCCTACAGATCCATTACAGGCAACAGCAGAAGTTGTATCTAAAGCAAGACAATAGAATGTTATTTTTAATGTACAACATATAACATGTACACAGTGTGTAAAATTAGGTATCTACAGCAATGACAGTATTAGACTGTCTACTAGTTTCATAAGTTTATTTGACACAGAGCGCAGTACCGTATAAAACAAACCTTGTTTTTCTACTATAAATATTCAGACACACTGATAAATACTCATGACTCATTCATGTGATCTGACATCAGCAGGATTGTTTTTCAGAGGCTGCATTATATATGTGTGCTTAACTTGTCAGCCTGCTAGGCAGAATCACTACCATGAGAATGACTAAATTTTCTTTTTAATAAGTCAGCATTGTAACATTGTCCAAAGGCAGAAAAAAATCCTCTTCTCTCCCAAACAATAGCCCTGAACAAAATATAAAAACAAAAAAGCCTTCCCTTGTAGGCTTCACCTACCTAGATTTCTCTACTCTTTTCCCATTATGAAGATTCTTTCATATTTTCTCCTTTTTAGGCTGAACATAGAACTGGTTGTCACTCTCACCGAACTCCTCACTGTGGTTGTGCAGCAGCAGAGATCGCAGTCAGTGATCTCAACTAAATGAAGACTAATGCTCAGATTCAGGCTAGACAACTCAGGTCAGTATGCTGGCAGAAGACCCGTGAGTTGAAAGTCTTTGAGCTTGCAGAGAACTGCAGGGAATTCCCTGAGAATTAAATAGTTTTATACAGCTGGATCAAGGATACAACCGTAATGAGACAAGTCAGCCACTGGGTGTTCCAGACTTACACACTCTGGGGAAAAGAAAGATTTTCCTTTTTCTGTTTTCATATAAATTCTCTAGTCACAAGCTCTCCAATACTGCGAATGTTGGGGCTGCCAGAATCTCAGAATTTTTTCTAGATGTGATATAAGTGCATGGTGCAGAATGTGCCATGCATAGAAACATATGGCATTCCTAATATGAAAGCTGTTTCTGCTCCCTTCAGCATCTTGCAGGGACCTCTCTGTTTGCAGACTACTCCAGAGCGCAGCTGTTCATATACCGGGCAATGGCCAATGGTATCGGGGTCCTCCCATATCTTTCAGGGACCCCAAAGCATCCAGTTACCAGATCACTTCCATGCTGGTGTCATCACTCAGGCTCCTTTATCAAGGCAGAATAACAAGTAGAAAATGAAGCAAAATCAGACCAAACCAACCCAACCCAACCCCTTTCCCACCGACTAGGCAGCCACAGAGCAGGCACAGAGGAGTTCAAGTCAGCTAGTACTCTCCTTATATTAGACAGGGTTAATTTTTTCATGTGTTTATTTATTATTAACCTTCCACCTGGCATTTATAGGACATTTACGCTCTGTAAGTGGTTGCACTTGCTAATCAGATGGTTATGCTGCTCTGGCTATTAGAGCTGCCAGGAAGCAGCAAGAGCAGGCAGCACCCTTGCAGGTGACCTGGAGGCAGGCAGCGGTGGCCGTGCAGGGGCCACACAGGACGGGCGCAGGTGAGCAGCTCTGGCAGCGGTCATTGGGTTCAGTCAAAGGTCCAGCAGGTCAGACAGGTCAATAGTGATGAAGCAGGTCCGAGGTCAAGCTAAAAAGTCACAAAATCACATCTGCAAGTTAGGCTCTGGGTTGGAGTCAGGGAGGCACAGGACTGGGCACAAGCATACCTGCAGCATTGTTCAGGCAGAGATCAAGGGCGAGAGCCTGAGCTTAAAAGCATCTCCAAGGTGCAGGGGGGGCAGGTCACTGCTGAGGCTTCTCACAGCCAGAGAGGAGCACCTTCAAAGTTGGCCCTGAGCCCAAGCAGCCAAACCCTGGGGGCTGCAGGAAAGGCACTCAGGGCCCTGAAAACATCTAACGCTTTCAAGAACTGGATATAAGACAGTATTAAAGCAGATCAGATATAAGTAGGTCAACCACACTTGGCTCTCTTTTCCTGGTGGTACACATGCCTTGTATTTGGCAGGCCACTGGGCCACAGCCTCCTTGTTTCCTCTTTGCTCAGCCAACAGCAAAACCCACACTCGTCCTACTTTCAGGCTCACATTAGAGTCTCCTCTACACATACCGCTGTTACTGTTGATAAGTCGCTTAAGACTCATTTCAGCCTGCAAAAATATTTTTGTCTTCTTTCCATGACAAAATGTAAGTCAGCGTTTCCTCAGAAAAGAGGAATAGACAGGAAGATGAAAGGAATGGGTATATGCACTCTGTCTGTTTGTCTGCCCTTGATCCCCATCCTGAATCCAGATCCAGAATCCAGTTCCAGTACATCACTGAGTCCAGTCTGGGACTTCCCCAGTGCCAGCCCATGATGTGATCGTCATCCTGGGAGCTTGATACGGTTCTGTATATATTTCATTAGTTTGTTTTTATTTTACTATTAATATTTCATTAAAGTAGTTTAGTTCCTTCTAAACTCATAAGTCTCTCTCTCTTTCCTGCCTTTCTTCAAAGAGAGGTAGGGGAGAGCATCTGTTGTTCTGCCCAGTGGCCAGTTCTGCCCAAACCATGACAGGGGTCTTCACCTCCATGGGGGACTGGTCACCTGTAGCCTATTGCAAGGCAGGGAGGCAGCAAGGGCAATGTCTGAGAATATAAACTCATGTTAAGAGAGGTGTACAAAACTGGGGATTGAAAATTTGTCTGTTTCCTGTTTGACTTCCGATTACATTCTCATATTTAACTTCTCATCAATGGTGTACACAAACCCTGTGATGTTTTGCTCAAGCCCACGGATGTAGAAATATACTCTGTCTACACTCAGTCTCCTTTCTTATTCCAGAATGGGGTAAAAATTCACAGTTATCTGAAAAAAAGTGGCAAATATTTTGTTTTCCTTTCCCTTAGCTATCAGAATTAAGACCTATACTGCTTTACTTCTTTGCTTATACCTTGCTTGCTTCTTGGCTTAGATTCTATTGTGCCATTTAAATGAAAAAAATACTATCAAAGACACAATGCTTATTTATAATTCAAGTAAATGTTGTAAACTCTGGACTTTTCTTTGGTTTTTTTTTACTCTGTCAGGCTTGGATGTTTAAGATAATGAGTGGAATATTTGCATAAATAGGGATTATAAACTAGACTGGATACACAGATAAATATTGTTTCATAATTAGATTCAAGCTTTACAGCATAGTCAAATAACTGAAGAAGAATATCACAGGAAAATCTGAAGGAAATAAATTATTTTCAGTACACACAAGAAGACAGAATCAAATTAACAAAGGAAATATTGAAAATATCTAAGGTCCAGAACTGTACTTGTGTTTGTGGACAGACTGAAGTTAACACAGAAAAAACAAGAATGAATTTTGAAGGTAACTCATTCTAAGATGATCTTCTTGGGGAAAAAATCTGAGAAAGGAAACAATGAATGTGAAGGAGACTAAATCTATTCTTTGGGCAGTAAAGACGGAAACTGAAGCTCAGGAAAAAAGCATCTTCATCAGTTTTGTGGACTTTCCTGAGGACTTGGCAATGGCTGTTTGCCATGGTTTAACCCTAACTGACAACCAGGACCATGCAGCTGTTCACTCACTCCCTCCACCCCCAGTGGGATAGAGGAGGAGAACAGGAAAAAAAAAGGAAACCTTGTGTGTTGAGATAAAGACAGTTTAATAGAACAGTAATGGAAGAGAATAATATGCAATAATGATAAAGGAGTATACAAAATGAGTGATGCAGTGCAAGTGTTCACCACCTGATGGTTGATTGTCCTGCCAATTTTGAGCAGTGATAGCAGATTCCTGTCCCCTGGCCAACCCCCATTTATATACTGAGCATGATATCTGTAGTATGGAATATTGCTTTGGCCAGCTTGTTCTGTGTATGCTCCCTCTCAGTTTCTACTGGAAGCTGAAAAAGTCCTTGACTTAATATAAGCATTACTTAGCAACAACTAAAACTTTATATGTTATCAACATTATTCTCATATTAAATCCAAAATACAGCAGCTACTAGGAAGAAAGTTAACTCTATCCCAGCTGAATCCAGGACACTTATTTACACAGTCTTTGCCTTTGACAAGAGTTCTCCCAATATGTAACTATCCTAAAATGGCCAATTTGAACAATGTGTGATGTTATTTAATAGGGCCCAAGGCAGTGAGATAAAGTGAACTAAATTATTCTGGATCAGAAATTCTGCTACGTTTTTGCACTGAACATCTTATCTACTCTTTTAGCAATTATAGTTCATTTCCATTTCAAAAATAGCATGTTCCTATACCATTATGCTAATGGTATTTTTTCTGGAAGTACCTGGGATAACATTTGTGGTTTAATCTGCTTTCCTTCTGTAATCTTGTGACCTAAAGTTCTTATAGAAGAAAAGCAATCTATAACCATACATTAACTAGACCATTTTAATTTAAAGGAGCAAGTTCTACTGTATAGGGGAGCATCTGGGCTAAAACAAGTGTAGCTTATGACCATAGAGACCCTGAAATATTACAACACCTACTAAAAGGCGAATGAGCTCTAATCAACGTGCTCTATAATCGAAGTCTAGTCATGTATCAGTGGGTAAATGAAGCTTAAAAAAGAATTAAGCAAACAATAAGGGGTAAAAACACCCCTGTGCATTGCTTGAAAGAGTACATCTCTGGTGGTAATGGCCTGTATGCTACAGAAGGTCCAAGGTGCCAGGATGAGGAGAACCTGTTACCTGCTCACCATGCCCAGGGATAGTTTATTTTCCCCAAATGTCTGGCAGAGCTTGAATCTCTAGTAAGTGCAAATTTTAAACTAAATTTTGACTCTGTGTTGTTCTTTCTTTACTACTGCTGACATTGGCTAACACGGTACATTAAGAATTCCCATGGCAGCTGCAGGAAATTTTGGATGCAGGGATGAAATCCACAGCACTGTGCTGTCACGTTCAAAACCTAAAAATGTCTCTCAAAGGTATTGTTTTTTTAAGAAGTAGTAATTAAACCTAAAAAAAAGTGGCTAAAAGGGAGCCACTGTTACCTTTTATGTTCCTGTGTACACTACAACTGTCAATTGTAAGTATGTAACACAGTACTACAAACACCTACCAAATAAGAAGAAAAAAAAAAAGAAAGGAATACTGCGCAGCTGTGCAGGACGTCATTTGATCTCACAAACACAAACTTTAGCAGTCATCTGAGGCACAGAAAAAAAAAGTTTGGATGAAGTTTAGCAGATGCGAGAACAGCTTGTCAAGAGACAGGCAATGAGGTGTTTAGAGAAGTTACTCATTTTCCTAAGAGCTGAAGTAGGTCAAGACAAAAAAAAATAAATCTGCCTCTTTTATGAAGAAATTTCATGCACAGCTACAGTAGTTACTTACAAGGGAAATAAACTGAACTTCTAGCTAGCAGCTATAAGGATACACAAGTGTAAGCAATCCTTCTTTCCTGTAGCAGCCCTAAAATTCCCTTTGACACTGATTGGACATGGCACCTTGCACAGTAAAAAATGTTACAATTACTTATGTTTTCTTGAAAAAACAAACCCAATCCCCTATGGTATTTTTAAGGTAACCTTAGGCCTAGTTTGTTGCACAGTAATAACCATTTTGTGGGGCAGCCTTTGCTCATCAATATTTGAAGGCTGCAGCTGAGGAAACAACCTGATCATGACAATGTAGAGAATTTGGAAAGACTGGATAAAGAGAGGGAGATATTGATTCCTCTCCTGGCTTGCAGAAGTTTGCAAAAGAGAGAAACATTAAAAAATTTTGCAACCAATGGAAGATACGTCTTCTAGGAGATTTTGAGGGTTTTTGGACAATTCATTAAAGACTAGCTTGCCATTGCTGTGTGGCACTTTGAAAAAAAAGCATATAATTTCTGCTGCTTTACTTACATTACCTATTAATCTTACCCATTTCAGTGCTTACTAAAAGCATCATTTGGTGGTGTGGGGAAAAGTCTTTTTACACATATGTAGGCTTTAGTCTGTGTTAAGACTGTGTTAAGTGATGCATCAGCTTCATCTGAGCATAATTTTCTTTGAAGCCAAACCTTAAATCCCTGCTGATACAATCTGAGAGAAGCGTTTAGTCCTTGAGACTCAGAGTGGTGAGAAAGGCACAAAGGTGAAAAAACACATGGCAGAAAATCACAGCATCAAAGGTAGAGGGTCTGTCACAAAGGATGAGGGTGTGTAGTTAAGAGCAGCAGTCAAGCACTGAGAATAATCAGAGGACAGCTGGAAAGGCCAAGAGAGACCCTGGAAGTTAGGGAGCATTAGAGATAGCTTTAGTGTGTCAAAGTGAGGATACTGCTTCCTGGGATTCCCAGGAAAAAAAGATGGGAGTCAAGATTTTCTCAAGTGATTTGTAGCTTTAGGGGAACATTGTTTTCAAAAAACTTCAGAAATTCAGTTTTCCCTCTGGTATATCTTCTGGTTTTGGAATTTGGGCCTAAAGGTTGTGCCTGTCTGTCCTATAGGAACTGTTTCAAAGGTGTTTCTGGGTCTACAGACAAATTGTATGTTTGCTGAGCGGGTATAGAAACACCATCACTGTTATGTCAGGGAGTAACACCTCAAGTGTGCTTGAACTGGACACCTGTGCATGCTTGGTGAATAACCTACAGTGAGAAGCACTCCTTCTGAGCTCCCACAAAAAACACACTTGTAGCAGTAAATTGCAGAGCACTCAAGCAGCAATGATATGTCCTCATGCTGCATTCCAGCACTGGAAAACAGTTATGTACACTGCACAATTTCATTATAAAACAGCAGATACAGCTTTTTCATTTTCCAGGCTTTGGACCCAGGAGGAGCAGTGACTTCCCAGGCAGTGTGCTACCACTTCCACAGAGGAATGAGCACTAAGGAGGTACGGCTATGACACCCACCGTTTCTGTGATCCTTACTTTAGAAAAACAGTTTAATTCCCCGGCAAAAATTCAATGTTTGTTGGAGATTAGCACCAATAATCCTTCGAAGAAGCAGAGAATTCAGCAAAAGATGGCACTAGCTACTCATGGCATGGCTTTCTACCTCCTCTACCTTGAAAGGACAGAATGACTAAAGCCTTGGGTTTTGATGTTCATCATTCAAAATGAACAAGTTAAGTGAGATGCATTCAGTTTTCCCTCTGGAAAGGGAAACCAGGAGATAATGGTAGAATTAACTCAACTTTATTTATTGACCAGAAAAGAAACCATTTATAAAGGCTCTTCCAATGCTTTCCTTCATAAATTTTCTGAAAAAAAAGTATTTACTGTAAACTAATCATATGTTCCTACAGCTTATCCTGCAACAAACCATTTCTAGCATCAATTCTGAATTTTTTTAATATTGTTAATAAATATTTATTCCAGTAGAAATATTTTGTTCAATCATACTCATTTAGTCACTTACTGTTTTTATTCTATTAAGTGCAGGCTGTGGTAATTTTGTATCATCCCATATGTTTGTATTTTTTTCCTTCTGTTTCATTCTCTGTTTTATAGGACTGTACGCTCGTTGAACTGAATCTTCTTACACCTTTCTGCAACAAATATCATGACCGAAAACTCTGAGTTTGGCCTTTGAAAATCTCAAACAGCAAATACAGAACATTTACAAAAAGCAAAAAGGGAAATAAACACGCTTTATAACATGTTGATTGGTGGCAACTGAAGATTAATCTACCCCACTTATTTCTGAACATGTTCCTGCTTGTGTAATAAAATTGTTCTCCCCTTGCCTATTAGAGAAAATAAAATTGCCCTCTATGGCCCCAGACTCTCAGACTGACTTCCACTAACAGTTCCGTTAACTTCATTGAAACCACCCGAGTGAACTGACTTAGTTGGGTATGCAAGTGACTGGGAAATTGAAACCTTTGTTTTTATGCAGTTTCCGGATGTTTTTCATAGAAACATAGAATGGTTTGGGTTGGAAAAGACTTTAAAGATAGATCATCTAGCTCCAACCCCCCTGCCATGGGCAGGGACACCTTCTGCTAGACCAGGTTACTAAAAGCCCCATCCAACCTGACCTTGAATGCTCCCAGTGGTGGGGCATCCACAACTTCCCTGGGGAACCTGTTCCAGTGTCTCACCAGCCTCATAGTGAAAAATTTCTTCCTAATATCTAATCTAAATCTACCCCCTTTCAGTTTAAAACTGTTACGTCTCGTCCTATCACTACACTCCCTGACAAAGAGTCCCTCCCCACCTATCCTGTAGGCTCCCTTTAAATACTGGAAGGCTGCAATAAGGTCGCCCTGGAGCCTTCTCTTCTCCAGGCTGAACAACCCCAACTCTCTCATCCTGTCTTCGTAGGAGAGGTGCTCCAGCCCTCTGATCATCTTCATGACCCTTCTCTCAACTCACTCCAACAGGTCCATGTCCTTCTTATGTCGGGGGCTCCAGAGCTGGACGCAGTACTCCAGGTGTGGTCTCATAAGAGCAGAGTAGAGGAGCAGAATCACCTCCCTCAGCTTGCTGGCCATGCTTCTTTTGATGCAGCCCAGGATACAGTTGTCTTTCTGGACTGCAAGAGCACATTACTGGATCATATTGAGCTTCTGTCTAAATTTTTCTTCTCTCAAACCATCAGCCATTATTGGATCATGGGGCTACTTAACAAAATGTTTTGCATTGCTCATTCTCCACTATGTCTAAGTTGATGTTGATAATGCTCATAATTTATCATATTCTAGAAATACAAATTATTTAAAATCTGAGCTTTATTTAAAAACAAATAGGAAATACTTTCTTGTCCTCATGGATACAGAGAAAATAAGAAAATCATGCAGGTAAACATCAGAGGACAATTAAAATTATTTGAAAGTAAAGTTGTTATTATCATTTAGTCTTGTGTTTTAAGCCAATATTGTTATATTGAAAAATTTGTCTCATGGTTTCTTGAAATTTGAAGGCTGATGAAGGACCTTTACAGGCTTGAGTGGGCCCATGCGAACCTCGTGAAGTTCAACAAGGCAAAGTGCAAAGTCCTGCACCTAGGTTGGGGCATCCCCCAATATCAACACAGACTAGGGGATGAATGGATTGAGAGCAGCTCTGCTGAGAAGGACTTGGGGGTACTGGTGGATGAAAAATTGACCCTAAGTCAGCAATGTGTACTTGCAGCCCAGAAAGCAATTGTATCCTGGGCTGCTTAAAAAGAAACGCAGCCAGCAGGTCAAGGGAGCTGATTCTTCCTCTCTACTATGCTCTGGTGAAACCCCACTTGGAGTACAACTTCCAGATGGGCAGCCCCAGTACAAGACAGGTATGGACCTGTGAAAGTGGGTCCAAAGGAGGGCCACAAAAATCATCAGAGGGATGGAACACCTCTCCTGTGAACAAAGGGTGAGAGTTGGGGTTGTTCAGCCTGGAGAACAGAGGGCTCCAGGGAGACTTTACTGCTATCTTTCCATACATAAAGGAGGTTTATAAGAAAGACCGAGAGAGACTTTTTACCAAGGACTGTAGTGACAGGACAAGGGGCTGAAAGAAGGTATATTTAGATTGGAAGAAATCTTTCATGACGAGTGTGGTGGGACACTGGAACAGGTTTCCCAGAGAAGTTGTGGATGCCCCATCACTGGAAGCGTTCGAGGTCAGGTTGGATAGGGCCTTGAGCAGCCTGATCTAGAGCAAGATGTCCCTCTCCATGTCAGAGGGGTTGGACTAGGTGATCTTTGAAGGTTCCTTCCAACCTAAACCGTTCTATGATTCTATCATATTGCACTGAAGTTATTGCAGATCGTATATTGTTTTCATTAAGTATTGGTCAGAACTTCCAAAAGCTTGCTGTCTAAGAAGAGGCACCACAAATAGTTGCAAAAAAATAGTTCAAAATCAGCTTTTTAAACTATTTTTTAAACAAAAATAATCTTTTTAATTATTTACTGTTCTCAAACATATTTAAATTTATGCATAAGATAACCGTTTTCCTTACTCTTCCACCTTCTCTGGTTCCATCCTGTGTACAGACAGAGCATATCATCTTCTTTTGAGGGTCTTTCTGAATGCATCCCATATCCTCCATGCAGAGATCAGCAGCAAGCTGCTGTAGGAAGTTGCGGCCAGGAGCATCTAGTAACATCAGGAATAAACACTTGTTGCACCCAGAGAGGAAGGATGCTGTCATATTTTCAACTGATTCCTGAAAGTATTATTGGATCTAGGTATGTAGAAATGGCAGTTCTTTTGGATCAAGGTAGGACCCACTCATCTGACCAAACACAGACATTTCTGTGTATGAACTAGTCACACACGGCTCTCATTATGGTCAATGAAGAGAATTGGTAGAAAAAGTCAAGTGAAAATTGGTCTTATTCAAAAGCAGAGATTAAAGTATTTTATCCAAACTATTTTTTTTGTCTACAAAATGTGGAGTGATTCTAACATGACTAATTCTGAAATATGGGCTTACAGTATAAAAAAATCCCATTCATAATGCCTCTGGAGAAGGAAACAACAATAAGAAAGTAGGAGATTCATAGGAATTTGAGATCTGGGAATGGTAAATTGCTACCAAACTTTTCTTCCAATATCTGGTTTGCATCTGTGGTTGTAAAATGGTTGTGTTCAAGAACTACTTCTGCTGACTTGCCCAAGTGTTCTGGTCTTGTTCTGTTAACAATTAGGCTAAGCAGGAATAAAACCTTTCTAATTCTGAAAATGTGTTTCTACATATTGTACTGCTAAGAAAGCTGTTCATTAGAAACCCTGTAAATTAGGAAAATATCATAATTCTTTCTGGTTGTATACAGAACATTAAAAATAGTAGTTAAAAAAGAAGATAAATCAACAGAATGTCACCTTCCTGAGATTTATTCATGGAATGTTTCGTTTATTTCAGTTATTTGTTGCATAAAGTTGACTGTAAATAATAAAAATTTCAAAAGAAGTTGAAAAAATTTGGCATATGGGTATCAGTGGGAACTTGAAGCCTAATCCCAGTGCCACCTTTGACAGTACTGGCTTGTATTGCTGAGACTTTCAATTACTGCCAATTGTTTTGAGAATACCATTTGGATAACACAATCATAATTTCATAAATCCATCACTCTTCTACTTCATTGCCAGGTCTCCAGTTTTCCAGTTTTCAAAAAACTTTCTTATGTAATTGTTTATTGTCAATATAAAACCTACAGATTAGTGAACTGTAAATATGAAATATAATGAACAAACTGTAAATATGAAATGAATACAAATATATTGAATTGAATGTCAAAAGAAATGGCTTGGTTTCTATAGTAGTTGTATCATTCCATTACACAGGAGATTTATTAAAACACGTGATCACTCCTAACCTTCTGTTCTCTTCGTAAAAGAAAATAATGCCAGAGTTTTCAATTATTTTAGTATAGTGGTGTTGAATCTATGATAAGGCCAAACAATGCAGGTCCAGCTTGCTTCAGAGGATGCAAAGCTTAAATTTCATGTGTCTGAATGGGGGGAAAAAATTATTGTATCCACAGCCTTATATTTCCTGTAGCTTCTGCTACTCTCCTGGCTATGTTGGCTTGACTGATTTTCTTGACAAAACAGTCAACAATTTTTTAGAATTATTTCCCAGTGTACATTTTCCATTTTTTTGGATCATTGTTTTTCAACATCATTTAGAATGTCAACATTTTAAAAGACGATTAAAAGCAATTACTTTTAAACAGCTAGAAAATTCATACTCCTTTGCTCTCTTTCTTTCACTATAATAACAAAAAAGATAAAAAAAAAATTTGCTATGTTTCTGTTGAACAACTGTCCTGTTTCTGCAGAATAATATTGCATTGCAGCCTGAAAACTTTTTTTTTTTTCCAGATTAAAAGTGCAAAGAATATAATATAACTTCTGCATATTTCTGCTATGTCTTTTTCCATCTTCAGATAGATTGTTAGCAGTGAGCTAATGGATGGGGTGTCGATAAATTGGACAAGATCTTCCTTAAGTGTTTCCACAGCCATTTATAAGGTTCCCACATCAATCATATTCCATGGCATCTCATACCAGACAAGGAGCACCAGGCTTTTAACAGACACATGTTCTGTGTGCATGGTGCACTGAATCACGCCAAGAAGTCTCTGACAGCTCATTATCACACACACTAGAGTTCCTGCTATTTCCCAGTGACCTGCAGCTAAACAAAGTTTTCAAGAACTTAGTCCACACAATAATTTTAAGAATTGGCATACCCTTTCTCCAAAAAGGTGCTCTTCAGTCAGACCATAGTGTAGCTCCACATCAGTGTCCAGGTGCATTGTGCAGACAGATACTGCTGATTTTGTACTAAGTAAATGGGGTGGTACTGAGAGAAAATCAGATAAATTCTTTGCAGACTTGGGAAAAATTGTGACTTAAGTTCAAGTAAGCCCAAGAGAATCAAGTACATAAGAGCCATTTTGACCAACTGAACTGGGCCTCTCAGTGGTATCAGATTCTGTACATGGATATGCTCTTTCACATTATTCTTTTCATTTTGAAATACTCCTAATCACTACATTAGTGGTCTGTAGCCACATGCCTCTGAAATACATGAAGATGCAATTTATCATCTAATAGTGTATACTAAAAAAGGAGGACAACTCTACTTTTTTTATTGTATCTCTGTTCTATTGGAAAACCATTGTGTTTTGAACTGTTTGAATTAAAGTGGACAAATAATGAGAAAATGTTCACTATGATCTGCTGGGGTTGAGGGCTAGAGTTAATTTAAAATATCTTTTCTATATTTAGATTCTGTCTTTTATACTTGAGCATACTGTAAGCTTGAAATTATAGTTCTTTCCTAATTTATCTTAAGATACATAATACAGATAAGACACTGAAAGTTAAAAACACACCTTTTGATTTGTTTGCAGTATGGACATACTCTTTGGGCAGGGTAAAATAGCCCAAAAGAAGATTAAGTACTCCATGTCTGTCAGAGGATGCTATAAGATCTTAAAGTAAGAGGTATTATTTTGAGAAGATGTATGAAAAACAAACAAGTGGAAAAGTCCTTGCAGAGACTGCAGCCTTTGTTTGTTTGTTTGTTTTATAAGGAAACGGCATTGATTTGTATTCCTTCTGGACTCTTTCTATTTGAACAATAAATTGGATCTTGAAACAAAGCCCCTGAAACAGATTCTAGAATAACACTATTTCTGTCCTGGGGTGCTGAAATAGCCCAACAATATGCATATAGTCTTCTACACCATTTGGGTTACTAATAGAAGAAAATATTATTTCATTCTCATTTAAAAACTTTAACTTAGTCTGTGAAATATGCCACAATGTTGGTTCTCAAATGAAACCGTACTTTTCATTGTGTGCCGTTTGACCAAGATGTTTGTAAAGTGCTATTACAATACCTAGGCAAGTTCTTTTGTGACACCCAGTCCTGTGATATGTTTCAGCTTTTCCTTCCTAAGCTTATTTGAGTTTGCTGTCAGTTAATTTACACAGGTCTTTTGATAATATTCCCTGTTAGAGTTTTCATTCTCCTGGTATAAACATGCTTTCTCATAATCACTTTCTGTTTGGAAATGAAAGATTCAAAAATCTTCAATGTTATTACTTATTATATTTTTTTGCAACATGTGGAATTTTTTGCTGGTTTTAGGGTGGGTGGGGATTGTATACATTTACTTTCCAAGTCTTAATTCAACATTTAGTGAACAAAGCTCAGATTCCAGGGAGTTCAAATCCTTATATGACTAACATCAGGTAGTATCACAGAGAGTCAAGTACTCTATTTATATGCTTTTCTTCTCTTCAGCTTTACTTATTGACACTCAATGTCTTTGCATTATTGTGTTGTGCTTACATCTGACTAGTTTTCATAAAACCGGCAGATTGAGTTTGTTGCTTTGTATAACTTGTGATGATCTACTTGACAAAGAGTACCAGCTTCCAATGTTTTCTTGTACAATTGTCTGTGTACATCACATGTTGCAACTATAAGCTCCTTTTACATTTTCTTAGAGATTTGTAAAATCATTACTTTTTTAAGGTTGGACAGATAATTACAATATCTATTTTGATGTCCTCTGTAATAGAGGCCATAGCCCATTTCTTGTAATATTATTCTTTATCACAACATCTGTAACTAGTCTTTGCTTAGAATATTTATCACTATTTAGTCTTATTATGGAATTTTAAAATGTAACCATTTTTTAATATAAGTAAAAAAGACTGACAAATAGGAAAAAAAATAAAAGTTCCAAATAGAATTTAATTTCATTTGCTTGAAAAGAATTATTCTGCAATATTTTTAAACTGTAAAGTTTCATTCTGGGTACAAATTCATGGTAGAACATGTATAGTTTGGTCTTGCTTGCCTAACTGTTGACATTTAAGAGGATGGAATTTACTGAAACTGCTTGCTTATCACATTAATTTCTAATGCCATCACAATATTTCTTTTGAAAAGCTTTAACACCTTGGAAAACCACTGACATTTGGTCTGTCTGAGTGAAGTAAGATATTTCTGAGCTCATATCAAAATACTGTAAACTGACAGTGGCTTCATCTGTGATATTTTTTCTAGGGTTTACGTATCATAACATGTATTTAGTTACTGATGGGATTATTCCTGCTAATGTACAAGTAATATTGTTGAGTTAGGGAGGAGGGACTTTTTTACTTTAAAGGTGGCAGAGCACTGGAACAGGCTGCCCAGAGAGGTGGTGGATTCTCCAAATCTGGAGACGTTCAAAACCCACCTGGACACCGTCCTGTGCAATGTGCTGTAGGTGTCCCTGCTGTGGCAGGGGGGTTGGACTAGATGATCTCCAGAGGTCCCTTCCAACCCTGACCATTCTGTGATTCTGTGAGTTTAATGAACATTTAATGAACATTTGGAACATTTAATGAACATTTGTTATCATCTACATACCAAAGGATTCTTCTTTCCTCATACATGCATCCCATCTCATACATTTTCTAAGAAATATCCCTGACAATTTTAAGAGGATAACTTCTATATTCTAATTCTGAAAAACATCACTTGTGAATTCCTATTTACTGTTCTCCAGTGACTTTGACATGTCAGAGGCATAGCTTACTTATGAATAAATCAGTGAAAAAAAAATCCTCTAGCCTCTATTTGAAGAACAACTTTCAGCTTGGTGAGTGCAAGTGTTTTACAGAGCTAGTCAGTATCTGGCCAATAGCCTAAAGCTCTTAAAATTTTTGTTATAACAACCCTGTTTTCTTTTTTCTTGGACTTAAAACACTGTCAGTGATCTGTGTGATCCTTAAGGAATTTATCTGCTTCGTGCCAGTGTGGAGGAGTATTTCATGCTTCTCAAATTCAGTTTGGCCCTCATGACTTGGCTATAAAGTTATGGTGGATTGACCCTAGCTGGCAGCTAAGCCCCCACACAGCTGCCCACACACCCCTCTGCTAGCATGATGGGGAATGGAACAAAAGTGAGAAAAATCTTGTGGGTTGAGTTAAAGACAGTTTAATAGGGAACGCAAAAGCAACATGTGCAAGCAAAGCAAAATAAAGAATTCCTTCACTAATTGCCATCAGCAGGCAGATGTTTAGCCATTTCCAGGAAAGCAGGACTTCATCGCACGTAATGGCTACTTGGGAAGGCAAGGCCATAACTCCAAACATCACCCCCTTCTTCCTTCTTTCCCCAGCTTTTATGGATTAACATGACATGACATGGTATGGCATATCCCTTTGGTCAATTTGGGTCAGCTGTCCCAGCTGTTTCCCCTCCCAGTCTCTTGCTCACCCCCAGCCTACTTGTCTTGGGGGAAGAGCGGGAAAAAGGGAGAAAAAACACCCCATAGCCTCAATGGGTTTTCTTGGGAGGGCAGTGTGAGAAGCAAAGTCCTTGATACTGTGCAAGTATTGCTCATCAATAGCCAAAACACTGTTGTGTTAGCACTGTTTTGGTCACAGTTCCAAACCACAGCACCATCAGGGCTTCTGTGAAGAAAATTAACTTCATCTCAGCCAGATCCAGGACAAAAGTCAAATTCCCTCTTGTTTTTTCCAGGCCTGTTTACTAAAAATTTTGATCCATATCATTCCATCTCCAGTAAGAAACGTAGAAGATAGTGACAACTGACAGCTGAGACAGTTTTCAGGCAGTTATGGCTTTTAAGTTCATCAGACCAAGATGACCCTAGTTGTCAGGTCTCACACTTCTCAGACAAGTGCTATAGGTACCAGGCTAATGGTGGCTGCCTCATTCCCTTGCAGAGCACTCAGAGGTAGATCAGCCCCTTCATGTTTTGGACTTTGTTCTTGTTTTTCTCTCTTATTACATCAGGACTGCATATTGGAGATGTGCATTGCTCTGGCAAGCTGAAACGTTTAGAAAAGTGACTAGGTTTTATGCAGCTTTTAGACTGTGGATTCACAGATAAAGTTGAGCATAGCAAGACTGACCAGTACAAAGTTTTAGCCCACTTTCTCAGTGACTAGGGTATTTGTCCAAGACCTTGTTTCTCTATTTCCCCTGCCTTCTGCCTTTCCAGGCTCAGAAGTCATGCCTTTTCAAGCCATGAGCTGTGCTGTTGTTGCTAGGAGGCTTATGTCCCTTCTCTTGAATCAATATGAAATTTCACAGCAGGAGAAATATGTTGCACATTGCAGGACATTGCATATCAGGCAAGACAGAGAAAAAAAAAGAACTATTGGGCGGTGAAAATTAACTTGTGTTGAAGTGAGCAAACTATTATCAGGGGATATTTCAACTACAGCAACTAGATTATGTAAAAATTATATTCATGAACTCTTCTTTTAACACTTCCAACCTTGCTTCCTTCTGTATGAAAAAAAAAGAGAAAAAAAAGGAAAAAATAATGTAACACCCAAACTTGTCGATTCCACTGTAAATTTGAGCCATAAGCCAGGAAGCTCATGAATTAAAAAGTCTGATTTGCATCAAAATCAGATGAATTTTGCTAGGAAGAGCAACGTCATATGTTGGAACTAGGAGAGGATATTTTTTCTGTACCTGCATATTTTTCTTCAAATATTTAGTCCTGAAATATGTTTTTCAGTTAGAGTTCCTAGAGTTCCACTGATTTCAGTGGATTTTTCACAGACTTAAAGATATTGTCAGATTGATAAGTTACACTACAAGTCCAAAACCACTTTCTCATATTGATATTTTTAATGTATTTTATTATTAAGTAGAAAGGCAAAAAAGGCTGTGAGAGAGAAGCCATCCTTTTCTGGAGCTTCATTAGCACCAATAAATCCTGTTGCGTGTAAATGATCTGAAAAACCCAGAGCAATTAGCTTTTCCTTTTAACTTGAGTGTTTTAGTGCAGATTGGTAGCTAATCAAGCTGGGAAATTGAAATAGAGTGTGTAAAAAAATTGTTTATGAGTAATATTGTAAACAAGCACTGCAGATAGTTCTGTACCTGTTTTAGTGCTATAATAAAATAAGCAGTGAAATCAGCATTGCATCCATTTAGGTGTAATTGTACAAATTGCTAGCTAATCAGAGTGAGAAAATTGAGCCAGGTCTTGGGAGAACAATGCGGTGTGCTATTAACTTGGTGTTTAACTATGGATTTAAAGCATTTGGAGATGAAAATTTTTTAAAAATAAACATAGATTAATTTTGTTATAAAAAGTTTGCTTGATTCTGAGTTGGTTTCATTAGTGTAATCCAGAAGAAATTCCACTGACATTTGTAAACTTAATTCAAACAGAAATTGATGTAAAGAGTATGAGAATCAGCCCCATTTACTTTATTGTTTTCTGCTGTGTTAAGCCATAGGCGTTTAATTAAAAATGCAAAACTGGTCAAATGCATAAAATTCCTACAAATAAACAGCTCAGTTTATCAAGCCAGCTGCAGTCAGCAGTTCAATGGATTTTGACATGCTCAACACAGCAGGGACTTAACTGAAGCCATGTAAGCCTGGCTCAAAGGCTTGTGAACTTTTCAAGAAGTTCAAAAAAGCTTGAAAATTCATGAGATAGGGAAGGATTGACTTGATACTTCTTTCCTGTAAATTCTGTTTTATTTAAAATTTTACATGCTCTAGTGTTGTGCATTAATGTCTGAGCTATCCAACCTTGTGGATGCAACCTGATGTTTTTGATTTTTAAGAGGTATGACACAAGGTAAAACTCACCCATACCGATCTAGCAAAAACATTTAAATACTGCTGTCATTTAGCTGTCCCACAGCAGTACTTTTTAAAGTCTCTGCTGCTCTTCTAAAAGCATCTCTGCATGCTATATCTATCATATTCACAGAAATAACATAAAAAGTGTGTAAAAAGAAAAATAATCATCTTGTAATCATGGATTCATAGTGCTGGAAGAGCTTCAGTAGGTCATTTAGTCCTTTTAATACCCCAGACAGCAGCAATTTTCCCTCAGTTATTTCTAACAGGTGTTAGTTCAGCTCACAAGAAAAAAAAAGTGATGAGATGTCACAGTGTCACAAGAAATCTTCACTAATATTACAGTAAATTTTTTTTTTCTGAAATGTAAATTTATACTTTTTTTAAACTTAAACCCATTATTATTTATTCTATCCACTGTGGTCATAAATAGAGTATTCCTTTCTTTCCAGCAACAGCCTTTTATATTTTTGAAGGGTAGTTCAACCCACCCCAGTCTTCCTCAGGCTAAACAATTCCAATTTTTTCAATGTTTTCTCATAGGTCATGTTTTCTAGACCTCTTATCATTCTCATTGCTCTCCCCTATACTGTCTGGACCCAGCGTTTCAGCCCTGAGGCCTACCAATAACAAGTAGAGGGAAAAAATTACTACATGTATCTTACAGGCAATGTTGCTCTTTATATATCTCATGATAATCTCTTGGGGTTTTTTTGTTGTGGTTTGTTTTGGTTGGTGTTTTTTTGGCAACATTTTGATTCATGTGCTGATCACGATCTGCTACAACCCCTACATCCTTTTATATAGAACTATTACCTAACCAGGTGCCTTTGAAACAAGTTTATGCAGTTGATTAATCACTTGGCACTTGCTTGTGTTGAATTTCATCCAATTGTTTCTTCAAATTCTAAAAATGATTTTATATTTTCTTTCAATCCAGTAGCATATAGGCTACCCTGTTGGCTTAAGCTTTTGGGAATGATTGATAAGAACACCCTGTACTTAGTCAACAAAGTCACTGGTGAACATATTGAATGAAGCCTCACTCAAGACAAGAGGAATTAAACTTGACAGAGAAACAACTATTTTTAAGCACATCATAGATTTCATTAGTAATAAGGTAGATACACACACACACACAAATGCACACACATGTAAATAAATATGTATAAATATGTATGTGTATTTAATTAAGATCTCTTCAGGGTTTACGTTAAGAAAATTTTAATATTCAGTACAAGGATAATTAAGAAAGAACACAAATAAAAGTTGAGTTGTGCCCAAGTTTCTTTGCTGTCTATTGGGATATTGAATTAAGATTTAACAAATCTGACCCTAGGTTACTCACTTATCTCTTCATGATATCTTTTCACTGTCTCCCCTTCCATTTTGTTACTGCCTTAACCTAAATTACTTCAGCACTCATTTCAACCTAAGAAACTTTCAGGAAGAAATTCAGTAACAAGGATTGTGTGATATTATAACATCTGCAGCGTTGTAAAGGCCAAAAAAGTTGTTAATAAGAAATAGATAGTGATTGGTGATGGAAAAATAGATCAGCAATTGTACAGCCTTGGGGTAACAAGAAAAGGAAGGAAGAGAAGGCAGCTGTCAGCAACCAGACACTATCACCAGTTCTTTAATTATGTTGTGGGCACCATAGAATCATAGAATCATAGAATTGTTTAGGTTGGAAGGGACCTTGAAGATCACCAAGTTCCAACTCTCTGCCATAGGCAGGGACACCTCCCACTAGACCAGGCTGAGAAAGCTATTCCATAAAGACATACACCTGATCAGTTTTGCTTTGTAGTAGCCCATCTGTATCATACCAGTCTACAACTTTTTCACAAAAAGTCACTCTTAAAGTCAGAAATGAGCCCCTATAATATTTTTCTTGAATATTCAGTAACATTGTTAACACCCCAGTATACTGGAACTTCTGCAGTTTTTTATTGCATTGCTTAGTTGCTCTTGCTGTTTGTAGGGAATGATATTTTTATTAAGAAATCAAAGGTTATATCACACAACCCAAGAAGATATTGGTTTGCACAAATACGATAATGACATTTCTTTCTTATAACTGAATGGCAAATTATTAGAAACAGAATTCTGTTAGTGGATTCCTGAGAATGACTTAAAATGAGAGAAATAAGAAGTCGTGTTGCATGCTTAAAGATTGGAGTACATTATTCACTTCCAAAATACTTTGCATTCAAAGTCTGTGATATTTTAAACAGATGATTATAATTTACTGATCTCCCACAGGACTTGTTTTTTAGGACATTATTTTCCTGCATTTAGTAGAGACATTGTCTTTGTATGGTGACTGAAATAAAGCTCAAACCAAATTAAACCAGCATCATTTGAAGGAATATGGGAACAGCTGGGAAAGAGTAAGATACAAGAATAAGGACATAAATAAAAGTATTTTAAGGTAAAAAAAGTAGAAGCAGATTGTCTGTGGAATCAGATGCTACAAGCAGAAGGGTTTTAAGGTCAAGGTTACTCCCTTCAAACTATAATAGTTCAAAGTGATGAAAATCCAAATATTCTTACCATGAATAAAAACTATACAAAATGAGGCTATAAAACCAGAATCTGTTCTACAAGTAGCATGATTTAATGTGGAATCATCACAATGGTAACATACAAAAATAAATAAGGAACCAATCCCTTCAGGAGGACATATGCTTTGTTTGTAATATACAGAGAAAAAAAGAAACTGATTCAAATATAAGATTTCATGGCCCAACACATACCTGTACTAATAGATTTTTGAAATTATTTTGAGCATCAGAAAGCAGCCCCAGAAAGCAAAGCTTATTCCACTGTTCTTCTCTCAGAAGTTTCAGACAGAACTGTTACTGCAATATGAAAATAGAGAGTATAATCTGTAACATATATGGCTAAAAGTGAGCTTGAAAAGCCATCCTATCCATTCACTTCCTGATCCTGTATTATTTGACACTCAGAAGAATACCCTATGAGAAACATAAATTGCCAATAGGTTGAGGTAGTCTTAACCAGGTTGTTAAGTCTTAACCAGGTTGTTGCACCAGAGAATGTTTTAAGTAATCAGACAGAAACCTTTCGTGGTTTAGTCATGTTGGAAACCTAACACCCTCCCGCCCTGTTCTGAGCCTCCTTCTTTCCCAAAAACCCATAAAGATCATCTAATTTTTCTTCAAGAAGAAACATATGTAGAAATGCAAATCAATTAAAATCACTAAACTTTCTTTTTACACAGGATCGACTCACACAAGCAGAATCTATTTCTGGCTGTTATATATAAGAATAGGTGTAAGCATACTCATGCTTTTCATTATTTGAACTTATCTTTGGCTTGCAAGTCTCAACCCCATTTGGTATCATTAATAAAGGGAAAAAAAAAGGAAAGATTAAGGAAAAAATTGGAGGCTAAGGCCAGATGAGTGGAACAAACATTTAATTAACATCAGTATGCCCATCAGTAGTAAATGACATCTGTTTTGTTAGTATGTTAGAGATTATGTTCCTTAACAATGACAGGGCTATGGGTAGCCTTCTGGAAAGAGGGAGATATTGTTTCTTTGCTTCTTCTCTTTGTCTGTACCCACGGAAGGAAAGCTCCAGGAGGCTGTAATGTGTAGTAGAAGTCATGAAGGAGATCTAGCCCGGGGTAAGGAACCTGGACCTGAAGCAGGTACAGTACCATTTTGTAGGGAGGGACTAGACAGTCAGAGCTCTAAAATCATAGAAAAGATTCCTGAAGGATCAGAAATTATTTTGAAGCATTTGCTGACTTGACATGCTGCCGCACTATGTCAGGAAACCAAACTTAAACAGCAATTGCGTTATGAAAACCTGGAGGGGTACGGAGCACTAGTGTATGAGAAAGCTGTGTTTCAAAAAACCTAAAAAGCATAGCTTACATATAAATGTAGTATGATGATAAAGAGACCCTCAAACAGGATGTCATTTTATAGAATAGATTGGAGGTCCTGAACTCTGAATTTAGGGATAGATTACTTGTAGGTTCCTTTCTCTCAAGTGTCAAATTAATGTAGCATTTAAAACTTGGAGAGTTAGGAAAGGGCACTATTTATTTACCCTCCTCTCATTTGGACTACAAGGCACTCCAATAACGTTTCATTGATTAATGGATATTCTTTGAAGAGATATGAAGGGTATACAGCTGCATATTTTAGTGATTTGCCTGTAACTAGCACCACTTGAAAGAAGCATCTAGAACATCAGGAGGAAGTGCTCCAACAGATCAGAGACTATATTTAATTTAGGCTGATGTACAGAGGAACAAAAATAAATTTTATACTAAGAGAAGGGACGCTAATGCTTAAAAGTCTGAACTATGCTAGACAGTCCACTGCAAGAAGCTATTAATAAATAAGAATGTGTGGAAAATTTATTCTTAACTGTTCTACATTTAATGTGTTTATCAGTGAAACTGAAGGTGATCTCGAGAAACGAATAAGCTAGACCTGCCAGGCAATGAAGATAACCATCTGTGAATACAGGGCTTCAGAGCCCAGATTTGTTGGCTGTGTGCATAGCCCAACTCAAATATTTCAGGAATCAGCATGGGAACAGTTTTTCTAAAAGGAAAGAAGCAACAGATGTAAATGTAAAATTGTTTCTACAGGGACAAGCTACAGCAGAAAAAACACTTATGGAATCATAGAATGGTTTGGGTTGGAAAAGACCTTTAAAGGTCACCTAGTCCAACCCACCTACAATGAGCAGGGACATCTTCAATAAGATCAGGCTACTCAGAGCCCTGTCCAACCTGACCTTGAATATTTCTAGGGATGGGACATCTGCCATCTCTCTGGGCAACCTGTTCCAGTGTGTCACCACCCTCATTGTAAAAAATTTCTTCCTTATATCTAGTCTAAATTTTCCCTCTTTTAGTTTGAAACCATTACCCTTGTCTTATTGCAACAGGCCCTGCTAAAAAGTTTGTCCCCTTCTTTAATAATAAAGGCTTGTAAAAGCCTCGTAAAGGAGGAGTACTGAAAGGCCTCAATAAGGTCTCCCCAGAGCCTTCTCTTCTCTGGGCTGAACAATACCAACTCTCTCAACCTTTCTTCATAGGAGAGGTGTTCCATCCCTCTGATCATTTTTGTAGTGCTCCTCTGCTCCAACAGGTCCACATCCTTCTTGTGCTGAGGACTCCAGAGCTGAACACAGTACTCCAGTTCGGGTCTCACCAGAATAGAGTAGAGGGGCAGAATCACCTCCTTTGACCTGCTGGCCATACTTCTTTTGATGCCACCTAGGGTACGGTTGGCCTTCTGGGCCGCTCATCTCCAGCTTTTCATCCACCAGTACCCCCAAGTCCTTCTCAATACCTTTATCCCCCAGCCGGTATTGATGCCAGGGGTTGCCCTGACCCAGACGCAGGACCCTGCACTGGGCCTTGTTGAACCTCATGAAGTTCATGTGGGCACACTTCTCGAGCTCATCCACGTCACTCTGGATCGTGTCCCATCCCTCAGGTGTGTCAACTGCACCACTCAGCTTGGTGTTGTCTGCAAATTTGCTGAGGGTACACTTGATCCCACTGTCTATGTCATTGATGAATATATGTAACAGTACTCATCCCAGTACGGACTCCTGAGGGACACCACTTGTCACCGACCTCCATCTGGAGATTGAGCCATTGATCACTACTCTCTGGATGTGACCATCCAACCAATTCCTCATTCACCAAATGGTCCACCCATCAAATCTATATCTCTCCAATTTAGAGAGAAGGGTGTTGTGGGGGACAACACACACAAAGGCCTTACAGAAGTCCAGATAGACGACATCCATAGCTCATGTGAAAGGCTAATGGAGAGTTCTAGGTCAGGTTTGTATGCAGACCATTTGGTTTTATTTGAAGACTGAAGAGTATAAGACATGAATTTTCTGGGACAACTGGTCACAATGGCATTCAGAGTTTAAGATAATCCAGAAAACAGAAGTAAGTATAGAGTCCCATGTTTAGCCCTAAAGGAGAATAATAAATTAAGTAGCAAAACATTGGTGCATAGGTTGGAGAGAATAACAGATGTCCTGAACATCTGATGATCAGAGCATCCTGATATTCTTCTGATTAGAAAGTGGAAATGAATCCAATGCATTCCTGAGAGTGAGACGATGCACTGGAGACAGGTAGGATTCCTAATAGACACATACAAAAAACATGCTTCAGAGAAGGCAAGAGGAAAGAGGACATTTGACAGATGCAGAAGTGTGGCCTGCTTCTTAACAGGCTTGGATTTTGCTAGGTATGCAAAAGATTTTGTGAGTTGAAAAGAGGGGGGAGACCCAGATGGTAGTGAACTAGAACCAATCTACTCCTTTCTAAACTCTTCTGGCTTCCTGTCTCTACTTCCTTTACAATCAGTAATAGCTAGCTCATCCCAAGCCACTTGACATGTCAGGCAGCTTGTGACCTAACTCTGAGACTCCAGATACTCTCCTTTCTGCGTAAACACTTAACTACTTGCTAGCAATCAACCTCAGTCTCCCTTAACAATGACAAAGTGCAAGAGCAATGGAATATGACCAACAAAGCCAATGAAAAAAAGTCAACTTCTCATTTAGTGCCCATTAGCACTTGGTCTTGCCCCAG
Source organism: Pluvialis apricaria (assembly GCA_017639485.1). Classification (NCBI taxonomy): domain Eukaryota; kingdom Metazoa; phylum Chordata; class Aves; order Charadriiformes; family Charadriidae; genus Pluvialis; species Pluvialis apricaria. The sequence goes on from CM030009.1 coordinate 97,940,879, forward strand.
CTATTGTAAAGGATAATTGAATTGTTTAATTTGCAGCTGGATTGTTTTAGCAGGTTTTTTTCCCCTACTCTCATTATTGAGTGATACTTAACTCCCATAAGAGTAATTTAAACTGAAAGTCTGCCTTTGCTTTGCATAAAACTGAGCCCAGTTGCTTTATAATGAGTAAATAAACAATGTAGTGCTTTAATCATTGTTGTTTTACACCTGAAAACTGCTATGTAAACTACATAAACACCTCTATGCTCGGTTACATATGTCACTTTCATTTTCTACAGTAAGTGTTTAATTAGATTGGCATCTGAGAAGCTAACTGAAATCCATTTACTTTCATCTGGCGTGAACTAAACATTGACACTAGATCTCTGTGAATACTAAAAAGACTGCCTGATTAAGATGAGCCATAGCAAAACCAGAAGAAAAAGATTCTGATACAATCCTGATTACAAAGGAAATAAGTTTAATGCCAGTGAAATACATGAGTGGAAGGATTACTTTTGCTGAGCATTAGCTTTTGTTCTCTTACACTTCTAACATCTCTCCTGGACTGCCACTCTAAATCACGGTAATTTTTATATACATGAGTTTAAACAAAATCAGACTAATTGTTTTCGAAGGTGTGTTATTTAATGGAGAGTGCAGATAAAATAGGGAATAAGACATCCCTATTAAAACTCATTAGGAGGGAATGACGATGGACTCTGCATTGATTAGCAAAGGAAAACATGCAATACACCATTCTTTGATTAATGGGAAGGCTGCTTGCAGCATGTTATTTCTGTGGCTATTCTTGTCTTTACTGGGATCATGTATTCTGTTTAATGATGTAACTTGTAAAATTAGTACCCCCTACGTCTATATTTAGCATGGCAGTGTCAGCCCACCAGCTTGGCCAGGCAAAATGATGGAATAAGGTGGCTGAGTTCCCGGTGTAGCTGATGGAGACAATTAGATACCTCTAAGAGATTAATTGTCCCTCTTGATATGCGAGCTCCCCAGGGGAGCCAGGACCACTAAGAGCAGGGTGTGATTGAATTTCAGAGAAGCTGAACTCCAGAACCTGAACCCTAGACTTAAAAACTGTCAGGAGATAACTTCTGTCTATTGGGAAGCCAGCATGGGGGAAGTCTTCTCCTGAGGACAAAACCTTAACTAGATGAAACCCTATGTCCTTTGTGTAAAACCAAGAAAAATCAAATATTATGTAGTAATTCAGTGATGAGGCAATACACAGAATGTAGGTGAATAAACAATAGAAGAGTCTGTGTGTAAAAATGCTCTCAGACTTGGGTACGAAAGCCAAGTTGTTTTCTGGGAAAGCAGAAATCAGACAAGAGAGAAAGAGACTCTACAAGTAAGCAAGAGGAAACAGTTCGATGGCCTGGGCTCCTCTACGTACTTTGTGCCTGGGTGATCTGATGAGGGAATTTAAATTAACCTGCATTGAGAATTTGTGTTGCCTTCAGGGTTACATAGTTGCAGTACTGTGGGGTTTCTAGTACTTTGTAATTAGGTAAATTTAAATGCCTATATTTAGAACCCTAAATAGATGTTTTGGATTTTGTCCTAAGCAGTTGCACACTGTTAAACCATTCCACAGAGTTTTAAATATATGAGGCTGAGAAAATGCTTGGATAAAACCAGTGAATACTTGAAATTTAAGTGATATAACTGTCATGAAGTATATGCAGCTCAAAAAACAAGAATAGCAGCTCATTAGTCTCTTCTTCAATAGCTATTGACAATTTCAGCCACAAAGGGGTATGTACAGTACAGGCGTTGGTTATGGCACCCAAACATGGCAGAGGAGTCAGAAATGTACCTTGAAGCCAACTAACAGGTACCTGGATGACTGTGGTAGCTTCTCTGCCTAATAGGCAGTAACAGAAGAGGCAGAAGGTAGCTACTTAATACAGGTATAGCAGGACCTAGAGGAGAGTGTTCGTTTTTGGACTGAGACTTGATTTTTTCAGGATTTTCTAGAGACATGAAATTAGATCGGCTTTATTTCCAAAACTGACCTAGTCAATGCTGAGAATATGCCATCAATATGTGCAAGGGATCCCCTGCTAGCAAACACGTCCTGAGAAGCTGCTCCTTTTCCTAAGGGAGCTTATCTATCTATAAATTTAACAAAACTGCCTGGCCTTATGTAGTATTTAGTCCCTGATGCTAGTTATACTAGTTAATAAAACAGCTGTAGCTAAAGCAGAGGCATACTGCACCTATAAATGTAGAAGCACACAAAGGACACTTTAATAGTAGCTTGTTTTGAACCCAAAATATAGCATGACTGTGCAAACTTTTTTTTTACCAAATAACCCAGTAAAAATAGCGCTGTCATTGCTAGCAACAGGCCTTATGCTTATTGTGCCTCATGCAAAATGAGTGAAGTTCCCATACTGGCCTGTTAGGTTTGCTATCAATTTGTTATGAGAAATTGTGAGGTGAACTCAGTTTGGTGCCAGATGTCACTTGTTATGATGCAGAGTTTAAGTGTAGGTTAACCTCAAAGATCTTGAAAATATGAACACTGGGTTGAGAACAGCATCCCCAGAGCTATTAACAATGCACCGATGGGCAGTTACTGCTCATTGGAAAAATGCAACCTTGAGAGCTTGGAAAATACTACTTTCACGTCAGGAAAAGCAGCAGCAGATGAGCAAGGAAAGAAACAGATGAACAGCAGGATAAGGCACCTGCCACAGCCTGGAAAAGCAACCTTCTCCCTAGGATCAGGCAGTGTGTAGCCTGGGGTGGAGGCTGAGGACTGGGATTTGACCATCCTTATAAAAGATACCAAATTTGGGGGGTGGGGAGAAGACATCTACTTCAGACCCATCTTACCTTCATTGTGGAGACTAAGATCATCCAGGACTGTAGCCATCAGTGCTAATTAAGTGGCATCAGGTCCTTGGTATTGCATTTTGGCAGCTAATGTTGGCTGTGATTGTTAAGGACTGACTAATTTGAATACACAGTAATAATGATAATGACTGATACTAAGAACTAGCCATTAGTAGGAACGGTGTTATTAATGGGTGCTAGTCCAGGAAAGTTTAAAACTGGCCTAATTTATCAGTCTTCTAAAAACTCCCATCTTTTTTTCTTTAATTGATACGTCTGTGTATGTTTAGCTGTTAAATGGTCCCTGGTACTATTTTGTTGTATTAATTCCCACTTTTTGAGACAATGCCCATGCACAGTCTAGTGATACAGTATGTGAAGGATTGTTCTCAATAGCCAGCTTGGATATACCTTCTCTGTGTGGGGAGACCACAGAGATCCCTCTGGGGAGAGGCAAAACGTTTGGCCTTAGGATCAGAAGATACTTCTAGGTTGGAAAAACCATTTCACAGAGAAGATCTTCCCATAATCTAAGAATTCCTCATCTTAACAAAGGTAATTCAATTGCTTTTTCCATGCTTTATGCAGTTATTTATGTATCTGACTAGCACTGGGACTAAAACTGCTCACAATTTTTGTTAGCATGCAGTGGTGCTGTTAGGTCAAAGAACCAACCTGAAGTAAAAGACCTGAAGTAAAAGACCTGCAGAGATGTTACTATGTCCCTGTAGAAATGTGTGCATGTACCAAGTTTTCTGGGATTAAAGTATGAGCTAAGACTGCTTTCATGTCCGTTGTCTTCTGCAAAGTCTTCTACATGTCTATTTTTATTCAGTGAGTCCATGTATAGGCTCTGTGGAGGCATATGAAGACCAGATTAGGGAACTTTAAGAGTCTGCTACAACTAGAAGTGAAATGTTTCTGGGAGATGGCATGGAGAATTAATTCTGAACATCCTTATTTCTAGTTCTGCTAGAAAAGCAGTTACAGTGTAGTTTATAAACCCATTTAAAATACTGGTGGTATTTCAAGTCTCTTTTATGAGGTATTGCAATTATGGCAAACACTACAGAATTTAAGTTAAAGTACAAAACTCAAGTTTATGTGTTGTAATTGCTGCGTAGCTGGGTATCAGAGTGGTACCTCTTACACATGCAGTTAACTTGGATCATTAATTCCCTGGGGAGTGAGAAACTTCCCTAGCTATTCTTCTGCAGAGACAACACACTGAACATGAGACAAGGTGATTGACTGAGATCCCACATCCTTCACAACAAAGTATTTGAGTAATTGCTGCAGAAGGTTTCAAGGTGGTTTCAAGAAGGTTTTCAAGAGTATTTACCCCAGGCAGCTCCTGCTTGGGCTGCACTAATTTCATCTGTCCAAATATGTTGATTAAAATCCCAAGTGGAAAATCTGGCCCTTCCAGAGATTCCCTTGGGTGTTTCCTACTGTAGAACTAACCAAGTTGAACATAGATAAAGGCGCTTGTAAATGGTCAAAAGAGACTGCTGCAGTAGATGCAGCAATAGGCACGTAGGCCAGTCTTTTATGCATATGGAAGACAGTTAGGAGAGGTTTTATGTGTAGTTAAGATAGCCAATAGCTGGAGTGGTCATGTAGGACCATGGGCCAGCTGGAATTTATGAACTGAGCAGAACAGGAGTTTGGGAAAATTTATATGATACAGCTGAAGACACCATTGCAAGGATGCGTGTAACAGAGATTCCCGTTTCCATCTGTAGAGCAACTGATTGTTCTGTTTGAGAGTCTCATTCTCTGTGCAGAAGTTGCCCAGTGCCAAGATCACAAAAATTATTATTTTCTTTCTAATAAACATGCCGTCTGTGTGTGTCTGTGCAACACAGTCCAAATCATCTGAAGGCTGATTTCCACATAAAATCTGCCACAGAAATAACTAAATGTTTTCTAGCAAAAAATGAGCCAAGCCTTCCAGCTGCAAAAGAGCAATTATGGCTGGCTGAGCCTATTCAACATCAAGGTCTCTTGGACTATGGCAGTTAGTTGTGTTATTCTGCAGGTATAGCCTGGGGAGAGCTGCAAAAAGCTAAAGTGTTCATTGCAGAGAGTTCTTTGGCCCTGTGGGTATTTTCACCTTAGTTGCCAGACAATTAACAGTGTGATACACAGTTAGAGACCAATTATTTTTTAAAGGGAAAGAGTATTGTACCTGAAGGTTTGATTAGCTCACCTAGGTAACTGTACATTATCTTGTTCTGACTTAAAACTACCTGTAACTGCCCTGTCTCCACAAGTCAGAGGTATTCCCCTAAGTAAACTTGGTCTCAAAATACTTGTAATCAATTTATTGTCAATAAGTGTTTTGAGGAGTCTATTGTTATTAAAGACACTAAGTTCACCCAAAACAATTCAGACTTCCTTCGTAATCTACAATAAAAAATATTTTTGGTTATTGCTCCACAATACAAGACATCCGTCCAGTAAAACAGTGACATCTTGTACTGTATTGTATAGTTAGGAGTATAGACAGTCCAGGGAGTACTCTTATATGCTCCAGTGGCATTTTCAATATAGAGGTTAGCTCACATTGGTGGGAAAAGGGTATTGCTTTTGTCTGGTATCTGAGACAGTTGAAATATTTTTCTATATTGTGTCTCTAATTAATGCCATAAAGTATAATGAAGACGTGTCAGAAGAAGAAGATACTTCTAGGGAGAATAAGATTGTCCAGTTGTACTTAAAATATTTTTTCATGTCTGATGACAGCTCGACATTATACTTTATGGTTGTAATAAAAAATGTTGCATGTAATGATGCATTCCTAGAAATAATCAGAAAAGAGAACAACTTTCCAATTATCCCAGGTATCTAAGGGATTCACAGTGTTCCCTGACTCCGTCTTCTCAATCAGTTATGACTCAGCTGATGGGATGAAGGACCTTGATAAATCAGGTCTCCATTGAGAGACTCACAAGAAACATGCATAGTTCCACGCGATTCCTTTGCTAACTGTAATGGGTATAATCTTTTTTACAGCAGTCAAAACTTAAGTAGTTTTTATGAAGCAGCTTTATATGTAGATTTAGGTGCTCAAGTCCTTCCTAATTTTGATAAGATTACTAAGAGGTTCCATTGACGGTAGGGACAGATCTAAAGCTGGTTCTCATTAAGTAGGAGCCCATTGAAAAAACATTTTCCTTTTTATCAGAGGAAATCAAGCACGTTTTTGTGGGCTGTACTGTGCTCTGGTGCACAGGCACTGGTCAGGGGGCTGCATGGCGGCCTCTGTGAGGAGAGGCCGGGGCTGCCCCATGCCAGACACAGCCGGTTCCAGGCCGCTCCGACCGACCCACCGCAGGGCACGGCTGGGCCCCACAGCCACGGTGGGGGTGTCTCCAGGGAAAAGGTATTTAGGAAAGGGCAAAAATGGTGTGCTGGAGTTTTGGGAGAAAGGATTGAGAATATGTGAGAGAAACAATTCTGCAGACACCAAGGCCAGAGAAAAAGGAGGGGGAGGAGGAGCTCCAGGCACTGGAGTAGAGTGATCACCGTGAGCCTGTGGAGGACTCCATGCTGGTGGATATCTCCTGAAGTAATTGTGGCCCATGGAGAGCCCACACCAGAGCTGGGGAAAAGTGTGAGAAGGAGGGAGCAGCAGAAAGGAGCTGTTATGGACTGACCACAACCCCCATTCCCCATCCCAGGGGTGGGGAGGAGGTGTGAAGTGAATGAAGCTGAGGCTAGGAAGAAGGAAGGTGGGGTTAAGGTGTTTCAGTTTTTGTCTTTCCACAAGCATAAGCAGCATAAATATCCCTTCCTTCGAATAAGCAACAAAGCTAGAATAATCCTAAAGCTAATGTAGAAGTTTGTAGCAACTATTTTCTTATTTATTTTATTTTTTTTAATTTGCATTCTACTAGAAAATGAATATTTCAGTTCAAATTTGTTTGGCATGAGCAGCATTTCTCATGAGCATTTTGAAATCTCAAGAAGTTACCTTCCTGTGGAGCAGAAAACTGTTTTGCAATTGTTTAAGGGCCTTTTACTCTCTTCTGGTTATTTGCTCCTTTTCAGTTTTTGGAAGAAGCTTTGATATTCCTGTTTCAATTTGAATTCCATTTTATATCACTGAAAATAGCCAATAGAAAAGTTACTCCTCTTTTGTAATAAAACCCATGTCTTACTCTTTTCTAAAGAAATCTCCAAGGGTTAGCCTTTGTGCATATCATACCCTATGTAATATCTTGGACATTTTCAGTGTGTCAGGACCCCTGACCTCTAAGCTGTGTGGCATCCTTGAAGCCAGTTAGAAGTGTGGGTTCAACTGGAGCGCTCAAGCTTTCTCTCCTGGAGAAATCACAAAAGCTTTCCAGCCCCAAATGCAGACTGCATGCTCTGCCTGTGTCCTGATTCCGCACAGGAAGGGATTTGAAAGCATCTGCAGAGTGTCTCTGAGCAAAGCAGTGTTCTCTGTGCTACCATGGTATGTGCAGCAAAAATCTATTAAAGCAAGAGGAGTTAAACTCAATTTATGCTGGGGAAAGAGAAAATGTTGCCTAATAATTGTATATGAATAAAGATATATAATAACCAGCATAAATTAAACAGGGCACACCATGGCAAATAAATGTAATTTCTTTCCTTATTTGAAACACCAGGATAATACAGAAAGAAAATTCAGTCTTTATATATCCATTATGACAGTTTTATATAGGTCTTCATAATGGGTTCAATGATTAAATATATCTAAGATAAATACAATAACTAGACTTGGAACTGAGCTAGTAGATGCACCATTAATTTTCTGTCCTCATACTGTGAGTTTTGTCAGACTTCACCAAAAAAAAAAAGGTTCAGAGAGAGTCTGTGTGCCATTAGGAGAGCAAAAAGAATTATTCCAGTCTGCAACTAGGAGATTACATTCTTTTCTTTAGTTAGTACTTTGCAAAAGGTATCACATTCTGAGTTTCTGAATAAAATTAGAATTGGCATATATATACACCAAACTGGGATATAAATACTAAATATTTGACAGATTTAGATATAGAGCATTTTAGATTTTAGATTTTTATTTCATAGCAAAGATGAAATACATCCAGGTTCTGTGTAAACTGTGCAAAAAAATAATACTTATATTGTGCAAGAAGTGGAAGTTTCACGGAAATTAAGTGAAGCAGAAATCCCATAAACCCTCCACTCTATTTTTCATTTTCAGTGAGAAATTTGGGATTTTCTAGCATTTCAAGTCTGGTATTCACTTTCATTAGTTAAAGTGCTATAAAAGTAATCAAGAGTGGCAAATATTTTCCTAAAGGAGTGGTGGAATAGGTTTATTTTTGTAATGATGTCAAGAAGCTATAACGACACATTTCAGGCAGTTGTATAGAATTATCTCAAGTTTTCAAACTACTATACGTATGAAGAAATTTATTAGTAGAGGAGCTTGTCCAGTCATTTCATACACCTTGTGTATCATTCAGGTGCCTAAATGTGGACATACAATGCTGTTTTACGTACCCTAGGGCAGCTAAAGTCACTTCCAGCAGTCAGTCTTGAAAGGTGTGGGTCATTCCCAGGTCCCATATCGTATCTGTCAGCCCCATATGGATACTTTGGATACTTAGGGGCTCCCTTATAGCTCTAGGCACTTGTGTTTTACAAATAAATCCTGTCCTGTCTGCATGACTCATTATTGTCCTGTAGCTTGTGTAGTTGGCATAACGAACTCGGGGCATTTTGGCATTCTCAGTACAGCTGTGGGACTGTAACAGTCATACAGTATAGCTGTATTGGATAAAATGATCTTTCCCCATAGTAGTTTTCAAATAACTATTTTTATACTTTCCATTAAATTCATCAGCATTATGTGATGCACAATGGTAAATCAGTGAGGACATGTTTGCTTTAGTTGGTTTATGTTCTCATTCTGTACCAGTAGTAGAAATTATTTAGCTGTGTATATTCCTGAACAACATTTTGGGATTATATAGCAAAGAACATAGTTAATGTAGTTAATTCCTGTTCAGATCTAGAAAATCATGAAAATACAGGAAATTCAGAAGTGACGATCAGGTCACACTGACAATTCTGAAGTTTTCCTCCTTTTATCTGATCCAGTTAGTGCAGCCGTGCTACAGGTAGCATTAAGCACAGCATAAACCCATACAGAATTATTTTGCTGTTTGCTCTGATAGTATTTAGTGTCTGGACGGTTGGTGGATATCCAGGATTCTGTTTATCTAAACAATTTAATGGTGAAAAGTATGTCAGAAGGGGTTTAAAATGTTTTAATTTAGTGGACATGAGAGAGATGGGCATGACGATTGACCACTCATCAGTGAAAGACCTAATGAGGCTCCCCTGAAATGTGTGCTAACATGTGCTCTGTCATTTCCGATGGAAATGCACAATGTACCAAACTGAAGAAGTGATATCCTGCTGGCTGCAGTTAACCGCTGTCCATAAAAAGTGAACGAGGAAAAATTTTTCTGCAGTTATTTTGGCATTTTACAGCAATAGATAAGACTTCACCTTGACTGTATCATCACATGAGTTTGTATAATCAGGCATCTATCCCATATTTTTTACAGAGAAGTGTAAATTACATTTTTAAATTGTTATCTACATACCTGTACAAAAATCACTTTGCATGGCTCTTCACATGTGCATGGAAGTTCAGACATACCTATTGCACTGTGAATAGAGAAATTTTGCCAAAGTTACTAGCAAAAATCTAATAAAGTTGGAAAACAGTCCAGGTCATGTTTTAATTCTCAGACTGGTTAAATATACCAGATGGGATTCCACTATACATTTATGAGAAAAAAGTGTGTATTTTGCTTGAGTTGGTGATACAACATCTGGAATCTTTTGTTGTATCCCTATATGATCTCCTTATGACACTTTGGAAACAACGTAGTATATTTAAGGGCTTTGTGCAATTATATTGCAATGCAATAATCAGTTATATCTTCATTTTAGAGATCATTCTTATATTATTAACAAGACCAAAACAATCTGTAAAAACTGGAAATTTAATCTGAATATACCTCTTTCTGAAGGGTAATTAGAGAAAAATTCAAACCACGAAGTGAGTCTCAGAGGCAATTTTTCAGCTAATTAATTCATACAGAACTTACTTGAAATTCGAGGTTCCAAATTACAGAGATGGAGAATAATTTGATGTTACAGAATGGGACACTAAAAAATCTACCTTGGTTTAGGCTTAGATCTGTGTCCTGGTGTGGAATAACCAGATCTACTTATCTATTCCCTTCTCAACGCATGTCTGAGACGGAAACACATGAAGACCACAGAAGATCACAAGTTTAAAATCCAAGACAATGAGAAAATTACATGTAAACACGCAAATTTTATGACACCTAACTATACAAAACATTGCTTACATATTGTGCAGTACACTTTTGCAGTATTACAGTATACTGTTGTATGACTTATTCAGTATTTTGATGACAAAACTCTTATCATTAATTTATGGCATTAGCTTCCATAAGGGGACATTCTCTTGATAGTCGTGAATGCATTCTATTAATGTAATTCTGCACATAGGCCATAAAATAACGGTGGTCTACATAAAGTGATGCCGAACAAATCAGGACTTTGTTGAAAGATGATGGACAGCAACAACATCCATCTAAGATTTCCGTGGTACTGCTGCATTAAAAGTAAATGCAGAAATTGGACTGAATGTTCTGAATTTATAGTAGGTCTACAGCCATAAAAAGACTCTAAAGGTCTGGTGAATTTACTTTTACAGCAACAGAATTTCTTAATGCAACTGCTGATATAAAACTCTCTCAGAGTAAGAAATTTGGTCAAGGAAGGATCAGAGGATGGCTTCCCTTTGATAAGTATGTATTGCAATACTATTCCGATGGTTTTACTACCACATGAGAAAGACAATGAGGTTGTTTTGCACTGCTTGGAATCTTGTGATGTACATTTGCATGTGTGCGCTGTCTGTCCAGAAGGGTGATGGATGATTATTGATGCTTCCTGCAGAATTGCCCCAGCACCCCTTACACAAGACTCCTATATATCTGTTCTGTCCAGTACAATTGTTATTTTGAGTTTTATAGATAGATTACTTGTAATCTAAAAGTAGATAAGTATTATTTACACTGATAAAAGACCAACATTTTATTATTTTGTATAGTTTATTGAAATACCTATGAAAGCCTTTACACCATGAAATATAAGGGTACAATTTCAGGGTGGGTTTTTTTCTTTGTTTTTGAAAAGTATAATTGCACACAGAACCTCTACAGTCTGTTACCAAAGTTTATTAAACAGGGATAAAAGGTATTGCACACATTTGGGAGTAGGAACCCAAATGTTGACTTGAGAAAGAACCTGAAAGGGGTCAATAAGAGAAGTATGCAAGCCCTGGAAAAGATGATAGTCATTCTGCCTCATCAGTAAGCCAGCACAGGTAAGGGAGAACCAGCTAAACTTCAGAGGTGCCAGGTTCTGTCAAGTTCTATAGCTAATTATCAACTTCTTGAGCAGCTCCCTGTATCACCCATTTGATAGCATGGGACATTTACATGCTCCATTTCCAAAGGTGATGTGCCACAGTAAAATTTAGGTATAAAAATGTACCAAACATTGATGCTTCAATTAAAGGTGATCCTATCTTAATGAAAAACCCTTTTAAAAGTAGAAATTCCCCAGAGTGTTTTCACAAGATATATTGTATCATTTTGGTCCTTTTCCCACATTTTAATAGGTTTTGCTTACAGCTTTGTAATAATTCTGGCCAGAAAAAATTATCCAGTGCATAATGTCTAAATGTTTTCACTATTGCTACTATCCTCTTGTGTTAGAGGGAAGAAAAAAAAAAAGCTTCCAGATTCATTTTCAGATGTACTGATCCTATTGATACGGTATCTCTTAATAAGCAGGATGTTCATGAAGACAGTCTGTTTATATTCATTTGTGGTCTGTATTGGGTTTTTTTTGAGTCCTCTCCTCATATTACCTATGAGGTTTATGGGTCTGGAAAGGAACAGAATAACTTTAAAAGGACCATATGTGGGCTGCAAAGCCTTTCTAGGAGCCCATAGGGGTCTCTGTGGGACAATCCATATGGCTGAGAGTTCTGTGGTGCAGCAGACATAAAACAGCATCTCTGCCTTTGAAACAGACAGAACAATTGAGATGAAATGACAGAGATGGAAATACTGCTTGAAAAAAACAGTGGGAAATAATGTGGCTAGAGGCAGAATTAACTATAACTGTACACTTTACTGTCTTTGCAAAGGTTTTGGGTTTTTTTCCCCCTGTAGTTTCGTTTCACTTTGGTTCCTTTTGCAATTTAGAATACTGGAGTATGTAAACGCTATCTTAAAAATGCTTCCTTAATTTAAAGAAGACCAATAATGTATGATTATTCATGTGTTTTAGAATACAATGTAAATCCTCAGGAGCAAACCTATTCTAGGCCTTTTCTATCATAGGTAGAATATCAGTGAAAATAAGAGTAAGTTTTTGCACAGGAAATTTCCTTGAAATTGAATTTAAAGTAACTCCTTGTTGCAAAAATAAAACATCATGGATTTGTCATAATCTTATTGTCCAGCAGTCTGTTCTACAGTGCTGTTCTGTTCTACATCGGTGAGATTTCAATCTGAGTCTGAGTACCCACTCTACAGCATTGCACTAAGACCAGGGGTTTCACTGACAGCTCTTTAGTCATGATTGCAGTCTATTTTAAATCTCATTTCTCACAGATTTCACAGTGGAATTTGTATGCACGTAATGTAAAAGGAACCCTAGCAATATTATGGACAATGAAAGCGTAAGCTTCTCCTTCCTGAAATCCTCCACAGAGCAGCCGCAGCAACCGCCTCTGGGTGTTCTTGGTTCTGTTTCACCACTTTGCCATCTGGGGAAACATAAGAGAATCAATGCATCAGATTCTGGAGGTTATGCTTTAAAGGTTATTTCTTTTTAGCAGATGAATTGTTTTCCTCCTTTTTCTCATAAATATAAACAGGGGAAAAATACTGTAACTAGTGACAACTAAGGTAAGTATTGCAGCTTCGCTTAGATACAGATGAAATGGTTGTAAACCTTGCTTGACAGTGTCCAGTTACAGCATGAAGGACAAATTTTTCATGGACTTTGCTTTAGTTTGATGTATGGTTCTCTTTGCCCCTGCCCCCCCCCCAATAAATTACCTTCATCCAGGACAAATGTAAATATAAGAACAAGCAGTAACATTACTCAATAATCTAATTCTCCTTCACTGTGTCCTTGAAACTTCTGACAAAGCATTGCAATCTTTTAGAGTGACTTAATGTATAAAGTATCAAAGTACTGAGAGATCCCAATAGTTTCACAAAATTAGACAGGCATTGATTTTAAACTTTTTTTTTTTTTCTTCTTCTTCTTTACTAAGATCTTTCTTTGTATACAAAATGAAATTTGATGGAATACAGCTGTCTGGCCTTTAAAATTATAACACCAATTCAGATGTTTATTATTAAATAGTTGGCATTATTCTGTTTTGTAAATTTTAAAATTACAGAGTTATTACATTCTGCCAATAAAATTAAGAATGCATGTAGTGATTCTTTTTCAGTTAAGCATGAACAAAAATGGCTTTAACTTCTTGATCCTGTGAGAATGTGCCTTCATCTGTAGAAATGTCTCAAATAAAAATGTCTGAACGTGATTGGGATTTTATTTTTTCTGAATGAATGTGTAATGCTGAATATTTTTTACTTGCATCATTTATATCATACCTTACAGTCTTCATTACAGAGACAATGTGCCTTTGATTTTTACAGGTCTGAATACACAGTAGGTCTGCCCTATGTGATATAATATTCATAATATTAATATTAAGTCATATCTTCCTTGAATGTCTAGAGGCCCAAAAGGCAGGAATCCTGGATTTTTGTCTGTGACCACTGAAGAAAGAAACAAAACCCCGAAACCTGATAGTCTATTCATCCTTCTCATAAAGGGAGAAAGTACTGGAACCTTCATTGTTCAACTGAAGGAGTTAACTCACAGGGATGAGGTCCCTGCTCAATTTTGCCTTTTCTCCATCTCACTCTATACTCCCTGCATATATCATCACCTGATGGTCTAACTTAATCACAGTAGTTGTAACTATTCCATTTTAACATACCCTCAGTGTTCATACTTTTTCATTCTGTGAAGCTGCAAGATCTGTTGTCTCAGCTCCATAGATAGGGAGATGTCAGGCCTTCTTTTCTTCAGACAAGTGCTAATCGAGTACAAAACCCAGGAGTTTTACCACTGTCACTTTTGGAGAGTTGTGCTTAACTTCAGACACCAAGGAAACTGCAAGGCTAACAACAGAAAAGCTTTGAACTTTGCTAGTTTTAGGAAAGTGCAGGACATGATGACCACGCAGTCTGGTTCACAGCCTGGATCTTATCAAATTGATGTTTGTGTACCTGATAGGTGGCATGGCTGTTACTTATGATTTTTATGATTTATAATAGGGCACATGAAGTTGTAATACATATGAGAAAAAGAAAGCTGCAAAACTTGGTGGGTACAGCCACAATACATTTCTGAGAGCACCAAGATTGATATGATTGTTACTAAGAGTAGAGAAAAGGTACCTCTACTCCTTTTACTTCCCTGTAAAATTTGCACTTGGATGTCATAATATTTCCATTTGCTTTTCTTTTTGTCAATAACGCTATTACTGTAATTGCCATGAACAATTAAAAAGGTATTTAAAGAACAGTTAGCTGAAATTCTGCTTGCAGGAGCAAAGAGCTGCATGAATGGAATATGCATTCTTAATTCATAGTCAGTAATCACCTTTAGGAGTATCATTGCACATAAGACTAGGTCTTATCTGATATAAAAAGACATAGTTGCACAGATATGATTTGTCCCCTTTAATGCTCTTGTCTATCATTTACATAGGTTCGTATTACCCAGCAGTATATGTTGCTGTCTTTTAGGCAATTTGCCTGAGCTGTTACTACTGGCATACAATATGCAGACGTGGAAAGTCCTGGCAAAAACAAAAGCCCATTAACCAATATTTGGGGGAACAGGCAGTTCTGTTTAGTGTTGGCTGAAAGCCAAGGTTTCCTGATGATAAAGGTAGGAGCTGTTTTCTCTTGCAACAACTGACTTATTCAGCCTTAGGCGCAGCACTAAGAGGCTTCCAAAGTTTCATGAAATTAATTTTTTTTCAGTTGTATTGATTTTAATGGTTCTACACCAGAAATTAATTTGGTCCTACAAATTCAATGTCTTCAACAGGAAAAAATTTGTAACTAGAGAAAAAAAAGATAATGAATATATACTGTATGTATTTGCTCTCTCTTCTAATCTACACTTACTCCATACAGAGAACCAATGTAGACTCCAATAGGATCTGAGGACTATCTGCCACCTGCATCATCAGAGGTAGTTGTAATTGATAGTTTTGGCTCAGTTTTCAATGTATTCTCTGGTCTTGCCAAGATGGAATTTGAGCCACATTTTTTAAATTTAAGATTGTGGGCAGATTTTGAATTAATTCTATCTAGCTGTTAAAAGAACTAGTGGGAGAATATCCAAAAAAGGCATTGTTGTCTGTGATATGCCTGGGATTGTTGGAACAAGCCTTGTACTATCCCTAGGAAAAATATCTTGGACTATTTTTTTCTCACACCATACATGTGTATGTTACTACTTCCATTCTTCGAAATTTGGTGTCCTTGGTATATTTAATATCTCTGTGAATGAAACCCGCTTCAGTAAAAGCTTTACCTGTTAGATACTGTGTTACAGATTCTGTTTCATATAGGCAATTTTAAATAAGTGTACCCTGCCTAGAGTCTTTGGCAGTGAGAAAGAAAATTATAAAAGCAGTAGGTATTGCTAAGGTTCTGGTGAGAGAAGCACTCTTTTAGTAAATCATACCAGGATATGATTTATTGTAACCACAGTTTACCATCCAGTGGGCATGAGTACATTAAACCTATTGAAAACAGAGATCTTGGATAATGCTCTGTAACAATGTGTTTTGGAGAGAGAGATAGTGTTACAATACATGTGTTGCATAGCTTAAATTATTACAAAGTACAAGAACAAAATTTGACTGTCTCTATTCATTGTTTCTGGATATTACTTACCATGAAACTTTTCAATTCACTGATGACAATTGTATGACAATTTCCACTGTAGAATACATTGAAAATTTGTCATGCAAAATTGTATTTAACCTTTTTCTTAAAACATGCAGGGTCAGTGAGAACATACTGATTTTGAAGATAAATCAGTTTATACCATGTAAGAACTTCTGCTCCATTTGGCTATTAAAGCTATATTTTCTATTACATCATCAATAAGATAAATAGTGTCTATATGGCAGGCTTAAGTACACCATAAAGCCTAAAAAAGAAACAAACATCTAAGACCTCCAAAATATATGTGCCAGAGAACTAGATAGATCTAAAGAACTCAGCAACAGGTTTCCATATCAATAACTTAGTCTTCAGATTTTAATAGCTTCAGTGATCTAGGGAAATAGACTCTATATCCAGCAAAATGCAAGTTTATAGCGCAGTGGATGGAGATTCAGGCTTCCATTATAAATAAATGGCACTGCATTAAATTGCCCTAGCCTCTTACTGCACAGCACTATCTGACACTAGTAAAATATTACTACATTACCTTGCCCTTTGTACCAACAACAGCAGCACATATTGCTGACAACAATTAATTTGCCCCAGGGAACACTGGGTTCTTTCTGAACTGCAGTACACATGAATAGAGTGGGTTGACCATGTGTTTCCCCCATTTACTTCCAATGCAAGAAATGCTACCTTTTGTGGCAGAAGGACTGAAATGCAAATGACAGAGAAGTCACCTTATCCAACCATTTTTGCCTCTTTGAGCTAATCATTCTTGTATGAGTACGTGATAAGATAGATGCTGATTTACAACATGCAGTTTGTACTGAGCACATCGTATTTTACAGGATTTTTAAAATAAAATACTAAAAATTAGCACTAAAGACTTTAATTTTTTAAGTAAATAGAATTTTAAATATTGTCAAAAAGACAGGTAGTCCCTAATTTACTAAATATTTTACAGAATTTTATAAGATAAGACTTTTCTGTTCACTTGACAGCATACATTATACCAGTCTAGTAGAAGCACCACTCATTCAAAGTGTTCTTCTTTGAGTTTGCATTTTAAAACTGTTACAAATTCCTTCTGCCTAGTCATAAGGAGACCATTTAGGGAAACTAATGTGTTTATACTTACACTGTATCATTTTTCTTCCCCAAAGCATCTGCTACTGGCCACTGTCAGAGAGAAGACTTTAGGCTAGACACACTCTTCTTAGGCTTTTATGGAGTGTTTTTACTTAAATTATCATTAATCTCATTTAAGATGTTTAATGGGCCTGCTCGTATCAGGACTTTAATCTGTTACTGCACTCATGATCTTTTCTCACAAAAGTGTTGTAAGGGTTGCGCACAACATCAAAAATATATACACATAAAATACATAAATTTATAACCTTTTGAATAAGCTCATCACCACTTCTTACATGGTTTGTCTGGACTGTGAAATAGTGGACTGCAAAAATGAAAACCTTATTTTTTTCTCATATTCTGCAACTTTCTCCTCACAGCCCCTTCATTCTTCAGAATCTGCCGTCATTGGACAGCCCTACACTAGAAATACATCATAACACACGAGTGTGTGATGCAAGCAAAGGAGTCTCTTTCTGGTATAGATAAAATTCTATTAGGAAAGCTTCACTTTGCCCTGTAATTGTTAATCATACCACTTCAAATAAAAGAAGATCTCCCTGTGAAGTGCAGTTTGGTGGTACTATTTTATCTTTGCTAAAGGTTTCTGTCAGCTTAGCCATGTCACTCACAGATCACCCCTTATCCTCCTTCAGATCAGCATTGTTGTTATTGTGAAAAAAACAAACAAAAGACTGTAATTCTAAATTTTCAGTATAATTGATGCAATATTCAGAAGGATCTAAAAATATGGATGATTTCCCTGATGTTTTCTCAGCATGTTTTTGGCTCAGTCATTTAATGGTGCTGTAGATACTGCACGGTTTGTTCCCAGAAATTCAACTATGAGAAAAGAAGGTTGTTTATATTAGAAAGAGGGGCATGCATACCCTTACTACATAGCAATAAGATCAGTGTAACAATGACATAACAGTGCTGAAGCCACATATCTTGGTGGTCTTAAACAATATATGCACAGCATTAGGGATCTGGGTATGGATTGGTATTCTTACTCCACAGCCAGGTTTTGCAACTTGTTCTGACCTTAGTGTAGTTATGGCTGTACTAACCCTGGTATCTCTGCTATGTATTCTACTAGCTGAGATATTTCTGCTTTATACTGCAGTGTAGGCAAATCTCTTGGTGTCTGGAAATGCCATTTCCATTTCCTAGTGTCTGTTGTTCAAAGACGACTTTTATTCTCTTTGCTGTAATTAACTTGGTTTCCTTCTTTATGAGATTCTGTCTGTTGGTGCTCTAAATTTTAAAGCAAACTCTTCATAAACATGATCAAAACTATTTTCTTCATAACAATGTTTTGTTTGATGAGCTTTATTGATCATGACTCCCCTTGTTTAGAAACAAATAGAACTGCACTCCCAGAATCACTTCTCTCTTTCCTTATTCTCTTTAGGAGTAATCATGTCTATCAGCCTCTTTACTTAGTCACTGAGAAAACTCACCCCTTGCTGTTAGGAACTGTAAATTGAATTGCATTACAGAACATGAAATATAAAGTCACAGAGAACAAAAACTGGCTGTAATTACATTCACACACAAAGAAACACAGAGGGACACTTTTAAAGCCAAGTGCCAGGAAAACAAAACAAAACACAAACCCAAGGAAATCCAGTTATGAATGAAACACTCCATATGTCTTCTAACTTGTAAGTGTCATTAGACACATTAAGAAATTCATTAACATGGCAGTCTGCTGTGCTTAGATATTGGTCAAAGCAGGGAAGGTGTCATAGTGTTGTTTGTAAGTTTTATTGGTGTATCTTTCAATTACAAGAAAATTGTGTGGAGTGGGACAATATGTGCTTGGTGATGTGCAACCAGGTCTTGAGTGCTAATTCTTTACCTGCTCCCTACCTGTGTACATTGCAAGTACTTTTTTGAGCTAGTTTACCTGTCTATCAAGTGGGAATTATACATGTGTTTTGTGGATTAATTAGGTGAAAATTCTGAGGTATTTTTTGAACATGTAGAGTGCAATGTAAACATTAAGACTCAGATCCACACAAGTGTTTAAGCACTTAACACCTGTCAAAACAAACAGAATTAAGTGCCTAAATAGCTTTTTATGGATCTGAGCTTTTGTGCTTGCTGTTTGTATCTTTTGTTTTCCCTTTAATCAAGCACTTGTTGCTTGTAGGATATGTTGGGGAACAAGTTCAATAAAGAAAATTGCATGATGTATTTTTCAAAAGTTGCATTTTATTACAACTATATTTTCAGTTTTATACAATGCATTTTCCATCCTAAGGTGTCATGTAGGTTTATATTAACATAAACAGAAAATATTAAGAGAAAAATGGAAGCCTTTATTCCCAAAGTTGAGTTGCTGTTTTGGTGTACATGTGTAATCACAATTATTACTCTAGAGAGCACTGTTTGTGCAAGGTTTATTTTTTGTTGTGGTTTCGCATTTTAACCTCAAAAAAGAATACAATTCATACATTTTTAGCCTACAGAAGGAATTACTTGTGCCAAAGTACTGAGTTCTGTCTCTGAGTGCTATGAATAGAAGAGATTGCATAGAAGGAGAGAATATGAGACAGAGTCAGGCATGGTGAGAGAAAAGGTTTGACAAATTCATAACCATAGGGCTCACTTCAATCTTCTGCAGACTGTTCAACTTGCAACAACACCCTGAGTTTTGTTACTCCATTACTATGCAGAGATTTCATTCAGTTTCCAGCTGCACAGGCCATTATGCCCATTGTCCAGTCACAAGTATGAACTGCTGCTACATAAGGCAAATTCGTATGCAATATGCCACCCAGGAAACTAGCTATTGAAGTAAAAATGAATTCCCAAATTCTTTCACAGGTAAAGAAACAAACAGCGTGCTGAAGACAGTAATGAAGTATCTGATGCCTCTAACACATAGGGACAGCAGTCAATGAAGTTGTTCCAGTCTGTACTAGTTAAGAACTTGGCCCACATTTCTGTTTCAGTTCTTTATTTTCCAAATTCCCTTACCCGATGTCTGTATTTTTTTAAAGAAATTGGTCACAGTATGTCCTTTCATATTTTAGGAATATCTTGCACAAAGCAAGTCAGTAGTGACCTCTCAAATGGTAACTCCAAAGTCAACCACAAAAGATTTGGAAGGTCACAAATAAAATATTGGAATTTAAAAGAATTATGAATTATTTATATAGAAAACCAGAAAAAAGAGGTTAGTTATGGCATACAAAAGAAAGGATGAAAATAATGTTCCTAGTAAATAGCAAGCAGTTATTAATATGGTATCTAAATGAAGGCTATAGTTTAAATATAGGCTTCACCACAGCTGCAAATTTTTGGGTGTTGCCATTTTTAAGTTTTAAGCCACACTTTTTTTTTTCCTTTACATTTATTAAGCATGAATACATATTGGAGTTTTTTCCCGCCCAATTGGTACAAGCATATGCAGAGCATTACATGTCCTGTTGCCATCCTTATGGGTTTTTTTAGTCAGCGTTCTTGTCAAAAAAAGTTTTTGATTATTATATTCATCCTGATTTCCAGATACCAGGGTAATTCATTATTTAGCCTTTGGATATGGTGTTGCCATGGAATGCTGACTGAATACATACAGTCAGAGAGGTGAGACTGCCTTCAAATGTTAATCTTAATTTTTTCTGAAGTTCAGGAATAGTACGTATATATTAAGAATGGATTCTGCAGGGGTAAAATTCTTATATAAAAACAAAGTCTGTTGAGATAATTTGATTTTTTTTGTTGGTATTTTAGCATCACTGATAACAGTGTGTCTACCATTACTCAGTCTAGTTACCAGTAGTGCAGGGACAAAACACGAAATTCAGTCTTTATTTGTTGGTTTCCCAAGAACTTGTGACTTCAAAAGACTCTCACTGTTTTCTATATCCTAAATCTTATGGGATAAGGTAAAGTACTGCAAGAAAATATATCAGTATCTCTGATATGTATGCAGTATATAACATAAGGCAGATTTTAGAAGCTGGAAAGATCTTTGTTACAAGCTACCTTGTCTGGTCTATATATAAAGTTATATAAGCAACGTGACATAAGAAATTCCTACATTATGCCTACAACCGAAGTTCATAATATCTTTTAGACAAAGCTAAACAAAATAAAATGAAACTTAAATTTTAAAATTCACTACAGGTCTTTGTGTATATATGTGAAGGTTTAACAGAATTTATACTTATCAGTATTAATGGAAACTGTATTCAGTTATGGAAAAAGCAATGAATGATGAGTAACTTCTTTAATTTTTGCCTACAAGTTTAAGATAATGCAGTTACTGGAGGTTAAGTTCTGTAAGAGTAGCAATGGCAACAATAATTAATGTGCATCTTGAAAAGATTACAGTCTGACCTCTCACAAGTCACAGGAAACAAATATATGATAGAAAGCCATGAAATGGAAGAACAGACAAGAAAAAGGGTCATACAGATAAAATCGTTGTTGGACTACTGGTTCTTCATTATTCCAATCAGTTAAATTTAAGCAAACAACAGGTCTCTCTGTTGACTGACTAGTTACATGCTGACAGCTTACTTGAAAGCATCATTATAAGAATAAGCCTTGTTAAAATCCTTGAAAAAAAGGAGATTCTGCAAAATAAACAAAATAAATAAATAAATAATCTTATGTATTGCTTTCAAGCTTACAGTCCTGGATTGTTTCTTAAACATGGATATCTGGGGTTAAAAATCTTTTAATAATCTTGACAATAGAGTTGAGGATTATATACAATGAAAACTTAATGAGTACGTTTAATGCTTTTAGTTGTCATATTGTTGTTTTTAATAGAAACTGATTCCACTATTCAACTGCCATTTCACTTAGTTTGGATCTAGTCCAACACAAAAGGAGCAGTTTTTCTCATCAGCTTTCCAAAGATTGTGGTGTGGTTTTTTTTTGTTGTGAATTTTTTGTAATTAATAAGTGGGAAAGAATCAGTTAAAAAAGCTTTGACTTAAGACAGCACAAAACCACCAGGGAAATTCATGGATACTAGAGAAGCTTCTTGATCCATATAATACAGTCAATAAAGCTGAGACTCCCAAGGTGGGTCTTAAGGTCCTTGTTTTTAGCTTTGTGCCTGTGATGCCTTTTGGACTAGTATCGTGTATTTCAGAAGCCCCTGAAATCATGAGGGACTTGGCATCACAGAAGAGGATCCTTCATAAAAGATTAGTGGAGATTCATTTGATTCCAGGCTGTAAAGCTGATAATATTTGCGGGTTCCTGATCTCACATATATCTTTAATAGAGACTGAAGAATAACCACTTGCAAGGCTCCATTACTATAACTATTCTGTGGGGTTTTTTACAAATCCAAAAATGGATGAAATGAAAAATCGTTTTAAAAGTCTGAAACATGACCTAAACCTGTAACAAACCTTTGAAATATTTTTTTATAAAAATAAGGCACCATGAAGCAGCATTTCTTCTTAAAGGGTGTTGTAGGTTCTAGTTCTTACATAAATATACTTTGATTCAGAACTGTCTTCTTTTCTTTGTACATGCTTAAACTTGCTGCATTGCAGCGTTGTGCACATTTGTAATGTAATGTTGGTAAACTGCTCTAAATGTTAACGTTGTTATTTAAACACAGATATGCATTTCAGTTTGAAAATGTAATGACCACAAAACCCAGGAGGATCTAATTTAGGTGAAAGGGCAGAGAAGAGTCAGGCAAAATTATTTACATAATCAAGCATCATTTCTTATTTTTGTGCGTGTTTGTTTACCCACTGAACAGTTGGGGCAAAATAGCAACAATGTACTGATATCCGATTTAAGCACAGAAGTCTACTGAAAGATCTACCTTTTTCAACCCCGCTGGTAAGGAGCTTCTGTAGAGTGTAAAAGAAGTGTTGCGGGTTCAAAGTCACACAGTCAGTGAACAAAAACAAGGCAGTTAAGACACGTAGTTATGGTCTATGAAAGAGGTTTCTCTCTTTCAGAGGTGTTTTCAAATTTGCTCTTCTGACAAAATCCAGTCCATGATGTATCACAAAATATATCTAGGATGACTCAAACATGCCCATGTGCAGAGAAGGGGTTAGTGTTTCCCACTGGCATAATTTCAGAGGTGCTTTGGCACAGGACATTCTCAAAGAGTGCTTCCAAGTCACAGGGTGGCTGTGCAATCAGTAGTTTCTCTTCAATTTCTGTCTGTCTTGCTGCTATAAAGGGGGCCTTTGGTTGCAGATATGTATTTTTTTACTCCAAGAGAGCCTGTCACAGTTGCAGTGAAATGAAACTTGAAAGACACTTAAAATGTAGACCTTACAGTCTCATTAGATGTTGTCTCACCCCCAGAATTCTTCATTTTCAAAGCCGTTTCCTCCGAATCAAGGTCCCTCCCGGAAACATAGGACGGCTACGGAGTTTGTCCTGAAGAACATTCACCTGGGGAGCATTTTGCAAGTGTCACAACTGATTTATTTTGTTTAAGCTCTATTTTAATCGTCAGTGTTTCTTTACACAAAATATATCTGTTTCCATTTGGACATTATTGGTTAGAGCTCCTTTTGAGCTGTTTCAATGCACCAACAAGAACATCTGTACAAAATATCATTTTGTTTTGGTTTATACTCAGTACCCCACAATGTCTGTAAACAGAAATGTTGGCTTTATTTCTTTTTAATAATCTTTTGAGATTTTTTTCAGTAAATAGAGCCAACTTTTTATGAAGATGGCTTCTTTTTTACCAAAAAAAGAAATGTTTGCTCTATTATCTACAAGTGCTTTAACTTGTGCAATGCAGTCTGTTCTTAAACAGCTTTCTCTCTTACTAATGAAATAGATAAAGTCTTAAAATTTTAATGTAGCCTGAGAGCTGGTTTATATTTGTACTAATGTCTGGGAAGCATAATGTTTCTGTACAGAAATTAGCATTATGGAACTAAAAGTAATATGTGGTTGTTCAACATTCTCCTATGTCCTCTTAACTGTTTGAGAACACTAAATCTGCATTTGATGAGTAGGTAGAACACAGTAACTAAACTTTTATTTGGGAAAAGAAAACAGGATATTATTAAAGATTAAACTAACAGCTTTAAATACAAACCATTTACCAAAGCAATGTAAGTAGAAGTCTTTTGTTTCTAACCCACCATGTTTTCAGTCTTTGTTCTCCTTTTCTTCATAGGGTAGTTTACATTTTTCCAGACGTTGAGAGACAATATTTAAATGCAGGTTACTAATAAGCAAAGGCAGTCACAGTAGATCAGATTGTGTAGAGGTTGATATGCAGGAAATAAATTTGTTGGGACACAGTGACTGAATAACAAAGTCTTTACAGTTTAAGAATCTGATTTCTGTGAAATATCTTGATCCTTCATGAAACCTAATCTTGTTACAGCACTTTATGTTACAGCATAACTCATCATACTGTAACTATATGGGGAGGAGGGGGATGGAGAAGGGAGGCTGCAGCACAGTCCTTCATTCATTATCATTAGTTATTTTACATGGAAATAATGGAATTACATTGAATACACTTATGTTGTAACAATCTTGAACTTCCATGCTGAGACAACCTTGAAATGTTCTGCACTGCTTATTTTTCCACAGAATTTCCCAATGGAATACCTTAACAGAGAATCCTGCTTCAAAATGTGTAGCATGGTGGGGCAACATGCTGTATTGCTCGATACTTCAGGGTAGTTTGCACAGGGTTAAATTTACCCATGTGTTTTTATCCACAATTTTAAATTACTTCCCTTCCCTTTGAGTTCGAGTCTTCTCAAAGGTAAGAAATCTCTGAACACAGGAGTCTGCAATGCCTTAAAGTAAAAATGAAAATACAAGCCTGGCTGTTACAGTATTAAGCTTCTGAGTGCTTGACTTATCAGTAGATATTTTGACAGGAAGCACAGGGAAAGTGTCCTAGATAGCAAATGTGAGTGACCAATTATAAGTAAAGTGCAGACTGAGAGCTTTGTAAATGCAAGTAAATTACACAGATAGGACTTCTAACTTTGTTACCTCCCTAGCTGCCATGCCCTTAATATTATTTTAAATTATATTATTGTCAGTAGGATAATTTAAATATAAAGCATTAAATCTGTTTCACTGGATTATCTGTATGCACCCAGAGATTAATATAACCAGTTCTAATCCACTGGCTGTTTTGTAGATATTTTCCTCTGCCAGCCTAGCTATTGATATCAGCAGACTGACACTCTTTGTCCACAATGGGTTATGTTGTTCTGAGGTGTTGAACATTCTAGAAAAGTGTAAAAGGGATTTTGCTGGCATATTGATGCTGGTTTCCCCATTAACCTCATTTTGAACGAGCGACTTGGGACAGCTCTCTTGACAAAAGATTTCAGACGTGTAGAGTAGTCATGATCCAGATATGCCTAGCTTCTGATTCTTTCTTTTTAATTTCATATAACATACAATTTCATAAAGTATTTGGGGAATATGCTGGAATAATTAATAAATCTGAAGAAGCTGTGATTTGAAAATATATTACATGGATAGAAAAATAACCACATTATCAAGCTAAATGTTTGATTTATTTGATTTGTTTATTCAGCTGAAGTCTGCATATTAACACAGCTTTCTGTTTTTGAAAGTAGTGCTGCTGAATTACAATTCCAGATGAGCACATTCAACCATCAGCAAGTTTTATGGTTATATATATTACATGTATAAATTTGTGTGCCTGTTTTGAACTTTAGGAATTTTAAGTTCAAAATTTTTCTTCCATGGAGCAATTAAAACAAAACAAAACAAAGCAACTGTTCCTTGTCGCTAATGTCATTAGTCAGCTTTGAATCACTGCCAGTTTTCTATTAGTAGAAGAAGTTGTCTGAGCTGGGCATGTCTTTGCTACATCTTCTTTTTGAAAGAACAGTATTGCACCAGAGGTACTTTTTCCTTGAATAAAGCACGAACAAACAGCAAACAGTTCCCACCTAATGATTTCCATACATACTTTACCAGCAAACTTACCAAAGAGCTCTTCTATTTTTCAGTACCACAGCCATGATTGCTTCTCTTGGCTTGCTGGTTGCTTTCTACTTTTAACAACCTCAGATATAATCAGCCACAACTGTATGGTTTATATTTAAAATCAGTTTGTAGAGAAACCTGTCGTGTTCTTCATTGGCTAAATCATGTGTTGTGTAGGTTAACATCCCTTACAGTCCCCAGAAAAGTCTCTATAGTCACCAGATAGCTTATGTATTCTGTAAGTTTTCACAATTGCTTCTTTCATGCAAAGTGAACAAAAAATTGAAATATTTTCAATTAACTGTGAAGAGGACTGATTATTTAATACCAAAGATATATTGGACATACCAAAGATATACCAGTAGGCAGTTACCAATCAGGACAGGTCTGCTGATCATGGAGTTTAAAATTATATAGATAAAGAGAAGTATTTGATTTACCCATTACAGTACTTTCTCTATTTGCTTAGATTTTTTCTACCTAAACCTTTTTTGATCAACACTGGGGAAACAAAAATTCTTTGCATGTTTTCCTCCTCCTAATTTGTTTTCAAAGACTAAGAGAAATTTTTAATAAGCTTCTAGAAATGTCAGTTCCTGTGTGATCTATATAAGACAAATCTCATCCATTCTAGTCAGAATAGGAAATATAAGTTTTCAGGTCACCCAAGCTCAAGGTCAGAAGTTGGTGCTCCATCCATCTGGCACTTTCTTAGACTGTTTTCATGGTGAACTGTTATAGTCAACGCTGAATAGAGGTGTAACATAGTCACAAATTATTCAGCTCAGTAGGGTACCAGATAACTGTCATGGTTTAGCTAGGATAGGGTTCTGATTTCCTCCATTAGTTACGAGTCAGACAAGTTTCCTGTTTTGGAGGAGATTTTTTTTTAACACAACATTACATTCTCTCTAACAACATATTGAGACATTTTTCGTGGTGTTTTTTTTTTTTTTTTAAAGTATTCCTATACAGTCTTAGGGGTCTGAAAGACTTTTATTTCCTTGCCAAGATTGGATAGAATTAATTTACAGCCAAAACTTCAGAAACTCAGTGTTATTTATTGGTATTCTGTAAATCACTAGTAGGGATGGGAGATGCTGGAGGCAGTGGTTTTGGTGCTGTCCTACAAAGGCACTTGGCTGAACCTGTAGTCCAGTGTACTGGTTTTGGCTAGGATATAGCTAATTTTCTTCATAATAGCTTGCAGGGTGCTATGTTTTGGATTTCACACCAAAACAGTGTTGATTTCATACTGGTGGTTCAGCTATTGCTGAGCGGTGCTTACACAGAGTCAAGGCCTTTTCTGCTTCTCATGCTGCCCCGCCAGTGAGCAGGCTGAGGGTGCACAAGAAACTGTGAGGGGACACAGCTGGAACAGCTGACCCTAGCTGAACAAAGGGATATCCCAAAACATGTGGTGTTGTGCTCAGAAATTAAAGTTGGGGAAAAAGGGAGGAAGGGGGGAACATTTGGAGTGATGGCATTTGTCTTCCCAAGCCACCATTATGTGTGATGAAGCCCTGCTTTCCTGGAAATAGCTACACACCTGTCTGCTGATGGGAAGTCGTGAATGAATTCCTTGTTTTGCTTTGCTTGAGCATACAGCTTTTGGTTTCCGTATTAAACTGTCTTTATCTCAACTCATGAGTTTTCTCAGTTTTACCCTTCCAATTCTCTCCCCCATTTACAGGAGAGTGAACGAGCTGCTCTGTGGTGCTTAGCTGCCTACTGGTTAAACCACAATGCCCAGCTAAGTGTTTTTACCTGCTGGATAGTATAAGTTTGTTGTTCTTTAGAATCCCAACATATTACTTTGACTCCAAATTTCTCCTTGGTTATCTCACAACCTATAACTGGTGAAGAATTCATCCACTAAACTGCTGCTATTGACTTGATTGTTACCCAGTAAGTAAACTGCAGGCCATTGTGTGGAACAACAAATTTGACTAGAACAAAAGTTAATTGCTATTTTCTCAGGCAAAAGTTGAAACATATAGACTGCAATGCACTTTACTAGTTACACAAGATACTGCTGCATTCTTCTATGGGTAAAATTGTCTGTATATATATAAAGAGAGAGACAATATCTGACTGTAGAGAAATTTTCTCTGTTTCTTTGTGATTTTATTAACTTGAAGTGGTTGAACATATTGAGAAATGGCATCACCTGAGAATCTCCTTGCAGTAGACACTGGTACTTATCAAAGTCTGTTTTTAACATCTTCTACATCGTAATTAGGGCTTTTATCTATTGCAATCAAAATGCTACCATGGTGATTCTGTGATTTGCCACAGTACATAGATCTTACAATTGCACTTTATTCTAAATAAAAGATTTCATCACTGGGAAGCTTCTATTATCTCTAACCCTCTGCAGCAAATCTATGTCTACTGATCCACTGGATGAACCAGGATGAATTACAAATAGGAGAACAAAGAGAACAGTTTATATATATGCTGAATTCCTTTGGGTACCCCAGTCCATTCTCCTCAGCTTAGTGCATTGTCTGCAAACATCAAAGAGATGCTGTACATTTCCAAGTCTGCTGGATGATTACAGAATTGTAACTTTACAGGTTTGTTTGAACTTCTTTGCATGTTGGTGTTCAATATTCTTGAATGAAAAAGCTACTGTAAGTTTTGAAAAGTTTTCTCCTATAAATGTTGGATGCAAACATTCTCCAGATCTAAGATTGTTGGAAGGTGATAGAAGAGAAGCCTGATACAGGTTATTAAACATAAATTGTGGATATTATTGGTGGAGGACCCTAAGCCACAGACTGTGCAAAGAGGGAGGACAGGCCCAGAGTATTATTCCTCTACCCTTGCTGTAGCGCTGTTTTATTCACCTAGACACCTTCATCTACCAGTGTTCCTGTTGATTTTGCCTGTAGGGCTGAGGAAACAATGAGCACAGGAGGACAAAAAAGGACAGAAAATGTGCCAGATAGGGAGCTAGGGAGAGCACCCTTGACAGTCCCCACTACTAATGGCCAGAGTTCTTTCTGATGCCAAGCAGCAACACACAGTTGATCAACTCATCAAAATATTAAATGTCTTCTGTTTCCAAATGAAGAATAGAAAAAGAGACTTGGGGGAAACCAAATGATCACAAGGGACAATAACAAAAAAAAGGGAGAAGAGTGAGTGTTGCACTGTTGAAAATGGCAAATATAGAAAAGCCAAGCTGTGGCACCAAATAGACCATTCCTGGTGTGACCATTTGTATTGGCCAGTGCACAAGATAGGTCTGTGGCCTGGTGCAGTATGAGCTTTCTAGTCAGAGGCTTCCTTTAGATTATGAAACTTGACTCTGGAATATAAACATTTTGCTCTAAGAAGCCACCATCCTCTGAAGTCCTTTGCTAGAACTATATGGGTGCCCGGTGTGAGAGGAAGTTTGAAAATAGGTCAACTGAGGCAGGAATTTTCTCAGTCTGAAACAAATAAATTGCATCTTGGTGACAGAACTGCTTTTCTTTTCTCACCCAAACTCCAAATTATCTAGAAGGGGACGAAAAGAAACCCATACAGAATCCTGAGAATTCTGCACATTTTGGAAGTGTGGAAGACTGAAAAATTCTGCATATTGTCAGCTTTCTCTTGCCTATAGAAATTATACTGTCACCAATTTTGATAAATTGCCTCCTTTAGCAATAACTCTTCTTTTCACTATTATTTCCAACTTCAGACATAAGCTTACCACAGACCACTTGTAAATGCAATTGTTTCTATTCGGTTATTTTACTATCTACCCATACCATGCTTCTGAAAGCCCTTGCGCTAAAGCCAGAATATTGAATAAGCTGTTCATTTAAATATTTAAGGCTGTACACCAGAATGACCCAGAAACTGAGAATTCATCTTATTTTTTCACCTCCCTAGTATTCCTCTAAAGAAGTTATCACTAGAGTTTCTGATTCCAATTTCTGATATACCACCTTTATTCCATGTTTACTGATTTCTGTTTATCACAAATGTTCAGCATGAGATTAAAAAATCCATTCTCTCCTCAGATCCATTTTACCTTTAGTAATTAACATGATTCTAGGATGTTGTGTTTCAGAGGAGATCTCAAGAACTTCATACTTTTTTCCATTTTGGAAAACTACTACAGTACACAGATGCAATTAAAATATCAGCCTTGAGGCAGGACAACTTGCTCACTGAAAACCAATGTCCCACAAACCATTCATTTGACCTAATTCTTACGTTAAAAAATAATTTTAGTAGATTGATTTGCAAGATATCTTTTCTTGTGCTTATTATGGTATAATTAGCAAAAAATGAATTCCAGACCAATTATGAACTCATCCACTATCTTTGATATGTAGAATTTTTGCTTTAACTTCAGAGTCTGAATTTTCAAACCTAAATCTTTCTTCCTCTCCCCCCCTGCTGCCCTCCATGGTTGCCTGTTCTTCCTTTTTCTTTTCTTCCCAAATCTATCAACAACATATCCAAACAAGCAGTTCATATTTACTAATACTTTTAGCTTGTCTAGGCAAATAAATGTTAGCTAGAATTAATGCCCAGTACTCATGGACGTTATAATGTACTTTGGTGCTTTAGTTGTACTTTCAAGCACAATACTAGCATATCGTATGTAGGTTCTTTGGTAAAATAAGTTTCTTCTCTTTGTATACTGTTAAATTAATTTTTGCCACCATACACTGGTTAAACAAGAGTGTATATTACTGATGAAACCAGAAGTAAATGCGCCAAAAGCATCCTTAGAAAACTCATGCAATTATATTTAAATCATGAAAATTTACATTTCCTCGTCTACTGTTCTTTTTTTCTTGTTCTTTTTCCTTTTTTTTTTTTTTTTTTGGCATACTGTTCTAATTCTGTACTTGCTGGAGACTGCAATTGATACAGACTGAGGTAAGCAGAGAAATGAATATGATTTCAATGGACTTAGACCAATTCCATATAGTGTTAACCCTAAAACATGTATTTTACTTTAGATGTATTACCAATTTCTCTAAGCTTTGGCACTCTTTTTAAAATATGAACAATTTTTTTTTTTGCTGCTTTTTTTTTCAATACCTTCCTGTGAAGGAGTTAAGGTTTGGACTTTCTTTTTTCCTGTATTGTTTTTAATATTTGTTTCCCTTCTTCCTTAGGCATCTTGGGTTTTTCCATTTTTTCCATTTTCCTAATTTTTTTCCTCTTCTCCTTTCCAGTTTGGCTTTCTCAGATGTTTAAAAGCACAACACTTGAGTTTCTGACAATCACAGTTAGTGTTGGCTCTCTTTTTCTTCTTGTGCTGAACCAGCTTTTAAAAGCCACACCAGCTCTCTCAGCAGGTGACTGCTGACTTGTACTGCTAGAAAATCACAGCTTTCCAGACAGTCAGTCAATGCCAGAGGAGGAAAGCTGCCTTGTGGCAGTTTTAATGACCTAAATTGAATTTGTACAATTGGGTGAGGAAGGCTTGTGCATTACACAGCTGATTAAGAATTGCGTAATCTGTAATTCTATTGCACCAGAGAGTGCCAAGTGACTCTTCATGTCAGTAAATGAGGACAAGATATTTAGAAGCATGGAAATTCACACTTGAGGCCCTTTTTCAGTGTTTTACGGCTATTGTATTTTCCGCCAAAATCTGATACACCTGAGTAAATATAAGAATACCAGAAATATATACATTAAATCCAGTAGAGTACCAAGTTGCTATCTATCTGTATTTTCTGACAATAAATCATTGGTATTTTATTCCCATGGTACTAGTTAGGAGTGTTTTAATGAAGTGACTCTAATATCATGACTCAATGACTTTTTATTTTTCTGTTAAGAAGAAAGATAGTAAAACTGTCTTCTGCATAATTTTATGGGGTACATTATCAGAGTACTTTGGCTACATTAGAGTTGCATACTTAGGTCATGTTATTAGCACACTTAGGTTCTTCTTTGTTCCCATTTTAGCCGTGATAGGACTGTTGCTTAGATGGGACAACTCACCTATGCAAAAGTGGGCATGGCACTGGGTAAGAGATGTATGGGGATAGGGATGAGGGGTTTTGGCTGAGTTACAATCCATGGTGAAACATATGGCATGTCTGTATGTGTAGAGAGGAGTAAGAGAGAAGAGAACATGTTCCACAAAAAAAAAATACAATTTTATTTCAGTTCCAGAGACAAAGGATACAAAGAGCATTTTTTAAAAGAGAGAAACTGTTTGTTCTTCCTTTGCTCCTAGTGGTAGTCCTTTCCTGCCATGTAGGACAGATTATTAAGTTACACACTAGAAGTACTGAAATCCCTCTTCGTCCCTTCTTATTCAAGCAAAGCTGTCACTGACTTCAATGGCAGCTCTGCCTGATTAAAGAGAATTGAATAGGGCCCTGAAGCAATGGTGCTTTGTCCTTGTCTTTGCTCTTCTGGCCCTTAACCATTACTTTTAAAGAGCTTGAAGCAATAGTGGCACGGGCAGATTTTCAGGTGAACAAGCAAAAGGATAAAAACCAGTATCATGAGTTGTTTCAAGTCCTACTACAAGAAGAGCCAGTGTGTGTCATATTGAAAGAACTGAAAAGGAAGAATGCATAGAAGCATTTTTCAGGTTTAGGGTTTTAAATACAACAAATAAAACATCAACATATAATAAAAATGTGCAAGCTTTGTTACTACTTCTGTTTTTATGAATTTGAATATGATAATTGGAACACCATGCATATGCTTATTCCAAGTTTATAACCACTGCATTGCTAACCCCATCCCAATATTGACAGACATTAAAAATAAGATTTTTTTTTAAATTGTCACATTGAGATTACTAAATGAAATGCCAATTACACTGTTTTATGTAAAAAGATGAGGCAGGGATTGTTAGAACTAAGAGCACAAATCTTCACAGTATTAATGGAGAAATATGATTGAATAAAGGTGTATTAGAAAAATACTGGACTTTTCAAGGTTTGAACACAAAGGTCTACAACAGTGGGACTGATATGACTAAATATAAATACTTATACCGGAATCCATCACTCTATAGTCCTTTAGTAGTCAAGTAAAAAGTAACTGCTTTTAAGATGTGATTAATACAATTTAGATCTCTGCTTTCAGGCAGAAATACCACTACATATACAGATAGGAGCTTATGCTGACTAGCTCAGAGATGAATGATGTACATTCAATCAGATAAACATGTTTAAAATACATGTATTAGTATATATAGGTGCCAAATTATAACTACTGAATGTTGTTTGATCTTGGACAGTAGGACTGACTATTAAAAAAAAAATAAAATAAATCTAACAGGCTTGTTCCTGCTCTTCTTTTTCTCCGCTCCTCCAACAACTCAAGATCATTCTCAAAAGTCCCTGGCACAGGAGATTCCTAGTCCCAGATCTTACCTTGCAGTGATCTTCTCTGCAAGTTAGCTGATATTTATTGGACAAAGTACTGTTCTTGCCTCCTGCTAGGATTATGCATTCAAAAATGTGTAGCAGTATCTTCAAAACAAAGCTATGTCTATTATTTCACTCAAAAGATGGAGAACACATAAAGCAAAGGGTTAAATCAACAGAATCCTGTGCACATTATTCCTTTTCCTGGCTCTTTTTTTTTAAATGTATGTGTTAAAAAAATGTCCTTGGTACCATATCTACTTGGGAACATCTATAAGACAAGTCTATCACGCCTTTTTTTTCCAGTCCCAGCCTACTGCCTTTAACATGCATTCAGCTTTCACTTGAATCCTTTGTCCAACGCTCTCTTTCAGACTTCAGCCTCTTAGACATTTCTGTTCTGTTTAGACCAGAAGGACAGATCAAAGGTCCTGATTCTGGAAAGTGATAGAAAGCTATTTTGACAGGATGAAACCAAATAGGAAATAGAGTTGAACCAAGGATACCTTACTCCCACAACAGTTTTGCCTTTCCTGTAAGGATCAAAGGAGGTAAACTGGCACCTAAATGAGCTAGATGTGCTCCATAGATTCAAGCAGGAGACTATCACACAAATAACTTGAATGTATTTGGTATTCCAGTAAAATCTACACTGATATTTCCTGACTTTCTTAAATATTTGGCAAATTTAGCAGAATGTTGTATTCTGACCTTGTCTTCCCTCCTATAGCTTTTTTGGCTCTCGTGACAATCCCATAAGATTAAGCCATTATGACTCAATTTATTTCCACCTGTATTTTTCATGCAGTCATTTTTCAGCAAACCCATAAAAACAAAAAATAACTCACTCACTGCAGCATGGATTCATGTTTCCCAAATCATATAACCATTCACAAAGCTGGTTGCAATTTATAGACTGGTGTGTTGTGGGTAACATTATTTCTACTAGAAGAATGGTTTTTTGTAGCACCCAGCAGAATACAGTTAATAATGCATTGCTTAGCATTTTGAATAATTTTAACAAAGGAATAGTTTTGGTACTATAAACTTATTTGAGATGACTGTTTCCCCTACAGACCTTCTTTATGGCTCTGCTCATAAAATCATTACATATCTTGTTGACATACCTCTCTAGCTTTCTTCTCATAGTAAATACAAAGAAAAATGAAATGAACTAAAAAGGTGCATTGCTCAATGAAAATTTGAAGGTGTTCAAGGAACACAGTCTAAAAAAGTTTTTTCAATTGAAGCTTATTTAATATGTCTGGTTTGATTGGAACTCATTGTAGAGGGTTGTCAAAAGTCTGTGCATTTCTGATCTCCTACTTAAGTTCTCTACATGGATATTACTATCACTTAAGGCTTAAGCCATGACTTAATATATACTTAGAGCTTCCACATACTCAGTGTATATAAAACTGATTATCAGTCTTGCTGTACAGTTGTGGTTAAATATACATATCCACAGAATCACGGAATCACAGAATGGTCAGGGTTGGAAGGGACCTCTGGAGATCATCTAAGTCCAACCCCCCTGCCACAGCAGGGACACCTACAGCACGTTGCACAGGACAGCGTCCAGGCGGGTTTTGAATGTCTCCAGTGTGGGAGACTCCACAACCTCTCTGCGCAGCCTGTTCCAATGCTCTGCCACCCTCAAAGTAAAGAAGTTCCTCCTCATGTTAAGATGGAACTTCCTATGCTCAAGTTTGTGCCTGTTACCTCTTGTCCTACATCCAGCATGATTTTATTTAATAGTTTCAAATTTCTACAGACTCCATTTGGAAACTCAAATCTGGAAGGAGTAGCTTAATTCGTTGAGTCTAGCTCCTTGATCTAGCATTAAAAACTATTTCCCTTTCCATAAACACAGAAATCTCTGTTAAAAGCAGCTGGGTTTTCATTGCTTTTTTTGTTTGATTGTTTTTGGCACTGTTTTATTTTGGCTTAAATTATTATCTTACCTCTGTGTGGCATACCTTCAACTCTTAGATTTCATTTACTAGGTTAAATGAGCCAAGTTTCTCTTCTCTTCTCTTGTAAAACACACTTTCCATTCCCTTGGTTGCATTATCTCTTTCCTCTGCTTGATTCCCTTTGACTTCTTTTTTCTCAAACCTGGTTGACCACGACTGTACACTAATGAACATATTTGATAGAAGTAACATTTCCTTAATTCTACTGAAAAATTTATCAACTGATGTGTCTTACACTTACATTTCTCTTTCACAGATGGAAAATACTGGCAGTTCCCAGACATCTTACAATCGAACTCGTCCTTTTCTTCCTTCTCAATTTCCAGCTGATAACTCTGCTGACAAAACCGGGATTTTGGATCTTACTGAAATCAAACTACAGACATATAGTGGCTCAGAACATAATTTTCCTTATTGCAAAGGAAGGCACAAAGTTTTCACCTTCTCCATCATATAATACCTTCCTGACATCACGAAATGACATAAATCATTTGCTATCAACCCTGAAATTCCTGTTTTCTATCACCTTTAAGACTTAGGTGCCTTTTCTCTGCTCCTCTCAGCCATCTCTATTTGCAAGTAAGTTGGTCTTGCTATTGCTGTGATACTTTTACCTGGCCACATCTTGCTAGTTCTGGTTCTTTTTTTTCCCAGGACATATATTTCTCTTCCAGCAGACTCAATCTCCCCCTGATTCCAGAAAAGTTAACTTTATCTAGCAACTCCCACTTTTAAAAGAATGGGACATAGAAGCTGATAAGCAAGAAATAAGACAAATCCATCCCACTGCAATACAGATACTTGGTAATATTTTGACATTTATCTTTAGGAAACTCCAAGCATCCTTGGAAAGTCAAGCTCTTTTAAAATCATTCTCAATTATTTTAATTACTGTTTCGGGTTATTGAACATTTTCTCTTTTAAGTTTTAACATCTTGGTTTTGGCTGTATTTTAATTTATTCCAATGTTCTTAATTGTATTGGGTTTGGCTGAGGTGGAGTTAATTTTCCCCATAGCAGCCCTTATACTGCTGTGCTTTGTATTGGTATCTAGAATGGTGTTGATAACACACCAGTGTTTTGGCTACCACTGAGCAGTGCTCGCACAACATCAATGCTGTCCCTCTGACATGACCCCCCCTCACCAGTAGGCTGGGGTTGGGCAAGATCTTGGGAGGGGACATAGCCAGGACAGTTGACCCCAATTGACTGAAGGGATATTCCGTACCATATGATATCTGCTCAGCAATAAAAGCTAAGAGAAAGGAGGAGGAAGGGGGGT
This sequence comes from Pluvialis apricaria, assembly GCA_017639485.1. Lineage (NCBI taxonomy): Eukaryota > Metazoa > Chordata > Aves > Charadriiformes > Charadriidae > Pluvialis > Pluvialis apricaria. Next base: position 97,977,549 of record CM030009.1, read on the forward strand.
ATTTGTTATTTACGGCATTTGTCTTCCAGAGCAACTGCTACCCATAGTGAAGCCTTGCTTCCCGGGAAGTGGCTGGACATCGCCTGCTGATGGGAAGTAGAGAATAAAATATTTTGTTTTCCTTTGCTTCTGTGTGTGGCCTTCACTTTTGCTTTATTAAACTGCCTTTATCTTGGTCCATGAGTTTCTTTTCCATCTTATTTTCTGCCCCCACCATCATGCTGAGGAGGGGAGTGATAGAGCAGCTTGATGGGCACCTGACATCCAGCCAAGGTCAACCCATCACTTTAATACAAGTTCATTTTCACTAATTACCCCTTCAACTCTGTACTGTCTCTAAAAGAAAGACTGTTTTTTTGGTTCAATGATTATTTGCTGAAGAAATGCGTAGGCTCTATTGCCTCTGAATATCTGGGCAATTATTGAAAATATTTCTCAATCTAAAGTTTAATTAAAAGTAGGTTTAAATTTAAAAGCAACTTATTAAGCTTAACTGGGAAATTGCTCCAGCTTTTCCCAGAGTTTTCCAGATGGTTTCTCTCTCTTCCACACTATTATGTATTTTGTGTCTGCCCATTTCTTCTCTTCAGAGCAACCACATTATTGTGCAATGGCTTTCTTTTTTACTAGTTAATCTTCTCATATATTACTGATCTTAAGTGAGTGTATATGTTTTTACCTGATAAAGATATTTGGTTACAGAATGTTGTTTGATAGCTGTGCCCACAACAGAAAAAGAGCAGTCACAAGAATATGAATAAAATTTTCATATTGATGCAGTTACGGTCTTAGTGTAGTCCAAATGTATTATGAATTGACATATTAATATGACAACTGTGCTATAGAAACCTGTGCTTGAAAGACAAGAAGGCTGTTTTATATTTTTGTCCAAGTTAAAAAAATAAAATATTAAAAGCTGTCCTCTAGCAGTCTGTGAAACACGAGGTATATATGCTGGTAGGACATGAATGCCAAATATGATGAACTCCTCATACATCTGTTTAACCAACCAGCTACTTGCAACTGGAGTTTTTAAAAGCAACAAATAATGATGAAGGTAAGAAATTTTCCATGCACGTAATTGAAGCAAAATGTCGGAAGACAGATAAAAAAGACGAAAATCTGTAGTAGAAAACTCATCTAAGAGGATATATATGACTAATTATATATAAGGAAGGCCATTGCTAGTAATCTTTGGATTCAAGTTGCTGGATGACTGAACTCTTTATCTTTCCATTTGATTAGTTGCATGCCAATACTTTTATTTGTTGTTCGCTTAAATAAAGGATGAATCTTCTGTCAAGACATGAATATTTCGAAGAGGCGGATGTACTCTGGAGGAGCTAAGTATGACTAGCAGATGACGAGCCAAACCTTTGAATTGCACTGCTAGAGCAAGAGTTGAAGGCTTGAAAGAGACAACAGTTACATCTCCCACTTCCTCTGTCATTCACATCTGAGATGCATAAGGCTCTGTGGGATACACTCAGCTTCACATTCAGATGATGGGCTGGCCTTGTATGTAAGTGCTGATGTTCAGGATGATTTAAGTAGACATCTAAGGTATACCGAAGATAAGATTTACGAAAGGTCATAGGAGAGGGTGACTTGACATTGTAGAACAGCCTGCCATAGCAGAAAATACTGACGTGGCTATTTACAACGAACTATAAATGACTCACTTTCTACAAAAGCTTTATGATAAGCACAGACAAATATGACAGCAATTGGAGCAATAAGAAGAAAAATATATAACTTTTGGAAAAAATTGTATCTTACTGAAATGACTGCATGAATATCTTTAGTTGTCCAAAACTCAGCTATTAGAGATTTAACAAGCTCTGAAATAAAATTAGTTCTATCTATATAATGGCTATAAATACCTAAACCGGTTTATTTTTGGGGGGGGGGTTGGTTGTTTTTTTGTGGGTTTTTGTTTGTTTGGTTGGGTTTTGTACTTTATAGCTAAATAGGAAATACTTATTTTGTAAGAATATAATGAATATCAGTGTACTTTTAATATAGGACATTACTAGTTTCGTTAAGCATTCTGAACAAATGAAGCAATGGGTTCTATATTCTACAGAAATTCGCTTCTATGTGTTATTTCAACTGAAGTATAGTATTTCTTTTGTGCAGTCTTTTTTGGCAAGCTTTATGAACTTTCAAAAAATTTTTTTTAAAGTTTAAATGTTCAGTGTATAAATAAAGAGGAATTGATTCATTTCATTGGAGGCAAGATTAGTAAAATTATTTAATGGCTAACAACGAACAGAACAGCTTATAGGCTTTCTTGAGTTCTGTTTTCAGTGTGAGTGCCATACAGCCTTAGTTGCTTCCTGAAAAAAAGGATTAAGTCAATTTCTTTTACTATCATCACTAAAAAAAAAAATAAATTAAAAATTACATAATGCTCAGCTGGCTGCTGACTCACCTTAGTATCCAATTGCCTTACGGCATGTTGTCTGCTGTCTTCTAACACTTCATAGGGGTTATTAGGATACAGAAGTTCTTTATAGCTCACATGGACCTTTTAGTTTGGTGGAGAATAACCCTTATACCTGCCATTCGAATAACTGAGAAGTCAAAGCTCCAACAGAAAACATTCAGGGGCACAGTCAAGATATACGAACTCCCTACTTTATGACTGAGAAGGGGCTGCATGACAGCCACTGATAGAAGATTAGCATTGTTCAGAATTCTTTCTAATCATTCTGGCCAGAGAATTTTGACAATTCTGTGCCAGTATTCATAAATATTCTTCAAAGAAAATAAATGGGAAATCTAAAATTCTTCCTATTTTCATATTAGGAATACGAAAAAGCTAAAGGAGAAATAACCTTGAGGGGTAATTTTCAACTTCTACTTGAACTAGGTAAGGGAAAAAAAAAAAAGACAGACCTGTCCTCTCAGTATCTACTGCTTGGTTTAAATTATAAGATTACTACATATTACGAATTGCCACAATGCAAACCAAAAAATTGCAGTGCGTTGAAGTGCTGAAAAGTAATACTTTAAAGTGCTTTTGTTTTTCATATGTCTCATTGTAATTTATAGGTTATGAAAAATCTGCAATATTTGTTTTATATTACGTCAAGTCTGTTCATTGTTTTTTCCTAAGCGATTCAACGCCACAAGTATTTATATATTTTTTCTTTTGCAGCTGAAAAAAAACCAAAACAAATACCTGACATAAATCCCCACGGTGATTGCTGTCTTCTAATTCCTTTTTTGCAGTTCAGTGCTTCCATTTCAATAAAGATGATATCATTATGCCATTACTTTAATTATAATATCCAATATCTTATCAAAATGAAAAGTCAGTATATTTTTCCCAAGGGTTATAATTCTGTGGAGTGCATGTTTGAAGTTCAGATACATTTTTAAGCATACAAGCACTGAAAGACTACCATTTGGGAATTAATGATTTACAATATATATATTTATGGCTGAAGAGGTTTTCTGTATTTTTTTCTGTATTGTGTACACACAGTTAATGTTTATGAATGAGTTATAAACAAATATTAGCACACTGAAGAAAAACTGTAAAGAGAGAAAATACTGTTATTCCAGCTCTTTGGGGGTAAATACGCAAAATACATCCTTTAAAAAAACCCATTTTTTTTTAATAGTGAGACCTTAGAAGCTGTGTGTAACAGTGATGGAGTACACTATTTGAAATATGGGTTTCTTTATAAAGTCATCTTGACTTCATCCATTGTTTTCATTTTGGTATTGCAACACTACTGAATTAGGATTTCCTGTTAGCAAAATTCATGGCTGGGGAATTGATCTTCAGGGGATGACAGATCTGAAAACTGGGTGCAAAAACACAGGGGTATCTCTGTTAATTAGAAGGAAGCAAGCAGACATAATAACTGTGAGTCAAAAAGTATTACAAATTATCCCTTGAGAAACTCTTTTAGACAAACGAAGAAAAAAAAAGCAAACCAACATAACTTCCTTTATGACCTTTCTCATTTGGAGTTGGGTGTTGGGACACTGGTGGTCAAAACATAAATAACTACATGAATGGTAGTGTGAGACTCCTAAAATACCTGTGCTTAGTGAGAGGAGGTAATGACAAAGAGTGAAATAGAAGTGAAACTGCATTTTCCATTTTTAGTGGAATCCTCTGTTTTACTGCAACATTAACTCCAGCATTTGATCTGCGTATTTTAAAAAGCACAAGCTACTCTTATTTTTACTATTCAATGCAGTAGCTTGGGGTTGAGAGGCCTTTTACCTTTCAGTTGTTGGTCAAAGTTTCCCAAAGTTTTGTATGTAGCATATGTTCTCTGACTAAAGGTCTCATCTGCTGATTTATTTATTACTTCTTTTAACAGTTCTCAGTGCACACTCGTGGCACACTTAACTTAGTTATTTAATCTTATGATATTTGTCAGGAAAAGAACACCATATCTAACCAGGTAAATCTGACACGCTTTTTTTTACTAATTCTGTCTCTCTTCCCTTTCTAGCCCTCATTGTGCCAAGCACAGCAGAATTCATCTCACCTGACCTTAGACTTTATAAATTGATTGTTTAATCTTAGCTCCCTCTAGGAACAATGAAAAGAGGTAGAAATGCTTCAGGGAGTCATTTTGTCTGTCTGTTCATGTGGTCAGAGTTGCTTCTCTCTTGACAGGAGAGGACGTTCTCTTTAAGCTGTGCACGTATGTGGTGGGTCAACCTTGGCTGGCTGCCAGACGCCCACCCAGCCACCCCTTCTCAAAGAGGGCTGGGGAAAAAATGAGGTGCAAAAGCTTGAGATAAGGACAGGGAGATCACTTACCAAGTACTGTCATGGGCAAATCAGTCTCAAATTGGGGAGAACTAATTTAATTCCTTGTCAGTTAAAATAAATTTGGATAGCGAAAGGCAAAGACAAATTAGAACAATTCCCCCCTCATCCTTTATCCCAGGATCAACTTCACTCCTTCATTCTCAATTTCTCTACATCTGCCCCCACCCCAACTGACACATAACAAAAACTCCATAGCAGCTCCTCTCTGCTGCTTCCTTGTCTTCACACTTTTCCCTAGTTCTAGCATGGGCTCTCCATTGACCACAGTCCTTCAAGAAATCTACCTGCTCTGGCATGGGGTACTCCACAGACTGCAGTGTGGATGGATATCTGCTCCACTGTGATCTTCTCCACAGGCTGCAGGAGAATCTCTGCTTCAGCACTAGAAGCACCTCCGTTCCCTCCTTCTTCTCTGACCTTGTTGTCTGCAGGGCTGTTTCTCACACTCTTTTTCCCTCCTCCTCTTTCTGTAGTATTTTCTCCCTTTCTTAAATACATTTTCTCAGAGGTACCACAATTTTGGCTGCAGGGTCCTGCCCTGCGGTGGGTCGGTCGAAACCAGTTGGAACCAGCTGTGTCCAGCCTAGGGCAGCCCAGGCCTCTCCTCACAGAGGCTGCCATGCAGCCCCCCACTGCCAGCACCTTGCCAACTATGCCCAGTACAGCATAATATCTTGATGGTAACATGAATAAATTTCTGAGACAGAGTCTTTAAACATGTAGGAGATGGGATCTTTTTGTGGAGATGACTTTTTAGGACCATAGAACCATACTTGCATGTGTATAGCACATACACAGCCCCACAAGAAACTGTTTGATTCAAGCCAAATTTAAAGTTTTGTCCCATACATTTATTTTGCATGTAGGTGATTGTTCTTACTCAGTTTTGAGTTGCATTTTCTTAATGGTTTTATATTTATTGATTTAAATATTACTATTTTTTTCTTAAATTAATTGCCCTTGGATTGTTTAAACAGTCGGTTTTGAGAGCTCAGAACTCAGTTTTTAAGGTTAAGAACATATACCTTAGACCAAATTTTAGTATAGAGACTTGCTTTTATTTGGATGTCAAATGAATAACCAAATTATTAAAGACAATTTGACAGTAGCTAATAGTTCCTGCTGGGAAAACTGTGACAATAAGATCACTTACTACAGATACTGAGTCTCCTAAATGGTTAGTGTTCAGTGATGTAAAATGTGAAAGACAGTACTGATAACAATACCTGATAATAGAATACTATCACCTTCTGGAGGTTTAATAAAAATGTACACAGATCCAATAACGAGTAAGACTTGAACTCACATCTTCTGTGCTGTAGTTTGTGTTCCAGGCCTTGGATTGAGTGTACTGGGAAACCCAGACCTCCAAATATATATTTCCTTTGAGGTCCCTAAGATGGATGGGACTTCTTTATGGAGACTTCACAGCATTTAGCACTCTCTGCTATCTATATAGGGAATCTCCTACTCTAGGCACCTTCATATAAATTAGGTGGACTGGATTCTTGAAATTCTTCTGGATTTAAGGTTCTAATTTGATTCAAAATATTGTAAAATGTGAAATAAAGAAACTATGTCAAACTAATATGGGGGTTCATTTCTGTTGAAATTGAATATTCCTGTTAAGTCTAAAATGGCTTTTTGGTTATGGCATTAATTTTGGTAAAATATTTGACATATTTAACTTTAGCTAGACAATTTTCCTGAGATCGTTTTCCGTTCATCCAATGAATCAAAGAATTTCTTATTTACACAGGTCTACTGTGCTGAAAACACTATGGAGAGTAAGGCATCAAAAGAAACAATTCGTGCATCTCTGCAGATCAACGAAGCTGGTGCCGTTGATACAGTTTCTTCAAATGGAATGGAAGAACATATAAATTATAATTGGAATGGGAATTGCTTTATATTATATTATATTATATTATATTATATTATATTATATTATATTTATTATATTATATTATATTATATTATATTATATTATATTATATTATATTATATTATATTATGTGGTTATTTGACCTTGTTAGAGCTTCTGATATAAACAGAATGCTGGAATTCACAGAGATGGAGGCTAGAACATGCTAGTGGTGCCTGCCATATAACCTGTGTCTTGTTAAAAGAAGCCCTGCATAAAACCATGATTCTCTAACCAGTTTCCACCCATCCTCAAAAAGGATGTTACCAATATGAAGCACAGATAACAATCTCGGAACACAAAGCCAGCTAAAATATTTACAATCACTCTTAAATTATCAGATATCAGTGGGAAAAGAGGACACTGCTGAAGATATCCTCCACATAGTAAAAAAAGACTGAAAACAAATATAAGTTTTTAAGTGTTTAAAAATATTTCTTAGCATTTTCTGACTGTACTAACATCACAAAATCCCCCCTACTAATTCCTATGTTAATCTCAGATCTGATTAACAGTATTTTATACAGTCCCTTGATAATGTTATAGAAGATACTGAGTAAATAATAAATTCCTTCCTTTGTTGCTATTATATTTGGTAAGCAAATCTGGTGTTACCAACTCCAGGTATAAAAGCTTCTGATATATCCCTCTGGAGTTTTTTACTCATCTCTTCCATCTTTAAAGGCAGCCTAGAAACATGAATAGCAATTGTAGAAGACTGGATGGCTCAGGGAATTTGTAATCATATTCAGAGCCTTTTCTTTCTTTCCTACTAATCTAAATCTAGCTTGACTTGTTACCAAAGGTTGTTGCTAGATAACAATTCGATGGAATATACTTATCTGTAACACTTATTTGTGACCTCAGCCTATGGCACAGCCCTCACCTATAAAATTCTTCTGTTGCTAGTAGTCTCAATAAAGTTGTCATGGACTGAATGGGTATAGATAAAGAATTATTTTTTTTCTCCCTAGTCTCACAGGACAGTGTGGGAACCTTATGCTGCAGCTCCCCATGGTGCAAACAAAGAGTAATTCTTTTCTGGGGATGACAGGAAAATGTTTTCATGAGCATGAAAATTCACCTGTTTTAACAGAGTGAAGAAGGGCGGTATGGTGGAGGAAGCTCTGACAGCAGCGGGTAGAACAATAGTGTTACAAACATGTCAAACTTGAAAGGAGCTACATTAACAAGTCAATCTCAAGCAAGTAACCTCCTTTGGGAAGACTCTTTGAAAGGAGAAATGCTGTTAGCAGTCTAGCTATGTCACTTCTCATTTATACATTTTTTTTAAACTGCCTTCTTGGTCAAAAACATCCTCATTAACTTTATTTTCTATTTTCAGCATGCATTTATTATAGCTGGTTTACTCCATTCAGTTTCATATGTCTGCTTTTAATTCATTTCTTGACTTTGCAACCGAGATAGTAGCTACAATGCAGAATTTTGCTGAACATTTTCTGAAAGTGCATGCAATGTGCATATCTCCTTTGTCTAGGTTGACAGCCATATCCTGTGAGAATTCCAATGAGTTACTGAGTCTTTACCTCCCTTGTCTCTCCTTAGCCATTTTAAAATAATGGCATTATGTTGGCTACTCTCCAGTCCTCTCAGATTTCACTTGATCTATTTTGAAGAGCAGAAGTATATAAAAAATGTCTGCCAAAGCTTCTTCAATTTCTCTCCTTACTTTCTTAACCCTTTTGGACATACATTGTTTGGTCATGGCCCTATCAATTTTAAAAGCCATTTCACCTTATAATAACCATACCTGACATAGTCTGTACATATCCTAATTCCTAATCATCCATATCCATAAATCTGATTTCAGATGTAGTCAAATATCTACTCTCATCTTTTACAAGGCCATATATAACCATTATTTAATGCATCCTCAATCCCCTTACACTCACTCTAGGGGATAGGTTGCAACATTAAAGTTTCTTTCAGCAATGAGGATATGTCTAGAGCTCAGGACTGGGCTAGAGAACGAGTTTTGATTCAGAATTGCAATAAATTTTCTGTTTCTTTCCTGCTTTAGGGAGGAAGCAGCCTGCAACTGAATTATAACTGTGATAGTTATTTGCTTCTTCACAACAGCTTGCTGACCCAGAGACATTGTTCTCCTCAATGCCCTGAAGTCTGCAGGTTTGCAGCCCTGTCAGGAAATCAGGAAGTGCTTTATATTTCTTTGCTTCTCTACCCAACCATGTCAGAATCATAATGATTAGCTCTTGAAAGGACCTCGAGAAGCTAGGTAGTCCATCCTCTCGTCCCAGGGCAAAACCAGCTGTACTAAAGCTTGTTTGTGTTACCTATTCTTAACAGCCTTCAGTCATGGAGATCCCATAACCTCCTTGAGCAGTCTGTTCAATGCTTATTTAAATTTTAGCTTTATAACCTTGCCTTAATTTTATTTAATAATTCTTAGAAACAAGATTAAAAAATAATGTATGCTACTTCACACATTACAGCAATTGAAAAACCTCTTAATGCTTCTGTGTGTTAGATGCTGATTATTCCTAACAAAAGTTTAGAGACAGAGCCTGAGGCTGATCCTAAACACTTACGAGATCTATTTGATGTGACCTGTCCCACTGAAATCAAGATGACAGCTGATTATAAATATTTTATATTGTCATCTACCAATGTTTTTTACTGTAAAAGTTTTCAGTATTGAGCTGTATGATAATTCTGAGGTACTTCTATGAATACAAGTAGTCCTAGCTGGATTATGTGCAGGAATTCAAACTAGAGCCTCTGAATCTAACAGAAAAAACTGTTAGAATCTGAGTCACATTCTTAGCTATATCTACTTGAAAGCATTATTAAATTATAAGATGTCTTTATGTGTCTTCTCTTCCTGATCACTGGACAGAGCTCAAAATGATGTTACATGACCACTTCAACCTAATCCTAGATGTTAAAAAAAAAAAGCCAAAGGTCCAGACACGTGAGTTGGTATCATGTAATGGTCAATATCAAATAACGATCCGTCATGGATCACCAGAGTTGCAGAATCTTCTACTGAGGCAAGGAAAGGTTCACCTCCGTTACTTCCACGAGACTACATGACAAGGTTGAATACCTGTGCAAGTACTACAGGCCACCTGGCAAATGCTGACTCTTTGCTGTAGCATTTGTGTTTGTTTTTAGAAGAACAACTTCTTGGGTTTTATTAAGTGCAATAAAGATTTCTACATTAAAAATTTAAAGAGCAGAATTTAAATACTGATTATGGGGACCCACTTCTCCAGTTGAGTGTCAGTCATACTGTGACCATTTTAAAGACAATTTTTAAGATCATTGAGTCCAACGGTAAACTTAACACTGCCAAGTCCACCACTAAACAATGTTTCTAAATACCATGTCTACACATCTTTTAAATACCTGCAGGGACTTCCAGTCAAAGCTGTCTGTTCAGCCAGGTCAATCTTCTTCCCCGCTGGCTCGTCTTTTGACACATAGGGGCAGACGGCTCCTGCACATTTAAGATTTCCTTCTTGAAGAATTTCTAGCCTTCCTGGACTCCTTTGCCCTTCAGGACTGCCTCCCAAGGGACTTTGTCAACCAGGCTCCTAAACAAGCCAAAGTCTGCCTTCCAGAAGTCCAAGACAGCAGTTCTGCTAACCGCCTTCCTTACTTCTCTGAGAGTTGAAAACTATCATTTCATGATCGCTATGCCCAAGAGGGACTCCAACTATTCAAGTTTCCCAGTTAGGACTAATAACTGCTTGATTGTATAGACACTGTATAGAGCACGCTCTGTGTGCTGTTATGTTTCCCTGTTATGTGATGGGCTCATGAACAACACCTGTTTGGCTGAGTGCCTAGGATCTTCAAGGCCAATAAGGAAGGGAATAATCAGTCTGGTGCCCAGGAATCTTGAGGCCAGTAGGGAGGAGAAGAAGAAATCTGTTTGATCTGACTACTTGGTTAAAAAGACCTTCAGGGTCTGATAATGAGAAGAAAGAGAATGAATAGGTGACCCACTTCATCACAGAGAATGGCTGTTTGTCTTATAAAATAGCATTAGTTGTGCTAACCACATTGGCAGGAGTCAGGAGCAGAGGATACTGGTCACATATGGTCACTCTTCTTACACTCCTTGGTTCCTAGGCTTGATGAAACCAGTTTTCTTCAGGAAGAAGCAACAGTTCGTAGAAAATCATCATCACAAGCTCTTTGCCAGGAGGAGTCTGATGCTAATGCTAATGATTTCTTCCTCCTCATTCGGATCACGTTGAGGTCAATTTTATACTTTTTTGATTCCACAATCTGTTTTCTTGTTCTTTTATTCATTGGCTTGCAATTTGATATCATGTCTGAACTTACTATATATGCTATGCTTTAAGTGTGTCGGATATTTGCTCTTTATTCTCTTTCTTATCTCTATAAAAGGTTTTATTTTGTTCCCAGAATCAGACTATCAAAAGATAACACTATCTTTTCTTGGACCATTGCATGTTGTGGACTGGTAGTTGCTGCTCACTTCTTAAAATCAAATAATTATTCAGAGCCATACCTAATATAAATCAACATCTTTCCAGTAAATTTGGTAGTGGTTAATAATAGTTGGAGATCTTCCCTGATTACTATACACTTAGACCCATTTATTAGATTATGTAGTGCTTGTAGATAATTGATAGCAAGCTAATTGATGGCACATGGTAAACTACTTTTTTTTTTCCTGAAAGAAAAAACATGTGATCTTCTTAATCTGAATCTAAAATTAATTTGGAAACTAACTTACGGAGAAAACTTTTGTAATGCGCTGGATTAGCTGCTAGTTCTTAAAAAATAAAAAAGCCATAGAAAGACTTTGAAGGTTGCTGGGACAAAGTGGTAAAAAGAGAAAATAAAGAATAGCAGTAGGCATTATTTTTTGTCTTATTCACTTATCTCTAAAATGAACCAAATATCAGATAATGTTTTGTTGGACTTTTTAATGAGTTGTTGATGTGACTGAGAGTTTATGTAATTTTTTTACTATCTTGTTTAAATGAGGAAATCTGACAAAATTTCTCATATAAATCACATTTCAGTCATAAAACATAAAATTTGTTCCTTCAAAATTTATGTTGAAAAGACTGGAAGGAAAGGATTATGTCTGAAGGAGGTCTGCAGACTTCTGCGATTTTAGCAGTTATTTAACAATGTTGTGTACTTTATGCTGCCTCTGACTCCTGCTAAGAAGATGTGCATTTGATTTTTTCCTATTAGACTCATGAACAGTATAGGAAAAATGTCAAATTTGCGAAGATAAAATTCATTTAGTTGGGTACACAATCATTCATCTTAATTATGTCTGACATTTTCACCGTTATATAATCAGTTTCCCAGAAGAAGAGAAACTCACATTCTGTCTCCTTTAGGAATCCTTCATTGAAGGAGACTAGTTATTTCAGTCCTCTGAGGAAGCTAATAGTGTAGTTGAAGCATCACGAAACATAAAGGATAATGGCCTGTGTTCATCAAGAACGGGGAAATACCACACTGTCATGCCAGATAAGCATAACTCCTAACACTGCTTTCTTGAAGGATCGTAGACTATAAAACATAAGATTTTGAAGCTGAGATGTATAAAATTTTAACAGAAGACACTTTTTTTTATATACCTTTTCTGCCTTCATTGAAATAAATGAGAGTTTGTCACTGAACTCAGGGGAACTGTATTAGATAATTTTTTATTTCCCATGAGGGATATTTTGTTTATATTATGCAAAGATGAAGAGATAATGAAACCACTAAAAGAATATATTTTATGCTCTAAGTATCTTGATCATCTGCATAGAATACTAGTTGTAACCAAAATAAGACCCATTACTATATATATAATATGAAATAAAATTAATTTATACTCTGATAAACAAATAATGAGATTAAAATAAAACCATTATTATTAGAATCAGCATTAATATAGAATTGTCACATTGTAGTACTTACACAATAAATATTTCACTATTCAGAAAAGTTTAAGTAAAACTGGTAACTCAGATGCCATCTCAGATGAGGCGCTAAAGACGATCTATCTCTGTCTTTCAAACGGTCTTTTCCCCTCCAAGAATATAGCTAGTAGTGCAGGAGAATCTAAGAACTTCATTTAAAAATTCCTCAATTTTTGGAGGTTAGAAGTTCAAAAGAAAATTTGAATCTTAGTAAATTCTCTTACACAGTTACATATATAGGATTCATAAGCTTTAGACTACAAAGTCGCTGTAAAAGTAACATGTCCCTCAAAACTGTTTCAACAAAAACAACATTCAGAAGAATAGTAGGGTTAGGAAATAAAAAGGTTACCTTTATGTACTATCCTCATCTCAGAGGAGATCATTGCTGAATCTATATCTTACATAGACCATCTAAAACAACAACTCAACCTACGAGAAAAACATCTCCTGCTTTAATCTTTCCCTGTTTTCTCCAGAATGAAAGGTTTATTTTAATTAGATTAGTCAGGAAGATAAGTGTAAATGATCTGCAAACAATTTTGATTATTAAAAGTTTGAGTGATTCTGAAATGACAAAAAGATGAAGCTGAATATGCCTTGGTATTGCATGAGGAGGTCAACCATTTTTCTTTCTGTCCTTTATCTGTATGCTCTTTGAGAAGAAGACTTTCTCTTGACATGGAGACAAAGTAAGGCTTCATAGTTTGATTTGAGGAAAAACATTTGTAGCAGTATTGAGAACGATGATGATGCAGCTAAGACAGTGGCTCTGAACAAATTCAATGCCCTAATATAGACAATTGTCATCAGAGGATTGACTACATTTCAGTAACAATGCTGGCAAAGTAGTTGCCAGCGAGCTCGTAACTGCTTCATTACCCATGCTTGACCTCTTGTGATGAATATGCTGAGCCATTGTCAGATGACAGATTCAGATGGCAAGGGAACAAGCAAAATAATTACTTTCCTGAATTAAATTTTTCATCAGAATTGTAATTAAAAATAAAAATAAAAAATGCCACTGGGGGTTGAAAAAGCCCAAACTAAGTGCCAAATTCTGATCTGCTGTCTATTGAGTTGCTCTGGCTTCATAATGAGCTGAAATGTGAATTTTTCCTCAGGCATATAGAAATATATTTTACTGTCTTCATATATGATCATGCTAGTCAATAGCTCTATTGTGATGTTCAAAACATTATTTCTAAGGATAGGCTTACTTAATGAATATTTATCTGATTTTTTTTCCCAAGTCAAAATAGTGTTTCATTCAAAAAGCGTCAAATCATTTAGAAGCTGTTAAATACATTTTATATTTTCATTTTTTTTTTTCCATTTTAAAATTGCCTAACTTACAAAAGATACATATTTTAAATGCTTCCTGATGATGAAAAGAATTTAGTTTAAACTGAAATAATCCTTTCAAATTTTTTCTTTCCAGAAGTAGGTACCTTGGTTTACTTATTTCAGTTTAACTATCAAACTGAAAATGTCTACTTTTGCACACTTTTCCAGTGGTCACTTACTACTTCAATGGGTAATGAGCAAGCTAACAGGAAATATATCTTTCCTTTAAGCTGTTCAAGAAAATAAAAAACCCCAAACAAATAAACATATAGCATATAATCAGAGAATTTGTGTTACAAATTTGTGAAATGATAACTTTTAGAAGCTATGGATAGGCAATATAGATTTTTTAAGACAAACCACTGAAGTACAGGAGTCTGAAGCTGAAATTTACAGTGGTTGCATCTAAACTTTTGAAATCCGGAATATTATCAAGCTAAATCTGAGAATGTTCTGTAACCATGTCCTGATCCTACATTTGGAATGGATTTGGACGTGCATAAACTCTATTTCATCTTCTTCTATATGGGCAAACCTAGGTTCCTACAAAAGGAAAAGTCTGACAGTTCTGGTACACCCAGTTTACCCCCACAAACTAAATGACCAGGCAAGCAGTACCCGGAGGCAAACAGTAGTGCACAGTTGGTTGCTCCAGGTGAACATAGTCTTGGGAAAATGGGATAAGTTGGGATCTATAATAAGGTTGATCTTTCTTTACTGGCAGTACATGGATTCTGGACAACTGCTTTAAGTTAGATGACTTCAGGGGGGCTAAAGCTAAGTGGGATGAATCACATGTAAATGCTCAGTTTGCGGCTATCTTGAGATATAGGAAGCTAATTCCCTTCTTCATTAATTTAAGCTTCAATTTCCTATCCTGTCTTTATACTGTCCTTCCTCTTTATACTACCATCTCTTTAAGACAAAGTGCATCTTATTGTGTATTAGCACAGTACATGGAAGAATCAGGTCTCAATCTTGATAAGGACCTTGGTGCATAACAGTAGTAAGAGTGATTAACCAAATGTAAGCTTGAATGTTAAAAGAGGTTAGCTTTTGAATTACCAAATAGCCCACCAAAAGTTACATGTTCAAAATGCAGGTTTGGATTAACAAGAAGTTCTACAATGCACCAGACAGCTGAATTCTTGTTCTGTCATTTTTTAAAAAATTGAACCTGTCAAGATTTAATTATATGTATAGTTTAACACCTCCTAGAGACACTGTGACTCTTTCTAATGAATCAGAGGACACTTAGCATATGCTACCCTGCATGTCAAGCCTGGTTTCTTTTTTGTTCTCCTTCTTCCTTGTAGAGTACAGATTACCTTGTCTTTGCTCCTTACAAGACTAGAGCAAAATTGATCCAGAGCAATGGTCTAGGTTTTATTTTGGCATCAGAGTGGAAAATGTGTATTTGTAAAACCACTAGTGATGATTCGTTTACCTTTAGATTAATAATACCTTGCATATTGCAAGCTATTAGAAATCTGAACCAGATAAAATATTTGTGAAAAAATTCCCAACTAGAAAGTGTAATAAGATCTTAAATGTAAGTTTGTTTGTGTCTAGTCAGTGGTTCAAATTATGTTTCTGCACTGAGGGTCCTGAAGGCTCCATTAAGGTTCCACTTCACCTAATAATCTCATGTTACATATTAAACTTTGTTTAATTGCAGCTGTTTTGCAGCTTGCTTGCTCCACTTATAGAGTTAAGAATATTTCTTTCTTTATATGGAGGAAATGTACTATACAAACACAAATGCAGCTCCCCAGAGAAACGGTTTGATGAGACATGCAATGACCTACAGGTCTGTAAAACTAATGTGTACTAGGTAAATTAGTAGATGAAGAACAGAAATAGTTATTATGTGCATAAATATAAAATACTGGAAGAAATCAGTCCAGCTTTTGGAAAATGAATTCTTGCCTCACTCACCTTGTCAAGCAGTCAGCAAGCTTGAGAATAGGGTCAATACCATTGAAATGTATTGTTAGTTTACCAAAAGGCTTTTGACAAGGAAAGAATCTTAGAAAAACTTTAGCAGGCATTAGATGAGAATGAAGGTCCCTGCATGGTTACAAGATAGAAAATATAACATATGGAAAACTGATCGATTTTCATACTGGAGAGGTTCACAGGGGAGGTCCACAACAATCTGTGTGAGATATGCTCATTTCACCTTTGACAACAGTGAAATGACAAATTTTCTCATGATACTGTGGTATTCATGTAGTAAGTACAAGGGCTGTCTGTGAAAAGTCATGAAAAGTCCTTACAATACTGGTGGGGAATAAATTCACTAATAAGTGAAACTCATTATAAACAAATGTAAAATAGCATATATAAATAAATAAACACATCACTTTACATACAAAATGATGTGTTCTGAGCTGATCACTGTGACTCAGTAAAAAATGTCTAGAAAAGTAATTTCTGCTATTGTCAAGGTCTTTCTTCTAGTTTAGACTGGCACAGAAGTTTCAACATGTACCTGTATGAGTCCTAATTCAGAGGAAATGGTTCAATAGTTCAATAGTTCTATCGCCAATGCAAACTTCAACAGTCATCAGTCAGGCTCATGGAATAACAAAGTAATTGTGTCCACTGTGATGCTTATAGATTAGATTACAATTTTGATTTTTTTATGAGTGTCACTTTTACTTTATCAAAGACTGCTGATTTGGTGTGTCATTACTAGTATTTTTCTTTGTTTTTCTTTTATTTCTGTCCTGGTTTGAGGTAAAACAGAACCAATTTTCTGTTCAGTAATTTTACTTTTCAGTTAAGTCTCTTCTAACTACTGACATTAACAGCATATTGTGCAGAAACTGTTCGCTTTCAGAGTGATAAGACCTGTGTTTGTAATTTATGCCAAGGAATGGTATGCAGAGAGGCTCTTGCTTATACTTATTGCTATAACAACCAAGGTCAGCAACTTTGTTCTTTGCCCTGTTGGAGGGTTGGAAGCAGAAGAGTATAGAGGAGTTGCACTGGCAGGGAGGAGTGGACAGGACAGGTGACCCAAAACTGACCAACAGGGAATTCCATCCCATCTGCCTCATGTTCAGTATAAAAGCTGAGGGATCAAAGAGTCAGCACTCTTTCTTCAATGGCCGGTGCTCGAGGAGGACTCTGTCTGTTCGTCTACCTTTGATTCCAATCCGTGCATTTCTGAATCCAGATCTGGAATCCAACTCCTGTCTGTCACTGAGTCCAGTCTGGGACTTTCCCAGTGCCTGCTGGTGACATGATTGTCATCCTGGTAGCTTGATATAGTTTTGTATATATTGTATATATTTAATTTTTTTTTAATTAATTTATTAATATTTTCATTAAAGTAGTTTAGGGTTTTTTTCTGAACTCATAAGTCTCTTTCTCTCTCTCCCTCCTCTCCTTAGAGAAAGGTAGGGGAGAGCATCTGTCATTCTCAGTGACCAGTCCAGCCCAAACGTTGACAATTTCCAAGTAGATGGTTTCAATCCAGATATAAAATATAACAATGGTCTACATATTTTGGCCTCCTACTTTACAAGTGTAACAGATTAATGTAACACAATTTGTTAGGATCTGCAGATACTAACAGTACCAAGACTAATGCAAAGAAAAATACTAGTAATAAGTTAAGATCACGCTTATTTTATTTCCTCCTCTTCTGCTTTACCTCAGCACCTCTCTGCACATAAACTTTCATTTTTAGGAACTACAAAATAGTTTTATGAAGTGCTATAATGCCACAGTATTGTACAGAAACTCCGTAGTTTGCAGACAAATGAATAATTCCATTTACTTTGAGAAGAGTAACCTGGAGACTCTTGAATATAATGCCCTCTCCTGACACTGTCTATGTGCATAACTTTAGTCTACAGTGAATTGCCACGGTTAGCTACCTAATTGTTCTTCAAGGGAGAAGTTTTGGACCCCAAGGTCTTGATCAAAAATATAATAAAAACAAATAAACAGATGATATAGCTCTATGCGTGCTACTTAATCTCTTTAATTGCTTTGAGTCAGTTCATAAGATATTTCAGACTAACCAAAGATAATTTAAATTACATTTTCTATACTTTCCATAATGCAATGAGAATATATAAGAACAAAAAAGGAAAACAAACAATGCTCAACATGCTCAATGTTAGAAAACTCAGATTTTTTTGGAAGGTTCCATAAATGTTCTGACAGAGGCGGTTTTTGCAAAGATAAAGCAACACTGGTTGTTGGTGTCTCTTTTTTCCACTTCTTCCTACTCTTTCAAAACTGCTTTCTTGCTGGTGAGTCATTTTGGAGACAGCATGATAAAATGGACTGTGAATTAGCTGCAGAATAAGTAGTCTTAACTTGCCTATGCCACTGACTGCTTTGAGCCAGTAACTGAAGATCCTGGGGCCAGATTGTGGTCTTGTCCACACCTTCCAAAGAATAATTCTGTTCCATGAACTCAACAAATATCTGACCCTCGCTGTCTTAGCTTTTCTTTTGGTAAAGGAACAATGATCGTATTTATTTACCAACCTCCAAAAGTGTTGTAAGAAATAATCCATTAACATTTTTATTGTGCCTTGGAGTTATTTACTATTCACAGATTTTCAGAATAGGGGGCAATTTTACTATATCACAACATCTGCACTGTGAAACCTCAGTAATCAATGAAGCAAGACTAGCATGTAATTGAAGGGTATAAACATGACAGTAGGAAAGAGAAGAGATTGTTTAGGGTTAAGCTGGATAATCTTGAGCAAAGCAAAGCGTATACTGACTATAAGGAGACATCCCAGAAGACAGGGCACCCTTTCAGACTGTAAAATAGCCTATCTGCACAGGTGGCACACATCTTATATATGAGCTTTTAAAAGCTGAGTAAAACACTTCTAATATACACTTAAGAAAAGAAACCAGTAACAGCAGAAAAATGGAGAAGATCATTAGAGGTCAGAAAACTGTATTTGGATAGTGCCAATCCTGATAGAACCCAAATGCAAATCCTCTGCAATGAGAGAACACAATAAAAAGGATACATGGGAGAGGAACATCAGCTGTTTGGTTGCTGTGTCCGTACTCACTCTACCAATGCAAAACCATGTCTTAACAAAAACTCAGAAAGTCTTGACCTTCGTCATTTCACTGTAATTCCATATTTTAGCACATTCCATAATTTTGGTAGCACTGAAGTCAATGTTAAAAAAAAAAATGTTTGTTGGTTTTAGAGGGTCTTGTGTCCTTCCTGTGATGTGTGAACAGCAAAACACACCTGTACTTTGTTTCTGTTTTCAGTGGTCTGACTTTTGATTTAAAAGTTAGCTGCTTATCATAATTTAAGTATATTTATCATTACCATTTAAATCATGTTAAAATAATCCTGCTGACTGGATATTTTGACATTATTTTGTACAGGTCCCCTGTGATACAGTAAGTAGGAGTGGGAGTGTGAATTCTATTTTTAGAGCACATTTCCATATGAGTCACTTCACTTTATGTCACAATCTTTGTATCTATAAAATAGCATTAGTGAATTTTATCTACTTTCGAGGACGTCAAAAGGTAAGAATTCCACATTACCCACCATAAGTTACTTAACATGTATTAGATTTTTTAGATAATATGACAAAGTTCTTATTTTCTTTCACCTGAATAAAAGAAAAAGGAAAACCCAACCAAATCTTTGGACCATTTTAATCATTAAAAATCCTTTAATTGAATTGGGCTGGTTCTGCCTATTACAAATCATATCTAAGTCCAAATGACAAAAGTAAGAGACAGATCATAACATTAGGCAATATAGTAGGGAGCCCATCAGTTATTGCAAAGAGGAAATGGTGAATATGGTGATAATTTGGAGAACAGCCAGATCTCATGTTTCAAATTACTTATTAGGCACAAAATGTTCCTTGCTTAACTCAGTCTTTCATTAGTTAGGATTGTGTAATCCAGTGCAGGATTTTGAAATCTGTGACCAGAAAAAGGATAATATTACCCAATTTATAACATAAAATATATACAAACCAATCACAATTTTCTTTGTGTGAATCAACTAATTTACAATAGAGAAGTAATAATACTAATTTTCTAATTATATAGATCTTAACGATCAATATGAAAGACATTTGAACATTTGAATTAAAAAAAAATTTGAAATAGAAATATATAGATCACTATAGAACCATAAAAATTACAAATAGAAATACATTGAAATAAATAATATGACCTATTAATGTTTTATACTTTTATAGCAGAAAATGCTACAAATTTGAGAAAATCTAAAGATTGTTTTATACATCTCCAACTTCCATTTAAAT
This sequence comes from Pluvialis apricaria, assembly GCA_017639485.1. Classification (NCBI taxonomy): domain Eukaryota; kingdom Metazoa; phylum Chordata; class Aves; order Charadriiformes; family Charadriidae; genus Pluvialis; species Pluvialis apricaria. Next base: position 97,997,868 of record CM030009.1, read on the forward strand.
GTTTAGTTGTATTCATGATCTACTTTCAAAGCAAATATAAGTGTATTTTAAAAAGAGAGAAACCAATAAAAGATTATATTAAATAAGGTACTGATTTTACAAATTGTTGTCTATGATCAAAAGCTTAAGACCTTAATGTCAATAAAGAAAAAATACAAAGCAAAAAGAACAAGATAGATTTTTTTGATTTAAGGAAAGTCCACTGTGCTTGAGAAAAATACAAATCATGATACATTCATACGTTTAAATATGCAAATATTGTCAACAACTATGAATTGCAAAATTTTTCACTGTTAAATAAAGGATAAGTATGAATATGGTTTATCAATATGCCTGTCTTTTTCTTTGATACTTCTGTGCCTAGTATAGTTGCTGCTGCAATAATTCCACTTAACTCAGTTTTTGTGATAGAGTATGAATGAACTTTTATTTCCTCTTTTTAAGGAATTGACCAAATCTAGTAGAATGAGATGGTTTCTGGAACCATGAAAATGAGCAAACTTTAAAATATTTCAGCAGTGTTAGACTGTGAAAACTTTCATTACCTTGGTGAGCTGTGAAAGATTCAGTGGTATGAATGAAGTCAAGAGAAAATACTTACCTGTGCAAGGGTCTTATGGTTTAGTCCAGCAACATTCAACTGGCAGACAATGGGAAGTGTAAATGCTACATTTCAGTCCCTGAATTATTGTGAACGAAAAGCATTGTATGACAAGGCAGATCAGAACTTGCTTGAAAAAAAGGTGATATGTTCAATCATAGAATCAAAGCAATCTGTTAGTAGCAGGAATTGTGTTTTGGTCTAATGTATGATCTGTACTGTGATCGAAACAGCATTTATTAAAATCAGCAGAAACAGTATATGAGGACAGGAGAAAAAGAACCCTTAACTGGTGATCAGTGATGTGTACTTACTAGCCACTATGCCAACCTTAGCTTATTATTGTTCCTGGAACTGATTTTAAAATACTGAAAATGAGAGAGCATAGAGTGAGGTGCTCCATGTATGGAGTTTATTGAAACAACTATTTCTTTCTGTTATGTGGATTTTGAGCATTTTAAAGAAAAACAACAGTAGACTCACTTCTAATATGTAGTGATGGTTTAGATTTTAAAGAATAGTTTTCTATCTGGACTAGAAACTTGTGAGACAAGTTATAGCTTAGAGGGGAATTTTCTCTGTAAGAATAAACCTTTGAAAAGAGGGCTGCAGTGAAGAATGCTGATATTACTTTTATCTATAAAGCTCAGGAGAAGGAACAAGAAATTGATATTTTTATTTTCTGCCACACTTTTTTTTTTCTTAAACATTGGAGGTTGATCAAAATCCTTTTTTAGGACTGCTACACAGACAGTAGGGAGACAGCAATGATGAGATGCTTAAACCTCCTACTGGGAGTTGTAGTAATGATGATACAGCTTTATCCCTCAGTTAGATATCTGCTTGTAAACAACCAGGTGTGAGATTGAAAATAAATGATGAGTTGGAAAAAAGATGGCTCAGGATTGAGTCAGAGCATTAAGTTTTCTGGAACCACCCAGGAGGGAGGGACAGACTGATAAAAAGCTGTAATTGTGGAAATGGGGCTATACCTTTAAACTGGAATGGGTACACATACAAGGACATTCAAATGAGGGAAAAAGCTTAAGACTTCGAAAGTTTGACAAATTATATTGTCATTTTTATTCCATGGTAGAGGATGAGTGCAGGAATAGAGAACCATGGACGTTTTCCATGGGCCTTTTCCAGAGCAAATTCCATGAGTGAATCTATGAATTTTGAGAGACTTCCACTGAATTTTGAGGACCCACAAATCAAAAAAAAGTCTAAATACTTCTTTTGTTTAGAATACACTTTTATAGTTTCACAGTTTACAGTTTTTCAGTGAATTGGCATGGCAAGTGTTCTTGATCATCTTGACTGAAGAAAAGGAGGTGAAAAAGGGCGTGGTAGTACATATACATTTAATCTATATGTAAGTGTTATGTGAGTTATGTAAGTTTACACATAAAAATCGGTCAAGTATAGACAGAAGAAAGGAAAACTCATCTTCATTCAATGTCCAGATATACCTATATATGTGTACCAAACAGATTCATCTCAGCTAAGATTAGGGATTTTACTTATATGTCTAAGTGAAGCAACTAAATTTAGGAGAGTTGAATTCAGGTCCTGCACTTGTTAATTATAAGGATATATAACTTTCCCAAGAATACTATTCAGCTAGAGAAAAAACAAGCAATTTTGTCTTTATTTAAAAAACCAAACTTTGCTGTATTAATTCTATGGTAAGAATTGTGAGGCAGTTCTACAGATAACAGTCATTTTTGTGGAGATGAATAGGATCGCCAAGTTTGTGCTTCCAATTCCATTTGTACTGAGTCAGACATTTGAGTCAGTCCATTTGTACTGAGTAACTTTATTGTAACAAAGTGAGGCTTCTCACTGCTAGAGCTTTACCTTTTTTTACCCCTCCAAAGTTTGAAAACACAGCTTTTGAAATTATTTTTCATGCTGTGATTTGGCAGTTGATGGACTGGACTTACCTCTATCAGTAAAGTCAAGCATTATTGGTTCATAAAATAGATGGTGAAACTGAAAAAAAAAATATTTTCACAGTTGAGATAGATAACCTTATAATTTCTTTCTACATGTCTAAGTGATTTTCGCTTCCTAAACTATTACAGTTTATCTGGATTAGTCTTTGAAGATAGTCTTTGTTTTTCTACCTTATTGAAGTTTGGGGTAAGTTTTGTATGTAACTATATGGTAACTAATAGCTTTACTTTATGTAGTGATATAAAATCCTATCAAATAAATAAATGAATATTTTAAAGTTTTCCTCACACAAATGTCTTTTGCAACTAAAAATATAGCACTGATGCACATACAAATCCTGTTATTCTAGTGCATTAATTTGGCTTACAAAAGGGCTTTTAGAAACCAATGAGGGCTTTTGTGGGGTTGCTTTAATATACGTGAGAGGCTGGTCCTATAAAATATGCTCCATCATCCAAAGGTTTCAACAGCAGCCCCTTCAGTTTTAAGCTTTGTTTAGTGAATAAAGAAAGTATTGATTAAAACATGGACTTCATTTTTTGTGGAGCAACACAGTATTGGATAATAACAGATTCCTGCTGTAAGATTCTGATGAGGATATTGCTTTACCTTTAAACTGAATTTTTCTTAACACAGGCTTTTTTAAAGTCAGCGTAATTTTAAATCTGCTATATAACTGTAACAATAAACTCTTGGTTATAAATATGTATCCAAACACAATCATGGTAGATGTAAATTATTTTACCATCACTGACCCATGGACAAATACCAGTAGCCTCAATGAGCTGTAAATCAATATTAGCTTTATATTCATTAGATGATAGCATTTTACAGATATCGTGTTGAGCACTAAACTGTGATACTTCCTGAATGATGCTAATGGCTTATACTTAAAGGTTATATGAGATAGCTCACATTTAAAATTGAGCTTAGTTGTACTCTGGTATGTCATAGACACAAAGTAAGTTTTGTGTTACTGAAAAACAGTAAAATTTATACAGCCATATGAGTCAGTAGGGTGGCTGTAATCTGATTATAAAATAATATGCTGACAAATGTGGCTAAATCTGGCATTTAGTAATCATTTATTTGAAATTCATTAATGGAATAACACTTGTGGATGCATCAGAAGTATTCTGCATGGTAGTAGAGTTTAATGGGAAGACTATATTGCACCATTTTAATGTTGATTGCTCAATATTTCACTTATCCAGATAATTGTATTTTGTGCCTTTTTTTTTTTTGTACAACATATGGTACAGTGGCTGTATAATCTTGATCAAGAAGCAATTAAAAATATGTGGGGGTGGTGTAATGTCAGTAGAGTTTGGTACAACAGAAACTTGTGTATGAGTTTCAAGACTGGACAGAGATACTTCTTTTTTAATGAACATGTCTCATTTAGTGTAAGCCTCAGTATTCCATATATTATTGAGAAATAATGAAGGATTGTCCTGGGTATCTAATGTTTAAGGAAATGTAAGAGAAAAGCACAAAGCAGCACTCTGCAGAATGAGGACCAAAATTTTGTTTTGCTGAAATTCATTTACATCCTTGAAATCATAGAGACTAAGGCTGGAGATGACTAACAGAGGGCATCTACTCCAGTCTGCATATTTCAGAGAAGCAGCAACTATTCCTTGGAACATAATACTGGGAGGGAACAACAAGACTGTCAGGGGATTTTGCCATTGGATCAAACACAAAATAGGTGATCATTATGAAGGTCTTGATAGCTACTTGATATATTACAGACCATAAAATGCTGACTATGATCCTGTAGCAACATTAAGAACTAGTACAAGACCAAACTGTAAAATGCCAGAAAGATATGAAAGAATCCTGAGCAGTCTTGGTCTTAAAGTACACCATGTCCAGAATACCCAACAGATCAAAACAGTCTGTTGTACCCTGTCAGTTTTGTCTGGGAGTCAATAATTTACCCCAGATGAATGATACATTTTAACCTGAATATATTAGTGGGAAAGAAGAGAAAGACTTTAGAAATTTAAATGCTATGACAAATACACATACACCTGTCTATACATTCTTTCTTTAGATGTCAGAGAAAGCTGAAACATACAGGATAAAATACAGAAGGGAAATAAAGTCTTTTCTGACCTCCATACATGATTAATAAAAATCCCAATCATGGCTTAATGCAGTATAAGTACTTCTAAAACCAGGACATTCCTTTGATGATACTGCTATAGTGGATACATTAATTTCTAATCCGAAGAATGCTCATTTTTTTATATAGTTTCTTTCCCAAGCTTGTTAAACTCCATTTTAAATTAATGTGGATTGTTTGCTTGTACTGCTTAGTACGGAAGATCATTCCAGAACTCTTTTTTCTCTTTTGTTAGACAATTATTTTCAGTCTGCATTTTCTTATAGCCATCTGCTTCATCTTATAAGAGTATTAATATATAATTCTTTAGTTCAAATAGTTCCTTTTCATCCTTGATATATATCACAAAATCATAGAGCATTTGAGGCTGGAACGAACCTCTGGAAATCACCTTGTCCAACCCCTCTGCTCAAGCAACACCACCTAGAGCAGGTTACTCAGGACCATGTCGAGATGGCTTTTGAATATCTCCGAGGATGGAGACTTGTCAACCTCTCTGGGCAACCTGTTCCAGTCCTCAGTCACCCTCATAGTAAAAAAGTGTTTCCTTATGTTCAGATGGCATCTCCTGTGTTTCACTTTATGCCCATTGCCTCTTGTCCTGTCACTGGACACTACTGAAAAGAGCCTGGCTTCACCTTTTTACTCCATCCCTTTAGGTAATTATATGCATTGATAAGATCCCCCCTGATTCTTCTCTTCTCTAGTGAGAAAGATATATACCTCACCTATCTTTGTAGAGGTGATTTCTCCCATCTCAGCATTTGTTTGTTGCGCTAAACAAGCAAAGATACTTTAACCTCTCTTCTTAAAAGAAATAGTCTATTCACTCTATCTTTCCAGTAGATCTTCTTCATGTATGTTCCATAAACCTAGATTATCAAACTTGTTTAAATTATTTCAGGAGAGGGCTGATTGATCATTTGGTCTTAGAGTGTTTTTAATAAAACTTTTTCTTTATTCAAAAGCATTGGCTAGAAATTCCTGCCTGATATTTGTCTAATCTTAAGGAGCATCCCATCCTAGCAATTCCTCACACAGCCTTCTCCACAGGTTACCAGTCCTTCCAGCCAGTGACTGGCAGTTGTAACTAAAACCTTCTATAAGGCAAATTAAATTATCTTTTACCTTACCCACAGGGAACATAGTGAACCGTCTCTTCCCTGTGTCCAGGACAGTGTGATTTATACCAGCTCTCAAGCTTGTGTCCCTACCTAGGCTGTTCAGCAGTTAACAGGCATTACTAACCAATATAGAAACTTTAAACCTAGAGAAATTTTTATTTCTTTATTAATTTATCCTATCTTTGAACAGTGGCCCCTCTACTTGCAATATGAAGCCAAAGTGTTAACAGGTTGAAGAAATACCTGCAGCTCACCTCTTTTAATTACATGCTTATTTCAGCAGAGATATGTGCATTACATTATGAAAACAACGTCAATAGGAAAATTTTATTCTTATATTTTCATGTTTGGCCACTACAGCTTATGGGTTGGAATGCTTCTTTGCTTTTTAAGACCACAAAATGGAAACCAAACATGAAAATAGTTAAAATTTTAAGTGTTATTTTATTGATGGTATAATACGCAATTGGTCTGTTCTAGTAAATAGTAATGTAAAAGCACTGTTTATCTAAGCACATATAGAAAGTGATTTTTTTTTAAAGGACTTGCAAAAGAATTAACATGAAAGAGGATAAAGTCAAAATAAGTAGTTCAAATACAAATTCAAAGTGATTATCATGTTGCAGCATTTTTCCAGATTTTTTCAGTACTGTGCCAACTGCTGTGTCACCTGCTCCTTTTCCTCATACTGCATACTCCTTACGGAATCAGATTGTCTTTCTAGAATTCCTTATGCAGTCTTCATTTCTTTTGTTAGAGAAGACCTGAGTCTGTTTGGGGACCTGAAACTACCTCACCCATGTAGGCTGGATTATTTTTCACTCTGTTTCATTGGTTTAGGCGCAGATCTTGCCTTTACAGGGAATATATTAGGTTGTAGTACTATGCTGTAGGGAGCAAATACATTCTACACTTCACTGTTTAGGATAATATCTCTGATATATCCTTACAGATGAGAAAAAACATAAAATATTTGATTTTCTGAACTACTGGGTTGGGGGTTTTTTAGGTTAGTGGAAACACTGTCTGAAACTTTTCATCTGTGCTGTGGTTCATCCATCTCTTCTATTTGTCTTCTTTTTTATTTGTGTCTTCCTGTTTATACTCTCTCCCTTGCTTAAAATAAAATTTTAAAAAGCAATCTCAGTGTTGTATTGTTATTTCTGATTCAGCTCATCTGTCATTGGTATTATACACACATTTTAAAAAGGCGGTGTTATATTGATGAAGGGAAAGTAGGCACTTAGTCTTCATCTTCATTAGTTAGTTAAGCAGTGAGGGGATTTGGGACAGGGCTGCACCTTAATCATCCAATTGATCAGTTTTTATGCTGGTTCCTTAGGCAGTTACGGCCTAGGTTAGCTTGCACTCTTCCAAAGAAATCTGTGTACGGTTTGGGAGTTAGTTGGGTCCATGGATCATTCCCAAAAGGTAGTTTGCATATGGCCATCTTGATCTGGAGGGTAAAGAAGTTTAATAGTATATCTGCATGTTGTTTCTAGGCATGTGAGTCAGAATGTAGCCCTGGCACTGTTTATGAGTGCAGATTTATTATTTCCCCCCACTCAATCTACAGCATACATCTCAAAGTTGCTTATTGAAAAAGCTACCCCTATCATTCCAGGGACATCTAAATTCCTCTGATAGGTATGTACACTTCATTCTCCTATTTTACCTCTGAAGCCTCATCACAACATACCTAATCACATATAATATAGAGGTACTTGAATGGGATTCTCTGTCTCAGCTCAAGTTCTTTCACTGACTTAACTATTGTGAGAACGTTTGCCTGATGTGTGGGACTCATATAAAATCATTCTATTTCCTAAGCAGTCAAATTCATATGTCCAAGGAGTTCTACCTCACTTCACAACTGTTGGTTATTAGGTCTCCCCAGAAGAGGAATTAATGTCTTCTGGTTTTACCAGTATTATCAAGCATTCAGTAGAGCAAGTACTGAAATGCAGAATATCTCCCTCAAGACTGATAGTTTTAAGATGTGCTGTAGAGTCATTCCCTTTCTTCTCCTTGTTTACCCAACAAATAATTAAATTAGTTTCATTCTTGAAACCAGAGATTGAGTTTTCTTATACCATAGACTAGATCTTCTTTCCTTTTCAGAAAAAAAAAACCCGTAACCATACTCAAAGATCAGGAGTCTTTTTTTTTTAATTAAGATTCTACTGAACCCAATGGATTTTATGTGTAGAGATTGGTGCCAAGTGACAATGCTTAGCATCATTGAGTTTAAAAATGTTATTTGGTTTTCTTTAGAAGCCAAGAAGCAGCAGTCTCCTTTTTATTCTATATTTTCTACTTTTTTTTTTGGGTGGAGTAACTTTCTGGAATCTTAGCACACTGAAGATTTGAAGGCAATATATAGGGTGCAATGAAAAAAAATGACACCTTAGTGTAAGAATCTGATATGATTGAAACACTCTTCCATTTTTACCAATAAGAAATTTTTTGCTCTCTCCTGAGAAAAGCAACTCTGACATTACTTTTTTGCTTTCTTTTTTGTAGTAATATGATACTTATTTTGTCCCTCACACACGAAGTTATTTAGTTATACTAGATGACAGATGAGAGGGTGGGAGACATGATACAATCCTTTACTGCCTGAGAATTTTTCTAGGACACAGGAAGCTACCAGGATATCTTGTCTTTCTTAAAATAGTCCAAGATCTTAAATTCTTCCTGCGTTATCTGAACCTCTTTCAGACACACTCTTCCTGACACTGTTCTGTTCTATGACCATAATAATGGTTACACCTTGGTGACCCAGTCTCAGACAACCAAATGTTGCACTATTCCTACACCAACCATTATCTCTATCCCAAAATACGTACTGTGTAGCAGAAGATGTGGTAGTACAATAGAAACAGACAGAGGAGAAACTATAAAATAATGTTGGTTTTCTTTCAGGCTAAGTCTGGTCATCATCTAGTTAAGAGAGCTAGGATTGACTGTGGTAGTAAACATACATTTAGCAACTACCGACCACCCTGTTAGAGGATGACTGTAACAGATTTGAATTGCTCTACAACAGTGCACCTGCCAGTATCTTTAGTGTTTGTACTTACAGTAAGGGCTAATGGCCATTTGTTGTCTTTGGAAAGATGGGCAGTTCTTTTGTATAGGACAATGAGGTTGGAACCAGTCTCCTTTTAGCAAGGACAATGAACCATGAAATTGGGCAGAGATAGCAGTGAATCAATGTAGCTCATACAGAAACAAAGAGCCCAGTACTGGACAGCAAAAATGTTTGTGATTTTTTTTTTTTAATTGTCATCCTTTCTGTTGCCTGCTCTGCCTGTGGGTATTGTTGTCTTTCAAATGTTTTACATGTACTATATAAAAAACTTTAACAACTTTTATATCTGAAATCTTGACTGATATCCGTGTTATACTTGTTCTGTAATGGAGAAGAAATCAATATGTAAAGAAATATTATGTTGCTGTTGCCATGAGATCTTGGGCCCTGTTCCTATTTGGATAGTCATGTTGCCTTTCATATTTTTTCCCCTCTTGTCTTGTATATCTCTTTCTGTCCTTATGTCTTATGTCCTCCATGACATCTTCTTCTTGAGAAATATAGCTCCCATGGCTTCCTAGTTCCACTCTTTCTTTTTTTCACGCAGAAAAATATAAAGCTAAGTGTTTTTCAGAGTCTGGAAGCAGAGAAGCCAGATGGCCATTTGAGCAGAAAAAGCATCTGATGGCTACCTGCCTATCTGCTAGCTGTAGACAGTGACTTCAGTGTGCTATACTGGATACTCAGTGGAGCAGAGACAAGAACAGAGCTTTGACACCAGAATGAGGTACCAGATGAGATGCTGAAAAAACCAATAATCATAGGCATTTGTCCAATATGTACTATTTCCTCAAGTGAAAATAAAAATTCAGCAAAGGTTGATAATTTGTTGAGCCCTGCAGCCAGTATGCATTTTGCTTTTGTTTTATTGCTAGTTTTGCTACTGAGGTTCATCAGCTGACTTCTCATATCTCTCTGCTTTTGTTCAGTTGTGTTGCTCTTTGGTCTGATTTAGTTTCCAAATGAGCCAAAATAAAAAGAAATTACATTCCTACCATTAATCACATTTTCTGAATGCTACATCCATATCTAAAGGTGGACAGTAAACAATCAGAGAAGATGAAGAGAGGGGACCTCTCTTCAAAGACAAAAGTAGGCTTTGATTGTCTTTGCTATTAAAAATAATAATATATACTTAGAGGAAAAATCTAGAAAAAAACACCACTTCACTTTATTCCTGTGAAAAAATGCCTGTTCTTCCCTGTGCAATTGATATCTAAGGTCAATGTAGTAGGTCTTTTCTATCTCGATTTTTTTGTGTTATGCCTACTGTTGCATGAATTTAAAAGCTTTTTGCCTTCACTTTCTGGCTTATCCCAAGTTTTGTTGTTTGTGTTTTGTTTTGTTTTCTTGCATTATCTTTAAGCTGTTTGTCAGTGCAGTTAATAATGCATATTAAAAGTAAATTCTTTTTGCTTACTTTTCCTGATGATTTAAGGCATTACTGAGATTCCTGAGATCCAAGGAGGTAAAACTGGCTTGATTCAGTATTTTCTACTTAAGTGCAACATTAAAAATATCACTTTTATATGATTATAAAATGTGTTTTGCAGAATTCTTGGAGCATAAAAAAAAACAGTTACACATAACTGAGGAGACAATCTTTATGGACATCTGATCAGAATCAAAGGTGTCAAAAAGGAAGGACCTTCTTGTTTAACCACAAGAATCAAATTCTTCAAGTAATTTCTCTGGAGTTTGTTCATGAAGTATTCCTTCTGGTAGATCTTGATGAAAATATGAGATAAATTTTGGAAGAAAAATAAACAAAAGAAAACCATATAATAAGTTCAGAGTGAGCAGTGAGAAGATAATATTGAATTAAGCTAAATTAGATTTAATAGGGTGTCTGACATAAATGCAGTTTTGTGTTTATCATTAGTGGAGACAGCATCTGTTTTAACAGAAGATAGTGTATTTTAACACAACTATATATGTATTTGGGAGGCATCAAATACATATGTGGAAAAAAGTTCCATCTTACTGATAAGTATCAGAGTTTCTGTATGTGATATTTAAGAAAACCTTTAATATTACTTAATGAGCACTACATTATATTCATATTTTGTTGAGTGTCTTCCTTGGTAGTTCAGAAACTACAACAACATCTATTGACCCTAATTGGGATCCCTGTTGTTGGCAAGATTCCTATTTATCACCAGACGGAAATGCAAAGACAGCTTGTGATGCCCTCAACATAAGTTCCTGGTAGAGTTGTATGAGACCTGGTGGAACAATTGAGGCCACCTAATATCCAGCTCTGCAAATATGAGACTACTGGGGAAAGAAAGAGAATTTCAGGGGAGAGAAAGAAGTATGCAGGGAAAAGGAAGGATCAAGTCAAGAGCAGTCTGAAATCTGGCGATTTGGGGTGATTATGCAGTCACAAACAGCTATTCAAAGTCAGAACATCTGTATAAACAAAGTGACATATGACTTATGACAGACATATCTTTGCTGCTCATTCTGCTCACTGCACTTGTAGACACCTTTTCTTTAGCACAGATTAACATCATTCTTGTGTTTTTATCTCTAATTAGGAAATTTCTACGTTTCTCATCAAAACTAAGAGCTGGATAGATTCTCAGTGTGGGTGTCGTGGGTTGACCTTGGCTGGCTGCCAGGTGCCCGCCAGGCTGCTTTCTCACTCTTGGCACTTCCAGCAGGACATGGGGAGAAAATACAATGGAAAATCTCATGGGCTGAGACAGGGACAGGGAGATCATTCGCCAGTTACCGTCACAGGCAAAACAGCCTCAACTTAGGGAAATTAGTTTAATTTATTGACAATTATTTGTAACAGAGTAGGACAGTGAGAAACAAAAACCAAACTCAAACCACCTTCCCCCTGCTGTGCTTCTTCCCAGGCTTAACTTCACTTCTGACTCTTCTACCTCCCCCCTGCCTCAAGCAGCCCAGGGAGATGGAAAATGGGGTTGCAGTCAGTTCATAATGCTTCACCTCTGCCACCTCTTTCTTGTGACACTCTTTCCTTGCTCCAGCATGGGGCCCCTCCCACAAGGACTGCTCCAATGTGGGTCCTTCCCACGGGCTGCAGTTCTTCAAGAACTGCTCCAGCATGGGTCCTCTATGGGACACGGTTCCTGCCAGAAAATCTGCTCCTGCATGGATTCCTCTGCAGAGGCTGCAGAGAGAGAAATAATGTTTTCAGTGAGTTGTCTTTGAAGAAGACTGTGTTGATGTTTTTGAGTGTTTTTTAGTTCTTCTACTTGAAGAGGAAGATTTTTGTCTCAGTAATATTTGTTGCAGCAGATTGCCTTGCAATTATTAATAAGAATTAGAATGGTCAGATTAATACTGCATGTAGAACGACAGGAAGCATTTCTGCTTTTAGAAATGGGAGGGTTTAGATAATGTATGCTCCCATGCCACTATTAGTACAGATCGAAACTACACCAGTCTCCCTTGATTGTTAAATAGTGAATATAGAAAGTATATAATGAGCTACAAATCAAATGTAATTTAGGATACTGTACTGGTTTGGGCTGGAATAGAGTTAATGTTCCTCATAGTAGCTTTTATGATGCTATGTTTTAGATTTGTGACTAAAACAGTGTTGATAACACAGGGATGTTTTAGCTATTGCTGATCAGTGCTCGCACAGTGTGAAGGCCTTTTCTGTTTGCCACATGAACCCACAAGCAAGAAGCCTAGGGCTGCACAAGGAATTGGGAGGCAACACATCTGGGACAGGTGACCTCAACTAACCAAAGGGATATCCCATGACATTATATGCCATGCTCTGCAACAAAAGCTGGAGAAAAGAAGGAGGAAGCAGGGATATTCAGGGTTATTGCGATTGTCTTCCAAGTAACTGTAACATGTGGTGAAGCCCTGCTTTCCTGGACATGGCTAAACGTCTGCCTGCTGATGGGAAGCAGTGAATGAATTCCTTATTTTGCCTTGCTTGAGTGTACAACTTCTGCTTTCCCTATTAAAGTCTTTTAATCTCAACCCATGAGTTTCTCACTTTTGCCCTTCCAGTTCTCTCTCCCATCACACTGGGTGGGAGTAAGCGAGTGGCTGTGTGGCACCCAGCTGCCTACTGAGGCTATAACATAACAAATACCAAATCCAATGGACACACTCACAGCCTATTAAAATATAGATACATTTGTAAAAACCAGCTTGTCTCTCATGACCATTGTATGACATTAACTATTAAGTCATCAATAGTTAAGCAGATTATGTCTGAAGTTCTCTTTGCCTAATGTCTTTTTCCCACTTTCCATCTTAACTTCTAACCAAAACTTTATTATTCAGCCAGATATCACCAGTTTCAATGCATCCCTGCTCAAAAATTCTGGAAGTTATTGTTGTATAAAGACTGCTGAAAGTATAATCACATCCAAACAAAGATTGCTAAAAGAGAAATATTTTGAATTAAAAATTCTGGGTATTCCAAGTAAGAACATTCAGGTGAGGCAAACTTTTATTTTAAAATGAACAATTGAATTCAAGATATACTGGAACAATGTAAATAACAAAATAAAACAAAACAACTGCCCCCCAAAAAAGCCAACCCCCCCCCCCCCCCCCCCCCCAAACCAACAAACTTAAAACAAGTAAACCCACAATGTGTTGTGGAACTCTAAATGGCTGTGGTAGGTTGACCGCAACTGGACCCCAGGTGCCCACAAAAACCACTCTATTACTCCCCTCCTCAGCTGGACAGGGGAGAGAAAATATAATGAAAGGCTCCTCGGTCAAGGTGAGGACAGGGAGATCACTCAGCAGTTACCATCACGGCAAAACAGACTGGACTCAGAGAAATTAATTTGATTTAATGCCAATTAAAAGTGAAAGTAATGTAATGAGGAATAAAAACCAAATCTTAGAACACCTTGCCCCCACCCCTCCCTTCTTTCTGGGCTTAATTTCTCTCCAGATTTTCTCTACCTTCTCTACTCCAAGTGGCGCAGGGGGACAGAAAATGGGGGTTGTGGTCTGTTCATCACGTATTGTCTCTGCCACTCCTTTCTCCTCAGGGGGAGGACGACTGATACTCTTCCCCTGCTTCAGCATGGGATCTGTCTCATGGGAGACAGTCCTCCACTAACTGCTCCAACATGAGTCCTTCCCATGGGCTGCGGTTCTTCACAAACTGCTCCAGTGGTGGGTTCTTTCCACAGGGTGCAGTCCTTCACGAACAGACTGCTCCAGCATGCATCCCCTGCAGGGTCACAAGTCCTGCCAGCAAACCTGCTCTAGCACAGAATCCTCTAGCACAGAATCCTCTCTTCACGTGTTCATAAGTCCTGCCAGGAGCCTGTTCAAGTGTGGGCTTTCCATGGGGTCACAGCCTCCTTCAGGCATCCACCTGCTCCAGTCTGGGATCCCCCATGGGCTGCAGGTGGGTATCTGCTCCACTGTTAACCTCCGTGGGCTGAAGGGGGACAGACTACCTCACCATGGTCTTCACCATAGCAATCTCTGCTCCAGTGCATGGAGCACCTCCTCCCCCTCCTTCTTCACAGTTGTTTCTCTCACTCCTCTCTCGTGATTGCTGTTGCACTGTTTCTTTTACTCCCTTCTTAAATACATTATCACAGAGGCGCTACCACCATCGCTGATGGGCTCACCCTTGGCCAGTGGTGGGTCTGTCCTGGAGCTGGCTGGCATTGGCTCTGTTGGATATAGGGGAAGCTTCTAGCAGTTTCTCATAGAAGCCACTCCTGTAGCCCTGCCATTACCAAATCCTTGCCATGCAAAACTGATACAATGGCAAATTAAAACATAGGAAGAAAAATAGATATGATTATAATTATATAAAGGTAGTTCAGCAATTGGGGTAATTTACAATTGAATTATTATCTATAGATATGTACACTTGAAATTCGCTGTAACTTAAAGTAATATAAATCTGAAGAAAATTTCATAGTGAACCAATAGCTTCACTGACAGATGGTGTCTGAGAAAAGAACATGCCCCACAGATTCATTTCAAGGCAATTTTTAGACTTGTGACACACTGAAATGAAAGTATACCTTTTCAGAATTTAAACAAGATCTATAACAAAATCGTATTCAATTATAGTATAAAATATTGCATGCAAATGTTTCCCCAGATATGTACATTGTAAATGCTCTCAATCTAACGTTTTGATTTTTAAAAGGAACATGTCATAGAAGATTTTTTGTTTTGGCTGAAATCTTAGAAGACTTTTTCATACAGGTTGTAAAATAAGCTCAGATGAGTGATTATCACTGCCTAGTGAGTACCAGTCCTTATCAGTCACTTCTAATTCATGGTAAAATGTAAATGTGAAATAATTTAGCTTGATATAATCTTTTTTAGGATTGCATCCAAAGACTTTGTCAAAGGAGCTATTTAAAGCTGGTTTAAGTGTAACTTGGTGCTGTTTTTTTTCTCTTCAGAATGACTTCAGATGACATGATATCCTAGCATAGTTCTATTTTTAATCACAGGTTTTCACATATCCAAGAACCACAGTATAATCTAATTTTGTTTATCTCAAAAAAAGAAAAAAAAAAACAAACAAAAAAAGTCTTGTGTCTATTTTTTTTAATTTCCAAACATAATGTCAAAGAATTAAAATAATCTGTTACCAAAAAAAGTAAATCATATCATATTTCTATATCTCAAGTGGCGAGCAGTGACAAGTGGTGTTCCGCAGGAGTCAGTACTGGGATTGGTGCTATTTAACATCTTTGTTGGTGACGTGGATGTTGGTATTGAGTGCACCCTC
This sequence comes from Pluvialis apricaria, assembly GCA_017639485.1. Taxonomy (NCBI): domain Eukaryota; kingdom Metazoa; phylum Chordata; class Aves; order Charadriiformes; family Charadriidae; genus Pluvialis; species Pluvialis apricaria. The sequence continues at coordinate 98,013,507 of CM030009.1, forward strand.
AGCAAGTTTGCCAATGACACCAAGCTCTGTGGAGCGGTCAACACGCTGGACGGGAAGGATGCCATCCAGAGGAACCTGGACAGGCTTGAGAGGTGGCCTGTGCAAAATTCATGAAGTTCAACAAGGCCACGTGCAAGGTCCTACATCTAAGTTGGGAACTAGATGATCTCTAAGGTCCCTTTCAACCCAAACTATTCTATGATTCTATGATTCTATGAATCTATGATATTTAAACTGTCAACACTATGTACATTTTTTCTAGAACAGTAAAACTGATTTTTATAATTCAGTCGTTAATTTTTATGTTAGAGTTAATAATGCACAACCATTTATTTATGGAAGAAACTCACATATTTCTTTTATATATGGATGACATTGAGTAGGAAGACTTACTTTCCATGGAAAAAGATCAGGTTAGGCAACACTTAAAAAACCTGGACGTATATAAGTCCATGGGGCCTGATGGGATGCACACAGAAATGCTAAGAAAGTTGGCTGATGCCACTGTGAGGCCACTCTTGATTGTCTTTGAAAGGTCATAATGATTGAGAGAGGTTCCTGAAGACTGGAAGAAAGAAAGTGTCACTTCTGTCACTCTTCAAGAATAGCAAGAAGGAGGATCTACAGAAGTACAGTTCTGTCAGCCTCACCTTAATCCCTGGGAAGGCGATAGAGCAACTAATCCAGGAAATAATTTCCAAACCCATGAAGGACAAGAAGGTGACCTGGAATAATCATAATGGATTTACGGAAGGGAAATTGTTCTTAACCAACCTGATAGCCTTGGTGACTGTCTTGGTGGATGAGGAGAGAGCAGTGCATGGTGTTCACTTTGACTTTAGTAAGGCTTTTGACAGTCTTCCATTAGATAGTTAGGGTTAGATAAGTGCACGGTGGAGTGGATTGAAAACTGATTGAACAGATAGCTCTAGAGGGTTGTAATTAGTTGCACTGAGTCCAGCTGGAGGCCAGTCACCAGTGGTGTACCCCAGGAGCCAATACTGAGTGAAACACTATTTAACACCTTGCTTAATGACCTAAATGATGGGACCAAGTACACCTGCAGGAAGTTTGCAGATGATACAAAATTGGGAAGTATGATTGATATACCAGTTAGATCTGCTGCCTGGATAGGCTGGGAAATTGCGCTGACAGTAATCTCACAAAATTCAACAAGGGAAAATGAAAAGTTCTGCTTCTGCAGAGGAATAACCTCAGGCACTAGTACAGACAAGAAGTTAACTAGCTGGAGAGCTGCTCTGCAGAAAAGGACTTGGGGGTCCTGGTAAACAATAAGCTGACTGTGAGCCAGCAATGTGCCCTCATGGCAAAAGTCAACAGCATCCTGGGCTGCATAAGGGTGACCATTACCCGCAAGGCAATTGATGTGATCCTCCACCTCTACTCAGCAATGTTGAGATACACCTGAAGGGCTTGGTCCAGGCCTGGACTCCCCAGTACAAGAGAGACATGGATGGACTGGAATGAGTCCAGCAAAAGGCCACTAAAATGATGAAGGGACTGAAGCATCTTCAGTTTGAGGAAGGACTGAGAGAGCTGGGACTGCTCAGCCTGGAGAAAGCATGGGGGGATCTCGCCAATGGGCACAAATTAAAATACATGAAATTCAGTCTGAACACAAAGAAACACATTTTTTTTTGTTTTGCTGTAGGAGTGGTCAAACTCTGGGACAAACCACTGAGAGAGATTGTGGAGTTTCCACATTTAAGAGATATTAAAAACCTGACTGCACGTAGCCCTGGGTAACCTGCTGTAGCTGACTCTGCTTGAGCAGGGGTGTTGGACTAGAGAATCTCATGGGGCTCCTTGCAACCTCAGAGAATCTGTAATTCTGTGATTCTATGAAATAGATTTTCTGCATTAACATATTTTGATGTAATCAAGTTATATCAAAACTGCAATGTAAGCTGCAACAGGCAACAATGAATATAAATATATACATTAAAATACTACTTATTTGGAAACAATGATAGCAGGAAAATTATCCTTATGGCTTTTACTATTTTAATTATTTCTTATTTCTAGTCAGTTTTTTGTATTTGGGAACTATTGAACAGAAAAAGGAATATTGGGTTTCGAAAATATGAAAGTGGTGTACCTTGTTTTGAAACAACTTAGTGAGGAGCTAGAGATGAGAACTCTATAAAAACAGATTCTTCTTCATGTATTGTTTCAGCTGAAATAAACTACAATAAACCCAAGGAATTCTTGTGACATATAATTTTTCATAAAACAACCCCTCTGGATAATTCCTGAGATCTAGATGATCTATGTTTAGTTACCACCTCTTATGAGATTCTCAACCATACAGTGTGGCTTATACAGTGTGGTGGTCCACCTGGGTCACTGTGTTTTCAGCACAACACAACAGAGCAGGCTATATACTGCTTCTCCTTACAGACATGCACCTGTTAATACAATTATTCATTGATATTCATTTTCAACAATATATGTGTTTTCCACTTCTGGCCTAATTTCTTTGTTGTTTCAGGAAATTTGGTAGCTCTGATGCAATTGTACTCACAGAATCACTGAAGTTGGATGGTACATCCAGAGATCCTCTCATCCCACTCCCATGTTTGAGCAGGGTCAGCTACAACAGGTCGCAAAGCATATTGTCCAGGTGGATTTTGAACCTGTCTGGGCAACTTGTTCCAGTGCTCGACCACCCTTACAGTAAAAAAGTTTTTTCCTAATTTCAAGCGGAATTTTCTATATTTCAATTTGTGTTCATTGCCTCTTGTTCTATCACTGGGCACTACTGAGGAATGTCTGACTCTGCCTCCTTTACTCCTCACAAGCATTCTTTTCTCCAGGCTAAAGACTCCCAACTCAGTCAGCCCCTCCTTATATGACAGATGTTCCAGACCGTTAATAGTCTTCATGGCCCTTTGATGGACTTGATCCCATTATGTGCAGGATGTCCATGTCTCTCTTGTATGGCTCTCTTGCTTTTTTTTCTTGTTCCTTTTATATTTTTTTTATCAGTAAGATAATTTTCTGTTATGTCTTCAGTACTGTCTCATTTATTAAGTGCATACATTGTTTTATGTTGTCTAATTTTGATTCAATAATTTAGGTCATGTGGCATTGTTTTACTCTCAGGTTTAATGAGAATAATTTCTTGAGTGGAAGAGCTATCAACCAGGCAATTTTATGAAATCATTCCTCTGTTTCTTTCATGGTATTAATATTTGCTAAACATTCACTAATTTTTCAAATGTTTCTGCAGGCAGAAGCATGAAAACAGTTGTAGGGAACACATTTAAAAATGCATGCCAATACACACAGAAGAAAGCACTGAGTATGTGCCCAGATATATTCCTCTATGATTTTTTAGCTAGATTGAAAGATTATGGTGTATTCTATGTAAGGACCGCCATATTTTTGCATTGCTGCCAGGGTGCCTTAGGAGAAAAATGTAACTCGGGGAGATTGCGGTCTTTTTCCTGTTGGACAGAATCTGTTTTGACAGATTTGTGTCTAATATAATGCACACTTTAATTTTGGGGTAGCTGTTCTGTTAAGTGCATAGGAGTAGTGGAATTAAAGTGATGCTCAGACAATAACATGTTTTGACCAATGGGAAGGGAGTGAATAGGATCTCTTGTTACTCCAGACTTTTAATTTTTTTCCACTGGCTTCTGAATAACATGTAAAGAATGTATTTAATGCCTCATACAGATGCCCTATGAGACATGACCAAATTAGTCCTATATGATTTAGTATCAACAAGCTGTTCTCTATATTTAGCTATGACGTGCTTAAAATGTTCCTCTATAAATTCAGTGCATTGTCTTTTGAACACATTATGATGCTTTGGCTCACAATGAATAATCCTATATAACAAGAGTTGTCTGACTGCAGTCAGCTCATTTGCAAAATGCCTTTCATCAGTCTATTCCAGTCCTTACAGTCCTCAAACTTTCTTTATATTCTCCATATCTTTAATTTTAGAGTATATCAGCATGCCTGAAGAGTTTCAGTAGGTTTAACACTCTTACTAACATTTGCTGTTTGTACAGAGTTTAGCATACATTGGAAATCTCAGGCAGTTAGTATAAGAGTTATACTTATCCAGTTACTTTTTTTTCTGTAAGTCTTTGTGTTGGGATTATAAGAAATATATTATTAAAAGGGACTGGTGGCCAAAAAGTGTTAGGCAAAAGGAAAAAAATCTTGAATAATCAGTTAATGGACATGATTTTATTTTAAGAAGACTGCATTGGTACTATTAAAGAAAACAGGAAAGTGAGACTTTGAACTTTTGTTTCTGTGCTAGTCTAACAGAAAATGGCTTCCATATCATTCAGAAAGGATTTATAACCTGCTTGAGCAATAAAAAAAATGTATCAAAAAAGCCTGGTGCATAAAAATTCTCAATACAAATAAACCAGAAAGAATTATATTGATCAAAAAGTCAAGCCTTACCAAGGATGGCTATGTGAATAGCTGCTTCATTAATGAGCAATGAAGGGACTGATAATTTACCACAAACTTTCTTATTCTAACCTAACCTAGGTTCTAATGCAAAGTTGATCTCACGCAGAAAATTGTAAAGGTTATTATCCAGCATGACTCATAACCGCTACTTTTTTTCAGACATTCTGTTACTTGCCACAGACCAGTGCAGAGGTTTTCACCTCTTTAGTTAATCCTTTGCCCTGTGCCTGGATGACCTTAATTCAAGGGCTGGTTCTGCTCTCAAATCTACAGTGAAGCTCGCCAAAGGATATAACAAATAAACATCCAATTTTACTAAATAGTAGGCTATCTAATAGCTTATTTTTACTACATTTTCTCTGACAGAGGTTAATGATTTTAGAACAAGGAAAGGAAAAGAAGACCCCAGTGGAAATCCAATTACAGAACTCATTTTCATGTAGAGTTCAGGTGAAGAGAGAAGATACTGAGAGACAATTTGGAAGCCTATAGTATAATGTGGAAAATTCCTGAGAGCTAGACTATCACAAAAACAGATCTTCTCCTTGTGTTAGACTTTTGGGGTGCAAGCAGTGCTACATGTAGTGAAATTGGGGACCTTATCAATGAGCTGACTTATGGAATACGCGTTATACAAAAGTATTTTTCTTTTTATTTTATTCCTAAATGTTAGTCATCCCAAGCTGTCCCTAAACATTTTGGAAATAGAATCATAGAATATCTCAAGTTGGAAAGGACCCATAAGGATCATTGAGTCCAACCCCCTGCTCCTTGCAGGACTACCTAAAACTGAACCACATGAATAAGAGCATTGTCCAGATGCTCCTTGAACGCTGACAGCCTTGGTGTCATGACCACTTCCCTGGGAAGCCTGTTCCAGTGACTGACCACCCTCTCAGTGAAGAACCTTTTCCTAATGTCCAATCTGAACTTCCCCTGACACAACTTCATTTCATTTCTTCGGATGTCACTTCACTGGTCACCAGAGAGAGGAGATCAGCATCTCTCCCTCTGCTGCCCTCTTGAGAAAGTTGTAGACTGTGATGAGGACACTCCTCAGCCTTCTCTTCTCCAAGCTGAAAGAAACAAGTGACCTCAGCCACTCCTCTTAAGTCTTGCGCTTGAGACCTTTCACCATTTTTGTCACCCTCTTCTGGACACACTCTAACAGTTTGATGTCTTTCTAATATTGAGGCAACCAAAACTGCACACAGTACTTGAGATGAAGATGTACTAGTGCAGTGTAGAGTGGGACAATCACCTCCCTCGACCAGCTAGCTGTGCTGTGTTTGATGCACCCCAGGACATGGTTGGCCCTTTTGGCTACCAGGGCACACTGCCGACTCATATTTTACTTGACATCCACCCAAACTTCCAGATCTCTTTCTGCAGGCCTGTTCTTCAGCCTCTTTTCACCCTGTTTGTATGTATAACCAGGATTATCCCATGGCAGGTGGACAATTTGATGCTTGTTCTTGTTAAATTTCATATGGTTGGTCATTGCCTAGCTCTCTAGTCTGTCCAGATGTCTCTGTAAGGCCTCTCTCCCCTTGAAGGAGTCCACAGCTCCTCCTAATTTAGTATTATCAGCAAACTTATTGTACATTCAATTTCTGTGTCTAGATCATTTATAAAAAACTGAAGAGAACTGGCCCTAAAATTGAGCCCTGGGGAACCCTGCTGGTGACTGGTCACCAGCCTGATGTAACCCCATTTACTACAACCCTTTTAGCCTTATCTTTCCGCCAATTTCTCACCCAGTGTATTATGGACTTATCTAGCTGTGTGCTAGACATTTTGTCCAGAAGGACACTGTGAGAGACAGTTTCAAAAGCTTTGCTAAAATCTAAACCCCCCACATCTGCTGGTTTCCCTTGGTGAACTAAATGTGTGACCTTGTCCTAAAACGAAATTAAGTTAGTTAGCAGGACTTTCCCCTCATGAATCGGTGCTGATTATGACCAAGGACTATGTTGTCTCTGAAGTGTTTTTTAAGAACTCCCAGAATAACCTTCTCCATAATTTTACCAAGCACTGAAGTGAGACTGACAGGCCTGTAATTACAAAAGTTTTCAGTCTTAGTCGTCTTGAAAACTGGGACAACATTTGCCATCTTCCAGTCAACTAGGACCTTGCCAGACTCCCAAAACTGTTGAAAAATAATGGTGAGAGATGCCATGATGACATAGGCCAGCTCTTTCAGTACCCTTGGGATGAATCCCATCAGGCCCCATAGACCTATGTGCATCCAGCTGGAACAGCAAATCTTGAACAAGTTCAGAGTCAGCTAGGATTCTATCATCCCCCCAGTCATGGGTTTCCAACAGGTGGCACTGAGCCTCCCAGGGCCCATCATCAGTGCTTAAGACAGAGGCAAAGAAGGCATTAATCATCTCTGCTTTGTCTACTTCCCTATTTGTGAGGTAACCAATCTCGTCAAGTAATGGACCAACATTATGTCTGATCTTCCTTCTTCTGTGGACATATTTTAAAAAGCCTTTTTTGTTGTCCTTCACAGTGTTGGCCAGCTTGAACTCCACTTGAGCTTTGGCAGCATGAATTTTCTCCCTACAGAGGGAAAATCTATTGGAAAATCTTTGACAGACTTGATGAATGACATTTTTCTTATCAGAGAGTGAGATTTATTGTTTTATGCAGCATGACTGTTTGAATGTTTCAATTAACTTATTTCTTGTAAAGTACATTAAATGAATCCCCATTTATGAAACATACTATCTACTATTCCCTTGTTTAGTCACTTACTGCACAAAATAATTTTATTAAACCATAATGTAAAGAATTCCCATATTAACCTTAATCTTCCCCTCCCTGCCCCATCCCAAATGAAAGACTTAATCAAATTGATTTAGCAGCTTGTCATGGTTTGGGCTGGACTGGCCACTGAAATGAACAACAGATGCTCTCCCCCGTCTCTCTCTCCAAGGGTAGGAGGGAGAGAGAGAAAGAGACTTATGAGTTCAGAAAAAAAACTAAACTACTTTAATGAAAATATAATGAATTTATAAAATAGTAAAAAAAGAAAATCATGAAATATGTATAACGTATACAAAACCATATCAAGCTCCCAGGATGACAGTCACGTCACTGGCAGGCACTGGGGAAGACCCAGATCAAATTCAGCAATAGATGGGAACTGGATTCAGGAATGCATGGATCAGGACCAGAAGCAGATGAACAGAGTCCTCCTTGGACGCTGGCACTTGAAGAAAGAGGGCTAACTCTTTGATCCCTCAGCTTTTATACTGAGCATGAGGCAAATGGGATGGAATTCCCTGTTAGTTTTGGGTCACCTGTCCTGTCCGCTCCTCCCCGCAGGTGGGACCCCTCTACACTCTTACGCTTTCAACCTTCCAATGGGACAAGCAACAAAGTTAGCTGACCTTAGTTGTTATAGCAATAAGTATAAGCAAGAGCCTGTCTGCATACCATTCCTTGGCATCAACTATAAACATAGGTCTTATCACTCTGAGAACAAACAGTGTCTCCACAATATTCTGTTAATTTCAGAGAGTTCAGTTAGTTAGAAGAGGCCTAGCTAAAAAGTGAAATTACTGAATAGAAAATTGGTTCTGTTTCACCTCAAACCAGGACACAACTTCAGTCCAGTCTGAGAAGCTACATTAATGAGGCGAAAAGCATTTAAGTCATATAAGTAATTCCTAAAGAAAAGCATCTATTCTTAGTCTTGCAAACAAACAGTGCATAAATATCTTTCAACAAGTATTTTTGCTCTAATGCTTTTGTCTAATATTTACATTATGGTGTATTTTTAGGTCATTTTTACACTGATTCTCCAGAAATTATACAGAAATAAATTATTAACTTATCTGCTTAAAAAAATAAACATGTTTTTAAAAGACTAAATACCACCTTAACATTGCGGTATCATGCAGTTGAAAAAACTCGGGATTTTCCAAAAGAGGTTTTAACTTTGCTAGAGTACATTTTGCAAAGAACAATTGAATATTCTGTCTACATAAAATATATGTCATATTAATTATTTAATTGATTTGATTAATTTTTTTATTTCTCTGGTTTATACACAGACCAACAAAGAGAAGATAATGACATATAATGACATAATATGTAAGCTAAGTGGATTTGCTGCATTTGTAATTCTGGCAGTATAAATTCTAATTATATAATTATAACAGCATGCTAGTAAGAGTCAAATATGATCTATTGTGTTGACAGGCTACTTTATAAGATAATTCTTAATGGTTACCTATGGAAATGTGGAAGATTAGCAAAGTTGCAGAAACTGGAAAAAGCATTCATAATGCATGTCATTAAAAGGAAACAAATTTTAAAAAAAGGAGTGGGAGAGTTGTCTTATTGGAAGTATATTATTGAGATATATACTTGGAAGCTGTATATTTAGTTATAAGAATGTTATGAGTTATAATGTTAAGTTATAAGAATATATTTAGTATAAGAATATTTTGGTTCATTTTGTTGTGCTTATGATTGTAAAAAACCAAAATAATCAAACTTTTTATCATTCCAGAGATGACCCGGTGAAGACAGGTTAGACAGCCATTAACTTTCCTTTATCAAGAACTATTCACACTCTAGCTATTTTCTTTCAAAGGATGAAGAAGTAGGAATTGCAGGTACGAAGTAAGAGACACCATATAGCTTCATTTTTGCAATTCTTTTGATACTGCCTACAATATTTTCCCCATAGGATTCCTATCAGGTGAGCAAAAAGCTGACTGTAAAGCTGTACAAAAAGAACAGTTATTAAAGGTTTACTGCAAAACTTGAAGAATGGACTGAGCAGAATTCCAAGGGAATTTGTGATGGCTCTAGTAATGTTCAGCAGTTTTATTAACAGCCTGACTGATGGAATGGCAAGTACACTGATTAAATTTACAGATGACATCAACCTTCTGGAGTCTGTAAGCACGTTGAAGTTGAATTCAGAATAATTTTGAGAAAATGCAGAAATGATCAGAAAAAAAGATGCAATTCTTCAAGGGCATTTGCAAGGTGGAAATAATCAGCTGCATGAAATGAGGATGGAGAATAATTGCCTAAGTTATTGAAGAAATTGGGTTATTTTATATAGACAAAAAGAAGAAAGAATGGAGATCATATAACAGCCATTATATATAGAAGATACCTGCCAAGAGAAAGGTAATAAACTATTTTTTCCATGTTGCCTGTAGATAGCTTAGGAAGTAAGAGACTTGCACTACATCAAACACTATTTATGTCAGGAATTATTGTTTTTTGTAACTGTAAGAATAGTTAAGCTAAAGAAGCTATATGACCTGTCACTGCAAGATTTTTTTTAAGTAAATAGGAATAATACAGACTAGCTGATCTTTTCAGGCTAATGGGCTGAACTAGCTGACCTATTATTGAGTCTTTTGGACACACATGTTTTGTGTGATTATACGTATACATATATGCACACTTGAAGCCGTATGCTTCATTGAAGCAATGTTCCAGTTCACTAATTTGTTTGTTTTATTAGAAACTAAGTAACATGACTTAATTTTAAACATAAACCTTTTTGACATTTACCCCTTAAAGCTCAGATGTTTACCTGCACTACTGTAACTTAGCAGTTACTTGTCAGCTAAGCTACATTGAATGTGTGCATGCTTTTAGACAAAAGGATATTGCCAGTTGTGCTGATTCTTATTTCAACTGATTTTCCTCTCTAGCCTCACTTACGTTACTCCAGGATATCTTTTTGGGGGGGAGGGGAACAACAAAAAACCGAACAGAATAATTTCCAGAATATCTAAACAGCTTATCATCCTTTTAAAACTGGTCAATTAGAAGGATGTCCTTAGGGTTGCTGTAGAAATTCAGATAGTTTGCAGTCCACTGAGTACATAAAGAAAGAAAGAGGCAGAGTGATGTATCACACAGAGACGCATGGTATATAAAATCTCTTGGTTGGAATTTTTCAATATTCACCCCTAACACCTATGGAGCAAATGGTTGCACTTAGAAAGTGCAGCCAATGAAAAGAGATACTCTTTGTCAATGTGTGCAAGTGTGATCCCTCGCATTGCTCAGAAAATCTTGGCAGTTAAAAAAGATAATTCATATAAATAGACTACCTAGTAAATGTGACTAGATTCTATTTTTCATCCTGTTATCTTAACAAGCTTGTGACACATAATTTCTTTGCAACAAATAGTAGATGATGCATATGCACAAACTTCAGTTGCTAGTGTAAGGGCATTCAGGAACATAATATGAGGTTATATATGTATGTAATATGATACTATATTGACACCGTACATCAGTAGATTGTTTATAATGCCTTGATATCCATATCTATCACTGTTTCACTTTGGCCCTCTAAAAGGAACTCAGAGGACATCAGAAAATATGTATTTTAGCTTACCTTAGTGCCTGTATGGAAAGCAGGGCTTAGCAGCTCAGCACAAGCACAGTAGTTGAAAGCAGCTGGAAAATATTCTCAGAGGATATTTGAAGCTGTATGGAAGTATTCATAGGGAACGGACCAGCCAGCAGATGACCTATTCTCAACACTAAAATAAAAGAACAAGTAAACAGAAGGGACTGACAAAAGACAAATGTGGATCTATGTTGGGTGCAGGACACAGTGCATGTATTTCTTTGGATGTAGACTGTGGACTGGTGTTTTACTTGGGACTGTAGAGATTGCTATTAGCAAGAAGACTGAAATATCATTAAGGGTGGTATTTCACATAGGGAAAAACCCTATATTATTTCTACGGTCACTCATAAGTTAGCAATAAAAACAGAGTCTAGATATTCTCTATCAGTGTCAGAAAAAAATTGTGAAAGTGAATAAATAAAATTATATATAAAGGAATAAATAAATAAACAAATAGAATTGCAGTTTTTTCATCTTTGTAAAAAAGAGTTTTCTGTGTATTAAATAAGCAATTGGTTTGGTGTTGGTTTTTGTACATAGCTAGCCTGAACTAAGAAATTGTTATCTATCTTTTCTTTAGCTGTCAAAGTAAATCCCCAATGCTTTCTTGCTACAGTATCAAATATAATTTTGTATGATATTTAGAAACCATTTTTTCCAATGATTCTTAGCTTTTTTTCAGTTCCTTTAATGCACCAAAACCTAGGATTTACATCTGCATCTTTATTGATTCTTCCCTTATGAGTTGTGTCTTCCAATTTTTTTTCCTTAATCTGAAGTCAATAATCAAATATCCTACAACTTTTCCCCCTTTAGTACATAATCTCCATGTGAAATGTCTGCTGCTTGTAATTAGTGGCTCTTGCTCTCTCATATACTTCTCATTCTTTCCAGCCTCCCAGCCAGAAGTCGCAGAATTTAACAGAACTGAAGTAGGCCGATCTACCTTTCTAACATTCCAGGAAATCAATTTTTTGACATAGCTGACATTGTTGGATGGACTACATTTTTTACAAATCACAATCCAGTCATGGCATACAATAATAGCAGCTCTGATCTCAGAAAGTGACGCTCATAAAATGCTTTGGAGAACAGTGTAGTATGAATTGCTTGTGATCAAGGATCCTTAAGTAAAATAGCAAATGGATAATCCTTTAGTCCACTTTCATATTCTAACACAGGCTAAGATTTGTAGATAATAGCAGGAAAACTGCTCCTTGGCTGATGTGCGTGGTTAGCAAAAGCCCTAGTTCTTGCTGTTTCAAGTACTTGAGGATTATGTTTAGGGAGTGTTAAATATCCAGCCTATTCTGATCATAGTTGTCCTGATAATTTTAAGACACTCTGTTAGTTATCCACCACTAAACATGAACAAAAAGTGTCGGGAAAATTATTATTATGACCTTTGCCATATCTGCTCTTTTCATGATTTCATTAAAAATTTTACAAAGACAAAGAGTTTATGGAATTCAGGGAAAAAGGAAACCTAGGAGACAACTGTTTTACATACTAAGTAACAGAAGGAAATCAGTTGTGTATGAATCTGGATATGGGACAAAGAATAGTCTTATACCACGGAGGCAACAAGAAAGGTAGGAAGCAGGTAACAGGTATATAAAGAGAAAAGTAAACTTGATTTGGAGTGAGACTGTAGAGTTTGCTTATTTTGTGCTGGTTATATGATTACACTGGATTAACCCTATTATGAGTCAAACAAGCTCAGATTTTGTAAACAGAGGTGTTGGTTTGACAGAAAGAAAATTCTTGATCTGGCCATTCTACAGAATACTACTGATGAAAAAAGACAGGATCAGAACTGGTGACAAGTAAGTAGACCAAAGGGAATTAAACAACCAGAAATGACCAATTTAAAGAACCTGAGCAGTGAATCAGAATTAACATAAATATGTTTAAAATATTATCCAGGGAATAAGTACGGATTACCAAATTAAATAAAAAATCTGATTGTTATACTTATGCATTTCAGAAGACACAGTGCAGAAAAAATAAATTTTGCAGTTAATAATATTAATGGATAGCAGGAAAATGGGAGGTGGAAAAGGAAAACAAATTTCACATCCAAATCAGTTAAGATTATATAAGTGACCACATGAAAATTGTTACAGCAGGAAGTGATTCAAAGGACGGTGATACAGAAACATGTGACTCACCTTTGGAAATAAAACCTTAAAATTTTGTATTTGAAAGGTTATTCTTTTTAACCTTTGATAGAGTTCCCTTTAGAACTTTTAGATTGTAAAAGGATCACAGGTTTCAAAGGGAAAGACGTAGTCAACTGCAAATGGTAGTAGTAGTGTCATAGAATCATAGAATCATACAATAGAATTGCTGAGGTTGGAAGGGACCTTTAAGATCATCAAGTCCAACCATTAACCTACCCTGACAAAACCCACTTCTAAACCATGTCCCTAAGTACCACATCTACCCTTTTTTTAAACACCTTCAGAGATGGTGAATCCACCACCTCCCTGGGCAGCCTATTCCAATGTTTAATAACCGTTTCAGTGAAAAAACGTTTCCTAATATCCAGTCTAAACCTCCCCTGACATAACTTAAACCCATTTCCTCTTGTCCTATCACTTGTCACTAGGGAGAAGAGGTCAGCCCCCACCTCTCTACAACCTCCTTTCAGGTAGTTGTAGAGGGTGATAAGGTCTCCCCTCAGCCTCCTCTTCTCCAGGCTAAACAACCCCAGTTCCCTCAGTCGTCCCTCATAAGACTTGTGCTCCAGACCCCTCACCAGTTTCATTGCCCTTCTCTGGACACGCTCCAACACCTCAATGTCCTTCTTGTAGTGGGGGGCCCAAAACTAAACACAGTACTTGAGGTGGGGCCTCACCAGTGTCGAGTACAGGGGGATGATCACTTCCCTCGTCCTGCTGGCCACACTATTCCTGATACAGGCCAGGATGCTGTTGGCCTTCTTGGCCACCTGGGCACACTGCTGGCTCACATTCAGCCGGCTGTCCACCAGCACCCCCAGGTCCTTCTCTGCCGGGCAGCTTTCGAGCCACTCCGCCCCAATCCTGTAGCGCTGCATTGGGTTGTTGTGACCCAAGCGCAGGACCCGGCACTTGGCCTTGTTGAACCTCATACCATTGGCCTCAGCACATCGGTCCGGTCTGTCTAGATGGATGTCTAGATGTCATAGATGTCTAGATGTGTCAGTATGCTAAACATGGAAATATAATTCTTTTTAAGATAAGCTGTCACCACCTGAGAGCATTAATGTTTTTAAAGGTAGTATGTATCTCCTTACTCTATTTCAGAGTAAAAAGAGCTAATAAATACGATGTTTAAATTATACGACAACAGATACTGCTAGTGAAATGGCAGTCAGCTGTGATATAATGGAGAAAGTTTATTTGAAACACACTTAAACCAAGACAATTGACTTTGTGTTGGTTTTTGCTGCATAAATTTGGAAAACGTACAGCTGTAATGGGGCAGCCGACACTTTGCCATCCTTAATTTGCCAAATTTCTCAAATTAATTTCTCAATTAATTTCTCTAATACTTGCTCAGTCCCCCCTTAAACTTACATACACTCTTTTTATCCACAGCATTCTTTGGCAAGGAGTACTATGGATCTGTTTCTTACAATGTGGAGAATCAGCTGATTTTGATTATTCTGTCTCGCTTCTAGTGGCTTCAAATGAAGGTCACAACCTTGAGCAATGGAACAGAGAGTGAACAGCTGAACATTTCCTCCATGCCCACTTTGCCACTCACAGATTTGTAGACTTTTACTATATCCCTCCTATATGATCTCTTTTCAGTTCTTTATACAGCCTGTTTAGTCTGTTTCACAAACTCTTAATGACAGGTATTTTCTGTTTATCATTGAAGTTCGGTATTACTGAATACAAAAAGGAAAAATCCCAAAATGACAACCTATTTATGGTGATGTTATAAAGAAGCCCAACAATATAGCATGTTTCACATCTGTCACTTTCACACTTGAAAAGCTAGAAAAAAAAAGAATTAATTACTCCTGATGTTTTAAAGTGTGAGTTGAGATCAGGTGAACTGCTGACATACAAAAAGTCTATTGTATAACAAAAATGCAGTCAGGACTGGCTCCTGAATTTTACATTTTAAGCCAATTTCAGCAAAAATCAACAAGGACAATAGATAACCTAGCAGGCGAATGACTGGTGGCAGGTTTTAACTTGAACTGAATTTGTCTAGCTGACTCATAAACCCCATGAAGAATGTTGGCTTAAAACAGCATCATAATACATGGGAAATGGCAGCACTAGTGTATATCAAAATGTTAAAGATAGCATTCTGTGGAGACAAATGCCTCAGAAGAAAACTTTAAAATCCTGTAATTAACAAAGAGTGTGATGTATTGCAATATGCTCAGTTTTACATTGGAAGGTACTATATAAAGCACATCTATTGATTAACATAAATCCTGGCTAACAGTTTGATCTATGGATAATAATGATTTGTATTACACATTTACACTTTACATTGTTTGTATCACCACATCCTGTAATTAATAGTAATTCTCTCATTGGAATATTAAAAAGAATAGTAAGTGGGAGGAAAATTTGATTTCTGTACTGAGAAAAAAGAATAACCTTAAAGACCTACTCTTCTACAAACCTTATCTTTAAAGATCACTTTAGGTGCTGGCAATAGGTCTATTGCTGTAAATGGATGTAATATAAAAATGCAATCAGACTAACTCTTCGTTTAGAGAAATGCTAGATGGTAAATATTTAAAAATAGAATCATTTCTGGAGGAAAAGCACTGTGTACAAATGATGTAGGCAGTGGAATAGAAGGCCTCAGTTGTGCAAAAAAAAATCTATTCATCAATACATTGAACTATGCACAATTTTAGCATTAGATTTATGCTGAACTGCTGGCAGGATGAGGGTCTAAGCACATGTTTCATATTTCCCTAGTGTTCGTAGCTTGATGCTTTGCATATTAGAAAAGAGACATTTCTGCTTTGCAAACTTAGAATGCATGCTATTTGATAAGATCATGTATATTCTCTGGTCTTGGTGCTCAGAATCACAGTCTATCAAGGCTATCTTCCAAAAACAGGTGGATATATACCTTTTTAGCTTGGAGAACTATTTTTTTTATCAGTCTGTACTTTAACCCCATAACCATGAGCAGTAATACAGTGAGTAGAGAAGTGAACATATAGCAGGTAGGAATAATACATTGAGTGAAAGTGAGTATTTCCTAAGCTATTTCATCAAATCATAGAATAGTTTGGGTTGGAAGGAACCTTTAAAGGTCATCTAGTCCAACCCCTCTGCAATGAGCAGGGCCATCTTCAACTAGATCAGGTTCCTCAGAGCCCCGTCCAACCCGACCTTGAACATTTCCAGGGACGTACCACCTCTCTGGGCAACCCGTTCCAGTGTTTCATCACACTCATCATAAAAAATTTCTTCCTTATATCTAGTCATTACCCCTTGTCCTATCACAACAAGCTTTATTAAAAGTCTGTCCCCATCTTTCTTATAAGCCCCTTTCAGTACTGAAAGGTCACAATATGGTCTCTCCAGAGCCTTCTCTTCTCCAGGCTGAACACCACCAACTCTCTCAGCCTGTCTTCACAGGAGAGGTGCTCCAGCCCTCTGATCGTTTTTGCAGCCCTCGTCTGGACCTGCTCCAACAGGTCCAAGTCTTTGCTGTGCTGAGGACTCCAGAGATGGACACAGTACTCCAGGGGACATCTCAACAGAGAGGAGTAAAGGTGCAGAGTCACCTCCCTTGAGCTACTGGCCACGCTTCTTTTGATGCAGCCTTGGATATGGTTGGCCTTCTGGGCTGCAAGCGCCCATTGTCAGCTCATGTCCAGCTATTCATCTGCCAGTACCCCCAAGTTGTACTTCGCAGGACAGTTCTCCATCCCTTCATCCTCCAGCTTGTGTCCCTGGGTTACCCTGATCCAGGTGCAAGACCCTGCACTTGGCCTTGTTGAACCTCCTGAGGTTCACATGTGCCCACTTCTCGAGTTCATACAGGTCTTTCTGGATGGCATCCCATCCCTCAGGCATGTCAAATATACCACTCAGCTTGGTGTCATCTACAAACTTGTTGAGGGTGCACTCAATCCCACTGTCTATGTTGTGTCGTTGCTGAATATATTAAACAGTACTGGTCCCAGTACAGACCCGTGAGGGGCACCACTCATCACTGATCTCCATCACGACATAGAGCTATTAATCACTACTCTCTGGATTCGACCATCCTACCAATCCACTGAACAATCCACCCGTCAAATCCATCTCTCTCCAATTTAGAGAGAAGGACGTTGTGGGGGACCATGTCAAAGGCCTTACAGAAGTCCAGATAGACGATATCCTTAGTTCTTCCCTTGTCCGCTCTTTCATTAGCAAAGCATGAAAAAAATACTCACTTTTCTAATAGTGTGTTTTGTAAAAAAGAAGGCATACAGGGTACTTCTCAAGTTAAATCTTGGGAAAACACTCATATATTCAAATAGATTTGAGGACTTGGTCTCACTGATACAATTATTTAGTGAAATGTATTTCAAGGTTTTTACAACATTCTTTTTTCAATTTACATATAAAATTGAGTTATGAGGTACACATAGAAGTCAAGGAGCAATCTTACTCCTTGTAAGACTAATGTAAGACACATTAGTTTTTTGGGGGGTTGCTTTCAAGATAATCAACTATAAATGAGAAGAAAAAAGGGAAAGTGGTAGATTATCCAGTGAAGATACAATGAGAACAGAAAACTATGCATTTAGCTTCAAAACTCGACTATTCTAATGGACTAACAAGAATCAAGACGCTCAGCTTTGGATACTGAAGGAAAGTGCGAAACATCAGCAATGTAAAGGAAATACCATCCTTAATGATCTGAGCTATTCTTATGGTCTTTCTCATGATACTCTTTCCTCATGTAGCTTGAGTCAGCTAGGTCCTCACAGAGTGATACAACATGGAAGACTTATTCATAACAAGAATTGTTCATAAAAGATATGTGGACAATGGTAATATTCTTCATGGTTAAACCCAGATTTCTTTTATTTGAAGTGGTGAAGACTGACCAGAGGCATAAGCTGGGCAACAAAACCAACTGGAAATCCCACTACAGCAAAGTGCTGCACTTTTCCTGGGTCACTGGTATATATGAGCAATGTTTATATTCTGGCTACTTATGGCAAGGTCTATCTTCCAGGTGCTCATAATTAAATTAGTAATTGGTGATGTTATTTGCAGTGCTTTCTGTTCTCATTATTTCCTGTATCCACATGTATAGGACCAAACCTGAAGGCTTTCTCAGTCTATCCAAAAGACACTGGGGGTTCATATATATTTTTGGGCAGTCTAATAACTTTGCTAAGCAGAAGCTGGATCTCAGTAAGTTTAATTTGTATTTTGTATCACTTCTCCTCTATTGTGTAAAGATATTTTTATATATTTTTTTAATCAGTTTGATTCTTTTTCTTCTATTCTTTATCATTGTAAGAATACTTTGATTAGTGTAAGTAGTCAAGGAAAAATACTTACTTCCCAGTCAGAGGGTCCCATATGCTTTGTGTTTTGTAGCTGAATTTATTTCAGCAGGGGATCAAAACAGAAAAAAATTTTCAACATCTGCTTTTTAAATGATACCTCCTCTACAACAAAATTTTGCTTTGTGGTGGGTTAGCATTGGCTGGCAGTCAAGGACTCATCCAGCTGCTCACTTACTTCCCCCTCAGCTGGACGGGGGGAGGAAATAGGAAGAACAGGAGCAAGAAAGTTTGTGAGTTAAGATAAAGAAGGGGAGATTACTCTACAGTTACTATTACAGGCAGAACAGATTTGCCTTAGCTTATTGCCAATTAAAATAAATATTTAATTACTGATTCAGGTAGTGGGAAATAAAAAACCCAGAAACAAATATTCACACACTTAGGGAAAATAGCTTTTCCTCCTGCTTTCCTGGCCTCAGCTTCACTCTAGACACCTCTCCTCCCTGCCTGTTATTGCTGCAAATTACGCTCAGTGCTTTCAGTGAGGCAACGGGCAGTGTGGCGGGTGGTTGTGGCCAGGACATAGAGGTTTCTCTCTGCTGCTCCATCCTTCGTGCTCTGTTCTTCTGCTCTGGTGTGGTTCCTCCTCAGGCTGCAGTCCTTTCAAGGGGGAACAGCTGTGCCTGATCCACCATGGAGCACCTCCTCTTCTTTCTCAACTGTAGTATGGATAGATAGAAATTTCTGGACACTTTAATGGAATGTAAGAGGGCACAGGACAGACCTGTGAGCTAATGGCTTTGCCAGTCTCCCAAAAACCCAGAAGTTACAATGGTAAAAAATACACAATCAAACAAACAAATAGACGATTGAGGAGGTAGCTGTTTTTATCTTAAAACTTTTGAATAAAATAAATGGCTCTTTCTAAAGGTTCGGTATTTTTCAGGAACCAATGGAAATGGATTTTCTATGGCAGAATTTTTCACAATAAGTAAGGTTGTCCACGTATATAGTCTTTTAATCAAATACTCTCCAGGACAGAGAAGAAATCAGAATTTTCCTGAACTGTCTTAAGTCTCAACAAGCTGCATATATTTTCCTTTTGTGTTTCTGAACAACGAGCAGTATAAGCCTGAGCTCTTTATTTGACCTTGCTAGTAGCACACACTAGTCAGGCATGAGAAACTACAGTTTATGTCATTAAGGTTTCTGGACCAGTCTCCTGGCTTAGTATGCCTTCATTGGTGAGGAGACACTCTATCCTTTTTCGTGTTTCTGGAACACTGTGAGAAGTTAGAATGGTTTCTCATAATTTCCTGCCTGCTAGGTGTAAAAGCTGGTACTTTGCAGACATAGGTATGGATGCAAAAAAGATTATGTGGAAGGAAAACATATATTTTAAGCAACTGTGACAGTATGTTTCTATCTTTCTGTACTGCCTTGCTGGAACTACATAAACACTTTATATCAGCAAGCTTGCAGTAGTCTTACAAATCGATTGACACTTTAAATATTGCCTGAATACATTAGATTTCAAGAATGTCTTTTACCTTTCTCTTACTTTCCCAGAGAGCAGTATAGAGTGATTCAAAGGAAGAGTATGCTCTCCTCCCAACATCTCTATGTTTTTGTGTTTGTTTGTTTGTTTGGTTTTGTTTTGTTTTTTTTGTGGTTCTTTTTACAACAGCCATCACCAAAGAATTCACCACACTGTAAAATTTATGTAGGGAGTTACCATACGATTCATTACTAAAAATACTTATGATTTAATGTTAATTTAATGTATTTTCAGAAGAACTCCTGTTTTCACTGCAAGAGTGTTATAAACACTAGTGAAACAATATGCTATTCCAGAAGCAAATATCCATGGCTGGCTTGAGATACTCCTGTTTACATCAAACCCAAGTGCATGCCAGATGCATAAATATTTACAGATGCTGTTATAGGTCTCTTGTAACTACTATTAGGCTACAATAGCTAAATAAACTGCCTGCTATTATTAAAATAAATGGTAAATTGGATTCATAATTATTAAACAAAATATGAACATTCAGATACTCCTTTCCATTTTTCTGCCTCTGCTGTGCAAAAGGAGTGCAGACTGCTGCTATTCTGATTATGTATAATTCACATCACATTCAGATTGTATTGATGTAAATAACTACAGAAAGTTCAGAGTTATGAGATAAACTTAAAACTGTTAATTATAAGAAAAAAAATTTAATGAAAAGCAATTTTCTTTATATACTTCATGGCTATTTCTGAAGAAGAAATGACCTATTGTAACTGAAAAGTGCTTGGTATTCAGATGCAAAAGCTGCTGTATTTCTTGCAAAGGCTAATGGATAAATCTTAATTCTTTAGGATTGGATGATGGAAGCTACAGGTGCTTATACAGAAATAGAGCAAGATCAGTAATAAAAGTATCAGGGGTTGCTGAATCTGGTAGGATGACACAACTGAGGCTGCCACGTCCCCAGGTCCAGCCAGTAGTGAGATTGGTCATGTACCTTATAGACACACATGCACACATACACGCAGTCCACGTACACATGGCTGAGCACACGAATTAACACAGATGACACATCGAGCACTGAGACACAAACAACACCAATGGCCTCATCCTGTTCCCCTCTCTAGCTGATCAGAATGAAGGCCCCTTTGTAGGAAGTATCTATCCATGTCTACAATATAGATGCCTCCCATCTGCCCAGTAACTGGCCCCTGGATGCCAGGACACCCCAATTGCTTTCTATTGCATGTTATGAGTCCACAGTTCCCGCAGTTCCACTCCAGTTGCAGGCTCCCCTCAACCAGAGACACACACGTATGCTCAGTCATGCACAGGTATGTTATGGATCCTCCAAAGGAGTTCTCCTAAGATACCTGCAGTATTTAAGTTGTGTTATTTTAAATAATATTGAAGTGGAATTCCTGTTTCAGGGATAGGAGAGGGAATATTGTAAAAAGCATGAGAAAGATCCAGTAATATGAAGAGAAAAAATTGGAGAAGTGAAGATAAGACAAAAAGCAAAGGGAGTACCTCAGGGTTTGTGAAGATGAAGTATATCACAGAGGATTTAGCCTTGACCTTCATACGAAGTCATTGACTGTAAGCATTTTCTCAGATTTTCATGTTCCTTATTGATATACATGTATTTGTACCTGGCAAAATAGGTACACAGCACCTGCTGAATCACTTACCTCCATACACAACAAACTATGATTGCAATTCCAAATTTTTCACTCATACACATATATGAAATAAGCCTTTGGGTGAAATTAAATTGGCACACAAATGCAAAAGTGATGGGTTCACCAGAAGATGGATATTCTGCTCCAAGTCACATGCTGAGGCTTCTATTGGGCCCATTTTTTTTCCCTGGTTTAATTCCATTGATTTCAACAGAGCTACATCAGCAGAGATATAACTCTTTGACTTCAACAGGAATAATATCCATGCCCCTAAAACCAAAGTTTTGAGCTTAGAAATAGTTTGAGAAGGATTGAAAACAACATGAGACACTACCATATTTTGCATTCCTTTTTCTCTCCTTTATATTCTCATGACAGATTTGTTATGTTGAAAAAGACTTTGATTTACCTGAGCTAAGGTTCTGTCCCAGTTTTATGGAGTTAAGAATATGGCTGAAAGATGGTTGTGATGGAGGTGATGGTTTAGTGGTGGTTTTGGCAATGTTAGGTTGATGGTTGGACTCAATCATCTTAAAGGTCCCTTCCAACATAGACAATTCTATGATTCTATAATCAAGCTGGCTGATAATTTCTGTAGATAACCTAGCACATGCGCTGGCATTTTTCCCTCTGTAGCTGAATAGTGAATCTTAATATCACACTACCCTAAGCTCAGAGCTGCCTTGTAAATAAAGTTAGAATTAGAGTGCTTTGAGATATGGTTGTTATCTATATACAGTATGGAAATATTTAGTGTCCTCAAATTATGTTCTCTATCAATGAATGCATAAAACCCATTAACGTTATTAGGAGATAAATGTGTGTATCAAGGAGAGGCTATATTCTTCAAAAAGATACTGAGCTTTGGAGAAAGATATTTTTGGACTTATCTCTGAATGATATGGTGTCAGCTATCAAAGTAACGTGTAACAAGCATGGGGTTAGAAGTATTAACTGCCATGCCACAGTATGACAATAGCTTTTAGATAAGATGTTGTTGGCGAAATGTATTGCTTATGAAAAGTGAGTTAACTGAAAAAATTCATAGGCAAAGCTAACAACTCGCTTTTGTGTGTTATTATTAATATCTGTATTTACTGTATTGGCATTGCAATAGTTCTACTGTATTGGTATTTTCCTTATGCAAATACATCTTTTCCTCTGGATTTTCAAGTGCGTTGTAAATATTCAGGCAGTATTTAAACAGGATCTGGGACTGTGAAGGACTAAACTTATTGTTTGCTAATTAGCCCAACAGAAATACATAAGGCAGTGAAAATAAAAATTATGTGAAATGAGTATTGCCTGTATTTGAGGCTATAGCCATGCCATAGGATGACAGAAAGCTGCAGAAGGTTGAGTGATTTCATTTTAGAAACACATCCAAAACATCGCTGTTTCCAAAATGAAGTTGTGAAACTTACTTTCTATATTCCCCCTGCAAAGATGCAGTGCTCTGTTAGTCCTTCCCAGTTGTGGCTCATTCAACATATTTTTAAAACATGGCTCCAGCTTGTCTGGGGATTTCTTGAATGAGCAAAAGGGTTCTTTTTACTCTATTGTTTTCCTCATAACTCAACATGGTGCACACATTTGCCTACTTCAAAGATGCTCATTAGTGAAAACAACTGTGAATCTCCAGTCTTCTGGAAATTGTGCAGTAGTCTAATGAGACTTTGTAGGGTGATTATCAGACCGTTTTGCCTTCCAAAGAGACCAGTAATTTACTGGGGATTAAAAGTAAAAATCAGAGTTCTCAATAATGTTGCCATTTCAGCTAAAGTATAAAATGTATGCAAGGGTTTAGCTTCCATTCAGATGATGGGCAAAAGACAGGAGATTGACAAGTCGTGCATGAACCCATTTACATTAATCTCATTAAAAAGAAACAAAGGTGATAATGTATGCTCCAAAGCAATGAATTGTGTTATGTGTAAAAACTGAACCACAAAGGGAAAGAAGCAATGACTCTCCACAAACTGTCTGGAGCCTTTTCACATAATTCTTCTAGAAGAATACTCCACAGATTGCTAAGAAAAAATAATGCAAAGGAATGTTTCCTCTTTTTTGTATGCCTTGTAAAGAAAGGCAAGAAAATGGAAGGACTGGCACCAGTGCTTTATGGATATTGGTTTTATGAGCAACTTTAATTCTCAGAAACAGACCTTTCAAAAATGAAATAACCTATGCAATGCAAAATACAATTATCTGAAAAATTAAAATGCTGCTCCAAACAATTGAAACTACTGAATTATCATATGATTGATATAGTGGAACGAGCACCCATAATTCAAACATTAGACGTGTATATTTTGCTGTCACTGCTTTAACTATATTGTCATACAAACACCAAAATTAAATCTTGTTTCGCTGACTAAAACCAGCATATACTCCCAACAGGACAGTTTATTTAAAACATTCTTATTCCTGAGATAGGTTCTTATCCTCCTCCTCCTTTGGTAAAAAAATTTAATGTCATTTAACACTTTCATAATTATTTTTTTTTAAGCAGCTCTGGTTTTGACAGTATATGGAAGATATAACTTGTGTATTCTCATTTTCAATTAAGTTCCAATATTCCTATATTCCAATTCAGTTCCTAAGCACATTAATTGAATTTAAATGGTAAACTCTTTTAAATTCTAGAAATGCGTTAGTATTTTCACATTTTCACAGCTCACAGTGCATGGACATGGTCACAGCCAAGATCTGTGCATGACCTCATTGATGATTCTTGTCAACTTTGTGGAACGAAGTCAACAAGTAACAAAAGACATGTAAAATTTAGAATGTAGGTTCTTAGCTTCAAAAGCTTAAGTTACAATTGATATAGATACTGATTCCTGAGCTGATAACCTAAGTTCTATTTATAACCAGTGAAACAAAAGCTGAATTTCTAGGGTACAATTCAACACATCCAAATCTAGACATTAAATGTCTCATGCCATAAATTGTCCCTCTTTTTCTTACTACAAATAAAGCCCAGAATCAACTCTCAAATGTGACAACTACATTACAGATCACAATGAATCCTACCAAAGATGCAGAATTTTCCATAGAATTTGCCAAGAATTTTTTGTGATCTTATCTGAACAACCCACTTTAGTCCTGCTTAAAGCAGCTAAAAAACAGCTCTCTGAAGAAATGTCTGATACATGGTGTCTTCAGTGAGCAAGACAGCTTATTTCAGAGCTACTCTTAGAAAACATAGTGAAGCAGGTTTTAGGCTTGGAGAGTTCTTTCTATGTTTAAAAGTCTTAGGTTTTGGGGGAAATCTTTTGGGAATTTATTCCCTCTCTTCAGGTTATCTCTTGTCTTGTGTTTAAAGGTTGTACTAAAGGATGCATTTGAATTATTACATATAATGGTTCAGGTACTGCTCACTGATGGTGAGATGAAGTGACACTACACTACTTCCAGGCAGTGAGTTAAATTGTAGTACTTCAAAATAGGCATCTGTATCCAGCTCACCACTTGGGCCTGTACTAACCACCACGCTATGTCTTGGTCAGCCTGGAAGAGCAGTAGCTGGTCTCAGGCCATTTCACAGACTCCTTTCCGGTTTAAAACTGGAGGAAAAATATAAAAGCCTGTTTTTCTGTAATTGTGCAAACAGAAGAAAATTGCACTGGCCACTGCAGAACTAGAACGGGAATGGGGTGTGCCGTATAAAAACTTTGGTAGACAGGAAAGATGGAAAAGCCGTTTCTTTCCGTGCTATCCCTGAGATCAGAATCAGTGCAAATGTTGTAAATGATGATCAGATTCAGTGTAAAGGATAACGATTACCAGTGTAAACTCTACATCGGTATTGTAGTTAACAATGATTCATGTGAACAGAAAACATTGCAAGTACCCTGATTTTAAACTCATTTCAAATTCATAAAAAAGAACTAATGTTTACAAAACAGAAAAGCGGGAAAAAAAAACCATGATAAAATTTTTGCTTAGTCAACTTAATGTCTTCAAGCAAACAAGAGTAAAAATTGCTTCTTTTCAAGAAGTATTTGACATTGTCTTAAGTTTTAATGTAAATTAGAAGACTGTAGCATTTAAATTGTGCAATATCAGTAATGTCTCTCCCACACTTTAGTAAGTATTTCAGTTTCTCATTATGCAGGGAGGATGATCTGACCTAAGAGGAGGACAGAAAAATTAAGAAAATATAATAGAAATTATTTAA
This sequence comes from Pluvialis apricaria, assembly GCA_017639485.1. NCBI lineage: Eukaryota > Metazoa > Chordata > Aves > Charadriiformes > Charadriidae > Pluvialis > Pluvialis apricaria. The sequence goes on from CM030009.1 coordinate 98,039,244, forward strand.
AGAGTCTCATTGAACTCCCACTGGAGTCGATGGGTAAATGCCTAGCTATTTCAGTGGGAGTAATACTAGACCTATGATAAGCAGGTTATATGTTCTAATATACAGTCTATAGTGGTCCTATAAAATAAGATTCAGAAACTAATTGACCTTCAGGTTGCTTCATCTTGTAGAAAGCAAGAATTATGCAGCAAATACCTATAGGTCTTCCTAACCTTGGAGAGACTGAATCACATTTTTATGTAGAATCAACAGCTCATGCAGTTTATGGTGGCTTATTTCACAAAATAAGTGATGTAGACATGAAGAAAAGAAGCAAAAACTGTGGATTTAGTCAGGTGATTGTATTGCACATATTTCTTAAAATTTCTTCACAAATGCTTATCCTGGATGCTTTGGGGTAGTCCTGTAGCAAAAGTGAAATACAATCTACCTAATGTTTGTTTTCCTTTTTGTTTTTTTCTTTTTCCAGAGATACGTCTCTTTTTTATAATTCTAAAATATGAAGCTCTAAGTGTCATTAGCTTGTCATGTAATTCTTCTTTCATCAACTGGAAATGACAGTAAGTCTAATCATTTGAGAATGGAGAAACAGCAGCTTTTGGACATTAGTTGTATAACATTACAAATAGCAGCTGCTTCAGTATTCATTGTTTAATGTTCACTCCTATAGGATTATTATAATTTCTTTCATTAGTACTGTGAATTCAACATTTTAATAAAGGGTGTTGTAACTTGAAGAGAATCGAATTTAATTGAACAACCTTGATGATTGCCATTAATATTGCTGTAATTAGGTATCAATAACAAGTAGTTGAAAAAGGGCTACAGATGGACATAAATATATGTTTAGGAACCCCTAGTGTATAGAATGAAACTGGAGTCAAAGACTCAGAAGAATGCATGGGAAAGTGAACCATCTCAAAACTGTAGCAGAGGAGTCAGCATGTAAAATAACAGAGGCATTGCAAGTACACAAGCACAGGATGGTGCCAGAGGTCTCAGGACCTATATATACAAGTGGTCAGTTATTGATGTAGAACTACGTAACAACCTAATGAAGCTGCCCATAGCTGACAGCATAGATGGAAACATTTAAGACAACAACAACAATTAATTGTGCAGGTGTAACTGCTCCAGAATTGGTTATGTGAAATTAATGACCCTGATATCCTGCAATGTTAGGTATTTAACTGTCATTAAAGGGAAATATCTTTAATGGCTGTGGTTTAACCTTCCACCCTTGAGGTTTGACTGCATTCTAAATGCAACACAGAGTGTCATAAAAATAACAAATAAATAAAATATTTGGTAATGCTTTTGTATATTACTGATGCAAATTTAGGCAAACAAGGGTTATAGGGCTGAACTGAACGTTGTTCTCACAAGTATTTTTATTTTTATTTTTTTCAAGGTGGGAAGTGGAATCACTTGCAAAATAAAGTGCTATGAAGACCACTTGCAGATAATTTCTAAATTTTATTAAGCTATTCCATACATACTGGTAATTTATCATGACACTGAAGCTGCACTAAAAGCACATAATGTTTTTAGGAATGTCTCACTCCTGTGCAATCTAGCACAAAGGAAAAGAAGTGTGGTCTTCAGAGGTCTTTTTATTTGATGTAGTTTTTAGCAGCTAACAGATGAATTCATATCATCCAGCATGGAAGAAGTTCATATGATCAAGAAAAACAACTTCAACACTCCTGTAAAATTCATGATGATGTCTAAATAAAACATTACTTTTTGACTCTTCAAGCATATTATTGCATGGATTCTTCATTCTGAAACAATTTTCTATAGCTATGAATATAATTTATTTCAGTACAGGTTTTTAAAACACTCTGCAATCACCCTTTTCTTTTTTTTTTTTCAACATCACATTTTGTATGTTGTTTTGTCTGGGTGTTTGATGGTCTGCTAGGCAAAATGCTGATAAATTAAAGAGGGATTGATTTTGACCTTTTACAGCTCTGAATCTGCAGATGTTTATGCACATGCTTGTCTGAGTGAATGGTTCTACTGACATCAGTGTGACCACTTCTATAAAGCTGAGAAATTTTTGCAGGGTCAGGATTCAATTCTGCAGAAATCCAAATGCAAACAGAAGAGGAGATGACTCAGCAGGTTTTTGTCATTGGTATGAAAAAAAATTCAAATGCAAATAAACTAGATCTACAAGTACTTGGCAGATTCTAGGAAAATTCAGGCTTAATTTGCAAAAGATGACTTAAAAGCAAAACCATTCTCTTATAATTAATTAAATTTTCTCTTACAGTCAAACCATTTCTTTGTATGCACAAGTGGAATTTCTATATTTCTAAAGTACTGGTAATTTAATATGAAATGAGTAGCCATTTACCAAACAACATATCTGATAATTTAAAGCTAGGCTAATGCTACACTTACATTAGTTGCAAAGGATATTAGTGTTTAGAAGGAAATGTTAATTGTAGTGTTAATTACTAATTCTATTTCATTTAGTTTAAAATAATTTACAAACTTTTGGAACTGAAAACACAGTTGTGTAACTTACTGAGTTACATCCTACAGAGCTGACCACTAAATTTGACCACAAACTCTACAGTTTGTGATTTAAAACTCTTATCATTGTAAGTCCTGCAAAAAAATTGTTTACTTTTCCTTATGTTTAAGTACATCAGTTGTCCTATAGAGTTGCAAGATATGACAAAATAACTTGAAATAGAGAATGAATCAGTTAGATTTTAAAATATGCACAGAAGCTGTGGGAATAAAGTAAAATCCCCAAATATTAAGGTCATTCATGTAAATTTCATCTTAAATAAAGGTCAAGCTATCAGATCATGTTGAAGAAAAAATGTTTTTATTACTCCCACTTGTGAAGTTCCACCTCGAATTGTAATATGGAATGTTATCATCAACTTTTAGAGTCTGTGGGGAAATAAACTCCAATTCAAGTGATGATGTATAAAGCTATTCTTCTGGGAATAAGATGGCACCTATTTTCTTATCCTGAATATCAGCATATCAACTGAACTTGAACAAAAAAAAGTTTCACAGCCTGCTTGGCGCAGATGTTGGGCATTAATCAATGTGACAATGCAAAAAATTTAGCTGGATGCTTTGCAAATGTAGTTCTAGCCAGTTTGCCCGTATTAATTCAATTTGTACAGAACGTGATTTCTTTTCTGTACTTGCTTTGCATAAAATTAAGAAATAATAAATTGCAAACCATCTTCTTTTTCATGAATATCTCAAATGCAAAGGATGAGCTATGATATTTGATCTTATCTGCAGGTAAGAATATGAATTTGATGGCCTTCTACAATGGTATTACAGCATTGGTGGATAAAGGAAGAGCAACTGACGTCATCTACCTGGACTTGTGCAATACATTTGATACTGTCCCACACAACATCCTTGTCTCTAAATTGGAGAGACATGGATTTCATAGATGGACAACTCGATGGATAAGGTTCTGCCTGAACAGTCGCACTCAAAGGGTTGCAGTCAATGGCTCGATGTCCAAGTGGCAACTAGTGACAATGCTGTTCCTCAGGGGTTGGTACTGGGACCAGTGCTATTTAACATCTCTGTTGGTGATGTGGATGTTGGGATTGAGTGCATGCTCAACAAGTTTGCCGATGACACCAAGCTGTGTGGAGCAGTCAACACGCTTGAAGGGAAGGGATGCCATCCAGAGGGCCCAGGACAGGCTTGAAAAGTGGGCCTGTGCCAAATTCATGAAGTTCAACAAGACCAAGTGCAAGGTCCTGCACCTGGGTCAGGGCAATCTGAAGCACAAATACAGGCTGGGCAGAGAATGGATTAAGGACAGCCCTGAGGAGAAGGATGTGGGGGTGGTGGTTGATGAGAAGCTCAACATGAGCCAGCAATGTGTGCTTGCAGCCCAGAAGGCCAACCATATCCTGAAAAGAAAAGAAAGAAACATGGCCAGCAGGTCGAGGGAGGTGATTCTGCCCCTCTACTCCACTCTCATCAGACCCCACCTGGAGTACTGTGTCGAGCTCTGGGGCCCCCAACATAAGAAGGGCATGGACCTGGTGGAGTGAGTCTGGAGGACGGCCATGAAGACAGTCAGACGGCTGGAGTACCTCTTTTATGAGGACAGGCTGAGACAGTTGGGGTTGTTCAGCCTGGAGAAGACAAGTCTCCAGGGAGACCGTATAGCAGCCTTCCAGTATCTGAAGGGCACCTAAAAGAAAGCTGGAGAGGGACTCTTTATAAGGGCATGTAGTGATAGGATGAGGGGTAATGGCTTCAAACTGGAAGAAGGGAGATTTAGATTAGATATTAGGAAGAGATTTTTCACTCTGACGGTGGTGAGGCACTGGAACAGGTTGCGCAGAGAAGTTGTGGATGCCCCACCCCTGGAAGCATTCAAGGCCCCGTTGGTCGAGGCTTTGAGTAACCTGGTCTAATGGGAGGTATCCCTGTCCATGGCAGTGGTGTTGGAACTAGATGATCTTTAAGGTCCCTTCCAACCTAAACCATTCTATGATGACTTTTTTTGTCATTTTCAGACACTGTTTTTCAATGTGCTGATACTTTCTGATACCAAATTAATATTGCAGCAGTGTGATGTGTGAAGTACAGGGACATCAAGGTGAATGTGGCTATTGTCATTAAAGGACACTTTGCTGTGTGGAAAAAAAAAAAGATATATTTCTAGGGGTGAATGATGTACATATTTATGCAATATCTTGCAACTACAGTGCATTAGAAATTATTTCCATCACCATACAGCATGGTGTCTACTGGTTCTTATTTCTTGAGTTTACAAGGGTAAGAAAGAGATCAGCATTGGGCCGCACGGGCAACATGACCCTGATTGACAACATTGCCTGACCTGTGTCAGTAGCTATCTGAATCAAACCTGCAGGTAACCAAATAGGATAAATACTTTTCACATTTGTGTCTTCTTGCTGCAACACAACATCTAAAAATAAAGATATTCTATCTGTGTCATGGCATGAAAAATTGTATTTTCCAAGCGTCTGTGAGAAATAAAGGGTGGTTTGTTTGCTTGTTTGGTTTTGCATTATTTGGTTTTCCTTCCATTAGTTCTGTAGGTTGGCAGGATTCTAGTAGGATCATTAGTTTATTTTTGTAGGGCTAGTGACAAATAGCAAAGGAATATTTTTTTTAAAAAAGTTTATATTCCTTAGATTAAACAAAATCTATGAAAAATAGATATTCTAGTTGAATGTAGATTTCTTATATTCACCAACTGCTGCCAGGTTCTCAGCACACGTACTTTTAAGGACAGGATATTTTTTAGTTTCATGTAAAAACTACCTTATTTGGAAACCCGTAACATACCCATGGTAATATGAAGCTTAATGTAAGTGCAGAGCCAAAGATTTCTAATCACTTTTCTGGCCCATGCTGGAATGTATGGTCCCATGACCAAGCTAATAATGGTGCTTAAACACAGCAGATAAAGTTAATATGTCTTTGGGCAATGAATTTGCACTGCTAACTGTAGTGCAGGTGTACACAGACCGAATAAGAAAGTTCAGTGTTTGTTGTGTTTTCTTTTGTTGTGATTTGTTTCATTTTGTTTCAAAGAGAAGAGCTGTCCTTACAGGATAAGACAAAAAAGTCAGTAAAAATTTTCACGGTTGCTCTGCACCTTGACATTGGAAATGTGTTGTTGAATCAGACTCTTATACACATGAGAAGGAAATTTTCCATTGTTATTTTTTCTAACTGATAGAAGGTAGATTCTTCTGTATCTAAATTATACTTTGTATATATTATATTGATTTTGTTTTGGAAAATGTAGTCTAATTAATTATATTCAAAATATCTGCACAGTCTTTTTCATTGAATCCATATAAAACACCTACCTGAAAACAGAAAATGCTACATATATAATACATGTGTTATTACCATCCATGGGCTTCTTCTGTCATCAGTTTTTTGGGGAAAAGTGTTTCAGAAAAAGTGTCTGTTTTAACAACTATGAATTGCCCCTTTGAAATGAGTTATTTTTTTTCACCGTTGTTTAAGGATGAAGCTTAGGGAAAATACTACATTTATAATATATGTATAATTTTGATAAACTGTCTAGGTTTAAAATAACAGAACAATTAATATGCTCCTACTGCTTATTCCAGACCCACAGTTTTACTAGTCATCATTGCAAACTTTTTCTTCTCATATTCTGAAGATGATAATCCACTTGCTGCTTTTGACTGCGCTCCAAATCCTCATACCTTTAAATAATAGCAAAGACTACTGTCTTCGTGCTTGTGGCTGTAAATTCAAAATTGTATGTTTTCAGTAGGTTTACATTATTAGCGTACTCTGTGTGGGTATGCAGGACTGCAAATACATGACATAGAATGTATATTACTATAATTACTGAGTAAACTGTAACAAAATATATATTTATTTTAATAAAAGAAATGTGTATTTTTATTTTTTTTTTATTTCACAGTCATTCATAAAATGGTACAAAGAAAGTGATCAGAAGTAGAAGTATTTTACTGTCTCCTGACCTAATGGTCCAAGTCTTATCACCTGGCAACTCTGGCTCAGCTGTGATTCATGATGTATAGATAAAATATAAGGCTACAGGCAGTAATCATAAAGGCTAACTGGCCTCATGAGGCTAATCTCCCTTGGCTTCCTCAGTAATCCGTGGGCAAAGATAGGTCCTTGGAAGAGTGATTCAGAGGAGGTGTCTAAATCAACCACTATGAACTGTCCTCTGGAAAACATATCTTTTTTCCCTTGCTTAAAGAAGAAATCCAGGGAAATTAGCATTGAGAGACTAGCGTTTGTTTCTGTGAATACTCCTCAGGGATGATAGTCTGGAGGATTCCGATACACAAAACCACCACTTGAAACAGAGACTCTGTATGAACAAAGCTACCATCAATTTAGAAGTCTGCATTCTTAAAGGAGTCCTTATGAAAAGGTCAGGATGCTAAATGTACCCAGTTTGGTCTGCCTGGGAAGCATAACTGTGCCATGAGAAACTGAACACTTAGACAAACAGAAAATAACTCAACTTCATGGTAATTCAAAAATAAAGGTTTGTTTTGATAGGTCTTACAGCAAAAAAGACTGTCACTGAATAACGTAGTTGAATATGCTTCAAAGGAAACTGGAAAAATTTCTTGATGGAAACACAGAATGTGAGGTTTTGATCCAATAAAACACCTAAACGCATGCCTAACTGACATGTTAAAATCTGTGGTACTATTTGTGCCTAAAATCCAGGGCACCTTAAATACTTGAAATGTCAGTTCAGGACTTTAAATCAACCAAAGAAAAAAATCATTTCAGGGAGCTGTCTAACCTATTCACATGGGATAATACTGACAAACTGATTCAAAGTTTGGTCTCAGTACTACATATACTGACTTTTTTTCCTGAATAATAAAATGCAATATATTGCTGTTTATTTCTTCTGGAATAGTTCCACATTTTAATTATTTTTGCCAGACACATCAACCAATCTTGTTTTTCATTTTTATTTTTATCTTCTTGCAGCATTCACTTTTTATTGATGATTTTAACAAGGAAAACTGATGCTTTTTTTTCCCCCCTCTCTCTCAGGAATATCTCAGCTGATATAGTACTCAGGACTCTGTCCCACTGCATGTATTAAGGATTTCAAACATTTCTGTCATGCCTGCGCTTCCTGTGCCATGGCAATGCAACACAGTCAGAACACCAGAGTCAAACGAGGTGATTTTGAACTCTTGCCTGCTGTTGAATATCGTATGAACTGGAAACCACAGCACCGCAGCCACAGAGCCAACCATCCTTTCAGAGAGAGAGGGAGACAAATAGGGTATGCAGAGAGCAGATGTCCACAGATCTACAGAGATGTAGCACTTGTTTCACATTAATCTCCAAGCACCAGAGGTTAAGAGGTTAGGTTTTCTGGCCTTTTCTCCGTGTCACTTGATACAAGTATGCAGCCAATTTCAATTCACATAGTTTTGTAATTATCATTCCTCCCTCCTACACATTCATGCACATTAACTATTTTTCTTCTTTTTTTTTTCTGATATATTTACATAAGGTAATACAGGTGGCATGTAAATTTGTTAAAAGAATCAGGAAGCTTCTGTATTACTAAGGAACAAAGAGGTTGAGCAAATGGAAGTAGTAATTCTGGCTTTCATTGAACAATTTTATGGGTTTATATTGGACATAGTGACATTGTAAAGTATATTTTCCTAATCATAGTTGTGCTAAAAATATTCACAAAATGTCATTTAATAAATAACGTACTATTACAAGTCAATGCACTTCACAGCTTTGAAACATTAATTATATATGATGCAATACAAATTAGGATCTACATTGTTGAGGTCTACATTAAAAGAAAAAGAAAACAAAGATCAACTATGACAAGCTGGCAAAATTATTCATCAAGAAATAGGATTTTTTACAAAGTAAAAGTTAAAAGAAGTTCACCTTCCATCCATGAAATATGCATTCTCAATAAGGTAAAATTATTATCTCATTTCACCCATTAGCAAATGTGTAACAGTAAAAAGATTGAACAGTGACACAATCAGAATGTAAAAACACTTTTGTAATTATTCTCAGTGTTTAATTCTGGAAATATGGAAATTGTTGCCACTTCTAACTTCCCCATTGTTGTTACTTCTTTCAAGTAACCTTCCAGCACACTGTTTTGCTAAAGGGTATTAAAAATGCTACTTGGTTATAGTTGCAGTGGTAGATTCCAGTGCTTAAAAATTTAGTAGGGCAGATTCATCCATGTGATCACTCTGGCGTTCAGATACTGCCTGATACAACCTCAAATGCTTAGCAATAATAGTTAAGTAATTTATTTAAAATACCTAGGTATTAACCTTAGAAAAATGTGTGTCTGTTTGTTTAATCTAGTTCTGTTTTGTTTCTTCAATTGGTACCTGAGGAAATTTTTTACTGAAATATATAACTTGTGCCAGTAACAGAATTACTTATTAGAATTTAATTCACTTTTCACCCTTCTCCCCAGGTTAAGATACTGATATAATTAAAAAAAGCACTGAAGCTTGATTCCAACAAATTTTCACTCGGGGAAAAAAAAAAAATAATCATGATCAGTCATACTGAGTTCAGCAGTATGAACACTAGAATAAAGTTACTTGTGCATGTAGCTGTTTTCAAGGCTGAGCTCTAAGTCCAGGTTTATATGAGAAAAAAGTTGCTTGCACAGATATGATTTTACAGTTTTGTTATGAGTCCTTGTCCTTTTTGAAGACAGAAGTTATAATGCCAAAGATATTCTTCTCCTAAATTAACTTATAAAAGTTGCAAGAAATAAAAGGATTCTTTTTTGTCATTTGTTATTTTGTGTTCCCAATGACCACACATGGTAAATATTTGTTTAGGGAGTTTTGCCGTTATAAAATTATAATTTTAAAAGGTCGGTCTTGCTCTACTGTAGCTCTTTCAGATACTTGTGCCAGTGACTTCCATTGGAATTCCAACCAATAAAAGAAGAAAAACATCTATTGGATCATAGCATGAAGAAAAGAAGAATTTCTGTTGTATTAGTCCTTCACTCTTTCAGAAAACCTCTGTTAATCTGAAGTTAAGCAAATAAGTTATACCTCTCCCAACTTATTCCAGAGGGATATTAATATGTCTGCATATAAAAAGATAGATCTATAAGATTTGGTACAGACAGGTATAGCTTAATAAATTCTGTGTATTTATTTAGATAGAAGCCAGATTTAGGTGTTAGATCACCTACTGACAATCATGAACTTCTTGATTTTACTTCATCTAATGACTTGTGAACTATGAGAACAAGTGTATAAAGCAACCCAGATGACTGTTCTCAGAAGTGAGATGCTCAATATTTACTGCAAGTGCCGAAAGAGTTGGCTGTAGGATCACTGTCAGCAATATTAATATTAAATGTGCGTACAAACTGGTTGGCAGATAACTTCCAGTTCATACAGTGTCATTCTCTGTCTGCTGGCTTGATGCTAATTTCAGTGTGCCATACTAATGAGCAGATGCAGCAAAATTGCAACAGAGGTGGTGAAGGGATGTGATCACTACCATGATCGTGTCGCATAATAGAGAAGCATCTCTGTCCTCTTCCAGAAGTGCACATGGTTGTGGATGCAGATTGTTGGAAAGGAGATCAACTACTTCTGCCATATCTATTTGAAAAGCCATGGAGATACACAGAACATGTATAAATTGCAGTGTCTAAAGTTGGAAAATGGGAAACAATTATTTATTTGGTAAATCTCCGTTTTTGACACCAGGATTCTTATTTAGGCCTTTGTAGTGTTTTTTGGTTTTGTTGTTTTGTTGCTTTGTTTTGGTTTTTTGGTTGGTTTTTTGTTCGTCTCTAAATCAATGGAACAGAGAGAGTTTGTTTACTTCCTTATGAAGTTTAAAAATATCCTGAATTACACATATATCCCCCAAATAAATCAAAATTAACATGAGTACATCAGGAGATTTTTTGCTTTGATTTGATTTTCCTTTAGATTCTGTGCTATTCCAGATTTTTTTGATTCAATAGAATTGCTTCAGTAGTTTTGTTTTATGTTTCCATATTTTCCTAGAAGGCATTATATATCGAAAGCTTGAGAAACATCCTAACAGTTTATTTAAAAGGCTGTATTTCAAGTCATCAATTACTACATAATAGATAAATTCTGCCCTTTAAATAAGGCTGCCAACATCCGTTCTTGCCCTCCAAACATTATGTTCATGCTCTGTTCAAAGCACAGCTCAGACTCTAAGCTAGATGATAACCCTATAAACAGCAGCAAAAGAGTGTATAGGACTTTTAAAGTATTTTCTGATACTACTGTTTGGTTCAAAGTTGACTGTGGAACAAAGAGTTTGGGTTGGGTAATTTTGTGGCTTGTAAGTTATTGTCAAAATATGAATAAAGATGCATAAGAAGCTGCATATTAAAAATAAGCATTCATTTTTCTGGGAAATTTTTAATTAGGTTCATATCATCATGCAGATACATATTTCCCCTTTCCTTTCTTTTTCTCTCTACGTTTACTGTTTCGTAATTGCAATTGCAAGTTTGACTGGTACTTTTCTGGATGCTCTACTCTCACTGAATCACTGAATTTACCCTAAACAGGACTATAGGATAGCATCGAACATCTCAGTGTATCAGCATACAAAAGGTTTAAACTTTTTTTTCCCCACTTCATGACTCTCAAGTTCAAGTTTTAAAAGCTGTATGTGCATCAGAGTACTTAAAGACCTGCAGCCTGAGTCTAGGAGCTACAACATGTACTATTCAGATTATACGGTTTGGTGTGGGGGTGAACTACCATCAGGCCATCATTTTCTCTATCATAAAGGCTCAGACATATCAATCTTCCAGTTTATGCATTCATCCATCTTTAAGATGGCAACATAACATTTTTTTCTACCAAAATGAATAGTAGTAGTATCTTACTGGAGCCCAGTGGCATTTTCACTTAAACATGAATTAAAGAGTGCAACAAAAATATTGAAACGATACTTCTCTATTTTCCCGTTGTTCTGACTTTTCTGGTCTTGCTGCAGCAAATGGTAAATGAGACTCAAAAAGGAAATCTTTATACAATAAGAGGAGATGTTTCGCTTCTTAGTATATCTTTAAGGCAGTCATAGACAAAGCCAGTATGGTCATTCAGACAAAAATAAATCAGAAAATCGTTAACTAATTCCTTATCACTTAATTGCTTATAAATACAAGAAAATCCTTAAAAATGTTTTGCATGTCTCACAGAAAAACCCGCCCACTTCACGATTGAACAGTGCCCATGCAGGGGAGGGAATTAACAGTGTGTATCGTATTCTGTATCTCTTAAATACCATTTAGAAACATATATTTCTACATGTGGGTAGTTTACTTAATAAGTAGTGCTGAGTCATTGTTAGTTGTGATATACTGTACCTTCCTCCCTGTACAGAGACCTTTTCTTATGTAGCTATAAAAGAAGCCTTAAAATAAATTTTGAAGGTGAACTCTTCACTGAACTCATCTGCTCAACTCTAAATATTGGTATTCTAAAATGAACTTGGGATCATTTTGAGTATTATTTTAATACATAGTGGCTACATGTCTTCTGAATTTTCTGTTTCTGGCCTGGAGCATCATTTGGCTGTCTACAGCAAACCCGCCCAAGGCTATTGCACAAAAACCAGAGCAGCACATGTAAACACTGCATGCTGGCATTACACCGACTCCCAGCAAAAGGGATAGCTCTTCTAGGTACATGTAGCTACAAAGCTTTTATAAAGGAGACATTTCTGAATAGCATGCATTTCCACCAGGAAATTAGTTTTCAGGTCTTTTAACATCATTGATGGAATCTCATTCATGAACTGAAGAGTATTACTTTTCTGCAGCAAAATGTTTCAAAGGAACCAATGAATATATTTGCCGAAGAAACCAGAGGGAAATGCAACAAAAGCTCCAAGGATTTATATATAGAATAGCACAAAAACCCAAAACAAAAGCCTGAATACTAATCTGACACTATAATATGTAAATATAATAATAATTCAAACAATTACCTTCTCACCATTCTATAGAGACCAGATATTTAAGGAGCAAGATATCACTATACTTACTTAAAAGCTGTTGTAATGTGAGTAAATTCTTTTAACTGTGAGGGAAGTTTGAAGAGTTTAAAACCTCACTGAGACCTCTTTGACAAATGTGTGCTGGCAAATGACAATGAATCAAAACCAGCTACAGGTCCAGAGTTAAAATGCTCATGGAGAGACAAAGACGTATTCAACAAACTGATAATATTAATCCATGCTGCTTGCTTTGGAAGAAGAGTTTTCAGTGAAATGTTCCTTATTATCTCAGAATACCATGTCTGCTGAGCTGCTGTATGCGTATCCATTTTACACTCGCTGTGCCTTCTTTTTAGAAAATTACAAAAGGACTCCACTTTGTTCTGGGGTGGAATAAAAATGAACTTCAAAATCAGACAAGAAATAAAAGGTTTGTTTTCCAGATAGCCTTAGGTCTTTGGAATTGACACATTGTAAGCTGTATTATGTGTCTTAAATTGAAGGAGAAAGCGTATAGGCTAAAGAAGGAACTGGAAAACTTGTGCCAGTCTCCTCTCTTTTTATTAATGCTTAATTAAATTCCTTTAAAATTAAACTGTTTCTTAAATACATCAGCACAAGTGAAAAGAGAATCAGGACCTCCTGTTCCAGAGGCTGGAGAATCTACAATTACTCCATAAAACTTTTTATGTTTTCCAGTGTCTGGAATATGTTGTATGTCTTTTGGCGAATTCTTAACTTAATGAGCCTTTCACCTATTCACACTAGAAAATTATGTAAAGCAGAAATTATAGCTTTCTAGGCATCAGAACATTGACACTCTCTTCCAAAAGTTTTATTTAATGAAATGGTATAATTTAATGAAATTGTTACAAGACAATACTGGAGTAAACAAAATGATCAGAGTGATGGAACACCTCTCCTATGATGACAGGCTGAGAGAGTTGGGGTTACTTGCCCTGGAGAAAAGAAGGCTCCAGGGAGACCTTAATACTGCCTTTCAGTACTTCAAGGGGGGCTACAGGAAAGACAGGGACAAACTTTTTAGCAGGGCCTGTTGCAATAGGACAAGAGGTAATGGTTTTAAACCAAAAGAGGGGAGATTTAGACTAGATAGAAGGAAGAAATTTTTTACGATGAGGGTGGTGAAACACTGGAACTGATAGCCCGGAGAGGTGGTAGATGCTCCATCCCTGGAAACATTCAAGTTCAGGTTGGACGGAGCTCTGAGCAACCTGATCTAGTTGAAGATGTCCCTCCTTATTGCAGGCAAGTTGGACTAGATGACCTTTAAAAGTCTTTTCCAACCCAAACTATTCTACAATTCTAAACAACTTACATTGTCTTCCTCAGGTAACATTTTTCCATCAAGCAGAGAGCAACCCACATCAGTGGGTCATGAAACTTGATAAGCATTTTCGTGGTATTTCTTAAAGAGGTCTAAGCCTAAAAGTAGGTACCAAGAAATCACAAGACTTTGGCAGTAGAAAATATATCAAAAGTAGTTATACCTATATAGATATTTTTTTTCCTGTTAGTGGGTGGCAAAGGCACCAGTACAAAGTTAAATGTGTGGTTGCCATTTGCTAGTGAGGACAATCGACAAGTACTAAAATCAGTCCAGCAACAATTACTCTGGACCTTGAAACAATATGGACTCATCGATGTGCCTACACTAATATGCCCTTCTCTAAATACAATGTTACATGGATGTGGCTGGAGTATCTGAAACCTGAGTGGACACCAAAGTGATTTAAGTTTTTTGAGGTGCTCAGATAAAATAATGATGGATCACAGAAACATCTCATGTAAATGGGATTTATGACAGATAAATTTTCTGTCATTAGATCATTTAGCTTCTGACTTACTAAGATTCTTGAGCATCCATTCTTTGCACATCTGGATAGTCAAGTGTAGTCAACATGATTTTTTCCATGTTTAGACTTAGACATTCTTCTATTTCTTTCAGAGCATTGGTCTCTCCTGTCTACAACAGTGAGAATGAAGCATTCTCTCTTCAGAGAAAAGAAATATTAGAAGGCATTTGTTCACTAGAATAGAGCACTCAAATATTATAGTGGCAAAGTCTATGTCTATACATAGAAAAAAAGATAGATTGCATATTCTGTACTTACTAATGCAATTCTGACTTTGTGCAAATAGCTGCAAATTTGTGGGTTTTGATTTTTTGGTTTGTTTTGCTTTTAATATATAATTAAAAATTTAAGTGAATGCGTATCGCAACATACAATTTGTGTCTTCAAATAAATTACTTGCAAGTGTCTTGATATTTGGATAAAAACTATACATTTAACATATTATTCCTTTTTATTTAAAGCTGTTATGGAAAATTAGTCATTATTTCTTCATCTGTAGAGTAATAGTTCCTAATGTTCTCAAAGTCACATACTAGCATCTGTTAATTGAGACTAAAATTATCCCTCTGGGTTGCATAAAGAATACCTAAGTTTCACTTCACTTGCAGTTGAAATATAGCCAAATGTAGGTTAAATGTGCAGATTTCTTCTGCTCAGCTGAATCAGACACATAATATCAAGAAGGTATTTGGGGTTATTCTGAACAAGACTGTTCTTAGAACCAATGAGTAATACACTCTGTCTTAGGCAAAACACCAAGGAATGCCAAGCTTCTCTCTGTGCTTATTCTAAAATAAATTAGCTGCAGGGGAGCAGTAACCAATAACACAATGCTGAGGTGTTATATAGGCCAGTACTGATTTTGATCATAACATAGGTACATATAATTTTTGTGTATTAACACCACTTTCCAAAATAAAACCCAAAATGCCATTGCTCTGTTTAGCTGCTGAACCAGTCTGGGAGCTTGTTTTGAAAGGTTTAACAGGATAACAGAAGAGGTTACTAACCTCTGAGATTTTGCACTTGTTGGCTGAAATAACAGAGACA
Organism: Pluvialis apricaria; assembly: GCA_017639485.1. Lineage (NCBI taxonomy): Eukaryota > Metazoa > Chordata > Aves > Charadriiformes > Charadriidae > Pluvialis > Pluvialis apricaria. Next base: position 98,054,720 of record CM030009.1, read on the forward strand.
TTATATTTCAGCTCTGGACAGGAAAGTGCTTTAACACATTCTTAGTTTTAAATCAACAGTGCTTAACCCCAAATTAAACAGTTGGCTTTGTATGACCCACGCTGCAAGGCACAGTGCCCTTTTTTGTAAATATGGAGAGACACACTGTGTGGTAGAAATTATGTGTGATTTTTAATTTCATACTGCATACTCCATACCCTTGCATAATTCATAATTTCCAAGTTTTTCTGGAAAATTTCCTAGTTTATGATGTGCACGCAATTGAACAGATTTTAGCCTCAATTGGTTTGTTTTGTATTCAGATTATGTTTGCATGTATACATGCTATATATTTATATTTATATTTATATTTATATTTATATTTATATTTATATTTATATTTATATTTATATTTATATCTATATTTATAATTTCTAAAACTACATTTGTTGTTTAAATAGTCTAATAATGAAAGGGAAGGATAGCAGAAATGTATTCTTATTTTTACCACTAAGATCTGATACAGGTTGTACACAATGAATTTAAAGGTTCAGGTTAGAAGTATTTCAGGGGGTTAGTGTCTGTCAAATGGAAATTATTGCCCTGCAGTTAAGATGTGCTTATTGGCATTGTGAATGATCCACCATGTTCAGCAGTTTATCATCTTAGCTTTGTGAGAGTTAGAGCTAAACCATATAACTTGCAATGGATGAGGAATGTGATTGAAGAAAATTATCTCTTCTGATATGAGGGGACCAGTAACTTCTTAAACTACAAAGCCTCAGTCACTTGTGCCTAGCTGATCATACCCTATTTCCGTGTCCACCAGTTTCCCTATGCGTAGCATGGAGCTGTTTTTCTGGTTGGAAGGATTGCCAGGAGAATTAATTAAATAGTATCTAAATACTTGAAGATGGAAAGAGCTGCATATAATGTTGTAAATCATGCTTATTGCAATACTTTGTCTAGAATTTTTAATTATCGTGCTTGGCTTGGACATGATATTTTTCACCTCTTAATCTGAGAAGTCTTATTTGCAGGCTGGACAGGGCTTTTATCATGATCTCTGTTGCTTTGCTAACTGAAGCAGCTTTTCTCAGCACAAACAAAATTCTTTATCTTTATGTATTATCTCAGCCTTTTGCTTCCTGTCTAATATTCTTAGCATTTAGGATCCAACTCTGCAGGTCAGTGCACAACCGGGACAGTCAGACTTCTCTTCCAAGGCTGTTAAATAGAGGATGGGGCCAGACTCATGAGCTGGCTGGAAGCTGTTGATAGAATTAGCAGAGGGTGGAATATCGCTTTCTTGTAACTGCTTGCAGGAATGATAGATTTATTCATAGTATCAGCTTTTGCTCCCCTGCTGTTTCGGTTGTGCCTTAAATAAAGCATAGGGCTACTTATTGGGATCACACAGGCTCAACTAACTTCAGAAGATGTGGCAAGATTTCCTTCAGTTAGCATTTCCTTCTAATGCCTTAGCTAGCTGTTCCTCTGCAAAAAGCAGAAACTTAAAATCTCACCCACACACGCTTTTGGAAAGTTATTTAGTACTGCCAGGAGAACAGTCACCACGGTTCATTTAGAAATTCTACTATACACCATTGATGGGATCCTTTTTTTTCCTATTCAAGGTCCTTGAACTTTCAGGTTCTGAGAGAAAGTCAATCTAAGATACTGAACGTCAGCTTTTAGAACTAACACACTGTCCAGCATGAAATGCATATGAACAAGACAAAGGAACCAGCATACATTTTTACAGGGTGCAGATTAAGCTGTTAAGGGGTTATTTCTTTCAGGATATCTGAGGAAATTAAAGACTTTTCCTTTTCAGGAAGAGATTTGCATTATTTTGGAATGAAACATTGTCTTAACTGCATAGGCAATATTTTAAAGATCTCTTGCTTTCAGTTATTATTGTTTGTGTCACTAGAATGAATAGGAGCAAGAGATCTTTTTTTTTTTATTATTTTATTTGCTATTACTTTCTGCTATACAGCCACCATCTACCAGTTTAAAATAGTGTGTGTTGCTAAGAAGCCAATTAAATCTGGTAATAGCAGAAATCATTAATGTGTGAGCTTCTTTTCTATGATCATTCTAACAGGATTTTTACTACCAAATTCAATCCTGACATACCTGAAGTAATCTTTTGCACTGGAAACATTTCAGATTTTTTTTGCATTAATGTGGTATTTTAATTGACTTTGCATGCTAACAAATAAAAGATCTGAAAGCTGATATGGCTTTTTTTCAGTTACAGTTATCATTTAACAGTATTTGAAGATGATTGAGAACATGGAGGCATTCAGTATGGGCTCACATTTGAGCTTACTTTAGACATTGATCAGAATCAGAAACATACTGTAAACATGTCAATAAAGTATGCGTCAGTTAATAAAGAATGAATAAAACTCAAAATATTTGTTCTTAAAAGTGATGTGATATAGAACTAAGATGGATTACAGGCATTTTACTTATGGAATAAAGCAATTTCCAGAGCAAGAATCAAACTTATTCAAGGGGATGAAGTTTATTTTTTATTTCTATGTAAATAATATGAAAGAAGTTTTATATTAATGGATGTTGACATACTATTCTTTGTTTTGGAAGTTAATTATAAAGGATTTTACACTATGAGACACATTTTCAAAGCAGGCTCTTAAAAATTTTACATAGCTTCCTTCATATAATTTCTATCTCATTTTTCTTTTTTGTTCATCTTCCTTGTATTTTCTGTTCATTTGGTCATTTTCTTCTCTCTGTTCTGATATGACCTTGCTTTTCTCAATGATATTTTTATCATTCCCTTTTTTTGCCTCATTATTACTTACGCTTTATATTGCAGTAGTTCCTAGAACAGGCATTCTCAAACACAAAGAGTCATGATCCCACTTAGGGTAATGAGTACAACCATGTAAACAGAAGTGTGGTTGCAAGTCTGGAAATGACCCCAGAAATGAGAATGAAAATGGGGATTGTAAGCCTTGAAGTGGAGCCAGAAGCAGAAAAGTTTTCAGAACATTAGCCAAAGAGTAAAATAATATGTATCCAACCCTATTCTGCAAAGTGTTACGGTCTCTACAGGGGAATAATTATAAGAACAAGACAGAACTGTCAGATGATACAAACAAGTGGGAAAAAAATGAGGTAATTTGGAGAACAAAAATAATAAAATGTGAGAGATTCTTGGCCAGTCAAGTAAATCCCATTTTTTTCTGCCTTCACTTTCTTCTTGAACTCTTGCTCCCTCTCAAAATTATCACTAAGTACTTCAATCTTTCAAATGTTCTTCTCTCTCTGCCCTCCCAGGTTGCAGCTTTTCTCCATATCTTTGTGAGAAAAACAAGGTTGGATGGTGTGGGAGGGAGCTTGCCTTTCAAACAGTCCAGTATCTTCTGCCGATACACTGCCAGCTATTAAACTTCCTACCTACTTCTCTACTAAGCCATGTTTTCATAGGGCAATACAGGCCATCTCAGGTCAGGCACCATACTGCCCTGCAGCAAAAAAACTCACTTCAAAGAAAGAGAAAAAGGATGCTGACAGCTGACGCTGTGGCCCTTTTGTGGGAAAAGGCAAGATAAGGGACCTCAGAATTCTATAAGAAATGGCAGAAACTTTGGATCCGTGACTGAGTTAAATGTAAGAGGTTAGGCTAATTTGGCCAGAGTATTTGACGACTTTTTTTCTAGCAGGCATGCCATAGAACATTTCTGATTGTAATCTCCATTTCTTTCATAGATAGAATTTCCAGCACCGCCTGGACACAATACTGAGTTGATTGTTTACATTTCAGTGACTACTTAAACTGTTGCTAATCAGTTCTTTAAGGGTATATCAGAAGACACAGGAGGCAAGGTTTAGAGTTTTGATCATAAATTCTTTATCTGTTTTGCATTTGAAATAAGCATCTTAAGGAATATCAGAGAATTACATCAAAATAACAGATTTCCAGCGGACTAGTGCATGTATTTTTATTTTATGTATTATGTATGTGATTTCTCTACTTATCTTTGTTAAATTTTGATTGGGTTAATGTTATTGGAATCACTGATACTGGCACATCTAACACCAAAATGAGATGAGAGACTTAGAAGTGTTTTTCCTTGAAGAAAGCTCAGAGTGGTTTGCTCAGGATCTTAAAGCAGTGCTGTTGATTTTTCTCTCTTCAGTTTCACTTGCTTTCCTTCACATTATTTATTTATATAACTCAAGAAAATAAAAGGTTAATTTGGGAGAAATCGTTGCAAGCTTTAAAATCAATACACTGAGATGAAAAACTTAGCAGCAAGCATGTTGGGTAGTTTACTTCCATTTGGTGTGGCTGTCTGGAATGAAATGAATTATTTCCCATTAAATGCAACAGCTTTGGGGATAGAAATACACTGAGTCTAAGTGGCTTACTGAAGTGTACGTCGGTGTGGAAAAATTAATAGACTGCCACACAAATTAGGTGGGAACAAAAAAAGAAGTTTTATAGACTGCAGCTATGCTTTTCTTGTAGGGTGGATTGAAGAGCACTCCCATCCTCAGTTTACCCCTGCTCATTTGCCTATCTTTGAAGTGGACTGTGAACACTGGAAGAAAAAAAGACTAATATAAACAACAGGGGATGAGGTTGAGGACTACCTACTAGGACTTCCTCACACTTTGTTTTAGCAAACACAGTTTGAGAGCATTTCAGTTAGGGGCTGGTTGAGTCTGTTAAAAAATATATTGCAAGGCCATGAGAAATTCATTTTTGTATCCTCACATATGATGTATGGCTTCACAAACTGGACTGGACACACAGGGCGATGATTTCTCCCCTTTTGGAGAAATGACACTGCTACACTAACATTTCTGTCCAAGAAAAGCTCACGAGCAAAATTCCCAGTGGAGCAAGAAGTTACATTAATCACACATTTACAAACAGAGAGACACGGTGGTAGCATCTCATCACGAACATGGTATTTCCTCTTTCTGTTTCCCTTTTGGCCTGGACATCTAGCACTGGAATTACTGTTTGACTATCTAGTTTTGATTGCTGTGCAGTGCATGCCTTATCAATGAGCCACTTCTGAGCTCTGGACATGGTACCACTCTCAACATGATGAACAGTGCTGTGTTTATACATGTTAGATGGTATGTGTTTTAAAAGTTATGTGCAGCTACCAAGTATAACTTGTAGACTTTGACTGCTACTGCCTAGCTGTTTTTCTTTTCACCATCAATCAGCAGTGGCTGGGGTGGCTCACTGGGCTAAGCAGTCAGGAATTACTGGATTGGGACCAAACTATTGAACCTATCAAGAGGAGGAAGGTGGCAGCTTCACACCCCTAAGAATGGCTCCCAGGAGCTGCGGCCACCGACCTTTCCCTCCTCACTGATGACTCTCCAGTTGGTGAAAGCTCATTGAGTATCATGCCAATGTGGCATCATAGTTTCTCAGATCCTATTTATATTTATGTGTGTTAACCAACACATAATTGCTTTATACTTTTAGACTGTATATATCCGACTTGCAGAGTGTCTTCCTACCTGGCTAAAGATGCCCAAGAAAACTGGCCCAGGAGAAGGGTGGGAACTGTGGAAAAAGGGCATCAATAAAAAGTGATCTGGTGAAACAATAGACAGCTACATATAGTCACTCAAGTTTATGTTTCTTGATTTCAAGACACCAAAGCATTTCAAACTATCTTAGGAGTCTTTACGCAGATGGTTAGAGATATGGTAGGTACATAAGTTCTCACAGTTTTACATTGAACTTGCTTAGGTTCCAGAAATACTGCTTCTACATATATAAATACTTTGGTCTTGACAACAGAGAGTAACTTGGCTGTATCAAAAATAAGTTCTGCCAGACTCTTTTAAACTAAGCATTTATCTTCCTTTCTTGAAGGATAAGCAGATATTTTTCCCTGTGGATGAAGTGTAAACCTGTCTTTTTAAAGCAAAGATATGGAGGTCTCCTTTTTACCGTGGCCGTATGATCAGACTAGAAACCTGAGCTCAGTTTGTGTCTGTGGACAGGTGTTCAAATCTTTATGTTCCACATCCGCAAATGTTTTATTCTAAGGTACTATTAAGTTAACATTAAAAAAAAATAATCTGTTCTCTTTTGTATATGATAAAGAAGAATGCATTGGAACCAGAGGTGACGTATATAAGCCTGTTTGTCTTGTCTAATGATTGTTCGGTACGTTCATCTGAGGACGAAGGTGTTCCAGTTCATCACACATCTTTAATATTTTATCAGTGCTTTTATAAGGTAAAATGTACAAGCAACCCTTAAAGCCAAGACCAAAAAATAATCTATTCTTTGAAATTCTTTTGGATCAATTCCAAAGGAAGTGCAAAGAATGCCCTGGTCCTTCTCCCAGAGTACAGTCAAAGCTGGTGGCTAAAGTACTTTTTGAGTTACTGGATTTGAATCTAATAAGGTAAAGATAGATATTAAGTCAACATTTCCTTGAGCTAAAATAGAATGTTATTCTTCAGCTGCTGTGTGGGGAAAAAAACCCAAAACATTAATGTCAGGTCCACCTACCATTCTACTTCACCGGCAAATACTGTTCGGTTTTCATTTTAAAAAAATGTCAAAAGAACCTACTTTTAAGAGATGGTTCTACTCTATGAAACCCAAATGGTGGGAAATGTTCAGACACTGGAAATTATCTAGATAGAGTTGAGGAGTCATCACTGTCTTCTGTTTTTTCTACTTGCTAATGTAACCAAATTCCAGCTTGGTTCTTTTTTTCCCAGAATTTTGTGAAACCATTTTTGTGACCGACAAAAGAGTATCTATATCCACATTCCTCAGACACCCAAACCTCCTTGGAATTTTTCTAGAAATATTGTCATGCCTCTTTCTACAGCGGGATCCTGCTCAGTCAGCAACCCATTAGGCACTTAAAAGGATGATCGTTGCCCAAGGAGGTGATTTATCAACATCAGCAGTGCTTACTAATTCATAATTGCATCAACACCATGATTAGAAATGAATGAAAATGTCTCTCAGTAAATATTTTTTGCTGATTCAGTATCCAATAGTTCCAACTTTTTTTTTACCTGTGAAGAGAAATTTGAGGTATTACGTATTTCCAATACTATATTCTCTGTAGTGTTCCTGTGTTTTCCTTATTTATTTTTCTCTCTAGTAGCTTAAGTGAATAGCAAATCTTTTCATATCCTGTTATGTTAACATAATATATTATCAGTTATACTAGAAATAGTAGAAGACATGGCGCTTTTTCAATTAATTTTTGCATGTGATTCTTATCAGCTAAATTTAGATGTCTACAGTGATGACATCTACATCTGATCCAATCACCTTAGACTCACAGTAAAAAGATGAATCACCTGAGGTATTTCACATGTCTGTGGTAATTATGAGATGAAACTTACTTGAAAGTACCAATTTCTCTCCACTGCTGCAAATAGTCTAAGGTGACTAATTCAAATTCAAATATAGGGATCTACGTTTGCCCGGATAAATTCAACATTCTGTGCCTTTTGTTATTTGTGTTTCATACATCCTCTTAGTCATTTTAATTTCTGCTTTAGATTATACTTCATTTCATTTATTGGCATCAATAAATACATATATCAATAAAATAAGTATCAATAAACTATGATGATAAGGAACACTAATTATTGACATCGAGAAAATACTAAATTCTACTATTTAACCATGCTTCTCCATCGTAGATAGAAGTCTTATTGAGAACAGATACTAAACCCAATGCACATATTTATGTATTTCATGCACATAAGTGAACACAAATGCGCCTTGATGTCCAGCTTATAAACACAACGTCATACAGACACTCTAATTTTGGTAACAGGCCTTGAAAAGAACTTTGGACTATTAACTTTGAGATTAGAAAATTAGTTGGAAACACAATTATAGATTTCTTTAGAATTAAATTAAACACTGGGTTAAAGTATGTAGGGCACTATAAGCCAAATTGACCTCAAACCCTTATGACATGGAATTTACTGGTCTTTAGTCTTTGTAGATGAAATAGGACACTCTAACCAGTTATAGTTTTACATCTTAAATAGTGAATCTTTTTTCATAAAAGGAAGATCACCTATCCTCTTGGCATTGTTCTAAATGTTTCCTAAAAAACATTAAGGAAAGCTCATCTGGATCATGGATGTCACAAGAATCACAATCTGATGTTTTTATTTCAACAAGGTTAATCTACCAATTATTCACTGTAAAACCATAAAACAAATAAAAAATAAATGAGAGAATTAGTGAAAATGAAAAGCCACTTTTAACAAGAGTGTTTGTTTAATTTACAAAACCTAAGCATTTTGCAATAAATTTTACAGTATATGAAAATTAGCACTGGACATGAACATACACTCTTTCATGTGAACATACCCTGAAAGGATATTTCTCTGTCAGAAGAAGGATTGTCAGAACATGCTGCTTGCAAGAAGATTTAGTCAGTAAATCATTAGATAAGAAACATATTTACTTCATTTTGCAAGGCTTTTTAAACACATATGAAACCATCATAAACATCCCATGCCTGACATTGCTCCTCCTGAAGTGACTTGTAAGTCAGCCATGCAGATAAACAACTGTGGATCAGGTTTTTTATTACCAGTGCTGTTCCTTTCACCCACCTATGACCAACAGATTTTACATCCCTTTTCACTAATTCTGCCTCTGTAGGGTATCTTTTACAGAACAAATTCTAAGTGCAGTAAGTTGCAGCATTCTCTCTCAGGGTGAGAAGACTGACCCACAGCAGAAAGAAAAGTGTATTTTCAGATAATCTAATACATTTTGCCACTTCTTATATCCAATTTGTTTTAAAGTAAAACAAGCATATAAGTAGGGATGCATATGAACTTATCACGCTGCTAATGGCTTTCCTTCAGACAGGAAAATTTGGGTCCTGTATCACATGACTTAACTGCATGAGAGCTGGGGAAGCATTCTTAACTCCATTAAAAGCACCCAATAAATATGTGGAGAGTCCACAGAAGTAGAAATTAAATGTTTTCTTCATATGTGCATTAATGTAAGGTTGGGACATTACGCAGCTTTGCGATATGAGAAAGAAACCAAGGAAATAAGGGTGGCTGCAGGAAGCAGGAAAAGATGGAAATCCATGTATAAACTATCCTATCATGAGTGGCTGCCCTGGCTTGAGGTAAAACAGAATCAATTTTCTGTTCAGTAATTTTACTTTTCAGTTAAGTCTCTTCTAACTAACTGCACTGACTGAAATTAATGGCATATTTTTCAGACAATGTCTGCTTCTGGCAGTGATAAAGTCTGATGTTTTTAGTTAATACCAAGGAATGGTACTCAGAGAGGTTCCTGCTTATACTTATCGCTGTAACAACCAAGGCCAGCTAACTTTATTACACACCAACTTGGAGGGTCAGAAATGGAAAAGCATAGAGGGGTCCCACCTGTGGGGAGGAACAAACAGGACAGGTGACCCAAAACTGACCAACAGGGTATTCCATCCCATCTGCCTCATGCTCAGTATAAAAGCTGAGGGGTCAAAGGGGTCAGCATCTTTCTTCAATGGCTGCCTTCCAAGGAGGACTCTGTCTGTTCGTCTGCCTTTGATTCCAATCCATGCATTCCTGAATCCAGGTCCAGAATCCAGTTCCCATTTGTGACTGAGTCCAGTCTGGGACTTTCCCAGTGCCTGCCAGTGACATGATCGTCATCCTGGGAGCTCGATATGTTTTTTGTATATATTGTACATATTTCATTATTTTCTTATTAATATTATTACCTTTTCTGTTTACTATTAATATCTCATTAAAGTAGCTTAGTTTCTTTTCAACCCATAAGTCTCTGTCTCTCATATTCTCTCTCCCTTCTCTTCTGGAAAGGGAGAGAGAAAGTTTAAAGAGAGCATCTGTCATTTGTTTAGTGGCCAGCCCAGCTTAAACCATGACAGCAGCTAACATCAAAGCCCATTTGAGATCTACAGGACTGGGAATATCCTTGCTTAAATTTCCTGAAAGACCTGGTCCAGAAATTCAGTAACTGGAGTTATATCTCAACTCAGCTTTCTCAGCAATATTTCCTTATCCTACTCCCTGGAACAGTCTTCTAGCCATCTGGTAAAAGTTTCACTGAAGGGGCATTACCTATTCCTCCTTAAAGAGAAAGCTGAATTCTTGTTTCAAAAAGATGTGCGTTACAGACATAGAGTCAAAAGCAATTGAGCTTTGCTAACGTAACAAGTTGTCATCTAGAAGCTACACTGCGGTAACTGCCCATGTTAGTAACGTATTCTTGTTCTAAAGTGACTTGCTAAATCACTTATTCCCCTTTAACTAAAAAAAGAGAACATGAAGAGGGTTGTGAGTTGTAAGACACATGATCAATTTAGTGTTCTAAATCCTAGACCCTTTTCTTAGAGTTTCCCAATAGTTATTTGTAGTCTTCTCTGGTAAACTGTTACAAATACTGTTCCGGTGATATGCAGATGCTGAATAATACTCCTAAAGCTATTATACGGAAAAAAAAAACCAAACAAACAAAACTGCGTTATAGTTTCTACCATTTTCTTTGCTGTTATGTTCACCCTTACATTGTCCTTTTGGGTGGTCTTTAATCTTCCTGAAAAAAAAAATAGGTGTCGGGTATTTACTCTGAGTTGTCAATAGCAGGAGGTGTTTGCCAAGAGGTTTATGGTGTTTATGGTGGGAGTTTCTTCCTCCTCTATCTTGGGGTCCACTTGTGTTTCTCGTTATACATTTTCCTATCAATCACAGCTGCTTCCTTTTTACTGATTCCTGGATTAATCCTGTCTGGAAAACGATCTGGTTTCTGAAGTTTTGTATTCTAGTTGTATCCCAAAATACCCCAACCTAAGAAGTTAGACACTTAGTTCTTGAGCATGTCTGAAGGACATCAAGAAAGTATGGAATTGGCATTTTGTTATCATATGTTACCTTTATGTATGTTTAGTAAGCATACTGATTGCTCTGAGAACAGTGCAAATTATGGTATTATGGTTGTGATAGTTTAACACTTAGGTTGAAATGAAGGCAATGAGATGCGGCTATTTATAATAACCAACTCTTTAGAGCCTTTAGTGAGTAGAAGTCATTGACCATAGGTTCATTCACTGAAATATGAGAAGATTTAAATGCATTTTTAGTGAACATGTCTAGTTATGAAGATACATATTATTTTCTGGGAAATGAAAGTTGTATATTTGGTAGAGCAAATCAATGGACTCAAGTTTTCCTTTAAACTAGGTGAATGTTCAGATCAGTGAATTTATGGTTAAGAACACCAACACTTCTGTTCTAAAACAAAATAGTCACTCATCCAGTTATGTTCTGAATGTAAAATGAATTTATTAGGAACATCATGTTACTGGGATTCATGCTAATGCTAAAGTCAAATATCCATGACCTGTCTGACCTATCCTCCTCCTGCGCTTCTTCCTGTTTACTATGCAAGGTTCAAAGCTAATGTTTAAATTTATTCTTGAACATCTAACAATGACAGCAGGGAGCCTAGATACTTGACTCAAGGCTATGGATTTCACTCTAGTAGGAACAGAGATAAACATGCATTCCCTAGCTGTAAACTGGGCTAGCCGTATTTCCTTGCCCCAGAAAGCTGGGCAGGTAAACATTTTGTAAGGCTGAGAGAGACCCTTGTACTCCTGTAGTGGGGAACAGGTAAGAACTTTACGTAGAATAAAGTTTTTCTTATCCTGTCAATAAAGAACTCTCATATCATATTAAAAAATGCCCTAGTGGGCTGTTTAAGATAGTGACTCTAGGCAGTCATAAATCACCTGCCGAAGAAAGGGGTTATCTTTGTATTGTCTGTGTGAGAAATAAGCACTATGTATTGCTATTGATCATCCTTGTCCAACCTATGAATGGCACTAATGAGGTCTGGAAGGAGTCACCTCCGGCTCTCGCTAAAATAACTGTGCTAGTCTGTAGTTTTGTGGAAGGGATTACCCAGGAAAATAAAGCATGTAGGTCTGTATCCACCCTTACTGTGTCCAGAGGAACACTGAATACAATTTGGGAAAGCAACTTTGTCTGTACTATGAATAGATTTTTTTTTTGGTTCTGTTTGCCTTGTGGTAAGTCATTTGTCCTGCAGGGGCCTCCCCAGTAACAAACAAACAAACAAAAAAAGTGTTAGGTTGTTGGGTATTTTTTGTTTAGTTGAATTTAGTTTTATTTTGGTGCTTTTTTTTGTTTGTTTTCTTGGGTGGGGGAAGGATTTTTGTTTTAGTTTGTGGTGCTTTTTTTCTGGAGAGAACAGGCAAAGTATGAGTTTGTGATTCTTGTACAGAGAACACTGGTTTACTAGCAGTTCACACACTGCAGAAAAGGAAAAATGGGAATCCAGAGACTGCCTTATGCTTCTAAAAATCACTGGATTAAAAGTCACAAAGTCTGTTAGGAGCAAGGACAATAACTCTGAAGTGGCTCCTGAGAGTTCTTTAATCTTTAGGCTATGGATGCATGTTATCGCATCTGCTTTTTGTTGAATGAATCATTTCTGATCGCCCAGTTGTCCCACTCTGAAACAGTCCACTCAGAATACTCAGTAGCATCTTGGTTAGGGCAATAGGTAAACATTTAGCTGAAGAGTTTTAGTACTTTAACACCAGGACAAACTGGATCACACAGTTTCACGTTTCAAATCAAATCATTTAACGGCTAGGCTAATATACAAAACAGAGAAACAGCTTATCGTTGATGGATACTTTTATAAAGAAAACAGCAAGAAAATTCTTCACAGTCAAAGGGCAGAGTTAGCTTGCTATGTGTGGAAAAGTCGACCAGATCCCCCTTTAACACTTTGGACTGGCTGAGCTAAGTGCTGACTTAAGCCATTTCATGCTGTGTTTTGATGCGATAATAAATATGGTTTTAGACTACCTACTACTGGATCAAAAGACTTCAGCCACACGACTGTTTCACCAAGCAGTTTTATAAGCCTTTGAAGGAATAACTTTTTTTTTTTTGGTTGGCCTTATGCTAGATAAAATATCACCTGTCTGCACCACTCTGTTTTTATGCTGCTTCAGGTGTCGTCTACCAACTTACAGCAAGCATAAACCTTGGTTAAAAGTATGAAGTCAGCATAAAATTCACATCATCTGCTCTGATTACCTGGACAGAAATACAATCCTATGCTCCAAGCTGATCTGCAGTGCTTTGTGATCCAGCAATAGATGTCGTATGAAATTATTATGAAATTACTTAACACAAATGACTACATGACCACACCTTCATAGATCTGCCTCTTTTAAATCCTGTTCTCAGGTGTGGATTCAGGAACATACTTTCTCTGTCAGCTCAGAAAGTAAAAATACCATGCATCCTGACACCATAGTTCACTGTCTTGCCAGATGAGCTAAGGTTTGCAGCACCACTGAAGTGGCTTGGGTTAGGTTAAAAAAAAACCAACTCTTTACTGTTGTTGCTGCTGTAAAGCTTATTTTTTTAAAATCCAGTAAACACTTTTACAATATTCTCTGCACACAGCTGCATCAGAACAGATTGAGAAAACAGCATACTGCTGTGTAGGCTAAGACTAAATAACTGGGAGAGAGGAGGGAGCAGAAAGTTCTTACGGCTTTTGCCACTAGAGGAAAGCATCAATGAACACCACCCTTAGGCTCTTAATTCAAGTTTATGCATTTCACTTCCTAAGCTGGATGTCTAACTTTCAGACTCTCCAGCGCTTAACATGGTATATGTCCAAGTCCCTTAACTTCTTTATTGTCTCTAACCCTTCTTCCCTGTATCTGTAACACAATTTTTAACTGTTGCCCTGCCTATGGTTAGCTGCTTGTGGTGTCTATGGAGAGGCAATTATAAGGAAACACCTTAGATACTCACTTGCAATAACAAACGTTTCAAAAGTGTCAGAACATGCTATATATTTTCACACGAATTTGTACAAAAGACGGTAAAATTCTTAGTTTGTTTATTTGTTCTGGAAAGAGATCTCTTCCAAAGACAATTTTAGCATAGCGCGGAACTCCTAGTTCATTCCTCTGCTACCATTGTTCAAGTACCAAAGCTGAAAAATATAGAAATACATGTTACTTCAGGTTTAATTGTGATATTTTTGAAGTTTGTTTTTGATAATTTGTTTAAGAAGTCAATATACTCCAACTCTGTAATAGTGATTGAACAACTGATTACACTTCAGAGATTGAGATATTTTAGTAAACTGCATATAACGCTGCCATGGAGGGCTATGTTCTCTTTAGGAAAGATAGGACGGCAAGGCGAGGTGGGGGAGTTGCTCTTTATGTGAAAAAGCTACTGGAACGTATCGAGCTCTCCCTGGGGATGGATGAAGAGCAAGTTGAGAGCTTGTGGGTAAGGATTAAGGGGCAGAGTAACATGAGAGATACTGTTGTGGGGGTTTATTACAGGCCACTTGATCAGGATGGGGAAGTTGATGAGGCCTTCTACAGACAGGTGAGAACCGCCTCACAATCGCAGGCCTTGGTTCTCATGGGGGACTTCAACGTCCCTGATATCTGTTGGGAAGGCTACACAGCTAGGAACGCACAGTCCAGAAGGTTCCTCCAGTGCATTGATGATAACTTCTTGACTCAGGTGGTGGAAGAGACCACAAGAAGAGGTGTATTACTGGACCTAGTTTTGACGAACTAAGAGGGACTGGTGGAGGATGTTAAGGTCAGGGGCAGACTTGGCTGTAGTGATCATGAGAAGATAGAGTTCAGCATTAAGTGCTATATGAACAAAATGACAAGTAGGCTTGAAATGTTAGACTTCAGGGGGGCTAACTTTGATCTCTTCAAGAAATTGATGAGAGAAATCAAATGGGAGAGGGCTCTAGAGGGTAAGGGGGCTCAAGAGAGCTGGCTGATATTCAAGCACCAGCTCCTCCAAGCTCAGGTTAGGTGCATCCCAAAGAGCAAGAAATCGGGCAAGGGAAGGAGACCTGCATGGCTGAGCAGGGATTTTCAGAAAAAACTCAGGTGGAAGAAGGGAGTTTACAGGATGTGGAAAAGGGGGCTGAGGACTTGGGATGAGTATAAGAATGCTGTCAGGGTATGCAGGGAAGAAACGAGAAAAGCCAAGGCAGCTTTGGACTTGAACCTGGCAAGGGATGTCAAGACCAATAGGAAGGGTTTCTTTAAGTATATAGGAGACAAAAGGAAAACCAGGGAAAATGTGGGCCAGCTCTTGAACGAGATGGGTGCTGTGGTGACGGATGATGCAGAGAAGGCAGAGTTGCTGAATGCCTTCTTTGCTTCTTTCTTCACTGCTCGGGCCAGCTCTCGGGAGTCCCAGACTTTGCAAGTAACAGAGAAAGTCTGGAGGAAGCAAAACTTTCCCTTGGTTGAAGAGGAACAAGTTAGAGAACAATTAAGTAAACTGGATACCCACAAGTCCATGGAGCCTGATGGGATGAACCCGCAAGTGCTGAGGGAGCTAGCAGAAGTCATTGCTGAACTACTCTCCATCATCTTTGAAAGGTCCTGGAGAACAGGGGAGGTGCCTGAGGACTGGAGGAAAGCCAATGTCACTCCAATTTTTAAAAAGGGCAA
This sequence comes from Pluvialis apricaria, assembly GCA_017639485.1. Lineage (NCBI taxonomy): Eukaryota > Metazoa > Chordata > Aves > Charadriiformes > Charadriidae > Pluvialis > Pluvialis apricaria. The sequence goes on from CM030009.1 coordinate 98,070,256, forward strand.
GAAGGATGATCCGGGAAACTACAGGCCGGTCAGCCTCACCTCCATCCCTGGAAAGATGATGGAACAGCTCATTCTGGGGGTCATCTCCCAGCATCTGGATGAAAAGAAGGTTATCAGTAGTCAACATGGATTCACCAAGGGGAAGTCACGTCTGACTAATCTGATAGCCTTCTACAATGGCGTGACTGGATGGGTGGATGAGGGGAGGGCAGTGGATGTTGTCTACCTTGACTTCAGCAAGGCTTTCGACACTGTCTCCCACATCATCCTCACAGACAAGCTTAGGAGGTGTAGGTTAGATGAATGGACAGTGGGGTGGATTGAACAGTGGTTGACAGATAGAGCTCAGAGGGTTGTGGTTAGTGGTGCAGAGTCCAGTTGGTGGTCAGTAACTAGTGGTGTCCCTCAGGGGTCAGTGCTGGGTCCAGTCCTGTTCAATATAGTCATCAATGACCTGGATGAAGGGATAGAGTGTTCCATCAGCAAGTTTGCTGATGACACAAAACTGGGAGGGGTGGCTGACACGCTGGAAGGCTGTGCTGCCATACAGCGTGACCTGGACAGGCTGGAGAGTTGGGCAGAAAAAAACCTGATGAGGTTCAACAAAGGCAAGTGTAGGGTACTGCATCTGGGGAGGTATAACCCCATGCATCAGTACAGGTTGGGGGCTGACCTCCTGGAGAGCAGCACTGTGGAAAGGGACCTGGGAGTCCTGGTGGACAACAGGATGACCATGAGCCAGCAATGTGCCCTGGTGGCCAAGAAGGCCAATGGCATCCTGGGGTGTATCAAGAAGAGTGTGGCCAGCAGGTCGAGGGAGGTCATCCTCCCCCTCTACTCTGCCCTGGGGAGGCCGCATCTGGAGTACTGTGTCCAGTTCTGGGCTCCCTGGTTCAAGAAGGACAGGGAACTGCTGGAGAGGGTCCAGCAAAGGGCTACAAAGATGATTAGGGGACTGGAGCATCTTTCTTATGAGGAAAGGCTCAGGGACTTGGGTCTTTTCAGTCTAGAAAAAAGAAGACTCAGGGGGGATCTTATCAATACTTATAAATACTTAAGGGGAGGGTGCCAGGGTGATGGGAAGAGTCTTTTTTCAGTGGTGCCCAGTGATAGGACTAGAGGTAATAGGCACAAACTTGAGCACAAGAAGTTCCATCTTAACATGAGGAGGAACTTCTTTCCTTTGAGGGTGGCAGAGCACTGGAAAAGGCTGCCCAGAGAGGTTGTGGAGTCTCCCACACTGGAGACATTCAAAACCCACCTGGATGCCGTCCTGTGCAACGTGCTGTAGGTGTCCCTGCTGTGGCAGGGGGGTTGGACTTAGATGATCTCCAGAGGTCCCTTCCAACCCTGACGATACTGTGATGTTTTTTATTAACAATTGAAGTTAGAACCTTAGGCAAGAGAGCTAATATGCTATTACTGCTATTTAGTGTAAAAAATCAGTGTGCTTATTGTTTGTATTAAGGTATAAGAAAGATATATATAATTTTTCAAAATGTATGTCATGTACTTTTTAATAGTATAGCTATTGAAATGACTCCTGAAAGTGTGCACCAGGGGTTAGTTTCAGTCCTAGTAAATAGTAATTTTTGCATGGTAAAGAAAGTTTAGCAGTAAGCATTGAGATCACCTCCTTATCACACCAGTCTAACCAATTTTATGACAATTTACAGTATTTTCATTAGAGAAGAAGGAATTGTGGCTTTGAATCTCTTCAGACACAAAAGGGGCTTAAGCTCCTGTGCACTTCATCCTAAACAGGCACTCAAAGCACTGGAAAAACAGGGTACTGTGGCCACTATCACATTAAAAGGATAAGCATGGATAGCTTTTGAAAAATTATAAACTGTACTTTAGGGGATTATAGACCTTTACCAAGGACAAGATCACTACTGTCACTTGAATAGACTGGGGCACCTATGTGCTGAAAGGAAGTGGTCTTCAAGCTTTTTCTGCTGGCTAGCTCTAACCAGCTTTCTCCTCTGAACACCAGGTGGGTTGTAGTGCACTGTGCTCTCCCACTTCTGATGTACTTGTTTTACAAATTTCAAACCACATCTGCAATTTAACAGAAGAGGAGACTTTAAAGGAATTATAATAGACCCCAGATGGTAAGACAGAAGAGATGGCAATCTCTCCTGGCATCCACAGGTTTCTAAATTAACTCTAGAAGTTTTTCCCCTTGTTAAGCGTTTTTAAGCTAATAGTTCTGCCTTTTCACATATATTAAAATTACATCTGTTCTAATTTTTATTCTGGTTTTGGCTTTAGTTATACACTGGGTTGGAGTATATGGCTGCCTGAAGAGAAGAAGTATATTATTCAGCTATATGGCAAATTGATATTTAGAGTTTGAGGGTTTGGCTAGACGCATTCTTTTACCCATTGTTTTACTAAGTTTTATATTTAAGGAAATATTTGCATAGAGACTTGTAGGCTCAGGATAACCTGTTCCCATATTTCCTCCAAGTAGTTAAAGAAAAAAGCTGCTCATATCTGAAAAGCAACTTGAGAAATTCTTCTTTAAATCTCTTAAAACTCCCTCTAATATCATGCCTACCTAGTCCTGTAGGTAAGAAAGAACCAGACAGACAGCAAGCTGTGATTATTCCATCCATTTCATATTTTGGTCTCTTTTTATTAACTTCAGTATTCCTGCCACTCCCTCTGTTTGACCTCTGCTCCTATTAGAAAAGACAAATGAACAAGAAAGGATTCAGCTACTAAAGCTCTGCCAGTCATCACTGTTTTCATTTGCTTGGAAGTTATATCTCCATTCTCAACCCTCAGTCTCTTTGTGCCTTTCAGATCAGACGCTCTGCTGGGCGAGAGCTCTCTGTTTATCTGTATTTGTACAGCACACAGCACTAGCCTCACTGGGGGGTTTGGGTGCTACCATCCTACAGTAATCATGCTCATTAGTAACAACAAAGAAAAGCTATATTTGAAAAATTAAATGAATGTGCAGTGCAGGTCAGGCCTGGGCCTCTGAGCCATCCTTTCTGTTAAAAGTAGTTTTCATTTCAGACATTCGGAATGGTTTTTGAACTTCTGGGTGCTGAAGGGCCTCACTTGAATGATCTAAAGACTTCTACTTTTCAACACAGTTTGTTTTTTTTTTTTTTTAAACAGCAATAATTTAGAAAAAAGAAAAGTAATATTTAACCATTTTTTCTTCCCTGGGATTTCCTACACTTTCTTTAAAAAACTCCACTTTCTAACCTTTAGCTCACAGTAACATGCAACTCAAAGGTGCTGCACAGACATTTTGATACATACTCAGATCAGCGGACTTAGCTGACAAAAATTTGGATTACAGTGCTCAGGTAGTTAAAGGGATACAGAAGGCTGACTTGGCCTTAGCTACATCAAGGTGCAATGCTATCAATGAATAAATTTTAAAGCAAAACAGAAGGAGTTGGCCTCAAGAGAAAATCATATCAAAACAGAGACCAAAAAAACCCCAAACTACAAACACTAAAATTAGTTAGGTGAAACTTAAATGTTATTCAGTAGGTGGCCTACCAATTAATTTAGGCAGGAAGGAAATGTTTTAGGCAGGAGTCATAGAGGAAGCACTACATTTTCATGCTAAAAACACTCTTAAAGGTATCTCTAGTTCTGGTCTCTGTTTCCCAGAGCTATTTATGCATATCATATAAGGCATTTGTACTTAGAAAAACCCAATAAAAACAACAAGCAGAGCTCATGCTGAGCACAAAGTTCCCACATTCTGGGGTACTGACCTCGTTACAGTACTGAGTTCACATGTACAGTAGTGCTCTCCACAACTGGATAATGATCATTAGGTGGCTATGTTCAGGACAGGTTTTGGTCTTCTGAATCTGAAGTGGATGGAAAATCTTGCTGTTTGGCAAGATGTTCACAAGCTCCCCTGTGTTTTCTGTTGATTGCGTCCAAGGAGCTCCTCTCAGTATTGGGAAATGAAACTTCATATCAGTACTGTGTTATTCAACTAAGTCATGCAGCATACTACATATTCATGTTGAATATCACACTGAGTCATGAGACTAACACACGAAGGCTTGTGTCAACTCCATCAAATCATATCTAGATGTAGTATTTCTGTCTTTATGTTCTTTATAGAAAGGACAGTCAGCTGTGTGTTTTGAAATGGTGCATAAGGCAGGCATCTTTACAGACTTGGAAACCAGAGGAGGCAGTTTGAATTGAGCCCACACTTATAATTTGAAAAAAATCTTCAGTGATGGAAAATATCCTGTTTCTGCTGTTTCTTTATTTCAGCAGTTAATTATCCTCACTGTTAAAAATCTTTGTTTGCTCATGTATTTGAATTTGTCTGGCTTCAGTTTCCAGCCCTTGAGTCTTGTTACACTTTTCGCTGTTTCATTAATAAAAGCTTTAGTGCTTTCTACCAGTGAAAGTACTTATGCACTGTAATTGGACCTGGCAGGGAAATTCTTTTCTTATCTCACAAAGGTTTTTGTAATTTTGAAAAATTCCGGAGAATAATTTCATCAGAGTCTGAAATGTAAACGAAAAGAAAATACAATTGCACTTCACAATGTAAGAAAAAAATATTGAAATACTTTGTATAGATTTTGACTGCTGGATTTTTTTAGTTTTTTTTTTTTTTCTTTTAACACTATCATGATGTTTCTAAATCTTATGCTTATTAAACAAAACCGATCAAGTTCTTTTAATTCTCTCAACATTAAGGATTTTCCTCCACCCCCTGAAGTGTACCTGTAATTCTTTTTTTCATGGACTTGGTTAGTAACAACATAGGTTTTTCAACTTTTTTACTCCTGATCTTAAAAGAGTTTTCATTTCAACTCAGAAGTGCTGTACAAGGGCAAAAAGTCCTGCTTTCTAAGCTCTGCTTTCTCATCAAAACCTAAAAGAGTTAAATTAATCTTTTGCTCATAGCATTAGTTTTGGAGCTTATGCCTAGTGTTGTCTTTTAGTCTGCCCTCTGTTCCCTGTCTTTTTCTGTCTTACTAGATTTCCAAATCCTTTTTACAATCTCTCCTTTGCACCAAGCAATCCTTCTGTTTTGTAACAGGAATACACATTTTTAAACTTGTGTTAGGACCTCACTGTCAGACACAGTTTCCCAGTCAGACAGTCAGACAGTACTGTTACGACGTTCCCAAGTAAGCCATATGTGACCTATAGTCACAGTCTCCTTATCCTTTATATTAATTCCCCCATAGCCTTTTAGATCTGCTATCCTTGTTATACCTCTTCACTTTGTCTCAAAGAGACCATATGGTTTTCTTTTTTTTTTTTTTTTTTTTTTTTTATGTTATTGTTCTTTTGCTCTAATCCTGTGGACCAGCTGGCTAAAAGCCTCTCTAATAAGCTTCAGTGATTCTCCTAAGAAGACCTTACCATGATTTGTCTTTCTCATCAGATACAGTCTCAGACATTTTCCTTCAGCCAAATACTGATTTATATCAAAATTTCAGAATTTACCACAGAATTTTCACTGACTTTAACTGGTTTGCAATTCTCAGTAAAATTTTATTTATGTAAATCAGAGAAAACAGCAAGGACAAGCTCTAGCAGAAGAACAAAAGTCCGGTTTACTTCACTGTCATTATTACAATACTTTGTGTAGCAGATTTAATCATCATCATCTTTTTTACATGGTTTTATGTCATCTGAATCAGATTATGACATCAGAATATGTTATTACTTGAACCTTTAACAAGACATTTCTTGTGTTCAAGAAAGAAGATGTGGAAAGGATTGAGTCAACTATTTAGAATTTTTTTTTATTCTGCTCCTGGATTCACACATTGATTTAATTCTTATTACCAAGTTTAACTGTAAATAATGATCTAATGCAGTAACAATCTAATGTAGCAATCAAATATATTTAGTAAAGCAGAGAGGAACGGAATTTACATATTTAAGAATAAAAAATAGAGATGATTATGAATATGACTGAACCATCTAAGTGATGGTAGGAAAACATCTACAGTTTTCCATATTTCCCTTAGGGTTTTCATTTCAGTCATGTGTGTACAACATAGATGTGTACAGTTTCACTTAACTGATCAGCCATACTAGTAAACTTACACTATTTACGTCTTGCAGTATTATCTGTCTTTCCCTCCAAATAATCATTCCAAATAACTTTTTTTTTTCAAACTTCAGAGGAGCTTGGAAGCACATTAAACTATTCATCCAGCCCCAAATGTGAATTTTAATACATTACGTCTATTAAAAGTTGGGCCTCTACTCACAGAAAAATAGATTTTTCTTGCACACTACATGACATAGGCATTTCACTGTATAGTGGAAGACTGCATTCCTGACTCTGAAGAAACCAGGTGAGCAAATGATTCTTTAACCTATGTTTTGCTGGTAAGGGGCTATTAAAAAGCGGACATAACAATTATCTCACACACAGATCTTAAGAGGGGGTAGTTGCAAGGAAACCTCCATCAAAAAATGGAAGAGCTCAAGTTGTAGTAAAAGAAAAATGACATCAACAAGACAAATGACAATGACAATAAGGTGAATACAGCAGCAAGAAGAACTAATCAGCAGCATATCTACATGACAGTCCAAGTGACAAAACCAAAGCTGCCAGCCCAGATGCCTGAGAATTCTGCCAAGGAGCCAAAAGCATTTGCTGAGGAAAATATCTGCACAGTTTGACATCTCTGCTGCAAAACATAAGGAGGTTGAGCACTATAATGAGCTGAGAATAGTATATGGCCTATACTCAGAAAAGGCATTATTTTCAATTGACAGAAAAGACTGGTGGGAAAACACTGAAATTTGACACACACGCCCTCCTACCCCCCGCCTTGAGTAATATGGTAAAATATCTCAGGTTTTTTTTTTTTTTCCTAGTAGTCAGTCATCATGAGTACAGGTATATTTGGGGCAAGGAAGCGTCATATACAAAGTAAATAAAGAATTTTATGCTGAGTGTTTTTCTTTGTTTTTTGACTCTAAGTCATGCCCAACCTTACTTGATGCAATAACTTTTATTATTCATTTTCTTAATGATACCAAAATATGAAACACACAAAGAAGTAAGACGACTGTCTCAGAGTAAAGTCTTTGACGTGATAATATTCACATGTCAATTCAAAAACTGCTTTCTATTACTGTTAACGTAATGACCCTTCTTCAACCAAAAAGTCAATATGATATTCGTAAATTGTCAGAATAATTGGCAATTAGTTCTTGTACATCTAGTTGTATAATGGCAATTTAAAATGAAAACATATGTTTCCCATTGAGACTTAGAATAAGTGGGTGACTTTAGGATAATCAAATGTCAATGGAATTATTTCAGTTCCATTCTGATTTATTACAGCTATTAAAGCAGTAGGTAAAGCATAATAAAGCTATCTGCTTGGTATGCCCAGGAGCTATTTTTCAACACTAAAAAACAACCATCTTAATTCTTTTCACCTATAAAAATCAGAGGTTCAGAAGAAATCATTGAAATCTGAAAATAAACTTTTCAATATAATAATAATATCTTTTTTTCTTTATAGACATTTTAAACCAATAAAAAAGTCTTTTTAATATTCCTTGCCTATGGAATTTTTTCACTGATTATCACCTGGTTTTGAAGGGAGCCGACACTACGTGTGAAATCAGGGGAAAAAAGCCAGGTTATAAACTTTCAAAAAAGTGGTATCATGGTGGAAACAGGAAACCAACCTTTTATGGCAGCACTGATGAGAATCACTCTAATAACTACTGCAACCAGACCTATGAAAAAAAATTCTCACAGACAATACATGTTTTTTTAGAATATTTAGACACATCTTACAGTGTGCATTAATGACAGACATTATTCAAAATCCTTACTGGTTTAGTGGGTTGATTAGGAGTTTTAATATCTTCATATTAATTCTCTGTGAAATGAAAAAGCCAGTTAGCAGAAGGTTTGTACTCTGAAAAGTATTAAAGTGAGACAATGGATAAAAGAACACTTGAGTGTTTTTCATACAGGAAAATTGTGCAAAGTATTTTAGCTCTGGGATTCAATAATACACACAGCTTGGTATTTTAGAAGTTGTGCAAAAATCATTTCATCATGTTGAACAAACTCTTCAAGAGACCCAAGAAGGACTATTAATCCATCGCTCTGTTCTCTGTAACAGAAAAATCAGTTGTTATTCTTCATACTGCATAATAATGATTGCTGTTGGGTTACTTATTTGAAGTGATATTGTTATCGTGCAAACCATAGCAATCCAAAGTTTCAATGGTTGCAAACATTTTGCAAATAAGGCAGCAAGCCTCAGAGAGACCATTCATTATGCTGTGTGGTGGGGAAGCTAGCATTAAAGAAGTGATTGCAAAACAGACACAACAGTAAAACAAAATTAGGTGCAGTATAGCACTTCCAGACCTATGTGGAAAGTAAGTAGGAACATGAGTAGCACAACCAACAAAACTGTTTCCTGTGGAATTGTGTTTTAGTTTGAGGATTCTCTGATGTCAAATAAGATTTGGAAGCATATAAAAGCATTTTCTTCACTAGTGAAGTAATAGAATCTTTCTCTTTGAGCCAACTACCAATTTTTTTCCAAATTTTCAAAAATTCATGATCTATCCAGACTATTAAAACAACCCAAGCAGATTAAAATGTTACTAGGATGTCTGAAAGACAGATAAACACATAAAGCAGTTTTTAATTCTGTATAAGGGTTTACAGATGCATAGGAATCTAACATACTGTCATAGTCAAGAGACATTTAGTCAATAAAATCAGTGGAGTCCAGACAGAATTTCAGCTGACCCTCAAGTACAGAGGGATTCATTTGCCCATGTGTAGGCGTCTAGTATAACTTGAAATCCTTTAGGCATGTTGCCTGGCCTTTGGTCAAACCTTAGAAGGGCATGAGTCTCTCACAGGCCCTGTGTCATATCTGACTGTCCTATGTGATATCTCAGGCAGTTTAGGGTAGCTCAAATGGCATTAGACATCACTATGCGAGCAACTAAACCAAGCATCTAGAGACTATGCAACTGAATCAACAGAGAATTACAGAATTATAGAATCATTGAATGATTTGGGTTGGGAGAGACATTGGAGATTATCTAGTTCCAACCCCCCTGCCATGGGCACGGATACCTTCCACTACACCAGGTTGCTCAAAGCCCCATCCAACCTGGCCTTGAAAACTTCCAAGGATGGGGCATCCACAACTTCCCTGGGCAACCTCTTCCAGTGTCTCACCACCCTCACAGTGAAAAATTTCTTCTTAATATCTAACCTAAATCTACCGTCTTTCAGTTTAAAACTGTTACCCTTCATCATATCACTACACTCCCTGATGAGTCCCTTCCCATCTCTCCTATAGGCCCCCTTTAGGTAATGGGAGGATGCTATAAGGTCTCCCTGAAGCCTTCTCTTTTCCGGGCTGAACAACCCCAACTGTCTCAGCCTGTCCTCATAGAAGAGGTGCTTCAGCCCTCTGATCATCTTCATGGCCCTCCTCTGGACTCACTCCACCAGGTCCATGTCCTTCTTATGCTGGGGGCCCCAGAGCTCGACACAGTACTTCAAGTGGGGTCTGATGAGAGTGGAGTAGAGGGGCAGAATCACCTCCCTCGACCTGCTGGACATGCTTCTTTTGATGCAGCCCACGATGCAGTTGTCTTTCTGGGCTGGGAGCACACATTGCCAGTTCATGTTGAGCTTCGCACCAACCAACATTCCCAAGTCCTTCTCCTCAGGGCTACTCTCAATCCATTCCCTGACGGCCTGTATTTGTGCTTCAGATTGCCCTGATCCACATGCAGGACCTTGCCCTGGGCCTTGTTGAACCTCATGAGGTTTGTATGGGCTCAGCTCTCAAGCCAGTCCATGTCCCTCTGGATGTCATCTCTTCCCTCCAACGTGTCAACCACTCCACAGAGCTTGGTGTTAGCAAACTTTCCGAGGTTGCACTCAATCCCACTGTCCATGTCACCAACAAAGATGTTAAATAGAACTGGTCCCAGTACCAGTCCCCGAGAAATGACAGTCATCACTGGTCTCCACCAGAAAATAAATCTCCAGACTCGTTGACTTGATGATTGGGTTGACTAGGCCTCCTGTTCTGTCTCAGGTGTTCACCCTTCAGGATCTAGTGGCATTTATGGTGCCACAGAATACCCTGTCTAGCCTCCAGCTGTGAGCCTGGGATGACACCGGTCTTCCATTTTATCACACTGTCCCATGTGTATGTCTTTGACAAAGAAAGGAATCTAAAATAGCGCTGAATACTTACATGTAGGTAACTCCATTGAGACCCACTGACTGTAACAGAAGCCCAGATACCTATGGCATATATAGACACTTATATCTAGACACCTTAATTTGTGTGTTTAAATCTAAAATCTGAGTTCTCACCAGAACTACATATACATGCAGACATTCTTGGAATATCAAGGCTTCATCAATACAGATTCTAAGAATTTTCTAGCTCTATACTTACAACAATAATATCACAAGAAATTTTGTTGCAGGAAAATGAGCAAACAAACAAACAAACAAAACCAGCAACAGACTAACAAGTTATTTCACTTATTTATGATCTGTACTCATTGTTTAGTACATACAGAATACAGTATGGACACTGTTTACTAGCTGAACACTTCCAAGCAAATAGATACTGTAATGCGTGTGCATAACAACACAGCTAAATAATGATAAAAATAATCAATAGTCCAAGATATTTTATATTTCCCTTTATGGACTTCTGGAGCAGAAGTCTGACCACATCACAGGGAAATTTTTATTATGAAGATCCACAAGATTTATAGCGATGACTAAGATCAATCTTTTGTTTCAAAAAAAAGTCATCCTAGGTCTGAATGCATAAAATACCTGAAGATTTCTTGATTGTGCTGGCCAGATTACTACTATTGTCTACTGTGAAATAAGGCTATAGTATCTGTTGCCCAATCTCACACTTTCTGACTGTAGGCCTTACAGAGAAATTCAAGTAATTGACTTGACAAGCACCTGTAAAGAACCAGGAACCATAATTTCAGCAGGAACCAGAATGCTACTAAGTTATATAAGGATCATATTTCGCAAAAATCTTTTCTGGGTAGAATAGGAACATGGGGAGAAATAAAAATGTAGAAGACATTGACACAGACCAACATACAGAAATTAATAAGTAGAGCAACACAAGCCAGTAAGTGTAAGAAAATCAATACAAACTCACAGTATCATATTTATTGGATCCCTGCCACCTCATAATGATTCATCATTATCTTCATCAAAGCTGAAACATTTTCTAGTTGTCACAAGTTTGATGGTAGAAAGTTAATCGAGCAACATGAATAAATCAACATTTCATTTTTAATACTAGTCTGATTCTCATAGTTAAAGATCCAAGATAAAAGTCCAAAGGCATCTATTGCTGATGACATACACACCATTCAAGTGTATTCCGGAAGTCCTGCATTAATTTAAAAGGGACTAGTGAGAATTATTCTTCTTGAGAAAGTGATCCGGATATTGATGGTGGCACTGATGAGACAAAACCTCAGAACGGTGCCATTCAGTTCAATGAAACAGAGAACTGGGAAAAAATCAAACCAAGAGAAGTCATATTAAAGTGATCCTTTTATATGTTTCCTGAGTATTTTGGGTCTGTGTCACACTTTTTTACATTTGTATATTAGTCCAAATTATGACAGTGTAAGATGTTACTTTTTGTTTACTGTCTCTCACCAGCATATAGGTGCTGCTTGGTAACTTTGTCACTGTCCTATTAGTATAAGAATAAAAATAACCATGGAACAACTTCTGTTTCCTCTAACTTTAAGTGCATAATGACTTGTGAAAGCCTGTGGCATAAAACAGAAGTACTATGGAGATTACAAATCACCGCATTTATTCTTATAATATCCTGTGTTATTTTAAGAATTGAATAAATGTCTTACTGCACTTAGTAGATCTACTGCTTCTCCATTTCTATAAAAACAGTACTCAAGCAATGTATGTGTGAACAAATGTGGGAAGATATCCTGGTGTAACTATGATAGAGCAGCTGATATTGGAAGGATCTATTTAAGAATGACAGCATATAATGGCAGATAAATCAAAGAAGGAGAACACAAAACTTTTAAATAAGGCTAAGACTTAAAGAGGAGGAATTTCAGGTACTGCAAGACGTCTGGTGAAAGTTTATCCTACCTCTTCTTCAAGCAGCTGAGAAAGGTGCTTAAGACAGGAACAAAGTAATCTTCGGTTCCTTCTTGGTCCTTTATTTGTTTAAAAATTAGTTAGTTCAGTGCACCCAGGCTCTTGAGTGCACTCAAACTAATCCCATGTTGGCATCTTAAAAAATTAAATTTTGGGAATACTGCTGGACGGAACTTTTACTGATAGTTTCCCTGAAAAATATAACAGTGGATTTGAAAATACACATTAGAATCTATTTAAATTATGTGTCTGAACTAAATGCTACCTGAATACCAGGTAATGAAAAAAGATGCTTATAGATTCTTTTTTTTTTTTTAACTTTCCCTTATTGCAATATTCTTTATATCTGCATGGAAAATAAAAATTCCATTCTCAAGAGCTCTAAGATCATTTCTTGTTGCAATGAAGACCAATATTTTAATGTGCCAAATTACTCTCTGAAGAAACATTCTAGAAAAACATGCAAATGATTTCTGATAACATGATCTGACAGTGCTTTGCTGCAGTTTTTTGTTGCTTACTTTCTTTCTGATTCTTAATATTTTTTATAAAACATGAAATTTGGTTTGGTTCTTTTTGTTTGGGTTTTTTTGTTTGGTTGGTTTGTTTTGTTTATTTTTAGGGTGGAAACAGGTTTTTATTGTACAATGACAAAACAGATGTTTTGGTATTTTCAGTATGTGGATGGAGGCCTGAGCTATTTGGTTCTGACCTATGTCAGAGAAAAAAGATGACCTGCTGAATCTTGAGTATCTGTTAAATGGATGCACAACATATACAGTATGCACACTCTGGATCTTCAAACATAACTTATATGTGTAGGGAATCATTTTTTATGTGGGATCGTAATGTCCAAGTTTCTGTTAGTTTAAGTACTTTTCCTGAACTTTGTTCTAGGGGTAGATCTAAACATCTGTGACGTAAGTTGAATTTCAGCTACTCTTGAAAAATGAATGGTTTATTAGAATGCACATTTAATATCTAACTTCATGAACCTACTTAGAATGGGTTCTGACGATCGTATGCACTGAAGAATTGCTTGACTCTAAGTCACTGATATATACAATTGATTACATACATTAGTTGTAAATTATTTATATCTAAGTGAGTAACCCCAAGCATAAAAACATAGAGTGGTTTCGGTTGGAAAGGACCTTAAAGATCATCTAGTTCTAACCTCTCTGCCATTGGCAGGAAAACTTCCACTAGACCACGTTAGTCAAAGCCCCATCCAACCTGGCCTTGAACACCTACAGGGGTGGGCCTTCCCCAACTTCTCTGGGTAACCTGTTCTAGTGTCTCAGCACCCCAACAGCAAAGAATTTTTTCCTAATATCTAATCTAAATCTATCCTCTTTCTAAATCTTTCCTCCTTTCATTGTTTTGGGATATTGTGTCTATGGCTAAAAGCTTTTTTTAGAGGTGGTTTTTTTTTTTCGATTTTATTTAAATTAATGTAACATTTTGCCCTGAGGAAATGGCCAAAGCACAATGCAGTACAGTACCCATCATTAGCTCCAGTTTGTTAATCTACATTTCATTCTCCAGACAGAATGGAAATTAAGGGGCAAACAAAACAAAAGTATCTAAATAGTTCTAATTCAATGAAACCAATATTAATTCTATAGTAATGTATGAATGCATCACCTGCCTTTGACATTTCAATGTTAAGCCATTCTACAGGATTTCTGAATCAAAACAAACTTTGTGACCCATCTATTCTTATTTTCAAAAAAGTCATGACACAGAACATATAAATTTCATCAATATGTTTGTAACTTTGTCTAGTTTTCTGATATTTTGTTCAGAGCACTATATAACATGTTGTATCAAGATTTTTTAAATTGTGATTTAGACTTCTGCATTTTTTGATTGGAAAGCAGTCAATGCTCATTTTGGATGGACAGAGAATCATAAATGGTTATAGGCTTTAAATACCATCCTTTTCTAAGTTCATTTGATTGCAAAAGGAATTAAATTGGCCTTTGGTAATGCTGATCAGCTGGTTTCTGTGACCTTTCAACATATCCTGTTCATAGTTAAGATGAAAAAAGAAAAATTCAAATGTGTAATGAGAACTGGCATATTATGACATTTAATAACTGAATAGAGAACAATGTAAAAAGTTTGATGATAATTAAAGCCAAAGTTTTGTTCATTTGCCTGAGTTCAACAGATTTTTATGTCAATGTTAAAAATTCTTTGCAAAACATATTTCCCATTAGACCAAGAGAATTTATATTTAAAATAATCATATTTATAACTTTGAATAACATCACGGAATTAGACTTTGTAGACAGAGACTTGTGTTTGTCATCTTCAGTTCTGGGAAATACCTGCTCCTTTCTTAATTACAGACATTAGAGAAACAAGACACATGCATTTCCCAGGCCAATAAACAAACAGTTATTATTTATTTCAGTTACTAAATTAACCGTTATGTATCTGAAATAAGAAGGCAAAATAGGTAATTTATAACCAATGCACATGAAAACATAAAAATACATGGCATAATGCTGAAATTTAAATATGCATCTTTCTTTAGTTTTAGACAGGTTATCCATAATCTTCTCAGCCAAAAATTAATCAATGACTAGTCACTTCAGTGTTTAGAGAAAGTGAACACAAAAAGGGACTCAAGTGCAGCTGAAAGGAATTAATTTGTTTTAACTTGCATGAATATTCATGAATATTGATTGTCAGTGTTCAGTGGATTCTACTAGTTAGAAAATGTATATGATGACCCTTGGGGATCTCTGTTCCTAATGCAGGCCATCAGATGAGTTGCTTCAAGCTGGGCTAGAGGAATTTAAGCCTTGCAAGACATCCTAGCCTAAAAATCTATGAAGATTACTATGCTAATACAGTGTAGTATGGGTGAAGTGTATTATCACTATTAGTGTCAATAGCAAAGTCAGTTAAGAAATGGAGGCTCCAGAAATCATACACACCTAAGTATAAAACATTGGAAAACAGAAAGAAGTAAAACAAAGTTATTTGTCACAGTGATGGCTCTTCCCCCTTCCCTGACAAACTAATAATCCAATAGGGCTATGCAATAGTCTAACAGGGAGTTCAGCTGGTCCCACAGTATGAAGTGTCTGATATCCAAAGTCAAAGTATTGGTCATTTTTGGAAGGTTTTATGATGGAATTGGTAGAACATCTCTAAATATTTATGTTAAAAAAACCCCAGAACTGTAAGAGCCTCCTAAGAAGCTAGGACATGTTACGTTAACTTAATCTGTTTATGAAGACAGACAAATAGTTTGAGTTTAAATACAAAAGATTGCTTGCCACCTTTGGGCGTGTTTCAATAATGGGAGTACAGATACATATTACTGTTTACTTTATTTTGCCCATCTTCACAGATCTTTCTGAATATTCATTATTACCACTAGCATAGTAGTTTTTCTTGCAATTAAGTGAAAATGGATTTTTAACCCCCTATAAAAATACTTTCCTAAAAAAAAATAAAAAAAAGAATGTGAATTTCACATAGCTTTTTGTCTGAAGCTTAACATTGTTAATTCCTGTTACACTTAATTCCAATATACTAAAGTAAGTGAGTCCCATTGTAATGGTTGTGATCCTCTATATATCTTATTATTAAAGAAACGTGGTATAAAAAAGAAAAGAAATCTAAGGATTGTGTAGATACTTCTAGGTTGCTTATCTGACATTTACTTGAAATTCCCAATTTGGAGGTAGATTTCCAAGCCTAGCACCATATTTCCCTGACATCAGGAGAGAACAATATGAACTTTCCCAGGATTATCAGACCCTTTCCTCAATCAAAATGGATAAGAAAGGTGTCAAGCATGAGATGCAACACCTGGAAAGAAAGAGAAGCCTGGAAAAAAAGATATCTATAGCATAGTAAGGTTATTGGGATTTTTAGAAACCTGCACTATTCCAGTCTTTTAAGTGACAGCTATCAAGGTTTTCCCTTAGTCACTCACATTTAAAAGATAAATCTTATGAAGTTTCCAAAGATAAAAATACTTTTGGCCTAATTTTCTAATGTGCTGACACCCACAGCTGCCTGTGAAATCAGTGCAGGTTTTGGGTGTTCAAGACCTTTGAAAATCAGGCCACTTATTTTTAATTAAAAGACAGAGGAAGAAACGTGGGGAAAGAAGACATGTTTAACTATGTCTAGCCAGTTGGAGTTCTGTGACCTCTGCTTCTTACCCTTTTCATAATTGTCACACTGTTACCTTGTGCTCTCCTTATCTGTTTCTTGTAACCACCAGTTTTACAGTTTTACTCTTAGTTCATAACTTTTGGGGACAAGAGATATATTTTAATGACAATGATATACAGGATGTAGCACAAACAAGCTTTGATATCTTGCTAAATACTTTCAGTCATAATATCAATTAATAGCAATAATAATCAAAGACTCATCACTTCTAAATCTGAAACATTTTCCACAAGTACTGAGCAAAACAAAAAGAAGATAATCTCCACAGAATTAGAAGAGAAAAAGCAAGTCTGTGTTGGTGTCAAACAATACATAACGTAGTCAGTCATACAGCAACGTTTGCATCACAAAAGTTTAATTATAAGAGTTGGTAAAAATTGCTGCTGCTAGAATGGGCTTTTTAGAAGCGGTAGACTTTATAGATATGACTCTATACCTTCTCGGTGTTTATATTAATTCTTTTTATTAAATACACAGGGGTTTTTTTATATATACTTTTTTTTCTGAAAAAAATGTTGGATGCAATTTTCAAATATTGCTGGTTACCTCCTGACACAATTGCATGTCTTTTAGATTATTCCTTAGATAAGCATTACAAACATGGAACTGTTTTTATGTAATTTACCTTGCATTTCACGTTCATAAGTGAAATATCCTGTAGACAGAAACATTGTATTGTGAAATCCTTCCCTCAGGTTTTTGGATTTGTTTTTTAAATTTTGGGTATTTGGCTTGCACATTTCTCATTCTGTATCTAAAAGTCACCCACTATTTATAGGGCCTTAGATCCTACTGCATTTTTTTTTCTGTTTGTGAAGTTAATAATAACTGTTGTGTTGACAGGTATATATGATGATACATCATAATTTATAAAATACCTAATGAGGTAAAGTAGTTGTACACTCTCACAAGTTTTTCCAGGTAAAACAGGCTAAAGGGCCTGAAGTCATGTAAATTACAGTCAATAGATAATTTGAAAGTCATGAAAAATTGAGAAGAGAGAGAAATAAAAAAAGAAGTGAAAAAAAAGGGAGTTTAAAGTAGTCTAAGAAAAGCCTGAGGCATCTGAAGACAGTCATTACTGATGCAAGGCAAGGGATATACTAAAGATAGGTAATGTCAAGCAGGAACTGTAATGAGCCCAGAGTTAAAGCATGGCTGCCTGCCTCCTAACAGCCAAATAAACTACCATAGACCTGTTTAAGCTTTTTATTTTGCTGATGGTTATCTTTGGCAGGAACATAAGTTTCCTCTTATATACACACTTGATAAAGTAAGGTATTCTCTGCCAAAATTCTAGGAGCAACCATCACTAATGCTAAATGGTCCTTGCACGAAATAAGAAGAAAAAGATAGGGTGAAAGGAAAATCCCCCATGCATAACGGTTTATTAATAACCACAGGTATTTCTTACATCTGAAATTATCATGGCAGGGAGTTAAAGCATACCAGTCAGCTTAAACACCCATTGTTAAATTAAGAACGTATGGATGAAAGAAGAGGAATAATTGTTTTTCTTAATTGTTCATTAAAATATTCTTATTATGTCTTTTGATTCCAAACCCAGCTTATGAAAAGCTACTGGCACAAGGAACAATATACAGATGGACCAGCAGTGACGCACAAACAGTTGTGCCTATCTGTTTGATTTTAAGTTTTTTACACAGCCAAATTTTCAAGTGAGAGGTGATGCAGACAGAAATAAAGTCATGTCTGTAGGCATTAGCTGTAATGTTTCTTCCCAATAAGAGCCTAAGCACTCAAGCCAAGGCCACAGCTCTTACTCTGCTTATAACTGAGCTACCATCAGATTGTCTTCTATCATCCACAACTGGAGACTTCTAGGGAAAAGACTAGATTGCCTTAAAATTGATGGACACAGATGGTACTGTTAGCTGTGCATTGTTTTATTTTTGTTTTTTGTTCATGTAACAAATATGGCTTTTTTTCAGTTCATCAAATTATGTAAGAAGAAAGGGAGGAGAAATAGGTAGTTCATTTTTAATGACAGAAATTTATTATGCAATTTCTTACCTCAACATAGATTTCAGAACTTTGGAATTAGAGCCATTTAAATGGTAATAACAGCAACACAGGTATTAGGATGAGGCACTGATTTCATATCTACATGGTGCGCATAGAGCTCTAAACATTGTTGACAACACCTCTTATGTAGCTACCAATTCTTAATTTTTCAGTGAAATCGCGTAATCCTTCCACTTTAACCAGTCAAAGTTCTTTCACTCTGTTCTGTGCAGTAACTGCAATAAAAATTTCTCATGTGATTTCAAAAGAACATATATTTAACTGAGAACTCAGAAACTTAGTCTTATGTTTGGCTTCTTGCTCACGTATTATTTCTCAGTTTCATTTGACTCTGCTTTTCCTTTTTTTCCTATTGTCCCAGTCATTATTTCACTTTTTTAAAGGAGTGTTCTAGACTAGCAGGAGAAATTTTCTTTGAAGTACTCACCGTGAACATTTTTCAAAATACTGTGATGGATTTGGGCAAAATATAGTGCTTATTTGTAAGCACTATAAGCACTGTGGTTCTACGAGAGCCTCCTTGATATACAAAACAGATAATTAAGCTGTTGAAGTAATGATTGGTGGATCTGTTCCCATAAATGCCATATGCCTTAATTTCATTAACAGAATTTTTGAATGCTACAGCAATGGGTGCTGAAGGAGAAAGAAAAAGTGATCATAACAACACTAGTAACAGAAATAAACAAAAATAATTTAACAATATATGCTTAATATTTTGGGATTCATCTGTATAAAAAGGGACTGGGTATACATAAAATTCTTATTTTTTCTATTTTTTTAAAAAAAAAATTCAATTACTGTGAACAACCTTCCTATTTTCATAGATGAGAAAACAAATTAATTTAGAACACAGAACTAAAAAAGTAAGTATAACAATATTCATAATGGGCAGAAATCTGAGAATCTAAATTTCCCTCTTTCATATTTTCCCTACTTCTCAACTGATTAGTTTTGACCTCAGAATTCATCCCCTGTAGGTCCTCTCAAAATAAATAGCTAAATAAATAAATAAGTATTATATATAAATATATAAACATGAACATGATATAATTTCAATGCACTGAATATTCTTCTCCCTCTTCAGACTGTTTCACATTACAATAAGATTAAGAACGACAGAATTTTGCTTAAACTTTTACATTGCATGACTTGGATTTATTGCTTCTAACTTTATGCATTTTATTGAAATACCTCAGTTAGAAACCCAGTTGCTGTGTACATAGTCAAGACAGAGAGAAAGATGTGGGTGACTTTCTAGGAGCTTAATAATATTCAAGAGAACTTCTCTTTCTCTTTTGATTCCAGGGAAACTGTAGGTCATCTCCTCAGAAAGGCATTTATGTCTGTTTCCAAGGTAAAATGACAGAAACACTAAAAAACCACTAAATCGAGACATTATTTTTAGAGCTATTGCTCATTGCCTAAAGAGAAGGTCGGAAAGAGAAAGAAGCAGGCAGGTATCCAAGTTTTTAGGGCTACTAATCTATGTGTTTCTTGGAAGGGACCCTCCTGTGTCATCTAAACGTCTTGCTTTCCAGGTCAGACCTATAAAACAAGAAAAAAAGTCAGGTGAATTAAAACTTATGTATGTATTATATTCACTGGAAAAGTCAGCTCTTCATTTTTGTTTTAATTCTTGTTTGCTTTGACAAGGCCAGTAAAGACGTTAAATCTACAAAAGGGTAAACCTGCTGTTGTTCCAGCAGCAGAATGTAATTCAGAATGTATCTTTTGCATATAAAGAATTGGCTTACATTTAAAAAATATTTGTAGTGAGTTATACTACTTAAACAATTCTGGGCTGCTGAAGCCAACTATTGCTGATAGTGCTTAACTAAAGTCAACAAAAAGAACTGTCTTACTGATACTGTTCATTGAAACATTGAAACATTCAGTCTTGTTTAACATCTTTATCAATGATCTGGATGAGGGAATCCAGTGCACCCTCAGTAAGTTTGCAGATGACAGCAAGCTGGGTGGAAGAGTTGATCTGCCTGAGGGTAGGGAGGCCCTGCAGAGGGATTTAGACAGACTAGATCGATGGGCCAAGGCAAACTGCACAAGTTTCAATAAGGCCCAATGCTGGGTCTTACACTTTGGCCACAACAACCCCAGCCAGCGCTACAGGATTGGGGAGGAGTGGCTGGAAAGCTGCTCAGCAGAGAGGGACCTGGGGGTGTTGATTGATAGCCAGCTGAACATGAGCCAGCAGTGTGCCCAGGTGGCCAAGAAGGCCAACGGCATCCTGGCCTGCATCAGGAATAGTGTAGCCAGTAGGACCAGAGAGGTGATTTTACCCCTGTACTCGGCACTGGTGAGGCCACATCTTGAGTACTGTCTTCAGTTTTGGGCCCCTCACCACAAGAAGGACACTGAGGCACTGGACTGTGTGCAAAGAAGGGCAACGAAACTGGTAAGGGATCTGGAGCACGTCTTATGAGGAGTGGCTGAAGGAATTGGGGTTGTTTAGCCTGGAGAAAAGGCAGCTGAGGGGAGACCTTATGGCTCTCTGCGACTATCATCTGAAAGGAGGCTGCAGAGAGGTGGGAGTCGACCTGTTCTGTCAAGTAACGGGTGATAGAACAAGAGGAAATGGCTTCAAGTTGTGTCAAGGGAAGTTTAGATTGGATATGAGGAAGAATTTCTTCACTGAAAGGATCATCAGGCATTGGAACGCGTTACCCAGGGCAGTGGTGGAGTCCCTATCCCTGGAGGTATTTAATGGTCGTGTAGATATAGCGCTCAGGGACATGGTTTAGTGGTGGGCTTGTCAGTGTTGGGTTAATGATTGGACTAGATGATCTTACAAGTCTTTTCCAATCTAGGAGACTCTGTGATTCTGTGATTCTGTAATTCAAATTTCAGCTGTAAAAATAATAAGTTCTTTAATAAAGTAGCCCTGCTCTCTATCAAAATTTGCAGAATTCTGTTCTGCCCAAACTGGACTATGTAGATATAACAAAACATTACAATAGAGATTAAAACAAAATCAAAATTGAGATAATATCTGAAATTTCATAGTTTCTATGTTTTAAATAATATTGTTTAAACTGATATTTCTTTTGAATATATTTTTTCTTTCTTTTGTTTTCCTATGCCAAACATTTATTTGCACATATCTGTTCTTAGACTCAAAAAAAACCCCAAGCAGATACAAGTGTGACAAAAAAGGCTTAAAATGTTAAACTGTGCTGTGCTCAGCTTGGATGATGGAACCAGTGGGCACTAAGTGCTTGGCAGTGAGATGCTGCGCCATTCCCTGTATGTATGCTGATAATCAAAGCATTGTATGGAGTGAATGCCACTTCAGTTTTATGAGCTTTGTATGTGATGTGGCATATCAAATCTGCCAAGCAGAGGACCATCTGTAAACAGGTTATCAGAGTGGATTCTGATACCCTGTGACAGACAAGAGTGAAGACAAAGAACAGAATGGGGGAGAAAACCCCACCCTACCCCAAAAAACCCTGGCCATATACCAATAGAGATTAAGTAACAAATCCAGTTTCATCCTGTATACCGGAATAACATTTTACTTAATAACAGGCATAGATTTACTCAAATGAATTTAAAAATTCATTTAAAAAAGCACTCCCGTATGGAAAAGCTGGGGTTTGTTTCTTTTTTTTATTTCAGTTACAAAAGCACAAATCTTTCTGGGCATAACAGCAGTGTTATCCTTTTTTCCTCTTCTTTTTCTCCACCTAGGGAGTAAAAATGATTTTTAAAAGCTTCACAGCCTAATGTTCAACACACATTGTAGAAACACTCACAGACAGATTTTTGATAAGTGTTCTGAAGCCATTAGGCTACTCTAGTTCAGATGAGAAGATATTACACAATCATATATCACTGCAAAAGTAAACTTGTGTTGTAAATGTCATTCAGTTATTAAAATACCACAGCTCCTGCTAGTTTGACCAAAATGAAGACCTATGAAAAGTGGTTATTTTCACATTATTGTTGGGTTCTTAAGGCAACTATATCATTTATATAGACATTCTTATCAGGAGTGGCTTATAGATGAAAAATCTTGATGCCAGAAATGAAGGGTTAAAGTACCTTTCCAGTTGTAAGTCTCTGAGGACCAAAAACATGCTGTGCACTTTGTATGACTTAGAAACATACATAGACCCTCACTGAAGACAGTCACAGTCTAAAAACATGAACAAAACAAAACATAGAGTCGTCTAATGATTCACCACAATTCTCTAAATAAATCAGTTTAAGATCAAATTTTCACCATCTCTGTGTTGAACTAAAATCACTCAGGTGGACATGAGTATAGTTACAATCTCCAAATTCAGTCTCAGGGACTACTATAAATCTCACTCTATCTCTGTCTCTTGTTTGTTTGTTTGTTTTCTTCCTGCTTATTTTTTGAACACTGCTTGGAAAACAAGTGTTTCCGAGCTCTAGAGAGGCTTGAGTGAGTTACAGGGTAGACTTGGAGTGCAGATCTTGCTGGAGAGTGGCAAGAGAAGTAAAGACTGCTGATTAGCCTAGCAATGAATTAAAATGGGTATTTTTAATTCTCTGAAGTTGGTTACTGCAGAGGGGAAAAGATCAAGACATGTTTCTTTTTTTCTTTTTATTTTTTATAAAATAGCTGATATATTAAAAAGAAAATGACACCCCTAGAAAATCCAAGATGTCCTTTTTCCTAATGCAGTTCAGGTTTGCTCTTGAAGCTGTTGGTGCTAGTGTGATTTATGTGGATGTACTAGAACTGAAAAGTAGTGAGAGTGTAACAGTTATGTCATATGATGGTAACTCCAGGAACATTTTCTCTCATCTAATAACATACTGGATGTATTTTATTGTTTTCTTTTTTATACTTTGTTGGATACTGTAAAAAATTATCTAAATTTCTGAATTTTTTAGTGACTAAACTCATTTGTTTATGATGGTGACTAAGAACAGGAGGAAACGGAAATTTGTACTTCAGTCCTTTTATGCAGGCAGACTGTAAAGGGCAAATATCAGAATAATTATATAAACTATTGAGGTGAAAATTCCAGGGCAAATAATTTCTTCAGGCGTTTCCTCAAATATCCTTGGAGAAATACTATTTTGTAGTACAAAAGGATCCAAAAAAGTTTTAAAAATGCACCAGTGCTGAGGTTACCTTTGGGAAGGGTAAGAAGACAGGAATTTCTCTACAGAAGACATTGAAATGCACATGCGATCTTTCAGACTTTGTGGTAGGATTCCAACATGAGCAAGCACTGCTCCCAAACTTCCCTCACTGGTTTAATTAATAAACTATTGGTTAATCCAGAGTGATCTAAATGACCTCTAAAGGGCCATTTGCTAGTTTGCTGATGTGTTTCTCTTTCTAAAATGCATTCTTGATAAATATTTAATTGCCATATTTCCATAAATGGGCAAGAGTTAGTAAATTGATATTTTCCAAACAGGGAACAAGGGAAAAGGAGGTGAAATCTTGAGCGGGGTTCTTTTATTTTACACATCCCATCCTCCTCTATAGAACCAAAGATTAATGGTTGACATGCTGCTATTTTCTACTTCGAAATACAGAAATATAGAATTTAATCTTTTTGTTGCCATGACACCGACCAAAAAATGGGTCAGATGTGGTGTTAAGGAAAGATTTTAACTGAATTTTAATATATCTGTATGACCTCTTTTACAGTATTTATACATATTAGTATATCTATACTATGTACATCTAGATCTATATATATTTATACTGTATATATTTGTTGATACAGAGGACAAATTTAGTCCCTCTTTTATAGATGGAGAACTGAAACACAGAAAATAAATACCTCCTCTGGGGTGAGAAGAGGAGGTGTTAGTGTAGAATATCAGCTCATCCTGCCATGGTCTAGATGATAAGCAACCCATCTAGGGTTCAGCATGAGAGATCTGCATTCCATATTGAATGCAATTTTGGCATATGTGGTGAAGAAAATGGTTACCAGAATATTAGTGCTGTGTTCCCTAAAGAGCGAATATCGTGCAAGAGGCAAGATAGAAGGGCACAGTGGCTTGGACAGGAGGAGGTAGAGTTACACATTGGAAATCAAGCAAAAAACTTTAAATTATGGACTGTAGTGAAGGGGAAGTCAGTGAACGGATCCAAAAATTATACTAACTTATTTAGACTGATTTATGTAGGAAGATTTCAGGGTTTGATACAATGGGTTCGAAGAAAGACAGAGAGGAGACAGGTTCATCTGCAGTAGATATGAAGCCTGATAAGAGCCTAAACAAATCAAAGCAGGGCAGAGAAAAAGGAAGAATGACCTCTTAGACAAACTATGTGTGCAAAAAGGGAGGAGAGAGGAAAAACTGGATTTGGACCAATCAGCTGAAGGACTCTTCTTAACAGCAGACAGAAGTCGCAGTGCTGTCAAGAACAGTAGAAGTTTACTAATGAACAAAGTACTAAAAGCAGTATGATAGTTATTTTGGGTTGTATTACTTTTTAGCTGACTAGGAGACCTGAGAAAGGAAATGCCTGAGAAATACGTGGCTTTGGTTAGAAGTAATGCAATGAATAGGAAAAGAATCATAAAGTTGGAGGGAAGGTGTGAAAGGGTGCAAAAAGAGACCAAGGTGAGGAAAAAAAC
This sequence comes from Pluvialis apricaria, assembly GCA_017639485.1. Classification (NCBI taxonomy): domain Eukaryota; kingdom Metazoa; phylum Chordata; class Aves; order Charadriiformes; family Charadriidae; genus Pluvialis; species Pluvialis apricaria. The sequence goes on from CM030009.1 coordinate 98,095,285, forward strand.
AGTGCTAATGAGGAAAGTAAATGCCCTAGATTTGAATGGCTTTATTTAAAATGCTGTCATGTAATAACATGCTATATCATACAACAGGTGGAAAAAAGTGCTGAAATCTTAGCTAAAACAATATTCTGTTAAGAAGTAAAGGCAGAGACATCTAGGCACTGCTAGACCATTTATTCAGTGGTGTGGCAAGCAGGGAAAACATGGACTCCATCTTAACTAAAATCAGTACACTGCTAAGCTTTTGCTGGTATAGTTTTTTAATATTTCTCCCAATATAATAAAAAAGAAGATACAAATGAACTGATTAGCTTGCTTCTTTTCTGTGGAGCTTCTTTCTAAAAAAAAAAAAAAAAATAAATCTCTAGAATAATTTATTCCTCCCTAGAAACAAAATTTTAAACTTGTATAGGGAGCAAATAAAATTAAGAGTGTGAGGTGATGCTAAATGGGAAGAAGGTAACAGTGAAAGAAAAGTCATTTTCCACTCTCCACATCATTCAATGTAAAGCAGCAAAGGACAAATTACTAGTGCAAACTTTGCAAAAGGAAACTTCACATTTTCTGATAGTAATTCAACAGCATAATTCCAAATCACCACTTAACACCTTCTATTCCCTGAAACTTTTCCTTATAGTAGCTATTAAAGGGTAAATAACATCCTTAATTCAAGTGTATGCTTGCACTGATAATAGTATTATGGCTTTGTGTTTTTTCCGTTTATGGCAATTTAATGTAAACGTATTTTGACAACAGATATAATTTGTCTTCAATGAAGCAAGAGGCTATGGCAGGCAGACTGGGAGGATGTCTCATGTACAGTGCCATTATAACTTTGTAAACGTTTAACTTAATTATGAAGTTTTGGTGAATCATCCTTGAACAAGGTCTAAAATATGACTCATCAAAACCATATTTTGATCCCCTCATCTATCACAGTGCACAAAATAATTGTCTTCAACACTCATGCAAATCATGCATTCGCTGCTCAAATTTAATGCTCAAGATTGAAAGACATCAATAATGGATGCAGCTTTCCATCCCACATAAAGTGTGTATGTGTGTGGGAAAGAGGAGGAAAAGGGGGAAGATTCTGACAAAAGTTAGCAACAAAAGTTGCTGCAGCCTGAAGCTGAAGTAACTAATCTCTTGGTGACTTACGTGGAGGTTTTATGTTCTGTCTTGCCTAACAAGTCATAAAAAAATCATACCTTAGCTACTCAAGCCAGCTGCCACATTTATGAGCAAGGACTCATTCTACAAAACTACAGATGGGCAGGTGTAGATATACCTATTTCTGCACAGCAGACAGTAAATATTTATTCACAGCTGGCAGGTCAACTTAAATTACCTGTAAAAAAGTTCACTTCAGCTATTTATTTGGGGTGGAAAAAAAAAGAAAAAGAACCTACGAAGAAACAGTATATGATATTAAAGAAAAATTAAAAGTGGGAAGACAAAAGTTTTAGTGGATTATACCCCAGTCAGGCCTTATCTTGAAAGGTGCTTGGTGAGTTAATTGACTAATATTTGGTTTACATTTTACATGCCAATTATATGAATTCAAATACTGCACATAGTTGGGTAGATATTCAGTTATAAATACAATAAATGTGTTTGGGATCCATACAGGCATAGCAAAGAAAAAGAAATAGGAAATTGTTTCAGTATTACATCTCCTAAGACAACGAATTTAATTTTGAGTAATTATTATTGTTTGCAAAGTGTTGCAAAATATTATGCCATACATACAATAAATGCTAAAAGTTATCACCATGGTTAAGAATTGTACACTCATTAGCACTAGAAGACACTTAAACAGCGGTTAAGTGCACAAAGCTGTCAAAAAACATGTAATTTTGTACATCACGTGTATGATATTAACATGCAAATGGAAAATGAGGAGGACTGGGAATGTTAGGTACCTTGTTAGGCCGAGCAGAGTGAGTGTTCCTTGAAAAGTTTCCTGCTTTTTGTTTCTATATTGCAAAATGCATTCCTGCTACTGTTTCATTTTATCTTAAGACTTTAAGGAGTGGATTTCAGAAGTTAAAAAAAAGGGAGCAAGACACCTTGCTTTGCCTCAATGCCTTGAGCCAAATATAAAAGGGGATTTAGATGCTATGCCAGTTTTCACCTAAACTATTAATTAGTTCTCCAGGACTGGTAACAGAGCTCACAGCCCTCAGCTGGATGCCTGACTTCCCTCCAGACTGAATACAGTTCTCAACAACAGTTGCAAGCTGCGTGTTAGGACACTGGAAAAAAAAAAAAACAGAAACACATAAAAAGGTGAAGGCAGAGGCCTAGAGCAGGCTTCTGGCAGGACTCGTGGCCCCATGCAGGGGAGCCTATGCTGGAGCAGGATTTCTAGCAGCACCTGTGACCCCGTGAGGGAGCAATCTGTTCTTGAAGGACTGTACTCCATGGAAAGGACCCACACTGGAGCAGTTCATGAACAACAACAGCCTTTGGGAAGGACCCGCGTTGCAGAAGTCTGTAGAGGACTGGGGTGGGGGGGGTAGCAGGGGAAGAATGTGAGGGGGAAGGAGCAATAGAGATAACGTGTGATGAACAGACCACAACCCCCATCCCCTGTGCCCTGGCTCTCAAGGGCAGGAGGTAGAGAAATCAGGAGTGAAGCTGACCCAAGAAAAAGGCAGGGGTGGGGGGAAGGCATTTTAAGATTTTTTTTTATTTCTCATGATCCTATTCTGTTTAATTGGCAATACATTATACTAATTTCCCTGAGTCTAGTCTGTTTTGCCCTTGACGGTAATTGCTGAGCGATCTCTCCGGCCTTATTTCGACCCATGCGCCTTTTGTAATATAGTCTCTCCCGCTGTCCAGCTGAGGAGGGGGAGTGATAGAGCGGCTTGGTGGGCCCCTGGCGGCCAGCCACATTCAACCCACCACAGCCAGAAAAAGGGAGCTTGATAAAGAAACCTAAAAGTTAACGTATCTAGTTAAAAGTAATAAATGTTTTTTTGTGTCTGGTTTTATATTTTAAGTTAAGCAAATATTAGATAAAAACAGATAGAATCCATAACACAGGCATGAGATGAACTATCCCCTTTTCAAAAAAGTGCTTACACCACAAAACTGGACTGTTTTTTGCTGTGCCTTGCTCTCCTGCTAAAGCCATTTCAGAAACTGCTTCTGTTCACAAGGCAGGAAAACCTGTACCACAAGGATGTCTGTCCCTACTTTTGATGATTACATATTAATGGGCTGTGACTTGCATTTTCTCCTGAACTCAGTGTTGTCAATATATATTAACTTTGCTCAGAGTGGGCCTAGTCAATGGGACCCATGAGGGAACGTAGCACTAACAATGCCTAAACCATGAACATCAAACAGCCCTATGAAGAAGACAGTTGCATCAATTTTTTGTGTGGCAGGTTTTCTGCTGATGCAGAGCTTTGGCACCTAACAAGAATGCTTCTTAGGAACATCTGGCCCGCTTAGCACCATGGGAGACTGTAGGTAGCTGTGTTCTGTCCAGGAAACTTAGGTGTTGCTTTTACATCTTAATTTTTTGCATTTGTCTCTTCCATAGAGAGTCCTCATAAAGAACTGGTGGCATCTCTATGCCGATTTCCATACTAGGTGAAGGATGAATTCTCACTATACCCAAGGAGTCTCAGGATGCATTACATGTTTCAAATCTGTAATAGTTTACTATCCACAGTCATAAGCAGACATCACTCTGTCCTTGAGTTCTTCCTAAAGGTACACATATCTATTCCATTTCTAGCCCCTTTATTGAATAGAAAGTGTTAAAACATGTCTTTGCAGTTGTTCTAGATGTGTAGAAGGGGCCTAAATTCACTGTGTCAGTTATTAATATCAAATTCTTTATTCAGTTTTTTGTGATATCTGACTGAACAATTGTCAGTAACACTTGTTACTAAGTTTTTGTCCAAGTTTCTGTTATTATCTAAGTTTCAGGGGATAATGGATCTAATGTGGCTCTGTACAGCTTCTGAGTAGAGAAAGGAGTTAAAGAGAATTCTGCATGATATACAAGTTATCCAGCTGGGTGATTTTTCTGTCTTCCTGATCTAATTACCTTTATTACCACCTCCTCCGCAAATAAAGAATTTAGCTTGTCTTTTTGTGGATTCAAGAATGTACACATTTGATGGCTGCGAGGAATGCCTTTATTTCAGGGTTTGAAATCTTGAGCCACGAATTTATTGAGACTCACACAGAAGTCCACAAAGACCTGATTGTATTTTTTGGAGTGATTAGTGTGGATTTGCTTCAAACCGCTTTTGATGAGAAAGATGTGGGTGCATATTTACTTCTCTCTGTCTCTGCCTCTGTCTCTGTCTCTGTGTAGAACAGGATTTTTTTCCCTTTCCCCCGAGTGCATCGTATCTCTGCTTGGTGTATCTAATCGATTTTTCTATTTCAGAGGATTGGAACTTTGCCAGTCTTCCAGGGTCTGCCTGAAGCTTTTTATAGATCTCTCCTTCCTGCTCCCTTTGCTTTCCTTATGAGTCTTTTCCAATTGTCAGATTTTCTGTATTTAAGTAATTTTTCATTTAATTTTTGTCTTGTTTAAGCAGGAGATGAAAGGAACTTCTTCCTTCAGGTTGCTGCTTTGGTAGGCTTTCTGGGATAGGAGGGTGGATCCCTGTTCTTTCTTAGACTGACAGATAAAGACGAGATCAAGAGTCTTCTCCGCAGATGTCACAGGTAATTAAAGAGGGGCTGAAGATGTATTAATGTGTGACAGAAACAACTAAAAAAACATCTAAAGCAGTTTATAGTAGTGTCACTAGAATGAGATTACAGGTTTTTACACGGAACATGGCTTATGCCCTTAGTAAGAACTAGACAACTTTGAAGACTTGCTAAGATGCATGTGGAGAAGGCTGCTGAGGTTACTAAGGGTGGGAAGAAAGTGATTTTTGGTGTTTACCTTCTATAAATCCCTGCTGGGGTTTTCAGAAGAGCTGTGTTCCAACATGTATAACAACTCTTCCTAGGACCACTGTATGTTTTGATCACTATACAGAGGGAAAACGAAGGTGAAAAAATGAAAGAAAAACCTCAAAACCTAATTTTCTTTTCCTCCCAGGTATTTCAGGGTAAAACATGGGTTTAGGTACATCCATGTTCATCCAGGATTTTCAATAGCTTCATAATCTTGACTGAATTTGTACTCAGGTTTTAATGAGTGTAATAAAATCAACTTACTCTGAGGTCACAAGAGGTGTGAGGGAAGCTTTTCTCCAATTAAATTGCATTATACCTTTATTTGACCCAGTCCATGAGATCAGTCCTGATAAGTGAAAACTAAAATAAAACCAGCATTTTAAACCTTACACACATGCTTAATAATGGAAGTTTAGAGAAATTATACTGTATTAGTTGGATTATTTTTCTTTAAAGCAGATAAGGAATAAATAAATATGAAGCTAGAATATAAGTGAATAAAACCTATGCGGCATACAATATGATTTCATAGGTTCCTGGAAATGAAATTAAGGTGTTAACTGGTCAGAAATCAATATTATACGAAGCTGCAAAAAGGAGGGGCTTTTGTATTATTTACGGTAAGGTCATAGTTCCATGTGCTAAGTTCACTTTGCAATTTATTCAGTTATGGCACCAGGCTATTTGATCAAAAGCACTGATGCAAAAGCAAAATAGGCAAAAACATTCTGATCAGTCAAAACCAAGAAAAAATTTTTGAAGGGTTGATCTGTTCAACACCCTTTTCATTATGCGCTTATCCTAATTTGTAATGAGAACCTTCTCTGGTATGCTGCAGGCCTTTTGCTTCATAACTTCCTTGTCTTTTGTCAAAAATCTAGTCCTCTGATGTCAGCAAAGTAATCCTGCCCTCATTTCTGAGAACATATCCCATCTGTACATTCACTCAGGTCCAATTCTTTCCTTCTGTTGCAGGATGTTTTTTCTTCCTTAAGATGTCTTGATGCCTGTTACTTCAGAGCTCAATGGCCAGACCTATATGTCTCTATAACTTAAAGACATAATACTACTTTTGATTTGCCAGTATGAACAGCCAGAATCATCCAGAACAGAAATTGCCTACTTAATGATTTGTGCACTGTTATAATTCCAACTAGACTCAAGTATTAGATCTTCTCAGGTGTCAGAAGAAAACCTCCTTAAAGACAACAACTTCTTAGAGTTTGAAGGACGGGATAATATATTATGCCATCTCTATATACTTTTATTACAATAGACACTTGATAGATCAGGACTGCTAGGATGTTGTGTCTGTATTGTGAGAAGAACATTCCCTGTTGGTATGGAGACTGCTGACCTTACGACCTGAGCCAGGAACCAAGAGTTTGAGGAATTATTACCAGGAAACAAACAAACAAACAAAAAAAATTTAAAAAGTATTTAAAAATAACTTTACGGACCATATTTATTCTGTAAGTCATTCAGTGAAAAAAACCAACCAGAAATATTGTACAAAAGAAATAGCTCTGACTTTATAAGACATTAAAAAGAAAAAAAAATCTTAATACTGAAGTACAAATACATTTATAAGATATTAAGAAACATGAATAGGTAATTGTCCTCTTAGAGCCAAAGCTTGCCTACCCAGCAGATGTTAATTGGGAAGGTGCAAAAGACTCTTAACCCCTGCAGGTGGGAACCTCAATAGGGACTTCTGTCTAGTTCCAGAATCACAAAATCACAAAATGGTGGGGGTTGGAATGGACATCTGAAGATCATCTAGTCCAACACTCCTGCCAAAGCAGGTTCATCTAAAGCAGGTTGGACAGGATCACGTCCAGGAGGGTTTTGAATATCTACAGAGGAGACTCCACAACCTCTCTGGGCAGCCTGTTCCAGTGCTCTGTCATCCTCAAAGTAAAGAAGTTTTTCCTCGTGTTCAGACAGACCTTCCTGTGTTCTAGTTTGTGCCCATTGCCCCTTGTCCTGTTGCTGGACACTACTGAAAAGAGTCTGGCCCCCTCCTCTTGACACCTTAGATATTTATAAGCATAAACACGATCTCCTCTCAGTCTTCTCGTCTCCAGGCTAAACAGACCCAGGTCTCTCAGCCTTTCCACATAAGAAAGATGCTCCAATCCCCTGATCATCTTAGTAGCCCTTTGCTGGACTCTCTCCAGTAGTTCCTTGTCTTTCTTGAACCAGAGAGCTCAGAACTGGACACAGTACTCCAGGTGTGGTCTCACCAGAGCAGAGTAGACTGGGAGGATAACCTCCCTCCACCTGCTGGCCACACTTTTTAATGCACTCCAGGAGACCATTGGCCTTCTTGGCCACAAGGGCATATTGCTGGCTCATGGTCTACTTCTTGTCTTTCAGGACTCCCAGGTCCTTCTCCTCAGAGCTGCTTTCCAGCAGGTCAACCCCTAACCTGTTCCAGTGAATGGGATTATTCCTCCCTCGGTGCAGGACCCTACACTGGCCTTTGTTGAACTTCATTAGGTTCCTCTCCACCCATCTCTCAAGCCTGTCCAGGTCTCACTGTATGGCAGCACAGCCTTCTGGTGTATCAGCCACTCCTCCCAGTTTGGTATCATCAGCAGACTTGCTGAAGTTACACTCTGTCTCCTCATCCTGGTCATTGATGAATATATTGAACAAGACTGGACCCAGTACTGACCCCTGGGGAACACTGCTGCCTACAGGCCTCCAACTAGACTCTGCACTGTTCATCACAACCCTCTGAGGTCTGCCATTCAGCCAGCTCTCAATCAATCTCACTGTCCACTCATGTAACCCACACTTCCTAAGCTTACCCATGAGGATGTTATGGGAGACAGTGTCAAAAGCCTTCCTAAGTCAAGGTAGACAACCTCCGCTGCTCTCCCCTCATATACCCAGCCAGTCATGCCATCATAGAAGGCTATCAGGTTGCTCAAGCATAATATCCCCTTGGTGAATCCATATCGACCACTCCTGATAACCTTGTTTTCCTTCCCATGCTTAGAGATGACATCCAGAATGAGCTGTTCCATCACTTTTCCAGAGATAGAGGTGAGGCTGACTGGCCTGTAGTTTCCTGGGTCTTCCTTCTTGCCCTTTTTGAAGACTGGAGTGACATTGGCTTTCCTCCAGTTCTCAGGCACCTCTCCTGTTCTCCATCACCTTTCAAAGATGATGGAGAGTAGCTTAACAATAACATCTGCCAGCTCCCTCAGCACTCATGGGTGCATCCTGTCGGGGCCCGTGGAGTTGTGAGCATTGAGTTTGCCTAAATGAACTCTAATCTGGTCCTCCTCAACTACGAGAAAGTCTTCCTTTCTCCAGAGTTTTTTTACCTCTAGGATCTGGGATTCCTGAGGGCTGGCTTTAGCAGTAAAGACTGAAGCAAAGAAGGCATTCAGTAACTCCGCCTTCTCTGCATCCTCAGTCACCAGGGCAACCACTTAATTCAGCAGCAGACCCACATTTTCCTTAGTATTCCTTTTGCTACTGATGTACATGAAGAAGCTCTTCTTGTTTTCCTTGACATCACTTGTCAGGTTTAATTCCAAGGTGGCGTTAGCCTTCCTCATTGCATCTCTGCATAGTCTGACAACATTCCTATATTCCTCCCAGGTGGCCAGTCCCTTTTTCCACATTCTGTAAACTTCTTTCTTCCATTTGGGTTTTTCCAGAAGCTCCTTGCTCATCTATGCAGGTGTCCTGCCTCCTTTACTTGATTTCTTACTCCTAGGGATGCACCAATCTTGAACTTGGAGGAAGTGGTGCCTGAATATTAACCAGCTCTCTTGGACCTGCCTACCTTCTAGAGCCTTAGCACATGGGATTCCTCCAAGTCTTCAAAGAGGCCACATTTAGCTCTCCTGAAGTCCAGGGTTGTAATCCTACTTGTCAATGTCCTTCTTCCATGCAGGATCCTGAACTCCACCACATCATGGTCACTGCAGCCAAGGCTGCCTCCAGGCTTCACATCCCAAACAAATCCTTCTTTGTTAGCACAAGGTTCAGCAACACACCTCTCCTCATTGGCTTCTCCACCACCTATGTCAAAAAGTTATCATCAATGCTCTGCAGAAACTTTCTGGACTGTGTGTGCCTGGCTGTGTTGCCTTTCCAGCAAATGTCAGGGTGGTTGAAGTCCCAAACAAGAACCAGGGCCTGTGATGTGAAGCTACTTTCAGGTGTATGTAGGGGGCCTCATCGTCTTCCTCTTCCTGATCAGGTGGCCTGTAGTAAACACCCACAACAGTGTCACCCATGTTAGCCTGCCCCTTAATTTTTACTCATAAACTCTTCAACTCTTGAATGTATCAACTTGATACATTCCAGTTGCTCTCTCACATAAAGAGCAACTCCACCACCTTGCCTTGTTGGCTTGTACGTAGCCATCCATGCCAGCATTCGAGTTATGTGAGCTGTCCCACCATGTCTCTGTAATTGCAATGAGATCATGGCCCTGAGACCGCACACAGATCTCTAGTTCTTCCTGCTTGTTCCCCATGCTGCGTACGTTGGTGTACAGGCATTTCAGAGAGCATGCAGGTTTCCCTGGAGGCGTGCAAGAGGATCCACCATAGCCAGGTGCACCCTTGAGATGGTTGGCCTTCTGGATCTCATCTTGGGAATCTGCCAAGGAACATTTGTCACTGCTTTGGCTGGCCTGATTTATGCCCCAGTTGGATGCGATGGCATGAGCATTGCCATTTTGGACCCAGCCCCCCATGTCCTTCAGTTTTTAGTTTGGAAAAAAAAAAAAAAAACTATAACAGTCTGCTGATGATCTTCCCTACTTTATTGGAATACAGATATCTTGAAAAGATGCCCACATTCCAGAAACTGAGCAGGTTACCCACAACAGAATAGATGAGACCTTGTAGGTGGTCCCATTTACAAATATTTTTGCATGCACAAAATAGATTGTCATATTTAGATAAGCATCCATTACCATTTATATGCCTTTTAAAATATCCGAGCCATCCACTGGCAAATATGCTACATAACCTGTATATGACTTGAATCATTCTGGAATACCAGATGGAGGCCAGGCAGGATATTCAGGGCATGAAGGTGGCACCAGATGAGGTTTGAACAACAACTGAATGGCACCTTGAAAACACTGACCAGCCCCAAAAGCTGAATTCCTCTGAATTCCTTGCCATGGCTTTGGCTTGCTCCACATGCCTGTTTTATTCTCCAGTACGCTTTTCTTGCTGACAATATATCCAGTGCTGTGCCTTAAGCTTGCTGGCTATTCCTGCCAATCCAGTGAATACATGCAATTGAAGAATGGGCAGAGTAGGTCACAGCAAACAGGAAGAAAGCAGAAGTCCTCAGATGCCTAAGTAGAACTAATGCATGTTTGCATTGAGCATAAGAAGAAAAATATACAAGAGCTAATGTAGATGATAGCAGGTGATGGGAAAACTTGACGTATTTCTGCGGGGTTTGACTTCAAACATCCTCCTCCCCAGCCCTCAGTGATTTTTAATCCACTGCACATTTGCAACTATCTGCAAATACCTCTAAATAGAATGTTCCTTGAAAATAAGATTCATTTTTTTTGCAGTGTTTTTTTTTTTTTTTTTATTTGTAAAAGCTTGCACTTTTCTTTTGTCCATCGGATAAATTTCCTTTAACACATCTAAGTGAATGAAAGGTTTATGGGGCTGATCTGCTATGCAGGGAAGATATCCTTATGGGCGGGAAAGTAATGAATACAGATCTGCAGAGCTAGGCTAAAACAGACCCGGGAACAGTGTAGAAAGCAGTCAAAAATCAAGATTTGTACAGCATTTTTTTTCATTACAAATCAGAAAAACACATAGCAATATTCAGGGATCTCACATGCAATAATCTGCCAGAGTCTTAAGTACAATTTGGGCCTGCTGGTTCTTCCAGACATAAGAATGAGTGCCAGCAGACCCTGGTTGAGGTTGTAGTTTCAGAACAACTTCCTGCTCCCAGCTTTCTGCCAAATGCTCCCCTTTGTTCTGCAGGAAAAAGCAAATGAACAGGACCAACCTCAAGGCTGACAGGGAAAAAACACTTTGTTTTCAGATGCCTGCACGCCATTTTCACTGGTGAAGCTGAAGAACAGCTGAAGCAGCAATTGAGGAAGTTCTGGTGGAAGTCAATGTTCCCGGTGAACCACTTTGTTTGCCATGGCATCATGCAATATGTATGATCACTGCATAGTACGGCAGAGACAACGTAGAAGTGCCTGCACTGATTTTCTACAGGTTTCATGGAAAAGACAAGACTGGTAATAGTTATACTGCAAACTTTGGAAAGACAGTAATAGTGAGATAAATTTGAGGATGGGAAAACCCTTTCAATAACGCATGCATTTGTCTTCATACATTCTTTGTTGGGGCAAGACTGTTGGAAATAAGAGCATCAGAAAACTGGCACAACAATTAATGATAGCAATAAAATGTTATGATGATACACAAAGGCTTGATATATGACAGGGAAATACCCTTTCTCTTAACGTACAGTCCTGAGAATGGTAGGAAGAAAAGTACAAACCTGAGATAGGCAGTGAGAAGAATCTCTTTGAATTTCTTCTGACTCTCTACCACAAAAAATAGGTGTGAGAATATTGTGGGTAGCACTACCCAAATTATCTCCCCAGTTATTATGTTGGCAGTGGCTAACTGCAGTGAAGTTGGGTGAGGTAGGAATTAAAGTTATTGGCCTTCAGAGAACCATGGAAAATGACATTTTCATGTTTGCCATCTTCTTGCCAGTTAACATATACTTCTAAAAACATCACTTTTCCTATAAAAAAGGAAATAGTTACGTTATGTGATTAAAGACTGCTCTCCACAAACACCACGGGGCAAGAAGCAAAGTGGCAAGCAGAGGAACCCCTATAACCCAGTCAGAGATACAATTCTTCTTACTGGGACTCGTCCAAGCAGATCTCTGCACAGGCTGAAGTCTGTCTCCTTACATCGAAGATCGTCATCCTGCTTTTTACCTTGTTCTCTTCTCTCAAGTTCCTTAACTCCACAATCTCTTGATCACTGCAGCTACACTGCCTCTCACCTTCACATACCTGATCAGTTTTTCCCCATTTGTAAGCATGAAGTTCAGCAGCGAGTCTCCCCTTGTCATCTCTTCTATCACCAAACGTGAGGCTTCTTCCAGTTGTCTGAAGAAGGCTTCATCCAATTCTTTCTGTCTAGGCAGTCCACAACAGACACCCAGACCTTGGTTTGCCCTAAAGGCAAAGGGATGCCCTAAGCTCTCAGTTGGCTCATCATCTGCCTCTGGGCAAAGATCCACGCATCCCCACTGCTCTCTCACATAAAGGGCAGCTCCATTTCTTGTATCCTGGCCTCTCCTTCCTTCAAAGCTCATACCCATCCATGGCAGCACTCCAACAATGTGAACTGTACAACCACATCTCCATGATCCCAAGAAACTGTAGCCTTACCACAGCACTCTGACCTCTAATGCCTCCTGTTTTCTCCCCATGCTGCATGTGTTAGTGTACACACACTCTGGAGAGGCACCCAATCATGCCCATTTGCCAGAAAAAGTAGAATTCAGATGACCCTACCCTGGCAAAATAACAATAATGGATTGTGTTTACTCTCGTAAATGTGTTTTTAAAGGGAATTCATCAACTATAAAACTGTCTGTGGAGACTTAATTCTCTCTCTCTCTTTTTCTTTTTAGATCAACTCAGAATTCATAAGATAGCAGAATAATCTCTTTAAGGAAAAACTCAGGAAAATGCAGCAAAATGTTCATATACCAAAGAATAATTATATTTTAACTTCCCTGGGCTAATAAACAAATATGTTTTGTATGTCAGGCATAATGTAAACTACAGCTACTAGGAGAAAAAAAAAAAAAAACCCAAACCAAAAAAATAGCTGTCTTACTGCCCATTCATAGGCTGAAAGGAGCTGTGAAAAAAGTTTCATTCAAGTCTACCTTGAATATTATTAGATGGAAGAAGGAAGGAGAAATTAATTGCATTTATTTAATTTATTTTATATACACATATCTTTGGTAAGCTGTTGGTTTTTTCCTTTTCTTTCCTTACAAAGGATAATAGAAAATCCTCTGTATGAAGAAAGAGTTTCAAGAACAAGGTAGACAGCTACTTTTTGATGTGCTTAATTTCCTTTTCTTTTAGCTGAGTTCATAATGCTCAATAAAATTTTGTCACTTTATTCTTCATCTATACTGTATATGAAATCCTTTTGCAAAAAAGGACAGTTTAGAACTTCACTAAGTTCATGTCATTTTTTCTGGTCAAGAAATAAATCAGATTTGGTAGACAGTTGATAGCAATATGTCACTTAAATGTAAAAACTTGAAATTAATATAATTTCAAATAATGAACAATTTTATATGTAGTATATTAGCAATAACACATGAAACAATAAATTGATGTCAGAAACAAAAAAAATCACATGGTATTTATCAAGAAAAGGTATCTATAATTTAGAATATGACTGCTTTTGCAGATGAATAGTGAATTTCACTGACAGGTAGATTTGTCATAATTGATAGGATGTATTTCTTTGTGTAAAGCTAACTAGTGCTCAAATATGAAGCAATACTTATATTTTAATCACTATGTGATGGAGGAGAAGGACAAAAAACTTACTGGAAAGGACACCATCTTGGCTATCAGGGTTTTCCAAGGCATATACGAATCATACACAAAATTTCTACTCATGTCACAAATGAGATTTATTTCTTGCTACCTATACAACTTCTTAAGCTAGAAAAAAAAAAAAAAAAAAGTGTTACTGAGCCCTAGGTCTTATGTCTCACTTATCAAGTAGCCCTACGTAAATAAATTTTCAAAAGACATTCTCCAGCAGATCTTATTGCGGTTCCAGCTGTATTGAATTGTCAGGGCTGTTCTTAAAGACTTTGAGGAACTCTTTTAAAATTCCTTCTATGACATTACTCTTTTTTCCCAATTTGTTTGTGTTTGGCTTTTTGTTGGTTTTTTTTGTTGTTGTTTTTAGGGGGGGGGGGTTGTAACATTCCCTGTATAGATAAACTGGAGAAATGTACAATGAATTGTTTGCATAATTTATGTAAATTCCATTCTTGTCTGTATCAATTAAGAGTGAAGCGGGTTAAAAAGACAGACTACTCAGTCTGGGAGGACTGAGCAAGCCTTTTTCCCCGTTGAAATCTGAAGATACGATCATCATAGTTTATTCACATCATCAAAATGTAAATGGAAATTACCATGCTGCTTGTTTCACCAATGTTTAAAGTTAAGCTTATCCCCACCTCATGATTTCATCAGAAGTCCCTCTGCCTGTCAGTTTGAATGATACTGCTTCTATTAAAACTGCTCTACTAGTCTCTAACCTGCTATTATATTATATTTAACTCTCTATACCTCTCTATCCTTTGTTTTCACAGTAGTGATATATTGTATCTCTTCACCATATTCATATTTTCATCTGTATCTGATCTGCAAAATTATTTTATGCTTTTTCTGATGTAGCTCACATGACTGATTCATACTTTCTCATCAGCCTCCACAGTCCCATCCTGGTTCATAGTTAAGGTTTTAATGAAATATTTATTTCTGGATTCTGCTAACAGTGACCTGAGAAAAGCAAAATTTCCTTCCCCAACCTCTCAATGGCTGTCTTTCCAGATATTCTTCCTTCTTTAATATCTGGAATGAACCTAGAGTACTCTAATTACTACAGTCAATCTATATTACTTGATTTAATCATGAGAAGAGGCTAAGCTGCATGATGATTTACTTCTGTGCAGCTCCGTATAAATCAACTGGTCAGAAGAGAAGATTTCTTTTACTATTTTTTCTGTCTTGCTGTACTTCACAGATTACCTTACAGACAGAGCTATAAAACAGTGCTATGGGATGTAGTCTTGATATGTCAAATGGCTACAGTGCAATAATGCACGGGAAAAAAAAAGGCAAAGAAAAAAACACCTAAACATTTAAACTTAATTTCCAATCAGTAGAAGGCTGAGTTTAGAGAACAGAATTTCAAGATAATGTTTCATACAAGAATGGACTATCACTTGAACCAATTATTGCTTGGAACCTTACACACAAACATTAGAAAGACAGATTTGTCTTTTCAGTTCTCAGCTATTTCTCAGAAACAGCAAAAGTCAGCAGAATATGAGATAGAAACCCTACAGTTCTTATTACAGATAGATATAATATTCCACGGAAATGAAAATGTTTTGTTCAAACTTACTGACGGTGATAAATGACAAAATGGTCTTTAACTAAATTATTTACAATTTGCATCTAACCCAATTAGCAATACTATTTCTTTATAGGAGAACGATGGATAATAGAACACTGCTAATTCTGGTAAGCTGTGCTGGTTTTGACTAGGATAGAGTTAATTTTTTTCCATAGTAGCTTATATGAAACTATGTTTTGGATTTGTGTTGAAAACAGTGTCGATAATACAGGGATGTTTACTTTATTGCTGAGCAGTGCTTACACAGAGTCAAGGGCTTTTCTGCTTCTCACAACACCCTGCCAATGTGTAGGCTGGGGGTGCACAAGAAGTTGGGAGGGGACGCAGCCAGGACAGGTGACCCCAGATGAGGAAAAGGAAATCCCATACTATCACCAGCAATAAAAAGCTGAGAGAAGAAGAAGGAATGGGGGACGTTTGGAGTTATGGCATTTGTCTTCCCAAGTAACTGTTACACGTGATAAAGCCCTGCTTTCCTGGAGATGGCTGAACACCTGCCTGCTGATGGGACATAGTGAGTATTCCTTGTTTTGCTTTGCTTGCGTGCATGGCTTTTGTTTTACCTATCAAACTGTCTTTACCACAACCCACGGGCTTTCTCATTTTTACTCTTCCGATTTTCTCCCTCAGCCCACCAAGGGGGGGAAGGGAGTAACCAGATATGTGGTGCTTAGTTGCTGGCTGGGGTTAAATCACAACGTAAGCCTTGAACAAGTTTATAAGAATACCTTTAGGTAAAACAGTGAGTTGACTGGGAAACAATCTTGTGGGTTGATGGCTGTACAGAAAAAGGAAAAGATAAAGAAAATAAGCTGAATCTCTTTTTTTGGTATTTACATTGTTATGATGCCTGGTCCTGAACATTTTTCTTGTACTAGCTTATTCTATTCTATTCTATTCTATTCTATTCTATTCTATTCTATTCTATTCTATTCTATTCTATTCTTTTTCATCCATTTCTTGTTAGTTTATTATTCATTGATTGACTTGATATTATGTTGATTTTGCATCATAAAATCAATAAAACTTACTGGACATTGCCCTGTAATTGTTTGATATATGCTGTCACTACAACTTGCTATACTGTTTAAATAACTATAATTTGATCTGCTGTTTTAATATTAACATCAGCAATCAGAGAAGCTTTCTCGAGACCTAAAGTATTTCTTAATGCTTGCCTATACAGTTGGAGTGAGACACAGACACTCATGTACACTGAGGAGCTCCATGGAGCCTCATTGCATTCTTCATTCTGTCTGCTTTGTGGGTAATTTCATTGTTCTTTTTAGGAGGACAAGATGTCCCATCAAAGGTTGTGTGTTCCTTGATGAGAGCAGCTTCATATAGTGCATGAGACTTATGCAAGGTAAATAAGGCACCCTGAATCCAGCTCTGACAGGTAAGAAATTCTGTGTCATATGGCAGTCAGGCTATCATTTAAAAATAACAGTCAAGAATAGTTTTATATATTGTAATGAAATTCAAATTGAAAAGTGGTCGTGACAATCAAATCCCAAGGTTCCACAATCAATGTGTGGCAGAAAGGGGCAGAAACTTGTTTCTTTTTCCAGAAGAAAAAAAAAGTCAAAACCAAAAATGGCCCCCAAAAAATTTCTTAGTGTGTCAATAAATTTAGTCAGAGTACAACATAAGGCTTTACATAAATAAGCAAATAATAGAAATAAATTAGTGATGTATAAGTGAAAAATTGGATCTCTCTTTAAGTCATTTGACAGTAGGCCTTAGGACAAATCCAGAATAGGGCTTCCGGCTGGATATCAAGAGACCTTAACTGTTCCCCATTCCCACACCTACAAGATGGTTGTGGTCACCATAATTACTTATCAATTATAACTCAATCTGAGAGGGATTCAACGAGGAAGAAGACATTATTTTGTCATAGCTATCTCATTTTTTGTATCAAGTTTGTTTCACACTGTCTTAGCAACAGAAAATACTTCATGTAGATTGAGGTTAGCTGCCATAGAGAATATTAAGGGATAAATCCCATGTATATTCCAGGGCTGTATTTTACTTAACTGACTTTATATGCATTAAAATGGGAGAAAAATACACATATCTGTTTTGAAAAATATTGAGAGATGGCAAAACAGTGGACAGAAAAGTATTAATACAAACAGAACTTGGCACTTATAGAGTACTATAGTGAGAAAAAGGAAGTTGAAAAATTATCATTTAAGATATCAAGTATGGTTTAGCATAACAGCCAGGATACATAATATTAAACAATAAAATTTTGTTCATAAAAGAAGCAATGAGCAACAACATGTGGCTGTATAAACTGTATTATTGTGTTTGAAAGAGATAATTTGTACTATCCAGTACTACAGAGAGCAGAGAATTAAGAACATCACACATAGACAGCTTCACAATTAAAATATATATTAAAAATCTGATTAACTCTAGCTGCATTTGGAGAGAACTTTAAAAAATGAACAAGACTAAATTGTCTTCAGTGCCTCATGGAAGTCAATGCAGTAAGAGAGCAGAAGAATCAAAGCTGCATGAGTAACAATCTTAGCATGTGGCATCAAGTCATTACAAACCCCATTGAGATCCCCCTTGGTGGTATTGCTAAATCTAAAACTGGTTGGAATATATGAAATAATTGACTTTTGTTTGGTTGTCTATTTATAAGACCAGTTTCACTCTGAGAACTTTTAAAAAAGTGAAGAATTCATTCGGATAATTGCAAACTTCTGAATCTAAAGTTATTTCACTTAAAAAAACCCTAGAGACAGGCCTAAAGAGAGGATGGTGGCATTTAATACTCAAAGGAAACAACTCTTAAACAAAACAGAGAAAAAAAGTTCCTGGTTTTAACTGGTACTAGTTTATTAAAATCAATTGAAATTTTCTGATTTACGTGTGGCACAGAATGCACATTGGAATAATATCAGAGGGAGCTATATTTATCTAAATAAATGAGAAAATTCCTGGACATATACAAAAAAGTTTCTAAAAATCTTAAGACTGGTCCAAACCTTTTATCTTTCATGCTAGTTGAATAAATGAGAAAATACTTCTTTGAGAAATGGAAGCTGGATATTTGCAATGCTGTTTCACAATGAATCACTTAAAGTCTTGACCCTGCCTTTTTCACAAAGCAGACAGTGGACCAATTGTGGGCTAGTTGTGAAATCTGGCAGTAAAGTCTGTGAGATGGGTTAAAAGGGTAGGAGTGAAATTTCCCTTCCTGGAATAGCTTCTACATTTAGTCCCATCTTATTGTTCAAGTAAATTTAAATGATCTGGAGCTTTTTCTCCCTCTGAAGGAAATAAAAGCCATTCTTAAGAATGTCAAATTGTTATTTGGAAGTCCTAAATAGACTTTGTGATATTGCTTATTTTTTGTTTTTCTTTTTTATTCCACAAAGGTACTTTGTAGTTGAGAAAAGCAGATCATAGAATCATAGAATCATAGAATGGTTTAGGTTGGAAGGGACCTTGAAGATCATTGAGTTCCAACCCCCCTGCCACAGGCAGGGACACCTCCCACTAGACCAGGTTGCCCAAGGCCACGTCCAGCCTGGCCTTGAACACTTCCAATGTCAGGGCTTCAACAACCCCTCTGGGCAACCTGTTCCAGTGCCTTACCACCCTTAAAGTGAAAAACTTCTTCCTAATGTTTAATCTAAACCTGCCCTCTTCCAGCTTAAAGCCATTCCCCCTCATCCTATCACTACATGCCCTAGTAAAAAGTCCTTCCCCAGCTCTCCTGTAGGCCCCCTTTAGGTACTGGAAGGCCGCAATAAGATCTCCCCGGAGCCTTCTCTTCTCCAGGCTGAACAGCCCCAACTCTCTCAGCCTCTCCTCATAGGAGAGGTGCTCCAGCCCTCTCATCATCCTCGTGGCCAGATAGTTCTACCAAATTTTGAAGTTATGTTACATGACTGCCTGAACCCAACACCACTTTTCATGTATAGTGGGTGTTTTTAAGAAAATGAGTTTTATATGGTGGCTTTAGGGTTAGAACAAGCTCGACTACATGAGCTTCACACTCTCTACGAAGATACATAAAAGAAGGTGTAATAAAAATTTAAGAGTTTAGTGAGAATATTTATTTATTACAACTGTGTTGGTGAATTATTTAGTGCTTTTTCAGATTTTTGGGGATATTCTTTATTTTAATGTTGTATAGAAGATAATGTGTTAACATATCTGGAGAAACATACTGGAAATTGTGTCAAACTATTTTGGAAAGATAAAAACAATGTAAATCTAACTAAACTTTATTTAGAGTTCTTCCAGGCAGAACTTAACTTTCCTTAAGAATATAATTTTTTCCCCTTTCTTTGTTGGTTCTGATACACAAAGACGTGGTTTGCTTTTTTGCATGAACTGAAGGAAGCAAAATGAATTTCAGTTCAGCCAAATAGAAAGCCATAGCCTCAAAGAGCGCAGAACATAATTGGAGAATGTGTAGTACCTAACCGTGTACTTACAGTTTTACCAGTGAGTTACAGACTCTGAAAAGAGCCAACGAGCTAAACATGTGCTCCTTAGTTATTATTATGCCCAAGACCAGTAGTTTAATCCTTATGGAAGCTACCAGTTGCAGTAAGAAATTAAAATTACTTCTGTACTTCTGTAAGTATGACCAGTTTCTGTCCAGGTCTAGTGTGTATAATGTGTGTAGTATGTTGATAAATTGGAGCAGGGTAAGATATAGTCATCAGATCTTAGAAATAAGAAAATATGTTTTGTGGTAAAAGGTCTTAAGGATCTTAACCCACGCAGTTTATAAAAGAGAAAATATGCTGATCATCCTGTAAGTGTGTTTGTTTGCCACAAACCTCTTGTAAGGAAGATTCCCTAGGTGTACACTCAGCAGTCCAGGATGTACAGTGAATTTTCCTGGAAGTTATATTGAAGGAAGCTGTAATATGAATAAATATGACTAAAAAGACCAGAAGGATTTTAAAAAATAATAATTTTTTAAATTTTAAACAGTGACAGGAAACAGAGAAGGTCTGTAAACAGCTCTTCTGCACCTTTGCAGGTCCTGTTCTCAGTCAAAGAAGGAGCTGTCTAAGTTTCAGAAAAGTCTCTGAAGCTCCTTCTTGTCTTTAGGAAGAAACCTAACTGGCTGCTGGCTACTTCGTTTAGAATCTCTTGGCCTTCATGTAAGCTAGAGACTCTCAGCTTCTTGCTGTGATTCCTCTCTACATTACTCTAATGACCTCTCAGGAACATGGTGCAGTCTGGCAGTATTTCCCTGCTAAGCAGGCTCAGTTACTCCCTGGGGACCAGGCACAACCTCTCATCCCTCTTGATTGTTAGCGGTGTTAAAGAAATGATACAACATTCATCTGAGAAGTCAAACAGTCCATCACACCAAGACTGAAGTTTTGCAAGTAGGAAGCAGGTAATCTCAGACTAAAAATAGAGTCATTTTAAACAATGAGTATAGCAGAACAGTAAAATAGCTGACCATAGAATATTCTTCCTTCCTAAATTTCTAAATCAAAGTCTAGGATTCTTTTATATTGTTGAAAGAAAAGAGTTCTTTTACATTCTGTGACCTGTATTATACAGAACTGTCAAGTTACATTATCTAAATATCAAACTATTTAAAATTTCAAAGATTACGATGGATTTTTTATGTATACTTTCTAAAGTTTTGTTATTCTCTTCAGTGCTTGTGAACAGTGGCAAAACCCCAAAATTCCCACTGTAAACACCTGTGCATTTTCTGTAACCATTTACGCAAGTCCATTCTGAAAGCTATAGACTACTTGCTCATTACTATTCTAACGCTTACTCTGAAATGATGAGATGTTGTAGTTGATAGAAACCAGTATAGAATTCACCCCACAGCTCTCCCGGTATGCCATATCACATCATTATGTGTTTTCTACATATAGCAATGAATCTGCTCAATATGTTCAAAATATTAGAGTATTTGAGAAGGCAGCTATAAAATACACCAATAAATGAATCTTCAATTTAAGTTGCAGTATCTTATCAAGGGAAGAGACATAAAAAAAGATATTAATTTCTTGAGAGTAAATTTTATATTATACTACAGACACAAATTTTCCCCACGCAACCTTGTAACTCTAAGTTATTACTTTTTCATGTACATGAGAACATAGTAACCATAATTTTTATTTATTACACATCTATGTAAACCTCTGGTTGACATGCATTTCTGATTAAAAACTCCCCCTAAAATATTTAATGTTTCATAACATGTTCGATTCCATCCAAGACAGAACTGTACCACATTTTCTTATGTGAACCAGGCTTCCTCATTACTAAAAGAATGTGGGTAGGTTTTTTCCCCTATTTGAACGTAATTTTCTCTAATTTTTATTGATTACCCTGGTGCTTAGGTAACGAAAACCACAGAATGGTCCACAAAGTTTAAGTAAGTTTTGTGGTGATAAAATCTGGGAGCATTTTTTTCAGCTGCTAATTACTTCACTAGCATTGAAACCTCAATTTCTTATTTACAGAAACATTCACATTGTAGGAGTGCAAATGCTTTGTGGACTTTCTAACCACGAGACCAAAATGTTGTCCTAATATGCCTTTTTAATGAAACTCCTTGTCAATGAGGGGTCTGGTCAATATCTGCTAGCCAGATACTGAAAGAAAGATAAACCATGGGATATAGCTCTGTATTTTCATTTTAGAATTCCTGATGCAACTTTAAGCAAGTGAAAAAAAGACATCAATATCGTTAACAACTCTATGAATTTTTTAACAAAGTATCTTAACAAAAATTTCTATTTCAGAAAGATTTTTTTACCCAAAAGTCCATGCTATGAGAATTCTTCTTTATTTTATTTTCTGCATTTTCAATATATTTTTGTGCTTTTACTTAAAAGTATTATCAAAGTGCTTGAAAATTTTATATTTAGCAGAACTTGGTATTCTTGGTATATAACTTGGTATATAACCACTAGCGTACTCACTAACACAAAATATTCATTTAGAACAAAAGAAAGAAAAGAAAAGGTCTGATTCAGAATCTGTGATATCACTAACATTTGATAATATAATTTCTCACAGGAAGTGGTGTCTTTTTTTTTCTTTAGTTGATGAAACACAAATGAGGTAGATCTTTCCTGCTTTGTAGCTACTGTTAATATGAACAAAGCTTACAGCGGTTTTTCTAGTACCAGCTTTCGAACTGGCACACTTTGTTTTTTTGCTAGTGCTCACCGTCTCCTAGGAGATGGATCACATTGTCAAAGAGTATGCGAAACTAAAAATCAAGACAGAAGTTATTAACTGGCTGAGGCTGTTCTTAATGTCTACCTTCCCCTCAAGCAAAGCAGGGAATATGAATTGTAACAGCAAGAACATAGACATAGAAAGGAAAGAAAAATTAAGCCAACCATCTGCTTTGCATCTAACTAAATGAAAGAATATCAGGACAAAAGAAAATTCAAGTAGACTAAAGAAAAAAAAAGACTTCATAAAATAAAAGCAATAAGTGAGGAGACTATTTACCAAATCATAAATAACACCATGAGTTAAGTAAGTAGCACCATGAGGTAGTACCACTGAAACAGCAGGACTCTTGAAGCCTCAGCACACTTCAGGTGTTGTAGGTCTGTTCCACAGCATGAGACACCTGCACTCATATCTCCTATGATGGTGGCCCTCCTATCCACCCACCTTTCTCTTTGGCTAGAAAATTCTCAGGATGCCTTGTTGCGAGTCAGAGGACCTGGGAGGCACCCATAGGGTAGAGACCAAGAAAATGTATCTCTCAAGGCCTAGCATCCCAAGAAAGCTGTCCAGAAAACATCGAGAAAAGCAGGATAGGTTTGCTTACAGTTTTTACTTTTACAGAAGTTAATGAACTCCAGAGCATTCTCACAACACTTTTCAGTCTGACAAATCAATATTTCCCAGTGAAAAATTGCTCCTTTTGGGGAATTCCTGGCTAGGATTATTTCAGCTGGTTTTCAAGAAAAACAGACACTTTAAATATTAGCTTTTCCACTCACATTTTGATATAAAAAATTTTGAAGAATAAAAAAGAAGCAGTTGTCAACTGTAGTGATGCATTATTATTATGTTTTTGAGAAGGTTTATACAAAGAAGTATGATTTTTCTCCTCTTTGCACTAAAGTAATTTTTCACTAAATGTATTAGTCCTCCTGAAGAATCATATTTTGTAAAACGTGGTGTTTTTTCCCTCATGTCTGTGTTGTGCCCTTTTTTTCTCTGTCACGCATACACACACAAGCAAAGCCATGTGCACTTTCACGCACATGCGCACTCCTGCCCGCTCTTCAAGGCTTAAATGACAGCCAGTCTTGTTCCAAAATCCACCATTTTATAAGAACGATACATTTTCTTTTTCCCCACAGCACTAAATGACTCAAAAAGGGCGTGCTTCAACATAACTGTCATTGCACTGCCTTGCATTTCTGCCCACTTGCTTAGTTTGCAAAGGGGAGGGTGACGAGAAATCAGGAAGGACGAGTGGGTGGCGGTGGTTGGTTTCTATTTGGAGGGAACTATTTGGAAAACTGTAGAGTTCTTTTATCTGTCAATGATATAACAAAGTCTGACATGCCTAGCAGTAGGCAGAAGGAGCTGTCAGTAGTAGTATAATTTATTAGTATCTCTCTTCGAATAAGGGGGCTGACAGACTAACATGGGAGCAAAGGGGAAATCTGCCAAGCCATCGGCAACATCCTTTGAAGTAGTTTGTATTGGTTACCATTCAACAGAGAGTTTGGTGCTGAACCTTTGACTTGATCTATTCTCTCACTTCCTGTATTGCTAGAGTTACATATTTTTCGATTTATTATGGTGGGAATGTTGCACAACTTTTTTCATACGCTACATATGGAAGGAAAGAGCTTTCTGCATCTTATACACAGTTGACAAGTGGTCCCTGTCAGTGTGTGTGGTCTCCTGAGATATTTAAAGGCAGTGTTGTCTCCCAATGGACAGATTATAGATCAGCCTACGGAAATGCCAAATAATCTGAAATGCATGATCTTAAAGACATAAAGCTTTGTTCTCCTTATGTACCATATTCAAAAACTCTAAATCAATCTTTTTTGGGGGGGATGGAAGTGAAGCCTTTATTCTGGGAACATTGCAGGCTTTGCAGAGACAGAGATGGTGCAGTTACCAGTCTTTCATCTGTATAGGCTTTTCTGAAGCTGAAATGCGACACAGAATGCCTCAGCCTCACTGAGAAGCAACAGTTTGTGCAAAAACACCTTCTTCTACAAAAATATTTTTCTGCAGCTAATAAGAATATTCAGATCTGATTTCAGCCTCCCCCAAACTTTTAGAAAGTCCTTTGGTAGTCTCAGTTTTGTGATCACATCTTAATTCTGGTGCGTGCTTTGATCTCTAGGCTACTGAAAGGCAAATGTAAGAAACAATATAATAAAACTCCACACTAGAAATGCTGTCTTAGCTTTATAGTATACGGAAAAAAGAACATTTGTTTCTGAAAATTTTCAGAATTTTCGGTGTTAACATTTCAATGTTAAAAAAAAAATAAAGCTTTATTCCAGAACCACAAAAGCTTGAATGGAATCACAAAAACTACTCAAAGACAGAATGTTTAATTAATTTATTATACTTATTAGGAAAAAAATGTATAGCAGGCAAGGGAATGGTGATTATAATTTGCCAACTAACAATCTACCCTGAATCCAGAGCTAATCAAATACCATAAAAGAGCTTTTTTTTTTAAGTCATGTTATTTAGGGACCTTAGCAAATGAGTCACTTGTGCCATCATCATGTTTAATGTTAAGTTATGTGATAAAGGGCTTGTATCCACACACATGAAGGAGAACGTGGTCCCAATGGTGGGCAGGGGCATCCCAATGCCACAGTCAGAGATATGAACCCCTGCCTTGGACCCCCAGGTCTATACTAGGGGACTCTCAGACCTAAGGGCTAGGGGGCACCCCACATCAGGAGTCAGCAGGAACAGCTTTCAAAGGCATCTCACAGGCTGCATAGGTCACTGCCTAGGGCTACAGGGAACAGCACCGGGGGATTGAACAAGACTGGTCATGAGATGATTAGGGAGAAACTGAAGGGGGAGAAACAGAGGGATAAAGGTCATTTGGAAAAGAACAGGCACAATAAAATTAAGGGATAAGGGGATGAAAGGGGCTGATCACACGTTAACAGTCACTGGTCAATATGTGTGTCTGGCTATGCCCTGAAGCTGATCAGCGTAGTCTGTCCTCTCATCTTATAAAACACCATTTCTAAGTAATTTCCTGAGTGAGGGACTCTCTGTTCTGTGCCAGTGTGTGTGCATGTGTGAGTGACAGCATGAGACCATGGGTCACAGGGACCACATGTCTGGGGGTCAGCAACTAGAGATACCAGGGTACGTGTGCATGGTGTGGGAGCTTATGCTAGTGTGTGAACACTAGGAAACATCAGACTAGTATATTCAGCAAGCAGGATAAGAGACTTGTGACCCAGGTATTGGAGGTGCCCTAATTCCGAGCTGGGTGCTGGGGAGACCAGAAGGTCTGCTTATTAGCTACTGGAAAGACCAGGAGGTTCAAGCTAGTGACTGGGGAGTCCATAGGGTCTGGGGTTCACATCCTGGTGTAGCCATAGGTCCGGGCCAGCTACTGGAAAGACCTGTTCACATGTGTCCATCCAACTGGGACACTAGGGGATCCAGGGCCAGCTGCTGGATCTCTAAGGCCAATTACTGAAGACATCCACATTGGATAAATTTATATAACTGTATACCATTCTGCTAATGGGCTTTTATGCTGAGAGAAGGGAACAGCACGAAGCTGTTCAGCTGTTGAGCATGAACACGTTGGTGCTGTCTGCATTTGAGCAAGTGCTGTGTTTTCTGTCTGTGTTGATCTGTGCAGCCAGCCATGTGTATATGTACTGTGTGTATGTGTACCTGTGCCTGTTGGGAACACATACTGAGCTTTACTCCTAGCTGCACCTGGGGATGTGGAGCTGCAGCAGCTTTGCCTCTGTTGGAGTACCAGATTCAGCAACTTCTAACAGTTAAGACCCATGGGACAAATGTACAATTTAAATGTTATTACCTTCCTTCCAAGAAAAACCAGAAGAATTTCTTGTAAATTGGTTTTATGTGGATGCTGAGAAATCTCTGCTTAACCAGAAAATCTCTTTTGTAAATAATGACTTCAGAGACCTTGAGGCAATTTATAGCTGGCCGAAATGCACATACAAACAGGAAGAGGGGTTGTAGATTTAAAGCAAGATGTTAAGTCTCCAGGGGCCCAGTCCATAAAGATATTTAGTGGTTAAATTTTCCTTAGGGGGTGTCAATGTAGACATCAGTTATTGGGGAAGACAGGGTGTATATGTCTTGTCATTGATCAGACTAAGACTCCTTAGGGTGAGTGGGTATTCGTCTTGGGAAGACGTGTTTTTGAAGACAGCATTCAAACATTCAGCTAAAATAAGGCCTTATTGCAGCAATGTATATGTACCATTTTAATTTATCAGAGCTTTGTATGGAGCTTGAGATCAGCAGCTATTTGACCTCATAGCTATGACAATTTGTCTTTGTAAGAGGATGCACACCTATTTGATCCATTTTCTGGCATCTTCATGATAATGAAGTCTCTCCAGGTGAATATAGTCTTCCCAGTAAGGTTCCCCTGCGCAGTTCAAGAATCCGTGTGTATACAAAGAGTTCTTTCTTGTATATCCTTCCTGTTGTTTCCCTATCCAGTGTAAATAATTCAGGCTCAAACTGCTCATTGCGTATAAAGAAAATTTAAGAGAAAGCTCCAAGCTGTCTGAGATGCTTAGAGGCTCAAGGGATTCTTTAACCGTCATCTGATCCCTCTGAGATATGGGCAAATAACCTACATCCCAAGTACAATGCACCATCATTCCCAAATGTATACATTATTTTATGAGCTTACACCAAGTGTGACAATTTCAGTGCATATTAAAAAAGTCATGATTGAATAGCCCTTGAGACCCACCCTACATTTTCCTTTCATGAAATTATTGCAACGAGAATACATAGCTATATTCTCTTCAGACTTTCCAAAAAAAGGATTTTTTTAAGGATGATTTCTACAACAGAAAGTCTCTGCACAGCACTGCTTTATTAGTTCTCTAGCACACTTTTATCAGCGTCCTCCTGAGAACAACTCTATTACCATTTCTCTTTGGAGAAGCACAACCTTTCCTTATAATCCTAAGGTCACATAGCTCAGTTGAGTGCTTAGCTGTTAGGTGGTGTCTCTCTGAGTTGAATCTATACCTTGGCTATGAAATAACCTTATCCTTAGTGACTGACTGATTTGAAAGGGCTTTCCTTTCCAGTCAGTTCTGGGTACATCCCATAAGTGCAGGGAAGCTTGTAAACTTCTTCACATACTTACCTGCAGATTAGGGGCAATTTGTTTCACTTGAACAAGACTAGGGATTTTCAAAGGGAAAAGAAGAGTTAAGTGTCTGTCAGGGTGAGCATCTCTAAGCGACACCCCTTGCATTCCTCCTTCCTTGTTGACAGCCCACACAGCTGCCACCAGAGGTGGGATATATTTACCACTTTGTAGTCCTTTCATCTTTCCTTGCTGTGGATGTGGTTACACCGTGCTCTTGGGTTTTATCACCTGTGTTCATAAGTTGTTGCTGTCTTTTTTTAGATGTAGAATTTATGCAGTCTCTTGGCTGTCTATTGCTTTTAGGTCAGACATATTTCTCCCTTGCTGCTTTTGATGAGGTAACTTTTACTGTTCTGTAGCTATTATTGTCAATACACTAAACTGAAGATGTTATTCTGATAGGGGAGAGGGAAGGAAAGAGTGAATTCCTAAATTTTTAAACCCTGGGAGATGTACCATAAAATTTGTGTTTAATATTCAGAATATTGCTGACCACATAATTCCTTTCGAGGAATTAGAAACAAGCCCAGACTTCCTTCTGCCTTCTTCAGTATACTTACCTTTCAACAAATTGTTTGGTACCCTTTTTTTCTCCCTTCTTTCTTTCTCAAAATGAGAATATCTCATTTAAGATACACTATCTTATTCACTTGAAGATATTGCAATATTGGTGAATGTTTCCAGGTTAAAATTCATGTTTTCCCTACTCTTCCATGCTTTTAAATTCAATGTTATTTTTTATGTATTTCTGTTAGAAAGTTCTCAATCTTTGTTAGGGTACATCCTTTCCTCTCCGTTACGTCTTTTCATCCTTTTTTTATTTCTTGTTGTGAGACTCCCTGGTTAAGAATGTAGTTCAATTCCTTGATGATGGAAGAAAGGCAATCTACTTTACAGGGTTCAAACATTCACTCAAAAAAAAAAAAAAGGATTCTGAGACAGATTAAAGGTGGTTAGAATTTCCTATTGTAAACATCAGAGGGACTAATTTTGGCTCTTTTTTTTCCTTCTGCTCTCACTTTAGAGTGAGTGAACAGAAGGAGCTTACAGCTCCTGATAAAACAATTTGCTATACTCTTCACTTTTGTGACCCAGAAATGGTATGTAAAATACAGTTTAGATAACTGTGTTTAGATCCTGTGTCTGAAGTAATCCCTGCAGTTTCTGTAATGAGTAATTCCAGATTTTCTACCACACACCTCTATGAGGTGAAGGGATGTAGTTCTGTACTAGTTCATGTACACAATTTCCTCTTCTCTTGCATTGTTTCCTATGTGATAATATGCAAGTTTGCCTCATTAGCCCCAAATTGAGAATATAAAGAAAAAAATACTCATTTAAAAAGAGCTCTCATTGATAGTATATATGAGCAGTGCTTTTATGCAGTTATATTTTCAGCCACTTGAGTGCTTTGATGTTTTTTACATTTTTCAGATTGTTTATAACAGTGTTAACAGAACACTTCAAAATCCAGATGAAAAGTAAGCCTGAGGGCCTAGCGGCAGCAAGCTTGTGAGCTAAAATTAGCACACTGTGAAGTGCATGCTTGCCATCATTTAGAACTATGGTGAACCAACAGTTACCCATTAAAAGTCAATGTCAATACAAAAGACATTTGTAAAGGCTTCACTATATTTTGGATCAAACCCAGTAAAATATTTCTGGCATATTTTACAGTCTTTTAAAGAGTCAGAAGTTCATTTCAAAACAAATTCTGAACAGATTCAAAAAATCCTTGCATAATTCTAGAGCAATTATCCTTTAATTTCCATTCTTTCATTCCAATTACTGTTTCTGTCCTTTACTATTAACAAAAATAAAAGAACAAAATAAAAAATAATATTTTAATTAATGGAATCAGACACTTTTCCATTATTGTTTTGATAGCTTCGGCATAATTTTTCTGTCAAAAAAATCTGTGCATTTTTAGTCTTTCAATGCACAATATATATATAATCATTGTACTAATGTTGGGTCTTCAATGTATTAGTAGTTTGAACCCTTAATCCATTCAAGCAATATAATTCATACATCACACTGAGTCTAAATTTTAAGCTATGTATTTATAGTTCATAAAACTTCATTACAATGCATTTTTAGATCAGCTATGATGCGCTATATATCAAAGTCCAATTGACCTCTTATATACTAACATCCTTAATGTGCTCACATTTGACCAGCCATTTTACTTTAAATTCTTTTTAGAAAAAAATAGCACCAAATGAAAGAGTAAGGTGCCACCAATCACCCATAATCTTTCTATGGTAAGGTTTCATTTATATGAGATATGCCAAAATGATCCCAACCTGCAACAAAAATTCTTTGTTGCAGACAAGTTCTTAATCATGACTAAAAGATCCCTTCATAACCATAAACTAATTAACATGAGCCTTAGTATGTAAGCATGATTAGGTTTCTGAGAAACAGGATTGTCTACCTAATCTCATATATTAGTTATCCCCGGCATGTTTTCTCTCTGACAGTAACTAGTCTCTGATATGAAAGAGGATGGAGAAAATAACTTAAAATAAGATCTATTTGACCAATTTTGCATCAAGAGAAAACTGATTTCTTAAACTGACAGACAACTAGAAGAAGCCTTTAAACATAAAATTCATTCACAGTAATTATGTTTATAAAAATCAATGAAAATCTGATTCATAGGTACAGACATACACAGCTGAAGACCAGGGAATGATCACAGCCAAGGACCTGAATCATAGAATCATAGAACTGGAATCACAGAAGCACAGAAGCATAGAAACATAGAATTGTTTGGGTTGGAAGGGACCTTTAAAGGTCATCTAGTTCAACCTCCCCTGCAACGAGCAGGGACATCTTCAACTCAGTCAGGTTGCTCAGAGCCCCATCCAACCTGAACTTGAATATTTCTAGAGACGGAGCATCTACCATCTCTCTGAGAAACCTGTTCCAGTGTTTTACCACCCTTATTGTAAAAAATTTCTTCCTTACATCTTGTCTAAATCTACTCTCTTTCAGTTTAAAACTATTACCCCTTGTCTTACTGCAACAATCCCTGCTCTTAAGTTTGTCCCCATCTTTCTTATAAGCCCCCTTTAAGCATGGAAAGGCCACAATATGGTCTCCCCAGAGCCTTCTCTTCTCCAGGATGAACACGACCAACTCTCTCAGCCTGTCTGCATAGGAGAGGTGCTCCAGCCCTCTGATCACTTTTGTGGCCCTCCTCTGGACCTGCTCCAACATGTTCATGTCCTTCTTATACTGGGGGCTCCAGAGCTGGACACAATACTCAAGATGGCATCTCACAAGAATGGAGTAGAGGGTCAGAATCACCTCCCTTGACCTGCTGGCCACAATTCTTTTGATGCAGCCCAGGATATGGCTGGCCTTCTGGTCTGTGAGCACACATTGTCAGTTCGTGTTCAGCTTTTCATCCACCAGTACTCCCAAGTCCTTCTCCTCAGGGCTGCTCTCAATCCCTTCGTCCTCCAGCCTGTATTGACACCAGGGGGTTCCCTGACCCAGGTGCAGGAGACCCTGCACTTGACCTTGTTGAACCTCATGAGGTTCACATGGGCGCACTTCTAGAGCTCATACAGGTCTTTCTGGATGGCATCCTGTCCCTCAGGCGTCAACTATACCATTCAGCTTGGTGTCAACTGCAAACTTGCTGAGGGTGCACCCAATCCCACTGTCTATGTCATTGATGAAGATACTAAACAGTGCTGGTCCCAATATGGACCCCTGAGGGACACCACTTGTCACCGATCTCCGTCAGGACATAGGGCCATTGACCACTACCCCCTAGATGCAACCATCCAACCAATTCCTTATCCACCAAACAGTACACCCATCAAATCCATACCTCTTCAATTTTAAGACAAGGATGTTGTGTGGAATGGTGTCAAAGGCCTTACAGAAGTTCAGACAGATGATATCCATAACTCTTCCCCTGTGCACTGATGTAGTCACTTCATCATAGAAGTCCACTAGTTTGGTCAGGAAGACTTGCCCTTGCTGAAGTCATGCTGCCTGTCTCAAATCACGTCCCTGTCCTCCATGTGCCTTAGCATAACTTCCAGGAGGATCTGTTCCACAATGTTCCCAGGCACAGAGGTGAGACTGACAGGTCGGTAGTTCCTGGGGTCCTCCTTTCTACCCTTCTTAAAAACAGGTGCAATGTTTCCCTTTTTCTGGTCACTGGAGACCATCTGACTGCTGTGACTTTTCAAATATCATGGAGAATGGCTTGGCAACTACATCAGCCAATTCCCTCAAAACTCTGGGATGCATCTCATCAGGTCCCATAGACTTCTGTTTGTTCATGTTCCTTAGGCGATCACAAATTTTATATTATTTTGGAACTTTTGGACCTTTAAAGATTTTATTTCCCAAACTAGAGTAAAACTTACTCTTTGATAAAGAAATCTAATCTCTCCTAGGAAGATTTCAGCTGAAAGTAACACCAGCTTCCTAACACTCTATTTAATATCTAATTACCTCACAGCTAGGAAATTACATCTTATTTCAAGGTTGAGTTTGTCTAATTTTAGTGTTCAGCTCCTGGATCTTGTTACTTGTTTGTCATCAGCCATGAAGAACCTCTGTTCACAGATATTTTTTGCCATTTGTTCCTTTGTTTAGTTATTGAGTCACCTCTTGAAGTTCTCTTTGGTAAAGTCAAAATTTTTTAAGACTTATAAGATCTATTTTCCAGTTCAAGGACCTTTTCTGTCATGATATTTATAAATCATTCTGATATTCCTATTCTGTATTTCCTTTAAAGAACAGGCATAAAAATTAGACATAACATGATATTCCAGGGGGTACAATAGCTTTGCAGCAAAATGACCAATGAATATTTCCCTGTGTATAAATTTTACTGCTACTTTTCTGTATCCAGGAATCTCATTAACCCCATAACATTGAAGTACAAGCTTATGCTGAGATTGTTACGTCTCTTAGTCTCTTCCTTCCAAGACAGTCTTTCTTGCTGTCCTTATTTGTTTATCCTCAGTGGAATGGTTTGTAATTAGCTCTTGAATGCACCCTTTGCTAGAATGTAACCAGTCCACTGCATCCGAGAAGCAGGATGGTCAGTCAGAAGGAATCACACTGATCTGGTGGAAAAACATGAGTTTATAGAACTAGAGTAAGCAGGTAGAAGATGTAACTCATGGAAAACCAGATCTTCTTTACATACTCTCTACCATGGTAAATATACTTTTGAAATTCCATATATAATGCATAGAAAGAGTTGGGTCCCTACTATAGCAATAACATATCCAGTAGACTGATCAGGGAGCATTGTAGTCATAGAATCACAGAACCACAGAATGGTCGATGCCGGAAGGAATCTCTGGAGGTCATCTAGTCCAACCTTCCTTCTCAAACAGGGTCACCTAGAGCTGATTGCCCTGGATTATGTGCAGATCGCTTTTGAATACCTCCAAGGATGGATACTCTACAGCCTCCCTGGGCAACTTGTTCCAATGCTCAGGCACCCTCACAGTAAAAAAAAGTGTTCCTTGATGTTCAGACAGGACCTCCTGTGTTTCAGTTTATGCCCATTGCCTCTGTCACTGGATGCCAGAGCGTGGCTCTGTCTTCTTCGCACCCTCTCTTCAGGTATTTATTTCCATTGATTAGATCCCCCCTGAGCCTTCTCTTCTCCAGGCTAAACAGTCCCATCTCTCTCAGCCTTTTATCATAGGAAAGATGCTCCAGTGCCTGCATCATCTTCATGGCCCTTCATTGGACTCTGTCCAGTATGTTCGTATATCTCTTGTGCTGGGGAGTCCAGAACAGGACACAACACTGTAGGTGTGGCCCTACCAGTGCTGAGTAGAGGGTGAGGTGATCACCTCCCTCGACCTGCCAGCAAAACTCCTCCTAATGCAGCCCATAATACCATTAGCCTTCTTTGCCGCAGAGGCACATTACTGGCTCGTGTTCCATCAGGATCCCTAGGTCCTTTTCTGCAAAGGTGCTTTCCAGCCGGTTGATGCCCAGCATTTAGTAGGCATGCGGTTGTTCTTCCTCAGATGTAAGAGCTTGCACTTCCCCTTTCTTGAACTTCATGAGGTTCCTGTCAGCCCATTTCTCCAGCTTGCCAAGGTTGCTCTCAATAACAGCACAGCCCTATAGCACGTCAGCCACTCCTCCCAGTTTTGTGTTAATTAACTAATAAGAAACATCAAGGAGATAGATAGCTGGTTTTTAGAGATCACATCTCTGCAAGTTTTAGCTACCAAACTGGTAACCACCACTCTGTAAGGAAAAAAAGAGGTCCACAGTTCTGTGAATAACCCTTCTTGAAATTAGTTGTCCATATTAGGTGAACCCTTCATTTAAAAAAAAAAAAAAAAAAAAAAAGGTTGAGAGATGCCACTTTCTGTCTCCCATTTTCTTTGATTCCACACACCAGAGTTACAAGAAAAGCCATTTACTTATGGAACTTAACAAATGAGAGATAAAAATGTTAGTGTTATGGGGATAAATAGCACAACCAAAATAAATAGGTTGGCATCTAAGGAAGTGCTCTTAGTAAACACCATATTATAAACAGTTGTACTGTGTTTTCACAGACTGCTTCATAAGTGATGAGAACCCCGCAGCCTTTTAGCTGAGGTGCTGAAAAGAAAAGAATTCCTGAGTGCTAATTCTTCTTTTTCCCCTCTGCGTATGACCTCAGCCAAAGTTGCCATGGAAGGAAGTGTCCTTTCCCATTAAAGAGTAATCAAAAGGACTATGGAAAGAAAAATATTAGGGACAAGGCCAGAGTGCAAGGCACAGACATTAATTGGTGAAGGTAAAAGTGATACATGTCCATGAATTAATATGTGATGACACATACAAAGATCTTTAGTGTCCATTAAATTTAGACCCTCTCTTACTGTTATTCCATGATGTGAAAGCCTAATGAAGCTCTGAATTTTAACTGAGCATAAATATGTACGAATATATATGATAAGTATATAAAGGGAGCTCTGTTATCTCTGGTGGTTATTTTAAAGGAAAGTTCAGCTTATTCAGATCCTGTGGAGAAGCAAAGTAAACATTGTTATTTGCTCATATTTGTTCTGAGTGATACTAAACCGTGGCTTCTAACAAGACAAACATAATATAAAATGTAGATACTTCTTTCACCAGGTTTTATTACGCACTCCAGTTATTATTTAGCAATACTGATCATAACTTACAGCTTGCCTATGCTTTCCTCATGACTTTTCTTAAAGTTAGGAATGATTTTTTTTTTGGTAGTCAAGGATAGTTCTAAGCTACAGCTTAATTTTCAAAAAATGTTAAAAACGAACAATAAAAATTATGCTCAAGTGTTTTTATCAACAGTGAAAAAGGCTTCTTTACAACCAATGCTAATCTTTGGTAAAACTGCATAAAATCTAAAGTGTGTCCGTTATTTAAAGGATATTCAACATAGAGGGAGCAATGCCTAAGATGAATAAACTTTTCCTTCCAGAATGCAACAGACTTCAAAGCTTCAGGTTTCATATTAACCTTTTCAGTGCTTCCAGATTCTCACTTTGCTGTTGAATAATTTTGTTAGGTTGAACTTCAAAAGTTTCACCAACAACTGAAAAATGTGTGAAATCATAACTGTGACTTCCTCTCTTCTTAAACACATAATAGTATATACTCTGTAATTGAGATGGTAAGTGACTATGAAGGGTCCCACTTCAAATCATAGGATGCATTTTGATTTGCTTACTGTTTTGCCAGAATTTAATCATTTGAGCTGACATTTTTCATGTTATTTCTCTAGCACACACTGTTACAGGAAAAAAAGAAAAAAAAATCAAAACATTTCTTCATCCTGTAAGCTCATGAAGTAAGCAGACAGACACATAAATATATGTTAATTCCCAGTATTAAATTTCTTACATCTATATATGGAGTTCTGGCACATCTGTGCTTTGTATCTAGAATGTGGCAGTGGATATCTCCAGTGCAAAGAACATATCCCTCCGTGGCACGCCTACCCAATTTCCTTCAGTTACAGATGTCTGAAAATTGTTTCTTGCATGCATTCCATAGGAAAAATGTAATCAAATTATCCGATAATTCAATCAGTTGAGAAAATTCTGGCTTCACTGGCCTTCACCAGAACCGGGCATGCTCTCAACCATTGCTACCCTTGAGTTCCAGCAGAGCTATAGCAGTTAACAGACAGGTCTTCAGGTTGCAGAATGGTGTGTTATATTGGAAATCCTGGGGGAGATTAAGTTTTTGACTTGCTGATATGACTAGTGATGGACAATTGACAGTCTTTTTTCTAAACTTCTCATACTCCTGCATTATTTGGAGGGAAAATCTTTTTCAGTCTACTCAATAATTAAGAATGAGTAAAACATCATTGCAGTGGACAAGGAAAATATCATACTGAAAGCTTAACTTTAAAACTTGTTGATGACTTGCACAGTAAAAAAGCTGTCAGCATAAGTCTGTGGGATGGAATCTGCTTTTTCTATTTCTCCTTGAGCAAATTGACCTAGGAACTTACAAAACAAAAGAAGTATATTAAAAGAACATATCAGCTACAAAGTCTATCTCAGATATTTAAGGGTGACAGAATTGTTTTTAAGGCATTAATAACTGCCCCTCCCTGGGAGGGGGGTGTTATGAAGCAATCTCTAGTTCGATATTTCATTTTTTCTTCTATTTCTTTGATTGGCCTCCACAATTTGCAATGTGTAGGTCAGGTAGCACAAGAGGGAATGGCACAGTCACCCAGTATTTTTTATTTCTTTTTTTTTAAAGTGCAACATTTTCTCTGAATGACTTACCATCCCGTTGGGAGCAGAACACCAGTACTATGACATTTTATTATTAAAACAATAAACCATATTAGCCCTGCTTCTTGGCTGCTTAATTCTTTTTCAATTTTGTTGAGTTTAACATGAAGGAAGCATGTAAAAATTAGCCAGGCTGAAACTGGTTTTGAAGATGTTACTTTATGTTGATCTACTCATTACACATCTGAAAGAGAAAATCTGTAGATCCTGAGAGTTAGTCTATTGTACCTTAAAAATAAGTGTGGTGGTGGCTGCAAAGTTTAGACATTTTGGACTGATATTTATGGTATTATATAGCTCTAGCTGACTTCTTTGGCTAAGCATATGTATAAATAAAAAATTAAAGTACGTAAATAGTTGAAGTGTGAGTTTGAGTGAAGAAAAGTAATGGGCAACTTCTCCCAGGGAAATAATGAAGTTCAGTCAAAGTTAGTAAGACTTTGTAACAGCTATCTAATAAAACTGAACATAGATTTAAATGAAAGTCTAGGTATACAAAAATTATTGTACAGATATAAGTGTACTCATATGTGTATAACAGATTCATAAATCCTAAATATCACACATATCCACATGTAAAATGCAAAATATTTGCTTGCTAACAGACACCATACCTTGGAATAGGTACAAAAAACACAAAGGAAATTATATTGTTCCTTCCAGTATCAGTGTGAACATCATTGCTGAACCAATAGCTCTATAACAATCTGATTAGGTCTTTTGTGATGTCTTTACCATCATGACTCTTAATTCCTGTCAGTCTGAACTAACCACAACTGAAATAATATTCCATCTTAAAAGATAAATTAATTGTAATTATTTAATAAAATATTGGTATACCTGATTTAAGTATTAAAAACTATTTCTTTTTTTAATGTAAATGAACTGAGAAAATATTTTGTATTCACTGTCTCTAAGATGCCCAACATTTCATGTGACCAATCCAACTTTTCTTTTTTTTTGTAGTAGCAGTATTGACATTGTTATTAATCTAGCAGTAAACTACCTTTCTCCAAATGGCAATTGATGTCATCGTTCTCCAGGAAAAATTAGACTGAAATTAAAGACAGTCAGAAAGAAAACATTTTAAAAGAAACCCGTGTAGCTTAACTTTGAGAAATAAATGAAAGCTGACACAATAATGATGGTTTTCTGTGCTTTCATCTTACATTTTTCTGGTCTTCTTGTTTGTTTCTTTGTTTACAAGGCCATACACACAGTATTATTCTCATAAATCTACCTCCAATGCTTGATTTTTAGCTACTGAGTAGGCATAGATGTTATCGACTTCAGTGTTGTTATTCAACATTTCTGAAATGACATTCTTGTTAAAGCACTGGGAATTTTAGATTGCATAGATTGTGAGAGTCTGACCTTGATAGATATGTTTTCTTTACTAATGAATGTCAGGAGCAGGCAAAATGACTGATAGTTGGGAAAGCATCTGTGTAGTGAAGCAAGCTAAATGAAAGGAAAACAAAGCAAAAAGCAAGAGGCAGCGTATCTGAATGGGAAATGGCAGTGAGAAGCTGAAACAAGGGAAGGTGAAAGTGATAAGGCAACAAAGAAGACACTTGTTCAGTTAAGTAATAATTAGACAAAGAAGGTAAAAATCATGTGAATAATGTCCACTAAATATATGTTGCTAAGGTATCACCTACTTCCACATAAACATGACACTTAAAGCTCTAGGCTGGTACGATACAAAATCCATATTAATAGGGTTTACATCTACTGGAGAAGGAATGTGGAAGTCCTCTGTGTGACTGGTATGTAGGTAGAAGCCAGTACTGAGAAGTGAAGTAGAAGGTTTTTCCCCTTGGATTAAAAATGTGACCAGGGCAGAGGATGCTACTGGAGGTATGGGAAATCAGATTCTTTACCAGCATATCAGAGTGGAAGAGGCAAGCAGTCTGGCTTATGGGGAACCACTGAAACTCAGTGGCCACAAATGACACGGTGTTGCTCTGGTGAGAGCCTGGTAATAAATAGGCTTTAGGGACAATTAGGGAATGAAATTCATTGAAAAATGCTAGCAAGTAAATTTAAGTTATATAACAAATGTGTATTTGTGAGACACATCTATCCTTTCACAAACTGGAATTCACAGTCTGTTTGGCAGTACCATATTAATTCTATCAAGTTTCTGATTCTTCCAGAGATGATTTGAACTTGCATTTGAGCTGAAATTTGCATTTTCCTTTTTTACTCAGTCAAATAAGTGTATTTTTAAAATTTTGCCCTACCAAAATTACCTCTAAGCTATTTTCCATTAGTACTTCTGAAAACAGGTTATCCAAATAAAACAAACTGTTGTGGAGTACTTCCAATTCACAATGGAGCTCTGGAAAAAAGGTGTCTTTTAATTTGTCAAATAAAAGTGTAGAAAGCACTAATTAAAAATGAAATAGTTGAAGGAAAATGAAAAGTTATCCATAAAGGAGGTGTAGACAGCTGTGTGATTATTTCCTTTATCTGTAAATTACCTTTTCTATAAGCCAAATTCCAGCCCTTATTACCTGTAATTTACTTCCATCACAAATATGAAGCATGGTAAGTAACCCCAGATTTATAGAAAGTTATACCTTTGGGAATATAATGGAAGATGTTCCTTGAAAGAAAAGTTCTTGAAGAAAGTTTTTTGGGGTCTTTGTTTTCTGGGGTTTTGTTTGTTTGTTTGTTTTAATTTGTTTTTAATTTTGCAATGAATCTGTGAGCTAGAGAACAGAAAATGCGTGTGTGCTACTTCTTTGTTTTGTCAACTGGAAGCTTCTTGGAAGACAATCTGAATACCTGGAGTTACACTAGTTGTACAAGTCCCTGTACCTTCAATGGGGGTTGAAAGTTGATGAGTGAGATGAGTTTGTCTATACTAATACCTCCTTACCCATTGTACTAGAACAAGTAATCTAATACTATGCCTTTGTCAAAATTATTGGAATATACTTAAAATAGATTCTGCTATTTCCGTAAATTTAAATTTATATTCTTAATAAATAAATAAATAAATAAATACAAACTTACGCACAAGAATTGGTACTTACTTTAAATGACTTCTTTTTCAGTCATTTTTGCTCTTATATTACCCCTTCTTTCTGTTTCTCCCTGTTCCTTCTTTCCATTTCTCCCTGTTCGTGTCTCTGCCATACAGCTATGTCGATTGTACTGCACCAGAGTGCAGATACTGAACATTTTTCCTTTGATCCTTTTAACACAGTGGAAAAATGTACATTCCTTACCAACAGTATAATTGTCCTTTTTTTTTCTCAGCTCAGTGTGAGAACCAAAGCTCCTGTAGTTTATGCAGTTGACAAAATAAAGATGAAAAGTCTATACATCTTTTTCATTTTTCTTTACAATACAAGTAATATTAGCTGAGGAGATCATATAACCAGCCCTGTAACTGCAGAATAAACTAGATCCCTCTTAAAAGGCACATCCCAGTGGAAGCAGAATGTGCCAATTAAATGATCATCCCAATTACAAGAGGCTCATGGGGATACATTGTGCTGGTGTGGTTTATAATCGCTTTCATTTCATGGATTGATTAAAACAAGCAGCAGCATCAGCTCCCCATCTTGATTACCGAATAGAGATGATTTATTTTGTATCCATACAAAGATTCTTCCCTGTGTCTGTGACAAAAATAGTGGAACTGATTGTACAGTATGTGCCAAAATAAAAAATAACATTTTTATTCCCATGTGACTCAGCTGAATTCTTTATCGTTTGATGATGAAAACTCCATTGTCTGAGTAATATATTTTAATATCAGGGAAAGAATTAGACATTGAGCCCTATCTTGATCCCAGAGGAACTAACTGAAAGTATTTACACTTGAACTGAGAGCAAAGCTCAATACAGAAGGTGAAATCGATGACCAAAATCATGAGACTTCAGTGGAATCAGAATTTTATTCAGAAAAATACCCATGTAACTTATCACCTAAAACAGGAAATAAACCTGACCTCAAGTCAGATACCTGTCTTTGGAGAAACTTAAAAGAGCTGCATACTCTTAGGAAAAAAAATAATTTTCTCACTGTTAAACAAGTGTTAAAGAGGTTGCTTATTTGTATATAATATTGTTTGTTGGGTTT
This sequence comes from Pluvialis apricaria, assembly GCA_017639485.1. Classification (NCBI taxonomy): domain Eukaryota; kingdom Metazoa; phylum Chordata; class Aves; order Charadriiformes; family Charadriidae; genus Pluvialis; species Pluvialis apricaria. The sequence continues at coordinate 98,135,743 of CM030009.1, forward strand.
TCCCTTTTAAAACCTAAAAGAGCTCGCAAAAAGAAAAAGAAAAAAAACCCACAAAACTAACACAGATACTTTTATATATTTTCACAATTAAGATAATTAAAAAAGTAAGCTTTGTTGCAGAAATGAGCAAGTGTGATTGAAGCAAGCTAGTTATCTTATTGAATGTCACTGACTTTTTAAAGTCAGCCAAATTGAGCTGAAGAGTGAGGATATTCTTATCACCCACTTCAGGTGTTTCACTCTGGTGTGATACAGAATACCAAAAATATAAAGTCCTTGTTTCTTATAGAATCAGCAGGTGACTCCAAGCAGCTAAATTAGATGCCTTAAATTACATGATGTGATTACCTTGCTACAGTCAACAGGGAGATATACATCTATGTTTTCTTGATTGTGATTGTACACTAAATACTGGAAATGTAAAACCTGGAAACTTAAAACCTTATGTTAGAGGAAACTTCAAAGGAAAAACAGTATCATACTCATCACCTTTCACTACCTTCAAAATAATTCAGGAGCTAGTCGGAAGTTTCTACACTCATCACTTGACATTTCTCATTTTCTAATGGATTGCATAATTTCAATTTTGGGGCACTTTCTTTATTTTAAATGACCTTTAATCTGGTTATTAAGACCCTTATAAATCTTACCAATGATCTAACTCCAAGGATCTTCAAGATTTAAAGAAAGAACATACTTTGGTGGGTTAAATATGGGTCTTGGACCCTAAACTTACTTATATATTTTAATAAATTATGTCTATATATACACAAGAACATCTATACTTGTTTTTATAGCAACTTTCAGATCACTGTATATAAAAAAAAACTTTATTAAAATAAGTATCATAAGTAAATGTAAAACAATATGAATAAAACAGAAGAGACAATCAAAGACTAAGGAATTATATTTCCACCACCATTTTGAATGACTGAAATTCAGTAAAATGTTGAGATAAGGTAAAAGTGATACATAAAAATGTGACTGCATAGGAGACTTTCTTGTGCCGATATGGCTGTGAAAGTGCAACGTGAATATGCAGTGAGCATGTAAACAAAAGAAATATTTAGAAAAAATTATGAGATTAAGTCCTGCCTACAAAAGTGCTTTTTCACTTTCACAGGGCTAGCATTCCACCCGAACTCTGTAAAAGCAGGAAACATCATTGCAGGTTCCCATTACCCATCCTAACACATTTACTTGCAGCTGAAGTCCTTCACCAACACTTACCCTTACCCTTCCTACATATATCTATAATAGAATGGCAGAATCATTTCATATTCCTCCTCTTTGTGGATCATCATTACAGGCTGCTGTGCCTCCTTCCCTAGCTTTCCATCTTTTCCGTGTCTTTTTATAAGTAAGCTCCTTTAGAAGACCCTCCTGTCATGAATAGGGATCCAAGAATAACTGCTCTTATGTTTTGCCCTCAGCAGTTTAATGTTCTTTTCCAGTCCCAAGGGTAACAACCTGTTCCTTTTATCCCTTATATTTTATCTTTCTGTACAACCACTGCTTCTAGCACCATTTTTCTAACATTACTGCTTATCCTTGTATAGCCTTCTTTGGAATGTAGTATGTTATCAGTTAAATACAGCTCCTGAAATTTCATTTTCTTTTCTCTCCAGGTATCAAAATCTAGTTAAGTAGTCCATTAAAAGGGTTTCACCCCCACGGTAAGTTTCTTGGCTTTCATGACCCATGAGGGGGAAATTTTCAGTGTGGTGAATGAGGAATTAAATGTGCAACTGTCATTGCTGTTAATGGGAATGGTGGTGTGATTTCCTACACTTCACATTGGCAGTTCACCCTTTGATGTCTAGGACATGCTTCAGGGGGAAAACTAAGTTGTAAAACATTATAAATGACAATAAAATTTGAAATAAATACATTTATGATTTCTTAAATTCAACTTACATTGATTGACCTCTTAAGATACACAAGAAAGCTGCAAAAAACAATATAATCAGAAGGACAAGTCAGGATACCAGAAACAAACTTTCCAATATCTATTTCTAACATATGCAATTTGTAGTATCTAATGACTTCCAAATTCTTAAGTTAATATGTCTGTTGCAAACTTTTCTAAAGGTATTTATACTTTTGGTATTTAGATCCAGCATATCAAATATGCAGAGATGTCATTTGATTACTTGATATTTCACAGACTTATTTCTTTTTCACTACAAAAAAAATCTTCAATTGTAAACATTTCTGCTTCAGAAAGGAATAATATTGCCTTGTTTATTAGAAGCTATAGTTTACAAAAATGGTTTAAAAGAAAACATTTTAAAAGATTGAAAGGAGACAGTTTTTGTTTCTAGAAAGAAACAAAAAGGAAAAAAAAAATTATTATAACTTTCAGGGTATAACTACAGAAGTATTGTATCATCCACCTCTAGAAAAGCTCTCATACAAATGCTTAACATTAAGCATATGATTTGTCAGATTATTCCAAGTTAGATTCTTGTTAAGAGCTATTGTGGAGCAAGCTCTGCTAAATTATCAGCAAATTATCAGCAACATCAGTTGGCTTTCTATATGCCAACTTTCCTAATAGTATTCAATGCCAGCAGTGATATTGCTAGATATATAAATGGTATTCTACATTTTGAAATATAAATAGCAAGTCATGACTATAAGGCACAAAACTGTAAAATATTTGCTGAAGTTATAAACTAATATGCCATCATTTTACATACTTAGGTGACAAAACCAAAAATGCTTATTACATTAAAATTGCTTACTGAAAAAAAAACCCACAGCATTTTTATGTTGGAAATTGTGTTTAGCTTTTATTCTCACACTTGCTGTTTCTCTACTAAAGAATGAACTACTCTAACCCATGCCCTTTCTGGAAAGAAAAAAAGGGAAAAAAATATAAACATCATTTAAGAATCCTGTCTACCCTTTTGATCTACTGCAATTTGCTTTTTAGCTTGAGTTGCCCTGATTTAGTAGATAAAAAACTCATGAAAATTGTTTACTTGTAAGCGAAATTCAGAGCTTAACTACAATGATTGGTGGCAGGATAAATCAGAAGTACTTCTACCGAAATCTCTGCGATTACATCTTCTCTATACTGTGGAAGTGATGGGAAAGCCAGGTTCTCTTTACAGAACAGAACAGTACAACACAGAATCACCACCAAGAAAATGATACCGAAATAACTACTGCAAACTTCATTTATATGATTTGTTTAAGAACTTCTGCATTGGCCTGGAGGTAATCCTCTGACTTCTACTCAAAGACAATATGAAGTGTGAATTATGTGGCTTTTCTTTTTCCAAGCTTTTATTTAGTACAAAAGTAAAAAATGAAAAAATGTTCATCTTGTGTGCCATTTTTATGTATTTAATGTACTGGATACAGATTTTTACAGTCCTGTATGTCTAGAACAAGCACGTACCAAGACCACTGTGGATGTTTATAGACACTGGAGTGAATTCAGCCAGAATGTGACAGCCCTATAGCTGATGCAAATACTCCTGATGAATTAGTAGAGAGAGAGAAAACCATGGTAGAACATTTCACAGCTTGGTGTTTAATGGTTAATACAGGAGAACAAGGCAGTTTCCATTGTTGCTGTCTGTCAGAATTTTTAAAAAGTTGTTGCACAATGCTCCTTTTCCTTTGCCCACTGGGGGAAATGAGTGCTATTCAGTTTTATGATTGTGACTATTCATGTAAAAAAAGAAATTAAGTTGTACACAGGAATATTTATAGGAATTAGTTTTAAAATTTTCATGATACAAAACAATGAGAAGTTGTTGGTAACACCAGAGGGTTCTGCTGCCATTCAGAGGGACCTGGATAGGCTGGAGAAATGGGCTGATAGGATCCTCATGAAGTTCAGCAGGGGAAAGTGCCGAGTTCTGCACCTAGGGAGAAATAACCCCATGCACCAGTACAGGCTGGGGACCAACCATCTGGAAAGCAGCTTTGCAAAGAAAAACCAGGTCCAAGTCTGGGCTCCCTAGTACAGGAGAGATGTGGATGTACCGGAGCAAGTCCAGCAAAGATGGTAAAGGTATTAAAGCATCTCTCGTATGAGGAAAGACTGAAAGAGCTGGGACTGTTTAACCTCAAGCAGAGAAGGCTCATGGAGAATCTTACCAATGCACAAAAATATCTGATGGAGAGAGTAAAGGAGTTAGAGGCAGACTATTATAAGTGGTTCCTGACAAAAAGACAAGAAGCAGTGGGCACAAGAGAAATACAGGAAATGCCATTTAAACATTAGAAGAAAAGTCTTTGGTAAGGATGGTTAAATGCTGGAACAGGTTGTCCAGAGAGGTTGTGGTGTTTTCATTCTTGGAGGTATGCAAAACCTAGCTGGACATGGTCCTGAGCAACCTGCTATAGCTTGCCTCACTTGAGCACAGGGGAGTTCAACTGGATGATCCCCAGAGGCTGCTTCTGACCTCAGCTGTTGTGTGATTCTGTTATTCTATGGACACGTAAAAATAGTTAAGGTGTTTCTGAAACCACTTGGCCTCTGGAAGTTAGAGTCCTACAGGGTACAAACAAGCAGCCAGACCTGAAGAGTGAGTATTCATACAGGAAAAAAAACAAACAAACAAACAAAAAAAACCCAAAAAGCTCCTACAGGTATTACAATACATGTTTCTACAAACAAAAAATATATTTTTTACTATTATATATAGTTATATATACTACTAATATATATACTCACCAAACTGAGTCATGCAGTTGACACACCTGAGGGACAAGATGCCATCCAGAGGGACCTGTATGAGCTTGAGAAGTGGGCCTGTGTGAACCTCATGAGGTTCAACAATGCCAAGTGCAAGGTCCTGCACCTAGGATGGAGCAACTCCTGGCATCAATACAGGCTGGAGGACGAAGGGATTGAGAGCAGCCCTGAGGAGAAGGACTTGGGAGTACTGGTGGATGAGAAGCTGAACATGAGCCGACAATGTGCACTAACAGCCCAGAAAGCCAACCGCATCCTGGGCTGCATCAAAAGAATTGTGGCCAGTAGGTCAAGGGAGGTGATTCTGTCCCTCTACTCTGGTCTTGTGAAACCCCACCTGGAGTACTGTGTCCAGCTCTGGAGTCCTCAGCACAGGAAAGACAAGGACCAGTTGGAACGGGTCCAGAGGAGGGCCACAAAAATGATCAGAGGGCTGGAACACCTCTTCTATGCAGACAGGCTGAGAGAGTTGGTCGTGTTCATCCTGGAGAAGAGAAGGCTCTGGGGAGACCATATTGTTGCCTTTCCGTACTTAAAGGGGGTGTATAAGAAAGAAAGGAACAAACTTTAGAGCAGGGCCTGCTGTGATAAGACAAGGGGTAACGGTTTTAAAATGAAAGAGAGTAGATTTAGACAAGATGTAAGGAAGAAATTTTTTACAATGAGGGTGGTGAAACCCTGGAAGTGATAGCCCAGAGAGGTGGTAGATACCCCAGCCTTGGAAACATTCAAGGTCAGGATGGATGGGGCTCTGAGCAACCCGACTGAGTTGAAGATGTCCCTGCTCATTGCAGGGAGGTTGGACTAAATGACCTGTATAGGTGCCTTACAACCCAAACTATTCTATGATTATATGATTCGACACTATTTCAGGGTAAAATAACCTCCATCTTGGATATTCCAAACCAAGAAGTGATTAAATATTGTTGGTATGTTACTGGTTTGGATGGTTTCCTTACCCACAAAATATGTGCTAATAATTTTCTTCTTTTTTGAAGACAAATTTTAGTAAGAATTTGCAGTTTCCTATACCTGTTCCCCTACTTCTATTTTTGTTTCTAACTGAACTCCTATATTGCCTATTGAATGGTGGTAAAGCTGGATTTTAAGTGCAAATAACTGTGCTGGCAATTTATCTCACCATCACCTGTTCCTGCCACACTGAGAGATGAAAGTGATTTATACGGATTTATAATACAACAAAAAATACAACTACCACAGAAATCGTGCCATGGTTTTTTTATACTTCACCCACCTGCTCAGTAAGTGGGAGATAATGCTGTAAGAATTTGATGAATGGAAACCAGGTTCTATTCTAGTCAGACAGTGGTTTTGGGCACCAAATCCATGTCATTCCCTACTATACACCGTCTGGATGATGGATAATGCCAAGCTACTGGGCACATTTTATTCCCCAGCATTACAAAACAGTGGTGCGACAATCAGGAAAATGCCGAGAGATTCAACTTGCAGATTTTCTTTTGAGGACTACCCACGCACAAGGACATAGAGCAAGCTGCCTCTTCACATTGCTAACTGTATCATTTCACTAGCACCAACATATTTATCCCAGATGTTGTACTGTTGTTGGTATGACTGCCATGTGTACTCTCTGTCATCTCTCTTGACGTGTGGTGCTACAGGATTCTATCACTTATATATAGTTATGAAGACAGTGCAAATGCTGCCTTCCAATGCAGTGATGTCTGTCAGAGGATAAATGAATACTCTTCATAAACTCAGTTATTAAAATGCTTTTAATATTATGAACTTGCTCTCTTACATTTACAACGTATGGCTGTCTTTTATTTTTTTGTTGGTTTTTTTTTTTTCTTTAATTTATTTTACATATATATTGTCTTGGCTTGAGGCCCAAACTTTGACACATATATATATATAAATATTTTAAAGACTATGAGACAATCAAATCCACTGTATGAAAATCTTACAAGTTAAAATATTTGCCAGGTAGAAAAAGACATTGGAAACCAAACCGCGCTCCATTTCAAAATGTCAGGAATATTAGGTATGGTGTACAAACAAGGAAGCACTAAAGAGACATTTGATACTTTCCATTGTGTAGTTGAAACTTCCAAAAGAAGCTGAAACCATGATGTACAAGAATCTGTGAAAACAGACATTGTTTAACACACAAAAAAGTCTTTCCAAAAGAAAATTAAAGTTTCAACAGAACATAATAAGGACTCCTTTACGCTATATTCAGGGTATACAGCTGTAGGGAAAGGTAGACATACAGTACAACAATTTTTTAATAGGCTGGACTGAGGCACCCACATAGCCTTTAAAAGAGAATATCTACGTGATGAGTGTTTCCACATACCAGCTGGCTGTACATCACTACAATAAATTATTCAGAATGTGCAGAATAATTTCTGATTAATAAACAGGATCAGATAGGCTTTGAAAATTAAGATGAATTTTGAATCAGGAGTATTTGTCTCTAGAGTTTGGCATATCTTTTTCTTTTGCAATCTGAAAAATGCCAACATGCATTTGAATGACTTTCCTTTTACTTGTTACAAGAATTCATCTACACTCATGTATTCAAAGGCATAAACTGTGAGTCGACTTCATCTCTCACATACTCTGATTTAAATAAAGAATATAGACTGAAGTCTATACAAATATAGTTTCACTCCACATTCATGTTTTGGATGCTATGCCATGATCTGTCTTTGGAATTTCTCACTTGAAACAGACAGCAGATTCTACAGAGCCTTTTAGTCTTGATAATCTGTCTAATATATTTCTGCTGTTCTATCAAGATCAACCCTATGAATCAGTGCCATCAACTTAAAGCTTAAGAAATATATCTAAACCAACTATATTTCTGAGTTTTGTTCGGAGTTTGCCTAAAATACTTAAATGGGTGCTTCATGTTACTTAAAAATAAGTAAATAATAATTACATAAGTATGAAGTTCTAAAAACCAAGAAACTTTTTCTCAGAGAAAAGAGTATCACAAAAAAAGAAAGTAAAAAGTATTGGCCAGTTGCAAGGTAGATTGGTAGGAAAGAAACAGGTTGAGGCTAAAATGTCATGTATGACATGACAGGGTGTAGAAGAGGAAGAGTTCAATTATCCACGTTGTTCCTCCATAGGCTGAAGCACATTTGAAGTCCCTATATCTAGGAAACTGTAAAGACTGCTTCTCCAAGCTCACTTCAAATGCTAGTAATGACAACCTTCTCCCTCTCTGCTTCCAATGAATTATTAGAACAAATCACCTGTGTTGGATGATGAGTACAAAAAGGGCCAACATGTTTATGTTGTTATATATTTAGGATTTAGCTCTCCCTTCCAAATTACAAATGTGTTAGGAGAACAGAGCCTTGATAGGCTTATTTTACACAAGAAAAATGTCTAGCAAACACAAAAACTTTATGATATTATTAAAAGTGCAAGATACTTGGAATTCTGCTCGCTCGTATTTACTTGGATTTGCAATGCCACTGAAAACCAAACACTGCCTTTTCCATCAGTAGTCACCTCATGTTGTTCAGCATCAGAAAAGATATTATTTCCTGTAGGATTGGAGACTTTCTTAGTGACTAGCATTGTTACTGCATATGGTAATTTTATGTATTATGAATAATGTGTAAAAATGTATAAAATGATGAAAAATAAACCCAAACTCAACTCAGTGATACAGTCTTAAAGAAAATATGTATTTCACTGTTTCAGAAAAATATGAGCATTACCTAAAAAGAAAAAAAAAAAGAATATTGCTTTTGTGAATCATACAGCATTTCAGAAAACTATTGTAGCCAGTATTTTGTAAAGGGATAATGAAAATGAGTTTCATTAAATGCTCAGTCTCATGAAAAATATCCTAAATATTTATGTTTAAAGGTAAACATCTTGCAAATTTTTTTTTGTTTTATTTTTAATTAAGAGTCTGATACATATTTAGATAAAAGTTTTTGATAAAAAAGCAGATCAGAACCAGCCATTTAAAATACATGTATTCTTTCAACTTAAAAAAATATTATAAATTTAATATCTTATTAGACCATAAATGCGAGCCTGGTAGAGAATTAGGAACAATTTCTTTCATCGTCACTGAAAGTAACATATTTATTCTATGTCACAACATTGTGGCTACTTTTATATTCTAGGGGTTGTATCTGGGGGTTCCTGGTTCCATAGGTTAAAATGTGGCTAGTGTCTGGCACTAATGAAGTCTGCACAGCGCTAGATCCAGATTTCCTGTAGAGTCTATGTGCTGTTCCCCAAAACATAATTACTGTTCTGTGTAGGGGATTTCCTGATCAATATGAGAATAGATTACTGTTCACAAGAGGAGTATTTCTGCAGCATGAAAAGAGATATATGTTGCATCCCCTATGTTGAAAGACTAGAGCAGAGACATAAAGTTGGAAGGATTATGTCCATACTTCTGTTGCAAGCGGTTAATTGTCCCAGGACCATACATTGTGTAGGGAACTAAATAATTCATTGCAAAAGTCTTCTTTTTGTAAATGAAAACACATGTACTTCAGACAACCAGGGACCCAGGGTGACCTGAGAAGCTAAGTTATTGTACAAATGTAGCACATGCTTAAAGTAAGATAAGCTCTATTAGGTACTAGAAGCCAATACCACATTAGCATGGGGCTTTCAATTAGCAAATTTATGACTCCAATATCCACTTAAATTGTACTGCTTATTTGAAGTGAACTATATGACAGACAAACTGGTGACAGGTATGTAACTGCTTAAGGTACAGCCTTTGACTATGTATAGATACATACGCCGTGCTCTTCCTTTGAAAAACAGAAAGCTCACTTTCCAATTTCAGATACGTTGTTTTGAATGTATGCATTAAAGTTAAACAAATTGCCAGTAAATTTTTAGCACGCAAAGCATTTTTGTATTCCTCTAATGAGCTCAGTGAAATACTAAGCTCAGCTAAGCAAGGAAGGGGAAAAATATCTTCAGCAGCTTTCTTAGTCATTTCAGGAGATTAGTTTCAGAGCAATCTTTTTTTATTTTTTGTAATCATACATAGAAAAAATGACCTCTTCCCTTTTGTCTTCTTCCTGTGCTACATTTATATCACCTTTTGAGGTCTATCTAGTCATGTACAGGTGCTGAAGATTATCCTACTCTTCCAAAGACTACTCCAAAACATGAGGGTAGCAAGCTCCAGGTTTTCCTGGTCAGTGTGAACAGATTTACATGTCAGTTTAACAAGAATAAATGATGAGGTGCTAGTTCTTGTTGGAGACCATATGGCTGTGGCTCTACTTGAGGATTAAGCACTGCCTGAAATACTCCTGGGTGCTGAAACTCAATCATCTCTGCTGCTAAACTGCTAAGGATGTCCGATGTTTACGGTCTGTGCAAACCAGAACTCTCCAAGATGATTCCTGGACCTAGTTTGGGAGCTAGAATACTCTCCAGATCATTTCCAATGCATTTAGCATGCAGCCACGCTCTTCTGGAGGCTAAAACATTTTACTAACATAGATACAGGCTGCACTCAGTGCCTGGGAGCATAACCAGAAACATTTAATTTACTACTCTAAAGGTAGTCTGTGGGACCACTTGAGGAAAGGAGGTTTTGGTCAGAGAGTTCTTGTACTTTAAGATTTGAAAAAGTGGATAATGAGAAACCTGATCTCAAGAGACAGAGATTGGAGAAAGGCAAATGAAGAAAATAGCCTCTATATGTAAAACTGAACAGTGTGGGTTGAGATGGGTTGATGGAAGTTTGCCTTCTAAGACTGAGCTTCATGTAAATACTGTGTGAATAAAAACTGAATCTGCTTATGATCTTTTGTACCCATATGGTATATGAAGCCTTTCAGGACTCTGGTTTTATTCACTCCATCAGTATTTCCAGAGGAAGAGCCCAAGGTGGTAAGCATGCTAGAGACCTTTGGATAATGTTTCAAGGGGTGAAATTCAATTTTAGAGGAAGAATCCAAATGGAGATGTCTACATTTGGACTATTTTATAATCAGTGGAAACTGTATCATACCAATACAGTCAATAGGCAGTTCAGCCATCAGCTGCTAGGAGTAAGGTTTCAGACCCTGATTTAGATAACTTCATGTTAGTGGAGCGTCTAAATTCTACCGTATAGTCACCGCATAACTAGGTCTTGATTCATTTGACTACACATAGTATCATTTGAGATGTTCTGGCTTTCCTTCCTGCTTTGTATCTTCTAGTTATCTTAGACAATCTAGGTATCATACGGCGCTGTAATACCTATGCTCAAGCAAAGTATTTTTTTTAGGGCTTCTGATTAAGGCTTCTAATTTGGGCTTCTGAATTTTACAAAAGATATGCCAAGATGTTTATTGTTTTGATTTGCCTGCAGATCATTCTGCGTGTACAGGTATAACTAACCTCCCCTTCCTGTTCAGTTGAGGGTACGGAACATGAAAGTACCCCCTCTTCAGCTATTGTTTCTGTCACCATTGAGGATGCAAATACTGTAAAGGAAGAAAAACACTTAGACCTTTTGTATAGATACTTGTGCAGTATGGGTTTTGGGTTGCATTTCAGAAAGGGTCAGAATCAGTCTTGTATTTCCATTTTGTGAAAATTTTTCAGGTACACAGACAGATGACTAAGCCCTGGGCTGAGGCTCAGATAAGTGAAAAGACCATGAGAAACTACTGGATTTGACATAAGAAACTGGTGGGCATAACAAGATGAGAAGCTCACAGAAGTTGCAGATAGTGCCATGAGGTATGGCCAATTTCACCGATGCTTCAGGGGAGTTATGAGGGATGGCAAAAGTGCACAGATAATAAAATGGAACATTAGGGACATTTTTGGGAGGTGAATCTGATAAGACCAGAATTACCTACCAGCATTACCACAAAAGGAGAAGATTACCTAGGTAATCACAACAGAAATATCAAATTCAGGTACACATATATCAAAACATGTACAAATGGCAAAAAAAGTAATTCGAGGTAGCTTCTGTATTTAGGAAAAGATGAGGGCAGAGAAAGGCAGATGGATGAGGGAAAAACAAGCATGGGAAAAAGAATGGGGAGGGGGGGATAAAAAGGCCAGTCAGGTATAACCAGGCTGCTGGTTAACATACTGTCTGACCAGTCTGATCACTGCAGCCTGTCCCATGACAATCTCTTGAAGGAAGTTTTCCAATCTGGTTTTGCAGACAAGCAATATGAAAGTCAGCTTACAAAAGTTAATAGCTATAAGTAGGTCTTTTTTCTTTAAAAGTTCTTTATATCACATTTGGGAAACTTGATTTTTTTAAAGAAGAAATTACATTTTTTCAGCTTTTAATCCTTAAAATATATCAGGAGTACCAATCAGCTCTGCTATTCCCTTCTCTTCTTCCAAGTTCTTCAGAGCTTCAGAATAGTAAACTTAAAGTTTTACTTGTTTAAGTTAATAGTTGGAGTACTAAACCTTTCCCTGAAAGTTTTTATCTCCAAAATTTATTTGAGGGCAGCTAAACCAACCAACCAAACAAACAAATCTGCTTTTTAGCTTCCTGACTGGAGCTTTTTCACTTTGCAATTCAAATTTTACTCTCTTGCTGTTATGATATTGTTACTTCACTGGTTGGCTAGTTGCCTAACTATAAAAGACATGATTTTCTAATTTAAAAGTCAAATAGAAGGTAAAAAAATTCCTGTATTTTTCTGTTATTCATCATAAGGATGCAAAAAAAGAACAAATCTAACCTTTTCCCTTCAGATATCAGCTTCCCAAATACTTCTTCACCATGCACAGGTTCACTCTGCAAAGAAAGATATGTACATTTGATAGTTTTGTGGAACTAAATCAGACTTCTGAACCTTTTAAAATGTACCCATCACTATTTTTTTCCACCACTAAACTATATAACTGAAGCAAGGAACATAGAAAATACCCCTAGATTTCATGGCTAGAGGGATCAGAGGCCAGATGAAGTAAGTATCTCAGATTTTGCAATGCCAGAAAAGAAGTACCTGGCCCAGGCAGGCAGCCTGCTCTATGTTCTCACATTTGTTTAGTGGTTCTTTTCATACTAAACTTATATAGGGGCCTTGGTCAATCAATTCAGTGTAAGAAAGGCACTGTACTCTTTCTGGGAACTGTCTTGGAAGCCTACACTTTCAGCCACTTAAGTCAGTCAACACAAAATACAAGGAACACGGGTATATTTGAATCTAGTAGGTGCCCACTGCGTACCTGGGATTTCAGAACACGGAACCTTGTTCCAGCAGGACATGTGTCCCAAACAGGGATGAAATCCCCATGAACGCAAAAGCTAGAGTGATGATCGCACTGCCACAGGTAGAGGGGTGGCCTGAATTCCTCTCTATTCCCTTTCTATAAGCTACTGTGTGATTCACATTAAACAAATGTCCTGACCCAATCTGCTACTGGATGAGAAAGGAAATCCTTTCTGACTACAAAAGCAACAAACTTCATCCAGAAAATGAGTTTTGGATGCACACAAAATAAATGCTACCACTTCAAGGAGTGACTACTAAGGCTAACCTGGAGCAGGTTTCAGCAGTGCTTCCCATGAGATCGTGATAGGGTGTTAGACATCTCTGAGCAGAAGACCTTAGAAGAAAGTTAGTGACAGCTACAAATACCTCCAAACCTGCTGTAAATCTACTGTTCAGAACTGTGCTCCACAGGAACATATTTGTCTCAACCTTCTTTTTCCATTTTTTCCCCTTGTGGAACTTGTGGTGGTTTGTTTTGTTTTGTTTTCTTTTTTTTTTTTTTCTTATTTGTTAGGCAATTTCCTAATTTCACAGTCAAGTAGGGATTTTTTTTTCTTCTTTATTTGTTCAATAAAGCTAGAAAAGTAAGTACTTGCTTCAGAATCAATCCAACCTTTTTCTCATTTTCTGTGTCAGTTTTCTACAGGTTAGCCTAAAATCTGAAGTATTCTCTGGCTACTCGACATACAATGAAAGTACTGAAATCCAGCAGGCCATCTGTTCTCTAAGAAGACACCTACTCGACATCGCTTTTATTGCTAATGGTAGAATTTAAATGTCTGACTGCTTTCTTCATTCAGTTTTGCTGATTGCACTTTGAAACTGTTTCCTAAAGAGAAAGTACTTCTTAAAATATGTTCCTGCTCCCTCCCCATACACAGCATCACTGAAATATGCATTGTGCTGGGAAAGACTTATAAATATCTAGTATTGATGGGGGAACAAAACCCCAAACAACCCAAAGTTATGTTTCTAGATGGCTGCATAATTATTAAGCAGTGGATTTTGGAAAGGTTTTTTTTTTTCTATTGTGAAGAAAGGAGCAGAAATCTTGCATTCCAATCACACAAGTCTAATATTTTCAGTCTACACCTTCATTATCTTTAAAGATGACTCTGAGTTTTTGAGGACTGAGAACTTTGGATAAAAAAGCCTGAGCTTGGCAGAAAAGTCAGTCTGAAGCACTTTGGATTTTTTCCCAGATCTGCTGCATGTCTTTCATGCTTTATAGTGACATCAGCATTTTATACCTCAATATTTATTCTAGGGAGGAAATAATTCTCAAAGCAAAATAAACAATGATATCATTAAATTGGCAATGTTGTCAAGGAAGACAAATAAGAAGTCCCTATGTATGGTACATGTAGCATGGGCTGAAAGAAATATCTATTTATCAGAAGACATTTACTTTCTTTCATTTTTTCTTTTTTTTTTGGGGGGATGGGCAGCTTTTGAGAGATTTTATCAAATTTCAAAAATGCAATGACGCACACAATGCTTACTGAGTTCTGGTAAGAAGTTCCTGAATATGTTGCAAGCTGGCGAAATATAAAGTGGTGAACTCTCATCTTGTTCAAAGGCTGTTATTTTCTGGCAATGCATATATCAGACCTCCTGCTGGCATTCAATAACCTAATCACCAAGAAAAAGAAATAAACCCAAAATATATTTTAAAAAGAGTATCGTGGACTTCAGTGTCTTTACATATGACTTATGCAACGTCATAGAAAGGTTGACAATACAATAGCTGGAATAGAATTTGGTTCGGTCAATATCTGACAAGTTTTGCCAGGGAACCATGAGCTACACGAGCTGGCGTGACCAATATTTATACCTGAGTCCTCCAAGCTGCTCCTGGAAGCAGAACACATGAGTCAGCAGTCTCACGTCTTCCACGAGGACTTCACTAGTGCTGCAGTGTGGTGATGAATTGTTCGATGTCCTCTCTAGGATAAAACAAAACCAGGTTCCTGATGATCTCTACTTCTCTGTGTTACTGTACTGTGTACCGCAGTGGCTTGTTTGTCTTGGATATATTTCTAACTGGTGGAAAGAATTATTGTTTGGCGTTCCTGTTTCCCCTCAGTTCTTATCTCCAGCTCCTTATCTCAATTCATTTAACTCCCAATAGCTGTTAAAGAAATTTTCCTCTTCATGTTTTTGCGTTGTGTAGATGCTTTTATTTTGAAAAATATGCATTTATCTCAAAAACAGGAATGCAGAAATATACCTAACCAATTTTTAATACAGGAATAATTTTTAGCCCCCTTGAAATATACATGCAATCCACATAGCCACTGCTATACTGACCTATGTCACAATCACATAATATGTGCACAATCATTCATTACTCTACGTACAAGCGAGGGAGAGATTTCTAAATATTTTGCAGGGGCAGTGGTAGGAATAATCCATTCGTGCTAGTTAAAATAAATGCTCTGCCCACTTTTCTTCATTGTTTTCTCTCAGAGAAAACACATACATTCTCTTTTGCTCCTGGTAAGGCATACATGACAAATTTTAAGGACAAAAACAATGGAAAATGATGAGACGTATAATTTCACTTTCATCCCAAGAATATCCAGGAGTTCTGTACTCTATAGTCATAGCTGTGAGAATGTTCATGTGTGTGATTTATTTTAACAGTTTAGGAGAAGTGAAATATGTCTGCAACATATTGAAAAACACCCCCCAAAATATTTAGTTGATTTTATTATTTTAGTATGGATTTTAATTTTAACTATAACAAAGTTCGTTGTGATGCATACCACATACATGCAGCACCAGCTTTACACAAGAGACTATTTTTTATTACTGAATTTATCAAAAGTGAAAACTTACGATTGGTTAATTTGGCACATTTACTAATTATTCAATTTCATTGTGAAATAATGAAAAAAAATATTATTTAAGCAGACTTAGAATAAAATAATTTTAAATGTTTTTTTCTTTGTTTTCCAAGTATTTCCGCAGCAGCTCCACGAATGAAGTCATTGTGAATTTCTTTCCGTTATAGCTTATTTGGGAAGCTGCAAATAGGAAGCCATTTTATAACTGTCTTTTTATTCAACAGAGGCTTGCCCCAGCAAGTGTTAAAACAGTAACTATGGATAGATCACATAGAGACAAATGGAAAGAGTAGCCCAGTTTCAGTTATTATAAGAGTAACTTTATAGATAGATTAAGGTAAACATTGTGCTTCTATACAGAATAAAACTAGGAATATATAACGAAAAAAAGTGCTATGGTAACCATATACTTATGATTTATAAGCACACTCACAGTTCCAGTTCTTACTCCTACATGTAAGTTTCTTTCTCCCTCTTCCTTTTCTGTTTAAATACATATTAACATGGAAGTTACATTGTTGCTGAACTGGAAGGGAGCAAATTTAGATTGCAAAAGGACATATGATTAAAAAATAGCACATTTTCAGATACAGGACTGCTTTAAAGTCTACATTTGTTCACAGAAGTATTTTCACAAACTTCCAGATCTTTACAAAGCCTTTATCCCAGGTAATCTGTGTAGTCTCATAGACTGTTTAATTGAAATCATGCCAAAGAATTTTGCCAATACCTTTAATATGATGGGTCTAATCTAGATCTGAGACAGCCTCTGGAAGTTTTGGGGTTTTTTTCATTGACTGTAGAGGGAATTTTGGGATGCTTCAGTGACTGAAATTAAACTGAAAGTGTCCAATTGTCATAGCTTAACATGAGCACACAACTAAACCTGTTTGGAGGTTAAGCTACTTCCATGAATACTGTACATTGTACAACAATATAAAGCTCTTTTTAATGTCTTATATTTCTTTTTACATTATTTTGATAATCTCTAAGCAAACTTGTTTTTCACTGTGTCTCTTGATCACTCTTTGTCTTGAAACTCTTTTTTCTTTATACCTGTGTCTGCATAGTGATATTCTAGCCTGGGGAAACAACTCTTCTGTATTTAAATTCTATCACTTGCCTGGTGCTCTTCAACAGGGATACTGAATAAAGTATAGAAAATATATTTGCACTTCTAAAAGGGGAACGAGACATTTATAATCATTAAATTAGAGAGTATTGTAGATCCGGGAAGGAGTCCACAGTAAAATCTAAAGGAAGGTATTCACTTAAATTGCTTAAACTGGAATGAGAGAAGGCAGCATACGGCAACTAAAGTAAATTGTGCCTGACCATCCAGATTGTTTTCCATGATGACCTGACTGACTGTGTGGTCAGAAGGAGGGCAGTGGATGCTGCAGTCCTCAGTTTTTGCAAGGTCTTGGACACAGTCTTCTATAGTGTGCTTATAGCTGTGTTGGTAAGGCAGGGACTACATAAGTGGTGGAAAAGTGGTAGGACTGCTTGGTTCAGACCATGGTGATCAATGCTACAAAATCCTCTAGCACCAGCTAGTTACTAATGGTGTCCTTCAGGGACTGATACTGGTGCCAATACAGGGGACAATATTATTAAGTGTCTTTATTAACGACCGGGATGGTGAAATAGAGTTCACTCTTAGCATGTCTGTGGCTGAGACAAAACTGAGAAGGGGAGTGGAGAGGCTGGGAACAATGGTTGGTGCACTGAAGGGCAGGTCTGCCATCTAGAGGGACCTGAACAAGCTGGAGAAATGGGCTGACAGGAACCTTATGAAATAATAAAAATAAAAAAAAGACAAATGCAGTGACTTGCACCTGAAGAGGAATAACCCCATGCAGCAGTACAGGCTGGAGGTGACTAGCTGGAAAGCAGCTTTGCAGAAAAGGAGCTGGGGGTCCTGATAGACACAAAGTTGGACATGCCCTTGCAGCAAAGAAGGCCAGCGACATCCTGGGCTACATTAGCAAGTAGCCAGTGGGTCCAGGAAAGTCTTCTCTTTATTTTTCTGTGTTTTCCCATACAGCTGCTTCTCATTGTACACAATCAATATGCATGACATACAGTCTTTTAAAGGTAACAAATTTTTGTTCTGGGTCATAAAGAGGGTACTTATTTGGGATGAAAGTTTCTTGGAACTACATTAACAAATTAAAAAGAACTATTTGTAACGTTGCTAATTTTTTTTTTCAGTCTTGCTATTGATTTTGGTTAAAACATTTTTATCAGCATGTTCATGCAACTGAAGTGAAGACAAATCCTAAGCTATTTGACAAGCATCACTGAAAAGTTATCTAGACCACAAAATTGTCATGACAGTGCAGAAATCATCATTAAACTTGAACCGACATACATAGAGAGGTACCTTAGCAGACAGTGCTGAAACTAATACATAAACTAAAAGTAATAAGGACTATACAAAAAGTAAAGAAGGGAGAAGAAAATAAGGACAGAACATGCTTACTTATTATTTCCGCTTGGTGATTTTTAATGGAAACACTTTACATTGCAATTCTGAAAAACTCCAGCTTTTTCTTGTTTCTTCCCACATTTTTAGATGATATATGGCATTCTAACACACCTTGCACAAGCAACACAAGGAATCCAGTAGGTTCCTGGAATGCGTTGATGATAACTTCCTTCTCTAAGTGATAGAGAAGCCAACAAGGAGAGATGCCATGCTCGACCTTGTTCTCACCAAGAAGGAGGCGCTGGTAGGGAATGTGAAGCTCAAGGGCAGCCTTGGCTGCAGTGACCATGAGATGGTGGAGTTCAGGATCCTTAGGGCAGCAAGGAGGATGCACAGCAAGCTCACTACCCTGGACTTTAGGACAGGAGACTCTGGCCTCTTCAGGGATCTGCTTGTCAGAGTACCATGGGATAAAGCCATGGAGGGGAGAGGGGCCCAAGAAAGCTGGCTGATATTCAAGGACCACCTCCTCCAAGCTCAGGAGCAATGCATCGTAACAAAGAAGAAGTCAGGCAAAACAGCCAGGAGGCCTGCATGGATGAACAAGGAGCTCCTGGACAAACTCAGTCAGAAAAAGGAAACCTACAGAGGGTGGAAGCAAGGACAGGTAGCTTGGGAGGAATACAGAGAAATTGTCCAAGCAACCAGGGATCAGGTTAGGAAAGGTAAAGACCAGGCAGAGTTAAATCTGGCCAGGGATGTCAAGGGCAACAAGAAAAGCTTCTACAGGTATGTCAACAATAAAAGGAAAACTAGGGAAAATGTGGGCCCTTTCCAGAAGAAAATGGGAGACCTGTTTACCTGGGATATGGACAAGGCTGAGGTACTTAACGACTTTTTTGCCTCGGTCTTCACCAGCAGGTGCTCTAACCACACCACCCGAGTTGCAGAAGGCAAAGTCAGGGACAGGGAGAATAAGGAACCACCCACTGTAGAAGACCGGGTTTCAGTCCAGCTTAAGAACCTGAAGGTGCACAAATCCATGGGGCCTAATGAGATACATTCGCAGGTCCTAAGGGAACTAGCAGATGAAGTTGGTAAGCTGCTATCCATTATATTTGAGAAGTCATGGCAGTCTGGTGAAGTTCCCACTGACTGGAAAAGGGGAAACATAACCCCCATTTTCAAAAAGGGTAAAAAGGAAGACCCAGGGAACTAAAGGCCAGTCAGTCTCACCTCTGTGCCCAGCAAGATCGTAGAGTTTCCCTCCTGGAAACTCTGCTAAGGCACGTGGAAAACAAGAGGGTGATCGATGACTGCCAATATGGTTTCATTAAATGCAAATCCTATCAAAAATTTTGGTGGCCTTCTACAATGGAATTACAGCATTGGTGAATAAGGGAAGAGAAACTGTTATCATCTACTTGGACTTCTGCAAAGCATTTGACGTTGCCCCACACAACAGCCTTATCTCTAAATTGGAGAAACCACTTGGTGGATAAGGATGGATGGCTGCATTCAAAGTGTTGTGGTCAACAGCTTGATGTCTAAGTGGCAACCAGTGACAAATGGCGTTCCTCAGGAGTCAGTATTGGGACTGGCGCTGTCTAACATCTTTGTTGGTGATGTGGATGTAGGGATTGAGTGCACACTCACAAGTTTGCTGATGACACCAAGCTGTGTGGAACAGTCGACAAGCTGGAGGAAAAGGATGCCATCCAGAGGGACCTGGACAGGCTCACATGGGTGGGCCCATGTGAACCTTATGAAGTTCAACAAGGCCAAGTGCAAGGTCCTGCACATCGGCTGCAACAATCCCATGCACTAATACAGGCTGGGCGGGGACTGGATTGACAGCAGCCCTGCGGAGAAGGACTTGGGGGTGTTGGTGGATGAGAAGCTCAACATGAGCTGGCAATATGTGCTCACAGCCCAGAAAGCCAACCATATCCTGGGCTGCATCACAAGAAGCGTGGCCAGCAGGTCGAGGGAGGTGCTTCTGCCCCTCTACTCTGCTCTCGTGGGACCCCATCTGGAGTATCATGTCCAGCCTTGGAGCCCTGAACATAAGAACGACATACACCTGTTGGAACAAGTCCAGAGGAGGGCCATAAAGATGATCAGAGGGCTGGACCACCTCTTTTATGAGAACAAGCTGAGAGAGTTGGGGTTGTTCATCCTGGAGAAGAGAAGGCTCCGGGGAGACCTTATTGTGGCCTTTCAGTACTTAAAGGGGGCTTACAAGAAAGATGGGGACAAGCTTTTTAACAGGGCTTGTTGCGATAGTGTGGAATAATTACTAAAATAATCAAAAATACAGCATTGTTCACACATTAAAGAAAAGCTTAAAATCAAAAAGGTTTCTAAGGTAGAATACAGCTGCAGCTGGTATGCGAAGGATCCAATACATCTGTGATTCCCTGCGCAATATTGCTTGCAAAGCAACATGGGGATGGAGTGGGGTGGAGATTCCACAGCCAAGCCCTGTGATAATACAGCAGATATGGGAACGAGATGGTCCTATGGAACTGATAAGCTGCACACTTGCTACCCTGAGCCAACAGTTTGTCAAATTTTGAAAAAATGCTGCCCTTTGTGCGATCTTTGCTCATTATAATGTCATTATAATACCTAAACACACCTCCATCCCAAAGGCTACCTGCCTCCAAGGTGCGACCACTCCTCCTTGAGTCTGCTCCCTGAATTTTTGGTAAATTATACCTTTAAATGTGAGGTGGGAAAATTTTACACCAACCATAATAAAATTATTTATGACTAGAGTCACTCAAACTCCACCTTGAAGGTAAAAAATAGTATAAAAATAGCCCAAGAAAGGGGGAATATTAGGGAAGACACCATCGTGAACGAGTCAAGGAGGACTCCATCAAAACTGCCTTCGACTTCCGGGACCAGCTGACGGGCTGAGCCTTTCTTCCCCCCCATAGGGACGCCTTTGGGTAAGACTTAGACTATACCAAATGTTTCCTCAAAAAACTTAGAAATCTTTCTAGAGAGTCTTTTTCCTATATTTATAGCCAGGCTGTATTGTTTATAACTTTGTCATGCGTTATGTATTACTAACAACACTTTTATTTGCGCGTACTTTGCAGACAGTGTATTTATCACTGGCAATACATAAGAACTTATGTATCTGTTGCTAAAATAAACTGCGGTGTTTAAGTAGCTGGTCGTTTTGGTTTCTCATTGAACGCGACCAAAAAGGTGGCCATGGTAGTTCATGAGGACGGCTAGACTGAAGGTGCAGTCCACTACTAATGTATCCAGAATCGTGATAGTTTAATGTATTAAACGCAACTGGACTGATAGTGGTGGATTGGGCATCACCCAGAATTTAAACCTAGCCGCACCTAGCCTCCCACCTCAGTGAGGAGTGTTAGAACGCAAGGGGGTTTATTTTCTGCCAAACTGTTCTGCCCTTTAACACAACAGACAGGACAAGAGGTAAGAGTTTTAACCTGAAAGAGGGTAGATTTAGATTAAATATTAGGAAGAAATTCCTTATTGTGAGGGTGATGAGACACTGGAACTGGTTACCCTGAGAATCTGTGCTTGCCCCATCCTTGAAAGTGTTCAAGGCCAGGCTGAATGGGACTTTGAGTAACCTGGTCCAGCAGGAGGCATCCCTGCCCATGGCAGGAGTGTTGGAACTATATGATGTTTAAGGTCCCTTCCAACCCAAACCGTTCAATGATTCTATCATTCTATGATTCTATGATCTCACCCTCAATTTACCAGAATTGTTTAACAGAACTTTAGAGAACTGCTTATTATTGTATGCATTTTTTACAATTGAAGATAAATCCTCAAGCTTCAGAGAAAAGGAAGCAAAAAAAAAGCTCACCCGAAACATTTTCTCATTGTATATCTATCCACATCTGTGTTTTGTTTTGGAGATTTTTAAAGTGACTTCCCAAGTTGCCTTTTTTACAGAGACTTTTCTTGATTCATGAAGTTCTAATGCACAGAAGTTAGTTTGATTTTCATGAAATGTACCATCAGTCCTTGACAGAACAGTCTGAAAAACTGAGTGATCCATAGCAAAATGAAGCCTTTCAGTGTGTACTGAACATTAATGTGAACTATGTACAAATTACTGTGTTTAGAGCTGCCAAACTATGCCTCCAGGTAGCACCTGCAGGCCCTGATGCAGGGGAGCCAGAAGAAGATACAGGAGGAGGTTAACCCAGACCTGAGGGTAGACCTCTGTCCTGTCTCCTCAAGGATTGTTTCATGTTCCTGCTTCACAGAGATCCTCTGTAGGGATGAAGATGGTGTGGGAGAAAATACTGCAGAAAGGTCCCAACTGTTTGATGACTACAGGGGCCTCTCCCACTCTGATGGAATCTTACCAACCTGAATTTTTATGCTATGCTCAGAAGCCCTCTTTACTATCTGCAAAGCTTTCACAGAAGTAGGAACTTTCATAATGTAATTGTCTGTCTTTATCCTCAACAAAAGTCAGTTTAAGATGACCAGAATCAGTGTACCTGGGGTATTCTCCAAGAATCCACCATTCCTCTGACAGTGGCATCTTCATATGGATGTTGACCAGCTCAGAATTAGAAGTGGTTTCGGGCAGCAAGCCCTGAAATAGCATTAGGAAACAAATAGGAAGACTGTTTCATCTTCTTGGATGAGGGGCATTACACAGTTGATGGTGGTAAGACAGTAATACAGTATGATCATCTGGGCATCCTTTCCTATGGGGTTCACAGACAAGCCTGCAGGTGAGGAAGCAGAGATTTGTGGGACAGCCTACCTACTAATAGGTTTCAATCACATGCATGGTAAGGACATTTAGTCCTTTTTGTTTCTGATTGCTCCTGACCCCTTGCATGACTGCAAAGAATCACTGAAGAGTAAGGATACCTTGGTATTACATACTATCATGCTTAGATGGCAACAAGCATTCAATGTAACAGAAAACAGCTGGGGAAAAAAATAATTTTTTAGTTATCTGATGGAAAAGTAGCTTTGTTTTGTAATTTTTAGTGCTGTCCTATTTGATTTAGTGTAAACAAAGGTTTATTTTACATGCATAGTCATATCAGATACATCTATGTTTTCGAACACTGAGATATTTTATGGGTAAGGCAAGCATTTAATCAAGTATTCACAGGTGGTTTTCTGTGTATCCAGCTAAGAAGCTATGTCCTTAGGGTATGTCTTTACAGTACTCCAGAAGCAGATAAACTGATCATGAAACTCTGTTTTGGTTAATCATTTTGTGTAATATAAATGTTCAGCTGCAGTCACTTTAGTAGCAATGATTCTTGATTAAAAACTTTTGTCAATCATAAAATTAAAATCTATAAGGAAGTCTCACTATAAACATTCTTCATTCCTTGTTTTTTTCTCAACCAAAATTAAATTAGAATTTCTTCTTTAATGTATTTTGTATTGCCAGAATTTCTCTCTTTCACATAATAGGGAAAATTTATGAAGGCTGAATTCAAGCAGGCTATATAGGCTGCTGTTCTGTAAGACTCTGCACTATAATAGTACATTCTAAGATGTAAGATACTTATTTGCTTTTATTAGGGGTCAGCTCAAAAGTTTGGTTTTTAAAAAATCCATCACTTAGTTGAAGACATTAAATTGTTTTATATACGGAGTTACATGAAATTTTGTGCTGGGAAATTAAACCTCTATGTTTGGTGCATGAGTTTAAATTGTACTTCTATGTTGGTTGGGATTTGGACCACAATGACATCTTATTCTGATACCATAAACTCTCAGCTAATAGTGATGAGGTAAAGAAAAGGATGATTCTCCTGGGAGGGAATTTGCTTCACAAATCTTAGGGGCAGTTTAGACTTGTAACATGTTGACAATCTCAGGGCAGAATTTCAGGTGGAGCTTGGACACTAAGGTAACAAATGTGGCTATTGGGAGGTGGGACTGACATGTCCAGGTTCCTTTTCTTGGGTTTGTTTATTTGTTTACTTTGTCTGATGACAAAATTGTTCACCGCTATTTCTGCTGCTAAGATGTTGAAAAAAAACACCTACTTGGTACAATTTGTGCTGTCAGCTGAGGCTGTTGCTGACATTAAGAAAGTTCCTAGTAGTCAAATGACCTTGAACCTGAAGTGCTAACCAGAAAAAATGTAAGATACATAAATTACTCTGCAGTGTTTAAATTCATGATGTACTCTGCCAAAGGAGAGGTACCAGCTGATATGAAAGAAAAAAAATCCAATAACTGAAGGCTACAGGGAGGACATGGAAAAAATTTGTTTAAACTATTGGAGGGGTCAGTCTGATTCATTAACAAGCTATGTGAGGGCAGTCTTGTACAGGTGGCTCTGAGATGAGTTCACCACAGAATAGTTTCATCAGGTATTTGCTTTACCCTTTGCCATGTCAGCCTCTTAGCAGAATTATTCCTTATATGTCAAGATGGATATTGAGTAAACTGGTACTTTAAAACTAGCAGGGGAAAAATAAGCGTGTACAAATTGTGAGCTCACTGTCTGCAAACAGTGGCCTGTGCTATGGAAGAGCAAGGCACAATTTTAACCCTAAACTCACAGGGAAGGCTCCTATGGGTTTTCCCTTACAGGCTAAGTGGCTCACCCCATTTGTTTTTATTTCACAAGGAGAACAGGCTGGAACCTCACTATTCCTATTCTCCCATTTGGTATCAGGAGCTAGAACCAGTTAAATAGACATTAAAGAGGCATTTAAAACAGAAGGTTAAGAATTGCGATGCTCAGCTCCGGAATATCTAAGAGTAAGGCATTCAGCTCCATCAGTAAAAATTAGTGCTGGATTTGGCACCTAACTGTGAGAACATCAGCACTTAGATGGGCTTTCCCAACAGGAATAGTAGAAAAGTGAAGGGATGATGGGGTTCCCCGAGGCAGACAGACTGTAGGAAACACCAAAGGGAGCTGAAAACCTGAAGTTTCACCCCTCTGGAGACCTTCACAACATTGACAAGCGTATGAACAATTTACAACATTCATTGAAACTCAAAAAACCGAAATGGCTTCTCTCATATGCAGAGATTGCCTGCCTTCCACCTATAGACTAGAATACTAACCCCAAAAATGGAGTATTTAGCTTAAAAAGTATACCCACAAACTCTGCGAGAAAAGGGAAAAACAGTTTTTTACCACATTTATTCCTTGCTCCTTTTCTCAGCACAGTTCATAAACAGTTGGGCTGCCATAATTAAACAGTGTGCAGGAGATGGGAATGATTCACTATAGCTTCCATGTTCTTAAACTTCACGTTGTAGTAAAATAAATAAATTAATGAATAAATAAATTCTTACTTTTAGCTTAACTTTTATCTAATGTTTATTGTGGCTTTAGCATGTTTGGCAGACCACAGTCATTCAATATTCTCTGCAGAACTGTGATCCTAAATAAAAAAGATCTACTAGTAATAGATGCAGGGATTTTAATTTGCATCCTGATTTTCCTTTTTTTTTCTTTCCTTTTTTGCCTTTTATCTTTCCAAGATGATTTAAGGCTTTCTTCCTTTGTTCATTACTCTATTACAAAGATCCTCACAGTCTACCAAATCACTGCAACTGGAAATAAACTAGAATGAACCCAGAAAGACAACGATGGCAGACAGAGATTCAACTACACAGAACCACAGAATCACAGAATGGTCACGGTTGGAAGGAACCTCTGGAGATCATCTAGTCCAACCCCCCTGCCACAGCAGGGTCACCTACAGCAGGTTGCACAGGACAGCAGCTGTAGATGCATTTCCTGTAGATGATACAAGCAATGCAAAAACTCCCGTATCTCATTGAAAACTTTGGTCAGTTTCTTTTTCTTAATGTCAGTAAAGGGACAGTTCAGATTGTGTTTCACAGATCTGAAGAATTTGCCTTTTTTTCTAAGGAACAAGCTTATCAAAATTCCAGTAATAATGCACCTCCCCCAATGTCTCTTGCAGGAAACCCTTCTATTTTACATTACCAGTTCTGTACTAAGGTTTTCCATTTTAATGTTGTGTCATAGAAAATACAGTCTTTAGAGGCTGTGATTAAATTCATACATATGTACTCTGACAGTTTGTTCCTCTAGATAAGACACAAGAGGTTAAGCAGTTTCTAATGATTCTGATCTTACCACTGTGAAAAGGGCAATTTCCCTATCCCAATATAACAGAGACTAAAAATGTTAATAAAATTCTTGTGAAAGAGATTCCATATCGCAGAATCACAGAATGGTCAGGGTTGGAAGGGACCTCTGGAGATCATCTAGTCCAACCCCCCTGCCACAGCAGGTTCACCTACAGCACGTTGCACAGGACTGTGTCCAGTCGGGTTTGGAATGTCTCCAGTGTGGGAGACTCCACAACCTCTCTGGGCAACCTGTTCCAGTGCTCTGACACCCTCAAAGTAAAGAAGTTCCTGCTCATGCTAAGATAGAACTTCCTGTGCTCAAGTTTGTGTCCGTTACCTCTTGTCCTATCACTGGGCACAACTGAAAAAAGACTCTTCCCATCACCCTGGCACCCTCCTCTTAAGTATTTATAAGTATTGATAAGATCCCCCCTGAGTCTTCTTTTTTCTAGACTAAAAAGCCCCAAGTCCCTCACCCTTTCCTCATAAGGAAGATGTTCCAATCCCCTAATCATCTTTGTAGCCCTTTGCTGGCCCCTCTCCAGCAGTTCCCTGTCCTCCTTGAACCAGGGAGCCCAGAACTGGACACAGTACTCCAGATGCGGCCTCACCAGGGCAGAGTAGAGGGGGAGGATGACCTCCCTTGACCTGCTGGCCACACTCTTCTTGATACACCCCAGGATGCCATTGGCCTTCTTGGCCACCAGGGCACATTGCTGGCTCATGGTCATCCTGTTGTCCACCAGGACTCCCAGGTCCCTTTCCACAGTGCTGCTCTCCAGGAGGTCAGCCCCCAACCTGTACTGATGCATGGGGTTATTCCTCCCCAGATGCAGTACCCTACACTTGCCCTTCTTGAACTTCATTAGTTTCCTCTCTGCCCAACTCCCTAACCTGTCCAGGTCACGCTGTATGGCAGCACAGCCTTCCAGCGTATCAGCCACCCCTCCCAGTTTTGTGTCATCAGCAAACTTGCTGACGGTACACTCTATCCCTTCATCCAGGTCATTGATGACTATATTGAACAGGACTGGACCCAGTACTGACCCCTGAGGGACACCACTAGTTACTGACCACCAACTGGACTCTGCACCACTAACCACAACCCTCTGAGCTCTATCTGTCAACCACTGTTCAATCCACCCCACTGTCCATTCATCTAACCCACATTTCCTAAGCTTGCTTGTGAGGATGGTGTGGGAGACGGTGTCAAAAGCCTTGCTGAAGTGAAAGTAGACAACATCCACTGCCTTCCCCTCATTCACCCATCTAGTCATGCCATCGTAGAAGGCCATTGGATTAGTCAGACATGACTTCTCCTTGGTGAATCCCTGCGTGATATAGATATACATATGCCCCACAAGAGTATCCTTCTTACCAAGACATCTAGAAGAGTCTGTTTGGAAAAAAAATGATAAATTTTGCTCAAAAGGTATCCCCTATGTCCATCATAGTCATGGAGGTCGCCCTCGTTGCTTTCCGGAGAGGGGTGATGGACGACGGGATGAACAGACGGACGGATGGGGCTCGGCTCAACTTTGGCAGTGGCAGGGCTGTGGACCAGCTGGGCGAGCTGGGGGAGGGTGGGTGGGTTGCCAGCTGGCTTTGCAACTTCTCACAGGCAGGGGCAGGGGGAGGGGACAAACTTTTTTCCCTCGTCTCTTGCAGAAAGGATGAAGTGCTCCTTATCTACTTTGCATATTAATATGACTACGATGGACATAGGGGATACCTTTTGAGCAAAATTTGTCATTTTCTTTCCAAACAGACTCTTCTAGATGTCTTGGTAAGAGAGATTCTCTTGTGGGATGTATGTATATCTATATCATGGAGGGACTTGAATTTCTTTGAAACTTGCAGGTATTCATCTGCTCGAGAGCATTTTAATTCAGATATTTATATTGCCAGTGGCTAATAGCTGCCTAAGATATATACATGAGTCAATGTCTTATTTATATGTCCAGCCTTAGTGGTGGAGCACTTGGGATTGCTGAATTAATGAATCAAAACTACTAGGTTGTACTGTTATTAATTTGGCCTAGACCTTTCACCAGCCCTGCTTGCACAGATTTTGTCACTTATGTGAAGCCCCACTGAGTTCTGAATGGAGGTTATAATCCATATTTTGCTATTGTCTCAACTACCTAATTTCTTTGTGCCCTAGAAAGCTCACTAAATGAATGCATATATGTGTATATATATATAATCTATGGAGAATGAAAACTTACTGTGCTTCAAAGATACATAAATGTAAATTTCCCCATTTATTACTAACTTATTACAGTAAGGATTAATTAATACTTGTATGCAAAAAAAAATTATATGGAGTAGAAGATTGCATTGGTAACTATATCAAACAAGTTCATCATAGTATTGTGGCATTTATTTTTGTATATGAAATGGTATAAATCAATCCTTCTTGTATCTTTGCATCCTCAGTTACATATAGTACTACAATATTAAATGGCCTCATGCAGTTTTGTTTGCAAATATTAATTTTTCAATGCCAGCTTTATATTTAGGGACTGTTACCTTTGGTTTGTGTTTGCATTTTTCAGCCAATATAGTTCAGAATATTCACAGATTCACTTTTACATGTACACACACTTAATTTTAATGATCAGCCAAGTTATAGGAAGATATTCTGTGGAGGGTGGTGGAGGGAATAAAAATTTGTTCAATAATTGTATGTTTGCACTAATGCTCTTTTTAGTAAAAAGTCGGAAAAATATATGGAAAATTCTTTTACAGTATTTTGATTATATTAAGTAAAAAAAACCCCTACATTTGCAGGTAAGATTTCTATCATCAGAGCTAGAGGTAATGATAACAAAATACTCCAGCATATTTAACAGAACTATTTCAAAATGCACTTGCAATAATGTAATTTGCTCATGCTCTATATTCTTGTGCATACAATAGATGTATTGTAAGAATCAGATGTCCTTAAGTTAAACCTTCAAATCTGGCAACCTAAGTTTGTAAAGGAGCATTGAAGCTAAATTATTTAAAATGTTTAATCAGAAAAATATTCTGACTGTAACTCTTTGTGATTTTAGGACATACTACACTTTTATGAAAACTGTTATTATGACAGGTTAGAAAACATGATGATTAAATGCAGAGTGTCATTGTATTCTGTCATTGGATTGCACACAGGGTTGCATGAGCAAGTTCTCCCATGTTAACCAACCATGCTAAAATTCTTATTTTTCCATATGTAATCTATCCTCAATACAGAAAAATTATAATAATTTCCTCAGGATCGTAAATTAAATATTATGGTGCATTACGACATGATGAGGAAGCAATCCTTGCAGAAGCAAAACAGCAGTGGATATTGTTTAACTATAAATTTACTTTAAACAAATTGAGAAACAGATCACTGCAAAAGATTAACAAAAAGCCCAAAGTGTTTCTTTCCTAAAAAGCCTTCTCAAGTTATATGAGCAAGAATCTGCAGGAAGCAGCTACAGCAATTTTGAGTGGAGATGAGGACTACCACCACAGACATTGGAAGCCATATTGCAGAAAGGTGCAAGAAGAGTTTGCTCATCAGAAAACCACTGCTGTTTATTTAGTCTTTATACAGTAGTAAAAGCACTGATACTTTTTTGGATTCAACCTGGGCCCGCATCTTCTCAGTCACATACCAGAGAAGCAAGTATGACAAATTCTTTTCTCTCATGTCTTTCCCAATATCCTAGATGAATGATACTTGTTGGTCATCAACTTAAAATCATATCCGAAAAACAATAGAAGTATTGCAAAATGATTTTTTTTTGTTGTTATTACCAACAAGATTTGAGTGACTTCAAATTTAACATATCCTATGCATAACTCACACTGCCAGAAAGTCCCCTTCTTACTTACCCGTTATTTTTTATAAATACCATAGCTTTTAATATGTCTGAGAAGAGAAATGAGAAATCCAAGCCTACTGTCAGCAGTGGAACTCTGTTAATGGTCTCTGAAATAAGGGATTACTTACTCTGTTACAAATAGGACCAGAAAGCCTTGGATTAGGTTGAATTTAACTGGTTTCTCCAAGAGGAACCTAGTAATTAAAAATAACAACAATCTTAAAACCATTGCCTTCAGCTTCAATAAGGGGTTGTTCCTATAGGGCTTTTATTTTGCAGATACAAATTCGTCTAATCTTCTAGAACAGTTACTTAGAAACATTTGTACACTACATTAGTCAGCAACAGGCATAAGTCAACAGGGATCATTCAACATTTGTCTAGAGTGTTCCAAAGCCAGTTATTCAATTTATGGATTACTTGTGCTACTGTGTTTGAACACCGTCTTTATAATCTGCCAAAGCCATATCTTGCATTTTAACCCTTTCAAACTATATGAAATGAAAAACAGAAAGCCAATTTGAAATTTTAAGCTTGACCTATTATCTGAAATATATGTTGCAGTCACTAAAAAGTCAATGATGTCTGACACAAGTTAACAAACACATACTGGTATCTGAAACAGTCGCAGTAACTGATTCCAGTGCTTGCTAATATACTGTAAATTTTGGCTTATATAGGTGATTGATGTGAATATATTTGTTAGGAATTAAGCAGAAAATCAGGTCCTGACACATAAGAAAATAATTAACAGAAAAATAATATAGATAACTTTTAGGTTATTAATCTTTAAAGTTTTGTTATTTCCTTTCTCTGATTTCTCCCTGGGAGAGGAGAAAGGGAGCAGAAGCAGCATTAAAACCACTAGAAGCACAAGAAAAGCATTAAAAGTATAGGTGGAATTGCTCTTGGCTGCACACAAAATATATTTTAGCTACGATGGGGATAAGTTTAAGATTGAAGGTTCAATGAAAAAATAAACTAATATAATTATTGATGGCAGTTGTAGAAGAAGGGGAAGCAAGAAGTTACTTAAGAAATAGCTTTCATTTTCATCTTCGCATTTTGATATTCAGTAATCGAGCCTTCAAATGTCCAGCTGGGTTGAACTAGTTGTCTATTATATAGCTGAGTATCCTGTTTCTGACACTGACACTTGTATATGTTCTTTAGGAAGAACATGTGAGCATGGCTGCCTTCTGCAGTTTTTACCCATGTATTCCCCTAATACTCACAGTTATTTTCTGAGGATATTCCTGCTACTTCTTCTTA
The DNA here is from genome assembly GCA_017639485.1 of Pluvialis apricaria. NCBI lineage: Eukaryota > Metazoa > Chordata > Aves > Charadriiformes > Charadriidae > Pluvialis > Pluvialis apricaria. The sequence goes on from CM030009.1 coordinate 98,167,224, forward strand.
GTAGCTGGGTATGAGTCTACTGTACAATAATCTATTTCTTTTTAAATCTATTGATATTATTGGCCTCCACAACGTCTTGTGGCACCGCATTCCAGAAATTCACTGGGGAAAGAAGTATTTCCTTTTTCTGTTTTAAATTGATTATTGAACTCCTACTAGTTTCAGTGAATTCCATTTAGCTTGAATATGGAGGGATTTGGAGATTAACAGTTTTGTTTTCATCCTATCCACCATCACACAATTTTCTAAAACTCTGTCATATCCCTCAGCCTTCTCCTATCAAAATTGCAAAGTTCCAAACTTTTTAGTCTTTCCTCATAAGGCAGCTGTGACACCTCTTTAACTATTGTAGTAGTACCTCCTTTATCTCTGCCTTGTGTTTCTTGAGATGCTAAGAGCTGCACATAGTGCTCACTATATGGTCCTGTAAAGGTCTTATATGTGGTAAAATTATATCCCACCTCTATTTTCATATAATTTTTAATGAAGCATGATGTTTGCTTGGCTTTTTGGTGGCGGTGTTTTAAAGGGATGATTTCAGAGAACTGTTGAGAACATTCCTAAAATCTTTTTCTTGAGTTTCAACTGCTAGTTGAAACTCCAGCATCATGTAAGGATGGTTTAGATTATTTCGCCCTAGATGCATCATCTTACATTTGAAACTCATGAAAACTGATTCACCACCTTTTCCTTTGTTCATTCTATTTCACGAGTCCCTGTGCATTTACCCTGTCATCACTATAAAATGTGAATTCCCAACAGACCTTTAATATCATTTGTCAGCTTGGAGATTTTGTTGCACACTGTCTTCCTCTGGTCATTAATGAAGTTGATGAATGAGTGCTGGTATCAAGGGAACACTTGAAGAGCTCTGGTAGCTGAGAGAGATGGAATTTCCCTCCACTGAACCACCTATTTCTTTGTAACAGTTTTTTTCTCTCTGCAAAGAACTTCCGTAAGTGTTCCCTGTCTAGTTTAAAGACTTTCATGTTTGCACATACCCAAAATGTACAAAAGGGTTTCAGCCTCTGGGGGAATAAATCTTTCAATGGGATGCAATGATGATTTAAGTCCTTAAATTGCTCAGCCTATAGCTCTCATGGAAGCAAATAATTTACAAATCTAAATTTTCAGGCAAAGAAATAAGAAAATCCATTTAATAAATGCAAACACTTTTGCAGAGAAGGATGAGGTAGGAAACTTTTAAAAAAAGATTTAGCATAAATCCATTGGTTGCTTAATACATCAGTGACCCCTTCAATTGTAAGCATATAGGCTACACAGAACAGTCTGTGAAGCATTTTGGTTTTCTCCTGAGTGTTCCTATTTCTGTTTTAGTTCAAACATGAGTTGTTTATGATACTGAAGAAATTAATAAAAAATTTTGTTCAGGTGCATGATATTCAGATTACTGCTAGATTACATACTGCATTTGCTACCTTGACGTTAAACAAAAATGTATTTATCTATTATGTATACTTGTAGAGGAGAAAAAAATGCTATTAGCAAATTAAATATATGCAGTCCTATGACCACTTTATTGCACAATTTTTGTGGGAAGAAATTAATTAGTGATCAAAATGATTCTCTGTTTATTCACTTTTACAAAAATTTCAATTATTTATTTTTTTAGTATAGATAATATAAAAACTTCAGATGTGAAGAGAATCATATGGTTTTCCTTACTACAGCAAAGTAGGGGAACCATTGTGTTTTGTCACACAAAAAGTTGCTGAGAGTGTGTGTTATATACGCAAATATAATCATATATATACACATACATATAAATAAAATAAGGTCTTTTCAGCTATAGAAAAGAATTAACATTTCCCAAAGAGTAGCATGATTCTGCCTGGTAGAATTAATTCATTGCTGAAATTTTAGAGGGAAGTATCTCTTTTGCTATCAGAAAAGGTACACTGGAATACTAGTGAACCAACATAGTGAAATTCTACATTTGGATCTCCAGTGGAGCAATGTAACTATTATTGGCTGCAGAGGAGGGCAAAATTTTTGTTTTAGAAAAGAAATGGTTGACTGCTTGTGCTAAAAAAATAATTCTTGATTATCTGCCTTATCTTTTTCTGAAGGATTATTACACCAAGTGAATGTGCAAATAGTTGATTACGTGTTCTTCAACATCTAGTCATTTATTCTGTAAAAATGAGTTGAAATCAGAGCTTGAAGGAAAATATTTTATACAACCCCCCCCTTTTTTTATGAAAGTAGTAGCTGATCTTTTCAGGTCTTCGTTAAGAAAGCATGCATAAAAGAAAGAACTGCTGACAAAAAGAAATAATCTGTTTTCCTTTGGCTGGATTTTTAGAACCTTGTAAAGGATTTGGATTTGTTCAGCCATGATTCCTCCAGCCTGAGCAGGTCAACAAATACCGTTGGCTGGATGCATCTACTGAGTTTTTTTACTGTGAGGTTAACCACTTGTACTGGGTGTCCGTGTCTAGGTGTTGGCAGCAGGGGTCTTTAGGAATCGCCTCTGTGAGGAGAGGCCGGGGCTGCTCCATGCCAAGCATAGGTGGTGTGGTCTCCAGCAGACCCACCTCAGGGCACAGCTGAACCCAACAGCCAAGATGGTGATGCCTCTGGGAAAATGTATTTAAGAAAGGGCAAAACACCAGCACTTGGCCTTGTTGAACTTCATGAGGTTCACATGGACCCACTTCTCAAGCTTGTCAAGGGTCCTCTGGATGGCATCCCTTCCCTCTAGCATATCAATTGCACCACTCAGCTTGGTGACATTTACAAACTCCTGGAGGGTGCAATCAATCCCACTGTCCATACCATTAATAAAGATGTTGAACAGTACCTGTCCCAATACGGGGTCCTGAGGGACACCACTTGTTACTGATCTCCATTTGGATGTTAAGCTGTTGACTGCAATTATTTGGACACAGACATCCAGCCAAGTCCTTATCCATTGAATAGTCCATCCATCAAAACCATATTCCTCCAATTTAGCAACACGGATGTTGTGTGGAATCGTGTGAAAGGCCTTACAGAAGTCAAGGTAGATGACATCAGTTGTTCTTCCTTTATTGATCAACACAGCCACTCCATCACAGAAGGATAATCAGATGAGTCAGGCATGATTTGCCCTTTGTGAAGCCGTGTTGGCTGTTTCTAACCACTTCCCTGTCATGCATATGCGTTGACATGGCTTCCAGGAGGATCTGTTCCATGTTCTTACAGGGCATGGAGGTGAGGCTGACTGGTTGATAGTTTCCAGGGTCTTCGTTTTTTACCCTTTTTAAAAATGGGTGTAATGTATCCCTTTTTCCAGTCACTGGAGACTTTGCCTGACTGCTATGACTTTTTGAATATAATGGAGAGCATCTTGGCAACTACATCAGCCAGTTCCCTCAAGACCTTGGGATGCATATCATCAGGTTCTGTGGACTTGTGTATGTACAGGCTCCTCAGAAATACAGATAACATAAATGAAATACAGATAAAAAATCAAGGTATAAATGAAATACAAATGAAATACTGATAAAATAAATACATTGATTAAAAATAAACAAGGAATTTTAAAATTAATTTGTAATGCCTGTAGTATGTAAATATACTGATTTTAAAATAAGATCAGTATTCTTACAATTATCTTATTTCAACCACTAAGATCCATATTATATCTGAAACAGCCTTATTTTTGAAACTTTTTGAATATCAAAAGCTTCCAGTGGTTAACAGTTATATGAGAAACTCAAACCAAAATCAGTCGAGTTTACAGACCCTCTGGAATTTCTTTGAAAAGTTAACAGATTCATTTATATACTTGCATATGGATTTAACTTTGTTCGAAAGTTCTATCTTTTGACCTTAGTGTCGTGTCTGAGACCCCACTGAGAGTTAGTGGCTTAAAGAAAAGTGGAATTCATGGCCTGATCAGCCCACGACATTCTTCTACTGCCTATGTGTCAAATTTAATGGCTTGTGACAGGTCAATTAAAGCTAAGGAACTCAAGGTTTGTATGACAGATTGGTTGTTTATGAAGTGAATTGATATGTGTACATAATGTAATAATTTGCATAGTTAATTTATTATTGTTGTGAGCATTATATTGGCTTGTGTAAATTATACCAGTTTGCTGTTCAGCTAAAAATGGATATTGATGGATTTGTTTTGACTCTGCACAGGTTGGCCCTGACTAGAAATTTGTCTGGATGCAATTCTTTGCTGTCTGGCATCAGATGGCAGAGTGCTTCTGCGTGTCAGATATGAGGACCTATGTCAGTGGATACAGGCAAAAGTGCTTAGGTCTTGATACTAGCAAAGTTCAAACTTCTGTTCACTGCTCTGGAAGATGAAGGATGAGTAAGAGAGAGGATTGACAGACCACCTCCATAACTCATTGCTCAGGGCTGTCACCAATAGATGTTGGACAGTTAGCAAGTGCGTATATTCAAGTTTTATAAATACATGCTTCAGGTAAAACAGGTTCCTCAGGAAAGATTGATAAGGATGTAGATCCAAAACTTTGATATTTAGTGCAGTTTCCTGGAATGTGGGAGACTTAAATTTATGTCTATTCTTCAAAGGGTGATTTTAAAATAGGTGTCTGTTTTTATTCTGTAACCATCATAGTCATTATATCACTGCATATATAGTGGAATGCATCTTTATACTTAGTTTTCTTTCTTTTTCCCTGGCATATAGCTATCTTAGCTTATATGTCTAACATTGGTATGGGTTTATCTCTTTTCCTGTTGAAGACTTAAACAAATGTGTTCCTTTTAGGCATACTGTTCAGTATTTATACTTAGATATCTTAGATAATTCTTCATTCAACTTAGTTCAGGTAACTATGAATTTTTTCCTGAGCCTATATGAACTTCCCAGAGACCTATAAAGCTGTTCTGAATTAACAGAGATATTGTGGGGGTAGTTTGGGAAAAACAGGTAGAAGAGTTGGTAGGTTTTTAATAATATACCATTTTGAAGGCTACTTATTGGTTTACAATTGGCTTAAGCAAAATTAACTCTGCCCGCTGCTGAAAAGGCCTCTTTCCTTTTCTTATTCTTGCATCAGCACTTGCAATCAGGTGAGTCAGATCATTTAGTTTTGGTGCTGGTTTTTTTGTTTCCCCACAATTAGTTTTCAGTCATAACTAATCTTGACTTGCTGTCAGGCCACGATTGCTAATATTGGCTGAAGGGAAGCAGCAAAAACTGTAGCTTAGAAAGGCAAGAGTGTTATTTTGGAAAAAATGGGGTCTTATTTTGGCTTAAGCTGATCATGAAGTAGTACCCTAAGAGGTATTCAGGACATCCCCTTCATGATCAAATAACTGCAGCCAAGCCCAAACTTTTAATATGTGCACAGTGACAAGAATGTATCTTGTCCTTTTGAGACCCTGTTACATGTTCCTATGCCACTGTTATCCTTTTAGTATACAGGTGTAATGAAATACATGTTGGTCACCACCTTGAGGCTACTCGGAGAATGAAGCAGTATAATATATGGATCATGCTTGTTAACTGCAGTTTCATGTTGTGATTACATCACACCACTTTCTGAAAAGTAATGGCTTTCAAAAAGCTTATGCGGGCTATGCAGGATCTTTGTATTAACCTGTAATATGCATATTATGTCTCAGCTCCTCTGTTTTGCTCACTCTCTCATGAACATAATATTGCAGTTGATGCCAGTGGCAACTTCTGAGCCGGTGTTTCTAGTTTTAAGTGGGAGGCAATTACTGACAGGATGTCATCTGTTAGATTTTGTTCCTTACTGTGACTCATTAAAACCTACTTTACCTTCTGTGAATACTAGAAAGGCTACCCCTTCCCCTGCTTGCCCTTTAAAAAAAAATAAAAAATATTTGCTAGTGACTGTCGGGCAAGTAATGCAAGGTGAGCAGCCATTTGTAGCACACCTTGCTGTACATTTTAATTAATGTGATTGTGCCAGACAGATAAGGGTCTAGAAAAAATAGCACTTGCATGAAAAATGAATTGTGTATTTACTTCAAGATGAAGAAACAACAATCAAATGTGGCTTATCTTTTTCTGTAATAAATATAAATACATATTGTATATAGTTAAATATGAGCCTGTTTGGTTTTCTACCTCTTAGAGTGCCTTCTGCTCTTATTCATACAAATGCAAATAGAAAGAAACTTCAGTGGAAGGAGGGTGATAGGTAAGAATCTGTCTATGTATATAGCTGACTTGCATATGCTTTCTAAAATACATTTAAATAAATGACTCCATCATTCATGTCAACAACAGCACTCTAGTACACTTTAGATGAATGAAATGCTAAAAACTGCAAAATGGAAGCTTTCAAAATGGTACCTTCAAATTGCTATAATCAATTTTAAGCATTCTTTAACTTTCCCAAGCACGAAAAATAATTATATAAATTTTGAAAAGCCTGTGGATTTTAATAGTCTGTCAGTCATCTTCTCTTTACTGTTTTTTAAGGTTGATCTGCTTAATTGAAATAATTAAATATTAAAGTTCTTTCAAAATAAAATGAATGAAATAATGTGGTGGTTTTGAACTGGATGTGGGTTTTTCAGCCTTACGTGGCAGAGGTATTCCACAGAAATTACAGTTTCTTTTGATGCTTATAAATTATTATTATAGTAATTATTTCACCAATTAAAACATCAATAACTCTACATAAGTACATAGTAAGCATATAAATAAAGCTTCAGTGAAGAGTCTATAGGACATAATCCTGGGACCAGTATAATTTTCTCATGGCACTTGCTAAATATTCTAAACACTCCCTGAGCTGAACAGGAGAGAGCTGTTTAAATAAACCATATGGTATTTATTTAAAATAAAACAAAGTAATCTGTAAAAGCACTGAGCAACAAGGTTCCTAAATTTTATTTATGATTAGAAAGGGATTTACAGAAGCATGGAGAAATGCGTATAAATACCTAATGGGAGGGTAAAGAAGATGGAGACAGACTCTTCTCAGTGGTATTCAGTGACAGGGCAAGAGGCAATGGGCAGAAACTGAAACACAAAAAAGTCTATTTAAATTAAGAAAGTACTTTTTTACTGTAAGATTGGTTGAGCACTGGAACAGGTTGTCCAGGAATAAGTTGTTGAGTCCCCATCCTTGGAGATATTAAAACCCCCACTGAACATATTCCTGGGCAACCTGCGGTAGCTGACCCTGCTTTCAGCATGAGGAGTTGAACCAGACAGTCTCCAGAGACCTCTTTGAGTCTACTATTCTGTGATGCTGTGAATGTTTGCTCTCTGCCTCCGTAATGAGAAATTATGTGGCCTTCATTCAAGACAGACACAGAAGATTTCACTGAAGGATTTAGGGAGAGATTTTCTGAAGCATTCATTGTTTTCACATTCACAGCACTGAATATAGCTGATCTACATGAAGGAAATATAGGAAGTTATAGTCACAAGCCCATCCACTGGTGCCAGCAGTTCTGCAGTGCAACTTTCTCACGTTCATTAATGTAACACTAATTTCATTGGTTTTGTACAGCACTGACTTTTTTTTCTCCACTTTGAAGATTACTGTTTCAGTAGCTTCATTCTCCCATGACTTTATTAAAGAAGCTAAAGAAAGAAGTATTCAGCTGTGCTGCCCATAACAAACATCATAAAACTTCCTAGCATGTTTTAGCAGAGATATTCTATTGCAATAACATGAGATATTTTAAAATCACATTTCTTATTTCATTTATGTTTTATTATATGTAAAAAAAAAAAATTAACAATGACAACAAAAAAATCCCTAAAAATTTCAGGCAATTTCAGTTAATTCTGAAAAAAAATGCTGGACACATAAGAAAATCCTTTTAGCATTCCCAGGTAGAAAGAGAAGATCTCCTTGATGTTCATGAGCCACAAAGTGTTAAGATTGAGAAAACCTTCTGATGTATCACATTTCTGTCTTTTAAGGCATTTTCTAACCCATCTCAGTGGTCATTGTCAGAGATACTATATTGGTCCCTATGGACCTATTGTCTGATGTGCAGCAGTCTTTATGTCTTGCATAACAGATATATCAATTTAAGCCAAACAGCTTATGTCTTCTATTGATAAATAAAGTCTTAAATATCCCTACTATATCTTTACAGTACACTGCTCAGCTACTTTCCAAACATTTAGCTTTCAGTTCCCAGTCTGACCTTTGTGCTTGCTGAATACAAATTCTTGATATGTTAGCTTACTGGTAAAAAATAAGTAAATTAATAATATGTTTTCTTAAGACCTCTGCCAGCTGTGTTTTCTATGACCCTAAGGATTAAAAGGATAGTTGAGTATGTACAGAGACTCTGAAAGTCCATATTCTAGTTTCCCATTTTATTGATTGCAGAATGAACTTGCACAGGTCCCTGGTTGCAATACAGAGATTCCTTATCTATAAAATACTTTGAAATGGGAAATGTATGCACCAGCTGTGGATGAGTTAAGACAAGGGCTTATCACTATCCTTTTAGCTGTAGCCTGTAGGTGCTTATGTTCATATTTGTAAAATAAAAATGGACCTAAAAATTTTCCAAAAGAACAGCACAGCAAAGGAGCCATTCCTGAATAAAATTTTGAATGGGCATGATTTTATAACTCCAAAGAGGAATTAGAATAGTTTGTTCTAAATTGTACTCTATATTTTACTGTGTAATAACATAGGCTCATGGTATGTTTTTATGATGATATCAGCTAAAGATTTTTAATTTCATAAAGATTTAAACAGTATTTTTCTATGTCACTTCACTAGTCAGTTGTGTTGCCAAATGTTTGGAGATGCCAAACCCAGTAACCTGACAGATATGAGGTTGCCACAGCTCCATGTCCCCACATTCAGAAAGCAATGAGGTTGAGCCTGTGCTCCAGTAGACACACACAAGCACACACACAACCAGGACAGCCATCCTACCCAGTAGCTGGCCTCTGAACCCCAGACTCCATAGTCTCCCTTGCCAGTTGTGTGGACCTCCTGGTCCTTCCAGCAGCCAACAAGCAGGCTTTCTAGTCTTTCCAGTATCCAGCCCAGAATTATCACAGAATCATAGAATCATAGAATGGTTTAGGTTGTAAGGGACCTTGAAGATCATTGAGTTCCAACGCCCCTGCCACAATCAGGGACAGCTCCCAGGTTGCTCAAAGCCCCATCCAACCTGGCCTTGAACGCTTACAGGGATGGGGCATCCACAACTTCTCTGGGCAACCTGTTCCAGTGCCTCACCATCCTCTGAGTAAAGAATTTCTTCCTAATATCTGATCTAAATCTACCCTCTTCCAGTTTGAAGCCATTGTCCCTTGTAATATCACTACATTCCCTTGTAAAAAGTGCCTCTCCAGCTTTCTTGTCGGCCCCCTTCAGATACTGGAAAGCCAGATTTCTCCAGAGCCTAGTCTTCTCCAGGCTGAAAAACCTCAACTCTCTCAGCCCAGCTTGTGTTTGTTCTTGGGATTGCTGCAACCCACTTGCAGGACCTTGCACTTAGCCTTGTTGAACTTCATGAGGTTTGTACAGCCCCACTTCTTAAGCCTGTCCAGGTCCCTCTGGATGGCATCCCTTCCCTCAGCGTGTCCACCGCACCACACAGCTTTGTGTCACCAACAAACTCAATGAGGCTACACTCCATCCCAACATCCATGTCACCAACAATGCTAAACAGCACTGGTCCCAGTGGGGACCCTGAGGTGGTCTCATCAGACTCATCAGGCTCACCATACTCATCACTGGTCTTCACTTGGATACTGAGCTGTTGACCACAACTCTGGCTCCCAAGTGATTTATCTTGCTCACTGGATACTCCAGTCTGATGTTTCCTAGTGCTCACATACTGACATAAGCACTCACATCATGTGCCCTGACTGGGGCATGAGGGTGCCCCTGCCTGCCGTTGTGCCGCTGGACTCCTTCTAATGGATGGGGAGAGAAGTCTTTAATCACATAAATGATCAAGCTGAGTCCTGATAATCTCTGCATCCTGTAAATATCTCAAATATAGTCAAAGGCTTTATTTATATCAAAACCCACCCACATAGTTCTGGGGCATCTTCTTCAACATTAATCTATATTGAAACAAGATACTTAAACATTTAAACTAAATTTGGACGTTGTAATGAGGTTATGGACAAGAGTTCTTTGGTTCTTTGTGATGATTTTAAAAGAACATGACATAATTAGCTGATGATATTAATAATTATTGTTAATATTTTATATAATGCCTATTTTAAAATTACACCTAATTTTGTTAGAGAAGATTTTTTTTCTGAAATGTAACTAGGACTTTTTCAAAATGCTTCTTTGAAAAGCTAATATCAAAGCCACCAGAGAGGCCTGTGGATCTTTTTGGTGCTTTGGTTTTTTTTAATTACCCTGGCCTGGGGTAGTAATAAGTAGAGTAGGAAATGTACCAGGACACAGTTGTTCTTCTTTTCTTCTTATTTTGTTTCCTCTCCTCTCCTCTCCTCTCCTCTCCTCGCCTCGCCTCACCTCGCCTCGCCTCGCCTCGCCTCTCCTTTCCTTTCCTTTCCTTTTACCCAGATTTTGAGGCCTAAGGAAGACTTAACAATCAAATATTATTTCTATTTTACCTGTCCTCTAGGTCACTGAGTGTCACACCAAGAGAATTTTGCTTGCTTACTTATTTTATTTTTTCTCTTCTGATTTCACTGCTTCTAAAACATTTTTATTTCAGTTTAACTCGAACCGATTCAGCATCTGTCTGTAGTTTATTTTTACTGAATTGAGCTTCATCTTTTACTTGCTATTTTCTTAACTAGTATTCCTTTGTTTTGTTAATCCGAGACCCGTATTTTGGAAGGTGTTGGTGGGGGTTTCCTGTTGAAAGTCAGGTTAAATTTTATTTTTTTATGTCCATCATGAATGTCAGTGACAACTACAAGGAATTTTCCCCCTTAACTAATGCCAAAGTTATTGAAATCAATGTGAAAAAAAAGCTCTCACAGGTGTGCTAGATTACACACCAGATCATAATCCTAGTGTTTTTCTTTACACATTGTCAGGGAGAATAAATTCTTAATTTTTCCACAATGGTAGTAAGAAAGACTGTTTTTACAGTGATCTGGAGTTCATGTACATCTAGAGATAAATGAAAAATTCTCAAATATTTGGGGCTTTCAGAGTAACAGATAGGTCTTCAAGAATGCATATTTTCATCTATTTTAATTGCTATTAAAGCTAAATGATCATAACAATTTTTATTCTGTGGATGCTCACCATTTTTGGTATTTTCTTTACCAGGAGTCACCTTTCAGTAATCCATGAGGTAAATGCAATGCACAAATTTCACAGAAATAGATGCGTAGATCATGTACTTCGTTAACCTTCTGTACACAGCTGACTTACTCTCAGTACGATTTCTGGTTTTCATGTCTGTAGGGTAATACTTATGAAGATATGTTCACACTGAAACACTTTGATAAGCTACCCTCTTTTCTTTCCTTTAATATTAATATCCTGAATCTTATTTAGAATTTCTTGGAAGCACACTAATTTAGGAAAAAAGATAAGCTAGTTTCATTGGTTCTGAACAGATATTCCTATTCCATAGCAAATGTTTCATATGACTATCCAACAACATAATTTTTGTTAATTAATTCCACACTGAGTCAAACATATAGCTCTATACTGAGTATTCCTGTTTCAAACTCCAAGAGCAAGTTTCCCTGACTCCCTACTTCACAATACAGTTCCCTACATTTCATGGTATGCCCCCTTCACCCTGTTCTGTCTCATATTTAATTGTGATAAAGCACACTGTTGCTTGTTTATGATCATTTAACCAAGAAACCTTTGTTAACTCTACAACAGTAACTGATATTCATTTTCATTAGTTTTTTTTCATCTGTCCCTGTCTACAAACTCTACTATTAAAAAACATAGTAAATCCTATCCCAGCAAAACCTGATTCCTGAAGATTCCCAATACAACTTAATCCCTTTCAGACCATTGTGTTTCATTTCCACATGCAGACACGTAAGTATAGATGTAGATGTCTATATAGAAACTGGAAGTCTTATCTGCCAGTCATGGTCACTGGAGATCCAATCAATATCGTCACTGGAGTTCGAGAAACTATTAAGCTGACCAAATGTAGATATTTAATTTAGGTTAAGATAAAATAAGTAGCTTTTAGACTCCAATGGCTGAAATGACTGAATTTTATGGACTATGATGAGGGTTTAGGTACCTTTAATACGTGTCATAATCCGCACAGTAAAATTGCAGGTTCATAGAATAATTCAAGTTGGAATGGACTTCAGAAGAACCTTTAGTACAAACACCATCTGAAAGTAGGGGCAGTATGTCAACACTATAGTTAAACGTCTAAGTTAGTTAGGCACTAAATCTCAGTCCTAGTGAACTAATAGTCATAAGTAAGAGCAGAATGTTCCTATGTTTGCATGCTTTATTTGCAGTTTATAAATTCTTTAAAAAACACCTGTATTATTGCTTAAGTTCCCCATATAGTCCAGTTATGAAAGCATTCAAAGACATTATAGTCTCTTCATTGACTGACTAGAGAAGATATGTATTTAAATGAAGTAGATTAAATCTCACTACTATTATTGTCATATATCATGGACAGATATTTAAGGAACAGTTTATCTTATCTTCCAGTAAAATCTAATAATTTTCTATCCGATGCATTGTGTAGAATTTTAACCTATAAATGTTCAAAGTCCTGCAACAGGTAAAGGTATTTTCTCCATTCTTGCTTCATGAAACAAGTTTCAGTCACTTGCTTTAGTACTACCCTTTCAAGATTGAATACACCAACTTTGATTACTATCATGTATAAGATCTTTCTTCCTCTTTGTCATAATAATTAAGGATGACAATCAGTCTGAAGAGTAAAAAAAAAAAAAGAAAAAGGAAAATATTACTTGCTGTTTTATGCTTGAATTTGTCATATACTTGGATATTGTAACATAATATCTTGTTATCATCCACTGTTTCATAGTTAAGTTTCCACAATTTAGGATCATATTACTGAGACAATGTCACAGTATGTCTCATGTAGAACACCATAGTACATAGTTCAATAGCCTAAATACAGAGATGGGTCTGTTGTACTTTTTAAAATAGGTTAAAAATCCATTAGTTCTACAAAAGAGGGAAGGGTTCTCATAAAAACTCATGGAATACAGACGATATGAGGCTGATGTCTTTAATGACATGATCTTATACTATTTTTGTCATATATTGATACACTGTATCTTCTTTTGCAGGGAAAGATTTGCTGCCCATCAACTCCGCTAATCGTAATACACTCTGTGGATCTTTATTGCATGTCACAAGTCTTTTTCTCGACCACATTCATTATAAAAAAAAATAAAATCCAAACTAAACCTATTCTGAATGTAGGACTAGTGATTTGTATGTAACAGATTTATTGCACTCAGACTCAGTCTTAAGTTAGCTATTTATATACATCAGTTTTTCTCCACTCTGAAATAATCACCACTGATTCATAGAAGTATATATATAACCCTAAATCAACAATAATTCATCTTTCCTTAGTTATCCAGATAAATAAAACTATGGAAAAAAAAATAATTATTTGCTCATGACTATGTAACTTACAGAACAAAAAACACAAAGGTCAAAAATTCTGAGGTTATTGCAAAAATAAATCTAGAGGATTTTAAACGCACAAAAGTCTGCTTATTCTTGAATTCCTCTTATTCCCAGGACAGCTTTATTCTGGGACTGACTTAAATTTAATTTTTTGCAATCAGTCATGAGAATTTAATCATATAAAATTGTGAGTAAAAAGTTTTACTCTTAAGACATGTAGGATTTTTTTTTATCTGATCTGGAGATCAGATTTCATATGGTCTATAATTCGCCAATAGTAAAAAGAAGGCTAATTACAATCACAGCATTGAAACTGTGATAGTAAAAGAAAGAAATTTAAAATAAAGTGTAATTCACTCCTAAAGGACCATTCCTTAGATGCCAGCATAAAACTTCTATCTTCTCCAATAAATTTTCTCTGCACAGGATAAGAGAGACTATTATATCTAATGATTAATTTCTTACTGTAGTCCACAGACTAAAAGACATGGAAGATGAGATAGGATTGATAAGTCATTCTCTCTGGTTAGTAAAAATTTTATGTGTATTTGCATACCTAAAAATACGATCCTATCATTGCAAGACTACGACAAAAACTTCAGTTTTAGTTCTCACATGAATCTGTTACCAGAAACCGGAAAACTTCAGGGACAGTTGTGAGGAAGGTCAACTTTTATAAGACGGACTTTCAGTTCAAAGCACTTCATACAGCCTTAATTCACCAGATCAACTCTAAATAATGTTATAAACAAGGCTACTTTGAAGGTCTTTTAGTCTTCTGCACTGTCTGTATAAAAAATATCCTGCAAAATACTAACAGGACTGTTCTGTGGATATGGGTTATTTAGTACTGTATTTTCTTTTTCTCATAATGTTTATTGATGAACAAAAAAGGGCATTTTAAAGGATTAATTAATATTTGAAATTGTAGTACTGTGTCCCAAAAAAATGTCATTGCTATGACTCATAAAAGATAGAGGCTTTTGCCACCATTGAAGACTGAAGAATTGCTTAAACTTGTCTTGGCCTGAGCTGACTTTAGGTTGTTTAAGCTGTCATAACAATTGTTTAATGGTTGGGTAATGATTAACTATCCTGAGGTTTTGGTTATCTTCATGAATACTGTATATGCTAAAAAAAATTAACAAATCTGTGTAGGGAATCAGTGAAGAAAGAGCAAGTAAGCACTCTGTATTAGCAAACATATTAAAGTAACCTTAAGCAAATCAAAGACATAGAATAAATAACTCCCTCTCCATCCTCCCTATGTTCTCTCAGTGATGAACGTCTGGCATTGCCAACTCTTTGCAACTCATTGTATTCATCTGGAGTAAGATGGGCACAGAATCACAGGATCACAGAATATCCTAGATTGGAAAAGACCTGTAAGATAATCTAGTCCAATCATTAACCCAACACTGACAAGCCCACCATTAAACCACGTCCCTTGGCACTACACCTACATGACCCTTAAATACCTCCAGGGATGGGGACTCCACCACTGCCCTGGGTAACGCGTTCCAATGCCTGATTATCCTTTCAGTGAAGAAATTCTTCCTCATATCCAATCAAAACTTCCCTTGGCACAACTTGAAGCCATTTCCTCTTGTTCTCTTGTTCCTCTTGACAGAACAGGTCAAGTCCCACCTCTCTGCAACCTCCTTTCAGATAGTTGTAGAGAGTGATTAAGGCCTCCCCTCAGCCTCCTTTCTCCAGGCTAAAAAACCCCAGTTCCCTCAGCCACTCCTCATAAGACGTGCTCCAGATCCCTCACCAGTTTCGTTGCCTTTCTTTGCACACACTCCAGTGCCTCAGTGTCCTTCTTGTGGTGAGGGGCACAAAACTGAACACAGTACTCAAGGCTAAAATCACCTCTCTGGTCCTACTGGCTACACTAGTCCTGATACAGGCCAGGATGCTGTTGGCCTTCTTGGCCACCTGGGCACACTGCTGGCTCATGTTCAGCTGGCTATCAATCAACACCCCCAGGTCCCTCTCTGCTGAGCAGCTTTCCAGCCACTCCTTCCCAAGCCTGCAGTGTTGGTGGGGGTTGTTGTGGCCAAAGTGTAAGACCCAGCATTGGGCCTTATTGAAACTCATACAGTTTGCCTTGGCCCATCCATCTAGTCTGTCTAAATCCCTCTGCAGAGCCTCCCTACCCTCAGGCAGATCAACTCTTCCACCCAGCTGGGTGTTGTCTGCAAACTTACTGAAGGTGTACTCGATCCCCTCATCCAGATCATTGGTAAAGATGTTAAAGATGTTATACAGGACTGGTATCATCAGCTTCAGGACTTAGACAGGCAGTGGAAGGAATATAGCACTAGAGAAAAGAAGGGTAGACATAGGAAAAGGGTTGCTTATGTACGACAGTGATAAACTTTGCTGAAGGGGACATTAGTTCATTAATGGTATAATTCAGACTGTATTAGCATCATTGCAATAGGACTAATAACTGTATTGTTACATTTTAACTAGTAGTTTGTTGATTGCTCAAGCATTAGTCAGTTTAACAGTAAGTTCCTGGATAAATATATAAGGCAGTCCCCTTTTACCCATAGTATAATTTTGAATGCAACATGATATGTGGGAAACTTAAGCACTATGTTAATGCTGAACATCATTGTTTGGCACACAGAGTCACCTCAGGTAGGATCTTCACCCAATAAAATTTTGCCCATGAGCTTGTTAAAATTCTCTCTCCTCTTTATCCAGAGCTATGTTAAAAGTTTATTTATCACTAAGCACTCAGTCAGAAATATATTTATCTAAAAATAAAATAATGACAATAATGTCCTTACACCCCCCATCCTCAAAGTATATTTTGTGTACAGATGGCTTATCCTATTAGTCTTCTCTTTGTATTACAGTAATTACATTTTTGGATAACTCATCTTTACAATACTGATTCAAACCTTGTCTTGTTGTGTATGGTCAAAACGTGTTACACAAAGGTACTCAACATATTCCTGAGTTTGTATGAGCTTTGTTAAACACACTCATACATTTGAAAATATGAACACAAATGAGTTTTCTCCATAGTTTAAACCATAGTGATTTTTCCTTGTGTTGCAAATAAATCAGTGTTTTTCTTTCATGACTGAGTTTAAGTAAAGGACCATGCTTTTCAGCAAGATTTACCTCAGTTACTTAAATACTTTTATGACTGAGTCCATAGTTCCATTGTGCCTATGTATTATATGTATGTTTATTTGCATGGGTTTAATTTTGGTCCAAATTTGAAATGTTTTTCAGATGACTATAGGATCACAAGAGTGAAAAAATAAAATGATAAAAGACAGTTTGGTAGTTGTTTGCTTGTTTTTTCCAAGTTTTGTAAGAAACATTATTCGGATTGATTTGGTTTGGAGTACTTTCTGAATACTCAAAGCTTACTGATCCTGTTCTCTTCTCTTTTGCACTCTTCAAGGGTGCTTACTTTTGTAATTGACAAGGTGGTAAAAATATTTTTAATTAACAGGTTTCTTTGATTCTGTTAGTCTTACAACTTGCAGTTAGAAATATGATTGCTTCTCTCTGGAGGCTCAACATTCAGTGTTCAATTAATGAAGACTAAAGACTGCTACTGATGAAAATAAATATTGCTTATTTAAGAAAATATGCAAGTAAGTAATCATTAACTTCTATGGTATTTTTCCATAATTAATTACATTTATTGATTTTTTTTAAATAGGTGTTTTTAGCACTCAGAAGATTGACTCAATTGATTATTTATTATTAAAATCAGTACAACCATTCTCAGAAGTGAAACTAAAACAATTTTACTGTTCATTAAGGTTGTTTGCAGTTTCAAATTCCTGGGGAAAAAAAAATATATTTATATAAATTTCTGGGAAATAAACAATATTTTCATATGGCTTTGAACTGTTTTTCTGTATCCAAGGTCAGCTTGTTACTTATGCTGCTTTAGTCTTAAAATGATAAGTATTCATCTTAATATTAATGGTTCCTGTTT
Organism: Pluvialis apricaria; assembly: GCA_017639485.1. Classification (NCBI taxonomy): domain Eukaryota; kingdom Metazoa; phylum Chordata; class Aves; order Charadriiformes; family Charadriidae; genus Pluvialis; species Pluvialis apricaria. Next base: position 98,184,765 of record CM030009.1, read on the forward strand.
CCTGTGAGAATTACGAAGAAAAACAAAGTGGATAGCTACAATGCTTCTACTGTTATTCATAGTTTCCCAGAGCTTCAGGGAGTGAAAATAGATGACAGTCTTGCCTACGTTGTTCAGGCCTTTGTTTTCAGCATAAAAACTGAAATATTTTAACTTACTGACTTTTAAGCAGAAACAGAGAAAACAATTCAACTGTATATTGAGAAGGAAAACAAAAACATACCCTGGAGAAGAACTGAAAGAAAAAAAGGATTCTTGTTACAGCTATCTAATGCATCTGGTATTACACATTGATAAAGTATGTTAAGAAATGGAAAAGAGGTACTTAGAAGTTAAATTCTGATTTTTGATGTCTGTTCACTAGTTAACAGATAAACTGTCAAGCTGTATTAAAGACACCGGACATAAAGAAAAAAGTATGTAAATTATATTGCAGGAGTGTTTTAAAGAGAAAGTGACAGAAGGAAATAAAAGAAAGGAACAAATTTCTGGTACTTTGAAAAAGAAAAGAAACAAAAAGGGGAAAGCAAAAGAAGTGGATGTAGATAAAATGGAATAATGTCTGAATCATAAAATCACAGAGTCATTTAGGTTGGAAGAGATCCTTAACTTCGTTGAGTGCAACAGTTAACCTAACATTACCAAGTCCACCACTAAACCACGTTCCTAAGCACCATGTATACACATCTTTTAAATACTTTCAGGCATGGTAATTCAACCACTTCCTTGGGCATCCTGTCTCAATGCTTGACAATGCTTTTGGTGAAGAAATTTTTCCTTGATCTTGTAGGAAAGATTTTGTAGGAGAGAAAAACACAGTGAATTATGTATATTACATTTCAGAGGAACATGTTTAACTGGATTTGATTAGGTCCTAATTTTTGACAAAACTCATTCACATGAGCTGAAGGCTTAATCTGTTTCACAGTTAGTTGGTTGTAGGAAATGTTTTAAAGGACAGAGGTGCATGGACCCCTACAGAAAGCTAGAGAAGTGGGGAAGATAAAAAATGTCCACGTTTTAATTGCTACCCAGACATCTGTTAATAGTTTTAAAATCTCTCACAGACCTTTTAAAGGCATTCTTTGTAACCATTTCTCTCATAATGCAGAACTTTGTTGCTTTCATTTTCTTTGTTTCAAAGACAGGCAAGGTAACTTCAGCTCCCCTGCAGCTTAATGAGAGTGAGCGCCTAAACAGACTGAAGAATCTAGAATGGAATCATTTACCCCATATCATGCAGGAGTTATGCATTTAAACATGGACTGGGACTTGGGATTTCTTAGCTCTGTATTATAGCACAGGTTACTGCAGCATTGCTGATCTCTATTATATCTTCTGATGAAATATATCTGAGTCAATGTGTTCACTATTTGAGATATATATTTAGGCTATTTCACCAGCCATAGCTGAAAATGACATGTAGAAGAGCAAAGAAGTGTTATTCAAGAAGCATAACAGAAGTGTGCTGTAATTTTAGTCTTTGATCTGTGGTTGATTTTCAACTTAGATATACAATGGAATAATTTTCTTGAATTGGAATTTATATCTTTTTGATTTTAATAGAGCCGAGATGTTTTAAACTTTTGTTTAGAGGACAATGAAGTCTTTTGAAAATCACCAGCTTTTACAATGTCACTATTTTTAGAATGTCTTAGGGTTTATTCCTTGATGCAAACTTTTGCCCCATAACATAGAATATTAAAAATTCAGAATGATGAAATTGGAATATTGAAAACTGGAAAATATTTCAATATTTTCCTTTTAAGAAAATAACACTTTTTACCTGGACCTAAAAGAACTTCTGATTTATTTTTTTTTTTTAGAAGAGCAAATTTATATCTATTGGAAGATTTAATTGTTATGCCCATAAATATCTTGTTGACTGTCAGGCTCTGATGACCAAACATCTGATCAACGGTAACCTAAACATTAATTGGAAAACCTCTATTACATAATGTATTTTTCTTTTATCTATGTTATAGGCTATATAGTAAGTCAGACATTAGCATGTATGTCTTGATTTTGATTTGGATTCACTTCACCAGTGGGCAATAGAGAAACTTAATACTTATGCTGCTTTGTTACAAATGATAGAATATGCTTGTGTTTGCAAAAGAAATTTAAAAAAAAAAAAAAGGGGGTGCTGTTTGGCTGACAGTATACCACTGAACTTTGAATATGAGCTAATTTGAACTATTTAATGACCTAGTACTTGGATTTTTATTTTTCACTTAAATTGTGCAGTTGCATTAATTGCTGTGTATTCTACATACTTAACTGCCCTCTCCCTGCACCTAGATAATTAGAAGTTTAATTATGATATTTAATAAGTTGGAGGCTATTTTTAGAACTGGAAATAGGTAGCAGTAAATAACATCATAAATATTTTTTGACCTTTTCTCTGTGTTTTTAAAAATATTGAATCAAATATCAAGCTTAGTGAACTGGATGCATTGTTATTACATCTGTCCGGGAAAGGTATGCCTTTACAGGATAGCATTAAACGTGTCTTCTAAAGTTTTATTTAGATTTATCATTTTTTCTTTTTTAAAAACAAATTATTTGTATTCAGTATTCATGATCTGCAATAGTTGTAAGCATAATGCACAGTAGAACTTTCATTAAAAGAATTTCAAATCCTAGTTGTAACATAGCAAATTAAATAACTCTTTGTATTTAATAAAAACGAGCTATTTTTTTTTTCCAGGTGCAATTGTGACTTGATTGGAATAATCTCCAAATTTCTTCAAATTTTTACACAGTCAAGGTTTCATCTGTAATTTAAAAAAACAAAACACTTTTTGAGGTTTAAGTTTCACATACTTTGTTTAGTTATATTTTCTTCATCTTAGCACAAACACATTGTTCCTACCCTAACATCTTTTTAGTATTACAAATGTAATCTTTTTTTTTTCCTATTGCTAAATGTATTCTTTGTAATATTTAGAGATTTAAGTTCCAGACAGCAAATGTGGCAGGCAGACAGCTACGTATAGGGTTGTAAAAGTGAACCAGTAAATTGCAAGTGAAAATTCTACTCTTCGCAAAGGGAAATGATGCTGAAATTTACTTTGTAATGTATATTTGAACAGCAAAGGAAGTTATTGACTTTAATGGTCACTTTTCATTGAGCTAATGATACTGTAAACACATTGATTCCGGGAAAGTTAATTCTGATTTGCATCATCTTACAAAAGATAGTAAATCGGCAATTTTACAAAGCCAATGAACTAATGTTGTGAAAAGGCATTTTTATAATCTGATTTTTATTCTACAGTTTAATTGTCCCTCTCAGCTCTTTCATCCATTCTTCCTTTTTTCAGTTTGTTTTATTTTTCGGAGAACCAGGTTTAATATGCTTTGTTCTTATGCCGACTTTACTATGATTCACTAATACAATAAAATTGGGATAATCTTTTCTACCCTGTAATCCTGACTTTGACCTTTAAAAGATAGAAGTCTTTCAAGTAATAATTAGAGGCTGTGTTATAAACCTCTCACTCATGCTAGGAGGAGGGGCTGCTCAGTGGAGTGAATAGTGTAATTATATAAATCACTGCTCACAAATGCTCAAACAGTGATTTGCAACCTGGTTTTCCTGTATGTGCATTAGGGAAGATACACTATAATGTTAATATTTTCATTTCTATTTGATTTATATTTGGTTTTCTCGAATTGTTTTTGTTTTGTTTTGCTTTTCCAGTGCCACTGAATGCTGGTTTCTCAATCTGGAAGAATGATTTCTACACCAGATTTCTCACTATTTGCTCTAAAGCTGGCAAATTTTGGTTAAAAACTGTAACACGCTAATTAGCTCTTTGAAGTGTGGTATTTAACCTTTGTACACAATGAATAACATTTAATGATTTTTTTTTCCTGGAGTTCCATTCTTTGTCAGTAGCAAAGATGCCTGTGATCCTTTCCGCAAAGATTCTTTGTGATCCTGATGAAGGAGGCAATGGTCCTGTACCACACTGCAACTACCCACAAATTATTCAAAGCGTTTTATTCCTTTCTTTTAGATGGGTCTTCAGATAAAACATAATTTTCTCCAGCCTTATTGGTTTACCTCGGTGAAAGCTGCCTTGCTGTGTGCAGTCAGGGTGCAGCAGGGGCCAACAACAACTGGGGGTCAGGGGCCAGCAGCAGGAGGGGCTCCCCATGGAGGGGTCCTTCAGGGCAGGTTCTGGAAGCCAGGGCCTGTCCCACCACCCTGGCCAGGGGCAGGGCAGCTGGGGAACACTGGAACAGGCTGGGGTACTCGCTTGTGGGCTTCTGGGTTGTGGTGGGGCTAGCAGCTCAGGCTGGGCCCATGGTGGAGGCCAGAAGAAAGCAGCTCCTGGGGAAAAGGGACGGGGCTGGAGTGGGGTCAGCCCTGGCGCCGGCATTTCAGCAGCACTGTCAGGGAGCCCTGCAGGAAAGGGCCACCCTCCATGGCCTCCCATATCTGAGCCAGCCCAGAGGCTCAGTAGCCAAACTCCCAAGCCAGGGGGATGCACGCATGCCCTGACACTGAATCTAGATGGAGACTTTACTTAAATACAAGTAGCACTGTCAAATATGTTAAAAAGACTTTGGGTCTATTTGTTTACCCTGTTTACACACTCCAGTGCAAGTACAGACTTGCAAGAACCACTGTCTAGTTTGTCCTATATATTAAATACACATCTTTGGAGTATAACATACAACTTAGTAATTCTCCATAAATATGATTTAAGGAAACAAAAAAAGAATCCCACCTAACTGCAATAAAAACTTAAATCATATTTTGATATATAGCTTCAATATCCCATCAGATATGGCTTGTACTGGGTGACTTAAAAGTATTCAAGATATAAAACAGTTGTTTTTTCCCGGGAGATAACAGGCAGGATTTGAGGAATAGAAAAAATGAAGGCGGGGAGAGGTAAACATGAAATTCGTCTTGATTTATAACAAAATGAAACATTGATTTTTTATCACTTGTTAACAAGAAAATTCTGAAAACTACTGACCATTCCGTAATTAAACCATGAGCTTGAAGCACTGGTCAACTGAAAAATATTACTGAATTTTATCCATAAATTTTGCTTACGTTTTCATGGAATCATAGAATCATAGAACAGTTTAGGTTAGAAGGTATCTTAAAGATCACCTAGTTCCAATCCCCCTGCCCCAGGCAGACACACCTCCCACTAAACCAGGTCGCTCAAAGCTCCATCTAACCTGGCTTTCAATACTTCCACGGATGGGGCATCCGCAAACTCTCTGAGTGTTTTCTGAGGTGAACTCTGACTTTTTCAGCTATCTTTGATCTCCTGCTTTTGTCACTACTCAGCCTGCTTTCCTAATGATCTGCTATTAATGTCTTTGATTGCAATTACAGTATCACAGTATCATCAGGGTTGGAAAGGACCTCTGGAGATCATCTAAGTCCAACCCCTCTGCTACAGCAGGGACACCTACATCACGTTGCACAGGATGGTATCCAGGCGGGTTTTGAATGTCTCCAGTGTGGGAGACTCCACAACCTCTCTGGGCAGCCTGTTCTGTGCTCTGCCACCCTCAAAGAAAAGAAGTTCCTGCTCATGTTAAGATAGAACTTCCTGTGCTCAAGTTTGTGCCCGTTACCTCTTGTCCTATCACTGGGCACCACTGAAAAAAGACTCTTCCCATCACCCTGGCACCCTCCCTTTAAGTATTTATAAGTATTGATAAGATCCCCCCTGAGTCTTCTTTTTTCTAGACTAAAAAGACTCAAGTCCCTCACCCTTTCCTTATAAGGAAGATGTTCCAATCCCCTAATCATCTTTGTAGCCCTTTGCTGGACCCTCTCCAGCAGTTCCCTGTCCTTCTTGAACCGGGGAGCCCAGAACTGGACACAGTACTCCAGATGCGGCCTCACCAGGGCAGAGTAGAGGGGGAGGATGACCTCCCTCGACCTGCTGGCCACACTCTTCTTGATGCACCCCAGGATGCCATTGGCCTTCTTGGTCACCAGGGCACATTGCTGGCTCATGGTCATCCTGTTGTCCACCAGGACTCCCAGGTCCCTTTCCACACCGCTGCTCTCCAGGAGGTCAGCCCCTAACCTGTACTGATGCATGGGGTTATTCCTCCCCAGATGCAGTACCCTACACTTGCCCTTCTTGAACTTCATACAGTTTTTCTCTGCCCAACTCTCCAGCCTGTCCAGGTCACGCTGTATGGTGGCACAGCCTTCCGGCATGTCAGCCACCCCTCCCAGTTTTGTACCATCAGCAAACTTGTTGATGGTACACTCTATCCCTTCATCCAGGTCATTGATGACTATATTGAACAGGACTGGACCCAGCACTGACCCCTGAGGGACACCACTAGTTACTGACCACCAACTGGACTCTGCACCACTAACCACAACCCTCTGAGCTCTATCTGTCAACCACTGTTCAATCCACCCCACTGTCCATTCATCTAACCCACACTTCCTAAGCTTGCCTGTGAGGATGATGTGGGAGACAGTGTTGAAAGCCTTGCTTAATTAAATTACCTTAATTAAACAATATACTGTTATTGAACTACAGTCATTATTGAAACCCCAGCTTTGTAACCAAACATATACTCCATCAGACAGACCAAAAGTTTAACTATTGTTAAAGAGTTCAGCAGCCATGTCATCTCTTTATGCCTTTATTATTCAAAACATAAAGGTTTCAGTAAGGACTACCAGAGTAAAAATCACTTTTTCCTGCTGTTGTTAACTATTGTGCATTTAATATACAAAGCTGTAGTTTATATAACAAAACTACATTTGGTGATATATAAATCATCACATTGTTTGCTATTGCTCTTTGGAATGAAATGACCTTAATTTTACAATCTGTTATTCACAAAAATTTTCCCAGAAGGAATATTCAAGCATCTTAAAGTTTCAAAGCTTTATAAACATCCTTTGACACTCACTGACTTGTAATGCCATTTATGTATTTCAATGTTCGTCAGTGCTCTTCAGAAATAAATGAAATGTTCTGGGAGAAAAAAAAATAAAAAAAGAAAAACTGTTCACAGCAATTTGTCTACATAAACACATTTGAAATGTTTTTTCTTATCCTTTTGGTACTCAATAATTGTCATACTTGGGCAGTTGTGCTCTTTGATCCAGTACTCTCTATATAACATCATAAAACCATGCTCAGAAGATTTGGTGTAGAGGTTTCCACAAATAATGGATATTTCTGCTGATAGAAATTTCTTCATGACATCCTGCTTATCAAACATGTGGACATAGGTCCATTTGGGCATCAGAATAAGGAGTGGAGATGGTTGAAACTTTTTGACTTAACAGAATATTTGGTTTGCTCTAAATAATGTAATGTAAAAAAATTTTGTAAGTTGTTTTCAAAGGTCAATAACTTCTAGTCCTTTTTGTTGGAGGAAAAAAAACCCTGTCATGTCCCTCAAATTTGGACATATATAAGCAATGTAGTACAAACCGCCTGTTGGGATTTATTCTGCCATCTTACAAAGTGACAGGTTCTGCTAGAGTGTGTCCATCCCTGTCTATTATGTCTAAGTGGAATGTGAATGATAAACTTAGTCTAGATGTCTCATTATTAGTTTCATAAAATGAATTTCACAAAAACTCGCAGAAAATCAGTAGCAGATGTACAAATCTTATTGATCCTCTAGGCCATTTTCATGAGCTCAGTGAACTATTTCAGTTAGAAGTAAATAACTTTTAACTTTAAAAAGTTTTAAATTTGTTTCTAGTACATGGTTTTAAAAAGATAAAATTTGAATTATGTCATTGGCTGCCTTTTCATTGATAACATTTTAACTGGTTACTGAGTTGTTTACAGAGTAATTGCCTTAAGGATAGCACAGGAAAGTACTGGATATACTAGTATAGGAAAAACTATGAAACTGTATTAATGACAGTTAAAGTTGCATCTCCTAGTGTTATAGCTCAGGCAGGGCTATGTATTAATATGTCAGGAAAACTGACTCCCTCTTCTCTTTTCTCCACTTATCCATTGCATATGTTTCAGAGGGACTTGCAAATCCTTAGACAGAAAAAAAAAAGGTTCTGAAATCCTTGCAATAAGCAAGGAAATCTTATCATAGGCTATATTTACAGAAGTTTATATAAACTACATTGCTTCTTTAAGAATTCTTTTTTTGGTTGATGTGTTTCTACCAAACTGTATCATCTGAGTGGTTCATGTCTAAAAACTGGTCAAAATAATACAATTAACATTTGAATGAAAGATAAAGACTGCCAGATAATGTGAGGCCCAGTAGATGAATGGGTAACCTTTTACTTATTTCCATGGTCAATAGCATTATGTTAATGTTCAGTATCTAACATGAGGGCTTTAAATTTTAAAATATGAAGATTAGAGAACTAGTACCACAAACGTACTTGAAAGTTTGAGTGCATTCAGTTCAAACACTCCTTCATATAAATATGTAGGTATGAAACAATATTTGTGATGCAAAATCCACAATACAAGAGGAAAAATGATTTGTTTATGTGTCCTAATCAGCATTTCCTGCATTCAAACAATTTAGGTCATTCTCAAATGTATAACCAGTAAATCTTTATGGCCAATGATCAGAAGCTTAAAGAATATTAATAAAATTTCAGTTTATGCATCTCTTAAATTAGAATTATTCTGCATCAGAATTATTAAAATAGACTTCACAAAACCCAAATAGAAAAATTCATTAGAAAAACTTACTAAAAGAGTGCAAAATCTACATTAATATTTACCAGTTACTGTCTCATTTTGTCATTCAATTGAAGATATAAGCTGGTATACCAAATTTTCACTCATTAAGTAATTTGGTAATGATAGTACAATTCTGAACATGAACATTAACTAGAGAATCATTCTGAAAGCTGAGAGATCATTTTAATCTGCTTAACTCAATAACATATAATGAAAGGTGTATGGAGTTTAATAAAAAATGTTGACCATCGTAAACTTTTGCCCCATATTTTTTTTAGAATTGTCATTACAAAAATCAGCATAATCTAACAATGATATATAAGAAGACTGAAGGAACTGTGTCTGTTCAACCTGGAAAACAGAAGGCTGAGATAGGATCTTATTGTTGCTGATTGTTGTCTACAGATATCTAGTAGAAGGGTACAGAGAAGATGAAGTGAGGCTCTACTGAAAGGTGCACAGTGATAGCACAAGAGGCAACAAACACCAGTTGGAACACAGACAATTACAAAAAGATATTAGGAAACCCTTTTTTGTCATGAGAGTGGTCAAACACTGAAACAGGTTGCCCAGAGAGGTTGTGGAGTCTCCATCACTGGAGATATCCATCCTTACCTCAATCTGTTAACATGTGGCTCCGTGGATGGTGTCAACGACACAACTTTGGGTTTTTTAACAATGGAATGACCTTTGCAGCATCAGACCTGCTGGCATCAGATGGGGGCTGGCTCACTCAAAGAGGGAGAAGGGGTTTTGCCCAAAAATTGGCAGGGCTCGTTAACAGGGCTTTAAACTAAATTCGACGGGGGAAGGGGGTATTATCAGGGTTGCCCATGAACAGCCAAGGGATGTTACATCAAGGAAAGGGGAACAGGGCGCTGGTGAGGGCCTGCAGCCATTAGCTCCAAGATGTGCCAGCTACGCTGCAGTATGCCCAAACCTTCACGTAGATGATCTAGGAGCTCCTGGACCAACGGGAGTCAATCGGGAGGCACTGTTAGTACAGGACAAAGGAATTACAGCTGCTCCAACCAAATCAGCCGCAACGAAGACACGGCTGAAGTGCCTCTTCACAAATGCGCGGAGCATGGGGAACAAGCAGGAGGAATTAGAGACGTGTACACGCCTCCAAGGCTACGATCTCATTGGCATCGTAGAAACTTGGTGGGACGACTCCTATGAATGGAGCATCGGCATGAAAGGGTACAGGCTCTTCAGGAGAGACAGGCAAGGGAAACGAGGAGGCGGTGTTGCCTTATATGTTGATGAGCAGCTGGAATGTATGGAGCTCAACCTGGGGGAGGATACCGAGCCAACTGAGAGCCTATGGGTCAAGATTACAGGGAAATCGGAAGCAGGGGACGTTACAGTGGGGGTATGCTACAGGCCACCCGACCAGGAAGACCAAGTGGATGAAGCCCTCTATAGACAGATAAGGGCGGCATCACGTTCACAGACCTTGGTTCTCATGGGTGACTTCAACCACCCTGACATCAGTTGGAAGGATAACACAGCCAGGCACAGGCAATCCAGGAGGTTCCTGGATTGCATTGAGGACAACTTCCTTCTCCAAGTGGTTGAGGAGCCGACGAGGAGAGGAGCCGTGCTGGACCTTGTTCTTACCAACAAGGAGGGGCTGGTTGACAGGGTCAAACTCAAGGGTAGCCTGGGCTGCAGTGACCACGAAATGGTTGAGTTTGAAATCCTCAAGGCAACGAAGAAGGTGCGCAGCAGGCTGATGACCCTGGACTTCAGGAGAGCCGACTTTGGCCTCTTGAAGAATCTGCTTGGTATGGTGCCGTGGGATGAAGCGCTGGAAAGAAGAGGGGTCCAAGAAAGTTGGTTAATATTCAAGGACCACCTCCTCCAAGCACAGCAGCAATGCATTCCTACAAAGAGGAAGGCAGGCAGAAAAGCCAGGAGGCCTGCGTGGATGAACAAGGAGCTCCTGGAAGTGACCAAAAGAAAAAAGAAGGCCTACAGGGAGTGGAGACAGGGCCGGGTAGCCTGGGAGGATTACAGAGGAATCGTTCGAGCAGCTAGAGAGCAGGTTAGACAAGCTAAAGCCCAGCTAGAACTAAATCTGGCCAGGGACATTAAGACAAACAAAAAATCCTTCTATAGGTATATCAGCGAGAAAAGAAAGACTAGGGAAAATGTAGGCCCTCTCCGGAAGGATACGCAAGAACTGGTCACCCGGGACAGCGACAGAGCTGAGGTACTCAATGACTTTTTTACCTCAGTCTTCACGGACAAGGACAGCAGCCGCACTGCCGAAGACGCAGATTGCAAAGGAGAGGATTGGGAAAACGGAGCACCGCCCACTGTAGATGAAGATAAAGTGAGAGACCACCTGAGGAACCTGAAGGTGCACAAGTCCATGGGACCTGATGAGATACATCCGCGGGTCCTGAGGGAACTGGCAGATCAAGTCGCGAAGCCACTAGCCATCATATTTGAGAAGTCGTGGCAGTCTGGCGAGGTTCCTACCGACTGGAAAAGGGGAAACATAACCCCTATTTTCAAAAAGGGAAACAAGGAAGACCCAGGGAACTACAGGCCAGTCAGTCTCACCTCTGTGCCTGGCAAGATCATGGAGCAGATCCTCCTGGAAACTCTGCTGAGCCACACAGAAAACAAGGAGGTGATTGGCGAGAGCCAACATGGCTTCACCAAGGGCAAGTCATGCCTGACAAATTTGGTGGCCTTCTATGAAGGGGTTACAGTGGCAGTGGACAAGGGAAGATCTGCTGATGTCATCTACCTGGACTTGTGCAAAGCGTTTGACACTGTCCCACATGATATCCTGGTCACTAAATTGAAGAGACATGGATTTGATAAATGGACCACTCGGTGGATAAAGAACTGGCTGGACGGTCGCACTCAAAGCGTTGCGGTCAACGGCTCGGTGTCCAAGTGGAGAGCAGTGACGAGTGGCGTTCCTCAGGGGTCGGTACTGGGACCCGTACTGTTCAACATCTTTATTAGCGACATGGACAGTGGGGTAGAGTGCACCCTCAGCAAGTTTGCTGATGATACCAAGCTGTTTGGCGAGGCAGACACGCTGGAGGGGAGGGATGCCATCCAGAGGGACCTAGACAGGCTGGAGAGGTGGGCCCAAGCCAACCTCATGCAGTTCAACAAGGCCAAGTGCAAGGTCCTACATCTGGGTCAGGGCAACCCCAAGCACAAATACAGGCTCGGCGGAGAATGGCTGGAGAGCAGCCCTGTGGAGAAGGACCTGGGGGTGATGATTGATGAGAAGCTCGACATCAGCAAGCAGTGTGCGATCGCAGCCCAGAAGGCCAACCGTATCCTGGGCTGCATCAAAAGAAGTGTGGCCAGCAGGTCAAGGGAGGTGATTCTGCCCCTCTACTCTGCTCTCGTGAGACCCCACCTGGAGTACTGCATCCAGCTGTGGAGTCCCCAACATAAGAAGGACATGGACCTGCTGGAGCGCGTCCAGAGGAGAGCCACGAGGATGATCAGAGGGCTGGAACACCTCTCCTATGAGGAGAGGCTGAGAGAGTTGGGGCTGTTCAGCCTGGAGAAGAGAAGGCTCCGGGGAGATCTTATTGCGGCCTTCCAGTACCTAAAGGGGGCCTACAGGAGAGCTGGGGAAGGACTTTTTACTAGGGCATGTAGTGATAGGACGAGGGGGAACGGCTTTAAGCTGGAAGAGGGCAGGTTTAGATTAAACATTAGGAAGAAGTTTTTCACTTTAAGGGTGGTGAGGCACTGGAACAGGTTGCCCAGAGAGGTTGTTGAAGCCCCATCCCTGGAGGTGTTCAAGGCCAGGCTGGACGTGGCCTTGGGCAACCTGGTCTAGTGAGAGGTATCCCTGCCTGTGGCAGGGGGTTGGAACTCGATGATCTTCAAGGTCCCTTCCAACCTAAACCATTCTATGATTCTATGATTCTATGGCTCTGAGCAGGCTGCTTTAGTTGGGTCAGCTTTGAGCAAGGGGTTGAATAATATAACCTCTGAAGATCTACTCTAACCTAAATTATTCTATGATTCTAAAATTTTCAGAGTTTTGATATTTTTATTTTTAATTTCAATTAAAGAAAGATTTATGTGAACCTGAATCTCTTTAGCTGCAGTAGTGACTAGTGTTCTGGACTTTTTAGAATAAGGAGGACTTATAAATGAGTACAGTCACATTTTATGGATCCAAATACTTTTCAGAACCGAGATGGTTCTTATTCAATTCATGGGTAGCAGACAAACACCAATGTCTCCCCAGATATACTTCTAAATCTATATTTAGGCACATGAAGAAATCCTATTTTCAACTTTAATTTTTAAAAGCTGCAAGTAACTAACAGCCTTCACTAAGATCAAATTTATCAGGATTGGGATAAGATTAGATGTAATCTTGAAAATATAATACATATGTCACTCTTCCCACACAAACTCTTTTTCTGCCTTTGTTATATAGAAGTATCTTGTAATTTACTCCAATAACTCACACTGCAAATCAGAGATACAATGGTATCACACTCTGTCTTATAATTTCTAGGCTAAATACTACAGCCATTATATTGCAAGGAGGAAATACTGTTGCTAAATGCTGTTTTGCACATGAAAAGAATGTTCTAAGGACCAGTTAGAAATCACTGTTATTAAAAAAACTACCAGTGACACCGAAATGCTGCATTGAGGTAATCAGTAAAAAGCACAGAAAAGAAGACGGCAACATTCATTATCCAGTAATTTGATTTTTTTAACTATAACCCTGAATTCTGTAAATGCTGTACCAGTTATAATTTATTTATTTATTTTACAAAGTTATGAATATTTAATTGAGAATCATTGCCCAAATCTTTTATTAGGGAAAATATATATTCTAGGCATCCGTATGTGAAAAAAAGTTTGCTCATTCTTGTCATACATATAGTAAAAACAGGATGTTAATTATTGTTGCTCTTCTGGCTTTAAAAACAAAATTGCTATGAAATATGAGACAAGGGATGAATTCTATCTTGTTGCCACTTTTACTTGAGCATTTCCAAGCTCTCCAAATTATGGGTAATTTTGCCACTTTCTAGAAATACCACAATATAATAACATATTTAATTCAAATAAACTAACAAAAAGTAGCCAAAATCCACATTTTTTTCAAATTGCATTAGATTTATTTGGTTAACTTTTTCTCTGCTGACGCTCATAAATAAGTTTGTTATGATATATTTGCACCATCTGTGTAGCTATAGTCTCTTTCTTTGCATGAGCTTATTGTGAGGAAAATAATTTTAGTTTCACTGAACTGGTTTTTACAAATGCATAATGCATTTAACAAATATATAGTACATTCACTATAACGATTGTGGCTTTTTTTCTTTCATTTACAATTATTTCTGAAAATCAACATACAAAGATACAAGAAGCAAGGACTGACAATTTAAAAAGGAGAGTGGGAAGTAAAAAAGGGTAGGGAAGTAAGATTCCAAATTCTAGCACAAATTTTAATTTGCAAATATTTACAATCACATTGAGCATTTTGTTAACATTTCTTGAAAGTTAATATTTTTGAATTTACCTTGCAAGCTGCAGGGTAAATAGGAAAAGACTTCATCAAGAGTCAAATAGAGTTTAAGACTTACAGTTTGCGATTTTCTCTCAAAAATCAGAAAAAAATATGTTTTTTTCAGAATTATTGTATTGGATTTATGTGGCAAGGTTTTGGTAGCAGGGGGTGGGGAGAGTTGCAGGGGTGGTTTCTGTGAGAAAACACCAGGAGCTTCCCCCACATCAGTCACAGCCAGACACAGCCAGCTCCAGGACGGACCTATCGTTGGGGAAATCTGAGCCAATCCAATACATGATGTTGGTTGCACCTCTTTGATAATGTATTTAACAAAGGGTAAAAAATGTTGTGCAATGGCAGCTGGGAGAGAGGAGTGAGAATATGTGAGAGACAACTATGCAGACACCAGGGTCAGTGAAGAAGGAAAGGAGGGGGAGGAGGTGCTCCAGGCACCAGAGTCTATGGAGAGGACCATGATGATAAAGGTTGTCCCCTCCATGGTGGAGCAGATATTAATCTTGCAGTCCGTGGATGACCCCATGCTGGAGTAGGTGGATGTGTCCTGAAGGAAACTGCAGCCCACGGAAGGCTCATGCTGTAGCAGGCTTCTGACAGGAACTGTGGCCCATGGAGCGGAGCCCATGCAGCAGCAGGTTTTCTGGCAGGACCTGTGACACCATGGGGGACCGACACTGGAGCAGTCTATTCCTGAAGGACTGTACCCCATGGAAAGGACCCCTGCTGGAGCAGTTCTTGAAGAACTGCAGCCCCATGGGAAGGACACACATTGGAGAATTTAATGAAGGCCCATATCCTGTGGGAGGGACCCTACACTGGAGAAGGAGAAAAGGAGAAGAGAGGGAGGAGGAACACAGACACAGACAGACACAATGTGTCATGGACTGACCAATATCCCTGGTCCCCATCCCCCTGTGCTGCTTAAGGGGAAGAGGTAGAAGAGTTGGGAGTGAAGTTGAGCCTAGGAAGAAGGGAAGGGTGGTGGGAAGGTAGTTTTAGATTTGTTATTTCTCATTACCCTACTCTGTTTAATTGGCAATAAGTTAAATTAATTTCCTCAAGTCAAGTCTGTTTGGCCAGGAAGGTAGCTGGAAAATGATGTCCCTGTCTTTATCTTGACCCATGAGTTTTTTTGTCGTATTTTCTCTCTGTATCCTGTTGAGGAGGGGGAGTGACAGTGAAGTTTGGTAGGCACCTGGTGGCCAGCCAAGGTCAATCCACAACAGCTATGAACCAGTTCTATTTTGCATGCTTTCCGGTAAAGAGACTGATGTTTATTAAAACAAAAAAGTAAGAGCTTTTTTACTGACACCTAGAAAAAATAATGGCTATTTTCTTCTGGCAACTGCTAGGCTACAGAAAAACATGACTTTAGCCTTAAACTTAATTTGAACATATTCTATCCAAATTAAACAGCAGAAGGAAAAGACTTCTTGCTACTATTGTGAAGGCAAATAAATTAATAATTTAGGAGTTGGTAAAAGAAGAAGAAAGAAATCTTAACTTTTTATCTGTCAGTTGAGTGAAACATAATTCATAGTGTCTATGAATGTTATTTAGAGCAATTCCAAATGCTGCACAAAACCCTAAAAACAGTTTTAGCAAAACTGGCTTTTGATGTATTCTCTTTGGAGCACTGTGTTCATAATCACTGAGTACCTTACTTTTCAATGCTGACTTGTCTTAATCCTTTATTCATGAGTCTCTTTAGTTTTGGATATTTCTGTGATTACAAATTGCATTACAGATCACAGCTGCTTATTTTTCAAGTCTTCTTTCCCGCCTTTTGAAACTATTTTCATTCTCTTTTCAGTACTAGATGTGGAATACCTCAATCTGGAGTCTCTACACTTTCAGCCAAAATACTTCACAAGACAGTAAAGATTAATTTCTCTCTGAAAAGATTGTTTCACTTATGTCCTCAAGACATCTAGAGAATTCCTCATTTTTTCATGTAGTCTTGTTTATAGAAGTTAGGTAAGTAAAATAATTTGGATAAAGGTCACACATACCAAATAAACTAAAAGATGCACATGTTGAAGAACGAAATAACTGAAAAAAATGAGTTAAGATCTGTTTTTCAGTCCTTTTGGAGGCCAATGGAACAATGAATAGCAACTTATGAGCTGCTTGTGACTTGCTCATGAGCAAAAGGACACAAAAATAAGTATACATATATATGTACTGCCTGTAAGGATTGTTTTAGTACAGCTGGGAACACTGCGATCATACAACGTCTTTCATTTAAGATAGTCATACTGACAGGGCTTTGCTGTGGTAAGTTTTATGGTCCAATAACTGAAGGATTTGGAGGTTGAAACTCATCAAGTATACTATCATTTTGATTCCTCACAGACTCTTCAATGATGCATGTTTCCACATCTGTAACTAACTTATGCAGGTTTCTTATAATTTATACAGAAATTGAAGCTGAACAGCATATAAGTAGAAGTATTATGAGATATTTCTTGTTTTATTTCTATCACAGCTGTTTAATGACTTGTATTATTTTCTTATTTTACATAGATGATATGGTTCTGCTTTCTTTGTCTCTAATAGGCGTGCAGCAATCTCTGGAAGTTTTTCTTCTAAGCTTATAGCTTAGATTCACTGAGAATTATAAGAAGATGAAAGTTACTGTCTTTAACTTTTCTAGAATTATTCACGTATATGCCTTACTTAGCAATAGGGTACAACTGAGTGTCTGGGGAAAAGGTACATTAACCAAAATAAATAGATATTTCTTTTAATTTTGGCAAAGAATACATGCCCCTCCATTTATAGACTGGATAACTTCATAATGTTGCCATCTCTATTATTTTTAATGTTTCCTTTTGCGTGTTCTACAGGCATACAGAAAACACTGATGTGATGCCTTTTTGAATATTTACTTTAACTTTTATAGCCGTATTTAATACTATATGCTCCCACCTTATGTTTTGTGTGTCTAGTACTATTTAGTCACCTAACATGGAGTAATCACAATTTGAAAAAAGAAATACTTTTCATTTTATTATATACTCTTTTATCAAAACCTGGTACTATTTTAAGATGTATAGTATAGTTATTAAAATAAAATACTACCCAAATGACTTGATGGTGTTAATATGGTAAAATCATTTTGCTAAAAATGGGTTTGCATTACCCAGTTTCTGAATCTTTTCTTATTTCAGTTGTGTTTGGCAGCTCTGCATGTTTCATTGCTCTGTTTCATTCTTACATTGAAAAACACTCCTCATGTTTTTTATATAAAAAATATTTCAGTGCTATGAAGAAGGAAAGACTGAAAAACTTGTTAGCTGCAACCTGCTGTTTATCAGCATCTTAACATACACTATACCAACAAATAAAAAATATGCATGACTAATTATTAAACATTCTAGGCTTTCATATGCTACCACAAGGTGAAACTACAGAGGAACTGAAGACACTTCTTATTAAGAATTTCCTTGTTCACTTATAGAAGTGCCCTATGAAAAGCTGGGAAAATGCCTGTATTAAATTTTAATGAATATTATCTGTGACCTTTTTTGCTCAGTTTATATTTCTGCCTGCCTGAAGGCATAAAATTAAGTCAGAGGAAGCCTTTCGCGTGCTTAAAACAAGAAAAACAAAATCTATCAACAAAGTAAAAGAAAAGAGTGAACTGATGGGCCATGTAGCTTGCTGCTATGAATAGAGTCTTTCTAGCTCCCACCCTTCTAAAAGCATTGTTCTGCAAATACTGAGATGTGAGATCAAAATTTATCAGTCTTGAAAGGCTGAGGTACCTGGGAAAAACTGAGCATGTTGCAAGTCAGGCAGGGCTGTTTTCCCAGCAAAAAGTCTAGGACCTGAGAGTTGTGCATAGAAGAGCAAGTTTAGCTAAGGAAATAATCTTCTAGGAACATTTTAGTTTTAAAACTTTAAGCAACGATAATTTCTACTCTTTGTGGGACATTACCATTTTAAAAAATTATTTTAGAGGGTGGAGTAGAAATATGAAACAAGAAGAGAAGCAAGAAAGGGGAAAAGGGAAGGGCAAGAGAGAAAGCAGTTATTTAATTATTTTCTACTGTAGTGTCACCCAAAGATATAAACTGTGTTTGAGACTAATCTCAGTCAGCCTCCTGAGATATTTATATTAATACTAGCAAAATGGAGGCTAGGACTACAACTTCAATTGTAAGAAAACTGGAATAAGAACCCATTTACTTTGACACGGTTGAGAGAGTACCAGTGAAAGAACATCCTTGGTTTTGATGATAAAATTCCAAATCAGAGAGGACTGTAGATGAGACAGTACCTCCAACAAAAACAGGCACAGAATTATTCATGGCACAGTTTGATAAACACATGTAATTTTCTCTAAATTTTGTTGTATATTTTCTACATAAATAGAGTTATATACTTTGTTCTATATATTCTATATAAATTTTTGTTGTATTTTCTGCAAGTTTGCAGATGACACGAGTAGTGCGGTTGATATGCTAGAGAGAAGGAATGCCATCCAGAGGGATCCTGACAGGCTTGAAGAATGCGCCTGTGCAAACCTCATGAAATTCAACCAGGCCAAGTGCATGAAATTCAATCAGGCCAAGTGCAAAGTCTTACATCTAGATCGTGACAATCCCCAATATCAATATTGTTATGGTTTGAGAGACCCATAACAATTTATTGTCATTTAGACAATCATTCTATCACCCGATGACCCCTCCCCACCCAGGAAAGGGAATCGGGAGAAACAAGGAAACCCAGGAGATGAAGTATAAACAGATTTAATAGAGTAAGATTAGATAATTAACATTAATAGCACTAAAGAACCAATATTGATCCCGATACCAATACAGAATATGCAAAGATTATACTCAGCCAATTCTATCAGTAGGAAGCTGTGCACTCCCAGCAGTGACAGCAAATGTCAGACACTGCGAGCGCTACGGCTTCAGGAGGAAAGGAAGGCCTCAGTAGTCCGGCATCAGGGCTCGAAGTTCTCAGGATGGTAGCCATCAAGGGAGAGAGAGAACTTTGCAGCAAACTTCCTAATTTATAGTGAATGTGACATTGATAGTATGAAATAATCCTGTTGGCCAGCTTGGGTCAAGTGCCCAGGTCTTGCTCCTCCTCATCCCTGTACCTGACAAGCTTGAAAACACTGAGACCTTGAAACCCACGCACCATAGTTGGCTAGAAAGTAAATATTTTCACAAATTCAGACACTAGAGTCCTCTAAAAATGCAGTCTTCCCAAGTATTAGAAGAGAAATGAGTCTTGTGTCGCTCAAACCAGGACAAATATATACTGGGGGATGGATGGATTGAGAACAACTCTTTAGAGAAGGACTTGGGTATACTGGTAGATGAAAAATTGGACATGAGCCAGCAATGGGCACTTTCAGCCCAGGAGGCCAACTGTACCCTGGGCTGCAAAAAAAGAAGTGTGGCCAGCAGATTGAGGGAAGTGATTCTCTCCCTCCTCACTGCTCTTGTGAGACCCCACCTGAAGTACTGTATCCCGCCCTGGGGTCCACAATACAAGAAAGACATGGACATGTGGGAGCAGATCTGGTTAAGTGCCATGAAAATGATCAGAGGGCTGGAACACTTCTCCTGTGAAGAAAGGATGAGAGAGTTGGAGTTGTTCAACCTGGAGAAGCAAAGATTCTGGGGAGATCTTGTTACAGCCTTTCAATATATACAGGGGGCTTATGAGAAAGATGGGGAAACACTTGTTACCAAGGCCTCTACTGAAAGGACAAGTTGCAATGGTTTTAAACTGAAAGAGGGTAGGTTTAGACTGGACATAAGGAAAAATTTTTTTTATGATGAAGGTGGTGAGACCCTGGAACAGATTGCCTAGAGAAGTTACAAATGCTGCATCATTGGAAGTGTTCAAGGCCAGGTTGAACAGGCCAATCTAGTGAAAGATATCCCTACCCATGGACACTGGGTGATAATCTAGATGATCTAGATGACACTAGATGATCTTCAAATGTCTCTTCCAACCCAAGACATTCTATGATTCTATGATTTTGATTAGACTAAGATTTTAAATACATCCACAATGGTCTTTTCCCTGTATGAATGACCTGTTCTCTTTCCTCCAGAAAAATATTTTTGAATGCAGCAAAGGTCAAATTCTGGTGAAATTTAAGTGCTTATATTATTACACTCTTAATGCACTCCTCACCCCCCCCCCCAAAAAAAAATAAAAAAAAATAGGAGTTCTTTAAGCCAGACATCAGTGACAAAAATGCATGTGTCTAGATTTTGGACCAACAACAAATTTTACTCAAGATCAGATCAAATTGGCAATAGCAGTATTTTTTGCTTTGGTTTTATTTCTTTCACTCTATAGAATAATGTATAATCTGCTTCTCAAATCATCTTTGAATTTGTTTAACTGTTTCAATGCTATTGCCAGCAATTTGACTATAGTTTTAACCTCTGTCTTTGTCATTTCTTCCAGCTATTGTGGAGTACATGCAGGGTTTAGAGCACAGCAAGCCCATTGCTCTCACATTCTCAGTCTTTTAAGAAAATCCCTGACCAGTTTCATATGAGGTCCTTACCTTTCTCCCTTTAAAGACACAACTGCTCTCAGTAATCCACCCAGGATCGCCTGGTTGGCCCCTATCATCCACATAAGGAAAAATGGTCAGTCTTGGAAGTAATAACTGCAATCTTTATCACATCTACATTATCTGATTGTGAAAGCAGGTGAAATTCCTTCTTCAAAGATGATACTTTTGTGAGACTATTTCAAAGGCAAATTCTGAAAAAAAAGAAGGTTAATAAGAAGAACCTTTTCACAGGAATTACATGGTATTTTTGCTCAAAAGAATTTATCAGCTTATAGGTGTTTACAGTTAGTTAAATGCATAGCTAATCTTTCAACCCTTTTACATATTTAAAGAACAATATGGAAATGAAAACATACAACTTTATTTTAATTTAATGAGTTATGTGACAAAACTCAGTGTAAGCCAGTAGATATTAGCTGCTGGCATTCAAATAAGAAAAGGGTTTTCATGAGCTTTATTTGACTTGATTTATCTGTGACAGCAGTTTCTCAAATTGACTATGTGTCTGTGGCTAGTTAGATTTACTTTTGCTTATCTTTTTGTGGCACAACCGCAATTTTGTCTAGATAGCAGTAACAACCAGTTATCCTATGTAAAATGAGATATTTATGACTCTAATGCAGTGATGTAGTATAGAGAAATACAGGTCTGGTACAATCAAGGAAGCCTTGAGAAGCAAAGATTCAGGATTTGATGTAGAAGGACACCGACATGGGATGATAGTAGATGGGGCACAAGCAGATAAATAATAATAGAATTTTACTTCAATATCTAAATATTCCTGGAAGGATTAAGTCTTATATTTCACGTAAATATTGCAAATACTCTAAACCAATATTATAGTTGATACAATGGAATAACACTGCTATTGAGTAATATGCTGGCTAAAAAAAAAAAAAGATTGACATGTTATCTTTGAACATTTTCTCATAGTCTACTAAAATAAGCTTATTTTACATTTGGGAACAGATTGGTAGAAATGAAGCAAGGACTTGTGTGGAGAACAAATGATGGAGGAGAATGGGAACAAGAAGCAACATAGGATGTGTCATTGTATAAACAAAAAGGGCGTGTCAGACATACAGTATCACTGGCCTAAAGAAAGGAGAAGCGTATATATTCAATGACAAAAAAATCCTTATCCATCTAACCATCCATTTTTGGCCTTCAATATTTTTTCCCAGTAGAAAATTGAAATGGAAATATTTTGGAAGGAAATACAATTGTCACTTTTTAAAAAAAATCATCACATTCCTTAATAATAACCAAGTTATGTTAATTACAAAGCAAACATTTTCCACATGCTGAGATTTCTACTTTCTGGAAAATATCTATTGTGTCTCCATTACTTTTTCTGAAAACTTCTGAGTTTAATTGGGAATACTTTTCACTAATGCTTTGCAGAAAATGTTAACAGATGCATTTTCCCCAACCATTAAATACCAATCTATTTTATGAATGTGCAAAAGTATACAGAACTGGTGATTCCCAGAGAAACTTACAGTTACTTGGGGGAAACTTAAGAAAGCAAACGAGCACAAAATTCTCTTCCCACAGGAGTCAATGAAAATTTTATCTCTTCATTCATTGCAAAGATAATTTCTGTGTCATTCATCCTCTTTCATGCTGTCCACTGCATATCTAGATATTTCTCCAATCCCTAAAACATCCTTACCCTCTTATATTAAGGATAAATTCAAACTGGATTTTATCATTAAAAATGTCATCATATGTTAATTTCATTCGGTGTCTGTGTTCAGTTTCATTTTGATTCTCTTGTTTATCACGCAGTTTTTCCCAAATATGCAAAAGGCATGAAGTTTTGTCACTAGACTATATTTTGACCCCAAAATACTTCCAGGTGTCCACCAAGCTGCTTTCTCACTCCCCCACCTCAGCAGGACAAGGGGAAAAAATAAGATGAAAAATTTGTCAGTTAAAGGCAGTTCAAGGAAAGAAAACAAAGGCTGCACACAGAAGAAAAGCAAAAAAATTAAAAAAAACCACAATGCTTTTTACTTCTCATCAGCAGGCAGTTTCCATCCACTTCCTGGGAAGTAGGGTTTCAGTACACATAGCAATGGCTTTGGAGGGCAAATGCCTTAATAACAAATGCCCCTCCCTCCTCCTTTCCCCAGCTTTTATTGCTGAGAATTATGTCATATGGTATGGGATATTCCTTTGGTCAGTTTCTGTCAGCTGTCCCAGCTGTGTCTCCTCCCAAATTCTTGCCCACCCCCAGCTTAGTGGCCTTTGTGGGGGAGGTTGGAGAAACAACCTTGATGCTGTAGGAGTACTGCTCAGCAAAAGCCAAACATTGGTGTATTATTAACACCCTTCTAGCTACAAATAAAGGCAAAGCACTATATGGGCTGCTGTGGCGAAATTTAACTCCATCCCAGTCAAATCCAATACAATCTCTACCCCTTACTCCATACCATTTGTGTCATGCTCAGGTCCCACGTAATTTGATACATTCACATATCTTCTTACCATCCAATTGTATCTGATTCTCATTCTTGAAATCACCTCTTATCAACACTTACAAATTATATTACACATTTGAGCCATCTGTGTATGCAACATACAGATTTATAAATTCACATTAACTACCCTGTGCTTTAAAAGTTAGATATTATTTCCCCATTCTATAGGTCTCTGCCACTCCACAGTGTCCATAAGAACAGGTTATGGCTTGGGCCCCATGTGTCACAGTGGTTGCTCAGGACAGGGAAAGCAACATGTTTGATAGTTGGGTGCCAACACCAGTTTGGTTTGGGTCATCATTTTGGATCGTTCCTGCTACATGGGGTAGGTCCTACAACATACAACTCACATCACTGGTTATTTTCCCCCAAGGTTAAATCTCCTTAAGGTGTGCAACAGAACTCCCCAACCTTCTGCATTACCCACCAGGTACACCCAGGTCCTTGAGTGAAGACAATCCCATGAATGGGCTTATCTTTTCCCAAGGGAGGAGCAACCCACACTGCCTTCCCCAGCCAATTCCTTGTGTGTGACACAGGAACCTTATCTTCTCCCACGGTATGTAGGAGGTCTGTTTTCGCGGAACCAGAACAGATCCTCTGGTGTTAACCAACCAAGTACCCTCAGGGTACTTCAAGGACTCAAAAGAGTACAGATGGACTTTTGCTGTAGCCACCATGAGTACAGAGAAGACTAAACAGTTGTCTACTTTGTCTGGCCTCTCCATTTGAAACATTCACCATTAGCATGGTAAATTTTTCAAATAACAACTTTTTCATGTGCTATAAATGTATGGTCTAATTACTTAGTATCTGAGAGTCGATGAATGTAAAATTTGGACACTGGGCTTTGAGAACACATGGAATTCACAGTCCTAGATCTGGCACATTCTTTCTCTGTACCACAAATGGAGAGTGTCAGGAGCCTAATGACAGAACATGGACAGACAGAGCATCAAATGAGGGGACACTCAAGTCCCATAAATGGTACGAAAGCAAAAATTGGAAATTGTGATGTGGGGAGGTGAACATGTGTATCAATAGTCATCATTCTAATTAGAATTTATAATACAGCCTATGGACATTCAAATTTAAAATTAAACTAAGGAAGTTGTTAAAATCATATTGTATGCTGATAACAGACTATGATGATGAACAACCCTGAGACATCAGATTAGTGCGACTATTCAACAATTTGAAATATGTCTTTAATAGGAATAAATCAGGGATCCTTTGTGTATAGGATGTACAAAACCACTCTTGGCAGCTGCCTATTTAAATTTTGTGAAGCTAAGATGAGCTATCTAAGGCATATTTAGAATCACATAAATATAGGAACCTAAGATGTTTAATCACAATCTTGGCTCTCCAACACTTTCAGGTTTAACTGTATGAGTAAGTATTCAGATGCCTGAATGTTTTTGCTGCTTTCAGTTATAATGAAACACTGATTAGGCCAGTTAGAAGCATGTTTTATTTTCCCAGTGTGTACAAATTACTAATGACATTTTTGTATCAGAAATTCTTCTCACTGGTGTGTCAAAATCTAATCCTTAAGGCATTGTATACTGGTGAAGCTGGGAGGCCACACAAAACAGTCACAGACAGTCTACATGAAACAATCACTAAAATTAGGACCTCAAACCTTGTTCCTATAAAAACCGAATGGACTCTTACTTATATTACTCATCTGCACTATCTCATGGGATTCCATGTTCATAGGAATAATTATGTATTGGGTAGTACTAGGGTGGTCCTAATTATCTCTACTGGAAATCAATGAGTACTACAGTGTTTATTCTGAGAGGAAAGTAATAAATAAAGCTCTGTGTTGGTTGTCCATATGTATTTGCACAAGGAAGAGCAGAGGGCACAGTAATAAATAGCAAATACCAACAAAATATTTTTTATCTAATTTCACTTCTGTTTCCATTTTGGCATTTAAATTATTACCTGAACAGATGTAAACATCTGCAAGGCACACACTTACATTTAAGTTAGCTGGCTAGACTCTACATTCAGTAGAGAAAAACTGGTACTTTTATAGTGTTATTCTTCCCATCCAAGAGCAAATTTTTAAAATCAGATGGTTTACTCATCTGAAAGTACCGCCTTCTCTGCAATGAGAATAGAAATATTTAATTCAGAAGACAGGTGAAGTTAAGCAAAATTAGATCTATCCTCAGGGGTTAAATCCATTATTTGCACACAACCTTCTAATCGTATATTCCATTAATGGGACAGAATTTGCTGTATACTTCCATTTTAACTGAGGTATCTAAAGTGAGGTATCTGATTAGTATTTTTGAGTGAGTGAGGGTGATCCTGTTGACCCAAAAATCTTCTTTACTGCAGGATGAGAAGTGGCTCAACAATTATGCTATCTCTAGACAAAAGATTTTCATACTTAGTTAACTATCATTTACAGTATCTCTCATTGACATCTGTCGATATCAAAGTACTTCACGAGGATGATAAAACCATCATCACTTTAGATGAAATAAAGTGATGCTAGGGGAATAAATAGAAAAAGGAATGGAAATACATGCAAGAAATTGGGATTTTAGGAAGCAGGTTTTTTTATTGCTTCTGATTGTGTGTTCCTATATACATTTCCTTCTAGCGCTACTAGGGGAAGACACTTGCAGAATCCTGTTAACAGTAGAATCCATAGTAATTGTTACATGGATATAGAGAGGGATATACAAATATACACAGAGAGAGATAAATGTATAAACATTATAAATATAAATATTCCACTTTAAGAAGTTCTGCTTGTGAAAAGAATTCTACAAGTTCACTCAAGTGTCCATGTAGTCTAGTATCCTATCTTCAAACAGGAGCCAAAAAAAAGTAGCTTAACAGGTTTACAACAACAAAGAAAACTTTTGGTGACATATGTCTTTTATGGCCTTTGAGCTTCTCATGACCTGTAGCTTGGAGAAATCCTGAGATGGAAGTTGTATCTTTGGTTTCTTTTTTTCTGTGAATTTGGATTGAACAGATACAAACTCTACCTATGATAAGTAAGAAAAAAATAAAGCCGTATTACTGTTGGATCTTGAACTAAAAATCTCTGTCGAGATTACGTGCCAGATGTTTTTTTATTCATTTCAGAGCTCGCACAATAGTTTCTTTGAGTGGAATTAGGATTGTATATTTGGGTCCTGAATGTGAGCTAATGTGACGGGGTGGGGGCATAAAACAAACAAGTAGTGCATCAGGTATGCAGAGCTAATATGAGTGTAAGGGTGTGATGTGGGAAGAGATCTTTAGATATGCCTGCTGGAATAAACCGAAACATAGAGATATACATGTTGTTATCCAGCATGGCACATGCAGAAGTGAAAGTGAAACATGGGTAGTCAGAGGCTAGTGTTTTTGGAAGAGTCAAAAGGATGAGGAATTTATGAAACTTTCACATCACAGAATCACAGAAAGGAGGACTTTTGAGGGACCTCTGGAAATCGTCTAGTTCAACCCTCCTGCATGTGCCAAGGTCGATGAAAACACCTTGGAAAAGTCCTTGAAATGACTGTGAGATACATCATTGTTCTGGAAGTACTTGTACTTACAACTGTCTATGTTAAATTTCCTTTGTTACTGTTTTGGTCAGTCTCTGTTTGTCAGAACAATTCTGAGAGCTACCAGAGCTTTGTAGTCATGAATAACCAACTTAATTTTGCATTGTTTAGTGATACTATCATCTTGTTATTTTTATTGTGGTTTATATCATCATTATATCTGTTATGACGTTTAATTGCTGGAAGTGTGAATAACAAAAAGGGTAATTTTTTTGTCTCAGTAATTATTTTAAAATTAATACTATGGGTGACATTGATTGGAAATGTACTGCAATCTATTTGCTTTCCAGTAAATGACTAATAATCATAGAATCATTTAATCATAGAATGGTTTGGGTTGGAAGGGACCTTAAAGACCATTTAGTTCCAACCCTCCTGCCATGGGCAAGGGACACCTTCCACTAGACCAGGTTACTCAAAGCCTCAACCAACCTGGCCTTGAACACTTCCAGGGATGGGACATCCACAACTTCTCTGGGCAACATGTTCCAGTGCCTCACCACCCTCGTAATGAAGAAAAAAACAAATTAGTGGGACATTACTGAATTTCTGAATTTCTTGAATTTCTGTCATATACTCAACATTTATACTGACTTATTTTTTTGTGTCTTGTGATTAGTTTATAACCCAGAAGTCTGTCAGTTTT
The DNA here is from genome assembly GCA_017639485.1 of Pluvialis apricaria. Lineage (NCBI taxonomy): Eukaryota > Metazoa > Chordata > Aves > Charadriiformes > Charadriidae > Pluvialis > Pluvialis apricaria. The sequence goes on from CM030009.1 coordinate 98,212,284, forward strand.
TTCTGAAGGAATCAGAACATATGCAAGATTCAGGGTGAAGCAAGAGTGGGGCTGCTCCACAAGGACAGGCAAGCCAGAAGCCAAGGGTGACTCCCCAACACAGGCCAGGGCAGGACATCCAGGCTCGCTGCCACTGTCCCCATGACACGGACAGGGTCTATCACAGTCCCGGCAAGGTGAGTTAATGAGTCAGGAGTGAGACCTATCCATTCAGTAAGTGAGAGCACATGGAGACAAGGTTGAACACAGGCACACCTACAATGTAGCTCAGGGGCGTGCATTCCTGGTGAGGCTGCTCAGGGCAGTAAAGGCCTATTAGTGCCCTCTGGCCCTACGTTGGTAAATGCTGTAAATAAAAATAAGCTAGCAATATCTGTAAATGTAAATTCAGTACCAGGACAAAAAAAAAAAACCCAACAACTAAAAAACAAACCAGGACCAAACCAACAACTTAACAACTTCTATTATATTTGTTTAGACAGATAAATTTATGTTTTCGTGGTTTTCTCAGTATCTGTAAAATTGCCCATATATGGGCAAAACTGAAGCAGTTAAATGCAAAGCTAAATGCAAATCCTCCCCCTCATTGGAACATTTTTTAAGTAATAACGTTTTTTTTTTCATAGCTGTAATTTCACCTACATGCATTTAAATGTAAATTTGCCCTCATATTACTAAGGGAAGAACAGGTATATATGCATCATTTATAAATACCCTCATGATGTATTCAAATAGTGCACTGGTAAGCACCAAGATAAAATCTTGGAAAGGCAACTAAGTGGTTAGACAGATGGATTATGAGTTCAAAAAGTAGCTGGAATGCTAAAAGGAAGCTTGACCTTGAGGCAAACGAAGAAAAAGAATGGATATCACTACTCATCTATCAAGTGCATGCGCAGTGCCAAACATAATTCTAGAAAGGTATCACATGCTGGCTAATGAGGGACATTATAGGTACAACAAGGATTGAATGGGTTAGGACAAAGGATCCCAAACTGCAGTATATGCACTACTGGGGAAAGCAAGACTTCAAAGCCCCGTATAACTGAGAGCTGCTCTAGCTCCTGAATACATGATACTGCTGCTTGCAACAGTTCTGCAGTGACAGCTGCTGCTGATGGCTGTACTTGACCAAAAAAAAGTGTGCAGGTGACAAGCTCAATAAAAAATTGTTACCTGACTTTAACAAAACATTCAGGAGAAAAATGGTAGAACTTTGTCTTATTTTACAGAAATAAAATACCAGCATTTCTTTTCCACCCCAGCTAGTTCTGCAGTAAGCCAAGTTCTGAAGGACATCTGTACATAGATATTAGTTACTTATGTTCTCATTATTCTTGCATTTGTTGTTCTCTGTATAAAGTTAACTGTCAGCACAAAGGAGGATCTTATAATAAAAATGTGAAAAAATATTTAGCAATGAATTGCAAAGACCATATATAATTTTCTGCCATATGTATGTTGTCCATGCCCATAGTATTGTCCTTGTTTCTTAACCTGTCTTAAAAGATCAGATCTAAAAGCCCAAAGAAAGGCTTGTGTGGCAGAAAGCGGGGGCTTTTTTGTTATTTTCAAACAATCATTGGTCTAGTAAAATGTATCACTGTTCCCCCAAATCCTACATTGCTATACCCTTAAACCATCACAGTTATAACCACAGAAGTACATGAAAAAACATTAAAATTGTGGTATTTTATCTCATATGGAAATTCACATGCTTCTCATCTTTTAAACTCCAACATGGAGCTGTAGACTAAATTTAACTTTTCTGTTTCGTAAGAGCTTCCTTCATGCAGTATCATATGCATTAAACTTCTATTTTCCACAGTGGAAGGGCTTGTTAATTTTTAAATAAGCTTTCTCCCTCTGAATATTCTCGTGCCTCCTTCCACTTCCACAGATTTACCAGCACTGCTGCTGGTGACAGTGTTGGTGATGCCATTTCCATCACAACTGCTGGCTCTAACAGATGACAAAAGCAGCAACTTTTTTGCTCTGTCACTGCAGCAGCAGCAGGGGTTTTTTTTCCATCTGTAAGGAGCGTTTATTATACATTTAAAGCATATATTCACTGTCCTGTGAAGAGCTTTCATAAATTTGGCTCTGACAGTTCCATTCCAGCTCCTATCATCTACAACAAAGAGATTTTATTTAGGTGTGCTGGACATCTTTATAATTTCAATACCTGACACACTGATGATATCTGTAAGATCTCTATCATACAGAAGTTTCCAGGAACTGGTAAATCAAATCCTATATAAAGAAAATAGATAAATAATGCCACAGCATTTTGTTAAAGGTGTAAACAAGCTTGAAATAAAAATCTTTTTATATCGACAGAATTTTTAGTAGCTGTACATATTTATTCCAGGAAAAGGCTGAGAATGTTGTAATTATCTGACAGGCATTGTAGTTATTCAAATGGATAATATGCGACTTCATATTTAAAGTAGATTGGCAGTTGTAGCTCCTGATCAGAAGAACACATACAGTGAGAGTTCTACAAATAGAGACTTCTACAAATAGAGGCTTCTGCAAATAGCCACGATTAGTGGTTTTTCCATTCATTTGAAAAAATTTACTTCTAAACATACTTAAGCAAGTATGCAGAAACTACTGAAATGACATGAAATTTCTGTTTGAAGATTCAGTATGCATTTGGCTGGTAGCTTTTCAGCTTTTAATTTGGTTAACAGCTTGTGTTTTAGAAATCAAAGAGCAAATAGCGTGAATTCATTCTGTTTTAAAGACAGCATGGAGATAAATACCAGGACATCAAAATACTGTTTAGACATTAAATAGCAGACTTTGTCCTAGGTCTCTGGTTCAACAGCATATTTCATAGAATCACAGAATCATAGAATGGTTTAGGTTGGAAGGGACATTGAAGATCTTTAGTTCCAACCCCCCTGCCATGGGCAGGGACGCCACCCACTAGACCAGTTTGCTCAAAGCCCCATCTAACCTGGCCTTGAACACTTCCAGGGATGGGGCATCCACAATTTCCTTGGGCAATTTGTTCCAGTGCCTCAGCACCCTCAGAGTGAAAAATTTCTTCCTGATATCTAATCTAAATCTACCCTCTTCCAGTTTGAAGTCATTACCCCTCATCTTGTCACTACATGCCTTCGTAAAAACTCCCTCTCCAGCTTTCTTGCCCTTCAGATACTGGGAGGATGCTATAAGGTCTGCCCAGAGCCTTCTCTTCTCCAGGCTGAAGAATCCCAACTCATCTCATCCTGTCTTCAGAGGAGAGGTGCTCCAGCCCTCTGATCATCTTTGTGGCCCTCCTCTGGACCTGCTCCAACAGGTCCATGTCCTTCTTATGCTGGGGGCTCCAGAGCTGGATGCCATATTGCAGGCGGAGTCTCAAGAGAGCGGAGTAGAGGGGCAGAATCACCTCCTTCAACCTGCTGGCCACACCTCGTTTGATACAGCCCAGGATACGGTTGGCCTTCTAGGCTGCGTATTTATCCCTGCTGGAATTAAATCACAGAAGCAGGTGTCTCTAATAGGCAAGAGTCTGGCTGAAAGGGCTCTCACTGACCTCTTGCTTGTCAAAGGCAGGGAGGGAACGATGACGTGGAGGCATCAGAGCAACACTGGTGATGGTAAAGGACTGTAGCTGGCACTATTGTACTATTGTACTAACTGTACTATTCTTCATGGAGGAGATGGACAAAAAACTAAGCTAAACTAGATACCAAGTCTGATATAGTGATTTGGGTAGGTGGTTCCTTTATTTTTTCTTTTTTTTTCATTACTATGAATAGATTACTAGGGATTACTAGTAAAAGCCAGACTGTATGCTTTTGATGGAGTGGTGACCCCAGGTGAATTTGGCCCTGAGGACCTCAGAAAAGGACTGAAACTGATATGAAGATATGTTTTTCCTGTGAAGACATTTGGCACTTTTTTGAGGAATTATAGAATATTATGGTGCAGTAGTTAATATACAGCTTACTTTTATACCTCAAATAAAAAGCACATACATTGCTATTGGGGGAGAAGAATTTCACTCAGGAAGTCTAGGTCTGCATGTTCCTGTAGCTTTGATGGAAATCAATGGGAAGTAAAGAGGAGAACATTTAAGTTCATACTTTCCATACAAGTTTATTAACTTCTAAAGCTGTTGCTTGAAGACGGATGAATGGAGGAATCAATCTCTGTCTCTGTTGAAGCTGAGCCATTGCACAGTGATCAGCTCAAGAATCCTCAGGGCAAGGACAGCAATCCTAAGAAGCATCTTAATAGAAGACTACTGGCTCAGGTACTTGCTTGGTTGAGATTTTGCTATTTCCAGATTCTGCCTCTGTCTTGTAGCCTGTGGTTTTTGACTAAGATGCTGGGTTTTCTGTGCACTGGCAGCACTTCAGTGCTCAGGCTTCTCACTGGGTAGGGCAGGAATTCATAGCTTGAAAATACCACTGAGCCCAGGTAAATAATCCCTGCAGAAATGCTTCTGGTATCTACTGCATAAAAAGGCAAAAGAGAGCCAGCAGTAGGTTTTAAAAGCAGATCCTGCTTATTCCTAAAGAATTGAGGTAGAAGAAGCAGCTGCTCAAAATTCAGCCCAAATTCTAGACTGAGGTGGAACTTCTGCAGCAGTTTGTTTTCAGTGTTAGTTTACCAGTTGCTTGTTCAGCGTGCTGACTGTTTTTGATCTTACTCTGAGACACGTAAATCTTCCTTAGTTCTGTCCAGGGAATCTAGGCCCCTGACTCACTGCCAGATACGGTGGCAGCCATGCATAAAATTCTTTCTGTTTTGGGAGTCATGCGTTTAAAAGTAGCATGGCTGTGCCCGCTACTGGATATACCTTTTGGCTGGCTAGAACAGTGGGAGACAGGAAATGAATTGTAGGGAAGGAAAGTTCATTCTGATAGTTCATTCAAGTTAAACTTTTTGTGTGGACCTCTGTTTTCTTTTTTGCGTGGGTTCTTCTCTATCAGTCTCTGGCAAAGAATTTGAAAAATGGCAGAAAATACTAGAGTAATCATTACCAAAAACATCCAGTATAAAAATATTTACTGTTCAAATTTCAAAGAACTAAGTTACTATTCTGAATTATATTTACATATTTGTTTGGGTTTTTTGGTCCAGTTTTCCCAAAAAAACTTATAAATGACTTAATATTACAGAACTCACTTCATCACAGAGGTGAAATCAAAAATATTTAACGTCCTGCTGTGATTTAGGACAGGAAGTCAGTAGCAACACGATTTCTTTACAAACAGAAAGAGCGAGATATGTGGTTATAGTATTAAATGGCCAACAGTCTTGGTTTAGGACAACAGCAGGACACTTGGCTTTTCAGGGAAAGAAAGACACAGTTACGATTAGGAAGCTGGTTTTATGTTTTATCTAAATGTGAATTCTGTATTTAAAATTAAAATATAAGTTGCTACTAATCCCTGGAAGAATATATTCAAGCAACAGAAGGCAACACAGAGAAGGAGAAGGGCAGTTTGAAAACAAAAATGGAGTAAATTTCTAATGTCAACAGACACAGAAGTGCTACGAGTCTGGAGTACTACCGTTTGGATAGCAGCCTTTAAGACTGACTTAGGCAACTCTCATAATCAGCGCTACAAAAGTCCTTATAGGTAGTGGTGATATCAGGACTCCTTAATGCTTCTTTGCCAACACATAGCACAAAAGAATGTCAATAACTGCTGGAGTTACTGCTATATAGAGACATCAACAGTCCAAAATCAGATGGATTAGGTTTACCTACTTCTATAGAAAATAACCTACAAAGAAAAGACTGCTGAGCTAGAAATACAACTTCTGCTTATACAGTAGAAATGTAGGAAGAGAGAATGAATGAGCTGAAAAGTTGAAAAGTGACGGATCTAAGTTCACTATTCTATTTTGCAGTGGATTTTAAAGATACCATCTTGTGCCAAAATCCGTGGTTGTGAAATAAGGTTCCATTGCCATATTTTTCAGAAAGTGGTACGCCCTGTAAGGAAAGGGGCCTAAACATTAGTCCAAGATCGAAGACAGAGCTGGAAAATAATAAACAGATAAACTGACCTTGTGCTAACTTCAACAAATAAAAATAGGAGGAGCTGCTTTACAGAAAGAGAAGGACAATGAACATTACTGGAGCTGCTATTTGACCAAAGTATAAAAAGAGAGACAGAGAAGCAGCAAAGTCCCTGGCAGATTCTGTCATTAAGTGAGGAATCTGGATTCAGTTCCTAGCAGGCTGACATATTTTCATTTTCAGAAATCTGTTAAGGGCATCCAAAAGAACCAGATTAATGTAATTGGCTTGAAAATATGATTGATACAGCTCTTTGAACTCAAGAGCTTGTGAGGAGAAAGGGAAAAGGTGGCTGTTGCCAGAACATGAATCTCAGTTGACTGGTAGCTCTAATAATGACCAAGAATTAAAATATTAGTCTAAAGGCCTTGATAATTAAAAAGAAAAATATGATGTTCCACTAATCAATGGGAAACACAGAATGTCTTAGAGAAGCAGAATGTGACAGTAGGTGCCTTGCTCATATACAGTATTAGCTATAGTGTTCAAATTTGTCACCAGAAGGTAAAATTATTCAAGATCTGTTGTAAATGTGCCTTCCCTAAAACAAAAATATCCACATATGGGCTTTTGTTAATGCTGCAGTTTAATATTTAATATTATAAAATATTTTTATAGCACTGGGCAAAAGCAAAACTTTTTGGTTGTATGCCAACAATGCCATAACCTTGGCAATTCATTTGAAATGTATCTAGGTAACTTTGCCTGACAAAAATCTGCTGTGCATTTGTAATAATCTCTCTCCACATCCATTCAGACAAGTGGTGGCCTGGTGACTGTACTTGTAAAACATGCAGATCTTTCCTAATGACAGCTCCAGAAACATAGATGCTTATACGAAAATAGGAAAAAAACCCACCCCTCTTAATTTGCTCTGTCAATCAAATTCTTTATAATCAGAAAGGAAATTATAAAGAAACAGATATTTCTCAATATATTTCCCATAGAATTCTATATTTCTTATAGAATTTCATGTGTAGCTTAAAGACCAATTGGGGAACTTAGTTCTGGTATTAATGGACATGATACTGACGTCTAAAAAGTTCTTGTCACAGCAAATGCTCAAAAAGCTATTAGTGTCAGTATATCCACTTTTCATCATATATCTTGGAAAGGACATTGCTTTTTCCCCAATAAATTGAAAGCCTGTTTTTCATCTGGTTGTGAGTTTGCTAAGTATTAGATATTAGATTAATAACTGGTGTCCTAAAAGATAACATTTGCAGTGCTGACTGCTTGCCAAACAGTGAAGAAAAACCCCTCAAAACTCACCAAAAAATCCAACAAAAAAAATCCTTGTACTAGTGTAGATATCATCAAATGCCTCCAATGATCTGAGCAGTCATGAATTGACATGGCTGTCAAGTTGAGAAAGAGTGAACTTACTGTGATAAGATGGCTTCATTTTTATTTCTTGGATTTTCCAGAGACTTTTGAATAATGGACAGTCATTTCCTATAGTGAATGTACTCTCGTGTTAGGCTCTGCAGAGTTCTGTTTTATTTTCCCTTCGTTAATCAGTTAATGAAGCTACGAGAATAGCAGGGGAAGAAGCAGAAATTATAGTTTCTTCAATAGAAGGAAGACAAGATTTTTCTCTTTGTCTCTTTCTTTCTGTGGAGTACTCCAACTCAGTGGTTCTGCTGTTTATAGCTTTGTTTGGGATATAGATAAAAGCCAGTGCATATAGGTCAATGAGACAAGATAGAGGTGGGGTTGATGGGCAAGATAGGGAGGTTGCAGAGTCTCCCTCCTTAGAGATATTGAAAAAAATCTCGACCTGGCAGCTGGCTCTAGGTGTCCCTGTTTGATCAGGTGGGTTGGACCAGATGACCTTCAGGGGTCCTTCCAACGTTAACCATTCTGTAATTTTGTGATAAAGCAACAGAAATGTATCACAAAGGTTGAATGCACCCGCCTGATTCCCCCTCTTTCATCATTAGTGTTTGCAAATCAGGTTTCTGGTAATCTTCACAAATACTCTTTAAAGACAGCTATGGCAGCTTTACTCATTCGTATTTGGCTAGGATGATGTGACCTCTTGTCTGAAGTCTTTTCCTTGTTACTGTGTTTTTTGTGTTTGTCATCTGCCTGGATTATTACAGTGTTCCCTAGTGGACTTTACATACTTTGAGTCGTTTGGAACTAAGGCCTATGTGAAATGCAACAATTTGCTTATTAAAGAAGATATCATACACATATGTGCATATCATACACAGAATGTTTTTATTCTTTTTTTTTCTTGATACTGTTACCTGTGGACCAATGGGTAAAACGAAGATGTTATTTTTACTATGTAAAGCTCTACATAACTTTGGTGCTAGTAAAAGAAACAAACCTCATACAAAGTCTTTCGTAAAATGGCATCTCTGAAGATCATTTGTGTCTGACACTAGTTTCCTCGTCCCTGTTCTGTGGTTGAGGTAACTCGTATCCTCCAGTAAGCAGAGAGGCTTTTAAGATAGTGAAAGGTTGTCTGAATGCAGCTTATGGCTTAGGCAATACAAAGTACATGTTGTTACAGTTTTTTCCTTTTGCTTTAAGCCCTGTTCAGTCACTTTGCACAAAGCTGACATGACTGATGACTTATCTTCAGGTAAAGTAAAATGTTTAAGATAAGAAGAATGAAGCAATTTAAATAATATCATATTTCTACATCTTCTTTCAAAAATCTTTGACTTATGCTTTCAGTGTTACAAATGTTATCAAAGACTTGTCTGACCATGAAGTTGCTTCTATGAGTCTTATTTCTAAATAAATGCAATGGACCCATAGCCCTGTATGGAGCCTATTAATGTCATAGGCAAAAAGCCAAAACTGAAGAATAGTAACTGGGACTAGAACTAGGCCTTTCACTTGGCAACAGATGGGGATCATGTTGAAAGAAATAAAGGAAGAAAGAACTAAACAAAGAAACAAACAGACTAGCGCTACGAGGTGGAGAAAAGAATATAAGCAAAAAATAACCTTCAAAAGACCAAACTCCAAGACTCAAACATAATTAAATTTTTCTTTATTTTTTCTGATATAACTTCAAACACTGTCATGACGTTTCATATTAAATCCACTGACTAAGTATTTAATTTTATGTGCAAGCAATTCCTCTATAGTTTAGATCTAGCTACGGAACATTTTGAAATGTTTGTGGCTTTTACATTTATGTTTGATTAAATAGGTTTCTGTTATTAAAATCCAATAGCGTTCAACTGCTGGACTTTGAAATATTTAACATAAATAGCATATAACTGCACAATGGAATAGCAAAATCAGAAAGTTTTTCAAGCAAGGATAGATAACCCTGGTTTGTAATTTTTCTGTACTGACACTGATATTTTTAGATCTATTTACTGTAATTAGTACCCTAGATATCTACCTTGTTAAACCAGGTTGAAGCTTATCTGATTTAGCTCCAGCATTGGTACATCATTACTTGACACAATGTGATGCTGTTCTGCTTTGTTGTTTCTTGTATAAAAAAGAAAATGTGGATTTTAGAAAATATCTGTTGATACAAATCACAATTAATTGTGAAATATGCAACAGATGGCGAAACTTATAATCATTCTATCAGACTAATAGTATACTGTCTGCATTTCGGAATTTGCTTTTCCCAAAAGATGCTGTTGGGCTGAAGCCATATTGACAGCTGGTGTGTTCCTAATGTAGTTAGTTTGATATACCTCATCTATTAAATTCTGTGCCTTTTCCAAAATAACAGATGACAAGTGCAATTGACCACCTGGGAAAAGGCATCTTCAGTAGAAAGCTTAAAATGATCTTTTTTTTGTGATTGTAGAGATATGCACTGCTTTTCTATTTTGGGTGACATTATAAACTACTAGCATTCTATTTGCCTTCCAAAAGTATGGTATTTTTTGTACACGCATAATGATCAAAAATAATCTTGGGACAACTAACAGATGCTATAACTATCATGCTTTTAGAAAACTATGCCATGCTTATCAGCTTCTCTCTTCAAATGTGGTATTTAGGAATCATGTTGCAGAGACTAAATTGAATTATCAGTCTCAGACAGTATTGCTGTAAAGTCAGTACAGAATGTATCCTGCAGAAAGCTGTATAAGAGTCATTTAAAAGAATCAACATTTTTTCTCTCAGGTAATGTACAGTGATATATTTACTGGAGAACTTTTTTTTTTTGCTGAATGAAAGCATCACTGCATATTATCGATGATCTTGTTATTAAAATAAGGAATCAGAATTGCTTATAGTTTTGAACACACGTAAAGTTTGTATACATTGTACATAATTTAAACTTGTTAATATTCCAAATTCTTTGAATAGTGAAAAAATATTTTCAAGGGCTGGTTCAGTCAATTTTAAAGTACTAACCCTAATGATGATGTATTTATAAATCTTGATATTGTTTTGTCTTTATTCACCCTATGTAATTATTCATTCAAAAGGCTATTGCATACCAAGCTGCAAGTCTCTGCTACTCGGCTTCTTTATCTATTTGCATTATATGGCCAACATAATTTTTTTGAGAAGGATTTAGGAAAATACACAAGACATTGGACTGGCATAATACATTGAAAAAATCACTGTTTCACCAAAGCAATGCCTATTGAGCTGTTGGCTTTTGTATGGGATAGTGGACCCAGGACTGAGATACACACTCTGAGGACCAGTGCCAAAGCAAGATGCCCACCCTACTCATTCTTCAGGGAATCACCTGAAGATGAGGCTGAACAGCACACTAGGGGAAACCAGTGGTAAGACATACTGCCAGAGGCAAGATTGCGAGTTGCAGCTGGACATGGGTAGAGAAAGATCACCCTGAATTATGGGAGTGGAGTAACTAGTGACCATTAAAGGGGAAAAACTGCTTGATTAATTGGGAATTGGTCTCAGGACACATAACTAATAACAAGGGAAAGAAAGGCAGGGCATGAATTCATTTATCACTCCTGTAGTTGGTTGTTCATTTTGATTCTGAAGGGTCAGTCAGAGTTGGTGTTGGTGAAATGGAAAGAAAGACTGGTGAGTCCCACTTGAATTTTAGAACCAGATGTTATGCTAAGGAAGAACAAAGTCTGTAAGAAAGGGTTCAGATTTTGGGGTATGGGAGGGTTGTTTTGTTCTTTAGAGCTCACTTGTATTATTGTATCTCAAGATGTACTTTTTAACAGATAGTAGAACAGGGGGAAAAAAGAAGGAAGAAAGATTAGTATTGGAACAATCCAGAGTGTTCTACACATAAAATAAAGGAAATAATCAGTAAATTCCTTTCCATAAGACCTTTTCCATAACTAAAGTGCCAAGAAGGCATTTTGGAGGAACTATTATTAAAATTAACATCAGAAAAATTGTCATATTCTATTTTATACAGTCACTCATCTGGAGCCTTTGCTTTGCTGGAACCTGTAGGTCCAACACTAAGTGGCAAAGACTTCTGTTTGGGGTAGAGGCTGAACAGAGAGTTTGCACAGAAGCACTGAGAGCCACTCAGTAATCTTATTTCAAAGAAATATAATGAAGAAGTTTTACCTACCACCATTTACAGAAGAGCAAGCAACTGCTTAGCATAATTCTCTTTATTGTGAATATATGTCTTGGCTTTTGTTTGTTTCTTTCTTTCATTTTTCTTTTTTCCAGTCAAACAGGAATCAGAACCAAAACACTTCAGAGGTCTTCAAGAGAAAGTGAAGACTACATGTCAGCCTTTTAACCACACGTAGGTTCCTAAAGCCTTCAATAGAGATAGAATAGAAAGAAACTACTTTGCTGACACTATTTGCTCTCCCAATGGCAATGGCTAGTGGTGGAGAGAGATAGAAGAGGTTAATAGAAAGTCACTTTTCGATTTTTCTCTCTCCCATAATTAGTCCTAAAAAGGATTATAGTTATGAGGTTGATGCATAATAAATATTTATTTTTTTAATTAGTTGGACCACCTACAGCAAGAAAAACTGGTCTGAGGGCCCAGAGGATAAGCAATTCCCAAATAAGTGAGAAGGCCAAGTTGAATTGCATCCTCTGAACTAGGTCATCATCACTGATGACCTACTCGCTCTTTCTCTGAACTGCTTCAGAACTGTATCTTGTACTTGAGAAATCTTGTCAAAACCAACATGATTCTGGAAAAAAAACCCAATCAAAACCGATAAATAGGCATTATTTTTTTTTTTTACTTTAACCTGTGCAGACTGTTGTATTATTTATATTCCAGAGACTATCAAGGACCAGATTGTGCTCTCAAACTGGTCTCTTTGTGATGTTACTATGGTATTATTGCCAAATATAGAAATAAAACATTAAAAGCTTGATAATGAAGGTCTTATGCTATCAAAAGTTAAGCCATGAAAGTAGTCTTATTTTTCTAAGAGGGTCATTTACACAAGTAAATATCAATAGGAGTAAGAACCGTATAATGTGGTCCTGAGTAACTCTGCACATTATCTTTTAAAAAACAGTGACCATTCCCTTTTGTGAATATTTTCTCAACCTTCTGCTGAAACTATGTCGACACAGACCAGAACTCATATGACACTCTCATTATTTGACAGATATTGAACAGATATGCTCATTTGTTTTACATTTCCCTTGACAAAGGCTGTGGCAAAACTGTCTCACTAGTCCCTCATTGGCATGCTTTCTTCTCTCCATTCTCTGAAGCTTTATGCAGTACGCTTATACTAAAGCAATGGTTTGAAATATCATTTTTCTCCCAAAGGATATAATTGTTAAAGGGCAGAAATCTGTTTTACTACTTCCTATCATTATCTGAATTGACTAATGCAATGAAACTTATTATGGAAGGTGGGGATGAAGTAGGGTACTTCAGGTCAAATGTTTAACGTATTTCTCCTTTAATTTCAGTCCTTCTTTAAAAAAATTTTGTTACAAAGGGTAAAAATATCCAATAAACACCTGCAAATATTTTTGAAATATCATTATAGTGCTGTCATATATAACTTCTTAATAAGTATGACTGTCATCTCTGAACAAAGGATAATTCTGTCCTAACCATGTACTTTAATAACAAACCAATATTAAAAGTAATTAACAAAATGTAATTTTTTTCTTAATTTTTTTTCATTATCCACAGTCCTCGTAAGACAGGTCCACAAAGATTCCATCTATGCAAAATAACATTTTTGTTTACTAGTTTAGCACTTTTTTATAAATCATTTTCTAGATAAGTAAAAAATCAGAACATAATATTGCATGAGAGTAATCAAAATTATATTGAGTGGCATGCTTCTGCTCTCACTTATATCCATTCAATATTAGGAGCTTATTCCAGTGAAGATAAGTGTAAATTAAGAACAATTTCACTGAAGCAGAGCTGTAAAAATAAAACCAACTAAAAAGGATTGAGGTTGGAATTCAACCCGCAGTCACTTAGGATTAATAACCTAATACAGTATGGAGGCACTCAGATAATATGGTGAAGACTGCCAATATGTGTACCTATGTAGATGGATGACGAAAAACACTTATGCATTAGTGTTGCCACCTCCCTAAGTATAAATAGTATTCAGCAGTTTTATGAGTCGAGGCTCTAATAAGTTCTTTAGTTTGTACCATCTGATATTCTCAGCCATCCAGCAAAATTAATCATAACTACAAAGCTATTATTGCTATTGCAATGAAGTGGGTATGGAAAATGACAGAATGAGGAAATATGTAATAGTTATACTTTTATGTCTGGCAAGAGGCTCTCAGATACTTTAATGAAGAATTTAGAATACAAACTCGGATGGATTGTTAGATAGATCAACTGTTATTTATCTCTGTCTGAAAAATAGATTATTGTGATGAAGATTAGAGTTAAAATGTATGTATTCTCCAACTGGTTGAATTTTAGCAAAATGTAAGTATTCAACCAAGCAGAAATAAAGAAAAAAAGCTTATTTTCCTATTTAAAATCTGTTTCTTTTCCCTCTAGCATAATTACATGACTGCAAAGTGGGCACAATAGAAATCTGCATATATTACAAAAGCACATTTGGATTTTTTATTTAAATCCTAATTATTCTGTTTCCTTATGAACAAACAAATTGGGCTTAATGTTTCTCTTCATTGCTCCAGGTTTTCTGATTTTGCTTTTCTGATTTCTTATCGTGTGTTTCATATTTGGTTTTTTTGGTTTGGTTTGGTTTTGGTTTTTTGGTGTTTTTTTTTGTTGGTTTGTTTGTTTTCCATAGGAAAGGCTCATAAGTGCTATTTGCTGCTCTTAATAGGATTGCTGCAGGTTTAAAGCCCGAGTACTGCAATATAATGTTGTGTGTTTCAATGGCCTTTCTAATGGAAGCAGAAAGAATAAGGATATTGGACTTCCCTCATTAACGCACCTCTAAGCTCTCTACATATAGTAGCAAGAATCTGACTGGCAGTTTTAATCACAGAGCTACTTAGGGAAATATCACAATAGGCTTTCCTACCTCTTATAATCTTTGCCTAGATTTCTGCTCCTGGCCATTGTCAATGACTGATTTTCAATACACCACAGCAAGGGAGCTGCTCTACCACAAACAAAGTCTTAATTCAGAATCAGGTTGTCTGTGTGTAATTATTACATTCTTCTTGACACAAAATAAGTTTCATCCATTCCACCTGTCTGCAGTCCCTACTGATTATCAGATGTAGCTAATATCAGACACGATGCTGGATTAAAGTAATCCTTATTTTAAGAATAGAAGCAGCTGATGGGGAAGTACCCTCAGACACTTGAAGGGGAAATTAAAATCATAACTACTCAGCAGTGGTAACTTTTGACCAAGGAACGGAAAGAAAGAAGGCCCAGCTGCAAAAGGATTTAAACTGGCTGCAAGCAGGAAAGTCGGAGACAGAACCACTCCCTGTAAGGGAGTGAAGTTTCCCTTGGTGGTGAGATGAGAAATGGCCACAACATTAGCTTGTAGCCATTCTGCAACACAAGTGCTTGGGTGCCACATTTGGGCAACAGAGGTGGTGATGGGGGATGGACCCAACGCCAAGATGAGATGCCCCATGACAACACTCACTGGCTTGATGCTGGTGCAAGTGTATACGAGGAATTGGCTTGTGATGTATCTTTGCAGATTCCTTATAGAACCGCTTATGGTGGTAAGATTGTCCAATGCATTGTTCATTAATTATTTTTTTTTTAAAATATATGTATTTTAAGCAAAAATGTGTGTTTAATTCACCTCAAGAAGTACAATAAAAGTTCCTGAACATACTCTTAGCTATCGAGGGACTCTGATTCATTTTCCCTAAATAAATAACCGTAAGCTGTGTTTTCTCCAGCTTTACTACTACTTATAATGACTCCTCTGCCAGAGGTTACTCTGATGACAACAGAGTCAGGAAAGCAGGATTTAGGCTCCCCCTTCAACCACTTTGATTTAGTGCAAACCCACCTTCACCAGAGTGACCTCCCACGTTGATTCTGAGTTAGTCATGGGAACCTACTGTATAGCAAGAATGTAAAGGTATAGAATGGAAATCAGCGTATTTTAGATTATGCAGAAAAATCTGCCAGTCTATAGATACAGGCAAGTCCCTACAGAGCTGAGTTTGGAACCTGTGTAGAAACAGAAGCAATTCCACAGCATTCCTATTTATATATCCTTCACATGACCTACATACATATGCTTTGTGCAAACAAGAGTGAAATATTATTTTCATTACAAGATAAATACTCTAGGCTGATTAGGAAGCCAAAGCTTTTTCTTAGGTATCTGAGTAGAGAAGATTTACACTAACTACCAATACACATCCCCACAAACAAATAAAAAAAAATAAATTACTGTTTCTATAGATCTAACCAATCTCAAACTTCATGTTTGTTATCTACCTGTTATACATCTTTCCATGGTTTATTATTTTTCTCCAATTTGTTGCAAAGCCTAGGTCTCCACCAGTTTTAAGGCAAGGAAATAACACCCAGAACTAGAATGGGTGGCAAAAAACAAAATGGAAGGGAAATAAAAATCTGTCAATATGTTTCTGTGAGAGACGTATCTTTCATTTGATACACACACAATTCACACATACACAAATAGTGAGAGAAGCTATTTAAAGATACCAACTAAGCTTGACACATATACACAAAGAAAAGAAAATCAAGAATATTAGTAAGAACTATGAGCTGAATTTTCCATCAGTTACCAAGTTAGGATGAATACTAGTGCAATATTTCTTAATGATTGTAATACAAGATTTAAAACAGACAGAAAACTCTCTACATCCAGTAGAAAGTTGTGTTGCATCAGCACCACATTAAGATTTCATTAGTCAAATCATACACAGAAAATAATCAAGAAAATACATAAACCACAATACCAGAAAAAGAGCACAGTCATTTAAAAATCTTCAAATATCAGTATTTAGTTTCACTTTCTGTTCCTTCTTTTGAGCCCTGACTACAGTCCAAGAGTAGCCTGCAAATGCTGCTCAGTCTGGAAATTTGGACTGCGAAGTGTCAAAAAGGAGAGTGTTTCATTTGGCATTGTGAAAATCTTAAAGCTACCAATTTACCATGCTCAGAAGTGACTTAAAGAAAAAATTCTTATCTTCTTATTTTTATTCTACCTCTCTCTCTTCTCTAATCCTCTCTAATCCACTCAAAAAATTATCAGCTAGGATTTTGCCCATGTCAAGATTTTGAACTGAGGGTGGTTTTGCTCTAGCTTTGTTCTCAGAAGCGTGACAGCCCTTGGATCACTTTTTTCAGCGGGAATTGAATTTTTTCCCCACTCTCATAACTCAGAGAGAATTGCAAAAGGATTTTGGATTAACGCCACAGAAGGACTTTATCACGCAAATCTTACTTTACTGTTTCAGGAAGGTTTCCCACTCAGGTGCTGTCTGACCCATAGATGTCCTGATGCATATAAGACTTAAAATTACCCACACGGTTAAAGGCTTGCTGGCAGGGCTCAAACTGCCTAAACCCCAAGCAGATGATTGAGCATTGCTACAATAAAAGAAACTGACCCCTAGATCTCATATAGGAAGAACAAGACACACTGCAGCTTTTGGCACTGTAAATATCATATCTAAAATCCCATGAATATTGAAAATATGATTTGAAAGAATTTCTTATGATACTAAATCCAGTTTTCTCCTCTCATAGTCAATTATCTGATTTATAAACATAATTTTAAATAAGATGGGTTTCTTCCTGCCACTTGCTCAGACCTCACTTGTTGGTGATAGGGAGCCTTCTTTTAATTTCCTGGATAAGTTTCTTCTTGGTGAATTTATACCTACTTGTTCATTTGCCAGTAAGAATTAGCTCTTTGGTGTCCTTGTGCATTTGCAAATAGTAACCTTATCTCAGCTTTTTATTCTTTTCAACAAAAGCTGTTCCTAGACAATATATTTGACTCAGTCCTGAGCCCAAGAGCTTTGCCTATATCTCTGTCTGAAAGACTAACATGAAATCCTTACAGATCAGAGGCACTGGTTATGCTTTGCTGTGTTGTAGCCTCCTCTGTGCCATGCTGGGAATCCTGTTGATAAACACCATAGCCAGAATGGTGAATAATTAAGAAAACTATGATTGAGGGCTGTTTAAAGAACTGTTGTTCTTCAGCCATCTGTTTAAGCAGCTGTTAACTACCCTAACATCATGCCATTCATGGTCAGACACAAGTCCCAATGAAAAGGCAGTGCTGTTCATTGTTCTCTACCAGGTATGAAGGAGAAGAGGAATGTTCCCACGGGGTCTTATTTTAGAAGGTTCTGTTAATCTTTTCTTTCAGGTTGAGACTGCTGACCACTAGTATAATCAGCCTTGCTGGAGTCATGCAGAATTTGATGTTGATACATGGCTGGCTGCAGCAATATCTATCAGCTGGAAGGGAATAAGCAGTGGTCTCAGCTGTGGGAAACAGCTGACAACAGATCCTGCATGCAAACAGGTGGTCTTTAATTGCACACAGGCTAGAGCAAAAAAATCCCATACTCTCACAGGTGTTCACTGGAGGTTAGCAGTAGTGATTAGTGCTTTCAGGTGGGAGGTGAGGGGCTCTGAGTCCAGTATTTGTTACTGAGTGTTTCTCCCCTGGGGTTAGCCCATCTGACTGCAGATAAAAGGAGGTTGCTGCCTTTCAGGGAGTCCTGCAACAGCTGCTTCCCAGCACACCTGGGTACTCAATGGTGTTTTCACTTAGGTTCAAAGGCGGTTGCCCAGGAACTTTACTTGTGCTCAGTTCTTGATCACTGCAGCTGTGAGGCATTCTTGCCCTTGTTCCCATCTGCAGTTATCTTCCCATCATCTTGGTGGGTCAAAAATTGTGTATAGTATTACAGAAAAGATCCATGCCACATACAATAAAATTAATAATTCCTTATTTCAGTAACAAAACCCTAGTTTGACAAATTGTAGGATCATTTTTCCACTTTTATTATGTCACACTGGCATCTTGTAGACTTTCAATGATTAATATATGCAGACTTTTCTATTTCTCAGCAGTTTCCAGCTAATGAGACCACAGCTTCTTGAAGAAATTCTTCTCATTATTCCCTAAAAGAAAGACATTGTAGTCTCCAGTGTTTATTTCTATTTGGTTTCTATTGCTTCAGTTCTCAGATAAACCAAATTCTTCCTCCCGTTGTAACTTATAAGAAAATTTTATCAACACATACCTAAACTTTGTGCCAAGAAAATTAAAAAGAAAGCTGGATAGCATCACTTCATGGCTATTTCTCAAGGATCTCCATAGCTAGGAGGTCTAGGAGATATGATTTTGCCATTACCAATAAAAAAAATCACATCCTTGACCGGATCAGGACTCAGCCTCTCCTTGGCCTGAGCTGGGAGTCGCTGTTTTAACCCCTACACTAGGGCCCAGTGACTGCTGCCTCCCCTGCTCCAGCTTCGGTTCTGGGGTGACCCTGCTGGGGAGGGGGTGATACACACTCCTCCCCAACCCACCCCCATAGTCACTGCCTGAAAATAATAGCCCTTTGTGTGCCTGGGGCTGAGGGGAGTTTGGGAGCCGTTTCCAGGCTGCAGTGGGAGAGGGAAGTGGGCTGTGATAAAAAAGACTTAGAAAAATAAACCCAAGAAAAACCCAAGTCTGAGCAGGAGGAAACTCCTCCAGCATGACTATCATAAACTTCCCTGCAGACACCTCAGGATGCTGAAAACTTGACACATGCTTCCTCCTCCCAGTAAAATCATTCTTCTTAGGAAGTAGATGAATATTGGAAGGTTGACCACAAGACCAGAGGAAAGGGATAGGTACTGGGAAGTTTGTCATATATAGCAACTTCTACCTTTCATATTTCTAATAAGATCTGTTTCGTATTGATTAGACAATTTAGACAATGAAGGTTAATATCATTATAACTCAATCAATAGCAATGTTTATCGCATTTTGGCTACACTGTTAAAACTTTTAAACCGACTAAAAATGAATTTTGAGCTTCCCATATATGCTGTATTCCTCTTTTTTGTTCAAAACAAAATTTTAACTGTTACAACTTCAGTAGGCTTCAATGTCCAGTTTAGTATCTCTCTTTCAGTATGATGTATCCATGCATATTCTCCCACTAATTGTCTCCCTATACTCAGTTTCCCTTTCAGTCCTCTTCTCCAGTTTCACTTAGCTTTCCCTGTGTGGCACCATAGCAAGTATTTATTTGAAATCCAGACAGATTAGATCTGCTGCCTTCTTTCATCTAAAAAAAAGTCAGTAGTGCCCTTCAAAGCTGAATGAAATTGGTCAAGTGTGATCTGTATTCACTAATCTTCATGACATTTCTCATTTATGTCTTCAACCTTTTGTTCAAATCTTTTCTAAAGCAGAAGCATACAACTCAAGTGAGTGGTCAAGCCACGAAGAACTTTCACTTATTAGCACTGAGTATGTCTCTATTCCTTGTTTGTATTGGTCTCCTTCAACCTCTTCCAGATATAGTCATGCCTTTACATCTCA
Organism: Pluvialis apricaria; assembly: GCA_017639485.1. Classification (NCBI taxonomy): domain Eukaryota; kingdom Metazoa; phylum Chordata; class Aves; order Charadriiformes; family Charadriidae; genus Pluvialis; species Pluvialis apricaria. The sequence goes on from CM030009.1 coordinate 98,232,237, forward strand.
GATCCTTTCTGGATTCACTCTACTTGGCCTTCATATTTCTTTATGTGCCTGAAGGACAGCAAAAAGGGGGAAATGGAAAGTGGAGAAGGAAAGGCAAACAACATATGCAACATTTTTTCCCTGAATTTCCTTGTCTCATGGAAAAACAGCTCAGTCCACATCGTTTAGTCCAATCAGTATAGAAGCAACTTGTTGGTTTATTAACAATGTGCAATAAAGTCTCAATCAGTGAGATAATATATGTTTAGGGCCAGTAACAGCAGTAACAAAAGTACACCACAATACGTGACACATAAAATGTTAACAAATACCTACAGCTTTATAACAACCTTTCTATAAGTCATCCCCAAAAGCTACAATCACACATGCACACAGACTGAAATGCAGCCCACCTAGCGTGTGGGTGAGGATCCACTACATGCAGATCCTTCTGTGGAGATGCAGTGCTCCAGCTGAGCATGCACCCCTGCCACTGCTGACACCCCACTAAGGCACTGCCTGTGGGCAGGAGCCTCATGTGGACCCACACACACTTGAAGGAGAGGTGCCCCACACTGTTCCCCTGCTGTAGGTCACTGGCAGGTGCAAACTGCTCCTGTGTCCCACAGGAGGTGCTGGGTCTGGCCCAGGCAGGGCTGGGGATGCCACGGGGTGGTGCTCAGCAATGGCCGGTCAGGGTCACTGCTCCTCACCCTGCTTCAATCCCTCTCCCCTCACCTTTTATGAATTTCTTTGTTTCTGTTATACTTGTTTTCAGGTTGAGTCCTTTGTATCCCTTTGTAATTCCCTGGTTAATGTTTAATACGACTGATGGTCAACTTCCTTTTTAATTCCATCAGTTTGGGGCAAACCTCCTCTCAGACAGTTTTGCATAATTGATTTACACACACGCTCTTACACTGACATTTCCATCTTACCAGTTGCTGTTATTAAGGCCATCTGCCAAAGGTGGGCTCTGCGGTCTTGCCGTACACAACTGGAAAATACATAGACCCTAGCCAAATAGAAATTCTATCCTTCAGCCCCGCTCATTAAAAGAAGTGGACTGCAGGCCACATCTCGCCTATTTTACTACTAAGGGCAGACTGAATTGTCTGACGTTTCTTAAACGTAGGCAGCATACATGCTATTCTCCGATCACACGGCATGTTCAGCAGACACATTAAAGATCATTGCCTGCTAGACCTGTGATTGTGCGTGCCAATTCTTACAGTACTATCGGACTGAGATTGTCAGGTCCTTTAACTGAAATATTTAAAAAAACCCTTAAGTTCTATTCTCATTACATATGTGACAATATTCTTTTTTATATAAGAGCTTAATGGCTCACTTGTCTTTGCTATGTTGTTCTCCTTACTAAAATTTGAGACAAATTTTTTGGGTTGTCTTCAGACAGTTTAGAGGCAGACTATCATTACTACCTGGCTTATCCTCACAACATTCCACCCTCATTAGATAGCAAACTCAATTCTTTTATCCTTATTTTCTTAGGAAAATAAATGACAAAAAATGCAATGTTATTATTTCTTTTGCAAAGAGTTATTTCCATTCTTGCCAAGTCTGTCATTATTTCTGGTTTTGTAACCTCTAAGAGTATTTTTTGATAAATCCTTTTTTCCAGTTTCTTGCAGTCTCTCAGCTTACTCCTGGTACTTCTTTTGACTTGGTGTCTTAGTAATATTTTGTATCTTTGAGTAAAGATTAAACATGGAAAACATTTTAGAAGGCTTTTAAAAGTTATAAAGGTATTTTTAATTTTTTATGAAGAAGTAATTAAGGTGAAGAGTGGCTTTCATAGTTACATTATTTGCTGCTTAGTACATTTTAATATGTCCACTGTTCTGCTAGTTGAGATATTAATGTTATTGTTACAGTGAGCATTATTCTATACATTTATTTGAATAACATACATTATTCTATGTATTTATGACAAGTAGCCATCAAAGTGGGCTGTCCTATATTGCTGCATATTGGAAAACAAAGAAGCAAATGGTCATCCAAAAACCTCTGTGAATATTAGGATTTTAAATTTTTTTTTTCCAGAGAAAGACACTCAAGCATGCAGTGTGTCTCACTAAATCTATACAATAAACCTACAACAAAGCCAACAATGGAGACCCAAACTTTTGAGCTTTTCTTTCATTCATTTCTCTTGCAGCAGTGAAGCTTCTACTTCCTTTCCCAGGCTCACTGGTATTGACAGGAAATAGGATTATCTATTGGTGGACGTAATGAAGGTTGAGACAGATGCCATAGCCAGAGGAGAGCAATTGCAAATCAAAGTTTCAGACACTAAGAATGGGTTTCAGACTGAAATAGTAGGAGATTAAAGAAGAAAGTTCCCTCGGGTCTAGAAGCATTTGTATGCATCAGTAACACCAAAAAAGCTAGGACTCAGAAAAAAGAAGATACTTGGGCTGATGTAATTTATTTGTACCAAGGGCAAAATCCCGGGGATAAAAAAAACCCAAACCTGTATTATTTCTATATGTGATTTTTCTTAATTTCCTTTCCCTCAGAAAAAGGGAGGCAAGGAAATCTGCTGTGTATGAGAAAAAAAAAGAAACCTGTTGAGGAAAGCAAGGCATTTAATGAAAGTATGGGGAAAAATATTGCTGGACTGAAAAGTACATGTAGACCTCTGCTGCTGCAGAAAAGAAAGAGTTGGGGATAAATATGCTGTAATGCATTGATTTTTCTATAGGTTTAAAAAAGGCATTAGATCAGAAAAGATAATCCCCAAGGTCTTTTCTGGTCTAATTCTCTATGAAATCCTGGGAGTCCGATGCATTTGTTCAACAGCATCTACAGGAGCTGACTGGAAACGCGGTGCTCCCCCTGGGCTCTGCTGAGTAATTAGTTTCCTCCTATCTTTCCTGTGAGTCACTGTGAGCTCACTGAGTCACTGCTTTCTTGTGAGTCACTGTGAGGTCACTAAATCACCTGTGACGTGGGGAGGGGCGGGAGCTGCAGGAGGGTGAGGCCCAGCAGGAGAGTTGGATGGAAACAGGCTCTTCAGGGTGGCTGTGGGAGTGGATCAGGCAGGTACATATTCCATGCTTTGAGATGCAGGAGCTGTGAGATGATAACATAAGTAACTTAACTTCAAAATCAAATACAGCTGAAAATGTGGCAAAAGATAGCAGATAAATAGTGAGAGACTGCAGGAAGGTAGAATGGTGGCAAAAGATAGCAGCGGACCTCTTTGTGATCTTTAGTTCACCTGGACCATTGAAGTTTTGTGCTACCTGCTTTCTGCCCCACATGCCACTTACCCCAGATCCTTATAAATAATGTAGAAGAATCAAATCATATTACTGAAATGCTTGTAACTGAACACTTCAGAAAAAAAAAAGATGCCTATGTAACACAACTGGCATTGCAATCCACAGATCTGAAGGATATTTAGAATTAATATCTTACTTCTAACCCCAAATCAACCAAAACAGTAAGTAGCAATCAATACAACATGATCTACTTCCTGTCATTTTTATCAACGTAGTTTATTAGAAGTTATACAATTCATGTATAATATATTCACATCTAATATGTATAAGTGTCATTTTTATTTTAAAAGCACTTCAGTTAGACTTTTTAAAAAAAATATCATATACATCAGACTGCCAATAACGCTGAGTTAATTGCAAAAGCAGTGTTGGGCTTGCTGGATTTCTCTGATCTCTGTTTCTTGGTTTTCAGTGTGGTTTCAATAGCAAGGAAAAGGCAAACAATTACTATGTCACTGTATTGGGTCTGGCTGGGATGGAGTTAACTTTCCCCATCGCAGCCCTTATAGTGCTGTGCTTTGTATCTATAGCTAGAATCCGGTTGACAACACACGGGTGTTTTGGCTGTTGCTGAGCAGTGCTCGCACAAGCATCAAGGCTGTCTCTCCAACCTCCACTCTACAGGCCACTAAGCTAGGCGTGGGCAAGATCTTATTAGCCAGGACAGCAGACCCAAACTGACCAAAGGGATAGTCCATACCATATGAAGTCATGCTCAGAAATAAAAGCTAAGAGAAGGAAGGAAGGGGGTGGTGGTAGGACTTTCTCTTCCAAAGCAACCACTACATATAGTGAGGTCCTATTTCCAAGGAAGTGGCTGGGCATCACCTGCCGGTGGGAAGTAGACAATAAATCTCTTGTATCTGCTTTGCTTCCACGTGTGGCCTTTGGTTTCTTTCCTTAAACTGCCTTTGTCTCAACCCATGAGTTTTTAATCTTATTTTCTCCCCCTGTCCTGCTGAGGAGGGAAAATAAGAGAGTGGCTTGGTGGGCACCTGGCAGCCAGCCAAGGTCAACACATTGCAGTCCTTCTTGTGGATCCCAAACTGGGGTTCTGGAGGAATTTGAGACAAGGACAGTAATTGGGAAAGTATGGACCAGACATTGCCAGAGAATTGTATAATTGTGAGGAGTTTTTGTTGTTGTAATTGTGGTGAAGGGACAAGGGATGGGGTGTGTGTTAACTGTCCACTTCTGTTGGTGTTGTGATGATGTTATTTTGACTTTGGGGAATTCTTATTTTTGATGTAAGTGAAGATTGTGTGTTGAATGTATATTTTAAAGTTAATTCTTAAATATATGTTTCACAGAGGCAATGGGTGGAATGTATTTGGTTTACATGGCAATATTTTGGTTGCGGGGGACTGCAGGGGTGGTGTCTGTGAGAAGACACCAGGAGCTGCCACCATGTCAGACAAAGCCAGTTTCAGCAGGCTTCAGGATTGACCTGTTGCTGTCCAAAGCTGAGCCAACTGGCAGTGTTGGTACTGCCTCTGTGATAACATATTTAAGAAAGGGTAAAAAGTGCTGCACAACAGCTGTGAGAGAATAGTGAGAAAATGTCAGAGAAACAGCCCTGCAGAGACCAAGATCAGTGAAGAAGGAGGGGGAGAGGGTGCTCCAGGTGCCAGAGCAGAGATTCCCCTGCAGCCCATGGTGAACACCATGGTGAGGCAGGCTGTCCCCCTGCAGCCCATGGAAGTCCACAGTGAAGCAGATATCCAGCCTGTGGCCTACACATGATCCCATGGTGGAGCAGGTAGATGTGTCCTGAAGGAAGCTACAGCTTTTGGAAAGCCTGCATCGGAGCAGGTTCCTGGCAGGAAATTTGGTCTGTAGTGGATCCACACTGGACCAGTCCTTTCCTGAATGACTGTAGCCCGCGGAAAGGACCCATGCTGGAGCAGTTCATGAAGGACTATATCCTGTGGGAAGGACCCCATGCTGGAAAAGAAGAACAGCATGAGGAGGAAGGAATGGCAAAGACGTTATGAACCGGTTGCAACCCCCTTCCCCATCCCCCTGCACCCCTCAGGGGGAAGAAGATAGAAAAGTCATGAGTGACTCTGAGCCTGGAAAGAAGGGGGGATGGGGAGAAGCTGTTTTTACTTTTGTTTTTATTTCTCGCTGTCCCACTCTGTTATTAATTTTCAAGAAATTAAATTAATTTCCCCAAAGTTGAGTCTGTCGTGATGGTAACTGGTAAGTGATCTCCCTGTCCTTACCTCAACCCACGAGCTCTTAATCTCATTTTCTTCCCCTATCCTGCTGAGGAGGGGGAGTGAGGAAGCAGCTTGGTGGGCACCTGGTGGCCAGTCAAGGTCAACCCACCACTGTCAATTAGTCCCTTTGCCCTGTAGTAGACGTATTGTCTCTGCAGAAGTTTTTATAGTGTTTTAGAAGTGGAACTCCAAATGAACAATTCATTGGAAAATACTTCAGTATTAGTCAGGATGCCATCATTCAAAACCCAGTATGTTTATAGACAAGCTTTCATTTTCTTAATTGTAACACATCTAGCTACTTTTGCATTCATCACCACTGGGTATTTCTCATTTAAAACATTAATAATTAGTAATATCTGCATACAAAGCTGGAGGTTCCTGAATCTTTTGAGTTAAAAAAAAGTCATCCCTTCGGGGTGGAAATAACTACTGTATAGTCTTTTTTAAAATGGTTCTGGGGCTGTGAGTGCTGTTCTTGTTAAGGTAAACAAGTTTCATAAAGGAAAAAGATTTGCAGGGTTTTTTACATGATCAGATTTGTTTTGGAAATACATCAGAGCAGAACCCCTTAATTACTAATCAGAACTCCTTCCACATACCTTAAATAAATGTATGGTTTACACACTAATCACACCACTGATTTACAGTCTTTACTGATTTGTAGTTTATATTCCTTCAATATATAGAATCATCTCTTGCATCTTTAATCATAAGCAGTAAAGTACATGCTTTGTAAAAAATTTGGGGCCTTTTGAGAATCTTATGGTTCTGATCAGTCAGATGAGGAGGAAAAAAAAAGAAAAGAAGGATGGTAAACACCACACATTGGTTTCCTACTCTTATTTTAATGTTAACATTTTTAATACAGCATGGTTTTGCCAGAGATTTCCTGCCACTTCTCCATGCAAATATAGGAGTTTCTTCTGGGCAATGATTCCAGTACACCGATCTTTCTGCTAATCTTTCTAGTGAGTTGACTCAAAATCCTAAACTGCTGTCAACCTTTTGCTTGCCACTTCTATTGTTATTCTCTTCCTTTTCAAGAATTTTTTGCTGTTATCTTGAATTTCCCAACTTGTGCCTCTAGTGAATGTCATCTTTCTCCTTTCTCTTTCAAGTTCCTATTAGTTTTCTTATATACCACTGTACTGTATGTTGGAATTGGATGTTTAAGATCACATCAGTTCATAGAAATTAACATTAGACATACTTTGTTTTTAGAAATGTTTAAGTTATAAGAAACATATGAAAATAAGGTGAAAATAGTTGCATCTCTTTTCCACAAAGGCACCACAACTGATTGAGAAATAATTACTAGATGTCTAATGTTAATTAGACAGGTAGAATAATTGCCTGACCTAATCTAAGACTTCAGCCTGAACTTTTGAATTTAGTGCTCATTCAAGTCAATGGGAAAAAGTCTGTTGACTGCAGTGCAAAATACACCCACCTGTGTTGTTTTGTTGATGCTTCAACTAAATAAGACCAGAACTGTAGCACAGGAAGTAACGGATCTAAGGTATACTCCACTGGTACCTCTTTTCTGACAGATGTACCTGTTATAGATTTTTACAACATGCAAAATATTTCTGTCCTCATGTTCAACTTTTTCCCTTTGCTTTTCAAGAACAGTAGCATGACTCCAGCTACCTCCTCTGTTCTCTGTACCTCAGAAAAAACCTCATGTTCTCCTCTCACTCCCAGAGATTTAAAACAGGATTTTCTAAGCTGGAATGATATTTAAGCTTCTCTTCCCTTGAACCACATGGCTGCATAAAATTAATACTTACTTATTCAAAGCCTCTTCTTAAGTACCTTCAATTAGAACTTCATGACTTTGTTTTTAGATGTTGGGTCCTGTTAAAATTCAACCAAAAATCTTCATAACACATATGCTAGAACTTATCTGGTTAAGATTACCATTTTCTAATTTCTCAGAGCCTATATTTGTAATTAGTACTACTGTCATCCATCATGACTTATTTGAAAATTGTATCTAGTTTCAGGTTATGCGCAACAGGTCTTTAGAGGTGCATTGCTGTTTTTTTCTATAGCCAGTATCTGATGTTTTCTTGTTTCTTTTGGATGATGGGTTTCTACAGGTGTGTCTATAATGTCATGGTAGCTTAAGGATCAAGCTTGTCCTCCAGCTCATACTTTATGCTATTGTTCCTGTGCTGACTTTCATTAAGGTGGCAGGATGGAGCTGGCCAACCTTTTTTATAGAAGGAGAAATTAGGCAGAGAAATTAAGGGAAAAGCAAACAGCTCACATTCGAGCTGTGCCAGTAAAGTGAATATAAGTAGTCTGAGCCTCTGTAGCCTAGAAAATAAGACTTTTGTGACTGCTTGTATAAGGCCCCCAGCTGTGTGTTGACCCGGCAGTGCAGGGGCTCAGCCTAAGCTTGAGCTGGGTGTCGCTGGTTTAACACCTGTGGGGACAGTGACTGCTGCCTCCCCTGCTCCAGCTTCAGCTCTGGGGTGGCCCTGCTAGGGAGGGGGTGACATCTCCTCCCCAGATCCTCCCCCCCGCCGCCATCACTGCCTGACAAACAGTAGCCCTTGGAGAGGGCACTGGGGGCCACTCCCAGGCTGCAGCTGCTAATCTGGGAGAAGGAAGTGAGCTGTGGCAAGGAAATATATAAAAAATCCTCAAGCAAACCCCAAGTCTGATCTGGAAGAAATCATCAGTCTCATAATTCTCCTGGCAAAAAGCAGGAGAAAACTCCTAGCAGGCACATCCTGCTCTTCCCAGCAAAGCCGTCAAGGTGCTGACAGCTCGTTGCAGCCTGCCCTCATTCTTTCTCCTTCTTCTGCAACTAGCAATGTTAGATCCCTGGGGACATGGGAAGGGAGAGCACAGCACCAGGGGGAAGTTATTTATTTATTTATTTGTTTGTTTATTTATTTATTTTACTTTTCCTTAGTAAAAACAGTTAGCTATATTACTGATGTTTCTTTGAATTAATTTGGATTATTAGTGAATATTAGTGTAACTGAACTAACACTTTGGGCTGTTAGACTGTTAAAACATTAATTGGACTGATAATAAACTCTTAGCTCTCTGTATGTGGTTTGTGCCCTTTTGTTCATAACAAACCTATGACCACATCATCATTTAGTTCTGAGAATTTGAGTCTGATCTTGAACGCAGCTGCTAAAGCAGTCTAAACTTAATCTGGGTAGGTGTAGATGAACATAAGGATAGGCTTGCAGGATTGGATTGTCTTTACTCAATTGTATCTTCTTCTGTTTGAAGTGGTATACAATATAATTTTCAGGCAGTATCAGAAGCTTAGCTGACCAAATAACTTGGTTAGGATTTCTGCCCTGTTTTTTCCTTTGGTGTTACAAAGGTGGTTTTTTTTCCCCTTGCTCTTGTGCATTCATGTATTACACTACGCATGTAATTGACAGGCTGTAGCTATTTTTATCTATTATTTATTCTTTTTCTTTCTTTGTTGTATTACTCCATCCCATGCCTTTAATGTTAAAAGTGCATGTTTTTTACAGCAAACATAAAAGCATAAATTTCACACTTCAGTGCACTGAACAATAGTTAATGGCATTCTGATTTAGCCTTACATTTGAATAAGCTTAATTGTATTCTTATTTTATTTAAGCAAGTTACAATATGAAGGAAACTCATTAAGGTTGTACTTGCTTCTTCCTCAGGGAAGGCTCAGCCATATTTCTCCAATTACATTAATCAGCATGACAGAAATACTAAAGATCTACTTCACATGGTGTCATTGTCTTCCCGTAAAATGGGTCACAGAAACTAAAATATGTAGGGACGTTATTCTTTGGATACCTTTTATTCACAGAAGTACTGGCTTTTATTTTTAATTAAAGGTGGCACTTCCTAGAGTCTGAAGCCTTCTTTTTATGAATATTAAATGTATAATGCTCGAAGTAGGTACTCACAATTTCGTAGCCTGTGAACTTCTGCCACGGAGAAACCACCTTTAGATTTCAGAACTATATGTTGGATCTATACATTTTACAAAGGGAAAAGCTTGAAAATTATATTGAGTAGCTAATTTATTCCAAACTGTAATAGGTAAGACTTTAAAATAGAATGTTTATTTTGGTCTGTCCAAAGGAGTCTGGTATGCAAGCCTTTCTATTCTCAGTATGACAAAGCCTAAAAGGGCTAAAAGTGGGTAGATTTAGACTAGATATAAGGAAGAAATTTTTTACGATGAGGGTGGTGAAACACTGGAACATGTTGCCCAGAGAAGTGGTAGATGTCCCATCCCTGGAAACATTCGAGGTCAGGTTGGACGGGGCTCTGAGCAACCTGATCTAGTTGAAGATGTCCCTGCTCGTTGCAGGGGGATTGGACTAGATGACCTTTGCAGGTTCCTTCCAGCACAAACTCTTCTATGATTCTAAGACACTTGCTGCATCTGATCTGCTGAATCTTTTCCTCATCTAAATGGAGAACTGCAGCACTCTTTGAGGATGACCATTTAAGTTTTCGTGAATCCCAATACTTCCCAACATCATAGTATTTTGTAACTTAAAGCCAGCTCTAAATGTGTCCCTTCACGTGCTCAGATACATGTGTTATCTGAGTGACAGTACGCAGGAAAAGTAAAAGCTGACATTAACAACACTACTTATACAGATTGCTTACCCCACTGCACAAAGAGAAGCATTTTCTTCTGCTTTATGCTCTTGCAGCAGACACGGGCTGTCAAAATGTCAAAAACAGAGAGTGAATTCATTTCTGTTCATGATCTGTTTTGAGATTCTCAGTTGAAAAGTTTAGCACAAGGGAAAGTTCATGCTTCTTTTAAGGGAGCGATATGACCCATTCTGGTTTTGTATGAATTATAAGCATCACTGTAAGTACTTTGTCACGTGAGAGTCCTACTCTTCACAAAATGGGAGAAACATCTATATTAATATCTTCTTCATGCAAGTTTATGAAATGCACTTAATTTTGCCAGACCTTTTTTCTTATCTTTGTCTCATAATGAGCAGAGGTATAGGAAAGTCTTGCAAAAAGAATTCTTTTCTTTTAAGACCAGATTTTTGTCAATTAAAGTTTTCAGTAAAGGCAGCTTAAAAGAGCTGAGAGGTTAGCTCCTAAACACTCCTACTCACCCAGAGCAACACATATTTTCTGAATTACTTTATAACTTCAGCAAGTAAATATCTCCACTTGCTGTTTGATTATATGAGGACAGGAAAATCCATAAAGAAGAGACTGTACAGTTTGTTGCATGTGTCACAGGATTCCTTATCTTATATGTTGATAAGATTCTTTTCACTGGACATCTCTGAACAAGATAAAAAGTGGTGGTGATGGTAGGGAAATATGTAAGAGAACAGTGTCATGGGCATAAAAGCTAGCCTAGTAGGGTTGTTCTAAAATTAACACACACTTGATTGAGGAAGCTGTCTATATACAGCATTATTAGTTGATTCAACAACCATAATATATAAGTGGTTTTAATCTCAAAGGTAGAAAAAGAAAACAAAAGTATATTCTACTGAGACTACATACTAATCACAATGTTATCAGAAGAACTGTTAAATTTGCATGATAAGGTTACAATGCACTTTATAATAGCCTGAAGGTTTTAGATAAATATAGACAAATTTCCATAATAAGCTGTTATTATTTTCGTATTAGTATTTTGCTTTTCCTTAGAAGCATAGGTAATCTGCATTTGCATTGTTGTTTTTTAAATAAATAAGTAAATAAAATCAAATTACATTATTTCCCATTGGGTAGAAATTGCTGGAAAACAATATAATGCTGCTTATCTGTCCTGATTTTTGTATGTATTGATTCAATATTATAGTCATCTTAATTACAACTATCAATTTGAGATCAACATACATATTCATGTACATGTCTCAATTTTTAAGGAAAATTATTGAGAAGCAAGTTAAAGAGCAGATTGTGGCAAAGCAAAGATACTTTTTTTTTTAAAATATTTATCCCTTTGACTTTTTAATGAAGGTTTTATCATGTTTTTTTTTAATAATTTTGAGGTTTACATCATTGGTTGGTGATCTTGCGGGGAAGATTAAGATGTCTACCTCAATTCATTTAGATATTCCAGAGACACTTATTACAGTCTGTTTCACCAACGTTTTCACTGAAGATCACTTCAAAGCATCAGCTCTTACTGAAGGTAGCTACGTGCCAATCTATGAATATTTTAGTTCTAGTCCAAAACTACTATAACTTTCAGTTGACTGCCTAATAAAATTTAACGTTTCTAATAAGTTAAATTTCATTATATATTTTAAATTTCATTATATGTATTAATTCTAAATTCCATTATATATACATAGTTACCCAGTCAGAATACCACCAAGATTTTTCCCAGTGGGCTACACTATTGGTATAGGCTTCATTCAAGGTATGAGGTGGACTTCCTATGAAACCACCTGCCTTTGTTTAATTCTGTTTTCACTATGTACCTGATCTATCAGTTGGGCTCCTCTTTTGTGAAGTCACATGGCCTGACTACATCATAGCCATGTCACAATATTCACTCCTTTCTTTGTGCACAAAGTAGCATACCTGAACAATGCCCAGTGTGTTCCATGTATAAATTCATTCCACAGAAAATTCTGACCATTGAACAGGAGCAAGCAGAAGCAATTAATAGTAATTTTATTTTGTGAGAAAGAGTGGGTCCAAACTCCATAGATAATTGTCTGTATGTTGTGCTTCAGCAGCGTTTGATCAAAGTCTTCTTTTTGCAAGCAATCAATCTGCTGATTATATTCCACATTTTAAGAAATCATGATGTGATTCTCCAAGAAAGTTATAGTGTGCTCAATAGCTCTAATGAATAAATACCGTACACATACACTATAAAGGAGGGACCAGATCACCAACTAGGGCTGATTGCTGAATAACTTATCTGTGTTTATTTTTCAGTTATATACAACATAAGGCATGTTTTTGTGGTCTTTTTACCATTGTATTCATTAAATTCTCTTTTAACTTTTTTATTAAATGAATATCAATGAACAGCATCTTAATTCATCTTATTTAAATTTTTAGCTTTGTACTGTCTTCTTACAGAAACTGTAATGAGTATGTGAGCATATTCTGATGGGTATGCTTTTGTATTTTCTTTTCAAATACTGCCACCCTACCTTCCCTCCCTGTTGGCAGATGAATCCTATTTGATTAGTATGGTAAATATTTAATACCTTTTTTTCTGACAATAACTGGGGCCAGATTATACTAATGCATGACTCATTAGTAAAAGGACTTGACTGTAGTTCGTGTTTTTGCCTTCATTCTGGGAGTCCCAGACTTCCAACACTGAAGCTATTCAGGTCAAGTCAAGGAGAAACTGCCTGTGCTAGCTGGGCGTGTTGTACCTTGTGCATCTAAACTGCATACTTCATTTCTATGCATGAAGGTCAGGTCAAGCAAGTAGGAAGGTCAATTTTTCTTTGCTAAGTATCTGTTACACTCCTCTGCACCATAAGGAATACATTGCATAAGACGGATTGTTGTGTTAAACTGTGGCTGTCCTGAAGACAACACAGGACCTTAGACTTATATAGCTCAAGGGAAGTGCTTTTAATTCCAATTGCCTTGGCAGGATAGCCATTACCTCTTTCCTTATTTGTGAGAAAGGACTCACCTGGGTTTGATGTACAGTATAGTAACATTCTCTGCCACTGACAAAGGATGTAAGTTTAACACTTCTGCTTCCTTCTTACAGACTAGGTTGGGGAGTTTATTAGTTTTGGAAAATCTCATTCTCTGACATTGCCCTTTTCTCATTTTATTGAGTATAGAACTTAAGTACTTAAAACAACAAATAGGAAAATAAAGTTGAGCGTTAAAATATCATTATAGAAGCTCAAGAATGATTAGCTAGTGGGAAAAGGGTGGTAGTTAGAGTATGACCCTGAGCAAAAATTGGTGATCCTATATACTTCACCCCAACATTTCTTCTACTGTGTAAATGACTCAGGATCCTTTCCCTCATTCTCAACTACCTTTTTTCTTCTGCAAATGACCAGACATTTTTCAAAAACTCTTTGTAAGATATTGAGCTAAATAAACTCTAGACACTCCTCTTACTAAATTAAATAATTTTTCTTATTGTCTTTCAGTATCAGACAGACCTTTCAGCCACGAAATGTTCTTGCATTCTTCTCTGAACTTTCTCCTGCTTATTACTACCTTGTTGAACTATGAACACCAGAACAGAATAAAACATTCCAATAATGGTTATTCCGCTGCTAAAAACAAAGCTAATGAAACATGTTCAGTCTTGCTGGCATTTTACATCCAAGGATCACTTTATCTCTTTTGGGCCAAACCTTACCATAGGGGTTCATTTATATTTGTTTTATCATTCACCAAAAGTGTCAAATCTTTTTCAGAACCAAGGTCACAGTCTCACATTCTCTACATTTGTTCTATATTGTTCTTCCTGGGTAATTAACTCTTTGTCTTGTATTTCAGGTCATTAGTAGAACTATTTAAGAGTCCAGGGTCGAAGCCACAAGAATACACAAGTAATATCTCCGTTATGAATATTTTTGTTTGTGGTGGCTTTTGAGATATAGGACTTCATTTGGCTTTTAGTCCATTTCTGTGTATTTTGCTGGTTTCATATCTTCTTATTTAAAAAGTTACATTTCCCATTCAAAGATCTTGCAAATCTAGGCATATGCCACCCATGTTATCAATCATACTTCATTCAGTCTACATACTGTTTTATTATGCTAACTGCTAAGGAATGAATAATTTCATGTTATTCAATATGTACTTAATGGCACTGGTTCTTACCTTATACTGTACAAAATACTTACACAGGAAAAAAACAGAGGATGCAGAGGAGGTACCACCTGATTAGTGTACCTTTTGCATGAAAGGGAAAGGCACAAACTTTAAAATGCCCCAGAAAGGTATGTCTACTGTATGGTGTGAAAGAGAAACAATATTGTACAGTGCTCTTAAAGAAATAATTTCAAAATACCAGCCTGTAATCTAGAAACTATGAAAAAAAATAAGAAGGAAGTATTGTTTTAATATTTTTACATGTAGAATTGTTAATGTAGTTCTCACAAAGGACTACCAAAAAAAAAGCAATGAAAAATAAACATACAGAATCATTTTAGAGGATTTATTTTAAATTTTGCAAAGGAGCTATCTAAATAAGTTTGGTTAACCATGCTACAACGTAAACATATGAAATACACTGTTCACTTACTCTTCCTTTTGAATATTGTGCTTCCGCATCTTTGAGCTACAGCTGATTTTTTTGGCTTCAAATCAGCCTGGATAAGAAAATGAGAATTTGATCATGTTCTGTATTTTATGTTCTCATGACCATTATGGAAGGGTAGATCTTAATGATCTGTACACTTCCATGTCAATCACCAGAATGAATTCGTTGACATTTATGTCTTAAACAATATGCATATATTTGCTGTCAAGTGTTATTTGGTTGTACAAATATTTATCTGCTGTTGCGTTAACTGTATTAGCATAATCTGACAAATAATCAATATTTGTCTGAAGCTCTAGAGTCCTGAAAGCTAATCCTAAATAGCATAATTGGATGGAGAACCATGAAAAAAATTTATATAATATTTGACCTAGTTCCAAAGTTCTGCCTATATTCTACAGATTTTCCGAGATTCACAATATTGATATCCTGGTCTCTAAATTGGAGAGATATGGATTCAATAAATGGACCACTTGGTGCATAAAGAACTGGCTCGATGGTCGCACTCAAAGAGTTGCGGTCAACGGCTCGATGTCCAAGTGGAGACCAGTGACAAGTGGCATTCTTCAGGGGTCAGTACTGGGACCCGTGTTGTTCAATACCTTTGTTGGCAATATGGACAGTGGGATTGAGTGCACCCTCAGCAAGTTTGCCGATGATACGAAGCTGTTTGATGAGTTAGACACGCTGGAGGGGAGGGATGCCATCCAGAGAGAGCTGGACAGGCTGGAGAGGTGGGCCCATGCCAACCTCATGAAGTTCAACAAGGCCAAGTGCAAGGTCCTACATCTGGGTCGGGGCAATCCCAAGCACAAATACAGGTTCGGCGGAGAATGGCTGGAGAGCAGCCCTGTGGAGAAGGACTTGGGGGTGCTGATTGACGAGAAGCTCAACATGAGCCAGCAATGTGCTATCACAGCCCAAAAGGACAAGCATAACCTGGGCTGCATCAAAAGAAGCGCGGCCAGCAGGTCAAGGGAGGTGATTCTGCCCCTCTACTCCACTCTCGCGAGACCCCACCCAGAGTACTGCATCCAGCTGTGGAGCCCCCAACATAAGAAGGACATGGACCTGTTGGAGCAGGTCCAGAGGAATGCCATGAAGATGATTCGAGGGCTGAACCACCCCTCCTATGAGGAAAGGCTGAGAGAGTTGGGGTTGCTCAGCCTGGAGAAGAGAAGGCTTCGGGGAGACCTTATTGCAGCCTTCCAGTACCTAAAGGGGGCCTACAGGAAAGCTGGGGAGGCACTTTTTACAAGCTTTTACTTTTTAGTGATAGCACAAGGGGGAATGGCTTTAAACTGGAAGAGGGTAGGTTTATATTAAACATTAGGAAGAAGTTTTTCACTTTGAGGGTGGTGAGGCACTGGCACAGGTTGCCCAGAGAAGTTGTTGAGGCCCCGTCCCTGGAGGTGTTCAAGGCCAGGCTGGACGTGGCCTTGGGTAACCTGGTCTAGTGGGAGGTGTCCCTGCCTATGGTAGGGGGGTTGGAACTCGATGATCTTCAAGGTCCCTTCCAACCTAAACCATTCTATGATTCTATGATTCTAATTTCAGATTAATTGTTAGGATCCCAGAATTTCAACTGAACAGAAATATGTTCAAGTAGTAAGGGTACTTAGTGCAAATGTAAACTTATAAAACCAATATTCTGCATCAGAAATTCAGTAAAAGGAGTTCTTATTTTGAGAACGTCTTGAGGATTAGGAGGCTAAAGAAAATACTACTTTTATTAAATTAAACTCTTTGGAAACATTTATTGTTTTTAACAAGAAGTCTTTTAAGAAATACGCGAAGAGTGATTATGATAAGAGTAGAAGGAGGAGTGGAAAAAGAGATGAGGGAAATAAAGGGAGGAGGTAGTTAATTAAAAATAAAGATCAAACGTGGTAATATTTAGCCAAATGGTTAAGGCATTCACTTGAAGTGATGGAGAACGAGATCTCTTTCTCTCTCGTTTTTAATGAGAAATTCCATCCAGATAAACTTGTCCACAAATTAATCAGATTTCTCAGGTTTTTGTGCTTGCTAAATGAAAGAGCTTTCTTGTATTTATTAAAATATACCAACCATTTTTATTGGGGATGATGAATCTTTCTTCAAATTAATATCTGAAGAGTTCTAAAATATTGTGGATTCTATCTCTACAGTAGCAGGCACTAAACTCTTACTCCGTTACACTGTTGAGCTAAGGCATTTTGAAATGTTATTTGAGGAAAAGGTTTGAAATTCATATCTGAGGACCTTCCTTGCTGGAAGTATATATAGTTTACTATTGTGGATTAAATCTGATCCAGTGGTAATTTCCTCCTTTTTTGTAACTGCTAAAAATGTTTAATTAAAAAAATCCCCCTAAGTCTCAACCTAGAAAATAGTTGAAGGTAAGCCACAATGAATCTTTCTTATTGTGTATATGTATGATAATGCTAGGCCTAAAGGCTGCTCTGTAAATTATTTCCAAATATCTTGTAAAAGTAAATGTCAGACATTACAAATTGAATAACAAACAGGTATGCACATGTTTACACTTGTAACTATTTGTCAGATTTAATAGAGACACAACAAGAACAGAATTTGTATAACCTTAATCTTAAATTCGCTGCTTCAATACTGAACCTGGTCCGGTTTTCATTAACTTAAGTACTTAAATCAATTGTTTAATTATTTTGATCATGAGGAACCAAAACAGTATCAAGATGGTGTCAGACAATATTTTTTAAAATCCTTGCTTTAAGAACCCAGTTTTTTGTATATAGTAGAAGCTTTTAACAGAGAAGAAGAAAAATAAGATCTGTCAGCTATTGATTAAAAGTTTAAACTGGTTCATCATGTCAGATAAACTGTCACTCAAACAAAAAAATTACCAAAATGTTCAGTAGTAGCCAGTAGTTCTTATTTGTAAAATCAACATTTACTTTTCTTCCTGTTAGAGAGATACTAACACAGTGTCTTAGCAGAGGTGAATACGATCCAAATATTCGGGTTCTGATACTTTCCATTTTGAAAACTGCTGCCACAAGTTGTCCTTAACTCTGAATTTTGCACCTGAGTTCTGTATTTACTTTTTGTAAACTCAGAGGAATAAAAAGTGACCTAAACAAAACTCTGTGAAACTATAGCAGTCCCTCAGTGAGGCACAGTTCAAAACTAATTCCATCTTGAGTTTGGCATACACTTTACTTACTGTGACTGACACAGTAACTTTAAGGGCAGTAACTTCAGACATAAATTTACTAAAACTGATAATCCTGGACAGTATTGTACTATGCAATATGTCATACAGAACTACAGTAAATATAGTGTGAACACGTCTCCCAAGCCAGGGCAGTATTTTGTATTCTCTGCCTATTTCAGTACATGTTAAAATGTCTTTATTTTATGATAGCTTTCTTTTCAATTCAGCTATAAATATCATTAAACAGGGTAAATGTATCCTAAGAGTGTTTTTTATCAGTGTGAAAGTCTGTATTTTCTAATGTATTTAATGAAACTTAAGTTAATTCTCTCAATAGTGCAGAAATAGGGTTTTATTATTATTATTTCTCCATTTAGGTACTATGTCCAAACATTTGCTACCTCAGAGAAGTCCTCTGTTGTACCCTTTGAGTTTGATGATGTGATGGTAGTTACCTTGCTACATACTATCAAGCCTTTAAGGAATTTAATATTGTATTTTGAGACATATAATATGACAGAAGAAAATTAGGTAGGAAACTGAGTCTATGCCTATTTGCATATTAATAAGGGGTTTTTTTTTAAAAATATACCAAAAGAGAGTCTGAAATTTGTCTGACCTATCAGATGCCTGCCACCCTTTGTCTTTGAGTAAAATAGATAGGTAAAATTAAAAAAAAATAATTGACAAATAGCATCAGAAAAATATGAATTGTAGAAATAAAATGTTTTATTTTGTTAAATACAAGCCGATAGTGCAGCTAATTTAGACAAAAAAACTGTGTATCTGGTCATGAATGTAGCATTCTACAAAATGTTGGAGGGACAGATATAATGGGAGAATTTTTAGATTAAAATAATTCTTCAAATAGCCTGTGAGAGTCTATAACTAGACTTTTCGGTCAAGCAAAGTATTGAAGTACATACCCAAGCTTATGTAGAACAGTTATTTTGACTTCCAAAGGGCCAGAAAATCATTCCCCAATCTGCTGAAAAAATCTAGAAGACACATGTTCTGACCTAAGAAGCAACCTAGTGTGGAAAAAAATTGCTGTTACAGGAGTTATGTTGTAGCTATTTTACATATTTCTTTTAAATTTTGTCTCAGGAGAACTTAAATTTTTTTTCCCCTTACAAACAAGTAGAAAGATGGTAAATAATGTTGCATCTTGGTACAGCATGTTAGTAACACCCTTTTAGTGAAAGTATGAGAAAATTGAGTTTATATATGCTCACAGACAGATAAATAAGTTTCTGCAGCAATCTAGCCCAATGGAAATGAAAATCTGAATGAGCTGTTTACAGTCTGTACAAGATAAGGATGACTGAAGTCTAGCAATAATCTACAAATGATAATATAAAATATTGAGAAGTTATCAAATGTAATGTTCGAAATTTAATTCAGAACCCCCAAACAAATATAGTTCCTTACTGTGATCGTAGGTATAATTCATCAACATCAAGCAGTTGTTTGATAGCAACTTTACATTCACAGGCTTCTAAAAATTTGTCCAAAGTAGCACTGAACATGAGTCATTTTTCAGTTTTAGGTAATATAACTGCTAAACAGTTTTACTGAATAACTCTTCTTGCCTTTGTCTGACAAGGAAAGCCTATTGGGGAGTTTTAGCTGTTACTCTAACTAATCATCCTTTTAAATTCCCAAGACCAAATTAAAAACCTCTATTCTTACTTTGATGCAAAGCAGATTCATTCACCAGGCTGTAAGAATATACCATTCTTATCACTCAGGACACGTTAGCCACATAAGCTTAGCCCCAAATATAGGGAGTAATTTATCTTCCTGAAGCATTTAAAAGCAGCTGAAAACTAAACTTCAGTTTTATTTTTCTACGTGTCCTCTACTAATTCATACTCTGGATGGCAGGTCTTACTGTCAGAGAAAGCTGTTATGATAATCTTGCATGACCTCCTGAGAAATCAGGCTATCATGCAGTAATTTCAGTTTCAAACTTTGTCAGTGTCAGAATTTAGGTTTCAGTTGTAGCATATCTTTACTGAGGTGTTTGATTTTTCTCTAAAATCTTTGAGTAATGGCAAATCTGTTTCTTTCCCCGTAAAGATAGTCCAGCTACTGATTCCACTAGCTATTTAAAATTTGCTAATTTCTGGTCCAAGATTACCTTTATAAACTGTAGTATACAGCTATTTGGCTGTATTATGGCCTTTTATGTTAAAACAAAAATCTGTCCAGTAACAAAAAATGATCTTATAAAATTGCAATCGCCACCATTTCTTGGAAAAACTAAAAGTAAAAATCGTACATTTTAATTTTTACTGTTCACAGATCCCTTTCTAATTTGTCAAGCTCCATTACAAGATAAGGGCGCTAGAACAAATCAAAATATTACAGCAAAAGACCTGTTATGTCATACACAAAGCTAATACTAGTGTCGTATTCCCACTTAGTATTTCTTATTTATATATCCAAGCACCCCATTCAAACTGGAAAAAGGTATAATTATACCTTGCACAATATTATGCTGCCATACAATAACGTTATCTAGTTTCTCAACAAAGGAGCTGGTTCATATTGAACCAAAAATTTTATAAGTTCTGTGATGCATTGAGTTTATTTTTGTTGCTGATTTTTGTTACACTTTATCTCTGGTACTCTTTTACCTTTGGGTGTGACTGGGTGATTATTTTATGCATTAGATAGTTGCTGTTATGTTACTTTAGTTCTCTCCAAGTGCTTGAAGTATATGACCAATGTGGAAATAAGGATATTGGGTTAGAAACTGGAAAGTTACATCAAACTTCAGGCTTCAGAATCTGAAGCTGTAAATCCAAAAATAACTTTGCTCTTCCAGACTATCAGAAAAATAATCTTTCTTTTAAATTGCAGGAATTTGCATTGCAGGCTAAATTCTGAAGTTTTACTGACTATCTATGAATCACAGATTTCATTCCTCATTAAAAACTTTGAGCAAAACAGATGCAGTTAAAAAGCAAGTGAGTATATAACAAGAATGAATATTTTTGTAGCTGACATCATGTTATTTTAATAAAGCAATTCTACAGTAATTAGCTGGGGATTTACTCTTTGTAGATTTTACTTATGGATAAGTTGAGATCAATGATCGTCACAAATCACTGTAGCTAAAAAGCATATTTTTAAGGGCTTGGGGTTTTTTTTGCATTTTATTTGGGGACATAAACAGAATACTACCATATTTAATTTAGTTATAATGCACAGTAAACAATAACATTGTATCTCAGCAGAGGAGCTGAAAAATATTTTTCATGGAAACGTCATACCAATTTGTACCTTGATACTGTGTTTGGTGCAGATGGGTAGTAAGAGGAAGACTTTTGCATATTTTGGGTCATCAATTTAAACCAGTTGGATTCTGATTACAGTTTACCAAGTCATATTTCATGATTAGCTGAGAGAATTCTTCCGCAAGATGACTTCACCATGTTCTAGTCTATGCCTCTAAGGTAGTAATGAACCTAGTTAAATCTGCAGTCTTCTGTGTTGCTCTTAAGAAAAAAACAATAGTTCTTTGTTTCAATTCATTACAAGGAACCGTACCAAAACCCCAAACCTGCTTCTTAGGTCTACACACCTTGAGCTTACTCAGTGTCAAATCTGTGTTTCTCTCACTACTCTGTTTTCCTTCTTCTTCTTTTTTTTTTTCCCCTTCGTTTTCATTTCCCAAACACACAGTCAAAACAGAACAAAAACTGTGAAACATTACTGTCCCATTGTGCTTTACAAATGCTTTTCTTGGCAGTGATACATATTTATATCTCACACCTCTTTCTGGGGCTATTGCCAGCGGTGCACTATTTATGATGAAACTGGTCACTAGCCTCCTCCACTGAATTCTGAGCACTTATTTGGCTCTTTAAATTCTAAATGTCTATGCTTTAAAAAACTTGCCCCAAGACACAACAGCAACAAAACAGTTCTCTTTAGAGAAGGGTAGGTTTGCCTGTGGGAAGACTGCTTTTCAAAGTCACTTTAAATCTGAACATGCCAGTAATGTTAATATTTGAATAGACTTAAAAAAAAATAAAAAAATCCCCTGAGGTTTTACCTAAACATAATAAAAATTTTCAACAGCTTTTCCAAGTCACCAATGTATAAGTGATTACTTTTTTTTATAATGTTAAATGCATAACTTATGTGCAGACACAGAAAGAACCCAGGGCATTGTACTCACTCAATTTGTTCAACGTCTTCAGCTAGATTCCCAGGTTGTCTGGTAGAAATCTGACTGGAACTGTGTTTGTTGAAAATGAGACTCTGGTCCTTTTGCACACACTGCCACAGTGTTACATTTTTTTTTTAGTGGATTTTCTATATGCCAAAGACACATCTATGTTGCCTATGCAGCCATGCTTTTTGAACCTGGTATTGTTTACAAAGGGAGTAAAGGGGAAGAGTTCATTTATACGCAGCTGTGCAAGGGTTAGTCATAGTATCGCCACTGATTGCTCTTCATCCAAAGAAGAGGTAACCCATGGGTTCTCTGAGCTTGGAAGAAGCAGGGGGATGTTTGGATATTCTAAGGACCCTCTCCCATTGATCTAAAAAAAGTAAAGGCAATTCACTTGTTGCGAGAATACTTGGCCTTTCAGAACAAACCTGAACAGAAATCATTTAGATACCACACTGATTACATTCTAGTTAATAGCAGGGAGAAACAGTGGTTTTTTTCCTCATTCTACTCCAAAAGTAGAAAAGCTTTAAAGCTGTAGTTTTCAATAGTACAGTCAACACCTGTATCTATGTTTCCTTCTCCTGTATGTTCCAAGACATGTATCGAGTAAGGCTTTTTCCCCTTTTTTAAAGAATAAAAGTTCAGTGACAGTTACTGTTAATACATTGGTATATAACTTGAGTGGGAAGAGAGTAGATTTTATTTATGACTTCCACGAGATTTTTCACTAGATTGTCCTGACCTGCATATCTAATAAGTAAAGCTATATCCGTTTTGCAGACGTAGGGTTTTAATTTTCTTGAAAAGTAATTGAGGCCCGTTTCTTTTTAAACCATGTACTGATTTTGACTGGGATAGAGTTATTTTTCTTCACAGTAGCTTACATGATGCTATTTTTTGGACTTGTGATGAAAATAATGTTGATAACATAGGGATTTTTTAGTTATCGCTGAACAGTGCTTGCACAGCATCACAGCCTTTTCTGTTTCTTATGCTGCCCTGCCAGCAAGTAGGTTGGGGGTGCACAGGAAGTTGAAAGGGGTCACAGTTGGGACAGCTGACCCCAACTGACCGAAGGGATATCCCATACCATATGACATCCAGCTCAGCAATAAAAACTATGGGGAAGAATGAGGAAGGGGGATTGTTCTGTGCTATGGCAATTGTCTTCCCAAGTAACTGTTACACATGATGGGGCCCTGCTTTCCTGGACATGGCCAAACACCTGCCCACTAATTGGCAGTAGTGAATGAATTCCTTATGTTGCTTTGCTTGTGTGTGTGGCTTTTGCTTTACCTATTAAATTGTCTTTATCTCAACCCATGAGTTTTCTCACTTTTACCCTTCTGGGTCTCTCCTCCATCCCACTGGGGAGAAATAAGCAAGTGGTTGTAATGGAGCTTAGCTGCCTATTCGGGTTAAACCACAAAAAACAGAAATGAGGATCAGTGAAGGATGCTTTTAATAAATTGGTTTCTCCCTCCCCACATTCTTCATTGTGGATGGTGATGACTCCTGCTTGTAGCTGTCAGTCATGCTTCTGCTGAAAACCTTTAGCCAAGTATTGGAGTTTTACAGAAGAGCTGTTCAATGAAGGGCACAGAACTTCTTCCTTTCATAAAGCAATTTCTATGCCTGGAGCTTTAAGATATGGAATTTGCAGTTGTAATTTCTAACCAGAACTGGTGCTATGGTTATAATCCTAAGTGTTTGTTCTCAGCATCCAAACCAGGGCTGTGAGAATTGTGCTTTAGTGAAAGAATCCATGGTAGTGTGTAAATATGTCAATGACTATTGATATTTCTCTGGACATTTATAGCAAAGCTTATATTCATATCAATTTTCTTCATTTCCCAGTCAACATCTACTCTAGACCACTGTGGATCTCTAGTAGCCACTATTATTTTCAAAAAAGTTAAAAATATTATACAGCATAAGGTGAACTTTGCTCATTGCGAACACTGGTTCATAATAGGTTTGAAAGAAGAGAAAAAAAAAATCTCATGCAGCAAAACAAGGGAAAGAATTTTCGTTGTTAGGAAAACCTAGTGCTGCATAGAAATACCTGTACAGGTCATGGACACACTGGTTCTAGGCACAATATTAAAGATTTTTCTTCTAACCTGTTAGGAGGGTGGTAAACTGTTGCATTAAACCCTCCCAACAGTCTGCTTAATCTCAGTATAATGCATGTGTCCAGATTAATTTTAAAGTATATCTGTAGAATTCTATTTACATGGTGATATATGTTCATGATCCAAAATAAGTTCACTATTTCTGAAATGAAAAAAATATATTGGATTGGGCAGAACAACCACGAGATTTATCAATTTTTCCACTCTTTTTCCCCTGCCAAATTCCACTTAAAAAACTGTTTTGCAGGAGATGGACAACATGTCAGTTTATTGTAATAATTTACGTTGGAAATTCTAAGTCACTGCCAGGGCACCATGCAGGCCAGTGGCTCCCTGGGGCTGGGGGCTCCCCAGGGGTCTGTCAGGGCAGGACCTGGCAGCCAGGACCCATCCCACCACCCCACCAAGGAGCAGGGCAGTCAGGGGACACCGGGGCAGGCCCAGCTCCCGGCATCGGGCACCTCCCTGGGAATGGGGGTGGGATGAGGCTGGGCCAGGGCATGGGCCAGCATATGGGCCAATGACTAGGCAGGGCAGGGTCATGGGGACCTGGAGACCGGCCCTGCTGTGGTGTCTGTGGGGCATGGACTGACGGCCCTGGGGGGCTAACATGGGGTCCTGAGCCGTGGGCGGGGTGGGGGGAGCCCTGAGGTAGAAACCAGGCGGGCAGGAACATTATGTCCTAACAGTGCCCTCAAGGCCCTGGCAGTCATCCTATATTTTAGAGATGTAGCTTGTAGTAAGTGCCTTCATAATGGTAAACTTTTCAATAGCTGCTGGAAATGTGTTATTTCATTGTGATATTCTATTTTACACTCTTGTAAGTCTCCTGTATTCTCACTTAAAATCATTAGTACTTTACGTCTGACCTCGTGATAAGATTTGTTTGAATGAATAGAGGTAAAAGCACAGTTATGCTGCTCAGAACACACAGGGCAGATCCCAAAATGCAATTGTTAAGTGGGAAAACATCAATTACCTAAACAAAAAATCAAACATCGTTAGAAGCAGCAGTACTCTAGGGAGAGTTCTTCCCTAGCGCAGTTAAATGTAATTGTAATAAAAAATTACAGGTGATTGTAGAAAATATTTGCTTTTAAAGCTAAACTAGTGGGATACTAAATATTGAAAAGAATAGGTAATCATTACAAGTATGGTTTGAATCATCTGGTAATTTGGTCACAACCTAAGATAATGGTTTTAATGCAGCCACATGCAAAGCTGTCTATAGAAGAACTGTTATGGGAAGTCTGCCTTGAAAAGCAGTGACTCAGAGGTTTAATATTCTTTGGAGATATCTTCCTCAGACTGAGTGAACTGTTGTGGCACGAAACACTAATGAAATCCTTAGAAAAAGAGAAACAGGTAGTGGATAGAGAAAGCAATCTTGCTTTTCCTTCTGCAACACTTGAATCGACAGCCTCTAGAATGCTGCCCCCGCTTCTGGTGCCAGCTCATTGAAATGAATGGGAAACTTGGAAAACGTTTATACTAGAAACACAGATACAGTCCAGTGTGCGCAGTGGGAAAAGCTGTATTATGTGACTGTATTTGCCCCACTAAGCAGGCCTTAGAAAATTCCTCTGGTCACTCTATCTGTTTATAGACCTTTGAAAAGACGTGAAATGCTTGAGTTTGAAATCAGAGAAATTTAACCCTGAAATAGATGTTATTTCCTAAAATGAAGGATAATTCATCATCAGATTAGGTTAAACGGTAAGAGAATGAAGTCATATTGGCTGCGCTTGGGAGCTTACAGACATCTGAGATGTTTTGCATTAAGCCAAGTTAGTTTTGTCAGGACGGCCAAAGAAGGACCCACACAGGAATATGGGAGAAGTGTGAAGACGAACAGTGGTAAGTCCATGTTCAGGGCAACCAACGAACCCCCTCCTTGCCCACCCTGTCTTCCTAGGTGCCTCTGTACAACAGGTACGAGGCTCTGGATGTGGATGGCCAGCCAATGGAGGATGATTTGGATGATGGTCCATTTTCACGAGCAGTGATGCCAAGGTCAGAAAGGCCTACCCCCTGCATCACAACCACCTCCACGAGAAAGAAAAGATAGGTTATAGTTACAGGCAACTCCCTTCTGAGGGGAACTGAAGGTCCAATATGCCGGACAGACCCTCCTCTTAGGGAAGTCAGCTATCTCCCTGGGGCCTGAGTTAAGGTTATCACTAGGAAAATTCCTAGCCTGGTATGGCCCTTAGTCTATTACCCGTTGCTGCTCTTCCATGAGAGTGCTAAGGAAGCTGCAACACATAGTTCAAGGGGGATCAAAAGAGACTTCAGGGCTTTGGGATGGTTGGTAGAGGAATCTGGAGCACAGATTATTTTCTCCTCTCTCCTCCCAGTTGCAGGCAGCAACACTGGAAGAAACAGATGAGCCCAGTCTATTAATACGTGGCTACGTGGCTGGTGTAACTGCCATAATTTTGGGGTTTTCGATAACAGGATGGCTTACATGGCACCAGGCTTGCTGGAGTCAGATGGGATTCACCTTTCTGAAAGGGGCAAGAGGGTCTTTGCTCACAAGCTAGTGGAGGTCATTAACAGAGCTTTAAACTAGGCTTGAAGTTGAAGGGGGAGGGGCTTGCCTGTGACAAGCTGTGGAACGACAGGCAACAGTTAAAGGGAATATCAGGCTTCTATCCAGGTCATTAAAAAACTGAAACAAAACAAATCCAAAGAAAATACTCTTCATTAAATATGCCACAGTTTCCTGGAGAGAGTTCAACAAAGGGTCACAAGGATGGTTAAGGGACTGGAGGATGGGACTTCTATGAAGAAAGGCTAAGAAAGCTGGGACTGTTCAGCCTAAGAGAAGAAAAGACTCAGAGTGAATCCTATAGATATAAATATCTGAAGGGAATGTGCAAAGAGAATGGAGGCAGGCTCTTTTTCAGTGTTGCCCAGTCATAGGACCAGAGATAATGGGCACAAACCAAAACACAGGAGATTCCCTTTGAACATCAGGAAACACTTTTTTACTGTGATGGTGACTGATCACATTTAAGAAGGATCAATATTCAAATATTTCAATAAAATCTTATGAAATGTATGAAAAAAACCCTAAGACACTGGATTAAAAAAAACATACCTATCCTGTCAAAAATAGCAGATAAATTTGAATGAAGTGTTTAAGGTCAGCCTCATACTTGAATTCAAATTCTCCGTAAAATTTAGTTTACCTGCCTTTAGATGGTCATTGTGCAGGTGTTCTGGTCTGAGCTAATAATTCCTTATAGTTAATATAGAGAAACTTGCACTTTTAGCTGTGATGTGTCTGACCAATTTTAAACACGGCTTTCAGTAGAAATTGCTCTCATTTAAAATGTCCCTTTTCCCTCTACTGACTAGAAAGGAAGTCTGTGATGACTAGTGAAGTCATAGATATCTATACTGCCCTCCAGGAACATGTCTTTGTTCAAACTGTTTGGATAGCAGCTTGCACTGGAGCATGAGTTCTAAACAAAATCTAAAGCATATCAAAAGGAAAAGAGATTGGCCCTGTTCTTTCCTTGAGGCTGAACCCAAGCACACCCAAGAAATGTAGATGGGATAAGTCTACGTCCAGCACAGTGTATCTCATCCCCCATATTCAAACACTGTCTTACTTTAAAGGACACGGATCAGCAATTCTGACTACCGTAGCACAAGTTCCCAAGAACTCCCATACACATGAAGGGCACAATTCAGTTTGCTTAAGCATAAGTGTTTAGTGCCATTTCAGATGTCCTAAGGTATGTAAAAGTGCACAAAGAACTAACAGATATGATCTAGGACCTAAAAGAAAACTTTTCCTTTCTGCAGTAGCAGAAAGTGTAGTCCAGTAGCAATAGTATACTCCTTCTGGAGGAGGATGAAGCTCCAGTCACTGTGATTCTATCTTAGGTTAGTGGGGTTTGCCCATTTCTGGATTAATTTGTACAGATTAATAGCACTACCAAATTTAAATGATCAAGTTTTGTGGGCATACAGGATGAAGTAAGAGTATTACCAACGTGTGTATACAGAATGTGTATGTTTATCATAGAATCATAGAATGGTTTGGGTTGCAAGCGACCTTAAAGATCATAGCATCATAGAACCATAGAATAGTTAGAGTTGGAAGGGACCTTAAAGATCATTTAGTTCCAAACTCCCTGCCCTAGGGAAGGAACACCTTCCACTAGACCAGGTTGCTCAAAGCCCCATTCAACCTGGCCTTGAACACTTCCAGGCATGGGGCATCCAGAGCTTCTCTGGGCAACCTGTTCCTGTGCTTCACCACCCTCACAGTGAAAAATTTCTTCCTAATATCTAATCTAAATCTACAGGTGGTGTCTAAGCCTGAGGTGAGATTGGTTCGTATGCTAGTGTAGGCATCTCTGTACAACATTACATGCAACTGAGCTTTCTGGGCAAGAATTGCATTATGGGGCTGTAGGACATAAGGAATTCTATCCATTAATGATAACAAAGTAATTTAGATGGAAACTTCCCACATTGATTGGAAGAACTCATTGATCTTTACTATTCAAATGTAGGCACTATTAATTCAAGGATCTCCTTCATATAAAGAATACCATCAGCATTCTAAGGTAACTGTCTTCTATTCCTTGAACCCATATGCAACCAGGAGAAATCAACATGAAAATATTATCATCTATGCCAAACAATATTTTAAGTGTAACTCTAAATATTATAAGTCTGTTTGATGCCATAATTTTTTTATGGCTTTTTTTTCACAGTGGGCAAACTAAATTCATGACGTATCTGACACATTGAAAACACGTGAACAGCTCTTTTTAGTTGCAATTCATTAAACTTGTGTCTGTGTGGCATGCAAATATAGTTCTAATAGGACTTATGTGAAGATAAAATAGCAACCTCTTAGAAAAAGAATAAGTACATTTTAATTAGAATGAACGTAAGGATAACAGATGAACTATATTGTGTCATGTCTGTTATACAGAAACTATTGAGGCCTTAAAAAAGTTTCAGTTAATTAAGTTAATCAAGTCAGTGCTTGAACAGACGTAGGAGGTATTAGCATGGACAGAAAAGAAAAATGAGAGAATGACCCGCTATATCAGTCTTTACAAGGAGGTTTCAGATAAACGCATGCAATTCACCAATGCCTTAATTGTTCTAATGGTACACCACTCAATTCTGTGTTTAAAAAAAGTGAAAAAAAAGAAAAAAAGTTTAATGAGCTGTTCCAGCAGTACGAATAATTGCTTTCATTCTCATTAAAACTAATACATGTTAAGTTTTGCTGGATACAGAAGACTCAGGAGTGTACTGTGTCAGCTACAAATGCATAGTTAAAGCAGAACTGCAGCTGAAGCTTTTCTGACATCATTGATAGTGTATGGGCTTTTTTTTTTATTTCTGGGAAAAAGAAGACATCATTGTAGAATTTGTAAGAAAAAAAGAAAACTTCGTTAACCAACTTGTCTGTAGTTAGCTGTATTCTTTTGTTACTTTTTCTAAGTAAAAGTAGACTAGAATCATTTTATTTGTTAAAAGAAATGCATAGTCAGTGATTTTCACTTCAGTATTAGTTTTAGATATTTTTCATGGACTTTCTATCCCTACTAAATACTGTAACTCATTTCTCAGCTCTTTAACTCGTGATTTGGAACTAAAAGAGGAGTATTATTAAAAACTTTGGTTTATGTGATAGCAAGAATATGATTATAACAGGCTAACACTTTCTGACACATATTCTGAAATGGGATTTCAAAACAATTTGTTTTCCTTCCTTGCTTGAAAGCTGAAAATATAATACATGAGCAGTTGGTCCTGGCATGGAGAATCAGTCTCTGACCTGTCAGTACTGGGGTGGGCTGACACCATATGGGAGGACACCATTGGAATTCAACACAGTATTTAAAAACTGAAGAAATGTCTGTAAAAATAGTTTGAAATTAATTATTTAAAAAGTATAGTGTAGTACAGTTCAGAATAATCACTTCCATAAAGACAGGGATGGGGAAACCCTGCTTGATATCTTCCTCTATAAAAGGATTGGGGTTTATCCTGAATATTAGTGATGTTGCATCTCTAAAGTGATCCTGTTACGAAGCAGTGAAATGGTCAACATATGATTATGACATATTCAGTATATTTTTTTCTATTTTAGCACTAGTATGATATCATCTATGCTACCAAGCTCAGTTTTCTGCATTGGATATATGACCAAATTGAGAAATTGAGAAAAATGAATGAAATCTCATAACATACTAATAAATAACTAAATCTCATAACATGCAGGTTCGTGACTGAAAGGATTACAGGATTTCAGTCTAAAGACCTTCAGAGTGAGAGCAGGTGATAGTCTTTGTGAAATAAATGGCTGGTACAATGAGGAGGATAATCTGTTTTTCATGTCTGTGGTATAAAGGAGAAGTGCTGAAAAAGAATTTTGTCAAGAAATTTTCCAGTTAGACACTGAGAAAAAAATTGCAACAGTAAAGATAATGAAGCACTGGCATAGACTGCCTGGGGAAAGATTGTAGAATCAATCAGTGGGGGGGGTCTTTAAAAACATATTAAGCAAACATCAGT
The DNA here is from genome assembly GCA_017639485.1 of Pluvialis apricaria. NCBI lineage: Eukaryota > Metazoa > Chordata > Aves > Charadriiformes > Charadriidae > Pluvialis > Pluvialis apricaria. Next base: position 98,263,044 of record CM030009.1, read on the forward strand.
CAGGAATTATTCCTCCTTGGTTATGGGAATAAAATATAAGACTTCTCAATGTCCTTTCCAGACTTGTTTTTATAAGAAGTCAATATGAATACTTGATTAAAATTACCTGATTGACCTCAAGAGGAGAATTTATGAAATTAAGGAAAACAAGTAAGGAACAGATGGGAAATATGATTCTGCTTAGAGATGGAATTAGAATCTGTGGTTTTATAGGTTTAATTTGAGGGATAAACTTTTGCTGTGATTCAAAGAGTATGTAAGTGTGAATTCTTGTACTTTTTATGTTCGTTGTTCTAATTCTATATATTGGGATGATATATTTTTAAATCACAGTACATTCAGTTTTTTAATCTTATGCCTGCTATGTATTCATTGCCATTTCTAACTGCAATGACCTAAGTTTGAGTTTCCATTGTATTAACTCAGTGATGCTGTTAAAATGTTAAAACATGATTTTAACTTGCAGTCTATCCAGTGAAACAGATGAATATAGCTGAATATACCATCTCACTAACAGAACAGAATAGGTGATACAGGTTTAGTGATACCAAGTGGCCAAGACTGAAGCCTGCAGAAGTTCTATCATGAGTTTTGTCACTGACTAAGTGTGGGAGTGCCTGAATGGCCCATGCTTGAAAAATGTCATGGATGACACCACCTGTTATGTTGTGGGTGTAAATAGTGTGTGCAGGTCCAATATACAAAACTCACTGGAGGGTGTTTGCCCAAAACTAGTTATCTTAGAGTGAAAAAGAACCCTGATCACCTCAGGTGATCATGTTTAAAATGGAATTGGCCATGAGGAGGAAGAGACAGACTTATGGCCTAACTGTAATCTTTATTCCCCATCACCCTGTACTTCTTGGGCAGGAGGGAGGAGGTAACAGCAAATGTTAACCAGGGAATTACAAAAAGAGAGAAAAAATGAGCAAGCCTGAAAACACGTATAACAGAAAAATGGAAATTTGTAAAAGACGGGGTGAGAGGCCGTGGAGCAGGATGAGGAGCAGTGACCCTGCTTGCACACTGCCAGGTGTCAACCTGTGGCATCCCTAGTCCTGCCTGTGCCAGGCCCAGAACCTCCCTGGGTGGCACAGGAGCAGCTTATACTCAGTTTATACCCACAGCACAGGAGGGCCATGGCCACGCAACACCCCAGGGTGCATGTGGAGCTGTGTGGGGTGCCTGCCCACAGCTGGTGCTTTAGCTGGGCGCAGGCAGTGGCAAGGATACATGTTTAGTTGGAGCACCCACAACTTCACAGGAGGGTCTGCACATGGGGAACCTGCACCCACATGTTGGGGTGGGGGTATGTGTAACCTACATTGGTAGGGTTTGCATATAAGTATGTGTGTGCCTGTGTGTGGTTACAACCTTCTGGGATTAGTTGTACAAGGGTGTTTAGCAAACAATAGGTGTTTATTAACATTTTGTAAGTGAAAGTACTACTGATTATCTGCTGTATTATTGATATTGATTCTGAATATATAGTTCATTGATTGCCAGTAAATTACGTCATTAATACATGGATGAATCAATTCTGATTAGATTTAAACTTCATGAAGTGAGTTCAAATTGAACTGCTGAGCAGGTTTTTTCCAGCAAAAACTTACTACTGGTCTTTTGATAAAGCTAATGTTCGGGTCCATGAAGTGGTATAGGTGACAAACTCTATTCACAGAAACTACACTTAATTGTTAAGTAGTTTCCCAAAACTTTCCTCACACACCTAATTTTTTTTAAATGAAAAAAAGAATTGGGGTGGAGTTTTATTGCCTAAAAATAAGTGTTTACCAACAGGCTTTGATGTCATTCTAGTCCCAGACATCATTCTGTTATAGTCAGTAGAATCTAATCAATATAGTCAACAATGACTAAATTTCTAAAAAGAAATTAATCTGACTAGCCACTGGAGACTTGATTATATGGGCATACTAGTACTATTTGAGGTGACCTATGGTCTCCTTCTGTCTTCCAGCTGTCATTCTATAAAGGAATGTTCTCACGTAGGTTCTGTGTCATTCCTACCAGAATTATGTTAATGCCTTAACTACCCTACTGAGCTCTATTTGGGAAAAGGTGTCTATCTGTCACCAGCTAGGTGAAGCTATAGGTGTTTTTTTTAGAGGGAGCTAATTTTTTGTGTTAACTAAGAGTCTACTGACTCCATTAGAAGCCTGGATAAATAGAATGTATCAGTATTTATATGCAGACTCGTAAAATTAAGTATTTTAATTTGTCACTAAATCCCACTCTGTGTGTCAGGTACTCAGCAACTATCTTAGCCAAAGGTAGTTTTGTAATCTGTAAATTAGACAGATATAATTTAAAATTTTGTCTTCAGCCTTCTTGCAAACATGAGGTTTGTAATGAGAGCTCTTCAGCTAGAAGCATTTTAAATCCCACAATTTAAACTTTGTAGGAGCTAGCTAAGCTACCCTGACATCCAAGCAAAAAATCATCCTCATTGCTGGGCTACAGTATCAGAATGTCTATCATTATTCACTTTCAACTCCTATGAATTTTGTATTTCTGGTTAGAGAGTGCTGTACGTCAACTAAAAGGAGCTTAATTTTATTCTAGTTTTGGCTTGCATTAGAGCACACTGCTGGCCATCAGTCCAAATGCTTTCAGACTAAGATTTACTCAGGTTTCCACTTCACAGCCAAATCCTATAATCAAGAGGCTGTTTTGCAAAAGGGGCAGCTGCTCCCTCCATGAACAGGGTTCAGGCAGTCAATGTCAAACAGTCCCCTTTTCCTGTATGTTCGGTTCCTATTTGCATGTTCTCACTTTTCATTCTGGGTTCTGTGAATCTCATCCCAAACTTTCCCTACAAGTTTCTACTTCTGTACTGTGAAATGCCCTTCCAGAACTAGGTGCTTACTTTTTATATACTGTAGTGTTGCATGTCATAGTTCCTACAACCCTTTGACAACGTGACTCCATCTTTTCTGGCCAAATTCAGCTGCAGTTTCAGCAAATTAAGCTACTTGACTCCGAGTCTTCTTTATGTACATATGGAATGGAGAAATCAATTTATAATCCCCAAGATTACTTAGAAGATTAATTAGTTATTGTTATTGCAGTCCTCTGAAGATTAAAACACTACATGAAGGAAAGTATTATCATATAAATGTTCTTCCTGAAAACATAAGTTACATTTTGTTGGATGAATGTAGATGCTTGCTTTTTTTTTTAACCTGTCTCAGTTTGTTGTTTGTGGCTTTTTTCTTCTTTTTTTTTTTTTTTTCCTGAGAGTAGAAAGTGTTTCACAGCATAATTGAATTTCCCGTCATCTGGAACATAAAGACTTCTATGTAACTATAAAATGTTCTTTTTCTTTTTTTCTTTCTTTCTTTTTTTTTTTAAGCCATATGAATACACTATTGGAATTTGTCTTGTTATAATGTTTTTTATTGTAAGTGAGGTAAATCGCTGTCTCTTGTCCACTATAGGTCAAACTAGTTTGACGCACCTTTCTGAGAGAGTCATTTGTATGCAGAAATGATGTCCTTGTCGCTTTGTGGAATGCATTTTCAAACAAGCACAGTTCTCACCAGATAAATGACATTTTATGAAATCACAAAATGTGCCTTAAACAGCATAATGGCTTTAAAGCATTTTAATTAGCTATTTGGCAAATCAACAGATGTAGAGTATCATCGAGCATGCATAATTTATCTACTAACAATAGTGTCTGTACTTTTTAAGAGCTCATAACACTGCCTTGCATTCGTGCTTTAATACACCATTGATTGTAAAGCTAACACAGTTTGTAAGAGCTTTAAACACAAAATTCTTGAAACAATGAAATTCTAAATAAAGTAATGTATCCAGTGTTATACCAACCATAAAATGTCATTCATTATTACTAGCTACACTTAAGAAGCTTCAGAATAACTATATTATTAATATCAGATTTGTTTGTTCTGTAATTTTTAAAAAAATGCATAAAATATTTAAATATTCTGATCACAACATAGCATTTCCTTTCATCTGAGAGCAAGAAGCACTGCAGGAACTTTACAAATCCTTCTAGAGCACTTCCTGGAACTACTAGAATATCTAACATAGTGGTGCTCAAACCATTATCATTTTACACCATTTGACTTTTCTTATTTATTTATCTATTACCAGAATTTGCTCCAGAGCAACCTATTTTTCCTTGAATTTGCTTTTTTTTTTTTCTTCACATAAGAAGTTAAATATACAGATATTCCCAAATACCTAGTATCCTTTGATATACTTTGAGGTGTCTGAGAGCCATGAGACAATGCCAGATGTGACACAGGTCCTGATCAGATAAATTTCCTTCTGAAGTGGCAACTGGAAGCTAGACAGGATACTGAAATGGCACTACATGTCTGCTTTTAGCCAGCTGAATCACATCCAGTTTGGATTCAGTTCAAGATTTATATTTCCAACTCTCTGAAACCTCTATGTGCGCTAGATATCTAAACTCCAATACAATCATTGCACATCTCCTCAGTACAGTCCATGGAACTTGGGAAGCAATTAGTTCATCCTAAAATAGTCCTTTAATGTCTGAATCAGTAGTTGAGACTCTGGCACTTGATGTCACTTGATATGTGCTAGGGTGTCCCACCTTCCAGAAGACCTATGCCCTATGCATGTCTTGCATGCTCCAGACTGTTTCAGGTGGCACTAGATCCCTATGTTTGGGCAACCAAATCCTGATATGATGGGTGATTAGTGAAATAATTGTCACTGATTAGTGGAATACAGTGACTGCATTAACTAGATGTGCATTGACTGACTCATTCATTCACAAGTAGGCAACCATTTTATACATGTCATATTAACATGTCATCCTAACTTGGAGTTGAAGCTGTCCTGTATAGGCTTTGATTGTGCTAAGGCGGTCCTCTAGTTTGTTGCTTATAACTCAAATGGGTATTATATCTACAGAGGAACAGTCATATAAGAAAGAAAAATCAGCTTCCTGTCAAGAGAGATGTATTTGTATCACTCTTCAGCACTGACTGACATGAACCACTGCTACTGTTGTGACTTAAGCTATTTCTGTCTATTTAGGAGTTAGTTACCCCATAGGATATGGATAAAGAAAATCACTGAGGTGCTTTTGTAACTTGTTAATTCTCTCATGTAGCTTCTGCCTCTTGGAACAATTTGGAGATTTCAGTTGCTGTTACCACCACTGCTTACTTTCTTCCCCATCATGACCCTGAAACTAAATCCTTGTGCAAAATAGGTTTTTCATCCTCCAGTTCCCATCCCCATACTCAGGAACGATTACTGTCAGTGAGCAATGAGTACTACCTGCTGGTAGAGGTGTGAAGAAGCAATTTTAAAAGCCCCCTTGACATATAAACTTAAACCAGCTTTTCTGCTTGAGATAGTAATTTTAAAACTCTGAACTTTTGGAATAGCCTACTATTCTGCTGCTCTCTCAAACAGCAAGAAAAAGGACATCCATATTCTCCATATTCTAGATTCTAGATTTCCATTCATTTTAGATCTCTTCGTGTTCTACAGGCAAAATTCTTTTCAGAATGAAAGCTGCAAGAATTTGCACATTGGCTTCATATGCAAATTATGCAAACCCCACATGCAAACCAAGGACTTGAATGTGATCTTTCACTCAAGTGCTTCAGCTTCTGGTTGCTCTTAAGAGACATTTTGACTCAGGCCATCCTTTCAACCACAAGCATTACTATTTCTCTCCTACCTGCTCTCCTGAGGTTCCTCTCTCAAGGAGAAGGCAGTAACATCAGAAACTGTGGAACTTATGCATATTTATCCCCACTCGATGACACCTTTAAAAGAGTAGCTGATTTTTAATTTTTTTTAAATTTTTTTGTCTTGGCCATGGTTCTGATATTCATCAGTGAATGTGAAAAACTTGTCTGTAGGACCTTTTAGAAATTTGCAGCTCATTGTTGAGTAATAATATATCATTTAATGAAAAACCTGTTGCAAACTGATTCTATGACAAAAAATGTTGGAATGAAATGTCATTTGTATAACATTCTGTTGTATTACAAACCATCCTGAGACACTTAATTATTTATTCAACATAGGAATGTGTATGTCTTTCTGTGTAAGTCGTCTTTGTATATGTTACGTTTTGAAGAGGTCATATTTTGTGAATTTAAATTGCTATATCTTGTTTATAAAATATTTAAGTATACGTTTGTGTAACCTGTCTCAGGATTTGAAATGATATTGCATGTCTCTGAGTTACCCTGAAATAAAAGAGAAAAAATAATGCAAACTAAAAATCCATAATTTGCTCATGATTACCTGAATTGTGCATAGCTGAAAACAGAAACCATTTTTTGCAAGTTTTCTAAACTTTTATTGTGAAAGTTTGAAAAAAGAAAATGAAAAGGATATCTAATAAAATAGGTTTTTCATTACTTCATTCTGTGTCTTCTTAGTCGTTAGCTGTCATCATCTTCTCAACATAGAACTTTTGAAGGGGCTTCAGTCTTCAGGATAATTCCCAAGTGATCACGCTGAATTTATGGTGATCTGTAAAACACATTAAATTATGTACCCTAAGGAGAATTGTATGCCCATATAAAACTTTTTTTCTTCCCAGCTCTAATAGTCATCATCTTTGAAAACAAATTAACTTGAAATTCATATTTTAGAAAGAAAAAAATGAAAATTTTATTAAGGGAAATTAAATTGGGAAATATATGGAGTTTGCATGTTCAGTGTTGTATTTAATGGGGCATGCATAATAAAGTTAGTGTGGAGGTGAATTTTGTTAATATGAACATTGACTGGTTAACAGGAGAATATGGTGGTACAAAAGAAAACACCACAGGATATCAGTGGATATTTAGTGGTAATAAAAAGTTACAGGAAAATATTTCCCACTAAGAGTAAAGATTAACTGCGAACCTGGAGCACTAATTTTTTCTATCTTAACATGTTCCCTTAAATTGATCTCAGAACTTGTTTGTTCTGAGGCTCTGGAGGTCTCAGAAATTTGGAGTCTGCTGCTGACCTCAGGTATTTTATGACTGTCTTTAGTGGAAAGAGGATTTCATCCATAGTGCACAAGATTGAAAATAATAGTACATTCCCTTAATATCTTTTCCCTAGTCTTCCAATTTCAGGATTTTTCAAGGAAAAGCTCTCGGGAGCAGTACACCAAAAGAGGAAAACAACTGTCAATGCTAAAAAACCCTCTTCATCAGAACCCTAGGATCTGTAGCAAGATCTTCATTCATTCACTTAGCTGCTAGGGAGAGCTGAAAGTCTAAGATATCCTGCTTTTCCTTGGGAACTAAAAAAGACCCACTTCACAAGGGAATGAGATGAACATAAATTATAAAAACATACATATGTATGTATATCAGAGTTAAGAGGGAAGAAATGTGTTGAATACAGTTACAAACCCCATGTATACAAGAATTCCCAAATGGGTTCCTCTGATATATCATCAGGTTGCATCTGCATGAAACAACTATGAATCAGAACCAGAAAGTTTATTAACACAGTATAACAACAAAAATATTAGAAACAGTGGGAAAAAAATTACATTTGGATTGCACACTTTGTCTGTAGAGCTGCACTTAACAACAAAATAGCTTTCCAGCTGTTCAGTACAAAGTAAAACTCACATAAACTCATGAAAGAGCATGAGTGTATGTGTGTTTTGGCAAATAAACATATGTGTATGATACATATGTGTTTATCTATGTTATAGATAAGGCTTTTCACTTCAGCTCTTTCAACATTTATACTTGAGTCTTCATATGTCCAAATTTGTATGGGAGGCTGGGGAACTATACATCCCATGGTGATTAGATAATGGTGGCAAACACAAACTGCTGATGCCAATATTCATTATGTTATATTTAGGAAAAATAATTTAATAACAACAACAATTTACTGAGTTGATTGCAGGTAAGTTTTTAATTTCCCAGGTTACTGAAAATAAATGGTTCAGCTGTCAATCGTCATATTCACAATGAGCAAGGCTTATCTTCCTCTCCAGTTCCAGTCCTGTGACACCAGAATCATGGTTTCTCTATGTAATTGAATCACCTTGAGAACTCTCAATTTTTTTGTTTGTTTATTTGTTTTCTTTTGGTTTGTTTTAACTTGTGGATGTGTTTTTTGTACATTATTAGGTTTGTGCAGGTTTGTTTATCTCAAGCCTGGGATAGCTAATAAACTTAGTTTATATTTTATATATTTTTGAACTCTCTTTTTTTCATACAAAGAAGTATGATTACTCTAATTAACACTCTTTCATTAATATTAGATGGAAATGACCTGTTATTCATTTACACTTAAAAAAAAAAATAATTCTTGTAAGTATTACATAACTTTGTAATTAAAAAAAAAATAAGAAAAAAAAAAGTTGTTCTTGATCATAATATTGAGAATTCAATCTAGGCCATGATTTCAGTAAATCCTTTAAAATACTACTGGTTCCATGAAGTGCAAGGTTTTTTTTGAGGGTTTTACAGCACCAAAGTAATGAAAGTGCTTCTCTAAAAGATATAGCAATTCATCGAATATCTTTATTAAAGAGGAAATGTTTTTCTGCTTGTAGATTTGCAATTTTTTTGTAATTCCATTCATAAGCACATGTAACTATATTTAATCTAATTTATGTGCTATTAGGGATATTCCACATAAGCGTGTTCATAAAGGATCAAAACTCAATTACTTTGTTTAGGTGAATTAACCAATTTCCTTTGGTCAAAGAATTTGAGTGTTGACAAAAATGACAGACTCCTGTAAAAAAGCTGTACCATTTGGCAATTTTGTTTCATATTGTGGCCTAATTCATCTGTTGTTGGTATAATTATAAATCTTTCCATTGAATCAGAATTGGCTGTAAATATTCAGGCAAATAAGCTTTAGGCACTGTTTGTATTTATTTATTTACTGTTCCTCCAATGCTGTCTATAGTCTAAAACATACTCAAATCTGAAACAATAGGTAAAGGATTATATGTAGATGAAGGAACACTAATAAATAATGCAAATTCTTTATGTAGAAACATTATATATTTGTACATATATGTACAGGTATGCAATTTAGGAATTCATATATTTTTCAAAATATAACAAGGGTTTTCAGAAATGTAAATCTTGGACTCCTCCTGTACTTAGGCTTAGATTGATTTAATATCTTTATTAAATGCACAATATTAAACATTTTATTAAAGCATGTAAACTGGGAGCATAGTAACTGAAGGATCTATGTACAGTTGTGACGATCTGGCTCTCAAGATCTTGTAGGTTGACCAACCTTTTTTAATTTTCATGCATGGAATCTAGACCACCTATGCTTCTAATTTGGATGCCACAAAACCTTAGCATTCATAAATATTTTTAAATGCTTCCAGTCTCCTCTTTCCTGACATGAATTATTAGCATTCTTTGAAATAAGTTAACACAAAGTGCGCATATGCTAGGTCTTGTCAAAAGCAACCTGAAAGCCAAATAGTGTTGTCCGTTCAGTCAGAAATAATACACTTTATATCTTGGTTTGAGTAATCATAGCTTCCTCTTACCTAGAAAAGAACTTCAGGAAGAATAAGTCAACAGAGAATATTTGTAAGCAATAGAAAAACACTTTTCTTGAAATGAAAGTGTTTCAACTTTAAAAACTTCAATTGCTATAAAATATTCAAAGGGACAACCGGAATGTGGCATGTACTTATCAGCAACAGCATCCCGCATGATGAAATGTCCTTTAAAGAATTACTTAGACTAGTTTATTAACGGGTAAGTTTTATGCTTTCAATGTAAAAAATTGATAAAATAAAACAAAATCAAATGCTATTCATTGTATTAGAATTAATTTAAAAGATGGATCAAGTAGTTTGAGGCAGAAGGTAAATTTTACATTGGAAGTAACATACATAACACAAGAGAGCATCTATGCTCAAATCCATTGGTGATATACAGGGTATCTAACAGAAAGAGTACCTTAGCTCAGACTCTTAACTGAAGTTCATCAGCCTCCTCACAGATGTTTAAACATGTTTTTAACAGTTTATTAAGAATGCATTAATTAAAAAAAATGCTTAAGTCTTGTCTTAAGCATGTTTTATCTCTCCACTCAAACTAAAGACTGACTTATATTAACAATATCTAGTTTTTGAAAAAGAAAACTGCATTTTTTTTAAAATGGTATTCATAGACCCCATTTCAGATGCCTGCATGGTACCTAGTTGTCTTCTGTTCCTTGAATGATCGATGAGAGAAAAATAACACTTCTAAAAGATGACTCACCTGATCTATTCTAAACGCGTATTTCAGAAGGACATTTAAAATCCTACAAAAGTAGTTCTAGAAATAGTTGTTTCTCTTGCCTAGTACTCAGAAAACCTGTGGTGAATGGCTTGGAATTAAATGTTGGGGTTTTGAATGACCCAGTTAGACATTTGGAATTATTAAATTAATGTCCATTTTATTCCCATTGAGGTGCTATAACCAGCCATCCCACAGCCTTGAGTATTCCAGAAAAACAAACAAGATAATCCCAATAAAGTAGGACAAACACTTCAATGTTTTTAATAGTATTAGTTTGCTGTAAATTTCAGCAGAGTTTATGCAGCATTTAAGTATGTATTACATAGAGTTTATGATTTCAGATTCTCACCAGAAATCCCCATTCAAATCAGAAAACGCTCACTGAAGTTCTAAAACCTACACATACTAGCCTGGGAAGCATGCTAACATGCATGAACACATCAACTATTAATTTGTAAACTTTATCTGTATTATCTCATATTTTGTGTTAAAAGTGTTAGAAGCATAGTTTTCCTTACAAAATTTGTTTCCTGAAAATGAAGGTAGCTGTGATATATGTCACAGTCTTTTCCCATCTCGTAAAATAATAAGAGCTGTACAGTGTTTTATCTGAGTTATGACAACCTATACCAGTTTTGAAGGCCATTTGTACTGTTCTTGGTGTCTAAATTTCTGACAAAAGAGACAACGCATCTGTGTTGGGTTACAAAACTAACGGTTTGCTAAGGATAGCAAGCACAGAAAATGAAAAACAAGTGGTAATCTTTCAAAACAAGCTATAGAAAATTTTCTCCGTGCTAAAAAACCCTATAGGAAGACCCATTTCTTTGTCAAGAATACTGAAATAATTCCAAGAATTACTCCTGTAGATGAAAGAAGTACGTCTATTTGTTAAAGACATGTAAACTGGCAGGCATAATTTTGCTACACTATTGACACCTAAAGGAAGAGATGTTTCCAGCCTGAACTTCAAGCTGTGAAACAAATACCCTGTAAGTGCAGACAGATGTTTCAGTTTAGTGATTATTTTCTGAGTGCTTCTTCCCAAGTCATTGTGAAAAGCAGAGGAAGAGCAAGAGGGAGAGGAAGAAAAATAGAAAAAAGAAAAAGAGAATAAGAAAAAGAAAAAAAAGGAAAAGGAAAAGAAGGAAAAGGAAAAGGAAAAGGAAAAGGAAAAGAGAAAAAGAAAAAGAAAAAAAAAAGAAAAAGAAAAAGAAAAAGAAAAAAAAGAAAAAGAAAAAGAAAAAAAAGAAAAAGAAAAAGAAAAAGAAAAAATAAAAATAAAAATAAAAATAAAAATAAAAGAAAAAGAAAAAGAAAAAGAAAAAGAAAAAGAAAAAGAAAAAGAAAAAGAAAAAGAAAAAGAAAAAGAAAAAGAAAAAGAAAAAGAAAAAGAAAAAGAAAAAGAAAAAGAAAAAAGTGTTCTAAAGAAGGCTGATGGCGCTCTTAGAAAATGCTGGTGAAAATTAGTTCCTCACAGATTCATTGTATTATATATAGCAAACAACTCATAGACTCACACTTATTTTAAAGAAAATATGGACAAGAAAGAACAACTTAATTTTGGCCATTCCTATATATATTTCTTGCCAATTGATGTAGATATAGATAGTAATATATCCTAGCTGGTTTTCTTTCTGGCTCTTTTTCCTATCTTAGTGCACTCTCCTGCTTTTAACTCAGTAGTACTGGTCTGGATGAACTAAAAGGCTTTTCAAACTAGTAGTCGAAAACTGCTTATCCATGGATGCCATCCATGTCTGCATGTTTCTGTGAGTGGAAGAATCTTGTTATTACTGTGTTATAAATATTTGGCACAACAGAAGTGGACTGAAACATGTGTTGATTAGATTAAACTAGATTTAACATGATTTCTTGAACTAATTGTTTCCATTGCAACATAGACTTTGATACTGATTAAAAGACCAGTCATTATTTTGGACCCTCATAAACTGTCACAGTTGCTAGAGCATTTTGTTTATATCTGATATAGCACTTCCAGGTTTTTTTCCTTCTAAAGGTATCAAGTTTTTCTGCACAAAACACATTCTGTAAACTGAGTGAACATAGTAGGAACTATTGGAGGATTCACTAAAAAAAAATACACTATTCTGAATTAAATATTGATGTAGATAAAATCTGTACATATCAACTTTTTGTTTCACTGAAAGTGAGTTTTTACATAGATAAAAAATAGCTTATGAGTTGAAATGGCAAAGGATGAGAACTTTACTTTCCTTCACGGACAGTCTCACCTATTGCATCAACATGACAGGTGTTTCATTTAGGTAAATTCACGTATATTATGAGAAAAGTATCTTCCTTAGAACAATGAGAAAATATGGACAGAATTTTTCTTGGGAAGAGTGTCTGAGAAGTAAGTTTCATGATTCCACTTTTGAATTACAGCTGTCAGTACACTCTGGTTAGTTTTACACATATCTATTCAGGGTTTAATAATTTTCCACTGATATAGCACGGCAGATATTATCAGTTTCAGAATGAATGCTAATGTTCATGTGTTTAGAATGTTAGACAATTTTTTAAAATGTTGAAATGAAGACAAAATTACAAACCTTTCACTATTTTGCTACTTAAATATTTGATCAAAATGGTGTCTTATTTGCTTAGAAAACTTCCAATAAACCTAAATGAGAATGTAGATCCTTAAAAATGTGTTTTGAAAAAGGTTTTAGAACATTTCTGAAAGTATAAACTGCATTTTTTTTAATCAAAATACTTATTTCTGATGGTAGAAAGTACTTTTGTCCTCAGACTGCAAAGTTGGCAGCTTCTTAGTTGAATGCTAATTCTGTTTTTTTTATTAATTGCAAAATATTTTTATCAGTTTACTGCTTTTCATAATTAAACATAAAGATTAGTATGTATTTTTTATTACACTGCAGAGTTCCTTTAATATTCTTGTATTAGAAGGCATCCAAAAAGCACAAAGGAAAATTGTACTCTTTTTTTTTCCACAATACACTCTGAAACCTCACCTTAATTGAAACTAGAATTTTTATTCCAGTTCATTTGGGTCTGATCCTTTAAAATAGTCCTTAGAAGTAAAGCCCTTAGCCAAACAACTGCTCCCATTTAATGTGACAAAAAAAGACTTTGCGATAAGGACTGAGACATTTTTTTGTTCCTATTTTTTGATATCTGATAACTTTGAGGATTTTGTTTCTTCTGGGAAACTCCCAAGTCCACTTTATGCTCTGCGGCTTCAGCTTTCTGAGGAGAGTTAAGCTATGTTTTGCCAGATTACTACTATAGTATTGTGGTCTCTAAAAAACGGTTCTAGAGGAACGCAGAAACTTCTCCCTACTTTAAGTCATCTGAGTAACTATTCTTAGTTATTAAGCTACTTGAAATGCATATGGTGTCTCTCAGACACCCTTTGAAGTCACCAAGAGACATGTCATTGACTTTAACAAAGGCATGACTACAATGTATATACATAAAATTATATACACAGTTAAGAGGTTTGTTAGACTGAAGCCATCGGTTATAGTATAACAGAGATTGAGGACTTTACTGACATTATTTTTAATAACTTTGCATCACTGGGGATAATGGTAATTTCAAAACTGACTTATTGTCAATAAAGTAGGTACAGTTCCACAGAAGGATCATACATACATTTTGGATTTCCAATAAGAAAATCAGTACATTCTAAATTGAAACACTGGTATGTATAACCGTAAATATAACCTCTAAAAGTACTGTTTATATCAGAAATTTTGGAACTAGGAGATAACTTAATATACCTCTTCAATATCTTTATGATACATGTGTCACTGATCTGTTTCAGACTAGTCTAGTGACTAATGTAAGCCGCTTTAAATATAAACATAAATAAAAAGCACATACAAAATTTCATCCACATATTTTTCTTTTTATTTCTCAGTGCTATTTATCTATAAAATTTCACAGACTTAAGAACAAAAACCTATGACATTGAATGTGATAATTTTAGGGCTAAATAAATCTCATAGCCCATGAAAGGAAAAATAAAACAAATGCCTTTATCTGAAAAAATTGAGACTGTGATTGAGTATTTCTTATTATAGATACAAAGCTTACACACACAACAACAACAACAGCAACAGCCGGGCAACCAAGCCCCTACTTTTAGTCACAAAATCTCATTTGATGCCTTCCTCAGAAAAAAAAAAAATATTGCAATTTCTACTTAAATAGAGTTGTACCAAGCAGATAATAAATGGTTCATGGATTTAAGCCATTCATGAATAATTCACAAGATTCACTTTCACCTGCCAAATATTTGGATCATATGTTGTCTATGTACAGTTACAGAATGTACCCAGAATAAATTCTGTTGCAAAATGTCTAATGCCTGACATTACATTATTGTAACATGCTGTATTGAATTAGCCTGGAAGGAACATATTGATGTACTAGTATAATGGTTGTCAGATTCGACACCTTTTATCAACTACTTAGTTAATATCAGTCCTTAAATCCAAAGAGTGGATGGAAGTGAAGGGTGAACACCAAAGTCTGCCATACTTATGACTTTTAATTGTACGCTTGGCCAACCATCTGTATTTGATTTGGCTGGTTCAGTATGTCTTTTTTTTCTCTGTTAATGAATACAAACCTACTGTGCAATTCTGGATGCAGTAAATTACACTATGATGGCTGATGCTGTCAGTGACATGCTGGGTATTGAGTCTGATAACTAAAGAATGACATTTAACAGAATAGGAATTGGATGAGTTTTGCTGAAAAATGAACATGAAGGCCAACCGAAGGTTCTTGTAATTTTTAAAAAGAAAGTTGGCAAAAAGAGTGGTCAGAGGAGACATGCTGATATCTCTGCATTAGTTGAGGAGATAGTATTGCATGACAGATTTAATAAACAGTTATCGTTTGTTACATAAAATTCACAGTTACCTTGAATGCATGATGACTTTTGGCACTATAGCTTCATTGGCACTATAGCTTCAATGAATGTAAACATTATTGTGTTTCCTTTGTGTGTTTTATAGTACAGTACATCATTTAGGAGCACAAACTATGTCATATTTTTATTGATATTATGATTGTTAGAAGAAGTAAAAGAGATGTGCTTGAAGTATACATAGATGTCTGTTAATAGAGGAACTGAAACAGATCTTCAATTCCAAACTTATTGCAAAGTCTGATTCTCCTACTGCACCAGCTTTGCATTTACAAGATCACATTTACAGCTGTGGTCAAAACTTTAAGCTACAAGCTACTTAAGCTATCAATAACTGATGTCATTTGAGTTTTGATATACAGAACAAGATATTTACTACTTTTACCTTTTTTTGTCTACTTTCCAGTTTCCTTCAATTCAGCTACTTGATGGACAAAGACAATTCAGTGACTGCAAAAATAAAATATGTTTTTGTTCAAAATATTTAACTTTTTTCATATGTTACAAATTCATTTTCCATATTATGAAATATTAAAGGCTTTTTAAACTTGCTCAGAATACATACTAACCAAAATCACCAAGTGTGAGGGCAAGAAGGCACTTCTATGGAAAGTTGTTTGTTTTCTTGCAACGAGAAATTTCCAGTAGTTTGCATTTTTAGAACAGTACAGATCTGATTTAATGGAAGAAGAGGTTAAAAACCTAGTGTTGTTATATCAGATCTGCATCAGTTTATAAAGAATCATACTTCCCCAGTAATATTGAATCTGTCTTCATACATTAAGATAATTAAAACTACACAGACTCCAGTTCTGAGGATGAATTACTTTAGCCTCTGGTGAAAAGAGTATAGGTTTCAAAGTCTATAAAAGAGTATAGAAAAGTCCTTTTTAATTTGTTTATAAAAATAAATAAATCTCAAAAGAGAAGGAACCTCTTATAATTCTGTGTGGCCTCACAGTTTCTGACAACTATTTCTGGGGGAACTAATATTTTTATGTTACAATATGTATTTTCAATATTATATTGAAATAAAATATTGATTCAACTTAATATTACGTTGAAACAGAATAGTACAATATTTTATATATATTTAGGCATTCACAAGGCAAAATCTAGTGGACAGCTTGGACCTTTTCATAGCTGAAACACAATAAAAATAACCTTTCATACAGCATATTGCTAAAGTAGAGTGTCACTCATGTCTTTGGAAAATAGTTAAACTCATGCATAGTTTTATAGAAAGGTTAAATTGTAAAATTTACCATTTGAATTCAAATAATGATGCTTTTTCTAATACTTACATAAAGCCTAAGTCTCTTATGTTAAACTTGGCATCATGGTAGAAAAAATATTATAAGTTAGGGGTTGATGATTTCCATTTGCCTGTCATAAAAATTAAGATATCAGAAATAAAGTGATGGGAAACAGTTCTAATTTATCTTCTGGCTCTATTGAAGGTTGCTGTGAAAGGGTGAAAAGCTTCCATTATCACTTAAGACTAGTATAAAAATATGATGAAAGCCTCGTCAGAAATTTAAGTATTATATGAATGTCACTGTGGTTCTAATGTGTTTACCCTCTGAATGAAAAATCTTCTAGAGACATTATTCTTGAGAGGGAGACCTGAATCTTTCAGTATGACCTTGTATCATGCTCCTCATTTGGGACAACCACGGGGGCTAGATGCAGAATGACATCATTGACACTATGTCTACAGATTATGCTCATCCTACAACATTCTGAAACCCACAAATTTTATAATGTAAAGCTGTGTATAAGACAATGTGACATGTGGAGTGAAGGAGGCGTGTGAAGTTGTATGGTCTTCAGGCATATTTTCAGATACCTTCATAGTTTAGCCACTTGGAACAGTCATGGTCCATTTCTGTGCCTACTCTCTGAGGTGAATATCTGTGTATGGAACATGTGAAAACAGTTAATTTCCTCTTATTCCAGCACAACATTTTTCTTCCTAAATTCTATAAGCAGGCTTTCTTAGAGTATAACTGGAAGAAAAAAAATAGAGAAAGAAAAAAAAAGATGAAAAGTTTCACAACATTCTGTAAAAGGTTTCATTTATTTTAAAACACGGACGAATAAGGAGATAATGTCATAACCATGCAACTAGAGTGCTCTTTCACATATGGGAATTGAAAATATAGGGCTTTCCTGTGCCTTAGGAGTTTCAAACAGACTAGCAGACTGGAGACTGACTGGATTAGAAAGTGGGGAAGCGTACACCATATTTCCCTAGATGTATAAAGTGCTGGCACTTTATCTTTATGCCGGAAAGAATTTGTGAAGGACAGAGAAAGGGTAGGAAGAAGCTGCATCTCCCAGTAATTGTAATTTCCTGGGAAACAGGATAATCGTCTGTATTTCAGATTGCTCTAGGAACAGTACATATTACTAAATATTCTCTCTAAGCAAATCCATTTCAGATTGGAGAATAAGATAATGCCTATGATTAATTTTGAGTGTTTGGGGCAGTTTTTTAAATGTATTATAAATAATAAAGGGTTCCTCTTCTGATTGAAATTAGCACTCTTCATCCCTCCTAGCTAATATTTTTCCTTCAATATGAAAATTGATAAAACATAGGAATCAGGAAAATGGAGGGCTCAAAAAGATCTCATGAGTCATTTAGTCCAACCCCTGAATTGTAAGATCGGTAGACCTAGATTATTCTTGATGAATGCTTGTCTAAATTGTTTATTTAAAGATCTAATGAAGGTCTGGTTCCACCACTGTGCATGTTCTTTCTGAGTGTATAATTAATTTTACAGTAAGAACATATTTCCTATTTTTTAGTCTGTAACTTTTTAGCTGTAATTCAAGATACATTGTTCTACGTAGCAGAATGGATAACACTTCTTTACCATCCTTCTCATTACAATATTTTAATTGTTTGAAAACTGTTATATTACTCCTTTGGTATTTTTTTCTTTCATTGAATCTTTCTTCAAAGATTATGCTTTCTTAACCTTTGATGAAACCAGTTGCTCTTAAAAGTTTTGTCTTAGAGTTTCTGTAATTGTTCTCTACCCTTCTTAAGTGGTCATGATCCAAATAGATGTAGAACACCAGACGCAGTCTCAGGAAAGCTTACAGAGCAGAAAAATAATTATCTTAGTATCTTGCTTAAAAACATTCCTATTAATACATCCTGGAATTAAATGGTTTTATTTTGCAAGCAACAACTCTCCTACACGGATGTATAAATACATATTCACAGAATTTAAAGGGAATAATCCTGTACTACATAGGTTCTATGTGTTTAGTATTCTGAAGACAGGTAGTATTTTCTGCTCGTAACTAACTTTTTCATGAAAAGAATTTTGAATGTGAGCCAGGTGTCCATCATCTCAACCGGAATGATCATTAATAAGAGAACTGCTACCTGAATTTTGTATAAGAACTAGAGGTGCTTCAACAGCGTAAGGCCTTATAAAAAGAACTACTGATTGCTACTGATTGGTTTGTGAACCAAAAATGACCCCGCTGAGATTGAATTGCTGTGTTTGAGGCCTGTAAGAGAAACTGTTACTGCAAGATGATTATCTAGCTTGCGTAAATGGAAGTACAGGATTTCAGTTCAGATAGACTTGCCTCCTTTCTGATAAGGGACAATGTTTAAAGAAGAAGGAGTGTTACTGAAGGATGCTTCTTGTAAATAATTGCACCCATTAAGATCCTGATCCCTCAAGTACCCATATATCAGAATAATGATGAGTTCACTGTGTACCTATTTTTTTGCAAAACTATTGCATTTTAAAAAATCAGTTTGTTCCTGAAGCTGAGTTGAAAGCATAAAGGAGTGCAAAAAAAAGGAGAAGAAAATGCATACTCATTTACTTGAGACATGGAAAAGAGAGAATGTTTTCATGTTATTCAATTTTAAGATTCAAGAGAGTCTATTCTGAGACATAAATTGCAAGAATCATGTTGAGGTGGAAGAGTGTAGTATCCAATCCCTGGAAGTGAAAACAGGATCAGGAGGAAACTGAGGTATCATGGGCACATGACTTTTGAATGAAAAAAATGTTTTGATGTTGAAAGGATTTTGAGAAAAGCAGGTTTTTTTAAGAGGTTGGGAAATTCCATTAATAACTATTTAGTTAGAAATAGTTATATTCTATATTCTATAGAATATAGAAAATTAGTTGACATATATTTTGGAACATCAAATGGCCATCAAAATAAATTTGTTAAAATGCCTTTTCAGTTATACCAAAGCAAAACGTGAGGCATTCTTTGACATTAATTTTCCATTGGGTTCTGATTGTGAGCAGCAAACCAAATTTTGAGGGAAATGGGAGTCTCAAGATCAGGTGCACTTTAATTCAGATTTTGAAACAAAAAGTATGTTTAGTGAAATACCTTTGTTCAATGCTTATTTATAAATATTGCACAATCTATTTTGTACGACAGCTGTATGTTAATCTACATGGACATTTTTATCTAACATATCTATCTGTCTCTCTCTCTCTCCATCCATTCATCCACCTTTCCATTCATTCACCCATTGTTGTTTCTATTCTGGTCAAGTATTTCACTGGAATAATATTTTGTACCTTAATCTTCTAATTCAACTCTGACTTCGGTGTAATGGTTAATTTAGTGCACACTTACTTTAGGACACTCTTTCCATTCATCTCTCATTCAGTTACACCTATTACATTTTTCAAAATGTTAAAAGAAATAATATTACTACTAAAAATCATTACCTTCTGGAATTTAACTGTGCAGGTGTGTTTCAGGGCCTTAATAGAGACAATTTTTGTTTTAGATTTAGGATGCCTTGTAAATTAAGTGCACAAATATTATTAAAAAATATAGGGAAATGAGAAAAAATAATCTGGGTTTTAACTGTACAAAATACATGAAACTTCTAACATTCTTTACCCTTGATATAGCAACTATATTTTGCAGTTAATGAAATGCATCTATTTTTGTTTACAGGTGTAAATTTGCACTTTAGTATGATTTGATCCCACATGCCTTATTCAGGCAAAGCTCCTGTTAAGCCACTGGCATTACAAGAATCACACGCTTGATAAATACACTTACAAAGAAATCTTAGCCATGGGTTGAATTCTTCACTGAAAAATTTCCAAATGAAGTGTCCAAAACATTTCACAATGCTAGGAGAATTCTAATGAAATATAAAGGTGTTTAATTTACCATAAATCATAGTTCAGTTCAGTGATATAACTTTCCCAAAAGCTCCAAATGCAGCATTGCATGTGCTACGAACAGATTAAACTAGTATTATCTTTGTATTGGTAAAATTAAAGCAGTTCTTCTAACTTATGGCAGAAAAATTAATTCAGTATTTCTGACAGTTGTAATAAAAATAAAGGTCAAGTTGTACCCTGTGGTACCTCTATTAATTCAACTTTGGCACTTGAAAAATATGTTTAATCAAACTTTTCAAAGTTATGGCTTTATAAATGGCTATTTATTTCTGGCCTTTGATTTGTAATTTACATTACTTTTTTGACCCACTTCATCATGTGCATAATTATATACCCAATTCAAAAATTATGAACCGTTTTGAATAAGTTCAGGTCTTGCAACCAGTTGAGCTCTTGCTGTTTTTTCTTCTATGCTGTTTCCAATACTTGAGTAAACCATCAAGGTTTTTCTCCACTTCTCCTTGAAATTCTTCCTGGAAAACTACTTACTGTGCAACAAACACATGCACACAAGAAAGTTCTTCATATTGTCTGCTGACCTCAAAGTGTTTCGTTATCTGAGAAAAAGATGCATGGGTAGTGAATTTAAAGTTGGCCTTTGAACACTGAACCCATTTTTAAGTTGAAATTTTTATCTGCTAATAGATAGACCTCAGTACAAAACAGATGGTAGACAGAGAAACATAGCAACCTACAGAAGCAGAGAATTTACTTTGAAATATAATGAATGTTAAGAACAATTAATGAAGGCTGTTGTTCACAGGCCCAATTAGAGTACAGAATATTATTTAGGAAGGAAAAATGAAGGATATAGGAAATACAAGCTAAGAGTTAAATAAATCATCATAGCGACCTCATCTTATCTTAAACAACAAAACACTTTCAGGAATAGTTTAGAAGGTTTTAGAATCATTCATCAATGACCTAGATGAAGGGATAGAGTGTTCCATCAGCAAGTTTGCTGATGACACAAAACTGGGAGGGGTGGCTGGCACGCTGGAAGGCTGTGCTGCCATACAGCGTGACCTGGACAGGCTGGAGAGTTGGGCAGAAAAAAACCTGATGAGGTTCAATAAAGGCAAGTGTAGGGTACGGCATCTGGGGAGGGATAACCCCATGCATTGGTACAGGTTGGGGGCTGACCTCCTGGAGAGCAGCGCTGCGGAAAGGGACCTGGGAGTCCTGGTGGACAACAGGATGACCATGAGCCAGCAATGTGCCCTGGTGGCCAAGAAGGCCAATGGCATCCTGGGGTGCATCAAGAAGAGTGTGGCCAGCAGGTCAAGGGAGGTCATCCTCCCCCTCTACTCTGCCCTGGGGAGGCCGCATCTGGAGTATTGTGTCCAGTTCTGGGCTCCCCGGTTCAAGAAGAACAGGGAACTGCTGGAGAGGGTCCAGCAAAGGGCTACAAAGATGATTAGGGGACTGGAGCATCTTTGTTATGAGGAAAGGCTCAGGGACTTGGGGCTTTTTAGTCTAGAAAAAGGAAGACTCAGGGGGGATCTTATCAATATTTATAAATACTTAAGGGGAGGGTGCCAGGTAGATGAGAATAGCCTTTTTTCAGTGGTGCCCAGTGATAGGACTAGAGGTAACGGGCACAAACTTGAGCACAGGAAGTTCCATCTTAACATGAGGAGGAACTTCTTTACTCTGAGGGTGGCAGAGCACGGGCACAGGCTGCCCAGGGAGGTTGTGGAGTCTCCCACACTGGAGACATTCAAAACCTGCCTGGATGCCGTCCTGTGCAATCTGCTGTAGGTGTCCCTGCTGTGGCAGGGGGGTTGGACTTAGATGATCTCCAGAGGTCCCTTCCAACCCTGACGATATTGTGATACTGTGATACTGTGATACTCCTTGGATGGAGAAAAAATGGGTGAATCAAATAGGAAAAAGGAGTTGTAGACTACATGTGAAACTAGAAGTCAGAATGAGGATTTTGGAACTGTCTAGCTCTTCTCCATGGTTAAAAAAAAAAAGATTTTTTTATCCCTGGGCAGAATATACTCTATGAATATTTCCCTTTACTTATATTGTTGTGTTAGGGATGCTTCTATCTTATCTATGATGCATCCAGACTATGTTTCATGTAAATAATTTTTCTGACATTCTCTTTTAGCAATCTTTTCTATGGTTTTTAGGAATCTTTTTAAGCTTACACGGTGTCAAGACAATCATCCTAAGATAATTTCTCTTCGTCTTGCCTTCCTCTGGATCCAAGGAACAAGAAATTAAGTACCCCAATAACTGCACAAAACCCTCTGCCTCCAAAGCTGTATTCTTGGAACCTCTGTGGGAAGGAGAACTAGGATGTAGCCTTGGACAAACTTTTGTTGAGACTTTAACCTTGTAGTGCGCATGAGTAAGTAAATTCAGCGCACATAGCCATGAGTAAGCAACTATTCAAGTCCTACTTGTAAAGTTTGACAAAATTTCTGAATCTGCCAGGATCTTAGAAGGCCGCTACTTCTGACAGAATGTCATCATCATGGAGCTAGGATGTTGATTCCAGCAGCACAAACAAGCAATTGTAGCTACTGCTGTATCAAGCCTGTACTGATAATATTCAACTTGCCAAAAAAGTGCTGAGGGGAGAACACCACCGAACAGTATAATGAGTACAAAAAATCATTGGACAGTCACTCAGACCAGTGTCAAATGAAACTCAACCCTGTACACACTACCTGGACAGCTACGTTTGGTGTTAGTGCCCTGAGAGCATCCCCCTTACTGGCAGTCTGGCTGCTGGGCCTGAGGACTTAGAGATAGAACAGCTGAGGGTGGACCTCTTCCTTTGCTTACCTAGGACAAGAAGTCCCAGACAGTACTGCAGGACTGTGGCCCTCAGCCAGGGCCAACCTCCTTCCTGTGGGAGTTGATTGATGCTGAGCCTCTACTGTTCATCTCCTGCTGCATTGCAGCCATGAGTGAGGCTGGTTTGGGCTGGACTGGCCACCGAAATGAACGACAGATGCTCTCCCCCACCTCTCTCTCCAAGGAGAAGAGGTAAAGAGAGAAAGAAACTTATGAGTTTAGAAGAAGCTGAACTACTTTAATGAAATATTAATAATAAAATAAAAAGAAAATAATGAAAATATATAGAATATATACAAAACTGTATCGAGCTCACAGGATGATGATCATGTCACCGGCTGGCAGTAGGAAAGTCCCTTACTGGAATCAGCGATGGACGGGAACTGGATTCTGGGTTTGGATTCAGGAACCATGGATTGGGATCAAAAGCAGATGAACAGAGTCCTCATTGGATGCTGCCCATTGAAGGAATGATCCCTTTGATCCCACAGCTTTTATACTGAGCATGAGGCAGATGGGATGGAATACGCTGTTGGCCAGTTTTGGATCACCTGTCCTGTCCGCTCTTCCTTGCCGGTGCGACCCCTCTATGCTCTTCTGCTTCAAACCCTCCAACGGGGCAAATAACAAAGTTGCTGACCTTGGTTGTTGTAGCAACAAGTATAAGCAAGAGCCTCTCTGCATACCATTCCTTGGCATAAACTATAAACATAGGTCTTACCACTCTGAGAGCAATCAGTTTCTGCACAATATGATGTTAATTACAGTAGTTAGAAGAGGCTTAGCTAAAAAGTAAAATTACTGAACAGAAAATTGGTCTGTTTTAACTTAACCCAGGACAGCCTGGCCATGGCCCCTCTGATACAGACCCAGACACTGGGTACCTTTACAGGGCCTCATCCTAACCTCACCCATGGGCCTACATGCCAGCCAGACCTCGGCCCATCCCCATCCCCAGGGACTTGCCCAATGCCCGGGACTGGGACTGCCCCCGGTGCCCGTTGGCTGCCCTGCTCCTGTCTGGGTGGTGGGATGGGCTCTGGCTGCCAAACCTTGCCCTGGTGCCCCTGGGAGCCATTGGACTCATGCACCCTAGCACATGCAACTCCACTGTTTAAGACCTTTATAAAATTTTGAATCACCGTGGAAACATGCTTTTTTTATGAGACTCACCATTTTTAGAAGAATAGTGTTTTCTCATATGAAATGGAATTTTGGCTATAACATTTAAGAAAATCACAACTTTACAGTTATATGTAACTCAGTAACAGGAGGAACCCCTTATGGATTAATTAGCATACCTTATGTATCTACTTGCCAATGTTATTCAAGGTTCTGATTATAGCATACAGAAATCGATTTCTTTTTTAAAAGATACTGTAATGCTGTTACCAGAGCATTAGGTAGTTCTTAGGGCTGTAAATATGGGAAAGATAGAAAAGATGTTAAAAGACTTTAAAAGACATTTAAAAGACAGTTAAACTATTATGAAGGTCTAGATTTAACTCATATTACTTAAATAATGATCCACAATTGACTTTACAATGGAGACAGTCCCATTTGGTGCAAGGTGGATCTGTAAATTAATAGTTTGTTCTGGAGGTCAAGAACTGGAACTCCGTCTTAGTTTCTGAAGACTTTTATCATAACAGTCTACAAGCCAAATTCTTTGTTTTGCATACATTAATGTTGATTAGTCTAAATTTTCCCTATGTGGTTCTTATTACACTGCAATCAGACTGATTTTGTCACTACTATAGCTTTACACTTCCTTCTTCAAACTGTAATGTTTCTGGAGAATCAAAAAAGGCGTAAGATAATATTTTTTAAAAAACAGAACTTTGAACTGCTTCTATAATATCAAATATTTCAACAATTATCACCTTTGTAATTCTTCCTTTTAATTTATTTGATGGAAGAATTCAAAAGGAAAGAAGAATGTGCAATTATACTTCAATACATCAAGAAATCTAAACATTGCCATCTTTTGCACTGTCGTTCATTTCTTCTCGGCTAGTCTCTGTTTTTTACACTATCTGAACTGACGTCATAAAAACGTACTTTTGACTAGGTTGACTAACATCCCTTCTTTCTGAATTATTTTATTTCTGTATTTGCTTTGCTCTATAAAAAAGACTTTGATAGTTGAAGCACAAATGGTAAATAGAATATGAACAACAATTAAGATTTCTAAAGGCCTTGTTAGGCTTTCTACTTTACCAGATTTTGGTAGACCTTCTGATAACTTCTGATAAGATACCTTTTTTTTTTTTGGTCATTAGGTTTTATTTCACAAAATACTTCTTTTAAAAAAAGTTATTGACACCAGAAAAAAAGCTGTAATGAAACAATCCTATCATTTCCCCAAAACTAGAAAATAAATAGTAAGCACAAGGCTCTATGGAGAGTAAGACTGATTCAACAGGTAGAATGGCAGCACTGAAGTCAGTGGTATTGCTGCACTTGATAGAGCATTCGGATTGTATCTTGGAACTCTTGTTAACAGCAAAGAGCAAAGGAACATTATCAAGACAGACTACAACTACTGCTATCATTTTTTATATTGCCAGGATGAAGAAAAAGTTAAAGATGAGAAAATGGCCATGAGCTACTGAGTATATGGCTGCAAGAATCATGATTTGTTTGTTCTTTATTGTTTAGCTTTAGTACATATTCAAGGTTATATTTGTCATTGGTAACATCCTGAAAAGAGTACTTGGAACTGGAAGAGTTTTGTTCAGCCACATTTTTCTAGGCAGTCCTCTGAAGTCTTATAGATATATGTACAGGGTTAAGTATTTACTGTTTAGAAAATGGCCATGCTAATAACGAGAAAAAAACTTGGTTTATAATAACTCTTAAGTCTTCAAACCTCCAAACCTGTGAATATTATGACTGATTTCTACCTACTCCTATGCCTACACCTGTGATGATGAATCTGCAGTATATAACTTTAAATTGTGAAATTTAGGCTCTTACTATATCCAGATGAGGCTACTGCAAAGCAAATAGTCTTTTTCTTTTGTCTTCAAAAATTTTCTCTATTTGCACTTTCTTTCCAAGCATGAGGAAAGAACTGATAAATAAATGAATGTTCTAATTTTATTATGAATAATTTTATTAATGAATCTTCTAATTTTATTTTTTATGTTTATTGGTTTACCAAACTCAAGTACTGGTGAGCACTCAAAGAATACACTACCTTTAATTGCTTGACGTAAGTATTTGAAGGCATGTTTAGACAAAAAAACACTGCTCACAACATTGTTCTTGTAGATATATAATTAGACTCATACCTAGCATCCTATTTAAAAAAAAATAATTCAGCATCATTTATCAATGAATGGATAAGATGATGATATAAATTTTATCTGGAATATGACTGCATTCAATGTGCAATGCCAAATGCACGTGTGATTTATATTGCTCAGCTTCATTTCTCGGTGACTAAAATTTCTGAATGACCTTTGGGATTAGTTCCAGTTAAACTGTGTTGAAGTAGCCTAGCTTAGCTGTATATAACTGTCTAAAAGCTTTAGTAATGTACATCAGTCATTTTGTGAGGAAAGTTAAAATGTACAATGGTACAATTGTAATGGGTCACAAGACCCCTCATTAGTGAAGAAAATTTTTAAGGCAGTTGGAGCAGATCACTTGCAGCAATGAGACACCCATGTGAGGAAAAGCCAGTCAGACAACTGCAACCACTTATAAAAACTCTGGCTAAAAATAGAGAGGGTAGATAAACGTTAATCAGAACATCTGAGCCATTCATGCCAGGTGAAAGAATTTACTTATACTTTCTGCATGACATCATCACGGATCAAAGGCCAGAACCTGCTGGATGTGTCTTTCTTTCATACTTCTTTTGTGGTGGATTTGCGAGCAGAGGAGACATCTTGACCTGATAGTGCAAGTCTTCTTTGTTGCTGATAAATACACCTATAGTAGCGTCCAACCAGGTCATATCACATCTCATCTGCTGTCATCACGAAATCTCCTGGACAAGGATGCTTTCAATTACCAAAACTTCCCTCAGGCACTCAGACTGAAGCACTTCCACCTTGTCTTTGTGCAGAATATGAAAAAAAATCAAGTTATGGTTAAATCAGCATGTTCCCTGCACTAACATAAGGCTCCTAGAGAAATACCAAGTGACAGTGCCAACCTAATTCTGAATCAGGATTTTGAAGATGCTTGAACTGTCTTCTATAGCTAGTACCACCTACTGGAACAAAGCCCATGGATGTGATCTTTCACATCCTGAGACAGGGACAATCCCGTTAGTCTCATTCTTTTTTATTGCTGCACCTCACCGGTATTTGTGAGGTACGTTGTAAAGTAGGGACACAGAACAGAGATGGGCTTATAGAATAATTCATATTGGAAGGGACTTCAGGAGGTCTCTAGTCCACTTTTATGCTCAAAACAGGGTCAGCTAAGAGGTCAAACAAGGTTGCTCAGGGCTTTATCCAATCAGGTGCTGAAAACCTCCAGGGACAGAGACTGCACAACCTCTATGGACAACTCATTCCACTTCTTGGCTGTTGTCATAAGGAAAAAATTCTTCCTCATATCGCCTTTTAACCTCTCTTGTTTCAGTTTATATGCTTTGTCTCTCATCCTAGGGCCCAATTTAGATGCCTCTGTGCAAATGCACGTAGCATGGGGAACGAACAAGAGGAGTTAGAGATGTGTGCACACCTGCATGGCTATGATCTTATTGGCATGACAGAGATGTGGTGGGATCGCTCCTATGACTGGAGTGTTGGAATGGAAGGATACAGGCCCTTCAGGAAGGACAGGTAGGGGAGACGAGGAGGGGGTGTCACCGTCTATGTCAAGGACCAGCTGGACTGCATGGAGCTCTGGTTGGGGATAGATGAGGAGTCTCCCGACATCTTATGGGTCAGGATTAAAGGGAGGGCAGGGACAGATGACATTACAGTGGTTGTCTGATACAGGTCACCCAACCAGGAAGACCAAGCAGATGAGGCCCTCTACAAACAGATAGGAGCAGCCTTGCATTCACAAGCCCTGGTCCTCATGCAGGGACTTCAACAGCCCTGACATCTTTTAGAAGGACAACACAGAAGGGCATAAGCAATCCTGAAGGTTCCTGGAATGCATCGATGATAACCTCTTTCCCCAAGTGATAGAGGGGCCAAGGAGGAGAAGTGCCATGCTGGACCTTGTTCTCACCAAGAAGAAGGGGTTGGTGGGGAATGTGAAGCTCAAGGGCAGCCTTGGCTGCAGTGACTATGAGATGGTGGAGTCTGAGATCCTCACGGTGGTGAGGAGGGCGCACAAAAAGCTTGCTACCCTGGAATTCAAAAGAGAAGACTTTAGCCTCTTCAGGGATCTGCTTCCTGGAGTACAGCGGAATAAACCCCTGAAAGGAAGAGGGACCCGAGAAAGCTGGCTAATTTTCAAGGACCAACTCCTCCAGGCTCAGGAGCGATGCATCCCAACAAAGAGGAAGTTAGGCAAAAATGCCAGGAGAGGTGCTCCAGCCCTCTGATCATGATCTCCTATGAAGACAGGCTGAGAGAGATGGGGTTGTTCAGCCTGGAGAAGAGGAGCCTCAGGGGAGACCTTATAGCAGCTTTACAGTATCTGAAGGGCACCTACAAGAATGCTGGAGACAGACTTTTTACAAGGGTATAGTGGCTCAGCAACTTCAGCTGCCAGTTCCCTCAGGACCCGTGGATGAATCTCATCAGGTCCCATGGACTTGTACAGCTTCAGGTTCCTTAGCTGGACTCGAATCTGGTCTTCTCCTACAGTGGGCAGCTCCTATTCTCCCAGTCCCTGACTTCGCCTTCTGCAACTTAGGTGGTGTGGCTAGAGCCCTTGCTGGTGAAGACTGAGGCAAAGAAGTTGTTAAGTACCTCAGCCTTCTCCATATCTCAGGTAATCACATCTCCCATTTTCTTCCTGAGAGGGCCCACATTTTCTGTAGTCTTCCTTTTGTCAGTGACATACCTATAGAACCTTTTCTTGTTGCCCTTGATGCCCCTGGTCAGATTTAATTCTATCTGGGCTTTAACTTTCCTAACCAGATCCCTGGCTGCTCAGACAATTTCTTGGGATACCTCCCAAGGTACCTGTCCTTGCTTTCACCTTCTGTAGGCTTCCTTTTTCTGTTTGAGATTTTCCAGGAGCACCTTGTTTATCCATGTAGGCCTCCTGCCATTTTCACCTGACTTCCCCTTTGTTGGGATGCATCCCTCCTGAGCTTGGAGGAGGTGGTCCTTGGATATTAGCCAGCTTTCTTGGGCCCCTCTTCCTTCCAGGGCTTTATCCCACTGTACTCCAGCAAGCAGATCCCTGAAGAGGCTAAAGTCTTCTCTCCTGAAGTCCAGGGTAGCAAGCTTATTGTGTGCCCTCCTTGCCTCCCTAGGGATCTTGAACTCCACCATCTCATACTTGCTCTAAAATGACCTGTTCAAGCAAGAGTATGCATTCCTTTAAAAAAAAGCCTTCACTTAAAGTTTCTTCTTAAAAAAATAAAAAAAAAGAAGAAAGAAGAATAAAAGAAGAAAGAAAGATTTTATTACTGTCCTGGTTCCGGCAGGGATGGGGTTATTTTCCCCAAGGATGCAGCAGGGGACACAGGTGTTCCATGCCATGTGAGCCATGCCTGGGCTACAGGGGGAGCTGCCGGGGGAGGGGGCAGGAAGTTGCCACTCAGAGAGGGCTGGGGTGGTCCAGGTCCACTTGGTGAGCGATGGTACTGTAATCGTGTTTATATATTCCTTTATCAGTGTTATTGTTTTTCTATTTCCTCTGCTATTCTGTTAAACTCCCTTTATCTCAACCCACGAGTTTTGCCTTTTTCTTCCGATTTTCCCAAGGCTGTGGGGGTTGAGCAAGTGGCCACGTGGTTCTTTGTTGCCATCTGAGGCCAAACCAGGACAATAACCAATGCAACCGAAAGTGTCTCTGCATTTCTCTGTCCACCGTCTCTTTTATTGCAGGGTCTGCAGTTTTGCCTTTCTGAAGTGGTTCTATGTTGTATTTCTATTTTACCCAAACATAAGTAAATGATGGGAGCCAAATAAAAATTATTGCCTCTGCATGCTGAGTCATGTATGCAATTATTTTTGCAATTATTAATCCTGTGGGATACTTAAACTCTAGAAGACTAATCACACCACATGATAATTCAGTGTCACACTTTTCTGAATGCTTCTTTATAAGGGCCTTCTCAGAATTGCACATCAAGAGTGATCCCGAACAGTGGGAGGCTTTTTGTCTGCTTAAAACTGGGGTGTCTAATCTTACTCCTGGAAGTCATATATGCTTAAGTGTATCTTAAACAACTAAAGATGTAGATGGGGCTCTGAGCAACCTGGCCTAGTGCCATGGCAGGGGCGTTGGAACCAGATGATCTTCAAGGTCCCTTCCAACCCAAACCATTCTATGATTCTATGACAATGGAACTTAATTTGTAGGCAGTTGAATTCTATTAATTATAATACAGATCAATGGTAAAAATCAAAGCTGTTTTTTATGTGCAAAGCGTATTATTTAACGTGTTATTCCTAACAAAATATTTCATAAGGCAGGTCTGTCATGAATAACAAGTATTCACAATATTTATTCTTCTCTTATTGAACCCAATTTGATTTTAATCAATTTGGTATTAAAGACATTACAAGAAAGACCAACATCAAGTGTTTTTGGAAGTTTTTTCACAAACAACTCACCACAGATATTGAAGTCTTGGTGATAACAGAACATTGCAAAAAGCTGTGACCATATTTATTTCTTAAGGTTTGGTGGTGGTTTCTTTGCCTCTTGCCTGTTTCAGCAGTTTTCTTCTCTGAAATAAAGGAGATGAAAAGGCTGAAAGGAGACTTTTGATTTCATTTGAGAGACTGGAACAGAGTACTGGCGGAGTTGCTTACTTCGTTCAGAGAGATTTATTTTCTTTCCTTTCATATTTTCGCTGAAAGAGGAAAACATACCTCTTTTTAACTTGGGATGGACTGAAATTTTTAGTGTAGTCACTCTTTTATTGACTGAACATGAATTTGATAGTTTGGATTCCATTTTCAAATAATAAATATGTAATCTCTTAATAGGCATGCAAGAGAATGATAACTGACTTTATCCTTGTAAAAAAGAAAGTCTAATGATATCTTTACAATGTAGTGTTTAATTATCTCTCTTTTTTAAAAAGATATTATTTTAATCAATTGTGTTTATTGATAAGATATGAATTTCTGTTTAAAAATATTCCAAACACTGTATTTTTATATAAAAGCTTTTCAGCCTAAAGACTGTCTTTTACATGAGTCCCAGAGACACTAACCAAATTCTTTTCAAGGTTTATTTTCATAAACTTTTCTTTCTTCTTTTATAAAAAATACTGTATGATTTCCAGGTACATAATTAATTCTCCTATTAGATTAAATATTCTATACTGGGATCAGCTAGATGCAGTAGCAATAGTAAAGAATCATGTTATATTTGTAAATACACACTCACTAGATAGATAGCAAAGATATAGCACATTGATATTTAAGGGTAACCATTTCAGACAAATAATTTCCTTGGATTGCTGTCTGTACATTGAAGCAATTAAGGGAAAACTATTTTCCACTTATTCCTTTTTTTAAAGCTAATTTAAAATTGTAGAATTTTTAAAGGGAGAAAAAATACAGCTAAATGGGTCTGATTTTGGAAATACTATAGTGCATTTAATGTAGAATTTCCTTCTTATGGAGGGAGAAGAGACAAGAGAAAAGAAATATGGATGTTCTTGGCTGTCTTCCTGATTTGGTGCTTGTAGAAGAAGAAAAAAATAGAGAACTTTCAGGCAATTTCTCTATAAATCATTTACTTGTCACTGCATAAGAATTATTTCATTCTTTTCTCTAGCTACTGTGAGTTTAGAAATACTAGCTTTTCCCCAAAAAAGGACCTTATAGAGCCCAGCTTTACACCTTTTTCTTAGTATACATATAATTTCTAGAACATTACGGCTAAAATCTCAACAGTGTTATTATAACCTCAAAGTTCTTCTAAGTTTTATTTTAAAAAGTAGTGAAGTACTGGAATCTGTAGTAATTTATGAATGCTTATTTTAGTCTTCTTTTAGGATAGATAAACTTTATTGGCAAAGATGCTCTATCAGTGTTTAAGAGAATTTGATTATTTTTCTTCTCGTGACATTTTATGGAAGATATTTTTGGAAAAAATCCTTAGTGTTATCTTTTAGTATCAGCTGATAATTTTAATTCCAACTTTTACTAAACTTTATTAAAAGTATGCATTTCATTGCCACTAGATCATCTGTTCGTGATGACCTAGAAGTCATTACCCAGTAGCACACATTTCAATATGTTTTACACAGGTATGTTTTGTTTAATACTTTTGCTCTTAATAGGTACCCGAAACAGGCCTTCAAGCTATCATACAAAATAGTCAAAATCTCCCATATCCCATTTCACCTCAGTTTTCTTCTCTCAAAAGAAGATATTATTAATGAACAAAAAGGAAGTATCCAATGCTTATAAACAGCATAAAGAAAAAGAAAAGTCCACAGACTGGGTTTGGGTTTTTTTAACGCTGAATTACATTTTGAATAATGAGCAAAGACCGACATCTTTCAGTAGATTGTGGACAGAATTATTTGAAATTCCATACTTTATAGCACATTTAATATTATGACTTTCACATGGAAACTCCATTTTTCCATTTTAGTGAGGATGATACCAAAATATATTGGTAAAACTTTAACTCTCTGAAAGGCAAAAAAAAATCAATGAAATGAAAATTACTAGCAAGAACTTGTTAACTTAAGGAAACAAACAAGGTAAAAGTTGCAAGTTCTGTAATATTCTTAAAATTTACAATTATTTTAACAGGAGAAGTTTATAGCTTCATGCAATTCAGGATTATAGACAGCAGAGCATAATTTGTACGTAAATGAAAACTAGTTTTGATGTAAATGAGATTTGTGCAAGCTGACGTTTCAGTTTTTTCTTTAAAAAAGCAATTTTTATAGAATAAAAACTTTTTAAAATTTGGTAATTTTCTTGATGAAATTTTGAAAGGATAAAACAACTCAAGTACTTCAGAACTTTTAGTTGACAAAAATTATTTTATCTTGGTTTTGCTTTTATCCATTTTAACCCACTTCTAATTTTATTTTTTGGCATATTTCCTATTTTACCTGACTTTAAAATGAAATTAAACCTAGATTATATTGTTTAACGAATAAATTAGTTATGAAGTATTTTCATATAAACCAGGTTGGAGACACAGGTTTCTATTTTAAATTAGGAAATTGTATTTCCCGTTCACTTCTTTTCTAACCAAACAAAGACTGTGTACTTCCAAGATAAAGCAAAAGCTGTTCAGAGAGAATGAAATATAGTAATGGGCAAGAATTTTGTTATTCTTCTGGAAAACTTCCAATGCCTTCATCAACTGCTTTGTTTTGGCCCTTCAGAAGCTGCCATATTTTTCTTGCAAATTTTGGAGGCTACTACTTAGTAAATCTTATTCTCTGATTTATACATCTCAAAACTCACAGAAATTGAGAAATTAAGAAATGAACATTTGTTTCATTTTCTCATGTGGAATTAAATTGTCCTTTTCAAACAGGAAGCCTATATATTACTTGAATCTTACCTCTGCCCTCAATATAATGTTTAATTGATAGCTAGAATTTATGTTGATTTTTTGCATGAGGCTGATTTCTTCTGGGTTATTGCCTAGCACCCAGTGATGAGTGGATACACTGCTAATGGAAATGAAGGAGGTATATGTTTTTGAGACCTTGGTATATATCCTGTTCAAATTAAAACAAACAAAAATCCTATAAGATATTACAAAAAAAAAGTAGAAATATAAATTAACTCCTTTGTCTCTCAGGCAGCCTTATTAGATTACTTATGCTCACACACTTAAAAAAAAAGGTATATATATAAAGCCCCTCCTTTATTTCTGTGTGCAGAGTGAGCAGGTATGTAATGTGTAGGGTTCGAGACAAGTTCACAAATTTGTCACAAATTAATTACTTGTCGAGAGTCTCTGTTCATAGCTTATTGTACATGTGCTACATACTGTATAGGAGTGGATGGAAAGCAGAACGGAAAAGTGATTTCTTTGTAATGGCTGCTGCATGCTCCAGCAGGCGGCACCAGCAGGAAAGAGGGAAAAATTCAACTTCCTCGAGTTAATGGATGCATGTGCAGTAGGGGGAAGCTCCAGGAATGTAGGTAGGCAAGTATGCAAGAACAGAGAGAGCAAATAATGACATCTGCTGAAACTGGTGAGGAAAGCAGAGGCTGATGCAGAGAGCAGAGTCAAATCTAAGCTTAAGAAGGGTCAGAGACTACTGCAGACTGCGAGGGAGTTATGCTCACAGTAAGAACATTTGAAGTCCTGAAAGTTGCTAAACCTCACAGCAAGATGGAAGGACAGACTGAAGGCTGGAAATCTTTATTTTGTATTTAATCTGTTTTGTCTAGCAAGTCTGAGCTTTACTTTGTTCAGGTTTATGTTTTGTGTTCTACTAAAACTGAGTGTTATATTTTGACCTTTCATGCACTGTTCAGTGCTATCCCCTTTCATTATGATATGTATTGTTCTTCTTGTATATATATACGTTTATAAAATACTATGGAAAGGTTTAGGTACTAGTACCTAAAGAAAATTTAAAAATTTATAAATAAAAATAATAATGAATAATTGTTCCTGTAGAAGGAAAAAAAAAAAGCTAATTCTTTTTCATATATTGTCCTAAAGGCACATCCTTGTCAAAATTCCTGTGAGACATTTAGTCTCTTAAAACCTTTTATTACACCAGGGAATGCCAGCTCCTTCATGCCAAGATAAGACAGGGGTCAATGTTAATATCGTATCTTGAGAAAATACTATGAGTGGTTTTGAAGCTGTAGTTATATTGTTCCCTTCTCTAAATTGATCCACACATTGTTTAAAAGGAGGAATAAGAAGGGAGGAGGAAACAGGAGAAAACTTCAAGGTCTTTTGGGGCTGAAGTTAGATTGACTGTTAGTCTCATTCAAGTTCTCTTTGGCAGGTATTCATCCTGAGCCATCTAATCTCTCTGATAGCAATGTGACATTGTGGTCTGGGTTTATCTACTTTCTTTGAGACAGATATATATATTGGGAACTAGTTGTTTTAAGCTCCTTTTACAGACAATGAAGAGAGGCAGGTTTATTTGTGAGAATTCAGGTTTTTGTCAATAGTCTAAAGGAGAAGTTGCAAATGTTCTACATAGTTTTTAAGGTATTTTACATAGACTTGGCCCCACTGTTCCCTTGTCTACAATGCAGCAATTCTTATTTTTCCTTTTTTATTTCATAGAAGGAAACTGTTGAAGTCCCATATTTTCATTTAAAAAAACCCTCTTGTTACAGAAGGTCATGGTTGTAAGGCCTTATTTCTCCTAAGACATGACCCAAGAAAAAAGGGTGTGTGAACATTCCACAGCTCCAAAGAATTCCGGAAATAAAGAAAACAACAACTAACCAAAAAAAAAAACCCAAACAAAAAACACAACCTGAACAAGAACTTGGCTGGGAGTTTCTCTGCCTACACAGAGGGGAAAATTTTTCCCTAGACAGGTCTTAGAAAAGGTGATAAATTTAGAGTATTTTCCCTTTATGCAGATTTACAGCTATATTTTCAGCTTCCGTTTCAAGTTTCTTCTAAATGAGATTAGAAATGGCCAAGATATTAATCACACTTCAAATATTTATAGTGTAACAGCCAATTCAACTTCAACTATAACATTACTACTACTATCCCTAAGGTAACTCAGTTATACTTATTTTGAATTACATGATATAATACATCAGTCTAAGAGCATAATGACATAATAAATAACAGCTGAGAAAAAAAGAAACCTGAAGGAATTAATTAAAATAGTATTTACAAGAGATGAAGAGAGACTTATAGTAAAATTTTAGGCCTCAATCCAGAAATTTTTTCTACATACTCTAGCACAGTAGGGGCAGTCACTAATTTCTTGCAGAGTCTCAATGTGAAACGAATGTACTACATAAAGGCCAGAATTGCCATCTTTGATAGAGGGACTATGAGATTTATAGAATCAAAATCTGGTTGAAAAAGTACACAAAAGCAAGGTCAAGGATGCCGTAGAAATTCATTTAACAGAGCCAAGACAGAAAGCTTGGACAGTTGAAAAAAGAGTTTGAAATTGTGAGTACAATAATCTGTAGGAGGAAAGAAAGAAACATACAAAAACATTATGGTGCAATAAAATGAATACTACTAGTCAGGTAATCAAGTAGGTTAAGTACTCATTACAGCACCAAATAAGTAAGCCAATAATAACTATACAGACAATAAATAATTCTTTCTAATTATTTTCAAGAAGGAATATACACTAACTTATATTCCAAGTAAACTCTTATACTATTAAATAGATTTTCCCTTCACTCCCTTTTCACTGGAACTATTTATTAACTGGATCCTTTTCTCTGTAGGTGTTATGTATACTCAGTGAATAGCAGCAGGAAAACATAAACAGTCACTTAACATTTATGAACCAACAATCCTAAACACGGTCCTTGTGTGTGTATATATTAACATTCAAGCATCTATACAGATCTGATATTTCTCAGTCCCTTCAGGCCAAAATCCCACCAACGCCTCTCAGCATGAATCCAACATGTTTCAAACGTGACCAATTAATTTTGCAAATGAACTGCATCTGTGCAGGGTGCATGTCTCAGACTTGCATTCATTTCACACTGCATATATACTACACTGTATCTGCAGAAATACTTTTGTTTGGAAAATACCAGACAGAAGTATGAGAAGGAGAAAGTTAAAAAGAAAAGTTTTCTGTGGCAGAAAAAAAAACCCAAACAGATGTAAACCTAAACTTACTTTTATCATTTTATGCTTACCATTTCTTTCTTTTGGACTGTCTTGTGAATGTTTAAGAATAAGCACAACTACATAGACAGCAACTCTCATTCTCTGGGAGCAAAGAACCAAATCTTAAAATGAACTGAAATAATGGCCTGGACTTGGGTGGAACCTAACTTTTCCAAATCCAAGATGGTGATTTGGGGGAAAAAAATTAAAAAAATAAAAGAAACATAAAAAAACAACCAACCAAACCTATTTAACTAGTATGTAAAAAAGAAATGGCAATGGAGGTTTCCCAATTCACTAGTTACATTTCAGCTTAGTGGAGCCACAAGGAAGTGGTAAGTAAGCTTTCATCATTGAAAGGTAGCTGTGTTTTGAGCAAAGAACTGATCAGGATTTTGGACATACCTTCAAAAGAAGGCTCATGGTTATTAATGCCACAAGGAATAACATGGGTCTGTATATCTAGCAGTAAGTGATAAAATAAACAGTGGAAATCTTAGACTCTTTTGCACGCCTCCACGCTGTTACGCTATGAAGCTCACTGAGACCTTGTAAGACTGCACATAAGGTACCCCTGGGCCTAAGGAACTCCAGCTGACTGACATTCAGCCTGCATTTTTCCTTTATGGCTTTACAGAATATATTTTCTCAATCACCATATTCATTACAGTGTCTATTCATACTCTGTCGTAATGCCTCTCCTCTTTGGTTGTGCAGAAACAGAAACATTTCCTACCAAGGACTCATGTAGTCCAACACACTTTTCCTGCCATTAGCCAAGATCAGATATTTAGAGAAGTTCCAGGCTTTGGAGTGAGGCTTTATGAGATAAACTACTCAAAAGTGGGTTTTTTTTGTCCCCGCAGACAATGTTTTTCAAATGTTGATTTACACAAACAAGGAAGTTCTACAGTTTTCTCATCTTTTGCTTTTAATATGCTTTCTGTGGTTGGTGTTATAAATATTGTTCAAGCAATATTGGGCAGCTTTCTTTTTTTTTCCTTTCAAGCATCTAGCATCAATTATATCTTGTTGCAATGTGTCCCACAGGTTAATTAGATATTGTATAAATAAGTGTTTCTATTTATCATGTTTGAATTTGCTGCCAAGCTATGCATATTGTTAGTCAAGCCGTGAATATTTAGGTGTTTGTGACCTTTCTTCTTAAATGAATTTCTCAAGTAATCCAATCATGTTAGTTGCTCTTCTCTGATCTCCATTCAATTTGTTCCTTTTCCCTCACTTCCCTTTCCAATCAGGTACCAAGATGCTGAGAAATGCATAAGGTATTCTAGATGCAGTCTTAACAGACCTGATAGACAGTGACTAATACTTTCATGAC
The DNA here is from genome assembly GCA_017639485.1 of Pluvialis apricaria. Classification (NCBI taxonomy): domain Eukaryota; kingdom Metazoa; phylum Chordata; class Aves; order Charadriiformes; family Charadriidae; genus Pluvialis; species Pluvialis apricaria. The sequence continues at coordinate 98,301,498 of CM030009.1, forward strand.
TGACCACTTGATGTTTTGGCGTATGATGCCAAAAACTGTATTGATGATAGATTATTTTTCCCCCTGAAATATCACATTTAGAGCTGGAGGAGAAATGTCAATTCTCAAAGAAAATTTTCAAAAGTTAAATGTTTTCTTTTTTAAGAGCTGAGGCAAATAGTTAAAGTATAAAATAAGATTATGAACCAATAATCTCCCCTACATTAGTTTGTCAGTTAAAATATTTCATTTTTATGTTTTCCAAATGTGGCAATTTTAGCTTTCTAAATGACAAGCCAGCTATAATTAACTAACATTTTTACATAGAAAGCTAATCTTTTTGTGTGTGTAAAAGGTCAAAATAGAATATTTTAGTAATTCTGAAAGATTTAGGAAGAAATAAGATGTTGAAAATCACTTCTTCCCAGGACATTCATAGAATCAACAATTTGGCACATCTAAAGAAAAAAATCAATTCAGTGGAAATTTTCTGATTGTCTTTAATCATACTGAAAGTTCATTTTTAATTATTCCTCTTTGTTTTAACATTATTATTATCATCCATGTGTCATCTTCCTACAGAATATCTATTTTAGATTTTTTTTCCAATTAAACTTTGTGTTTTTCAAGTTTTTCTTCAAATGCTTCTGTACTTTCTAGTTACATTGATATTCTTTCTCATGGATGCTCACCACCCTTTCTATTGCAAGGTTCATTAATATGCTGTTTACTCTCACTTTCAGATTGTTAATGAAGATGTTTAATAAGACAAGAGCTGATTCTGACCCCTGTGGCAGTATACACTTCATTTCATCTTGAAACATTGTTCATGGTTATTCTTTGCATTGCCTCAGTCAATTTTTATCCACAAGTCTCTATGTCTATTTTGAACTGAACTAAATGTGTAAGATTTCTTCAGATACTACATCAAATATTTTACTAAAAAAAAAATCCCTCCCACCTCAAACCCTGTATGTCTACTCTGCTCTCTCTATCTCCTACAGTTCTGTAAAATATAAATGGACTTATTCTAGAATAGGAGCTTCAGCAATATATGCTCCTTGCTGATCATGGTTCCATTATTATTAATGCGCTGCATATGTAGGCAATGTAATACCATGCACTCTACATGACCCTGGAAACCAAGGGAAAGACACTTTTTAAAAAGTAATTGCCTAAATTGGATGTGGACAGAAGACAATGGCACAAATGCAAAAGCGTAGTGACAGAACTTCTTTGGCAGCTGCTCGGCCACCCTAAATAAGTGTCTACCTCATTGACAGACATTGTCTGTAGCCCCTCTTCTGAAATAGGTACAGATCCAGAACTTCCGGTCTGAATGATTTGTGTGTATTCTTGTTAGACCTTGGCTAGAATTAAAGTAAGGTTGAGAGTTAAACAGCAGGGGAACCTAACTCTTCTGAAAGGCTCAGCTTGGCAGCTGCTCTTAGCACAGTCCTAGTACGTACAGACCTAGCTTTTTTATTGCATTTTATTTTTAAGTTGAAGGATGTAATCAGAAGGTTGTAAAGAACTTGTATTATAAAAGTATTAATGTACTTTTTAGACTTCTAATTCCTAAAGGTGACTTTTTCAAGGTATATACAGCAAAGCATGCTTTAGAAGAAGGATGACGGACTCACAAGAAATGACAGAAGTCCAGAGCACTCCTCTGTCATTTGAGGGCCCTGACCACTAGCTGTATTCCTTTGTTCTCATTCCTTCATTGTGGACAATGTTTCACACTAGTCAGTAGCTTCATAGTTAGGGAATCTTTGTAAAAAGTGGTAGCTCGGTATCTGTCAGGTACAAGGAGAAATTCAGATGTCTCACTTTTTTAGTGTAAAACTGACCTTGATTGTTACTATGATGTGAAGAGGGGAACGTCAGCAATCTTTTAATGCAAGAGATGAATTGACTCAGTTCTGATGAATTACTTTCCAGTACTTTAGAAATTACCTTCAGAAAGGGGCCAATGATTATGAATCGCAAGTAGATGAAAGTATACAAATTAAATATATTTGAATTGCATGCTTTGCCACAGATTTAACCTTAAGGTTGTTTGTTTGGTTTATTTTTTTTTTTTATTGGCAAAATGGGTGAAACACCTACCTTTACATAGTTCTTCAGAATTTATCTGTCAGTTCCTCATCTGTTGCAAGCCAGTCATAGCTAATTTGGTCCCACTTAGTAAATAGCTTGAATCTGTAAGCAAACTTATTGAGACCAACAAAACATCTTAAAGGATCAGACTATTTTTTGATTGATGATTCTGAACCTTTGATAATGATTCAGAAAATTGTGAGTCAGGAAACAAGACTGACTCATATTAAATAAATTCAGTATATTTTCCAGCAAGAAGGGAATCAAGTAATTTCTGATTATGAACCCAATTCAAAATTTCCTTTCATTGCAGCTTTTTCCGTTTGTTGTGTATTTATTTTTTTTTAAAGTGTATCAGATTTACATGGCAAAGTTTTTGTAGTAGAGGGGGGATGCAGGGGTGGCTTCTGTGAAAAGACACCAGGAGCTTCCCCAGTGTTGGACACAGACAGTTCCAGCCAGCTCCAAGGACTTACTGCTGGCCAAAGCCATCAGTCACACCTCAGTGATAACGTATTTAAGAAAGAGTAAAAAATGCTGTGCAACAGCAGCTGGGAGAGAGGAGTGATAATATATGAACGAAACTACTATGCAGACACTAAAATCAGTGAAGAAGGAGAGGGAGGAGGTGCTCCATGCACCAGAGCAGAGATTCCCCTGCAGCCACAGTGAAGACTATGGTGAGGCAGGCTGTCCCCAGGCAGTGCATGGGAGTCCATGGTGGAGCAGATATGTACCCTGCAGCCTGTGGAGGACCCCATTCCAGAGCAGGTGAATGTGCCTGAATGAGGCTGCAGCCCATAGAGAGTCCATGCTGGAGAAGGGTCCTGGCAGGACTTGCAGCCCTGTGGACAGGAGCCCACACTGAAGCAGGTTTTCTGGCAGAACTTGTGACTCCAATGGGGACACACACTGGAGCAGTCGATTCCCAAAGGACTGTATCTTGTGGTAAGGACCCATGCTAGAACAGTTCTTGAAGAACTGATGCCCATGGGAAGTTCCCACATTGGAGAATTCACAAAAGACTCTCTTGTGGGTGGGACCCCATGCTGGAGCAGAGAAAGAGTGTGAGGAGGAGGCAGTGACAGAGACAACGCATTGTGGACTGACCACAACCCCCATCCCCTATCCTTCTGGGCTACTTGGGGGGAAGAAGGTTGTCCTGGTTTGAGGTAAAACAGGACCAATTTTGTTCAGTAACTTTGCTTCTTAGCTGGACCTCTTCTAACTACTGAAATTACCAGCATATTGTGCAGACAATGTTTGCTCTCTCAAAGTGATAAGACCTATGTTTATAGTTGATGCCAGGGCATGGTATGCAGAAAGGGTCTTGCTTATACTTATTGCTATAACACCCAAGGCCAACCAACTTTGTTATGTGCCCTGTTGGAGGGTTGGAACAGAAAAGCACAGGGGGTCCCACCTGCGGGGAGGAACAGACAGGACAGGTGACCCACAACTGGCCAATAGAGTATTCCACCCCATCTGCCTCACGCTCAGTATAAAAGCTGAGGGATCAAGGGGTCAGCCCTCTCTCTCTCTTTCTTCAGTGGCCAATGTCTGAAGAGGACTCTGTCTGTTTGTCTGCCTTTGATCCCGATCCTGAATGCAGATCCGGAATCCAGTTCCTGTCCATCACTGAGTCTTGCCTGGGACTTCCCCAGTGCCAGCCAGTGTTGTGATTGTCATTCTGGGAGCTTGATATGGTTTTATATATATTTAATTATTTCCTTTTTTATTTTATCATTAATATTTCAGTAAAGTAGTTTAGTTCCTTCTAAACTCATAAGTCTCTTTTTCCCTCCTCTGCCTCTCTCTTTGAAGAGGGGTAGAGGGGAGCATCTGTCGGTCCCATCTGGGGTCCCCCACATCCCCAGTAGTTGATTTGGCCTAAACCAAGACAGAGGTTAAGAAGTCGTGAGTAATGTTGAGCCTGGAAAGAAGGGAGGGATGGGGGGGAAGATATTTTTAGATTTGTTCATATTTCTTATTATCCTACTCTGTTTGATTGGCAATAAATTAAAATAATTTATTGCCAGTCAAACAGATTGGCAATAAAGTCAAGTCTATTTGCCTGTGACAGTAACCAGTGAGTAATCTCCCTGTCCTTTTCTTGATCCACAAGCTTTTTGTTGTATTTTCTCCCTCTGTTCTGTTGAGGAGTAAGAGTGATATAGAAGCTTGCTGGGCACCTTGTGGCTAGCCAAGGTAAATCTGCCACATTTAGAAATTAGATTTTTTTCTTCACTACTACAACAAATTTAAAGAAAAAAAAAACCCACAATTTTTTTCATAAATTTGCCCAAACTTAAATTGTCCTGCAAGCTTCTGTTATTAGATAATTGGAATTATTAAATAGTAAAATTCATTAGTAACTCTTCTCTCACAATGGTCACCACAAGATGCTCAGAACTAAGATGAAAGAAGTTCTGAATTATGGCATTTGTTTGAGCTCAGTGAAGTTCCTTATAACATCAGATATCTGGTGATTGGCTGGTAGTTCTTTGGAAACTTTACGTTTTTTTTCAAATCTGTAGTTGTGCTGCTTTTTTTTTTTTTTAAAATACATATGAACAATGACTGGGTATTCTTATTTCCTTTATAAATATTCATCATTTTTTAATACTTAAGTATTTTCTTTCACAGTAACTAGCAGAAACCTTTTAAGATTTTTTTGAGAGAGATTTACTGTTGACTCTATGAAAAGTATTCCTTTGAGATATTGGCATTTGTTACTTTTCAATTTCATTGATTCCTTGTAGACCATCTTTGCATAAGGACACTGCATAAGATGGCCTTAGTTCCCTATAGCTTAATTCTCATTGTAGGGTTGGCATAAATAGGGTTGTTTTGAGTGAACAACTATAGATAAATATGCAAATATATAATTTTGAGGACTGAGGCATTAATAAGTATATTATATTGGTATTGGTATATTTGCATTTTATTTTTAAAAGTAGCCAAAGGGATGAAAAAAACCACAAAATAAAGTACCACTTAGGGCATGCGAAGTTCTCAGCTATCCTGAATAAATATGCAAGAAGGCAACTGGTAGTATTGCCACGATATGATCCTACCTTGGAGGTAGAACATTGTTGAATATTTTTCCTTTAAAACACTTGAACTTTCTTCTCATTGTCTGCACAAAGAATAAGAAAAAAAAAGTGGAAAGTAGAAAGATTGTAAGGCAGAGTATTGTAATTAATACTTACTTGCATATTAGAAAACCAAAAAATTACAGACTGATATTTCCCAATTTTTCATTTTTTTATGCTACATATCTCACTTTTTTGTCAGCTTTTTGAAGAAAATTTTGTGCAAAATGTAGGAAAAGGTGTTGAATATTCCTTTCCTTGGTGTAGTCAACCTTTCTGAACACCTGGAAATGCCTTATAATAAGACATTTAGAAGAATATTGAACTGCACAACAAAGGCTTTTTTCTAGAAAACGTGATGTGCGCTTGAGTTATTATACTCAATTATTTACAGATGACAGGATAATGACATAAATTGATATGAAAGAAAAAACAAATTCTGAACAAAGATGAAGAAACATTTCTTCATGCAGAGAATTGTAACTGTGTTACTGTTATATAATGGTTTTCAACCCAGTTGGGAGGGAAAAATAAAAAGAGAAGCCACTGAATAATCCATTAGAATGCTTTCAGTAGAGTAACAGAATTTAAAGAGGGAAAGGACCAATACTTCTGCACCTTCTTGGTGGGAAGCTTTAATGTAAATATCTAATTTATTACATTTGTCTGCAGTTTTGACTAACAATTCTTTGGCCAAAGTACCCATCCTCAGTGAGAAAAATTTTAATAAAATTTCGTAATCCCCACAAAGAATTTTATATAAGTGAAAACCAGAGATGTTCCAAATACATCAAGGACATCATTGCAAAAATTTACTGCATGTCACATCTATAAGTACTGTATAAATATCATATTGATGGTAGGAGATCTGGTAACTCTCTAAAAGACACAAATTGCCTAAAACCAGTATTTTAATTGAGAGTGCTGCTAAATTATTGATTTTTACCTCATCCAGGAACAGTTTTCTGAAGAAAAAACACATTTGGTTTTCTTTTGTTTTATTTTTTTCTGTGGTACTCATTACTTTGTTGTATATTTCCAGTTTAAGATCTTCAGGACACAGGCATATATGCAGTGTTGTGTAAACTGTTGTGTTATAAACCAGATGCTCAACGCGAGTAAATCAGCACTGTGTCATTAAAGTTCAGCTTTGGATTGCCAATTAACTGAAGGTAATTAACATGTTTAAATACTAGTCTGAATCTTCTTTTGGATGAGAAATATTTATAGTTTATTCTGCTGATGAACCTTACTGTTTATTTGATTTCAGTTCTTCTTTGAGTTAGGAATTCATGAACACCCTGAAGAAATGCATCTGTTGTGCTTAACCCTGCCTAATAGTTTGAAAGAAACCTTTTCTTCTTGTTTCTTACAGAAGTTCTGGATCCACAATCTTCATAATATTTATGGCAGCCAAATACAAGAATTTCTTGTCTGCCCAAATATTTTTTTGTATTATGATAGCAGAGATGTATGCATAGACAAGCAATACTATTAAATCAAATTGGGTACAGTCAATGCAAAATCTGGTGTGAATGTAGTAATCAAGAAGTAAAAGTACTTAATAACTGAATATATACTATCTTCCTCCATGAGAATGAGCTATGTAATTATTATCATGAGAAGGCTATGTTGTTTTAACTGTAATGTTGCAGACTAAAGGGCAATTTTATTTTTTTCAGTCAAAGCCTCTAGGCAGCATTGCAAAATTAAAGTTACAAACCCTGTGCAATTTAAATCAGATTCTCAGTTAAGATTCACAACTGCTAAGTCCTGGACAAGACAGGTGTAGTTCACTTGAGGTTCAGAATACATCTAGCACCAAAACTGTAACACCAAAATCTGTGCTGTACTCAGAAGTGACTGTCATGAATGATCATAGAGACTTTGTTTTCATGCTTACAAAAAAGAAGTTATTAAATTGCTGCCTTAAACTTCTGAATGGTTCAAAGGAAATCATTGGGTCTTCAGGCACTACCATGTTTTCTGTCAGTTCATTTTACCTTCCTGCCTTTAAAAAAGGAGTATTAGTGAGATGACGCCTATCTTGTCTTTCATTCCTGGTTCTTGTTATCAGCTCCTATGTCAGCCACCTAGTGTATAAACCATCCATTCATGATTATTGGATGTACTCAAATTATTATTAAAACATTCAGAATATATAGTCTGAATTAGTAAGATTATCTATTTAAAACTATATAAGGGGTTTATCCAAACAGCTCTAATGTAAATTGTTACCAAATGTCTAAATATCCTTACTCCATTGAGAATCTTTTGTTGTTGCTGCTGTTATCTTAAACATAATCTCTGGTGATCAAAAGATGCTATTTTATGTACTATAAATTATCTTTGGACAAGGCTTGAACTTTCTACATAGTTTTCTGAATACAGTATGGTCCAAATGTTTGTAGAGGCACCATGAATAGATATGTTATGCTAAACTGCAGTTGGAATTTTGATTTTCTATTACAGATACTTCTGAATTCATATTCCTTTCATGTTTCTCAATGCTTTGGAGTATATTTGTAAGATTTTGCCATGTAATAGGTCATATTCATGTGAAAGCACTTCAAATGACTCTTCAGAATTTCCACTGTCCTCGTGCTCACTAATGTTTTTCTGATCATTCACAACTGTACAGCACTATAGTCCAAAAATGATGTGCTCTAAATTCTGATACCACAGTTGCAGCCCATAATTACTCCTTTAGTGTAGTTCCAAACTGCTTTGCCCTTCAGCAACTGATTAGACACATCAGAACCCTATTTCCAATATCCACTAAAACATTCACCTAACTGCTAGCTGTTATTGGTTTGACAGTTGTTTGTTTTTGTCCATGAACAGTAAATTCATTTATCACATACTTTAATAGAATTAAAAATAATTTAAGTAAATGGTAGATTTCCTTTCATAATAAAAAAATTAGATAAAGATCAGCTCTAGTTGTTGTGATCATATGAAAAATATAGTATACTGATTAAGAGATTGTTAGCCTCAGCAAAGAATAAAAAGTAGTGATTTTATCTTGGAAAAACTGATATTATCATTATGATATTTGATTAACGTCAAATTGTGTTTTACACAAAGTGGGAGTTCTAAATATATGTAAGTTGTCAGCTAGTCACACTTTCTTCCAGCTCAAGTATAAGTGGATACTAAAGCCACTTAGTCTCCCAAATTAGTTTTATTATTCATACATGAATAAAAGAATCTAAATCATCAAAGCAAAACAAGCTTGACATTCTCTAAAGTCTGTGGGGAAGTGGTCATGGCATTCTCCAGGTCATGAAGGAAAATTGCTCTGTTTCAAGTTGGAGATGTCCTTTGAATTTCTGGTAATCTTTCACCAGTTTTTTACCAGCACCTACATATTAGTTTCTAATACAGCAAGGCTAGTTGCTTCTCTGTGTTCTTGAATTATATGCTTTGTTGGTCTCTTATTTAACTGGGGGCACAATGGGTTAATGAAATGCTAAAGCATAAGGGAATTAATTCAGACAAACTAATTCTGCATATTTAGGGAACAGTTTTAATTATATTCACCATCAGATTAGAGGATATTTCTCAACATTTCAATGTGCAAAAACTCTTTTTTCTCCTTTAGGGTGAATATTTTTTATACTTATTCAATATTTCTGATACTTTTTTTAGGTGAATATATCTAGATTATTTATGTCTTCATTAATCTATTTCATACTGTAGATATTTATACTTAGAATCCATCCCTGTTTTGAAGTGTTAAATATTCATTGTAATAAAGCATTTGAAAGACTTTGGATTTAATTTATATGTCATTTATCTGTATTTATGTAAGCCACTAAATTTCCGAAGGCTCTATGCTTTGTTAAATTTTCATTTTCTTGTATTTATGTTGGAATTAATAATTGGAATCCAATATCAAAGATAAATGTGTCCTGGGAAAGACTTCACAACATAAAATCCAGAACAAATAAAAACGTTTCCATTTGCTATATCCTTATTCACAGCTACTGTTTATTTCATGGTAAGATTCCCTGTTGTTTTAGTTCTCTGCTTTAGTTAGTGATAATACGCTTTGCATGTTCGTACATCAGGGGATCTCTATCACTAAGCCTTCAGCAGATGTGTTCCAATTTTTAGCATACAAGAGGTATTATCTCACAACTGTAAAGTAAGAAAGAAAGAATGGAATGCATCGGCCTGGAAAAAATCACATCCATCATTCATGGCCCTAAAAACTGATGTTCAGCATAAGAAAGGTAATTCTTGATTGTTCCATTAACTCCATCAATTGGCAAGTCATGGCAGACAGGCACAAAACAAACCATGTGGTAAACATAGCCCTGAATTTCAAACAATGATTAGATTTTGTAGATTCTGTAACGTTTAGACTGCACTCTTGGTTTCAAATATCAGATGTAACAAGAGACGTATAAAACTAAACATTGCAACCTGCTTAATCAAATACAAAACACAAAATTACAAATTTAATTCCAAGAAATAGACAAACTAAAATTTTGGGATACTATGGAATTATAAATTTTTGCTGACTTAAAACTTCAGTTGAATTTAAAGAATTGTTTGTAGATTTTATTTGAATCATTTTTTGCAGCTTTTGTACAGAGCTGACTTAAACAAGTAACCATGCAATCAAGGAGGTGTTTCTTACGATGAAAAGCTACCTCATTTGTTTAAGTTATGAGAAAGCATCTGCTAGCACACTCACAACCTTCATTTTGCAAGCTTAGCAGCAAAAATCACTAAATCCTTTTAACAAACTACTTCCTTCATTCCATCCATGGAAATTTGGCTCCAATTTAGCATTGTGAATTACTTTCCTACCTATTACTATTGATTACCAATAACTATTGTATAAGGTGTAGAATCTGAGAATATACAAAGTGGGTATGTGGTCTGTCAATGTTCTTCCTCTCTGTTCATTAGACAAAAGGAAGTGAATGTACAGGGTAATAATACAAGATGTTGGAAAAAGAGAGGTAATAAGAGTGAGCATTAAGATGAGGAGCTAGGGTATGATGATGAGGTGAGGCTCCATACAGGCCCTTGAACTAGAAGAGGCTGCAAGAGACAACAAAATGAATCATGTATGTTCCGATGGAGTACATAGTACCAGATAATGTATTTAAGTAGAAATTGTTGCCTGTAGAAATCCCATCTATTTATTTTCTTTTTTTTTTTTTTTTTTTTTTTTAAGAGGCTGGAATGTGACTACTGAAAAAAAAAAGAAGTTTTAACACAAAAAAATGGTATTATGTCTAAATCACTTGAATCACCTTTCTCATGCCTTTCCTGGGAAACGGTATAGTAGCTTTAACGTCTTTGCTACAGCCATCACAAGCAGAGCTTGGCAAGTCACCTAGATCAACTTTTTCAGTGTATAATTCTCACCATCTCACCACAGACAGAAGCATTGCAGTGGGTTTCATTTCACTTAATTGTGTTCATCTCACATTTAGATCTACAAAAGACCTCTGTCTTAGAGAAAAATAGGCACTTGTAGCATTTGACTTATCTCACCTATTTTAAGATGGATGAGTGAAACCTTAAAACTCTTTTCACTGACTATAAAAGGAGTCAAGTGTAACTAATTCAATTATTGTCATTTGCAATATAGACATCTGTATTTCATCAGTTGATCCCTAGCCCTAGAACCTGTTTTTGCAGCAACATACATAGAATCATAGAATCATAGAATGGTTTAGGTTAGAAGGGACCTTGAAGACCATCGAGTTCCAACCCCTCTGCCATGGGCAGGGACACCTCCCACTAGACAAGGTTGCTCAAAGCCCCATCCAGCCTGGCCTTAAACGTCTCCCCAGATGGAGCTTCCACAGCTTCTCTGGGCAACTTCTTCCAGTGCCTTACCACCCTCAAAGTGAAAAATTTCTTCCTAATATCTAATCTAAATCTACTGTCTTCCAGTTTGAAGCCATTACCCCTTGTCCTATCACTTGTAAAAAGTGCCTCCCCAGCTTTCCTGTAGGCCCCCTTTCAGTACTGGAAGGCTGCTATAAGGTGTCTCCGAAGCCTTCTCTTCTCCAGGCTGAAGAACCCCAACTCTCTCAACCTTTCCTCATAGGAGAGGTGCTTCAACCCTCTGATCATCTTTGCAGTCCTCCTCTGGACCCACTCCCCCAGGTCCATGTCTTTCCTATGTTTGGGGCTCCAGAGCTGGACTCAGTACTCCAAGTGGGGTCTCACCAGAGCAGAGTAGAGGGGCAGAATCACTTCCCTCAACCTGCTGGCCATGCTTCTTCTGATGAAGCCCAGGATACAGTTTGCTTTCTGGGCTGTGATCGCACATTGCTTGCTCATGTCGAGCTTCTCATCAATCATCACCCCCAGGTCCTTCTCCACAGGGCTGTTCTCCAGCCATTCTCCGCCGAGCCTGTATTTGTGTTTGGGATTGCCCCAACCCAGATGTAGGACATTGTAATTGGCCTTGTTGAACTTCATGAGGTTGGCATGGGCCCACCTCTCCAGCCTGTCCAGCTCTCTCTGGATGGCATCCCTCACCTCCAGTGTGTCTACCTCGCCACACAGCTTGGTATCATCGGCAAAATTCCTGAGTGTGCACTCAATCCCACTGTCCACATCACTAACAAAGATGTTGAACAGCACCAGTCCCAGTACTGACCCCTGAGAAACACCACTCTGAGGAACAACATCTCTCACTGCATATGAAATTAATGAAATTTATTTTTTGAGTAAATGAAATTCTACAAAAATTGATATCCTTAAAAAAAACCAGATTTTAGAAATCTTGAAATTTTCATAAGCTTGAGTCATTGATATCTCTGTGACTCAGCTCCCCACTTATTAAACAGGAACAATACCCTCTCACTTCATAGGAGTTCTGTGAAAGTAAACTAATTATTATTTGTGAAGCATTAGATGTTATAATGATCACTGTCATCAAAAAAAACATGAAGAAATTAATAATTCTGTCTCCCTAGCAGCATTTGAATAGTGGCCTAAGGCTACACAGTGAATAATGACAAGAAAACAAAATATTGAATAGCTGCTTATTTACTGAATACTATTAATCATGTGTGCTGAATGATGCAAGGGTCTCATGGACAAAACAGTACATAAGCATCTAATTAAAAACTGTATTATACTGCTTATGCACAAGAGTACAAATTAAGATTCCACAGATTATTTACATTCTAGTCTATTCTAACTTTTTTGAGTGCTTTGCTTTACAAGTACAATGGTCTTTTACTGTAATTTGTAACATGTATCATTAAGCTTGAAAGTGAAAGGCACTTTCACAAGTTATTAATATTTTTTATGTTGTTTTCACATGCCTGTAAATAAAGTTATATCCATGTAACCAGAAAGTACATTTGAAGCACAGTGAAAAAGAGTAACATTAAGTATGGTTGAACTATCTTGTGACTGTGAAGGTAAATAATCTTAGGATGTACTTGCATGGATTAACTTGCAAATTCAGGCACTCATCCTACACAGAAAAAACTGTGAAAAATCATGGAATAATTTTCCATGTGACAAATTACATAAACAATAGGTGAAAACCCATGGTCTTATTTGTCTAATTTGGGAAAGGAACACCACAAAAAAACAGGGTTTAATCAAAAGTGATCGTTTGTTGTATGGTGTTTGCCACCTGGTTCTACTTACTATATTCCAAATATTTAAGTAGAATTTACTAAACTGCCAGTTAAATAGATCTTGGGAGATGAAATGTATCTACGAGAAAATAATTCTGAACAACAAATTACTTTCACTCTCAACCTTGTACAGAATTCATTCTATACCTCAAATTATACAAGGTCCCTGTGCTCTAGTACATTATGTACCTCTTCCCACTATATCTGGGACATATCTTTTCTATAAACCAAAAGTACTCACATCTGAATAATCATTTCAAAGCATTCTTGAGTCTTATTATTATTATGAGAGATTATTTAACTGTCAAAAGGACTCCCACTCATATTGTCTTTGGTATTTGCTTTGCCTTGCATAAATAGAAACAGTGCAATAGTAAAATAGGATTTTATTTCCTTTTCTGTTTCAAGAAACCACTTTACCTCTGAGTAGATCGATCCATACTCAGAATACACTGTTGTATTTTCTTAATGGAAAGCTGTTTAATCACTCTGAAAGAAGTTCCTGTATTTTTTTTTCTGTCATTTATGTAGTTGTTGCCAAGTGTTGCTAAAGGGCACCAATCAAATGAAGTTACACTAAACGTCATGTTGTACACCTATTACATCTCTTCATTTAAAAACTGTAAATGTGTGTTGACTGTGGCATACTGTGATCTTTTACATTTTGACAAATGTTTGTGTCAGAAAAGATATACAATATCCATAAAGGTTTGAAAACATTTCTAATATCAAAATGCAAATGCTTCCTTCAATGTACCTACTAAACTTCTCTCTAAGCCTTCTTTTTTTTTTCTTTAAAGGAAATTGAAATTAAAATACAGTAGCTAAACATGAGTCCATGTCACTCTATGAAATCAATAGGGTTGCTGTGGTCTTCAATAATCTTCCTCTTCCCCAAACCATTGCTGAGCAAATGAAGGTTAAGCAGAATAAGCAGAAAGCATCAGTTTCAAGGAGGACTCCTTAATTCTCCTTGTCATATAAGTCCAATGGCTTTCATCACAATATCTCATCTGTAATATCCATACTTTCTTCTTTGACACCTTTATAATATGTACATGTCTTTGCAAACTGTACATCAAATTTAATACAGAAAATATTACATTGAAGACAGAATATTTTTTACTCTGCTTTTAACAATTTGAATAATTCTACCAGTTTTGAAAGAGCTGGGGAAAAAAACAAACCCAAAAGGAAGAAGATGAATAATCAGTGGTTAACAAAATTAGAATAGTACTTTTAAAAGCGTTTTTGTTATGAATAAACTATAGGTAAAAAAATTAACAACTACACGTAATAATAAATAATACCCAGTGTAAGTTCAAAATGTTTGTAGGAAGCTTAAGGGTGTCTACAAGGTGTTTAACACAAAAAGCAAAAATAATTCAGACAGCAAAAATCACATTCAACTTGCAGTTGAATATAGTGCCCAGTGTTTTCAGAGTTGTGGTCTTTCTTCTTTCAGCTCCTATGAATCTTGCATTCACATCATGGCTCACCTTAGGCAGCAAAAAGATGTGATGATTTGCCTTGAAAAGACCTATGCATTCAAATCCCTGACCATTAAGAATAACCAAAGTTCAGGTTTCCTCTTGCTTTTGGGAATCTACTTGCCATTTATTTCTTATACAAAAAGCAGAACCTGCAACTTTTTCCTTTAGTGCTTATTCAGAAGGTAGAGATATATGTCCAAATTCAGGAGAAAGTCAGATTTGGGGGAACATTTCCCCTTCTACTTCATATTCTGCCTAAAGTGAATCCCATGCTTAGGCACCTCTCTCTTTTCAGTTGAGAATAAAGATTATGAATTCCATCTTTGCAGAGAAAAGTATAACTTTTAGATATTCAGTGTGAGCATCACAATCCTTATGTATATTTTTGGACCTTCACCATCTCACTTTACATCAAAGGACATTTAGAGGTAGTAAGTAATGTGCTTCCAAAAGCGTTGATGCCATCCTCAGTAAATATGCAGATTTACTTCAGGTATGACTTTCCTTTTTGTGGGAAGTTATTTCCATACTCCTCTATCATTTTTCCATTATTGCACTAAAGTTACTTTCACCTATGGGAACCAGCTCAAGTTTTCCAATTACTCTTATGGCAGTGAGCAAGGCTGCATCTATCAGACAGCATTAACCAAAACCAACCTTTTGATTTCTCATGGCCGTAAGCATATTAAATATTCTATTTTTTTTTAGGGAAAACCGGTTCATTCTTTAGGTTAAGGCTTTCTCTTAACATTTAAGGTAGCATTTTCAAAACAGAACATTTTTTACATTCTCAAAACTATCTCTGGGATGTGAAAACCCACAATAAACTCAGTATTTACAGATACTTTCAAATCTCAGCTAAGGTTTTTCTTCTAGGATGTAAGTGTCAAAATATTGGCATTGAAGGTAAAAGTAGGATTTGTCCTTGCTGTCTCTGAGAATTCTGTTTAACTAAGTACAAGACAGATAAGATGATTGGCAGTTTTAAGGTGGATATTTAGTGGAATACTTCCTCATTTTGTTTCCGCAGGACAAATACTCATCATGGTGCCTCGCAAAGCTATCATGTGATCTGGAAGAGAGCTGTATAAAAGGTGCAAAAGGGTATCACTGGTACGACTGGTGCAAAAATATCAATTACAGAAGAGGCAAGACCAGCAGTGGAACGAGCACTGTGTCACTTCACATCCTTGGCAGAGAGATGACTTTTAACATCCTAGGTAAGTCATGTCATTGCACATGTCATCAAGAGTCATAACAATGTGATATATTTAGCTGACAAACCTCCAACTCTTTAGTGAGCATTTAAGGAGGGTGAATACAAGTATGTCAGCAGGGAGAGTGGCTGTCATTTGACAAACTGACTTTCCTACCTGAAAAAGACATATGAAATGTATCAAAATGAATGTTTGCTGCAGATAGCTTATAGCTCTCTGAGACAGGTGTAAAATATGACTGTAGTATGCTGCAGCCTTCCTTTTTTTTGTGCCTCCACCCCTCAGAGCAGGGGTCACCTATCTTTCCCAGATGATACACTGACCTGTACTTTTCTTGCCTCAATTAGAATTTAAACACACCATTAACAAGTTAACATGAGCTCACAGCAGCTGACTCTGTGTCAGAATACTCCTCATCTGATGATACATAAGTATTTTGTCTTTGTGTGAGGCAAGATCTCCTGGATCCCAATAATGTAGGTATTCAGGCAGATACTGT
The DNA here is from genome assembly GCA_017639485.1 of Pluvialis apricaria. NCBI lineage: Eukaryota > Metazoa > Chordata > Aves > Charadriiformes > Charadriidae > Pluvialis > Pluvialis apricaria. The sequence goes on from CM030009.1 coordinate 98,317,518, forward strand.
GTTTCAGAGCTGTTTATCTCATCTGTCATCCCCGTCCCAGCTGGCTGCTGCTCACTCAGCTTCAGCGAATGAGTGTAATGGCTTTGAGACTATGCTATCTGTGTATTTTAACTGTAAAATAAGAAAGATTTTCAAAGTAAGAGCTCCACAGCATGGATGTCTCAACTTTAAGTAATTGATAATGTTATTGAATAATTTTCTGCAATATGTGAAGTATCTCCTTCCGTAGACTAATCACTTCTACCTTAAGACATAGAAACTGATCCAGAAAAGCTCTTATAATCTAAAAAGACTTTTTCTCTGCATATCAGAAGTACTATGAAAAATGGTTTTGTAAAAAACCACCACCATTATATACATATTTACATATATATTATATATGTATTTCTATGTTTATCTTTGTATTTAATTATCTAACAGTGAACACAAAGGATGTAATCTCAAATAAAATGTGTTTTACCTCTTTTATCCCCGTATTTCAGTGAACTTGAAATACAATTCTAATGTTTTGCTTACAAACTGGGTAGTATTATTCTATAAAGCATAGTAGCAAGCATGGGCTACCCACAACACTGCTAATGCAATCACTTGAAAAAGAACAGAGGTGAAGAATGGTTTGTGTCAGTACATCCCCTATGAGACACCTAAGGAAGAGTAAAACCTAAACAGAACCTCTTGCTGAAATAGTTTCAGATAATGTTATTACTTGGCTTTTGATCTAAGGCAAGATATTTTGCCTAGTTAGGACCTGGAAAGGTCTGTAAGTGCACCCTCAAACCTTTCAGGTCCCTGAGCTGCTGTCAGAGTCTGTGGGAAGGAAGCATTACCTCAGGGCAGATGAAGACTGATTTAGAGACTACTTAAATTAATTGGGTTTGAGACCAGATGGGCATATCTGAGGGTGCTGAAGGAGCTGGCCATTGTCATAACAAGGCCCCTGTCTATGCTTTCTGAGGGAGGTTCCTCAAGACTCGAAAAAGGAAAATATCACCCCCCTTCTTCAAGAAGGACAATAAGAAGGATTAGGGGAATTACAGGAGTAACCTCAGTTTCTGGGAAGATTAGTGCCAAAAATGGCTCATTTCTGAGCCAATGAACGACATGAAGATGATTTGGAACAGCCAATATGGATTTACCTATGCCAAGCCAAGTCTGAAGCTATGTGGTAGCTTCATAAAATGAGCTGACTGGCTCAGTGGACAAGAGGAGAGCAGTGGATACTCTTTATCTTGATTTAAGTAAGACTTTCAACATGGTCTCCCATAGTGTTCTTATATTCAGACTAATGAGATTTGGAATGCAAGCTGCATAGAAAACTGGCTAGCCCACTGGGCTCAAATATTTGTTAGCCAGTTGGTGGCAAGTTAGTAGTGGCGTACTTCAGACTGTTAATACATGTATTAATGGTCTGGAAGATAACACCAAACATGCCATCAATGAGTCTGCAGGTGATACTAAGCTGGGGGAAGTAGCTGATACACTGGACAGCATAGCTGGTGTTCAGATGGGCTGGAGAAATGCGCAGAAAGAAACCTATGGTTCAACAAGGGCAAATGTAAAAACTTGTATTTGGGACAGAATAATGCCATGCGAGAGGATGGGCTGGGGACCCACTAGGTAGAAAGCACCTTTGCAGGAAAGAAGCCACATTCCAGGTGGACAAGTTGAACGCAACTCAGCAGAGCAACCTTGCAGAGGACTTTGAGATCATATAGAAAAAGAGTTCTTCTTTAAATGAGGGGGGAAAAAAAAGAAGATGCATTTAATGAAATGTTTCAAATAAAGGCTACATTTCGGACTCGCAAAATAAAATAGGTAAGGCTCCCATTTCTTTGTTGGAAGGTTACCTGGATTAATTCAGCAGAATCAGTTTATGACTGCTTACTTGTACATAAAAACAAGGCAATATACAGCTTTACACTTTTTAAGTATTTAATCCAAAATAAATAAATAAAGTAATATAACATAACAATATTACACATCTGGCTGTATATACAATGTCTTTGGGATTTTTCAGAAAAACAATATATTCCCCTAACTAAATAATGTGAGAATGGAATCCACAGTAATTATATCGGTCTTCAGTGGAATGACTTTTTCAACTTTAAAGAAGAAACACTAACAGAGAACCATTTTTTGTAACTACAATAACAAAAGATACAATCCAAAGCAGGCAGTAATATATTGTTCTAGGACGCTACCACTTTGATATATAGGAATAAATTTATCTTAAAAACTTGGAGGAGTTCAGCCTGAAAAGATGTATCATGACCTGGATGGGGCCTCATAGCTTCTGGATTAACTTTGAAATTTCTGCATTTTGTGCAGAAGTGAGCATCCCGTCTGCATCTGTGGATCCTAATAACGTAATGATTTTCTACATCACACAGTTGCAAGTAAGAATTCATTATTCAAATTAATCGTAAGAGAAGGAATGCAAGATTATCCCCTCCAGCAGCACAGGTGCGAGATTACTGTTAAAAGTAGCATGCTTTCACTTTGGCAGAATATTTTGGAGAATGTTAGCTGTGGTTAGCTTATAAATCTAAATTTTTATGAGAATTTGACTCATAGTTAGTATCAGTTCAATAAATTGAGCTACTGTTTAGAAGCTAATATAACAGACAACAGAATCATATAATACAACCATTGCAAAAACTATGAGGGGGTTGTCTTCTTTCTTTTTTTTTTTTTTAGTGCAAAGTACATAGGCTTCACACTAATTTAGTGTTAATTTAATTTAGTGGAAAGGTTGAAACACCCTTTCCTAAATAAGAATACATAGATATCAGAAATGTTTAAGAATGTTGTACCCCGGGAAGAAGAAAGATAGAGGCAGAAATGAGTAAAGCATTTTAGTAATGGTGTCGAGGGGTAAGAAAATGCTAGATTAGTAAATTGAGATTCTTGTTCTAAGGAATGTTGTTACTGTTGAAAAGGCATGTTTGACATGCTATAAATTAGTAATTGATCAACATTGACACTATCCGGAAATATGATTAACTACAAATATATGTGAATCGGAATTATGTGCATATACATGTACAAGTTTAGGGAATTAAAATATGTAGATGAGATATATGACTATCAATATGGTTATCTTCTGCTTTCAACTTAGCCCTGCACTGCCTCTATCATTGATCAGCTGGGTCAGTTAGCTTTTAGAGTAAATAAAGGTTACCATAGTCTACATTTGCAATTTCCTTGTAAATTTACCGGTAAAATGCTATAACAAAGGTAGAGGCACAAAAAAAGACATGATTCAGAAGATATTTCAAGGCCTGGTGTTGCATTATTGCAATCTAAAGGCTATCAGCCTGAGCACTGCAATGATTTTATATACTGCAGATGTTGTTTATTAAAGCTTATACATATCAGTGGTTACCTATTTCAGCAAGTGGTTCAGTATTTCTCACTTTTTGTCTTTCTTGAAAATTGCTAGATATTGTATCACTAAAAAATGAAAAATAGTAAAAAAATCTCAGCATATGAAATATATTTGCCATGCAGGATCTATGGATCCTTTTATAATCTATTACAAAAAGCACCAGTAATAAATTCTAATTAACCAATCAGTGCCTAGTGAGCCTGGAACCTGATAAAGAAGTTAGGATAAATGTTCCATATGTCATATAACTGAGATTTCTTCACAGCCCCTCTTCATAAGGGGCTTTTTTTTAGAAGCCATCATTTTAATTTCCTAAGACTTATATAACATTTTTGTTGTTGTTGTGAAGACTGACTCAGGGCACCCTTCCTAAAAGGGAGCAGTAAAATTATTGAAGTAGTCCCTGATTTGTACTGCTGAGAGGACCATGATGATTTTCTTGAAAAGTGCCTACACCCTGGGGATTCCTGGGGAGTCTTTAGAATTTAGTTTTGGGGTTGGTTGTTGACTTTTTTTCTCCTATATCTTTTTCCTATAAGTGATCGTTTCCTGAAAGGTGGTAACTGAGTACAAAAGCATAGCCTGAAACTACGTGTAAAAAAATCCCTAATTTGTATAGTTATCTTCATATTATTTTTTTTTTTCTGTCTCAGGGGCACACAAATCTCGTAGTAACTTCATGGTTTTCATCTGAACTAGGATGGTCTGACTGGTATAAACGAGTTCACACCAGGTGTTTTTGCTGCTTCATTAAAGATCTTCTTGCACGCATGGAATTGTATCAGAAAGACAAACCTGAGGTCACAAACTGTGTGTTTCCTAAATGTTTCACAAGGATATTTCTCATTGTCACTTTTAAAGTAGATGTGGACATTTGAAATATTTGACCTTTTTCAATACTTGCAGTATTTTGTCTATAAAACAAGAATTTCATTTTCTAAGAAATGTCTCCAGATGCTTGTTGTTTCAAAGGGGAATGACTGATGCTTATTATCCCTGGATGACATTCCCAAATTTCTCATTGACACATCTGTATTCAAACAAAGATGGTTCCTCTGAGAGCAAGATTTTGCAGGTGTTTTTATAGGATTTCCTGGAGAAAAAAAGTATAGAGTCTGAGTGACAAAGAGCTATGAAGAAGAGATACCACAGGATAAATTCACAGGTGGTGTTCTATCCAAAAGAAAATGGATGGAAAATTTCCCCTTCACAGGTACTATGCACTCTCTCTGAGCCACTGATTCTAGTTATGTTTTAGTTCTTATTACAAGCACTGTCAAGGAAGAACATTTTTAATTCACATTTTACTATATGCATAAGCAAACTTAAATATAAGCCCATAACAATGAAACTATAAACTATCCTGCCTACTAACCTGCTTCAGTTTCTGTAGTATCTGCATATGACAGTTGGATAGAGTGAACAAGAAATGTACTGCAAGGCTACTGTTGTAAAACCTGTTAAGATTCATGGTAACACTCAACTTACTTTGGAAGCTCATTTTTAAATTATGCACTGGGCAAAGTGTCACGCTATAATAACTTCCCACTACCCAAGCTACCCAGAACAAAAAGACTGTATGGAAACTTGTCATTTTGGTAAACATGGACCATTTGAGGAAATGTACAAAAAACCAGTGAAGTGTGTTGCTTGATATGGTCACTGTTTCTAAAAGAATCCACATGAACACTGTATAAAGAACTAATCTTTTTCTTAGCAGTAAAAAGAAAGGCAAAACCTGGTCTGGCTTAGTTTGGAAGATAAATTCAGATACCTAAAATGAGAAAGCCACCTACTATGGATCCAAGATAGTTTGCAGTTCTTCAAGTCAAGGATCTTATTGTAAACTCCTTCTGAAAATAGTATCAACGGGGAAAGGTGGGTGACATATAGGTGTGAGGGGTGTTTTCAATTTTAGGACATAGTTTTAGGTTCAGACTAAGTTTAGACTGAAGTCTGGCAACAGGAGTTCACACTTGTAGTTTACGTGGTGAGACTTTGAGACCGTGATGATACATATTATAAAGAACAGATATTTGAAAATACATCTCTACACACAGTAATTTATACTGCTTAGGATTTTTATTGACAACTTTCATGATTCAATAATCATTGACAAGCTCTAGAATGCCACATTGGATATGAGAACCGTTGGCTCAGTAAATTGAAGAACATTTCATATATCTGTCTCACGGTCCATGGAAAGAAGCAGTTTCCAAGGCTCGTGACCTTACACTTTTTCCTTCGAACCAGGTGCAATTAAAACTTGAAAGTTTCATTTTCTTTATTGTCTTCCAGCTTAAAGATTTAACTTCAATCAGAATTATTTTTAGTCTCTTAGGAAGGAAAGCAGAGCACTTTCACATCATCTTAAGTACTGCTTGTGAGAGAAAATATTTTTAGTTCTGGAAACAAAATATACTCTTTTAATGGAAGAGGTATATATCTTTAAAGTCACAAACTGTCATTCACTAAGGGAAGGAATACTGGTTTCATATACTCGAAATCACTCACATAGATGTGAAAAATGAGCCTTCTAGCTGACTGACAGATTGCCTTTAAACAGAAGAGAATTAAGGAGAGATGTGTTCTTTACATGTTTTGTTTAGTTTGCTCCTTGAAAAACATCATAAAGGACTACAAAAAGCCTAACAAATACATTTGGACTCATATTTTATTTCATTTCAAATTGACTTTTTATGAGTTTGTTTACATGATAAGGAATTTATATTTGTCCAATACATACCACTTCCCTGCATTTCTGCAATCTTTTTGAAGACAGTACAGTAAAAGTAGAATTGGACTGGACACCTTCATACTTGAATACACTGACTGTGAACCACTTCAAGACAGACATTTGTAGTTGTATCACCGCAATATATTCTAGTATAAATATTGCATAATGGGTATGAAACTGTATTTGAGATCATTTAAGGAAAGTAGAATAATGCAATTGTGTACATTTTCTTCCTATTTTCAAATGTATAAAACACCGCATTGGCTGATAGCTTCTCATCAAGAAATTTGCCTGGATCTAAAGACTCTCATTAATATGTTATTTTATTGGAGCCATATTAAAGAACATGATATTCATCATGTACAATATATTTCTTTGTTATTGTTATATAGTCACCCCTCTTCCATTCAACGCATACTGAACAACTATTGGTCTTAAACTTTATATATCTTCTCATACTTGGCAATTTTCTTCCAAGAGGTTTCATTACTGACCCTGTTAGGTGAAAAAAGAATCAGCATAATACAGTTCATACTTGAAAACTGTGCACGGTGAAATGAAGTTGCCATTTTGCTATTTTAATTATCCTTCACTGCTGAAAGATTAGAGAAGAAAAATCTATTCGATGTTCTCTGTCAGTCTGATGCACAAGAATATACTACTGATTCAGAATCTTATCCAACTCCCCTTAAACTTGATATACAGACAATCACTGATTTCAAAAGGAGTTGGATTGACCCAGTATTTGCAGTGTGAAACTGTGGATATAATCATTCCAAGCTAAAGTAAATAGAAATCTTTACTGTTAAAATCTGATTTAACTTCGATACTTTTTTCCCCCACTGTAATGTGAAGTACATCACTGTTGTCAAAGCTTTGTATTAATTTAACAGGAAAGGTTTTAGATAATATGTTGTTACCAAGTATATATAAGGGAAAAAAAAAGTAAAATAAAATAGTTAAATTAATTAGGAGTAGGGATGCTATAAGATCTTAAGGAAACTCTTGTTACAGTTTCACTCAACTTCAAACTCGATGTCCGTCAGAAGATTTCAGGCAAGCTACACCAGAACAGCTCATCAAAGGGGTTTGCACCTTCAAAATATCAGAGGTGTTGCTAGTGTCAAAATTATAGGATTCAATCCTTGTGGTTTCAGCTGGGACCGAGTTAATTTTCTTTCTAGTTGCTGCTGTGTTTTGGATTTAATATGACAATAATGTTGATAACACATACTGTTTGATTTGTTGCTAACTGATGTTTACATTAGTGAAGGACTTTTCAGCTTCACATAGAAGCTGAGAGGGAGCATAGACAGGATAAGCTCACCAGAGGAGTATTCCATACCATAGATGGCATGCTCAGCATATAAATGGGGGTTGGCTAGGTGCCAGGAATTTGCAATCACTGCTCAGGACAGGCTGGGCAACTGATCATCAGGTGGTGAGAGCGACTTGTGTTGTATCACTTTATTTTGTACATTCTTTTACCTTTATTACCTTTATTATCATTATTATCCTCCTCCTCCTCCTCCTCCTCTTCCATTACTGTTCTATGAAGCTGTCTTTATCTCAACCCATGAGGGTTCTCCCCACCCCCCTCCTTTTCTTCCTCTTTTCCTTACCTTACTGGGGTGAGGGGAGGTGAGTGAGCAGCTACATAGTCCTATTTGCTGGATGGGGTTAAACCACGACAGCACTACATGTATGATGCAGAAGAATTATGGGTTATTTTGAATTTTATTTTTTTTTCCTTTGCCATAAATTCTGATCTTTATTTTTGGATGGACTTTGTTCCAAGCCTGTGTAAATAATGGAGTTTTATTCATTAGAAACAATTTAGTCCCAAAATCCTCAACTTGATTTATAAAGAAATACTTAAGAAAGAGCTAATCTAACTAACGTGGTTTCATGATTTTTTAATGAAATTTGTTCCTCCCAGTTTCATACAGGTCACTAATAAAATACTGAGTCTTGACTCTAGCCATGGAAATTAATCTGAACAAAAAAAAAAGCTGCAAATCCAGTCCATTTATATTTTGCTATTAAACTTTGTGAGTTGTAAAAGAGTTACTAGATAATTTATTGTGGAGTGACTGAAACTGGAAGAGGCAATAAGCAGAATGAATTATTCATTTGTAAGTTTATGATAAAGCAGCTACATTTCAGCTGCTCTTCTGTACTGAGTTGATACTGACTTACCGACTTAATGTATTATCAGTACTGAATGCTGATATATGGAGATCAGTCATCTGAAAAATAATGTATCTATTGTGATCAATGGGAATGTCATTGATTATTGTAAACAGAAGATACATTATGCTTAGTAGTAGTCCATTCCAGACCCTAAATGTTCTGGTACTCAGCTGTACCTCATCATTAGAAGGCAGATTAGCTTAATAGAAAATATGTTAATCATTTCACTTTAACTCCCTCATCACTAAAGTAGTTTAAAGTGATAAAAAAGTCTACGTCATACTTGCTAGATAAATGATAATAAAATATTGGAACCTTTAATTTATTTTTTTTTTTAGGGAAAGTATGCATACATTCAGGCACATGCAAATAAATTTAAAAAAAAAAATATATATGTACATTGACAGTAGTACATGGTAATGCCTATTTTTCAGTTAACAGTTTATTTCTGAGTGTATGCTATTTCTTAAAAAATTAAACACAGTATGATTGAGTAGCTAACAAAAAGCAGCAGTCTTCAAATAACTTAATAGCCACATGAATTCAATAACATAGAGGATTACTGACCACATGCTCTTCCGTCCTGTGCCCTTGCACATTCTATATATAAAATTATGCAGTTGTTCATTCAAACAGTCTATCCAAACTAAAACATAATCAAAGTTTGGTAAAGATATGATTGTCTGTCTTGGGAATTTATAGAAATGTGCTCTCTGCCAGTATTAAACAGTACATTGCTCAGTTCCTCAAACCCAAATCCACAGAGCTTCTGAAATTAATCAGCCTGAAAGCCAAATGAATCCCTTGGTTTGATTCTTTCCATGTTGAAGATCCTTGATTTGATTCATGTCAGATTTTCATTTAATGGCTTGAAGGAATAAAAGAGGGAGATGCACCAGACAATAGATATCATTCATTGCTCTGACAAATTTAATTCCTGAAATAAATGAATAGCTTTTACATTGAACCTTGAAGCACCTGGCTGTATTTTGACTATATTGCCCTCCTGATTTTTAACAATGAAATTTTTCTATGTCTCTTGTATGGCTCACATTTTAAAATAAAAATAGGATGCTGATATTACACTGTACCCCCTGTTTATTTTTTTCTTCTTTTGGTATCTTCTGTTAGTTCCATAATGGCTCTTCTAGAAGTGTTTTATTTTGCATTTGTTAATCAAGCATTGGAATGTGACACAAGTATCATAAACAAAAAATTAATTACTGAGTACATTTTATCTCCTTTCAGGAGTGTTTTTGTTATGTAAAATGCTCAATTACATTTGCACTTTTTAAGGAATGCTCAGCTATTGTGTAGCAATTCTTTGGTTGTTTAGTGATATAATTTCCTAACAGCTAATAAAGGGACATTCAACAACCGAACCAGGGACTCAATTTAGATAGGAGCATCCCAATTATTTGCACTTTTTTGGCAGGTAGGCAGCTGTGCAGGCTGGTTGTTGCCTTCTGGCTTTGATAATATTTGTTTAAAACCTTTGTTAGTCTCTCCCTTTCCTGGTAGTCCATTGTCTTTTTCTTTTTCTCCCCACTCATCCATGATGAGCTTCACTGATGTCGACAAAGCCTGTTAAAATTCAGGCTTAAAAGAGGGGGGGAAAAAAGGTTTCTTTTATTACTCTGTCTCACAGGCCTATTTGTTATCCTTTACTGATTCTATTCAAATACTATGGCTTGTCTAAACATCCAAATTGGTCTAACAGGCTACTCTTGTTTAGGTCTTTGCTCTCATTTTTGCAATTTCTTGCTAATAAGGAGCCTAACACTTCTGATTTCATGAATGTGACAAATGTTACAGATTTTTTTTAACCAAGCTCATATTTTTCATGCTATATTTAAGCCATGTACATCAGGTGTTTTATTATCTTGTCTTTTGACCAGTTTCAGAAGCAATATACATTCCTTTTGAGTTTGATGGTGAAGGGACAAATATGGACAGCCCAGATTTCTGATCAGGTTATTTTTCAGTTTTTATCACACGTATCATTGCTTAATATTAGTTTTCTTATTATTCTAGATGTGTTACAAACACTAAATGAGATGGGCAAGATTTGTGTTACTTAAAAGAGCTGTCTGCCATGTATAGTAGCTACAAGGAAAAAGATATAGATTCCTCACAAACCAAAGAGATCCACGAAAAAACTTGCTTACACAAACAGCCTAACCTTATATATTGTAAAAGACACAATGGTGCTTAAAGTCACTTATCGTCCAAAAATTTAGGAAAACTTGGAATTTATTCTGCCTATACCTAGACACCTTACTGAGGTCCTGAAATTTGCATACAGCTTCCTTATGTAGTGGAGAGAAATAAACATTTCTAAACAGTTGTTGACAATTAAAGCTTTTTTTCGTTTGTTTAACTGGGTTTCTTTTTTCGTAACACCACTTCACATTTAGGAATTAAGTATTGACTACGGCGGTTCACTATAGGATATAGATTCAGGAGGTTTAGATGTATTTTCTTCTCTTCAAGTTCCTACTTCGTATCATATCGAGGAACTTCATTGTGGAATTCATTTTAACATGGTGTCTAAACTGATAAAGATTATGTGAGCATTCTATATAATATGTTTTTTCACTTAGAGTAATTGTCCTTAGATGAGAAAACAATTTACACAATAAATAAGAATTAATCTCTTTCTAGTGACAAAGCAATCATGATATAGTTGTTAACTAATGTGTTCAAACGAGAGGTGGAAGGAAACGCTTTATTCCTATGTTCTGAATATTCTGAATTCTTTTATTCCAAAGTAAGCATAAATTAAATAAAAGGGAATCAAATGCAAAAATAATCCAGTGTTAGAAATTAAGTTATATGTGATAGATATTTAGCTTAACTCTTGCTAGGACTTGATTCAGCTGCAACATATGCCACACAACAGGACAAATCCTGTTATAAACTTCCAATTTTCACAGAATCATAGAATGACAGAATGGTAGCGGTTGGAAGGGGCCTTCAGAGATCATCTAGTCCAACACCCCTGCCAAAGCAGGTTCACCTAGACCAGGTTGCACAGGATCACATCCAGGCGGGTTTTGAATATCTCCAGAGAAGGAGACATCACAACCTCTCTGGACAGCCTGTTCCAGTACTCTGTCACCCTCAAAGTAAAGAAGCTTTCCCTCATGTTGAGATAGAACTTCCCATGTTCCAGTTTGTTCCCATTGTCCCTTGGCCTGTCACTGGGCATGACTGAAAAGAGTCTGGTCTCATCCTCTTGACACCCACCCTTTCGATATTTATAAATATTGATGAGGTCACCTCTCAGTCTTCACTTCTCCAGGCTAAACAGATGCAGGTCTCAGCTGGACTGTCTCCAGTAGTTCCCTGTCTTTCTTTTTGAGTTGATTTCCACATTTTGAGTGGATTTACTTTGGATTTGCTCTTGTTTAACTAATAAAATCTAACAATACAGTATAACAGCACTTGCCTTCTATACAAAAGAAATCCCACAAGTATTTTGAAATTTTTTCTTAAATATTTTCATATAATAATGCATCTGTAAGGCATCAACTTCATAAATACGTATTATTTTAATATTTCATATTAATGCATATATTGTAATTAATCTTCGGATGAGAAAGAAAATAGAGGTCTTAATTGATCACTGACTGGCTTTTGTGCAGACATTTCAGCCTTGCAAAGGATATGTGAAAGTCACTATTCTGACATAGTACAGCTTTATATTACCTGAGTGCATAATCTTTCCATCAGTATATACAACTACTCAAAGCAGTATAGCAATCAGTAGCAAGAAATCATAAAATACTGTATCAAGTATTCTCACCTTCATATACTGCCATATACATTTCAGTGATATGGATAATTTTTTTTGAATGTGGATTATGGCGATACTTCAGCAACATGTGTAAAGACTTGTGTCATATGAGATTTTTTAGCACTTAATTTAACCACATTCTTAATTTTATTAAAAATGGAAATTTCAGATTACTCTTGACCAAAAGGAGTGCACTTCTGTTATCCCCAGTAGAAAATCTCTGATAAAGACTTCTGTTACATACCTTGTATTTAAAATCATGTATTTTGCTATTAAAAATGAATTTCATGATACCTTATAGAGCTTCCATTTTCTAACATTTCATGAGAGTCAACTGATAAGTATTATTCTTAACAAATATAGAAGTATGTGTATGATTAATTGTAACTTCTCTTAGTAACAGAAATACAAGAAATGGTTTAAAATAGATCTAGCTCTTCAGGTCTTAAGAAAAATAATGGAAAAAATATGTAAGAACCCAAATTCAAGCAGCTTTTAAAAATTAACTTTACTTTTTTTTTTTTTTTTTTAGATTCTTCTCAATGGTGTTTTGTGGTTCTATTTCAGAATAGAGAAAAACAAGCAAACAAACAAAAACTAAAAACCCAGCAGTATACTAAATTATAAAGCTTATGGCAGCAGGGATTGAAAAGTGGTGTCTGTATTCTCTCTGTGTATTGGGCAGTGAGCTTTCATTTCATACATCATTTATAACTTGCTCAGTGACTCCACAAAGTTGGTACAAACCTTTTAGACAAAGAAAATCAGAGGTATATATTTGTTCTGAATGTTAAAAACTCCCCTTTATTTTTCATTTAAGAATTTTCATTAAAATTGCTTGTTTGCAGATGAAAACCTTAAATAGTTTAATGCAGCTTCTCTTACTAGGGTTTAAATATTTTCAGGATTAGTCATAGCCTTAAAATGTGGGTGTATATTTAGTTTTTCAGGAAGCTGAGAAAAATCCACTTTCCCATGTTTTTTAGTTTAATGCCACATAGTCACATGCTGTTCTCCATGGTGAAAAAAGGGGGATGGAGGAATGATTTAAAGTATTTTTTTTAATGTAGACACATAAAAACAAGATACCCTTTACAATTACAAGACCCACTAGCTTACACTGCCATCTACAAAGCAATCTAAGAAATAATTTTCTCCCCAAAAAACTTGAGACTTTCCCCAAATTAATCCTTTACTTGCATTTACTTGAAGTTTCTGTTCCAGGTTCTCTCCTGACTTGAACCTTGCTTAATGTGCTGGTTTACCATGTCTCTCTCTCTCTTCCAACCTTGGCAACATTAGTTATAGGTTTGTCCAGTCTACACATTTGTTAAATATTTTCCCAGCTACTATCTAACAAACCACCTTGTTCCTGTCTTTGGAGTTGCACCCTAAGACTGGTTTACCAGCACATGTATAACCTGATCATCCCGTATAGGCTTAAACCTGCATTAGGATACTATCAGATCCAGAGCATGAGCGGAAATATTGGAATGGCAAAGCACTGAGTTGTTAGCATGATCCCCAGCATTATTTTAGTTCCATCCAACTGGTAATCTCTCATGCAACGCATCGGCACAGCTGAGGGTTTGGCATCATCCCTAGTATCACCTTCACAGTTGTGGCAGTAGTACCATAGACAACAGGAGAGGAAGAGACCTTAAAAGGGGATCTGCTCGATTCCCTATGTCAAATCAGGCTTAATTAAGCCCCATACGAGTCAACGCTATGTCTTGGCAGCTAAAAGGACCAATGGTATCCTGGGGTGCATTGAGCACAGCATAGATAACCAGTCAAAAGAAGTGATTGTCCCACAATACTCAGCAGTGGTGCGATCTCACCTTGAATACTGTGCGCAGTTTTGGGTTCCGCTACATAAGAAAGACATAAAAATATTAGAATGTGTCCAAAGGAGGGCAACAGAGATGGTGAAAGGACTAGAGGGCACGACTTAAGAGAAGTGACTGAGGATATTAAGTTTGTTCAGCTGAAAGAAGAAGAGACTGAGGAGTGATCTCATTGCTGTATACAACTTCCTTATAAGGGGGATCAGAGAGCGAGGTGCCGATCTCTTGTCTCTGGTGTCTGCTGATAGGATGTGAGGAAATGGCTTAAAGCTGTCCTGGAAGAATTTCAGACTGGATGTTAGGAAAAAGTTCTTCACTGAGAGGGTGGTTAAGCACTGAAACAAGTTCCTCAGGGAAGCGGTCATGGCCTCACCATGTTCAAAAAATGTTTGGACAATGTTCTTGGATTAACTTTTAGGTTGCCTTGTGTGGAGTCAGCAGTTGGACTTGATGATCCTTGTGGGTCCCTTTTAACTTAGGATAATCTATGATTTTAATTCTACTTAAACTGAACCAGAGCAATGTTTTTTTCTAATCTATATCTAAAAATCTTTAGCTACCCTATTTCCATAGACTGCCCAAGTAACTCAATCAGGTGCTTAGCTATCTCCCTATCAGGAGGCTTTTCTTTATGCCCAAGCTTAATATTCCTTCCTGAAAAATAAGCCTATTATTTCTTGTCTTGTTCATAGTGTACAAAGTAATTATTTATTTGCTCCTTTGCCACAATCTTTCATATATCTGAATACTATTATTATGTACTTCTGAAATCTTTTGCTTTGCATCAAATAATACTAGCTTTTTCCAGATATTGTAAGACATATTTTCTAAAACACAGTTTTCTGCTCTAACTAATCCAACATGCTTTTTCAAGTGTGGTGCCAATGTGGTCAGGGTAAAAAGGAACAATTAAATTATAAATATGTCTGTGTTAGTCAACTAAAGAGAACCAGAGCTTATTTGATGACCTTGAGATGAACCACCAATAGTCTAGATATCCACACTATTTAACCCCCTAAGGTTTAATAACAGGGTTGCTATATGCAGATTGCCTATTGGAAATGGTCCCTGGCCCATCCTAGCCCTAAAACTGTGCCTGGGAATTATCTGGGCCAAGACTACTTGGACCAGCTGAAAGAGAGCTAGGGATTATGTCAGTAATTTAACATTAGAGGTTATTGAGCTTCAGTGGTAAGGCCTGTGATCTGCTCAGTTAACAGATCAATTATTTGTTTTGCTATGCCCCAGAATCATAAAACACTTTATTATAACTCCAGTTTGCTTCCAGTTAGCTACATCTCATCCCTTTCTGCAGTGAAGAGTGGCAAGATATGTACCATTTACGTGCAAAGCCAAGGGCAGGGCTCCCTGTGGGAACTTACAGATGGGAGTTAGCAAAGTTTCTACAGGAGTCCATTGCAGAACCAGCCTGGGATGCTTCAACAGCCAAGTCCTAGCATAACCTGATTAATGTCAATTTTATTAGCCCCTACCTTCCTCATAGAAACATCCCAGTGATCCCAAGACCAACAATGCTTTGGTAATGGTTATCTGAAGCAGCTTGAACTGTTAAAGAGCAGCATACAGCACAAAAGCTGTATTTAGAAGACCAGAAAAACTGATTTTCTATCATCTAGAAAAAGACTTGCAAGTGTAGGAGGAAAAACACACTGTGTCTATATGTTCATAAAAGGTTGCAAAAAAAAAGAAATTCATGTTCTCTGTGTGCATAATAGAAAAGGAAAAATGGGATTAAATTACAGAAAAAAAAAAAAAAGATTAAAGTTCAAACATTAGATAAACCGCCGTAAAAAGAAGGGTAGTGAAGCATTAGAGCAGATTCTCTGGAGATCCTAGAGACCCTTTATTACTCAAGGTCTTTGAGAACAAACTAGACAAACACTGACCAAAGATGACTTAGAATAGTCTTTGTAATGAAACAGGGATAGAATAGACAGTTACCTGAGGCCATTCCTACCTTATTCTTTGGGATAAAAACATATTTCTTTTTTGATCCACTGCAACTCTTGAGACACATTCTGAAGTGAAATTCAATCTATCCCACTGTTTACCATTTTGAATACATACACAGATGGATATTCCTACCTAGATAAAACATTTTGTAGTTCCCTCTTTTGTAGTTTACTTCAGGCCATTCCTCTGACTTGTCAACGGCATTACATATTTATAATCCTGTATTCCAGACTTCTTACTAATTTGCCTAGCTCACAGAAAGAAGAAATTCTTTATTTCATCTTTCAGTTGATATTTTTATATGGTATTAGATCTAAGTATATGATTATGATAGTATCCAACACACATCTACTTCATACATCCTCTCAGTAGGCACATAAATTTAAAATTACCCAGCCTGAGCTGGGTGTCACTGGTTTAACCCCTGTACCAGGGCCAGGGACTGCTGCCTTGGCTCTGACTTCAGCTCTGGGCATGGCTCCTCTGGGGATGGAGTGACACCACTCCCCCAGCTGCTGCCTGACAAGCCATAGCCCTTTTTTGTACCTAGGGCTGGGGGTGATGGGGACACTGCCAAACTGCAGCTGGCAGCTCAGGAGAAGAAAGTGAGATGTGACAGGGAAACCTATAAATATACCACCAAGCAGAGTCCAAATCTGAGAAGAAAGAAAACATCAATGTCACACTTCTGTCAGTAGAGACCTGCAGATGTTGACAAGTCACTGTGACCCCCTGTCTCCCATCCTTCTTGAGAAGGGCTGAAACATCAACCTTAGGACCCAGAGGGACACTGGAAGTATAATCATAATATCAGAGGAAAGGAATAGATATGAGGAAGGCTTAAAAATAAAAGAAATCTGCATTATTAATGAGACCATGGCCTATAACATGACTTCGAGTGTAACAACATGCCTTCAAATAATTTCATCTAGTACATATATTCCCCAGATCATAAATATTTAAACTAAATCAAGCAGTAATAACACTTCAAAACTGAAAATCTTTTTCTGGATCACTTCCAGTATTATCACTGTGAAACTGTGTTATTTTTTATATGGTGTTTTTCATGTTGTTGATAGGTTAGTATGAACAGTACCCATTGTCTTATGATTTATGGAGTCCTGAACTCTAGAAATCTGTGACCACCATTGGCCCTTTAACAGGAAATGGTAGCTTCAAGGCAGTTCTGTCTAGTGAAACATCTACTGTAAATTGATTATTTTTCTTTCTGCTGTGTATGTGTTTAAAGCTAGATGGAGGTCAGATGCTTGAATACAGTCTAGATTGATAGAATACTGAGTAGAGATCATAAGGTAAGATAAAGATATCTTCCAGCTTCTATCATTGTAAGATTTATTCCAGGTTTAGTTACATGCTACATATCACAGAATCACAGAATAGTAGGGGTTGGAAGTGATCTTTCAAGATCATCTAGTCCAAAACCCTTACAGGTTTACCTAGACCAGGTTGCACAGGATCACGTCCAAGCGGGTTTTGAATATCTCCGGAGAAGGAGACTCCACAACCTCTCTGTTGTGCCAGTGCTCTGTCACCTTGAAGTAAAGAAGATTTTCCTCATATTCAGATGGAATTTTCTGTGTTCCAGTTTGTTCCCATTGCCCCTTGTCCTGTCACTGGGCATCACTGAAAAGAGCCTGGCCCCATCCTCTTAACACTTACTCTTTAGATATTTATAAGCATTTATAAGATCCCCTCTCAGTCTTCTCTTCTCCAGGCTAAACAGACCCAGGTTTCTCAGCCTTTCCTCATAAGAGAGGCACTCTATTCCCCTGATCATTTTTGTAGCCCTCTGCTGGACTTTCTCCAGTACTTCCTTGTCTTGAACTGGGGAGCCCAGAACTGGACACAGTACTCCAGATGTGGCCTTACTAGGGCAGAGTAGAGGGGGAGGATAACCTTCCTCCACTTGCTGGCCACACTCTTTTTAATGCACCCCAGGAGACAACTTGCCTTCTTGGCCACCAAGGCACATTACTGTCTCATGGTCAACTTCTTGTCTACCAGGTTCTTCTCTGCAGAGCTGCTTTCCAGCAGGTCAACCCCTAACCTGTACCAGTGTACGAGGTTATTCCTCCCTAGGTGCAGGACCCTACACGGGCCTTTGTTGAACTTCATTAGGTTCCTCTCTGCCCATCTCTCAAGCCTGTCCAGGTCTCGCTGTATGGCAGCACAGCCTTCTGGTGTATCAGCCACTCCTCCCAGTTTGGTATCATCAGCAAACTTACTGAGGGTACACTCTGTCCCCTCATCCTGGTCATTGATGAATATGTTGAACAAGACTGGACCCAGTACTGACCCCTGGGGAACACTGCTACCAACAGGCCTCCAACTAGACTCTGCACTGTTCATCACAACCCTCTGAGGTCTGCCATTCAGCCAGCTCTCAATCCATCTCACTGTCCACTCATCTAACCCACGCTTCCTAAGCTTATCTATAAGGATGTTATGGAAGACAGTGTCAAAAGCCTTCCTAAGTCAAGGTAGACAACCTCCGCTGCTCTCCCCTCATCTATCCAGCCAGTCATGCCATCATAGAAGGCTATCAGATTGCTCAAGCATGATTTCCCTTGGTGAACCCATATTGACCACTCCTGATAACCTTCTTTTCCTCTACATGCTTAGAGATGACATCCAGAATGAGCTGTTCCATCACCTTTCCAGGGTTGGAGGTGAGGCTGACTGGCCTGTAGTTTCCTGGGTCCTCCTCCTTGCCCTTTTTGAAGACTGGAGTGACATTGGCTTTGCAGTCTGGAAAAAGGAAGAGTTTCCCTTGGTCAAGGAGGATTGGGTTAGAGATCATTTAGGCAAACTCAACACCCACAAATCCTGTTGTCCTGATGGGATGCACCCATGAGTGCTGAGGAAGCTGGCAGAAGTCATTGCTAAGCCACTCTCCATCATCTTTGAAACATTATGGAGAGCAGGAGAGGTGTCTGAAGACTGGAGGAAAGTTAATAATATCTAAAATATCTGAAGGACGGGTTTCAAGAAGATGGGACAAGACTCTTTTCAGTGGTGTCCAGCGACAGGACAAGGGGCAATGGGAACAAACTGGAACATGGGAAGTTCTATCTCAACATGAGGGAAAACTTCTTTACTTTGAAGGTGATAGCACTGAACAGGCTGTCCAGAGAGGTTGTGATGTCTCCTTCTCCAGAGATATTCAAAACCAACTTGGATGTGATTCTGCACCACCTGGTCTAGGTAAACCTGTTTTAGCAGGGGTGTTGGACTAGATGATCTCCGAAGGTCCCTTCCAACTCCTACCATTCTGTGATTCTGTGATTCCTCCAGTCGTCAGGCATCTCGCCTGTTCTCCATCACCTTTCAAAGATGATGGAGAGTAGCTTAGCAAAAACATCTGCCAGCTTCCTCAGCACTCATGGGTGCATCCTGTCGGGGCCCATGGAGTTGTGAGCATTGAGTTTGCCTAAATGAACTCTAATCTGGTCCTCCTCAACCAAGGGAAAGTCTTCCTTTCTCCAGACTTTTCCTCTTACCTCCAGGGTCTGGGATTCCTGAGGGCCAGCCTTAGCAGTAAAGACTGAAGCAAAGAAGGCATTCAGTAACTCCACTTTCTCTGTATCCTCCATCATCAGGGCACCTACCTTGTTCAGCAGCAGACCCACATTTTCCCTAGTATTCCTTTTGCTACTGATGTACTGGAAGAAGCCCTTCTTGTTTTCCTTGACATCCCTTGCCAGAATTAATTCCAAGTGGGCCTTGGCCTTCCTTGTTGCATCTCTGCATACTCTGACAGCATTCCTATATTCCTCCCAAATGGCCAGTCTCTTTTTCCACATTCTGTAAACTTCCTTCTTCCATTTGGGTTTTTCCAGAAGCTCCTTGCTCATCTATGCAGGTGTCCTGCCTCCTTTGCTTGATTTCTTACTCCTAGGGATGCACTGGTCTTGAGCTTGGAGGAAGTGGTGCTTGAATATTAACCAGCTCTCTTGGAAGTGCCTACCTTCTAGAGCCTTAGCGCATAGAATTCCTCCAAGTCTTCAAAGAGGCCAAAGTTAGCTCTCCTGAAGTCCAGGGTTGTAATCCTACTTATTGCCCTGCTTCTTCCACACAGGATCCTGAACTCCACCATGTCATGACCACTGCAGCCAAGGCTGCCCCCAAATTTCACATCCCCTCTTTGCTTGTTAGTACCAGGTCCAGCAGCACACCTCTCCTCGTTGGCTGCTCCACCACCTGTATCAAAAAATTATCATCAATCATCTGCAGAAATCTCCTGGACTGTGTGTGCCTGGCTGTGTTGCCTTTCCAGCAAATATCAGGGTGGTTGAAGTCCCCCATGAGAACCAGGGCCTGTGATCGTGAGACTACTTTCAGCTGTCTGTAGAAGGCCTTATCCACTTCTTCTTCCTGATCAGGTGGCCTGTAGTAAACACCCACAACAGTGTCACCCATATTAGCCTGCCCCTTAATTCTTACCCATAGGCTTTCGACTTGTTCTTCATCCACCCATAGGCAGAGCTCAATACATTCCACTTGCTCTCTCGCATAAAGAGCAAATCCACCACCTCGCCTTGCTCTCCTGTCTTTCCTAAAATGTACGTAGCCATACATGACAGTGTTCCAGTCATGTGAGCTATCCCACCATGTCTCTGTAATTGCAATGAGATTACGGGCCATGGTTGCTTAAGTGCATATGTCCATATACATCACTTAAGTGTGTATAAATCCTCATATGCATGTACAAAGACTTCTAACTCTATTTTAAAGAAGCTAGAAGAGCCCATGTAACAAATACCAGTGCATAAATGTTTCATCAATGACCATTTTTCTCAATAAACCTTGATAGCCCTGTCTAGATATCACAGAATCATCGAAGAATTTAAGTTAGAACAGCCTCTTGGAGTCACCTAGTGCAATCTATTGTTCAAAGCAAAGTAAAATTTGAAGTTATGCCATCTTGCTCTAGGCCAGTTCAGCTTCATACATCTCTAGAGACAGAAAATTCACTGCTTCTCTGTGAAAACTGCTCCCATACTTGCCCACATCCCTATTGAAAATGTTTTTTTCTTAAAATCTAATTATAATTTCCCTCACTGAAACTTCACTGCCTCTCCCCCTCATGTTGTTCATCTTTAAGAAAAGCCTGGGTCTGTTTTCTCCATACCCAGCCATTAGGTAATTGAACATGGAAATTACTTTCCTCCTGAGCATCTTCTTCTTCAGGCTGAACAAACCCTGTTCTCTCAGCCTTGCCTCATTCTTCTGGTTCTCCAGCCCCTCAGTTGTCTTGGCAGCCCTCCTTGTAGCTTTCTCCAGTCTTCTGGATCTGCTAACCTTCTTCTGGATCTTCAGTCTTCTCAGTCTGCCAGCTACACGCTTATTAATGCAGCTCCATATGTGGTTTATCTTCACCCCTATGTGGGTGCACTGCTGGCTCATGTTCAACATGATACCCACCAGAAATCAGGGTCCTTTGCTGCAAGAATGTTTTCTGCTCTGTTCAGCGCTCAACTTTCCTGTTGCTGCCTTATTCTACCCCAGGTGTAAGACTTCTCATTTTCTTTTCCTGAACTTTATGGTGTTTCTTTGTACCCACTTCTCCAGTCTGTTGAGTGCCCTTTGAATAGCTTTCCTCCAGGATACTGACTGGTTTTTATGACTAAATAAAGTACTTTTCTGCCTTTACTGGAAATAGCAAATTGATATTTACAATTAAAGGCCATACACATAGTGAGCACAAATCTGTACTTCATTTAAGATCCTAATTCTAAATTTCATTAAAAATGTTGGTACATCACACACAAATGAAAAAGAAATACACGTGGGTCTAAAGCAAAACTGTATTAAAACTATGCTGCACATTTAGAGCCATGAAATTATCTTTAACAAGTCATCTCAAATATTTGAAGCTATGTGAGTTTTTTCAGTTAGTATCTGTGATAGTGAAGACAAATATTTATTGTTTTGAAAGTTTTCTGCAGATACATTGTGTGTATTCTGCACTTGGCTGAAGATAATAAATTTGTTCTGAGATAATCTACCAATACAGCCAAGTTCATGTCAAGTTTCTATGCACTTGTTGCATATTTTCTATTTCACTGAAATTTTACTCTCCTAAGAATATGGCTGGCCGTCAATAGCAAACATCAGTCTCACCATGTCAAACATAATGAAAAAAGCAAAATAACAAATGAAAAAGCTGATGCTAGACATCCCTATGGGTTCTACTTGTACAGAAACCATGTGTTCTTATGGTTTAGCAAGTAAATCTGAATTTGACAGGGTTTTTTATTGTATTGTGGAATATTATCTGTCAAAATATGGCCCATGAAAAAGAATACTACCAATGTAGGCTGCTAACCTGAGAAAGTCATTCAAGCTATGGCACTGAATACCCTGGAAAACCTACTGTTCATCACTTTTTTAATCTTCTGCTACCAAATAAAATGCTGGTGAAAATCTAAGGTTTCTCACTGGAGAGAAAAAAAAAAGAAAATTGAAACCACATGAACTGTTTTCATTCCCTTGCAACACACACACTGGCTAGATAAGATCTCAAAATCCAAGCAATGCTTTGATGGCTAATACATACTGATTTCAACAGTCTTTAAACAAAACCAGAATGATAAAAGGTTTCAGAGAAAAGCTGGTATACGGTGGACAGGACACCATATCTGTGGCAACTTTGAATTGTGGTACAGAAGCTGGACTACTTTTTTCTTTACTGGAGTCACAAAAGCTGAACAGTATGTTGAACTGACTTTGTCAGTGCTAATTTTAAATCTCTAAATATTAAGCATTGTAGTAAGAGTGTTTTATTTGTCCTCAGTTCTGCTGAGAACCAGTTTCTACTGAAGGCATTGGCTTCTTGCCTGCGCTGCCTGTTACAAGAAGTCATAAGCTAAACAGAAAATGAGGCAAGTGTCTGTTAAACTTTCAGAGCATTAGGCTACAGGTGATTAGTAGCCATGAACCACATCTGATATTAAATGTCTTTGACAGCTTCTCTTTTAAAAGCAATCTGGGGTATGCTACAGATTATTAAACAATCAAAAAGCATTTAATACTAATGAAGCTTCTTTATTACAGAAATAAAATAACAAGATATCTGTTAAAAATCTTCCATTGAATGGTTATGTCTTCTTGCAGAAGGTGATGTTTTTGATTTGCAGAAAGAGTAAATCTTCACTGATAGTCACTATTGATTTTTACAGAAAGTTTCCAGGGTCATAAACTACCAACCTCCAATACCTTTGGTACTTGAAACGACAGACAAATAAGGTCTTACAGGTATTTAACACAAAGATTCTCATAGCACCATTTAGAACCTTTGGTAGTTCTCTTTCTGTCTTTCTGTTGCTCTCCTTTTTTCTTCTGCCTTTCATAAAAATAGACAAAATCTGTGTTTGGTGATTTTTCACAAATTTAAAATATGAATAGAGTATGTATTTTTAACAGATTATAGAGCTGTGTTCAAAACACCTTCTTGGGTGTTTTTCTCCTTATTACTCATTTTCCTAAGCTTGATAATCTGCTCAATTATTAAGTGGTTAAAACTACAATATCAAGTTCCTAAATTCAAAACTGGAACATATTTCAACACATTGAAAAATGTGTTTTAACAGGAAATCAAAATATTTTGTGTTAATGGATTAACAGATTGTATCTTTTAACACTTCCTTTTGTGTCCTTTTGTTCTCTGACAAGGATGAATAGATATTGTAGAGATGAACTTAGGTGAGGCTGTAAAGGAAATGTATACTTATTTTGGTATAACTATATTATTGGCTGCATCTACCATCAACAAGCCTGCTTAAGAAGTGTAGTACTCTTCTCATGTGCATTGTAGCTTCTGTGATCTGCACTACCATTAACAGATAAAAAGTCTAAAGACACCTAACTCTGACTTAATTTACTACTGTGCAAAGTCTGTTTACTAATGATGGGCAACTAAAGATCATGCTGTTTTTACAGTTACAGCCTCTGGCCCAGACTTATAAAAGATACTTAGTTGCCTAAATGGGCAGATAAATTCATGGTAGTATTTTCAGGATCTCCCAGCCTTCATTTCAAGAGCAGTAAGGATAATGAAAGGCTAACGGCATAATGAAAATGCCACTGGAGGCTTGGCTGCATTTTTAGGTAACTAACTACCTTCTGAAATCAAGTTCGTTCTTCTTTGCCTTTATTTCCCATCAGCATTTTATGGTATTGTGGATTTCTTCCAATTCTTTTCAGGCTGATCACCAAAAATTTGGCCTTCATGTATACGACTCAGGACACAGATGGAGTTCCTGCAATCACACTCATAGCCACCTGTTTGTCCAGCAACACTAGGGTTCTCTAAGTACTTGCTTAACATGTGAAAGCATCACATTCAAATCTTTTCACTGCTTGATTCAGATGAGTAGCATGTCAGCCAAAACATGCTAAGACATCATTATTTCCATTTGGACATTGTATTTGAAATTTCTTTCAGTGTTCACTCTGTCTGAGGTTATAACATATAAGGGGGGGGGAGTGTGTGTGTGTTGAACCCTCATCTTTAACAACCCTAGCAAACACTATAGTCTTGCTAAACTACAGAGTCAGTCCATGTGATATTGTCCATCGGTCCAATTAAAATTTCATAATACAGTGCAAGGTAGAGATGCTCCAAAATATGGGACTGAAAAGAGAAGCAGGAACTGTTGTCAGTAGGCACATTATGAAAGGAGCCATTGCTGAAATCCTCGCCGAAATTTACATTCAATGGGAAGATAAAGAGGATAGTGAGAGGGACACCCAGTGCAGGAATACCTAGTACCCAGGATACTATCTTGGAAACAAATATTTTTTATCTAAATGAGACAAATACAGGTTTTTCAAAATGACTTTTTTTCTAGAAAAATAAATGCCTTACCAAATGCTGTTGGCTGTTTTCAGTGGAAACATGTATAGATATGCAGGAAGGACTTCTGAGATAAAAATGAGAAAACTTTTGAAAACACAGATGTGCTGCTTGTCTGGCTAAGCCATTTTCCCAAGGTGAGTTGACCTTGGATGGCCGCCCAGCCCCCACACAGTCACTGTCTCACTCCGCCTCCTCAACAGGACATGGGGAGAAAATAAGATGGAAAAGCACGTGGGTCAAGATAAAGACAGGGAGATCACTTAGAATCGCCATCACAGAGAAAACAGACTTGACTATGGGGACATTATTTTAACCTATTGCCAACTAAAAATAGAGTAAGATGGTGAAAAACAAAACCTAAAACCTGACCTCCCTCTCTTCCCAGGCTCAGCTTCACTCCTTCGTTTCTGACACCTCTACTTCCCATCTGTGGTGCAGGGGGATGGGGAATGGTGGGTTGTGATCAGTCCATAACAGCTCATCTCTGCCGCTCCTTCCCTCTCACACATTTCCCCTGCTCCAGCATGGGCTTCTGCTTGTGGGCTTCAGCTTCCTTCAGTGCACATCCACTTGCTCCAGCATGGGGTCTTCCACGGACTGCAGGGTGGACATCTGCTCCACCACGATCCTCTATGGGCTGCAATGGAGCAACGTGCGTCACCATGGTCTTCTCTGTGCACTGCAGGTGAATCTCTGCTTGGGCGCCTGGAGCACCTCCTCCCCCTCCTTCTCTGACCTTGGTGTCTGCAGACTTCTCTCACATTTTCTCACCCTTCTCTCTCAGAACTCCAGCACAGTGTTTTGCCCTTTCTTAAATACATTTCCCCTGAGGTGCCCCCACCGTGGCTGCGCGGCCCAGCCCCGCCCTGTGGTGGGTTGGTCGGAGCCGGCTGGAACCGGCTGTGTCCAGCCTGGGGCAGCCCCTGGGCACCAGCACCCCGTACACCCGTTTACTTTTATTTTCCCTAAAAAAATATTAACCTGAATCAGGGAAACATTGGATCAAGAAATCACATCTGTTCCTGTCCTCCTCTGCTTTCTATTTTTAACTCAGGTCTGGTAGATACTGTTGGCTATAAAAAGAAGATAAAACATTTCAAAGTCAGAAATTACTTGAAGATATATTGACCTGAAGATTTCAAAAAGAGGATACATTGATGCTCTATTAACACTGGTAATGGAAAACCAAATCTAACAACCCTTTTTTTTTTCCATTTAGTAAAAAGAAGCTCCTTACTGTGAAAGTAAGAAAAAGCTTATTGTAATAACAGATATATCTGAAGTAGGAACAGTATAGTATTTGAGAATGTTACAAGTATTTATACTAATAGTTTTGTAATCCAATTTGTGCACTGGATATTTTTTCAACCTTTTTTTTTGGTTTTAATGGAAAATAGCATAGGATGATACAGTCCTGAAAGGAGAGTAAACTGGAAAAGGGTAATGGATGGATAAGTGTGTTTTCTGCTCTTTTACTTAACACTACCATTTAGCATTTTCATTTGCTGAAATGTAGAAATAATCTAGTATTCATGGCCTAGACTGTTGCTTTCTGTTGCAACATTCTGAATTCTACTGAAATTCTTTCTAATATAGAAATCTACACCAAAACCTTTGCATGATAGGCAGCTGTGTCCAGTAGTCCCAGTCAGAATTTTGTTTAGCTTAAAAATCATTGTTTGTGTTTGGTTTTTTTTCCCCCAAGCTATATCTGTAATAAATCACACCTAAGATCTCATTCATATTGTGCTTCAATAAAAATGAGTAAATTTGTGCCCTGTGACATCACATCACACTTCCATGACAGAGAGGCAAATAGTGGCTAATGTGCATGTGGTTCAAAATGTAAAGCACTATCAATTTCCTTGACCTTAAAAGGATGAAGTGTTGAGACTCAACTATGTCTTAAGCATTGGTTTCTCACTTGGTAAAGTATACCAGAATTTATCCTAGGGTTAAATTCTCAGCCACCCTCAGCATGAACTGGTTTGAGAACTTTTCTTCCACATGCAGATCAAAGAAAGAGGTGATTTTCATGAATATATTTTTTTCCTTTCCTACTGTAATTGTGAAGCGTGAAAGCAGATACTCGTGAAGAGCAGGTGGAAGCCATTTCTAACCACAAAGATTCTTTTTTCTTCCTTCTTTTTTTTGCCTTTTTTTTTTAACCCTAGTGATTTTTTAATGGAAAGTACAGGAATATAGGCATCTCCTTATGATATTTCAGTATTGCCTCATCTGACCTGAAAAATACAACATGGCCTAAGTGATTTCAGTCAAAGGATTGCTGGTTTTCCAAATCTCAAAGGCACGTAAGTTGGAGGTAGAGGTTCAGAAAGCCAATTCAAAATGCACAATATTACAAAAGCTGATACATTTGAGGAGCTTTTCTCTGTGCAAAAACCTTGAATAAGGCTGTTTTCCTCAGGTCAGCATGCCTGATGACAAATCTTCCCTGAGTTTCCCCATTGTCTAACTAAAAGTTATTCTTTGATTAAGATGTTGATTCTTGTCAATGCTCTTTGAGCTGCATAACTCTTCTTACCCAAGCGCAGGATTCAGGTGTCAGGAAACTGATAAGCCTTGTAACATGTGGATGCAATTTTGAATCTAGAATTAGGGGTATGTTTATGTAATATAATTCAACCTCATAAAGGCGTATCTGAATTAACTTGAGCTCATAAAACCAAGTACAGTACTGCCATGGGAATACTTTTCCCAGGACCAGAAATAACTTAGACACACCCGCAGAGAACTGTCTGGGGTCATAGGCATGGAAGGGTATTGCCTAATCTGGATGAGAGGTGCTGCTTAGAATTACTACACCAACTGTGTTAATGGAGGAAGTCCAACCATGTTCTCCTTTTTCCCATGTGGCTGTTGGGGAGAAGAGATTCTTTTTGGGGCAGGTGATGGAGGACAGAGAGCAAGGAAGAAAGGAGAAATTGGGTAACGAAGGCAAAGGCATATCAGCTCTTAGAGCTTTCTCAAAGATACATCATATGATCATTTGCAGCTCGAGGGAGTTGTCCTCTGTTCGAAACTTCCTGCACTTCCTTACTTATTCAAGGTGACCAAGCCACATCATGAAAGAAGAGTAAATTTAATCATGTTGATTGACTCTCCAAATACCAAGCTCATGCACTGAAATGGCTGGGCACCAGAAATGGGAGAACAGACACTGGGGTGTGGACAACCTCAAAAACTTTTCTGATTTTGCAAATGAATGTTTTATTTGTTTATTTTGTCTGTTTCACTACTCAGCCTTTCAAAACTTTCAGATTACACTTGGAACCTAAAGTGTAAATACAGCAACATGACAAGAAAATACGTCCTCCTTAGATCTGTAACCCAATATTCACCACACTGGAATTTTTAACAAGTCACGTTGGATCAGGATGAACACACTGGCAAGCTTATTCATCAAATATTAGACTAAAAAAATCATGAATTTTATCACATTATTCTGATAGTATCCAATACACTTTATTTCAGCTGGATAATAAGTAAGCATCTGACTCATGGGGGCTTTAAAAAATACTTTCAGATTTATACTTGATGTGCATTTTTCTGCAAATATGGGTATCATATAAAACATCTTATAGAACACGTGAAAAATCTGCACTGAAACTTGAGCAAAAAGCAGGAATTAACATGCAGACAATAAGACTGTGATTAGATTGATTTTATAAGGAAACTTCTGCACATTAATAGTTTGTAAAATAAAATAATTATAAACTAAATTCTGATGAAAATTAATTTAATGAAATTTAATACTTTCCTAAAACCACCTGAATAAGGCTAAAAAACCCACAAATTCTCTTACTATCTGCTGCAATAAAAGCTGCAGAAATATAATGTTAAGACTTTGTTATGATCAGAATAGAAAAGAAAACATAAGAAGGTGAGAGACAGTATCTGAATGAAATCAGTGCTCAGTTCAAAGCAAACTTTCTAGATCCTTTT
Source organism: Pluvialis apricaria (assembly GCA_017639485.1). Classification (NCBI taxonomy): domain Eukaryota; kingdom Metazoa; phylum Chordata; class Aves; order Charadriiformes; family Charadriidae; genus Pluvialis; species Pluvialis apricaria. The sequence continues at coordinate 98,346,303 of CM030009.1, forward strand.
GATTAGTTTCATCATGTATGAATAATGATTTGTGTAATAGTTGTGTGGAGAGTTGAATTTGGGAACTACAGTCGACTGAATACACTAGCTATCTGTATTCATGTATTCACTTACTTTGTAGTATCATAGGTTATGTGTAAGCATAAATTGTTGAAAAATTATTTCCTGCAGGCATTTCAGACTTATTCAACCTACAGCAGCAAATGTAGTAACATAGACATTCATCTTGTAGTGAAGTTCTTGTGTGTTATATGGCTGACTGAATGACAAAACTTCTTTTTTAAGTCAATTTGAAAGCTATAGTTTGTAATAAGGAAAAAATAAACATCAGACTGGGTTTTTCAATATGGGTACCTTGATTTTTCTTTTTATTAATTTAAGCGTAGCCCTATAATATATCTTCTGAGGACCTCACAGATGCAGACGTTCTCCTGTCTGTCTTGCTGCATGCTGCAAAACTTCTTTGTTTATCCACAGCCACTGCAAAGTACTCTTTATTGTCCTTTATACTGTCTTTCAAGATAGCTTGCACAATATCTGTTGGAGCATGCGGTTATGCTGTTTAGATACATTTCCACACTGAAGAGGCCCAGCTCTTCATTTTACAGATTTGGTAGATGTGAAATGCTTCATTGTCAAGTTGAAATCATTCTTAACTCTATGGCAAATAAGGAAAAATGCAAATACAAGCTGTTATTCATACATAAGAAGTGAAAGAAATTTTAATTTATTTATAACAAAAATTAACCTGAAAGACTTTTCTTTAATCAGTTAGCTTACTGTAGATGTTTTCTTGACATAACCTTTTCAGGAACTTTTTCTTTCTAGAATAGAATAGTTCCAGTTGCAAGGTACCTACAACAATTATCTAGTCCAACAGTGTTTCTGCATATATTGAGTTTAAAGTTTAATTAACTAAAGTTAACCTGCTCTGACAGAAAGATTATGGTTGCTCCTCTCTTTGGATTTATCTAGGAAATCTGTGCAGATTAAATCTCTTCTCTCCATCCTCGTGAAAAATAATAAAAAAACCCCCTAAAACTGTATTTCCCTCAAATGCATTCAAGTTAGATTTGGACTCCTATAACCGCATTAAGCATTTCCTCACTTATTTGGATTAGGATAAGTCACAATTGTTAGATAAGAACTTGTCCCCTGAAATTGTCTAGCTGGTTAAAATGGATTAAATATTTTCCCTTTTATTGGCAGCTTCCCTTTCAGCGTAGTGTTCCACCCACTGAACTGCACATTTGCTGTTGATTTACAGCTTAATATGTGAACTTGATGCAAGTACTTAATTATAAATGTTTACAGCTCATTATTGTCTGATAAATGATATAGCAGTATTCTATCATTTTGGAATGACTATAGGCTTCAGATGATTGACTTCCAAAGCCTTCCATCTACCGATACCATAGCAAGTTTATTTTTTTTTTTTTTTTTTTATTTAGACATATTGCAAACAGCAGGGTTAAAAATAATGTTTGACGTTTGTTCCCTTGCTCCTAAGATTCATCGCAGTATAGTTAGTTAACTAACAAAGACCAGCAAAGAGATGAGTGATATCAGAAGCTCACAACTTAACTGCAATGCATCCTTCCTCATGTTGTTGCAACATGTAGGTTTATGAGTGGATTGGGAAATGCAATCAATATACAAGGTATCGGTCATCCTGCCTTTAAATGACGGGTAGAACAATAGTGATCTATTTTGCTATGGGAAGCTCAGATCTGAAATTTTAGAAACATTAAAAACCATGGCACTAGTAAAATTAACTTTGGCTTTATCTTTTTTAATAATACCTGCATTGTGACTGGAGATTAGTTTTCTTCCATTATTCATCAAATATGAACAGTTTGGTTGTGGCTGTTAGGATCATAGTAATGCCCCATCAGTATGTTTCCCTATTTATCTCAAAAGATGATTCTCAGAATGATTGGATGGCTCAATGCCTGTGGTAGCTGCAATTTCCTGAATGAGATATGGCTGCATTGTTAGAAACTGTCAGGGTCAAAACTAATCTTGTAAAAACTTCTTAGCCCTTTTTGAATGTTCATTTATTTATATGAAAAACACATTACTACAGAAATATTGATAAGGAATCAACCTTAAAAAACAATAAAAAACCAAAATGCAAGATTTTTTTCTGTTGCCTCAGCTTCTTGGTTCTGTCTTCTCTGCATATATTACTATTAGAAGACATTATTACAGAGAAGACAATCAAGTCTTATTTATTTTAATATTCAAGGAAGCCTTCTGAATTTCCTTCTGAATTGCTGTTTCTGATGAGATAATCTTGAATGTTTTGGATGCCAAAAGACATCTTTTAAAACTATGCAAGGTTAAAAAAAAATCATGTTTTTCAATTTGTATTTCTTTATATCTGCATTCTTATGTGGGAAGGAAAAAAAAAGAAAGAAAAGTTTGCCAATCAGCTACAAACACTCCATCTATGCAGATGGTGATTGTGAAGGATGTGAAGAGACCTTTGATCCTAACTCTTTCTTTTGAATGGGAATTCATGAAAGCACTTCACTGTATTTAAATTCTAAAGATATAAGCAACTTGATTGATCTACTTCCCTATTTAAAACTGAGCACTTCTCAAGCACTTTGCTGAATTGGGTCCTAACAGCACAGCAAATCACTAATGTCAGCAGTGATGCTGGTACAACAATTGAGAATAAAGATGATTCAAAAGAAGAATCACATAGTATTTATGATCGAAAGTATGTTGCTCATCACAACTAAGTTCTCTTGGTAGATTCATAAGCTGAAATAGAATGATGCTGTATTTCTCTTTTATAGGTCTTTCAGACATTAAGGAAAACTCAGTGAGGAAAGATTATTTTTACGGGATAGAGTGCTGTTGATTCTGGGGCAAAATGCTCTTTTATATTGACAGTTAAATCTAAAAAAAATAATTTAACAGTTCTTCACATAATTCTTTTTGGACTCCAATTGCCTCGTAAAACTGCGCAAATAGTAAAAAAGCCATGATAACAGACCTAAATAAACCATTAATGTCTCTCTTTTGCTTCAGAAAAAAATATCAGAGAAGGAAAAACAATCAGGGTTAATTTTTGTTACACCCTAACCAAACCTCCTTACTTGTATAACATTACCAATTCATGAGGTACTTGAGCTACTAAAAAAACAAACAAAGAAACAAACAAAAAAAAAGAACCACCAGCAACCCCAAACCTAAAAAAACCCAGAAACATATGACACAGCTAGTTGGAAGACAGGAAATCAAAAGGGTCTTATGAACATATAAAAATGCTATATGCGTGTCTAACACACAGAAATATAAAATAAACAGATCTAGGATCACCTGTTTTATCAGGTGAAAAATATTCCACCCTGAGATCCAGCAGTAAAACTTGCTTTCTTACGAAAACCATTTATTCTAAAACAAAGATGCTATTATTGTGTGACAACTGTACCTTTCAGGTGCATACTATATATTCAAATTTGGAAATATTTCATATTTAGCCAAAGGAGTGCTGTTTTCCCTCCATATGTTCAAAGACAGAATGACACACAGCATAAGAATATGTGAAAGAGTCCTTAAAGCAATATAAAAGTTTTCCATGGCAACAACATCTGAAAGATGATGAAACCAATCCTGTAGACATAGTGCCTGAGGACATCCATTTTAAGATTATAACATGCTTAACCCTCATCAGTAGATGGAAACATGGCTCCTTGTACAGTCCAATGTCAGCCAAATTTAGGAACTAGCCCAGCATCTCACTAGCTGCGATGAATGGATAAATCCCATTTAATAATTTTAGAAATTTATTTCTTCATACTTTCCCCAAAAGGTACAGTTTTAAAAGATGCATTCACCAATGGTGAAAGACTGTTCTTCTCACAGTTGTCTAAGCGTAAACAGCAAGTGTTCTTTCATTTTTCAGAAAGGTTGGAATCATATAAATATACCAAGAAAATAGGAGCTCTAGAATTTTGCAGTAGCATATCTTGAATTGACATCAAAACTGTTGCATTAAAAAATGGTTATTCTTTAAATAAATAATAATCTTGCAAAGTGATAAATTATATATTTTTTTTTTAATTTTTACTTCTTGAGTATAGATACTGCAAAATAAACTTCAAAGCCAGTTCCTATAGAAAGTTCTTAGTTCTTTATAGCAACCGGAAAGGACTTTGTGCAGGAGCTGTAGTGGGTATTTTCACTGAGAGAAGAGATGAAGTCAATGAAGAGGAATAGCTCCTTCAGGGAGATGCAGAACATGTAAATACAGTGTCCTTTTGGAAGAGCTTCTCTCTCTTTCTATAAACTATGCAGACTGTAAAGACTAATATGAGCATACATTTAACAGTTATACAATAGATATGTTCTCTTTCCTTTGCCCTTATTCTTAAAAGATTAACATCATCAATGCTTGATTACTGCAGCTATGCATATATGTAAAGTATCTTAATAAACCAGGAACCTGTCTGGCTTAAAAAACCCGTCTTTTTCGATTAGCAAGTAAAGCTATAGGTGAGGAAAAAACAATGAAATTTCATAATACTGTTCTGTAAAATCTGATGGAATGTTTTCTCAGTTTTGCTACTTAACAAAATAAGACATTGTCCATTTTAGGACAGGACACCTGTTTTAGTAACTTGTGAAGTTTATTTTGTTTTGCCTTATTTTGAGTCAATTCTGGAAGGTTCATATAGTCCTGCTGACCTCCAGACATTCAAATGGTGGTGATTTGAAAGCTATTCTCATGCAGAGCTACTTCAGTGAGTTACTGGTATTTGTCTTGACTTTTTGAAAGTGCAAAAACAAATTTCACCTAAAGGTGCCACAGCTTGTGCAGAAGAACAAAGCCTGAATAAGAATAAATTACCTTTTCCTCCCTGCAGTAAATTGCCTTTTTGTTACCATGCATATCAGCTCTGGCTTTAAAAAGGTGAGAATGAAGGGGCTTAGTAGGAAGAATTTGATACCTCCTTCTACTTTTTTGAGTATTGTACTGTATCTGTACCAGCAGCAGTGTATCTGTCCACCAGCCCAGTTACTCTTTGATGTGATAACCCAAGTTGGACTTTAAAAGTGTTATTTGCCAAAAGAAAGATTTTGGAAGGTGTGCCAGAAAGATAGTCTCATACACATGTCTAGAATGCCAGACCTAAATTACTCCTTAAAAGAGAAATGAGTTTACTTTAACAAGATTGAGCTGTCTCTATGTCTTTGTGTTACATGCAGTAAATGAAAACATGGACCAGTAACAAACTGTGGAAGCATAAGGCTGATCATCATATTCTTGCTCAAGAACCAGTCAGCATTAAAGAGCATCTGTATGATGCTCTCTGTTAAGAGCAGACATCCATTTACAATGCAGACCTCTGAAACAAACCTAAAATTATTGCTCTAACTGGTCATATCAGTCATCTTTTTGAACCTAGAGGGAATAATTTTCGACTGAATTATTGTCCAATAATGACTCACTTTTACACCTTTCGCTAATGTCAGCTCGTCACATCTCAGGATATGGGTTGTACCCTATGATAGACTTTGGTGAAGAAGTTATGCTGGAGATCTTCCATTCCTTTTCAATCTGTTAAAAATAATCAAAAAAAGAAAAAATAATAGTTTTGCTCTGAGCTACGTACTTCCCCAGTATCTTGTCAGTATTGTGAAAAAACACACATGGGATTTCATAATTTCAAAATACACCTGACTAATTGAGACCTTCCTTTTGGTAGCATGACTGTGTTCCCATCTGGCATTCAATAAAGAAGCTTTTTTGTTAACATTTTCAGCATTAGTAAATAAATTACCAAGAAACTTCCTGTTTTCTCAAAGTAAAAGATACTTAAAAAAAAACAATTTAGTTTCAAGTTCTTATAAAAATTTCTAAGCAATCCTTCATTACTCAGTTTTGCCACAGTCTTTGCCCATTTTAAACCCTGCTTATGGATTATTTCAGAAAAAAAAAATTACTGTTATTTATTTTAGAAAAAAGGTGATAAGGAAGAAATTCAATGAATGCTGCAAATACCCATGAGCATTACCAGTGCTGAAACACATATGGGGTTACTATATCGGTCAATTTCTTTAAGATTATTAGGTGACTGGACAACATTGCTGTTGTGCTGTTGTGTAGTCACACTCACAGCATCGTGGCAAACACGTAGTTGTCGTTCTGACTTGCTCTTTGGAACTGTTAAACTGTTATGTTTTAACCCAAGCTGGCAACTTAGCACCACACAGCTGGTCACTTGCTCCCTCCCCAGTGAGATAGGGGAGAGAACTGGAAGGGTAAAAGTGGAAAAACTCATGGGCTGACATAAAGACAGTTTAATAGGTAAGGCTTCACACACAAGCAAAGCAAAACAAGGGATACATTCACTCCATCCCATCGGCAGGCAGGTGTTCAGTCATCTCCAGGAAAGCAGGGCTCCATCACGAGTAATGGTTACCTGGGAAGACAAGTGCCATAACCCCAGGCGTCCCCCCTTCCTTCTTCCCGCAACTTTATATTGCTGAGCATGACATCATATGGTATGGGATATCCCTTTGTTCAGTTGGGGTCAGCTGTCCCGGCTGTGTCCCCTGCCAGCTTCTTGTGCACCCCCAGCCTACTTGCTGGTGGGGTGGTGTGAGAACCAGAAAAGACCTTGGCTCTGTGTAAACGCTGCTCAGCAATATCAAAAAACATCCTTCTATTAACAACACTCTTCAGCACAAATCTGAAACGTAGCACCATAGTAGCTACTATGAAGAAAATTAACTCTATCCCAGCCAGTTATAGGGGGGCCTGCAACTTTTTATTACTGTAACAGTACCTACTGCACTGACTTAGGAGAGGCAGCTGAATCTTTCTAACCTATACATAAGACTCTACAATACCTCACTGGTGGAGCAGAGATATAATTATAGATATCGAGATCTGGGTATAAGGTTTAAAGAGGGATATGTCAGTAAAGAGTCTATTTTTAAAAATTAGTCAATTTAAAACAAAACTAAACCTGATAAGTAGACAATATACCTTTAAGTGGAAACAGCAGCAGTATTCAAGCACAACTATTTCATTCTAAAAGTAATAAACGTGAGGAATAAGTTGTCAGGTAAGCCCACTGAAGCACATACTATAAATGAATTTAAGAGACAGCTAGAAGTTTTTATAGAGCTAGAGGGGAAATTAAAGACAGTGACAAAGCAGGAAGACTAGGTTGAACTAACACATATAAAAGACAAGTTTTCTGGTTCTTCTCTCCAGCATTTCTTTATGTTCATTACAGAGTGTATCTGATACTTGTTATTTATGTTAGAGAAGGGCAGAAAAAATGAAGTTGTTTCAAGTACATTATCCCAAAGGTCCCAGAAACTTCACCTTCACTTCACTTACGTACAGGAAAAGTAAAAAAAATGGAAGTAAAAGTTGAGACCTTGACTTTACCTAATTTGACATGCTGTGAAGCTAACAGTGCACGAAGAACCACTGGTGGGTCATAGGGGAGAAAACACAGAGGATATGGCTGATCTTACCTCCTTTTCACTGTGTTGAGTCATATTTTGTGCATTGTTTTTGTTCTGCTGGATTGTCAGAGTCCTCGAACTGCAGCAATGCCTCTTCACATTGGGTCTGATCCAGCTCTAATTGAAGTCAGGAAGACTTTTATTGATTCACCTGTGAGCTGGATAACTTTGAGCATATGGTCCATGCTGCAGAGGGCAAAAAAACCCAGTAGTGCAGCTGGTTGAAATGCTTTCAACAGAATTAAGTTAGGACTTTTTTTGTTTTGTTTTGTTTTGTTTTTTTTTAACTGATGTTGTCAATATTTTCATTTGTCTTAGCAGTTGGGCATTGTTTTTCCTAATTTTTAGTGAATTTAGCAGGAATTGTCAAAATATTTCATTTACCAGAACCAGTTATGCAAACTCCTATAGGAGTTTATGCAGTTTCAATTTATATACTGATTTGTTTCTATAAGATTTATTTTCTACACTAAAAATGTCTAAAAATATTTCTGATCAGCATTTGTGTTTCCATTGTGAGGTGAAATGAAAAGGTAACTTTGAAAGTTAAGCTTTTTCAGTTGTTCACGTCTCAAGCAACTCTAACAAAACCAGCTTTTCTTAACTGACAGTTTCAGGAGTTAGAATATAATAATAATTCCATTCTTTTCAGGTTTTGCTGTTGAAACTTGACACCTACAATGATTTTGAGTGCTTGGGATTTATATATCTACAAAAGTGACTTCTAGTGAAGTTATTCACCTGTATATAGATACGGAAAACCCTGAACATGTCATTCTTAATACTTTTGACATATCTGTCTCGACCTTGCTACCAATAAAGTGCATATATAAAGATCAAAATTTATGCTTATAGGTATTTTCTCATATTTATTGTATCATATTATATGCAGGGGTAAACAGTCTTGGCAAAATACACAAATACTGTTTCTCTATATGAAATTAAAATTATATCTGTAGGACTGTTTTTGTTGAACATTGTCCTGGTCACTGAAGTGAAGCATTCAACTAAACAGGAAAAACAAATGAATTGATAACAGCAAGAAAACTAAAAAGAAAGGAAAACCTGAGGTCTTAATTTGAGTTTTTATCACCCAGATTCAATAGATCTGCTTTCCTGTCTATGGGCAAAAGCAAAAGATGGAAGAGCTGTAATAGTCATTTATAGCTGGATATTACACATCTCTAATCCTCATGGTGCTACTTGATAGCTGTCTAACAGTATTTTGACGATGCAGTGTGATGCTGAAACTTAGGATGGCTTGAGATAGTGGTAAAAGGGTCTCAAATGTCAAGTGGGGATTGGCATAATTATGGGCCCTCCAAGCACTTTTGCAGATACTAAATCCATAGTGACAAGAAACGGTGAGATTGGCCTTTGGAGACGCTGTAATCCAGTCGCTGCAGAAAGTGTCTTCATACTGGAGGATCTAACACAAAACAGGAACTATCTGCTGCTGCTTTAACAAGCAAAAAATAATGCTGTAATGGGGCCATCTAGATACTACTTACTCAAACATTATAGCAGAATTATAGGAAAATTATTGGCACATTGCCACACATTTCTGTTCAGAGTTGAACCTCAGGGCATATTATCCCTTTTCAGGATTTTGATCATTCTGAGTCTAGCTGATGATGACTATTTAATTTTGTAAGATCATATATATTTTACACATTTCATCCGGAAAAGTGGCCATAGAATTGTTTTCTCACTCAAAATTCTAGATGTTTATTATTTTTTTTTTCTGTGTACATAAATAAACACACATTTGTGTATTGATAACATACCTGTTTAATAGCATGCATATTTTAATTTGATTTTCAGATAATAATTTAAAATGTAGAGTGAAACAAAGTAATAGGAATCTGAATATGTGAAAATACACTGCTAACATTGAATTAGCTTGACATAATAGTGCTTAAACTTTAGGTACCCACTGTGGACATAAATGATGGTCTCTTTCAATTAAGAGATATGCATTATTAATATCTTGTAAGTATTTTACTTAAAATTTGGTTTTATAATAAGTAAGATAAGTATAGTAAGTCAAGCAAACAATAACAGGTCATTAAAGTAAGAAATAATATTTACTTATATTTACACTGTGATACATCTAAATTAATATTTACATTGTAAAAAAATGTAATTTCAAGTTAATAAATTAAAGAAAGAAGGAAAATTGTATGAAGAGGTCATATGAATCCTCTCCCGGAAGGAGTCGTGTTTCATGATGTTGTCAAATATAATTTTTGTAATGGGCATAAGTTGTGTGACACACACTTACATAATTCTTTGCTAGCAAATAAAATTGGCAGCTTGAAACGTACTTAAAACAGCGCGATCAAGAGTTGCTCCTACAGTACCTATATAGAGAGGTGTTCCCTATTCCAGTCCTGGGAAAGATCACCTCAACAAAGCAACAATAAAAGGGGAAAAAATAGAAAAGAGGATTTCCTAAAATCTCCCCTCTTTTGTTCCATGGATTTTAATAATCCAGTTCCATGTAGATTTTTATCAAGGAACAGTATGTAGGTGATAAAAATAGCTTTCCAGAGGACTGTTGTACTTTGTCTCCCGCACAGCTGCATTGGAATGTTCATTTCATATGCAGAAAAGAAGAAACAAAAAAATATAAAGAAAACCTTAGAGCACATTCATCTGGAAAAAAACAATTTAGCAGTGACATCATCAAAGGGACCCACTATGAGGGTGGTACTCATTTCATGTACCTCTGGCCATCTAACAGTTAAATGTCAGACCACAGTTGTTTCCTCCCCATTCTGAAAAGAAACAGACACCTGCAGTGATGATTCACTCTATCTGCATCAGGGTCTGTAATAGGGAGAATAAATCTCTCTCTGCGGATGCTTTCCTGGTCCCATTTGTTAGGGAGAGACCCCGAAGACTCGTCTGTGGGTTCTAGAGCACTAACGAGTCCTGTAATCCCAAAGGTGCAAATCACATTAGATGTCTAATTTTACCAGGGAAAATTAAATGAATTTCACCCTAAAATATCACTTCCTGCTGAAAAAAAGACCCAAAAGAAATCTCTTTGAAAAAGCTTTAGATTCCTCAATTCTGCTAGTATTTTTTGAAAAATAAATCCTAAATATTAATATAAACATAGAGAAAAGGCACTGGGGTCAAGTCTGCCAAAATTTGTGAAGCAACATTCAAGCAATCTATATGTATAAATATCTGCACTCTCTTTAACACAACTGGAACTGAATACTTTATGATTCTTAGTGCAAGGACGTTCTCAACACTTACTTAAAGTAACTCAAAACAATGCAAGAGCCATTGTTTTGAAAGGTCACAAAGCAACTTAGTATTATCACATAGAGGTATAATGATTCTCTCCATGAAATAGGATTAAAAATGAATCTTACTACTTATATGTGCCTCCCTGTCTGCTTTGTGTCTGTTCACAGTAGTTTTAACGCGTATGTCAAGCCGGTAATGTAATGAAGCAATAACTTCACACATACTGACAGCCACCGGGAAGTTATATAAGCTAGTGAAAACAAGACTTTATTCACTCACCAAAACTACTTTAAAAGAATGTTAATTATTATTACATTATTTCTTTCTTGCCTAAGGAATGAAAGAGATGAGATGTTGCTCTGTAATAATCTACTACAGTTTCGGGTTGGTTAAAAAAAGCTTTTAAATGGACTACATTGTGTAAGTATATTTCTTTGTACTCACAATATCTTAGATTTTTGTAGCTTGTGTGACTTCAAATGTGCTTTCTAGTTATGTTCAGTCTTCAAAGGCAATTTTTGGAGCATCAGTTTGAATATGTTTATTTTTTTATTTTAATCTTCCCTCAAAGATCCTGTACACAAATTCTTCATTATAGAGACTCTGATGTCAAGTAGAAGTCAGGTAAATTTGGTTTGCAGCAGATTATCATTTTTATACTCTACTTCTTGCAACACCTCCATATCTTTCCAAAACTTCTTAGTTTAGGAAAGTTCTTTGTGTGATTTGGACTGGTTTTTGTGCATACAGTTGTGTAATTACTCAGTTACATTCAGGTGCACGTACCCAAATAAAGCCAGCCTGGTCTTAGGAATCTCAGGATCGTGTGAGCCCACATCTTGTTGAGAGAGAAGCCTGTAGGAAAGATTATGAGACATTTGAAGCTGCATTATTATTCGTAGCTGATTGAAGTATTCATCACAAGACATGTATTTGCTGAATGTAGCCCTTTATTCTGCCTCTGTGAACAGATGGAAATTTGTATACATTTGTTTCTCAGAACTGCTCCACTAGTTACTGCAAATATATTCGAGCTTTGGGATTTTTTATGAACTTTAGCAGAATGTTCAGTCACTAGTATAATATTTGCAATTAACTATTTAAGATTTGATTGGTCTCTGAACCAATGCAATTCTTGCACTCCTAAATTTTCAGGCTAGAGGGACTGTAATGTTTAAGCTTAGCTCCTGCTCACAACAGGGATGTTCTTTACCCAGGGAGGCATTAGGACTGATCTCAGAATGAGAAGAATGGATATGAGCTTTTATGAAATTGTAACTTCTTTTCCCTAATATCTTTAGTTTGACTCTTTAAAAAAAATATTATGTCTGTTCTTTTTAAAAGTACTAACGTGAATGATTGAGAAGTTGCTATAGCTGTTATACCTGCTTTCTGGGCTCTTGCTAAGGCTGGCGTCCAAAACCACACAGATCTGTCCATCCCTAGCTTCCTTTGCACATGTCACTGTAGGGGATCCATTTATTTGTATGCTGAGAGTGAGTGAAGCAACCCAGACTATTTACGGTCCACTGTGCAGTTTAACCCAGACACTTGACTTTAAACACAGGCTGTCTGAATCAAACTTGAACATTAGGCAAGTATAAATGAAACTAAGTTTGGCTTGTTACTTTGTGAGATTCCCTCTTCTCTATGCCCATGCAGATAAATTTGCCACCATATGAGCCAGCCAATGATCATGACATCATTGATTTGATTTCTCTTTTGTTAATTTTTTTTTTGGTTGGGCCTTTTTAGCAATATTATCTGTGCCAACAACTATATGACTTTTACAACAACTACCATTGAAAGACTGGATTTTTAACACCTTCTGCAACTGATAGTTATTGGCAAATTTTCATTGCTCTTAACAGTAGTATTCCTTTTTAATGAAGGCTCTGACAGCTTTATCCACATTGAATATTCCCATTCATTTCAGCAGGTCTGTCTCTCCAAAGAATGAATGCTCAGATTTAATATTAGAACTAAGCACTTTTGATATGGCAATTAAAATAAAAAATATAAGTTACAAAACAACTACTGAAGAATTTTTAAAATTTAAAAAACCAAAACAAAACAAAGAAACAAAATCCAAAGATTGCTACCTTTGGAGAACAAATTATCAACTTCATGGCTAAGTTAGAGACAGATTTTCATTATAACAACAGTATCTAAGGAAACCAAGCAATGCTATCACTATATTGTACTAAGTGCTACACAAATACAAGGAGAAAGATTCGGAAAAACAGGCAGTCTAAGAGATGCCTGACTAATTAAAAAAAAGGTACATTTTCTTACCTGATTCCAAACTTTCTCATGAAGCATGAGATGAAATTTGCTACCTGTGGATAAAAGCTATCTAATGAAACCCAGTGAAAAATATTGCTAATTTGCTGTAACACACTGCATCTTTACTAGTCTAATGCCTTGACTATAAGCCATCCTTCCAACCCATCTTCAATAGTAAAATTTCTATTACATTTAATAAAGTTATGAATCACAGCTCATTTCTTCTGAGTTAAGTGCTAGAGAAAGATGACCACTGGTAAAATATATATAAGGTTGCTCTAACCCCATTTTTACAGCTGTCATTTCAGACTCTCAGGGAATAAAGGTATTTTAGTAAAAAGTGTTAGCTATTCACAGCCTTTTATCACAACCTTTACACCCAGAAAGTGAAAACTGATGTCCTTGAAAGTTTTCTTGGAAGCCTAAAACTCCTTACTATACTTAGACACTGACAGGGGTTGTTTCAGTGTATCTGTCTGTCTGAAACCAAGATTAGAGACCATGTAAGAAATGAACAGCGAAAAATGTTTACTACTACATAACTCGATTTACCTTTGAGGTGCTGTAAAAAAAGTTTAACTAACTTCTAGCATTCTAGGCTAGAGAGCTTCTTTCTTATCATTTTGAGCATCAGCTGGATCTCATGTAGGAATGCAAAAAGGAACAAACTACAGGATATTTTTCTTGTAGAACTTCAACAATTGAACATTATAACTTGTTTTTCTGCTTCCAAGTGGTGACAAGTGCTTTTAATGATAACTACTATTTCGGGTGCTTCATTAATTCTGAAATGTTATGTAAGATTTTCCTTATTTGGAAGTAATTAGCCTTGTACAGAGGATTTAAACTCATAAATAAAAACATTCCAATATTTCATTTTTGTTTTCAATGTTTATATCTCTTTCCCGTTTTGAACTTCTGATGCATTTTTATAAATTACTAGAGTGAATATCAATGCTCTTTTCTAAAATCCTATCTGATATAGATTTTACAATGCTAAAAAACTGTAGAAGTAGGCAATGTTAACAACAACAACAAAAACCAAACCCACCCACCCACCCTCCCCCAAGAGTATAAATACTAGACAAAGTAAAAGCACAAAGGATTAAGGGATAAAATGCATTTCTTAAACACACTGACCACAAGACTTGATTAATGGGTCTAAGCACTTCAGGTCGTCTCAGTCCAAAACTGCATATTATAAAACACATTAAGTTTTTTTAAAGCTAAATGATTGGGGCCCTGCCCTTTTCTCAGTGTTGAACAGAAAGTTTCCAATTAGTTACCAAGAGACTATATTCCGTATTTGCTGGTAAAAAGTTTTTAATGGTAGAATTAAACCTAAAATGTTTACGTATTGTAAAGGCTTTGGATCAAATACAGCATGGGCAAATGCAGTGTGTCTTGCTGATATCTTCACTGTTTCATCATTAATAATCTTGAAAGTGCCTTGTCTTTTTCTTTTCCTCTCTCTTTTTCTGCAAAAGACCTATCTAAGATATGTTAGTATATTTTATGGCCCATTTATTACCTAATCTGGCTGCTAAGATTGCCACAGGCATGAACATTGTGATGTGGACAACTTAACAGCAGAAACTGGAATTCCAAATAATTTCATGTCTGCTAATGAAGAGGTCAATGGATAGTGTTAATGTTCTGCAAAAAGTCCTATAGACCGTTAGCAGTTCCTGAAAGCAGTCATCCTAAAAGGTAGAGCTTTTGAAATCACATTAGGATTTTTAATCTTTTGAATAGAATGGGGGAATAGGTATAATCTTTCATACAGATACATAATTTTCATCTTTCACTTAATGTCCTAGTCAATAAGTTTTATTAGTATGGAAATTATTTTCATCATATTAGTGATTTCATATGTATAATTCTTAAGCATGTGAATGTTATATGCAAAACAAAGAGCATTCGCAGAAGTTGGAAATGTACTGCGGAGATTGGTACTGAAAGAATATAATGTAAACTTTATGTGCTTTTCTGAATAAAGCTAGCCATAAATAGATGCTCAAGTCTGTCATGTTTATTCAGATCATGCAGTAATTATAACACCACTTTTATAAGCTAGGACTTAGTTTGTCAAAACACCCCAGATTTCCATTTACTTCTTATTCCTATACAATCTGTCTCCTTCCAGCCCTGATACCATGCCTGTCTGTAATTCTAAGTGGGACAAGAAGGATACAGGAATGGTTAAGAGAAGGCAGGAACTGAATGTAAAGTGAATGCACTATAAGAAAAGACAAAACTAGAGGAAACCATTATGTGAAATATGTGCTGCACATTAATATAAAGCAGATTGACATTGTAACATTGCTATACTTCAAAAAGTTCCTAATGCTATTCTGCCATCACTTCCTCAGCAGATGGTCTCCTTTTTCTTCAGCAAATGAAAGACATTTGAGCAATAGAAATGTAATTTTTGGCTTTATTTAGTGTAAGTGTTCAGACTGTTGGTATTTGATTTCTAATATTACTAATATTTGTTTCTACACCTTCTGTGACAAAAAATAGGCTGGATCTCTCACAAAGACAAGTAGTTTTAACCATAGAGACTTAAAGACTAAATTAAACATAACACATACACTCCATGCCATTAAAAGTATACCAGATAAAGTATGAAAATATATGAAAGGCTAATAACCCAAATGAAAAAACATTCATTCACATGTTAATAATTTTATACTAAAAAACGTAAACATGTTATCTATTCGCTCACTTGGCATTCCTGTGGCTCAGAGTAGAGACCGGTTTTTAGTATGGGAAGTGTCTTGGAACAGACAGTATGACTTCAAAGTGGCCTTTAAGTGGCTTCTTTATATCATAGAAGAAAATCATGCCAGGCTGCATTAAAGCTGTTTCAATTTTTTTCATGTTCTTTTATAAATTTGGATCGAAGTGGAGAGGTTAATAGCCATTCTGGAATCTTTTGCCTTGAAGCCACTGTAGCATTTTCCTCTGTTATGAAGGATCAGTCTTAACCTTTCAGCAACAGAGACACAAGGACAAACTGGTTCAAATTCCACCTCCGAGTTAAATACACGTAAGCTGATAGATTGGCCTTTTTGTTTACTGGCTATGAATGAAAAGAATCCATTGCTATCATCTGTGCAGCAGCAAACAAAGCATGAGCTCTCAAGTAATCGATGTTTGGCCTTTTCACAATTATGAAATTACTTTACTACTTCCATACAGTTTTCCTCTGGGGGATATATTTTGTCCTCAGTAACTAAGCTTGTTTGTTCTATAGATTGGAAATGAGATTGTTGTTACAGTTTTATGACACTTTTAGCTAGTCATGTTGCTAATACTAACAGCATTTTTAAAGGCATAAGGAGTATCTTTGCATCTTTTTCTAATAAAGCCCGAGAGAAAATACATTTCTAAATTGATCATTTTTCTGTCTCTAATTTAAATACATTTGATTTTAATTCACCCTTGGGAGTGCAGATAGTGGGTATGTGGTGGATAAGTAATATTAACAGTATGTATGTTGCCAAAATGATTTCTGGGGAAGGAAGAGCTTTACAATAGAATGGTCTCCTCATGTTTGGTTACATGGCTGAGAGATTGCATGCTTTTCAGCAGCCACTCTCAAAGGCTTACAAACATTACCACTCAAACACTGCATCAGAGATGTAGTCTGTAGGCCATGATAGGAAACATTGTCTCTGCATTAAAGCTATCCTCCTAAGCATGCAAGATGAAACATTACCCCAAAGAATTGCTATTATAACCATTCAAAGCAGTTAAACTTCTAGCAGGCTTGTAAAAGCATTACAACATCAAGGCCTACAAACGGGATCAGGAGATTTATTTTTCCAGAAACTCGATAAAAAGGCAGCAAAAAGAAAGAATTGCTCTGTCCAAGTGTATCTGTCACGACGGTGAAGCTACAGCAAGAATGTTTATCAAGAAAGGTATTGCACTATTTGTAATAAAGTTAGGTTGCCATCATCTTGCCTGAACATTTACTCAGTTTTAGATAATTCTTACTAACACACATTCCATGGCACTTGGAGAACACAATCCCTTTTTTAGGAATAGCTTAGTTATTAAATTAGATGTTTGGGATAACTGAAATAATTTTTGTTGTTGTTGTTGCTGAGAAAAGAATATTAATTTTTTACATAATATGTATATTTGTTCCTCTACATGACATGTGACTTTTACTTAACAGTTTTCAAAGAACCCATTTAATCTTCTTGGTTTCTTATTCATTGCTCAGTGTCCTCTTCTCTTAATGGCTACAATAAGCAGCTTTCAGTTTTCAACTGTTAAAAATGCTTTATATCAATAAGAAGCTCACTTTTAATATCTATTTCTAACTCATTTGCACTTCATGCTAAGGATTTTCTGTAGCTCAAGTGCCATCACTAGCATACAGAGAAAAAATGTCTTCTCCTCAATCACATGTACCTTGTTACACCTAGTCGGGACCCTTTTAAGTAACAGATCTTAAATTGTTGTTGTATGTTCTAATGAAATCTGTAAGCTGCATGAGAAAATCTTAGTTTCATAATAAGTGAAAGTACATGAGGAGATGACTGTTCATGAAAATCAGCTAGAATTTATTTATGCAGTTTTACCGGTTCACATTTTGTTTTCTATAATGCTCGTAATACATTTACCCTCACAATTTGTCTTCTGAAGTCCAGATTAAAAAAATAGGGCAAAGCATAAAAAAACCTGTGCTTCCTTCCTCATATCCTGTATTTATCTCTGCTAAAATAGTGATAAAGTTGAAATTGCTAAGTCCCAATCCTTTAACTGATTTTGCTATTTTTCATCTGCGTTTGTCCTTTTGACTCCTAGACCCTGTTAATGGCAGTGGAGCTCTGTGTGTGCACCAGCAATTCCCTGTGGAAATATGCTTGTCATCTCCATTTTTTAAGCGCGTCAGTACATGTCCACTGTACTGGGCTTGCTAAGGGGTTTACTGATGCTGATGCACTGAAGTTGCCTCTTTAAGTGAAATGCACACTAATTTAATTAAGTATCAGTGCTGCCATGTTACTGCTTTGCTTTTTTGATCTTTGAACTGCAAATTACATTTCCATCCCATCAACTCATTTGCTTTTTGAAACACAGTTAATTCACCAACTGCATTATACAAATAATATGAACACTCTTTACAAAGAATTCTACAATTTATCACTGTTTTACACTTCATTAAACAGAAAAATGAAACAAATTATATTTGAGACAGAATATGGTTTTAATGCTGAAAATTTTATATAGTCATTTAAAATGTTCTCATACACATCTGCCAAAGATGTTAAGTAGCTAATTATGATTTTCCCCCTACAATATATGATAATGTGGTGATAAAATGTGTCTTCAGAAGCATTTGTAGGGAGTAGTCCACAATAAACATAGAAGTTGAAAGGTCTGAATTTACCAGATGATGTTTCTTTTCTTCTTTCTTGATGGTACAAGAGAATCACGAGGTTGTGATGTTGTTTTTGCTTTTTCTTTATTGTTTTATCTTTTGTCAAGGTCATAAAACTTGCACTTAAAATTGTCAATCACCTTCTGGCACCTGGTTGAACACTTGAATGCTTGCCAGATTTTGTGTCACAGAGGTTTTTAAGTTACACCTATCTCTTCCTCTCTTTTACCCTACGTAGATAATATTCACAAATAATTAAGAGCCTCTGGAGAAACTTTGCATCTCATTTCTTTTTCCAGACTAGTAACTTCCGAGTTTCAATATGTTAGTAGCTAGTTCTGTCTAAACCATTTTCATAGTAGATAGGAAACCTAACCCTCTGTAAATTTAATTGAGTATTAATTCTATGGCACTAGCTCAAAAAAAAAAAAAGCAAGGAAGAAAATAATTCAGGAAACTAAATAGTAACTAGATCAAGAAAGTTCCCTGGGAAAAAAAATTATACATCTCTGCTCAGCATCAACAGGCATAAAACTAGCAGTATGATTTTGGAACATTAATCATATTTATACATACATACATACATGTGGTTCTGGTAGTACTTGGACAAGACCTGGACAAGAAATTTAATAACAGAATTTCAAAATGACATTTCAGAAGACGTTATTATTCTCCTGATATTACCATTAAAAGCACCTTTACACATATTGACTTTGCTGTGTATGCCAGCCTGCCACACCGTACTGTAGTGTACATGCCATTCAGGTTCACGGTGTATTAGAAATACGCATGCACCACCATGAAGACCCTGGGTTCCCCTCTTCAACACCGTCCCTGTAAGCATCAGGGGTTCCTATCAGGTCCTTCCAGAGGTGTCTCTTCTCCAGCCTCTCCTCACAAGACAAGTGCTCTAGATATTTACCATTCTGGAGGCCCTTCAACAGACGTCCTCCAGTTTGTCAATACTTTTCTGTTACTGGGCAGCCCAAAAGAGGCATTCAACAGAGGAGATTGAGAACAAGATTCCCCAGTCAGGTGAAGGCAGTTGTATGATAACTCCGTTCGTTTTCTGAGCAAGCTGTCTTTTGGAAGCAGTTGAAAACCTTAACCAGATTTTTTGTGTGTGTACTATCATTGAACTAACGTAGCTTCAGCAAAGAGGTAGTTTTAAATCTTAAAGTCTGGGCAATAGTGATAACTGTATAGAAATATATACCTCCTTCAGATATTCTTATTGTTGAAGCACATTTGCTCATTACTCAGATTCATAATCCAGGTTCAACATGAATGAATTCTGATGAAAGATGAAGGATCTCAACTAGGGCTCTGACACACCTGCTGAAGATGGTATTTCTTAAGCAAATAACTACTGAGGCTAAGAACCATCTCTTCTCACACCAAGGAAGAGTCTACAACTCTTGAATAAGGTTCCTAGCTTTTTTGGAGATTCTAGATTCTCTCTGTAAAGAGATTTTGACAGGCTGCCAGGGTATTTACTGTAACTGGCAAATGATAATAGCAGGTAGTTACCAAAAAGTTATATTTAAATGTATCTATAGATACGTGCACATTTTATACTGAATCGTTGTGTGTGTAGAGTGAAACTTTCAGTGACCCTGAAACAAAGATGCATGATCTGGTGGTGATATTAAAATGTTAGATACTTGTTGTGGTTTAACCCCAGCCAGCAATTCAGCACCACACAACTGTTCTCTCACTCTCCTGCCAGTGGGATGGGAGAGAGAATTGGAAAAGTAAAAATGAGAAAACTCATGGGTTGAGATAAAGACAGTTTAACAGTGTAGCAAAAGCTACACACGCAAGCAAAGCAAAACAAGAAATTCATTCACTCCATCCCATCGGCAGGCAGGTGTTCAGCCATCTCCAGGAAAGCAGGGCTCCATCATATGTAACGGTTACTTGGGAAGACAAAACACCATAATGCCAAACTTCCTGTCTTCCTTCTTCTTCCCGCAGCTCTATATTGCTGAGCATGACATGATATGGTATGGAACATCCCTTTGATCAGTTTGGTCAGCTGTCCCGGCTGTGTCCCCTCCCGTCTTCTTGTGCCCTCCCAGCCTGCTCACTGGTGGGGTGGTGTGAGAAGTAGAAAAGACCTTGGCTCTGTGTAAATGCTGCTCAGCAATAATGAAAACATGCCTGTATTATAAACACTGTTTTCAACACAAATCCCAAACATAGCCCCATACTAGCTACTATGAAGAAAATTAACTCTATCCCAGCCAAAACCAGCACAATACTTCATTAGGAAAACACAGATTTAAGGATATTGAAGCAAATTAAGGGATTTTAATAGCCTACCCCCAAAAGCACAGGCACAATATTACAGGATGAGCCTTAAATGTGTAAGCACAGGTTGATAACAGGGATGACACAAATCTCCAATAAATAGGTACTGGTGATTAAGGGTATAAAGTCTTGGGAGCAGGGAAAAACAAGCCTTAAGAATAACAAAAAACAAATGAACATCCAACAATTGCAAAACATACCAGGTATGAAATAGCGATCATAAAACAGGGAATTTACAGG
The DNA here is from genome assembly GCA_017639485.1 of Pluvialis apricaria. Classification (NCBI taxonomy): domain Eukaryota; kingdom Metazoa; phylum Chordata; class Aves; order Charadriiformes; family Charadriidae; genus Pluvialis; species Pluvialis apricaria. Next base: position 98,367,307 of record CM030009.1, read on the forward strand.
CCAGTGAATATATGGTATATAAATGAACTATATTATCCCATATATAAAAAATAACCCCAAATAGAACCAAGAAAAAAAGAGGAAGAAACCCCCAAAGACAAAACCCCAAAGAAAGGAATAGGTAGGAAAAGTATGATCCAAATTAGAGACTTCAAACTCTTATTTAAAATGTTAATGGATCACAGTAAAAGAACAACATCTGTATGCTGCATGCTTGAAAAAGGAGAATAACTTAGTGAAAGGAAACTGTATTTTTAAACAACACAATCTGTAGAGTTTAAAGAATTAAACGGAAATTGTGTTTTGTTAGTCGTTTTTTGTTTGTTCATTAAATCAATTTCAAATAATTTTAAACAAATTTGTCATTCAATATATGTAGTGAACATGCATGTGTGTATATTAACTTTATTTTGTCATAGAAACAACCATTTAAGGTATGGGGCATGTATATTTGAAGCCACACAGAAGAGTCAGCATCTTCCCAGATTTATTTTTTCTCCAAAGGAATTTAACTATGGAGATTTTTTTTTTAGTAAGATATGCCTGTTGTTCCTTGTATGAGTTGAAGTATACAGTGACAGTATTTCTGTAAGACATATAAACTACCTGTTTAACCTCAATGTATTGTTTACTTAGACAAAGGTAAATGTTTTTGTCCAAATTACAAAACCTTTGTTGTTTTTTAAGCACATGCAGACTTTTAATGTACTTATTAAAGGTTATTAAAGGCTATTTGTTTTATTATCAAGAAGGACACCTTTTGAATAAGTTTCAAGGATAAAAACTATGCTATCAATCTCAACAGAGATAGAGAAAACTAGTATCATTGGAAAAATCTGTTGAAAGGGTTATAATAGTCATACTTTACTTTGGAACTTCCATGAAATGAAATGAGAGAATAAATTATTAGAGAACTAAATAAAATGAAAAATCTTTAAGGGACATAGAAAATAGATACTGAACTAAAACAAATAAAATTGTCCATTTTGAGGGAAATGCTACCATTTTGAAATTATTCTTTATTTCAAATCAGAACAAAATATCCAAATGCGGAATGCCCCATGAAATTAGATATGCTGAATGATTTCTAAGGAGACTCCAAAAATTTGGTTTAACTTGACTTTAATAATACAGTATTTTGTCATTTAATTATTTACGTACATGAAAATTAATAAATAACTTAACTGGAATAATAAGCTCAGCAAAAAAAAAGAAATCTCAAAAAAAGGAGAAAGGATAAGAAATTCCCTAAGAAAAGACAAATGTTAAATGTTAAGGGGATTTGTATCTGTTATTTTTACTTCATCTTGCATAGGCTTCTTGTTGAAGATAGCATAGTAGGGTTTTCAAAGTGTCCAGCTTGATATCACTCACTTGCTGAATGATTTTGAAGATATCTTGCATCCTTTTCTAATATTACCGCAAAGAAAATTCAGGTGCTGAAGTTGTCTGGCATACAGAATTCTCTTACAAATTCAAGATTATGATTCAGTAAGAAAAAAAAAATAGAAATCTACTTGATGGTTTTTCTGTGTCTGAAGAACTCAACTGGCACCTAGCTGCACTCTTATAGGAAAGTTTTTATCAGGGTTGGATATCTCAGTCATAGCCATAAATGAAGCTTGCTAAATTATTAGGTCTGTCCAAATCCAACATCACTTAGATCTGTCCAGGATTTTAATCAAAAAATCTTCCTGTATTGCCATCTTGTAAATGCTGGTGTAGCATTACAACATCATGCTCGAAGTATTTTTAATTCAAGCACACTTTCACTATATTTCACACACACATACTCAGTGGACAAGCAAAATCAGAATAATCTAGTTAGTGGTCTAACACCACCCTGACTCACATATTTTGGTGCAAATGGCTTGAAAAATATAAGAGAATTACTCTGAGATGAGCTTTGCAGACTGTTGTATTACACTAATGCTCTGCTATCCTTGGCATAGAGGGAACAACAATGCCCAAGTAGTAAAAGAAATACGTCAAAGACAGACATATGGGATCATATATAAAATGGTGTAGATATTCTGGCTTTTGTATCCAAGACACAGAAAAATATAACTGGAAGTAGTTTCCCAGGTTGACTAAATTAAATCAATGTTGTTGAAGAACAGGAGAAAGAGGTGACTTAAAGACACCTTTGTGATTAGTATTTGCTGCACCTGTTCCATTTATACCACTTATAGAAAAATATGTAAAGACACAATTTCAGTCTTTGCATATGACCTATAAATTGCTTGAAATTCTATAACTGAAGTAGTTGGACGGGAAGCATATTGTGCCATTCACAGTCAGGTGACCTGCAAAGTAAAGAACAGCTTAATTTATGCTAGAGAAGCTTAAAGCTTATCAGCATGATGAATGAGAGTTAAAAATAGCAAAGGGTATTTTAGGGACCTGGATGAAGTCCTTAAAGACAGCTTCATTAAATATAAAATATCACTAAACAAACTGTGTCACTTGCTTTTCTGTAAGGACAGAATGACTCTCCTAGATTCCCTTATCAGGTTTTGTGCCTTTTTTATGATTTTTTTTTTCATAAGGGTAAATGTATGTGCTCACTGTAGTGTTTTTACCTTTAATATTCTTTATTTATTGTTCATGGATGGACTTGACTATGCATTTGAATTATAGTTTGTGTCAGCAATAGGTATGAGTGTAAAACAAAATTGTGCAAGCTCTGCAATTCCTGTACTGGATCTTATCTTGAAGGAGCTCAACCTCCAAGATCACAAACTCCGCACACATAAAAAAGAAAATTACGTTGTAGCTTCCTGAAATATGTTTCATAGGACCAGGAAAAAAACAGGTTAAAGAATCTAAGCAATTGAAGTAAACAGTTTTACTCTATTTTTTATCTTAAATAATACTAAACTTATCATGCATAGCTTTGGCCTAACAAATTATTACTCTTGATATATGCTCAAAGCTAGTAAAGATGCCCATTGAAATAAAATTACAAAGATGTGTCAATATTTTCTTGGCTCAAGGTCCAGAAAAACTCATGGAGCAAACTCCTGACACTAGGAAAAACGCTTTTTTGAGCAAGGAGGGTGGGGAAATTCAAAGGAGGATGAGAATGTGGGAGAGGTTGAGCACTTTAGGGCACGAACAGAAGGGATTGTGGGAAAATATTTGGAGGGTGAGCAACAGTGGGAAAGAGATGCTCCTTCTTCACAAAGCCTCTCTGCTTGAAGGACTACTGAGACAGAGGAAAAGCCAGAGTAGAAGCAAAATGGAGCAAAATTCCTATGATGGCAGGGAAGAGATTGCATTTATGGTTCAAGATCTTCTTTGGAAATCAAACAGAGATAAAACTAATAGAGTAAGAAGGTATTCTGTTTAATACAAAGTGAGGAGATTTCTTACAGTGAATACACAGACATATAGTGTAGCAGTTCAATATAGTAAAGGGGAATGTATAAAACACGTGGATTTCATTACTGAATAGTTCAATGACCTTGGGAAGAAACAACTTGTAACTGTTTAAACCTAGAAAATGCTTCTATTCTGGAAGCACCCTGTGTTTTGCACTCTCATTTCCTTCAGTTCTATGAATGAAGTGTTTGGTGTAAAAAACACTCAGTAATTAGCTTTTGGTATGCCCAAAAATAATGTGATTTTTCTCTGTTACAAAATATATGACAGTAATTTCTCAAGTGTACACAGAGTGTACTTCAGTGATAACCACTTACTACTCTGTAAAATAGGAGTAAAAAAATAAATCAGTGGCCATAAAAAGTATACAAGTATTTTAAATACAGCACCCCTGCTTCTGATATGGATATAACAGAAAAATGTGTGACATTCTTAGATAGTACAAAATGGTATGGTTTTGTTGAAATAAATGAAGTGACAGTGATCTATATCATTGTGGATCTGTTCCACAACCTCTAACCACTTTTTCAACAGTAAATAACAGTAATTTTATTTTTTATTAATTGTTTTTTTGGGTATATGGACTATAAACACAATTTGGTATGGCAAATGGTGGACATCATCAATGAACACAACGAAACATGCCAGCTGTGTCTCTGTAACAAGCTAAATATTTTATAATTAATACCTTAAAACCAGTGGTGGAATCAACTTGTTTAGTGAGACTTAGACACTCTTACAGAAAAAAAAAGGGTTAAATACTTTTTCTAAGAAAAACAGTGGTTTATCAGTGTCTCAGCTCATAAGCGATTATCAATAATTAATAGCAATAGAACACATGAACAGACATAACAACAATGTGTTAAAGTCTCTTCATAACATAACAAGAATAAAGAGGAGCAGATATATGAGTGAAGAGTCTCAGGAGCAGTGCTTCTTGAGTGAGCTCTCAAGAAAAGTACGCAAACAGGTCTACCTGTAAACAATTACTGTTTGCTTCATTCACCCAACACCACCACAAGTAACAGTATTTCCCTTAGACACAGTCAGCTCTGTACACGCTGATGGGACCCCAGCACAAATTGTTCTTTCCTTTCCCCAGTGTTCTATCAACCTTTCACATGCTTTGCGGAAGATCCCTGAGTTCCTCCTCTTCATCACTAGGAGCTCTCCTGCTTTAGATGAGCTGGTACAATTGCAGGGTTACTTTTTCTATTAATGGAGAGGGACTAATATTTCCCCTTGGGCCAAGGGATGGGAGAGGAGGCACCCCTCCGGTTAAAGGGGTGGGACAAAGCAGACTAATAACACTACATGGTGCAGGGAACTGGGGTCCAGAGGTCTCGGGAAGCCTTGTATTTCCTGCACGTGGTAACAGGATGGGAGTTCAGAGAACCAGTTGGCAGATGCACTGTATAAACTCTGCTAGGAAGACAAACACTGAAAATGGGAGAAAAATTCTCTTTTAGACTTTTTTTTTGTAGGGAAGCAAAATTAATCATCTACAGTAAAACACCACCTTAAGTGGCCAAAAAGGAAAGGACAATTATAGCCCATCATAAATAAGGACTGTGTCAATACAGAAATATTTTCTTCTCTGCTCTTAAAGCACCAGTGACTGTTTTACATGGCATGTTTTGCATGTGTGATTTTATCTGTAGTTTTGATAACCTCTCCATTAACTAGTGTATTTTAGAGCACCTGAAAAACTAGGGTTTTTTTTGAATACTAGTCTGTGCATCAATCTGCAAGGAACCTATTTTGGTCTAAAATAAAGATGCTTTATGAGAAGTAACAGTGATTTGGAAAGCAGCTTATTAAAAAGTTGTTACCAAAGGAATATAGGAACTGTATTACATGGATTGCTATAAACCACAATCAATATAATAATGAGCCTCTGTGAGCTCTGGACGCTGACAGTTTCAGAGTGCTGAATTCCCTTTCTGAATCTAACTCTAGCATAGTCCATCTATTTCATCTTATGAAACCTCAGACAGATGTTTTAACTTTGCTTTCTTCTGCAAAGCAAAGTTCCTGTCACATGATGAATAATCCCTTTCAAAATAGCTTATTGTATTTGAAAATAAGTAAGCAACCAAAAATCAGACTGTTTTTTTATAATTATTTCTGCTGTTCTAGTATTAACATTTGTGGGTAACCTGTACAGCAGCATGGATACATTGTATTTCCACTTATGCTCTCCACTTAATATCTGTGAATGTCAATTGGCAGAACTATAAACTGATGCAGCATTTGGTAAGAATTTTGATTTTATAAATCAAATGAACAGTTTCTTGTTTTCAGTCTTTTATATACTAAAAGCAATTTAGCCTGTATTCTCTTCTTCATTTACTACCACTGCTATTAATTGTAACAGCACAAAGAAGTGAAGTAGAAAGACTAATGGTAAGATCAAATTCCTGCAAAGACTCTTACATCTGCACCATTACACTATGAATAAGCTTAGGTGACAGCATATCAGGTAATAATCAGAAATACCGGACTGGGAACTTTCTGGATATATAATGTGATTTAGGATTGCTTTTTCAGAATTGACTTTTGTCTTTCTGAGATTCTCTTTCAGCACATAATAATCTATGATCAACAAAATTAAAAACTGATTTGCATAAGGCATTATCATTATAATTATTAAATTTATTAGTTTAATAAATAAGGATTGAATTTCATATTTTAAAATATGAAAGAAGATATATAGACCTTTTTGATTAATCTGATTTTAATGTGTGCTCAGATGAAGTACAGAATATCCTATGAGAGCCTCATTAATCTTAATAGATTGCTGATTATGCAGGTGGCAATCGTTAGATGGACTTACCTGACCTATTTCATTGACTGCCATTGGCTGTTAGAAGATGGGCCTCTATTCCATTAATGTCCATGGCTAAAACACCTTAACTGTGGTGTGGCAATATCAGATCCTCAGTTAACTGGCATAAAGAGCAAGGACTGCAATTTACAGAACCTTAAGCCATGATTTTCAAAACCGTTGCCTGTGATCAGCCTGAAATTTGATTCTAGAGAAAGCTCTCAGTGTTCCCAGGTTTGTAAAAGTTAAGCTACTGATTTCAGTACTCATATGTGGCATTTTAAGTGAAGCCTAAGATATTCAGTTCTGAATATCTGACTTCTTTTCAGTACAACTTTAGTCATCCATCAACTTGATAGAAAGACTAACTCAAAGCCTGTCATGAGACAGGCAAATATGAATTTGTTGCATTAATTTCTTTTATCTTCATCCTTTTGTGTCTAAACACTGTTCTCCCCAAGTGCTGTCCCTCCTCAGCAGCTCATGGAACTGAGATCAAGTGAACTCCCCAGCCCTGCGAATGAGCTGTGGTGGCTTGCTGGGTGCTTTCTTCAACTTGCTAGAGCAAAATGCAACACTCAGGCCCATGGCATGCAAAGCTACAGGGAGATGTCAAAGAGAACATCACTTGCTTCCTGTTCATTCCCTTCCTTCTCAGACACTGAGTGGAAACACTATGCACATAGTTTCACTCCCTCAGAATTATAGAATTCCATGTAAAATGAACCTAGGCAGTGAGGCATGCATACCCTTTACAAAGCTGAATAGCCTGTTTTGTCCTGCCTCTGTCTGCAAGGATAGTGCTTGGAGAAATTGTTTTGCCATTGCTGAAGGCTGAGAGTAGAGCTATGAATAGAACATCTCTGTCTCTCAGACCTGGAGATTTGCTACCCCTCCATTAGTTGCCCTACAAACAGTGTCCCATTTTTTCTATTTTTGTCTAATGACTGCCCTGCTTCACTGCTCTGCAACCTTAGATGAAACCCATCAGATTTGTTTAGTTAGCCAATTAATTGTATGTTCTGTTATTCGGGAGATGGCAATTGCTTTAAAATTCCAATTAATGTGAACTGAACACTTGTCTGCTGTCTTTTAGATCAAGATGGTCTTGCATGTTCAGTTTCAGAGGTTGTGCAGCTGCACTGCTCTGGTCTTATTGTGTGATGTGCGAAAACATGTGGCTCTGGACAATGTTCTGAGAGCACCACAGTAATTTCATGTTTTTATGAAACATTTCAAAATTGTCATGCACATGAGTCTATAACTAATATCTGAGTGTGAAACATACTCCAAAGAGCTTTCGTAAAGAAACCTGTGAAATGCATAAAATAATAAACCTCTGAAGAACAGAAACAGAAAGATCTGTTGATGTAGTTTATTGGCACATTAAGTAAAACACCCACAGGCATATTATTTTATAGGCTATATTGGCAGAACTCAACGGCCATGAAAAGTGAAACCAAAGAATCCTGCTCTCATTGCATGCTGACATAAAACAAATCATAGAATCATAGAATTGTTTAGGTTGGAAAAGACCTTTAAGATCATCGAATCCAACCGTTAACCTTACAATGCCAAGTCCACCACTAAACTGTGTCCCTAAGCACCACATCTACACATCTTTTAAATACCTCCAGGGATGGTGACTCAACCACTTCCCTGGGCAGCCTGTTCCAACACTTGACAACCCTTTCAGTGAAGAAAATTTTCCTCATAGCCAATCTAAAATATGAATATATTTCTGAGAATAATCCAGTAACTTCTAAACTCTTTGTTGACTCCACAGCAGGGTTCAGGAATCAGTCAGAATTGCAGTGACTGCTGTGTATCAGTGAATTGTGTAACTCTTTGCCAAACAGTACCAAAGGTCATTTATGTCCCTTTTTTAGAATATATTCCCCAACATCCATCATGCAGTTCTTGGGAACAGAAGCATACTTTTACCTGTTAAAAGAAGTGAAAAGATTTTTGCAAACAGTGATATTCCCAAATAGATTATTTTTTTATGAATTTCCAGTCCCAGATTTAACATTCAAAGTGTTCTGCCAAATTAACCATAATAAGAAGGTTGTAAGAATGTTTAGCCCTTGATAATAAATTCAGAAGTTCTGAGAGTAAATATTGTATCATTTCCTGGGTTATACTTACTCTACTAGTTTTATCTCAATTTTTTTCTAAGAAATTCATGACAGTATGGTGGGTAAAATTTAAAAAGAATATTGCAGACTTGCTGATGAAGAGAGGGAATATTTATATACCAAATTGGTAGCAGGGAAGTGATGACTCAAATGCTATTAAATGATCTTACATTTTTAACCAAAATTGCTGACGATTTCATTAAATATGAAACATTAGATTAATGGATTCAGAATCTTCGATAGCAATTATCCTTAATCTATAACCTAATTGGACAATCATAAGTTATGCTCAGGAGTAGATCTATTTTCTGATAAAGATGACCCTTTATTCAACTCATAAAGCATTAATACTTGTTAAAACCATATACTGGTATGTATTAATTTATCCTAATTTTTTATACAGGGACTGAAACTAATTCTATCGCTTTTGCTACATACAAAAACACACGTCCTCTTGAGCCATTTGTAGTCTAAAATTAGACATAAAATTCACAAATTACAGCAGATGGAGGAATGGTAAGGGAAAGGACAACATGGTTCACAGCTGAGATCGTAGGATGGGTTTTTGTTTCTTCTCTCCATGATGTTGTTATCTTTTTTTTTCTTTCTTTTTATGGTTTATTATTTGTTTGGTTTTGTTTTTGGTTTTTTTTCCCCCCTTCAGACATTCTCATAATCAAGCAAAGAACAAAGCAAGCAGTCATAAATGACCTCCTATAAAAATGGAATACTGTATCTCGTAATGATCTTATGGTAGACACAGCCATAATGTAAGTCATGTATTGGTGCAATTACAAGCTCTATAATACTAGAGTATATATGCCGAAGAGGAAACAGAAGGAAGAGGGATAAAAGTGACCTTTTCTTACTGTCTCCCAGGAAATCTCCTAAGGCCTGTCTTGATTATAAGGCTACTGAATATTTCATAGGACTTTGATGATCACATAGACAAAGTTCTAGTTAAATACACCAATAAGTAATACGATTAAAAATTAAAATAGTGGCCAGAAACTGCAGGATAGTTTGAAAAAAATACAATTCAATACAATTATAAAAATTAAAAAAACCTCTTTGCATCTGGAATAACCTGAAAAAATGAGAAACAAACAAATAGACAAAAGTTCTGTTAATCTTAGGGTTATTACTTAAGATCTTAAGCTGAACCTGAGCAATAATGTCACATAGCGAAAAAGATGGTCACAGTACCACTATGTATAAAGAAGAATACATTTTCCATATTAGGTGAATTTACTTTTCCACTCTTGTTAGTATTAGCGATGTCTCAACTAGATCCTCTTTTGGAGGAATTAGGCAGTGAATATTACACACAGAATCACAGAATCACAGAATGGTCAGGGTTGGAAGGGACCTCTGGACATCATCTAGTCCAATCCCCCTGCCACAGCAGGTTCACCTACAGCAGGTAGCATAGGACGGCATCCAGGCGGGTTTTGAATGTCTCCAGTGTGGGAGACTCCACAACCTCTCTGGGCAGCCTGTTCCAGTGCTCTGCCACCCTCAAAGGAAAGAAGTTCCTCCTCATGTTAAGATGGAACTTCCTATGCTCAAATTTGTGCCCGTTACCTCTAGTCCTATCACTGGGCACCACTGAAAAAAGACTGTTCTCATCTACCTGGCACCCTCCCCTTAAGTATTTATAAGTATTGATAAGATCCCCCCTGAGTCTTCTTTTTTCCAGACTAAAAAGCCCCAAGTCCCTGAGCCTTTCCTCATAAGGAAGATGTTCCAATCCCCTAATCATCTTGGTAGCCCTTTGCTGGACCCTCTCCAGCAGTTCCCTGTCCTTCTTGAACCGGGGAGCCCAGAACTGGACACAATACTCCAGATGCGGCCTCCCCAGGGCAGAGTAGAGGGGGAGGATGACGTCCCTCGACCTGCTGGCCACACTCTTCTTGATGCACCCCAGAATGCCATTGGCCTTCTTGGCCACCAGGGCACATTGCTGGCTCATGGTCATCCTGTTGTCCACCAGGACTCCCAGGTCCCTTTCCACAGAGCTGCTCTCCAGGAGGTCAGTCCCCAACCTGTACTGATGCATGGGGTTATTCCTCCCCAGATGCAGTACCCTACACTTGCCCTTGTTGCATTTCATCAGTTTTTTTTTCTGCACAATTCTCCAGCCTATCCATGTCATGCTGTATGGCAGCACAGCCTTCCAAACCAGCTAGATACAGTCTAAGAGTATGAAGAATAATGAAAGGTCCAGGAACCAAGACCCAGAGAGAAAAGATTAACTTAGCGCTGCTAGTTTATGCAAGAGAAGACTGGGAGAAGACAAAATAACAACATTAAAATATGCAAAAGGCACTATAAAAAAAGTGATGTTTGTGATAAGGAAGATGAAGAATAATGGGCCAAATTTGTATCAGATTTGAACAAGGTCAGAAATTAGAAAAAATCACTATAAAACATTCTATGGGTTTTATGTGATCCTAGTTACAGTGAAACACTGAAATGGTTTAGAGAAGTTGTGATGTGTCCATCACTGACTGCTTTTCAAAATACTAGAGACTATCTCTCAGAAATGAGATTTATTACTTTAAGCCTTGATTAGGAAGGGAACAAATGACATTTAAACCTTCTTTCTTATAATTTTATGATTTCTTTGTGATTTCCACCTAAAAAGACCCCCAAACTTAATTGAATATACATTTGAACATTCATCAAAAAAATGTTTTTAAGTAATCAGAGTAGGCTTCAGGAATGGAATGAATTTCGAGAAAATGTAATAAAAATTGCTCAGAGAATTATGATTCCAGGATAGTAAAAACTCCATAAGAAATCAAAACACTTCAACCACTTCTTTAAAAATAAAGTCTTTCAAAGGATTCTGGGGCTATCCAGTGAGTTACATCAACTGATCCTTTCCAGAATTCATTTTGTATATAATAGAGTACAGGATAGAAAACTATAAAAGTATTATCACCAGACATTAGTCACAATTCATATTCAGAAGTCTCATGTGAAATTTGCAAATCATCTCAAGTCCATTTTAGAGTGTTTGAAGCTATTTCCCTATGCATCATTAACCATTAATTGAATACTGGGTTGCTCACTTAATAGGACTACTATTTATAACTCATTTAGTAGTTAGAAAAGTTTAGAGGTGAAATTTTCATCCTATAGTCATCAATAGTAATTGGGCATTGGTGTCATCACTGTTGGAAGGTCACTTAGAAGCTTCTACAGCAGTATTAATAGCAGTGTACTGGGTATATACTAAATGTTCATTTTTAAAATGATGAACACTTTTACAGTAATTTAATTATTTAATTCTTTCAAGAATTCTGAGAATATCTCATTTTGTACATATTGACTTAAGTTTACTTATCTATACATTTTCAGGTTTTGAAAATAATCTCTTTCTTACTTACCTACAGTGATAAAATTTTGCTACAATATCTCTTAAAATTATCTTGGTTCAGATTAACAGAGGGTTTAAATCACTAATAATTACATCACTGCATTCTTACACGGAAGAAATAGTTTTATATTCAAATCAACCATTTCTGTTTATTCTTTTTAGTCTATAATAGCATTTACGAAAACCTTTGTGGAATTTTTTCCCCCACAGCTTCTTAAGGGGACATATTCCTCAGGAAGAAGCAGCATAGAATTATTTAGGTTGGAAAAGACCTTTAAGATCATTGAGTCCAACAAACAATACAAAAAACCCAAAGCAGTTTATTTAATCTGTGCATCTCTACTGTATTTTCTGCCTTGCTAATCTATAAAACTAATGACTATTAGAAATACTCAAACTTTCTCCAGTAACTTGTAGGAAATAAAATGTTAAAATAGTCCACAGTCACCAAACAATTTGTTTCATTTGTTAATATTATAAAAATGCATACTTTAGTATACATATTTATATGCAGTCAAAATCAACATATACAAATACCTGACTAGGGGTGGGGAGTAGACAAGATGAACTTTTCTCAGTGGTGTGCAATAGAAAGGCCAGAAGCAATAGGCACAGACTGAAATATGGGAAATTCTATTTAAATTGTGTTTTACTGTAAATGTGGTCAAATAGTGGAACAGGTTGTGTTGTCCAGAGAGGTTACGGTGTTTGCATCCTTGAAGAAATTCAGAACCTGACTGGACTCAGCACTAAGCAACTTGTTCTAGCTGACCCTGCCTGAGCAGGGGATTGGACGTATCCCTAGGTCCCTTGAACCTCAATTATTCTGTGATTCTGTGAAATTTATGGAAATAAATTTGAAACATAAGTTTTATTAGCTTTCAAAAATATTTGGATTTGGAGAATTTGTACTCAACCTAAAACTTAATATTTTATTCTCTCTTGTGCCCTGGGAATGTTAGGTTTACTCTTTAAAATTACTTTTATTAACATAAGGACCCAAATTTTGTTTTCTAAATTTAAAGGGTAAGAAAATTTCTGATAGTAAAATATTAACTTGATGAATAATTCAGAGTGGAAAGAAGTGGTAGAAGTCATAAAGTCACATTTTGAACTGTAGCTTTGTGGTTGAACAACATGACCTTTCACATTCGAAACCGTGATTTGTGTTTAATCTGTAGTCCTCTAGGAAATTAATTTGGCCAGTAGTCCATACTAGGGAACCGTTTCATAATCTTAAAGGATATTAACTGTAAAACATCCTTTGCTATTGAGACAGATTTTTATACAGAATTCAGTATGATGAAATCTTTATAGGCTAGGAATGGCAATTATAGTATTATTAGCAAAACATTTGGAGGGCAATACATATTAGAGACATTGAACCTAACTGATAGCTGGCTAAGTTTATGTAATTAAATCAGTTCTTGACAAGTTACAAAGTAGGTCACAAGGCAGTAAAGGATGAAGCACAACTTTTGCAGCTAATTCAGGGCCTCTGACCCACTGACTCAGGATCTTCTGCTTCACGTTGCTCTCCCTGGACCCTGAAGGAGAAAAAAGGGAAAATCAGTGCCTTTCTCTATTCACATGAGAAATAACTGTATGCAGCTATAGTTTCCGAGACCTGTGGAAAAATTCTAGCTGCCACTGGAACCAGAATGAGCTGTACATGAGCATACAAAAGTTAGTTTAGGCCTTTTAGCCCAGTTCCTACAGCTGCTTTTGGCTCCACTACTAATTAGCTGTTCAGCACTCAGTAATTAATTTGCCAGGACGGTGGCTCGTCCTTTCACTGGAATTTGGGAAAGGAAGAACTGAGACAGAAAATCACTTAGGTTAACCCAGTGAATAAAGAATGATGAGCAATGACTAAAAAAAAAACCTAAAATCATGGAGTAACAGGAAATGTAATTAATTGCCTTTAAAAAAAGAAGTTATAAGATAGATGAGATCACTTCCTAGAATAGAGATATGAGTCAAACTTTGGAGGTACCTGTTTGCATTAACTGTACAGTTAGTTTAAAATAACTAATTCATCTTAAATGATAAACTTTCAACCACATAAATTCAAGAGAGATAAATCTTAGAGATGCTTATTGAGAAGTTGGATGGCCATAACATCTTCATGTTTATTATTGAGAAAAATTTCAAGGGGTTTGTTTGGGTTTGGTTTTTTTGTTTCTTTTAAGTTGAATGACTGAGCAGGGCAAAAGAAATTCCTATTCTAAGAGTTCCCAGATGTCCTCTTTTTATTTTTTATTGAGGGCTCAGAAGGTCCAAAATCAAAGATGTTTTAGCCAACAGTAAAGAACAAAAGTTACAGCTCTTAATAATAAACTATTATGTATTGACCAACCCTAATTTATCTGAACTAAAAACTACTTTGCCTCTACTAAAAAATATTTTGCAAAATACAGGAATAAATAATGTATTTTATTATTTTAATAAGTACATTTTAATTTTGTAACACCATTTAGAAAATTTTAACTTCAATGCAAATAAAGCATGAATAAGACAGTATACTGACTAATAAACCTACTTAGGAGTGAGTGATTTTCTGCTTTGATATGCCAGCTATTAGCTAAACATTCTGATTCAGGAAAGAAACCATACATATTGCTTTCAGCTTAGAATTTAAAAAATCACATGTCTCTCAGAGTTAGTATCTGGGGTTATTTTTGCATGTCACCTCTTTCCTATTCTTCCAAATTACATTGTACCTACTCTTTGCTTTACATATCTGTATTTGGAACCCAAAAAGAAAATATCAAAAAGTAAAATACTTTTATGAATCACCAGAACTAGAAAGACCATATTGAGCCTTTTGATGGAGTCGTGGAGCATATGACTCAATTGAATGACTCACCACTTCTTCCTTAACCCCAAATATAGTATTGCAGGAGAAAGAAGGAATGAAAAGAGATGAGGAAGAATTTTAAAAAAGGGGAGAAAAAAAAGAAAGAAAATAAACCAAGCAAAGATTATGTTTTTCTTCTAGAATACTAAGCATTAATAAGCACCACTGCTTTCTATTCATTCTTTGATTTTGAGTTTTCCATTCATTGAAGTAATTAGGTTCTCAGTAAATTAGTTAGCCTAGTTAGTTCTTCAGTTTACAGTTGATCAATTAGCAGGTACCGTGTCTTTCTGCATATTTTGACAGCATCCAGAACAATATGGTCAAATAATCTTTGACCCTTATACTTAATGTTACATAAATATATAAATAAATAAATCAAAACACAAGATGCCGTTATTTATGTGGTCATAGTCAGGTATTTTCTGGATGTGTGTGATGTCTATCCATCTTCTGCTACTAATGGAATATGATACATGTCTTCTGTGATTTCGCTGCAAACTATTTCAGCTTCTTGTGCTGTTAACAGCACAGTGGGTCTTTTCTCTAAGCTATATAATTACATACCATGAGTATGGAAAACTCATAGTAAATTCCTGCTTGGGAAGTTTGTGATTGCTCTACTTTGTTTCTCTGTTAACAGCTATCAGTCTTTAGTATCATTCATGGATGGTATTTTAGTCAATTCTGAGTGCAGCTACCCTGAGTCTGCACAGAAGAACGGTTCTATAATACAAAACAGACTTTACCATTACAAATAAGAAAAAGCACACAGTTTGTCCCACTCCTACACTAGCATTTCCAGTCCCTCTACATCTGCAGATTCTTACAGGCATTCTAAAAGTAGAGAATACCATGGATAGTCCTGAAAAGGAGAAAAAATAATCAAATATGGCACTCTTTTTTCCAGAGAGACAATATCCATTTCAGCATTTATAGAGAACATTTATAATAAAGGCATAAATCTTCACAGTAGCTATTGATCCCCTGGAAGAATCTGCTGCATATGAAATTCTGACTCCCAGGAAGTACTAAGACACAACGCAGACTGCTGAAATTTGTGTCTCTTAGCCCAAACAATTATGCTTAAATAAATGCAGAATAAACTCATACAAAATCTCCCATTTGAATTTCACCAACTGTTTGACTTGATCTTGTGAAAACAAGGCGATCTATTTGTATGTGTAATTGTATCTCATTGTACTTGATGTTCCTTCTCTTTTCAAAACCCAAAAGCCTCAGCATTCTTGTATAAAGCATTCCAACAGATGACTTGATTTCACTCAAATCTTCCTATCTGCAGCATCTTTTTATAAGGTAGTTGTAAATGAACCTAAAATTGACTAAGGACTTTGATTAGGTATAACTTTTAGATTAAGGAAAGCATCTTTCCTACAGATAAATGTCTATTCTCCTAAAAAGCACCCTTGCAAGAAAAAAAAGCACTCATTATTGCTTGTAAGCATATTCCCGGCTGAATGTGTTTTCTATCATCTCAACTGTTCACAGACAGAGGAGTAAAAGACAATATGAATGGAACACAAGAAAACATTTTTTTTGTGTGATAACAGTAATACAACTGCAGTACTGTTCACTGAAAAGGATGGTATTGTACTACTGCAGAAGCAGGGCTCTGTATTTTTTGATAGGCACTATAAAAACTTACATTACTCTGTTCCAAATTGAACCGTTTAGGGAACCTGTTACTGCTAGATCACACCATTTTTCAGTAAAATACTAAGCCTTGTATATCCCTGGATACTATTATTGAAGGCGATAAAATGTACTATTGTAAGATCAACGAGGGTTGAGATGACTATATTCTCATAAGCTAAAGAAGACAATCACTATGATAATTAGAGCATGTTAATTACTCTCCACTAGCAACGAAAAATGCAAATGATATACAGCAGGAAATTAACAGCAGTTACTGCTCAATATTGCATGACTTTTCCATTAAGTGTAATATGAGAAGTTGTTAAATTATAGAAAATGAGAATAATGAAGCTGGAATATTAAAGAAGCTTAGGTTTCCAATCTGGCTATGGAGGGAATCATTAGGAAGAGTCCTGAGGATGTGATACTGTCCATCCAGGTAAGGCACGCTTGTGTAGTACATTGGGGAAATCTTTATGCCTTATTTTATTTTCACTAGGTAAAACAAGACTCAGTATTCTGGCTCAGCTGGAAGCAGTACAGGAGTCTTTTCTGAATAATGGATCTACTGCAACATAGCTAACACAATTTCATCCCTTTCTTTGAAAAACAAAGATTGAAGTTGGGTATGATGGTGCTTTTCTGAGAACAAACAAGCAAACAAACCAAAAAGAGCAAATAATGTTCTGTGCCTTGGAAAGGTTTAAATCCAAAGGCTGAAGTCTCTTATAGCCTGAGGACTGAAACCAGCACGAGAAAAAAAAGCCATGGGAGAAGTGTATGACTGAGTATATTTTTATTTTTAAAGTATATTCTCAGGAGTATAGACAATCTTATCAAAATAGTGACACACCTGCTACTGTCAGCTACCAATGAGCAACAGATAAAGAAATATTGACTTTTAATAAGTTAGATTTTTTTTAAAAAAACATAAGAGACATTCCTACATATTACAGGCATGTTTCACAAAACATCAAATCAGTTCATAATTTTCCAATTACTTCAACAAGTCTTTGATTATGATCATTGACATATTAATTTGGGGTCCACGAGTCTGATACAAAATATATCCATGCACAATGTAAGACAAACTGGCATTTTGCAAAAAGCTTAAAATATGAACACTTCAACACAGATCTTGATAAATAGTTACAAACTATTTATTCTAATTGGAAAACAAAACCTGCAGTTTTATTTTTCATTGCACTACATTATGTTTTTTTTTAAATAATTGTATTTCCTAGTGCCTCAATATTCTCAGCTGGCTACTCAAATTTCATTAAATTATGAGATGTAAAACATGTACAGTTCTGTCAGTGTGGATTGTTTTTAGTGCTTTGTGTATGCTATAGGTGTACTTAAAGTCCCATAATCCCAGAAGATATGGAACTGAAATTTTTAAAAAACATTTTCTTGCTTTTAGACTACATCAGCGTCTGTGCCTCCGTTGTTTTTTTTCATGTTATCATGAACATTTGTTCATTTGTTTGAGTTGGATAAGAGAGAGAAAAAGAGGGGGGCGGGGATTGTTTGTGGTTTGTTGTGTATTTGTTTTCTTTCCCCCCACCCCTGCCCCCCTAGAGGACACTGTTCCAACTTCTCCAAGAAAAGGGCCCACTTCAGATGGGCTCCTACATAGAAGCAAAACAAATCTTCATGGTAGGTGAGCTGACTTGACCAGAAATAAATGGAAAACAGGAGCTTAAGAAATTTGACACAAAATCAAGTTATCAAAATTAATCAGGACACACATTAGAGAAGAAGTTATTCACACAATCACAGAATCACAGAGTCTCCTAGATTGTAAAAGACCTGTAAGATCATCTAGTCCAATCATTAACCCAACATTGACAAGCCCACGACTAAACCATGTCCCTAAGCACTATATCTACACAACCCTTAAATACCTCCAGGGATGGGGACTGCCATTACCCACTGCCCTGGGTAATGCGTTCCAATGCCTCATGATCCTTTCAGTAAAGAAATTCTTCCTAATACCCAAACTAAACTTCCCTTGGTGCAACTTGAAGCCATTTCCTCTTGTTCTATCACATGTTACTTGACAGAACAGGTCGACTCCCACTTCTCTGCAACCTCCTTTCAGATAGTTGTAGAGAGTGATAAGGTCTCCCCTCAGCCTCCTTTTCTCCAGGCTAAACAACCCCAATTCCTTCAGCTTCTCCTCATAAGACGTGCTCCAGACCCCTCACCAGTTCCGTTGCCCTTCTTTGCACACACTCCAGTGCCTCAGTGTCCTTCTTGTGGTGAGGAGCACAAAACTGAACACAGTACTCAAGATGCGGCCTCACCAGTGCCGAGTACAGGGGTAAAATCACTTCCCTGGTCCTACTGGCTACACTAGTCCTGATGCAGGCCAGGATGCCGTTGGCCTTCTTGGCCCCCTGGGCACACTGCTGGCTCATGTTCAGCTGGCTATCAATCAACACCCCCAGGTTCCTCTCTGCTGAGCAGCTTTCCAGCCACTCCTCCCCAAGCATTGGCGGGGGTTGTTGTGGCCAAAGTGTAAGACCCGGCATTGGGCCTTATTGAAACTCATACAGTTTGCCTTGACCCATCCATCTAGTCTGTCTAAATCCCTCTGCAGAGCCTCCCTACTCTCAGGCAGATCAACTCTTCCACCCAGCTTGGTCTCATCTGCAAACTTACTAAGGGTGTACTCGATCCCCTCATCCAGATCATTGATAAAGATGTTAAACAGGACTGGCCCCAGTACTGAGCCCTGGGGGACACCACTCATGACCAGCTGCCAGCTGGAATTAACTCTATTCACCACCACTCTCTGGGCCTGGCCTTCCAGCCATTTTTTTACCTCGCAAGGTGTGTGCCCATCCAAGCCATGAGCAGCCAATTTCTCCAGGAGAATGCTGTAGGAAACAGTGTCAAAGGCTTTACTAAAGTCCAGACAGACAACATCCACAGCTTTTCCCTCATCCACTAAGTGGGTGACCATGTTGTAGAAGGAGATCGGGTTTGTCAAGCAGGACCTGCCTTTCATAAACCCATGCTGACTGGGCCGGATCGTCTGGTTATCCTGTGCATATTGCATGATGGTACTCAGGATGATCTGCTCCATCAACTTCCCCAGCACCGAAATCAAACTGACATGCCTGTAGTTTCCTGGATCCTCCTTCCGGCCCTTCTTGTAGATGGCTGTCACATTGGTTAGTTTCCAATCTGCTGGGACCTCCCCAGTCAGCCAGGACTGTTGGAAAACAGTGGAAAGTGGCTTGGTGAGCTCCTCCACCAGCTCTCAGAACTCTTGGGTGGATTCCATCTGGTCCCATAGACTTGTGTATGTCTATGTGCTGCAGCAGGTCACTGACCATTTCTTCCTGGATCGCGGGAGCATCAACCTGCTCCTGGTCTCTATCTTCTAGCTCAGGGGGTTGGATCCTCAGAGTGCAAATGGTCCTATTACTAAAGACTGAGGCAAAGAAGGCATTAAGCACCTCAGCCTTTTCCTCATCCTTAGTCACCATGTTTCCCCCTGCATCTAATAGAGGGTAGATGCTCTCCCTGGCCCTTCTTATGCTGCTAATGTATGTATAGAAAGATTTCTTGTTGTCCTTTACAGCAGAAGACAGATTAATTTCTTGCTGGGCTTTGGACTTTCTAATTTTCTCCCTGCTTAGCCTCACAGCATCTCTGTAGTCATCGAGCATGGCCTGCCCTGTCTTCCAGAGGCCATAGACTCTCCTTTTTTCCCTGAGCTGCAGCCAAAGCTCTCTGTTCAGCCAGGCCTGTTTTCTTTGCCACTGGCACGACTTACAGCACATGGGGACTGCCTGCTCCTGTGCCTTTAAGACTTCCTTCTTAAAGAGTGTCCAGCTTTCCTGGACTCCTACGCCTTTCAGGACTGCCTCCCAAGGGACTCTGTCAATCAGTCTCCTAAACAAGTCAAAGTCTGCCCTTTGGAAGTCCAAGGTGGCAGTTCTGCTGCCCCTCCTCCTCACTTCTCTAAGAATGGAGAACTCAATCTTTTTGTGATCGCTGTGCCCTAGTCAATCTCCCACCGTCATATCACCCACCAGTCCTTCTCTGTTCACAAAGAGCAGGTCCAGCAGGGCATCTTCCCTGGTAGGTTCACTCACCAGCTGAGTAAGGAAGTTGTCCTCGACACACTCAAGGAACCTCCGGGACTGTTCCCTCTCTGCTGTGTTGTATTTCCAGCAGACATCTGGGAAGTTGAAGTCCCCCACAAGAACAAGGGCAAGCGATGGCGAGACTTCTCCCAGCTGCTTGTAGAAAGTGTCATCTACCTCTCTGTCCTGATTGGGTGGTCTATAACAGACCCCCACCACAACATCAGCCTCGTTGGCCTTCCCTCTGATTCTGAGCCATAGACACTCAACCGTATCATCGCTATAATTGAATTCTAAACATTTATGAGTCCCTAACATACAGGGCCACCCCACCACGTCTCCTTCATTGTCTATCCCTTCTGAAGAGCTTGTAGCCATTGATTGTGGCACTCCAGTCACATGAGGCATCCCACCACGTTTCTGTGATGGCTACTAGATCATAATTTTCCTGGTGTACCATGGCTTCTAGCTCCTCCTGTTTGTTGCCCATGCTATGTGCATTAGCGTAGATGCATTTCAGTTGGGCTAACATTCCCAACACTTCCTTGTGGGTGGAAGCCCTAGTTCCTACCTGACTGCTCTCAGGTTTTTCCATGGCTTCTAACCTATCAATAACCTTTCCATCTTTACTGCCCTGTGTATCTCCAGCCCCTAGCTCCACTGAGACAGAATAACAAGGGTCCTCGCTACTCACCATCCTGCAAACCTTGGCATGTTCCCCCTGGGCTTATTTCTAGCAGGCCCAGTTACATTCCCTTCCAATCTAGTTTAAAATTCAATTATTTGTAAATCTAAGGTGTTAAGCAAGAATAAATAGACAAAGACTTTTTATAAACATCAGTTCAGCCCAGTCATGTTGAAACTAAAATTAATATGACTGGAGTGATGAAGCATTGATATATTAAAACTGTATCTGTACTGACATATGAAAAAATATGTTTATGACAGAATGATGTAATATACCAAAAAAGGTAAAGTGATAGCAATTAATACAAATTAAAACCAATACAAATTCTATAAAACTCATAAGAGAAACTGACATATTGAAATTTTTCAGCAATACAGTTAAGGACAACTATGGTGGATTGACCCTGGCCAGCAGCTAAGCTCCACACAGTTGCTGTACAGAGAACAGGAAGAGCAAAAGAGAGAAAACTGGTGGGTGAAGATAAAGATAGTTTAATAAGTGAAGGAACAAGGAAGAAAAACAAAACAAAAAGACACAAGCGATGGAAATGCAATCACTCACAACCTTCCACCAAAAAAATGACACCCAGCCAGTCTCCAAGCAACATCTACCTTCCCAAAAAACACCTCCCCTCAGTTTATATTGCTGATCATGATGTTATATGTCATGGAATACCCCTTTGGTCAACTCAGATCAGCTGTCCTGGCTATGTCCCCTCCCAGCTTCTTACCAGCTCCCAGCCTATTCGCTGGGGGGGCAGCATGACAAGCAGAGAAAACCTTGACACTACAAATACTGCTCAGCAATAGCCAAAGCACTGGTGTGTTATCAACACTATTTTAGTCACAAATCCAAAACCAGCAGCATATGGCCTGCTATGAAAAAAATTAACTCCATCCCACCCAGACCTGTTACAACAACAAAAGCAGAATTTAATACATATCCAAAAAAAGAACAGTCTCTGTTCAGAAACAGAAAATGGTAGTTGTTTCGTTGTTTTGACTGAAATACTCTGAGTGGCAAGGAAATCCAGGTCTGTTTCCCCAAGTCACCTACCTGGACTTCATTTATTTTAACAGCTCTAGAGAGTAACAGTGTATTCTCTTTAAATTCTAGCCAAGTGTCATTTGAGATAAAACTTCAGTGCCACAAAGTATGGGTTAGAATGCGTATATTTAAGGATGGTTTATGAATTTTCCTTTAAGGTTAACTAGATGTACTGATTAAACAGCAATGAAACAAAACCCAGAATGTCACCATCTTATGGCAGTCTGACAGATTCCTGTAACGTAGACAAAAGAATTAACGACATCCCTGGTATAGATTAAGATGGGAATAAGGTTGTATCTGTGCTTGATTATGGTGTAATACGTGAAGGATGAATTGGGATGTTCTGTGTGCTGTGTGATGCAAGCAGTTACATGGAAAAGATCTTTCTTAAATGCCAGTCTATACTTTAATCATGTTCATGTCTAGAAAAAAATTTAATTATCTAGAATCTGCAGAATGCTCTATTTTGATAATAAGCAAAAGTATTGCTCTGAAACAACTCATTTTCTTGAAATCATGAATCAACAAGTCATTCTTTTCTTCTTTTTTTTTTTTCTCATTTGGGTGTTATTCAGCATCTAGAAATGGCATTGCAGCGATATTTGAATCTTGTTCGACATTCCATAACTGAAATTATTCAACATTCCATAACTGAAATTATTACTACAGAATTATCGGCACAATTCAAAACACTTGCAGCAGAATGCAAACTGTTGCTGACTACACAATAAAAGTCATGGTTGTCTGTTTTGTAACATCATTGCATTCCAGGTAGGAAATTCTTCCTTAGAAAACATTATTGCAACAAACTCAAAAAAATTATTTTCCGTTATATATATACTGTAAGTACTAGTGCCATTAATTCTTTGGCATTGTTCATTCACTTGTGCATATTGAAACCATATAGACTGAACTTTACATGTACGTTATACATCCACATTAATCACAGTATGCTGGTAGTTGATTTACAGATGCAGCACATGGATTTGACAAATCCAACATGCCCCATACAAAGCACTTTTCTTTAAATAAGTACACTTATTTACTTTGAGTACACTGGAAAAAAAGTATATGAGTAAAATTCAGATGCCTTAAGCATGCATTTATTTTGTAATTTAAAATTCTATTTAGTAAGATAAAAATAAAATCCTGTGAGATCGTGTATCACAAACACATCCACCTTACTTAAAGCATGACTGTTGTTGATTATAGACTAGGGGTATTGTAGAATGAAAATTGTTGAAAAGAAAAACACATATGGAAATGTTTTCTTACTTTGTAGGGGAGAAAAAGCATGCTAATAAGAGAAATGACAAAGAAATACAGGAATTTTGAAATTACATATTACCAAATAAGACTGAAATAGCACTTTCCATGTAGGCTACTCCTGAAACAAACACTCTTATGTTGCAAATATACAATTTCTTTATATCTATCAAACCCATGCAGATGAAAAAAAAAAAAAGGAAGAGTAAAAGAGAGAGTATAAGAACTTGTTTTAGTCTAACAATGAATACAAATTAAACATTTAAAGAAGACTACTCTTTTTTATCTCAGTGAGAAATGATCTTTCCATAGATTGTTTTTCTTCAATTATATTGAATACTAGTGTTTCATCTTCAGCAGAATTCTCTAAAAGTTCAGGTCCAACTTAAAATCTTACTTGATATTTATTTGAAAACTCTATTTAACTTAAGTTCTCTGCTTTCATGTTTTCTTTTCACAGATGCATAAAGTATAGCCAGGATTTCCAAACTATCATAAAGCATTACACTGACAGAAAATATGGTGACAATGAAGAAACAGGGAGTTGTTTTGTGTGTGTCTATACAGCAATAATCATATAAGATTTTAAAAGACATGAAATAATATCATACTAGCTGTATAAAAACCAGGTATAATTACATTACAGTTGTCAATAATAAGGTACTCTTCATTCTTCCACCGTAATACACTATTTGTTAATGACAGTTTGGGGACCCAGCTATGTATAAAGATATTGATTTTCAGATTGAACTAATACTTTTTTCCAATCAACCCATGATTCCAATGATTCTTTTTCAACTGCTTATCTATCATCTAGTGGTTTATTGTCTCTCCATCTAAAAGAAAGTCTTATATTAGTCATTGTTGTCCTTCTGCCCCACTTCATGACTTGCAGTTACAGAATAGGTTCACTGTCCCCATAGCTGATGAGAAGCTGGGAGCATTGTCAAATGGAGCATCTCTGGTGGCTGAGTGTAAGCCACTCAGAACAATTAGAAGGAAGCAGTGAATGACTGTAGTAGGAGATCCCATCTGCTGACCTGATTCTTCATCTAGGGAGACCTGCTGCTTATCAGGGGCTTGCATTCGGGAGGTTGTGGAGAGGCTACCAAAGTTCATTGAGCCTTCTAACAGTTATCACTTGCTGCTCCTCCGGGCACTCATGATACTGCCAAGGGTAACCTGGGAAGCATCAAGTGTGAATACAGGGCTCTGGGGCATTGATCAAGGATATGGGGCATTCAGATATTCTCCTTCTTCCTGCTGGTGAGGTAAAAGGGTCTGAGGAGGACTTAATGGATCCTGCAAGTTAACAACTGCTTCCATAGCTGATGTCTGCAACAGTATTTCGGCTTCTACAACCATGGGAATCTCTTTGAGGGTCCATAGCTGCTTGGAAGAGATGGGATCCATTTGACTGCATAGGGCAAAAGTATCTTTACTAACAGGCTGATCATCCTGGTAGGGAGAGCTCTGAACTAGAAATTATGCCAGAGACAGTGACACCTCAACGAACAAGTAAGGAAGCTAGGCATAGGGTGGGCAAAGGTGGTGGAAACAGAAGGGGAAAAGCAATAAATGAAATAGAAATGAAGTGGAATCTTTTAGTGCAAGCATGTAAAGAAGGAAGTGCCTGCAGAATGGCATTATGGGGAAACTTCTCAAGCCTATACTGGGGAATTAGCACACTTGTATGCTTCTCTGAAAAGCCTCTACACTAATGCACATTGCATGGGGAAATAAACAGGAGAAGTTACAAGTTTGTAGTTACAAGGCAATGACCTCATTGTGATCATGGAGTCATAGTGGGATAGCTCATATGACTGGAGTGCTGGGAAAGAGGGGTACAGACATTTTGGGAAGGATAGGCTGGGAAGATGAGGAGGGGGAGTTGCCCCTCATATTAGAGCAGTTAGAATGCATGGAGCTCTCCCTGGGGTTAGGTCAGGAATCAGTCAAGAGCTTGGGGGTCAAGATTAGTGGGTGGACCAACATGGATATCTGCTATATATCTTGTGATAAGTTAGCCTTGGCTAGTCCATCCAACTGCTTGCTCAATTGCATCATCCCCTCAGTGGGATGGGGGAAAAAAAAGGAAGAACAGGAACAGGAAAACTCATGGCTTGAGGTAAAGACAGGGAGACTGATTACCAGTTACTGTTATGGACAAAACTGACTGGACTTGAAGAAAATTAATTTCATTTATTACTGATTAAATATTTTTAACTGCTGATTTGGGTAGTGGAGAAAAAAAGACAAACATTAAATGAACATTTATCCTCCCTCCTTTGCCAGATTTCACTTAGGTAATTCCTTTCTGACTCCTCTTCCCTCTGCTGTCCAAAGGTGGTCCTTGACCTTGGAACACTGAGCGCGGGACCCTGAGCACTACCATTCCAGGATGTCTACAAGACAATGCTGAGCCTCTTTCTTATCTCATCACCAAGGGAAACTTCTCTCCCTTGCAACGAGTCTGTCCTGTCTCTGGTATTCCTGCTTCCAGCCAGGTTAACCCCTTCTTGCAGTTAGGCTTCTTTGCTCTCCACACCAGATCATTCCTCGGTCACAAATTACCACTGCTGAGTAGTTACAATTAGAATTTCCCCTTCACTACTCTTCTCATCCCTGTGTGGCATAGGGGGAATGGAGGTGGGGCTGCTACAGTCAGTACATAGCAGTTTCTCTCTGCCTCTCCTTCTTTCTCATACTGTTCCCATGCTCTGGTGTGGTTTCTCCACAGGCTGCAGTCCTTCAGGAATATCCATCTGTTCCACCATGGGTTCTTCCACGAGCTGCAGTCCTGTCAGGAAAATCTTCTCTGGTATGGTTTCTCCATGGGTGGCCGTTCCTTGAGGAACAGTCATTTGTTCCACCATGGAGTCCTCCACGGGCTGCAGAGAATATCTTTTCTGCCATGGAGTTCCTCCTTCTCCTGACATTGGTACTCCCTCAGTTTCTCACTTTTTGTTCACTCTTCTCTGTCCAGCATTGTTTGCCCTTTCCTCCTGGAAAGCATTTCCAAACACATGAAGTACAAGGAGGTGATTAGGAGTAGTTGACACGGATTTACAAAAGGAAAATAATGCTTGAACAATCTGATGGATGTCTACAATGAGGTTACTCTCTTGGTACATGAGTGGAGAGCAGAGGATGTTGTTTACAATTGATTGTAGTAAAGCCTTTGATGCTGTCTTCCATGACATCGTCATAGACAAGCTGACAATGTACAGGTTAGATAGGTGGACAGTGAAGTATATTGAAAACCTGCTGAACAGCTGGGTCCAGAGGGCTGTGATCAGTGACACAAAGTTTGTCTGGAGGCAAGTCACTAGTGGTGTACCCCAAGGATCAATACTGGGCCAGTACTGTTCAACATCTTCATAACTGACCTAGAACCTTGCACAGAGTGCACCCTCAGCAACTTCCCAGATGGTCTAAAACTGAAAAGTGGCTGATGCATCATCTGAATGTGCTGTCATTCAGAGGGACTTTGTCTAGCTGGAGAACTGAGCCATGGGGAATGTCATGAAATTCAACAAGAGGAAGTGCCAAGTCCTGCATCTGGGGAAGAATAAGTACCAGTATGTGCTGGGTGCTGAACAGCTGGAAATGAGATCTGCAGAGAAAGACCTTGGGAACCTGGTGGACAACAAACTAACCAAAAGCAATTAATACTCCCTCACATCTAAAAAGGCCAGCAGTTTCCTGGACCTACCAACATGTTGAGGGAGGTGACCCTTTCTCTCTATTCAGAACTAGTGAGGCAGCATCTCAAGTGCTGTGTCCAGTTCTGGATACCCCAGTCCAACAGATATGGATTTACTGGAGCAGGGCCACAAAGATGATGAAGGTACTTGTGCATCTCTCACATGAGGAGAAACTGAGAAAGCTGGGATTTCTCAGTCTGGAAAAGAGAAGGCTCAGGCAGGATCTTGCCAATGTGTATGAACACCTGCTTTATGAGGGAATGAAGACGAAGGAACCAGCTCCTTCTTATTTTTAAGCACTGACAGAACAAGAGGCTGTGGGCACAAATCAAAACACAAACTGTATCTGAACATGGGAAAACGCCTTTTTTTTTTTTTTTAATTTTGCTGTGAGAGTGTTTAAACCCTGGAACAGGTTGTCCAGACAGGTTGTGGGGGTCTCTATCTGTGGAGATATTAAAAATCCAACTGGACATGATCCTGGGCATTCTGCTGCGCCTGATCCTACCTGAGCAGGGTGTTGTACTAAAGGATCTCAAGAGTTCTTTGCCAATCTAAATGATTCTATGATGTCAAAATAAGAAATGTAGACACACTCATTCTTTTCTGATGAGTCCTAGTTTTCTTAGGAACAAAATCTGTATTTGAATACAGAAAGAAGCCACAGAAATCTAATAAACCCCTCTTCTAAATGCTTAGGATGAGCTGTGTAACATTTGTCTTATAGCTAAATATTCCCAAATGACTCTAAGTACAATCTCTGAAAAGAAGGGCAAAAGACTACTTCTAAGAGGAATAGGAAACCACCAGGAGTTACTGAGATTCTTTAAACTCAGTTTTAACTATTTCAGTAAATTACTTCCCAAGACTTAATGTAAACAGGCCAAAAATAGGGAAAAAGAGACATAGTGTGACCAAACCTAAGAATTTACCTTTATTTCACTTAATGTACCAGTGAAGAAAATACAGAATCAGCTCAGGATGTATTCATGTAGACATTCATATAAACCTGTCTCAGCATCTTACCTCTATTCTGAAGCCAGACCCATCCCCCTTATTCTTAAAAAGAACAGACAATGAGTTGTGGACTAGGGATTTGAAGATTGCTCATGGGATGATGAAATTTATGAAATACAACTGCAGATGATACCATTTAAAAGCACTTCCTTCTTCTTTGTGACTAGGTATGACATATTATGCTCAAAACCTTGTTATAGGCAATAATTGAGCACAGTGTATATATGTAGAACAAATAATTTATTATTATCGTAATTAAAATCTTAATGACTCAATGAAAATACAAGGTTTATTAGTAGTCCAGTCACAGCAATATTACGAGATGTTGTAGTACAACTACTACTACTACAATTAACTAGGAGCTGCCCCTTTTCTCTGAGGTTATGCTTACCATTCCCATGTCCCTCTGGATCTAAGGTTGACAGTGTCAGCACTCAGGCAGAGAGGTGGGGGTGGCACATGGAGCTGCCAGCATCCTATCCTCTTCATTGGGAGGGGCATGATGGTGGGGGGAACCTTCCCATGGGGCTTTGGCCATGCTCGGGTTTATTTTTATAAATATTCTTATCCAGCCTGCATCCTTTTTCTGAGCTGCCAGGTTCAGCCCCTCCAGACCTACGCACACAAAGGGCGTTTTTTTCAGGCAGTGACTGTGGGAGCATGGGGGGGAAGTGTCACCCCCTCCCCAGTGGGGCCATCCCCAGATGGAGGAGGAGAGGCAGCAGTCACCGGTCCCAGCACAGAGGTTAAACCAGTGACACCCAGCTCAGACCATGGAGAGGTTGAGCCCCTGCACTGCTGGGTCAGCGCACAGCCAGGCCTCCCACTGCTAAAGGCAGAAATCATATTTACTGAGCTACAGAAAAAAGATATGGGAGTTAAGCCACATTAAATGTTATGGGTTAAATGTATACATATGTCTATATACTGCTAATCCTTTGTTTTTCTGTCAATGGGAATCTAGGTAATGATTCACAGCTACGTTCTCCTAGAAAACACAATGCAGTCGACTCTAAATAAGTGGTTTTTTCTCTCTTCCTTTACACTTCATTGCAAAATTTATTTAATAACGCAAAGCCAAAATTTATATCCTTTACCAACAGCTGATTAAGGGGTAGAATATGCTTTACCCTTCCTTTTGTTGCATACAGTCTAATAGCTCTTTACTTTCCAATGATTACGCCACTTAAATTAAAGTGGTTTGTGCAAAATAAATTAGCATTACAAACAGCTTTAGTTTCCCCTGACTGAATAAACTAAATTTGGTCACAAAACTGGAATAATAGAATTAAGTCACTTGGTTGGAATGTTTTTGATAACAATGACGTGAGTTAAAAAGACATCTCTCCTTTTAAATATCTGTTGATGCAGTATAAACAATATTCCAATATATCCTGTTATTGCTTCAGATAGGAGTTTATTGTAGAGATCATTAGGTCTTTGGTCTATATATCAAAGTTCAGAAAATATGTTTGATTAAGACTTGTGAAAGCACACGGAAATTTATACAAATAACCAAAAGACACATGAAAGAAAAAGATTTAAAAACCTTTATTAAACCAATACACTGAAAAGCCTGAAAAGCGTGCTGGGCAGTTGATATACTTGGGAATGTCATAAGAAAAAAAGTGACATAAAAAGGAATAGAATAGTAGCATGATATGGTATGGAAGCTAGAGTTTGGGAATGGTTTAAAGCTTAACTGAAAAATGTATTTTCTCTCATCCTCAAAATTTTAACTGGTAGGAAATTCCCATTTATATAGGACTTCCCTTTCTACTTGAGAGGACTCAAAGATGTCTGTGGGAAGAATAAATCAGCTATATGCAAATCAAACAAAATGTTTTGAACAACTTTATAGTTGTTAAGAAGAATCTGCTCCACTTAAATTTAAAACAAAGATTTATATTTATATTTAAGTTCTCTTAGCCTTCAGATGTCTCCAGAGATGGTTCCAACATAGGCGTCTAGTTTGTACTTTTTAAATATTAGCCAATTAGACATAGAAAAGCCTGTATGACCAAATGTGGTGTGTCCAAGGGTACCAGATGAGCTGGCTGATGTTGCTGAGGGGCCAACCTTTATCATTTTCAAAAGTTAATGGAAATTGGGGAAGTTTTCTGATGACTGGAAAAAGGCAAATATCACATCTGTCTTCCAGAAGGAGGTTCCAAGTAAAGGTCTTACCTTCATCCCTGGGAATATTATGGACCAAATCCTATCAGAAGCTGTTTATAAACACATAAAAGACAATAAGGTAACTGGAAGCAGACAGCATGTATTTACCAAGGGTAACTTATACCTGGTCAACATAACTGCTTTCTGTAACAAAGTGATTATTGCTGTGAACAGGGACAGGGCAGTGGATGCTGCATACCTTGACATAAGAAGGTCTTTAACACAGCCCATCATAGTTTCCTTAGCACTGAACTTTTGAGACATGGGGTGGATACGCGAACAGTAAGGTGTGTCAAAAATTGGCTGGACTGTTGGACTCAAAGACCTGTGACTAGTGGTGCAAAGTCCAGCTGCTGGACAGTAGCTAGTGGGGTCCTTCAGAATCAGTACTGCAACCAATACATCTTAATATCTTTATTAACCACCTGGATGGTGGGACAGAGTGTGTTCTCAGTGAAGTTGCAGACAACCCCAAACAGTGGGAAAAGTGTTTACCTATTAGAGGGCAGGGCTGCAACTGAGAGGGACCTGGACAAGTATGAGAAATGGGCTAACAGGAACCTCAGGAAGTTCAATAAAAGCAAATGCAAAAATCTGCCCCATGGGGAAGAATAAACACATGTACTAGCACGTACTGGGGTGTCAACTAGCTGGAAAGCAGCTTTGCAGAAGCTAGTGGACACTAAGCAGATCATGAACCAGCAATGAATCCTTGCAGCAAAGGCCATTTGCCCTGTGGGCTGTACAAACAAGACTAGCCAGCAAATTGAGAGAAGTGTTCAGATAAAGAACTGGCTGGATGGTCGCACTCCAAGGGTTGCGGTCAACGGCTCGGTGTCCAAGTGGAGAGCAGTGACGAGTGGCGTTCCTCAGGGGTCGATACTGGGACCCGTACTGTTCAACATCTTTGTTAGCGACATGGACAGTGGGGTAGAGTGCACCCTCAGCAAGTTTGCTGATGATACCAAGCTGTTTGACGAGGCAGACACACTGGAGGGGAGGGATGCCATCCAGAGGGACCTGGACAGGCTGGAAAGGTGGGCCCAAGCCAACCTCATGAAGTTCAACAAGGCCAAGTGCAAGGTCCTACATCTGGGTCGGGGCAATCCCAAGCACAAATACAGGCTCGGCGGAGAATGGCTGGAGAGCAGCCCTGTGGAGAAGGACCTGGGGGTGATGATTGATGAGAAACTTGACATGAGCAAGCAATGTGCGATCGCAGCCCAGAAGGCCAACCGTATCCTGGGCTGCATGAAAAGAAGTGTGGCCAGCAGGTCAAAGGAGGTGATTCTGCCCCTCTACTCCGCTCTCGTGAGACCCCACCTGGAGTACTGCATCCAGCTGTGGAGTCCCCAACATAAGAAGGACATGGACCTGCTGGAGCGCGTCCAGAGGAGAGCCACGAGGATGATCCGAGGGCTGGAGTACCTCTCCTATGAGGAGAGGCTGAGAGAGTTGGGGTTGTTCAGCCTGGAGAAGAGAAGGCTCCGGGGAGATCTTATTGCGGCCTTCCAGTACCTAAAGGGGGCCTACAGAAGAGCTAGGGAAGGACTTTTTACTAGGGTATGTAGTGATAGGACAAGGGGGAACGGCTTTAAGCTGGAAGAGGGCAGGTTTAGATTAAACATTAGGAAGAAGTTTTTCACTTTAAGGGTGGTGAGGCACTGGAACAGGTTGCCCAGAGAGGTTGTTGAAGCCCCGTCTCTGGAGGTGTTCAAGGCCAGACTGGACGTGGCCTTGGGCAACCTGGTGTAGTGAGAGGTATCCCTGCCTATGGTAGGGGGGTTGGGACTCGATGATCTTCAAGGTCCCTTCCAACCTAAACCATTCTATGATTCTATGAAGTGTTCCTTGTCTTCTGTTCAGCACTGGTGAGATCACAACTGCAGTGCTGCACTGTGGGCTCCCCATTAGAAGAGGACATGGACATCCTGGAGTTAATCTAGCACAGAACAGCACGATTATCATCGGGCTGGTGCACACGACAGACAAGGGGAAGCTGAGATCTGGGTTGATTCAGCCTGGAGAAAAGAAGGCCGAAAGGCAGACCTTATTGCTGTCTGCAGCTACCTGATCAGAGGATACAGAGAACATGGGGCCAGACACCTCTTGGAAGTGCCCAGTGATGGCACAAGAGGCAAAGGACACAAGTTGGAACATGGGAAATCCTGATTAGATATTGGAAATTTTTTTACCATGTGGATGGCCATATCCTGGAGCAAGTTACCCAAAGAGAATTGGAGTGCCGAACCCTGGAGGTATTCAAGCCTTGACTGGATATAGCCCTGCACAACCTGACCTAATTAGCCCTGCCTTGAGCAGGAGGTTGGACTAGGTTACAAGAGGTCCCTTTTGGCCTGAATCTGTTTTGATTCTGCGATTCCATTATATTCTTTTATTGCTTGCTGAAAATGGTACTTGTTTCATTGTTTTGACTGAAATACTCTGAGTGGCAAGGAAATCCAGGTCTGTTTCCCCAAGTCACCTACCTGGACTTCATTTATTTTAACAGCTCTAGAGAGTAATAATGTATTCTCTTTAAATTCTAGCTAAGTGTCTTTTGAGATAAAACTTCAGTGCCACAAAGTATGGGTTAGAATGCGTATATTTAAGGATGGTTTATGAATTTTCCTTTAAGGTTAACTAGATGTACTGATTAAACAGCAATGAAACAAAACCCAGAATGTCACCGTCTTATGGAGAATGCTATCTTACTGGGCTGCAAAAATCAGACTTTTGGGTTTTTTCTTGCCTGACGATTTTTTATTTTCTATTGCCGATCAAGGAGAAAGGATGGAGAGAAAAAAAAATGCCAGATTTTTTTACAGTTTGGTAACTAAGGCATTTTCCAGCCAACTGGTCAATATGAATATCAACTCTTATAGACAAAGGACCTTGATATCCCGTGGTCTAGAGAAATGATTGTGAAACACTTATTCTCTCGGTATGCTTTCTGCAGTCCAGACAAAAGCCTACAATAAAAATAACAAAACCAAAACATATAGGAAAGCAAAAATAAAAGTGTATTTGAAATCTCTGTGTTAATTGGTTTTGTAAGGTTGGAAAATGTGTGAATAGAAGGATTTACAAATGCCAGACTGAGGGACTGATTGCGCTGTCATTTTAGCAAAATCTTTCCTCTTAATAATTCATGTATCTTGATTTCACTGCCAGCATTTAAAGCTGAAATAGAGGCTAGAAAGCAATAAAGCTTAAGTTTTGAAAGGCGTGGGATGCAGATATTTAATGAGGCTCATACGAAATGATATAGGATATTTTATCACCGGCATGAGAAGAAGTTAAAAACAAAAATATCTTACTCCTCTGTGAATTAATATTCTGGTTTTGCTCATCAATAATTCATCTAGTTCTTGTGGCTACTACACAGTGTGAGCTCTGTGTCCCAGATCTGAACAAAGTAGAATTCCTGCCCCAATTTTGACAAAGACTTATATCATTTCTAGACCAAAAGATCTTTAGGCACATATAGAAGCTATAGCTGGGAGGACTTACATTCCGGTTTTTAATGTTATTTTGTTTTGTTTTACAAAGTACAAGTTTACAAAGTACTGAGGTGTTTTACAAAGTCTGGAGGTGTGTCATGTTCTGACACTTTGGCTTTAACTGTAGCACTGTGAAGAAGTGTTGCAATAATACTCGGAAAAACACATATCTTTTATAAGTCAGATCAAATATACCATTATTTCAGGCAGTTTGGATTCTGATTGCATTCCTTGCTCTCATGGAATTAGATGTCTGAAAATGTCAGCTTTTCAGACCTTAGGGGAGGAGAATCAAAACTGAGATCCTGCATAACTTGATAACTCATAGCAGAAGAACCAAGCAAAAGTATACACAATGTCATTTGAACACTGATAGCACATCAGCATGTAACTCTCAAGCAATGAAGTACCAGTCTGTTGGTTGGCAGGGCAACATAGGCACACAAGTTAGCATTGAACACAATTGCAGCCAGGTGAGTTAACAGGCCATATGGTCCTGGAAATTAGCGAGTAAGCTTGAAAGGAAGTCTAATGCTTATTCTCTCTTTTCAGTAAGCTAACAGCTTTCAGGTATAATGTATATCATTGGGAGGACTTTTTTTTTCTTTTAACATAAACTCTGTCAGAAAATTTAATCCAGAATCATTCCACTTAGCTTTTGGCACCTTCCTAAGGAGCCTAACCTAGGCACAAAAATGGCAAGCTATTTCTGTACTTAACAGAATGACACCTCAAGAGAGAAATTCAAATGAGCGAAGATCTGTATCATCCTGTGGAGAGCCTACTTCTCTCCAATAAGTACAGAGGGAGCCTTGAGTGGCTGTGCTCCTAACTCAAATATCTCAGTTTGAAGTCTAACGTGAGGTTGAATAAATCCAGATTTTGTGCTGTTTTAAGCAAATGGAGGCTCAAAACCATTCAGATCCATGGCAAGTTAATTAGGAAGGCACTAACAGCATTGCATAAAAGCATAAGCACTGTATCTGCCTGTTTAGTGCTGTCTTTCTGGTGCTACACAAGAAAATAAGAATTTAATCTTTTGTTTGCAAAAGGTAAACTAAAAGGATAAATATATCCACAACCCCTGCAAAGAAAATAAATTGACAATGTGGTCTAACAAGTAATAAAGCAATGTTTCCCTGAGCAGGCAACCAGAGTAAAAATCTCTCTCCCAAAGATATGAACTGTTGTAAGGGAATTTTTTAACCACTTCTATCAGACTAGAAGATGTGGATATCAAAGAACAAAAGATCCCACATTGGCTGGCTGGTTGCATTGATTGATTTACCTGTTCACAGCAGCGCTAAGGCTGCTCTAAAGATCAGACATAGCTATCTCCCATATTACCTGCCTGAAAGTTAACCTCTGGAGAGTGATTCAATTCATTCTGAAGTAGTCTCCTGGTGCAACCTTCCCTTACTGAACCGCACTTTTTTCAGGCATATTTTGCTGTGCACAAAGAGACTCTGAGAGCAAGATGCACATTCTCATGAGCACCCAGAAACTATTTACTACCTAATAGATACAGCTGAGAGCTAGGACTTGCAAGATACTGGGCTAAGCATTAATATTCTTATGAACCTAGCCTAGTGCTAACTTGGCTTTCATCAGTCATCTGGGGAATAGTTGGCTTCCATAGCTCCTTGGAATGGCATAATCCTTGATACTGCCAAGTTGAGATCTCCCATATCCTTGCTTTTTACTTAGGTTTTTATGCATTTTTTTTTTTGTGTCAGTGTGTTTTTCTTCTAGATTCCTGCATTGCTATTACCATCTCAACACTTCTGTTTCTATGTTTTCACTCTATCCATCTTGCCTGGCTTTACATTCCATAGTCTTTTACACCTCAGCAACAATGTTTGTGATAAAACTGGGTGAATGTTGCACAGCCGTTCTGCAAAGAACTGAGCTTTGAGTTACAGGTAGCTTAAGCCCTGGCCATTGGTAACAAAGACCTGATTCAGCAACCTAAATTTAGGCCTCTACAACCATTAAAGGTAACCTAGGCTGTAGTCACCACTCCAGAAGAATATTGGTCTCCTTTCAATTCATTCAAAAAATGTTCTGTCTTCCTGTCTGGCCCATGTTTTTTACATGCGTTCACTGCCCTTCCTAACTTTGGTAGGACCATGAAATAATGAAAAGCCCCCTTGCTTGGCTGCTCTATCTGTTTGACAGCAGCTAATTCTTATCTTCGTTCAACAAGGAAGCCCTTTGGTACAAGACATTTTAGGCTGTGGCATGCCTCAGCTGCAGATTCAGGCATATCCCCAGGCGTGCCACAACACAAAGGAGTCATACAAGTGAGCAGCCTTCCTCAGTGCCAAACTCTCTTCATTTTACAAACTGTCAAACAGAAGGCATTTCTTTTTTTTGCAGGGAAAACAATCAGAATCAGTCCTTATGCTTCTGGACATGGATATCATGTAAATGATGCTTTTTAGCAGATCAAATTTGAACTCAGCTATCCTATCACAGACATTATAGAGCTCATTGGTTAAGCAAGACAGGGACAGTCTTTTGCCTGTTACATATTTGAGTGCAGAACTACACTAATTGAAGAAGTATCCCTTAATATCTACTATACATTAAGTCATACCCAAAGCATTACATATCATGTTGCACACCTACATTATACTGATAATAAAGCTTTTCCTTTTTAAAGTTAATTTCTTTCTTAAACTGGTGAAAATTTCAAATCACAGCACTTAGTTTCCTTAGGGATTAATTAGAAAAACAACTACACTGGCAATCCTCTGCCTTCTGCAATACAATCACTCTCCAAGACATTTGGTACTTAATGTAGAAATAAGTAGGCTGAATCATGTTTAAACTGTTTGGGTGCTCTGAGGTGGATGTAAAGGCTATGATCCTTGTGCTTCTCTAGAATAACAAACACAGCCTCTCAGGTGAAAAGATTAAGTATTTCTTTCCTTTCCCAAATAAGGAAATTGTAACTGAGCTGCTGTGGTGTGGGGGATTTATAGGCAGAAAAGTGCATGGAATTCTACCCTGAAAGCAATCATCTTTGAGCCACATATAATTTTGCCCTTGAAAAAACTGTGAAGTCTTCTAGATAATGGAATTACTCATCAGTCACTTAGGTAGCTTGTCCAGCCTCCATAATGAATGCAAGCAGCATTGTAACACCGTCAGTATCTTAATCAGGTTGTTATAATTTTCTACACATGATAAAAAACGGTGTCTTGTCTTAGTAATTATGAGGTTTATCAGCAAAATCATTATTGGCAGGAAATTTTAGTAAGATCTGTGGCAAGTTTTGTATAACATCTGAGGAGACTTTATCTCCCATTGTTTTTGCATGCTAAAATATAATTAAGAGAGCAGAATTACAGGGATGCCATGAGGTGAACAGACCCAGGGGAAACACACAGAACTGCAGAGAGCTGTAAACTGAAGATACATCCCTAAAATGTTTATAAAATTATTGTGAAAAACTAAAGTAAAAAACACTTGACAATTTTGAAGATTTGGAAAATAGCCACAAAGTTGGAATGGTCTGAAAATAGCAAGATAAAGATTTTCCATGTGATGCAGATCAATTATAACTAAGAAAAAAAAGAAAGGAGAGGGAACGGAGGTAGAAGATAAAGATTGCACACAACTAAGCATGAAGGTTGTGTAAAAGGGCAGTCCACAGAGAGTGAAAGTGTCATTGCTCTAGGAAACAAGTTGCTTAATGCTCTGATAGGGTAGAAAATAATTTAAGATTTCTTTAATTGCATAGCTGGCAGAGGCTAAGGGCAAGAGGCACCGTATGCTTAAAAATCCTTGCCTTCTACCTGGATTTGCCATGGTTCTGGACAGGATTGAAACAGAATAAACCAACGACAGCAAAGCATGTTTCTATTTTATCCATACAAATCTCTAAGTGGACAAGGCAGTATGGCAAGAAAATAAATAAAAATCAGAAAGAAAACAAATGAAGGAAGAAAAAAATGAGAGAATTGATCTGAACCAATGCAACAGGGTTCAGTTTCATTAGATCTCAAACAATCAATTATTAAGTGCTCACTATATTGCATGCATAATAATATTATAAATAAATGCAATAATACACAGCTCCTGTACCCTTGATCTTTTCTCTCTTACAGAGGAAATAAATGTAAAAGTATGTCAGCAAAACCAAATCTCAGTAGAACAGACAGTCAAAAAGTAAGAAACAATTTTTCTACTTTTAGTTGTACGAAATGCTTAGTTGTCCATTTCCATCCTCCCAAAGACCACCCTTTTATAATGCATCGTGTATGTTGTATTTTGTGGTCAGATGCCAAAAAACATGAACAAAAAATAAATCCATCACGACAAGGGTGAAGACAAATGTTAGCCTACACAAAAGATTTCTGGGAGTGCGGTTTTATAATATAAGAGAGAAAGAACTGGAAGTGCCATTCAAATCTGCATGCATGTTTTGAGATTTTCTGCACTTATGTATATATACTGACCCTGCTTGCCAGTGATAAGGAAATCCCACTCTTCTACAGAATAAAAAAACCCAACAACATAATCATGCTCTATTCTTACTTCAATCCTCTTTTCCTTGGATTTGTATATTTATTTTTTAACCTTACATATGCCAAAGCATCTTTATTGATCCATTATGTGACAACTGCTACAAATCTTAGTTATTAGTGAGTTGCAAGTTGAAATTCAAGTCTGCCCTTTAGTTATAATTGTGGTGTGGCTGAGGGTCAGTGCTGTGATGTTAATTCCCTGGGTGGTCCAGGAACTCCCCAGCCAGCTATCTGCATACCTGAGATAACGGGCTGGTTTGTGACAAAGGACCTACTTTTAACCAGGTGACTGACTGCACCACTAGACACCTTCACCATCAGGCAGCTGCATGATTTTTACAGAAGCTTGCCAGGTAGGAATTTTGGACAATTCTAGCAATTTCCTCAGGCATGTCCTGTTGTGCCTTGTCCAAAAGATGTCCTTAGATGTGCACATTAACATCCCGTGTGAAGTATCCCAAAGGCTCCCAGGCAGTTCCTGCTGCAGAGCTGGTCAAACTGTACATAGATAAAACATTTATAAAGAGCCAATAGAAAACTGATCATGCAGATGCAACAAATGGTCACATAGGACAGCATTTTGTACATAATTGAGATATTTGACAGATGTTTTATATGTAATTAAGATAATCAATAACAGTGGATTATTCATATGCTGGCGTAGTCACGTAGGACCATGGAGCAGCTGGAATCTCATTCAAACCAGCTGAAGATGCCACTGCAATAATCATTTCAGTGGAGACTCCCATTGCCATCAGACAGCAACTGACCATGCTGTTCAAGAGATTTGATTTCCCATGTGAGTGTTACCCTTTGCCAAGATCCAAATAAATTAGTTTTTCCTTTTAACAAACATTTTTTCCATGAGTCTGTGACTGTCTCTATAACAACTTACATACACACAATTACTACAATAGGATTAATATGTCTGGAAAAGTGCAGAGAATTTTATTTATGTTTCAGGTCAAGAGTACATTTGAAGCTCACCTGGAAGGGAATTATAAAGCTGAGGCTTAAAACCTGGCCCAGAAGAAAGAAATAGTTTTTGGCCTAGTAAAATGCACACTTTTTTAAATAGGATAGTAACATAAAGCTAAAATTTGAAAAAGAAAGTTACGTGAGTTAGCAGTGAGTCACTAAAAACCTCCAGCTATGCCTAATTTCCAATTAATTGACTATCACTTTATGAGAAGACTAAGCATACAAGAACTGAAAATGGACAAAATATGTGGATTTTTAAAATATGTAGGTTTAATTCAAATACTGCAGTTCTGTGGATCATAGCAAAGTAATGAAAAACATAGAATCATAGAATGGTTAGAGTTGGAAGGAACCTTAAAGATCACCTAGTTCCGACCCCCCTGCCATAGGCAGGGACACCTCCCACTAGGTTAGTTACTCACAGCCCCATGCAACCTGGCCTTGAACACCTCCAGGGATTGGGCATCCACAACTTCTCTGGGCAACCTGTTCCAGTGTCTCACCACCCTGAAAGTAAAGAATTTCTTCCTAATACCTAATCTAAATCTACCTTCTTCCAGTTTGAAGGCATTCCCCCTCATCCTATCACCACATGCCCCTACAAAAAAATCCTTCCCCATCTTTCCTGTAGGCCCCCTTTAGGTACTGGAAGACTGCTATAAGGTGTCCCTGGAGCTTTCTCTTCTCCAGTCTAAACAACGCGGTTAGGGGATGCTT
Organism: Pluvialis apricaria; assembly: GCA_017639485.1. Classification (NCBI taxonomy): domain Eukaryota; kingdom Metazoa; phylum Chordata; class Aves; order Charadriiformes; family Charadriidae; genus Pluvialis; species Pluvialis apricaria. Next base: position 98,407,302 of record CM030009.1, read on the forward strand.
CTTAAAAAGAATGTTTGGTGCATTCAAAGAGATACTTTACCAAAACATGGTGAGAGTCCTAGCATGCCTGATGAAAGGTCAGTCTGTGAAATCATAAAAAAAAATGTTAAAATGCTTTATTTATTGGGTGCATAACTTGAGTGTCAATGGAAGAATCTGATTTTTGAAAATAACATCTCTTTTCCGCCTGCACATTTCCATTGATGGGAGCATGGGGAATAGGGGTGTGGTGTTCAGTCAGGTGGGGGATACAAGACTGAAAATGATGGAACATGCTTTATTTCACCTTGATATAACCAAGGCGTATACTTGAAGTTAGAGCAGGAATGTGCTTTTAGATCCAGTAACACAAATGTAGCCAGTAAGAACTGGCTCCCATTTTTAAATAAACATTTGAATTTTAAGATAGTAAGGTTTTATATTTTGTTTATTGATTTTTAGTTTTTAAGCAGATACAACATAATTCCAAACTGAATGTCTCACAGAGCTAAAGAATTCAGATCAGCAGAAATATGTTCATCAATCAAATTCATAATCTTTCCAAATAACACTACCCAGGTACTTAAGCATTAAATAAAGCTAACTGGTTGTTATCCATACATGATGCTGAGTAATTTTAATTCTTTTACACTTCTTTTCATTCTTTATTAATGGAAACCTATGCCAACCAGCTCATCATTTTCTCAGAATCAACCTCTGTTTGATAAATTTGTCTATTTCTATTCTATTTCTATTCTACACTTCTATAATAGTACACAATACAACTGTTTGATACGGTTTGTACTACTTTCTCTTTTTCTTCTTAATTCTATTCTTTCAGACATTTTATCTTGTTTATAATATTTAATGTCACCCAAATTTAAATCACTCTGGGAAATACAGAGTTTTTTAAAAAAATTTTCCCATTGATAGGGCATCACAATACATCTTAATGCTGGAGACATATTACATGTGGACTAATAAGGGAGGGGAAAACAAGATGATCACTATTTTTTAAAAAATTAAGTGCTTTTAATGCATTAAAAATTAAGAACCCCACAGGTTTGCCACTTTTCAGAAATTAGTGAATTAAGGAAACTGAGATATATCTAATATTTCATTTTTACAGGTATGTTTCCCTTTTCTAGGCCAATCAAAATTATAAAACTCTCCTAATGCTGCTAAACTTTTCTGAAAACAATAAAACCCCACACATTTAGATTTTTCCTTTTTATTTATTGAGAAGGTGAAAATTAAAATTTGACTAATATTTCTCAGTAATCTTGACTTTTCAAAAAGAAGGTTCTTTTGCAAAATGGAATTTCCTTAGTTTCAGAATAGGCAAAGAATGAGAGATGAATATTTAAACATTTTCATAATAGCACAAAAACATTAAAAACTGTTGTAGGTGAGGAAGAACCCCTTGGTAGATCTTACCAACTGGAATATTTCAGAGATATGCCTCAAGCTGATCAGTGCAGCCTCTTTTATGGCAGTGTTTAAGCAGAAATATTCTTACTGTGTATTGAAGTAACCTTGAATCTCCAACCCTGTGACATATAGCCACATAGTCTATTTTTAAATGTTCAATACACCCTACATAACTGAATTTGCATAAATAGTGTAATTCAGAGTTTCTTTGTACTTAAATACAAAAGCATCTAATTAACCCAGAGCTTCCGCATATATAGTGACATACACACAACCTCTGCGGAAAAATCATCTTTGAAATCAAAAGATACCCAAGAGTTAAAGTCAGCCCTTTACTTAACTGTGAACTATCCATTACTGTTGACTGAATTCCAATTGCTCAGCACACTGTATCTCATTATTTGCCTATTTTTAGTGAAATAGAAACTGAAGTTTTAGTTAACCGGACTCACTGCCAACAGTACAATTTGACTTGAAAGCTAATAGCTTGTATGACTTCACACTTAGATAGCTACAGAGGACCATGGCATTACAAGAAGACAATAACAAGGACAGATCAGTTTGTACCAGTTCCCATTTATGTTGCAAAGTTTGAATGGATTAACGTTTTAATATTTTCTGTTCTCATTAAGTTCTACCTAAAAAAGGATGAGTCAACAGAATTTTATTTCCTTCTGTTTCTAATGCTTAACATCTTCTGGAATTTCTGGTAGAATCATAGCTTTTCTTCCTCTTTTCAGTGCTCTGGTTTGAGTGACTTCCATGTTTGAGACACTGTGGCAGTGTTTAAATTCTGGGTATTTTGGTTCTCACAGATAGCTTTCTACAACTATTGTGGACTAAACACTTAACACATAAGGTACTGAAAAGCAGTTATGAAAATCCTATATTCCTTGTTTTCCTTAGAGCTTGATTTTGGGAAGCAGTTTCCATTTTCTGCTCCTGATAATTTTCAGGCATAATTAGTTAGGTACTTTGTTACCTGGCTTGCTCATTGCAACACTAATGAAGTCAAAACTAGAGTCAACACAAAGGATTATATCCAGAAGTTCTAGGTGTGAAACGTAAAAGTGAACACTTAGAAAAAAACCCACCAAATACCTCTGTGAACCTTGTGACAACAAATACAAAATTAACCCAGCATTATAAAATGGGAAGCATATAAGTTTTATATTGGCTTCTAATTTTGGCAGCTTCAATTTAGACATCTCTGTTCAGAAGTAAATGATTTTATTTGGTCATTTGCAGATACCAACCTCTCCACATTGTCTATAGAAGGAATTTATACTTCTGAACTCACATTATTTCGTGTTTTTTTATAAAACAGATGTTGTGGTTTAACCCCAGCCAGAAACTAGGACCACGCAGTTGCACACTCACTCCTCCCAGTTTGGATGGGGGAGAGAACTGGAAGAGTAAAAGTGAGAAAAAACTCATGAGTTGATAAAGACAGTTTAATATGTAGAGCAAAAGCCATGCATGCAAGCAAAGCAAAACAAGGAATTCATTCACTGCTTCTCATTGGCAGGCAGGTGTTCAGCCATCTCCAGGAAAAGCTCCATCACATGCAATGGTTACTTGGGAAGAAGAACGCCATAACTCCAAATGACCCCCCCTTCTTTCTTCTTCTCCTGCTTTATACAGTGAGCATGACGTCATATGGCATGGAATATTTCTTTGGTCAGTTGGAATCAGCGGTCCCAGCTGTGTCTCCTCACAGCTTTTTGTGCTCCCTCAGCCTACTCGCTGACAGGGCTGGGTGGGGAGCAGGAAAGGCCTTGACTGCTTAGCAACAACCGAAACCATCAGTGCACTATCCAACACTATTTCCAATCCCAAATCCAAACCACAGCACTATATCAGCTGCTAGTAAGATATTCAACTCTATCCCAGCTGAAACCGTGACACCAAAGGTCTAAACTATCCCACACCAGAGTATATGAATATCCACATCATATCAATATTTCTTTGGGGCATATTAGATAGTTTCCATATCTGCTGTAGACTACAGTTCAAGAAATTAGTTCTGAAAATCAAAAGTATTCAATTTTTGAAGTGTTCACAATAATATATTAACATATATTTGTCTGCTTACAATCAGAATGTTCACTTTTGTGTATATTCTTTTCTTCAAAAGCTACTGTATATTTCTGCATATGTATAGATCAGTAACTTTCTCTCTCTGTTGCTTCAGAATGATTACAATTGAATTATACGGCCTGGAAATTCTGTGAAGCTTTGGATATTTGCTGTTGTGTGATTTTTCAGAAAACATAAGCCAACATAAACCTTATTCTTTGCTAGCTTGTATTTCATTTTGCCCTTTTATTGGTAGATGTCAAGTTCCAAACTGAAGAAGATTTGAGGTTTTATAACCACAGCTAAAAAGCAAATGTTGCAAAGGCAATAAAAAATAAAATAAATCTTAATAAGTATTTGCCATGTGTTCCGTAATGGATCGTTTTTTCAATACAAGAAAAGAACAAGGGAATAGTTAGACTCAGGAATGACAAATAAAATTCACCTTAACAGATGCAGATTTGTTCTGATGTTGTGTGAGAGGATAATAAAGATGGCTTGTAAAATATTAAACAGGAGCAGTATATCTCAGGTGTATGATAACATCCTCCAAACTTGTATTTTGTCATATCAGGCAACTTTCTTAATTTCACACCATTTATTAAATTCAGAATAATAGAATTGGCGATTAAAATGACAGAGTGTTTATGCTTTCTTTTCTAGTTTATGACCAGAACTAATTATTTCCCCACTATTAATCCAGGCTTCCAAATAACTGAGCCATTCACACAATTATATTTTTTACACGGTTGTGTAGAATCTTTGATAAGCCATTCCATAGCTTCATAAATTTACATTTCACAACAACAGTAAGACAAAGGCATTAAGAAGGGTTTTACAGTTTTCTGGTTCTTAACAATATATGTGAATGTTTCAAGTTATCTTTGCAGAGTTGTGGGTTTTTTTAATTATTGTTATTATTGTTTATTTTCTACGTAATAATTATCAAATTATGGCTTTTTCTGTGAAGCCAAGTCAGAAGAGGCTGGCCAATTGAACACCAGCTGTGCCACCAGCGTATCAAACCTTCAGTCTGGTCCCTTTATCAGCCATTCTACTTAAGCTCTTCAGAGAACCCAAGGATGATCTTAGGTAGGGCCGTAACATGAGCTGTAACTCTGTCGTTACCATCAAAGGTACACTCACTAGAGAGAGAGAGGCATCTTAATACCAACTAACCCCTGACTTTTCTGAGCAGAGCAAAGAAGAGTGTGGCAGCACAAGTTACAGGTTTGTGTGTCAGAACTGTTTTTCCAGGCGTCTGATCTGAGCAAGTTTCCTAACAAAAAGATCTTATGATGACAAGGGATTCCTGATGTTTCAAACATAAAACATAAGCAAGAGGGGAAAAAAGATAGAAAAAATCATCATCATCAACAACAACAACAAAAAATGAAAATCAAAAGATAGCCCGTACACCTGACAATACAGAAAGCTACCTTACATTATGGAAGCAATACAGAAAGTCACCATTTTTGTGTTAGAGCCTGGGCACTTCCCTGTGCACTGTTTCCCATTATGTTAGTGCAACATAAAAGTAAAAATTTTTTTCCTGTCAGAGAATCCTCAGATGACATCAAATTCCTCGTTAAATGCTAACATACTCCCACTGAAAGCAAATCATAGCAGCTGTCAAGAAAAGAGGAGACTGACAAGAGAAAATTTAACACTATAGGGCACTTATGGATATGGATTTAGGATCAGTGGGACTGACCAGAAATCCTGAACTTCTGGTTCATCTTTGACAGCGAAAATTCACCATTGCCTATAGAAACATCCCAGAAATTTCTCTCTTGAGGCATATTTTGGCTTTAATAAAAAATCTTAAGAGTAAGAATTAAGATGGGGGTATTCACAACATTATTCTTACTGTGAACTCCAGGGCAGTTGTATACTGATCTGATTAAATCAGATCTGGGTGACGAAAATGGCAGCTGCTGTCTTTTTTGGTAAACATCCATGGAGGAACAGCAGGTGCCATTTACTTTGCTCTTATTTCATGTCTGTTTCAGATTTCTCCAGGGCCTCTTTCCTGTCTACAGTTATTTTTAGATCTACTTACAACATGGTTTTAGAGACTGCTTTGTACCTGCATGTGGTGGTTTAACCCCATCTGGCAACTAAGCACCACACCACTGCTCGCTCACTCCCCCGCTGGTGAGATGGGGGAGAGAATTGGAAAAGTGAGAGTGAGAAAACACATGGGTTGAGACAAACACAGTTTAATAAGTAAAGCAAACATCGTGCACGCAAGTGAAGCAAAACAAGGAATACATTCACTAAATCACATCGGCAGGCAGGTGTTCAGCCATCTCTAGGAAAGCCTGGCTCCATCACATGTACCAGTTACTTGGGAAGACAAAATGCCATAACCCCAGACGTCCCCCCTTCCTTCTTTTTCCCGCATCTTCATATTGCTGAGCATGACGTCATATGGTATGGAATATCCCCGAATATCCCTTTGGTCAGTTGGAGTCAACTGTCCCAGCTGTCTTCCCCCCACATACACCCCGCCCCAACTTCTTGTGCACCTCCAACCTACTCACTGGTGGGGCGGTGTGAGAAGCAGAAAAGGCTTTGACTTTCTGTAAGCACTGCTCAGCAATAACAAAAACATCCCTGCATTATCAACACTGTTTTCAGCACAAATCCAAAACATGGCCCCAGACTAGCTACTATGGAAAAAAATTAACTTTATCCCAGTCAAAACCAGCACGCTGCAGCAAAACTGTATATGAGACAAAACTGTAAGACTATGCAAGTCTTATAATAAAAATAAGACGTGATAATGTAAGAAGGCATCTTTTAACAGCCACACACAGACCTTTAGTCAACTTCTTATTGCAGATCTTGCATCTAACCATGCATCTGCTTTTAAAAGCAGTATATACAGGAGAATACATCATAGATAAGAGTCAAATTCATCTTAAATGTAGGTCTGCCAGTTTAGCTGCAGAAACACTAGGCATTAATTTAAGCCCTGTGGTTCTCAGATTTAGTTAAAGGGAGGTACTAACCAGACTCAAAGGGATAATTTCCACATATACTGCACACATTTGGGAATATACATCTTTTTTTGGGGAAGCTGTCTGTTACTATACAAGTGGAAGAGTATTGACTAAAAACAGGCTGACCATGTGACTGACTGAAAAGGTCTTCACTTTTTTTTTAATTCTTTTTAATCAAACTTCAATGTTTCCATATGTTTGTCAGAATAATGGCTTATATAGTTAGGGCAGAATTAATGTCAATTAATTTAGGTGTCAGAAAGATGGTCTACATTTAAATCCATCACCCAGGTTCCTTTAAAGTCAGTGGAGCATAATACATGACTAATCATGTTCTGGAATTTTCCAGATATCCAAACTGAACAGCCTTTCAAAGATGCATTCTGATCAATATTGATTATAAAAGGATTCTAGGAAAATTAGCTTGGATTTAAACAATTATCACTTAGAAGACCAATGTTAGGAACAATGGGAATGCTGTTTTGTCTATATGCTACATTTCATGGTTGCTGTAGAGCTCTCTTCAAGAACTGAAACGGAACTACTATTTTGCCTGTCTGGTCAAAGTTGTTGAAAAACCATAAACACCTTCACTGAATCAAGCTGAGACATAAGATTAGTTCAACGAATCTCTGCATTTTTAGCTTTGATATTTATCTCCTTTTACATAGCCAGATGTCATGTAAGCCTAGCAAATAACATTACACCTTCAAATGGATCAATTCAACCACTGCAAAACTATGTTTGGGAGCAACCAGTAAAATTCTGAACATCTGATTGATTTGGCTTTTATAACGCTCCCTCATTTATTGCGTACAAATATTCACAAGGAAGGGCTTTAGCACTCTGATAGGTTTGGAGAATAGCCATCTTTTCATGGAAGTAAATGCATTTGCAAACATTAAAACATTATTTCTGCCAAAAGGACAACACCTGCTACTGTGATCACTGCAATGGCTGATTCAGCAGAAATCCCTCTGCCCTTGGAATTCCTTTATCTTAAGTTATTTAGTGCTGCTCAATCAATTTTCAGGAGAAAATGGATCTTTTAAAAAATGACCTGGATGCTTGCCATAGGGGAAGTTTCCCCTTTTGCTAGAGGGCTCGAGGCTCTTGATTTTTTCCCCCCTTCTGTCTTTTTTTGGCTCATTTGACCCATATATAACATTAAGCAGCTCCCTGGCTGACAGACAAGGCCATCTCATCATATGGTAAATGGTAATACACTCCATTACACAGTAAGTTTAAAATCACAGCCCCACTGAGAAGGCTGTGTTCAGAAATTTAATGCCTCTCCTGAAGGATATCAGCCACCAGCTAAATAAGTGAGTGAGGGAGAGCACATCTACCCCAGGAGAGGTTTCAGGGGAACTTCTTGCACATGGTCCATGGAGTATTCTCCTTTGCATGACTGCATTTCTTCATGTTCATTCTCTCCCATTCTATTAATACCTCTCACTCCTCAGATGGTGATTCCTTTAACCCTCCCTTCCCAGCATCCAGACATGCACTTGCAGCTCGTATGTAGAAAAGTACTAAATTTTGCCCATAAGAATGTCATTGTTTGGTGAAAATGCACATTTCATCTTTTTCACCCATATATGTTCCTCTTTTTTTCTCCTTTCCCTGATATTCCCCCCCCCCCCCCCGGTAGGGCTAGAGTTATACAATCTGCCACATTGTTCGTAGTTGGCCACAAGGATGTCTGTCTTAAAATTTGGAGCATGGCATAAAGACTCTTAGATTATATAAAAGAACTGTAACCTCTCTACAGGTACAGCATATGATAGTTCCTCTCAGGAAACAGTATAGCCAAATCAGGGAAGCATTGCATGCAACCCACTCAGATGAGATATATATATATATTGTACCTCACATAGCCTGCACTCTTTGAAATGCATCAGGAATGAAAAGTAAGTCTGGCACCCTATGATAATTACACCTACTTAAGAAGCAAAACCAGAGTGGACTCAAATGTAGGAACTTTTAAGGAAGATTAAAAAATGGTGATGGAGATTAAGGGGAGAAGTTATTGGCAGGAGAGGTGTGAGAAAAAAGGAAAATTTTGCAGTAGGTTTCACATTATAATAATATATATAATCTCTAGGGTATTATCTAGGTAATATTTATATTTTTAACTAGTTATGTGTTATATGTGTGAAAGTCTGAACCTTTGTTGCAAGACAGAAGTGTTAAGTTTGGATGCACTGACATACTATTATATATACCATAGCTATATTCTTCTGGAGATCTGTGTTAGTCCTTTCCCACCCTCCACACTGTGCCTCATGGACACACCAACATGGTCAGAGCTAGCTCAGCTACCTGTTTGGAGCTGCAAGGCAACATATTGGAATGCTTTTGTATATAACAGTTATTTGTGAATCCAATTGAATATGTCAGTGAGAACAAAGAAACAGAACAAAAATAAATACATAAATCCATGCTAATATACTTATCACAGGAATTTGTATAATCTTTTACTGGGTATGTAATTTTTCCATTTTTTCCACTAACTGCAGCAACATGAAAGAAAGAAGAATGCTTTCATGAATACCTGAAAGAATACTCCTTTCTTTACAATTCCCAAATAAAGATAAATATAATCTTATATACAACAGAAATAAAAAATGTTAAACAAGTAATTTGGGCAGCAGACTCTCTACTACTTAATCAACTCAGATGAAAGGCCCAAAGTTGTTGGATATCTCACCTTGAACTGAGCTATTATAAGAAATTTGCTGCCTTAGACATCATTCACTGTACACTCCAAAAAATGACAAATTTGGATAAGTTTTCAATAAAGAGACAGGTATGAACCCACGATGGGTAATGGAACTGTTAATGAAGTGTAATTTCATACTTTAAACAAAAACTCAAAGTTTTGTAACAAAAATTCATAATAGTGACCATAATATCAAATGATTAAGGATTTACTGTACTTCATTTAAGAGAAAATGTGAAACAAAAGAGGATCAGGATACCATATAGAAAGAATCAGATGATCTGAAATATTGAGGCAACAGACATGTGACAAAATAATGTGGTCGGAAATATAATGTCATGAGCTTTAGAATTTCTTTTATAACAAGAATGTCTCCATAAGCTAATGCGCTAAGAGGAGATGTATCATCTGTAAATATTGAAAGTCTAATCATACCATTGTGTAGGAATGAATGAAATATGATTTATAATCATGTGCGTTTGCTTGGTCATCTTTGTTGAAGAACAAGATTTTCAGACATGTAATGTACAGAGAAGCAAAGAACTAGACAAGTATACCTCACCTATATGTTAAGTGAGATCCTGAACCACAACACCTTTGCACTCCTGTATGAGCTCGCATTTAATGTGAAATATTGGACAGCTGTATAAAAAGAAAGGAATATTCAAATATTCACATGAAATTTCTGAAACTTTAAACAATTAACATTTCAAATGGTAAAGTTATTCCAGTTATTTTTGTTTGCTTGAGGTCTAAGACTTTTTAAAAATAGATTTTAACTTCATCTTTTCTTCCTGTCATAATACATAATAGTATACATTCAAGGACAGCTGTTCACTATTCTTTTTGCTATAATATTTAGAAGTATTATCTCATTTTAAATGGAGAAAATTACTTTGTTCCAAGAGCAAACCATGACCATACTTTGCAAGGCTCCTTGGAAGCATTTCCAGGAATATGTAAAATTATGAATTTCCAAGCACATTGTCAAAGTTGTAATTCAAACTTTATTGGCAATAAATAGGCAAGCTCAGCATCTGACATTTTATTTAGTGATAAGTTTGATTGGCAAAGTTATAAAACCCAGACAGATTCAGAATATTTCTGACACTTTGAGTAGCTATGATTTGAGAAAGTTATTTCAGCTTCACAATTACAGCCAGATTTTGAGAAGACCTCAAGGCCAGATTTTTAAGTACTTATCCTTTACAACTGGTAAAATTTCTTTAAATATATATATTGTCTTCTATAGACAAAAACTTATGGGCAATACTCAGCAGCTCAAATCATAACACTCACTACCCACTCTTCTAATGCAATCTCTTGACAATCTGGCCAATTAATTTGAGTCCTGAATTGGATCTGATTCTTTAGAAAACCTGATCTCAATCAGAGGTGCTGAATCTTTATCAGCTTTTATCACTTTGATGCTAATAAGATTCAGACAAAGCCACTATTTTTGACATCTAAAGAAGAAAAAAGTTTGTATGACCAGCTGTATTTTTAAATACTACATGATATATATATGCATAGATATATATATATTTCTGTATATAAGTTGCCTGAGCAGTCATATCTGAAAACTCTGAGGGCTTTTTTAAACTTAAGGATATAAAGATTATAATTAATTAACTGCAGTAAGGCATTTGACACCACGGAATCTAAACTGTGGTGTAAATTTGCTTCAGGAGTTAAATCATCTTCTTGAATTTTTTTAAACTCTGATTTTTTAGTAATTCATGTGTTCATTTAAAAAAAAAAAGGTTTGTTCTCATTTCACTATATTATATTACAACAGAATTCAAGCAAGTTGTATAGTATTTTCAGTATCTCTTCACAAATTTGCACAAATACAAGTAACTAACTAACTAACTTTCAGACTAGTGGCAAAGGATAATCAACTGTCTGTAAGGACAAAGTTCTCATGCCAGGAAATACTCATAAGGAAAAAGCTTTCCAGTTGCAATATGTGGGTTGTGGGATGAGAACCAATTTGAGGTGTATCCACAAGCAGTAATTTTCTTCAAATTAAGGAGTCTGAAAACTTTTTTTGTCCAGTCAAGACAGTGTCGGATAAATTGTACTGAAACCGATTCAACACCATTTGTGAATTCCAAGCATACATTCAGGGACCACTTGCTAGTCAGAAAACTGTTCACAAAGGCTAGATCAAGCTACAGTAGGATGAGTTGACTTAGGAGTGGGCTTAATGTGCTTTACTGCAGGACCCATGCACTTAATGCCCATTTTCCTAGCTATTAGCTTAGCAAGAGACTGGCCTCAAAATATACCCTGTACATTTAGGAACAGAAATGCTTAGTGAGAGAGAGAGCTGGTGCATATTCTTTCTGGACAGCATGGCCATAGACATCTGTCTATGTGTTAAAATGTTAAGCACGCTGAAGTACTCTATTCCAGGTACAGCCAGACCTACAGTAATCTGTAGAGCAAATATTCGGGGCACCAGTGGTTAGATGGACAAGTCTGAAATATGATTGGGGTTTGTATCAAAAGACAAAGAATGTATAATAACAGGTGCAGTCCCCCACAATCATCAAAAACTACAGAAACTAAGGAAACTAGGGAACTAAGGGAACTAAGGGAACTACTTTGGGATCTACTTAGGGAGCTAAGGAAATAATTTGGTTTTTCTATTCTTTTCTCACAGGGTCTGATTTTGTAACTTTGAGCAAGGTAGGTGAAAAATATTAACATCAGAATATTTTACATGCACTTTCAACATCTGTATGGGATTTTTTTTTTCAGATAGTTAGACCTAAAACTATGTGAAAAACAGTGTTCACAATGAAACTTTGACAATGGTAATCACCTATAACATTTGTTATACCAGTGCTATACTACTGAACTACACTGATGTAAATATATACCTACTGTTTCTAGATTAGAAGCATTTCTACTATAATATGCATATTATATTGACTACAGTGATAAGGGCATCTCTAATGCAACCACTACAGACTGATCACCTATCATCTGTTTCATCTTTTAAGTAATTTCTGCAGTTCGCCTACAGACGACAGCTGCAACTTTTCAGTCACAAAAATGAAGATGCTTAAGTATTTTTAAACCATTTTTAATTAAAAAAATAGAGACAGTAAGTGGCTTCAAAACTTCAGGACTCAACAGCTCATTTTTTTGCATGCTACTGGATAATTTTCATATTGTGCAGGTATTAGGATTTATGACTGTTTATGACTGACGGGTGTTCAAATGTCATACACAGTAATAGCCATACATTGCTGTAGCCATAACTCAGTCCAAAGAATCCCAAAGCATTTCAGAGACCAAAAATTTTATACAGATGGTGAGTCAGGACAGTCTGACAAACCAGTTCAAACACTGTGTTGTTGCTGTTGTTTTGGCTTGGGTTTTGGTGGTTTGTTTTTTGTTTTGTTATTTTTTTAATTCATAAAGTTTGAGACTACATATAGGAAACATTGAAGAATGTTCATATTTAGTACAGAACAAATTATTTCATGAGGCAGAGATTGTTTTCTTCATATAAAGAACACCAGAAATAGCGTATTTTTCATTGAAGAACGGGACAATCCCAGTCCATACAAAAGCAATGGAAGAACCTGTAGCAGCTCTTCTTCTTTAAAGTCTTTACACTTGTTTTATGGTGGCATCAAATAAGAAACCCTAAGAGAAACAGAGATGAATGCTCTGTCAAGATCATTACAAGAGTCAATGTTCTGGATGAGACTGAAAGAATATTTTAGAGTTGAGCATGTGACAGGGAATGAGAACCTGATATCACTATTGGACAGCCATTGCTCAGCTAATACGCAAAATTAACTCCCTCAGAATAGAAAATATATTTGCTATATTCATCTGATGTTGTTCATTATATAAATATTTACTTCAAACAGTCCACACTCTATATGTACGTAGAAAATATGCAGTGGAAAATGTGCATATACAAAATAATAAAATACAGTTATGAAGGCAAGTTGCTAATTATCACCTTCCTTTATTCAAACTCAAAACTTGCTCTAAATGTTGTGGATATTTTACAGATTCTGAAAAAAAGCCATCATAGTCACTTTATTTAAAACTCAGTCACAATGTTACATACAAGTTTAAACAAATATCATTAGTAAAGAAAAAAAAAAAAGCATTTATGTCTTTCCTTAAAAGCTCTGAAATTCACTGGAGCAGAATTTATGTGTAAAAGCTTGTCACCAGCTAGAAGCCAGATGTGAAAATGTCCTGTACCCAGAAATTAAACAGGGTACAGATGGTATAGCAAGCAAAATGCCCAATCCAGAATTCCATGCCCAAGAATTATAAACATAAATCAAATTATTAAAAAAGTTTCATTGTAAACAATATAAGTTTAAACTTTATCCCAAGGCTAGAAGTTTAATTGACTGCATAAGAGCATAATGGGGAGTTGTGAGGTGTGGAAAATATCAACCATGCTGGTATGTTTTAAATGGAATATAAATGGGAAATAGATTAGGAAGGCTGGCCAAGAGATGTTTATAATAGCCCAGATGCAAGATGACAAACATTTGGACAGAGATTTTCCCAGCTGGCATAATAAAATATCTTCATATTTTGGGAAGAAATAGCCAGTCAATAATGATATGTACCTAAAATGTTGCTCAAGTACAAATATGGGCAAAAAAGGATAAACTAGAATCCAGAATTCTCACTAAATTTAAATCTGCCATCTTGTTCAGGAACTACTGCCTTCCTGAAAAAGAACATCAGGAATCTAGTACAATACCTCTGTAGGTCACTGGTGAAATGTAGCAAAGATTCGTTTCATACAGATTTTATATTAATGTGGAAACTTTCCTGGGCACCAAAGGAAGTTATAAGTAGCGTTATAAAAGGAATATAAATCTAACATAAATCTAAATCCTATAAATCTTAGACATAAAATTGAGTGAATATATAAGCGAGCTTTCTCCTTTGCTTAAAAAACCATTGATGTAGCAAATTCTGAGGAAGCTGAACCTGAAATCTGTACAACAATATGCAAAAGGATATACACTCTACTCTTTTCTTAAATTGTTTAAAATCTTTTATTTTTGATAGAGATTTATTGCAAGTAGCAGAGTTGAAGGGGAAAGATTTTTTCCACTTCCTCTGGTGGAGAAGGAAAAAAAAGCTCTGATGATAATTTGATAATTTATGTTCTGATTCGAGGCCTCTTTTTAGTTACACTGATTCAGACTTGTTTTATATGCATTATTGGAAAGAAACATAAGTAGAAAATTGCATTTCTGTCTCAAAACAGGGGAAGAAGGTCAGTCATCTTATGAATTCATATTGTTATGGAACAGGAAGCATTTGTATAGCAGTAAATTCTGCTGCAACCAAAAGCATAGGGAGACATAGTTGGGTTCCTTAGTTTGTTTTGTTTGTTTGTTTTCCCACCTCCAAGCATCAAAGTCTGCTCAGAACTCACCTTGAGAGATTGGATCCAAGGGCAATGGAAGTGGTGAAGCTTCATTTTGGGAAGTAGGAATATCTAAGAGAACAGAGTTCTAGGAATCAACAGAGCCATTGAAACTAATCTGTGAATAGGAACTGGGGACTGGAGAAAGACCCACTTGTAGTGAATTTGCTTGATTGGCTTGGAAAGCTAAGGATAGTGGCTTTCTGATTCTCACTGATCCACCAAAAAGACTGAATACTTAAGCATTGTAAGTCAATAAGAAACAAGGGAAAGGAAAGGGAAGGGAAGGGAAGGGGAAGAAGGGAAGGGAAGGGAAGGGAAGGGAAGGGGAGGGGAAGAAGGGAAGGGGAAGAAGGGAAGGGGAGGGGAGGGGAGGGGAGGGAAGGGAAGGGAAGGGAAGGGAAGGGAAGGGAAGGGAAGGGAAGGGAAGGGAAGGGAAGGGAAGGGAAGGGAAGGGAAGGGAAGGGAAGGGAAGGGAAGGGAAGGGAAGGGAAGGGAAGGGAAGGGAAGGGAAGGGAAGGGAAGGGAAGGGAAGGGAAGGGAAGGGAAGGGAAGGGAAGGGAAGGGAAGGGAAGGGAAGGGAAGGGAAGGGAAGGGAAGGGAAGGGAAGGGAAGGGAAGGGAAGGGAAGGGAAGGGAAGGGAAGGGAAGGGAAGGGAAGGGAAGGGAAGGGAAGGGGGAAAAAAAAAGAAGAGAGCTTTCTCAAACAAAGCATTATGGGGTTTTTTTATTATTTTTTTTAAAGGAAACCCAAGTTGATTGAAACTTGTCATTAATAGGATTAATGACTAAAGGGAAAAAAGATAAATATATAAACTGAAAGTTCATATAGGACTAGATTCTGTTGCCTTTCTACAGAGTTAATTTATTTAAATACATTTAAGTGAGAATGACTATGATATAAGGTGACTGGTCATACCACAACCTTGGGTTTAAACTTTATTTAAAAAGCCTTTGACAAACAGCTATATAAAATGTGCATAACAATGGGTTAAAATTCAGAGAGGCTACAAAAATTCAAGCAAACAAGTCTTCCTACTCCCACAGCACTGCATTAACAAGTCTGTGTACAATTCAGATCCAAATTCTGTTTCAGTTATATTGCTTTTAAATTCTGAACCTGAATAAGTAAAGAAGGGACATGTTAAAAAAGCAACTAATTTTCTCTGTAGCCTTGATTCTTAAATTAAATTTATAAATTGGATGTTATAGAATGTGTCAGTATTCAATTCTTTTAGAGGAATATGATCACACTTTGTTACATTCAGAGGACTCAACTCTCTACATAGCTAAGGGCAGTCAAAATCCATTTAATAGATGACAATATTCACATGCATTTAGGTAAAATATAGCAAAAATAGATGAATCATATGGTGACTTATGATACCACACTATTTCTAACATTTTAAATAAAAGGGCACTGCAAGATAATGTGTGTTAAATTAGCAACTTCATCTCCACATTACCGGCAAGTATTATTATCCAGCAAACAGTTTTGAACAAGCGTGCAGAAGATCAGTTAAATTTTGCATAATTTTAAATTACAGTTTAATTTTGATCATACAGAAAAATCTTCTTGTGCTATCTCCAATATATTTGGAGACTATGAGAAATTAAGGGTTTTAGGAAAGAAATGTGAACTCTGATGTTTGGGGTCAGATAACTCTGAAGGGCACAGTACTACAGAGGCTTAAATGGATCTTATGATTGGCAAATATTAGTAGAACATAAAGTGTTCTCATTTTGTATTAGGAAAATAGAGAAGAAGGAGCTAAGAAATAGGATGAGAAAAATGTGTCACCATAGAGTTTTAAGGAAAATTCTCTCTTGAGAATTGACTAAAAAAAAGTTCATGGAACATGTTTCTTATTACCAAATACATTTAATGAAAATAAAAAATTTGGTAAAATCTATTAAATCTATTTTCTATTAAATACATATATTGTTCCATAGTGTACATTTTGCAAAATATACATTCTAATTATGTCAACATGATATATAAGTATAGAACTGTATTATATAAAAGTTATACAAAAAATAAATCTGAGAATGAATTACATTTATGTATTATTTTTATTAGACATTTTGAAATGCTTTCTTTCAAAGCTAGGAAGTAGAGGAATTTTCTGACAATCTAAAACATGCTCACAGCTTAACTGAAACATTTGAGACTGCTTGGAGACCCTTTGTGTCAAATGAGTGCTACAAAGATGCTGTAAATGAACAGATCTAGAAATCTAACTCAAAAATAGAGTTAATAATTGAATCTACTTGCAGCTCACATGTGGGAAGGAAATTACTATCTCTCTATAATAGGTGTGTGTTCAATACTGGCCCATAAGGAACTCAGTCTAGAAGGGAAAGGAATAATTAGCTAGGACCTTATATAACACAAAAAAGTTGTCAGTAATATAAGATCAAAACTCACAACTCTCAAAAACTGGTAATACAGTAGCTAGAACATTATTTTTAATTAGCATTTAAAAGAAAGTATCCATTACTATAGATAAAGAAAAAGACAACTACCAAAGTAGATCAGGTGTCCATGGTGGATTCATCAAAGTCATTAATTTCTGTTAGAAAATCTTTTTGACAGAGTTGTCAGTTCTAAACCAGAAACGAAAGAGGATGTCTATTATGTCACGTGCATGAAGAAAGACAAAATCTGAACATAAAGCAATGCAATCAACAAGTTTTTGGAGGAGGACAAAGAAACGCATAAACATTAACATACTGAGAATTGAGGGAGCTGCTTTATCTTTGTTTTCAAGAGTGTGTGCTAATACATGTTTAAGGTAGTTGGAACACTGATAGAAATCCATCTAACATTTACATGAAGGACTGGTATAGAAATTCATGTTCTTAAGCCTAGAATTTTCTTTTTCTTTTTTTTTTTTTTTTTTTTTTTTTTTTAATACAGTTACAGGTATTGGCAGATCATATATTTTAGAGGGTGTGAGTTGAGTTTAATGAAGAAAGGCTCTAAGGAATTTTGATATGTGACAAAGGCTATTAGTTGTTTTTTGTTGCAAATAAGTACCTGTCAGAAATTTCATGTAATCACTCAATAATAGAAAGTCCTCATAAGCTCTCTACAATACATCAAGGTTCCCCTGGGTTTGCATACATTTTAGTACCTAGTTCCTTCCATGTTGCCCTCTGAAATGCTAGCAACAAAATCCCTTGGAATGACCTCTCCAAAATTGCCGGTAACATTAGGTTGCTGAGAAATCAGGCAGACCAAGTTACAAGAGATGGAGAAAGGAGGATAAGAGAAGGAGAAGGTGAACACAGCTGAAACCACAAAAGATAAAGGATGAAATGAAAAGAAATGAAAGCATCTTTACGTTGCTCCTTATGGTTCTCATTCAGACAGGTCAACAGTGGTGGAAGAGTTCATGGTTAAGAACACACACACTGTCTGAATGTGGATTTAAATTTTAGTTTGATAAAGTGAACCATAATGGTTGGAAAGATCTCAGTAGAATTCTAATTTGTACTAAGACACCTGAATGCAAAAATATTTCAGAACAAATTAATAGTAAGAGTCCTCATAGAATTTAGTTCTAGAAATGCTTCCTGAATACCTAGTATGGTTTCTAGCTTTAAAACCTAATGCTATCATTCTCCCAGGCTGCTTTTCTCTGCACATTTGCTAGCTAGACTATATTTGCTTTGATGAATAATGATTTTTGTATGTGGATAAGTTGGAAACTGCATTTATTATGGGAGTCCTTGGCTATGTTTCATCCTCTTAATCCAGATGAAAATTTAATCTAACCAAAGAGTGAGAACCACAGAACATGGACAGGAGGCAATCAAATTGCTATTGTTTGAGCCATCCTTTCATCATAATAAAATTTAAATATTTTCAGTCTAAATATTTCAGGGGTTTGAATGTTCATTTCCTTATCAATATGAAATACATGGAAAGCAGCCATGACAAAGAAATCGCCAATGCCTTAGCCTTCTGCCTAACATTATTTATGTTTACCCACAAACTTGCATGCTCTCTAGATTTATCTATGTACAGCTGTAATCCCTTGGCCCACAATATTTGTATACACAGCTGTTTTACTGGCATCATGGAAATAGTGAAAAACAGCTCTATTTCCCAGACTGCACTTTGTATTTATTACTTGGAATGTGACTTCCCTCACCAGACACAAGTTAAATAAAAGTTAATATCCCTAGGCTAGTCATCTATGTTTTTGTGGCAGTCAATTGAGAAAGATAGGCTGTTGTAGTGGGGAACTGTCCTCTGTCCTCTCTACCACTTCGAGAAAGAGTTTAGACAACTACTTTCAACTTCTTTCTTTTTTTTCTATTTTTTTAAATATAAAAACAACACTGTTTTTATTCAAATGTTTCTATCAGCATCTGGAATGCCAATTCTAGTTCATTAACTATGATCAGAAATACTCTGAATCCAAATATAAATCTGTGTTCTGCCCAAGCCAGCTGTAAAAGTATGATTTATTTTAAGGGAGAGGACCTTGTCTGGAGTGCAAATGTTCTTGTCCCCTCAAAGCCATGACAATATCTCTCCTGGTATCCTACTGGATAAGTGAGAATTTGTCTGAGTAAGAAATTCAAGTAATTAAGTAAAATCAGCATAGGTTTTGATGACATTAGAAAATTTAAGAGGTGTAGGTGGTGTTACCATAGCAAAATCCACTTTCTGCAATCTAGTTCCCTAGCTCCCTTGAGTAGCTTTCATACCTTTTAAAGGAGTTGCTGATTCTTCTTTCTGTTTTCCTAGCTGTGCATTATTATGTGCATTTGTAAGAAAAAGGGTTTTATGATTGAGAGTCCATTAGTTTCTCCTTTTAAACCACATCTGAAGACAGAATCTGTGGGCGTTTTCACTTTGTTTTTAATGCAATTCATCTGATTTCTCTAAATGTTAGGATGATGTCATAAACACTGGATTATGACTTCAGGCTGAGAATAAGCAGTGGTAGCAGATGGACTCCTGAAAAACAAAGATCCTGTTTTCATGCAAATGTTCCTAGTAGTAAAGAACAATGGAAGATAAATATTGAAAAATGTATAATATAGAAACAGAATGACTTGTAAACAGAATGCTTTCAGAGTCAGCTGCTGTTTAAGCAAACTAGAATAGAGTGGCTCTAGAGACACATTACATGATTCAGTGTAATTACTGGCTTGTTCAAGTAAGTGCATTTTATCTGATTCTAATCTGGACCCATCAATTCAGCTATATGGTACGATGCTATTCTTTGTATTTTGGAAAAAGCACCATACAGAAACACCAACAATACATCTTCACAATTTTATACAGTATTAGATGATATGACAGAAAAATGAAATACAGAAGGGATTTTCAGCACAAGTAATGTTGTCAGACTGATGAAGAGAGTTTGGAGACACTGTAAAATGTATTATCTTTTATTTTAATTAAAAAAAAAACAACAAAACCAAACACAGAAATTTACTTTGTTACTCTTTGCAATTACTTTTATTAATGTCCTTGGAGCACTTCCAAGGGTGATCTTTGTTTCTTCACAGTGTTCCCAGAAAACAAAAAACTTTTGAATATTTAGACATAATTGTGCACATACTTTACTTGCAAAGTGTTTCTTTCCTAGAAAATGTCCTAACCACCAAGCTATACAATATAATCATATCAGAGATATTCATCAGTCTTCATTCAATCCTTTTTAAGTGGGACTTGGCAAAGGAAGAGAATATAAAAATTAATTAGGCCAGAGTAAGGAAACAACAAGAACAATTCTAGACTAACACATAGCTCAAACAGTTGGAGACAGAACTCCAGCATCTTATTTTCCTTGTTTTGCGAGTGCTTTTTTTATGTAGCACATATAAATGGACTTGGAGACAGGAACAGGATTTAACTTAATGGGTTACATCATATTACCCATTGCTTCTCTTTCCACCCCAAAATAATTTGAATTATTCTCCCCCAGAAAGGTAACACTTTCAAAAGGAAGGGTAAAAAAATAGATGCCTCAGTACAGTATGGTCTCCAGTTAGAGGGTCATAAGAAATTTGGACATATCAAATTGTGACCTCTCAGGCTGAACAAAGAACTTTGTATAGAGTAGACTGGATCAGGGAAAGTGTGGATTTCCTGCCCCACGGCTATGTATGGAAGATTACATGTGTGTGTAGTCAGTTTTTTAAAATTATGTAGTTGCTGCCAATACGAGGAACTGGAAGCCACTGTGCAGCTGGAAAGCTATGATCTGATCACTGTCATTGAAACTTGGTAGGATAAATCACATGATGGGGCATCCACAACTTCTCTAGGCAACCTGTTCCAGTGTTTCACCACCCTCATTGTAAAAAAGTTCTTCCTTATGTCCAATCTAAATCTACCCTCTTGCAGCTTAATACCGTTGCCTTTCTCCTGTCACTACAGGCCTCGGTAAAAAGTTTGTCCCCATCTTTCTTTTAAGCCCGCTTATACTGAAAGGCTGCAATAAGGTATCCCAGAGCCTTCTCTTCTCCACGCTGAAAAACCTCAGCTGTCTTGTCTTTTCTTCATACGAGAGATATTCCAACCTTCTGACCATCTTCATGGCCAGGGTATGATCACTGCAGCCCAGGCTGCCACCAATCTTAACCTATATAATTAGTTCTTCTGAGTTGGTAAGCAACACGTCTAGCAACACCTCTCTTCTGGTCAGGCTGTCTATCACATGGATTAAGAAATTACCCTCGACACACTCCAAGAGTCTCTTGGACTGCTTACAGCTTGCTGTGCTGCCTCTGTAGCTGAAGTAAGAACAATTCAACAAGCTCCCCTTGGTCAGTTGTCCTGCAGTAAACATCAACCACCAGGTTTTCTTTGTTGGCTTGGCCTCCATTATTTTACCCATAATCTCTCAATCTGTTCAGCATTGTTTTTCAACAACAGCTCTGTGCAGTCAGTCCACTTTTTTTTTACATAGAGGGCAACCCCCTCCCTCCCTGCCCTCCTTCCTTGCCTGTCCCTCCTGAAGAGTTTATAGTCATTGACTGCAGCATTCCAGTCATGTGATCCATCCCACCAAGTTTCAGTGACAGTGAACAGATCACAGCTTTCCAGCCTCACTATGGCTTCCAGCTCCTCCTGTTTATTACCCATGCTGTGTGCATTGGTATAGAGACACTTCAGCTGCGCTGTTGACAGTCTCACCTTTTTGGTGGAACCTTTTTGGAGGGTTGGGGGACAGTCCTCACTACTTTGGTAGGTGCACTCATCCGCACTGTTGCTTGTGAGTATGCAAGTGCTACAGCTTTCGACCCCACCCCTCAAGTTTGCTAAAGTGAGAATCACTAAGTCAGGCAATCTGCCAGTGAAGATTCTTCTTCCTCTTCTAGATAGGTGGATCAATGTAGGGTTCCTGATTCAGGTAGGCCTGTTTGTTTTTTGTTGCTTTTTTGGTTTGTTTGTCTTTTTTTTTTTCCTCCAGTGAGACTCGAGACAAAAAGCATTAGTAGACAACTGTAGCTTTCTGCTTCAATTTCTTTATATTAAATGAGGAGGACCAGATTCACTTCTCATGCCTTTGCCTCCCTTCTCCATGCCTTTGTCTGTTCTCTCTATGCGTTCAGGGCAAAACTGGAACTAAATTTGTGTACAGCCCTATGAAACTCTGCTTTCAGTGAAATCTTTGATAGTACTTCCAGGAAAAATACTTCAAATGGGTAAAATAGTGGGTTATACTCTTCTATGGCATAAGATGGAAAATTATTAACAAAGATCTCTCACTCTTATCTTGTATTTTTAAAAGATTTGTGTGGAGCATTGAGTGAATACAAAAAGTACAGAAAAAGGCCAAGTTTAAAATGGATGTATCTGTTCATTGCACTGTACAATAACAGGTTACTTTTGCTGTGTCCATTTGCTAACTGTATCATAGGAATTCCTTTCTCTTGATAAGCTGTGCATAGAAAGAGGCTTAAGCTATTGCTCAGTGATAGTCTTTATGTAATAGCAATTCTGTACAATTTGGTTACTTCCTTGCAAACTCTTTCAATCCCACAGGCCTTTATTGATCTTCTTTCCATCAATTGACCATGGTCTTACAGAAAAACACAAATAGTTGACATACTAATGAGAATTCCTGACCCCTTTCAATTGAATACTTGACCAGTCAGTGTGAACACTCAACAAACCTATAACTTCATCACTAGCAGTAATTACAATCAATAAAGAGGTTAACTTCTAATGCTGTTTGAAAGATGGAGACAAGGGGGATTGCTTAGGAGATACAAAGAGATGGATACACCCATTCCACATGCAGACAGAAAGGCCGCTGGTTACACAGACTACTTGAATCACATAAACGTTTCTGCAAAGGTACTCTTTGTGAGATATAAATCAGAACGAGTGGTTTCAGAGTAGTGACACAAAAAAAAAAAAATTAAAAAAATTATACTTGCTACAAAATATTTCTTTCACCCTGGAAGCTGAATTCTGTATAACTGGGGGCACAAGGTATGAGCGTCAATACTGGGTTTGAACATCAGATCTCATCCATCTTCATAACATATTCAAGTATTTTAACAGACATTTCTTTCCTCCCCTTTCACATTCTTTCAGTTTCTATCTTTCCAAGGTTATTACAAAGGCTAAAAAGTAAGAATACTGTGGACTTTCTGTCAGTAGATGTAGATCGTACGAACTAAATCCATAAATGCAGAAAAATGCTAAAGAAGGAGAGAAAAAACTTTCTTCAAGGTATAACATAAAAAATAACATAATCACAGTCTTCTTAGGCTTACTTTTCTCATCTTTTTTTTTCCTCTGGAATACAAAGAAATGTTGACATGTGTATATGGATTACTATAAATTTCCTCAAAAAATAAATCCTGACTCTCTTCTTTTTAAATAAATTTGCAGCAATTTCCCTGGTGCCATTAAGTAGAAAAACATTTTCTTATGCAATGATGGTAGTCTAATGCTTTCTTTGATGTTGCAGTGTTTTGCTTTGGTGGAACGACATTTGTGACAACAAATAAAGTATTTCGTATATGTATTGATATTAGGATATTAATTTAATTTAACCTAAAAGCTATTTTTTCACATGTGAATTAGAGGAAAAAAGTATAAAATATTAAAATTTAATACCTCCAGCTATTTCACTGTTGTTGAAAAACAGATGACAAAATCTGAAATTAACCTCAGCGATAGTCCATATGTTACAAATAACATTTGCCAAAACTATGAGACCTGAAACGAAGAAAAGAAGGAGAATTTAACACTCAGAGGTAACTAATTTAAGTGTTTTTAGTCTGCTGTTGCTAACTATTTAGAAATTAGCCTAAAGAAATGCTGTAGTTTTGGCCAGATTGGCCACTGAGATGAACATCAGATGCTCTCTGACCTCTCTCCCTTCAGAGGCATTGTACATAATGTGGATGTTCTCTGGAACTAATAATTTCTCCTAGCTGAATTTAGCCCATCCTAAACTGAATGTCTCCCATTCTTTTGCTTCTCACTTGTTCATTTTTTTGCTCTCTTATACTCAATATTTATACATATGCCCTGTTCATCTTTATGTCATTCTTTTCAGAATACTTTTGACCATTTCTTCTTAAAATCCTTTTCACTATGTATTTTCTTTATTGAATTCATCCACATTGTCTTCTACTATGTGAATTATTTTGTTGGAATGCCCTCTGAGAAGAACTTCACTTTCCCTTTCCCTCTCCTCTTTTTTTCAACTTATTCTGAAAGCCCTTCAGTACACTATCTTTGACGTCCTTCTCTTCTCAATGCCTAAAAAACAGATATTGAGATACCATCTTCATGCACCTAGGTCATTCATAAAGTTCTCAGCTTCAAAGAGATGTAGAGATATGGTTTTTTTTGCAGAGTAAGATTTTGGTTTCTTTCTCTGACATCTTCATATCTTGGAATCAAGCAAGCAAAAACTTTTCTTGTTTCTTTTTTTTTTTTTTTTTTTTTCCCCCGTAAATCTTTCTAACTCTTTCTACCCAGTTTTCACCTTTGGTTCCCTTTTTCAATACCTGGACAAACATCAGTTTGTGCATGACTTGATTATGGATTGCATCCTGAAAACTTTAGTAGGTATTAATTAATGAAGAGAATCACAAGGAAGAAGAGAAAGATACCACCACGACCACTACCCCCGCAGAAAAAAACATTACCTGTATTTTCCTTAATTATTTTTCATGGAATCATAGAATGGTTGGAGTTGGAAGGGATCTCAAAGATCATCTAGTTCCAACCACCACTAGACCAGGTTGCTTAAAGCCTCATCCAGCCTGGCCTTGAACACTTCCAGGGATGGGGCATCCACAGCTTTGCTGGGCAACCTGTTCCAGTGTGTCACCACCTGGACAGTAAAGAATTTCTTCCTAATATCTAATCTAAATCTACCCTCTTTCAGTTTAAAAACCACTACCCCTCATCCTATCACTACACTCCCTGATAAAGAGTGTCCCTCCTCATCTTACCTGTAGGTCCCCTTTAGGTACTGGAAGGCTGCTATAAGAGCCTTCTCTTCTCCAGGATGAACATCCTCAACTCTCTCAGCCTGTCTGCATAGGAGAGGTGCTCAAGCCATCTGGTCATCTTCATGAACCTCCTCTGGACTTGCTCCAGCAGGTCCATGTCCATCTTATGTTGGAGAGCCCCAGAACTGGATGCAGTACTCCAGGTGGGGTCTCACCAAAGCAGAGTAGAGAAGCAGAATCACCTCCCCTGACGTGCTGGCCACGCTTCTTTTGATGCAGCCCAGGATGCAGTTACCTTTCTGGGCTGCAAGCACATATTGCCGGCTCACGCTGAGCCTCTCATCCACCAACACCCCCACATCCTTCTCCTCAGGGCTGCTCTCAATCCATTCTCCACCCAGCCTGTATTTGTGCGTGGGATTGCCCCGACACACATGCTGGACCTTGCACTGCGCCTTGTTGAACTTCATAAGGTTTGCACAGGCCCACCTCTCCAGCTTGTCTAGGTCCCTCTGCATGGCATCCCTTCCCTCCAGCTTGTCGACCGCAGCACACAGCGTGGTGTTGTTGGCAAAGTTGCTGAGGGTGCGCTCAATCCTACTGGCCATGTCACCAACAAAGATGTTAAATAGTACAGGTCCCAGTACAGACCCCTGAGGAACACCACTCATCACTCCTTGCTGCTTGGACATTGAGTTGTTGACCGCAACTCTTTGAGTGCAACCATCCAGCCAGTTCCTCATCCACCGTGTGTCCATCCATTAAATCCATGTCTCTCCAACTTAGAGACAAGGATGTCACGTGGGACAGTGTCAAATGCTTTGCACAACTCCAGGTAGATGACATCAGTTTCTCTTCCCTTATCCACCAATGCTGTAACACCATTGTAGAAGGCCATCAAATTTGTCAGGCATGATTTTCCCTTGGTGAAGCCATGTTGGCTGTCACCAATCACCTCCTTATTTTCGATGTGCCTTAGCATGGTTTCCAGGAGGATCTGCTCCATGATCTTGCTGTGCACAGAGGTGAGACTGACTGGCCTATAGTTCCCTGGGTCTTCCTTTTTTCCCTTTTTAAAAATGGGGGTTATGTTTCCCCTTTTCCAGTCAGTGGGAACTCCATCGAACTGCCACAACTTCTCAAATATGATGGCTTTTCTCAAATATGATGGCTTTTCTCAAATATAATGACTCTTCTTTTTCCATGTTAAGTAAGAGAGAGTGAGCACATTCATGTATGAAAATACTTTTAAAAATTGGTATTTTCATAATTTTTCTCCTTAGTAATATGCATTGCTCACTGTTTCTTTGATCAATGTGTAGAAGCTGGTGTAATACACATTTGCTAGCATAATTTCCAAGATTCTGATTTTTCTGGTAAATCTTTTCATCGTATGCGAAAAGCTTTTCATATACTAGATGATTGACTGATTATCAGTCAATACTTTTAATATTTATATAGGTTTAATTATACATTCTTGGATACGGGAACAAATGATGTTCTCTCATTTTGCAGTTATATAAGTGACTATCCAAATTGTAAGAGAATTGACCGTTCAGTCTATTTTAATGTATGACGTCTACGACATTTTACTTTTTATTTTGGTAGCCCTGATCTAAGATAGTCACATTCTGACAGCTTCCAGAAAGGAATAAATTAATTTATGTTGTTACTAATTATGATATTTATTCAGCATATTTCTTTGTTGACTCTACAGTAGTTAGGGTGTGTTTGTATGTATGTACTAGAGATAGAGAAAAAGAGAGTGTGAGCAAGCTTACTGGTTAGCATCTCTCATGCTCTGTTTTTCTCACAAATCGACTTGCATTTTCCCATGTTTGCAAACATTAGGCTGTTACTTCTGTTTGCATTTGAATATCATCCTACATCTTCAAATGCTTTAATTTTTTTTTCACATTTTTTAGTTCAGTGATAACTGCTCTTCTGGGTAACATTCAATGTTTGTCTAGCTCAGTATCCTGTCTCTTCTAGTTGCTTGTGGTAGGTACTCAGGGAAGTGCAATATGCAGGGCAGTTATACAGAGATCTTTCTCACAGAGTCCCTTAGCATTTTTAAGCAACAGAAGACTAAGAACTTAACTATGTCAGAGGTTTTGCCAGTTTTTAGTCATCTGTGTTGGAGGTTTATTCCTTTAGTGAGCTACCTCGTGAAGTCTCTAAACTTTCAGCTTTGTAAGCATCCTGAAGGAATGTCTTCCAAAGCGTCAGTGTCTTGTTTTAAAAAAAAATAAAACAAAACCAAAAGAAACACCCAACAAACAGCTACGATAGTTTCCTTTTTTTCTGTATGAACCTACTTACATACTTGCAGATAACTTTCTTTGGTACTCCTCAACTTCTGATGTTCTGGACAATGTAGAAAAATTGCACTTTATTAGCTGCATTCATGACTGAATTTGTTATTTGGCTACCATCTCTCATATTCTCCCTCAGCTACATCATTCCTGAGCTGAAGAATTCTTGGCTATTTAATTTGTCCTCATAAGAGATACATTTAATGACTTTAATCAGTTTTGTTGACATTCTTTGTACCTTTATAGGTCCTGCTTTGTTCTTTTTTGAAGAAGCTGAATGTAGCATTCAAGATACAAGGACACCACATATTTATTTACTAACTGCTTCTGAGCACTAATATTTTCATATAATCATTTATTTCATGGGCAGTAATAAGTAATTTAGAGCTTGTCATGTAGTTGGCTTGTTTTTTTTTTCCTTCGTGTACAGTCCTCTTTGTATATCAGTTTTGGATTTTTTCTTCTTCCCAAGGACCACATAGTAATTTATTCCCAATAAATGGTGAAAAAAGTGGAGCTGCGATAAAGAAAAGTATAAGTAGTTAATGGAGTGAAAAACAAAATAAGCTTCTCACTAAAATTAGTGAGCTTTATTCTTACGTGAACCACCTGCACAGAGGAAAAAAAGGTATTATCATAAACCTATGATAAGGTTTATTTTTCTTTCTCTAACATTTCAATCCTTAGCATACCTCAATGATATACAAGGTATAGATGGAATTTTGAACAACTCAGTTTACATTTCACGCAGTGGGATGTTTCAAATAGTAAATGATTCTGGGCTTCTGTTCTGTTTTTTGCTAACTCTTTAATTACATGTATTTAAATCTCTACAGCTTTTTGCTCACACCTGCTTCACTTTTCAAACATTATGTAGTTGAGACTAAATTTCTTCAATGATTCATACCTCTAAAGATTGCCCATGTGTTGTTTCTTCAAATACTGCACATTTTTGAAATTTTCTTCTAAAACAACCTAAATGTCCCAGTTTTAATACAACACCAAGTAAAATATCTTGATTTCACCTGAATGCTACTTTGGCATTTCATTTTCTGCTGAACATGAAATTAATATCACAGCTGATGTGAACATCCAAGAACAAAAAGCTTGACAGAAAGGACTCCATAACCTCTTTCAGACTAAAACCACCAAATTGCACGCTGATTTATGCACGCTAAGTGCTGAAAACCTGCAGCATACCCTGCGCCCAGTAAGGGGTAGCATCTTTTCTTTCTGCTGCGTCTGTTCCAGTG
Source organism: Pluvialis apricaria (assembly GCA_017639485.1). NCBI lineage: Eukaryota > Metazoa > Chordata > Aves > Charadriiformes > Charadriidae > Pluvialis > Pluvialis apricaria. The sequence goes on from CM030009.1 coordinate 98,435,980, forward strand.
TTTCAAAACAGCCATTGTTTCTTGAGAGCAGGTGTCTTTTTCTGTCTCCTCCATCATCAAAGCAGGATAGAAAGCTGTCTCTTTCGAGTCCTTTTCTAAAGTAGCACAAATAAATAATTTAAACAGAAAAGAAAATGAAGCACAGCATTGCCAAAGAGCTAAGCCTTTTACATTCTGAATTGCCACAAAGCTGCAGATTGAACATGGCCACACCTTGCAAAGTTGTCCCTGGTCAGAAGAGGTCATGACTGCTGCATGGGAGAGGATTGCATGATTTTGGAGAAGCTTATGACCTGTGATGAGAAAGCAGGAACCTGAGACAAACTTTATAATGGAAAAGGAATCTGTGATTCATTGAATTCCTCCACCTCAACATGAGCCACCATTTCAAGTTATAAATGATATCTGCATTTAAAAATGTATTGGAAGTGCCTGCTACTCCTGTACAATTCATTGAGGGCCATTTTTCAGATTCTACTAGAAGAGATTCGTTTTCATAAAGGAATAAGTCTTTCCTTTTTGCTTCTGTAACATCTGTAGCACCTTTTCTCTGCTGAGGATGGCAAAGGAGAACATATATATAGGAGACTGTGTATATAGTTTAAGGAACAGACTTTACTATAAGACTTAGCCCTCCATTCCTTCTAAATCCATTCGGATTATGAAGGTTTTTGTTTCAGAACAGAAGGGGCCAAACACTATGTTTTAGAGTCACACATAACAACCAATGTATCATCCTGATATATCACTATGTTTCTACTCAGAATTAAAGAGAAGAATTACAAGGTAAAGGCAACATAAAATAGATTCATCACACTGAAACAAGAAAATTATAATGAAAGTTGTATTATAATTGTGAATCAATTTGAAAGAAGAGCACTGTATGCAGTGCTTGGATGAAAAATGAGCTACAAATAAGGGAATTCTCAGAAAATGTATGAGACAATACAGACAATCAAAGGGGACAAGAATAAAACCTGAAAACTGAGAGAACAGAAATGTATTTTAATACAATGAAATTAATTTAACATTTTTATTTTGCTGACTAATATGTTTGATTCAAAAAGTTCTTACATTTCTAGATGCTGAAGGAAGTATTTTTAATGACTTCAAACTTCATATATTGAATGATTTCAAATTTTGTATATTTTTATAATAGGTAAATGAAGTTATTTGGATAGGGTGAGAGCTGACCCAAATCTTTACATGTCCTTGAACACCAGGAAAAAGCCCTCTAAACTTTCTGAAGAAATACAGTAGTTTATTTTTATCTTTAATCTTTGTATATGTTGTGATTTTTCTGACTTCTGCTACTATAAGAAAAAGACACAGGGAAAGAAAGGCATGTGCCATGGTTTTGTTTTAATGTTCTCATTAGAATTCTACACACTTATGTGTATATTCCCTTTTTTGCATAAACCAAATTTACAGACAGTGTAGAGCTTGCCATATTTTACATACAGGATACTCTGTAAAACAGAATAGGTCTTTAAATACAAATGAATATGAATAAGCACAAATGAGTTAATTCAGAATCTCTTTAAGTAAATCAACATTTTAGTAAAAGTCTGTAATTTACAACCTAACACATGCTGCACATGTTTTAAAATCAAATTCCTATCAGATATCTCGTGATATTCAGCTGGTCACTAATCCAAAACCTTATCATCCTCACAGACAAGCTTAGGAAGTATGGGTTAGATGAATGGACAGTGGGGTGGATTGAACAGTGGCTGACAGATAGAGCTCAGAGGGTTGTGGTTAGTGGTGCAGAGTCTAGTTGGAGGCCAGTAACTAGTGGTGTCCCTCAGGGGTCAGTACTGGGTCCAGTCCTGTTCAATATATTCATCAATGACCTGGATGAAGGGTTAGAGTGTACCATCAGCAAGTTTGCTGATGACACAAAACTGGGAGGGGTGACTGACACTCCAGAAGGCTGTGCTGCCATACAGCGTGACCTGGACAGGCTGGAGAGTTGGGCAGAAAAAAACCTGATGAGGTTCAATAAAGGCAAGTGTAGAGTACTGCATCTGGGGAGCAATAACCCCATGCATCAGTACAGGTTAGGGGCTGACCTCCTGGAGAGCAGCTCTGTGGAAAGGGACCTGGGAGTCCTGGTGGACAACAGGATGACCATGAGCCAGCTATGTGCCCTGGTGGCCAAGAAGGCCAATGGCATCCTGGGGTGTATCAAGAAGAGTGTGGCCAGCAGGTCGAGGGAGGTCATCCTCCCCCTCTACTCCGCCCTGGTGAGGCCGCATCTGGAGTACTGTGTCCAGTTCTGGGCTCCCCGTTTCAAGAAGGACAGGGAACTGCTGGAGAGGGTCCAGCAAAGAGCTACAAAGATGATTAGGGGACTGGAGCATCTTTCTTATGAAGAAAGGCTCAGGGACTTGGGGCTTTTTAGTCTAGAAAAAAGAAGACTCAGGGGGGATCTTATCAATACTTATAAGTACTTAAGGGGAGGGTGCCAGGTAGATGAGAATAGCCTTTTTTCAGTGTTGCCCAGTGATAGGACTAGAGGTAACGGGCACAAACTGGAGCACAGGAAGTTCCATCTTAACATGAGGAGGAACTTCTTTACTCTGAGGGTGGTGGAGCACTGGAACAGGCTGCCCAGGGAGGTTGCGGAGTCTCCCACACTGGAGACGTTCAAAACCCGCCTGGATGCCGTCCTGTGCAATGTGCTGTAGGTGTCCCTGCTGTGGCAGGGGGGTTGTACTTAGATGATCTCCAGAGGTCCCTTCCAACCCTGACAATACTGTGATACTGTGATACTGTGAAAATTCAGTTGAGTTGCAACTCAAGGCTTCTGTGATTAGAAAAGTTGCTTTCTAGAGTCTTTCGAGTTTTACGCTGAATAGGACAAAATAACGTTGTAATGCCATAAACATGAAGAGATTGTGGATTTCAATTTCTGTCTAATTAGTTTTAAATGAGGCTTTTAAAGAATTGTTCTACTCATTTTTGTAGAATGAAACTGTACTACTTCAGGAAGAGGAAATATCTCCTTTCACTTTTCCTTTCCTTTAAATGCACCATCACCATGCATATCAATTTGCTTTTAGCAATACTGTGTATGTTAAGAGTAATAATTTAAAAAATCTTCAAACTTTAGTCAATAGGAGGCATAATTATGCAAGAAAATCTACTTAAATATTGTGAAAAATACATTATTAGTCATTATTTGTTTTTCAGAATTCAAGGTAAATATATTGTTATATGAGGAAATATATTTTAATAGTTATTTGAATCATATAAATTTGTTTGATAATGAAATTTAGTAAAAAAGAGGTTACAACACTTACAAAATTCCTCAGCTTCATTGCGAGTTTTAACAAGAATATGTATTGTTGGCTTGAACCTGTGCCTCAAATAACATCACTAATATAGCTATACTAAGAAACATAACTCTACAAGAATATGCCAAGAACATTCTCAGCAGACAACACAATTAACAGACAATTATTCAATTACAACATAGGAAATCACAAAATGTATCACGTTGGTCATATGGTGCATTTGTGCTTTTGTTTTGACATTAGGTTTCCAGACTTTTTGTACCAATAATAGTTTTCAAAATTTGAAAGAAAGCAAGCACTTCTAACTAGCTGAGTATAAAATGGGAAAGTTACCATGGGCATATAACATGCATCTCCAGGTGTTTTTATGTGAAGGGAATGGGAATGAGACCTTTTTAAAGGTTAGTCTCTTTCTCTCAGGCAGGTTAGATTTTAAGTACCCATCTATTACTCATTTCTACTCCTCTGCCTACACTAGCCCAAGGCTAAGACTCCAGTTGGCTTCTAGTTTCTAAGATGAGCCCCATCTTTGCTTTACCTTTAAACTAGTTGTCATCACTTTTTACAACTTAAAAATCTTTCACTAACTGAATGTGAAGATGCTTATTGATGAATGAGATTACCAAATTTTACAGGCTCAAAATCTCCAGAAGTACTGGTTTGAGGTTACAGCTGTCTTGATAGATTGAACTGACTTAGAAACTGAGATTTTGTAAGGTTCCCCTTAATTGTTTGGGCTTTAAGTTATCTCCAGAAATGGAAATAAAGTTCAGAAATCTGCTAAGGAGTCTTCACTGATTTTTCTCTTGATTTTCTTTCCCAATTGCATTGCTATCCATTTCCCTGATATGTGGCTGAATGTCTTGTTGGATGTCTTGTATGTTCAGCGTCCATTAGCATTCTTAGTGCTACATCCTAGAGACTTTTCGTTATTGTGACTTTTGGCACGTCCAGAATTAAGCAAATCATAATTAAATACATATTCAAAATCATTCTGAATGAGTTAGTTCACATATTCAAAACAGTATGCACACATTAACCTGTATAGATTAAGGCTGGTTATCTTCACTAGGGTGCTCCAGAGCAGTTTTTCTGCTCCAGTGCTCAGTTGTTCAGAGGCAGTTTTTCATTCTTTCTGCTTATCATATTTTCTGTAAACGAGCCCCCAGAATCATAAGAATACCTTGATTCCTTGACAACTCCAGCCAGAAGTGGTATGCAAACCACTTGACTATGTAACTTTGAGGCCCAACCCCTTTATCATTGTTTGACTGGTCATAGCCTTGTACCAATGCTAGATTTGGAAATACTGGAATGTATCATTTTCTATTTGACAATGCTGTTCAACCACCCAATGCTTAAAATATCTTTAAATAAATATGACAAAGTTTTTTCACAAATGCTATTTTAGGTAGACATAAACCTTCCCTCAGAACTAATCTGTGTCATCCCGGTAACATAAAAGGCAACCAAAATCCTAACCTCTACCCAAATCTCCATTTTTTGTATTTGACCAGTATCTAAACATTACATCTGAATTTGAATCACCTCCTCTTTCCTTCCTCACTTGTCCATATCTTACTCCTTTTTTAGAAATGTTTGAAATCTGCTATGCTTCACCACCCTCCATGATACTTCATGATAGTCAAAGTGCTGACTTCTAGATCTGTAAACTGTTCTGCCATAAAATGTATTGACTAGTGAAACTGAATACTTTATTACAAGAATCTTTCTTTCATGTACCAAATATTTTCCACAGTGTATTTCATAACCCTGATTCCAATACTGTCACATTCATGATATCATGATGGGGAAGTAGACTTCTAGTGGGACTCTTCTGCTGAAAATTTGCTTAGTGCTTAAATTCATCATAAATTAAATATTCGTGTAATTAGGGAAACATATAATATAGAAATTTGTCAAGAATATAAATATGGCATCTAAAAGAAATGCAAATTATATTATATATATTATATATATACATACACATACATAGTACATGTACATACATATATATATGCACACACACAGAAGACCACACCCACATAAATCAAATGTCATTCTAAACTATGTGGTTCAGCACGTTGAGAAGACAAATTTGACCCAGAACACACCTCTGAATTTAGTGGTACATAGCAAAGTAATTGGTCATTATATCTGGCTGCCTTTGAATGCTGTGTCTGACTATACAGTAACAACTTATAATCAGACTGATTAAAGTTATGTTTTCCAGTGAACAGACCAAGGTATAAATTCCTGATTTGGGATATGTAAAAAATAGTTTAACCATTCATAGACCAATCCCTCAAAATAACACGTGTTAAAACAACATCCAGAGATAATTGTTCCTGAACTTTAGATAAAATACATTGCAGAACGTAGCACAGATGAAATGAATTTAAATTGCTATCAAAGAGAAGCAATGCCTATATGATTTCACATATTTATTATCATACTTAGCAATTTCTGTAAGTTGCAATTTCTTATGATGGAGTATTTCTCAGATCAGTGTTTCCAGAACAGTAGATACAATTAATGTCTAGTTTTGATTGGTAGTGCTCATGTAACATTTAGATCCTTTACTTAAATGATAAATTATCTTAGCTGCTCACAGTGAATCCCATCCGTCTTTTCCTTTTTTATATTCAGCCAAATATCTAATCCAGAAACTTTCCTGCCACTTGTTACAGAGTTTTTTGGAGATGTCCAGGATGTAATTTATCCTGGCCTGATACTATGTCAGTTTTAATAGGTCTAATTTCCTAACTCCCCGCTTCATTGTGACCATAAAGCCTTTTAGCATTTCACTTGCTTCACCAGGAAAATTTATCCCAGGCTGTGGAATGTGACCTTCAAGTTCTTTCATGCATACACTAGCAAAGGATTCATTCAGCCTCTTGGCAATATGAACCTCATTTGTCATTAACATCTCACTATTGTCCTTCAATAGTTCATCTGACTCCTTGTCTACCTTCCAGCCGATATTGTAATTGTAACATTTTAATCCATTAATTTTTTTAGTCTTCATGATTGTTAGTATTAGGAAACCTAGTTTGCTTTCTCAGTCTTCTATTTTCTGCAGACTTGTCTTGTCTCAAAGGAATTTTTCCTCCAACATTTTGAGACCACCTATTTACTTGCACTGCTTTTTCCATGCCTGGTCAAAAAAACTTATTTATGCAACACATCCACTTCCTGTAGTACTGGTCTTTATGATCTCTGCCTCTTTCCTGTTTCCCTTCCTTTCTTCTTTCTTCCTATTCCTCCATTTTATCCAAGACCACATGGATTTTCTGAACAACCAGAATAAATTGGCCAATAATATTGTGGACTCTATTTTTTCACCTTAGTATGGCTATTTCTCTCTTCCTTTCTATCCCCGTATCTTCTCAGATTACCTAGAGGACTTTATATGGTAAGCCTTACATTTCTATTTTTTTCTTCAAGAACGGCATTCTGATAAATCGGAAGTCAAGGTGAGTGACTTGGATGTGACTGTGACAGGTGTTCGCTGGTATTAATTCTTTGTAGAAGTTCATTTGCTAAGGACTGTGTTGCTTGAAACACAGCGATTCTGAATATTATATACCTCTTAACTATGTATGTTGGTAGCAACAGGTAGACATTTTCTGTGTAATTGGGAGATGCCAGCTTCTTGCCCAAAGAACTTAACAGACAAGCATGATACGATCAAATAAAATGAGGAGGTTCCTCAAGGCAGTTCCTGGAGTGCATTGATGATAACTTCCTTCTCCAAGTGACAGAGGAGAGGTGCTTTGCTGGACTTCATACTCACCAACAAGAATGGGCTAGTGAATGGGATGTGAATATCAAAGTGAGCCTTGTCTTCAGTGACTGTGAGATGGTGGAAATCATGATCCTGAGAGCCGGGAGGAGGGTGAAAAGCAAGCTCACAACCTTGAACTTCAGGAGGGCAGTCTTTGGCTTCTTCAAAGATCTGCTTGGAAGAGTCTCAAGGGATAAAACCCTAGAGGGAAGCGGAGGGGACAAGGTTAACATTCAAGGATGACCTCCTTCAAGCTTAGAGAATTCCATCCCAACAAATACAGAGTCAGGCCAAAATGCCAGGAGGCCTGTGTGGATGAACAAAGAGCTCCTAGTCAAGCTCAAACACAAAAAGGAGGCATACAGAGGGCAAAAGCAAGGACAGGTAACCTGGGCTAATATTTGGAGGCTGGTAACTAGTGATGTACCCTGGGAATCTATACTGGGTTTAGTCCCATTTAACATCTTCATTAACGATCTAGTTGATGAGGCAAAGTGTACCCTCAGCAAGTTTGATGATGACACAAAACTGGGAGGAATGTCTGATACGTCAGAAGGTCATGCCATCATCCTGTGGGACACAGACAGGCTGGAGAAATGGAGAAATGGGCTGACAGGAATCTCATGAAGGTCAACAAGCGGAAGTGCAAAGTCCTGCATGTGGGTAAGAAAAACCTCAGGTGCCAATATATGCTGGGGGCTACACAGCTGGGAAGCAGCTGGGCAGAAAAAGACCTGGAGCGCCTGGTGTACACCAAACCTGGGCTGCATTAGATACAGTATTGCCAGCAGGTTATAGGGGGTAATCCTTCTCTACTCAGCACTGGCAAGGCCACATCTGGGGTACTGTGTCCAGTTCTGGGCCCCCCTTGTACAAGACACACATGGACTTACTGAAGAGAGTCCAGTGAAGAGCCACAAAGATGATTAAGAGACTGGAGCATCTCTTATACAAGAAAGGCTGAGAGAGCTGGGACTGTTTAGCATAGAAAAGAGAAGGCTCAGGGGTAATCTTGTCATTGTATATAAATACCTGCAAGGAGAGTACGTAGAGGGTACATAGAGCCTGGTTCCTTTCAATGGTGCCCAGTGACAGGAAAAGAGGTAATGGACACAAACTGCAACACAGGTTTTCCTGTCTGAACATCAGAAAACAATTTTTTACTGTGAGGATGACTGATCACTGGCACGGGTTGCCCAGGGAGGTTGTGGAGTCTCCATCTTTGGAGATATTCAAAAGCCATCTGTACACGGTCCTGGGCAACTGGGTCTAGGTGTTCCTGCTTGAGCAGGGCAGTTGGACCAAATTACCTCCAGAGGTCCCTTCCAACCTCATTTTGTGATTCTTTAAGGAGTCCCTAAAAGCCCATTTGGATTTGCTCTTGTTTCTAAACTGTCTTGTAACATATATATGTTACATATACATAAATTTTGAAAAAAGTCATAGTCTTGTTGTAGAGTGAATTCAAACATTACTCTCTCATTCCTATCATCACCAAGGAAAAGCTTAAGCCTTTTTTCCTAATATTTCCACTCAAATTTTCAGTTTTGAAATTAGTTAATATGTAAGCAATGACCTGTGAAGCAAAACTGTACTAAATACAACCTTTTTTTTCTTAAGCATATGAAGAATGACTACCTCAGAACTGACATTCTCTAGATCCACTCCATGCAGCACTATTAAACCCTTATTTGTAGCGTCTGCTTCTTCTTGGGTTGTATATTTCAGCTTGTCAATTCAAAACCGTATAAAAATTTTAATGTTAATCACAGAATGGTCAGGGTTGGAAGGGACCTCTGGAGATCATCTAGTCCAACCCCTCAGGAATAATTTCTGTTTCCCTAATAAAGTCTGATAGCACTTCCCAAATCTGTTTTTTTCACTATTTCTACTTTTAAATATAATCACTTATCAGCTGTGCCATTCAATTTTCTATTATTTTGGCCATGCAGTGAGGTGTTGCTGAATGGCTATAAGGTGCTGATTTTGGACTGCCACAATCTGACATCCTTGATTACTTGCCCAGCTAAGATAAACTGATAGAATTGTTGCAATTATACTTTTACAGAGACTTTCAGTAGCAGGAAGGGAGTAATTTCTGTTAGCAGCAATTTTTGTTAGCAACGCATTCCCACTGAAGTATATTAAAGAATGCTTTACTTGGGAGAAGTGGCATGATTTGTGCTTTCCTAGAAGTTTGAGGAGTATAGGCGCAGGCAGACCAAAACTGATACAGACACACTAAGCAATAAATATCTTAAAGAAAATATAGACTATATTTACTTAGTATTATGAGGAGATCCAGTTATTTCTGTAGCTTTCATACACTACAATTTAGATATGAGAGTAACAAAGGGCTAACAGTGATTACAGATGTCAGGAATACACAAGTTTAACCCTTCCTCTTCAAAGGCAGGTTTTTTTTCAGGGCTGGGGATAGGGAGGGGGAGAGAGAGCGAGGGAAAAATGTTGAATCCCAGACTAGGCAAGAGCTAATGGTTTAAGGGCATACAGCTGATACACTGAGGTTGGACTGAAGTCACCAGTCTGAATTGAACAGAGTGGGGAAAAGACTTATCTATACCTCAGGGCTTGGTCTGCTCTGTAGAGGGCTTGCATTCCTTCTCTGTTTTTGCATAGAAATTCCATCCTTATTACAGAAAAATCTGCAAATGAGCTTTATTTTTTATTAGCATTTTGTAAACAGTATTCAAAAAAGGGTATCTGAAAATCCAATTTCTGAACCGTCTTACACTGTGTATTGAACATTAGAGTAAGAAGGCAAAAGGAACTATCCATTTTTTCCTTAATAGGAAATGAAATCAAATGACAGATGTTGCCAAGACAATTAAAGTATTTTATCTCTTCTTTGCTTGAGTCTTCACAGAAAATTTGACCAGTATGTAGCAATGTAGCACATTTTAAGTAGGAGGAGAAGAGCACAGGTCAAGATAGGGAACAAGAGAATAAGGAATGTTCCAAGAGCTCATATTGGATACATTCATCAAGTCAGCTCAGCCTAAGGAAATCCAACTTAGAGTATAAGTGCTTCCTATAGTATAGACATATTTCAGCAGGAATCAAAAGGTAGAACTGACATTTTGTATTGCTAGAACCAAAGCAGCTGTTTGCCAAAGAAACAATGCTCATGCCATATATTTTATATCTTACTCCATCTATTTTACATTTCCTAGTATTTCTTAACTGCATTAGTGAATATTTTAGGGAGCAATTTGGATTAAAATTACTTATGTAGCAAATTAATTATCACTTACTATTGCATTACAATGGTTGTGTTGCTACTGAAAGCTCATTGCAGTGATTGAAGTTATTGGCTGGAATCAATGTAAGGAATAGAGTATCCTGTCTCCTGTCCTGTGAAATAGTCTGTAAAAAGCATCCATTTCATCTCTGTGATTTTGACAAGAAATTCTATGCTTACTAAATCAGTCACATGCAAAGCAGCAACAAAAATATTTTTATTATTCATTTAAACAAGATATTGAAAAGATATTTACAAATTTTAAACATAAATTCCATAAAATAAATAGATAGATGACAAAAGCTTTTTCTATGAGTATGTAGAAATGTGGTTAGGTCAATATATTGTGTATGCTGAAAGATCACTATTCAAAAGAGTGGACAGATATGGAAGTCTAACTGATAAATCTTCATTAGTAAATTGTTGTGGAAATTGTGAGGAATCAGATGAATGTTTAAGAGACTACAGTGAAAACCACTTAGAACTAACTGCTGTATTGTATAGAGGCTTGTTTTAAACAATGCTAGTCTGCTAATAGACAAATCCAGAATAAAGTAGACTATTCTTGAGTGACTTCTGACCACAAGATAGACCAGGACTAAAACATGGAAACTAAAATTACATCATTTGCATGGGAGAGAAAGAGAAGAGATCCAGCTCTTAAGGAACTGCTTGAAAAAATGGAAAACATGTAAACAACTTTTACAAAGCGTTAAAAAAATACAGAGCTGACACTAGTTTATTCCAAAGTATTTGATGTTTTCAGTAGCTTTCAGAAAGACAGGAAAAGAAAACCAAAATATAGATGAAGATAACTTCTTATTCTGAAGTGGGATACATAAGCAGTATGTTTTTAAGTACATACTGAAAGGAAAGATAAAAACAAAGAGTTTATGACTAAGATAATTTTTGACTAACACGGGGTGACTAAGCCAATTAAAACTGGCAAAAGCCAGCTAATTTCTTTTAAACATGAGACCACTCATTTGCTTTCACATCTTGTGAAATACTGACTGTATTCTGACACTGTGAATATTACTTCACATTCTAAATAGAAACAGAAAACAATTTTGAAGCAGAAAAGTATGCAGAGATTCAAGTTACAATTCTTCAAACAACAAAAAAGCACATATAAACTGTATGTTGGTGGAAATGGTGAAACCCAAGACAATGTCCACCAGGAAGGGTAGTGAGAACCACAGTGACTTGCGGGATTTTTTCAAGAATTTGCAAGTGTCATGAGAGTGTGGCAAACAGGACAAAGACGATCTAAGTGACATCATTAGTTCAGAGGCATAATACACAGCAACCAAACCCAACATTTTTGCATAAGATGAATAGACTACCAGCCTGAAATAAAATGGAATATTTGTTTGTTTCAAAGTTGAGAACAGATGCATAAATTGATGTGTTGCTAGAAAGAATGGTACCGGAACAATAGTAGCAATAAATGGAACAGAGATAAGATAAAGTTTCCACTAGAAGAGCATGTGAATTAATGGGCGTGTAAATTGTTCATTAAGAAAAAATGTTTTAGAGAATCAAAGGACCTAGTAGAATGAAGATATGAAAGTTTTCAACATAGTGAAAGGCTAAAAGGAAACAACCACTTCACTCTTTTACATTTATTAAATTTCTTCTTACCAGAAGACAAACATTAAAAGATGGACTAAATCAGTTTCCTACTCTTGGTATCACAGAGCAAGAAAAGAATGTTAACTAAAAGATGGAAATATTGAGACATTCAATTGTATACAGTCTCGAGAGAAGATCATCTAAGAAATAAGCCTGCATACATGATAATTAACCAGAAACTACCTTTTGGATTATATAAATGGCATGAAGATTTGTATGGTTTTTTGTTGTTACTGTGGCAAAAACAAAAGAGAAAATGAGGAAGTTTTTTCAAAGTGATTCGAGAAAAAAACCCACAACCACCTGAATTAAAGATAAACAAAAGTGTGATATGCAACAGAAGGACTAAAATTAGGTGTGGGGAGGGTTTAACACACCAAAGTGAGGAATATAGTCAATGTAAGACTGAGTGCATTACTTGCCTGCTTTCTGAAAGAGATAAAAAGGTAATGAGTTTCTTCTGTATGGAGAAATAAGTAGGTTTAGCTGTATTGCATCTAAGTGAAATTTCAAGCCGGGGAAATTATTCTACACAGCTGTTAAACGGAGTAGGGCTTACATTTTTAATATGCATTTACAAAAGCTAAAAGGAATTAATAAAATAAGTTACAATGGAAGCAAGCAAAAACTGAATGCAAATATGCTTAATGAGGAAGGAATTTTTGGTTTTAATTCTTACATATAATTCTTTTTTTTCAGTGAAATATATATTACCTGAAATCGACTCCAAAGCACTAGCATTGTAAAAAAAGGATTAGTAAACAAGAAGAGATTACTTTTTTCCAATACTAGTCTTGATTTACCCACGAGACAGTTGTGGATTGAAAAAGCACAGTGGAGTGAAGTACCAATTTAAACGTTATACATGTCAGTGTAATAAGAGAGATCTCTTGGGTTTTAGGTTTGATGTGAACTGTGATTGCCAGATCTACTCCACAATGTGAGACTTAGGAGAAAGTAATTAAGGTTTTACCACAGAGTTGTGAATGGTATAGCCTCATTAAAGAAGTAATTTTTAAAGAGGGTAAGATTACAATTGCTGAGAAAAATGTACGGAACAGAATATACTGTGATCATTGACAGATTAGTCACATGAAAAAGATCATTTTGGGGAGTCAATGGAACACAATTGTTTCCTGAAGAAAAATAAACTTTATTTTTTATATCTAGTAACTGAAAAAAAAAGAAATGTAGTACCTCTTGTCTCCCATTTTCAGTTCCTTGAAACAGCTGGAACACAAACAGGTACCTTTCTTGATAGTTAAATCCACCTTTCTCAAGGATGAAAAAATATTTATGTGTTTGACATACTGATGTACAACCATTAGACAGAGTCTTTTGGGCTTCAATTTTAATCATTAACAAACTTTCGTGTCTTTAATAAAAAAATCTGGTTAAATGCAAAATCAAAATAGTAAATATAAAAAAGTATGGAAATAAATTGTAACATCAGAATCCCTTTATTGCGTGTAATTAAACTACAGAATGGTTTTAACAAAACAAAATTACATTTTGATCATTGGGCCCTAGGCCAAATACTAACATCATTTACTGTAATATTGATGTTTCAGGAAGAACCACAGGTAGAGCAGGGTGTTCATACTATGACTGCACTAGCAAATAAAGCAGTGCTGGGCTCTGGATTGCTCCTGTCTGCTGGAGCTTCATATCTGCTCTAATTAGTTATTAGAGGGGTCCTGGCCCTGGGCTAGGCCACCTAGCACCCTCTAAAGCAAAACCCTGTGCATGATTCAGGAGTGTGCCCGGGGACAAATGCAAACAGGCATTTTGGATATAGAGTATGCTGGTTGTGAGGGAGTGAGAGAATTTGCCTTGTGATTTCCTTTAAGAAATTTCCCTTAAGACTTTTTTTCCCATTTCTAAGAACCTCTGTGTGGCAGAGCCTGTATAATGCTGTATGATAGTACTGTATTATATATTACTGTATTAAGATCATATTAATAATAATGTATTAAAATACATTATGTATATCACTGTATAAGAGTGAACCCATTGTCCTTTGTTAGGGTGAGGTCATTAAGGAAGAAATGGCAAAAGACCTTTGTCACACTAGGGACAAAGATGGTTCAATGATAGCTATATACATACCTATATTAGTTTAAAGTAAAAGGATTTTGTATTAGCTTTATTTTAGATTAAATGCATATTTGTATTTTTTAGTTCTTTTTTTCTGAATAGATAAACATTCAGTTATTCTTGTAATAATCATTTAGCATTCAAAACTGCCTTCAATATAAGTTCATTAACATAAGGTCAAATGAATTATTGCAATCATCACATTTGACATTCTGTTAAACACGGGACAGAGCTTTATGTAGATTTGGGCAAAACATTTCACAAAAATCTCCAAAAGAGAACAGTTTCTGTGGTGAACACACAGAAAACAGATATTGGATATTTCTGCATAGCTGGTAGGTAATTTTATTTTGCTTACAATGCTCACTTAGGGTCATAATACTGTAATCTGTTTCTTCAAAATTCTTTCTTTGTCTGGCTTTCTCTGTTCAGTCAATCTTTTGTTTAACTAACCCACTGAAATTAAATGCTACCAAGAAAACAGGCAGCAACAATCACAGTAAAGGTGCTGGCTGCTTTTAAAAATAAATGCAAATGCCTTTCCCATAAAATTCAGCCTATGGAAATCAAAATATTCTGCACGGTTCAGTATCTGAATTTGTAAAACACCTGGAAAAGGAATATAGAATCATAGAATCATAGAATAGTTTGGGTTGGAAGGGACCTGCAAAGGTCATCTAGTCCAACCCGCCTGCAATAGGCAGGGAGATCTTCAAGTACATCAGGTTGCTCAGAGCCCCGTCCAACCTGACCTTGGATGTTTCCAGGGATGGCCCATCTACCACCTTTCTGGGCAACCTGTTCCAGTGTTTCACCACCCTCACAGTAAAGACTTTCTTCCTTATACCTAGTCTAATTCTTCCTTCTTTTAGTTTAAAGCCATTAACCCTTGTCCTATCGCAACAGGCCCTGCTAAAAAGTTTGTCCTCATCTTTCCTGTAGGCCTCCTTAAAAAGTACTGAAAGGCTGCAATAAGGTCTCCCCAGAGCCTTCACTTCTCCAGGCTGAAGAATCCACAATGCTCAGCCTGTCCTGATAGGAGAGGTGTTCCATCCCTCTCATAATTTTTGTGGCCCTCCTCTGGACCCGCTCCAACAAGTCCATCTCTTTCCTGTATTGATGAGTCAAGAGCTGGATGCAGCACTCCAGGTGGGGTCTCACAAGAGCAGAGTAGAGGGGCAGAATCACCTCCCTCGACCTGCTGGCCACACTTCTTTTGATGCAGCGCAGGATGTGGTTGGCTTTCTGGGCTGTTAGCATACATTATCGTCTAATGTTCAGTGTTCCATCCACCAGTATCCCCAAGTCCTTCTCAGCAGGGTTAGAATCATAGAATCATAGAATGGTTTAGGTTGGAAGGGACCTTGAAGATCATTGAGTTCCAACCTCCCTGCCACAGGCAGGGTTGCTCACAATCCCTTCATCCCCAGACTGTATTGATACTGAGGGTTGCCCTGACCCAGGTGCAGGACCCTCCACTTTGCTTTGTTGAACCTCATGAATTTCACACAGGCCCGCTTCTTGAGCATGTCCAGGTCCCTCTACAGGGCATCCAGTCTCTCAGGGGTGTCAACCTGTCAACTGCACCACTCAGTGTGGTGTCATCCACAAGTTTGTTGAGGGTGCAGTTCATCCCATGCTCTATGTCACTGATGAATATATTAAACAGTACTGGTCCCAGTACAGACCCCCGAGGGACACCACTCATCACTGATCTCCATCTGGACATTGAGCTGTTGGCCACTACCTTCTGGGTGTGTCCATCCAACAAATTCCTCATCCTCCAAGCAGTCCACCCATCAAATCCATACCTCTACAATTTAGAGAGCGGGATGTTGTGGGAAACTGAGCAGGATTTACCTTCAGTGAAGCCACGCTGTCTGTTTCAAATCACCTCACCGTCCTCCATGTGCCTTAGCATAGCTTCTAGGATGATCTGTTCCATGATCTTCCCAGGCACAGAAGGGAAGCTGACAGGTCGGTAGTTGCCAGGGTCCTCCTTTCTACACTTCTTAAAAACAGGTGCAATGTTTCCCTTTTTCCAGTCACCAGGGACTTCACCTTATTGCCATGGCTTTTCAAATATCATGGAGAGTGCCTTGGCAACTACATCAGCCCTTTCCTTTAGGACTCTGGGAGGAATCTTGTTGGGTCCCACAGATTTCTGTGTGCTCAGGTTCGTCAGGTGGTCACGAACCTGATCTTCTCTTACAGTGGGAGGGACTTTGCTCTCCCAGTCCCTGCCTTGCAGTCCATCCACTCAAGAGGTGTGTGAAGAGAGGCTGCCAATGAAGACTGAAGCAAAAATGTTGTTGAGCATCTCAGCTCTCTCCTTCTGCATTGTTACCAGTTTGCCAGTCTTGCTTATCATGGCGGGTATGCTTTCTTTCACCTTCCTTTTCTGGTTGACATACCTCTAGAAGCCCTTATTATTCTTTGCGTCCCTCACCAAGTTCAGCTCCAGCTGCACCTTGACCTTCCTGACCCCATCCCTACACAACTGGGAAGCGTCCCTATACTCTACCCAGGACACCTGTCCCTGCTTCCACTGCCTGTGCATTGCCCTTTAGTTTGACCAGCAGGTCTTGACTCATCCGTGCCACTCTCTTGCCTTCATTGCCTGATTTCTTACTCCTAGGCATCAAGAGCTTTTGCACTGTGTGGAAAGCATCCTTAACAATCTGCCAGCTGTGTTCTGCTCCTTTGCTCCCGAGGGCAGTTTCCCAGGGGGTCCTATTGACTAACTCCCTGAAGAGCTGGAGGTTTGCTTTCCTAAAATTCAGAGTCCTGACTTTACTTTTCCCCTGGCCCATATCCTCTAGGACTGTGAACTCCACCAGCGCGTGGTCACTGCAGTCCAGGCTGCCTCCAATCTTGTCATCACCAATGATGTCACTTTTTTTAGTGACCATCAGGTCCAGTATCACCTCTCATCTGGTGCAGCTGTCTATTGCCTGGCTCAAGATGTTATCCTTGATGCATTCCAAGAGTCTCATGGATTGCCTATAGTTCATTGTGCTACTTTTCCAGTAGATGTCGGGGTGGTTGAAGTGTCCCAGCAGTGCAGGCCATCCCATTATCAAAAAAACCAAAATGGTGGTGGTGACACATCACCAGCCATGGAGCCACGTATTAATAGACTGGGATCGTCTGTTTCTTCTAATGTCACTGCCCGCAACTGGGGGGAGAAAGCAGAAAATAACCTGTGCTCCAGATTCCCTGACCAACCGTCGTAAAGGCCTGAAGTCTCTTTTGATCCCCCTTGGACTACACAATGCGGCTTCATTGCCACCCACATGGCAGAGCAGCAATGGGTAATAGTCCAAGGGCCATACCAGGCTAGGAAGTTTCCTTAAGTGATGTCCTTAACCCAGGCCCCAGGGAGGCAGCAGACTTCCCTAAGAGGTGCATCTGGCTGGCATATTGGACCCTCTGTTGCCCTCAGGTGGTTGTGATACAGAGGGTAGACCTTTCTGACCTTGGCAGCACCTCTGCTGAAGATGAACCATTATCCACATCGTCATTCATTGATTGGCCTTCCACATCCAAAGCCTCATCCCTGTTGTACAGAGGCACCTGGGAAGATGGGGTGGGCAAGGAGGGGGTTTGTCTGCCACCCTAAGCGTGGACTTGCCTCCATTCGCTCTTTTCCTTTAAGCTACTGTCTTCAGCCTGTCAAGGTGAGTATACAAGACCCCCTTGATTTTGGGCTTTTCCTGGTGTTCCTGTTTCTGTCTCAGGGAGGGCAGAGCATGGTTACATCAGTCTACCTCTTTCTTGGGCGCCCTGATGCTCCTTAACTTTTCTACTTCCTCTTGTAGCTCTGCCACCAGGCTGAGGAGATCATCCACCTATTTACCCAATATGGCTTAATGACTCCAGTTTACAATTGTATCACCTTCTCTAACGTAGGAATTTTTCTTGTTTTTACAGCAATTACTCACACCCCACACTATTCCCTTCAACAGCTTTTTTTTTTTCCTTTACATGAACCAAATATATTTATCTGCCTTGCTGTTATACCAAGCCTATGTACTGTAGCTGTAGAATTATCTTTGTCTTTAATGTGTAATTTCTTTTGCAGTCAAGTGGAATAATTGGTTCCTTTTCTTCAACAGATGAAGCTTGTCTCATCTTCACTGCTTTAAAATGGAGCTCTCTCTAGCTGAAAATGCCTTCTTGACTGATGTAAGGGTCCTTGGTTGTTCCACAGCTCTGCAACAACTCATAATATCAAGATTTCTCACCTCACTGAATACGAGGGATTTATTTTTTTTTCCTGTCAATGGTATTCTAGAGATCTTAAAAATTAATACATTCTTACTGCATATCAGTAGAAACTTGGAATATGCATAGAATGGTTTCAGCTGGAATTGTCAAGAGTATAAGCTTTGGTTTAGCCCTGTTGCTACTGATTCCTATCATTCCTTCCTTATTCTCAAGAGTTACATTATGGTGCTTGCACTTTGAACAGTATGTCATTTGTATATATCATCCCATTTAAATGTTACAGCTATCACTGGGATAAAATAATGGAGAATTTCATTAAAAGTGAAGAATGTGGTTTTACATTCAGCATGAGGGTTGTTGTTGAAAATCTTTGTTACACTGGAATTAATTTTCATGCCAGAACCGTTACTGAAATAAAAAGTCCCACTCAAACAAGTAGAGATTTGGTGAATCTTGTCTGAATCCAATATGCATCTACTTTTTTTCAGAAAAGGAAGAGAATGTTTCAGCTTTACTGTAACTGAATTAAGTTTGGGCTCTGCAAATAGATAAAGGTGTAACAATTTCAAAGTTATCAGACTGCTGGCATATGCTGTATGCAGATGAAAAACTTGATCATGACAAATTCTAATCAATGATGAAAATGCTAGTACTACCTTAGCAATGTCTTTTGCACAACATTGTGAAATTGGAAGAAGTTATAAGAGTAAATGTGGAATCTGCTAAATTCTACATAACTTCACTATGTTGCAATCCTGAATGAAAAATTAAGTCTAAGCCGGAACAGACCTTTCCTTTCTTTTTTTTTTTTTTTTTTTGTTTCCTCCTCATGCATCCAGTGTTAACATTATGCAATCAGCAGAGGAAGCCAAAAATAAGGAAAAGAATATAAAAGCCAAATTTGATACAGTGAGAAAATCAGTTTTTTAACATGCAAATTAAAGGCAAAGATTGCTATTTGCAAATTCAGAGATAGATTCTTTTCTCTCAGGAAAAAAAAAACCAACAAACCACCAAAGAAAAAACTAGCACCAAACCCTCACGAAGCAAACCTGAGAATGAATTAAACTCAACTGAAGAAAAGTTAAGGATATGACCTTCAATTTGTCTGTTATTAGTTCAACTATTAAGTTAAATTTTGCAAGAAATCTCACTCAAAGAAAAATTTCAAAGTATTCTTCTGAAGTAGAACATCATTTTCAAATCAACATGAATTGAGAATAGCATTGACTGCATTTTCAAACATTCCAAAATAAACTATATTCACAGTAAACATATTTAATATTTATTCAGACTACATTATCAATTCTGTAATTATAGTATCAATTTATCAACAAAGAGATGCAACGCAATGGGAGATATTAATTAAAAGCCATGTCTTAATTGTATGCTAAAAAGTGTAAGACAGACGCTGCTTTCCCGAAGGCAGACGGAGGATTGTATTTACAATTCAGTTATGGACAGGTGCCCAGATTTTAGCTTATCTATCATTTGCTACATGCTGAGTTCGTTGCATACAAGCTGGCATTACTAATAGTTTGGGACAGAGCCATGAAATTTCAAGCACTGTATATTTCAGGTCAGAGCACATCCTAGTTAGTGTCATCTGAAATACATCCACCATTCCTCTGCTTAATAAAGCCTGCTGGTGACCAACTGAACTGCAACATTGGTTTACTTTTATTTGCTCTTTTTTGGTGTATGCTAAAAATATTTTTTTGCCTATGCTGTAGAAATAAAGCTCTATTTCTTATCTAAAATCCTTTAATTTCTAGTATGTTTGTAATTTAATTTTCAGTATCGTTCTTTACACATACTATCCAGGCTAAACACCTGTAGTATGCAGTATGCAATTACACAGATGGCAGAAAAAATAGCTTTCATTTCAAATAACACATCATGTTCAGAAAAAAAACCCCAAAAAACTGCTCTACATTCAGCATCAAAACTTTTGAAATAAGCTAGAGCACATCCAGTTTTTGGCTTTTCATGTATACTGCATAGGACTGAAGGAACATTGCAACAGGTCACTGCAAGGAGGATTGGATGCTACAAATGTGTTTTACCAAACACTTCAGAATTTCCATTTGAACTTTAAGGTCAGTGAATTGCTGGCTTGTTTAGCAAGTGCAGATCTGGTATTATTGTAGTGACAATTCAGCATGGAGAGATGGAATTTAGATATTTTTATCTGCTTGTTTGTTTGTTTGTTTGTGGAAGAGCATTCCCAAAGCCATAACACTATACTGGAGAATTGAGATTATTACTTTTATACATTTTTTTCCTAGGTTGTAAACCATGTTTTTTCAATAGTAATTTGGTTCCATTTGATTCTATCAGATTTGAAAGCCTAGGGCTGGGAGCCTAAAGATTGGGAATAGTTTCAAGTGTTTTCATAAACATTTGTTTTAAGCTTTTATTTGTCATTTTATGTAGCAGACTAGAAGCAGCAAATGCTCATTTAAACTAGCAAGTGGAATAATTTAATAAAAAAGTATTAAAAACCTTGACTAAAAGAAATGGCAGCTTGCATGCCAAGGACTTTTAGTGTACCAAGAACTGTAATTTTTGTGTGAAACTCCCAAACGATTTATTTTCTTACTGTCATCTACAAAAATATGTCCATACCCAGCTTTATTTTAAAAGTAATTTGAGAGCCCAAATTGTGCCCTGTTTTCTGAGATGCAATACTACCAAAAATCTGTGGCTTATCTTTACATTGATTGCAGTACACATGTATAACTTGTAAATGCTGAACAGGATGTAGCTATTAATTGTTTCCATACGATTATGGAAGGTTTTAGAACTCAGAACTTTTTTTTACTTTGAAACTCTATTTTTTAACAAGTCAGAAAATAAAGCATGGTTAAGAAACGTATGCTTATTCTATAGGGTTTTATTATAGTACATTGAGAAATAAACTCTCTGTCATACTCTCCCCTGGATATCTTAGATATACATACATGGACTACTGGATATGCCACAGGACACATGAAAGACTTGACACTTTAGGAAATACTGACCATGAGCCAGTTTTGGTATCCTAGTGCATCTAAACTTGTAGATGCTTACTCTAAGGCAGCTGAATCTAACCTTTATCAGGAGTTTACACATGCACGAAAGACTGATTTTCTAGAGAAACAGCAAAATAAGAATAAAAGCCTAAGCCACAATGACTAAGTGAGATATTGGTTTTACGTTGGCAATAACTGAATCCTATTGGTAGCCAAGAATTTGGTTAAAGCCATTCTGCCATGCAGTGATACCATTAGTAAGCTTAGGTCAGTCTTGTCACACACAAACACTGTCTTTTTGTAGTAGATCTAAAATTCCAAGGAGCAATGATAAGTGACTGCATGGTTTATTCCATTTTTAGTGTTTGTAGAATGATAGAATCACAGAATAGTTTCAGTTGGAAGGGACCTGCAAAGGTCATCTAGTCCAATCCTCCTGCAATGAGCAGGGACATCTTCAACTAGATCAGGC
This sequence comes from Pluvialis apricaria, assembly GCA_017639485.1. Taxonomy (NCBI): domain Eukaryota; kingdom Metazoa; phylum Chordata; class Aves; order Charadriiformes; family Charadriidae; genus Pluvialis; species Pluvialis apricaria. Next base: position 98,457,779 of record CM030009.1, read on the forward strand.
TGCTCAGAGCCCCGTCCAATCTGACCTTGAATGTTTCCAAGGATGTGACATCTACCACCTCTCTGGGCTACCTGTTCCAGTGTTTCACCACCCTCACAGTAAAGAATTTCTTCCTTATATCTAGTCTAACATCGTGTTCACATTTTCCATATTAAAAAAAAAAATAGATTTTTAATATATTTTATTAACATTGAAAGAATACTATTACAAACGTAACAGTACGCAGGTAGTGTGATAGAATGGTAACACATATCCAGATACTGGGCTAACATATTTACATTGACAATGAAATTTTTGTTCCTAAGCATGAATGGCCTGGTCTGGATGAAGCTAAATTTTCATTCTCTCATGGTCTGGTCAGTGATTAAATACTTCCAGGAGTGCCTGAGGAAGCATTAGAAATTAATACAGCCTTTTGCCTTTTCTTGCACACACACAAACACATACACACAAGACGTACTAACTTGTCTTACTAAGAGTTGTCATTTGAATATTTGAATACTGTCAAACTAATAAAACTGTTTGTTATGTTGCAGATTTAGGAACACATCCTTCTTCTAGGCCTGCTGCAGTGGATTAGCCTTGAATAATAGCCAGATTCCCACCTAGCCACTCGTTCTTTCTGCTCCTTCAGTGGGATGGGATCGGAAGAAAATAGAACAGGAACAAAAGAGTTTGTGGGTTGAAATAAAGACAGCGAGATCACTAACTAATTGCTGTTGTGGGCAACAAAACTCAACTTGGGGAAAACCTACCGCTAATTAAAATAAAAATATAATTATTAGTTTGGGCAGTGGGAAACAAACTAAAAAATCCCATTAGAACAGCATCTTTCCTTCCCCTTTTCCTAGGTTTAAGTTCACTCCTTCACTCCAGACTCCTCTACCACCCCCTCAAACAGGGTCTGCAGTCAGTCCATAACAGTTCGTCTCTGCTGATCCTTCCTCCTCACACTTTTCCCTCCACCACCATGGTCTCCTCTAGGGGTTGCAAGAGAATCTCTGGCCCTGGAGAACCTCCTCCTTCTCCTTCTGCTCTGACTCAGGTGTTTTCTGAGTTATCACTCTTTTTTTCCTCACTCATCTCCACCAAACAGCGTTTTGCCTTTTCTTAAATACATTTTCCCTGAGGTGCCACCACCGTGGCTGCGGGGCCCAGCTGTGCCCTGCGGTGGGTTGGTCGGAGCGGTCTGGAACCTTCTCTGTCCAGCATGGGGCAGCCCCAGCCTCTCCTCACAGAGGCAGACCTACTGCAGCCAGCACCTGGGCACTTGCACCCAGAACACCCTCATACTCGCTACACCTTCATAGCATGAAACTACTGATAGAAGTGAAGAAATATATATTTTTTTAGTTGTTCTAGACTTCTTTTTGTTCTGAGCTGAATGAGCTTTTCCTCGCTAGCTCAACTGTACACCTAGGTGTCACCCAATTTTACAGGCCTTTTGACTTTTTTAAGTGGCTAGAAACCACTTAGAAGACGCTAGTTTCAAGAAATATTTCACATCAACGAAAAAAAAGGTACATAGTTATATTGTCATAGAAAGACACTATGAAAGATGCAATCTTAAACTTTTCATTAACAAAACGGTACATATTTTATATAGTCTTATTGCTGTAAAATAACTACTTAGTAGTACTTACCTGTTTCTCACCAAACAAGGCAGGCACAAGAAGGTAAATTGCATTGACCTCTTTTTTTTTTTTTTTGGTCAAGTTTAAGTACAGTGAAATGAAAAAAAATATGCTAAAAAGAAGTGGTTTCCATTGGCTTTGCATAAGAGGTGTAGCAGAAATAGCAAAACTCTGATCCCTTAATAACAGAAATATTACACATACAAACAGACATTTTAAAATTCTTCAAATTGGGATGACAAACAGTCTATTTTTTAAAAAAAACTGCTACAGTTGATTTGCTTGGAAAAAATAATTTAACAAAAACTTAATTTCTTTTTCTTCATCTAGCTGGAACCTTGAATACAAACATATTTTGCTCTTTAACTTTATAACCATATAATATCCAAAGAGTCATGAAAATCTACACACTCTCCACAACAGTAACATGAAAGACTGATTTAAAAGGTTTGTGAATTACTTCCTTCCGCCAACCAACAGAAATCTTAAATCTCTGAGCTGTGAGACAGAGTTTGCACCAAGGAATTATGTGGAATGCTGATTTTTTGTTTGTTCTTTAGGGAACTAAAGAAATGTACAAAATCCACAAAATTTGTGAAGTCTCGGGTTTTGGTCCTACATTGACTGGTCCAACAGAAAGTTTAATGACCATTAAAAATATTTAACAAAATCAATTCTCCAAGTACAGTACAATCAAGCAAAACACAGTGAAACTTTGAGTGTCTCTTTCCTGAAAACAGTTTTGCAATTAAAAAAGTCTACTTGATCATTAGTTTATTAGAAAGGCTTCTGATATATGCTAAAACAAATGCTCAGCCTATTAGTGTGAAAATATGAATTTAACATTTGATTTAGAAATAGAACAAATCAACAGTTTAGAAGTTTATTTGCCCAGCTAAACATTTTTTTTTTTGTCTGATGGAATGATTAGTACACTGGTTTTCAAACTTCCTTATATTAGCTTTTAATAAGCTCACCTCTTTTCTTCCTGTCCTCTACTTCCAGTTCCCCAGCTACTAACAGAGGTCGATTTAAAATTATATTAAGGAAAAATGTTAAAATATCTCTAAATTCCTTATATATAACAAGAAGTTTACTGTATTTCCTTTTCAACCCACCCCCCCATCCCCTTTACATCTTAGTGCTGAACCTTGTCAATCTATCCACTCCAGGTAATTTTTCTGGTTTGCTTCCTCCAGTGTGTAGATTTTCTATCCAATGTTAATATCAGCCATATAGAAAATTAAATTTGCCAGGCAATCCAAAACAGCCACACAGGGTATATGAATTAAATTCTTTAGTTTGAAAACATCTCTGAATACATGCGGGTTTTTGGTATAGTCTGTAACCACCTAGAAATATCTTTGCTTGGGGAGAAGTGGTGACAAGCTTGACTTCCTCAATCTTGTTTAAACTATAGATTAAGGCAGCTGTAGAAATCCAGCTACTGCATATACAGCTATAACTCATTTCTGCTCACCTTTCTCATGGAAACTACCTATATAAGAGCATGAAACAATATTCATACTGTGGAAGCAATATGAAGAAAGAAGTCAAGGCACCAGAAAATTACACCCTACAGCTAATGTGTCCAATTATCTCTACTTTTGGTTTCAGCAGTTTGTAAATACAATGTGGAATGCTCTAATGCTTCATACAGCAATCTTGTTTGTAACTGCCTATACATTCTCTAGTATTCTCAGTCAAATATTTGATTGGCATGTGGAACTTCTAGTACCAGAACTGAACAAGAACATTAGTGAGCTTGGGTGACCAATTAATAAACCAATGTACCATTGATTCATGGTGTCATGAAACCATGTAATGGTTTCAGCTGGGATAGAGTTAACTTCCTTACTAGCAGAAGGTATAGTGCTATGTTTTGGATTTGGGATTAGAAATGTCATTTAAAGCTCATTGGTGGTTTTGGTTGTTGCTAAGCAATAAAGGCCTTTTCTGCTCTTCATACTGTCCTGCCAGCAGATAGGCTGGGAAGGCACATGAAGTTGGGAGGGAATACAGCCGGGACAGCTGACCCCAACTGACCAAAGGGAAATTTCATACCAAGTAACATCACACTCAGTATATAAAACTGGGAGGGGGAGACATTCGAAATTATGGCGTTTCCGCCATAACAGTATTCCGAAGTAACCATTACATGTGATGGAGCACTGCCGTCCTGGAGCTGGCTGAATACCTGCCTGATGATGCGAAGCAGTGAATGAATTCCTTGTTTTGCTTTGCTTGTGCGCGCAGCCTTTGCTTTACTTTCTTTATCTCAACCCACAAGGTTTCTCACTTTTACTTTTCTGATTCTGTCTCCCATCCCAACCAGGGGAGTGAGGGAGTGGCTGCATGGTCCTAGTTGTTGGCTGGGGTTAATCCATAACATGTAGTCATTCACTCAAACTAGGATGAAGCAAGCTGCTGCACCAAAAGCAACATAATTTAGATTAGCTGGAAACATCACTGACAAAAAAATCAATGACATTTTGTCTTTTTTTTTCCCAGACAGTTAAATAATTTTATTCAGATTCATTAATATAAAATTATCCTTTACTACAGAGCATTTTAAAATACATTGTGTGTAACTTTCTATAATATTAACTTCACAACCTATATTATTTATGATAATAAAGTTAGTGTGAAAAAGCCATATGAGCAGATTCTAATGGATTCCTCTCCATTTTTCTCTTAGTTCAACTTGCTGAGGAGTGATTCTGCACCCTTGTGAAGGCCTTCTGAAAAAAGTACAATTTCACAGCTCCTCCAGAGCCTTTTTGTGTGACCATACTCTCTTCCACCACTGCATTTTTGAAACAACAAATTAAACAAAACATTGCTCTATCTTGTGGGATTTTGCATGTATAAATGCACTTAGGACTACAAGGTTATCCAATAATAGAAAAAAGTAATAGAAAATGCATATGGTAATTAGGAACAGGTTTTTGAAAAGCCTATTGACTTTGTCATTGATACAGCTCATGTGTTTTGTGGTGCATACAGCTAAGGTGGATAGGGATGTGTAAAGTTTTCTGCAGTGTGATTGTCGAGACCTGATAGTGTTCTAGAACAAACTACAGCTCTGCCTGTGCATACAAATTTACTACTGAGGGTGAAACAGGAAACGAGAAATGGGAAATGGAGCTTATAGATTTAGAGAGGCACCAGTTGATTACAAAGAGAGCTACCTCACTGACTAGACCCAGCTGAACAGACTATATAGACAAGAGAATTAGATACAAAAGACACAGTTTAAAATAGCATGGAGGTGATTATGATATATTTTAGGCAAAGTTATAAGTGTTTAAACAGCATTTAGAAAACCCAAACCCTATGCCTAGTCACTTACATGCCTGAGATGTAAAGCTTTCCCATTGTAAACTCTTGAGGCACTGTACAAACCAAATGAAGCTTATCGGAAAAAGCTAACACAAATTTACCAAAGGCAAATCATGCCAGACTAACCTCATCGCTTTCTACAACAAAATAACATCTTCTGTCTAGCAGATGAACTGTTAGAAACAAAGATTCTTTACTTATACAAGTGAGTTTAGCAATTTAAAAAGAGAACAGGAAAAAATGCTTTGCACTGTGTAATTCAGAGGATGATTTTCAATATGTTTGTAAACTTTTATAAGCCATGCAACAACCATATGAGTAATGCATAATCATGACCATTAGAAAAGAGTAACAGCCTAATGTGAGATCTTTGGTTTTGAAAAACTTTGTGTTAATACATATGGGACTGCTGTTTCTATGTGTGGAGCATATATTACAGAAATGCAGTAATACAAAATCTCTTGTATCATTTAACAGTAAGATTTGACCCTGACCTGACAAAACCACCTATACAACTCAGTGTCTGAAGACCAGCTATTGCTGTTCAAAAAGATGTCCCACACAGAAGGAATCTCACTGCCTAAATTTCATTCCTTTAGGCTCTGCAATGGAATCTATGAAACTGAGACAGGCACCTACATTCCCTATAGTAACTGCAGGGATTGAAGCATCTCATTATGGGATTCATAGCACATAGCACTGCCTAAACAAGGAAGAGCTGAGGGAATAAATGCATCTTAAATCCCAGACTCAGTGTATTCATTTATTTTTAAGTGACATTTCTGAAATCTGTTCCCACTGGATGGCTAGCACAACACCAACTCTATAATCAGACAAGCAACTGTGTCTAATTGTCAGACACTGGAAAGATATAACTTCCTAAAGTTTGTATTTTTCCCTACCCACAAATACATATTCAAGAACCTCAGGATCATGAAAAGGCATTGCTACAGAGACACGTAAGAGGATTTCCATATATAGCCTTGAGTACTAAGGTTGTAATTTCTTTCTCTTTCTCCAAGAATGACATTAGAAATGCAACCTACATTTCTAAAGTGATCTGGGAGTAACTCCAGGGAGAGGAAAATAAAACCAAGGGAGAAAAGAGACAAAAAGAGGCCAGAGGAATAACAGAGAGAGGACGGAAATGAAAGTAGAGCCTGACAAGCAGGACAGAGTAGAAGGATGAGAAGAAAAACAAAAGCTTAGAATCCATACAACAACAAGAGGTAAATAAAAGGATTAATATCAGTTGTAGAGAATTTACAAAGATTCGCAAGTCCACATTCTAAGGCAACACTAGTATTTGGCCTATTTATGAGCTGTTTACAACAGAAATCTGAAAGCTTCTGTATAATTCCTATGACTTCCAAATTACAACAAGCTGTGCATTAGGTCTGCACTTTTCTTATGTTGCATTTTTTAAAGTCTCAGTATAAATGACCTCATTAGTTCCCTGGTACCCTGTCCCCAAATGGATCCATAAAACCACAGTCATATATTCCTTTAAATGCTCCTAATGGTTCATTTTCACCGGGTTGTTTCAAGAATATTCCCAAACAGTAGCTACTGCTACTAAAAATGATATTTTTAAAAGAAAAGTAATTGTCAGTCACAGGACAAATACAATTGTCACTTCAGTGACACTGGACTACAAGACATTTTTAATCTCTGTATCATCAGTGTAAATAATGGTTACAGCTGGAGAAAAAGCTCATTCAAGGAGGGCAAAGGTAAGAAGAAGTTAGCAGCAGCAGACTGACAGCAAACCAAGAGCCTGAGCTGGAAACAATGTCTATAACTTGTTCCCCAGTAGAGAAGGCACATGCTATGATAAGACGTGCTTTCATGAGCACGGGTAAGATGGGACAGTTGTCTGAGATTTTAAACCAGTTGTTTGAAACAGCAGGCTTTTTTTTTTTTTTTTTAATATTTCACGTTAAAATGCTGCTTGTATGTTACATCCTGATGCTAGTCCTTTTATTGGATAAAGCTTGCAAGTGTCCAGAATGCCGTTAGTAGTATGTATCATGATTAGCAAATTGAAAAGATTAAACTGGAAATCTGTTGGCATCCTGGAGTCCCATACCAAAGAAACAACTGTAAATGAGTCCTGAAAGAGGTACTTTGCATAAACCTTTCTGGCAAGGAGCTGATATGCTCCTCCTCCATCTATCTTTTTTGTGGAAATTTATTTTCAACAATGAACAACTAACTACTTCCAGCAGTCCTAGACTGGCAATGACTACTGCTGAACACCTACGAGTTAGTGCTTTCGCTTAAAATAAAAAATATCCCTAGGTAATTCTATGTTAGATTTTAAAGCTCATTGAAAACAAAAATCTAGACTAGGCCATGCTGAAGCTGATTCTTACATTATGCTGACCATGATAGCTTCTCAGACAATCTGCATGCATGATGGATGTCATAAAAAAGAAATCAGCATGTTAAAAATAATTAAATAAATAATTTTACACATTTTTGTCACCTCCCAGTGACACCTGATATCCACCTGATAAAGAAATGCTTATTTGGCACACTACTGGAGTTTAAGGGCAAGAGAAGGAGCATTGACAAACAGCCTTCATGAGTATAACTTTGACTAAAGCAACGAGGGAAAAAATGTAGATATGGCATATTATCTGATAGCAACAAGAGTGGGCAAAAAGAAAGAAAGACTGTAGAGGTAGAAGGCTGTCAATTAGAATAACATTTGGCTGATTAGTGTAGGCTATTAGTGATATGGATGTTGATGGTGTACGATGGATTTGCATAAGCAGCAGTCTCAATTCTTTATTTCTATCTGCTAATATGTATGGTCCAATCATTATTATTATTTATTCTTTATAATCCTCTCCCTTAACCACTTGAGGAGCATTGACACTTTGTGGGAGAAATACCTCACTGTAATAAAATATTTCTGTAGGTCTCCTTTCTTTAATGGGAAGCCGTTCAAATAGCTTCTGCTTTATTAGCATTTCCTTTGGTAGGTGCTGTATATAGCATTTCTGTTCTTTAGTTGGAAGTGAATAGGAATGCACTTTAGTCAAGTAAACAAAAAAGAGGACCATGTTCACCTTGACTTTTCTGCTATTGTGGTGCTTCAGTCATAAAACTAAATTTAATTTAAATTAAACTGCCCTCAATTAGAGTAAATGGGGACATAAATGATGCTATTGTAAAACAGAATATCCATTACACTAAAAAAATTGTAGATGACCTACTTTGTACCAGAGTGTGGAATAACTGCCAAAGCTGCATAAAGAATTATATATATTTTTTTTTTAGTTTGCTCAGTTTTGCAATTCAGAATGTGCCAGTTTTATCTTAATGAAGTTGGCAGAGATGCCTCATCTAGAAAAAAATGTAGTTAACCCAGGTCCCTTTCCCCAAAATTACACATCTAACTTCTTCCTAGGACAAACAAAAATAATCTGGGACAGAAACAGTAGAAAATAAGAAAATAATAAGGTTGCAATTTTTATAGATTCACAATTACAATTGTTAAACCCAATACAGAGTTGTAATTCCGCATTAGGTTCATGACACTAAGTTACTTACTTTTTGTGAGTTCTTTAAAATCTTGTCATTACAAAATCTCCATTTCTGGTTTATTGTTATGGTCTGTGCTGACATTTGCAACCTTTCTTTTCCTAAATAGCAGTTTAAAAGGTTTAAATTATTTAGCATTTTCGTGTTAACACTTCTGTCTGGCAAGTCTAGAAGAGAATTGATGGAGTCACAATATGACAGTCCCCTTAGCTATGGGAGTAGCGACACTTTTTATCATACTTTTCCCAACAGAATCAATTACCAATGACACTTTTTCTTTTAGAAAAATATAAAAAGCCACGTCAAATGCCAGCAACATTTTGAGAGAAAAATCTAGATTATTGCTTGTCTCTGTCATCCTTCCTTTACATTTAATGAAAGAATATATAATCCATCAGGAGAGGAAAGAACATGGTGTTTATCACTAATAGGTGCTGATACTTTTATATGTCAAACATCCCAGCCATGTTAATCTTTTACAATACTGGTGACAACTGTTCAAAATTTAACATCAGAGCAAGAGCTTGAAAGCAGTAAAAAGGGTAAAAGGTTTAAAATGTCATTTGCCTTGTTGGTGAAATACAAATTTTGTCTGTTAATCAATAGGTTTTTTGTATGAAATGATTTCTCATCCAAGTCCTTATCAAAGCTGTCTTAACTATATTATGACAGAGTTATTCAGCAATGGAGTAAATATTTTGGGTGAAATCTTTGATTCACAAAAATATGTAGCAAAAAATAGGTATAAACGAAACATTGCATCATTTTGCAAATGACCCTACTCTATGCTATTCAACCCTTTAGAAGATCACAACAGTTTTGTTGGTTTTTTTTTTTTCCCAACAGTTATTAAATATATATTGATGATATTAGAGAAACTACTAAAATATTAATGAATCTTAATCATTAGCATATTCATGCTTATATTTATACTTATTTCACAGTTTTATACTGCTGCTGATGATGTTTTTTGGATGAAAATATTGCACAGTAGTACAAATTTTATAGCATACTAAATGAACAAAGTCTTAGTGATGAAAGAAATCAGAAATTATTATTGATCTGTAAGTTTTGATAAATTTTTGGAGCAATAAATATATTCATGAAGTTAATTGTCCTTATTTGAGGTAAAACAGAACCAATTTTCTTTTCAGTAATTTTACTTTTCAGCTAAGCCTCTTCTAACTAACTGAACTCTCTGAAATTAAAGGCATATTTTTTCAGACAGTGTCCTCTTCTAGCAGATAAGGTCTGATGTTTATAGTGGATACCAAGGAATGGTATGTAGAGAGGCTTCTGCTTATACTAATTGTATAACAACCAAGGTCAACTAACTGTTTTGTGCCATGTTGGATGGTTGGAAGCAAAAAAGCATAGAGGGGTCGCACCTGTGAGGAGGAGCTGACAGGACAGGTGACCCAAAACTGACCAACAGGGTATTCCATCCCATCTGCCTCATGCTCAGTATAAAAGCTGAGGGATCAAAGGGTCAGCCCTCTCTTTCTTCAGTGGCCAGCATCCGTGGAAGACTCTGTCTGTTTGTCTGCCTTTGATCCCAATCTGTGCTTTCCTGAATTCAGTTCCTGAGTTCAGCTCCTGTCCACCCCTGAGTTCAGTCTGGGACTTTCCCCGTGCCTGCTGGTGACATGATAATCATCCTGGGACCTTGATATTTGTTTTGTATATATTGTATATATTTCATTATTTTCTTATTATACTATTATCTTAGCTTTCTTTTCTATTATTATTAATATTTCATTAAAGTAGTTTAGCTTCCTTTTCAATTCATATGTCTTTCTCTCCCTCTCTCATTTTCTCTCCTCTTCTCTGAAGGAGTGAGAGGACAAGGAGCACATCTCTCTTTCATTTAGTGGCTGGTCCAGACCAAACCACGACATTAATATATCAAAATCTATCCAAATCACATATTTTGCAAAGGTTTCAGAAAATTTTTAAAACTAAAAAATAAAGCGGGTTTTGATTGATTTTTTTGGGAGGTAGATATAGATGCAAATAGATGCACATACACATGTACATATGCAAATAACAGAATGAAAACAAAGTTAGGTGGTAGCCAAGAACCTAATTAAAAAACAGCAGAGAAACAACACATACTCATTTTTTTAAGATGATCAGAAAGTTTTCTTTCTATGAAGATTCATAGAAATGTCACAGCAATTCAAAGCTAACTACAAATTTGAGCCTGAATGATTTTTTTCCTTATTTTTATTGTGCAGCAAAACATATTATGAGCTTAATATAGGCACATAAGAACAGTTTAAAGGGATAAGACTAAGGGTCACTTTAGCCTGGTATTCTATTTCTGACCATGGTCAGAAATAAGTATCTGTGAAGTATATAAGAATGGGACAGGCTGTCGCAGTTGGAAGCATTTGACATAGTTATGATTAAGCAGAGGTTCAAAATTTTTTAATGATTTGAGATAATTCAAGAGGCTGAATCTTAATCAATAACTGATTTAAAGGTTTACAGCATAACTTAACAAAATAACTAAACACCGACTTAATTACAGATTCAAAGATGGCAGGTTTCACACTAACTTACTGTGAAATATCCCAAATCACTACATGTACATATGAACAAAAGCACAGATCTCAAATTATTGCAATGCGTATAAGCACGCGCATAAATACACACACACGGGTCTATAACTGCAGAGATCAAAGATCTCTTAATATCGTATGACTCTAGTGAGCCAGCGGGTAGCTTTTTTAACTGCTACGCATGCACAGACAAATTGAAAAGGATCCACATCTATAAAGCTAATCATGAACTTACAAGAGGAGAGTTGGATAAACGAGAGGCTAGCCTATAGTTAAAATTTCCCTTTCAAGTTAGAGTAAATAATCACAATATATAGTCATTCCTCAATGAGCGATAATTGAGGCTTGATTCTCAAGGGTTGTCTCACCCTGGTCTTCTGTTCCTTGAGGTGTTGCCTGAGCAGTGTTTCAACTCAGGGGAGATACTGGCCACAGCCCGCTGCGATCCAGAAGAGCTCAAAGGGTCTGCACTAGAATTGCTGCTTATGGGATCCGAGATAATTGACTTTTCGTCTGGTACTTTTCCACTCCGACCCAGCTCGGACAATGGAGTATTTTGGTACTTTCCATGATTACACAAGCCCAGGACTTGCTAGAACTGTGGTCCTGGTACCCCCCTCTCTGTGGCTACTATCCATATATCATCAGGAGTGTTTGATTATAGTTATTATCTTCAAATGGTTGAAGTCATCGGCCCCAGGCACACTATTGTGTTCTTGGTCTGTTGCTCTCCACATTTCCTTACTCTCATGTTAGACCACTGTGTTACGTTCTGGTCCACTGTATTCTTATGTGGCCCAGGTGGGGAGGACATCATGCCAAGCACCAAGAGGCCTGAGGTGGGGGAGAAACTGCGCCACCACAATATCATGCCTGGTGTTCCTTTTTCCCCTTTGGAAACCTTTTAAAAACAGCACTTTCCTTTAGAATTTGTTCTTTCTAAGGCTGTTCTAAAACAATAGCATCGTAACAAGAATGCTATTGTTAATCTGCTAATTGCTCAGAAGTTGCAATTTAGTTTTCTTTTACTCTAATGTAGTTTTCTTGTGGGCATCAGTGTTACTGATGGAGCTTTTTTTTCCTAACTCATTGCCCGTGCCAGTGTGTTTGCAACTTTTGTAGCTGGGCAATATCATTTAAACTAATTGCAATCAAAATGAATGATCCTTTATTAAGTGTCATTCCAATGACTTAGAAGATTCATATTACATGTAGAGCATATTCACAAACTTTTTTTTTTCCTGGAGAAGAAAAGGAGTCAACAACTTGGCTTAGTATTAAAATAAGATCATATAACGGTTAATTTGTCTAGTCCACACTGCACACAAATAGATTTTGAAAATACTTTTGTGGTATTGTGCAGGTGAGGAGTATCTTCATGGTTTTTCCATATGGTCTAGATTATTTGTATTCAAGAGATTGCAGATAGCAATGTGTTATGTGGTCAGGCTCAATTAATTTTTCCTCAGAGAACTGGACAATAGTAAGAGACAAATAATGGAATGGAATATGCGTAATGATTCCTTAGGGGATATAAAGAACTGCTCAGTTGATATTGGTTAAATTCTACCTTTTACATCATCATGACTACATCCATAAAATGGTGAATACTTTTTTGGTAGCGTGCATTCCCATTGCTTTTCCTTTCCTTGAAAACTGGTCTAAATATTATGTGTAACAGGAATAAGTAAGTGATGAGATACTGTAACGAATCTGTGCTGCAACTTTTCCTCTACTTTCTTTCTCAATAGTCAACTGTAATGATATCTTGTAAAATGAGAAGTTTCAATTATCTTTAATGCAGCCAAAGATTTCACTTCATATATTCATTAAAAATCTAAGAACAAGAACAAAACAGAAGAGAGCCTAACAGGGAAGTAGTGGAGTATTACTGGTCACTGTACTACAAAGGGACACTAGTAAATGTAATTTACAAGAAAGGGGAATTTTGCTTCTTCCCTTAACCCTTAAGTAAGAAGGAAATTTACTGGCAAAAAAAGGAACATTTGGGTTCAAACATTCACTAAAAACATTCAGATGTCCGATGCAGCTGATGAGTTAAATAGTTCTGTTTGCCAATAAACCATGATCACAACAGATTGATCAAAAGGCACTGAAATTACTTTCACTTCTAAAAAGAAGTGAAAGGCCACCTTCTCAAAACTAAATTTAAATTTGAAACATATTGACCATTTCACTATAACACATTCATATAGTTAGAATTAAGTTTAAATATTTATGTCGCTTTTCTTCTTTCTTTCTTTTTGTCTGCAAGTGACACATTTTTCAGAAGCAGAAATATTTGTTGGGTAATTCTTCAGCTTTTAAATCAGATCTAGACAGGGTCTCAAGACCGTGTATATTTAGTAAAAATAAATAAAGTAAGATTCATATTATCAGGACTCAGTATTGTGTTGACGTGTTTGCTAATTCTGCCACATCATGGGAGCTCATAAGTCTTCATAGCACAGAATGATAAGCAAAGTCCCTTTCAGACTTTGAGCCTTAGTATATATTATTTCAGTCACCAGTAAAAGAATAGATGAATCCCTAGGAGTAACTGGGACTGGAGCTTGCCAGTGTAACATGATGAGACCTAGATGAAAGATAAGTAATCCATTATAATTAGTCTCCAGTTCCAGTGATATTTTATTTTTTATTTTAATATGAAGCTCAACTATATTCTGAAACACAGAGACTTACCAGCTTCTAAGAGAGAACAAAAGCTATTAACATCCCCCAAACACATCTTTTTCTTTCGAGTTTGTCTTGGAGTGATCTATTTTGCTTTTGTGTTTTGTTTAAATTTTGCAAACAAAATGAAGCAATAATTTAGCTAAGAGCAAAATATTTACAGTTCAAACAACTGCCTTGCCAACGTGTACAATCCTCTAGAGAATTATATGGCATTTGTATAAGAAAACCACCACCCTAAGCAGAAAGATCTCACAGGAAAGCGAAGACTCATCAAGAGAAAAAAAAAATCCTTATCAAACAGTAAATGATAAATTAGACTATGAGAAGGATTTTCATGGCAAATCAACTTCAAAAACATTAAAATAAGCGTATACGGTTAATCCATTGAAAGGTAACGACTTAAAATAGGAACAAGTCTCAGTATTGTCCTTGAGATTTTTTTTTTTAAATAAAGTTGGGTGGTTTTTTAATGTTATAGTAACTATTTTTGAGGATATAAGTTTGCCAGTAACCATCAAGAACCACAAACTTTAAAAATAACTATAACATGTTAATTAGTTCTGTATTGTTTGTCATGATTTGGGCAGTCAGAAATAGATCCAGTGTGTCATTATGAACTTGTAGGGGTAAAGTACGATCTTACCAGATTAACTCTAAATTAGCAACCTCGGGAGAGTCATGAATTTCAGAATAGTCTTCACAAGGGTTGGCAGAAAGCTGTTTATTCTAATTAGTTGCATATGCTGAGGCATGAATTATTTTAACACCTACCATTCTTCAGAACAAAGATGCTTTCCTCCTTGGACTCAAGGAAGGACCTTCCTAAACTCATAACACTCATGGAATTATAACTATCTTTTAAAATCATTTACTTATTGCAAAACTGGGGCATCAGACCTTTTTGAAAAAGGTCCAGACTTTTTTTCAAAACACCTTTTCTGTTTGGTCAGTGTTTAAATAATTCACCTGATATGAAAGTCCTGGGGTCAGATCTGTTTTCCTTCAGGGATATTTGAACCCATATGTCCCATGAGAGTGTCCTTAATGACAAACGGCTCTGAGGCTTTTTTTTCATGTAGTTTTTCTCCTTATCTTAAGTAAAAATTTCTGCCTGTTGGGAAAAGTTGGGATCTATCTTCTTTGCAGGCATATGACTATACAAGAATTATATATAATGTATTTTGGAGTTGTAATTTACACAACATTAAGAACATTTACATGTACGATATAATCTAATCTATTGCATACTGCTAGGCACAGCAGTGAGAATCCAGCTTCTTGAAGAGCACCAAAGTCCTCAGAAGAGTCTAAAAGAGCATTGTCACTAATAGATTCTGGGAGGCTCTGTTCATGTAAAAAACAGTCAAATTATTATCAGGGGAGGCAACTAAATAGGAACAGAGACCTGAACTCAGCCATCAAATAAGCTCTTCAAGGACAAGAAAATGGGAAGGTCAAACAAGCACAGTAATAAAAATTACTTAGTTAAGTCTCCAGAACTACCACAGAAATCAGGTTTCTGCCAGTGCTTCAAAGTTTAAAAAAGAAATTACTAAGAAAAAATGAAGACACTTAAAAGAAATTGCTAATTCTGAAATCTGTAAAAAGTCTTTATTTTGTAAAAGCATGAGAAAAAAGAGCACAATGATGCCACTTTGAAAGAATGAGAGAAAACGGAAAAGACAAAAACCCTTGGAGAGCAACTCTAACAGATGTTAATAATCCCTCACACTGTTTTATCAGCCAAAACTGGCTGCTCATGTGTGAATTAAGAGTTTTTTTATTGTTACCAAGGCATTCAAACTTGAATAATAAATAATCAGTTACAACCATTTTTTTCTTTTCATGCACGATAAGGATGAAGATGATCTGCTGTGATACAGTGGACCATAGAGTGAAAGTAAACATAAAAATCTTACCTGGGACACCCCTCTGGGATAGGCATTCTATTTCCTGCTCCACTGAACACAGAACATTAGATAAATACTTCAACAGAGCCTGACATATTCTTTGTGGATCTTCCCACTTTGTGTGATCTTTTTCTTGGCCCAGTTAACTTCAATTATTTTTTTTAAATACAAAGGAAAATAGACTCACCAGAACTCACTAAGGTTGCCAACTCTTCTGTTCTAGTTGAAATATGGATTTAGGCTGAACACATATTAATTCTTTAAGCATGTAGTTGTTGGTTCAAAAGGATATCATTGCCCCTCCTTCACTTGGGGAAAACCTGACCTGCAACGAAAACTTTACAAACATATACTAGCTTGTCCCCAGTCTAGTGAGGAATATATAGAGAAAAACAGGCATTTGTGTATCCTGGTGGAGCTCAGCATTAGATGAAAGTCACCAAGTCCTTGGCTCATGTAAGACTAGGGCCATTCCTTGAAAATAGTAATTTCTGTTTTAGCACCATTTCAAATATTTTCTAGTCAATCTTCACAAAAAAGATTGTCTTACAGCTACTGTGTGAATGCGAGACTCCTAAAAACAACTGGGAAAAGCTATCCATGACAGTAATTAATGATAATGTTTTCTTAAACAGCCCTTAATTAGTCAATGAAATGTGGTTAGGAAGTTGTGAGAAATATCAGAAGGCTTGTAAATCTGGTAGGTATAAACATGTTGGCTTTTAAAATATTCAGACACTTTTCACCTCAGTGTCATCCTCATCATGAATTTAAAAAGACAAATTCAAGTTTTCTACAGTTCCGCAATTTCAACTGGATAATGGATTCCTCTGTATGTCCTTTATAACTATCTTTGCAAAATCATTGTGATTGCCTTAACTTCATTTACTGTAATTTAAAAAATTGGTTGTAGACCTAAAAGATAGTTTGTTTGGATTTCTTTATTTCCTTTACATTCACAATAGAAAGGGTTTCTCCAATTATCTAGGACTGTATAACCATAAAGTTACAAAAAGCTGAAAACACCTCAAACAGAATAAATATTTAATTTTGCTGTTCAATGACTGGTTTTAAAAGTGTTGATTTTTATTCCTGTTTTTATATTTCTGTGCTTATTTTCATAACTTCAAACAAGTCCCAGAATATGCTTTATCTTTTTCATATTTCAAAATGTGTTTATTTAGAAAAGACACTACAGTAGAGACAGAGCAAAAGTAAGCTATGGTATTTTTTAATGACGTTTCATAAGATAAGGGACCCTCTGACCAGGGCTACAACCACAGAGTGAAAGTGAGAACACAAACATCTAACAATCAGCTTATATTAACTTCATAGTCTGACATTGTTAATTTAAGAGGTTAGTTTAAGAAAGAAGCCTTAGGACACTCTGTATTCAGTGGAGGTAAAGAAACATTTCTAGACAAAAATTTGAGAGCCTCTAAAATCTGATTGCCTTTTGGACATCCCTTTCCAACTCTGAAAAAAGCACCATAGTTACGCATTAGAGGTAGACGAGATGAATCTACATTATCTTCTGGCAGCGTTCACCTCTTTACATCAAATTTCAAAAGCAGGATACTTTTGTTTCAGTATAGTGTTTAAATCCTTATAAGATGCATCTAAGCCCAGCCTGGATCCACTTTCATGGACAGTATTTCTTGAATTATGTGCAAAATTCAACTTGACTGATCCTGTCAAGAAGAGGAATCTTTGGAAAGAAACTAAGTGTTTTGCAGGGATACTTGCATGGCTTTAATAAGACCCAATAACCGCATTTCACTAATACTATTACTATTAATAGCAATATTGGAAGAGGAAGAACAGAAGATGGGAGAGAATGGTTTGGTGAAAATTTCTGGTAAAATTAGAGGGAAACTTTCCAGGGTTTTGATTAAAGCTCGTTTCATTTCAGCTATATAAAAAAATGAAAATTATTATAATTAATATAGTTACTTGACTTTAATCTCCTGTTGCCTAAGAATTTAGAAAAGTAAAGTCACAAACGCAGAAGGAATTATCAACAGCCTGATTTTAAGGCTCAGATCTCATGTCCACCTCATACCTAATTATTTTTTTTAGTCTATGGGTTTGCGGTTTTTAAGACACTGTTGGTATGCTCACCTTTTCCTTGATGTGAAACATTCTGAAAGCATCAGGAAGGTCAAAGAGAGATCATCCAGAGTAACACTATTATTTCATTGCCTCCAGCTCTATATTCCCTTGCCAGCCAGGTGTAAATGAATAAAAAAAAGTAGTTTTGCTCAAGAACCTGCTTTTCTAGCTGGAACTTCCTGCGTAGAACACTGGAGAAATACTCTTTTGGTCATTTATGTTCAGTATGAACAAACTATGACTACAGAACAGTCCAGAAGAGTTATGAATTCAGCCCTGCATATTTGTTTTTTAAAATACTGATTATTGTGATTTCAGATACTAAGAGTTGAGAAATATGCACCCACATGTCCACACACACATAAATGCCTTGGTCAACATCTGTTTTAGCTAGTGAGCAGTTTTATGCAACTTCAGTAAACTATGAATTAAACTCCATAGTATTAATTCCATACAAAAAATACATTGTATTATATAATATCAAGCTTGACATTAGAAAGCACATCAGTCAATTTTCATGCCTGAATCTCAAAAAGGAAGTGACACTTTTGAATGGCATTTCAGCTATATTCCTTTGTATTTTGATAATAAGGAGAAATCTTATTAGTGGGAGATTCAAGATGGTATAAACAAGTTGTTGAGCTCAATATACCATATGCTATAGCTGCCGATTATGTTCTTGTTGACATTTTCTGCATGTGGGAATATTATCCTCTCAAATTTATTATGCTTCTGTTCACATGTACTGTGTTAATTGGCATGTGACAGTTTAAAAATCTGTTCCCAGGCAATATTCATAAATAGTTCTATTTCATATGAGCAAACGCATTCAGTGGGCCTGACATTTAAAAGAATGTAAGAATATAATTCTTTTCTTCCCTACTGTTCTATTTTAAAAATCAAGTTAGTTTGAATTTGTTTCGTCTTTTCTTAAATCATGATTATTTGCAGGTTTTTGTGATATGTCACATGTAATGATTTATTGTCTAAAAGTGTGTTTTGTTTATACAACACTTAATTTTACTGGGTTCTTTGCAATTAGTATGTGTAAAATAGCCAAATAATCCAAAACACCTTATTCCATTTAGCGTTATCAACTAAAATAATAAAATAGTAAAGGACAAGATAGGGTGTGTGTGCTGCATTCCGCAAAACCGGTGAGATTTCATATATTTCAAAGATGACATCTCAATTACAGCACTACAAGTGCAGACTGCAGAAAATGAGTAGGATATATCTGAAGATCCTAGGATGAAAACAATAATAGCTCTATCATCAGCAAAGACAGTAAGAGCTTTGTCATCAGCTCCCTCTAGAGAAGGATTGAGTGAAAAGTTCAGGATGCATCTCATCTAAATATGGCACCAAAATGAGGCTTCCAGGCTAGAGCATAATCATGTTAGAATGCTTGTACAGTTAATGCACGTTGATAGACCTCTCTAAAGGATGGCTCAGATCCCAGGTGTGTTGAATCACCTTGTTAGACAGCACTATTTTGTAAGTCAAAGCCCACTCCTCTTTTTTAGTGCCTAATGCAAGTATTTAATATGTTTTTTTCATTCTCATCATCACTAACTGTAACATTTCAGCAATTTCTTGTGTGTTTTTCTTGGTCTAAAAGAGAAATAATGACACACCTGCAATCTCCTACTCACATTTGTCGCCAGCTCTATTCACATATCTGTTCTTTGGCTACTGTTTCTTTGTTGTTAATATGACATTTTCCATTTCACATTGTGGGGCAAGCTGGTATTTGGGTTTTTTTCCCTTGTTCTCTGCAAGTTCTTGCTGCATCTTATGCTCAAAAGCATTATTTTTGCCTTCTGTAATATATGAATAGAAACAGCTGAAACAGAAAAATCATTGCTATAAGCCAAATACAGAATCTTGCTGTTACCAGGCAAGCATCTTGATTCCATCTAATAAGTGTACTTCTTCCATCTGTGTTAGAAATATGAATTAATCAGACATTTCCTTCAGGAACTATAAATTTTGTCAGCTCTAACTGCTATTTACATCTGTGGTAGACAGGATGGACTTACATTCTCACAAGGAAGAACAAATATTTCCAGAGAACCTGGTCACAGCCTCTTCATCTCTGTCTTCTTTACAGCTGATTAATAACATTTGGCTTGTAAGGTCCACAGACTATATACAAATCATTTTGATACTTGGACATCTGGAAAACCTTGTACAGTTTTAAAAGTGTGCTTCAAGTCGCATAATTTCATTTTGCAATAGCACAAATTATCCTGCAGAAGGCCACTGCCAGATAGGAGGAAGGACAACATGTAGCACTCAATAAGGCACAACCATAGCAACAGATTGTAAAAATTCTTGGAAGAAAAATGGAAGTGAAAGTTTATTACTATTTCATATGTATTTATTTATCATTTAAGTGGTGCACATAGTTAATAAAATTTATCAATTCTTTTTCTGTCATGCTTGCTTCTAGGAGTTACTGAATGCAGTAGCCCAATAAACACAAGGCTGCAGCAGCCCTGCGTCCCAAGGCACTGTTAATAATGAGTAATGATGCTGAGAATGCACCCCTAGCAAGAACACATGCATACATACACACAATACATATATGCATATACACATGGCTGGCCACACAGGCCAACATAGATGAAACACACAGCGTTTAGACAAACACAAACAGCAGTAACAGCCTGATCTTGTTCCCTTTCTGGCTGCTCAGGATGGAAATTAATGGAAAATATGCATATGTATATGTATGTGTATACATAACAGGGATCTCTCCTGCAGCTGGCCTTAGATACTTAGTCTATCTAGCAGCTGATCTCTGTATTCTGTGGTCTCCGATTGATTAACACACAGACACATGCAATGGGTCTTCCCATTGACCACTAGACCTTACAGTCTCCTCAGTAGCTAGCTTGGACCTGCTAGTCTCTCCAGTAGCCAACAACTTATGGTGACTTTGAATCCTGGCTCACAAGTCTCGTATATTACTTGTCAGCTAGGCCACCTTGATGTCCACTAGCAATTACGTGCATTGACGTATATACCCACACAGTATGTATGCATTGCAGTTTCTCTCCAGTTGCTGGCACCCAGACACAAGGGACCCTGTGACCCATGGTCCCACCTAGTACTCTAGTTGTTAGACCTCCATGTATAAATGTGTATGCAGAATAGACAGTACCTTACCAAGAAGAAACAGTAGAAATGAAGGTTAATGAGAAAAAAGGACATACTGTGCTGATCAAACATAAATGTATTGACCAGCCCCTATTTACATTCAGCCTGCCCCTTCTATCACATTATCCCTCTATTTCCCCACACTTTTTCCTTCCCAAACTGCATCAATCCATCCCTATGTCCAATCCCAAAATGCTCTTCCAGTGATGAGCTCCCTACCCCTGGACAGCATCTCCCCTTTGTTAAATGCTCCAGGGAGCCTCCCCTGCTGACTTATGGTGCAGGGTGTCTCCTGACCCCTGGGGCTGAGGGTCCTCTGGAACAGCTCTGGGGCTTCAGGGGTGGGACTCATGTCTCTGACTGGCGTATTGGGGTGCCCCTGCCTGCCATCATACCAGTGGGCTCTTTCTAGTGTGTGATGACAAGTCTATAATTATGTAACCTAATGCTATACCTATCACTGTATGGATATACATGCAGTTAAAATCACCATTATCTCCATATAGATGACAAACAGAAAAAAACGTATATCCAGAAGTCATACACTTCAGATCAATATTTCCACTAAATGTCCTCAAAATTATATGGCAAGGGAGTGGCTAGATTCATTATTCCATTCTGGATCTTTTCCAAAAAAGGAAACATATTAGCGCATTTTGTTTGCATAAAAGGCATCAAAAGTGCAAATTTCTTGCAATTTCCACATATCATCATCAGGTTTAGGTAAATAATTAGGAAATTAACAGCACCAAAAAGATTCAATCCACTATCATGACTGTTAAAGAGATGTGGTTAGGATATCAAACATTTGATTTTGTACATGAATATCAAATCTCAGAGTGGAAGTGTTTGTAGTCCTAAGACATTGCCTGTCACAAATATTAATGTAAATATGAAAAGTGGGAGAGACTTGTAAATAGGGAAACTTTTTTACTTCCCATTCCATGCAAATACAATGTTATTATTCTACAGACATGCAAAAATCTAGACAGTGCAAATGTTGTCTAGGTACAGTGACATCTTCTACAGTCAACTCAACCTTTGTATTTCATATTCCTTGTACTATATATTTTGAAAGTAACTTTCCTTGTCCATATTTCCCTGATGTTTTACATCCAAGAGAGTTGTGATTCTCTAAACTGCCTTTTTGTGGAAGTTAATGATTCAAAGTCACCATGAGAAATTTGAAAACTTCAACATTAAAACAGAATCATATCAGAGTTTTCTCACACTACCTATGTGCAGGGTGCTGTACATCGCAAAAAAAAGACTTCTCTGTTTCTTTCCCAGTCTCACCATTCTCTTCATCTTGACTAGTTCCATCCGAGTTTGTACAAAAACCTTAGACTGCTTGTATCATGCCCATATGTTTTTCATGCCTTGTAGACCAGAAGAGTTCTTTTCCTCTGGCTTGTGGGTCTATGTTCTTGATAACATTGGCAGACAATTCATTTAGTAAGAAGACTTAAGAACTGAAAGAAAAATGACAGGATTCTAACTTCAGCCATCTGAAAGCTACGCACTTTTCCAAGCTGAAGAACATGTCTTCTCAATATAATTAATGAGAACTAGCCAATCAAGCAGGAGATTCCCTTCATTTTAAGATAGATGTCTAAGAGAGGATAGGTGGCCAATAAAAATAGCAACTTACTGTATTCCATTGACTATAAAAACAGTCTACAGTCAGATATTAAGTAATCATTTTTGTAATATATTGAGACATACATACCTTAGCATACTTTTTAAGTTAATGTACTTGATACCTTTATGGGATTATTTCTGGACCTTGTAAAATAGATATTTTAGACACTGAACTACACTTACAATATGTGAATAAGGTAGGTGCTGTGAAAAGGAGGATCTTATTGTGATAAGCAGTAAGTTGGCAGACTAAATTCAGTATCAATAGCTGCAAAGTGATTCACACGTGAAAAAGCAACCCTAAAACATCTGTACAAAGTGATACCCTGGAAATTATCTATTACTTTTCCAGAAGGAGACCTTAGAATTACTGAGGAGATTTAACTGAAAATACTAACTCAGTGGTCAAAAAGTCAAACAAATTGACATGAAATGAGAAGGCTGCATAAAAACAAAGCAAAACAAAACAAAAAAACCCAGAGAATCATAATTCTCCATTATGCACACACATCATGAATAGTGGGTTCTAATTTTATTATTTTAAATGGATATAGTAAAACGTGATTTTTTTTTAAAATGTGAGCACTGAAGGGCATTAAATGGTAACAGACTCAAATAAATCAGATGGAATACTGTTTATAGTATAGTGTCTCCCAGTCCGGAGATTTTCAAAACCTGCCTGGATGCTGTCCTGTGCAACCTGCTGTAGGTGTCCCTGCTGTGGCAGAGGGGTTGGACTAGATGATCTCCAGAGGTCCCTTCCAACCCTGACCATTTTGTGATTTTGTGTTTCTGTGATATCTAAACAATAGAAAACACTGCTGCAGGATGTTATGGTTGCCAAATGTAGGCATGAGTTAAAAAAGTGATTAGGCAAATTTAGGAAATATATGTCTATCAACTGGTGTTAAACTTTAAGATTACAATATGTGAGTCCGAAAAATCTCTATAATCAAAAATTGGTATAAACTGAAAGAGCACATAAAAAAACCCCACTGTTATGGACTTGTGTGCACAGTCTTCCTCTAATGTTACTGGCTACTGTCAGATTCAACTATATACGGGTAAATTGGCCTTTGATTCTTTTATATGACATGATTTTTTCATACTGTATTTTTATCACGCTCTGTTTCTAGACTTCTATCAAACTGGAAAAGTCATCATGACTAAATAGAATCAATATAGACATTAAGACATAAATGATTAAGATTTAATAATATAGACTTACTGCTTTTTTAGCCTTTGTTTTACCTCTGCAACAAATTACCAAAGTGCTTTTAAATTACACGTAGTGCGGACAGATATAGCCCTACATTCTACTAAAGTAAGACTATTAAGCAGTTAGTTTTTATAAGGTAAAAACTATGGTAGTCTCAGGAGAAAGGCTACTTCAAGTATTCTTGTCATTTCTGGTGGCATGTCATGTGGGTAGGGCATTCATGCCAGTGGGGCCTTAAAATAATAATGTGTTTTGTTTCAACTACAGTTGATTGATACAGAGATTTTTGAAGGTACTGAAAACAACAATGATGTATACGATGAAGAAACAACTGTGAAGAATTAGTGCCTTAAGAATATTAATACTCAAAGTAGGGAAGAACATGTGCATTCTTCACAGAAATTGATGAAAACTTGAAGTATTTATAAATAAACATCAGGAACCTTTAGGGGTTTTTGTTTGCAGAATGGAAACATTACCACATTTTGGTAACAATTTGAAATGTTACCAAATGTTACTCTGGGAGAAAAAATATTAATATCTACGCAAACTGCAAAAACTGTGTTGTGCTCCCTAGAGTTTTAGTCAAGAACCATAAGATAATGTAGGGACTTCCTGAGGAGATGACACATTTCAGCTTTAATCAGTTCAGAAGCTGTTGACATGTCTTTGGGTGAGATTTGAGTTTTGATCAAGTACCTACAGCTACATTATTTGTTTCTGTCACAGAGATGCTCAAGTCTTGGGAGAGTTTTGGTATTTATAATCAAGAACGGATAAGCATTAGAGGTAGATTGCTTTGACCATTACCTGTTTTATAAACAAATCTGGCCAACATATGTGATGAAATTGTTAATCAACTCAGAATCAGGTATTTTCTCTTGCTGTTCACTGCAATCCATTTTCCCCATTAAATGAAAACATACATGAAGGAGGAATTTTATAGATTATTTGTTAATTAGCATTATTGGTTGACTTTAAAATGGATAAGTTTTTATTCTATTACATGTATGTTAGTACCTGTTGTTAACATGACCCATATTAATTAAGAAAGTTTAATTACTAAGCAAATATTGATGAACAATAAATATTAAATGTGTGTTTGGTAATTACTAAGAATTAATGCTTCACTTGACAAGTTTTTGGTTGTAAATGTGTATTGAATAGGATAAATTGTTAGATTAAATTCTAACTTGCTAGTACTTTTGTGCTATCAAGAATTAACAAGAAATAATGTAAGTCGAGGTGACCATAGCACAATATCATTTTTCCATCTTCCAAGCAGTCTTCTATAATGGTGAGCATGATGCATCTTCTTTTCTTCATCTCTTTGGATAAAATACGATGGTTATTTATATCAACTAGGCAGCAGCTTTATCCTTTCTTTTTTCTTCTTTTTTTTTTTAATGCTAGCCCAGAACAAGAACACAATAAAAGTGAAAATTCCTTGTAAAGCAAAACTTAAAATAATTTCTGATCCAAATCTTCAGTTACCAAGATGTTGAACAAATAATTTGGATTTCAACTTCTACTTAATATAAAAGTATACATTTTTAAAATGGTAAACAGGTGAGCTCCGTCACACCATGTGGTGTTTTGCTTTTAAAAATGTCTAACTGTGTTTCTGGTAAAGATTTCGCTTTCAAATACTTGGCACTTTCTGATAAATCTACTGATATTCCTTGGAGTTTTTTCTGATCAACTCGGTTGTTGGGGTATTCCTAGATTGCAACTGTTCAGTCTTAGAGGGCAATTTCGGAAATTATTCTGTCTGAAGCAGTTAGAAAAGCAGCTTGGAACTAATATCATTTAATTGAGTGGGGAGCCCAAATGAAGCAGTGGTTGAAGTGTATCTATATTCGCTCCCCCTCTCCCAGAATGCACAGACTTTTGAGGACAAAAGACCAAGTTCCAAATAAAATTACATGTCTTTCACTTAAGATAAGCTCCACACAGTGGAATTTCAAGAGTCTCTGAATTTCATGGCATTGCCTATGTTTTAGGGTAGATTTGCTCAACAGTCACCAGTTGAGTGATCCGTGGAACTTCCCTGACATATCCTGGGACCTTCTTCTTCGAGAGGCAACAGGCACACAGATGGATATGTTGCATTCAGGTGTCAACATGCACTTGGGTTTATGCACTGGGACAGAATATGTACCTGGCATTCAGACAACCAAATGCATCACAGTGTGTAACTGCCCACAAGTATTGATTTTACTGGTATGTACTAATAGTACCATTAACCTTAATAAAAATTGGGTACTCTTGTAGAGGAATGTGGGCTGAGTTCAGATCACTGCTCTTTTGTAAAAATAACACATTTCTAAGGATGTGAATTACTCTTCTCAATATTGGAGGAAGATTATTTATAGGGAATAACGTGTATAATTTTTTGTGATGTACTACCTATATGCAACGTTCTACACAAAACTTGTACAAAATTTTCATTGGATCAGGAGCTTTACAAGCTTCGTGGACAATTGATTCCTACAGCAAAAATAACAGTCATCAAAACTGGCTTTGTTTCATATTGAAAACAAGGGGCAATAGTTAAATGAAGACAGCTGGAGAATGTTCTTCTATTTTTTTAAACCTAAAATACACCTAATTACTACAGTCATGATGGACAGCTCAAATAAATTGTTTTTCTATTTCTTTGAGGTGAAATTTTAGCTTTACTGAATTCAAAGAAATAACTTAGGTTTAGTGAGGTATAAGGAAAAGGGGCTCAGCATTCAGGTCAGATGTTAACCTAGGCAAAAATAATAGGACAGAAAATAAAACTGTATGCTTTAAAATGGATTTTAGAGATCACCAGTTCTGCAAACTCTATTTCACGTTTCTTAATCTCTCAGAAATACATAGTTAATCTGTACATCATTTATTTCTGTACTTATTATTTACCTCATAACCTTACAGTCATTTCAAAAACCTGTTGCTAGCCAATAATTTTGACTGTGTGGGGATTCTACGCTATAGTTAAATTTCAACCAAAGTGCAACAAATTAATATTCATTTCCAAACGCTCACACAATGAACTTCTGTTTCTACAGATGAAAAGCTTATCCACTGACCCATGTTCTTCTCCTTCTCAGAAAATGCAGTCTTTTAATAACATATTTAGTGTAATCAATACTGACAGAGACAATGTGCAAATAATTACTTAGTAGGAGAGTGTTATAATTTGAAGGCAGCATGTGTTTGTAAATTGTTCCATACCTCCTACCTCCATGTGCCATCCAAACATTCCTCATCTCAGCAAGGTTACAATATGAAATATGTAATTTGATAGGAGTTGAGATGAGTTTTTCAGGTGCTTCCTTCTAAAATTGCCTAATTGCAAGCATTTTCTCTGCCAGTTCAGATGTTCCCCTATGTATCTGTTGTGATTCAACTCAGCCTTTAAAATCTGTTTCAAATTCTTGGGATTTAGACCCTCTTGATGTATAAATGTACTGAAATAGATGTTAACATGCTTATGGTAACTCATTGTAAATATTTGGATGCTGGCTTGTGGCAATAATATTTCACTTGTTATATGCTATACTTTCATGCACAGTCATTCATTGAAACCCAGAGGATATTTGTAACGTACCTTTATATTAACAGTTATACTGATTTTCTTATTCTTCAAAATAGAAATCTAGGGTGCAATGATTCTGGAATCAATATTTCTTACTCAAAGCTTTGTCGTCATGTCCAAAACATGTGACTGTCATTGCCTGCATTTATAAAATATGTATAATAACCAGAAGAAGCTTTCAGGCATAGACAAACCAGCTGGCTGCCAAGATGGATTCCTATCATTGTTGTTGATATCAATTACAATTTGCATGTGCAATCACTCAGGCCCTAATTCAACATGTTTCTTCAGCAGGTGCCTAATTTTAGATACACCAGTAGTCTTCAGTGGGATAAATCAAGTATTTATAGGTAAGCACCTGCTGAAGTGCCTTACTGAACTAGAACCCCTAGTATGTCTGCTCTAGAAGGGGAAGACTATATGAAGCTAGAGAAAAGAGGGGAAAATAAGAAAATAAAATATTTTAGTTTTACATATATTGCTACTCTTGCTAGAACCCTATTCCCAAGGGTCTCAAAGGGGGGATGTATCACTGCTTATTTTGTAACACATTATCCTGAGCATCCTTTGCCTGCTGATTCCAGCTATTCCTGTGCACATTGGAAGGCTTTTCTGCTAGCAATATTCAATATTTATATGTGCTCTATATTTTCCATAACAACAATTTAAGGACTTTGTTGTGTGTCACTCCTATAATTTAACAGTAGACTGCCTTTCCAAATACTGAAATTGCTATTCAGCCCCAATGTAAGGAAAGAGGCTATATAAAAACAAAGCAGAGAATGCATTCTGTTTTAGTGCACACATTATCTACAGTTTACCTGATTAGTATTATGCTGTCTGATTGTACACACATAAATAAAAGGATGTGATTAAAGAAAACAGAAAGGAAACAAAGAGAGGACAGCAATAATACTACTTAAAGACAAAGCACCTTATCAGAGAAGAGAATCTCTTTATTTGAAAGTTCCCCTTCTGGGCAAGCCTACAAGAGAGTAATGCTAAAACCACTAAAGGTTTATTCAGAGGGAAAAGATATTGCTCAGGCTGATAACAAGAGATGGATATGAATCTCAAGCAGACAGAGCAAGTATATTACAGAAGTGTAATCCATTTTTTTCACCAGGAAATATCAATAACTAGGACAACTGAACTTAGTAAAATTTGAACAGTTAAAACATAGATATAAAAAGAATACATCTAGGTTTTCTTCCTTTTATTCTTTGCCCTACATGATGTACTTTTGGGGGATTTTCTTTGTTTTGTTTTGTTTGTTTTGTTTTGGTTTGGTTTTTATGGCTCAAACTGATCTTGAAGTTCTGTTTATTTTTTTGAAGTTCAAACAGAATGTAACCCATGAAAGGTACTAAACACATTACTAAGAAAAAAAAAAAGAATAGCAACACCTAAGAAATAATTTTCCTGTGTTGTTGAATCATATGATTCCACTCTTCAAGAGGCCAAGGAACCCATACACTTAATCTGCATGGTATTTTAAATGTGGCGAACAAGCAACTAGGACATGATTTTCTCAATAAACAGGCAGGTTAAAATTAAGGTCTCACTCTGCTACAAGACATATTATACAAGCAAATATTATCTTTGAAAAGTACAATTCCACACTCAATGTTGGATGATGGAATATAGTGGGCCCAAATCCTTTTCAAAACACCCAAATAAGGATTCCTTTCCTTTTGCTTGCACAGCAGTGTTAAGCCCTAATACAAATACTGCAGATGCATATTTGCATCACTATTATGGAAAAGATATTAAAGTTATTTCCATTTGAGTGAATTATACATCAAGTGGACATTCTGTTCTTTCCCTGCCAGCTTTCTACTTGGAGTATTTAGTGTGTATGTCTACACTAATAAGTAGTGGCTTTCAGTGAGTGATATCTTTCGGACTGAAAGAGTAAATGCTGAAGATCCAATCCCTATACTGTATGAGGTTTTACTTCTGCTACTTCTGGAATGGTCCCCTAGGTTGAAGCAATTTTAGCTGTTAAAGAATACTAGAAGGGTTTCTGTTCTGTGTTTGGTCTCACTTTCATCCAAAATGAATCCAGCTGACACTCTCTGAAACCACTCTGTGATGTGAACATAAGCATGTGTGATAAGTGAGGATAATTAGGAGATTCAATTCAAAACTGTAGTCCTGATCTGAACTGAAACATTAATGTAAATTCTTTATTTACTATGTTTGCAAGAACACAGGCCTTCAGTTTAACTTGATGAAATACATTCAGTAAATGAAAAAACAAGAATTAATACAACAAAAAACTACTAATGCCAATAAACATAAATGAAAATGCTATACCTTAAATCACTAAATAAATTCACTGATGAGAACGCTTATATTGAAATGGCTTGTAGAATTTATTAGAATAGTTTAAGTACTTTTTTTTTTTCCTGAACATGTTTGGATGTTTGCAAGCAGTGAGAGAAAAAAAAATAAAAAAACAGTGCTTATATTTAAACAGGCATTTATCCAAATCTCTCATAACAAAAGTGTTTTATAGAAATCTGAACTGCTGAAATTTTTTTTCTGAAGAAATCATTACCTTGATGAGCAATATCATCAATTGAAAAATTAAAAATACAAATTTTCACAAGAAATAAATCTGCTTTATTTACCTTTTATATTTACTTAAAAAAAAAAAAAACCTACAACATGCAGTTGTATTCTCCTTCCCTTTTTATTTTAATGGGTTTCCCTGATGACCTTATTTTGACTTAGCATTTCTTGATATATGTTATATTTTAATTTTTCTATGGACTTTAAAAACAAAACTAAAACCCTCCAATGGATTTCCCCTTATTTTAGTTTGAAGAGGCGCACTGCCATGACAATGTTTTTGGCTTACTGTTTATCTGAAATAACCTTTTTTCAAGAGGTGAAAGGATTTGTGTTACTTTGTTTAAGTCTTTAAAACTTGAAAACACCAATGGGATTAACAAATAATTTCAAGAGACTTGGCCTAACATGAACTTTACAGTTGTGAAATTATTAAAGTTTCTTTCTCAAAAGAAGCTAATTGGCAAGGACTACACTAATTATTTATGTAGAGTGGCTATTGGCGTCTATTTTGAAAGTAATAAAGTCACCACATTGCTATCAAGGACCAGGAGATTAGTTTCACTTATTCATAAAACACAATTAAACTAAAAGTCTTACTTTGTTGGATGTTATCCTCAAATGAAAGGTACTGGTATCTAAGTCTCTAGCTATATATTAGAAACTTTTTTTTTTTTTATCTTCTGGTATTGGTCTGTCAATACTACACATAGTAATTTACGTGTTACTCTTCAAATTTTGACTATGGTGCTGATGACGCATCCTAGAATTAGGGCTAGTTTCTCTCAGAAGTCTAAAAAGTCTCTTTGTTCATAAGGGGCCTCTCTCTGTGGTAACACCTTTGAAGAAATACTCCTGTAAATGGATATAAGTGCAAAAGAAAACCATGTTTTTGCTAAACCTAAGTTGTTGTATGCTGTATGCTGGATTTCCTCCAAAAGAAATCAGTGATAATGTTCACTGAAAGGAGATCCTGTCTTGGAACAAAGTTTTCTCCTAACACTCAAACAATCCCTGATCTTACTAAACTCATTTTCGGAATCAGTATATATAAAATATGAGAATGCAACATAGGGCATTGAATAATTTTGTTGAAGATTAAACTATATGACCATTATAAACAATTTGTTTTTTAAAAAAGAGCAATAAAGGGTAGACATGCCTTGTTATCAATGGGAGAACATCTTTCACAAAGTATCTATTTAATATTTGACTTCTCAGTACTGATCTTGAATGGAGTTCAGCAGAACATCTTCAAAAGAGTCTGATAATTAAAATTCATAGCTCAGTCGAATGTTAGGGAAGCAGAAAAAAATCAACTCATTAGAAATGTTTGTTTCATCAGTTTAGACTTTCCACCTTACTTCCTCCTTCCTCAGGACAGATGATTTCTCTTGTCATACAGAAAAATAGTAGCATTATCGTTTTTCCCAGGTCCCTGGTCTGCAGTTACTTCTTAACTTTTTACTCAATGTGTCTAACTGATAAGCACAACCAAGCTAAACAGAGAAAAAATATTCTCAACATGTTGGTAGTCTGTGAGATTGCTGTTTCTGTTTAAGACCCAAACAAAAGCGCTGTTCCTGAAAGCTTATTTCCAGTTCTATTAGTTTGTCAGCTACTACCTCTCACTACAAACTTTCTCTCAGAGCATAATGATAATGAGGTATTTTAACTTAGGAGGTGACTCCATAGTAAAAAAAAAAAAAGACAGGAAAATGTCAGTGTCTTGAAACAGGTGCCTAGAGCAACCACCTTCTGCACAGAATGAGCCAAGTAATCCTATTTCTTTTGATTAGATTGCAAAAGAAAGATAAACAGGGAATGAGTAAATATACTGTGCGGTCAGCATCACAAAAAGAATTAAGAGCAGGTCTACTGAGCCAAGTTCAAGATCCTTGGCAAAGGAGTGTCAGGACATTTCATCCATGCATTAAGAAAGATACAGTAATCATGTCACTAATGGAGTGCAGTTGGCTTCACTACTAGAGATAGTCTTCCAGACTACCCAAAACATTTTTCCGTCAGTACTGTTTGCAAACAGAATACCCCTTGGCAAAGTAATTTTTAACACTGCAGGGCCACATCACATTTCTGTCACAGGATCTGATAATGTCCTAGCAGTCCCTTCTCTGCTCCTTCTATTAGAAAACAGGAAGCATTGGTTATTTTTATCTTTTTTTTTCTTTTTTTCTTTTTCATCTTTTTTGACATGCTTCCACACCTTGATAGTATCCTTAGATTTTGTACTTCTGGAAGGCAAAAGATATTAGTGATTGAATTAATTTTATAGAAGTATCTGACTGGTGACCATTAATTGTGACCATTAATCTCATGATTATGAATGTTAACATAACTATGAAAGGTTATAGACTTATCTGTACAAAGAATTTCAACTTCTCTTTCTGAGAGTTTACACCTGTGAATAAGAAGTGTAGATAAGAGAAAAAATTGAATTGTACTTGCATAAAATGATTTTTTTTTTTTAAATCTAGCAAACTGTTAGTGGAAGAGATTTGTATTTATTCTGATCCTTAACTTTCCATTTAAAATGCTAGCAATATATAATTTATACCCTTGAAATAAATAATTGGGAATAAATATGGAGGTTTTTTGATTTTATAATATTTTCCTATAGTAATATGGTTCCTACAGTAAAAGTGAGAAAAAGACGTCAAGTTTGTACTTTTTGATTGTGCAAATGCACAAAACTGACTTCTCTATACTACCACAGCTTGTTCTTTAATCCCAACAAACTGTTCCATGATTGAAACAGTACAAGCTTCAACCTGTTTAAACTGAAAAACCCCTGTGACATGCTCAGCAACTGCAACAGAGATTTGCACTTACAGAGTCATAAACTAGATCTAGCAGAACTTAGAATCATAGAATGGTTTAGGTTGGAAGGGACCTTGAAAATCATGGAGTTCCAACCCCCCTGCCATAGGCAGGGACACCTCCCACTAGACCAGGTTGCCCAAGGCCACGTCCAGCCTGGCCTTGAACACCTCCAGGGACGGAGCTTCAACAACCTCTCTGGGCAACCTGTTCCAGTGCCTCACCACTCTCATGGTGAAAAACTTCTTCCTAATGTTTAATCTAAACCTGCCCTTCACTAACTTTATCAAGACAAGACACCTCATCTGAAGAAATTACTCTCCATTTTAATTCAGATGTTTGCCAGGGCACTGAGGGCGCTACAGGGGCCTGACTATTTCTGCTGATCGTTCCCTGGGGCTGCTCCCCATGCTGCCCATGCACCCAAAGTCCCATTTCAGCCTAGCCCTGGATGCTGGTCCCTGCTCCAGCAATGCTGTGGGATACCAGTCTCCAACTCTATCAATGGATCATTTTACAAGGAAATATTTCTCTTTAAATATTCTTCTTAAAAATGTAATATAAGTATGTTAAGGTGTTGGGATGACTATTTAAGATAATTTCAAATACCTTAGGAGTCTGCAAACAGGAGAGAGTATCACCATTTCCTTCATCTGCTTTCCTTAGACTGCTTTGTCTTCATGCCATTAGCCAGATGTCATCTGGTTTCCCAGGACACTGATTCATGCACTATTTCTACCCATGTGAGGAATTCTAAAAAGGATTATTTAACACATGCGTGTTATGTATGCTTAAGATGTATGACCTTTTGAGTTCATCAGCTTGTATGTAGCTGTGAAAAGGAAATGGATTCCTTTGTATCCAACCTCCAACCCAGTTATCTAATATAGTTGAGAGACCACAATACAACATTTCTTGTTAGACTGAGTAGAAATTGTTTCTTTTTAAGAAAGTCTAGTTCTTCAGTCCTAATACTTACTCTTTTTTTTATTACCTTTTGTTGTGGATTGAAATATTGATGACCTATCTAGGGTAGTGTCAGTTATGGAAGAGATGATGCAGAATTCAATAGCAGTGAATGAAAAACGGATGCTTCATTCCAGCTGATGAGAACTGTGGGCTTGCAGGTTTTCTCTGCTCAGTAGTTGAACTCAGGCCGTGCAGGTGCTTTTCACTCCTGGAGAAGACTAGTGTAAATTCACTTTCTTCTTCCTCAAGCAGTCCATAGCAGTCAAAAAAATCTGAGGCTTTCATCAAACCAGGACATGCTATTGTAAATTTCCATACAGCGGTTAAATCATTTATAATCTGAATAATAATAAAAATATTCATTTTTAATGAAATTGTTTGTAGTGAGGAATACTACATTTTGTATCGTTATGAGTGTCCTTTTAATGTACTCATGTGAGATGTACAGTGATTTTCTAATTACAGGTAGATGGGACTGGAAAGAAACCTGAAGATATTAGCATCCCTGACCCCAAAAAAGACAATTGTTATCGCACCTGACAGGTTTTGAAAATCTGTTCTTAAAGACCTCTATTATGGAAATCTCTGTTATGGATTGACTTGGGTCATTCTGTGCAGAAGGTGATTTCTCTGGGCATACATTTAAGACACTGGTATTTTACTGACCAGACTTCTTGGAAAACCTGCAAAGTCAATTTGTCACAATGCTTAACTAAAGATTTCTTTGTCTAAAATATTCCATGTTTGTATTAAGAAACAGCTATGATGA
Source organism: Pluvialis apricaria (assembly GCA_017639485.1). Lineage (NCBI taxonomy): Eukaryota > Metazoa > Chordata > Aves > Charadriiformes > Charadriidae > Pluvialis > Pluvialis apricaria. Next base: position 98,492,354 of record CM030009.1, read on the forward strand.
AATATGATATCTTATGTGAACTATGCAACTGATTGTATTGAGGATTCACAGGATTCTGTAACTGTTCAGTACTGCAATGTTAAACATACATGGATTTTTCATTTTCTGCTTTCCCTTTAATATTTATTTCTGTGTCCAACTCTTCTCAACAGTTACTTAAAATTTTTCTTTATTTACTTATTTCTTCATTAAAAATGATACATCCATGAAACATTCCTCTATATACACCAGAATCCAAGTCTGAGATAACACCCTGATATTTATATGATGCTGGAGTACCTCCCACAGGAACAATCTCCACTACTCCAGCACATCCTTTCTGAATCTCATGCTAGTAAATATTTTTGCCAGCTAACTTCATATAGTTGATGAACTTCAGCCTGTATGCATAGTCTGAATTTATAAGGATTAAATAAAAATTCCAAAGTACTAGTGTGGATATTGCTTCAATGGAAAGTTTTGCCTTCGCTGAACACTTAATAGCCCACCATGCATTAACAGGGCAGTGCATCTCTTTCCACACAGTGAATAATTCACCAGTTTCTGAGTGCTATGGAAGCTCTACGTCACCCGTGAGACTTCTGTGATATCTATGCACAGTGGATCTGCAGAATACTTTTTTTAAAATTTGCTTTAGCATAATCAAAATTTATAAAATTTAATCACTGCATTTATTTTAAATGTAATAGTTGCAGTAAATATATATTAAATATATTATATCTTACATACTTAAAGATCACACAAGATGTAGATGGCATTACTTGCAATGTTCCATGAAAAAACACCAATCAAACCAATGAGCTGTGGGTCAATATTGTCTTTAAATGCATTCTGGCATAACATTTTATAAAAGTTTAACACAAAGCACTAAAGCATGCTATTTCCTAAATGATACTAATGACCTATAGTAAAAGACAAAATTCTTCCCAGGTGAAATTCAGGCCTCTCTTGCACAGTATTAAAACAAAATATTTATGTACATTACATTGCTAAAACTTAGGTACTTCTAATAACAGACATAATTTCAGAAGTGCACTGTGTCCTAAATTATATTCTAATGTCATAAATAATCTCATTTCCTATTGAAAAGAAAGAAATCAAATACTGCTGTCATCTTAGGTACTGACTTGGATGTAATGTGGACACCTGCTAAGATAAGAAATAAAACCAAAAGACATTCAGTAAAAAAAATAAATACACTAACATTAATTTAGCTAAATTTTATTTAAATTTAATTAAGATAAATTACACATAAAACCTGGGAAATGCCAACGCAGAAAGATACTGAAAGTCAGAGCTGACAGTATGTCCCTGATGTCATGTGTCAGGTGAAAACTTCACTATAAGCTTGGTCTACACTGTTAATGAAGTATGACACCACAGAGCAGAATGATGTCAAGAATTTTTATCCCAGTGTGAGTCATGATTTGCACTTGCTGAAACCTTGGGCTTGGATTCACCTTCTCTTGACAGTAACTGTCTAAAAACTAGGTGCTTAAACACTTTCCAATGTCTACAGAAAGATCTTTAGATGGGAATTCAACCCACCTACCTCACACATCTCAGGTGGGATGAATTGCCCTTTATATCTTCCCTTTTCTCTCCATTATTTGTAAAGAAACTTATATAACTGTCCTAAGCTAGGCATCCAACTTGTAATTAAGAAATGTAGGTGATGGTAAATCCCACTGTTGATTATCAAGAAAAGCTAAAATAGTTTGCTAGAGAGAATTTAGAAGTACTGGTGTCTTAATATAGTAAAGAACTATAAACAGATTTTTCAAATTTCAGATGTTGAAATCTGTCTTAAACAGAAGACAAAAATAATTTCACTTTTTGTTAATTATAGGTTATAGAATAATCTGAAATATTTTTTGAAGTTCATAACTATAAATTCAAGTTCCCACCAGCAAACTTTTTAACCCATCTGTCTGTTAAATAGGTAAAGCTTATACCATCACGTAGAGAGTGGCAGCTTCTATTGAAAGGGTTTCCTTATCATTACTTCTAACTTCGTCAGAGTAAAAGTAGCTGACACTGAAGTGCAAGCTATAGCAGATTTCCCTTCTGAGAATCTGATACACTATGATTTTTTTTTTCATTAATCCGCTTATCTTTTTCAGCCTTTTGAAAAAAGTATTTGAATATAAGATTAGAGGAAAGAATTGGTAACAACAGGTTCCACGGTTCCTGTCTTCTGAAAGTGAGCTTCAATCAAGGGCTGCATAGGCTAAATAGTTTTTTTCTTCTGGCGTTGGAGATCCTAGTTGACATGGTAATGCTACCAGAACAGAGCTGTGCTGCTTGTGTGAATCTTTCTACTGGCCTTTGAAGCAAGGAAGTGGAAGAGATGGCAAGAACAGCTTAGATACCTACATGAGGGGAATTTCTGGAAGAAATGGGAAAAATAGGAAAGCAGAACTGCTAAGAGTAATGGAGATAGAAAAGGAGCCAGTAAAGCTGATTTTGGCCAAGTTAAACTTTCACAAGTCACTAAGTGACAGAATAAATATTTACTGAAACTTTAGTTTACATTTTTTTCCTTCTGGAACTATAAAGATTTAATTACACGATCAGATGTCTTCTAATCCACAGATCTTGCTTTGGTTTTGTGCTCTCTGTATCCTCAAAATGGGTCTGAGATCCACCTCTTCATTGTTGAAGAGGAATGTGCTTCTTAAACAGGACATTGCATAGTTCAAGTTTAAATTAAGGATATCAGAAGACACGAAGCAACTAAAACCTAAGCTCCTTCTGTTTCAACAGAGTAGTCATAACTAGGATTCATTACCTGGAAAGAATATACATTTACCACACAAACTCATAGGCCTTTCATTTTGTCTCCCTTCCTTAGGATATCCATGGCTATCAAAACATGAAAAAATAAGTGAATGGAATTAAATTTTACCACCACTATAATTCTGCAATTTTCCTTTTTAAGTTTCATATTGTATAGATCTATTTTTTTAAAGGGAATTTTATACATAAATCAGTATTTCCAAACGAGACACATGCCTACATTTTTAGGAAAATATTACTTTCAAACCTGAGGAAAAATTCTGTGCTCAAAATATTTTCCCCAAAACATCAGTTGCTCTAATAAAAGATTTTATTTTTCCCTTCAAACAATACATTTCTTACCTCTATAAAGTATTCTGGCTGTGGCATTGCTATTGATATGGGTAAGATTTGTCCAACTGGCTGACATATCTGGTGTAAACCAAGAACTTCTATTGCCAAACACATGAGGTATTGTAACACAAGCCAAATGTTGAACTGGCCACTATCTCAAAAAATTCTCTTAATCTCTGAGACCTACACTTATTAAAAAAAAATTACACATACAAGGCACAGTAAATCACTACTATAGAGATAAGAACAGGCATAGTTCGGACAGTTAAAACACGTAGGAAGGCAAGGAATTCCTTCAGTTATTGCTAGTACAGTCATTAAGTTGACTTACAATCTGCATAATATATCAAATGGGTAGGACAACACTGAACATAGGAACAGTCTTATGATAGTGTGTTTTTGTGGCCTAAAGACTTTTATGATGTACAGATTAAGCAATATTGACCTGTACAATACTACTTATATTTTTATGTAATTTTGAGCTACATAATATAACAAAGTGAAAACACTCAGATGTCTTTGAACTTGTGGGAAAATTTACATCCTTTACTTCCAGTAAGTGGTCTCTATTTCAGAGGCTTTGTGAAACTGAAGTCTGAAAGACGGGTACAATGAAAAAAAATATTGTTTTTCCCTTACAGAATCACAGAATGGTCAGGGTTGGAAGGGACCTCTGGAGATCATCTAGTCCAACCCCCCTGCCACAGCAGGGACACCTACAGCAGGTTGCACAGGACAGCCTCCAGTCGAGTTTTGAATGTCTCCGGTGTAGGAGACTCCGCAACCTCTCTGGGCAGCCTGTGCCAGTGCTCTGCCACCCTCAAAGTAAAGAAGTCCCTCCTCATGTTTAGATGGAACTTCCTATGTTCAAGTTTGTGCCTGTTACCTCTTGTCCTATCACTGGGCATCACTGAAAAAAATAGTGTAAAGATTGAATATCACTTGTAGATTTTGAGACAATAACTTGGAGAGCTTTTGATCAAAAGAGAGCACTGTTTGCATATTGTTGAAAGAAAAAATTTTGTCAAATTAAATAGTAGAGTAATTGCATGAAAGTTTTTCGTTTGCATCTTGCTTTGCATTAACTCCTCGCACTTCAAATACTACTGTTATGGTAAAGGAATATTAAGATACTCTATTGAGTTAAAAAACAATAAATAAGAGAAGCAAAATGAAAGCATTTGCCAATCTGCAAGACTGTTCTTGAGAGAAAGTATTTGTGCATTCAAAGAATTATTCATTGTACATCTGATATTCTGAATGCTCTAAAAATGTTAATTTTTCTGTCAATATAGTGATTGTCTTACAAAGCATTTTGCTTTTTCTCATCAAAATCTATCTTAATGAGATATTTAATTTAAATAAATTGCTTTATGTATACTTATCAATGGATATAATTTATGGGCTTTTTTTTTAAATGTCGCATAACTCTCAAAGTAAGCCTACAGAATGGAAATTAGGAATATCATCATCGTTTCCAACTTTCTTTTTAACATAAACTTAATTTTATTATGCCTCCTAAACTCTGTTTTGAAATGATTAATAAGTGAAGTTCTTGATTAATACAGCTGGAACCCTTCTTGCCTTTCAAATATGTACTACACTTAAGTCCTCACTTAGGTTTTCTGTTGTGGGGGTGTTTTTTGTGGTTGGTTTTTGTTTTGTTTTGTTTTGTTTTTCAAATAACAATACCTAATTCACCATTAATAGTAAAAGTTTGGAAGTCTTAGAAGGAAGACTACAGTCTTAATTATATTAGCTGACAGCAGGAACCAATCTGAAAGAAACATAAAGGACTCTAGAAATTTCATGCTAGTTACTAAAGATTCAGAAACAACATCCGATACATTGATAAAAAGTATATGAAAATTTCTGTCATGTTAAACAGATCTACAAGCATGATCTACAAGCATAAATAACATATTGATGCTTTGATTTAGCTATACTAAAACTGAAATGACATTATTCCTGCTTGTTACTTTATTTAAATAAATTTGACGATTTTGACTAATAGTTTTTCTTCTTTTGGTATTCATATTTTCCTAGTGCAGTCTCCAGGAGTTTATCATGCAGATAACAATGTCCCATTATCTGTAATTTAAAACCAGAACAGCAATGGGTACCACATAATGTTTCACAGGATGATTATGCTTTAGTCTGTTCTGTGTAATATGATCAATTTTCTAACAATCTGAGATGCCCATTGTTTTATGAGGTTATATGATAATGATAGACCTTCTGTAAATCCCCACTCAGTGAGTGAACTTGTGTACAAATATTTTTACATATAAAGTAATTTAATATAGATTAATTTATAAAGAATGTAAAATATCCAGTAAAAATAATGTACTGGAGTAAGCTCCTTGACCTGAACTAAATGTAAATGGGTGTGCAAGATGCTTCTAAGACAGTGTATAATTCATTTAGGACCATATCAGCAGATTATAATTTCAGTTTGACATCAACAGATTTTGACCAAAGGACAAGCTGATATAAAAGACACCAACATATATTCTACTGAGATTTACATGTTACAAAACATAATAATGTGTTTTATTATTATACAACATAATATTATATCTAGCAATACATTTGAGGGGAAAAAAGTTAGTATGTATAATAATCTTAAAAGAAATTAATCTATAAAATATCATATAAAATGAAGGACAGTTAATTTCATTAATATCTTTAAAAAAACTCCCCAAGCAGATTCTACAGCTTTCTCTCTCCCTCTTTGTACAACATTCATTTCATAACTATGAGCATTTTGTTAGATTTTCTTCTGCAAATGAAAAGTCACTGAAAAAATATAAGGAAGCAATACCAGAGACTCTCTGACATTTTTCTCCTAACATTACGATTTTAAAAGTGTTCAGCTATTTTCTATAAGAAGAATATATGTTCTGGGAACTGTCCTATTTAATATCTTTGTCAATGACCTGGAGAAGGTAATGGAGTGCTTGCTCATAAAGTTTGCAAATGGCATCAAACCAGGGCAGGTACCAGTCAATATATGCAAGGGCAGGGCTGCCACTCAGAAGGACACAGACAGGATGGAGGGATGGGCCAACAGGAACATAATGATACTCAGCAAGGACAAATGCAAATGTAGAGGGAGTCATGTGAAGAGACTTGATTTGAATGAAGGGTAGCATTTTTGAAGTCTTTCTGTGGTCCCTCTACAAGCAGACATCTGCTTGATTGAGTACTGTTAAACTTAAGAACAAGCCTCAAGTTATGAATATTTAAAACCATGCACATTATATGCTTCACTTTTTAAACTATGAATTTGATTCCACAAACACTTATATGCTACAGATAATTGCATCCACTTGAATAATCACAATATCAGTTGGTATGACTAGCCAATAATTGCTACTTTCCCACTTGCTTGGAAAGAATTACTAGGAATTTAGGAGCTGGGAGGCCGGGTTTTTCACACAGTGCAATGTCCATAGCCGTGAAGAATGCACTTCCAGCTACAGGATCTCAAATCTTACACTAGATTTAGATAGTAGGTATAAAACTGAGCTCTTTTTTTCCCCACTGTAACTCTATTTTCCTCAAAAAAAAGTCTTTCTTTGGCTATAAACTTCTGGATACACTAAGTTAAAATAATGACATATTGATAACAGGCAAACACACAATCTGAATTAAACACAGACATCTTGAGGAGACAAGTTAATTTTTTCAGATTAAATGTTTAACCTTTTTTTGTTAAAAATACAAATGTAGTGATTTCTATAAAAAAAATACTTCTTTCCATAATTTGTGAGGTGTATGTTGGGGGGGTGGGGTGTTGAAGTTTAAAACTATATTTCATTCAAATCTTCCTTCGGTGACTTTACATGAAAATAGTTCAATGTAATTTTTAGTCCGGAAAAGCAGTATTTTTGTTTAGCTTGAAGACTGAACACTTTTAAGTCCATGCTATGCCAAATGCAATTACTAAGTCTTTAAACAGAGAGATAACTTATCATACAGCTCTACTATACAACTCCTGAAAAGTGAAATGCCAATTGTTTTATCTTGGTTAAAATTATAATTTTGGGGAAAACTAAAAATGCTTGTTAGTACAGTATAGGCAGGGTTATTCTTAAAGAATTTTACATTTATTTTATCAGGTGATTTTTCAGATTATTGCAAGTAAATCTTAACAAAAACTATTCTGTAAAAAAAACTCTCAAAACACCACAAAATTTCCAATTCCTTATGCAAAAATCTGTGTTTTAACTTTATTGGTAATCTGATTTCCCATAAACTCTTTTCATATTTCCAAGCATTTGCAGGGTTGACGCTTAATAAGAGGTAGGCAATAACTTTCTTATGCGTAGGGAAGATTAAAGGACAAAATTGTGAAGAATGGAAAAACACCTGTTTAGAAATCTGAACTCAGATTGTGGAGCAGGGTGTTGTTTATGTATTTTCTGCTCTTTCTAGTGGCTTTTTTTTTGTGTTTTGTTTTATTATTGAGTTTTTATTTCATTGCCTTCTCTTTTTTATTGTCTAGTTTTCTATTTAGAAGCAAAATGTGTAAACATTATTCATATGAACAGCCTTATTGAGAGCAAGACAGGAATTAGTGATGCATATAATTACTCGAGTACAATTGTAGTATCATAGTATTCAATTAGAAAATCACAGGAGTGAGCTATACTCTTACAAGTTTTATAAAACAGCTGGTAGCTTTTTGTACAAGCAACATAGTAAATTAATTAAATCAATAATGCATAATTTCTCAAATAGTATGTAGCACATTAAAGAGCAACAACTCTGAATTTTAAACTGTTATTTACAGTGTTGTTTAATGTCATTAATTTATTTGCCTTTCAGAATTCATTTTTTGTGCTTTTTTTCAACTACAATTTGAGATATTTTGGAATATGGCAGAAAAAAGAACAGTATCTTTGACTCAGAAAGCACAGAAATTTTTTTTCTATAAAAAATAAGAAATAAGTATGCTGTTTCATTGTCTTGACTTATAACTTAGGACGGACTAGTTTTTTCAAAGTTCTTAAATGGAACATAAGAAGGCTATTTATGAATAATTTCAATGTTAAAATCACTACCTCAATAGATATTGTTAGGATTTCACTACAAGAAGTCTTAGTTTAAAGTTTTGTATTTACCAACCTCATTGCTCCCTTCCTGACTAACAACAAATTAAGGCTTATAGCCTGAGCTCTTGCTACCTCTGCTCCTCAGCAGCATGTCACAAGCCATGCACCTCATCTCTTTCAGGCACTCTCAGCAAGGAATGATGTATGTCTAAGCAGTGAAGCCAATTATCTGAATTGTTCTGCCTCTTCTGGCACAGGAAAAAACAGGTTTTGCCTGAATCTCCAAAGCTCAGTGCTCGAGAAAATGGAATTTCTCCACATGCAGGAGGAAGAAACCGAGTGTTGGGTGTTTAGAACTGAAAACTTGGAGGCACTAATGAAAATAAAGGGGAGATCGGGTGGAAACAAAAACTGAGCGTGTGTTTTTGTAGCGAAAGAAGGCTGTAAAGATGGTGATCAGAGAAGGAGCAGCCCCAGACCCATGGGTAGCAACCAGGGCCCTGAGTTTGGGTGCACACCACGAGGTCATGGGTGCTGCTTGTATCGTTGGCAGAGAAAGGGGAGTGCAGGGGCTCACCAGGGTGAGATGCATGAGTAATCACAGCAAAATGCTTTACGGGAATGTTGACATTTACTTCAAATTAGATAGTTACTATTTACTTTAAAAGCCATTAAGCTGCTTTTAAACAATTGGGTCTTAAGGATCTTGCTACTGTACCTCAGAAGAAAAATATCAGCACAAATATACATACACTCAAATATACACTGATTTTCACAAATAAAATTGAAAGTCTTGTGTTTGATTACATTTGTTGCTTGTATTATGAGGTAAATGCTATGACTTTTGGCTGCTTGGGAAAACAAAATTATACCAGAAGGCAGTGATATTAGTAGTTGCGTAAATAATATGTATCAAAGTATCAGAGGCCAGTAAAGCTGAGACTGAGACTGATAACCTGGTAGTTAAGGTCAGCTTCTTGCATTGCAAAGCATTTTTAAAAAGTGACCCAGACAATAAGCCTTAAAAGCAAGATCAACCATCTTTCTCGCAAATACTATTATTTGATAGTACTAATTCACCCATCCTGGATCATTTCTAAAATAATTACATGGAATATAATTCAATCTTTTTATGGTGACTTTGCAAGATGTCTTTGTAGGTTCACGCAGAAGTTTCATGTATCACTGGTGTACTTACAGAAATGATATCATAAATGCTAATCTGTCATACATAAAGACAATCTAAATTGCCAAAGAAAATACGTTTATATCTTATTATAGAGTACAGCTGCAACAGCATAAGAACATGAGTATTTGTTTAATGACTCCAATACATAAACTCTTAAAGTCAATCTGCTTTAGAGAAGACTTAATAGACAAAGTAATGTTGTCTAATATTTTTACTATTTTACACAAATTTATTTCCAACAAATTTAAATGAAATGCCATAGTGACGCTTTAATGTTCTTTGTGTATAGTATGATTTTGTTATAAAATTGTGTATTTTGATTTTTGAATTGTTTTGTTGTTTCAGATGTCTTCAATTCTGAACACCAGAATTAAGAGGACTATGGTGGGTTGACCTTGGCTGACTGCCAGATCCTGACCCAGCTGCTCTCTCACTCTCCCTTCTCAACAGGACAGATGAAGAAAATAGGATGAAAAAGACCATGGGTCAAGATAAAGACAGAGAGATCACTTACCAATTACCATCATGGGCAAAACAGACTCAACTTGGGGAACATTAATTTAACTTGTTGCAAATTAAAAATAAAGTAAGATTTTATTAAGGAGGTTTTCTTCATTGCAAAGTTCTATATGCTGCCTTGGAAGTGAGCAAGAAAAAAAGAAAATAAGTATTTTCTTTTTATAATACCCAATAATAATATAAGATAGAGAAGCCACCATTGCCATTTTTAGTCTTCTAAGGACATACTTGCCAGGGCCAAAGGAGCATGTGATATGAAGATCTAGGAATTTCTTGATAACTGGGCAACATATGAATAATAATGAGCAGGCTACCACTACACTTTATCCGGTGACTTGCTCACCCTCCCACTACCTGCAAAGTCTGAAGGTAAATCAATGGTCAGTCCAAAATCTACACTAGGAGGTGTGGATTTCTTGATAGCATCATGTTCTTCCTCGCCTTTGAGGTCTCCTGGGAGCGTTTTTTATGAATTTGATGCAACCACATATTGATAGGATCTGAGTATTCATGAGGGTGGCAGAGTCTAACTGGCTGTCTAGCTGTTTAAAATATTTACGGAGCTTGCAAAAGAAAATCTATGCTTATCTACTAATGCTGCAGGAACCATGTTAACTGCTTTCAGCCACCCTGCAGTCTGAGTTGTATGCCACATGGTCTTGGTCCAGAAGACTATAGTGCTATGTCAGGCATCATCATGCTTCACTCAAATTAGCAAACCTATTTCTCAGCTTCATGAATTAGTTTAAGCTTAATAGAGCTATACTACCTCCAGTTCCCAAGCTAGTTCAACTGTAGTCAATGCAAGCTGGTATCTCTGCACAATGTTGACATCCTTCAATACTTACAGGGGACTTATACGAAAGATGGGGACAGACTTTTTCGTAGGGTCTGCTGCGATAGACCAAGGGGTAATGGCTTTAAACTAAAAGAGGGTGGATTCAGACTAGATGTAAGGAAGACATTTATTTATGATGAGGATGGAACATGTTGCCCAGAGAGGTGGTAGACATACCATCCTTGGAAACATTCAAGGTCAGGTTGGATGGGGCTCTGAGCAACCTGATGTAGTTGAAGATGACCCTGCTCATTGCAGGGGGGTTGGATTAGGTGACCTTTAAAGGTGCCTTCCAACCCAAACTATTCTATGATCCTCTAAAAATTAAGTGCAAAAATCCATTGAAAATCACTGGGACATTCTTCAAAAATCATGTAGACCTTTTAAAAATACAACTTTACTTTCTGTTTTCCTGTTGTTCAAGATGACTGTAAGGAGCTTCTGCTCTATCCATATTTACCTGCAATGTGTAGACAAGAATTTTGTGGACATCTTCTGTGTAGAAAAATTTCAGCAACATCAGTAAAATTCAACATGGAAAGCAAAGCAAAGAATTCCTTTTTGAGTATTCTAGGCCACAAGACAAATGAGATTGATCACTGACATGTGTCAAACCACTAAAATGGATAATATTTACAGTCCATTTCATTGCTGAGACAAGAATTGTTGCTCTGATGCAATCAGTAATACTGCTCCCTTGTTCTATAGGCAGTGAACCTGAGCTAGGGATTAACTGGGCTTTAATTTTTTTATTGTGTCATTTATTTTTTCTTTAACTGCTTTTTTTTCCATAAAGTAAATTTAGAATATTTATCAGAGATGGGAATTTTGTAATTTAATGCAAATATCGATACATTATTTCACACTAAATTCTAATTCTGCTTTCAGGTCATAAACACAACAATTCATTTTTCTGATAGCCTTTTTCTGGGTCAAAATCTCCCTCTAGAACAGTTCTTTGTGTTACAAAATAGCTGTGTGTTTTACTTAAATGCTACAGTCAAAACCTGTAGTTTAAAATTAATTTTAACACATTATTATTGGAGATCCACAACAGTTTTTTAATAAAAAAAAAAAAAATTAGTCAACATTTATCTGACATTTGTAATGAAATAAAATTTTACCCACACTGAAAGGAGCTTAGATGAGTAAGTAACAACAAATAAACTGAAAATGCAAGTTTTTTTCTAGTTTTCCCATCCAGTTTATCACTGAAGTAAGAGTCAGTATTCTATGTATGCATCAAGCCTCATTGAAAAATTATATTCATACTACTTTGGATAAACGAGAAATACATTTAAACATAGTTGATAATATTTAAAATTATGTGGGCTACTAGTTTGTACTGGTCATGAAACTCACTGTTGGTTCAAAGTGCCACATTCGAGCACAGACTCAGAGTGTGGAATACAGTATTAAAGAGTAACTCAGTCTGCTTTTCATTTAAGAGCATTATCTCTCCTCTTCTTTTTCCTTTATATTCTGTCTGCAGCAAATTTTAGGAAAGAGCTAGATGATACATGCCAAAATTTAAAGTTCATATTGAATTAGGGTCTGCTTAAGATGCCTCTTGGCCAAAACGACTCATTATTGAGAGACTGGAAAAACTACTTTCTTGAACTTTACAGTTAAGGCTCAGGATAGATTATTAGTATTTTTTTTTTCAGTAGCATCTTTGAGCTCTGAAATCAGATCCTACCTTTCCTCGAGGTACAATGGCCAACAAGATATGATCATTTGATTTTGTTTGGTAGTGACTTAAGAATGACAGAATGGTCATTTGAAGAGTACTGTAGCTGCAAGTGATTTAATGTTAAAATTAGTTTAGACTTGAGATACGCTTTTGTTTTTCTGGAAAATAGGTAACACTGTATTATGAGAAACTTGCTATAGTCTTTTTTTTTAGAGGGTAAAACATAATAAAATACTTCTAGAGCTAGGCATGACTACATGATCTGAAGGACTTTAAAAAAATGTAAACTGCGTAAGATCATTTTGGATAGCAGATCTATGAAAGACTACAACACAAATATTAAAAAAATATACTTTATATAAAGTTGATATTTTTGGTATTTTACTTAAATATTGGTCAGATAATCAAGCAATTTGGTGCAACCAGAGCTTTAACCACAAAAGAATGCCTCAAATTTGATATCTAAATTAAATTGTAGACCCTCATAATCACAGCTTAGTTACCACCTGTTCCTGAGAGCTCCTAATACAAACAGATATCTTTTCATTTTTCCAGTATTAAACACTCCCTATGGCAAAACTTTATATCTTGATATGCTGCAAGGACTTCAGTCTTTACAACATTAGACAGTCCACGTTCTAGTTTATAGTTAAACTTTGCTAAAATACACAGGGTAGATATGATGTCCCCTTTAAATAATATCTCAGTAGCTGTAATTAAGTCAGGATATGATTAATTTACCTAAATTAAACATAGTTCAGACCAAAGTTTAATTTTCTGTAGTGTCTGAAGAGATTCAAGCCCTTATCTATCATCTGAGTGTGGCAGCACCCTATCTCTCAAACACACTGTAGACTGCAGTTGAACATAATTTCTAGAAACTCCGTGTCTTCTGAAATGTTGAAGTGAAAATCACTTTTAAGAAAGTGCTTTGGAGTATCAGCAAGGTGTATTCTGGGAACCAGCTCTGTGTTCTGGTCTTCTCAACATTTATGAGTAAAATGTATTTAAGTAATTACTTAAAAGCATTAATTCTTATTAGTTAATTAAAATTAGTTAAAACACAGCTCCAGGTGTCATATTTACTAGTGGACAGTTTGTTTTGGTCCCTCAGTGGTTGTTTTGTCAATCTTTTACTCCTTTCAGGGAGGGATCCCCTAGCAGGTGTTGTACTAGACATGTATTTAACACAAGGAAGTAAATTTTCTCTCTGAGGCCAAATGCTGAAATGCTGATACTCAGAGTATTGATACCAATCTGGTGCATTTTTATTATTTGAAAGGATATCAGGAAGTCTGAAAATAGATGGCATTCTGCTGCACTGAATACTGTATAAAATTGTCAATTGACTATGAAAAGGATAGAAATTGGATTTCTATGAGAAGTAGCAGAATCTTGCCTGTGCAATATTTTTGAAGTTTGCAGTCCTTACTTTTTAGATTGGGAAATTTTCTTTTCTTTAACTCTTAGCTGATACCACCAACAAGCATGGTCCAATCCATGGATATTCAAAGTGGCAGTGTGATCTCCAGTTTGATCTTTGAGTTATGCTTTCCATAATAAACCAAAAGGTTTAATTCAATGGGAAGTAATGGAGATTTTGAATATCATGTAAACAGTCTTTCCAGGTAGTTTTAAATAGTATCCAGAGTAACCACAAATGAAGCTCTCTACATTTAAATAATTCAGTATGGAGTTGAAAGTGTAGCTAACAAAGGAAAACTTCTGTTACTTACTGACATTCAAAGAACACTGAATTCTCTCCCTAAAATGAGTCATAGACAGTGGATTCAGTGAAATACAGAGGAAAAAAAAGCACAAGGTGCTTTATTTGTTTTGGGTTTTTTTTTTTTTAGATCTGTTATATATATCAATTATAAATTAGAGACACAGATCTGAACTGAAAGGTATGAATGTTTAAAAAGTTACAAATAATTGAAAAAGCAGGAAGTCCTTTAGGACTTCATCTTTCTTTAAAAGGCCTGATTTGATTTTTGGAAAGCTGAATTCTTGGACTCACGGGAATGTCCTTTAAAATGCAGGCTTGTGACTCTTCTGTTCAGAGCTGACTGACAAGATCTAATCTAATCTACATGATTTATTATTATCAGAAGTATTTTATTATGGTTTTATACATGATTTAGGGAATTTATCTGAAATAATGTCAAAAAATAAAAACTCAGCTGTCAAGCATTTGCTGCCTTTATTGTTAATAAATTAATTTCCTAGCCATTCAAGTACAGTTCAAAAAAATGGTTGAATGGAATGTTTTTATGTTAAAATTTCCTCCCCAAACCAATTCACAAATTCTCTTTTTCTCCTTGTTCATTTAACCGTAAGCAGATATACATACTTGAACACACAGGTGTTTGTGTGAGGAATCAAGCTACCTAATAAAGAAATGTAGAATTTACTTAAATGGAAAGGGTATCTGCATGCCAGTTCAATGTACTTCAAAGATCCTGATCCTACCACAACTTTTATGTCTATATCAGCAATTTCTGCACAACGCTGAATTGAAGTTAATCAGGTTGTATATAAACAAAGTTGCCTATCTCAGCATAATCATACAAAGTTAATTTAAAATAACATAGAGAATAAAATACTACATGGGACTATAATTATGAGGATTATTTATCTATCTTAAACAGAAATATTAATTACACTTAAATTAACTGTATAAAATTAAATCAAGTTTCTTGACAACAGATTTCAAGACAACAAATTGTTCTGAAAAAACATTAATGAAACAGAAAATCATAACTAGATATACATTTGTAATAGAATTTAATATATTTTAATTTTTTTTATTTATTTATTTGCTATTTGTCACCAACCTAAGAAACACCTTCAAAGTCAGAGAGGGGGAAATTATTTGAAAGATGAGAGATCTGTCTTTGCAGTATCTTCTAAAAAGACTTGTGCTTTGAAGCATTTTCTCTATAATATTAATCACTGCTGTGCTTGTAGTATGATGAAAGTAAACCTCTGTCATCTTATTGTTTTTTATCTTACAGAGGTGTAAGGGGAAGCTTTGACACAAAGGGAGTGTAAAAGAGGTACACTAGAAATCAGCTTTTGTTCGAAACAATTTTGAAGAAAACCAGTACTGAATCCAGCAGTTTTAAAGGAAAAACTACAATGGGTTAAGGAAATGCTTGCCTGAAATAGAAAAACTAGATGGAAAACATTGTTTCAGTTCATAGCGGGGGAAAAGGTGTGGGGAAGTTGCTTGATATAGGAAAACAGACATGGTTATTCAGTGATTTTTATGAACCACTTTTTTAAACTTCCCCACTCTTATTTCATGAAATGGAATATTCTCTTCCCTCAGGGCTGAAAGCATTTTAGATTTGTTGATGTTCTGCCTTTAACTTAGCAGCCAAAATCAACATTGTTTTAATGGTAATGTATTTCTATTTAAAAGAAATTTGCAGTAAAAAGTTGATTCTGGACTGCTTATGTGCAATCCAGCTTTTCTTTTTTTATTGTTTTTTATAGGCAATATAGTCGTAGGCAAGTTGTCAGTATTTATGTTAAAGACACAAATCCTGGTTTTAAGGAATTTTTCCATCAGGATAAACTATAGCCTGGAGAAAA
Source organism: Pluvialis apricaria (assembly GCA_017639485.1). Taxonomy (NCBI): domain Eukaryota; kingdom Metazoa; phylum Chordata; class Aves; order Charadriiformes; family Charadriidae; genus Pluvialis; species Pluvialis apricaria. The sequence continues at coordinate 98,508,385 of CM030009.1, forward strand.
AAAGCCAGAGAAGGAAATGATATTTCTAAAAAATCAAATAAAAATGGAAAGGTAAAATCCAGTACAAAGAGCCGTAAGGCATCTGCAGTTGGCACTTACTATGAAATTAACAAATGTTACACATACTCATACACCCATGCACACTGAAACACACTTGCATGTATACTAAAGTTTGTCTTGCCTTACAGTAGGAGAGCTTTAAAAGCAGAAATATATGAAAATATTAATGGAACAGAACTTGATTAAGCTGTTTAAAACCCAGTTATTGAAATCTATTCAACTAAATTCTTCAATAGCATCCCTGAGGTTTGCTTTAAACCTACGTGTTTGGTAGAATATTGAAAAGACATGTATTGTTTTTTTTCTGGATTTATTACAGTTCAGTCACATACCTATTTATTTCTGGTTCTTAAACCAGGATAGTCCTATGTCAAATCAAGATATTAAGATATTCTAGTTAAAAAGGAAGCAAATCTAATCTATTGACCCATTACATGAATGAAAATATTTGCAGTCTCTTCAGTGACCAGTGAAATTAGGCATATTCCCATACATTTTGGAGGAATAAAATTTAATTGTGATTGCTTGATGTAGAAATAGATTTTCAGCTTCCATACAATCATCACAGGTTTTGCTGAGTGCAAAATTTAGATAATAGTCACAATAATACAGAGTGACTTAGTAATTATCATTTTTACATATCATAGGTCAATATTTGGTCATTAACATAGAAACCCCACAGATGAACAATGATTTTGAGAGTCTTGCATTACAGTTGTACTTCAAAGTCTCCTTTTTTTTTCATATCTATTTCTAATTGAGAACTGGCTGAATGGCAGAGCTCAGAGAGTTGTGGTTAGTGGTGCAGAGTCTAGTTGGAGGTCAGTAACAACTGGTGTCCCTCAGGGGTCAGTACTGGGTCCAGTCCTGTTCAATATAGTCATCAATGACCTGGATGAAGGGATAGAGTGTACCATCAGCAAGTTTGCTGACGATACAAAACTCAGAGGGGTGGCTGACATGCTGGAAGGCTGTGCTGCCATACAGCGTGATCTGGACAGGCTGGAGAGTTGGGCAGAAAAAAACCTGATGAGGTTCAATAAAGGCAAGTGTAGGGTACTGCATCTGGGGAGGAATAACCCCATGCATCAGTACAGGTTGGGGGCTGACCTCCTGGAGAGCAGCAGTCTGGAAAGGGACCCGGGAGTCCTGGTGGACAACAGGATGACCATGAGCCAGCAATGTGCCCTGGTGGCCAAGAAGGCCAATGGCATCCTGGGGTGCATCAAGAAGAGTGTGGCTAGCAGGTCGAGGGAGGTCATCCTCCCCCTCCACTCTGCCCTGGTGAGGCCGCATCTGGAGTACTGTGTCCAGTTCTAGGTTCCCCGGTTCAAGAAGGACAGGGAACTAATGGAGAGAGTCCAGCGGAGGGCTACAAAGATGATTAGGGGACTGGAGCATCTTTCTTATGAGGAAAGGCTGAGGGACTTGGGCATTTTTAGTTTAGAGAAAAGAAAACTGAGGGGGGATTCTTATCAATACTTATAAATAAAAGGCAGGTTGCCAGGTAGATGAGAATAGTCTTTTTTCCGTGATGCCCAGTGATAGGACAAGAGGTAATGGGCACAAACTTGAATACAGGAAGTTCCATCTAAACATGAGGAGGAACTTCTTTACTCTGAGGGTGGCGGAGCACTGGCACAGGCTGCCCAGAGAGGTTGTGGAGTCTCCCACACTGGAGACATTCAAAACCCGCCTGGATGCCGTCCTGTGCAACTGCTGTAGGTGTCCCTGCTATGGCAGGGGGGTTGGACTTAGATGATCTCCAGAGGTCCCTTCCAATCTTGACCACTCTGTGATTCTGTGAACTGTTATTGGCACACGTTTAAGTGTTAATATTTCCCTCAAACAGAATTGTTTTAAAATTGTTTAAAAGTAACTGTTGAGTATCAACAGCTTAAGAATTGAAAATAGATTTCTCCTGTTCAGGACATACCAGCAAGTAAATGACCAATCTGTTTTCAATGAATATTATCTCTGTGTTAAGATAAAACATGTAGTTAACAGCTCACAATGGGAACACAAATATAAAAACATTTACTTATATCCAGCTCTATTTTTCCCCCTTCAGGACCCTGACTTTTGATTTGCTGGGATACAAGCCAAATGTTAGCATACACTTCTATGAAGGGTTTTGTTTGGAATCGTCATTAAAAGCTCTTCATATGACACTATGGACCTCTGCCTCTGTAAATACATGTTGGCTACTTCCCAGAATAAAATATGTTTAATATGTTTAATGGCACTAGGCTCAGCAAATAAACTCTCTTTGTAACTGTATGCAGAGTTTATATGTGAGTTCATTGTATAACGAAGGGTAATTCCTGAACAAGACAAACTAAGGCTACAAATTAATAGGATTAAATGTCAAAAAGATTAGAGAACGGTCACTGAAATCTGTGTTCAGAACTCTGTATGAGAAATTTTGCTCAAGATGGAGTCGTAGCTGAAATAAATTAATCATGTGAAAATAAAATAATGTAGATCTTAAGAACAAGAACACAAGATCCATGAGTTGTACATCAGAGCTAATTGGGTAGTTCCAAATATTCAGACTCAATTATTAATATTAGGTGTAAGAATATGGTGAATAAAAAATATTGTAACAAAAAGGGGAATGGTAATACAGTCCCTAGCACTTCAGACTCCTGAAGCTCATGAAATATCTTCTACTGAACAGTCTAAGGGTTACCTGCAGTCATTTGTAAGAAACCTGACCTAATTCTTATTAACTTCACTGATATTAACCCCACGTAACTCAATGGGAGGCAGATTTAGCCCTGAATTTTTACTGAAAACTGTATATAAACACAGTTTACACACAGCATGTTCTTCAGAACTGTTGTGTTTCAATTTTGAGCGTAAAGTTTACTTTCAGTTAAAAATTGTTTTCTGAATCATAGTTGGAAACCTAGCTGCAAACTAATGTGACAGATTTTTCAAATTTTGAAAGACATGAAAGGAAAAGGAATCAGGATGCAAAAATAATTTTGAAAATAAAAGGGAGGGGAAGGGAAGGGAAGGGAAGGGAAGGGAAGGGAAGGGAAGGGAAGGGAAGGGAAGGGAAGGGAAGGGAAGGGAAGGGAAGGGAAGGGAAGGGAAGGGAAGGGAAGGGAAGGGAAGGGAAGGGAAGGGAAGGGAAGGGAAGGGAAGGGAAGGGAAGGGAAGGGAAGGGAAGGGAAGGGAAGGCAAGGCAAGGCAAGGCAAGGCAAGGCAAGGCAAGGCAAGGCAAGGCAAGGCAAGGCAAGGCAAGGCAAGGCAAAGGAAAAGAGAAAAATACAAGAAAAACCCTTTTTTTTTGTAAGCTTCATATAGGGGTTGAGAACAGTGATAAAGCAACTGAAAAGTTCATCAGATTTTGTAAGTAAGATTAAATGAGCAATAAAAGCTCATTACTAATGAAAGATATTCACTAAATTCTTCACCTTTATGTAGTTCAGTATCTCCTTCTGCATGGCAGCTAGAGGTTAGCCTCGTTACTACTGTCCTGTACTTTTCCACAAACACTGTATTCTTTCAACATGGTCTCCTTAACAGTTTTCAACAACATGTGAGAATGAGTTCTGCAAATCATACATGCTTAAGGAAATAAATCTTCGGAGAAGCTTTCATCAGAAACTTTCTACGTGACTTTCTACTCACATGAACTCCCACGACACTTACTGCAACAGGGAGTAACTCATCTGGAAGATCTTTAGTTAGCATTTAGTTATCTTGTCCAGGGTGAATTTCTGATCAGAGGAAATGAGAGACACTTATTCTTTCATTGGTAATTGTAGTAGAAACAACATCTAGTCAGTATTTCATATCAGTCAGATCTTTAACATTGCATGAACATTTAACATTTTACCCTGCTCAACAGATAATTCAGTATTTTGAATTGCCTGTGAGTATTTGAGTAATATGCCTTAGACCATCATGAAGATAGATGAACTATAGCAGAACTGTCTCACATAGAATAAGACACAACATGGTTACATTAATGTGGTTCTGTGTTTGGCTAAATATCCATGCCTAGAGTTAAAGAATAACGCTAGTTAACCTTACACCATCCTGAATTGCCTTTCTTCTTTTTTTATGCTAATGTACTATTTCTGCATGACTCTGCATGCATTGTGCAACAGAGAAGTTTGAATGTTTGTTGTACGTGATAGGAAAAATTACTTTTGTGGTTTTTTTATAAAGATATTGGTTCCATGTTCATTAGCAACAAAAATGTACTGCAAAATGAGATGTGCTATAGCATCCTTCTGTTTGGTTCTGGTTTGGAATTCTTCAAAATAAAACTAAGAAATCTGGATGTGGAAGTCCAGATCACTAGAAATACAAACTTCTGACATAGAATGATCTTAATCTTCTAGCTTAAAAAAAAATATGAGAATAACCTCTGACAAAATGGAAGATCTGCCTGGTTTAAACTAATATAAGAACTGTGAATAAACCTGGACATTCATAAACATCTGACCCCAAAACAGAAACAATGTTGGTGACAATTGTGTCCTAGAAGTGAAACTACACACAAAGACCCTTCCAAATGGTCCACGGATCATTTCCAACTTCAGCTTAGCGGACTTCCCACAACTGATGTATTTTCCTAAAGGCTGACTAAACTCATACCCAGAGCTGATAAGTACCAGCCACAGTTTCAACTTCATGCTGAAAGCAGGCTGACCTCAGTGTTAGATCAAGTTGCTCAGGGGCTTACTCTGGCAAGTTTTGAAAATTTCCAAGCATGGGGATTCCATAATCTCTTGGGTGACTTTTACCATACTCATTTAAACAGAATGAAACTTCGAAAGTTTAAGATTGGCCAAGAGACGAAACATTATGGGAAGATGTCCAAAACCAGAGTGAGCTCCTTTAGGAAAGGTAAGGACAATAATAATTTTTGAAACTGTGAAAGTTAAGGAAGGCATATTTTATTCTCTCGCCTCTTATACGAACCCATAGTGAAAATAATATATCAAAAACTAACAAACAAAAAAGTGAGTGGGACTGAAAAAAAGCAGAGGATAAACTATAAAACTTTTTTTAAGAAGAATTGTAAGTAAAATATATTAATTTTTTTGTGAACTTTTTTTTTGGAAAATACAGCTATAACTCCAGTGAATATAAAAATTAAAATTAATAAAATAGTATAGACTGGATTTGAATGGTAGGAATAATAGAATTTCAGAAGCCATAGAGTAGAGAAGGGATGGAAATTTATCAGAATACACTGCTTTAGCATTCTCGATGATCTGGTTAGCAGTAGTTTGTTTATATAAAAAAAGCTAATAACTGAATTAGAAACTGGGACAAATCCATGTTTTCCACAGTTAAGCTCAACTTCTGGTGTATCATGGCTTCCTCCTATTTGAGAAGATCTACCAAGGCCCTTTGTAATTTTTAATTTCTTCCCTGCATTGAAATTTTGATTTGAAAAAGTTCTTTTTCTCTGTGGATGGCTCTCCTTGTTGCTGCAATGGATCCTTTTGCCATTGTAACCAGGAGAGCTGACACATGTCAATGAACAATCAGAATAAAATGGATAAGAGCTTCAAATCACAGAGTCATAGAATCTTCTAGGTTGGAAGGGACCTTTAAGATTACCAAGTCCAACCATTAACTTAACACTGCCAAAACCACCATTAAACCATGTCCCTAAGCACCATGTCTACCTGTCTTTTAAATACCTCCAGAGATGGTGATTCAACCACTTCTCTGTGCAGCCTGTTCCAATGCTCGACAACCCTTTTGGTGAAGAAATTTTTCCTAATAGCCATCCTAAACCTTCCCTGGTGCAACTTGAGGCCATTTCCTCTTGTACTACCACTTGTTACTTGGGAGAAGAGACCGACCCCCACCTCACTACAACCTCGTTCCAGGTAGTTGTAGAGAGCAATAAGGTCTCCCCTCAGTCTCCTTCTCTCCAGGCTAAACAATCCCCGTTACCTCAACTGCTCCTCATAAGACTTGTGCTCTAACTACATCACACACGATTTCTTAGTGGTGATTTCCACTGCAGATATGCCAAAGACCCAGATTTTATCCATCTGCTGTGTTGGTCTTTCCAGTTACATTGTTTCATTACCCAGATGAGAATTAAACAATTACTGATTCACATGAGTATTCCTTTTGAATTTGTGCTGCTTCAGCCCTCAGATATCTTTCAAGTCCCAAGTAAATTATACAGATATCTGTCTGAAAGCTTACAGAATTCTTTTGAGATACACAGAGCAAAGCAGGAAAGGGAGATGAGGATTCAATTAACACAGATTCATTAGAATTGCATCAGACATAATACCAGCACCTTCTACTATCTCCCCAAGGATTTTCAAATATTGGCATGCAGTGATCTCAAACGTTGGTTTCAGTAGGGTGTTTCACACCTTATGCTATTTATTCAAACAAAAATTAGAGGGTATTACAAAAAAAAGAGACAGAAAAGATTTATAGACTGGCCTGGCAGATTGTTCCCTACTGCGTATTTTCTAATCCTATGCAAAATCTATCTTTAAAGGTCTCCACAGACATCAATATCTACCTATTGTGTAGTTCCCTGGCATTAAGTACAAATGTTCTTTTATTTTTTATCAGTTATTCTATGTACCACACTAGATAATCACTCTCTATGCATTGTAACAGCTTGCAAATATTTGTAGAATAGTATGACCTACTTTGCAATCACCTTCCTGTTAAACTTAGCTCTTTTAATCTTTACTCAAAAGTCAATTTGTCTCTCCTTTTCATTCTAGTTATTTTTTATAACATAGAACTTTCAGCTAGAAGAAGCTTTTACTTTTTTTCCTGTTACTTCCTCTAGACTAGTAATATTAGTAATAACAAATGTCCAAAATGATGCATTTGTGGTTGTCATTGCTTTATGTTTATTAAGTATTCTCCAACTTTAAGACATAGCAATGTACTTCCCAAACTTCTTTGGAAGTTATTTTATTTAGTCAGATACCATATAAAATCCTGATCACTGTCTATCACTATGATATCAGAATCTCTTCCATGTAAGATTGACAACAATCATTACATTGTTGAAACGTGTTTGTGCTTCTTTGTGGAAAATACATTTAGCTTACGTTAGAGATTTTCTGTTGTCAATCTTTTAAATTTTACAGCTTTTCCTGTTTCTTATCTTTTGTTTTTCATTGACTGTTGAATAAAAGAGTACATCCAAGCAGAGCATCTTATTTTCCCACCTCTGGGTAGCAAATAACACAGACCAATGATGTTATCTGCTATGTTTAACATTACAGATCCTCAATCCTTCTACGTAATGTCTTAATATATGGGAAGTGGTTAAATGTCCAGTTAATTAAAATGAATGGCTCCTTTGACACTGAAATAGAGGAACATACTTTAAGACTGCTGAAAAACTCAGTGAGACCTAACACAGCTACTGGTCTGCAGGTGGGCAACCTCAGGGTAAGATATTTGGGAAGGGTAAGAGGACTGCAGAAGCACATTAGTCTTTAGAGAAACCTTGAAAATACTTTTGTCACTTAGATTGGTCTCCAGGCTGCCTCAATAAGAATCACAATCTTTTTCTGTCCTCCTTCTTTGCAGTGGAGTCCCTCATGATTCTGTGAAGTTGAAGAATTAGGTCATAGAATCATAGAATGGTTTAGGTTGGAAGGGATCTTGAAGATCATCGAGTTACAATCCCCTTGCCATGGGCAGGGACACCTCCCACTAGACCAGGTTGCTCAAACCCCCATCCAGCCTGGCCTTGAACACCTTCAGGGATGGAGCTTCCATAACTTCTCTGGGCAACATGTTCCAGTGCCTCACCACCCTCAAAGTGAAAAATTTCTTCCTGATCTCTAATCTAAATCTACCATCCTTCAGTTTGAAGCCATTCCCCCTCGTCCTACCACTACATGCCCTTGCAAAAAGTCCCTCTCTAGCTTTCTTATAAGCCCCCTTCAGATACTGGAAGGCTGCTATGAGGTCTCCCCAGAGCTTTCTCTTCTCCAGGCTGAACAACCCCAACTGTATCAACCTGTCCTTATACAAGAGGTGCTCCAGCCCTCTGATCATCTTTTTGGTCCTCCTCTGGACCTGTTCCAACAGGTTCATGTCTTTCTTATGTTGGGGGCTCCAGAGCTGGACACAGTACTCACCAGAGTAGAGTAGAGGGGCAGAATCACCTCCCTCGACCTGCTGGCCACACTTCTTTTGATGCAGCACAGGATACAGTTGGCCTTCTGGGCTGCGATCATGCATTCTTGGCTCATGTTGAGATTCTCATCAACCAACACACCCACGTCCTTCTCCTCAGGGCTGCTTTCAATCCATTTCCCACCCACCCTGTATTTGTGCATGAGATTGCCCCAACCCAGATGCAGGACCTTGCATTTGGCCTGGTTGAACTTCATGAAGTTTGCATGAGCCTACCTCTCAAGCCTGTTCAGGTCCCTCTGGACGGCATCCCTCCCCTCCAGCATGTCAACCGCAGCAAACAGCTTGGTGTTGTCAGCAAACTTGCTGAGGGTATGCTCAATCCCACCATCCATGTCACCAACAAAGGTGTTAAACAGCTCCACTATCAATACTGACCCCTGAGGAATGCCACTCATCACTGGTTTCCACTTGGACATGGAACCGTTGACTGCAGCCCTTTGAGTGCAGCCATCCAGCCAGGTCCTCAGAGTGTTTTTCAGTGTGGTCTTCCTCATTTTACATTGTTCAAGCATGTTACATCAAAAAAACTTTTTTTTTTTTTCAATTTGAATATGTTTTTGATGCTTGATGTGACATCTCAAAGGTGAATTGTGATATTATGTAATACAGAAAAAAGGGAAATCTGGGAAAATTTTAAGAGGAAATTATGTATATGAAATGACCAGATTTTTCCAACAGTAGCAGGCTTACTTCAGTCATATATGTCACAAAGAGTTTTTTTAGCAAATAGCAATCTGAAATTTTGTAAGTTAATTTGAGTTACCAGGAACAAAGTGTTCTGCGGATAAGCTCATAGCCCTAAAAAAATTAGATAATAATGTCATTGAAAATAAAAAGAAATTTAGAATCTCTGTTGTGATGAGTGTGTTCAAAATACTCATATAATTCATAATTTCTGCAGTGATATACGCTAGTGATCTATACAACAGTTTCATATGTCCAAATACTCTTCATGTTATGTTACATTAAAACATGCCTTCAGTGCTTCAGAGCATTAACATATTTATTTGGATGCAATCGCATAGTAATGCATTCTATAGAGTGGTTGAATTACAGAAGGCAGAAGCCATTTACCCACATCCTATAACATCTGTAGATCCATAACTAACTTGTGAAGAAACGTACTCATAGTGCGCTTTTGTTTCAGGTATATAGATTTATATAAGTGGGAAATTTATCCCATTTCTGTTTCATGCCACTGTTTTATGTTCAGGTATTGGACCTAGAGAAAGATTTATTACACAGATTCTTGGAGTCTAGTAATACAATTATGTACTGTAGTACAAATCAGATAAAAGTAGGTCTAACCAAAATGGCTATGAAAGGAAGACTATTAAAGAATCTGAAACAGAAAAAATAAAAGCAATAACATTTTAAAGGAAAACAAAATATATTTGAGAAAAAATAACTCAAGTACCTTGTATTATGAAAGTTAACAGAGAAGTTATTTTAATATAAAACCTTATTTTAATTAAGCTTGAAAATTACACCCCTCCCCCAAAAAACATCAACACAAATAATTCTTCCACTGGTTATTTGAAATTGCTGAACAATTTGTCCTGAAAACATTGAGAAAGACATAGCTATTCAGGGGAAGAAAAAAACAAACAAACAAACAAAAAAAAAAAACAAAAAAAACCACAAAAAACAACCCAACCCAAACCAAATGCAGTTCACTACAGTGAAACATTAAGATAATGGAAACAAAGCCAGAGAAACAGGAACAATTACACGAACTGAAAATCTGTCTATATATAGGAATACAAGGCAAAAAGTCCATAAACATAGTAGCATTCAGTGTGAGAGAGAAAGACTCAACACAATGAGAAACAAAGAAAGCAATTTCTGCATTGGCTATGCTTCAATGAAATTCATGCCCTGATATGTAAATAAATGATTGAAACTAAGAAAAAATTTACATGAATGAAACTATAATAAAAAACTCAACATTAAATGACTCAACAAATTCCAATTAACCTAAGTAGTGTATTTCATAATGCCTTTGGTTCTAACAGAAAAATGAAAACAAAATTGGGAAGTTGTGTGCATTGTCAAACCTCTATATTCCCATTTTACTAGCTCATCTTCTGTCAGTGTTTACATCCCTGGCCAACCTAGGATATAAAAGAATCATTCTTTTCTGCCACTATCACACATCCACTATTCATTCGGCTTGATTTTGCTTTCCATAAAATAAGAAAATTGCTAAAATGTTTTTGCACTCAGGCTTGAAAAATTAATTGTTAGCTGTTATAATTTGAGGCATTCTATAGCATTGTGCTGAAGCGTGTCCAAAGAAGAGAAATTAAGCTGGTGAAAGGGTCTAGAGAACAAATCTTATGAGGAGCAGCTGAGGGGACTGGCATTGTTTAGCCTGGAGATAAGGAGGCCAAGGGGAGACCTTATCACTCTCTACAACTATCTGAAAGCAGGATGTAGTGAGGTGGGTGTTGGCCTCTTTTCCCAAGTAACAAGTGATAGGATGCGAGGAAACAGTCTCAAGTTGCGCCAGGGGATGTTTAGATTAGATATTATGAAAAATTTCTTCACCAAAAGCGCTGTTGAGCATTGGAACAGGCTGCCCAGGGAAATGGCTGAGTCACCATCCCTGGAGATATTTAAAAGACGTGTAGATGTGGCACTTAGGGACGTGGTTTAGTGGTGGTTTTGGCAGTGTTAGGTTAATGGTTGGACTCAATGATCTTAAAAGTCTTTTCCAACCCAAATGGTTCTATGATTCTAACAGAGCCAGAGAGTGTTTAGGGGAATTGAAGCCTTGCTTAATGTATCACTCCAAGAAGAATAGACAGGATGGAAAGCAGAAGGAATCTTGGTGTCTTATGATGTTGGTTTTCTTAGCTCCAAGGAAATTAGATCCTTGGAAAAACAGTCCCTATGACTTCCCCTGAAGCAGCCCTGCAAAGCCCCATGGAACACTAAGATAGGTGACCTTGTAACAAAACTTTCCTTAAAACCAAGTATTCAGACTTTTTTTGAAATGAAAAATCCTTAGTCTAGTAAATATGATATATATTCCACTGGTTCCTGGCTAGGCATTCTCTGACTCTATCGTTGTTTATGGGGTTTTGTCAACATTACATGAATTTAAACTCATCTCTGAAGATAGTCTTGATCAAGTCCCCTAATAGATACTGTCCTAAAAATGAGATTTTTTTATACACAATGAATTACCTGTGAACAGTTTTTCACAAATGCAATACTTTGTTCCTTTGTCTTCAGTTCACTAGTTCAGTTTATTATGTTTCATACAAAAGAAATATTTAAATTCATTTTGGTTCCACTGAGAAAAACTCAAAATGGATCATTAAAAAAGAGCTTATACCAATAGGAAAACCTGGCCAGGGACAGATTTTAAGGCCATGTGAAATGTACTTTCAGGACACAGAAAGTAGCCCACTCATAGATTCACTCCTTCTGATCAAAAGGAGCAGTCCTTCTGGATTTTTACAGGATCCTACAGGACTCCTACAGGATTTTTCTGTGTCAATGAAGGAACAGGATCTCCTTATTGCTTCTATGGGTCCTTGCATTTCTCCCCATCTTACTTCTGTATAACCTCACCATCATACAGTTATTGTTCTTAATCTTTTTTTTTGGAAAGGACTGATGAGACAGTTTGGATTAGTTGCAAAAACAGAGGGATAGCAATATATACATTTTGTAGCTTTGCTCATGTATACAGAGAATTTCTTATAGCTTCAGGAAAATGTACTTGTATGTTTTCAACCTGAGACTAGTAGTCTCATTTAATAAGAAGGCAATTGAATCAGCAACTCCCCCATTAGTGCTTTTATTAAAAACCTCTTGGCATTCCCCAAAAGAATCACTTCATTATGTTAAAGGGAACATGTTTTCTTTATTTTGTTTGAAGAATATTGACTAGAAAGAAGGATTTTTCATTTAAAGAAAGCTCCATAGAAACAAATCAGAAAGTCAGTTTATTCTATTTTTTTTCAGCAAGTAACTGATAATGTAGGAGAGAATTTATATGCCCTTGTAATAGTTACAGTATCTCCCATTGAATTTCAAACACTTGTTTCTTATGTTTTACCACATGTAATTTCACCCAAAATTCATGTGGCCACAAATATGACATAGACAAAACAAGAATGGCATGGAAGTAAAGCTATGCAGAAAATGCTTTGTTACCTGGAAATCCAATAGCTCTGAAGTTTCCTAGATAGATTTGTCATAATTATCAATGATTAGTGGCTAAAAGGTGATATTTCTTACTAAAGTCATAACAAGAACCTTATCAAGAAAGATAGATTGAGATTTGCTCATGCTGATCATGCTGTAGTTTTAGACAATAATTTTTCAGGCAATAGTATTGGAATTTCCAGATAATATCTCCAATGAGATTTTTCTTACATAATCACTCAACAACTACAAATTTCGTATATATAGACTTGTACACTTTAGCAAAAGCCTTTGCCAGTGTATGAAGTCCCATTGATTTCATATTAATGGATACCATGTCATAGATATTCAAATGTCCTAAAATAATGAATGAATGTAACCTTAAGTGTCCTTCACTGGAATCAGCGAACCAAAATATTCATATATAATCTTCATAATCTAAAGATATAAAAATCTAATAAATCACTGAATTAAATTCAAAGTTAATAAAAAAAACCACAATGCAGAAAAACTTTTTAAACTAGACCAAAGTCTCCACAAAAAACCTTGAACTTTCACCAAAGCATATGAAAGAACTACTTCAAAAGAGGTAGTATACCAACTTAAGACTTGCCATCAACGGAATTTAATGATGTTTTGCACAAATTTTGGTTGCAACTAGGTATGTTGATAGGACACAGCTAAAATAAAGAAAAATAATAAGATAAAAATGAACAAATGCATCAACATAGGCTTTTCTGTATGGAGTGTCAGTTATTGTTCCCGGACAACAGTTTATTTGCCAAAAAGATCACACAGATGTAGAAGATTTTTGATCACTACCTAAATACTGTAGTAAAGTGGTGAGGTTGAGATGGGCCTTGCCAGGGAGCAGCGAGAGTGGGGCTTCTCCAGAGGAGACAGTCAGAGGGTGTCCAGTCAGAAGCAAAAGGAGACAGGGATCAGACAACAAATCTGCAACATAAGTCTGATGCCCATCCAGGAGACAAGGCTGGAAGCTGGGCCTCTAAGGATGGGTAAGTGCCCTTGAGACCCTGGCAGGCAAAAACCAGAAAGCAAAATAATACAAAGGTAAAATGATGTGGTTTTCGATAAGGACACGACCGTAAATTAAAGACAGAGTTGTTCATGTTCATTAGGTGCTCATAAAATCTCTGTGCTATTCTTGTAAATTTCCTCACAGATTATTAATAGTGCCTAATCCGGGTAACACTGCTGAATCCATCTATTCAAGCCATTCCCTTTCCTAACAAGAGTCTCTATCAAGACATCTTAATCATGATTCCTATATTTTTAACTGATGTGACTCCTATCCTGAGTCCAGGAAAAATATCTTTATTGACCATTTGAAAATTATACCCAAGTAATCTTTTGACTAGTATTTTACCTTATTGTCTATTTTGTCTTGTACACTTTTCATTATCAAGATCCTACATGGAGGAGGAAGAAAGGAAGAGGACATAAAAAAAATGTGGAAATGGAAAATTATTAAGATTACAAGGAAGAATAAAGATGGTACACATGTGTCCATTAAATGTTATATATCATCTCACATTCATCTCTTTCATTTATAAGAAAAAAAACAATAGGTGGAGAGGAACAAACAAGGATATTAAGGAAGGTCATCCTCTCATACAAAATCAAGTATGTGCTGCTTACCTGTCTCTTTAGATTTTGGAGTATGTGTGTGCTCCATTCTCCTTTGATATCCATCAGTAACGGCAACGTACATTTTGAAATTCTCTAGTTTACAGATGATATCCACCTGTTAATTAAACACTATAAAAAAATTTAGAGGATAAAATGCTAATATGTATTACTTAGAAATCTGTCCTTCAGAACTTTTTTCTTTTGATGGGTAGATTTTGCTGAAAGGAAATTGTATTTATTTTGTAAGAGTAGCAACAACTCTGTCATAATGTTCATTCAGCTTTTGAGGCAGCAATGAACTAGAAATGTATTCCTACAAATGATCCTGAGGACAGTAAATGAAGTATTATATTTGCAGATTAAAATATGTTTCAGCTTTTAAGGAGAGGTCATTTGTGGCTATAGTGATGCACTAGGCTTGCACAGATATATAATTTAAAATGTAACATTGTTGTCAAACTGGATGCATTAAAACTGCTTTTTCACAGAATCAAAAATTCCATTTCCGAGCAGTCTTGATAATCTAAAGCATTTATGAAGACACTTTTAAATTTGGATGTGGAAGAGTTTGTCCAAAATATGACCCAATAATAACTTTCAAATCATTACAATTCACAGAGTTGGAAATAGAAACTTCAGACTGAGTGTCATTGTTCATATTCTGCTCTCCTTGATCACTGTAATAAACTTCAGAGTCACACTGATTTATATATCTTAACTATATCAAGCCTCAAGGTTGAGTGCTGTTTTTCTTAAAGAAGAAATAGAACCATCGGGTAAATACTTTTTATAATTTAATAGAAAAAAATATTCTAAAGAATGTTTAATAATTAAAAACGTGCTGTTAAAATGTTAACAGATTGACTTATTGACCTATCTTTTAACCAAAGAAATCTGTAAAAAAAAGAAAAGAAGGAAAAAAATGTTCAGCAATCTGTGATATTTTTTCTTTACGGTTAAGAGAACAATTCATAAAGAACTGATTGTACAAAGTTATAACAGTATATGTGTCCTTAATTTACTTTTAGAAGTTTCTTTGGTAATAAACAACATGAAAGGTGAATCAATCTTTTGAAAAGTGTTTTAAAAAAAAATCTAGTTGTTTTTTTTGTTTGCATTTTTCTATTTTATATATGTATACAAACGTTTCTCTCAAATAAGTTATTTATAATCCAGATAGTTCATAAGCAGTAGGACTTGTTATAATTTTAGAGTTCTGTGGGAAATTCACCAAAATATGCTTAGATCTTAAAGGAAATATACCACATTCCAATAGCTATTGATGAGGTACATTATCAAAGACATTTCTTAAAAATATTTCTTTTTACATATATATATGTATGTATACATATAAGCATACATATATGTTTGTACATGCATTTAAAATGAATTAAATTGTATTTTCTGTTAAATTTCTTGTTCAAATAATTTATACATATATTTCCCTTACTGTCAGGAGGAAGGAAACTTAAATCTGGACATTCTAATGTCTCATAGATTCAAACTGAAGAAAAATAACTTTTGTAACAGGGGTCTACATTTTTTGTGGTTACTTCAGGTGTCATTTACCCTTCAAACCCGTCAGCAGTTCTCATCGAAATGTCACCTATATTGTAAGTTCAATAGGTTTCCCAGTGTAGTGTTTGCTGAAATTATATAAAAAAAGATGTATTTTATAAGAATATTTAAAATTTTTGGAGAAGACAAGGTAATTTGGTCCAGAAAGTCTTTACCGTTTATATTTAGCTGTATCTCCCACCCCCAGTTTAACATTAAAGAACGAAATTCTCATTAAAGCTTTGCAAAATATTTGGCTTGAAATTAAAGCATATATAATTGCCCTTTTGTGAAGTCTGACAACTTCCGTTAAATTTATGTTTTAGAATTGTAAAGATGTGAAAAAATTGTAATCAGAACCAAAGATACTATTTTTCCTTCAGTGACCACTTTTTTTTCTCTCTCATTTATTTCTTTGTGGATTTTTTGGATATTTTGATTCTTGAAATGAGATGGCCATACTTGTGAATACCCTTTGCTTGAAACTATGTAGCTATGCCTACAGCACATGTTTAGGTGACTATTGGAGACATTTTAACTTACTTATTTGTTTAAAACTAGCTCCAGAATTTAACAAAAATATTTTACCATTTTTAAGGAAAAAAACGTGTCAGGAAGGTGAATCAGTTTGTTTTTAAGTCAAAAATGTTGAAGCAAGTTACCTTGCACAGTACTAAGCAAGGTCAAACACTCAGGGTTGTACTCCACTTTTGGAACATTCATTGGAGACCTTTTTGGGGCATATCAATACTTGAAGGGGGCTTATAAGAAAGACTTTTTACCAAAGCCTGTAGTGACAGGACAAGGGGAACAGTTTTAAATTGAGAGAGAGTAGATTTATATTAGATATAAGGAAGAATTTTTTTATGATGAGGATGGTGAGACACTGGAATGAGTTGCCCAGAGAAGTTGTGGATGCCCCATCACTGGAAGTGTTCAATGTCAGGTTGGATGGGGTTTTGATCAAACTGATCTAAGTGGAAGATGTCGCCGTCCATGGCAGGGGGGTTGAAATTAGATGATCTTCAAACCCAGATGTTTCTGTGGGTTTATGATTCAGATGAGCTTTCTCGTTCCAAGCAATTTGTTCATATCAAAACACAAAAATGGGTGAATGCATTTTCAGGGTTTAGTTATTGAGACTTTTCTCTACAATGTTCACATACAGATTTATCCCAATATCCTGAATAGTTCCAGAAAGAACTGAAAGAGATTGCTTCTGTCTTTATGAAAGCAGAACAGACCCTTTTCCTCCTCCTATTCCACATCAAAGACTCACCTCTAATCACTTAAAAATTGAGGACTTTCCTTCTGCAATGGAAATTCTTGGGGGGCAACTATTCATGGACTTCTTCTAGCTAACAAACAGTAGGTAGCTGAAGCAGAATGAAACTTCGCCTTCTATCATCAACCATGTACAGGAAACAAACCCCCCGCTGAGCTGTGCCATAACTTTCAGTCTTTGAAACTCGGTAACCTTCTTTTTATGTGTGTTTTCACTGCTTCAGCTTTCCCATGTGTTTTTTGTGTTATATCATTGTGTGGTTAGTGAAGACTTGCTGTATAGTTGCAGATACAGGCTTGCAGTGCAGAAATTGGTTTGCCAAGAGTTTCACACGTAGAGAAAACCTTCTTAGATTTATGTGTTTCTGTTTAACCTTGATACGTTATTGATGTATGTTATGCATTTATTTTTAATCGCATTTTTGTACTTCTAGGAACACAATGAGAGATGAAAACTCCCGAAATTTTATGAAGTTCTACTCCTGCACTTTTTAGTTTTCTATAGTCAGTCTTGATGTCTATGACAACATTGAGTGGGTGTAGGGCTCTTTTTAGATTTAGCTCTGTGTTTGGACCTCATATTTATGTGGCTGAAAATATATCCTTTTATTCTTTGACAGAAATTAGATTCATGTAGTCATGCCTTTTATTTTTTTCTTTTTTTTTGGACTCTTGCTAGCCTGAATTTGTGTATAATTCTCCTGTATGCTACATCTGGAAGACCTTTTACGCTAATAATCTCATTAAACATGACTTGAGTCAAAAACATTCTCTCTCCCGGATTCTTTACTGATAATAGTGTTGTCTTGGCTTCTAAACACTGATGTCCTGCTGGGTCATCAGCAACACTTCCATCCTATATTTTGTACATATCCTTGAAAATCGTATTTCAAATAAGGAGAAATTAACCATACAATATCTCATTATATGCTGATTGTAACTCAAGTGAAAAATATTAATCTTTAATTATGATAGACATTTGAAATTCACATTCCTAACAGTTTTTAACCCAATTCTAATCTTTCTTCATAATTTTTAGAAACTGACTTCGCACCCACAGAAGTACACTTTATTGCACAAGGAGGTTATTGATACCCATATCATTTAGTAAGGCATGACTTACACAATTACACTCTCTTTCCCTTCTGAAACAGGATGGCTGCGTACAAACGGGGCATGAGGAATGATCCTTTGTTGATGCTTTTGATCTTTAGACTATGCTCAAGCATTGTATCAGAGAATATTTGTTCTTTTCAGCTGAAAACCTTCCAGAGACTACGTCAATAGCAATACAATGCACAATCATGGTTGTGGTCAGGTTCATGCCCTAATATTGCTCATAGGTGTACATTTTGAATCCAGACACTGACTTTTCATGTAATATTTTGTAAGCAGCAAAAGCAACGAAGAATAAAAGGACAAACAATATTCTGTTAGAATGAAGGAGACAAGAAGGCTTAAACTGGACAAATGAAAAAAATTGAAACACTAATGGAAATATTTAAGAAGATAGCAAGATATATAAAATATCTTAATAACTTCAGATACAAGCAAGCTACTGTTCTAGAAAATACACTTCAGCGGAAAGAAAAAACACGATTTTCACTGTAGAATTAGTGAAGTAAAAGGTAATGGTTTGCGATATGTTGGTCAAACTAGATGATTTAATAATTTCTTATGGCCTTAGGCTTTATGAATTGACAAATCTATGAGTAAATTAAACACAATAAATTCATGGTAAACCGTCTCATTTCAACATACAGATATACTGTCTGCAAGCTGCAGTTTTCTCAAGGTTGTACCTTTAACAACAAGTATTGCTGTAGAAACTCTTAACTTCTTATACTGTCATACTTTTGCAATGTTTTTCTTTCCAGTTTATTCTTTCTTCTGTATATTACTAGAACAATATTTTGAAAGGTGTATGAAGGTTTGTATGTGTGTGTATATACCTATGTACATGGGTATGTACTACCCAAATCATTGGATAGTACAAATCATTCAAAATTGATTTGCCTAAAATGTTTCAGGAACCATTTATAGTGACCCAAAAGCATTACTTGCAAAAAGAAATGAAACTTTTGAAGCGTGGAATATTACAAAATCGGTTTAGTCACATAGCACCAATACTCATTTTCGGACTACAATATTAAAATAAGCAAACATGTTCAGTTTAATTGCTCTTTCTACTGTAGTATGTTTTACATGTTCCTCTTGTCATTTTTTAACAAAATCAGATAACTTAACTTTCAGTGTTTCCTCAAAAGAATGGAAGATAAAGTCCCTCTTATTTCAGGTACTGTTACACAATGATGTGATAACCAATCTGCAAAAACTGTGGTTTTGCTCCAGAGTATTAGATATTTATGAACATACTTGTTTTCATCTTTGTATAATCAATGAAACTCGAAATTGGAAAAAGCAATTAAACTATTTCCCTGCTAATGAGAGACACAGTGTTCTGATGTTTTGCCTCATCTCATTATAATTATCTCAAGGAGGGACTCCCACTCTGACCAATAAGCTATTACCGGGCTGTTGCTGCTGCAGAGGCCAAAGGTGCAGATCAGCACTTTTATCCCAATGGAGTATCAAGAAGAATTTCAGAGATAAATGCTCATCCAGCAATATCCTTCTCTAATCAGCAGAGAGAGTGATTAGCAGCTTTTCCTGTGAGCGGATCTGGAGAGAGGGGAAGAATTTTTATTTGCAAATAACAATTTTAAGTTGAAAAAATAGAAATATTCCAGATTCTTTGCTGAAATCAAGATCAAATTTACTTTTAAGCCCAAACATGTAACTTGATCTTCATAGCAAAAGATCGGGGGAGGGGGAAGTGTTGACAGAAAGGTTTGTCTTGCTTAGCTAAAACTGAAGCAAATTTTGAAGTGACTGACTTTCTTCATGATAACCAAACTATAATTTGACATCATATTTAAAAAAAATACACATAAATTTTTTTTTATTAATTTTTTGTCATTGAAAATATTTTGGCCAAGAAATTTCATCCACCCATCTCAGTAATATTATTTCCACCCTTTCAAGACTGTCTGCTTTACTTTGTAACACATTTTATTGTCTGAAGGATTGTGTGGATTTTTTTTCCTTTTTTACACTTCTGCCTAAATTTGTTTTGTTGTAGCTCTTACTTGACATCTTATCCTATTATAATGAAACATTTACAGTTCTTACAGATCTTTCAAGGTTTTTTTAATCAGTATTTACTATTTCTGTGTTTTGGAAGGAATGCCAGCACAGAAAGGTGATAGGTAATAAATACTATAATGAAATAAAATGTGGTGGGTTGACCCTGGCTGGACACCAGGTGCCCACCAATGATGCTCTATCATTCTCCTTCTCAGATGGACAGGGTAGAGAAAGTGTAATAAAAAGTTTGTGGGTCGAGATAAGGACAGGGATTTCACTCAGCAGTTACCATCATGGACAAAACAAACTTGACTTGGGGAAAAATTAATTTAATTTATTGCCAATCAAATTAGAGTAAGATAATGAAAAATAAAACCAAATCTTAAACACCTTCCCTCCACCCCTCCCTTCTTCCCAGGGTTAACTTCACTGCCGAATTCTCTACCTCCTCCCTCTGAGCTGTGCAGGGACACAGTAAATGGGGGTTGCTGTCAGTTCATGATGCTTTGTCTCTGCCACTCCTTCCTCCTCACACTCCTCCCTGCTTCAGTGTGGGGTCCCTCCCATAAGAGACAGTTGTCCATGAACTTCTCCAGCATGAGTCCTTCCCACGGGCTGTAGTTCTTCACAAACTGTTTCAGTGTGGGTCCTTTCCACAGGGTGCAGTCCTTCAGGAACAGACTGCTCCAGTGTGGGTCCCCCACAGGGCGACAAGTCCTGCCAGCAAATCTGTTCCAGCATGGAGTTCTTTTTTCACAGGGCCACAAGTCCTGCCAGGAGCCTGCTCCAGTGTGGATTCTCCACGGGATCACAGCCTCCTTTGGGTGCATCCACCTGCTCCAGCATGTGGTCCTCCATGGGCTACAGGTGAACATCTGCTTCACCGTTAACATCCATGGGCTGCAGGGGAACAATCTGCCTTACCATGGTCTTCACCATGGGCTGCAGGGAGTCTCTGCTCCAGTGCCTGGAGCACCTCCTCCCCTCCTTCACTGACCTTGGTGTCTGCAGGGTGGTTGTTTTCATGTATTCTCATTCCTTTCTTCTGACTGTTGCTGGTGTTGCACAGTTTTCTTTCTCCCTTCTTAAATATGTTATCGTAGAGGCAGTACCTCTGTCACCAGTGGGCTCAGCCTTGACCAGCACTGTGTCCATCATGGAGCTGGCTGGCATTGGCTCTATCAGACATAGGGGAAGTTTCTAGCATCTTCTCACAGAAGCCACACCTGTGGCCACCTCGCTCCCAAATCCTTGCTACACAAACCAAATACATAAAGCTAAATTTTAACTCCTGCATTTGAAAGTCTTTATGAAAAGCATTCAAAAGCTAAGAGCAACTGATTAGCAGATTTTTTTTGGCACAGCATGAAAAATCCGGAAAAGTTACAGATTTAGAAATGTTCTATCAATAGATAATTTGATTGGCTAGCTTTTCTATTAATACTTCAAAATTCTTTATTGTTAATCCCTCCCCAATAAATATATATTCTGAATTATTTGTAATCCATATTTTCAAACTGCTCTGTCATTTTCTGAGAAACAAGTTTAGCTGTTGACTTTATATAAACTGAACAAGAACAAGCAGGCACTACTAACAATTTCTGCATTTTATTTCTGAATTTTGTATCGTTTTCAAAATACTGACATTCTAAAGTAACAGGTAGTTAAAAATTTCATTTTTTAATAGGTACAGCTAGTTATAAATGATATAAAAAATTATCTGTCTCCTTATATTTTCTTTAAAATATTGTAAAGAGGAAATGAGTTTTAAGTGATATTTTTTTTCCATGAAAGAAAGACTATTTTCATCAGCTATCAAGCACCAATATCACAATTCATATTAGAAAATTTCATTTCACCTCTAGCCTTTTCTACCCCAGCTTTCAGCTACTTCCTGGGTTATTGGCAACTATAAAACTAGCTATGTGGTGGGAGAACTGGTGGGAGACAAGACAAAGTAAACTCTCATGTGAAGTATTTCTATAGCATTCCAAGGTACTGACAAATACAGTTCAAGCCACTGTAAATACCTGCCTACATATTCCTTTGAGTCAGTCCTCAATTTTAGAATGCAAAATTGTTTCTACTGAAAACACAAAACTCTTCCATTCTTACTTGGAAGGGTTTATTTTTGTATCTCTGTGCATAAAATAAAAATGTATACAGCATGGCATTGAAGGTGAAGTTAGTTCTCATTCTAAGTCTGTTTTTCAAAAGTCACCTCCACATATTCCTCCAAAAAAAAATGTATCCTAACTTTCTTCCTGTGAAAAAACTTAAGAAATTAGAAAGCATATCTACAGTTATTGCATTTTTTTAGAAAATATACTTGAAATTTAACTTTAAATTCACCTTTAATAAATCTGAATCAAAATACTTCCATAATATTGAATTTACCCTTGAAATTCCACTGTTTGGCCCATTATATTTTTTTTTAGCCTTGTTAACAGACATGATTTTTAACATTTTGAAATAGTTATTAGGTGCAGAAAGGGTTCTTTGGCCATTTTTATTTACCAATACAGCTAAATGAGTGGTTCAGCTGAGGCTGAGGTATCAACCAAAAGGTATGCATTGCCCCTCATGAAGGTTAACCAACAATGTGTATTCCATTGACACCTTGTGAACAAAATGTTCACCTTCTAACGTGTTTCTGTACTGTTCACTATTTTTAAAAAAATTCTGGATGTGAAGTGTCCAGGACAATAAAACATAATCCTCTGCTGATACCTTCCAAAGGTATATTTTGTACCTTTTAAAAGACGCGTGCACACGTGTGTAAAATAATGTTGATATCATGGCAGTGATCAGAGTAGCTGACAGAGACTATCCATTTATTAAATACCTAGTGAATTTGCTTAGATTACTTAATTTTTCTTTCTGTTTTCTGATTCCTTTATAGTTGCAAAATTGCAATGATGAATAATAATTATCTCTTGTTCTCTATTTCTCCCCCGCTCCCCTTTCTTTGTGCTTAATGAGTGTAGCACTTTTAATAAATCAAGACACAATCAGAGTGCATTATTTCTAATTTTTTGGTGCTTTTTCTATTCTGCAGAGAAAGCAGATGGCTGGCAGTTATGGTCCTATGGTCCGCTCTTGGCTATTCATCGGTGCAGGAGAGAGAAGGAAGGAGGAAAGTACTAGCAGCCAGGATCCCTCAAGCAAAAAGCGCTTCCAGGAGGGTGAGTCACAGCACCTGAGGGAGGCAAGCAGAGTGCTCATCATCTCTCTCATTTATTACCTGAGAGAGGCTGATGGCAGATGGAGTGAGAGAGCATAGCTCTCCTGTAGGGCTAGATAAGGTAGCAAGATCGTTGATTGCTATGTACAGAAACACAATAAAGACACCAGTGGAAAAACTGCCTAGAATCAAAATAAGGAAATGCATAAAACAACAACAACAATAGCAACAATAAGAACAATAACAATAATAAACAACCAGCCATCATAGATCTGTGCAGCTTCAACATTTCTGCTCTTTTGTCTCATAATAGGATGATGTGCCATTTCTAGCCTTATGAACAAAGTGTCTATGAAATATATTTTGTGGGTTTAACTGTCCATTGTTTTTAAATTAAAATACACCACCAGCTCCCCCACCACAACTTTAACGTTGCCCTCCCATTAGATTCCAGGGTGTTAGAGAAAAACAGGTGTTCAACAGTCTGTGGCATATGGAGTTTCTACTCTTCGGCTTTAATTTACTTCTGTTCCCTTCTCTGTAAACTGCATTGTGATATACATTATCTGGTTTTCCTTTGAGTAAACATGGAATAGTTATAAGAAGTTCTTTTTTTTCCTTTCTCTTTCTCTTTCTCTTTCTCTTTCTCTTTCTCTTTCTCTTTCTCTTTCTCTTTCTCTTTCTCTTTCTCTTTCTCTTTCTCTTTCTCTTTCTTTTCTTTCTCTTTCTTTTTCCTGTTTCGTTTCCTTTTTTATTTTTCTTTTTTCTTTCTCTTCGTTCTTTTTTCTTTCTCTTCGTTCTCTTTTTTCTTTTTCTTCTTTTCCTTTTCCTTTTCCTTTTCCTTTTCCTTTTCCTTTTCCTTTTCCTTTTCCTTTTCCTTTTCCTTTTCCTTTTCCTTTTCCTTTTCCTTTTCCTTTTCCTTTTTTTTCTTCTTTTTCTCCTCTTCCTTTTCATTTTGCCTTTTTTTTATTGAACTCTTACAATGTTAACACTGAAATTGATGAGTTGAATGGAAATAAGTAATGCTACAACCAAAGAAAAACAGGAAGACAAGATACCTTTGTGGAAGCTATGAGACTTTAGACAGGATAACATTTTCCTTCAGAATCAGGAAATATGGAGTAACACGTCTTGGACTAAAATAGGTTTCCTCTCTTGACTGTCTAGGGCTAGTCACCTCAAAAGGCTTTATCCAGTGTTTATACTGAGTGCATGTGAATATCCTCTCATAGCTGCTTCTTTATCTTGAGAGAAAAGAAGTATGCATATAAGGGAAGATACACATTTTGGGAAGCCCACTGGTATACCCAGAACAAGGACAACATTCATTAATATGTTGAGAATGGTATTTCATCCCCTGTTGATACTTTTTCTCCAGTAACAGAGTAAAACTTGTACAAGGAAAGGAAACATGAAATTCTGTTTCTGTAGATAAAGTATGCAGAGCATTCAGGGGAGGGGGGTGGTGGGGGTGGTAAAATATATTACAATTTGAGAGGAATGTTCCAATTTCACTTTCAGTCAATGCAAAGCAAACCTATAGAAGAACTTAAATGTTGCGTGTTTCTACAGACTGTGAAGTAAGTCTGCAGAACTTGAAAGAATGGGACTAGTTAAGGATGCAACTAGTATTGGCCTACTTTTCCGCACCTCTGTCATTGTTAAAAGAACAAACGCAACATATTCTGTCTGGCCTGCAAATTCTTTTGCCTAGTTTGAAACAACAAAAGATGAATATTTTCAAAGTTCAAAGCAAATCAACCAAGCTACTTTCAGCTTGTAGGGTAGTGAAAATGTAACATGTTTCTGCTTTAAATTACACATTCATTATGTTAATTCTTTGAAGTTATTTTGGGAGGAATGTGTTAGCAACCTTCACTGGAACATACTCAGTTTCATGTGTGCGTGCATGTGTGTTTCTGCATATTGTTCAGGCAAAAAAAGTTGTATATGGTTAAAATAAATTTGTCCTCATTTAGCAAACTGAATTTTTTCTCATAGCTTTGTGGAATTTGCTATTGAATTGTAGTGAGATTGGTGATTTTGAAAAACTAAGTCTTCTTACTATCCCAGTCTCCCCTGTGTCTCACTATAATATTTCATTAGAGCTGGCATGAAGGATACTATATTAATTCTGATTTTAGGTTGCATGCCCCTTTCCTCTCTGGCATTGTTGCTGATGCCAGATCGGCTGAATGATAAGCTAAATCTGCAGTAATAAATTAAACATGCCTGCATTTACCCTCTGGTGTTGGAGCCTGCATTATTAAACTGTCTCACACCCCACTACTGGGAAACCACATCAAAACTACCTGGTGTTAACAGTTCCTGTGCAACATTAACCCCTCAAAGCATGCCCAGGCACTATCTGGGGAGTGCTAGCTGGCCCTGACCAAACTGTGCTAAGAAGTGTGGCAGCAATTTAATAACACAGTTGGCTGTCTTCCAGTGCCTTGGGATGGTCCCTGACCCGGTTAAATAAACCAGTATAGGTGTAACCTGTATATAACCCTCCTCCCAGGGGTTCAACTGGCTGTGTTACAAGGCCTGGTTTTGATAGAGCACAGCTGTGCAACCTTGGCTTAGATGTCTGAGAAAACTGCTAAGTTGTGGGAAGGAGCCATGAGAAATGCATAAACCACAGCCATTCAAGGTAAGAAAGGTAAAATTTCGGACAGAGAGAAGACTGTTGAGACTGGATAGTTAGCAGCTCAAGGATTCAGGAGGGAAAACACTGACATAAAAAGGTATAAAATCCTAAGGAAAAAAACCAGGGAATTGGAAAATAGCAACTCAGCAGAAGTAAAAGCAGCAGCGCAGTTCAAAAAGTAACAGCAGCCAACCTTTACTCATCTACTTGATGAGCGCCTGGCCAGCAAAGATTTACTAGGTGTCCTATCGTGGGTGGTGAACATATTAACGCTGAACCTGGCAGCTTGTTAATCCCCACTATCTGTTGTATGTGTTACTCAATAAACAATTGTTTCGGTCTTCAAAGTTGTGTATGTCCTAGTTGTAAAGCCTTTTGGTTCACATTACTAGTTGTCCAAATAAAATAGGAAGGCAAGGTTACAAGAATACATGAAAAGATAAATAATCAGTTTGATAATATTCACTTAAAGCCAATTTCTTTCTCTCTAACAAATATTTTTGTCTCTTTACAAAAAGTACAGAATAAAATAAAGCAGTTATCCTATATTCCAAGTTTATTAATGTGGTTTTAATGAATTAAAATATATGGCACTGATTTTGTAGACCACCTAATTTTACATTTCTATCTAACAGTAAAGGATTCACCGAAAGATTAGGATTATATTAGAATAGCATTAATTGGACGGCAGCACTAGGAAAAGTATACTTTATTAACCTGTCCTCAGTTAGGGTTTCTCTTTTTAATTAAATTTAACTAATTAAATATTAGAAGACCTCTGAAATTTAACTGTAATATACCTTCCTATGGCATTGAGAATTAAGACTTTACAAAGGAAGGCTGGTTTTAAATTGTGTTACTTGCACCAGCTGCCTTCCTTTGCAGTTTCATTCCACACTACTCTTCACCCTCCCCTTCCCATATGGACTGCCTCCACCATCAAAGCTCATCATTTGAACTACGTCAACAGTTTGTTCAGCAGCATTAGGTGAAAGAATGAGAGTCAAATACCAGTTACTGTGCAACAGTGTACTGACATATTTGGCAGCTCCTTGGGACAATAATGGTAATAGTTTGATGCATGCTTGCAATTCCTTTGTTTAAACACAGATCAAATGAGACACAAACCGACCTTGGGTTACAAGCTGACCATGACACTTTGTTAGCTCAGTCTTTGACCTAGCTACACATACCCTGAACTATTTACTACATTCCCTTTCTAAAGCTTCTCTATGAAGTTCAAAAAAATATACCAAGATAGCAGCACCTAAAAGAGTTGAAATAGATGGTTTAGATACTGAGGAAGTTTCTGCTGTATCATAAATTTTACAGCATAAAACTTTTTATTTATTTATACATACCTAGAGTTCCTAATAATATACATGTCAAAAGAACCAGGAGCAAATTGGAAGAGCAACCAAGGACCTCTGGGGTTTATACAGGCAGAGAGTAGGAGTAAGATTCCTAGATAAATAAATTAATATTTTATTGGCATATTTTATATAATTGCCAGTTGATTTATTTTAATGTATTACTAACCAGGTCTGTTTGAATATGTGTTCGTGTGAGACTTTTTTCGTGTAATACATTTTTTCACAAACAAGGACTCGTCTAAATGTACAGCTTTCACTTTTTAAGAAACAATCAAGCTTGTATTTTCTTAATAAATAAGAAACATAAATAAAGAAATATGTAATAAAAATACAGTATTATGCACAAAGTGTTGTGAGGTTCAATATAAGTAAACCAGGTCTCTAGAACTAAGAATGATGTCATAAACAGTTAACCATTTAGGTCCTTTTTTTGGTCATTGGAGTACTCTTCATTAGCCATTGTTTTCAGAATGTCTTTTAACTAATTTTACAATGCATGTGTTCTTGTTTATTATTCACACTAATTTACAGTGGTTAAATTCATAGATTCATCAAACTGAAGAAAAAAGAATCTTTCAGAGAATAATGAGATTTTCCCATTAATTACTATTACTGAATTCAAGTTGTTCATTAAAACACTCCTGTGGTGTTTGATTTGCAAACAATCACTGCCAGACATGGTATTTATTAAGCTACTGAAGAAAGCAAATATTAAGTCACCCAGAAATGTTTTTGAAACTGGAGTCCCTGTAGACAGCAAAATCTCAGAAACGACCTCTTATCATGTCTCCAAAAAAGGAGATGGTATGGCAAGGTTTGAGCCAGAACTGTATGATATCTGCTGATTTCTGTTCTGTGGAGTTTATGATTGGCCTGTACAGTTCTGGAATTGCTGCAGCAAAGGTGACTAATAAATGTATTTATTACTAAAGTAGTACTAACAGATTCATCTGTGTTTCGAGCTCAATATGTCCTCTCTAAGACTTCCTTATCACGATGTCATGAACAATACTAATGTACAAGCCACTGTGGGATGTCTGTCTTGATCATTATAAGTTAGACAAAATTGATCCTAAAGCTCAGGTCTTGGTCAATATTAAGGCACTTCTGAGTTTATCAAAATCATCATTTAGTCACTGGTGAAATCAGCTACGACCGAAGTTTTTTGGGTACCTGAATTGCTGCTTGTTTACTGTGCAGTGTGAAAAATTCCATTCAACATCCAATACGTGCTTTGGCTCTAACTCAATGCTAAAGCCACAAATTCCTACAGCACAAGTTTCTCATAAGGAAAGGAATCTTTAGCTTTGTATCTTACCTGTATGTGCCAAAACCCGGTGGAAATCAAGGGGTGTATCTATCCTGATATGAGAGATTCCTGCTCCTGTGCCCTTACTTAGGTCTTCTACACCTTACCATGCCCACAGAATGCAGTAAATGCTTTGTATTTCAACCTTTACATCACGCAAAATGGTAAAGAGGTTGCTGAGAATGTGTACTAATTAACACACTATGTCCAAACATTAATTTTATAGTGTCTATCCCCATATTACAAAATATAGAGCCTTCTTAACTGTCATTAATGTCAGGGTAGACACAGAGTCAAAAGGTTTTAAGACTGAGTCATATTCTAACAAGTAGTGTGGTACAAAATTTTACCACCAATTTTTAGTGATTTCTTGATGTTCCTTCTTAGAAACAGACATTTTAAAATTCAGAATAGCTACAGATAAATGTATATATAAGTTTAAGAATGTATTTTCAAAGAGATCTTCCATAATTACATACAAAACGGGATCTGTGCAGTAAGTCAAGAAGGCAAATATTTCTGCAAACACTTGCATATTTTTAGTGAGAGGTATCTGAACGAGACAACTAACGTTCTGATACTGTCCTTACACTGATATTGGGCAAAATATGAGTTCTGTTTCTGCCTTTTCCCTCAATTATCACATACAGTTTGGTTAATGAACATTTTCCTCCACTTCAGAACAGACATGAAGATCATTAAGGGCACATTTTTGCTGTTCCTGAAGTGACTTGTGCAGAGGCAGCTTGTGTGTTGCACCACCATGCTTCCCAGTTCCATGAATTTTAATTCTGATTTACGTCACAGAATGAGACATTCTTACCTCTGCACAGTTAGAATAGATTTGCTTCATGTTTATATGCTATATAGTGTAGTCTAGTATACTACATGTAGTATGGTATGCTGTGCAGTATACAGTATTTTTTATTATGAGGGAAAAAACCCATATTTTCTATCTTATTGGTGCATAAAATTTAATTAGATAAGGTTAGGCAAAGCTGATATAAACAGAATGCTATAGAAAATATATTATTAGACTTGTTCCTGGTTTTCCATCAATCCTAACTTATGCATGAGTGAGAAATTTTCCTGTTAAATGTTCAGTTTATAAACATTGTGAGGAAAGTATTTAATTGAAATAAAACCAATCTATCATTGTTATGTCTTTCAGCTTAACTTCTGCAGACGCAGAATTGCAATCTTTCTGAAAGATGAGTTCTCACTGATCTTTGTGACGTGGCTTTATAATTTTCTGTGTTGTAATACCCCCAGTGATGCAAAACTGGCCTACATTTGGCTTTCCCACAGACATGTTACGATTGTGTCTTACAGTTATAGTAACTTACTAATGGGTTACTATTCTGAGGTCTTTCTCAGTTGTTACCAACTGCTAATGTTCATTAGTACAGAAATGTGGCATCTTCGCAAAATTTCTAGTAGACTAGTTCGGTGGGTTTGCAGAGATATGTTGACCTTTGAAGCGACAAGACCTGTAGATCCAACTGCTACCTTGTTAAAATCTTTCTTAAACATTTGTTAGGTTAAATGTTACGCCCTAAAGACTCATCTTATTTATTGCACTGAGTATTGAAACTGTCCAAGAACTACCTGAGTAAGAACATGACACTCCAAGATGTTAATTTAATTTTCATTATTATTCCCAAAATGTATCTTCCTACATTCTATAATACTTAAATATCACAGGTTTTTTATTGTCATCCAGCCTTTCCTGTATGATATTCCAATTCTCCTTTGAATGAATGATATTTTTAAAATTTTGTCCTTGGAGCCTTCTGCTGCTCTTTCTATCTTTCCTTCCACATTGGAATACTTTAATAGTATTTATCACTGCATGCAACTGTAAAGATATTATTTGTTTCAATCACTGGGACCATCTGAAATTAGATGAACTTCAGAGAGAAAAAAGAGAGAGAGAAAGGTAATTGACCTTAGACCTTTAAAATTCAGGTATCTTCCTCTCTTTTCCTTGGTGTGAAAATAAAAGCAGAGCTTTTTGCAAAGGTGGTGAATGTTTTCAGTGTCCCTTATTCACAATTGGAGTTGTCATACTTGTATAACTTTGGATCTCTTTCACTTTGGTACATTTTAATGGAATTTAGATGAATTATAAGGTCTGATCCACCACTAAGTCCCACTGAGTATAAGAATTTGCTGACATAAACACTGAGACTTCTGATTATGTTTGGTGGAACTAAGGAGAGGATAAATGTTTTTGATCTGTGATATGTGCACTGACTGGTTATTGTTATGTGACACTGCAAAGGAAGTAATAAGAAGCTGTTTGGCTTGTGCAATTGTTTTGTAGTGCAATTTTAATGAATAAATACTGCCTGGTGGGCATTGTCTTAAGTTGCTATATCTCAACAGCCGACTGAATACAAAGTTTTATTTGTTATGGATGAGGATGTAGGCTCCTACACAAAGTAGAAAGTACATTTGAGGAGTTCAATTGTTTGTGTTTAAGGCATTTAGAAGTTTTTTAAGTTACTGCCATTTAAATGACTCTCTCAAATTCTCTAAATGCTGATTTTGCTAAAGAAGTAACTGTGTACCATCGGCAGTTACATACTATTTTAATTTAGAAGTGCTATTCCACTTCTGACTTCTAACATCTGGCTTCTTTCCCTTAATCAATACAATCCCCTAGGAGAGACAACATGTAGCAAGTTAAAACACTTGCACAAAAGTGAAGGTTTAGTTTTGTATTTTAATAGTCATAAACAGAGTGGCCAATCTATATTTGAATTCAGGTATTCCTTGGTAACTAACAAATAGGTAAACATTGCTAATATAAATTAATAAACACTGTAAAATGCATTTTATGCAAGTTTAGGCCTTTAAACTGGAAGCTTTAAACTGGAAAATATTGAGATACGTACTGGGATATGTACTATTCAGCAGGAGATTTATAGCCCTAAACACTGGATGACATTGCTGCTCTACCATAATACTCTGAAAAGTACTACAGTTTTGTCGTCAAAAAGTGACTCTCAAGGAAGAGAATTTTACTTTCAAGCCTAGAGACAATTCCATCGAATTTTATGTCTATCTTTACAAGTATGTAACAACAGCCTGAGTTATTATTAGTTGTTTTAAATGCCCTATTCTGACTGTTCCATTTATCGGGTCAGATATTTATATGATTTAGATTTTTCAGGCAGTTTAAAAGGATTTTGGAGCAGAAATTTATTTCCCACCTCAATTTAAAGAATCTAGAAGTACTAGGAATCTTCAACAGAGACCCAAAGTAATAAATATGTCATTTGAGAACCAGAATAGTAAAGTAAAAAGTAAAAACTATCAAACAAACCTAAAAAAATAAGTGAAAATTAAATGTAAAAACTGTAACCTTGAAATGAACATATGTCTGAGTAGAACTAGGAAACGATCTAGTCATCAAAAGATTTATTAAACTCCATACAGGTAACAACATATCAAATCAATTTTGTTAACAAAGTATGAACAACACAAAAAAATCAGATTTTTTTTTTTTTGGGGGGGTGCTAAATAAATTAATATCTTTTAAATTTTCCTTTAAAATGTTGGTATATCATACTGGTGTGTAGAGTTCATTACAGACTACTGAAATTTAAAAAACAAACAAACAAAAAAAACAAACAATCCACCAAACATATTTATTCTTCCTATGAGAAATTTAAAAAAAAAAAAAAATCCTAAGTATTAGACTTACCCAAAAAATTATCTCATATAGGTGATAAAAGAGATGAAAAGTTATAATAGAACATAAGTTTTGCATTTGATTTTGTTTTCCATTTGCTGTGTGCTGCTGCTCTGCAGAGTCTCAGGTTATTTTAGCACCCATTTGTGAACGATCCTTGATTCACTCTAATGCTGACATGGAAACTCAATCAGGTTTCTCAATGTGTATCCTCACAAAGAGATAATTATTTGTCCTTTTGCAAAGATCCACAGAATCAAAGTTAGCATAGCAGAGACCACTGAGGAACTCAGAGGTACAGGAAAAAAAAAAAAATCAGTAGCCCAATTTCGTAATGTACAAAATGACTGATTCTTATAAGCTGGTTTTCAATTGAGAATAGCAATTAGGTTGATGGCTGTCTAAGGCAGAAACATATCAGTCTCATCTGGGATTTCGGACAGGCAAATTACATTGCTTCAAGAGCTCTTCAACCTATAAATATCAAATAGTAATTTTTCAGTGGTATAAGTAATAACATATGCTTGATGTCTCTTATTTAGATAAAATCAATAACAGTAATAATAAAAATAATAATATTGATAACATTTTTAAGGCTTGTGCTTCTGTCTGGGAATGTTGTCAGGTAAGAGCAGACCTTTGTATAGTACAGTATTCCTACGGTCTTTGTTTAAATCTGAAAGTAAGTGGCTTGTTGTGCCAGATTACAGAGTTTATTTCTCTTTCCTCTTTTGTTATGGTGAGAAATCATGCCATTAAAATATTTATATTTAGAGTTAACAGTTACACGCTCACTAAACAAGCACCATCAATAAATTTCACTTTGATGCTTTTTATGATAATATGCTGTAATTGGATTCAGCAGTAAATCCAAACACAGCTCTGAGGCATTGATTTTCCAAACAGTTCTGTCAAAATTATGCAGTAAGAAATGAAGCAGCAGCTTGATGAGGCATATCATAAAATTATTTTAAAATATGATTATTGAGCAGAAGATATCAATAAGTTGATAGTTTTTTATTAAGACAATCCTAGCAGGGACATCTAAGGAATAGATATAATTTTCTATACTGACCCTTTGTTGAGACGTCAGAGGTGTTGAATGATGGTCCAAATGGAAAGCAAGTTAAAAAAACCCACCAAACCACACCAAAAAAACACAAAAAACCCTAACAACAACAAAAATCCCCACTTTGTATTTTTTTCTGTTAGGATTTAGAACATAATTCTTGCAAACAAACAAACAATTTTTGGACAGAGGAACACAATTTTATAATGATTTATGCATATGCTATACATAACACACAGTTTATTAATGTCATGAAATGATTTATAGCTTCTATGCATGTATGTCTCTAGCATGACCTGCAAGTAAAATACATACTATCCACGTATAGCTCTTTGTTCTCATGCAATTCAGGCAAATTGAATCTCATGTATATCTACAGAAAGTTCTCACCTGGGAAAAAAAAGGGGGGGCAGTAAAGGTTATTATAGGTATATTTCCCTCTCTTTTTGGTGAAAAGAAAAACATATGCCAGCTTAAAATCTAAATCTACTGTAATTCTCCTATAGTCAATTCAGTCTCTATGAGGAAGGAATACGGTGACTATTTCCTGTAGGGCACATGAACAGGAAAATTAAGTTTGTGACAAACAGTAAGGTAGGATCTTCATACAAATGAGCATGAAGGCGTGACCAGTTCAGGAATCAGGGTACAGTGGTACTGACTGTATGGGTTATGCCGTGCTCAGACCTTTTAAAAATCAATATGCATTGATTTGCAGCAGAGTAAGTTGTTCATTTGTCCACAAGGTAAAAAAATCCAAGTTTTGCCTTTCTACCTCCAATTTGCCCTTGCCTGAGTTACGCTCTAAATCCTTTCCTAAAATTTCTTTTAGCAGTCACTGGGTTTGTATGTATTTTAATATGTGCACAATATTTTTGAACTATTTTGAAAAACAAAGGGGATACAACAACTAGTATGTCATCATATATTTTACTTTTCCTTAAATTTAATTAAAAACCTGTCATTTTCTAGAAGGAAAAGCAAGAAAGCAATTTATCACTGCAAATCAAACTCTACTGAATCGTCTATTATGTTCTTAAAATTTTGAGAAGATATTTGTTTCAGTACTAAGACGACAGTCTGAAAGAATTTTCAGTCAAAATGTTGCTAAATCCAACTTCTGAATGATATTCATAATGATTATTATAAGCATAAGACTAATTCAAATTATGGAAATAAAAGATTCAAGCTTCATGGTAGATTTATTCTTTCTCTTTATTATCATTTTGTAGGAACCTATGTTAAATTAATTCAGATGAATATATCTAAAATGAGCTTTAATCATAGAATATATAATAATATCAGTAAAAAGCAAATACATTTCATATAGAATTTTGGCAAAGACAACATTGTTATACTTAAACCTCTGGATAAGAAGGTTTCCATTGTTATGCTGAATTATGAAAAATAAAAAGGGTGATTATTCCAGAATCAGATCACAATTTTTACCTAAAATTAAATGTGGATCCACTTCTAATCAGAAGAGACTGGTTCTGTAGTGAATTTTGGATTGATGTTGAAACTTTAAAGTTTTTAAGAAATATCTAAAGTTGGGTTTTGTAACTTGAAGCTTTCTATCATTAAATCTACAAGAATAAAGGCTAAGATAACATTAGAAATAAGTATAGACAATCATATCCATGTTTTTATATATTTCTCCATACTTACAAACAAAAATCATTAATCTTCTTATTAGAAAAAAATAGAGACAAACATAAGTTATCTGAAAGAGAAAAGTATAGGACATGCCTGGGCAAGATAATGATATGTTTTCTTTTTAATACTGTTAATGAAGCTCTTTTTTTTGTAATGTAATGAGAATTAGCAAAATTCCATTTAAAGATATCAGAGAAAGATATAATATTTATTAAAATTTTGCATATGAAGGCTAAGAGTTCTATTTGTGGATTTGTGTGTGCCAAAAAGACATAAGCTAGTACTAAAGATTGTGATTACAGCCCAAAAAGGAGTGGTGGTGGGAAGCAGGAGATTATTTAAAATTCTTAGAGGGAGGTTACAAGCAGGTGACTTACACAAGTGGCTGCAACCCAGTCTGCAGGTTGATGCTGATGTCTTGAAAGAGAATTAGAGCAAAAATTCAAAGGATGAGATAGATGAAGCCACTGACGATGATGCATAGCAGCAGGAAACTGAAGATACAAGGTCTTAATGGGTTTCAATATTAGAGTTATTTTGCACACTAGAAAAAATACTATCCAGTGAAATAGGTTTTTAAAACACTCTATGTTAAGAAACAATTCCCAGAGACCTGGTTGTTCTGAAGGAACAAAACACCATATGCAACCATTCCACAAGACAAAATTTCACCTTTGTACAATAGTATTTGACAAATATCATGAACACATTAATCTTCCTAAACAAGGAAAACATAGAGTTGGTATGTTATCTAAAATACCTCTGATGCTTAGTTTCCTAGAGGTGGTTTGCCTTTTTTTTTTTTTTAGTATACCCTAGAAAGCCTATCAAGCCCAAGCTGACTCTACTCGGTCAATTTGCTTAAAGGTTGCTTAGCAGGCTGCATATGGTCAATCATATGTTCAAATTCCTTTTTCATGAAGCGTCAGCAGTGAAAGAGAACATCCGTTTTATGAAACCATAAATTACTCAACACAAAAGAGCTGTTAGGATCACTTTTGGCAGAGCACATGCCTCTATTTGAGAATCTGAATTGTCCTGTTGACTACATCAGTACTCTGCAATAGCTTAGAGTGAGAGCCATATTTTAGCCATATTTGTCTAAATCCAAGTTTTAACAGAAGATTGTTCTGTCCATTTTTTTCCAGTAGGTCATTCTATTAATAACTCACAATCTATTTGAATTAGACACATTTTTGGATACACAAATAAGACAAAATCAACAGGTTACCAGTAAAGGGAGGCTTATCATCCCTATGTATTTGATCAAATAAAACCAGCAGAATTTGTATTCTGTTTTGAAGAATGACATCAATTTAAAATTAAACCCATAGTGGTAATCCTATACAAAGTACATTCAGTTTAAGATGGTTGGGTTGAGTGAATTTTTTTTTGTTTGTTTCCAAAAGCAACTTTTTAACTGGTTTTCTATGGATTTTATTTGGTTAGGCAGTTGTAGTTGACTAAGATTTCTTCTAAGATTTGTGAAATCTTTCAGTTTGTACATTTCACTCCCACTAACAGCACTGTTGTTTCAACACTGCAGGAAGAATATAAACATCTGTAACTCACCCTTTCTTCCATCTTCTTTCTCAGTCTGTCTATGAAAACGTCTTTCATTTGCAACTCTTCAGTTATTGGTTGTCCCCTTTATATACATTAACAGATTTATCTTTTTGATGACAAGATATTTTAATTAAAACTATTGAAAATTTAATTCAGGGGAGGAGAAGAACTGCCACATCAGGAAAGGCAGTCTCTTTCTGTCATTACTGAACAAGGTAAGACTGTGGAAATCTACATAGATATATGCTACATAGGGCTACTAAGTTTACAGAAGTTATGTATTTGTACTGGTGAGCACATGATGGATTTTAAATACTATTAAATATGAATTTTTATTATTGGTTTTTTTTTACTATGAAAATAGCTCCACACAAGAGGCGCTTGTGGAAGTGGAAATCAGTGGAAATAGGGAGGTTTGGTTAATTTTGTGGGGTTTTTTCCTTATGTCTAAATATGATCTGTTTTATTCTAGGTCTTCACTTTTAGCAATTCAAACAATTTGGCGTATTAAAATTAGC
Organism: Pluvialis apricaria; assembly: GCA_017639485.1. NCBI lineage: Eukaryota > Metazoa > Chordata > Aves > Charadriiformes > Charadriidae > Pluvialis > Pluvialis apricaria. The sequence goes on from CM030009.1 coordinate 98,545,447, forward strand.
TTCTCAAGACAACTCTTCATTTCAGTGAAGAAGTACATTTAATAACTTTACTAGTACTCAGTTCCTTTACAGAGGGAGAAGTGTGAGTACTGAAAGGGTCTGTAGTCCATGAGAGAAAAGCATAATAAAGTGAAAGTTGGGCAAATTCACATAGGGGCAAACTTTTAATTGAGTTGGTAATTTATCATATACTCAAATTGTGGGCAATTATATATCTCTTGACACCTTTTATTTATGAATGGATGTCCTTTTTTGAAGGTGTTTTAGTCATGCATAAGTCAGTGAGTGTAATACAAGACTAAAGGCATCCAATTCTACAGTTTATGTTAATCAGCAAGTCAAATTAGGTAACCCAATTGTGTCTTCTAAGAATTAAACACTCGTTGACTATATAAATGTATTTATCACCCCATTAAATCAAATGGTTAGCACTTCTGCTGAAGAGTTATCTTCTTCAAAAGAAAAAAAAAGGTCACCAAATTCTGCTCTGTGGTGTAGGGATAAACTTGGTGTAACTGACAAAATAATGTGCACCAAAGCTACAGTAAAATACCTGGTTTTCAAGAATTTCTGATAGCATAGGTAAATCTACTAGTTGATGAGGGTGAGGATAGCTGTTGTTTAACAAAATAGTAAACCAATGGCTATAAACATTATGATAATGGATTCTCTAGAAACATAGGGAAAGAGCCAGAATATACAGAAAGAAAGAAACAGAGAGAAAAATGAGATGGATTACCCGAACAGTGAATCTTAAAAATAAGCTTTCCTGTAATTGGGAGAAAATTTAAGTATTCCATCTTGACCATCAGACTATCTTATCCAGCTTTTCATTATTCAGACAAAGTACTGTCACTAAAATGAATTCATCAATATAACAGAGATAAATGATCCAACATGGAACAGACAGAACTATCTTCCCGTTCTTATGAAGAAAATTGTCTCTTTGTACTATTATATCAGTGACAAAGATGTCTGGACTTTATAAGCATCTCTTTCCATTTAGTCTGCCTTAAATATTAATGATGCAATGATTTAACCTCTCTATACTAGGTTCAAGAAAGAGTTTAAAAGTACTAATAAGGAATAGGACTGTTTAAAGCATAAAATAATCAAATTACTTTAAAGATATGGTTAGTTCTCAACACCTTGAAAGAATTGATAATGTTAAATAAAAAGGAGGCAGGCTGAAAATTCTGCCCCTCTGTTCTGGTGAGACCCACTTGGAATACTCCATCCAGACCTGGAGTCATCAGAAGAGAAGGCTCCAGTGAGACCTTATAATGGCATTTCATTATTTAAAGGGGGCCTGTAGGAAAGATGAGGACAAACTTTTTAGCAGGGCCTGTTGCGATAGGACAAAGGGGTAATGGCTTTAAACTAAAAGAAGGAAGATTTAGACTAGATATAAGGAAGAAATTTTTTACAATGAGGAGGGTGAAACACTGGAACAGGTTGCCCAGAGGGGTAGTAGGTGAGCCATCCCTGGAAACATTCAAGGTCAGGTTGGACGGGGCTCTGAGCAACCTGATCTAGTTGAAGATGTCCCTGCTCATTGCAGGGGGGCTGGACTAGATGACCTTTAAAGGTCCCTTACAACCCAAATTATTCTATGATTCTATGAAAATAAACTGAAAAAAACTCTAATATGTCTAATTGTTTCAAGAAAAATTGCATTAGATTATGACATTCCTCAAAGGATGGTCTATATGGATATCTAAATTTGAATCACAAACACTAGCATCCCTAGTAGTCCTATAAATGTTTAGGGGAAAAAAAATATTTTTAAAAACACAAAAAAAAGACAACAGAAATAAACTAAAGGTTGAAGAAAGATGTATTGGGCTCATATTGCCAGCTTGTATCTAGCAGTGGTGGAAAAAAAAAACTGAATTCTTAAGCAGAAATTCTATTTAATGTAAAGATTTCAGCTAATGAATTATCAGATCTCAACATGTCAGACTTAAACAGTTACCTACAGTCTTTTCTACATTATTTCTCTCCCCATTGCCTCCAAAACTGAAACTGCATTTGCAACAGAAAACTAAAGCATATTAGCATTTTAAATGAAGTAAGCATAGTTTCAAATGCCAAATGGTAAAGACAGTTCCATGATTACTTTGCAAGCCAGAATCAGAAGTACTGACAGATAAAGCTCCTGAGTTACTCAGCTCCAAGACTCTACATGAGGAATTAATTTGGTTTCCTTTCAATGAGCTTAAGTGTGAATGGCAGACTGAATCTACATCAGTAGAGCAGAGCCAAGCTCCTTATTTCTCACTGTACACTTACCTCTTGTATTGTCCTTAGATATTAACTGAGGACAAGTTGAAAACAAACAGATATATACGTATTTATAGAAGATGAAGGAGCCCATAAAAAACAGAGGAATCTTTGTTTAGCAGCTGATATAACTGGAATCCCCATACCCCAGACTCCAGGATGGTGTCTAGACAGGTATTTTCCCTTTGACATTTGTACTGTCCAAAAATTTTGCCTTATCACAAGTTATAGCAAGATTGTCTTACCACAAACACCATGTAACAGAGGCCCAGCCATTGATAAAAGACAGGCCAGAATGAAGAATCTGTAGGACAATTTTACCAAGTGATGGAAACTGTAGAAAGAGTACTTTGTAAGAGTACTTTGTTATCAGCTGATGTTTGATTGTTGAAGAAAACATAGGGATGGATTCAAAGTAAAACTGCTTAACAGCTCGTTGCACGTGAAGATCTCACTGAGTTCCCCTTTTGCCACACCATAAGGTGAAACAGAAGAGGCATCTCCTGCTCCCTTCAGTCCTAATATCTCTGAAAAAAAAAGCACTGGGAGTACAACTTCCCAGAACAATATAAAAAATATATTTGGGAGGACCATTCAACATAGGGTTATGTTTAACCACATCATCAAATCCAGAGTCTACTAAAGGTTTTAATGAAATATAACTCAACAGACTCAGACGATACAATACTGTCTAATGAACAGAGTATCAGGTAGCAGTTATTTTGCAGAAGGAAATCTTACTGCTATTATTATAGCACCCAGAATTGCCAGTCATGAGTTGTCCTGGGCACTGTTCCAATAGCAACATTAGTAGACGTCCTAGTCAAATTTTTAAGAGCTTCACTTAAAATGTATGTAGGTCAGAACCCAGAGGTGACATACAAAATATCTAATAAATTTCTCTGTCTTTTTATAAATGAAAGGGAATTGCTGAAGAAGCCAATTAAAGAAAGAGAGATTGGTGTTGCACTACAATATTTTCTTAGGGGCAAGTAATGGATTTATGTATTAGTTGCATCTGTGCTACAAAGAACACTTGTCACAATTCCTAACAGAAGTTTTCAATTAGCCTTTCAGCTCAGTAAGACTCCTCCTGTTAATGGATGATATCTCCCTCTTATTTAAGAAATTAGACTGTTTCCCAACAATGTCTACTTTAATGTATAAAATTCTTCTTTAAGCATCTCACTAAAGCACGGACAGGTAACATAAGTGGTGATATGCTATCAATCTAAAAGGAGTGACTCAGTTTAGAGGGGGCCTTTACCCCAAACATCAAAACTGAGAACATCTTTCCGAATGAGGGAGAGGAATGTAAGGAAGAAAACAGTAGAAATAAATTCTGAGTGTTAAGTAAAAATAAAATTATTATTTAGAAAATTAGGCCAGAAACATCAATATTGGATCTGAGAATACTTGAGAACTCAGAAATAAATCACTTACAAGCATGTAAATAAAGAATTAGTCATTAATCAGCTGTGCAAGAAGAATTCCACTGACATCAATTTATTTGTTGTGTAGTCAAAGACAGAGAGTATGGTCAGATTCCTGTATTTTCAATTTTTTGTTTTTTTTTTTTCTTTTCAGTTAACAGTGATATGTAGGGTTAAGGTGAACAAGATAGCTATCGACTGAAAGATTCTTCTCCCTGGCCATGGATAAAGCTGAAATGAGATGCTGAAGATAAAAAAAAAGCTAAATTTAGATATGTACAGTAACCAAGGTTTTAGAGTATACTGTAAGATAGATAGACATATCTTTTCCAAATCAAGATACAAAGAAAAACTTAGATGAATAACAGTTATGGAAGATTTGAAAAAGATGTCATTAGAAAGTTTGTCTTACCATAAACAGAAAGGAGAGAAAGACAGATGCAATAGACTTTAACCTACTCATAAGATCAAGAACAGATAGAGCTAAGGAATGGACACAGACACAAATAAGGTGAAAGGTTGTTTGAATATGCTACGCTCGGCTATGGCAAATTCCTCAAATTTTATTTTTTTTTTTCTCCTACACTTTGCTAATACATAAGCAACTTCTTCACAAAAGCATTTGCTAAGTAAAGGCTCATAGGTGGGATTCAGTTTGCATAACAACATGTCTATACAAAAAGGTAGTTATCTAAGCTCTCTTTAGTCTGTGGATAATTCAATATGATTAGCAGGATGTAGAGAGATATTCAGCTTAACCCAGAACACAAGTTTTGTGTCAGTGAAAACCAGATGACAGACAAAGGCGTGAAAAGCTTCTAGTTAACATTACCTGAAAACCTGAATTGTAGTTTTTATAATAGCTAAATTTAAATCTAGGAAGTGGTTTGATTTGGGATTTTTGATTGAGGTGGCTCATAAGCTATTTGTTTCTGATCCAGCAAGGAAAAAGAGCTGCTACCAAAATGTCTTGAAATTTTAATTCTTATTCAGACATAACATTTGGTCATCTGATCAAATATGGGCTTATTCTTTACAAATATTTACATTTGAACTAATCCTTTGCAGACAATGGACAGAAAGGGACATTGCCATTTTTTATTAATTTAATCCTAAAGTACATGTTCATGTCTGACCAGTGGGAACATATCTATTTTTCCTTGTTAGTAATAACGGAAGTCTGAGGTATTGACTATTTTAAATCAAAATGCTTATGGTATAGAACTATATTAGCACTAACAAAAAACCCTGAGAAATCCCGAAACACTTTAAAAAACTAAAAGACATAGTGGCATAGGATGTTCAGATTAGTCAATCCATAATTTCAGGTGCAGCTGCTATATTGTTTTGCTAGACTTTGAGTTAAAGCTGATGGCTCTTCAGCGACCTCATCTTTTAAATATTTATTTACTTATTTATTTATTTATAGAAAAATTATATTTCCTTGCTTAATCACTCAGATTTTCACTGTACATACATTACAATGTACTGAAAAGAAGGACCGGTAAGAAACCTCAACAGTGGAAAAAAAAAGAAAATAAGTGTTAAAGCATTTTCTTTAAGAGAATATAAAATTAATCAGAATTTTTGCAGGGTTTTTTTTTTGTTCTCAGTAGACAACAGATGTAACATGTGGTATTAATGAGAGTGATTTTTGGAAACTTTGTGGCAAAATACCCATAAATTAAATTTCAAAATTAAAATACAAAAATACCCATTAAAATTTGTAGCATTAAATTTAATTTTTTACCAAGTGTCACTTAAGGGAGAATACTGTCTTTTGATGAGAAACCATTAAAAGAATAGGTACATTAAAATTCCTCCAGCAAAACAGGTCAAGGTTTTCCATAATTTAGTCTTCCTTCCCTGCACATTATGTGTTACATTTCTGTTGAACTAAGCAGTGGAGAAAAGTACTTTAGAATGAAAATGCTGCAGAAAAATGGGCACTTTTTTCCCTAATAAATTAGATTTGGTTTTCAAACAAGTATCATTATGTCTTAGCTCACATAACTTCCTACATAGCAATATAGATAATGTACTTTTCTAGGCATTCTATCCACAGATGCCATAACAGATACAAAAGCAGTTGCAATCATTATAACTATGGTGCCAATACTGGGACTTGAAAGTGCTTCTTAGTTAGAGATAGCAAAAAAAAAAAAAAAAGCCACCAAAAAACCCAATTAACATTATATTTAAATGTTATTTTAAAGTAATTTCCTGATGGAAAAGGGATTAGGTTAAAACCATAGAGTAACTTAGGCAGGAAGGGACCTCTAGAAGTTGTGTGGTTCAATCCTTCCCTGGAAGGAGGACAACCCAATGCAGGCTGTTCAAGGCCTTGTCCAGTTCGGTTTTGGAACATGGGACTCCGCAGCCTCTGTGGGCAAGCTGTTCCAGTGTATGCTTACCATCACAATGAAAAAAAATGCAGTTAGTATAAATTTCCAGTTTTGCAACTTCTGCCTCTTACTTCTCATCTAGCCACTACACACCTCTGAGAAAAATTTGGCTCCATCTGTGTTGTCAGACAACTTTACAATTCCCTCCCAAAGCTGTGTCTTTTCCAGTCTGAGCAAGACCTGCTCCATCAGCATGTCCTCACAGGGCAAGTGCTCCAGCCTCCAACTGCCTTGGTAGCTTCTGCTGAAGTTGCTCCAGTATGTCAATGTTGATTTTGTACTGGAACATCCCAAAACTGCAAATAACAAAATGCCATGTTAACTGTTGAGTCCCAGTGGTCCACCCTATCAATGCATCTTTATGGTCTTCCAAATAACTTTTAAACCAAATTTACAACTAAATATTAAAAAAATAACATTTACAGATATTACATTTTGTGAGTTTTTTGAGAAGTTCAATTTTTTTGTTCTATTTTCTTTGTCAAAATGGCTGGCCAGATGAAAAATAGAAACTCCACACTTTACACAGTGGAGGAAAGGGTACAGCAAATTCCTACTTGTCATCAGAAGTACACATATGATAATGATTTTGAGGTACACACCTAAATGTGTTTACAATTAAAGCTAAAATTTCTCTAGGAATGAATCTAGCAGCATACACTGTGAAGGGCCATCTGCACCACCGTACCTAGTGTCCTACTACTGCTAGGAAGTAGATAAACACTTTTATATAACTGCAATGTTCCAACTTGAAATAATTACATTTTCCTGCTCTGTCTTTTTCTAAAACTTTTTTGTAAGGCTGCAGCCCGTGGAGAATCCACATCAGAGCAGGTCCTGGCAGGACCTGTGACCTTATGGGGAACTCACTCTGGAGCAGTCTGTTCCTGAAGGACTGTACCTGTGGAAAGGACCTGTGCTGGAGCAGTTTGTGAAGAACTACAGTCCTTGGGAAGGACTCATGTTGGAGAAATTCATGGACAACTATCTCCTATTGGAGGGACCCTACACTGGAGCAGAGAGGAGTGTGAGGAGGAAGGAGTGGCAGAGACAAAGCATCATGAACTGACAGCAACCCCCATTCCCCAGCCCTGTGAACTGCTTGGGAAGAGGAGGTAGAAGGGTCAGGAGTGAAGGTGAGCCTGGGAAGAAGGGATGGGTGGGAGGAAGGTGTTTTTAGATTTGTTCTTATTTCTCATTATCCTACTCTGTTTAATTGGCAATAAATTAAATTAATTTCCCTAAGTCAAGTCTGTTTTACCCATGATGGTAATTGGCAAGTGATCTCCCTGTCCTTGTCTTGACCCATTGGCTTTATGTTGTATTTTCTCTCCATGTCCTGTTGATGGAGGGGGAGTGATAAAGTGGTTTGATGGGCACCTGGCAGCCATCCAAGGTCAACCCACCACACTGTTTGAGACTCTTTTTTCTCTGAAGGTAGAAGCCATCCTATAAACTCCAGTTAACTTTTTCCTTCCTTGTATCAACTTGAAAATGGATACCTATGCTATGTGGATACCAGAGTTCAAAACTGCAAGGAAAAGTAAAGACTGCAATCAGAGTGAGCTGTTGACACATGGTTATCTATGTGGGAACAAATGTAGGAATCAGTAAGCTTCTTGGAGCAATGCCCAGATTTAATATTCAGTGAACATTTATTTAATCTTTGCAGATCATACTAAAGGATCTGTAAAGTTATATACACAAAGGGCTGCTTTTGAAAAAATAAGCATTTATTTGGTTTAAAACTACATTTTCTATACTGATAAACCTTTTCAGATGCAGGTAATGACATCTGATGCTTAAGGGAATTTACTGATCACTGTGGCGATCAGAAATAAATTATTTTTATTTCAAACACAGGACTGTACAAATAGATCTAGATACGAAGAAAAAATGTGTTCAGTGATTTGTTTTCCCAGAGAGTTACAAAAATCACCTGGTTATTTAAAAGCACAAAACTCAAAACTCAACAACCATAAATCAATTCGCTTGATGACAAACAAATAAAACTTTGTATAAAAGCATTGTATCTTGCGATGTAGCCATATCTGCCGATTTTGTAATTGAATCATAACACTTCATTATGGAACATTTCCCCAAATCTTATCTTTAAATATTTACGTGATGGCATTAGCTCCTGCTGTACAGTAAAGAAATTGTAAAAAAGAACATTCTGTCCAATAAAACAATTCAATAACAATAGGGCTGTGAGTACTAGAACTTGTCCTGATCTTTTTTTTTTTTGGAACAGGATGCCTGAGAAAAGATCAGAAAGACAATTCAACAGGTGAAAGCATTTGGTAAGCTGGCCTTGTGAGGTTGTAGGCTATCAACAAATAAGTTGCCAACTACTGATCTAAATAACAGTGATATCAGTGAAAGAAATCTGACTTTAGTTCATTGTTTTAATATGCTTTTGTTTAGATCTGTTAAGAAAAACAGAGAAAAGAATCATTCTTGAACGATCTACCAGCTGGCACGCTTTTCAAAAAAACAATTTGGCAAAATTTGCTTGTGATGACTGTATTAATAGGATCAGAATCACTGGTCAGCAAAGCAGTTTGCAATGAATAATCCAGCCAGCCTTATATCTTACTATTCTCATAGATGCATACTCCCTACCGAGAATTAGTTTCACATTGCATACAGAACTGAAAGTACTAAGTAGTGGTGAGACATAGTCATAATATACCAAAAGAAGGGAAAGTACAGGCAAAAATACTAACTATTCCTGACATGACTAAGAGTAATTTTTAGGCAATGACTAGCAGCGGAATAATATAGCAAACAAGTACAAATATTGTTTTAATGTTATATTTATTTGTTATTCTCCATAGTCTGTATTGTGTATATTCAAGTAGTTGAAATGGATAAACCAGACATTTATTTCACTTTCTTTTGCTTATTAATACAAGATGGACATCTTTCCCTTTTTCTTTGAAGCTAAAGGTAAGAAAAGATGTTCTGTCGTCCAACGTGGAAAAATGAGATACCAGGTGTATGAGTTATAGTATCAAATGATAACATACTAAAGGAAAAGTATTTGATATGTATGTGCACATGGAATTTAATATTCATTTTTAATCTTTTGATTGGAGATGTGAAGTTTGGTCTTCAGGGTACATCAGTTCAACACAATAAAGGAAGATATAAGAGAAAGGAATTTGCTGTTCTTAATATTGTGACCCAGCTTTAACAGTAAACAAAAGTGTACTCCTTTCTTGAGCATTGTACAGACAAGGACATCAACATGCATAGGGTGAGAGTTCTCTTCCACAGTCTGGGAGCTGGAAATAGTTCAGATTCTCTTAGGAACCGAACTCAGGTGTCTCATTTTTGAGGCTACTATTCTAATAGACATATAAGGGGTTAAAAATCTAACAAAGCTCTCATTTAAGCATTCTTTTCTCCTGGTTCTCTTTTCTCATTGCTTCTTCCATTATCTCTCTCCCCTGCAAAAAAAACCCAAAACCTCTCCCAAACTGCTATCCATTTAATTGTTTCCCTTCTTCATGGCTTATTACAACTGTCATCAGCATCAAACACACATAGTTATACATGTGGTATTTCTCTATTTCAGGATTACTTTCTGAAAACACAGATCTTCCAAGCTGAAATCTGGCCTGCTTTTCTGACATGTCTAAGCAGAAGTTTTGCCATCACATCAGTTCTGACATAACTAAACAAGAGATGCTATTCTTTCTTTCAAGCATACTTTCCTCTTTTCTTCCTCACTATTGAGAAGTAGTGTAAGTACTGTCACCAAGACTCCTACTATTCGATTTGAAACTCTGTTGATTTTCCTATCCAGGTTATCTGAGTTTATGAAATCAACTCTGATACTTGTTTCTCCATGAAAATGGGAACAAGCAGGCTCTACAGTACATGCATTTTGATACAACTCTTATCTAGATGGGCATCATTTAACATCAGGCTTTGTTATATCCTTTTTTCCATCCCTTAACAAACACAAGCTGAACCTGTTGTTATTTAATCAGACTTCTGTTGTAAACTTAACACCTTTTTTGATAACGTCACCTTCCTCTTTGCATTCCTGACTCACCACTTTCTGTCACATCCAACAAATTGCTTCTCTTCTCTCTCAAGGTCCTTCAACACTTATCTCCCCTCACAAACCCACACTCTTTAAATACATTGACCTTTAAGATGTCACCTCTTGCCTCCAGTCCTTTAGTGATGCCAGTCTCCATCATCCACTTGTTAAATTTTCAAGAAAGTATGTTGGTACTTTTTCTTCTGCAGCACCTGGTGCTGAACAAGGACTTGCTGTAAGTTCGTTGTCATATCTCATTTCAAAATATGTTTGTTATGACCCTTATCCCTCCTCCATACAGAGAACAAGACAAACCAAACCAAACCAAAAAACAAGTAGACAACAGTTAAGCAGATGGTGCACTGGGACCACTTACTTCCCGGCTGAACATGACAGTTTGACTTTTTAACTGTTTACCTGCTAGTCTCCTATCTGTCTGTTTGTATACATCTGTCATTTCTTTTTTTCTCAGAAAATACACTCCTTGGGACAGGGACTATCTTTTGTTTTTACTTTAGTTCACCAATTCTGATTTTTGTTATTGCTAGTAGAAAGCCATAGGCTCTGCATTGGCAGTGCAGGTTTTCAGGATGTGCCGTGGCCTCAGCAGTTTTCAGCTTGCTTTAACAATTTGCTGGTGTCTGAGTGAGTTTTGCTTCCCCTGCTTTTCCTTCAGCTCTGGGAACACCATTGTTACACTCAAGACCTGGTAATGTGCAAAAGTGAACGTGCCATATGCATGGGGCTAAGAAATTATGGCTAGTCCAACTAATATTTTAATAGTTGAGTAGTCCAAATTACCCAACTAAAACAAAAAATCCTTAAGAATTCTACAGTTCACATTTTTAGACAAAAACACCTACACACCCTTGCTGGTAACCACCCCTTTCCCAGTGTGGGCCTCAGCCTGCTGTGGTCCCTAAGGCCTGCCAAGCTCTGTCCCCGGAGGGTGATGAGGGGAGAGCAGGGAGAGCCCTCAGCAGCACCAGCCTTCTCCCCAAGTGAGGAGTGTCCTGCCCACAGTCAGGATTTCTTCCTCCTTTCCTTTGTCTGGAGTCCCTGTGGGCTTGTTTTCATACTACTTTAACCACAGGCCCCTTCCTTCTCTCAGGCTGACAACAGGGCTTTCCCTGCTATAAAAGCAGAAGTATTTACTATGCTATGCTAGTAGCCTGCTAGTGTTGGTATTGGCACTGTCAGAACTAGTGGTAGTAGTAGTAGTAGTGGTGGTAGTAGTAATAGCAGTAGCAGTAGTGGTAGCCATCTTATTATATCCTAGTAAATAATAATAACCAACATCCTAACAGGAGGCCTTAGCATCTATTCCTGACATTCAAAACATAGTCTGAACTCACAAAGTCCTGTGGAGTTTATAGGACTATTCAGGATTTTAAAAATCCCATCAAACCTAAAACAAACAAACAGCTGTTATCTTAATCCTTTATTTGAAAAGAATAATGTAAAAGGAAGCATTTTGAATACAATCAGAAGTGCTAAAAAACGTGTACCAGTATTTCTTGAGTAGGTTTTGTTTGTTCTAGAGCAATGTGCCTAAACCAGGATAAAAATACATCTAACTTTTCAACTAATCCAGGTTGTCTTTCCGCAAATGACATCATAATAGTGCTTACACAGCACGAATATATAGTATGTTTTTCCTTCAGAAATATTTAGTATTCTAGTATTCAAATACTGTTATCATTATAGTTCATATTGTTAAAGTTTTGTGTCTTTTTTTTTCCAACATGTTGAGCAACAATCTAGACTTAAAGTGTTGTATTTTGTACTGTCCTGTCTTCATGATAAAATTGTTCACACTCAGTAGTTACTGATTGAAAATACAGAGTGCATAAAAAGAAGGAAATAAGACAAATCAATCAACAGAACATTCCACTTGTGATACTCTGTCTGTAGACTACTGGTGGCTTTATTCATTAAGCTCGGTCTCAGATGTATTGCTGAAAGTTAACTTCCCACTCATAGGCCTGTAGAATGAGACATTTATGCAAGGCTGACATCACTTCAGCAGTCTGAAAAATTCAAGCCACTTTTAATATCTGTACTTAAGAAGGTTTGATTATTTTAAACATATATCTCACCTGTATTCATAAAAAATAGAATACACACTGGGAAGATAAAAATATCTCTTACATACAAAAATAAAAAAAAACCAAAAGCAAACCTCATAAAAATCTATTTTTTTAATCTATTTTTTCCTGTCATAGACCAAAAGAGCATAGCCCAGGCAATGGAAATATAAGATAGCAATGTAATTTTTCAATTTGACATATTTCCAGAGTACAAAAAAAAACCCTACAAAGCTTTACTGAATTCAAATCTTTCAAATTGCTTTAAGTATTTTATAATATATACTATATTTGCACTTCCTTGTTATTCTGTGCACTTTACCTTCAATTTCGCTGAAAAAAGTTACTTATAAAATCCTATTTTTGGGTATCCTAGAGACATGCAGAAATATATTTATATATTTTAAAGGGCTTGAATTCAAAATGTGAAAATCCTGTAATGACATGTACAGTCATTGCAGTTTTTAATATTATGCTGTGAAGTACAAGGCTGTAAAAAGTTGCAATTTATAAAGTTTTAACAAGAAAATGCATATGCTTCCTCTTTATCTGTTGGTGTTGCCTAACTTAAATGGTGGCCATCCTGACTTGAGATGCAAGCGTGTGTGAGCATGCATTCTGGCAGTTAGGAATGTATAACAGCATATAAAGTTGTATAAAAATAACAGTGTCACCATTCAAGAAGCAAAATTGCTATGCTGGAAAAACACTCACTTTTTTAGCCAATTTGGACTGAAGATGACAGATCTACATATACATATCTATTCTCTTACATAGTCTCTCCAACACTGTTGTTTTATGTAAATCTTGTGTGGCCAATGATAGGTCAACCTAAACAAGCTAAAAGTTTGTTAAGATTTATGGATATACTGGGGGGAAAAAGTCTTTTGGAAATAAACACTCTACCTAGGACTGTCAGTTAGTCTACAGTGTTTCCTCTGCTTGGGAATGACACACAAAAGGCTGCAGTGATTCTCATGTAAAATTCTGTAGGAGAATAGACTAATATCCTCAATTTTTTGTCAGGATTCAGTATTCATCACAAGCAATGAAAAGTTTCCCATTGATCTCAGAGTTTTTCTCTCCATTTTAGGTCTTTATTTCCTAAAAAAAATGTTGGCATTTTTCAGACAGGATTATATTTGATACTCTTAACTCCAAGGACCCATCATGTCTTCTAGGTGTTTTCTTTTCCAAGTTTCATCCTTCTGTGAAAAAAATATATATGTATTTCTGATATTTTGAAGGAAAAGCAGTTGAACTAAGTATTTAGCATTTTGCATTTTTTGTGGGCCAAGAAGACACTGGTTACCACAACCTAGTTGTTTTGTGATAACTTAAATAACTCAGTATCAAATTGACTGCAAGTATAAGCCTTTTGCTTCTTTAATGCCCATCTTAATTTTTGTATGTGAACAGAACTGTGGCTGCTCAAACTTCCTGTGCAGCTGGAATTAAGAAGAATACAACCTCTGTATTAAAACCTGTTTATTTATGAAAAATTTAAAATATATGTTTAAGTAAGGATAAAAAATAAAATAATGTGTTTTCTATTCATTAAGGGAAGCCATTTATTCTCCTTACCAGTCCCGATAATTAGTTATCTTTTACATAATTTCCTGACAACTAAAACTTGCTTAGATTTTAGAATAATACACTGTTGAATTATATGCTTTATGCAGAAAAAATAATGCTAGCTTTTTCATTATTGATTCATTTGCTGACTATACGAGATAAGACTTTACAATATTTCCTGTAAGTTCTCATAGATGCATACATAATGCACTGCAGAATTTTTCAGCTTCATTTTACCTCTGTGGCTGATAGTCTTCAAAAGAAAATGATTGATGTGGCATTCACATAAACACATCTACAGCTTGATGTCTAAATATGTTGTTTATCTTTACAGACGTAGTAGAATTGCTAGGCATTTAAAGCATGTAACTGGAAGACCAAATAAATGCAACCATCACATTGTACAGAGCATATGAAATACAATATTTCTTTTCTTCTGCTAAAGTGAAATCCAGAAGAAAACAAAAAATTGCGTGAACCTTACAGAAGAAAAAGCTGCAGCTACAGCTGCATTGAATGACTGCAACCTGGGGATGGTTGATCACATTCATGGATTTGTGTACTTTTTGGGTGGTTTATGTGTCTGCAGACCATGCCTCAACTAAATCCTTTTGTTCCATGCAAGCTCTGTTTTCCATGGCTCCCAAGTTCAGCCTGACATAGTATCTGCCTTGTCGCCATTCTTTTTCCACCGTATCTTTAGAAATGATTCCAAATTCCCACATCTAGACTTTAACACAATTAAATAAAACGATTGTTCCTATTCTTCCAAGTACTCTTATTCCATAGGCTATGAGTTCTTTATAACTTTCCTCTTTTTTTTTTTTCCTTTCTTGCCTTCCATATGTCTACAGGGAAGGAAACAAAAGTTACGAAGAATATTGATGCATATCTTCAAAACAAAGTAATTGAAAATCAATTCTGCTAAGTCTTAAGGTTCAGGGTTTTGTATTTCACTGTTTATTTCTCAGTCATGTAAGTTCTGATTTAAGAATGGGTTCAACTGCTAATGCATAAAGATTGAAATAAGTTCAAAGGGTTTTCAACTCAGTTTAAAGTTTATTGGGTCAATATCTGTTGTGTATACCTCTGAAATTCTGTCTATAACGTCTCGCATTCTGACTGTTCTCATCGTAATAAATAACTGGATGGATAGTTACTGAAAACCTATACAGACATTTAAGGGCAATAGGTACCTGTTTTCAGAAGGAAGATCTGAAAAATGACAAGCTATGTTACTGCTTTCAAGGTAAATGCCTTTAAACTGTGTGTTTGTGAACATAAACGCATCTTCTAAAACCGAATCAATTATTTCAGCTCTAAAAGTGGCTTGCAGAAGAATGAGCATATTAAAGAATTACTAACCTTCATTACAGTAGGTGTGTGTATTTCACAGGTAACTGTGTTTCAGTGCCTGAACTAAATTGCTGTCAGCCACCGTGTTTTTAAGATAAGCACAAATATTTTACTAAAGTTAGAAAATTTTAGAATAGTATGACATCAACATTATTAAAGAAAAAAAATCTTTGTCTGAAACTGCTCAAACGTGTGCTATGTAATTTACATTAAACCAAATGTTTCTAAGATACCTGGTCCAGATTTGTATGTTATATGATATATTAGAATTTCTGTTTAACCTGTAAAGCAGTAAAGAATGTTGATCTATTAAGTTTTTGAAAATTAAATTTTAAAAAGCTTCTCTTTTTCTCTTTTTCTCTTTTACCTGCCTTTACGCACAATTCTTACACAAAACCTGGCCTACACAATGTCTTTGTCAGTAATAATTTAATTGCATGCTGTTGCAAAGAGGCTGCATGTGATTATGGCTACATCACTTGTACAAAATATACTATCATACATTTATTAATATACTGTGAAGTATTATCATAAATAATTTAATCTTTGTTTCTCCAACAAAGGAGCATTCAACAGTACAATATTCTAATTTTTTGTCACATATGTTTGATTACCTTGAGATAGCTTTCCCAGAACTTACCATAACATATTGAATGTTCTGCTGCAGCAGGAAGGATGACAAAAGTTAGAATAGAGACACTTTTGTGCAAAATGCATTTTAAGACTCCTATACTGTAGCTATGTACTCTTTTTAAAATCTGCATGATTAAATATATCATTGTAAAAATATTCCTTGTGAATATCTTGAAACAATAACAAGTGCTAGTTTTGAGTTTTATACTTTGAATATTCAAAAACGTATTTTAAACCTACTTTCATTTCCGTTTTTTTGCACACCACGTCAAAAAGGATCCATGTGCGCTAACTTTTTTAATAACTTGAAATGAAAAGACTGTATTTTGTTTTTTTGGGGTTTTTTTGTACAAATGTATAATAAAATATATACAACAGAAAAATAAATATAGGCTGGAGAAACAGGCTGACAGGAACATCATGATGTTCAAAAAAGGGAATTGCAAAGTCATGCACCTGGGGAACAACCCCAGGTACCAGTACACGCTGGAGGCCGTGCAGCTGAAAAGGCGGAAAAGGATTTGGGGATCCTGGTGAACACGAAGTTGAACATGAGCCACCAGTGTGCCCTTTTGTCAAAAGCAGCTAATTGTTCCCTTGCCTGTATTAGGAAAATCATTGCCAGAAGGTCTTGGGAGGTGATCCTTACCCTCTTACTCAGCACTGGTGAGACCACATCTGAAGTGCTGTGTCCAGTTACAGGCTCCTCAGTACGAGAAGGACATGCAGGAGAGAGTCCAGTGAAGAACCACGAATACAATTAAGAGTCTGGAGCATGTTTCCTATGAAAAAAGGCTGAGAAAGCTGGTACTGCTCATCCTGGAGAAGGGAAGGCTCAGGGGGAAATCTCACCAATGTGTACAAATACTTCAAGAAGAGGTGCAAAGAAGACAGAGACAGGCTCTTTCAGTGGAGCCCAGTGATAGCAGAAGAGGCAATGAGCACAAAGTGAAACACAGGAGGTTACGTCTGAACATCAGGAAACGCTTTTTCACTGTGAGGGTAGCTAAGAACTGGCACAGTTTGGCCAGGGAGCATCCTTGGAGATATTCAAGAGCCATCTGAACATGATCCTGTTTAACCCTCTCTAGGTGACCCTGCTTGAGTAGGGAAGTTAAACCAGATAACATCCAGAGGCCCCTTCCAATCTCTGTGATTCTGAAAATACATATAAAACGCTATATAGGCAGTAACTTTATGACGCACTACTAAGTGACATATAACAGCATCTTATTAATCTGTAGAACTTAACTTCCTAAATGTTCTCTTGTTTTATTTATTGTTTGGACAAATATAATCTAGTGATTCTACAAATACACATGCCTTGCAGAAAGCTCATATAGAGTTTTCCAGAATTTCTAAAATGCAATTTTTCTGAACTGGACTGTAACTTGGTTTTCAATTTAGGGTTTTTTTCAACCAACTAAGGCTCAGTAGCTTTTTACTCTTGACTTCTTGTGTTTAGAAGAGCTGCCTTCTGTTTTCTGATGTCACAATATTAAGTCAGCAGAAGGAGATTATTTAGGTAAGGGGAGAAATATTTGCTTCTTAGGAGACTTCTGCAAAGAAGAAAGCAACCCTCTAAAACTGTAGAAAAGTACAAGTGTTCCTACCTGTTTTTTAAAGTCCAGGTAAAATTATTAGATTTTGATTTTGAGTATGCCACTTTGAAATTTGTTCTTGCGTTCCTTTTAGTCCTTAGGCAGACCATTAATGAAGATGTGGCATTCTTACGTTATGATGTATACAGGCTATCATTCATCTATTTTCTTATACTACCACTTGCATTTAATAATAAAACAGCTTATTAATTTGCATTTCTAACACTGTTTGAATGTTAAAAATGCAAATTCTTTGCTAAAGAATTAATTCCATTAATATTTTTCTGGGCTTTCCAGTTAAAAAATAATCCCCAAAGATCATGAATACACACATGTAAAATGCACATAAAATATTTCTTGATAAGAAAAATATGGGTTTGGTGGATATTTTCTAAATTTGAAAGACAAAAATCTTTTTTATTTTTTAGCTTGCTTGCTAGCTTGCTTGCTAACCTTTATTTCTGCTGTTCAGATGGTTGCCTTTTTCTCCCTTATACAGTACTGCTCTGATCAAAATTGCGCCCAAGAATTTGAAGTACTTCAACTTACCTGAGAGAAAAAGATTTCTTTGAACAAAAAATACTAAAGAAACGATCCACTGTGGACTTGCACAATGGATCCACCTGTCAAATTTTGACACTTTTCAAAATAATAAAAAAAAAAGATTAAGTACTTCAACTATACATTGTTCTATTTGAAGAAAGCTCAGTAGCTCAGGTTCACTTGTTTCATTCTGGATACCACAGCCTCTGTATCTGTTTCATGAGTGAAGCAAGACGACTTTATTGTAAAATCTTGCTTCAGCTTTTCTGCATGTTATGCTAATAACAGTAAAAATATAATGTACATAAAAAGTAAGATTTTACAGTGTTTCGCATTCAGCTCAGCAAAGGTAACATCACACCCAAGGACTTCTGAGAATCCAGGGCAGGGTGGAAAGTGTCCTGAAGCACGCTGTACTCCAATGGAGTTTTAAGTGTCTACACCCACTGCCTACAAATCATATGTGTTCTTCTAGCAATGACACCAGACCTCCTTGGGCCTCACTGCAGATGTAGGTGCGATATGATAAAATGGTAAGCAAGCTTGTCATAGTGTGCCCAGCATGTCCATAGTTGGTCATATGCACCACTATGATCCAGTTAAATGATGTCACAATCTCAAGAAGCATAGACTTCCATCTACGCATTCCAGAGGAGAGGGAATTTGGAAACGAGCAAAGAGGTGAGCATGTGTACAAAATATAATGTACACTTAGCTTCCCTTTTTCCACCTTAGTCTGTTAATGCACTAAGCAACAAACAATATAATGTAGGTGGGCACAAAAATATACAATATTTTCCATCACTTTACTGTCTGAAAGAGCTATTCCCTATATTGTAAGGATTTTGGTGGTTTTACTTTATAACTTCTCTAATCTTGTTCCTTCTCTGAATAGATTAAATATTGAAGATTAGTTGCACAAAAATCAGCTTTTGCATAAATGTAGAAATAGCAGTCCCATCACTTCCAAAATGACACAATTTTGTAAGAATAAATATATTTTTATTACTTTGATGATGATAAATGATGCTTACCACTGCCGAGCTATAGATAACAAAGGGACAGTATCATCAGATGTTAACACTTCATGTAAAATACGGAAGCACTTCTAGCTTATCAAGCTAAAAATAAGCTGAAATTACTCATATAATGTATGTGAATAAAATTACTCCTCCTAATCAAAATGAACTGCCCACATAAAAAGCCCAAATCAACAATACAAAAAATGGAACTAAAAATAATGATGACAGCTATCCTATTTCTCTATAGAGCATAGATATTTAGTACAGTAAACAGCTAAATATGGTCGTGCCTTGAAAAGTACACAGTTTGAATCTAACTTTCCCCTCCAGTGAATATGAATTTTATCAGCGGGAGTTAGGAGGTAATTATGCTGCACTCAGCAAAAACTTTTATCTGAAAATCTTCCATTTTTTTCATATTCTAAGTAAATGTTTGACGTTAGTAATGCTTAAACATTTCATTTTGTGTTGTGAAATGTCTTTTGCTTTTTTACTTTTAGTGCCATGATTATTAATACTAATATTGAAAGTAATACTTAAGTTGTGAAACAAGATGCACAATATTTGGAGTTGGCCTTTTTTTTGAGGAAATTTCCTCATGTTATTCTTATATTTTGAACTTTGTCAAGTAAGGTGTGAGGTATTCTGTTTCTGTTCAACATAAACCAATCTCCTCGCCCTGAATTTTAGTTTTACTTGTTAAACTAAAGTATTATTTCTTCAGATCTAATCTAAAATTCTTCAGTCTTGCCTTCAGTCAGATTAATAGCAAAAGCTATACTAACTGTAATGGACCAAGCACTACACCAAAAGTTCTGTGTAGACACTGCATGATATGGTGTATGGATATAATACCAGTGTACACGTTTATTTTCTATAAATAAAGATATATATTTTTATATATACATAAAATACATATATTTTATATGCATATGTATCTTTTAATATGTGCACATTATGTATACGCTCACAACTCACACATATAAGAGGTTTCCCAGAACAAAATAAAACTAGACAAATAGAAAAACTTTGGACATTTTAAGGACTCATATATTAGGAAGAGAAAAAAAAAAAAAGAGCCAGATCAAAGATTAAAATCAAACAGAGAAGGGGAAAAAAAAAAAGGAAAATAAAATATTGACTCTCTTCTCAGAAGCTGGGATTTCCAAAACAGATTTACTGGTTTGACAAGGACCATGGTGGAAGACTCTAGTGAGCACCTCTTTAGTCTCAGGGAGGGAGAGCGTGACTGAGCAGGACCCCCAAGGCAGTTGGCAGCAGGACCGGCACACAAGCTCACTGCCTCCATGCCAAGCCAGAGGCCTGACTGCCAGCTCAGGGCTTCCCTCCAGCTTCCTTTGCTCAAAGTGGGTTGTGATTGTGTGGCTCCCTGCCTTGGAGGCTTATGTTCACTTTGCTTTTTCCCTGCAAGCAGAGAGTGAAAGTGACAAGACCACTCCAGGAGGGCAGCCAAGAAGATGTCAGTGTATTTTTCCTAGCTGGGCATAAAAGTGATGGTAATGATGATGATGATTTTTGCATCTCTGAAATTTTCCCATGGACATTTCTTTCATAAAAAGGCATTTTCAGTTTTAGAAAGCACATCAGTGGAAAAATTCTTAAGATTAATCTAAATATTTGGGGTTCTGAAGTAGAAAGACAGTCTGTTGTTCCCTGCATGAATTAAATATTAAAGAAATTACTGCAAGTCCTTTGTGTTTTGAAGAACGGAGACCTCACCCTGATGTTTTTGTGTTTTGTTTTGTTTTGTTTTTTAGAAAAGGAAATAATTGCCATATTTGCAGTCCTCATTATAGCAGGGAACTAAACTGAATGATTGAGAAATACTTATAATATCAATACAAATCGTTATCACAGGCATCTTAGATTGCAGTTCCATAATGTGTCCAACACCTTAGTCTTTCCTGAAAATAGCCTTCTATATTAGACAAGACATCTCACGCAAGGGGGATCATTGCTTTGCAGCTTTAGCTTTTTGGTCCACTTTGAGTTCTGTAGACAGAAGCTATTCCCTGAGAAAGAAAGCACAACTGGACCGCTTGTTTTTCAGACTTACATAAAGCCAATGTGAAAATAGGTAGAAAATGGACCTTTGTGCTTGTCAGGAGACAAAAATATCTGAACAACATACCAGTTAGTTCCCTTTGAATGGTGAGCTTTTCATCTTCTTTTCTTTTGCCATTTAACTGAGTTCAGAAGCTGGCTCTTCTTATGCTTCTTTGAACTTAAACTGGTGGCAATTTGTCACTAGTTTTTTATTATATAGCTATATTTGAAGCACACCACAGCTAGCCGTCTCAAGACCATTTCAATCAACATGCAATTTGGAAAGAATTATATATAGCATCTGTATTCTTTAATATTAGTTTTATTTGCCTTAACCATTACTAGTTGTTAATTTTTAATTTTCTCCTGCCAGTTACCAATGTCCTGAAACCAGAACTGACAATTGCAGGGCTATGCAATTTGTCTTCATTCTGTGTGTTCTACATATTCTTAGTGCACTTAACCATCCTGTTACATACTAGGCATTAATTTATTCAACACGATTTATTTATGCATTTGTAAGCTATTTCCTTGTCTTTCTGTTCTGTTTTCTGATTATTGTTAATACAATACTTTGTAGAAATACATTTTGATTGATTTGCAATCTTTTATTTTCAAAGATTTACGTTTTGCTTTTAAAAACCTTTTGTTCATTGTCTGTTTTAATGGACTTCCCTATGTCCTTTCCTATTTATGCGTATTTTGTAGCAGAATTCCCCTTTACTAACATACATGGTGATGTTCACTATAAACATTAAAGAAAAAATCATACTCACAAGTGCCACATTCAGTAAAGCTCTGTTAATGACATGTATCTGCATCCAGTCACAGCTTCAAACTTTTAATCACATTTCCATTTATTAATATACATTCCAGCACATAAAATTTGTTGTGGTATACATACCAGTTAATGATGTTTAGAACAATCACTTGCTTCTTTTCATAAAGCTTCCAGTTCCCCTTATTAGCTCAGACCTACTTTAGCTTCCGGAGAGAATGTTGGTGGTATACTCATGGATAAGTTTACCATTGCTGAAACATTACAAAATAATGCAGGAATAATGGCTATGGATTCCATTTTGGCAGGCAATGAGATGAGACAGGTGTCAGAGTAGCCCATCAAAGGGTTGAGGTAGCTTTACAGAAATCGACATTTTTTCCCCCCTTTAAAAAAAAAATTAATAAAAATAAAGTAAGAACAGTTGCACTGAAATGTTTCAATTCATTGTTTCAGGCTAGAACATTTTCAGGGGAAAAAAAGTCACAAAATACTCAAGGAGCATAGAAAGGTTAAAATCTAATCTCTGCTTTGAATCAGATATAACAGCTATTGGAATATGGCTCCTCTTCTTACAAATTGCCCATAATCACCATACTGTAGAATTAGTCTTCTATTTAGCTGTTTATAAGAAGGGAAGATATGCAAGAGGAGAATTTGACATTTTAGAAGAGGCTGCTGCTATAATTTGGTGAGCAAGAAGCTTGCCTGGTATGTGGGACGGAGTCAGTGGGAGCCTAATCTGTAATAAACAAGCAGATCACTTACTCCCACACCAAAGTTAAATGTTCTAGCCAGTGGGTTATTGCCTGGGCATTGGGCAGACTGAGACAGTGTCTATCACAGCTTTCTCACAAATACGTTCTCCAAAAGTGTCATTTTGATTCTACATGAGAAAAATAATAAAATATTCTGAAACTGCATGCTTTCCCTTTTCTTTTATGAAACTGAAAAATTGTTTTCTGGTCAGCACTAGAAAATAATAAAATTCTCAGATCCCTTACTCAGTTTGTCAATCACTGAACAGAGTGAAAAATGACTTAGGTTACTAAGGCTTATTTCATGGAAAACTGCCAAGAAATACGAGTAGAGATAAAAAATCAGTTCTCCTGCCTGTGTTTCCATCTGCAGGCAAAGAAAAAAAATCTTAATTGAGTGGGCATTCATTTATAATTAAGTATATATGTGTGTATATATGTATGTATAAATAAAAACAAGCCACAAATAGATATTTCTATAACCCGATAAGGTCTGGGAACTCCTTGAAATCAGTAGAGAATTCACTGTTTGAAATTTATTCCACACGGGAGATATTTAGATACAGTAACAATGGATGTCATTAAAACCTCTAGCTTTCCCTAGCTAAATCAAGTTATTGATTTAATTTAACACTAGTGCTAATCGTATCCCCATCTGTGAGTTTTGACCATTGAAATTAAACAGTATCATACTTTAGTCAGAAATAATTCTGTCTATATTAACAAAAGGTGTGGCACAATATCCATAGGGTGAAATAGTTATTTCAGAGAAGCAGGCATCCACACTACATTTCTGGGCATTTTTATTTCAGATTAGCTGTAGTCTGTTCCTGCGGACTGAATGGCCACAAGCTGCTGGAGCATGTTAGACATTGTCATTCAAGACATCTTCCAGTCTAGTTTCTCTCAAAAAGGAAACCAGTTTACACACTCAGCAAAAGCAGCTCTGTGAACCAAAGCACAACCTGAGAGGACTACTAGGAGATTAACTCCAAGAAGTGCACCTGTCCATGGTAAAGGACAAATATAGATGCACTCAAGATAAATAAAGAAGATTACATGACTCAGGAGCTAAGTTAAAGGTTTCCTCACACTTAGTGAAATCCTGTCTTCAGTGAAGCTAAAGGGCAAATTTGTTGCTGACATAAGCAGACTCAAGATTTTCTCCTCAGTTTCAGGAATCTCGGAACTCCTGAGAGAAGAAAATCCACCAGTATCTGGTGAGGGAAACACTCACATAGAAAAATGATGCCATACAAAAATGAGATTTTTCTCCCCACTTCCCTCAGTTGGAGAGGACATGGATCAAAAAACAAACAAACAAAAAAAAAAACCCCAAACCCCCTCAAAAAACTATGAACAGCGTGCTTTTGAAGTGAATCTCTCCATCATCCCCATTTACTATGCATCAGTTCACATTGCAGAGCAGTTCCAGAGCTTGAGAAGAAGAATCTTCTCAGATGAAGTTGTAATGAAAGTGTCTGAGACTAAACTGACTGAAGAATTCCAGTTATCAGTTCTTAGTTATTATCTATTTAATCATAAAAAGATGCAAGCTGGTAAACTAATAAAGATCTACGTCTATCCAGAGCTGAAGAAAAAGAACTTAAAGGAAAGTCAAGGCACCAAGACCATCCTTATAATCTGCAGCTTTGAAAGTGAATGACTAATGGAGACATTCATCAGTTAAAAGTAAAAAAAAAAACCACCAATATTTTATTTGATGGGTATTTTTCAAAAACCTCTAAACTTTTTGTATAGCAAAAAAAAAAAAAAAGAATTGATGAATAACAGTGAAAAAACTGATGAAAATATTAATCTGTTCAAGAAAAAAACCTGCTCAGCTATTCAAGAAATCTTACTACATCTGTCATGTTGTTTCGTGATGCCACTAGTAAGTGGCATCTGTATCACCCAAAAGACATCTCTTTTTTCTTTCTCATTCCATACATTTATTTAGCATGTGTGATAAGTTTACTGCTCTCTCCTTATTCAAATACATCTTGAAGACATATTTTGTCTTGAGCCTTTAAAAAAGAAGCCTCAAAAAAGTTCATATTCTCAAGCATACCAAACATGAATATAACGACACTTGCATTATATCCTCTTTCTAATGTACTCATAAGCTTTTGGTTATTGCAGAATCTGAGGATATTGTACAAAACTGGAATATATTCATCTTTAAGATACCTTTGCTAGGTAGGTATTACCTCCATTATGTAGAAAGTCACTGGTACAATCTTGGATAGGATGCCTGTGATGAAGCATGGAACATTCTCCAAATCGGCAAAAATGTAGGTAGCACCGTCATTTTTTATTTCATTTTCTGTGTGCTCCAGTGAGATCAAATAATTCCTGAAAACTCACCTTTCTTTGACAGATTTAGACCTTTTTACTGGTAGATGTAGATAGCTAGATAATTAGATAGGGAAATACAGATTCTTTCAGGTATGTTACATATTCTGAGGTGTAGTCTTAACATGTGATGCCAGAGCTACACTAACCTGGATGTTAGCAGCCTTCGTATTTGCGTGGAGAATGTAAACATGGTTTTGTGATAGATCCATTTATTCCACTTTCCTGCTTGTGGAAATAATCTGTCTAAACAGTAGCTCTGAGGTGGAATAGAGTTTGTCAGTATTCATAGTAGTACTAGAAGAAGCAACAGCAAAATTCACTTCCATGTCTATGCAGAGGATGCTAGATCCAAAATGTGATGAAAGCTGGCATCAGCCCGTCAGACTCACACAACTGGTGCTGGTCTGCTGGGGAACACATGGTGCAGTAACACCTAAGTCTTATGAAGGACAGCTTTGTAAGTGAAGAACTTCAATGGGAGAAAGGATTAAGAACTTGCCACATTTTGGATTTGAAGATGAGGACAATATATGAGTTTTACAACCATTGCTTGAAACTCAACAAAGCTACATGAAAAAAGCGTACCTTCTCCTAGAACAAATCCCCTGATCAAACTGCTGGCACAGAAGACTCTAACCTTCATCTTTAAAAAT
Organism: Pluvialis apricaria; assembly: GCA_017639485.1. Lineage (NCBI taxonomy): Eukaryota > Metazoa > Chordata > Aves > Charadriiformes > Charadriidae > Pluvialis > Pluvialis apricaria. Next base: position 98,571,056 of record CM030009.1, read on the forward strand.
GCATTCAACCATATTGTAAGAACATGACAAATGGAAAGAAATAACACCAAAGACTGCAAATTCTCTCTTTCCTCTTTAACTGAAAAGATGTAAATACCATTCTCATAAAAGCTCTTTGCTGAAAACAGGTACACTTTTCAATTAATGAAAATCAAACAGTGGCAACCACTCAACTTAAAAATAAGATTTTTTTTCACTTGTATGAAATGAACAGTTTTGGGGTTTTTTTAACCATCTCTTTGGGGGCACTAGTTAATAAACTTGAAGTCAGAGCTGCCATTCAGATGTACCTAGACAGACTGGAGACAACAGGAATATCCTGAAATACAGCAAGGACAAGTTTGAAGTCCTGAACTTGGGAATGAAGCACACCTGGCAACGATATAGGATAGGGACTACCTGCCTGGTAAGCAGCTCTGCAAGAAAGACCCTGGGGTTGCTGGTGGGCAAAAAGCTGAGCATGAGCCAGCACTGGCCCTGGCAGCACAGACAGCCAACAGCATCAGCAGATGCACAGCCAGTAGGCTGAGGAATAGGTTGTCCTTATCTAGGATGTTGTTTTAGCCATTCCTGCTCCTACCCCAAGTACTACGCTCTGTGAAGAAAGGCTGAGAGAGCTGGGCTTGTTCAGCCTGGAAAAAAAATGGCTTTGAGGGGGATCTAATAGGAATCCGCCAATTCCTGTAGGAGGGTTATTCATAAGGTGAAGCCAATCTTTACACAGCTGTGCTTGGTGGGTGGAAAAGTGACAATGGGCATAAATTGAAAAAAAAAAAGTGTTTCAGCCTGGATATAAGGAAGACCTTTTTCACAATGCAGACAGTCCAGCAGTGGTGCCGGTTACCCAAAGAGGTTGTGCACTTTCTGTCCTTCAAGGTGTTAAAGACCCAAGAGGATAAAGCCCAGAGCAACCTGGTCCGACTCATAACTGACAGCTTGGAGCAGGAGGTTGGATTCAAGAAGTCCTGAGGTTACTTCAAACCTGAATTATTCCATGATTCAAAGTTTATGCATTGCTTTAAAGCCATTTAATTAAGATGAAATATTATATCCATCTTTTTAATTCAAGGACAGCATAGAAGACTTGTATAGAAGTAAAGATATTATGTGTACCATCTATTTCTTAAGAAACATAGAAATGATCAGAAAGCTAGATCTTTTGGGGAATAGTCTGTGACATGGGGTGCTGCTAATATAATCTTGATAAAGGAACAAGTGATCAAACAAACCAAGTCCAGTGGCAAATCATCATTAAGAAATTAAATTATTTTCTGTGTAATCCCTATTTTACCAACCTGTTATTCATGTCACGTGGCATAAAGCCAAAAAGTCACAATCTGCCAGCTCTTCTTTACCTGTTTCCAGTAAATGTATGCTGGGCCATTTGAACCGTCTGCTGCATAGTGCTTTCTAATGGGAAGAGTAGTGGACAGTTGTCGACATCTGTGTTGTAACGTCATTTAGGGGCACACCAATTATCAGGGGGAGCGAAGCAACAGCAGCAGCAGGAACAAATACACTTGGGTTGGCAGGAGATGGGAATTGAATGTGAGGAGGAAGAGCAAGCATAAATGGCATTTCTTTTGCATTCAGCAATTCTACAAAACTGTGAACTGAAATGTGAAAGTCTAAACCTATCTGACTTCTTAGCTTTCTGGTCAACCAGCTTGCAATTACTTATGGAGGTTTCTGGAAGTAACCAAACCAAACCAAACCAAATAAAACCTCACCAAATCATAAAGTTCTATTTCATCTTCAAATTAATAATATGAATGAAAGGTTTTGCTTTATGCACATTACAATTCCACTGATTCAGAGTATACAGGATGAGATGCATATATATGCTTAAGTATTAGATGCCTAATGAAGCAGTCTGGCATTTCCTACATAGACAATAGTGAATAAGGAATGCTTATGAGGCTCCCAAAGAGATGCTCAGATAGCTATGTAGCCTTATTGGGTACGTGAACTGATTTCTTCTTGTATCTTAAGACACCAGTGAGAAAAAAATTAGTAAATACTAAGGAGAAAAGTTTTTCATGCCCTGACTAGTGAAAATAAGTGAAAGAACAATATTAAAAGATGTGGAAAACTAGATAAAAGACAAAAAAAAAAAAAAGTCAGAGGTTGTTACTGTTCTCTCTAAATTGGTCGATTGCATTCACACTTGGTCTCCATCAGTCTAAGATCTACTAAACTATACATAAAGAGCGAGTAAAGGTGCTTGTAACCTCTACTGGCTGATATGTAATGAAAGATCCAGTCAAATACACATTCCTCACTGAAAAAAGGCCAAGTAACCACTAAAGAGGCTAGAGTTACACTTCATTGAAACAGAGAATACTTTACTAGCTAGATGATTCCCAGTTAACAAAAATGCATTTATATATCTGTGAAGAAAAATAGTCTTTATTCTGATTATTTTAAAATTACATTTAATTTAGGAACTTGATAGAAGGAGTTTCAGGGCAAATAGTAAACAAATCTGGACCCTTTCAATGACCCAAGTAAAGGTTAGATATAAAAGCTAGTACCGGTAGCTAATCAGAAGGAAAACAGTAAATGAGGTGATTTTTTCTAAGAAAATTAAGCACGCTTTTAACAGGCTTTTTTACTTAAATCTTTTTTCAACACTTGTGACAATGCCACCTGTTTCAGATAGTATAAAAAACATTGCATTTTATCTTAACATGTCTTGACTATATTAAAAAATTGGGCTACTATATGGCTGTCTTTAAAGAGGTGTTTGACAAATCTACAAACTGGACACCGTACCAAATGGCCAAGCTCCTGACCACATCCTACACTGTAGTCAAAAAGTAATAGAATGGTTTATCTTTTAAATTAGACAGGCCAAGAGCAACTAGTACCAGAAGAGATAGTGAGAAGTTGGATGAAGATCCACTAGTCTAGTAAAAAACATTTTGTTAGGAGTCAATATATGTGGCTGAAAATCCAGGAGCTTCTTAATGATGTTGAATTTGGTTTTTGTTTTTTTTTTTTTTTCAGAAAGGAGTTGTTCTATAGGTATGAATGTAAGGATGACAATTCTGGCTCCATATCCAGTCTTGGAGGAAGTTGAAAACTGAATCTGCACCTCATCATTCAGTTTGCACCAACATCCTGGACGGTATTGTAAGAAGTTCGTTATTGGTCAAACCCAGAAAATTTTAATTCATACAGATGTCATAAAGTCTGAAAGAAACCTTCAATATCCTGTATTCCTCTTCATAAAATTCATATGATATTCATTACAACTGACTCATTTTTCTGTTAGAAAATGGTGATGCAGAAACAGCCCACGTGGATTTGTCAAGAGCAACTTACCTCAAATGAATTTAGAGGGGGTTTTTTTTGTTTGGTCATTTTTGTTTGGGTTTTGTTTTTTTGGGTTTTTTTTTTAAGACTTTATGAGAAAAAGTGGATAATTTGACTTTAGTCTGTCATTGCATTATTAATGATTTTGGTACAGACCTGTATGAAATTATCAAACTCATATTCAATAAAACCAAAGGCAAAGTATTTGGAGAAGAAATCAAAACCAAAAAGGAGTAAGTGTGTAGGGAGCACTTGGTGGAAAGGGATCAGGATTTCTAATAGAGTTTAACACATTATACAGATTATAAAAAGTTAACTTCAGTTTGAGATGAATGAAAATCAACATAATGTATCATAAATTTGAAGTAGCTTTTGCACTCCACTGGAACACGAAGACCTCCAAGAATACTAAGAAATATTGTGAGACCTCCAAATGAATACTTAGGCAGCTAACTTAAAGAAACTTTTAGGCAAATTAGAGAACACAGAGAAGAAATCAACAAAATCTGTCGGTTTGCTTATCCAGTTCATAAAAGAAGTTGAAGATAAGACTCAGAAGGAACCCAGTGATCTCCTAGATCAAAAGACAGGTTTTTATAAAAAAGCAATGAGCTTTTTTTGATGCCTATGTTAACGAAAATTCCTAAAAGTTTTGTAGCACATCAGAGGTTACAAAAGCACTTGGCTTTATCAGCTAGAGGTGCTGTTATTTATATAGTGTTGTGCACCAAGAACCATGTGGCCAAATAAGGTAGCATTTTAATATCAGCATAAAGTGGAAGCAATGTTGAAAATCCCAGGAAGCATGAGGAATGAAAACTGAATAAAAACAAATAGGGGGAATGACAACAGCTGTCTGGGATGAATGTGATAAAGACCTTGACTGGAAAAATTAGGTCTTTGTAGCACCTAAAACCTTACAAAGACTGAGGGATGGAGGAACAAAAAGGAAAACAATGGAAAAGCAGTTCCTAGCCTTATCATCAAGAAGCAACACCAGAAATGAGAAACAATAAGAAAACCTGGACTCTGTGTGAAGACACGCCAGATATGTTCAAATAAAAAAATATAGTTCTGCTTATTTGCAGTAGACATTAAGTTATTGATAATGAAGTCACACGTTAGGTGACATGGAGTGTCGCTACATTCATGTTTTGAAGTGGAATAGTTATTTGTCCCTCCTGCAGGGATTTAATTTCTTACCTCTTCTGAAAACCTTGCAGTCCAGCTGGTAAGGGTCTTCACTCAATGAACTGGTGAACAGCAGCAGCCCTCAATTGATGCAAAACACTTGTTTAGGTGTAGAACAGGAAAAAAATGCCTGATTTTCAACAATTAAAACATATACATTGAAATATAATGAGGAAAACCCTTTTCTGATAAATTAAAAAAAAAAATTATTCTACCTAGCAAAAAAGCTTTTGTGTTCTCATTGGTGGTCTTTACAACACAGTTAATGAGCATCTGGAAAATGTTGATTTGGTATAAGTCTTCTGTGGCAGATGGGGATGGACTGATGTCCAGCCTTATAACTCTGAATTTTGTAAATTATGAAGAATATTATTTGGGTTAACAAAATACAACAAAAGTGGAATCCTAAATGTTGGATTCACATAAATGCTTTGTATTTTTACAAGGCTGTTAGGTTTTTGCTATTTATTAAAATTTTTCATTAAATATAGCCCAAGAGTCTGTTCAACACAATATAGGTGAGGCCATCTGAGTGATGCAGACCTCAAAGAAAGGACCCTGTTTTGTGGGAAACTGTCCTATCTATGAGAAATGTCAGTCTTTGGGGATTGGGGAGAAGGAAACATTCCTGTAATCCCCTTTTACAGGCTACATTATCCGGTTTTTACTTTCCCTGTGAAGCTTATGAAATATGACCCTTTAGCTGACAAAATTTGCTCTATTTCCAGCCTTGGTCATTTCACTGAATGTCCAGAAATGAAAGTGTTAAGGGAAGGAGTTAGAAAATTATCTAGTCTATGCTGGGATTCAGTTTGCCTGGATTAGATTCTTAACAGCAAATTGTTGAATTCTGAACTAATCACTGCCTGCTCCCATTTTATTCAGTGGAGAAAGATAGACGCATCCAGGAGAGATTCTTCTTGGCTCAAGATGACTGTCTAAACTTAGTGAGATGGATTGCCCTTTGCAGGTGTCTATTTATCTTCACTAAGATACAAAAAGAGCTTAGGATGATTATCTTAGCCTAAGATAACTAATTGTTTGATGTCTAAACTTAGGTAAGATAAATCCTACCTGTAATGCCTTTTTTATTTGTTTACTTTACAGTTTGGTGTAAACACTTTCATACAAATGAGAAAAAGAAAAAACATTTTAAGCTGTGGCATAATACAAATTCCACTGAAGGCACTAAGAATCTTACAGCTGCTGTCCGTGAGATTTGGATCAGACAAATAATTTCCGCCTGTGATGGAGTCTCTGGAGAATTTTCATTAATCTAATTATATGTGGAGGTTGTAAGGTGTAGACATTTCCCTCCTCAAATCCATCTTTTGCTTCATGTACATGCCAAGAATAGACTCTAGAGATGAGATTCAACCATCCAGCTTTAGCTTCCTTAAAATCATGTGGACTAAGCTAGTCATCCAGGCTTATTTGGTATCAGTGGATAGAGATGCTCATGCCCAGAGGGCAGCCCCTCTTAGATAACAACCTTAGGGGTAATTTGCCTTCTGGAGGTGCCTGCCTTATTCCACAACAGAAGCACGGGCAAACAATTTAGCTTCACAGATGCTGACAGATAAATAGAAAAGGCAGACTGATTCATTCTCAATGCTATAAAATGAAATATGTTATGGTGCAAACTGAAGCCAGATTTCAAACTGAAATTGAACTGATTGTGGGTGAACTTTAAAAAAAAAAGTGTGATACTTGTAAAATGTATTTTTCTCCCAAGAAAATAATAACTGAATGTTTCTGGAATTTTCACTATGTGATTAATTTAAGGCTTTTTTTTTCAATTACTAAATCATTTGTAAGCCAGTTCTGATTTCTATAAATATGTTAATCACTGAGCAATATGGCAAAACAAATATGCAAATTGCCAACTGTGGAAATGTTCTAAAAAACCTCAGTTCAGTTACTTCGTAGTCAGATTACGTTCAGGTGATTATTCACCTAACTTTCATATAATTTTAATTTTTGTCTTAGTAGTTGGTTTGAATAAAGGAAGAAGTAGTGTGACAATATTCTTAACTGAACACTTTCACTGCACCATCCCAGTGGCTGCTTGGCTTTTCAGTTAATTGTGAAAATTCTTCTTGTTCTAGTCCATCAAGAACAGTAACAAACCTCTCTTAGAACTAAATGAAATCAAATCTTTATTTGCAAAAAGCCAAAGTAACGCTCGTCAAAAATTAGTATGTTTACTCTAGTTTCATAATAAACTTGGTCACTTACTCTCTTGATGGAAGCATGTATAGTATGATATGTTACTCTGACAAATCTGACTTAGCAAACACCACATAATAGAAATTCTCACACACTGCTGCTCACATTTCGGACGTAAGAAATGCTGTCTTGACAAAAGTAGATATATCCTATTTTTTATTGCAAGGTAAAGTAGTATTTTCTCTTGTCCTTGACAGTGGTTTTATGTGAAGGTAGGAATTTCACTGTGTGTGCTTGAGCTCATAGCTTCTTCTGTTACAAACTGGTGAGAATTGGTCCAATGGACTTAACAGCTTCCAGTACTGAAGAAGTCTATCAAGCTTTCTTGGCTGCAGTTTGCCAAAGCTCACCCTTTTCTTGTCTCACCAGCCCTCCCATTTGGTTCTTTTTAATCTGTTTTCCTATGAGTGCTATATAAACACACTCTGGTGTGTGTTTGTCTAGCTAGTTGTCTGACTGCCTGCACCTCAAATAACTGCTGCACAACTAGGCAATCTCAAGCAAATTCTCAGTCAAATTCGATAAACTCCTAGTCTTCAGAAGGCTATTAAGTTTCTGTAGGTTTTGTGAAAGGTGACAGCCAAATAAAGGATATGCTCCCAGTACAGCTGTTCTTGAGAGAAAAGCTGAAGTATAAACACAACCTTTATTTGATGTCATATGATCCACACAGAAAAGAAATAGTGAATACTTCAGCTAAAGGGAAAGCTTTAGACTGGACTCCTATTAGACACAGGGATAAGGGTCAAATCCATGGAAACCAGGATTCATTAGGTGGGCACTTACAAAATTACATCTTGTTTCCTTCTGGATTTCTGATCATGTCCTTGGGTTGGGGTTTGTGTGTGTGTCTGTGTGTTGGCTTTGTTTAGTGTTTTTTTTTTTTTCTTTTCTAGTACTGTTTAAAAGGGTGCCTTGTAGTTATCAACACGAAGGCTTCATTTTCCTCAAAATAAATGGGATTTTTTCCAGATATAAGATGCAGTACTGTTACTGAACCTTTTATTAGCTCAAATGAGACATTTTTCCCATTAATTACTTCATAGATATATGGCATACATATACACGATGGATCCTACTATCTTACTATATGTTGTGCTGTGATCTCTCATTTCTAGGTCAAAAGGATGGAATATTAAATGAAGAATTAGTAAGAACTGCACAGTCATTAATCAGCATGTCCATTACCTTTCTTTCACTAACCAAATTTCCTGGGGCAGAAGGGGGAAGCAAAACTGTTTTTTCTGTCAAAATTCACATTTTAGCATGGGAAACAGATAATTTTGAGAAATGTTGTGATTTCTTAATGAGGAGAATTGGAGGAAAAATGGGCTTCAATTCAAAGCTGCAAGGAAACATTTTTATTTTTAAAATATTGTTTTAGATGACATCCATTTTGAAATTAAATGCTACTTCTAAAATAAAATTTTGAAACTAAAAATATCACTGTGACATAAAAATCTCATTTTGGGAGAAATTTCGAAATATTTTATTTCAACACTTGCAATAGAAGCTATTCCTCCTTGGTAAATTTCCACATTTAATGCAATGGAAACACATTTTGAATTACTGCAACTTTGTGGGTAACTTATTTTTTAATAATTCAAATGCTACTAGAAAATGACCTAATTTTTTGAGAAAATCCCCTAATCATGAAATAGGAACGAGTCCTCAAAATATCTTGTAGTCTACCTCGTTGCCCTGTGGCAAGATATATGAATGTAGATTGTCCCTGAAGGTGATTTTTAAAGCTGTTTTTCATAAACCTATAATGAGAAGGATTTAAATAGTTAAAATATTCAAAGTGAGATATTAAAGGAGAAGTTGGCAGCAGTAAAAAAATATTTTAAGTCTAAGAATACATAAAGATAAGAACAATAGGACACATTTCAAGGTTGGAAAGTTAATTATGGGGTTTAAAAGGGACTATATAGAGGAGCAATTCCCAGAGGATGTAGCAAAAGAGTCCTTATAACATATTACAAACATTGTGTTGCTGAGATGAAAAATCTTCCATGGAGAAATATATCTGTTCTGCAACCCAATCCTCTTTATCCCATGAATGTAGCAGTACTGAGGCAGCTACTGGGCTGATTACTCATCTTTTGTTGCTGTATATTATTTAGAGTGATGCATACAGGAATATTACAGGTGATGATATATTGAAGTGTACTGTTTTGCTGACTTTGAGAAATACAACTGTCCACTGTGAGAAAGAGCCATACCGCTACAACACCCTGTTTGTTGGTCCTAGATGTCTTCCTAATGCCTCAGAGCTTAGTGGTACTACTGGGGACTTAGATTCAAAATTATTCCCCATGGTGGTTGTTGTTTTGGGTTTTGTTGTTGTGTCTGTGTGGTTTGGTGGATTTTGGTTTTGGAGGTTTCTTACTCCTGAACATACATTTTCTGCAATTTCTTTGCCATTGCACTTTTCACTGTATTGGGATGGAGAGAAACAGATATCTGTTTCATTCATCAGTCTTCACTCACCCTGGGCTTTCTGTAACTTGGAAAAGGACAGAAACCTACTCTAACAAATTAGGCCAGGAGTGCTAGGAAGCATCACTCTTTCACACTGCTATGCCAGCAAAGCAAGCAAGCAAGGCCCTTCCAGACCAGATATACATCAGATGCATTATTTAGTTGTATTTAGTTGTCTTTTGGACAGCCTGTAAGAGGAATTTAGAGAAGGTACCTTCTTTGCTAAGTTTGGTAACTGAAATTAAACAATATGAAAATCAGAGTTGAGTTTGCTTCTTATTAGAAGAACCTAAATGAAATACTTTGCAGATTTTATAAGAACTATGTTGTTAGTAAAAATTGCAACAATTTCTGGTTAGCCTAAAGAATTTTTATTTCCAGTTAACACAAAATATGAGAAATTTAGTTTTATCTAATACTGTCTTCGTAGTAAACACTGTCATAATTAAAGAAGGGCAGCCAAACTGGCTAAACAATTTTAGTGAAGGGTCACTGCCTACATCTGCCAGTCTGCCTTGTGCTCATTAGCATATTGTGCTGTTGTGTACAACTTGGAGTATAAGAGATCATCCAAGCACATAGCACATAGTGGTAAGCAAAATTTCAGCAAGTCTGAACCACCTGTTTTAGCAGATAGTATTTGAAAAGTTGCTTGTCCACCACATTATATCCAGTATTGTTGTAAACATGATGAATATTAACATATTTATAACTATGATTAGGATTACACAAAAAAATTATTAAAAATAATGGCTAAAACAAAATATACATTGTCCCTTCCATGTGGGTTGCCAACCAAAGTCTGATTATGACCCTATGTTTAATTGATCAACCTTTTTCTAAACAAAACCTCTTTTAAATAGATAGGTTTTGCTTTTTAGAATTGTCAGTTTGCGAATTTTTGTACAAGTCACATGATATTGATTCATGTGCCCTGTGAATGAATGATCTCCTAAATTAAATATCTCCATTTCCTTTGAAAAATAATTTTGCTTTGTCATTCAACTATTTGGTTGAATATATCCTTGTCATCAAAAAAGAAAATCTTACTTGAATGCTCATATGAAGCCCGTTTAAATCAAACAAATGTTCATGAATAAAAAAGGTCATTAAGCAGCTGAGTCAAATCCTCTGTTTTAGTTTGGTGAGCCGTGTAAGGAACAACATTGTATACCACATATTACTATGCATATATACATATTACTATGTCTAACTGTAATTTCTGTTGGAAAAAGTCCCTTAAATTCAAGTGTAAAATCACCGGTGTTATGTTATGCTACGCTATTTGAATGATAATATTCTTATGAGACACACAAAATTTTACGATTTATTGTTGACCTAGAATCCCAGTACAATGCCTTAACTGTGAACTCAGCCCTCTGCTATGCAGATAAATTTGTTTTATTAGGACTCTTCCTGCTTGCCAAACTGTGTTTATTCCTACATTTTCAAATACTTTCTTGTAGAATAACTACATAAGAGATGAGAAAGCTCTTGAGTTTGCTTCTTCTGTATTACTTTCACTCAATTTAGGTTTTCTGATGGGAAGTAGCTTTCAGAATTAGCTACCATCCCTGTGAATTTGTGGGAATGACACAGTTTAAAGATTACAAAACTGTTTATATGATTAATATAAACATGATTTTGTGCAAAGTCACAGTCCTTTCACTGTCTTTTGCTGTACTGAAGAAGTTAAGCAGCTAAGACATTCAGAGTGGCTTATAATACTTTATACATGACTTTTGTCAGCTTTACTGCAGTATGTGCTGTAAATCCTTTCGAATAGTCATGGTCTACTAGGCCAATAATCTCATTTCTGAAATGCCTTTAAATATGTATTTACATGAGAGCATAATAGCTCCAAAGAAGCAATTATGACCAAGGAAGTCAATAAACCGTGTTTAAAAAGTTCAGAAATTGTTACATTCTTAGTTAACTCAGATTCTGTGTTTCTATAAAGTAAATAATTTTGTTCTAATCTACCCACCATTTTAAACTATCTGTCATTGAATTAGTACAGCAACATGTTAGATTCAAGGGGTCTCAACCCAGCTGCAGCTGAATGTAATGAAAATATCCCCATTAAGTTTTATCAAAATTAAGCAAAATCTGAACACCATAAAACTCTGGAAAGAAATCCCAAAATGTAAAACAAAGACAATCAGAAGTAAAAGCTTTTACTCCATTTTTTAATTAGTCCCAAAGGAAGCTGAAGGACAGAAGGATTTCAAGAAGGTTACATCTCAGATAAGCCATGCTTAAATACAACAATTGCATAGATAGGAGTGCTGTACTGTAAGGCAGGAATTGAAAATTTCTGCTTCAGCAGGACCTGTGGAGAAAGGATGCTTCTCTAACTTTCCATCTTTTTCTCTTTTTACTTATTTTAAGACCATAAAACATAGCAGCTAAGCATTCAAAACATTAAAATCATTATCCATGTCATAGACAATAGTAAGAATTTATACATTGTTATTAGACAATTATAATAGTTTAATCCAAATTTAAACCCTTTTTCATAAAATTTCAAGTTCGCAATAAACAGCCTTTGATCAGTACTTATTCATATATTTTCAGTTCCCTTTTAGTCCGCTGTTTTCCCAAAATGATAGTTAAAAGCAGATCCTTCATGGTGTCTTTTATATTATATATTTACTCCTGAGGTAATAGGAGCTAAGAGGGAAACACCAGTGATATACGTCAAAGGAATTAATGGGTGGTCCTAAGAAGGTGGCATGGCCAACAGCTCAGCTAAGTGCCTCTACACCGATGCGCACAGCACAGGCAACAAACATGAGGAGCTGGAAGTCACTGTGCTGCTAGAAGGTTATGACCTAGTTGCCATTACTGAAACTTGGTGAGACAAATCCTATGACTGGAGCACGGCTATTGATGGCTACAGGCTATTCAGAAGGGACAGGCGAGGAAAGAGGGGTGGAGGCGTTGTCCTCTACATCAAGAAATCAATAGAATGTGAAGAGCTGTCTCTGGTGAATAGCCACGAGCAGGTTGAAAGCTTATGGTTACAAACAAGAAACTGGGACAACAAAGGGAACCTTGTGGTTAGTGTTTACTACAGGCCACCCGATCACGGGGCGCCTAGTGATGAAGCCTTCTTACTCCAGCTGCAGCAGACATCCTGCTCTCAGGCTCTCATCCTGCTGGGGGTTTTCAACCACCCTGACATCTGCTGGAAAAGTAGCACAGTGAGCTGTAGGCAACCCAGGAGACTCAGGTGACAACACCAAACTGAGTGGTGCAGTTGACACATCTGAGGGACGGGGTGCCATCCAGAGGGACCTGGACAAGCTGAAGACGTGGGCCCGTGTGAACCTCATGAGGTTCAACAAGGCCAAGTGCAGGGTCGTGCACCTGGGTTGGGGCAACCCCCAGTATCAATACAGGCTGGGGGATGAAGGGGTTGAGACCAGCTCTGCTGAGAAGGACTTGGGGGTACTGGTGGATGAAAAACTGGACAGGAGCTGACAATGTGCACTCACAGCCCAGAAGGCCAATCATATCCCGGACTGCATCAAAAGCACGGCCAGCAGGTTGAAGGCAGTGATTCTACCCCTCTACTCTGCTCTGGTTAGACACCACTTGGAGTACCACGTCCAGCTCTTGAGTCCTCAGCGCAAAAAACACGTGGACCTGTTAGAGCGACTCCAGAGGAGGACCATGAAGATGATCAGAGGGATGGAGCACCTCTCCTATGCAGACAGGCTGAGAGAGTTGGGGTTGCTTGCACTGTAGAAGAGAAGGCTCCAGGAGACCTTATTGCGGCCTTTCAGTATTTAAAGGGGGCCCAACAGGAAAGATGGGGACAAACTTCTTAGTGGGGACTGTTCTGATAGGAAAGGGGTGATGGTTTTAAACTGAAGGAGGGTAGATTTAGACTAAATATAAGAAGATACAGTTTTTTACTATGAGGGTGGTGAAACAGTGGAACAGGTTGCCCAGAGAGGTGGTTGATGTCCCATCCTTGGAAGCATTCAAGGTCAGGTTGAATGGAGTCTGAGCAACCTGATCCACTTGAAGATGTCCGTGCTCATTGCAGGGGAGGCTGGACTAGATGACCTTTAAAGGTTGCTTCCAACCCAAACTATTCTATGATGCTATGATCCTATATTTTTTAAATAAAAAAACCCTGTAGCTTTGTATCTCTCTCCTCATATTTAAAACCTGCAGAATGGAAATAAAAAATCTGTTATAGATGCAATCAACCCAGAAAAAAAAAAGATTTTCTCACGTGGTTGAGAGTGAGGTAGGCCCATTTGTAAATGAACAGACATTTACTTTCTTCTTAGAAACCAAGAATATCAATTTATCTGCATAATGCAGAGCATTTTACAATTATTTCTGAGCATTTTGTTTTATCTGACAGAAATTTCCATTTTCATCAGCTCATGAAGCTGATAATTAGTATCCAGAACTGATGTAGATCTCACCCACAGCTTTTATACAGTATTTCATTTTCTATTTATAGTATCATACCCTGGGAAATATGTTCTATACCCAGGTTGTCTTATTGGTTTTTCTAGATTTCTGAGCACTTTTTTTTTTTTTTTCCACATAAACTATCGTTTGTAACCATTTTCACACTTGGCAGTTTTGTATCCTGATTTTTCTGAAAGTCTCCATTCAGATGCACCCTGGATGTTCGCCAGAACCAAACTAATTCTCATTCTACTTAAAATGCTTCCCCTCGTATACATGCGTGTGTGTAATAGGTAATAGATCTGAATTTAACTTTACAGGCCGATGAGCTAGGCATATCTGTCTCCCTGATCTATTAGACACTGGGGAACACAGATCACTGTAGCAGACACACTCCGTTGATGCCTTCCCATTTTGCTAATATTGAGCTTTTAACTGACATCAGCATCGTGTGGCAAAATTGCTTCCAACCTCATTTAAACAGCTGCACATTTGAACAGGCTTAAATGATGGGTTTTAGTAAATTGGTGAAGCATAAGTTTGCGTATGCATAAATTAACCTGGCCAAAAGCCAGCTTTCAGGAAATCCATTCTTATTTAGCTGCTGAAAGTAAATGTCTTGTCTCCAGGGGTAAGAGGAAGAAGGTAGGGGGAGTAAAGGAACTCTTACTTAACGGCCTATTGATTTGAACCTCACAAATGATGCACATCATTGGTTTGCCCAAGCCTGTGGATTGAGCAGATCAGCGCTGATCTACTACCTCCAATCTCACAGCTGCTCAGCTTTACTTTCTCAGTGCTTACTGAACTGAAAGAACGCTTTGGAGCTCCTGCCTGATTTTCACAGCCATCCTATGGCAGTACAATGTCCACTGCTGTTTCCCTTTCATTGAAGTGCATCTTTCATTTTCCCCCCTTTTCTCACCCACACTAGTCTACACAGGCTTCATTATAATTTCTTTTTCTTTTCCACAGAAATTACTCTTTTGCAACATTAATGCAAACAGTCCTCCAAAGATTTCTGCAAGCTGCATATCTAAATCAAAACATATAAAATCATACAGAAGTAAGGAAAGCACTGAAATCTTACTGGAGAATCATGAAAGCATTTCTCTTCTCCCTCCCCCCTCCTCCCACTTTACTTAAAAAAAAAAAAAAATCATTCCTCAAATAGATTCCATCATACATTATGTAGATGTGAAACATTTTTTATTCTGGTAAATGAGGCTGAATCAAAAGACTGCCTTGTAAACAGAAGTTTAAATAGATTGCAGTTTGCTCCCCCCCCCAAACTTTCAGTGGCTTTAACACACTTGTGAAAATTAGCTTCCTCAATAGCGGCTTTTTTTTTTTCTGGAAATGATAGATGCTCCATCTAGTGGACTAATTGAGCACTGTTGAAACTTATCACAGGTAGAATCCCTTTAAGAAGTGTCAAGAAAAAATATCCTTATTGTAACCAAAAAAAAAAGAAGAAAAAGGGGGGAAAAAAAGATATAGCTATCTTCCAATTTCTATAGAGCACATAGAAGTTTTAGCAGTAATTATAAGCATTATAATGCATCCTGAGAATTTATTCTCTTCACAAGCAATACAGCTATTGAGATAGTCCATTGTTGCCATGGTAATATGTCATAAATTTCTGTCAACTACCTAAAATAGCTGCAGATCACAAGGTAATCAGGTTTGGGTTGGTTTTTTTTTTTTTCATAGGATTTATAGCTTTTTAAATTTCAACAGGAATAAATCTATCTTTGCTTTGCAATTTGTAAGCACCTTTGTTGATATTTGATGAATAAGCCGATGTTTATTATAATTTTCTCACAGTGAAATGTTTACCATATTGTATAAAATCCCAAGTTAAAATACCTTAAAATGTACATAGGTTTCTATCTTGACCAATAGATATTTATTTCCTCTAATTTGTACTCTGAACATAAACGCAATCATGAGGCTGGAAGAATGTACTGTGGTAGTGTGACATGTCTACGGATTCTGTCATTACTCCTGTTATTGTTTATGATATTGTTTTCAGAATGATCAGACAATCAATGTCCTTATGAAAGAAAAATACAGTATTAAATTTAAAAATGCTAAAGAAAAGGCTGTTTCTAAATTCAGAAAGTGTTATGTGTACAGGAAAGAATAATTAAGGGAAAATCTGTGAATTCCCCTACAACGTCACCTGCTCACCAAGACGTTCTACTCAGCAATGTGATTGAAAGCTGTCATCCATGACCAAAAGCTTAAACAGATAAACAGATATGAAAATTCATGCTTGAAATGATGTCATGAAATTAGAGAATGCAGAATTTGTATCACTAAAAAGGCAGCAGTATATTATTATTCTTTGGGAAAGCATTAACATTTTATAGAAACATGCTCACAAGCACTGATAGTTTAAACCCTATGTAAATTCCTGGGGGTGGGGATTTCAGATTGAAAAGCAGTTTTCTTCTTTCTTCTTTTTTTTTTCTCCCCTCCCCCCGCAATTTAACCTTTCTGTGTATATATTTGCCTTTTGTGCAACAAATCAAAGAAATCAAAGACATTTGTTTACTGTGCATGGTTTATATATGATTACAAACAGCATGACTATGTCTTTGTCATTTACATTCAGCTTTGATACATGTGTATTAAAACCAGGCAGTGCAACCATAGCTTATCAGAAACTTGTGCCGTGTTTTTGTGATGTGATGTAGTCTAAAATACCTAATATCATTAACATTCTGCTCAAGCCTCACATACATAATGCTGCAGACTCTATAGCTACCAAAGCCAAAGACATAAACAGGCTTTAGTGTCCTGAAGAAAAAAAAACCAAAAAGACTTTTGGGAGTTGACGACCCTATTCATTGATATAGTCAGCTTTGTCAGCTGAGCGTGAGAGGATAGTTGAAGAATAGAAAAGACTATATTCAACATCCACTAGCTGGGGCATTTTTTACGAATTACTCAGAAAATATATATTTTGCCTATAGATGAGTCAATTGAAGGGAATTTTAATATAAACATAGCTAAATTTCTAAGAAAACAAGTAGAATTAAGGGAAAATGTCTGAACATTCCTTGCTGCTAAAAAAAAGAAAACAAAACCAGAAAATTTAGGATAATCTTTTATATTCCTTTTCCCCTTTTCTTTCCTCCCCACCATTTTATTTAAACTTTTTAAAATCTCTAGAAGAAAAATCCAGAATTTTCACTGGAATACACAAGAAGAAAAGGCATATAAAGCTTTATTTTAAGTTTTCTTATTTTCATGCTTGCAAAATATTTAAGCAACAAATAGCAAGGAGAGATTCACAGAATGTGACAAAAGAAAGACAACAATTTATCTGGTGTCTAACTCTAGTCTGGAAACACTTTAGCAGTTGAAACTTTAAATTATATATTGCTCTATATATATATCCCCATACATGGATCCAACTCAAACACCCCCAAATTGGGTTTCAGAAGAAAAAAGGTTCAGACCCTTTAATTCAGCCTAGGTTTACTTCTAACTTATAGGTCATGAAGCAGTATTTCCTGAATGTTGGTAAAAAAATTATTGTGTCTTGACCTGTACACAGTGTTTTAAAAAATATACAGCAGACATAAGAAAAGCCAAGCTTCTTCCTGATATACAAGCTGCTTTTCAGACTAACAGTGAAAAAGATATTGAAAGGGGAAAACTATTTATAAAATGAACTTATCCAATTTTGATGTTCTAATAGATGATAATCTGCATACCATAGAGATAATTATATTTAGGTACTTCCTTCCATTTAAGTAATACTTAAATCTCTCCATTTCATCCTTTTACAGCTGAAAATTATGTGTTATCAACTTAAACAGGCTAACTAAGACATCTCTGATGTCAGGAAACCTGAAGCTTTTCCCCTTTGCCTGACTGTCCACTGATATGAGTGTTGGAGGTAGGTGGGGACTAAGCATGCTTGTTGTAGCTTTGTAAAATTGAGTAGTAACATCGATACATGGAAGGTTTTTCAAGAAAAAGCAGTTTTGCTTAAGCTATGAAGATGTGTTAAAAAGAATGATTAATTACTTCCAATCACAAGATATTTACTAAATAAAAATGTTATTTTAGTAATTTTCATTATTGTTATGTCAAGGATTTCATTGTATATATTCTTTTAAGCTTACTGTTCTATTTTTAGGTATATCTGGATGGATCTAAAAACCTATCCAAGTCAACTTCCAAGCATAACCAGTAGTTCTCTACAGAAAGAAGAAACTGCAGAAGTACTTCTTTGGAAATAATTATCACAGGTACTACCACAGCTTTAGTGGTTAAGTATCTTTCATAACAGTTCTTCCACATGAGCACAGTAATTTTTATCATGAAACCAAGTTGCAGTTTCTTTTTTCTTTTCTTTTGTTTCCCCAGAGTATTCTGTTGTCATAATACATGTCAGTGCTATGGTACTCTTTCCAAAAGCAATAGAATATATCACAACATAATTTATCTTCTTGGAACATTTACAGACTCATACTTCTGCTTCCTATCACTGAAGAACCTGACAATCTTTTGTCATCTCCTTAGAAATCCAGATTCTTCATTTTGTTGAGACTATGGCAAGAAAACCCCATTTGTCCTAAGGAAAAATGTTAGAATACAAAACATAAATTCTAACCTTGAGTTAGTCTGCACTGAGGAAGTTTTCCTTTGATTTCCTTTGATGCTACAGTAATTTCGTCTCTATGCAAAGGAGTTTCTTCTCTGTGTAGCTATAAACCTTCTTGAAAATGGCCCAAAGCTTTTCCTTAAGGTTGTTTCTCTCAAAACAACTCTAACTGTGGAGTCAAGAGGGGAGGCAAGTCTCACCATACCCATAACAAGAAGTTTAGGTACCTGATAACTTCAGTTTTGAAAACAAAGTTACATCAAAGTTAATTCTGAGCAGGTCTTTGAGAATTCCCCTTAATTCCTTCCCTGGGTACTCTTGGACCCTGATTTATGAAAAGAAGTATCTTGTCTTCAGTTGGTTGATGATTCACCATTTCCCACTTACAGCACTGACTTCACGATGCATGGATAACTGAATTTTGACTTGGCATCTGAATTGTCCTGCAATGTAGCATTTAAAAATGAACTGTCATTGATTTCAGTTTGCCTTACCATCCAGAATTTGCAAGCTATGGCGTTTCCATGTGTCAATCTGAACTTTTAGTCATTTTTGGGTCTGACTATAAAAGACTCAGAATATCAGTTTCACTGACTAAAATGCCACCCAAGATCAATGTGTTAAATGCTAAAGGAGTATAACTATGTATGAAGGCAAACTAACCTTTTCATCCCCTCCCATGTCATTGTGACCATAACTTATTTCACCCATTTTCACTTATTTCACTGTGCTAACCTTAAAAAAGAAAAGTGTACTGTAATTGAAAAAACGGCAATCTATTGGAGAATCGGCAGAAAATTTTTAAAGATTTTTTAAAGGTAAAGATCTTTAAAGATAAACAGTAGAGATAAAAATATTCATTTTCAAGTAAAGGCACTAATGTTTTTCAAAACAACTTTATTATTGATTAGCTAAAATGAATGGCAAATATCAATGAAATCCATTATTAGGAAAATGCCAGTCTGACTGACTTTCAGTCTTTAAACTGCATCTCAGCACAACTTGTAATCAAGATGCAGTAATAAGGAATGAGACAATTCAATCAATCAATTGATCGCAATACTGAAAAAAAAAAAGGAGTCAAACCAATAAAATGAAATATTTCATTGTTTATTTCCTGGGTGAGTAATGCAATCCATAAAAAGTATTTCTATAATCCTCCCTCAGAATTTCTACATTAAATCAGAACAGAGATTTATCTAACCCAATATTACCTGTTTCCTGTCATGTACTCAGCCTTTATTTTGACCAAGCAGGAATCTAATTCACCTTGTTTCAAGACCACAATAATTCCTTCCAGGGTGTGTGAGCTATCAGAAAATAATGGTAGTATAAATTTTAGCAGATATGAATTATTTCTGCAACAAAGACAGAGGGAGATTTGACTTAAGTCATTAAATGTTTTGATACTGTTTTTAAACAGAAAGCTTTCTGAAATGATTTCTCATTAAGATTTTAAAAGGTTAGTAATAATAACCCTGACCATATTCTTCATCTTACTTTTTTTAGAAGATCTAAATTTTTTATAAAAGGTTTAAAGAATATTTTCCTGAGAAAACAGACATACTTATTGAATAAATTACCTGTCTGGTAGATGTTTTATCTCTGACTGATGGATACTAATTTGTGACATGTAGTGAATATCTCATAGCTGTACATACAAAGGATGAAATCCTGGCTCCATTGAAGTCACTAGTTCAAAGAGCCTGGAATTTTCCCCTCATCCCCTCAACATCGTTTTGGCATAGGTAAGGCCAGTCATCATTTTGGCACTGGTAAGGCCCCACCTTGAATACTGTGTTCTCTTTTGGACTCCTCACTACAAGAAAGACATTGAGGTGCTGGAGCATGTCCGGAGAAGGGCAACAAAGCTGGTGAGGGTTCTGGAGAACAAGGCTTATGAGGAGCAGCTGATGGAACTGGGGTTGTCTAGTCTGAAGAAAATGAGGCTGAGGGGAGACCTTATCACTCTCTGCAGCTACCTGAAAGGAGGTTGTAGAAAGGTGGGGGTAGATCCCTTCTCCCAAGTAACAAGCGATGGGACAAGAGGAAATGTCCTTAAGTTACGCCAGGGGAGGTTTAGATTGGATATTAGGAAAAAATTTCTTCACCAGAAGGGTTGTAAAGCATTGGAACAGGCTGTCCAGGGAAGTGGTGAAATCAACATCGCTGGAGGTATTTAAAAGACGGGTAGACATGGGGCTTAGGGACATGGTTTAGTAGTGGTGTTGGCAGTGTTAGGTTGATGGTTGGGCTAGATGGTCTTTATGGTCTTTTCCAACCTATGCAATTCTATGATTCTATAACCATACAATCACGTTTTTTTCCACACATTGTATCAGGAGAAATATTGCCAACCTTCTTAAAGGATTGCTGTCAAACCAAACAGCTAATCTGCAATGGATTTCCTAAGAATTATACCTGCAGGTAGTTCCTGTTCATGATACTGTTGGTTTATGGAAACAAAATTTTCTTTTCTTTAGGTTACAGCTTTGTAAAATACTGTGTAACACAGGGGTGGAAAGAACAAAAATATGGCATTTTCTTCAGAAATTCTAGTAGAAAATTTATTCTATGATTTTGGTTTGGTTTTATGTTCTGATTTTTTTTTCTGTTTTAATGTTTTTCTTGGATAATTAGTCTATTTTCCAAACAGGAAAATGTGCATACTCACAATACTGACTCTGTGCATATGAATGTGTTGTAATACTTCCTAAATGGCTGTACCTGTAGCAGTAATGTGTAAGAAGAGAAACTGTTTATTTTTCAGTCCCAGATACCTAAACACTTGGCACTGCATGATTCATTAAAACTAATGGAGTCCTGAAATATTGCCAGGCTCTTCCTTTCACCGTTCAGGGCTTGTTTCTGCTCACAGTGCTTTCAGCTGGACTTTTGCCATTAACTTCAAAGTAGAAGTAGGCCCTTAGAATTATCTCCTTTTTCCTGAAGTTCCCATAGCAGATCACTTTGCTAATTGAACCACGTCATCTTTTTATTTTTGTGTTGTCCATTTCTTCAAGTTTAATATTTGAACCAGGTTGTTGAATTCTGTTCATTTATGTTCATGATGTTTTTTTGTTTTCTCACTCTTAATTTAACGGGTAATTCAGTGTTGTATTCTCTATAGTATCATAGGTTTCCTGTCAAAATAGCTTAGGTACATCAGACACTTAGTTTCTTCTACTGAGTCAACTATGTATCTGTGTACTACTACCCACAGGTAAAATACCTTAGCTCTTACCGTGCATACACACGTCTGCAGCTGAGGAAATTTCAAATGTTTACTGAATGGACCATGGCTAAAATTGTGTTGCTGTTTGGGCCAAACCGGCCACTGGGTGAACAGCAAATGCTCCCCACTACCTCTTCAAAGAGAGAGGCAGGAGAGAGAGAGGGAGACTTATGAGTTTAGAAGGAACTAAACCACTTCAGTGAAATATTAATAATAAAATAAAAAGAAACTAATGAAATATATCCAAAACCACATCAAGCTCCCAGATGACAATCACGTCACCGGCTCACACTGCAGAAGTCCCAGACTGGACTCAGTGATGGATGTGAACTGGATTCCGGATCTGGATTCAGGATCAGGATCAAAGGTAGACAAACAGACAGAGTCCTCCTCAGACACTGGCCACTGAAGAAAGAGGGCTGACTCTTTGATCCCTCAGCTTTTATACTGAGCAAAAGGCAGATGGGATAGAATACCCTGTTGGTCAGTTTTGGGTCACCTGTCCTGTCCACTTCTCCCCGCAGGTACGACCCTTCTACACTTTTCTTCTTCCAGCCCTCCAACGGGGCAAATAACAAAGCTGCCTGCCCTTGGCTGTTACGGCAATAAGTATAAGCAAGAGCCTCTCTGCATACCATTCCTTGGCATCAACTATAAACATAGGTCTTATCACTCTGAGAGTGAAATTGTCTGCACAATATGCTGTTAATTTCAGTGGTTAGAAGAGACCTAGCTAAAAAATAAAGTTGCTGAACAAAATTGGTACAGTTTTACCTCAAACCAGGACAAATTGTCTAGTAATGCTAAACAACGATGTAATGTGTTTCTTAGCCATTTTATCATGTAGTCACATGGGACACGCATAGATTCTTGTTATGTCAAGCGAGCAACATTCTTACAATTTTGACCAAAACGGTGTAGACTCTGCTTAATGTCATATCCACTGTAAAAAGACTCAGTAATTTGGACATTAGAGGTAGCAAACTGCTTCGGAATGACAACCGATGTTCTGTAGTTACAGTGCAGAATCATATTTCACTTCCTCAGAATATTGTTTCAGGACGTTTTCTTGCAATTAAAAACACAGACTAGAAAATATGTAACTTCCATTTTAATTATGTTACCGTGTTAATGTTACCCAAAATCTGAACAATATGGTATCATTACATTAACTTTGTAAGGGATCATAGAATTTTAGTGCAGAATCAATTTAATTTTATCATTCAGCATCCTTAATGAGCATTAAATGGGGGTGAAAAAGATTGTAAGATAAACTTTGAATTAGGCTTTCTATTTGGTTTTCAGAAAGAGCTCTCAAATGATATCAGATTTATCACCTCTGAAGCAGCATTACTTGGCATTTCAGACCAAAGTGCCTTTTCTTTGGACATAATTGCATTCTATGACCCTTCTAGCCTATTTGTGATTGCTTTTATGAACACATCATTAATGAACCTGTAGTTTAGATGTGGCTATGCCTGTGTTACCATGCCAGGAAATTACACCATTAAGAGAAAAGAACATGTTTTCAAAAATTAAAAAAAAAAAGAAAAAGTTTCTTACACAGTAGAAAAAGGAATAATGAAAAACAGGTGTGGCATTGAAAAAAATGTGATTTTCACTGTCATTTAAGTAATCTTACTGTATTTCTCACCACAATATGAGCAGAAAAAAATTGCATATTATTGCCTTGACTAGTTTAACTCCGTTCTATGATGCTTTTCATATGAAACACATAGCTAGCTTTTTGTTTTAACCTTTATATTAAATGATGTAGATCAATAGGTTATCTCCCTCTTAGTTTTCAAGTGTGTGTAATTTATTTATATCATCTATTATTGCTCAATCACATTGCCTTCTGTTTCATAAAGTGAAGGACTGCATCTTTTGCTTTGTAATTTTTCCTAGTTAACTTTTCAAAAAACACTGAACGGAGACGTAGTATCTGTCTCACTTCTGTTCTACTCATTGTGAGCGCGTTATTGCTCACAGCCTTCTTTAACAAGCAAACTCAATGGCAAGTTACCAACTGACTTGGGGGATCTAGAATGAAGAATTTCAACACGAAAGGTGGAGTGTGTGTCAATGCTGCACCTTTCAATGGGAACAGACTTAGATAGCTTTTCTTCTCAAAATCAAAGTTATAAGGTTTAAACATATTGCATATGGGATAGATCCACAGTGTGGCCTTGAAGATTAAGGGTTATATTTCATAGTGAAATTCTAACTGGCATGCTGTGGGTCTCAAGAGAAACTGTCAGGTTTTTACTCTCTGTAAGAAAGATACAACTCTGAAGAAAATAAATCATTCTTCTTTGGAATATGTTGTAAGGACTCCCCTCTTCTTGCTGCTAGGGACAAGAACAGCATTTTTAAACAGGTTGTATATCTCAAACAAAACAAGCCTTGTGCTTTCTTGAACCAGGGGAAGAGCAACTGTTAGGCTTTGAGGAAAAGAAAGGGAGAAAACTTTGAATGAATTACTAAAAAAACCTTAATGCTAAAAACATTGGTGCTTTGGTATAGTTTAAACATTCCACAGAGCATCATCTTGGACAAACTTCTAGTGAGATGTTTGCAAAAGAAGCAAGAGGTTTATGTTTTCATGCCAGCACACTTATCAGACTACAATAGAAACTTTTGAGGTCTGTGGTGCCAGGACAGGCATGCTTTAAAGTCTGCCTTGGGTAGGTTTTAAGTTATTGTAGTACAGTCCTATGGAGCCTTGGCTTTCACCAGGACTTCTCTTGTTGTTCAGGCCCAGGGAGATGAGATTTCCTCTGATCCAGGCTTCAGGCAAGGCTCAGGGATCCCACAGTTCCTACATGTGGTGGGTTAACTCCGGCTGGGCACATGGTGCCCACGAAAGCTACTCTATCACTCCCCCTCCTCAGCTGGACAGGGGAGAGAAAATATAATGAAAGGCTCATGGGTCAAGATAAGGACAGGTAGAGATCACTCACCAATTACTGTCATGGGCAAAATAGACTCAAATTGGGGAAGTTAATTTAATTTATTGCCAATAAAATCATAGTAGGATAATGAGAAATATCACCAAATCTTAAAACACCTTCCCCCCACCCCTCCCTTCTTCCTGGGCTTAACTTCACTCACAAATGCTCTACCTCATTTCCTGCCCCCAGTGGTGCAGAGGGATGGGGAATGGGGGTTGTGGTCACTTCATCACACACTGTCTCTGCCGCTCCTTCCTCTTCAGGGTCAGGACTCCTCGCACTCTTCCCCTGCTCCAGCATGGGGTGCCTCTCATGGGACACAGTCCTCCATGAACTTCTCCAACATGAGTCCTTCACAAACTGCTCCGGCATGGGTCCTTTCCACAAGGTGCAGTCCTTCAGAAACAGACAGCATGGGTCCTCCGCAGGGCGACAAGTCCTGCCAGCAAACCTGCTCCGGCATGGGGTCCTCTTTTCATGGGTCCGCAGGTCCTGACAGGAGCGTGCTCCAGCATGGGCTGTCCATGGGATCACAGCCTCCTTTGGGTGCATCCACCTGCTCCGGTGCGGGGTCCTCCATGGCTGCAGGTGAATATCTGCTCCACTGTTTATCTCCATGGGCTGTAGGGGGACAGCCTGCCTCACCATGATCTTCACCACAGGCTGAAGGGAAATCACGGCTCCAGTGCCTGGAGCACCTCCTCCCCTACTTCTTCACTGACCTTGGTGTCTGCAGAGTTGTTTGCTTCACATATTCTCACTCCTCTCTCCGGCTGCAGTTGCTGTTGCGCAGCAACTTTTTCCCTTTCTTAAATATGTTATCCTAGAGGCGCCACCACTGCTGCTGATGGGGTCAGCCTTGGCCAGCAGTGGGACCATCTTGGAGCCAGCTGGCATTGGATCTACTGGACATAGGGGAACCTTTTAGCAGCTTCTCACAGAAGCCACCCTCACTACCAACAGAGCCAGCAACATGAAACCCCGAGAAGCCAAGGCTCCCGTGGTCCCTGCTGAAGACAAGGCAACCTAGGAGCTGGCACACCATTTAGAGACTAACTGCTTAAATTAGGTCATTCATAAAAATTTCCACAGTTCAGCAAATGTTCACATTTTCAGTAGTTCATATTGTTCAAAATTCTGCTTCCTTTTTTGAGCGGGAGCTCACTACTTTGAGTCTAGTCTTTTTTTTTAAATGCAAGTTTCCAGCTATCACAAAAATATTCTTCACCAAGATGAGTGATCTCTTTTCTTGCTGGTCTCAAGCTAGTAGTAATAATATTGTCTGTTTCAGGCCATTCTTAAGTGATATACTTCTCAGATTATATAAAACTTTCTGGAAAATCACAGTGCTCAGAATAAAGGGTTTAACGTCATTTCACAAAATTAGATCCTATTTAATAATGATTATTTTAAGATAGATTTCACAAAATTCAGAGGTTTTACCTGAAATTAACAAGTAGAGAAGTATGTGAAATTTACTAAGGACAGGTAAAAGAAAACAAAATCCTTTTTCCATTGTTCATTCTTCTTTGCCTGAACGTTTTTTGCACACCATGATCAATTCACCTATCTTCTTTTGATAAGATAAATAGATTGAATTCTTTAATGCTCTTACTGTCAGATCTTTCTCTAGTCCCTAAATAATTTATATGGCTTTATTCTGCAACCTTTTCTTTATTTTTCCAACATTTTAAAATGTAGACACTGGATATAACACACGCATTGCATATAGAAGTAAAATCTTCTTTTTGTTCTTACTTCCCACCATAAAATAACTTGGCTTTTTGCTCATTCCCTATGAGATCCATCCACGTTGTCACTGTAATACAGGCTACAGACTCCCAATCTGCATTCTTTGTTGTATACCTCCACCCAGGGCTATAGTAAAGCACACTTTTCATGTTCTCAGCTTACTAAGTGAACTGTATTGCTCTATAGGTTTGTGTATAGAGGTAAGCACGTTTTTATAGCTCAGCAGGGAGAGAGTATATAGAAAGGAGATCAGAGCATTTAAACTAAAAGCTAATTGAACTACTTTTAAGATTTCTATTCCCCTCTACAGAGGAGAGGCTGTGTGTTCGGGAAGGGAGGAAAATAGCAGTAAAGTTTTGTCTAGCACAAACATCTTTTCCTGAAATATTGGGTGGAGTGACTTTAGAATTAGTAAGGGCAAACAGCTGTGAAGTGAGAGAGGCATCACAGTTGGGTTTGGAGGCATGCTGTCAAGTAAGTTGTTGGAGGTGCAAAGAGAAAAATAGACATAGATAGTGGCATGCAGATGTTTTGTAGGGAAAGATAAAGATTAAATCAACATTATTCCTTTATTGCATTTCAGTTAACATTTGCCTTCTATCATAGTAAAGTTTTGTAGCTATAAAGACAAAGAGATTGTCCCTTAGATTGGGATACCTTTGTGTGATAAAACTACTACATATAATTTTAGGGATTATGGAAATAAATTTAGTGTACTTTCCCGCAATTTCCCTACTGGAATATGGTTCTTCTTTTCAGTTAGTACAGGCAAATGTTTAAGGAGTAGCTTCTAATATTCTTTGTTTGCATTCCCCAGTGTAAAACGTATCTAAAAATTCAGAACCAAGCTATATTGCCATGCAGATGCTAAACAATACTATAGAAACAGATATATGATTTCAGACAAGATAAGGAAGGCACGTGTTTTCATAGCTTAAAATAAGAAAATCAATTTCCAAACCTGAGATGTCTTGTTAAGATTGAAATAGCTATTATTATCTGCTACTGGATACTGTGTAATACTGATTTAGGTTTCTCTTGATGCGTTCTATTTTAGTTTGTCATACCTATATTCATAAAGAGAGTCGGGAATGACAATGGTCAGTAGCATCATATGTAAATTTTAGGCATAACACTATGTGGGTGGAATTCACAGTGCTAAATTAAGTACCTGTGACTCAAAACAATGAATATGTTAAATTAAGAGCAGAGGAGCTGCTTAAATCAGCCAGTAGTAACTGAATAACTTCTGGTATGGACAGCTGTGTCATACTCTTTTGTTTAAAAGGCAGACTATGAAAAAGGCAGTGTTTCTGTTACATGCTTTGTGTATTCCAGGCAAGTAGTGAGACCGTATTTTCATAGCATCATAGAATCATAGAATTGTTGAGGTTGGAAGGGACCTTTAAGATCATCAAGTCCAACCATTAACCTACCCTGCCAAAACCCACTTCTAAACCATGTCCCTAAGTACCACATCTACCCTTTTTTTAAACACCTCCAGAGATGGTGAATCCACCACACCTCCCTGGGCAGCCTATTCCAATGTTTAATAACCCTTTCAGTGAAAAATTTTTTCCTAATATCCAATCTAAACCTGGCCTGGCATAACTTGAACCCGTTTCCTCTTGTCCTTTCACTTGTCACTAAGGAGAAGAGGTCAGCCCCCACCCCTCTACAGCCTCCTTTCAGGTAGTTGTAGAGTGATAATGTCTCCCCTCAGCCTCCTCTTCTCCAGGCTAAACAACCCCCGTTCCCTCAGTTGTTCCTCATAAGATTTGTCCTCCAGACCCCTCACCAGCTTTGTAGCCCTTCTCTGGACACGCTGCAGCACCTCAATGTCTTTCTTGTAGTGAGGGGCCCAAAACTGAACACAGTACTCGAGGTGGGGCCTCATCAGTGCCGAGTACAGGGGGATGGTCACTTCCCTAGTCCGGCTCACCACACTATTCCTATTTCAATTACTTTCTTAGCCTTTGACTAAGAAATTGGACTTTCTTCCAGTTTGAAAGGAGCTACCTATGAATATCTAAAAGTAAAAGATATTATAAAATATATTTAATAAATGAAAGAAATTACACTGAAGTAATGAAGAAAAGAAGGAAAAAAAGGCATAAATTGCACCAATTTACTTTCTCTAAATGTCCTTGGGATCAATAAACTCATTTGTGATCTTCCTGAAAAGCTGTGGCCTCACTTCTTACAAAAAAGTCACAAAAATTCTGTGTCCATACAGATAAGAGCTTCTTGTCATTTTTATCCCTTGTTAATCTGTTGCTCATTAACAGCAAGAGAGAAACATCTGTGTAAATGAAACATACTTTTCTGTAAATTATGCAGGATAACTGGATTAAATATTGCCAGTGACATGACTTTTCCATGTAGCTTTCAAGAAGGAAAGGAAAAAAAACCAAACAAGAAAAAAACAAAAACCCAGCTGAAAAGTTCTAACTGGATATTTATAAATATAATTGCAATTAACTTTGCTGCCAGCAAAATTGATAACATTATTTGAAGGAGATTAAATTCTTTTCTTCCCCATCCTTTGGTTATATTGCCAGGGAATCAGTTGACAAGTTTGAAGAAGCAGGGTGGAGCAGGACTAGTTGTTCCAGGTCTTTACTCCTACAAGTGGCTGAGACTATTCTTGTGTTTTAACAGGAGTGAAGAAGGAGAGAATTCCTTGACATTCCTTGCTCTTCCCTGGTTGATAATGGAGAAGAAGGAAGAGTCTTAATTGACTGGTAGGCTTAGCTTAGCTGTCGCTATGTTATATTTGCTGTATTCCTCCATGCGTAGTAGCGTGCTTATAGTTGAAACTGATTTTTCCTAATATTTTGATTCTGTCTACTTTCCAGTCTGTGAAGTGAGGCTGGAATTTCTTTACAGGTAAGTGTTTTTTTCTTTCTTTTTTATATTCCTCATATCAGCACAGAGATTCATCTTCAGGTCAAAAAGGAATGAAAATTTTTAAAATACGTATATCTGTTTATGAGTACTTTGTCACTTTTCATACCTAGTGTTGAGTAGAAGAAATAAGCTGCCCCAGCAAACATGGTTCCTAGGAAACGTCTGATTAACTGTACTTGTCTGGAGGAAGGAACTGAGATTTTAACTGCAGAGACTGAGGTATTCTTATGTTCTTACAATTCAGCTGGTGGCTAGGTGGGCAGAAGGACTACAAAGTAACGAATCCAGTGATGCTAGGCTAAACATAAGCAAATCTGAATACTGATTTGACAAAGATGCCATTTAACACTACAAATAAGTAAGAACAATGGTTGTTATGAGCCATAGTAGAAAGTAGGTCAAGGACCTCTCTGATACTCAAAGTTAAATATCAATATCCACTCATTTCTGTTAATAATAAAATTATATCCGTGCTTCATTGTCTTGCAAATTCTGATCAATATTACTGTTAATTTGTTTGTATGACTTACTTAAGTATAGTGTTGAGTAACATTATATTAATACATAACTAAGAAAGATCACAGTAATATCTGCTTGAGTTATGAATGCATACATGAAGAAAACCCTAACACATTAAATAAGTAAATATTTTTTACATATAATTAAAAATAGGTATTAAATTCAATTAAAGTGGAGAAGTTGAGAAAGAACTGGTATTCAGGGCTTGTACACAGACAGTTTTCTCAAATCTGCTTTTTAATCACCACTTAGCCACATGTAAAATGGGTGTAATGATTCCCACCTGGGCGATATTTTTAGAATTCAGTGAAAGAAAGCCATATACAAAAGCAGAAGTATGATTCATCTATTCACCTGTTTTGGACGCCTACTTTAAGACAAGATGAATCATCCCCTCGAAATGTCATGTCTTTCCATCGACTGTAAAGGGAATCTAGATAGGATGCATCTCACCTAACCGTAGTCATTTCTAACATGTATCCATATATAGGCTAGTCATTCTAACACAGTCTGTACATCTCTGCACAGTCAGTGGAGGTGTTGTTTTATGATAAAATCATTTGAAAAAATATAGAAGTCTGCTTCCAAGCAAGATTAATGTCCATTTCAAAACACCTGTTTCTTTCACCAGCTCAGATGCAGACACTTAAATTACATCAGACAAACCACACCCAAGAATTCTAACCCATTGGTATTTTGTGCTCCATTTGTACAATGTCAGTGATATTGTGATGTGTAAGAAACTAGAAAATTAGGCTGATATTACATTACTACAGAACTAAGGAGTTTGGTAATGGATGATGTGAATTGTGAGATGTCATTCTACACGAGCATAAGCAAACACCTGTCCCAGGGCATTGACAAAAAAGATGTCTTCTGCTGTCTTAAAAAATCATTCCACCTTCTATTAGATGAAGGATTTAAGAAAAACTCTTGCTATGAGATTGTTACAGAGATAAAACAACTGGGAATTCTAGCCTAGCAACAGCCACAATGATACACAATCACTTAAGAAAAAATGTATTAAAGCCTGCTGATCACTGATATATCTTGAGGAAAATGTTTTTTTTTCATGCTGAAAATTACAATCTGTAGAGATCTTTTGTAAGCAATGGATTTTCTTCATTTTAGTTCTTCATCAGCTATCTCTTCATCAACATTATTTTATTAGAGATGGTTTTATAGAAAATATTTTAACCCTTGGCTGGTAAGAACCCATAAAGGAAGTAGATTAACTATATGTATATAAACACACACACATTTTTTCATGTACACAATTAATTACACACACATGAATGCACTAATGTAGGGAATTTTATTGATTCTTCTTTTGTAATGGCTGTTACAAGTATCTTGTACTCAGCTGTACAAGGGAACAAACAAACTTTAAAATCTTCAGTAGATTCTCTTCCTGCACAACAAGATTGTCTACAGGGGCAGAGAAAGTATGCTGTGCAATGTGCCTCACAGTCTTTTTCCTCCCGTCATTTAATAAAGGGATTGTACACAAGCACTCATCCTTCCGGGATGTTTGATTTGCCTTCCAAAAAAAAGTTTAATGTGGGAGTATAGCATGTAGCCAGGTCCCGTTCTGAATAGCAGCTAAGACACAGCCTGGGTGCACACCCAGCAGATGGGACTGAAAGTTGTACGTATCTTTTGTGTGGAAACTGTCCAAATGGGGAAGGTGTTGCAGGAATGCCTGTGAGGCTGAACAGATCTCTTTTCCTCATGCAGGTCAGAGCTGCACTTCATATACTATTTTAGCACTTGACTGACTCTATGATTCTGTGTTTTTTCTCTAGCCTCTTAGCTGACCTCAGCACTTTCTGAAGGTCATTGTAGCACATCAAACAAGGAAGGAAGACCACAGCCATTCAAGAACATTATTACTGTACTAGCTTCTAATTTTTAAACACTTATGATATTCTTGTGATTCTTTCATTTTATATACGTGAAGTATCAGGTATTTTTTGTTGATGGGCTTTTTGTTCCTTTTTTCCCTCCTTCAAAGTAACTGTCACTTTTTTGTTAAATGCCAATCCTGAACAGAAATTTAAATGTTGAAAACTACACTCAAAATGCACAAATTCCTTCTTCCAAATCCCTTTTTATATTATTTTCTGCATGTACAAGCTTTCCTGTGTTTCATCACAATAAAGAAACAAGAATAACAATTTGTCCTATGAATATTCACGGACATTCCTCTGTTATTTTAACATAATTTTCATGGAACATCTATTCATTGTACCATGAAGAAACTGAAACCATGAAAAACAAGAAAGCTTGTAGGGTCGACAAAAACAAAGAAATGACAATATGCATGAATATGAGCAAAAATATTTGAATGGCATTTATTTTCCATTTAAAACTGTGAATTAAAAATGCCTTGTAGTAAAGATTTCTGTATGGACACCTCATGGAAACCTTCTTGATGAAACTGAGAATTAGTTTTAAGTGCTTATTGGTTTATTTATAATATATTAAATGGATTATTCTACTGTTCTCTTTGCTTCAAAGCTCTGGAAATTCACCACTCAAAAATTAAAGCTGTCTTACCCATAAAACCATATATTCAAGATATGAAGGGGCACAGAAAAGCAATTTAAGGCTGAAAAGTCAACAGCTGAGGTTGGAAATACTAAAATGAAGGCTAGTGGTATAACTGCAATTTCTCAGGTACCCAGACACATAATGATATTGTGCTTAATTATAAGATGGTCTTGGGAGAGAGAAGGGAAGGGAAGGGAAGGGAAGGGAAGGGAAGGGAAGGGAAGGGAAGGGAAGGGAAGGGAAGGGAAGGGAAGGGAAGGGAAGGGAAGGGAAGGGAAGGGAAGGGAAGGGAAGGGAAGGGAAGGGAAGGGAAGGGAAGGGAAGGGAAGGGAAGGGAAGGGAAGGGAAGGGAAGGGAAGGGAAGAAGGGAAAAGAGGTCTCGACTCCTTTAAAGTCTGACATCTGTAAGATTAGTTTAAACCTTGATAATTAGCTCTGTAATGTCTAATAAATTAGCTGCTAATGCAAATCTTCATTTTAGAACTTTATAAGAACTTTGAGAAATTTTAGGCCTGGGCCATGAAGCTCTTTGAAGAGCCAATTTTTCTTTAAGTGATTACTTATTCATCTGGAAGGGGTATTTTCCCACTGTAAACCCATAAGGAAGAGAGTCTTGTCAGGAATCCGCCACAGTTCCTATGGTAGGGTCAAACACTGGATTTGGGCATGGAAGGTAGCCTTCAGCATAGAAAGCTGAATATGGTTTGGGCAATGATACTGTCCAGGGGATAGCCTGGAGGGACTGCCAAGACTCGTATAAGAAACTAGAACTGTTTGAGTCATATTGTACATGTTCTGAGTTCCTGAAGCCTAGTGTCAGACTTTAGGCTCTTGTCACCTTTTCAGCCTCTTTATACCTTACCTAGGTTGAGATTTGTGTCTTTATAGCTCAGAATAATAGTACAGATGATCATAATGATATCCTGCTCTGACTGCAGAGAATGTAGAGGTAGCATCCTCTTTAAAGAGAGAAGAATTGTTACTAAACAAAGGTGACACACTTCAAGTTTTTAATGCTTCTGAGTTTTCTGTAGTGGTCAAAAATCACCTACATGTGGCATAAGCATCACCCCTGCAAGGGAAGACATGCAAATTAGAACAGTTCCTATAAAATGATGTAAGTGTTTCGAGTTTTCACAATTTTAATGTCAGTGTCATGATATTTTGAGATTTTTTTTTATTGCAAATAATATCAGGGTTTAGTTATGAATAATTAGACTATCAAGAAGTTTCTCATGCTTGTAGACATTGGGCAGAAACATAAACTGAAATTAATACAGAAAGTTAGGGTTGTTAAATTTCGTAAATAACTTAGATACTAAGCTTAGGCACTGGAATGACTTCTTGGTTCCTGATCTTTAAAAAAAAAATCTAACCCTGCCTAAGGTTTTAGCACAGAAAGAGAGATCTTAAAAAAACTAAATGAAGAGCAGTGGGATCACAGTGCAATGGTTAATGGAAAGAGAAGTATGTTTAAACATTAATATGTTTAAAAACTCTTCTGTGCCCAGACATCTTTCTCTGTCCTTATTCTGGACAGAGAACATACCAACTTTTTTGTTTTTATATAACTGGAAAGGACAAATGCTGTTATTTTAAAATAAATGTGTTGCAAACCTTCTAAATGAATACTTATTCTTTTATCCAGAAAGCTGTCATTTCAGTGTGTTCACCATACTGAGGAGTCTTCATGCCATATCAACACATTTTAATGTACGGTGCAAACAGCCAGTCCATAAGCTTCTCAAGTAATGGAAATTATTCATTCCCTCTGATGGAGACTGTGTCACTAGCAGCTATGTTTTTTGAATTTATGTATATATTTCAAAAACTGTCTGTATGTACTTATTAATATTATTTATATCTACATTTATAAAAATAAATAATGTTGAAGATTTATTTTGTATCTATATCTTTTCCAGACTTAGAAAAAAAATATTAATAGTAGAGATTCCACCTATTGCTCACTAGGGGGTTTTTAGGTTCTTTGGAAAATAATAGTCTTACACTTGAATTAATCTTTTCCTCTTTTAACAAAAGTAAGTTCTTTTTTCTATTTCAGTAAATCCCCCATGAGGTGTATTCCCTTGTCTTTTCTCAACTACTATAGTCAAGTGTTTGAATTGTAGTAGTCATTGTATGTTTCGATGCAAATGACATAAGGTTAACAGAGCTGTTTTATAAAAACCTCTGTGGTACATTAGAGGCAACAGTGGGTGGTAATAATGACTACTTTGTATGCCATTAGACATCACCTACTCTCTTTCATTTGGTGGTGACACACTGTTATGGATTGTGGTACTCCAGAGAAAAGGCATCTCCTGATGATTCACCTTTAATTGCTGAAGTTTCTGTATCCTTTCTTATTAACATGTCAAACTTTTTCTTCAGTTGAGAAAGACAAATAATTCCATAAAAATAACAATAGTATATTGAATTATTATATAGACAACCTTTTTTTGGAAAGGCAACCTTTGGATACCTTTGGGAAGTACCTATTGGTTTAGTTACTCAAATGTGAGGAAATACAAAGTAGGAGACATTCATTTTTTGTATTACAACATTCAGACTGTAACCACAGCAAATGCTGAAACAAAGATGATGTGAGATATTTTACAAAAAAACCCACAGTTTTTGAAGTATATATACATGGAATGCTTGAAGATTTCCAAAATTTTACCTCAGATGATAGGAATGAAGTACCCCGGGGACTAATCCAATGAAGAAATCGTGTAGGTTTGTCATATAATCTCAAATACTTCTAACAGTGGGCAAAATAAGTATGTTCAAATAAATCAGAGAAAATAATTCATTTTCCTTATTTTTTGTTGTTGTTTTTGAAGAAAAGACTATTTGTAACAGACCAGTCTCATACTACAGAAGTGAATTTTATTTTAGAATTTGAGAAGTGATTGTCCTGAACTCTCACTTTTCTGATAACGGGATAACATCACATCTGTGCTCCCATGTCCAGAGAGCCTGCCAAGGATCCTGTGCGGGAAGCAAAGCTTCACCTGTGTGGCAAAGCAGGTGCATCCTGACCCTCCATAATATCATCTTCTTCCCATTGGTTCTGTGCATAAACTGTGATTTTCATATTAAGTTATAACGTTAACCTTAAGTGCTTGGGGATGTGTGTACTTTCATGAAATACTCTTGCTACACGTGATTTTTCTCTAAGTAAATGGTGCCAAGCCACTCATCTGTGGAGGGAAGCATTTGAAAGCCTATTTTTTAACTTGGAAATACATATTTTACAAAGATACCACCAATACAGTCATGTTCAGTCCCTATTTTTAATTGGATACCAAATATCACCTCACTCGTGACTACTGTTGTCGTTTGTGGTTTTTGAATAAGATTTTTCTAATCTTAAGTTTGAACATCAGATTTTGCACTTTAAGTCTCAGCTCTTACTATTGTCTACTATACACAAGGACAGTTTGCCTGTCAATTTTTCTCCCCACTATTTTACAGGGAATGCTCAGCCTTCCCCTGATTTGCTTAGTTGCTTAATGCATACATCTTCGCTGAAGTTTCATGGCAGATCTTTAGCTCTTTCATATCCACATGATCAAACTCAGGTAAACCATCATTCTTCTTCTGTAGTTTAAAAGATGCAACTACAGATCTCCGTTCCTGTACTCAAGTTAAGCCTCTGAACTTTCAAGCCAATTTCAGTCACTCCAAAGTCTCCCAACATCTTGGAGGAATCAAATTCCTGTTTAAATGGCACAATGAAGTTTTGTGTAGAAATAGGTAGGCTAATTTCGGACAAGCAGATTTCAGAAGTTGTTTAACCAGAGTAGCTCTACCTGATCCCAATACAGCATGAAAGGTATTAGCACCAGTAAAGTCATTCAGGTGTATCATATAGAAGTACCTTTAATCTCTTACTGAATTAAGCCCCTGAACAAAAAATAATTAGTGAGCACAACAGGTACATTTTCAAGTAAAAAAAAAGACATGAGGGGAAAGGAATGTTATTTGGTGACTGAAAAATATATTCATGTTTTCAACAAGTGAAGAATGAATATCCCTGAAAATATTTTTGAAGAATGAATTTCCATAACAAGATAAATATATTAAACTATGTAAAATGGCAAGGAAGTCAGGGTAAGAAAAGGTGTGCTATTATTTAGTACTTGTGCAGGTAGTAGTTTTCTACAAGCCCAGTTGTTGTACAGAAATTCTTAACATGCAGCTGAGCTTTATGTAGACAAATAAGTTAGATAACCTTTTCCTGGCTGTTCCAGCCCAGCTACAAAAATGAATTTAAAAAAAACCCAAACCCAACACAAATAAAAGCAAAAAAAACCCCCAAACAACAACAACAAAATCTCCAAAACAAAAACAAAATGTCCAAAAACATAGACCCCAAAGGAGGGACCTACACTTTCTTTCACCTGCAGTTTTCTGAGGAATTAAGTTTCGATTGCTTATCTGTCAAGAATGTCTCAGACTTCACAGAGTTGAGCATCTCACAGTTCATTATGCTGGAATCCAGGGATTAGTCATTCCTCTCACATAACATGCAATGCTGAAGTACTTACACAGCCCTGGAGGACTTGAATCTACCTGATGTCTCCAATTGAAGCATTTAAAGTGAGTGCAAAAGCACAGTTACTCATTCTTCCACTGAGTCATTAATTCATGCATGTTAATTGGAATCTATTTATCAGAAATAGGTTTTCTTGCCCTTTAAATTTGATTCATTCCACAATAATCCTGGAATTAGGGTGTATATTTTACAGAACCTGTGAGCTGAATCCCATCAAAAACAGCATAAATGTACAACATTCCTATCGGTGTGAGAATCTCACACCTTGAACTTGTAGCTTGAAGTAAAATGATAGTGGCCTTGGCAAAACCGTGTTAAATTGCTAAATGTGAATTCATAGAGGTTTTGTTCTAATTTTTTTTGTGTACTGATGTTCAGTCAATACAGTTTACTGATGATAGCAGAATGCTATTTAATTAAGAAAGTTTACAGAGCATTTTGGTACAACTTACACAATGCCGTTCTTGATTCCAGTGTCCAATTCATTCAATAGAATACGACAGACATTAATGAGTAAGAAATCACATGCTACCATCATGATATGATAATAGTTTATGTTCTTAAAAAAACAAAACAAAACAAAACAAAACAGCAAATAGTTCACTCCAGATTGGGAAATACCATCTAGCTGTGATCAAAAGTTATAGTGCACAAGGTAAAAATCAATAGACTCAATTCCCCTATGCCCTACAGCATACCTCCATGATTTTCTAGAGCTATCTTTCTTCCCAGACTTTCTTTACAGCTGGTTTTGATCATATCTTTCTCTTTCCACCTAGTCTATAATATAACCAGTGTTTGCTTAGCAGTTTATCAGAGATACCCAGTTTCAATCTTAAAGCTTTCTGCCGCAGCAAAGTATCCTAACAGAACTCATCTAATGTCTACACTGACAAACTGCAACTAACCTTTATGAGTATTAGGTCAGGTCTCAGATCAGCAGAGCTATCTAGAAAGAACTGCTAAATTGCAGCCGGTGGTCTGGAATGGACTGCCTTCAAAAGTAGCTTTTTTTCTTACTTTGAAGCTATACACAAACTGCTGCCTCTCCATCTGTAGCCTCTAACACTGTTTTTGTGACAGTTCAAATCTCCTTGAACATTTAATGTCTTTTAGAAAAGATATACTGGAAGCACAAAGAAACACCAATTTTATTTCCTTAGTTAGAAAGAAAAGAAAATGTTGAATACAGTATTTTAAGAAATACCGTCACCAACAAAATTTTGACACCCTTTTTCACTATGAACCAGGAAATACCAGCCACAGACAAATTACTAACTGACAGCTACAAAGCTAAAAATAGACTTGTAGTTCACTTCCACTCTACAGTTCGTTTTATAATGAATTCCACTAAATCAAGAAGGAAAAAATATAAACATAGAAACAAAAATAATTATGCGTTACTTGATACATTTACATTATAAGATCATAAGATAAGAAATTAGCAGTATAGCTGACACTTTGACAAAGAATTATCTCAAAACTCTGTCACTTCACCTCCTAAAACAATGGATACTGGCATATTTGAAAAATGTTGTGTTCCTTTTTAAGAAAGATCTTTCCAATCCCTCTATCAACTAGAACTAGGTTAATGAGATAAATTCATATAATCAAATCAACTACTAGTATTGGAAAGTTTTTCCATGTGAATAAGTGTTTCAAAGTGTAAATTTCCTTTGACTAAAAGTGTATTTGTCCTGTGTTTGCCCTTGATTTCAGATTTTTCATTCTGCAGTGTAATGAATTGTTCCAACTCTTCATAGACAATTGATCAGTGGGACAAACAAGTATCAGTAAAAATTAGGGAGCAGCTTAGATTTAATAACTTTTAATGTAAATCACTATCAGGGACATCAAATAAAAATCGAGTCACATGAGTGGAGGGATTGGCTACATTACCTACCCCTAAGAGACTAAAGTAGAAAGAAACCAAAAAACAAAGGCAGAGGAATCGTCACATAATGTCTAGATAAGCTGTGGAATTCAAGGTTATAGCATGTTGTGGATGGTCAAAGTAGAGCTCCGGGGATGGAAGAGAAGTTCATAGAAAAGAAATCTATTGTGTGACAGTAAGCACATAGATACTACATCTGACTCAGAAACTCCCTGACTTACAAATAATTGGAGGTTGAATTAGACCCACAGAAGAAAGGCTTGCCCTTTTCTAACACTTTTCTCCATATATCTATCTTTGATCACTCTAGGAGTCAATATATGAGCATGATGAACTTTTGGTCTGATTCAACATGGCGTATCATCTCTAACAAATGATTATTGGACAGACTTGCATAATCTATTTGATTATGTTGACATACAATAATATTTAAATATTTTCATACCGTTAAGCTCTGTTGAGAGGTCTGACAGATTAGCTGAAGAACACCATTATAGCTGAACACCACCATTACAGAGGCCACCAAAGGAACAAACAAGGATGTGTACTTGCACATAGAGCCATCCAAGCAGCAAAAAGTTCAAGACAAGGAACGGGATAAGAATAAAAAAAAAAAAAACCAAGAGCAGAACATCCTGGTGAATACACAAGAAGAGTGACTGGCAGAACCAAAAAGGAGAAGCAATATGGAGAGCAGCTGAAATCTTCCTTTTGGGAAAAATTAAGCTCTCCCTTTTGAGAGGGAGCAAGGAGCATAAAACATCATGCACGAAGAGGAAGGATGGAAGAAAAGAAGACAAGCTCACTTGTCAAAGACTTCTCAAGCCTGATCACTTTGACTTCAGCAACTAAGAACCACCAAGGAGGGCAGCCATTGCACTAACTATATAGTATCAGATCCGTGGTATTGTGTACTAACAGCTAATTTCACATATAAATTATTAAGTTTTGTGTATGTAGTAATGATGATTAATGTGCAAAAATTAACCATCAGTGCAGAACGCACTGTTAATGAATGAACTTAGCTTTAAAGTTTTAAAGTCTGAAGTTTAAAACCAGCCTCACTTATAAGTGTTCAAAAACACTCCGATAACAGTAATCTCTGATTACTTTATATATACAGAGATATATATTTGAAAATATTCCGTTTCAACACTCTATATACATGCTTCAAAACAATCAATGGAATAAAAAACAATTTAAAGAAGAAGAAGGCATGAACATAAAATATGTCTGCATTAGGCTGAAAAATAAAGTAAAATTTAAAAATACTGTGTGTTTCAGAAACAGGGTTCCTCCAGTATTAGTATGGAAAAAAAATCCTCACTATTTTTAAAATGGGGCTTGAGTAAATTATGACTAAATGGAGTACATGAAATGCTGTCAGTGATGGAAGAGGACTGGTCAGGGATGCAGGTAAGATTTCTTTCAGATCTATATCAAATGTTCGGGCGTAATATATTTCCTATATGAATATTAACCTTCTGTCTCCTCTCTCCCCACCCTTCCTTCTTTCTTTATCTCTATTTTTCTCTTTCTTTCTTTTGATTAGAAGTTGCTATTTGAGTGAGAAAGCATTTTGATGAGAAAGAGAAATTGCTGTTTTCTGATTAAATTAACAAGAAGGTATCTGGGAAACTGCTGATGATTTTGCTTCCTCAATCAGCCAGTCGATAAAGCACTGGCATTTTCATTACAAAAGCTAGATTAGAAAATATTTGACATTAAAAGAATTAGTCCACTGTCCTGCTGTCGTATCTCTATGCCACTGTAACCTTCATTTCAATGTAAAATATTTAATTTTATTCACAGTGTGAACAGCTGGTATTTCTTTTGCCAATTTCAGTTCTTAGCAAAACCCAAGGATATCAATGCTCGATGAAGGCAACCTATACATAGCTACGTTATTGATAAATAATATGCAGTTTCAGGAATGGCTTTATCACATTTCTTCATTAATTACTTTTTACTTCTCCTCGGATTACTTATTCCATTTGGAAATTTCATATTTTACAGGAAGATTACTAATCTGAATTAGTAACAATGCAACTAGATTGAGGATTCTCAATCTCTTTAAATTACCAGTCAAGAAAATTGCCGGGTTTTTTTTTCAGTTGAACTTACCTTTCCTATTCCTTTTTCTAGTGCTTCAGTTCGTTTCAGTGGCAAGTTAACCAAAAGTTTTACAGGGACCTAGTCTATCTAACTGTGACTATCATAAATTTTACTTCCTTCCTTCAAGTACGCATAATTTTCTTCCTCAGGTCCTCAGGAATATCTGCCACACTTCACTTGTAGCCCAGTAAATATGACTTTTGCCCTCAGCAGGAGGCTCAGCTGTGCGCTGACCTGGCAGTGCAGGGTCTCAGACTCGTGGTTGCCTGAGCTGGGTGTCACTGGTTTAACCTCTGTGCTGGGGCCAGTAACTGCTGCTTCCCCTGCTCCATCTTCAGCTCTGGGGGTGGCCCCACTGGAGAGGGCGTGACACTCCCCCTAGTCACTGCCTTGCAAACCACAGCCCTTTGCGTGCCTGGGGCTGGGGGCTGAGGATGGCAGAGGTGTGAGGATAACCCAGTGAGAAGAAGTCCTTCTGGGAGGGGGTGTTTTGTGCAACTCTTCCTCCTGTTTTGTTACAAAGGCTTTCCCGTGCTAGACATGATGTTTCTTCCTTCGTAATGTGTGTCATACAGTTCGCTTTCCAAATTAGTCACCACTTGACTAGTTCAGTGATTTTTCTGCTGAAATAATGGAAATAGAAAATAATAGTTTCAATATATTCAATATTGAAGTAGGAAATCTCTGCTTTGACAGGAATAATTGTGCCACTTTGTGTTTGGTTCATAGAAAGAACTTCAAAGAATGATGAACAGCCAAATAAACGACCTCATGACAATCTACTTAATTAGAATAAATTAGGAGAAAATATTGTTTTAACAGAAGAGAATCACTAGAGTTATCTCTAACAAGACACTTAATTATATACATCAAGGGGGATTTCTTAAGGGACCTCTCTTTTCTTCATCTATGTAACTCATTTAACATAGTTCCTCCTTTGTAAATGTGATTGGGGAGATATATCAAACTGGATAAATTAGATTTAATTTCATCACCCATATAAACTTTGTAAAAGTTCCAACCAATCAAGAAAGATGAAATCCCAAAGCTGATTTTGACTTTAATGAAAATTACATTTTATATTTGTGATGAGTGACTAAATTCAGGTATAATATCTTAATGACATACTGAAATGAAAACTTGCCATTGCTATATAGTGTTCCCTAATTAGCTAGATGTTTAGAATTGCTAAAAGCAAATACAGATTTGGAAAAGAAAACCCCAAAACCTATTTTATTGTTAGGATTTTTTTTTTCTTTAAATCATATGACTAAAAATTTTAACCTGGAAGATACAGCACACTGGAAATAGGGTCTATATATATATAGCCTGTTAAAAAAAATAATTGCAGAACAGGTAACAGAAGGATTGAAGCCAAATCTGCCCTCAGGACTGTATAGATTACTTAAATACACACAGAGGGACACGTTGTCACATATGCATGTGCTTACATACACAGGCGTACACAGAATATATATAAACTTTTATATTTAACAAAAAAAGAAAAGAGAAATCCCTAAATCTACCTGATTACAACTTTATTAGTACATATTCTCATATTTTATGGTAACTTCTCCTATTTTTATCAGAGACAGCAAGTTACAAACAGGAACTGTCACGAAAGAGGTGACCAACATAAATATATCGGCTTCTACACATCAGTCCTGAAGGGTACAAAGCACTGATAAAAAGTTTGAAGAGTGAAAGGAGTAATGTTCATTACTTTGTTATAATTCAATTTGCATAAGAATATAGGATCAAAGATTATGCTAGTTTAGAGTTTAAATCAACACAACAATTCAGGAAGTGACTGGAATACTGCTTTCATAGCTAGTTCAGTAGTTTCAGAGTCACGTATGTTTAAATTAATTTTATAAACCCAGTTCATCCTTTGTCCAGTGTTGAGAATGCACTGAGGACTGCACTGCTGATTCAGATTTATAATACCAAGCCTAAAAAGTCACTATAGAGTGAAAAAAAAGTTAGAATGTATTCTATTTTAAAGGATTAAATCTTTTAAGTTATTTTTCATTGCTAAAGCCCTTTTTCTGTCCTGAATCTAAGTCAGCAGCTAGAATTTTTTATGGAAGAGCACCCAAAATGCAAGTAGGACCTAGATTAGAAAAAGTTATTTCATTCTCTATATTGTCTTTTTTTTTTGTTTCAACTTCAGTTCTCTTTAATTCTTGTGGTTGGAAATATTTGGATGTCCTGCCAGCCTGGTGACATAATTTTCAATTTTCTTTTTTTATTTGTTTCACATTTAAGTTGCGCCCTGATGAGTACATTCCATCTGCTTACCATGCAACTGACAAATAGCTTGCAAATTAATGATCACAAGCTGTGAGGAACCTGTTTCACTTGAGTTCAAAACCCATCTGAACTCAATGTTGAAGTTCCTGACATTTTTGAGGGTCTGAAATGCCATTAGTGAGTTACATAATGAGGTCCCTTTTGAAGTGTTTTTGGTCAAGAGTGTTTAGTTGAAAACTGTATAATAAAAACATGTATAAAAACTGTATAATAAAACAGCCTTGTAAAAAGACTGTAATTTTTCATTACATTTTCACAAAAATGTATATAGTTGCAAATGATTGTTATATTTTGTATTTACATGATATCAATAAAGTTGGCATGTAAAGCTATAAAAGCGATGGATTGATCAATGTTAAACCAATGGCACATCCCATTCTCACTAGAAAAAATGCACTATTTTTTTCCCACCTGGAAGTAATGATCCCAAGATATAAGGAATATTTAATGTATTTTGTTTTTTCAAGCTCCTAATATAAACAGCAAGCTATAAAACAGACAGTAGCTGTTAAATTTCCTTGGAAAGCAGATTTAAACAAGGGGAGTTTTATCATTATGTCTATATTGGTTAGGCTGTAGTGGGACACATT
Source organism: Pluvialis apricaria (assembly GCA_017639485.1). NCBI lineage: Eukaryota > Metazoa > Chordata > Aves > Charadriiformes > Charadriidae > Pluvialis > Pluvialis apricaria. Next base: position 98,614,735 of record CM030009.1, read on the forward strand.
GGTATTAGAGTTCTGGAATAGGTAAATATGACACAAGACTTTTATGGAGAAGCCACATTGCTTTGAAGCAACTAGAGATTGCACAAGGAACAGTAGAGTGTCATGAATATCTTTAAAAGTCTAGGCTTAGATGACTGAATCCTGGTTTTGGTCAACACAATCAGCGAATTGCAGGAAGATGTTTCAGCAATTAAGCACAGAGATATCCATAGGCTAGTACATTAAAGCAGTGCCACAGTTACTATGACGGGCACCACAAGTTAATTACATTAATGTTCTAGTTTGCATAAAGAGCAAAAAGTCTCCCAACTGTACCTATATACTGCAATTTATTTTGCATACTAGCATGGTCTTGGAGCTCACAAAGTTGATTCTTTTTGACAGAAACTACAATGAAAGATGCATTTAAGGAATAGACCTAGGATATTTCAGCTGCTAATGGCTTTTTCTAGCGATGGTACTAGATAAGACTCTAACCAAAGCAAATTCTTCTTATAATGGAAATACCAAGGTTGCAGGAATGCAACCAAGATGTGTATTATATGTCATCCAAGTTTCTCCAGGGTCCAATGACCTTGTTGACTACATCACCGTTTGTCCATAATAGGAGTTTAAATACGTAGCTCCCATGTACATACCTGCATTGAGATATCAATCTTGATTGGAATCCAACCACAGAAAAAAAACCTGAAAAAATAAGCAAAAAACATATTATCACCTCGTCGGCTTGAATAATTACTCTATTTTCAAATGTTCTTGTCTGAACAACCTCAGGGTTTTCGTATGATCACTCATCCTAAAACAGTTATGATCTTCATTTTCCTCAGATGCGCTGGGGAACTCTTTCAGACTTCTCTCTCTCCTTATTGGAGCCATTATCCAGGAAACCTCTGTAACTATAAAACAGAGAAATGTTCTTGGGCCTATGAGAGAAAACAGCAACTTAGGACAATTTTATACTGGCATACCAGTGTTCTAGGCAATAATGTCTTAAAAATATATACTTCTGCTTCCAGTCACATCACAGTATCTGAATCAGAAAAAAATTATCTATTGTGCTTCTCAGAGTTTTCTTTTAAAATATAAAAGAACATATCTTGTTGAGTTATGAGTGCAAATTTCAATCAACTCCTCAGTTCTATTACTTTTTTCCTCCTGATAAAAGCAACTTATTTAACACAACTGTCCTATTAATGTAATTTTCTTATTAAAGCATTCTGCATATTGCTTTGAATATACAGTTCTGAAATCAGAAGACTTCTCTGAGAGCTATGTCTTCATAAATTTGTATATAAATTTATAGGGCAAGTTAGCTTTGTACTTTACCTCTGCAAAGCTTACAGTATGTTGCAGGTTAATTGTGAAGTTCATTTGCCTTGTCTCATTCGTGTGTGTGTGTATCTATAAATCTTGCAACACTGCAATTTCCTTAACACTGGATTTTCATTATCCATGAGTTAAGGAATCTTCTACTCATAACATCCTGACTGGCAAAGGCAGAAAGGTTTGTTAGCACTGTAGTCTCCCTCATTCACTCTAGAATTCCCTTAATTTCATGTAAATAAGCTAAGTGAATGAAAATGGGATGAGTCTGGATGAAGATGTAATGTTAAATTTTAATTCTCTTTATTCTGAGAAAAAGGATCATAAAAAACCATGAGACTGTGAGACTGTGATTTCATGTACATCCTACTGCTCTCAGAGTGGCAAAAGGGAGGGACCATATGAAATAATGGAAGACAGGAGGCTTTATAAAGAAAAATTTTTATATACATTGAAACACTGAATATGAAAGGTATGAAAAATGCTGCTTTGTTTAAATTTCAGAAAAACTTATGTCTTCTTTGTGTGGAAGACATTCCTCATTCAACATTTTTCTATTGTCCCAGGGGAACTTAAAGTAATGTCATAATAATTGTAACCTTTCACAATTTGTTCCGCTCTATCAAATCAACTTAACACATGTGCTATAAATTTACCTTAAACATTAAAACATTCAATAAACTCATTTTAAAAAAAGAGATAGACAAGAAAAGAAAAAAAGCATATTCCTACTGGATGCATTGGAGCTGGGAATGCAGTTTCCACAGCTAGAATACTTCAAATCATGGTAAGACTATCTTCTGCAATAGGAATAATTCATGAATTAGTTGTTCATTTGAGCTACTCATACATCCGCATAGATAAAGACAACCTGTTCTGACATTTATTTATCATAAGAATTTAATTATATGCTATTTTCCTCCATTTTGGTATTTAAAAATAGCAGCTACAGTTGGTACCATTTTATTATCTGAAGATTCTGCAAAGGATTTTAAAGCTCCTTATGATTTGTCATCCCCTAGGATACACAGGTTACTCAAAGAACAATTCACGTTTTGCACCCTGATATATGCTCTATTGAACTTCTCCATAGAATCATAGAATGGTTTAGGTTGGAAGGGACCTTGAAGATCATCGAGTGCCAACCCCCCTGCCATAGGCAGGGACACCTCCCACTAGACCAGGTTGCTCAAAGCCCCGTCCAGCCTACCCTTAAACACCTCCAGGGATGGAGCTTTCACAGCTTCCCTGGGCAATTTCTTCTGGTGTCTCACCACCCTCAGAGTGAAAAATTTCTTCCTAATATCTAATCTAAACGACCCTCTTCCAGTTTGAAGCCGTTCCCCCTCACCTTATCACTTCATGCCCTTGTAAAAAGTCCTTCTGAAGCTCTCCTGTAGGATCCCTTTAGGTACTGGAAGGCCACAATAAGGTCTCCCTGGAGCCTTCTCTTCTCCAGGCTGAACAACCCCAACTTTCTCAGCCTGTCCTCATAGGAGAGGTGCTCCAGCCCTCAGGTCATCTTCGTGGTCCTCCTCTGGACCCACCTCAACAGATCCATGTCTTTCTTATACTGGGGGCTCCAGAGCTGGATGCAGTATTCCAGGTGGGGTCTCACCAGAGTAGAGGGGTGGAATCACCTCCCTTGACCTGCTGGCCACACTTCTTGTCATGCAGCCCAGGATGCAGTTGGCTTTCTGGGCTGTGATTGCACATTGCTGGCTCAGGTTGAGCTTCTCGTCAGTCAGCCCCCCCAGGTCCTTCTCCTTTGGGCTGCTCTCGATCCATTCTCCGCCGGGCCTGTATTTGTGCTTGGGATTGCCCCAACCCAGATGTATGATATTTGATATGATATCATGATATTTCAAGTTCTGTAAAAAGTAAAAAAATTGCTAGTAACAAGTTGGAACACGATATTCTGTAAGGAGAGTCTTATCAAAAAGCTGTGTAATCTTACTTCTTCCTGATAATTATTCTGCTGTCATTTCGTTTCATTTCATTGTCTCAATTTTCCTCATCCTCAGTTTTCAACAATTTAATAGAAATGACTTTAAAATATTAACAATAATCTAAAAAAAATGACTTACATAGGAATACTAGCCCAGGACTCAATATTGATGTCTTAATATCAATTTGAAGAATTCACATTCTAGTATAGTTTGATTTGGTTTGGGTTTTTTTTCCCCTTATTTAGTTCCACACTATGTGAATCTGATATTATCCCACTCATATTTATCAGTGTTACAATTGTGCTGATAACGTAAATCCCCTAACCTTCTGCCTCTACTGAAAGGTGAAATGGAGATACTTCTGCAGACAGTGGTCACTACTGAAATAGGCATACACAGCGATTTTTCAAGCTTGTAATGTCAAGCTTTTGGTTGACAGATAGAGCTCAGAGGGTTGTGGTTAGTGGTGCAGAGTCCAGTTGGAGGTCTGTAACAAGTGGTGTCCCTCAGGGGTCAGTACTGGGTCCAGTCCTGTTCAATATATTCATCAATGACCTGGATGAAGGGATAGAGTGTACCATCAGCAAGTTTGCTGATGATACAAAACTGGGAGGAGTGGCTGACATGCTGGAAGGCTGTGCTGCCATACAGCATGACCTGGACAGGCTGGAGAATTGGGCAGAGAAAAACTGTACGAAATTCAACAAGGGCAAGTGTAGGGTACTGCATCTGGGGAGGAATAACCCCATGCATCAGTACAGGTTGGGGTCTGACCTCCTGGAGAGCAGCTCTGTGGAAAGGGACCTGGGAGTCCTGGTGGACAACAGGATAACCATGAGCCAGCAATGTGCCCTGGTGGCCAAGAAGGTCAATGGCATCCCGAGGTGCATCAAGAAGAGTGTGGCCAGCAGGTCGAGGGAGGTCATCCTCCCCCTCTACTCTGCCCTGGGGAGGCTGCATCTGGAGTACTGTGTCCAGTTCTGGGCTCCCCGGTTCAAGAAGGACAGGGAACTGCTGGAGAGGGTCCAGCAAAGAGCTACAAAGATGATTAGGGGACTGGAGCATCTTTCTTATGAGGAAAAGCTGAGGGACTTGGGTCTTTTTAGTCTGGAGAAAAGAAGACTGAGGGGGGATCTTATTAATGCTTATAAATACTTAAAAGGAGAGTGCCAGGAGGATGGGACCAGTCTTTTTTCAGTGGTGTCCAGTGATAGGACAAGAGGTAATGGGCACAAACTTGAACACAGGAAGTTCCATGTAAACATGAGGAGGAACTTCTTTACTCTGAGGGTGGCAGAGCACTGGCACAGGCTGCCCAGAGAGGTTGTGGAGTCTCCCACACTGGAGACATTCAAAACCCGCTTGGAGGCTGTCCTGTGCAACCTGCTGTAGGTGTCCCTGCTGTGGCAGGGGGGTTGGACTTAGATGATCTCCAGAGGTCCCTTCTAATCCTGACGATTCTGTGATTCTGTAATGGGATTGCTGTGTTCACAAATTACAAACTCCTTCTGGGATCTTAAATCAGAATTACACTTAGTTACTAATACTGTATATCAGCAGTTGATGGGCAGTCCTTTTTCATTTTACTTGCTGCCTGCTGTCTGGTTCACTGTTTTATCAGTTAAGTATGATTTAGCAGCTTTAGCAGTTCGTAGTTTACAATTTTTTCCTTACATTAATTAGATTTTAAATAGAAGAACATTGAGCAAATAGATTCATCTCTAGCAAATATTTCTTCCATCTACTATTATTTTAGGTTATTCTATTTTCAGTCGTTATGCCATGCTTTCCAGTCCAAAGTTTCGTGTAGACACAGAGAATATAGCTGTGATTGTAAACTGTGATTTATTAACCTTAGCCATTAATATAATGAGCAAAAGCCATCATACATTCCAGTGATATCACTGTGATAATGAGCGCCATCAGCACAGTATAAAGCTTCATGTCTATCCATATTCCTATTTAAATATACATCATGCAACATATGGGAAACATTTGTAGTTTTACAGCCATTTCTGTCAAAACATGACATTATGTTCCCAAGTATTTTTATATATATCGTTACTGTTTGGGTTTTATTACAAAACATTTTTAAGTAACACTATCAGGTACTTCTGGCTACGTAGTAGATTCTATAGACTTCTCAGAAAAAGAAGATTGAATAAGTGCTGTTTATATTAGAGGTGAATAGACACTGAATGTTTTGTTATCTGTAATGGAATTTTCATTCTGAGAGGGGAAAAAAAGTGAAAGTTCCTCCTTCCATTTTTTATCAGAATGTAATCAAATAACAAAACACATTATATTAGGAATTTGGTTTGTTTTCAGCCCTATAGCTGCCAATCCCTTAGAAAAAGAAAGAAGAATAGCTTTCAAGAAGCTATTGGTATTTACTGTCAAGTTTGTTTTCATCCCCCACACAAATGCATTTCCAAGGACATCTAGATAATATTTTTTTGATATAAGTCCTTTTAATCATTCCTAGAGAGATTAGTGGAAAATTAGTCTTCCAGAAATATGGCATCATCTTATGGGGTTTGTTTTGGACACTTTTTTTACTCATTATAAATGCAAACTCGTATGACTGCATAGTAGTTTTAAACAGATTACCAAGTTTCATTTAACAAGTGACAATTTTCGTATTTTAGCTTAATAAACTCGAAAAGCCATGGCTATTTTTCTTCTGTTTACTGTAAGCTCAATGAAAAAACAAAATGCATTCTACATTTAACATATACTGCCATAGGTAGTTTTATAAAAAATGTTACTTTGCTTCTTTTCTCTTGATCTTCTAGATGGTGACATGTTTCAAATCAAAGTTAGAAAACAGTTGCAGATTCTTACTGTATTTAAGCAAATGCTTGAGTCCCACTAAACTAGCAGAGGTACATGCTGGAAGTTAAAAGCACGTGTTTGTTTTCCTAAGTGGTGCTAGAGCCTGAAGTCATTGTCTAAAATCCTGTTTTATCAAGACCCTCTTCCTCCAAAAATGCTAGGGTTTGAAGAATGATTAGAAATATTACACGAACTGTCTTTTCCATCTATATGCAGTTTTAAAAAGACAGCAATTATTTTAGGCTATTAATTTGCTACATTGTTACTCAAACACAGAGGCAGATCTCTTGGACATGGCAACTAAAATGCAATCACATTGTACTAAAATGCAATTACATACACTTTCATATAGCATTATAGGATATAAAAAAGGATGTTTCCTATGAGTTATGACTGTATGCCCAAAGTTTAAAAGAAAATGTTAAGACTTTGATTAGGGCTTGGGAAAAAGATTTTTAAAAAATGAATTCAATATATGGAGCTAATTTTTACTCTTTACATTTATTTTCATTTGTTACTTAAGTTTGTTACTTAAAGCTCATACGTTGTACATATTTGTAAAATACTGAATGGTCCTTCAGACAATATTTACTTCTTGTTTATCATCTTGTGTGAGAACTCAGATAACCTGAAAATTTAAAATAATTATATAGATTTTATTGTTCTAAGTTGTTCTGTACTTAACCTGGTGTAGCTCAGACTAATTTATTTCACACCTCCATATGGAATAGAACAGTCATAGACATTTGAAAAAATTAAATTGTATGAAGGAAAGAGGTATGCTGTATAACCTATTTTTAGAAGGAAAGAGGAAATGGGGTCTATATGATTGTCTATCTGCAGTGGGATTTTAAAAATCTTCCTTCAATGTCAATTAGACAAGAGTGTATAGCTCTTAGTTACAACTATATGAACAAAAGAACTGGCCATTGCACGGTGTCATCCATCACTGACACTTCTGGAGCTGGGCATTGCAAAGGTGAGGTGGTTGAGATGTAGTTTTCAAAGAAAGAAAAGAATAAAAAGAGTGACTTACATTACCTTTATCGATTAATTTGTAGTCAGGAGTTCAGAAGGAAGCTACAGTTCCAGAAAAGGCTGAGAAGATCTTCAAAAATCATTAAATAAATAGCACAATACCTTTCAAAGTTGTTCCTTGGCAAAGGTTCAGAAGTGATTTAAAAGCACAGCTGTTCACAGAAAAAGACAAAAAGATAAAGCAAGAAGTAGAATATCTATAGTGGTGAACAAAAAAACACCCCAGAGAAAAGTTTTTAGGGAGGCTTGTCAGTTTCTTCCACTCTTTCTATTTGTTTTTAGAAAGAAAGTAACAAATGCCACAAAAATTATTTTTCACATTATAAATTATTTTATGAAATAGGTTTATTCACTTATCTTCCTCTGTATGTCTTCTGTGATCAACCCTGTTCTGAAGTGCCTGTCTCAGGCAATTTGGAAACAGTATAGAATATAAGTCTATCAGTATACAGATCCATATCAGTGACCCATACTGAGTAGGCTGCTAATGAGAGTTCCATATGAAGGAGTTTGTCTAAATGCTGGGAATATCAGAAGAGGACAGAAGATATTAAGATTCATTTAATTAATCCAACAATAGGAATACAAATCATCCTCACGTGAATTTTTGGGGTGGCACATTGAAGACAGAGGCTTCCATTATCGTCAAGCTCAAACCAGGTTGAAAAACATGAGTTTCACAAATTAAATAGGTTGTGGGCTTACTTTTTTAGGGTTTTCTTGTTGACTGTAATAACAAATGCAATCCGAAAAATCATAAGATTCTTCCTGCTATTGCTCTGTGCTATGAAGACATAGCAATAGGATCGGTTCAGTACTTAGGTGTTGTACAGACAGTATTAAAGATGAAAAGTTACAGAGCAGAGAAATTCCTTGATGGGAAAACACACTTCACTGGAAAATCCAACCTGAGTCCTGAAGTTTGCACAAAAAATTCAGTGACATGCCCCAGTTTTAGAGATATATTGAGACTACGTAAGTAATTTTAAATGCTAAGAAACAGAACTATTTGCTAGTTTACTAATGACAATGCGTTGGTTACCGGTAGAATCTAATACTTGCACATTAAATTTCAAGTGCAGTGTTCTATTGGGAATATTACCTAGATAAATTGGTGGGTTAACATTTGGTAATACTACAGGCGTACACACCTACACAGACACAGTCACAGACGCAAATGCAAAGAGAAAGAAATCCCCTGAAAACAGTAGATGGGGCATTGATCAAACACTTGGATGAAAGTTTGGTTGTGATTGATTGCCAACTCTGTCTACAAAGCCACCATCAAAAAAGGAATAGCACAAAATAAATAGTTCTTTCTTCAGTATGATGACAAATATGTTTCTCTGAAATAGCAGTTGTACAGAAAGCAGTACAGTAAGGGTCTTTTCCATGCAAGCTGTCTTGAGAAAAAAAGACATAATATTTTTCAGACTCTGAGAAGGTGTACCACTATTGCATTTACAGTTTCTATTGCTGTCTAAAATGAACACAATTATTGCATTCTAAAATTAAAAATAAAACAAACTTGGGTGAAAATACAGAAGCATGTACTTTCACACAAAGAAAGACAGCACTTGCTACCCAAAACCAACAGGGAATTTGTATAGTATTTTTTTTTAATTAATTGTGCATGGAAATGACCTGAGAAATAACCAGTTACTTAAAAATAAATTTACCACTGAAAGTGGTAAAACAACAAAGTGATAGACTGTAAGAATCTTTATAAAACTCTATAAAAATTCTAAGAATTCTGTATACTGTGGTTGTATAAAAGCACTCAGAATATATATTTAAAGTCTCAATACTTTTAATATTTGATCTTTTTGCAGTTTTTGTAAGTTTTGCAGTGTTGATTAAAAATGAAAAGTAAAAAAACAGCAAAATTTCATTATGATAAAAACACATTGTTGACAATCCCATGTTTCTTCATTAAACAGCACCCACAGTTTCCAGTCCATCCAGTTTCCAAATTCTCCATTAAAATATATTTTTATTTATTTTTAGAATTATGCTAGCTGACACATCTACAGACATTTGCCACATTCAGGTTTCCAGTGTGAACAAATCATTTAAAATGTCAAGTGTTCTCTTATAAAGGTTATCAGCAGGACCATACGTAAACTAATTCACCATTTACTGTATAAGTACTTAATATATTCTTATTTTACTGGAACATTAATAAAGAGAACCATAAATAACGTTTTAAAGAGTCAATTAAATGCATTTTAATTATATCATTAATTTCACTCTTCAATGTTTTGAAATATATGGACGCTCTACACAGGAAAACTAATGTCGAGAATCAGATCTATATGCAAATCTAAAAGACAGATAGTTCAGCTTAATATGAAGATCCAGGTGACATTTTAAGTGAAAAACCTAAATACCTGCACTGGATTTTACTCAGGCTTAACACACTTAAAGCCAAGTGTGCAATCACAGAACCCAAATTAACCTCTTAACCATTTCTCTATGGTTCATAGCAAACACAACTTTCACCTATAAGCTTGCCTATGGTGCTTAATTTTCTGCTACAGGTCATGCCCAAGGTGCTGCCATTTGAGTAGAGCTAAGCATCTGAGAACCCATCCCATAGCTAAGCCTCTTAAAGTTTCATAAGTTAAGCAGTAGTACATTTTTCCTAGCTTTTGGTGCTTTTACTGTGTTCTTTGTATATGTAACGCACACCAAACTGTTTAATACCATTACCACAATCCGTTTCCTCTAAAACAAAGCATGGTTGGAGTTGAATAAGAGTCTAGAGACTGTTAGGCTGCAGGCTGCAAGAATAAAAAAAAAATAAAAATAAAAATAAAGAGAATAGAAATTCTCAGCACTAATTTGTAAGTTACTCTCATCAGGCTGAAGGATCTGGTTGAATTCTCCATCTTTCCTGTCAAACTACTGTGAAATAAATAATGCAAGAATCAAGAGGCTAGAGAAAGTAATCATAAATAGTGCAAAGTCTATCTGTAGGACTCTCAGCCAGGATAAGAGGGTCCTGGTTTCTATTGTTTGGATTGCTTACATATTTGCATTAAACAGTCACCAAAGAAATATTAGAAATAATTAGAGACCTGAGTCCCATACTCACAGATGGTGTGTCCTAGCCATCGATATAATTCATTTCTGTCTTGGTTTTCATCTTGCTCATGGAATCTCATATCCTTCTGTACAGAGGAACAGATCTCACAAAGCAGCTCAAGTCTCTTTCATCATGAAAGCTGTAGCTTTGAATACTGTGAGGTCAAACCTGAATTTCCTACTTGATGTAGAACACTAACAACTAGCTTTTGTACAAAAAGGGTGAGTAGCCTTCAAATATCTAATTCTGTAAGCACTTCTATATGCTTGTTTTTTACTTAGCGGTACTAAGCAAACAAAGCAGGCCTTGGGCAGAACTGAAAGACTGAGCGCAAAACGATAACCAAAGAGCAACCCAGTACATCTGGAGCTACTAGATACTCTTCTGAGATTGTTTTCTAAGTATAGGATTCGTATAATTTCATTTAAACCCTCTAGTAGTTACACATTTTTCTCAGCTAGTCACCAAGTCAACTTCTTCTAAAACCAGAATCTAAGACTCTAAAGGAAGTCCAGATTATTTTAAGACTGCTTGCCTAAATTTTAGACAGCTGAAGTTAGATTAAAAGGCTTCTACTTTATGTGGTTCTTATTTTATGTGCTTCCTTTGTGTTTTTTGCACAGTTTAAGACCATCCAAATTGCACGCAGTCTAGCACCTACCTTACAGTTACTTCTGATCGCGGTTAAAGTAGAAGGGACTTTGAACTGCCCTGTTTGCTGTGTGTGTGCTCAAAGCATGCCTAATGCAAGTAACAGTGTACATTTTCCTGCAGTAGAAGCTGCTTTATAGAAAACAGCACAGGCAGAAGAAAAGCTGTGGGTGCTATTGTGTACTATGTTAAAGAAAGCAAATTAGTGCCTAAACCACCCAGGCAGAAGAAGATTTAGATTTAATTCCCTCCTTGGCCTGAAGGGGAACTTTAGAGTGCCAGAACAAAAACTGTTTTAATCCTGGAAACAGAATAGTATTCTCTACTAATTTCTAGGGTATAAGAACAGGATCAGAATGTAGAAGGAAGTGATGATAGTGGAGTGCTATAGAAACAGTTAAAAAATCATAGTGGAATAATATATATTACTTCAATGTCTTCAATTTCTATGAAGGAGCATGAATAAAATTTCCCCCAACCAAAGACCCGATGAATGGCATATCAATGACATAATGTTATTCAAAGTACATAAATATGAGAAGATTAATATAACCTTATAGGTACTTTTTTTTCCTTTTATTCTCATGAAATTTTTCTATCACTTTCTCTGAAGGTGTTATTGTCCATTAATTCTGATAAATTAAATAGGTCAAAGACTTTTTTTTTGAGTCCTGACCAAAATAAAAACAACTTTTGTTCATATAGCTCACCTTTATTTCAGAACTATCCAAAAAAAGCCTGTGTGGCTGCATCCTAACTGCCCATAAGAAGCATTTTTTCACCAGTAATATTCTACCCAGACAAAACCTGAGCATTTTTGACAGAGTGCCAGCTAATTTGGGCCACAGCCAAAGGGTTGTTCTTACAATTAAACTGTATGGAAAATTTTGTATTTGTGTTCAGGTCTGTATTCTGGTGGTTTTCCTTTTACTGCTATAGATGTATCAATTGTAATCAGCAGTAGTAATATGGCTTTGTAACACCTGTGCTAGGTGAGAATTAGATAGCCAACTTTACTAATTGAGGGAACCGTGTATATGCTATCAAACAGCAATATTTCCCTTCTCAATCTGGTGACAACTCCACAGTTGTAGAGATTTTTCTGAAACACTGCATTCTTGTAATTAGCTCTTTATCTAATCTTAATGCTGTGTTTTGCTTTTACTGTGCTTTCTAGTTTATAAAAGCAATGTGACAAAACACTAAACAAAACACAACGAATGTATCTTACTCCCCAAATCAAAAACATTCAGCCTGAAGCATGCTTGAGTAGAATTTTATGGTTGGAGGTCTAAATATAAAGATGGAGAAGTTATTATGCACTGAGAATATTGCATCAGAAATAATAAAATTATTCCATTCTCACTAGTCCATTTATACAATGCATTTAAAGAATTTGAAACATAGAATGTTTGGCTGCATTGAATACCTGGGTTTTGACTATTACATAACAGTGAGTCAGCCGTGAAGTGTGGAGTCTGTCTCAGCTAATTCCAAGTAGGTAATCTCACTACTTTCCTTGCTTGAATCTTTCCTTAATAGCCTCACTACTTCCCTTAATAGTGTCACTGAAACTAGGGTGGAAAATGATAGGCAAAAATGGTAGGAACTACAGAGGACTATTTCTGAGTGTATACATTTATTAAGATAGAAACACAAACAAATTATATACACATTATTCTTGTAGGAACTTCACTGAACAGGTGGGGTCTGATTCTCTTTTCTTCTCTATTTACCAATAAGGAACAATTCCTGATTTACTTTCCACTTTTGCTAATAAGAGGAAATAAAGACTATATTGCTGTCCACTTAGTTCAAATCAGTCCAATTAACTCTTATTTTTATGAAAAAGTGTTTCATCAATATCTTCTGGTTTTTATGAAACTGATGATCTCAGTGAGGAAAGGGGTGAAAAGTCCTGAAACGGGCAAGGTTCCAGCGTGGGCATATTCCAGTGAAAGCAGAGTACCTGGTACCTGTGGAAGAACCTTTCCTGTGAGAACTGCATATTGTATCTCCTCGTCTCCATTGAGCCAAATGACTCTTTCCAGCCCCTGACTGCACTCTACACTCTTTGCTGCACATTCAGAGCAACTCTGCAAGGGAGTAGTACGTTTCTGTCACTAATAGCATTTTGCTCTATACCTTGGAGAAAAAGAAATAAAAAAGATCTGTGGGTTAAAATTCTCTGTTTCCTAGCCCACACAGGCAGGGAGAGGTTCAATGTTACTGATAAAATGTTTTTATTTGCTCTATTAGTAGAAGTGAGAGGAAAAATTAGGAGTCTTCCGTCATCATCCATTACCTATTATATATGTTGCCACAGGCAAGAAACATGCTGTTACTAATTTTAGTTTACTTTGTTCGTCTCATTTTGCTTTTGTTAGCTTGCAAATGTGACTGCCTACTGTGATATGACCCAAGTTTCTTGAAATGAGATCCTTTCTGGGATTCTGTTGCATAAGATGTGTTGTACAGCTCAAAGCATCTTAAACATTTGAAATCTCAATACTTCCTCAATTCAGTTAAAATTAATTGTCCTATTTGATTTCAGGAAATCAGGAAAGTCCAAGGAAAAGGAAGGTGTTTGGAATGCTGGAGACTAAAGAAAGAAATTATGGTGTAAGTCCGGTTAATCAAATGTCACCTGTTGGCATATGTGGGGTCAGCATTTTTCTCTCTCACTATGTGGCACTTTGTTGAGCAGTAGTTCAGTCCCATGTTCCTTAGGAGGGAATAGTTTTAGTCTGTGCCTAACTGAAATATATGTGAGGAAGCAAAACCCAAGAGGATATTCTTCAGGGGTTTGGGGAGGTTTTATATGATCTTTTTTCTTTTTATGGACTCTCATTTCTTAGAATCATAGAATAATAGAATGGTTTAGGTTGGAAGGGACCTTAAAGATCATATGGTTCCAAACCCCCCTGTCATAGGCAGGGACACCTCCCACTAGACCAGGTTGCTCAAAGCCCCATCCAGCCTGGTGTTAAACACCTCCAGGGATGGAGCTTCCACAACTTCTCTGGGCAACTTATCCAAGTGCCTTACCACCCTCAGAGTGAAAAATTTCTTCCTAATATCTCATCTAAATCTACCCTCTTCCTGTTTAAAGTCATTCCTCTTCATCCTCTCGCTACATGCCCATCGTAAAAAGTCCTTGCCCAGCTTTCCTGTAGGCTCCCTTTATGTACTGGAAAGCTGTTATACAGTCTCCCCGGAGCCTTCTCTTCTCCAGGCTGAACAATCCCAACTCTCTTGGCCTGTCCTTGTAGGAGAGGTGCTCCAGCCCTCAGATCATCTTTGTGGCCCTCCTCTGGACCTGCTCCAACAGATCCCTGTCTTTCCTATGTTGGGGACTCCAGAGCTAGATGCAGTACTCCAGGTGGGGTCTCACGAGAGTGGAGCAGAGGGGCAGAAGCACCTCCCTCGACTTGCTGGCCATGTTTCTTTTGATGCAGCCCAGGATATGACTGGCTTTCTGGTCTGCAAGCACACATTGCTTGCTTATATTGAGCTTCTCATCAACCAACACCCTCAAGTCCTTCTGCTCAAGGCTGTTCTCATCCCATTCTCTGCCCAGCCTGTATTTGTGCTTGGGATTGCCCCGACCCAGATGAAGGACCTTGCACTTGGTCTTGTTGAACTTCATGAGGTTTGCACAGGCCCACCTCTCCAGCCTGTCCAGGTCCCTCTGGATGGTATCCCTTCCCTCCAGTGCATTGACCGCTCCACGCAGCTTGGTGTTGTCAGCAAACTTGCTGAGGGTGCACTCAATCCCACTGTCCTTGTCACCAATGAAGATGTTGAACAGCACCGGTCCCAGTACCGACCCCTGAGGAACATCACTCATAGCTGGTCTTCACTTGAACATCGAGCCATTGACCACAACTCTGTGAATGAGACCATCCAGCCAGTTCCTTATCCACCGAGTGGTCCATCTGTCAAATCCATGTCTCTCTAATTTAGAGACCAGGATATCATGCAGGACAGTGTTAAACACTTTGCACAAGTCCAGGTAGATGACATCAGTTGCTCTTCCCTTGTCCATTACCACTGTAACCCCTTTGTAAAAGGCCACCAAATTTGTCAGGCATGACTTGCGCTTGGTGAAGCGATGTTGGCTGCTACCAATCACCTCCTTATTTTCCATGTGCCTTAGCAGAGTTTCCAGGAGGATTGGCTCCATGTTCTTGCCAGGCACAGAGGTGAGACTGACTGGCCTATAGTTCCCTGGGTCTTCCTTTTTTCCCTTTTTGAAAAAAGGGATTTCTTAAACCTCTGCATCATTTTTTAAGGTTACTATCATTTTGTGTCAGGAAGTTTAATCTGTTAACTAGACCATGTATACATAACATTTCTTGCATTGGTTTGAAATACTTTTGCAAAACATGTCTAGAACTTTTTTTTATCTCAGAACATAGATGGAACTTAAAAAATACATTTGTTTCCCTTTTCTGATTCTGCCTGTTTTATACTTCATTTTCCACCTCAATAGAATATTCTTACCAAAATACAAAACAAAATAAACAATCAAAAACCTGTGACACAGTACAGTGTTGTGGAATGGAAAAATGAAAAAGATTATGTTATTATGTTATTTCCTCTGGAGATTTACTCACCTGGAAAGAGAAAACATGTGTACTATCAGTGATTTTTTGGGTGAATGTGACAAGTTCCATACCAAGCCTTATGCAGCCAGAGAAATGGAGATTCTAAAATTCAATAATCCCTCTTATAGTCTACTTCCTCTACTCTGCATCATATGTTCTATACCCTGTATGCCTTCCATATTTCATTCATTGTCTCACTCACTGATGCAGTTATATTCATATCAGCTGAAGCTCTTAAAGAATGGACACACACAAATACTGAGAGTTGGAAACTTGCCTAAAAAAAATCCTTTGTGCACCCTATTTGCCTTAGTAATCACAGGAAAATCTATGTTCCTAAATTAGGGCAATATTTTTCCCAGTCTTTTATTATCCCTGGAGAGACACTTAATCCTTTAGAAAGCCATTTGGGGCATCTGCATTCCATTTCTCTTAAGCCCTCCAGAGATGCCTGGCTTTTCAAGACAGTGTACAGGGAAGCTATTTTCCTAATTTAGACACATGTAAATGTATCTCAGAATCATAGAAAAATTTAGAAAGAATTTCTGGAAGTCATCTAGTCCAAGACCTCACTTCAAGCACCACCAACTAGATCAAGTTATTAAGAGGTTTGACCAGTAGAGTATAAATCTCTTCAGGGATGGAAAGTCCATCTCAACCTCTCTGGGCAACCTGTCCCAGTTTGTGATTATTTTAGTGGTGAAAAACTTTATTCTAATATATAGTTTATTTTTCCTCGTATCATAGTTCGTCTCATTGTAATTCGTGTCCAGAGCTTCTTGTCTATCACTGTACATTTCCAAGAAGAGTTTGTCTCTGTCCTATGCATAAAACTTCATTAATATCTCCCCTAAGACTTATCTTCAGAGCACTGAACAAACTCAGGTTTCTCAACCTCTTAAATATTTTGTGATACATCCTCCTAATCATTTTGGTCATTGTCTGATGTACTCAGTCCAGTACACCAATGTCTTTATTGCACCAGGGAATAAAAACTGGACACAGTATTCCAAATGCAGCCTCACACCCACTGAACAGAGGGGAATAATTACTTCCCTTGACCTGCCGGCAACACTTTTGCTGACACAGACCAGAATGCATTTGACCACCTTTGCCACAAGGCTATAATATTTGCTGTGCACCATGACCTGCAGGTCCCTTTTTTGGCACCATTACATAGTCTCTGGTGTCATTAAATGATATGAATACAATCTAAAATGAACACTAGGAAACATCTTGAAGGCAATGTATGAAAATGTGGTGTAGCAACCAGTGTTGTAGACCTCTCTTACATGTGTCATGCAGAAGGTGGGAGCAGGTGATCTCAGTGATATCTTCTGGTATTAAAAACTAATAACGTATAATAGTATGCTTTTAATTATTTCATCTCCAAGCTACTTCTGTGAATTATAGGCTCTCAATCTCTGTTATTTCAGTAAGGTGTATAAAACCACCTTGCTTTGCTATTTTGTCTCCAGTCATTCAAGAAAAGTGCTTGACTATAGGCCATTTTGTGGCAATCAGGTTTGTTGGTTTTGATGCTCACTTGTATTCTACTTGAATACATTTCTCACTAATTTATTTAATTAAAGGGTATGTAGCATACTGGCTATTGTGTACCTGTTCAATGCTCCTGAATATGACATATTTCACTTTTTTTCATAGATTTCAATGTTTCTGCAAGTAAAGTAAATTCTTTTCTAAGTTAGAAGAGAGGGAATCCATACTTTAGGAGCAATAAATACTCAGAACTGTTCTGATTTGTAAAGTTCATGTTGAAAATTTAAAGCATATTGTCTTTTTAAACAATTCGCCTCCTATGAGTTTCACTTTTGTATGTGTATATATATATGAATACATGTGCATCAGATTATAGAGATTATAGAAAATTCTGATATAGTGATAAACTCATATAAGTAATTTAAGATTATCATTTTTTTCCATCAAGTACAAAGAAATCACAGAAGTAAATACTAATGTGGCATTCTTTTTTATCTGTGTCTCTCAATATGTTTTTCATCCAAAATATTTTTTTTCTTTTGTGTAAGACGAATTCAGGGAGTATACAAAAAGACAGTGATGTGCTGCCAATATTTTTGCAAGAGTTTCCCTGAACAATCCCATTATATCCTGTATTACACATCTACCTCAATGGTGTATTCATTTTCAGATAAAACGAGTAAGAAATTAGAAAATGTTTTCTTATTGAAATAAGAAAATTCTTTCCAATATCTCTAAACAAAGAAATGCATCATAAAAAAAGCATTTAACAATAGCACTTACTTCGAATGCTTCTTTTTTTCCCAGAAATAGCTGTTTATGGTAACAACTTTCTGCTTGTTTGTACTTCTGTTTTTTGAACAGCAACCTGGATTTTTTCATGTCTTTCAAAGGCATGTCTTATATAATTTATATTGAAGAGTAAAAATAGATTTGTGATAAAAAAGACACTTATTTTTAAATGTCTTGTTGTTGTGACTCCCAGAGACTTTCCTTATTAGAAGAAAATATAAGGAAGGGGCAAAAAGTGCACCCACAGCAAATTTACCTATGACATGAAGCTGCGTGGTGCAGTCGACACACTGTAGGGAAGGGATACCATCCAGAGAGACCTGGACAGGCTGGAGAGGTGGGCCCATGCCAACCTCATGAAGTTCAACAAGGCCAAGTGCAAGGTCCTACATCTGGGTCGGGGCAATCCCAACCACAAGTACAGGCTGGGCAGAGAATGGATTAACAGCAGCCCTGAGCAGAAGGACTTGGGGGTGTTGGTGGACAAGAAGCTCAATGTGAGCCTGCAGTGTACGCTCACAGCCCAGAAGGCCAAACATATCCTGGGCTGCATGGAAAGAAGCATGGCCAGCAGTTCGAGGGAGGTGATTCTGCCCCTCTACTCCACTCTTGTGAGACCCCACCTGGAGTACTGCATCCCCCAACATAGGAAAGGCATGGACCTGTTGGAGCAAGTCCAGAGGAGGGCCGTGAATGTGATCAGAGGGGATGGAGCACCCTTCCTTTGAAGCCAGGCTGAGAGAGTTGGGGCTGTTCAACCTGGAGAAGAGGCAGCCCCAGAGAGACCCTCTGGAGTGGCCCTCCAGTATCTGAAGGGAGCCTATAGAAAAGGTGGTGAAGGACTCTTTATCAGGGAATGTAGTGATAGGAATAGGGGTAACGGTTTTAAACTGAAAGAGGGTAGATTTAGAGTAGATATAAGGAAGAAATTCTTTACTGCGAGGGTGGTGAGACATGGGAACAGGTTGCCCAGATAAGTTGTGGAGGTCTTATCCTGGCAAGTGTTCAAGGCCAGGTTGGCCTGGCCTTGGTACCTGGTCTATTGGAAGATGTCCTTGCCCATGGCAAGGGAGCTTAAACTAGATGATCTTCAAGGTCCTTTCCAACCCAAACCATTCTATGATTCTGTGAAATTTATAAAAGGCAATTTAATATTTCTACACTTTTTTTTCTCATTGATTTTATTTCCAAGCCCCTCCTTTGTATGTTCTCCTGCTAGACGTTTCAAGAACACTACTTCTGAAAAACATAGGACATCACTTTTCTTCCACAGAAGCTGTAACCCATACTTTATATTACCTGTAGTCATAAAACCATACCATCAAAATACCTGTAAGCACAACTTACCTCAGCGTAGCTGAAGCCAATTTTTGTGTTCCTTGAAGGTAATAATCTTTGACGTTTTCTCCGCTGTTAAACATTCTCAGTAAAATACCATGAAGAACTAGTATGTCAGAAACAAATACAAACCTCTGACACATAATTGTATTGATAACCTTGCTGTTCTATCCAATGAGAAAGGTAAAGCTGCCAGATAAGTCAGATCTAGCTGATCCATCAAGCTCTGAAGCTTTGGGGATATTTTCACATAGAACTGCTAAACTTTTTGTCATGTTGTCTTTGCTTTGATTGGCTTCTTCCCCTTCCATATCTTTTCACAGGCTCTCAATAGAAGAGCTAAGAGGGTCAGGCAGGAGAAAAGAAAAAACAATTCAGTAAAGCAGTATCCTGCCCTGCCATGGGCTCCTTTCCCAGAGCAGCAGGTTTTCCATCCACTATGCCAGCATGGCCAGAAGAGATAATTAAACCTTTTATGTTTGATAGGCCAGCAGGCTGGCTGGTCCTTTATCAATTTCTATGGGAAACAACTAAAACTTGGAAAGAAAACAAGTCTCCCATCATAAAAATCTCATTCATTATTGTTCTTCTTCAACCAATGAAATATTAATCAAATGAAAACATTCCTACAGCATGAAGTATACAGAAATTGCATTAACTTCAAAATATTTCATTGCTAGTTTAAGCAGTCTGTGGACAATTGACTGTCTATTAACTCTTCATGAGTCCTAAATGGTGTCTACTTCATGGCTTAAAAAGAAGTCCTTAACACAAGAAATTATCATGAAACCAATACAAATCAACTTGTATTACAATTTTTAAACTGTAATTTATTGTGGAAATAAATTTTAGTCCATACTGTAACCTAAGAATTTGAATCTGATAAGTTCAAAACATTTTTATAGTGAAATAATTAAATAGCTATTGTGTAGTATTTTGAAGGAAACATCATTTTATTAAATGTAAGTATTGATGCTAATTATCCATACAACACTTATTTTAACAATTTTCAAATCATAACAGAAAGAGCTGAATCTTGACCAGATTGTGCAATCATCCTCAGTGTCATAGAATCATAGAATCATAGAATCATAGAATAAGTGAGGTTGGAAGGGACCATTAAGATCATCAAGTCCAACCGTTAACCTACCCTGATTTAAAAACACCCACTTCTAAACCATGTCCCTAAGCACCTCATCTACCCTTTTCTTAAACACCTCCAGGGATGGTGAATCCACCACCTCTCTGGGCAGCCCATTCCAATGTTTAATAACCCTTTGAGTGAAAAAATGCTTCCTAATATCCAATCTAAACCTGCCCTGACATAACTTGAACCCGTTTCCTCTTGTCCTATCACTTGCCACGTAGGAGAAGAGGTCAGCCCCCATCTCTCTAAAACCTCCCTTCAGGTAGTTGTAGAGGGTGATAAGGTCACCCCTCAGCCTCCTCTTCTCCAGGCTAAACAACCCCAGCTCCCTCAGTCGTTCCTCATAAGGCTTGTCCTCCAGACCCCTCACCAGCCTGGTAGCCCTTCTCTGGACACGCTCCAGCACCTCAATGTCCTTCTTGTAGTGAGGGGCCCAAAACTGAACACAGTACTCGAGGTGAGGCCTCACCAGTGCCGAGTACAGGGGGATGATTACTTCCCTACTCCGGCTCACTACACTATTCCTGATGCAGGCCAGGATGTTGTTGGCCCTCTTGGCTGCCTGGGCACACTGCTGGCTCATACTCAGCCGGCTGTCCACCAACACCCCCAGATCCTTCTCTGCCAGGCAGCTTTCGAGCCACTCCGCCCCCAGTCTGTAGCACTGCATGGGGTTGTTGTGACCCAAGTGCAGGACCCGACACTTGGCCTTGTTGAACCTCATACCATTGGCCTCAGCCCATCTGTCCAGCCTGTCCAGATCTCTCTGCAGAGCCAATCTACCCTCAAGCAGATCAACACGCCCCCCCAGTTTAGTGTCGTCTGCGAACTTACTGAGGGTGCACTCGATCCCCTCATCCAGATCATTAATAAAGATATTAAAGAGAACCGGTCCCAGCACCGATCCCTGGGGGACACCACTTGTCACTGGACACCAACTGGATTTAACTCCATTTATCACCACTCTCTGGGTACGGCCATCCAACCAGTTTTTTACCCAGCGAAGGGTACACCTGTCCAGGCCACGAGCAGCCAGTTTCTCCAGTAGAATGCTATGGGAAACGGTGTCAAAAGCCTTGCAAAAGTCCAGGTAGACAACATCCACAGCTTTTCCTTCATCCACTAAGCGGGTCACCTCATCATAGAAGGAGATCAGGTTTGACAGGCATGACCTGCCCTTCACAAACCCATGCTGACTGGGCCTGATCACCTTGTTCTCCTGCATGTGCCGTGTGATGGCACTGAGGATGATCTGTTCCATGACCTTCCCAGGCACCGATGTCAGACTGACTGGCCTATAGTTCCCCGGATCCTCCTTCCGGCCCTTCTTATGGATGGGTGTCACATTTGCCAACCTCCAGTCAGCTGGGACCTCCCCGGTTATCCAGGACTGTTCATAAATGATGCAGAGTGGCCTGGTGAGCACTTCCGCCAGCTCCTTCAGTACCCTTGGATGGATCCCATCCGGCCCCATAGATTTGTGCACCTCCAGGTGCTGAAGCAGGTCCCTCACCATTTCCCTTTGGATTACAGGGGCTTCATTCTGCTCCCCATCCCTGTATTCTAGCTCAGGGGTTAGGGAACTCAAGGAACAACTGGTCCTACTGCTGAAGACTGAGGCAAAGACGGCATTAAGTACCTCAGCCTTATCCTTGTCCTTAGTCAATACGTTACCAGCCTGGTCTACTAGAGGACAGAGATTATCCTTAGTCCTCTTTTTATTGCCAATATATTTATAGAAACTTTTTTTGTTGTCCTTGACAACAGAAGCCAGGTTTAGTTCTAGCTGGGCTTTGGCCTTCCTAATTTTTTCCCTACATAGCTTCACTACCTCTTTGTAGTCCTCCTGAGCGGCCTGCCCTTCTTTCCAAAGGCCATATATCCTCTTTTTTTCCCTAAGCTGCAACACTAGCTCCCTGCTTAGCCAGGCCGGTCTTTTTCCCCGACGGCTTGTCTTCCGGCACATGGGGACAGCCTGCTCCTGCGCCTTTAGGACTTCCTTCTTGAAAAACATCCAGGCTTCCTGGGCTCCTTTGCCCTGGAGGACTGCCTCCCAGGGGACTTTTTCAACCAGGCTCCTGAAGAGCCCAAAGTCCGCCCTCCGGAAGTCCAAGGTGGCAGTTCTGCTGACCCCCTTCCTTGCTTCTCCCAGAATTGAGAACTCTATCATTTCGTGGTCACTGTTGCCAAGACGGCCTCCGACCATCACATCCCCCACAAGACCTTCCCTGTTGACAAACAACAGATCCAGCAGGGCACTTTCCCTAGTTGGCTCTTTCACTAACTGTGTTAAGAAGTTATCCCCAGTACCTTCCAGGAACTTTCTAGACTGTTCCCTCCCTGCTGTATTGTATTCCCAGCAGATGTCTGGCAAATTGAAGTCACCCACGAGGACTAGAGCTCGCGACCTTGAGACTTCTCCCAGCCGTTTATAGAATATTTCATCTGTCTCCTCATCCTGGTTGGGCGGTCTATAACAGACTCCTACTACAATATCTGCCTTGTTAGCCCTCCCCCTGATCTTTACCCATAAACACTCAATCCCATTATCACCATCTTCTAATTCAAAGCATTCATAACACTCCCTGATATAGAGGGCCACACCCCCGCCTCTTCTTGCTCGCCTATCCTTCCTGAAGAGTCTATAGCCATCCATGGCAACATTATAGTCATGAGAGTCATCCCACCATGTTTCTGTGATGGCAACTACATCATAATTACCCTGGTGCACGATGGCTTCCAGCTCCTCTTGTTTGTTGCCCATGCTACGTGCATTAGTGTATAAGCACTTCAGGTGGGCTATAGGTCCTTTCTCCTTTTTACTGGAGGGAGCTAAAGTTCTGCTATCCCCAGACATCTTCCTAAGGAGCCCGGTTACACCCCCTGTCTTTTCCAAGTCTAGTGCCAGCCCACCAATTTCAGGATTTTTGCTAGCAACCTTGGATCTATCCCCATCCCCCTTCGAACCTAGTTTAAAGCCCTGTCAATGAGCCCCGCCAACTGCTGCCCTAAAACCCTTTTCCCCCTCTGAGACAGGCTTTTGGTGTCTGTTGCCAGCAGGCCTGGTGTCCTGAAAAGCAGCCCATGGTCATAGAACCCATAATCTTGCCGACGACACCAGTCTCTGAGCCAGGCATTGATTAGCTGGCATTTCCTGTTAATCTTCGCATCCATCTTTGCAATTGTTGGGATAGAAGCAAACACTATTTGCGCTCCTGATCCCCTGACCAGCCGTCCCAGGGCCCTGAAGTCTCTCTTTATCGCCCTCAGACTCCTTACTGGCATTTCATCATTACCCAACTGAAAAACCAATAAAGGGTAGTAGTCGGTAGGCCTAACTAGGGTAGGGAGTTTCCTCTGGACATCCTTAACCTTGGCTGCAGGGAGACAGCAGACCTCCCTACAGATTGGGTCCGGTCTACATATGGGACCTTCCACTCCCTTCAGAATCGAGTCCCCTACTACAAGGACCCGTCTTTTTTTCCTAAATGATGATGTTGTTACACGAGGTGTAACCTGTCTTGGCTTCAGTGGCAATTCAGAGTTTGGCAAGGCACTGTTATTGTCATCCTCCACTTCCCTTTCCAGAACATCATATCTGTTCTGTAACAGCACCTGGGATAGTGTGGGGGTTTCCTGGGAGGCACGCCTGCCACGTCGGGTGGGGACTTGTTGCCACTGGCCCCCGTCTTCTGAATCTTCACGTTCAGATTCAACGCTAGAGGGTGTTGGGCTCATTGTATGTGGAGCTCGATCTTTCTGGGGGGCTTCTCTCAGGGAAGACAGAGCATGACTCCAGCTATCTATCTCCTGTTCACTTTCCCTTATACTTCTTAAGCAGCTTACCTCCTCGCGGAGCTCCATCACTAGCTGAAGGAGTTCCTCTACTTGGGCACACCGCCCACAGGCCTGCTCACCGTTACTATTCAACACCGGCGCAAAAGCAGGGCACTCCCTGCAGCCCGACACCTGGGTGGCAGCATGTTGCCATGCTAGCTCTGTCTGGGTGGCCACTTCGGAGCTGCTCGGTGCAGAGCTCAGGGAGGCCATGGTCTTCTGCCGAGTTCTTACCATGATGTTCTGGCCGGGTCAAGAGTTTTTTAGTAAATTACCTTTTGAAGAGCTGCTCCCTGTTCACCCCTCTCACTGCAGTGACGCCCTGGGTGACGCCCACCAGTTGCCCTCGTACTGGGTGCGCAGCGGCTAGCCGCTGCGCTCCTGGGCAGTCCGTTTAGAACTGCCGCGTGTGACGCTGGCTCCGCCCCTGCCGCGTCAGCAGCCCGCCCCCGAGCTGCCGGTTCCGGCACAAGCACAAGCACGCGCCAGCCGCTTTCCCCCGGCTACAAGAGCCCTCAAAAGAGCCCTTTGCCGGCCCGATCCGCCGAGATCCCCTTCCCCAGTTAGGCCTTACCTTCACTGGAGCTGCTCTCCTCGGCGACTGACCGTTGGCGTGTGGGCAGTCCGTTTAGAACTGCCGCGTGTGACGCTGGCTCCGCCCCTGCCGCGTCAGCAGCCCGCCCCCGAGCTGCCGGTTCCGGCACAAGCACAAGCACGCGCCAGCCGCTTTCCCCGGCTACAAGAGCCCTCAAAAGAGCCCTTTGCCGGCCCGATCCGCCGAGATCCCCTTCCCCAGTTAGGCCTTACCTTCACTGGAGCTGCTCTCCTCGGCGACTGACCGTTGGCGTGTGGGCAGTCCGTTTAGAACTGCCGCGTGTGACGCTGGCTCCGCCCCTGCCGCGTCAGCAGCCCGCCCCCGAGCTGCCGGTTCCGGCACAAGCACAAGCACGCGCCAGCCGCTTTCCCCGGCTACAAGAGCCCTCAAAAGAGCCCTTTGCCGGCCCGATCCGCCGAGATCCCCTTCCCCAGTTAGGCCTTACCTTCACTGGAGCTGCTCTCCTCGGCGACTGACCGTTGGCGTGTGGGCAGTCCGTTTAGAACTGCCGCGTGTGACGCTGGCTCCGCCCCTGCCGCGTCAGCAGCCCGCCCCCGAGCTGCCGGTTCCGGCACAAGCACAAGCACGCGCCAGCCGCTTTCCCCGGCTACAAGAGCCCTCAAAAGAGCCCTTTGCCGGCCCGATCCGCCGAGATCCCCTTCCCCAGTTAGGCCTTACCTTCACTGGAGCTGCTCTCCTCGGCGACTGACCGTTGGCGTGTGGGCAGTCCGTTTAGAACTGCCGCGTGTGACGCTGGCTCCGCCCCTGCCGCGTCAGCAGCCCGCCCCCGAGCTGCCGGTTCCGGCACAAGCACAAGCACGCGCCAGCCGCTTTCCCCGGCTACAAGAGCCCTCAAAAGAGCCCTTTGCCGGCCCGATCCGCCGAGATCCCCTTCCCCAGTTAGGCCTTACCTTCACTGGAGCTGCTCTCCTCGGCGACTGACCGTTGGCGTGTGGGCAGTCCGTTTAGAACTGCCGCGTGTGACGCTGGCTCCGCCCCTGCCGCGTCAGCAGCCCGCCCCCGAGCTGCCGGTTCCGGCACAAGCACAAGCACGCGCCAGCCGCTTTCCCCGGCTACAAGAGCCCTCAAAAGAGCCCTTTGCCGGCCCGATCCGCCGAGATCCCCTTCCCCAGTTAGGCCTTACCTTCACTGGAGCTGCTCTCCTCGGCGACTGACCGTTGGCGTGTGGGCAGTCCGTTTAGAACTGCCGCGTGTGACGCTGGCTCCGCCCCTGCCGCGTCAGCAGCCCGCCCCCGAGCTGCCGGTTCCGGCACAAGCACAAGCACGCGCCAGCCGCTTTCCCCGGCTACAAGAGCCCTCAAAAGAGCCCTTTGCCGGCCCGATCCGCCGAGATCCCCTTCCCCAGTTAGGCCTTACCTTCACTGGAGCTGCTCTCCTCGGCGACTGACCGTTGGCGTGTGGGCAGTCCGTTTAGAACTGCCGCGTGTGACGCTGGCTCCGCCCCTGCCGCGTCAGCAGCCCGCCCCCGAGCTGCCGGTTCCGGCACAAGCACAAGCACGCGCCAGCCGCTTTCCCCGGCTACAAGAGCCCTCAAAAGAGCCCTTTGCCGGCCCGATCCGCCGAGATCCCCTTCCCCAGTTAGGCCTTACCTTCACTGGAGCTGCTCTCCTCGGCGACTGACCGTTGGCGTGTGGGCAGTCCGTTTAGAACTGCCGCGTGTGACGCTGGCTCCGCCCCTGCCGCGTCAGCAGCCCGCCCCCGAGCTGCCGGTTCCGGCACAAGCACAAGCACGCGCCAGCCGCTTTCCCCGGCTACAAGAGCCCTCAAAAGAGCCCTTTGCCGGCCCGATCCGCCGAGATCCCCTTCCCCAGTTAGGCCTTACCTTCACTGGAGCTGCTCTCCTCGGCGACTGACCGTTGGCGTGTGGGCAGTCCGTTTAGAACTGCCGCGTGTGACGCTGGCTCCGCCCCTGCCGCGTCAGCAGCCCGCCCCCGAGCTGCCGGTTCCGGCACAAGCACAAGCACGCGCCAGCCGCTTTCCCCGGCTACAAGAGCCCTCAAAAGAGCCCTTTGCCGGCCCGATCCGCCGAGATCCCCTTCCCCAGTTAGGCCTTACCTTCACTGGAGCTGCTCTCCTCGGCGACTGACCGTTGGCGTGTGGGCAGTCCGTTTAGAACTGCCGCGTGTGACGCTGGCTCCGCCCCTGCCGCGTCAGCAGCCCGCCCCCGAGCTGCCGGTTCCGGCACAAGCACAAGCACGCGCCAGCCGCTTTCCCCGGCTACAAGAGCCCTCAAAAGAGCCCTTTGCCGGCCCGATCCGCCGAGATCCCCTTCCCCAGTTAGGCCTTACCTTCACTGGAGCTGCTCTCCTCGGCGACTGACCGTTGGCGTGTGGGCAGTCCGTTTAGAACTGCCGCGTGTGACGCTGGCTCCGCCCCTGCCGCGTCAGCAGCCCGCCCCCGAGCTGCCGGTTCCGGCACAAGCACAAGCACGCGCCAGCCGCTTTCCCCGGCTACAAGAGCCCTCAAAAGAGCCCTTTGCCGGCCCGATCCGCCGAGATCCCCTTCCCCAGTTAGGCCTTACCTTCACTGGAGCTGCTCTCCTCGGCGACTGACCGTTGGCGTGTGGGCACTCCGTTTAGAACTGCCGCGTGTGACGCTGGCTCCGCCCCTGCCGCGTCAGCAGCCCGCCCCCGAGCTGCCGGTTCCGGCACAAGCACAAGCACGCGCCAGCCGCTTTCCCCGGCTACAAGAGCCCTCAAAAGAGCCCTTTGCCGGCCCGATCCGCCGAGATCCCCTTCCCCAGTTAGGCCTTACCTTCACTGGAGCTGCTCTCCTCGGCGACTGACCGTTGGCGTGTCCTACCTGTATACTAAGAAAATACCGTGTTTGTATGTCTTCATACAGTAATGCTGTTGCTTGGTTCAAGTCTCAACTTCACTTGAAAGTTTTTGAGTTCATTATTTCACCCATGAGGAAGGAAGTGAAATGGTACAAAACATTAATTATAATAAATTACTATTTTTAAAAACATACAACATCTTTAATTAAATAATTCATGTACAGTATATTTTCTTTTTATTGTTTTACATTGGAGCAAGTTATCATTTATAGGGCAGACAGTATGAGAGCACTCATTAAAAAAGAGCAAACAGTGTGTAAAGGTTATTTTTCCTAGCATCAATTACAGTATAGTCAGTGACAAGAGAACTGCCAGCCCAAGGGGTAGGCTCTGTGATGACAGTCAGACATCCACACAGGAGGAGTTTGCAGTGGGAAAACTGTTAAACACGTGTGATTTATGGTCATAAAACTTTTTTCCCATCTGATCCTTCAGGAGGGAACCATCAGTGACAGGAAAACATTGTAAAAAGATTATCAGAGGAAAAAAATATTTATAAATAAAATGTGTATTAAACAGGAAAAAACACATGGAGAAACCGGATTGTTATTAATTCTGTACATAGAGAAATGAGCATGTGTGTGTACACGTATGGACATATAGTATACATATAAAATACATTTAAAGCATCAAAGAAATGAGTGCGGTTTACATTACATTTGGATATGGCATAGATGTATGGCATAGATAACCTATATAACTGAAAACATTACTTGCATCTTTTCTAAAATAGCAGTTTCCATAACATTTTGGCTTGAAGAAATCAATGCATTAGCTATTTCAGGACAAGTACATGGTTTTTAAGTTTGAAAGAACTACTGGCAATTACATTCATTTCAGCTATTTGAACTAAAAGGAGAATACTCCCATGACAGGCAGATATAATTTTATTATTTACTTGAATTTAAAAAGAATAATTATGGAAAACAATAGAATTATTGTGCTGAATGTTTTTTTAAAGTATTTAACATGAAATGGAGTGCCACGCAAAGCTTAAACCAGCTGCATTATAAATTTCAAGACATGAAAATTAGATGAACTGCATTGAAAATAAGTTGTGGCAGAGTGTTAGAGGTATTAATACATGGCCAAAATAGGAGGTTTTGATAGTGACTCTTCACACCCCTGCACCCTAGCAAACTAATAGATGTACCTTGCTCTTTTTTCATGAATTCCTCATTTAGCCGACATGATCCTGCAGGCTTTTTTCATGTCTATGGAATAGTCTGTGCAATACACCAGATATTCAACTAGGCTCAGCAGCTGCAAGCTACACTAGGCTTTAAAAGAATCTATCTCCCAATAGCATTTCATAAAAAATAGCCACATTTTCAGTGAAACTCATCATGCTGGATGTATATAAACTCCACGTTTCTGTATAAAACCTGTTCTAAGCCACTTATAAAATTTAATAGCAAATTATAACCTTTCAACAGCATCCCAAAGAACACCTAAAGATTTCCTATATGATAGTGCCATCTGGGAAAGTGAACACTGATATGTTTAAAGTGGGATATTAGCCCTTTTCTGTTTATCTAATAAAAGTTGCTATCACTTCTTTTACCACCTTTCCTTAGAAATCAACACAGCTGTAAAGCCGCTTTGCATTTTTAACAGGTACAATTTGTTTTCTGTGTAATTTTTTCATGTTCTGTATCAAGAAGTTCCTGCCTGAAATGAATGCATGTATTGCCTGTGAAGGAGGAGCTAGAGAAAGATGTCATGGCCTGTATTATTTCTTTGACAGAAGTGGATTGAAAACTGTTTTCTGTTGAGACATAGTTTTAATTTTCTCATTTAAATCTGAATTTAGAAGTGTTGCCAGTAGATAAGTGGATCACAATTACTCACAATTCTGTAAATACATAGAGTTTTTCTTTTATTCTTCCCTCTGCTCTTTTTTTTGCCTGCTGAAACTAGTGCTTAAGGACATTTTTCCTTCTCAGATAAGGTCCGTGTTCTGCCAAGCAAAACTATGTCTGGAAGGGTCTGCTAAGACCTAGCATAAACATACATAACTGAATTGACCTCATATGGCTATTACAACAATAGAAGAGATAACTAAAATGGCAAGCAGATTAAAAAGACCAGAAGTCAGTACATTGTCAGTGTTGTCTATCTTGTACTACTCTGTCTACTTGCAGCTTTCCTTTGCTTCCAAGGTCACTCAAGCATGTAATAAGTAGATTTTCAATGAGTTGGAACTTCCTGCATCAGTTGATGTTTTGACATGTTTTTCTGCAGCAGTGCCATCAGGGATTTTCTACCTTTTTCCTAAGTGAGCAACGTTGATAAAGTAAAAGCAGATAATTCATGCAACTACAAAAAAGTCTTCTGGGTTTCCTCATCCAGTGTTTTTCATATGTTTTCACATATCATCCAGCATTTCCAAACATATCTGTTTTATGCTTCTAAAGTGCCAGAACATATGCCAACATTCATATTATAACACAAAAACATGTTATAATTATCAAGTTTCAGTTACTGGTTGCTTTCATCAGTATAAGAGCCAGTTCAAAAGCAGTAAAAGAACATCCCTGATTCTAATAAGATTTTGGTCTACCTTTGTTTTGTAACAGGTATCCTAACCGTAAGGCTCAGATGTAACTCAAGAAGTCTCATAACTGTGGTACCTCAAGTCTGGATTCACAACAGGCCTAAGAAATAGCAGTACTACTCCAGCTGCAATCTAAAGCACAAGTGATTAAAGGATGTGCCCAACATGAGAAGATCAAGTACTAAAACCTTCTTCAGTCTTTTAGATTTCAAGCCTTCATCTTTAATCTCTTAGGAGAGTAAGAGAATTAAATTATATGCTGTTCTGAGATTGGGAATATTTGCAATTTTCTGTCTAAATCCTTTTCCCTGGGAAAAAATAAGAATAAAAAATTCTAAGGTCAGTTAGATGAAAGAAGAGGGTACAAAGCAACTAAGGCATTCACTCAGGAGACAGGAGACCTTGGGTCCACTAAGTGCTTAAGGGATTATTTTATATCAACAGTTAGTGAAAAAAAAACACAAACAACTCTTATGAACAAGGTTCGGAACTTAGTTTTGCCTTATTCCAGGAAATTGTTTCATCAACCAGCTATTTTCTTTGAGTTAAAGACAGTTAGTGATCATTCATACAGACAGTCTGCATTTGAGGGCAATCAAATTTGCAGTCATAATGTCTATGAATCTTTTTATTTACCAGAGATGAGAGCACTGTTAGGGACAGTTCTAGTAAATGACAAAGTGGACAGTATTGTAAAAAAAAAGTAGATTATTAAAAGCAGAAATGTCCTAGAACTTCAGTAAAAGGAGTGCTTTAATGCCTTTTTTTGCTACTAATGGGTCAAGCAGCTAATGAAACAATAGTAATTTTCTCTTAGAAAATTGATTAAAGCTCAAGAATTTTCTAGAAAATCAACAAATCTAGGAGAGGGAGAAAGAGACCTAGTCCTTTACCAGCACAAGTTACTTTTGGGTTTGATATCAACTCAGTTTAAATCTAAACTGGAGGGAGAATCAGGGTTCTTGATAGATATATGAAAAAAAAATTGTGATTTTTTAATTTTGGAAAAAATCGCAATCACAAATCACCAAACATAGCTGCCCAAGACAAACTGTTACTTCCTACAGATGCTATTTTATCAAACACACTCCAAAGTCCTTCTGATGTAATAATTTAATTAGGGAAATATATATAACATACTGATATAAATATCTTTTGCCTGCATAAGGCAAATAGCGTCAGGGAGAGGGATTTGCTGAAACAGCTGTAAAAGCAAAAGCTTTCCAGCATGCCTGTATGCCAGGCAATAATTTACTAATTATTCTAATACAGAGAAACAAACAACGCCCCCCCCAAAAAATCAGAACCAGAAAGCTATTATTATAGCCAATAAAAATAAGTAGTTTAGACTACATCTTATATTTTGCTGTTTTCACAATTAATCATAGAATCATAGAATGGTTTAGGTTGGAAGGGACCTTGAAGATCATCGAGTTCCAACCCCCCCTGCCATAGGCAGGGACACCTCAATATTGTCATTCTTTTGAATATATTTAACATAGTGTTTTAATTGGCATGTTACAGGTTACAATATCAATGACACTATCTTTAACAAATATACCTTCCATCACAATTTTAATAATTAAAACTATAATCATTTAAGATAATATTAATAATATTTCACCTTGACCTCAGTGAGATAAAGCTGCATTTATGCATTAAATTGGGGATGAGGTTTAACAGCTGTTTAACGCTTAGATCCCCAACACAGCAGAGATGTTGAATGAAGTTATTAATGAAACCAATAGGAAACTATGCTTTCTAACTGCAGAATTGTTTTCTTGAATTCAGACTTAAATTCAGTAGACTGATTTATCAAACTTAAACATGCAGGATATATGAGAAAACTTTTTTAAAAATAACGTTAATATTGTGTTATGTCTTTTAGTATTTATCTGTGGCACAGCAAAGTGAACTTCAAGAACCATGGATATGTCCACCCTTTTTTAGTTTTACAGTGAAACAATACAACTTTTCTGCTGTAGGATGGTCTACGTCAACATTTGTGTGAAGCAAACTCTCAAATACTTACGTGGATTATTTATGTTATAGCAAATCCAGGGCCACATTATATGTATTTACCTGTAAATGCAGTTATTGATAGTAACATAATATTAATTATAATAAAATATAACACTAGTATGTAATGTAGCATGCAATGTGCAATATTATGTGTAATATAAAATAACTGTAATTATTTTGTAGCTTTTATATAGCAGTATCATTCAATTATAGTAGTGTCAGGACAAACAGGCACAGGCAAAGTAGGCTATTATTAAGGCACAATAACCCTTGGGATGCCTCTACCAAAATCCCAAGAAGGGAGGATACACTTGTGGGTTGGTAGCTAGTGCTCAGGATCAGCTTTCCCTTCAGTATATCTCAACTTTATCCCTTCCTAGAGGCCAATAGGAACAGTGAGCCTAAATCTTCAGGAGCCTGTCCTCCTCTCAGACATTTTGCAAGCTCTATCCTCCTCTCTCCCCTGCCTGTGGTAGAAGCAGGTTACCACACAAAACCTCTAGCTCCTGCTTCTTAATGAAAACATGCAATTTTGTCTGCACTGATGACGTGCCATAAACTAGCCCTGAGTGGCGTTTTATAGCATCTCATACTGACTTACAACTCTTTTAATGGTGTTCCCACTGTATTTTTTAATCCTCTCTGATTATTGGGAATTAAAGTTTTATGCCAGCATTCTATTACTTCCTGAGGATTTTTTTTTCAAACTGAAGAAATCAAACTGTAATCAAACTGATTAAGAATAAAAGAAACTTCAATTTTTCAGCTGAATAGGTTTTTTTAGCTGAAGAAACGTAGAGGACTGGAAGAACCAGCAAGCTTAATCCCATGTTTTTGGAGGTTTCCATTTAAAATAAACAATCCATAGATCTGTCAGGTTCCATTATAAAAGTAAACCTCCTGTTCCTATCCTTCTTATAAACAGGTATCAGGCTAAGCAGCAGAGTGGAAAGTTTCTTTCCTGAAAGTGAGCATACGAAAAAATATTGAATAGTTTCCAAACTCCTAGCCAAGGTATTTTTAGAACACAGTCTAATAACTGCAGATTGGTAACTTCCCTCTCCCTAGGGAAGACTCAGAAATGCTCATTGAGATGAATTAAATTAAAAGGTTTCGAAACACTGAGAATTCACTTAATTTTCATAGCATCATAGAATCATAGAATGGTTTGGGTTGGAAGGGACCTTAAAGATTGTCTATTTCCACCTGCCCTGCCATGGCCAGGGATACCTTCCACTAGATCAGGTTGCTCAAAGCCCCATCCAACCTGGCCTTAAACACTTCCAGGGATGGGGCACCCACAACTTCTCTGCACAACCTGTTCCAGTGTCTCACCACCCTCGCAGTAAAGAATTTCTTCCTTCTGTCTAATCTAAATCTACCCTCTTGCAGTCTAAAAATGTTACTCCTCGTCCCATTGTTACACTCCTAATAAAGAGTACCTCCCTGTCTTTCTTGTAGGCCACCTCTAGGTACTGGAAGGCTGCTGTAAGGTCTTCCCAGAGCCTTCTCTATTCCAGGCTGAACAGCCTCAACTCTCTCAGCCTGGCTTCACAGGAAAGGGGACCCACCCCTCTGATCTTCTTTATCACCGTCCTCTGGACTTGCTCCAATAGGTCCATGTCCTTCTTATGTTGGGTGCTCCAGAGCTGGACACAGAACGCCAGGTGGGGGTCTCATGAGAGCAGAGTAGAGGGGAAGAATCACCTCCCTCAACTTGCTGGCCATGCTTCTTTTGATGCAGCCCAGGATACGGTTGGCCTTCTGGGCTGCGAGCGTACACTGCAGGCTCACGTTGAGCTTCTTGTCCACCAACACCCCCAAGTCCTTCTGCTCAGGGCTGCTGTTAATCCATTCTCTGCCCGGCCTGTATTTGTGGTTGGGATTGCCCCGACCCAGATGTAGGACCTTGCACTTGGCCTTGTTGAACTTCATGAGGTTGGCATGGGCCCACCTCTCCAGCCTGTCCAGGTCCCTCTGGATGGTATCTCTTCCCTCCAGTGCATTGACCGCTCCACGCAGCTTGGTGTGGTCAGCAAACTTGCTGAGGGTGCACTCAATCCCACCATCCATGTTGCCAATAAAAATGTTAAATACCACTGGTCTCAGTAGCAACCCTTGAGGAATGCCACTTGTCACTGCTTGTCACTTGAGCATCAAGCCATTGACTGCAACTCTTTGAATGAGACCATCCAGCCGATTTCTTATCCACCAAGTGGTCCATCCATCAAATCCATTTCTCTCCAATTTAGAGACAGGGATGTTGTGTGGGACAGTGTCAAATGCTTTGCACAAGTCCAGGGAGACGATGTCAGTTTCTCTTCCCTTATCCACCAATGCTGTAACTCCCTCGTAGAAGGCCACCAAATTTGTCAGCCATGATTTTCCCTTAGTGAAGCCATGCTGGCTGCTACCAATCACCTCCTTATTTTCCATGTGCCTTAGCAGAGTTTCCAGAAGGATCTATTCCATGATCTTGCTGTGCACAGAGGTAAGACTGACACTGGCCTATAGTTCCCTGGGTCTTCCTTTTTTCCATTTTTAAAAATGAGGGTTATGTTTCCCCTTTTCCAGTCAACTGGAGCTTCACAGGACTGCCTCAGCTTCTTTATGTGATGGATAGTGGCTTAACACCTTCATCCACCAATTCCCTCAGGACCCATGGATGTATCTCATCAAGGCCCATGGACGTATCTCATCAGGTCCCATGGACTTGTACAACTTTAGGTTCCCCAGTTGGTCTTGAACATGGCCTTCTCCTACAGTGGGCTGTTACTCATTCTCCTGGTCCCTGTCTTTGCCTTCTGCAAGTTGGTCCACATCTCATTCCTATTCTGCACATGCTACCCTCTGGTCAATAAAATTTTCCTGTCCCTTTATCCTTTACTGACTTCATGCATAGCAGCTACGCTACTTTTCCCACTGTGTTTGTATTACTAAAAGTATTCATATTGTTTCTAGTGCTTTCTTTATTTTCCTTTTCAAAAAATTAACTCATTTTGACTTTTGAGAATTTTCATAATCTATTCAGAATTTGTGACGTCTGCCTAATTTTCCTTTTATTTTTTACATGTTTCTGACTACTCTTAGTATTCTTCCTTGGAGATATTCAAGTAGCATATTCAAGTAGCTCTAATCTACAAGTATTATTTTTTTAAGATACACTTAGTTCAAATTTCAGTTTAAAAGAAAAACTCAATCTTTATATTTATTTGACTCATATTTTCAGTACAGCTGACTTCATTTATGAGTTCATTTAATTTATTAATTTTCCCTTTTTAAATACAGAACTTCAGCTACAAACCTTACTTCTGCAGAAAGTTGTGAAATAAGTTTCTTCATGCTTGTGAAGTACTCTGTTGCTATAGCGATGACTGTAATAGAAAAAGCTATGAGAAAGGCAGTAACTGTCTTGAGGACATGGTTTCAATAAAGTCTAATAAATGAAATATACAGCTGTAGAGTGAAAATAAAAAGATAAGACAAAATATTGAATACTTTTTTTTTTTTCCATGAGGATCATCCATTTTACACACTTCATGAGACAGTCCTGGGGGAGAGGAGGTGGCAGGCAGGAAAGCATGCAATTGTACAATTTATATATAGTTGCAAATTTACAAGGAGGTGCAGAGTTGAAAAGCAGCCTTAATTCTAGAATTTCCTAGATTATTAGGCTTGGGGATATTTTTCTTTAACAAAGCGTCACTGCTGTTCTGGCACTTCCCTGGATATGCAAGAGACTTAGCCTGAGTTCTGTGATAATTGAAATACCATTTCCTGTTATTTTCTATACGGAAGTTTAGTGCCTTTTCTGCTGCATCCTTTTTTTTCTTTTGCCTCCAGTCATAAAAAACCTACCTCTATTGTTTACAATCCAGGAAGGCCCGGCTGATTTACAATACACTCTTCACCAACGCCAACTGTTTTTGGGTTAATCTATCTCCACTAGCACACATACAACATTGTTTACATCACTGTCAGATGTAGCCCAGAGATAGCTATCTTGAATTGTTTATGATGATTTAAAACTGATAGAAGTTTCAAAAAAGAAACAGACAAATTTTTTTGGAATGAAACATAAGGAGAAATATAAGGCAAAATATCTTTCAGTTAAAATGTCACTGTTTTCTGAAGATATCAGTGAATGTGATCCTTAGCTATATTCTTGGTTTAGGCAATGTATGTATCTGAATACATTTAAGAATATGTTTAAATACACTTACCAAATTTTTGGTGACTGTTTTCTGTACACAAATCATGGGCAGAGTACAACATGTTTAATATCACTTTGAAATACAACATATTTACTAAACTAAGATCCATTTCCAATTCTTGATGAAATGAAATGAAGTAACTGAGCTGCAGCAATCATATTGTGGAACAATTTCTGCTATCCAGGCTACCAAGTCATTCTTATCAATCATGCATACTTAATTTATGCACGTGTGTGTAAGTGTGTACCTATATATATATCTTGTTTAGCTTATTTATAATTATATATATTTTTAAGAATATAAAGTGAAATTATTTTTCCAGTGTTACATGCTTGATCCAGATGCAATTTTCTCCAAACATCGTAGAAAGTAAAGAATTAGTAAGATATTACGGCAATGCAAGGTATTACACCAACCTGAAAAATTAAGTTCTATTTTTTTCATTTTGTGATGTAAAGTAACCAGTGTGGATCCAGAATCTGATAGAACAATATAATAAAAATTAAAAAAAGCTGCACTATTGTCTAACTGGGTTAATTTTTTTAGGTAAAAACTCTGTTGTGATATTTCAAGAACCCATCAGTAAAGAAATGCAATTCTTTAACTGTATAAGTGTCAGGAATGTAGTATTGTTACACATTAGAAAACCTATTGAATGCAAAAAGATCATTTCATCTGCCTCCTGCCTGAAAAAGGTGAATTCCAGAATAAATCTATTGTCTCAGGTGTTGTAGATGTCATAGCTGACAGTTCTGAGTTTGCTTAGGAACAGGTTGCTACATGATTGGTAGAAATTTTGTCTGATTTCACCAAAGCTTACAGAATGCTGGCTGGCATTTGGATTTGTACATGAAAGGTTTTTTGAGTAGGTTACCAATGATGACTATGACTTCTCAAGACAGACCTGCTGCTGGACAGACTATGTGACATATATAGTAGTGCTAAAATAAACAGTAACCAGCAGACTTGGTTTTGCTTCA
Organism: Pluvialis apricaria; assembly: GCA_017639485.1. Lineage (NCBI taxonomy): Eukaryota > Metazoa > Chordata > Aves > Charadriiformes > Charadriidae > Pluvialis > Pluvialis apricaria. The sequence goes on from CM030009.1 coordinate 98,652,071, forward strand.
GACATTTGAAGAAAATTCAATAAAATCCATGAAGGTGGGACTTGCTACTTTAAATTTTTCATGTCCACAGACGTTCAGTGTACGCATACAATTTCTTGGATTAGATTACTGCCTGTTGTTAAATCTGGGGTTATACTATTAAACACTTAACAGTTGGAATTCCCTTTCTCTTTTTGGTTTTCTGTAGTAACTACTTCAGAAAACCAGTTCAAGGATCCTCAGAAGTATGACAAAGAATTACCACTGCTATTCTGGAGATGAAGAACCAGCCTTCTCTAGCCACAAGAAGGGGAAGGTCGAAGACAGAAGAAAATGCTTCGGAGACCTAACTTGCTCTGTGACAGTCAGAGGGAAATTATGGGAGTTTGGCAATGACTGCTGCTGTTGGGAAGCATTACATCTCTCTCCCCTTCCCTCATCAGGAGATGTCAGTTTATGTACCCCAAGTTTACACAGCTCATAGGTGACAGAGAGAAATCCTTTCTTGGTGTCTGATAGGAGCAAGCAGGCAGCGGTTTTGCTGCCCCAGCAATCTGTTCCCAAGGCAACTGTCTCATTCACCTGAGCTCGGAGCTGGCCTTGATGCTTCCTAAAGGCAAAGCTTGCTTATATGTTCCTGTCTTCATTTTTATAATTCTCATGTCAGATTAATGGTGAACACAATTTCTCTCAATTCTTTCTTCAAACTCATTTAAAGTAAAACACCTATAACTCCTGACAAACAGAAATTTTCTGTGCCTGAACTCCTTGTTCATGAAGTTCAGGATATATCAGGTCCAGAAAATGAGATCATCACTGTGTTTATGCTTGCATGTATGAATACATGAATACCTAATGTTTTAGAAAGAAGATCCTAATTCCCATTATTTCCTATACCCCTCTTGACATGGTAGTCCATTAATTTGCAATTGGAATTAACCAAGCATTTTTTCAAAAAAGATTTTTTTGTAAAATTTATCAAACCCAAAAGCTCTGTGGGAGCAAATGTCAGGAACATCTCATGAACTCTAGGGGTTAAGGATGTCATAAAGGAATCCTTGTTGCAAAGAGAATTCTCATATGTCGCTGCTCATGGGAAGACAATTATTTCTCTCCTGAAACTGCAAACCACCTCTCAAGTTGATATACATTGGTCTTACTGCTATTTTTGGGGAAGAAAAACAAAACAAAACAAAACAAAACAAACTAAAAAAAACCACCCAAACCCCGCAGCCTTTCAAAACTTTGCAATAACACAGTTTGCACAGTTGTCATTGTCCCACTATGTTCATTTTTTATTTGCCAGACTGTTGTGTAAAGACAAACTTATTTGTAATCTGTTACCTCAATATCCTCAAAAAAGATGTTTACAAGTGCTAGAAGGGACATAGATATAGAAATGAAATACCATCATGATAATCAAAGATTTGCAGTGATATTGAATTTAAGATGATGGCCTCCTAAATATTTTTAGTAAAAGATTCTGTAACATCTGGTTTCAATATTTTTTTAATCAGGATTTTTTTCTCAACAATAGAATGGAATGTATAATCAAGAGCCCAGAGAAATATATCCTCATTCATTTTAGAAAAGTCCAGGTATCTATTCTAATACAGGATACAAAAAGCACATGTTCTTATCTTATAACTGATGTTATTCTGACTTAGTCTCTAATAATCAATGAACGTGAGCTAGCTCTAAATGATTAATCTCAACCTCTCAGATTTGAGCTATTTTTCTCCAGAAAATTGATTGTGTTTTTTTGAAACAAGGATGTAAACCTCAATTTTCCTTAACTGTTCTAACTTCCAGGCTATTAAATCTGTTCTTTCTCAAGGACTGGGTATTTAATTATTCATACCTAGTGAAACAGCATCATCAGCAAAGAGAGGCATAATTCCATCTAGTTGTTCACTAACCTGGAGGTTAGAGAACATATAGGAGGCACTCTTTCATCAGTTTCATCATATCGAAGTAAACCAAGCAGGAACTTGCACCTGTATTTCTCATATCCTTTAATAACCAGAATGTTAGATATTCTGCAGAAGGCATGTATGTCCTTCGGATTCTGAAAAGACAATATTTTTGCAATAAAAAGGGAGAGGTTTTTAAAAACTCAGAATTATCTGTTGGACAGAAAAACTTCATGTCTGTCTTATCTGTGCTTGTAATCAAGTTATTGTTTATTCTGTAGGGGACAGAGATGGAACTAAATGAAACATTTCTATTGAAAATTTGGAGTGGCAGACATACTGCAGTTCATGTGATATGTCCACAGTAATCACAACTTTTCATACAAGTGGACACAGCCTTTCTACTAAACTTTACAAACCTGAGAAAAAAAAAAGTGTCCCTATTGTTAATGACTGTGACAGATTAAGATAACAGATCCATATAATTATCATCTTATGATAGCGTAAGTTAGAGTGAGATATTTTAAAAGAATTATCTACTCAGTATAACTATCTATCCAGTAAACTGGATACCCACAAGTCCATGGGGCCTGATGGGATGCACCCGCGACTGCTGAGGGAGCTATCAGAAGTCATTGCTGGGCCACTCTCCATCATCTTTGAAAGGTCCTGGAGAACAGGGGAGGTGCCTGAGGACTGGAGGAAAGCCAATGTCACTCCAGTCTTCAGAAAGGGCAAGAAGGATGACCCAGGAAACCACAGGACAGTCAGCCTCACCTCCGTCCCTGGAAAGATGATGGAACAGCTTGTTCTGGGGGTCATCTCCAAGCATCTGGAGGAAAAGAAGGTTATCAGAAGTAGTCAACATGGATTCACCAAAGGGAAGTCATGTCTGACTAATCTGATAGCCTTCTACGATGGCATGACTGGATGGGTGGATGAAGGGAGGGCAGTGGATGTTGTCTACCTCGACTTCAGCAAGGCTTTCGACACTGTCTCCCACATCATCCTCACAGACAAGCTTAGGAAGTGTGGGTTAGATGAATGGACAGTGGGGTGGATTGAACAGTGGTTGACGGATAGAGCTCAGAGGGTTGTGGTTAGTGGTGCAGAGTCCAGTTGGAGGCCAGTAACAAGTGGTGTCCCTCAGGGGTCAGTACTGGGTCCAGTCCTGTTCAATATATTCATCAATGACCTGGATGAAGGGATAGAGTGTACCATCAGCAAGTTTGCTGATGACACAAAACTGGGAGGGGTGGCTGACACGCTGGAAGGCTGTGCTGCCATACAGCGTGACCTGGACAGGCTGGAGAGTTGGGCAGAGAAAAACTGTACGAAATTCAACAAGGGCAAGTGTAGGGTACTGCATCTGGGGAGGAATAACCCCATGCATCAGTACAGGTTGGGGGCTGACCTCCTGGAGAGCAGCTCTGTGGAAAGGGACCTGGGAGTCCTGGTGGACAACAGGATAACCATGAGCCAGCAATGTGCCCTGGTGGCCAAGGCCAATGGCATCCTGGGGTGTATCAAGAAGAGTGTGGCCAGGAGGTCATCCTTCCCCTCTACTCTGCCCTGGTGAGGCCGCATCTGGAATATTGTGTCCAGTTCTGGGCTCCCCGGTTCAAGAAGGACAGGGAACTGCTGGAAAGGGTGCAGCAAAGGCCTATAAAGATGCTTAGGGGATTCTTTCTCTTATGAGGAAAGGGTGAGGGACTTGGGTCTTTTTAGTCTAGAGAAAAGAAGACTGAGGGGGGATCTTATTAATGCTTATAAATACTTAAAGGGGAGGTGCCAGGTAGATGGGAACAGTCTTTTTTCAGTGACGCCCAGTGATAGGACTAGAGGTAAAGGGCACAAACTTGAACATAGGAAGTTCCATCTTAACATGAGGAGGGACTTCTTTCCTTTGAGGGTGGCAGAGCACTGGAAAAGGCTGCCCAGAGAGGTTGTGGAGTCTCCCACACTGGAGACATTCAAAACCCGCCTGGACACCGTCCTGTGCAATCTGTTGTAGGTGTCCCTGCTGTGGCAGGGGGGTTGGACTTAGATGATCTCCAGAGGTCCCTTCCAACCCTGACGATACTGTGATACTTCGTATTCTGTTTTTATGGTTCTTCTCACAGTTGCAAATAATCATAGAATCATACTATCATAGAATATCAGGTTGGAAGAGACCTCAAGGATCATCTGGTCCAACCTTTCTAGGCAAAAGCACGGTCTAGACAAAATGGCCCAGCACCATGTCCAGCTGAATATTAAAAGTATCCAGTGATGAGGAATCCACCACTGGCCCTGGAAAGATTATTCCAATGGCTGATTGTTCTCATTGTGAGAAATTTTCCTCTTTTTTCCAATTGGAATCTCCCTAGGAATAACTTGTAGTCATTACAATTACCCCTTGTCTTCTCCATGTGGTTCCATATGAAAAGAGAGTCTCCATCTTCTTTGTAGCCACCCTTTAAACACTGGAACATGGTGATAAGGTCTCCCCTAAGCCTTCTTTTCTCAAGGCTGAACAAACCCACTTCTCTCAGCCTTTCCTCACAGGGCAGGCTTCCCAGTCCTTTCATCATCTTGGTGGCCATTCTCTGGACCCTCTCCAGCCTGTCCATATCTTTTTGGCATAGCGGGGACAAAAACTGAACACAGCATTCCAGGTGTGGCCTGACAAGCACTAAGTAGAGTGGGATAATGACTTCTTTATCTCTGCTGGTGATGCCCTTGTTGAAGCAACCCAGCATCCTGTTGGCTTTCTTTGCTGCTGCAGCATGCTGTTCACTCATGTTGAGCTTGTTGTCCAGCAGGACTCCCAGGTCCCTTTCCACAGATCTGTTGCTCAGCTAGGTGGGTCCCAGCCTGTGCTGCACTCCTGGATCATGTTTTCCCAGGTGCAAAACCTTATACTTGTCTTTGTCGAATTTCATAAGGTTCTTGTTATTCCAACCTTCCAGCCTATCCAGGCTTTCTTGCAGGGTGGCTTTCCCTTCTGAAGTGTCCACTTCCCCACTCAGTTTTACATCATAGAATGGTTTGGGTTGGAAAGTACCTTGAAGATCATTGAGTTCCAACCCCCCTGCCATGGGCAAGGACACCTTCCACTGAACCAGGTTGCTCAAAGCTCCATCCAGCCTGGCCTTTAACACTTCTAGGGATGGGGCATCCACAACTTCCCTGGGCAGTTTGTTCCAGTGCCTCACCACCCTTGCAGTAAAAATTTATTCCGAATATCTGATCTAAACCTATCCTCTTTTGGCTGAAAAACATTACCCTTCGTCCCATCACTACACTGCCTAATAAAAAGTCCTTCATCATCTTTTGTGTAGGCCCTCTTCAGATACTTGAGGGCCGCAATAAGGTCTCCCTGGTACCTTCTCTTCTCCAGGCTGAAAAACCCCAACTCTCTCAACCTGTGCTCATAGGAGGTGGTCCAGCCCTCTGATCTTCATGGCCCTCCTCTGGACTCACTCTAACAGGTCCATGTCCTTCTTATGTTGGGGACTCCAGAGCTGGACACAATATTCCAGGTGGGGTCTCACCAGAGCAGACTAGAGGGGCAGAATCATCTCCCTCGACCTGCTGGCCATGCTTCTTTTGACGCAGCCCAGGATGCAGTTGGAATTCTGGGAACTGCTGCCTCATGTTGAGCTTGTCATCAACCAACACCCCCAACTCCTTGTCCTCAGGGCTGCTGTCAATCCATTCTCTCCCCAGCCTGTAATTGTGTTTGGGATTGCCCTGACCCACGTGCAGGACCCAGCAAGCTTTGCCAATGTACACTTAATCCCATCATCGAGATCACTTATGACAGCAACAGACATCATCTACCTGGACTTATGGAAAGCTTTTGACACTGTTCAACACGACATCCTGGTCTCTAAATTGGAGGGACATGGATTTGACTGATGGACCACTCGGTGTATAAGGAACTGGCTGGACGGTCACACTCACAAAGTTGCGGTCAACAGCTCGATATCTAAGTGACGAGCAATGGTAAGTGATGTTCCTCAGAGGTTGGTATTGGGATCAGTACTATTTAACATCTTTGTAGGTGACATGGACAGTGGGATTGAGTGCACCCTAATCAAGTTTCCTGGCGACACCAAGCTGTGTGTTGCAGTCAACATGCTGGAGGGAAGGGATGACATCCAGAGGGATCTGGACAGGCTGGAGAGGTGGGCCCATGCAAACCTCATGAAGTTCAACAAGGCCAAGTCCATGCAAAGTCCTGCATGTGGGCCAGGGCAATTCCCACAGCCTTGGGCCCAACAATGCTGGTAAAGACAGAGGTGAAGGAACTGTTGAGAACCTCTGCCTTTTCAGTGTTGTTGGCAACCTCTTCTGCTTAACAGCAGGCCAATATTTTCCTTCTGTTTCTGCTTGTTTATGTGCCTGAAGAACCCTTTCTTGCAATTTTTTACATCTCTGGCCAATTTCAATTTGAGCTGAGCTTTTGCTTTTCTAACTCACATCTAACTACATCTTTGCACACCCTGGCAATACCCTTGTAGTCCTCAGTGGGTATTTGTCCCCTTTTCCATCTCTGGTACATTTCTTTTTTGGTTTTGAACAGACTCAGAATCTTGCAGTTAAGTCAAGGGCTATCACTAACAAAGATATTACAAAGGAGGGGTTTTTGCTTTGTGAGTAGCAAGTCCAGCAGTGCCTCATTCCTGGTTGGCTCATCTAACATTTGTATGAGGAAGCAGTCCTCTATGCATTCCAGGAACTTGGTGGATGACATGTGAGTTGCTGTATTGTTCTCCAACAAATGTCAGGATAGTTGCAGTCACCCATAAGAACCAGGTTCTATTGACCCAAAGCTTGCTTAAGTGACCCAAATATTGCTTCATTGGCCTTATTTTCTTGGTTTGGAGGTCAGTAGCAAATGCCTGCTGTAAGATCCCCCTTAGAGATGACATCTCTGATCGTGATGTAGCGGCATTCAATAGGGCTTCCACAATAACCACAGTTGACTTTTACACATTCAAGGTTTTCCTTAACATAGAGCTCAACGACTCTGCCTCTTCTTCCCTGCCTGTCTTTAGAAAAAAGCCTATAACCATCCATCCTGATCCTCTGTTCATGTGAGCTCTTCCACCATATTTCAGTTATTCTTATGATATCATAACTTTCTGACTTGGTGTAGAGCTCCAGTTCCTCTTCTTTGTTCTCCAGGCTGTGTGCACTGGTGCACATACACTTGAGGTTGTTGTTCTTCTGGTTCTCGTCTTGGGAGGCAGCTAAGGAACATTTGTCTCTGCTCTGGTTGGCCTGGCTTGTTCCTCAGTTGGTTGGAATGGCATAAGCATTGCCGCTTTGGACCCACCCCCACAAGCCCTTTAGTTTAAAGACTGCCTCACCAAGTTGCCCAAGCTGTTGTCAAAGATTCTCTTGTCTCTTCTAGGCAGGTGGATCCCATCCCTCCCTAACAGGCTATTGATATTGAAGAATGTCCCATTGTCATAAAAGCCAAAACCCTCATGATGGCACTAGCCACAAAGCCAGAAGTTGATTTGCATTATATGTCTATTTCTGGCTGCACCTTCTTCTAACTGGTAAAATTGAAGAAAAGATAACTTGAGCACTAAAACTTGCTTGCACTCCTAGGGCTTTGCAGTCTTCCTTGATTCTGCTCAGGTTCCATCTTGCAGTGTCATTCATGCCCACATGAAAGAGTAGCAATGGGTAGTAGTCCGTGCTCTTGACAAGTTGTGGCACCCTCTCAGCAACATTTCAGACCTTGGCTTCCAGAAAGCAGCATACCTCTCGTAACACCCTGTCATGCCAGCAGACAGGCGCCTCAGTACCCCTTAACAGAGAGTCACCCACACTGAATGTTCATCGTGTCTTTTGGTGATATCCGCTGTGTGTTGCTGGTACAATTTCTCCTTGTAGACCTTTCTCATGAGTGTCTACAGCTGTTAAAGCTTCCCATCTGGTTTTGGTTGTAATGCTAGAGTGTGGGGACTGAAGCAGAGTCCTGCTTTTGTGGGTCACTAGGGTCCAAGGTACCTCATTCTCTGTGGTGTCCACCACAGGACCATGGCTCTGAAACCACTTATCTCCATTTCGGCCCCTCTAATTCTGTCAGCCTTTTAACTGTTTCCTGCAACTCAGCCACCTCATGTAACAGATCATCAATCTATGCACATCTTTTGCAGGTACTTAACCTTTCTCCAGGAGAATGATCTGGGCCTTGTTGCAACCTACCGTCTGTACTGAAGTCTCCTTCCTTACCAGTTCCATCTGGGTGGAAACAGCAGACATCTCAGGGGCTTTCTTTGTAGAAACACTGGTTTTAATGCTGGGCACTTGCCTCAGAGTTATGGCAAAGACCTAGAGAACTTCCCTGGGCTGTGGGCCTACAAGCAGGGTGCATGGCCCTTCTCATACTCCCTTCTGCACAAACTGCACGACCCTTCTCACGCACCCTTCTGTGCAAATTGCTGCACAAACTGCTGCATCCTCTTGATCCTTGTTTGTACACCATGTTTACAGTGGTCCTGGTCAATAGCTGCCCCTAGGGCCATTTAATTCTCCCACAGTTGCTCTTGGCAACACTCAAGCTGCATTAGCCTCTCTCGGAGAGAGCTGCGGACTCCTGGTGGGGCTCTCTGCTCTTCACTAGGTTTCCCTGGCTCCAGGAACCCCGCCTGTATATGTCGATCTAGCATTCAGCCATAGAATTTACCATTGCCGCAGCTGCATGCCTCAATGACTAATATGGACAAAGATCACAAAATACAAAGAAAAAACATGCCACACAATAAGGTGGAGGAGATAACTACAGAGAATGACAGATATTTATTGCTACCTCCTTATCATGCCTGAATCATTCTGCATTGCAGAGTTGTGGGTTTGGGATTTTTGCTTTTCATTTCTACGTGACAAAGGTTGTCTTAATATGATATTAACCATGACATGCAAAATCTGCAGGTGGTTGGCAATAAGCAGTAAGAATTTGAGAGAATGTTAAAAAATGTCGTTTATTATGCCTCTGCTCAAGTGAAAAGCTCTTTGAGCACTGAACACACAGCTGGGAGGGAAAAGGGATGAGAGCTGTATTCAGTATCAGCATAAAGTATAAAATACATTGATGTTCAAATATGTATAGGGAGTGCAGGCTCAGCTGTTCCACTAGTACAGAGCTGAATGAAAGAATGGCAAACACATAATATAAAATATTATATGGGTCTGAAGTCTAGAATGAAAGAGTTGAAGACTCTGCCCACATTTCTATCAGTGCTTTAGAGTAAGGGCAATGGGAGGATTACTGTGTTGCAACAACAGTAGTTGCAGGGATGTTATTTTCTGCTAATTCCTCTGCAGTGCAAATAATAAGGATGTCATGGCAACAATCTGTTATACAACCAAAATGATTTTCCAAACCTACAACAACAAAATGGAAAAACAAGACAAAGTAAGAGGAGGCAGGGCTCAGTCTCTAGCAGCATGTTCTTCAACCATGCACTGTCTGACTTCATCTATATGTGTTCACAGGCTGAATTGGGCTAAAGATTTCCTGCTAAACATTTAGCAGATGGAAGAGAAGTGTGTATTCATCCACCCCCAAGATTTCAAAGAGCCTGTGGAAGACTTCTAGTTTTCCAAATACTGTATGGTTGATTCCTCATTCCAGAGGTGAAAAGTGTGAGGAAATTCACAAATATGTTTTTAGTTTTGAAGATAGAATTTGAATGAGCTTGGTTTTGGTGGAGCCTTGAAGCATCCTTCTGAACCATGCTGGATGCTTGGCTGCTGCTCTGACAAGTGCTTTACAATCCTCCTGCTAGTTTAAGGGTGACTTCACATGCATATCACAGTTTCCCAAGTTCATCTGTAATTGTTGCTACATAAAACATACTCTACCTTTCATATTTTTTTAACAGTAATAAAAAGGAAAAGATACTATAACATTTAAAAGGTGGATTGCCATCACTTTTACAGTCACTATCTTCTCACACTGCATTATAGTTCAGTAGTGGTCAGCAGCTCAGAAAATCATGTCTCTTTCCTAACATGTCTAACTGCTAGACAATAAATAACATTTACAAGTTGTACTAAATAGTGAGATACTGTAATTACCATCCAGCTCAGAAACTGTGTGTAGTTCAAGAGAACAAAAAGGGGTCAGGAAGTAGCAAACCCTCATGATAGAAGGCTGATATACAATTTTTATTGTAATAATTTTCACTGGCTTCTTATTCCAGGTCTAAATGACATTGATGTGAATCAGACCAAGGAACTTCCTATGAAGAATTGTGTCTTGTGGTCTTTTGACACATGTCCTATAGCCACCCAATGAAGAAAGTGCGTTTGGTGAGAACTTGGCACTAGGCAACCTGGGTTCTTTCACAAGGGCTCACCCTCCAGTCCTCATAAGAGTCTGTAGAAAGCAAAAAGCGTTCACAAGTGGAAAAATCAGGCTCAGTAGGTGAGCTGCTCAGTGAATTACAATTTACTGACTTAGTGATTTAGGAAGATCAGGGCAGGTTGTTTAAAGGCTCATCTGCAGCAATCTCTGTGGAAGCTGGAAGAAAGTCTGTAGGCTACAAAAAGAAAGATTTGTAGTGGGTAATAGCAAGTCAGTAAATTTTGAAGTGGCCTGAAACAGTCAGGAGTTGTGGCATATGTTTAGTAAGAACAATTAATAAAGAACCTGATTAATTTTAGGACCCAGAAAACTTTTATCTTATTACTCAGTAAATATGTTTTTAAAGTAAAGTAGAAATATTCAGCATAGTTAATCTCAGTGCAGAAGAGTACCCTAGGCAAACAAAGCATCTCTTATAAACAGAGCAAAGAACGCGGTGCAGCTTAGAGCACGGGGAATGCTGAATTATCATTAAAAAAAAACCAAACACCAACCAAACAAAAAGGCTTGCATAAGCATAGAAACACTATCAGGAAAAAATGAGTTTTACCGAACTGATGAATGCAAGAAAAAGAAAAAAGTCGAAACTTTATTACTAATTTCCAGCTAAAAAAGAACAAAAGTAAACAAGATTGTTTCCAGGGAAGGTGGACAGCTTCTTAAAGTTTGAAATGTGGAACAGCTTCTATTCCAGATTCATATAGGCTTGATAATGGGATGGGCTTATATGTACAAAGAACTACTAATCAACTTCAAATGCTGCATCCTATGTTAAGAGTGTATGTACAGGGGAAGAGAAGTAACATTATGTAGAATAATGTAGGTTGTTATATTTGAGACTGAAATAGGGAAACTCCTACATTACACTTCTTACCAGAAAATCCTCCTTCAGACATTGAAAGAGTTGATAAATGTATTTTGATAAATTCTATGACTCATGGCAGAAAGACACTACAAACAAACATTTTTTGGTTTTTGGTTTCAAAAGTGACATCAAAGACATTAGAAGAGAAGATTAGAAGCGAGAACAAGTACTGTTACAGTGCTCACAACCATATGTAACTTTTAAAATACTGAAGATATTCTAATGTGCAAATTTGAGATGCCTGTGATTTATTTCTCTAACAGCAGAAAAAGTGTTCCCCAAAGCAATGAACTATCCTGGGCAAGTATAAAAACAGCAAGTACTACTGAATGCATATCCAACCTAAAGCTAAAGCAAGAGAGGCAACAACACAAAGCTGGTTAAGCTGTGCCCAATGCATCATAAACCAGCACTTATATCAGCTACAAAAATATTCAGTAAAAGGACGTCAGTGTCAGGTTTCTGAAAAAAAACAAAACATATTCACAGCTTGAGGATGGAAATGTTTCAAATAGTGAGCATGATTGCCACTGTGTCTCTAGCTGATCCTGTAATTAAACTAATATGATTTCCAGAAAGCAGCTGCCAGCCAGTTAGCACCTGTACCTGCAACCAACCTACAATTTTCAACCAATAGATCAGTGACCTGCTTGATTTCGGTTCGTCTTCAAAGCCAGCTATGAGTAATCCTAACAACACTGATTTATAAAAATATTAGATAACATGGGACTAAAGTAGATTAAAAAAAGCAAAAAAAATAAAAATCTATTCTACTAAGAAAATTACAGAAGCCTGGATGCTTGGAGTTTAAAACGGCTGGCAGAAAGATACACCATGCTCTGCTGGATGCCAGATGTTTGCAGTCTACAGAGATGACTGAGTTGGAAAAATTCACATGGTCATGAGACTAAGTGACAGTTGCCATGACCTCTTATTGACAGTCTGAAACGTGACATATTTCAAGGAGATGGGCACTACATAGCATGTTGAAGTTAAAAACAAACTACACTGACACTAATTTTAGGATGTGTATGGATACCTACAGATGGCCAATTAAGTTTCCACATTCTGTAACTACTATTCAGATTCATGTAAATTGAATCTTGTACATGGCAAACACATTTTATGGAAAAGGTCAATGGTCCAAGAATCAGTATATGAAAGAGCAGATACCTGTTTCAGCTTCAGCTGAAAATGCCTGCTTAGATGAAAATGCTACTTAGAAGAAATTGAGTTCCCTCTGATCCTGACCCCAACCTGTGGGCTGACATCCTTGCACGGCCTTAGTCCATCCTGTTCTCCATAGCCCTGCCCAGCCATTTCAGGGCTATGTCTAACCCTTGTTCCTCTCATGGGGCCCGGTCCTGAAGACCACTTGTGGGCCATGTCCTGGCCCAGACTTGGCCCATCCCTGTCCTCAGGGAGATGCCCGATACCCAGGGCTGGGGCTGCCCTGTTGGTGCCCAGCTGCCCTACTCCTGGCTGGGGTGGTGGGATGGGCCCTGGCTGCCAGGCCCTGCCCTGACAGACCCCTGAGGAGCCCATGGCAGTCCTGGCCCTCAACCTCAAGTAGCCACTGGCCCCAGCTGAATGCTGACAATATCTACTGCACACGAGTGCATCCTAGAGGGTGACATAAGCTATATTTTCTCCCGGAGGACTTTCATAAACTTATCTAATGCCATGACAATTAATTTGTATTCAAAGTAAAGGGATGGTGAATGTTACCACCCTATTTCCAAGCCCGAAATACCATGTAGTCTTAGCAAAAGAGGCTTATGGATTGCACTGGCATAAAGTCAGCTGGCTATACCATTTACAGTCAGAAATTTGCTGTACACAGGGGACTGAGAGGAAAAAAAAATTGTTACTTGTGCTCTTACTGTGCAAAAATGCTTTCTGGTCATATCTAGGCTCACGATAAAAGTACAGCTAAATCACAAGCCAACAGAAACCATGGAGAGACACAGAAAAGTGCCCCTATGTACAGTAGATACCACCAAGACATTAGCGCAGTGATGTGAAGATACGATATTGATCGAGAAAGCAATTTCTAGTTAAGTAAACTTTGAACAGAGTATATCTTCTGTGTTATGACATAGGTGGAACAGCAGAGAGTATTTCAGAATGCTGTAATGCTTTACATCTTCATTGAAGAGCTTCTGGCCGCCCTACAGACTTCAAGGTACCAGACATCAGACTCCCAAACTGGTCTGATCAAAAGAAACAATTTTGACAAGATATCACATCCCAACAAAGGGGGAGTGAGGCTAGGGCTTACTATCTGTGATCCATTCCCCCCGCCAACCCATATTGCATCTGCACCAGTGGTGTCTACTTCCATCAGGCAAGTGTAGAGGTGGAAGACCTTCTGAAGGACCTCCTGTCTACACAGCAGGTGCCACTGTAGGTGGTATCCAGGTGTCCAGCTTCAGTACTACATGCATGGGGAGCAAAACTACTTTGCATGTATCAGGAGTGCTCTTGAGCATGTGCTTCAGGACGCTGATTACAGATTGAGTACAAATTTGCACTGAAAAAGAACTTTTGTACACTGTTTTACCATTCAAAGCTGATTCAATGACGACATAGATTTTTTTCCCCTCTGTAGAATCATGCAGAAGTTATCATGAAACATAATGGAAACTCCTGAGTTTTAAAAACTTGCAGTTTCATTTTGAAAATTCTGCATGCCACTTCAAGTGTTATTTTATTCATCTGATAATTTTTAGTGGTATGCATTGATAATATGACACAGAACATCTGAAAATATACTGTAAAACAGAGCAGTACAGATAGGCCTCTTCCTGTCACCTTTCCTCTCATTTCTTCCTATAAGTGAAAGGACCTAAAATTCCTCTTGCCTGCTTCTCAAAGTACCTGACAGAAGTACTGAGTAAAGTTTAATTTTAATCTTAGGAATATGATAGAATACATTAATTTCCTAAATGTTCCTTTTAGGACAAATCACATGCAGTAAAATAAATTCTAAATGAACGTTTTTCTTTCTATAGTTGTACTTCTAATTTGTCCAATGGTGTGGGTCAGACAGAAATTAACTATGTCCTTTAATTTTAATGTCAAGTGGTAATTCAATTAACTGAACAACACACAGGATATGAACTGATCCTTTTTGAACTTTTGCAATTTGTAGAATCAGTTCCTATTTGCTGCATCGTTCAATTGATTGCATTGTTATCCTGAAAACTTCCTCCTTGGTTGAGTAATTAAATTTGCCCCAGGGCACTCAGTTATGCTGTAACGTGGATACAGCGCTGCATTTCTAATGTGCAACCTCCTATTGCCATAGCGTGTATGTGGGGCAGGGGGGAGTTACTGCCATTAGCAGGCTAAAGCATCTTTGATTCCCCCACCAGACTTGCTCCTGGGCAGTTCACAAATTCAGATATAGGCATGCAGCTTCTGATTAGCTTCTGACAGATCCAGTTTCTGCCTAAATCTCTAATTAAGTACTCAAGTTCTTTATTGTATCTCACCCAATGAAACAATTGTGATCCTTATTCCTCTTGCCTGATGTTCCAAAATCTCTAAACAAAATCAACAAAACCATCAGTCACCAAATAACTCACAGGGTTGCAACAGTAACATTCATTGTATCCTAGCTATGTAGAGTGGTCTGAGCTTCCTCAAGAGACTACCAGATGATTGGACCTCAGACCAGGCAAAATAAATCTCCGTATAAGAAAAGACTTTATGAAATCTTAATTAGTCTGTATCATCCAGAAAGGGAAAGGAAATTTCAAATCTAGTTAAGAGGGTGAATTTAGTTTCTATAGCTGTAGAAGAATATGCAGGTCAGCTGCTGAGGATACTGACTCCGGCTGGTTCGGGTCCTTACACAGACTTATGGGGACTGGATACAGTCTTAGAAATGTACAGTATAATTAAGAGCTTATTTCTACAAACTGAAATTAATTATTAACTCTAATTATATCCCTCTGGTTTACTACAGCCTTTCTCTATAGTATATTACTACACAACAGTTCTGAAAGCATAGTGTTCACCAATGAACTGAAAATTACTGCTGTTATTTGAGATTGGGTTTTTGGACACAATTTTGTTAAACAGAGATGTCCCTAAATTTTAATAAGTAATTTGATATCTGTATGAAAGAACATTTAATTAATTAAGCATTTGTTAAACTGTAATGAAAAAGCACTTCTTTGTCAACCACATCTGAATTTTCATTATTCCCTTTAGACATATTTTAATTTCTTTTGCTTCTGCCAATATTGTTGAGGTGAATAGCAGAAATCTTTTCATTACATCATGTTTTCATGTATAGCTCATTCCTGATCTTTCAATACATAGCTTTTAAGATCTATTGACACTTCCAGGTCTTGTCACCAAAACTAGATGTCTTGAAGTTATGAGTGAAGCGACTGACCCCCAGAGTGCTGTTTGGAGCCTGTAATTCAGCTACTATGCACTGAAAGAAATAGCTGCCTTAGAAAGATGATCTAAAAAATTCAGCAATAACGAACAACACAGAACTACTCAATAGGGAAAAAGATGAATGTTAAACTCCAATACTGGTCTTTCCAGGGCCTCAATGCCTGAATCAGGACTTGAAGAAAGTGTCTTCTTCCTAGAGAGGCAAGGTACCAGTAAGTATTTTTTGAAAATATTGTCTTCTTTTCTAAAGTTCCAGAGTTATGATGCTAACTACACTCTGCAGTAATTAAAATACCTCCCATGAAGATCAAGGTTTAATTTAAGTGACATTTAATCTCTACAAGTAAGAAAGGCTAAAATGAAAGGGTTAATATTTAGTTAAAATTTCAGAAATAAATAGAAGATTTGGGGGACTAGAGTAGTATACACAAAAAAGGAAATACTTTTTGACTTAGTGGTTTTAACTTTTTTTTTTTTTAAATCCAGGGATTTAAATGTAAAAAAATTCTAGAGGTCAGCCCAGTCCTTCTTTTTCCTAAGGAACTAGCTGATAAGTAACATCATACTTCTGAATCTCAGTACAGCCAGTACTCATTCTCCTTCTGGCATATTGAGTCTTACATTACTTTCTGTGTAGTAGCCCTGCTTGGAAACTGGTTTTGAGTCACCCTTGTCTGCAAATAGATGTGGTAAGAGCCATGGTTTTGTCAGGATACACTCCATCCAGTAAGTGCATAAAGAAAGGCAAAACTGCTACCAAATTTTGTAAGAGACAGACACGAGAATCTTTGAGGAGCATAGTTCACGTAAAAATTTTTTAGGCACACTAGGGATACATTTATCTGATGACACTTTCAGAGTATTTAGAAAATTCTGCACCTAACAGGCACTAGCAAGTGCACTTGGTTTGCAGCTGAAGCTTTTAAGCAGAGGACTGTTCTTACAGCAGCTAAAGTTCTAGAGCTGTTTTTAGCTACTGACTTCATTCTTTAGAAAAAATTTGGCCTTAATCATATACCACAATCTCCCTGTTGCCACAGGGAACTTCAGAGTGATGTAGCCACAGAACTCTGAGTCACAAACTCACAGCAGCCAAGGCCCTGTCTCTTCCAGACCACACCACGGACTCCAGGAGACAGGACACTCACTCCCACTGGTGAAGGAGTCTCAAATCCTGGCTGGTGGGCTGAACTTTATGTATAGCACTTCCACCTCAGGTAAGCCTTCAGCGTGCTGTTGGATGTCTGTGGATGTGTCTTCTGCAAGGGACTACTGCTTTCCTTGTTTTTTGCTTTCTAACTTCTCATAAACTGCTGATAACCTTGCTGGTCCCATCAACCCAGACCATTCTCTGTGACTTGCTTTATATCAAAAGTCAATTGTTACCTGAGTTACCATCAGTTTCCCATCTCCTACCCCAAATGTGTTATACAGATATAAATTTTTTAAGAGTTCGTCTGTGGGTTTAGTTTTAGGGTTTTTTTTGTTTTTTTTTTCCCCCGAAAAAAGCAGGAGTACCTTGTTTTGTACTGGAAAAACAAAACAAAGTTGTGTAGCACTTGCAGTGCATTCCAGTGGCAATAATTAAAAGAAAAAAAAATTAAGCATGAACCCCATTCTGAATCTCTGTCAGAATAATTTCCTAGTATCTTACAATGCAGTCTTTGAAATTTATGATGATAAATATTTTCAATACAAGAAGCTGGCAATGGTACAGCTCTAAGGGATTTGCCCTGCGTAAGGCACTTTTAAAAGTCTAAGTACATATTTCTAAGTATAACATGCATTTTGAAAATATGACCCAACACATTCAACTAATAATTTGCAGCTCATTTTTTTTCTTCTTATTGAAATTGAGACAGTTGAGAGGACTTTTTAAAAGTATTTGTAAGGACTTTCAAAATCAGTAATCTTTAAAATGACTAAATTTAATTGTAAAACACAGATGTGCACATTTCCCTATCATTTTAATATTTAAGACTTGTAAAAAAACACAGTATACATGTTTAAGTTCATTGCTGGTAAACTAGAATAATAATCATCATTATTATTTTACATCATTTATTCTAATGTCTTATCATTAATAGAGGAAATGAGTAAAGGTTGATTCTTTTCTTGAAGCAGCATATAAAATTAAGTTAATTAAACTGGTAGTTAGGTAGGTTGATAGTAATGTCAGCAAGAAACAAAACCAAAATAATTCATGAAGGTTCTGAATGACACTTGGGGACAAAAAACCCACACCAAAACACAGGAGGCAGTAGAGGTGAACTGTGAGTAGAACTGTGTAAAGAATAAAAGTTCCCGGAGTCTTGAAGTGAAATCCTAAATAACATGTTGACATCTGAAAAACACTCTAGGCAAAGTGAAAGTTTCTATAACCAGAAGACTAAGGCAAGAAATCTCACTTTAGTTAAACTGTCTAAATCATTTAATATTTCTAACAAAAGCCTTTTCGCTCATCTAAAATTTTATAGCCTTGCATGTTAGCTTGTGGCCTTTTTATACCAATCACATCTTACAGTGTTCTGGTTTGAGGCCATACAGGTAGTTTGAGGGTTAGAGAGAACTCTCATAAGAAGTTGATTCTCTGGATTTGCTTGTGTCTGACCACACACACAGAGCATCGAGATCAGGTCAAGACACAGTTAGCATTAACAGGAGTACTCACTGTTTGCAAAATACTGTGACTCAAAAAGAGATGGAGACAGTGAGGAAAAATGCAACTGAAGTGAAAAAAGAATACAATAATCTGGGTTATAATATTACCTCTAGGAGAAGTTTAACATAAAATATTCAGTCAGGGAATGGAAGATCAAGGTTCTATGTCTTTGTCAGAGTCTGATAATCTCTGACCTGGTCCTTTTAGATATTCCATGCTTGGAAGGTGCAATGTTTAACATCAAACTTATTTATTTGAAGATAATTGAC
Source organism: Pluvialis apricaria (assembly GCA_017639485.1). Lineage (NCBI taxonomy): Eukaryota > Metazoa > Chordata > Aves > Charadriiformes > Charadriidae > Pluvialis > Pluvialis apricaria. Next base: position 98,670,549 of record CM030009.1, read on the forward strand.
ATTACAGAGGATTAGTGATTTGTCAGAGTGATACAAAACATACTGAAAACACAGTAAAAATATAAGATACACTTAACAAATTATAGCAATGGAAATACACGGTTCAATCACAAAAACAATGTGATCCCTGTTATCAGTCTCTATAATATACTCACCATCACAACACTGAGTGTCCCCACTTGCTACAAAGGAAAACAGGAGTTGACACCATCTTAAATCCCCTGCTGTCTTCAAAAGTCTTTTGGTAGTTTTTAAGGTTTTATACTCTGTGTTGGGCTAAAGCACATATACCTTCTACACAGTGCTGATCAGCTAACTCAGGGATACACTTGCACTCTTAATGAACACAAGAAGAAACATTTACCCCACCAGCTGCCATAGCTTTTTATCTAAATCAAGTCACCTGCTGATGCCCTCTGTGTTGCCATAAAGTCAGCTTTCATTACAGCAGCTGTGGTCAGTCACACTCTGCATATTTCCAGACCTTCACGGGCATGTCACCCTGGCCAATCTCTATTGAGCTTTCTTCCATTGTAGGGCTTTATTGGTCAGTCAGAGTCTTCTTAGTCTAAAAGATCTAATATGTACATCTTAACAGATTGCAACAAATTGCCTAAGCATCATGTTAGAGGATGCTTTGCCATAAACGCTCAGTGTCTGTAAAGATTAGGTACTGCAGGGAAAAACCACGGGCAAAAATGAGCAACAGATGTCTGATACCTTTAGCTGGAAGTGAGGCGCTTGAAGATATTCATTACATAAAAACATTATTCCTTCAATGTGTTATTGCTTTTTAAGGGTAACATTATTAAAGGTTGTACAAAAAAGAACTCCCTGAAATCCCCAACATAAGTATGGCAGCATATCTGGCAATATGAACCTATAGTTAAATTTATTGGTATACCCATGGAAGTTCTATTTTAAATAGATGAGCCATATAGAAGAAATTTGCAAAGAAAGGTAAGCCTGCCTGGTGTCACACAGTAGGTCACCCAAAATCCAGTGTGTTTTGTTTTCCTTGTGTGTCTTCCACCATGCTACCTTACATGTGAAACTTTTAAACTGTGCTGGTTTGTATACCTACCTGTTCCTGTACTTCCACCTATCTAGTAAGTTGAACTTAGTTTTCTGCTTATCTGCCTCCCTTTACTGCCAGTGTTTGGGCCTTCCTGGTGGAATGGTTTAATTGGAACAGCAAGAACAGAAGTACTGAAATCCTGCATATTGCTTAGCCTCATGGTTAGTCAAACACTCCTGGAATGAGTGCTGGAACTGAGAAAAAGCTCAGATTTGAAGCATCTTATTTCTTGGACAAGCAATTGAATAACAATTTTATTATGCATAAGTTTTTATTCATTTTTATAGTCATTTTTGGTCATCCTAGTGGAATTATTGAAATATGTCTTTGATTCTTGTAGGTTTCACTAGAGAGGAAGGAGGTACATCTTCATATACACCAGAATTGTGTTAAGCATATGAGGTAGGTCTTTGATTCAATTATGTTAATATTCTCAAAATGAAGAGAACTGAAAATACTGAATTTTTAAATACTGTTTTTGTGTATATTTTAAATCTAAAATAGCTGTGGTGAAGACTACATTCACCTTCTTTCTCCATGTACAACTCCAACAACTGTAAATGCTAAGCCAATTTATGATAAACATCCATTTTACTGCTAAGCACTAGTAAAGTGATTTAGAAGGAAGTGTGGGAGGGGTGAGATGTAGGATGAAGACTATAAACCTGGAAATATATGTGCCTAATTTTAGGAAAAGATGAATATAACAGTGAAGCTAAAATCAATAAAAAAGAAGAGTGCTATGGTAGAAACAGCAAGTCAGCTTTAAGTACAGCATAGAAACTCTGCTGGGTGCTGCCATCCAGCATGATTATAATAAATTGCAAAGAGTGAATGGAGAAAAGATCCTGACTAGAGTCATTTGTATCCTGAGGATAACCTTATTTTGATTTGTGTATTTATGCATGCTCATTTTTTTATTTTTTTTTATTGCAGATATTTTACAGTGCATTGACTGCACCATACTGTTTCAAACAGAAAAATTATGAATTTGGGTATGAGTGGCTAGATGTAGGTTATTTTATCACATATTTGAAATTGGTAAGTAGATATAGCAAAAGGTATATTACTATATCTGTGCCTAAATGCATGCTAATACTCAATTCTATTGTGATAGTTTCTCAGGATTTTTTCATAGTTCTTAGGTTGTGCATGCAGTCCTCTTCTACAGGTTGCCATCTAGCTTTTTTTCTCAGAAATGGTTATCAATATGTAATTATAATTAACTCTAGATATGACATTCCACTTTGAGGAATTCCAGTTAAACTTCTCTGTATTTATTTTTCCTTCAAAGTAGTTTTAAAGCTTGGCATATTGTTAATATTGGACAAACATGATTGGGCTTACCTAGATCACAGTTTTCTATTTCATAAACATAAGTGCAACATATTTTCCCATCACATCATGCATACTCTAACAGAATGGTATCTATAACATAGTTTACTTCATTTCTGCAATTCAAGTTATTTGTGAAAGGTAGAGAACCTACCTATTACCTACCCCATCTAGATTAACACTTCTGTCATTAAATGTAGCAAGGTCTGCTTTCATGTACTGAGTTCCATTAGTGTCCAGCCATAACTGTTACTATTCCTTAAAACCTTGACCTAGTTCTGGTTATTGTTCACCTCTAGTCCATCCTTTCTGATCAGATATCTCTACTCCATTTTCATTTATAGGTCTAGAAGCCATTTAATCGTATGTTACATGTTTTATAAGATCTTTCAGTTTTATTTTTTTCAGGTTTCTCTTTACCTTTCTTGACTTCTGAAAACATGGCTGCAACCATTTGTCTTGGTTGGGTTTTTTTTGTTTGTTTTGGGGGTTTTTTGTTTGTTTCCAAGTACTTTTTTTACTTGCTATTTTTTTTCTGAATTTATTCTTACCATCAACTCAGGACCCCTGTCGCGGAGCCTCACAAACCAAGCCAGACCAACTAAAAAACTAAAAATGAAATTTATTTTTACAAGATGGTAACAAAATCAAACAAAGTTTTACTCTAACCAAAACTGCTTTGAGAGTCCAACAAACATTAACAATCCACAGGTTCAGGCTGTCGTTCAGGAGTTAATACTACACTGCCAGCTTAAGAATTCTTCAGGTTTATAGTTGATCACCCAAAATGCGCATACTCACCTATATAAGATGAGCTCTCTCGATCTGTACAGAAAATGAACTGTAGGTGGCGTCCCAACCCCCAGGGAGACCCCTCAACCTCAGACCCGCTTCTCTGAGGGAGACCGACTCAAAATGGCTCTCTTGCAGGGCCAATGACCCATTATGACCAAATCGAATCTGACCTGTGGTCATATATGGTCATGTAGCCCTTTAATTGGCCAAAGACCTCATCTTCTTCACCTTTCAACTGAAATGACCACCACCATGTGGGCGTAACACAAACTGTGACAGGAAGTTTTTTGTCTGGTTTTTGTTAGGTTTTCGCGGGCTTTTATCAGCTCTTGTCTGTTCTTTGTCAAGGCTTTATTGGGGCGGGTGCATCTGCCTGTGACAGTGTGTTCCCCTGCCAACATGACCTTTATCTCCCATAATCCTACCCAAGAGATAACCCCCTATGGTGGTCATAATGGATGCATGTAGTCATGATGGCTGCATCCACCTCAAAGTGGTTTCCGGTAGACAGATAACACCACAATAGCCAAGGGCTATCTTAAGTAATGCTGGTACTGTGGTTGACATGCAAATGTGACTATAACTCAAGCAACTTACCCCCATAAAAAGTGAACACCCAAGAGCCCCTTGAGCTCTCCTTCACAGCAGTGAGCTCCACGCCAGGATCTCCCCTTGTGTAGGGACGCCTCTCAAGGTTACTTCTTGAGATTCAGAGATTCCTTGCAGCAACAGATTCTTGGTGACTAATAGCATGCTAAATTTTGACATCTTAGCTAAGTGAAATAAAGGATTGATTGCACATATATAGTCCTTTAGACATAAACTGTTGACCAAGTCTGGGACTAAGATTGGATCCAGCCACATGTAGACTCCTCTTTGAGAAGGAGTTTAGAAAGCAAGGGGGTCCTTTCTGAACCTTGGCACAATGGGAGTTTCTCTCTGACAGTTCTGTCTGACCCTGTCCTCTATGCAGTAAATAGCCAAGTGTGCCTTGCCATCAAATCTTGTTAAAACACTGCTGTATTTACTATCAAACTTTGTTAAATTCCTGTTTTATATCAATAAATATATCGCTGCTTCTCTCTGTGAGTGAAGTGCGGCACTCCATCCACGACACTGCCACAAGCCCTTCTGTGGGCTGACTTCAGCCTGCTAGATAGGTGGGTAGAACAGGTAAGTTCTGAGTACAAGAACAGCCAAGAATCAAGGTAAAATAACAACCCTATATAGTAACAACTACCACCAAAAGAATACTTAAGAAATAAAGTAAAAGAGTAGTCCTATTTAATACTCTTCATCTAGAGAATTAAACACATTCCCAGCACTGAACTGGTTTACTCTGGAAACTTCTCAAGCTGCAGGCAGGTCAAGAAAAGCTTAGGCAGAACAAGCCTGATAAGCCTCAGTCCTGAGGCCTCGCAAATTCAGTACAAGGCTTATGGCAATATTCTAACCAATTACATGGTTACAAAGAATGGAAGTCTCAAGTCTCAAAAATTTCTGAGAAATAACCATTTAAGCAGAGGAGAGAGAGCTCTTGTGAGTGTCCCAGTGGTAATGAAAGCTTTCTGGGAAAACTTGCACTGTCTTAATCACTCAGGTCAGTAAACCACAAACAAATTTGTAAGAAACCAGTTGTAATTTTCTAGTCCTTGTAAACCTACTAGTTTCTTTGTTCTTGTCTTACCGTCTGCCTACTGTGTTTTTATTTTTTACTTTATCCCTGCTAGTAACTGACTGAAGTCAGTGCTTTTTAACTGTGAAAAAAATCACAATCACTGAATCTCTTATGCTGAAAACGGAAAGTCATTTGAAGGATTGTAACAATTTCTCATTTATTCTAAAGCTACAGCTGTAGTCTCTCTAGCTGATGGTGCAAGATGAATGTACAGTGTTCAGCCTTTGCTGTGGTGTATTTTATTCCTTTGTTCATCCTTTACATATGGCATTTATCTTTTCAGAAGAGAACATATATTTATACAGTACATGGCACTTTTCAAGCTGTACTTTAGAATTTACTTAACATCTTAATAAACAAACATGAAGGAAACGAGAGAATTAAATAGGTACCAAGTTAAATAAATTTAAAGAAAGGTCTAGGGTTTTTTTTTGTTTGTTTCTTTTAAGCATTCTAATCTTATCAATAATAATCAGTTTCATTTTACTTTAACTGACTGAAGTAAGTTAGATTGGGTATTCCGGTTGGTCTTCTCCACAGAACAGAAACACTTTACATGAAATTGAAATGTCACCATTTTTAGGACAGTAAAAATAATTTTAAAGTTAATTATTGTAAAGGGAGGAAGGGTATGAATACAAATGGAATTTGACTTTTATAAGCACAGTGATAATATTGACTTTTAAATTAGGTAGAAGACAAGATATGGCTTGCTTTAGCTATCTAGGAACATTAACAAATGTTACATAAATATTGACTTAATTTTATCTATTGCCTTTACTATTATTAAATGAAAAGGAAAATAAACTAATTTTCTTTATCTAAAGGTAGAACATCTTCAAACTAAATACCCTACGTACTAGTTTTTCAGTATACTGAAACTTCTAGTAGTTACAATATAGTATATGTATAGTTTTTTATGTGACTATAGTATAGGTATAAAATCCAGTAAAAGCCATTATGCAAGAATTAAGAAAAAAAAAGAAAATAGTTCTATAATTCACCAAGAGACTACCATCTTGTTTACACTTGCAGTACAATTTCTGCTTTTGCTTCTTCCGTGATCATGTCCAGAGTCATAAATATTTAATTATATACACTAATACAGCAATTCCCACGTCTGTACTGCTAATACTTGCAATAAACATAAGGAAGATATACCTTACTTTTGTTCCACTTACCTTTACAGCCTTTGGGGATGAAATATTCTTAGAATTATGAATGTTACAGTGCACAAGAAAAAACTTTAGCTTTTGATACATTCACAATAATATTTGCATATTACTCTACAATGGTATTCTGCTTTCATTTGATTCAGCTGCAGAGTCTGCTTACATACTTGAGGATAAAGAATTCGCATCATGTCTGTATCACTTTATGTTTTTTATATTACATATTATTATGGACTGTGAGAAGGATTAATGAAAATATTTTTTATCTATTTGCAGACGTTGTGCTGAGGGATATGGTTTAGTGGTGGAGTTGGCAGTGTTAGGTTTACTGTTAGACTCAATGATCTTAAAGGTCTTTTTCAACCTAAGCGATTCTATGATTGTATTCTACACAAAACAATGTAGTTTATACATAGAGACACTATGTGGCAAATATGGGCTTCATATTATTATTAGAGGTCAGTGCCACTGTTAAACAGTTGAGGTGGAATTTGTATTATAAATAGAAATATCATCCTGCGCCTCTAATTTTCATCAAAAGAAATCATACCTGAAAATGGATATGTGGCACATAAACATTAAAGTTAAATTTGTTTGGAAAAGAGCAATTGTTGTTGGTCACATTTCCAAAGCTATATTTCAGTGACATACTATAGTGCTTATATCTTATAATGATATAAAAAGGTCCCGATCCAATGTACAAGATGAAGATATACATTTCAGAAATTTTGTGTCACAGAACTCATGCAGTAGCTGAAACTATCTTGTCAATACTTATCTAGTCCACTCTGTTTAAAGTGTCTTGTCACTCTCACCAATCTTTCAGGAATACTGTCTTAACTTCATCACCTTTTCATTACTAGTTTGGGTGAGACTTTTTTTGAAGAAAAAGCCCTAATTGACTTCAGAACATAAGTCCTTTTTGAAATTGATGGATGAATAGAGTGTAGATGAAGGTTCTTTTGAAAAAGATTCTTATTTAAAATCATACCTTTTGACATCATCTTTTCTCCTCTTTTAAAAAAATATCCTAATCTAGTTTTAAAAACAAACAAAAATATTTGTTTTAATTACAGGGTCTTCTTTAGGGATAATGCATGTCCCATAGCTAGTGTTCAGCCTTCTGTTACAATAAGGCTGAAATCCCTAGGCATCCAAGATAATTTCTGTTGGATACCTCTTCTGAAAGTGTAAAACACCGAGGTCAGGACTAAGTTCAACACTAAACACATAGAAGCATGTAAAGTTATGTGAGATGACTTAGCATATACTGTCTGGCTTCCAGCCCCAGAACAGCCTGGATTTCCCACAGGTCTTTTGTCCTATCTGTCAGCCTGATGCTGATGCATCAGATACCTTAGAGCATCTAAAGTGTCACCACATACTTATGTTTAGGCAACAAAAGTCCCCATAAATACAATTGGTAGAACTTAAACAGCCATTCAGCTGACTAAACAGTTGGTGTCATCTACGCAGTGAGCTGAGTCACTCTTTAGGCTCTACTGACTAAAAAGACTAGGAGTGGAATTCAACTGCCTACATATATATGGAAACATGAAATGCCCTGTATTCAAAATGTTTCTGCAGGCTGGCAGCTATGTCACAGGACTTACAGGAGATCTATATTCTTCTAGAGTAAAATCTAGAAGCAGAAAGGATGTACTGCCTCAACCAAACGGATGACAGCTGTCTACATTTAAGCAAAGAAATCCGGTCGTAGATCCTTAGTGATGGTAATGGGAACCTAAACACCTAGTTCACATGTAAACATTTATAAATAAATGTCTTAACCTAGAATGGAATCCCATGTTGAACATGTAAAACTTAATTTAGCTGCCCGTATGTAGACAAATCAGTGCCATTTGAATTGTCCTAGTGTACACTGGTTGAGCTGCAGCTGTCATTCAGACATACCTTGTAGGGTTGCCTATAGGTCCTGTGTCATGTCTGCTAGCCCTGTCCAGAAATTTTGGACACCCCCCACAATATCAGAGATGCTGTTAGTTGCCCATATGCGGCAACTAAATTAAGCCCCAATAAGGTATGAACAGGCTATATATATAAGCACACACCCATGCACCCCCACACATCCTTGATGTCAAGTACTATGGGAGGATGTAAAAGAAGATGGGCACGGCTAAAACCAGCTGGGAAATATTATTGCAGATCTTATTCAGGTTTTGACTGACGGGAAGCTATAGCCTAGGACAGCTAAAACAGAGGCAAGTCAATGTTCTTGGATGGCTCGTGCATCAGAAGTAGTGTAGTCTGCAAGGAGGAAAAACTTTTGACAGCTGTCCACAGCTGTTCTGGGCTGTGTCCCACTCATCAGCCCAACCCCTCAGAAAATGTATGAATGTCATAACTTGAGTATTCAGTTGTCATACCCACTCAGAAATTTTCATTCCCACTACAGGGGTATGCCAACTGTAAGTAGCAGTTTTGCCGTTCCAGTGCAGTTTATAAGCAAATGTATTAAAGCTGGCAATAATTTTGAGACAACTTAGAGGGTGAATTCAAAAACTAATGTGGTTCAGAAGTTGTTAGATGAACTCCTGAGTTAATTTTACACTGTGCAAGGGGACATGATGAAATAAATGAAAAAATGAATGGGGAAAGAGCAACCATAAAAATCCTGTAGGAAGCCATGCTCACTGATATGTCAGAGCCCGAAACTTCATTGCCTTAATCTAGCTGTAGCCATTTGCTTAGTAAAGTGACTAAATGACAGCTGAGTAAAGAGTTCATTGATTACAGCTCTTGATGTTTGCCCCACAAGAAAATGGCAACGACATGGTCTTTAGAAAGGCGAGTGTATGTAACTGTACAACATCCATAGCATAATACAGCACATCGTAACTACAATGAAATAATCAGCTTACACCTAGAATTACCCTCCACACAAAAAGCCAATTACTAATAAGATAGATAAATAGGTATTGGGCGGGGGAGGGGGGAGGGGAGAGTTTAACCTTTAGAAATTTTATTTCACTAAAAACATGCATAAAGAAACAGCTTAGGAGGGATTACTTTGCAGAAGAGATGATGACAATGGTAAGTGGGACTATAATTAGGTCAGTAGATAAAACCATTCCTGGCTGGTAATGAATAAAAGTCACTGCCTTGTGCATTTCTATGTAAAATGACATGATAGCCAAAAATCTTACTTAAAGAAGAAAATCGTTCATATTTAAAAAAAAAAAAAAAAGGTAATAATTTTCCCACTCTCCATGATGTTACTAAAGGCTGAATGGTCACACACTGTGGTTTGGGTGTAACTGGCCACCGGGCAACCGGAAGATGCTCCCCCCTACTTCTATTTTCAAAAAAGAGTCAGGAGAGAGAGAGAGAGACTTATGAGTTTAGAAGGAACTAAACCACTTTAATGAAATATTAATAATAAAATAAATTTAAAAATGGAATATATACAAAATCGTATCAAACTCCCAAGATGACAATCACGACACCGGCTGGCACTGGGGAAGTCCCAGACTGGACTCTGTCACAGACAGGATCTGGATTCCGGATCTGGACTCCGGATCAGGATCAAAGGCAGATGAACAGAGTCCTCCTCAGATGCCAGCCATTGAAGAAAGAGGGCTGACCCTTTGATCCCTCAGCTTTTATGCTGAGCATGAGGCTGATGGAATGGAATACCCTGTTGGTCAGTTTTGGGTCACCTGTCCTGTCCACTTCTCCCCACACATGCAACACCTTTACACTCGTCTGCTTTCAACTTGGTGCATAACAAAGTTAGCTGACCTTGGTTGCTATAACAATAAGTATAAGCAAGAGCATCTCTGCATACCATGCCTTGGCATCAACTATAAACATAGGTCTTATCACCCTGAGAGCAAACAGTGACTGCACAATTTGCTATTAATTTCAGTAGTTAGAAGAGGCCTAGCTAAGAAGCAAAGTTACTAAACAAAATTGGTCCTGTTTCACCCCAAATCGGGACATTATGCAACTGTTGTTACCATATAGGCATTCAGGGCCTTTCAGGATGCAATTCTAAACAGAAGGGCTTCATCCCTGTCATGGAAAAAAAAATAATTTAACATGGTCATGTTTCAGTTTACTTTGCCAAGTAAGGATGCATCCTGTTACACAAAAGTGTTTGCAGATTGTTATGCAGGTCCATGATGTTTCCCCTTAAAGCAACAAAGCATATTGTTCTTACCTAAAAACATGAATTCTCTCTGATGCAGAAATGAGATTTATGAGTCTGCCTCAGGACCCACAGTGTGTTTCTCCAGGTATACAGAGGAACTCAGGCTTTTTATCATAGCATTTTACGTGCATATCAATGACTTTTCAAAAAGAAGACGTGAACTGTGAAAACAGGAGTAATAATCTAAAGCATTGTTAAGGATTGTTGGTTTTTTTTTTTCTTTCTCTTTTAAATATTTCATCATGGATATAAGATTGTAATTGTGTAACATTTGTAGGCCATATGCTAGTGCAACATCATCCCTGACTTTCCTTTGTTCCCATACTTTGCTATTTATGTCCTGTAAATTGTGTAATTAAACTTGGCGTTACCGAAAAAGTAGTTAGCAAAAAATAATTCATATTCATTTAGAGAGTAATCACATCATTATTTAATTATTATTAAGCAGACTTTGCTTTGAAAAAATGTGATACTTCATTTGCCCCATGAATATTTCACATATTTTAAAGGCAACAGTAAGTAAACTCCCTTTGACTATTTCCCCATGACAACTTCACAGGAAAAAAAATAGATTATTTTTTGAGCTGGAAAGATTTAGTTATTTGCATATGGAAACAATGCTCTGCTGATGTTTGAGGGAAGAAACAGTATGTAAGTGCATGGCCTGCTTTATGGGATTACATTAGATATATTCAGTTTTGTAAAAAGCAATGAAAATCATAATTATACTGGGAAGGTGTGACAAATAAACGCAGAGCAGGAGATTTTGGTTTTGTGTAAGTGCATGTACTTCAATATACTCATGTTGCAAAGATTTATCTCTAAATATTCTGAATATTTTACATGATAAGGTGAGATAGAATAGACCCACAATCTACCCACCCACAATACGATGAAAGTGTTATCTGTGAACTGTTGATGTGCCTGTGATCAGATGGGGTCCATTAGAATATTCAAACACATCTGTCAGGGGAATTACAAGGTCACAGATACAATAGAGTTGAAGCCCTGGTGCATTTCCTTGATCTTTTTAGATCTCTTGTTAATAAACTGAAAACTTGAAAACATTATTGTTAATTAAGATCTGAAAGGAGACTCATGACAGCAAGAAAAAGAATACCTTTTTAATGTTTTTTTTTCTGAAATGACTGTGCTGATTCACAAAAGCAGATGCTGTATATTAAGCACATACCACATTAAATCAACAATTCTCTTTGTTTTGGCACCTTTTCTTCCCTTAGTCCTTTTGGTACTACTCGTCGAAAGCTCCCTGACATGAATATTTTTCAAATAAATACATCTTTTGAGCCTTCTCTTCTGTCAAGCTGCTTAGGATATTTTTTTCATATAGGGAATGTCTTTAGACTAATTCTCTGTTATCCGTCTCCTCTTGATATGACACCAATGTCTTCATTATTTACTCCTTTTATTTGAAAAGCTTTTACCCTCCCTAGGAATGCGTGAGGACTGCAGACAATAGCAATTAAGATTCTGAGCACACATTTTCCTTGGTTTGTTTGATTTAGTATCTTCAATTCCTTCTTTATTTACCAAGAAGGAATATCTCCTATATTTCATCTCACTAATTGTCAGGTCTTGCTAGACTTGCAGAGGCTTTTTTTGACTGAAGGATAATATTCAGACGAGAAAAAAATGGACCTTACTGTAAGAGACCTTGTTTAATTTGGCTCTTTGGGGATGGCTACAAATCCTCCTTATTCTTTGTTGTTGTGGAAATTACTAGTCTGGAAACAAAGTGTTGAAGAAAAGAAATTTCATTTCTTGCTGTTTAGCTTTTTACACAAAGTATGACAATCACTTTTCTAAGTATCTGCCTTTGCTTGATTATGTTACTGTTAAGTCGGTGGCTTTATCTTAGCCTTTCTGTTCTGATGGCTTCATATTTCTGATAATATTGAGAACATACCTGTAAGAACTATATAGTTATTCATTTGAACAGCAACAGAGAAAAATCCAAAAGATGAGGGTGATATTTTAAACCTTAAGGTGAAGTAAAACTAGCAAATGGTCATTTATTAAAGGCAAATTGCAATTCTTGCTCTTATACCAAAGAAAGAAAGTAGACCTTTCAAGCCCTGAGAGCTCAGGAAAGTAGTCAAGTATTTACCCCGGCCTTGTTGGCTGAATTCAATATTGGTTAGCCCTGAGTCCAAAAGATTTTAACTCATCAAAATGTGAAATATACCTTATGACACATTACGCTTATTCTTCAAAATTGTGTTACATCATCTGACTGTAAGTGTGCCAGTAGAGTTACTGATGGTCTCTGGAATAAAGACTTGGCCCTAAAACTCAGGTTCTTGTTCAAGTTAACAATATACAAGAAATAAAATCTTAGTGAGAGGCGCCTTAATTTTATTAATCCCTGCCAGAACAGAACATTACAAAAGAACATTACAAACCATTATAGCCTTCTAACTACCCCAGAAATATTACCCAAATCTGTGAGTGCCAAAATATACTTATAGTTGAATCTGAAGCTGCTGAAACAAAGCCCTGTTACTATTTAAGAAGATTTTTTTTTCCTCAGTGATTACTCCTCTTCTTCTTGATTTTATACAAAAATAACTCCACAGTTTAATAAAATAGTTTGGAACAAAAGCCCAGACAGATGAATAAAATGAAATTAAATTATCCTACCCTTTGCTTAGTCTAATAATAAAGTTTGCATTGAAATTTTTTTCCAACAGATTATGTAATTTTATTTTACATGCTTTGCTTTGGACAAAGTGAAATATAAAGAAAGAAAACATTTTTATAGTATCAGCAAATTTGCCCAATCCTGGAAAGTACTATTAATTAAATTCTTAGTGCAGGCCTTAAGGATAAAAAGTAAAGTAAGATTTCTTAATGCTAAAATTGAAGAAACACAGGAACAACAGAAAGAGAAGGAAGGAAAAGAGTGAGAAACAGCAGAGGGAATACCAAGGTCAAAGCAGGAGGAGGAGGAGGAGCTCTCCATGCTACAGCAGATATCCACACTGCAGGCCATGGAGTACCCCACGCCAGAGCAGGTGGGTATTTCTTGAAAGTACTGTAGCCCACGGAGAGCCCATGCTGGAACAGATTTTTCCCTGAAGGGACTGCAGCTAGTGGAGAGGGCCAGCACTGGAGCAGGGGAAAGGTATGAGAGGAGCAGCGACAGAGAGAAGCAGCTGTGTACTAACCATGCCCATACTAACTATGCTGTGCTGTGGGGGCTAGATGAGTTGGGAGTTAAGGAGTGAAGTGAAGGAGGGCTAGAAGGAAAGGTGTTGTTTTAACATTTGTCTTTGTTTCTCAATATCTGAATCTATTTTAATTGGCAATAATTTAGATTAATTTTCCCCAAGCTGAGTCTCTTTTGCCCACAACACTAACTGATAAGTGATCTCCTTGTCTTTACTCAGACCCATGACTTTTCACATCCTATTTTCTCCTACTGTCCCACTAAGGAGGGGAAATGAGATAGCAGTGGGGTGGGAGTTTGGCCCTTAGCCGACACTAACGCACTATGGATGCCTAAGTCAGATGATGAACTGTATATATTTTCTATAGCATGTCCAGTCAACTCCACGTTGGTGATTTCAATGTACTCTTAACCACGAAGTAATAAATTTACTTCCAATCTCTTCAAATAAATTTTAAAGCCCACATCTTGTTATATTAACTAATAAAATTAATAAGCATAAAAATTACAAACTTCTTGAGAATTCCGAAAAATGTATTTATGGACTCACAGAATCACAGAATGGTTGGAAGGGACCTCTGGATGTCATTTGGTTCAACATTACTGCTCAAGCAGGGTCACCTAGAGCCAGTTAGCCATGTTCATGTAGGGATGGCTTTTGAGTAACTCCACTTATGGAGACTCCACAACATCTCTGGGCAAGCTGTGCCAGTGCTCAGTCACCCTCACAGGGAAAAAGTGTTGCCTGTTGTTCAGATGGAACCTCCTGTGTTTCAGTATGTGTCCATTGCCTCTGGTCCTATCACTGGGTACCACTGAAAAGAGCCTGGCGCCCTCACTTCAGGTATTCTGGTATACCCGAATATTCTGGTATACACTTCAGGTATATATACATTGATGAGTTCCCCCCTGAGCGTTCTTGTCTCTAGGCTGAATGGTCCCAACTTTCTCAGCCTTTTTTCATATGACAGTTGCTCCAGACCCTTAATCATCTTCATGGTCCTTTGCTGGACTGTCTCCTATATGTCCATGTCTCTCTTGTGCTAAGGAGGCCAGAATTGGACACAGCACTTCAGGTGTGGTCTCAACCAGTACTGCGTAGAGGGTAAGCATCACCTCCTTCAACCTGCTGGGAACACTCTTAATGCATCCCAGGATACCATTTGCCTTCTTTGTCACAAGGGCACATTGTTGGTTCATGTTCAAGTTGGTGTCTGCCAGAACCCTGAGGTCCTTTTCTGCAAGTCTGCTTTCCAGCCATGTACTGGCATATCAGAGGATATATAGATTTACGTTAGATCAAGAAAATGACCTAATGGAGGAAAATTTGTCTTTTCATGTTGTTAGAAAATTTTAGCTAATTCAGCTATCAAAAAATCAATGGATCCTTTACCTGGATAGAAAATACCTCAGCACTTATTCCCCCAAAATGGACAATAGAAACTGGATCCCTTTGAAGACTATGAAAAAAACTCCATTCTCCCAGAATGTTTCTGAATATCTTTATATGTATATTTATATATAAAGTGTATGATGATCTGTACATTGCATTGTGCAGTAACATAAACTACACATTATTACACATTAGATAGATTGTGCTAACATTCATCCATCTATGACATATCTTATAGTCATTTGCCTAATAAATTCAAACCTTTCTAGCTGTGTAAATGTAATATCATATAATCATTAAAAAGAGGACTGCAAACTTAAAGGTTGTCAGTATAGCACTTGAATATTTCTTTTTTATGTATTATTCAGAATGTAGCATGAGGCCTTACTATACAAACCTTGTTTGATATAAAATTAGAGTCTTTTTTATTTATCATGAGCTAGTTTATAGACATTTAGTCTGTACTTCATAAATATCAATATTGGAACACTTCACTTCTGAGTTTGCAGTAGTTGATGAATTATATTTCTTTTCTATGAATTAGTTAATCTTGTTCTTAAGAGTTATTGAAGGTGCATCCTATTGACAGAAAACGAAGATCCTATTTTTAGAAATTAAGACTGACAGATCAAAGATTAACTGTTCCAAGAGACACTATGTTAGTCTGAGCACTTTGTTAAAATGATCACGAGAGACTAGGGAAGAAAGAAATTTCTTCCACTTGAAACTAGCAGAATGACTAGGATTTTTGTGCCTTTATCTGTAGCGTGAAGAATGTTTCGCTTCCAAGGATCATCTGGGCATATTTCACTCTTTTTCTGGATTTTAAAGCACTGGTTGATCTTTTGATCTCTTCAGAAATCTTTTGTGCTGTTTTGTTTCTCTGTCCTGTGAACTACAATACACATTTGCTTGTAGGATTCTGGGGATCACTGCTTCAATGTTTAATGTGCTGACAACTGCAGGAGACATATTCAGTGACCAAATTGCCATTTTTATTTTCTTCAGTATAAAAGATGTTATCACCCTTTACACATGGATAATTTAAGTATAGTAAAGCAACAAAATTTTAGCATTAGAAAAATAATTTGGAGTGTTCAGTTTTCACAGACTAGGAGCTGTATGGTTTGTTTTGTTGTTGTTTTTTTTTTTTTTAGGATAGATTACTTATGCAAATCTAAGAGAAGTTTTGATGGAGTTATTGTTGTGTACTGATTTTTTCCCACAAATTAGGACCAAATTCCTCAAATCACAGTATCACAGTATCGTCAGGGTTGGAAGGGACCTCTGGAGATCATCTAAGTCCAACCCCCCTGCCACAGCAGGGACACCTACAGCACATTGCACAGGACGGCATCCAGGCGGGTTTTGAACGTCTCCAGCGTGGGAGACTCCACAACCTCCTTGAGCAGCCTGTTCCAGTGCTCCACCACCCTCAGAGTAAAGAAGTTCCTCCTCATGTTAAGATGGAACTTCCTGTGCTCCAGTTTGTGCCCGTTACCTCTAGTCCTTTCACTGGGCACCACTGAAAAAAGGCTATTCTCGTCTACCTGGCACCCTCCCCTTAAGTACTTATAAGTATTGATAAGATGCCCCCTGAGTCTTCTTTTTTCTAGACTAAAAAGCCCCAAGTCCCTGAGCCTTTCTTCATAAGAAAGATGCTCCAGTCCCCTAATCATCTTTGTAGCTCTTTGCTGGACCCTCTCCAGCAGTTCCCTGTCCTTCTTGAACCGGGGAGCCCAGAACTGGACACAGTACTCCAGATGCGGCCTCACCAGGGCGGAGTAGAGGGGGAGGATGACCTCCCTCGACCTGCTGGCCACACTCTTCTTGATACACCCCAGGATGCCATCGGCCTTCTTGGCCACCAGGGCACAATGCTGGCTCATGGTCATCCTGTTGTCCACCAGGACTCCCAGGTCCCTTTCCACATCACTGCTCTCCAGGAGGTCAGCCCCCAACCTGTACTGATGCATGGGGTTATTCCTCCCCAGATGCAGTACCCTACACTTGCCTTTATTGAACCTCATCAGGTTTTTTTTCTGCCCAACTCTCCAGCCTGTCCAGGTCACGCTGTATGGCAGTACAGCCTTCCGGCGTGTCAGCCACCCCTCCCAGTTTTGTGTCATCAGCAAACTTGCTGATGGTACACTCTATCCCTTCATCCAGGTCATTGATGAATATATTGAACAGGACTGGACCCAGTACTGACCCCTGAGGGACACCACTAGTTACTGGCCTCCAACTAGACTCTGCACCACTAACCACAACCCTCTGAGCTCTATCTGTCAGCCACTGTTCAATCCACCCCACCGTCCATTCATCTAACCCATACTTCCTAAGCTTGTCTGTGAGGATGATGTGGGAGGCTGAAGTCAAGGTAGACAACATCCACTGCCCTCCCTTCATCCACCCATCCAGTCACGCCATCATAGAAGGCTATCAGATTAGTCAGACATGACTTCCCCTTGGTGAATCCATGTTGACTACTTCCGATAACCTTCTTTTCCTCCAGATGTTTGGAGATGACCCCCAGAACGAGCTGTTCCATCATCTTTCCAGGGATGGAGGTGAGGCTGACCGGCCTGTAGTTTCCTGGGTCATCCTTCTTGCCCTTTTTAAAGACTGGAGTGACGTTGACTTTCCTCCAGTCCTCAGGCACCTCCCCTGTTCTCCAGGACCTTTCAAAGATGATGGAGAGCGGCCCAGCAATGACTTCTGCTAGCTCCCTCAGCACTCGTGGGTGCATCCCATCAGGCCCCATGGACTTGTGGGTGTCCAGTTTACTTAATTGTTCTTTAACTTGTTCCTCTTCAACCAAGGGAAAGTTTTCCTTTCTCCAGACTTTCTCTGTTACTTGCAAAGTCTGGGACTCCCGAGAGCTGGCCCGAGCAGTGAAGACAGAAGCAAAGAAGGCATTCAGCAACTCCGCCTTCTCTGCATCATCCGTCACCACAGCACCCATCTCATTCAAGAGCGGGCCCACATTTTCCCTGGTTTTCCATCCCTTGCCAGGTTCAATTCCAAAGCTGCCTTGGCTTTTCTCGTTTCTTCCTTGCATACCCTGACAGCATTCTTGTACTGATCCCAAGTCCTCAGCCCCCTTTTCCACATCCTGTAAACTCCCTTCTGCCACCTGAGTTTTTTCTGAAGATCCCTGCTCAGCCATGCAGGTCTCCTTCCCTTGCCTGATTTCTTGCTCTTTGGGATGCACCTATCCTGAGCTTGGAGGAGCTGGTGCTTGAATATCAGCCAGCTCTCTTGAGCCCCTTTACCCTCTAGAGCCCTCTCCCATTTGATTTCTCCCATCAATTTCTTGAAGAGATTAAAGTTAGCCCTCCTGAAGTCTAACATTTCAACCCTACTTGTCATTTTGTGCATACTGCACTTAATGCTGAACTCTATCTTCTCATGATCACTACAGCCAAGTCTGCCCCGAACCTTAACATCCTCCACCAGTCCCTCTTTGTTTGTCAGTACTAGGTCCAATAGTACACCTCTTCTTGTGGTCTCTTCCACCACCTGAATCAAGAAGTTATCATCAATAAAGCACCCTTAAAACAAGAAACCTGTGGAAAAATTTTACAGTAGTTCAGATTTACATGGGGATTAGATCTGGTGATGTTAGTTACTTCAAAGACAAAGTTTTAGGAATCTGGTTCTTATACTGGAGTCTGCTACAACAGCGTAAATACATGTTCTCTATCTAAGCTACGTGGAAAATGATGCATTTCAAAATATGATTCACAAAAGCTAACATGTGAATAGGAATTAGGAAAAAGTGCATTTCAGAGTATTTTTTTCCAAGATATAGAAGTATAATTTCTCCATTCTGACCTTAGCACTCCTGTAGACAAAGATTTCTTCCAAAGAGATCCACTTTTTTGAAATACCAAGATCATTAACTGCTTTATTTAAATGTATAGCAAGTAAAGGAGTGGTTCTGTGACTTGCCCACGCAAAAATAGGACATGAGAAGTAAAGGTTTTTTGGCTTTAGTATTCTTCTTTACTTAAGAATGTCTGAAATCTTGATTCAAGTCCTAATTTTATCTAGGGTATCTTGTTTTGCAAGTTACAGGGTGGTTCATGTGGATGGAGTAATCAGTCTAAACCTTTTTGTTGATTTATTTTTAGTCCAGACAAATCAATTAGTTTATACAATGTCCAACAATAGATTTGAGAATAGTTTTACCTTCCAGTATATGAAGAGTCACTGAGGCAAAACTGAGCTCTGGAATCCAGGTCTTTTTAGTTCCAGGTAGGTTTCATCAGCGGGGTTGAAAACTTAGCGTCTCCCACACAGAATAATGCCATGGAACTGAAGACAGTAAGTAACACCAGTAAGAGAGTGTATGGAATGGCTTTAAATGGAGACAGAACAGATTTGAATTCACAGATGTTTACTTAAATTAACAACCTGATCAGAAATATTTCATTTTAAGCTTCAGGTGTGCTTTTTATTGGACAAAGGAATTCTTGTCTCAGTCTTGACTTTCACTCACCTTTAGCATCTCATGGCAATGCGATTCTCTAACCTTCTCCTGGTGTAGACTTTTTAATCTTCAGTCTTTAACGTCTCTCAGATCTTGGCTGTGTAGTTCGTTCTTGCCCATTTTTTCTTCAGCTCTTTCCTTCTCTGGGTCCTTGTCTAATAATGTATTGTCTATATGCTCTGGGTATTCCTCCTCAGACATGTTCACCCTTTCAGCTGTTTTCTAGTTCTGATAAAGTTCACATTCCCAAAGTCTTGTCTTAACTTTTTTTCCAGCCAATTTCCTCCTCATTCCAAACTTGTTTCCTGTCCTTTCTCACTCTACCTTATAGATCTCTTTTCCTTATGCTTCTCTTTCTCTAGACCTTTGTTCACCTTCATGTGCACCTACCTTCGACAATCTCTTAATCCTAAATCCTTTCCCTCTGCAGTTCTGGATTATATCACTCCGAGACTTCCAATCATAATTTTCCCCACTTTCCAGATAAAGGGAAGTTAGGCAAATAATATAACAAGCTAAGCATGTAGTGATAGTTGCCCAGAATTCCAGCATTTTCACTCATGAACTTCTTGAGCCACGATAGTTTTTAATTTAAAACAGCAAGATTATTCTAAATACATACATAAAAATACGCCACAACTCTTTCCAACTTTCACAGAAGAAGCCGGAAATCAAATAAGATCAACAGCAGGTCTCCTACTGAATTTTGTTGTGGTCAAATCAATGCTAGGTCCTTGGACAGGAGTAGGCAGAAGTGAAAGACAAAAAGGTCAAGAGGTTCAGAACAGCAGGCTAATGATCACATCCTTACTGACTGATTTATTTTATAATACTTTAAAGTAGGAATATTTCTGAGTTAAGCATCAAGACATCACTGTACTGCAATCTATGCACATCAGAGGTAAAAATGGCATATCTAAAACTTTTGACATTTTAGTAATTATCATATTACCACATATTTTATTTTCCGTTCATTGGTCCTACAGTCATTCATTATACAATTTAGTTGCACTAAGTTGTGGGGAAGGGGGAAGGTATTAAGATTTAGCTTTATTTTAGCTGTACTATAAATGAGAACACAGCTATAATGTAACTTTGGGTGATATTACAAGACTTTCATTCTTAAGACTTCAAAATTCTTTGAAGTGCTCATATTTTTGTTGATTATGTCCTTTTTTTCAGCACCGTTATATGTGGAATGAGTTTCAATTATTTTATAAAGACTGTTAATATAAAATATCTTTAAATACTTGTTTATTGAAAAATATTGGATTTACCTTGTGTATTATGACAACACAATTTTGTCACCAAAAAATACAAATAACCAATATTTTACTGAGTTAAATTTTGTCAAATGTTGTTGACATGGGTTTCAGTATGAGCACATAGAATATCCTGGTTCAGCTGAGTGTTATCGACCCAGCTAGTCTTAGATCACATGAAGATTTTGGTTTGTACAGACTATACAAAAGTTTTCAAATTTAGGTTTGTATACGCATAAACCTGTGAAGTACTTTCTCAATTTGGTTCAGATTTCTGTCTGTGATACTCATATAGCATTAGCCATACACCATTTTTCAGTTTTCATAGCAAAAACTTGAAGGATGATAAAGAAATCTTAATTCCATTCTCTTATCTCTGAAATACTGAAGCCTTGACCTATGCTTCATGTTGCTTTACTGCTTCTGTAGCAGTACTTTGTGATATCATGAAAGGGATTTGACTTTGAGTCCCACGCTCAGCAGTCTAATTCCTTGATAGAGTCGCAAAGGTACCACTTAACAACTGCAATGCAGGGAGGATTCTGAGTTTCTGAAATAGTTCTTATCACCGAACTGAGGTCCACTCAGATAAAAACTTTTTCTTAACTTATAGAAGGCAAGGAGGCCTGTTAATGTATATGTAAGTCCTTGGAAATCTCATAGTGTTAGTTCAGCTTTACTTTGTATTACATTTGACAGTTCAAGGGTTGATTGCTTCTGTTCTTATGCACATACATTTGAATAATTTCTTTTTGTTCTCAGGGTTCTTTCAGATCTGCCTGGCACCTAAAATAAAGTCACTATCTTCTCCCTCGAGAATACTTGTTTTAGATTTACTGTGACATCATCAACGAAATTACGAAACAGGTAACAGAAAAAAAGAAAACAGATATTGGTGACTGGAAAAAAAAAAGCTTCTTAGCGAAACTGGTGCATCTTAACAATATTGTTATTTTAACTACAATGTAGCTGTTAGGTCTACTGAAAAGTCCTCTGAAACTAACTGAACTTCTAAGTCTACTCAAAAGCTTTTCAGTATTTTGAAACAAATGCTGTTACATTGACATGTCTTGATCTTCTGGAACATGAAGAAACATTTGCTGAAATAAGGAACACATGGCAAGGTTCCATGTGGCAGATATAAGTGCTTGTTGAGTTAAACAAGTAGTTCTTGTTAAACAATCAAAAAGGCATCATCTATATTAATTATTCCGTATTTCTTTTCTTCTTTTAACATTTGCATCTATGAAATTTTGATTATAAATGCCAGAAGAAATCTTATTTCATGTTCTTAAATTCACACACTGGCCATTAAAAGATAAATAAATATAAAACCTAAAAGGAAGTAAGAAAAAAAATCATGTACAATAAAACTTTACTCAGTACTCAGTCAAGTGAGCATCGGTTCATTAAGAAATCACACTTTTTTGGTTGACATAGTATTTTTTCTCTCAATATAACTTTTATTGCAATTTTATTCTTTAAAAACTCTTGTTTTGCTTCTTCATTACATGCAAAGAACTTTGCAATTTTATCAGAGACGATTTTCACATCATTTGATATTTTCTGTTGGAGTAAGTAAATTACATTTGTGTATACTAGATCTTTGCTTTTGGGATCTCCCTGCAAGCCCTTCTACTTCTCTACATTGCATTATCAGCAGGTTTTGTATAGGTGGATGCATATGAACAATTAAGGTTTAGCAGGTAATGTCCCCAGAATTTCCCCTATACTGTTTACTGTCAACTAAGGATATTGCCGTCTCCTCAGAAACATACCGAAGGTAAGAAAATATTTTGATTCCAGAACTCAAATACCTAGAAGACAAGCTTTTGTCATCCCACCCTTTTCATGCTCAGTAATACTGGAATGGACAATGTCTCTTTGGAAACTGAATATCAATGTTAGCCTCCTACTTACAGCGTATCAAGGTATTACAAGTATTCAAGTATTTTTTTCTTTTCCAAAAGAAATTATAAACATGCTTTGTGTATTTCATTTTTAAATTTGCTGCTCAGTAGAGAGCACATAACTAACCTCACACTAAAAACTTATTTTGGGGGAGAGGAATTTGATAGAAACATGGCAACTGCAGCCTCTTTGTATCTTCTGCTTGTGCATCAAAACTAGATTCTCTGTTTTTAAAGACAATATAAATGCATTGCAATGTTAACCTTCTTTCATTTCAAAATAGAGAGCAACACACAACCTATTTCTATTGTAAATGTATATTCCCTAAAATAAATGTTATATCTTTCCATCAAGTTGTTAAATAATTAATTAAATGATAATCCATGACCCTGAAGTGACTTTGGAAAAGAGTATTGGAATAAATCTAATCTTTTCCTGTCTAAATTACTAACCCCTTGGGATGACATCACATCTGGGAGTACGTAACAGGAGCAGACAAGTTACAGAACATCCATACCATTTACTGCTTTGCAGAAGTGGGCCATATTTTCCAGAGTGGTTTATAGCTATCCACTCCCTTTGAAATGAATAAATGGAAAAATGCTCATGGATAATTTGCAGTTTTTCAAAAGCACATAATGTGGGTAGAACTTGAGAAAACAATTCTTATTTTATTTCTTTCATTTCTTTGTTATTGTTAACTTCTATCTGGGGAAGCAACTTCTGCAAGTGAGGAAATAAAAATTCAGAACAGGTTGGGGTGTTTTAGTACATTAGTTTGCCTACAAATCAAGCAAGGTAGTTTTCTTATCCCCATTGTTATTCAGATAGAATTTAAAACTTGAAAATCTAATGGTAAAAAGGGTACTTGACTTTGATAAGTTCACCTGACACGTTTTAATAGCTCAAAACTTTATTAGGAACTCAGTGTTACTGAACTTTTCCTGCCCTGCCTATTCTAGAAGTTGATGGTAATATTTGTACCAATTAATCCTGCTCTATAAAGCACATCCCATTCTGTGCTTGTATCAGTTCTACCTCTTCCTACTTTTCAAGCTCTATACTTTTCTAAGTTTACTGATATCTCTTTTTTGCAAAATTATTCAGTCACAGATTTCAGATGAAGAAAGGCATCAAAGCTGGTTACTCTTGTGCAACTGACTGTTAATTTGGATGCTATGATGCTCTTGGTGGACTTCCTCTCTTATAGAGAAGAGGAGACACAGAGAAATAGAATATATTGATCTCCCACAGCCAATAAACCGTTTAAATTTTGCTTACACAACGTATGTACAGTACATCGTATTGTTTGAAAATGAGAAAAGCTTACTTTTATGGGGTATCTCAAGATAACAGTATATATTGTTTTAATCTCCACAAAGTTTAAGGAAGGTGAAAGCATAGTACCAAGAGAAAAGTATTATTTAAGGTTCCAATCTTAGTATCGATTTTAGGAAAATGACTCCCCAGAAACACAGATAAACCCAGATATAAATCACTGTGGGAATAGAAGTTGATGGGTTATAGTCTTTTCTACAGAACTGAAGCTGTGGACCCTGTCATGAAGAAATATATCTATAATAAATTCAGAATCTGGGCTTCATTCCCTGTCATACAATGTTTCGAAATATGAAGCAAACACCTTACGTGTGCAAGGCTTTGTACAATTACTCTTATTTTACAGAGGCAACTGAGGAAGATAATATAAGCCATTCACACAAGACAGACCGCAGAACTGACAAAGGATGTGAACCCCTGAGTTCAGTTCAGATGACTGGATCACGTTCTCTTTTTTTGCGTTGTTTGGTTTTTAGGCCTTTTCCATCCGGTTGTTTTAATTTCTGTTCTACCAGAGGCAAACAGAAGATGATTGGATGTTCATTAAAGTCAGTGTTACCTCTGCCATGTGCTAGAGGATATTTTAAGACAAGTAACACTTACAGTGAATTTTCTCATATTTCTTTAAAACAACAAAAGCAAAGAACTTTTACCAACACCTAAGTTTGGAAAAAAAATCCAACCTCAAAACAAAGAGAAAAGTTTTACAAGTTAGGCTATCAAAGTAAAAATGCAACAAGGATATTGTAAGCAGCAAAGTATTAATAAACTTAGTTAATTTCTAATTAAATTTCAATATTTCAATGATATTAGCATTAATAGTCAATAAAATTTAATACTGATAGTAGAGGACAACCAATTTCTTTGTGCTCTTCAACTGAAAGCACTAAACTTCTGCCAAAAAGAATGATTGTGATATATACTTTTGCTATGGTTGTAGGACTGCTAAATTATTAGGTTGAGTGTGCCATATCAAGAATGTAAAGGGAGGCATATATTTTATAATCATTTGATACTTTGTTCTTCCTTTTGCAGAATGTCAAAAGAAAGAGAATGCAAGTGTGTGCTGCAATCTGAAAAGTATATATAAGGTTGAATGTTTTATTTTGAGTTTTTATTAGAATATGTCATGTTAAATTTTATGTGTACGTTTATTGATACTGGAGGGATGCTGAAGTGGCCAATATTCTAGACAGCTATACTCTAATTTGGTTTGAAGAAAGATGCATAGAAAACCATAGCCAGTAGATGTGATCTCCAATGCTGTAGACAGCGTGTTTTCAGGTAATGCTACTGGTGTGCCAAAAAGAAATGACTGCTGGGTTATGCAGAATGGTGGAATGTGGAAGTTCTAAAAAAAAGATACTTAGCCTCGTAGTAACAAGTTGGACTGGAAATTATATTTAATAAAATATACAACCTGGAAATGTTTGAAAAAGTTTTTGGCAATGAACATTGTTAAAGAAAAAAAAATAACCTGCTAGGTATTTAATATGTTTCATATTCCAGTACACATGAAAATATCAAACGTTAAAACAGAAAAGGTACATGGCGTGTATACTAGACAAGCAGTGAAGAACAATCTGGAATGTGTCAGTACATATGAGTTATATGTTTAAGGAGAAGCAACCTGAACAATGGATAGTCTTACAGATTTTTAGAAGGATCATTCATTTTTGAATACTGAACACTGAGCAATTCAGACTAATGTCCTGAGTCACACAAGTTGAACATAAATGCTCCAGTCACAGTATTTCATTCATGTTGAAGAAAGAAAAAGACAGCAAAAGGAGTTTTTTAAATTCTGTACGTATATTTCATGTTGGAGATGAAAACATTTTTTTAATGAAATTTTTGTTAAATCCAGTGGGAAGATTTTTAAAATGTTATTCTACTGTAGTCAGTCTTGAGATGAACTTCTTTTTTGATGCTCTTTCTCCCTCTCTCTCCCACACTCTTTAAAACATAATTTTTTCTTGTACAGACAGAAATGAAAAGCTTTGACAGAATCAAAAGACTCTGGTTGTGATGGTCCCTGAACCTGTTAGAGGAAGTCTTTAATACCGTTATCAGATTCACATAGGTATAGATATAAGAAATGACCCTAGACTATTGATATCCATAAATGGTGTGAATTCCATTCATGTACTTGTCACCCTTTTGGGTTCAAAATTGGTTGTATTTTTAAGATATTGGGGCTTTTTTGAATAAAATTTAAAAAATTCTGGTTTTAAAATGAAATTAAAAATAACTTTTCTTGCCTTTATAAGGACTTGTTCCCCATTCAGAAAAGATTTAGTTTAGAAAACTTTGAAATATTTCTTGCAGCTTATGACCCTCTGTTTTTTATATTATATTGATTCTGACTG
The DNA here is from genome assembly GCA_017639485.1 of Pluvialis apricaria. NCBI lineage: Eukaryota > Metazoa > Chordata > Aves > Charadriiformes > Charadriidae > Pluvialis > Pluvialis apricaria. Next base: position 98,696,739 of record CM030009.1, read on the forward strand.
GCAATATTCTACCCGTGTAGCAAACTTTGTATTAATTGGACGGATTTATCAGACACTTTTATGTTTATATGTTTGCACAGTCAGAAACCCTCACTTATCTAGCAGACCTATGTGAAGCTACAAAAGCCCTTTTTTTCTGGCTAGCTCCAGGAAGATTTTTCACTCACAACCCAAAAAAGTCCTTAGATTTAGTTTAATTCAGATTTTCCCCACCTCCATTACTTTCTAATCCCAGAAAAAGAGGTCTATTTGATTACAGTGATAGTGTTACAGTCTAGATAGCAACAATGTTTGAACTTCCCAGACAGTAGAACTGAGAAAATTGTAGAATGTCGGGAAAAAGGGAAAATATAATCCTAAATAATGCCATTCATAGTTATATTATCCAAGAGTAAAAAAAAAAAAAAGACCCCCAGGTGCTTATTTCTCTAGCCAGCCAATAGGAAAAGAGTTAATTATTTTGTGCGACAGTTCAGTTATATTTAGCTGTTTCTGAGTTTTGCAATTTTTCTCAGTTAATAATGGAGCATCACATTAAATTTTGATAGATCATGACTATTCAACTTCTCTGCTCATTAGTGGACCAGTACATTCTTCCAATAGGATTGTGCAGAATCAAGACCCTTTTCCAGAAAGTTTTTAGACTTGAATGTAAAATTGAAATAAATAGTCCTCCTAAGATTATAGACAACCCGAGCTTTGCTATGGCACAAGTTTGTGAAGCCAAAATCCTTCTTCTTACTCCCCCAACACACTTGATATATATTCTGAGCAGATTATGATATACTTGAGTGTCAACTTGAGATTCAGAGTGAGCACGGAGTGCCTACAGGCATGTAAAGACTTTAAGAGATTATATGCAATGGACTCAATTCATCATAACTTTGTACCTTAGACACCAGCATACTGAAATTTGAGAACAAAGGGAGTATTTCACTGGTGATAATATTTCCATATGCAATAATCTTGTTGAACTAATCGGAAGGCTCTGTAAATTAATAAAATAAAAATATCCAATCCAAAATAGATGCTTTATTTAACAAATACATGATATACCCTACAGTACATGCCTCCACATCTGACAGTAAGATCAAATACTGCTTACAGATTTTTAAAGGAGTCCAAAATTACCTGTAAGCCAGATTTCTGGTGACTTAACATTTTATCATATTAGACTACTTACTCCACTCCAAATATGTATATATTGATTCAGGTGCCGATCTTAGGTTTGATCTAAGAATTTGTTATGTTATTAAGTATGCCTCAGAAACACTATTTGATTCTCGCCACACAAACTGAAAGTCAAAACTCATTTATGAAGGAGCTCATATTTCCAATAAAGCTAATAGAAATCTTTGCAGTAAAATATTTTTCCTTTGAGAATGCTGATTTGATGAAAAAAGACTTCTTCATATAAATGGGTCAAAGTTGTTAAAGATTAAATTTACTATTGACTATGTTTCTACAGCCAGTTATTAATCTGGATTGCCTGTTTTCTAAATAAATTAATGGTATCTAGTATAGAAGAATTTAAAAAAAAAATTTATCCACAAAATGCAAGTTACCTTTTCTGGTATTTTGGTTTCCTTAAAACTTTGGTAGTAATTTTCAAAGAACAAAATAGAAATAAACCACATTCTATAATACTTAAATAATTTCAATCATCTGTTTTATTCTAAATGGGAATATTGGGAAGGGAAAAAGTCCAAGTTTAAATTTTACTTAAACATTTTGTGCCCAGCTACATGTGTTAAATGATGACTATTCCCACAAAAATTATAATGTGCTATATTCTATTATTTTCCTAATTATACATTACCTTCTGTCATGAACAATGAATAATGTAATAATACTGTTACTTGCAGGCCAAAGTCAGAAATATATTAATACTTGTCATTCAAGGCAAATACAAGTTATAATTTTCATAATTTGCTCACATTGGAGTTAAATGTGGACACAACGAAATGCATGAACATTCTGACACAAGGAGGTTTCACCAGCAAAATTTAGAATCAGTGACTAAAATATTAAAATATTTTCATTTTGGATACTGGCAGAGAAATGTCCTATTCTCAAGCTAGCATTTCATAGAGTTTCATGTTTATAGTCTCAGTGTGAACCTCTAAAGCAGAAAGGCTATGATGACACTAGATCACTTTTAACCTGCCTTTTCTCTCAAACCCTTGCAATAAGCATATGAGTGAGATATTTTTTTTCAGTTTTTCAGTTGGGTTGGCTTTAAATAATGTCAGAGCTGCATTACAGGTTTCTATTGTGGTATTTCTGCAATGTTTTGCTAAGGATATACGTGACGTTATGGAGCAGTGACACAAGGAGATACTTGGAGGTGAAAGTACTTTTGAGATAGCTTTGATAGATTATGAAGCAAAAGTAGCCAAGACTGGCACAGCTGATTCAGCGATATAAAAAGACCGGTCACTGAGGAAGAACAAAAATGTCAGAACTCTGCTTCTGTACTTGTACATCTTGGATGGATCTATTTGGCTGAGTACAAAAGAGAGAGAGAAGTGAAACAACATACCTGCAGCATGGGTGATCCCCTGGGGAAGCAGGACACAAAAGTTAACTGGGAGCCAAGAGTTTTGCCTGCCAGAGTAAAGTGGTTCAACTTCTGTTGGCCTGAAGGCTAGGACAGACTATTCCCTGTGCAGAAAACCTCTGTAGCAAGTCAGTATACAATACATAGCTATCTTTAAATATACATGTGATATATAGTATTATACACAATATAAAGTTTCTTTCTATAGAGACACAGGCTACTTTAGGAACATGTATCTTTGGTGAACATTGTAGTATACATAAGAATAATTTTAACCTAGTTTATTTCTTCTCTTGCCCTGTAGCTCAGAAAATGCAATACTGCTATTGTTCGTAACAAGCCATGGGCTTTGTAAGAAACCTGCAAGGACTCAGAAATATAACTTGTCAGGCTTGCTTTTTCTGGACATGGTCTGGCTTGCCTGAAACTATGTTTCAGTTTGTTTAGTTATAACAGCAATTGTCAAACTATAAGGTTACTATTGTCATTAGCTTAGCTTTCTATGATTGTATAGTGTAGTCCCTTTGTTATATTACACTAGTCTACAAAGTAGTTCTATAACAATTTTAAAATAGTTCAGTAACTGATAGAAATAAAAAGTACTTTTATGGTGCAGACTTAATTATCTATTACCTTCGAATAAAAATGTAGTGCAAAGTTCAGTCATGGATGACAGCAGTGGCCTTGAAAGTTTGGGCACGCAGGTCTATAAGTAAACCTCCAATGACCAAATACTGATCATTAGCAGAATGGTATTTTGGGAGCTGGGTAAAGAAGGTTTTAGGCATTTTAAAGGGAAAAAAGAACAAGCACAGAATATATGTGAAACATACCATTTACAGTAAAACAGGAACAAATGCATAAAAATTACTTCCAAGGATGAGGAACAACATCATCATATCCTCTCAGTGAAGAACTTGGGATGCTGACAAGTTACTGCAGCCTTCTTCCAGCCTCATCTCCTTAAAGAATATTGTTGCCATTGACTTGAAGACCCAGAGGGGCAGTGAAAGAGTGAGGATAACACCATTTGTATAGCAATGCTAACTGCATTACTAGTGGGGCTTTTTCTTTAATAATCAGATATTTTAGACTATCTGTATTAGTGTCATTGTAGCTGCACTAGTATTAAGCGAATAGGTTAACAATGAATTCTTTGTTTCGCATATAAAGGCATGTGTTTTCAACCCAAGAAAATTGCATAGCATGACTGGTCTTCTATCCTGCCCTTCAGTCTTGGTTGCAATTTGGATGCAATATTTCAAGTCCAACAGTTTGATCCAATAAGGAACATTTGGTGTGTGGAAGTTAGAACTTTTGATTCCCATAGGTTCTAAGACTCAAATTTTGTTATATGGACTTCCTAGTCATTGAAGACAACAGCTAGAAAACTAAAAAAAATTTCATGCTAACTATTGAGACAGACCATAAAAACATATCTTAAATCCCTATGTCCAGGATTAAGATGTCTGTATCAGGGTTGTAAGGGATAGCATGTGATTAGGAGTCTCGTCTATGTATAGGTCCATCCACCCTGTGATTTTAGGGGGAAAAAAGTGTGAAGAGAAAGAGAAAAAAACACTTCCTGTAATAACAACTAGCACACCCATTGAAAAATAAGGATGCTGAGATTCAACACCTTCTTGTTAGGTTAGGAGGACCGAAGTCATATGCATCAATCAAAAGCCATAAGATGCAGTGAATATGTGTCTATGACTACTTTCCTCACCTTCTAATCCCTGTCAGGGTAAGTCTGGTCATTGCAAAGAAATTAATTCAAGGTAGATAACTGAGAGCAGAGAAAGAAAAGAATTTACATTAGTGTCTTAATTGTAAGGGCATTCAGCAGAGAAAATGAATCCTGTATTCTCGTGCTTATTCAATGGGAATGTTTAGTGCCACACAAACCTTTCCTCTCATCCTTTGAACCACAGTTAAAAAGAAACAGCAAGAACTGTACAAGGGTACTGTTTAACTAAGCGCTTAGTTGGCACCTTACAGAAAAATATGCCTGTCCAACTGTGTGATTCATTGTATGCTTCGTTTTCAATTTTAATCAAGTTTTCCTTTGTGTAAAGCCAGCTATCAAGAAAGCTTGTCTCTTGCTCCTGTCTGTTTGTATCCAAGCCCCATTAGATTTAATAAAACTTATCCAAAGCATCCTAAAGTCAATGAGCCAAAGTTTCTTTTCACTTTGGACTGGACTCAAGTTGTCAAACCAGAGGCACATCAGTCAAAGCTGACTGTTGCATTACAGAAGGTATTTTGAATTAATTGACAAATCCTATTAACATTTTGAAAGTTAGATTCTGAACTGTGAAGTGGATCCAGAAGTGAACAAGATATTCATGCAAGCTATGAAATAATGACATACTATGCACTTAATGTCATATTTTAGCTGATTTGTTTATTGCAAATTGGCTATAGCACCTTTCTTTCCCCCATTATAAGGTTCTTAACAGATACATTAGATTACATAAAGCTGATTGTTATTAACAAATCAAACCAAATAGTAGGATTAAATAGAACTTTTTTCCCAACTAGTCAGTGAAGCTCAGATCTCAATTAGACAATCAAATAAAATCTATTTTTCTCTGTAGAGGTGCTAGCAGCAAATATATCTAATGAACAGCTTTTCAAGAATAGTATTTTGAAGAGTGTGTGTAAGATTTGGCCTAGATGAACATTCCACAGGCTGCCTAAGCAACCTATTCCAGTGCTTAACCAATCTCACTGTAAAACATTCTCTGCTCATGCTGAGTTGGTATTTTCCTTGCTACAAGCTGTGCTCATTCTCTCTCAAACTTTCCTGTACACCCCTGAGAAAAGTTTGACTCTGCCTCCTCTGTATCCTCCCACAACAGAGTTGGAGACAAGTTGCATTGCCTCAACCTTCTGTTCTTCAGCCTGAACAATCCCAGCTCTCAGCCTCTCTTGGCACATTATGGGCTTCAGATGTCTAATCATCATAGCAGTTTTGTCAGAGGGCTTGCTCCAACAGCCTTTCTTTTACTGGGGAGCTCAGCACTGGACTCAGCACTCCCGATGTGTCCCATCAGTCCTGAGCAGAGGGAAAGGATGACCTACCTCAACATGCTGGGAATACTCTTCCCAATGCAGCACAGGATGTTGTAGGCCTTGATCAATGCAGGAACATACCGCTGGCTCACGTTCAAGTTGTTGACCTCTGGGGCCTTCTCTGCAAGCCCAGACTGCACTGTTACATGGAGTTATTCTGTCCTCGTTGAAAGACACTGTTTTTGCCTTTGCTGAATTTCATAAAATTCCTATTAGATCACCAGCAATACAGATTCCACTGAAATGTATTAACACCATTGTCTTTCCACATAGTCAGTAAAAGGATGCCATACAGTGGGAAGAGGAAATAAAACCAGAGATTATTATGAGTAAAAGCTCCCATGTTCAAAAATCATAGCAGATGAGAATCAAGTCATAACATTAAAGCACTACAGAGTACTGCATTTTAAGAACCATTGCACTTACAGGTTTGAAAATTTGTCTGAATTTCTAAAGGCCTTGTTCAAAAACTCCATGACAATAGAAGGAACTGCAGTCCAGCAAGGTGTTTAACACATATGCTTAATTTTAAATTTACATAATCTTATTAGCTTTGGTGAGGCTAACGCGTGCTTGAAATTAAGCACGTGTTAAGTGTCTTGAAGAATTAGGAACCTGAACATAGACAGAAGATTTATGGAAGTTACTTCCAAAAAATTTCGGACATTGAGGTCTTAATCATTGTTACCTCCATTTTTTTCTTATGTTTATAATGCTAATTTTAGTATGGTACACTGCTGAGTTATTGAACATCTGTATTTATAATAAATATATGTAATAAATCAGCATCTCTATGTTTAAAACATCTTCAAACAAATAATTTCTCCAAAAATACTTTTCAAACAAAAGAGATATGCATGCGACAGGTAAGTTTTCACATTGTAAACTTACATGAAAATAGAACAGATGAAAATATAAGGTTCAGTACATTTGGTATTTTGTGCCTGATAAATTTTAAATCTTTTTCTGATGACTAGATATGACTAGTACAATATATCTCAGCTGGACTTCTGATACAGTAAGGATCAGAAATTACAGTTCTCTAGAGAAGAAAAATTAGTATAATTAGGAGAAACCAAGATATGACAATAATTTAAAAATACCTGCTCTCTTAGTAAAGAGAGTGTTCTTTCCCTATGAAGCAGCTCTTATACTTAATATTTTCCTTGACTGACTTTGCACATAATGTACAATTGTGTAATGAAGTTTGAGAATGGCAGAAAACTTGGGAGTAATATTGCCCTCAGGAAACTGTATCACACTGAAGCAAGGAAATGAGACTGGATAGTATAACATGTGGCTTCAGGCACTGTGGGTCAAGTGAACTGGGGATTCACACCTTGAGTTACACACGCACAAAGGAAAAAAAGGAAAAAAAGGAAAAAAAGGAAAAAAAGGAAAAAAAGGAAAAAATGTTCTGCACGTGTTATCAGTTGCTAGTGCCGTGACTACATCATAGCCAGGAAAAAATGCAAATAGTCTTAGGATGCTACTAAACCCAAGAAAAGCAGAAGTATAATGCCATTTTTCAAGGCTGTGATAACACTGAAATGTTGTAGAAAACTGAAAAAAAATATTCAAAAAGTAAAGCAGGCAATCAGGTAAACTACTAAACAGGTCAGAAGACTGTTCGTTAAGAGAGCAGTCTAAAAAAAACTGGATTGTTCAGACCAGGAAAGAAAAAGAATCAGAGGGATACAATAACTGTCCCTATATCATTAAGGAGACAAATACTGAAGAAGAAAAGCTGTTTCAGCTGGTGGACAAACGATGTCACAAGAGGAATGGTTATAACATAAGCATGAAATAATTCAGTTTGGAAACTAGAACTTATTAGGATAAGAACTTTTATCAGGATAAGAATGATCTGGGAACAACCTCCTACAAGGGGAGTGTTTCTATCCAATAGATTTGCCACAGCCAGTGTCCAGTATACATGACCTCAAAGGCAACTTTAAATTTTATGTTCCTATGAAAAATATCACAATTTCTTTGATGTATTGCTACCGTATCTATTGTTTTCCAGCTTTGCTACCAGCACAGTTCATTTTCAGTACATCCCACTGTGATGCTGAAGTCAATTGTTATGATTTTCTTGTTTCTTTGAAAGTATTCCCTACAGTAATATTTTGCTACATATTATTGTACCAGTAATATTTTTCATTTTTAATATTGTTTAAAAACAACTAAATTACTATTTGTGCTTAATTGGGTTTTTTTAAACAGCTGATTTCCCATGTTCCCAATATTTACAAAGTTATTTTTAGGTGAAAACAGAAAACTGAGAAGACCCTAATGAACCTAACAGTGTACTGACTAGGTTATGCAGAAAAAAACCCAAATGTAAAAAGGTACTGTACAAAAAGTACAGATATTTTTTCTCCTAAAGTAATTAAAAAAGTCTTTCTCAAGATAACTAAGGTACTATATTTGTTGTAGTTATATATAAATGCAATTATCTTTATTTTAACTTGATAATATTGAGAGTGGGACTGATTTCTACTTCATGTAGAGTTTCCTTCTGAAGTTTTTACTCCTTCACCAAGCATTTTAAGTGTGCAATGAAAGACTTGACAGTGGATTGAACAATTTATTAATCTGATCCAGGACATCTTTTTATATACAATCACATATGGACTCGTAACCATGTTACACACAAGTCTTCTTGAGTTAGTAAATGTTTTTTTTCAAATAAGTAAGGTTTCATTTTTTTATATAAATCTCCATGTCTAACACTTCTTTGGACTCAAAACTGAAGCTGTCATCTGGTCCACAGTGATGCAACAGTGAGTTCAGAGCAGCAGAATATTTTTATTCATAAAAATAAGCTTGCTTAATTTAATAGCCTTGCCTAACTGCATTTATATTTCTGTTCTTACTGAATTTCAAATATAAACACAGCTAGAAAAAAAAAATCTCTAAAGAAAAATGGACTGTTTCCTGGACTGTTATAATGATGATAAGATACTGATACTTCACTGTTAGTATAAAACAGTTTTTAACTGTTTCTAGTGCTATTGCATCCCACCCTCAGCCATAATTAGTTTCAACAGTCAAAGAATCACTTGTTTGTCAGAGCCGAGTGAAAACAATAGCAAGACAATGCCTTCAGAAAGGTTTGGGATTATGTCCTGATGCGTTTGTTATTTTTCATACAACCACTGAAAATCTTACTAGACTTGAAGTGCAAATGACAACAGCAGTTTTGGCATTAATGCTATTTTGGTGTAACTGGTCCTGTCTTACCATGACTCAAATTAAAATTTTATTGAATCTATTCACTTTTTCATTACTGATTAAAGAAATTATTCCAGAAATATTGTCTTTTAAAAAGGTGGTCCTGCAAGAACTTGTCTACAGCTGTCAAACTTATTACCATAACAGATCATTAATAATTATTTTAAAATAGTATTTCATCCTCAGAATATAATTACTTTGAAATAGATTTCACATGCAGAACTGGAAGACTTCCAGATCTAGGCAGGTTCTAGTTTAATTTGATTGATCTTCTTTATCTGTGATATAGGACTCCATCATAAAAGAGCGTTTGAATAAGTTCGCAGTAGTCTGAGGACAACTCCTGGGACAGGGCTTATTTTCATAGCCGCGGTCTAAAAATGTTTTTAGCTAGACTGACAAAATTCAGAATAGATTGTGATGGGCTGACCTTGCCTGTCTGCCAGACCCCTGCCCAGCTGCTCTCTCACTCCCTCTCTGCAACAAGAAAGGAGGGAGAAAACGGGATGAAAATCCTCATGGGATGAGATAAAGACAGGAAGACCACTTACCAATTATCATCATGGGCAGAACACACTTGACTTGGGGAACATGAATTTAATTTGTTGCCAGTTAAAATAGAGTAAGATGGTGAGAAACTAAGACAAAACTAAAACCACGTTTCCCTCACCCCGTCTTCTTCCCAGCCTCAACCTCACTGCTTCACTCCAGACTCCAGTACCTCCTCCCCATGCCAAGCAGCCCAGGGAGACGGGGAATGGGGGCTGTGGTCAGTCTTTGCTGCTCCCTCCTCCTTGCGCTTTTTCCTGCTCCTGCATGGGTCCTCTCCACAGGCTGTAGTTCTGTAGCCCTGCTCCCGTGTGGGCTCTCCACGGGCCACAGTTCCTTCAGGAAATATCCACCCACTCCAGCATGGGGTCCTCCATGGGCTGCAGGGGAATCTCTGCTCTGGTGCCTGCAGCACCTCCTCCCCCTCCTTCTCTGACCTTGGTGCTCACAGGATTGTTTCTCACTCTTCCCGCCACCCTTTCTTACTCCTCACTCTACCTGTGCAGTGTTTTGCCCTTCCTTAAATACATTTCCCCCAAGGTGCCCCCACTGTGGCTGTGGGGCCCAGCCGTGCCCTGTGGTGGTTCGGTCAGAGCCGGCTCGAACCATCTGTGTCCAGCATGGGGCAGCCCCGGCCTCTCCTCACAGAGGCCACCATGCAGCCCCCGCTCCCTGTGCCTGGGCACCCACACCCAGCATAGATAGCTACAAGAGTTTTGCTTGGGTTTGTTTTAGTCTACACTGAAAAATAATAATGCTGATTTTCTAAATGGGATTACAGACTGAGTGAACTCCACTGGCTGCCTCACTAAATGAACTGAAAAATAACAAGTGTGAAATGGAGGCTTTAAAAAACAAAAAGAAAAAATGATGTGAATATTTAACCAGAGATGTTTGATTCATATGAGTTGTTATAATCTATCTGAGTACAGCTCGAGTGTCTCAATATGCCTCGGCTTTGTAGCTCGTTTTCAATCAGAAAGACACGGCCTTGCTGGATGATTTTCTTTGCATGTAACACCAGCTTTGACCTTTGTAAGTAAAGAATTTCAATAGTAGGAAATGCTCAAGGGTGTTTTTGTGATTTGTACAAATGTTTCCCAGGGACTAAGCAGAGATTATCAAACTCATTTCTCTTTTGACCCAAAGCAGATCTCTTAACCTAGTTCTTTGGAGTCCAAAGACTTGTGCACTAATCCACTAATCCTCCTAGTCTCACAAATTATTGAAAGTCTATTATCTACAATCTCAGGCTGAAGATCTATTGGAAAGACTGTGAACTCAGAAAAGCCCAGACAGTGAAATATATTGCCCTACATCATTTAATTTCTCACCACTTTGACTTTTTACTGATTTGCTTTCCTTTGAGAAACAGAATTGTCTCATCGTTTGAGATTATTCTTTTTCACAGATACTCTCTGTATTTATAACATTTTGAGTTTTTGGGTTTTTTTTAATGAACAACCTTGTGATGTCATATTGGAGGAATAGCTTCTGCATTACACCAACTTTTCACTTGCTCCTACTTCCTGCTACTGCAGAGGATCATGGGAAAAGTTACAAAGATTTTGAAACCACAGGGCTACAAAAGATTTTTATTTAATTAAAACCTGCTTGTTGCAACTGTCTTTTTCACTTATTACCTTCATACTGTAAAACTCCTCATAATACAAAATTCTTCAACAATATTGTTTAAGAACATGGGTATAGGTGTTAAGTCTTAGGATATTATATAAAGGTACGAATTCTTCAACAAATCAGATCTGAATACTCTAATTTACCAATTTATGAAATCAGGTTTATATAAAATGTACACAGAGATTATAGTGAAGATATATTGTCTTTGGAAAGTAGTTGAAAGATTAAAATGGTAATAAAAAGGTTATTCAATTAAAAATCTTGAGAGGAAAGTGGAAGTTGGGGACATTTAAACTGCTAAATGGGAAGGACCTATCCTTACCAGTTTGAATGTCTTCAACTTTCAGTTCTTTCAGCTTCTTTTTCTTTTGTCATTTTAAATGGATAAATATCTGTGGTCTGCTCTGTTCATTACTAGAAAATGTCTAAGAACAAAGCCAGATGCTCTACTATTTCTTTGCCCTTTGCTAAGAAACATATCACATATCTTTGTATATGAACGTGGACATTTAACACCAACACTAGCTTGAATCATTCTTCAGAACTGCCTGTTTATAGCAGTAGCTAATGTGAGTTCTAGTGACATAGTGAAATATATCAAAAACCTCATTATATTTCTAAGATTCCATACATTGTGCTTATGTGAAGTTTCACTTCATATGGAGAATGTGGATACATAAGGGTAACAGGCAGAAAATGTATTGATAGAAAAAGCACTATGAACAATAGCTTGTGATTAGAATTGGAATTATGTTTGTGATTGAATACACAAGTATCCTGTCTTGTGTACAACTTAATAGGTGTATTTACTGACATAATACACATTTGCCTACCCAGATTACTTTGATGAATTATTCGCCATCTAGGGGAAAAAGCAGTCTTCACTTTTGAATGCAGTAACATGTATTGAAGCTATGTATTGAATTCATGCTGCATTCACACCTAAACAAAAAAAAAAAAGTGTTGACAATTATAATGTCAAAATCTATTTTTCATTATCACTTCAAAGAAGAAACAACTGCAGTTATTCAATGCTAGATTTACAAAGAAACATAAGGGACTCTGCCTGTGACACCACCACTGGACAGACTGACCTGAGCTCCCTCTGCCCACACTAATTCTGATAGTGAAATACTGAAAAAAGAATGACACATATTTGAGCTACCTGTATTTGAGTCAAGATAACCATATTTATTCAGTAGTCCTAGGAGGGCTTGTCAGTTCTTGTTTTCTGCCTCTGGCAGTGCACCATTCAAACACAATTATTTCACTGTGAAAGTGAATTGGACCTTAACGTGTATATCTCACCAGTGTCAGGTCTCTCGTTCCTTTTTTCGTTGCATAGCACAACAATGTCCAGACATCTGCCCTATTGCCCATCAGTGTCTGAGTAGATCCTTGCTGCCATCCTAATCTTGATTTTGTAATGAATTTTGAGAGTGAAGTCTTAGTCTGTGTTGTTTCTATGTTATACCTAATAGGATATCACCTAGATAGTTTTGCTTTCTTGCGTAATAGTCAACAAAAAATTTCAATATAATGGGAAGCCTGGGAAGAAGAGGGGGCTGGGGGAAAAATGTTTTTAGTTTTGTCTTAGTTTCTCCCCATCTTACTCTATTTTATTAATAGGGTAATTTAAATTAATGTTCCCCAAGTCAAGTTTTTTTTTGCCCATGATGGCAATTGGTAAGTGATCTCCCTGTGTTTAAATTGACCCATGAATTTTTTCATCCTACTTTCTCCCTCTGTCCTGGTGAGGAAGAGGAGTGAGAGAGCAGTGGGGTGGGGGTCTGAGGGCCTGGCAGACAGCCAAGGTCGACCCAACACACTGTCAGATATTTATTTTTTTTAGAATGTCAAAATTTAAGGAATGTGACTACTTTGGGCACAGATACAGGATGGTAGCTTTATTTAGCATAGTACTAAAATAACAGGGTAGACCTTTACATATACCTCATATTACAAGAAAATGTATTGCATATGTGATATGCATATCTGTAGCCCAAAGCTGTGGTGCCAAATAGTCTAGAAACTATTTGCCACACTCAGAAATCTCCACTATTTATTTGTAAACTACAAAAAATCCCTGCCCCTCATGTAAAGCTATCAGGCTTTTAACTCCAAAGCTTTATTCCATGCGTTTTACCTCTGAAGCCTGGTCCTAGTGTGATGGACATATGCTAGCTGTAACACAGCTGCATGATGCACCTCCCAGACAGAAGTCTCACAGGATTACCTCCATTTGCTCACAGTCTCCAGCCATACATCCCAAGCTCTCATTTAAGGAACAATTCCCTGCACAACAGCTCTTCTGAGATGTAACATATTTCTGAGGACAGGGTTTGTTTTCTGTAATTTCCTTGCCCATTCCCTTATTTAACAGTTCTTGATTCAGATTTCTCTAATCAAATTGTATAACCTCATCCCTGGTATGATTTAATATGATGAGGGATTAAACAAAACATATGGTTAGCCATAACTGTTACTGTGATTTAACTAGCTTTGATTTTCCTTTGTTTTCATTTCAGTGTTCCAGTGCCCTCATCTCATTCACTTATTTCTGCCACATGAGAATCCTCAATGGGAAGTTCTTAAAACTTCCCTTGGGCTACCAGGTGCCAGTCTACAGAATAAAAATAAAATAGTGGAGGGATTTTTCAACCTTCTTTTTGACACTTTCCTTTATCCACTTTTTATTTCCCAGCAAGGAAATTAGCCTCTACCTTTAGTTCTAAGAAACCATTCATCTTCATGTGAGACCTTCTGTCTTCTTGACATCCTTGGCTACAAAGATAATCACCAAAGCAGGGACATTCCTACTCCTTCTTTGCCCTCTGCCTGCTGAGGCACGAGTAGCCAGGATAAGCTCTCCGGCCCCTAGTGGGAAGCTGTTGCCACAGCCCAGAGTGCTGGCAGGAATTGCTTAATTATCTGGAATCCTTCTGCTATCCAGGTAAAATGATGAGGCTGAGAATTCAGAGAACTCCAAAAGGATATGATAAAACTCCCCTATCGCTTGAACATATCCACACAATACTGTCAGGTTTGTTTGAAGAGTGGAGGAATTCAGGTACCAGGGGACACCTAAGGCCAAACTCTAATTTAGCAGAAGATACAGGAGATACACCTTTCTTGTGCCATTCCTTCCTTGGCTTTGCCCCTCAGCACTGCTTGCAAGTATGATTCTATGATGAGCTCTAAACCCTCTAAGAGGGCTGAAGTGTAATATCAAGGCATTTTTGATACCAATGTGCATTACTGGACTCAGCATACATCTGTTCATATGCAGACATATGATGATCTTCAAAATTTTATCGCAATAATTCCTAAAGACAAGAATAAAGATAAATACTCTGCTCTTCCTGATGGAAGGGAATCATTCCTGCTTTGTTTTATTTTTGTAGCAGATTTATAGGTAACTAAAACTATTTTACCTGTCTGCTTGTATAAGAAATTAGACCACTCATTCAGTAAGTTCTTCCTCAAGTTCATAACTTCTGGCTAATCTACAACACATTTCTCGGAAAGAACTAACATTTTATTGCTTGAAATGTCAACTTGGAATTTGTGCCATACTGCTTTATGTTGAAAGAAGAACCCAACATTCTAGTCAACAAATGATGTAAGTTGCTGTTATTTTTAATATTTGTGGATTTTTTTCTGTGTTGGAATACTTTCCAATACCCACTTCTTCAAATTTCAGCTGGTCATCTGCACCAGTACTTTCAGCATCCTGAAAACTATATTTGCGCCAGGCAATAAAATCTTCACTCTACTATTCGTTTTTTCCTATTTAGGAACTAAATAAAGTCCATTCCAGCTTCTGCAGATCAACCATCAATCAAGATTTAAATTGTGTGATATCATACTGAGAAGTACAAATTTATCGTATTGATATGGAGCTTTAGTATACTCTGGAGTTACCTCAGACTCACAAAGCAATTAGCCAATAATGTTAAGAAGTTATGGCTAATTTAACTAATGCTTAATGAAGCCTACTAAAGCTGTCAGGATTGACGAGCCAAGTGAGATTTTGTGCAAGAACACACATTAAAGTTAAGGTCCTCATCTCATTTTGGCATATTAATCATTATCCTAGATGGTAGTGTTTCTTTCTAATTATATGAAAAAGATGTGTTTTCTTTTTAAAATTTCTTGAAGTTTTAGCTATGTGTAGTAGTGCATGGATTTTATGTCTAAGAAAATAGTCTCTGGCTGGCATCCATCCTTACAAAATAAGTAAAGTAGACATATATTTGAATGTCACAATTATTAGGACAAGCAACACCTATGTGCATTGTGGTCTTTGTATTCTTAAATTTCAGTAACTTCTGTCTCTGCTGCTGTGTTTCACTAATACGCTGCTATGTTTCATTTTTACGTTTCATCAATTTCTTGAATGACTCATTGGGATTCAATGAAAGTATGAGATAGTACAGTAAAACTAAGCAAAAAGGTATAGTAGAGGGGAAATTTGCATCACAAAATATTAAAAGTTAAGAAAAATGATGACGTATCTTATACACAGAAGCTTGAAAGTTGTAGTCTAAAGGACAAACACCTTTCTGAATTGGCTTTATCTTTTATTCATGAAATGTTGTGTGCTTTTACAAGCTGTTATGCTTTTCCACACAGCTCATGTGACAGAATAGATTCCCTTCCTTCAGAAAGCTCAGCACCCCACTGTGTGTAGTTCGCTTGCTTCCAAGCTTACAAATTCAGGCAGTGCATCAGACAGTAGAATAAGAGGTAAAAAAGCTTTCATAAAAAAATACATATTGCACACTACATATATACATGCACACTCAGACACAAAGGAGATCTTCCCTAAAAGAAAGACTTCCATCTAATAGGTACATTTGATGAAATTATGAACCATTTAGTTTGGAAATCTGATTAAAATATGAAACATTACTTCTATGAAGGAAAAAAAACCCAACACCCAAACCAACATTTCATTTAACTTAGCTGGTAATATCAGCGTTTTGCTGTTGGGACAAAGGATTATAGTTCTATGGACAATTAATTTTATTTAGGGAAAAAAGTACCTAAATAATTCTGTGATTGACTGTGTACCTAAATGTGATGAAAATGGTTTATCAAAATCAGACAACTATCATAGAAATACACAGGAGTTTAATTGACAAAAAAAAAAATTATGCTTGTAATTTCCTTTTTTCATTTTGTATACATATAGGTTGTGAAATCTACTGATGTTAATCAAAGGAAAAGGGATTTTCTTTCTTCACTGGATCAAATCAGATCTAATAGCAGGATACTGTTTTATGAAACAGTCTTCAAAACATATATGGTGTATGCAATTCTGTTTGGTTTTTTTTTTCTTTTTAATTTATTGCCAGATAGGGAACAAACTTAATATGACTTGTGGGAAACTTCCTGGTCCTATTATACAGAAGAAAATGACCTCCCTCCTTTTTTTCAGAAGAGTTAAAAAACTCATGCAATTAGCTAATGGCACTGAAAGAATACAGAAAATAGACAACACTAGTTGTTAAATTCTTAATGAAACAAAAACGGCTCAAATGAAAGCCTCCTATAAAGTGTTGTACTCATTTATCACATAAAAAGTAAACACCATTTTTGTACAACAGGAATGTTATGAATAGGAAGACAGAGCTGAATATTCTAAGCCAGTCATTGGTGTAACAAAGGACATGCTAATAAAATGAGAAACCTCAAAATAAATTTGACCAGTCATAGCAAGGACACAGCAGCATTGTAAGTACTTATTTCCTTCCCAAAGAGAAATTGCAGGACTTCATGCTGTAAAACTACCATACGCAAATTAGGAGGAGATATTGTATTAAGTAAATTTATTATTAGAGATATTGTTTTGCATACGTTACTGGAAAAAGGATACGATTTAAAAACATCCTTATTTCCTGTTCACAAGCTATTTATAAATAATATAATGTGATCAGTGTATTTCAGTGTTTATTATATTTTAAAAGTTTATGGAGGTTCTCTGTTTACTTACGGCTTCCTGTAATTATGCAGTTGATTCATTCTCTTGAGAAATTTTAGGAACTTTTTTTTTGTGTTTTGCAACAACCAATAATTCTTATATGAGCACTTTCCCATTTAAGTAGAAATTTACACAGGTGACAGGCCAAAGGTTGTATACATAGAGAGGGACAGAGAGAGAAAGAGAGAAGAAAACACAGAAGATGTATGAAATGGAAAAAAGTGACAGCAGGAAATGAGAATTAATAGATTTGTACTTGAATTCAGAACTGAAGTGCTGGGTTTAAATGGCAAACTCAGATATCTTATCACAGAACCATGGACAAAAGGAAATTCTAAATCAGTTTAGGGTGATATTTTTATAATATTAGTTTTTGTCATCACACTTTAATAAATAGTTAGATTCAGACAGGAAATTTTTGGATACCAGAAGATAATTGGAAAAATCTTCGCCTTCTAATTAATCAAAATAAGTGCTGTCTGTTTTTTTATGTTTCCCCTTATGCACCTCTGCCTTTCTTCTCACACATAAATAAATCCAGCTTTTGTTTTATAATGTTGTCATTATAAAAAACCAAATTGATTGTATAACTCCCTGAATAATTAATCATCAAGGCGACAAGATCTGTAGAATTTGGACTATTGCAGATATGGGAAAATTACATTTGAATATATTATTAATATTTCTTCCAGATAACATTTGAAGGTAACAGATTCTGAATTTATTATCAAATCAAACTTCCCTGTTTGAAAATTGAGTACTGGAAGGTTTTAAAAGTTGTTAGGTTTTTCAGAAGAAGAAATAAACGACAACCACAAGACCCTCAAGATAATATACGTTTAATGAATATGGTTTCATCAAAGCGAATCATCTTATCAGTTCCAAATTGAAGAAGGAACTGAAATATTCAGTTCTTCAGCCCTAGAAAACCTTCTTACTAACACGAGTTGATGCAGAAAACCTGTTGGCTTATATTTGAAAGCAGAAGTTATGAAAAGATAAGCAAATGGGATTTACTTTGCAGAGAAATGGAAAGACTCCACAGACATACAAGTTCAATGTTTGTCCTTAAAACTTTCACTTGTCTGCTATAACTTTATGGGTCTCTGATCATTATTGATATCTTCTCAATACTTTTAATATTAATTTTGGGCAAACGTGATAAACTGTTGTAAGGTTTATTTAAGCAAAGTTAGAAAAATTTTTCTGTCACATCTGTACAAGAACTCAAGATCACAATATCCAAACCTACCAATCTACAGTTCAACATTCTATAAAATTTTATGTGAAATATGATCTGCAAAAATATCTCAATCTATATGATAATCCATCTGCTATCATACACATAAAAACTATCAAAAATTGATTATTTACACATAGAGTTATTACATATATCCATCCATCCCTCGCAAGCCAAACTTACTCAACCCCACTAAAATAGAACTATTATTCTGCTTAGAATTTTGCAATAATTGCTATTAGTACAAAACAATTAAAAAACCAAACATACATTGAAGTAATAGATGAAATATTCATGTGAATGATTTGATTTTTGAGGAATACACATTTCTTAGGTGTCAACCTTGTAACAACCTCATATGCACATTATTACCTATAGACATCTTAGTAGTGCCATTGATCATTTATTTTTATAAATTTATGCTAAATGAGAGAAATATCTGCTGCCTGAATAATTTTACTTTCTCATCTGGAATGTTCAAACCCTTAATTGAATACCACTGATTTCAGACAGCAACAACAACAAATATTATACAGGGAAACACTAGGTTTTAGGTATTGTATTTCAATAAGTCTTTAATGATGATGATCTTGTTTTTTAACTAAAAAGATCATGATACAAAAAAAATGCTATAGATAATACAATGTAGTGTAAATAATGTAATTGTATGGGAAAATATAGGTAGAAATGAAATTAACAAGAAAGTATGGAGATTTTTATTTTAAAACCATGAAAGCTCAGGTAATAGAGTTTTCAGTGATTCAAGGAAAATTTCTAAGAAGCTCTTCTGTGAAAGATTGAGAATATTTGTATGAAAACAGGAGGTGCTATTATGTATTTTTGAGAAACAATAAACAGTTGTGTCTTCTGCACTGTAAATTTACAAAAATTATGACTTACAACTATACTAATTACAACTATATAGTTCATCTTTTATTCATTTCACCTAGAAATTGAAACCACTTGTGTCACATGGGGGAAAAAGCCCCAACAACTCAGACAAACTCTTTCATTGTAATTATTTAAAATAAAAGATTTACCAAGACCATTAATTCAATTTTGGAGCTTAAACACTAAGAAAAGATTGGGATTACATTCCTCTGTGTTAAAGATATCAGATATCGTCGTTGTTGTTACCATTACTATAATTATTATTTTTTAATTTTTTTTTTTTTCAGCAATCATTGAGTTAGTCTACCTGCTTTTGAAATACTAGCACTTAGATAACCGGCATTTGTAAGTATTAATTATTTAAGAGATATTCTAGACATAGCCAGTAGGACTGAGTGTACCCTCAGGAACTTCGCTGACAAAACCAAGCTGTGCGGTGCGGTTGACACGCTGGAGGGAAGAGATGGCATCCAGAGGGACCTGGACAGGCTGCAATTGCCATTCTATGAAATAGCATTTTATAAATCCAGATATTTTTGCACACCTGAAAGAGCAAAATTCCAGCTATGAAATAGGTACTGTTGTAGTAAAACAGTTATTTTCTCCAGTGAGGACCATAATACGTAATTTGACCTTCTCCTGCAGCAATGGGTTCCTAACACAGACAGCCATTTACACCGATGACTGGTGACTTAAAATAAACATCAAGAGTATCCAGTGTATTCTTTCCCTTTCTTTAGATAAGAAATGATCAAATACAGACAAGTCAAACTACTTTTTTTACTGTAGTTAGTAGTTTACATTTGCTTTTTCTGCAATGGAAACCAAATTAATACATTGCATATCTTTCCTTCTGATAATTATTGCATATGTTCAGAATGTTACCCTTGAATAACTTCCATATTGAAAATACCAATTGCCATCTGACAGCTTGTTTAACAAAACACAATTGGAGTTCGGCTGGAAAGCTCATTTGTAAATGGCACTGTAATGAGAGATTTGCAGAGCAGCTTTTGGGTTATTTTGCTTTATGTTTAATTTTGAAATGACTGATTGAAGATGAGGATTTGCATAGTCCTTAATCACAACTAATGTGCCAAATAAAGACTTTTATTTCTCTTTTCTTACTTTACAACTGACATGGAAGTATTTTTTTATGTTCATTTGGAGTAAAATCTGCATAAATAACTAGTTCAGGAATACAAGATTCTTATTTTTACTTATCTGATAAATTGTTTTCCAGTAGGCAAATAGAACGTTTGCTTGCATGAGAGCAGAAAGGAGTTAATTTTTTTAATATCATTTTTTAAAGTCAAATTCAAAATAGTTAAATTAATTGAAAGATACTTCTTGGTTGCTCTGTTGTAGAAAAAATCCCCCACCCTATGACCACTTCTTTCTGTGTAGGAAACTCACTCAGTGCCCTGGCTTTTATGTTTTACACTAAGCTGAGTTCCCTTTCACAAGATGTTCTTCCAAGGTCAATGGATTTTTACAAGACAATATTACAATCTGTTCCTTTTATGACTCAGTTGTGATAAACTGTTCCAGGAAAGTGTAAAGAGAAAAGACAGTACAAGAAGTCTTTGTGATCTCTGCTTCCCACTACACGGTTCAAATGCACTAGAATAAGAACACAGAGTTATCTTAAGAAGTAACAGGATTCCTGCACTTGGGCTACATCTGCACTCCACGTATGTACAGGATCAAAAATTTATTAAACTGCTTAGCACTGGACGTTAATTTTGAGAGTTCAGTTACTTTAATGATACAGTTATCTTTTGGCTATGGCAATTCAATACATTATTTGTTTGTGTTTTTTCTTTTTTTCTTTCCCACTATCAGTCAGGCCTTCACATTCAGCAGATCTTCTTTACTGTTACGTCTGCAGATGAGTGAGAAACTTGGTTTATCTATAACACTTAAAATATGAACTATGATATGAAGCAAAAGGTTTTGTTAATTTTGTTTGCAGTCAACTATGACTTCAGATAGATATATTTATTACAAAATATGTGTTTGTAATGTTTCTAAATATTATTTCCTACTTACTTCTGTATTTATTTATAATGCTTCCATGGCATGTTAACTGATGATTAAAAAAAATGGAAGTTTATACTTTGATCATGTTGGACTAACAAATGCAAAAAGAAGCCTGAAGAATGCCTGAACCAAGCACTGATTTTCTGCATGTGTCTCACTAAGAAAATAAATGTTTTAAATTAATTGTGGGTAGTTTACTTCCAAATGAAGCAGGTGAGATCAGATTTTAACGTAAATATCATTTGACCTTCTTTTGAATTTTCATCTTTTTCTTATGTAATGAGCCAACATAGGCAATGGGACTTTGGGAAGACCTTGAACAAAATTCAGACGTACCAATGCAATCAATGTCACTGCTTTTAATGACTCAAATTCCCCTTCCATGAGCAGACTGGTACAAGGACTTTAACTACTTTTTCTTTGTGTATTGATTGTCACTTACAGGCTGCTGAATCACTGAGAGCAGCATGGGAGGCCTCCTTGGGTCATAGGATGCTTATTCAACTGGAATAGAGCCCCACTGTGAGACCAGCCAGCTGGCACTACTAACCATGGTAGTGCCTGACACTGCAGCAAATGCTGCTGTGCATTGCTTCAGAGCCCCTGAAATTAATTCCTCCATAGATTACATGGAAGACGAGGCACTAAGAACCACATTTCTGGAAACTGGGTAAAGCTAGTTTATACTAAGTAATAAAGTATTTTACAGATGGTCCTGGATCATATTAAAGTTGTATTTAGGTCTAGTTTATAAATAACAAATAGCTAATATGTGATTTACTCTCAGATCAGTAGTAGCAGAGTGTCACAGAACCCAAAACATCAATACATTGCTTTGATTGGTGCCTGTAAGTATCCCACATAAATTTTTCTAGAGGGTCTGTAGCCATTTGTGCCCCATGATACTGCCACATTTCCTACTAATAATCCATTACATTATTATAAGTTACATGTAATAGAAATACAGTAGAAGGTATAACTGAGTTTTAGAAAAAAGAAAAACAATAAGCACTTTAACCATTTTAAAACATTTTAAAAAGTGGAACTGTAAAGACATTGCAAGTTTAACTTTAAATCTATTGACCAGAAATTCACTTATTTCATGTGCCTGTAAATTTCTTATTTTATTTTAGTCTAAATAGGAAAAGACGCTATTATGTACAGTTGACCAAATATCCAATAATCTAATTCTTTTTTGAAAAGCATTATTGAAAAGCAAAATAAAAAGATTTCTGTATTAATATACTGTTCTCTTCTAGTCAGGTAAAAGATTAAGTGCATAAAATTGATTTCAACTCAACTCTAGTGAATGAGTCCATGAAAGTAATACATTTACATACATCCTAAATGTAACATCAGCATTTAGGAAGCATCTAGTAAATATAGATTCTTTTATTGCATACCTGTGTAAAATATGACCTAAATTCCTTAAACAATTTCCATGAACACTGAAGTTTTGAAAAAGAGTTAAAATTTTAATGTAACTCTTTCATTCGAAATTCTGCTACATGGGATCTTAAATAATAACTAAAGTCCCAAGCTAAAGGTTCAGGTTAAAAAGTTATATTTAACAGCATAAACTACAGAGGAGAGAGCTAAGTACACAGTAGAACTGGAAAAGATTTTATCTTATTTTGGCTTCTGATCTGGAACAAGTAACCTCTGAGATCAGCTTCTCCCCTCAGGGAAAGTGAAGATTCACATTATGGTTCTTTATGTGGTCCTCATCCCCATATTATTCAGGTACTTCATCTGAAAAAAGGTCAAAGCTTTCCTTTGCCTAGACAAGTAAAACTTTTTAGTGTATTTCTCAAGCACAGAAATAATGTCACAATCTCAGAGGCCAAATGTGGCATTTTTCCACCCACAAGAAAAATGTCTTGAAAAATTACACCTTTTTGAAACTGAATTTAACAGTAACCCTTTGATGATTATATTAAAATGGCAAGATGTTAGGTTTCCTTTATTTAATGGAATGCAGAAAGATAGTATTATCATTCACTACTGAATACTTTGTTTTATATTTTACTTATCTTCTGCTAGAGGTTCCCTGTGCTGCTATCAGTATAAGCAAGGAAATACCACCATTTTAAGAGGAGAATACTCTCCTGTTCTGAACAGAAAAACCTCTTATTTCATCATCTATTTAAAATACTGATTTACTTTATTGAGAGATTATTGGCAAATATATTTTTCTTAATTTAGAAAATTAAATTTTTAAACCAAGGGTCTTTGATACAGTTTTCTGTTTGGAATGTATGTTCCAGTCCACAGCTGTGCAACTTTGTGTTTCCTTTTTTTCTCCATATACTTTAAGAAAACCAGTCATTTAAATAATCCATTTTGATTTTTGACCATTTCACTCAAAAAAAAAGCTTACAGCTTCTTAAAGCTTCAAATTCTTGAAAATCATTTTTATCAATCACATTCATTCTCAATCTGTGTAGCTTGATGCATCCCGTAGTTAGCGCTGTAATAGATAAGAACTATCCATATTTAGCATGTTTGCAATATAAATGATCAAAACCAAAGCCTCACAAATTATGACAAGTGGGTTTTAAGAAGTATCAAATCTATACTGCTTGAATGATTTTTGATAGATCAACATGTTCTTAAAAGTTTCTAGTAAGGGAAAGTCCATAATGCATGTAGGCAATCTATTACAGGTTTTAATAACAGCTTATGCTTTTCCTAATCTGTAACAAAAGTCTCGTTTGATGAAATTTATATGCATTTATTCCAGTTCCCTCTACTGTGGGCATGCAAAACAGTTTATTTTGTCTTTGGTCTTTGCAACCATATTTTTGTGTATTTGAAGAAGGTTATAACTTTCCCCTCCTGAAGTAAACAATCCAAATGTTTCCTGACTGTTCTTATAAATCACATTTTTCTACCCCTGACTCTTCCTAGTTGTTCTACACATTAGAGACAGAGTATACACTATAATTTAACATGTTCAGGTAGAGAAGAGACATTACCTTTACAGATACCACATAATTGTACATCCCAACACTGTTGTCTTTTTCAGAATAACAGGCTAGTTCAACAGTAGTTCACTATAGTTTACTTTGTATCATAATCCCAAAATCCTACTCTGGAGAATTGCAGTCTACCCTCACACTGGTCTTCCAGTTTGTGAAATAATTTGTTCCCATTTAAGTGTAGACTTATGCCTTTGACTTCATTAAACACCTCTGCTTTTTTTCATACCAGTTTTCCAGTTTCTCAAAATTGTTGGAATTCTAATCCAATCCTCCTGAAACTGCAATTTCCCCCAATGTGGTTTCTGTTCCAACACCCAACTTACTCTCAAGAGGAGTACTGAATAGCATTGAATAATACTGGATAGAACCCAGGGGAAGAGAATCTCAGTATGTACTTCCAGTCTGAAAGTAATCCATTGATACCACTTTCTAAGTACAGTTTTGCATCTATTACTTCAAGATTAGTAACCTAATTTGTCAAGGATTCACTCTGGGGAATCTTTGAGGTGTTATGATATGAATCAAATTAACAATAAAGGTTTGTTGTTCCATGGGTAGTCTGGCCTATTTTTTTCATCCTTGTGTATTTTCTCTTCCTGTCTGATGGGTTGTGGTTTAGGTTTTGAAACTACATAGTTCTAAATTGAAGCCATTTCTTACTCGTATGTGGTATAAGAGTATGAATATATTCCTTTGGTTATAAAGACCTTTTTTTTTCTTAAATATCCATATTTCTGTATATTAAATATGATCTCTTTTGTAAAACTTTTGGCAAAATTAAAAAATGCCAATGAGTTTTAAAATATATTCCACTACACTAGAACTACTACACATCCAATACTTTAAGTAATGAAAACTAAAGCAGGCACTTACACATCCCTCTCACCCCATTACAGGAAATTATATGAATGACAAAGTAACCTCACTGAATTAGGAAGAACCTTTGGGATTATTTTAGCAACTAAAGGATTGGAAAAAAAAGAGTAATAAATAGTTAGGTAGCATAAAGTAAATTATAAAGCAGCATTCTGTAATTGAAATATCATGTCAGAGTGCTAACTCTAATTGAGTACAACTTACAAAGTATTCATCATGGCAAAAAAACCAATCTAAAGCAAATAGCAAATATTTATAATATTGTGTATTTCACAGTGGTACAGTACTAAATTTAAATGATGGGGATTTTAATTATCATCAACTTTAAATTAAAAAGAAAATTAATTCAAGAACATATACTACCTTATCTTTCTCTTTTCCTTTCTTTTATTCTCTTTTCTTATCACCAGGTTTTTAATTTCCACAGTATTTTGCTCAAACAAGAAAATGATCACAATTTTTTGTAAGAAAAAGAATATTCAAAAATGCCTTGAAGTTTAAATTAAACCAGCAAACTTAAATCTATATTCTATGTAGATTACAGTATATTCTCACTGCACACATCCAAAATATCAGGAAGGAAAGTTTCAAAGGAAATACCCTCTGTCAATAGATGTGGCAGACAGGAGATAAAACATGAAGAAGGAAAGATGGCAACAAAAGGATCTTAGTTTGGTGACCACAGGTCACCAGCTCTAGTTCACTTCAGCTGCTTTGCCAAGAGCACTTCACTCTGTGTTATTACATCCTACACTCCGTGCAACCATCAGACAGCTTAGTGACTGACAGAGCTCAATTCATGACCTGAAATGGGCAGATGTTCTCCATTTATTCTCTGCCTATTTTCATGGATTTGTATTTTTCCATGTTTTCCATTTTGAATAAACAGTCTTGGTTGCAAAGTATCTTACCCTGTGAAACAGAAATACAGAAAAGCAGAGTTAAAAAATATTTCTATGGCTTTGAACAGTTTTGAGCATTCTTTCAATCACATAAACCAATATTAAAGTTAGGGACATGTCAATTGCAACACCATTTATCAGCATGTCTAATATCGCTGGAAGCGTTCAAGGCCAGGTTGAATGGGGCTTTGAGCAACCTGATCTAGGGAAAGATATCCCTGCCCACGTCAGGAGAGTGTTGGATGATATGATTTTAAAGATCCCTTCTGACCCAAATCATTCTATGATTCTATGACTCTATGATTTTAATGTGACATATACTCATGTGCAATTGTGTATGAATCATAATATGCTTTTGCAGACTCCCTTCATGCATACTTCCATCTAACACTTCGGTGCTCAGGATATCTCATTTCTTTTGGTTGCTCCTGCCAATACCTCTGATAACAGGTATTGTACAATCACCTGTTAAGATGCACAAATGCAGCACTGGAAGTCTACATTTAACTTTGTGAATATTTGTGAGAGACCGGAACATCAAATATTTGCCTCAAAGCTTGCTTGTGTGTACCTTGCAAGCTGCAAATGACTGGTAGCAGCAGACCATTCTTTTGCAAAAGAGACCAAAACCGACAGCAGAAGACCATTATCAGGCGCCACCAAAACCGACCCCTGTCTGGGCCAGGCTGGCAGCCCGCCAAGGTCTTTTCCTGGGTTATAAAAAGACTGTGGAAACAAGCCGTGGGTACACTCACCACCGAAGAAACTGAAGACTGAGGACCAATGAGACGTCACTAGATCCATGGTGGTGACTATCCTTTGCTTATTTTTCTGAATGCTTGCTTAGTTTCCTTCTAATATTTCCTGCCTTTCCTGTCCCTCTGTTCCTCTGGACCTATTCAATAAAAATGGCCTGATTCGCGGCATTTGACCTCATTTGCGACTCAATCTTACTCTTGGGATCATTAGTAACCTCCCCCAAGCCCGAAATCGGACTGGGACTTGACAACATTTCTTTGGAAGTAAGCACATCTTATCATAGCAATAGTGAGTATAATGGCATCTAAAAGATTTTGGAGGTAGTGTCCCTTGTTTGCTACCTGTCTCCACAAGCCTGATATGAGTCTGTATCTTCTAAAGTAATAAAAAATGATGTCCTGACAATATCTTCATGGTCAGGGTATGGTTTTCTCTACTGTGGAGGACTGCTAGAACCCTAAAGAAACTTTGTGATTGTGACTGAAGAAGAAAGTGAGATTCGACCATCTTACTCTTGGTACTATCTCCCCAACGTACACATGTAAGAACGAACATTTTGCCCCTAATGTTATTGTAGCCCAGAAGGTCTGTAATCATCATCTGAGAAATTCAATTACTGTGTTCACTGAAAAACATGTTCTCAGTAATATACATTTCTAACAATATTATATACCTTAACCACCAAAACATTATTCTTCCTTTTGAATTCTTCTTTGCTCTATCTTGTGAAATCTCCTTGTTCTTAAAATGAACATGATAATTTCCATAGGAATCACAAGCCTGTATGTGTCAAAGTTGGAATTTTTAGGTCAGTCTTTACAGGGGGAAAGAAGGTTTAAGTGAAACTAACTTATTTTGCAATTACTTTCCTTAGAAAGCCACCTGTCTTGGCAAGCACAGGGATGCTTCGTAGTCAGCTCGCTGAATTCTACACTCTGAGGTTCTGGAGTCATAGGAAGAAGAGCAGAAACTGTTCACAGTTTTGAAGATTAGAGAATTATAATATTTATTTTTGACAGATTGATTTATCTCATTTTTTAATCCCTAAAGAATGTAGTTTTACTTATCCTGAAACCATTTGTAAGCTAAAGTCCATTTAAACAAACAGTTTCTTTTGTGTTTTGTCCGTGAGGATTTGAACATACACATCCCAGGAGATGCCCAAGCTGTAGGGTCCTCAGTGGAACAATTATTTACTTTCCTTACAGCTTTCACAGTTTGCACAAAGACCTATTTTTTTCCTTCCTATAATACTAAGAAATCGTTAGAGTTAAAAAAAACCCCAACAACCAAAACCAAAATCCAAACCAAACCAAACAAAACCAGATGTGATGCCTCCCAGACGGCAGTTACATTTACAATGTGTGTTATTTAATCTGAGCACAGTTTGGGTCAGGACTTTGAACAAGTTTTTCTACAGTTAGCATACCCATTACTAATACTATACCTTTTACATACCCATCACTTACCAAATTATTACATATTCTAAAGAGAAAATGCTCAGTGATTGCAGATAAAGGATTTAGTTGAAAACACAGAATTGAGTGTTGACAGTCTAGGAGAAAGAATTACTGGCTGAGATGTTTGGTCTCTGATCCAAAGGACGTGTATTTACTACCTATGTGATGTGACTCACCAATAGAGCTGTTACCTTACAGTACCCCATAGTTAGGCAATTAAAGCAGAGTAGGAAATTTACATGTTCAAAGAAAATTTTCTAAATTAAGGAAGAAATTATTTTACAAGTGAATGCTTGGTTTATGAAACTGAAATGTTTTTCAGGGATAAAATAAAAGCTAGGACAATTGGAAAAGTAAAAAGAGTATTTCTGGAAAAGTAAAATTTGGAGTTATACCATTTCACAGAATAATGAAAAGATTGTGATTTATGTTAAATCTTTTTTTGTTGTTGTGATTACACATATCTGTGCATGTTTATGTTAAAAAGGCATCTCTTTAAAACTTCAAACAAAACATTACATGAACGATCCTAATTCTGGCCTTGAACAGGAAGAATCACTTTTGTAGGAAACGGATCTGCTGAAAGTGAAAATTATATCGGTATGATACTGCAAGAAAATAGCTTCCTCTCTCTATATATTCAACTGTATAACATTCTTTTTTTTTTCTCCACTCCCCCCCTAGTTTTGTGGATGGCATAGTAATCTTTGTTTGTTCTACAAGCAGATGTGATTGAGAATTTAATGTAAATTTTTCACTCAAAAAATATAGAAGACATAACAGGGAATCACTTAATATAAATCTGTGTTATCTCTGTCTCAGACTGAGGAAAGTCTGCTGAGGGCTTGAATAGGTCATGTGCAATTCCTTGCATCTGTGCAGAGTGACATGCTATCCCTGTCTTCTGAATCAGAAACAAAGTTTTTGTGACAAAGGGAGACAGTTGAAAATCAAATACATGCTTCTCAGTATATTCTGAATAAACTATAAATCTATGTTTGATCCTGTCAAAATGAGATTCATCTACTCATTTGGCAAACCTTAACATTTTCCTAATTTGAAGTTCACTTTCCTATTTAACCATTAATTATACTGTTGCCATTTTTATTCTTACTGAGCTTTTTTGGGTTATCTGCCTCTTAGCTAATGTGATATTATCCCTGTATCAATAGCAATATAATTTTTGTTCTTTACCATAGTCTTTGCTGGAACGTTTACACTTCAGATATGTCCTTTTTATTACAGTTTCTGCAATTTTGGAATGGATGTCTGATCCTTTTCTACAGCAGTAGCAAATGTCAGGATCTTTAGCTGTTTGCTGTTTCCAGTTTACTGTTTGGCTTTTGATGTGATACATATTTTATGGACATTGTCCTCTTGCTTGTCCCTGAATAAAATTCTTCGTATCTTAAGATACAGTTTCCATAGACACTGCAATTTCAACACCATTTTTAGATGGCAAGTTTGCTTTAGTCAGAAGGTTCTTTTGTGCACTTTGAGTAGGGTTTTTGCATACTAATCTGTCTTTCAGGGCCCTGTTCAATCCATCCCCAAACTGACGATATCCTGACCTTTTTTTTACTTTCTCTTTTTTTTTCTTTCTGTAAGGAATGGAATAAATTTGTGTTCACAGTGATCCTCTTAAAAATCCAGAACCTTTTGCTATAAGAAGTTTTTCTGATCATAAGCACTAGTACAAAATTCAAACTTTTTGTACTAGCGTTGCAACTCTTGTTTTCTCTGAGGCTCCTGATGTGCATAGTGACCTATTTTACTTGATACTATTGGTATCAGTAGAAGTGGAATTTATTTATATTTTGCTGTATCATTAACTTTGAAGTATTGCTCCAGTGTCTTCAGTGTAAAGAATGCAGGCTAATCCCCAGCTGCATTGTCAAAAACATCAGTATTTTCTCAACTGAATAAAGTGTCTAGCTGTTTGATTGAAAAACAAAATGATCTAAAACAATCTAAGTCTGGCCTAGAAACTTTCGTGTAGTCCTGGAGTCCTGATATTAGTGTCTATTTTACATTACCATTCAGATTCAGTTGCCTTGCAGAGATATCTCTTGAAAGAAAAGTGAAATTCTAAAGCTACACAACAAAAATCCTAGTCTACTTTTACAATGCTCAGTAGAATATAAAACTGGAGTAGGAGGCATGCTAGTTAGATTAATGCCCAGAAATATGCACTGTTTAGTGGATGGATTATTGTAGAAAAAAAATTTCTACAGTGTAGAACAATGGAGTTTTATTCTTTAGATTCTTTTCCTGCAAAAATATGTCTACAAGTACTTAAAAATGTAGCAGATTAAAATATTTTATATTCACTAATATGGCAAATACGAATCCTTTGAAGCAAATACATATTTCACCTTTACTTTTTCTATTTATAAAACTATTGCTTTTTTTTTTCCTTAGAAATATTATAATACAAATTCAACGTGTAATCTCTAACTTGGCTTGTAGTTGCCAGAAGTAATAATCAAATAAAAAGATTATAAAACTACCTGTAAAATACCAAACACTTCAAAACACACTAGCTTATCTACATGTATGTGTGGCTAGCCTAGATAAATTGTTAAACGGAGAAACGTTAAAAATAAACACAATATGAATGGGGAAGTTACATGTTCTAATTGAAACTTTGTATGAAAGCATAACATTTTAGGCTGGACAGAAGGGGCAATAAAACCATGTAAAGTAAGTGTACCTTAGACCACTGTTCCTTCTCTCTTTGGTCATATTTTCTTTAACTGTGTGGAAAGCATTGGCAGTCACTCTAGTCTAAACTAGTCCTTGAATAAAGAAAAATAACAAGTTGACAAGTTGAACTAGAACTACAAGTTAGATATATTAGTTCAGACAATTATACCTTTTTCTGGGAAGAGAAGTTTGTTTTTTTTGGTTTTTTGGTTTTTTTTTCAGAAATGTCTTGCAACTAAATGTTGAATTCACAGAAAAATTTGATCTGGAAAAAAAAATAAAATAAAAGAAAGGCAATCAGGGTAAGGTTGAGAAAAATGGCCACAAAAGAAAAGCCTGTACTTTCATCCACCAGATAAGGAGTTAAAATGTACACACTGAAGGTAAAGGCCCTAGCTTTAATTCTTTCTCCTTTCCAAGGCGAATTGCTCACCATGCATATAGCATCTGTATTCTAATAGACAGAAATCCTTAGTCCTGTGCAAACAGGGTTTCTCTTTGTGTAAGACAAAAGTACAGGAAATGGAGGACTATCACCTCTCCCTCCAAATCAGAACATCACCCTAGAAAAACATTAAGGCATAACATACTGCACCTACTCAAGCATTCAGTCAGTGTTGAGCAATATCAACAGGGGGACATAGATTTATCTTCCTTAGAAGAGTAACCTCACAGTTAGGAGCTTAGTGAGGTGAGACAGCCAAAACTCAGCCAAGTCTGCAACTACACTTGAGAAAAAAAAAGTTCCACCTTTCATTGCAAAATTGCAATCAAAAGCATACAACGTTTAGAATTTAATCAATTTAATTACTCTAATGCTGATGTTATTTTCATGTATTTGCAGTACCTATAAAACACATGCAGAAAATTACTACCATTATTGGTGTTCTGCCACATTCTAAGGCAAGATATGGGGAATGTCAGATCCCATGTCAGACTAACAGTAGGGACAGTTGGGTCGGCAGAAAAGGTCAGCACAGCCAGCTACCTGGCAGGGACCAATAGAGAGATATCTAGTAGGTACTGAAGAGGACAGGGGACTAATTTGAATTCCTGCCTTCACTAGAGATTATTTCAAGTTTAAGGGAGGTGTCTCAGAGCCCACAATTGCTTCTCCCACTCTGTACCAGAACTAGGACTCATTAAATGCAAACTTCCAGGTTTAAAAGCAAAACACACAGTGAAAAATTTCCAGAACTTTATGACACTGGAAAGACAGTTTTCAGGATGTAGTAACTAAACACTAAATCTTTTATTGACATTTTAACTGACTAATTTCTGTCATCTTTTAATGATTTAATTAATCCAGATATTTTTTTAAAGATACTTTCCTGAAACCCAAAAAATTAGCTAAGGATTTAGAGCCTAAGGAGCTGTGAGTGAGAGTAACCAATTTTTTTATATGTTTTATAAATTTTGGGAAAAAACTTTCTTAAAATGAGAAAAGTTTACTTTGTATCACATTTAAACTTAGGAGGTATTGCAAACAAGAGTTATACAGAATGGAGCTGCAAGTTATATAGCACATATCCTTAGGAAAATAAATGTCATTGGTTCTGCTGCTATCAGAATAATTTCTCTGTGCTTGTAGGTCATTCACAATTCTATCTTCATTTTTATCATTTTGTTAATCAGTACAATTTGATATATAATTTGTGTAACTATTTGCACCATATATATAAACTTTATTTCTAATGTGCAGAGCAGGTTTATACAACAAATTATGCGGGGTACCCTGCCTGCATCTTTTGTGTCCCTAAGGTGCTGTAGCACTAGGTGCTGTGGCCATGACACTAAGGCAGTTCTCAGCTAGCCAGCTAACTACGTGTTCTGATTCATGAAATCTCTGAGTTTTCTGAATATTCTTATACCTCTCATCTGCATAAATCATTATGAATAGCAATCACTAAGAAAGTCTTACTAATATCAGCTAAAAATGTTTGGGTTTTTTCACATTTTATAAATTATTATTTTTTCAAATAATTTCCTTATCATCTTTAACCATGACTTTTGAAAATTTCTGCTACCTATACAAGCAAAATAAAAAGTTGTTACTTTTGCACTTTTTTCAACACACCTTATTCCATTTCCTTAAGAAAAACTTCCTAAACTCTCTTTTTTCGTTCATGATAATTCTTCAAAGATATGCTATAATTTAACTAAATGTGTTTTCCACATAGTGATAGGCAATTATTGTTCTTTATATTGACTTGGTTTTCTAACAGTCTGTTTTGCTGTAGAATATGGAGACAAATCCTAAACAATTAAAGATCGATTGTGATGTCCTTGCAGGAAAACTTCACATGTAGGTTTCTAATTTAAACACATGTAATCAATTTTCTGTGATCTTTTGACTTTCCCTTCTAAAATGTTTCCAGTTGTCAATGGAAAAACTTCTAATGGATGATAGGAAAGTGGACTGAAATTTAGAAAAGATGCAGTTAGCAGCAGCACCATATCTACATAGTGATGACCTATATCTAAATTCTAGCATATGTGCTAACAAAATACAGTTGTAGCTGCAGAAATTTGTCATGAGTAATGAATTCCCTTTTACAAACAACAAAAATGTTATTTTAATTTCGAAAACAAAGTGAAATAGTAGAATCTCTTTATTAGCTACTAATTTGTAATGGTTACCTCTTCATGGGAGTCGCAGTTCAGAAAGAAGTCCATCTCCCAGTTATCCTTACCAACACACTGATGCACTATTTCATGTGCTTCCAGAGTACAAAAGCTGAGTTCCTTTTGGATGAAAAATAACATGGAAGATTGATACCAGGGGATTATCTAATGGACACCAGCTGCTGACAACGATTCATTTCATAGGACCAAAACAGAAAGTGTTTAAAATAAGTCTCAAACATGTATAATATAGATACCAGCTCCTCAGTACCTGTTGTTTTGCTATATAGTTTGGCTTCTGTTGTGCTTGCTGATTCAGACATAGTCATGCAAAAGCACATTCTACACATTTCAGTAGCTGTTCTTTTGTCTCAAATTAATTTTTAACTCTATTTAATTATGGGTTCTCCTCTTTAATTATCTTATTAAGTAATTCTGCTTCATCTGGAGTTTGCTGCTAGTCATGACATTGTTAAATACTTAAAGTTGATTGTCTTAAAATGTCTTTTATGTGTGTATGTAAAGTATTTTGTATAACAGTAGTGCCATATGAATAACAAGTATATCTGATAATTTGCTCACTATTTCATCTCAGATTAAAACTATCTGTCTTCCCTACTACTACTACATAGTAGTAGTTACTTTTCCATAGGCAATGACACTACTTTTGGGGTAGGTGTTATATGTGTGAAGGATGAGGTGTCCCTTATTGTTCAGACTGCCTCAAGTACAGCATAAGAGAAAAAACCCAAAACTTTAATAAACATTGGAGTGAGACAATTGAATGAGACTGGTCAGTCTGATATGAAGTAACGTCAATATGCCACCAGCATAGAAAATGCTTTTTCAGATAAAAGAGACTTCCAAAAGGGATTTGAGGGGGTATTTGCCCCAAATTGGCCATGTTGAAGAAGATAAGGATGACCATCAGTCTAATTAAACAGCAACCAGGGAATTACTAAAAACTTTACAAGCAAAGAAGGCATCATCTTCGGAAGCAGTGTC
Organism: Pluvialis apricaria; assembly: GCA_017639485.1. Lineage (NCBI taxonomy): Eukaryota > Metazoa > Chordata > Aves > Charadriiformes > Charadriidae > Pluvialis > Pluvialis apricaria. The sequence continues at coordinate 98,731,278 of CM030009.1, forward strand.
AAAAAAGCATGAAAGTCTGTAAGGGGGTTGGGGAAGACCCCTTGGAACAAGAAGAGGAGCACTGACCCTGGTTGGGCACTACCAGGCATCACTCTACAGCACCCCCAGTGGGGCATGGGAGCAGCCTGCACCCAGACAGGTACCATAGCGGTTCACGTGGGGCTATGTGGGGTACCTGCTAATGCTGGTGCCTTAGCAGGGTGGTGGCAATAGCAGGGATGCAGGAGCTCTCCCATCTCTATAGGAGGCACATGGGGGAACTGCAGTCACATACTGGGGGGTGTGAGTTTGGTAACCCATACTGCTGGGGGGTGATGGGGTGTACAGTGCCTGAGAGGGGCGTATAGTTACAGAAAGTTACTTGGAAATTTGTAGGTGTATAGTAACATTTTCCTGCTGTCTGGGATTATTGTTTTTTAGTTGTATTGCTGATATTGATCTTGAATGTATAGTTCACTGATTGCCAAGCTAATAATGTGTCATTTATAAATCTGTAAACCTCTCTGATCCTGATTTGATTTAAACTATGCGAGTTGAACAGTTTTTCTCTATGACAACAATGAGGTAGCTTTGTGGGTGGTTATAGGAGCTTAGAGTGGGAGAAAGTGCAGAGGAGTTTGTTTATAAATTTAACCAGTGGGTGATAAATGTTGATATCATGAGCCATACAGACGTAGGAGTTGACCTTTCATCACTTTGTGACAGATTATGGGTAAGAAGAGAGACCATGAAAGTAAACAAAAATAACTTATACTCTATATAGTAATGGAATGAAAGCCAGTTGAGCGATACAGAGAAGTTAAATATTTCAAGCTTATGAAAGCTACTTCTTCTAATATTATAGCAGTTGAATGGAAAATTGAAACCTCTAAAATGAACATTCTTCACTTTCACCTCATTTTTTCATTCATGGAAAGCTGTGTTTTTCTGACAAGAAAGGATTTAGTTGAAAAATATCTAACTGTCTCTAATATTGTCAGAAGAATAGGTTTGTTACTGGTTTACCAGTTTTCATGAGTATAGTGGATTATTTTTTTCTTTTTGAATTTGCCAGCAAAAAACAGAAACCCATCAACTTTCCCCTTAAGTTTAAACACTATACTGCTGAATACTTGAATGTATATAAGTTAGTCCTAAAATCTGGATAGCTAGTGGTCCCTGAAATTTATGCTGAGATCATTCCCAAAGTTTCCTTATTTCTAGTACTGTATCAGTTTCAATTTCCTAGTTTAGATTTCAGCTTGATATATTTAAATGCATTCTTTTTTTCTCAATAGTTGTTCGTTTTGTAGCCCACACTGAGGAATATTAAAACGTAGGTTCCAGTAAAGCCATTTTGCTTTAAATCACAGAACTGTATTCCTAAATTGAGACTTACTTGAAGTTCCCTGAAGATTACTTTCAATTAAGCGATTACCCTACAGTTAACTCTAATTTTGCCTGACTATCAATCATGATGATAATAAGCAGTTGAGGCAAATGAGCTTGTATGATGCTACTGTTGGGTTCAGTTACACCCAAATGTTTAAGGCTCCATTTTATGAGGCAGAAATTTTCCTTTAGATCCATTTATCTACCCATTCATCAAGTTAAGACATGTTAAAAATGTTTTGAAACTCTTTTCAAGATGAAACTATAACCCAGATTTTGATTTTTATGACAGTCACCATCCAGATATCAAATATGTACATAATACTCCAACTTCAATTTTCTCATAGATTAGAACCTGTGAAAGTTTTCTTGTCTGTGTTATTTGTTGAATTTCTAAGTTGATCACTAGCTTCCTTCTTGATTTTAGATCTGTTGCCATACACAAGAAAGAACTATACCCAGTAGGATTAGAAAGAGATCTAAGAGCATCTTCCACATATTTGTCCTGGTTTGAGGTAAAACAGAACTAATTTCCTTTTCAGTAATTTTACTTTTCATTTAAGCCTCTCCTAACTCTCTGAAATTAACAGCATATTTTTCAGAAATTGTCTGCTTCTAGCCGATAAGGTCTGATGTTTATAACGAATACCAAGGAATGGCATGCAGAGGTGCTTCTGCTTATATTTACTGCTATAACAACCAAGGTCAGCTAATTTTGCTATGCACCAAGTCAGAAGCAGAAGAATATAAAAGTGTCGCATGTGTGGGGAGAAGCAGACAGGACAGGTGACCCAAAACTGACCAACAGGGTATTCCATCCCATCTGCATCATGCTCAGTATAAAAGCTGAGGGATCAAAGGGGTCAGTCTCTTTCTTCAATGGCTGGCGTCTGAGGAGGACTCTGTCTGTTCATCTGCCTTTGATTCTGATGTTTGTGTTCCTGAATTCAGATCTGGAATTCAGGTCCTGTCCATCACTGGGTCCAGTCTGGGACTTTCCCATTCTCTGATGATGATGTGATTGTCATCCTGGAAGCTCAATACAGTTTTGTATATATTGTATATATTTCATTATTTTCTTATTAATATTATTAATTTTTCTTTTTATTATTTTATTATTAATATTTCATTAAAGTAGTTTAGTTTCCTTTTCTCTCTCCATCTCTTTTTCTCTCCTTTCTGAAGGGGAGAGAGGTAAAAGAAAGCCTCTGTCATTAATTTTAGTAGCCAGCCCAGCCCAAACCTCAACAATACTAAAAAACAGACCAAAACATAAACCCCTCTGCAATATCACAAGCGTAGTCAAAGTTGCTCATTAATAATATTTCTTATTACACATAGGCCAATATTCTCGGGAATCCTTGTGTTCAAGTATTCACATGACTTTACTGTCATGTGCCAGACAGCTGTGTTTTAACTCCTGGTGGTTACCAGGCAGTACACATTCCTCTCCTGATTCCCTTAATGGCAAGAGTCAGACCAGGAGGAGAAGGGCCTGTAAGAGTGCACCCTGTAATCTTTCCCTTACCTTGGGTTAATAAATTTGGAACAGGGCATTATCAGTGCCCTGGCACTACAGATTCAAGGTTTGGTTTGAGTGAGAAACAGCTCATATGTTAACTTTATTATTTTGAAGTCTGTACAACAAATAGTATTAAGTCCTGTTTCAGGGTGATCCAAAACCAGAGTGTGGTAAACTGTCTTACTTGTAAAAACCTTACTTCTTTTTTTCTCACAACTGAACAATATAGCGCTACATGGTAACTCTAGGGAAAAAGTCAGATTTTTCTCTCCTGCTTCTTGTTAAAACTCTTTGATTAATTACCTTAACAAATACTTGTTGAAAACACAAGATAAATATTTATATATTACATTTTGAGAAACAGTGAAAACCATAACTTTCTTAAAAATGTGTAAATGTTCTTCCAAGGAACTTTAAAATAGCACTAAACAGTATCTTTACTTGTGAAATCAAGAACAAGGATTTTTAACTGAGTTGTACCCCATTTCACCTTCTTCTAATTTCTTTGTCTTTGGGACACCCTTTCTCAAATCCTTAAATATAATTATAGTACTTTCTAAACAGTGGATGATCATAAATGTGTGGATTTCATATGTATTGGCTTTCGTATGAAAATGCATTTTTTTCTTCATATGTATACTATGTTGGCTAGGTGCTTTGTTTATATATTGAAACAGTTACCTGCTCCACCAGAGGCACTGAATTAAATATCTTTCTTTGTAACAACTTACAAGGAAATGAGATAAATCTTATTTGGAGAGACCATGAGAAAGGAGTTATTTCTTAAGTTACTTTTTCATTGTCTCATTTTCTGTGTAGCTTGACAAGACTGAATGCTCATTTGCTTATCTGAATATATATCAGAATTTCCCTGGCTTAAAGAAAGTACAGATTACTGAACACTAGATTTTGCTCAGGTTTTTGATGTACAATTTAATTGCTTCATTTCTGGTTCTTCCTTGAAAAGTTTTAGCTGTCAGGAATGCTGTCTGTTTCTTTTTATTTGAGTAGCTGGGTATACTAGTTTCTCAAGCCAACTAATAGATGAATAGATATGGATTTAGATCTATAATTTATTCTCTGTTGCATTGCAGTTAAAGAGGAGATAAAATTTAGTTGCAAAAATGTATGTGGAACACAGTCTGTAAGACCATATCTTTCCATGGAAGGTGATAATTTTGTTGGTATATTTTATGTAGTAACACATGTTTCTTGGTAACATGTAAAAAAAGACATTTCATTTTGAAGTTTATTTTATGTTATACATTCCTAAATTAAAACAATTGCACTGGAAGAAGTATTTGGATCAATCAAAAGTGAATTCAATATCAAAGCTTCTGTGAAAATTTGGAATCTCAGATATTTCCACAAATCTGTCATTCCAATGTCTAGACAATTTAATGGTTTTATTTCAAATTTACATTTTATTATGTGAGCTGTTTGACCATATCTCTTACATCTTGATAAACAGTATATGAATAATTCATAAGCTGATCTCTGAAAGTCACAAGAATGATGTAAATTGTAGCATATTTCCTTAGTAGATACTGATGTGACCTTGAAATCCAACATAGTGATTTGATTACTCAGTTGAAAGGGGAGAAAAAAGAATTTATAATTTTATGTTAAAAAACATCAACCTGCTTCAGTCTATCACATATTTAAATATTTTTGACCTCCAGTCTCATTAACATTATGTTATTCTCACAGAATTTTTGTAATGATACTATGGTTGAATCAGCTGAAATTGGCTGCCTACACTAATGATATTAATGTTAGGAATAAGTATTTTAGAAAAAGTACTTAGATACATTTGATTATACATATCATGTATTACATGACACACATTTTATTTTCCTTCTTTTATTACCAGTGTAAAACAATACTGTATTATTATCACTGTAATGGATTATAGTTTACACCCGAGCTTCCAGATTTTCAAAAACCTGAAGTTCTATTGCCCTTGTAAAGCACTTATAAATATTTTTAGACTTTGATTTTTTGGTTCGTGGGTTTTTTTTTTCCATTCCTGGTCTTCCACATCTCTTTCACAAATAAATGTAGTGTCACCCCTCCAAGACAGCTGCAAAGTCTGCTGCTGTGTTTCTGGACTGGGGAGATCAAATGTTCTTATTTATCGGTCTCATAAAACTTTCCAATGTTGTAAATATAATCTGTTCCACAACCTCAGATTTGCACACGCTGTGTCTGAAAAACTGCTGGATAATGAATTCCCACTTTTGCAATAATGTCAGTACTTCCAAGTTTTCTGAGGCCGTTGCTGTTCATTACAGCTACCACCCAAACTGCTCATTTCTGTCTCTCTTCTTAAGTAATTTGCATAGTTCTCTTCCATAGTTCTAATGCACCAGCTATAGTTAAGGTCAAGCAGAGGGTGGCGTTTCTTCAGTTTTATATTTAATTTTTATATTTCACGGTGGTTTTATATGTAAAGAATTCAGCCTAAATTTTGGTCAGGTTATATTATTGAGACCAATACTAACATTAGATTCACTTATTATAAGCTTCAGGTTAATGTTTAGACATACTGCATCTGTTTATTGCCTATGAATGTCTAGATTTTTGCCCTGTCTTCCTGCTCCATGAACATAACAACCGAAATACGTGTTTGTCCTCTTCAAGCCCATATATACAATTATCCTGTTTTTGCTGTTACGGAAACTGAGATATGAAGCATGTGAATGATTGGAGGAGAAATAACTTACCCAAGAAGTTTTTCAGCTGCTAAGACCTCAAGGGACTATACTCAATTTGAACTACGTATACATGAATGGCAGAATAGCCACCACTGGCAGAGATGTGTCTGCTTCATTTTAAGCATTAAATTTATAATTTGTCCCTTACTAGGGACAAATAGAATGATTACATAGTAGGATTACAGAGGAAAGCCAATAAAAAATCTGCAATTGCATGTGTCTTCTGTATTTGTGTACAATGATAGCTGAAAAAACAGGGACAGTGCTAAATATATTTTTATTGTCTTTAGGAACATTAGGAAAGTTTTATTATATGGTTTTAAAAATAGTTTTATTCAATCAATTTTTTAAATTACAAAATCATTCCGCTATGAGAATAATATTTTTTAAAATACTGGAACATTTATGTTTCCTTATTTCAGGAAAATATGGATAGCAAAAAATTCCAAAACCTCATAGCTACATGAAAATGGATACAGACATATTACGTACTTTTATAACATATATGCATATATGTATCTTAGTTCACCTTACAAACACTAACTTATTTTAAAGCATAAACTCAAATTAATTTTCTGGAAGAAATAAAAAATGAAGTAAACCACAGGAAATAGTGCAGCTGTTAATGAATAATAAGACTTGCTTCTTAAAGAAGCAATGCATGAGTGGGGAAAAGAAATAACTGGGAGCTGGTTCAACTGACTGGCAGAGTTTGTTTTTTCCATTCCTGAATTCAGACTTTAACTATATCCTAAATTACCTAAGCCATTAGGCGTCACTGAGGGATTGGAGTCTTCTGGTACTTGCCAAGGAGAATCAATAACCACTGTCAGGTATGAAGGGAAAAACACGCTGTGTTTGAGTTTTTTGTTTGTCTCACAAAAACCTTCCTGTTTTTTTGAACAAAAAGTATCTTTCAAATCCTATCCTAATTCTCCTAGTTCATAAGTATTTGAGCCATAAAGATGAAATTAAAGGCAAAAAAACTCCAAACAAAACAAGATTTCAGGCCAATGTTGATCCCTTGAACTTTTTTGTGAGGTTAAGCAGTTAGTCTCTCCAGGTATGAAATCGATTTTTTGGAACAGAAAAAATTTTATTTTGCTTGAGAGGATGAAAAGGAAGAGAAGGAAAGAGTAGAAGTACTTTCTTCAATTTTAGAAAGTGTGAAAGAACCAGATATCTGAGAAATTTAATCTCTGAAGGAAAAGTTGGTACCAGCTTTACTTAATCTAGAAAAAAATAGAAAAGCAACATGAAAACAATTTCCCGTTATGTAAAACAGGAAGCAAAGGAAACCATATTTTTTTATTTTTTTATTTATCCACTGTGGATAAGAGAAGACAAGTAATAATGTGTTAAGTACAGATAGAATTTGTTATTAGGTATATTGGTTTTGGATGGGATAGAGTTAATTTTCTTCATAGTAGCTTGTGGGGCACTCTGTTTTGAATTTGTAACCAAAACAGTGTTGATAACACACCCATGTTTTAGTCATTGCTGAACAGTGCTTGCACAATATCAAGGGCTTTTCTGTTTCTTACATTGTCCCCCCAATGAGTAGGTTGCGGGTGTGTAAGAAGTTGGGTGAGGACACAGCCAGGACAGCTGACCTCAACTTAGCACAAGTATATTCCATAGGATGTGATGTCATGCTCAGGAATAAAAGTTGTGGGGAAGAAGAAGGAAGGGGTGACCTTTGGAGTTATGGCATACTTCTTCCCCGGTCACCATGCACTGTTATGCTACCCTGCTTTCCTGGAAATGGCTAAATATCTGCCTGGCGATGGCAAGTATTGAATGAATTCCTTATTTTGCTTTGCTTGCGGACACAACTTTTGCTTTACCTTTCTTTATCTTTCTCACTTTTACCCTTCCAATTCTCTCCCCCATCACATTCTGGGAGAGTGAACAAGTGGCTGTTTGGGGCTTAGCTGCCTACTGAGGTTAAACCACAACATCAGGAAATTTTTCTAACAAGGATAACTGAGCTGTAAAATACATTACTAAAGGGGTTGTATACTTTTTGACATTATACTTTTTAAGATACGACATAAAGATGCAGGAGGACTCACAAACTTATAGTGAGTCCAAACCCATTTTGGGCTATATTGTGTTTCAAGCTCTTCTGTCTTCTCTTCCACCACTCTATGATCACAGCCGACAGGCACAATCATCCAAACTGCAGTTTATAATTCAGTGTGAATTTTATCAAATTCAGCGTTTGGCAACTTCAACTTCCTGGCAAGTTCATAAAGCTTTTCTATATTTTCTAGACATGAGACGAGAGGATATTTTAATCCATATTTGGCTTCTGTGAAATGCTGAGGTTCAGATTTGAAGCTGAAGAGTGAAGAACTTTCAACCTCCTCAACTTTTTTTTTGACAATAGATGGAAAATTTCAAACCACTTCACTTTAGTCTAGTAATGATGCAATTTTTATGAGGAAATTTGTTATAAATTTTTGCATTTAGGAGCTGCCAGCTGCAATTGAGCAATAAGAGGGAAAAAACCCATCTAGGAATTTGGATCTGAATTGAACCCCAAATCATATAAAGATGTTAACACATGATAATACAACCTCAAAAATGGAATTTCAAACCTCTGTCTTTCTGCAGTGGAAAGAACTGGCCACAAGATGTATTGCAGATATAGGAAGTGTCTAACAAATTTTGAACTAAGCAATATGGTTCATTTTCTGAAAAGCTACTGTAGACAAAAGCCATAAATTAAATTGTTCCACTGGCAATTCACTTGCTTTTTTACTATATCAAGAGTTTGTGTACCTTTGCCAAATGACTCCATGATATTGTACAGTCCCAGTTTTAACACGATGAAGCTTAACTTCTTTTTCATAGTTGATACACTAAGTAACTGCCATTTTCTGGTCATTTGCTTTAGGAAATATTTTTCACAGAATATCACAATTGCACTACAGTTTCCACTTTGGGAAATTATTTTGTTCCTTTTGAATCGCTTAAAAATCTTAGTCATCAATGTTTGTGTGACTTCAGCAGCTCAGAAAAATTGATATCTATTCTAAATATTTGAACTTAATACAAATGAATGAATTTGATTTTCTAGTATCAACTCCAGTTGGTTTAAGATGCCACAGCAGCTGAAAAACAGCCATCTTATCACTCGGATCCAAAATCACAGAGAGAAGTTAACACTGTAGGTTTAGAATCTGGGAAGTACTTAGGAAACTGATGTCCCAGCTGAGTACTCTAATGGCTGTTACTGACTCAGTTACAGTGATTCAAGTTCCAGATGTAGCTTGTTCAAAGCAAGGTCAAGAACTACTTCACGGGCTGCATTATGTGCTATATATGTACTTTACAACCCCAAAACTATGTTCTTATGTTCCAGATGACATATAGCATAGTTAATGGCTATAAACAAGTTGCTATAGATAAGAGCCAAGCAGCGTTGAGCAATAAAAGTACAAATTAGGTGGATTTAGGTGCCTATGTCCAACAGAGAAGTCAATAAAAAACTTCAAAAAATGGTAAGCAGCACTTGGGATGCATAGACATTTACGTGAAAACTCATCTAAACATTTGAAATTTTGCTACTGTGCATGCCCTGAAGTCTCACTGTCTGGGCTGAGTTGAGCATGACATGCTGAGCCTGAGATAATCAGCCCTGTAGAGAGGCAAGATACATGATCTTGAGGTAATAAAGTTGTATGGCTACCTGGCCATAGTTGCTTCAGGTCTGGCCAATTCTGGTCTAACTGTGGCTATCTGCTATGTCAGAACAGTAGGCAAATAGTCAGGTTGAGCCACAGAGGAGCATCAGCATGCATTTGTCTCGCTCATTCTAGTTCAGTTATATATTAATTTATTGCATGACTTTTCAGTTCTATTTTTCCCTTCTCTTTTCTGTTTTAGGCTTTAGTGAATGTGTTCTCCATAGCCATTTGAATGTTTCAGTAACGTTTGTTATTTCCTTCAGCAGTCAACAAGCAGAGACAGGCTCATTTGGAGGAAAGGATGGCAGAAGTATACCAGCAATCTGTGGAGCCACAGCATCTCTGATACGAACAGCGATTGAAATAATCCCCATTGAACTCATAGGACAGGAGGCATCACCTCAGGAAATGGATATCCATGTTACAGTGCTTCAGACTGTTACAGAACTCACAGATTGGTCAGGGCTGGAAGGGACCTCTGGAGATCATCTAGTCCAACCCCCCTGCCACAGCAGGGACACCTACAGCAGGTTGCACAAGACGGCGTCCAGGCGGGTTTTGAATGTCTCCAGTGTGGGAGACTCCACAACCCCTCTGGGCAGCCCGTTCCAGTGCTCTGCCACCCTCAAAGGAAAAAATTCCTCCTCATGTTTAGATGGAACTTCCTATGTTCAAGTTTGTGCCTGTTACCTCTTGTCCTGTCACTGAGCACCACTGAAAAAAGACTGTTCCTATCTACCTGGCACCCTCCCTTCAAGTATTTATAAGTATTGATAAGATCCCCCTTCAGCCTTCTTTCCTCCAGACTAAAAAGACCCAAGTCCCTCACCCTTTCCTTATCAAAGAGATGCTCCAGTCCGCTAATCATATTTGTAGCCCTTTGCTGGACCCTCTCCAGCAGTTCCCTGTCCTTCTTGAACCGGGGAGCCCAGAACTGGACACAGTACTCCAGATGCGGCCTCACCAGGGCAGAGTAGAGGGGGAGGATGACATCCCTCGACCTGCTGGCCACACTCTTCTTGATGCACCCCAGGATGCCGTTGGCCTTCTTGGCCACCAGGGCACATTGCTGGCTCATGGTCATCCTGTTGTCCACCAGGACTCCCAGGTCCCTTTCCACAGAGCTGCTCTCCAGGAGGTCAGCCCCCAACCTGTACTGATGCTTGGGGTTATTCTTCCCCAGATGCAGTACCCTACACTTGCCCTTGTTGAATTTCATAAGGTTCCTCTCTGCCCAGCTCTCCAGCCTGTCCAGGTCACGCTGTATGGCAGCACAGCCTTCCAGCGTGTCAGCCACCCCTCCCAGTTTTGTGTCACCAGCAAACTTGCTGATGGTACACTCTATCCCCTCATCCAGGTCATTGAACCAGGTCCACTGAACAAGACTGGACCCGGTACTGACCCCTGGGGAACACCACTTGTTACAGACCTCCAACAAGACTCTGCAAGAACTCCTGTCCTTCCTGACACAGACCCAGCAAGTACAGGGCCACTGGGTTTGCAACCATAGTCTTGAGATCAGCCCTGTCTCCTCATTCCTTCCAGTCACCTCCTGTCCCCCACACCCAGGATTCAATACTAGCACCACTCAGTGCCCATGGTCAGTATGTGGTCAGCATATGTGCTCAACACAGCCCTACACATTCCCTGAGGAATCAGAGATTCTACAGTGTAATGTTATGTGTGTGAGAAATGCCAGCAGCCTGTCAGGGAGACAGGGGACAGTCAGTTCCTTCATAAATCCTTACTTGCTGTGGAGCCCTTTTGACCTGTTTTTGTCCTCTGCAGTGGGTTCCTGCTGACAACTCCCTTTTTTAAGGGATATTAGCTATTTTTAAGGAATATTAGCCATGAATTTCCAGATTCTCTATAGACACTCTTGTTTCCCAATCAGTTACTTAAAGTCTGTGCTGCTGGCCTTTTTATTTTTTCTGCATCTCTGTTCACTTCACAGCTATACAGTACTAGAGCCAGCAAACTCACAGCTGTGAGCAGAGAAGGGCAAGACTGTTTTGCACTTGGAAATCTGTTCCTGCAATTGCTGTGGCTGCAATTCCAATTTTGCAAGAAACTAAAGCTTTAGAAAGGCACATCATAACCAAGAAAGCCAGCATGAATCCAAACTTAATAACATTTCTAAACCCATACCCTCTGTGAGCCACCTTTCTCAACTCACTCATGAAAACAGTCTAATTAACTCCAGTGTGCCTTAGATAGTTGAACAGAAGACAAGATTGAGAAAATGATGATGCACACTTTCCCCTTTCCCCTTTCGTCTTTTGACAGTGAAATACTTTGCTGATACATAGTTCCTTTCATATTCATATTTTGCTTTTCCAAAGAATATTGTAATATATAATCAGGAAAAGCAACATACCAAGCAGAGAAAAAAGATTCCCCCATCCCCATCCTTCATGCCAAGTTTGAGGGAAAGAAAAGAGACATTTTGTCTTCCTCTGGCATATGTCTAGTGACACATATTATGTTATATATTAGAACTACTACAGTTATTTACAGTCTTTTGGATCCTATTTGCTGTATCTTGTTTGCGGGTCTGATTGGTGACCAAATTTGGATCATTGCTCCCTACAGCTTCCTGAGGAGGGGAAATGGAGAGGGAGGTGCCGATTTCTTTTCCCTGGTATCCAGTGACAGGTCACGTGGGAATGCTTCAAAGCTGCGTCAGAGGAGGTTCAGACTTGACATTAGGAAGCATTTCTTTACTGACAGGCTGATCAAACACTGGAACAGACTTCCAACAGAGGTGGTTGATACCCCAAGCTTGTCAGTGTCTAAGAGGCATTAGGACAATGCCCATAATAATATAGAATCATAAATTCATAGAATTGTTGAGGCTGGAAGGGACCTTTAAGATCATCAAGTCCAACCATTAACCTACCCTGACAAAACCCACTTCTAAACCATGTCCCTAAGTACCACATCTACCCTTTTTTTAAACACCTCCAGAGATGGTGAATCCACCACCTCCCTGGGCAGCCTATTCCAATGTTTGATAACCCTTTCAGTGAAAAAGTTTTTCCTAATATCCAATCTAAACCTCGCCTGGCATAACTTGAACCCATTTCCTCTCATCCTATCTTTTGTCACTAGGGAGAAGAGGTCAGCCCCCACCTCTCTACAGCCTCCTTTCAGGTAGTTGTAGAGAGTGATAAGGTCTCCCCACAGCCTCCTCTTCTCCAGGCTAAACAACCCCAGTTCTCTCAGTTGTTTCTCATAAGACTTGTCCTCCAGACCCCTCACCAGCTTCATTGCCCTTCTCTGGACACACTCCAACACCTCAATGTCCTTCTTGCAGTGAGGGGCTCAAAACTGAACACAGTACTCGAGGTGATGTCTCACCAGTGCTGAGTACAGGGGGACGATCACTTCCCTAGTCTTGCTCACCATACTATTCCTGACACAGGCCAGGATGCCCTTGGCCTGCTTGGCCACTGTGCACACTGCCGGCTCATATTCGGCAGGCTGTCCACCAACACCCCCAGGTACTTTTCTGCCAGGCAGCTTTCGAGTCACTCCGCCCCAATCTTGTAGCACTGCATGGGGTTGTTGTGACCCAAGTGCAGGACCTGGCACTTGGCCTTGTTGAACCTCATACCATCAATTCATCCTGTCCAGATCCCTCTGTAGAGCCCTATTACTCTCAAGCAGATAAACACGCCCTCCTAGCTTAGTGTCATCTGCGAATGTACTGAGGGTGCATTTGATCCCCTCATCTAGGTCATTGATAAAGATATTAAAGACAACTGGCCCCAGCACCAAGCCCTGCAGAATACCACTTGTGACCAGACACCAACTGGATTTAACTCCATTCACCACCACTCTCTGGGCACGGCCATCCAGCCAGTTTTTTGGCCAGCTTTAACTTTTGGTCAGACCTGATGTGGTCAGGCAGTTGGACTAGATGGTTGTTATAGGTCCCTTCCAACTGAACTATTCTATTCTATTCTATTCTATTCTATTCTATTCTATTCTATTCTATTCTATTCTATTCTATTCGATTCGATTCGATTCGATTCGATTCGATTCGATTCGCTACGCTACGCTATGCTATGCTATGCTATGCTATTAAAATCCTGCAAAGTTACAATTTATAGTTTTTATCAGTAGTTTGTGAACTGTTCCATAAAACCTGTGTTTTCCCTAAATGTCATTACAATCCCAAGTAAATCAAGACAAGTGGTAACCTTAAACCACTGTATATTAGCTACATTCATCTTGTAGTGTCATAGTGAAGGCATTGTAAACTGCAATAATAAGAAAATGTTTCAATGTTTCGCTCACATGTTCATGAATAACACTTGTTATACTTCGAGACAGCAGTTAATCCAGAGACAGTATTACTCAGTGAATAGATGAATGAATCACAAAATTTCTGAATGCTATAACTCTTTTAATTTCTATCTTAACATACTCACAAATAAGATTGTCTGAGTGACACTGGAATTGTTTTGACATTGAAATGTATTGCTTAAATTAAAAGCATGTACACTCTGCAAATCATTAGTGAGTTGGGAGGCAAAGAAATTCTGAATGAGTTATTGGCTTCTTGTCATTTTTTGAGCAGAAGGTAGTAATTTAATTGTGAGCTACAGAATTATTGTCTAGATATTTGACACTTGTAAATTTATGCAGATTATGGAACTGTGATAACATCTGAACCCAGAAAGTTCTTCAGTTCACTTTAAGAAACTATAGGTGACAAGTGTAATTTTTAGCAGAGCTGAGCAGGAGATATCTTCTCTTTCTGTGAATAGATTTTAAATATTTTTGTGTTGTCCACTGGGAGAAAACCAAGATTTCAGAAGTCTTCTGTGAAAAACCCATCCAAGAAATATTTCCTATGATAGCTCTATATCTAGGGCACTTATTAGATTTATGGAAGAGGAAAGGTTGCATTCTGTATTATAAGGATTCTTTGTTTATCTGTTCAAATGAAATAGAAGAGCTTTTGAAAATGGAACTAGATTAGTGAATCACTTGAAAATGTATATGGCTTTTATGAAATTCTTACCAAGTGTGTATTCTTCAGATGTTTTTTCCCTATACCAAATAAGAATCTAGATACATGGCAGCCCAAAAATCAGTCTGGTTTTGATCTGCAATTTTATTCTGCTCCAAGGAAGCACTTAAAAATTGTCTTCTATCCATCAGAATTTTCCAATTAAAAGATCACAGCAATGTTCAATAGTCTTTGGTTTCCACAGAGGATGTATATATCAACTCATTTCTAAAATAGAGATGTAAAGGTTTTGCAACTATAATATTGACAGTTTGTCCAAATTTTTTACTGCAACAATCAATGCAGGCTGAAAAAGTACCATGCGTTTTAAAGGGCTATTCTTCTGATTTTTTGTGTTCCTGTTCTTTATGAAGTAATCCTGTTGAATTAATTCAAACAAAGATGCCCCCTAATCTTTCCTGATTTCTGATAACCCTTAATGCCCAAAATCGGAGATAAGTATCCAAGTATTCTAAATAATTCAATTGGTTTATATTACTCTTAAACTTCAGATAACCTTTTGCAATCATGACAGTTGCAGTCCTGTAACTGAAAGACATGATGCCTGTTTGGGTCTTTTCTCTTTGTACAAGATAGCCTGGGGCAGGCTGTGAACTTATCTTGGGTAGTATATAGAAATTACGGACACAAGGATGGTTTCTGAGCAGCTTGCCACTTAACAGTTTCTTCTTACTGTCAGACAGCTATTTTTCTACTCTTCTTAATCCCCTCCTCTTCACACACAGTAGTACAAAATTTACAAAGATTTAACTCAAAGTTTATTAATGAACCAAACAATAGAAACTCCTTAACACCATCTAAGTCCAGGATGGACCCATTAACATTGATGAAAGGCTTGAGGCAGTTAACTTTTAGAGAATTATTAAAGACATTATTTTCTCATAAAGGTTCATGCACACACTCATGTTTCTCACAGATTCATAGAGAGATGAAAGCACAAAAGTCTTTCCTAAAACTCAGAGGTAGTGAGCGAGTTCTGACTTTTCTCAGGTTATTTTTTATCCTTACACTGACGGCTGTTATTGAATTGGAATTGTTGCAGATTTCAAACTGAGTATGATCTCTCACATAGCAGAGTGGCATAGTTGAACACCAGAACCTTTCATTCTCCTTTCTCCTACTGAATTGTCCAGGGTAGAAAGAGGAACTTCTCTTTAGACGCTTTTTCAGTCCAAGTGAGAATATTTCTTTTCTGTATGGTCTTGGACTTTATAGATGCTACTGTGCATATTTTTCCCTATACATATATAGATTTGAATTTCTTGAAATGCAAAGAGTTTAAACATTATGATACTTAGAAATGTAATGCCTAAAAATTAGAGATCCACCTCCCAAAATGAAATATGTAATGTTGGCTTAGGTAGCTAGGTGTTCCTGTAGACATAATACTAAGATTTGCTCCCATATTGTGAAATCACAGCAGCAGTGTACTGGGTGGGAGGGACATTGAGTCAGGCAAAAGGTACCTGAAACTACACTGTGGCCTCAGAGGCCTATCTCTGGAGGTGTTACTGTGAAATGAGTATTTTAGATTCTAATCCTAGGTTCCACAAAATATTTAGGATCATAAATTTATAATAATTTAATACGTTAAGTTCACAAAAAAAAAAATCAGGAAAAACTCACTTATCAAGCTCAGATACTTCAGACAATCTGATATCTACATTTTAAAATAACAAAAAATCATCTCTAGTCTGAAATGCTTTCAGTGTGTGATTACTAATTTACACCTCAGTTCCGTAATTACTAAGACAGAGTTTGCTTATCCAGAGTTTGGACACATCAGTCTTTCAATTCTCATGTATAATTATCTGTTTTTAAAAATGGAGTGGAGAGCAGCAGCTCTTCACTTGTTCCATAATTTGGTAGTTTGTGAACGTGTCTGGGATTTAAGAAATGATTTAGGTTTGTGAATCAAACTCTTACACTGAAGTGGCTTACAGTTTGCTTCTACAACATTGGCAAGTGCTCTTTAGTATGAGACGACAAATGCCCTTGAGAGGTAAGTCCTAGGAAACTATTTCAGTGACAGCAGGGATCATAGCCAGAAAGATTTTGCCTGAAATCTTAGTTGCCAGTTTACCCAAGGCATCTTAGCAGGGCTAGGGGTACGTGGGAGGGAAGCAGCGATGAAACAGTATTAGAAAGAATGGCTGAAGTTTCCTTTCTAAATGCTTGAACAGTTAACTAAGAACAAAGAAAAGAAAATTAAAAAAAACACCAAAAACACAAAACCCCAAACAAAAACCTTATTCTTGACTGCAAATTACCATATTATGAGTATGTTTCACATAGTGTCCAAAAATATACTACACAAACTGTAAAGAAACCTGATTTTATGCGCAGCAAGGGATCTACCCTTAGCATCTTTACAGATAACTAACAGGTTACCTACACATCCATTCTTATTGTCACATTCGTTCTTTAAATCAATAGCGTTAATTCCATGCCTGAGGTTTGAAAATTTGGAAAGGAATTTTGAGGCTCCATTCCAGAGGAAAGTTAAAGAAATAGGTCACTAGCTTGCATACAGAAAAACCGGTTTCACACTTGTATTGGAATACATTTTTTTGTTTATTTAAATACGGGAGTGGGTATGAGCTCACATTGCCTATGAGGGCCTTTCTCTTGCTTGGTGGGAAATAGATGAGGAGAGTCTTGGAATCAGGGTCTCAGAAATGCAACTAAAAAGAATCCCGATGTCTTTAATTCTGAGTGTGGATATCTATTCATATTTAAGTCACAGCCTCCACCCTCCAAGGTGGGAGAATTTTTGGTGGAAGTTCTAAAATGAATTTTTTAAGCTTTTTCTTTTTTTCCCACATAACTTGCCAAACTCAGACTTTTAATGTGAATGCTTTCATTTATAGATATAGATAGCATATTTTTAGTAAAATTAAAGTTGTAAAGTGCTGCTATTCCACACACTTTTCTCCCAGGAAGAAAAACGATAAAACTCCTACACACAAGAGAAGATTTTCTTTTTCTTCAAATAATTCCATACACTTGCAAATGTAGCCATTTTACATGTATGTTTTTGCTGTAGTTTTGAAAGAATAATTTTATAACAAGCCCTGAAATTCACTACATGTGGGCCATTTTACTCATAATAAAGGGATGAATTTCAAAGGGGCAGGGTCCTGACTCTTCATTACTCCTTCTCCTCATCAATGTTCCAGCTCAGGCTCCTTTCTGGAATTCAGCAACAGTACAGGCACAATGGTAATGAGGTAGTCTCTTGAGGAAAGGGTTTCCAAGGCACTCCAAGGCACTCCAGTTACAGATATTTTCCCCAAAGTGCATTGCTTGAGGAGAATGATTCTTTACCTTTGCGTTGCCACGAGGCATTCACCAGGATAATGAGACCAGTCATTCATTTCCTCAGGAAAACTGGGGTCTGTGGACTTTCAGTGAACCATGGATCACTTGATGTTGTCCCATGGAGAGCTGTCTGGTCACAGGATGACAACTTTCCTCCTTGTTTCCAGATGCTATATTGCACTAAAGACAGCTAAAAATACATTAAATACTTCCCTAACATTGATTTCCCTTGTAAGAAATTGCTGATACTATCACAGGGATCTTAAGGGTTCTGAAGTGATAGAAACAGTTGATATGGTTATGAAGAGTTGTGGAGGTTACCGAGACATCTCCATTAGCAAGAGTTTTAATCGCAATAGAAAAAAGCAGCTTGCTAGTTGAGGCACAAAAGCATATCTAAAAATACAGACATAGAAACAGCTTTCAATGTTTATAATCTATTAATAGGAGAAATTGATTTAAGTGATGGGAGATGTCATCTTCCTGGTATTACTTGGCATGCACTGGAATGCAGAATTGGAAATCCCTTGAGGAGGAGTGCTTTCCAGTTTTGAAAGAGTGTAGAAAGACAGATAATCAATGGATCATTGTTTGGATATTTTTTTGATATATTTTGATTCAAATTCTGGCAAAAAAAAACCTGCAACGTGTTTGTGAAGGTCTTTTGGCTGTGGTGACTTTTGGATTGATCTGATGCTTCCATTGCTGTCTATATTGGAGAGAGCATGAAGCACTGCACTTTCTTCAGTATGTCATAATACTTGCAGCTTTACATGAAGATAATGGTAAAGGTTGTAATTAAATCTTATGCTTCAGCCAGCCATTAGGAGTGGGAAGCTCTGTTTTCCATGGCATACAACTGCAGTGATTTACTCCCTTCACCTCTTCTAGAGCATCAGTGATTGACTGTATTTGAAGACAGACAAAAGCTGGTGGGAAATATCACAGAATCACAGAATGGTCAGGGTTGGAAGGGACCTCTGGAGATCATCTAGTCCAACCCCCCTGCCACAGCAGGGACACCTACAGCATGTTGCACAGGACAGCATCCAGTCAGGTTTTGAATGTCTCCAGTGTGGGAGACTCCACAACCCCTCTGGGCAGCCTGTCCCAGTGCTCTGCCACCCTCAAAGGAAAGAGATTCCTCCTCAGGTTTACATGGAACTTCCTATGTTCAAATTTGTGCCCGTTATCTCTAGTCCTATCACTGGGCACCACTGAAAAAAGACTGTTCCCTTCACCCTGGCACCCTTCCTTTAAATATTTATAAGTATTGATAAGATCCCCCTTCAGCCTTCTTTTCTCCAGACTAAAAAGACCCAAGTCCCTCACCCTTTCCTTATCAAAGAGATGCTCCAAACCCCTAATCATCTTTGTAGCCCTTTGCTGGACCCTCTTCAGCAGTTCCCTGTCCTTCTTGAACCAGGGAGCCCAGAACTGGACACAGTACTCCAGATGCAGCCTCACCAGGGCAGAGTAGAGGGGGAGGATGACCTCCCTTGACCTGCTGGCCACACTCTTCTTGATGCACCCCAGGATGCCATTGGCCTTCTTGGCCACCAGGGCACATTGCTGGCTCATGGTCATCCTGTTGTCCACCAGGACTCCCAGGTCCCTTTCCACAGAGCTGCTCCCCAGCAGGTCAGCCCCTAACCTTTATCGGTGTATGGGGTTATTCCTCCCCAGATGCAGTACCCTACACTTGCCCTTGTTGAGTTTCATAAGGCTCCTCTATTCTGATATCTGATATTCTGATATCTTCTTCCTTTGACGCTCAGCTGGGGACTTTTTCTTAGAGGTTCACAGGAAAGAGATTACCCAGACCAGGAGGTGGAAGGAGCGTAGGTCCAAGTCATTTTAGCAGGGCTCTTGATGTTCTTGACTTATTTAGTTATCATTTTTAACTTCCTAGGAAGGATAATCTGATTGGCTCATCTGGTCATGCATTCCTCAGCGATTAATTTTTTTAATTCCATTTAAGGAATTAAAAAAAATACTGAAAGAGTTTAACTCGAATAAAGTTAATTGAATAAAGCAAGAGTTTATTACAAGTGCAACTGGAATTTACATTAATGCTAAGTGAAAAAAAAGGAAATACGTGTTTTTAAAAGGTGTATATTTCACAGTGAAAATTTTTGTTTCCAAAAGCTATGTGCATACCTTCATACTTGTTCAAAAAATATGAAATGGTGATATACCTGTATCATCATTGATATCTCAAGAAACGTAGATGACCTAAACCATAAAACCATTGAGAACACCTATCCCTGTGGCTGTCCTGTAACCCTTACCTGTACTTCTGTACAGAAAAAGGATCCTCTTTATGGTCACATAAAAGGAACATAACTCAAAAGTAAGCTTCAGCCTGTTTTCCCAGAGGGCTTCAAGGTTTGGTCTGAAAAGGCGGCAGTATTCTAGCCTGCAACAAAAACTACAAAGTTGATTATTCTGACCAATTCAAGAAAAAAGAAAAGGAGAGAGAAAAACTCACAAACCTAGGGAATAAAGAATTGTGTATAGATCACAAATTCTTGAGGGAAAGCAGGTAGGTTTGACACTCTTCCATTTACTAGCAGTGAGTTATGTTGAAATATATGCTTATAAGATGTAATGTGTGGTTTGGATTTGGTTTTGTTTTGTTGTGTTGTTTTGTGTGGTTTTTTTTCTTTTAAGAGTACTTTAATACAATTTCCATAGGTGTTTGTGTATGCAATGATGTGTAATATATTTTTCAGGTCTTTTGACTCAGCAAATACTAAAGAACAAACAGTTAATTATTCTAACTTAATACTCTAATACTTTTATTTTATACACACAAACAGGAATGGAACGAATAAGGTTTTGAACTTAGTGAAGTGTAATAATGATAAAAATTGAAAGCTTCAAATACAATATAGTAATATACAAATACGAAAATACTTGAAATTTTCAAGATCTCTTAACACTTTCGTCAAAATAAGATCGTAAAGACATGTTAAGCCTTTTGAAAACTAAATTATCTTCTAGGGAAAAAAGAACTGAAATAAAAAAAACAGCCAAAATGACCCAGAAAATACATTTTCTTTCTTGATAGTCTTCTGGGTATTTCAGGAAAATGCGTGGGTTATTTTTTTGCCTCTAATTCTGTTTTCAATGAAAGCCAAAATATTATTTATAAAACCTTTTTGTCTAGCTCCTCTTCTATACATTTAATTTAACTGGTAGTGCTATAAATGATTTTCAAACAGCTCTAGGAGAAAGGGCTTTTTACATGATTGCAAAACTTCAGATTACACAGTCCTGAGCATTCAGATTTTATTCAGCAGGTCTCTGAATGTCTTCGTCTCATATAGACAGTAGTCATAGTACCTAACAAGAGTACTTCATAGATGCTCTCATCACCTTTTAGGGAAAGACTACATGATTTAAAACATATGCTTAAACTCTGGAACCTATTTAATGCTAAATTGCTTTATTATTTTAAGTACAAATTACACAAATTTAAATGAGTGTAGTTTTAACATAGTGAAATATTTTAAGCTAATAATGGAAAATGAAAACATACATTTAGCTTTGCTAATATTTTCTCATTAATGTTTGAAAATGCTCCTTTTGTTCTCCATTCACTTGTTAAAATTTCCAATACAGTAACTTTGCAGTAACTGTTATGGGTTAAGTTCTAGGGCTGTGTAAACCTTTCAGGGTCATTCTCACCAGTAAATGAAATAATCGTATACTTTTCTTTGTTCATAGGCACCTCTCAGGCAAGGTTTCTTTTAGACATATTCCTAGACGTAAAGGATTTCTTTTTTTAGATACTTTATAGGTTATTTTCATTAAAAACCAAAGAAACGAGCAAGTTACAGATTGGATGGGTAGTAAATTAGCTAACAGGCCACACTCAGAGGGTGGTGACCAAGGGTTTTTACTCAGTCTGGCAGTCTATCAACAAGGCGAGTACCCTGGAAATTGCTAATGGGCCCCATGTTGTTCAAGCTCTTCATAAATGATCTGAATGATGGGATTGAAAGCCCCCTCACCTCACTTGTTGGTGACATTAAACAGGGTGGTGAAGTGGGCACTTCAGAAGGGAAAGCCATCTTACAGAGAGACCTGGACAACTGGAAGAAGAGTAGAAAGTTTAACAGAGACAAGTGCAAAGTGTTGCACCTGAGATGAAATAACCAAAGTTCCCAGTACAGACTAGGATCTGTGTGGCTGGGGAGCGGCCTTGCTGAAAGGGACATGGGGGTCCTGGTGGACAACAAGCTGAACATGGGTTAGCAGTGCAATGCTGCAGCAACAAAGACAAATAAGAACCTGGGCTGCACCTGTAAGGTCATTACTAGTAGAGATAAAGATGTAATCATCCCACTCTACTCAGTGCTAGTCAGGTCGCACCTGCAGTACTGTGCCCAGTTCTGGTCCGTGAAATTCAAGAAAGATGTGGAAAGACTGGAGGGGGTCCAAAGGAGGGCCACAAAAATGGTCAAAAGGCTAGACAACCTGACCGATAAGGAAAGACTGAAGGAGTTAAGTCTTTTCTCCCTGAAGAAGAGAAGGCTTAGGGCGAACCTTATCACAGTATACTAGTACTTAAAGGGCAAAGAGGATGGAGGCTCTCTCTTCACATGGAGCAGACAAGGGGCACCGGGTATAAGTTGCACTACAAGAGGTTTCATCTCAACAGAAGAAAGACATTTTTTAATGTGAGAACAATTGTTCCCTGGGACAACTTCTCCATGGACATGGTGGAGTACCCATAACTGGTGGTTTTCAAGATGTGATTGGACACGGTGTTAGATAATCTCATCTAGGCTCCTTTTCCCACAAAAAGTTGAACCAGACGATCTTTTGAGGTCCTTTCCAACCTGGGCTGTTCTATGATTCTATGAAACAAATAAAAAAATCCCACCTGTCCCAAAATTTCACTCACTCTAAAAATGTTTTAGAGGCTTAAATATTTTTGTGTCAAACCTTGGCAAGGCTCTTTTGCTGACACATTCTTTTTATATTAAAGAATAGCACAAAGGTTCTTTGAGGCAAGGCAAAGAGTTTTGGAGAAACAGGTTTTGCTGCTGCCACACAGTCACTAAAGCTGTTAAGCTACTTAGGATGGGATGGAAATTGAAATTTTATTGAAGCTGATGTATTTTACAGAGACATAACAGTTTCAACAAGAATTGTAAACAGGATGATTTCTTAGGAAAAGTGTCAATACCTTAGTATTTCTCAAGAGAGTACAAAACAAGAATCCAAAGGCAACAGAGACAGACCAAAAGAAATTGAATTTAAAAGGCAATACTTTCAGCCTGAAAATAGATATTCTGACAAAACTGATTCTCAGTTGCATTTAAAGTATTTCTTGTTGTTCCAATGTAAAAAATAAGTATTTTAAAACCTAATTTTGTGGAATTATCTCAAGATGGAATACCTCTCTCAGGAGCTCTAATACTTTCTTTATTAAAACTGTCAACTTAGTACAGAACAGATAGTATAGACAAGTAGTGTCTGCTCTTAACATTTCTGTATCTTCCACCCGTATGAGGATCTGTCACAGCCTGAGATTTCTTTTGGAGGGGTAGTGGGGATGCTGTTTCTGTTTTGATTTTTGCTTAAAATTAGCCTGCAAATATGTATTTCTATAGAAAAGAAACATTTTTAAAACAGAAATTGTAAGTGTTGTTGTTGCCATTAAAGGGAATTATCTCATGTTAGCTACACTAAGGAATATGGGTTTTCCTCAGCTCACAGCTTCTGTACAAGTACTTCCGTATCTAACAGGCTAGGAGATTACAGAAAGGGGCAAGTGCAAATCTAATATTTATGTGATGTCAAGTTTAGATTATTTCATTTAATGTGACTAGAAAACTGTTAAGACATTTCTTCGATTTCAGAAAACAGCCATTTATTCACTGTGTTGACAGAAGGACAGTGCTGACCTTAATCTTCTGGGCCTTTATGGACCTGGCTTACATGACCCCACAACACACTGCCTGTTCTAGTTTCTGCAGGATGGCAACTTGCCCCATCATCCATGTTTCCCAGGAGTCATGATATTGCCAGCCTCAAGGGTGAAGCTCAGAAGAGGGGGAAGACGGGGCTTCCTTGGCAACATGCCCCCAGTCTCAGCACTGATTATGAGAAATTAAAGGGACCAGTCATTTCCCAGGCTTAAAAGCACGAAGGCAAAGTAATTTTTTCCACTGAGTATTTCAGCAGGTACAACTGAAAACAGTAGTAAAGGGGTTAGGTGAAAAATCAAAGGATTCAAGAAAATGCAAGGCTCTTGCATCTTTGAAGAAAAAAGCAGGGACAGAGGAGGAAAGGCAGTTGCTCCACCTTATAAAATGTACCTGAATAATACTTAGAGGTAAAAGAAAAAAAGGAAACTGTACACATTTCTGGATTCAAAACCTTTGTGAAAGGCACAGCCACTCACATTAGGTCATCACATTAGAATTTGGAGGTTTAAATTAAAAGAATGATTATTGTTTTGTAACAAAATAATTTAAAATAAAAGTTATAAGTTGCTTGACCTAAACACATAGATTTTTTGCAGCATTATCTCACTAGTTAGTCAAGTCTTGTCCTGGTTTGAGGTAAAACAGGACCAATTTTGTCCAGTAACTTTGCTTCTTAGCTAGGCCTCTTCTAACTGGTGGAATTAACACCATATTGTGCAGACAATGTTCACTTTCAGAGTGATAAGACCTACATTTATAGCTGATACCAGGGCATGGTATGCAGAGAGGCTCTTGCTTATACTTATTGCTATAACAACCAAGGCCAACCAACTTTGTCATTTGCCCCGTTGGAGGGTCGGAAGTGGAAAAGCGCAGTGGGGTCCCACCTGCGGGGAGGAGCAGACAGAACAGGTGACCCAAAACTGACCAACAGGGTATTCCATCCCATCTGCCTCATGCTCAGTATAAAAGCGGAGGGATCAAAGGGTCAGCTCTCTTCCTTCAATGGCTGACATCCGAGGAGGACTCTGTCTGTTTGTCTGCCTTTGGTCCCCATCCTGAATGCAGATCCGGAATCCAGTTCCCTTCCGTCACTGACTCCAGCCTGGGACTTCCCCAGTGCCAGCCGGTGACATGATTGTCATCCTGGGAGCTTGATACGGTTTTGTATATTTCTCATTATTTCCTTTTATTTTATTATTAATATTTGATTGAAGTAGTTTAGTTTCTTCTAAACTCGTAAGTCTCTTTTTCCCTCCTCTGCCTCTCTCTTTGAAGAGGAGTAGAGGGGTAATATCTGTCAGTCCCATCTGGGGTCCTCTATGTCCCCAGTGGCCCATTTCGCCTAAACCACGACAAGTCTACATTCACAAAACAGTACAGAAACTGAAGAAAGATACACATTCTCTAAGTGTCCCTTCCTCCTTCAAAATCAATCAACTAAAAAACATGTACTCAGTGGTTTACCAAAAGGTCATGAAAAGAAGAGCTAACAAATTCGTTTCAAGTAATATTGATCTTTTTCCTACAGATTTTCCTTCTGGATGGTGTTCAGGCACCAGTGGTGGCTTTTTTACTCACCCATTTTTCATTGCTTGCCCTAGGAAATGTACCTTGTACTGTGGAGCCAAATATATCTCCTTTGATGCTGCAATTTGTGTGATGCAGTCAGTTAGATTCATCTCTCTGATGGTAAAACATTATAATGTATCTTGATTGATACCTAGGAAATAAGCATCCTTGGAAAAATGCAAAACTCGAAGTTGTTAATTTCAGCTAAGGCTTTACGGAGTCAAATAAAGCAATTAAACTGCAGTGAAGAGTCATAAAATCAACTGATGATGCTGTGAGTTTTAGTGATATTACTTGCAGGTGGCATGAACAATATGCTTTGCACAGTTGGTTGTCTGGATAGACTGAGTGAAAGATAAGAAAAGTTAATGTTTTTAAGATAAAAATAATATCGCTTACAATTATAAATGGAATTTTACTAGGCTGGGAAAGTAAAGGATAAATATGAATTATTTGGATAACTGTACTCTGCATGGAAAGACCAGTTACATACAATAACATCACAGTCTTATAAGCAGGTCAATGGGCTTATCTATTGAAAAGGCTACTTGATATTTTCCATGATAAGACTCATTTTAGTCGCATATACATTTTCCAAACTTCAGTGATTCAGACTTACTGAAATTTTCCCATTTGATATCTGCCTCAGGTCAACTATTTTAAAGTATGTTTCAAAAACAAGGCCAGTAAGCAAGTTCCAGCAATGTTCTGATAATATTCCTGTAATGAAAGATTTTGTGTGTGATACTAAATTGTGTGGATAGGTACAGTGCTTACTATGAAAAAATAATACAATTTTTACTCTTGTGCATTGCAGGATCAGTATGTTGTTCAGTGAGCACCTTGGCCAGTATTATATTATTTGTATACATATTATTTACATATATTACATATATTACATATTGGCCAGTATACATATTATTTGTATGATGCAAAATTCCCTTGACTTGAAAAGGGAACTTGAATCATTGACTTCAATGGGACTTTGCCTGAAAACCAGAATGTTGCATATTCAGATGGGTCAGAGATACAAAGCAATCTTCTTTGATCCCAGCTATGCAGTTATCACATTATTACTATGCATACTAGAATTCATTAGCTTCTTAACTGAACATGTATATATAAAAAAAATCTCATCCTTCTCTTAAAAACAAACAAACAGGCAAACACCCCTGACCCACCCTGACTCACCCCTCTGACTTTTCTTTAGGATCGTGTAACAATTAGTAAAGGATAAATTTGAACAGTTTTGACAGCAAGAAGAAATTTGATACTTCCAAACTAGATGAAGATACATGTAGGGAAAAATCAGTTGAAATCAGTTGACGCTGACAAACTAGAACAGAGCTGAAATGAATAAAAATAAATGGGACGAACACTTCATAATCACAGTATCGTAGAATACCAGGTTGGAAGGGACCTCAAGGATCATCTGGTCCAACCTTTCTTGGCAAAAGCACGGTCTAGAAAAAATGGCCCAGCACCATGTCCAGCTGAATCGTAAAAGTATCCAGTGATGCAGAATCCACCACTGCCCTGGGGAGATTATTCCAATGGCTGATTGTTCTCATTGTAAAAAATTTTCCTCTTGTGCCCAGTCAGAACCTCCCCAGGAGTAACTTGTACCCATTACCGCTCATCTTTTCCATGTCATTCCTTGTAAAAAGGCAGTCTCCATCTTCTTTGTAGCCACCCTTTAAACACTGGAACATGGTGATAAGGTCTCCCCTAAGCCTTCTTTTCTCAAGGCTGAACAAACCCACTTCTCTCAGCCTTTCCTTATACGGCAGGCTTCCCAGTCCTTTCATCATCTTGGTGGCCATTCTCTGGACCCTCTCCAGCCTCTCCATATCTTTTTGGTATAGTGGGGACCAAAACTGAACACAGTATTCCAGGTGTGGCCTGACAAGTGCTGAGTAGAGTGGGATAATGTCTTCTTTATCTCTGCTGGTGATGCCCTTGTTGAAGCCACCCAGCAACCTGTTGGCTTTCTTTGCTGCTG
Organism: Pluvialis apricaria; assembly: GCA_017639485.1. NCBI lineage: Eukaryota > Metazoa > Chordata > Aves > Charadriiformes > Charadriidae > Pluvialis > Pluvialis apricaria. The sequence continues at coordinate 98,758,464 of CM030009.1, forward strand.
CAGCATGCTGTTCACTCATATTGAGCTTGTTGTGCACCAGGACTCCCAGGTGTTGCTCCACAGAGTTGCTGCCCAGCCGAGTAGATCCCAGCCTGTGCTGCACTCCTGGATTATGTTTTCCCAGGGGCAGGACCTTACATTCGTCCTGGTTGAACTTCATAAGGTTCTTGTTAGCCCACTTGTCGTAGTTTGGCCTGGACTGGCCACTGAAACAAACGACAGATGCTCTCCCCCACCTCTCTCTCCAAGGAGAGAAGGGAAAGAGAGAAAGAAACTTGTAAATTTAGAAAGAAAACTAAACTACTTTAATGAAATATTAATAATAAAATAAAAAGAAAATAATGAAATATATGCAATAGATACAAAACTGTATCAAGCTTCCAGGATGACAATCACATCACCAACAGGCACTGCGAAAGTCCCAGATTGGACACAGCGACAGACTGGAACTGGATTCCAAATCTGAATTCAGGAACACAAGGAGCAGGATCAAAGGCAGATGAATAGACAGAGTTCTCCTCAGACACCGGCCATTGAAAAAAGAGACTGACCCCTTTGATCCCTCAGCTTTTATACTGAGCATGCAGTAGATGGAATGGAATACACTGTTGGTCAGTTTTGGGTCACCTGCCCACCCCTCCCTGCAAGCGGGACCCCTCTACCCTTTTCTGCTTCTGACCTCCAACGGGGCAAATAACAAGGCTAACTGACTTTGGTTATTGTAGAAATAGGTTTAAGCAAGAACCTCTCCGCACACCATTCCTTGGCATCAACTGTAAATGTAGGTCTTGTCACTCTGAGAATGAACGGTGTCTCAGCAATATGCTGATAATTTCAGAGAGTTCTGTTAGTTAGATGAGACTTAGCTGCAAAGTAAAATTACTGAATAGAAAATTGTTTCTCTTTTACCTCAAACCAGGATACCACTCTTTCAGCCTATGCAGGCCTTCCTGCAGGGTGACTCTCCTTTCTGAAGTGTCCGCTTCCTCACTCATTTTAGTATCATCAACAAACTTAATCAGGGTATACTTGATCCCATCATCCAGATCACTTATGAAGATATTAAACAGTGTTGGGCCCAATATCGATACCTGGGGGACCGACTTGTGACAGGTTGCCAGTTTGAAAAGGAGCTATTTACCACCACCCTCTGGGTGCGGCCTGTCAGCCAGTTTCTCACCCACCACACAGACCACTTGTCTAGACCGTAACCCATCAGTTTCTCTAGGAAGAGCCTTTGGGGAACCACGTGAATGCCTTGGAGATATGCAAGTAGACAATATCTACCTCTTGCCCCCCATCAACTGAGCAGGTTACTTTGTCGTAGAAGGTGATCAGGTTCGTCAAACACGACTTGCCCTTGGTGAATCCATGCTGCCTTTTCCCAGTCACGTTCTTCATTTGACTTGTGATAACCCCAGGAAGATTCATTCCATAACTTTCCTAGGGACTGAAGTAAGACTGATGTGCCTATAATTTCCTGGATCCTCCTCTAAGTCCTTCTTGTAGATGGGGGTGAAGTTAGTCTTCTTCCAGTCTTCTGGGATGTTCCCTGATGTCCACGACTTCTCAAAGATTATGGAAAACGGCCTTGCAATGATGTCAGCCAGCTGTCTTAACAGCCTTGGGTGGATAACTTCAGGGTCCATTGATTTGTAGGGGTCAAGCTCCTGTAATAGTTCACATACCAATCCTTCACTGATAGTGGGTCTGTGTTTGCATCAAGGTGGATTGCTGTTCCCAAGACCTGGGGCCCAACAGTGCTGGTAGAGATAGAAGTCAAGGAACTGTTGAGAACTTTTTCCTTTTCAGCATTGTTGGTGACTAATTCACCTCTCTTGTTCAGCAGCAGGCCAATATTTTCCTTCTGTTTCGGCTTGCTTACATACCTGAAGAACCCTTTCTTGCAGTTTTTGACATCTCTAGCCAATTTCAATTTGAGCTGAGCTTTTGCTTTTCTAACAGCATCTCTGAATGTCCTGGCAATGCCCTTGAAGTTCTCAATGGGTATTTGTCCTCTTTTTCATCTCTGTTATGTTTCTCTTTTGGTTTTGAGCAGACTCAGAAGCTTGCAGTTAAGCCAAGGGGGTCTCTTGCTCTGCCTACTTCCCTTCCCTTTAAAGAGGATGAACTGTTTTTGTGCTTCCAGGAGAGGATTCTTGAAAAATACCCAGTACTCACTAGCTCCTTTATCTTCCAGGGAAGCTTCCCAGGGAATCCCTCCCAACTGAGCTCTGAGTGAGCTGAAGTTTGTTCTTCCAAAATCTAAACCCTTTGTCTTAGTACTAACCTTCAGCATACTCAGCAGGATCCCAGACTCCTCAATATTGTGATAATTTCAGCCAAGGTTATCACTAACTGAGATTTTACGAAGCAGGTTTTCTTGGTTTGTGAGTAGCAAGTCCAGCAGTTCCTCATTCCTGGTTGGCACATCTAACATTTGTATGAGGAAGCGGTTCTCTACGCATCCCAGGAACTTGATGGATGGCATGTGAGTTGCTGTATTGTTCTCCAACAAATGTCAGGATAGTTGCAGTCACCCATAAGAACCAGGTTCTGTTGACCTTGAAGCTTGCTTAAGTGACCCGAATATTGCTTCATTGGCCTTATTGTCTTGGTTTGGAGGTTGGTAGCAGATGCCTACTGTAAGATCCCCCTTGGAAAATTTGAAATTTAAATGAACAATTAAATAGAGCTGTAATCTATAATGTTAACTGTATTTAAGTCATTGAATTTAACAAGGTGTCATGCAATCAGTACAAGTTGTTCAGATTGTACTCATAGATTAGTAGATAAAGTATTGAGAACATTATAGCAAAAATTAATGGATATTTCCAGAAAACTTTTGAAAATAGTACATAAACCTGTTGCCCAATACTTAGAAAAATTAAAACCAATTTTTTTACTATGGATTCTCTTGTCTTCAGCTATCACTTTATCACTAAACTACACTAGAGATTATTTTGACAAGATTAAAAAAATATATAGTATACATAATAATTCTTTTATATAACAATTGTATGTGAATATACAAATTTACCGAATGTCAAAATATTTTGTGTTGAAGTTATGCCTGAATTAGGAAAACACAGGCATAGATACATATTATGTTTTAAGATAATCTTATTGGGGGAGATGAAAAAAATAACTGTTGAGTTTTGTTTCTATGTATCTACTTGCATTTAACCAAAAAGAAGAGAGTCAAGTAAATGATGAAAGTTGATGTATGTGTGCGATAAAATACAGTTCACTTCAGCTTTGCAACAAAACATAAGTCAGCAAAAATCACAACCTGCCATAGACATCGATCAATGTCAACACTGTACAACACTGTACATGACAAGCAGTCAGAGGAACACCTTCTCTTAAGCAACTTGTTGGCAGATTTGTTGGTACAGTCTTTTGGCTTCCTGGAAGTTAAGAAAAGGAGAAAAAATAATGAAAATAAGACAAACTTCTTCATTTTCTTTGTTAAAAAGCACAATCTAACTTGAACAAAGACCTATTTAGAACAATTTCAGTGCTAAACACTTAGGTGTTACCCACTGAAGATTTCTAAGGAGAAAAAGGCTTTACAAACTGGACAGTAGTTAGAATTCTCAAAGAAAGAAAGAAAAAGAATGAAAGAGGCAGAAAAAGAAACAAAAGACAGAACAAGGTCACTAATGCTTTAGTCAGAAAAAGGCGCATGAGAAAATAATTTCTCTACATGAAAAATTTCTGAGCTCACTTTATTCCACAGTTTAGTAGCCAGTCTAAAGAAAACATTAGATGAAGGAAAGTTTTCTTCATAGACTATAAAAGCAATTGAACTTCTAATTCCCCCCATCTTTCCCAAACAACAACAATATCCAGTTGATCAATAATTCCTACAAAAAACTTAATCGATTATGTATGATCTCTGGGAGTGAACTCACAAAACCAGCCTTCACGCAATGTTTCTTAACCCATTCTCTTGTTAGCTGACACACTGTTTCACAGTGGGGAACAGCATTTTCTGCAACAGTAAGTAAATCCATCTTCACATCTTTTCTGACTGAAGTCACTTTGGTTTTGTACCATAACTTTTTATTCTTTATAATTTAAAAATAACCCCAAGAATATTGCCTAATTTGTTTCATTTATTATTCACATTCGTTAGGTTAATGTCCTGGTCCTGGCAGGGACAGGGTTAATTTCCCCAAGGATCTAGCATGGGACACAGGTATTCCATAGCACATGAGGCAATTCCCACTCTATAGGGGAAGCTGGCTGGGGGAGGGGGTGAGAAGTCGTGGCTTGGAGAGGGCTGGGGCTTCCCAGGTCCAGTCGGTGAGCAGTGGTACCATAATTGCATTTGTATATTCCTCTGTCAGTGTTATTGTTGTTGTTTTCCTCTTTCTTTTGCTGTTCTGTTAAACTGCCTTTATCTCAACCCATGAGTTTTGCCTTTTACTTCCGATCCTCCCCCACTGCTATGGGGGGGTTGAGCTAGCAGCCGCGTGGTTCTTTGTTGCCAGAGGAGGCTAAGCCACACAGTTAATTAAAAAAAAAATCAGAATATTCAGTTGGGATGTATAATTCTTTTGTTAGCTCTCAATATTTCTACTTATCCTACATAGAGTTTAACTGAACAAGCATCCTATAAAGATGTCTACTTTGTCATGTACATGAGAAGCTCAACACGAGCCGGCAATGTGCGATCGCAGCTGAGAAGACCAAGTGTATTCTGGGCTGCATCAAAAGAAGTGTGGCCAGCAGGTCAAGGGAGGTGATTCTTCCCCTCTACTCTACTCTGGTGAGACCCCACCTGTAGTACTGTGTCCAGCTTTGGAGCCCCCAACATAAGAAGGACGTGGACCTGCTGGAACATGTCCAGAGGAGGGCCACAAAGGTGATCAGAGGGCTGAAGCACCTCTCCTATGAGGACAGGCTGAGAGAGTTGGGGCTGTTCAACCTGAAGAAGAGACGGCTGCAATGAGACCTTATAGCAGCATTCCAGTACCTAAAGGGGCCTACAGGAGAGCTGGGGAGGGACTTTTTACAAGGGCATGAAGTGATAGGACGAGGGGGAATGGCTTCAAATTGGAAGAGGGTAGATTTAGATTAGATATTAGGAAGAAATTTTTCACCATGAGGGTGGTAAGACACTGGAAAATATTGCCCAGGGAAGTTGTGGAAGCTCCATCCCTGGAGGTGTTCAAGGCCAGACTGGATGGGGCTTTGAGCAAGCTGGTCTGGTGGGAGGTGTCCCTGCCTATGGCAGGTGATTTGGAACTAGATGATCTTCAAGGTCCCTTCCAACCTAAACCAGTTTATGAGTCTATATTCAACATTTCACATTTTTCTGAAGTTCTACTGCATCTAAATGGGGAATAGCTTAGTTTTGGTGTCGGGATTGGAATTTTAGATTTTTTTTTTTGCATTGTGTTTTTCTTTCATCTTTATCTGTTTCAGACCAATTTTCTGTTGATTTGTTTGGGTTTTTTTAATATAAAATTAACAGTTGTATTCAATTATTTGGCTGAAATTAAATTAACTTTTTGTCTTCACCTCCTGAAGCTGAATATCACTTGAACCTAGCATTCCAAGACATGTTTATGACCTATTTAATTCAGTGGTTTGTGAACGCAGAACTGTCCTCTATGCCTTTAGAAAGGACCTTGAAACATAATTCCTCCTTCAATTCTCCTATGTTACATTACTCACTTTTTAGGAAAGCAACACTTAGCCCATTCTAACATTCCTTACCATAGTCAGCAGGGAGTACTATGATTTCTTTACATTTCAATGCAATAACCATTAAGGTCACTAGCTTTTAATGAAAGTTTATGAAGAGTGGAGCCTTTCTTAATTACCTGATTTTTCATTTAAGATACTTAAAGCCATTAAAAGGCATTTCACCATTTCTGTACCCCATTCATTGGTCCTTAATGTACTAACTTCTACAAGGTTGATTAATCATCATTCCCATCCAACAGAGAATGCTGCCTACAATGAAAAGCACTTTCGTCTGATGGTGTATGTGTATCTTATACACTGTCATAAAGCTTTCAAAACATGCCTACCAATAGAAGGCAAACTCTGATATGAAGAATGATGATCAACACTTCAAGGTGTTGCTTAGAGTTTTTTGTTTGTTTTGGTTTTTATTTCTGGTCTTGTCCCAGGGTTCATATTTATTCATGTGTTCAGTTTGGCTGTTCCTGTCTCTTTTTGTCATTTGCCATGTCATTATGCTGTTCATCTCCTATATTTCCTCTTATTCTACTCTTTCTCCTCTTTCCTTGCAGTCATAAATTTGTTTTTTTCATTAAATAATATATTTAAGAGGTGATAATTAGAACTCAAAAAGAGCTCCCTTCTGTGACTTATATTGTTATTGGAACATTAGCAATCCTCTTCACTCTGCAGAGTTAATGCTAGAAGTTACAAACAGATTTTAGAAGTCTTGAATACCAAAATAAGAGTATATATTTATGGAAGCACCTGATGTTGAAGGAACAAAGCCAGTAAAAATGCTTAACTGTGATTCATTCATTTAAACTCCAGAAGTTAGCAGGTAATGAATGATTAAACTATCAAGAAAGTCGCTCAATTAAAATAATGTCATCAATTTGCCTCATAGGAAAGGTTTGAAGCTGTGTACTTGTTAAAATTGATAATGACTGTATGACTCTCAGGCTATGAAAAACTGCATAGCCTGGTGTAGCAAAAGTGGAACTAATGATTAGTTCAAAAAGAAGCCAGCAACTCACACAGAAAATGATGCTAATTTGTTTGGCTTTCTGTTATTTTAATGATAAATTCTCCACATTTTACCATTTATTTATTTATTTCATTTATTTATTTATTTATTTATTTATTTTTCAGTAAAACAAACAATTTAATAAATGAAGTTGAAGGAGTTTGGACAGAGAAACTGGTAAATAAACCCAAGTAGAACTGCCAAGTCCCTGTTCCTAGATGATATCACATTTGTAGCCATTTTAAGTTTCCTTATTCTCAATCAATGTTTTAACAATTTGCCTTTCTCATTCACTGTTAGATTGATACAAAATTGGGTTTTCAGGCAGGTGCCGAAATGGTTAAATTGCAGACAGAATGGAAATAATGTAAAAAGAGATAACTGCGAAGAACTCAGACAGCATGGACTGTAACTCAAGGCCAGAGCAGGAGGCGAGTACAAGTTGGTCTAGGAGGTTAAATGCACAGTTACAAGACTGATATGAAAGGAATCTGCGGGATGGAGCACAAAGCTCGCCCAAAGAATAAAAAGGCAGCCCCCTCAAGAGGAGAAAAGAAACCACCAAGGACTCTCAGAACCACCGCTAAGGAAGAAAGTGCACATGCTTCTGGGAGGGATGAATGAAATAATTTTCATGTATATAATTGTCATGAATATGTAAAGACTACATTGTAATAAATAGGGTCTAGCTACAAGCTGTGTTATGCACGCTGGGCAGAGTGATCCCCCATACATCCAGCGCTGCAATAAAGAGAATGACTGCTTCTTAAGACTACATTGGTGTTAAGGGGCTTATTCCTGATTTTGGTGACAAGATGGGTTTAAAGTCTGAACTTTAGAAGCAAGATTGGTTTTAATTATTCAACAGCAAAAAAGCTTTACATCTAGTATGTAAGTATATCCGTACATGTGTTGTTATATACACCACTGGGTATATACGGATACATGGAGAAAGAGGATTCTGTGACCCCAGCAAGTTTCCTGGACTAGGAGCTTATAAGTCAAATATAAAAAGCTGCCAGCCAAACTTTCAAGCAAGTTGCATGTTTCTAAATTGAAGGTCTCCTCAGCAATCACAATATCATCACAGACATGATCTGATAGTAACATCTGGCCTGAATTGAAAATTATAACAATAATAAAGCTTTGTACTCCAACACGGTAATTGTGAGTTCATGTATATTAGTTTCAGTTTTTTAGTGTAAACACTAACATAGCCATTTCAAAAATACTGTTTCTTAAATAGGAAGCATGAGTGAAAACAGATGAATACTGGCTCATTAAGTGTTAATAAGAAAAGCAGCTATCATAGCATATGTTCTGTGAGGAAGAAGATAGTAACTGACTTGACTGGCTGCACAGCTTGTGTGTGGGAGCCACCGATATCTGGCCTACATGGAAAGGAGACATGAAACCTATATTCAGTTATATTTGAAGACATCATGGAAGAGGAATAAAGTGTTTTTTGAGTGATGTAAGAACAACCTAACACGAAGAAAAAAATGCAATGGATGCTTAATTTTGTATTTCACTGGATCTGCTGGGTATCCAGGGGTTTTATACTTTTCTAATAAATAGTTTCTGCATGTTCCTGGTGTTTATCACTGATTAAACCAGTAGCTGATTATATGAAAAATCTCTAAGATAAACTCTGAAATTAATTAAAATTTAGCATTGTGGTATCTAACTTGAATGCCCAATGTACCAATATGTCATAGGATATTAAAATGTCTTTTAACATCTTGGGTTCCTGCAGAATGAGAGGGAACACACCTGTGTAAAGTACTCATAAAAGGTGTCATGTAGATAGAAGACAACCTAGTATCGCCAGAAAACATCAAAGAAGGGAGTTATGCTTTATAGGAACTGGTGAAGTAAATCTGGAATAAAGGAATTCTCTGTCTCTGCTGGGATATACTGCCATTGTCTCTGAATTAGACCTGAAATTCACATCAGCATTCTCTCACACAGAGAGGATAGCATCCTTTGCAGTCTTCCTATTCCTCCTTATGTGATAGACGTCAATGTATGTTCTAAAAAATTTGGGATGATAATAAAGAAAAATGTCATCAACATTATTCTCAAACTCCAGCAGTTGGTAAAGATGAGGATATAAAAAGCATTTCTCTAGTAAACCAAACTTTCAAAATTAAATATTAGACATCTCAAAATATACTAAGAAGAAATATAAGAAGAAAATGTACACCATATTGAAAGGTGGTGACAGTTTTGTGTTCCTGCTAACAGCACAACGTAACTATGGCAGATTCTTTGAACATACGAAGTCTGGGAGCCATATTTTTCCCCAGTTGCCAATAATAGCGTGATGATGTGTTTGACCTTTCGATCAAATGTTTTAACCCTGAGACACTTCAGGCAGAGGACTACCAGTATGAGTGGTTTAACTAGATTGCAATTATTGTAGAGCTGTTTTTTTCTCCGGAAATCAAACCTTCTTTTCTTTCCCCCCACCCCCTTGTTATGTGGCTAAATAACTCCCATGAAATTAAATAAATGTTCTTTACAAGGTGGTTTCTTGAGACACCAAACATGTAATTTAGTAAATGTTACAACTTATCACTTTTAAGTCAAAACACGGAAAAAAAATACTAACAATAAAAATGAATTTTAAAAGATAACAAAATAGAAACCTTGATGTAAGAGAATGCTCTAGTTACCATGGAAACATATGGAACATCAGCTTTGAAAACAAGGTTCCTTTTTTTTCCACTTATTAGTCAGGCCACAAGACATAAAATCTCTGTTTGACATCCCTAACTAGCTCTTCTGGAATCTGCATAAAGTAAGAGCATTTAAAACACTTATGCAGAACAACACCTGTTCCCTTCATGGTAATTTACCAGTGTCCAACTTGACCTGTTTGTGGACAAAGCAAAAAATACACAGGTCATGCATATGAGCTTGCTAGCATCAGAAAGCTACATGTACTTTGGGAAAAGAGAGAAATATAAAGATTTAGATATTCATTTGAAGATGATTTTCTGAAGAACCTCATGTCTGTCATTCTCCAAGTCTTTGACATTGACGTTGGACGTTGGTCTCCATGGACGTTATGAGTAATGTATCCCCACACATATACACATATTAAGAGTTTTTGGTTGCTCTTAATACTCAAGTTTGTTTTCTTGTTGGGGAAGGGAGGGTTTAGTTTTTGGGGTTTTTTTTGTATGTATGTACCGTATGGCTGTACTTTTTTGTTCTGTATCTTTTCTCAGTTCAACTTAAACATATCATAGAAAAGTAAAATTGTATATGGAAGAATGATGAAAACTTGGGATATCAAAAATAGGAGTAAATGGTCATGTCTTCTACTAAAGGAAGATCACCAGTGGAATACATTGGAGATTTGTGGTGGGACCTGTATTGTTTAATTTATTCACAAATGATCTGGAAAGCGAAGTAAGCAGAAAGTTGACTAATGATCTAAAATTATTAATAATGGTAAGAATAAGGACAGATTGTGAAGAAGTGCAGAAATACTACATAAACTTTAGGGACTGGGGAGTCAAAGTGTAGATGAAATTCAATAAAGATAAATAAAATACTGTACGCAAGGAAGAATAATCTTAATTTCACATATAAAATTATGGCGTCAGAGCTAACTTACTGCTCAGGAACAAAATCTTAAAGATTAGACAGGTGATCTCAGTTCTCAGTAACAGTGAAAATCCAATCAAATACTGGGAATTATTAGAAAGAAACAGAGAACAAAGCAGAAATAATCATTAATTTAGTGCAGAAATTCTTAATTTGGCTTGAATACAGTTGGCAATCCTGTTCCCCTCATCTCAAAAAAGATAGAGTAGAAAAGGAAGAGCCTCATTAACAGTGTTCAAAACTATTGAACAGCTTTTGTACAGTGAACAGATGAATAGCCTAAGTCTCTTCAGCATGGTGACTACTGATGGGGAAATATGACAGAGATATACAAAATCAAAAGGAGCATGGAGAAACTGAACAGGGATCAGTGTTTCCTTTTTTTTTTCCCATAAAAGGTAGGGCATGCCAAATGAAAATAGCTAGAGGCAGACACTTTTCCTGCTTTAAAAAAAAAAAAAGTTAAAAAAGATTACAAATTAAAAACAAACAAACAAACAAACAAAAAAAAAAACAACAACAAAAAAAAGCCAAAAAAGTATTCCTTCATACAATAGGTAATAGACCCGTGAAACTTAGTGCTGAAGGACGTTGTGGATGGAAAATATTTATAAGCACTAAATGAAAGACTGGGAAAAAATGGAAAAAAAATATTTGTTGTTATTAAATAGATAAAATTCACCTGTAGCTCAGAAAAAAATCACTGCAGTAGTTTGAGGATACATAGTAACATGCAATAGCCTGAGAATGGGGAAAATAATATATATGCTTACCTTGTTACGGCCCCTACACATTCTTTAAGGTCACCCTTTATGATAAAGCATACCTAATCTTAAATACCTAAAATCTTAATACAATCACTCCTGCATTCTTAATATTTAAGGAAAAATGTGAAATTAATGTGTCCCATAGGTATTTTGAAACAATCCACATTAAAAAAGAGACCAAACTGATATCTTAATTGTCATTATTACTTATGGATAGCATCGGTGGAAGAGACATATATGTTTGTTTTGTTTATTTAGCAAAAAAGTCTTGCATTCTCTACAGTGATCCTATTGGGAGGTGACACAGGCAACTACATACAAGTAGACATGTACTTTTCTATTCATTTTGACCACATTTTTATACTGTCATCTGTTAATATCTTGCAATTTTAATGAATTTTTTTGATTGGGTTTTTCTTTGGTATAGATATATGAACTACTGGTTGATAGAACTGGATGTAATTCTAAATTCTAGATTTACATTCCAAAATTGTGACATCTAAAATGTCTTCAAGAAAACTGAGAAAACAACAAATGGAAATAAAATAAAAGTAATTCAAAAACTATTTTTTTTATGATGAAAGATAAATAATGGTGCGAAGTGACAAAATTTAAATAATCTAGTTATAAGATAGAAATCATTCACACAAGCATAAAGGAAATACCACATGTTTGTAGTCATACCTGATAAGAATGGAAGAGTTCTAGTTAAGTCATACTTCTCTGTGTGATAATCATAAACCAATTTTCAAATATTCATTTCCTTTCTTTGGCTTGATGGAGTAAGCAGAAGCACTGCAATATAAATTCTTGAATATCTGAGTACATGGATCTGACTTTGTTCTTATCTGGAGAATATGCAGTACCACATGTGTGTCAGAAATTTTCTCCTACAACAAATCCTGTGAAAGTGTGACAATATTTACTGGTGAAAAAAATATCATGTTTTCATTTGAAAATGACTGTGAAAGAAGAGACTATTGCAAGTAGAGGTAAACAAAGCACAGTATAATGTGGATGCAGACATGCATAAGAAGTTTGTTGCCAGTTCCTGGTTTCCTAGTGAAAAACTTTATTTATTCTCATTTAAACATGAAGGCTGAAGTGAAAATTCAGGATGGCAAGATATTCTGATAATGGTCCTTTCTATACTCCTATAGAATTATCACAATACATGGTGATTATCTGATGAGAATGGTGGATGAGGAAGGGCACAGGCTACATTTCATATCAGTTAGAGTATATTTTGAAAATTAAAGTTTAGAAAAACACAAGTAAAACAAATCTTAATAAATTCTTTCGAGTGCAATGGAAGGGAGAGCAAGGTAATTTTACTTTGTTCTCGAGTGAAAAGTGTAGTGAGGTATAAGTAAAAGTACGTCACCTACATTAACCAATAACCTAGTAACAGAAATAAATTTCATCCAATATATGTTTGTTCTTAATTAAAAACAGCCATAGGAACAGTGACATGAAGAGCTTAAACTAGAGTACTTTCTTAACCAGGAGACCACAAAGCTATTTTCTCAGTGAATTTCAAATTAAATTTCTCTAGTTCAAAAGAAGGACTAGCAAGTGTATCATTTGCTGGCTGGAACATTCTCATGGGAAATATGAAGTTTAATTTTCTGAGGCAGAAAAAGGAACTTTTCCTGTATCTCCAAGGGAATCCACATGTTCGCATTTTTATTCATGAATGCTTGTTTGAAAGTGTGTATCACTAAAAAATTGTGCTGTTTCAACTTTCACGACATGCATTGCCTCAAAAAACATTCCAAATAATTCTGTTATCTGATGCTCCTGATGAATTGTCATGTCATTACTGCTGAAATTATGAAATGTTTTAAGTACTATCTCTACATAAACGCAGATCATCAACCTGTGCTTTAGTCCTAAATATTATCTGCATTATCCGTTGGAGTTTTTTTCAGTGTTCAGGATGGAGAGGAAAGTGGGTGACATAAAAAAGAAAACTTTGGTTCAACACATATATGAATAAATCTGGATCACTGAATCAAAACTGTGAAACTGCAAGCTCTTTAAGATACGTTGCGGGTTTTCATCACTGGCTGCTGATTTTATTCTTATTGAAATCCATTACAGTCAACATCAAATTCATTGGCAAAATATATATCAAATTACATAATATTCTGATAAAAACAAAAATTATTACTTTGTTATATGCAGTACTTAGGATATACAAGAGAGTCTCTGACTTTCCTCAGTCAGAATGTCAGACCAACCTCAGTGATGTTTCTGCTGGAATATAGCTAACAACTTGTTCCTATAAATCCCAACATATGAGTTCTATTACTGTTACATACTGTATGGGTTAATATTCTCACCATTTTTATGCATAAAAGATGTGAACTTCCTTTGGTACTAGGCACCACTACAAATTCCACAGTAATCAAAAACAGTATTTCTGGTTTTTTCCAGCTATGCTTGTGGATTTCAACATCAGATAGCAAAATTCAGGTAGCAGAGATCTGTGAAGAAATACAAGGTCCTTTAAGTTAACAGCACAAAGAAAAACATGAAAGTAATTTTTTACCATATTGAAAAGAAAGTATTCTTCCTTAACAGCAGGGAAGGAAATAAAGAATATTCACTATGGCAAAACCACATGAAAAGTTAGAACTAAAAATCAATATATTCTCAACATTTATTCCTATGTCCTGATCTCTATTAAACGACCCACTTTAAAGATAAAACCGACCTGACACATTTTACACAAGTTTCACTTCTACACAAATGTTTGCACAGGACTGCTTTTTGTACCCAGCTAGCAGCTTTGCCCAGGTGCTTATTCACAGTAATTCAGCACAGTTAGGGCCAATTATCTCACCTTCGGGATATGAGTAGCTGCTAGCTGCAATCACCCTTTGCTGGCCACAAATTCATCATAACATTTTGTCCTGTTGTAGTCTGCCTGTGAATTCACCTTCTGTGTCAATAGTAAAAAAGAATTAATCTGTTGTCAATAGTAAAAAAGAATTAATCTGTGTTGGAATGTATATATTTTCTTAGCAAACTACTTGAAAAGAACAGATCAATATTAACAGCTTTCATACACCTCTTGTCACATCCTATGAAGTTCTTTCCATAGGGGATTATGTATACTACACCTTATTTTCCTTAATTCTGTGTGTCACTTAAATGGAGTTTTAGTGCTCCATTATTGTGTGAAAGCTTCATTATTGGTGTTGTTGTGTTTATTTACTTGGATGACAAACTACAAGGAAAAATAAAGAAGTTAAAGATGGCTTCAGATAAACCATTCTCAGAAAATATATTATGTATATTAAAAACCAACCAAACAAAAAACCCCAATCTGTTGCCTTTGAAGATTTTACTTTTTTCTTCCAGTTTAGCAAATTAAAACTTTGCATTAGTTTTGTCATGAAGCTTAAAGATTTGTATGTTACAAGAACAAGGGATTTCTGATAGGAAAAATATATTTTTCCACAAAAAAAAATGAGAAGAGATCTCATTATGTTTTATTCTCATAGCTTTGGCTGGGATGTCAAAAAAATTCAGGTCTTTCTAGGTAAGAGTACAGTTTGAGTAAAATAAGCATGCATATAGATGGTAATTTTTGAGCACTGAAAACATGATATAATAGGAAGGTTCAATAGAAGATTATTTGGTACAAATTTGAAAGCACAGTTGAGAGCTGAAGGAAATATAATAAATAGCCTTTAGAGCAAACTTTCTGATTCCATAGAAATGTATTTCTACATGAGGATAATAAATAATATGGAAAGCACATAGTGGCACAGTTGGGTTTCGTAGAAAAGGAGATTCACTCTTGCTTCAAGCACACTGTGTGCTATGACAAACAAATAACATCAAAATATCCACATCCAGAGAAAGTATGAAAATGACTGATCTACTGGATAGAAACATATGTGGAAAAAAGAGGACCACCCTCTCCTACCTTTTCTGTAGCTGTGCATTATGAAGAAAGAGCTACCAGGGAACTCAAAAGCAGATGATCAGGACTGAAATCTGAGTCAAGTAAAGAAAACCGGAGTGAGGCGTGAAGGTCCTGCAGAGAGATGGTCTTTAAAATCTACCTACATTTCATTTCTTTACATTTAATTTGATTAGCCAAAACAGTTCTTCTTCCTCAGCACAGTGGCTTTGGACTTGTCATTATAGGATTGCATTATTCAAGCATTTTGTGGGGACCCTACCCACATACCAATGCATTTTGAACTCCACTCTTGGATGAAAGACCTAGATGACTACCATAGTACTGTAAATTTTGAGTTACCTAGCCATCAATGGAAATGAAATGCAATAACACTTATGATACTTACCTTTCTTCAACAATATATTGGTTCAAAAACCGTTGCCTGGACATTGTAAAGCAGATAAATGCCCCATTCTGAAAAGTCTCTTGTAGGTGTGACAGCATATCTTTCCATAATTTATAAGCAATCTAAGCTCAGGCTGCTTTCTAAACTAGTTAACGAAAAATATGTATGTGGTAGTATGCACTCAGAGAGAAGGGTCAAGGAGAACAGATGGCTTTGACTCACTCCTTGAATAGATGTGCAATGTATGTCTGGTACTAAATTAAACATGCTCAGCTATGTTCACTTACAGCAAAGCTAACTAGCACTGAAGCTAACCAGCACAGCAAAAATCATGCTGTTAAACTCTGTCCTCATTCAAAACAGAACAGATGCATCCAAACTACTTATTCGGAATAGTACCATGCTAACAGCCAAGCTAAACTCACAAATTGGTGGGTTAGTGACCAGCACTAGATAAAAGCATTCTAGACACTACTAATTTAGCAACAAAACTGACACAGCTATACTTCCTAGGATCGTTCCCTGGTACTACGTAGCTTTTCTGTGCTGAGACTACATGGCATTGAGAAATTCAGTAACGTCCTATTACTGTAAACAAATCCTTTATTTTTAGTAGATCAGTCTCAGGAACTCATCTAAGGATAATGTTTACCAAAACCAGCAGTACACCTGTGCAGGTAAAGGGGTTCTAATGTGAGAGGGAAATAGAGCTCTGGAATTAGCATTAACATTTAATGGATCGTTAGAACAATACATAAACATTTAGGAGAGGCAAATGGCAGGTTGGGACACTAACCAAGAGGCTTAAAGCACTAAGCAAGGCATTTAAGATACACTGTGTGTGTTTTCCTGAGGTTACTAACAAATCTACTCTGATACAACAGAACAAAATACAACAGAACTGATAACACATTAACATGAACAGTAGATACACTTTACCTCTCCCTATTTAATTGATATTCAATGGCAATTCAATTAATCCTTGAGAGTTCACTTAGGGAACCTCCAAATAAATGGGGGAATTGGCATTGAAATTAGTATAATGTAAAGTTTTGCTGGATGCATAATAAGATATGAAAAAAATAAAGAGAACAAACTCTCTTTCACTGAGCATAGTTTGTCTGTATTAGGCCAGACTTTGTTTCCATCCCATGAGCTACAGGGTAAAGTTTTATGTGCAGGCCTGATTATTTTGTAAGATACAGCTTTAATCTAACCAAGACCCAGAGATTTTTGAACCTCTCAAAGGTATTCACAGGTATTCAAAGGCTATGTATAAAATACAATATCAGAATATCACCAAATTGTAAAATAATATTCACTGAGCAGGATTTTTAAATAATTTTTTATCCGTATTCCTAAGCAGATGAAACTGCTGTCCTCTGTGATGATATGCATGCATTTCCATCTCTCTTTGTGGCAGGTCCATATAACTGTTCAACAGCTTGTCCAATTTCAATCAAATTTGACAGTTAAAGTGATGATCAAAAATTTCTTTGACATCTTGTAGACATCTTAATCTCGAATTACACTCTAGAAGTGTCAACTGATTGTAAAGTGATTTTACATGTTTAAGGTGTAGATGTCTACATCTGGTGTGATGAATCCTACCAAAAAATTTCTGGAACCAGCAAGAAGAAAGACACCTTATTAATGGCACCTTGAGGGAATGCAACTTAATGTGTTATTATATCTCAGAGAATCCATATAAGTGAAGGCAAATATACATAATGTATAAATCTATATATATCATATAATAAGTATTTGTAATACATATAAAGATGTAAGAACACTCAATGTATGGCAAACTTCTGTGAGGGGTACTTCTTCCTGGAATGAAATCAAAACAGAAGACATAAATCCATGTGGAATCAGGTGTCATTAATACTGCTTTCCACAGTGCAACATGTTACTGAGCTTTGTGAAGCAACTTCGAAGCAGCTGTACATAATTTTTTTGTCATGCTCTCTCTTCATTGCCCTAAGATCTTTGAGCATTATGCTGTTTACCAGCACTCTTTCAAACATTGCACATTAAAATATCCTAAAATAAAAATGAAGTATGGCTAGGTTGTACTTCCACCCTTCTTATATGCCGACAAAAGGATCTGGCCACAATTAAATACCTTGAAACTCAGAATTGAAGTAAAGGCATTTGTTCTTAGAGTGTCAGTATGTTATACAATAAGACTGGACCAGACCTTCTAAACAAAAGTAAGGAAAAATAATTCTGAAAATCAATACCAACTGTTTTCTTGTTTACTTTTAGGGAAAATAATCCCACAACAAAGAACATGGTATCAGCTGGATACCTGTTGGTGTTTTGGTGTACCTCTACTATTTATACAGAATGGCAAGCCTGATCTCATCTGGGGTAGTTTAACGGTGCCTGTTGGCTATTCAATGATGTGTGAATGGCGTATTACTCTCCATGTCCCTTGACAAGAGAGCCGACTTTGGCCTCTTGAAGAATCTGCTTGGTATGGTGCCGTGGGATGAAGCGCTGGAAGGAAGAGGGGTCCAAGAAAGTTGGTTAATGTTCAAGGACCACCTCCTCCAAGCACAGCAGCAATGCATTCCTACAAAGAGGAAGGCAGGCAGAAAAGCCAGGAGGCCTGTGTGGATGAACAAGGAGCTCCTGGAAGTGACCAAAAGAAAAAAGGAGGCCTACAGGGAGTGGAGACAGGGGTGGGTAACCTGGGAGGATTACAGAGGAATCGTTCGAGCAACTAGAGAGCGGGTTAGACAAGCTAAAGCCCAGCTAGAACTAAATCTGGCCAGGGACATTAAGACAAACAAAAAATCCTTCTATAGGTATACCAGCGAGAAAAGAAAGACTAGGGAAAATGTAGGCCCTCTCCGGAAGGATACGCAAGAACTGGTCACCCGGGACAGTGACAGAGCTGAGGTACTCAATGACTTTTTTGCCTCAGTCTTCACAGACAAGGACAGCAGCCGCACTGCCCAAGACGCAGATTGCAAAGGAGAGGATTGGGAAAACGGAGCACCGCCCACTGTAGATGAAGATAAAGTGAGAGACCACCTGAGGAACCTGAAGGTGCACAAGTCCATGGGACCTGATGAGATACATCCGCGGGTCCTGAGGGAACTGGCAGATCAGGTCGCAAAGCCACTAGCCATCATATTTGAGAAGTCGTGGCAGTCTGGCGAGGTTCCTGCCGACTGGAAAAGGGGAAACATAACCCCTATTTTCAAAAAGGGAAACAAGGAAGACCCAGGGAACTACAGGCCAGTCAGTCTCACCTCTGTGCCTGGCAAGATCATGGAGCAGATCCTCCTGGAAACTCTGCTGAGGCACACAGAAAACAAGGAGGTGATTGGCGAGAGCCAACATGGCTTCACCAAGGGCAAGTCATGCCTGACAAATTTGGTGGCCTTCTACGAAGGGGTTACAACGGCAGTGGACAAGGGAAGATCTGCTGATGTCATCTACCTGGACTTGTGCAAAGCGTTTGACACTGTCCCACACGATATCCTGGTCTCTAAATTGAAGAGACATGGATTCGATAAATGGACCACTCGGTGGATAAAGAACTAGCTGGATGGTCGCACTCAAAGGGTTGCGGTCAACGGCTCAGTGTCCAAGTGGAGAGCAGTGACGAGTGGCGTTCCTCAGGGGTCGGTACTGGGACCCGTACTGTTCAACATCTTTGTTAGTGACATGGACAGTGGGGTAGAGTGCACCCTCAGCAAGTTTGCTGATGATACCAAGCTGTTTGGCGAGGCAGACACGCTGGAGGGGAGGGATACCATCCAGAGGGACCTGGACAGGCTGGAGAGGTGGGCCCAAGCCAACCTCATGCAGTTCAACAAGGCCAAGTGCAAGGTCCTACATCTGGGTCGGGGCAATCCCAAGCACAAATACAGGCTCGGGGGGGAATGGCTGGAGAGCAGCCCTGAGGAGAAGGACCTGGGGGTGATGCTTGATGAGAAGCTCGGCATGAGCAAGCAATGTGCGATCGCAGCCCAGAAGGCCAACCGTATCCTGGGCTGCATCAAAAGAAGTGTGGCCAGCAGGTCAAGGGAGGTGATTCTGCCCCTCTACTCCGCTCTCATGAGACCCCACCTGGAGTACTGCATCTAGCTCTGGAGTCCCCAACATAAGAAGGACATGGACCTGCTGGAGCACGTCCAGAGGAGAGCCACGAGGATGATCAGAGGGCTGGAGCACCTCTGCTATGAGGAGAGGCTGAGAGAGTTGGGACTGTTCAGCCTGGAGAAGAGAAGGCTCCGGGGAGATCTTACTGCAGCCTTCCAGTACCTAAAGGGGGCCTACAGGAGAGCTGGGGAAGGACTTTTTACTAGGGCATGTAGTGATAGGACGAGGGGAATGGCTTTAAGCTGGAAGAGGGCAGGTTTAGATTAAACATTAGGAAGAAGTTTTTCACTCTAAGGGTGGTGAGGCACTGGAACAGGTTGCCCAGAGGGGTTGTTGAAGCCCCGTCCCTGGAGGTGTTCAAGGCCAGGCTGGATGTGGCCTTGGGCAACCTGGTCTAGTGAGAGGTATCCCTGCCTATGGTAGGGGGGTTGGAACTCGATGATGTTCAAGGTTCCTTCCAACCTAAACCATTCTATGATTCTGTGATTCTATGATTGACAATGCTTACCTTGTGGAGACAGATAAGAGGCTTGGATGCTGACAAGCTCATCTTCATCCATACAGAAAATACAGAAAATCTTGCATAACTGTTGATTTTGAAAGATTACCTCCAGAATTGCTGGTGTACTTAGTGGAAAACTTTGTAATGCATTTAAAATACAATTCAATGGCATGGAAGCTAGTAATAGAGTACATTTCAGAGAAATTGTGTGATAGGTACAGTTCAACTCTTCTGGAAAGAGTACTAGTTCATGTGTCGTAGAACTATCGGTTTTCTACAGGCAGCTACTTAACAAATATCAAATCGCCACTACTCTCTTGTTGGAGAGTTTTAAAGGTAAGAGAATAAGACGCAACACAACTATGAGGCAGTAATTCTAATTCTTCAAACTGATTCTTTAAAAGGGAAACATGTAAAATATTAAAAAGAAAAGCAGTCTTGCACTGCAGGATGCAAGTATAATCCAAACCTTCCTGGGAGGTTTTGTTTTGGCTTTATTTTTTTGTTTTATTTTCTTTAGCATGCTTTACTGATGAAAGAGGCCTAGGGAATAAATGTGAATCTGCATAATTTTAAATATGTTAGTGTGATATGTTTTAATGTTCCTGTACAGAATCAGTTGGGGTAATGGTTTTCTATTGCCCAAGTAACTTAGCTTCATCTAATGTTTCAGACTTCCACTAAGGTAATGATCCCTGAAATTAGTGGAGACTGCTTACTCCTATCTTACCTGCTTACCTAGGTCTTCTGCAATTTGAAGTCCAGAGACTGATAGTCAAACTCCTTTTCTTGTGCAGGAAACGCCTATCTCAGTCTGTTCTGTATATCTAAACTCTGTATTCCTAGCTCGATCTTCAGTCTTTCAAAATAGTCTCCCTGCAAAACCTTGTAAATATTATTTCAGACTTATCTCTGCTATAGAACCTATTTTTCTTTCTGAATATAAAATAATTAAAGGTCCAAATTTTATTGCATTCATTACAGAATGTGTATCTTTTTCTCTCAAAACACAGGCTAACATAAGTTAATTGACTTTCCTTCATTCTCAGCATTATCTTCCCATAGATCAGTTCAAGCCCTGTGCTATTAATTTCAACATATTTAAAAATCTGGCAGAAGAGTTTTTAAAGGTTTGTCTAGAATACTGAGGTGAAACCAATGGTCAGTAGTATTATTTCTCAAGCAGGATGAAACTATGCATGGTAAGGAAAAAGCTCATCTTTGTGCATGACAAGTCTTCCTCAGGTCATGGTCCAAGAAGTGAAAAAAATCACAAATTTACAAGCTAAATGACCAAGATCTTTGACTAGACCTAGAATTTCAACAACAAATTCACAAGAGCTGCAGACATTTAAAAATATGCAAAGAATAGAATATGTATAAAACATTACATGCACATAAATTGGCATGCACATGTGACAACATTCATACAGGTTTTTCCTCTTGTGGTGAAAACTCTTTTGTCCTGGGACAAAAAATAAATAGGCTTTGAAAGCTGTGTTCTACATCATGGGGCAAGTGACATCCCCAGGGTATCCCTTTCAGTCTTGTTGCTGCCCACAACAGGGAACCATCTGGGACTCAGTGTGGCTCCTTTCCTACCTGTAACACAATTTCCTTCCAAGGAAAACCACAGAACACACAAATGGGTAGTAGACACTCACACCTCATCCCTGCATGCAAGGAGACTATAGTCAGATGCTCCACTTCAGATACTGCCTGAAAATGCTGTCGCAAATGGGTGATTTAGATCACTTAAAGAACCACTGTCAAAAGTGTTAGCAAAGCGATTTTAATATGATGTTGCAAAAGTGTGACTTAACAAAGGTAGATGGCAAGGTTCATTCTATTAATTATTACCTGAGGAAACATACAAAGGAAAGTTAAATTACACTCGAATTAGAATGATTCATAGAGAGACCGAGAACATAAAGGGCAAGGGAGGCCCTCCCATTGAGTCATGAGGTTCAGAATGGACCCCCTTGTTTTCTAAACTCCCTCTCAGAGAGGAGTCGAGGTGCAGCTGGATCCAGACTTCGTCCAGGACTTGGTTGTCAGCATTAATTCATCATGCAATCAATGGTACCAGAGTGAAATCAAAGTTACCCTGGTACAGGGTTATGTGTGATATTGGTCACCTACCAAAGATCTGCTGTTGGTAAAAGGCCTCTATGCCTAGATGAGCAATATCGAGAGGCATCCCAGCTCAAGGGGAGATCACCGCCATGCAGCCATGCTGCCTAGCAGGGAGAGCTCAAAGAAAGCTCACTCAGGCTGTCATATCTATGGGATAAAGTGGTTGGTTTATAGTCAAATTAACATGTGATGGAAAAGGTATGTATGAGACACTTTGTGCCCACACCTTTCTTTGTTTTCTGGTAAATGAGTTTTGGAAAAGCCACTTGTTATTTATGCATAAATCCCTTGACTGATGTTCCAAACTCATCTGTATTGATTTCTGCTGTGTCCTTTGTGGGTTTTCAGAGAACAGGTTGAACTAGAGAAGTTCTTGGCCTGGTTACAGCTTAGACCTTTACCTTCTTTGGGGCCTGTACCAAACAACTGTTAGTTTGGTTAAGGGGTTGAGTGCATCCGTCACAAATGCTCTAAAGAAAACTCCGTAAAAGTTGTCAAGACAGAACAAAAAGTAATGGATTGTGACCTGATGAAGTGAGCAGCTTTACACAAGGAGTGCAAGGACCTTCGTAAGCCAGTGGACCAGAAGTTCCCAGAATTTACTCAGGAATTCATATTTTTCAACAAGAATGGGCTGATTAGCTAGCTAGCAAATGCTGATACAGACACACACACACCAAAAAAAAAGGGCTAGAAAAAAGAATAGAAAGTAATAGTAAGTCCTTCTAGTATGGACTAGAAAAGGCTGGGATGATGTAAACCTGGGCAGCAGAGCAGGTGGAGTACTTGCACAATGAGCACATCCATATAAAGAGTGATTGAGAAAAACTGTCACAACCAGATATGTTTTCCTGATCCCCCAGTAACATGAAAATATGTTCCTTCTTAATTCTTATCTCTTCTCATCCTCGAGTTTTTTGGTCTTTTTTTTTTTCCTTCCTTTTTAAATACGAGCATTCTAGAATTCTAAAGATCTTCCCCACTACTGTCAGATACAAAGTTTTAAGACTTTGAAAAGTAATGCCTACTTTTGTAAGGCTATTAAATTTCTATTTAGTAGAATTCTGATAACGGTCTAATTAGAAAATTTGTAATTTTGACACTAGAAAGACAAACAATGGAAATGCACAACCAGAGCACAGAAACTATAATCACTTAAAAAGCGATAATTTTAATGCCTTTTGGAATTGCATTTGTATTCCTCTTGTAAGGTCCAGTTTTGTCATTACTGTTTAAATAATGAACATTTATAATGAACATTCTCACCTGTATTTTTTCCCCCAACAAAAGAGGAAAACATTATTTTATAAAAAATTCCCCAGTCCTTTGGATCTTGTGAAATTGCAAACATTCCTCCTTTAACAACTAGTTGCTTTAAAAAGAAAAAAAATCAAAGGAATATAAACCTAACCCTTCTTCCATCTTGCCTCTTGTAATATTATTTGGCAATGATAAGAGAGTTGAAACACACATTTTTATAATTTGTGACCAAAAATTTTTACTGCTAAACTGTTTCTGTTTTGATAGGTGTATCAACTATGCAATACTTTTATGAAAAGTGTTCCCAATAACTGAAGGAATGGTACTGAAACAACATTTAAATAGCCAATAAGGAGGTTTTTTTCAACGTTATATTAACACTGCAAAAAATACTGTGGTCTCCTGAATTCTGCAGCAGGATTTATATTGGAAGTACATGGACTAAGAGACAGCATTATATTAGAGCTGTGGAAACACCGTTCCTGCAGTTTTAAAGAAGGGAGGATTCTGAACTCATGCTGAACACTGTAGTTACACCACTTGGTTTGCAGTTGTTTTAACTATTGAAATGAAGGCATAAGACATAAGGCAAATTCAGTGCATCTCAGAACATGAGTAATCTTGAATTTCCACCCACAATCAGTGAATAAGACAACTTAATTTTTTCCTTATTTTCAGACTTCAAATTTTCTTGAAAGAGTCAGGTTAGCTTCAGTAGAATATTTGGGTTGCAGGAGAGAAATTTCAAATTACGAGGAGAGGCACCAGGGTGCTAGAAGGGGAATAGTTTGTGGTGCTGTAGATGAGTCTCTCACCTCACTAATTCCCCAAACCCTGATTTCCTTTTGGCTACCTCAGCATCCTTTCTAGATCCCTCTTTAATTTGCTGGGTTTTTTTTAATTTATTTTCCTTTCTGGAACTGTCTGCTATCTCAGATCACAGTAGTATTTCTCCACATAGAGTGTAAATCTCAGCACCCTGGGCTTTCCTCAGATAGTCCTCTTCTAAAATTGCTTTGTTTTTTCAACTGTGTAGAAAATATTTTAAAATTTTCACAGATTTTTTTTTAGATCTCCACTTTTTTATTTAAGTTTTTTTCGTTTTCCTTTAACTGAAATGGTTTCAAGTTCTATGCTGGAGTATATCTGAAGTAAATTGGTAGCCCAGGTATAAAATTCTGGTAAGTGGTTACTGACCTGTTTTTACTAGTTTTATGTCATGTTTACTATTGCATTGGTAAGTCAGGGTTTCACTATTTTTTACCTTAAAGGTATGTAGAAATCTTATTTCTAGTATCAAATGTGAATGTTCCATCCCAAGTGTAATCTGAAAATTTGTTTTGTGATGAATAATCCTTGACAATATATATCAGAATTGCCATTCAGCAAATCAGAGGACCAAAAAAATTTGATGGGAAGTTGCATTTAGTTGCTGAAAGAGTACTGTTTCTAGTCTTATAATACATAAATAAAAGTGTATGATTTTACCACAGATCCAGCCTTCTGCTCTTTCAGTGTGTTACAAAGGATATAATTAGGATGCTTTCAGATGCTGAATTTCATTGCCTATCATAAATACCAGTGCCCATCAGCTCAGATATGTAGTCCCCTTAACATGATTGCTTTCATTGCAGGATGACACTCCAAAGTGGTCAGATGGCTTTCATGAAGAAGTACCCACTTATTTCAAATGGCAAGGAGGGACCACTAAGTTCATTTATAATCTATATAAAATGTACATAAAATTGAATGAGATAAATCCAATCTGTTTGTCTTATTAAACTGAAGAGATGAGAGAATTCCACAGAGTCTTCCTAGATGCAAAGGTGGTTGAGGTGACAGTAACCATCAGTATGTTCTGAGGTAAATTCAGAAGCTCATTATATACTCCTGAGTTCATCACAAGAGTGTTGCCTCGCAGCCCTGTGTCTCTGAAGGTCAGCCTGATCTAGACTATAGCAATATCTGTAACCACATGTGTTCTTTCAACTCAAAAGCAACTCAGGCAGTACAGTTCTGTTCAGACAGCATGTGATCTCTAAATAAATAAGTACTTTCTAGCTTTTGTTACAGTTCAGAATGCAGACTGAACCTTCTCAAGATTCTTCAGATTCTTCAACGTTCCCCATGGTTTTGGTATCTGATAGAGAAGCTGTATGTTACTAACAGCACCAGATTAACACCTTCCAGTTTTATTGTTACTTTAGTTAACACCATATCTTGCAGCACATCAATTTTGCAATTTCTTTAGATTTCTCATACTTTCCCTCAAGCGTCAGGGTGTTTTAGTCTTAGTAACCACCTAATCTTGCAGTAATGACAGTATCCAGTTTTGGAATATACTGATTTAGACAACATTCATAAAATAAAATACTGTCTTGATATTTCTGCAGCCACCTGCCCAGTCAGTTTCAGGGCGCAGATATGTAAACGATTAACTCACACTGAATAAGGGTGCCAATTTACAGTGTTTCAGCTACTCCATAGTAATTACCATGTGCCTCTGTAAACAGGAAAAATGAGAGGCTTATTGTTTGCTTTCACTGAAAGAACAAGCAAACTCTTTTTTACAATGGGATAAAAGTATGTGTATGACAAGAAATAAGCTGTCTGAGTCTTTCCTATCCTATAGCATTTTTTTGAAGTCATACCTTCTGCATATGTGTTGCTTCCATGTCTGAATAATTACCATGTACCCACAATGATTTGCATATTTTTAGAAGGACTGACAGGGACAGAGCCAAAATTTTAATTTTCATGAATTTAGTATTCTTTATAGAGAATTCTCTACAGCAGACACTCCAGGTCTGTGACATCAGTTCAGTCAAGCTTTAATATTTTTTATAAAATAGAACACTTCAAGACAGAGGTAATGATAGCAAAGG
Source organism: Pluvialis apricaria (assembly GCA_017639485.1). Classification (NCBI taxonomy): domain Eukaryota; kingdom Metazoa; phylum Chordata; class Aves; order Charadriiformes; family Charadriidae; genus Pluvialis; species Pluvialis apricaria. The sequence goes on from CM030009.1 coordinate 98,784,803, forward strand.
TACTTATGGAACAACAACAGCTGGGAAGTCAGGTTACTATCTGGAAGTGTAGAAATTTCATTCTCAAATGCTTGACCAGAAGCAGAAGGAAGAAAAATTATGAAGCTGTTTTTCAACCCTAGGTGAGTTCTTTAATTGCTTTGTTGTTTCTTTTTGACCATAAATTATTATACTTAAGAGGCCACTACTCTCGAGACATTAGTCATACACATAAGAATTTTTACTTTTTTTTTTTTTTTTAATGGGAAAGCATGTTTTGTCAGAAAATTACCAGTGATCCTAACAGTCAGACTGGGGATTGAGAAAATCTGTTGATGTGTGAAAGAATCATTTGGAGTTCAAAAGAGCTGAAGAGGTAGTAGAGGGAAAGGCAGAGCATGTTCAAGTGTTGAGTAGCATATATATTGGAAAGCAAAAATCATTGTCCCATTGCTTTCGGTCTTTGAATGCAGCATGTTTTACTTACAAAAGAAAGAATAATATGTATTGAAGATTTCAGTCTGTAGACTGAGGTATAACAGTCTTCATGATAATCTTTCCATTTTTATATGAATAGATGATGTTCAAACTAAAATCTATTATTCTTTATAAAATATATTTTATGAAAAATTATTCATATATGAATGCATACAGCCTTCCTTTATGTTTAGAACTATGTGCCTTTTTTGCAAGCATTATTGTCATATTAGCATTATTGTCATATTATATTATTGACATATTATGTCATGGCATATTGTCCATGGAATATCTTCTCTGTGCTACTGAATGGACGTGAAAAGTTTTCATAACTTTTCATAATGAAGCTGTGCTATGGAATCTTGAGCTGGTTGTATGAGGCTTATATGAAAGCTCTGAAAACAGATTTTGAGTGGAATCAAAGCTTATAATGGCTTTAAGCTGGAAGACAGGAGGTTTAGATTAAACATTAGGAAGAAGTTTTTCACTTTAAGGGTGGTGAGGCACTGGAACAGGTTGTCCAGAGAGGTTGTTGAAGCTCCGTCCCTGGAGGTGTTCAAGGCCAGGCTGGACGTGGCCTTGGGCAACCTGGTCTAGTCGGAGGGGTCCCTGCCTATGGCAGAGGGGTTGGAACTCGATGATCTTCAAGGTCCCTTCCAACCTAAACCATTCTATGATTCTATGATTCTATGATTATTATTTGTTGACATGATTATTATTTGTTGAAATCTGCTATGTGCTCCTGACAGTCTATGTCTTCCAACGGACTGAGCCATTGAAGATATTAGCTTTATACTATGAGAAACTAAGCTGAAAGGAACAAAAAGAAAGGAACAGATGCAGTAAAATAGAATATTTTTTTAATGTACCTTCAACAATAGAAATAATTATCTCTAACTTTTTTTGTTAAGTGTTTTCAGAATGCATAAATTATAGTCTGTATTAAGTCTTCGGAAATTCATCTGTATGTTTGGGTGATTAACAATGAGTTTGTGATCCAATTGTGAATACAGTTATTGCTATAGCCTATTCTCCCCATTTTGATACATTTTGTTTCTTCAGATTAAGAAACAATATGAACAAAAAATCATTTGCCTTCATTCAAACCACATTTAACACTATATTCTAGTAAAAATGTATCGTGTTATCCTAAATAAGGCATTAGGTTTTTTAGAGTCCACAATTTTCTTACTTTGCAGCATTAAGTAATTAACAATAGCGATAATTAACTAGCAACAGCAATAATTAAATACTAAACAAATTCCACCTGGCTTGAATATACAAATCTAACTATTTTAACTGATTGTCATTGAACATAATCAGAGATATGCCCTAGAAGTCACCAACACAAATACTATTATATTGCTAGAAAACACCCTTTTATTCTGTGTTTATTTAGAATTGTACTTGTCTGTTTAAAAAAAACCAAACGGGTTCTGGCAGTCGAGTTTTGTCTCTGTTCCAAGCACTACATGTAGCATCCCAAAATAAGATAGTAATAACATAGAAACTCAGATTCATCCCCTAAATGTAACTCCTACTCCATAAATCTCAACCCTATTCCCATTATTGCCATGCTATTTAAACAGAAGGGAAGAAGGGTAGACAGAGAATGAATTGGAGCTAGTCTACCACCTTCCACAGGAAATCTATTATACTCTTAGAATTTTTGAATCTTTAGGATCCTTTGAATTTCAGAATGTCTCAGAATCAAAATTTTATTTGATTCAACATTAAACTGTTCTTGTTGCAGTTAGATCTTTAGGGGAAAACAAGATAAATCTACGTGTAAAATGAAGCAGAAAAAGAATGAAGAAAAACTTTTTTTTTTATTTCTACAACTTATCTGCGACCTCACTTGATAATGAAAAATGCAATAAATATTATTATATGTGTTGCCGATATCTGGTAGACTTGTAGCTATTTTGGACTATTCAAGGCCCTGTTCTCTGCCTTTTAATAGTAGGATCACAACACTGATACCAAAAGCAGTCACAAACAGCTCTAGTAGAGTGTAAGAAAAAAAAAAAGAGTGGTGCTTTATATTTTAAGATGATACACCAGCAAAATGCTGTTATATGTGTGTCATATCGTATAAAAATATTGCAGACAAAGTAAATTGGGAACTGGAACAATCAATGAAAGTCAAGGGCATTGCATTCAAAACTGATAAGAGATAATATGATTTTACTTGACATATAATTGACTAGTGTAATTCATCGCCACAAGATAATACTGACATCAACAGGAGTACTGATACATATACGAATCTTACACAGAATGTAAGAAAATTCATAGTTATGCAGTACAGGATAAAATAATTTAAGATTAATATATACCAATAAGGTCTAAGATATAAAGTAACCACACGCTGACAGCAGTTAGAAATAATTTTTTCCCTTGGACAGGTTATTCCTTGTGTGTTTCAGAATTTTCTGCATCTGTGTCTGATTAATCTGGTTGGGCCATCATCAGAGGCAGTATATTGGGTTAGCTGGGTGATGCAATATGGCAATTCTGAGGCGATCTGCATCCTTGACTTTCGAAGACAGTTTACTTTAGTTTCCCTCTACTGTGCTATTCTTGAAATGTAAAATTAATTCAGATTTTACAGTATTTACATGATTGCTGTTTCCAGGAAAGCTCATCACAACAACATATTGAAAATTAGTCATAGAAATATAGTCTGTAAAAGTAAAATTTTTCTCAGCACAGTGTTCATGTTCATACATGTGTTCCTAAGTACTTTTCTATGACTTCTTTAAAAATCAGCTAAGAAATCACAGGAAGAAAAAAAAAAAAGGTTGTCTTTGTTAGAGGAGAACAGTAACAGAGAAGAAACTTGAAGCTACTATGCCTGCTATTCCACCTGCAGGAGTTGGCAGCAATAAAAACTGCTCCACACTGAACCAAGCTTTCTAAGTTGTGAAGATAGTTCTTGACAAATCTGTATTTTGCCAACTGTTTACTGCACACAAAGATTTTCAGGCATTACAGAACATATAGTTATCTTTCTCTATTTGCTCATACTGCAGACAATGATGGTGCACGAAGACTGAAACCCTGGAGCATATGCTTCATGTCACACTTGGAAATACCAACCACTAGGATTCCCCTTAACTATCGTTTTTCAAGCTGCATAATTTTGTGATTGAGGTAGCAACAAAATGCTAATGTTTAACTTCTTAATTAGACCATAGATATAAATACAATCTGTTGCACTATGAAAAATCTGGATTTTTACTGTTAAATGAAATTACATGTTATTCTCTCTTTGGTGTCACCTACTTAACCTTCCTATAAAGAAAATGCATTCTTTAAGCACACAAAAAGAAAGTGAGGATTAATGTTCTCTAATCAGGAGTTTTGCTACATCCTTTTCCTCTCCCTTCACCTTCTTGTGTCGCAATTAATGGGCTAAAGAAAGATAATTTCATTTTGATTTTTCAGAAGCGGGGTAGCTTACTTACTCAAACGCTATACTTTCACCTTTTGAATTTGACAGCCTGTCTACTGACTAAGGCCCTAATTAAATTTGATGATATCTGTTCAATGTTTAGCACATAATTTACATCACAGATGCAGTGCATCTAACAGTTTGGCTTGGTTTGCCTCTTTCGATCAGGAAAGGCTCAGAGCTGATATGTCATCAACAGAGAATTATATCTTTTTTTCCCTAGAGGTGGCCCTTTTCTGGAGGAAGTGGTCATGGGAAGAATGACACAACCTACTTCTGGTTTGACTGAATGGAAGTTAATAACTTACAGCGCTGGTACATTTGTAGCATTATGTAGAAACGTATGGAGCTATTAGACTGAGAGATACCTCAAAACCTTTAAGTAAAACTCCATTTAATCACATTCAGGGTATTTTAAAACCTGCTACTTTTTCAAAATAATTAAATGTAAATTCAAGACAGCAGGACATTAAACCAAGGTATCTCCAAAGTCCTCTGCCAGATATTCACACTCTATTGAACAAGCTTTCTTAAATATATCAAGTCATTTACATCTATTTAAAAAGGCTGTAGTTAAATGGGCAAAAAAACTCATGCAAAGTTATTACTTATTGACAGCAGTGATATTGTTCTCTTGTTCTTGAATTTCTCCCTTGAAAACACAAAAATCAAGTGATTTTCTTCTGCAAGTCCCCATATGACCTTCATTTTGACCTGTGCCGGTCATAACAGGCAAAGACTCAATTTTATTTTTGGAAAGATGCCCTGGGACAGTCAGTAAGTATTAAAAAGACTTCCTACTTTCCGAGGTGCTTGCCCTTACAGAGAAGTTCACTAAACCAGCTTGACGATGGCTGAGATACACACTTGCTGCTGAAGTGAAGTTCCTCACAGTGTTACCCAGTATCCTTTGGTTGAGAATCTTTCTGGGACAATAACAAATATTTTATTTCTGAAAAGAAACAAAACTTAGAATAATTGTAAATCCTTTATAAAGTTACAAGTGGAAAATAAATTTATCAGCCTTGTATGGAGCTGTCAGTATAACTCATGTATATTCACTCACATACTTTTTCAAATTAAACAAATCTTAGAAAATCAATATATATGGGGTTCTTGGCTTCATATAATAGCAGCAGTTAGTTAGTTTAGTGATCTCCTTTATGAAACAAAGGGTATCACTTTGTGACTCAAACTGTGGGGCATTTAATACACCATCAAGTCAAAAGAACATTGACAGTATTTAGCATGGAGTTTCATAGGCTTTTATGAACTATGTTACTGCAGCTTCTAAGAAGCTTACTTACTGTTTCCTCTAAGACGAGGGGTGATCTTACTCGGTCCATTTGGTGGAATCACTTAACAAAAGACTGAGATAGATAACATACACATGCAATCAATGAGGTACTCATTGATTGAGGTGCTACAGAGTTAAATTTTGAGCCACACTCAAAAAGAAGTTGAAGTGTTTGGATCTTTTGGAAATAGGATTTCCACAGCTATTTAAGGAAACTTGACAGTAGTGCTGCTTTTGCTCCTAAGTTCAATTTTTTCAAGGTCTATCTGAAGAAATTGTACATGAAATAGAGTAGATTGAATCAATAACATGTCCAGGTTTATTTATTTGGTATCCTAAGGTAAATGAAGTAGTCCAGTGTTCAAGTCACCACCAAGTTCCTATACCCGAAGGAAAGAAAATCTGTAAAAAATATAACAAAACTATATGTTGCTACCTTTTGGGCCTGAATATTTTATTTAATTAAAAAATGTGAAAAAATAGTAATTGCAAAACTAAAAATTCAGAAGTATTTTCTTTTTTTTTACTAAGAAAGTTTTATTAAATAATATTAACATTTAAAGGTTTGGGGGGTTGTGTTTTTTTTTTTATTTTTCTCTTTTTTTTTTCCTGATAACTCTGTTGTTAGTAGCTGGGGGGAACAGGTGGACTGGGAAGAAGGAGGCAGAAAGTGAAATGACATCCTCGAAGATTGCTTAAGGATTCACCAGTATTTGTACATCTACATAGAAATGAAGCCTGCTTAAGAAAATTTTTTTTGCTATCCCATGTATCTATATGTAGCATAAACGTAAAGTGCCCATGCCTGTGGGCATAAGACAAAAGTTCACTAGCAAAGAATTTTCAGAAAGTTTGTTCAATTTTAATTTCTATTTTCACCCGAGCTTTTTATATGCAATTTTGGAAACTACTGGAATGCTAATAATAAGTTAACATTGAAATATCTCTTGTAATGTATCAGATTTATCCCCAGGGTATTTCTAAAGCTAGGACTGCATGAGGAACGATTTAGCTGAATGAGTCCAGAAAGACAGGATTTACTTTCAAGAACTGCATTGCAGGGAAACTTCCAGTATGGAGTAGAGAAAGAAAAAAGCACAGGAAAGCTACAGATCAAAAAGATAATCTTACTTCCCAAAAGAAAATGATATCTTTAAGCTCTAGGGTGTTGCAAATACCCAGGGGTTGATATATGGCAGTCTTTACTACCACAGGTTTGCCTGCATTCTGTGAGCAAGTGAGAATGGAATTGTTAAGAGGTGAGATAACAGTTCTGTATCTATAACACATTCATCTTGAAGTATAGTAATATATTATGTTGTTATGATTTTTTTCTACTAGCAACTCTGGACATATTTAAGCTTCTGAGTCTAAACGACCATAAAATAGGATGTGTTAAAAGGGGAATTAGAGAAACCACAAAAAAAATGATGAAGCATGGCTGTCACAAGTGAGGGAGATGAATATTTTGAGTACGTATGTATCACATGCACATAGCTGACAGATATAAGGTGATGTATAGTATATGCATTATTTAATTGATAGACATGATAAAATGTATGGCTTTAAGGGCTCCCCCGACTCGGCAATATTGTCTCACAAAAGAGATATGTTCTGCACAGAGCATGATTTCCTTCTGTGAACATTCTCCTCTGCAAGAAAAAGGAATAAAGTCATTTTACGACGTGTCTGTAGAGGATTTGGTTCCTACTTCTGAAACTGGAAGCACTTCTTATGTTCATTTGGATGGTTGGAAAACTGTAAGAAAAGTAGAGCTAGTTATACTCTTTATCCTCTATTGTTTCCTCTGGACTACAGTCTCTATAATTTGGGCCATTTTTCTAGATTTAAGTACTAAATACATAAAACAACCTAAAGAGGTAAGAGGAGAAAGATGAAGCCTGGTTTCCCCTCAAGCAAATAATTCCAGTGCCCAGTTGAAGACTGAGTGGAGATTTCTTCATTTTCAGTTGAATTCTTTTTGGCCATGTTACACAGAGGTCGTTTAGGTCCACAATGAGAATGTTTAGGTGAGGTGGGTACTCATATAATTTATTGCAAATTGAATGTATTATACCATGATCTTTACAGAAAAGTGTCAAAAACCAAACACATAGTACACAATCCTTTGAAAATTGTTTCTCCTGTGTACCCGACATACAGAATAAATAAGCTAAAAATAAAGACTGAATATAGATAACATTTTTTTCAAAATCACCTAGGGTTTTAATTTATTTACCAACATACCTAATGCACTGGTGAAAAAAACTTTGTCGCAGTTATGCCCATCTACTCATTTCCTCTTTATTACATTCCTTTTGGAGAAAAATCATATCTGTGAACTTGTGAGTACTTCAGCATCGTATCACTGATGCTTTCATATTAATAAACCTGTAAGAGCAGAAACATATATTGCCACTCACTTTGTTTTCATTCCTTGACGGAATTTCATGATCTCATGGTGGATGTGAGGACACATAAACATATTTATCACTTTAAAAAATCCAAACAGACCAATAGAATCCTTCTAATAGAATAAAATTAAGCTGCAACTATGCTGTATATTTGCTAGGCAAAGAAAATTTTTCTTCTCCAGGGTTTGAAATTAAGCAGACTGCCAAATCACTTTTATTTTATTTTTCTTTTAGTCTTTGTGTAATCATTCTTGAGTTCTACTCAAAATATTACTGAAAAAGTGTTAGAAGACTGGAGATGCAGATTTAAATGTAGGAACGTTCCATCAACATGCTTTAAAATTTCTCCTAAGAAAAGCTTAAGTAACATGGATACATAATTATTTATGAAACCATACAATATAAAATATATACATTAACCATTAGATAGATCTCATAATTGAAGTTTAAAAATAAGCTCCCAGGATTTTCAAGCTAACCATCCTCACAGTGATTATATTTACCTCCTCTGTGTACTCTTTTTGTTTTCCTTTTTTACACATTTAAATGTACATTTCGAGCAGGAAAAGATCTTTTTCCTACTTGTTTTTACAACATGTAAAACAATAGAGAACTGGATCTTGACTAGGCCATTAGGTAATAGATTGCTGCAAATAGTAATGTCATAAAACCAAAAATAACAAAAATAATATTTATATTTGATTCTGAGTTATGTTAAAGAATAGTGACTAAAGAATGACCCAACAATTGATGGCTACCTCTATGCTAATGACCTACATTATTTTGTCAAAAAGATTTTGCCAAGCAGAAATAATGTGACTTGTGACTAAAATCCCTAAAACTATAATTGTTAAATTAGGCTGTTCATTATAGTGTACAGATCTTTGGGCTGATGATATTTTTGGGGGAAGTGGAAATGAGGTAAATCATCTTATGAAGATGGCACAGCTATTGTTATTTTGGCTGTTTCCCCAGATATTTTGCACAGTGAACAGCTTTTAGGGAAAGAAGAAATTGAGCAACAAAAACATTTCCAAATAATTATGTCCTGCCATAATGTTGATTACCTGCATGGCATCAGGGAGCCAGAACAAGAGACTGACAGTTTGTTCTCAGAGAGGCTACAGAGCTCAGAGCAGGAAAATATGGACAGAGGTTACACTCAAATGGGTAGACAATAAAGAATCCCAAGATGGTGACTTCTGGCAGACAGAAGTATTTTTCTTTACTTATAGATGTGCCCTTAGAGAATAAACAAAAAGCCTTGGCAGCAGACATGAACAATTTCCCTCTGAGAAGGCATCTAAGCCAGCTGAGCCTGATCCGTGTGTCAGAAATAAAAGAAAGCCATGGATGACTAATTGGAGACTGTGGGAGATTAAGACACCCATCTGCTGCCCAGAAGTACTGTTTTGTGAGGTTGATTGGTTGGTTGGTTAAATCAAAAATGTTGCAAAAAATAGGGCTGATGCACATCCGGTCCTTGGGCTGTCATTCCTTCTTGCTCATCCACATGGGCACCAATGATATTGCCAAGGGAGACCTTGAACATATCAGGATTCACTATAAGGCTCAGGGGACTAGGGTGAAGAACATGGGGGTCCAGGTGGTTACAGAATCACAGAATTTTCAGAGTTGGAAGGGACCTCTAGAGATCATCTAGTCCAACTCCCCTGCTAAAGCAGGATTGCCTAGAGCACGTTACTCAGGACTGCATCCAGGCGGGTCTTGAAAAGCTCCAGAGAAGGGGACTCCGCAACATCCCTGGGCAGCCTGTGCCAGTGCTCTGTCACCCAAACCGTAAAGAAGTTTTTCTGTGTATTTGAACGGAACTTCCTATGTTCCAACTTGTGCCCATTGCCCCTTGCCCTGTCACTAGGAATCACTGAAAAGAGTCTGGCTCCATCCTCCTTCAACCCACCCTTTAGATACTTGTACGCCATAATAAGGTCTCCCCTCAGCCTTCTCTTCTCCAGGTTAAAGAGTCCCAGCTCTCTCACCCTTTCCTCATAAGGGAGATGCTCCAACCCCTCAATCATCTTAGTTGCCCTACGCTGGACTCTCTCCAGTAGTTCCCTGTCTCTCTTGAACTGGGGAGCCCAGAACTGGACACAGTATTCCAGTTGTGGTCTCACCAGTGCAGAGTAGAGGGGGAGAATGACCTCCCTCGGCCTACTGGCCACACTCTTCCCTATGCAGCCCAGGATTCCATTGGCCTTTTTGGTGACAAGGGTACATTGCTGGCTCATGGATAATTTACTATCTACCAAGACCCCCAGACCCTTTTCCTCAGAACTAGTTCCTAGCAGATTCACCCCTAACCTATACTGGTGCCTAGCATTCTTCCTCCCCAGGTGTAGGACCTTGCACTTGCTCTTGATGAACCTCATTAGGTTCTTCTCTGCCCAGCTCTCCAGCCTGTCCAGGTCACGCTGGATGGCAGCGCGGCCTTCCGGAGTGTCAGCCACCCCTTCCAGTTTGGTATCATCAGTGAACTTGCTGAGGATACACTCTGTCCCCTCATCCAGGTCATTGATGAATATGTTGAACAAGATTGGACCGAGTATTGACCCCTGGGGAGCACCGCTGGTTACAGGCCTCCAATTAGACTCTGTGCTGCCCGTGTCCTCCTCAATCCTGCTAATGGGAGAAGAGGCTCATGTAGGAATGGACACATACAGATGGAGAGCACCTGGCTGTCCAGTGGATGTCACATGCAGAACTTTGACCATGGGACCGCTTTTGAGGAAGAAGAGACAAGGACCATATGACAAAGCAGGGCAAGATCATTGTTTCCGTCAGATTTGCTAACAGCAGATTTGCTAAGGAGATTTTTAAAATAGATTTATCAGGGAAGCATGACGACAGCCCAATGAGAAGTGACAAAAGTTTGGGAAGCACGGATGTGCTGGGAGGGTGTATAGGGTTTATGTAGAAAAGTTTCAGTAGCTGGGGGGACTGCAGGCATGGCTTTTGTGAGAAGGCGCCAGAAGCTGCCCTCATATCAGACAGACCATGGTGAAGCAGGCTGTCCTCCTGCAGCCCATGGAGGTTAATGGTGGAGCAGAGGGAGAAGGTAGAGAAGTAATGAGTGAAGTTGAGCCTGGGAAGAAGGGAGGGGTTGGGGGAAAGATGTTTTAGATATGCTCTTATTTCTTATTTTCCTATTCCGTTCAACTGGTAAGGAATTAAATTAATTTCCCCAACTTATCTCAACCCACAAGGTTTTCATCATATTTTCTCCTCCTGTCTTAGTGAGGAGGTGGAGTAATAGAGAATCTTGGTGGGCATCCAGTGGCTAGTCAATTTTAACCCACCACAGAGGACAACACCCTTTCTCAGTGAGAAAGCAGTATGAACTTATGGACATGCCTGTACATGAATGCACACAGCTTGGAAAACAAATAGTTGCAGAGATACAACTTCATTCAAGTCACAAATATGTGGTGGGATAGCTCACATGACTAGAGTGTTGTGATGGATGGATACAGGCTCTTTAGGAAGAACAGGGAGGGGAAGCAAGAAGGAGAGGTTGTGCTTTATGTGGAGGAACAGCTCAGACTTATGGAGGTCTCCTAAGTATGGGTAATGCACAGTTAGGAGCTTAATGCTTGGGATCAGAGGGGAGACAAGGAAGAGTGATATTGTGGTAGTCACCTACTACAGACTTCCCAGTCAAGAAGTGAATGAAATCTTTTTTAAACCATTGTGGAATGCCCATGACCACAGACCTGAGTAGTCATGGGAGGCTTTAACTACTCTGACACCTGCCGGAAGTGCAACACAGTAGCACACACAAAGTGCGGGAGTTTTTTGGAGAGAATTGAGAAAAATTTCATAACAGGTTGTCATGAAAAGATGCATAGCTGAAGTGCTCTGCTGAACGTGCTACTCACAAATAATGAAGAATTGGTTGGGGATGTGAAGAGACTGATGGTAGTGTTAGCTATAGTAAGGATGAGATGGTGGAGTTTAAGATCCTAAAAGAACAGAACAAGATAGCAGAATTATAAGAGTTTCAGGAGAGCAGATTTCTCCTTCTTCAAGAAACTACCAAAGAGGATCCCATAGTAGACTTCTCTGAAGTGCAAAGGGGCCCTTCAGAAAACTGAGTTGCCTGAATTTCAATGACAGCATTTTCAAAGCTCAAAAAATGTACATTCGGGTATGGAAGAAGTTGAGCAATCATGGCAGAATGCTGGCTTGACTGAGCAAGATAATACTTACAGGGATGCTGAGATTCTTTCAGAGATTTGAGATCCTTACAGATCTCAGCCACAAAAAGGGAATTGTAAAGAAGGTAGGAGGGACAAGTTGCCCAGGAAGAATACAAAACATTGCACAGGCAATGTCTAGTGCACTGCCTAGTACAGCGATACTAGAAAAGTCAAAGTTCAGATGGAGTTGAAATTGGCAATAGATGTGAAGGGCAATAAGAAGGTCTTCTGCAGGTACATGGACAGCAAAAGGGATGCTAAGGAAAATGGGTCCACTTGGTCAAAGGACCAAGTGACAAAGGACACAAAAAAGGTTGAAGTTTGTGGTCTTTATTTCAATCTTTACTGGTCTTAGGCCTCTCAGGTCCCTGCCTTATTTACTGGTCTTAGGCCTCTCATGTCCCTGCCTCATTGGCAGAGTCAGGAGAAGCAAAGTAGTATGCATTGTTAAGAAAGAGTGAGTTAGGAAACATTTAAGAAAATTGGTCTTACATAAATCCATGGAAGCAGATGAGATGCATCCATGGTGCAGAGGGATATGAATGGTGGCTTTATATTTCAAGTTTCCTATTGCCCAGGATAGATAATGGTGACGTGAAGAAATTCTTGAGGACTGGAAAAAGCCAAATATTGCACTCATTTTCAACCAAAAAGGAGGTTCCAAGGAATAACAGACCAATGAGCAAATCTTCCTGGAAGACATGTCCAAGTTCAGGAAGGAAAGTGTCGGGACCCTAAGGATACTACTAGGCCCTAATGGCCCTGACTGGCCTTTCCTCATACCCAGGGGGCCATTTCAGCTCAGGCATCTAATCATTGCCCATGCTATGAGTTACCTGCCTCCAGACCTGCCTCTGGCTCTTTCTTGAGTCCTGTCTTCAGCATTGTCTTCTGCTTTCCTAACTTGCTGACCAGACTTCTTTGCTGGATTCCAGACCCAACTCTTTACCTTTCATTATCAGATTATCTCTGGACTGTAGACAAAAACAAGTTAGTATCACCAACCCATAGTCAAGATGGAGTATCTAAAGCGCCTTATTCAAATAGTGTGGTGTAGCCGATTTTGTTATAAACTACTAGAATGTTAAATACTTTTAGAAACACAGTGACCCAAAACTACAGCCAACAAGTACGTTATTAATTACTCAGAATGTTTTTTCTTGTATTATGCATTATGTGCTCTAAAACATTGCAGACATAGTTCAGCAGATGGCTGATTAGCTGGCAAATGAGCCTTTAGTTAGAGAGGCTGCAATACTTCTAGGACCTCTACTGCAGAAGGCAACTGTAAATTTGGGTGATTGATGAACTTGCTGAACACTTTTAAAGCTATAACTTTGGAGATTTTGGAAACCTTCTAAAATGTGTACTTTCAAATAATTTGAAATAGCTTTTAATAAAAGCCCTACTTTAGTAATTACAAGATCTCATTAAGTCTTATTTGTTGTGACACTGCTTTTTCCTGAATTTGTGATTAGTTATGCACTCCAACTTATTGGATTACAGTCCTAGAGTACAACCATAACTCCTATACTAGAATTTTTTCTGTCCTATAGAATGGCCAGACATTCTGTTAGAATCTCTTCTTCATAGTAGATATCAAGTTGCTTTTGTGGGCACATGTTTTTTAAATAAAAAAATAATATATGTGCTTTACCTAAGATTACTTTATATCCTAATGCAGTAAGAACATATGAAATGTGAAGGAATTGTTCTACTTGTTCTTAAAGCAAGATCCAATCTTATTTGTTAAGATAGATTAATAAAGGAAATTCCATTTATATTCTAAATCTCTCCGAGTCTCCTGCAAAACTCTGAACAATCTTATTCCCTGCAGTTTTCACTGTAATTGCAGTATATGGATTCTGCAGGAACTTGCAGGACCAGACAACTTGTAAAATCTGAAGTGATTAATCTTGATAGCTAAATTTTAGGGAAACATTTCAATAGACAAAATATGTTGTATCTGAAGCCCAGTTCAAGTGTAATTCTTTAGCTGGCTATTAATAGTAACATAAACTGCATGCAGTTCAGGATTAAAGATTCTAAGACTGCTAATTGATAACAAACTGCATCATATGTACAAGCTGGGGTCATGACATCTGGAAATAACACCTGAGAATGAAGAAGAAAATGGAATGCAGCAAATCTTCTGCTTTCTATTCAGTTTAGTGAGCCTAATGTAGATGAAAGCGCCATTCAGTCTTGCTGCAATATTAAGATTAAAGCCATGTGGTACAATAAAGTACTTTCTGTCATGGCTCATGCATTTAAAATATGACATTTATAAGAAGAAAGTAGAAAATAAGATGAGAAAAATATGTTAGGTGATGAACTACATAGCTTAGGAGACATCTTGAATAGTCAGGGACAGAAAAGAATTTTGAAAAGACTTGTGAGAAGACAGACATTAAAGGCTAATTTTCAAAGCACATATACTATTAATGTGAGCTTTTGCCTCCACAATTACAGAGCAGAATTTTTGTTTAAGGTGATCTCCCATTTGCAGAAGAAAGTATAGACTGGGAACATTGTGTCCTCTGGGTTGCTCGATGTATGTTTTCTTCACTGTGCTTGCCTTTGAACTTCTATGCTACTTTAGTCAGCAAGGTCTTTCATTTTTCATTTGTGTAACATCAAGTATTTTGAGGTTCATAGAGAATGATAAACAGGAATAATACATTAAAGTGCATCCAGAAAGTTTTATTTTGCACTTTGTATCTCAAAGACAAGTTTACTTGAATGTGGAATGTTAAGCAAGAAAAGATATGGAAGAAAGTGCTCTTTTTACTGTGCTCCATTCCAGCAAACAGTTTTGCATATGGCAAATTTTCATAGAATCATAGAATCATAGAATGGTTTAGGTTGGAAGGGACCTTGAAGATCATCGAGTTCCACCCCCCCTACCATAGGCAGGGACACCTCCCACTAGACCAGGTTGCCCAAGGCCACGTCCAGCCTGGCTTTGAACACCTCCAGGGACGGGGCTTCAACAACCCCTCTGGGCAACCTGTTCCAGTGCCTCACCACCCTTAAAGTGAAAAACTTCTTCCTAATGTTTAATCTAAACCTGCCCTCTTCCAGCTTAAAGCCGTTCCCCCTCGTCCTATCACTACATGCCCCAGTAAAAAGTCCTTCCCCAGCTCTCCTGCAGGCCCCCTTTAGGTACTGGAAGGCCGCAATAAGATCTCCCTGGAGCCTTCTCTTCTCCAGGCTGAACAGCCCCAACTCTCTCAGCCTCTCCTCATAGGAGGATATTTCAAATATTTCAAATTTTATCCAGAACGGTAGTCAAGTCAGGTCTAGAGGATATGCTGACCACTGATCCTAGTGAGACTATCTACATATGTCATAGCTAAGCATCATTACATTAGCTGGTCTGGGACTTACGGTATTATCAGTAGCTAGTATGCATTATATCACATTACCCAGGAATCAACCATGAGGCTATAGTTATGTTACCAAGAAGTCGTATCATTCTCTTCGTTGTATTCGTATGAATGAAACAATGAAACTTCACTTATGACTGAAATTCATAGAATCACAGAATGGTTTAGGTTGGAAGGGACATTAAAGATTATCTAGTTCTAATCCCCATGCCATGAGCAGGGACACCTCCCACTAGACCAGGTTGCTCGAAGCCCCATCCAACCTGGCCTTGAGCACTTCCAGAGATGGGGCCTCCACAACTTCCCTGGGCAAGTTGTTCCAGAGCCTCACCACTCTCATAGTGAAAAATTTCTTCCCAATATGTCATCTAAATCTACCCTCTTCCAGGTTGAAGCCATTAACCCTTGTCCTGTCACTACATGCCCTCGTAAAAAATCCTTCTCCAACTTTCTCGTAGGTGCCCTTCAGATACTGGAAAGTTGCTATAAGGTCTCCCCGGGTTCTTCTCTTCTCCAGGCTGAACAACCCCAACTCTCTCAGCCTGTCTTCATAGGAGAGGTACTCCAGCCCTCTGATCATCTTTGTAATCATCAAATTATTTAGGTATGGTTAAGATCTATATATTCAGAAGACCATAGTAAGTCTGATTTATACTATTAGAAGAACTTTTCAGATTAAGAGACTATTCCTCAGTAGACTGCTTTCATAACTGCAATTCTGCATGAACAGATCTTTAGTAATCTAAAATTGGAGGTTTATCTTATTTATCTCAAACTCTAGATTCCCTGTTTTCCTGTACAATTGTTCTGCATCTCTTCATAATATTCCATATTATCTATACATTTCATTGGTTTTCATTTGATCTCCAGCAGTTCTGAATAAATTTGTACACAAAAATAAACAAAGCTTGCCTGTTACATGCTAATGTATTAATACTAAATATGTGCAAATATGAAATCCGTAAACTTTTCAGCACATTTATTGAAAACACTGTTTATCCTGTCTATTTTGAGCAAAAAGCAAAAGCATGCTCTGCTTCCCTTAGTTCCTCAAAATCCTCTCTTGTTCAAAAGGCTGACTGTCCTGTATATTTCACTTGAACTATGAGAAGTATCTTTGTTTCAGCATCACTTCATTTAAAGTTTAGATACAGGGCTACACGTTGTTTCTTTTGCTACCTTCTTTTGCTTCCTTCTTTTGCTTCTTTCATATTCTCCTCCATTTTCTGTGAAGAGCTGTTCCTGGTGAAACACAGTAGATCAAACCAGAGAGCGGGATATGAGATGCAGAGCAGGAACATATTCTTTCATACAAATCTGACTCCAAAAGACAAAGATACAATATAGAAGTATTTATTAGGATCTCAGATCCTTTAAAAAATCTTTTCTCAAAGCTTAGGTTTTTTTCAGTGACCTATCTTTTAGCCAAATTATAACCAGGATGCATAAAGACACTCAACAGACATTTTAAGACAGTATTTTCAGGACAAATTTATTTGAAACTGTGAAAGGGTTGGGGTTTGGTTTTGGGTGTTTTTTTTTTATTTTATTTTATTTTATTTTTCTAGTCTGAATAAATTCCAATACATTTTTTTCCATTGGATAGAAATTATTTGAATATTATGACTGAAACTTTCTATGAAAATTTAGATATTATTTTACCTAACTATTCATCATATGTAAAAGTTAATTGTAAGACTTTAAGCACAAGGATGGGAATTTATTATACGCTTGCACAGTGAACGCTATTTAAATAGAAAAGGTAACCAGTCATAGGAGCTATAAAAACTTCTTGAGATATATATAAGGAACATTAAAATCTCATTTTACTCTTGTGATCTGAAAAAAACACTGTTTTAAAATTATAAAGTCTGAAATGAAATAAAAGGAATGAAGAGAGTAGACTAAGAATGATTACGTACTCTGTTTTATTATAAATACTCTCACCATAATCTTTGCAAGGTGCTTTAGAAGACTGAAGTGAGAAACTTTGGCACCCTAATTCTGTAGGATATTTAAATACACGACTGAATTTAAACACAAGGATGACTGCATTGATTCAAGTGGTGCTACCTGTGAAACGTAATGTCAGACATATGTTAAACATATTTTAAATGACTTGCCTCAGGCTTTAGGTATGTACTTTAGGTATGCACACAGGTGTATTATGGAAAGTGATAGAACTTTAATTTCATAACTGTTTATACTGTTCTCTGTGCATGGGTACAAATATACAACAGCATAAATGTTACACAATCTCGTGGTTATAAAATACCTCCTTTGAAAAACAATTGCCAGGGTTATAAGTGAATTCTATAAAGAGACAATAATTGTTCAATATTACACAGCTTTGTGTATTACAATCACATAAGTTCAGACTGCAATTACACAATTACGAGCTGTCAGAAAATGATTGAAGCTATTTCTGTTCATAATTATGTAATTTGGCATAATTATAGTTATTAAATGAGTTCACAGCAGGATTTATTTTTCTCCACTTTTGAAAAATACAAATAAAAATAATTTTTTTTTGCAATTAAGGGGTGGAAGTAAACATTTGAACCTTCAGTATGCCAAAGTCTGACTGTAAATCAACAAAATTTTTATCTTGTGTGCATTTGCTACACTTGAAGGGTCTGAGGCATAGACAAATAAGTCAAATGCAATAACTGATGATACAAAAAATTTTTTTGACCAAAATATGAATAGTGTATGTGTATGATTAATATATTTCCATTACCTATCAAAACAGCTAGGCTATAATTTCCTGACAGAATTTAAATGAAACCCATGAACAGGTAAAACTGAGAAATCAAAGGACTTAAACATTACCCTGCATTTTTTTGTTCTTGATTAAACTGCTGTTGAAATCAGCAGCACCGTGCATAGAGTACGGGAGTTCAAACACCTAAAACCATCTGTAAGAACAGGAAACTGAAATACAACTCTTCCTGCAACTTTTGTGTCTGAACATGGGTAGAAAGCCTAAGTGAAGAAGAATGAGTACATTAAAAACTAATTGTAAAGGTGAAGAACACAAATATCACTATCACTATTTGATGGTGCCAAAGTATCATTAAGACCTTTATAATACTGACAAAAAAATTATCAGACTTAAAGTTTGTTGGTAGTCCTATGTTAATGATTTCAAATACATTTGAAAGTGAGAAAAATAACAGAAAAAGCACAGTTCTGTTTGCCTTCTGATGGTTAGAAATTAGAAAGACTTAGTTCAGTGTTCTGGTTTGAACTAAGAGCATCTTAGTTCAAAAGAGCACCCAAATAGTCTTTTTTTCAAAATCTAAGTCTAGAATGCTCATGAAGATCTGTGTGGGGCTAATACTGTATGAACAGATTAAAGAAACAAAGTCTTTTTGCCTTAAGGAGTACATTTTAAACTTAACAGTTTAAATTACAATAATTTAAGCATGTGTAATTTTCTATTTAGAAATAGCATTGCAGATGACAGTGCCAATATCAAAGTAGATGTAACACATCCATCAGAAGGATACATCTCTTAGAAGCATCTCTCTCAGTAATTGATTCATTCTAACACAAAAATGATCACAAAACCTTTCTTTGTTTCATTGACAAGGTTAATATTAGCACAATGTACCAAGACCAGAAAATGGGCCCCCACGCATTGGCACAAGATTGTCTACACCTCTACACCATTTAGTTTCTAGGCCAGCACCAGGTTTGATTTTGACTCAGGCAGGAAGCATCCTCCCAAATAGTGCCTGAGCAGAGTCTGAAATTATTACAGGTTGGTGACAATGTCCTATAAATAAAACTTAGCTTGCTTTGAGGAAGAAAAACACCATATTGCTGTGGGTTGTGCGATGCCACTTGCCTGCAGGATCAGATGGCAAATCTTAATCCTTAATCCTCAAAGGGCACCTGCTGAGAAGGGGTTGTATTGAATTGTCTAGTGCTGGGTGGTCCAGAAAGTAAGGTAAATCTGTACTTCTGTACTCTAGAAAGCTAGAAATAGTGTATCATTTTTGAGCTTAATTAGTCAACCATAAACAAAGAAAAGAGCAACAACCTGCTCTGTGGTGCTGTTTTAAGAGGATATACAGAGTAAAGAATTTAAGATGGCCAAGTCAGTTGTTGATCATGTCAGTTATACAAACTCAGGAGAAAGGCTCCAGCGTCCTCATATTGTAATTCTTATTCACATTGCAGAGTACTGTAGCAATTAAATTCTAATTACTTGTGTCTTTTGATGAAGGGTTAGAAAATTAATTCCTGACCACCTAGCGCATGTCATTGTATAAAGAATAAGCAAGCAAAATGACTAAGTAGACCATATATTTCTCAGTCTTGTCATACCAGGCTCCCTGTTACATTTTTTTACTTTGCAATTTCCTAACTTCTGGGATTATGCTTTAACCTGCAGAAAAATACACTGAGATATGGAACACAACCAACCACCACTACAACACAACCAGTCAGAAAGGAAGTCACTATTATTCTGCAAATGAGTTTAGGTCACACCACCACAATTTCTTTTCTCTGTGTGTCATTTAGTGTCTTTTCTTACTTGGAAGAAAATAATTCTATGTGATGTGAGGATGATCAAAAAAACCTGGGATTTTGCTCATAAATCTCTCATAATATCCTCTACAAATTTTCACATAAGCACCAATTAAATGTCCTAATAGCACACTACTCTGAGATTAAATGAACTGTTCCTTAACAGTGATTCAGTTTTTGCAATACATTATCTTCCAAATTTGAAAACTAATCAATTTTACTATTATACTTCAGTTTGATTTTTTTTCTTCTTTGGAGTGCCAAAGTAATTATAGGTATAAAGGATAATTGCATACGCCAAACATTTTTCTTTCCATTTTAAAAAGTATATTACATATGATTTCATCTCAGTAATACAGCATACAGGAACAAATTTTCTTTCACTAAAGCTAGTGGTAAAACTTCTATTGACTTTAATGAAAGTAAGATCAGATCTACATCATATTTTCACATATGACTTTCACATTTTCTGTTAGGTTATGTGACAAAAAGCTCATCTGAACACTCACAAAGGAGCACTTAGAGAAAACGGCAGGTGGGGGAAGTCCAAATAATACCCTTCCTCAGGTCCTCCCAGGCCCGTCCCAGGACCCATCAGCCCTTCATAGGCCCATATCCACAAGTCCAGAGGAGTAAAGAGCCCAAAGGCAGGTGAGGACCCAAATTAAAGACTTGAAGAAAGGGACAGTCTGTCCGGGCCCCTCCCGGGGCTGATCTAGGAGACCCTCAGCCCCAGCGTCCAGTTGCAACACCCATCATGATAAGTCAACACCTTTCAAACAGAGGTGGGGGTAACCACAATTGGGTATGGGACACATTATGGGATGCAGGAGAAGAATATTTTGGGATTGCATAAGATGTATGACAGGATATGTAGGGGAGAAACTAAGGGCAGAGAAAGGAAGGGAACTGGGTTTGGGGAGGAACAAGCATGGGAAAATAGAAGGATAATGGAGTCTGTCACATGTGAACAGAGATTGCTTGGTACATTTGTTTGGCTGTGCCCCATGTCAATCAGCACAGTCTGTCCTGTCTTCTTATTAAACTCCATTTCTAACTTTTTTCTTGCATGAGGGTCTCCATCTTGTGTGTGTTTGTGTGTGTATGGAGGTCTGAGTGCCAGCAACTGGAGTGAGACCCCTTGTCAGACGGGTCCATGGAGCAGCACCTGGAGCGAGTGTGCGTGTGCATGTGAGTGGGGGAACATTAGCAAAGGTCTAGATGGACAAGCTGGCAAGCAGGTGATGTGGCCTGGGAGCTGGGGGAGAAGCCAGGGAGGGAGTGTCTCCAAGGGTGTGACCATGGGAGGGGCTGGCTTTGGGGGACGAGGGTAGTACCAGCCAGTTCTCTGTGTGTGTGCATGACAGTCTATACCAGCACCTGGAGAGGTGGTGTGGCCCTCAGGCTTGTATGACTAGGTGCCAGCAACTGGGGAGACTGGCCTTCAAGGGCAGTTACTGGGCACACTGAGTGTCTGAAGGAAAGTGCTGGAGGGATCCACATTACACATATGTATATATATGTTTCCCACTAACAGACCTTCATCCTGATCAGCCAGAGAAAGCAGAACAATGAGGCCTTTGTGCAGTTTGTGTCTGTGTGAGTGCATCTGCCTGTGCTGATCTATGTTGCTAGCTGTGTCTCTAGGTATATAAAATTATATATTTATATATTTGCTGCATACATTCTGTCTGTGCATGTGCTCACTGGGAATACATGTTCAGCCTCACTACTAGTTGGACCTAAGTCATGGCGCTGTGGTAACCTCAGGTCCCTCAGGCAGCTGCATTCAGCCTCTCCTTAATATTTTATTTTATTTTATTTTGTTTTATTATTTTATTTTATTTTATTTTATTTTATTTTATTTTATTTTATTTTATTTTATTTTATTTTATGTTATTTTATTTTATTTTATTTTATTTTATCCTTTTTCTGACTCTCTCCATCATCAGGATGTTAGTAACAGAGAAAAAAAACTTCCTGAAATTTTCTTTGTATTTTTTCTTCAGAGTTTGCTTTCTCTTGCAGGAACCTAGAACACAGCTCTCAAAACTTTGTGGTAAAACATAATTCATAAGAATTTTCTCTTTGTATTCTAGATCTGTATCTTACCATCTAATTTCATACCAATACAACCCTATGAGCATGAATGTCCTTTAGTTGGAGAAAGTGACAAGAAACAAAACTACTCTAGCTTGAGATACTCTTTTTGTTCTGTTAAGGTGATTCTGAACTGACCCATACCTCATTATGCTCATTTTATGTTCTTAGTAATCTTCATTAATTGTGATTTGGGGACACTGGAAAAAACAAAAAGATAACCATATAATTATGCATGGTATATGTAGACTATATGCTATATAAGACCATGTGGTAACTTAATGTGGTAGGAACAAGATTGTGACTATACTGCAGACATTTTACTTCAAAGTGCATGTGATGGGCTGACTTTGGCTGGCTGCCAGATGCTCACCCAGCTGCTCTCTCATGCCCCTTTCTCAACAGGAGAAGGTAAGAAAATAAGATAAAAAAACAGTGGGTCAAGATAAAGACAGGGAAATCACTTACCAATTGCCATCACAGGAAAACAAACTCTACAGGGAAAATTATTTTATAGGTCTTCTAAGTAAGTATAAGCAAGAATACAAATCAAAAGAATTCAGATATTCAGATGCATGGGGCAGCTCCTGGTCTCTTCTCATAGAGGCCATCCCTGCAGCCCTCGCTCCCCCAAGACCTGGCCATGCAAACCCAATCCAGTGCAGCAACAGGGCA
Source organism: Pluvialis apricaria (assembly GCA_017639485.1). NCBI lineage: Eukaryota > Metazoa > Chordata > Aves > Charadriiformes > Charadriidae > Pluvialis > Pluvialis apricaria. Next base: position 98,807,347 of record CM030009.1, read on the forward strand.
ATTAGTTCTTTTCTGTGTGCTTTCTGGGTAGAGATGATCCCAGAAAGGAACCACTGATTCATTTATTCTAGAGGGGGGTGTGCTCTCTACAGGTTTCTGTCTTGAAGGGACTTTAGCTTTTTCTTTCTTGCCCATTGACACTTCCATCCACCCTTTTCTATGTCCTTTATATCTTTTTTTGGAGATACAGTTTGGCTGGAGAGAGAAAAGACACAAATCGGTCGAACACATGTATTCTGACAGCTATCCCTTCGTGAACTGGCATCTTTCCTTGCCTCTTCTCCATGCATAGCACAGAGCTATATAATTGTCTGAGAACAAGTATTTCTGTTCCAATGGAAAAAATGGAAATAGATTCCTGCATTTACAGACAAGGCTTTTTTTTTTTTTTTCCCCCAGAAACTTGTCACAAGTTTTGGCAAATCAGGAAAGAAAAATACATTTTATTTATCATCTGCTGAATAATTATCTAAATCTTTCTGAGATCTTAGAATTTCATCATGTTCTGTTTTGTATCTAAAGGAAAAGCAAACATGTTCATATATTGGTACATAAAACTATAGAACACGATACGTCCTTACTTTGCATGTTATGAATTTCCCACCACAAAGTGCATCTGTGAAAATAATACATAGCTAAAGACCTAGACCAATTAACCAGATTTTTACTTAAATTACATAATCCTTGTAATTTACACACATTTCAAAAGAAGACATCACTAAAGTATGCATCAGGGGCTTTCAAAGAATCACAGAATCTCCTAGATTGGAAAAGACCTGTAAGATCATCTAGTCCAATCATTAACCTAGCACTGACAAGCCCACCACTAAACCATGTCCCAGAGCACTACATATACACGATCCTTAAATACATCCAGGGATGGGGACTCCACCACTGCTCTGGGTAATGCGTTCCAATGCCTGATGACCCCTTCAGTGAAAAAATTCTTCCTAATATCGAATCTAAACTTCCCTTGGCACAACTTGAAGCCATTTCCTCTTGTTCTATCACGTTACTTGACAGAATAAGTCGACTCCCACCTCTCTGCAACCTCCTTTCAGACAGCTGTAGAGAGTGATAAGGTCTCTCCTCAGCCTCCTTTTCTCCAGGCTAAACAATCCCAGTTCCCTCAGCCGATCCTCATAAGACATGTGCTTCAGACTCCTCACTGGTTCCACTGCCCTTTTTTGAACATGCTCCAGTGCCTCAATGTCCTTCTTGTGGTGAGGGGCCCAAAACTGAACACAGTACTCAAGATGCGGCCTCACCAGTGCCGAGTACAGGGGTAAAATCACTTCCCTGGTCCTACTGGCTACACTAGTCCTGATGCAGGCCAGGATGCCGTTGGCCTTCTTGGCCCCCTGGGCACACTGCTGGCTCATGTTCAGCTGGCTATCAATCAACACCCCCAGGCCCCTCTCTGCTGAGCAGCTTTCCAGCCGCTCCTCCCCAAGCCTGTAGCGTTGGCGGGGGTTGTTGTGGACAAAGTGTAAGACCTGGCATTTGGCCTTATTGAAACTCGTACAGTTTACCTTGACCCATCTATCTAGTCTGTCTAAATCCCTCTGCAGAGCCTCCCTACTCTCAGGCAGATCAACTCTTCCACCCAGCTTGGTGTCCTCTGCAAACTTACTAAGGGTGCACTTGATCCCCTCATCCGGATCATTGATAAAGATATTAAACAGGACTGGCCCCAGTACTGAGCCCTGGGGGACACCACTCGTGACTGGCCGCCAACTGGAAGTAACTCCATTCACCACCACTCTCTGGGCCTGACCTTCCAGCCAGTTTTTTACCCAGGAGAGTGTATGCCCATCCAAGCCATGAGCAGGCAGTTTCTCCAGGAGAATGCTGTAGGAAACGGTGTCAAAGGCCTTACTAAAGTTCAGATAGACAACATCCACATCTTTTCCCTCTTCCACTAAGTGGGTGACCATGTTGTAGAAGGAGATCAGCTTAGTCAAGCAGGACCTGCCTTTCATAAACACATGTTGACTGGGTCAGATCATCTGGTTGTCCTGTGCGTATTGCATGATGGGACTCAGGATAATCTGCTCCATCAGATTCCCTGGCACTGAAGTCAAACTGACAGGCCTGTAGTTTCCTGGATCCTCCTTCTGGCCCTTCTTGTAGATGGGTGTCGCATTGGGACAGCCCTTCAACCGAATAACATCTTCATAATGCACTTTCAAGTTACTTGCAATCTTATATCTTTATATCTGTAAATGATTAACAGAATAATTTTTCATAAGATGTTTTTTTAATTAATGTAAAAATTATTTAAATGCATATGAATGGTGAGCAAAAAGCTGAAAGCCAACAACTTCAAATGAGATTGGCTGCTGGAAGGTGTTTTTAAATATAGATTCAAAATGCTAATATCTTCATGAAGGAAATTGCTGTAGGTCAAACAAAATGGAAATGAAGTAATGCATTTATTTGTTTTCAGTAGAAATAAAAAAAATCTGTGAATGGTTAAGTCATCATTGCTATTAGGTAGCTTTGTTACTGGTTCTTTTCTTGACATAGAAAGACTTGTGACTCCTGTTTTCTAGTACTGTTGCTTCTTTCAAGGGAGAAAGGCATAATTATGCAGTGCATAATTAATGAAATTAAATTGAGCAGAACTATTTATTTTACAAATATTGGTTTTATAAAGTGACAATTAGCAAATGCTAAATAAGACAAAGACAGTTTGATTTGAAACTGCTATCTGTAAAGTATGTTTATTTATAATCAAATTTAATGGTTGCTATAAATGTTAATTTTGCTAATTCAGCTTGGAGAGAAAGGATAGTAACCAACTCCATATTAATTTACTAAGGATTAGCAAGAGGAGTGTTGAGAATACTTGAAAAAAATTTTCATGTGAAAGTAAGAATACAAATCAGAAGAAATCAGATATTCAGATGCAATTCTAGTTTCAGCTAATGTTCCTTTGCAGACTAAAAATCACCTAAATGAATAATATAAATAATTCTTTCACCTTTTTCAAAATCAGTTAGGCTGAATTATTTTTTCTAACTAATTTTGAAAATAACATTTCTACAGGTAGCAATTAAAAGTCAAAAACTGGTATGAGTGTATGAGGTACATCTTAGGTGCACCTAATGGAATGTGATTAAAGAATGCGATTCTCTATTAATTTTTTGAGCCTTTTCCACGTGAAGACAATAACAATGTGATTGGTAATAACAATTTCATCATTGTTGATATTTGTTGTTGATTACAGTTGATACTATCACAGCATCTAGAAGTTTCACCCTGGGACAAGGCTGTGCATCAAGACTCATCTTACATACATAAGAAAAAGCCTAAAGAAAGCTATACTGATTTGTAGATCCAAAGATTATTTATTGTGTTTAATCTACAGGAATTGCTACATCCTCACTGATGTGTTAAAGTCCACTGGAAGTGAACTGAGGCTCCAGAAATGGGTAGACTATTTTGGTGATGCCATGAAAAAAATAACGTGTCTCATTCTTAGGTCCCTTTTTTTCCCCATTCTTTCAGATAAAAAGGTAGCCTTCTTTTGAAGGTTTTGGGATTATCTTGAACAGATGATGGGTTTGGTGACTGGGAGAAAAGTGGATTGAGATATTTTATGTTGGTTCCCAGAAACTAAAGGAAAAAGTTTATAAATCCTGCCTTCTGAAGATGCTATTCAGCAGCTTGAGGAAGACAAGATTCTAGTCAGAGACTTGCAAAAAAGTATCATAAGCCAAGATCCAAATTTTCTAAATTGAGTTATAGACAGAATTTAGGTGCTTCTGTCCAGGACAGCAATCTAGAAAGACATCCTTGGAGGGACTTAGAAACCTTAAAATTTGCAGATCTGATTTGCCTAATACTCTCCCTAGTTCCTGAAGATAGACATTTTGTCTACAAAAAAGTACTATTTAGAAACCATAGTTCGACATAAATCCTGTTATAGTACAGTTTTTCTATATCACTGCCAAATTCTATTCAAGGACCCTGATCCAGGCCAACACCATGGAGTTGATTAAACAATTCAGCTGGTAGGTATGTCTACTTTCATGGTAATAGGCTAAGGATTAATGAGTTGCTTAGGAAGGGGAAGATTCATAGTGTGCAACAACATGGAACTATAAGTCTCAGGTGAAAGATGAACATCCAGATAGCTGACTGGAAGGAATTTCAGAAGACCTTTCCTGTCAAAACAGAGCTTTTGGGTAGCTGGAAATGCATGCCACACGGTCATAAAAGAAGAAAGTCGATTAGACCTTGTCTTTACAACCAAACGAGGCAGGAAGGAAAAGACATAACTTAGTTTCACACGTTGTGCTCTGAAAATGTATGCATTTAATTAATAAGAAAGAAGACGAGGAGATGAACCCAATACTTCTTCCCAGGCCAGCACACAATACACTAGGTGACCCACCAGTCACTCTTTCTGCCTCTCCTTTTCCTACTAACTTTTGCTAAAGGATGATTTCAGATTTTTTTGCTTATATATTATGAGCTATTTAACAGTGAGATGAAAGTACGAAAAAAGAATGCAACCATTTGAAACGTAATTACACAGCATTCTGTATTACATATAATTAAATAAAGGACTCTATGAATCCTTTACTTCTAGTACCATACCAGTATTGATGAACTCTTACTCAAAGAAGCTGTAACTTTCAAATAGGCTCATAATTTTCTCTAGCTTCTAAGGGTCTGACTACTCAGTGTTTTTCATACAAACCCGACTGTGCCCTGCCCATTTCCTACTACAGAGCCAGCTCCTCTAAAGAGTTGTGGTGAGTTAGGCTTGGGTAAGGGCCAAACTCCCATCTAGCCGCCCACTTGACTCTCCCCTTCAGTAGGATGAGGGGAGAAAATAAGAAGACCAGAACAAGAAAGCTCGTGGGTTGAGATAAAGACAAGGAGATTACTTACTCGTCACTCTTGTGCATAAAACAGACTTGACTTGGGGAGAGCTAACTTCATTTAATGGCAATTAATATAATTATTTAATTACTGATTCAGGCAGTGGAAAATAGAAAGGCAAGTATTAAACCAACACCTTTTGTCCCCCTGCTTTCCCAGGCTCAACTTCCTTCCTTCACTCCAGACTCCTCTGTGTGGATGGTAGGTTATGGCTAGTACATAGCAGTGTCTCTCTGCCTCTCCTTCCTTATCACGTTTTTCCTGTGCTCCAGCAAAGGCTCTTCATGGGCCATAGTTCCTTCAGGAATATCCATCTGCTCTGGTGTGTGGGCCTCCACAGGCTGCTGTGTGATGGACCACCTCCTTCTCCTCCTCCTCTGACCCTGGTGTTCCCTCTGCTCTTTCTCATTCTTTTCATTCCCTCCACCTCTGTCTTTCTGGATTTTTTTTTTCCCTTTCTTAAATACGTTTTCACAGAAGCACCAACAGCTTGGTAGACAGGCTGAGCTGTGACCTGTTGCAGAGCCGATTGGAGCCAGCTGTCTGGCACAGTGACAAGCCCTGGCCTTTCCTCACAGAGGCCACCTCTGCAGCTCACCCTCCACAGCTACCAAAACCTGGTCACTTACACCCAATACAGTGACCTCTAAGCTTACCTAAGCTTACCTCTGAGATTTCCTAGCTTAGACTACATGTTTCTGTAGCTTGGCTATACAGCTTTTAGGCTGATTCTAGGTCATATGTGCCTGGCTCAGTATCCAGAAAAAATTGAATCTGCACCAAGAAAATATCATAAGCAAGTGGTCTTCTGCTATTCCCATTATGTGTCCCATTTTACCAACCTTTAAAGGACTGGAAATAGGATCAGCCCAAGTTTCTTCAATGAAAATCAGGAGGTTACATTTTGAGATGGTATCATCCTATCTCTGTTAAGGGCATATGGACTTTATGTGAAGTTTAAAAAATTAAAAAAAAAGTTTCCCCATCAACCCTTAATAGAAACAATTCTCAAGACAGATATTTGAGGTGATATGGTACATTTTTTTAAGCAAAATACTACAAAATAAATTATTTAGCTTTACATTCAGGTTGCAATAGAATAGATACAATTATTTATTAGGTTTTAGTCTAATATTTCAATATGCCAACAAAAAAAGAAACTTGCAACCATTGTAATAAAACCAATAGTATACTGTTCTAAAGATTCAGTAGCTGAAGACTGACATTGGGGAAAATATTTACGTATAGCCACTAGTTGAATAAATTAATCATTTTAGCTGGACACTGATAACAAAAATGGCTATTGGTGTAAGAGCAATGAATATATAGTCTTGTTATATGCAGAAAAAAAAAGCAGAGGGAAATTTTATGAAATACCACAGACATGTCATAACGAATCAACAGTCACTTACTGAAGGAACCAAAGTAATATATATATTTTATCTGCAAGCCTCTAAGTTACATTTGGATTCAATGGAATCCACTTTTAACCAAACTTTTTAAAATTGCTTCTTTGAATATGAAAATCAAAGAGTGGATGATTTTCATGGATTAATAATATTGGCCTGGTTTACAATTCTCTTTCATTGTGGCTGCTTTGGGAACTCAATATTTGCAACTTACAGTGGAAGGAAGACTTCAAGCTCCCTTATTTTGTTGGTTCCTTAATATTTCTCAGTATAATAACATCTTCCCCTCAAAAGATATTTTTAGAAAGTTTTCTCTTGTAAATGAGGTATAAACTTCCAGTGTATTTAAAATGTAATCATCAGTAGTGACTCCCAGTCCTATGCCTGAATAACCAGAGCTTTTGGAAGAGTCTGCAGGTTTATAATAGACATCTGTACTACTTTACACTTATTTCTGAATGGATTTTTTTCTTTTCTTTCCTAATTCTATTCTTAGAAAGTAATAGTGGGTTGTGGTTTTTTCCCTTTTTTCTTCTTTGCAGAGGCTCATCTGCCCAACTAGCAGTCTACGAAAACTCAGAATTTATTTTCTGAATATGAGCCTGTGTTCTTCCAAATCAGGCCTCGCCAGTTACAACCTGAAATTTCAAAAGACGGTTAATTTTACTATTACTGTGGCTTGGTAGGTTTATACCCCCACCATTCCTGAGATATGGAATAGAAGAATAAATGTATCACTTGAATATATGTCTCCTCATGCAAATTTTGTGCAAGCATCAGAAAAAAAGGATAACATACACCTGAGTTTTAGCACAGTGTTGCACCTTTGCATTTACCTTCTGTTTCAACTAGTTAAAGTCTAATACAGAATTCTAGGACATTCAATTTAATTGTGTAAAAGCTATGCATCTCATCCAAACTGTTTGTCTCCATCTAGTCAGTGGAGAAACAGAAATTCTGTTAGATGAGATTGCTGTTACTTACCTGAATATGAGACAAGCCCCCATATAATCAAAAAATGCTTTATTAGTATGAAAACACATCTAACATAATGTGTGTTAGATATGCAGTTTCTAACATGGCATAAAATATTTTATTCAGTCATCTGGATGTAAATGTTTAGTGTCGTTTCAGATACCTTAAAGTATGCAAGACATTTACATATGACTGGCTGATGACTGGTTCTTACAAGAGATTGTGGTCTTCTACTGGCGGCTGGAAATCAGGTAAGATATCCTATAGCATCTTAAATGGCACTACATGTGTTCAGTTGAGTGATTTGAGCCAAACTTATGATAAGAAATAAGACGATAGCAAGAAGGGTGGATATAAAAGATTGAACTTGTTAACGATAGAAATGAAATTATGCTGCTTGTTGTACAGATGTACACATTTAAAAAGGACCTTTCATGACCATGCAATAATCGTTTTTCTAATTGTATCCTCTGTTTACTTCATCAATTGCACTGTAATTATTTAACAACCTCTAAATTAATGCTAGGGTGATAAATAAGACTTCATTAAAATGCAGACAAGAAGCAAATCACAAAAGACAGAGATTAAAAGATTCTTTATGTTGTCTAATCTATCTCTTTGCTAATGAAGAATTGTGTTTTTTCTTTGCAAATATTCACACATACACCTACAAGGACACATGTTCATGTATACTCACAGGCATTTGGGTATTTTGTATTTAATATTATGGTAGTATTTGATCAAATTTTGTTTTGAATGCCCAAAGCAGTGGGTTTTCAAGAGCTTTTCCTTCTTTGTCTCAGAAAATTATTTTTCTGAAAAACTTATTATTTACACTCATCTTCCTTTCAAAATTTTTAGCCGTTATTCCTAGCAAATTTACAAACTTATAATTTTTCATTAGCGTTTGCAAGTTTTTAATACCTATCATGATTAAAAACGTCTTTCTATGATCCAGTCTTCCTATATTAATACATACAGTATTACACTACAGTAATGTACTTACTGTAGCCTGCTAAATATGACTTTCACTATTACTATTAAAACAGTAAAGGCTCTGTGCAGACCTGGCAGTGCAGAAACTCAGCTTCACCTTTGCCTGAGTGGGGTTTGGCTGGTTTAACTCCTGCACTGGGGCCCAGTGACTACTGTCTCTCCTGATTTTCCTTCATCTCTGCAGGGTGACAGAGGGTGACACCTGCCAATCTGAAGCTGGTAGCCCAGGAGAAGGAAACAAAGCCAAGAAAGAAGAAATAACCTCTCAGGAATATCACACTCCCAAAACAAAGACCTTAGGATATAGGTCATGAAAACCACCCCCTCCTTTCTTCCTAAGGAAGTGTTGACTTTTGGACTTAGCAGCATCCTGGCAGTGTAAGCATTAAATGAAAGAAAAGGGGTAGATTGGTAGCAGGTTTGAAGGATTTTCTGTTTAACAGTTTTAACCATAGTATTAATTATGTTTCTTTTTTAATTAGACAGTTTGGACTATTCAACTGTTAAAACGCTAATTGGTCTAACAATAAATTCTTGATTCTAAATATATGGTGTCTTTCTGTTTGTCTATAAAAGGATTCTGAATGTTATGCTACAAAATTTCATAGAATCATAAAATCATAGAATGATAGAATACCAGGTTGGAAAGGACCTCAGGGATCATCTGGTCCAAACTTTTTTGGCAAAAGCACAGACTAGAAAAGATGGCTCAGCACCATGTCTAGCTAAATCTTAAAAGTGTCCAGTGATGCAGAATCCATCACTGCCCTGGGGACATTATTCCAATGGCTGATTGTTCTCATTGTGAAAAATGTTCCTCTTGTGTGCAATCAGAACCTTCCCAGGAGTAACTTGTACCCATTACCCCTCATCTTTTTTGGGTCAATCCCAGCCTGTGCTGCACTCCTGGATTATGTTTTCCCAGGTGCAAGACCTTACATTTGTCCTTTATGAACTTCATAAAGTTCTTGTTATCCCACTCTTCCAGCCTATCCAGGTCTTCCTGCAGGGTGACTCTCCCTTCTGATGTGTCCACTTCCTCACTCAGTTTAGTATCATCAGTAAACTTTGTCAGAGTACACTTGATCCCATCGTCCAGATCACTTATGAAGATATTACAGAATCACAGAATCACAGAATGGTCAGAGTTGGAAGGGACCTCTGGAGATCATCTAGTCCAACCCCCCTGCCACAGCAGGGACACCTACAGCACATTGCACAGGACGGCCTCCTGGCAGGTTTTGAATGTCTCCAGTGTGGGAGACTCCACAACCTCTCTGGGCAGCCTGTGCCAGTGCTCTGCCACCCTCAAAGTAAAAAAGTTCCTCCTCGAGTTAAGATGGAACTTCCTATGCTCAAGTTTGTGCCCGTTACCTCTAGTCCTATCACTGGGAACCACTGAAAAAAGACTGTTCCCATCTACCTGGCACCCTTCCTTTAAGCATTTATAAGTATTGATAAGATCCCCCCTCAGTCGTCTTTTCTCCAGACTAAAAAGACCCAAGTCCCTGAGCCTTTCCTCATAAGAAAGATGTTCCAATCCCCTAACCATCTTTGTAGCCCTTTGCTGGACCCTCTCCAGCAGTTCCCTGTCCTTCTTGAACCGCGGAGCCCAGAACTGGACACAATACTCCAGATGCGGCCTCACCAGGGCAGAGTAGAGGGGGAGGATGACCTCCCTCGACCGGCTAGCCACACTCTTCTTGACGCATCCCAGGATGCCATTGGCCTTCTTGGCCACCAGGGCACATTGCTGGCTCATGGTCATCCTGTTGTCCACCAGGACTCCCAGGTCCCTTTCCACAGAGTTGCTCTCCAGGGGTCAGCCCCTAACCTGTACTGATGCATGGCGTTATTCCTCCCCAGATGCAGTACCCTACACTTGCCTTTATTGAACCTCATCAGGTTTTTTTCTGCCCAGCTCTCCAGCCTGTCCAGGTCATGCTGTATGGCAGCACAGCCTTCCAGCATGTCAGCCACCCCTCCCAGTTTTGTGTCATCAGCAAACTTGCTGATGGTACACTCTATCCCTTCATCCAGGTCATTGATGAATATATTGAACAGGACTGGACCCAGTACTGACCCCTGAGGGACACCACTAGTTACTGGCCTCCAACTGGACTCTGCACCACTAACCACAACCCTCTGAGCTCTATCTGTCAACCACTGTTCAATCCACCCCACTGTCCATTCATCTAACCCATACTTCCTAAGCTTGCCTGTGAGGATGATGTGGGAGACAGTGTCAAAAGCCTTGCTGAAGTCAAGGTAGACAACATCCACTGCCCTCCCTTCATCCACCCATCCAGTTACGCCATCATAGAAGGCTATGAAATTAGTCAGACATGACTTCCCCTTGGTGAATCCATGTTGACTACTTCTGATAACCTTCTTTTCCTCCAGATGCTTGGAGATGACGCTCAGAACAAGCTGTTCCATCATCTTTTCAGGGATGGAGGTGGGGCTGACTGGCCTGTAGTTTCCCGGGTCATCCTTCTTGCCCTTTCTGAAGACTGGAGTGACATTGGCTTTCCTCCAGTCCTCAGACACCTCCCCTGTTCTCCAAGACCTTTCAAATATGATGGAGAGTGGCCCAGCAATGACTTCTGCTAGCTCCCTCAGCAGTCGCGGGTGCATCCCATCAGGCCCCATGGACTTGTGGGTATCCAGTTTACTTAATTGTTCTTTAACTTGTTCCTCTTCAACCAAGGGAAAGTTTTCCTTCCTCCAGACTTTCTCTGTTACTTGCAAAGTCTGGGACTCCCGACAGCTGGTCCAAGCAGTGAAGAAAGAAGCAAAGAAGGCATTCAGCAGCTCTGCCTTCTCTGCATCATCCGTCACCACAGCATCTGTCTCGTTCAAGAGCGGGCCCACGTTAAACAGCATTCGGCCCAATATCTATACCTGGGGGACCTCGCTTGTGACAGTTTGCCAGTTTGAAAAGGAGCTATTTACCACCACCCTCTGGGTGCGGCCTGTCAGCCAGTTCCTCACCCACCACACAGACCACTTGGCCAGACCGTAATGCATCAGTTTCTTTAGGAAGAGCCTTTGGGGAGCTATGTGAAAGCCTTGGACAAATCCAAGTAGACAATGTCCACTGCTCACCCCTCATCAACCAAGTAGGTTACTTTGCCGTAGAAGGTGATCGCGTTTGTCAAGCACAATTTGCCCTTGGTGAATCCACGCTGCCTTTTCCCAGTCACATGCTTCATTTGACTTCTGATAGCCCCCAGGAAGGCTGATTCCATAACTTTCCCAGGGATTGAAGTAAGACTGATGTGCCTATAATTTCCTGGATCCTCCTTGCATACAAATTTGTATACTTGTTTTTTTTTCTTTTAATATTCTTTGAGCCCTATTTTTTTATCTGGCATCAATATCATCTGTGCATACACATAACTGCAAAATATCATTGCTGATTGTATTTTTTCTTCCATGTTTTGTCCGCCATATTTATTTGGATTTCTGTCACTTCTTGGCAGAAATTACAATTTACATTGACAGTAAGTTATAGCCATAAACAGGATAAAAAGTATTTTGTCTAGTATTAAAAGTGCAAATGTAATTTGATCTCTAAGGAATTAATTTGTAACAAATAAGATATCACTTATTTTGATTTGCAACTTCAAAACCACAGGATGAAGGGTTTTTTTTTGGGTGGAGGTGTTTATGTTTTCACCGCTTATTTGATAATTTTAACAGAAATAATTCAAATAAAAAGATTGTACAGTGTATAAAAAAGCTTTACAACAATAATGATTATAGAGATAATAAAAGCTTCAATATAATCATTGTACAATTCCTACTGAGATCTTAATAGCTCCTCCAAAGTTAGTGGCATGACATGCCATGATGACTCAGTTTGTACTTGCAGCATATTTATTTTCCCCATCTGCCTGAGGAAAACTAAAAGCAATATAAATGTTGAGAGTTTTAAAAAATGGTTACTGCCATGACATTGCAACTTCTTCTTTAGGTTAAAATCCTTCCTTTTATGTTAATAGTTTTCAAAACCACAAGAAAACCCGTAAGACAAAAGGGTTCATTATTAAACACATAATACATTAATACTGAAAGTGTTGTTTACTAGGAGTCTTCAAATTGAAAATTTCCATTCATTTTTATGCCAGCTGAGAAAAATGATAAGGCTTGCTTTAGACTGTTTTCTAAGTCTAAATTGCAAGACTTCTCAAATGCAAGCAGTAAAGTAGCTATTCTTATAGGCAAATAAGCTGATCTACAAATCAAATCTTACTGTCTTGGGAACAAGGAGTTAATAATTCTAAAATACTGTTTCACTTTTTTATCCCTAAAGTAATGTTTACAGGAAAATAAATTGAAAACAACTGCAAATTCCACTAGCACCTACCTAAAAAGGACTCCAAAGCAAATAATTTCTTGAAAGAAACCGTACCAAAATCTAATTGGAAATACATCTCTGTTTGTTTTGTCATTGAATATTTTTATCAGTGAAAAACTGGTAATACCCTGAAAAGCAGAACTTAGTATTTATCTTCTGCCTTTCATGACAGAGAGGGGAAAAGAGGAAAGGAGCAGAAATCAGGAGTAAAGCAGGTGGATGTTGGGAAGAAGTAATTACATTTTGCTTTGTCCTGAAACATCTAGAATATAAATACACAAGAAGCTCTTGGCAAGCATATGATCTTTGATTTTTCCATATTAATTTGAAATTAATTCCATTTTCATCAAGGCTGGTAAAAAAAAATGTGAGGCCAAAGGAAAGCACTGAGATATAAAAAAAAACAGGTTCTCTGCTGGGTCATCCTAAAGTCCATCCACCCTACCACTGCTCTGCAGCAGTAGTAACCAGGAAAAGGAGAGGAGGAGGAGGGCTGGCCTTTCCTCCTTCCTGCCTCCTCCCAGTGTTCCACCCTGGCTGCCTAGGATCTCCCCTTCCCACACTTTTCTTGCACAACCTCTTCTCTCCCTCACCCCTTCCCTTTATGCTAGGCCAAGGGAGAAAAGGTTCATTATTGCACTATAGCACTTAAAATGCTGCTGCAATCCTTACTGCTCTACCACCTACACTACCACATTTTACAGTGTCCTGACACCACAGATACCTACAGCTATACTACCCCTCAAAAAACCCCAGACTGTAACTTTTCATCATCTCACACAGCAAGAGCTTTTCCTTGAAGATGGAACATGCCACCATGCCTACACTTTCTGATGTGGGGACCTTGGAGACTCCTTTTCTGTGGATGAAGTCCAGCCTGGAGCAGGCCAAGACTTCAGGACAACTAGCATCTCATTAGCTTGAGAAGTTCTTGCCACAATGACTCTGAGCTGGCTAACTTTTACAAGGGCTTCATCAAGACCTGCAAGCTATTTGCAGTGGCCACGAGGGAAGATCTATTAGCTGAGTCTCTGCTGCACAGCCCCCATTTTCCTCTGTGGAGGTCTCACCCTTGTGCAGGATGATGGTCCTTGAGGGCACCACAGAGACTGGACATTTAGTCTCACCTACCTTGCTTACTGAACAGCATGGTCCTCCCAAGTTGTTTACCACCTTTCCCGGGTAGGAGGGCCACCTTGCATCTCACAGTCATTTTCTATCTTAAGCATGTGGGCAGGTGCCCCCTGCTCATTCCTTAGCCCAGACTCTGCAGCACTCCGGTTGCTGTTTGTGACCTCCCAGCACACCACTCATGGAGGCAGTATGTCCTCCCTCTGGTCCAGAAATGCATCCCTCAGAAATGCCACCACACACTTGCTCCTTGTCCACTGTGCTTCCTTGCCCTTGTGTGTCATCGCCACAGGAGGATGCAGAGCCTACTGGGCCAGTTTGTGCTCTGACTCAGTTTCTGATGCTGCAAGATAACACGGGAGGGGTGAGAGCAGCCCTGTTCATGCTATGGTTCACAGGCACTCCTGGTTCAGAGGGGAATTTCTGCAATGAAAGGAAGACCAGGAGCACATTTGCAGTCAGTGGGCCAGGAACTAATACCTCTCCTCAGCCCTGCAGCACTCCTGCTGATCTTCTTGCTGCGCTTCTTCCCTCAGCCTTGTATCATCCCTCATGGCTCCCTGGGGTCAGGCCCTGGGAGCAGAGGGAGGTCCCCAGGCAGACCATCAGGGCCTCATAGCCATGCCCATCTCACTGCCCCAGCCAGGAGCAGGGTGGCTAGGGGGCACTGGCCCTGGACATTGGGCACCTCCCTGGGGGCAGGACAGGCCAAGGCCAGGCCAGGTGGTCAGCCCGCAGGTGTCATCAACATCAGCAATGGGAAGGGGAACCAGGACCAGACAAAGCCTGGGGATGCCCTGGGTGGGACTGGTCAGGGCCAGTAAGTTCTAGTAGTGTATTGTGGACACTGACACATATTTCTAGTCCTTTGGACATTTATTCTTTTCTTCCCCCCACCCCTGCCCCACACACACACACTTCACTCTCCCTGCAATTACTAGGTCTTGTCTGTATTTTGTCCTCTCTCTAAACCTGTTTATTTTTGGGGAAAAGAGAGCAGCAGTTTTGTCATGAATAGACTAGTGCTCATTTGGTCCAAAACCCTTAATGGGGAAAAAAAAAAAACCTTTAAAAATGGTCACTACAAAAAGATATTTAAGAGAGAGTTTAAGAACTGAAGATGAGTATATGGTACTGCCCAGCATCCTCTGCCAGCATCCAGCCAATTAAAGCTCAAGACCTCAAAGCCATCCTGCACCAGAGGTTATAGATATGCATTTCATAACCATAAGTGAATTTACATGGATTCTGGCAATCTCTCTGTAGCTTATCTAAGCAATTAAACCCTTTTAGTCAGAGGCAAGGTGCGTCACAGTTTAATTTCAAGTGATATGAAGAACTTTTTTAACTTCTCTCACCCACTTTTTTTGTTTCTCCTAGTGTTTATATTGGAAAAGACAGAAAACAGTTATCTCTGTCATCTCCCCAGAGCACTCCTGATTTTCTTTTTGTTGTTATTTGTTGTTATTTCCTATCACTCATCCCTTTTCTAGACCAAACAGTCCTAGGTTACTTACCCATTCCTTAATCTAAATCCATTATATGCCTTTTATCATACTTGTCAACTTTTCCAAAACTTTTACATTTCAACTGTATCCTTCCTGAGATAGAGAAAACCCTCCTGTACAACATATTTAGAGGTGGGAAAACTATGTATTTCTACAGCAGAATGACAATGTTTTTTGTTTTGTTCTCTTACTGATTTATCGGTTTCTGCTACTACCTCAGTATTTGCTTTGCTTTTTTGATTGCTGTTAAGCAGTGAGTTGACATCTTCATGAATTATCTACCATTTTTCGGGTTCTCATTTCGGAGTGATAAAGGTTAGCACAGAGTTCCTCATTGTACATATGAAGTTAGAGGTTTTTCTTTTTTATTCATATCTCTGTGCTATAGTAACTTTGTGCAGTCTATCACAAATAATTAACATTTCTGAATAAACTATTCAGAAGAACAGGGGGTTTTACATCAGGTATTGAAATTGCAAAATTTTCATTAACTTAATGGAATCAGGAGTTTACCGGGATTTTTGAAACTAATAAACGTTAAAATAAGAAGTATCCACATTGAAATGTTCACAGGCAAAGGAGAGCGCTATCAGCACAGACCCGTCTGATTTGATAGGCAGGTAGGGACAGTTGAGATGCCCTGAGGTATCCCTCCTGGCTTCCAGTTACTAGTCCAGAAGGACACACATCTCTTTTCAACTATGTGTCATAACTATCAAGATAAGGAGGAGACTGAGGGACAGGGCAAATTACAATAGGCATTTTTTGGGCAGCTGAATCATACCTGAGATCAACTATGTTGTCTCAACAAGAAACAGGATTTTCTTACTGTCTTGTAATATACCAGTCAAAGTGCGAGTCAACTTTTTTAACGTGAATATGTAAAGTCCAGAAGAGTAAATGGCCCAGCTTCTTTCCCAGAGTCTGAACACTTATCACCACACAGTTTTAAAGCTAAGTCCTGTCCTATTATAAATGAATCTATTATAACCCTGTTCTATTATAATTATAGTTATAATTGACTTTTCTTTCTGATTGTCTGAATGTGCCTTGGTAGTCCAAATAAATCATTACTCCACTAATCATCAAATCTATGCATTTTTATTACCTATGCACTGAATGAGCTGTGCCTCTCACCTCTCACATACCTTTATTCTCTCATCCTCCCCACTAGGTGTCAGATGATTACCCAGGGCCAAAGATCCCCTGGACTTCAAAATGTTTGTCTTTTGTAGGGTTTAGTAGCGCATTTAATAGCATTAATACAGCTGTTTTCAACTGGTATTCTGCCTGCAGCTTTGAGTGCAGAGGAGATGCTGAAGCAGGGCAGTGAGGGAAGAGATTGGGGCTGAAGCAGTGGTGCAGAGCGGCAAACCCTCGAGAAGCTCAGAAGAGAAAGTTTAAGGCTGGGAGATGAAACCAGTTAATCTGTCATGAAACTACAACTGAATCCCTAGCAAACATTGTGAAGAAGAGAAAGCCTGGCCTAAGATGGTATAGAATTTTGAATTAAAAAGAAGGATTGCAAACAAAAATAATAAAAATATAGAAAACTCTGCTTTTGACCAGGGAGTGTGTAAAAAAGTTACCTCTTTTTAATGATGTATGATAAAATTTCCTGCAACCCTTACAAAAGACCAGTATTTCATAAATTAAACAAAAAAAATATTTATTAATTCATTCCTACCAATAATAATTATTAATTTATTCCTACCAATATAGTAAGCATATATTTTCATTTGATTTTATAAATCTACATAATACGCATGTATTTTAAATCAATATACTATAACATGGGGTCTCTAATTTAGAGATAAACCAAAGTCCACTTGTGAATAAAGCTGTCCTCATAGAGTGAAAATGGAACACCAGTTAAGCTGAACAGCCACATTCAGGCAATCAAGGTGAAACATAAGACAGAACATTAATTATTCCTATAGATTTCTAATTTTTTAAAAAACTTTGATACAAAAATATATGGAGATGCTACATAAAGGGCATAGCCAATTCTAAACAAGCCAAATTCAGATTTGCTGCAATCCTAATTCTGCCTACCATGAAATCATGGGACTGGTCTAATGACTTTTGCAAGTGAAAGGGGCTACCTCTCATATGTTAAACCTTAGAAAGTAGCGAAAGAAAACACTACTTGGCATTATAACAGCAATAGCATGCTTCTAGAATTTTATTTCCTCTTTTAATCATATAGGAAGTGAGAAGTTAGCACCTCACTCCTTGATGGCATCCCACTTAACAAGCACACACAAAATGAAACATTTTAAATGCTTCACAAAGTGAAGGGGAAGTGTGTAATCATGTTTCTTCAAAGAATACAAAGTGAATATGCATAGACAATAGAAACATAAATACTGCTTTTATGTGTTTTGCCCATGTTTTCAGACCAGACATTCCTTTTGGGAGGAGGTGAGGGGGGGGTGCTGGAATATAATTTCAATAATTTATTAAATGTAATAGAAAATAGTGATATAAATGTGATGTTTTGTTAGCAAAGCCAAATAAGTAAGATCAATAATTTTTAATGGTTAGTTTATAGAAAAGAGTGGTCTTTTTTATCAAGTTTTGGTAATTCTTTCCAACAGAAAAGGCCCACCTGACCAATATACCACGTAGCTGGGGAGGAGCTTAATTACAAATACTGAAGCAAAAACAATGGTTTGACACACATATTTCAAGGTCAAAAAAAGTGTCAATTAAAAAAAATAAATATCAGGAAATAAAGGGAAATAAATACGAGGAAAATGGACAGCTGAACTACTCAGGCAGCTCCCTTTAGGAGATGGATGTTGAGCTTTGCCTGGTTTCTTGCCTCTGGTTTCACAGCTGCATGTTGAGAAATGAAAAGATCCAACCTGATGAAATAACTCAATAGTTCCAACAGCCCCCAATCCACCAAAACTCAGTGAATATCCACAGCATCTCTGTTTTCCATTGCTTTTAATGAGACATGTTAGAGGAGTCATTAACAACTTTCAAACTCCAGAACAGGTAAGAGATTTTTGCTGGAGTTAAAACTAAGTCCACTGTGGGTTTTTTATTGTCTTCAACTAATGCCAGAAACTGGTCTTTATCTGAAGAAACCGCAAACAGATGAACCAGAATTTTGACATTTTTTATTGTCAAAACTGGCCTATACAACTGCCAGATGCTCTGCTTTTAAATACTAAGATTAGAAAGTTCACTTTCTCTTCCCTCTGCCCCTGTTGTATTCTTACAAGAAAGTAAAAATGTTCTACTTTAGGAGCTACAGTTGTCTTCAGTGTCTGTAAATAACTCACTCAGGGCAAACAAGCAGTCCTGTGAGTGCTGTTCTTGCATCTGTCTGCTTCAGGTAACCCTGTGGGCTAATGTCATCTTCTACTTTCTTTCCTTTTTCTTTGCTTCTTGCTTCTGATGTTGCTGTTGCGTATTAACAACTGTCTCTCCCCAGGGTAGGAACATATTCAGAACAATTTCCTCATGGAGTTATTGTCTGACACCAGAGTTTTGCATATTGAAATTGTCCTGTTCTTCAGAAGCTTTAGATGTATCCCATATCCTGGTGCATTCATCAACATAATAAACACACTACATACAAAACTGGTAGAAAACAATAGAATAATTTTTCTTCAGTAAGCATACTTTCATTTAAAAAATTCTCTGACAAGCACATGTTGAACCGTGCTGGTTTTCTAACTTAATTTCGGTCATCTTAAAATATAAATAAAGAATATTTTATACTATTATATAATATCATTATAAATAAAGAATATTTCTTTGTTTTTACTTTTGACTTCTTTTGATTTAATTGCTTTATAGCATTTAGTTTAATTCTAACTTTAATAAGTATTATGACTGTATATTTTAAATACAGTCATCTGTTACCAAAAAATTGAATCACATTGATGACAAACATTTTGGCATTACTTAATCACAACTTTTTTTTTTTAAAAAAAATCTTGTTTCCGGTAAGATTTTTCATTTTCATTTAGAGTTAGTCTAATTGCCTGATGCTGTTTTTTCTTTTCAGGATGGAAATATTTCTGGTCCAATTTCAACTATATGTCAAAGTAAGTGCATGACTCATGCAAAAGGATGTCTTTACATACCTTAAACTTTCCTGGAACTGTAAGACAGCTGATCACAAGCAGAATTGTGAGGTTTTGGCATCATATTTTATGTGTTTGAATCTTGCTATATTTCTTTATATTCTTACCACTACCATGTAGCCAAAGATTTAGTCATCAATGAGAAAAGATGTAGAAAAATATGTATGTTCTTCTCATCTGGGTTCATTTGACAGGAAAGCAAATGGGGTTGCTACTGTCCTCAAGATGTGTCAGAGCTTTTTGGCATCAAAGCAGCACACAGCGTACCCTTTCATAACTGTCAGAGGTCAGCACATTACTTGTATCACCATTGCCATATCTAACTAAGTCTTCTGCTGTGGAAATAATCACATATGCATGAGGAAAATAAGAGAAGGAAGAAGAGGAAGGGGCAGAGAGAAGAAAGCAAAACACCAAAATAGAAGTGCCATAGAGTAAGTAACATAGTTTTCCATTTCCCGTATCTTTCTAGCGTGACTGTTGGCAGATAGTTGGTTGCCAGCTATTTACTAAATTTGTTCAATGAATATTAAGCACTAGAGAACAACACGAGTCAGTGATCACTCTGTAGAATCCCACTGACAATTCTTACTGCCACAGGTGAAACATAATCCACTGCAGCACTGGGAAGAGAAGTGTAGTGTAATACATTGAATGGCAGAATGCTTGACATGAACCAACTGTAAAGCAGGCAAAGCTGTTTCTCTCTTAGAAAGTATTTTTCCTGTTTAAACTGTCCCTGACACATGGTATAACAGTGTGGCATATATCAAATATATTTCAGGAAAGTATTACACATTTCTGATTTGGACAACTGACCAAAAAGGAACTAAACACGTGTGTACCTTTTTCTTACTAGATCTACCCTTCCTTGCTGCAGGATTATAACCATTTTTATAGCTATCTTCTGTTTTTTTCCATATTTTAGACTTACTAGTTCACCAGACAAAACTTGCTAGTATTTAATTATTTTAATTCTTACAGTAGAAAAATTTTCTATTGTTGTTGAAAATATTACTTATTGAAATAAAAGAACAAAACATTTAAAATTATCAAAATCCATTACCACATCTAATCAAAGTTGTGGTTTGAAGACATATTTTCATCCTGTAGTGACTGAGCCTTCTTAATGGTCTACAGTATCAATAATATGCATCATCTTCTGTCTTGCTACGGGAACATGCTATACTTGAAATTCATTTTAGGGGTGCTTCCACATAGCAAAATGTCCAGGCCACAGGAGATAATTTCTAAAAATCAACTTGTAATTTCAGCTTTCCTGAAACATGGCAAGAGCATTTTAGTTTGGGGAAAAATGTTATAATTTTTAAATAGAATCATTTTCTTTTCTGATCTTTTACTTTTAAAAATACAAGTATTCCTAATTTGTGTATTTACTACATTTAACTTAATACCTATTTTCGATCATAAAATATTTCCTAGAGAAAAATTTCAGGCCTGACTTAGTTATTAGGTAAGAATTTTACTATTATTATAGTTATTGTATTACATGTTAGAGAGCTACTCAGACTGAAAGCACAGAACTAGCTTTCCTTCTTTCTTTTTCTTCCTTCCTTCCTCTGTCTTTCTTTCTCTCTTTCTTTCTCTTTCTTTCTTTATTTATTTCTCTCTCTCTCTTTCTCTCTTTCTCTATTTCTTTCTCTCTTTCTTTTCCCTCACTTTGCATTCAACAGACTTGTGTATGGAGATAGGGACAGTATCACAGGGGATCTATGTTTCAGTTTTAGCTGTTCATTCTAGGTTGTCTCTGCCTGCATAGTTCCTCACAGTCAACAGCAGTAACTTGCCCTATCCCTGTCTTTTCACCCCAAAAAATTAAAAGTGTTACAGTCACAAATGATATAGAATTGAGTCAAAGAGAGGAATTTGTGGCATGGTGGGTCTGTAAAGCATGTCTTCAGTTCATCTCTGACTGTCCATAATTTTCAAAAATACCCTAAATTCATAACAGTAAGGAAACTTTTGCAGAGTGCAATAGAATAAGTACTGATTTGGACAGCGTTTAGCCTCCATTTCTAAGAGAGGGGGAATCTATTTACATACACGAAATTCAGAGGTATGGCTAAGCAGTCCTTATATGATACTGTGTCTTTGTAATAGTAAGTTGCTGAAAACTATGTAGTAGATAATTATTTTTAAAGCTTTGAAATGCTTTCTAAAAGTACACCGCCTTGATTTAATACTGCCATTGGTGTTCACATAAAAAATTGTCATTCTAATGAATCCTCCTGCTTTGTTTAAAGCCCAAATTCATTGCCAAACAAAGGCTTTGTTGTTAGAAGTGTTGATTGTGCAGTGTGATTACAGACGTAAATTGAATACCAATGTCTGTGAAGCCTTATTTTAAAGGTAATAGGAAATATCTTCATATTATTTGTTCTGAGAAATGGCATTACTTAAAAATAACATTCTGGCAGATGTAGTTACAAACACACATCAAAGCAGAAGAAAATTTATTGGAAACAAAAAAAAAATCCTTTCAAAAATTACTAATTTAGTCTTCAGGACTTAGAGGTGTTGAAAGGAAAGGGCATGAGACCCAATTGATTTCAGACTCAGACTCAATAACTAAGTTTTTGTGTTTCACCTTCTCCAGTGTAGAAACAAGGTCCTGTGTCACTGAAATTAATTAGTTTTTAACTTATATGTTATTGATTATGATGATTATTATTTGTGTTTGTGCACAGGAGTTTAATTCTTTTCTTATTGCCATATAAACATTCAGCAGAAATATGGTGGCTTATAGAACTGATAGAAGCAGACAAAGGAGTACAAAGAAACAATGACTCGTGACAGATACCAGTGTCAGCACATCAGCCACCGTATTGTTTCTAACTTCTTAGTTTTTGGGTGGTCTGCTTGAATTCACTAAAGAGATTTAAAGAAATATTTTAGGGGGAAAAAACTGATATTACCTTACTAATTTTCATTGGAAGTTTTTAGCCTCTCAAACATGTAAGGCATTGCGGGAGAAAGGAGAGAACAACTTGTATAAAAACAAGTGGAGTATAGAGTATGGTATCATTTGCTGATCAGATTTATTTGCTAACCTATTCACACTAAATGAAAGATGTTGAGTAGAATATGAATAGACTATGTATTTGAAAGAAAGTGGAACTGTTTGATATGATGGGAAGGAGGGAGTAAGTGGATGCTAAAAAAGCCATGACTGAGTCAAAGCAGGAAACCCAAGAAACCCAGAGTTTAGAATGGATTTGAGGAGTAAGGATTACCTTACAAGCTGAGAATTTTAGCTAGACAAAACCGGAAAGGGTCATCAAAATTTACTTGTGGGATTTAACTCACTTCATTCTTGTCATTTACAATGTTGCTGTTCATATTTAAGCTAACCATCTTTTGCTCCTAGTAAGCAATGAATTTCTGATCAGTACAGAAATTGGAGTCCAAAGAACAGCTAGTCTCATACTAAATAGAAACCTACTCTGACTGAGATGACTCTCACCCTAAACATTATGGATTGGTTTGGCTAAATTCCTGTAGGGTATAATGATAGCTAAGACTTCTATCCCAGCTGGGCACATTCATTTAATTAATACTTTAATAAGGTAGACACATTCTAGATGCCTTCAGTTTAGACAATTGTATCTGAGCTGATCACACTAGGACCATTTTGTGGTCAATGGAGAGAAACAGCTATTTTTAAGGTGTCACACATATAGGCATTTACTTTAAGACAGGATGAATCTTACTGAAGAAATGCCTGGTTTTTTACACTGAATATCAAGGTAGAAATTTAAGTGACAAATTATGCTGTAGAATTTTATAGTATATTGTCAAAAATAGAGTAAATTAAAGTTCATTTGAGAAGATAATTAGGTTGTAAAGCTTTTATTTTACAATGAGAAACGAACATTTCTGTTTGGTAATGGTAATTTCTTCAACAAAACATCCTGAAGGACTCCAGGCCTTTTCAATAGAAACTGTTGCTTACTTTTGAAAATCATGCAAATACTATCTTCCGTTAAAAAAAAAAGATAGTATGCAATATCTTACTTAATAGGATGTCATAGAAAAGGCTTCATGATATCCATTTACTTTATTACATTTTAGAAGGAAAAGGGATTATTTTAGATGTACAATACTAATATTTATCACATATTTATTGGACTTACAAATTATTTTAGAAGATGTATACATAAATTTTTAATGTTTATTCTGTATTTTTCAATTAACATTTGCCTTCTATGGTATATAGAAAAGACACTTTGTTAAACAATGGAAATGTAATTACTGTCTCCAGAACTAAATGAATATAATATCCCTAAATATAATTTTGTTCTGTAAAACTATATAGTAGAAGGATGCGAACCTGGACTGATGGTTGCACTCAAAGAGGTGGGGTCAACGGCTTGATGTCCAAGTAAAGACAAGTGATGAGTGGTGTTCCTCAGGGGTAGGTGCTGGGACTGATACTATTTAACATCTTTGTTGGCAACATGGATGGTGGCATTGAGTGCACCTTCAGCAAGTTTGCCGACAACACCAAACTGTGTGCTGCAGTCAACATGCTGGAGGGAAAGGATGCCGTCCAGAGGGACCTGGACAGGCTGGATAAGTGGGCCTGTTCAAACCTCATGAAGTTCAACAAGGTCAAATGCCAGGTCCTGCATGTGGGTCAGGGCAATCCTAAAAACAAATACAGGCTGGGCAGAGAATGGATCAAGAGCAGCCCTACTAAGAAGGACTTAGGGGTGTTGGTGGATGAGAAGCTCAACATGAGCTGGCAATGTGTGCTTGCAGACCAGAAGGTCAACTGTGTCCTGGGCTGCATCAAAAGAAGTGTGGACAGCAGGTTGAGGGAGGTGATTCTGCCCCTCTACTCTGCTCTCGTGAGACCCCACCTGGAGTACCGTGTCCAGCTCTGGGGCCCCCAACATAAGAAGGACATGGACCTGTTGGAGCGGGTCCAGAGGAGGGCCACAAAGATGATCAGAGGGCTGAAGCACCTCTCTTATGCAGACAGGCTGAGACAGTTGGCGTTGTTCAGCCGGGAGAAGAGAAGGATCCAGGGAGACCTTATAGCAGCCTTCCAGTATCTGAAGGGTGTCTACAAAAAAAGCTGGAGAGGGACTTTTTACAAGAGCATGTAATGATAGGATGAGGGGTAATGGCTTCAAACTGGAAGAGGGGAGATTTAGATTAGATATTAGGAAGAAATTTTTCACTATGAGGGTGGTGAGGCACTGGAACAGGTTGCCCAGGGAAGTTGTGGAGGCCTTGTTGCTGAAAGTGTTCCAGGCCAGGTTGGATGGGGCTTTGAGCAACCTGGTCTAGTAGAAGGTGTCCTTGCCCATGGCACGTGTTTGGAACTAGACGATCTTTAACGTTCCTTCCAACTTAAGCCATTCTATGATTCTGTGAAGTCAGTATTAAACAGAAAACCATGTTTTAAGCACCCTGAAACATGAGAATAAACCATTAGAAGGTTTCCAAAACTTGAAATCTCCTTGCCTCTAGAAAACACCATGCTAAATTTAGCCACTTTTTTCACATTTTTTATACCTATTTGAAGGTTGTTGCATGATCCTGTTACATAGGTGATTAGAACCTTCTCTAATTCTCAGCATAAAGGTTTGTAATGTTTGTTAACATCCATTTAATTTTGTAATACAATCTTTTACTCATAAAAAGTTCATTTGATACTAGCAAGTTCGACTCCTTTATTGGGTAGAGGCTCTTCACCAGAGCAGAGCATTGTTTAGCTGCAAGCTGAATACTGTCACTATACAACACTGAATCAGTAGGATCTATTAAGTGGATGATTTTGTTAGTGCGAAAAAGGATTAGACTTTTTTTTGAAGTATGAACAGTTTTCTAGAAATAAGATACAAATTTTGCAGCAAAAAACCTTATTAAATAGAAGCTTTAATAAAAGCAGTATTTTATAACTGAGTGCATATGCAATAAAAATACAAATTTTGCAAAGAACAATGTGATCAGCAGCAGGGTAGAATAGAAACCAGTCTTTAACAAGCAATTTGAGGAAAGAATAGCAACAAATTATGAAAAGTGAGTTTTCATAATATGCTTTTTCATACACTGGTTAGGTAGTGACTAATCACTGTAAGGTATATACACAGTAACAGGCTTATTACTGTAGTAAAATGAAATTGAATATAAATGACATCGCTGTGCTATTGCATCTGTGGGTTGAAGAAAACAAACCATGCCAAACCAAAACAATCTTTTCTCTCCAGTGTGTCATCAGATACAAATCAGAAAGTCACTTTTTAAATGCTTGCATTAATGAAATGTTCAGGGTTACATTCAGACCAGCTGAATTCCACCTAAATCCCAGTGTAAGTAGATGGTTAACTTTCAGGGAATGATTCAGAATGGTTATTCTCAAGAAACATTTATTTAGCATTTCCATTTTGACCTCAATTCATTGTTTTTTAAAAATATGTTTTTGTGAATTCATAGAAATCTGAGATACTCTGTGCTACCAGATTCTGTCACAATTCAGAGAGTGATGTCATATTCTGGAAAAGGCCCACTTATTTACTAGGCTCATATTATGCCTAATTTGTGATCCCTGATCTCTACAATGGATATAATTTGATGATGAGCTGTTTCATGGAAGGCTAGTAGCTGAAGCCCCTTACCTTGGAGAGCCCTTGTCATATGGAGGTTTGAACCCACTGCTCCTCCCTCAGGGGTATGTAAAACTGCCTTGGCAGAAGTAAGACTAAGAAAGTACATGATACAGCTTTCCAAGTTGACTTTATTGCTGAGCCCAAATCCATAAGATTTATGAAACCCAAAGGAGATGAAGAAAGTCTAATTCTGTAATTTGGTGTTCTTCAATGGAAGAGTGAAAGCATATCTAGGTTCTAGATCCTGCTCCCACAGTAGGACCTCTTATAAGAGAGACAATTTATTATTTTTAGACTTTAGGTAAAATTCATAAGAATCGTTATTGGCAAGGACAGGTACTTCAAGCCTCATGCAGAGGAGTGGGTTTATCACAAAGCCATGTCTTCTGTGGAAACTTACCATAAGAAATTTTATCTCACTCTTTTGGGACCTAAGAGCAAACACAGTTTCTATGCCTTAACTGTGACCTCATAAGTTTTAAAGCTATGTTACCTCAGTCATGTCTGAACTTTCAATATCTACTCATGAGCATCTAGAGATTACTGCATTATGCACTTTTCCATCTCCATATTCTCTAAATTTATTATGACCAGTGGAGATAAAGAGCTATATGCTAGCTGATTTTCTAGGCCAGGAAAAACAAAAGTACATCTGAAATGTTCTTACAGTTACATCGCTTTTCTTTAATTTTTTGTATTTTCCCCTGTCTCCATCTAATTTCTGAGTCTTGTCAGAGACTCAGAGTGGATTCTTAGAGCCACATTCCTGAACTTTACTTTAGCTTTTAAAAATACTCTTGAAATATTAATAATACATTATATCTATCTGCCTATTACTATATAGTTAATCAGAATTATAAAAGCTCTTTCTCAGAGCTGTTACACCCTCATTAATCCAGTGATTTTTAGATTTGGAATGCACAAGCATTGTGAAAACAAAGAACATGTATCACAGAACCGTAGAACTTTAATTAAAACTAGAAGAAGCAGGATAATTAAGGTACACTGCTAACATCAATATCACATTGAAATGGCCATTTGGAAACCTTTACAACCAATTGTCTGCTAGAGAAACAGCTTGTTAAGCCTGTGTGAGTTCAGATACTTCCCTTGGAAAAATTACGTCTTCAGCTGGCACATCAGAAGCTGGCAACAATATCTGCTCATGTAATTAAAAATTTAATAGAAAATTGCACAGAAGTGAATTATCTGTAGAGAAATGTAGTTTAAAAGATTCAGGTAAACTGAAAGTATTTAAAATTAATTATATTAATTTGTTTCTGAGAACCTGTATAAAGCATATTTGATAATTCTTAATCAAATTTCTCTCAGATATGTAACTTCATAGACTCTAGTGGTAGTGCTCTCATCAACATTAAAGCACAGTAGACTTAACCAGTATTCAAAATATGGTTTTAATGAAATAATTATAACAATTTTTATCTAAAAAACACAGTTTAAAAAGCAGAGCAATTTATCTTAGTTGATCAGATGCTACCAGAAAATATATATGTATATAAAATCATTTAATCGTATAATCATAAAAAGGTTATATATAGACACATATAATCATATAATCATAGAATGGTTTAGGTTGGAAGGGACCTTAAAGATCATCTAGTTCCAACCCCCCCTGCCATAGGCAGGGACATGTCCCACCAGACCAGGCTGCTCAAAACCCCATCCAACCTGGCCTTGAACACTTCCAGGGATGGGGCCTCCACAACTTATCTGGGCAACCTGTTCCAGTGTCTTACCGCCCTCATAGTGAAAAATTTCATATATATATGAAATAGGAAAATGAAGCTGTACCTGCTGTGTTTGTGTTTGTATTTTTAAATATCATGATTAATTTAGAAGCAATAAAAAATACCATAATAAGATAATAAGTAATATCAAAACCTTAAATTAGTTCATAAAGAAAGATCTTTAGGAAATATTATCTATATTTTTAAAAAAGTATGTGAAGCAATACGTAATATAAGTAAAGAAGGTTTGCTTAAATAGCTGAAAAAATCTGAATAAAGTATTTAGGTGAAATTTTTACTATGGTTATGGAGTATCAGTCTCTGTGTAAGCTTAACATGTTTTGAAAGTTATTGGAAGTTGTTGAATGCAGAGAGAAAGTTGGAGGGTTCAAAATTGTAACATTAAGACTATGACGCATAATGTCAAAAAAAGCTTGGTTTTATGCAGGAGGAATTGATGATGTGGAATCTATTAATTTTTAACAAGATATCTTTGGTTCACTGGTTAACAAAAATGGTGAGAACAGAAATAATAAATTACAAAAGAAAGAACTAATTTAGGGTTTCTAGAAAGAGTGATGCAACATAGAAAATCATAATTGTGCTGTCTCACGATCCTAGTCGCAAGATGGTTTGTCCACAGAGGAAACAGCAGACAAATAAATAAGAAAAAGATCTTCAAAGAGGAGAAATAAGGTGATCACGAAGATTAAATGTTAGGGTTTACAGATTGTCATAGATCCCCTCTGGACACTGTCCAATAGTCTGAAGAACCTTTACTGCAGATACCTCAGACATTACACTAAACAAAAAGTAGTTTTACTTATTCTGTATTTTGGCAATATTCAGTTATGACTGATATGAAGCCAAAAGTGAAAAGTATTGGTAAAGTACAAACTTCTAAACAATAGTACTATAAACTATAACACATTGTAAAAACAATAATCATTGAAATTACAGATGATGGAAATATAAGTGAAGTAAGAGATCATTGTAGAAATGGATATTAAAATATATTTTTATCTCCTTGACAGGAGTAGGAAGAAGACTTTTTTTAGAAATCTATTCCCTGGAAAAAATGTTTCACCATTGTGAAATAACACATTTAAAAATATCTGCAGGAAGAAAACCATCTATAAAAACAGCTTATGAAGAGCTTATGCAGTGTAGTTTGCAATTGGGCTACCACGAATTATCAAGAAACAGGCAGAAATTTCTTTAAGCCCTGCAATGAACTCTAAGTTTCTTGATCAGGGATCTTTTAATTTCCCTTTTTCTTTGTCCCAATGAAAGCCCTCCCTGACTGTCCTGGTCTGAGGTAAAACAGGACCAATTTTGTTCAGTAACTTTGCTTCTTAGCTAGGCCTCTTCTAGCTGCTGAAATTAACAGCATATTGTGCAGACAATGTTCACTCTCCTGAGTGATAAGATCTGTGTTTATAGGTGATACCAGGGCATGGTATGCAGGGAGGCTCTTGCTTATACTTATTGCTATAACAACCAAGGCCAAACAACTTTGTTACTTGCCCCGTTGGAGGGTCGGAAGCGGAAAAGCGCAGTGGGGTCCCACCTGCAGGGAGGAGCGGACAGGACAGGTGACCCAAAACTGACCAACAGGGTATTCCACCCCATCTGCCTCATGCTCAGCATAAAAGCTGAGGGATCAAAGCGTCAGCCCTCTCTCTCACTCTCTTGCTTCAATGGCTGATGTCTAAAGAGGACTCTGTCTGTTCGTCTGCCTTTGGTCGCCATCCTGAATCCAGATCCGGAATCCAGTTCCTGTCCATCACTTAGTCCTGCCAGGGACTCCTCCAGTGCCAGCCAGTGTCGTGATTGTCATCCTGGGAGCTTGATATAGTTTTGTATATATTTCATTATTTCCTTTTATTTTTATTATTAATATTTCATTAAAGTAGTTTAGTTCCTTCTAAACTTATCAGTCTCTTTTTCCCTCCTCTGCCTCTCCCTCTTTGAAGATGGATAGAGGGGAGCATCTGTCGGTCCCATCTGGGGTCCCCTATGTCCCCAGTGGCCGATTTGGCCTAAACCACAACACTGACAATGGTATTTACTGTCTAATTGAAGGAAATGCTACTTGCCAATTCATTTCATTGTTTACACCATTTCATATAAAGGAATTTCTAGACCTATTGATTTCTGCCCATCATCAACAACAGTGACCCAAGTAGAATTAATCTATCGCTGTTAAAATCAAACTAGTGATGCTGGAATGCTATGGAGCTTTTAAAAATATTCCAAAATAAATTTAGAGTAACAGACTATTGTTTGATTTTCCTGGAAGAGAAGGCAAAAAAAATTAATGGCAACAAAAAGTGTCTCCTTCAAACAATCACATGTTACAATGTGATCATAAAATTATAGAATCATAGAATCATTTGAGTTGGAAAAGACCTTTAAGATCAGCAAGCCCAACTGTAAACTGCCTAGTCCACCACTAAACCGTGTCCCTCAGCACTACATCTACTTGTCTTTTAAATACCTTCTGGGATGGTGACTCAACAACTTCCCTGGGCAGCCCGTTCCGATGCTTGATAACCTTTCAGTGAAGAAATTTTTCCTGACATCAAATCTGGCAAAATTTGAAGACATGTCCTCTTGTCCTACCTCTTGTTACTTGGGAAAAGAGACAGACACCCACCTCGCTACAACATCCTTTTAAGTACTTTTAAAGACCAATAAGGTCTCCCGTCAGCCTCCTTTTCTCCAGATTAAACAACCCCAGGTCCCTCAGCTCCTGCTCATAAGACTTGCTCTCTAGACCCTTCACCATCTTCGTTGCTCTTCGGACCCACTCCTCAATGTCTTTCTTGTAGTGGCGGGCTTAAAACTGAATACAGTATTTACAGTGCAGTCTCACCAGTGCCGAGTACAGTGGGACAATCTCTTCCTTAGTCCTGCTGGCCACACTATTACACTGATACAAGCCAGGATGCTATTGGCCTTCTTGGCCACCTGGGCACACTGCTGGCTTGGATTCAGCCAGTTGTCAAGCAGCAGATTCAGGTCCTTTTCCAGCAGGGAGCTTTCCAGCTACTCTTCCCCAAGCCTGTAGCTTTGCATGGGCTTGTTGTGACCCAAGTGCAGGACCCAGCACTTAGCCTTGCTGAAACTCGTCCAAAGCTTGTCCAGATTCCTCTGTAGAGCCTTTCTACCCTCAGGCAGATCGATGCTCCCACCCAACTTGGTCTCATCTGCAAACTTACTGAGGGTGCACTCTATCTTCTTGTCCAGGTCATTGATAAAGATATTAAACAGAACTGGCCCCAGTACTGAGCCCTGGGGAACACC
The DNA here is from genome assembly GCA_017639485.1 of Pluvialis apricaria. Lineage (NCBI taxonomy): Eukaryota > Metazoa > Chordata > Aves > Charadriiformes > Charadriidae > Pluvialis > Pluvialis apricaria. Next base: position 98,838,426 of record CM030009.1, read on the forward strand.
ACTTGTGACCGGCCACCAACTGGACTTAACTCCATTCACCACAACAATTTAGGCCCAGCCATCAGGCCAGTCTTTTTACCCAGAAAAGCATATGCCCATCCAAGCCAGGAGCAACCAGTTTCTCCAGGAGAATGCCATAGAAAACAATGTCAAAAGCTTTACAAATGTCCAGGTAAACAACATCTACAACCTTTCCCTCACCCAGTTAGTGGGTAACCTTGTCATAGAAGGAGATCAGGTTAATCAAGTAGGATCTGTCTTTCATAAAGCCATGCTAACTGGACATGATGACCTTGTTTTCGTGTACATGCTTGTCATGGTTTGGCCTGAGCCGGCAGCAACGAACCACGCGGCCGCTCGCCCAACCCCCCACAGCTGGGGGGGGGAATAGGAAGAAAAAGGCAAAACTCGTGGGTTGAGATAAAGGCAGTTTAACAGAACAGCAAAGGGAAGAGAAAACAGTAACAATAACACGGATAACGGAATATACAAACGCGATCAGGGCACCGCCGCTCACCGACCGGACCCGGACCCGCGCCGCCGCAGCCCGCGCTGAGCCGCGACTTCCGGCCCCCTCCCCCCGGCAGCTCCCCCCCTACAGCCCGGGCATGGCTCACATGGTGTGGAATACCTGTGTCCCCTCCCATCCTTGGGGAAATTAACCCCATCCCTGCCGGAACCAGGACAATGCTGAATGATGGCACTCAAGATGATCTGGTCCATAACCTTCCCCGGCACTGAGGTCAGACTGACAGGCCTGTAGTTTCCTGGATCCTCCTTCCGGACCTTCTTGTAGATGGGTGTCACATTTGCTAACCCCCAGTCAACTAGGACCATCCTGGTTAGCCATGACTGCTGATAAATGATGGAAAGTGGTTTGGTGAGCTCTTCCACCAGATCCCTCAGCACCCTTGGGTGAATCCCAACTGACCCCATAGACTTTTGTGTGTCTAAATGGTGTAGCAAGTTGCTAATAATTTCCGTTTGGATTACGGGGGCTTCATTCTGCTCCCCATCCCTGTCTTCCAACTCAGGGGACTGGGTATGATGAGAACAACTGGTCTTACTGTTAAAGACTAAGGCAAAGAGGGCATGAAGTACGTCAGCCTTTTCCTCATCCTTTGTCACTATGTTTCCCCCTGCATCCAATAAGGGATGGAGATTCACCTTAGCCCTTCTTTTGTTGCTAATGTATTTATAGAAACATTTTTTATTGTCTTTTACAGCAGTAGCCAGATTAAGTTCTAGTTGGGCTTTGGCCCTTCTAATTTTCTCCCTGCATAACCTCATGACATCTTTGTAGTCCTCCTGAGTTGCCTGCCCCTTCTTCCAAAGGTCATGAACTCTTTTTTTTCCCCTGACTTTCAGCCAAAGGTCTCTCTTCAGCCAGGCCAGTCGTCTTCCCTGTCAGCTTGTCTTTCAGCACATGGGGACAGGCTGATCCTGCACCTTTAAGACTTCCATCTTGAAGAATGTCCAGCCTTTCTGGACTCTTTTGCCCTGCAGGACTGCCTGCCAAGGGACTCTGTCAACCAGGCCCCTCAACAGGCCAAAGTCTGCCCTCCAGAAGTCCAAAGTAGCAGTTCTGCTAACCCCCCTCCTTACTTCTCTGAGAACTGAAAACTCCGTCATTTCATAATCACTGTGCCCAGGATGGCCTTCAACCATCAGATCATCCACAAGTCCTTCTCTGTTTGCAAACAACAGGTCCAGCAGGGTGCCTTCCCTAGTTAGCTCGCTCACCAGCTGTGTTAGGAAGTTATGTTCCACACACTCCAGGAAACTCCTAGACTGTTTCCTTTCTGCTGTATCGTATTTCCAGCAGACATCTGGTAAGTTGAAGTGCTCCACGAGAACTAAGCCTAATGATTGTGAGACTTCTCCCAGCTGCTTTTAGAATACTTTGTCATCCTGATTGGGCGGTCTATAACAGACTCCCACCATGTTATCTGCCTTGTTGGCCTTTCCCCTAATTCCTACCCATAAACACCCGACACTTTCATCACTATCATCAAGCTCTACATTCAAAACACTCCCTAACATACAGGGCTACCCCACCACCTCTGCTTCTTTGCCTATCCCTTCTGAAGAGTTTATAGCCACCCATTGCAGCACTCTAGTCATGGGAGTCATCCCACCATGTTTCCATGTTTGCAACTATATCTTAGTTTTCCTGCTGCATAATGGCTTCCAGTTCCTCCTGTTTGTTGTCCATACTGTGTGCATTGGTGTAGATGCACTTCAGTTGGGCTATTGGTCCCATCACCTTTTTGTGGGGAAAATCCCTAATTCCTATGCGACTGTTCTCAGGAGCTTCCATGGTTTCTGACACATAAATTGCATGTTTGCTGCTGCATGGATCTCCATCCCCTACATCCACTGAGATGGCAGACCAAAGGAGCTCACTAGCACACCATCCCTCCAACATTGTCATGCCGTCCCCAGGCTTATCTCTAGTGAGCCTGATTTTATCCTTTTCGCCCTTCAAATCTAGTTTAAAGCTCTTTCAATGAGCCCTTCTAACTCCTGTGCAAAGATCCTTTTCCCCCTTTGAGACAGGTGTACTTCATCTGTTGCCAGCAGGCCTGGTGTCATGAATACCAACCCACGAAAAATAAACCCAAAATTCTGCTGGTGACACCAGGCTCGAAGCTAGGTATTGATCTGCTGGCTCTTTCTGTTTCTTCCCTCACCTTTTCCTGCAACTGGAAGGACAGAGAACACTACTTGTGCTCCTCATCCCTTAACCAGTTGTCCTAAGGCCTCACACTTCTTGTTGCAGCTTCATTGCTGCCCAACTGCAAAATGAATAATGGATAATAATCTGAGGGCTGTAGTAGGGTAGGAAGTTTTCTCTTCACATCTTTAACCCAGACCCCAGGGAGGCAGCAGACTTCCCTAACAAGTGGTTCCAGTCTGCATATTTGGCCTTCTGTTCCCCTTATAAGAGAGTCTCCTATGACAATGAACCTATCTTTTTTTTTCTTTATGGAAGCAATTTTGATTCAGGGCATAGGCCAACTTAACCTTCGTGACACCTCCAACTGAGATGAACCATCATCCTTGTTATTGTTCCATTCCGCTTGCAGAGCATTGTATTTATCACAACAACAACAGACAACAACAGTACACTTAAACTACATAAAGATTTGATGTGTTTTGTTACTGATTTTTTTGTTATAAATTATAGAATCATAGAACGCTTTGGGTTGGAAGGGACCTTAAAGATCATCTAGTTCCAGCCACTCTGCCATGGGCAGGGCAACCTTCCACTAGACCAGGTTACTCAAAGCCCCATCCTGCCTGGCCTTGAACACTACCTCTACAACTTCACTGGGCAACCTGTTGCAGTGCCTCACAACCCTGACAGTAACAAGTTTCTTCCTAATATCTAATATAAACATGCCTTTTTTCAGTTTAAAACTGTTGCCCTTCTTCCTGTAATTGTAGTTGTATACATTATAATAAGAATTCTTTCAATATAAGGGAAAATTTATGTCCATTGCATAGTAGTTCTAGAATAAGATTGATTTAGTGTTCAACGTATTTTATATGAGTTCTAATGTCGTAGACTGAATTACATTAGGAATGTCTGGTCCTTTATTTGAACCATATCACCTCATAGGAACCTCAGCAGCTGTGTAAATGGAATTACGTGACGCAATCTGGGAATTAAAGCAGAGTAATTACGTTGAACACTGGTAGCAGGCATCCCAAAATACAGATTAAGGTTGTCATTTTCCACTTTGTTTCCAAAACTCTTTACCAGTATCATCAGTCGTAGGTAATTAAATCTGCTAATCTGTGAAGGATACTTTGAAAGCAATCTAAATTTAAAAAAGGTTGTTTTAATATGTAAGTTGTTTACTTTTAGTTTCACATCTAGCTGCCATTTAATGAAACTCTCCTACTTGGGGGAGCATACCAGATGCAGGATATTTTCTAGTGAAACAGAATATCTGTGTCATTATGGAAAAGAGTTTGAATAATCACATATCCACCAGTGGTCTAGTTAGTCTCTATTCACACAGCTCTCAGCTTCTCATTACTAGTTTTTTAAACTGAAGAAAAATGAACTGCCAATCAGCCATGAAGAAGATTCATAAAACACCAAAGAAAGAGGGGGTTTTCTGACATGAAAAGATTTTACTAACAATATCAAGTCTTTAAAAATATAGTGTTCTCTCTGTTGCCCAGATGCAAAGGTGTTAGTAAAATCTTAATGTTCTGATGTGCAGCCTTTTCATTATGAAATATAAGGCACCAGATTAAAGCATATTGTCATGAGGGAATTCTTGCCTCTTGAAGGCTGTGATAATTCAAAACAAGCAATGGAATAATATAGCATTATTCCCCAGTTATTTCGGTAACAACAAGTATCCTTGTGGGGTATTCGTCATGATTCTTGGAAACTATTTCTTATGTGGACAGTTCTCATATGAATATTTACATATGAGAGGGAGCCAAATGCCAAGTTCCACCTGCTCCAAAACACAGTCAGAACAGGACATTTAGCACAAAGAGTAGTAGAACTTTGGCATCAAAAATGCTGGACATCAAAAGTACAAAGTGCATTTGTCAACAATAGCTTTCAATAGAAAATGAGAATATTTTCTGTTCTAATTTACAAACTCACTAAAAAAATGCTTCAATATCAAAAAAGGGTAATGAAAAATCTAAGTATGTATAATGAATATTCACTGAATATTTACTGCGTTCTACTTTCAGAAATGGAAAGAGTGTGAAGAGCTGTCTCTAAAGAATACCCATAAGCAGGTTGAAAGCTTATGTGTAAGAGTTAGAGACTGAGGAAAAAAAGGGAACCTTGTGGTATGTATCTACTACAGGCCACCCGATCAAGGGGAGCCTTTTGACAAAGTCTTCTTACTCCACTTACAGGAGGCATTGTGCTCACAGATTCTCATCCTGCTGGGCGACTTCAACCACCCGGACATCTGCTGGAAAAGTAGCACAGCGAGCTGTAGGTAACCCAGGAGACTTCTGGAGTGCATTGAGGATAACTTCTTAAGCCAGGTTATAGACAGCCCCACCAGAGGGGACACAATAATAGACTTGATATTCACCAATCCAAGGGAGCTAATCAGTGACATCAAGATTGGAGGCAGCCTGGGCTGCAGTGATCATGCACTGGTGGAGTTTGCAGTCCTGGGGGAGACACATCAGGCAAAGAGTAAAGTCAGGACCCTGAATTTTAGGAAAGCAAAATTCCAGCTCTTCAAGGAGTTAGTCTATAGGACCGCCTGGGAAACTGCCCTCAGGGACAAGGGGGCAGAACATAGCTGGCAGATACGTAAGGATGTTTTCCATAGAGTGCAAAAGCTCTCGAGCCCCAGGTGTAAGAAATCAGGAAAGCAAGACAAGAGAGTGGCATGGCTCAGTCAAGACCTGCTGGTCAAACTAAAGTGCAAGATGGAAATGCACAGGCAGTGGAAGCAGGGACAGGTATTCTGGGAAGAGTTTAGGGACACCGTCTGGTTGTGTAGGGATGGGGTCAGGAAGGTCAAGGGGCAGCTGGAGCTGAACTTGGTGAGGGACACAAAGAATAATAAGGGCTTCTACAGGTATGTCAACCAGAAAAGGAAGGACAAAGAAAGCAAACCGCCCATGATAAGCAAGATTGGCAAACCAGTAACAATGGACATAGATAAGGCTGAGGTACTCAACAACATTTTTGCCGCAGTCTTCACTGCTAGCCTGTCTTCCCACGCCTCTTGAGTAGATGAACCACAAGACAGGAACAGGGGTAACAAAGTCAGTCCAACTGTAATAGAAAGAAGACCAGGTTCATGACCACCAGAGTAACCTGAACATACAATCTATGGGACCTGATGAGATGCCTCCCAGAGTCCTGAGGGAATTGGCTGATGTAGTTGCCAAGCCACTCTTCATGATATTTAAAGTTATGGCAGTCAGGTGAAGTCTCCAGTGACCAGAAAAAAGGGAAACATTGCAGCTGTTTCTAAGAAGGGTAGAAAGGAGAATGCTGGGAACTACTGACCTGTCAGCCTCCCCTCTATGCCTGGGAAGATCATGGAAAAGACCCTCCTAGAAATTATGCTAAGGAACATGGAGGACAGGGAGGTGACTTAAAGAATCACAGAATGATAGGGGTTGGAAGGGACTTCTGGAGATCATGTAGTCCAATTCTCCTGCCAGAGCAGCTTCACCTAGAGCAGGTTGTACAGGATGGCGTCCAGGTGGGTTTTGAATGCCTCCAGAGTTGGAGACTCCACAACCTTTCTGGGCAGCCTGTCCCAGTATTCTGCCACTTTCAAAGTAAAGAAGTTCCTCCTCATGTTTAGATGGAATTTTCTATGTTCAAGTTTGTGCCCGTTCCCTCTTGTTCTATCACTGGAGATCACTGTAAAAAACTGGTACCATCCTCCAGGCACCCTCCCTTTAAGTATTTATAAGTATTGATAAGATCCCGCCTCAGTCTTCTTTTCTCTAGACTAAAATGACCCAATTCCCTCAGCCTTTCCTCATAAGAAAGATGTTCCAGTCCCCTAATTATCTTCGTAGCTCTTTACTGTACCTTCTCCAGCAGTTCCTTGTCCTTCTTGAACCGGGAAGCCCAGAACTGGACACAGTACTCCAGATGCGGCCTCACCAGGGCAGAGTAGCCAGGGAGGATAAGAGTTCGAGAGAGCCAGCATGGCTTCATCAAGGGCATGTCCTTCTTGACCAACCTAGTGGCCTTCTATGATGGATTGACTACATTAGTGGACAAGGGAAGAGCTACAAATGTCATCTACCTGAAATTCTGTAAGGCCTTTGACACGGTTCCCCACAACATCCTGCTCTCTAAATTGGAGGGGTTTGGATTTAATGGGTGGATGAGGAATTGGCTGGATGGTCACATCCAGAGGGTAGTGGTCAACAGCTCAATGTTCAGATGGAGATCAATGACAAGTGGTGTCACTCAGAGTCCCATATTGGGACCAGTACTGTCTAATGTCTTCATCAATGACATAGGCAGTGGGATCAAGTGCACCCTCAGCAAGTTTGAAGACAACACCAAGCTGAGTGGTTCAGTTGACATGTCTGAGGGACTGGATGCCATCCAGAGGGACCTGGACAGGCTCAAGAAATGGGCCAGTGTGAACCTCATGAGGGCAACCCCTAGTATCAAACCAGGCTGGGGAGATGAAGGGATTGAGAGCAGCCCTGCCAAGAAGGATTTGGAGGTACTGGTGGATGAATAGCTGGACATGAGCTGACAATGTGCACTCACAGCCCAGAAGGCCAACCACACCCTGGGCTGCATGAAAAGAAACATGGCCAGCAGGTCAAAGGAGGTGATTCTGCCCCTCTACGCTGTTCTGGTGAGACCCCACCTGGAGTACTGTCTCCAGCTCTGGAGTCCTCAACACAGGAAAGACATGGACCTGTTGGACCGAGTCCAGAGGAAGGCTGCGAAATGATCAGGGGGCTGGGGCACCTCTTTTATGCAGACAGGCTGAGAGAGCTGGGGTGTTTATCCTGGATAAGAGAATGCTCCGCGGGGGGCCTTGTTGTGGCCTCTCAGCACTTAAAGTGGGCATATAATTCTGCCGTGAAATTATCTAAGAATGCAGTTCTATTTTTAAAAATAACCTTCCTAGGTCTTCCTGAATCACTCTATGGAAATACGGTGTTTAATCTTAAAACAGCTTATAAAGGAAAAATAAATAAATCAAATCGTGAAAAATCTGTTGATACAATAAAGAAAGAAATGACATAGTTTCAGCCAGATGATGGCTGGCATTGCCAGTGTTTAAAATTCACATTTGAATTATGATAATATGAGGTCTGATATGTATTCTAAGGGTCAGTGTTACACTTTGACTTCTGGATCTTACGTCAGTTTCTATTTGCTAATAATGGCACAACTGCAATTTTAGCCATTAGTTTTAAATTCCCATTTTAATTATTACCGCAAATACTACCCTACATCAAGACCCAGAATTCTGAACATCATTGAAAATGTTAAAATATTTCACCAAAAATTAGGAAAAAACCTAGCTTTCCTCCTGTTTAAATACAAAGTTTTTGCAAACAGTGCAAATAGAACAATTATTTGTGAAAGTTTAATTTTTTTTTTTTTTTGGTCTGGGTATAAAATAACATAAAGTTATGTGAAGAGGAAGAATCCTATATATAGCAACAGAAAAAACAAATTTTGTCCCAGAATTTGTACATTATAGGAAAATTAAAAACAAAAATAGGTTTTTTTCAAACAGGTACATTTGAAAGATAAACCATGAAACACATTGCACTATAACTGTAATTTCCATGTAACTTCACATTGACAGTATAATCTTCACTTACGTCTCTAAAGAGCATAGATTTATAACTGTCCAATAGGGTAATTCCACATCAGGAAATTGTGGACAACTAAAGTATCAAAATCTCAGAATAAGACAAACCACTTCAGAGATGACCTGTTCTCCAGAAATACTCGGTAGTGACTTCTGTTTTGCCAGATTAGTCATATATTCTTGCAAGACTGAGAAGCAAATGCCAACTTTTTTAATTGCATTGGCTTTCTTGTTTATATACCAGGTATCTGAGTTTGCAATATTGCTCACTTTAGCTGCTATTATACCAAAAACATTTTATGTATGCTACTTCAGAAGTGAGTCTCTGGTCCCTTTCATCCTCTTCTAAATTGTCTTATAATCATTATGAGCATATTAAAGTGACTACTGCATAGTTACAATGACAATCAGCATCAAGTGATAAATACTGATCAGGGAAGAACCTCACAGTCACTCAAGCTCTGGCATTCTTCACTGCTAATTATAGTTTTATATTTATTTTTGTTTACCTTTCTCTATATTACCTCAGGAATAAATGAATAAATAAAATAATTGCTCTATATAGGTGATCAATGATTTGATATTTTATACTATTAATGAAACTGTGCATTCCAGTTAAGCTACTGGTGTTTATAATTGCTGGGTCAGTGCTGCATGGCATGAAGATATCTGGGGATATAAAATTTTGTGCAAAAATCACATGAACATTAACTGACCAAGTGCTCTTTCCCTTCTCAGAGCCTGGAGTGTGGTGAGCTACAGTATGCTACAGCACTGAGGACCAAATTGACACTGCCAGCAGGTCATAGACAGTGTTAAAGGAACTTTTTAACAGGAGAAAATGGTAACGAGTACTGTTGACTTCAGCAACAGGCTTGAATGCTATGAAAAGGAAATCCTGTGTGATTTTAAACTATTTTAAAATGACTAGGTGTTCTGACAGAGGTGAACAGTAATAAGGCACAGACTCAGTAGTAATTTATTTCTTTCTTTTTTGTAGAATTATTTTTTAATTTTGTTCTGCTTTCCTTATTTTTTGTCAATTGGGATTTTACTGACGCTGCCACTGAGAAATAGAATCATAGAATCATAGAATAAGTGAGGTTGGAAGAGACCATTAAGATCATCAAGTCCAACCGTTAACCTACCCTGATTTAAAAACACCCACTTCTAAACCATGTCCCTAAGCACCTCATCTACCCTTTTCTTAAACACCTCCAGGGATGGTGAATCCACCACCTCTCTGGGCAGCCCATTCCAATGTTTAATAATCCTTTGAGTGAAAAAATGCTTCCTAATATCCAATCTAAACCTGCCCTGACATAACTTGAACCCGTTTCCTCTTGTCCTATCACTTGCCACGTGGGAGAAGAAGTCAGCCCCCATCTCTCTAAAACCTCCCTTCAGGTAGTTGTAGAGGGTGATAAGGTCACCCCTCAGCCTCCTCCTCCCCAGGCTAAACAACCCCAGCTCCCTCAGTCGTTCCTCATAAGGCTTGTCCTCCAGACCCCTCACCAGCCTGGTAGCCCTTCTCTGGACACGCTCCAGCACCTCAGTGTCCTTCTTGTAGTGAGGGGCCCAAAACTGAACACAGTACTCGAGGTGAGGCCTCACCAGTGCCGAGTACAGGGGGATGATTACTTCCCTACTCCAGCTCACCACACTATTCCTGATGCAGGCCAGGATGGTGTTGGCCTTCCTGGCTGCCTGGGCACACTGCCGGCTCATACTCAGCCGGCTGTCCACCAACACCCCCAGATCCCTCTCTGCCAGGCAGCTTTCGAGCCACTCTGCCCCCAGTCTGTAGCACTGCATGGGGTTGTTGTGACCCAAGTGCAGGACCCGACACTTGGCCCTGTTGAACCTCATACCATTGGCCTCAGCCCATCTGTCCAGCCTGTCCAGATCTCTCTGCAGAGCCAATCTTCCCTCAAGCAGATCAACACGCCCCCCCAGTTTAGTGTCGTCTGAGAACTTACTGAGGGTGCACTCAATCCCCTCATCCAGATCATTAATAAAGATATTAAAGAGAACCGGTCCCAGCACCGATCCCTGGGGGACACCACTTGTCACTGGACACCAACTGGATTTAACTCCATTTATCACCACTCTCTGGGTACGGCCATCCAACCAGTTTTTTACCCAGCGAAGGGTACACCTGTCCAGGCCACGAGCAGCCAGTTTCTCCAGTAGAATGCTATGGGAAACGGTGTCAAAAGCCTTGCAAAAGTCCAGGTAGACAACATCCACAGCTTTTCCTTCATCCACTAAGCGGGTCACCTCATCATAGAAGGAGATCAGGTTTGTCAGGCATGACCTGCCTTTCACAAACCCATGCTGACTGGGCCTGATCACCCTGTTCTCCTGCATGTGCCGTGTGATGGCACTGAGGATGATCTGTTCCATAACCTTCCCAGGCACCGATGTCAGACTGACTGGCCTGTAGTTCCCCGGATCCTCCTTCCGGCCCTTCTTATGGATGGGTGTCACATTTGCCAACCTCCAGTCAGCTGGGACCTCCCCGGTTATCCAGGACTGTTCATAAATGATGCAGAGTGGCCTGGTGAGCACTTCCGCCAGCTCCTTCAGTACCCTTGGATGGATCCCATCCGGCCCCATAGATTTGTGCACCTCCAGGTGCTGAAGCAGGTCCCTCACCATTTCCCTTTGGATTACAGGGGCTTCATTCTGCTCCCCATCCCTGTATTCTAGCTCAGGGGTTAGGGAACTCAAGGAACAACTGGTCCTACTGCTGAAGACTGAGGCAAAGACGGCATTAAGTACCTCAGCCTTATCCTCGTCCTTGGTCAATACGTTACCAGCCTGGTCTACTAGAGGACAGAGATTATCCTTAGTCCTCTTTTTATTGCCAATATATTTATAGAAACTTTTTTTGTTGTCCTTGACAACAGAAGCCAGGTTTAGTTCTAGCTGGGCTTTGGCCTTCCTAATTTTTTCCCTACATAGCTTCACTACCTCTTTGTAGTCCTCCTGAGTGGCCTGCCCTTCTTTCCAAAGGCCATATATCCTCTTTTTTTCCCTAAGCTGCAACACTAGCTCCCTGCTTAGCCAGGCCGGTCTTTTTCCCCGACGGCTTGTCTTCCGGCACATGGGGACAGCCTGCTCCTGCGCCTTTAGGACTTCCTTCTTGAAAAACATCCAGGCTTCCTGGGCTCGTTTGCCCTGGAGGACTGCCTCCCAGGGGACTTTTTCAGCCAGGCTCCTGAAGAGCCCAAAGTCCGCCCTCCGGAAGTCCAAGGTGGCAGTTCTGCTGACCCCCTTCCTTGCTTCTCCCAGAATTGAGAACTCTATCATTTCGTGGTCACTGTTGCCAAGACGGCCTCCGATCATCACATCCCCCACAAGACCTTCCCTGTTGACAAACAACAGATCCAGCAGGGCACTTTCCCTAGTTGGTTCTTTCACTAACTGTGTTAAGAAGTTATCCCCAGTACCTTCCAGGAACTTTCTAGACTGTTCCCTCCCTGCTGTATTGTATTCCCAGCAGATGTCCGGCAAATTGAAGTCACCCACGAGGACTAGAGCTCGTGACCTTGAGACTTCTCCCAGCCGTTTATAGAATATTTCATCTGCCTCCTCATCCTGGTTGGGCGGTGAAAATGATCATATTTAATGATCATCATTAAATGATCATATTTAATATAGCATCATCTGATGTTAAGCCTTTAAAGAAGGAGCAATGAAGATACAAGAAAAGGAAGGTAAACTACAATGTTTTATCATTTTGTCTTATAGCTGCTTCCATTCCCACACATAGTGCTCTTTTACTATGCTGAATCCTGGTCTTGAAACATCTTTCTTACAAACCAAATTTCACATCTCTGTGAAAATTCAATAAATAAGTAGGCTTTCTGTGGAACAATTTGCTAGTATTTCCAAATAGTCTGCAAAACTTAAGTCATAAAGAAAGTTAGTTTTTCATATCTATAATATTTGAGTTTACCTTTCATTCCAAGAAAAAAAGTACATTTTTACTTACAACTTTCTTGCTAGCAGCTGGTGTAGTGTTAAGTTTTGGGTTTGGGATGAGAAACGCTGTTGATTGATAGTGCACTGGTGTTTTTAGTTGTTGCTAAGCAGTCAAGGCCTTTTCTGCTCCCCACACAGCCCTGCCAGTGAATAGGCTGTGAGGGCACAAAAAGTTAGGAGGAGACACAGCCAGGACAGCTGACCACAACTGACCAAAGGAATATTCCATGCCATATGACGTCATGCTCAGTATACAAAGCTGGAGGAAGAAGAAGGAAGGGGCGGGGGGTCGGTTCTTAGTTATGGCATTTGTCTTCCCAAGTAACCATTACATGCGATGGAGCCCTGCTTTCTTGGAGACAGCTGAACACCTGCCTGCCGATGGGAAGCAGTGAATGAATTCCTTGTTTTGCTTTGCTCATGTGTGCAACTTTTCCTGTACCTATTCAACTGTCTTTATCTCAACCCACAAGTTTTTCCTCACTTTTACTTTTCCAATTCTCTCCCACATTACAACTCAGGGGAGTGAACGAGCAGCTGCGTGGTTCTAGCTGCCAGCTGGGGTTAAACCACAACATTATTCCATGTAATTTTAAGATAAGAAATAAATAAAACAATCTTTCTTTTTTTCTGGGAAGAGACATAGTGTTTTTAAAATATGAACCTACTAAATTTACTTCTAGTTTTTCTACTTTTATAGAGTTGGGAATTATTCAACCTTGATAGTCAATATTGTTGCACATGCCTTATCATCTGTTTGCTACTTGTTGGTACTGACAAGTCATGCACATAATACTTTATTTTTGACATTACAGACACTCCCAGTAACAGATTGGGTGATCATAAACAAAGAATTATGACCCCTTAAAGTCATCAAACAACAGGAGGAGAAATTCTATGAGAAAAAATATTCTCAAATAGGAGGTCTATAACAATTGGCAAATTAAGAGACAGACATAACCATAAAATTTAAACGCAAATTAAGTAATATTCACAATGCAATTTCAAAGGGTGTCTGAGTTTCTTTTTAGAAATATTTTTAATTAGACATTTCAATAACTTAGTCCTTTCTCCTTTAGATCTCCAGTACACTGCCTAGAACAAATCTCCAGAAATAAAACTGAAGCAGACGTTTATTCCATGTAAATGGAAAATGCAATCCTTCTGTTGCCCCAGCTGACACACAACATGTTGCATTTATCTGTCACAAAAAATATAATGTTGGAGAAAGTTTATACTGTAATTTTTATTATGTTTCCTCAGAAATTGTAAGTTCATAAGAGGAAAAGGCACAACAACGGGAAATCAAAGATGAAGCAATAGCTATCTCTTTGCAGTTACAACAGTTAAGCCATGCAAGGTACATCTGTTGACACGTAAGCAATGAACTGATTTCTTTCAATACAGTTTTAGAAGAAAAAGTCAGGTATAAATAAACTAAGTGCTGGTTCTGCTGCATTTAAGGAGTGGAAATTGTAAAAGTGTAAGTCCAAAACTAAGAGACAAACATGGTATCATGGTTCAATGACCCTGACATCTGCTGGAAAAGTAGCACAGCAAACTGTAGGCAAGGAGAACAGTAAAGTCAGGACCCTGAATTTTAGGAAAGCAAAATTCCAGCTCTTCAAGGAGTTAGTCTATAGGACCGCCTGGGAAACTGCCCTCAGGGACAAGGGGGCAGAACACAGCTGGCAGATACGTAAGGATGTTTTCCATAGAGCACAAAAGCTCTCGAGCCCCAGGTGTAAGAAATCAGGAAAGCAAGACAAGAGAGTGGCATGGCTCAGTCAAGACCTGCTGGTCAAACTAAAGTGCAAGACGGAAATGCACAGGCAGTGGAAGCAGGGACAGGTATTCTGGGAAGAGTTTAGGGACACCGTCTGGTTGTGTAGGGATGGGGTCAGGAAAGCCAAAAGGTTGTCTTTTTAATTCATTGTCATTATTGTTTTAATAAAAATCATTATGACAATCCAGGGTTTAATTTAAGTTTGTGGTATAGAGTGAAATGGTAAGAAATTCCTAGAATGATTTTGTTGTTTGATGGAAACTACATTCTCTCTTCCTGTATCTGACTCAATAAGGAGGGATAGGAGCAGCAAATCACATCCACTTTGAAGATGCAAAATATTTTATGTGTTTTGTACTGTCCTAATGAGATGACACCCTGGTAGTGTTCTGCCCGTTTGGCATATGTAAAGGGAAGGTGTATTTTTGCTATATGTTGGAGGGTGAAACAGTCCTAGTAATAGTGAGACTTCACTGTAGAATTATATTAGGGTAAATTAACATCTGAAAACAAAATATGGATAGAATTTAGTTATATCACTTTTACAAAGAGGAATGTTCCCTTTGGCAACAATTTCTGAAGAAACTGGAGTCAGACAAGTTCCTGCTACTGTTAGTAAGATTCTGCCTTGGCACAAGCGCGTATCTGCAATGAGTCATTGACGGATAGGAGCTTTTACTTGTGGCAAGTGGAAAATGTGTTATGGATAATTCTCATTCTACTTTTTTATTGCAAAGCTACATCACTGCTTACACATAAAAATGTTCTCTTCTTAATCACTCTATTTGAGAGCCCTTGAAATGTAATGGTGATGACTCCTAGCTAGCAAGCTAGATAGATGTTAATGCAAAGTGAGTCATTACAATTTAGGTATGACCTACTGCCTAACACATTCAAATAGTTTGAAAGAGTGATACAGGCATGATATACAAATCATATTATGTCTCTAACCAGTTTGAAATAGTGCACTCTATTTTCTCAATCATATTAAGGCAAAGCATAGTCTGGCAATCCATCTCACTGACCTTTCTCTTCTTTTGTGGATCAGGCATATGAATTCTTTGAGCCTGCAGAATTAAGTGCATAATCAACACACACACTCTTCTCCTATTCAGCAGTGAATATAGACCAGTAAAAATATAGGAAATTACCCAGTTACTTCCTTAGACAAAAGTTATCAATTAGTACTATCACATTTTTCTCATACTTTGTACTCTTAGAAATGAGAGCAAATTCTGTGTCTAATCATCAGATAATATGTAATAACACGGGAGCACCATACCACATCGCCTTGTCCATATCACAGCTGGAAATGTATTGACTTGATCAAATCCAGAAAATATCTAAAAAAACCACACTGTTGTCAGTCTAGTGAAATGTACACAGTAAAATCAATATAAAACAGCAGGATCAGAACAGTAAAATGATTTTCAATCATACATTGCTATGTAAATTGCATTTCTTGCTGTTTAACACCTTCTACAAATCTCTGAATTAAAAAAAAAAGAAGAATGGGAGAAAATATGTCTTCTTGCTGCATTCTTTGTAAAATAACAAGTTCTATTTGACTTTTCATGTCCCTTTTAATGTGATAGGTAAAAAACGCAAGCTAATTTACAGTATCATTGCTGACTACTTTAAAAGATCATTTAGCACACTTCCTCATTGCTCTTTACATGAACATCTTGTGACTTCCTTTTACTGACATCCACAGTTACCTACTGATTAATAGAAGTCTCCCAAAAGAATTGTTGAATACCTGATTAAAGGAATGAGTCAAACTTTTATATAGATAGGAACTTCTTTTCACAAAAGAATATGTGCGCAAAAGCAAAACCCTAGGTTTAACAGGAAACTGAGCCTTTATTAATAACTTATTATCATATATTTTCCTTTAATTGCCTAGTAACTGAGAAAACAAGTAGAAAACTTTGTAGAATTTCTATTAAAAATATTTATATTTGTTTTTATCATGCAGGGACTATGATTGAAATAAGAATAGATGTGAGCAATTTACAAAATTTTAGCTTGCTCAGAAAGAGTTCATACCACTTTGATGCATTGAACATATAAATATTCATAAAATCAATCATTTCTTAGTGTGTCTAGAAATTAGCTTTATATTGATTATGCCTCATTATCTGTTGTGTTTGTGACAACATGAAAATGGGCACAAGCTTCTTTCATTGATTTACTGTCCAATAAATAATTACTATTCATTATTTATTGATTATAAACTTCCATAATTATTTCACTTCCTTCCTCTTTATACTATCAGTGTCAGTTCTAAGGCTAGAACAATCTACTTGATCAAATTTGAAGACTGGTTATGCACACAGGAGAAATGGCATTTAGCTGAGCCCTTCAAATTCATGTGGGAATACAAGGTTTGTATCCTTCAACTCATTTACACCATTTTAGCACACTACATTTAGGAATATAATGGAAGAATAACCCAAGAGACGGTGTCCACAGCTTACATTATGATAACTAAAACAATGCAATTCATATAGTCTTTTTTTTTTTTTTTTTCTGAAGGTGCTAAAGACAGGAGTTTTGTGGAGTGAAAAAAAAAAAAAAAGGAAAAAAAGTATTAAGGGAGAATTTCAGAAAGAATATACTGGGATAATACCCAACAGAAAAAAAACAAAAAAGTATCTACTGTAGCAGAGACAAATCTGCCATTCTGTCTTCCTCCAGCTTGGGTTTCCTGTATAACCAAATACTTCTCCTTTAGGACTTGCAAGGACTGTGACTCTTATGCTCCTGTCCAGTTTTTGTCTTCACATCTGTATTGCAGCGGTGCTAAGGTGAAAACTAAGCACACTGATCTCCAAAAAAGAGTTGCTTCACAGATGAATAGGTGTTTATATTTCTGTGCCAGGGAAATACAAGCACTTGCATTCAAATTTTCCTTTTAGTTAAATAAGTGGTTAGTGAATTAGAGCATTTTGATAAACTTTTAGTATAAATGTCTAACTTGTGTTGAACTCTTCTTTTAGTTATTATTTGGTAGATTTCTGTGTCTTGCCTGAGACAACTATGTTTAAAACCCTTAAGGTCTCACTGTCAGAAAAGGAATTAAGTTCAAATCTGCACTGAAGCCACAAGACCATACATTTTCTCCTGGTTCATAAACATTTACCCAACTACTTGATTACTGCTGTTATTCTCGTCAAATTAGATATAGCTGTGTGTGCACAGATATTTTTTTCATGTATATTTCCAGAATTAGAAAAAGTGCACATAATGGACGACTGTTTAATCTGAATGACAAAGTTTCTTCCTTCTGCTAGGTACTCATAACCATGAAGCCCATTGTGAAATTTGTGATTCTTTCCAACCCTGATTTGAAAATTCATTCTTTCCCACAAATACATGGCAGTAGATGTCAGTTATATAGGAGTGCAATGCATGGAGTATATGGAGATTCTGTTCCATTTTGGAATTTTGTCAGGATAAATTAGTCCAGGTAGATTGTATAGAGTTAGTATATCTGTAAATTAACAACTAAATGCATGGTTTTGAATAGGTATTTCATGCCGTATAGCCAGAGAAGGACGACATAGCCCAGTTCTTACGTCCAGGGCCGGTCTATTTTATTTTTCAGTGTTGCAAGACAGAACTATGTCTTTGATATTGTCATCATATATATGCTAAAGAGTGAATCCTACTCCTCCAGCCAAGAGATACACCTCTAGTACTTGAGCACACACACTGCTGAAGTTGTATGTGTCTGGATCACCTCAACAAGGTGAAAAATTGGCCACTTAGAACTGGAGCAAAAAAGCAAGTGTGCAGAGGTGATGATTAAAGGCCTCAAGTTCTGGAGTTAAGTGAGTCAACTTGAGAGCATAGATGCACTCAAGAGTGTTTATTCTCATTTTGTTTGTATGTATGACTTTCTCACCAATATCTGACTAAGGTGCATCATGAATATCAATGCTATACATAATTTTTCACAAAAATTGATGGACAAATTTTGATTGAAGAAGAAACAATTTTTTTAAAGCTTCCCCCCCTGACACACACAGAGTTGGCTGTCATACACAAAAGAAATTTCACACCTGAGAGGAGATAGTTTTTCAGCAGGAGTAAATGATTTACCTATTTGGAAAGAAAAATATTTCAAATTCTATTGCATTTACTATGAACTGCTTTAAACAACACTGACTCCATAAGTAGAATCATAGCATCACAGAGTCATAGAATCATAGAATCATAAAATCATAGAATAGTTTGGGTTAGAAGTGACCTTTAAAGGCCATCTAGTCCAATCCCTCTGCAATGAACAGGAACATCCTCATCTAGATCAGTTTGTTCAGAGCCCCATCCAGCCTGACCTTGAATGTTCTGCAGATGGGGCATCTACTGCCTCTCTGGGCAACCTGTTCCACTGTTTCATCATCCTCAGTGTAAAAAATGTCTTCCTTATATCTAGTCTACATCTTCCCTCTTTTAGTTTAAAACCATTACCCCTTGGCCTGTCACAACAGGCCTGACTAAAAATTTTGTCCCCATCTTTCGTGCAGGCCCCTTTTAAGTACTGAGAGGCCAAAACAAGACCTCCCTGGAGCCTTCTTTTCTCCAGGATGAACAACCACAACTCTCTCTCAGCCTGTCTACAGAGGTGAGGTGTTCCATCCTTCTGATCTTTTTTGTGGCCCTCCTCTGGACTCGCTCCAACATGTCTTTTCTGTGCTGACAGCTCCAGAGCTGCAGGCAGGACTCCAGGCGGGGTCTCACCAGAGCAGAGCAGAGGGGCAGGATCACCTCCTTTAACCTGCTGGCCATACTTCTTTTCATGCAGCTCAGGATGTGGTTGGCCTTCTGGGCTGTGACTGCACATTGTCAGCTCAAGTCCAGCTTTTCATCCACCAATATCCCCAGGTCCTTCTTGGTAGGGCTGCTCTCAATCCCTTCATCCCCCAGCCTGGTTTGGTACTGGGGGTTGCCCCGTTCCAAGTGCAGGACCTTGCACTTGGCCTTGTTGAACCTCATGAAATTCACATGGGTCCACTTCTTGAGCTTGTCCAGGTCCCTCTGGATGGCATCCCATCCCTCAGATGTGTCAACTGTACCACTGAGCTTGGTGTTGCCTTCAAACTTGCTGAGGGTGCACTCAATCCCACTGTCTATGTCATTGATGACGACATTAGACAGTACTGGTCCCAATACAGAGCCCTGAGGGATGCCACTTGTCACCGATCTCCACCTGGACATCGAGCTATTGACCACTACCTTCTGGATGCAATCATCCAACCAATTCCTCATCCACTGAACAGTCCACCCATCAAATCCATACCTCTCCAATTTAGAGAGCAGGATGTTGTGGGGGGCCATGTCAAAGGCCTTACAGAACTCCAGATAAACGATATCCACAGCTCTGAGTAGAATTATACACTGTCCAAAAAAGAGAACTTCCCTCCAGGGCAATTCTAAGCCCATAGCATCTTTCTGTCTTTTGGGTGGTAGTCTGGATCACCTTTTTCCTCGTTGTCAAAGCCAATAGAAGGTGTAGTGTTGTCATTTGTCAACACCATACTGTAGTTAAATGTGGACACATTCCCTGCCTTTGCTATTTTAATTTTGAACTCAAATTGCACAAATAAAAGGTAAGTGAACAGAGAAGCAATCTGAAATACTCAGTGAATATATATGTTTTTTATCTTGAAAGTACTTTTCTGGTTTTGTGGTTATAGCACACATTAAAAAAAAAAAAGTCTGACTAAATCTCACAGAAAAAGAAGCACATGAATTAAAGCTGTTCACTGGAATTCGCTTTGTGTAACCACCCTACAGTTCAGTAACAATGAATAATTCCCATAGCAACCCCTACTGCCATATGGCAACAAAATCTACTCTTGCACCTTAAAGACAAAATCTTAGCAGACTGAAAAACAATGTTTAAAAATAACACATTTGTAATTTTAAACGTTATCCTAGGGACAGTCCAGAAAAGGAAATGACCTTGCAAATGAAAAGACATACTTTCATACTGCATTTTCCATAACTTTCCCCATAGACTTTGGTCAAGTGAATAGTCTCAACATAGATTCCTGCATTTTTATATTACACCTCTTCAACTGATGATAAATTCTGACAGTCAAGGTAAAAAACACAACATGTACTATAATGCAAAGGAATCTATGCTGAAATATTAAATCTGCCCTAGCCTTGGGCTAAGTCATAACATCCATTTTAAACAAAATTAACCATTGGAAAAATTAGGAAATAAAGGAAACGTTGCATAAAACATTATGAACATAAAACAATATGAAATGGCTATATTTGTTTGAGGGAGTCTTCATCTTTAGTATGTACTCACAATGTGGCAGATTCAGTACCCCACCAAGTCTTCTTGGCAGAACTGTAATAGCAAAAAACAAATTTTAAGACAACAGTCACGTATCGTCATAGAATCATACAATTTGAGTTGCAAGGGACCTCACAAGGTTGGTAGTCAAACCTCCAGCTCAAAGCAAGGTCAGCTCCAAGATCAGGTCATCTAATGCAGTCTCTGAGTAGTGTAAAACTAGAGTTGTAATTTATACAGAACTGTTTACCTTGTGATACTCTCAAGATTAAGCCACAGAAAACTAGCCAAGAGGCATCTACATCTGCTTGATAGCCTGCTGCCAAAACAAACCAATGGGGGTCAGAGGCAGCCAGCACAAAGTAAAGTAGCTCCAAATAGCAGCAACTGACAATATCCTAGTTTTCCTATTATTTTTATTACTACTGTAAGAATGTATGCAAATGAATTACTTTCCTCAGGCCTTTCAGCTATTTGAAAATTCTGCTGAACACATTACATACATACATATACCTGTGTATGTATACGTGTGCATACATGATTTTCTCTCCCGTGTAACTCTTAAAAATAACTGATTCCCAGCCATGTGTAGCAAATCATATAATTCACAACCTAACCCTTCTGAAGACTCTTACATAGTATAATACACAACTGTATATCTTCATCTCTTCCCTCTTTTGAGAAAGCCAGAAAAATAAATCTATATAAGGAATAAAAGAAAAATGGCACCAAACAGTAAAAAACAATATGTACCCACATGCTAAAGCTGTAGAATGCAAATTTAGTTGATCAAATAGAAGACATGGTATATACGTCTGTAGTATATATTCCATATATTATATATATACATATATATAGTGTACATATATGCGCTATATATAGTATATATTGTTGATCTCACTGGGTTGATATATTATTCAGTTGCCTTTCATTCACAAATTACATTCACAGCATACTGATTGCAACTTTTTGAATCAACTGTTTTTCATCTGAAAGTCGAGATCATGTTGGTTTAAGAAAATAGCTATTACACCCACTTTTTATTCTCAGTGCAGAGTACAAGGCATTGGACTTGTATGCTTTTAAATTTCTTTTAAATTGTGTTTCTTTCCTTGACTACTTTACTGTAGCCCCTGGACGCATAGTGAAGAAATGAGACCTTGAAACCTGTGTGCCCATAGTTCTACAATAAAAACCTCTCAAACACTGTGCACAGTCTTGCCTTGAAACATGTCTGTAAGGATACTGTATGTTTATAATTTAGCTGCTCAAAGGTACATAACAGTTGTGATATATAATACGTACAGGCTTAGCATGAGTCTAAAATATACTACTTTTTACTCAAGAAACAGAACAAACTCACAATCATAAAGGCATAAACCCTCAGTTAGTTTGTCTTCATCATTTTTATCATCAACCTGAAATATGCTCTTCCTGAGGTCATATTCCTCTGGCGCATCTAGCACTCTGAGCTTGCTTCCTAAAGCTTTCTGTCTCTGCTGTAGGTTGACTTACAGACAAACTGGTTTCACTTTCTACAATAAATCTTATGGCTAAACTGGTCCTTCTTTCCATAAATGCATGCCATTTTACTTCCACTCTTCTTTGCAAATCAGTACATTTCCTATCAATGCTTGGTTTTATAGCCTCACAAATTTAAGGTGTATTCATGGAGAGCTGAAAAACAAAATCATTCTTCTAATTCTTCTGAGTGATTCTATCTTCATTTCCTAACTCTATATACATTTAGAATTAAGGAAAAAAATATTAGGTCTCAATAAAGTTGCTTAGCAAAATATCAATTCTCTACACTTTGACATTTTCCAGAATATCATCAGAGTTTTAGTCATCACCTAGATGAGGGATCCTTGGTGAAGGTTCGTATCATCACTGACATGAACAAGAATTCAGAAGTTGTATGTAGACAGATACTAAAAAATCAGCACAGTCTGCCTCAAATGTTCAAGGAATGATCACTAATATTTTTTTTTTCATAATTTTTACCCATGTGGAAATGATAGTATACAGAGCTGAATTTACAAGAGTTCTAATAGTTACCTAGTGTCAAAGGAAAAATAACACAGTGTATTATTGGAGTGAAGGAAAATACCAGAAAACACATCTGGGGAAGTGTCCAGAGTTACAGAACATCAACAATAACAATATAGTCCTGAATTTCCTACTTTTGGGATGAACATTTCTGTTCAAATAAAGGACTTAATTAAAGCTAGTGTTGCATCCACTGGCTGTTTTCAATGGACCATTTTCAAAGATAAGAGCCTGGGGGTAAATAAACTGTGAGCATTTTTGCAGGTAAGTGTAAAAGCTGTAGCTGTGGTTGTCTGACAGGAAAAATGATGACAGGAGCAGTTATTGTTACAACAACTTTAATCTCTGGCAAACTTCAGTTCTATTAGGGAACTTCTGCCCTAAATAAAAGTCACCCTTGCTTAAAAGAAAGGTGAAAATTCTGTGCTATTTCATTCCTCAAACTGAAGTATCTGTATGCCCCATGGAAGAAGGAATCATGTTGCTAATAGACTAATAGATGCTTAGAAAGGTTAGCTTTTCCTAAGAGGGAGACTTTGGATGGGATTCAAGAAATCAGGGGTTTGGGGAGTTGCTGCTGTAGTATAAGATATCAGATTTGTAGAGTTCTGAACGTGTGAGCAAGATAGAAACTGCATGTAGAAAGAGTTCTAAACCAAATGCTCAGGTCAAGAAGAAGTTCATACAGTTCTAATAAGTTTTGAGTAAATACCTGACATGAACTCACTCTCTGATAAATCAAACAATTGAAAGCATACTGTATTACTTAATTCAGGGTATACCTGAAAGTATGAGATTTAGAGCAAATTCATATTTTAGATTTCAAACACCTGGCACCAATTTAATATCCATTACCAGAAACTCTCTCTGTTTGAATCATTATGTTCCCTGCAAGACTATTCAGAGCCAACTGACTGAAGTGACATATTTTGTGGGGTACTTGCAAATCGTTTTTGAGCCCATAAATGCTTTCCGTGACAGTGTCATTTAATCTTCTGTGTAGTTTTTCAGGATGGTAATTTTGTCCTAGTATATGTTGACAGTAAATATCCTTTCATGTTGATTTTTGCAATGTTATTTAAAAAGGAAATGAAAATATACAAGGCTAATATAACAATTGTCTAAGCTGTCACTAAGTACAGAAGAGAGAAAAGAAAATAAATGAGAGGTTTAATTTTTTTTCAAAGCAAGGTGTTGCTGTTGGATTTCAATAATAATCAACAATCTCAAATATGGGTTATTTACATGATACCATAAAAATAATAAAGTAAACCCATGCATTTGGCAGATTGCTACTTAAGAGTAAAGACAAGCTTGCCCAAATGTTACTAAAGTGTCAGAACAGTATTCTGCTAGTTGGTGTTTTTCCCAAAGAAGTCTTAAACAACATAATGG
Organism: Pluvialis apricaria; assembly: GCA_017639485.1. Lineage (NCBI taxonomy): Eukaryota > Metazoa > Chordata > Aves > Charadriiformes > Charadriidae > Pluvialis > Pluvialis apricaria. The sequence goes on from CM030009.1 coordinate 98,862,283, forward strand.
TTCAAAATAGGTCTCGAATTATGCTACAGCAGCTCATGGATCATCCCAAAACAAACTTATACAAATCTGCTGGTTTTGTCAAGCACATATATCTCAGCATGTTTTTAATAGCTGAAACAAGGCATTCAAGGAATATTGATGTCTTAAAGACTCATGAGAGGTCCCTAAAGGTTGATATAATGACTAAAAAATTACAAAATATTATGAATCCTGCCTTTGGTCTTTGGAAAGAATTGCCTGAAGTTTCATGAGCAAACCAACTATATTTAAATAAAATTAATAAAAACACATTCCTGGAAAAAATAACCTCTCTGAAACATATTATTATTTTTGTCTCAAATGCAATTAACATCTATAGACACCTAAAATTCCTATATAGTCAATAATAATAAATTAATCTCTGTAGAGCAACATTTACGAGTTAGTATTTTTTCCTGTATCTTTACAGGTATCTTTACAAGTATTCCTTTTTCTTTAGCAGCAAGTGGCTAAAATACAATTAATTCCCCCAAGAATACTCTTCTCAAAATGTCTATTGTTCTCAAGGCAGTGAGGTTACAAAAGCTGCCAATAGCTATTATAAATGCCCTTTATAAAAATGGACAAAATCTTCCATCACTGCTAATAGGAGTAAAAGAAACTGCCCTTACAGAAAAGTGGTGCTTCCTTAGTGATTAGGAGCTTCCCTAACACATCATGATTGAAAGAAAAATGAAAAATGGTTAAAACTTAATTCTGAGACTTGAAAAACAGCCTGTGTTAACCGTGGTTGAAGATAGGGATCTAGAGTTAGCTATTCGTTTCAAAACCCACGAAATATGGTTTGTGTAAATTCTTAGTATCCACTTTCTTATAAAGCCAAATCTACCTCTTTCTTCGAAAGAATTCTATTCTATTTTATTCTATTTTAGTGTTTATACCAAGCTTTTTTTTCTTTTTCTACAAAGAGTTCGCTGAACAGTAGGGTCCAAGTTTCTCAAAGGAAGTGGGTGCGTTATACTGGGAGTGTTTTTCCATAGTTTAGCTTATCTTTGTTTTAAAATATTTAGTGTTATATAGACAAAGACAGAGGCAGTTGTCTGAAAGATGTAATGTTTTGCGATTAGCTACCTTTAGTCAAGAGCTGTAAGATCTCTATTTGTGGACACTGTTACAGCCATTTTAGATTGGTTTGTTCAGGCATCATTAGCTGGGAAGAAAGAGACTGCAAGCAGAATCTGAGTAACATATAAGCCTCAACCAATTATTTAGCAGCCAATGTACATAAGAACCCCATAATATTTAGCAAACTGAGGTTAAGCACTGGTGTGCCCACACTCTGATATCGCACCTGGAGAGCCTTCACCAGCCAGGCAGATGTCGATGAGGAGGGAAGGGTCAGTGGTCACAGCTCCCAGGAGTCATCATCACCGGTGTGGAGCTGTCACCTTCCTCCAGCTCCATCAACAGTGACAGATCTGATGGCTCGACCCCAGGCTGGCAGTTTCTGACTGTCCCTGACTAGACCAGCTTCCAGCTACCCACTCTGCAATATTTTTTTAAAGATTTTATCTGTTCATGTTGATGTTTTCTCTCTTGAATCCTTGATCTAATAACGATCGCAGATCAGCAGTCCTATCACTCTCTGTAATTTTGACCTTACTTATCTCTGTACAGACAATCTCATAGCTCTGTCTCAGCAGTCCGAATCAAGGTTACATAGCTGCGACTTATCAAAGCTGGATCCCTGTACAAGGGCAGCTAAAACCTTTGGGGGAGAAATTACAGCAGGGGCCACAGAGAGAGGGTTACAGTGTTTGGCTTCAGACTTTACAGCTTAAGAAGTATGTGAACAAATTGTAAAGAGCCAAGCAAAGGACAAGAACGATCAGAAGTATATGATCTACAAAAAAAAAGTTGAATGTGAGGGAAGGAAAAGGGGTGGGAGGGAGGAGACTAGAGAAGAGAAAAAAGAGGTAACACAAGAGACTTCTAACATGAAGCCATATCTATAAAGATGGAGACAGAGGTGTGAGAAGAATTAATGGGCTAAAATGACAGATAAGGGAATTTCAACAGTTTTACAGAAAATCTTCCTACCAGAACAAAGAGTTAAGCATTGCCCTGGGGAGAATACTATCCATAGTCCACAAAGCATCTCAAAATGTGTTAGCTGTGGTGTTCAAATAATAGTTAGTGATAGTCTTCTGTCTCTAGAATTTATTCTATAAACTAGGAGTAGTTCTTAAGAAAAATCTTCCTCTTAAAAGATGTTAGTTATGTACTTGTTGTAAAGATGTCCATTGTGGTAGAAAAGACAAGCTGTCAATCTTTAACTTTGAACTTCTGAAGGTCTTTTAGATATCTTGGAACCAAGCCACAATGTGTCATGAACATAATTTTATGGTAACTAGTATAGGAAGTACAAAACATCTTTGATATGTTTTTGGTGGTCTGTTCTTCTGTATCTAGTTGGAGTTTCCTAAACACTCCAGGCTTCTTGCCCAGGTATATCACATTTCTGTAATGTAGCCAAGACATTGATGAAAATGTGAATAAGGCCAGCTTATCATATGCCAGAATCTTCTAGCCAGTTGGAAATGTTAGGAAATACTTTTTTACAGATGCTTCTGCACGAACTTGCCCTCAGTAAAGGAGTTAGAAGTACACATAAACATTGATTAGAAATTTTGTATTATTCTTTGAGCACTGCAAACTACAGTTGGGCTGCAAATTCTTCAGATTGTTTGCCTGTGGAGAAGGACTTGGGGGTGTTGGTGGACAAGAAGCTCAGCATGAGCTCTCAGTGTGTGCTTGCAGCCCAGAAAGCCAACCATATCCTGGGTTGCATAAACAGAAGTATGGAAGCAGGTCAAGGGAGGTCATTCCCTCCCTCTACTTTGCTCTCATGATACCCCACCTGGAGTGACATATCCAGTTCTGGAGTCCCCAGTACAAGACAGACATGGATCTGTTAGAGTGAGTCCAGAGGAGAGCCACAAAAGTTATCAGAGGGCTGGAACAACTCTTCTATGAAGAAAGGTTGAGAGAGTTGGGGTTGCTCACTCTGGAGAAGAGAAGGCTCCAAGGATACTTTGTTGTGGCCCTTCAATACTGAAAGGGGGCTTATAAGAAAGACAGAGAGAGACTTTTTACTAAGGCCTGTAGTGACAGGACAAGGGACAACAGTTCAAATCTGAAAAAGGGTAGGTTTAGACTGGACATAAGGAAGAAATTTTTTACAATTTTGGGTGCCTCATGATTGGAACTGTTCAAGGACAGGTTGGATGGGACTTTGAGCCCCGCTCAGTGAAAGATGCCACTGCCAATGGCAGGGGGTTTGGACTAGATGATCTTTAAAGGTCCCTTCCAACCCAAACCATTCCATGATTCTATGAATTTTACTATTGCTGAAGGCACACAGTTCTTCTTTCTGCTTCTGTTTTGTGCTCCTCCAGGAGGGCTAGGTATATTATGTTCCTTCAATAAGACATGTTTTCGATGTTCAGTACTGCTGTATACCTACAATGAAGTTCTGGCAATGAAATGGATGCCTGTCCTCCTCTTTTGAAATTGAATCACCCACATGTTCCACTGGTACAGTTTCAGTTAACACTGGCATGAGATCAGGTTAGATGTGTCAATCACTAAAAGCAAATTTCAAAACGGTAATTCATAAATGTCTTTGCTCGTGATCTTACTGTAAAATTTCAAACACTACTGCGTAAATTATGATTTTTTTGAGAATTTTTATATTCTACTATAAACATTACACTAGCATTAGAAATACATTGAAACACAAAATAGCCCTTTCAGAATTAAATTATAATTGAGAAGCAATTTGAGTGTCATTTTTATGCCACAGAGTTAACACCAAATTAAACAGCTTCTAAGCTGAAATACAAGACTAGTGTCCAATTTCCCTGCATTCAAACAACAGTTACACTTGAAAGAAAAATACTAGCTGATACATTAAAGTTTAAATTTGTTGTGGTTTAGGCCGAATTGGCCACTGGGGAAGTGGGGCACCCCAGATGGGACTGACAGATGCTCCCCACCACCTCTCTTCAAAAAGAGAGGCAGAGGAGGGAAAAAGAGACTTATGAGTTTAGAAGGAACTAAACTACTTTAATCAAATATTAATAATAAAATAAAAAGCAAATAATGAAATATATACAAAACTGTATCAAGCTCCCAGGATGACAATCACGTCACTGGCTCGCACTGGGGAAGTCCCAGACCGGACTCAGTGATGGATGGGAACTGGATTCCGGATCTGGATTCAGGGTCAGGATCACAGGCAGACGAACTGACGGAGTCCTCCTTGGATGCCGGCCATTAAAGAAAGAGGAGCTGATCCTTTGATCCCTCAGCTTTTATACTGGGCATGAGGCAGATGGGATGGAATACCCTGTTGGTCAATTTTGGGTCACCTGTCCTGTCCACTCCTCCCCGCAGGTGGGACCCCTCTATGTTTTTCCATTTCTGACCTTCAACAGGGCAAATAACAAAGTTAGCTGGCCTTGGTTGTTACAGTATAAGCAAGAGCCTCTCTGCATACTGTTCCTTGGCATCAACTATAAACATAGGTCTTACCACTCTGAGATCGAATAGTGTGCACAATATGCTGCTAATTTCAGTAGTTAGAAGACGTCTAGCTAAGAAACAAGGTTACTGGACAAAATTGGTTCTGTTTTAGCTTAAACCAGGACAAAATTAAAAATACTCTTTAAATAGTTGAGTAATCAAAAAACAGTTAAATCAAAGAATAATCCCATCTCCAACTTGCATTTTCCTGACAGTTGAGTTTATATCTTCCTCACAATAACAATTACCTTGAGGGATACTATTAAAAGAAAAAGGAATGGTAAGCCTTACTTGCTTAGGAAGACACAGTCATTTTCAGTTTCAGTAACAATCTTTTTTTCTGAGCGGTTTGAATGTATCATAACTTAAAACTTTAAATGTTCTAGGAAAAAGCAGGATGCTGCTATTTAAAATAGCATGTTACAGTTTTCTTACACAAAGAAATCAAATAATTTTAGAAAAATTGTCTTTCATGCTGATCAGCTCAAATGTGTAACATTACCAAAGATATACAAAAGAATGTAATAAAAAAATAGTTTTAAGTAACATATGATTGATATTTGTATACGTATGCACATACATATTACGCTGTGCAGGTTTCAATGTCCAGCTATGTATAGCAAAAGACAATTCCTAAAGTCCTCATATTTCTTTTGTTTTGTCATGAAATTTGATATAATTATTAATTTGAATCATCAGGTTATATCTACACATACAAGTATACATAACTTATGTGTCTTTACTGTTGTGTCCAAGCCATCTCCATTATCTCAAGGCAGTATAACAAGAAGGAACACTGATGCAGACAACATTCTTTTTGAAGGATCATAGCACTTAGTTCTCTGTGTTTTGCCTTTAAAAATGGGCTCGCTCTCTTTGATATATACCCTTAGAGCTAGTGCTGGAAAGATTTACATCAGAATGCATGGTAGCTGAAGCATTCAACTATACAGTTAGAAACTCAGCCCCATTTCCCCTTTTGTTCTGATTTGGCATATGCATTTGAATCAGTACCTACCAGTACTGTTGTTACTGTTGTTACTGTTATAGGTTTTTGTTATAGCACTTCTAGTTTGTATAGGTATGAAAGAATAAGTCTGAATGACTGAAAGATGTTATGAGGACAGAGTACCTAAGTCAGTTTGAATATGTTTTGATATTAAATTAACTGTAAAGAGTTTTCAAAACCTCTCTACGTTTCTGTAAGAACTCTGGTCAGTAATCTATTGCATAAAAGAAGACCACCCGTTATGTTTCCTTTGACAGTGTTGTCAGTTATGCTGGAAGTAAACACACTTGAAATAAATTCATAAAACATTCCAGTATTATTAAAAATCATGTTACTGGCAAATAGTTATTTAAAATGTTCTTGCTTTTATTTATTTTCACAGCTCTAGCTGCAAAATATCTTCATATTTACATAAACACAAACGTTCCTAGAATCCTGATAAACTCTGTTTATGGCTGCGTCTATATGGTAGAGAATACAGGTACGTACATAGTACGTTATACATTCTATCTAGGTATGGGCATAAAAATAATATTTTTCATTTAAATTTGGGATAGTATCCACATTTGACAAGAGTTTATAATGCAAGTAATTTTTTTTAATTTCTTTTTTCTCTTTTATTTAGGCTAAATACTCTTAATTGCTTAAATCTCTCTGTGTTTGCAATATCACCATTTTGGTAACTTTCCTTTCATTTATATCTATGCCAGACCATTCATTTCTGAATTAAGATCCACAATTTAACAACAGAATGGAACATGAGGTCATATAAGATGGTTACTTTCCAGCTGTGAATATTTGCTATAAGAATGTAAATTAAATAAATTGTGTAATATTCATGGTGTTATTAATATGAGCTATTAAAAACTGTCAGTAACTTTTTTATCTAGGGCAATGGTAATCAGCATTCCCAAGACTCCAAACCTTGAAGGCCACTAAATACATTCCCCATACTTTGTACAGTTAAAGTCTGGACAAACTCTCAAAATACATTTGGTTTTAAAGAAGTATGAAAGTTTTTCTCCAACCCTTGATTTATTTAAGAAGTGGATCAGACAAGCCCCTCAATTCAGAAAGTCTTGTGGATGTTGGCATTGCCAGTTTCTCATACTTACCTCCTGACCCCAGTCAAGTACAGTCAAGATGTCAACTAGTCACAGGTCTGGTGACAGGACTTTTGCCGGTATGAGAGTACACCAAGCTCTTTATGAGCTTCATGTAGCTTGAGTCCCATATTGGGCAGCACCACCCTACAGCACAATGCAACAGGCCGAGCAGACTGCTTCCTCGGGTGGGTAGAGAATATGCATATCTGATCATCTTCATGGCCCTCCTCTGGACCCGCTACAACAGGTCCATGTCCTTCTTATGTTGGGGGCTCCAGAGCTGGACACAGTACTCCAGGTGGGGTCTCAAGAGAATGGATTGGATGGGGAGAATCACCTCCCTTGATCTGCTGGCCAGGCTTCTTTTCATGCAGTCCAGGATGTGATTGACTTTCTGGGCACTGACAAAGATGTTAAATAGTACCAGTCACAGTACTGACCACTGAAGAACATCACTCATCACTCCTTGACGCTTGGACATAGAGACGTTGACCACAACCCTTTGAGTGCAATCATCCAGCCAATTCCTTATTCACCGAGTGGTCCATCCATCAAATCCATGTGTCTCCAATTTAGAGACAAGGATGTCCTGTGGCCCAGTGTCAAGTACTTTGCACAAGTTTGGGTAGAAGTTGTCACACTCTTCTCTTATCCACCAACACTGTAATGCCACTGTAGAAGGCCATCAAATATGTCAGACACGATTTGCCCTTAGTGAAGCCATGTTGGCTGTCACCAATCACCTCCTTATTTTCCATGTGTCTTAGCAGAGTTTCCAGGAGAATCTGCTCCATGATCTTGGCGGGCATAGAGGGGAGACTGACCAACCTGTAGTTCCCCGGGTATTCCTCTTCTCCCTTTTTACAAATGGGTTACATTTTCCCTTTACCAGTCAGTAGGAACTTCACCAAGCTGCCACAATTTCTCAAATATGATGCATAGTGGTTAGGTAACTTCATCCGCCAGTTCCCTCACGACCTGCAGATTAATCTCATCAGGTCCCATGTATCTGTGCACCTTCAGGTTCCTCAACTGGTCTTGAACCTGGTCTTCTCTTACTGTGGGCAGTTCCTCATTCTCCCAGTCCCTACCTTTGTCTTCTACAATTCAGGCAGTGTGGCTACAGCCCTTGCTGGTGAAGGCTGAAGCAAAAAAGTTTTTGAGTACCTCAGCCTTGTCCATGTCCCAGGTGACCAGGTCTCCCATTTCCTTCCAGAGAGGTCCTGCATTTTCCCTGGTCTTCCTTTTGTCACTGACAGACCTGTAGAAGCATTTCTTGTTGCCCTTAATGTCACTGGCCAGATTTAACTCTATCTGGGCTTTAGCTTTCTTAACCTGGCTTTATAAGGTGTCACAGGAGACACAGAGTGAGACAATAGCAAAAATGTATGGTTCGAACGACCTGTGAATCCAACTTTGAATTATTATTCAATACTAAATATTTTAAGGTTTTTCCAAATTAGTTTTAAAAGTTACAGCACAGACAGTTTCTTGAATTTTAAGCCTAAATTTCTGTGTTCTGAATGGAGTGTTGTTCTTCTTCTAAGCTTTTTCTTTGTATGATCATAAACAATTCTCCTTTGGTCCTCATGGGGCTAGACACTTGGGAAACATGAAGGTAAAACAGATGAGTATTATATTTGGGTTTTTGAAATGTGAAACAGTTTAAACATTCAGAACTCCATATGTAGAAATATTGTGAATCAATGCTAAAAAATATTTTCCTTTTTTTTAAAAAAATAAAATTATTGCATTTTTTAAATATTTGATCAGGTTTTATTGGCTACATCTATTTCAGCTTCATTAATGCTGTGGGATTTTTAAAAAGCCAATTTCATCCCATCTGACATTATACAATTAACTATGTAATTTAGACACTTGTCATTGTCTTACTGTGTGGTTGATGGACCATGATAGGCTTTTCCAGAAACTAATTCAGGTTTAGTTGAGCTCCTAATGTAGTCATATTATTTGGAGATCTTAAGTCAGCTCAAATAGATTAGTACCAGAACGCCACATTTTAACTTGAAGGTAAGTGTGGCTGTTGTGTTTATGTGAACTATTCTGAAAGTGAACTCTGCTTGAATCATAGTCAGATTGAGAGACTGGTTTTCATAATGTAGTCATGGCTTTCTAACATTTAATTTATTCTTTGCATTTTCAGTCACAGAGGAGTGTTGTGATTTAACCCCAGCCAGCAGCTAATAAACCCCATATAGCTGCTCACTCACTCCTCCCTAATGGGATAGGGAAGAGAATTGGAAGGGTAAAAGTGAGAAAACTCATGGGTTGAGAGAAAGATGGTTTAATAGGTAAAGTAAAAGTAAAGCAAAATAAGGAATTAATTCACTACCTTCCATCAGTAAGCAGACATTTAGCCATCTCCAGGAAAAAGGGTTTCATCCTATGTAACGGTGACATGGGAAGACAAATGCAGTAACTCCAAATGTCCCTCCTTCAGCCTTCTTCCCTGCAGATTTTATCACTGAGCATGATTTCATACGGTATGGAATAGCCCTTTGGTCAGTTGGGGTATTCTGGCCCAACAGTGTCGCCTCCCAATTCTTGCTCACCCCCAGCCTACTTGCTGTCAGCGCAGCATGAGAAGTAGAAAAACCCTTTACTCTATTTAAGCACTGCTCAGCAATAACTAAAACATCAATGTGTTATCAACACTGTTTTCATCACACATCCAAATCATAGACCCACACAAACTGCTGTGAAGAAATTTAACTCTATCCCACTCAAAACCAGCATAAGGACCTATTGAATTGTTATGCCTGGCACGTAATGGTGGGCCTTTCCATTCCTACCAGATCTTTCAATGGACTGAGAAAAAGTATTCAGCATCTTAGCAGAATTCCTCTTGTAAAAAAATTGCTTATATGAATACTAGAGGTATACTACATATTTTGGCTAAAATGGAGAAAGTGAATCATAAGAACACCCCAATTTTCAGTGTCAGACTGCTATTTCTTGTCAAAATTGCTTTTCACATGTATCAGTGGGTCATGCTGAGAAAACATACTTTGTTTAAGAAAGTATTTGCCTAATACAATTGAGAATCATTTAACTAATGATTTTCAGTGGTACTGGGTTTAGATTAGGCAGAAGGAATACTCTGGGACATATACAGATCTATTCAGGCTGATTTTACTAACTCATACTCATTTTGAGTACACTGCTTAAGAGAAGTATTTTAATAATATATTTATAAGATTGCTCATAAAAATGTAATTATATTCATTGTCTTCAAGCCCTACATTTTCCTGTCCCATTAGAATAAGTCATGGTCATTATGCTTCTCTCCTCCCTTAAACCACTATGTTGCCATAAGCAAAATAAGATAAGTAGGAAATTTATCTGACAAATGCATGGTGAAATTTCTGCTTACCTAACTTTTTTCAAATCAGAAATAAAAGCAGCCTTGGGAGACAAATCTACAGAATTTGAAACAGTCATATAGAAATTGCCAGAATAATCCCCTGCATTGCCCAAAGCAAGATGTAAATTAAGAAACAATACACTATGAGTGTAATGTAGCATGTACTTTTCATGCTTCCATTCATCTCATGTAAACAGCCCGTACACTACACCTCACAGGAATAATTACAAAATAGTAGAATATCTGAAATTATAAATACTGACAGAAGAGAAACAGACAATATTTTATTTTAATAAGACTTTTTTACTGTTAAAAAAATTAATAATTGCTATCTTGTTTTCTAATTATCAACTTACACAGGTAGAAAGTCAAAAGAATAAAAAAGGCTTTGGGCAAAATCATCAGGATAGATACACATTCTGTCTGTTGAAAATAGATGTTAGCTGGCTGGTTGGCATGGCAGCAGTATTCTGTGCTTCCATATGGGACATAAATATTTGAAAAGATCTCAGAACTTCCAGTCTTTAAAATCCTAAGGACAAAGTGGGTTACAGAGCTGTTGCTCATTCCTTTCTGTGGAAAAGAAGATGAATTAGAGATATACCCATACCCAAGATATGTTAAAATAGGCACCAAGGAATTTTTCAAATTCTCCATCAGAAGATCATCTCAACTACTACGGTCTGATCTCTTCAGCAATCACGTGAAGCAACAAGCACCAAGAAGTACCAAGAACACTACTACTGCTTCTGCAAGTCTGTACACCTCTATAAGGTCATTCTCTACTATATCACTACTACTTTTATATCTGATACTTGGCACTTCCATTTAACAAATAGAAGGATAGAAGAATAAATGAAAACAAATAAATAAATGACATTAGGGACATCAGATGCAAGCAGATATTCAAATGAGCAGATGAAAGATGATGGTTAACTGAATAATACATTCAGCCTTTTCAACTTAATCATGACCTGAGCTTCTTATCATAAAACGGTATACAGTATCATAGAGATTTCATCTCAAGATAAAATTCACAAGGGGTATCAAAGAGCGTTGTGAGTTTTCTTTATGATTTTCTGATATTTACTGAAAGCAAATACCTATGGGTTCAGAAAATAGTCAAACTAGACAAAGCCCTGAGCAACCTGGTCTGATCCCATAACTGACTCCGTTTTGAGCAGGAGGTTGGACTAGAGACTTCCTGAGGTCCTTCCCAACCTGAATTATTCTATGATCCTATCCTATAATCTTACAGGTAAGAGTACCTTTTGTGCATTTTTTTGTTTAGCTGTTGCTGAAATGGCCAGCGATTGTATGTTTTGATCTAGTGTCAGACTGGATATAAGTAAAAAATACTTCTAGCAGCAGAGCAAATTTCCCAGAGAGGTTGTGCCTTAAAACCCATCTGGACAAAGCTCTGAGCAACAGAATCTGAACCTGTAGTGGACATTCTTTTGCACAGGAGATTGGATTAATGACATCCTGAGGTCCCTTCCAACCTCAATTATTCTATGAATTTATATGTAGTTTATATGAGGTTCACTGATCAATTCTTGGATTTCAGATTGACCTGTAAAAAATGGCCATATTTTTTCAACTACTCTACTCTGAATGCCAGCTTTTGTAGCACACCAGTACTGTATAAAAGCTATGCCACTTACCAAATATTTTACTGGGTCCACTGCACTTTTGCAATCAGTAATGCAAGACTGAGAGCTCTCAGTCTGAGACATTCAATTTCCTCTACTCTGTGACCTAATGAATGACAACAAGAAGTGGCATCATGTAAGCTGGATAGTATGCAGTGAAGGAGTCCTAAAGCAGACACACTTACCCTCTCTCTCTTCAGTGGGTTCTGGTTTTATTTTCTTCTTTGCCCATGTAGTTAAACAAATGTCCTGTTAAGGAGCCAAAATAAAAAACACTGTCATAAGACAAATATAAGAATAATTAATGAGGAAATAAAATTATTAAATGTAGACTTCAGAATATGGAGAATACAATTGTAATTATAATGTGAGGAGATCCATGTGCCCAGGTAATTCTATGGAACTTCATGGCTTTAAAATGTGAGTATGTGTTTTCAACTATTTAACTAAAAAATCTTTTATTTCCCAGTATGAATAAAAAAAAACCTGATTAGTTTAAAGGGACATTTTTATATTTTTAATTGTACATTTCTGTATAACAGATGACATGTTCGTAAAATGTCTAATATATATGGTCACATAGAGATTTTTGTCCATATAAATTAGAAGAAATTTTGTAAAATTGCATGAATAAAATTTTGTGCTTTGCACTTAAAGTGATGTCATGTAAAATTTTAGCCGCTGAAGTTAATGGGCATGCCCTATTGATTAGCAGTATGGCTATTAAAAAACAAAAACTCTATTGGTTGAAAAAATAGCTAAGCCAATTTTCTCTTAAAAAATCAGAGGAAGGTAAACTCTAAGCTAATCACTCAGGAGATTAAGACTTTCACCTGAGATGTACAAGTTATAAGGGACTTAAGTAAACCATAGATATAATTCAGCCTGTTATTCATGCAAAATTCTACCCAGTCCTAATGTTAAACTCCATATAAACCTCGATTTTTTACAGTTGTGTTCCCCTGTATTTTCACATTCTGTTTTTGTGCATACACCATATCCTGATCCTGATAAAGTTTAAGAACTCGTGAAACACATAATAGCTAAGTACAATGAGAATGGAAAAATTAGTCAATTCTCCAATTAAGTTTCCATAGTTGTTAGATGTTCTGTGAATGTACATACATCTACAGGAACAGACTGCTCACAAAATGCATCAGCTGTTCCCTTTCTGGAGTACACCTGGAAGAAAAAAAAGTTACATATATTTACCTAAAATATGTTCTCGCCAATACTGACTGTGATATAATAATCAGTAAGGAGAAGGTTCAACCTCACACCCAAGCCTCTCAACTTGATACCTGGGCTGTAGGCTGTACTGAGGTTAAGAATACTCTTCCTTCTTCTTTTGAAGCTGTTTCACTGTGTAGAAAAGAATTAAAAATTTATAGGATCAGAAAGAGAGCAAGCATAACGATGACTCAGTAGCCTACTGGTTCAAAATCTCACTTGAGAAAAGAGACCCAGATTCAGTTCTGTGTTCCAAAGACTATACATTTTACATGAAACAGACATTGGATAACATGTATAAGTAGCTCATGGAGCAACCTAGACCTTTCCAGTCCCAAGTGAATACCTTAACCAGCCTACATGAGAGCCATACTAACTATTGGATTTTTCAGTGCCCTCTATGAATATTACTTTTTTTTTCTGCACAGCAGCAGGTAAGCCTCTTGGCCACTATATCTGAAACTACGGCCTTATGTTTAAAGCGGTCTCCTAGCATGTTTGCTTGATGCCATACAGTGAAAAGACCAAATAAAAAATCTAATGAGTTGTGTAACTAGGCTATGAGAAGTGCTACATAGCCATCACCTACTTGAAATGTGAAACTTAAGAAGAGAAAATCTCCCATCCCTTTTTGGCATAGTAGAATGCAGACTGCTCCCAGTAAGATATTTCTACTCTGCTCACTTGAAGAAGGTTCAAGCCTCTTTCAGATAAAAATTCTAGGCTGATTAATTTTCTAAAACCATGTTAAAGATTAATAACATTCACAATTTAGATTAAAAAATCTGAAATAACTATTTTGTAGTTTATTCTTTCTTATTTTCATGTTGAATATTGTGTTGGGTCTCAACAATTTGTCAGTTTCTAGATCCCATTGACTACATCTGTTACTGTGTGAGACAGCATATTCATTCTCTTTATAAGTTTTTTGGCATTGTATTTCTGTGACTGATCAATAACCCCTAAAATGGAAGAAGGCTTAGAGAAGATGGGCAAGGGCGATGTCTCCACGAAGGTCACAGAACTATGCAGGGCGTGACTGACCACAGCTGTTGCAAGTAAGCTGACTTTATCTCATTATGAAGGGAAACAGAGGGTTGGCTTTTGTTGTAGATTAACAGCTATCAACAGTTGAGTGGATCAACTGGTGGTATAAATGTTTCTTCCCAGTTCACTATAAGAGTTTGAATATCTCCCTGAGTTAACCAGACCAGCATGGGGGTAGTGAATATGTGGCTCAGCTCAACATAGAGTATAAAATCAGATAACTGTCAAAATAATTTAAAGGACAGCAACAAGTTTGAGCTGACTTCAACCCACGTTTTCCTTCCCAGCCACTGGGGACACCTAGCATCCTGACAATACACATGTTATAGAGATCAATAATGGGTATCACACTGGTATTGTGATTCAATTGTGTATTGAAACAGATTAATTTTGCTAAGTTTAACCTACATTTGTATTGTGCTATCCAGTATGTTTTGTATCACTCTGCTAAAAGAGAAATCCCAAGTAACATCAACTGTCTTTAACTAAGTTAATTTCATACTAAACATTTACTTTCTACATGTGGACTGTCTAAAAGAACCTGGTCAGAGAGCACTGGAATCTAACCATTTCTGAGAACAACTTCAAAAATCCATTCTTATTCCCATTAAAGATTTCTTTGTTCCATCAATAAATGTGATTTTTAATAAATTCACCACTATGTAAAAAGATTTCTCATTCATATACATTTTCTTTTTTTCTGGTTATGCTGAACATTTATTTACCTATTTACCTCAGCTTCTATGTGTACCACAAGGTTATTTTCCACAGATTTTTTAAATGATTTTTTATATTTTTTTCTGTTTGGTTTCTTGATGGAATATATACATCACACATTTTCTCCAGATCTCGAAAAACATATCTGGGTCAGAAGGCTATTAAGAAGTACTTTTGTACTATTGCTACCATTTTTAATTCCAGTTTCTTAGCCTGCAGTCTAGGTCCATGGAATGGGAAAGAAACTACTACTAACTTATCTAGCTTCAGGAAGGCTGAGTAAAACTCTGCTTGTTTTCAGACCAATAGTGTGATTTTCTCACTGCATTTTTCTTTATTAAAAGTAGCAAGTGGGAAGGTGCAAGAACAAATGCCACAGTGTCGGATTTGTGCCTTTGTCCTCCAGAGTCTGGTACACACTTTAGCTAATGAAACTGAACATCCTCATGACAGCAAAAGGTGATAGGGTAGGTATCAGCAGAACTGTATCTGTAACTCAACCACTGGGATAGTTTGAGTCCCAATGCACGCAAACCTTTCTGTCTCCTGATGGTACTCTGTCTCATTCTTCTGATTCATAAAATATATTTCCCATTCCTCCTAATACGTAATGGTTTCTTGATTATTTCCTTTTTCACATCAATGCTTGTCAAGCCTCAGGTAATTGTGCTGGATACTCCTATTCTTGCCAACCCTGTGCTACTGGGCTAAAACCAAATAGGTGAATTCAGAGTCTGAGACATTCCCATATGGCATAGTGTAGGAAAATTCTCAAAAACCTCCGAATCAGTAAAATTAGGCATTTTGCTGAGGTCACTGCTTGTGAAATTCTGTTACTGTGGATGTGGAAGTGAACATGTGGTGGTGTGGAAAGGATGACCATTTTATTGGAACAGTCATTAATAGCATACTAATATTCAGTTCAGTGTAAGGCATTATTCTCCTATCCTTGCTCCCAGCAACTTACATGCAAGCAGTCATATTGAGTCAGAGCCAACTATTCAGTTTGAAGAAAGTAGAAAAAATCAGGACTGCATCTCACTATCAGCATCACAGCTGTTCTCACTTCATGTCCTACTTGGTAGCTGAGCTACTGAGAAGAACAAATACTTCTTTGTCTTGTTTCTACACTAAGTAAATGTCATAACAACCCATTAGCACTGACAAAGTTCTTTCTGAATATCAACTACTTTAACTCTTTCGCTTACACCGACTGTTTTTCTATGATTTAAGCCATAGAAAGCAATATCCTTTGTTTAAGACTACATGCAATCACAGCATTTGATTTTTCCAAAATAATAAAAGGATACAAATAACTCATTTTATTCTTATTATATATTTCTATTGGCTGTGCTTTGAAGAAGTTATGCATTGCTTAGAACACGACCCTTATATTCTCAGTAGTTAGTCTTCTTAAGCAGCTTCTGAATAGAAAATTGGCTTCTGCACAGGACTGGGCAAATTATATTTGAGTGAAATGAAAACAATGTGAGTATTTCTGTGGACTGATGGAGTTGCTTCTTAAATAACATCATAGTTTGACCCGTTGAAGTATGCACCAAATGTGTTCCAAAATGTAATGAAATCAATCAACTTAGTTGACTTGGATCAGATCCGTACAGTAAAATTGCTTTAGATTTTTTGTTCCATTACTCATATTACTGTCACAGTGAAAACTGATACCGTCTTTATTTACCTACCTCTCAAAAGTATCCTTGGTGCTGTAAGAGACGACTTGTAAATTCCCTGAAACAAATGGTGAGAGATGGGGGAGGCTCTTGGAGCCTCACTGAGGAATGTCTCAAACACTCACAAGGACCTTGAGATATGGCTGTAGTCAAGGGGTGGATAATGTGGAGCCTGGACAATGTAGACCTTGTGCTCAAAGAGCTGATAAGGCTAACACCTCTTTATCTCTTGTGTGACCCAGGAGAGAAAACTCATCTGGACAGCACAGGATGCATCTGTGGGTGGGAAGTCTTGTGAAGACAGGGCTTTCTGTTTAACTTGTGAAGCTTGTTAGTTTCTCTGTTTTCGGGGCCATCGTGTCCGATGAATGACCTTTGCCTCATTATCCACCAAATGCATATTAAAGTTCACACCACTGCGTATGCTAATGAAGATTATTGAGATCATGCTAAACATACATGACTATGGGACTCATCTCTCTATCCAAATCATGCTACACGTCACCTGGGGGGGAGAGAAACCTGAGCACCGTAACAGCGGGGCAGGTCGTGCCGATACCACGAACATAAAAGGAGAAAATAAGTGCCCCTTGAGAGACTTTTTTCCCTAGAGATCCACAGAGGAGCGCTTCTATGAACCAGAGACCCCCGTTGGCTGGACCAACGCTGGAACCAGGACCGGTGATCTCTTTATCTCTCTCTTTCTCTCTCTCTCTCTCTTTTTTTTTCCTCTATCCCTCTGTTTCTCTCTTTCTTTTCTCTTTTTCTTTTAAAGTTAAGTATGTAATGCAAGGCATACCTTACCACTCGCCATAATTCATGGTATAATTTGTTGTATATCTGTTGTGAAGTAACACAAGGTGTATTTTACCACTTGCCATACTTTGTTTTACCGTTTGCCATAATTTTTTGTATACTTAACCAATTATCGTGGACCTAGGTAAGACATACATTAATCGCTGTGGGAATCTAATAAATGTTTTTGTATGGACCTTGAGAGTTGTCTCACCTTAGTCCACACTGCTGGGGATTTGCAAATCTGAGTCACTTCCCCCCCTCTCTCCTGAGTGGGGCATGACAGGTGCCTTTTTAGAATCCCAAACTTTTCTGTATTTTTATGTTAAAACTCATTAGAAGTTGCCTTTTGTTATCTTTCTTCACTACACTAATTTGAAGTTTCACAAGCTGAAGTTTGTCAGTGTATAGATCATCAAGCCCCGGATAGCAGGCACTAATTGTCAAAGCTGTCATGCCGGATACCCATCAAAAAATCCTGACACTATGTTGCTACAAAGGCTAGTATACCCTTCACTGATTGCTGTGGAATAGTTACATGGAGTACGAAGATTTTCCCTGAATCTCTACACTTTTCTGCAAAATTGGTTCCAAAATGAGGGAAGCAGAGATAAATTACCATCTGCTTTTTGTTGCAGAAAACCTGAGTACATTTATTTTCATCTACTTGTTTCTCCAACTAATTAATAAATGATTACAGACAAAGATGACAACTTAACTTACTAGTCACACAGGACACAGATATATGCTATTCTGCAGTTTCTGACAGATTGAATTATTGGATAGAGTTAAGTTGATGGAAAAAAAGCAAAGGGATGGGTTAGAAGTTCAGGATTCTTGCTGACTGCACTACCTTGTTATGGTATCTTGCTAAAAGTTGATTTCAGGAACATACATTTAAGTCCTTTTCTTCCAATCAAGAAAAATATAACCAATAAATCATATAATAGGAGGTAGTATAAAATATCTTAGCTTTGACCTTGGGAGAGCTGTGCACAGTGCTATACTACACTGATGAACACAACACTTCCAAATTATTTGTATCCATATCAGCACTTACCTTAGGTAAGCTTCTCTATGAACAGAAATAAAACCCAAATGCATGTTGCTTGGGGAATTTCTTTCACTTTCACCTAACCCAATTTAGAGACATTAGTATTGTCCCTTGGTGAAAGCCGGGTCCTTATCCCTATCATATAAACATGATTGCCGGCTCTTAGCATGTAAGGTAATCTGATTTGTAATTGTCTACAGATGCTTAACTTTCTGATTTAGAAAATACACTCTTAGAGTATCCTTTGAGGTCAAACGACCTTAATCTTCATTTCTCCAACTAACCTCTGCCATTTTCTAACTTATTTCTGTCATTGATATATGTATTAAGGAAAGATGTACTATGAACATACGAAGAGAATTTATCAAACATGGGACTCAGATCCTTGTATTGATTGACGTAAAATAATCAAGATTGACATATACTTTATCTGATCAATGGTTAATAATGCACCACTTCACTAGAATGCAAAGAAATTGTTTTCAGAACTACTCCTCTGGACATGTTTCAGATAAGATTACATTTAGAAGAAAGTATATGATTTACTTCCTCAGGCATACCACTTAGTTTGAAAGGTTGTGTGAAAATTCAGACCGTTTTGTTTCATTTAAATTTTAGCATGAAATAATTCAGTTTGCAGAATTCCAACATTTATGATTGCTAAGACACTAAATGCAATGTTCTACCAGTTAACACAATAATGACCTATATCTTGAAGGATAAAAGTCTACAGGAATCTGTTACACCCAAAATCTTGTTATACCGAAAAGGTAAAGACCCATATATACAGAACTAGAAAATTATTTTTAGTCTGGTTAGAGTTTTCAGAGGTTTATAATCTAATTTATCTGGATAATGCACAAAAGCTTTATTAATAGGGTGGTTAAAGGTGACCAGAGGGTGATCTCTGTTTTAGATAAAGGGCTGTATCAGCTAAGTGGATCAGTTGGCTGTGTAAATGGCGATAGCCATTGTAGGATGTCTAAGTTTTAAAAACTTGAGTGTTGTCTTCTAAGGTTTTGAACACCAGCAGTGAAATCAGGGGCTAGGATTTGGTTTTGACTGTTAAACTAACTGTAATGAAGAGCTAATGTAATAATGACCACTGCAACAGCTTAGGGTAAGACACCTGCTTTAAACTGCATATATAGTGAACCGTAGCATAACAAGTTTGCAATGCTATGTGTTCAGACATCCTTAGGTCTTAGTACAGCTTAAGAACCTGTGCTGCAGAGGTCATGTTCTGGTAAATACCTTAAACCACCTGGGCAAGATGAAAGAACACCTCTTTGAAAAGTCACAGGTGTTTACTGACTGGGAGTGTCACTGAAATTATGCAGCAACTGCTGTAACAAACAAACCATGAATACATGATCAGTGTTTTTAATAAAAATATGTTGCCTGAGCTCTGCAGTGTACAAGTTAATAACATATAAAAATTGGAAGGTTCATTTGCAAAAAAAAAAAAATAAAGCCCCCCCAAAACCCCAACATTTAGGCCACAGTGTGCAGAATTAATCTAGTGGAAGATGGAAAGCCACAAAGTCTACAGCACATGTTATGGTACATACTAGTACTCACCACATATTTGATCCAGCTTTTATTGGCCTTCCTCCAATTTTGCTGCCCAACTGATATGCAACATTAACGTTCATCAGTCCTAAACACACTTGTAGTTTTATTCCATGGCAATATTTTTTATATGCTTACACCACTCCAAGGAAACCATGTCTGCATTTGCCTCGATGTACGCATGTAACAGAGACCATCTTGTCATAGTATCTTGTCCAGTGCTCTCTCCTCCTTTGACACCTGTTTGCTGTGATCGACAATTTGTCCCTGTGGACATCCATAAGTTTCAGCTTGACCATACTGTGGCTTTCAGTCAGATTAGCATAATTCACTGCCACATTGTATGTACCAACGTGGCAGCATTATTTACATCCTGCCACATATAGACTAACATACGTTCCTGTCTTATACTTGGTGCTTCATTTTACATTTGTTTTGCACTTCATTAGA
Organism: Pluvialis apricaria; assembly: GCA_017639485.1. Taxonomy (NCBI): domain Eukaryota; kingdom Metazoa; phylum Chordata; class Aves; order Charadriiformes; family Charadriidae; genus Pluvialis; species Pluvialis apricaria. Next base: position 98,882,554 of record CM030009.1, read on the forward strand.
CAGTCCAAAATAGCTCCATTCCTGTACAAATGTTAACATCCTCAGGACTTAAAAACAAATCTTCTATATAGAGGAGAGAAAGAAAAATTAAGGCTAAAGGTAGTATCTAACAATAATGTACAAATACTACAGCAGCATATTGTGCAGAATAATAAAAAAAGGAAAATCCTGTGTAATGAAATCTAGTATGCACGTTCAAAATATACCTCTAGAATCCAGCTTTCACTAGTCATTGACACCGACTCATGTTCACAGAAAACATTATTTCTGAAGAATTACCTGCTAATACTGAATGAACGCATTCTTATAAGAGACAAACACCTAGCTGCTCAGTAAAACTTAATACTAAAGGAAAGTGAACTAAGAAGAAAATGTGTTTACTGATTTTTCTAGCACATATTTTTTCACTAAAATCCACCTACTGGGACTGTGCAAGTATGTGTTTCCAGGGTTAGAAAATGGAACACTGAGCTCCAGAGAGAATGAGGTTTTCCAAAGAACATTTCTTAATGAGCAAAAGGCCTTTGGAGATTTATAAGAAGATAATAAATTTTCCTCCTAAGCTTTTTTCTGTCTCTCAGTTCTACAACCATTGTGAAATTCTATAAAAAGAGAAGAAAAAAATCCTCTTATGACAATAACGTTTTAAAATGTGCAACTAGCTTTACTAGCTCTTGATAACTAAACTTATCTCAAAAGAGTTGTTCAAAGTTGTGAGTCTTAAGCGGTAGATTCCTGATACTTTGGGTTACTTTCCAAAGCAACCGGTAGCAAAGGTGTTTAAGTCAGCATTACTTGTTGGGCAGATGAGCAGCTTCCCTCACTATTTGCTGCATGGTTGTAATCCCATTCTGGAATCTGTAATGCTGCCTTACCTTCTCATGTGGAAATGCTCATTTCAGACTATAGCTTCTACTACAATGAACTGCTACCCAACAGACAGTTGCTAACAGCCTTCCCTGTGTGATCTGTAGTATTAATGGTGGAGATGATAACATTAAAAAAAAAAAGATATTAATAATGATTTTTGCCTCTGCTTTGGAGCTATTAGGTCGGATTGGAGCTATTAGGAACTACTAAGGTCTCATGTGGACATACAGAAGAGGCGGCCTGTGAGGCTACTGATTCCTGTTCTACCACAGCCTAAAAGTATATTATGCTAATGAGTGTTATGTTATGAGTTTCTAATATTTTTATAAGTTTATTTTTATTTGTTTCATTGGCCTTTGCTCAAAGTGCTAGATTTTTCAAGCAAAGGTCCTGTCAAGTATTTGCAGAATAGTTCCAAATAGCTTGCAGATATTTGCTGCTGTAGCCAAGAATGTAGAAATATAAATCCTTAGCAACACCCACAAGCAGTTAATTAACATGTAAATGACCTTAAATCCACCCTCAGAAATAGATGTCAGATGAAGGATAACATGGAAATTTCGCTTTGAACATTCAAGCTTAGAAAAACAAGTCTTGCTTCCATCCTTTGCTGCTTAATGTAAATAAATAAAAAAAGAGCTTATTCTCTAACATATTTGATTCTAATGTATACAATACGGAAGCACATTGTTCGGAAAATTTCTCAGACATATAGCACCAGGGAGAATTTATTCTCCCTGACTAGGGAAGGCAAACTCCATAGATTTATGTTAGAGAAAAAGAAGCTCAGCGTCACACCACAAAAGAGATTTGACCTTCTTTCTGAGGACTATCAGGAAGAATATGTGTAGACTGGTCATCTGGTTAGTAAATTTGTCATTGACAGAGATAAATTGGAAGCTGGTTTTAATGTACACATTTTTATTTAAGAGAGCGCTAATAATTTTCTTTGTATAGTCTGTGTATTCATCATAATTTTATATGGTAATTTCTATACAAGCATATAACTTCCTAACTTAATGAGGTTCTTGAAAAATATACTATTGTACACATTTTGACAAAAATTTAGCTTTACACGCTCTTCTAAAACATGTCTTTTTTCTCAATCCTCCCTCCAACAAAACAGTGATAAAACTGAACAACATTCAGGAAAAGGTTTTTAACTCCTTTTTAATTCAGGCAACCTGCTAGAATATTATCAAAGCAATAACAGTCTTTCTAAAAGAGAACAGGACATACATATATGTACAAGACTTCAAAACCAACTTCATTACTCTTATCTTCCTTTAACACTACAGCTTTGCTTATGCTATGACACCACCACGCATATTTTAAGATGCAGAAGTAGGAAGAAGGGCAAACCACCAAAAAACATTAAAACATTTATACCTACAGGAAAATATGTAATATGAAACTTGAGCAAACAAGGAGTAAAACCTTTTAACTAGTACATTTTGTTAGACATGCATAGCAATTATTTTTGCTCTTTGCAGAAATAAAATTGACCATAAGAACAAAAAACAGGATGGGCAACTAAAAAAAAAGAATATCTTGTAGCTCTGTATAGAAGATTGTCCACTTTATAGTGTTTGTCTTGTTCCACAAGGCACTTTTGGTCCTTAAATCTTTAACACATTAACCAAGCAGAAAACAAAAATTAAGGAGTGGGATAATCATGTATTCTCTTTTACATCAGAAATACTGACTTGAAGACCCTGGTTATACAGTACCTTTATTCATTACAGAGAAATCAAGAAGGAGCATGAGGCTGGTAGCATATCAGCTAAATTAAGGTCTACAGTACACCATTGCTAGAAAGCAGCTGCAGTCAGAGCAGCTAGTAAAAAAGTCTCTTCATTGAGTGGCATTACCTGGAGTTCCTCAATGGATATTCAAACTCATAAAAAGAAAAAAAAATATAAAAACACTGTACAGAGCCTATAACCAATGTTTCAATGTTGCAAAGCAGTGACTATTACGATTACTGTGGTAGAAGAAGTGGATATAAAGGCAGCTTTCATTTGCCCATACATTCAGGAACATGTTTTGTACAACAATTATTTAAAGAACTAATACTGGCTTCCTCTGATAAAAAGTTCTGCTATAAGAGGTAAGCATTATAACTTTACAAATACAGAGGAGAAGAATTACTGGATTTCAAGGTTTTGTACATGAACTCATATGCTATATTCTGGAGCTCCAAAAGTAGCTCAAGTATTTTGTCATATGCTTGAGAAAAGTTATCATAAATCTTAAAATACCCCAAAAACTTGAGTTCAGGCAATTAGTTCTGAAAAATAGGGGTAAATTCTATTTCTGTCATGCTTAACAGACTTAACAGAGGAGTCCTTCTACAGAACTGTGGCCCCTTGCTGTTACTGTAATCATTAATCCATTATAAACTTTACCAAACACAGTTATAACAGCTTAGTTCATGGGGTGCCAAGAAGTTACCTTTCTTGTTCCAGCAAGACTTACCACAACCAAGACTACTACTTTGGCTATTATTTTTCCTTTTTCTTCATGCTTTATTATGCTCAATGATCTTTAAGGTTTTCTTAAAGACCTTTAAGGTTTTCTGTAACCTTTTATTAATAGTCTTTTAGTGTACAGAAATCACTAATACTATTCCTGCTTTTAAAGAGTGCTTTAAGTACTCAACTTAGTAAAGTGACAAGGAAAATATCTTTTAGACTGTGTAAATTCAGAGCTAGTTTATCAAGATTATTCAGATTCAGTTTGTAGGGATTCTTACTATTCTTGAAAATGACTACTGAATTTATGTGCATTAGTAAATATTAAGATATTTTTAAAAGAATGTACACAACTTCAGAGGTTGTAGATATAACATGGATTCTCTTTTTTGCAACATGATTTCTTCATTGCTTGTTATCTGAAATCTGTATATTTAGGTATGCACTGTACAAAAGAAATTAATAAACCATTTTTCTTATAAATTTTAATTACATTGATAATTACACATTAAATATATTTTAACAGACATTTTTAAGATCATTCCACAGCTTAAAAAGAAAATATTACAGTAAATATTTTTATTAAGTAATTTATTTGTAATGGGTATTTTCAGTGCTCCTTGTTAGACTGACTATTCTTCTATTCATCCACTAGAAGATTAGTCTCTTAAAAAACACACTGTCAACTCTCCTGCGGTCTTCTGTGAAATCAGACAGTCATGCCACCATGGATTGTAATCCTGTCAGACCTAACAAGCTAAGCAGATTCAGGTTGAATTAGTAGTAGAGTTGAAGACCTCCAAGGAACACTTCAGTGTTACAGCAAGTTTTTTAGTGCTACTGACTCAGTGGGAGACACTCTTCTATGTGAGTTAGTACTGAACTAATGCCCCAGCCAGGGAATTGTAAAAGACACTATAATTAGGATGCAATAGGCTGGAGTGCTCAGAAATAGATAGTGGGAGACAAAATATGGCCAACATTGCTGCAAGTGTCTTAATGTATGAAGTGGAAAAAAGACCTGGAAAAAAACAAAACAAAACAAAAAACAAACAAACAAAAAAAGCAAACTCCTGTTGCTAGCAGGTAAAACAAGAAAAATACTAACAAAGAATATAAAAATATCTTACGGTCAGATAATAAAATATAAAAGCATTACAGAATCATAGAATCACAGAATGGTCAGTGTTGCAAGGGACTTCTGGAGATCATCTAGTTCAACCCCCCAGCCACAGCAGGGACACCTACAGCAGTTGCACAAGGCGGTATCCAGGCGGGTTTTGAATGTCTCCAGTGTGGGAGACTCCACAACCTCTCTGGGCAGCCTGTTCCAGTGCTCTGCCACCCTCAGAGTAAAGAAGTTCCTCCTCATGTTAAGATGGAACTTCCTATGTTCAAGTTTGTGCCCGTTACCTCTAGTCCTATCACTGGGCACCACTGAAAAAAGACTGTTCCCATCTACCTGGCACCCTCCCTTTAAGTATTTATAAGTACTGATAAGATCCCCTCTGAGTCTTCTTTTATCTAGACTAAAAAGACCTAAGTGCCTAAGCCTTTCCTCATAAGAAAGATGCTCCAGTCCCCTAATCATCTTAGTATCCCTTTGCTGGACTCTCTCCTGCAGTTCCCTGTCCTTCTTGAACCGGGGAGCCCAGAACTGGACACAGTACTCCAGATGCGGCCTCACCAGGGCAGAGTAGACGGGGAGGATTAGAAAGCCTGTTTGATGTGATGAGCTCCAGATCATTTTACTGATGCATGTGATGAATTTCTAACAACATATCAAGGAAAAAGAGCTAGCTAAAAATAAAGAGAGAGATTAAAATAATTCGGTTTTAGCTGATGAGTTGCTCACATTATATGCTAAAAATTGTACTTCAACAGAATCAGTCCACCAGGGGCCTTTACACAATTATAAAAGAAGGAACATTCTGCTACCAAATTCTTAGTACACAAGACAACCGTGGATATTCAATAAATACTGAAGAATTTAAATTCTGTGGAAAAGCTAGTCTAATATTTTTAAATACTGGGCAATTAGTAGAAAATTTGTCTATTTCCATGCATGGTTTCTCTTTTCCAGAGCAAAAAGTCTCATCTCTCGTCTCATAGACAAGTATCTTGGAAAGAAAGTAAAGGAAGGTGAGCTCTGTATCACAAAATCTTTTATGAGTTTTACCAGCCAGGCAGTATTCGCCCATCTGTAGCTGTCTCAAAATCAATCAACTCCTTTTCCTAACATGATCAGCAACCAGCTAAAGCCATCTTTAATACCAAGTATATCTCATTCCCTGGCTGGATTATATTTTCTTTAAATTTAAGATAAAGTAAGCAGTATTCACAAAAATTTACAGAAGTTGCTGCCCAAAGACACAGTCTATATTAAATGCACAGGCTGCCTGGATGACTCTTTCCAGACCTCGAGAAGGAACGTGCTGTGGAAAATGCTGGGAAAGCTGCTAAGTGGGTGTTACTCTATGATTGAGTTGATATGTTAACAGGGAAGACATGAAATGGGGGATAAGAAAAAAAGGTGATGTGATAGTCCCTGAAGGGCAGTAAGTTGAATCAGTAGATGGAGCTTCCATTAATGTTTCAGTGGAAGCCTTCTACATAAAAAAAAAAATTGAAATTTTCCCATAAATTTGTAATGCCAAACTCCACTGGTCAACTTTCTAATCGCTCAGACGATAAATAAAGCTGACAGAATACTTAGCAAGGCACTGCTTATATAAATTATTAAACATTTGCTGATAATATTCAGTGAAGAGCATACAAGAAGCTATAAGTGCATTGAATATTTTAAGTATTATTTGTCAATACAACTTCTCAATATGTACTGAAATTATATGGAAGGTAATGCTTCAAATGATTGCTATGGAACATTTTTAAAGTTGTGTATAAATCCTGAAGAAATATGTTAGAATTTAATTTCCTGAAGACAGAAAGAAGACTCTAGAACGTCTCAACCAAATATTTGACAGTAAAACAATATGAGTCAAATAATTCTTCTGATTGCCATGCTGCTGGAGATTTGATAGATGTGAGAGTCTGTTTGGGTATGTTTTTATTTTTATATATCAGGTATATTTACCTGATGTTTTCACAGTTCATTATAGAAAATAGGCTTTTAGCAATATTTTCCCTCTTAAAAATAGAAGCATAAAACTTTTCTTTGTATGAATAAAGCCTCGGAATCGTGAATTCAGTATGGCACAATGCATTTATAAATTGTGCATGATGACTCCCTATTTTAGGTGATCCTAAGCGTCATCCAAAGGCAGAAGTGGTGCTGCTAGCAAATGAAAAAATGTTGCAGATGAAATGGAAAAGGATTGTATCTTGGTGAATGTTACTTATTTGTATTCTACTGATGACAGAGAATAAGGGAAATCATTTATTGGTACAGTAACACTAAAATGGAGTTGTAAATTATTATATTTTTAATAAGATGTTAAAAATAATTCTATTTAAAAAGTCCTTTTTAAAGTCACATACCACCTTTTCATACTTAGTTGTCCAACTAATCACACTGTCTTTGGACAATTCTATTATATTCACCAAAAATTTTAATTCATTCTTTATAAAATTCAATCTATTTTCCTCATTTGGAAATTATTCCTTTAAGAAGATGTTTCCCAAGACTTGTGTCCCTTGATGTTTTATTTTCCAGTATCGCAATTACAGAGAACTTTTTTTCCCTTTTCTTTGAAGGCCTCTTAAATCTGTAATCTTAATTCCAAAATTCAGCCATTTTGCATTTTCAGATTATGACTTGACAAGTATATGAAAAAAATTCTGGTTAAAATTATTAGCAGCAGCTTTTATGTGGGTGTAGCATACTAGTTCTTCTACATACAGTTAATTTTAGATAGAGAAGTTGCTTTAAAATCATTGAACAAAGATGTTTCCTAAACCCAGAGAATTCTGATGGATTATCGATTTACAAACATTATTTTATCTTTACTGATTTACAGGATATCTATTATGAAATGTAAGCCATGTCCCTCTGTATTATAAGGATAGCTAGTCTGGAGACTAGAAAGCATTGTTTATTCAGGCAGACATAGTATCAAATACAGTCTTTGTAACTGAGTATGGTGGCTTGCCAGGAGATAAGATTCACCAGAGCACTGCCTACGCAAATGCACTTCTCTGTTTTTTTTCCTGTGAAATAATAATCCTCACATTTCTAACTGCTCCCTCTGGCACTTACGCAGTTTGCAGGCATGTTGGTCAGACAGAGAATGACCACCCAATACTGATCAGAAAAGCTGGCGAATGGGACAAGAACTGAAGCTCTGCCCTGAATGGGGCCCTGAACATTTAATAGTCCCTGAAAACTCACAAGAAAGTTTCCCATTGAGTCATGAATTGCTGGAAGTGCCCATGGGAAAATACCAATGGCAATTAATATGATTTGCCTGTGCTAAAAGGTATGAAAGCCCATAAGCAAGTTTTCCAGTAAGTGTTTGAAAAGGAAAAGAACAATCTGTATCATCATAAAACTTACTTTTCAGTCAGACTCTGCGTAATATTTAACAAGACATTCGCATTGCCCGATAAAAGTCTATGGATCATTGATGCTAGTTCTAAATCTTAGTAAATATGTTCAGCCATGAAGGATAGGTTATGCCTCTAGCTAGTTATTCAAATGAATGCTGCAGGTAGCAGAGCAACGAACATGGAGAATCTTTAAAATTGGAAGTGACTTCTGCAGGATATAAAAAACAGACCAGTTCTTGCCCCATCATCCCTGGTGCACATAATTCATCCATTTGCATTACCTAGTCAGGCTCAGTTAATTTTCTCAAGCACTAAAGGTATTCAAGACATTCACATACAGCTGACAACGGGTGTTTGGAAGACGTGCCATTCTGAAGAAGTAGCAAAAGCCCCACAGATGGCATGTCAGACAGCGTTAGGTGCTGATGAATGAGCATCAACTCTATGAAACTGTATAAAATCCTTCATCCTGTATGGCAAAAAGATTCATAGTGAGAATGACCTTATAATTTCATTATGGAAGTACACTAATGGCATAATAAACTGCCTTGAAACGAAATCTGATCACCTAGCAACACTCTGGCCTAAAAATGTCTACATTTGAGGACTAAGAACATATTTTTGAGGATGGTTCCAATTCATTCACAAGAATGTTCACTCTCTTTGTTGACTTAAATACTTTTCCTTGCCTTCGTCCAATTTTCTTGATCACTGTTCACTTCTGTGTAAACATTATTCATACACCTGTGATTGTGAGCAAGACAACTCCATCATTTAATGACAAGGAGTTTCTCCTCTAGCCCTGAGTCTAAAAATTAATCATATTTTTATAGTTCTTCTTCACAGTTACTCATCATAAAGAGTATGTATTTCAGAATTTATAGAAATGTAAACCCCATCTTACTAGCTCTGACTTACTTTGCATATGTCATTGCTCCTACTGCCTCATAATTTATACAGTTCACATGAAAAATTTGCGCCAACATTTAAATCCCTTTCTCTCAGTAAGTGTAAATGCAAGTGAAGGAACCTAAGAGCAGATGAATTTCTGTGTTAAAAGATATACTTAGCTTCCCTAGAGGTCTTAAATAGTTACTACAGAGAATTTTAGAATCTATAAGGAAGTTTCACCAGCAAATTTTAATGGACTTTTTTACCATATTGCAGACTCTTGCCCGGCTCAGTGCAAAGATCTGTTAATGTTACTGTCGTCAGACCTTGTCTTTTATAAAATTGTTCTTCAAGAAGAATTTCCTCTTCTTTTTTTCACAACAGTGAGTCCCTTTCCTTACCATAGAAGTAACTTATTAATTCTTTATTCTTCATGCTAGGACCAGATTCACAGATTGACACAGAAGTATCAGAAATAGAGTTAGGATTAATTTTTGGGTATGACTACACTAGATTCCTATCATGGAAAATTGGTAAGCTGTTAGTATGTTCCACGCTTTATTTTGGCCCGGGCTCTTCAGCAGTCTCCTACCCAATGCCCAGACAGGGTTCAGGAATTAACAAAGGCCAAATATAATTCCCAAAGGCAATTTGGATACAGTCACCCTCTTTTGGATGGGAAGAGAGTTTAGCAGTGCAAACATGAGCTAAGCTGTGCCAGTTGATCTCAGTGCGTGAAGTCTTTCATTTACTAGAGTGGACATAGCTTGTGTGTCTAAACATTATACAAGTTAAAAATATACATTACTAGGCACTGAAATGAGTGGTTATTGATATAGATACACTGTTGATTAATGCTTATAGCTTCTTCCAGACTTGGTAACAAAGTTACATCAATATCAGTCCGTCTAAAATAAATTTTAGGATACTTAGTTGAATTGATAGGTCTGCAAAACTGGTCAGGTAGAAGAACAGTCAGCCCAGAAGAAGTGCTGAACTAGTCCCTGTCTTCTCTGTGCTCCTTGGAGATAACCTGTACTTGATTGTTTCAATGGCTGCCTGTTTAGAGGAGACTTTCTTTTGCATTCATATCCCTTGTGCGCTCATTCAACAGCAAGGTACAATTTATCCCTTATAACATGTATTAATTAATCCAATATGCTATATAATTCATATTGGTCAACAACTGTATAAAATGAGGCAAATCTTCATAATTTTTGGTGGGAGTATGTTGCAGTAAATAATGAATACAAGTTAATATTGACCTCATGAGCTGAAAACTTGTTTCTCCCTAGTACTCTCTACTTCCACCAACAAAACTTTAACTTTACAGTAGATTTCAGTTTTTTATTTCTGAAGATGCTGATTTATACACCAAGGCCAGTTAACTAGGTTACCTGACATTTGGAATCCCACCAGAATTACAGACTCAGACAGTAGCATCCAAACAAGACACATTTAATCATCAGACACACAGGATTCGGGCTATTAACCCCACAGGACTCAGACTATTAACCCAGCAATTTTTATCCACAACAAACATTTCTTTAAAAGTCCAATACATAACTTGGATTACTTGTGGACAGGCTTAATCTACTCAACTGGTCTCTATGGGACTGCTACCTCACACTAACAATGACCGTGGCAACAATAAAAAAAGGTGTATTTTCACAGAAAGAAAAACTCTTGAGAAATCTATTACATTTTCCAGACACAAGCAGTGATTTTTATACCAGCCATATCAGGTTTCTGTGAGTTGTGTGTTTTTTCTTAAGGTAATACGTTGATTGCTTTCAAACTGTAAGTCTCAGTTTATAGCTGTATTTCCAGGCTATTTCAACAGTGCAGTGATTAGTTCCTTATTTTAAGGTTTAGTTTTTTGTTAAGATTTAAGTTTCACACAGCATCTAAGTACTTAGATGGCTGAGAAATTTCAGAACAACTGAACATCTTAACACTTTATCTATCTATTTATGCCTACTAATCATTCCTCATGAATCATAGTCACCATCAATTTCTTCTTTCTCTTTTTTAAGGAATTTACTGAACATAAAGCAGTCACCTGGTCTTCTGATTCATTCCAGATGATTGATTATTATATATCATTTCAGAAAAGAGCTACTTTAAATATTTCATCAAAAAATCACTCTAAAGAGAGAAGAAACTGATAACGAATAATGGACTTTGAGAGTCTTGGAACGGCTTTGCTTTTTTCTCTCTTTGTATAGTAACCCTGGAAAATGTACATAGGAGAAGAGGATTAAGAAATAAAATGCGTGTATTTTTGTCATACATAAATGGGATGAATTAATCTTTTCTTAAAGCCTTATCACTAGAGACATGACTTTCAAGTATTTTAGGTGCAGAAATAACTAGAATGTTTTATGGAAACCTTCTCTACCAGTCAAAGCAAACAATCTCTTCATGACTTATAAATGCTTGCTACTGCAGTGTGCCAGGAAAAGGCTTTGTTGACATGTGATCTTTGCTTTCTTTATTCAACACAAATATCTTATCTCCAACCATATTTGACATTTCAAGCATTAACCATAATACTGAATATAAAGCAGGGCACTAGAGCCAAAACTTTGTCTCATGGGAATCACCTTAAAGGGAATTTTTTAACTGGAAGAAATACTTCGGTCCTAAGGCAAACTCAAAACTTGTGTAGGTGTCAGAAATATTATTAAGATTTAGAATATGTTTACGTAGTGTTAAGAGAGATATCTCCAGCAAAGTTTGTTTGAGTTCCGGAAGGAGACAAACAGTGGGTTTGTTCTCTACATAGACTCAACTAAGACCCAAGTTGGGTAATTAGCTTTATTGAGAATGTTAATAATAGTGATAATGCTGATGAATCTGTGTTTGCTGCTGGAATTTGGACTAAGTTTTCTTTTCTCATTCATCAGATAGATCACTTAATCTGGTTAAACTTGGAACAATTGCTCTTAATTCATGCTTTGTTTTGTAGTTTGCTGCTTCTGCTACAACCCTACAGCGCCAAGGGCTTACCTGCAGAGAAACCACTTTATTTTTTTAAATATGTTAGGTAGAGTAATAAATTTATTACTTTACCATGAAAAACTTGGCTACCAGAACACAATCCTTCATTCTACCAATGCTTTCTGTAGAAAATATATAAATATAGAGAATACAGAGGGTGAATATCACCATCTGCAAATACATTCCCAGATCTTGCCTCAGGAGTCCTTATTTGATCAGCTGTTAATAAGTATCTTGTGACAAATAAATGCCATCTGAAGAGGCAATATGATTCACCAATACTCAACAAGATACTAGGCATTATGGAAGTGAGCATTGTTCCTGTGCTGCCTTTACTCTTACACAACATTAGATATAGTCATTTTCTGAGCCTTAGTTTTTCTTGTTTTTAATATGCAAGCACTATTATTAGATGACAGCCTTCCAGTGTGGTTGGTTTATCAAGTTGTTTATGTGCAATTCAATTTTAGCTGTGTGCATTTTCTGTCATATTAAAACAAGAGTCACCAGACACTAAGGATACCTTAAATTCAAGAGCCGGTTTTCACATAATGCTTTGTTTTACTTAGGACTCTGAGGCTCACCAGTATGATTATGTTTCACTACCCAGAGGTCCAGAAATATGAAGTTGTTTTGCTTTTAGCATTTATCCTTGATAGTTTTTCCCTACAGAAATATTAATCCACAATAGATGCCTTATTAATGACCCCTTAACTAGGAGATAAAAATATAGCACTGTGCTAAGGGGCATTTTCAGCCGATGAAAAAAAAAAACCCTGCCAAATTATGATAACAGCAATATTGTGATATTATAGTGCTTTTATAGAATAGTCAATACATTTATTACAGGTATATTCCCATAATATTGTGAAGTCAACAGGTATATGTTTATACCATTTATTTCTTACAAAGATTTTTCTATATTTCATATTTATTCATGCTTGGATGAATCTCTTCATGCAGCTAGTTTATTAAAATTACGGGTGAGTGAAACCATAAATTTCAACATGGCTCTGTTCTGAACAGTCTATGAAGCAGTAGATTGGAAGCATAAAATAAAGTGAGGAGAATCATGTCATGTTCTACTGGGAGACATATTTTACCCTTCAGCAGCATATTAGAAACGCATGTTTTAGAAATTGAGGCAAGGCATACAGTACCTTCTTCCCATGAGATATATTTCTCTGCCTAGAGCAGAATTTTCCTCTTGGCAGTGCGTTTCAGAACTGGCAAGTTCAACAATTTAATCTCTTTAGCATTGGCATTACATTTTCCAATTCAGAAAAAAATGAAAAATTCTATCATACTGCTAGGGTTTTTTACATATAATTTTAATGTACATGGGCAAGATTGGTCATTTTTCCCCAAAATGAGTTATTTATTCTACTGGGATGTCATGATTTTGTTATGTAATTTTAACAGTATATTCACATTACATTATCTCTCTAGTTCCTAATCAGATATTCAAAATAAATTTGAAAGATAAATCCTGAAAAGGTTGAAAAGCAATCTTTTTTGAAGGAGAGAGGTCGTAGCGTATTTACATGGTATAGTTTATATGGTACAGTCCCTGTCCCATCCCCCCACCATGTTTATTTAGCAGAATACTACTAGCAGAATACTACTTCTTCACTGGATATAGACCACAATCGGTGCTCCTTCCACTAGGACCTTCTTGCACAAGTTTATCATCAGAACATGAAATTATTAATTAAAAAAAAATGTTTGTGACATTAAGAGACAATTTTCAGGGAATATGCTTTCAGGATTTCTATACAGGAGAGCAGAGTCCTGGATAATTCTATTATTTTATACCAATTATTTATAAACCGGGTCAAACAACATGTATAGACATATCTATTTTTATACTCTGAAGAGTCTTACTTTGATTTTGACCTGAAGCTGTTCATATTATTTCACCCTTAAATCCAAAAAAGAAATTAGAAAGAGTGTATTGATTTAACTTTAGCAGTGTAAAAGTGTGCATGTGTATGTGCAAGCTTATGTACTCTTGTAAACCGTAGAAATCATTGGAAGATGAGCAAATGCAGATTTTGGCCTTGGAACTAAATGTGGGTCTTTTGATTTAAGATCTTCATAATGAAATCAGGAGAGAATTAAACTTCTTATACTTTCTGAAGGTTGCTTGATAACTAACCAAGTTCTTTTCCACTACTAAGGAAAGGTAAGATAGAGAATAAGTGCAATTTTTTTTTTTCCCTCTTTACCTAGATGTCTACAACCCACTATGTTCCCACTATGTTTCTCTGGTAAATTCTTGAGGTGAAAAGGTAGGTTATTAATTACTGGCATGAAACAGAGGATTACTTTGCACCAGACTATGATACTGTCATTGAATATAAGCATTGTCATTGCAAATTTTCCTTGTTCGCTGAAGTTGAGCAACAAACTGAGCAAAGGCTAGACATGTATGTGGAAAGGATTTAGGAGAAAGAGAGAAAACACCTGTAGTGCATCTTATCGAAAAGGAAGAGGTACTCTCTTTGAAGTCCCAGATGTTTGGACTCTAGTGATACAGGTACAGGAGAATTGGCTGTTACTAACATGGGAGATGCTGTGGAAGCAGAAACAACAAGGAAGAATCTGACATTTACTCTAAATAGATTTTAAAAAAATAAATCCTCTGAGGTGAGTTTCTTTCTTAAAATTTTGAAAACCTCACCTGCAGTTTGCAAAGGATGGAGGTATGCATTAGTGAATTAAAAGACAGTGCTGAACCTCCTTTGATTATGTAGAGAGTACAATCTCCATCTTCTAGCATGCTAATCCACTTAGAATACAAGTAAAATTTAAGTAGTTATGAAGACCTTATTTGCAGTTCTATAGTGTTAACTATAGAAGAAAGTACACATCCTATGAATTTCATACTCCCAAGACCAAGAATGCAGGAATTTAATTAGGGAAAAGCAGTCTTAGTCAAAAAACATTCACACTGATCTTGTGAAGAATACTTCTGGAAAAAGAGAATATAAGAAACAACCGCTTATGAATCATACAATCAATTATCTATGAAATAGGAAAGGAGAGGCAGGTTATAGATATGGTATAATCATTGATTAGGTAGACAACTGTTTTCCAAGTACAGCAGTTTGTTTTGAAATTATAAAGGTGAAGAGACAACCAAAGAGAAAGTTAAAGGCAATTTTGCAGTTCCAGGTGATACTTTTTCTGTATGGGGTGCTATCTTACATAGAAATTACAGAGAAGAGCACGTAAGCTCTTTTACTGTTAGCATATTATAATCTGAAAGTATATGGGGTGTTTTGAACTTTAAGAAGTCTAAGGGTATGAACTTGACTCACACTTAAAATCAAAAGTTCATAATTAGGAACAAGGTAACAAAAAAAAAAAAGAAATCCTAAACAAACTAACAAAAAAAAGGAGTCACAGGGATGCAAACAACAAGAGATTGCAAATACATAAAGATGGCAGACATTTTTGGAGACAGCATTTATTATAATCCTGAAATGTTAAAGGCCTGAAATCTTCACAGTTTATTTTTATTTCTCAAAAGGAAGGTGGTAAGAAAGGCAGATTTTCTAACACATAGAACTGCCAATGGTCTTTCTACAAGTTTATTGGCTTTAGATATCTATAATTGTTCTCTTCCTATGTGGCACAGCATAAGTCTGCAGTAACACAGCTCTAATGATTTTTTTTTTGTTCCTAGGACTTGCCTGCCATCAACCAAAGCTCTTCACAGTGGGGGCTCAGTGAAACACAGAAGCAGAGTAGCCACTGAAGACCTGGTAGCCCTGCAGCCTTACCACTATTGCCATTAGACTGCTTACTGCAGCTTTCACATTCCCACATCTATCCTGGATGACAAGCCACTATGATAAAGTACAGAAAAGAGCATTCCTCTGGTGAATGTTGAACTCCTTCAAGAATGGGAAAAGGGCTGCTTCCTTTGCATATCATTTCAGGTCGATATTTATATCTTTGTTCTTATGTCATGGTTTCATGTCCATGGTGCTCAGCTACAACTTTGTATTTCAAAATTTAGTTGGGTCTGTGAATTATTCAGGAACTTAACCCAAAAGACATTAACAATTTAAATCTGTCAATAACTGATTTTCATATTTTCTTCTGTAAAAGTAAAAAACAAAACGTGGGAAGATTTTATAATGTATCTGTTGCTGGATAATTTTAAATGAGTTTTCTGAAGTAAATCATTGACATGCAAATGAGAGAAAAAGGATTTTGATCTTTAGTTGAACTAATGATGAGTAAGATATAAGTACTAAAAAGAAAAAACAGACTTCAGAATATACTCAAGTATCAAGACATATGCCCAGAAAATTTCAGCTATTCATTTCAATTTCATTTTATTTTATTAAAAATTAACAAAGGCATATGCATAGGTTGCCTTACTTTTTCTATTATTTTAAATGTAACTTTTGATGAATCTTCAGGTTTGGATTAAGTTAAAGATATGAATCTTATGTCCTCCCTTTCACTATTTCTGTCACTGAAAACGTTAAGTTGAAAGGAATTTTTTAAAATTGTAATATTTGGCCTCAATAAAATTCTGTAAAAATGGTAAAACTAAAGTCTTTAAAAAATTACTAGGAAATACAAATTAAATAAGAACAGGATTCCTAGAATTCCCTCTACTTTTTTTTTGTGTTGCTGAGCTAGCTTGATACCACAATTCTGTGTATGTGAAACTGTACTCATTATCTGTCTTTGCCCTTGCAACCAGCATCTCATGAAATGATGGCATGATCAGAACCTTGACAAACAACTCAATCAGCCAGCAACATTCTCCACTTTCTTTTGGTCTGATTCCCCTGTAAAGCTGATATATCAATTTAAAAAAAGAAATTTAGGAAAATGAAACAAAAAAATTACAAAATAGTGGTGAGGAAGGCCAAGTGCTCTGACACAGTGTTTTTCCAGTGCATCATGAGTAAAGAGCCAGCTTCTCCAAATGCTAGGTGAGGAGAGAGGGTGCTTCTTGCCTGGCGCCACTGGGATCCTGTGGGACCATGCCCTGTTCCTGGGACAGAAGGGGGAAACAAAGTACTTGGTTGCTCTCGCTCCCCAGCCCTGCCCCTCCTCTACCCCTGGCCACCTTGGGAAGGATGCCCGGGAAAGGGTCACCGAGTCCCACCTCCCCAGTGTATTTCCAGCAGTGGAGGGCAGTCTGGGAATTCCGCTGCTGCTGTCAGAGAGCAGGACCTTGTCTCCAGCACCAGGGACTTCCTCTATGTCTAAGCCCTCCACAGTCAGGAGAGACAGGATGGTCAGACAAATAGCTCAGATGTGGTCTCTGGCATTTTGCGGGCGCCTTTCCCCTTGCTGAGAACAGGCAGCTCTCCATGTGGTTTCCCCAAACCTATCCGTTCTGGGAAGGAAATCTCCTGCCCAGAACCAGAGGGAAAATCATTGTGATGGACACATTTAGGGACGGGGGACCTGAGTTACCCAGCCTGAGATTATATTTTTGTTGTTGTTTGCATCTAATGTTCTTCAGTTGTGGTCTCACTGATTGCAAGTAATTATTAGTACCGTGTACATTTTCCATCAGATGGTGTTTGCTGCATGCTTGTGCTGTGTAGAAAACCTTTGCAGATAAGTATATTTAGAGCAGACTGATTTTGCAGAAGCTTCTGCGTAACACCAGAAATTAGAATTTCCAGGAAGACAGGACTGCCTATACTCTGATAGGTATATATCCATACTAAACCACTGTCTTAATGCAGACATAGCAACATTGCAAAGTTGTGCTGAAAGTACCTGTATTGGGATTGTATGGCAAGGATTTGGTAGCGGAGGAACTACAGGGCTGGCTTCTGTGAGAAGGTGCTAGAAGCTTCCCCCATGACCGATAAAGCCAATGCCAGTGGGCTCCAAGACGGACCCAAAGCAGGCCAAGGCTGAGCCCGTCAGGCACAGTGGTAGCACCTCTGGGGTAACATATTTAAGATGGGGGGGAAAACTGCTGCACAACAGCAACTGCAGCTGGAAAGAAAAGTGAGAATATATGAGAGAAACAACTCTGCAGGTACCAAGGTCAATAAAGAAGGAAGGGGAGGAGGTGCACCAGGTACTGGAGCAGAGATTCCCCTCCAGTCCGTGGTGAAGACCATGGTGAGGCAGGCTGTTCCCCTGCAGTCCGCGGAGGTTAATGGTGGAGTAGATATCCACCTGCAGCCCGTGGAAGACCCCATGCTGGAGGAGGTGGGTGCACCCAAAGGAGGCTGTGACCTCATGGAGAGAAGCCCACGTTGGTTTGCTGGCAGGACTTATGGGGGACCCACATGGAGCAGTCTGTTCCTGAAGGACTGCACCCCATGGAAGGGACACGTACCAGAGCAGTTCATGAAGAACTGCAGCCCGTGGGAAGGACTTCCATTGGAGGAGTCTGTGGAGGCTTGTTTTCCATGGGAGGGGCCCCATGCTGGAGCAGAGGAAGAGTGTGAGGGGGAAGTAGCAGCAGAAACAACGTGTGATAAACTGATCACAACCCCCATTCCTCATCCCCCTGCGCCACTTGTGGGAAGGAGGTAGAGAAAATTGGAAGTGAAGCTGTGCCCAGGAAGAAAGAAGGGGTGGGGGAAAGGTGTTTAAAGATTTGGTTTTATTTCCCATTGCCCTACTCTGATTTGATTTGCAATAAATTAAATTAATTTTCCCAAGTTGAGTGGGTTTTGCTCATGATGGTAATTGATGAGTGATCTCTTCCTGTCCTTACCTTGAGCCATGAGCCTTTCGTTATATTTTCTCTTCCCTGTCCAGCTGAGAAGGGGGAGTGATAGAGCTGCTTTGGTAGGAACCTGGCAGCTTGTCAGGGTCAACACACCACAGAACCCTACATTAGCAAGCTATAATGTCCAGGATGTATTTAGCCTTCTAAACAGCATCTGGATCAGACCCTTCAGCCAGCTTAGCTATGTCAATCTGTTATCAGGATTTGTCACATCCTGACTCATAGTCTTAATAATAACTCTTCCTTTTAGTAACAACTAGCAACCTAGATACTAGAAAGCACGTCACTAAAAAGCAAATGAATACTTAATGTAGAAATGAGCATGTAGATGGTTAAAATTACTAATTTTACATGCCATAACTTTAAACAATTAATAAAAGAGTTCACTGGAAATTAAAAATGGAACTTAGGCCAAGTATCCTTTTGTTGCCATGGTGCTCTAATTAAGAAAAATAAAAAGAAAAAAAGGCCAAAAAAAAAGCAAGAACTTGTAATGTAATTGAATTTTGTAAAGAAATTCTGAGCACTGAGTATTTTCAGGTATTACACGTAATGTATGAAAACTCAATACTGTAACAAGTACTAAATTTAAGGGCTAGTATTTTTTAATGTTTTTATAAATTATCTGGACACAGGAATCAAATGTACATTAAGAAAGTTTGCCTATTATACTAAATTAGGAGGACCTGTGGACTCCCCCGGGGGTAGAGAGCCCTGACAGAGAGACCTAAGCACAAATACAGGGTTGGCAGAGAACAGATTAAGAGCAGCCCTGAGGAGAAGGACATGGGGGTACTGATTGATGAGAAGCTCAACATGAGCTGACAATGCACGATCGCAGCCCAGAAGGCCAACTGTACCCTGAGCTGCATCAGAAGTGTGGCCAGCATCAAGGGAGGTGATTCTGCCCCTCTACTCCACTCTCGTGAGACCCCACCCAGAGTACTGTTTCCAGCTCTGGAGCCCCCAGTATAAGAAAGATATGGATCTGTTGAGGTGGGTCCAGAGGAGGGCCACGAAGATGACCTGAGGGCTGGAGCACCTCTCCTACGAGGACAGGCTGAAAGAGTTGGGGTTGTTCACCCTGGAGAAGAGAAGGCTCCGGGGAGACCTTATAGCAGCCTTCCAGTACCGAAAGGGGGCCTACAGGAGAGCAGGGGAAGGACTTTTCAGAAGGGCATGTAGTGATAGGACAAGGGGGAATGGCTTCAAACTAGAAGAGGGTAGATTTAGATTAGATATCAGGAAGAAATTTTTCACTGTGAGGGTGCTAAGGCACTGGAACAGGTTGCCCAGAGAATTTGTGGAAGCTCCGTCCCTGGAGGTGTTTAAGGCCAGGCTGGACGGGGCTTTGAGCAAGCTGGTCTAGTGGGAGGTGTTCCTGCCTACGGCAGGGGGATTGGAACTCGATGATCTTTAAGGTCCCTTCCAACCTAAACCATTCTATGATTCTATGATGTTGCTTTCCAAGCTTGAGAAGAGGGCTTTAAACACACGTTGCCAGGGAATGGGAACCTCAGTCCATCCCACTCCTACCTGCATGATGCCAGTGCCGGTAATAGATGCCCAGAGCCCGGAGAAGGATCACAGGTCAGCAAGAGAGTGCCTGGAGACCAGCACAAACGAATTCCAGCCACTCCAGTCAGTAAGTCAGCTTCATCGGGGACCAGACTTAAATGCCTCTATGCAATTGCATGTAGCATGGGGAATGAACAAGAGGAGTTAGAACATGCCTGCAGGGCTATGATCTTACTGACATCATAAAGACATGGTGGGATGGCTCCTATGATTGCAGTGTTGGAATGGAAGGATACAGGCTCTTCAGGAAGAAGTACTGCCCTCTATGTCAATGACCAGCTGGAATGCATGGAGCTCTGCCTGGGGATGGATGAGGAGCTGACCGAGAGCTCAGTGAGGATTAAAGGGAGAGCAGGAACAGGTGATGTTACAGTAGAGTTACAGTCTGCTACAGGCTACCCAACCAGGAAGCCCAAGCATGTGAAGCCCTTTATAGAGGAAAAGGAACAGCCTCATGTTTGCAAGCTCTTGTCCTCATGAAGGACTTCAACCACCCCGATATCTGTTGGAGGGACAACACATAAGCAATCCAGCAGGTTCCTGGAATCTGTCAATGATAACTTCCTTCTCCAAGTGATACAGGAGCCCATGAGGAGAGGAGATATGCTGGACCTTGTTTTCACTAAGAAGGAGGGGCTGGTGGGGAATGTGAAGCTTAAAGGTAGCCTTGGCTGCAGTGTCCACAAAAAGGTACAAGCAAGCTTCACACCCTGATCTTCAGGAGAGCAGAGTTTAACCTCTTCAGGGATCTGTTTGGTAGAGTACTGTGGGATAAAGCCCTGCAGAGAAAAGAGGCCGGGGAAAGCTGGCTAATATTCAAGGATCACCTCCTCCAATCTCTGGACCGATGCGTCCCAACAAAGAGTAAGTCAGGTAAAAACACCAGGAGGCTTGCATGGGTGAACAAGGAGCTCCTGTACAATCTCAAACAGAAAAAGGAAACCTACAGAGGGTGGAAGCAAGGACAGGTAGCTTGGGAGGAAGAGAAATTGTCCGAGCAACCAGGGATCAGGTCAGGAAAGCTAAAGCCTTAGAATTAAGTATGGCTAGGGACATAAAGGGCAACAAGAAAAGCTTCTATAGGTATGTCGGCGACAAAAGGAGGACTGGGGAAAATGTAGGCCCTCTCTGGAAGGAAACAGGACACCTGGTTATCCAGGATATGGAGAAGGCTGATGTACGCAGAAATTTTTGCCTCAGTTTTCCCCAGCAAGTGCTCTAGCCACACCACCCAAGTCACAGAAGACAAAGTCAGGGACTGGGAGAATGAGGAATCGTCAACACTAGTAGAAGACCAGGTTCGAGACCATCTAAGGAACCTGAAGGTGCACAAGTCCATGGGACCTGATGAGATTCATCCACGGGCCCTACAGGAAAAATGATGAGGGACTCTTTATCAGGGATTATAGTGATGAGACAAGGGATAACAGTTTTAAACTGAAAGAGGATAGATTTAGGTTAGATGTTAGGAAAAAATCCTTTACTCTGAGGGTGGTTGGACATTGGAACAGGTTGCCCAGAGAAGCGGTGGATGCCCCATCCCTGGAAGTGTTCAAGGCCAGGTTGGCTGGGGCTTTAAGCAACCTGGTCTAGTGGAAGGTGTCTCTGCCCATGGCAGGGGGGCTGGAACTAAATGATCTTTAAGGTCCCTTTCAGCTCTAGCCATTCTATGATTCTATGATCTGGCTAGACTAGACAGCTGGGCAATCACCAACCATGTGAAATTTAACAAGAACACACGCCAAATTCTCTACCTGGGATGGGGTAGTCCTGCTTATACACAGAAACTGGGGGAGGAGAGGTTGGAGAACAGCCCTGCAGAAAGAGATCTGGGGGTTTAAGTGCATGGCAAGTTGGATATGAGTCAACATTTTTCCCCGGCAGCCAAAAGGGCCAAAGGTGTCCTGGGGTACGTCAAGCACAGCATAGCTAGTTGGTTTAGGGAATTGATTATCCCACTTTATACTGCATTGCTGCAACCCCATCTAAAGTTCTGTGTTTTGGTGCCTCAACATAAAAAGTACATACTATTAGGGTGTGTCCAGAGGAGGGCAACCAAGATGGTGAAAGGTCTCGAGAGCAAGACTTACAAGGAGCAGCTGAGGTCTCCTAGTTTATTCAGGCTGGAGAAAAGAAGGCTGAGGGGGGACTTCATCACAATGTACAACTTCCTCAGGGAGAGCGGCGGAAGGGGAAGTCCAGGGGAGGACCAGCAGTAGGACACAAGGAAATTGAATGAAACTGCATCAGGGGAAGTTCAGATTGGACATTAGGAAAAGGTTCTTCACTGAGAGGGTGGTCAGTCACTGGAACAGGCTCCCCATGGAAGCCTGACAGAGTTCAAGCACCTCATAGTCATATGGTTTAGTTTTAGGTAGTCCTGTAAGAAGCAGGTAGTTGTACTCGATAATCCTTATGGGTCTCTTCCAACTTGAGATATTCTATGATTCTAAACATTTTAGTCATAACTAAAAGCATGTAAAGCCTTCTATCCTCTCTCTAAAAGTTAGAAGCTTGTGTTGTTCTTTCAGAAAAAGATGGTGATAGAGACGATTCTCATCTTTTAAAAACCGTGGAGAAGAACATGACCTTTCAATGCCTTACCCAGCAGTTTAGTACCTGGTGGATAAGACATAGGCAAAATATCTAGAACTACCCACCATTGAGCATTAAGTATTAAAGCTCCCTAGGGACACCTAGGTGGAACTAAGCACCTCAAAGGCGAAGCCATTAGACCTAGAAGTTATTTTAGGAGGAACAGAGATCAGCATTTGTCCTCTTCTTTTAAGGCACATAGAGGAAAACTTGACCATGTACAAATCTTGTCCTTTAGCTCTTTACATAGTTAGATGGTAAAGACACAGGTTAATTTCTGTACAGTCTTTCTTACAAAAGTCTGCTGACTGGGATATTTGCAAGGGAGAGGAGAAAGGTAATTTTCTAACTTCTCAGAAAGAAAAGGTAATTAATCTGTTCTTTTTGCAGGACAATGTCCTACCCTTTGAGTAAACAGAGTAATGAATGACAAGTGTTGTGTTTTTCCCCTTCAGCTATTGTGTTAAAAATAGCTATTGCCATCCTTCCATTTGCTTCAGGTAGTATCCTGATACTTATTCCAGACAATTTTCTAGGCACATACAAAAAAATGTAATGAGATTGTGAAATTTTTGTGTGGTTAAGCATTTGTGAAAAGATAGTATTGGGTTCAGACACCTACATTCCACCTAGGTCCTACCGCATGCTAATTAAAAAGTACTTTTTTGGATCAAATCTCTGTTGCGTAACTGCCATTACTGCTGGCTGTTGCATAACTGTCTTTACTGTTGGCTATAGCCAGCATTCAATCTTCTCCAAAACCATGGGTAATATATTAGCTACTTATTGATATCTAAATTCAACAAGAACTTCAGTTTTGTCACTAATCTTCTTAGGAATTTGAATCTCTTTTTCTAGGTTGTTTTACTGGACATCACTAATAGACTCAGTTTCACAAATACTACTGCTGTGTGAGAAGGAGATGTTTTGTTCATTTTACACAACTTGTTAAACATAAAGATACTCACTCAAGTAACTGTAAAACTACATGCTACGTGTATAGAATTAATTCATTGCTTCATCAAGAATCTTTCATTTTGCCTAGAAAAAAATAGACCTAAATTAATGTAAATTAAATGGGAAAGTGGTTTCAGCTGTTAAAGCATTCGTCCTGGCAGTGGAAAGATATGCTAGTCTTATGTAATATAGCATAGAATCATAGAATAGTTTGGGTTGGAAGTGACCTTTAAAGGTCATCTGGTCAAACCCCCCTGCAATGAGCAGGGATATCTTCAACTCAATCAGGTTGTTCAGAGCCCCATCCAACTTGAACTTGAATGTTTCCAGGGATGGGGTACATCTACCGCCTCTCCGGAAACCTGTTCCAGTGTTTCTCCCCCTTCATAAAAAATTTCTTCCTTATATCTAGTCTGAATCTACTCTCTTTTAGCTTAAAACCATGATCCCTTGTCCTACCACAACAGGCCATGCTAAAATGTTTGTCTCCATTGTTCATGTAGGCCTCCTTTAAGTACTGAGAGGCCACAAAAAAAGGCTTTCCCAGAGACTTCTCTTCTTCAGGCCAAACAACCCCAACTCTCTCAGCCTGATCTCATAGGAGAGGTGTTCCAGCCCTCTTAATGTTTTTGTGGCCCTCCTCTGGACCAGCTCCAACAGATCCATTTCTTTCCTGTACTGAGGGCTCCAGAGGTGAACATAGTACTCCAGGTGGGGTCTCACCAGAGCTGAATACAGGGGCAGAATCAACTCCCTCCACCTGCTGGACATGATTCTTTTGATGCAGCCCAGGATACAGTTGGCCTTCTGGGCTGCGAACGCACATTGTCAGCTCATGTCCAGCTTTTCACCCATCAGTACCCACTAGTTGTTCTCAACAGGGCTACTTTCAATCCCTTCATCCTCCAGCTTGTTTTGCTAATGGGGGTTACTGCATTCCAGGTGCAGGACCCTGCACTTGGCCTTGTTGAACTTCATGAGGTTCACACGGGCCCACTTTTTGAGCTTGTCAACATCCCTCTGAATGGCATCCAGTCCCTCAGGCATGTCAACTGAACCACTCAGCTTGGTGTCATCTTCAAACTTGCTAAGGGTGCACTTGATCCCACTGTCTATGTCATTGGTGAAGATATTAAACAGTACTGGTCCCAATACGGAGCCCTGAGGGACACCGCTCATCATCGATCTCCACCTGGACATTGAGCCATTGACCACTACCCTCTGGATGCAACCACCCAACCAATTCCTCATCCACCCATCAGATCCATACCTCTCCAATTTAGAGAGCAGGGTGTTGTGGGGGACCATGCCAAAGGCCTTACGGAAGTCCAGATAGATAACACCATAGGTCTTCCCTTGTCCACTGATGTAGTCACTCTGTCATAGAAGGCCACTAGATTTGTCAGGCAGCACTTGCCCTTGGTGAATCCATGGTTGCTGGTTTGAATCACTGTTCTGTCCTCTATGCTCCTTAGGACATATATTATGTATTTATTAAACAAGTCTTCACGATCACTTCTACATTACTACCACTTAAAGCATTAGATATGCTTAAAGCATTAAGCTTAACTGCTTAAAGCATTAGATATGAGAGTAACCCTTTTTTTCACTTTTTGTTACTTCTTACACAAAAGAATGAGAGAGAAGGTACAAAGTTATAATTAGTATAAAGGGACAGCTGTCTTTGTTTTGTGTATGCATTCATGCCTCCTTCCCAAATGGTATGTGATGACCTGTTATTCAGCACATAAGGCCAGTCTTAGGTGTTTATCTGTCCTTGTATGTTCTAAATATACTGATGAACTAGATTCTGGATTATGAATACTTCAAGATAACAGACTTTAACAAGTTAGGCATTTAACTGCCTTGCTTCTCTTCTTGACAAGAAGCTCATCCTCTTGGGTTCGTATTCACATAAATTCCAAAGGAAATGAGTTTTCTATTCCAAAGGAGAAAAGAGGTTCACATAGGCCTGAGATTTTTCAGGCAGAAGTAATATTGGAGTTCCACCATCACATTGATATATTTTATTATGGAATTTCTACCATTTTTTGCATGTGCTGTGTCTCAAACTGTTCAGTTCCTTTAAAAAAAAAAAAAAAAAAACCAACACAAAGGGAGGAAAAAAAATCATAATGCTTATTTCAAAATATTCTGAGTCTCTGAGTATT
The DNA here is from genome assembly GCA_017639485.1 of Pluvialis apricaria. NCBI lineage: Eukaryota > Metazoa > Chordata > Aves > Charadriiformes > Charadriidae > Pluvialis > Pluvialis apricaria. Next base: position 98,908,335 of record CM030009.1, read on the forward strand.
TACTCAAAAATATAGACAGAAGCAACAGATGTTCTTCAAAATATAGTTTCTGAATGGTGACATAAGGACAGAAATGAGGGAGTGGAGATTAAAGCAGTTTAACAAGATCAGAAATATTATAGAACCAGAAACATTACAAGTAAATACAGATAGGAGGTTACTAGTGAAAATAAAGATGAAGCTGTACTGCCCTAAACCTGTTTCTCAACTATATGACTCAAGAAATAAGATTAACACAGAGATTTGGTCAATATTTGGGGGAAAATAATTGTGGGGAATTGTGACACGCCTGGGTCTACAAAGCTACTGATATGATATGTATACATTCAGTAAATGACAGAAATCACTAAGTAATTAAAAGAGAGAGTTGGGAAATGATGAAAGATTGTGTCTGAATGGGAATAATGCATTGTACATGACTGTCAATTTCATCTCAGATAATTTACTAATGCATGAGATTATTGTTGTGAATTAATTAAAAGTGTAAATATAAGTATTTAAGTATGTTTGTCAAAAAGATTTAAACAATTTCTTTGATACAGACTTAAGGTTTTATATAGTTCAGTGAAAAATGCTGTGGATATGTTGTCTTTCTGCTGATTTATTACCTTTATTATTTTCTTCCTCCCCATGAATGAAGGTTTAAAGAGGAAAATCAAAGGAATAAGTGCTCTAAGAATTATTTGATTTATACTGTAAATGTAATTCTTCTGAAAAGTCTATGTAAAATACCCATTATTTGTTTGAATACTGTATCTCTGTTACTTTATTTAAAATTTTACTATACTATAGTAAAAAGAAATTACTACTTTTGGCTTTCACTTTTTTTTTAAGTAGATAATAAAAAAATAGATCCAAATGTTAATTGTAGATGAGTTCAACAGCCCAATATCACTCTGAAACTGACAAGAAATATTCACCTATTTTTTTTCTACAGGAATGGAGAAAAGTTGTAGACCATAAAGGTTACATTGGCAAATTGGAGACAGTCACTGACTTATCTACCATTAACTAATTAATTGACAATTTGAGAGAAACATGACAAGGCGTGCATACCTAAAATGCATGACCGTACAATTTACATCTTCGTCTTATTTTTCCAAAACAATTTGCTATCAGATACAGTGCCTAATTCAAATGCAACCTAAAATAAGGACCATATCTTCTTATGTGTACATGAAGCACCTAACAAACTGTTGGAGTGTGTATTATAGACAAATTGTAACAACAGGTTCATTTTGAGCATCTACAAATTAAACTTTTAGATTATTGGATACATACTATCCAATAGTATCCCCAATAGTATAGTATCTGATAGTAGCCAAGAAAAACAATATTAATGACAAGTTTTATAGCAAATGAGAAAATTAAGGCTATAACTGTAGAAACAGTAAACTTTGGACCAAAAAAATTAAGATGTAATGACTCTGAAGAGAAAGATTAATATTACTCTGCACTGAAGCAAGAATAAAGATCTGTAACATCAAGGCACTCTACTGGGATTTTGTATTTAAATTGTATTTGGAAGTCTTTACTTGTCCTCTATTAGATAACGGCATTCATCAATCACTCAGTTAGCAAAAGGCTTGGATAAATATTACACCTATCTTTATGAAATCCAGTGCTGAGGTCAATTTTGGATCCAATCAGATCCAAATCAGATCACATAAGCTATGGAGCTCACTTGCACATTCCTTACTATTCTTGTGATCATGATCTAACGGAATGTTTCTCAGGATGAGTCAAAGCTGTGAGAAGGGACTGCCTCAGTTTTATCAGACTTGAAGAAGCTGAAGGCTACCAAAAACCTGCAGTATGTAAAGCTAGCTTTTGTTAGAACAAAAACCACCAAACTATAAAAAAGTCATTGTTTAAGAAACTGAAAATGCAAATCCTCAGTGGAGACACTAAATAATAGGTTTGAAACAAACATCACAAACAATGTGTGAATAGCAAAGAAGGGATTTACAATCCATCATGGATGAGCATAAAAACCACAGCAAGTTTTGTTTTAAAAACATTACATTGGGCTGTTTTCTTTAAGAGGTATTCCAATAGTAGTCTAAGGCTATTTTTTTCTCCCTGTAAATAATACTTTAATTTTTTTCACTTTCTGCTTGTTTCTTTTGTGGTTTTTTTTTTGTTTGTTGGTTGGTTTTGTTTTTGGTTTGGTTTTTTTTTTTTTTTTTAATTATCTGATTTACGTAACAATGCTTGGCTTCCTTGTCTTATTTATGCTCAGTGTATCAAAAACTAGTTGAGCCAAAACCTCCCAAACTTTAGGAAATTTAATACAATTAGATACATGGCTTTGTTCCCCAGATTTTTTAGAAAGGTGGAATTACATGCAATGTTTTTTCATATGCTTAGCCTAGAAAAACACAATAAGTAATATTCTTACAGGTATTATTACTTTTAAAGAGATTATTAAGGAAACATTAAAGGGATAGTAAAAGGAATAATCTATCGGGTTTTAATATTGAATTAAATAACATTTTTAACAAGACAGGGCTATTTATATTAGCAGAGGCCCAGATTCAATAATGCAAGCTGCAATGACTCCATGTCCAGTGTACCCTGTTCCTGAGTGATCGATAGCTGATGACACAGGATCAAAAGATGAAAAAAGCTGAAAGGGATCTCAAGACATTTGACTTAAAGTCTCAATTTTCCAACAAGCGTGATATCCAAATAAGCTAATGCATTTTTGAAATGCTACCTTCTAAAAACTGTTTCTATTGGAGTCACTGGAATGCTCCTCATGACGATGACTTCTGATACAGTCCTTCACGCTTAAATATGTGTATCTTGAAATTTCTCTTCTGGAACTATAATGCGGAACCACACAGATATGTGCAAGTAGTGTTTACATGAAGTAAATTAGTTTTAATAAGTAATAATCTTTCTACATTTTAGCTAGACTCAGAAAGGACCTTAGTTTTTGCAAGGCTTATTTGTTGCAATGCCAAATTTTCAGAAGCCCTAAGAAAGCATAAGGGTAGAAGCCAAGAAACTCTTGAAATAAATAAGTAGTCAATGGAGAAGTGTGTTGATTGTTAAAATAGTAATCTTCTTCAGTAGCTAGGACATTGAAAGAGACCAATGTTCTTGCTCTTCATTAATTTGTCCCTTAACTGTGCCACAGAAAGCAAAGAGTTTCAATCTAAGACCTTAACAATTGCTGTATTCTGATTGTTGGAATGTTTATCTAGCAGGTAAAAAAGTGAAGTTAGCTCCTTTTAGCAAAATACAGAGATTTTACTTTCTTCAGAATTTAGGCAATTGTACCCATGTACGTTCCTAAAAATTTATGAAGAACTCATTGCTGTGACTGATTAAACTTGTATAAATAGAACATTTATTTGTTCCTCTGTTCTTTAACTTGCAACCTAGAACAATAATTAAAATTGAAGGCCTTGGTAATTAAGAGCAATTATTAAACTTCAAAGGGTAAGGAGAAGATACATGATCAGTTCAGCTTAGTAATTTCAGGCAGAGCAGCGGAACAGACAACTAATTCCTCCTACGTTTGCTGCCAAAGGTGAGCCAGCGTCTGGAAACATTACCAGCACAAATTTAAGCAGTTAGAGACTTCACGTGTAAGGCTAGACGGGACTTTTGTGAACAGCAATATTGACTAATTTTGGTGCCTGTAAAGATTCTTGGTACCTAAATCCCTGTTATGATTCTAGTCCTTAGGGCTTTAGCTACAAAACTTGTATAATAATAGTAATAAATCAGAAAGAATTCACAGAAGTCTTGTGAGGCTTAATTAGAAATTACTTGCAGAATGCTTTGAAGATGTAAAATGCTGCATCATTATTAGTAACATGGTAGTAATTATTTAAAGGCAAAATACTATTCCTTCTTTTATTTGGAAGACTTAGTTAATTCTAAAATTGTTTATTGCAACAATTAATCAATAAATTTACAGCCTTTAAGACGAGCTAGGTGAGATGTTGATTTGTTGAATTTATTCTTCTGAAGAAAAGTTTATGAAGAATGAAAGCTTATACTAAAAATCATAAAAATGAAGAAAAAAATGATAAAGGTTGATTATATTTAAACCAACAAAGAAATCTGTAGGATCATCAATAAATACTCTGAGAAACAACAAAAAAGCTAAAGAAAAACAAACAAATTAAAAAAAATGAAGGGAAACTTACTTCCCAAAGTAAGATGCTGAAAAAGATGTACTGCATGATTTCCTCAACTTTATGTTTTTTTCATTGTTGTGGACATACACTGCAAATTTTACAGCAAGTTCACTACTCCCATGTAGTAACAGCTGCCATAATAGTTGCTCCCCTCCATGATGTGGGCTCTGAGCTGACCCCTGCAGCCAAACCCCCCAAGCTGGAGCAATGCACTCAGGGCCCTGACACTCAATTCTATACCTGGTTTAGACACATATGAAAAATTTTCCATACAGCTTCCAAAGAGCGAAAACTTATGTCTACGATTGAAATGGAAATTGCAACACAGTCCCAAATGCAGCTGACCCAGACAGCTGGAAGCTCTGAGGGACTGTCGCAGGATGCCCCAAAAAGTAACTGCAGATATTCCTTACAAGTCACTGAAATGGACTTTAATAAGAAGCAAAAAGCAAATCTTCAAAGTATGAACACTGAGATTAAGGCAGCAAGAAAGTTCCATGAAGTGAGCATTAACATTTTTAATCAGAAGAACTTTTCTCTTAACAAAAGAGAAAAACTGATTGCTGGGAGTTAAATTCTACTTAAATCTCTTACTTGCTCTCTGCACTCTACATGGATGTCTACATTAGCATTTTAGATCAAATCCTAGTGTGGTGTTGAAAAGAAACTTCCAGTCATCCCCACTTCTTTACACCTCCAACTTTACACATCCTAGAATGCTTTTAGAGTGAACCACTTTTCTTTCACATAAAAATAAACTGCAAAAAACTCCCCATGAGTGCAGCTTGTGAACTCTGACTACTGATGAGTATTCAGGGCATGGAACCAAGCTAGAACTGGTCCAAAGGAAATTCTGAAATGTGTATAATATGGATTCTTGGTCCTTAGCACCAACTGTTTCACTTTCCAAATTCATTTCAATCACTTTGTGCTATATGATAATAGCCTACATATAACTTTTAACACACTCTTCAGATGTTCTGTTTCTCAGTATCCATATAAAAAAAATTAATATCCTCCTTACAAGGACACTGTTTTTATCATGTATTTGAAAGATAATCGGTGATTTTAGGATGGATATTTTCTTCAGAAAATGTTTTCCTCCAAAACTCATGTGAATAAGTCATAGTCTTTGAATTTGTACAGTTTTAACTTTTTTTAAAGATGTTTTTGCTTCGAACTTTCCAACTGTAATCTAAAAATATCATTAGCAGTACAGTTTTATTCTCCTTTTAAATATTCCTTCAGTACTGTACAAGGAGCTTAGGAAAACCATTTTAACAAGTATGTTTAGTCTTCATTTGAATTTCTTAATCTATAAAATATAGGTCAAACTTAATTAAATCAATGGGGAATGGATGTTATTTTGAGGAATAGTAAAGCATCAAGGAGTAAAAACAAATCTCAATTGTGATATCTAGTGTTGTGAGAGTTACTTATCATATAACACTGAATATATAACCCTCTCATCTACCATCAGCCTGTCTCAGAAGTTTTCATGTTTTTGTGTTCTATGCCTCTTTCTCTCTCTGCTTCTTCTGGTAGGATTTCTTTTCCTTAAGTAGTTTTGCATCTTGCCAGTCAACCCATTTCCTTCCCTAATACACTACATGTTTTCTGAACAAAGTGTTCAACAGTGCTCATCAGGAATACACCAATGAAGTTGTTTTCATCGGAAAAATCCAACTCCTCACAAATATTTTTCCTTAATGAAAATACTCTGATTTTGAAAAATTTTCTTGAAATTAAAGACTTAGAAGGAGGCCCCTGGGAAACTACAGGCCAGTCAGCCTCACTTCCATCCCTGAAAAGGTGACTGAACAGCTCATTCTGGATGTCATTTCTAAGCATGTAGAGGAAAAGAAGGTTATTGGGAGTGGTCAACATGGATTAACCAGAGGGAAATCATGCTTGACCAATCTGATAGCCTTCTATGATGGTTTGACTGGTTGGGTGGATGAGGGGAGAGCAGTGGATGTTTTCTGCCTTGACTTTAGCAAGGCTTTTGACACTGTCTCCCATAATATCCTCATAGGTAAGCTGAGGAAGTGTGGGTTGGATGAGTGGACAGTGAGGGGGATTGAGAACTGGCTGAATGGCAGAGATCAGAGGGTTGTGATCAGCAGCACAATCTAGTTGGAAGCCTGTAAATAGTTTTGTTCCCCAGGGGTCAGTACTGGGTCCAGTCTTGTTCAACATATTCATCAATGACCTGGATGTGGGGACAGAGTGATAATAGCCTCAGCAAGTTTGCTGATGACACAAAACTGGGAGGAGTGGCTGACACACCTCTGGAACATGATAGGCTGTGCCACCATGCAGCGAGACCTGGACAGGTTTGAGTGTTGGGCGGTGAGGAACTTAATGAAGTTCAACAAGGGCAAGTGTAGGGTCCTGCATCTAGGGAGGAATAAGCACATGCACCAGTACATGTTAGGGGCTGACCTGCTGGAAAGCAGGTCTGCAGAGAGGGATGTAGGAGTACTGGTGGACAACAAATTGACCACAAGGCAGCAAATGTGCCCTTGTTGCCAGGAAGGTCAATGGTCTCCTGGGGTCCATTAAAAAGTGTGTGCCCAGTAGACCGAGGGAGGTTATCCTCCCCCTCTACTCTGCCCTGGTGAAGCTACCTCTGGAGTACTATTTCTGTTCTGGACTCCCCAGTTCAAGAAGGACAGGGAACTACTGGAATGAGTCCAGCTGAGGGCTACAAATATGATCAGGAGACTGGAGCATCTCTCTTATGAGGAAAGGCTGAGGCACCTGGGTCTGTTTAGCCTGGAGAAGAGAAGACTGAGAGGGGATCTCATCAATGCTTATAAATATTGAAAGGGCGGTGTCAAGGGGATGGGGCCAGACTCTTTTCAGTGGTTCTCAGTGGCAGGACAAAGGGCAATGAGCACAAACTGGAGCACAGGAAGGTCCATCTGAACATGAGGAGGAACTTCTTTATTTTGAGGGTGACAGTGCACTGAAACAGGCTACCCAGAGAGGTTGTGGATTCTCTTCTCTGTAGTTATCCAAAACCTGCCTGGGTATGTTCCTGTCCAACCTGATCTGGGTGAACTTGCTCTGGCAGGGGGGTTGGACTGGATAATCTCCAGAGGTCCCTTCCAACCCCTACAATTCTGTGATTCTGTGACTTCTTCAGTCCAGACTCACAATAGAATCTAAACACCTTAAAAAAGCAGGAGAATCAAACCAAAATGTTTGATCGTTTGTGTGTTTGTTTTCTCCAGAGCCATTCATGACACAACTGTTGAGTGAAGAAATTCCTGATTATGTCAACTTGAGTAAATATGAAAACCTGTTCAATGAGTAGATTTACTCAATTGACCTCAGAGGTAATATAACTATGGTGCTACGTGGTGGTCTGCCTGAGTTGTTAGTTTTGTGGGACTTTGCTAAGGCAACCACGCTTCTTTCTTACATACTTCACATTTACTGTGAAATGGTGTATCACAACAATGAACATTCAGGTCAAAGGAGCTCAATTTTGGGTTATGAATGTCTATGCCAAAGGACACGAACATTCTCTTAAGTACCATCTTGCTAATGTGGCATGTGTGTGCCTACTCCACCAGACTATTAGCTGTTTGAATTGATTCTTTGATTTTGTCTCTATAAAAATGATAACAGACCAGGACCATTTACTGGTACTATAGCAATATAGCGAAATGGGCAAAGGATGCTGATATCACCAATTCAGTGCACATTTCCCAAAAACACATTGATGTGACTGGATTTTCAACTAAGTAGCCACCACTTTCTTTTAAAACGTAGCTGGGAGAGAAGCACTTTCTTTGGGCTAAAATAAAAAAAACCAAACAACCTATAAGGTAAAAGATTAGGTGTGAATTCTTTTTCATTCTGTACTGTTAAAACTTCTGTCTCCACAGAAAGTATTTTAACAGTGACATTTTAAGGTATTTAAAGCACAAGAATACACAACCACCTTATGAAAGCAAGATGTCTGTTCAGAAAGGAAGTCAGTACTCTGTGAAAGAGTTGTTATCCTGCTAAGACATTTACCTGAGACTACAGAATTCTTGTAATTTTGCCTTAGGACTGTTTAACATAACAAACAAATTCGAGTTACACTGTTAGGAGCTAAGAGCATCTTGCCTCACATGTGGACATGAACTGTCAAAATGGAAGGAAATATTGCCTTTACAGATTTGACTTAATATTTGCACTAATGACTTGAATGAGAAGGAATATTAGATTTCCAGATAGTACAAAATGAATAAAAGTTCCAAGTACATGGGAGACAGAGTTAGAATTCAAATTGATTTTGACAAATTGGAAAAGAGGAAAATCTAAGAAGCTGCCTGCAATAGTTATTTAGGAATAATCAGCTCTTCATATTCTAGATGGGGTATAGCTGACATATGAATTCATGTAAAAAACTCTAGAAAAAAGTTTCATCCAGTATCAAGGGTGGAGATAAAGCTCCCCATCTGGTAGAAATGACCAGGCAGACAGCTCTACTTACTGCTGTCTAGCCACAAAGAAGGAAATATATATTAGTGCAGAATAATGGTGAGTAAAGAAAGTAAACAATATCATTGACTAACTCTCAAATACCTAAGCCATTTCACAGTCTTTAAACATCAAATGGAAAGATTTTTCAGAGTTGAATTGCTAACAGCTTTGTTCCATCTCACTGTCTTGGACTATAGAGATTTTTTAGTTTTGCCTAAATCAACTTTAATATTGTTTGCTGACTTGCTGAAATTTGCCCTGTAAAATCGCTACAAGAAATTCTTATAAACTTATTCTTAGATTCTGATTGACACATTAAATAAAATTAATTTTGAGTGAAGTAATATTGGTGTTATCTCAATCTCTAATTAAATGAATGGCTATATCCCTTATTACTTGAATTATAAGAAGAATCTTCCAATAAAAATAAATAAATTAATTAATACAAAGTGATCCAACTCCACAGTTAAGAAGTTCGAATGCATTCCAGCTACAAGGAATCTGAGCTTTCTTTAATGCCTTAATTAGGAGATTCTTATTAAACTTTTTCAATGGCTGATGTATTATCCTACACATGCATTTCCCCAGGTTCTTTTTTAAATTTGTAATAACATAATAATAGGTAGAGAACACAGGGCAAGATATTGTGTTCAAAGGGGAAAAGAAATCAGCCATAATAAGGCAATTACCGTTACTATCTGTCATATTGGTGTCCTTTCTTTTCCTGTGATTATGTCTCTTTTAATATTGATGCTTTCTTACTTTCTCATAAAAATTTCTTTAGACTGAATATACAATAAGTACACTGATAGTTCCTTTTAACTGATACTTGTTTTTTTCTTTTGCTTTGGATTCTTTAGGAATATTAATTATAAAATATTTAAAAACCTTTTTATACTGTGAGAAACATTCTCAGTATCTGTTGTCTTTCAAGTCTGAAGTAACTTAGTACTTTGCAGATCAGTAAAATTTAGATATTAAATATAAGAACAGTTCTGCCCATCCAATTTTGACACATTCTCTATGAAGATCAAATCGACATTTTCTTTGTATTTGATAAATCTGGATATCAAAAAATAGAAACGCTTGAGGTAAAATAGGTAACATTCTACTCTCTAAATTTATTACCCCCATCAAGGTACATAGAGGACAGGGAGGTGATTCGAAACAGCAACCATGGCTTCACCAAGGGCAAGTGCTGCCTGACAAATCTAGTGGCCTTCTATGACAGAGTGACTACATCAGTGGACAAGGGAAGACCTATGGTGTTATCTATCTGGACCTCCGTAAGGCCTTTGGCGTGGTCCCCCACAACATCCTGCTCTCTAAATTGGAGAGGTATGGATCTGATGGGTGGATGAGGAATTGGTTGGGTGGTTGCATCCAGAGGGTAGTGGTCAATGGCTCAATGTCCTGGTGGAGATCAATGAAGCCCCCCCTCGGGGCTCTGTATTGGGACCAGTACTGTCTAATATCTTCACCAATGACATAGACTGTGGGATCAAGTGCACCCTTAGCAAGTTTGAAGATGACACCAAGCTGAGTGGTTCAGTTGACATGCCTGAGGGACTGGATGCCATTCAGAGGGATGTTGACAAGCTCAAAAAGTGGGCCCGTGTGAACCTCATGAAGTTCAACAAGGCCAAGTGCAGGGTCCTGCACCTGGGATGAGGCAACTTCCAGTATCAATACAGGCTGGGAGATCAAGGGATTGTGAGCAGCCCTGAGGAGAAGGTCTTGGGGTACTGGCACATGAAGCTGGACATGAGCTGACAATGTGCGTTCGCAGCCCAGAAGGCCAACCGTATCCTGGGCTGCATCAAAAGAATCATGTCCAGCAGGTGGAGGGAGTTGATTCTGCCCCTGTATTCAGCTCTGGTGAGACCCCACCTGGAGTACTGCGTCCATCTCTGGAGCCCTCAGTACAGGAAGAACTTGGACTTCTTGGGGCTGGTCCAGAGGAAGGCCACAAAAATGATCAGAGGGCTGGAACACTTCTCCTATGAGGACAGGCTGATAGAGTTGGGATTGTTCATCCTGGAGAAGAGAAGGCTCAGGGTGACCTTATTGTGGCCTTTCAGTAATTAAAGGGGGCCTACAGGAAAGATCACAGTATCACAGTATCGTCAGGGTTGGAAGGGACTTCTGGAGATCATCTAAGTCCAACCCCCCTGCCACAGCAGGGACACCTACAGCAGTTGCACAGGACAGCATCCAGGCGGGTTTGGAATGTCTCCAGTGTGGGAGACTCCACCACCTCTCTGGGCAGCCTGTTCCAGTGCTCTGCCACCCTCAGAGTAAAGAAGTTCCTCCTCATGTTAAGATGGAACTTCCTGTGCTCCAGTTTGTGCCCGTTACCTCTAGTCCTATCACTGGGCACCACTGAGAAAAGGCTATTCTCATCTACCTGGCACCCTCCCCTTAAGTACTTATAAGTATTGATAAGATCCCCCCTGAGTCTTCTTTTTTCTAGACTAAAAAGCCCCAAGTCCCTGAGCCTTTCCTCATAAGAAAGATGCTCCAGTCCCCTAATCATCTTTGTAGCTCTTTGCTGGACCCTCTCCAGCAGTTCCCTGTCCTTCTTGAACCGGGGAGCCCAGAACTGAACACAGTACTCCAGATGCAACCTCACCAGGGCAGAGTAGAGGGGGAGGATGACCTCCCTCGACCTGCTGGCCACACTCTTCTTGATACACCCCAGGATGCCATTGGCCTTTTTGGCCACCAGGGCACATTGCTGGCTCGTGGTCATCCTGTTGTCCCCCAGGACTCCCAGGTCCCTTTCCGCACAGCTGCTCTCCAGGAGGTCAGCCCCCAACCTGTACTGATGCATGGGGTTATTTCTTCCCAGATGCAGTACCCTACACTTGCCTTTATTGAACCTCATCAGGTTTTTTTCTGCCCAGCTCTCCAGCCTGTCCAGGTCATGCTGTATGGCAGCACAGCCTTCCAGCGTGTCAGCCACCCCTCCCAGTTTTGTGTCATCAGCAAACTTGCTGATGGTACACTCTATCCCTTCATCCAGGTCATTGATGAATATATTGAACAGGACTGGACCCAGTACTGACCCCTGAGGGACACCACTAGTTACTGGCTTCCAACTGGACTCTGCACCACTAACCACAACCCTCTGAGCTCTATCTGTCAACCACTGTTCAATCCACCCCACTGTCCATTCATCTAACCCATACTTCCTAAGCTTGCCTGTGAGGATGATGTGGGAGACAGTGTCGAAAGCCTTGATGAAGTCAAGGTAGACAGCATCCACTGCCCTCCCCTCATCCACCCATCCAGTCAAGCCATCATAGAAGGCTATCAGATTAGTCAGACATGACTTCCCTTTGGTGAATCCATGTTGACTACTTCTGATAACCTTCTTTTCCTCCAGATGCTTGGAGATGACCCCCAGAACAAGCTGTTCCATCATCTTTCCAGGGATAAGATGAGGACAAACCTTTTAGTCAGGCCTGTTGCAATAGGCCAAGGGGTAACGGTTTTAAGCTAAAAGAGGGTAGATTTGGACTACATATAAGGAAGAAATTTTTTACAATGAGGGTGGTGAAACACTGGCACAGGTTTCCCAGAGAGGTGGTAGATGTCCTATCTGTGGAAATATTCAAGTTCAGGTTGGACGGGGCTCTGAGCAAGTCATTGAATTGAAGATGTCTCTAGATGTCAGACTAGATGACCTTTAAAGGTCCCTTCCAACCCAAATTATTTCATTATTCTATGACCAAATTTGTGGTTTAATTTAATTTGGCTTTTAAACCTTAAATAATAATTTAGATTTATACCTATTGCATCATCTTTCCAAAGTACTAATAGAGTTGCTTACAATATGTAATAATCACCAACCTGAAGTCTTTGAAATTAATTACTTATGTTTGCAGAAAGAAGTGCAATTCTTCTTTAATTTTTATTGAAATACTAAGATAGCAGTCATTTTTGTATCAAAGTAAGTAGTTTAATTTTTTAGTCCAGCATCTTGGAAAGCTAGCTGGGATTATCCAACCATTAAACTAGACAGAGGTATAAGAATGAGCAAAGTTAGCCCTTTACCTCATGATCATAGTCAGATTGTAGTGTTGCCTCTAGGGAAAAAAAATTAGTTTTTCCATCTACTCTTGCTAAATACTTCCTCTTGATCAGCTGTGGTGTGTTTGACCCTAGATGGACACAATGTGCCCACCAAAGTTGCTCTATCACTCGCCTAGTCAGCTGGACAGGGGAGAGACAATATAAAAAAAGGCTTGTGGGTTGAAGTAAGGACAGGGAGATTACTCAGCAATTACCATCACAGACAATACCCACTTGACTCGGGGAAATGAATTTAATTTATCACCAATGAAATAAGAGAAGTGCAATAAGAAATAAAACAAAATCTTTAAACACCTTCCCCTCACCCCTCCCTTCTTCCCGGGCTTAACTTCATTCTCGATTTCTCTACCTCCTCCCCACAAGTCACACAGGGGGACAGAGAATGCAGGCTGTGGTCAGTTCATCACATTTCTACCACTCCTTCCCCCTCACACTCTTCCCCTGATCCAGTGTGGGGTCCCTCGCATGGGAGACAGTCCTCCACAGACTCCTCCAATGTGAGCCCTTCCCACGGGCAACCTTTCTTCAAGAACTGCTCTGGTACGTGTCCCTTCCATGGGATGCAGTCCTTCAGGAATTGAGTGCTCTACGTGGGTCCCCCACAGGGTCACAAATCCTGCCAGCAAACCTGCTCCAGCATGGGCTCCTCTTTCCACAGGGACACAGGTCCTGCCAGGAGCCTGCTCCAGCATGAGCTTCCAGCAGGGTCACAGCCTCCTTTGGGCACACCCATCTGCTCTGGTGTGGGGTCTTTCACAGGCTGGGGGTAGATATCTACTCCACCATTAACCTCCATGGGCTGCAGAGGGACAGCCTGCCTCACCATGGTCTTCACCACAGACCGCAGGACAATCTCTGCTCTGGCGCCTGGAGCACTTCCTCTCCCTTCTTCTTCACTGACCTTGGTGTCTGCATAGTTGTTTCTCTCACATATTCTCACTCCTCTCTACCACTGTATTTGCTGTTGCACAGCAGTTTTTTTCCCCCTTCTCTAAGTATATTATCACAGAGGTGCTACCACCGCTGCTGATTAGCTCAGCCTTGGACAGCTTTGGGTCCATCTTGGAGCTGTTGGCATTGGCTCTATTGGACATGGGGGCAGCTTCTAGCAGTTTCTCACAGAAGTCAACTCCCCCACTACTAAATCCTTGCGAAGCAAACCCAATACGTTAGCTATCAAAATACAACCTCAATATACAAAAGCTATTTTTTCCAAAAATCTTCTCTCCGTGGATCTATTGAGTATCTAATACTAAAGGGACTTCATTATTCGTTTTTACTACACTGCTGTATGTATATGTTGAGGGTGACCAGCAGAACAACACACTAGAAGTTTTAGAAGAACATAACAAAGTACAAATGAGAGAAGAGACTTAATCACATGAAAAGAATGAGCACTGTAGTATTTTTCCTGCCAATTTTTAGGACTATATTTATAGTTACCAATGAAATAATATAGTGAAATTGTTACAGCTATATTTTTCGACTAATGAAATAACAAAATTTTATCAGTCCATTTGCAACATCTATTTAAGTGAAATGAGTGAAAGATTCATTTTTCAATGAAATCTTTCAATCGTTCTCAAACTTTAAAAATGCTGGACGTGGCCTTGGGCAACCTGATCTAGTGGGAGGTGTCCCTGCCTATGGCAGAGGGGTTGGAACTCGATGATCTTCAAGGTCCCTTCCAACCTAAACCATTCTATGATTCTATGATGATTCTATGATATTTGTACCCAGGTAAGTAATCTCTTTATATTTTCCTCTGGTGCAAATATTTACAAGAATTGTCCTGCTGGCATGTGTATGTTTTCCAGGAGTAAGATCCCAGTTAAGGACTTGATGTTTTATTCCAGTTATAACCATTAGAATTTCTAAGAGAAATAGCATCACCCTCCAGTTCTTGAGTTCAGGTTGTTACAATGGAAACTCTGCACTATAACTTTAACAAAAACATAAGTACATAAACCAAGCTGTTCTCAGGCAACACTTGAGCAGCTCTTTCAATGTAATGACTCAGTCCATGAAGATTTTTAACTGGGGATTACAACATAATGTCTTTATCAATGACATAGTGTTCATAGCTAAAATAATTCAGCATACCATCACATAAAATTCTGCGTAACTTCATCAGACCAACAATTAGAGGAAAGCATAAAAATCAGTGACAGAAATGACCGGATTTGGAATGTTTGAAAAAAAAAACACAACAGAATCCACTCACTGAAGTCCTATACTTATACATTATTTTTCTGAGTCTAAGATAGTTACCTCAAGGTTTGGTTTGATATAAATTTTCTCTGTTTCCCTTTTTGTATCCTTCACCACGTGTTCTCTTACTGCATATTATTTATATAGATAGAAATGATTTATATAATATCATGCACTATAATGATTTATGTAATACAATGCACTATAAACTAGTATCCTGGGTAAATAGAAAATAAAATCTACAACAACAAAAGCTTTCATTACAACACAGCTTTTGAGCTGGTAAGGTGATCCACAGTGGTGAAGTGTGAGATTAAATGACTGGGAAGAGTATCTCCTAAAATAGTTTTGTCCCTGAAGAAAGTATACATAGAATATTGTTTCTATGCCAAATAAAGAGGTATGGGGACAGTGGGGATTTTAACATCATTTCACTGATCTGGATTAAATTCATAGTCCCGTATGAGTTTCCCAGTAAGTTGCACAGGTTCAACTGAATAAGCAAGAGGAACATGGGAATAAATAGTTGGAGAGGGAGCAGGGCGGACACTTACATTTTTTCTGCTGCAAACAGTGTTGAAAAATTGAACTATAGCCTGAGACAGCTGGTACTATAATCAAAGCATAATCAGAAAGCAGAGGCGATCATAAAAAGGAACGGGAAAAAAGAAGGTTCAGTTTTTCTTCCTAGATAATTTCCTAGGCGAAAATAAAAGACACTACAATTCTTGAAAGCTTGAGCTGGGATTTAGATTCACCGATTTATAATTCATTAGAACCAGAGTTAGAATATTAAAATTTGTGCTTTGCATCCAAGCTTGCTTTATTGTTTATTCTGTCATTTTGGCAAAGGAATATGAAAAGTCTAATTCTGGTGGCATATTACACTTGCTTTTTATTCTGTTTATTCAAATGTGAACTATGTACAGCATGGACAAATAAAGAAGCAGATCTAAAAAGCTTAGAAAAATTTTGGTGACTTTTTTGAGTTTTTTTTTATTGTAAGATAACTACTTTTTTACTAATTCTGCTTCTGGCCAACTAAACGTTGTATTTCTCCTCAGGGGTAAAATATAAATATTCTGTGGAGAAAAGACAGTCTATCTATATTTCCGCATGAATATTAAAAGTCTGTCTCTGTTTGTTGTACTTAATGGCAGGTTCCATATACTAGAAGTATTGGTTTTACTGTAAGGTTAGGATGCTGGGATCTTTTTACCACTGTCTTTTTTTTTTTTTTTTTTTTTTTTTAAGTAACAGCAATTCTACTGCTTATTTGTGACTTGTATTCCCTGGACTCTCTGTCCACTCTTGTGTACTCTGTTAATGACCATTGTTTCCCTGGAGTTCTACAGTTCCTTCTGTCAGTGTTGTATCACAGATTGCCTCTGGGCCAGCAAATTTGCTGTCCCAAGATTCTAGTTCTTTCACAAGGAATGACCACAGGCTCTGGCAAGGACAATTTTATTGTGTACAAGGCATGGCACTAATACATTCAAGATCTAACAGGCAAGGCATTACTTTCCTTTTACAGACGGGTCAAAATAACAGCATATTATTTTACATTAGCCTCTTCATTTAAGTGTTTACACGCCATCCTTACCATTTGCATTACCATCCTTACCACCGAGTAAGCCTATACTTCTCCCTTCCTTTTCCTCTTTTCCTGGTATTTTCCAGGACCATTTATCTCCAATCAGCTTTGTTAGAAGAACACCTCTCTTGGCCAGTAGAGAGTGCTACTTTGATTAATGCTTAAGTGAAATATTTCTGTGGTTAGACATACTAATTCATGCAAAAACAGGGTCCACAATGACCTAAAAAGTCTGTCTTGGGTAGTAATGAAGAAAAGTCCAGGAAAAGAAAATCATACCTTATGTTATGCAGAATAATTTTTTAATTTCTTTAAATGTATGCATGCACATTTGTCCATCTGTGTGTTGGGGGCCTTGAAGGGGTGGAAGGTGTAATTCCTGGAAGGTTTGATTTATTACTTAGCTGCATTGGGTCACTATTTCTAGTCTAGCTTAGTAGGAAACAAAATGTATTGTCCAAAAAATGTATTTAATATTTAATATACAGCTGTTCTTTAGGCATATCACAGAATCACATAACTGAGATGGGAGGGCATCTCTGGAGATCCAGTCTAATAATCCCCTGCTCAAAGCTGGGTCATCTAGAGTAACTTCAGGACTGTGTCCAGTCAATTTTGACTGTCTCCAAGAATGGAGACTCCACAGCTTCTCTGGGTAACCTGTTCCAGTGTTGGACTACCTTCACAGCAAAAATGTTTTCTTATGCTTAAATGGAATTTTCTGTATTTCAGTGTCTGTCCATTGCTTCTTATCTTTTCCTTTGGCACTACTGAGAAGAATCTGGCTCAGAATACCTTACTTCCCCAGTCAGGTGTTTATACATGTTGATAAATTCCCCCTTCAAGCCTTCTCTTCTCCAAGGTAAACAAACCCAAGTGCCTCAGTCTCTCCATGTATGTCAGATGCTTCAATCCCTCAACATCTTTGTGTCTCTCTGTTGGGCTTGTTCCAGTGTGTTCATGTCTTTCTTGTACAGGGCCTCAACAGTGCTGAGTAGAGAGGAAGTATCACCTCCCTTGACCTGTTGTCTGTGCTGTTCCTGGCAGGCCAGGATGTTGTTGGCCTTCTTTGCTGGACTGGTGTTCAACTTGCTATCCACCAGGACTCCCAAGTACTTCTCTGTAGAACTCCTTTGAAGCTGTTCCACCCCACCCCTCCCCCCAGCATGTACTGGTGTGCAGGCTTATTCTTTACCAAGGGCAGAACTTGGCATTCACTTGTTGAGATTACCATAAGATTCCTGTTGGCCCATTTCTCCAGTCTGTAGAGGTCCCTCTGAATGGCAGTACAACCTTCTTGTTAGGATAATGTTTCCTCTGCAAAATTGCACAGGGTGCACTCTGTCCCAGAGTCTGTGACATCAATGATGAGCTTAAACAATGGTACACCAGTACTGACTGGCCTGACACTGGATTCTGTGACACTAATCAGTCTTTTAAGTCCAGTAGTTCAGCCAGGTTTCAGTCCACGTAACTGTTCATTTTTTCAATTTGCATTTTGTCTGTGAGGATGCTATAGGAGGCAGTGTCAAAAGTTCTGCTACAGTCAAGATAAACAATATCCACCACTCTCTGCTCATTCAACAAGCCAATCATCTAATCATGGAAAACTTTTAGGTTGGTTAAGTATAATTTTCCTTTTACATGCTGACTACTCCAAATCACATTCTTTTCCTTCATGTGTTCGGAAGTGGTTTCCAGGAGGATTTGCTCAGGGACGGTGGTGAAGGTGACTAGCCTGCAGGTCTCCATATCCTCCTTCTTGCTCTTCTTGAAGAAAGGAGTGACATTTTCTTTCTTCCAGGTGTCAGGAACTGTTCCCGATCACTGTGATCTGACAAAGATAATTGAGATTGGCCTCATAATGACATTGGCCATCTCCCTCAGTACTCATGGGTGCATCCCACTGGGTCCCACGGACTTATGTCCAGTCAGTTTAAAAGTTCCCAAACCTGTTCCTCATCCAACCAGGGTCAGTCTATCTTGCTCCAAACTTTCCTACAGGTCTCAGGGACCTGCAAGGATGTCTTATGAATAAAGAATGAGGTGAAGAAGGCTTTGAGTACCTCAAGCACTTTTGTGTTCTTAGTTACTCTGTTACCCCATCTCTTTTAGCAGCCAGCCCACAATCTCCCTAGTCTTTCTTCCACACCTGTACAGAAGCCTTTCTTGTTGCTCTTCATCTCCTTCACCACGTTCAGCTCCAGGATGGCTTTGGCTAACCCCATACCCAGATGCTTGGACAGTGTCTCTATATTCCTCCTTGGTCCCCTGTTCCTGCTTCCACCTTTTGCGTGCCTCTTTTTTACGTTAGACTTTTGACAGGAGCTCCTTGTTCACCTATGCAGGTCTCCTGTCACCATTGCTTAACTTCATGCATATCAGGACAGACAGTTACTAAGCTTGGTGAAGGTGATCTCTGAAGGTCAACCAAGTATCTCGGATCTCTCTTTTCTCCAGGATTGTATTCCACAGGATTCTTTGAAGCAGGTCCTCTTTCAGAGAGCAGGATGTTGTGGGGGACCATGTCAAAGGCTTTACAGAAGTCCAGAGAGATGGTATCTGTATTACTTCCCTTGTCCACTGATGTAGTCTGTCTTTGTTTAAAGTTCTTCCAACCAGGTTGCCCAGCTGGCAGGCAAAAATGCCCATGCTCTACTTGGTGAGTTGGATTCCATCTTTGATCCTGAGGAAGAGTTCCATGGCCATAAAAGTAAAATCCCTTAAACCATAGAAAATCACAGAATCTCAGAAAGGTTGAGATTGGAAGGGACTTTCTGGAGGTCATCTGGTCCAATCAACCTGCTCTAGCAGTGTCACTCTGTATGTGATCCATAGTGGCATGCTTGACATTCTTTATGTATTCTATTATTTCTAAATGCTAATCTTAATCAGTGGTTTTGTCTTTTTAACATCTGAACCAAGAGATCTATTCCACTATTTTGAATAAGAACAATTATACGAGTTTCTTTGCAGTAAGACAGAACTTCCACTGTCTCTTTGTAGATAACAAATTAAAGTTTTCCTTCAATGTATTTTCATATAGTTCTTTACTGTATTTTTTTTACCATCAACTGCAGGTATGCACAATAGTTTTACATTACATATGAGTATTTTGCCTGACAAGAGTCTAAACAGTATTTCAGGTGTTACAAAAACTACTGCCTCAATAATTGTGAGAAGTCTGTCTTTTCTCTGTAGCTGAGATTCTAGTTGAAAAGTTTTTACTCTCTGTACATATTCTCTGAATGCTGTTTACTCAGGTAAAGACATTAAATTTTCTAAGTTTCTTTTCTGAAAGAGTCTGTGGAAGGGCTTATGATCTACTGCTTGTTGGTACATGTAGAAATACCGATGGACCAGGTGGTACTAATTTTACTTCAATCTTTAAAATACATATTTTACCATTTGAAAATTGTTGGAATAAGAAAGCTGGTAATTAAACTGGAGTGATCTTTTTATCTATCTGAATGAAAGGATTGATTAAGGTACTCTATGAAAGAAAATTAAAAAAGAAAGATAAGTGTTTTCAAAGGAACAGTACAATAATCAGAGCTGACAAGTTCCCATTTTGAGTGAATCAGATTGTTTCCTAGGGCTGGAAATAGCATGAATTTATTAAAGAGATTTTTGTATACAAGCTTTCTATAAATGGTATTTAAATTGTAAAATCTGCATTCACACATATATCTAGCTTTTCGTGTCAATGGACTAGTAAAGACGCATGAATCAGAGAGGCAAACAAGTGGGCAATGAGAGTTTTAATTAAAATGACTCCATGGGTCATTCTCATTGAGGTGTACATGGAGTTAGAAATGGATAAATCACAACATCCATTAAAGAACACCAAAAGGCCAGAACCTGTGGATAAGTTATCATTGGATGCTATGTAGTGAAATTTGACTGAACTTGATGAGGAAAAAAAAAAAAAAAACAAACGCTGTCTGAGGACATATTTGCTTTGTCACAAATGGTACCTTTAGGTGCAATAATTCATGTGCATTTGTTTGGCTCAAAGTGGTTAGACAACAGTTCAGCTGAGGTCTGAGCTCGGTGCCTCATGCTTTCTGGTGCTTAAAATATTTTAGATGTCATCTACAAAATGTGTAGGAGGAATTCACATTATCATCAGTATAGGAACAAAACAGAACATATTAGTGTTGAAGGAGCCAGAATTATTTCTCAAACATCAAGGTCCTCAACACAAACACCTTTTTGCAAAGTCCACTTTCGTGTGTGTTGTTCGCCAGTGCAGTTCAATTGCACCTCTTGCGTATTTCTATAGGATATTTGAATTTACAGAAACATCGCATCTAAACAATTTTTTTTGTTTTGCTTTTGCTTCTGTTTTTTGCATTTCTTTGTCTACATAATAATATCTAAGGATTGAATAACAGGAATTTTTGCATGATTTTGCCAATTTACTGTACATTCAATTTTATTTTAGAGCAACAAATTCTTTTAAATAAATAGGCAGTTCCACTGACTGGCGTTACTAAAGAGACAGGAGAAATTTTGTGCTAGCTTGCTGACATACAGATGAAAGCATTATTGAAAAAAACCAACTAATATTATAATTAATAAAAAATGTTCAATTTTTGTTACCTTATATAACTTGTTTTCCTTGCCGTCTTCTTTATCTGCTTGTACAGGTATTGATATACACCAGTTCTTGCTGATTTAGATGAAGAATCTTACTGGATTTAACGCAGATGCTTATTTGCATTGTCTTTGAGTTCTGTTTCCTTGAACAATTCGGCAAGAAAGAAAACTATTTATTAGAGATTTTGTCTTTAGTTTGTGTTCTGCAGAAATTCTCTCCTTCTCACCACCAATGCAAAGTATTTGTTTGTCTTTAAAAGAAATTATGATTTTAAAGAGAACTTGTTATAAAGGAAAGTGTCAGAAAATGCCTTTGACTTACCTAACTTAGGCTGTGAAACTATATCACTGAACCAACACCCAGTCAATTCAATAAACAGTATTTAAAGTCACATGTATACCACAATGTACCATTAAATAGTTGAGGTGTTAATGGGGTTTACTTTTTCTATGCAGAGCATGCTAGCAATGACAGAGAAGTTTCTACGACCTCAGGAATATTACATCCTTCAGAAATGAAATGAGTACAACTGTGTATTACACACATACTAAAAGTTCAGACTCTCTTATCTAGAGATAGAGAAACTCAGTACCTGTCTGCTTTCATAAAAGTGTATTATCATGGTTTGTAAAGTCCATGAGAGAAATGATGTGGCTTCAGGTTTAATTTGTCTTTGCTTGAGCCTTTTCCTCTTGTATCCAGAGCTGTGCACCCTTCAGCAAAGCATTGCTTTAACCTTCATGAATAAGATATGTTAATACTGATAACATCTATGCTTGTCTATTCTATTGATATCCATCTATATGATGGTGATGTTCTGAAACTCTGCCCCCTCGTGCTGTTTTATGCAGAACTAAATGTGGTCAATGTAGACCTAGAAGATTTGTTTCACTGGGGTCCTATACACATGTGATTTTTCTTCTGACACTGGTTTTAAAATTTGGATTAATTAAAAATATCAAAGTCAAAAAACTCATTTTCTTCCACTTCACCCAGTAGGCAGAGTGAAAAATTTAGCAATTTTAGGAGAAGATTGCGCTTGGACATACTTGGAAATGTCTGTGAACCAAAATAAATGTATTCATGACTGTCGACTATAACTAGCCCACTGAGGGTAAGGGAGGATTTGTGGGGCTCAGCTGCCTTTAATCAAGATATCTGAAAGGGCTTGCATTCTCTAGGGATTCATGGTCTTGAATTATCCCCTAAAGCTGGGGTACAATCACATTCAGAGACCAAGCATCAATATCTTTCTTTTCTTAAATGGCTACATGAGACATCATTTTTCCTCCAGCAGTCAAGGTTTGTCATGGCTGGGACAAGTACATGAGAGAACCAATTCACTGTCTTTTTTTAACATTGGTGCAAATTCTTCAGTCTCCTTCAAAACAACTGCAGCCTACACGCTGTAAAACAATGTGGGGTAGTTATCATCAATGTACCTATTATGAAGGATGGAGAATGTAGTTGAAGCGATTGAATATGACTAGAGGTTAGAACATCCACTTAGAAAGGAAGAATTTTGAGTGTCTGCTTTTGCTTCAGGCATTGCAGTTGAATTTTACATGATAGAATTCAGGAATAAAATGAAAAAATATTTTAGCCCACACTCATAAATGCTTGCCTTAACTATAAAGGTTATACATAAAATCATACAATGTTTTCTTTCTTATCTGGTAGATCATAGAATCATAGAATGGTTTAGGTTGGAAGGGACCTTGAAGATCATTGAGTTCTGACCCCCCTGCCATAGGCAGGGACACCTCCCACTAGACCAGGTTGCCCAAGGCCACGTCCAGCCTGGCCTTGAACACCTCCAGAGACGGGGCTTCAACAACCTCTCTGGGCAACCTGTTCCAGTGCCTCACCACCCTTAAAGTGAAAAACTTCTTCCTAATGTTTAATCTAAACCTGCCCTCTTCCAGCTTAAAGCCATTCCCCCTCGTACTATCACTACATGCCCTAGTAAAATGTCTTTCCCCAGCTCTCCTGTAGGCCCCCTTTAGGTAATGGAAGGTCGCAATAATGTCTCCCCAGAGATCTCAGATCTTTGTTTCCACAGCAGTTGGAATTTTCATTATGTAACTGTCTCTCCACTATAATACAGAGATTAAGGTGATGTCTATAATGATACAATTTTGAACTTCCTAAAGACAAAAGAAATTAATCCTATTCCCAGGCAATGGATCTCATCGAAGCTATATCCCTAGTTAGGAAAAAGAGGGAAGAATCACTTTCTTTTGGTCTAAAATTAGGTCTTGCAGAAATGTGACAGATGCAATGTGTGTAGTATCTAAACTTGAAAACATGATCATAACATATGGCAAAAATGAAGTCCAGAGATGTCTAAAGTATGAATGTGAAACAGGTCTGGCTACAAACAAGAGATAAACAAGTTTTTCAGATTTGTGTTAACTGAGACACTCTTGTTGTTTCCAGAAACGGACTTTTAGCCACCTCTAATAAAAACAAACAACCCAAAAAAACCAAAAAATACCCAAACCAAACCAAAATAAAACAAAATAAAACAAAAAAAAAACAAGGAAAAAACAAACCCAAACAACCAAAAAGCAGTGTTTATTTCACTTGACTGCAGAAATCTATTGTGAAGATTTATAAAGCTGAATTATTCAGACTTGTATGTAGACTCTTTTTATATTCAGTAGAAGGAAATAAACAGTTTTAAAGCACTATTCATTACATCCTCACGTACACATCTAATATAGTTCATGTAATTCTCAGTCTAGAAACACCTATTTTTTTCAGTTGACTATAAAAGAAACTTAGGGAGAGTACTTCAAATGTCGCTGAAGATATATTTGCATCGTGTGATGAATCCTACTTTAAGTGCCTTCATAATTAGAGAAAAAAGGTAATAAAAAAATGTGGGAGTTTGACATCTGAAGTTTTGCACTTGAGTGACTTACTTCAATCCCCCATTCACTTTCTATAGCTAATTTTTTTTGTGTGTCTGGGTCCTTCATACATGTCTATTTCACCAATCCAGATCTGCTTAGAGACAGAAGTCTGCAAAGGAAGTAATAACTTTAAGTCTGTAGTTTAAAACCCAAAGGACAAAGCAATGCATAGATAATGTTTATAAGAGCAAAGACAGTAGCACTTGGTTCTATCAGACATCTTGATGATTGTTTTTAACTAGCTTTTTTACAAAGGTGATTGTTAGATCAGATAAAGATTATTGGCTTCATAGCAAATTTTTTAAATAATTAACAAACTGATTCTGTGATGTAAAGACATAAAAATATTACTTCCAGGGGATGCTTTACGTTATTCACAGCTGTGCGCATTTCCTATGGCATTAATAACACTGTAATATGTATAGTTTAAGAAAAGAAAACTCACCAAATAGATGAGAAATAATTGGAAGAGCGGAAACTGCATTATTTCTTAACTTTTTAACAGGCTAACATTCAAAATATTAAAATTATTTTCTTAAAATATGAGACGTACTCAGCTTACATAAACAATATTCTGTTGAAGAGCAAAAAAATGAAGCTTGGATTACTCAGTATCTTAACAACAGGTACTAAAAGTAAGAAAATCCGAAAGTGAAAAAGCTTGAACTTAAGTTGCAGTTGTTATGGTCTTTTTTGTTTATTTATTTCTTTACGTTTTCACAAAGAACGCCCATGATCCAGGAAAAAAACACCTTTTCTCAGGGACAAGAAGGTGCAGAAATTGTAACTGACAATAAAAGTTCTAAAGGAAATGCCATAAACAGAGAGATGAGGTTAACCTCTGGAAATCAAACAATTTCTTGACATTCAGTTCACTGGAGTGGATCTCCTTTATTGGATCTCAGCTTATGGTGAGGAGCAGACGTATCAGTGGGACAGGAGCAGAAGCAAGTAGTGAATCCACCTACCTATATAAGATTCAGAGTAGGGGGAGAGCACGGCCAGAAGTCATTTTGTGGTTTGTCATTTGCACAGTTATTAATTCATTATAGGAGTACCTTTTCTTCCTTCTTATCATTCTTAACATTTCAGTGTTTGCTTCAGCATCAGTATGTATGGACATATACTTGTAGATGTCATTAGCTTTCTGGTGAACGAGAAAGCAACTAAAGCCAGAAAAGCTATGCCTGTTATTTTAGCAGGGCTATGGCAGCTGCTGGGAGGTTCACGAGCTTATATGGATGTTTTACAATGGATGAGGAAACTTGGATACCGCTTCTGAATATTCTTTTCAATCTAATAGGCTTACCCTGCCTGTTATTTATCAGAGTTTAAGCAAAGGTGGTCAGAAATGTTGTTTCCTTGGTACCTTTTGGGGGAGATTTTAAGTAAATACGCTCTCAAGAACTCATGTGCATTAAGATCCAGACTTTTGGGGGGTTGTTGTCACTCCCCAGGAAGTAATCACATCACAGAACAATGTAAAAATTATTCAAAAAGTTTTGTTTGGACATTTTGTCCGAAATGCTAAGCTCTACAAGACTATGCCCTTAGTTTCTCAGATAACGATTCCCACCAAAATACAGTCTATAGCATTAAATAATCTGACCATCAGGCTTGCAGAAACCTGCTTCTCAAAATAAGGAAGTATCCAAGTTCCTATTTGAGTATTTCTATCTGCAGACATTTCTGCAGACTGAAGATATATTTTCAGCTCTCACTGAATCAGAAGGGAAAAACCTTGCACTCAGTCAATTGCCTGTCCAGCCATACAACTAACCACCCTCATCTAATGACACTGTAGAATTTCACTTCTGATTTATAATGTAAGAAACCACTTTGAACCTATCATAAATAATCCTGTTAGTACAGCAAATTATATGTAATTCAATGGATGAATGTCTTAACCTTTATTTTATAATAAATTTTTACACGCGTTTTTGTATAGTAGACTAGTAAAACATATATTGTGGCTCCTTGTGGCTTTGCTTTATGCCAGAGTGACTCACAGCAGTTGAAGGCTGAGTGTCACTGATTTAAATCAACATGATTTTTATTTATTGTGCTGTTTCTTGGCTTTCCTCACAGCAATCATAAAGATGCACTTAACAATCTTCATTGATGGTCAAGTTTTCAACTGTGATTACTTAACAGAAAAAAAACCAACGGTAACATGTAAAAGACCTACAACATTTGCACTGTATGGGATAGGGAAAACTATTATATGTAGTACAGTATTATTAACTTAAACTGTGAAGCCAAATGTTCTGTCACACCCCAGATTTAAATTTTCTTTTTTTTTTTTAATATGCTGTGGCTCTCCCTGATATAATTTATTCCATATTGGCAATGAGAAAATCAAAGAAAATATTTGCAGAAGAATCTTATTTAAATGATTCTCCTAAAATCTTCAGGTATGGGGTGTTTTAGTTCCTTAAAATAATGCAATAGGATACAAAAACAACATTCCATCTGTTTACAGGGACTCCTAACTATTCCTAAGGATCCCTTTAAGAAAATCTTTTTATGAAGCTTAAGATTCGAGAGAATTCTTGGATTTTAATAGTTATTTTCTTTATGAATGTTGCATAAAAGGTGAGGGGAGGATTTTTGTTTGTATTTTTAGTGGGAAAAATCTATATAGCATATGCAAACAAAAGGTAAGATGGAGAAACAAGACTGGAGAGTGTTCAGGATAAAAAAGGACAGGACTGGGCTTTGAAACCCATCTCTACACAAAGTCAGAGTCCAAGGGCTCACATAAATTTAGACAGGGATTGGACTGTGTCTGGATGAAGTTTCCATACCCCTTCTGTAATTCAGGATGTTTTATAATGAATCAGAGAAAACAACTCCAAAGGAACAGTAACTCCAGTGTTTAGAACATTTGTCAAAGATATTAAAATTGAGATTTGCTTTTTTATTTTCTATGATTCCTACTAGATTTTCCACTTCACACGTAAAAAAAATAACTTGGCACATGAAGTATCCTCTGTAGCCTTGATCTCAAAATGTTCTTGATTATGAAAAACCTATTTTGATAAACACATAATCAAAATATCTTTGGAGAGTATTGGTTCATTTGATTTGCCTTATAAACAACACATTTTGCTAGAGAATACTCAAGCTAAGTTGGACTTTTAGATGGATAGCACAGATGCTCAGTGTTAAGCACTATCCCAATTAAGAAAATCTTACACATATTTTTTTGATTCCACTAACACTTCAAGGTGCAAGGTAATTTCTAAAATTAATGAGGGCTTAAAGATCAGAAAAAAGTGGATGACAGATTGTCCGCCACCTATCTCCTGCAGAATTCTTTTCACTTTCTTCTGTAGCTGGTTAGATTTTACCTACTTACTGCAGTGCTAAATGAAGGCAACAGTTCTTCCAATATGTTGTTTCCTAGGTACCGAGGCCCAAATTCAGTCTACCTAAATGTAGATTTTTTAACTAAGATGCTGAAGTTAGGAAAACTTCCATTCTGTACATTTTCTCTTCTCTGAGTCAGGGCAGACACAGATAACAACCAATATTTCTTAGGAAAGCTTTTATACGCTAAGTTGTTATTATCAGTAGAAACAAGCTTTTGTTATTAGTAACATGATTATTAACAAAATACACACACTTAATCACAAAACACCTATACTTATTCACTCACACAAACTTCATTCATACACTCATTCACACAGTTATCTCTCCAGGTCTCAGTTTGGAGTCTGTTTCCAACAGTAGACTCAAGAACAAAGAGTCACTGGCACACCAGTGTATTCTATACAGGTGTTTATAAAGTCCCTCAGAAGTCTGTTTCATCATGTATATTTATAAACCTACAGGTTTCATCTGCATTCAGCAGCTCCTGACCTCTTGGTTACGGCCTGAGTTACACAACCTGCCATCAGTGCACCCATTGTGTGGTCAGCAGCCTCTTGGTCTCCTGAGACTATCCATTCCTGCAGAATCAGCAACTGTCCTGAATTTATAAATCCTACTGAAATATTCACACACTGCATTCTCAGCACATACATTTCCTCACTTCAGTCTTCTAGGCTTTGACAATAATTTCTCTCTGCAAAGCTACAGATACACTGTAGTAGCCATTTACACAAAAGCACATAAAAGAGAATAATTTTGTTTTGAGGTCTTCATAAAGTACTAGGTATCTGATTTTTAGAAAGAACCACCTCCTAAGAGTGATTTATCCATGGCAAAGATTTTTGTACATTCTTATGTACAAAAGAAGTGTCTGATATGACTCAGTGTTTGAGAAAGACAAGGTGGATTTCAAAGATTGTCCAAGTTTCAGTGTTCCTACATTTCTAACATCCTAGGATACTTCACCAACAAGACAACCAGCCAAAGCTCTGACTGCAATGTAGTATTTAAGTATCTGCCTAACTTTAAGCAGGAGGAAATAGTTTAGTTGAATTTATTGCATTATTCCCCTTCTTAGATGTAGGCATGTTACTGAATTGAAGCCAAGGTCAATGTCTGGTTCACTCAGACCAATCAGTCTTTAAGCAACCTTAAAAAGAACACGCTAGATCTAGAGGCTGATCAATACACACTAGACTGAGTGGCTGGAGTCAGGGCCAGAAGATGAAGTTACTGAACAATAACTAATTAATCAGCAGTGCTCCACTGGGGACTAAAATGCTAATTGAAGCAGAACTAATACAAGTTTGAGATAAAATAACCCTGGAGTTAGACAGATCAACCACTGAGACAAAATCACTTTAAATAGGATCTGTCTCTCATCTACCTAGGAAAGCTTCTTGTTATTAATTATTTATTGAACAATCACTCCCCTTAGAACGTATGTGCCCAACCACCAAGAAGGATAACATAACTTCTATAGAGCTAACATCTGCTCATTCAGAATTCAAAGCACTTCATCAAAAAGTTATATCAACAGCATCATGATGAAAAGGAGTGTTGGAAGGCCACAAAGGGAATCTGAGAAGCTTCTTCGGCATGCAAGGATACAGGCAATTCTGAGAAGTTTAACGTGAAGTGTTATGCTATGGTCCATTGTGGTTATGATTTTGTCAGCTATATACGATAGCAACCAGTGTATTACACACAGTTGTGTAAAACTGATGTTAGTATTTCTCTTGAAATTTCTCTTTATTTTTAAAGCATTCATTTAACTGTTGAGAGGTGATGTGAGAATCTCTTCTGAAATACAGAATACTCTTCTATAGCATACTATATAAGAAACATTTTATCTAATACTCACTGGCAGGAGAATTAAGCTGGATACAAGTGTCTGGGATTCTAATTCTTCTTACTCAAATATATTTGGGAAAATGACATGAAAAACAAATTTTGACATTACTCAAAATACATGATGGCATGAAGAGCACAAAAAGAAATAAGTTTTATTGATGAGTTTTCAGACTCTGCCCTTCATTGTCAAATTGAATACATTCAACTTAAGAATCAAAGAAGACATTCACTAATAAATTATAAAATACACAGGAAGCCAGTGAGGATGAGGGAAATGTTTCCAGAACCTGGTACGTGAAAGACAGTGACAAGCTAAGTACAAATTTGAAAAATTGCAATCAATCTGCTAATGAATTAAAAAGTAAAACAGACTCCCAGCTTCAGATCCAATATTTTTTTTTAAATTTACTTCCCAAAACATTCTCAAAAATTATACTACTTAACATATTTTATACTATGCTGAACATAGCAAAAGACATTATCTCATTGAATATGACCTAACTAATACCAAATTAATGCCTATTGTGGATATCTTTGAAACTTACAGTCATTTTGGTGATGCCAGAATTTGATTCTGAAAGAAATTTAAAAATTCACATTCTGCTAGGGCCTGCTTTAACCATATTACCCTTGAGAAGGTGGGTGGAATAAGATATACCTCACAGTCAAACTAAATTAAAAATAGAAATTCCTTGCTGACAAATATCCTCTCCAGAAAACCAAGGTTCTTAAAAATGAAACAGAAAAGGATGAGAAATACCATAGTTTATACTCTCTTTACCAAACTCCAATGCCAGCTGAACGTATCAGTTCTAATTCTGAACAGAAATTTATGATCAGCTTTGTTCTTCGTACTTATGATCTCTCATTATTAGAACATACCTTTCGGTTGACTTCAAGAGAAGCTCTTAAGTACATTTTACTCTCATGAATAGGAGAGACGCATCTGGGTCTCTGATCAGCTACACTCACAGGTAAATCAGAATACATGTGGAAATAGATTTACCAGCAGTTTCAGAAAAAAAAAATGCTTCTTTCAGTTGTCTTAGGAGACAGTATGTTCCAAATCTTAATGACAGACTTTTAGGGGACTATAACTTAAAAAAAAAAAAAAAAATATCTCAGGTTATTAGACTACATACATCTGCAAGTGATACTAAGTCCATGGGTAGAATAAAAGTAGAATAAAGAAATGACACTTCAAGCCCAGATACGAGCTGAACTAAAGCCTTGTTACCGTCAAAAAAGGTGATCTTAATCCCTTTCTCCCTTTCTCTCTTCTGGCTAATGCACACTCCTCCTGCCCTCAGCACCAGTGGAGATTAAAAAGAAGAGAATACATTAATGTATAACTGTAATGAGAAGCCTTGCTTTCATACAGACTGCAAAATACAAAAAAAAAAATAATCTGTTTCGCAGCACAAAAGGTGATACTAGAAATATATAACCAAAAGGTAATCCAATCATTATTATTAGAGCAAATAATAAGTGATTATGTCTACTACAAGTAGACACCACAGAAAAATTGTACATTTAAGTGTGCTTTTTTGTGCAGCTATTAAGGCCAAGGTGTGCTTAGTCTTTTTTCCCCCTCTCATTCACAAATATGGCATGCAAATACCCCAGTTACTTGCTGTATATTTGACAGGTGGACAACGTAGAAAGCTGTCAAGTCTTATAGTACAGTGGAATTTATCCATCAAAAGGAACTAATAAATGTCGAGTACAATGAAGATAAATCCAAAATCTGGCCAAAAGTGATAACTAGTTGTGATTGATGTATTAGAAAAAGAAGATATAACAGCAGCAAGGAAGGTCGTAAGGCCAAAGTGGTAGGCTATGATATTGATGCACTCATATTTTTAATACATATAGATGCATCAGGACAGTGTCTGTTAAAAATGAAGATCTCATTTAGAATTAAAAATATATTCCCTTTTGTTTTCAGAAGTGTGTGAGTGAAACACGTATGGTGGCTTGCAAATAGATGACTCAGACTATTTGAAATGCTGCCTAGAACAATGATTGCTTTCTGTTCTACCAGTGAAATGTTTATTGCATTCAGATGAAGTGCCTACACATAAACATCTGTGATCCTGAATTGTAATAAACAAAACCAAACAGAGCGATTGCAAGAAATATAATGATCTGAATGAAGGGGAACACATCGTAGTGCTTTATCTATGTACCTTCCATTTTCCATAAAACAACAGGTAGCCAGTTTATACTATGTATAAAGAAGAAATACCCAAAGAAGAATAAAACAAGAAGGAAAAAAAGCATTTAACAGAAGAATTATATGTGCTATACACTGTTATTCTAGGCCTTTATATACTTTCCTAACTAAAAATGATACTTCAAAACTAAATGGGTAGAAGGACATAGGTATACATGACACCAAAATCCTCAGAACTGTTTATACATACACCTACTTTATAGCTTCTCCCCTGTAGTAGGTTTAATTTTTTAGCCATCTAAGTTTCTGATAGTGCTGAATCTCCATTTGCAGATTTATTGAGGTGACTCTAGTCCCACCAGCAGTGCCATGTGGTTCAGTGGCCTTTCTTAAAAATATTACACGAATAAAAACTATACAGCAGTGCTTTCCACTCCATCTCTTAAGTTATGATGGAGATGGATCCAGCCTCACCCACCTCTACACTATTAAAAGCCCTTGTTCAAGGTACCCCTAGCAGGCACTTCAGTACTGGTATGCTGTCTACAGCATGCCTTCTAAGACCATACTTTGACTGAGCCTCATACAAAGCCAGTTGAGGACATAGCTGCATATTAGATTATATTTTTATGCATTTGTCAAAACCTCTTCAAACCTATCTGGGGCATTAAAAAAATAGGCTTGCATTCTCCTTTTATCTGAATTATAGTTGAGATGCCTCATACCTGAGTGGAGGCAGAAATCTCCAGCTGGCCTAGATTTAGATGCTTGGGAATGAAAAGGGGTAGAACATATGCACTATCTATTCCTTTTCATTTTCTACTCTTTGACAGAGGCAGCCAGTGGGGTTGTGAAATCCTGTTTTAGATACCTAGTTATCTCCTCCATGGCAACTCATCACTAATTCTCAGCCATTAACTACACTGGTGAGCAGAACAGTTGAAAACTAGGAGCTACAGTACTTGAACAAACTGAAGTCCCCTGGTACCTTTCACTTTCACTTTATTTAGTGTGATTATAATTGGAAGGAAATCTTGAAGATCATACTGTGTATATCAAATGTATTGTTTCTATTTCTGATCATGATCAATAATATGCGTTATCTTGTAAAAGACACAAAGAACACCATTCCCAAAGAGCTTGCAAAATAAGCAGTAAATGCAGGAAACACAATATAAACTAAATCCCTCAGGTTTTATATTTCATAAATATAAAAAACTAGTTTTGCTTGTATCAGCAGAGCAGTGAATCTTTAAGGGAGATTTTAATGAGGAAAAGGTAGCAATGGAAAAGCATAATACTTTTCACCTGGGCCTTTTTCTGAGTTGTCACCTCTGCAAAGTTTTTCTCAACAAGCTTAAACCCTTCCCAGCCTCAGCACTGCCTTCCTCCACTTTTATTTCTGAACTATTTGCACCATTCTGTGAAGATTCAGAAACACCATGTTGCAAAAGAAATAAGCAACCGAATTAAAAATCCAAATATTCAAAAATTTTAATCAACCACTTCCAAACCAGCTACATAACATCAATGTGACTTTTTAATTACTTTAGGAAAACAAATCCAACAATATTGTAATTGGCTGTCAGCATCTCTCAAATTATTTGTTATAAATTATTTACTTCCTAATCCAAAGCAACAGCATCCTCATATCCAATTTATGAACAACACCTGAGTCTTGCTCAGGGTCCCGAGTTAGTCATCTCTGCTAAGGACTAAATTAGGGTGTAATATACATTTTTTCCTTCAAAAATGAGAAATAATGAGGCACTGGTAGAGAATATATGGCTAAATTTGCTGCAGTAGCAGAAAATGGAGCAATGATACTGCTTACATATCTGCAGATTTTGATACAGTAAATAAAATGTCATTTATTTTCCTAGAGCCTCTATGAAGACTAGCAGGAAAATAATGAGTGATATTTATAGTGACCTCTTCTAGTATTCCCTCTGAATTAAGTTTTTCTTAGTGTTCCATCTTACAGAGGTCAGATCACATTAATCTTACTGTCATGCATAATGCTACTAACATCAGTAGTGAATTAAATGGAGAGAGTTGTACAATCACAGGAACACTACTGGAATTTTTGCCAAATAAAATTTAACTTATGATACCTCTTATATAACATATATTTATGTTAATTGTTAACATAGTAGATTTTCTATTAGAAAATTATATCTCCAAATATAACACCAGACATCTAAAAAGTAACAAGTTTGTGTCTTCTGTTTCTTTTTACTCCAAATATTTTCTTTTCTGAATTAAGTGTAGCAAGCCATTTCACGTGTAAACCAGAAAACATCACTAGCTTTTTCAAAATCCTTTACTTGTGGTTGTCTTTTAAGTTAGTTTTCTTTAGGTCCCTCATTTCATCTCCTAGAATAATGAAAACTATATTCCTATATTTTCAGGGAGGGACTAGATCAGTTTGATTTGAAAGAGCTATTTTATGTCAACATTCCAGACTGTAGCTTGCTGTCATGGTTTAGGCTGAATAGGCTACTGGGGACATAGGGGACCCCAGATGGGACCGACAGATGCTCCCCTCTACTCCTCTTCAAAGAGAGAGGGGCAGAGGAGGGAAAAAGAGACTTATGAGTTTAGAAGGAACTAAACTACTTTAATGAAATATTAGTAATACAAATAAAAGGAAATAATGAAATACATATACAACCGTATCAAGCTCCCAGGATGACAATCACAACACCGGCTGGAACTGGGGAGGTCCCAGGCAGGATTCAGTGATGGACGGGAACTGGATTCTGGATCTGCATTCAGGATGGGGACCAAAGGCAGACAAACAGACAGAGTCCTCCTCAGACATCGGCCATTGAAAAAAGTGAGAGAGAGCTGACCCTTTGATCCCTCCGCTTTTATGCTGAGCATGAGGCAGATGGGATGGAATACCCTGTTGGTCAGTTTTGGGTCACCTGTTCTGTCCGCTCCTCCCCGCAGGTGGGACCCCACTGCGCTTTTCCACTTCCGACCCTCCAACGGGGCAAGTAACAAAGTTGGTTGGCCTTGGTTGTTATAGCAATAAGTATAAGCAAGACCCTCTCTGCATACCATGCCTGGAAATCAGCTATAAACATCGGTCTTATCACTCTGAGAGTGAACATTGTCTGCACAATATGGTGTTAATTTCAGGAGTTAGAAGAGGCCCAGCTAAGAAGCAAAGTTACTGAACAAAACCGGTCCTGTTTTACCTCAAACCAGGACACTTGCTGTGAACTCTCAGTGTGTATTCTCTATGAAATTTCACAGGTATTTTACGTAAAACACTATATGCCTGTACATTTTTAAAAATAATTATCCATGAAATTTTCACAGTCAAAATATACTGGACAGAATTCTTTACAGCAGCAATTGCGTGCAGTCATGTGTAAAATAATCACTCAGTACAAGTGTCTAGTATGAGGAAGTATTACTGCTGTGGCTTCAGTGGGAATTTGACTTTTATTCACAGATTGCCACCCAGCAAAAAGCTTTTCCAAAAAATATATTCTTTGGGAAAAAAAGTAAATCAGGTTTCCATTCTTGGATTTTCTTTTTGGGGAATATCTTTCTTGCCCATTCTCCAAGGGAGTAAACTCAATTGCCATATATTGTCCCCCTGTAAAGGTGTAATCAAAATTATATAATTCTATCTTACCTTTGCTGGGGAAATCACTGGAGCAAATGAATTTAGGTCTTTAGCCTTAGGCAATTTTTTTTCCCTCCACAGACATGGAAAAGATTTCAGATCCAGTGTCCATTCTTTAGACCTTTATATAGATGTGTATATATGCATATAAATATAGATATATATCTATGCAGGTACCCATACGTATTCTTTTCAACACTAAATTTGATCTTTCTGTGGTATAAATTGCAATTTTTCCTAAATAAATTAAGCAGCAAGTGCCTCCCCTAATGAAACTCAATGTGTAGACGAGGCAAGCAAATCCTGGGTCATGAAGATCTGCAGTGTGGGTTTGAGAGGATTTTATTGTTCCACTTAAGTGTTTCTCACCTTTCAAGGATTCTCAAATAAATTGCTTAATTGTGCAGAGGCCATAAGAGGACAATAGTACACTGGTTGCTCACAGATTTTTAGAAAGAGTAATTAAGCAAGTAAAGGATTACATATCTGTTAATGGTGGCTATCTGTTGAACCAGCTTGTTTGTTACAGTAAATTGTTTTTCTGGAATGTCAATTTTATGTTACTGTATATACATTAAAACAAATGGAAAAAGTCAAGTTAATTAAATGTAAGAAATCGTGCTGTACTTATTTAGAAAGGAGGAAAAATATTTAAAAAAAAATCTGTGCAATAATGCCTTCTAGTAGGGTTTTAGAGGTGCTTAGTACTAAATATTGAAATTGCTTAAAAAGAACTAAAAATCAACTCATGACTCATTTTTAACTGTCATTTTATCTGCTTTATATCACCCACCAGACTGACAGAGATAAAAGTGCTATATTTCTGAGAAGGATTAGATCACACTGACACAAAGGTGTTTTTAAACACATATGTCATCGTAGTAGATGGGACCCCTTACAAAGAATGACTCACACTCCGAGAATGACTCGTACTCCAAGAATGACAGCTTCACTTTGCACATTGCATCTTAATACTTTTAAAATAAACAAGACTTTCCTCATATGTTCTTACAGGTCCACAAGCAGTGCTTCATCAGAAAAGAGCAGAGGGGAGGAGACAGAAGGGGAAGGATGGGAAACGAGAAGAAGGAGGAAAAGGAGGAAGGAGTAGTATAAATAGCAAAAATTGCATGATTCAGGAAGATCATACGTTCCTAACAAGTGGACATTTTCTTTTTGAGCTTCATTATAAAGAAGTGTCAATTTCCATTCACAATAATATGTGCCAAGAAAAAAGGGGGGAAAAAAGAAAAAAAGAAAAGAAAACCAAACAGGACAAGGTTATATATGTATATCACATGTACCATATCGTACCTACCATATTCTAACAAGTTAGAAACATAACAAAAATAAGGGCTCTTTCTCAAAGGCAAGTAGAAGGCCTGAAAAATATGAAAAAAAAAAATCTCCTGCATATTTAATTAAGGAACTTTCTAAAGAATTGTAAAATAGTGCAGACACATACTAACTCACATGTTAACAGACATAAGCTGGTTCCAGTCTTAATGATCATGCTTTGCACCCCTGTGAAAGAGTGTCTGCAAGGCCAATGATATTTTATGTCATACTTGTCTGCATATCTAATGCCATGCTCTAGCCTTATAAAATTATATTGTTTCAAAACTTCCCAACAAAATGTTTTCCATTCTACCCAATCACAATTTTGTGGCAAAATATGCAGTTAAAAATCTAATTCGTTTCTAATAATTGTTTCTTACCTTAGCATATTTGGATTACACTAACTCTGGACTACCTATTTAACATTTTAGATTGCATATAACAATATATAAATATTTAGGATCTTCAAAGTATGAAGATCACTTCCTACCCTTAACTCTATTATACTATGAATTTTTTCTCTAAGAAAGGGTGAACAGAAAAAAAGGAAAATAGGTAAAAAGGAAGAAAATTAGCTTAGAAATTGAGCATGTAATAATAAAGCATAATAGACCAACATTCTGTTGTAATCAAAACCAAATCACACTTTTTACAGACATAAATAGGATAATAGAAACTAGAATAGTCCTGACAATACACTAATGGATTTAATAATCTTCACAATAGATTACAGCAGACAAATAAATTTATAGATTTAGGTTTAATAGCCAGAATTTTTAAACAACTAGAATTCCCAGATAGTTATAAAGGTATCAAATATACTTTCCCCTTAATCTCGATTCCTATGTTCCCAATCTTGCTAATAGAATTTAGTTTTATTTTAGTTGTGATATTCCAATTCAAGTGGTCATATGTATCACAGTATTCTACACCAGTAAGTGCTTGCAAACTGGATCAATGGCTATAAAACATAAGTTCTTCACAGAATTCTTGTGACCTCTGTACCTATGCCTTTGTGCCACATCAAAGGAAATTGTTAACCAGGACAAACACACTTGTGCATGTGCACACATGCACAGACTCTGCAGCAAAGCAACTATGTTAATGATCTCATTCTGAAGAAGCCATCTCTCTATTTCAAGTTTAAATATTGTGTTCCTAATGTAAAGGATCTTTATAACTTTTGCATTACCCTACTCCAGCATTGCTATGCTAGCAAAGCCATATTTGACTATTTATTTGCCCTTTCCTGTCACTGTCACCTACAGTCATCTTCATACTTTCTAAAAGGCCTTCCCTTCTTCATGAATGACTTTCCTAAACTGGTCCCTGAAGCTGCTTCAAACTTCTGTGTCAACCCCACTGATGCATAAGGTCAAGAAAAACTTGCAAAGTTGATAACATCCAGATAACAAGTGTTAGTATAAATATTTCTATGTGATTTACTTCTGCTTTTCTTTCTCTTACATATTCTGTCATTTTTATTATTGATTTTAGATTGGGCAGGGAGTCAATATTATTACAAATATGTAATCAATACAGGGTGTAGACTTAGACTTAAATCCTAATAATGTACATAAAAGATAGCCTGAAATGTAAACTGAGCTTCTTGGTCCAAAGAAATGTAATGCCTTATTTATTTATTCTCCTAGATTTTTTCAGGATGAGGAAGCTGAGGACAGATAGGGAAAGAAATTATTTTGGTGCTCTAATTTCAAGATTCCAAATAATAACGCAAATAAAAATTTATGTGCCTTAAATCTAGATGGACATAAATACAAAGTATCATAATAATTCATCTAATAATATTAGCGTGTCTACATTTTTATTACTGTTGCAATTCTCGGTTGTTCATTGTAGCTCTGGATTGCAATCATAAGAGGAACATTTCCTACTTATGTTCCCAATATTATATATATTATCACATCTACAGTAGCATTTTTTTGCCTCTGATCTCTTGAAACTGTGCCTCATCATAAATCCATTACGGAAGGATGCTCTAGACACTGGAGATTTATTTTATTGTCATTTAACTTTAAGAGGAGATAACATGACTTGTTCCTATTTATGAATTTTCTTGTGCATTGAAGATATTTTTATGTACTAGTCTATGAAGAGCAAAATGAGAAATAAGAACTCTGAGAGATATTTAGCACCATGGGAAAAGGAAGTCAAATCAAAAGTACAGAAGAGTTCTCTATGACAGAACGGACTCTTCTGGGAGGATGAGTGTCTGTATTGCAAAAGAATCTGAGGGCTCTCCATGCATCATGATTTGGATTCCCATGATTTGCATGCTGACTGTATTTCCCTGTTGAAAACATTATATATGAAAAATCTTTTATATTATTTGATTCTTTTCCTGGGCAATTCTCTTATGCCACTTTTAGCTTTTATAAACCATTTGGCTTTACATCATAATCTTCTTAGGGCTCTCTATATGTTGTTTTATTTCATGTGATTTTGTTTTTTCCCCCCACTAATACATATTATTACTTTCTTAGTTACCCACATGAGTGTCTTGTCCTTTTTTCCATTATTATCTCTCAGTAGTGTTATATACTAGTTTCAGAAATGTTTAGATTTACTTCCTTAACTTTTTAACCTTTGTTATTTCTCTAACAGGAGCTCAAAATGACAACCCTGGAGGTTTGAACTTCCCTTTTGTAGATGTGGATATAGCATTGGTAAGAGGGTTATAGGTTGCTTCATCAACTGAAGATGGCCTCCATATTTTGCATACCTAACACGTAATATAATATCATATAATTCAAGTCCTTTAAAGACTTTTTATTCATTTCTCAAGATAGAAGATATTGTACAGAGTGATGGGAAGTTCTCTCTACCCTGATTTCTGTTCGTTTTTGTTTTCTCTCAGAAGATGAGTATCTGTAACCCATATAATTATGCCAACAAAAAATTTCCATATGTTGTCTTGTTTCCTAAAAAAGTAATTTATATCACTCCTTAAGAAAATATGAATATATTGTCCCTAACTTCATCAAATTAAGGACACTGAGATGTAAAATTTTGAATTTTTTTCCTGTTTAAAATTAAGATAAACGTTGATGTTCTGGTCCCTTCTTCAATGCTAATCAACGCAGTCTAATTGTTAGAGAAGCCTCTGTGCTTGAATCTGCCACTGTCTTCTTGTATGACCTTAGCCTAGCTTAATGAGCTCCCTGATTGACAATGAAGTACACAACTTTACTACTAGGTTTCTGGTTTAAATTAATTCTATGTTATTTGTGACTGAAAGTCATTACCATCTGACAGCTGTTCTGTGTTACTGTCTATGAAGAATGAGTTATGGGGTTTTATCTATCCACAGTAGCTGAAAGTGAACAGGTGTCTCCATCACTAAACCACCAACACCAAATGGCATCCTTCTTGGTGTTGTAAGATGTGAAGAGCATCGAAATTAAGTTCTTCTTCCCTCCATTGAAGTGATCCAGCTGTTATCTGATAACAATAGTTTTTACTCAGAGGGCACGTGACACCGTGTTCATGATGCCTCTCACTGTAGATGTCTTGAAAATAATTGTAAAATGCATTGCATTAATCTGCACTTATCTGCATTAATCACTTAATAGATTGAGCAAAATGTTTTCTTTGGATTACTAGATGTGACAGAACTTCTGATGAAAGGACATATAGTGAAAGGTTAATACTTGTTTAAGAAAGCAATATTTAAAAGACTGTCCCAAGTGGATTGATCAGAATCTAATTTTTGCATTCATCAAGAAATTCCTACTATGGTAAAAATTTATGGGGCAAAGACAATGTAAATTTCTGTGTTTAAATCTCCTGCAAAATGTGCTGATTTTATTTCATGTCATTTACAAGCCTTTGATTCCCTGCTTTAGCCTCCTTTTTTCCAGGCTGTTACTGTTAAATCCAGCTGATGGTCATCTTCCTCTTTAACATAATTGGTTTTGGGCAAACACACTCCAGACATTTGTGTGTTTTCAGTCTGCAGACATATTTTTTACACTCACATTCTTATCAATGGTTGCCATCCAGGTCATTTGCCATGGGTGGGCCATGCAGACACACCCATACTGTGGACTTCTGTATGTCAAATTTGTTTAAATGATCACTAACTCAATCTTCCTCTACCACAGGCAAAACTTTACCACACAGACTTGGTCTTTAGGCTCCGTGACCAGAGAGCAAACCTTACCAGTAAGCATTGAGGAAAGATACTGAGTACCTTAGTCTTTACCTTGTACTTTGTCACTAGCTCCCCTGCCCCACTGTGCAGCAGGCCCATGTTTTTTCCCTGTCCTTCCTTTTCCTGACAATGCATTTACATAAGACCCTTCACACCTCTCAGTACTTTCAGCTCCAGTTGAAGTTTGGCTTTCCTAACTCCAAGCTCAGGCAATGACACTGTATTCCTCCACTATTCCTCCCTGATTCTCCCTTCTTTGTACTTCCTTTTTGTGTTTGTGCTCAGTCAGGAGTTCCTTGTGCATTCGTACTGGCCTTTTTGACATATACTCAACTTTTCGCACATCAGAATGGACTATCCTTGTGTTTTGAAAGAGTTGTCCTTGAAGATCAATCAACTCTCCTGGGCTCATTTGCCTTTAAAGGAAGTTTTCCATAGGATCCTGACAAGCAGATCCTTCAATAAACTGAAACCTGCTCTCCTGAATTCCCAGGCTGTAATTCTACTATTCATCTTAATAATTTCTCTCAGGATTTTAACTTCAAAATCTCATGGCCACTGCAACCAAGTTTGCCCTTGACCTTTCGATCCCAGTCAGTTCTTATATTTATTTGTGAGTAGCAAGAATAGCAGAGCACCACCACTGACCATGATGCTTTCAGTTTCTTTATGGAGACTTCCACTTTGTTTTCTTCCTCGGTCTCTAGTAAACACCTAGAGCATTATCATTCTTATTGGTCTCTCCTCTGATCCTGAGGTCTAAGTCCTCAACTGCCTTAACACCCTTTGAAAATGGAAAAGACATTGAAACTACCTTTGCATGGAGTGTAACAACTCATCTTCTCTACCTGTAGTTTCTAAAAAGCTTGAATACATCCATTTCAGCACACTTTTAGCAGCCTACTCTACCATTTATTTGTGATCCCAATGGGATGAAAGCTCTGAACACACACAGACCTCTAATTTCTCCCGTTTGTTTTCCATACTGTGTACATTCGCATACAGGCTTGAAGGATGGGTGCCCATTCACACTGATTTCTGAGAAATTGTGACAGCCACCTGCATCGTACCATTTCCTGGGTACTTCCTCACTACCTCTGGTACATTAACTTATCTTCAGTATTTAGACACCATCTTTTCACAAACCTATTATAAAACTCTTCTAAGTAAGTTATAGACTCATTAACTGGGCTTTTGCCCTGCTTGTCAGGAAGATCCTGTCTCTCTTTAGCAGCTCTCACTACTCAGTGAGGGTCCTGTGACTGTCAAGCCAAGGTCCTTCCAGCAGCAACAGCTGGGTAGCCAGGTACTGGCACACAGGATGCATCCAGTTTTGTCCAAGCCTTTGCATTTCACCATTTGGGCCAAAGAGACCATCACCAGGACTCTCCTCCCTTTTACACTGTCCCTCTGAGATTTGTACTCACTGATGGTACTCTCTGAGCCTCCCTTGGCAATATCATACATGGCCACATGGATGAGAGAGAAGGGGTTATAAACCAAGGGCTGGACAGCATTTCCACAGCCCCTTGAAAGTTCATAGTTTTAATAAGCCTACAAGTTAGTCATACAAATGTCAAGCAACATAACAACACTGATAGTCAATTTGAGAAAAGGAGAAAAAATGATGGTAAAAGTGAAAGGAAAAAGAAACAGGAACAGTTAAAGAGCTGAGAGAGAAACCAATCTCCAAGCTGAAAAGTTTGATCCAGTTATGCAAACAGATGAAAGAAAGACAATAATTACATAATAATAATTACATTTTGGTAAAGGTATATTAAGTCATTACCTTGAAAAAATAAAAATAATAAAAATATTTTCATTAGTAATAACTGAAAGGGAGAAAGGATATAAGTAGGAAGAAATAAGCTTTTCACAATATTCTAGTGATACTTTCTATTTCATTAGGCATGAAAAGAAAATATGATTTATGAATGATAACACAATATAACTTAGTTATATTAATTCATTCAATTAAGAAGATGTTCTTTACAGAAAGACTAAATTAAAAAGTAAGTAAGCAAGGTTTGGTAAATTAAATTGTTGTACAGAGCAATGCATTATATTAAAATCCTTAACAATTTCAGTCATTCAGACCTAGCTGTACCTCTGTAATAAAATTGAGTAGTAAAAGAGAACAACTGCCACTGATTTAATATATGCTTTTTGTATACTGTGATACTACATACCACAAAACCCCCTCTATGATATATTAAAAAAAGAAAAAACAAATAAACTAAAAAATGAGGCAGAAGATAAAAAACTGGTATTAGCCTGTGCCTCTCTTGAGTATTGTGTGCCGTCAGGTTCCTTCTACTGATAATATAAAGAACATCAGCACTTAATTGCGGAGAATTATTTCACTTGCCCTCTAAAACTTCAGGGAAATTTGGTGCCTATGCGAGAGAAGTTAGTTCATACACAGAATTAGTCACTTTATTCTGTTTCTCTTGGAACATTCATCCATAAAGTTTGAGTGTTTTATTTATTTTTATACATTACAAATCAAGGGCAGTATTA
Organism: Pluvialis apricaria; assembly: GCA_017639485.1. NCBI lineage: Eukaryota > Metazoa > Chordata > Aves > Charadriiformes > Charadriidae > Pluvialis > Pluvialis apricaria. The sequence goes on from CM030009.1 coordinate 98,951,481, forward strand.
TGCCCATTTTGTAGAAGAAGCAAGCTATAAGTAGCATATCAAAGGCAAAAAGATATTATTTGGGTATTTGTTGGGTATATAGTTCTTTTGGGCCAGATTTCTCCAAGTATGGTAACATATTGAATGATTTTCTATATCAAAGCACAGTTTGCACTGAATTTATCTGGACTTGGGAATGCACTAGGAATCTATTAATCACTATGCAAGGTCTCTGACTGAGAAACCAAAAAGGGGGAATGCAAACAGTTCTTGTGAAAACTTTGGGCTAAACAACTTGTTCTTTTATCACATAAAGGCTGAAGAGAAGTGAATTAATACACAGTGGTATAATATTTTTCTGTCAGGAAATGCAGATTCACTAGGATTGAAATATTTTGGCAAGAGGTATTTCAGAAGCCACATCTTCTTTTCAGCTCACCTTTTTAATTTAAACTCTCTTTCTCCTTAAGAAGGAATACCAGAATTTGCTCTACACAGAAAAAAAACATGATACAGAATGAACAATGCATTAAACAAGATGTGTAAGGCAAGGAATTTGGGGATTGCCTGTGCCATTTACACAGCTTTGGTAATACAATGTCTGTAACGTGTCAACCATGCTCAAAATAAATAATTCCACCCTGTAAGAGTCAAGATTAGGTCTAAGATGATACCTAGGGAAATGGAGATTCTGTGTAACAAATACTGACCAAAAGAGCTTGCTCAGTGCCCCTCTACTGCTGTACTAGTGATAAGAACTTTCTTAAGCTGTTCTCAAGTCGTCCTCTAAAATGAGCAATCAAAAAACCATACCCAATACTACATTCATGTCAAAGCTTTCTAGATGTGTGTAAAGGAGAATAAGCACCTTGCCTTCAATTTCAGAAAACTGGACTCTATTCTAGTCATATATGACACTCATGATCCTTAGAACAGGCTTTGGTTAAAAAAAAAAAATTATAATAAAATTGTAATTTTATCCTATGTATTCTAAAAGCTTGGGGTTTGGGTGGAAAAAAAAAATCTTTTACTGAGATTTTGCATGTGCGCTTTCCAAGATTTAAGCAACAGCAAGAAACTAGAAAAGCAGAAATATCATTGCATTACAGCGACATAATGCTTCAACAAGGCTGTAAGCCTGGGTTTGCTATGTATCTTTCTGTTTAGAAATCTTGCTTTAGAATCTTGGCTTCCATTATACATACTATGTAAAAGTGCTTATTAGGAAGATTATAACTTTCCTCTTCTTGAGATTGAATAACCATTTTTGCTCTGATGGAGCTTCCTAACCATCCTATCCTCCCTCCTTTTCTTTCCCACCCTTCCATTCCCCTACACCAAAATCCCATTCTTGCCCAACTTCCTTCTTATCTAACTTCAAGTCTTCTTTCCAGTATTCATTTCCCTTTCCCAAGTCTCTCTGAGTTTCAGTTATGACTTCCAACTTACCCCTTTTCTACACAGAGACCCATAATTAAGAACATACAAGAAGTAAACCTTGAGGTCATCCTATAACTTTCAGCACCCAAACCCAGATTTTACAGCATCTAAAGTTTTTCAGAATTTGTTACAGTGGTCTGAGCATAATTTTTGCCTGAAAAAATATCATTGTCACTGCTCACATTAGTGACTGGTGACATGAAGGAACTCATAGTGGTCTCTCACTGTGGTAGAGTATAGACATAGTCTGATTTGTGAGAAGTTTGACAGTGCTTGGTGCAAATAAAACCTTTGGCAGGTCAGTTACAAAAACTAGAGTTCCTATCAACAAGTAAAAATTGCAGTTTTCAAGACTGGCCAGTGTCTAGTTGACACAAAAGGAACCATTGACCTCTTCCAATGTGGTTCTTTTGCTCTGAACCACAGAAACACCGGAACTGTTTAAGAGGGAATGCAGCCAGATACTTTCATCACGCAGAAAAATATTTTATTCATTACCACTTTCTTGGAAATGACTGAATAGTTTTAATTTTATTTTTCCACATTTGTCAATTATTGAATAACTTTAAAAAGCAGTGTACACAGGCCTACCTAAAATAAACACAAACTGAAAAACACTAGGGAAAAAACTAACAAAATCAAGACCTGTTGTAGTATTTTAAGCTCTGAAACAATAAAGAGGCTACTACCACCTCTGTATCTGACAGCCTTTTTGTACATTTAACTTTGTACTGGTTCAGGTGAAGTTATTTTGATTCATAGCATCTCATATGGTGCTGTGTTTTAGATTTGTAACCAAAACAATGCTGGTAACACACTAATGTTTTAGCTATGGCTGGGCAATGCTTGCACAGCATCAAGGCCTTCTCTGTTTCTCACTCTGCCCCCACAGTGAATAGACTGGGAGTGCACAAGAGTTTGGGAGGGGACACAACCAGGCAGACGACAGAAACTAATCAAAGACATATTCCATGCCATATAATGTCATGCTCAACAATAAAAGAGAGAGGAGACGGGTCTGAGTAGGTTAGCTGCCTTTTGCTCGGGCGTTGGCTAGGCATCAATCCACCTATAAGAGGTGCCGAGTGATTGCCTTTGCATCTTGTTTTGTTTTGATTTGATTTGATTTGATTTGATTTGATGTGTTTCTTTCTTTCTTCTTCCACTTCTTTTTCAGTTATGAAACTACTTTCATCTTGACCCATGAGTTTGGTCACTTTTATTATTCCTTTCACTTTCCACCATCCTAGTAGGGATGAAAAGGAAAGTGAGTGAGTGGCTGTGTGGTGCTTAGCTGCATGCTGAGGTTAACTCACAACAAAATTAAACATGTGTTTTCAAGAAAAGGAAATACATGTGAGCATTGCTAATAAAATATGACCTCATTGGAAGTGTTTTCTTTTTGTAAATATCCTTTCATTGGTTTTGTGCACTAGACAGAAATCAATTTACAGAAAAAATTTCACAAGGAAGAATGAGAAGACTGTCAAGCTGTTAAGACTGAACATCATGTGTACTAGAAGATGGAATGAAGGCACTCTTGATACTATTGGTATACTCTTGGCACTATTACTATAACCATAAGTCAACAAAAAATGCCCATAGTCTTCATTTGACAGTGCATCAGAGTAACAGAAATAGGAAAGACATGTTACACAGCTTTCATACAATATTACTCGGAAGTGTAATTTGGGTGAAATGTTGAGCATTAGACCCTTCAATAGCAACTTTAAATGATCAATGACCTAGGTTCTTCTTTCCTCCACCCGCTCCCCCCCCCCCCCTTTTCTGTTTTTTTCTTTTTTTCCCAAAACAGTTCTACATCCTAAGTGGACTAAGGTCATATTAAATTATGGTACGTTTTTTCATATCTCTTAGACTGAGTACCTTCGCACAGGAAGTAGGACACTATGAAATATAGTGGTAGAGTGCCAAGTAGGTAGAACCAGATCTAGGAAATATTCTCAGATCAGGTACAAAAGACAGCTGTTATTAGAGTAATCACTGATTACTGGGAGTACAGAAATCCCAGAGCAGCTAGCCTTGAGCCAGAGCCTTGTTGCTTGAGGAAACTCAAGTTATAGTATAGTCCAAAAATAGTATAGTCCAAAACAATTGAAAGTATGTAAAATAATTTTAAAAGAATGGATGAAAATTTGCATGGATATCACTAAGATTTTTGTATACATAGATTTCTCTTGGAGAAGAGGGGAAAGAATGTATTCAAGCCACCTGAGTCATGATGCAATCTCTCACACATTAACATTCTCTTTCCTGAACTTGGTACAGTGCAATATCTTGGAGCGACAGGTAACAAGCCCAAATGTAGCAAAGTCACATCAATATATCACTGCACTTTAGTCAGTAAGCTTTCTTTCTGTGTGGTTGTGGCTATCCTGCTGCTGATTCCTGACAAATCAAATTCCTTTTACTGTACTCCATGGGTATACATATGTTGCTAAATAGAAGAGTGTTGGGGGAAAAAATTCTATACAGAGCACTTAAGGCTAGCTCCTCTACATCAGGTTAGATCTAAACAACACTTTAACACTTTGCCTGAGACAAGCATCATAGAGCCCAGCACTTTTCTTGTCTTTTTGGGCCCACGCAGCACCCATAAAGTTTGAAAGAATGACTACCTTTTGAGTGTACTTTTCCTGTTCAGTGCATGAAATAAGTTTGAAGTTATACTTTTTAAAATGTTTGAAGTGTGTGGGCTATGCTGCTGATCACCAGAATGGTGTTTTTATATGATGGCGCTGACAGTGTAGGCTCTATGCCCTGAAGTGATCTGTAAACATCTTATCTGGCAGCATTTTCTGCCCCTCAGCTATGCCTGCATTAATAGTAGCCTGGGCTCAAGGTTATCACCTTCCAGATAAGTTTGATATGTTCCTAACTGTGATAAGTATCAAGATTGCCTTGAGGTAGTCAAGAGGTCATTCTACTAAGTTACTTTAACATTGTAGATGTGAAAGCTAAGTATCAGACTTATAAGTCTGAGGTAAATTAATTGTATTGCGGGTATCCTGATACATAGAATCTATCTTCTCTATAGAAATTTTGTAGTGACCTTGTTTGCATCGCGAAAAAGGAAAATAATGATTTTCTTTTTTTTAAGACTGCTTTCTACAACTATTTTTGATTCATAAGGAAATACAGGATCAACCTGTAGTAATACCGCAATTGGTGTTACACAGTAAGCTCTGATGTGAATTTGAAACCTTAAAGCAATATGTGTAAGAATTATACCTATATATAAGAATATTAACTATATGTAAGAATTTACCCTAATGTTTAAATGAATTCTTTTCATTATATAGCAAAAAGATGTTAAAAATGTATAAATAATGTAAATAAAATAAAACACAAAGCACATGTCTAGGGAGATGTATTTTTAGGGTCCACAAGGTGATATTTTTGGACAACATGTCATGTTGGTTTTTGTCATACTACATTCAGGTAAATAAAGTTAGCAATTTTGATTTTGCAGTAAAAAAACTCAGCCTGATTACTTGTTTTCAGTTGTAATAGAACTGTGACTTTATGTGACAATTCTATTTGTATCGGTCAGAATGAAAGCCAACAAAAGTAAAAAAGGTTAATTACATCCTATAAAAAGTACAATATACTCTTATTCTTTGAGCACAATTTTTTTAGATATTGCTATTTTTCATAAAAAAACCCTATTTATTTGACTGACATTTTGCTTGTCATCTAGCTCTGCTTCTCTGTATAAATCCCACAGTATTTAACTGATTTATGGAGGCTTCACTACGAAGCCCCAGCTAACTGTCTCCTGACACGTTTGTGAGCTACATTCAACTGCACACTGAACTCCCTTGCAAGTCAATGAGAATTCTGCACAAAATTTTAAAGGTGTAATGTAGCTCGAAGGTCATTTTTCTTTAAGGAATAGTAGCTTACTAGAAGAGCTTGACAAACTGAGCGGGACTTTCAAGCAGACAAAGCTTAAGGCAGGATTCAGTAGGCTCTAACAATCGATATTTCTGACAGTGTGTGGGGTGGTTTTTGCTATTTCCAGCTTTGAATTGATCATATTGAACCCTGGATTCTGTAAATGGCCTGAAAGTAGAAATAAACACCACTTAAATGCAATCTTTTATGGCATCAACAGCCCTTGTCTTTATCATGTCCACTTCCCTGCTCCTTGTATAATGACACAATTAAGAATATTTATTTATATATGTAACTTTTTTGTGATGAAGTAGAAGTGTAGGAGTTAAAATATTTTCTATGCTTTAAACAAGATACTAGAAGATGCATTTATTGATTGACTGAAAATAATATATTATAATGTCCGATACCACAAAGAAACTCAGAAAAGGACACTTTAATTGGCATGATGTGATTTATGGTAAGATGTCTGATGACCATACAAAGGAGTAATCACAGTTCACAGTCCACATACTGTGGGAACAATATGGTCAGATAGACAGACTGAGGGATCGTTAGAAATGGGTGATAAATTTCATACCATATGAAAGAGAGTTCCTATCATTGATGAAATATTCAGTAAAGCTTCATCCCGCAAGGTGCCAAGCACCTGCTGAGAGCAGGCCTTTGCCTTCAGACTTACTCTCACTGAAGCTAACAGGAAAGCTTTCTAAAGGCTTGGACATTCCTTCGAGGCACAACTTTGTGCTAAAGGATAGTTAGGTATGAACCCTTTTCCAGACACCTAATTTATATGGTGATCATTCCACCTTAGTATGTGCTGTCTCTGAGCTACTTCTCTGTGAGATACAATGAGGAATAAAAAAGGAATGAGCCTGGAGAAAATGCACAAAACATACTAATTATTGTTCACTGCTATAGAATGCAACTTATAACATATTTTAGAGTTTCCATAATGAACCTGCTGAATATTTTAAATAAAAAATATGCAGTGTATTTTCCTATAATTTCCCCTGTTTTCAATGTTGATAAAGTACCCTTTAGGAGCCTTATGTGCTGTTAATATGAGAGAAATGCTCCAGAAACATTCAAGTTTCAAAACCCTGGACCACTGTAATACAATATATATCTGTGTTCTTCAGAAGCAGAGTCCAGAGATGAAAAATAGGTCCTCTTTCCCTTATTTTTCTTCAACCTCTTTATCATCTATCATTAGAGCATCAAGTCTTTTACCAAGGAAGTTAAAAAAGAAAGGCACAAAGAAAGAAAAATGCTCACGAATATTAGGAGCACCATTTCTCTGAGAAACTCCTCCACACAATGAACTAAGACTTAGTTGGTAAAGCAGTGAATAAAAATCCCATTCACTGAATTTAATTCAAAGCTCTTATGATATTTGATAATATTTATCTGTAAAGTACCAAAATGAGGATCCTGAGGAAACAAAGAAAGTAATCTAAACTTTTTCAATCTTGTTTGTACCATAATACACCATCTATATTACAGTGCAGATAAGTATACTGACCACAGAGATGGAAGTCTGAATTTTAGGGCCCAGTGAACACTAATTTTTCTGTTGTTGTAGAAACAAAGTGCTCAATTACTTTTTGCTGAGGTACTGTTCAATATGAGCCAAGATGTTAGTTTTCAAAATTTTTTGTTACCTGCAGCTTGTGAACTAATAGACTAATTTGACAAAAGTGTAGTGGTGAAAAGCATATAAAGGCATTTATTCATGTCTTCCTAAGAGTTTGGTGGGGAAAGGGAAAAGGTTACGGAAGAACAGTATGTAGATGGGTAGTTTTCTTACAAGCGAGGATTTCCTTATTTCAGCATCCATCTCACAAGGACTACCAGGATCAGCAAATAAAATATATTTCCCAAATACCTCACAAAACAAAAATATGTTAGCATTTGCATAAGAGGTTTTCATTCTAAAGAGTGAAAATATCTTACTTTTTTTAAAAGATCAGCAACTGATATCAGAAATTATGTCTTGTTTCCTTTAACCCTTTGAGATGAAAATGCATGTATTTTCCTTTTCCCTTTTTTCTTCAAATCAGATCCAACTATGAGAGTCAATTTACCTGCCAGCCTCTATGAGATACAAATAAACAGTAACTTACCTGTCATGCAATAAATTGAATAACATTCCAAATGTTCCTTTATAAAGGGTTATCTGGCTTTTTGATGGGTAAACATATACTCCGTCACAACAATGCTATTCAGGTTGTGTATTAGGGTTTTGTGAGCAAAAGTAATTGGAGATTCTTTTGAAATATGCATCCTAGCGCTGGTTAGATAAACCCAATAAATAGCCATGTTACTGTACAGAAATAAAAACTTATCTACTGACTCCCAAGCAATTTCTTTAAACTGCTCTCAGGCCCAGTCACCAAAAAATATTTTTAAAGATTATTAAGACATTTATGATAAAAAGTATCTCCCAAAAAAGTACATATACATCAAGTGAAACTGTTCACAATAATTTATCATAGAATCCTAGAATCATAGGATGGTTTGGGTTGGAAGTGACCTTAAAGATCACCTAGTTTCAACCCCTTTGCAATGGACAGGGACACCTTCCACTAGACCAGGTTACTCAAAGCCCCATCCAATCTGACCTTGAACACTTTGAGGGATGGGGCATCCACAATTTCTCTGGGCAACCTGCTCCAGTGTCTCACTACCTTGACAGTAAATAATTTCTTAATGGATGCCTCTGTACCTTTCAGAAGACAGTCGCCTACTACTATCATCCATCGCCTTTTCTTAGTTGTGTGGGTTGTTATATGGGGAGCAGATCAGGCCACCTTATTCATCTCCAGCATCTCTCCTGATGTGATGGATTTTTCCTCTTCAGTCTGCAGAGCTGTGAAGTGGTTCTGAAAGGGCGTCTCAGGCTTCAGGGGAAGTCTCTTCCTTCTGCTGGTCCTTGCCATTGCAAGCTTCATTCTTTTGTGTTACTGGCCCCTCTCCCTTCTGTGTGTACTGGTGGGGCAGTTTTTGGTTGTCTGGCCATGGGCTGTGGGTCGAATGCAGAGTGTGCTTGGAACCAGCTATCTAACTCCTCCTCAGACTCCCTGTTGCTATGCAGCCTCCTCAGCACCTCCTGCCACTCAGCCACCTGCTGCAGAAGGTCCTCTGCCTGGGCACACCTTTTGCAGGCAGGTGTGCTGCCTATCCCTGCCCCAGGAGAAAGTTCTAGGCACCTCTGCACTGCAACCTTTCCCTTCAGCAACTCCATCTGCATGGAGGCATCAGTCACCACTGGGGCAGATGGTGCAGACCTGCCAGCTGGAGCTGTCGCCTTTGGTCTCAGATGAGTGCCCACCATTCTGCCATGAGGGTCCGGTAGGATGAGTGCCCTTGACCTGTGCAGATGGTCACAGAACAGTACCCGGTTGCTGGGTTATGTGTACTTCAAGTCTCCCACTTGGCCAGTGGAATGCCCCCCCTTCAAAGAGGCACCCTTCCTGCACACTCTTCCCCACAACCTGCCACACATCATGTTTGCCCACTCAGTTGGCAGTGCTCCCCAGACTGCTTTTTATAGGCGTGTGGGTGGTCACTGTTGCTCTGGCAACACCCAGGCCTCAGAGTCAGAGCTGCTGGCTTCTGGCAGGTCTCTCCGTCGCGCTGGCATTACCCTATTTCAGGAAAGCCCTGTCAGATACACACTTTCCTATTTGTTTCCTTTGCTACTTATTTTTACAACAATGGGATGTAAGTTACCTGTTTCTATATGGAAAATTGTCCTGGTTTGAGGTAAAACAGGACCAATTTTGTGCAGTAATTTTGCTTCTTAGCTATGCCTCTTCTAACTACTGAAATTAACACCATATTGTGTAGACAATGTTCACTCTCAGAGTCATAAGATCATAAAATCATAGAATGGTTTAGGTTGGAAAGGACCTTGAAGATCATCGAGTTCCAACCCCCCTGCCATAGGCAGGGACACCTCTCACTAGACCAGGTTGCCCAAGGCCACGTCCAGCCTGGCCTTGAACACCTCCAGGGACGGGGCTTCAACAACCTCTCTGGGCAACCTGTTCCAGCGCCTCACCACCCTTAAAGTGAAAAACTTCTTCCTAATGATTAGTCTAAACCTGCCCTCTTCCAGCTTAAAGCCATTCCCCCTCATCCTATCACTACATGCCCTAGTAAAAAGTCCTTCCCCAGCTCTCCTGTAGGCCCCCTTTCGGTACTGGAAGGCCGCAATAGGATCTCCCCGGAGCCTTCTCTTCTCCAGGCTGAACAGCCCCAACTCTCTCAGCCTCTCCTCATAGCAGAGGTGCTCCAGCCCTCGGATCATCCTCGTGGCTCTCCTCTGGACACGCTCCAGCAGGTCCATGTCCTTCTTATGTTGGGGACTCCACAGCTGGATGCAGTACTCCAGGTGGGGTCTCACGAGAGCGGAGTAGAGGGGCAGAATCACCTCCCTTGACCTGCTGGCCACACTTCTTTTGATGCAGCCCAGGATACGGTTGGCTTTCTGGGCTGCGATCACACATTGCTGGCTCATGTTGAGCTTCTCGTCAATCATCACACCCAGGTCCTTCTCCACAGGGCTGCTCTCCAGCCATTCCCCACCGAGCCTGTATTTGTGCTTGGGGTTGCCCCGACCCAGATGTAGGACCTTGCACTTGGCCTTGTTGAACTGCATGAGGTTGGCTTGGGCCCACCTCTCCAGCCTGGCCAGGTCCCTCTGGATGGCATCCCTCCCCTCCAGCGTGTCTGCCTCACCAAACAGCTTGGTATCATCAGCAAACTTGCTGAGGGTGCACTCTACCCCACTGTCCATGTTGCTAACAAAGATGTTGAATAGTACAGGTCACAGTACCGACCCCTGAGGAACGCCACTCGTCACTGTTCTCCACTTGGACACCGAGCCGTTGACTGCAACCCTTTGAGTGCGACCATCCAGCCAGTTCTTTATCCACCGAGTGGTCCATTTATCGAATCCATGTCTCTTCAATTTAGAGACCAAGATCTATGTTTATAGTTGATACCAAGGCACGGCATGCAAAGAGGCTCTTGCTTATACTTATTGCTACAACAACCAAGGGCAGCTCACTTTGTTACTTGCCCCGTTGGAGGGTCGGAAGCGGAAAAGCGCAGTGGGGTCCCACCTACGGGGAGGAGCGGACAGGACAGGTAACCCAAAACTGACCAACAGTGTATTCCATCCCATCTGCCTCATGCTCAGCATAAAAGCGGAGGGATCAAAGGGTCAGCTCTCTCTCACTTTCTTCAATGGCCGATGTCTGAGGAGGACTCTGTCTGTTTGTCTGCCTTTGGTCCCCATCCTGAATGCAGATCCAGAATCCAGTTCCTGTCCATCACTGAGTCCTGCCTGGGACTCCTCCAGTTCCAGCTGATGTCGTGATTGTCATCCTGGGAGCTTGATACGGTTTTGTGTATATTCCATTATTTCCTTTTATTTGTATTATTAATATTTCATTAAAGTAGTTTAGCTCTTTCTAAACTCATAAGTCTCTTTTTCCCTCCTCTGCCCCTCTCTCTTTGAAGAGGAGTAGAGGGGAGCATCTGTCGGTCCCATCTGGGGTCCCCTATGTCCCCAGTGGCCGATTTGGCCTAAACCACAACAAAAATTTATTTCAATATCACCAACTTCCTACCTGTTACAGGACATTTTCCTCACCCATGGAAAACTGTCACGATGAAACAAGGGCTGGTGGCTCTCTGGGTTCAGTGATCAGGAGTAGCCAGGGCTCCTCAGTGGTCTGTCCCACGACCCTGGCCAGGAGCAGGGCAGCTGGGGGACATCAGGGCAGCCTTAACCCTGGGCATTGGGCACTGACCTGGGGACAGGGCAAGACCAAGCTGAGACTTGTGTCCGTGGTTGGGCCCACCTCAGCATGGCCCATTGGACCATGGCAGGACAGGGCTGTTGGGAGCTGGAGACCAGCGCTGCTGCAGTGTCACTGGGGCAGGGGCTGATGGCCCCAGGGGGCTGACATGGGGTCCTGTGATGTGGACAGGGTCAGGGGAGGCTTCAGGGTGGCTGAACAGGGACACTATGTACCCTCAAGGCCCTGCCAAATATGTCTCTGCAAGTAATTTCAGTCTTTCACAAATTACTTCAATCACAGCCTTAAATACAAAATTTTCTCCTTTATTAATTATCCAAATGTGCTGCCTTGTGTCAAAGCTGCCTTTCCTGTTTTTATGGAGCTGCCATAAAGGCATTTTTTTCCTAAATTTCAAACCAGTGTCAGAATTCTGGGAATAGATATGGTATTATGTATTGTGAGTTATTTGTTCTATATTCTATATTCCGCTTTATGTACATGTTTTGTGTTACATATTACACACTACATATCTTATGTGTGTGTGGTGTGTTGACTCTGGCTGGCTTCCAGATCCCCATCCAGCCGCTCTCCCGCTCCCTTTCCTCACTGTGACAGGGGTAGAAAATGAGATGAAAATGATTGTGAGTTGACATAAAGACACGGAGATCATTTGCCAATTTCTGTCATGGGCAAAACAGATTTAACTTGGGATCTTCTCCATGTGTTTACAGGGTAATCAGCTCTGGCGCCTGGAGCACCTCCTCTGCTACTTCTTCTCTCACCTTGGTATTGCGTCTGTTTTTTCTCACTCTTTTTTTGTCCATCATCCCTTCCCCATCTGGCATTTTTTTCCCTATCTTGAATACCTTTTCCCCAAGGTGCCCCCACCGTGGCTGTGGGGCCCGGCCATGCCCTGCGGTGGGTCGGTCAGAGCCGGCTGGAACAGGCTGTCTGGCACAGGGCAGCCCCGGCCTCTCCTCACAGAGGCCGCCATGCAGCCCCCGCTGCCAACAGCTTGCAACATACTCCCTATACACTGTGTCTGGAGTTTTGTTTAGCTTCCCATCAAAGACCCATTTTAAATTTAAATGGTAAAGTTTTGTTTGAGGGAATACTAAGCCCAGAGGTTCTACTGCATTTTAGAATGGGAAGAGGATGAGAGAGAAAAGAAGAATGTTTATTACCTTTGCTGAATACTTACATTATGCTTGTCATTCTTGTTTTCATCCCTCTTTTTACCTCAAACTGTCTCAGAAGGCATCACAAAGATACAAAGGGAAATCAGCCTAGCTTGTAGCTGTAGTACGCACATGCAGAATAAATACCTGATAGTAGGTTAAGTAATGGAGGAGAAGGAATTGAGACTATCAGCCAACACAAAAGAATTTAAAAACAGACAAAATGCCAAAGAAGCAAATTCAATAAATTATCAACAAAAATGAATACATAGTCTTCCACCTAAAATGCCTTTTTCCTCTCTAAATTGCAAAAGCTTTTTTATACTTCTCTCACTGTGTGCTGGGTCTTCTTTATCTTTCTAAGCCTGAAGACAATACAACATTTTTTGTTTCCATCCTCTCGTGTAATATAGCATCTTTACTGTTCCGAAATGCTGGATACCATTCTAGCCCTCCTAAGTCAATGGGAATGCTATTATTTCTCATTCATAAAATCTAATTCTATCCTGTAGCCATCTAGGTGCCTAATGCTGAGTCATTCCATTTAATATGTTCTCTTTTCTGCATTTCTTTCTATTCTATATAAATATATTTTCTTCTTTATGCAACTGTGATATCAACACTAATAAATACAGCTGTCTTGAAGGCAGTCTTGTGGAATTGTGTGAAAACCTTTGCAAACTTGTAAAAGGAAACTTGCAGTCTTCCATGATGCATTCTATGATGGTTTTGGTAGCATAACAAACAAACAAAAATTATTTCTGGATCTAAACATAGGGAGAAAGGCCTTTGAATTATTTTATGTTTGATGGTTTCTGAACTTCGTAATAAACTCACTCACTGAAGGCTTGATCAATAAAAGAGGGAGTTTTAAAACTCCATCAAAACATGCAGCAGCAGGAAATAAAATGTATAGGAGTTCAATAAAGAGAATAACCCATTTCAGATAACATTTGCCACTCAGATGAGACTGACAGAACCTCAAAATCTAGAAATTACTACTTTGCTAGTATTCAAAATATTTTTATAAATATTCCTCTTGAGAACTTCTTGCAGGGGGAGATAATTGATATGCAGATTTGAAAATGTTGGACATGACAGAAGAGAGAGAAGAAGAGGACATATGCCTGTCCTTGACAAAATACTGTTCCTCCTAAACTAAATACGCTAAGATGATTAAATAATGAATAATAAAATAAACTGTTTAAAGGCATATACATGTATTACCAAACGTTATTTACTCCAAAGTATTTTTTCTTAGGGCTATACTACCAACTCTAAGAAATTATTAGAAAAGGTATTTGTAGATTTTTAATATAAAAGATAGTATAAACAAGCCAATATAAAGATATGCTTTTTTGATAGCTTTTATATCATACTAGCACTCAGCTGTTAGCAGCTAGAACAGAAAAACTAAAAAGTGCAGGTATTCAATTGTATTCAGTGTTGTATATGAGAGAACACAGTATTCCTCTGTTTTTTGACAGTGTGTGTCAGAAAGGAAAAACAAAGACATATTGTCACTCACTTCTGCGTGTGTGCATGCACGCACGCACGCGTGCGCGCGCACACACACACACACACACGAAGCAACCCATGTAGTCACATAAAGTAGCCTAGAGACAACTAATTTTAACAGCCTATCACAATTTGCATAAATTGGGATCACAGGTGCAAGACATTTAGTTTTACCCAGCCCTGTGGGGCTGTGTCAAAATTCAAATACAATGATATATATTATCAAATAACTCACAACAACAATTATGAATTATTCTGTTGGTGTAAATTAACACTTGAGAATAAAAACCTTACAAGTACCAGATGCAGCTAACAGAGAAAATAAACACAAGCCTCTTTTCATATTTAGGCTGATCATTAGGTTTAAACTTGTCCATAAAAATACCGTGATCTGTTGCTGGTAAGGGTCCACATCTGTGCTTCTGATTTTACTCTGTAATGTATGCAAACCAGAAGAATACCTTGTGCCTGTCCAGTTCTATTTGTTATAATGAATGGTACTCTGACTTCACAGTAAAAAATACCATGAAATGATCAGAAATGCGTTGAATATAATACACATAAGAAAATCTGGAAAACAAAGTAAAAGTTATTCTAAAAATGCACTGGAATATTCATGCCTGTTATAGAGTAGCCTTTTACTCTGTCAAGCAAGTCCTCTTAGTGATCACTGTATGTAGGAATTATTTTCTGTGAGTATGTTGCGATAGTCAAAAAAGGAGGTGCTACAGGACTCTAAGAGATGTTCAACCTGTATATCTTGTTCCTTGTAAGTTGCCTATTTAAAAATAGTCACTTCTTGAGACTGAGAAGTGCTGCTTCATAAAACCACTTAGATTTATTTTTTTTATTTCTGTAAAAAAAGCAGATATGACATTGGCTGAATAAGCGGTCCACAAAGTAGGTTGATATCTGGCATGTCAGCTCCAGTCTATAGACTTCTGATTATACTTTCTTATAGTCTAAATACTCTTCACAGTCCTTACACATTGTCTATATGTATTGGGTTTATGTGGCAAGGTTTTGGTAGTGGTGGCAGAGGTGGCTTCTACGGGAAGACATTGGAGGCTGACACAGGTTGTCCCTCTGCAGTCCATAGAGGTCCACAGTGGAGCAGATATCTACTTGCAGCCCATAGAGGTCCCCATGCCAGAGCAGGTGGATGTGCCTGAAGGAGGCTTTTACCCCATGGAAAGCCCATGCTGGAGTAGGCTCCCAGCAGGACCTGTTACCCCTTGGAGCAGAGCCCACACTGGAACAGTCTGTTCCTGAAGGACTGCACCCTGTGGAAAGGACCTATGCTGGAGCCGTTCATGAAGAACTGCAGCTCATGGGAAGGACCCACGTTGGAGATGTTCATGAAGGACTATATCCCGTGAGTGAGACCCCATGCTGGAGCAAGGGAAAAGTGTGAGGGGGAAGGAGTGGCAGAGACAATGTGTGATAAACTGACCGCAACCCCTATTCCTCGTCCTTCTGTGCCACTCAGAGGGGAGGAGGTAGAGAAATCAGAAGTGAAGTTGAGCCTCGAAGAAGGGAGGGGTGAGAGGAAGGTGGTTTTAGATTTGTTATTATTTCTCATCATCTTACTTGGATTAATTGGCAATAAATTAAATTAAAGTCCCTAAATTGAGTCTGATTTGCTCATGACAGTAATTGCTATGTGATCTCTGTCCTTATCTTGACCCACAAGTTTTTCATCATATTTTTCCCCCCTGTCCTGTTGAGAAGGGGCAGTGATAGAATGGCTTAGTGGGCATCTGGAGGCCAGCTAAAGTCAACCAACCACACCACAGTAACTGAAAAGTTTTCTTCTTGCTATTATTACTACATTCCACCTCTTTTTGGTACTTTTAAATAACATTTGTTAGAACAAGAAATTAATTCAGAAAATGTTTGCTCACAAACTAATTTCCTCAGCTCAGATTACAATAGAACTGTGGGCCTCAGTTATTACAAATGAATGTTGTGTAGTGCATATAAGAACAGATAGATCACAATACAATCTTCAGTTTGTCTAAGTGAGCTAAGAAAGTCTAAGAAACTGAACAATCTAAATGCACTGTTCTTTTTCTTATCTTTTTATTTTCTTTCCTGCACTTACAGTTCTCATTTCTTTAGCTTAATCTGATTTGACTAACAGAACAAGGATGAGAATATCTGTGTATGTAAGAGAAATACAGCATGTATGTAAGTTTAAGCATTGTTCTGTACATGAATGACAAATAACACAGAACTGTGTTTTCAAGAATTTAGAATTCACACAACAGGTATCTTTTAAAAATATTTCTTAGAATTACCATTTAGGTAACTGAGATACGAATGAAGTACAAAACTGCCCAGCACTTAGAGATCTCATTTTGTCTATGTTCTGCACCCCCTTCCAAAGTCAGGAGAAGCAATAACAGCATTTTGAGCCCAAATGATCTGTGCAGCCACTGATTCTATGAGCTCTGCCTTATACTTGTGCCTGAAAATAAGGCAGATATGTCTGGAGCCAATAAAACATTGTTTCTAAAGGTTTGCAGTGGTTATATCTCTTGCCTCAGAAATTGATCTGAAAAGCAGAGGACCATAATCATGTGGAAAGCCCAAGGTAAACAGTTCTTTCTCCCCTTGAAATAATATTAAAACACTGAAGGAATTAAGGTAGCAACAGTGGACAACATATTTTAAATAAGACCTTAGGTGCAGTGCTGCTCGCAAGGAATAAATCAAGTAGTTCACAAGGCTAGGACTATTCTGTGCTAAAGTGTTTATTCTATTTTTAAAGAAGTCACAGATCATTTAGAAAATCAAATATCCCCTTAAAGCTAATCAAAATTATTATACTATAAAAGAGTATTAAATTCTGGTATACTAGGTATAAAAATAGTACTAAAAGGGCATAGAAGTCTGGAATACTGCAAATTAAACCAAGCCACAATACTCAGCACAAAAGAGTTGAGGTTTCTTTTTCTGAGTTCCAACACATTTTCCTGTCAGACTTTTAAATTTGCTATTATTCTATCTCTATTCAATGAGATTCTTGTTCTGTTATTAGAAGATTGTGTACAGCCCCGTAATGGTCTTAGGACCATTGTGTCATACACCTCATAAAAAACCATCACCTAAATATCTGAACTCATTTACTTTCTCAGAATCAGAACATGAATCTGTACATGGTGCATCCCTTTTCAGACTTATTCCTTTTCAGAAAAATTCTGAGCCAATTATTATGCAGGACATAATTACTTTTCCTTGGGCATGCCACTTAAAAAGCAATTCATCTCACTTAATTTTAGCCATGCCTAAATGATAGGCATCTGGCTTGTGATAGTTGTCTAGGATTTTTCTTTCCAGAGACATCTGTCTCTCTGCACTAATTATGATGAGATCCTAGATGGCTAGTTTAAATTAGATGCCTAATTTTTGAAAGCTGAAGCCAGAGAGACTATCATCCCTCTTGCTACCATAAGGATGCTTTACATAAGATTGCTACCATAGTGGTTTACAAGAGCATAAAAAACCCAACAACTTTGCCTACCTTTGAACAAGAGATGTACTTACATGAAAAGTTTGTTAATGTGACATCAAAACTGAGCAAGTATATCCTTAATTTCAGAAGGACTTATGACCAAGGGTCATACCTGTGTCAGCCACATTCTTTTACCTTCTCATCATCTCTAGTTGTAAGAAATATTTCTTGCAGACATCACAGAATCATAGAAAAGTTTAGTTTGGAAGGGATGTCTGGAAATCATCTGATCCAACCTTTGTTTGAAAGCAAAATCTTGGATTAGGTTATCCAGGGTTCTGTTAAGTCAAGCCTGGAATATTTCCAGGGAGCAAGATTTCATCAGTTCTCTGGGTGACCTAACCCATTGTTTAATTGTTCTCACAGTAAATAATTTTTTTCTTACATTCAGACAGAATTTGCCCTGAATTAGCTTGTGCCTGTTGCCTCTTACTGTATCACCATATATCCTTGTGAAGAGGGAATCTCCTCCTGCCCCTCTGTAATTGTTTTTTAGGTATTGGAAGACTGTCATTAAAGTCCCCCTAAGCTTTTTCAAAGCTTTTGCTTTGAACAAACCCAATTCCTTCAGTCTTTCATCATATGTCAAATTTTCCAGCCCTAATCATCTTGGCTGCCCTCCCTGAGATCCTTTCCAATTTTTCAATGTCTCTCTTGGACTAGGGAGACTGAAACTGGTGTGGCCTAACAAGTGCCAAGCAGAGCTGAGTGACCATCTTCCTTGATCTGTTCACTATACTCTTCCTGATGCAGTCCAGGATATGGTTTGCCAGGGCACACACTGCTGGCTTGTGTCCAGGTTGCTCACCTTCATGATCCCAAGGACCTTTCCAGGAAAGCTACACCCCTGCTTTTCGTACCTCAACCTGTGCTAGTGCTTGGGATTATTCTTTCCCAGTTTCAGGACGTTATATTTATCCTTGTTGAACTTTATGGAATTCTTGTTGGCCCAGTTTTCCATCCTGTTGAGGTCTCTCTGTGTGGTGTCTCTTCCTTCTGATATTTCTACCTCTCCTCCCAGTTTGGTATCATCTGAAAAGTTGATGAGGGTGCATTCAATCCCATCATCTTAACCATTTATAAAGATACTGAATACTAACAGATGCAGTATCAACCTCTGAGCCACTCCACTCCCAAACGTGTTCTAGTTTCAACCATTAACTACCACCCTTTAAGACCAGTAATTTAGCTCATTTTCCACAAATCCTGTGGTCTGCCTGTCCAATCCATATCTTAACCAACTTGTGAACAAGAATGTTGTGGGAGATCATGTCAATTGCTTTGCTAAAATCAAGATAGACAACATCCACAGCTATGTCTTCATCCACTGAACAAATAGTTTCATCACAGATGACAATTGTGTTGGTCAAGCACAATTTACTTCTGGTAAATCTGAGCTGCCTTTTCCCATCACTTTTTGCTATTTGCTTTGTCCTTCATGTTCTGGGAAATATCTTCCATAAGGATCTTGTTGGATTAAAGGCAAAGTAGTTTTGGCAGAAAATAAACCCCCTTGCATTCTAACACTCCTCACTGAGGTGGGAGGCTAGGTGTTCCTAGGTTTAAATTCCGAGTGATGCCCAATTCACCACTATCAGTCCAGTCACGTTTAATATATTAAACTGTTACGATTCTGGATACACTAATAGTGAACTGCACCTTCAGTCTAGTCATGCTCATGAACTAGCACGGCCACTCTTTGGTCGCGTTCAATGAGAAACCTAAACGACTAGCTACTTAAACAGCACAGTTTATTTTAGCAACAGATATATAGGTTCTTATGGATTGCCGGTGATAAATACACTGTCTGCAAAGCACGTGCAAATGAAAGTATTGTTAATTACACAAAACAGGCAACAAAGTTATAAACAACACAGCCTGGCTATAAAAGTAGAAAATAGACTCTCTAGAGAAGATTTCTAAGTTTCTCGAGGAAGCATTCGGTATAGTCTGAGTCTTACCCAAAGGCGTCCCTATGGCGGGGAAGAAAGGCTCAGCCCATCGACTGGTCCTGGAAGTCAAAAGCAGTCTTTGGTGGAGTACTCCTTGACTTGTTCACGATGGTGTCTTCCCTAATATTCCCCCTTTCTTGGGCTATTTTTATACTATTTTTTAACTTCAAGGTGGAGTTTGAGTGACTCTAGTCATAAGTACTTTTATTATGATGGTGTAAAATTCTCTCACCTCACATTTAAAGGTATAGTTTACGAAAAATTCAGGGTGCAGACTCAAGGAGGAGTGGTCACACCTTGGAGGCAGGTAGCCTTTGGGATGGAGGTGTGTTTAGGTATTATAATAACATTATAATGAACAAAATTAGCACAAAAGACAGCATTTTGTAAAAATTTGACAAACTGTTGGCTCAGGGTAGTAAGTATGCAGCTTATCAGTTCCATGGGACCATCTCGTTCCCATATCTGTTGTATTATCACAGGGCTTGGTTGTGGAATCTCCACCCCACTCCATCCCTGTGTTGCTTTGCAACCAATATTGTGCAGGGAGTCGCAGGTGTAGTGGATTCTTCACATACCAGCTGTGGCTGTATTCTACCCTAGAAACCTTTTGATTTTATACTTTTCCTTAATGTGTGAATGATGCTGTATTTTTGATCATTTTAGTAATTATTCCACAGACCTATTCCTTAATTTTCCTTGTGACTCAAGTGAGGCTAACTGGTCTGCAGTATCCTGGGTCTTCCTTTTTGCCCTGTGTACAGATGGACCTATTACTTGCCCTTTCAAAATCATTCAGGACTCCACTTGGTCCCCATGACCCTTTCAAAGATGATCGAGAATAACTTTGTAAGGATGTGAGATAACTCTGTTAGCACCCTGCCACATATGCTGTCAGGGCCCACAGGTATGCATATGTCCTGTTTGTTCAGATGTTCTTACGTGATCATAGAATCATAAAATCATAGAATAGTTTGAGTTGGAAGGGACTTTTGAAGGCAATCTGGGCCAATCCCCCTGCAATGAGCAGGGACATCTTCAACTTGATGAGGTTGCTCAGAGCCCTGTCCAACCTGAACTTGAGTATTTTGCGACGGAGACCAGCTCCAGGGCAGGTAAGACTGCGCTGGGAGAAGGGATCTGTAGCTAAAAAGGCAGACGGAAAGCTCATTTTGGGGCTTTTTTGACGCCGGGCAAAGCCTCCTCCTGGTGCTGGGGGCTGACAGCGGGTGGGCGGGCTGCTGACTAAGCCTGGGCGGAGCCAGCTCCTCCCGCGGCTCATCACACCGCCCGACTTATAAGGGGCCCCAGGGAGGGCAGAGCCTCTGCCACTGAGCAGTAACCAGTGCTTGGGTGTGTGTCCTGGTTGGTGCCTCATGTGGCTGTAACTTGTACAGCGTGGTCCTGAGCCTCTGCTATTGTACAAGGTAAGTTCAATTCCTTTTAGTCGGATGACTAGCATGTTCATTCCAACTGACCCTTCCACTGTCGCTTGCTTGCAGACATCCAGCCATGGTTAGAACTAGGTCAAAGGCTATTGTTAAGAAAGCTGTGGGCACCCAGACAGAGGCCCCACACAAACATGTGGGTGTCCAGGCCTCTGGCTGCAGGGAGTGCTGGAGCCTGGCCCTTGCCATGGAGGGTAGTGGGGACAACACCTGTGTCAGATGTGAACAGGTGAATGATCTCCTCAGCCTGGTGGTTGAGCTGAAGGAGGAAGTGGAGAGGTTGAGGACTATCAGGGAGTGTGAGAGGGAGATCGACTGGTGGGCCCACTCCCTGAGAGTAAGGGAATGTGTTGAGGCCTCATACACCAGAGGACCCTCTCCTCACTTCTCACCTGGCAGTAGAAGGGGATCTCAAAGAAGAGGGGTATCTCAGAGAAGACGGAGAATGGAAACAGGTCCCAGCTAGGTGAAGCAGGCAAATCCCCTCCCACCTCCCCACGTACCCCTGCAGAACTGGTATGGAATCTTGCAGGAGGAACTGGCTGTTGGAGAGAAGGATGGTACATCTAAGCAGGAAGTGCCAGAAAGACCAAGTCACCATAGACCTGGCATTACAACTGGTTCCAAAAGGAAAAGCAGAAGGGTCATCGTTGTGGGTGACTCTCTATTGAAGGGGGCAGAGGGACCAATATGCTGTCCTGACCCGCTTCACAGGGAATTCTGCTGCCTCCCTGGGGCACGGATCAGGAATGTGTTGAACAAAGTTCCTACTCTAGTCAACCCTTCTGATTATTATCCCCTTTTAGTATTTCAGGTGGGCGGTGATGATGTAGGAAGAAGGAGGCCAAAATCAATTAAAAGCGATTTTAAAGTCTTGGGGAGGGTGCTTAAGGGATCGGGAACACAAGCAGTGTTCTCCTCTATCCCATCGGTGGCTCTCATGAGTGAGGAAATTAATAGGCAGAGACAACAGGTCAATTTGTGGCTTTGGTACTGGTGTTACCGACAGGGCTTTGGGTTTTTTAATCATAGGTTGCCATATAAGGCACCTGGCCTGCTGGTGGCAGGTGGGATGCGCCTGTCCTGGAGGGGGAAAAGAATTTTGGGACAGGAATTAGCAGGGCTCACTGACAGGGCTTTAAACTAGATATGAGGGTGGAAGGGGGGATAACTGGGCCTGTTAGGACTAAACTCAAGGGAAACACACCAGTGCTTGAGGGATGGTGGACTAGCAAGGACTCTTACTCTACCAATTCATTTCAGAGAAGTGATAGACACCTAGAAATTGTGGAAACACCTGAGGGAGGCCTGGTAGGAAATGGGGCCCACACTCACAAAAAGATGTTGAAACCATTAGCTCGTCTGAAGTGCATCTATACTAATGCATGCAGTATGAACAACAAACAGGGGGAGCTTGAAGCCGTGATACACCAGGAAAACTATGACATAGTGGCTATCACAGAAACCTGGTGGGATGCCTCACATGACTGGAGTGCCACAACTGAAGGCTACAAACTCTTCAGGAGAGATAGACAGGAAAGGAGAGGTGGCGGAGCGGCCGTGTATGTTAGAGAATGCTATGAGAGCTCAGAAATTAAGTATAGTGATAACAGGGTCGAGAGTGTTTGGATTAGGATAAGGGCAAATAAAGGTGATATTGGTGTGGGAGTCTGCTGTAGACCTCCCAACCAAAGCAGTGAGGTGGATGAAACCTTTTATAAGCAACTGGGAAAAATATCGCAGTCGTTTGCCATTGTTCTTGTGGGGGACTTTAACCTCCCTGATATCTGCTGGGAATACAGCACAGCAGACAGGGAACAATCCAGGAGGTTCCTGGAATGTGTGGAGGATAACTTCCTCATGCAGCTAAGTGAGCTGACCAGAGAAAGTGCCCTCCTAGACCTGCTCCTTGTGAACAGGGAAGAACTTGTGGGGGAAGTAAAGATTGCAGGCCGTCTAGGGCACAGTGATCATGAGATGATTGAGTTCTCTATCCTTGGAGAAACAAGGAGAAGGGTTACCAAAACTGCCACCTTAGACTTCTGGAGGGCAAATTTTAATCTGTTCAGAAGACTGCTAGACAAAATCCCTTGGGAGGATGCCCTTAAGGATACAGGAGCCCAGGAAGGATGGACATGCTTCAGGAAAGAAGTCTTAAAAGCACAGGAGTAGGCTGTTCCCATGTGCCGAAAAACAAGTAGGCGAGGAAGGAGGCCAGCCTGGCTAAATAGGGATCTCTTGCTGGATCTCAAAAACAAAAAGAGTCTACGACCTTTGGGAGAGGGGGGCAAGTCTCTCATGAAGACTATAAAGATGTAGTGAAGCTATGCAGGGAGAAAATAAGGGGAGCCAAAGCGCAGCTAGAGCTCAACCTAGATGCAGCTGTTAAGGATAATAAAAAATGTTTCTATAAATTCATTAACAACAAAAGGAGGATTAGGGAAAATCTCCCTCCTTTATTGTATGCAGAGGGAAACATAGTCACAAAGGATGAGGAAAAGGATGAGGTGCTCAGTGCCTACTTCATGTCAGTCTTTAGCAGTGGAACTAGCTGTTCCCTGGACACCCAGCCTCATGAGATAGGAGACAGGGAGGGGAAGCAGAATGAGAGCATCATGATTAAAGAGGAAGAGATCAGTGACCTGCTATGCCGCTTGGATGCACACAAGTCTATGGGACCAGATGGGCTGCACCCAAGAGTGCTGAAGGAGCTGGCAGATGTGCCCGCCAAACCACTTTCCATCATTTACGGGAAGTCATGGCTAACTGGGAAGGTCCCAATGTACTGGAGGGTGGCAAATGTAACACCCATCTACAAGAAAGGCAAAAAGGAGGATCCAGGAAACTATAGACCTGTCAGTCTAACCTCGATACCAGGGAAGGTCATGAAGTAGGTCATCTTGAGTGCCATCAAAACCCACATAATGGGCAACCAGGGGATCAGGCCTAGTCAGCATGGGTTTATGGAAGGCAGGTCCTGCCAGACGAACCTGATCTCCTTCTATGACAAGATAACCAGATTATTGGATGAGGGAAAGGCTGATGATGTTGTATACCTGGACTTTTGAAAAGCATTCGATACTGTCCCCCATACAATTCTTGTGGAAGACCTGGCTTCACACAGCCTGGATGAGCATATGATCTGCCGGATGAAGCAATGGCTGACTGGAAAGTCCCAAAGAGTGGTCCTCAATGGATTTAAATCCAGCTGGTGGCCGGTCACAAGTGGTGTGCCTCAGGGCTCAGTGTTAGGACCATTTCTGTTTAGCATCTTTATTGATGATCTTGATAAGGACATAGGGTGTATCATCAGCAAGTTCGCAGATGACACCAAGTTAAGCAGGAGTGTTGATTCCCAGGAGGATAGGGAAGCTCTGCAGAGAGACTTAGATTGGATCATTGGGCCAACATCAGTGGTATGACTTTTAACAAGGGCAAGTGCCAGGTCCTGCACTTGGGCCACAATAACCCCATGCAGCGCTACAGGCTTGGGGAAGTGTGGCTGGAAAGCTACCTGGCGGAAAGAGACCTGGGGGTTCTAATTGACAAGCGGCTGAATATGAGCCGGCAGTGTGCCCAGGTGGCCAAGAAAGCCAACGGCATCCTGGCTTGTATTAGAAATAGCGTGGCCAGCAGAAGTAGGGAGGTGATTGTGCCCCTGTACTCAGCACTGGTGAGGCCACACCTCGAGTTCTGTGTCCAGTTTTGGGCACCTCAATACAAGAGAGATATCGAGGTGCTGGAGTGAGTGCAGAGGAGGACAACGAAGCTGGTGAAGGGCCTAGAAAACAACTCATATGAAGAGTGGTTGAAGGAGCTGGGACTATTTAGTTTGAGGAAGAGGAGGCTGAGGGGAGACCTCATCACTCTACAACTACTTGAAAGGACACTATAGAGAGGTTGGTGCTGGTCTCTTCTCACAGGTAATTAATGACAGAACGAGAGGGAATAGCTTCAAGCTCCAACAGGGTAGACTTAGACTGAACATTAGGAAAGAATTTTTCACAGAAAGAGTGGTTGGGCATTGGAATAGGCTGCCCAGGGAGGTGGTTGAGTCACCATCCCTGGATGTGTTTAAGAGCTGTTTAGATGTGGTGTTGGGGGATATGGTGTAGGGGAGAACTTTGTAGAGTAGGGTAGATCCCAAGGGTCTCTTCCAACCTAGACAATTCTATGATGCTATGATTTCCACAAATATAGAATCTACCGCCTCTCTGGGCAACCTGTTGCAGTGTTTCACCACCCTCATTGTAAAAAGTAGTCTTCTTATCTAGTCTAAATTGTCCCTCTTTTAGTTCATTACCCTTCGACCTATCGCAACAGGCCCAACTAAAAAGTCTGTCCCCATCAGGACTATGGGGGTTATAAATCCCCTTTAAGTACTGAAAGGCTGCAATAAGATCTACCTGGAGCCTTCTCTTTTCCAGGATGAACAACCACAACTCTCAGCCTGTCCTCATAGGAGAGGTGTTCCAGCCCTCTGATCATTTTTGTGGCCCTCCTTTGGACCCGCTCCAACAGGTCCATGTCTTTCCTGTGCTGATGGCTCCAGAGCTGGACACAATACTCCAGGTGGGGTCTCACCAGGGTGGAGTAGGGGGGCAGAATCACCTCCCTTGACCTGCTGGCCACACTTCTTTTGATGCAGCCCAGGATGCAGTTGGCCTTCTGGGCTGCAAGCGCACATTGCCAGCTTATGTCCAGTTTTTCATCGCTCAGTACCCCAAAGACCTTCTTGGCACTGCTATGCTCAAGCCCTTCATCCCCTAGCCTGTATTGATACCAGGGGTTGCCCCAACCCAGGCGCAGGACCCTGCACTTGGCCTTGTTGGACATCATGAGCTTCACATGGGCCCACTTCTTGAGCTTGTCCACATCCCTCTGGACAGTGTCCAGGTCCCTCTGGATGATATCCAGTCCCTCAGGTGCATCAACCATGTCACTCAGCCTGGTGTCATCTGCAAATTTGCTGAGGGTGCACTCCATCCCACTGTCTGTCACTGATAAAGCTATTAAACAATACTGGTCCCAATACAGAACCCTGAGGGACACCACGTGTCACCAGTCTCCATCTGGACATTGAGCCATTGAACACTACCCTCTGGATGCGACCATCCAACTAGCTCCTCATCCACTGAACAATCCACCCATCAAATCCATATCTTTCCAATTTAGAGAGCAGGATGTTGTGGGAGACAGCGTCAAAGGCCTTAGAGAAGTCCAAATAGACAACACCATAGCTCTTCCCTTGTCCACTGATGTAGTCACTCCATCATAGAAGGCCACTAGTTTGGTCAAGCAGGACTTGCCCTTGGTGAAGTCATGCTGGCTGTCTTGAATCACCTCCCTGTCCTTCATTCTTTGGAGGACTTCCATCTTCATGATCATTCTTTGCTGTTTGCTTCATCATTGCCTCTTGGCAAAGAGACTTTGGGACTGATCTTACTTATGAAGACTGAGACAAAGAGGGCATTAAGTATATTAGCTTTTTTATGCCACTTGTGAGTAACTTGCCAGTCCCATTCAGAAGTGGACCTACATATTCCTTGTATGTCTTTGCCTGCTACTAACATAGGTACAGGACCCTTTTGTGTTATTTTACATCTATCTTGCCAATTTGATCTCTAGCTGATCTTTTGGCCTCCTAATGCCACCTCTGGATGCTCAAGCAATATTTCTATGCACCTCTTTTGGAGCCTGTCCATCCATTTCTCTTTTTTTCTTTGTTTTGCTTTGGTTTTGTTTTATATTGGTGGGGTTTTCACTTACCTTGGGTTTAGGTTGTTTGTTTTTTTTTCTTTGGTTTCTCATTTTCATTTTTTTTGTTGGTTTGGAGTTTTGTGGGTTTTTGACAGCCTGCTGGAGGAGGATGGCTAACCAGGAAGGTTTTTATGTTATGCTTGTTTCTTTTCTGGCTGAGTGGGTGGACTGATCCTTCAAGAAAGCTGTTCCTGAAAATCTGCAAGTATTCCTTAGCTCCTTTTCCCTCCAAGGCAGATTCCCAGGGAACACTCCCTGAACAAGTTCAAATCTGCTGTTCTGAAATCCAGGTCTTTAGTCTACCTTTTTTCCTCATGCTCTTTAAGATCTTAAAACTCTGTGATCTCATGGTCAGTGCAGCCAAGGCTGCTATTGATGGCCATCATCAAAATGACTGTTCCTTATATGTAGGTCCAGAAGAACACCACTCCTAGTTAACATATTCAAGAACTGTGTAAGGAGGTTGTCCTTGACATATTCCAGAAATCTCCTGGATTTCTTATGCATAGAATAGACCAGACCAGACTAGTCTAGACTATTTCAGTTGGAAGGGACCTATAACAATCTAGTCCAACTACCTGATGAATTCAGGGCTGGCCAAAACTTAAAGCATATTGCTAAGGGCATTGTCCAAATGCCTTTTAAACACTGACAGGCAATGACTGCCTCTCTTGGAAGCCTGTTTGACCACCTTCTTGGTAAAGAAATGTTTCCTAATGTCAAGTCTAAACAGTGCTGTGCTGTTTTCCCATCAAATATCAGTATAACTGAAGTCCTTCATGAGAACCAGAGTGTGCAGACCTAGGGCTTCTTTGAATTGTTTGAGGAAGGTTTTTGACCACTATTTCTTCCTCAGTGGGTGGCCCGTAGCAGACCACTACCACAAGGTGCCCCTTGACAGTGATTCCTCTGATTTTGACCTAAAGGCACTCAATAGACCTTTCCTCTTTTTCATAGCTAACCTCTATGTGCTCACACAAGTCTTTTACATAGAAAATCAGCCTTTTGACGCTTCTACCCACTGTCTTTCCTGAGTAGCTTGTCTGTTGCAGCATGCAAATCGCCAACTATATTACTGAGTTTCTGTAATTCCAATTGCATTGTGACTCCGTGACTGCCCACGGAGTTCTATTTCTTCTTGTTTCCCTGATTAAGAGCATTGGAGGACAGGTAGTTGAGGTCTTCCATCTTCCCCTAGTCTTTGAGGGGAGTGTGGGTATCTTCTTCGTTGCTCCATTACACACACACTTTCAGTGCGTCACTCGGGTCCTTACTTGTCTCCAGACTTTGGACTCCACTTCCCATCGCACCTAGCCCAATTCATTAAGTTAGCCAACCTATTGGCACAGATGTCCTTGTCCCTTTTTGGTGTGTCCTGTCTCCCTGCCATAACCCACAGTCTTTGAAGAGCAACCCATGATCATGCTTCAATCTTCAGAAGGTGAGTTGCTCTCTACTTCAGAAGTCTATGTTCTCTTGTATGGAAATGCATAATTCTCATTTCTGAATGCAGAAGATAATTATGGGACTAGCTTAGTCAAAGCACCTAACTTCCAGGTAGGTACATTTAGCTGAGAAAAATCACACCTTCTCTTTCCCTGTCTCTAAAATAAGCATAGTGATTCTGATCTACTAAGACACCTACAAAGTGAAGACATCCAATTTCTGAAAAGACTTTGAGTATGTTTAGCTGTTTTCACCTATTTTGTGAAATAAAGGAGCTAACCTATAGATGTTTTTAGACTATAGATGCCGGTATATTTTACTGATATAAAGATGGCAAAGTCTGTTGCTGTGTTATCACAGTTACTTCAGTTTTATCTGCCTGTTTCTTATCAAGTTGATCTTGAGAAGGTCATGAACAGGTTCAGCTAATGAATATGTCTGAGTGTCATTGTATGTGGCGAGGTATTCTATCTCTTCAGTGACTAGATGTCCAGTTTTACTACTATGTGATTCACCGATTGTCTCATATAACATTCTCACTTCGGTTTAGCTTAATTAAAAAGTGCTATTGCCACCACTGTGATGAAAAATATGATTTTCAATCTGAATATGCCAGAATGATAGAAGCTGATAAGAGAAAAAACAAGCAAAAAAAACAGCCTAGTCTTTTTCTTGCAAATTGAATGGTTTGGTCTTGGAAATTACTAAGTGACAACAAACACAATATATATTCACCTTCCCTGTTACTATACTGATTGATAGGCATCTGCTTTACACTTACCTTAGAAAATACTGCTTTTCCATAGAATTGCTTTGAGTTAAAACTTTTCTTAAAGCATATTGTAATACCTTTTCCCATGTTAGAAAAAAAAAGTTATATATTTATAAAAAAATAGGAGTGAAAATAAACCCACCATTTTTTGTAACAGCTGCCACTTAGATAGACCTTTTGATAGTATGGAAGCTTCTTGATATTTCCCATGTTCCATGTGCTTGATAACAATTTGAAATCATGCTACTCTCTGACAAAGCAGGTTTTTGATAGCTCTGTAAAAACCTTAATATCATTGCTTCGGGCAAGGTGACAGTTGTAATCACCTTCTATAATTCATGTTTAATACCTGAGCGACGGAGACGAATCATATAGTGTCCTTGATCCAAAACTCTGCTATATTACCCTCCCTCTAGAAAATACTTGTGAAAATTGCTAAACCTAGTCCAAATTTAATACTGCTAGGAAGAATTTTTATCACCATAAAAACTGATGTAATTCAAAAGCATAACTAACTCTTAATACCAAATACGTATTTTAAAGGACTCTTTACACTCTTAACTGCCCTCTGCAGTCTAAACATCCAAAAGACATTTCTATTACTAACACTTCACCTGTCAAGAATATTCATAACAAATGGGAAGTAGTTTGACACAGCATACATTATGAAAGACAATATCTTTATACTCTAGTTTTTATAATCTGTTTACCTTTTGAGGAGTATTTGCAAACACTAACATTAAGGAAAGTGTCATGGTTTCAGCTAGGATGCAGCTGACTTTCTTTCTAGCAGCTGGTGTAGTGTTATGTTTTGGATTTGGGATGAGAATACTGTTAGTAGTGCACTAATGTTTTTGGTTGTTGTTAAGCAGTTAAAGCCTTGTCTGCTTCTCACACAGCTCCACCAGCGAGTAGGTTGGTGGGGGATAGTGAACGAATTCCTTGGTTTACTTTGGTTGCATGTGTGGCTTTTTTGCTTTTGCTTTACTTATTAAACTCTTTATCTCAACCCATGAGTTTTTCTGACTTTTACTCTTCCGATTCTCTCCCCTATCCCAATCAGGGTGAGTGAGTGGCTGCCTGGTTCTAGTTGCTGGGTGGGGTTAAACCATGACAGAAAGTTGTTGTTTTGTTTTTTTTTTTCCTAAAAAAACCCGACTTAGTCATTAAGAAAGGCAGCCGTCTTTAATAATGTTATTGAAATTAGATGTGCAAACATAATTACACTATCTAAATCTTATATTTGCGATGAACACATGAGATATTTAAGGAAGAACAAAATAGTGCATGATAGGAACATTTCTATATAGTAACATGCAAACAGCCCCATGTTCTGATGAGATTCTAAAACGGTTAGACATGACTCCTGTCTGCTCATCAGCTTGCAGAGCTGTGCCTGGAAAAACTAAGCTCACAACGTATATGAGTTTCTGTATTATCTGTGTAGTCAGACACATTTTGGTTTCCTTTAGAGTTTATTAAATAACGATCAGCTCCATTAGGCTCTCAGACATACCCTAATCTTTTGAAACAACTCCATACTGCTATTATCTTAAGAAGGAAATGCAGCAAGTATAATTTCTGTGTCAGTGCAAATGTGTTGTCACTTATTCCATAGCAGTTAAGCTTGATCTCAAATTATGCGGTTACTACGTTACTGTTGTTGTAGGTGACCAGTAATATGGAGATGGTAGGATTAAGAGAATTACTCTAGGTGGAGAGTGGAAAGTATTATCTGCCAGTAGAATACATATGTCTCAAACAGTGCCTGAACTATAGATTCATTATCTTGGAAGAATATTCATGGTTATGCTTGTCTTATTCTTCTGTGTTGCTTATTATTGGCACCAGGATACATAGTTCAACAGACCTTTTAGGTGACCTGTTGTAAGGCCCTGAGCAACCAAATGAAGCTTTAAGATTTGAGTAGTGGTGTCGACCACCTAGTTTAGTCTATTATTCTACGATTCTGTTCTTAACTAGCTATGTTAGTGTATACAAATCTTCTATTTCAACACCTTCATGGTATTAGTTTAAGAAAAAATTAATACCTGAGAATTACTTACTTTCATATAATCAGAACAAGAAACTGTGATTAAGTATTTTGCTTTCAAACTACATAAAAAATTTCTAAACAATATTGCTGTAAAATAAGGTGACCAACTGAACCAGTCTTTAAAAATAAATGTAGGTAAGAAAAAGGTTAAGTAAAACAGCAAATAAATGTATTCCAAGCAAGGTTTAAAACAAAATTTAGCTTTCTTTATTAGATTTCCCATTAAAAATAGTGTAGCTTGCATACAACGCAGCTGTTAAATATGTATGTATTACATTGTGATCACTACTGCCACACTGTCTGTAGAATAAAGGTACTTCTGACCTTAGGTTTAAGGACAAAAGGAAGCCAGACTAGTGAAAATACCAGTATGTGTTAATATGGAAATACAGATGGAAACAATAACATATGACTCCACTCAAATATGGGTGTGTCAGGATTTCTATTTAAATCAGAGATTTACTCCATAGAAATAAATGTTATTTTTTCAAGTACTTGTCCCACGTAAAACTTCAGAACTGTCAGAGAGAAATGTATGCTTACTTTTGTGAAAAAAAAATGCCCTTTTATAATCAGTTAAAGCTAGTTTACTTTCATTTAAAGAGAAACATATGAGCTTAAAAACCAGGTGTTTTTTTGAAACAACACCAAAATAGTCATGAATTTTGGCTATTAAGTAGAAGTACGAATGAGAATTTTTATGATTTTTATACAGACCTAATGCTAAATCCCACTCATGCTAAACGTTTATTTGACTCACGGGGTTTGTGGTTTTCTTAATTCTTTCTATGGCAATGGTGTTTATTCTTGTTAATGGTAGTGGTGACAGTTTTTCTTGGTTTTATTTTGTTCTCTCCAAAAGATAAGTTTATAAAATAAATATTCATAAGCAAAAGCACACTATGATTATGTACTAAGCTTGGTGAGAACTCATACCTGTATTACTATTTCATGCAAATCCACTAAGGACGGATCAATATAATTACACTTATATTCTTTGATATATTATTTGTCAAAGGTAACAGCGGAAGAGAGCTTTATGATTCCCATTAGAGACAGAAGTATTTTGCATTCCTCTACTTTGTAGTTCTTAAATGGTTGGTTTTCAAGGGAAGAAACATTAACTATTGACTACAAATAACAGCAATTACAGGGTAAAACAAAGTGATTTGATTATAAAAATAGGGACAGAACTTAGCTTTAAAAGATGAAGATTCTCATTATTGTCTTTCATTTCTTTTATCATCTTCACCATGAGAATTGTGTTGTAAGACAGAATTTTATAATTAACATAAGAAAACACACACTGGTTTGCAGATTGAGGTGGAAAGAGATATGTAAAGTAGATATTGGCCTTCCCATAAAGGAAATACTACTTTTTCTAATCTTCTTTAACTCAAACACTAATCTTATTCATCAGCAAGGCTTCATTTTTTCTTTTAAATAATTTTCATTTAAAGTTGAAACCTAGGATGATCTGAGGCATTATGTTACTCTCTTCATCTACACCAGTGATAAACAACTTGTGACTCTTGAACCATATGTGTGTGTTAGGTAATGTAAGTGAGGCTTTCTGTTTTGGAGGATAGCACACATCTAGGAGGATTCTTTGATGTATGGTAGTTTTTTTTGTGTCTTGCTGCTGTATGAATATTTTGTGCATAGTTCAGGAGATCAAAAGTAGTATATTCCATACTTTTGCCATTCAACATTATTCTGTGGAATTCCTTTACACCCAGGAAAAAATTAAGCTTTCTGTCTATTCCAAGAATGATATCACAGCAAGATATATGGCAAGGATTCCTTCAGAAGTTTAGGAATACAAATGATTTATAAACTGAACTTTAACAGCTTTGCTTATATTTAAAAAATTAGCATAGAGTTTTTAGAATCTAGAATTACTTGCATATAAAGAAAAATCTAAGCAATACTTGGTTGTTCAAAGCTGCTTTCAGAGAAAAACTGCTGGTTCTGTTCACAATTGAAAATATGGTGAAACTATAGATAAAGACAATAAGATAAATATTATAGAAGTAGATTTTGTAATTAAACCTTAGATACTTTAATGTATGAATCATGATGTAATTAGGTCCTTAATAGGACCTGTGTAAAAGCTTGTCAAGACATTCTTTATGGGCCCAAATTGCCATTTTAATATTTAGTATTTAAAAAAACCTATTTAGTGACAAAATTTATGTTAATTTGCTTAGTGAGGAGAGATTTTAACTTCAAGTATTTAGTGACTGAATAAATCAAAAAGGTTGGTATTGTATGCAAAAATAAAATAAAATAAAAGGTCATGTAACTTAAAGACAACACATTTTCCAGGAAATTTCAATTGAGTTGTAGAATTCCAGAGGAATTGATGAGTTCTAATATTTTTCCTTTTCTTTTAATTCTTCAGACTTTTATGGCTTTCAGAATCTTTTCAAAAGTGCAGATGCTTCACATATCAGAACACGACTGATATATTCTTATCATTTCAGTATTTTAGTGTTTTTACTTCTGTTTGAGACAGTAATCCTCAATTGTTCTGTCTGGTTTTCTGTGATTTATTCTGCTGTATGTTTATTCTCTGGAAGAAACTAAAAAAAGAGACTTTTTTTTAATCTCCTCCTCTCCCAACCTTTAAACTAATTTCCATTTTCTTTCTTATCAGCACTGGATAACATACTTCAGTTTTCAAAACATATAAAATGCTTTAGAGACTTTCATGTATATTTAATACAAGTGATATCCTGCTGTTTACTGCCTGAGTCATTTTTAATACTGTGAAAAGATGAAAATGTCTCATTAATTGCTTTTGAAAAATAGTCATCTATTGGGTAAGGCTTTGCCACTTTGTCCTCCTTTTAAAGAAGTGCCAAGATGATGAATGAACATTTAAACTAACATAAAGCTTTGCATTTAAAGAATAAATGTTAATGCCTGTAAGATACACTTAAGAAATCTATGTATGGGTTTATAAAAGTTTTACATACTCAAGCATTTCAAGTGATCTTCAGGTTTGCATGTTTAATTTTGAAGTATAGCAACACTTTTTTAGCATACTTCATTAGCTCTGTTTCATTTTTGCGCACAACAGCCTTCTTAACGAAGCTCTTGTTACACAGTGAAATTAAAAACTCTTGGTCAAAAAATAAATATCAGTATTTTCCTAACTCTTTAGTCTCACATAAGAGTAAGTTTATAATACGGTAAACATAGTAGTCATGTTTTTAAGGTTTGTCAGTATTAATTTTTGCCAGAAAAAGCATTATTCTTCTGGGCACTAAATATTCAGGAATGTTTAACAGTATTTTGCATTTTTAAATTTCAAAATTCTTAATGTTTGCCTTACTATATCTTCCTTCACTAGGAATATGATCTGGTCCTGCAATTTAAAAACTAAACCAAAATTTCTCTGCACGTACTGGTTTTGGCTGGAATAGAGTTCATAATAGCTTTTATGGGGCTGTGTTTTGGAATGGTGATGAAAACAGTGTTGATAACACAGAGATGTTTTAGTTACTGCTTAACAGTGCTTACGCAGAGCCAAGGCCTTTTCTGCTTCTCACCCCACCCCACCAGCGAGCAGGCTGGGGGTGCACAAGAAGTTGGGAGGGGACACAGCTGGCCCCAACTGACCAAGGGGTATTTGCTACTGTATGACATCATGCTCAGTGATAAAAGCTGCAGGGAAGAAGGAGGAAGGGGTGATGTTTGGAGCGATGGTGTTTGTTACGTGTGATGGATCCTTGCTTTCCTGGAGATGGCTGAACATCTGCCTGCTGATGGGAAGCAGTGAATGAATTCCTTGTTTTGCTTTGCTTGTGTGTTTAGCTTTTGCTTTACCTATTAAACTGTCTTTATCTCAACCCATGAGTTCACTCACTTTTACATGTCTGATTCTCACCCCCATCCCACCAGAGGGGGAGTGAGTGAGCGGCTGTGCACTGCTTAGTGACCAGCTGGGTTTCAACCACAGCACTGCACAAGATGTAAGAATAGAATACTTCATGTCATCACTACAGAGAAATATTTTATGCTTCTCATCTGCAATTATGTATCGGGCATGGTTTCATAACATGAACATTTGAAATCAGGCACATACTTGCACTAGAAATATTGAATCAAACAAAAACATGGACCCCTGCAATGCATCAGAGCCTTTTTGGAAACTTATCTACCCTGATTTTTGTTGGCAATTTATTTTACAACTGATTTATGTTGTTTTTAACAAGGTATCTTAAAACTACATCAAAAAACTACCAGTTTGGGGTTTTTTTTTAATATTTTATGGCAAGATATAGACAGACAGGCAACATCTGCGGTAACTGTGATTTATTTAACTCAATTAATTGGAAACAGTAACCAGGTATTTTCACTCTTAATGATCAGAATTCTCTAATTCACGCAGTGGAGACATTTCTAGCCAACAGTTATATCTCAGAAATGTAAGTGGTATTGTAGTGTGTAATGGAGAAAATTTGAGTTTGAGGCTAAAATCATAGAATCATAGGATACTCCCAGTTGAAAGGGACCTTAAGAGGTTTCATTCCTACTCCTTAGGGCAACGAAGCTGGTGAGGGGTCTAGAGCACAAGTCTTATGAGGAACGACTGAGGGAACTGGGGTTGTTTAGCCTGGAGAAGAGGAGGCTGAGGGGAGACCTTATCACTCCCAACAGCTACCTGAAAAGAGCTTGTAGAGAGTTGGGGGCTGACCTCTTCTCCCTAGTGACAAGTGACAGAACAAGAGGAAATGGATTCGAGTTATGCCAGGTGAGGCTTAGATTAGATATTAGGACAAATGTTTTCACTGAAAGGTTGTCAAACCTTGGAATAGACTGCCCAGGAAGGTGGTGGATTTGCCAGCCCTGGAGGTGTTTAAAAAAAGGGTAGATGTAGTACTTGGGGACATGGGTTAGAAGTGGTTTTGTCAGGTTAGGTTAATGGTTGGACTTGATGATCTTAGAGGTCCCTTCCAACCTCAACAATTCTATGATTCCTTATCCTAAAACAGATATTAGAAATTAAAACAAACAACAACCTAGTGCTCTGAAAACCGTTTACTGCACTATGTTTATTAGCATGATGGACTGCCAGCTCCTGAGCTCTGCATATAGAGAACCTAATACACGCTGCATTAAGTCCAGAAAAAAACCACAACCAACCAAACAAGGAAATTCAAAGACAAAATCTTTGTCAGTACATGAAAGATTTACAGATGGCATATCAAATAATTTCACAAGGGACAGGCAACAGAGACATTTTGAAAATTAGGGAAAAATGCACTTCGTTTTCTGAGCCCAGCATTCACATGCGACATTCTCATGCTTTCAATTTTAGTAGTAAATGTACTGAGCTGCCTACATCTGCCTTACAACCAACTACTTATGATTTAATATATTAGGTTTTCTAAAAGTCATACAGACGGTGTAAACTAGTTGTCCAGCCGCCTTCTGTAGTGAATACAGAAAGAACTTAATTGTACTAGATGTTTATTCTATGTAGAAGTGCCTCTCTTTCTCCACTGTTTAAATTAGCTTGAAGTACATACCTAACTTTCAGATTAATAGTTTAGTGCAGCAAAACCACCTTAACCTACCCAATGTAGCTATACCAGTTTGCTTCCCATCCTCCAAATTAAAAACAAGAAAAAAACCTTGCAGAAGTTGCTAAAAGTCACTGTAAATTGCAGAGGAAATCTTGATGGCTCACAGTAAGAATGTTGACAGGTTTTGATTGTGGTTTTGTTTTTTTTAACTTTCACAATGAAAACTTTCAGGTTTCCCTGAATTCAGTATTTGGTTTAATTTGTTTAAAATGGATATTGTACAGGCTTCATCAAATTGCCTCAGTGCCTATACAGTGTGTATGTTGAAGTCTGAATGCTAGGCACAACTTAAATGTAGCTGTACTATTCATACTGTCTTAAATTAAAAAATATTATACCTTAGAAAAAAATTATAACTGTGTTTAATATGTAGAACACCTTCCTATAGCCCTTGAAATTGTCATTTAGAAAGATTAAAAACTTCTGGGTAAAGAAGACTTAAAATATTTATCAATATAGACCTTTCTGTTTTCTTATAAGACAGTCAGGTGCAAAACTTATGTGAATGTAACATAATTTATTATTACTGTTCCCATTAGATCAATTGCAGTCAACAGATCTCAGTCTTAAAGCCATTGTGGCATTGGTATTCTGTGTGAATACAGAATGACAATAAGAATAACAATAATTATTGTTTGGGATAGATCTATTGCTTTCCTGTAGAACATAATCAACAGTTTTAGGCTGGATTTTTAATTTTTCTTATAAAATATTCCTTAAAAACCTTAGTGCCGTGGTTGTACTGTTGTGTGTGATCTTATTCATTTCCCAAGGCTACTGTATTTTGTTAGACTAGGATTTAAAAGCTAAATGATCTCACCCATAGGAAGTGAAAACATTCATATATACACTTCAATTTAATTTCTCTGTTGGCATGTGTTACCGCTTCATGAATGAATTCTTACATCTGGGGTTCATCTGTATTCTGAAGATGATAATAAAAATTCCTATTGTACATTCTATTGCTAATGTTATGCTCAAAATTTAGAAAGATATTATTATCAAGGGTAGTAGAATATTTTTAAGATGCCATGCTGTTTAAAAACTGTGTATATGTTGAAGGTAGCATCACGTCACTCCTGTACTTTCTGGAAATTTTCTGTCATCTAGAAAGTACCAGATTGTTAGTGAAATCCATATAGGGAACCATATTAGAGACTCTACTCATAGTTACAAAGCTACTCCCAGGACTGCTTGCCTTAGCGCTGTGGTGAGACATTTTGTGTCAGTAAAGAACAAAGTGTATTACAGGAGGTAAAACTTTTATAGTTCTTATTGTGCTGGACTTGTTGGGGAGGAAGAATGTCTATTCTACCCTAGAAAATAGATTCATCCAACATAGCAGCAGCCAGGGATGTAACATTTATGGAGAACATAACTTGCGTCTCTGACAAACAGCTGACATTTTCAAGACTGTCCCCCCAACAAAGAAGGTTGGTAACATTCTCTGGCTCAAAATGTATGAAAGTTGAGATTAGCATTGACATTTAGAAATCTTGCTGAATCAAAGGAAAAGTTATGACCCTAGTTTTATGGACCCTAATATTTAACTCTGCTTGCTAGTGGTCTTATTTTGTGTTTCCAGAAAAAAAGTCAGGTTCTAAGTTTTGTTAGCATTATTAAAAATTAGAAAAAGTATCCTATGATAAAGAATCATTATACTATTTGTGGTTGTTTGGGCTCAAAATATTTTCTTTCGTTACAGAAAGAAAAATACATCCATTCTTGTCTTTTCCACTTTTGTTACTGTGTAAAAAGAGAAAGTAATGAATTAGAAAATCAGTAAATTAAGTATTCCTTGGAAATGATGGGAATAAATGGAATAGAACTTTTATATCTTTGCTGAAATAGAACACCATTTCCCTTAATTTTATGAAAGAATCAAATGTGTTCTCTGTTTTTACTTTAGCAACAGTCAGGCTGCACCTCCAAGATTAAAGTCATCATGCGTAAGGACTGTACTATGGGTTTATATCTCTGTCATCAGGATTTCTAAGAGTTCAAATAGATGTTTCCTTTGTTCTCAGTAAAGACTGCTCTGAAGGTTTTTCAGAGGGTCTTTTATCTGTCATCTTTACTTACAGCCCTATTCATGTCAACAGTATTTTTCTAGTAATTTCCAACAGCTTACTACAATTTTTCCCGTAACCCCTTGTTTCTGCTTCTTTCTTATCCTGTCAATTGCCAAATTCTGTAGTGGACATAGGCTTATTCCTTTACTGATGTGCCATCATTGATATACTCTGTGGTTTAATGAAATATAGGTAACTGGATAAACCCCTGTAACATGCAATGGTTCCATTTTCTCTGAGTCACAGTGTGTTCTATATATCTGGATTATTGAATGCTGATAAGGAGAGATACAAATGCATTCAATATCTTCTAAGAAGATATTCTTATGTGACACATAATATTCCTGACTATCTGCAGGAAATATAATATTCCTTTCTACAAAACAAGTAATGATGTCTGTTCAACCCTGCTGCTTGATGCTTCCAAGGGGCAAATTCAAATATCTTCAGATTATTTTAAAAATTTATGACCATCATCAGACTACTCCCAAAAATATTTTTCATGGGTACTTTTCATAAACACCCCTGTAGATGTTAAATCAGTATGTAAAACACTTCACTGAGAAGGAGAGGAAACATTAGACCATGGAAGTCAATAATAAACCAACAAAACATTTATCAAAATTTTGGACAAAACTAATATTACTGAAGTATCTTTGTTATGTCTCAGCCTCTCCAATAGTTAACGTAGGCATGCAGGTGAATAATATCATTCTCTCTGTTCACTGCCTTGTTATTCACAGTTGGACAAACCCCTGTGTTGACCAATTTTACACACTAATTATTTCTACCCAGAGCAAGTTTTGCATAGGATTGTTGGCTGCCTGGGCATAAACTGATTTGTTACTGAGATGTGAAAGAAACCTGAGCATGTGTGGAGAAAGCACAAATTAGTCTATGGGTTTAAAATTTTTGATTATAGCAACATTGTAGCCCTCTGAAAAGCAACATGCTCATCTTTAAAGGAAATATTAATGCTGTATTTCCATTTTCTGCATGTTTTGTTTAATACTGCACTTTGTCTACAAGTATCAAACAACAGCAGAGGCATAGAGAACGGGAAAACAGAAGAACAGGAAAGAAATAATTTTAGACTACTTATAGAGGTCTGAGTTGAGTGTAAAAGATAAAATTATTTTGCTGTGTCCAGCCCAGAAAAAAATACTAAATGAAAGAAAACCAAGAAAAAACCAAGCAAGTATTTAGTAGGAAAAATGAGAAGTCTTTGATGACAAATTACCAGAAGAAAAGAAAAAAAGAAAAAAAAGAAAAAAGAAATAAAGAGAAAAAGACTTTAAACAAAATTATTATGTAATTTAAAAGGAATTAAGGAATAAAATGTTGGCAGAAACTGTGGGCTGCTACTGTAAGCAAAAATGGATGACGGAGATATTGTCAGGAATTTAAAACCCTAATTTGCCTCAAACATAATTATGGCTTTGGCTTTAGCTTTAGAATGTAAAAGTGTTTTAGGTCAGTGTGAAAAACTACTGAACTAAGATAAATGTTATGCATATATGACAAGAAGAGAGAAAACCATAACTGTTCTAAAACCTCCGGTTTAAAGGGCATCTCAGTGCCCCTTTTCAAGTTCTTACTGGTTCTTTGTGATGGACTTACTTTTTTAAAGACTTAAGAAGGTGGGCAAAGTGCTCAAATGCAACTGCAGTTCTACTAAAGAAGATAATATTTAAAATATGTGATAAATATTTTTAAATTAAGATTATGAGAATAAAGAGGAAAATAGGTAGACTTTTGGAGGTTTTTATTCTCACAGCTAAGAAATCTCTGTAAAATACTGTTAATTCTGAATAACACCATCTGAAAAATGTTATCAAAAATAGAAAATAATAAATTTTAAAATGTAAACACTGCTGTCAATTTTCCTACCTAGTGCATAACTCGGCACATATTTCCTCACCATTTCTGTACACTTATAGCTACAATGGTGGGGATGACTTCATTTTATCATGACAATGTCTAACTCCTGAGTGCAGGAAGCAGCTAGATTCCCAGCAGCTGGGGGAGGGAAGTAGCTTCCTTTTGGCGACACTAACTAGTGGCTATTGAGCTGAAGGGAAGAATTCATCTCCACTAAGGATACAGGGCAGAAAAGTGCTTTGAAAGTAGGTACTTCCACCAAAGGCAGACCATCCCTTTCTCAGAGGAATGTGGTCTCACCAAAGCCCACTACTACTCAGAGAACTTACCTAAGAGGTGGGAGACTCAGGAAGCCTAGTCCCAGATCTCAGAAGATTGATAACATCACTGGCTTGCCCTCGCCATTGTAAAGAAGAATCTTTAAGTGGCTCCTGCAAAAGCTGATCCATTTCATAAAAGTAATTGATTGTTTCCTGGAACTAAAACCAGAATTGGAATCTGGAGTGTGAGGAGCAGAAAAGGCCTTGATTGCTTAGCAACAATCAAAAACGTTAGTGTGCTACCAACAGTATTTTCATCTCAAATCCAAAACATAGCACCACACCACCTGCTAGCAAGAAAATCAACTCCACCCCAGCTGAAAACATGACAACTTCTCGTTAATGCAGATGTAACCAGTATAGACAAATGTTTGCTAGCACTTGATTCTGTGCCTCAGTATTGTTTGCTGGCATAGACATGGTACGAAAAATTAATTAGTCGTTCTCACAGCAGGAACAGCAAAAGAGACTGGGGAATAAAAAATGAAACAAAAGGAAACAGGATATCCCAGTTCCAAATAGCAGGATACATCCTGCTCCCATTATGTATATTCAGTCAAGCAAAAAGAGAGATTTAAAGTAGAGCTCCTACATTTAGATACAGTTTTTGAGCAGGAACATCCTCCTCTGCCATCCTTTCAGAAGTTAGGGAAGGACACAGGCAGTGCTCCTGCTGAAGGTATGTGAGGCAGAAAGGGAACTCAACACTCAGTTTAGACGCAAAACATATGACAAGCAGTTCTGCATATGCTCAATAGGAGAAATTGAGGTGTTCACTTTACTGTGAATCTCCTAGGAATCTCTAGGGCTAGAAATGAGTTTTGAGGATTTGGACAACAAAATTCTGGTTGTATGCAAAAGGTGCTCCTTTGTTAATCGCAGTCTTGATTTGCAGTGTTGCCAAATGCTGAGTACTCTAAGAAACATTTTTTGACAACAACTATCTCCATAGACCTAGAAAAGTCACATTACAATAGTTCTTTTTGGTCTAAAAATGTTTGCACTTAAATGATACATGCTATTGTTTCAATTAGATTTTTAAAAATTTATGAATATTGTATCAACAGGATAGTCTTAGCTTGTCTTGCTACCAGGGAACATATTTTAATGAGGGATAAAATATTCTTAGAAGCAAACTGTAAAATGTCAGATTACGACTGGAGATGAGCTTGACCTATAAATAACTCAATCAAATTATAAACTGACTTTAGAAGCTGAAATTGTATATTATTAACTAAAAATAGTTGCATTATGGCAAAAGAGCAGGGCTTAGTACATCTGTATACGTGTTACCAGTTAGGGAGCATAACCTTCAATGCAAATTGCTTCAAATTAACACTTTTCTATGGGACAACTTAAAGCTATTCAGTAAGAGAAGCATAACTTCCTTTGCCCCTCTGAAAGTATGAAAAATCTGAGAAAAAAAATACATTCTTCCTTAGCATCTTATTTTCTTTGACCAAAACTGTAAATGAAGAATTCAAATATTAAGAAGCAATATCCCTACTGTGATGTTTATTTCTAAGAGAAAAGAAGTCGGATCTTAAAAATTAGTAAGATTCCAGGCACTGCTGAACTATCCTTGTTGAAATTTGCACAAATATAATGGGGACAGTGCTATTCTCATTTATTTCCCTTGAAATTCTATTATAGTAGATGGATTGATACTGAATAAGACCATGCAGAATTAAACTCATTGATTCAAGACTGAAGGTCTAAATGGCAATATTCTTCCTTTGTATGGTAGATTACCTCAGATTCCTTCTACAGTTCATGAGTCAAACAAATTACTGTATTTTTGCATATCGGCGTAAAAAAATATAAATTGTGTATGCCTGAGGTAAAGAAACAATGGCAAAAGAAAATGAATTACTTTGCAAATACGCAAGAAATTTTTTTACTTATTACATTACTGTAATCTAGAGCCTAATAGTCAGTAATAAGAATGGCAGCCCAATCATATCCCATAAGAAGGAAATAACTGTTAGATATTCTTTGTGATTATGACTGTTGTACAAAGTATTTTAATAATTTTAAGCTCTAAGGGACATCCATTGTGTCAGCATCTGAAAATACCCCTATCTCCTTCCACTTTGGATTCCTGGTTTTAAATCTCTCCTAAGTTAAACAACTATACTCTTCTGCCTTTTTTAAGCA
Organism: Pluvialis apricaria; assembly: GCA_017639485.1. Taxonomy (NCBI): domain Eukaryota; kingdom Metazoa; phylum Chordata; class Aves; order Charadriiformes; family Charadriidae; genus Pluvialis; species Pluvialis apricaria. The sequence goes on from CM030009.1 coordinate 98,994,308, forward strand.
CATCAAATGGTAATTGTTACTTCTGAAACAAAGCAGAAGGGTCAGCTTTCTCGCCTGCTCTATCATGTTCAACAGTTCTGTAGTTAGAGCGTTCACCGATGATGTGAAAAAGGAGTTTTCAATTGCCCTTCCAAACTGATGGGGATCAAATTCACACGCATCTTACCTACTAGTGTGCCCAAGCAGTTCAAGTTGTTTATTATTCAGTGTTTGTTTACTGTATGCACCTTACAGTAAAGAGCCTGTAGGATAAGGGTTTATACACCATTCTCATTCAGGTGCTCTTATGCCCAGATTAGACAGACACGTTCGTATTTATACTTTTGCTGGCTCATCAAATGTGTAGTTTCTTATTCTCACCAGATTGGTGAGGGTCACAAGTTTCTTCCAGAATCAAATCTGTGCAATCAAGTGGCAAAATTTTACTTATGTGTCAACTGAGGTAAGTCTAGGAAACTGTTCCTCATTAACTAATGCTTTAGCCTATGGAAGGCTCCACTGAAGTAACCGGAGACCCACTAGGAGACGACACTACTTTTACTGGCCAATATGGAAGTTTAGGGACTGTGTATGACAACTGAAATTTAGATTACATTAAGTAATGAGACCAAAAGAAAATCTGATTTATTTACATTAAAGTCAGAAACAACAACAGAACTGAGTCATGTGTAATTATTTTGGATAAACTGGGTAGGATTCAGACTGCAATATAATGCCTAAAGGCCAGAGGCATACCACATCCATCTCTGAGGGAAGAAAATGATATTAAGGAACAGCCAGCAAGATGGCACAGATAAGCGTATACGTGAAGGAGATTAAAAACCAAGATTTGGAGACTTAAGAAGACTATCATCTCAAATGGAAACGTCATGGACATCTGGTAAGAGGTCATTACAGCGTTTCTAGCTGTGGTTTTTCATTCAGAAGTACCTTATTTTGGATATGAAACTCAAAGTTGTGTTTTCTTCAGCTGACAATGAGAATATTACATTAGAGAAAAGAAATACAAGATTGTTTTTCTTTTAGAGAAGTAAGAAAACAATATTACCAGCTCTAAATTGTTGTCAGTACCAAAAGCAGAAACATCAAAGCACATACATTATTTTGAATAGCTGACTACAGACTGAGTGATGCAAGACATTTAGAAGGTTGCAGTTTTCCCAGTAATATAGGTCTTCAGTAAGTGAAGATCAAATTGAGTTAGAAACAACTAGTAATACAGAAGAAGGAGCTGACATGTTCCATCACTTGATTTAAACAGTAGCTTTTGTGGATAGATTTTTTCCCAATTTCTCTATCACTACTGACTTTTCTAATGAGTGACGTGTTTATGAACAGTCTGAACCATTTGGCCAAAACAGACACAATTAGGCGAGCCATAGCCTTTCATGGTACATTAGATGGAAGTGTAATGAATAACTGGAGGAGACAGTGTATATATTAGAGCTATGAACACATACAATTTTTTGATTCAGCTGTTAAACTCAAAAACATCCCCAAAACTCAACACAACCCAAACAAAAAACACCATTAAAAGGAAACCCTAACACCATCGCAGAAACTAAAAGTGTTTTTTGGGGAATTGTTTTTCCCCTTTTCTTCATTAAAATGAAAAAAAGCAAAGTATGTTTTTATTTCAGCATGAAACTCCAAATTTGGCCCAAAAATATAATACTGGATAATTTGCAAGAAAAATGAAAAGAATTTTTTTAGGTGTGCCTGTTTCTTATCCTACTGTAAAAGGCTCATCACACTAATCCAAATTCTATGCCTTCATCTACCTGAAATTATTGAAATAAATTTCTTATGTGTCTGTGAAAGCTACAAGCAGTATGATCTTACTCTTTCTTTTTAATACTGTTGTATTTTGTATAAACAGTTAAAAATTAAGCAGCAAAAGAACCAGAATCCACGTGTCCCACCTACTAGTCAAAAGTCCCAATCACAGTAAGCAATCTCTGCTTCTTTCATTGTTTTGTTAAAAAATTTATGAGTGAAATATTTCTATTATAAATATTTGAGGATTTTTTGAGTCCCCTGTGTCTGGTTGTACAGAGAAGAGAAGACCCAAATTTAAATCCCTACAACAATCCTAAGGGATATTTGAACCTCTTATCACAAATGAGTAACATATGATTTAGAACATGCACTGGAGTGTGATAAATATCTCTCTCTGCTTCTACAGAAATTGTTCTATTTTTTATACAATATTTTAAGAGTCATCGTCAAAAATATCAAGAGGATGATCCACTAGTCTAGAGGTTCGGTTATTGACCTTCTGGGACATCAGAGAGTTCACTGAATATCTATGTATTTATTTAAAGCAAATCGTATCAACAATACAGAGGGAGAGTATCCTTATGTAGTAATTTGGTGGTTTATGCGCGTTCCTGGGAGGAAGAAAATGCAAGTTTGATTCCCAAATAATCAGAGAAAGAAAATTAACCCAAATCTTCCAGTTATAGTATATACTTCCAGAGTATTCCAACATTTAAGTTGTTGAGTAGACGTTGATCATTACTTTCAGTATTTTATATGAAAAGAACAGCAGGGTCAAAAGATTTGTGAGATATATTTCTGTCTCTTCTACAGCCATATTCAGACTGTGGAAGAACTGATGGAAGACTGTGGAATCTGCTTATGCTTCAGCTTTTGATCCTTTAAAGTACACGCTATATATGTAGATGTTATTAGGAAATAAACTAAATCAAGACTATGCCTTTACTTGGCTACTGTGCTAAAGAAAGCTCACTGTCGGCATTCCCCAAACAGTCTCATCTCTTTCCCTTCTTTTTCCTCATGGTAACGGTATCTCAGTCATTAAAACTGCTTAACTGAAAAAATGATATGAAAACAGTACATTGCAATTCATAGAACTGTGCTGCACTGAAGTCACAAAAAGGGCAGCATAGCAACATCCATCAGCTACGCTCTCATAATATGGGTAACTGGCATTGGCCTGGCAACTTCATCTGGTACTGCAGCTGGCCCACCTGCCTGCGATTATCAAAAAGAGCTGGCAGATGCTTAAAACAGCCATAATCTTGAAGGGGATCATGAAGCAAAAGGCTTTGTTACTGTACTGGGCCTCACTGGGATGGAGTTTACTGTCTTCATAGCAGCCCGTAAGGTGCTGTATTCTGCATTTGTGACTAAAACAAAGTTGATAATGCACCAATATTTTGGCTATTGCTGAACAGTTCTTGCTGAGCAGCAAGGATTTATCTTTTTCTCCCTCGCGCTCCCCCTCCCTCCTCAAAAGAGTACACTGGGGATGCACAAGAAGTGTGCAGGGGACACAGCTGGGACAGTCAACCCCAAATGGCCAAAGGGATATTCCATACCAGAGATCCTCATGGTACAAAATGGGGGCATTTGTCTTCCAAAGCAGCCGTTTCTTGCAGAATGGCTGGGCATTAGTTCTGCCTGTGGGAGGTGGTGGATGACTGCCTTTGCATCACTTTTTTGTTTCCCTACCTTTCTTCACTTATTAAACTGTCTTTGTGTCAGCCTACAAGTCTTTTTACTTTTGCTTTTCCTATCCTTTCCCCATCCAGCTGGGAGGAGGAGTGAGTGAATGGCTATATGGCTGCTTAGCTGCTGGCCAGGGTTAACACACAGCAGGTACATAAGACCGGCCACAGTGCTTCAAACAATTGATCCATCTAAAACGGTTTTCTGCCTTCATCTGTGACCATAAGTGAGTTGCAGGGAAAAGAAGAGCATGACAGACCCATATGGTATGGTACGGTACGGTACATTGTGGTATGTCCCTCCTAAGACTCTCACAGACTTTTTTCAGCTCAGTGAATTTTCTGAGATGCATGAGTTTTTTCTGTGAAGTGAGAACTGATGGGACTCACTTCATCCCCTGGTCCAGTCTGCACTCAGATCTATGTAAATTCCTCGGACGCACAACCTACACCCAGAAGGAGTTCTGCAGGTATATTACCTGTTGCATGATGACCCATCTTTTGCTCGATCTAGGCTCACCTCCTACCAGATTTCTTTGACACTCCTTATGTACTGGGAGAGACAACGATTCCTGGACACCTCTTTATCCAGTCGTGATTTTGCTGACCTCTGTCCCAGGTTCCCCACACACCTCAAATTGTCTCTTTTCCATAAATCTTCCTTGTTAAATAAATAATTAATCATACATAATAATTAATAATACTTCATAGAGTCATAGAATCACAGAACAGCCCAGGTTGGAAGGGACCTTGAAAGATCATCTGGTCTAACCTTTCATGGGAAGGGGAGCCTAGATGAGATTATCTAACACCCTGTCCAATCACATCTTGAAAAATACCAGCAATGGGGACTCTACTGTTCCCCTGGGGAGGTTGTTCCTATGAATGATTGTTCTCAGAGTAAAAAACGTCTTTCTTCTGTCGAGACAAAACCTCTCCCAGTGCAACTTATACCCATTGCCCCTTGTCTTCTCCATGTGGCTCTTTGTGAAGAGAGAGCCTCCATTCTCTTTGTAGCTGACGTCTAAGTACTGGCATACTGCGATGAAGTCTCCCTGAGCCTTCAGGGAGAAAAGACCTGACTCCTTCAGTCTTTCTTCACAGGGCAGGTTCTTGAGCCCTTTGAACATCTTTGTGGCCCTCCTTTGGACCCTCTCCAATCTGTTTGCGTCTTTCTTGAATTGTGGGTAGCAAACCTGGGCACCCTACTCCAGGTGTGGCTTGACAAGCACTGAGTAGAGTGGGATGATCACATCTCTGTCTCTGCTAGTAATGACCCTGCAGATGCAGCCCAGGATCTGATTTGCCTTTGTTGCTGCAGCCCCACGTTCAGCTTGTCCATTAGGACCCCCATGTCCCTTTCAGCAAGGCTGCTCCCAGCCACACAGAGCCACAGCCTGTACTGGGATCTTTGGTTATGTTGACCAAACACTTGTCTTTGTTAAACTTTGTACTGTTCTTCCAGCCTGCCCAGGTCTCTCTGTAAGATGCCTCGCCTTTCTGGTGTGTCAAGCTTACCACCCAGTTTAGTGTCACCAACAAATGTGGTGAGGGGATTTTCAGTCCCATGATCCAGATAATTGATGAAGATTTTGAACAGCATGGAGCTCAGTATCAGTCCCTGGGGGACCTTACTTGTGACAGGCTGCCAACTTGAGTAAAAAGCATTGAGCACCACCCTCTCCTACCCATCTCGCAGACCACCCATCCAGTCTGTATCTTGCCAAATTGTCCAGGAGGAAGCTGTGGGAAACAGTGTTGAATGCTTTGTTGAAGTCTATCCACTGCTCTCCATATCAACAGAAGATGTTATTTTGTTGTAGAGGGTCATCAGGTCAGTTTGGCGTGATTTGCCTTTGGTAAATCCACGTTGGCTTTTCCCAGTCACCTGCTTAATTTGGTTAGTAATGGTTTCTAGGAGAACTTGTTCCATTACCTTTCCAGGGATTGAAATAAGACTAATGGGCCTGTAATTTCCTGGGTCCTCTTTTCAGCCCTTTTTGTAGACGGGTGTGATGTTTGTCCTCTTCCTGTCATCAGGGGTGTCCCCTGATCTCCATGATTTTTCAAAGATTATAAACAGCAGCCTAACAACAATGTCAGTCACTTCTTTTAACACCCTGGGGTGGGTTCCATCCTGAACCATAGATTTATGTGCCTTGAGCCCTTGCAAGAGGCCCCAGACCAGCCTTTCCTCCACTACTGGTGGGTCAACACATGCATTGTTGTAGATACTTGATCCTGTGATTTAGGGTCTAGCTACTCTGGCAGACAGAGACAAAGAAAGTATTGAGAACATCTGCCTTGTCAGTGTTTTTAATAGGTAGTTTCCCTGCTTTGTTTATCAGTTGGTCTGTGTCTTCCCTGTGCTTCTGCTTACTGCTCACGTATCTGAAGAACCCTTTCTTGTTGTTCTTGGTATCTTTGGCCAATTTCAGTTTTAACTGAGCCTTATTTCTGACTGCAGCTCTCTTGCCTTAGCAAGGTTATTGTAGTGTCAATAGGTATTTGGCTGCCTTTTCTTAGCCAGTATGCTGCTTTTTTCTTTTAAGCACACCCAACAGCTCATTGTTAAACCAGGGTTATGTCTTGTTCTGCCTTCTTCCTTTCCCTTTGCAGGGGTTGGACTGTTGTTGTGCTTCCAGAAGGCTGCTGTTGAATAACTCCCAGCACTTACAAGCTCCTTTGCCCTTCATGAGTGCTTTCCATGGAATCCCTTGCAGATGGACCCTGAGCTTATCAAAGCTGGCTCTTCTAAAATCATAGAATTGTAGAACAGTTTGAATTGGTAGGGACCTTAAAGATCATCTAGTCCAACACCACCCTCCTTACTCCCCCATCATGGGCAGGAACATCTTTCATTAGATCTGGTTGTTCAGAGCCCCATCCAACCCTACCTTGAACATTTCCAATGTTGGGACATCCAACAATAGCATATCAACTGCACCACTTAGCTTGGTGTCATCTGTAAAATTGCTGATGGTGCACTTAATCCCACTGTCTATGTCATTGATGAAGATATTAAACAGTATTGATCACAGTACAGACTGTTGAGGGACACCACTTGTTACTGGTTCCCACTTGGACATTAAACCATTGACTGTAACTCTCTGGATGAAGCTATACATGCAGTTCCTTATCCATCTAATAATGCATCCACCAAACCCCTGTCTCTCCAATTCAGTGGCCAGAATGTTGTGGGGAACCATATCAACGGTCTTAGAGAAGTCCAGATAGATGACATTTGTAGCTCTTTTGTTATCCACTGATGCAGTTACTCCATTGCAGAAAGCCACTAGATTAGTCAGACCAAAGATCCAGGGTCTTTGTTCTACTACTGGTCTTCAGCGTGCTCAGCAGGATCTTAAACTCTACAATATTACCATATCTGTATCCAAGGCTACCATTGGTAGTTATGTTGCCAATTAAGTCTTCTCAGTTTGTAAGCAGTAAATCTAGCAATGTGCTGTTCCTAGTTCGCCTGTCCAGCATCTGCAGCAGGAATCAGTCCTAAATGCATTCCAGAAACCTGATGGATGACTTGTGCACTGCTGTGCTGTTTTCCCACCAAATGTCTGGGTAATTGCAGTAATCACGAGGACCAGGACTTAGCTTGCTATTTTGACTGGCACTAATCACTAAGCATGATGTTTGCTTCGATGTATCATAAACTAAAGTTTCACTTAGAGTGACAATGATCAGTCAGAGCCCATCATTTTATATGTGAAACAAGGGTTTTATGTCCCTGTCTAAATGACTTAGATTTATCTATTTTTAATTTCATCTATTGGCTTGGGGTTTCTTCGTTGTTGTTGTTGGTGGTTTTGATTGTTCATTTTTCCGCCAGTAACTCAATTTTGTTAAGTGTTTTTTCTGTTCTTTTCAGCATTGCCTTGGTCATATTTTTTAAAATAAATTTGTACCAATAGCAGGCCGTGTCCATGTTTGCCCCTTTCCCAGGTCATTTATAAATAAGGTAAACAGCAAAAGTTCCACCATGGAACCCTGCAGAATCCCACTGATAATTTTCCTTTTTGCTAGAACTAAATCATTGTTTAACATATTTTTAAAGCTTTCTATTTGTCCTGCTGAATAACATAAAGGTATATGTATGTGTTCATCTTTATTTGCAGAATCCTTTCTTGGTATCAAGCAATGCATAATAAAGAATGAAAGTGAGAATATTTGTTTCATGTAAATGACACCACAAGAAACCAAACAAGTTGTGATTTACCAAGTTTACAAAAATTCATGCTATTATATTTTTATTACAATAAAACCAATCTTACTCTGAAGTAATTAGATGAAATTCTTATGAAGAACATCTAACTGTATTAGTCAAACTTGAAATGAATCAGCTATATTTCATACTGAATGTCGCTCCCTTTCTATTTTTCCACTATGAAGAATGGTATTAATTTTCCAGCTAATTAGAATGCATCATAATTCTGAAGTCTAGCATCAAATTTTACTTTCTCTCTACGAATTTTAATTAAACAAGCAACTCAGAGCAGATTACAGCTTTTTGCAGAAGAACATTAAAAAGGGGTTGGAATAAATTCTCACAGAATGTGCTTACCAAAGAATTCTGAATGCCTTAAGTCATAATGAATAGGCAAAAACATCAAATATTTTCATCTTCGAAGTATTCAATTAATGAGGAAAAGATATTTAAAAAGTAATGTATTCAATGATTGACAGAAAAAAAAGACTAACATTATTTGTGAATAGTTTTAATGAGTTCCATTCCTAATGTAATTCAGGATATTTAGCAGATCCATTATCTGCTTAAACTCTACAGAAATTTTGCAAGGGTAAGGATGTTTTCATGATGACTGTGTTACTGTCACTGAGGTAACACTGCCTTGGTCTACAATGCACACATTATTGTTGGAGCAAGGCAAGAGGAGGGCCACAAAGATGATCAGAGGGCTGGAACACCTCTCCCATGAAGACAGGCTGAGAGAGTTGGGGTTGTTCAGCCCGGAGAAGAGAAGGCTCCGGGCAGAGCTTATAGCAGCCTTCCAGTACCTAAAGGGGGCCTACAGAAAAGATGGGGAGGGACTCTTTATCAGGGGGTGAAGCAATAGGATGAGGGTTAACAGTTTTAAACTGAAAGAGGGTAGATTTAGATTAGATATAAGGAAGAAATTTTTTACTGTGAGGGTGGCGAGACACTGGAACAGGTTGCCCAGAGAAGTTGTGGATGCCCCATCCCTGGAAGTGTTCAAGACTGAGTTGGATGGGGCTTTGAGTAACCTGGTTTAGTGGAATTTGTCCCTGCCCATGGCACATGTTTGGAACTAGGTGATCTTTAAGGTCCTTTCCAACTCTAACGATTCTATGATTCTATTTCGGTAGAATAGAAATCTAATGCTTTAGAATCATAGAATAGTTTGCGTTGGAAGGGACCTTAAACATCATCTAGTCCAACCCCCCTGCAATGAGCAGGGACATCTTCAACTTGACCAGGTTGCTCAGAGCCCCATCCAACCTGAGCTTTAGTATTTCCACAAATACGGCATTTACCACCTCTCTGGGAAACCTGTTCCAGTGTTTCACCACCCTCATTGTAAAATATTTCTTCCTTATGTCTAGTCTGAATCTACCCTCTTTTAGTTTAAAACCGTTACCCCTTGGCCTGTCACAACAGGCCCTGATAAGAAGTTTGTCCCCATCTTTCTTATAAGCCCCCTTTAAGTACTGAAAAGCCACAATAAGGTCTGCAACTCTTGAAATGGCAGGCTGGAAAACACAATGCAAGAGAGAAACTGAAGGCCTTTTTGTCTTACCCACAGAGAATTGATTTGGTGAAACTTGAGATTAAAAAAGTTAGACATTAGGCACTTAAAGTATACTAAGAAAAAGTTTTAAAATATGGATTTTTTCCACATTTACATTCAATACAGGCTTTTATATTCCTGTTCTATACATAAAAGGATAAGTTAAGGGCAATGAGTTCAATGAGTTTGTTTTAATCCATGTCTTTTATTTTACCCAAAGGGATATTTAAACTTTGTTTTAAACTATATATCAATTCAGCCCCAACAAGCACTATTATGAATAAGTGTTTGCCAGAATATATATAAATCTCAAGAAACTGGATCTGCAATACTTTGGGTATGACATTTTGCTCTAGTCTGAAATTGTCTGGGCAAGATCAAAACATAAATGTTTGACTCAAGTATAGTGAGCTAGTATTATAGTCAATGTTTTTGTCTCTTGAAGTGCATATGCCTGTGTACACACCATGCTCAGACACACAGTCCTAGATATGCGTGCAGAAGTCTAATATGGGAAAATTTGCACTTCAGATTTTTTTAAATTGATGTGTTTAATTATAAATCGACTTTTTTCCCCTCTCTTAAGGGGCAACCATACTCAGTGGATTACTCACTAATGTTGTAGAAGGACTCCTTTTGACTGTGGAAGCAACACAGTCTTGTTTATTCCAGACCTTAAGGCTTTCCACTGTACCCTGGGACTTCCCATCCAGCAGGGCCAATTTGCCTACATTTCTTTACATCAGTGCTAATAAGACAATGAATACTGACTAGTACTGCTACTATACTGACCCGAGTGACACAAAAATAACTATATTTGTATAGTGCTACATTTTTTCTGGCACTCTGTCTTTCTTGTTGCCAAAAGGAAATTTCCTATGTGCCCATACAGATGAGAATAGTAGAGTTGCTATATTACTATATTACTTACATCAAATGTCTCTTGTAGTTGGATATTTTCTATGAGGTCCCTTTTTCTTTGGAAGTCTTCATCAAATGTTGAGTTTGGGCCATATATGTAACACATATCATCAACTCTACTGAGAATTGACACAGAGAAATAATGGGTTTTGAGGTTCTTTTCCAATGTAGATCTTAAAGCTATCATATTTTGCTGTCTATTCTATGGTTACTGTTCTTTTAATTTGATAATTATGTTTTTAAAAACCTGAGGAAGTATTTAAAGTTTGGGAGAAGTAGGTTACGGGCTTTCCTTCCAATAATTTTTTCTATGTCTTCAAGTTATGTGTTCTCTGACACACTGCATTTACCTTCTGTCCAGAAGAAACCTAAGACACACTCATTGCTCATTTTGGAATATCTACATTAAAGTTGTCCTGTTATTAAAATATCTATTTCTCCTTATATATTTTGGATTTATTTTCATTTTAATAGAGGTACATGCACTAAACTAGCAGGAATGCACTCAATGTTGAAAGCCCTGCACTGCCTTTTGACTTTTCTGCTCTGTGTTCCACCATTTGACATGACATAGGGCTTTGGGTTTTTTGTGATTCAGAGGAAAGCCCTGTTATCTCTTTGGCACTGGGCTGCCACTATACAGTACCACATGTATACGTATAAATATATATACATATATATAGCACTATGGTTAACACTGGCCTTTAAAGAAAAGATTAAAGTCATTGCACACAACAGATTCTGTGCTTGACATTCATCATACAGACTGCCAAAGAATCTTTTCAATTCCACTTATGAACTTACTAATGACAAACAATAATTTCAGTGTATATTACTGGTTTACAATCCAATCCACTTCTTACTGTCTTCAGAAGGTCCAGATTGAGTTTTATGATATATGTTTTCTATTTTCAATGAAATTGTATTCCTCTTACTAGTATAGTAATTATTGTGGAAATACAACTGAGTCTGTTCAAACCTCATATGTCAAGAAAGGGATTTCCAGTGAGTAATTTAGTTTGATAATAAAGATTACAGAATTATCATTTACAGAAAAGTGTCCAGCTCATCAGTTATAAATTAGGGCTAAATCGGTCCATTATAAAGGACCTTGACCAAAAATGCTAGTAAAGGGATTATTTCTACAGGGGATCTATGAATATTTTATTAATATTGTTTTATTGTTTGAAAATGTCTACAATAGGGAAATCTTCTGGAAAAGCCTGCCCTTTCATTTTTCAGAAGGGTATCAATAAAACCAGGAGCAATATTTGTTTCTAGTAGGAGGGACATCACTTGATGACCCAATAGTGTCCTATCTGTCTGTTTTCTCTAAACATTGTTTAGATGCAGAAAGAGAAAAATAATATTTAAATAATAGTATAAACAAAAGAAAAACATATAGACTAGAAGGTTACCTGGTCCAATCCCACACTGAGAGCAGGATCAGCTTAGATCAGACTACTCAGGACCTTGTCCAGCTGTTTTGAAGCATGCATCTAAAGGATTTACCTAAAGCATATTCCTTCTGGTGTAGACACCTAATTTAAAAGCTACAGTTATATCCATGAGACTCAATCTTTGCCCAGTTTATCTTTCGTTCAAAATTCCTAATTTCTTTATAGCTTGAACCTGGCAACAGATTTGAATTAACTTCACATCTTCAACAGGATTTTATGGCAATCTGTGAAATTAATTTTTCACAGTGCATGAGCCTACCCCTTCCTAGTTTTCATACGCGGTAATTAATACAGCTTTCTGAGGAAGGAGATGAATAAGAACAGTACTATGAAGCCAGCAGAAATTAGTTTCCCATATCTATCGCTTCCAGATTGAAAGCAGATTCCCTTAGAGTGGACATAGTTTCTCTGCATAAAGCAACCATCACATAACAAACACTGGTATTTATACCAGTGTTGAAGCCACACTGTTGTTATGGTTTGAGAAACCGATAACAATTTATTGTTGTTTAGGCAATCATTCTATCACCTGATGACCCCTCCCATCCCGGGAAAGGGAATTGGGAGAAAACAAGGAAACCTGGGAGCTGAAGTATAAACAGATTTAATTGAGTAAGACTAGATAATTAACATTAATAGCACTAAAGAACCAATATTGATCCCGATACAAATACAGAATATGCAAAGATTATACTCAGCCAATTATATCAGTAGGAAGCTCTGCACTCCCAGCAGTGGGCAGCAAATGTCGGACACTGCCAGTGCTACAGTTTTGGGAGGAAAGGAAGGCCTCAGGAGTCTGGCACTGGGGCATGAAATTCTCCGGGTCGCAGCCATCAAGGGAGAGAGAGAACTTCATAACAAACTTTCTAATTTATAGTGAATGTGACATTGATGGTATGAAATAACCCTACTGGCCAGCTTAGGTCAAGTGCTCAGATCTCTCTCCTCCTCATCCCTGCACCTGGCAAGCTTGAAAGCACTGAGACCTTGAAACCCAAACACCATATGTGGCTAAAAAGTAAATATTCTCATAAATTCAGACATGAGAATCTTCTAAAAGTGCAGTCTTCCCAAGTATTAGAAGAGAAATTAGTCCTGTGTTGCTCAAAACAGGACAACCGTCCATATGGATTTTCTTCCAGAACTAATCTCAGCCTCTCAGCTTGTAATGTAGATGTATCATCAGGCCGTCCTCCCCATCCTGCAACCTGCACAGACCTTCTTTTCTGTAACATCAGATCCCACATCCAAGTGAAGAAAAGACAGAGTGGACTAGGGTAAGGGTTTTGTTACATACAGTATCCACTGACAGGCAAAAGGGAGGACACCAGATATACAAAGATAACAGCTGTTTAATGGTCCCATTAACGTTTTTGCAGTTGAAGACCCCTAATTGTCTCGCACAGGAAAACCTCTGTAACAAAATGGGAGGAACTCTTGCACAAAACAGATGCTGCATCCTGAGGCCTTTGTCAGGGGAGTGAGGGGTTTGTGGTGGGGGTCTCCCCCAGTCTAGGGTCAACCCATCCCAACATTTGCACATTTCCCTGTCATAGTCCTCTTCCTTCTCCCAAGTTGCCTGCTGCAGTCTGTCTGTGGCCTCCAGCCGCAAGAGCCCCAGGCACGCAAAGGGCTATGGTTTGCCAGGCAGTGACTGCCTCAGGGGATGTCACCCCCTTCCCAGAGGGGACACCCCCAGAGCTGAGGCTGGAGCAGGGGAGGCAGCACTCACTGGCCCCAGTGCAGGAGTTAAACTACTGACACCCAGCTCAGCCCATGGAGAGGCTGAGCCCCTGCACTGCCGGGTCAGCGCACAGCCGAGCCTCCTCCTGCTATGGGCAGAAATTATATTTACAGGGCTACAGCCTCCATCAGCTGCCCTGCCTACCAGGCCTCATTGCAAGTGAAGACGCAGATTTCTTCTCGCTGCACATTTCATAGTGAGACAGACAGCAGTCCAAGGATGAAAGTCTTGACCATAGAATGAGGGGATTCAATATTAATTACTTCAACATTCATGTTTCGTCGGCCTCCACTCTTCCCTTTACCTTGCCTTACTCTTTAAGAAGGAGGCACATTGTAAGAAGTCAGTAAGAAAGCATTAAGTAGGTTTTATCATGTCTCCACTGAATACACTTTTAAGAAGGTGCCTTTAGCAGTCACCTAGCAAGGGATTTGTGAAAAAGGGACTCTAAAGTGTATTTCTCAAGGATCCTTAGTGGTCAAGCTTACCTACATTCATATCTACAAGGTTTTTGTTCATCCACAACAGGATTTCTCCTGCTTTGCTCCACACAGTTATTTAGATCCATGCAGTAGGGGTTATAAAATGCTACCTTTATTATTTTGTAGTGTTTTACCTCCTTGGGAGGATGTGACTATGCAAAATGCCCATGGAAAATGCCCAACAGGTATTCTGCTGAGTAACATCAAGGTTGCTCTGCACCTTTTCCATAGCATGCACTTCATGCTGCACTGGTAGGTATATCAATATAAAAAAAATAAAAAAATAAAAAAAAAAAAACCCCAACTTTATTCAACACATAAAAAGGCAGAAGATACCTGGCACTGGGTGTATTGGAATAAGGAATGAGGGCAGCAATTAGAAAGGACGGTAAAATAGAAGAGGAGTTGAATTAAGTTTTTGCATCTGTCTTTACTATCGGTGGCTACAGGGAAATCACTCTTCCAAGGGCAATTTTCATGGGAAATTATACTATGGCCTTAACAAAATGATAGCCTCCAAGGAAGAAGTTATAGAGCAACTTTAAAAACTTAAGTGTAGTAAATCACTAAAACCAGATAAGATTCATCTGAGGGTTGTGAAGGAAATTAAGTGTGAAATAGAGAAGTTATTGGCAAAGGTATGCCGTGTATCATTAAGAAAGGAACTAATCCACAGGCTGAAAAGTCACTATGATGGTTCTCAGCTTTGGAAAAACCTACACTTTGTATAGTTTTTGCGCCATAATGCCTAGGGGAACCCTGAGTACCATAAGTACTTGGGACTGAGAGTACTCTTCTACTAAAGCAATTCTTTACCACATGCTGTACACCACATACAGCTTCATGAAGTTCATCATACTGTAAAGATCCTGAAAATATAACCCTAAACCCAGATAAATAAATAAATAATTCATTAAAAAAGCAAAACTACTGATCCACAGTTGAAGATGAATAGGGATGAGACAAGTAATTTGCTGAAAAGTGCATTTCCATAGTCTTTGAAATATTCAAAAGTTCAGGCTGTATCTCCTGTATGGTTTTAGCACATATATGTTTGAGTTTGTTTGGTTGGGGTTTTTGTCTCCAAATTCAGTAGAATTAGCCCTTTTAACCTAATAATCTAAGAGATTGGATGATCTTCCAGGGCTTGGAAAAATATTAGATTTTCTCTTCTGCCATCCACTTCTACGGATTTGAATCCCACCTTTGTACGAGGTTATGATATGAAATCATCAACATGGTATTTTAGCATGGATCTTGCATAGTCTGACAGAGAGTGTTGTGCTTTCTATATACTTCTTTTTTTTTCCATACCCCAAATACAGAGATTATAGACATATTCTGTCCCTTTTTTTTTGTCTCATGGAATGTTAATAAATCTCCTAAGCATTAGTGCATTAGCACAAATGATTTTTAAAAGTCTTCTGAATATAGTCTACTGTTGTAGCTAAAACACTGTCCTGGCAAGTCCTGCTACAAGTTCCCTCAACCAGGAAAGGGATTTGAGGACAAGAGCAGGATTCAATTTGGGATTAAGACACCCTCATATGGTTGACTAAAAGTGCATGTTTTATAGTCCTCTTAGAGTCAGTAAAGACCAAAGGCCAAGACATTAAAAGCAAGACTCAATTGCCTAAAAAAGTCACCTTATGCCCTTTGAGCTTGGCTGGAGGGCCCCACCTGGCTTCCACCCATCTGTCTAGAAGAGTAGGGAACAAACTAATGGCACTAGAAGCCCATGCTAAAACAAATGAACTGAGCCATAAAATCAATGGTTTTTTTCACTAGATCTCCTTGTTTAAAATAGAAATTTAAACAAGAAAGCGTTGCTAAAGACACCTAAATAGGGGATATTTGTCTCCAACTGAGTTTCAATATTGATCTTTCAATTCCAATAAACATTTTTACATCTAGAGTATTTTACAAAGGAAAATGCATTGCAGTATCTCTTTAATTTTTTAATTATGCCTACGTCTACTCTGATATTTCCATGTTTTGGGCTGTTCTTGTTAAGACTAGATCATAAATTATGACATCAAGATAGGTGCCATACCAGAGACCTGCATCCAATCCATAGACTGGTCAGTTGCTTTTAAAAAACATACTCCCCAAATAACCAGTAAAGCAAAGGAAGCAAACAAATATATCCCAAACAAACAAACAGAATCCCAACAAAAAAAACCCAACCAAATCCTCACAAAGCAGAAGTGATGTGACTTAAAAAAGTTACAGGATGTTAGGAGCATGGCCAGCTTCCCCAGCTGCTCTGCTCCAGAACTCCCTCCTGCCTTGCCATCAGAACCCAGCCCAGTGCCCTGGGGACCTGAGGTCTACGCCCAGGCTGAGGGACACATCCACCTCTTTCCTGTATGCAGGTTCAGTCTGTAGTGAAGATGTGCATGTATCCCAGAGACACACACACACACAGACACACACAGAGAACACTGACATGGCTGGTCACACAAATTGCCACAAACAAGGTACTGCTTTCAACAGTGTTTTAGCTGTTGCTGAGCAGCGCTTACACAGCATCAAAGCATTTTCTGCTTCTCACATGGCCCCACCACTGCTGGGGGTGGGCAAGAGACTAGGAGGGGACACAGCTGAGACGGCTGACCCCAACTGACCAAAGGGATATCCCATACCATATGACAACATGCTCAGCAATAAAAGCTCAGGGAAAGAAGGAGGACAGCCAGCAGACACATTTGGAGTTATGGCGTTTGTCTTCCCAAGTCACCTTTACAGGTGATGAAGCTTTCCTGAAAATGGCTAAACACCTCCCTGCCGATGGGAAATAGTGACTGAATGCCTTATTTTGCTTTGTTTGCACATGCAACTTTTGCTTTCCCTATGAAACTGTCTTCATCTCAACCCACAAGTTTTCTCACTTTTACCCTTCTGATTCTCTCCCCTATCCTCGGAAAAAGAGAGCAAGCAGCTGTGTGGGGTTTAGCTGTGAGCCAGGTTAAACCTTAGCACAAGACTAACAGGAATATGTTGAGAACATAAAGCTATTTCAGAACATATTAATTTTATTTTTGGCAGTATCACTTGCTTTAGCCAGGGAAAATTCCAGACCAAGACTTTTTTTGTGCATGCATTGTGGAATGGTCTCAAGTTGAACTGTCAAGAGAAGAGGTTTTAAGACAAATTACTATGACAAACAACAATAAATCGTAGGAACACATTATATTCGTCCAGGAGTAGCAGCGATACTCAGTTATGAAATTGCTGAAATAATAACTGTGGTCTGTAACTTACTGCTTAAATCAGACTCAGTGCCAAAAGAATGTAAGCTGACAATGTAAACTGACATCAGTTCTTAGAAAGGCCTCTAGCAGTGATTCTAGGAAATGCACCTGAATAAACCTAACGCTACTACAAGGCAACATAATAGATGCTATAATAAAGAATAGTATCAGTAGATGCATGAATAAACATAATATAATGTGAAGATCAATACAGCTTTGGTAAAGGAAAGTCATGCTTCACAAATCTATTAATGTTCTTGAAGAAGTAAATGATAATATTGATCAATCAATATTGAATAATTAAATTTTTAAAAAAGAAAAATTGCCTTATTAAAGGGGATTAGCAACAATAAGGAATGATTATTGAATAGATTCATAGCTGGTTAAGAGGAATACAGACAGCTAAATAGACAAATAGTTGCACAATGTTAAGAAGTTACCATTCACTCATGAATGATTTGGAAATTATGTAGAAGACGTAAAGTCTGCGATTGTTACAAAACTATTTGTTATAGAAAATCTAAAGGTACCTGTGAAGATGTGTAGAATGATCCCATGACACCTGTGTAACTTGGTAATAAAATGTTGGATGATATTTAGAGTTGGCATAAAACCATTTATATGAGGAAAACCCAATACCAATTATACATACATGATGAACTGAAAATGAGCTAAATGACTTAGTAACATTCAAACATGAGTTCTTCTGTCCATTAGGGATACGTGTCTCAGGGTCAAAATTCACAAGTAGTCCAAAAACCAAGCAGAAGTTCAGAAGTTACTAAAAAAACAATGGGAATTAAGACTTAGCATGTCATCATATCCCTGGATAGTTTAATGCTGTGGTAATCCACAGCTATGGTATGGGTTATAGTTTATGTTACCACCTCTCAGAAAGAATGGAATAGAAATAGAAGAGGTAAGGAGAAAAAAACAAGGATGGTGGAAAAAAAAAAAAGAGTTATGTGTGACAAAATAGACTGTAGCCCAGTAAATATGGTTTCTGCTCTTAGCAGGGGGAGGCCCAGTTGTGCAGTGAGCTGGCAGTGCAGCATCTCAGGCTCGCTGTGGCCTGAGATGGGTGTTGTTGGTTTGATTCCTGCACTAGGCCCAAGGGCTGCTGCCTCCCCTGCTCCAGCTTCAGCTTTGGTGATGGTCCCTCTGGGGAGGGGCTGACACCCCCCAACATAGTCACTGCCCGGCAAACCATAGCCCTTTGTGTGCCTGGGGCTGTTGGGGCTGGAGGCCATGGCCAGGCTGTAGCTGAGAGAAGGAAAGGGGCTGTCTCCTTCGTTTCCTTGTTGAGGTGTGGCGGGTTGACCTTGGTTGCCTGCCAGACACCCACCCGGACAGTCACTTGCTCACCCTCCTCAACAGGACATTTTGAGAAGATAAGATGGAACAGCTTGTGGGTCAAGACAAAGACAGGGAGATCGCTTACCAATTGCTATCACAGACAAAACAGACTCGACTTGGGGAAAATTAGTTTAATTTGTGGCCTATTAACAACATGTGTATAAGATGGTACACTGCAGTCTTCTGAAACTAAAACAGAGTTACATCAAAATATTTTGGTAGGCTGTTTCATCCAGATAAAGAAAAAGCTATTTTCTGTTGGATGCAGATTCAGTGTTTAGTCAGTGATTCAGCTTCTGTACCAGAAAGTCAGGTGGTCCCACATTCTTACACGAAAGAAGAACCCATTCTTTTTTAACAGAACAATATATATGGAAATCATGTTTTGTCAAACACAAAAGAGCATACAGCATCAGTCCTGTGAATTATATATGTTAGGTCCCAATAGGAAAAAGGAAATATAAATCATTACTAACTTACAGAAATAGAAATCCTGTCAGGCTTTTGTGGACTACATAATTATACTCTGGTGTCTTATTAACATATCTTCCAACATTAAGTAGTTACAAAGAAAATGGTTTGGGGAGAGAACTACATAATGTAAATGTCCCTGACTTTATTGTATGTCACACATTCCAGATCTCTATCCAATTTACCTTCAAAATTAATATAGAATTATTTCCCTGTTTAAAGCTCATTACTAAGAATGAAAATAGGTACTGTGTATTGCCCACTGTCACATTTCATAAAATCAGATTCACATTAGTATATATAAAACTAGGTGGTACACTTTATGTCTGGTCTTGAAATTTGCCTTCAGTTGCACAGACCATGTCATAACCTCCTGTTTATACATATAGATGAGATATCTTACTGCCATCCTGTACATGTTATATACTCCCTAACTGGGATTCATCTGACCTCTATAAGGTACATCTCTAAGACAGGTTGAATAAATCATCCCTTAGAGGTACCTTTTCCTTTGTAAAGGCTGCAGAGAAATACTTGCTCTATGTAGAAGTCTACACTGTAGACATCAAAGCTATGTTCTTATGAAAGAATGTATGAGTCCTGTCACATGTGTACCAAAATTCCTGCACAGGGCTGTGAAGCAGACTTACTGTTGCTACAAAGAGACAGTCTCTCATCTCATTTAAAATTATCATAGAATAATAGAATGGTTTGGGTTGGAAGGGATGTTAAAGATCACCTAGTTCCAACGCTCCTGCCATGGCCAGGGACACCTTCCCCTAGACCAGGTTACTCAAAGCCCCATTCAACCTGGCCTTGAACACTTCCAGGAATGGGGCATCCACAACTTCTCTGGGAAACCTGTTCCAATGTCTCACCACCCTCAGAGTAAAGCATTTTTTCCTAACATCTAATCTAAATCTACCCTCTTTCAGTTTAAAAATATTAACCCTTGTCCTATCGCTACGGAGCGATTATAAAGGATTATACGGATTATACGGAACTCTTATAAAGAGTCCCAGAATCACAGAATCTCCTAGATTGGAAAAGATCTGTTAGACCATCTAGTCCAATCATAAGCTAACGCTGACAAGCCCACCACTAAACCATGTCCCTAAGCACTATATCTACACGACCCTTAAATACCTCCAGGGATGGGGACTCCATCACTGCCCTGGGTAACATGTTCCAATGCCTGATGACCCGTTCAGTGAAAAAATTCTTCCTAATATCCAACCTAAACTTCCCTTGGAACAACTTGAAGCCATTTCCTCTTGTTCTATCACCTGTTACTTGACAGAACAAGTCGACTCCCACCTCTCTGCAACCTCCTTTCAGATAGCTGTAGAGAGTCATAAGGTCTCCCCTCAGCCTCCTTTTCTCCAGGCTAAACAACCCCAGTTCCCTCAGCCACTCCTCATAACACACGTGCTTCAGACCCCTCAGAAGTTTTGTTGCCCTTTTTTGGATGCGCTCCAGCACCTTAATGTCCTTCTTGTGGTGAGGGGCCCAAAACTGAACACAGTACTCAAGATGCGGCCTCACCAGTGCCGAGTACAGGGGTAAAATCACCTCCCTGGTCCTACTGGCTACACTATTCCTGATGCAGGCCAGGATGCCGTTGGCCGCCTTGGCCCCCTGGGCACACTGCTGGCTCACGTTCACCCGGCTGTCAGTCAACACCCCCAGGTCCCTCTCTGCTGAGCGGCTTTCCAGCCACTCCTCCCCAAGCCTGTAGCGTTGGCGGGGGTTGTTGTGGCCAAAGTGTAAGACCGGGCATTGGGCCTTATTGAAACTCATACAGTTTGCCTTGGCCCATCGATCTAGTCTGTCTAAATCCCTCTGCAGGGCCTCCCTACCCTCAGGCAGATCAGCTCTTCCACCCAGCTTGGTGTCATCTGCAAAGTTACTAAGGGTGTACTCGATCCCCTCATCCAGATCATTGATAAAGATATTAAACAGGATTGGCCCCAGTACTGAGCCCTGGGGGACACCACTTGTGACCGGCCGCCAACTGGAATTAATTCTGTTCACCACCACTTTCTGGGCCCGGCCTTCCAGCCAGTTTTTTACCCAGCAATGTGTATGCCCACCTAAGCCATGAGCAGCCAGCTTCTCCAGGAGAATGCTGTCTGAAATGGTGTCAAAGGCTTTACTAAAGTCCAGACAGACAACATCCACAGCTTTTCCCTCATCCACTAAGTGGGTGACCATGTTGTAGAAGGAGATCAGGTTAGTCAAACAGGACCTGCCTTTCATAAACCCATGCTGACTGGGCCGGATCATCTGGTTGTCCTGTGCATACTGTGTGATGGTACTCAGGATGACCTGCTCCATCAGCTTCCCTGGCACCGAAGTCAAACTGACATGCCTGTAGTTTCCTGGATCCTCCTTCCAGCCCTTCTTGTAGATGGGTGTCACATTGGCTAGTTTCCAATCTGCTGAGACCTCCCCAGTCAGCCAGGACTGTTTGAAAATGATGGAAAGTGGCTTGGTGAGCAGCTCCGCCAGCTCTTTCAGAATTCTTGGGTGGATTCCATCTGGTCCCATAGACTTGTGTATGTCTATGTGCTGCAGCAGGTCACTGACCATTTCTTCCTGGATTGTGGGGGGATCATCCTGCTCCCAGTCTCTATCTTCTAGCTCAGGGGGTTGGATTCTCAGAGTGCAACTGGTCCTACTACTGAAGACTGAGGCAAAGAAGGCATTAAGCACCTCAGCCTTTTCCTCATCCTTAGTCACCATGTTTCCTCCCACATCTAATAGAGGATGGATGCTCTCCCTGGCCCTTCTTTTGCTGCTAATGTATCTATAGAAAGATTTCTTCTTGTCCTTTACAGCAGAAGCCAGATTAATTTCTTGCTGGGCTTTGGACTTTCTAATTTTCTCCCTGCATAGTCTCACAGCATCTCTGTAGTCATCGAGCATGGCCTGCCCTTTCTTCCAGAGGCCATAGACTCTCCTTTTTTCCCTGAGCTGCAGCCAAAGCTCTCTGTTCAGCCAGGCCGGTCTTCTTTGCCACCGGCATGACTTACAGCACATGGGGACTGCCTGCTCCTGCACCTTTAAGACTTCCTTCTTAAAGAGTGTCCAGCTTTCCTGGACTCCTACGCCTTTCAGGACTGCCTCCCAAGGGACTCTGTCAATCAGTCTCCTAAACAAGTCGAAGTCTGCCCTTTGGAAGCCCAAGGTAGCAGTTCTGCTGCCCCTCCTCCTTACTTCTCCAAGAACGGAGAACTCAATAATTTCATGATCACTGTGCCCTAGTCAGTCTCCCACCGTCGTATCACCCACCAGTCCTTCTCTGTTCACAAAGAGCAGGTCCAGCAGGGCACCTATCCTGGTAGGTTCGCTCACCAGCTGAGTAAGGAAGTTGTCCTCGACACACTCAAGGAACCTCCGGGACTGTTCCCTCTCTGCTGTGTTGTATTTCCAGCAGACATCTGGGAAGTTGAAGTCCCCCACAAGAACAAGGGCAAGCGATGGCGAGACTTCTCCCAGCTGCTTGTAGAAAGTTTCATCTACTTCTCTGTCCTGATTGGGTGGTCTATAACAGACCCCCACCACAACATCAGCCTCGTTGGCCTTCCCCCTGATTCTGAGCCATAGACACTCAACCGTATCATCGCTATGATTGAGTTCTAAACATTCATAACAGTCCCTAACATACAGGGCCACCCCACCATCTCTCCTTCCTTGTCTATCCCTTCTGAAGAGCTTGTAGCCATTGATTGTGGCACTCCAGTCACACGAGGCATCCCACCACATTTCTGTGATGGCTACTATATCATAGTTTTCCTGGTGCACCATGGCTTCTAGCTTCTCCTGTTTGTTGCCCATGCTCCGTGCATTAGCATAGATGCACTTCAGTTGGGCTAATGTTCCCAACACTTCTTTGTGGGTGGAAGCCCTAGTTCCTACCTGACTGCTCTCAGGTTTTTCCATGGCTTCTAACCCATCAATAACCCTTCCGTCTTTACTGCCCCATGTATCTTCAGTCCCTACCTCCACTGAAACAGAATAACAAGGGTTCTCGCTAGCTCGCCATCCTGCAAACCCCGACATGCTCCCCCTGGGCTTATTTCTAGCAGGCTCAGTTACATCCCCTTCCCCCTTCCAATCTAGTTTAAAGCTCTTTCAAGGAGCCCTGCTAATTCTTGCCCCAGGATCTTTTTCCCCTTCTAGACAGGTGTGCCCCATCTGTTGCCAGGAGGCCCAATGTCGTATAGATGTCCCCGTGATAAAAAAAAAATAAAACTCCACCGATAGCACCAGCCTCTGAGCCATGTGCTAATCAGTTCTATCTTCCTGTTCCTTTCCCTCCCTACCCCTGAAAGGATTGAGGAAAAAACTACCTGTGCACCAGAACCTTCAACTAGTCATCCCAGTGCCCTGAAGTCCTTTTTAATTGCCTTTAGGCTTCTGTCCAAAACCTCATCACTTCCAAGTTGCATAACCAGCAGTGGGTAATAATCACTGCACCGTACCAGACCATGGAGTTTCCTGGAGACGTCCCTGATGCGGGCCCCAGGGAGGCAGCAGACCTCCCTGTGGGATGGATGTGGTCGGCATATGGCACCCCCTTAGAAGGGAATCACCCACAACAATTACCCTCCTTTTCTTTTTAACAGTAGAAGTCCTAATGCATGGGGCTGGCTGGCTTGCCCTTGGCAACCCCCTGGATGGGCCTTCCTCTATGTCCTCATTTGCCTGCCCCTCAAGTTCCAGAGCCTCATACCTGTTAAGTAAGGGCAACTGGGAAGGTGAGGGAGGCTGGGGAGGGTTTCGCCTGCCTCCCCGAGCAGGGACCTGTTTCCATTCCTTCCCATCTCTTAGGCCCCCTCCTTCTGCCTGATTGCAAGAGGGGAGGGAATCCTGCGCTACTTCTGGCGCCTCAGTGTGCTCCCTTGGCCTCAGGGTGTGGCTCCACCAATCTCTCTCTGTCTCACACTCCCTGATACTCCTTAACCTTTCCACCTTCTCTT
Organism: Pluvialis apricaria; assembly: GCA_017639485.1. Taxonomy (NCBI): domain Eukaryota; kingdom Metazoa; phylum Chordata; class Aves; order Charadriiformes; family Charadriidae; genus Pluvialis; species Pluvialis apricaria. The sequence continues at coordinate 99,018,240 of CM030009.1, forward strand.
TCAGTTCTGCCACCATGCTGAGCAGATCATTCACCTGCTCGCAGCGCACACAGGTGTTGTCTTTGTTGACCTACAGTATGAGGGACAGGCTCAGGCACTCCCTGCAGCCAGAGTCCTGCGTGGCTGCATGTTTGTGTGAGAGCTGTGTTTGAGTCGCAACGTTCCTGCTAGCAACAGCTTTTGGCTGAGAGGTAACCATGGTTGGGTCCTCTTCTGGGAAGGCAATGACTACTGGTTTGCCTTTCAAAAGAGGAGGGGGACCAGTTACTACCAATTGATCTTACCTCTTGAGCTGGCAGTGCTCTCAGCACCCTGCCCACATGCCCTTCTACGCAACAGATGCCTGTTTGCTTGTTTGCCGCTCTGGCTCTGTGGGCTCTCTACTGAGGGCTCCTGGGTGACCCCCTGGGTGACACACACTCGCTGATTGCTTGCTGAGTGCTCTTTTGCAGCTTGTTTGGAACTGTCCTCCCCATCTTTCCTGTAGGCCCCCTACTTTGTAGAGCAGGGTAGATGGTTGGACTCGATGATCCCAAGGGTTTCTTCCAACCTAGACAATTCTATGATTCTATGATTGCCAGCTCATGTTGAGCTTCTCATCCACTGACACCCCAGAGTCCTTCTTCTCAGGGCTCCTCTCAATCCATTCTCTGCCTAGACTATATTTGTGCATGAGATTTCCCCAACCCATGCGGAGGACCTTGTATTTGGCCATGTTGAACTTTACGAGGTTCACACAGGCCCACCTCTCAAGCGTGTCCAAGTCCCTCTGGATGACATCCCTTTCCTACAGCGTGTCAACCACTCCACACAACTTGGTGTCATTGGCAAACTTGCTGAGTGTGCACTCCATCCCAACTTCCACGTCACCAACAAAGATGTTAAATAGTACTGGTCCCAGTACCAACCCTTGAGAAACACCACTTGTCACTGCTCACCACTGGGACATAGAGCCATTGACCACAACCGTTTGAGTGCAGCCATCCAGCCAATTCCATATCCAACGAGTGGTCCATCTGTCTAATCCATTTGTCTCCAAATTAGAGACAAGGATGTTGTGCAGAACAGTGTCAAATGCTTTGCAGAAGTCCAGGTGGATGATGTCAGTTGTTCTTCCCTTTTCCACCAGTGCTGCAACACTGTCATAGAATGCTACCAAATTTATCAGACACAATTTTCCCTTAGTGAAGCCATGTTGGCTGTCACCAGTCACCTCCTTATTTACTCATATGCCTTAGCAGGGTTTCCAGGAGGATCTGCTCCATGATCTTGCCATGCACAGAAGTGAATTTGACTGACCTGTAGTTGCCTGAGTCTTCCTTTTTTCCCTTTTTAAAAATGAGGTTATGTTTCCCCTTTTCCAGTCAGTGGGAACTCCACCAGACTGCCATAACTTCTCGAATATGATGGATAGTGGCTTAGCAACTTCCTCTGCCAATTCCCTCAGGACCCACGGATGCATCTCATCAGGTCCCATGGATTTGTGCACCTTCACGTTCCTTAGATGGTCTTGAACCTGGTCTTCTCCTACCATGGGCAGTTCTTCGTTCTTCCAGTCTCTGCCTTTGTCTTCTACAACTTGGGCTGGTTATTTTTTTCTGTTGTTATTGTTTTACACAAGTGCTCAGTTAAAACCTGCAACAAATGAAAGATTTCTGAGTTTTCCAGTGAAGACATCTTGGCATCATATGGATCAATTGATTCATCACACATGTTGAACCTGTCAAAATGAAATCTGAAAAGCCATATATTTCAGTGGGTAATTCCAGTCATGCCACCTGTTCTATATGATTTTTCAAATATATATCCTCAAAAATCAATGCTGTTGTATAAAACTCTCAGTATAATAATATGAGAAGATACTAGAAAGGAGCCCAGAAGTTTAGAGCTAAAATCTGTATTCCATATTGTTATTTTTTCTTTGATTTTTTTGTATGCTTTGTAATTCTCTCTTTAACAGCCCCATTGTGTACGTTCATCTCAACAGTTCTCTAAATAGGATTTCCCAAATACTTATTTCATACACGCACATATATATTTGGTGTTCTATTGATTTATTTATCTCCTATATCTTTTGCATTTAACAGATAGAAACTAATGTTTACCATTTTCCCTAAATTTTCCTGCATGCAACATATTTTATACTTTATAGTCTTCCATCTATTATATTACATTTTTCAAAAGTTCCAAAGAGCGCATCTGAGATATAAGAACAGAAAGTGATGTTATAACTCTATAATATTGAGCTGAATTGTCTGATTCTTGATAATTGCTTCATAAAAGCACAAAAAGCTTTAGGTCTATCCGCTCCAAAAAAAATGTTTTAGGAATTGTACAGAACACTGGAAACAAGAGCGCTTGATTTTCTATTTCCTCCGTTTTATAAAGGCATTTCCATAGGCTCAAAGTAAATGTAAAAGACTCCCAAAATCAATATAATAGTATTTTCTATTTACTTTTCCCTTCTTTGAGATGTTTGGATGTGCGGTAGACTACAGAATCCATCCAAAAGATCCTAACCTGTAAAGCTTACAGTGTAATGTTGCAGTTTCACAAAGAATTAAAGATCTATGAAAAGCTACATTTTTTTTTTCTTCGGAATTATTTATGAGTGCTAACATGCATTTTTACACTGTAACTTGAATAATCAGCTTCTTTAAACATGAAGTTTTGTGTAACATGGAGATAAACTGAACAAGTCTATATTGCCCTCTTACCCAACAAAATAAACACTACAGAAACAGTCCTTGGCTAGTGGTGATCTACACCTAAAGAGATCTGTGCCATAGTGTTAGCTGTCACTCTGTAAATCCTGATTCAAAGATATTCAGGGAATATAAGCTATGTCCCAGGGAAAAGGGGCTGAAGAGGTTTTTTCTGCACCTTTGGTTTGTAGGCTGATTAAATTTGCATCAAAAGTTTTTGCTGCTACTTGACTATCATTTGCGAATTAAGAAATCATTGTTGAAATTATTAGGGAGACTGGAGCTTTTGAAAGGGATTTTTAAACTAAGTAACACCTAAAAGTATAAAAACGAAAGTGTTTCATATTTCCTCTCATACTCTTCTTTCTTTTCTGGTGTGTCTCACAATGCAACAGATGTTTTGCATAATCATGTTACAAAGAATAAGTACATGAAAAAACTAAAACAAAAAAAAACAGCTTTTCTACATTTTTCCCCAGTAGGCATTCTAATTGCTTTCATGAGGCGCTAATTAAAAATGAGCCTTTTTTTCAGCATCAGATATGTGTTTTTTGTTGATATTCTTAGCACGGTAATGGATAGCTATGCTCTTCTAAGCCCCCCTTTAGCTGACATTTAAAGTAGAGGCAATTCCTATTTATGTCAGCTACCACTGCCAGCCGTGTGGGAATAAATGAGAGACACTTGTTATTAGGCAGAATGGGTATGCTGCTGCTAATACTTGTAATCTGCAGTGCAGAATACTGTTAGCCTCTTTTTGGTGAATGCAGAAAGCAATTTCTTGTCAGCATTCAATATAACACCATAGGAAAGAAGGCGTTATGAAAAGTAGCTGCATGGAGTTTCAACTACTAAAGACAGCCGAGTCCATTGGCTTTTGGGATACTGGTAGAGTAGTCACTAGGGTATTTATGATGCTTGAAAATATATCTCATTTTCAGGCATTTATATGAATGAATTACAGACAATATCTGTTTAGTCTGTACATCATGCATAGGAATGATACAGTATAATAACCTAAAATATGCATGGTTTGGAACCCTAGAATATTGATGAGGTAAATAGGGTTTTGTCTAACTAGAAAATCAGAAAGGAGTTATAGTTGTCTTCAATTGTTTTCCTTTTGTAGATCAGGCAATTAAAAATGGAGCCATGGGTTGACTTCTAAGGGCTTGTCTTTTCTGTACAAAGAAGTAAAAATTTTCAAATTTTTTTGCTACATCTTACATGTCTGTACACCAGATTCAATAACAATGTAGAGGTAACTAGCAGTCGCTTTTACCACACTAACGTAAATCCTGGTTCATAAAACACGATAACCATGAATAGGCTGAATGCCAAGACTTGTGTTTAACAGGGACGATCCCATAGAGCTTACACAAGCTGTTGGTGTCATGAGGAGCAAGGGAGGAGAAGGTAATATATGTCCTGTCCTAACTGTCAGAACTGGGCAAAGCTGACTGAGGTACATTTTGTACCAAGAGTCTTTTGTGGGGTCTTTAATAAGCAGGTCACTGTGAGAAGGTCTTACAGCTTCTCCACAATCTCTTTTTCTGGGTGTGTGAGCCAGGATCTGTGCGCAACATTTTGTGGATAGTACAGCCTTCTCCAGGTTTCCATTATCTCCTATGGGCCCAGTCCCGCAGGAAATGAAACCGGGGAAGAAACTTATATGAAAAGCTTCCCTAGCAACATTATGGGAAAATGGCAGGGGTTTTTAAAAACAAGTTCACATTTTTTCCTACCTGTCTTTAACTAGAGCTAGAGAAAATGATGAACAACAGCACACAAATTGTCACTAGATAATTATCAGATTAATTCAACTAGTAGATGTTACAGTTTGTCATGTTTCTTTTATGCCTGGGTGATAGGTAGATTCATAGATCAATGTATTGATAAACAGATAATGTATCACCGAATGATGGAAAGTTTGGCAGGAAGCAAGACTAGGAGAAAATGAAATTACAATTTATAAGTATTAGATATACTGATTTTATTGTGTAGAAGGGAGGCAGATTAATGTTACCACTGAAGTCAGGTAGAAGTTTATCTTCTTCATTTCATATTTCATAACAAAACTATGCAGTGCCATTTTTTTCCACGTAAATACATTTTCACTATTAGCTGCATGCTGACCCGGCAGTGCAGGGACTCAGACTCGCCCTGGCCTGAGCTGGGTGTTACTGGTGTCACTGGTTTAACCTGGGGGCAGTGACTGCTGCCTCCCCTGCTCCAGTTCAGCTCTGGGAGTAACAGAGGGGTGACACCCACCCCCACCGTAGTGACTGCCTGACAAACCATAGCCCTTTGTGCGCATGGGGCTGGCAGGTGTCACATCTGAGAAAATGAGTAGGTGCTAGGAAGAGATTTTTGGTTTGGTTTGGTTTCGGTGTAACATTTTTATGTATTCTTGAGACTTGCTTGCACTAATTTGGACCGTGAGTATTAGTGGACCAGCTATATCTGTTTACTGTATTTTGATGAGACTACTAAAACATTAATTGGACCAACAAAAAGTTCTTAGATTTGTTCCCTTTTGCCCATAGCACGTTTCTGAGTGCAATGCATCCAATAAGACTGAAAGCTATGAAGAAAAAAAAAATAATAAGAAATGCATTTTGGCCATTATTATGTTGTTGGTATCATTATAACTATTGTCAACATATGTTTAGAGGAAATAAGAAACTTCAGGGTAGCAGAACTGTTAAAATTCTTCGTGATAGCCATATTCCCCAGATGTAGTGTGTTAGCACAAGATTAATGTTGGCATGCCAATTATCCTTCATCTATCTAGTATAATATTTATTTATGGTCAGATCAAATGTTTAATCTAACATGGGTTTCATATTTAAATTTTATATATAAATCAATTCTTTTTTTCTTTCTGCCTGAGGATTTTCTCACTTTCAGCATTTAGTCAAATGAAAAGCAATTGTAAGCAGCCAGCATCTGCAAATATATTATGGTATCGTCTACCATAGGCAGGAGGCGTTAAGCATTGGACCGTTACCTGTATTAGTAAGAGTTGACACAAACTAGTGATTTTCACTCATTCTATGCTCCCTTCTGAAAAAATGTTAATGTAACTTCCTACATCAGCAGTTCTCAATGAATCATAACAAATGTATTTAGCTACCTATGACAAGAGCTACTACAAGGAAGATGGCAACTTTGCTACTCTCTCAGGAGCAAAGTATGGAGTTAGTGCAAGCACATCCTTGCTTATTTCTCAACTTAGTAGGCAATAAAATAACTTCATGAAGACCAAGAGATCATAAAAGTAACACGAAAATACAGGACCCAGTCAAATTTGAATTGTGTTTTATTGAACTATTTTTAATTATGTTGAGTTATGTTTGAATTATGTTTTATTTTCACATTCTTTGTATATCAGACATAAACATGCAAATTTACACAATAATGTTATTTTAATAAATGATACTACTTAAAACCTCAAATTTATGAATTTTTACTAAGAAAATTGTGGTATGACAGTATAGTTTTCTTTGTAACTTCAAAAAACTGAGTTTTCTTAATTCTGCTGAATGAATTCCTTCCAACGTAACTAACTGCATTGACTCAAAATTTAAAATGTAAGTGGTACTTACCTGCATCTACAAACCAGTGTAAAAAAAATTAAAATTGCTATAAGTCATTTACTGTAGTACTAAATAGGAAGTTCTTTCTACTTTTTTTTTTCTCCAAAATGAGTCTTTATTGGTCTTGTTCCCCAGGTCTTTTGAATAGTGCTATAAAATATTATTTTAGTGAACGTTGTGTTATTAGGTTGTACAAATTAGATGATTGTAATTTTTTTGCCACTAGAGGCACTGTTACAACAAAATACTATTAGTAAAAGCGGAGAATCACAAATTTAAAAAATAATGTAGGCCTGCCTTAAAATAAATGTAGACTTTTTTTCATTAATATCCTATAGCTTGGATCTCTTGAAACATCTCTTTTACATGCTATAGTATACCTTACATAAGATGAAAAATCAAAATCAACAGAAAAGCTTGTGAAAATATGCTTTAGTTCTAACTTTCAACAAAATAGGTGAAGCGGCTACACTGATATTACTGGATACTACTTGGAAATTGTAAACGAGATACTGTGCAAACACGTAAGAATCTGAACAGGCTCTTAGTCATCATGTTCATGCTGCATGTCTTTTCCAGTTCAGATTGAAGTTTTTCAAAGGAGATGGTCACTTATTCACTAAATTATACCAAATTGAGTAACAGTGGCATACTCAATTCTGAGATGAAGGAGTGTGGTGCATACTGCTACTGGAAATGAAACAAACAGCTGTTTAATGAGGGTTATTTTTGCAGCACCTGTTCCTGAATCCTCAAAGTAAATGGAAAAATTGGGCTAATGGTTTTGTTTATCAGCCACTTTCCAGTTGTTTGTGTCTGTTCTGAAGATAATGAACTTCTAAGGGGCTGATGGGACTGTAAGGCATGATAGCACAGGTACAAAGAACATGTTTAAAAAATATGGGAAAAACACCTTATTTGTTTTGAGATTTCTTTTGGTTTAGATCACCTTCTACATTAAGCATTTTACTTGAAAATTATTCACTTTTTCAGAATTAATATACTTTGATAGAAGATAATAGTTGTTTGCAAATAACTCTACCAACTACACTACCATAAATTAGATACAGTAAATACAACAACAACAACAACAAAAAAGTAATTACTGGCTTTGTTTTAAAGCATCAAAAGCAGTTGGAAACTTTCTCCCTGGGTTATATAATCCTACTTTGCCTGTTAATGAACACCTGATGTCCCTCAACTACCCAATTCACACTATAAATCCAGAATAAAGAGGACTAATAAAACTGAATTATGCAGTAAGACCTCTACAGTTTGAGTGTGGCTCTTATTTACTTCTGCCTGTGGACAAGGAGAGTCACTGCAGGTCTGCAAAAGTGGATCTAAGAAATCATCCAGCAGTCACCTGTCTCTGACACGTTTGTAAGCAGATCAGAGATATTGCTGTCTTCTCCTTGGCTGAAGAGAAGAAAGGCAAAAGCTATCTCTTCTGTGTATCACAATGGCCCTGCCAACGATCTTTTCCACTGTTGCAGGCACAAGCTTGGTGGAAAGATTCAATGAGAGTCACAACACAGAAGTGTAGCAGATATGTGCAATTATATTTCCTTTTTTCTATCCCTAATGAGGAAAAGCTGTTGAGGTTAAACAGTGCATGTCAGCTATTCCAGTTTCTTTAATTTGGAGAGCAACTGTTCAATTCCCAGTGAATTTATATACCAGTAGAATATAACCTGTATTATGAGCATCCGTATTAAGTAGACAGTTTCCTTGGTTGAGCAAAATCAGTGTTTTTATAAGGATTTATTTTAATTGTTGTTGTTTGTTTGCTTTTACTGAATGTTTTTTATGCCTAAAATAAAAATGCAAAGTTGATGCAACTAGTACAAACTGATAGTGACTTGCTTTAAGGAATCATTGATGTCCAGGAGAATTTTCCATTTTCTATTATCTGGAATCTTGTGGACACTTAGAATAAGATTTGAAAAGTCTTTGACTGGTTGCTATTGGTGTAACATCTAATCCAAACCCCCTGCAATGAGCAGGGACATCAACTCAATCAGGTTGCTCAGAGCCCTGTCCCACCTGACCTTGAATGTTTCCACAGACAGGGTATCTACTACCTCTCCAGGAAACCTGTTCCAGTGTTTCACCACCCTCATTGTAAAAAATTTCTTCTTATATCTAGTCTGAATCTACTCTCTTTTAGTTTAAAACCATTACTCCCTGTCCTACCGCAACAGTCCCGACTAAAAAGTTTGTCTCCATCTTTCCTACAGGCCCTCTTTAAGTACTGAGAGACTGCAATAAGGTGTCTCCGGAGCCTTCTCTTCTCCGGGCTGAACAACCCCAACTCTCTCAGCCTGTCTTCATAGGAGAGGTGTTCCAGCCCTCTGATCATTTTTGTGGCCCTCCTCTGGACCTGCTTCAACAGGTCCATGTCTTTCCTGTGCTGATGGCTCCAGAGTTGGAGGCAGTACTCCAGGTGGGGTCTCACAAGAGCAGAGCAGAGGAGCAGAATCACCTCCCTCGACCTTCTGGTCACACTTCTTTTGATGCAGCCCAGGACACAGTTGGCCTTCTGGGCTGCAAGTGTGCCTTGCTTGTTTATGTCCAGCTTTTCATCACCCAGTACCCCAAAGTCCTTCTCAGCAGGGCTACTCTCAATCCCTTCATTCCCCAGCCTGTGTTGATACCAGGGGTTGCTCCAATCTTGAATCTAGGACTCAAGAATATACATGAACACTGATTTTCAGTACAATTAGGAATATTATATGTAGTGTACTTACTGAAACAGTCTTACTATAATTATGTTAAATTATTGAACTTTTCTGTTTTAATGGAATCGTATCATTCATTACAGGTCTGTTAGGGAGAAAAATAAAGAAGAAACAGGAATAACAATTTTAAAAAGAAAATTACAAACAAAAAATTGCAAAATTATATTTTTTTCTAGATTTACTTCCTTTTCTATCCTATAATCCTGTTCCCCTTCCCTTTTATTTAATGTTTTTTCTCATTGAAGGTCATGAGAAAATTTAAGAAAAAGCTAAGAAAATCTAAAAATATCATTTTAAAAAACATTTTAGTTTTCTTTACATTTCCATTTGTTAACTTTCTGTTCATTTTTTTCCTGTTTCTTTTCTCTTGAATGTCTAAAAAATATTCAGAACACCTTCTGTAAAAGCAGTTAGAATTGATTATCCAGCTTAATTCAGAATCTTTTATGTTTACCCTCTTAAAGAAAAAGCAGCACAATTGACACAAATATTTTCCTTGAAAAATTATGTTTAAATAATATATGAAAACATAAATGTCTGTGCATTAATTACCACCTGAGTGACAAAACTCAGGAAGTATAATGCCCAGAATAAGAAACTCAATACATAAAATGTGGTGAGGTATTTTTTCAAAGATTCTAAAAAACACAATGAACAAAACTGCATTTACTGTTTTTTCTCTTATAATTTTCCTTTTAATTTACATGTATTTTTTCTACAACATAGTATTATAATAAACCAAAGTACAAACCAGCAGATGATGTACAAATGCAGATGAACATATGCGTAGACCAACTATCCTGTTTTTATAACTTGAATGGAAGTATTATTGCTGATACAGTGAAAAAAAAATTATAACTATTCCAGTGCAAAACTTTAAGTTGTACATTTAAAACAGAAGGGGGGAGGGGGGCGCATTTCCAGCAGGGTCCTCTAACAATAACATACTTTTCCAATAACAAGTTTCTATTCAGTAACATCCCTCTAAGGAAAAAACAGGCTTCGAAATGTTCTGGGAATGTCATCTTGTGACATTCTGATTGATCAACCCTTTTCCTCCTTGATGAGTTCAAAAGTTTGATAACATTAATTATTTAAAACTCTGAAGTCCTTAGTGAACTATTATCATCCTTTGCTGTTATATTAAATGTACAGAATGAATGACAGTGGAAGTAATTGGAAAATCTGAGGCTCAGAAAGGTTAAGTGACTTTCCTGAGGTCACAATGAGGATTTTTTTGACCTCTTGACTTGAAGAGCCATATTTAGTTCCTTCTCTAGCTTAATCCAATTAGCATCTTGATCGTCAGTTCAGTCCAAAGAACAATTATTTTCAGCCATCTGCTTTTATCATGTAGAAGCTCAACCTGTCTTATATGCTCTGTGGGAGAAGGACATGAGGTTAGATGCATGTTTCCTTTTGCAGTGCCCAGAACTTACAGAGGGAATGATAGTGCTTCCCCACAGAAGAATGAAGCACGCCGGCACGCTTGCATTTTACTGTGCCTGTCCTAGGCAAGTCCCTCAGCCTCCATATGATCTTCAGAAAGAGTCCTGAGTACCTGGATAATTTTTCTCTCCTACTTCAGCAGCTATAGCTATGGACATTAAAATAAACTGCTTTGTGTTGGCCCTAAAACAAATGTGCTGTAGCAGTTGGCAGAACTTTGCTTTAAATATACCATCATGAGAGCTTGTCAAAATATGATGCTTCAATCAACTATGCATTAAATCCAACAATAAAGTGGGTAGTTCTAGGAATGCGTTTACTCCACATGATTGGGCATATTGCCTACTGAGTTGCAGCTTTTTTGCATTTTCCAAACACTGTTAAGAGATTACAATCAGACTGGTACAGGGAAACTTGCTGTCAGTAAGGATGGTAATACTGCCTTGTTACACTACTGTTTTCAGCTTATTTTCAAGGCATAAGTTTGTCTGCAGTACAGAGTTTATTAAAACATGTCATCAGCAATAGAATTTTCTTTCTGACTGAGAATCCTGCAACATTGGGGTAGCATAAGGAAGAAGAAAAAGAATGTGCAAAAGTATTGAGGAGAAAACCTCTGCCTGTGAAGATTAACCTAACCGTTTTAAGACAGAGTTAAATGGATGTATGAAAATTTCTGGTAAAAATATGCAGATATTAGAAAGAGTCGCTAATATTCCAAAGCATGTTAAAATCCTAGAATCATAGACTGGTTCAGGTTGGAAGGGACATTCAAAGATCATTTAGTCTAACGCCCTTGCTGTGGGCACCTTTATTCACCTTTATTAAATCACCTTTATTCAATATTGGTAATTTGCATTTTCACAACGCAAACAAGTAATTTTCAAGTCTAAGAGCAAGAGAAAACAGGACATATTCAAAATATAGCATTTCTGGCTGAGTATTCTGTTACAGCTGGAACCTGACTAACCACCATCTGAAGAAAGTAACTGAAAGCAGCTGTTGTGTGCAACTGCCATCAGTTGCTAGATGGCTAACGCAACTACAGCATAGGAGGGCAGCAACTAGGAAGTGTTTTTGCAAAGCAAAGTTGCATTGTAAGATTGATATTTTCCAATGTTTTTCAAAGGACAGCCTAGCAATTTTGTGAGTTTGATGTAGTCACTTGGAATTGCTGAAGTTATTCTTAAGTAATGGATACATTACTGACTGATCATTAGTAACATTACTTAGACTGCTTAATCAATGGTTTCATTTATCTTATTTTTTCCGGGCAAAAGTTGCTTTTAACAGCATAGTGCAACACATATTCAAACACTTGAGTGATTTTGTTTTGTTCTTCAATAACCATGGATTATCACATAGGGGAGAGGAAAGCACGATAAAATAACGTGACAAGAAATGAACAATTAATGTCAGTGAAAGTCAGCATTTTTTCGTCGTTGCATAAAATGGTCCAGATTTTCCCATTTTCTTTATGTCACATGGCACTCCAATGATTTTATACCATGCCAGTGTGACTTTAGGATGATTCCAATGTAGGGGAATGGCTTGAAATATATGCGCTGGCTGTCAGTTCCTCTGCAGTTAGATCTTCATGACTTCATGCTTCAGGGCACAAAGAGATTTCTCCTGAAATTTGGAAATGACTGGCTTCTTGCTGGCTGCTAAGGCCATTTCAAACTACCTTAAATAAAGTATATTATGAGTTTTATAGTTTAGACTGCAACCAGTGTAACAAACAAGGCTGAGAGAAGAAACTTCCCACACCCATGCCACAAATGACCAAGTAATTTATCACTGTTTCAAAAAAACTTCTTGTTCATCAAAAGCGACATTACTATTGAAACACACTGAAGTATTACATGCTCTGCTTCACTGAAGCAAGATCCAACAGCACTAGTAATTCACTGTATTCCAACTACAACTTTAATTCCTTCCATAAATAAATAATTAGAACTATCACTTTATGAGAAACAATATTTTGCACTATGCCTAGTTCCAAAGCCTGAAGGAAGAAATCTTTCTGTAAAATCCTTTTTCACAGATGTTTCAAAATTAGATAGTATTTAAAAATTTACTATCCTAATTACTGAGAAAAAATTCAATAGTTTTATTTTAGAATTAGTTTGGTCTCTTTCATCACATCATGTATTAACTATTTGATGCTAAAAAGACTAACAACATTTCAATGAGGTGAAAATTCAAATATTGGAGATGGCATATATATTATGCTTACATATTAGGGAAATAACCTTTTGTATGTATTCTGAAATAGAATATCTGTGAGACATGGTTTAAGGTAATAGTACATAATCAATGCTTGGAATCACACATAAAAACATTAAGACCTGACCAAATTAACAATCAAATCGATTGGCTGAAATTTGCATTTCATCTTGCAGTGCTAAATGGTTTAGTATTTTACCTTTTAAAAGTCAAATATAGTTCAACATTTACAACTTCTATTAGACAGATTTGTAATGGCTTTCAAATAATAGTCATAAAAGACAGTTAATACGTTAGTGGGTTTTTCTTCCATTAAAATAAGTACTTTTTATCACTGATACTGCACAACAATTTATACAAAGGACTGAAAAGGTGACAGATTATTTAGATGTATGTAGCAATATATAGGGGACAATTTTTTTTTTTTTTTTGTTAAATTTGTATTGATGGATTTGACCTTTCTAGGAAAAGTCACAGACACTAAAGAATCATTGCTGTTACTCGGCTTGCAACAGCACATTAACTGCATAGTGCAAGGCTGGCATGAATGTCACTGTTAGAAAATATATGTTCTAACAATAATGAGATCTATGGCTATCAAAGGCAGGCACTTTAACCAAATTTAAACATACAATTGTGTGTATTTGTGGGTGTCTGCTTTCATTCACCTGGTGACCTGCATTTAGTGAATTTGCTGTACAAAGAGACTTTGTATGTAGATATTATTTGTCACTGATTGATTAAAAGCAAAGGAGAAGCAGTACTGTTACAGTGACCAATGGAATCTAATAATCTTCATATTTGCTTTAGGATTTTATCATTAGTATCTTCACAGGCAGGTTGTTTCTTTTAGATGCCTAAGGCTCACCTATCTGATATAAAATTATAGAATTGTATAGATCAAACTCCCCTAAATATCAAGGATTCCATATATCCATATATAAGTTGTAGTTTAATGTGCAATTTCTGATAATTATTCTTACCTAACCAGTGTCTTTCTGTCTGTATAGCTTTCCATTTTGTATCTTTTCATACCCTTCTTTTCTTCCATCAGGTGGTTAGATATATTGAGCAATCTTTAATTAATCTTTACTTAAACAGATTAGCAAAACAGTATACAAGCATTCTGTAATAAATCATAGAATCATAGAATGGTTTAGGTTGGAAGGGACCTTGAAGATCATCGAGTTCCAACCCACTCTGCCGGGACACCTCCCACTAGACCAGGTTGCTCATGGCTTATGATTATAGCCCTAGCAGTAGACTTTCAAAGATGGCGTACAGTGTTATGTTCAAAATCTTGTGTATGGGCAAAGAGGAAGCTCACCTTATATGTATAGAAAGTGAAGTATAGTAGAAAGTGAAGTGAAGTAGAAGTTTCTTAGTATAACTTAAATCTTAGCATTAACCTAAACATTATTAATCTAGATCTATTACAGAAAAAGAAAGGTTATTAATACAGTTAAAACTGTTACACACAGGCTTCTTATTTTCTACCCCTTTTCCTGGTGTTATGCTCACCCTTCCCTTTCTCCTCTTGACTCTAAACTTGGTGCTTTCATACTGGTGTTGTAGGCAGGTGTGTTACAGTCAGTTGTCAGTATCTGGAGTCCTTCACTGGGGGGAATATGATGGTCACGCTGATGGCGTTCTCTTCCTTATTCTAGGATCTACTTGTGGTAATTTTTATGCGTTTACTATCATCACATATAGTAGTACCATACAAAGATAACAAAAGTAAAATAAATTAGGGAGACACCTGGCCATTTAGAGAAATTGCTGTCAGAGCTAAACCAAGTAAAATAAAGCTGCAGGCAGATCAAGAAAAGTTCAGATAGAGCAAGCCTGATGAACCTCAGTCCTGAGATAAATTCAGTATAAAGCTTATGGCCTGTTTCTGGGAATGGAAATGCTGTATGACAGAACTACATGGTTACAATGGGAAGATAGTAGATGCCAGGGCTTAATAAAAGGAAATAGAAACAAACAAACAAAACACTGTTGAAAATAAAGTCCCAGAAAATTCAGTAACTCATTTGTAAGAATTTGCTTCTATCTGAAGTTATTTGTACCGAGAAAGTTTAGATTTGCCTAATCAGATAATGGCATCTGGATTCACAGAAACTCTTGTATAATGACTGTACTTTTTCATTTTCAAGAGAAATGTCCAACATTAGAGAGACTTTGTTAGTGAACATATTAGTGTATATCATTATCAAGGTACAACATGCTCTAGTTTGGATAGATTTATTTTTCAGGGGTGTGGGGGCTTTGTTGATTTGATTGTTAGTTTTGTTTGGTTTGTTTTCCCTTGCTAAATCTGGAAAATTCCTCAGATTAATCAGGTTACTGCTCCAGCATCTAATATACCTGGATTTTTTTAATCACATTCCACACTAACTGCTTTAGTTACAGTCTCTGATAAACTACATTTGAAGTTAAATAAAACAAAAGCAACCAAAAAAAAGAGAAATAAACCCTTTAATTAATACCAGAATACATAGAAATATTTGTTTAATGTCATAGAGTTTTGCAGGAATTTAATTGATTTGAGATTTTTTTTTACATTTTTGAAAATTCCTAAATTGATCTTAATTTTTTTGTACAGTAATCTGACCAGCTAAATATCGTCATGAATACAAAGTGTATTTCAACAAGTGATCTTTAATACTGCATTCCTATTGTTTCTAAGCTTTAATTTTGCAGTCTGCATAGCTTCTATGCATGTTAAATTATTACAGAGGCAACTGTTTAAAATGAAATGGATGATATAATACATTTCATTCTTGCTCTAGTTGTGGCACATGGCTTGCTTCTCTTTAAGAAGTAAATTGTTAGCTGGAGAGTCTTCTCAATATGTGAAGATTAATAAAACTAAGTAAGAGTATATACAGTTCAATAACAGTATTCAGTTTATTGCACTGTAGATTGCATTCCCTGGAGGAAGAAGCATATATATTTAGCAGATTCCCTCAGGTAGAGATGTTCATGCGAAACCTGGCAGGTTTTAAAGTTTCAAGTATAGGAGTATTTATCACTACATAAATTATAATGTATTTGTTGCATATCCACAGCTTTCATGGCTGTTATAGTCCAAGATGAAAGCATGCTTCTAATGTGTATGTCATAGTTTTCCTACCTATTAATCCCCTCAAATATTTTTTTTTATTATAAGCAATATTATTCTTACAGCTGTTATTCATGATAGACTCCAGCTTCCATTAAATTTTTTAACATGCTTCTTATCCTTTCCTTGCTTTGGAAAAAGTTCAGTGCTGTTATGTGCAGGACTTCTAAATCTAAGGTATTGTTCTTTCATATCTATTCTCTCACTGACTGCATCAAAACAAGAAAGTTTTCTCAAGCAAAAACATCAAATCCATTAAATACACCCTTATGGCTGGATTATATCATTTCCTCTACCAAAAGTCCCTATTTAAGTGTATCTTTCTAATATAGTAATATTACTGCACATTAATGACTGACCTCTGACACCACATACTTGAACCTGCCACCCTTTTACCCTGAGAAAAAGAGAATGAGGGTAAAAAAAGAGGAATCTCTTTCAGCAAACTCCATTCCTTCTTGGTGTGGAGTACCAAGTGTGGAAACTCCACTCCTCCATAAAACTCTTTCAGGAATAAATAATTAAGAACATCTTTTCCTTTGTGTTTTCCCACAGAACTGTATCTAGTATCTAAGAGAGGTTCTGTTTATGATTACACTTAAATCAGTAACTGAAGAGAAAAAAGGAGGTGAGAGGAGGAAGTAAAAAAAAAAAGAACAACTAAACCACAAAACCAACAACCAAACAAAAGAACCAAACACTGAATCTTGAAAGTTTTTCAATTTAAACAGAATGAAGTGCATGCATGTGTTTGAGAACATGAAGGCAGACATAGCTTTTTCTTTTGAGGCTGTCTGCAGACTGTCCCATACACTATACATGCCTGATTCTCTTTCTTGTCCATTCGTCATCATGTGTTGCTGAGAAGGACAGGTGAATGCTCACTTTCAGAGTATTTCTTTTTTCTTTTTCTTTCTATTTCTTTTTTTGTGGAATACCTCTTCTAGAAATATTTTCTTCTTAGGTCACCTGGCATCTCTTCTGATGAAGAAAGTACCTTCAGGCAAATGGCACACAAACTCTGAGATGCAAATCTCCCCCAGAGTCCCGTGCTTTGACTGTGACATTGGCAGACATGGTTTGTATACAGGACCTCTGAGAGCTGTCTGTGGCCTTGAAGGAAACAAAGCACACTCCCCTCACGCACGCCTTCTTTCTCACCTTTCACCAAACACAAAATGTAGTCTTCTCCCTCTCATTCTGTACTTGTCAATAACAACACAGAAAACCTAGGAAGGCAACAACAAATGTAGTGGGAGGGAATGTATCAGGAGCAGGCAGAGAGTGGGCTGGGGTGATGGACGGTGGTGGTGATTCAAAAGGAAGGAAATGGTAGGGAAAGATACAAATGCTGAGATCATGTTTACTATTGCTTTTAGGGATCTGTTTTCTTACTAGAAACAAAAAAGTACGGAGCCATGATTTTGCACAAATTTTGTTATTTTTGTAATTTACATACATGTCAGTGATTTTTTTAACATCCCAATCTCTTTCACTGCAATCACTCTGTCTCAAAAAAAGTTGCATGGGACTGAAATTAATATTAGTTTATATGTCCTCCTGCCAGTGCAGGACATCAGCTCTGGGTGCATCAGGTAACAGCAAGCATCCAGTCAAAAGGTACACTGGCATATCACAATAAACTGCTTCGGATTAAGGGGACATAAATATGTAGGACACAAAGAGTCTGCGCCCATCCTTCCACTAGTGGTGGCTACACTGAGGCTTGCATGGGTTTGTATGATCTACCAGAGAAAAATCCCAAACGTGCCAACAAAAGTGTATTCTGTGCCTTCAAGGAATGATGCCAAGAATCATGCCAGAGGTAGAATGCCTAAGTTTTAGTATTTAAAGTTTCTCGAAAACTACTAAGCAGCCCTTTAAAATCCTTAGACATGTTAACAGTAGCATCAAGTCAGTGCGACTAATATATGACAGGTGATCTGAACATTTACTAGCATTTAAATAAGAAGCAATTCTGTTTTTTAAAGGATGCAAAGGTTAGTCTTTATGGTTGTTGTTATAGTTTAGGCTGTTTTCAGTCAGCAAAACTTATCCCGCAAAATAATTCTACTGCCTTGTGACACCAATGCTTTTTATTGTCTGCAAAAAATCATGTATGAAACACAACTGCCATTGTGCCAAATAATCAATAGCCTGATTTTAGCTTTATTAGAGAAGCAAGAAAATGGAGATTTATTTTGTTATTAGTCAAACAAAGTTAGAACCCCAGAAGGACACTGTATTGGTCTTGTTAAGATGCTCTAATGAGAACTTCAGAAACTTCTAATACGCTTTTTATTAGGTTTTGAAAAACTTTGAAAAATCAAACATTTTGGAAAGAAAAATATATCATTTACCCTCACAGGTGGATAAAGTATGAGAATATGAGAGAAATAGAAAGTGTGAAACTATGAAAAGAACGGAATTAGGAAATTAAGAAGACAGCAAAACACCAGTTATTTGCTTCAAACGTAACATTGGAACTTAAATCCTTTAACTTCTGGCCATTCCTCATTTTTCCTTATGTGTTTTATCTGAGAAATTCCTGGGAACAACTTTGTAAGAGCCATAGACAATGCTAAGCAACTGTAATTTTTAATAAAGTAAAAAAGTACATTTTGTAAGCAGTATGCTATACAGTATTCAATAAAATGTAATGAAACCTTTGCTGTGTAACTGTAAATGCACATGAATAATTATTACCTTCTTACATGACTATGTCTTGGAGATTTATGTCCTGACATCTCAAAAGACAACACTGTACACGTATCACCATTTATTGTAAAATCTATTGAAACAAGAATAATGCATTTTTTTCTTTGTAGTGGATCTCACATTAGTACTATGGGTTTGCACTACTGATATACATTGTATCTGATTATTAATACATACATATTTGTAGATATTTTTTACCCTCCTTAGGGGATCTTTAAACATGGGAATTGTTGTTTTTTTGAGTGTAAAGTGCTAGGATTTTTAAGTTCTACCACAGTGCATATTACGGTGTCAATACTTAAGTATAGAAAAAAGGTTATTTAAAGTCATTTCAGAACAATTTTGGTTCCATTCCTTCTAAAACTAATTGAAATTGTACTACTCCAGACTGTTCATGTATCCCCAAAATGCATTGTCTGGAACTCTTGACAAAAAGTTGTGTGTCTACTTTTACACATTCCCTTTATGCCCTCTTAGATCTAAGACAACACAAAAAGACTGATAAATGTGTTATCTCCGATATGTTATTCCCACTCAGGGAATAAATACTTCACACCTAGCCATACCAGAATTATAACTATAGGAACAATATATATGCTTAGATGTGTTGATTAACATCTTGGGTGGAGAAACTGGTTTCTCTAGAGACCGAGGCAGTTTCTGCTGCAGAACTGACCTAGTTGAGCACAGGTAACACACTTGGAAACAGTCAATAGAAACCATTGCTGCAGACACAGAAATGGTCACATGGGTCAAGCTTTTTTACAGTCAGGAGGTGTTTTGCATGTAGTTTTAAAACAATCAATAATCACAGATCATGTATATTCCAGCCTGATGGGACCACAGGCCAGCAAAACGGAGGTTCACAGACTCCCTTCTGGACCAGCTGGAAATGATGTTGCAATGATCACTTCAACAGACTCCTATCATCACCCAAACAGGGACTTTCCTGTTCTAAAGGTTCAGTTCCACATGTGAATATTCCTATGCAAAGAATCACAACAAAATATTTTTTTAAGCACTATTTCCATGAGTGTCTAAGCAACACAACCCTAGAAAGCCCAGACCTCTCCAGGGCTATGGTGCAAGATCCTCTTTATTTGCTGAAGGTTAACATTTATGCAATACATTGTATCTGACTGGCATTATCCATGTAGCACTGTTTAGGAAATTTATCCCTGTGTGTAAACTTTGTACTCCTTTTTTTCTTTTTCTTTACTAAGTTCAGCCACAGCTTGT
This sequence comes from Pluvialis apricaria, assembly GCA_017639485.1. Lineage (NCBI taxonomy): Eukaryota > Metazoa > Chordata > Aves > Charadriiformes > Charadriidae > Pluvialis > Pluvialis apricaria. Next base: position 99,038,047 of record CM030009.1, read on the forward strand.
CCCAGTATGTTTTCTTGGCTCATACATGATATTGCTGTTTCTGATGCTTTGACTATTTAGATGTATTGTTTTACAAAATGCTGGGTATAGTATATACATTTCCATAGCTGTTGAGCATTCTCCTGTTATATTTTTATGTCCTACTGAAATTGCATCCCTCAATTTTTAAACCATATGAGCTTACAAATAAAAATATTCATTTGAAGACCAAGGTGCTCCAAGGGGTCAAAGGCTTGTCTAAGCATGAACCTAAATCTGTGTCTTCAGTAGTAACCTCACCTTCTTAAAGTCAGTAGATGTGTGATGTAATCAAAATCTCAATTTTTTATTCTAAGTATTCTTTTCTCACTGTTGATTGGTTATTAGATTTGTGGATTCAGTAATCACTCTGGGCATGGGGTAAATGAGATAGATCATGCAGTGGGCATCTATTTTAGTTTAATAAAATCACAAGCATTTGCAGATCCATTCCAGACTTCCTGTATTCATAGCTGTCACAATAATAAGGTACAGTTAAAGGCACAGTTCTGAATAATTCAGGCTGCAACTTTCTAATGGTTTCTGCTTTTCCTTCTTTATATTTCTTCTCTGCATCATTTCATGACTACTGTATTTTTTCTCCTTTTCCCATTATCTCTCTCTTCTCTCCTATGATTACTTTCACTCCTGCTGCTCTCCCTCACTACCTCAGACTATCAAAAAAATGTGGGTATATTTTAACATGTTTTTATATTAAGTGTGTTTTTAAATACTCAATAAAATATTTATCATGCAAAACAAGATTTGAACTAACCTATTTTTTGCAGTGTCAAAAGCTCATGCTGTATGTGTTGTTAAGCTTTTGACTATCCTTTGTCAACTATCCTTTCCTAGTTCTAAGTTGAAGAATATTTAATTTATTTCTGTACTATTCCTCTTTAATCTATTCTTTTTCTTGCAGAGTCATGACATTGGACAGATACTTGAGATCTTTTTGTGTTAAAAGTAAATAATAAACTCTGCTTAACAAGCTTTAGGAATAATAATTCTGTAACATAAATGGTAAATGCCAATGTTGATGAAGGGCTATCAAATAGATCATTGAAATAACAACAACAAGCAGCAGCAAGTTTAAGACTCGGCAGAATGGACGTGGCAACCCAGACACAGCTACCACAAAAACATGCAGCCATCCAGGTCACAGGCTACAGGGATTGCCAGGGCCTTTCACTGGTAACAGATGGCAGTAGTGAGAACAGCTGTGTGAGGTGTGACCAGGTGGACAATCTGCTCAGACTGGTGGCAGAGCTACAAGAAGAATTAGAAAGGTTAAGGGGGATCAGGGGACTCCGAGAAAGTGGTAGACTGGTGGAAACATGCTCTGCTCTTCCTGAGACAGAAACAGGAACAGCCACCAGAAAAAAAAACAAGATCAAGGGGATCCTGTATCCTCCCCCCACCAGGCTGAAGGCAGCAGCTTAAAGGAGAGAAGTGAATGGAGGCAAGTCCATTCTTGGGGCAGCAGGTGAACCCCCTCCTTGCCCACTCCACCTTCCCACATACCTCTGTACATCAGGTATGAGGCTTTGGATGTGGAAGGCCAGTCAATAGATGGTGTATATGATGGTCCATCTTCACCAGAGGTACTGCCAAGGTCAGAAAGGCCTACCCCCGGTATCATGACCACCTCCATGAGGAAGAAAAGACAGGTTATAGTTGTAGGTTACCCCCTTCTGAGGGGAACAATGTCCAATATGCCGGACAGACCCTCTTCTTGGGGAAGTCCGCTGCCTCCCCAGGGCCTGGGTTAAGGACATCACTAAGAAACTTCCTAGCCTGCTGGCCCTCAGACTACTATCCATTACTGCTTTTCCATGTGGGTGGCGATGAAGCTGCAACATGTAGTCCAAGGACAATCAAGAGATTTCAGTGCCTTGGGATGGTTGGTAAGGGAGTCTGGAGCACAGGTTATTTTTTCCTTCTCTCCTTTCATTTGTAGGCAGTGACACTGGAAGAAACAGATGGGCCCAGTCTGTTAATACGTGGCTCCATGGCTGGTGTTTTTTTTCGATAATGGAATGGTCTACACAGCACAAGGCTTGCTGGCATCAGATGGAATTCACCTTTCTGAAAGGGGGAAGAGCATCTTTGCTCACAAGCTAAGGGGGCTCATTGACAGACCTTTAAACTAGGCTTGAATTGGGAGGGGGATAATATGAGCCACACTTGGGGAAGTGTGGCTGGAAAGCTATCCAGCAGAAAAGGACCTGGGGGTATTGGTTGACAGTTGGCTGAATATGAGCTAGCAGTATGCCCAGGTAGCCAAGAAGGCCAATAGCATCCTGGCCTGTATCAGGAACAGTGTGGTCAGCAGGACTAGGGAAGTGATTGTACCTGTGTACTTGGCACTGGTGAGGCCCCGTCTCAAGTACTGCGTTCAGTTTTGGGCCCCCTGCTACAAGAAAGACACTGAGGTGTCTTCCTTGTCTTCCAAGGAAGAACAATGAATCTGGTGAGGGGTCAAGATCACAAGGCTTATGAGGAGTGGCTGAGGGAACTGGGGTTGTTTAGCCTGGAGAAAAGGAGCCTCAGGGGAGACCTTATCTCTCTCTACAACTACCTGAAAGGAGGTTCTGGCGAGGTGGGTGTCAGTCTCTTCTACCAAGTAACAGGCAATAGGATAAGAGAAAATGGCCTCAAGTTGCACCAGGGGAAGTTTAGGTTGGATATTAGGAAAAATTTATTCACTGAAAATGTTATCAAGCACTGGAACAGGCTACTTAGGGAAGTGGTTGGGTCACCATTCCTGGAAGAATTTAAAAGACATGTAGATGTGGTGCTTAGGGACATGGTTTAGTGGTGGACTTGGAAGTGCTAGGTTAGCAGTTGGACTTGCTGATCTTAAAGGTCTTTTCCGACCTAAACAATTCTATTATTCTATGATTCAATGACACAAAATAAGGAAAAAAATACCCTTCTGCAGAAAAAATATTTCACTTAAAGAGTTCTTTTAAGTGTTGTAGGATCTCAGACATTCTATGGAAATCTCAATGTCATTTTGAGTTTGATAAAAACTTAAGTATTTACATTTTGCATTTTAATTTAGAAAAAAATTAATATTTTGTATTTTAAAATTTGACAGTGTTACTCAAAGTTGCTTTTCATTCATATTCTAGTCAATCTTCAGTTTCCGGGTCATAGATGTCTCTAAGTAATAGTGTCTATGACAGTTACATGTCCTGTACTATTGCTTTAGATGCTGACCTTACAGATATTCAATCAGTTTCTCTAGCTCTCTTAGAACTTTATTACGACTTCAAGTCTCAGAAATTGAAACATCCAAACTAGAACTGATATATTTGCATAGCAAAATATAACTCTCATCACAACGTATCAGTGCAACCTTTACCATAGGATTCTCAATTATTCTCTACTGGAAATAAAATGAGAGAAGAAAGGAATATTTCTCACTGTATTCCTCGTTTCCACTGATAACACTGTAGGAATGAAATGCTATAAAAATGTCATCGTGTATGTTGTGATAAACATGCTTTTTTGTAGATGACAATTTTACAGAAAATAACATTCTGCATTATACTTAGACCTTAGTCTACACCAGAACTGTATGTGAAAAGACGTACACAAATGTTTAGCGTTACAGCATAAAAATATTCTCTAAGCAACCAGTCTTTCAACTGAGTAAACACACAGCTTTACTAAATTATTAAATTGATGTGCAAACAAATCAGGATGAGCTTTTCATCCTTTATTTTAGTCATTTGCAAGACTGAAATTGTTACCACAGAGACAGAAAGATTATAATAGAAAGCTACGGCTATTTCTATACATTTCAGATACATCTTCTATGGGATTCTCATACCTCATTGATTCTCTTGTCTTTAATGATCATTGCTAATCTGTGCAATGGGCAAGTAGAAGAGTAACATGGATGAGCAGTCTATGTCTATTCAAATAGATTTAATAACAGCCTGTAAATACTTGATATGTAAATCACAAACCTTAAATCTTATCTTGATGTAATTAATGAGCATAATTGTACTGCAATTGTGACTGTGTTTCCAAGGAAATTATTTGCTAGAAAAATAAGACATACTCACACAGCTACCATCGCCCATGATTCTGGACCCATCTTATAGCATAAAACAATTGACGGTCCTTTGTCCTTATCTTTTTTAGACTTGTTTTAGTGTCGGCAGTATTAGAGCTAACCTATGCTACACTCGTAACTGAGGGACAAAATGGATAAGCTCAGTTCTAATTGACCAAAATTCAGGTAGATTTTTGAGATATCTGAACTAATGTTCCATTTTACCTCACTTGCTCGTAGAAGCTCTTCTTGCTCCATATGGCTAGGAAAAGGTCTATTACCCCAGTATAGCTACGGAATTTGTTATGCTGGAAAGCTGCGTTACATTTCTAGTGAAACTTGTTTCAGGTAACATTTTTGCACCTGAAACAACATAAAGCAGATAGTATATATTATTTCTCTTGAAATAATTTTGTCTATCTAGGCTCTGAGACACCAGCTGGTACATTTAACCATTTCAAGTCTATGCAGGGATTGAAGTCAGGCTCTTAAATGCAGTGTAACCATTGATATAATTTTTTTACAGTGATTATAGACCTTTCATTCAGCCACAAAAAGTCACACTCATGAGTGTATGCCACTTCTCATCCTGGAGGCTGCTAAATCAAATAACTGTAAAGATGCCTCTACTGTACACTATTGCAAAGTGGACATGTGGCCTCAAAATTCATTTCATCAAAGTAGCAAGCAAACGCTTAACTTTAACTCTGTAACAAGCCCCACTAACTTCTACAGTGCACTTATCGTTAAATAACTGCTTAAAACTTTGACTAACTTTAATGAGCTCATGAACCATGCTTGTAAAATGTATGAAGGACTATTGATGCTCCCCAAATAATTGTAGAAATGTGGCATAATTTTGCCACTGAAAAATGAATTTGAAACTGCTTCAGTCTGTGCAGATTTTATTAGTGTTATTTTTTTAGGTGACAGTTTGTAACAAAAAGAAAGGCCTATAAATTATAAATACATTAACCAGGATATAATTGAATATAAACATAGTAAAGCAGCATAAAGTAGTATAAACAGTATATACAGCAATAGTATGTAAACATTCTGTAATATTGTCATGGCATCGCTAAAGACAATGTACAAACATTTTGCGTAATTATATGATCTGTGTGACCACAAAAGGGGCAAAGAAAGTCATGTAGTTGCACATAGGAAGCATTCAAGCAACAAAAGTTAGTATAAGGACAAGATAAGCAAAAAAAGAGATTTCAAATAAACAAGGCATTCTGCATCCATCCTGCATCCAAATACTTAAGAAAGATAACTGGCAAAATCAAAAATGGTGAAAGCAGTGTCAGGAGCAGGTAAGACCCCCTCACAGACCCTTTATGAGGGTCATAACAGTACAGAAACATCAGGTATAAGCAGGGAAAATCAGAGAAGAAAAAGGAGAGGCTCATTTCAGTTCTGACTTCTTTCAGCATTGAGCTCCATAGACCAATCTCCTGGGCCTTAGCGACTAGCAGTCACCAAAGACTGTAGGTCTTCAATGATAACTAAACAACTTCAGCTCTATTGTCTTGTATGCTCAGAGCTTATTTAAGAAGCAAGAGCTAAAAAAAAGTTTTGAAAATGCAGTAATAATGATTAATATTGTGTAAGAACTAGCCAGTAACATAATGTGTTGTTAATGAATAAGTTTAGCAAACTTCATTAATTTTTTATGTTTGAAACTTCTCATCATAGTCGTGTCTAGATACTTGACATACATAAATACTCATACATATATTCATAAAAACTTATATAGTTGCAACAATGCTTACTACTTCACCAAACAAAATCTACTAGTTATGTACTAGTACTACAATTTGCACTGTTGACCCATTCACCAAACCTTACAAATTTATAAAAATAGAAGGGGAGGAACAGAAAACAAAATTTATCATGAATTTTATTCTGATAGGTTTACAAATGTTTGTTCAAGGTAATGAAGCATTATTAAGAAGATAATGAGAACAAAATCCTTGGAAACATAAAGACTAACACAGCATATTTGAATAGTTTCTACTTTACCTCTCCAGGAGAATTACATTTGTTTGTAATTTGAAGCTCTTGTAGTTTCATGCCAAATTCAGATTTAATCACTACTGTTTAAATTGCTCTACTAGAGTTTTTAACAGTTTGGTTTTGTTTTTCTTCAGGTGTGCAACATCACAGAAGAAAGTACTTAACAATTATGACTAGTGAGGCTGTTACTCTTTCCTTTATTTTGCAATAACAGTAAGTGTTTCATACATTATGTTAAGATCTATTTAAACACTACATTTTTTCAGGATGCTATGTGCTATCACCAAAATGCTATTCACAGAACTTTGATGAAAAAGTACTTCTATTTAGTACAGAGCTAAGTACACTGTAAAATCATTGCAAGTTTTGCCACAGAATAACATATACTTTCTTTACTGAAATACTCAGTAACAACTTATGGTCAGCTTGTTATCAAAGGTAAGAAAAAAATGTACCTTTTCAGGATTTTACAGCATAAATACATATCTTCTTATGAATGTGGCACACGTAATTGAAGACATTGCTCTTGACAGCTATTGATGACTGCCACTTACCTAGAGTTTATCACATCCACAGTAAAGCCAATAGAGAAACCCGTTAAGCATTCCTAATCCACTTTAGTGCAACATCAAATCATTTTTCTTAGAGTAGTCCTCAAGATAGTTCATGGCAACTTGTCTGACTTTGTCTAAAATAAATTCTATTCTAGGTGTTCTACAACTTTTGCTACTGAACCATTGGGATATAGCAGTATCTTAAATTGTTCTTGTTTCCAAAGTGATGATGTGATTATGTTCTCATTCTTCCAGTATTTTCTAGAAGCTGCAATTTGACTCTCTAGTCTTCCCAAAACTCTCCTCCTTTTTCCTGGTTGTTACTAGAAACAGCAAAGATAATTGCACAATGTGGACTAACTACATTTAAAGTAGCTGCAAAAGAAAGTATTAATAATAGATATTTTGTTAGTAAATAGACTGTACCTTTCAAAGTCCTATCCTGCTCTTCTGCATTTCTTAAGGTTAAGAGCACTTAATTCTGTCCTCTGTTAGACATAATCTTAGGAAGATTGTGTTGAATACCTCTTTTGCAGACTGTAAAAAAATTGATATTATCTTTAGGTTCAGCATCTGAGTCAAAGATCAGGCAACTAATCTTTGCTATAGGGTAGCTGTTCATAACACCACTAATTTCAGTTTCAGATTCGTATGGTTGGATTTATCTTTCAAAATTTAAACATATAGACTGCCTTTATAGTCATGGAGAGAAATAAGCAATTTTGCGACATGATTCATCTCACCCAAAGCGGATCTGAAACAGGTCAGACAAGCTCCATCCTAAAAATGTATCTTTATATCTAAAGAAAAGGAAGCCTTGAGTAAGTAGAATTGTTGTAGACATCTATATTAAGTTTCTGTTGTTCTGACATTATATTCTAAGTTGGAAATCTGTCATTAGGGACCAATGTTTCTTAATGACTACTTTTTTTCTCTACAAACATTTGTGTAAAAGTCTGCACTATGATCCAGACATTTTAAAAATCAACATGGAATAAATCACCTGTAGATGCTTTTATACTGATTTCATTTAATTTCATCTTTGGAGTCAGTTTAATTTCGTACATACCCCAAAACCAATACATTTATACTCAAATACATATATACCCAAAAGCCAATACATTTTTTCGCAAAAAAAATGTATGTCTCTGTTTTTTCCCAATCCATTAGCATAAATCTATTTTTAAATGATTAAACATGTGTAAATTGAAAAGGATCAAAAATACTGTAGAGGTTAAAAATTCAATCATTTAAAAGTTAGGATGCATTAATTTTTTGTCCAGTAGTCTGTACAGTATAAATTCAGACTTTTTTTGTGTTTATTCCTTTCAGTTCAGGAGTTACTCATGCAATACTTTGGTTTTCCATCCCTTCCTCATTCAGGCCTCTCCTCAGTTAACACTATTCATGTCTTCATTTCTCCACATTTAGTAGCTCTATTGACTTAAAGTCTGAATACTTATGTTCAAGATCAGTATCTCAAGCTAGAAAATACTTTCAGATTGAGGCAAACTCTCAATATTGCTTTTTGTCTGCACTGTTCAACATGACATCCCTACTTATCTGTTGAACTTCATTCGGATATTGCACTGTGTGTGTAGAGAATCTTATATTTTACTGAAGGTCTTTCTGATTACAGTCCTCACCTGTTTATCCTTAAAAGCAATTCATAGTCACAGTATTGTTTTGTCAGATTTGGCAGGTATTATTATCCCTATTTTACAAATGAGAGACAAAAGGCTAAGAAAATTAAAGATTTGTTGCTAGAATTACTTAGTAGTTAAAAACATTGTTATTTTTACGAATTCGTGGAACCTGTGACAATGAAACAAGGATACACTTTCTGAGCTGGCACGCTACAAAACAAAAGGATTATTTACTGGCTAATAAATAACTATAGCAGTCTCTATTGTACAAACTGAATTATAACTTTTAAAGTAAAATACTATTCTCAGCTGCAAGCCGTTCAAATCCAGAGTGGCTCCAGGTTTGTTGTTTTAGTATTTTATGGAAACAGCTTGCATTTATTTGCAGACTGGAAGAAGGATTTCAGAATGCACCCTAGAGTTTATTAAATTTGTTTAGTGGAATATTATTCTAGAACTCTTTTATTAAAAAGCACACATTACAGTATTTTAGGGAAGAGCTGAAGCAATAACAGTTACCAGAAAACTTCAATTTTTATTAAAAAAGCAAAAAGACTCAACAGTCCAAATTAACGTAGGAAATTATTTTGCTACTGAGATTACCTCCTGAAAACACTTTGGAAACTCAGTATCTAGCTTTCTTTCCTTTTTTTTTTTTTTTTGTTTTTTTTTGTTTATTTGGGTTTTTTTGTTGGTTGGTTGTTTTGGGTTTTTTTGTTTATTTGATTTTCTGTCTTATTTCTCCCATACTGGTAATGGATGTTAACCAAGTCTAAATTCTGTTCACTTTGTTCAGGTACCTACATCAGTTCTGTATGACTGAAATGTGAAAATACTTTTCTCAGTATTTACTGTAATTAGAAGAAAATTAGAAGTTATACTCAAAAATGTAGAAAAGTAATTTGAATAATACAGATATATAAATAAAAGCACATTTACCAAGTATTAGCTTTATGGTCAGTCTTAGAAAGGACTTTAAGGACTTCCTCTTTAAAGAAGAAGATAAAACCTCTTTATGTATGAAGTTCTTTAATGTCTACTCTTCCCCACAAGGAACTCAAGTCCCACGTTGCCTGAGTGTTGCTTTTTATCTATCCTACATTTTGAATAGAGCTGACTTCCAAGCAGGACTTTACACTTCCAAAGTTAAAAAATCCCAAAACACTACTCATTCAAAAAGTCCCTCTCTGAAATATTATCCTTCCCAAAGCAGACTTCCCTAGCTATCCATGAAGTAGGCAATGCCTCTTCTTTTTAAGGTTTATGAGCAGCATGTAAAAAAGCCCTAGGCAAATTTTAGTCTTTTTAAATGCTCTTTAGAGGTGTGAGATCTTGAAACCAGAAGTCTTAGACTTTTATTGCCATCCAAATTTATATTGCCCTTTCTCTTGAAAAGAATTAAATTTGCTTAGTTGCAAAATGCACTGAAAGTGATATGATGGGTACAGATGCTCAACAGTATCAGCTATCTTTATGTGTACCTAATTTCCAAAGAGAGAATAATTTTTACAAAATTGCCATACTATCTTTTCACAAAAAAAAAAAAAAAATCTTAAATGAAAATTAATCTGAGTATCAATACAGTGGATTTAAACAGGGCTAAAATTGTTTATATACTGACTGAAGTTCAACTGTACTAATTTAAATGTACTAATTCTATACACCTGAACTATAAAATAACAAAGATGTCTAAAGGACTCAAAATGCCTTTCCCTTCAAGCATTTTCAGGAACACCAGATGTTATAAAAATTTTTACTTCCAGACAGAATGATGTGAATGGCACAGTCTAAAAATGCTACTTAAATTCTAATTCTCTGCCATTACTTATGTATATTTATCTTAAGTATTTCCTTTTTCTTCCTCCAAAATGAAATCAAGATTCTGCTCACAGCTAGCAAGAAATGATGGATAGTGTTAGTGAGTATTACTTCTTGAGAGTCTCAGTGCCCAAACTTCTGCATTAAGGTTTTGTTATTGATACTGTAAATTGGGTATCACATTCAGCTTCAGGAAATAATTCAATTTTTATTCTCCATAGAAACATTTGGCCTACAGGCTACTTTGCTTATTCTGGGTTTATAAAAATAGCTGCTAGTGGCAAGAAGAGTGACAGTACTTGAGATGTTGCTTTTAGCTCATTTCTAAAAAAAAGATTGTACATATAGTCAGACTCACTGTCGCTTCAAATATATTCTTATATTCATCTTCCAGCTGTCATTTCCACGCTTGTTGAGCATCACTGCCACACAATACTTTGCTCACAGCCACTAAGGGCCAAATATCCCCTTTCCATACACAACAGGATTCCTATTGACTTTAGTGACAATTGTACTCATGTAAGGAACAGAGTTTAGTTCACTGTCTCTTGTATTCAACAGTGCCATCAAAGAAAGTTTAGGTTGTTTTGTTGTTAGATTTATTTAATATACAGAAATCCAGTACTATGAAGACAAACAAAGCACCGTATTTCTCTTTTTATTTATGCTTCCTGCATTTACCGAAACTTATCACATGCTCTACGGCAATTCTTTTTTCTTCAGCTGTCAGAAACGTCTGAAATATTAACTGTGTGAAATATGAAATATGACATTTGATATATTTTATATATATAGAGAGAGAGTAGTAGTGAGTTATTTGTGTCTTCACAAGAAGTAAGAGCATTTTTCAAAAATTCTTATCTTCCTACTTTTAAAAATATTACTGCATTGACAGTGATATAAGTTTGGTCATATTCACCTAAAAGGTTAATAGTCAAGTTGTCAATGCTGGTACAAAATGTTTAAAACACATCATTGTAAAATTAAATCAGAATGGAATGTATTAAAAAAAAAAGTGAAATCACTGCAAATACAAACCTAATTTATCACATCAAATTCACTGGAAGTTATGATTTAACATAATTTGTAAACTTGGGAATAGTTTTACCATATTCATTATGAAACTGGGTAAAATCAGAAGAATGAGGACTGTGAAAGGCACAGGTAATATGCATCGAATTGCCTACAATGTAATGATTATTCTGTCAAGTTAGGACTAAACACTAAAACTACTTCTTTTTTTTTACGGAAACTGCTGTTCCACCAGAAAATAACATTTGATATCACTGGGATTAGACTTCCCCTCTTTCTCAGTTGGTAAACTGGTAAGACGAACTCTAAATGTGTAAAATAATCTAGTATGTACTTCTATAGTAATATAGACATTGTATTGAAAGGTGCTATAGAAGTATTCTCTAGTATTTGTATTCCAGCAGTACGAAGTAAGTGGAGACAAAGATTATTCCACTTTGTGCAAACTTCAACATGTTTCAACAATAAATTATCATACATTACAGAGAAAAAGAAAAAGAAATATAACGTATATGAATTAAACCAAGACTTAAGACTTCTTCTTCAGGACTTCTGACAGCAGACGACAGTAGAGCAGTCTTTAAAATATCCTACTGTTTGCCAGAATTAGAATAAGGAAAAGTAATTATGGAGTTCTAGATATCTACTTAACAATCCAATTATTCTGGTGGAGTCACTGCAAACTGAAGAGAGTAGAAAAGCAAATCCAATACTACTATTGCCTATAAATGTAAAACAATTATTTCCCTGAAAAATGTTGTTTAAAGATTAAATTTTGGTTGAAATACCCATAGTTCTGGTTTTGTATTCTTTGCAACGCATATAAATTAGTGAATAAGTTTTATATTCTAAAGTAATATAAATTTGGAATATGAAATATTGACAAGCATTTTCCCTACTATTTTGGATTGTATTTTTGCCACATTTTCAGACTTTTCAAATTGAGGTGTGAGATGTATTAAGCACTTCAAAGAAAGCCCAGAAAACTTGAAAAAGCTTTGAATACTCAGGCTAATTAGTTACAGGTTAATTGTCTTGGACCAATAGGGCCACATTTCTGGAACTCTGCATGCTTAGATCTTGCATACCTATACGGTTGAAAGTCATGTTCAGACAGCTGTAGAAGCTCATCTGAGTAAAACTTTTTTTTTTTTTTACTTTTTTTTCTTTCCTTGGGAATCATTTCTGTTCATCCCTGTTGAGAAAGATGTTCTAAATACCCTTTTCTTAGCTTTTCTTTTTGGTTCTCATTGATTTGCATGCAAGCCTTTTTTCATTACACTGAGATAATATTGGTTGTCCCAGTTTTGTCTCTTCAAAATTTATTCTATATAGCTTGCAAGAGACAGCACTTTCATAAAGTATTTTAAGATTTGGGATGAAGTGAAGCTCCATATAGAGGAGTCTATTTTTCTACATTGACTTTGTACAGATCCTTAGTCATATAAGTACTTAACTTTGTAAATTTTTTATGCACCCAAAATTAGATAGGATGAATATGGGTTCCTGTATTCATTTTCATTATCTTGCCTGTCTTGCACTACTTATCTTTTTCAATTGTTTGGCTGGAAGCTCCAGAATAAATTATAATTCTTCAGAGATTTTTTTTCCAGATTTGATTCTTACCCTATTTTTTTTTTTCTGGTTCATCAAATGCAGTATTAAAAACTTTACTCAATCTTAAAGGATGTGCTTCCCTTGCTCTCAAAGGCAACTGCTTTCTGGACTTTGTCAACTGTCTTTTGGACTTTATTTGCTTTGTTTTCTTGAAATAAATATTTAGAACTGATCAATGGAAAAAATTTGGTTTTGTTTTTTTTTTTTTCATCAAAATCCAGCTATTTCATAAATGTCCCATGCAATTAAATATTTTGGAAGGAGTGACACAATAGTCCCTTAATTTTTTTAACTGGCTGTTGTTGCTTATTTTGAATAGATCCTTGACTAGAACCAAAGCTACTTTATATTAGGTTGTCTACACAGACAACTTGAAATATAGACAATTCCTAGTTGGAAAACGACACTTCAGATGGTATGTTCCGTGTCATTTGGCAGTTAACTCTGATCTAGTGTAGAACTGTGCTGTTTTAGACCTAGAAAAGTATAAGACATTCTTTCACTTAGTTTTATTTCCATGTAATCAAAGAGATCAAGAATAACTGTAAGAACTGATGAGTCAATTTCTTATTCTATACGTTTCTGTAAAGGTGTAGCAAAATAAGTAGCAAAACAGAATTACTTGAAGAACAGTAAAAATAACATTTAGAGTTCTGTTTTGAAGTAAATATTGTTGGTTAGTGAGTTTGTTTTGGTTCTTTTTAATGCTCTCATTATAAGGAAAAAGTGTATGGTAGGGAAATGCTTCTACCTTTCATCCCATTCAAAATATAGAATTTTCCCATTTTGTTTCCCCATTAAGTTTGGCTAGTTTCTTCTGTATTCATCTCTATAGTGCTGTCTCCTTTAAGCCTTGAGGTTATCACTGTAAAGCTCTTCAATCTATTTTTCAGCAAGTTTACTGTTTGAAAAGACTTAGTCTTTCATTCATGGGATGGAGACTTCATGTCACAAAGGGAATAAAACTGTTTGATAGCACCTGTTCTATCTATTTTATGTCTGAAATAAACTCTAGCTCAGTGCTGAAATGTTTTAAAAACATCTGAATGTTACTGTTGCGTAGGCCCTAACTTCTGCTTAGGCTGTTATAACCATCAATTAGGAAAGATTTATACCTATTTGCAGATTGGGCCAAGTCCTCAAAGGCATAAAGTAAAAGGGAAACACAGTTGTCTAAAGCTTTTCTATGGAAAAATAAAGATTTTTTCAAATATAGATGGAATACGGTGCTTTAAAAAATTATGGGAAAGTAGGAACATGGAACACCTACCAAAGAAATAAGTATGTGATCATTACTTCCTTTGCCAATGGAAGTGGTCTTTTCAATTTGGTTTTATTCTTGTGTAGTTCCTGAAGCTACATTTTTTTCGTATTATATCATATGTGCATATCATATAAATATAAACATACTTACATTTCAAACAAGATTCAAACAAGCCACCAAGGCTAAGAGTTTGCACTAGCAGACGTGTAACAATCTGATAATGAAATGGGAGCCATGACACACAGTACACGTCAATACATCTGCCAGGTTTTCCCCCCTCCCGGCTGTCTTAAATAAATTTAGGCAAAATTTTCTTTTTCTGTGTAGGTTTCTGTATGGCTCACTTAGAACGATGGAGGACTGGAATGTCACCTAGACAACCTCCCAGATCTAAGGCAATATTAGCTTTAGCTATGAATCTCCCAATAGATGTTTACTTAACCTCTTTTTAAAGGCATCCACAGTCTCCCTGTATTAAACTATTCCACTGTTTAATTATTGTTACCATCACACAGCTGGTTTTAGACTGTAACCTGATTCTCCCTTGCTCTGATTGAAAGCCACTTAATATGGACATAAAAAACATATTATTCTCTTCTGCCTAGCAGTAGGCTTTGATGACTTTGGAGAGCATTAAAATTTCTGGACTCTTAAGTTTTACAAATGAAATAAGTCCCTTCATAAACCTGTCCTCATGCACTCTGTTTTCTATACAACTGCTAATTCACATTACCCACATTTTGATCCATGAGGTCAGCTCTTTCAGGAAGTGCAGTGTCCAGATCTGGATGCAGTTCCCCAGCACAGAACTCAGCAATGTAGTGTAGAGCAGAAAATTCTCTTTTCATACCTTGTAGACAGGTTTTTCAGTTGTCTGTTAATACACTGTCTGCCTTTTTTAGGTGGTAGAATAACAGTTTGATTTACGTAGAGTTTCATTATTTCCCCATATTAATTTCTATGAAACTGCTACTTGTCCTTATCCTACATTTATACAAATGACTATTCTTAAAGTGCAAAATGAGTAATTTTTTGACCGTGTTGAGTTTCAATTTATATTTTTTCAGATTATTTCTCCAATTTCTTTAAATAATTTAAAATTCTAATCCTTATTTACAAAAAAAATATTCCCCTCCTCCAGGTTCATATTTTTTGCAAATTTAATGAGTTTATTCTCTATTCCGCCTATATGATTACTGAAAATACTAACATTGGATTCAGTACTGTCCTCTAAGGAACCTTACTGATACTTCATTTTAATAATGATTCTTTAACATTTAATAGCTAAAATTTTTAAATATGATTTTCTTATAATTTTCACACATAACTTGTAGTAGTCTCATGAAAATGTTATTTCTAACACTACTGACATAAATCGCCGTATTAAAAGAAACTCACAAGCAAAAAAACCCAAATTGACAGATGTTTGTGAGAACAATTCAACCCAATGTAGCTTTACCATACTTTTTTCATCTCTGAATGGTTTATTATCTGAATACAAAGCTGAACAAAGTAATGTATATGCAATCAAAGATGAGCTTCAAAGAGCAAGCATACACATAGATTGAAATAGTGAGATATTCTGGAAACCTTGTAACAGTCATCTTTCTGAAATATCAAACACAAATACATGTGAATAGTAGAATTAAGACTGCAGAATTAAGTTGATCATACAAACAGTCATTGTTTATATCAGAATTTAGAACAATCTACAATTCAGATGATTGATATATTTCTGTATTTAAACATTCAGGAAATATATATATTTTTTTTTTAATGATAAAACCAATTTGCCTTTCAGATAGTCAACCCACATCACTGCTCTGTTATTGAAAACTGAAAAAAAACCCACAAAATTCTTATCGACAACTGTATCTCCTTCAGGACATTTTAATATTAGAACAGATGTCCACTGACTCAGCCCCAAATCTCTCCAAAGCATGCGTACAAGGGAAGTGGGTTTTAAGTCTTTCCTCCATAAAATAACTTAAATTATTACTTTATATTTTAATGTGTTGAGATTTTTAAATTGCATACTAGTATAAAAAAGTGTTTATTATGTCTCCTGAAAACTTAGTGTAAATAGCACAACCTTGTTGTTTTTTAAGATCAAAACTTATTGCCAGTGTAAATCAACAGCATTGTATGTACAAGACCAGAGGGTTTTTCAAGGCTGTTTCTTAGAGTTACTGCTTTAACAGCAAGAGTTGGAAGAGAAAGAAAAATAAATGTGTAAGCCTAGGTGGATCTGACCTTCCAGCATTATCCACTTTAAGTCTTGTCAATCATTGATCCATGAAGTTGGCTGAGAATTTAATTATTTATAAAATAAACACCCCTCTACTGAACTCTTCTTGTTGATTGTAAGATACAGATTGAGAAATGGTAGTTATACAGTAAGCAAAGTAATTGTAGTATTAATCTGGAGGACCAAAGTCACCACTATGCAACTAATCACAATTACCTGTACGCTAGTCTCCCAGCTAATTATTGTATCAGTTTATCTCTGAGTGACAAAGACATAGGTGGAATTCTTCCTCCCTTGGTTACATCATCCACCAATCTGATTCCTGTTTTGATATGTTATGGTGTTCTTCTGATCAGAAGAAATTTTCTAATTTGTTTGTGATCAGATGAAATACATTTAATCCAAGTATGAAGGTAACAGAAAATAGTAAAAATAAATCAGAATGAAACATGAATTCTGTGTGCAAGAAGAATCAGAACTGTTTTGTTTAACTCTGCTTACATGGCCACCAAGAAAGGCATGTCACAAATCACAGGCATTGCAAGTAAATCAAGGGAATAGTTCTGTTTATTGAAAGCACTTGCACCATATTCTGCGCAATAATCAAGTAAAACAAGACCAGATTTAATAATTGCTACCAAACTAATCTTTAAAATTGATATCCAACAAATGACCTTTATGAGAAAAATCTGTGGATAGAAACTGGAGCTGAATGAGGGATTCACACAGTAACAATTTAGCATTCATTTCCTCCTCTACTAATATGTTTCAGTTCTGACTGAAATTAAGAGAGCTCTATTTTGAAAATGGAAAATAGGCATATTTAATTCTGGGGGTTATAGAATTCTACTAAGGATCATTCATGCTGTATGTATTTTCCTATTAACATTAATTTTCTAACTTTCTTTTCTGGGGTTTGACAACTTTGGTATTATTTTCTTCTACCAACTGTGAGCTGACAAGTATGAGTTATACTGATGTCCTAGTTTGAAGTAAAACCCAACAAATTTCCTTTCCAGTAATTTTACTCTTCAGTTAAGCCTCTTCTAACTGAACGCTCTGAAATTAACAGCATATTTTTCCAACAGTGTCTGCTTCCAGCAGGTAAGGTCTGATGTTTATAGTTAATACCAAGGAATGGTATGCAGAGATGCTCTTGCTTATACTTATTGCTACAACAACCAAGGTCAGCTGACTTTGTTATGTACCAACTTGGAGGGTCAGAAGCAGAAAAATGTGGAGGGGTTGCACAGACAGGACAGGTCTGTGGGTCTGAGGGGAGAGCAGACAGGACAGGTGACCCAAAACTGACCAAGGGGGTATTCCATCCCATCTGCCTCATGCTCAGTATAAAAGTTGAGGGATCAAACGGTCAGCCCTCTTTCTTCAATGGCCGGCATACCAGGAGGACTCTGTCTGTTCTTTTGACTTTGATCCTGATCCATGCATCCCTGAATCCAGATCCAGAATCCAGTGCCTGTCTATTGCTGGGTCCAGTCTGGGACTTCCCCAGTGCGTGCTGGTGATGTGATTGTTATCCTGGGAGCTCGATACTGGTTTTGCACATCTTGTAAAACCTTCATTATTTTCTTATTAATATTATTATATCTTCTTTTTGTTATTTTATTTTTAACATTTCATTAGAGTAGTTTAGTTTCTTTTTCAACCCATAAGCTCTCTCTCATTCTCTCATGCTTCTTTGAAGGGAGCTTCTCTGAAGCCTCTCTGAAGGGAGAGAGGGTAAAGAGAGCATCTATCGTTTGTTTATTGTCAGACCAGCCTAAACCACGACAACTGAGAACCCAGTTATACTGAATAGCTTGCTAAAAATTGTTCGTGATTTGTTTCGTATTGTACCGCAGTGTGTTCTTTTAGAATAAATGTCTGATCTTAGCAGGTATTTGTTTAATACTAGGTTAATATTGGTTGAATATATTTTCAACTTTACGTATATCTTTATAAATATTTTTTTCTTATTATAAAGTGTAAAATATTTAACAATTACTTTATAATGTAAGAGTAATGAGGTTCTTTGTGCAAATCTGTTGCTCTGTGCTTTAAGGGAGGTTGTTATTAATGAAATTTAATCAGAATATCAATACTCTTCAGCATTAAAAGCCAAATAGTCATCCATTATATTTTACTTTCTTTTTTTTTTAATTTTGGTTGTAATCCACTAAAGTAAAATTCAAGAGAATTCCATAATACCATAATAGGGTGGAAAATGAATGCACTAGTGGCAGTATTAAAGGCTTAATTGTCGGCAGGTATATGGATCAAGAGCATGCTGCATTAATTCAATTCTATGTTTGGCTTAGCTACTTTTAGGGGGTACATCAATGGGGACTGTTTTTCTTAACCATCATGACAGTCCAATAGTATTCTGACCTTGTACATTCCCTTAATGTCCTGAAAGTGTTACACAATATCCATATCTCTCAGGAAATGATACCACAAACTGAATCTGATATATGGTGTGAATTCATGCAGTACTTCTAAGAGACTTATATAACTTGAAAGATCTCTAAACTTAAGATTCATGGGAAAAATACACATCTCCTAAAACTAACAGAGGAATCTATTTCAAATGGCACTTGCAGTTGTAAATACTGTAAAATACTGTAGTATTTTATAGATGGTGGGAATTTAAATGCTTAACTTATAAAACAATGAAGCAAAATCCAATTTACAATGTTTCTTGTGTGCATATAGTGTGATATAGTCAAATTCCCTAAGCATTCATGATTTAAATTTGCTATGTCGAAGATTGTTTTCTTTTTTTTTCTGTTTTCCAAATGTAAGTCATCAATAAATTATGTTTTAAATTGTATTTTAAAAGGAAGGCTTATGCTCAAGTACCTGTTATTTTTTTCTCCCTAGAAAATATTTGTCTTTTGTTAATAACAAAGGTTTAGATCCAGATTCTCAACTGATATAAATAGGCTCCCTAACCTGAAATCAACAAAGCCAGTGTACAACTAAGGCAGCTGTGCTAGTGACAGCAAAGACTATGAGAACAAAAGAGGTTCGTATAAAACAGCTGCTACATAAGCAATGTCAATAGAGGAGACATAATGGTCCATATACAGAGCTATCAAGATTAAATGATGGAGTGACAGCTACAGAGGGAGAAGTACATATGAAAGATTATCTTAAGAAAAGTTTCAAGTGATTACTGATCAATATTTGTGAATGCTGGAATGTATCAAAAACAGGCTTTCAGTAATATATAAGTACAAGGGCACCCATGGAAGGTAGAACACTGCAGTCTTAGTGAGATAAAGAGCTTTAGAAGACACAAAGCTAAAATGAGATTGAGAGACCAGGAATGTCTTTAGTTTCTGGGTAGACTGCTGTTTTCCCTGTTCTTTTCAGATTCTAATAATTTCGGGTAAAAGATTACGCACTTGCAAAATGTCCTGCTCAATATCATCTCAATCTTGTCAGTGTGCTATTTTATTTCCATTAATTGTACTATTTATTGCAGCTCAGTTGGTTCACAGCTGACAACATAAAAAAAATCCTCCAGCAATGGGCCTACTGAACAGTGCCCCATATCTTTACTGCCTAGATCAGACATTAATAGAGAAACACTATTACTGAGATGTGCTGACATCATTGATTAGGCTTTTGAATACACTAGAAAGTAAACAGAAACATTAATTTTAATTTTAAACTCCATTAGGAATTTGAGAGTAAAACAAAACTGGTGTCTGCAAAATACGAGTAGAGCTTCCTTAATGGAGCAGCAACCATTTATTTTTTGGTTTCTAAGGGAAACTTCCAGAATAGATAGTAAAAAAATAATATCATTTTCCCAACAAATCGTCTAGGTAATTCAAAGATACTTATCTTTGTTTAGTTACATGTTGAAGGAAAGGAGAGGAAAAAAAATACCCATACTGTATCAGTTATTGTAAGATATCACCGACGGGTATTGTTATGTCACACTCCGATGATTTTTATACATAGAAATAATGTTGATAAGGCAAACTTTAAGAACTGTGACCAAAGCCCTTGCTCTCTTAAAATCAGTGACAGTTTTACTATTTAATAAAAACAGGACAAGTTTCTACATCTTATGTTATTCACCTATGCTGGTCATACGCCAGCTGTAAAATGTTCAGATCCAGATCCTTGGCTTGTGTAAGTCTCAGCACAATTGAGCTGAGATCAATGAAGTCAAAGAAAGTGGAAGGAAATACAGAATAGGCAATAAAATAAAGTAGTGGACATGGACAGATTCTGCTGTGGCTTGTGTAGCAGGGCTTTTTTTAGAATTGAATATTTAAATGTCAGGATTTCTGCAGCTTCAGGAGGTTCCTTGGTTATAGGTATTGAGAATGCCCAATATTGATACCACCCTGTTGTTTGTGTCTCAGCTTCTGATAATGATCTTGCACACTCCACTTTGTCCAGAGAGTTTTGCCAGACATTTCTCTTGTCATCTAATCTAGTTATGGCAATATCCCTCCATCTTACGGTATGGTGTGTTTTTTCTCTTACATTGTGTTTTGAATCCCTGTTAATTGATTAATTTTTAAATTTAACAAGACAGGCCATGTGTGGAACAAGATGCTTCTATATTTCTCATTTTGTCATTTTTATTTAAAGTCTTTAATTCCTCTTTTCACCTTCTGTTTAATTCTAGCAAAAAAATCTCTTATGATTCCTTCCATTATACATGGATCACCTTCCAGAAATATTTTGTTTTCCTTTGCTCAGTAAAGCTTCTAAAACTACTAACCTTTTTTTTTCCCATCAGTGTTGTAGATATTACATGCAGTAAAGATAATCACATAGGATATTTTAGATCTTCACATACTATATATTCCAGCTTCTCCTTGTGTTTTCAGATACATAAGGTACTTTGACTATAGTTCAAAATAATTCATTAGTTTCATTAATGTCTATTGATTAGACAACAAAAGACAAAGGGGGTTTCACACCTATAAAGCAAAAGATGATGTAGCAATGAGGACAGTAATGAAGTTTGTTGAAGTAAAATAATCTGTATTGAATCCTTTTTTATTTAAAATAGTTTTGCGTTTTAGTCTGCTCTTTCAGATTTTCATTCTACTTTGAGGAGCAGGACTGAGAGATCAGAAATCAAGTGCTTGAAAGAGTGACTCTAATTGGCTTCTTCTGCCATTTTGTCATTCTAGTTGTTGAGTGTCATCTCTTTCTCCTTTTTTTCAAGAGATCATTGAGAATAACTGGGAACTATACTGAAGAGAATGTATAGGATCCTGGAATTATGATCTGATAATTGTTTTGTATGCCAGTTATCGTGGCACCCATGGAGACGTGAATGTGTGTAGCCTTCTGGCCTTATGTGAATGATATGATCTCACGACTACTAGCCTCATTCTTCTTCTGTTTAGCTCCTCAATATGTTTTGTCATATTGAATGTGCTTTATATATTTTCTCAGGAAGTATGTTCTAATTTGGAGTACTTACTACATTTCAGGGATTTGACAAACATAGTCTGATAATATGTTTTATCATACTAGGATTAGAAGGCATGATTTTTGGGGAGGGGCTGAGGTTACAAAGTTTGTTCAGCTTAGAGAAAAGGAGACTGAGGGGTGAAGATTGATGAACTTTGTCATGAGGGAGAGTGGAGACGGAGGTGCTTAACCCTTCTTTCTGATATTAGGTGATAGAGTATGAGGGAATGGCTTAAAGCTGCATCAGGGGAAGTTCAGATTTGATATTAGGAAAAAGCTCTTAACTGAGAGAGTGGTTAAGCACTGGAACAAGCTCCTCAGAGAAGTGGTCATGGCCCCAAGCCTGTCAGTGTTTAAGAAGTGTTTGGACAGTGCTTTTAGACACATGGTTTAACTTTTAGGTTGCCCTATGTGGAGTCTTGGATTGGACTCTATGACCCTCATGGATCCCTTCCAACTCAGGATATTCTATAACTGTAGAGAAACCTGAACATCAAGGTTGGACCTGGAAAATTATCACTTCATGAAACTAGATACTCTAAGAGTGCTTTCCCCCACCCCATCTTGAAGTAAATGTTTATGCTGAAGTATCATCTGACATTTCATGGAGGTGTAGTATGGGATTGTGTATCTCTGCTTGATGGATAATGTCAAAGAATCCATCACTCAGATAAACGGTGAATTATTCATTAGGATTCAGAAGAACTGTAATGGTTAAAAACAACTTTGATGACTTAGCAAATGAAAAGCAAAACATTAGAATTCCAGTTACATCCCTGGACCTTAGAGTTGAATGGTACATGTGTGTTGTCAGGGAACCTAATGCTTACAGCAATGTTTACGGTACTTTCTTAAAAAATACAGTTTATTTTTATTGCTACGGCATACGCAAGGTGCAATACAAAGCATCTTTGTTCACAGCAGAAGTCCTAATGGGCTAGTGAGTGCTTATTATATACAAAAATTGATTGTCCCATATTAATAGATAAAAGCATGAAAATGATTGAAGTAGCATGGAAGAGTTAAAGAAAAAAATATGAGCCCTCTCAGATACCTTACAAACTTTTGTGTACTTCATCTGTTACATGCATAGAACTCATGTAATGATTTACTATTATTTTTAGAGAATTATTATAAATATGCAATGGCACTTTCCAATACAGGATTATGTTCATTGTCTTTTTCGTTATAAAGACTCTCTATGGTTACCTTTCTGGTACTGCAGCTGGTATTTAATTATTAAAAGTAATTAGTGTAACAAACTATGTACATTTAACCGTTGATGCTCAAATTATTTAAAAGTCAAGGTTAATGAAAGATTCTGAATTCACTTCAAGGCGAATAATGACATATGCAGTTTTCATTCTATCGTTATTCATTTAATAAATATAGTACATTGAATTTTTATGAGTATTTTAAATATTAATGATTGAGGTAGAGACAATTCCATCACGCACCCCTTTAGGCCCCCTTTCTTATTGTAGTGCCACTAGATATTTTTATTCATTTTCCAATGATTTTTCAATTTTAAGAAAAATGTGCTCTAATCACAGGAAAGCATTAAAATTCATATTTATTTATAATAATTCATGTGTAATTCCCCAAAAAACCATTTTTTTTTTAAAGTTTGCATTTTTTCAGCAGTCACCAAAAAGAATTTTTTCTCCTGCAAATGGGTCAGATGTCTGCTTGTTGCTCATGACATCTGGAATAGCTAGTAGGGTGGTAACCTTTACAAATTAAACATAGTATTTTGAAAAGCATTCTGTGCACTATACAACTTACCTACATCATTTAATGTCTAGTTAAGAAAAGAAGAATGTCTGAGAATATTTTATAGAGCTTAACACAAGCGGGATATCAGCTACTCTATCCACATTTGAGCATTAAAAAAAGTGGTCAGGAAACCAAGCCTCTCAGAGTTCAAGGAGTGTCTGGACAATGCTTTTAATAATATGGTTTAGTTTTAGGTAGTCCTGTGAAGAGCAGGAAGTTGGACTTGATGACCCTTATGGGTCTCTTCCAACTTGAGATATTCTATGATACTAGGATTCTATGGTTTCCAGAAAAAAAGAAAAATCCAGAGGGCTTTTCCTTTCTATTTAAAAAAAAAATCAGCAAGAATGTGTTTTTCTTCCACTATCTTCCAATATTTAAATATTATTAGTCTTTCCACTAATCTATCAGTTTTTCTTTGTTAAATAGCTTTTGTTAAAGTTACCTTATTTGTACAGTCACCATGATGACAAATGATCTAAAAGTCTATATTCTCTGTGGTAAATCTGATGCCAGAGATTTTTTAGGTGTTTGAGTTAGTTTCGGGGGCTTGGGTTTGGGTAGTGTGTTTTTTTTTTTTTTGGTTGGCTTTTCTTTTTAGTACACAGATGATATAGTTTTTTGATAGTTTAAATATCGGGGGAAAATACTTTCAGCAGCTGAATATTTTCTAGAACATGGTCATGGTGAACATCTAGCACTTTGTGTGGATAAAGGGCATTAGCTCTTTATGCTAGGTTATTATCTCCGTAAAGGGAAAAAGAAAGAAGAATTATTTCTTTAAATAAGTGATTAAATGTATAATATTAGTATAAAGGATCTATTGGATAGGAAAAAAGAACTAGAGCAATCCCTCAAGGAACTGCTTTTCTTTAAGATGGCAGTAGGAAGGAAGAGTTTCCATTTCACAGAGTATATTTAGAAAATTGAAGCATTTTTCAGCAAACATCTTATGGGTCATGTACTGCCACAGTTGATTTAAAAGCAGGTGAAGATTAAACTATTTCTACTTATCAAAGAGCTTGCATATTTCTTATGACTTAATTCCCATTTCATGAAGACTGAATTAGTCAGAAAGAGACTCAAACCCATTACTGTGCTAGTCTATGTGATGTGTTGGCAAGTGCTCGTGGGAATCATTTGTTAAAATATCAGTGAAGTAGGTTAGGGTAATTTCCCACCTCCTTTTGGAACTCACATACTTTCTGTCTCATAATAATTATCATTGTTGTTTTAAAAAAAGAAAAGCTCATGAAGCTAGGCTCGACTGCTAGTTATAGACAAGAATCATTCTCTTGATATCGAGTAATAATTGAGAGCTGATAGAGATTGTCTAGAAGATCCTTGACTGTGAAGATAAGTCTATTTCTATTCTGCTGTTAGAAATGCAGCCAATAGAACAGTGCAGAAAAAAGGTTATGAAGTTAAAGTGACAGACTAGGAAAAAAAGTTTTGCATTAGCTTTTTGGCTGGCTATCAGAAAGGCATGATTGCATTTCATAAAGGTAAACGGAAAGAATGTTTTATATAATCAAGATGAGAGACGATGCACAAGGTTACTAGTGATGTGGACCCACAGAAAAATGTCTTTGATCCATTATGCAAAAGAATCTGGCTAACTTTGAATAGGTT
Source organism: Pluvialis apricaria (assembly GCA_017639485.1). Taxonomy (NCBI): domain Eukaryota; kingdom Metazoa; phylum Chordata; class Aves; order Charadriiformes; family Charadriidae; genus Pluvialis; species Pluvialis apricaria. The sequence continues at coordinate 99,063,191 of CM030009.1, forward strand.
GGATGTGAGAATCTAGAGAAGAGCCCAAGCCTGAGCTGATACCCAGTTAAAGGCTTATGATAATGTTGTGCAAAAATATTAATTAAAAAAGCAGGCAGATTTCAGACTAAAATGTGGTTAACTAAAAAAAAAAATCAGCAAACAAAGCTGTGACAAAACTAATTTCTAAATGAAGGACATGGGAGACAACAGATAAATTAATTGAAAAAACCCTGAATTCTTTACTTACTGTTTTATTAATTTATTCATAGCTTCTTTAAAGAATCTTTTTTTTGGGGGGGGGGATATTTGTTTGTTTTAATTTTTGACAGGAGTACAGCAGGGAAATGTCACCAAAGTGAAATGTCTTTGTTACTCTCTAACTCTACATATGATGTCTATACATATTATAACACTAAGATAGATCACTGGAAGAGTGATTTTGGTGGCAGGTGTGATCAGTAACTCATATCAAAGAGAATTGTAGGAGGGACATGTCAGACAGTGCTATTCTTATATATAAAAGGAAGACTGGGCAAAAGTTGTAGCCTTAAACTGTGTCATGGCACATTCTTTATTAAAAATGAAAAGATTAAGGAACACGAGTCAAAAAATTATGAATTTTTAACAGGAAGAATAATTGAGTGAATGAGTGTGCCTAACAGGAAATCTTGAGATATGTTTATTTTACTGAGTGTATTCTGTCTCTAACAACCAAAGGATTAAACTGTAAGTGTCTTGGTCCTCAAAGCAGACAGTACAGAGATTTTACATTACTTTCTATTCATGATTTTGCAGAATTTCTATTCATGTATGTAGGTTTTTCTGTGGATTTTTGTACTGGAGAAAGTATTTAATGTTTACTTTTGTAAAGGAATAATTAAAAAAATACTTAAACTAGATTTTTTATGGATTGATGCAGACTTGATAGTCATTCAAAATGAGGTTTCACTGGGCTGGAAATTACAAAATAATTGAAAAGTCTGGTTAGTTCATTTGATTCAAGTGGGAAGAGATTACACAATCAGTCTCATCTGGCTGTCAGAAAGAGTTCACAGATAAAGGATGGAGGTGAGAAACAGACTGACAAACATATTTGGTTTCCCTGAAGAGATCGTAGCTGTGGTATGACAAGAGAATGGAAAGGGCAGGGATTTTAAAGTCTCATGTTTAATTTTCATATCTTGGGCAGCGTTCTGTAGTTTTTCCCCTTCATAAATGGCTGCTTCTGATGTTTTAAGGGTTACATGTTTTAGTGAAGAGAACAATGTAGGTGTTCACTCTGTGCCCCCTAGTCCTATAATGTCCTCAGAGGGTTCCATTTTTTGAAATCATAAGTAATCCTACATCTGTGAATTTCATACGAGAAGTAAAGGTGGATATTGGTTTGGGGGGTTTGGTTTATTCTTTTTACTTATGTGTTTGATTAACCTTGGCTGGCTGTCAGATGCCCACCAAACCATTCCCTAACTCCCTCTCCTCAGCAGGACAGGGGGAGAAAATAAGACAAAAAACTTATGGGTCAACATAAAGACAGTTTAATGTAAGAAAGCAAAGGCTGCACGCAGAAGCAAAGCATGAGAGAAAAAAAGATTTATTCTCTACTTCCCATCAGTAGGAGATGTCCAGCTACTTCCTGGTAAGTAGGGCCTCAGTACACATAGCAGTTTCTTCAGAAGAAAAACACCCTAATAATGAAATCCCCTGAGCCCCTCCCCTTTCCCTTAGTTTTTATTGCTGAGCATGGTATCACATGGTATGGAATATCCTTGTGGTCAGTTTGGATCAGCTGTCCCAGTTATGTCCTCTCTGAGCTTTTTGCTCCCCCACAGCCTACTGGCACGCTTGCACCTGTGTGTATGTGTATTGGTGACAGCATGAGCACTGCTCAGCAATTGCTAAAACATTGGTGTGTTATCAACACTATTCCAGCTACAACTACACAGCGCAGCACTGTATGGGCTGATATGGGCAAAGTTAACCCCATCCCAGCCAGACCCAATACAACTGAGTGTATGCATATTTGTGAATTAATGTCTGATTTGGCAGAGATATCCTACTAAAAGGCAATTTAAAGTACTGGGAGGAATAACAAATATGTATAAGGGGAAGCATAGGGCTCCTGAAAACATTACACTAAATTCAGTGATCATGTGGCTAAGCAGCAATCACCCTTCTACAGCAAATGTTTGAACCTAAGATTTGTTACTGTCTTTGCACTAAAAAAAATAATTTAAAAATCAGTCTTTAATGATGCGTATCCTAGAGCAGAGGTATAATTTTTCTCCCAGATATCAAGAATTGTTTTCTTTTCTTATGAGCTCCTAAAATATGCTTAATATGTTTTGGTTTAAATCAGATATAAATTATTACAAAAGTCTGTCGAAGACTCCAAGCACCCTGACACAATTAATCATACAATAAATGCAATTAAATTCTCAGCAGACTAAAACTGATTTCACAAGAATGAGATTAGTAAATCAATCAGATACCAACACTCTCTATTGATTAAGAACCAAACCGGTATCATTCCATAGAGACCCTGTCTCATAGATCTATATTTTATTATGCCTGGGAAATCATTTAATTTAGTCTCTTTTTTTGTGAGTCTATACAATAGTCCCTCCCTTATATTATCCCCCTTTCTGTTCTTTAGCGTGGGTGATTCAGCATCATCTTAAGATACTCCATGCTATACAAAATATTTGGTTTTGTCACAAATTTAAGTTAAACAATAATTTTATCCAATTTAGAAATGAATACCACTATGATTTGTGGTATTGCATTTGACAGACAAGAAAAGACTCTCCAAGTGAATTCCGTGTATGTATGCTTTCATTAAAAAGAAAAAAAAAAAGCCATCAAAAAACAAACTGACGTTCTTTCCATATAAATGCAGTCTTTTCAATTAGAAAAGCCTTCTCCAGGGATCTTTGTTAATGATTTTTAATGGAAAGAAAATATTTCTTCCATAGTCCCAAGATTTTCTAAAACTATGAACAAAATGAAAACCAGAAAGATCATTTTAGTTAATTTCTTCTCTCACTTCTCTGAGGGCAAATAACCGTAATCTCTCTTTTGTTCATACTCATATATCCCAGTGTTACTCCATACATTAAGAGCCTCATTTTGTCTGCATTGTAGGAGATAAGGGACAAGTAAGTGGTGTCCAAGGAAAGGAAATGTGAGAAAAGAGAGAATACTAGAATATTGAAAGAATGCTGTGAAAGAAGCAGCAGAGCTGTCATGTCATGTATGCTGCAGGTGCCAAAAGAAAGACTTTCTAGAGCTCTTCCAGGATTATGTAAGGACTCTACGATAAACTGTTGCATGTTGGTACAAACTGCTTAATTTAGATAAACTGTTTTACTTGAATCTGCAGGTTTTATTACTGTTTGCTAGCACCTAAAATTAGCCTGGTCCATTTTAAAAACGAAGCTCAGCAAAGAAAAGTAGCAAGGTAGAAAACAGAGAGAGAGAGAGAAATAATACTTCAATGTTTCATATAATCATGTGAGACATTTCAGTTTTGAATATTCATGTAAGGGCACCAGCTCCCTCACATTGTTTATAAGGCTCATCGTACTCAGCCTTTGTAAAACATAAAGAAAATTGTAAACGATGTTATTTTTATGTTTATGATAATGATCATTAATTCAATGGTAAAATCTCTGTTGGGACAAAGAAATTGATATAAAGAGCTAATTTCTTAGTCCATACAAAGGCTCCTAACAAATTTCCTCAGTGAGGAATGCTTGGAAGAGTCAAGGTTTATTATTTATGCTGATTTTTTTAAAAAAAATCAATATTAAAAATAATTGAAAATTGCAAACATGGTACAAATTTACCTGGAAGCTGAAATTTTTGTTACTCATTAAGTATGACAAGTTAGACAATTGTATACTTAACTTTTAAAGGTACATAACAAGTTAGGATCCTTCAGAAAATCCACTCAGGTTTAAAAAGGGCAGAGTGAAAGTGATACACAGAATGCTGTATGTTACTGTGACAGAAAGTACACATCCCAACATTTTGCACCACGTTTAAAAATTTATTAATGTAAAAAAAATTATGACTTCATACTCCACGGATGTTTTTAGTTTATGCAAAAAAGTTTTTTTGAAAGTCACCATATGAGGATCTTCAGAGAATTACATCAGCGTCTTTAAACTAGTTCAATATACCTTTTATGTACTTAAAATTTAGCAAGGTTAATTTCCACATATGACACTAATATAAACCATTTTATCTATCAGCCAACAGGAGTTATGTGTAAGCAAAGTTAAAGTGAGATTCCACGTAGCTGATAGTGGTTTGTGCATTAAATCATTATCATCATGCTAGAAAAAACTGAACTGTACCTTATACTAAAACTTCAACATGAACATGTAGTATGGATTGTGTGATATGCTTCACAAATATGTCTTTGCAAACATTTAAATGACAGCAGTGTATATGCAGCTGCATTACACAGCAAGATAGTCAAACTTGTTTACACAGTGCATATGATTCTATTATTCTTCTGTGCCTATCATCAGATGATTTCTTTTTGCCTGTACTCTTTCTTAATTTTCTTTAAACTGAATAGCTTTGGACTCTTTCCTAAATCTGTCTTACTTCATAGCTACTCATTCTAAGAAATGTTGCTAGAAAAAGAAATGATGTGGAAAGTGAAAGAAAATCTGCCTGTAATTATTATTATAGCAAGGATTTTGTCATGAGTAACTTTGTCGAAAGGTTATTTTATCATTATTTTTTCAGAGCAGGGTGTAAGAAGCTTAACGCTTCTTACATGACTCTTGAAACTAACTTAGTATTACCCTCCTTCAGCCATTATTTCAGACATTTAAAACTTGTTTCATGTTGAAGGTCTTAATGACATTTACAGAATAGAATGGTTACCTAAAATGATTAAGTCAATTAAGAAAAAAAAAAAAAAAAGAATTTGGGTAATCAGCACATACCTGAGCAAAATTGTGTGTAGTTTAACATTACTTCCCAATTTTACAACTGACTAAGATGACTAAGGGTGACAGAGAGAGAAGCTAGTGATGGGAGAGCATCAGCTGCTCAAAGGCTTCTCCTTTTGCCTAAAACTTTTCCTGTGGGTGCTGATTTTTATTGTCTACTTGTAGGCAGTTCTTTAACAAGTATATGCTATTTCTACTAATCCTTGTCTTTGCCATTTTAACAAATATTTTCCGCATGTCAGAGTTCAAGGAGCATCTGGATAACAATCAGTCATATGGTTTAGTTTTAGGTAGTCCTGCAAGGAGCAGGGACTTGGACTTGATGATACAGATTCCTTCCAACTCAAGATATTCTGTGTTTCTATGATAAGTTATTCTATCAAAAACTCTATTTTATATTCTTTTTTTATTTTAGTGTAAAATCCTTGTTTTGTTTTACCCCTATTGTGGTTTGGACTGGACTGGCCACTGAGACAAAGAAACAGATGCTGTCCCCCACCACTCTCTCCAAGAAGAGGGCAGTGAGAGAGATAGACTTACAAGTTTAGAAGGAACTAAACTAGTTTAATGAAATATTAATAATAAAATAATAAAAAGGAAATAATGAGACATATACAAAACCAGGCCAAGCTCCCAGGATGACAATCATGTCACTGGCTGGCACTGGGGAAGTCCCAGACTGGACGCAGTGACAGGAACTGGATTCTGGATCTGGATTCAAGATCAGGATCAGAGGTGGGAATTTTTTTCCCCTTTGTTATCATATACTAGATTCAGACTTCTCATATGCTACTCCACAGCAGTGAATCTTAGTTAAATTCAAAGAATCTGTTTCTGTTGCTCATCAATCTAAGTGAGAAAAAGAGAGGACCAAATGCATCTCAACTAACTGAAGGAAGAGATGAATAACCTTTTTTTCCAAGCTCCATTGATGCAGTCAAGCCAGGAGAGCTCAGTTGAATGCTTAGTATTTTGGCAAAGATTGTTCCGGGAAGGACAGAACATTGACTTGGAGCTCTGCTTCACAGAGGCTAAGATTGAGGGAACTATTTTTCAATGAATAAGAAAAAGAACTGTAGATCAAAAGACAGAAGTCCTAATTCTTCTCTTATATGGAGTGCTATAAATCAGAATTGAGCAAATTATTCTAGCCTGATATTGAAGCAATGCAAAAAATCTGATAGATTTTCTCTCTGCTGGGTTCTCTCCTGACCTGCTATATAGCCCTGTGCAGTGATCCCACCTCTCCAACTTCAGTCCGTCCTCTTAAACTAATCTATGCTGCTTATCCACCTCGAGTTTCCAGAGGTGACAAATGTTAAGTACATTTGGTATTAAGCTTTTTTAGGTTTCTGTTCTTTTTTTGTTTTGTTTTTGTATTTTTAAGAGAGTGCCTCACAAAAGCATAATGAGAACATGAAAATAAGGTATCTATAATTCTTACCAGCAAATGGAATTTCTAATACTTTAAACTCCTTTTCTCAACTCTTTTTCTTTTACCATGAAAATCTGTTTTATACTAGGGACTTTTTTCCCTGTTGGTGTATTTAGATAATTTTGGTAATACTTTTTCTTTACTTAGGTACTCTTTAAAAACTTTATTGTGCAAGTCCCAAACATTTAGCTTGAGTTATATTTATATTTACACTTTTAAATTATGCTTATGTTTATTCTTCTGCCATCTATGTGGATTTTCAATATTAATTTCCAGATACTGTTGTATTTTCTAAAATTGTCAGGTGTATAAATATGGGACAATCCTTATTCTGACTGAGCACTTTTCTGAAAATTCACACTGCATAAAGAATATTGCCACTGAGAATGCCTTGGGGAAACTATTTCTACCTCATTACCATGCAAATATTCCTTATCCCCGAGAGGGTGAGTGGGTTACTGTGAAAAGGAGAAGAATTTCCACTCAAAGATTTAATAAGTTAAGGGATTTTTTGAAGACTCTCTTGCTGCTCAAACTAATTTTGAATTTTGGCAATTTTCATGTTATGAAGGTGACCTCTTTTAACCACATTCTGCTGTCACGGGCTCCCTCAAAATCTGGCTAGTTTATTACAAGGAATATTTCTGAGAGCTTTCAGGTCAGGAAAGGTTTGTTCTTTGAAGAGCTGGAAATCACTGAAAAAATACTCTGTCTGAAGTACTTCAGAATTTAGTGGGGTTTGCTGTTGTCATAGGGACCTTGCAAAAAACTATGTGATGCTCTGCCTTCATATTTTAAAACAAGTAGCTATTAAAAGAAAAGTTACTTGAAACTTGCATGTTTGGTTTAGATTCTGATTATCTCAGATCCTTGGGAAATTAAGATTATCTATCTCAACTCTCATTATATATTACAGTGCCACAAAAGTTTAATTAATTAAACATTAAAAGTTTTTTTTCATTGAGTCCATATTGTTTTTGTTATGAATATTTTATGTGATGGTTATGGATTTAGATCAATGCTCTCTCAGACTATGATCTTACCTTAGTCAAAATAAGGGCTTTTTATCTCCACTGTCCTTTGAGTTGATAATATACTCCAAGTATTTACCTACATGTGCCATACTAATATCTATACTTCTGTACCTTATATATATATTTAAATGACTTTAGATTCTCATGTTTTCTTCAGACACTGACTTTTAAAAATATTTTTATTCTTTCATTTTTTTCTTTTTTTCTCCACCTTTATATAGTTACCTATCTAAATTCAAGTATTCTGAATACATTTTGTCCTGTGAGAGTATTTTCCTCCATTTTTGGTACGAAAGCTATTTTTAAATTATAATTGTTTTTCTTTTTTATTTCATTGATATCCAGGCTCAGATCACTCACCATTCTAGATTCAAGGATGGCTACAGACTAACTGTTCCCAAGAAGGGTCCTTAATAAAGGTATACTTGCTCTTACAAGTTAATGTGCAACATCTAATGATGTTTTTAGAAGACGCTCACTAACCTACTAGGTCAGAAAGACTTCATCCTAGAAAAGTTTTTGAGATTTTACGTTTATTTGTTTTCTTGAATAAAATTAAGAACTTTTGCAATTTATTTTCACTGTAAAGCAAACAGAAGGCCACCAGTTAATGACTGTGTTAAGGGGGTAACCACTTTCAATGTAGTATTAAACAGTGAGGCTTGATACTGGCCATCCATTTCCTAGGTAAGCGCCACAATCTAACATCAGTTGCAGAGGGTTATGCCCTCACTTTTATCTACGAAGTCTTATCTGTCTGCCACGAAACTTGCATGCTTCCATGAAATTCTGTAGTTTTCACCCACATTTTCTTTTTGTCTTGTTGAAAAAATTTCTAGATAGCTGCAATCCCATTTAGTTAGGCTCTTACATGATATGAAATGGTAAGACCTCTTCTAGCAAACTAGAAAAGTTGAATAAAGTGTACAGAGAGATTACACCTATATAAATAAATTGAACAGGACCAGGGTGTAGGCTTAAAAATTGAAATGGAATTGATGATCTTGTTCAATTGTTAAAGTGGTCCCTGGCATGGCTTTGATGCAGGTCAGTGAGCTCAGTCCAGAAAATCTGTGCCAAGTACGGATATTAATGTAAGCTGTGAACAGCTTCCTGGACAAGTCTACACTGCTCTGAGGAGTATAGAGGTATAGGTGTGCTATGCCACATGGGGTTCTCAGGCAAATAGTTGCTGGCCTATTTTACTTACTAATGTAGATACAACAAAAAGAATAGTGTTAAATGCAGTTTTTCTTGCAGTTGGAGTGTACTCCCAGTGCAACAGTAGATTTGCTAGGAAAAATTCTGTCACAGATTCTGGTTTCAAACTTATCTGGACTACCCAGCAAGTTTTAAGTGTTTTATCTTCACAAGACTTCCACAAGGTAGATGAATACTGGTAACTGCATTTTGCAGATAAGGAACTAAGGAACAATATTAATAGTCTTGATAACTGAGCAAGTTACTGGAGAATAACAGAATCCCATTAAAGTTGTCCCTTAGTTTCTAGAGTAACTACACATGTGCATGCTCTTGCTTGGCAGAGTTGAGAGATACCACATCTTGCACTTTGAGCTTTCTTTCTGCACCTTCCAGCAGCAGGAGTAAGAGGAAAGCCAATCCTCTCTCCAGATCTTGAACTTAATTGCTATCTGGATGGTAGTCAAGAAACTCAGTGCTAGAAAGCAGTAGCAAGAAAGCATGATGTAGCAAATAAACTGTTTCTTCAAGTCCCAGCTGTAGCTGAAGAAGCAATGACCAAGTTTAGTGCAGCATCAGAGAAATTACCTGTCACTGGATGGTGGTTTCAGCTAACAGCTCTGATCTTACTTGGAAAATGTTTAAGCGAACTCATGCAGGCAGAGGTCAAGCCAGGCCTGATGGATGGTATCTGATTAAGTTCAACTGCATCCTAGGCCAAAACCAAAGTTTTATTTGTGTTGCTTTGTTTTTTTTCCAAAATTGTGTGCCAAGATTTTTATTTGGTCTGTACTAGATTTGAATCACGTGGGTAAACAATAAGCCAGACTCATTTTAGAGAAATAATAACCTTTGTCTCTCTCTACTTCTCCAAACTGGCCTTTCCTCCAGCTGACACCTCTTGTTGTGAGAATCAAAGCCTCCAAAACAGGTTTAGAAGTAAATCTCCAGTCCTTGGCTGAAGAAGTGCTTGACAGAGGTTGGAGCATGTGCAAATATTTGGTGTTTGTTTTAATTAAGAAACACATTTCAAGGTACAATCACCTGAGCTGTGGTGAAGTGACTCAAAGAACAAAGATCAAATATAATCCACACTTGTCTATTATACCTCTGGCCTTTATCACCTTTCTGAACAGGCCAATTCTTTGATAGTCTTTCTGATCACATCCACTCTTCCATATCTAAAATAAATTACATTTGCATATGAATTTTTCACGGCTTCTTCTTTTGGTACTTCACACATTTATTTATTCCATTGAATTTGTTTCACCTTTTAGAAAAAAGAAATATTCACATAAAAATTGTAATTACTGTTGCAGTGCCTAAATAATGCACGTCTTCAGAGTTAATAGCATAAGCAATAAATTGATTTTTTTAACAACCAAAAACCAAACTACTATTCTATGTCATAAACTGTGGAAAAACCTTTACACAAAATCTCTCTGGGGCTCACCAACTCCGCTTTTGTTTATGCAAGTAAAATATGATAGAATGTCCAGCTTTTCTTCATAGATTCAAGGTGAGACTGCAAGTACTCAAACCAAACTGAATGAACAAATGAGTAAGATCTCCAAACAGAATATATTAATATTTTTTTAAAATTAATTTATATAAAGTAAACTTTATATCATCATAGAATTACAGAATCTCCTAGATTGGAAAAGACCTGTAAGATCATCTAGTCCAATCATTAACCTAACACTGACAAGCCCACCACTAAGCCATGTCCCTAACCACTATATCTACATGACCCTTAAATACCTCCAGGGATGGGGACTCCACCACCGGCCTGGGTAATGCATTCCAATGCTTGATGACACTTTCAGTGAAAAAATTCTTCCTAATATCCAATCATCTAAACTTCCCTTGGCGCAACTTGAAGCCATTTCCTCTTGTTCTATCACCTGTTACTTGACAGAACAGGTCGACTCCCACCTCTCTGCAACCTCCTTTCAGGTAGTTGTAGAGAGCGTGAAGGTCTCCTCTGAGCCTGCTTTTCTCCAGGCTTCATTATCACTATGATACTACCTTTATATTACACAGTATAATTGTGTTAATAATATTTTTATGAAATATGGGAAACAGCACTTGTTTTGTATAGGACAGAAAAGAATAACACTTTAAATATTCAGAAAATATAACTTAATAGGAATAAATGGAACAGTATTCTAGTTATTTGAATTATCCCTTTCTCTTACGTCAGTATGGAGATCGTAAATGCCATAAAAATTGGTTTGTTCTTGGGTAAAGGATGAATATATATTTTTAATGGTTCATATGATCCTATGTCACTCTAGAAAGATTTTGTCAAATACCCATCCAAAGCTAACTTCTATTTCATGTATAGTTTCTTAGTTTAATGCTCCCTCTCATCCTTCTAGTACTTTTCTTATCCTTTCCTGGGCATTACTCACAAATTTGAAAAGTATAGCTTTATTTAGTATTCAGGGAATGAAGTAACATCAATGAGCATAACAGTATTATAATGTTATTCCATAGTATTTTCTCTCCGTTTAGTAGAATTTATCAGCTTACATATTTTTGACAGTCATTGCATTGTGTGAGCTGCCCACAATGTTATCTAGATTTAATTTCCAGCGAAGACTAGTCACCACTAATTTTGAAAAAGCTAAAGCAGGCTATGTCCTCAATAACTTCAGTATTTTCATGAATGGCAGGATATATTGTGAGCAGAGAATGGGAAAACTTGTCTTCAGTCTTTTAATTGTCTCTGCTAATGTAAGGAAGTAAGTTATCCCCTTTTAAAAGGTAAAAAAAAAATCCTTTCATTCTTTTTGTCTTCCTGTGTTGTTATAAAAGGACGGTTCCTAAGGCTTGTTTCTGATTCCAGAACATTATAATAGGCACAAGACAAAGTAGCATTATCCATAATTCACTCAAAGAACCTGGAATACTTTTGCATATGACCTTAACCAAGAGTCAATAATGGCTACATGCTTTCATTTAATGCACAGGTTTTCTGATATGTTTGCAAATGTAAAGGTTAAATATGATGCTCAGTCATTGTATATTTTACACTAAAGCACACACATCATTTGGAGGGAGTACGTTTTACATTTCTTGAAACAAGAACTTGAAAATGGCAGACAGGAGATGAGTCTTCATATGTTGAGACAGCACTGTCATTTGCAAAGTAAGGAGTCGCTTTAATTCAGTGGAAATGTCAAACTTCCTAGAAATTTTCCAGAAAACAATTGAATTCTTCTGCACAATTGCTCAATTTTTATTTCCAAATACTTCTTTCACTTTTTCCTTATTTTTTTCTTTGTGTGTCCTTATCAAAATGTACCCAAAGATTATTAGAGATTGGTCAGGCTTTTTATCACATAGTAGGGCAAACTGAGGTCTTGTACTCAAATGTCAAACTATGCCTCCTCTTTAGTGTTCTATAGCGACAGGGCTGTGTGAATATCTAATTACATGGTTCTCTTTTTCATTAATACGTAAGACAACAGTCTTCTATACATCTAGAGAATAGACCCTGATATAGCCTGTATGAAGAATAAAATAAAGATTTTAAAAGTGAGAGCAGATTTTGGTAATTACCCCTTTGTTTATTGTTTTTCTCCTTTTCTTTTCTCGTGTGGAGATGTCAAATGGTTTTATGGCACTGTTGTTCACACAGTCATAGATTGACTATAGAGTAGTTTTTAATTAACAAAACCTTTTTTAAAACTTCTATTTTCTTTGTGGAACCTAATTTTTTCACATAAGGAAAAGACAGCTCTCATCCTAGGTGAAGTTGTTTATTTTATATTGAGAGGATGCATTAATATGTGGCATTCCTGGTTCTTGCTTTTTAAGTATGAATTGAATGAGGAATGATTCTTCCATTTATTGACTAGCAGTTATAATACAAGTTTTATTTTGTTGGTTTAGTATGTGGGAAGATTTTGTAAACTACAATACAAATATTGTAAAGTCTTTCGAATGTGTCTTTTATACTGTGCCCTGTGACTTAAAAATACCATGCATGAAATGAGTTAAATTAAAATGATTCATAATGTGATATTTTACGTATCTGAGAAAAAGCTTTGAATAATCTTTTGTTAACTTAGCATGTTCAAATTGTCAAATGATTCCCGAGAAAAGTAATTTAATCTTGCTTCCCATGACCTTAAAGCAAAGATGTATTACAGGCATATTTATGCAATTAAGAACTTCAGTTGAAAAAGAAAGTCTGATTAGTAAACACACGTATAGTATTTTGGAAGACTTCTTTTCTTTGTCGTGGTTTAAGCAGATGGGAACGAATACCCTGTTCATCAGTTTTGGGTCACCTGTCCTGTCTGCTCCTCCCTGCAGGTGGGAACCCACTGCATTTTTCCACTTCCCACCCTCCAACGGGGCAAATAACAAAGTTGTTTGGCCTTGGTTGTTATAGCAATAAGTATAAGCAAGAGCCTCTCTGCATACCATGCCTGGGCATTAGCTATAAGCATAGGTCATATCACTCTGAGAGAGCGAACATTGACTGCACAATATGCTGTTAATTTCAGTAGTTAGAAGAGGCCCAGCTAAGAAGCAAAGTTACTGAACAAAACTGGTCCTGTTTTACCTCAAACCAGGACATTCCTCTAATACACAGCATTTTCCACTAGCAACAGAAATTTGTTGTTGTTGTTGAGTAAAAACAAAGAATTAAGAAATATTTTAATTACATTCCAGAATTTAAACCATGTGTAGTCAAAAAGTATTTTGGGGTTCTGCAGCATAGTTGTTTCCATAACGTGTATATCCTTATGACAATTAATGCAATGAGATAACGTTAAGCTCTCATTTGCTTTTACAACTGCTTCAAAGTTTAGCTTTTTTTTGCTTTACTAGCAAGTATGCTTACATCTAGAACTGTGCCAACTTTGGACTTAAGTACATCCACAATCAACATAAATTCAATTTAAATTGAACAAGTGATAACTTTTCTGAATTTTTTCATAGCTATAAATATTGGTTTAGGAATAAAAGATATCATCTTTCTAGCAGGAAAGAAGCAAACATTTGAATTACCCAAACTAAATTAACATTTGCTGAGAAGATAGCATCACACAAGTGAAGTGATATTTCTCATGTGGTCTTTAATACCATGAGTCTAGACCAACTAATCTATGCTATCTGTAAAAAAAAAAAAAAAAAAAAAAAAAAAAAAAAAAAAAAATTATCTTGTTCCTTAGATACAATACTTGTTACTGCTTTCCTTTATTAGTTCTAATAAAACATAATTAAATTATTCCTGTTTGTAGTAGTGTTTGTAAAACTGTTCTACTGATTTAAGGATCATAGCCTAGGTTTAACACTGATTTTTCCTTAACTATATACAGAGAATGTATAAACACATAGAGATATATATCAATATTTACACTCAAATTATTTTCTTTTCTTGGCCTTGCTACATGTCTGCACTATACACAGACACTAAGTTTGTGCCTGTGGTGGGTAAGCCTTGGCTAACAGCCAAACTCCCACCCAGCTGCTCACTTACTCCCCCTCTGCCATGAGATGGAGAGAAAATAGGCAAAAAACGGGAATGAGAAAGCATGTGGCTTGAGAAAAAGACAGGGAGTAAAGACAGGAGACAAGCACCAGTTACTGTCGTGGACAAGACAGACTCGACTTTGGGAAACAAGCTTCATTTACTGTCAATTAATATAAATGTTTAATTACTGGTTGGGGTATTGGGAAGCAAAAACGAAGAAAAAAAAGAAACAAACATTACACACTTGGGGAAAGCACCTTTCCTCCAACTTTCCTAGGCTCTTCATCACTCCAGGTGCCTCTTGTCCCCCCTTTTATATCACTGCAAGTTACACTCAGTCCCTCGAGGCGACCAGTGGCTCGAAGGGCATTGTGGTCAGGATGCAGCAGTTTCTCTCTGCACCTCTGTCCTTCTCCCTCCCGCTGCTCCAGTGCACTCCACCACTGAGTCCCTGTTGTTCCTCTTCCTCCTTTCATCACCTTGGTCTTCCCTTTCTTGTTTCTCACTCTTTTTTGCTCCCCCACCTCACTGCTGCTCTCTGTCTCTGGCATTTTCTGTCCTTTCTTACATGAGCATTCCCAGAGGTGCCCCCACCACGGCTGCAGGGCCCAGCCATACCCTGTGGTGGGTTGGAGCCGGCTGGAACGGGCTGTGTCCGGCCCGGGGCAGCCCCTGCCTCTCCTCACAAAGACCGCCATGCAGCCCCCCACTGCCAGTGCATGGGCACCCGCACCCTGTACAGCTCCAGAAAGAAGAACTGTAATTACATCTGCACTCAGCTGTCCAACAGTTATCACAATGGATATTTCCCACCCAGGCAAGTTGCATGATGAAATTTCTAGCCATTTGTGAATGTGCATAACTCATATCCCTTTTCCCTCCATCTGCTGTGAGGGGCCTTTCCACGGGACTTTGAGGTCACTTTCATGGCACTACATTGCAATTAGACTAAATGAAAAAGGCAGAGTACATTCACTCTTAACCTTGCCAAACTTTGTGGCCCATGTACTTTTGCCCTGGTTCTGATAAACCTATGGATGGGCCAGAAGCAAAATTAGTTTAAAAGTCATAAAAATTACTGAGTAAATGTGGTATGTTTTTCATTATATTCCCCACTCCTGTGATTGTTTGTCTTCCACCAGTTCTTATTTAAGGTTTATATTGTGCTTGAAGACTAGATTAAATCAATTATTTTCTGCACTAAATGAAAAAAGAACGGCTTTGCCTAGTTTTATTGCAATTTCAGTGACAAGACACTTTTTTTTCTAAAAGCAGCACTTCAGACCAAGGCATACATGGAAGATGAAGTGAGTACTTTCTTTGAACATCTTCCACACAGCTGCCAACCTTGTGCAGGTTATGAATGAAATAAAACTCACAGAGGTGAAATTCCAAGTTAGGAATACAGGCTCATCATTTAGACTCTTCAAACAGAAGTAAATTTGATAGGGATGCCATTGAGGACAAGCCAGTGTGAAGTACACATAGTGTTTTCACAGTTCCCTGTCTGAATACAATCACACCATAATGATTTCTATCCCTTATTTATGTGTCGTCCTCACTGATTTATGCATTAACTCTGGAAACAGCACAATAAATAAATGCTTGGCATGTGATATTTTTTTCACTTCTAACTGGATATTGGCACCAGGAATACAAATACCATTGTATATATTCCCCTGATGAGTGTGCTGTGGTACTCCTTCCTGTCCTCACTGACTTTTGTAACCATCAATTCCCCCAGCTATAAGAGCATTAAGCCTCTTGGGAGAAGCAAACATGTTTTGCTTAGATCTTGGCTTACAGAAAGGCACAATAATATTACACTATCCTGTATCTTTCATCCTACCGTTTCCCCTTCTCTAGAACAGAGGCTTTTAAGCGCTGCCATAGTGTCATGGGATTCATACTCAGAATTCCTTTGAATTGCAGTTTCATGTCTTAACATCTACCTCACACATAGCTCTTCTTTGTTAGGATGGGGACTTGTAGCAGCCTGTGGATCAAATAAAAGCCCAGCAGCAGCAGTTGCAGTTTTTTTATGGATGAAAAGTCTTGAGGTCAAACTCGGATGTGATTTAAGCAAAGAGAAACTTGTGTGTCCTTAGCGGAAGTTCATCTGCTTAGAAGGTCCGTCATTTTTACCTCAGAAACTCTCATTGTTTCTACATTCATAGCTAGTCACTGAAATTGCATGTCAGGAAACATTGAAGTTCTGCTAAATACACAGACAAAAAGATAAATAAACTGGAAAAGGACAATTTAAATACCACCATCTGTAGTGAAGTTCAGCCGTGTTCTCTACTGCACACAACAATAAGCCCAAGAATATTCACACCATACTGATCTTTTATTGTCTTTGACCTAAATTTTCTATTGTCCAATAAGATGAAAGGGTAATTGTTTTTAGAAACAGGATGTTGGTGATCATATATTTTAACGTATCAAATCTTACAAACTACTGGCTTCAGACAAACTAAGTGGAATCCCATTCCTTTTCACACCGTTCATTCAGTTAATTATTCTAGAATATTTTCATTTCATTGTACTGGAAAAATTCAAACCTATTTCTAGATGTGTTTTAAGAATTATTCTTATCTGAGAAGTAGAACAACCCCTTCCTTTCTACCCATCTCTCTACTTTACCCATCTCTATACTCTCTACTAACAACACAACTAAAAATAACCCAATATATCCTTTCATCATCCCTAATTAGCTTAATGTGATGGAAGATTTCTACAGAGAGGATAGACTCCCTATAATCTATTCAGTATTTCAGTGAAATATAACTCAATCTGCCTTGACATAAATATGTGTAGATATGATTTTTGATCTCCTAACCCTTTATACTAATAAACTACCCAGTCAAGCACTGTGAATGCATATAACAATTACTTCTCATTCCAAAATATCTTCACCACCTGCTCAACAGTTTACTTCTGAATATGCCCCATAGTTCTGTCTTTTTATGTTACTTCTGTGTTCAGGAAAATTTGAGGACCATGAGACAAAGTAACAGCCTTCCCATAAATAAAAAGCAATTGGAAAGAGGAAGACAATTAACTGTTCTTTATTTCATTGGACCAAAAGTAATGGGCTTAATTTGCAAGGAGGGATAAGTTAGACGTAAAAAAATGTAAGGATCTATCTATTGGTTAGGATAATTAAGCTTTGTGATACATTGTCCAGGGAGCTTTTAGAATCCATATCATTGATATTTTTTTTAAAAATAGGTGAAGCAAATGTGTTAGGAATACCTTGGCTACAGCTGATTCTGTCCTAGGGCAGAGAATTTGATTATATGATATGTCAAGTTCCTTTCCAGGTCTACTTTCTGTGTTTTGTAACCCTGCAAATAGTGAGATAATCATATCCACTTTTCTAAGACAATACTGAAAAACAATTAGAAGGGATCAATGTACAATAAGACACATAGCGGTATCAATTACAGTGTCTGGCCTCTGGTTTAGTACATGCTGGTATGGATTTCTAGAGAACCTTGGCCTCCTCATTAGTCTGTTGTGTGACAGAGCCATGTGGCTGTGGCGCTGAGATGATATCAACAATCACAACCAGTGCAAAGCAAAGCCTTTTAGCTGTTGCAATTTGAGGGCTTTTTAGTAAAAAGATAATAATCATAAAGCTCTAACTTGTTTTTTCCAGTCTTTATTAATTTTGCCAACTATGCCATTATTCCATCTCTCCAAGAAGCAAAGCAGGTTTGAGTTGTTTTGTTTTTTTTTCAGCCCAAGCAGATATATTGGTTAATCAAAGTTTCCAATGTTGCAGCCTAAATGCTATGAATACTGGACAGTTTGAGAGTTCATCATTACTTAAGCTGGCAGTGCAGCTAGTTTGACAAAAATTAGGTCTACATAAGACTGTCTTTAGTGAGTTATGCTACCATAAATCTTCATAGTCTACCACATTCCAGATTTCATGAGGAGATTCCAATTTGAAGCAGTAAATGTGGTTTCAAAATACTGCAAAATTAACTGAAAAGGGCATTTCAGAAGCAAGGGAGCCACAAACAGCTCACTCATATTACAAAATAAAACCCATCATAGGATTTTAGTGACATTGTTGTAGCCTACACCAGAGAAAAACTTAGCATTGCTAACAATATTTCCAGAAGCAATTTTTCATAGATGATTATAAATAATAACCTGAATAATCAAAACTTTTGGTTTTAGTTACCCAAATCTACACAAAATAACTCAAAGATGCTGCTAAATGTTATGTATTTTTTAACTGAGCATAATTATTTAGCTATTAAAAAAAATACTTATTTCTTGTCTCAGACCTTCAGTGGAATAACATGTTTAACTCCAGATTGCAAAGTACGCTTCCACATTGTTTTAATTATGAAATTTGAGTTTGTAAGGGACTATCACTTCTAGTGGATTATTTTTCAGTCTACATATAATTTGAGTTCTTTTAGTAAAAAATCCAAGTGCTCATTCTCACAGGAAAACTGGACATAACATTGAATATCCAAAATAACAATACAAAAAAATCATTGGATACTCTTGAAAACGTTGTCTACAATATTTCTGGAATTCACTATTTGTCAGAAAAACATACTTATTTGAGTAGGCATATATTTACAGTTTTCTTATAGTTCACGCCATATGGGATAACTTCCCTGCAGAAAACAGTACGCTCGTGACACTACAGTATCTTTGTAACAAAACTAACAGTTCAGAAGAATCTTTGTACCCTTCTCTTTCCTCATTGGGGGGTGAAGATCCTCCACATTTAGAAGTTCTGCATATTTTTAAAATAAAAAGAACAAGTTGTTGAAAGGGCTGGTTTATAAATAAGCATCTAATTCTACATATAAATCTACATACTTATTACTTATGTACTACTCACATTGATTTGGTTATACCTTAATTGATCTGGACTGGAGTATTACAAAGTTATTCAAATGGGCTTTTCATAAATAATGGCATACAAACACGTAGGCTTCTTGGCAGCACTAGGGTAATTCACAAGAAAGGTGGGTTGTTTGATATTTTTTAGGATATTAGCAGGCAATGCTTATATTTTATTCCTCCTTTCCACTGTATTATGTATTCTTCTGAGACACACTTTGATTACAGACCCCTCTTTTACTATCCTACAGGCACAAGCAAAATCCATACTCTAGCACTGGGGTATAGTTTGCCTCTTTTCCTCAGAAAGGGGGATGATTATTGAATGGTTCATTGAATAGTTCTTGGTTCCACTAGTGGGCAGCATCCCCACTTCTCCTATGCAGAAAGCGGCATTCCCTAACATGTTTCTCAGGCTTTCAAGCCCCAGCTGTGCTCCTCAGAATAGCCATACATTTGGTCTATCCCTTTCCTGCAAGCTGCTGCAGCAGCCAGTCAGCTAGCTGACTATGGTACTTTGCTTCTTAGCCCATGACAGCAGCCACCCCACACCAGCAGACAGAGGTGGAAGAATCCAACATCAAACGCTGCTGCAAGGAAATGGATGAAGAGCAGGGCAGCTCCCCATACAAAAAGTACATGGAAGCTCACTGAGAGAGCAGAAAGGAGAAGCGGGGATGTCTCAAAATTAAGTCTGACTTCTGTGATTACTCTATTTATGGCAGTCTAATATTTGTGGTGACCACAAAGGCTATTTAGTGTAGGCTTGTAAAATTCCTTTTGCTTTAGATAAGACCAGAAGAATGACTTAGGGTCTCTATGAGAAAACGTTTACATTTTAGTTTCCATAGAAAGATTTTTCCCCTTGGATCTGCCACATGCATAGTGACAAAACATTCAATAGTTTTGCCAATAGAAGTATTTTTCTCTGTAGAGCAGTCTATGCATAGATTTTTTTTATGGTTATGAAATTTTCAACTTTGTAACAAATGCTTCAGTGAATCACCCACAGTTTCAGCCTGTTATTGTTTTACAATGCTGTCATAATGATTCGTTACTGTATTGGTGCCTCTGAAACAGCAATCCCCTGGAGGAGCTTTCTGACCCTCTGTCACTCTGTCATTTTATTTTTGTAAAGAGAATGATCAGAGCTCAACGGTTTGAAAAGTCAGTCCAATATTTAGCTTTGTAACTGGTAGTGTTCTCACCACACCCAAGGGCTTCCAGGTTGTTTTACACAGAAATATATTAATTGATTTCTTACTTTCTGGTTCATAGTTCAACAGCATGTCATAAATGTAATATTCATAATTCACATTAAGGTATGCTGAGCAAGTTATTTACATATACCACTCTATTTTAAGAGTCACCCTAGAATGCTTCTGATATTGCTGTCTGTGGTGTGAATAACACAATAGAAAGATAAAATTTAAATGAACTAGACAAATAATTTGGAAAATGTGAGTATTAAACTATTAATGACCTTATTCATGAGGTAAGACAAGTAATTTTCCTAAATGTTTGAACTAAATGAAATTTAATTCTGATTCATTTGTCTGAAATACAGATGAAAAGAAAATACTGTAAATGATAAATGTTTCCTACTGCTAAAATTAACACTCCAATAATTATTTTTAAAGGGAATTTTAAATTGTCACAAAGTTTATTTCTTATCAAGACAAATTCACCTACTCATAGTTTCAAGCTTACATTTTACCAGGTACACAGAGCATATTTTAAAGCAGCCTGGACTTAAAAAAAAAGGAAGGAAGGAAGAAAAAGAAAAAAATAACTTAAGAAAATTATATCATTTGATTATGCAGCGAAAACAGATATTAGGATCAAAGTAAAAGACATTCAAAATATAGTCATTTTGAGCACAACATTAATAAACACAATATAAAATGTACACAAAGTACTTTAGTTATATTTGAGTGCTGCTTTGTTCTTTCAAAGAAGCGCTAGTTAATCCTACAGCTATTTTTAAATAACTATTTCTATTCTACTCTACTATTTTTGCTTACTTGGAACTCTTTCAAACTTCACTGTGAAAATTCCTAAGTTTTCAGAATTGCAGCTGATGTAACTTGGCATAAGCTTATTGAAATTCGTGAATTACACTTCTCTATCCTCATAAGCTGGCTTTTGGATCCAGGTCCACATTGGAGACACTCCTATCCCATTTTAATTTCTGTGGTCTAAGTTACACATACAATACCTTCTAAGCAAATTATATCATTTATGTGTATGCAAGGAGTTCCTCTAAGAGAAAAAAATTAGCATAACCATACTCAGCAACAAAATGATAGAAAACTTCTTTGCTTAAATCTGAAAATGTTAGTCAGAAGCTGAATGGACACTTCCATTGCATTTCACTTGTTGGAAAGTCTTTAATTCCACCTTCATGGTGCAATATCCTTTTAAAAGAGGAGATTACATCAAAAATAGACGTAATTATGGGGAACACTTGGTTTATGTTGTATGAAGAAATAAAAAAGCTGCACCCATGTTTATGCTTGGCATACTTTTCCTTGATTGATTAATAATTCCTCAAATTATTTACTCTTTATACATTATGACTTCCTTTTCACAGTTCAAAAAGTCTTTCTTTTTATATTGTTTTTACTATCAGCTCTACAGATTTAAAACTCACATCCATATAAGAAAATTATTGAATTTTGACAAACGTGAATTTTATGTAACCTCTGCAGCAGAACACAAACAATCCTGTATGTTCATATTTTGAAGTTTAATTGCTTGTATGTACATGGATGGTCTAGTTGTCTGATGTGGTCTTGCACAGTGTAGGTGAAGTAAGAGACTGCAGAACAAAAATAAATAAGACATGAAAAGCACCTGGAATTATTTATCATTTTACAGGAATGCACTATACTGTGACACTAAATTATTTAATCATGCTTTGCAGTTTACTATATCAGCTCTGTTTGGTAATAATAGCAGCTGTAATAATAACAGTAATAACAGTATTTTTAGTAGTAGTAGTTACACTAAAATGCTTAATAGCACAGGGCTCAAAATTCAGCTGGACTTGTAGAAAATGCCTCAGGAGTCAAACACACAGAGAATCCAATTTCTAGCATCACATTTCTTGAGCATATGGTGAAAGGAGTGAGGTAAACTGCACTATCATATGAAGCAGATTAAACAAGGCACTAACCATGTGATATTTGCTGCAGGCATTCTGCCTGCAGGATGTTGATGCAGAGGGAACGCCTCCAGGAGTATTCGACAAGTGTGGTCAGGAACAACTACTACTTTACACTTTTAAATGGAAGCAGCATACGCATGCCTTACACAGGCTTCAGAGTATAAAAAGGGCAAAAGAGAAGCTGTGCACCAGTTAACAACTATTTAAAACCACAACACATTTCTGTGAAAATGTTTCCTAATGACTCATGGTTAAAGATTAGTGTTAATTAAAATAAAATTCGAATTAACTTAGAGGTCACTTCTCACTTAGCACTACAGTTCGGTGAGATATTCCAAAATGAACCCATAAAACTAATTCAAACATACAGAAATTAAGAAGGTTTGAAGTATGCTGTGTGAGCTGACTCAGGCAGGATGCAGGAACAGCCACAAAACCACGGATGAAAGACAAAGAACAAATTTAATCTCAATACCTCACAAACCAGGGACTCTCCGAAGCAACACCTGGGCAGAGGGATGTGAGCAGGGCATGCAGGCACCACAGAGTGGGAGAAAGTCCTTGTTAGCAGGAGCATGAGAGCACAGACTTGCTGTTCTCACCTGCTTTTCAAGGGTTCAAGCAGGCGTAGTTTTCCACTGTGCTTTGATCTTCTTCAACAACAAGGCAGTGATCTCATGTATGCTAGATAAGGTGTCCCTGAGTCCATCCCAGGCTTACGTTATCTAAGTGCGGATGTTCTACTTGCGAGCACACAAGGCTGAACAACAATTAGTGTGATAAATGTGTTGTCCAGCACCTCAGGTGCGAGTCACTTGAGCGTGTTTACAATCCTCCTCGCCAATCTTCCCTTATTTTCCCACATATGCCAATAGCTATTTTACATTAAAAAAATGCAAAAATGTGTCTCATTTGGAAGACACCAAAATTGTCCCAGAACTTTTCCAGTGCTAAGACCTCTCCTCCCCTGCCCACCTCCCTCCCTCCATGCCAGAATATCTGGAGGTTCAAACTGCATAAGAATTTATGGTAGTTTAACTTAAACGGTCCTGGAATTTATCATGTAGCTGGTATTAGGTCCCACCAGTGTTCTGTGTAGGCATCTAGCAAGCAGGAATCTATAAGTCTTAGTTCACTAAACAGACAGCATCATAAATGTGGAAACTGAGGTCCAAGTTTTGGAACTTTAAGCCAGCCAAGAAGGCAAGAGTTTTCATAGATTTCTGAAATTCTATCTTGTCACTTCTGCTTGAAAACAAGCAAACAAAAAAGATCTGCTAGAAACTTATGAAAGTACCTACACCTCACCTAAAAAGATTTCCATCAAAGTGCTCTCAGATAGTAAAATTAATAGCTGAATTTCTATACAGTTGGTATTCTAGACGTAATCACTTCTAAGTGAATGAAATGCCATGATTTGAAGACTTTTGATATGGTGAAGTGCATTCAGGAAGTAATTTTGTAAATCATACAAACTTTCATGTTAATGCACAATAATATAAAGCTGTTACAGAAGATGTGACCACAGGTCACACAGTAAAGCACTTCTTATCTCTGCAGTGGACTGTGTCCTATGTAAAAGTGTCTAGCACTTACAAAGTATTTTATATATTCAAAGCACTGTGCAAACAATAACTAAGTAGTCACAAATTTTGAGCAGTTCATTTGTTGAACTACACAAGCTTGGAACAAGTTTAAATGTGTTTTGTTAACACTGCAGAACAGTTGTAAAGCACCCTAGAATGTTTAGCACAAGTAATGTCTGCAATATTGAGAATAAAACTAGTTACAGAAAAAAATTACGTAAAAAAACCAGAATATGTAGACCTTGGACTATTTCCTGCCCAAGGATATTTTTGGGGAAAATTTCAACTCAGATTTGAGTAACTAATACCCAGAGTTCAAATAACTAAGCATCTTGTTTTAAGAGATGCTGTGAAAGAAGAGATTAAACCCCTACTCTAGTTCAAAAGAAGCAGGAAGCTGAATGCCCGTCTCTGGGATGAGAAGAGTGAGATACTAGCTGTTCTAGGATGTAACCACTCTTATTTTCTAAAGTAAAATTATGAAAACAGTATTTTTATTATACTATGAAACAGGGATATTGTTGAGATCCTGAGAAGTTACGCAGGGGAAGAAAATGGTCAGCCCAATATTATTCAATATTAGTGAAAGAATTTCTGAAGAGCAGTTTAGTGCATTGTACTTACAGTTGCTTAAGATTTTTCTGTTTCTTTAGCACTCCTCTGCATGAATATAATAATAAAATCATAAAAAGTTACATTATATAATGCTTATTGTCTAGAGGGTACCAGCACACATTCCAAGTTGATATATGAAGCCCCTACTGCATCTTATAAAGATCACTACACACATCCTTGAAATGCAGCCACTCTGGGTAAAACTCAGCACCTGTTTAACAATGCACAGCAAACCTCACACAATGTTTTACTAGAAGAAAAAGAAGTGTGATGTCCAAATAAAATGCAGGGGGATTTACTGGCACGCTGTAATTACTTGTGTTGGAATTTGTCCAGGACACTGGGGTTAATGCTCCTACTGTTACGGAAAATCCCACTAGCTATTTAATGGCTTCAAATGGTAGAGGCTGGAGCATGATTTGATGGCTGATGTAAAGTAGGTGATAAGAATCTTTGAAAGGTCTTTGCGTTTGAGTCTGCTGTCACTCTAGTTTGAGGATAGCATAGCACTTACTGTTTTGTGTAGTTACCAATGATCTATACTAGCAAGAAAAAAGAAATGTCAGACCTTCACAAAGCTTTGTGGTCCACTACAGGCTGTGAGGTTTTTGTCTTGGTATTAGGTATACATAATTTTGAAAGTATAGGCTATTAAAGGTCATCACTCAAAGAACTGCTGTCAGCATATGATGTAAAATCATCAGGGAGACCAGGGTGCAAGTAAGCCATACAGGGCTATATTTCTAATATAGTCAAAGTTCCTGAATTATTCTGAGATGAAGTGATAGCTCTGTAAATAGGATCTGTCTACTTAAGATAAAATCCTAAAATCTTATTAGGGAAGAACCACATTGTATACTGGAAAGAAGGGGTGGTAAGCAACCTATGAAAAATACATTAATCTGCAGTGAGAACCTTTCCGCTATCTGTAAGTGAACTCACAAGTACTTAGTTTCAGACAAAAAAAAATCTCTAGTGTTTCTGTTGTAGTGGTTTATATAATCAGAAATCTAATATCGTAATATAAATTATTTTGGATAAATTAATCTGCTTTAAGTATTGAAAATAGATTTTATGTACCTGTGTTGTATCATAGAATATAATTTATTTTATAAAAAGGCAGCTTCCACTGAATGGAGGAACTGAGAGTACAAAAGCTCATATGCCAATACACAGGTATGTTTTACCAGGTGTTGAACAAATGTAGCTGTAAGATTTCCATGTGCATGTGTGTGCATGAGAAGTTTTTTCTGGGATTTGGAAATATTATTCATTGATTTCACAAGGCATGTGAATGTCACAACACATTCTAACCATTCTGTTACTGTTAAAAAAAACACAGACTTTGACAGACCATAATAACTTTGAAAATTAATTCTTATTAAATTTCTCATATAAATCCTTCAATGTTCTTAGAAAAAAAAGACCTTTAAAAAGTTTTTTTTTTCCTCTACTTTACAGTCTATGTGGTTATAAAAATATACAAGTCAGCATGGGAAAGAAAAACCTGTCATATAGACTTTATTTTAAACAATTCTTACCCAGCTCATCATTATCTCTATCTTAGCTATTTCAGGGCATCTAATGTAATTGTGTTGTTCTGACTCCCACTGTTTTCAAAATAAAGAAATACAAACCTGCTCCTTATTTTACATCAAGGATAAATAGGTGGAACCACCCTCTTTTTTCTAGTGAGTAAGGAAAGAGCCAGACAGCTAGTTTAGGCAAGACTAAACGTTCTGAAATCTTGGATGTCATGCTCTCCTCATTGCAACAGATAAGTGTTCCTGGATAGTTAAACACTATCCTTGAAAATCTACCTTAAATCTCATTGAATAGTAAAGATATTTATACTTCTAAGAAACGTGCTTTCAAATCTATATACTAGACTGTACATAAATGCCTTTAAAATACACTTAAAATATGGCATGACTTCACTTTTGAAAATTGTAAATATACTCCTAATTCACCGATATCCTTTTGAAAGCTTCTGTTCTTTGCTATAGGGTGAACACAAAGAATAGCTCTAGCACTACTGTTACTAGAAGGCTGTTTTAAACATTATGTATAGCTTTAAAACCCAAGGCTCTTTTCCTCGTTTGGTTGCTGATGGGGAAGATAAGAGACAGAATTCGCAAGTCTTTGCTGTAATTCAATGTTATTATTTTCCTTCATTTTTTCTTTCATAGCATTAGAATTAATTTTACACAGTTGTTGTTCTTCCCTGACAAGCATTGTATTTTATAGAAGTCAATCACTTTGACCAGATAACATATAATATGATTTCACAAGTTATCAAACTATTATAACTAATAATTCTAAATGTAAAAGAGCTTTAAGACTATCTGTAGCTTCCTGATTAAAACATTTTTTAAGTTAAAGCCCTACAGTTAGGCACAAGAACTCTTAATACGCATTTAATAAAAGACTATACTATAAGAAAAGACTCTTCACTGTTGCTTGGAAAAGAATTGGGTAGCTGACTATTTTTTCTTGTTCTAAAGAATGACACATATCTAGTTCTTATCAAAACCTCTGGAAAAATTCTTACTACATACACAGTGATGAGGTATGTGGGGAGAAAGATAGTACAGTGATTAAAAAACAGAGTAAGTCGAACAAATACTGCAGGCATTTACTATAGGTTTATGAAAATGAAGAGAAAGATTCAGTCTCTGGTTAGTATTTTTCTTTCTAAGAAAAAGTCATAAAGAGTTATGACATTAAATTGTTTTATTTTAAAGAGTGATTAAAGTTCTTGCTGGGAACCAGTCTGTGTACAGTTTACAAATTATGTCTAATATTGACGACTCATTAATTGTGTCAGAGTCTAACCATGAATTCCACTTCTAGCTCTTTTCCAGTTGCACTTTAAATTGAAATTCTACCACTCTATAATACAGGAATTAATGCAGATAAAGTTCTTGAGCTTTAATAGTTCTTTATTTCAAGAGAAGTCCTTTTATAGAAAAAAGCTGGCTTTTTCTTCCCCCCCCCCCCCCCCCCCCCCCCCCAAATCTGAATGCTGAAAAGTGAAATTTTCTCTGTCTACCTAACAAGTTTTAAGTGGTTCTCTCAGGTTGATAAAAATCTCTTGTTGGACTATGTTATGCTCAGTCCCTCACAATCCCTTTGGTGAGGTGATGGGCAGCACAGGAGGTTGCAGTCTGTGCCTAGTGGTATCCTTCTGCTGTTCAGTCCTTCTTACTTATTTTCCACCTGTGGCAGGTTGACCCTGGGTGGACACCAGCACCTCAGCTGGAAGGGGAGAGAAAATGTAACAAAAGGCTTGTGGCTCGAGATAAGGACAGGAAGATCCCTCAGCAATTACCATCATGGGCAAAACAGAATCAACTTGGGGAAATTAATTTAATTTATTGCCAATCAAATTAGAGTAGGGCAATCAGAAAATAAAAACTAAATCTTAAAACACCTTCCCCTCCCTCCTTCTTCCCAGGCTTAACTTTTCTCACGATTTCTCTACCTCATCTCTTCCCCTTAGTGGCACAGGGGGACAGGGAATGGGGGTTGTGGTCAGTTCATCACACGCTGTCTCTGCTACTCCTTCCTTCTCAGGGGGAGGACTCCTCACACTCTTTCCCTGCTTCAGCATGGGGTCCCTCCCATGGGAGACAGTCCTCCATGAACTTCTCCAACATGAGTCTATCTCACGGACTGCAGTTTTTCATGAACTGCTCCAGCATGGGTCCTTTCCACAGGGTGCAGTCCTTCAGGAACAGACTGCTCCAGCATGCGTCCCCCACAGGTTCACATGTCCTGCCAGCAAACCTGCTCCAGCGTGGGCTGCTCTCTTCACAGTCACAAGTCCTGCCAGGAGCCTGCTCCAGCATGAGCTTCCAATGGGGTCACAGCCTCCTTTGGGTGCATTCACCTGCTCCTGCATGGGGTCCTCCACAGGCTTGCAGGGTGGACATCTGCTCCACTGTTAACCTCCACGGACTGCAGAGGAACAACCTGCCTCACTGTGGTCTTCACCATGGGCTGCGGGGAAATCTCTGCTCTGGCACCTGACGCACCTCCTCCCCCTCCTTATTCACTGACCTTGGTTTCTGCAGAGTTGTTTCATTTACATAATCTTATTCCTCTCTCTGCTGCTGCAGTTTGTGCCACATTTTTTTTTCCCCCTTCTTAAATATACTATCACAGAGGCACTACCACTGTGGCGGATGGGCTCAGCCTTGGCCAGCAGTGGGTCCATCTTCGAGTTGGCTGGCATTGGCTTTGTCAGACATAGGGGAAGCTTCTAGCAGCTTGTCACAGAAGCCAGCCCTGTAGTCTCCCCTACTACCAAAGCCTTGCCATGCAAACTCAATACACCCATACTGCTCCTGGCTTTCTACTGCTCCTCTGTACTGGTGTGGGTTCCCCTACAGGTTGCCGTCCCCTCAGGGGTGTCCCTGCTCTGGCATGGATCATCCATGGCCACAGTCCATCAAGGGTGTCCCTGTTGCACCATAGCTCACCCATGACTGCAGTCTTCTCAGAAGCATTTGTTCTCACAGCATGGAGCTGCTTCTTCCAAGAGTGTGTCTCCAGCTGTGTCCCCAACAGTGTCCTTTTCCATGTTTCCTCTGCTTCCTCCCCCATTTACTCCAAAACTGTGTCTGTTCATAGTCGTCCTCTGGTGTCCTCTTTTGTGTGTCTGCCCACGTCTCCTTTCAGATATCTCTTTCTTGTGTCTTCTCACTTCTTTTCTTTTGTATCTCCTTTCATGTGTTCCCGCATACCTCCTCAGGTGAGTCCACATCTCCTCTTGCAGCTTCCACCCTTTCTTTATTATGTCTGAGGAGTGGTGCTGTGTGTTCCCCTCACAGGCTGCAGTTTTGGGACACAGTGGGGTGTTTCCAACCACCACTGAGCCAAGAGCTCATGGCCTCCTCCCACACAGGTGTTAGTCTAGGGGCAAGAGCAGAGAAAGCTCATGATCTCATTTCTGAGAAGGGCTAATAGGCAGAAAGGTGAAAAGAAGGAGCAGTGCTCCTGTCCGTTCAAAGCTTGGGAAACATAGGAGTACAGAGATGTAAAATGCTGAGATCCAAATACAGCAATGTGTGAGAGCAGCACAGGCTGAGCTTTACCAGAGCTGCATGACATCTTCCAATTATTATTGCTCATGAGAAAAAACAGATACAGATAAACAGATAGTACTTGATTTAATTTTTATGAAAGGAAGAGTATGAAAATAGATGCCATTAAGATCATAAATCACATTATGAAGCAGATACACATAAAGAAGTTATACACACTGTGTAATGAAACCCATTTGTTAAAGCATGAAATACTTATATTTTACAGAGAAACCGCAACACATATATTATAAAATGCATGCTAAAATACATCTCTTTATAATATAACAGATCCACCAAGTGGACAATTCTCAGATAAAATACGCTGTTAGGCTCAAAACATATTATATTAAAAATTAATAGAAATATACCACTTTCTATATTTTTCATATAAAAACTGACAATACCATAAATTAGGAAATTAATTCAATTTCATTACTTAGGCTTAGCGTTCTTACATCTGTCATAACCTCAGGTTATGGGTCAGCAATACTTGTTTTGTTATGGTTATTAGTGCAGAACTGTGTTTGATCCTGACTTGCTAACAGGAGCACATTATTAATTCTTCTGCTACGTCTCATCTACAAGACCCACTCCAGGTTGTGCTGGAAGATAGCTTGCATTTTGAAGTGAAGAAGTTCAATAGTTATGTGGAAAATATAAATTAGTAAGGAAGTTACATAAAGTGAAATACAGCAAAGTAACAGCCCTATCATTATTTAACTACTGCAGTTAAAAAAGGAATTTAGACTTCCTATATTTATTACATGCAAAAAATGTGCCTTTAAAACAGAGCTTTCACATACGTTATTTGCTCAGCTGTGTCTCAACATTGTCTGAGAGAGTGTTATTTGGCCTGAGGCAAAGCCACGCCAGGGGTTGTGTTAACAAAAGAAATGGACAATCATGGGCAAGAGCTCAATCTCATGCCCCTTTTTACTAACTAATATAAATGTAGCAATAGATTTTATAGGCAAAAAAATTCTTATGATAATCCACTCTGTCATTTTGCTTAATGCTCGCCTTTAGGTAACAAGCAATTAATTCATTATTCTCTATTTTTGCTAGTAGTCTGTTAAATATTTCTTACAAAAGCATTGAGACCTGCAAAAAAATATCAAGTGAATCTTGATTCGGGATCTTTCCAGGACATGACAGGACCATAAAGCTTTGACTGTTGAGTGCTTTATCGTTTTTGCTCTTAAATTTTTTCTGATTTCATGTTTAAATTTTTTCTAGATTCATTTTGCATACTTTGTGTCTTGCTATTACTCATATATTCTACACTGAAAAGTCCTTTCTCAGATGCATTCTCCTCTTTACGTATTTTTAGATATGTTATGATTCTTTAATCTTCTCTCCTAAATGCCCAAGCAGACTGTGGGTGAAATCCAGCTCTAGACTGAGATATTTGCAAGTTAGCCATCTGCAATATAGACATCTACATGTAAACATGTCTAAACTTTCATTACAGTCCATAGAGATCTAATCAACACAGTCAAAGGCTCCTAGCAAAGTCTTCAGGCAGATGTGTCTGCTTTAGAATGAGCTAAATATGTTCCTGTATGCCATCAATTATACCGATTAAAGTCACAGCCCAATTGCACTATTATACGTATTTAGTGCCATTTTGACACCCTAGAGCATCTGAGATATCCACGCTGGGCTGGTAAATGTGACACAGGACACACAGGAAAGACATGACCACCTAGAGTGATACCTGGAGGACAAGCATCTCAAATGCACCAAATATCTAGGTAATTCAGTCAAGCCTAAGACACATACTGAATATAAAGGAAGCTTAATCACTTAGGCCATTCGTAGATATCTACACTACATCAGTGTAGATGTCTACATGTACAGATGTCTGTATCCAACACAGCCCAACTTGCACGAGCTAAATCCAAACTTTTGTGTAAAATTACTGAAGAGAACATTGGTTCTGTTTTACCTCAAACCAGGACAGTGTACCACTTTTGCAAGTCATCCCCAAACTCAAGCAAGTTTTAAAATTAAAAACTGACTGTGATGTTCCAACAGGGATCTTATTAATGCTCAGTATGCATGTAATGTCACCTTTTTGTTCCTGCTTAACAATCTTCTGTTCACACTGCTATGAATGGCTTTAAGCCTTTATTGTTGATGCATCACATTTTGTGTAGCTGCCTTTCATGATGATCCTCTAAATCCATTTTTCGTAATTATGTCATTTCACTATCTGTTTTGGTTATATTGAAATGAGAAGCAGATGCAGAAGGTAAACTTGATTTCTTATTTTTTTTGACTGAAGTTTTGTGACACTCTTCTTCACATACCAAGAGGAAGAATCTCCAATAAACTAAGAATTAAAACTGGCCCAGTGTTCAGAGTCTAATGAACCTTCTGCTTCCAAGATCTTTACTAACTGGGATAACCTGCATTAGGGATTACTACAGCACATAACATTTTACAAACTCTTAATGCTTTCAGAATCTTTCTTCAAAACACATTACCACTAGAGATTTTTGCATCAAAAAATGAACCAGTAAACTAAAAACTAAAACTAGCAGAACATCAGAGGCTCAAAGGAAACAGAGACAGAGGTTTTGTTGGATAGGTTTAAGTAAATGTATATATTGTAATAGTCTAATTCCTCCAGAAAACAATTCTATCACACAAGAGCATGCTAACAGTTTTGCTCTTTTGAGCTTAAGGGTAAAACTCACTGTTTCAGTAGACTTCAATTGAGGGGCAAGTTATTTATATGGAGAAAAAGACAGTCAATAAAATACAGCTGTAAAGCATCTTGTAAGAATGGAGGGTAATTTAAAAATCAATGAATTGTTCAGCTTCCGATGAATAGAAATAAAATGTTCTTTTTTCATTGGTGCCTTTGTAGAACTCTCTTGCCATGTTAGAAATGTAACATGCAAAAAAAACTTTCTGCAAATCCGTCTTTGCCTTTTGTTGCAGCCATTATATGTCTAAGTACTGCAATCAGTCTAGAAGGATCAGCTGCCTTGATGGCTGGAGATGTATGTCCCTACTAGAATATGAAAAAAACATTTTAGCTATCATTATTGATCTTTAATCTGGGTTGAGAAAAGCCCAATGGCTTCAGTTTTGCTGTTTGTGAGTTAAAAATATTGTAGCAGACGAAAAAGAAAGGAAGCTAATGTGTTGCAGCCTGCAACTGCAAATGCATGCTTCTCAGAAAACACAGATGAGAAACATGTCAGTAAGGGTGTGATACTTCTGGTCATTTGCCAGACTTTGAGAACTAGAGTTCCTGAACGTGCCAAAATATTTTTCAATAAAAATTTCAAACAAAGGACTATATTCCAGTACCATTAAATTTTTGAAAAAAAGATGATAGAGTACTTAAACCACTGGTTCGTTAGATGTTAGACTTTAATTTCAGAGGCTGTAAATCACCTCTTTTCAGACAGTGCCAGCAAGGTTTTATGTATCACGTAATCCCATTTAAATTCTGCAGTGAGGAGCTAATTGAGACTTAAGTGATGTGTCATCCCTGTGCAGGCCATCTGCACAGGCTGAATCGCATTCAGAGGCAGCCTATGAGAAACTGCAGAATACCCAGTTGCTGCTTGTTGGAAAAATAAGGTAGAAATTTATCTCTGTCTCAATTAATGTGGTAAAATGAATTACAGGGAGTTATAAAACAGTCCAGACTTCTGTATTTCTATATGGGTTGATCAAGTTTAGATCAGAACCTGTTTTCACCATCTCCAAAGAAGCTCTCAATGGTTGATTTTGGCCTTATAATTCACGGTGTTGTAAGGAACCCAGTGACTGGACCAGAGTCCTTACCCTTTGTGTTTTGTATACACATAAACAAATAAAGCAATGTTTCTTGGGGTTTTCAATACATTACACAAAGGACCCTAACCTTCCTAACCCTCACCCTGCCCTCAAACCTAAAGCTACTATATTAAAAGTGAGAGCAACAGTGGCAAAGAAGCAAAGAAGGAGAGAGGAAGTCCAATTACAAAGCACTGTAAAATTGTGGTCAGATTAACTGAATTTTCAGGTATTGTAGGATCATAGTAGTTTCTGGACTCCAAAATTAATACAATCTATTTTCACACATGTAAGAGTCTTCCTCTAATACATACGTACCATGTTTTTCTAATCTTTTCTTTTGCCTATCTAAAGACATCTAATTTATGTCTTCAGTAAATAAGCATTCAGTCCAGTCCATACTTTGGACAGTAAATGATGGCTCTGATCTCAGCCTCTTTCTCTTGTTCCACTTCCTAACTATGCTGGAATGCATAAAAAGAGGTAAAATAGCCTGTGGGTGGCTTCTTATCTTGACTTGGAATATTAAAGTAAGCAGCTTGCTCTGGTGATCACAGTCAGGACTAGCTATGCAAGTATTGCTGGAAACAGAAAGACTAATTGGATAAGCATTCTAAATTTGCATAGAGACTGAGCAATAAAGTTAGTAATTATCAAGTGAGAGAAATCTTTTCTAAAAGAGGATATATATATAAACTTAGCCAAAGGCATTGTACTTTTTCTGGTTAGAGATATATATGTATATGTATTTATAGAAAGGGACAGACAAAGAACATGGTCAAATAAACAAGCAACAAAACATGACAACAGTGGCATTGCATTGACTGATAACAGACTGTGGGTGTGTGACAAATGCCTGCAGCACACCCAAGGCATGTATTAATCACATCTACCATACATTCTGCATTGCAGAGTTATGATTTTAAAATATGCCTGGAAAAGTAAATCTATTGAAGGTTAAAGTGATTTTAAACACTTGATTGTGGCAGGTGAGATCCCTATGGAGTATATTTGCCTTTTTATTATTAGAAATAATTCCTTGCCTTTGCATTTTTTCAGGTCATTTGCAAGCTGACTCATTTCAACAAACCTCTTTTCCCTACCTGAAAGTGGAAGGAGTTGTCAAACTGAAAGAGAGAAGGCCAGGTCCTGAGATGAAGGGTAAGAGCTTGTATACAAAACTACATGTGTTCGTGCTAAAACCCCATTGTGCCTGTTACCATCTTACCCTTTAAGGCAAGCATGTACATGGAGCTCAGAAAGGGCTTCTGGTTTAAGGATGTTTTCACTTTGACTGATGCCTTCTAAGATTGTTTTAATTTATTCCTTCCTCTCACAACAGAAGTGCAAGAAGATCAAATATGGGCTGAATTCTAGGAGGTTGTATAAGAATAACAAACCCTAAATTGTTAGCTATATCTGTTGGGGATATTTCATCTCACACTAGACTAAATATCTATATGGTACAAGAGAATAAGAGATGAAGGAGCCATCCTTCTTGTTCAGCAATTACACAGATTACTAGCTCCATCTTGATCTATGTTTGTTACTGGACATAATTTGGGTGTTTTTCTGCTAGAAGTTCTAAATCCAACTGAAATCAGGACTCCCTTTTTCAGGAGCCGTACGTGTTTATATGAGAACAAGCAGGCAGAATGAGAGAAAGGAAGCAGCTTCCACTGACTAGCAGAGAACTTGGAAAATAATTTTAGTTTCCTGACACTTAGTTATATGGATGTCTCAAATCCATTCTATAGTGTGAGTTCACTTCAATTTCAGATGAATGGATCATCACCCAGACATTTGTATGCTCTGAATTTACAGAAATATATTCTACAGAGAAATAAAATATTTAGCTTATATCCTCTGCTTGTTACATAGATGCATTTACTATTAATATTAATGTGAGCAATGTGGACATATAAGGACACTCTTCATTTACAGGAGCGGATATGAAAACAGAAGAATTATGAAATATTGCAAGAGGGATTGAAGTAAAGTTAAAAGAGATATAAAACTCGTATCATGCCTACTGCATTTAAAAATACTAAGACTAATCAGAGGAGTATTAAAACTGCAACGTGAGAGAATATCTTATGAAACTGAACTTTCAAAATTACAGACCATGTTTTTTACAAGTGCTTTTTTATAGCAGAAATTAAAGTATAGACAGAAGTAATATGTCAGGAAAATTTTAAAATAATATATTTTGTACAACTAGTTACATGAGAAAGCCCATATAAAAGTTTTTTATTACTTTATTTTTTTTGTTTTCTACCAGCAGATTTGAAGATAACTTCATAAAAAAGGCCCTAGAGTCTGATATTGCGGTCTACAGTGACCTAATATCCCTTTATAAAGTAAATATCTTTAAGGTGAAATACTTGCTCCTCTGGGTTAAAAGCTAAATTAAAAACCGTAAATATTTGTATCAGTGCATGAACAGTATCTTTTGGTTTTCGAGCTCTAAATATGCCTGAATTTTCTGATATTTTATTATATTTCACCATTCTTGGCATGTAGTCCAAGACCAGGGGCCAGAGTAATGGCTCCAAGTGGTAAAAATGAAAAAGAGAAAATGAGGTAGAGATATATCTGTCCTTCCAAAACAATGGGGAACTTTTCAAGGTTGAATCATTAATGGCAGTCACTCAAGTCCCCTCACAGTTGGAATAGGATCCAGAGGTTTGATTTGAAAAGAGAGAATAATCTCCTAGATACGAGGGTCATTCTTTTTAAGTGTTTCATAAAGTGTTCTCTTACGTTGTTACTTTAACATTTTTAAGTTGTTATTCAAGCATATATTGCTTGAAATTTTATTGCTAATATATTACTTGAACAATGATAAAGGTCACATTTCACAATTTATTTTATTTTGTATCTTTCTTTCATCCAGCAAATACAGCATTTGCATTTTTTCTTTTATTCTAAGTAAAGTCATAAATCAACTAGCTGCAAAGCCATAAATGAACTAGCAAAAAAAGAGAGAAAAAATTTTTTTCTTAATACAAAAGGCTTAACACACAAAATATAACTCTACCCAGAGGAAGTTCTATTATATGGCTCTATTTTATATTGTAGAACTAGAGAAAGAGCAAAGCAATAAAGAAGCCACTTAGAAAATATCATTTGCTCTTCCAGTGTTTTTTACTGTTTTGAAATGACTGTGGCTGAAGGAATAATAGTCTGAATTCATCCCAAGTGGAGCTGAGCTTAGATGAAAGATGGTGACACAGAAATGTAAAGTGTAAGTTTAGCCAAGTTCAGCTGAACAGCCTGAAACCTGCATTAATTCTGTTGTGGACCACTTGCCCACTGGCATTGGATAAGATGCAAAACCATGTCTGGATACGACTAACCAATTCCAGAGAAGACTTCCAACCTTTTCTCTGTCCTAAGAGTACAGAGAACTCATCTAGAATAAACTGTGTTTATCCATCACTTACAACAGATAAACACTTATTCTTTCTCAAAAAGAAAGAGGAGCAGTTCCTATGCATAAAATTGCTACATGAGGAGAACATACTCCTGAATTAAAGGAGGTTTGAAGACACAATTCTCAAGCCTCTTAAACATCTTGTTAAAGTAAGTATTTGAACCCAACCTCTGCCCTTTACAGATAAACAGTCTAAGTACAACACATTCTAAGGTATTCAGTGACTATGATGGCAAAGTGAAAAAGGAAACAGCATTTTTTCTCTTAGTGTTGTGTTATAATATAAAATAGTTAAATGATCACTAAGCAACAGAATAAATTACAATTATAATGTCAGTATTTCATACTAAGTAGAAGATGTCAACAAGAGTTTTTGTCTTAGAGTAGTCCAAATTTCAGTGAAAATTCTGTGAGTTGGAGGTGCTGAAATCAACTTGGAGACAAGCTGGAAAAGGCGTAGAAAACAAAACCATAAGTCCTTAGGCTTAAATTGGTAGTATCCACACTTTTAGATATGCTTTTTATACTCTGTGCTACACCTTAAAAATGTTCTGAACGTATGTCAGGATAAAAGCCAGATATGCGTCATCCCTCTATGCAACCTTGTTTCCTTGGTAGGAAGGAAATCATACTGTTGTTCAAAAGATCCCCTGTTCTGGAGAACGAGAGGGCCTGAGTTTCACTATCCTGCAGTTCAAACCTAGCACATAACGTACCCAGGAATCTAGGCTTAAGTTCTTTTTTATTTATTTACTGTGATTTTATTTGGCAAATGTGCACTGAGACATCGCACAGAGGAAGACAAAGTATTCTGAGCTCTTGTAGATGAAATAAGGGAAGAGGTCATACATAGTCCTTTATAACAATAGATTTTAATATTTTTTTAAGATTGAAGCACACCAAACAAAAAATATAAATCTGTGCCACCATTTGGTATAAGAACCTATTTGCTAAAAAGCATCTGAAACTGAAAAAAAAATTATCTGACAACCTAAATTCACTACAGGAATACAAATGGTGTTCATTTGTTTTTCCAACATCATGCAAGGACTTTTGGAAAGTCACATTAGTATCTCTCTTAATAACTTGACATAGCATTCTTGATACCTTAATGTCAAAGACTTAACTGCTTATTACTCAGTAGAAAGAAGACAAAGCAAATAAATTTATCTATGTTGTGGACAATGGTTCATATATTTTACTCAAAAAAAAATCAATTTTAGAACTACATTCATATTTTTATAACAATCTGAAAAAGATTATTAATTAATAGCTGTACTCCCCTTCCCAGAAAACCACAAGATGGCTTCAGGGAGAGCACAAGTAAGTGACAGATAAGGCTTCTTCTATATTAGTAAACTGAGCAATGGCAGATTGTATTCTCTGGTCCTGAGGTAAGAAATCCAGATATGATGTGGCCACATCTGTAATATTAAAATATCTTGCCCTATAAAACCAGAATCCAGACTATATACTAGAAAAGGTAAATATGACTATGATGTAAGGAGGTGAATATAGACAGAACACTTGCTTTAGTGAAAATCTACAAACATCACCATTTTTGTGATGAGATTTCAGACTCAATTTCTCTAGCTTTTGCTTTAGCCAAGTAGAGGTGCAAGCAATAGCAACAATAAACCCTGGTCTTTGCCATGCTTCACATCTCAATAAGAATAATTCTCTTTCACACTTACCTTAGTCCTACAAAGTGAGATTGGAAAAAAAAGCCCTATGCTTCCATTAGTTTTCCATTCTATATCCAGAACCCAGTAATACATTCCCTATCTCCTTCCATATCTCTGTCAAAGTGTACTCCTCTCCCATTCTCTTGTTCCCGGCTTTAACCAGGATACCCATCCGCTCTCATGACATCTTATTTTATACTTCATTCCGCTTTAACATTGTCCCATGGATTCAGGGCCAGGGTGCAGTTGAGGAAACTGAACAGGTTCCTGCAGGACATTCTGGGAATGTAGATCAGAAAATCTGGACCTGCTTCTGCATGAACCAATATTTGCCACTGACCTGCACATGAGCTTTAACTGTTTGGATAGTGTGACACAGTTAAGACATGTATTTAGGTAGTTTCTTTCAAAAAGTAGTTCTTGAAGTTGAGATACTTAGATGAAAGCTATGAGAAAAAATAAGTCAGGAAAATAAAGGTATAATTTAAATGACAGAAATATGTGATTTGTAAAAAAAACAAAACAAACTGTAGACCAGCAATGAAACAGCCTGTCCAGTGATGAAATATTGTTTTTCAATCCTTCTTTCTAGGCTTTACATAAAAAAGTACAATTCCTTTTACTGTAAAATGATTAAACTAATATCTAATTATTAGATCTTCAGATTCATACCAAATGGAGTACAAAAATGCTAATCACTATGCCACATATATAAAATGCTACACGACTGTGATGTATCTGTATTATGCAATGCCTGAATTATAGGTATGACAATACAGAGTATTACAACATGAACCAAGGTGCCTTGAAGTGCTTATTTTATTTATTAGGCTTCATATATATGTATATATACTGGAGGGCAGAGATGAGGTGGAGTAATATCTATATAGATAAAGAGCTGTCTGCTCTAAGCTACTACCAAACATAAATCTATAGATAGTTCACTGATGGCTGTTCCCACTTTGCTTCCAATAATGTTTCCTTGAAATATTGCCAGATTTAATTTCTGGTAAGACAGAGTTCTGAATTACTTTCTGTTGTTCAGTATTTAGCATCTTTATGTAGCTTCAAATGTATGCATTTAACAGTGGAGTGAGAAAATATATGGTCCTTGCCCAAAAGAGATCAGCTCTCACAACAAAACAGAAAGAAATGATGCACACAGTTAAAGCGAGAACAGAATTACTTATAGGTAATTTCCTATGTAGTCCAGGTGTGGGCTTTTTTTGAGAAGTAAGGAATTTTAAAGGGAGAGGGGAGTATGGGAGAAGGAATTAATCTGTTGCAAACCACAGGACTTACAACATTGACTGCAATAGTGATGGGCAGGAAGAATTTTTTAGTTCTGCTTGATATGATACCCACATTGATATGCTTCTCCGCATTGATGTGCTATTACAACTGAGCCCAGAACTGAAAGAATGACCTTTTTTATTTGAATTAGAAGAGCAGCTACTACAGGCTAATTTATTCAGAGGTGTGGATTATCCAAGATGGGAGATGTTTATAGTATATTAACAAACAGTTTGTAAATGATGTTGGACTGAATGTTTCTGTCTTGTTGAAATATGTGGTATACCAATGGGAAGCTAGAATGACAGTTTTCCATTACTGTGTGGTCATCAGTGGTAGACCTGAAACATATTACTCACCCACTGATCCTTGTGAGAGCAGTAGTTTCCTTTACATATAAACAACCTATAGGACTCATTGGCACTGGGGTCACTCAAAGACAGATGTTTTGCACACACATGTGTATGGTAAAGAAAAGGCACGCTTTATACATCGTACTTAAACTAAGATCCAGTTCAGGACATGTCTAAAGGTAGGAGTATACATGGCTGAAAGCTGGGAAACACCAAATACATCTATATACCATTTTTGTAACAATAAGGAGGTAGACCGACAGACCTTCAGAAAAATGGGTATGCATATAAGAATATGTAGGTCTTACATATCTCCCCACTTTACCCACAAGGTACAAAACTCAGCCAAAAGAATTTGATGTTCCCTTAATATATCCATGCATTAGACATAGGAGTTACACGTGTAGATTGATAAAGGTTTATTTGTAATTCTAGCTATAAATAGGCATACATTTATCAATCTTCAGATGAAATATAAATAGTATGTATACACATGCACACGTATACTTTACTATCTATGTTAGTTTCTATAGTGTCTATAACAGAATAAATGACATGAACACTAGAGAGAGAATTGGCTGTGAGTTTCAATACTAGAAAACTATTAATTATCACTGTCTGCTACACTGCACTTTATGCATTTGTCTGTGTTCATGGAACTGAAACACATAAACCAAAACCAAGTTAAATTTCTAGAGCAGAACATTTGTCTTATTCACTAACTACATATCCAAAGCGTCTGAATTATCTTGCTTATCCTGGGATTTTGATTATCACTCCATTAATTTCATACTTTACATTAATCTATAGCTGGTATAACTGTGCTGTAGTAGCTGTGAATACCTTGTAATGCCTAAATGAGAAAATGATTGAGTTGACCAGAAATTTTTGAATGCCGGTAATTCATGAGGTGATACACTTGAGAATTAACGGTGAAGCAATTTCCTGAGAGGACACTGTTGGTAGGATCCCCAGACAGTTTGGAATGCTAACTGTAAGGATAATTTGCTATAACTCTGGTTTTCCAAGATATGTTTTTGATATTTCACCTATATTTTTCTTCATTTTGTATTTGGATAGTATATTTTGACATAGTATTATATAGTACTTATAAGAGAGAGTAATTCTTTCACACAGCATAAATGATTGCCTATTTTAACCAAGCCAATTCCATCCTTTTCAATATGAATTCAGCAATAGTCTGAGATTATTACTATCTGTCTCAAAATGGTGCTTCATCTAAAAAAAACAACAGTAGCTTTTTCAAAGCAGGAGAATTTACATTCCAGCCATGATATCCAGCCATAATACCCAGCCACAATACCCAGCCACAGTAAGTACCAAAATTTTTTAGTGTGGCTTATCGTCATACCCTTTGCCATATAT
This sequence comes from Pluvialis apricaria, assembly GCA_017639485.1. NCBI lineage: Eukaryota > Metazoa > Chordata > Aves > Charadriiformes > Charadriidae > Pluvialis > Pluvialis apricaria. The sequence goes on from CM030009.1 coordinate 99,104,592, forward strand.
TTTGTGTCCCACTATGGTTATGTATAGCATGGCGTCTTTAGAGTTGAAGTAACAAGTTCCTTAGATTCAGAAACCATTGTTGTATTAATTGCTGGGTAAATCTTCTGAATACAAGGATCTTAATTTCATCTAACTGTGACTTCAGGTTCCTTCAGGTTTTGCTCACTGTCTCTAATTGTCTGCTAAACTAATTTGGAGTAAAAAGAGGATTAAAAAAGTGTATAGTCAACAGGTTTCAAATGTACACGTCAACTCCATTGCCTGATGGACTTCATCCTACACACTGTTATGAAAAAGTGAGTAGTTGTCAATGCCATCAGGCCTGGAAGGGTCACCAGGAACATGATACCTAGGTGCTTATCCACCTATCTTGATCAAGCTGGCCAGCCAGGGAAATCAACGTACTTCATTTCTACCTTGATTCTCCTCATGGCATAAGGAGGCTCAACCTGTATGGTCAGAACAATGGGTCTGGCTTATTGTCCTGCTCCAGCTGCAGTGATCAAGCAGCCTAGTTGTTTGCCAGCTGCCGTAACACATACTCTTTTAAAAGAAAGAACTTTATCAAAATTTAACACTCATGAAGAAAACACATATCATTATTGTTATATCTTATGTCTATTTTTTCTTTAGGAGTTCCATTAAAAAAAAAAAAAGTTTTTCAGCTAAAAATAGAAAGTAATTATTCAAAAGCCACTGTTATAGCAAATATTTTGAAAAAGAAACAAACTCAGAGTAAATAGCACAAGGAGAGTAGGAATGGAAAGGACTTGTAAGCAGCTCTGCCCCTTCTTATGCATGTCACCACTGGGAGTTCCCCTCCCCTAAGCTTGGTTTCAACTGCTCAGTGACTTTTTGAGTTATAATAACATCTGCATGATCTTCTTTTTGCCCATTTGTGGCCTATGAGGTCTGCGTGCTTCTCAGTCTTCTCAGCAGTTTGTCAGTCTCTGCATAAAATTCAGACCTTCACCCTCTCATTGTGATTCTTTTAGTTCATGTTCTTTTGGCAAAATCCTGTAGCCCCTGGGACTTTCTCTGTCTAAGTATGCTCAGTTGCTTCCTAGAAGGAGTAAGCTCTCTCCGTCTTTTCAGAGATGATAAAGTCATTCTTAACACTTTTTATAACACATGCACTCTGAAAATCAGAAAAAAAAAAAAAGACAAAAAACCCCAAAACATACCACAGGTCACAATGATTCAAAGCACAAATTCATCTAAAGTATATTCAACTTCTGTGTGATTTGTGTTTTGAATATGCTAGATTGAAAGAGCTTTCAAAAAACAGATGTATATTTTTGATAAAATGACTCAAATTATTTTCTTTAGATTTTAATATAGTCTTAATTGCTCTCATGTCATTTTTTTTTCATTTGTTTTGCTGGGTAGCATCTATTAATAATTTTCCCTAATGCAAAAAACTTCAGAATAATTTTCCCTTATGTTTTCCTAAATCCACTCTTGGGGCCTCTTCAAGGCTCTTTGTCTTTCTAAGATAAGAAAGGTGAATGTACATGCAGTACTGTCTGTTCAAACACTGTATATTCTTTTCCATGTTATATTCTGTATTGGTATGTTCTGAAAATGCTCCTTCTAGGAGGTTCTCAAAGCTATTGCACAACATATACTGTGTGGGGTTTTTATTGGTTTTGACAAGTATTACATTTGCCCAAAGAGGAACTGGGGAGAAGATGTCTAGAACAAGAAATTGAGATTGAAATTAGTGAGCAGCTTGGGTTAATACAAGGACAGGGAATTTTTCAAAAAGTTAGAACATAGCTCATTTGTGAAATGTTAAAACATTTTATTTTGACTATTCAAAAATAAGTTATTTTCCATTCAAAACATTGTTCGTTTGAAAGTAAATCTCAATTTTTCTGAAGACAGTTTTGAAATGTTTAATTCAAAATGGATCAGAGTATTTAACCCGGAATTACCTACATTGACTCTAAATTAGTCCTAGTATTATTTTGTTGTTGTTGCTGTTGTTGAAGACAACTCTACTCTTTATCTTGAATCTCCTAACTCTTACTTGAAACTCAACTAGAAAAAATGTTGGTTCAACTAGGACCATTTTTTCATGAAGTTTTAGTTTGAACATGAATCAACAATAAATAATTTTTCAAGTATTATTTAAGCTCTAAAGATCAAATATGATAGGGAAAATTATGAGATTTCCCTAAGCAAGATTCTCCTAGTACTTGTTTTTTTGGTTTTGTTTTTTTTTTTTAAGGACAGTAGGTAGAGGTATTGCTTGGACCTACTATTGACATAATCAGAAATTCCCTTTGATGTTAATGGTGAGGTCTATTGATGGTGTTATCTTCAGGTTTAAAACACCTAAGTATCCTGGAGATACAGACTTAAATCCCAGTCAGACTGAATCAATCTTTAACCTTCAAAGGCAGATAGATCAATTGCTCCTGTGTGGTGTTTGGTTTAGACCTTTGAAATGGCAGACCTTTCTGCTCTGTTTGGAGGCTAAAGTTACAGTGGCCTTATTCTTGAAGGAAAGAAGTTGCTTTTGTGAATACTGTCAACAGGCTTCCCAGAATCATGTAGTGGGTTGGGATACATCATATGTTTGTAAAATACCTTGGAATGAAAGACCCTCAATCAAATATCAAATATGATTTCTACGTATTTACATAAACTTCCCAATTAAATAACATCCTCGTGCTCAGATGTAATAACAAAAAATGAGACATATTTGACATTTGAATCATGATTTTGTTTTCAGAAAATATTATGATATTTATTCATCTGATAATGATCAATGAATGCGCATAGAGAAATTAAACTCTGAATTACTTGTGAAGTAGAAAAGGAATTTATTAAGGAAAATTTTGAACTGTCAAAGACACAAATCAGCCTACATGCTGACAGGTGACACTTTGCAGTTCATGTAAGCTGTGTCCAGAAATACTATTTTTTAACTATAATAGTATTTTAAACTTCATATCACAAAATAAAAATATTTACAAATCTAAACGAATGACTGAGTATGACATAAATCCCTGAATTTTAGTAGTTCCAGGCCTCTATGAATCTGGAATTTATTTGATCCCTTTCTAATAATAATAATTAATGAATTAACTTAAAAAGTCTTAATTTTTATAAGCTGTGAGTTTAAAGACAAATGTTTTGAGGAAGCAAGATATATGTTCCTCAGACTAAAAAGTTGAAACACATTATTAATTTTATAAACTTTACATATTGAGTAAAGGTCTTAGGAAGATTAGTTACTGCCTAGAGAGCTTCCAGACAGATTATGTTTCACTGGTATGTATTTTTCTAACATTAATATAAATTCTTTGTATCTACTATCAAATTAATACATTTGAGGCAATGAAAGGATTCTTATGGTAAAGCAAATTGAAAACATTTGGAATTCATTCTTATTTCTTATCAGCAGGATTTCTGTCTAGTCTCTCAAGCAGACAGTCTCCAGTACAATACCATCTGATGCTGTCATTAAATCCTCAGCGTCAGGTTTCCGTAGCAACAGAAGAGCTCTCCCTGCTTCACTGGCTGCATCTGAAGTCCGGAACAAAAACAGTTAATCTTATGCTGTTTTGCTACATTTTTTTTTGACAGATTTAATCTGAGACCTTCTGTATCTGGAAAGAAGTGGTAAGTAGCAGTCAAAGTTTGTGATTATTAAATTATAGGGCTGTATTTTAGTTGTTGATGTACACGCACACCAGATGGTGGCCTGCTGTATTCATCACCAGATTAGAAAGATAAAGTCTGGGCTATATGTCTGGGCGCTTATGAGTTTACTTTGTAAAGCATACAAGGTTATATGGCTTTTAGTGCTTATTTAAGATAGCAAATCTTGAAAAGCTTTATTTTCATTTGATTATAAATTTGACAGGATGAACATATTCCCAAGGTGTTTAAAGTTAGTTTCGATGTTACTGTTTTCACACAGTTATCCCTCTCCAGGCTGACAATAGCAAGCAATATACAAATTACGTAGATTGTACCTGGTTTAAGAGTTACTATTTACAGAACAGGCAACTATATTTGACTCAAAATACATGATAATAATTAAAAATTGTGATCTGAACTCACACATGATTTTCATAGAGAAAAACTGCAAAACTTCTGAATGTGATTTAGAGATTTAAGGTCTGTACTTACTAACATATTCTAAATAAAAGCTTTTCTCTGTTCACTAAAAACAAACATCTTCTGAAACTATCTTTTTTCATTTCTAAGACAGACAAATTTTCCTAAAGCCAGTAGGAAGCCCACCCAGCTATCATGGAGAAGTCCCAGATCGGCTGAGTTTTGAGTTTCATTTTAGTAACTACCCACTCTTTTTCATTATATTTTATGATCTTATTTTGTTCTTGCAATTTATAACACACAGGATGTTTTTAAGGAATTTTATTTAGATACAGAATCTATTTTTTGCAAGCAATATTTGTACAAAATATAGTTGACACATTTTTAAAAACACCTTCATAAATAAGCCTGAATTGCTATCATTTCTTGGTGTACAAAATTTGGCTACGTTAATCATGAAAGCTATGGTATAGGTTGAATAAAACAGTTGTGACTGTGGCTTTATTACTTAAATTAAACCAAGAGATTGTGCCTATATACTTCTTAATACTGGAATAAAAAAGGTATGACTTTGATGTACTAAACATTTCTGTTTATACGTTTATGAGAATGCATTTTGGTTTTTTTTAATGAGACAGAACATCACTAAGCTGAAGAGATACAGTAGCAAATATCAAGAACTTTCACAGAATCAGTATTTTTACCTTTTTGTGATGTATCTCCAGAGATGACTTCTAGATATATTTGTTTTGTACTAAAATCATACCATCATGCGTTATAGTAATCTTTATATAACTTTAAAAGTTATTTAAAATGTAAGTATAATTTCATCTTTCATTTTTAAGTAATTTGCTAAATAATCCTGGTGATTAATAATAAGTGTTTAAGCAATTTTATTAATATAGAGGGTTCATCTAATTAAGGGTTAAATCTCTTTTCTGAAGTAACCAGGACAATGATAGTCATTCTCCAAGTGCCTTTTCCAAGCAACACCAGTGGTAGCTGGCCTTTGCTAAAGAACGGTGTGATATGAGAGAGAGGATAATCATGTGAAAGGCATGCAAATATTTACTGAAAATATGTTATAAAGATAGAATATCATTTTAACATGACATATGAAAAGTTTTAAACATAGGAAGACACATACACCTTCTTTAAATATGGTGGTATTTTATGTTCATAACGTTGCACAACAAAACGTCACTTGGTTTTTACACATCTGTGAAGAGCAGTTAAATAAAAAAATCACCAAAGGTTTTTTCATTTGAGGTATCTAGTTAGTATATTTTCCAACAAGAAAGGGAGTAGGAAATCAGCAGACCCTTGACTACATGATATTATGCTAGCAGCAACATTGAATTGGTTTGAGGATGAACAGGGAATGGAAAAATCCACTTGTCAAACCTTCGGCACAGATCCCTCTTTTGCAATGATATGAAGGTAGTAATAGGAAAGTGGCAAAAATCCCACATATCTTGACCACACACAGGTCGTTACAAATGGCACACCGTGCTAAGTACTGCAACCTAATAAAGATCCCTGTATGTCTTCACAGTGCAGGACAGCACTCTGGACCCACCAGTCTAAGCAGAACCAGCAGTAGAACTCAGGCCACTCTTTTACTGATTTTCCACAAGTTCCTTAATCAATCTTGCTTTTAAAATATCTTTTTCTTACTTCAAAATGGAGTTGGTAGTTTTCTACTATGCCAGTGATATTTCAATAAAATAATCAATGTTTTGATAATAACATTTTGAGATATTTTGGTAATTACCAGAGCCGTATAAGTGCCTAGCCAGACCTTGGATCATTTTACTGTAAGCACAAAGCAACCAATACTGTGCAAAAAAGTGTTTCTGAAGAAACAATTTTGCTCAGGGGAACACAGTTGAGTATTTAAGCCTAAATGGAGTCAGAATTTATTCCTTTGGTCATTAGTAAACTGTGTCGACTTGAAAAAAACAAAAAAGGAAGTTTATCTGCATCTTAATTTTCCTTGTCTCATTGGTATTCATAATAATGTTAACTTAGCAATTTTTTTCTTTAGGTTATAGACAAGTACTCCTGCTAAAAAAAAAAATTGTGAGGAAATTTTAAAAAACCATGAACATATTAGCCAAATTTAGGATCAAAATTTTACATATTGGTATAAAATATGATTGATACATAAGTGTATGCACCTATGTTGCAGAAAATGTGTGGACATTGGCACACAGGTTCATCCATGTTTTCCTCTAGTTCTCATTCTTTATACGCATTCCAAAATAGTTTTTGTGAGCTTTTACATTGACAGGGAAAAAAATATGTAGGCTTTAATATTTATCTTTTTTTACAAGACCTCCCACTGTGAAAATGCTATGTAATGAATGTTAAAAATTAGATAATGTGATATTCAGCAAACATAAATCTAGACAATTTGTGTTCCCTAAACGATTTGTGAGATTTGATTTTCTTTTTGGTGTCACCATTGTCTTGATTTGTGGTTTCTGATTATTATTTTTTTCATAAACATTTGGTAGATAGAGAGAAGAAGATTTATAAGAAAATAAGATTTATTATAAAGTGGACATGCTGACTGGAACTGACTGTGACAGACGCAGCAACGTGATGATTTCATGTCCATATTGATGCATTTTGTTATTGTCTCCCCATTCCGTCAATCTAGCATCCATTCTCTTGTGCCAGTCAAATTAGTCACATTTGAGCCCCAAATTCCTAAGGTTCATTTAGAGTTGATACAGAAAGAAAAATAACGTCACTGGTTTCACCAATCATCAAAACTGTTTCTCTGGAAAAAATGCTTATGACAAAATAAAATATAAAATAACATTTTCTATACTAAGTTGCAAGCCTTTTGTCATTTTATAAAAAAAACCCAACTATTATACAGTTAACAGATCAAATGGACAGATGATCAATGTCAAATCTACTGAAAAACTGCCTGTGCAAATGGAATGCCAGATTAGTTCATAATCTGTCACTCAAAGTGCTGATGACCATGTGTATATTGCTAAGCATGCCTCAGACAAGAGTTGTAGTAAAAGTCACCTTCTTCCTAAAATGTGTTTAATGTAAATTTCATACTAAAGTGTGAAAGATATTTAAGGTTAATAAAGATTTCCAAGGTACATGATGAAGAAGCTGGTTTTAGCTATAAATACATCTTGAATATTGACTTTCTGGATCCGTCCAATTATTGCAGAAATTATAAATCATAATAATTATTTATTAAATCAAAAGAGACAAAGATTCATTTTTTCTATAAAAGGTATTAATTGGTGAAGGCTGTAAAATATCTTGGCATACTTTACATTGTCAGGCTGTTGCTGTGTCTGTAGGTCCCTTCTGATCCCCCAGTCTTTTACTAGATTTTCTAATTCTGTGTAACTCCCAGACAATGAGTTCCTTTGGAAATCTTCCTTTGGAAGATAGTAGCTGACACTGCTTTATGCATCAGTATTGCAAAACTTGAATAGGGTAAACACATTATGCAGCGTGAAAGCAGTGGTTAGGTAAAGCTGCTCAGATAAGTAAGTGGTTGCAAGATGGGCACTCTATGGCCTCTTTTTTTCACTAGATGTTCATAGACTTCATTCTCTTCTTATCTTCAAGGACCTATAATTGTTGAATACCAGTTGCTTCACAGATTGAGTGGATGCTTCTTGCATGGCTAACAGCATATAGATACGTAATTGATGGCATACATGCATTAAAATTTCCTAGGTAAAAGAACGAGTTATACAGAACTGTTTCCCTTCTTGGGTGGGGGCACAAAGCACAATTCTATAAAAAAAAAAAAAGAAAGAATTTAGATGGGAAATGAGAGTTGTGCAGCTCACCCTTCATAGGAAGAGAGAATTTAAGGTGCCTGGAGGATTTTAATGTGTCAAAAGACAGGAAGGATATTAAGTTATTCTATTAGGTAGTAATTTTGAAACTGTGGAGTTATTCTACAATTAAGAGTTTAACATGGATTTCAGTGGGAGTCTCCTGCTTCTTTCAAGGTTTAAGCTACTTTTTACACTTTCTTGGGAAGGGCCTTAGCCTACAACTTATATAGTTATACTTTTCTCTGCTTACTCACTGAATTGTTATGTACTTTATATAATTTGGGTTAGCTTCAGTGAGATACTGAGAAAAAGTCAAATCCTGGTATTTAAAGAACTTTACAAGGATGCAGAAAATTTAGAAAATACCTGAGCTACTTAGGATAAAAGGTTGGTTTTCTTCCTAAATTTAGCGTCATGAAATAGCGTCTACCTTGCATCTGTTAAAGTAGATATTATATACTCAGTCTTAAGACAGACGCAACTTGGGATTTGTCATGGTGACAAAAAAAAGTTTTGTTTCTATTAATATTAATGAAGAAAACCAAATAAATGGTCAGTGATTTATTTTCTTTTAATCTATCTTTCTTCACTCCTCCCACATTTAAGTTAAGCTATTGAACCAAAAGTCTAATGTTCCTCCAATCCTATTTCACCACATATGTTATGAAGGAATTTTAAACCTTCATTAATACTTAATGCTTAAATGCTTAAATCTCTAAGTAATTTTATTTTTACAGACTGTCAATTAAATTGGTGTTGATGCTTATATGTCTATGATGTGCAAAATCCTATTGCCATATAATACTGAAGTGTAAACATGACATCAGTGTGAGTATTATGAAAATATTATACATTTCATTTTCATAATTTTTTCACATAATCTTAACTTTGAAAGTGCTTTTGATTGTTTTACAATACATTGAAGTAAATAGATGTGATCATCATGTAAATACCATATAAACATTGGGAACTTTCAAAAGACAAACTTTCTAAAGCAAATATGTTTATTCAAAAAAATCCCTTCTGATGTCAAATTTAAATAGAAGCAGATCAACTCCATAATTCACAATAAAATGAAGAAAATAGATTAGAAGGATTATTATGCTCCTACATATGCTTCTGGTGAGGCCAGACATGTAATCACCTAGAAAGATGATGGAACAGCTCGTTCTAGGCATCATCTCCAAGCATCTGGAGGAAAAGAAGGTTATCAGAAGTAGTCAGCATGGATTCACCAAGGGGAAGTCATGTCTGACTGATCTGAAAGCCTTCTACAATGGCGTGACTGGATGGGTGGATGAGGGGAGGGCAGTGGATGTTGTCTACCTTGACTTCAGTAAGGCTTTTGACACTGTCTCCCACATCATCCTCGCAGACAAGCTTAGCAAGTGTGGGTTAGATGAATGGACAGTGGGGTGGATCGAACAGTGGCTAGCAGATAGAGCTCGGAGAGTTGAGGTTAGTGGTGCAGAGTCCAGTTGGAGGTCTGTAACAAGTGGTGTTCCCCAGGGGTCAGTACTGGGTCCAGTCCTGTTCAATATATTCATCAGTGACCTGGATGAAGGGATAGAGTGTACCATCAGCAAGTTTGCTGATGACACAAAACTGGGAGAAGTGGTTGACATGCCGGAAGGCTGTGCTGCCATTCAGCATGGCCTGGACAGGCTGGAGAACTGGATGGAGAGAAACCTTATGAAGTTCAACAAGGGCAAGTGTAGGTTACTGCATCTGGGGAGGAATAGCCCCATGCATCAGTACAGGTTGGGGGCTGACCTCCTGGAGAGCAGCGGTGTGGAAAGGGACCTGGGAGTCCTGGTGGACAACAGAATGACCATGAGCCAGCAATGTGCCCTGGTGGCCAAGAAGGCCAATGGCATCCTGGGGTGCATCAAGAAGAGTGTGGCCAGCAGGTCGAGGGAGGTCATCCTCCCCTCTACTCTGCCCTGGTGAGGCCACGTCTGGAGTACTGCATGTAGTTCTGGGCTCCCTGGTTCAAGAAGGGCAGGGAACTGCTGGAGAGGGTCCAGCAAAGGGTTACAAGGATGATTAGGGGATTGGAGCATCTTTCTTATGAGGAAAGGCTGAGGGACTTGGGTCTTTTCAGTCTAGAGAAAAGAAGACTGAGGGGGGATCTTATCAATGCTTATAAATGCTTAAAGGGAGGGTGTCAGGTAGATGGGAACAGTCTTTTTTCAGTGGTGTCCAGTGATACAACAAAAGGTAATGGTCACAAACTTGAACATAGGAAGTCCCATCTCAACATGAGGAGGGACTTCTTTCCTTTGAGGGTGGCAGAGCACTGGAACAGGCTGCCCAGAGAGGTGGTAGAGTCTCCGACTCTGAAGACATTAAAAACCTGCCTGGGCACCGTCCTGTGCAACCTGCTGTAGGTGTCCCTGCTGTGGCAGGGGGGTTGGACTAGATGATCTCCAGAGGTCCCTTCCAACCCTGACTGTTCTGTGATTCTCTAATACCATTTATGCTGAAATTTGTAAAGGGATCTGACGAGAACTGCAAAAATCTTTGAGGGTTTTTTGAACATAATTGCTTTGTGATAGAATTCAAGAATATAAGTATTCAAATGAAAGACTGAAAGGTTGCCTTAACTGGGATGTTTCATATTAGTGAAATGTTTTTCAAATAATATAAGCATAACATAGAAACCAGTATACAGAAACTAAAGCTAGAAGATGGAAATTGTGAAGAAAGAAATTGAAGCAATGGAGTTTCCAGTATCTGATGTCCACCACAAGATTATTTCCACAAAGCATGACTTCATCAAATCTAAGTACACAGTGACATGTAAGGGCAAGTAACATATAGGGGATCAGACAAGAATATCTGTTTCCCTGAAAAAAAATGTGACAGATAGGACAAGAATTATTTCTGTGGGTGGGAAAGGGAATAATCAATATAGTTTTTAATATCTTCTGAATTTTTATATATTTGGAGTCTTTTTTTAATATGAGAGTATTATTTTATCCTACTATGAGTCCCCCAAGTAAGGTAATTTTCAGTGTAAACTGATAATTATTCGAAGTTAAAATATCAAAATCCCGTTCATAATTTAAAAGTACTGTTCAGGCACAAAAAGAAGTAGGATTCATGGGAGAAGTGCCACCGATAAACTGTGTCTGAAAGAGAGCTCTGAACATAGACACCCAAATTCTGTCTGGTCTTCCTTGTTGATCTTAAATGGGAAACATACTTGGTGACAGTCAATATTTATTTCTCAGGTTGCAACACAGCAGTTGTTCAAAGGAGATTTGGAAGAGTACTGGGTAGGGTGTGCAAAATCCCAGGCATTCTGCCTTTTTGTGTCTCTGTTAGCATTGGCCAACAAGCTTCAGTCCAACACAGCAAGTAGCATGGCTCAGTTGGAGTGGATCTTGACAGCAAAACCATTCATGCGGAAGGCTTGGTATGCACATTATGCACTTCAGGATCTTTATTTTGGATTAACTCGTGTTTCTACCTGGGGACTTGAATGCCTGTCAGCAGCTGGATTTATTAGCTACACATCAGGAGTGCATGTTCTGGTTTAATTTCATTTGAAAGGAAACCTATTCATGTGCTATGTGATGTGATCGGAAGCACTGTAAGTGGGGACAATCAGGATATTCATTTAAAAAATGCATTCCTGATCCAAACGAAAACACTGTGTAGCACAGCTCCTCCTTTGGCTGTAGGTTTACCCTGTACTTTCCATTTCTTTATGCACTGCTGTGTGTTTGAAATAAAGTGTTTTGAAAAGAGCTGAGCAGTCTTTTTACTGAGTAACATGTCCTTTTGTTTAATCCAAGTTCCTTTTTCATGAAATTCCATTTGCAGATCTGCAGGGAGATATTCTGGAGCCTATTAGTTGTTCCCCTGCTTCCCCTCTTCTCGAGCCTGTTTACCCCACTGCCATGAACTTGTGACTAGGTAACAGCTACAGACAACAGAAGTCACATATTTGCCCTTTTTTAGTATATAATTCTCACCCTGTGTTTGTTGCAGCTTTGTCCATAGGGATAAAGGTTTGGGAAAATGTAAAAAAAGAGAAAAATGAAAACTAGGAAGAGCAGATATATTACCACACCTTTGTAATTTCCTTCTTTTAGCATCTCATCTTTTGCTTTTCAATTGTGTTCTATGCAATACAGCATCCTTGGGAAAGGTTATGAAACCTGTAGGAGTCTGGTGCCTGCACATCTGTGCAAATTTTGAGGACAAAATTTCCTAGAAAAATATTCATTCTAGAAGTAATGTCCCTTCTCATTGCATAAGGACATCAGCTTTAACTTCTATAATGCCCTCTGTATTTACTAGACTGGTCTCAATTTATTACTGTTGTCCATGGGAAACGGGTTAAACTCAGCACAAAGATTTTCATGAGAGAGACTGCGCTTCTCATTAACTCTTTGTCTGCTGTGAGCAATGCTACCCTATGTCCACTTTAAGTAAAAACCTAATTAGACAGTTTCCTGACATTTTGCAAATGATACAGTAGCTCATATGTAATGTTATTGATCAGAATTTCTTTTCTGTCCCTGCTGCTTTAAAGTACATGTTTGTTCTTTTACAGACAAATGATGCATTGCTAAAAGCACAGTAGCTATTTATAGTCGTGTACATGTAAGACAGACACCTTTAGGACACATCATCACTAAAATGTGTATGTCCTTATCGTTGTACAGCTACATGGATGAATCACTTTCTGTTACAATGTGTTTATATTTTCCCCATTTGTCACCTCGGAAATAATTTATTTCCATTCATTGTCAGATTTTGCATCTGTTCAGGCTGGATCTATGTAGTGAAAATTAAATGGTGATTTATAACATAAAGGGGAAAAGTATTAGCACATTATAACCTTGTCACAATCTTGAATTATTCTCTTGTTTTTAAAATAGATGATAATACTACTTTTTATCCTAACAGACAACTGACACTTTTGGAATTGGACCCTGAAACACTGAGTGGCTTAACGTGCTTCATTTGTGCTGAATAGCCTTAAAGTGAGCAAAATACAGTAAAACTCTTCTCTTCTGTTGCTCTTAGATGTTATCTCCCCTTCTGTAACCACAAGTGCAACATAACACCATCTCACAGTCTTGAATGTACTGATTTTCAGATTATCTTAGCTGAAGTATTGGGAACTGTATTTTAAAACCATTAACTGTATGTAAAGATGAAGAACCTACATGCTGCTTACACAAAGGTTATGATGTATTGGAGAATTAGTCCAGCTTCCCTTAGTCCTGTGGGACGTCCATTTGTCTAAACAAGAAAAAAAAGGATATTCGGGTTCAATTTTTGAAGCAATACTTGGATGACCATATGATGGTGCATTTTGTCATGTTTTTCTTCAGTTCTGCATTTCAATTGCTTTATTTCAAGGTAATGTCAAGCTAACTCAGTTGTGAACTACTGCCAGCAAGATTTGTAAATTTAGCCCATTGGTATTAATGCATCCTAAAGAGTCAGTATAGCAATAGACTAAACTAGTTAACAGCAATGACCATTGGTGAACATTACACAGCTTAAAAGCCCATGACTACAACATAAAGAATGCTTGATATGCCAATTAATTTCTCTAAATTGCAGAATTCTTATCTTCCAGGTTGACAAAAGACTATGGTATGTTATTCACGTGATGTTAGTCACTGGAATAATTTAATACATCCTTTATTTGTATTTTTATTTTGAGGAAATATTGTTGTGTATTACCCTAATTGCAAGAAAATATAATTAAAACAAAAAAAAATATTTTCAGGCTTATTTTGTAACATAGTACAGGCAGCAGCTTTAGTAACAAGTGAGAGAAGAGAGTGAAAAACAGCAACAAGTTGGAAAAAGCAAAGCTTGTTAAAAAATGAGACTGACAGGGTGGACTGAGCATCTATCCTTTTGATCTATTACACAAATTTTCATCTCAACATGAAAAAAGAGGAATTTTGCCAAACATGTCAATTTGGCCAAGCTCTGCTTTTCATCCCTACTCCCCTTCTTGTTTAGCTAAATTAAAAGACTTGATTTCTTGCTTATTTATTAATTTGCATAAGTAGCAGCCTTTATCACTTACAATATAATCTCTGCATGATGATTCACTGTGTTGAAGGAAGCACAGATCTGTTTTCTATTTTTGCAACTGATAATGTCCAAGCAGTCACCTCCTTTATGGCATTTGAAGGGGACAGCAGATGACACTTTCAAGATTATTAAGAGGGTGGGTTTAATTTTGTACCCTGTCAAATCCTTGCAATAATCCTTATCACAAGAAAAGATTCATTTTGTACTATTTCCTTTTCTCATTACAATCATTGTCATAAGAATGAGAATCAGTATGTAATTGACTGGAATATTTATGCAGTATAAGAGACTGCACTGTACACTTAACAGAATTTTCTGAAAACTGCCATTAATCCACCCATTTCTAAGAGCAGAGGTTGTGACTGATTAGCAGACCAAACTGTACACTGTTGAAAGGGTTGAGATAACACTTTTGGGCTATTTCCCACCACAACCCCCCAAAGTAATAATGTACAATTGAAAGTGTTATGTGTTCTTAGCTTCCTGCCAAGAACAAATCAGTTTGACCAAGTGCTGGCCCACAGCTGGAGGGCTGCCTGAAGTAACAAAACAATCATGCCACACTAAAGTGCCTCACACATTAAGTCAGACACAGTGTGATACGAGGATTGCACACAAAATGTATCTTATTAAAAACAAAGACACAAGCAAGTCCTGTAATCAAGGCAGGACACTGAATTGCATATTTATCTTTTATTGGATTTTCTTCTGTATATAAAGTCCTTTTTACACAATGTTTTAACAGAATTTTTATATGGTGCGTTACTGGTAGCATCTCATGCTGATGTGAAAGTTGACAACATAAGTCAATGTCAATCCATGCCTATATCAGGTGCAAATTCAACACAGTGAATTAGAATTAGAGGTGTTAGTGTTACCCCCACATCATGCCATTTGGTGTAGTCTTCATTTTATGTCCCCTTGCTTTCATGAAATCTTCTTTTTGTTGTTGTCTACATCTTTTTATGGGACCGATTCAAAGAGGATTTGTATGCTTCTGGCCCTCTAAGAATGGGAGCACTTGAGGTCAAGGGGTAAACAGTTTATACCCGGCTCATCAACAGGATGGCAATCATTTTGTATACTTGTACAAACCATATTCTTATAAAGAGACTACTTTAGACACTGGATTGTACTAGAAGCTTCAAAGCAATGCTGCTATTCATCATCAGAAGTCTTTTTTTTTGTTTCTAACACTACTGCAGCTAAAGGTAAAGCAATTGTGAGATTCAGTAATGAAAACCAGGGCAGAGAGCAACTAACAATCTCCGAGATATTATCACCAGTGAAACAGGACATCATAGGTCTGCCGTTTTTACGAACAGTCTTTTCAGCAGTTGTTAAACAGAGAATAGTTTTCACCTGTGGCAGACAGACTCTGCAACAGTAATCTACAATATCCTCAAGTTAAAAGAATTACCCAAATTGCGCTGTAGCAAAGGTGTATGTATTGCCATTATTCTTGTTACTATGGAATATTGCTTTAACCTTTCAGGAAGGATATATTGCAAGTATTATGTAGACATTTTTGCAGATAAATTTCTGAAATATATATACATGCACATATATATATATATATAAACTCATAGACAATTCAAGAAACACACAGATCTACCAAAATAGTCGAGTATATGTGTAGATCACTGTCACCTCAGTTTCCTTGGCATCTGGAAGTGTTTACACTGTTTCAGAATTCCAGATGAACAGAAACCTAACTTTTTGCCTTCCCTTTGAGAAATCTTTTTTCTTTTACATCTGTGACCAATTTCCATCACTTTCAGCAAGAGTGACAAGAGTATTGTTTTTTCTCAAAAAGCAGCAAGTCCTTTTTCCTTTGTTCTTGTATTTTTGACATGTGCCTTTTTACAGGTGTTTAATGTAAACACACAGCTACTCCTTTCTCTTCGTGCAGAGCAGTGGCTTCACCTGTGTTGTACCTGCTTCATTGTTCCACTGAGGGAAAGCTTATTCAGTCTGATTCAGCCAGACACAAAACTAGCAGTTTCTCTCTTCCTAATAGAAAAACAGGTGATCTAAGAAAACATGGTCGATCAGAGTACAAGAGAACAAAACAAAGAACTCATTACATCAGAGACCATGCACACATGCATAGATTACTTCCTCAAATTGTCAAAAGAAATGTCTGATATAGAAATTATTTTTTAATATCTGCTAAGGAAGAAACATTGCTGTGAGAGGTAATTAGTGTACTTCGTAATTCCATTTCAGTGAAACATAGTACCTTGCCTTTCATATCCTATACAGAATACTTTCCCTAATTAGGATTAAGAGAGTTTGTGCTCCTGAATTAAAGTTAACCCAGTTTCTAGGTTTTTTTTTGAATCTTATACATACACATATGATTTGCTCTTTTTGTTTTTGGAAGTATCAGAACTCAGTCCATCTATTGCTAAATGCCTTACATTTAGTTACTACTCTATTTTTAATTTTCTTTTCCAATCATATCATCAAGCACTTGTAAGCCTGTATGTTTCCTGGTGAATTCTTTAGCCAGGAACCATCACGTCTCCCGGCTACCAGCTGAGTGTTTAAATGCACAGTGAACATAGAAAAATGGCACTTTGTCAGGTAGTTGACACAGCAACCTTCTGAAGGGCACTACAACTTAATATAACATCAGTCCTTAGAAAAATCATTGAACCTACACAAAGAAGTTCAATCAGAGAATCTGGGTGTTCAGGACCAATTTTCAGATGGTCCAAACCACTCAGCTTTTGCTTGGTTCAAGTAGTTCTATTTTAACTATGCTGAGATTTGAGTGCTGTGATTCCCTGCTGTCTACACTGGCACAGCTCTCTTCAAAAACTGCCCTAGATATGACTTTCAAGAAACTATATATGTAATTTTATAACACTAACTCTTCATAAGAGCTTGGATCACCTTGAAGACAGTGTCTGATGTCACTACCTGGAGAGATCATTTTGTTCATTAGGAGAACTGTATCAGCTAGCTCCTATGAAGCAGCATCCTGACATCATTAAGCAGATAGATAGCTAGACATGGCACAAAGACTCCATGGGTAAGAAAAGAGAGACAAAAGCCAACTTAGCTAATATTTCAAGGGTCTTTTTGAATAAAAGTTTGAAACGGACTTTATATAATCTATGTAGAATTTCAGTCTTGCCTGATACAGTCACTGAAATTGAATGTGTAAACTACTTTTCAAGTGAAGATGGAGCAACTTTCTTTTAAAAAATAGATGATTGCTCAGATGATATAAAGCACTGAACAGAGCTGTTGGTTAATACCATTCTGAATCAATATACTTTTTCTGCTTTCTTTTACTTTAAAACTTCAAAATTAAGGTGGGGGAAAAAGAAGAGTAACAGTGACTATGCTTTGAAGATAACGGGTCATTTCTGAATGTTATTAAGACTCCAGAATCAAAGGCAGTCTTAGTGTTGTAGGATAAGGCATATGGGACAAGGCAAGACTATAAGATTAATTCAAAATTTCCCTATGTTAATCTTTCTAAGATTTTTTTACCCTTATATATTTCAGAAATGAGTAGATTAATGAGCTAGGTTTTATTCTCATTAAATTCTTTGTCATGAGAACTCTGAAGAATTGTATAGCTAATTAATTATGTGAAATCAGGTTGAGTTCTGCATTTCTCCTGTTTTTCCACAAATTGTTTTGATTCAAATGTACCATGGCTTCCAACTGCAGAAGGCAAACAGCACTCAGGGTAATAAAAAAATGAGTGATATATTGATCTATAACTCAGAGAAATGATAATACAGCAAAAAAAAAGTAAATTTAGACACATGAAAATACGTGGATATATAATGCAACAAATTATACTGTTGTTACCTTTGAATAATATCACTTACATACAGTATTTTTTATAAAAAGGGAAACAGATATTAAGAACAGCTTATGGATCCAGACTGCAACTTTCCAAGAAAATATCTTTTTCCTGGAATAAATTTTATTCTAAAACTTTAGGGTGTTGTCTGTGTTTTTATGAGCTTAATGTATAATGGAAAACCTTCTACATAGGTCTTTGGCTGACCTGTTGTGTCCTGCTTTTTAAGTTGATATTTATGTTGGTCAGTTTGTAGTGAACAAGCCATAGAGGAGAAAGCTGCTGACCAACAGCTGTGGATGTCCAGGTTACAATAGAGCTGCCTCGTCTTTGTGGCTCCTGGTCTAAGGAAGGCTTGTGATACACTAGCATGGCAGGAAGTTTTATTTATTGCTTTATCAAGAGGTTTTGGTCACCAAATTTCTTGATGTTAAGGTGGGAATTGTGAAAAGAGAGTATCATAGGTCTTTACCCTGTGTTTAGCTGGCATTTATTGTAATTTAGCTATAATCACAAACAAGGCTTTTATTTGCTGAGGTAATTTGATAGTCATGTCCCAGTTTGAGCAACACAGGATTAATTTCTCTTTCAGTAATTTTACTTTTCAGTAAGGTCTCTTCTGATGCTAGGAAAAACAGCATATTTAGAAGACTCTAGTGTCTGAATTTGTGAAAATATTTACTTTATAGCTAGCTATGGTATGCGGATTTCAAGGGTCTCAGTGTTTTCAAGCTAGCCAGGTGTGGGGATGAGAGGAGCAAGATCTGAGCACTTGACCCAAGCAGGCCAACAGGATTATTTCATACCACAAACATCACATTCAATATAAATTAGAAATTTTGCTGAGGATTGTTCCTCTTCTATGATGGCTGTGATCCTGAGAACTTCTTGCCCTGGTGCTAGACTCCTGAGGCCTTCCCTTCTTCCTGAAGCTGTAGTGCTTGCAGTGTCTGACATTTGCTGTCCACTACTGGGAGTGCGCAGCTTCCTACTGATATAATTGGCTGAGTATAATCCTCATGTATTTTGTGTCAGTATCAGGATCAGTATTGGTTCTTCAGTATTATTAATGTTAATTATTTAGTATTATTCTATTAAACCTGTTCATATTGCAACCCTCGAGTTTCCTTCTTTTTCCCGATTCTCCTTCCCAGTTGGGATGGGGTCATCAGGTGACAGAATAACTGTCTAAATGAGAATAAATTGTTGTGGGTTCTTCAGACAATAACAGCCAGGTGTTTTGTCCTCTCTGTGTAAAAAATGTCAGAGAAAGAATTTTAATATCCTGGATTTATCATTTACAGGGATTGCCCTGCAGTAACCTTATTATGATAGCAGGCAGAAGGGGAACTCTTAGAGATCATGGAAGACCATACAAAAAGCCAAAGATAGGAATGTGGAAGTTCCTGCTGGAATACTCAAATTAGCTGTGCATCTGTTAGTCTACTCATTTTTTCATGTTGAAACACTGAGCTGTATTTATGGAGCATAGTTAATCCTATTTTCAGGGCATGAGGTTCCTTGGTGCTTGGGAAATCAAAGCACAGGGAGTTGTTTAAGCTTTGCAAAAATGCAAGCATGGAAGTGTAGAGCTAAAAATAGGTGTAAGTATATTAAAGAGTGGGGCATACATACAAATTGATAATTACCTTTTGCTAGAATTGTTCTTTTACAAATAATAATTACATGATTATTGTAATTATATTCTAAAACCAAATGCTTACATAAGTTTGACTAAAACTATTCATACAGCCAAAACAATCTCACTGTAGGAACCGAGGTAGTGAAAAAAATAGAGTTAATATGTAGTATAGTTAAAATAAGGATGTAATTCTTTAAGGATTTATTTTGAGTGATCTTTTGGGATATTAAGCCACATATACTTTAAATTGCTCTGTGTTAACGCACAAAAAATTAACAATAAGTTTATTTTTAGCAATGTCATATATTGACTTGTTTCTTCCTAATTCAAAAAGTTAAATATTAGAGTAATGAGAAAATATTTCTATGCTTAGTCAGAAAAAAATACAAAAATAATTCCATATAAAAACCCATCTTTTAACTGTCTTTTAAAAGAACACAACTCTTTTAAGTGTGATAGAAATTCTAATGTTTCTAAAAATGTTGACAATTTGAGTATCTTAAAGCACTTGGAATCCAAAGAATACATTTCATTTCAGAAGAATATTTTTTAAGATTATTTTTAAAAGAAAATTAGTTTGATCTGAGCACTTACAATTTTGTACTATGCTTCTGCATTTTTACATAACTTTATTACAAAGATAGAGGGTTCTTTGTTTTCACCATTCAGGTCATGCAATGCCAGTTTCATCAGAGCTCCATGGCTTTGCTTTCTGTGGACCATTTTTAAGGACCATTGATAAATATTCTGTCAAACTTAGATATTTGGAACTGTTGTAAAAGGTTTTTAAAACAAGAATTCAAAGTATAAAAAGGAATGGTGTATAATGGTAAGGAGATGCTCATCGAAGGCATTAAAAATGTGGCTAAAATACAGATCTTTTCGCTCAGAACACTATCTGAGAGCTACAAGATTGCAATCATAACAGAGTAATGAAAATGGATTTAGCTGATGCCATTTCTCATTTTCATTACCATCATTTTCATGAGAATGAATTAATATTGTGCTATTTTGTATTCTCATGGCAATTTTTGTCACAAAATGGATTCATGCCAAGCCATCTTCTGTTCCTGTTAATCTTTGTCAAGAAGGCAGGACACCACATTTTTCATGACCCATTGAGTTCACAGGAATATATAAAACTTTCACAGCCCTGCAGACTTCAAGCATTTTTTGGTGGTTTGGATAGCCTAACCCTATGTGATGTGTACTGAAGCAAAACCAGTAAAGAACAAAAAGCATAAGAAACATGACAAAACTTTAAGATTATTTTTTTCTTAGTGTCATTTGTAGCAATAACAGTAGAAAGTGCAAAAAAGACAATATAAATGGAGATTTGTGAATAGGTTACAAGTGACTCGGGTAACTATTTAGAGTTTTACATATGCATGTAAATGGAGGGATATGTAACCAAAATAAAATTACAGCATAGATAAGTGTGTTAAAAACTTAAGTTATGACAATAAGTCATAAGGTATTGATTATAACCAAAATTTAAATCAAATATGTTTTCATTGTAGTGAAATACATAGAGTGGAACTTTAAAAAAGTGGCAGAGTACTTCAAGGAACATAAACAATCCTTTCTGAATATATGTACATTTATGCATTCATATGATAAGTCACTGCGCTATTCGACTGTAATTTTGAACTAGCACATTTGAATGAGTTTGACTTTTGTTTTTACTTTCTCTTCATAATGCAGTTTTGGTCCACACTAGATACATAGCTGAAATATTTAGTAATACTTTTGAACTAAAACAGCTACATACCAATATTACATGATCGTTAACATTATATGTCTTACAACCTGAATGTATTTTTGCTTTGAAAATTACATGTTGAAAAGAGAAGGAAGATAACATGATAATTTAACTAGGGCAGTGGAAATGTATGAAACTCTCCTTGTCCGTGTAAGTAAATGTCCTTATTCCTGTATTGGGAAAGACTGAATGTGATAGTTCAACAGGCTGAGGGTACTGGGTGTCTATAGCAAGGTGGTGAGCCCACCATAGCTGAAATGTTTATATCACAACCTGAATCTGGAAAAGATCTGTTGAATTCCATGGAATTTTAGCAGCCCAATTATTTTGAGGGTCATAGTAGGCATTTTTTAGAAACATAAATACCCTTAAAACTACTGAACACTACCCTTGCTCATTTACCTTTGTCCCTGCTTCAGTATCTTTTGTTTGAGATGTGTTTAAAAGCTAATGGTAACACAAAGAGTAATCAGAAAAGGGAATTTTCCCTTTATTGGGAATACTTTTTAAGTCAAGTCTGATCAACTCATGAAGTAAGGAAGTTCTAAGCAGTATAGGAGAGAGTATAATAATGCCATATTTAATATCATTCAATAGAAAATTTTGAATGAAAACTGACAGTCGTGATATCACTATTATCTTTATTTAATGATAGTCAGCTTGTAAGAACACCTTTGCATCTCTTCAACTTTATCTAGTTCTTTCCACTTCATAGTACCTTAAATCTTTGCTTCAATCTGTTAAAAGAAAGACAGATAGAGATCTCTTTGTTACTACTGCCTGAAGTGAACCAGCATATCATCTCTGAATGGGAACTCAGTAATTTCTCATTGTCTGGAATGCTGGACTAAAATGATCTCTTATTTCTACAAATGGCCTTTTCTCCCCATCAAACTGAAACAAAAAGTCAAAGGGTTATTTTTTTATTATTTGTTTTGGGGGTTTTTCTTGAGTGGAAAAAAATTCTGACATGAATTTTAAAGGGGAGTCCTTATTTTCCAATGAAAGTGCCTGGAAGCATTTAGAAAGGAAAATTTGTAAGATTTCCAAATGCTTACTATGTAATCCTTTTCTGAATGGCTTTCCAGATTAAGACTTCCCAAATCGTTTTCAAAGATGCTCATGAAAAGGTGGCGCATATACTTTAATTTCCCTGACTACATACTTTGGAGAACCTGCTTGACTAGTGCTTAACTGTTTTGAAGGTATGTGAAGTCCTTTCAGGCTGGCTTTCAGTATGTGTGAAAACCTTCCACAGGAACATCTGAAATGTTTGTCAGATATTTTCCTACACACGACCTTCTGGATGTTACTTTTCTCTCCGTGTTCTAGTTCCTGAGTATCATATTACACATCTCCCAAGGAACTAGATCGTTTTCAGTTGAATACCACTGTACTTCTGGTTTTTAATACAAGGTTCATATTACAGTAGGGGTTCACTTTATTACACGATATAAATTTCAGCTGTTTATTTTGCATATAAAGAATTTAAAAAGAGGATATACTGCTTGCATAATATCAGAGAAATGGGAAATAAACAGTCTCGGAGCTATTACCTCCCTGATAAATCTTTCTGTGTATAGCCCCTTGTATATCTGGGATCTAATTAACAGTGCACAAGATTTTATTCAGGATATCTGTTTATATTATCATCTTTCATTGCTTTCGGACTTAGTTTCAGAAATCCTACTAATTAGTAAGCATCTATAGGTGCTTTCTTGCTGGACTGTTTCATGATCAGTATATGAGTATTGAAGAAGATGGTACTTTGACCAATAGTCTTCCCTTTTTATGGGAATAGTTTGTAGACCAACAATTTCAGAACTTGGCTTCAAAACACTACAGCTCCTTTTCTCTGTCTCTAGGACATGGGGCTGATATATTTCAATACATTTTTAAAAGAGGAGCAACAAACACATTATTTAAAGTACCATCTTGTAAACTCATTGTCCACTTGGGCTCTCTGTTTTCAGTGTTTTAAATTACTTACCTAGAAATAGGTATTCCCCAACCTTACGAAATGTGAAAAAAAAAAAAAAATCTCTGTTGATTAGATCGATAGTCAATATCTTCAGTTTAATTTTCCGGACAAAAATGTCACATACAAAACAATTCTACATTTAGAAGAAAAAAAAATAAAAAAGAGTTATTAAGATAGTATTAAATGTCTTCTCTATTATCCCCAGAGCTGATGACTCATCAAAAAGTTTCAATTTAAAAACAAGATTTGCAAATGAAACAGAAGTCCTTGCTCAAGGGACTGTTGATTAATTAGGCATCAGACATAAAACTCATATAACAGGTTTGGGAGCAACAACCAGTACTTGGAGCTGCTTTGCTGACTCTACAGGACCTCACTTTCACAAGGAAGGAAAGCAAATTTCCCAGCCTCATGGTAGCCATCATCTACTTATGCAAAGTAATCTCTAGGAACACATATATTTGAATGGCCTTAAAAAACCGAAGATACTGAACCTTGTTCTCGCACTTCTTGCATGAAGGCTTTAATAAAAAGACTATTACATCCTGAGTGGATAACAGCATCATTCCTGAACATTGTGTGACTCCTGTCATGGATTTTGAAGTCACTGCTTCCCTCAATGTTTCTTGTTTCCTACCTAAAGATACCTATGGGAAACTGCTGAATGTGCTGACTTCTGATGGACCCCTGGTCAGCGTTCGGCAGCTTTGGATTCAGACCTGTGTTGCTCTTATTTTTAAAAGCCTGTGTGTCTAGCTTTGGAGACCTCATCATGCTCCAAGGTCGGGACTGAGAGCTGGCGTGTCTAGTTTTTATGTATTCAGTTCCTTGGATCTGGACTTCCATTACTATGTAGTGTCTGTTGCAAAATTATTTATGAAGAAATTGATATTAACACTAAACAAAGAGTAACGTGTTATAGAGCTTCATCTCCTGAACAGAATATGCTCACCTTGTGTTTTGAAGTCTTAAAAGCCCTATGAAACATTTCTGTTGTGAAAATTCTGGTGTGAGATTGCAGAACTGGTCACATTACAACAAGCCTCTAAGTACCTCCAAGTCCTCACTAGACAAAGGTTACACTGAGACACCTACTGTATAAAGGACACTGACAAGTGTTTATCATCAAGTTTTTATCACTTTTTTTATTGTTTATAAGATTCTTGCTGATAAAATGTAATGACCCTGCCCAATTCATTTTTGTCTCTTCACATACATCCTACCAGTCACTCACCAGTGCACAAAATAATTCACTGACAGTTTTCTATGACTGTAGTCATGTGGGAGCTAGAAGAAAATAGTCTTCAATCACTCATTTTATATAGGAAGAACAAAACACAATAGGTTTTGGCTTATATGTTAATAAGGTTAACCTGTTTGTTTCTTGTTAACATTTATTTTTGCATCCATTTCAGAGGGTGCCAGAAGTTCCTATAATAGTGAAGTGAATACAGAAAGAAACTAATACACTATAGAGCTATGGACAAACATACATTCTAAAGGAAATGCTTTAAATATTATTAGATTTTAAAGACGAGCATGCAAATATATTAAGAAAATATATAAGTATAATTTCTGGGCATAAATTACTCTTGGTGATCATTCAAAAACCTAAGTTGTATTTCTTAGACTAAATCCTAAAAGCAGCATATAAGTGATAAAAAATATTCTTCAAACTGTTAAGGAGTGTATCCATTTTTTTCTAAGGATGAAAATATTTAGAACCTGAAGAATGTTTACAAGCAATTCTAACTTTTAAAGTAGGGCAAGATTTCAGACTTAAACTTTTTGGCTGTTCTTAGTTTTCAAAGGTATAAAATTTCACAGTTTTAGTTAATATTGGCTGATAATCTATTCATAATTGGTTTATGCTGTGCAGTGCTGTTATAGCAGCTGGTAATGTTGTATTGTGTGCATATAAAATAATGTTAATTTATGCAGGCTATTTTACCATTGAAGCCCTGTAACTGAATATATTTATATTCAGATAAGCTCTGTTTTCCCCTTACGATTTTAACACATTGATCATATGAGACAATTATAGCTTATATTCAAAATGTTTCAGCATCAAAAACCAAAGCATGGATTTAAAAGATTTGGTAAAGATAGTGACAACATTTCATAGAATCATAGAATGGTTTAGGTTGGAAGGGACCTTAAAGATCACCTAGTTCCAGCCCCCCTGCCATGGGCAGGGGCACCTCCCACTAGACCAGGTTGCTCAAAGCCCCATCCAGCCTGGCCCTAAACACTTCCAAGTATGGGGCCTCCACAATTTACCTGGGCAATTTGTTCCACTGCCTCACCACCCTCATAGTAAAAAACTTCTTCCTAATATCTATTCTAAATCTCCCTTCTTCCGGTTTAAAGCCATTACTCCTCATCCTGTCACTACATGCCCTTGTAAAAAGTCCCTCCCCAGCTTTGCTGTACGTTCCCTTTACGTACTGGAAAGCTGCTATAGGGTCTCCCTGGAGCCTTCTCTTCTCCAGGCTGAACAGCCCCAACTCTCTCAGCCTCTCCTCATAGGAGAGGTGTGCCAGTCCTCTGATCATCCTCATGGCCCTTCTCTGGACTTCCTCCAACAGACCCATGTCCTGCTTATGTTGGGGGCTTCAGAGCTGGATGCAGTACTCCAGATGGGGTCTTATGAAAGCTGAGTAGAGGGGCAGAACCACCTCTCTCGACCTGCTGGCCCCACTTTTGATTTCTCTTAGCTTCATTTACTTCCTGTGCATGGCAGTGCAATGAGGCTTCTCCTGGCTGCTTGTGTGGCCTTTGGACAGAAATGGGGAAGTGGTTGGGTTCTAATTGAGCTAATGACAACAGGGAGACTGATACAGTTTGCCTATTTAATATGGTAGCCACTGTAAGCTTTCTTTTCAGTTTTCATTTACACTTGTTTTCAAATTGCTACTGTTAGCAGGGAACAGGTTGATCAGCAGCTTTTAGGGAGTGAAATGTACTTATTTCTCCATAATGTAAAGGTGACAGTTTGCTTTGTAGGTCTTCTCACTTATTGCTTTTGTACCCCAGAGGTCCTGGGACTGTAATTGTCTAATCCATTGCAGGCTGCCATTTTAACTGGAGTTAGGAAAGATTCTATTGCACTCCTTTTAGCTTAGTAGGCTTTTGCCCCAGGAACCCTATTGGTGGGAGAATCTAAATTCTCATCTCATGTGGCTTCAACTTCCTCTTAATATTTTGATCTTTGAAATGATGGAGGAGGTTTTATCAACATTTTTCTCAACTACCTGGCACCCTCCCCTTAAGTACTTATAAGTATTTATAAGATCCCCCCTAAGTCTTCTTTTTTCTACACTAAAAAGACCCAAGTCCCTGAGCCTTTCCTCATAAGAAAGATGCTCCAGTCCCCTAACCATTTTTGTAGCTCTTTGCTGGACCCTCTCCAGCAGTTAAGGATACAAGGATAAAGGATACAAGAGAATTGCCACAGCATTTAAGGCTGTATTGAGTATTTAAACAGTGGCAAAATAAAGATTTCTATTTAGTTCTTAATTATTTTGCTAATGATTCCTAATTACTCTGTTGACCTTCTGGACCTCAGTGAACAATAGGCTGCTATTTTCAAAGAACTGTTCAAGATGATTCCACAAGCTTTTTTCCCAAGTGGGAATAGATAATTTGTATCCCATCACTCTGTGCATAAAGTTAAGATTGTTTTGCTTATATAAAATACTTTGAAGCTACTGCCACGGTTTTATCTGACATTTTATTTCATTATCACTCCATGAGCTTTTGCTCAAGTGCTCAAGATTTTTCTGGTTGGCTAACAGTAACTTTTCTTCACCTTTTTCTAATCGTTTTCATTAAAATATTTTAAAATGGTATTTAAATAAGGAATCTGTTCTCCCAAATACTCATATGTCAATACCAAGTCACTTTTCCATCTTCTTAATTTCTTCTTGGATAAGATCATTTTACTGAATACATAGAAAATTATACAGAAGACTTTTTAGCCCTCTTATTTTGCAAAATAACAAATGAATATCAGCTGAAGTCACTAGACTAACCACAAGCCGTTAACAGAGCAACTTTACAAATAAGACTAGTTCATATTCTTTCCCCAGTAAAATGTAGCACTAAACTCATGCAGGATTATCCTTCTTTGTAAAGTCAAGAGGTAATTCTGTTCTTAAATGCATTGTACACACTCTTAATTTAAAGCAGTGTGCTTCAGCCATAGCTAAATCTGGTAAAACATTGTGTAGGACTTTTCTTTTTGAAAAGAAAAAAACCCCTCTTTTTAAAATAGAAACAAACAAATATCTGTATGTATGTTAATATACAACTTTATAGATTATATTAGAGGTGATTTATGCAATATCTCATTTGTTTAACACAGTACTATGGTACAGGTCTACTTATGACTTTTGATTAATATTGACTGGTTACTTAAGCAAAAAACTCACTAACATTAGGACTTCCGATGTGTTGCATAAAAATTCTGGGAAAAAGCTAAAAATCTTCCAATGCCACTAATGAGAGAGGGTGTTGTCACACAGGTGAATCAAGAGGCCACAAATACTCTGATCATTGTATGTTTGAGAGTGATCTCAAAGTTTTAATAGACATAAAATTACCTCTTTCTTTCAGTTAGTCTTGTGGCTTTCCTCTTTAAAATGTTGTATAGAAAATGCAATGTAAAAACTTCATTTAAAAGAGTTATATGTGAGTTGGGGAGTTTATGTACAGAATATATATTTGCACATTAGATATATTGTCAAGAAGAAAGATTTCACCTGGGTGTAAATGAGGTTTAATTAGGTAACATTTGTAAAGCAGATGGAGATGTTAAGATTGGAGCTATTGAATAACAGTTCATTGTTTTAGATAGTTCATTGCTTTCTTTAAGGGTGAACATATTTGTTCTTATGTATAATCAATTACAATGGTACATTAATATATCATTACATTCAAAAAGTAAACAAAAAATCAATTAGTAACTGAGGTGACAATGAATTGCATTGTAGAATCCATTGCAAAAAATTCCTCTCTGCAGCTTGCTCAGGTTTCTTCTTTGCCATGTAATCCAACTCAATGGAAAAAGACAGTGTCAGGTGATGAAAAGACAAGAGAAAGTGCTTCTGGGTTTCAGGCAGAGAAAATCTCAATGGCAGCGGAGGTGGAAAGGAATGGTAATTTGGGTAAATACTAACGTCTACACGTATGAGCTACTTTGAATTACGGAAGTTTTTGTGACTTATTACAGTGATTGCTTATAGTAATCAGCATGGATACTGATGTCATTGTGAATATCAGAAAAAATATTTTTGAAAATTAGTTTCTGATAAATATTTGTACAAGTAAAAACATTTACAAATTCTAAGTATAATTAGTGCACTAAGTTATAGATTGACCAATGTGTTGTTTTGTTGTAAAGGTATTCTTTCACAAATCACACTGTTACTTCAAACCAACTCAGATTAAAGACCATATCAGTGTGATTTCTTTGTATCAGAGCTTGGCCAGTGAAACTTGAATTTATTATTTTTGATATTTTGAGATTTGAAATACAGGTAGTACCTCATAAAGCATCTGAAAGTACCTCATATGTATCATTCAATGCAGAATTGGGAAAGATGGTGAGGTACCTTCCCATGTCTTCATTATTAACACCAGCTACAGTGGTATAACAAGTGCAATAGGACACTGTGATATCCCCTTCCTTATCACCACTGGTTGACATGGACCTGAAAGGCATCTTCCAAATTTTTTTTCCCTTCCTTTGAAACGAGTAGTCATAAAGCTGAAAATAGTGACAGTGAAGTTAGGCCTTTGTTAATATTTATGTGAGTTTTTCAAATGTTCAGTCAGTCATGAGCTCTCTTTTGGAAAGGCCTGTCCATTTTTTTTTTGTTCATTTTGTCTTATATGATGGGACCTCAGTTAATGACTGGAAGCTTCAAGGCACTATTGTCATGCAAATACCGAGCAATATATTTGCTGTGAATTGGGACCTTCCTCCACTAGACTGAATCACTGGGGGATCTTGGACAACAGAAAAAGGCAAAATACTGACTGTGTGACTACTGTTGCTTAAGAATTCAACTAATAATTTGGAAGACAACAATTATTGTTGGTGCCATGTCCATAGACTGGAATAAGAACAGAGACATTTCATGCTCACTTATGCAAGGAGTGGCTGCCTCATTCTGTTTTAGCCTGTCTGGGATCAGGTTGATTTGAAAAGGAAGTTCAATGGTTGCTCCTGTTACATTGAGGATGTTCTTCTCTCAACGACTATAGAGATACAGCAGCTCTCAAGATAAATTGCTGTATGGAATAGAACAATTCTATTTCTATCTCAGATGGTAGAATTTACTTTTAATATGAGTCACATTTATTCTCTGGAAACTACATCTGTTAAATATACTGTATTCATAATGTCTGTTAATTAAAAAGCATTCCATACACATAAAAATAGAAACGGAAAAGAACTCTAATGACTTATCATTCAGGGTAAAAGATAGCTTCATAAGATTTTTTTTTTTTTTTTTTTTCTGTAGCATATTGGAGTACCATTGTCTGTAGTCATCTGCAGAATTATTTTTTTTTCTCATTTTTTCAAACTCCTGCTTTCTTAATGTAAAATAATTAGTATCTTCATAACACAACTACTTAAACTTTTAGGCACATTACTTAATTGGTAATTGGCATAGTGCAGAAGAAAACCGATGCCAACTTTTCCTTTATTAATGTTTCCACAGATTTTGATTTATATAGTGACTGATTGATATGTTTTTTGACTACAGTGGCTTTTATTTTCACAAAGTTCTAACTTCTAAGCAGATAAGAATGACTTATGTTACATGCAACAGTGTGTCATTTCACTGTAAATATTTATTTCAAAATAAATTTGATCACTTGCTTTGAAATCAACCTTAGCTGTTAGAGCATTCAGTAACTTCTTATCTTCCTAAATTAAAATCTAGTCTAGAAATATGGGCTAATTAATAGGATATTGACATTACTAAAGTTACTGTTGTTTGTGAGATATTAAACTCACAACTGTCGAATGAGATTGTTGGCATAACACATGACTATTCAATCTGACATATATGCGTATTCAGACCATAATGTAAGTGATAACGCGGTTTTGTAGTGTAAGTGTCTGTATAAAAAAAATGAAGAAATAGCTTCACTGTCCAAGGCAGTTCTTGACGAAAATGCTGTATATTATGTATATCTTGGTACTATACCATGAAAACCTCTGAAATACACACAAAATGCAGGGCTTCCTCCTTTTGTAATCTTCACTGACATTGTCATGCTTTCCAGAAAACAGTGCTACCATACAAGATGAGAGAATCATGGTTTATGATCATCTGCAAAAGAAGAAATTTTCTAATTCTGAAGAAATAAAATGGCAATTGTTCATGTAATTGTGTTTCCAACAGATTTCTAGATATTTTCAGATTATTTTGCTATGAACAATACAATATACACAAGTATACGTTATATTACAACACATCCGCTGCTATTTTGAGGTCTGAGATTTCAAAGAGCTTTTGCGAAGAAGGTCGACATCATTATTTTCTTTCTACAAATAATGATGAAACTTGGAAATTGTTCATTTTTATAACAGTGAAATAATATGATCCAAGGACTTAAAAGTAGATGAAACAAGATGAAAGTAGACAATAGACAAAATAAATCCAATGCCTTCAGCTTATTAGAAGTGACAGAGAAATAAACAGTCACTCATTACAAACAATCTAGGGACCTGTTAGAAAAGTTTATCACATAAAATGTCATTTTCTACTACTTCTGTGTTAGCAAACAGATCTGTTGCATATTGCCAGTAGCATTTACATTTTCTAAAACACTCTGAAGAAAAGCATCCAAAGCTTTAAATGTTTCAGAAAAAATCTATTTTCTTATATTTCTCAACCAAGGTGGAGAATATTGTATGTGAAATTCCCAACCACCTTTAACACCCATGTATATTTGTATTATCTAATATGAATGTAGTGTTCATAAGCTTTCAGTATTTGTGTTAAATAACTGAAGATCGATCCTTCATTTAATTAGTAATGTAATATGTTAGGATGACCACAAACTAGTTGTTCGATAATTCAATGATATTTGTAGATGAACAGATATAAGTATAGTGACATGTTGGTCGGGGGTGAGTTTTTTGTGTTGACTTTTTTCTTTTTTTTTTTTAACAGAATTTAACCCCTATTCTAAAAATAAAAGGTATAGACCAGAAAATAACAATAATTTAAAAAGCTGTGCATTATGGAGGACTGCGTTTTGCAAAGACAAATCCATTTGTTTCAACTTTTCCATATAATCAAACCATACCAATAACTTTGCCTGATCAGTATTAGTCATGATTACAGAACTTGCTTCAGGTTATTGAAAATAATTACATAAGTGCATGAATGATTGTGCTCATTTTTATTGCAAATGTATTACTCATAAAATATTTAACCCAATAAAACTGTTTGCTAAAAATCATGGAACATGCACTGAAAGCATGGCAACCTAGTAAATATCTGATTAAAGTCTCATTATAAGCAAAGAACTTTTGACATAAGTGAAGTGTACTCTGAAATTATACCTGGTTATATTTTTTTCTTTGCACCTACTAAAGGCATAAACTTTCCATCCCTCCTATAATTTGGAACCATCCTATGCTAATGTAAAATATAATATAGTATTATCAGAAAAGATAGCATACTATAGAAACTAGTGTTCATTTAAGCATAATTTTTTTTAATATTTCAATGTCTTTAAATAGTGACATTTCTTCCATATTTCAGTTCTTAATATTCTGCTCACAAGCATAAAATTTCTAATGAGGTCTATGGCCTAGTTGTGGTTATCTGTACTCATAAATGAGATAAAGACCTTATCCAAACCTTTTTCTTCTGGAAGATGAGACCTCTTTGTGCGTCTTCAGTGTAATTCCTAGCTTGACTTAAAACAGTATAAGATGTATGGAAAAGTAATGTAGAAGAAAAAATTCTGAAAACTATTCATCTCCCCACAAAGAAGTGAAAGTTTCACTATCCTTCAACGCTGTTAGTAATTTCCTCCTGTTTTGAGAGCATTGCTAGGATTCTTAATTACTGTATATGTAATATATATATATATGTTCTCCTGGAAAGGAGCATGTAAATTGAGGAAATCACATGGGAAAACACTAATTTTCAGCCTGTCTAAACGAATGTATAATTTTAAGCAACCAGTATTTTTCTAATATAAAAGGCATGTATTTTTTATTATGTTGTTTCTGTAAGTATGAACACTCTTTTCCTCCCTGAATCACTATGGGTTTGTGTTTTGTATACCGTTTTTATCAAAAAAAGAATTTAAAAAGTAAGATAACTCAGTAACGTTAGATATTCCCCAGATTGGTTACATATAAGATTAACATTCAATATTACTGGAATCACTGAGTTGAATAGTTTTATATCTTAGTAATTACTTTGTAAAAAAATCTATTTGATAACTGCTACTAAGGGATTAAATATGCTGCATGACATAAAGGAAACATTTACTTACTTTCTTGGTACTATATTAATATGACAGAAAATGTTTCATAGTTCCAAAACAAAAGCTTTGTTTCCACACATGAAATTTTGAATATTTTGATAACTTTTAATCAAATGCTACTTGAAAAAACAAAATGCAAAACCAAACAACCCCCCCAAGTAAACAGACTTTTCAAATACTTTTTCTTCAACGTGCGGATGTGAACTTTCCCAGCTTACAATTTATACAAGTTCAGAATGTTGCTAAAAAGATGAGTCTATTAAAACTTTCAGTTTTTATGTGTATATACATAGACACACATATATACATACCACTTTTAAGTTGAAACACACAACTATACCCAAAAAAGAAAGTGAGATGCAGTTCTTAATGTGTTTGTCCTATATTTTCAGTATATAATTATATATATATATTGCTATGTTTGATCAGGCCACACACTTGTGCAGCTGAACTATCAGGGCAGATGAGTCTACCTATTCCCAATATTACCTGCAAATATCTGTGCTTTCTTCACTGCTTTATAGCTCAGATATATAACAGTATTCTTGCAAACAATTAAACTCATGTCCCAAAACATCCATCTACAGATGTTTTTCTTTTAACCACAGAAAAAGTTTGTTTGAATCTAAAGTGTTCACACCCTCGTTTTCCTCATCAAAACATGTGGAAGCCTATAAGATCCTTAGTAAATAAAGGGAGAGTGAAGACTTCACCATTAGTTCCAAGATTTTGAACTATAGGAAAAATGGCGTACGTATTTCCAAGAAAACATATAATTGATTTTCTTTTTTTCCTTAAGGGAATGAGCATGTGCTTTCCCATTTATTTCAACTGTAATGGTAACAACTGAATACCAGTAGATCAACGTATTTCCAAGACTGTCTTAATTAAATGTATTTAAAATATATTCCTAGCAATATAGCTGTATTTTTATATATTAGTTTGCATATTAAAATTTGTCCACCAAACAAAAAATAACAGTTTCAGTTTTAAGAATTTATCACAAGAAAGTTTTCTCACTGCATTGTATACTAATAGTAAACAATGAAAGAGAAACTCAAGAAAAATGTACAGTGCTTATCAACGTTCTTTTTGCGAGCTACAGAATGAAGAAAGTGTGTGGTGATAAAAGCATAGAGATATCTTAAGTTATAAATCATGTTTTGGAGAATTTTATTTTCTGGAAGTCAGTACTGCTAGTAGCTCTGCAGTGCTAACTGGATGTTTTTTGTGGTAAGCCAATAATTTTGGCTTTTTCAACCAAAGCATCAAGAAGTAGTTTTTGAGGATTTTTTCCTTAGATAAAAGCATTATGTTTTACTTAAATAAATGTGCAGAAATATATATAGATCAAATAGTTAGCAATGACTTTCATCAACAATTAGCAATTTTCATTCGGTTAACCTTTTAGACCTTGTTCTAAAATTTTATACTTTGCAGCAAGATTTTGAAATTTGTCAGGATAAAGAGGCTTTTGGGCTAAAGTGGTGCCTTTTCTTATTCTCAGAGAACTCCGTTTAGTTTTTGCTGAGCTAGAATATTGCCAGTTCCTTCAGAACTCTAGGATGAATCCCATCAGGCCCCATGGACTTGTGAACATTCATCAGATACAACTGGTCCCTTACCATTTCAGTGTCCACAAATGGAAAGTCACTGTTCCTGCACTTGTGGTCCCTCCAGCTCAGAGGACTGAGTAGCCCAGGGTCTCACTGAGGAAAAAAAAGCATTGAATACCTCTGCTTTTTCTTCATCCCTATTAGTCAGATGATCAACTTCCACAAGTATCTGTCCACTGTATTCTTTAGACCTCCTCTTGCTATTAACATACTTAAAAAGCATTTTTTATTTGATACAAGACTGGCCAGTTTCAACTCTAACTGAGCTTTGACCTTTTTGGTCTTCTCCCTGCATATATGAACCATATCTCTGCACTCTTCTTGCAAAGCCTAACCTTGCTTCCAAAGATCATACCATCACTGACAAAGTTTTCCTGAAAACATTTCTTTATATAAGTCAATTAAATTATTTCCTAATTTTCAAGTCTTTTACTTAACAAATTAGTTTCCTCTTAAAAATTTTAAACAGTAGTAGTGAATACAGACAATATTTTTTAATTATAATTTTCTACTCACTTCTAAAGTGGAACGAAGTATTATAAAATTATGCTAAACTGGTAAAATTCTCTCTAGCAAGGAGTAAAGGAAGAGAGGGAGACTTATCTATCATTCTTTATAATATCATGTTCTCCCCTAGAAAGTTAATAAAAGGAAAAAGACAAGAAATCCTCCTCTTTGCTAATTTCATATATGCAAATTAGTTAGACCAGATGGTGCTGAATGAGTGCCTTTATTTAATAAGCCTGCAGCATTCAATTTACTCCTCATTCATCACTTTGGTTTGCATTGTCCATGTTATATACTCTTTTGCTTCAGGACCAGCGCTGACGGATCCAGTTCTAGAGAAAGCATAAAAAGGCATCCTGCTTTTTGAGTTTCAGTGTGTCCAGAAGCTCAATGCTATTTCATAGTACTGTGCCAGCTATTGCATCCTTCCAGGGTCTCTAGCTTATTCAATTACCTAATAGACTGTCAACTGTACGGAAGAAGAAACAATCCCAGTCTGCTTTAATACATCCATCTAAGGGAGTCTAGACAATAATGAAGGTCCTTGTCCTTCCAGAAGTACAAGTGCAATATTACCAGGTCTTTACGTGTCCTCAAAATAGGATGTTTCTGTATAAAGTTTAATCTTCTCACTTTCTAGATACGCAAAGTAGGACAAAGTCATCACTGAATATACTATATACTTGATTAACACTATGTATCACAATCTATTTTCCCTCTTTAACAGTTTGCTCCTGTAGGCAAGAGAGTTACACAATTTTTCAGTTGGGAACATGTAGACTTCTGGTGTCCTTTGAGATATCTTAGGGTCACCTGATTGGCCTCTAGCTGCCAATCCAGAAGGGTTAATAGGTCTGTGACCTATCTGTGAATACAATACAGATGTCTCTCATATCCCAGGTTTTCTCAAAGGGAACGGATGCCTACATGTGGGCACCTGAATTCAGCCCTTGGTCTCCTTTGTTCTTGTTGTTGAGAAGTAAATCTCAGATATGGGCAATATTATGCAGACTTTTCTTTTATACAATGTTATTATACAATGTTATTATACGATGTTATAAAACTACTCATAACTATTCTGAAACAAAGGACAGCTTGGAGAATGTCACATTTCTTATTATAATATGCAAAGTTTTTAATTCCAAAATTTAACTTAGTACTATTTTGTATGTTTAATACCAATTGCTTATGTTGTCTTAAAAGGTATCTATATTTAGTTTTATTTATACAAATATAATGAATCAAAACATTTAGATACATAAATTCTATAATTGCAATTGCTTGCATAAAAAATACTACAGTTGATGGTGAAAATATAGGAGTTGATTTAAGATGTGCTTGAACATTTGGATCAGAAGGTAAATTTGCAGTCAAAATATTACCTTGGCCTTAATTTCTTTAAAGCAAATTAAATACTAAGATTTATCCATCATTATACTAACTAGATTTAAGAACCAAAAGAGTTCTTAAACATGTACCAGTTTCTTAAATGTGAAAAATGGAAGCATGTTTTGTCTGTGTCTGCTTAACTGTTTTCATAACCTTGTCTATAGAAGCTATACTAAACCTGTTAATACAACACGTATTATTTATCTGAGCCCTTAGAGATAGTTGAATTATAGTCGCATTAAACATTTAAAATGAGATATTTTATAAAAATATAAATTATTTTTATACTGCATCCTAATTCTTTAAAAGAACCATGTGATGTATTCCAAATAACAATAACTAGGAAAAAAAAAAATCTGAAAAATAAGTTCTTATTAGTTTAGGTTTCCTAGTTGTTAGTATTTGTTATAGAAGAGACAAATACTTGTCAGTAAACATACTATAAAGTTTATTTACTTTGACATTTGATATGATGCAGGGAGGTAAATATGAACATACAGAAAAGAAATATAGGTTATAAAATATCTGCTTTTTAAAATGCAATGTGTGGAAGTCATTGTTAACTATTGCAGTAGAAATCACCACAAGTAGCTGGGACTTTTTTTCTTTCTGCCCAAAGAAATTATACATTAGTTTTAAAGACACAATTAAATATTTCAGATTCAATTCTTGAAGTTGTGAGATATATTATATATTACCTTTGAGGAAATGAGAAATAGCATGCTCTATTAACAGAGAAGAGGAGCTGGGCCCTCCAATAATCTGCTTAACATTCTCAACCAGTTTTTATAGTGGGAGCCAGGGGACTTGTGCTCTTTAAAACATCTGTTTAAGTGTATTTCATGCCTCTTAACAGAATCTAAGGCTAAGTTAAATGGCTTTTAACATTGTTCAAAAGTAAATTAATTTTTTAAAATTTTGATTAACTTATTTATTTACAAATCAGGTACTATATATACAATTAATAGACAAATTAATTCCATTATGTACCTACTTAATAAGTTATTATGCTGATTCTACTAGAAACTGGACACAATATAATTTTGAATAATACATTATCATAATATCTATAGATTTTTCATTATTGTGTCAACTACCTGTTCAGTGCCCTATCATGAACTCTGCTCAAAGCAACTCTATGTTACTTTTCTGAGTGGACAGTGAATAATAAATTCCTTTAGTATACTCACACTATTGAGGAAAAAACAGTAGCAATTTGAATATAATTTTGATCCTTTATTTTTACAAAATAAAGAATATTTTGTGTCACTAAAAATAAAACAGAGGTACTGTATGATCCTTTCTGCACACACTAAACTATTTTCAAGTTTTAACTGTTATTCTTGTGTATTCTTAATAAATAAACATTTCAAATTTGTTTCTTACCTACTTATGCAAGTAACAGATTAGTATATAATTCTGTTCTTTAACAAAAATAATATTCATAGCCTAGTTGAGTTCTGGTTTTGATTTGTACCCAGATTTCCTAAAGAACTTTTTCTATGCACAATAAATATACCATAGGTTCAATGTCAACAGTTTTCCCATTATTTCCTTGATGTGCTGCAGTTAAATATATCTATTGCACACTTCTGTGTCATGCCTCTAAGTAAAGACAGCAAAAACTACACTTTTCTAAATGCAAAAGCTCTATGTTTTCCAAAAGTCATCCATTAATGTCAGTTTTGTTCAGTTTTCTTTTCTTTAAGGTCATTATTGATATTAGCAAATTTTAAAGAAACTCTTCATTCTAAAGAATGAGATTCCTGTAACATTCTAAAGAAGCCAGTCACCTAGCACAAAAAACCATTCAAATGGAAGAGAAAGCAATCTTCATGAGAAAGGTAGCAGATAGCAGTATTTATAGGTAAAAAATAAAGCTATTTTGTTATTCCCTAAATTAAATGCAGTTCACCGCTGTGGTATCTAAGCAAATAACAGCAAGTGGTTTTTTGACTGAAAAAATCTTTAACTTATCTGCAACATAGTTCTTGGTTTTGTGTTCATAATTAAAGCAAGAACTGTGAGTATTGAGTAGCTTTCTAATGTTTACTCTTACTCAAGTACATTTTCTTTCCTTTAACTGTTAAAACTAAATTCAGATGATGAAAAACAAGCTAGAAGAAAGCAATTTCTGTTTTAACGATTTCTATATTAACTCTACAGCTGTTATGGTTGGTATTAAGACAGATGAATACACAATTTGTATGTGAATGTCAGAGGTTTCATACATAAAATGTACCCAAATAAGTCTTTAAGTTAGACCAAATTCTTATGGTGTAATGACTGATTTTGTAAATAAAAGTTTTAAGATAGTTTGTAAGTTGTAGGATGAGGTTTAACTAGTTTGCTTTTGTAATTAAAAAGGCTACTCATTCACTTCAAGAATCTTTGAATCATTCCCAAGGCAGCTCAGAAAGTTTTGTTATCTAAGAAATCAATACAGAGTTTAATAGAGACAATACCTATTGACTGAGGCACTAGATTCCTTAGCAGTTAGATGACCAAGGTTTTTAGTTATAAGGCTAATTTTTAATCTTGTGCTACTTGTGTCCGTACAAACTAATATGGTATACAAAGAATTTATATTCATAGGGCATTTGTGATTTACCAGCCAAAATAATTGTCAAGCAACAGCTATTTGACAAAGAGAATAAGAAAAAAGAACTGAAGTTGCAATCAAAATCTATGTATTATATCACTGTCTTTAAAATCATGCCCCATTCTCCAATGTCATAAAATAATGCTTCAAAAATTCCTTTTGCAACTTCACATTCAACATGGAAACTTAACTACAATCATGTCAGAGTACTGACACAAGAGTAAATAGATTCAATAATGACTTTTTCAAGTGAAATTCCTCTCAATTTCTGTGTCAAAGCAGGCTTAAATTCTTTTGAGGTTGTGGGGGAAAAGAAAGTGAGGCTTTCTAGTTTTGGTCTAAATCCTTTCTGGTTCTTCTTTCTTCTGAGAATAAATAAAATTTAAAAAGATTCAAAAAGACCCACTCGTACAATACTGGCACTAATCAATTGTTATATAAGAAATATTAGGGTCAGGTTTCTGTACAAGCTAAGCAAATTAGTATCTTTTTTCTATAACTGAAAACCAAACAAAGCTTGAAAGGGTGTTAAAAGCTGCCTAAGGGACAGTGACCCATTTCAGAGGAGAATTACAGTACTGCATAGCTGATATTCTAATTTTTCCCTCACTGCCAGTAATTCTCTGTAGTACAGTTCATCTTAATTCTGGAGAGGAAAGCTAAGAAAGCCAGGAAATTACACTAGTCCTGAGCCCTTATCTTTTCCTGGGTTGAGCATCTGCCCTAAAAACTAGCCTGAAAAACAGGGTAAAAATGCTTCCAATTACTTTGACAAACCTAAAAGGATCATTTTCAACTAACTCTGTCACAAGAGTCTTTTAGCGCTGATAATGAAACACACACAGTTTCTGAAATCTGTTACTGCAGGTTTTCCTACAGTAGCTATGAAGATTTAACTTGTCAGCAGACTCTTCTTTTTTAGAAATTGTTACTTGAGTGGCCACTAAATATCCAGGGCTCACAGGACTTATACCGATCCAAAATATGAAATGGACTTTTAGATGCATATGTACGTATACATGCAAAGTTAATTAATTAATGTAATAATGGATTAACTTTTGTGGGTGTTTATATATGTATGTATACATTTTATTTATACACATGAACAAGCTGGGGAGAATAGATGGTTTACATCACACCGACTTTTATTATTTTCCTGTTAGCTTTTGAGTTATCATAGAAACTACAGTATAAACTTTCTCCATGTCTTCAAAGCTCATTGGAAAAATTTCCTTAAATTTCACTGTACATAAGAGTAACTCTGATCTATTCCTTGTCCTCAAGTTCCCACTGCCATTCTTTGTTTTCACTTGCTAATGCAGGAATTTTCTTTTTCCAGATATCACTATGAGTCCTTCAGATGATACTATGAGTTTGAATATTTATAGAGAGTCATGAACCCTCAGTAAAGACTGAATTATATCATCACTACTTCTAACAAATAATATGTTACTACAGATGCTGAGAGAATCAGATTCTGAGACCTCTAACATAGTTGGACACTGTTCCAATGGCTAGACATCGCACAGCTACAATCTATATTGTCTCCTGCTTCAGAGGAAGAGCACTCCCTACTTCTGAGCAGCTCAGTAAGCACAGGATTTTTCCAGGCTGGCCATTACGAAGCATGCCATAGTTTCTTTTTCTTCCCTTCTTGGAGAAAACATTTCTTCTAATCTGGATCTCTGTGAAATCTTTCCTTTCTCCCAAAAAAACCTTTTTTTTTTTTTCCATTTATCTCTCAGGAATGATTACTCTGGTCTCCCTGCCAAAACTTGGTTTTCCTTATCTATTATTTAACAGCACTGTCAGATGAACTCCATTTTCACTTACCTCCCAAGACTTAAGGTTAGGTCTTCTCAGTTTTCCTGTTCGAGTTCACAACCTTTAACACCTGAAATAGATTTAGTTTTAACATAAGGTCATCTCTACAGAAGTAAAACAATGAAAGACTGAATTCATACATAGTAGATAAAAGAATTGACTTTAGTTTGCTCAGAGTTTTTTTTCCACAAAATTAAAACTCAGAAGTTTCAGGCAAGCTACTGGCAGTTACTTAAACTTTAAGGAACAGAAATGGCTGTTCAGCATAGCTGTGTTATGATCTCAGTTTCAGCAAGTTCCTGACTGCAAAGTAGTGGTATTTAGGTGAATATTCTGAAGATGCAATGATGTATGCCTACTCTTTTTTTTTTTCAATAATCTTTCCTAGAAATCCAATTCTGGCCACTGCTAGAAATAGTACATTTTTATGTTCTTACAATGATTAATAAATTACTGGTGTTTCTGAACATTTTAAAAAGGTAGTCCTACATTAAAGTTTTTCTTTTTACTTGTATATCAAGCTTGTCTTATTGCTGTTAGCTAAGCTATTTGTTTATTATCTTTTAGGTTTTTTGGAATCCTGTAGAGAGAATGTACAGATTGAAAACCCTACATTTTTAATCTAATTAACGTATTTGAAAAGCTGTTAAGCTGTGATGACATGTAAAGATTTTGGGACTTTCCCTTCAGCAAATGTTTCTTTTCATCCAAAAAGAAATGTATGTCTGCCTTCCAGGTGTGTGCCTCAAAACTCTTCAAATCGTGTTCACATTTTTCCTTGTCCCATTTCTCTTCACTTAGACTACTGGGGCAAGACACTTGATTTATTTTATCTTTAACATATTTATGTTGAATATCATCCTATTCATTCACATTTAAAGAAGCAGAAAAGGGAAAGGTCGGCTCAGTTCTGATTATGTGGCATCTTCATACCTTCTTTTGTTTAGCTTTTTTTTTTCCTCTGGCAGTGCCTTCCTCTGAATATCTCTTCACTCTTCTGTGAGTAATGTTTTCATTTCTT
Organism: Pluvialis apricaria; assembly: GCA_017639485.1. Classification (NCBI taxonomy): domain Eukaryota; kingdom Metazoa; phylum Chordata; class Aves; order Charadriiformes; family Charadriidae; genus Pluvialis; species Pluvialis apricaria. The sequence continues at coordinate 99,146,272 of CM030009.1, forward strand.
CTCTATGTCCTAAGCAGGGAAGAGCAGGTCTATTTTAAGAGACATCCACTTTGCACTGGGTTAATGATGCCACAGGATTTTTGTAGCAAGTCTGGCTCCTTCTTATCACCACCCTGAGCGCCCTACAATTTTCATTATCCTGCAGAAAGCCACTTTCCAAATCCCTGGGACTATGGAAGCCTGTCTGTGTAAGGACCCTGACATCTGGTTTTGAAACAATGCCTGCAGCCTGAATGGTCATACTTAAGGGAAAAACTTTGCTCCAAGTATTGCTGATATTCTGACTTCAGCAGCAGAGGCTTGCTCTGACCACCATCCTTACTGATCACTAAGCCTCTCAAAGTCAGTGATGATGGTACCTAGAGCTGATTTTTTTCTTCAGTGATGTCCTGGTTTGAGGTAAAACAGGACCAATTTTGTTCACTAGCTTCGCTTCTTAGCTGGGCCTCTTTTAACTACTGAAATTAACAGCATATTGTGCAGACAATGTTCACTCTCTCAGAGTGATAAGATCGATGTTTATAGCTGATGTCCAGACATGGTATGCAGGGAGGCTCTTGCTTACACTTATTGTTCTAACACCCAAGGCCAACCAGCTGTGTTATTTGCCACGTTGGAGGGTCGGAAGCGGAAAAGCATAACGGGGTCCCACCTGCAGGGAGGAGCGGACAGGGCAGGTGACCCAAAACTGACCAACAGCGTATTCCATCCCATCTGCCTCATGCTCAGTATAAAAGCTGACGGAGCAAAGGGTCAGCCCCTTCTTCTTTTTCGCCCTTCTTTTTCCCTTCTTGCTTCAATGGCTGATGTCTGAGGAGAACTCTGTCTGTTCGTCTGCCTTTGGACCCAATCCTGAATCCAGATCCGGAATCCAGTTCCCGTCCGTCACCGAGTCCAGCCTGGGACTACGCCAGTGCCAGCCGGTGTCGTGATTGTCATCTTGGGAGCTTGATACGGTTTTGTATATTTCTCATTATTTCCTTTTATTTTATTACTAATACTTCATTAAAGTAGTTTAGATCCTTCTAAACTCGTAAGTCTCTTTTTCCTCCTCTGCCTCTCTCTTTGAAGAGGGGTAGAGGGGAGCATCTGTCGGTCCCATCTGGGGTCCCCTATGTCCCCAGTGGCCGATTTGGCCTAAACCACGACAAGTGACAGAGGATTTAGCTCAAATCTGGGACTGTCATTTTTTAAAGGCAGAAATTTACAAGAGGAAAACAAAGAACTACAGCTTCTTTCTGTGAAACCTGAGAAACTTGTCCTCCTGGAATATCTGAGATCATATTTTTCTTCATTCCAACAAATTCTACAATATTATGTGCTGCATCACTTAAAGAATTTTGCTTCAAAATGGCTTTCCTCTTTTTAGGAGTCTTATGTAATCCTAATTTTGGAACCACACTTCTTTCCATAAATCCACAGGTATTGTATTTAAGTGATTGATCATAAGAGAAACTTTCTTCAGAGTCTTCCAGCTGTGTGTTGTGTCTTCTTATGGTACATGCAATTTCATGCATCCAGGGTTCAGACTTCTATGAAAGTGTAAAGGACATTTTGCTCTTTAGAGATTCTTCTTTCATTGAACTATAAAATCATTAATTATCTTGTCCATGCTATACATGATGTAAACACTTAAGTAAATTAAGTATAAGTAAAGCATACAAACCCTTGATTAATAATGCAAAGGTACTTCCCACTAAACTGAGGAATTTCAAGGTCTGTTTTCAAAATGCACAATCCTTTTCTGCCCTCCTGCCTTTCAGAGGTCTCTCTTAGCTATTAAGAGCACTGAGAGGAGCTGACAAGCAGAGACACACATTGTAACATCATAAGCACACAGTAGGGTAATGAAGTACTCTGTGGACATTCCTAACACCAATCTCCAACTTAGGTACTTACAAAGCATGCTCTAGTATAATGTGTAAACAAGAAAACCATTTCTAAAAACCACGACTGACCTTCATTACTGCAGTTGATCAATAATTAATTATATTCTATTGTCCCAGACATTTGAGTAGATGAATTAATTTTTGTCTTGACTAGATTACATCATTTTGGCAAGAAACTCTTTGACTTATAAATCACCAGTAAAGGAGTATCCCCATCATATCAAAGCTTAATTAGCTTAACTTAAAAAATATATATTTCTCATATTGCAACATGTAGACTTCCACTTGAAGTCTATTTTGTCCTGCATTCAATACCAAAAGCCTGTGACCTTTCTCCCTTTCTTTTAGCACCCCAGGGTTCCTCAAAATTCTATGCGTCTAGATCACTGGTCTTTATTTATTACTGACTTACAGTAAGTAACTAATCTGAACTCTTTCTTTGAAAAGAAACAAAAATATATTATCAAACACTGTTCAGTAGCTTAAGATCATTTAAAGATAAGATTATATTTTAGTTTGCCTGTAGGCATTATTCTTGATCTTCCAATCTGGCCAATATTCTGTTTAGTGCCCCAGGCACACAGTTTTAGTAGAATTCCTTGCAGTGGATATATCCCAGCTTGTTGCACCTGGAAATCTACCCTTAACTGGTCCTTTCTGACTGAAGCATCTAGGCCTTGTTTTTAATTTCAGCTATAGAAGCTAGCAGTTTTCTGAGGTTGCAGATGCTTTGTCTAGCACCTCGTTTTAAAGGCCAGTTGCTTGTTGCTCTATATTCCTTTATATTCTCTTTCCATCCACTCTCATACTTCAAACAAATTCCTTGCAGCTCGAGTCACCGAGTGTTATAGTTTAAAATTGTCAAGGTGAAATAACATGAGAAGCAAGCAGACACTAGGATCCTATGCCTCAGATTCAGAAATGAATGGGTTTGCATCTGGGCTCCAACATGGACAAAAGTAATTGAGTGCTGGTGGTTTAACAAGCTACTGCCTACCAGCTGAGCCTCTGCAAATGTGCATATGCATTCTATTAGCATGGCCCAATTAGCTGAAATCCCTGCCACTGGAGTTAGTTCTAGTGAAGAGTTAGCTCTGGAAGTTTATAGTAAAGGTCTCATTATATTGTATTATACACAAAATGAATTTTTTGTTTATGGACTGGACATCCACGGTCTTAGTGAATATAGAAAAAAATATTATTAAATACATAAAAATGTTAGGAAATTTATGTTGTTTTTTTCCTTTTCTTCTGAGATTATCTCCAGTTACTCTGAGGATGTAATTGGGAGCTGACTTACAAAATGGGACCTAATCCTTATTATCGATGTTGTTAAGACTGTCTAAAGAAAGCTGAAGTAACTTAGGATAATATGTTATTCATATTTATTCAGGTTTCTCTTCTTAAGTTCAGCTTCTGCATTTCACTGTTATTTCATTGCCATAGCAATTTTTCTTTCCTAAACCAGAGATTATTTCTATATTGTTATCAGGACAAGGAAATATAAAAATGGACAAAAAATACTTATTGTCTTTTGGAATTTAATACCTGAATTTGTCTTGTCTATAAAAGGACATATTTAGTAGTTGACTTTTTATATATAATTAAACATAGCTTTGAATCTGTGTCTGGCTTTAAACAGAGTCATAGTTCTGTAGGACTACGCTTGTTTAAGGCAAGTCATTGATTAACTCCGTTATTGAACCAAAACCATCATGACTGGACATAACTATCTGTCTATTCTTTTAAATAGCACTGCAATTTATTTTAACTGTTTTTTTCCACTAAACAAGATTTACTTGCCTTTTAGTAGCAGAACACAGAAAGGAGAAGGGCAGGTTCTCTCAAATCAAAAATGTTGTCATATTTTTTTTCAAACTAACTGTGAAGGAAAAATCATTGATGAGTGCAAGCTGATAGTTTTAGAACCTAAGAGCTTTATGTAGCCTCAACAGCCATACCATAAACTTGTCTGTACTTCTGATATATACGTTAGTATACACACACCATACAATAACAACAGTCATAAGACTGCTAGGTGAAGCACTGCAGGATTAGAAAATGACTGAATTCCAGTTCTTTAAAATCTTAATTCAGTTCCCTCATGTTCACTCTATAATACTTTCTTCAGTTGCACGATTGCTTACTATTTTTCCACTGTGTAGACTTGGACATACAGCACAGAAGTTAATAATGCATTCTTTTGTTTTAATTTTGCTGTTTTATGTACATGTAATTTATCATATGTCAATCAAAATCCCACTGTATAGGTGAGGAGTAATAATGGTATCATGTTGTTATGAGGAAGTCAAAAATACCTAATGGTTGTAGTGAACCAGTTTAAAATAGATGTCACAAAAAAAAGTACTGTAACATTTTGATGACCTGAAATGGAAAGGAAAATGAGATTAAAGGTAAATTTTTAAGCTATGCTCTTCAGAGCAGATCACATGAACTTTTGTTCTAAACTGAAAATTTCTCATCAGAAACAATACAAAAATAAAACCTGAGTGTTCTAGTCAATTTGATGATGCTGGTTAAGATTCATTAGTATGACATAACTTTACATAAAGTAACATAATGTGATGGTGTAGGAAATTGTTTCCTACTATTTGGAGGAAATTCAGACAAGGCTTTATATGATTTTGTCATACCAGGAGAGGTAAATAAGGTTTCCTACATGATCATATAACCATTTTTATTTGAACTATGAACCTAAAAGAAAGGTTCAACATTGTATATTTAGATGGTCAAGCACCTAGTGACCATGGTTTTATGCAGGGGAGAAGACGGTGCATTTTGAGTTTGGGGTTTTTTTGCCTTGTGATGATACAGTCATTGATTCTAATTACAACAAAGCAGAAATAATAATTTCAAAAATCCCTAGTAAAGTACATTAGAAAAAAAGGTGGAGACATTCTAGGAAGCAGAGCAACAGTGGTTCTTACCTTCACTTTTTACCACTGTTAATTTGATAAATGTTTACTTGTGGAAATGAGGATCTGATAAGCAAGAAAATCCAATTAGAGAAGAGAATCAAAAGTTCAGAAAATTTGGCCTCATATTATGCAATAATTGTCAGCAGCAACTCACTTCTTGAGGGACAGCTCTTTTACGTGTATTTTCCTCTTGAGAACTCTACCAGTGGAAAACAGTTTTCAGGAAACACCTTGTTTATTATTACGAAATAGTAACAACTGAGGTATTTTATTCCGTTTTCTTTAAAATGGTGTTTTTCATGCCAGAAGGCATTTAATATTATCTTTTTATAGCTGGAATGTCAAGTGTTGACGTTTTATCTATCTGTTTATGCTATTCAACACTGTTCTTATGAGGAACTTCATGTGGGAGCAAAAGTACAACTTCATAACATTTAGAGGAACAGATCACACTTCAGGAGCTTCAGTTGTTCAATATCTGTGCCATATTGCATGATGTTTTCAAAGGAAAGATAAACACTGATGTTTTAAATGATCTGTGACCAAAATGAGAGAAATTATTTAAAACTTCTCATATTTTTATCTTAGAAAAGTACTACAAATTTAAAGCAATTTACTATGAACAAGAAGAAAATTATCTTAACATTTGCCAGTGTATCCAAAATGAAAATGTCCAATGTATGACTATATGTAAAATATGTAAATTGGGAAGTTATTTGGTTTTTTTTCCATAATGTTTTAAAGTATTGCAAATCACGGTTTTGTTTCTGTTGAAAATAAGTAGGTGAGCAGCCACTGTCATCTGTTATTCTCTGATACTGTTAAGAGTCAAGAAAAGAAACTGAATCTTTTTCAATATGATTAGTTTAACAAAACATTTTTGAGCAGTTTACGTAGTGCACAGCGTGGCCAGAAGCCACATTCTAGAGTGCAGACGACCTCAAGTACCTGAGCAGAGTTCATTTCACATGGTTTAGTACACCTGTCGTTCACAAACAGCGGAATTCTGGTTGCCCCGAATTCCAAGAATATAGGAAGAGACTCCTCTTGTCAACCAAGAGACACAAAAAATGAGACAGTTTTAATTAGCATAGCTTGCAGCACTCATAATACAGCAGCTTGTCAAGTATTTTTAGATGACCCAGAAAAAATGGCTCTTCTTCAGACTAAGAAAGAAGATAACAGTATCAAATATAATATATTTTGTCATTGCAGTTCCTTTTTTAAGGAATAAGTCAAGGTATTTTTCTCCAGAAACTTCTATTTGTTAAGCAACAGAAGTATTGTTGTGGGTTACACTGCACATCTGGATAAGTAACCTGTGAAAAGAATAAAACCACCAAATTAAGGATATATTACCTATGAAAGCTATGACAGGAGCTAGAGATACCTTCCTTAATTCCTTGTCAATAGATAATACTACATAATTATTTATAAGTTCTTCCTAAGAGACATTCTTCTGGCCAGGTACATATTCCAGAATTACAAGCTCATACAATAATGCAATTCTTTAGTATCGAAACATAAAAAATAGTGATGGTTTGCTTTACAGAATAGATTCTTTTGAATTTATTGTAATACTCTAGTCTTATTTCTGTTGTTTTCCTGTGAAATATTGGGCAAAAATGTGATGTAGGAAAAAAAGAACTCAATTCCAAATATAAAATGTTTTATAGCTTATTCATTTGTATTTTAAAGTTAAATAAATAGACTTTCTAATAAGGTTTATAAATATTGCTATAGTCCAAAAAATGGTGGCTTCAAATATTTCAGTCAGTCCGAAAAATAATGCATTTAAATATTTTCTTTATTCTCAAGGGGACAATAAAGCAGAGAGGTCTTCACATACAATATAAGGGAAAGTATACATACCTATTAAATAATAATTATTACTCTTTTACTCATAAATTGCACTGTATTGTGTCTTCAAACCAGGACAGTATTATACAAGATACTCTTAAGAAAGCTTTTGCTGAGATTTTCAAAAGAGGAAAGAATTAGGCATCCTGTGTTTAGTTAATTCAGCAGCTATAACTCCTTCAGCATCTTCAAATATTTCAATTTTTCTGTTCAGCTGGACATTATTTTCTTTTTTTCCTGGAGTTCTTTATTCATGCTTTAAATGAATTTATAATTTAAAAAAAGCAAACAACACAAACCACACAAGAATTAACATGAGTGTTAGACTTCCTTCAGTACTTCCGTTTGTTCTGGCTATTTTCAGGGGTCCCTGGCTATATGTTAATTAATAATTAGTAAAATATTAATCATTTATTAATTAATTAATATTAAACAGCCTTACTTACACAAATATTTGAGACCAGGGAATATTTAGATTTCTGCTTTTATAGGAGATTTTTGAAATTCTTTATTAGTCACCTGTATAGCTAGTAGGAATTCACCAGAAATTATAAAATGATAATACTAATTTATCAATAAGGTTTTTTTCTTGTCTAAGTGTTTTTTCCAACAGAAAACAGAACATAGGACTATAGACAGTAAAAAAAAAAAGCATATTTGTTTCAGATACAGTACATATCTTCTTCAGATAGAAGAGCTTTTTTGTATCACTTGCACCCCAGCAGTACAAATACCTGTACTAAAGCCTCTTCTAAACTAGTTGGCGGCAAGGATGATGCATATGATAGGCACTTTAAGTCACATGGACACAAAAGATGTCTCAGAAAACTAGCTGAAAGACAGATTTCTTTTGTCTTGAAAAAATCTTACGTAATTATAGAAATAAAAATTAAAATTTTACTTGAATTTTGATTTTGAAACCAACATTTAAAATAGAATAAAAAAAAATTGTGAGGAAAAACACAGCTGAAAAAATCTTTTTCTTAAATTCCTTCCCCCTCCCCCAAATAATCCAGTCTTCCCAGGAAACTGGCATCATCATTTTCAAAGCTAACTATAGTTGTGGACCTCTCAAAACTACCAGTTCACTAAATGTTTGCCAGAACTCTCAAAGCATTGCACATGGAAACTCACAAAGCCCTGAAAGCCAATACTACCTCTTGCAGTACATGACAACAGGCAGAGTCCAGAAGACAGCAAAGCTTTTCAAGGTGCTTGGACTCAGCTCCATGGAAAAAAAAAAAAAAGATGCCTTAGAAAATTACAGCTTTAATAGTTGGCTTCAGTGATTTTGTTTTGTGTTCTGGGGTAAAGAAAATGTGACTTCTAAAATAGCAATGATGTTTTAATTAGTCAAACAAAAATGTCATTTAAAAAAAAAGTAACAAAATATGCTATCACTAGGTGATTTTTAATAGGGAAAAAATGAAAGAAGTGTATGACCATGAATTTTAGCAGCTTTACCTACTAAAAGCTAAAGAACAAAAAAAACAAAACCAAACCACAAAAACCAGCCTAAACAAACCCTTCAAAAATATGTTGTTGGAATAACAGTAGTTTCTGGCAAAAGGGTTAACATATTAATGTATAAAAGCAGATCAAAACCAAATATTGGGGGTAGCCACAAACTTGTCTGGCTTAGTAAAGAACGTGATATCTTGCAATGGAAGTAACTGATAAAATGAAACCATCTGTTTCATTTAGACTTTTGTGCACAGCTGCCTTGGATGCAAAACTCATAAAGGATTTTGAGGAACAGAAGGAAAAATGTCCCAGATTATCAAGTATAAGGTAGCAAGCAAAAATCTGCTAATCCTTTAAGCAAGAAACTCTGCGTTGGCCAAATAATGGATTAATCTCCGTCTAATAGTGTTGCTGATATTTGCCCAAGAAAGACCTACTAAACACACAAATAACTAATAAAACATCTCTAAATAAAGTAGCCTATTAGTTTTGGAAACAGTTTGATTATAAGTATTTAAAAATTACTTTGTATATTGTCTTAGTTTTTGTCATGGAGTTACCAAGACAGGATGCTGTAGGGAACTCCCTACTGAGGCAGAGTAGAGCCCCTGGGTTTAAGTTAATATTCACTGTAGTGTTGAGCTCCTAAAACTGGATCTATATCACTATCCTTGTTCGTGTCATGCAGCCTTGTTGTCGTCATGGCATAGAGATCTTTTTAGTCTAGCCCTTAAACAGCTAGACTGATATCAATACATATAGTTTAAGCTTGGGCTTGTCTATTTCACAGTATTTTCCTTCCAAGATTCTTGGAATATGATCTTGCACTAGGTATTTCCATTTTCCTGCCACTGTTCCCACAAATTGTTACCCTTTGACAAGTTTGTTTTTTGAACTTCAGCAATACACTTTTCCCTGCTTTACAAGGTTGGCCTTGCTCTGGCCAGAGGGTTGAACTAAATGACTTCCTGTGGTTGTCCTTCAACCTAAATTATTCTATGAGTCTATGGAATGGTCAAATAGCTAATCAAGCAGGGAAGCAGAACATCTCTGAAAAGTTCTGAATATTTGATTTAATGTGCACATTGTACTTATCAAGTAATAGAACATTAGAGTCTTGGCTAGACCCAGACCAAGAAAAATAACGTATCAAACGCTTACAGCAGTGAGTAATTATTAGCCATTAAAAAAAAAAAACAAAAACCCACCAAAAAAAAAGACCAAAAAAACCAAAGAAAACAAAACCCCAAGTCCCACTAACCGGTTAAATAAATGTGCTTTTTACAATTGCTCATAGCAATGTAAGACTTTGGTGCAGAATGGCTTATTGAGCAAACACAACATACAAGCACTATTTATTCTCCTAGAACAAAGAGGACGAGCTGAGCTGATGCACTGGATCAGAAGATCCTTGCAAGAGAGAGCCAATCTGAATGCCACACTGGGCACCACTGATCCTCCCTAAGAGGATCTTTTTGGATCCCTGGACTCTCAGATTCAAACAGGGAGCAGAACTCAGATACAATCAGGAGCCCTCCAGGAGCTCCTGGTCTCCAGGAAACCATGAGTGAGCCTTGAAGAGCCAGCATAGCATAAGAAATGTTTTTCATTCTTCAGTAGGCTAGTGAGAGTACTACAAAACAAATTCTCTGAGTTACTAGAAAATCACTCACTCTACCTGAAATATTTCATGATGATAGCAGGAAAAGCCACTTTTCCATCAGAAAGTTTGGGGAATAGCTCTAATATGGCATTCAGGGTGACAGGTGTGACAGGCACATGGGAGAGTGCAGCACTTAGGCGGCATTTTCTACAGCATTGACCATGGGTCAGATCTTACCAAACAGAAATGTAAGCCCCTCTGAGTTCAGCTTTGATCTACGTTGTCTTTCTCTAGCAGTGAAAATACCTCAATCATTGTGCAAAACAATGAAGAATCTCTGCCAATCTTTAATGCAGACAACAAAAATATTTAATAGCTTTAGGCCTGTTTGTTGCCCTTTCACCTACATCTATCTGTACAACATTTAGCTGTAATAGGTTGTTTTGCAGAATTCAGAGAGGAAAAAAGATTATCAAGAGCAAATCACTTGCAGTATCTAAAACATTTCTCTTGGGGTCTCACTCTCAGTCATTATTCTCTCATTTCCTTACAACTTAGTGCTTGTGAGGGTAAGTTATGTTCCTTTTCTTTTTCAAAATCTACTGGTTACTGTCTCCTTTGCCAAAAAGGTGTTATCTTCTAAGTCATTCTTGTATATCATCAGAAAAGTTTGAATTTCACTGCCTCAAATGTATCCCCAACTACCAGTATATCAGCAGTGAATAACTATTCTCGTGCTCACATAGACTGAAACATTAAGGTCATAATTATTTTTGGTTAAGAAACTATATTTTATAACACACATACAAAATACTAATTATTCATCATCCGTGTTCCATAGAACATAGTATCAGGAAAACCTGAAAGCATTGTCCTGAAGTCTTTTTTTTAATGGACTTTGATTACTTTGAAATTTCATCTCAATAGAGTTGAGTTTAAATTACAGTAAGAAAAAAAAACAAAACAAAAAAACTGAAAATGGTGGGAAAAGTTATTTCAGAAAAAGTTAGCTCGTTCTTTCACCTAAAGGAGATCATCAGCGAAGTTGGTATCTGACAGATTGAAATCCTAACAGGATTGGATGTTCTGGGCTGCAGCTCCCAAAAGCACTTCAGCAAGTAAAACAGTCAATCTGTCTGGGCTACACTCTGTTGTGCCCCTTGAAGTCATACCTTCAAGTCACCAAAAAGTTATTAAATATAACATGTTTCCAACTTAGTGTTTCAGAATCAAGCAATTTTTCTTTTAAACAGCACACCATTTTACAGAAAATTTCTGATCAGTTCTATACATACACAGAGCTGTGTTCAAATATATTTTTTTACATATGTAACATGCATGACGTACTATGGTTATGATAGCTTTTCAAGTACAAGACAATGAGTGCTGTTGAGTACTTGTAGTTTAGGTAATGTATAGGAAACAAAACATCAGTTGTGCAGAACTAATTTGAAATGAGTGATGAAAAGGCTCTGTCTATATTTTATTCTTCACTTGAATTATTATTTCAGCTATTTGTTTAGATATCAGCATAATAGACTTTTTTCATTTCACAGATATTTTAGGCCCATTTGTCTCTTGTGTGATTTTTCTTGTATTATATAGTCAAACTGGTTTTCATGTATTGAGAATCACATCATTCTAAAGTCCTCTTGTTCACTCTTGCATGCAAATGTGAGTTCCTCTTTTGCCTGTTCATACATTTAAATTAATCATTTTATCCTTTCATTGATTATTATAGTAAACACTGATGAAGAAACCTGCATATTTGGTCAACACTAAAATTACAGAAATTGAATGGCTTATATTAATATATTTACATACTCTCTTTCTTTGAGTAGATTTTTGTTAATGTGGAGGAATAAAATAAATCTAGTATGCTTGAAAGCTTTTCTGTTTTTTCCAGTCATTTTGTAATAGCTGCGAAAGGGTATTACCTCTTTCCACAAAGCTTGGCTTTCTTTAGTAATATTGTGTGGTTTTGCTAACAACTGTAAATACAACAGCTAAATAAAATAAGGCTGATCAGGTAAGAAATTACTATCCTAATGTGTATTCTGGTGGATATGAGCTGAGGTTGCATGAGGAACTATTTTTAAACTTTCTAATGACTGATAGTAAAGCATTGTCAATTTCTAATGTAGTTAGGTTTGAGTTTTCGGTTGGGGTTTGTGTTTTGGTTTTTTTTTTTTTCCATATAAAGCAATTTGAAACTGAAACTATAGAAATGTCATAACTTTTCTTAGGTTATGAGTCAAGGAGGATTACTGATGTGAAACTAGTCAAATAAGATTAAGCAGTTACGTGTTGTAGTATGGGGACAGTATTAGAGCTGCTCAAAATGACAAGTGTATTTTTGTAAGACTTTGAATTTTGAGAACTTCAAATACTGAAAAAATAACTGATCCATGGACAACAGGTGAAGCTCAACAGTTTTATTTCCTCTTGTGCAGCTATCTCACAACTCTTTCTTCTGTAAAATGCCAGTGCATAAAGATCACTTTCTTACTTGTGACTACAAGACTAAAGTTATAGTAAAAAATAATTTCTTCACAGTTACTTGGTATGAATGACAATACTTGATAATTAAGAAATTACAACACACTAGACTATTTAAGGCATAGCTCCAATTGTTTGCAAAAAACCTCCTCTTGCTGCACTGCCTTATAGAACAGTTTGTGCACTAGGAATGTTGTACCTTAAAGCAGCTGGAGGTGTGTTGCATGGCTCTTGTTAATAGGACTATTTCTTTCTCTTATTGTCAGCAATTACTATTCTCATTTTTTGCCTCCATATATAGTTAAAGTGTAAAAGATTTCCACTAAGATGATTCAGAAATTATTTGCATCATGCAATCACAGTCTAAGAATAGCATTTCTAGTATAATTGGAAAATATTTCTTTTTCAAGCCAATAGAGGCCCTGACACAGCAAGATAGTGTTTTCAGCAAGAATTTAGAAACATAGCTCTGAAAGGGAGCTCCTGGGTGTTGGAACTAGAGCCTGTGTGGTTGCAGTGATCAGAGCTCAAAATGTCAAAATGAGCTCAAATAGTTGAATTTTCCTTTACATTGATTTAATTTTTTGTGCTTCTCTCTTGTGATTGCCAACCCTATTTCTATTAGAGCACTGCTTATTACACATATAGTGACTATTAGACATTTTTCTAGCTTCTGGTTCAATTGTTTCTACAGCCAATGTATACCTATCCACCACTGTGCCAGTATTGACTTGTGGCTTAAATAGTAATTTTTTCTTTGCTGATGTTTATACCCTTGATGTGTTTGTAAAGTGGTATCATACTCCTTTCTGTCTTTCTTTTGCTAGATTGCATCTGATACAGACAAAGAATTTCACTGCCTAGCTTCTAGCAAAATAACAGTTCCTTGGCTAATGTAAATATTTATGGTGAGACCATACGTTTCACGTCTATAGTAAGCTGCTTCTAACACTGCAATTCTAACTCCTGGCAATATATTAAAAATACTATGCTAGGCTGAATAAGCCATGTTTTTTCCATTTCCTCTCCTAAGATCAGCTCCCTACTCGCTTTATCATTGTCCTTGCTCTTGTCAGCATCTTTTCTAGTTTGATGCTATCAGTCTTGAACATGAGGAAAAAGAATCGTATTCAGCATTTCAGAATACAATGAAAGCTGATTCCCTGGTTTTTATGGAGAAAGTTTAAGATAAAATACCGTGGAATTTATTTTGCTTCCACTGATCCACACTCATTATCATTCCATGATCAGTTTGTTTACTCAGGCTTTTCTCCTCCTCAGCAGATTTCCAGCTTGTGGACAAGTTGTCTAGCTAGGAGGCATCACTAGGGAGCAATTCTTTCTAACATAAATGTTCGAGACAGAAGCTAAGCATCTTCTTGAGGTATATTTTTCTTTCTTTCTTTCTTTCTTTCTTTCTTTCTTTCTTTCTTTCTTTCTCTCTTTCTTTCTCTCTTTCTTTCTCTCTTTCTCTCTTTCTTTCTCTCTTTCTCTCTTTCTCTCTTTCTTTCCTTTTCTTTCTTTCTTTCTCTCTTTCTTCCTTCCTTCCTTCCTTCCTTCCTTCCTTCCTTCCTTCCTTCCTTCCTTCCTTCCTTCCTTCCTTTCTTTCTTTCTTTTTCTTTCTTTCCATAAATGAGGGAGGTCCAGCAGGATTAGCTTCACCTGGGAGCTGATTTTCAGATGGCTTAAGTGAAACGCAATGCAGAACCTTGGTCTTGTATTTCCTTAATTTAAACAGGTAAATAATAGATAATTGTAAAATAAATTATTTTTATGCTACAGTTTGAGCTATGTTTTTTAGATCAGCGACAGTAATGTCTACTGGACATTATGTTCAGTATAGAACTCTGATAATTTTGTAAATAAAATTTTTATTTTCCAAATTTAAAAAAAGTCTACTTTCACAGAATAATTATATACCTATATCTGAGTATATAAGAAAATATTATTTTTTTTTTCTCAGACATCCAATTCATTATTTGAAACTCTCTTGCATTCTACTAAATTCCAAGAACATCTTTGAATAAAAAACATTGAAAATTTGGTATTTTACTATGGTTTGTGCTTTCAAGAATTAATACTCAAAAAAGTGGTAAAATCAACAGACATCTTTGAAGTCACTACATTACATGTAAAAAGTTTAGTTTTCATTTTAGTTATTTGTGCATTGACCAGAATAAATTTAAATTTTTCACAAATCTGTAGAATAATATAAAAACTACATAAAACATCCTTTAAATATCTCATCAGGCATTTTAAAATAAAATCACTGTTTATGTCACTATTATTTTAATATCACTATTCAAAAAATTTTATTGATAAAACTTCGTTGACAACTCAATGTGGAAAGGAAGTGTTGAGGTCCAGTGGTGAGCATTTCTTTTGAGCACGGTAGACAGTTTGCTGTTTATTCGCACATTAATCAAGAAACAGCTGGTACCCTTCTGACTTTGATATCTCTCCAGATGTTCTGAAATTCTTAAGCCCTAACTCTGACATGGGATAAACTAATGGTTAGAACCTTGTTCAACCATGTTTCAGAGAAACCACGGATTGCCTGGGTTCTCATTGCTTGCTTCTCTCTGTGTAAAAACAAAGACAAAAGTGGTTCCATATCCAGGATCTGTGTGAAAGTAGACACAAAGGTTAAGAGTGTTCTTGTAATACAAACAGGATGACCAAACAATTATCATTCATACACTTCCCAGACCCAGTGTCTTCCTTTCAGGTTTCTTAGCACTCAGCCATTAACAATTTTGCTCATAAAATATCATTTATTTATCTTTCTCTCAAATTTGGCATCCACCAGTTTTGGTTCTCTCTGCTGGTACTTACCTTTAAATCTGTGATGACGATGTCGTCCCTTTACAGCCTTTCATACCCAAATATCCTGATGATACTATCTTTTACTGGATTTGTCATTCGTTTTCATTGGCCAGTTACGGTCCAAACCATGAGACAAGTGCTCAGAGATTTAGCCACTATTTTAATCTATCTTGTCCAATTAATTTCATTTATGCATTATCAGTAGATCCGTCACAACTAGGATTCTAACTCATATTGCTAGCCTCCATGTCTATTTTCTAGTCTATACTGAACTACTGGCTTTTCAAACACATCAACGTTATGCTTAAATACATGTTCTGTGGCAGGTGGACGCGTTCTACATCAAGAATTGGCATGATCATTTTAGGCAAAACTGTGAATTTACTTTGTCATATAATACCTGTTAAAAAAGGACCTCCACAGATACAAAAGAAAGAAAAAGTAAAACTTTCGTTACAACTTTTTAAGAGACATGACAAAGCCATGATGTAATAAGGGAATGGCTGGACATACAGCACCAATATAGTTCTAGGTTCACATCTCTTTCTATGCAAAATATTACTTGCAATTTTTCTGTTTTGTTCTATTCTATTTTATCCTATTCGATAGAGAATAGATAGCTTGAAATGTGCACAGTGTCACTTTTATTATTTCAAATTCCATTCTGCAAAACCAGTTATTCAGGGAGACATATTGTTTTAATCATATGGACTCGCTAGGGGACATAGGGACTAAGACAATGCTCTAGAAATAAAATGTAATTTGTGAACTAATCAGGATTTGAATTTAAAGCCTCCAGTGACAAAATGGAGTATTTCTGGCACCCCATATTAATCTGTTGATATTGAATAGCAGTATACCATAAGTATAATGCTGTTATGTGATGTTGTGATCCATGTGGTATTTGCAGTGTTTGACTATAATATATATCTAAAACTGGAAATATGAAGAGCTCAAGTTTGTCGTGGTTTAACCCCAGCCGGCAGCTAGGACCACGCAGCCTCGCTCACTCGCTTACCCTGGTTGAGATGGGAAGAGAATCGGAAGAGTAAAAAGTGAGAAAAAACTCGCGAGTAAAGACAATTTAATAGGTAGAGCAAAAGCCATGCACGCAAGCAAAGCAAAACAAGGAATTCATTCACTGCTTCCCATCAGCAGGCAGGTGTTCAGCCCTCTCCAGGAAAGCAGGGCTCCATCATGCACCAGTGGTTACTCGGGAAGACAAATGCCGTAACTCCAAATGCGTGTTCCTGTCCCACCCACCCCCCACCCCCCCCCCGCTTCTTTCTTCTTCCCCCACTTTTATATACTGAACATTGACACCATATGGCATGGAATATTCCTTTGGTCAGTTGGGGGTCAGCTGTCCCAGCTGTGTCTCTCTCAACTTTTTTGTGCCATCCCAGTCTACTTGCTAGTGGGGTGATATGAGGAGGAGAAAGGCCTTGACTACCTAACAACAACCAAAAACACCAATGCACTATCAAAAGTATCTCTCATGCCAAATCCAGAATGTAAGACTATACCAGCTGCTAGTAAAAAAGTTAACTCTATCCCAACTGAAACCACAACAAAGTTTCAAGTTGCTGGAAAATTATTAACGTGTCAAATGGATTTGGCAATCACAAATGAAATATAAATGCTGCTGCAGATCAATGATATATTTTTGAGGTTGTCACTATCATTAACTACACCAACCTCTTCATCTACTAGATTTGTCATTCCATTATTTATTTTTTTCTGCAATATCTTTTGACAATGACACCAAGAGCATGGTAGGATAACACTGTCATTCATAGATGCAAATGATTCAGGGTGGGAGGCCATAGTGATGAGTAACACCAAACACTTAAGGCATCCTTTTTTTAAATAAAAAAATCTAAGTTCATAGGTCTCATTATATAGTGTTTATCCTTACTGAAACGTTTTTTTAAATGACCTTCCAGTTTCTCTAAAGAAAATCTGAATTTTCAAGAACTGAAATTCATAATATGTATTTCTTCTGATTATTTTTTTCCCTTGGGTATGCAGCCTTGTTTCTTTAATGCTGTAAAAATCTCTGTCAGATAGCACCTGAAAAAGAGGTGTGTGTCACAAGAAGCAAAAGACACTAGATTACAAGTCTGTTTCCCAGGTCACAGGTGTTTCACATTTTGTCCTTTCTATAATCCAATGTAATTTATTCTGACTTTAATCCTTTTTGATGATATATTATATTCAAATATAGCAGGAAATCTGTCTAGTCATCGTATATTGCTTTTATGTCAATAGCACATTTTGATGGTAGAATGAATGACTGCATATTAAGATTATTCCCCATTAAAAGCCGATTTTTTTGATATCTACAGTTTCAACCAAATACAAAATTCTTTATTTATTGCCTTTGACTGTTGTATAATGAGCACTCTAAAATTTCATCACAAGTGACCCAAATTATTTATTCAAATTCAAGTCAGGACTGGCTCATTCATTCATCAGAGCTTGTTCAAGAACGCATATATAAAATGTAGGCCCATTGGTTATTGGTTAGGTTATTTTTATGTTTATGTATCTTCATAGAATCATAGAACAACGCATCTTACGCATCATGTTTACACATTGTCAATGAAACCTGTCTTCTGATACTTTGAGACAGCAGTTGTCTGAAATGCTTTCATTTCTTTCAATATTACACATATTTTGATGTTCTACTTCCAAATCTGGCAACAATGTATCATCTGCTTTCTCTTGTCATACACATTTTACTGTAAAAGTCAAAATGGTATAAACATAAGGAGTGATAGAAAATTTAATTGCAACAATATACTTGTGATTTTGACAAGGTCTAAATGGTCTTTGCATCTGTTACACATTACAAAGTGAGTGTCATAATTGATTTTCTTCTGACTTTATGCAAAATTTACAATAGTTGGAAAAAATCTTATCTGCAAAGTTATATGCTTGACTGATAGATTTAACTTGGCAGATAGTGCTGTTATCTTCATCATAAAACATTATGGTTATGACGAAATTTGAGCTTATTGATAGTTACAAACTAGAAGCAATTAGACAATAATTTCAGCAGTACTTTTTAAAAATGACTGATATCCTTGAAAGACAGTTTACTGCTTTAGTTTTTATATATTTCTTTATTGTATCAATATAGATATCATACCACAGATTTTTATATTAGAAAAGTAATTAGAAGATTCCACCTGATGATTTTGTCTCAAAAGCTGTTTAACTATGTAATATTACATTCATATATGACCCACTACCTTTTTTATACTGGGGCAAACGTATTTGCAGTAATGTTTCTCATTTTGATTAAGACAAAAGGTGTATAGAATTCATCATCTTCTTACTAAAGGATCAGTTACCCATTAGACATGTTTCCTTCAATAATTTTTTCTAAATTTAGTTCTACTCATTGATTCTCACTGTGCCTTTTCTGTACTAGAAAGTCCTTTAGAATTTGTTTGGTTTTATTTTAGGACAGGGAATTGCTCGAGAGGGTCCAGCAAAGGGCTACAAGGATGATTAGGGGATTGGAACATCTTTCTTATGAGGAAAGGCTCAGGGACTTGGGTCTTTTCAATCTAGAGAAAAGAAGACTGAGGGGGGATCTTATCAATGCTTATAAATACTTAAAGGGAGGGTGCCAGGTAGATGGGAACAATCTTTTTTCAGTGGTGCCCAGTGATAGAAGAAAAGGTAATGGTCACAAACTTGAACATAGGAAGTCCCACCTCATGTTGAGGTGGGACTTCTTTACTTTGAGGGTGGCAAATTCTGATCAAGTTGGAATTTTTTCTTACTGAAAATAAATTAATTCATTTGGGTTTTGATATATGTTTTCTTCAGCGCTTTTAGATGAGTTTTGTGCTTTTATTTGCACTCTTTCCTATATTTTGGTATCTGAAAAATGTAGCAGTAAAATTTCAATGGAAATATTTACAAATGGAAAATCACATCTCTCTCTGTGCATGCTGTTTTGTATAAAATCATTCTGAATTGTTTCTTTATTCTGACTTGGATCTTTTCCAGAGTCATTGCATTTTATGAATGCGATATTTGTAGATATGGCCTTCCTTTCTTGCTCCAAAGCCTATTTATTTGCTTTGGCTTTCTGTTTGATTGGCCCCAGCTAATCAAATGTTGTGGACACTTAATGATTTATCTGTCCTTCTAATTCTTTAACATCCCAATAGCCTTTATATGATCTATACACTTTATCCACAGTGATTAATTAAATACACTTAATTTGCATAGTATAAACTCACTTTTTATAGTGTTATTTACCTGTTGTATCAGCTTACTAGATGACCTTCTTAAATTACATAAGAATTCCATTGTGAGGAACTATAACAGATTTCCTTGCTCCAAATGTAACTGAAATCCATCTGGGAGAAAAACAAACAGAAAAAGTAGGAAAGCCTTCAGTCTCCATAGGCAGAAACTTGTAGTTGCATGTATTTATTCAGGTTCTTTTGAGCAGCGGAGAATACAGTGGAATAAACTTGCATAAAATGAAGTAACATGCTATTAAATACTTTCCAAAAATCAATAGCTTAATTGCTGCATGCTGTTATCTAGTTTAGCAGAAGCTTCATCTTCCACACTGTTCACATTGCAATTTAATGTATATTAGCAGAATTCTTGATTGCATTTGAAGTCAATTTATGAAATGTTACTATTTAAAATATTTTTATGGATACAACTTTTTAGTTAATGGACTCCATGGAGGGTATAATGTATTTATTCTATAGAGACTAAAACCTTGCTTTATCCTGAAACATGCACATAGCAGTAGAATTGGAAGCTTCCTCATGGTGCTGTACAAACATAGACTTAATCTCATCCGGAAGGCAGAGAAACTGTGAAACTGGGTGTCACTGCAATAACTCATCAATAAAGCTGAGCAGGTAGACAGAAGCAGATAACACTTTTTCCCTTTTGATAAGCAAATAACACATTGTAACTGTGGAAAGATGTTTTTAGTTTGGATGGAAAATAACATATACTGTTGGACTGATAGGTGTGTTGGTTTAAGTGATTGTTGTATCCAACTCCAACGGGTTCCAGAAAAGTTGAAAAAAGGCTGTTTTGTTTTGGAAATAGAGTCCAGAGGCTAGGATTTTCTCTTCATCACCAAGGTATATCAGTCCTGATGGTGTGACAGTAGGTCAGGATAAGGAACTAATAGCATATTGATTTTGCATTGTACAAATTCTATCTATTTTCTCAAATGTTTAAGGAGACATGTATAGGTCACTGATGTGAGCAGAGGCTGGTGTTGTTATTCTTGTATAGTGCTGCCTGGCTGAGGTTTGTGTTTATGTGAGTTTATTAGGGTTTTTTTTTATACTATTGTGTTCTTATTGTAAATACTGAAGGTATGTTGTGACACCTGAAACATTTGAACTGTCATTTTGTAATGAGAAATAAATGGAAATAAAATTAAGAAAGAAAATACCCAAGGAATTGTTTGAGGCTTTACGATCAATTAAAAACTGATCTGTAACATACCTACATCTGAGTTGTTCAGAGATTCAGTTGATTTGGTTTTGGACAATTAAGGACATGGTGTCTTATTTTATTGCATTGCAAGCAGTTTGTGCTAGTAATAAATACTTTTTTCTATCAATATATTATAGAAGATGTTTACATTCTTAGTTAATTGTACACACAGACTAATCAATGTTAAAATACTGAAAAAATAGTAGTGACCTAAACAAATACATAAAGGTAATACCACCTTGTCAATCCAGTACAAAAAATACTAATGTGACTGTATCACTTCCACTGACAGGGTAAAATCTTGATGTTCTCCAGAATGCTTCTGATTGCAGTAAAACTGAAGTTTTCATTAAAACAGTGTTCCTGGAAATTTCTTCAGCAATGACATACTCTTATTTTATTTTTTTGTTTATAATGAAATGAAACAGTACTTAAATGCCATAGATTGTGAATACACATTAGATAATTAAAAAAGGTTTAAGTAAAATTAATCTCCAAAGTAAAAATTATGTTGTTAATATTTGATTATTTGAGTATTATAACTGAACATATAGACAAATATTTTCAAGTCTGGCATGTTAGACATAAATTTTCTGAAAGACTGTTTATAGTTTTGTTTATTTATTTGTAAATCTGATACTTTTTATCTACTTCTTTTCACAAGTTTTGTCACAATTCATCTTAGGTAGCCATCACAATTGTAGAAACTAATATTTAAACTTAAAAATTCTACTTTGGTGGTTTTTGGTTTGTTTTTTTTTTTTTTTTTTTCAAAAAGTTGCCTATCTGATCCAAATAAATAACATTTTATCAAATTCTACTACCTTTGCTACTTTAGTAATGATAAAATTTTTAATAAAGCCTTCAATCTTTTGTGTGTTTACCTGTAATTCAATGTTTATGTAGAATTCAGTCAGCATTAAATTCAATTTTTTTCAAAGTAAAACATAAAGGTATTTGACATCTTTATTTTTTTAAGAAATGAGTAACTAACTTTTGGTCACTCTCTAGCTACTCCATATTAAACCATGTGATCTGAAGATCACTAATGTCCTCTATGCATTTTAGAAAACCAGGTAGTACCTTTACTTAAAGGTGCCAAATTTTATAGAAGACACAAGCTAAATTTTACAGTACAAGCAAAACAATAGGACATTGGCAGGGATTAGGAAACAAGCATTCAGGAATTTTGTATGTGGAAATCCCCATTCATTTATCTATCCATACTATGGATTCCGTTCCAAATGGAAAGTAAGTATGCATCCTTATTTAGCAAGGTGTCATGAAAGGTTAAAACTATTATAAAATATTATACATGTGTACGTAGTTATGGCTGTATAGTCTATATTTACAGTTAAGAAAGCATATATGTAACTGTAGAATATAGTTGCTTATGACAAAAAACTTTTTAAACAACATATCTAAAACACTAAAATGACATGATAACATAGGCCTAAAAAGTATGTCAGAGCACCATACACTTTTAAAATAACTCTTATTAATGCAAAAAGAACAAGTATTTTTTCATATTCTGTTCTATGTACATAGGCTTTAATTACTTCATTCCCTGAGATTCCATTTTAAAATCATTTAACAGTCTTCCTTTAAAAGTATTGTGGCAATACAAAGCAATAATTCACACAGAACTTCATATGATTCTGCTGTGTCATATTATCTTACTGTCACAAGCCTCATCAAAAGATATTTTAATGCACATTTATGAAAATACTGATTTTTTCCTATATAGCCTATAGTTCAAAGTAACTTGTCTGATAAGTAGGATATAATATTTCAGTGAGAGAAATGAAAAAAAAGTCTTTTCCAATCAGCATATTTTATACAGCACACTCCATGTTTTATACAATACTACTTTTTTCTCTTTTTGAAATGTAAACTGCATATAGTGAAACAAATTTATCCTTTGCATCTTTGAAGTGATGTTTTACTGTGATCAAATACAAAGAACTTTTACCATTTCTTGTCTAGGTATCCTGTTCAGTTACCTCTCTAAGAAACATTTTTATTCAATAAAAGTAATAGCGTATCAGAACTGAGGACACGAGACTTCTGATTGCTTGTAATTCATGCATTCTCCCAGCACCATATAACTGTTTTTTGAAGAACCTTCACCCTGACTTGAAGAGGTCAGTCCAAACATATATCAGTCTCTGAATTATGGCATTTTAAAACACTTTATTCACTCCTATTTTCAATAATATGATCAATCCCTAAACATTCTAAAAATATAATGTCATAATTTTATGTACTTGTTAGCCTACTCAGTCATGACACTAAATTAAAAATTCATAGGATATTCAAACATACTTAAGCCTACAAGTTATAGGCATCTTTAATCTGCTTCCTACAGTGTTACTTCTTATCCCTTATATTGTCTATAACATGAAATATAAATGACATCTTTTATACTACGAGTACATTCTTTCTATGTAACCTGAGTGAGGAATAGTTCTGAATAGTTTAGGCCGATTGTGGTGCTTCTTTCTATTGGTAGAACATTACATTTGCCTGAGCATCATAGTTTAAACCCAGTAGGCATCTCAGCCCCACGCAGCTGTTTGTTCACTGTCCCGCAGGGTGATGGAGGAGAGCCTCGGAAGGGTAAAAGGGAAAATTCATGTGTTGAGATAAAGACAGTTTAACAGGTAAAGAAAAAGCTGCACATGCAAACAAAGCAAAATAAGGAATTCATTTGCTACTTCCCATCAGCAGGCAGGTGTTGAGCCATCTCCAGGAAAGCAGGGCTCCATCACACAGTTACTTGGGAAGACAAACACCATAGCTCCTAATGTCTCCCCTTCCTCCCTCTTCCCCTCAGCTTTTATTGCTGAGCACCATGTCATATGGCATGGGATATCTCTTTGGTCACTGGAGGTCAGCTGTCCCGGCTGTGTCCCCTCCCAGCTTCTTGTGCACCCCCAGCCTACTTGCTGGCAGGGCAGTGTGGAAGCAGAAAAGGCCTTGACTCTGTGCAAGCACTGCTCAGCAACAGCTAAAACATCCCTATGCTATAAATCACCATTGTTTTGGTCACAAATCCAAAACATAGCACCATACAGGCTACTATAAAGAAAATTAACTCTATCCCAGCCAAAACCAGTACACTGACCTCTGGATTATAAAGTAACTTTGCTAAGCTTCTACTATATGCTATCATCTTTAAATCGCCTTTTCCTGAAGTAACAGCTACTTAGGGCTTTCATGATAAATTTGTTCCACCTCTCAAATATTTTCTGTAGCTTTTAACTTTTTTAACTTCTTCAGCTTTTCGTCATTCTTCTTCTAAGGAGCAGATATGAAAGCCGTAGAAGTATTCTGGGATTTGTTTCATAGGTTACAAAATCAGAAGCCCTATCAATTTTGCATTTGTCCTGTGCAGCAACAATTTTCGGGGGGGTCATAGAGTCATAGAATTGTCTAGGTTGAAAGGGACGTTTAAATCATCAAGTCCAATTGTCAACCTAACACTGCCAAAACGACCAATAAACCATGTCCCTAGGCACCACATTTACCTGTGTTTTAAATACCTTCAGGGATAACGATTCCACCGCTTCCCTGGACAGCCTGTTCCAATATTTGATAACCCTTTCAGTGAAAATTTTTTTCCTAATATCCAATCTAAATCTCCCCTGGCTCAACCTGAGGCCATTTCCTCTTGTTCTATTACTTGTGACTTGGGAGAAGAGACCGACGCCCAACTCGCTACCACCTCCTTTCAGGGAGATGTAGAGAGCAATAAGGTCTCCCCTCAGCCTCCTTTTCTCCAGACAAAACAACCCCAGTTCCCTCAGCCTCTCCTCATAAGACTTGTTCCCTAGACCCCTCACCAGCTTCATTGCCCTTCTCTGGACACGCTCCAGAACCTCAATGACTTCATCTTTTGTAATTTTTTTTTTTCACAGCAATCCCTGTTCAGTAGACAGCTCCTCTATTCTACAGCTATAACCTGAAGTCATTGCTTCTAGATTTAGAATTTAGACAATATGCTAACGTATATGATACACCTGCCTCACATTTTTTTTAATGGTTTTGTTGACTTCCCCACTAACAGTTTATTTCTGGGAAAATTAATTAAGCTGCCTTCTCCATGTACAATCTATGGAGAAGTACTCTAGAATCAGTAGGTACTTCAGTGACTTATGTGAATATAGATGGGATCTTGGTCCATCTAGACCCTTTCTAGAGTTACCAGAAAGAAAGAAGCACTTCTAAAAGATTATCCTGGTCTTGAATCACCAGACTCACCCTTTCTGTCTTTCTTTTCTGCCTCTGATGACTGAGCTTCTAACTTGGATGGGATGTTAAGTGGAATTAACTTGGGATTTAACTAAGAATTTATTACTATGAATTTCTATTATAAGCCAGGGGTTCTTAAAAATGAATTGTCAGAAGAGAAAGGCAATGTAAGTAGAATAATGTCTCATAGGATGTTTAAGAGCCAAATATGCAATGTCACTGCAAAAAAAAATTTTTAAAAATTAATTTTTGGATGTGCAGAGTAGCACCTCCAAAAGAAATGGGTAAGTAATAATGCCATTGTACAAGACCTCAGCTGGTATATAGCTTCAATAATGAAGAAATAAGACAGGAAAAGTTAACATAGAATTCACAGCTGTGATCAAGGAAACAAAAAATTGAACTATGTTTGGAAAATAGAAGTTAGTTTGTTTAACTTAGGAAAATAAAGGCTGAAAGGGATATGACTGATGTTTATAATCCATGAAGGTAAATATTAGGCAGGAAAAAGCTAATGTAGGAAAAGGGTATATATTCAGCATGAAAATATTAGAGAATTTTTTTAAAAAATATTTATATCCTATAGTAGGAGACAGCCTTAGCAGCACAGTAGGAGAAAACTCAGTAGTTGTATGATGGAGCTGATGATATCTTCATTAGATGAAAAAATGCATACAACAGCATTAAGCTGGACCAGGTTTCTCCTAGTTTTATATTTCTCGGTATTGTTATCCCATATTCCAGGTGCATTAGGACTCCTGCATTACATGTCATATGCAACATCTCATTAATTTTAGAGCTTTATCAGAGGTATAAGAAGAGGAAACATGATGACCATATCTTTGGTCCTCAGTTTTTAATATGCAAGGAGTGCTCCCACTATGGTCTTTTAGATCACTTTGTGTACAGTTCTTTTTAAAAATAAAAACTTTATCATATTCAGAATGAATCAATAATAGATCACCTTTATTAAAAACTTTTGAAGGAATCTTACCTAGTCTTTTGTATCTGACAGCTTGAATTGACATTTCCTGTAAATTTAAGACCCTATAGAATTTGCTAAGCATTCATTAGAAAGGATGTTACTCTTCATCACAAAGGGAAAGATTTCTGATTATTTTATCAATATTAAAGCTTTTGATTAGATTCTAAAAATGAGTGGAAATTTTGCCAGTTTTTTGTGTGCACTAATTGCCGCCATTGTCTTCTTTCTAAAAATATGTCTATATATTTATCCAAAAATCTATTTCAAAATCTATTATCAAGGTGAATCTTTTCTGACTTTAATATTGTCCATGAACTTTGAACCTATACATAGTACTAAAAACATGATGAAACAAAAGTGGCTGTTTTAATTAAAATAAATTCAAGAGTGAATAAAGAAAGCCTAAAAATGTGAGAGACATCCATGGAGGACAGCATTGCAGACAATACTAAGAAAAGATCTCATTTAACAGCACTTAACAGCAATGTGCTAAACTGTCTTCATTAAGGCAACCAACAATGTATCATTTAAATACTTGGGAAAATTAATCCAGCTTCTGGGAGGAGAGTTTTTGTAACCATAAAGAAGGTGGGTAAGGGTACAACAGGCCTGAGCTATTATGATGTTTCAGAAGAACAGAGTAAGTTTTGACTGAACTAAAAAATCCCATCACAGGTCCAATACAGCCTTTTGCTTCAAGCAGCCCCTTTTTATTTCCACGAAGTCGGGATCTTCTCCCTATATCTAACTGTATTTTTTAAATTCAATGTAATTTAGAATGATTCATTATTTCAAAAGGAAAGTGCCAGGTATATAGTGAAAACCTCCCAGTCTGGTGTTCCCATTAGATCTTTTAACTGAGGACAAGTACAAATTTCTGAAAGAATAGAAATGGCATTAAGATAAACAGAATAGATTACCACCTTGAGGCACGATGTGAGAACATTGTTTCAGGAGCACAAGCTGCTAAAACTGTCTTTTCATTCAACTATATTTTAACACTTTTCATGATAAAAAATGTAACTTTTCTTTCCCTTCTTTTTTTAAATTGTTGTCATCTAATTGACAGTTGCAAGCCAAAATTTTTAATTTGTCTTTAAAATTGCGTAGAACCTTAGTGTATGAAATAGTTTTCAGGCATGATCTGTGCATAACTGGGGGAAAAAAAGTACTGTAAAACAACCAAATGCGTGAAGGTTTATTTAAGACGTAATGAATATCTGGGTTGTTAAGAATGTATAATGTCCACTTCCACTGGTTTTGGCTGTTAATTTTCTTTATAGTAGCCTGTATGGTGCTATGTTTTGGATTTGTGACCAAAACAGTGCTGATAGCAAGTGATGTTTTAGCTGTTGCTGAGCAGTGCTTGCACAGAGTCAAGGCCTTTTCTGCTTCCACACTGCCCTGCCAGCAAGTAGGCTGGGGGTGCACAAGAAGCTGGGAGGGGACACAGCCGGGACAGCTGACCTCCAGTGACCAAAGAGATATCCCATGCCATATGACATGGTGCTCAGCAATAAAAGCTGAGGGGAAGAGGGAGGAAGGGGAGACATTAGGAGCTATGGTGTTTGTCTTCCCAAGTAACTGTGTGATGGAGCCCTGCTTTCCTGGAGATGGCTCAACACCTGCCTGCTGATGGGAAGTAGCAAATGAATTCCTTATTTTGCTTTGTTTGCATGGACAGCTTTAGCTTTCCTATTAAACTCTCAAGCCATGAGTTTTCTCACTTTTACCCTTCCAATTGTCTCCCCCATCCCACTTTGGAGGAGTGAGCGAGTGGCTGCGTGGGGCTTAGCTGCCCACTGGTATTAAACCATGACATCACTTTGAAGTTTTTGTGTTTCAGTTTGGTGACCAGTGACATTTACTTACCATATTACTGGAATGGTCATAGAATATTTTTTACATTTTTATCATCTCATAAATATAGTCACATACTTATTTTATAATACTTCCTATTTATTGGGCAACCTTTGAGTTTTCATAGTGCATCTGAAAATCTGTTGCAAAACATTGAAAACAAAGTCTCCAAGATGGCTATAGATGTGTTTACCCTTGCTGAGTGACAACAATACTGCTAACTACAGTTGGGTGCTGGTACAATCTGAGGTAGAGTACTAATGCTTGGCACAAAATGATTTATCAAACATTAGATACATGGTAGAAGTGAGAACAGGGCATCTATAACTTACTTACAGGACAAAACAAAACTTTAAAATATTATTTGCTGCTATTTTTCCTGTCTTTGGGGCTTTGTTGAGGTCTTTGTGTTTGTTTTTTTTTTTTTGTATATTTAATTTTCCTCTATTCTCCTTTCATCATTCTAAGCTTTTGAAATACTTTGATATTAAAGAAAATTGTTTACCTCTATAGTTTATCTGCTGAGACCCCTAGTCGCAAAGGGTGAATCACCATCGCAGGGTTTGTCAAAAAAGATCTTAATTACATCATTAGTTGGAATACAGAAACTGCTTCAGGAATAAGAAGCATGGGAAGGAGGTAATCCAGGAATGCCTTCGTTCCAACCCCTTTTCTGGTCTTGATAAAAAATGTTGGAAGTGGAATAATGGTTCACAGAAATCAAAGTTAATCCCTTTAAATGTAGAAACCAAGGCTTAAAAGTGTGAAGATATGGACTACAAAACTAAAAATTGAGGTCACCAAGCCACAAACCTAAGCAAAATTGAACAATAGACAGTTCATCAGCACAAAAGCCTGAATAAAATCTCCACAGTTAGAAGGCACTAACAGCCTTCAGGATTATGAATTTTCCAACAAATATTTCAGATAGCAGACTATCCTGATTGCCCATACCTTAACTAGCTTTTTTGCAGATATTGGTCCTTTTTTGGTCTCTATTTCTACAATTTATAACAGTGGCTAACTGTAATCTTTAGGTTAAAGCAAGTTTTTCACCCTTGGATCAATAATGAATGTATTGACCTGGCTACATTAAGGAATAATAAGTATTGGGTCAGGGAATCTTTTTCCAATTGAGATAAGCTAGAAATATAGTTAGCACTGCTATTGGAGGCCTGATATACTGCAGTTTAGTGTGTGTAAATATGGGGAAAAAATAACTTGAGTTTGAGACTTGACTAACTCTGGCATAAGGAAGCTTAATCTGTTTCCTGGTGGGTTTTATTTTAACTTTTTATTCAGGAGTCTCACTAAATGACAGTGCTGCTTAACTTCATTGCCATTTTATTTGCCTTAGCATTAGCATTACAATCACTGATGGTGATGACTTGTGTAACTCATTTGTTCTGTCAGTTTCTTCTCTTGGACTCTACAAGCTGCCACCTTTTCTTATTTTCACTTCTGTCCACATTTTAAGTATAGGTTAGCAAAAAGCTTGTTATATGAGCCTAAATTAAAAATTTAGAATTGGAACACTTAGGACAGTGGTTTTTTTCATTCCCTACTGGCTGACCTACCAAGGAAAGGAAAAATTTTGTGAAGCTCAGAGGACAAAGCTGTGAGGTTTTTGAAGATGAAAAGATGAAGTTTTGGGTTTCCACTTCAAGAAATGTTACTGTTGTCTGCCACCTATACATTTAATACAGTATCTTTTGGGAAGTAAGAATTTTAGGCTTTGCTGACATCAGACACTTGAGTTTCCATACATCCTTTGCATTTCAGTGTTACCTGTGCTGAAGTAACAGATCTTATTTCTCTCATTAAAATCATAAAATATAAAATCACCTTAAAAGTCTTGAGCGGGAGTTGAAAAGAGGAGTGCTAAAAGTCTCTACACAAATCCCCTTTATATCTACCCAACCATACCTACCCAGCTGAAGGCTCCCATTGTTTTCTACCCTTTATGCCTGTCCTTTTCTCCTGCCTTTAATTCCCTTTGTTTTCCATCCAGGAAATATAACGGCTTAGCAGTAACTTGTGAAGACCACGTAAGCCGTTATAACTAAAGGTGAGAAAGCTATTGCCGCATGCTCATTTCCGCTCCTAATTTCACCTCCAGCACAGTAAAAGAGGTAGGGAAGCAATTGGTGGATGACCGTTAAAAATAATGCCCGGTATTTAAAATACAGCATTTATCAAGCTAACACTGCATAACTGTGGCAGATTGCCATGGGGCAATGCAATGCTTAAAAAACACATAAAAAATACGTAAAAAATATTTTATATCTAGACAATATATAAATGCACATAACATTCTACAGAGTAGAATATGGTGAGCTTTTCAAGTAGATGCAGGCAAAGAAAGAGGGAAAGGGGAGACGAGGAGTTCTTTTCATGTTATCAATATTTTATCTGTCTTTTTCCTTAGTATTCCCATAGTTTAAGTGTAAAGAATTAATATGCCATAAGTATAAGGGGGAACATGTTTCAGAAGATGCCTCATACTTTAATACCCCTTTTGCCCAACTGTTCTCTGCTGCTTTTATGTTTCTAGCCCACTTTTTTTTTCCTCAGCCAGAGAATATTTCATAGAAACATTTAATAGAATCTGGAAGCACATCAGAAGCTTTTCCTCAGCCAGAGAATATTTCATAGAAACATTTAATAGAATCTGGAAGCACATCAGAAGCTAGAAGCCTGACAGAATGTAAAGATATCTATGTCAGTACAGATTGCCTTCCTTTTGAAGCTACAAGCTTCCACCATTACCCAAAAACCTGGTTTGTTTTTACTTGTCAATCTCATAATCTGAACGCATTAAAAAAAAAGAATAGAAAATAATCACATTGATAACTTCTACCAGCAATGATGGTGGAATAGCTAATACCATTTGTTGGTTAACAGCAAGACACTTAAGTGCTTCAGCTAAATGCAGAAGAAAACATTTTTCAGTGTTCTGAGTTTCCAAGATTTTACTTAACTACTGTCATTCTTTATCTCTGAACAACAGCACCGCCTGTACCACTTACCTACTTTTTGCATTGTATATTCAAATGCACAATGCACATTTCATAGGAAATAGCTTTTAAAGTTTCATAAATAATTCTCTTTGCAGTGATATTCTGCATCTTTCACACCAAGTACTAGATAAGCTCATTCTGTTGTAAAACAGCTTAAGATAAGATAAGATAAGATAAGATAAGATAAGATAAGATAAGACAAGACAAGACGAGATAAGACGAGACGAGATGAGACAAGACGATAAGATAAGATAAAGGTTGTGAAGCTGAAAGGCTGAATTTTGGTAAGGTTGCAGTCATAATATAATCTTATAACACTGTAATTAAAAAAAAAAGTCATTGAAAAAGAATAAATCTCAACCACTCTGCATTTCTTCTCCAAGAGAAAAAATGGACAATCTAATTGAAATCAAGTATTCTTAAATAGCAAAACTTACATTTTGAATGCTTAAATACTTATTGAGATGGAGGTTACATTACATGTCTTTTAAACTTCTTCACAGTTAAAGCTGAGCCTCAAAACGATACTCACTTTAAAGGCATGAATCGCTGTGGAGATAGAAGCCATCTAGGAGGTTCATGACAGCCTTCTTGCCGAAGAAGGTGTTGATGTCAGGCTCAGAATAAAAGATTCACAGGAGCCTAATTATCGGTTCCCAAACCGTGGTCAGCAATAAGCAACCATGTCGTTTCCCACCTTCCCCATAAACCCGTATAAAATCTAAAATGTAGCAACTAATTGGTGTTGAAAGGTTAGCTAGGAACTATAAAAATTTGAGTGTTGACAACCATTTACTGATTGAAAACATTCAATCACAGCCAAAGACATTATAAAGCATCTCCTTTGGTGTAAGTGAAGCTTGTTCTAATTTGCATGTCTCCAACGGGATGAACCAATTAGAAATAAATGTTAAGATACATATGACTACATTCTGGAATTTAACCTCTCTCATAATTACCTACGTAAAGTGTATGGACTGATATGATACAGTAAAATTTAAGGCATTATAATAAATTAATGGTAATTAATAAACTGCTGTATCTTTTACCATGGTAAAAAGATTTAAAAGATATAAAAAAGGTGTGTAGGAAAGACAGTTATTATATATGATTCAAATAAAAAAGAAGACAAGACTAAAAGACTTCATAAGACAAGTAAAATGGCTGTAGAAATGTTTCTTTTTAATCTAGGAATAATTTTTGTAGAAACAGTAAGTCACAGCACTAATCTGAAGGAGACATTGTGCAAAATTTTTAAAGGAAAGATAACAGCAATTTTTAGCACAGTAGGTGGTGAAATTATTCATCAGATTCAGTTCCATGGTGGACACAAATCAAGACATTCCTGTGTTGCATATTTTTTAAAAATACAATGAGGGGAATGACATGACCTAAGAATGTGAGTGAAAATTAGACCCTGTCACTTCTTTCCTTTCATCTTTCTACTACGGAGCCTGTTCTTGTGTAGACAATCTGTGACTAGTAAGAACAAGGTTTCCTTTGGAGAATTGTTGGATGGTCACAGGGCTTTAAATTGTGGTGTTATACAAAGTGAAAACCCCAAACCTAAATGTTTTGTGTCTTTCTTGGATTCCAAAGTTTGGCAAATTCAGTTAAAATTATCAAAATAAAATGAACTATAAATCTTGGAATGAAAGATGGATTCAAGAAATTTAAATATTCTTGAGTGGTAATTTTTATACAACAATTTGACTCCTGCTTTTGGCTCTACAAAAGGGATAAAATTCAAAGATGAGGTTGGGAAAATGGTAATCATTAAAGGATGTAATGTTCATTTGAAGCAAAATCTGTCACTGTTCTTTATGTTAGGAAAAGAATTACCTCTCAGCTGTAATAAGACTATTTGTAAATAGCACAGGACAGCATCAGTAGTACTACAAAAATTATACACTCCAGTAAAGTCAAGAACAATTTCTGTGCTTATTTTTGCATCATAACCTAGCCAATAATATATCTGAAATACTTCTGTTTGCTTTCCTGATAACTGCATTGATCAAGGTTCATTGACGTCATAGTGTCAAGTATAGATCAGTGCTTTCATGAATAAGATTTTTTTATCCCTAAAATTAGATAAAATATTCTCTATCAAATGCTTCCAGAGCCTTGTAAAAGAAAAATAATTACAAATTCACATAACCTCTACACAATCCTCACTAATCTGTCAGTCAGTCTACCAGAATCACTCTCTGGAAGGGACAGTTTTGTTCCACTGTCTGTAGAGTGTAGTATGTAAATTGAGGATCGTAATACGGACACTTCAGGCAAGTGAATTAGATTACCTGGACTGAAACAAAACTTTAATATCCAATTTAAAAATGTATTTGAATGTTGAAAATGAGGAAGAATAAAGATGCAAGCACACTACAGTGTACTTCTAGTACAACAGAAGCACTGTTTGGGTTTTTTTTTTTCTGCCATAGAATATTTGAAGATGTGAGATTCAATGAAGATCTTGCAATTTGGTATTCAAACAGTGGTATACAGATTACCTCACTGAAGCAAGCCAGGACCTTTTGTAGATAATATGATTATACCATGCATTACATACTGTGGGATTGTGCCCTTAGAGTAAATCAAGGATAATTTCTCCAACATTCTCCATGTAGTGGCAGGATTAATAATAATACCCAGTTTCAGAAAAGGTGTATGGTGGGTACAACAAGAAGGTACAAGGAACAACTGAATGATAGTATGACAAATATCTGCAATTGCAGCACTGAGAAGTGATCTCAAGAAAGATTCCTTGTTTCAATAAAATCAACTTTACTGGATGTGAAAACAAAATCCATAATGTTTTGAAATGCTGAAGAACAAGGTGTCATATTGCCTCTCAGCCATAACAAACACCTACTTCGATAAAGAATAGCTACTCTATCTATTTAGATAGATGCCATGAAATGCTGATGTAATCCTCCATTTTCAGATAACCACAAGGAACATTCATCAGTGCAACTTAGATACTTGGAACTGAGTTTTTCACTATGCTCCTTTGGTTTCACTTTGGTAACTCAATCCAAACTCTATCAAAACAGATTAACATTTAGAACCCCGGAAGAAGGATACACTCTTTTTTTTTTTCAATAAAAGTTAAAGGAAATTCATTACTTTGCCAGACTCCGGTTTTTGTAACTACTACACTCCTAGTCTTTAGGTACAAATAAGATGTTAGACTAAGCAGTACAGATTAACAGTAAATACATGAAAATGCTACCCACTTCTTTAGCCTTAGCTACCATGTCTATTGTAAAAGAAAGAAAATTTATTATGCTAGGTAGGTGGTCAATCACATCAAGAAGGAGATTCAAAGTACAAAGTAGTAATGTGTAAATGACATTTGCATAGACAGGCTGTGGGGTTTGTTTAATCCATCTAAGGAAAAAAAAAGTAAACTCTAAAAGACAAAAAAAGTCTCTAAGATCTCAACAATATACATACTTTTTGACTATTTTAAGATGAAAAATAACTGATTACATTTTGGATAAGTCTTTTTTAACTTAAAATATATGTGACTTTAGTGACTTACAGTACAATTGATCCTTTGCTCCAAAAAATCAGACGTGAAAATAGATACTCCTTTTTGCTCACTTGTTTCTGTCACAATATACACTTCACAATTAAAGGAGTTCCAATGTGATGCAAAGCCTAGAGATCAGATGTCAGAAGTCCACTGTCAATAAGGAAGCTGAAAGAGGAATATACATCTATACATAATATATATACACATCATAGTTAATGAAAAGTCAAAAGATACTTTATTTGTCATGACATCAACAAATGTCTGATTTAACTTCATTATTTATACTGCTAAATTGTTAAAATGGTAGTAATGGTTCTGCCTAGCTAATAGTTTCTTCACTGAACCATCCTTTCTAAGATGGTGAATTGATTCGGTTACTCTTAAGTATGCAGCAGAAGTTAAATTGATCATGCAAGAAGCATGAGCATTTTTAAATATGCTGATAAAGTGTCTGAAGCTGAAATCAATTAGATCACAGCACACATATAGATGCAGTTAAAAACTTATAATGCTAATAGCTTATTTCAAATATGCCAACCAAAAAAGAAACTGATACCACTGTAAACTAAGAGGAAAGAAACTAATTTACTGAAGACACTTTCCAGATATTGCTTTGAGTGCAGTAGACATTTAAATAAGCTATACTCACCAAAAATTAGTTTCAACATGTATGCAATGCTTACTATTCTAAGTATTGTATTACCAGTAGAACAAATGTAATACATCTCAAAATTGGTAAGTACTTTTAAAAATACACACATACATAACTGCATGCACGCAAGGGAGATAGACAGACAATGTTATGAATGCAATTTTTCATTTGTTTCAACTACATTAAAAGGTTTGGAAAAAGCTTCCTCTCAAAATTCACGTTTTTCTTTCCCTTTTCAGCAGATATACAACATTCCTATAAATTACTAAGGGGACCCCCACACCAAAAAAAAACAAACAACCCAAAGAAACCATGCTTCCCACTAATGTGTGGGAAGAGAGACTCAATGGTCCTTCTAGCACAATGCCTGTGACTATCTGGCAAGAAACTGAGGAAGAATGAGAAGTGAGTGGCAAGGCATCCTTGCATGACAGAAATATACATTACCACTAGGAAACCTTAAAACACTTAATATGCAGCATTATGTCATATTATTGTGAGAAACAGAAAAGTGCATGCTTATGTACAGAGAGCTCAGGTATGACCACTTTCAAAGTGCATGGGGATAGCTTTTAAGACAACAGGTGCAAAAAATTCATTAAACTATAAAATGGAGGCAGTAAAAGCCAATTGTTGCCAGCTTTTGAGACTGAATCACAGTTTTGGTGGGTTTTGCCTTTTTTTTTTGCCTTAAAGACTTCAGCTACAAGAAACAAGTTATTTCAGATAATCCCTTCTTCCTAAGTATGTGTTTTAGTTAATTCATTCACAGAGAAAAAACAAAATTGTTAATATTTGAAAAAAATATTAAAACCTGTCATTGTATTTATTTTTCTCAAGCTTCTTTCTAATGTTTCGGTTTGGCAGAACTTTACAAGCAGTGTCTTACATATTTTTTGTAATAATTAACATTTTATTAATTCATTATTCATTAATTTTTAATTTCATATTAATTAATTTAATTATTGCAAGTGTACTATGCAGACTTCATGCAACAATTTTTACAATTTAATACTACTGTTACTCTGATCACTCTTGACTGGCCTACATTTGTTTACTACTCCCTTTTTATCATGTCTGAATTTCAGTCCTTATTATACAAGATGGCCCGTATGGGTAAACACAATACACAACAGAAATACAAACTTCTAAGTAGTTGCATCTCCATGAAAATCCAGCCCTTCTAATTCAAATCACAAAATTGTGGTCTTACTAATTTTTTACAGTTGGGGGAAGTTGGACACTGCTCTGACAGTGAACCATCAATTTTAACAGCAATTTCTGAGTTTACCATGCTGAAAGTTATTATAAAACAACTTTTTAAATCATATTGCTATATTGAAGCCCCTGATACATTTTGTAATTTGTTTGCCAGTTGCTTTTTTTCTGAAGCCTATTCATTTTCACATTACTCTTTGTATGTTTCTGACTTGTGCACAGGTTTCTGTTTGGTTTTGTTTTTCTGTAATTTATATAGCTTTTCTGCTAGTAAATCA
Source organism: Pluvialis apricaria (assembly GCA_017639485.1). Taxonomy (NCBI): domain Eukaryota; kingdom Metazoa; phylum Chordata; class Aves; order Charadriiformes; family Charadriidae; genus Pluvialis; species Pluvialis apricaria. The sequence continues at coordinate 99,182,656 of CM030009.1, forward strand.
GCAGTCCCAGAAGGCACTGAGGATATAGTTAAAGATTTTTTTGGGGGGGAATATGACTATTTGGTTAGGTTTTGTTTACAATTTAAAAAGTCATAGAATCATAGAATCATAAAATGGTTTAGGTTGGAAGCGACCTTAAAGATCATCTAGTTCTAATCCCCCTGCCATGGCCAGGGACATCTCCCACTAGACCAGGTTGCTCAAAGCCCCATCCAACCTGGCCTTGAACACTTCCAGTCATGGGGCATCCACAACTTCTCTGGGCAATTTGTTCCACTGCCTCACCACCCTCACAGTGAAAAATTTCTTCCCAATATTTAATCTAAATCCAACCTTTTTCAGTTTGAAGCCATTATCCCCTCTCCTATCACTACATGCCCTTGTAAAATGTCTCTCTCCAGCCTTCTTGAAGGCCCCCTTCAGATACTGGAAAGCTGCTATAAGGTGTCCCTGGAGCCTTCTCTTCTCCAGGCTGAACAACCCCGACTCTCTCAGCCTGTCTTCACAGGAGAGGTGCTCCAGCCCTCTGAACATTTTGTGGCACTCCTCTGGACCCGCTCCAACACTTTCATGTACTTCTTGTGCTGGGGACACCAGAGCCGGATGCAGTACTCCAGGTGGGGTCTCACGAGAGCGGAGTAGAGGGGCAGAATCACCTCCCTCGACCTGCTTCTACGCTTCTCTTGATGCAGCCCAGGTTATGGTTGTCCTTCTGGGCTGCAAGAACACATTGCCAGCTTATGTTGAGCTTCTCATCCATCAACACCCCCAAGTCCTTCTCCTCAGGGCTGCTCTCAATCCATTCTCCACCCAGCCTGTATTTGTGCTTGGGATTGCCCCGGCCCATGTGCAGGACCTTGCACTTGGCCTTGTTGAACTTCATGAGGTTACCACAGTCCGATGTCTCAAGCCTGTCCAGGTCCCTCTGGATGACATCGCTTTTCTCCAGCGTGTCTACTGCTCCACACAGTTTGGTGTTGTCGGAAAACTTGCTGAGGGTGCACTCAATCCCACCATCCATGTCACCAACTAAGATGTTCAATAGTTCCGGTCCCCGTACTGATCCCTGAGGAACACCACTTGTCACTGCTCGCCACTTGGACATGGAGCCATTGACTGGAGTCTTTGAGTGTGACCGTCCAGCCAGTTCCTTAGCATAACCGAGTGGTCCATCAGTCAAATCCACATCTCTCCAATTTAGACACATCAAGTTGTCAATGTGGAACAGTCAAACATTTTCAGTACAAATCCTGCACTATCACCAACAAGAAGAAAATATTCAAGAATTTAGATATTGGTACCAAAAACATATGTGATAATTACTTCAGTCTGCAATGCAAAGTTATCTCTTTAAAGAGGTTAAGAAATCCCTGCTCATACAGTAATAATTTGTGATCAGCTTTTCTGAAAATTTTATTTATTACTGCAGGTTAAAGATTGCTCTCAGGATTCCTGGCCTCAAGAAATAGAGATGTAACTAAATCACTTTGACAGCAAAAGGGCAAATTTCTTGGATATTAATACAATAAAAGCTTTACTAATGGTAGACATAAACTGAACTCTGCAGCTTTTCTCAAAAAACTCCGGGTCAATGTCATGTATCTTTAAAAACTGCTGTGCTTCAGTAAAGTTAATCACAATTTCTTACATAGATAAAAATGCTTGCAAGCTTATTTAGGAAAAAAAAATAATCAAGTGTAACTATAAAAGCAGCTATCAGACAGATGTACTTGATAGGAAGGAGCAGTAGACTTCCTCAAAAAGAAAGTGCTTGGGAAGATATCCAGATCAAAGGATTTTCAATATATCCTCTATAGATACATCTTTTAATTGAGCAGCAAATATCAGCTTTGTCTACTTCCACTATTTCTCCAAGAACAACTATGTTCTCTACTTGTATTGAGTCATGGATTATTTTAAGGTTGGGTTTTTTTTCATTATAAATGTGCTGTTCCATAATTCACAGTCCAAGGATGAGAAAGAAGGAGTAGACAGGTAGGGAAGAAGGGGAGGAGGAGTCTTGCTCTATGTTAAGGAGAACCTTGAATGTATAGAAGTCAATTATGGCAATTTTGGAAGCCCTATCAAATGCCTCTGGGTCAAGATCAGAGGGGTCATCTCTAAGGGGATCTTACAGTAGGCATCTTCTACCAACCTCCAAACCAAGAAAATAAGGCCAATGAAGCAATATTAGGGTCACTTATGGCAAAGCTTCAGGTCAACAGAACCTGGTTCTCATGAGTGACTGCAACTACCCAGACATTTGTTGGAGAACCAATACAGCAACCCCACCATGCCATCCATCAAGTTCCTGGAATGCATAGAGGACTGCTTCCTTATACAAATGTTAGATGTGCCAACCAGGAATGAGGAACTGCTGGACTTGCTACTCACAAAGCAGAAAACCTGCTTTGTAATATCTTCGTTAGTGATAGTCTTGGCCTGAAATGATAACAACTACTGTGGAGTTTGGGATCGTGCTGAGCATGCTGAAAGTTAGAACTAAGACGAAGGGTTTAGATTTAGAACGAGCAACTTCAGCTCACTCAGAGCTTCAGTCAGGAGGGATTCCCTGGGAAGTTCCTCTGGAGGGATAAAGGAGCTAGCAAGTGCTGGAAGTTTTTCTAGAATGCTCTTCCGGAAGCACAAAAAACAGTTCATCCCCCTTTAAAGGGAAGGGAAGTAGGCCAGAGCAAGAGGACCCCCTTGCTTAACTGCAAGCCTTCTGAGGTCTGTCAAAACCAAAAGAGAAACATAACAGAGATGAAAAAGCGGAACAAATACCCCATTGAGGACTACAAGAGAATTGCCAGGACGTTCAGAGATGCTGTTAGAAAAGCAAAAGCTCAGCTCAAACTGAAATTCGCCAGAAATGACAAAAACCAAGAAAGGGTTCTTCAGGTATGTAAAAGCAAGCCAGAGAAACAGAAGGAAAAATATTGGCATGCTGTTGAACAGGAGAGATGAATTAGTCACCAACAAAGCTGAAAAGGCAGAGATTCTCAAGACTATCTTCACCTCTGTCCTTACTAGCAACTGTTGGCCCCAGGCCCTTAGGAACCAACAATCCATGTTGAGATAAACCACAGACCAACCATCAGTGAAGAAAGAGTTGGTATGCGATCTACTACAAGGAGCTTTACCCCTACAAATCAATGGCCCTCCTAACGTTATCCACCCAAGGCTGTTAAGAGAGCTGGCCTGACACTGTTGTGAGGCTTGCTCTCCATAATCTTTGAGAAGTCATGGACATCGGGAGACAACCCAGAAGACTGGAGAAGGTTAATGTCCCCCCCACATCTACAAGAAAGGGCTTAGAGGAGAATCCGGGGAATTATAGGCCACGTCAGTCTTACTTCAGTCCATGGGAAAGTTATGGAACGATCCTCCTGGGTCTATCACAAGTCAAAATGAAGCACATGATTCGTAAAAGTCAGCCCGGATTCACCAAGGGTAAATCATCTTTGACAAACTGATCACCTTCTATGACAAAAGTAACCTGCCTCGGTTGATGAGGAGTGAGTGGTGGACATTGTCTTACCTGGATTTCTCCAAGGCTTTCGACACAGTTCCCCACAGCCTCCTCCTAGAGAAACCAATGCATGACAGTCTAGACAAGTGGTCTATGTGGTGAATGGGGAACTGGATGACAAGGGCATCACCCAGCAGAGATAAGAAGACATTATCCCACTCAAGCGCTTGTCTGCCACAACTAGAATACTGTGTTCAGTTTTTGTCCCCACTATACAAAAAAGATGTGGACAAGCTGGAAAGGGTCCAGAGAAGGACCACCAAGATGATCAATGACTGGAAGCCTGTCATATGAGGAAAGGCTGAGAGAAGTGGGTTTGTTCAGCCTTGAGAAAAGAAGGCTTAGGGAAGACCTTATCGCCATGTTCCAGTATTTAAAGGGTGACTACAAAGAAGATGGAGACTGCCTTTTTACAAGGAGTCACATGGAAAAGACGAGGGGTAATGGGTACAAGTTACTCCTGGGAGATTCCCGATGGACACAAGAGGAAAATCTTTTCACCATGAGAACAATCAGCCGTTGAAATAATCCTCCCATGGGCTGTGGTGGACTTCCCCATCATTGGACATTTTTAATATTCAGCTTGACATGGTGCTGGGCCAATCTTGTCTAGACCACGCTTTTGCCAAGAAAGTTTGGACCAGATGGCCCTTGAGGTGCCTTCCAACCTGGTATCTCTAGGACCTCTATGATTCTGTGATATGATTCTAGCTATTTATGATTTATGTAGGTATGCAATGTTGTAAAAAATATACTTCACATTTGAATTCTATTTTAAAATTTAAAATAGAAGAGCAAAATTCTGTCAGAAAAGCTAAAACTAAAACAAACCAAAACAAAAAAAAAAAACAAACAACAAAAAACCCAACCCAAACAAAAAACAAACAACAAACAAAAAAAAAAAAACAAAAAAAAACAAAAAAAAAAAAAAATAACCCAAAAGGTATTTCTGGTGTGAGAGGCCTGGTATTGGTTTCAGCATGATAAAGATCCCAGTTCCAGATTAGCCTTATAGTTCTGCTTTCATTCTCTTCAAATAGAAAAGAAAGACAAGTTACAAAGTTTCTAATTTTATTGAGGAAAATTTGGGTTCTTTACTGAATGAAATTAGCTTTACAGTTTATACAGTGTTTATATACAGATAAGAAGAATTTCCCAAGTTCTTTGCAGATAATTCGTTTTATCGTTATATTTGATTTTTCTGAAGCAAAAGACTGAGATTTTCATATTCATAAAACAAAATCTGAAATTCTAAAATTTAATTCAGATTAAAATTTTTCACCTTTAAAAGCTAGGTCAAGTCTTAGTCCCAAAACTGGTTTTTCATAGCACTACAATACACCATAAATGGGGACATAAAAAAGAGAAAGCAGAGAGATAACTTCTAGCTAATACGCCTCTCAAAATCCTTGACACAGTAAACCAGTAATTTGAAATCTGTTCTGATTTGCAGTAGATAAGAATCTGGTCCTTAGACAGCATTACTAATGGAATAGGTAAGACAAAATATGCCCAAACAGCCAAGTTTTACATCTTTTTTCTTTTCTTACAATGTCAAAGGCCATAAATTTTGATCCCCAAACAAGACACTAAAGAATAAAAATTCAGTGTACAGGCTAGAACCATTCTTTCATTTTGCAAATTTTAATGGAATATTTACACTTCAGTATTTGAAGGCATTTGCAATAACATTTTCATTTAAATTATTTAAAACAAATGGAGTGGTAATAAGAAATTGAAGGAACTTACAACTGTTTGGCAAGTTATCTTAGTAGCTGAGAAAGATACTGATATGTGTTACTGCTTCTGGTTAGAGTGGTTTGATTCAGAAGTATTAATAACTCTGCTCTGAAATCCCTTTGCACAATTTGAATACATTTTTAAAATTTTGAATGTAGAGTTCAAGCTGTGTGTCTTCAAGCCAAAGAGAATTAAAGTTATATGAATGATACCTAAACCATAGCTTCAAAAAAATAAATGATAAAATCTTGCTTTTGCTTTATTAACTTATCCAGAAGCACCAATATTTAAAATCCCAGCAAATATAAGTTTGGTTTTTTTTTGGTGGGTTTTTTTGTTTTTTTTTTTTTCTAATCTTTTGGTCATAGAAAGCAGAATTTGTTCTTTTGTCCCTCATTTCCCTTTTTTTAAATTATATTTTAAATGTGAAGTTTTCATCCTATGTCCAATGCTAGAAGCCAAAAACTGTACAACATTTAACACTTTTGTGACTCACTTATCACTGAAATCTTTTGAAACAGAGGCTTTCTGAAATCTCTGTCCTGTGTGGGTGGTTCATTCAGGATCAACCTCAGGCAAAATATGGCCTGTAATTGTATTAAGTTTGATGGGGCATCAATGCTCTGCATCATCCTCAAACCACCCACTGCTGCTTTAATTGCTTTGGCAGGATTGTTAAGCCAATTAACAATCAAGTCTCTACAAAATTAAAGTCTTCTGACTCTACTCCATGCATTTTTCCTGTTACAATCCCACCATCACAAATTATGTTTTACTGTTACCAAAGGAAAAAAATGAAAATTATTTTTAAAGATGAAAAAAGAATCAAATTTGCATATTTCTTCTTTTGATGTTCTCCTGCCTTAATTCCACTCAGCCTAAATGATCATATAATTTTAATGTTAATTTTTTATTGCACTTTTAACATGCATTCTACTTAGTAAACACGTTTAGAAAGCCAAGATTAACTGCATATTTTAAGAAAGAGTGAGGGCTATCAAGCATCCTACAGAGAATGCCAAGAGAAAATTATACCCCTAGCTATTAATTAGTATTGGTTGACAAATATGGGCGAAACCAGCTGAAAAATTTCATGTTCACCTGAATAATGAAAATATTGCATGCTTTTATCTAAACGTCTCCTTCAGATGTTTTGGCTGACATTCTTTGGAATGTTTTTTTGAAAGCCTATCTCTTAAATCTCTTTGGGTGATCACGAGTAAGTCAACATGTTCTTGGCTACCTACAGAGGTAGAAGCTGCTGGTACTTTTTGAAGAAACTTTGACTTTGCCTTTCAAAACATTTTCCTTTCCTGAGAAGTGATTGTAGATGACATAACAAATGCACTGAGGATTAGAGCTACATTGTTACCAAACATTTTGTAGTTTTAGAGTAATTTATAGTGTTACAGTCAAAAGCTGTTCCCTAATACTAACATTAAATTAAACAGAATTCCCTGGAGGACAAAAGTAAAAGTTCCTGATTTTTTTTTCCACAGTATTTTTGACCACACTTCTGGCCACTTGTCATTTTTATTGCAGCATTTACTTCATGGTCCAGCTATGCTTTCTGTCTTTGATAATTCCTGGTAGAAGTGGTAATGTTTTATAAATAATATTTTGCATTTGCTTTCAGTAATTCTTGTGCTTTTCCCTTTTCACATTACATCTTCCTCAGCATGCTCAGGCAAATAATAGAGATTAATAAACCAAAACGTAAGTAAATTAATCCATCCCAGATTGGAACATCCAGTAAAAGTGAAACAAAGTCCCTTCAGATTCACAACAAAGGAATCATTTTACACCTTCAACATCTTATCCTTGAGACTGTTAGGGTGCAGAAGATACCGTCTTTTTTCTTCTCATAGTAACAAAAGCACAGTATACTCTATAATTGGATAGGTGAGGAAAAAGGTTGTCTGAGTCTTCAATTCATAGAATATTTGCACAGTACAAGTAAGGTCTTCAGCCTTATTGTCTTTTTTCACTGAACACCACTTGCCATCTGCTGGCTGAACCAAAATTATAGTGCTTTTGAATACAATTTTGTTATTCTTATTTGTCTTCCTAAGTTTACTGCAATTGAATTGAAAAAAACCAGCATATCTTTCCATTGTCTGTTTCTGAATTTTGCCTTTATTCATATCATAAGAAACCATCAGCAGTTTCAGTACTGATTTCAATAGTCACTAAAGAGACAAAGAACATTTCACCCAATCCAGATATTATCAAGCTGAATGGTGCTTCACTGTCTGAAGTAAGAAATTGTCATAAATTTAGCAGGCTTTAGACAAACAGTCTTCAGGGAAAAAAAAAAAACAGTAAGAAACCCAAAAGAATGCTGAAATTAGAAAATGGGATGAAATTAAATAATATCTGCGCAAACTGTGGAGGAAAATAGACGTTTTATAAAGGTGTAATAGATAGAGTTAGTGTAAAAATTTGATTACAGCAAAATAAATTGGAAAGTCAATTCAAACCTTTGTGAAAAAGTAGACATCTGAAAAAAAGAATGTAAGGAAATTGAAAATGAAATTTTTGGAGGAAGAAAATTTAAATGGGAACCATTAAATAAGGAACGGCAGTCCGCAGTTATTTCATACACTTTTGACATGGTGGGTTCCACCATTGTTCTTTGACTAACTTCTACCTTATCATAGTATAAAGGTACTTTACCATCTATAACGAATTTGTCAACACAGCTCCCATTAAAGGCTGGAGGTTATTTTGCAGTAGAACAGAGAAGTGATTCTCTGGTCATTTACAACAGAGCAGGAGACTAAACAGCAATCTCCTTGTCCACATGTATTTTCCGAAACTCCTTCTTACTGAAGTCAACACAATAGATTCAGTTGAAATCAAGGTGACTCAGGAGGATGCAAATTAATGTAGACTCAGTCCATAAGAGAGATCCCAAATATGTTTTAAACTGGAGCTCAGGAAAGAAAAAATAGTGAATAAAAGCCAGGTGAATTGACCAGTGAGAGACACTAAGTCCAAAATACTAGTAAATACAATTTTTTTCCCATATAAACATTAGAAAAATAGGTTAAAACACTCTGTAGGTTGCATACAGATTGGTAATCTTTGGCATAGGATCATTAACAGCATGTTACTGATGAATGAATATGCTGAGTAACAGTTGTAATAAATCTAATGAAGAGTACTTGTTCTTCCTTAACTGAATCTCATAATTTGAAAAATTGTACATATTCTTGAAAGTCAAGAGTTTGACAAATGGTAATAGGACAGGCCCAAATGGTATAATTACAAATGCAGAATACAGGTTTTAAGACTAAATTCACCCCTTTTAAGAAATAACGATGGGGTAAAGCAGTACACTTAGTCATAATAATCAGTATAACTGCTGCTTCCATTAGGGCACTCCCAGCAAAAAAAATACAAAAAATTTACTTGTTTATGTCAACAACCATGTAATCTTAGACACATTCAACTCCTTACTCTTCTGAAGGAACTACAAACAAAGAAGGAATGGAAGCCAAGTAAAGGTTGAAGCTGCAAATGCAATTGATCCTTTTGAATCAATACAAATTGAGCAGAAACAGTTTGTTTTTAATAGAAATGAAAACATTAAAAACATATTTTGTTTTAAAGGATATATTCCACTCAATCTGCTAAGAAATTTTATTTTGCAAAAGAAAAGCAAAGGAAAATTGAGACCGGATTCAGAAATCTATTGGTGGTTTCTCTGCCATTCTGTTGTATGTGTCTAAGTACTCATCCAGAAAGTAAGACATATAATTTTATTTTTTTTTAATTTGAGATTTTTAAACCACCTTCCTTTCCAAAAGTACTTAATACACCCATTTTGAATTACCTGGGGGATAAAGCCTGGTGGGTTTAATTGCATATAAACATTTAAACATTTACTGGACCAAATGAGATAGAGAGTCATTCAATCCCCTACTTTATTTTCTAGTTCAGTGGTATACAGGTTCACCTGAATAGACGAACAGCTGCTCAAGGTCAGCACCCCCAACAAACATCTGAACACACACACATGAAATAACTGTAAGTTGAGTCGCTTACAGCCTAAATATAAGCTTAATAATCAAATAATATTGGACTTCTGAGCTGCACACAGTTCTCAAGCAGTTCAAGAGCAAACTCCTGTGCTGGGGCAATGTGTAATCAGCAGTGAAGCTTGTTTTGACAGGGGGTTGTTAGCCTGTCTGAGTACTTAGTCGTGGAAACAGCAAATTAACAGGGACTGCTGAGGCTGATAGAGTTTTATTGCAGTAGGACTGAGCTGTATACCCATTCTGGCTGATGTTTTAGTGTCTGAAAGCTATTCTCACTTTTTTTTTTTCCATAATTCTCCAAGATGCACCATTTTCAGCTACGTAAAGATTTATATCTAGCTTATAGAGAAAGGTTAAGCATGTCAGATAGCATCAAAAATGATGTTTTCCTTTCGTATACATTTTTCTTATGTTGCATCCTTCAGCTACCATGACTGCAGTAATACTAATACCGGTATAGAATACATAATGCCTAGTTAATAGTAACACATGACTTTGATGAATGTTGATAATACATGGAAACACAGTGCCAATGCTATTTTACATTTTTATGTTATATATTTTATAATTTTGAAATGATGCATACATAAGACCTGTATCTTGTCAGTCTTTCATTTCATCTCGGTTTCTTCTAGACTCTTCTAAGCACACATTTCCTAAAGTAGTCTATGTAAAAGAAATCTTTTTTCTTTAGAAGTATACCTTCAGTGCTTTCTTCTGAGCTGAAGTTTGCAGCCTTTGCTGCAGAACTATGTTCACACTTTCAAACAACAAAACAATTATCAGGTACAAACTGTATTTGTCATAACACCCTAAAAGAATAGAAGAATCTATTCTCAGAATGAGAAAATGAGTGATCTATGATGTCATAAGAGCATTGACATGGCATGTCAAGTTTAAGGTCTTTTTTTTTCATATATATCTGTGTTTTGACTCAAAGAATTAAGATATTTCTGTCAACATGTAGTAGTGATTGATTCCTAATAGCTGTAAAGATAAGTTAAAAGTATTTAGCAACTATGATTTGACATGAAGATTCTCATGATTACTGTTCAAAGTAAGAGGATCAAGTTATCCAAATTCCTAACACTGTTTTTACACATATGAGCTATTTATTAACTGTAAGGAAGTACTTCAGTTTCACCTCATTGGAATGACAAAGGTTATCATGGAAGTTTATATATATGTCACTAGGAAAGAAAAATCAGTCTTGTGTAAATTCATTTATCTTGAAATTCTGGAAATGGGAAATTATAAGAAGCATATTAACTAAAATACTTTCATGAACTTACAAAAGAAAATTCCCCTCAATTCTTTATAAAATAAATGTGAAAACCCTTCTGAGTCTTACAGATCAAATCTGCCTTATTCTAGAAGGACTTGGACATTTCTACATGTCACTGAACCCAGTCCCCTGATAATGTAAGCAACCATATTGTAAATTGATTCACCTTTCTAATAAAATTAGCAAGATATTTTTGCCCCACTTATTCTACTGACTTACTACTCCACAACATTGGTAATTGGAAAGTTAGAAATATCTGGATTTTCTCCTAAATTTATTTCTGGTGCTTTTATATTAATTTGCTCTTGTGCCAAGATTGCACTTTAGCTCTGTGATGTATTTATGAGAAATTATAACTCTATATAGCCTTCATTTCACCAGGATAAGTAAATCAATCTGGTTTAGTATTTTTGTCTAAATTAGGCTAATTTCATGATCACTCCTTTTCTGCACCTGAATAAATCTATTAAAAACTATGACCCACACTGTATACAACAAAGAACAGACCATATTACTTGTCTGAGGAATCTAATATAGTTTCCTCATATGATAAAACTGTAAAGGAGGCTGTTCAGAATGATAATTCAGAATATTATTCACCTACTCTGAAGCTTATTTGTTTCTATTCATTGCATAGGCAGACTATTCTTATAATGAAGATGATTCAATCAGAAACCTAAAATTAGGTCATAGTGATTCTTCCCAATATTTCAGATGAAGTGTCTCCCGTGTTTTGCACATTGGCCCAACTCCTTACCTATTGCAAGTACATGGCCTGATCAGCCCTACAAAACTCAATGAGTTTTTCATGACTCCATTACATTGCTAGTTGATGAATTAATACAGACAGGATTTTGTCCTCCTTTGCCCTTTTCAACTCAGAGTCTCCATGCATACATACTTTTATTATTAGCAATCATGCACTTTACACTAATATAGTTAATTTCCATTTCTGTTCCCACAGACTTCAGTTCTTCCTGTTCCGATTATCAGTGATGCTTTCCATATCTTTGGGTTAGGCAAATGTTATTAACACTTTGTTAACTTTTTGTTCTTATTAGTGAGATCCCTAGGATAAGAATTTGTTTTTCAGCCTGGTGATTTCCCTTTGAATACTATTATTCTCAATCTGCAGTAAAACACCCTACAATCGCAGCCCTCATTCACCAACTTCAGATTAATTCCCTGTGTGGCTCTGCATCAAATATTTCACATCGCTTCTCTTCAGTTTAAAAATAACCAGTGCATTACAACTTTTCTCAGAAAAGCAACATTAGAGAAATAAACACTGCCTCCAGAAGCAGGGTGAACACTTCATTGTTGAGAATGTTATAGATCATGTATGTGAATTAGCTCCAAAAATTACTTCTGATATGTATGTGTATGTTTATTCCTTGAATTAGGCTTTCTTTTTGAATATGAATTGAAATGTCATGTCCCATATACTACTTTCTTTCTTAATCTCAATTTCACATAAATAGAATTAGTTAAATGTAATTCTTGATTAAATATGCTTTGTTGAAAAATGAGTGCAGACACAAAGAATTTTTCTGGTTTCACTACAGAATATCTCCCAAACATACAGTAACTAAATTATGCTAGGTAGTCTTCTTGCGTTTGAGATAGCTTATCCAAAAAAATGTTCACACAAATATTACACTAGAGCCCATTCATCACTTTTATGACCTTATCCACACTAATCTCACTGCAAGAACAGTTAATCTGGTTACTTGGCTTTTGAGGATTTTAAAATGCAAGATCTTGTTACTTATTACTTAATTTAGGACATGATAAAAGTTCTCCATAGGAGAAAAGCTGCTGCTTTTATATTATTGACTCTGAGGATATTACATAATTGAAAGAGATTTAAAAAAATAACTTCTCAATTGTGGAGCAGTGCCAATTTCACTGAGCTATGTACAGTGTTCAATATGAGAGTCTGTTAACTGGAACAATCTGTGAGTGACAGTTCTTCAGGAACTGTAGGTCAAATTACTTTTCCAAAAGAAAAAAGAAAAACAAAAAAAAAATTAATGAAGATTTTGACATTTTTTCAGTGCTTTCCTGCTATTTCTGACTTCTTTAATAAATTGTTCTATGATTTTAAATTTTTAGTTTGAATATCTGTTTTAAGTATTTTTTATTTCTATCTTTTATAATAGTAAAAACTATTATTATTTTAAGATCTGTTAGAAGAATTATAAACATTGCTTTTAATTTTTGGGCACCCCCAAAGTCCCATTCCCAACCCCCACTCTGTTGTCCTATTATCAGAAAACTTAGGTTATTTTGTTCATAAAAGTACAGCAAGTATATTTTTTCTATGACATCTAACAATGTGATGTAATTTAGCAGGGGTAGCAAAACTATCTCTGAGAGATATTTCATGCTCTTCTCCATAGAGATTGCTTTTTTTTGTTTCAGTACATACAGATATTTTTCTTGAAAAGAGAGAGCAGAACATGTAGCCACTAGCTGGAATGTTGCTTTCATGAAAATGTTAAGTGAAGAATATCAATCCCAATGAATCCAAATGAAAAAGCAACAGGGAAGAGAGAGTGTTTTAAAGATTTGAAATCAAACTTCTAAAGAGTTGAGAATGCATTTGTTCTACTCTTACTGATCACAGAATCACACAGAATGGTCAGGGTTGGAAGGGACCTCTGGAGATCATCTAGTCCAACCCCCCTGCCACAGCAGGGACACCTACAGCAGTTGCACAGGACGGCATCCAGGCGGGTTTTGAATGTCTCCAGTGTGGGAGACTCCACAGCCCCTCTGGGCAGCCTGTTCCAGTGCTCTGCCACCGTCAAAGGAAAGAAGTTCCTTGTCATGTTAAGATGGACCTTCTTATGTTCAACTTTGTGCCCGTTACCTCTAGTCCTATCACTGGGCACCACTGAGAAAAGACTATTCTCATCTACCTGGCACCCTCCCCTTAAGTATTTATAAGCATTGATAAGATCCCCCCTCAGTCTTCTTTTCTCTAGACTAAAAAGACCCAAGTCCCTCACCCTTTCCTCATAAGAGAGATGCTCCAAACCCCTAATCATCCTTGTAACCCTTTGCTGGACCCTCTCCAGCAGTTCCCTGCCCTTCTTGAACCAGGGAGCCCAGAACTACACACAGTACTCCAGATGTGGCCTCACCAGGGCAGAGTGGAGGGGGAGGATGACCTCCCTCTACCTGCTGGCCACACTCTTCTTGATACACCCCAGGATGCCATTGGCCTTCTTGGCCACCAGGGCACATTGCTGGCTCATGGTCATCCTGTTGTCCACCAGGACTCCCAGGTCCCTTTCCACAGAGTTGCTCTCCAGGAGCCCAGCCCCCAACCTGTACTGATGCATGGGGTTATTCCTCCCCAGATGCAGTACCCTACACCTGCCCTTTTTGAATTTAATCAGGTTTTTCTCTGCCCATCTCTCAAGCCTGTCCAGGTCACGCTGTATGGCAGCACAGTCTTCTGGCATGTCAGCCACTTCTCCCAGTTTTATGTCATCAGCAAACTTGCTGATGGTACACTCTATCCCTTCATCCAGGTCATTGATGACTATATTGAACAGGACTGGACCCAGTACTGACCCCTGAGGGACACCACTAGTTACTGACCTCCAACTAGACCCTGCACCACTAACCACAACCCTCTGAGCTCTGTCAACCACTGTTCGATCCACCCCACTGTCCATTCATCTAACCCACACTTCCTAAGCTTGCCTGCGAGGATGATGTGGGAGACTGTGGTGAAAGCCTTGCTGAAGTCAAGGTAGACAACATCCACTGCCTTCCCCTCATCCACCCATCCAGTCACGCCATCGTGGAAGGCTATCAGATTAGTCAGACGTGACCTCCCTTTGGTGAATCCATGTTGACTACTTCTGATAACCTTCTTTTCCTCCAGATGCTTGGATAGTAAATCTCAGATGTATTTTGTAACTTTCCTAACATCCTCTGTAAGAATATCTTGGCCAATAATTTGTAAAATGGTTCTGTAGACATTTTGACATTGCTTGGTAGTACGTTTGCAATACTGCACAGATCACAGACTTCACTTTTGAGGTTAAAAGTACTAACTTATTATGATATAAATGTGTAGTGTAGAACATAAGTAATCCCCTGAGAGATATTTTTCGGTTATCAGCACTCGGTACTTTTTTTCCTATGACTGTTAAAAATCTGACATGTCTTTGATGTTTCTATGGTACACATACATCTACATCTGATTTTATCTGCTTCCAGAAAACAAATATATCCCTTTTGAATGATGTGTTTGCATTTCATTCTTGGCTTGAACTGTGATCTAGCTTGGTGAATCTCTTCTATTTTTTTGAGCGCAAATTGGTATCATTATGTTGTTTCACCCTCTTCAATGACCAGAGGAAGCCCACTCAAGTCATTGATGGGAGCTGTCCCTCAAGCATGCTCTGAGAAAATGTGAGATTTTGGAAGAGGATTACACTATGTAAGTAATCCTATATAAACCTAAGCAAATCTGCTCCAAAATTTTAATTCTGGCGCAGTACCTACCTCAACAGGGTGGGCCATGCCTTGAACCTTAGCTGTTAGTAACATCCAGCTGAAATGGTGACTAACTGGGACTGGGTTCTGAGTGTCATGATGTCCCTTACGACTTTTAAGCATATAGCAACAAGCTTCTGATTTCTAAGATCGCTACATGGGAAAAAGGTGACACTTTAAATCAATCGTGAAATACTCAGATCTATGGGTGAAATGGATTAAATACAAATCTGAAAATAAATTTCCTCTTACGCGATCCAACCTTCCAGCCTTTCCCCTAGTCTTGCTTTCCAGACAGTAACTTTTAGTGGTTTAGAGCCTCTATGTGTTAAAATAATGTGTGGTCATGGATCCCCATGAAAGCTGCATTCTTTTCACCATTTCTGAGATTTAGCTTTGGATTTGTTTCCAGTTGTAAATGTATCCTTATCTTTTCTATTACGGGCTCTCTCCTTAACTCCACTGTCCCATTTATAGAAGGTTTTCCAAAACTGAGCACACTTCAATGAGCTCAGTCTAATCTACTTTCTGGAAGGTTTTCATGCAGGACACGAAGGCCAGGGCCGGACAAGTGGACAGCCTTCTTTTCTGTCTTCAGTCAGAGTTTCTTTTGCTGAAGACTGTACCCGGTAATGGCATATGACATTGATCAAATAAATAGTTAAGCCACTGTCAACAGCTCCCAGTTAATTTTGATGTGAAGTCAGTCAAGTTTAAAATGTAGCAGATGTTACACATTTGATTTTCAACTGAGAGAGTCTAAGTGTACTTGTGAACTTAATTAAAGGAGAGAAACTTAACTGTTAGGTTGGTGTATGGACTGTGTTGCACCAAGACTACTCTGCAACCTAGTTGTCAGGGCATTCTCTTTTGAAATGGAAGAGATAGGATTTATATCCTGAAGAGTTAAGGTGCAAACTAAAGTTATGTCTTTGACTGAGTACCTGAAATAGACAGTTTCCTGAGCAAAAGGTTATCTTTACAAAAGGCATGAAATGATCCACATGTATAATCTCAAAAAAGGGACGAATGATGTGTTCAAAATCATACAAGAATGGAGAACTGTTACGCACAAAATTTTACAATTCGTAACTGACAGAGTTAGAACAAACAAAATAAAGTACTGTTTAACAATTGTGGGATACTTTGCCATAGCATAGTTCTGGAAGTAGAAAAAGAAAGAAATTAATCTAAAGACAGGTCAATCAGTAACCACTACTGTAATCAGTAATCAGTACTGAATAGCATGACCAAACGCAATTTACCCACATTTGCTCCATTTCTTACCCTCTTTTCCTAGGTGTCTATTACTGGCTACTGTTAGAGACAGAATATTGGAAAATGCAGCTGGTCCTGTTGAAACATAAGCTACTGAAGCTTTCATTTATGAGCCCTCATGTGAACATGGGCACATTAGCAGATGCTTAAGTATAGTAGATGGTAGAGTTTCTGATACAGACCTTTTCTCTGTATTTTTTATTAGTAAGTTAACATCCTTCTCACCTACTTTCTCATTTTGTCTGTTGTGCATCCCATTTTTAGATTTAAATTTAGAATTCTTTTCTTATGCAGTACAGAAACTTAAATGCCTAGTTATTTAGAATGAAGTGTTTAAACTGCAGTGTATAAAGACTGCAGACAGTAGAGAAAAAAATGAAACATCATTTCTAATAAATAATTTTGTAACTGGAACCAGGCATCTAAAAGGTGTGGAGTTTCTGAGTGTGTTTGGGCCTTTCTGCCTTGGTAAAGACAGAGTATTCCTTTTATTTTCACAGCTCTTTATATTGGTGTGAAATTGTTCCGAACCCCAAAAAACTCTATTTGATTTACACATTGATACACTTATTTCTGATGTTTTCCTGAGATATTTAGTATAGAAACAATATAGAAATTTAGTATAGAAATCCATTGAAAGCTGTGAAATACAAAGTTTATGACCATTGGCTCAGGCTGTTCCTCGGCTGCATGTCTCTGAAAGCTGGGATAAAAAAAATGAGCCCTATTTCTGGGGTCTTTCCTAAGTATTTACAATTTTCCACTGCAAGAGACAAGACACGAGCTATACAGATCTTTGTTCTACCCAAGGGCAGCTCATTGCTATACTCTTAAGTGAAGAGAATAATCATGTAGCCAATGCAGTATGATGAAAATGAAGTTGTTATTGATGACCCACCATTGTTTTTATTTGCTTATCACAATTGGCTTGTGATTGGTATCATCTTTGTTTGTCTTTGCTTATCCCAAGATTTAAATCATCAGGCTGGCATTCTTAGCATATGCTCAAATATTCATCATCATATCCAGTGCAGTACTCACACAAAAGCCAGAACACCTTGCTGGCAAGATGACAAGAGATATTTAAGATGACATAAACCAAAGCTCTCATTTCCATGATAACTTTAGCAAGAGTCAGTTTATAGTTGAAAGCTAATGCAAAAAGTACAATAGTCATAACCAAATTATCGACTATGAGCAAATTTTATTTTGTCAATACAAAGACTGATAGTAGATGCCTTACAATAATGATTAAAACCCAATTCACCAACTGTTTTCTGCACACTATGGAAAAAGGAGAATGACCTGCAAATTTAGTGGACTTTCCCATCCACCACCTCCAGTGAATATGGAGTAAATACATCTGACTGCTATGGCATTGTCTCCTAACCCCCATTAAACCCCATTGCAGAAGGATCACAGTCAACAAACACTGAACTTGGATAACTTCCCAGCACTTGCTTGCTGGATCACTTTTATGAATTAAGATAGAATAGATCTATTGTTCTGAAAAAGTCAGGTTCAGAATCCAGAAAACAACTGGAGTGTTTTCAAGAAAAAAGTTCAAATCAACAGATATGTTTTATGAAGGCAATCAAACAAAATTAAACTTCAAATATATTGTATGCCTCAAAGCCAATCTAGCTAAATACAGTTCACTTCTATTGTGCATGACATTCAGGCCATAGATTATATTTAAGATAATTTTTTCTGATTAAAATATGCATATTTAAACTCTTCTTAGTGCGGGCTTAATTTTGAGTTGCCACTGTTTGTAGGGAGATTAATAGTCATAACAAAGCACACTGAATGGCATTGACATTTCAACAACAATGATGAAGTGTTGTAGGCTAGGCTTTCCACAGAAATCCAGATAATAGTAAGTTCGATTTGCTTCTCCAAATACTTGACTGAACATAAATCTTTGGTGTAAACAGATGTATATTTATTTTACAGTGAAATGTTGGATCTGGACAAGGGAAAGAGGTTATATTTTGCTTTAAATGTTGTCATTAAGGGAGTAATGTACAGTATAAAGTTACATAACTGCTCAGAATTTTGTGTTCCTTTTTTGCAGACTTTGTTGATCACACTTCCGTGAATGTTTTGGTTATATAGGGTCATATGTCTTTCCTTAATCAAATTTCTCGTAGGCAAACTACTGTCCTTGAGCAGCGGCTCTACCTGCCAGACTGAGCAGAGAAAATCTCTATTTTGAGGTGCAGAAGCAGCTAGGTTTCCTTAGGAGGTGCTAAAGGGAATCCCAGTCTGTGCGTAATGAGTTTACACTCTTGTGTCATTATTATTTAATCAATTCCTTTTTCACTCATAGCCTTTGTCAAAATAAGCACTATTAACACCCTAATTTTCAAATATTTCTTCTAGTTTAGCTATCTGTGTGGAAAAGGTGTGACAGTAATTTTCACTGCTTGCTTTGGGGATCTTTCTATAAGGACTTTTGTTTTCATTTTCACCTAGCTAAAGGAAAATAGATCAGCACACTTCCTCTAAAATTAAAAAAAAAAAAGGAAGGGAAAGAAAAGCTACAAAGCAAAACCAAGATCCTTACCTGCAAAACAGTAGCAAGGAAAATTATCCTAACATAAAAATGCATGAATTTTTATTATTTATCTTTGTTGCTAAAAAATTTAATACCATTTTCCATGTCTATGTGATAGATATAAACTGACAATTAATGAATGAAAAAAAATATAAATTGTCAATTTTGAAACAGAATCATAAATTCACAGAATCATTTAGTTTGGAAAAGACCTTTAAGATTGTTGAGTCCAACCATAAACCTAATACTACAAAGTCCACCACTAAACCATGCCCCGAAGTGACACATCTACATGTCTTTTAAATACCTCCGGGGATGGTGACTCGACCACTTCCCTGGGCAGCCCATTCCAGTGCTTGATAACCCTTTGGGTGAATAAATTTTTCCTAATATCCAATCTAAACTTCCCCTAGAGCAACTTGAGGCCATTTCTTCTCATCCTATCACTTGTTACTTAGGAAAAGAGACTGACAAACACAGTGTAATCAACATCAATTAATCAATTGCATGTTCCACAACAGATAGGGAAATAACAAAATTAGAAATTCTGTGTGCTATACAAAACAGATTTTCTGGTCTCCCTCACACACCCCTTCTTCCCAAGTCACAGTGAAGTTTAGTTGCATAACCTACACCTCCTTTTGACTGAAGTGCATTTATATTACAAAGATCACCATGCAACCTATTTTCACTGTCAGTCTCTACTCAAAACAGGTTCAGAATTTGAGGTTGAAACTTTATTTTAGGGGTCAGTAGAACTGCAGAAAATTCAGTGAGAATATTCTCTTATTTTTTTCTATATTTGCTGCATATATAAAAGGACGTGATTTCTGCAAAGACTATTAGTATCTTATTTCAGTGAGTACTCAATTATCTTCCACTTTCAAAGAAAAAAGTTCTACCCTAAAACAAGTATTGATATCTAGGGTAAAAACAGGAGACAGTAATGAAAACACTTGGTTTTCTTTGACATTTGTGGTGGGTTGGCCCTGGCCAGCAGCCAAGCACCCACACAGCTAATGAGGGGGAAGCCTTGATAATGTAGAAGGAAAAATAGAAGGAGAAGGAATAAGGAAGCTCATCAGTTGAAATAATGACAGAGAAATCACTCACCACTTACTGTCACAGGCAAACCAGACTTTTCTTGGTGAGTTTAACTCTAATTTTTTTGTCAAATAACATAACCTAAACATTTAATTACTGATTGAAATATAGGGAAACAAAGAAGGTGAACATCAAAACTCTTAGGAAAATACTTTTCCTTTGCCTTTCCCTGACTCACCTTCACTCCAGACACCGCTCCTCCCCGCTCCTGGTGTCCACACCCATGGTATTACCACAGGTTACATGCAGTCCCTTTGGTAAGGGTGGCTGTCATGGAAGGAGTGATGTACTTCACTCACAAGAGCAGAGCAACAATATATTTTATTGATATTAACCAGTGAGTTAACAAATTTCAATGCTAAATGTGACAGTGGTTTAACAAGATTTGATGGCAAGGTACACTTCATTATTTACTGCATAGAGGACAGGGTCAGACAAAGCTGTTAGGGAGACCCATTGGGTGATGAGGTTCAGAATAGACCCACTTGCTTTCTAAACTCCTTCTCAGAGAGGAGTCTAGGTGTGTCTGGATCCAGACTTAGTCCCAGACTTGGTCAACAGTTTATTTTTAAAGGATTATATATGTGCAATCAATCCTTTATATCACTTAGCTAAGATTTCAAAGTTTCAGCGCACTTATTCCTGATTTGCTTACTAAATATCTGATGAGATAAGGATTCTTTCAACCTCGAGGAGTAACCTTGAGAGGTGACCCTGCTTACGGGGAGATCCTGGCACACAGCCCGCTGCTGTGCAGGAGAGCTCAACGGGCTCTGGGCTGTCCACTACTTTTAGAGTAAGAGGATTGACCTATAGTCATATTTGTCTACCACCAAAACATCTGGGTCTCTGCTCCAGACAGTCCCTGGCTACTGTGTTGCCATCTGTCTCCCCCAAAGTCCAACTTAAGCTGAATGCAGCCATCACAACCCCCACTGGTACTTATTACTTAAGCGGAGGGGGAAGGGGGCCGGCCAGGGAGGACACCACCACAGCGGCACAGGAGCACGATCAGGACACAACAGTTTCTGTCTGCTGCTTTTTTGTTCTCGCTTGTCTCTTCTGCTCCAGCATTGGTCCTTCATGGGCTGCAGTCCCTTCAGGGTGTCCCTGTGCCAGCATAAGCTTGTCCATTGCCCTCAGTCCCTTCAGGGATATTACCAGCTCTGCCGTGGAGCACCTTCTACTACCCTGACCTTGTTCTCTTGTTCAGTTTGTTCTTCCCCTGTCTTCCTGTTCCATTTTTCCCTCCTTTTCGATGTTTTTTCATCTTAAACGTGTTTTCACTGAGGACCCACCAGCTTGGCAGATGGGTTCAGCTGTGTCCTGTGGTGGGTCTGTTGTTGAGGTGACTGGAACAGGCTGTGTCCAGCAGGGGGCAGCCTCAACACCTCTCTGCAGAGGCGTCCTCCACAGCCCCCCTCCTCTGCCCTGCTACCAAAACTTTACCTTTTATGCCAATTAGCACTTACATTGATGTTTTTTATACGTCATTGTTGGTAGTCTCACCCGATATCTTGTGTGAAAAGTCACAAATTTTATCATGGCTGGGTGGCTTGTCATCATAGTTTATTTCAGCCGAGTTAGAAAGAGCGATGTGGCTGCTGGGTGTCTATCTTTAGATCAATCAAATAAAACAAGGAGATGAGTATGATTTGACTCAGGCGTTATCAATGAAAGACACAAGTTTTTTTTACTGTTATTTCAGTGACTGAGAGGCAGCTAATAGGCGATAAGTAGCCTTCTGCAAATCAGATGCTTAATTTATTTCTGAAGACAGAAATACAGGGCTTAATAGACTAGAACAGGAAAATAAGATAGCTTTTGTTATAAATTGATTCATTACTGTATGTGCTTAAACTGTGCACCCTCCAGCAAGGTACTGTAAAAACACGAGGACGCAGATGCTGCCTTAGGAGGCTTCAGCAGGTGCTCTTGGAATGGGATCCACGAACCACCTAAAAATTGTTATTTACTATTACCAGATAATGACTTCTTATTCTTACCTTTGGCTAGAATTCAGTACAGGCAAAATAAGATAACAAGATTATAAAATATTTAATACATAAGCTATTCTGATGGTGCTGCAATTGTATTTCAACATGGACAAGAAGTCCAGTCAAATAGTTCTATGAGAAAATGCATTTTTAAATTAAAATTCTATATTAAAAAAGAGAATCCCAAAATGAGTGCATGTGCCATGTCTTTACATACAGAGCCTACCTGTCAAATAATTTGTAAGATTATATGAGGATGTGAAAATGAATTTTCAAGCCTTGGTACTTAGATTCAAACACTAAACAAGATCTGTTTCAAGCTTACAAAAATAACTAAAATTTTCATCTCATTATCCAAAGCAGAGTCTCTGATTGTATATTTATTTTCAAATGCATAATATACGTTTAAATTGTGCCAAATGCCTATGGAACAGCATGCTTTCTTTTAAATTGTGTAGTTTTCCTTATCAAACTTACAAGGAAAATAAAATTAATATAGAAAAGTATTAGCAAATCAGATAAATAATATTGCCATTAATGAAATAACACTATTTCCTATTCCATTCCAGTTCAAGTAGGTAAAAGCTGTGAAAAAGAAAAATATACTTATGTTCCTCATAATTTTTCTCAATAATTATTTAATTATATATTTTCACAACAGTATTATTTATGAAAAACACGTATAAAAACTTTTAGATGCTGTCAATTTATTTACTTTTGTTTCATAGCAAAGTTTATTCTTGCTCAGCCATGTGTAAAGAGCTCCTGTCTTCAGTTCTAAGAATTCCACCCTTGACTGCCTGTTTGTCAGTTTCTCACAGAATTGCCCCGTGCCTTCACTCACACGGCTCCTTGTGCGTTGCATCTGATCCTGCGGCTTGTATGCAAGGCCCCTACTCTGATCATATTTCAGGCTCTCTGAGGACCGTTTCCTTGATTCTGTAAGCCTGCAGGCATTCGATCTAGTAAGTTTATATTTCTTTTTAATCCCATTCTTTTTTTTTTTTGTAATTTTCCCCTTCATTACTCCTTCTCTGTCCTTAGAATGTAAATGCCTAGATGTGCAAAGATGTCTTGCACACTAAAAGTGCAACTATAAGAAATTTTATTGATATGTAATAGAATGGATGTATGAACAGAATATGCAACATTTTGAGGATGCTGCAGCTTCTCATTTTGGAGCAAACTACGATTACATTAGGTAACCTGGCATTCTGTAAAAGGGAGAAATTTTGAAATAGGGAAAGAATAGAAATATTTTCTGGACAAGATATAACTTAACTGAAAGATATTCAATGCTGGCTAAGCACTCCAGTTCAGCAAAATAAGAAAAGAATGGGGCATTTGACCAGAAAAGCAGGAAATCAATACCTCTGGATTCTAGGTAACACGGAAAAAAAGGTACCCCATCTCTCAAGCCCCTTTCAACTTCTTTGTATGTTAAGCAAGCCTTGGATAGGATTGTTAGATGCCATGCTTCTTGGACTAACTGAGCCATTTTCCTTTCCATACATGGAGTTAACATACTGGGTTTTGGCAGACAATCTCTTCAGCATCTGCACACAGCTGCCTTCCTCCTTATCTCACTGTTACTTTGTCAGGTAGACTCTCGAGCACATCCTCAGGTTTTGGCTTTGCTTTTGCAGCAGTTTGCGAATTAAACTGTCCAAGGCAGCCATGCAGGAGGTGATGGTAGATAGTTGCTTTGCTATCATTCTTCTAATATAGGTGTTTTCTTTCATGGCTGAGCCACAGCTTCAGAGAAGACATCCTAGGAACATGCAGGAATATAGGCCTCTACAGGGTGTGAAGCAGAAGAGGCTTTTCTGTGAAGAGCTGCATTTTGTTTTACAGGAATGATGCTGATGTGCATTTGAAGCATGACATTTCTGCTACAAATGGAAAAGAGTTTGTAGTGCTATTAGTTATCTATTAGTTGTTTGATAACATAGTTTTTTCCATACTCTTAATTTGATTATTAATATCTTAAATAATTGGTGACAAAACAATTCCTGAAATTGCTGAGAATACATTCCTGTTTCAAATTTGCACTGTCGTTGATGAAATCAATATTAGTTTTTTTTAGTTTTCACACTTTTAATTTGTGTGGCGTTTTTTGTTCCCCTTGCAAGCCTTGTTCTTCTTTGTCCATTAAGCAGAAATTATTTTAGAACATTCAGACTATGTGGGTCTTAGCTTATCTGCATCAGAACTGTATACCAGCTATCATTTTGCAAGTTGAATATAGCTTGCTGCAATTAAAACTTGTAACTGTATGGATTAAATGCAATAAATTATATACTTGCTTTGTAATGGGCTTACTCTAGTGAAGATTTATATGTTTTTCGGGTTTTGGGTTTGCCAGAAGGGGTTCGTATGCAGGAAAGCTGCAGAACAATTTGCTTTATAGTTGTCAGATCCTATTTTCACTCCTATTTTCAACATTAGACATTCATCAGTTGCATAGTTATACAGGTCAGGAAGCTTGTGACTGAACAATAATAAAATGTTTGTTGAAGAGCCTCTTTATTCAGTTTAACTCCATAGACACAGAGTACAAATGAACAGAGTTATTTGAGAGCTGAATTAACTGTAAGTAATGAAAAGGATGTGAGAATATGTTGAAGTACTCTCAGGTGATGTCAGAATGAAAGTCTTCCCTGTTCGTGAAGCATTGTTCTCTTCTAACTAGCATACATACACCTCTCAGTTGCGTTATTAAAAAGCAGAAGTTGTTTTAGACAAAAACACTTTCCCAAAAAGTTTTGGAAGTGATGTTGCCAAATGATATGTGAATCATTTGATTTCCATTTTGGGACACTGAATTAACTTTTGTCAGGTTACTATATTTGTGGCTAACATTTTATAAAAAATGACACAATTTTAACCTCTTGTAATGCAAGTGAAATAAGTTTATCATTTTCAAGTATATCATACAAAATTTTTAATAAAGGATAATTGAGATGAAAAGCTCTATAACAAATATAAAACTGAAATAATTGTGGATCAGAGTGCTGGCTCTTACCAATGATAGTGTTTTTAACACTTCCTAATTTTCTTATTCTCTGAAAATTCGAAGAACATGAGGTTCCGTGGATTTTAATTTTTCATCCAGTGATGTACTTATGCTGTTTCCTGCATGACACAGATGATGCTGTAAACTGACAAAAATGTTGGGTATTGTATGTTATGGTTTACCTGGGCTGCTACTTTTAACAATGCACTTGATTGTGCAACTAACATTACATAAATTATGCTTCTGGATACATTCTTTTTATTTTTTAAATTGAGGATTTAATGCCTAACAGATTATTTTGAATTCCTCTTAAAATTTATGAAAATTTTGGACAGTCACAAAAGTCTTCACAATGAGCCTGGACTATCTGAGAATTCAGCATTGTTCCTGAAATCACAGTACTTTGAAATCTGAATCTGTGTTCTATTAACAGAAATAATTAACCTCCTACAATGATCATTTTCTTGGATAATATATGTGTTATTTTTTTAGACTATAAAATCTAAAACCTACATGTTGGGGTTTTTTTTTGGCTTTTTTAAATTTAAGTAATAGATTTTTGTATTTATAATGCAACAACATATAGTAACACTTCTGATAATTAGTTTAATTAACTCTCCTTTTGCCATGTATTATTGCAATTGCTTCTGCAAATATGTATCATTACCTCCCAGCCACTAAGAGATTGTCTCAGGAGAGTTAACATCTTTTTTCAATTTCATTAGCTGTTCTCATGATCATCACCTGAAGTGCTTGAATGATCAAATCTCATTTTCCTAAAGCCTATAACTTACTTCTGTAAACTCATCTTTTACAGTGATCCCCTGTATGTATGAGGCATTAGCACTCCTTCATACATTCATGAGAAAATGGCATCTACCATAAAGATTATACTTTCTACCACAGGAGAAGTTCACTCAGTGAAAGGCCAAAATAGACAGTTTTGAAACAGAGCATAAATCTTTCTCTCTATCTATCTTTCCAGTTATGTGATCTGGACTTAAGTGATACCGAGATGATGACAGACATGCACTGGTGGTACTGAATTTGTAAATGACCTGACCAGTAAAGACATTGTACTAAATACTGCACATTACAAAATGTATTAGACTGAATAAGATTTTTCTTTAAGTTAAAAGACATTTTTTCTTCCCATTAATTTTCTATGTAGTCAAAATTTAAGTCCACAGTTTTCTTCTCTCCACACCAAAATCTCCTGTGTTACAAATCTTCATGTTTACTTTGAGAGTTTCATTCACGTAGGGTTCATTTGCTGCCCTCTTTAGCAAAGGTAGGAAAACCAAGCATGTCACTTGTATATTTCTGCAGAAAGTTACTAGGCATACATCAAGTTCCTAACTCTTGGCATTTCATTTTAAGCTCAAGTATAGGATGGATAGGGATTCTAAATGGTAGCAAATGCCAATGTCCTGGTTTGAGGTAGCTGTAAGGTGCTATTTTGATTGTGCTTGTGCAATGTCCATTCTGTGCTACAGGGAAATAAATAAGAATTTAAAAATAGGTCATAAGTTTGCTTTTATGACTGAAATAGTCAAACATAATCTGTGAGTTAGAGGATAATATCCTGGCCTGTTCTGTAAGAACGATTACTGTCAATTAGCTAAACAGATGTTAAGCCTAACTACTTTATGAGGAATTATTACCATTTTAAAATATTTCAGTCCGATGGTTACCTAGCAGCACATTTGTATATAGTTACCTTTCTCTTTTTTCTATATTTTTAAATGTTCCCTTGATTACCAATTCCAATTCTAAAATCATTTATGCATTTCCTAGAGAAAAATAGAATTTTCTGCTTTTTTCCTAGTAACACTGAATAATATAGTTGCGTATATTACTTAAAAATGTATTCTTTTTAGAAAAAAGGTATAGAATTTTAATAGGAAAAATCAAAATTGTATACATTTTTATTGTAAAATGTGAACTGCCACAAACCTAAACCAGTTCTATACTGTTATGAATCAAGTTAAATCTTCTCTGTTATGACAGTGTAGTATTACATCTGTTCAATAAGCCTAAATGAAAGGGTTACAGGGTTATTTGAGTGCATTAAGTATTCAGTCTGAAATAATTAGCATCAGTTTAAGATTATTTCCAAATGCAACATATTCTTACATATAATACCACAACAAAGATTTATTTTAGAGAAGATGTGTAGTTTAGCTAGTGTCTTCCATAGATATCAAGCTCTATGTTGCATCTTGGAAAGATACTTTAGAGAAAAATTGACACACAACTGAGTATAAGAAGAACAGTATGACTTCTACCTAAACAATGACTGTGTAATTTATAGATATGTGTGGTTTTGCCTATGGAAAATTTACAGTAGGTAAATGGGTTTCAAAACCAAGACCAGCGTCTGAAGGTACAATACTGGGGCTGCTTTCATGCAATCTTTTTATCTGTTTACTCATTCAGATTACAAAATATAAGCAAATAAAAAGCAAATCTAACAAAGACAAAAAAATCAGTGTCAAAAATTTGTTGTGTTCTTTGTTATGTATGTGTTTATTGGTGAAATGGAGGAAAGAAAAATATCCACAAAAACAGGGAGTGGGAGAACGCAATAATTACTAGGGAAGTCAGGGAGATATTTACAATATAGAGTCTGTATCTCCTAAATCTTCTGTTTACTATACTAGTAAATTGAATAATTCCAGGGTACTGTGGTTTTTTTGTTTACTTTTTGTTTGTTGGTTTGTTGTTGGGGTTTTTTTTGTCATTTGAATATTAAATTACAATACATCTGTTTCAAAGTAAGGATGGCTCATTTACTTCTGGAACAGATAGCTGTTTTATAATGCACAGAGATAGCATATTGTGCCAAAGCAAAGTGCAGTAAACTCTGGCAAAAAAGAAATGGTAAGGCAGATGAATTGTTTCTATACTCAAATATGCAGAAAGAAAAAAAATAATAAGAATTTGTGCGAGATAATAAAACAATTAGAAAAAAAAAAATCCAACACAAAAACTTTGGTAAAATATTAAGTGACACAAAGAAATATACAGAAACACAGCACGTCTCTGTTAATGCAGCTTCACATTGGTTGTGTGGATGTAAGAGGATGATTAGAACCCATTGACAAATGTGGAAATGCACTAGTAAAAAAGGGATGCATGCAGGGTACTGGCAGAAGTAGTTCATGATTTGAAATAAGTAAAAAGGGAATTGTTTGGGTTTTGGGGTTTTTTTTGTCATTTGATTAATAGATAAAAATAAAATATTTAAAAAATTCAAAATATTTGGGGTTTCTTTCAGATACTTTCCTGTTTTCTTCCCTTTTAAAGGGACAAGAGGAGAAAGGAGCAAAGAAATGAAAAAAAAAAGTGATTTGAAAATGGAAAGGAATATGAAATGGTGGATTATTTTTTTTTTTACACTTTTTATGAAAGGTTTCCTTTTTTTATGCAAACACTAACACATTATCAAAATTTATTGAAGAAGATTCTCCTCCAAGTGTCTTAAAGTAATCAAAACAAGTTATTGTTTGATCAGCCCTGCTTATAAATCAGGGGAAAGTATGTTACTAACCATAACTTACAAAAAATTATTGGACTTTTGTGTCTAAGGAGTCTATTTATTTCTATTTCATTCCAGAGACTGTCAGTTTGCCGTTCTAAGTATTCTATACAGCAGTCACCCTATGACAAATAACTTGAGGTGGCTCCGCAGTGTACGATCAGGTGGTTTCTCTTGCCTCTCCTTTCCTGTGTCTATCTGCATAATTTCGCTATAAATTTAAAAGAATTGAATTTAATGTACTTCTGTTGCTTAAAGGATTATAATAATTTTCTGTTTGAACTACAAGTATGATCATGAAAAAAGGAACTAGTTAAGAGGATTACTTCTGGGACTGGATTTATACTAGGAGGCCAATGTCAGGCCAGAGTTTTAGCCTTAGTTCTGGCAGGTCTTGGTTTCACAGCTTAGCAGGCAAACCTTCAACAGTTTTAAATGTATCCTTTTGTAATGACACAGTATATCCACAAAAGAAAGTTGAAAGATGCATTCAGGAGGCAAGGACTGGGAACAGAGTAATAGCAAATGTACAGCTCAAAAAAATCCCACTTTCAGAAAGGCTATTACAGCTATAAATGGGGGAAATGAGTAAGACATGGTAAGGAAATTAAAAGAGTCTTTCAACCACTGTACGGTGAGAATACAAAAATCTTCTGAGAAGATGTGCCAAATGCAAAAGTATAAAGGAATAAAACTGGGGGGGAAGGGGGCCTGAAGAGGGAAAAGACTGAAGTTCTGCAGATAAATGCATTTCTAATGACTTTCTAGAAAAGTCAGTACCTTTCTGACTTTGCTATAAATTTTTTCTCTAACATTTTTTAATTTGTAGAATAAGTCTTTGAAGATACATGGGAGTAGGTCTTTTTCTTCTGTGTTTGAGCAAGCCAACGTGCTAGAATCCTGTTATATGATTATCTATAGGAATAATATAAAACTGAAGTAATGAGTAATGATTAGTAGTGATAATGACACAGAGAAAACACATACTAAGTTAGAACAAAATAAAGAAAAAATTGTAAGAATGAAGACAACACTGTACGATAGCTACAACGCAAGTGCTTGGCTGTCCTAAATTAAAATCTTAGTTTAGTTATTTTCAAGCATTTTAGAGAAATCCATAGCATATTTTTAATTAGACAGAGCAAAATGAGAAGTCTGCATTTAAATTATACTGAATTATATGGTTGAGTAGTTCTTCAGGTAAGCCACTGTCAGAGTCCAATACTCTCTGACCAGGTTCTTTTACATAGTTCACACATGGAAGGTAAAACATTTGATATAATATCTAGTTATTTAAAAATAGTTGATGTTACATGAGATTTTTTTTATTTAGCAGAGTTATACAAAACATAGTGCCTAACACAATACAAATGTAAGTTAAACTTAGCAAAATATAGCAAAAATTGCAATATTTCATTCAATCAGCATACCAATATGATCCCCATAACTGTTCTCTATAATATGCTCACTGTCACAACGCTGGGTGTCCCCAGTCACCACAAAGGAAAATGTGGGTTGAAACTGGATCAAGCCTCTTGCTCGCTTCAAAATTCTTCTGCTAGTTGTCTGCTTTTTATACTCTCTATTGGATTTAGCCACATAGTCACACTTCCCATGCTGGTCTGGCTAACTCAGGGAGACATTCATGCTTTTAATGAAGTCAGGGAGAAACATTTACACCACCAATTGATCCACTCAACTGTTCACAGCTGTTCATCTAAAACAAAGGCCACCCTCTGGTCCCCTTTGTGTTGAGATACAGTCAGCTTCTTTGCAACAGCAGTGGTCAGTCACAGCCTACATTATTCCCTGACCTTTGTGTGCACATCGCCTTTGCCCGTCTCCTCTGAGCCTTCATTCATTGTAGGGATTTGTCAGTCACAGCCACTCTCATGTGAAAACATTTCCTATGATTAGTATTACCTGCTTTTAGATTTTTGGGGGGTGTTAGATATAAATCAAATAATCATGAAATGTACAGTGTATGAGAAAAAATATTATTAACGAATTATCATACCTTTTGCAGATTTTTTCCAATTCTACATAAATACTAAGAATTGATGTAAATGTTAACATACTATTACTCTTTCTTGAGGCTGTTAAGTAGATTGCTTATATCCATGGCTGAAAGTTATCCATGATCTTTCCTGTAGGTGATCATTTAACATTTAACAACACTCACTGAAACTTGAAAATTTCTAAGTAACTTACTAAGATTTGTATAAATTATTTATAAACTGGAAAGAGTTGTTTATTACTTGTCTGGGCAAGTATTTGCAACCCTGCATTCTCTTAGCCTTCTATCTAGACTTCGGAAATCAAATTTGAGGAATGGAACTTTCTCGGTTTATGGCCTAAGCTGGCCAGTCATAAACCACTTCCTCTCTGAAAGCTACATAAACAAGTTTGATAGACCCACCAGCTTTAGCACGGATAATGATAAAGTTAATATACAACTT
Source organism: Pluvialis apricaria (assembly GCA_017639485.1). Taxonomy (NCBI): domain Eukaryota; kingdom Metazoa; phylum Chordata; class Aves; order Charadriiformes; family Charadriidae; genus Pluvialis; species Pluvialis apricaria. The sequence goes on from CM030009.1 coordinate 99,213,729, forward strand.
CTGCTTCAGATTCTGTTAGAAGCTTGCAAGATCTTGCCCAAACTTTGACTACAATAAAGCTTGTAGTTACAATGGGTATTCTGGAGTCATAAGGGGTCAATTGTTCACAGAAAAAAACTCACAAAAGTGGGCGAGACCATGGCAGCTAAGACAGCTCAGGGCTTGTGTCCACTGCTTTTGAATATTTTAAATGTTGTAAGCCTAGCTGTAAGGAGTTTCATCTTCAAATCTTAACAAGAATATCATGAGAGCAGCAGCAAGACTAGCTTATGATTTATTAAGTATAGTTGGACAGTTTTTAGAATCTGAAATAAACACCAGGGACCAGCAGATTGCTGCTTTAACAGCTAAGCTTTAAATGTGAGCGGTGTCTGTTAACATATCTGTTCCCCACTCTACTCTTATTGAAATGGAATGAAGCTGCATCAGGGGAAGTTCGGATTAGACATTAGCAAAAGGTTCTTCACTGAAAGGGTGGTCAGTCACTAGGACAGGCTCCCCAGGGAAGTGGTCACTGCACTAAGCCTGTCGGAGTTCAAGGAGCATCTGGACGATGCTCTTAGTCATATCGTTTAGTTTTAAGTAGTCCTGAGAGGAGCAGGGAGTTGGACTCGATGATCCTTATGGGTCCCTTCCAACTCAAGATATTCTATGATTCCAAACCCATGAAGAAAGTGAATTAATAAAGATCATGGAGATCAAGAAGATCATTATGACAAATGATCTCCTCTTACCTGTTGTTCCAACTCAGATTAAACGATAGGTTTTGTCAAGCAATAATTCTTAGTGAATTCTGAAATGTTTGGTTTGTAGCCATACAGCTAACCTCCCCTTTCCTCACTGTCTTCCCAACTCCTTCAAAGAACTTGATGACTGTGGTGAGTTAACCTTGGCTGGATGCAAGATGCACACTAAGCCGCTCTATCACTCCCCTTCCTCATCTGGACAGGTGGAGAAAAATATGAAGAAAGGCTCATGGATTGAGATACTGACAGGGAGTTCACTCACCAGTTACTGTCACAGGCAAAACAGACTCGACTTGGGGAAATTAATGTAATTTGTTGCCAATTAGAAGTCAGAGTAGGATAATAAGAAACAAAAATCTTAAAATACCTTTCCCCCACCCTTGCCTTCTTCCTGGGCTCAACCCACTCCTGATTTTCTCTACCTCCTTCCACCCAAGCAGCACAGGGATACAGGGAATGGGGGTTACAGTCAGTTCATCGCACATTATCTCTGCTGCTCCTTCCTCCTCACACTCTTCCCCTGCTCCATCATGGTGCCCCTACCATGGGAGACATTTCTCCACAAACTTCTCCAATGTGGGTCCTTCCCACAGGGTGCAGTTCTTCATGAACTGCTCCAGCGTGGGTCCTTTCCACATGTCCTTTCCATGGGATGCAGTCCTTCAGGAATGGACTGCTCCAGCTTGGGCTCCCCTCTCCATGGGTTTGCAGGTCCTGCCAGGAGCCTGCTCCAGCAAGGGCTATCCACGGGGTCATAGACTCCTTCAGACTCATCCGCCTACTCCGGTGTGGGGTTCCCCACAGGGTGCAGGTGGATATCTGGTCCACCATGGACCTTCATGGGCTGCAGGGGAACAACCTGCTTCACCATTCTCTTCACTGCGGGCTGCAGGGAAATCTCTGCTCCAGTACCTGGATCACTTCCTCCCCCTCCTTCTTCACTGACCTTGGTGGCTGCAGATTGTTGCTCTCACATATTCTCACATCCTCTCTTCTGGCTGCTGTGACTCAGCAGTTTTTTTCCCCTCTTAAATATGTTATCACAGAAGCGCCACCACCATTGCTAATGGGCTTGACCTTGGCCAGTGGCAGGTCCATCCTGGAGCTGACTGGCACTGGCTCTATTGGACATGGGGGAAGCTTCTAGCAGCTTCATACAGAAGCCATCCGTGTAGACCCCTGATACCAAAACCTTGCCATGTAAACCCAAAACTAAAAGAAGTCTTATCTACAGAAAACTCACTCCTGGAATATTAGATGTTCATTGAGGCATACCATATTTATAAATTACTTTCCCCAGCGTAGGCTCAGAAATATTAACAATGTCAGTGAGTCTTTATTTAATGTGTTTTGTCTTGTGCCTGATTGCTCTTGTCCTGTCAGTGGGGGCTACTGAGAAGATTTTGGCTCCCTCATCTTCATTCCATTCCATCAGGTATTTATACGTACAGACAAGATCCCCCTGAGCCTTCTTGCTTCCAGGTTAAACAGTCCCAGCTCTCTCAACCTATCCTTATATGAAAGATGCTCCAGTCCCTTAATCAGCCTAGTGGCCCTTCTCTGGACCCAGTCCAGTATGTCCATACCTTTCTGTACTGGGGAGCCCAGAACTGGACGCAGAACTCCAGTTGTGGTCTCACCAGTCCTGAGTGGAATCTCCATCTGAACACAAGTAAACACTTCTTTTTACTGTGAGAGTGGTCAAACACTTGGGCAGGTTGCTCAGGGAAGTTGTGAAGTCCCCACTTGTGCATGTATTCAAAACCTGACTGGACACAGTCCTGGGCAACCAGCTCTAGGTGATTCTGCTTGAACATGAGGTTTGGACAAGATGACCCCCAGAGGCTCCTTCCAACTATTCTGTGATTCTGTGAAAGCCAAATATAGAACTCTAAATTCAAATGACAGTTCTATCCGTAGAACTAGGTATTCTATTGCCAACACCCTACAGCTGTAGGATGACATTAGTATCACATCCTTGACTGTAATACTTCAAGTCTTTCATTCCCTATCTCAGGTATCGTTTTTATAGCCGGTCTTTTCCACAGCAACCAAGCCCAGGTGTTACAGATCTTGATTTGCAATGAAATAGTTTATCTATTCTAACATTTCAATTTTGCAGATGACCTAAAAGCCAATAAAAATTCAGCTATCATTCCATGAAAGAAAATTATCTATATATTATTAGAATTTATGTCATAATTAGATATTGAAGTTTACTTCAGATTCTTTCTATCTGTATTTCTACATGACACAATACACTATGCAAAGAATGGTTAATAAAAATAATAGGAAACTTCTAGACTAGGAGTACTGAAATGTTACCCTTTTATATATTTTAGAAATGTATCTGTTTTCATTATTTATATAATGCAGAAATACAGTTTTATTTTACACAGACTAAAGTTGCAAAATTAGTGCTTTTTCTAGAGAACAGATTAGAAACATTGTTCAGATGTGCAGATTTTAAGAGCCAGTGATATTTAATTCTGATAAAGGACCCTAAGAAATGAAAACAATTTGTGACAATTGAATTTCACAGATGGAAAGGTACAGTAATACTATTGCAAAATGCAAGATCATGAATTAAATCTTACATCAAATAAAAGTAATTGCAAACATCTCAAATGGATATTGAAATCTCCAAGTATAGTTCATGTATTGCAATGCATTATGGAAGTCAACAGATGAAATGTTTTAAACAGATACCGCTTTTTGAATAAGAATGCTTATGCACAAAACAAGCTGACAAAATGTTAGAAACCTTGCAAGACCCAAAAGTGAGAATAAAACATAATTAGATTGTAAATCTCAATTATATGAGGTGAATTCACTGATAAGTTAGGTAACATATCTAAAACTAATTCCTTTTTCATTTAATGTTTGTGAAAAAAGCCCCAAAACACAAAAAATCCCACGAACAGTTAAATAGGATTTTCTGAAAGTAAGTGGCAGCATTTTTATCAACATATGTACATTTAATCAGAAAAGAAATTTCTATGAACTAAAAATATTTTATAGCTTCTAGAATGTTGATACTGTTTTCCAAAAAGCTTCAGAAGCTGTTTTACCAACAGTAAGTTGAATTAATTTTCAGATATTATTTACATAACAGTTAGTATAATATTCCAAATTTACTATATATTAAACATTCTCTTTAAGTCTTCTTAATGTTGAGAATTTTTTATGTTAAAAATACCACCATGACTGATGCTATTTGTAACCCAGGCTAAAAAAGTATAGAATTTAGGTAAACATTTCTAGTGTCTTCATTTCAAATTTTGTGCAACATTTTTAATACCAAAATAAGAATAATAAAACTTGGAAACCCAGAAAATCTTTCCTTAGCTCTTAAATTATGAAGTTTTCGTGTTTCAGTTCAGATTAAATGTTTACTTTTAATCACTCTTATCAAGAGGTAGACAATTAATTTTATAGGTTTCTCTCTAAGACACATCTGTCTCCCTCTAGTTTTGATAGATGATAGCAATTTTTTTTGTTTGTTTGCATTTTGCTGTGTTTTACATAATATGTTAAAGTAAGTGTGACTGGGCAGCAGAGAAGTTATGAATGTTTCCTGTCCTTACAGATGCATATGGATACCTCTATGGAAAGAGTGAGAAAAGTGGAAAAGTGTGTTGTCTGATTGCAGCTCAGTATGAGCTTTTGAAGAAGTTCTTGCAGTGCAGGTGGTGAGCAAAAACCTAAGTAAGCAAGGATTGTCAAGCACGACCAGAGCCAAGGAGATCTTCGAAAGAACAGGGAGGAGGCTGCAGAGACTACAGAAAATACAGACAGGGGTTTTTACTTTCCTAGGGAGAACAGTGTAGATTTTTTTCAGTCCAAAAGACCTCTGAAAATTGCTGGACGACAGGAAAGGGTATAGCATTCAGTTACACAATGGGTATTAGTAATGCTGTTTAAAAAATCCTTCTCTTCATGTCTGATCAACTCTAACTTATAAGTATCTTGCTCTAATAATCCTAGAAATCCAAAACCATCTGGCTCCCAGAAGAAAAGGAAAAGGTGTGCATCTATTTCAAAGCTGTAGGTGCTTTGGGGTCAGCAGCCATCAATCGGTTTCTAGGTTTAGAATTTCTGGAGAGATTTCACTATTTTTTTCATCTTTGTCAGATGTTCTAAGGGTCTTCTTTTGTTTTGCTTTGGGGTTTGGTTTTGTTTTGCTTGGCTTTTAATTTTTTTTTACCCTGAGCTCTGCTGAGTTTTACCAAAACCTACTGGGAAAAATGAAATGCTCTCAGCAGGAAGCATTGAACCAGTTTCTGCTTTACTCTGACAATTACAGTCTGCGTGCTTCCCTCAGAGCTGGAGGCTACTCTGGCACATGTACCTCTTTCATGAATGATCAGCAGAACAGCAAGGAATCTCTCACAGCTGTTTGAGAAATTAATTTTCTGAGATCATAATGAGAGTCTGAGATTTTGCCCATTCAAAATCTATCATTGGAGCAACATTGTTTTAAGAAAAGAAAAACAAATTTCAGATATCAATGTAAATTAATTTTGATGCATCTGTAACCTTTTTCCACTGAGCCAGGAAGCGTTGCTGCTTTGACTAGTAACACAAGTAAAGTTGAATAAAATCACCACTTGAATAAAAGCAGCATGAGGTCCAAACCGGATCTTTTCAGGCAATTAAATTCAAGCACAATCTCATCAGAGTTTTATAAAACTTTCTTTCCTATAGTGTGTTTCTGAAATTGAAACAGTTGACAAGATACCTGCTTCCTCAGAAGTAGAGAGTTTGAATACTGTTCCAGGAACATGTCAGCAAAAGATAACTTATTGTGATCATTATTTGTGATAAGAATCTGGAGAATAATGTTGATACATTTCTCTTTTTTTGCTACCTACATTTTTTTTTCCCACCATCAGCTAAAATCTTCTTTTGAGGATTATTTGTAGAGTCCTGATTATTCCCTGAGTGTCCATTTCAGCTGAGGTTTTAGGAGAACTGCAAGTTCCTTTCTAACATTGCACTTGTTAGCTCTTCATATAATTTTCACATCAAGACTGAAATTCTCTTATACAATCCACATGATACCTTCTTCAAAATTAAGATTAAAATTCTATTTGCCTCATCTTGACTTGTGGAGATGTTTGCTTTCAAAACTACCTTATTTTTCTGTGCCATATGTGAAAAAGATTTTCCCTGTGCACCTGCTGCTACTTAACTCAGATAGATAGAACTCAGGTTATTGACAGTGACTTCTAAATGCTTGACTTAAATTCAGATTTTTAATAGTGACTTCTAAAGACCTAGAAGGATGTAATCACATGCCTATTTACTCATGTTTTTCAAAATAAATACAGTAAGAATTATGAGTTTTCTGATTTTTCATTCAGATCCCTGAAATATAGTTGCCCCGTATTCTTTATTCTGTGAATTCATACAAGAATTATGATGGAGACAATTAGTTAATATACAGTTGATCTTAATTTAGTATGAGTTGTCTTAGTGACTACTTCCTGTATTTAGAAATATGCCACTTCTCGTAGCAGAAAAGAAAAAAAGTATTGAAAAGTCCTGGAAACAAGACTGAAAAAAAATATCTCTGTACTTGTTTTTTATTTGTAAGAAACTGCATGCTGTCTGAAATTGATTTTTCTAAGTCTAGCAACTTGAACAACTACTAATCTATGCTGGGGACATATTAATGAAAGTTTTAGGCTTTTAAAGACAAGATACAATCAACTATCCAACTGCATCTACATTTTTCAGTCAGATTTTAACTACAATTGAAGAATGAAAAACATTGAAAATATTTACTGATAATAGTACATATGTTTAACTTTGAAAATTAGTTCATTGCAATATGTAAAACAAAAAGCTTAAATATACTGAGAGTCAGATTTAGTATAAAATCAGTCATCACTGGACACATAAATAGTTTTACATACAGAATTTTTCATGGCATAGTAATCTATTCAACTGAGAAAGGCTAACATTCAAGGTCTAATTGTGCTCATGGTACAGTGCTTAGTACTGCACAATCTGTTAACCTTTTTTTTTTCTTTGATGGTTTTATCTATCATTTACACAGGTCTCAATTAAAATTCAATGAAACTAGTGTAAATATTTCAACCAGCTGAGTGTTAGGTACTTCACATATTTTGTGACTTGTTATATTATAAAATAGGTGATATCACCATAGATAATTTAATTACATTAGCAGTACTTTTATCTCAAACTGTTTCATTGTTCAGCCTTTTACAGAAAAAGAATAGCTTAAGAGTAGCCCTAAGAATATTCAAGTAACTTTTCTAAAAAGTAAAATTAACATATAATATTCAATTATCTTGGATAAGCAAATTCTTCAAATGAAGGAAAAGGAAAGAACTGTTGGTTGACCTTCTCACCTCTGATGAGGATTTATAGATTAAATTCTAATATTTATATTTTTTGATATGTTGAAACAGTAATGAAGAAAAAAAACCTTTTCATGTCTTTGAGATTTCAAAGCAGTAATACCTCATTCATGGGTCACAATGTATTAACATTAAGTACAGCAAACAATGTTTTAGAACAGTTGAGTATTCAACATGAAAGAAGTAAAAAAGAACACAGAAGGCAAATCTAGTGTACCTTCCTAAGTATTGTTTAATAAAACAAAATTGTTTTTGCATTGAATAATAAAATCAGCAACACAAGTGATACTAACTGGACAGCAGAGGAAATACATTACCACAGGACTGCAGAGAAGGAGAAACCTCAAGGCAAATCCAACAGTAAACACGGTGGTCAGTGGCAGAACACAAATATCGGTGGCTTTGGTTCCCAATCTACATATTAATTCTGTATACAATAAGTAAATAAAGCTAAGCTTTTCTTTTGTATTTAGAATCCTCTTAGGGTTTTATGTTGCCCATCGTACTTTTCATGCATTCTCCTTGAAAATTCTGTTCCCATTTTTAAAAAGTTTGTGCATGCTTTACTGTTGTGGCTGAATATTTTCAAAGTTTAAACACCAAAAGCAAAGGTAGCATGATGGTGGGCAAAAGAAATGTGTACCCTGTTCTTACTCAAACCGTTTTCATTTCATTCTTCATACATCACCAATCAGGAAAGCTATTTGGAGGAATGTAACCGAAGCAAACAGTCCATACATGTTTCAGTGAATGTCAATGCTCTTTATCATCATCACCGATGGTCACTTTCAGAACCTTGTTCTATGATCGCACTATAACTGTTAAAGGGCTTGAAGCTTCTTGTCCATTGTTGTGGATCTTGTGTTGACAAGTACGGAAGTGTTAAAGGACAAAACACATTTTGAAACACTTCTGCCTTCTCTCTTTTAATACAGCTGTAGTGCAATTAACTAAATATGATTTATGTAAATTAGCATGTAGATTAAGGATTATTAGAAAGGAGTTTTATCACAAGAACACAGTGTGTTCCTTAGCAATTTCCATTCTTAATATTTCTAGCAATGTTTTTTCCCCCAGGCACCATAAGCATCACCAGTGATTGCAGCAAACCTGTGAAATTCAGTAGAGTGAAGTCAGTGGGTCCAGAAGGAATGCCATTCTCAGTAGCTTGTGAAACTTTAGTCAGGTTTGGCTGAGATATAAACTTCTGAATATGTCCTTTTCTTCTCTAGTTTGTATTGTGACCAGTTTTCACCAAATGTGAATATGATCTACTGTGCCACTGCATCAATAGCACAACAGCATGTAGATCCTGGGACAATGCAAGTTCTTCAGAGAATGTAGGAAAAGGTGCTGTATCAAGTATATTGTCAGACAAGCATATTGACATATCCTCCATCAATTGGAGAAGCAGATTTACTTTCTACAGGCCTGCTGTGCATAGACCATTCAAGCAAGCCCCCCCCCCCAAAGGTTTTAAGCTAAGAAATAAAGCCATGTTTTATTCAAACAGCATGTTTGATTACAAGCTTTTTAACAGAGAAAACCAAGGAAGACAGAACATACACAGAAAGGGTTCATTAACAGCTCTTACATATTGCACTGTGCAAATCACTGATTCCAGTCATCTCAGTGACTTTTTGGCTTGCCTCAAACTCTGTGTGCTTCAGTCTTTAGAAAGTATTGTCATCACTTTGGGGGCCTGTGACTACCAGTTAACATTTGCAAGCACACAGCTCCCTACTGTGTCTGCCTCACAACTCTTTTCGACCTTCTCCCCCAAACATGAAACTTTCCTTCATCCTTCTATCATCTCCTTCTATCACAGCAAACATGGGCTGTACTGCAAGGGAGGGGAGGGGAGGGACAGTGACCTCAGTGACAAGGGGCGCCGTCCCACAGCACCCATGCAAGAAGCACAGAGTAGGTGTGGTGATGGCTTTCAGAGACAGCCAACAGTCCAGTGGTTCCCAGACAGGTCCACAATGAGGAGACAGGTCCTGAGATCAAGCCAGTAAGTCAACTGTTTCAGTCAGGGTGGAGACCCAGGTAAGCAAGGTATAATGTCAGGTAGCAGCCCACTTCCAGCATAGCCCAGGTGAGGGCCAAGGGCAAGAGCCTGAGCTTAAATGCAGGTCCCGAGTGAGATGGGGGACCTCCAGCAAGCTCCCCTACAGCTGCCTCTCAGCAATTTTCACAGCAGTTTGATGCAAGGTCGCAGCCCCATCCAACCAGAGCTGACTTCAAGCACAGGCAGGCAGTCCACATAGTGTGTGTGTAACGTGTGGGGAGATGGCAAGAGAAGGTTCATTCTGGTCCCAACATGGTGACATGATGTTCCTAAACATTTTCTGATTTATTTATTCTCTTCTCTGGTAGATTCTTAATTTTTTTTCTGAGAGGTTTTTAGAGTCAGATATCTTCTGTGGGTATTTCCCCAGTTTTGCATAAAGTATACTTTATTTTTTTCATTAGTATTTAATAATTCTTATTAATAGAAAGAAAATATAATCTTTAAGATACTGAACTGGAATGAAAATAGCTTGGGATTCATGTTTGCTTTTAAATTACTTCCCTGGGGCTCTGCATAAACCTTTCTACTTTAGTTCTCATTTAGTACAAAATAGAGTATTGTGCTGCTTTTCACCCAGCCTTACGTAACTTTAGGAGTTAGATTTTCTTCAAGTATCTTACTGTGTGTCCATACAAGTCCCAGTCTTGGACTTTTTTTAGTCCTCATCAATTACGTGGAAGCATCTGGGGTTATAGATATGAAGATTTTCTCCTTGCCTAAAGCAGACCTAAAATATAACAGTTATCATAATCGCTTACAAAGTTCATCTCATGACATCATTTTGTTTCATGACATTGCATCAGCACTTTGCAGATATTTAATTTCTTGGCTGACTTTCTAAGTCATGTATGTTAATATTGTAACTCTGTTTCATGCTAGCTCTTTACTTTTCATGTTATTCACTATATAACTTTTTGTTTCTCTTGATTTTATTGCTAAAAACCCCCACTTTGTTCTCTCCTGATATTTCTTTGCCACCTTCCTGTTTTTCCACTGCTTTTACAGGTTGTATTTGTTTACTTAACATTATTAATCTTAGTATTCCCATAATAATATTTCAGTTGCATGAAGATCAATAATGATTTTTTGTGAAGACAGAGTATCAACAGTTATAATACTACTGATTACTTATTTTAAAATAGTTCAAAAGTTTTATCCCATAAAAATATTGTGAGGAAACACATTTTCTTTACCAGTAAAAATGAAGCCTGTATATGATACCAGAACTATGCATAATTACATGACTGAAGGGCAAAATATATTATAAGCGGGCAAGAATTCTTCTGCATTAGACATGCAATAGCTTTCTTTTTGAAGTGTCTAAAAAGAAAAATAACCTTTTTGTAAACATCCATTATAGTTACCCCTAAGAAAATTTCCTTATGAAAAAAGGTATGTAAAGATGGCTTGCTGAATGTAAGATTTCTAAATATACAGTAATATAGAGCACAGACTTTTACACCTGATAATAGTGACAGATGTAAAAGCAGCTATAATGGATATAATAGTTCAACACTGTTACCTTAAGAGAAAAGATGCTAAATGGTCCAAACCACACATTTGATAGCACATTATCTAATAGTATCGTTGAACATAATGAGATTCTGAAGATAATGGAATGGTCTCAAAATAGAAAGACTACGAGTATTCTGTAACAAGGCTAGCAGTTTTCTTGCAGAACCATGTCCTATCTTTTTTTTTCTATGGGGAATTAGCTCCCAGGGGTGGAAATACAGAGACAGGGAGAGGAATTAGAAGTTAGCATGCTTGCCTGGCTGTGGAGTTAGGTGGTTAGTGTACTTCAACTGTTTGAATGCAAAATTGCCATTCAGAAATTAAATTAAAACAAAAACCATCCTGGGAGGAGGATCAAAATCTAGTTTCTACCTCTTCTGAGTTTAATATTCTAAGCCTCAAATCTGCTATTATTACTATCATAGTCCATACCTTTCCAGTATCTTCAAAGGCTTAAACAGTGCTGGTCACTCTGCTGCACAAAGGTCATTGGGATAGGTTCACATGCACAGCAATTTACTAATAGGACATAGCTAAATTTTAGATGTTTTCACCCCAATTTAGATGACAATAGGAGAGACTGAATATCACCCTTTGATATTATCCTATAATTTTCAAGGGCTCACTGAGTCATTTAATATTCTCCAGTTCAAGGTTTCCACAAACGGTATCTTTCCTGTCCTATTTTGACCTTTCAGCAAAGCCCAAAGTATGCTCCAAAATGTTATTTAAGTACATAGGGGAAGAGCAGGACATTTAATGAGATGATGTAATTAAAACAACATCATCATCCATGTGCACTTTAGAGACAGACCAGGTGTATGTAGGTATAGAAATATATACCTCTGTATGTCATAGAATCATAGAATTGCTGAGGTTGGAAGGGACCTTTAAGATCATCAAGTCCAACCATTAACCTACCCTGACAAAACCCACTTCTAAACCATGTCCCTAAGTACCACATCTACCCTTTTTTTAAATACCTCCAGAGATGGTGAATCCACCACCTCCCTGGGCAGCCTATTCCAATGTTTAATAATCCTTTCAGTGAAAAAATGTTTCCTAATATCCAGTCTAAACCTCCCCTGACATAATTTAAACCCATTTCCTCTTGTCCTTTCACTAGTCACTCGGGAGAAGAGGTCAGCCCCCACCTCTCTACAACCTCCTTTCAGGTAGTTGTAGAGGGTGATAAGGTCTCCCCTCAGCCTCCTCTTCTCCAGGCTAAACAACCCCCGTTCCCTCAGTCGTTCCTCGTAAGATTTGTCTTCCAGACCCCTTAGCAGCTTTGTAGCCCTTCTCTGGACACGCTCCAACACCTCAATGTCCTTCTTGTAGTGAGGGGCCCAAAACTGAACACAGTACTCAAGGTGGGGCCTCACCAGTGCCGAGTACAGGGGGATGATCACTTCCCTAGTCCGGCTCACCACACTATTCCTAATACAGGCCAGGATGCTGTTGGCCTTCTTGGCCACCTGGGCACACTGCTGGCTCATATTCAGCCGGCTGTCCACCAACACTCCCAGGTCCTTCTCTGCTGGGCAGCTTTCGAGCCACTCCGCCCCAATCCTGTAGCGCTGCATGGGGTTGTTGTGACCCAAATGCAGGACGCGGCACTTGGCCTTGTTGAACCTCATACCATTGGCCTCAGCACATCGGTCCAGTCTGTCTAGATCCCTCTGCAGGGCCACCCTACCCTCAAGCAGATCAACACGCCCACCTAGTTTGGTGTCATCTGCAAACTTACTGAGGGTGCATTCGATCCCCTCATCCAGATCATTGATAAAGATATTAAAGAGAACCGGCCCCAGCACCGAGCCCTGGGGGGCACCGCTTGTGACCAGACACCAGCTGGATTTAGCTCCATTTACCACCACTCTCTGGGCACAGCCATCCAGCCAGTTTTTTACCCAGCGAAGAGTCCACCTGTCTAGGCCATGAGCAGCCAGTTTCTCCAGGAGAATACTGTGGGAGACGGTGTCAAAAGCTTTGCAAAAGTCCAGGTAGATAACATCCACAGCTTTTCCCTCATCCACTAAGTGAGTCACCTCATCACAGAAGGAGATCAGGTTTGTCAGGCATGACCTGCCTTTCACAAACCCATGCTGACTGGGCCTGATCACCCTGTTCTCCTGCATGTGCCGTGTAATGGCACTGAGGATGATCTGTTCCATCACCTTCCCAGGCACCGAGGTCAGACTGACTGGCCTGTAGTTCCCTGGATCCTCCTTCCGGCCATTCTTGTGGATGGGTGTCACGTTTGCCAACCTCCAGTCGGCTGGGACCTCCCCGGTTAGCCAGGACTGCTCATAAATTATGCAGAGTGGCCTGGTGAGCACTTCCGCTAGCTCCTTCAGTACCCTTGGGTGGATCCCATCTGGCCCCATAGATTTGTGCACCTCCAGGTGCTGAAGCAGGTCCCTCACCATTTCCCTTTGGATTACAGGGGCTTCATTCTGCTCCCTATCCCCATCTTCTAGCTCAGGGGTCTGCGTACTCAGGGAACAACTGGTCCTACTGTTGAAGACTGAGGCAAAGGCGGCATTAAGTATCTCAGCCTTTTCCTCATCCTCAGTCACTATGTTACCAGCCCCATCTACTAGAGGACAGAGATTATCCTTAGTCCTCTTCTTATTGCTAATATATTTATAGAAACTTTTTTTGTTGTCTTTGAAAACAGAAGCCAGGTTTAGTTCTAGCTGGGCTTTGGTCCTCCTGATTTTTTCCCTACATAGCTTTACTACCTCTTTGTAGTCCTCTTGCATGGCCTACCCTTCCTTCCAAAGGCCATAAAACCTCTTTTTTTTCCCTAAGTTGCAACACTAGCTCCCTGTTTAGCCAGGCTGGTCTTTTTCCCCGATGGCTTGTCTTCCGGCATATGGGGACAGCCTGCTCCTGTGCCTTTAAGACTTCCTTCTTGAAAAACATCCAGGCTTCCTGGACTCCTTTGCCCTGGAGGACTGCCTCCCAGGGGACTTTGTCAACCAGGCTCCTGAAAAGCCCAAAGTCCGCCCTCCAGAAGTCCAAGGTAGCAGTTCTGCTGACCCTGCCTCCTTCCTTCTCCCAGAATCGAAAACTCTGTCATTTAATGATTGCTGTTCCTCAGACAGCCTCCAACCATCACATCCCCACAAGACCTTCCCTGTTTACAAACAACAGATCCAGCAGGGCACCTTCCCTAGTTGGCTCCCTCACCAGCTGTGTCAGGAAGTTATCCCCAGTACATTCCAGGAACCTTCTAGACTGTTCCCTCCCTCCTGTATTGTATTCCCAGCAGATGTCAGGCAAATTGAAGTCCCCCACGAGGACAAGAGCTCGTGATCTTGAGACTTCTCCCAGCCGTTTATAGAATATTTCATCTGCCTCCTCATCCTGGTTGGGCGGTCTATAACAGACTCCTACTATGATGTCTGCCCTGTTAGCTCTCCCCCTGATTCTTACCCATAAACACCCAACCCCATTATCTCCATCACTTAGTTCAAAGCATTCATAACACTCCGTGACATACAGGGCCACACCCCCGCCTCTCCTTGCTTGCCTATCCTTCCTGAAGAGCCTATAGCCATCCATGGCAGCACTACAGCTATGTGAGTCATCCCACCATGTTTCTGTGATGGGGACTACATCATAGTTATCCTGCTGCACAATGGCTTCCAGCTCCCCCTGTTTGTTGCATTAGTGTATAAACACTTCAGCTGGGCTATTAGTCCTTTCTCCTTTTTGCTGGAGGGAGTCGAATTTCTGCCACCACCAGACTTATTCCTAAGGAGCCCGGTTATACCCCCTCTCTTTTCCAGGTCTAGTGCCAGCATGCCACTTTCAGGCTTTTTGCTGGCAAGTTTGGATCCATCCCCAACCCCCTTGGAACCTAGTTTAAAGCCCTGTCAATGAGCCTCGCCAACTCCTGCCCTAAAACCCTTTTCCCCCTCTGAGACAGGCATTTGCCATCTGCTGCTAGCAGGCTTGGTGTCCTGAAAAGTAGCCCATGATCAAAGAACCCAAAGTCCTGCCAATGACACCACTCCCTGAGCCAGGCATTGATCAGTTGGCACTTCCTGTTAATCTTCTCGTCATACTTAGTAAGTGTTGGGATAGAAGCAAAAACTACCCGTGCTCCTGATCCCCTAAGCAGCCGTTCAGGGCCCTGAAGTCTTTCTTCATTGCCCTTAGACTTCTGGTACCCACCTCATCACCACCTACCTGAAATACCAGTAGCAGGTAGTAATCTGACATCTGAACCACAGAAGGTAGTTTTCTCCATATATCCTTAATTCTGGCCCCAGGGAGGCAGGTGACTTCCCTGTGGGATGGGTCCGGTCTACAAATAGGGCCCTCTGTTCCCCTCAGAAGGGAGTCACCTACTACAATTACCTTTCTTTTTTTCTTGGTTGAGGAAGCCGTAAGGCGTGGGGGTGAATGACTAGCCCTGGGCAACTCACTGGATGCATCATCCTCTCCATCCTCAATCACCTGGTCCTTGATTTCCAAAGCCCCATACCTATTATGCAAGGGCAATTGGGATGGTGAGGGGGGCCGTGAGGGGTTTTTCTTGCCTCTCCGAGGAGGGATCTGACTCCACTCCCCCTTATCCCTTAAGTCCCCTCCTTCTGCCTGGTGACAGGAGGGAAGGGAATCATCCACTTCTGATAGGGCCTCTTCCTGCTGCCTTTTCCTCAGGGTATGGCTCCACCAATCTATTTCATTTTCACAGTCTCCAATACTTCTTAGCCTTTCTACCTCTTCCCTCAGTTCAGCTACCTGCCTGCGATCATTTACTTGATCACACCATACACAGGCTGTGTCCCTGGCTCCCTGTGACAGCAGTGCCAGGCTCAGGCATTCGTTGCAGCCCGAGACCTGCACAGTCACACGCTTGTGCGGGAGCTCAGTCTGAGTTCCCACAGTCTTTCTAGCAGCGGCTTTTGACCTTTTTGCGGTCATGATCTTCTCTTGCACCGGGAGGTGATGAATCTCTGCTGTCAGCTTCCCGCTCACCCTGAGCCCATGCCCTTGCACTTGGATGTTCCTCTGCTTGCTCTTGCTCAGCTTGTGCTCAGCTTAGACGCAAAGCTTTCGGTGACCTACCGTGCAAGATTCCGCGCCCTGTTCACTGGCTCCCACCGCGGTGACGCCCAGGGGCTGCCCGCGTGCTGGGTGCGCAGCGGCCACGCACTCTGGGACCGCCCGTTCCGAACCGCCGCAGGGCAGCCTCTCCGCCCCCGCCACCTCAGCAGGCCCCCCCTGAGCTGCCGGTTCTGGCACGAGCTAGCCGCTTCTCCCGGCTTCGAAAGCCCCCCAAAAAGAGCCCTTCGCCAGCTTTACGCACCGCAATCCCCTTCCCCAGTGCAGCCTTACCTGCCCTGGAGCTGGTCTCCTCGGCGACCAATGTCATTCCATGTGCTGTGTAAAAATGAAAACAATGTAAACAAATTTCAAAATATAAATGCTATTATTTATTTTTGTTAAATTGATTCCCTTGTAAGATACAGTTTATTCTTTACAATAATTATCTCATATGTAAATGACAATATAGATGCCACTATTTTAGAGTGTAAGATAAATTTACTAAGAAAAAAAGACATTCTAGAATGGAAAGGGAAAAATATATATATTTAAGGCAAATTAAACTGTTATTAACTCAAAGCTATTGACAATTTCTCGGGTCTTAAACATCATATTGTGTTTTCATCATTTTCAGTATGAATCCAAGAATAAGCTACATTATCTGATTTTGGTTTTCTTTTTGTTCTGTAATCACTCATGTACATGCAATAAAGATTGCCAGACATGTTGAAGGGCCAAAAAATGCTTTTCTATAAATTAAATAGTCCTGGAGGATTCTGTAGACCCCTGGCTTTGACTGTGATACATCAAAAAGCTCAAGCATATGATTAAAGACCTTTGGGTTTCAGTTATATCATTTAAAAACCAAGGATTTAATTGTGTTTTGCTGAGTGCATGTGAACATAAAAGACGTGAGGATATGCTTGTATGTTTTCTTCATTGAAGCCATAATTCACATGCCTACATCTTCAGAATATCTACTTTTATCATAAATTAATGATAAATCATTATCAGGAAAACATCTATTATTAAAGCTCATGACTAGAGCTTAGATGTTCTGGTTTACTTCTTAGTTTTGCCACAGATGTCCTATCTTAACTTGGTTATCATTAGTTTTTGTCAACAGAGGGAGGGAATATGGAAAGTATGCTTTTAAACTCTTTGTCTTCCATACACAAGTACAGTGAAATCTAAATGAAAATCAAATCTTTAGCAGGAACAGAAATAAAAAAAAATCTGACTTTAGTTACAGTGGTGTAGTTCTGATCAGTTAATTTGACTTATTCCAGTTTCCCATCAGTGTAATTAGATGTAGACCTTGCTTTGCTGTGTATTTTATATTTTTGTAACGAGGTTTTGACATTCAACTGTATTTGGTGTGAAAACAAATATATTTGTCTCTGAATTCCTAGGCTGCCATGGAAAATACAGACCAACCTTAAGGAACCAGTGTTCTGCAGCTATCCTCAATAATGAAACAGGTGTGAAAGACAACTTCCATTTACCAGGTGAAACAATGACTACAAAATCAGCAGTTTGCATGTTAGCGTGCTTTCTCCAATTATGCATTGTAAATGCGCAGGTAATATGTGAGAGGCAAATGACTGCTGAATGGCGAATGCAACCAAAACCTAGTGTAGTAAAATGGACACTGAGGGAAAACATCTGCTCAGACTTTTACACCGAATGCTGGAATATGAATAAAAGTATTGCTGGGGAAATCTCGGAAGAACAAAATCTCAGTATCCCTCAGATATGCCCCTTACAGCTTCAATTAGGTGACAGTCTCTTCATCTCCTCTGAGCCATCCTTTCAGTCCTACGGAATGAATTTGGTAAATGTCTCCAAGGAAGAATTTATTAACTGCCCTAAAGCTGGTTTTCTTCAAGAGGGGTTGATTTTTGTTTGCCAGGTAAGAGGACTGCACCAAGTTGACCCTAACTGGCTTGGTGTTGGAACTCATTACTTTGCAGAGCTTCATAAGAGAGGCCCGCTATTGTGCAACATGGGCCTTCGTCTGAACATAACCGTGAAGCAGCAGTTTTGCCAACAGTCTCCGAATGCACCGTTATGCTCTGGGCATGGAAAATGTCTAAGCCATGTTTGGGAAAAAGCATATAATTGCCATTGTTTCTCACAGTATTCTGGAAGATTCTGCCAGAAGTTTGATATGTGCTCCACTAAACCTTGCCACAACAATGCCTCCTGCACTGAGAAATCAGAACTTTCTGGAGATTCTTACGAATGCACGTGTCCTCCAAACTTTGCAGGTATTTATTTTCCCCTCTAGGAATTAATGTTACATAGATAATACATTTTCCTTAATGGATGATAAAACAGTGAGAACATTATTAGCAAAGTTTTTGTGTAATTTGATTGCCCATTGCCACTATCATGCCTGCACTGTCTCTTTTACATGTAGTCACTTCTGGGAGACTGTGCAGTCATTTGAAGACAGTTTGTACTTGCTTACATTTATGTGTGCATGGTGGGGAAAAACAGAATAAGTTCTTATCATGCTGCTTTCCCACTTAAGCACACGGCATTGGTAAGTGCTTGTGAAATTACAAAGCAACTGATTTCTTTGCTTGCTTGTTCAACGGTTCAAGTTATTACACCAAATAACATAAATCATTTGGAGTAAGCTCCCCCAAAAATAGTTAACCACACTGCCGAAAACCATCAAATGGTTTTGTTGAGATGAACATTTCATTCAACCTGCCACAATACCTCCCTTTTCAGTTTAAAGGCCTTTTAAATTGGAATAGAGAAATTTTTAAAATAAAAAATTTTATTTAATTGAAATGTCAAACTTTTAATTAGAAGAACAAGCAAAACAAAGTACTTAGTCTTTTCTTCCAGATTGTATTGTGCTGTAAAGTTCCTTTCCAAAGGAAATTGCTAAATGTACTGTTATCACCAAGTTAAATATTTCACAAATGAAAAAAAATCACCTAATTCTATCCAGAAAATATAGCAGTACTTACCTAAAACCCACGGGATAAACTTCATCTGGGTTTGGAATTGATGTACCAGAGAGTACAGCATGATTAGAGACATTCTTACCTAACCATTATCTCCATTTCATGGAGGAAGAAAAGAGGATGAACGAAATTATGGGTATATCATTCCTGCATTCAAAGCAATGGAGTTCAGAAACCCTTTAGAAAGTACCAGAAATATTCATTCACATCACAAAAAGGATTGTTGTAGTTCTTTCTGTACTTGTGGAGCAGAATATTAGCAATGTTCCTTTGATGGACTGCACTTTTGTGCTCTCGCAATAGCGATGCTATGCTATGAAACACAGCTGATGAGTCAGGAACAAGTGAGGTTCATAGAATACAGAAATAAAGGTGATGTTGCATAAAGTTTGCTGTAATTTATTTTTAATTGCTTTTCAAACTGCATAATAATTTGGTTACTAATGCATTTACAAATAGAAAATTATGCAGGTATGAATAAGTCAGTGTTATGAGAAAAATATTTTTATAATTATTCAAAGTTTAGTAAAATAGTAGGAAACTGATGGTATGCAGTATGTTTTCTATTTCTTTTATGATTTCTGCGGGCTGTGTAAAATGCTTTGAAAATAATAATACGAAAATGTGTCCGGTACTACTTTAATTCAAAGTAATGGAGAGATTCATGAACATTTCTGTTAAAAGCAATCATGATACCTAATGTCATCAATAAGCAATGCTTAAAATATTCTTTTAGCCTATATGGGACAGTGTTGGCTAATGCCATAATTTTGTACTGACAATACTGATCCAGTAAATAAGCTGTATATAAACAAGAAGAATGAGGAAATTAAACAATCATATATTACGCACGCGGCTACACCAGAGTAAGGGAGGAAAAAAGTGCCTCCCATAATATAAAGTCTATTAGAAATTTGAAAAGTTGCTGAAGTGTGAATAATTTCATAGCAACAATTCAAATGACAAGCATAATTATATGGTATTGAGACCCATATGCTGTAATAGCACAAACAACTCATAATTGGAATTGTAATTTCCAGAAAGCTACATATTAAGAAAAATTCAGTCAAATTGGACTCCATGAGAACACCTTTTGTTCACAATGTTGGAAGAAACTTTAAAGTAGATTCATGTCAAAAAGAAACAAATACTACAGTACTAATAGCATTTCTGCATTTTGAGCTATATGTGAATTTGTAACCATATGACAGATGAGGTTGAGCACCGTAGCCCATATTGCAGCAGCTGAATATCTTTCTGCCTTGCTTTAGAACATCAGTAAATTTGATGAAAACTAGAGACCAACATTAGCACAATTACCTACCTAACCATCCACCTACCTATTAAATATAATATTTTATTTTACAAATAAATTTGACATTTCAGGAAAAAATACAAATATTTACTAAAGTTCAATGTTCCCATTATCCCTTTTAAATAGGTAAAAATTGTACAGAAATAGTTGGACAGTGCCAGCTACATACGTGTTTCAATGGTAACTGCAGCAATGTTACTCCAAATACTTTTCTTTGTGAATGTAACAAGGGCTTTACAGGTAAGAAACATCTTTGTTTCCTGTCTTATAATAATTGTTTTCTGTGAACTTTTGCTTTATTAAAAGTTATTTTAGATGATTGTCACACGTTTTGCAATTTCCTCAGATGTTTTTAACCAGGTTTTGTAAAATGAAGAAATCAGGCTTTCATGTGACTATTCTAAAATACACATGTACTAAAGTAAAACCATATAAATGATAGAGGCTTTTCATAATTGGATTCTGTCTATAAGTACCCTTCTCGTATTGGCAGCATGACAAAGGAAGACTCGTCATCACTAACTCACTGGTTCTCAAATACAAATTTTTCAAGAATAGGATCAGAAACTCTAGCTGGAAGATTTAGAACAATCGTGACACCGGTATTCATACTTTCAGCGTCCTCTTGATAGATGTGCTAGAAAAATAAGATGGAATTAATTTAAAGAGTCAATAATCTCATGATTTAGTTGTGTGTCGATTAAAAAAAACAAGTCTCAAGCTAATCTGTTTACTTATGATATATTGGACGAATAAAATGCTTTCATGAAGAAAGCTTGAATCAGAAAATGCACCTAAAGCCACCCTATTGTAAATGCTTTTTATTGGGGCTCAGGATAGCAGCCAAACTTAAAACACTACTCATTCTTGTACTTCACAGCAGAGATTTACTGTATATAAAAGAAATAGCAATACTCAGAAGAACATTCTTTAAGAACAAACTAAGTATAAAGCTAGCACTTGAATATCCAAGGACAGTAAAACTTTTAAGAATGTCTCTTTTGTGGAAGCATCAGTTATCCCTGACAATCATAGAATATAAACAAATCATTACAGTCAGATGCAGAGTTAAAAGAAAAAAAAAAAAGAAAGAAGAAACAAAGCATAAGGGAGTTCGAGGCATCCAAGCACCAATCTTTATTTTCACAGTGAAAGACTGAACATTCTTGTTACCATTTCAGTTAAGTCTGTGTAGAACTGTATTTTTAAAAGTGGGATAAACATCCTTAGTTCTAAATTCCTAGTAAATCCGGTTTATATTACTCTCCTTTTCCTCCCTTTCCTTCACGGTAGAGGGCATCATGGTTAGCGTAATTCTGAGAAAACTGAAAAAAACAGTTTTTTCAAATGAGGAAAGACTGTTAGTAAAGTTTTCTAGAACTAGCTTTTCCCCCATGTGTGGTCTATATCTTTTCAGAACACTTACTGTTGTCCCTTTCACCCAAATCGTGAGGACACTTTGTTTTGACATTTTCCCCTCAAAAATCTTTTGCATCCTTGCAATTTTGACTTAATGAGGGAGAGGAGGGAAGGAGACAGGAGGAACACCCTTCCAGATGCAGCAAACCCAAACCCATAATGACATGAAAACAGTCAAAACACTCAACTCCAGTGGATGGCAGCAATCATTGCAATCTACTCTCCAGGTAGCTGGTAAGGATTGAGAAGGGGAAAAAGAGAGTATGAGTGTGAATTTTGTTCTCCAGTTAGCTAAAAGAAAATGGAGAATCCTTTCTTGATTCTAAGCATAATAAGTATCATGGGAGGAGCAGGCAGACTTTCAGGAATTTACCTCTTTTCTCTGCTCTGATATAAATTGCTTCAGGTCCTGTGGTAACAGGAAAGTATGTACTACGTCAACATACCCTGCAACAGGACTGATTGACTAACATACTATATCATTTTGCAACTATTTTCTGACTAAATGTGATTGTTTTAAGTCTACATTTCTTCCTGTGATCCTGTGTAAAAATGTTTGCCAGCACTAAGGCAATTTCAAGAATAGTTACCTAAATGAACAACCCACCTAAATCCAGACATTTTTCTATGAAAACAGATATTTTTCTGTTGATATTACATCCTGGCTGTATTATGTTCTCAGACAAGATGAGTTGTGTAATTATGAGTCTTATATCTCAAATGCTATTCTAAGTGTGAAGCTGGCAGCAAATTCAAAACATTCTTCTTTTCTGATATTGAACTTGTGCACAGAAAGCACAAACACAATACCAAGATTGTGCAAATGATGTTTAAAATTTGATAAACTTTGACATACTTTTTTTCCAAAATGAGGTAAGACACTGGCAGTAACTAGTTCACATGATCTGAATTAAAGTATGAAATATTCTTGTCACAGTAAATTGCTGACATGCAAATAAAATTATAATAAAAGTGTTTTATATTTATAATTACAATTATTATTTACAAGTATTTATTCAAAATAAGTAAAGGTTGCTTTGCTCAAGTTGCGTTCACAATGATAGAATGAATCTATTGGACTAGCAACGTATATGTTCATATCAGTTGTGTATTTTTGGGTTTTGTCAATTGTTTAGTTCATTCCCCGAGCTTTCAAAACTCTCTTTACTCTTTCCTGAAAGAACATTTTTAACATAACTTAATAACAAACAGCTAACATCGGGCATGCCATTATTCTTCTGATTGAATTCTCCAATTCATACCAGAATTTGAACCCTTAGACTTATTAAGGAATGTTCAGAGGAAGGGAATCTGGGTAACACAAGGATGGGGTGGGTATGGAGAGGAAGGAGGTATAAAATAGGCTGGTAGTGTGTGAGCAGTACATGGGTCTGACTGACCCCTGCACTGAAGTCTATCCATTCTTCTTATTAAATCCTTTCTTACACTTCTTTCCATGTAATCTCACTCTCTCCCCATCTGTGAGTTCTGTAAGGTCTAGATGCCAGAAACTGGAGAGAAGAGAATGACTGAACTTGGGGTCTACAGCTGGAGTTATACCACTGGTGATAGTGGTCCTAATGTCTGCGGAGCCAGTAGCTGGAGTGAATGAGGGTCTCAGCATCAGCACCTGAAGGGAGACCAAAGACTGTAGGAGTGTGTGTCTTCAGTGAGTGAATTTAGTTTTGCATCAGACCTTGGCTGATGGTGGCTCCTGTGCCTGGTGCCAGCTGGATCAGGTGGGAGTCCCAGCATCAGCAAGTGGAGAGGGAACCAAGAGTGATAGAGCCTGTGTGCCTGGGCATGAGCCAGGGGAAGACCAGAATATTTATATTTTCCCCTAACCTGGTGTGTGTGTGCGTGTGCACATGTGTGTGTGCACATGCATGTATGTGCACGTGTAATTCATTAGCAGACTTCAAGCTGGACTATTTGGCGAATAGGAGGCCCAGGATCTGGACATCAATATTAGATGAGCTGAGGTCCCATGCTATTATTCAAGGGGTCCATGAATGTGTCTGTCTTTTTGAACTAGAGAGTATGGGGCTGTGTGTTTTCACTAGCGAGCTTCAATCCTGATCAGTCAGAGAGGAGGACTGGGATCTGGCTGTTTGTACATGTTTTATGTGAGTTCTGGTAGTGTTATGCATGGGTGTTGTTAAAGGCAGCACCCTGTCTGTAGGCAGTCTACATAGCTGGCTGTGTTAGGGTCCTCTGTGTATGTCCGTCTCCAGCATACATGTTCACCTTTGCTACTGGTTGAGCCTGCAAACAGGAAAGCAACAGCTTCATCCACTGGCCTAGGACAGAGGGAACCCCCAAGTCTCTGGGTGCACTGGGCTGGGCTCCAGCAACTGGGAAGAAGGCTCCTCAGGCCCCAGAGTCCACCAGAGGAAACGCCTTTTATACATCCCCTCACGAAGAAGATGTCTCAGAAATTCTGATGGATGTCGTGGTCCTGTTCTGAAGGTGCACAGAAAATTAATGTGACACACTCACAACCTACAGGAAATAGCAATATCTTAACTACTTCTGTAATGGTAATGCTTAGTGTGCTTACCCTAGACAGTATTTGGTACATTAAGAGAAATAGTTTTCCATTTGAATATGTTTTGTTGAATCTGGGGTGCTTTTTACTCCTTAGGCGGGAAGATGGGTAAGAGAAGTGAATAAAACCAACCCTCTATAGACCACTTGTGATGATTGTTTTTTTTCACATATTCCTGTAAGGGAGACCTACATTTCCCGCCTTTCCCAATGATCCAATTAGCCTCTTTACAGGCCATAATGAGTTCCCTCCTCACTTGTGGGACAGGACATACTATAAGAATGAGGTGGTTTTGCTCAGAGCCACTTTACTAGAGCTTCCATCATCCAGATGCTTTAGTTTAAAATGGTCTGTTCACTTAATCAGTGAATTACAGCTGGAGTACTTTGAAAAAGGTCATAATTGTAAAAGGACTTCACTATATATATACGGAGAGAAGAATTTATTGTTTGTATAATTCTTGTTTTAACAGCCTAATAGTTCAATTTGTCTATTGCTAACACTCACAGCCCACATTAATACCCAAAGCCTTATTAATAACAATACCTCTAAAAATATTATGCAAAATCGCCTGCCTACTATCTATTTTTCACCTTGGTATTACACTCAACTTTCCAGTGGTCCTCTTGGTCCCAAGAGCAATACCTCAATCTCCCTCAAGGAGAGGGGGCAAGACTTGCAGCAAGTCATCAGGTCTTTGTGGGGAGGAGTGTGACATTCATGCTGGAAGTTTCTCACTTGTCAGTCAAGGCTGCATCTCAGCCTCCTTTTATGTTTTTTCATATCATTACCTGCTTCCATCTCCCAGGCTGCCAGCTGCAGCTTGGCAGTGGTTCCCAGCTGCCCCCCACAAAGGGCTATGGTTTGTCAGGCAGTCACTGAGGTGGGGATGGGGTCAACCCCTCCCTAGGGAGACCATTCCCAGAGCTGAAGCTGGAGCAGGGGAGACAGCAGTTGCTGAGCCCAAGAGCAGGGGTTAAAACAAACCAGGCAAGTCCTGAGCCCTTGCACTGTCAGGTCAGCACAAAAGTCAGCCTCAAGAGATATTCCTGCTATGGAATCTGGTTTTTAGTGTTTCTTTAAGGAGCAGGGGTTATAGCAACAGGGATGCAGGAATGGGCAAGAGAAAAGAGCAATTAGAGATTATGTTTTTCCAGGCTATTTTAATCTCATTTGTGATTTGTTGGTTTTGGTTTTTTTTGTTTTGTTTTGTTTTGTTTTAACCGATTGACTATGGTTTAATAAAACAGTTTGTCAAGGATGACATTTTCCTCAGAGAAAGCTGTAGATTATGGGGATTATGATCCTTAGTTGTAGAAACATCCTGCGAAATATTCCCTGATCACTGCGCAATATCACTAGAATGAAGAAAGTATGGTCAAGCTTTTTGGCCATTTTTTATGAATGACACTGAATTGGCCGTAGTTCTTTTAGTGTTAAGGAAGAAAATGCATGTTGTATTTGAGGTTTTCCTGAAGTTATTATGATTTTTTTTAATCCCACCACTCTATGTATATTTCATGCTTGTTTCAAAATTACCATAAGATCTGTGACAGCGTGTCCAGAGTAAGAGTTTGGGTCTCTCCCACTATTAGTTTCCCAAAAATGTTTAATTATTTTAAAATACTCTCTGTAAGATAATTCCAGCTGATTTTTTTCTTTGCCCTTTCTACAGCTTATTTTTAACCTACTTTTAAAACAATTTAAAATAGAAATTTCAGTTAGACTTTTAGTCTTCCTCTGCATCCTTTGTTACATTTAACCTCTGTCATAAACTACCATTCAGTAGACACTCTGTTCCACCATACTTTCACCATGGTCCACAGGCACTACTTGTGCTCACTTTCTGTGTATCCAAGTGAAGCAACTTAATGACAGATGAAACTGGTCTGATGATTAAAAGACTCAGCTCTTCTCTGGACTACATACATATTTGATGCCAGAGACCACAATATCTGTCAGTCACATAGGACCTGGATGTGAAAATAAAGATGCAAAGCCCATCTCCCTGTTCTCCGATTCAGCTACTATATATGCTTCTTTAGTAACTGTTTTAAATTTAGAGTCAGCGAGTTCACAACATTTCATTCACATCATGTTTGATTAGGGTGCCTTAATTAAGGCTATGTTTTCTAGGGACTTGTGTTTCCAGAGAGTGATTCAGGGAACCAAGGCCATGAAGAGACTAGTTCAGCAATAAAGAAATATTCTCATTTGAGAGTTAAGGTAAATGCCCTTAAGTTAAGCGATGAGAATATGTGACAGGACATTTCATGTGTCTTTTGAGGTTAAAGCAGTTCAGGCAATTGTCACTTGACTGCTAGATAACTCGAGTACAAATAGCTATAATTTACAAACTTGATACATATCAATCTATCTTAGCTAGTAATAAAGATATATGCACAGAAAAGACTTGTTGGAACTACACCAAATGACATGAATTAGCTCCTCTGACCTAGTAGATTTAAGTTTTCTTAAATGTACTCTCCTGGCTGGCGTGATTTCATTACACACTTCAGTAGTCTCTTTTTCAAAACTTCCTATGAGTTTTGATAATCTTCCTATATCACACAATTTGCTGTTACTTTATTAATAGAAAACCATAATTGATTTATAATAATTTTCATATTTGTTGATTATATCAACTCAACATTAAGTATACTCAATCAATATAACGATTGGATATATCTCTGATAGCACTTTACAATAGACAAATATAATTACTCTAGGACAACACCAGACATGTATGCTTCTTGTAGTTTACTGTAATTACTAAATAGAGTAGCTTCAAATGCTGAGAAGCTCAGTGATCCTTTTAAAGGAGTTAGCTAACTTGCACTCAAGTTTCCCTATTGTTAACATTATGTCAAGGCAAATTCCAGTGACCTTTCCCAAGGTTAAATGTAAATCAAGACCTTGGAGAGTAAATTGTACATTTCACTAGCACTCTAATCCAATATGGCAACCAGTAAGTCTTTAACAAATGAATTGCAACAAATTATTAAAAAAAAATTGGGGAATAAATTGAATTACAATAAATTGAATTACAATACTTAGTTCTACGGTAAAAAGTAGAAATTGCCCTATTAGAAGACAAGACTTTCAGCTCTAAAATAAGTTGGAAATGCATGGCAATGTGCAAACATTTATGGGTGCTGTACAGATTTTAAGTGTACTGTTTATAAGATGCTTTGGGTATATATGCTTGAGCTGTGATGAAGTGAACAGTTTGGCTGATGAAATGTAGGGCAGAATACTAAAAGATGAGTCAAGTTGGGAAATGGTTTTTTCCTTGTCCTTTCAGTTTTGCAAAAGCACATTTTTTGTCAATATTGACAACAGTGTCATCTTAAAAATTTGGGTGAAAAGAGGTTTATTTATTGCTTTAATTTTTTATTTCATTATCTGGGCTTGTAAAAAGATTTTTACCCTACATCATGATTTGAAACTTTAATTTCTAGATTTTTACAAATAAAATGCTTCCTACAAAATAAAAAACAGAATTGATTTAATAGTTGTTTTATTTTAAAGAAAAAAAACGGTAAAGTTGCTTTTTATTACTGTCTCAAAATTCATTAAAAGTTGAGATCCAACCATATTTAGGCTATATGTTAGTGTCTATAGCACATATCAGCCTGTAAAAGATACTTTTTATGAAGGCAGATATATGATCACCCATGTTATTTACAATAACTAATGTGACAGTTTGGTTCATTTCCTGTAAATGAAAATTTTCCAGCATACTGTTCTTCAGGGAAGGGCTTTTTTCTTTACAAGATTATTAATACCATATTCTACAATGAATTTCTAACTGAATAGCTTTTTTGATTACTTCTATTAATTTATTTTTAAATAAGTGATTGTGGTTTTTTTAGTAGTTGGAGAAGCAATGTAATTCTCACTAAATCTTAACTAAAGTAAATCACTGAAGCAATCACATTATACACTTTAACGAGTTTGTTGTGAGATTACAGAACTTCCACTATATTAAGCAATACAATTCTTTATTCTAACCCATGAGCTCCCCTTGTTTTTTCCCACGTTACCATCCTGTGCAGAAATGAGATGACAGAATATAACAAGGTATTATCAGGCTGCATATCAGACAAAATCTTTCCTGTCTCCTTACAGACAGAAAGTCACTTCACTTTTTGCATAACTGTCCTTTGCTAGAGGATCATAGAATAGTTTAGATTGGAAAGGACCTTGAAGATCATCGAGTTCCAAGCCCCTGCCATAGGCAGGGACACCTCCCACTGGACCAGGTTGCTCAAAGCCCCATCCAGCCTGGACTTAAACACCTCCAGGGATGGAGCTTCCACAACTCCTCTGGGCAACTTTTTCCAGTGCCTTACCACCCTCATGGTGAAAAATTTCTTCCTACTATCTAGTCTAAATCTCCCCTCTTCTAGTTTGAAGCCATTCCCCCTTTTCCTATCACTACATACCCTAGTAAAAAGTCCTTCCCCAGCTCTCCTGTAGGCCCCCTTTAGGTACTGGCAGGCTGCTATAAGGTCTGCCCGGAGCCTTCTCTTCTCCAGGGTGAACAACCCCAACTCTCTCAGCCTTTCCTTATAGGAGAGGTGCTCCATCCCTCTGATCACCTTTGTGGCCATCCTCTGGACCCTCTCCAACAGGTCCATGTCTTTCCTATGTTGGGGGCTCCAGAGCTGGACGCAGTACTCCAAGTGGGGTCTCAGAGATGTTCACTAGTAATTCTTAAGTTACTTTCTATAACTGTAATTTCTATTTTTTATTTTTTTTTTACAGTTCTTCAAGGAAAACAAAGTAATTCGTGCACGAGTTTGAAAAAGTAATAAGAAAAAATGTTTTATATTTATAGATGTTATCATCTAAGAAATACTGATAGCACTGAACATGGAATTAGAAATAATCTGTAAAAGATATTAAAGAGTAAAGTGACTGAAACTCTAGTATATGAATGTCCATGACAGTGAAATACCCAATTTATTCCATCCCCTTTATGGCCTCTGAGTTTGCTGGTTTTCTGCAAACTCCTTCTGCTAACTGAAAAAACACAATCTTTTCCCACTTGATTAGTAGTCTGTTAGTACTCTGCTTATTTGAATCACAAAACACAGTGAGTGCAACTACTTGTAAGAAAAAAACACTCTTTGTAATATATAGTTGCAGCTCCTCTCCTCCTTACACATCTCAAATGTTTTATGTTTGAAAGAGGATGATATTTAATCCTCTAATGACATCTGGGAGAAGACACACTTGGGTCAGGAGACTGAACAATTCAAGACCCAAGGCTCTGATGTCAAATGCTCATGTGTGTTCCCTGTTTGTATGACACCAAATGACTTAATCTCACATAAGTAGGGATGGCAAGAGCTTATCCTTTGAGAACAGGTGGTGTTCTTATTCAGATCCTCAGTGAGAAAAAGTGAGTCTCTTCAAAGATACTATTAAGTCATCATTAACATGCACTTTTAGCAGATTGGCTGAGCCTGTAAACCCCTATTGTGTTCTCCCATGCAAAATATTGTCATCAATACCAAGTTTGAACTTGCAAGGCTCTGGAGGTTCATCTCACCTAGCATTGGTTTGTGTCTCAGCTAGACATCGACAAAGTTAAAATTCTTAAATGTAAGTGTTTACATCTTGCTATAAGAGCTGTGTCCCAAGTTCCTGTTACAGTCAATGACTATCTAGTCAACACAAAATGGAGCCAAAAGATTTAATCAACCGAGTGCACGATGTTTAGAGTTAGCTGAATCACTCTCCAAGCTCCATTGGCTGGTATTAGCTACTTCACAACTGAAAATAGTGGGAACATGAAGACCACAGGCATGCATGCATTCATCTACTTAACCGTGTAGCCACACAACTATGTAAATTTAGGTATCTCAACTAGAGGCATCCCTCTACAGGTTAAAAATTTTATTTCCTCGGAGCAATTTCCTTGGAGCAATTGGTCTTAACTTAGGTCATACTGCTAATTATAAGAAGTTTCTAAATATTTAGCTCACATTTGTTTTCTTGTCTCGTAGATATCTGAACTTAGGTAATACTCCTTAGTGTATTAATGAAAACAAGAATGTTGTTATACTTAGTCTCTTAAATATTATATTCAAAGTACTTAGAATTTTAAAAGGAAATAATCTTTCATTTCCACCTTTTCCACATTGCAATGTGGACGTGATTAACATTCTTTATTAAAAAACCTCTCCATACATTGCATTTTCATGCTTTTTGTTCAAGTGTCTGTATACAACCATTGCAATATTCTGACATTACTGCAACTGTGGCTGAGATAGTTCATAGTTGAATTTATAATTTTATAGAAGTATGAATATTTAATAGTTCACTTTTTAAAGACTAAAAACTTGGAAAAGGAGATATAATCTTTAAAAAATATTTTCATTCTAAGAATCTATTATAATGATGAATTAATCATTTCACTTTATACAAATGTGTATGTTCTGTGCAAAGTCATAAAAAATTCTTCATACTAGCCTAAAATACATTTTTAGCTAAAAGCATTTTCAGGATTATAGGTTTAAAGTTTCAGTGTGAGTTTCATGGCTGTAAATTACATCACACAGAAAAATCCACCAAAACCTTTATATGCGGAGTTACAGAAGATATTTTTTACCAATTTTCTGTAATCCCCTCTGCCTCAAGGCAGGTAAATTTAAAATGGCAATAATGACAGATAAGATACAATTCGCCTTCAAATACAAATTTTCTTATGTTAGCCTATCCTCATTAAAGACATCAGAACCATGAACACACCAGTACCTGAATACAGGTGTGGAGCTGAAGGGTCGAGTTTATCTGTTGATCCATCAACTTCTTCCCTCTCTGCCAGGCTTCAGATGCCTGGAGATCATAAATAGCTCACACCTGGTACTGTTGACAGCAGGAGTCACTGGGCCTGAAAAAGTAGGGGAAGAGCAGATTTGTGTCATGCCATGTGTCTAAAAGTAACTTTCCAGTAAGTGAAGACTAGTAGGAAATTAAGTATGGAGTAACAGATCAGGAAGGAGATGAAAATCCATGTTTAGGGCTTACTTACAAGATATGGAGGATAACATGGAAGACTGATAAGTGATAGATGTACTGATATGGAAGAGGTAAGTAATATAGATTAGAAAGAAAACACAGAATAGTTTGAGTTGTTACTGAGTAGTGAAGAAAAATAGAGCTGGGGAACAAAAAGAAAAAGAAACTTTGGGTTGTTACAGGGAGTGATGGTTTTAGGGTTGGCCATAGGGTAAAGGTCTGGAAATAATTCAAACAAACTAGTTTAATATCAGAGCCTTACATTGTTGATGTAGTATCAAAAATAGTAGTTTCAATAATTTTGCGAATATAATTAGAAAATAGTTAAATTAATCTGAAAGTGGTTAGACCACAGGTATGGCTACTGCCTGAGGTTCAGTTTTTGAGCAGGCATCTCACATTTTTTTTGCTCCCCAGTGATTATGATATTAATTCTGCAAATAATTCAGAATTCATAATTCTAATGTTATCTGTTTATCTCCTGGAAAGAATGTAAATCCAAGTACTGTTTATCTCTATTTGACATAACAACTGAGGAGAAAAGATGAAATCTGACTTATCAATTTAATAAATTTGCCTTCCATATGATATATATATATATATGTGGAAATACTTCAAAACACATAGATTTTGATTTACCACAGAAAAAAATCACTAGAATTTAGGAAATATTTGTAAAATAAAGTTCTTCAGTAAATCCATAGATTTCGTACTAACTAAAAAAAAAGTAAATCTAATTTCATGTGTACATCACAGTAGTAATCTTTAATTGCCTTTTGCAGAATATTTTGTTTTGACTTTCCTTGAAAAGTAATCTCTTGATTCCAGACAAGTGATTCTTTATATTTCTTCAACAATTCTATTTGTATCCTCTCAGTTTTTAATACAATTTCAGATGGTGAAAGATAAAAAGAAAAGTCCATTAACAACTGGGATGTCATCCAAAATGAAGGTCTAGAGAAAAAAGCAAAGATATGCAAAGAAGAAGTAATTCTCTCCTTCTGTTTGTTTTATCTGAAGTCTCCCTCACCTATATATAGTTTTCTGCAACCATTTTATCCAGAGAGGAAAGAATTCTTTGCTGTAATTTTATGTCATCCCAGTCTTTATCTGGCGTGCCCCTGGCTTGATTAGCTTCAACCTTTTCTGAGTAGACTTCAAGGATGATTATTTATCCTTACCATGATGAATACATATCAAGGATGATTGTATTCCTGATCTTCCTGTTACAAATGAAAAGATACAGAAAGCAAGAGAAAAGAGAATTTACACATCTGTCCTTTGAACAACAAGGATGATGAAAACCCAAGTCATTTTGCTCTAGGGTGTCTTTACTGCTTGAATGAGAAAGCAAGCCACAGTTATTTTTTTCCAGGATCGATCTAGAAGGAAGAAAGAAAAAGCAAAGATCCTGGAAGATTCTTGGATCTCTCTGAAATAAAAAAAAAAATCCATTTTATTGTGGTCAGGATATTCTTGGCTCCCCTTGGCTGTGTGTTTTGCTGACTGTCTATTTTTTTCCCTTTTTTATTATCATTCAAGGATTAGGAATAATAGAATCAACAGTTAAAACACAATCTGTGATAATTTTTAAAATGGTTAATTTTTCAGAGTTTTAAATGAAGGTATTGTTCCACTATTCTGTGGCCAAAACGTGAGCTCTAGCTTTCTTTAGTTAATTAGTACAGACACAGACTGCAACTCTCAGTAACTGTGTGTTGTGTTATTTACTGAAGTTCACGTACAATTAAAGAAAAGGAAAGAGCTTCATACAGGTGCTATAAGTGCATATGGACATGCATGTGTATGACTAGACTCAATTACACTCTTTCCTAAGTTTTTTGCTAGGTCAGAGCCACAGGCTATTTCTTTCATACGTCCTTTACTTCCCAGTCATAAAATTTTGTGCTTGATGTTACTGTTGGGAGAGTCAGAATCCTATTAAAAAGAAAAAAAAGACAGAGCAAGAATAACTTTGGGTTATAAAAAGAAGAGTAGTTGCATGCATTGCTGTGTGGCCTGCTGTGATTTTTGCCATGAGTTTTAGTCAACAGTTTATATTACCATCTTGTTCTAAAATTACACATTGTAACTGGATTTGAATGAAGTTTAAAACTGAGATTTCTTGTTAAATGAGTCTGACCAAAATCCAAGACTTCACAGGAATAATCCAAATGTTGCACTTTACAAATATATTAAATATTACCATAGTAATTATCTTTTTATGTACATATCCACACAACACTGATATTTTAACAAGGCGTTGAAAGATTTAAGCACATGTAAAAGTTCATAAGTTACAAGAAAGAAAAATAAATGTTATCTCTAGGTGCAGGTAGCTTTTCTAGTTGCCTGCATACAAAAAAACCCCAAACAAAGAGTTTTAGAAAAAGTTAAACATTAGAGTTTTATGTATAGATAATAAAAGCAAAGTAACTACAAATATATTTTTTCACTGAGATTCACTTAAAATATATTTTACAAGAAGCTTAATTTTACTAGGAATATAAATTATGTTGATTTACATCAAGTTGACATTCCTTTTCTGTTAGACATTTGTGTATAAAGATAATTAGTCTCTTTCATAATCAGTCTTTACTTCCTTTCTATGTCCTATAAATCAATACACGGTATAGTCTGTGGCTTTACAGCCATAGTCCTGCATTATAAACACGTTAAAAAAAACCAAACCAAAACAACAAACAAGCCAAAAAGACCCAAACATCATGACTGAATGATTATAGGACATCAGTTATCACAGAATTTATTTTTGGTTTTCCTTTTTTTAGTAGGGCCAGATCCTAAGTCTTGTGCAAATTTTAAAAGACAGAAGTTCTGGTTTATCTTGTCTTAGCCTTAGTCATTTAACCCAATATTTCGTGCATTCAAACACCCAGGAGAAAGATCTGTCTTAATTTTACCTCTGGATGAAGTAAAGACAAGTTCAGTAGCAAAAGTGAAAATTCTGGAGAAAAATAAATGCTTCCACAGGGTTTTGAGTTTTAATCCACATAAAGTATATTGTCAAATTTTGTTCCACAATAATTTAGAGGTTTTCATAGCTTCAGTGTTCCAGGATTTCTGTACTAATATTCAAAGGCAATATGCATACAAAGGCATAGTAAGTTTATTTTTTCCCTTCACTTTCTCAGTCTTATTGCTTTCTTCAGATACTTAACATAGCTGTTCATAACAATTTTCTCTTTAAAAACCTGTCTGCTCATTTTAATCTGAATGCAATTGTAGTTCACTTTCTATTTAAAACAATTACAGTAGGAAACAATTGTTAAGGAGACATGTTAAGGATACAAACTACTATTCAAAGAAGCTTGGAGAGAAGTGCAGAGGTGGGTTGTGTAGGATGGAAGTAGAATTTCTGCCTGCATTTTCCTCAAGTACTTCATAATTGCTCTGAATAGAGAGAAAAATGAACCCAATATTGTAGAGCCCAGGTCTACAGTAGTTTTTATTTAAGCAATACAAACATAATACTGTGACAATGGGTATAATAATAGAACCTCTAAGGTACAGTTAGAGTGTGCCTACAGTCTACAAAATGCATGAGAGAACACAGATGCAAGTTGTATGCAAAAGCCATGATACTTCAGTCTTACACAGCCACGAAAAATTACACTGGAGGATGAACCAAGAGGGATATAACATTTGAGAAACGTAGACAGGCATCAGGACTAAAAAGCAAGACACACTGACTCTCGTCTGTATTTGATGGAATAATGCACTGAAAATGCTCATGACTTAGGAAGTAGCATAAGGCAATACTGATACCAAAAAACATTTGACAAGCTTTTTTATCCTTTTGTGAAAATTAGTTTATAATTGATACAGATTAAAACAAGTCCAAAAGAATAGATGGGCCCATTAATGACATATTCACTCTCTTACAGGTCCTAGCACTTAAATCACTGATGCATATATCTTGATGAAATGATATAGATTGGGACCCTTGCAAGACAAAAGCCATTACAGGTCAACAGCCTTTTGATATTTCAGGAAGGCATAATCATGACTAGACAAGTCAAGTCCACTTGTTATCAGCAGGAGATATGAGGGCACGCTACATTATGGTCAATAAGAACAATAGCAGCATAAGCTTTAAATTGTTTCTATATAGACACATAGTGTCCATAGTTTTAAAACAGTCAAAGCATATGCCTTGAGAATGGACGTGGTTTAATACAGTCATGGAATGAGTGACCTACTATGAATGCTATGTGATGCAGATGTTATAAAAGGTGCCAGCATGTATGCACACACCATGTTGGAACCCAATTGTCTTGTTTTATGGATCACACATCTGTGAAGTAAAATACAGTGCATATGTCTTGAATGTTATCAGTTGAAGAAAAAGTGGGACAGGAAGGAAAGAAGGGAAGGAGGGAGAGAAAGGAGGGGCAAAGAAGAAGAAGGAAGGAAAGTGAAAGAGGACAGAAAAGGAAGGAGAGAAGGAAGAAAGGAAAAGAGGGAGGGAGGAAGGGATGGAAGGAGGGACAAAAGGAGAGAGGGTAGGAAGAAAAGATTAGGGAATTTCTCAGAGGCCTCACTATGGCACCAAAGCTGACTGCAAGATAATGGCACCCATCTGCTCATCAGAACACTTTGTTTTTCATTTTGTCATGCTGTAACATCTCAAGATTTGTATAATGAGGCATCTTTTTGCAATCCTCAATACTCCTGTTGTGTTCCTAAAATATCCACAGTCCCAGTCAGACAAGTGGCTGAAGAATCTCAGCACGTGTAACAAGTGGTGATGTTTTCAGTACCTTCGTTTCATTAATTATGACTTCATAGAACTAAACACCTGATTAGTTAATTTCCCATCTTTATATTTTGCTTGTGAATTACTCCATAGCAAGTGCATTCAAGTGTGAAAAAATATCTTTTTTTTTGATGAAAGAGATAAAATATAATTAATATACCTAATAAGGTCAGGCACATTTACTGTTTTGTGCTTTAAATAATTTAAAAATCTCATACCATTTTTCTTGTGTCTTCTTTTGCATCCTGATAGTGCAGGTATCTTTTTCTTTTTCAACTTAGAAAATAAATCAGCTATACTGAAAGAGATATTTCATTTGACATTGACCATGTGGTTTGGACTAAACTACATATTTAAATGATATCTTTCAACAACTGATTGCAAACAGCTTTATCAAGCGATTTTAAAGAGGTACATGTTGATAAAGGCCTTACTATATAAAATGTCACCATGAATTCTCAAAAGCAAGAAGTGGAAGAATATGGTTAATATCCCAATACTCTAACACCTATCTAAATCATAGAATCATAGAATCATAGAATGGTTTAGGTTGGAAAGGACCTTGAAGATCATCGAGTTCCAACCCCCCTGCCACAGGCAGGGACACCTCCCACTAGACCAGGTTGCCCAAGGCCACGTCCAGCCTGGCCTTGAACACCTCCAGGGATGGGGCTTCAACAACCTCTCTGGGCAACCTGTTCCAGTGCCTCACCACCCTTAAAGTGAAAAACTTCTTCCTAATGTTCTTCTGGAAAACAGATCTTCTTGAAGAAACCTTACATTATGTTTATGTACTAAATTTAGACTTTGGAAAATAACAGCATCTGTAAATTGCTAAAATATATAGCTGTATGTAAAAGGTACAGAAAAAACTGATTGGCATTTCAGATACAAGCATAAATCGGTAACTTGTGTTATGATTGTCCCTAACCTGATCAGTATTAGTTTCCATGTATGACAGAAAACATGAAATCAACATTTATAAACCTTTTAAAACTAGGAGAGTGTGAATAACAGTGCTGAAGGTGATGCAATTACAGCTTTTAATATAGACAAGTAGAACCTCACGTAACTAGGAGAAAAGAAAACATCACCTTTACAAAGAGCTTTCATACTTGCAAAAGAAGGAGCTGTTGCTTGATACCATCATTATTTAAAAAGCCGTAAAATTATCATAGAAAAACAGAAGAGGGTGGGATACCAAAAAGTAATCTAGAACCCATCCTCTTCCTTCAGGGGATTTAGCTGTATTTATCATAATAATGCTGCTGTTGGCAGGGAGAGCTGCATGGCGGCCTCTGTGAGGAGAGGCTGGGGCTGCCCCGGGCCGGACACAGCCGGTTCAAGCTGACTCTGACTGACCCACCGCAGGGCATGGCTGGGCCCCGCAGCCACAGTGGGGGTGTCTCCGGGGAAATGTATTTAAGAAAGGGCAAAATGCTGGACAGGCACAGAGGAGTGAAGGGAAAAAATGTGTGAGAAACACCCCTATGAATGCCAAGGTGAGAGAAGAAGCAGGGAGGAGGCGCTCCAGGCGCTGGAGCAGAGATTCCCCTGCAGCCCAGTGGAAAGGCCACGGTGGAGAAGGCATTTCCCTGCAGAGTGTATAGGAGTCTG
This sequence comes from Pluvialis apricaria, assembly GCA_017639485.1. Lineage (NCBI taxonomy): Eukaryota > Metazoa > Chordata > Aves > Charadriiformes > Charadriidae > Pluvialis > Pluvialis apricaria. The sequence continues at coordinate 99,251,209 of CM030009.1, forward strand.
GAGTGGAGTTAAGTTGGGCCTGGAAAAGGGGGGTAGGAAAGGTGTAGTTTTAATGTTTGTCTTTGTTTCTCAATGCCTAAATCTATTTTAATTACTAATAAATTAAATTAATTTTCCCCGAGTTGAGTCTGGTTTGCCCACAGCAGTAGCTGGTAAGCAACCTGCCTGTCCTTATCTCAGCCCACAAGTTTTCTCATTCCTGTTCTTCCTATTTTCTGGCCCTGTCCTGTTGAGGAGAGTCAGTGAGAAAGCAATGGGATAGGCATTTGCCCTTAGGCAAGGTTTAACCACCACAATCATTCATACCAATATTTCTCTCACATGTTCTTAAAGATGTCCAAAGAAGGAGACTGGTTAATCTCCCAAGCCATTCTGTTGTATCCACATCATTAAAAGTTTTTTTAACAACTGATTTAAATCTTTTTGCAAAGTTATGTTTAGTGCTATGACTTGAGCATAGCAAACAGAATTGTACTCCCTATTTGCAAGTCTTTGATGTACACGAAGATGGTTATAGCTCTATTCAGTCTTATCTTCCTTAGTCTAGACTACCCCAAATATATTAATTTCTTTGCTATTTTCTAGGTGCTTTTTTCCAGACTTTTTCTGAGGCCTGACAGTAAACTGACTCATCTATAATCTTTGTTTTCTATTTTGTTTTCTTTCCTTTCTGAAGTTAAGCATTACACTTAAATTATTATTTCAGTGAAATGAGCTCATATGCTAGGCAGGGACCTGAAGACAGTTACATGTTTTTTTGTAAAAGTGCATATTTCCTATAGAGTAATAGAACTTACTTAGTTAAACATTATTTCAAATTAAAACCCAAAACCAGTCAAGCGAAAAGCACCCTATATATTTCCTCATTCTGTCAGGAATGAAGACACGAAACATAAACAGAAAGGCTTCCTCTGAATATAATATAGTATCCTTCTAATAACCCAAGGAGTTGTAAAGTGTCTATCTGTTGCACTGTGAAGACAGTTCAGAAGGGCACTAGGTGTAGATGTATTAATATTTTTGGTATACAACAATGACAGATTAAAGAATCCCCAGATGCTTGCACTTCTTTTGAAGGTAGAATTAGCTGCATAATTTTGAGTTCTACATAACTCAAATATTATACCTAGTTTAAATAGACAGCCGTTAAATATGGGTAACCAGACCAATCAAACACAATCAGAAAAGCTTCAGACCCAATACTAAATAAAATTTTCTTTAATGACAATAAAGCAATACATAGATGTGTAGCAATACATTTTAGGATACCAGAGTGATCAGCTCTGCATACCCAATTCTGAAGCATGACATCTGCAGAATCAGTTCTTTTTCATGTAATCTTGTGTACACTATAAAGGTACTTCCAGCCATGCAATGAGTTATGGGTAACTTCATTAGCTTGTTGCACAATTTTATATCAGTAATTGGCCATTTGTGTGCATTGCACTGCAGTCTTTGATATGTTTCAGTACTTTCAAAACCTCTGCTTTGAACTTTCAGGGACCCCTGCTACAGTCTTGTGGTTATTCACTTTTACATACCTGTCTAGTCTGCAACAGTTCACAGAGCACAACACTGGTGTTTAAAAGCATAACACTGTGTATATATCCCTTTCTCAACTAATTATTGTTAATATCTGACTAAGTACTGCAATTTTTGTTAGTGTTAAATGCGTTTTTTTAAGATTATAGCACAATCATAATATGAAGTCAGTGGAGATATACATTTTGATCTCACTTGGTCTCCCCTAGAATTGTTTGTCTCTCCACTGCCAACAAAGATACCCACAGAAAGCAAGGTACTAACTTCCATGTCAGTTAAATACATAAAATCCGATGGAGAAATTCTGTGTTTTTTCTTTCATTAACAAAGAAAAAGGGTATGACTCAAACAGTATAAACAAATGGGGAAATGGGAAAGGAGAAAATGTTTGGACATTAATTCTAGCTAATTGTTAATTTTAGTTCATTGTTTCAACATCTGCTAGATGCATCATGAAAGGGAATATCATCAATAGTGTTCATTTGTGAAGTAGCCGGTTCTGTAAAATATTTTTTTAAGGGAAAAGTACATGCTGCTTCTTTTTCAGCTGCAAAACATACCTCTGTAATAATCTTTATTTAATAAAATATATATGAAGTATGAAAAGCAGTAGAAAGCAGCAAGAGTATTTCCCCTTCCTTCCATAGGGTCAGAAGAGAGCATGTGTTTTCTTTTCTTAATAGTCATAGAATCATAGAATCATAGAATGGTTTAGATTGGAAGGGACCTTGAAGATCATCAAGTTCCAATCCCCCTACCATAGGCAGGGATACCTCTCACTAGACCAGGTTGCCCAAGGCCACGTCCAGCCTGGCCTCGAACACCTCCAGGGACGGGGCTTCAACAACCTCTCTGGGCAACCTGTGCCAGTGCCTCACCACCCTTAAAGTGAAAAACTTCTTCCTAATGTTTAATCTAAACCTGCCTCTTCCAGTTTAAAGCCATTCCCCCTCGTCCTATCACTACATACCCTAGTAAAAAGTCCTGCCACAGCTCTCCTGTAGGCCCCCTTTAGGTACTGGAAGGCCGCAATAAGATCTCCCTGGAGCCTTCTCTTCTCCAGGCTGAACAGCCCCAACTCTCTCAGCCTCTCCTCATAGGAGAGGTGCTCCATCCCTCTGATCAACCTCGTGGCTCTCCTCTGGACATGCTCCAGCAGGTCCATGTCCTTCTTATGTTGGGGACTCCAGAGCTGGATGCCGTACTCCAGGTGGGGTCTCACGAGAGCAGAGTAGAGGGGCAGAATCACCTCCCTTGACCTGCTGGCCACACTTCTTTTGATGCAGCCCAGGATACGGTTGGCCTTCTGGGCTGCGATCGCACATTGCTTGCTCATGTCGAGCTTCTCATCAATCATCATCCCCATGCCCTTCTCCACAGGGCTGCTCTCCAGCCATTCCCCGCCAAGCCTGTATTTGTGCTTGGGATTGCCCCGACCCAGATGTAGGACCTTGCACTTGACCTTGTTGAACTGCATGAGGTTGGCTTGGGCCCACCTCTCCAGCCTGGCCAGGTCCCTCTGGATGGCATCCCTCCCCTCCAGTGTGTCTGCTTTGCCAAACAGCTTGGTATCATCAGCAAACTTGCTGAGGGTGCACTCTACCCCACTGTCCATGTCGCTGACAAAGATGTTGAATAGTACAGGCCCCAGTACCGACCCCTGAGGAACGCCACTCATCACTGTTCTCCACTTGGACACTGAGCCGTTGACCGCAACCCTTTGAGTGCGACCATCCAGCCAGTTCTTTATCCACCGAGTGGTCCATTTATGGAACCCATGTCTCTTCAATTTAGAGACCAGGATATCGTGTGGGACAGTGTCAAATGCTTTGCACAAGTCCAGGTAGATGACAGGTAGATGTAGTCCTGTACAACTACTTTATTCAGAGCCAAACTCAGTTTCGTATTATAAGTATAATCAGTGAATAACTAGAAGGATTAAGAGCCAAACATTAATAATAACTTTTTGTGTAACTTAAGAAGAGAGGGTGACACCACAAAAGAGAACATAATGGAGGAATGCCAGAAAATGGAAAAAAAAAACAGCAAAAGGATATTTGTTTCTGTAAAACTGAGTTGAAAGATTGTGAGACTTCTGTAAGATAGGCTCGGAAGGTTGTATCAGCTAAGAGACTGAATAGAAATAAAGAATCAGAGAAAGACATTTTAAATTTAGTAATTCGTATTTAAAGAAAAAAAAACCAACCTGAAAACAAAAGAAGAGATAAAATAATGAAAAATAAGAGGAATGGAAGCATTAGAAACAAAAACAGCGTCATGCTTTACAAGAAGCCAAAAGTGAGTGAGAGGAATACCAGTTATGCATGGAAGTCTAGGGTAGCCAACAAGACTGATGAATGAGAGGTAGCTCAAATGTGACATTCTTTGTTAACCATAAACCGCAGCAAATACCGAGAACAAAAGAGCTCTACCCCAGCACAATGCTGGGTCTGAAAAGGGAGACATGCCAAAGGCTCCATTAAGTCCACAAAATATATCACTATTCATTTTTATGGACGTGATTGGATACTCAGGTGATGGATGAATAGACAGATAGGTAGATAATACAACAAACAGAGATTGCTCGTGGTTTGACTGTCATTATTCATATTTAGCAATCACAGTTGGATTGGTGAAGACAAAGCATACATTGCAATATATTGGGTTAATATTGATGAAAACACAGGGATGTAATATTTCTTTTTAGTTCTGCCTGTGCTGCCATTTCACTTACAGAGTTATAAATTACACTTACTGAGAGAAAAAAAACCCACAAGGTGATATGAAAACTTAAGGACAGACAGCATACTGAAGTCTCACAAATTCTGACAAAGCAAATACTAAAAATAATAGTAATTCTAGAAAGAAGACAAACACTTAGGAAATAATAAAAGTGACACAGTCAGTAAAGGTACTGCTAGTGTGAACAGGAGACTGTTTAGAATTCTCAACATTAAGCAAGTAACAAATTTTTAAAAGAAAAACAGTTTGAAATCAAGTCCATGGTTTATGAGCAGAAATAAAAAGCAGCTGTTACTATTTCACAGTGGTGTGATGATAATAACAGCTCATGAAATCCATACAGAGGAAGAAAAAAGAAATAAGACAGAATGCCATGAAACTGAAGAAACACAAGATATTGTTTCTTTTTTTCTTTTTTTTTCTTTTTTTTTTTCAGTTCAGTACCTCACATTAATTCCAGCTGTAATTCCAATCATTGTTGTACTAAGGATTGTGCAAAATATCTCTTCTCCAAAGACTTTATGACTGAAATAACAAGCCAGCTGAATTCTAGGAAATTCTGGCTGAAGTTCTAAAGTCACTCATTGGGACACTTTTGAGACAAGAATACAGCTCAGGTGCCATACATAAATCCCTGCTTATTTACTGGATAAACGTAACCAAAGTGGAATTTTATGTGTGTAAATGACTTGCATACATTGATGTATCTTAGTATAATATGCAGGATATATCAACAGAAAATGAATGATTAACCAAAATGAGATTTTATGAAAATAGAAGTTTTTTGATAGCATCTACAATAGCAAAAAAAATATGCACAACAATAGAAGTCATAGCACGTGACTGCTTACCTATTCATAAAAATGAGTGTTAATATGAACTATTTTATACCCATAGTGATTTTACCGCAGCTTCTCCTAGGAAAATGTATAACCTCCACCTTGTTTAATATTACAAACATCTGGTGAAAAAGCTATAGAAATAAGATAAAATATTCATCTGTAAATGCTCAAAAGCATTGTGGTTTGCAAATCTGTATCAGACAGCCATGTAGAAAGGTGATTACATTTGGAAATGCAAACCTACAAGACTGGTTCTTAGGGAAGTAAGGTGTGCAAATATGCATGAGAGATGATCAGCAGTGACTTAACAACAAACCATTAATGACTTGAGTACAGAAGGCAAAGCTGTGGTAATTAAATTTGCTAAATATACCAGTTAGGATGCTCTGTCAATGAAAAAGAGAAATAGAAATTTTTACAGGGTGACCTGGAAGACCAGAGTAATAAAAGCATTAAATGTTGTTATATTTTCAAAGAGTTTAAAAAGAAAAAAAATCTGTTAAAAGCATAAGCTCATCAATACATAGGAAAACCTATGTATTTTGACTGATCTCAAAGAAACCCGCACAGAGCTACCAGTACAGCACCATCATGAAAAAGACAATTGTGATCTTGTGACAATTTACTCAAGGTATTTTCAACTGACATATGGAGGTATTCACACCTGTACAAAGTATAGTAATGAAATAAGAAACTCAGTTGACATATATTTTGTAAAGTTCTGCTAATCCTTATGCAAGAAAAATGAAGTTGGACAAGTAAAGCACAAAGGAGTGAGGACAAGACTATATGAATTTTTTTTTGTAGTTAGCAAAATACAGTGTGAGAAGAAATATGGTATTTTGTTTTCTAAGTGGAGTTTGAAAGAATTCTGTAACTGTGCTACTGTGAATGTCCTGTATAACCAAAACCCTAGCTTGTGAAACAACCAACCTGACTAATTGTAAAATGAATCACAGAATGGTTTAGGGTGAAAGTGACCTCTGGAGGTCATGTGGTCCAAACCCTGTGCTCAAGCAGGGACACCTAGAGCCAGTTTCCCAGGACCATGTCCAGATGGCTTTTGAGTATATCCAAGGATGTAGACTCTAGAACTTCCCTGGGCAACTTATGCCAGTGCTGTTACCATCACTGTGAAAAAGCTTTTCCTGATGTTCAGACAGAACCTCTGGTGTTTCAGTTTGAGCCCATTGCCTCTGGTCCTGTCACTGGGCACAGTGGACAGCTCTGTCTTCTTTGCCCACTCCTTTCATGTATTTACATACATTGATGAGTTCCTCACCAAGTCTTCTTTTTTCTAGGATCAGCTGTTTCAGTCTTTACTCATAGGAGAGATGCTCCAGTCTGTAAATCACTTTAGTGGCCCTTTGCTGGACTCTCTCAAGAGGATAAAATCCTGTGAATGTGAAAATGCTTCTAACCATCTGAAGAAGGCACCATCCACTTGTTTTTCCTGGTCAGGCAGCCTATAGCAGGCACACATTGTAGTCACTTATACCACTCTACTCTTTCATCATCACCCATAATCTCTCACCCAGCTCATCATCCATATTCAGGTGGAGCTCCATGCATTCCGGCTGTTTTCTCACACAGAGAGCAACTCCTGCATAAGGACTTTTCCCTGTCCTTGCTAAAGAGCCTGTATTCCTCCATTGAAGCACTCGTTATATGAGCCATCCCAAGTCTCTGTGATGCCAGCAAGATCATAGACCTACAACAGCACACAGATCTCCAGTTCCTCACGTTATTTCCCATGCTGTGTGTATTTGTGCACAAGTACTTCAGAAAAACACCCCAGCTTGCTGGTTTCCCAAAAAGGGTCTGTTGGTCTGTGAAGCAACTCTAACGTATTTTCAACAGAAGGTTATTAGTTGGCTTCATTTGTGGCAACTAAACAAGCAGGAAAGAACTACTCATTCTGATTTGATTTTTTATTTAGTTTAGGACCTCCAATGCAAATTTGTGCCACCAAGCAGCATCAAATTTTCAGTATAATGTGCTCCTGTTAATACCATGTAATATTATCAATTCAGCTCACTCAATATCATTCTCATATGTGTCCTCAATGAATACTAATTGAAAAAAGGAAGTCTGAAAGGGCAGTTAAAATGATTGGAGAGAAAGAAATACTGAAAAAGAAGACTAAATTATACAACTATTATACAACTAAACAAAATTGTAATAGACTGCTGTAGAAAAAACCAAGGATTATCTAAGAACTTGTTGATGTTGTAGAATAAACTAGGGATTATTTAAGAGTTTATTGATCTTTAATAAAGAAGCACAAAATAAATGAAGATCCTTAGTTAAAGTATAAAAGAAAGAAATGAATAATAACAGGAGGTTAACATGATAATCTAGTTGCTATGGTAACCATAAGAAGTAAAAAGCAATGGTGTCACTGCTGACTTGTACACAGTAGTAAAATAAATAAGTTAGTATTTCCTGGCAGGAGAGACTCTGTATCATATCCATAAGTTGTAATGAGGTTAGTTATCTCTTTAAAAGCCTTCACACCAAACTACCTAATGTTTACTATACGCCAAAAAAAAACCCATACCAGCAGCACAGATGGTAACGAGGTAAGTATTTTCTTAATGTGAATATGTGTTATTTCACTGGCTTCATCCTCACAAATTAATCTTGTGCTGGCTTTCTTCACATGGTAGGTCAGGTTTACAAAACCAACTTTAAATCACATCATCAACATCCAGGCAGAAGTGGTAATAGTTATATTTGCTTAGCTAATTTGATTGCAGCATTTATGTACTAGGCTTTTCCAGAAGAATCAAAAAATATATCTGTAAAATAAAAATGGGACCAGTCCACAAACACTTTGTTCCACAAAAATTAAGTAGTTTGGTCTACATTTCACTGCCACAGCTCCTGTAAATTTTACTCATTCTGAATAAAATAAGCTTATTTCTTCCTCCCACCCTCCCCTCCAAATCTCTGCAGTGACAGACTTCCATCAGAATATCCTAAATCTCGAAACTGTTTCTTGTGTTTCTTTTGATAGATGGGCTTTCCAGGAAATTTTTGCAGAACCATTACTAACTCAGTATAGGAAGATTCAGTTTTATGGCTTCTTCGTGAGAAATTAGTCTCATGTTTGTAGCCATTGTAATTTGTAGCCATAGTAATTTATGGTAACATTTTGTAGCCAATTAGTACAATAAATTCCATACAAATATTTTGTACTCTTTATTGCAGTCAGTTTGAATGGTATCTTTTATCCATGCAGCTTGAAGTTTTTGCTTGAAGGCCGTGGCAGTATCAATACAGGTTCTCTGACTCAGCAAATTACCCTCAGCCTTTTAGTTTTCCATATTGTGGTGGTACTGCTGCCACTCCATTAAAGATTTGTCTTGAGCATGCCCATGTAATGTTTCATCAGCCTTCTTTTCAGCCATTTATGTATATATTATCTGGCCAGTGAAAATAGCCTTGAGTCGTCTATTACCTGACATAGAGATGCCTGGACCAGCATATTTGTGCTTAAAGAAGCATACAGTTGTGCTGCTGATCTCAATATTCAAAACTCTATTTTGTCACTTTATATCAGCAAAACCATTCATATAGGCTCATGTGGAAAGCACTGAGATGTTTGTTCTGATGACTGCAAGTTTCTTAACTTCTGCATGTTATATAAAACTGGTTTTGAAAAATGAATAAAACACAATTTCGTTCAAAACAGTTTTTTTCTCTTTAATAGAGATGCGTTTTTAATGTCCCAAAACAGAACTTAAATTCATCTTTATTGTCATCCATGTACACTTTATCAGTTATACTGTCAACCTAGCTAAATTATCCCACAGATTCTTCAGTTATTCCCTGGCAATGCACAGATCTAACTGGCTTTTCAACATCTTCTAGCTTTTCAGTGTTGTGAAGCTGGATAAGGACCTTAATTTCTTTTATGTTGACGTGCAGGTTTAGTCTCTTGTTCTTGTGATCAAAAGAGTTGATGATATATGGTATACATCCTAATATGTGCATAAACATTGGCAAAGAACAACCTACAGCACAGTAATTATACAAATTTTGATTTAGCACAAAATCTCTCGCATGTATATGCTGACAAATACAGATTCCTTTATGCCAATTAAATACAACTTTCAGGTTGTACTATAGAACAAGCTATTGCATTGTAACTCTTTTAGTCAATGAAAGACCTAAGCAGTCCGCTTTAAACAAGGACCTGTGCCCTCACCCATTATGAAATAAAAGAAATATATTTGCATCGAGAGCAGCCCTGAGGAGAAGGACATGGGGATGCTGATTGATGAAGCTCAACATGAGCCGGTAATGCATGATTGCAGCCCAGAAAGGCAACCACATCCTGAGCTGCATCAGAAGTGCAGCCAGCGGGTCAAGGGAGGTGATTCTGCCCCGATACTCTGCCCTTGTGAGACCCCACCTAGAGCACTGCATCCAGCTTTGGGGCCCCCAACATAGGAAAGACATGGACCTGTTGGAGAGGGTCCAGAGGATGGCCACAAAGGTGATCGGAGGGGTGGAGCACCTCTCCTATGAGGAAAGGCTAAGAGAGTTGGGGTTGTTCACCCTGGAGAAGAGAAGGCTCCGGGCAGACCTTATAGCAGCCTTCCAGTACCTAAAGGGGGCCTACAGGAGAGCTGGGGAAGGACTTTTTACTAGGGTATGTAGTGATAGGATGAGGGGGAATGGCTTCAAACTAGAAGAGGGGAGATTTAGATTAGATAGTAGGAAGAAATTTTTCACCATGAGGGTGGTGAGGCACTGGAACAGGTTGCCCAGAGGAGTTGTGGAAGCTCCATCCCTGGAGGTGTTCAAGGCCAGGCTGGATGGGGCTTTGAGCAACCTGGTCCAGTGGGAGGTGTCCCTGCCTATGACAGGGGGCTTGGAACTTGATGATCTTCAAGGTCCCTTCCAACCTAAACTATTCCATGATTCTATGAAAACTTGTGTGAACAACAAAATTTTTCCTGAAGCCATCAGAGAACCTGATAGCTGACAGTATTGAAAGTTTTGTATTGACTACACAATATTTTTGTTAAATTTCCCTTGTTGTACAAATCATAGCAGTTTGATCAGTGTTATGGTTTAATCCCTGTAGGCAGCTAAGCACCTCACAACTGCTCTCTCACTCCCCACTGGTGGGAAGGGGGAGAGAATTGGAAGGTAAAAGTGAGAAAACTCATGGGTTGTGATAAAGACAATTTAAAAGGTAAAGCTAAAGTTTTCCACACAAGCAAAGCAAAATAAGGAATTCATTCACTACTTCCCACCAGCAGGCAGGTGGGAAGACAAATAGCATAACTCCGAACAACCCCCCTTCCTCCCTCTTCTCCCAGCTTTTAATTGCTGAGCATATTGTCATATGGTATGGGATATCCCTTTGGTCAGTTGGGGTCAGCTGTCTTGGCTGTGTCCCCTACCAACTTCTTGTGTACCCCCCACCTACTCTCTGCCAGGGTGTTGTGAGAAGCAGAAAAGGCCTTGACTCTGTGTAAGCACTCCTCAGCAATAACTAAAGTATCTCTGTATTATTGACACTGTTTTCATCACAAATCCAAAATACAGCACCATGCCAACTACTATGAAGAAAATTAACCCTATCCCAGCCAAAACCGATACAATTATAAACTGAACGGACTTGCTAGAAGTTTATTAGCATCAGCACTGTCAAACATAATTCTCCTTATGAAATTTTTATCACAGAAAGAATCAATATGTTCATTATCATGCCTGAAAGGTCATGTTTCTCTTTGTAGAGATTAAATTACTTTTTCATGTCAAAAGAAACTTCTTTATATAAAGTTTTTCAAAAGCACAGTCTTTCTGACTCGTTAGTGTCTCCTATATTTCTATATTTTGGTGGGAATACCATAGGTTTCTGTTGAATGGCTCTGTTGCAGCTATTCAGTAGTTTTAAGCATATCACAAAGGTGGTACTGCTAGTAACTGCTTCCTGATGAGTAGCTTAAGTTTCATTTAGCATTTTGTCAGAAATGATAGATGAATGATTTAATTGTGTTGAATTGTTCACTGTGTTGAATTGTGATTCAGGATTTCTCTTCCATCAGTTGACAGAATTTGATCATCTCCATTGAAATGTTGCACAATAGGACCATCAAAGGGACATATATAATTTAAAGCCACTGTAGACATGTCTGATGTGATACCATTTTACATTTTGTTGACATTAATACTTCGTTAGCATTTTAAAACTTTCATTTATGATAAGCAGCTTTCTTGTTTGCCAGTTTTTATGTTTTACTCAAGTTTTGTCCCATATTTATACTTTAGGTGTTCTGATTAAATTATTTAAAAAAAAAAACCAAACAACGCATCTCACATTTGCCTTTGACAAAGCAAAGAACTTCCTCTGAGGTAGCGCATGCTGCCTGACTTGCATCCTGACTAACAAAAATCAAAGAAATATAACATTAAATTCATCCTAGTATCATCTACTCTGTCTGTCTTCTCCAGTGCAGGATCAGCTAAACTTGTTACCTTCTTTACAAGAAAAAATACTTTCTTTTGTTAAGCTGCTACAAGGTAACAACCATATAATTCTTAGTCACTGTCCCTCTTGTCTTTTTTTTTAGCACTTCCTATCATTAAGGTATTTTTTTACCAGGAGGTACTGGTCTGTTATGACTCCAGGAAGAAAGGCACTCAGACTCTGTAAAGTCTCATGCTAAATGATAATTTAAAATGATATCTATCATGACTAGCAAAATAAAGATAAAATAGTATAGATAATCTTATATCCCTATAGATTCTGATAACCCCCAATTGTGCGGCATTGAATAGTCTTCCAAGCAGTGTGCAGCACTCCATGCTGACTCTGTCCATGGAAAGGATTACTCCCTTTTTGTCATTTGAGCTGTTATAGGATTTTCTTAGAAGAAAAATCTTGAAGTCTTTCTTATACTTGAAAATTGCTGTCACATTATCCCTGAGCCTTTCTTTTTCTTAAGCTGAACTCAAATTCATTCAAATTGCCTTTGTAAATCATGTTCACTAAACTTTTGGTACTTCTTGTTCTTTAAGCAGGACTTTCTGTAATGATTCACTTTCTTTTTTCCACTTTTTTTTTAAGCTGGGCCAGTAATCTAACCAAGATAGAACCAGATTATGTTTTCTTCCACTATTTATGGAAAGCAATGTCAAATGCACTATTAAATTTAATATAAATGACATTATAACACTTGCTGTCCTTCATAAACCTAGACTGGTTTAACAAGATTTGTAACTTACAACTCCATGTTGTCTTTTATGTTTGTTATTATATGCTATCTTTATTGTATTCCAGGTGCTTGCAAAGAGCTTGATTATTTGACATTTTCCATTTGATCTTTTAAAAAGCTAAATAGCATTAAGAATGGCTTCCATTAATTTCTTCTTCTCTACTCTTCAGAGTAATTGAATCTAAACCCTTTAATGTATTACAATTGGTATTTAAATTGCAATTGTCAGGCATCTAGTGACATATAGCACCCCATAGGTTGATCATCTGGCAAGCAAACTGCATGATACGTAGGTAGTTCTGACATCTGCAAATTCTAAATTGCCTCACAGTGATATAACTAGCAAATTGCTATGCATAGACTATGTATGAATCTAGAATTTTTGCTTCTCAGTTTGTTGAAGTACTATATTAAGGATAACCACCTGGAACTCAGTAAGGTACTATTTTTATTGTCTTCCCTAAAACTATGCTTATCTAGGTCCTTTCTTTAAATAGGAAGTCAAGGGTTTGTCATTTCATGCCATCGACTTCATGACATTGTAAAGATACAGTTTTCTGACCTCCTATGTTCTTTCATCATAGTGAGTGTATTGCTTCAATAGTAGCAAAATAACCAGCTGGCTTTTTGTAACACCAAGAGCTGGCCTACCAGTTCCTTAGGTAGAGAACTCATTTGTCAGTAATCACGTACTGGTTTTTTTCTTCTTCCAGTTTGCCCATGCAGGCAGCTTCAAAGTTTTCCAGTTGAGACTTGATGGCCAAGCATTCCTAAATTCCAACTATGACATCTGCCTATCACTTTTCTATTTTTCTGCACTGCAGGAGTTAATATAGTCAAGAATAAAAGGAATAGTGCAGTACTGATTTAGAAAATATATTCAAATTATATGATCATAGCAAGAAAAGATTGCATAACCCCACTCCAATTTTCCTATCTATGGCTGTTAATTATCTATTGGCATAGCTAATCAAAAAAAAATGGGAGTAAAGTGGAAATTGTTTGTCTGAATATGGTGAATTAGTATACTTTTCTCACATTTGATGGCATAAGTCGCAGAAACCTCTACAAATTTGGGTTATTTCAAACCTGGTATGTCTGTCCATTGCTCAGAACTACAACAGTGCCACATGGGGTTAAGGGCAGTTTCTGAGTCTTTAGGACTTTACAAAGTAATGCTGTTGCCTTAATTTGTATCCAGTTTGGCAGGCACTTAGGACCTGCTGGAGTGGGTCCAGAGGAGGGCCATAAAAATGGTCTGAGGGTTCGAATACCTCTCCTATTAGTACAGGCTGAGAGACTTCAGGTTGTTTAGTCTGGAGAAAAGGCAGCTCTGGGGGGATCTATTGTGGCCTTTCAATACTTAAAATAGGTTTATAAGAAAGATGGGGACAAACATTTTAGCAGGGCCTGTAGTGATAGGACAAGGGGTAATGGTTTTAAACTAAAAGAGGGTAGATTCAGACTAGGTACAATGAAGAAAGTTTTTACAATGAGGGTGGTGAAACACTGGGACAGTTTGCCCAGGGAGATGGTAGATGTTCTATCCATGGAAACATTCAAGATCAGGTTGGACGGGGCTCTCAGCAACTTGATGTAGTTGAAGATGTCCTTGCTCATTTCAGGAGGGTTGGACTGGGTCACCCTTAGAGGTCACGTCCAACCCAAACTATTCTATGACCCCAAATTAGAAACTATGCCTAAAGAAAACAAGTAAAGGAGAAAACATTTCACAGGTTGCAGAAGATACTTTTTTTATTTATAGAGAAAATGTTTCCATTTACACAAGTAATTTTTGCAACAGCAAGAAATTACTGATTGGCATTTTGTTTGTGGTGCTTTAAAAGCATGAAACTCCTTTTTAAATACTGTTATTTAGCCAGTTATTGCATAGATGAGTATTCTCATCTAATTGTAGACTCTGCGTGTTTCACTGGATTGCATCCTACTTTTCTGAAGTATGTTGAAATCCGTATTCCATAGCAAAAAGCTGTCTCCAAGACATTTTAATAATTTGTGATTCTAGACTCTCATTTGTATCAAACTCATTTTTCAGTGTGACCAACATGATTTCATGGATTTATTTCAGTGATCATTTACAAAAAATTGAAAACCCCAAGTCAAATAACATTCTGTAAATTAATACACTTTTAGAACTGCAAGAAATATGTTTTGAATGGACTGAATTGCAGCTGCAAGATAACCATGGTTTTACTGGGTAAGAGGAACAAATGGCTTGAGCTTATATTTAGTTTTATGCAAAAACCATCTATTTCTGTACTTCTGTTTTAAATGAATTTTGTACTTTGTGAGGGGATTATTTACAACAAATTAAACTTGATTTAATGATATACATTTAGTAATCATTAAGTCTTTAACACAATGACGTTCCTCAGTACACTGATGTCTTACATCCACCAATAGTATTAGATCACTGTAATTGTACTTCTATATAAAGATATTTTCTGAATATTTGTGCTTTAAACACTGAATAACATTTTGTGAACCAAACACACAAGCATTCTGCATTAAGTTTTTGAGAAAATAATATGATCTTCTCCACAGTAAGTGGGTATAGTTCAGTTTTATTAAAAATAACTGTGATTGCCTTTAACTTGCTTCTCATGGTGTTGAGTGAATTCTTTCAGACTGATATGCAAGAATTTCTCTAATCACAAATAGCTTGTCAAGCTTCTGGGGAATTTAGAGAGGGTTCTAATTCTTGTGTCTTTACTGAACATGGGTATAGTAGCATTAGAGTGTCAAAAAAATAGATAAGCTGATGACATTGGTATATGTTACTTCAATTAGAAGTGAATAAATGTCATTTAGCTCTGTTATCTAAGTTACACCACTGGAGACAGGCAGTGACCACATCAAACTGCGGTAGCTCGAGCCTAAATACAGCATCTGCATGTTAGACAAATACAGAATACCGGAATCATGATGCCTATAGCATGTGGTTGCCTTGATCACAGAATCACAGAGAGTCACAGAATCGTAGGGAGTGGAAGGGGCCTTCAGAGATCATCTGGTCCACCCCCTCTGCCAAAGTAGGTTCACCTAGAGCATGTTGGTCAGGAATGCATCCAGGTGGTTTTTTAATATCTCTAGAGAAGGAGATTCCACAGCCTCTCTGGGCAGCCTGTTCCAGTGCTCTGTCACCCTCAAAGTAAAGAAGTTTTTCTTTATGTTCAGATGTAATTTCCTGTGTTCCAGTTTGTGCCCATTGCCTCCTGTTCTGCCGCTGGGCACCGCTGAAAAGAGCCTGGTCCCATCCTCTTGACACCGACCCTTTAGATACTGATGTAACATTGATCTCAGTCTTCTCTTCTCCAGGTTAAACTGACCCAGGTCTCTCAGCCTTTCCTCATAACAGGGGTGCTCCATTCCCTTGATCATCTTCGTAACCCTCCGCTGGACTCTCTCCAGTAGTTCCTTGTCTTTCTTGAACTGGGGAGCCCAGAACTGGGCACAGTACTCTAGGTGTGACCTCACCAGGGCAGAGTAGAGGGGGAGGATAACTTCCCTCCACCTGCTGGCAACACTTTTTTTAACACACCCCAGGATGATTAGGTGGTAGCTGTTCAGAGGACATTTCATCACAATTTTGGATGGAGAGAGAACTTAGTTGCCAAAGTTCTGCCATCAACATAGAAGCTTGCATTAGCTCTAGGCTGCAGTCTCTGCTTCCTCTCCACATCCACAAACTGAATCTTCTATGCACTGACTTCCTGTCACTCCTTTGCGTTGCCCGTGAAAGATCCGATCACTCTACCTTGAAGTGTTCCATTACTGTATGTTAATATAGATTGTAGGCATACGCTTATCACTCATCATTTGAATTGTCCAAAAGAAATCTATTTCGCTGCAGGAATAAAGAGCTTAATAAGTGTTCAGTACAAAAAACTACAGTTTCACAGTTTCTTACTGTTATTATTGGCCTTTAAAACCAGCAGGTACCCTCCACTCAATTAATTTTGTAGAAGATCACTTAGCAGGCATCATTTTATCAACACTTGACAACTAAAGAATGCTTTGCTTATATCAGTAGTGGGTTTTGTTGTTATTGCTTCACAAAAAGCGAACATAATCAGAACTGTTCCTGAAACCAATTTTATTCAAGATGCAAAAGGTCTTAATAGACTGTGTTAAACTGTTGTACAACACAGAAACTTGTGTGGATGCCTATTAATACAGGAAATCATACACAGAGTTCATCCCTGTAGAAAAATGCTGTGTTATGTGAGGGATAAAGTTTTTTTCAAATTACAGAAATCACTGCAAACACAGGGAAGTTAGAAATGTAAAGCAAATTGTATACATATGCTGTTGACATTGATTCATTCTAAATATATTCCTTTTATTCAATGGATATCCTTGCAGAAGGTAAACTTGTAATAGTTTTATTCTGACAGTACATTGAGTGGATTCAACATGCTAGAATCTGAAAAAAAAAGTGATTCCATACGTTTTGTTGATTTAACATATATTGTACAAATGCAATTCTAATCAATACAGTTCAATTCCTTTTTAAAACTATGTTAATGGGGAAAAATTACTGCCATTAGTTTTCCTGTATTTGAACTTTTCTTGTTGTTTTTATGAACTCACTCTAGAGAATCATTGCTTTAGTTTGCTGCTGGCATCTGTTATTTTTCTCTTACTTAAGCTCTTAGTATTTACTGGTAAACTTGTGGTGGTTTATTCAAATGTAAAGCCACAGTGTACAAGAGCAGTAATTTGAAATTCCTTTTGACACAAAGCATGGCTACAGGAGCATATCAATCTATAGTCAAGAGAACTGCATTGCTGCTTCATCTCCTTTTGTTACTATGACTTATTTCTTCCCTCTGGCTTTTAAGCTTTCTCCCAAGTTAATGGTTTCTCAACTCGGAGATACCTGATATCTTGTCTTGTTATTAATCACTCTGAACTTAACAGATAGTACACCTTTCAGCACTATCTTGACTTTAACTTTGTCCACATAGTAATGAATCAAGGTCACGGAAATATAGGATAGTGCCATTTGAAAACAAAACCTCTTTTATATCAGGCAGTCTTTCATTTTAAGAAAATCTTTATACATAGTTCCAAAAGAACAGCAGCCTGATCATAAAATCATAGAATGGTTTGGGTTGGAAGGGACCTTAAAGATCATCTAGTTCCAACCCCCCTGCCATGGACAGGGACAGCTTTGACCAGACCAGGTTGCTTAAAGCTCAATCCATCCTGGCCTTAAACACTTCCAGGGATTGGGCATCCACAACTTCCCTGGGCAATTTGTTCGAGTGTCTCATTACCCTCACAGTAAAAAATTTCTTCCTAATATCTAATCTAAATCTACCCTCTTTCAATTTGAACCCATTACCCGCTCTTCTATCACTACATGCCCTTGTAAAAGGTCCCTCTGTAACCCTGTTCTGTAACCATTTGTGGATTCACCAGATTTGACTGGCCTGTTCAAACCCCTTCCCTTTGACCAGGAGGACTGATGAAAAAACTACCTGTGCTCTGGAGTCCCTTACCACCACTCCCTTACCACCACTCCCAGGACTCTGTAATCCTTCTTGATACTCCTCAGATTTCTCACGTGAAACAACAGCAGCAGACAATAATGAGTGGACTGTATGAGGCTTGGTAGTCTCTTCATGACATCCCTGATACATGCCCCTGGTAAGCGGCACACCTCTCTTGAGAGTGTGTCAGGTCGGCAAATGGGTGCCTCTGTACCTCTCAGACGAGAGTCACCTACTACTATCACCCATCACCTTTTCTTAGTTGCACTGGTTGTTATACAGGGAGCAGATTGGGTTGCCTTACTCAGCTCCAGCATCTCTCCTGATGTGACGGGTCTTTCCTCGTCAGTCTACAGAGCGGTGAAACTGTTCTGCAAGGGCATCTCAGACTTCAGGGGGATTTTCTTCCTCCTGCTGGTCCTTACCATTGCAAGCTTCCATTCTTCCACATTATTGCCCACCCTCCCTTCTACATGTGCCAGTGGGGGAGTTTTTGGCTGTTTGACTGTGGATCCACTGCAGACCTCACTTGGAATCAGCTATCTAACTCCTTCTAAGACTCCCTGATGTTATGCAGCCTCCTCACCACTGCCTGCAGCTCAGCCACTTGCTGCAGGAGGTCCTCCACCTGGGCACACCTTTTTCAGGAAGGTGTGCCATCTATCCCTGCCCCAGGAGAAAGTTTTAGGTACCTCCTGAAGTCTGAAGTCTGCACTTCAGGCTCTCCCTTCAGCAGCTCCATCTGGGTGGAAACATTTGCCACCGTTGGGGTACATAGTGCAGAGCTCCCAGCCAGAGCTGCAGCCTTTGCTCTCAGATAAGTGCCCACCGTTCTCCCAATTGAATTTATTATTTCTAGTAATGTAAGGTGTTAAAGAAGCATTGTATAATCAAAGAATGTAATACATTCAGGCCTTTTACCATGCCATTTCAATTTAGAATTTTCATATTTTGTCCATTACTATGTGGACAAATTATTGGTCTGTACATTCATGATCATACATTTCATTTTTTTACAGTCGTTCAGGTCAGGAGCTCCAAATAAAGAAGTTTAAGTAGTTTGCAAATTGCTTTTAACCCATGGTTCATTTGGAATCCATCCTGGACATTGGTGGTCTTGCCTGCAAAATAGGCAGAAAGTTCAATGCAGGGCTGAGAATGATTGTTGACTGATTATTTAGTTTACTTTTGATTATTTAGCTTACTTTCCAGAACAACTCTTCTAATTTTGAACAAGCCATTAACACAGGAGATCTTTGATCATTCTTCAGGGAGAGGGAGTTGGACCCTTGGAGTTTTGACATATTTCAGAGTACAGTTCTTGTTTTAATTTTGACTCAATGATTTATAAATATAATAGGCCAGTGTTCTGCGAATGCAAATCCCTTGAAAACCTTCCAGCACACTGACCGTAATAACACAAAAGCAACTATAGCTTATGTGCATTGAACCTAGAGCCCAACAACCAAAACATATAAAGTGTATTCACATTAGAAGAAATGTTTCAAAATTTTATCTACCTAGTCAAAAAGTAAAAAAAATCACAATATATTAAATATTCGTAATTCTCCAATCACAATTATATGCCTCCAAATGCATAAATAGATTGTAACAGTCTAAGTACTTAATTGTTGGACTACATCAATAACTAGCAGCCCTTTTACAGCTTTGCTTAATGAAATCTCTTAAAAGCAACCTCCATACACAAGTATACACACACATCTCTTACAGACATGAGATCTAGAGAGATTAAGAGAATATCCTTTAAAAAAAATGTTTTCAATATGCTAATTAAGAGTAATAGTAAACATATATTATGACTGAAGATCAGCAGTACCTTCAAAATTTTTGTAGGAATATTCAAAGTATTTAATGATATTATGCAATAAGACAGTAAATTAAGAAGACTATAAGGCTGTACAGTCACAGGCCGGGTAGAAGAAAGAGAGGACTATAAATGAGTCAGTTACTGACACCAGTAGAATCATTTTAAAATAACAAAAATGAGAAGCATGGAATAATGGCACCTATCCATCAGAGCACTTAAAAAATATAGATAACAAAAAAAATCACAGTTTTTTGTTGGTATCAGTTGATATGTCCCTTTTAAAAACAGAAAAGACAAAAGATTGTTTCTTCCCTAGTGAGCAAGATGTAGGTGAGAAGTCTCCACATGTCAGTGTAGCAAACAGGAGAAAAAGGCAGTGGGAAAACAGACTACAGCTTCTGCAGAAGACTACCGGAGAGGAGTACGGATAAGACAGCCGGGATCAGTGGTGTTGGAAAGAACTTCCTAGGGACCAGGGTGACCGCACAGTTAGCCAAGAAACCAAGCCCAGAAACAAGAAGTAATCTGCAGAGAAACCATGGAGGAGGAAAAATCTATGTATGAATACCTTTTATTCTAGCTGGCTGGGTCACTTTAAGGTCCTTTTGTTTAAAAAACTAATTCTTCTAGCTCATACTCTAATAAAATCTGGCCCTTTATTTTTTGTAATTTAAAAACCTTTCAGGTGTTATTTAGGAACTCACTGTAAAGAAGATGCGCACTTCAAATTGGTCGCTGACTTGGTGACCTGTTCCAGTATATTTATATCCAACTGAATAAAACAGAATTTAAATACATGCTTGTGTACTTTGCATAAATTTTATTCCCTTGCTAAATCAATTCCAAAGACAATTCTAAAAAATCCCAACTCATGAATATTTCCTTCAGCTTATCTCATAACTTAATGCGTCCAGATGGTTTTCCACTTCTGTGAGGAAATCTGAGGGAAATCAAGATTTAAACTAAGCCAAAACCAGCCACACCAAAATAAGAACAAATTGGGTAGTAAAAAAGCAAACCAAACTAAATCAAACCAAACAAAACCAAACCAAAACTTTCATTTATGGTATTTTAAAAACTCAACTTACTTCAAGAGGCAATCATGATTTTTCCAATACCAAAAAAGGTGCTGGCACAGAGCAAAATAATTCATTCGCTACTTCCCATTGGCAGGCAGGTGTTCAGCTGTTTCCAGGAAAGCAGGGCTTCATCATGTGTCACAGTCACTTGGGAAGATAAATGACATAACCCCAAACGTCTCCCTACTTCTTCCTTCTTCCCCACAGCTCTTCTTACTGCATACAATGGCATGTGGCATTGGGTATCCCTTTGGTTAGTTGAAGTCAGCTGCCTGGCCTTGTCCCCTTCCAACTTCTCATGTGCCCTCAGCCTACTCGCTGGTGGGGCATTGTGAGAAGCGAAAAAGGTCTTGACACTGTGCCAGCACTGCTCAGCAGTAACTAAAACACTGATGTGTTATCAACATTGTTTTCAGCACAAATACAACACATAGCCTTATACAAGATACTATGAAGAAAATTAACTCTATCCCAGCCAAAATCAGTTCAAAAAATAAGCATAGGGTATTTGTAAGCAAGTAAAAATCAAGGATATGAAGAGAGAAGATAAGACAGAATTTGAAAATACTGCAGAATGAAGGGAAAGGGTTAAAACCCCTAATTTTTTGGCTTATTGGATCAGGTGGTCTTTGAGGATGGATGAAACTTTACAAGGTTCTTTACTTTTTATCTTGTAAATCAGTGTTCTGAATAAAATGACAACAGAACATTTTTCCATAGCAGAACGAGTAAAATCAACAAGATACAGATTTGGATAGGAAGGCAATAGGTTGATTCATAATCTGAAGTGCTTTCTAAAGTGGGTATCATAAGTCCTCCAGTATATATACACCAGATTGCCTTTTTCTTTGCCAGTTAGAGGGTAAATATGCTACTGATTAGCTGGCTGGAAGCATCTTGCACCTGTGAGAGAGCGTAATACTTATGTAGTGTGCTGAATATGTGATTTTTGCTATTAACAGCAGAAGCCTTCAGGCTGTGTGCTGACCCAGCAGTGCAGGGGCTCACCCTCACCTTGGCCTGAGATGGGTTTTGCAACTGTTGCCTCCCCTGCCCCAGCTTCAGCTCTGGGGATGGCCCCTCTGAGGAGGGCAGGTATCAAGATGCCCATAAGTCTCATAGCTAAGGCTTGAACATTTCGCAGAATCACAGAATGGTCAGGTTTGGAAGGGACCTCTGGAGATCATCTAGTCCAACCCTCCTACCACAGCAGGGTCACCTACAGCAGGTTGCACAGGACGGCATCCAGGGGGGTTTTGAATGTCTCCAGTGTGGGAGACTCAACCTCTCTGGGCAGCCTGTGCCAGTGCTCTGCTACCCTCAAAGTAAAGAAGTCCCTCCTCATGTTAAGATGGAACTTCCTATGTTCAAGTTTGTGCCCGTTACCTCTAGTCCTATCACTGGGCACCACTGAAAAAAGACCCTTCTCATCTACCTGGCACCCTCCCTTCAAGTATTTATAAGTATTGATAAAATCCCCAACTGGGGATAAATCCCCAATTTATCCCCTTCTTATTGACAAAGAGAGGAACTGTTAACCTCGTACTCCAAAGAGACACTGGAAGGGTGAACATAACACCGGAGAATGGGAATATTAATAAACTTTATTCTATAGGTATTTTAGGGCTTTTAGGTGTTTCTGTATTAAGTAGAAAGTATGGACTATTAGACAGTTAAAACTTTAATTGAACTATGAGTCAATTGTGGGATCATGGGCTGTGTTTCCTTTTGCCAATAATATTTTGTGCATAATATGTAGCTCTCTCAGTTTCTACTGAATTCATAACGCAGGTAAGTAGAAGCGATTTTTCTCCAGTCAAAATCTGCACCATATTGACCTTTGTGTACCCTGTGCCATTTTGCAACTTTGTCTAGTTCTTGATTTAGTTAAACCCGTCCTACCTTTCCCATTTGATATCGTCCCGCTTCAGCCTCAGCCTAAACACCAGCAGAAGGGTAACACTGATTGTTAAATAACAAACGAGACAAGAAGCTATAGCCAGAAGCTTTCTTGCTTTTTAGTTCCATCTTCAAGAGCAGTGCCTTTGGAGATCTAGCTCTAGTCATCCAGCATCAAAAACAGTAGCATTAGTGCATAGCACTTAAATAACTCAATAATTCATTTAGCTAATGTTTACAGTTCAGATTTAGTTCCTAAGAATTCATGCATTAAAAAGTAACACAGCAGATTGAATGGAGCTGTCCTGACTGATAACGCTGTATATTGAATAGGGCTGAAGAGCTCTCACTTTTGAATTCATTAATAAAGATTGCATTTGTTTTTGTTCACTCTGAAACTTGAGTAGTTTTAAAATCAGATAGGCAGCTATAAGCAAAGTATTTGTGAACACATGTACATTTCCTAGTACTATCAGCATTTTTGTTTTGTCTTCTAAATTCTCAACTATTTAATTTTGTTTTGTTTAAAGGTTTTTCTGACTTTTCAAGTCAAGAATAGGGTAATTAGTAAATTTTTAGTAGACTACCCAAACCCCTCTTTTGTTCTAACTAACTTGTGCTGAGTGTATGTGTATTTTAATAATAGCCTCTTCAAAGACCTGCTTGGAGGAATCCTATGAGCTGAGGCTCTAGAAGGAAGTGAGGTGCAAGAGAGCTGGTTAATATTTAAGTACCACTTCCTCCAAGTTCAAGATCGGTGTATCCCTAGGAGCAAGAAATGAGGCAAAGGAAGCAGGACACCTGCATGGATGAGCAAGGAACTTCTGAAAAATCTCAGATGGAAGAACAAAGTTTACAGACTGTGAAAAAAGGGACTGGCCACTTGGAAGAAGTATAGGAGTGTTGTCAGAGTATGCAGGGATGAAACAAGGAAAGCTAGGGCCCACTTGGAATTAAATCTGGCTAAGGATGTCAAAGACGATAAGAAGGGCTTCTTCTAGTACATCAGTAGAAAAAGAAAAACTAGGGAAAATGTGGGCCCACTGCTGAATTAGGTTGGTGCCCTGGTGACAGAGGATGCAGAGAAGGTGGAGTTACTGAATGCCTTCTTTGTTTCAGTCTTTACTGCTAAGGCCGGCCCTCAGGAACACCAGACCCTGGAGGTAAGAGAGATGGCCTGGAGTAAGGAAGACTCTCCCTTGATTGAGGAGGATTGGGTTAGAGATCATTTAGGCAAACTCGACACCCACAAATCCATGTGGGTATCCAGTATGTGGGACTGATGGGATGCACCTGTGAGTGCTGAGGGAGCTGGCAGTTGTTATTGCAAAGCCACTCTCCATCATCTTTGAAAGGTCATGGAGAGGTGCCTGAGGACTGGAGGAAAACCAATGTCATTCCAGTCTTTAGAAAGGGCAAGAAAGAGGGCCCAGGAAACTACAGGCTGCTCAGCCTTATATCCATCCCTGGAAAGATCATGGAACAGCTCATCCTGGATGTTATTTCTAAGCATGTAGAGGAAAAGAAGGATATTGGGAGTGGTCAACATGGATTCACCAAGGGGAAATCATGTTTGACTAATGTGATAGCCTTCTATGATGGCATAACTGGCTAGGTGGATGATGGGAGAGCAGGGAATGTTGTTTACCTTGACTTCAGCAAGGCTTTTGACACTATCTCCTGTAGCATCCTCATAGGTAAGCTGAGGAAGTGTGTGTTAGATGAGTGGACAGTAATGTGGATTGAGAACTGGCTGAATGGCAGAGCTCAGAGGGTTGCGATCAGCAGTGTAGAATCTAGTTGGAGGCCTGTAACTAGCAGTGTTCCCCAGGGGTCAGTACTGGGTCCAGTCCTGTTCAATATATTCATCAACAACCTGGATGAGGGGACAGAACACACCCTCAGCAAGTTTGCTGATGATACAGAACCAGGAGGAGTGGCTGACACACCAGAAGGCTGTGCCACCATTCAGTGAGACCTGGACAGGTTAGATAGTTGGACGGAGAGGAACCTAATGAAATTCAACAAGGGCAAGTATAGGGTCCTGCACCTAGGGAGGAATAACCCCATGTACCAGTACAGGTTAGGGGCTGACCTGCTGGACAGCAGCTCTGCAGAGAGGGACCTGGGAGTCCTGGTGGACAACAGGATGACCATGAGCCAGCAATGTGCCCTTGTAGCCAAGAAGGGCAATGGTCTCCTGGGGTGCATTAAAAAGAGTGTGGGCAGCAGGTCGAGGGAGGTCATCCTCCTGCTCTACTCTGCCCTGGTGAGGCCACATCTAGAGTACTTTATCCAGTTCTGGGCTCCCCAGTTCAAGAAAGACAGGGAACTACTGGAGAGGGTGCAGCAGATGGCTACAAAGATGATCAAGGGAATGGAGCACCCCTTTTATGAAGAAAGGCTGAGACACCTGGGTCTGTTTAGCCTGCAGAAGAGGAGATAGAGAGGGGATCTTATCAATGCTTGTAAATATCTAAAGGGTGGGTGTCAAGAGGATGGGACCAGACTCTTTTCAGCAGTGCCCAGTGATAGGACAAGAGGCAATGGGCACAAACTGGAATACACGAAATTCCGTCTGAACATAAAGAAAAGCTTTACTTTGAGGGTGACAGAGCACTGGAACAGGCTGCCCAGAGAAGTTGTGGAATTTCCTTCTCTGGAGATATTCAAAACCTGCCTGGATGTATGTCTGTCCAGCCTGCTCTAAGTGAACCTGCTCTGGCAGGGGAATTGGACCAGATGATCTCTGAAGGTCCCTTCCAACCGCTATCATTCTGTGATTCTGTGTGTTCTGTTATTCTGCCTGCAATAATATTGTGTATTACATTTTTTTCCTCTATGAAGTGGGAAAAATAAAGTTAACAACTGTGATACAAACCTGGCTCAGACAGAGCTTTGAATTGGACCTGCCTGCACTTTCTCTTTAATAAGGGAGGGCTTTGAATTGCTAAAGCTATGTTTTATAAAATGATAATGAGAGCAATGAACTTTTAAAGAGAGACATTATTACAAAGACAAATTAAAATAAAAAAGCCTCTATTGTGTCTTTTTCTCCATTTTTTTTTATCAGTTCCCCAGTTCTTCCACCAACCCAGTTCTCTGGGTTGAAACAATTCCTACAGTTTACTTCCTGGGACCATAGGAGAAATGTCTCCCTGCCCTTCACCATGGTGCTGTAGCTCCCTGTTTTCTTTGTTTCTTGCAAATCCTTTGCTTTGTGCTCAAGTTGCTCACCCTGATGCTCACAATTCTGCCTGGATTCCCGCAGCTTCAGTTGTACTCAGGAGTGATTTCAGCCCTTCCCTCTAGCATCTTTATTCTAATCCATAGTGCAGTAGACAGGAAAAGTTAAATCAACTTTCCTTTACGCTGCTCACTCATACGCTTTTAAAAAGAATTTAACATATACTAATTTATACTCTCATTTTATATGTAGTTAAAAAAATGACCTAGCATGTACCTAGCTTTTTAATTTGGAACTCCTTCCACCAGAAATACAAACTTCCTTTAAGAATTAAAGTTAAGTTTCCTGCATAATGACATGCCACCAGAAGTTTGTGCTCTGGGAAATATTTCCAGACACAAAGTCACAGGATTGATAACACCGCTATTGAGTATACTAATCTCTCTCCCCAGGCTAGTAATTAATTACCACTGATGGGGAAAGGATGATAGAATTCATTGCACAGTTTTCTGTATTCTTCAGAATAAGTATAGGAAGACTGACATATTTAAAATCTCAAAATATTGGTTTTAGTACAAAATATTAACTAAAGTAATATAAAATAAGATCAATTTTCCTAGAAACAACAAATTAATTTATTATTCACTGTTACAGCTTTTGATACGGGTTACCATTACTATTTACAAATGACAACTTTAAGACCCTCAGGATTTCTTGCAGTTTTATGTCTGAAATTTAACACCTTAGGGTCCTGGCTTAAGATCTGATCCTATGTCAGGACCTAATAACATCCATCTATACCTACAAGGTAGGTGTGCTGGTTTTGGCTGGAGTATAGTCAATTTTCTTCACAGTAGCTGCTACAGTGCTGTGTTTTGGATTTGTGTTGAAAACAGTGTTGATAATACAGGGATGTTTTAGTTATTACTGAGCAGTGCTTACACTGAGTCAAGGCCTTTTCTGCTCCTCCTCTACAGCGAGGAGGCTGGGGGTGCATAAGAAATTGGGGAGACACAGCCAGGACCTCTGACACCAAATGACCAAAGGGATATTTCATGCCGTATGACATCATGCTCAGCAATAAAACTAGAGGGAAGGCTGGCCAGGGGAACTCTGCTCAGGGACTGCCTGGGCATCAGTCAGTTGCTGGTGAGCAATTGTTTTCGTTTGCATCACTTGCCTTTCTTCAGTTTTACTTCTGTTTGTTATTTTCCTCTTTACTATATTATTATATTTCAAATATTAAACTCCTCTTACCTCAACCCATGAGTATTCTCACTTTTACCTTTCCAAATCTCCCCCCACTCCCATCCTGCTGGGTGGGGAGTGAGCAAGCGGTTGTGTGGTGCTTAGTTGCTGGCTGGGGTTAAACCATAACATTAGGTTATTGAGAAGATTAAATCAGGCTTGCCACAGTAGGGTGTGGTGGGAGAATGAGAGACAACAGACATAAACTGAAACAAGAGAGGGTCAAACTGGATATTAGGAAAATCTTTTTCACTGTGTAGGCAGTCAAGGACTGGAACAAGTTCTCCTCAAAGATTATAGTCTCCATCTTTGGTGGCTTAGAAGACTAGACTAGATAAAGCCCTGACTAACCTAGTCTGACCTCACAGTTTATTTTGCTTTGAGCAGGAGTTTGGACTACAACTTTGGACTTCCTAATGTCCCTGCCCTTACACCCTACAACAGTGGTGAAATAATCTTAAACTAAGTGTGAATAACAATATTTAGAACCACTTTTTGTTTCAAATTAGAAATAAGCCCAGAAGTAAAGCACATGTGAAGCCTATGTTATTAAGAGCAACCTACAGTTTATATACAGTGAGAGTGGTTTTACAGTGATGTTTTGAGTTTCTTTCATTTTCCATGGAATTCATTAGCCCAGAGAGAAAGAGAGATAAGTCTGACTCTGGACACCAGGACACGACCCTCATCCTTATCTGTGAAAAGGATAAGAATATTGAACATATTATGCATTTCATAGTTGCTATGTAAGTTCCCTAACCCCTAGACATCAAAGCCATATTCACCCACATTTTACCCCTATTTTCTCTTGCTCAGTAAATATATAAATAGGGAATCTATATTTTTTCCTAATAGAGTTCTAAAAGTAAATACACTGAACACTTGCAGACTCGTGTACTTTTAATAATAACAAATACTGAATACACATAGTGGGGCTTTTACATTTGCATGCGAATAAATTGTGGCTTTTCACAGTCTGGGGGCTTTATTGAAAAAAATGTAGCCCATGCATTACAGTGGAGTAGGGTCCTGAAAACAGGTGAAATCTTAGGGTCCCTGTGCTGCTGGCCCTGTGCTGCCACCACACCATACTCAAAGCAATTCAAACTTTGTTATCTTATCCAAATATGCTATCTGGTATTTCAATACTTTCTGGACAGCAACCCTCTCTTCACTTATCTTCCCACTCTAAGGAGTAGCTCAACTTCAGATTTCTCCTTCTCCATACTTCAGAATGCCTTCAGATCCATACCTACCCAGAGGTAACATCCAAGCAATTTGGTCAATAGATGGCTAATGTTTGAGTTCAGGTATGAGGCTGTATTATGATAACATAGTGTATCCTTCATTCACTGTTATCTTAGTTCCAGTCTTCCACTGCTTGACTTGAATCTGTAGAAAGAAAGAAAGTAGCTCCAGCATCCACATGCAAGAAGGTAAGAGAAGAGCTTTCTAAAAATACTTAATAAACAAGTTTCAACAAAGAAAATCTCTGTGGCAGGCGATCAGTTCAAAATTGTGCGAGTACAGTGGTAATTATATTTTCCATAATTAATTAAAATACAAAGGACCATAGGACTTACAGACTTTAATATTATCATATCACTTATTTCAGGGTCTGGAAATTAATAGCTTTACAGAATGAATCTTGAAAGTAGCTGACTGTTTATTGACATCATACCATGTGTCAACAGAACACCATACCTAATCTACTTAATTAATGAATGAAATTCAAGCACTAGAAAACAAGAAAAATGTGTGCAGTTATTTTTTTGCTTTGAATAGATGATGACTACACACATTTCAAATTTAGTAAGACTCATCTACTTATTTTAGGGAATTAATAATGAAGCAGAATTTTACAATTGATCTCACTAGCTCCAGGAGGGATACAAACCTGTATATAGAATCAATACTGCTGCAAACATTTCAGTAGAATAATGTCTGTCTTCTTTTAAAAGGAAATTCACTCTGCATATCCACGATATACAGACTATTAAACAGACAAAAGCCAAATTTGTCTTACAAGGAGATAATGACAACTTGTGAATGATGACAAAAAGTCACTATTTCAAAAGCTTTTCAAAGCTTTCAGAAAGCTTTGAGAATTCCTTTGTTCATTTTGCCGATAGATTTAAATCCATTTAAAATGAATTTAGGTCCTAAAACTCCTTATTTGCTGAACTGTTCAAACATAATACCAAGAAAAGCAAACTTGGATCTTTTAAATTTGGGGCATTTTCAAAATGTATGGAGATTACAGATGAAAATAAAACTACTGTATAGGAAAAATGAAAAGATTACGTTAACCACCGTCTATTTTAATTTATTAGTATATATGTGAATGAAAAACGGGCACAAAATTGAAAACTATTTTTTTTCCTCATCTTAATATGAGGAGGGACTTCTTTCCTTTGAGGGTGGCAGAGCACTGGAACAGGTTGCCCAGAGAGGTGGTGGAGTCTCCCACACTGGAGACATTCCAAACCCGCCTGGACACCGCCCTGTGCAATGTGCTGTAGGTGTCCCTGCTGTGGCAGGAGGGTTGGACTAGATGATCTCCAGAGGCCCCTTCCAACCCTGACCATTCTGTGATTCTGTGAAACCCCTCAACATGCAGATAGGAATACATCATACCTGAAGTCGTTTTGCTTCCAAGATGCAGGACATCTTTTCATTGGTTTTTATCCAAACAGTTATCAGTCATTTCAAAATGTGTTTTATTAATGTATAATCTAGAAGATGAGAAGATAAATTTGCATTATGAGATGATGTGATGTGGTCACATGACAAAATATCACACATTTTATCCATATGAACAGCCTTCATTTTAAGCATTAACACATCTCTTGAGATTTTTCATGACAGTCAATATTCTTAAAATTTAGCAGTTAGGACAAAAAATCAGCAATGTGGAAATACTCAAGTTAAAACAAACCTGTTTTTCTCACCAACAATGTAAAGGTTATCAACTGTTTTTTTAAACAGCTATTCTCAACTCTTTTTACTTCCTCTGCCTTCTAAGATACAGGAGGTATCAAAACAGGGCTATTGGTAGCTACTCAGCCGATCCTACTGCTTCGGTGTTACTGTGATGGGCTCCTCTATTCCTGAGATTCAAGGGCCCTTTTTGCTTTCACTTTCTATATCACCCATTCTCTCCTCCTCAGTACACTCAATCCCCACTGCTGCCTCAGGCTTCCCCTTATTTAGCACGTCCCTGGTCTCTGCAGTTGCCTAAGGGCACACCTTCCCAGAATATATTCCTATCATTAACATCTCTTCCTCAACCCATACCTTGCTTATTGAATTTCAAGTAGATATGTCTCCTGAAGATATGTTTCCCAGGTCTACTACTTTAGTAGTTGCCTCAAATCTACAGTCATGTTTCTGAACATTGTTAAGTAATTTAGTAGGAATTCATCTCAGCCAAAATCCTCTTTCACTGCAATAGAAGGACTTTGCCACTTATACTTGTGATTTCTGAGGACTGTGGAAAAAAATAAATATATATATCTTGAATAGTCTACTTTGTTAGAATTGAACAATCAATTATCTTTTGATAAGATTATGCCCCATATTTGTTTCTTTCTTCTTGATTAATTGCAAACCTACTTCTACACTACTAAAAATTAAAAAAAAAAGAAGATATACAATCTTTAACAATAATTAACAATTAAGTGCAAAACTATAGAGTAAAACTAATTACTGGTGTGGTGGGTTCACTCTGGCTGGCTGCCAGGTGCCCACCAAAGCCGCTCTATCACTCATCAGGTGGACAGGGGAGAGAAAATGTAATGAAAGGCTTGTAGGTCAAGGTAAGGACAGGGAGATCACTCTGCAATTACCATCATGGGCAAAACAAATTCAACTTGGGGAAAATGAATTTAATTTATTGCCAATAAAATCAGAGTAGGGTAATGAGAAATAAACCCAAATCTTAAAACACCTTCCCCCCACCCCTGCCTTCTTCCCGGGCTCAACTTCACTCCTGATTTTCTCTACCTCTTCCCCCAGACCGGTGCAGGGGGACGGGGAATGGGGCTTGCGGTCAGTTCATCATATGTTGTCTGCCATTCCTTCCTCATCATGGACAGGACTCCTCACATTCTTCCCCTGCTCCCCTCCCATGGGAGACAGTTCTCCAGGAACTTCTCCAACACGAGTCTTTCCCATCAGCTGCAGATCTTCATGAACTGCTCCAGCATGGGTCCTTTCCACAAGGTTCAGTCCTTCAGGAACAGAATGCTCCAGCATGGGTCCCCCGCAGGTTCACAAGTCCTGCCAGCAGACCTGCTCCAGTGTGGACTCCTCTCTCCATGGGGCCACAAGACCTTCCAGGAGCCTGCTCCAGCGCAAGCTTACCATGGGTTCACAGCTTCCTTCAGGCACATCAGCCTGCTCCAGTGTGGGGCCCTCCACAGGCTGCAGGTGGATATCTACCCCACCATTAACCTTCATGGGCTGCAGGGGGACAACCATCCTCACCATGGTCTTCACCACAGGCTGCAGGGGAATCTCTGCTCCAGCACTTGGAGCACCTTCTTCCCCTCCTTCACTGACTTTGGTGTCTGCAGAGTTGTTTCTCTCACATACTCTCACTCTTCTCTCTGACTGCAGTTCCTGTTGAGCAGATTTTTTCCCACTTCTTAAATATATTATCACAGAGACACCACCACAGTCGCTGATGGGCTCAGCCTTGGCCAGCGACAGGTTTGTCTTGGAGCTGGCTGGCATTGACTCTGTCAGACTTAGCAGAAGGTTCTGGCATCTTCTCACAGAAACCGCCCCTGTAGCCGCCCCGCTACCAAAGCTTTGCCATGCAAACCCAATACAACTAGCTTCAGTCACTGACATCTGTTGAACTCATTTTGGAAAAAAAAATAATAACTGTTAAGGGACTCATAAGAATTCATAAATTCTAAAGGTTCAAGCTGTTTGGGGGAATTAAAGGGTTTGAACAACTGTATGCTGCTGATGAATCCATCTGAAAACTTGGCAGTGGTGATGATACGTCAACATTTTTGTCAAGTTTAATATTTACAGCTGTGCATAATATATTAGTGCTCTGGCTATATTTGACTGCAGGTGTATTTTGTTGATTTAGAGTTGATATACAAAGATGTAAGTGGCTTGGTACCTGCTCAGCCAAGCTTTTTTGTCTTTTCACACAACACAGTTTTGACTGCAAACAAGAGAAGGCCAAGCTACACACGGTATAATCTGTTACGGAGCAAAGTGCCTGAATATTCTAAAGAATCCATTTGATTTTTCAGCCCATACATATCTTTCATCATCAGTCAGCTGGCTGTGGTAACTTTTGAGGAGAGAGGACAAAGTTAATCACCTGTCATGTGTTTGTAGAAAGCCTGTATATTAGCAGAGAAATACCAAAATGCCAACTTTCCAGCTGCTGCTTTATTTAAGGCTCTTCTCCCTGGATTCATATAACTAACTGAATTGCTCACTATCAATATTTAAATTATTGCATCTTTAATTTATCCTAGTTTCAGGGAATTCTTGAAAAAATTACTGCTGAAAGAATGGATAATATTAATAACAACAACCACCCCTGAATAGTTTCACAGTTCTTAAAGTTTTGTATTTATTATGTTGTAGTCATGATTGTTGAATATTAGGGTACATAGTACAGCAATGTTACAGCCAATTTTTGAGTCTTTTAGGGAACTTTCAGTTGCAGGTCAGCTTATATGGATTTCAATAGGTATTAGCCTAAAGCTTTTGGTGTCCAAATATCTAAAATCTACTATTGATCTGATGACTTCTACTCTGTAAGAAAGCAAGCTGAGGAATTTGTTGAATCTACTTTGTATCTAATAATGCATTTTCTCGATATCAGTTCATCAGGTTTTATAAGATTTTTTCTGATTTACGCCAGATTATGTGAGATGATGCTGAGATAGGTTAACAAATAAACACAATTATGACTGCCCAAAAACTGGGAGGTGTGTCATTTTGGATGCTTACATAAATGAATTAAAAATAACCTGACAAATCTAACCGATATTATTTTACCAAAGAAAAGTGTCAAGAAGGCAGTCAGAATAAATTATTATGTAGACTACAGTAAGCCTCTTAGCACAAAGTTAACAATCACTTTTAAAAAATATATGGTTGACTTAAGTATTTCACCTTCTAAAGTTGTCATTTATCAGCATATTTTACAGTGCCAGCAATAAAATTTCCATTTGAAAGGTGTCTAGATAATTCTTTAAAATGGGACTTCATAGGACATCAAAGTATCTAAATGACCTCAAAAATGAAGTCTAAAATTCAATATGGAGTTGCCAATGCTACCTCATACAAGGTATTTTAAGATATGAAACAGTATAGCTATACTAGAAGAGACCTCCAAGTGAGATATCTCACATAGCACATTCCTATTGTATGTCAAGTCATTTAGATGTTTTCAAAAATGTCACTCTGGCTCTTTATGTGTTCTTTAAAATCTCATCTAGTTTTACGGTGCTAGAAAGACAAGTGATAACAATCATAAATAACCAGATTGTACATAATGTGCTAAAATTGTTATTTGTGTTGTGAACATTTATAAAATATAATGTCCCAAAATGTTTTGAGTGGTTCAGACTAATTCTGGCCCATGTATACATACTTTTATGCATCTCATCAAAACCACTGTGCATTCAATGCCTTCTGAAGAGATTTTGCTCTTTCTAGTCTTTTGTCAGTCTCCATTTTAAAGAAAAATAAAATGTTTAGAAGAAAATTAATTTATTTTTTTAATTTAATTTTAAAAATATTGATTTTCCACATCATAATCATAATGTTTCTAGCTGTGAGGAGTAAAATCTACAAGTAAATCAAGATTGGTGGAAGTAAAAATACATTTATTAATTTAATAGAAACAGTCCAGAAAGAATCAAACATAAAAATCCAGTTTTGGTCTACAGAAGCTCTTTTATCCCTACAAAACTTCTTTTCCTTAGAGTATTTTTAATGTTCCTAAAGAGTCTACTGAAGACGTAACTTCACAAATATTTTACCAGGAATCTCAGATTGTTTTAATTTTTAAGTAACTTCCATGACTACAATATCTAAGGTTTAAGGTACATTTTTTGAGTAAGATGGAGTGTTCAAGATCTGATTTCTTCAGTTGTGCCATACATATTACTTATCAGGGTTGTACTGATCTGGTAAAATTAAACTGTCACATGATTTTGTGAATCTCAAGCAGTAGTACAGTGGTAAATAAAAATGTAGGAAGTGACTACATTGTCTTAACTAGAAGCAGACAAGGTCTGTCTGTCATTTACTCTGCTGACCTCAAGTATTCAATGAATGTAGAGATGATGGTGATGAAGACAAATGCAAACACATTTTCTTTTCCACTTTTCACTAAGAACAAGGTTTAGCAAAGTTTGCCACTGTGTTTCATTACATTTATTTTATCCGTGAAGTTCCTGTTTTTCAAGATATTTGATAGTGAATTTTAAAAATATAGCAAAACTTGAGTGTAGGAGGCAAAATTACACTTTAAGTTAGGGGAAAAGCACTACTCCGTCATTTAATATAGTCTTGAAAACATACACCAGTGTGACTCTGCATACTGTTGAAGGTATGGTCTTTCTACATCTTCCATATAAATTTCAAATGTTGCTACTAAGTTTTTCCACTACAACTACCAAAGATTTGAATCAATTACAATGTTTATCTGATGTCATAACAAACTACAAATCATGCTCAAATAGTTAAAATATCCTATTAAATTGAAAGAGATCTATTTCTATGTTTTATGCTTTCTAATACATCTTTTGCTTATTTTACCTGTGATGCAAACAGACTGACTGGCTGTTTGAACAGAGTAGGTGGAGCTGCAATTATTTGGACACAAGTTTATATTGTACCTCTTTTTTTTTTTTACCTTTCCGAGTAATAATCTCTCCATCACCACTTTTTCTTATTTTTAAACTCATCCATTTATTAATCACAACATTTTCCCCTCTTTTTCCCACTCAGTACATTTACACAAGCCTTTAAAATGTAGATTTCTCCATTTTGGGATTCTTTTGTTCTACGTGCATTGGCATTCCCAGTAAACTGTAGTTTCTTTTTTGTTTCTTTCTCCTTATATCACACTTCTCACTTTGGGTACTGTTTGGAGATAAAAGATCCAAAAGTTGATGTAGTCTTTTTAGTAATAAAATGTTAAGCTAAAGAGAATCTTAATCTTATTGTTAGTATGATCGTATCAAAATATGTACAAGCTTTGCAAATTTTTGCTACTCTATTTATTTTGTTGATCTACATTGAGGCCTTTCAGTTAATATAACGGTTAACTTCCTTGTAATCCTGCATTGGTTGGCAAGTGGGCAAATATGAATAGAAGAAATATAAAAAAGGTACACTTTTTTAACTTATAATAGTGACTAAATATACCTCTGTGAAGACAAATAATCTTTTTTGATAAATATATAACAGAAAATTAAAATATATTAAGATCTGGACTTTTCTCTTACTAAATATTTAGTGTATAAATTCTGGAATAAATTGAGAATATATTTTCACGGTTAACAATTTTGATATATTTTAGAAACTAAAAGCATTTAAAATACCCTGAATTACATATTAGACTGCTTTGGCATCTGCTGAAGTATTTTGTTTGCTTTATGCAGGTGCCTATCATTCTTACTCTGGAGAATATTAGAGAGTACAGCCACCCCACTAGGAAATCTCTACCTCCCACCCTTCCTTCCTTCCTCCCTTAGGTGAGTGAAATATCAGGAAAATATTACAAGCTTTAATTCTTCTTTACAGAACAAAGAGTTAAGAACATTTTACCCTCATTATGCATAATGATCAAGTTATCTCAGTTTCAGAAAAACATTTATTCAAAGTTTCAGCTAAAAATTGCTGTTCAAAGAGTCAGGAGAGAAGGCCTATGTTTCAAACATACCTATGGGACATGGAACAACCTTATTTTAGTGTTTCCTTTGATGTGAAATAGTTATCTAAGCTAAAGAGCTTCCAAAGGTTTAACCTTTGAAAAAGAGGCAAGTTGAGAAAACAACTCAGACCCTATGGAGAAACAGAACCCTAAGGTCTCCACCACCAAAGAAAAAATAAAAACAGCAGGATTTCAACATGCAACTAATCAAGAAGTATTGAAGCTACCACACATTACTCCACTAAACAGAAGACAAAGAAATATGGTTTTCCTGCTTCACAAAGAACAGAAAGGTTCAGGACCTTTCAGTTTCCAATGGGATTTTTATAGACAACCATTGAAGTCTTAAGTAACACCTTGCCCATTGTGAGTTTAATAGACTTACAGTGTTCCTTGAGGCATGCTCCCTTTCCAATATTATTAAGCTCTTCAGGAGGGATGTTGCTTCTCTGTTCTAGCTGGCTGTAAACACACAGGCAATAAAGCAGAAAAACCTGGATCATATTTTTTCTAAATACAAGTTTATTCTCTTCTTTAAGAATTTTGAACTATGATTTACTAATTAACGCTTTTATTTTCGGCAACGGCTCTTGACAATCAGGAAATATACAGCCCTGTATCAGTAATACTAACAGCTAAAGATAGATGTCCTTTTGGTCATTTTAACCCTTTCTCCCTTCTGTGAAATATTTTACTGTTCAATTTATTCTTACTGCTTTATCCACAACAAATTTTTATAACTGAAATAGTTTCTATCTCTTTCCACAAGAAATTTCTCAAATCTCTCTAAACAACTTCTTCCACCCAATGGTTCTACTTCAATTCCCATCCATACTAGAGTAATCAACCATTGTCTCTACATTGCAAACCCAGGGAGAACTTTGCACCTCTTGGATTCTCTGTTCTTCCTCATCTATTCCAACTGCATCCCAAGGTTTCACCCAGCCCAGCACAGCGTACCCTTGCACAGCCTGCCTACCTTCATTTGGGAGATACATTCTGGTATTAAATTTGCTTGAATTGTCAGAACGGTATGAAGTATTTCATTTTGGTCTCACTAGTGTTTTATATAAAACAGCACTTTCAAATTTCTCACCAATTATTATGATGATGTATTTCTTGTGAGCAGTGAGAAAGTATTTGGTTCTCCACTAAAAGTGCGCAAATAAAGCCCGGTTTTGCCATCTGATTGAGATCCTTCTGTTTTGGTTCACAAACCATTTGCTACTTTATTGGTGTCTGGTATCCATTTATGTACAGTTATTCACTTAACATTTTTGTTCAGGTTTATTTTCATATCTTGTACTTTTGCAGTTTGAAGTCACACAGACTTTTTTATTTTATTGAAGAAAATTTCTTTCTCACTCAGTATATTGACTTGATCTGTTATCATTTAGGATTTGAATAAAAAGTGTATTTCCCATTCATACCTTTTGAAACCATACTGAATAACATCAGGCACAATGATAATCCATGAATGCCAGGAGACACCTCCTCATCTCTAAGAGGTGAAATACTTCAGAATTCAGAAGTATTGAGCCCCTCACAGAAGTATGTGAGCCATCAGGAGCGTACCTTGCATTTGAGCATAGGAAAGGTGTTGTCACCTGAGAGGCAGCTGGGGAACTGAATTAACACTATCTGGAGAAACTGTTACCTTAGAGAAAGGAGTGATTAATCAGTGCATTTTTAAAGCCACCTTCCCAAAAGAGGGATAAGTGATCATATCATTTTACTGTAGTAAAAACCATGGAGTATTAGTGAATTCACTGTTAATGGATACACTTAGATTTTCTTCTGTTCCTGGAAAGGCAATTTTAAATCTAGACTTTCTATGAGTGGGCAGCATAAGTGTTCTTGATAAAAGTCATAATTGTCCATTTGAACATTATGGCTATTCTTCCTGCTGCCCCTAGCGGCAATTTGAGCACCCCTTTCTGCAGCAAACTAAGTCACTAGGAAGTGATTTTAGGCTAGGAATAGTATATTGTTCTATTATAACTAGGGTTATTCCCTGCTCTTGCCCCATGGAATAATAGCCTTCCAGAAGCAGTGATAGCCTGTGCACACTGCCTTAGCAGTGGCCAGGGAGGCATTGGATCTGAATCAACCCAGCCCTATTTGCTTCGGCTATTTTAGAATTTCTGAACACTGTGGTTAGTCAAGATAAGAAGTAAAACTAAAAGTTTACAAGGACTCTTGATGATTTTTTCCAGCAGTACTGTAATTTTCTCTCTAATAGGCTTTCCTCTGATGGAAGCTAATGTTCTTCTCATTCATTTACTTCCAAAATGTCTATTTTCAAGTCTGCTGATTGGAGCTTTTGTATAAAGCACATCAGTGAGCTTTGATACTGCCTATTTGGTCTAAAATTAAGATTGTAGCCCTTATAATCTTTCGTGGAGATTTGCACTCACTACTGAAACCTAGATTTAAAGTGCCTTGAGTAGACCTCATTTTGATTCAAACTTTATTGAAACTTCACATGCAGAATAAAAGGTGTCATTCATCAGTTTTGATTAGAAATTGATATGAAGATGCAAATACTGTATTCATATTTCAAAGATTAATGCTTTTAGTACACCAATAGAAATACTGGTATTTTTCAGGGCCTAGATATATAAGACAAGAGCTTGTGATTCAGTGATGCTTTTAAACAGGAAAAATATATTATTTTTACAAAAAGAACTTTTAAAAATACTTTTCAGTTTTACATGGAAAAGGAAGGGCAGCTGATGAAATTCATGAAAGTAAAAACAAGGAGTCAACTGGATTGGACTAATTATAATAATTTTTTAACTGAGCTATGCAGATCGAGATTAGTTTAATTGCAGAAATACTTTCACTTAATCTACTGAAATCTGATGTTCCTCAGATTAAAAGAGACTTATTTTTAAATTAATTTTAAAGTGAACAAGAGTGCTAAACATTAATGATGGCATGACGTAAGCAGGACATGACATAAGAGTTAGGTTTCTGTAATTTCAGTTGTGAAACTGAACATATTAAAATATTAACAATATTTTTAACAATTGAATTATCATACTTGTCTTCATTCCCAGGCTTTATTCTGTTTACTGCCTACTGTGTAGCTTGGTCCTTTGTTGTAGCTCCTAGCAACTACTTGTTTCATTTAAACTGAAAGTAAATCTCTCTCCCACTAAGTAGTTCTTTTTTTTATGCTAACCCTGAAATATTATTGCTTCATTCTATCTAAAGTACAAATAAGTGAATATATATGTGTGTAATGTATTCTGTTTCCTGAAGGAGTCTACTGTGCCTTTATGCACAACTGCTCTGGAAAATATGAATTCTTCATTAGAGGAATAACAAAACATAAGTACTGAAATCATATTAATATATAGTATGCCAAGATGATCTTTCACGTTTTACTCCTTGGAAAGAGAAACGGTTGTATAAACATGAAACCCTGACAGACCTCTATTGAAAATAAGAACTATTTATTTTAATCAGTAACCCTATATTTTTATGTAAATGGCACTGTGTGGTATCTTAACAAACAGACTGATGCTTATCAAAGGTGTCGGGAATGTCCTTTGACTTTTAATAGATTATCGTTATAAGATGGTTGTGAAACTAAGTTAAGACTAACAGGAATACAGTTTAACCAGACTAGGAAGGACTGGGGTGTTCTGTTGTTTGTTTGGTTTTGGTGAAGAGTTTTATTCTCTTCACATGTAAAAGCAATGTAAAATCCTGGAAATAAGGCTCAGTTCCCCAAACTAAGCTTTCATATTGGTGTATAGGATAATCTTTACTCACTCATTCCTGCTTTTTAATTTTCCACAATTTTTATATTATTGAAGTAAACCAAATAAGAATTCACTGTGTTGACAGACCATGGTGAACCAGTCCTACTGATGATTTAATTTATTGAATTTTCTTCTTTAATTAGGATATTCAAGCTGATAACTATTTTTTTTCATACTGAAGTCTGTCAAATCATCTATCTCTCATTAGGACATGGTTTCTGCATTTATTTTCCTGACAACTTGAGCAATATATCATAGCTTTGAGTATCTAATCATTCATCAGTGAACACTAAAGGGACTTCAGTATTTTCAGCAAATGTCTCCTTTCGGGTCTGACTGGGAGAAGAAGTAATTCTATTGAAAATGTTGGCAAGAGAAATACTCAACATCTATGTCAAATACTATGCCTACACTATGTTGTTATTGATATCAAAGTAAAATAGAAGGTTATGCATTGAATCTATGCAGTTAAAAGAATTTGCCTTGCACTTTTTTTAATTTGTCTCACATCTCCAGAATTTGTAAGGAAATTTTGAATATGCATTTGCAAGTTGGACTGATGAGTTGTTCCCAGCTGCATTGTTCATTGCTTAAATATTTTGCTCCTTCAGGTGTTTACATTCGACTTCAGATTATACAGATCTATTTTTGTCCTGTTCCCTCTTTACCTTGCTTCTAACAACAGCGTTCAAGAGATCAGTAAATGTTAGCATGGCTATGAAGTTAAGCATTTATTTAAACATATCTAAACAAGAGGCACTGATGATGACAAAAATATGTAAATCTCCAAATGGGAATTCAGAACGGATTCCTAATTTTACACAACTATTAAGAAGTTTTGTATAAATTTTGAGTCAAAGTAGATAAATAGATTTGCAAGTTTACAGGACTAGTTTTTCATCTGTTCTTGCCTAAGGTTTTTATATTGCTTCCCTATATATTAAGACTTCTGTCTTGTACATGGTTGAAGCAGTATCTTTCAAAAAGCATTGATGTGAAGACATCAGCAACTGTAGAATCCGGTTCTTTCATGGTGGTCTGGTAGAGAGACCTCACTGGTAAAAATATATGAGGTGTTTCTAACTTCATTTCATTTTGCTTCTCTCTTCAGTCATTTGCTTTTGTTACACTTTTCTCCACTGAATTAACGATCCCTTTAGCACTCGACATTTTCCCCATCCAATGGCTGTAATTAAGTCACCTTTCAATCTCCTTTGGAAAATAGATTGAGTGTGACATCAGGTTTGGGAATGATAGAATAAAAAGCTCAAAACACCAATTCTACAGAATTCCTTTTATTGACTTGATTTGTCAAACTCATCAGGCATGTATTTTCAGGTGAAAGAGCACTGGTCTTGCTTTTCACACAAGATACTGAATACAAGAAATTATAAAGTAGAGGAATGTCAAAGACATAAGTAACGTCAATGATTAAGGAAACATTCCTGCTCGAGACTGAATTCTTCCAAAAGGACCTTAGGCAGTTGGTAGATTTTTTTTTATTGAATTCACTCTAGATAGACCTATGAAAGATGTGACTTGTGTTTTAGACCATGAGTACATTTGCTGCCTCAGTATATTTATCTAAATTTCTCCCCCTTGACCTGGTTAGGTAACTGGCTCCCAGTCACACTAAACTCACTGTTATTTCCAAACTAACAAGAAGAAAAATATAAATTTTCCTTTCTGCAAGGAGATTCCAAGAAGAAAAGAACTGAAACAGCTTTTTTGCCATCCTTGAATCATGCATATTTTCTTTGATACACCTCGCATGCTGTGATTAACAGTATTTCCTTATATCTTCTCAGGCTTTTCTCTATTCCACTTCTAGTTTCTTTTAGTCTTCCCTAAAAGAAAGTTGCATTACCTCTTTTTTTTTAGCAGAACAATGTCCTTTTCCTAGTTTTGCTACAAATGAGCATGGCATTTCCAAAAAGGCACCTCTTTCATCTGTTTTCCCCAAGTGGCCTTCATTGTTCTGTGTTATTTTTTTTCTTTAGTCTTTCTCTGTTCTGATAATCCCATCCAGTGCTATTTTATAACAAAAGCCTAAGAACATCTTGGTAACAGTGGCAAAAAAAATGAGGAGGACTGAATGGATTCAGGGGTAGAAACAGTGGCAGGAAAATCTTATTAATCCATTTCTCTTGTGGAACTACATTTTCTGGCTTTCCTTTGGGTAGAGCAGTTGCAGTCACTGTTTTGCTGATTTGCCTTCTCCTGTTTAGTAATGTGGGTGGGTCAGGAGCACCCATTTTGTCAAATGGGCCCAATCAAAGTTAAAAAATAGGATAAGCATTGATATAGAGCCTCATCTATGAGTACTACCAGGGTACAATATTGTACTGAAGTTTAACAGGACAGCTAAATAATAAATTGAATAATAAGAAACAATTGACTTCACTTCATGTTGCAAATATTCTCTTATATATGCACTAATACCAGCCAACGTCCTTGTTCTGAGGAATGGCCTTCTTGGCTTTTCCTATTAGCAAGCCATAACATCTGCAAGTTGCAATGTACTTTTACTGCAATTTGGTTACTATGGTGATGAGGGATAGCAATAAATCCACAAAAGCTTCTTTGAATGTCCTCTGATGCTAAAGAGAAGTTAATAATATGTCCTAAAAGATAGATCCAATTCATTTTGCCTTATGAACAACTGTTTCCAATGAACTGAGTGATAAAAAGGAAATCGTGTTTTGACCCTTTTTCTACTAATGGGATTGTCTTCTATGGTGTTTGTTGCATCAGCTGTTCTGGTATATAATAGAGATAGCGTGTGATATTTGGCTCTCCTGGTAAATGTTGTTCCACATACTTACTGTTGCTCTATACAGCTAGTCTGTGTTGGTAAGGAAATTATTAGAGGCTTGCATACTTACCTATTAATTGGTTTAGAATGAATTAACTATATTTACCTGGAGTTTACTATTCTGAGTTAAAATTATTCTGTTTACCATTTCAAAAGTATGCACCTTTTTGTAAAGTATAATTTATTGTTTTATGAATGTCTATTTTTAATTCTGTTGATTGAAGTGACTAACAAATTGTGGAATCAATACATAGTACTACTTCAGAATAGATTTATTATGAAGTTAATGTTATTGCTACAAAAAATTATTGAAAAATGCTTCTGATGTAATCTGTAAGTATGTGTTAGGAAGGTTGTTTAAATCAGAGTACCAAAGTACAGGATATGTAGAAAGCATACTTGTTACATAATTTTCCAGAAGTAAATGGAATTAAATTCTTAGCTGCTATAATTCTGCTATATCTTTGATACTGTGCAATTAAATAGAGTTAATTGTCCAAAATACACAGGCAATTCATAACTATTGACGTATGCAGGCAGATTAGTAAACTCCTGCCTGGGGTTACAATAACTGAACAGAACATGGGAAACTACTGGACATAACATGAGAAGTTGCTGACCTTAGCAAATAATTGAGTGAGTAGCTGACAAAAGGTACAGATAGCACCATTAGTGATGACTTGATTCCACAAACAGTTCAGGAAGAACTCTGTGAGACATGGGAAAACTTCACAGATAATTAAAGGGAGGGAACTGGGGACTTCTCAGGGATTATTTTCTTGCAAGGCCAACAGAGCCTAGGCAGCCATATCCCTCATAAAGCCAAGATTATCTGGGTAAACATATCAGAAATACTGAATTTGTTTGGGTTTTTTTATGTTATGGAAGCTTAGGTAAGAGTTGTTTATCTGGGAGAAGAAAGGGGTGAAGAAAGATAGGGATCAAGGTGTACGGGAGAACTACAAATGTGGGAAAATGCAGAGAAAAGGTGATAAAAGGACTTACTGAGCGTAAGCGGGCTGTGTCTCATTATGCTTGCCTGACTAAGCCCTGCATCTGATCACTGCACTCTCTTTTCTTTACTATTTCTCCGTTACCACCCTTCCGAGTGGGCAGGGGTTAAACTGGACTAGCCAGCAACTACAATAATATCCAGATCTGGAATGACTCAAGGTCTGAGCCAACAAGCTGGCAAAAGGTCCAGGATCTGGGTATGGCTATCAGACAGACTTAAAACCTGTGCTAATATTTGAGGAATCCATTAATGTGGGTTTATTTGTGTGTTTCCAAAGTGCGGGAGTGTGTATGTTTGCTGGTGAACTTCAATATTCACCATCCAGAGAGGAGGAAAAAGCTTGAGCCATCATTGCTGTTCATGCTCACGAGTGCTGTTTGCGTTTATGTGATACAGGGAAAGACACTTCTGTCTGTGTTGATCCATGTGGGCACTGTGTCTGTATTGTTTCTGTGTACGTGTGTGAGAGTGATTATGTGTGTACCTACTGAGAGTTCGTTCAGCTTCACTACTGGCTGGATCTATAAACAGGAAAGGGAACAATCTCCCTTAATAATAACCGCTATGAAAGACATGTTCAGTGTCTCCTGGGACTATGGTCCCAGTTCTCATCCTCCCTTTGCTACATGAGTTTACTCTCTCCCACATATTTCTATCATTTTTATTCACCAAAACAAACAAAACATACAGGAATATTTTAAGTTCTTTGGTTTTTAAATGGTGATAGTTTACAGATGTCCCAGTTAGTAAATGAAGCTTCACAGTGTAGAAAATTTAAGAAAACACGATAAATAAAAGTCTCTCAATCCCTCCTAAAATTAAAAAACAATGGAATTAATGAGAAATAATAGGGAAACACAACATAGTGACAAGGTAATATTTAGGAATAGTATATAAAGAGGCATCATTCACTCAAACACTCCCTAATTTTTAATGCTTATTTCTTTTAGGTCCATTTTGTGAGGAACCTGTTGATCCTTGTGTATCTCAGCCATGCCTGAATGGGGGCACATGCCAAAATAATCAGTCTGGATATGTTTGTGATTGTCCTGCTGGTTTTCTTGGTCACAAGTGTGAAATTGATATCAATGAATGTTCTTCAAGGCCATGTCAAAACAGAGGTACATGTATCGATTTGCCAAATGTA
The DNA here is from genome assembly GCA_017639485.1 of Pluvialis apricaria. Taxonomy (NCBI): domain Eukaryota; kingdom Metazoa; phylum Chordata; class Aves; order Charadriiformes; family Charadriidae; genus Pluvialis; species Pluvialis apricaria. Next base: position 99,296,009 of record CM030009.1, read on the forward strand.
AGTATAAACTGCAGAAATCCCTCCTTGGACATCACAGAATCACATAATCATAAAATTGTAGAATAGTTTGGGTTGGAAGGGACCTTTAAAGGTCATCTAGTCCAATCCCCCTGCAATGAGCAGGGACATCAACTACATCAGGTTGCTCAGAGCCTCGTCTAACCTGACCTTGAGTATTTCCACATATAGGGCATCTATCACCTCTGTGGGAAACCTGTTCCAGTTTCACCACCTTCATCATATCATTCCTTATATCTAGTCTAAATCTATCCTCTTTTAGATTAAAGCAATTACCCCTTGGCCTATTGCAATAGGCCCAACGCAAAAGTTTGTCCCCATCTTTCCTGTAGGCCCCCTTTAAGTACTGAAAGGTTGCAATACAGTTTCCCTGGAGCCTTCTCTTCTCCAGGCTGAATAGCCCCAACTCTCTCAGACTGTTCTCATAGGAGAGGTGTTCCAACCCTCTGATCATTTTTGTGGCCCTCCTCTGGACCTGCTCCTACAGGTCCATGTCTTTCCCGCACTGAGGGCTCCAGAGCTGGGTGCAGGACTCCAAGTGGGGTCTCAACAAAGTAAAGTAGAGGGGCAGAATCACCTTCCTCGACCTGCTGGCCACGCTTCTTTTGATGCAGCCCAGGATGCAGTTGGCCTTCTGGGCTGTTAGTGTACATTGTCAGCTCATGTCCAGCTTTTTATCCACAAGTACCTCTGAGTACTTCTCCTCAGGGCTGCTCTCAATCCCTTCATCCCCCAGCCTGGTTTGATACCGGGGGTTGCACCAACCCATGTGCCGGCACCAGCACTTGGCCTTGTTGAACATCATAAGGTTCACATAGGCCCACTTCTCAAGATTGTCCAGGTCCCTTAGGATGACATCCCCTCTCTCAGGCATGTCAACTGCACCAGTCATCTTGGTGTCATCTGCAAACTTGCTGAGGGGACACTCAATCCCACTGTCTATGTCATTCATGAAGATATTGAACACTACTGGTCCCAATACGGACACCTGAGGGACACCACTTGTCACCGACCTCTGTCTGGACATCCACTGAACAGTCCACCCATCAAATCCATACCTATCCAATTCAGAAAGAAGGATGTTGTGGGGGACCATGTCAAAGGCCTTAGAAATGTCCAGATAGATGGCATCTGTAGCTCTTTCCTTGTCCGCTGATATAGTCACTCCCTCACAGAAGGCCACTAAGTTGGTCAGGCAAGACTTGCCCTTGGTGAAGCCATGCTGGCTGTCTTGAATCATCTCTTCCATGTGCCTTAACATAGCTTCTAGGAAGATCTGTTCTATGATCTTCCCAGGCACAGAGGGGAGGCTGACAGGTTGGTAGTTCCCACGGCCCTCCTTTCTACCCTTTTTAAGCATGGGTGCAATGTTTCCCTTTTTCCACTCACCAGGGACTTCACATGACTGCCATGACTTTTCAAATATCGTGGACAGTGGTTTGGCAACTACATCAGCCAATTCCCTCAGGACTCTGGGATGCATATCATCAGGTCCCATAGACTTCTGTATATTCAGGTTCCTCAGGTGATCATGAACTTGATCTTCTCCTACAGCGGGAGGTACTTCGCTCCCCCAGTCCCCGTCTTGCGGTCCATTCACTCAAGAGGTGTGGCAAGAGAGGCTACTGGTGAAGACATGCAAAAAAGTTGTTGAGTACTTCAGCCTTCTCCTTGTCCATTGCTACCAGTTTGCCAGTCTTGCTCATCTTGGGGGGTACGCTTTCTTTGACCTTCCTTTTCTCTCTGACATACCTGTAGAAGCCCTTCTTCTTTTTGTTTGCATCCCTTGCCAAGTTCAGTTCCAGCTGTGCCTTGGCCTTCCTGACCGCATCCCTACACAACCAGGCAGAGTCCCTATACTCTTCCCAGGATACCTGTCCCTGCTTCCATCACCTGCGCATCGCTTTCTTGCCTTTTAGTTTGACCAGCAGGTCTCAACTCAGCCATTCTGGTCTCTTGCCTTCCTTTCCTGATTTCTTACCCCTGGGGATCAAGAAGTATTGTGCTCTAAGGAAAGTGTCCTTAAAGATCTGCCAGCTCTGTACTTTCTCTTGCCCCTGAGGACAGTGTCCCAGGGGGTCCTATTGACTAACTCCTTGAAGAGCTGGAATTTTCTTTTCCTAAAATTCAAGGTCATGACTTTACTCCTTGCCTGACCCACATCCCGCAGGACTGTGAACTCCACCAGTGCATGATCACCACAGCACAGGCTGCCTCCAACAGGTCCAGTATTGCATCTGCTCTGGTGGGGCTTTCTATTACCTGGCTTAAGAAGTTATACCTGATGCCCTGCAGGAGTCTTGGATTACCTACAGCTTGCCATGCTGCTTTTCCAGCAGGTGTTGGAGTGGTTGAAGTCCCCCAGCAGGACAACAGCCTGTGAGCATGACGCTTCCTGTAGCTGGAGTAAGAAGGCTTCATCAATAGGCTCCCCTTTATTGGGTGGCCTGTGGTAGACACCAACCACAAGGCTCCCTTTGTTGCCCCCATCTCTAATTCTTACCTATAAGCTTTCAACCTGCTCGTGTCTACTCTTCAGAGTCAGGTCTTCACACTCTATCCATTTCTCAATTTCTTACCTGTCCTTTCTGAACATTCTGTAGCCATTGATAGCCGCAATCCAGTCATGGGATTTGTCCCACCAGGTTTCAGTAATGGCAAGTAAGTCACAGCTTTCTAGCAGCATGGTCCCTTGAAGTCCTTATGTTTGTTGGCCATGCTGTGTGCATTGGTGTAGAGGCACTTCAGCTGGGCAGTCAACTGTGTCACCTTCTTAGAGGAACACCCCTTATTTCCTTAGAGGTATTTCACTGGTGTTTCCCTGTTTCCCTCAGGAGCCTCTGGCACATCTCTGTAAGGATGGTTTGCGTTAGAAAGGACCTTTAACAGTCATCTAGCCAACCTACCCTGCAATGAGCAGGGACATCTTCAACTCAGAGCTTTCCCTTCTCCAGGCTGAATAACCCTGATTCTCTCAGCCTTTATAGCCATTTTCATGGCACTCTTCTGGACTCGCTCTAACAGGTTCATGTCTTGTTCTGCATTCCCAGAGCTGGAGACAGTACTCCAAGTGGGGCCTCATGAGAGAAGAGTAGAATAGTAGGAGAATCACCTTGCTTGACCTGCTGGCCATACTTCTTTTGATGCATCCTAGGATACAATTGGCTTTTGGGGCATACGTTGATGGCTTATGTCCAGTTTTTCATCCACCAGTGTCAGCAAATCCTTCTCCACAGGGCTGCTCTTAATCTATTCATCATCCAGTCTGAACTGATACTGGTTGTTGTGAGGGACGATGTCAAAGGCCTTACAGAAGTCAAGGTAGATAGGATCAGTTGCTCTCTTATTCATCAACACAGTTACCCCATCGCAAAAAGCCACCAGATTAGTCAGGCGTGATTTTCCGTTTGTGAAGCCATGCTGAATATTTCTAATCTGTTCCATGAAGGTGCCAAACCATTTAATTCTAATGTAACTTTTAAAATTAGCTTTGCATGCTTTGTGAGGAAACACAGCATTGTCTGAATGTGTAGTTTTTCTAATATTTCTATGGTTAAAAAGCTCAAATTCCATATTTTCAGTTCAGTTGCTTGGAGGTCACTTAAGAAACTACTGATGTGTTTCATTTTTTTTCTTCCTCTCTAATAAAATCTAATATAAAACATGATACATCAGTCATCTTTATTACCTAGTAGTTGTTTATTATTGTTGCTTTTCCTATGGTATCCGTTTTTAATTTCTTTTTTCTTTTCTTTCTTTTTTCTTTTTTGTCAAATAAAATAAATTCCTGCAAACTCACAAAGTCAAAGGTTAATGATAATAGAGTCATATCTGGTAGTATTACAAACTGCATTGTTGATGTTCTTTCATTAGCATGACTATTGCAAATAGCAGTGATTATACACAACAAAATAGTGAAAGAAGAGTTCAAAAGCTCAGTTATCATATACAAGTGATACATATACACTCAAAGAGAAAAAAAGAGACATCTAAACTGTCAAACAAATTGATAGATTTCTAAATTATTCAATCTGTCTAAACATTTTGTCTAGTAGGTAAGATAGCACATACTATTTTGTACAATCATTTCTATTGACAAACAGATGCAGTAATTTGTTTACACATATAGAAATCTCTCAACAGATGTTAAAATAAAGTTCCCCAATCATGCCTTTAAGACCAATTCTGAAGAAACACCTGAAGACTTCCAATTTCACTGGGGCAATTAACCCCTATATATTTTTCCTTTACTTTCTGACATCAAAAAAACTATAAAGGATATTATATAAAAAAATAAGGGTGAGCCTGTCAGCTCTAATAAATATTTTGTTTTATAAAATAACCTTCTGTTCTTGCTGTGTAAATTACAGGTTGCAGTAACTGACAGATATTTTTCACCATCATAGAGAAGTATAGTCTCTGTGCTTCATATTGAAGGGGAAAAAAAGATACAAACCATTTTCTTTCTTACTCTAGTTACTGAATACTGTTTGGTATCTGATGTACCTTGTGCACTGCTACCGTTTGATAGATGCAAACATTACATTTGAAAAAATTCAGAAATAAGCAAAAAACATAAATGAATTATAAAGCTCCTTCTTGATGCAGTTATGAAATCACAAAGCCAATCAAATTTAGAGCTGGTATATTTCCAGCTAGCAAACCCAACTCTGGTATAATCTGTGCTGGAAGGCCTATTCCACTTGTCCTAAATTACATTTGTAACCTATTTGGGGCTAGGACTGCTTTTTGTTCTGTCTTTGTAAACTGTTTAATACGATGAGACCCTGTCCTATTTAGGGTCTCTATAGTAATGGAAGTAAATACTAATTTCTGTATTGCCTTGGGTACAACAAATAATTATTTCTAATTTCCTTCTCTTCTATAGGATGTGGCATGTATCTGCCTGCCAATATTCACTGGCAAGTTCTGTGAGAGAATACTGAATCCGTGTGAATTATTGCCTTGTTTAAATAATGCAACTTGTGTAGCTCAACAGCAGAACTATAACTGCCGGTAAGATTAGAAATTAATTTATTTCAGTACTTCATTGGATCAGTTGATGATATCCTCCGGATTGCAGAAAGAAAAGACATCATCAGTCACAGAGAACACAGAAAATGATAAACTTTTCTTTTAATAATTTTTTATTTATTTTTGGTGCCCTACTGTGTTAGTCTTCTGGAAAACTCTTGAAGTGCTGTGAAAAGATTTAACACATTTATGGAGTTATAAATTGTTTCATCACTAATTCTGTACAACAAAATATATAAATCCTGACACAATGATGACAAGTGACAGAATTAAACTACAGGTACCACTCCCACTCAGGGTGTATGATGTCTATGCTATGTTTCTGAAAGGATAAGACAACTGTGTTAATTTCTGATTCACAGAAGTGCATTAGTAAGTCTTAGATCAATCCTTCAAGCAGCTTATTAAAAGTGCTTCATTCAGAATGACCATGCTCAAAATTGTCCATTTGAAAATAATAGAAGTGACCCAGTAGGTATATAATTTTGTTCCATTTTAAATAGCTTTTTAGATATTTTCTTACATCACTAAGGAGTACAATTTGTACTCTTCACATTTGCTTGGCTTTTATCTGGCTGCCTAAAGTAAGTTCTGCTAAGCATTACTGAAGTGCAGTAAACAACTTTCAAATTTTTGGATATTCATAAAAGCAGAAGATTGAAAGCTGTGGTACACAAAAGCCTGAAAACACAGTATGAATGAACTTAGAAACTGCAAATACATAACAGAGCTATAGAACATAAAGTTACAGTCCATCAGAAAAAAATCAGTTGAGAAGTCTGGAAATTAAAATATAAGTAGAACTATGTTTACAATTTTCCAAAAGAGAAAAAAACCCATACAACTTTATACTTCTACCTAAAAACATATATACATACATGCACACATACAAACACACACACAGTTAGATCTTCCCATATAAATATGTATAGCACAGTACAACAGTGTTATAATTTATTTTCCAATACTTTAAATCAAGATATAAGCTGCTATATAGCCTGACTTTTACACAGCATGTTGGTTCATGAATTAGTATGAAATTATACCTGAATATTATTTAAAAATATGAATAACAGGAACAATAAATACCAAGATGTAGATTGCCTTTCTTTAAAAAAAAAAAAAAAAAAAAATCCTGGCCCTGTGTGCAATGCAGATTGAATAATTTACAGTTTCACAAAGCACCAGTAGAAATGGTCTGTGCCATGAACCTCATCGTACCATGGCAATTAGTTAATAAAAAGAACTATGGAAAGGCATGGTGATTTAACAGTCTTTTCATTGATACAGTATGTGAGAATAAGAGTGGAAGTTGTTATTTAGATCAATATAACAGAAAGTAAAAATGGGCAATTAACAACCCATTTATATTGATTATCAAGAGAATCACAAGTCGTAGCAAAGCTAGGGGCTAGAGGTTTTAGTTTTGGGTTCAGATGGTACAATCCTGTTTACTACTGATATCAAGAATTAAGATCATGTTAGTATCAGTGGTGCTTAGATTTTACTTTTAATATTTATGTATTGTTCATGCATTCAGTTGTGCTATCTGTAAAATACATATTTGACAAAACAGGAAATACACACTTGTGGAGAGCTAGTTTGAGAAATGGGATAGGTTATAAGCTTATTATCTTTACCACTAAGAACACTCCAAAAAAGGGAAACAACGTCCTGGAGAGAACACTATGAATAGAGTAATGAAGAGTGAATCCTTCAACTTTGTTCAACATTGAGTGCTTGGCCCTGTACATTCTATTTAAGTAAAAATTTTGGATAAGTATTCAATTCATGTGGCTTTCCCTAACATCTAAGCACCAGACTTGATGAAGGAAGAGAAGAACTCCAGGAAGTGACTCCTCTCTTCCAAAGAGAAATATCCAGGACAGGTGAGATGAGGCATCTTTTGGAGGTTCCCAGTTTTCTCTGTACATAGGTACAGAGAGAGCTTGAACTGCTGTCCTAAACCATATACTAATATTACATAGTTTTAACATTAGAAAAATACGGCAGCATTGGAATTTCAATATTCAGCCTTAGTTTTGCCATTCAGTCCCTGAAGGCTCCAGTTAGTGTTTGCAATATTTTTTAGTGTTTATTGTTAATAAATTGAAAATTAATTCCTCATTTTTTTGTGAAAATAAAACTCGTTTTCTACCACTTAATCCCAAATACTTAATAAATGTAAATTTTTGGTATATTTATGCCTGTATAGTTGGAAGGAGGCATTTAGGTGAGAGAAAGCATTTTGAGAGAGTATGAATCACGTACTTTTTACAAGGAGACCAGATTCAGTAATCTGGTTGCGAGAGCTGCAGTGTTGCTGAAATCAGTGTGTTGAAATGTGGAGGAGGTGCCAAATTTTAGAGAGGGCCAACAGTCAGCAGGTTTTACTGGTTTTAATATTCAGAATTCTTTTTGTAAATTTATGTCTTGTATTAGCTACTTGAATAACAGAGGATGCTGGAAGGCCTATAGGAACAGTGGTTTAACAATTTCAGTTTTCTTAAGTCACAGACTTGGAAGCTCTCTGGCTGTGAGTCATATTTTAATTCATTTTACCTAAAGGAAACCTACCATTAACAATGTTGCTTTATCCAGGAAGTCTGGAGCTGCTCATTCAAAGTTTTAAGTGGAGGTTTTATTTCATTTTTAATAATAATTGTCAAATACTGTAGATTATGACTATGTCTAGATACAACAAAAAAAAACCCCGTGTTTCATTTGGTTTAATACTACTTCCTGATCCACTTTTACAGCATTTTAACATTTTAAATAAATGTATGGCATTTAGCTTACATGCATATACAAATTCTAATAATAGCTGAATTGACTTTTTAACCCTTTTTAGTTTGGTTTGGTTGCCCCTATTTTTTCCGCTTTTCCTTATATCCAAGTTGTATTCTACTTATATCCATCACCACCTCAGCTTCTATCTACTTATGCTTTCTTCTTAAGGAAAGCAGTTGTTTTCCATTCTAAACATATAACCAAACAGACTCAATATAATTTTCTTCACTTCAGTTATGATGTATGACTATCTTGTATCCTAATTCCATCCTTTCAGTCTTGATATCATATACAACTTTGTGCTAAGAATCTAATAGTAGCATTTTTTCTTAAATGTCAAAATTTAAGGTGAATTCAAATAGGCAGTGAACAAGGATATCCATCACAATAAATTGTGATTGTTTACTTTGTATCTTCTATTATCCTTGTTCTTTAGGACAATAAAAAGTCACAAAAAAATGTGAAATGGTATTCTAAGAAAATATGTTCTGGTAGTGTCATCTTTGGAACTTTACTGTCAACTTTCTTGCTGTTAATTTACTCTTACCTTCTCTGTCATTGGTATGTCCATTGCAAAACAACAACAAAAACAAAAAGAGAAAAAAATGAGCAAATGCAAAAATTAGGGGAAGCAGTTTCTAAAATTGGCTTGCTATATTATCTATTTTATGAAACAGTCATAGATTACCTAAATAAATTGAATCAAGAAAGCTAGGAGCTTTTTCATCTTATTTTGAATAATGGGTAAAACCAAATCAGTAAAACAAACATTCTAACTGAGTTGCTCTGGGTTGGTTTTAAGTGTTATTTAAATATGGAATTATAAAAAATATATATTTTTTTTTTTTTACTTTAGAGTCCTAATACATGGATGAATGGTGAATAAAGAACAATAAATATGCTATCTGTTGATAAGTACTTTTGCTTAGAGGGAAAAATAAGTATGCAACTATATGATTGAACATGCTGAAATAAGAGCCATTAAGTATTATGAAAAACTCCTTTTAGTTACAACAAGTGAACTGGAAATTTGTTAAGAATAAACTTTGCAAGAATTTTAATTACAAGTACTTGAAATGGTAGGAATATAATTATTGGATTTACATACAGCAGTTTTTTCAAGAGGAGGATGAGGATTATGTAGTCCATTGCTACTCACGTAGAGCGTCCTCCTGTGGTTGTGTCTATACTAGCCTCAAAGAATATAACTAGAGAAGATTTTCCTGTATTCACCTACGTCTGTCCAAATGGTCCTACGCATGGACTGTGTGGATGGTCTCCAGGGGTTTCTGGTGAAATCCAGCCTGTTTAACACTTCACCTAATAAGTGACTAAAGTTTCTGGACATGCTAGATGTCTCTGTGCATCCCTCAGAGGCATAGCCATACCCCCTGATTAAGAATCTTTAGCTGCTTTAGAAAATACGGTTAACCCAGATACTTTCTGTTGAATGTTATTGCCTGACCATTTACTATTGAAAATATATCTTTTACTTTCCTATGCTACATAACTGTGAGAGGCTTCATGCATTTTGAAACCAGGGATGACATTATTTTTTAAAAATGGGGAAATGTAAGCAACGGAACTGAATTTCATATCTATTAGGAGCAAGAGCACAGGAAAACCAGAAGAAATTCTGTATCATCTTCATGATTTCCAGCTTCTGGGCTGAGTCATTAGACAAAGTATCTCTCAGAAAAAGCTGAAGAAACTACCCATCTATTACTTTTGGGTTCCTTCACAAACACAAATTTTCAGTTAATTGGCCATTTCCATTCTCTTCTACTTAAATCTTTTTTTTTCCATGCTACCAGAAAAAGCCGTTAGAGAGAGCAACATGCTAAGCATGTCTGTAAGAACATATCAAGTGAATTTGACAGGGACTATGTATCTATCAAAACATGAAAGGGTCTTTTCACAGTCTGGATTTTACTTTTTTGCATTTTGAGCAAGACATAAATATTCAAATATTTTTCTACACTGTTCCTTTATTGCTTTTGAATAAGCCTTGTTTACTATCTATTTGAATCTCATCTTTTGTGTGTGTATAGTGAATTTTTTTAGACACTGGAGGGCTAGATAAGAAAAGGATTTTCTCCTACTAATAACAAGTGCTGACATGAAGCAGAAGAAATATCTGCAGTTCCTTTTACCGTAGAAGAGTTGTCCACGGCTCCTCTGGCATCACATAGAACTAACAAACTGTCACAAAATAGAATACTAATTTTGTTCCTTAAAGAAAATACCAAACTACAATTAAGCAAGCACAAAAACAACTATGCATTGTCCTGTCTACAGGTTCCTTACATTGTTCTTTACATACCTAAGCATGTGATTATTGACTACTCTTTGTTAATCACTAGTGATGATTGATGCTAATTATTTTAAACCTCATTTATCATCTTATTTCTAATTTTCCTCTCTAATGGTTTAATTGACCCATCTTTTCCAATAGATTTCCAAAACCTCATTTATAGCTTTTTATTAAATATTACCTCATTCAAGATTGTTTTTTGTTTCCGGAGGATTATATTAAGTATTGGTAAGAAAATGTTTAATCATTGAAAAAAATTATTTTATGGAGAAGCAAAAATATCCAGAGTCATGCAACTGATTTTTAATTCCTTGAAAACATGTTCTGTTTATTTTAAATAACATATGAGGCCTGTTTTGTTACCGCAAGAACATTATTTAATAGAATTATGGAACATAATTAAATAAAATTAACTTTTAAAATGCAAGTCCTCTAAAATACACTGGTGTATTTGCAGCTGCATGCCAGGATTCACTGGAAAGAACTGTGAGGAAGTAATTGACTACTGCAGGCTGCTCAGCATCAACTGTCTGAATGAAGGATTGTGTCTTAATATAATTGGAGGATTCACTGTAAGTAATTTAATACATATTAAACTAATTCAGTGCTCCAAAGTATAAAAGCTTCAGACAAGCAGAACTTGAAATGCATTCATTACTCTAAGAGACAAGAGGGACGTACATTTATGTGTTTGTTACTTATTTAAATCAATAACACGAGGACGATTCACTTGGGTAATATGGATTTTTTTATCACTTTTCTACTGAGACTGTGGTTTTTTACTATATTGAGTAAGAGAACTGAAGAGCATTTTTATAGTAAAAAGAATATATAACTAGTTGTGGTCCAATGTTATTGTCCACACAGATGATAATCACAGCTATGTTGCAGCCTTTAAAAATACATTGCTTGAATTGAGTACATCTGTTGTCATCAGTTTAATCAGAATAAAATTAGTAATTTAAACTTAAGCACATTTAAACTTAATACAAACTTAGAAGTTTGATGATGAAAATGCAGTGCAGTGAGGTTGATTCCAACTGACAATACCAAAAAAAACCCCATAATTCTGCTTGTTTTAACTCTCAGAATAGCTCCTGAAAATGTTGAGCAAGATCCAGCATGCACCAAGATTCTTCTGGCCATAGTGTGTCAAAAGAGAAGAAATAATATTTTGTCCAACAGTAGTAATTGGGAACAACTTAAAGGTTGCTCTAAACAACCAATCATTCTGCAAATAACAGGAGATGATCACAGAATCATGGAGTGGTTGAGGTTGGAAAGGGCTTCCAGAGGTCATCTTGTACACCACCCTGTACAAGCAGGGCCACCTAGAGCTATTTATCTAGTCCTAGTCCAGTTACCTGTTTGTGTGTTCAGACAAAATGTATCACGATTACTGTTACTCCTGGCTTCAGGGAGTAGGAAGAGTAGTCTACTCTGTAAGGGAAGAAGAACTGGAACCAAGGGTGACAGCAAGGCCAGCAGGGCCAGTGTCCTCACCATCAAAGGGCACAATCCCTCAATACCCCTAAGAACACAGCAGATCCACAGATTCAGCCAAAAGTCCAGTGACCACCAGACAGGTGAACCTGATGAAGCACGTTTGCAGTCAAGCTGGGTAGTCAAGTCAACAGATCAGAATCAGCAAGATACAAAGCTGGATACAAGCATACTGACAAAATAGCTTTGGAAAGGATTCAGTGCAAAGGCCTGAGTTTAAATGCAGCCCATGAGTAAATGAATGAAAGTGCGGACATCTCAGAGGCAAGTTCTATTTTCACAGTAGGGTGATCCAAGGTGACAGTGCTGGGCTGCATCAGAGTTGACCTTGAACACAGGCAGTTAAACCTGTGAGAGAAGGAAAAAAGTTCACCAAGGAAGACTGCAGAGAAAGATGATTATAAGCTGGTCAGGCCAATTACAGCCTGTTGATGCATTCGAGGTCCTGACAGTTTCTCTGAATAGTCCTTGTATGTAATTATTCATTCAGTCCAAATATCATTGCCTTTCTTGTAGTCACAAAAGCTAAAGAGGTGGTGATATTTTCTCCCCAATGCTTTTGACCTGGCTCCTTTTGTTCATGTTTCTTGAGTCTTACCTGATCTGAAAACTGTTATATACAGGTGACCAAGGATTGTTTCTCCTGTTTACTTATGGGAACAAAGAGAAAGGAAACTTCCAGTTATTTGTTTAAAGTGGCCAGCCCCTATTTTTACACCTAGATCTATGTGCACATTCTAAATAAGATACTGTTGTGGACATTTCAAGTGTCACTAAGAACTAAATTCATACCCCTGTTGACTGCATGACAGTCTCCCAATTGCTGCATCTTATCCTTTCCTAGTCCCTGATCTTAATTACCTGGAGCAGCTGTTTAGGTTGACCTGTTATTCATTCAAATACTTGCACTTCCACAGATATGTGATCAGATCTGAATAAGATCTGTAACAAGAATTTTATTTAAGAGCATGATAAAGTGAGTGAAATAAATGTATCGCATGTAAATGATAATTTCAGAAATCAATGAATACTGCCTTACTGAAATAAATATGTTGTATCTACTAAATTCTGATGAAAATTCTGTTAAATTTTGTTTAAAGAACATTTTTAACGCTACCTATATATATATACTATAACGATAGTATATAAGTGCACTTTAACACAAAATCTGAGGTAATTAGCAAAATATTGCATATCATAGATTTATGCTAATAGAATACTAAAACTTCCATATTTACAAGAATATAATTCTTGTTTTGTTGAGTATACTATACATAATATACCCCCCAAAGAATAAAATGGATGGCAAGGAATGCTCTCTGAGAATTTGCCTCTCCTAACTGTTGACAGCGGATGAAACAAACAGCAATACTGAGACCAGTTCTGCTGCAATGAAGTAAAAGGGTTCATGAAAACGGATACTGATTTAAAAATGTTTGTCTCCCAGTTAACAGAAACATTGCTTTCAGCTTTTTTCAACTTCTTATGCTATGTCCATTTATATCAAGCAACATCAAAAATTACAGTGTAACAATGAGAATACAAAAGTGATGTAATTATACAGTGAGGACAATGTTGTGGTGGGTTGACCTCGGCTGGACACCAGGTGCCCACCAAACCCCTTTATCACTCCCTTCCTCAGCAGCATGGGGGATGGGGAAAGAAAATAAAATGGAAAAAAACTCATGGATCAAGATAAAGGTAATTTAATAAAGCAAAAGCAAAGGCCGTGAGCAGAAGCAAAGGAAAACAAAAGATTTATTCACATCAGCAAGCGATGTCCAGCTACTTCTGGGGAAGTAGGGCTTCAGTACGTGTAGCAGTTGCCCTGGAAGACAAACGTCACAATAAGGAGTGCCTCCCCCCACCTAGCTTTTATTGCTGAGCAGACATCATACAGTATGGAATATCCCATTGATCAGTTTGGGTCAGCTGTTGTCCCCTGACAAGATCTTGCCCACCTCCAGCCTACAGATGAGGGGGGAATGTTGGAAATACAGTACTGATACTGTGGAAGATCTGTTCAGCAGTAGCCGAAATACTGGTGTGTTATCAGCACCTTTCTAGCTACTAATACAAGGCAGAGCAATATGAGGGCTGCTATGAGGAAAGCTAAATCCACCTCAACCAGGCCCAATACAAATGTGTATGATGTATGCAGACATCAAAGTGAATACAAATCAAACACAAAAATATTAAAAAACAAAGTTTTAGGAAAGCAAAAAAAAATTTGATACCAAATCTGTGTTTAGTTAGTAAGTGTGCTAACATTTATTGTTAGACACAAGCAAAAAAGGTGTATAACAGTAAATGTTTTCATAAAATAATCCTCAAAAATACATTTCCATGACCAGTATAAGACATGACACTTTCTTAGCAAACACTGAGTTAGGCTGTAAGATGGAGCTAAATTACCTGGCATAGCAAAGGTTGGATTTTTTTTTGTTTAAACATTGATTCTTACAGAAGTGAATGGTATGATGTAGTACCTCTTAGAAAACTAGTATGACAGGGCTTTGGGACTGAAAAATAAGACTGAGCAGACAAAGGGAGGAAAGCATGAAGAATACTAAAGAGCCAGACACAAATTACTGGAATTTTTGTTGAAAATATACATTATACTGAACCACAGTTGAAAATCATTGCCCTTTTCCTTGACATTCAGTCTGTGGTGTGACATTTTTATTTGGAAGATAAGCAGTTGTACGTCAATTATGGGTTAACTTCTCTTTGAAGACACGAAGAACTATGGATTCTGTCCAGCCATTTTATTTTTTTTTGCTTCTTTTAGTTGTAACTTCCTTGATCATAATTCATTTTTTCCCCATAGAAAATATGTATTTTCAATATTATCAGAAAATCAAGTAATTTGACGAGTAATTTGAGAATTCCAGCTGAGAGAAATCTGGCTGTTAAGATTACTTTTTTTTACAAAAGCAGATTTGGAAGTGCTGAAATGTTCAATGCATTTGTATAAGTGGCACTAAGCAGTCCATCTCAAATAAAAAACAACTCCACAACAAAATAATTTTTAAAAAATCAAGGTGTTGAATCTTGAAATCTAATTTAAAAATATATATTTCTTTTAAATTAATCTCTAGTTGAGTTTCAGAGTAGCAAATACTTAGAATTGAAAGAGCATAATTTTATTTTTCCAGTATTACTCTAAGTTATTAGCACAAATCCTTGATCACTAATTAGTATTAATAATAAGTAAATGTAATATTAATAGTTACTCTGTTTACATTTATTATATTCAGTAATTTACCATACGTTTCTAAAATTATCTCTCTCTGTTAAGAAATCCCTCTGACTAACGTATGTTATCTAGTTGATGCTAGATAATAATGCTTATTTACAGGAAGCATTTATTGATGATGCTGTTGTGTCAGATAAACATGGGAATTGTTACTTCTTAGGAAATGGAGCTTCTCCTTATATTTCATATTCTCATATTTCATATTTTTATATCTCAATTCTCATTTCTCATATTTCAGAGTACAGCTGTAGTAGTAACAAATAATTTCCTTTGTTCTTTTCTTTGTTGCCCATCATCCTGGGAACCAAAGTAATGATGTATATATTGAGATAAGATTTATCAATAGAAAAATAGTGTGTAATTGCATAATTAATTCTAATTAACATAGCTTAATGAAAACAGTTCACATCAGACAAAGCAGATTTAATGAGATGACCTAGTGGATAGTGATGGAGAAATATTTTCTGCTGCAATTCACTCATTAAGGAAAATAAATCATTTAACAGAGCCAAGTTCCGTTCTAAGGAAAATAAAATAATTTGTATCTTGATGGGTATAGTGAATCAAAGGTATTGAAACAGGAAAGTTATAGCTGCATGATCTGCTTTTTGTACCACCCCATCCCCATCCAGAAGAGGCAGAAGATACCACAGTTTGTGTAGCTAGATATGTATGTTATGGCCAACTGCCAAGATGACTGTAAAAGAGCTAGACTTTTGTCTAAGATAAATTCTGGATTTTTTTTTAATTAAGAAAAGTATAAACTGATTAAAATATTATTACTGTATTATCTGGCTTATAGGTTTGAAGATCTGTGAAGTAGTTATTCTAATTTTAAAATTTTGCTTAGATTTATTTGTAAACCATATTAAACTAACTAAAAACTGAGTGAATTGTCAAAGATGACAATAATTATAAATTGGTAATTGTTGTCCCCCATGAGGGTTTTTAATGGACCTCATGGCAATTTGGTTTTGGACTAGTCATTTGTAGGACTTTGACATAGTAGAAAATACAAAACTCTTTCTGTTGAGATGGGCAGATGACCACAGAAAATGGTAATATATTTAATAATAAGTAAATCTGATCAGGATTTCTTGGTAGGCTACGCTACTTAGGAAAAAATGTGTTCCAAGAAAGGCAAATGCAATGCCGTATGCACAGGAAAAAGAATGTGAGTTACACAGAATTGACTGTTTCCTGATAGTCAGTGACACAGGAGACAACTTTCAGCTCGAGGTAGGTATTATATTTGACACCACGCTGTTGACGAAGACAGAAAGACAATTCCCGTGGTGGTAAATAGAGCACTTGCATACAGAAGCATTTGTAAGATATCATACTGCTGTTACTGTCAGTGGAGAGTACATCATAGGTAGTTCTATCATCTAAATTGTTTTCACAAGGCTGAAAAACTAGAAAACTCTATTGAGAATGAGTTTTATGGAAAAACGACACTTTAAAACTATATTCTCAAATACACGTACAGATTCACAAAGTTAAGCCAGTCCATGGGCTATCAGTTTTCCTCAGAAAAAAAACAAAGGAACAGTTGTATTTAAAATATTGAACTCTGGGTACCAAAAAACGTTGAAGCTATATTAGCAAGGAAGTACTAACAGTATTGTGCATAGTATTGTGCAACTGCTTCTTCTATGCATTACTGATTATACGAATAACATTTTCAAAAATTGTTAGGTAATAAAATACAATGTAATGCAGTGTATTAGCACTTTTCCACTAGATCAACAAGGGCAGGTCACATCTGTCCTGTTCTAGTGAATAACTTCACCAGACATTAAATTTCATGAGGACCTACTACTGTGGGATCCAAAACCCCAAATTCCCCCAGAAGGCTGAAGGTTGGAAAACTTATTGTGGATTACTCCTAGTAGTCAATGTAGCAGACTCATTCTGTGGATGTTAAATGGTTGGAAAAAGGATTATATGTCCTAGAGTTACCATAAATAGTCAAAACATAAAAAAAAATCCCACTTTATTTGGATGTTTAATTTGTTAGCTACTTTCTAAAATGCAGAAAGATAAGATTGCAGCCTTGCTTCAGTTTAAGAAATCTGGATATAATTTGCACATATCATTTTAACAGGTGGCAAATAGAATGTTTGAACATTACAGATCTTCCTCTTTCAAAAATACTGCTATGTAAAATTATATTGTTTACTATTGATTTGTCAATTATTGCAAGACCGCTGCTATTGCATTTCTCCTGTTTTGCAGTTGCAATGTTGGAATAAATTTTAAAAATATGTATAATCACTGTTAAACTTCTGAAGAAAATGTAACATAGCTTATTTTTCTTTGCTATCCATCAGATAGGAAAATTGTTAATTAATACTATCCTGATTTGGCAACTTTATTCTAAACACCTCCACCTACTCAGCGTTAGAAGACAGGGGCCACAGTTTTAAGGAAAAAATTAAATTATAACAGGTTTAAAATAAACCATACTTTTACAGTTACTGATGTGTGAACTAATTGCAGATTCCAGCAGAAGTTTATTCAATAAAACTATTCAGCTGCATTATTTTGACAATATGATAACCTGCTTTTTAAAAACATTTTTTAAAAAATCTGCTGAGAGACACATTTAAATAGACATTTATATTCTCATGGCAACTTTTATTTTTCTTAAATGGATTTTATATATGAAAAGTCAGTGTTCTTAATTTGCAGTTGACAGTATTTCCTCACTGTTTTTAATCTGAGTGTCTAAAGTAATTTATGGCTATAGATATCTGCTGTCCTTGCCTTTGTGTGAAGATGGGGAAAGATGAACAGTTCCCAAAGGACAGCTGACAGAGAACAAAGAGCTGTTGTTTCTTTCATGCTGATCATACTGCTGCCACATACCAACCACCTGGGGGAATGTAGTGGCTTGGGTAGAGTTCTCCCAGTGAATTAGACTGGGTCCAACAACATCTCTCACACAATGAAACTGGGCAGTAAAAACAGGTAAAAAGGGAATGCAAACAAGGAATCGTGTGGGGACTGTAAAGCTTTCCTCTAGGTCCCAAGGGGGAATCAGGTATCTAACTATCTATTTATCCACAGCAAGTGGCTTAGATCAAGGCAAAACTATTATCCCTGCTTAAGATCCCCTCTTTTTTTCCTGAATCACTAGTATTAAAGTAAAAAAAAATGTTAACATTAACAAACAAACACTAACAAAAAAAGAAAGTTTAATTTAGTGTAAATTTTGAGGGTAACAGAACTGACAATTATCAAATTTTGGAGGATGAGCAGTTTCTGAAACACAATATTGGGAAAATCAAGAGTACGAAGACTGTCAGGTTTCTGGCATACCAGCTGACTTTACTCTCTAGGGAGAGACAAGAGATCATGTTCTTTGGTTTCAACTACTGAATTACATAATATTTACAGAATTCATAGGCCAGTTATGACTACCTATAGAAGTGCATTGAGGCAAAAGAAGTAGAGCCCCACAGCAGTTGCAAGCAGGAGATCTGGAATAGCTACACTCTCTTATTTCTGCTCTGCCACACACTTCTTATGGAAGGGCATACAGATTAAAAATGCATTCCACTTTTTGCAGGGTGTAAAAATGCTCATTTATAGCATTATTTTTTTTTTCCTAATAGTTCCATACCATGTTACAAGCAGCTATCTTTCAACTTAAATGGTTTGTATCCAATTCTATTTTGTCAATATGCCTTTCTCCCATCATCCTGACAAACCACTGATTTGTGCAAGTCTATGTGCTTACAGCTAACAAAGGAATTGAGTTATATAGGCACAAAACCCAAAACTAAAAGGTGAAGTGAAAGCAATGCCATTGTAAGATCTATTACCATTTACATGCACTACACTTGAGACAAGGACTAAGCAAATCATACGTATTGCTTGAATAGCAGGGCTGTTTTGGCAAGAAAATAAACACTACAGCAGCATTAAAGAAAGAGACAATAATCTGTGTTATTATAGGTTTTACAATTACACCTACTGTTGGTCATTCAAAGAAAATATTTAAATTTTCTTTGAGAAACTGTACTGACACTTAAATGTGAAATTTTATGTTGGAATCATTGTCAATGGATGTCTTAGTGCCTTCCAAAAGAGCAGCAGTAATTGCAGCCGATTTCTGGCTAGTGTTCATACAGTACAGTGGAATTAGATTGGCCTGTTAAGGGGGAGTGAAGCTAAGCAAAAAGAAGTAATGTTTTTAACAAATAAGTAATAATTAATTTGCAGAATAAGTGCTCCGTAAACATCAGGTGTTTGCATATGCCTGGGGAATACTGATTAATAAAAACTGGTATGTATAAACCAGAACCAAGCCAGAAAACACCTAATTATGTACCAACATGCATACCTTTCAGACAATTGCTCCCCAGTCACTCAATTTTTGCTTTCTTATATAGACATGCGTTTAGTAGTGTATATCAAATAGTATGATCCACTGCAACAAGGTAGAAAAAATTATATGATAGGAAAGGTTGCTATCTGAATTCTTGCTCTGCAGATGGCTCTGTGGCTGTTCATGTTACATTCTTTTGATCCTTTCCTTCACCACCATATATCAAAACCATTGCTGTTATATTTGGAGTTTTATGGTGAACCTGAGATATTTCAATAACAAAGTATAAACCAAGATGGTATATGGTTGATAAACTAAAATTGTGAGTTCAAATGAATAATCATGTTCTCTGGTAAAGCAGAAGAGGCTTACACAGTAATATAAAGAACTGTCTTCACCATAGGCAATATGTTCCTTCTTAGGGGCATAAGGGACAGAGGAAAAAGGAGGGAACCTCTCTTTCTCCTGTATTTTTTCCCCATATCAGGAAAGTGGTACATCGTACGCATTCAACAGAACTTGTGCAGAAATTACAATAAGGCAGACAAAGCTCCAAGTTTCGTCCCGAACCAGATGAGGTTTGCTCTTGTGGGTGCAGAACCAGACCCATCAGCCAGCCGTCAGGCTGGGAATCAATCTGCTTCTTTCCAGAAGAGTGGCAAGCAGTGCCAAGCCCTGCAGGCCTGCAGTACACCCGACATCAGCCTGAGCAGCCTTTGAGCAAACTTGGCTGCCACTGCTCCCCTTTGCCGCTTTGTAAGTTCTTCCCTGAGGAGCACTCTCAATCCTAATGCTCTTTGCTAATACTTTATCCCCAGAAGTCTGACTAAATTTATAACCGAGAAGTAAAGCATCTGTATGCAGAATTAGCAATAATCTCCAGAACTGAGCTACATCAGTCACACGGCTTAGATCTCGTAGCCCTAAGAAGGCCTCAGACTTATTCTTAGAGAAGCCATTTGTATTTATTGCATGAGAGGAGAAATAAGTTCTAGATAACATACCCAAAATGAAGAGGAAGTATAGCCGAGAGACAACATTACCTTGTTTAACAAACGTAGTTCTTTAAAAAAAAAAAAAACAACACACTAGGGCTCTTTTAAAGCCCTCTGCACTGTATCAATCAACATTTGTTTTCTGAGTATAAAAAAGCCGTAAGGAAACAAACATTTAATATGTCTGGCATACTATATATTAAAGCAGTTGGTTGGAGTGATAAAATTGTTATGAATATTTATAACAGCTCTACTAGCAATGCTAGAAGCAATGACAATTGGCACTGCAAAATCTACTGCTCTCAGATGCTACTTTTATACTTATGTACAACATATAAAATAGATTATTGTCATTTCCCATTTTAAAAAATCTAGAGTCTTTCCTACTGTTTTCTCCCCATGGACTATCTGAGCAATACAGTTTCATCTCTGAGAAACCACTTTGCCACCATCATTAATTCTACAGATATCTCTCCTGTATTTGTCCTTCCAGCTGACTGTTCAAACAGCAGTAGTTCAAAGTCAAATACTTCCATTAGGGGCTAGTTTTGCACAAGTTAATTAGTCCATTTTTCTTAAAATATCTTATATAGTTTTGTGCTTCAGTATTTAATTTGAACTTTATCAAAACAACCTTTTCCTGCTTTTCTTATGCAATTGGAATAAACAGCATCAAAGCATCCTAGGTACATTTCATACTTGTTGTTAAGTATCTCTGAGCAGCACAGAAGTTAATGAACACT
The DNA here is from genome assembly GCA_017639485.1 of Pluvialis apricaria. Taxonomy (NCBI): domain Eukaryota; kingdom Metazoa; phylum Chordata; class Aves; order Charadriiformes; family Charadriidae; genus Pluvialis; species Pluvialis apricaria. The sequence goes on from CM030009.1 coordinate 99,317,001, forward strand.
AGAATTCTTCATGTAATAAGCTAAATATCTTGCTTTCCAGGAGTTCATTTAAATGAAAAATATCTAGTCAAAGCTCTAATCATGTAATATCTTTACATTTCTTCATACAATGAATCTTAATTGATCTACCAGAGTAGCATATAATATAAATACAGAATAAAATACATGAGAAATAACCAATAAGACTGTTTTGATTAATTTTTAAATGAAATTTCTATGAGAAGATGAAAAAGTAATTTTAACAGTCAGTAAACTAAAGCATAAACCAGCAAAAATAATGAAGAATAAAATACACAAAACCAGTAAATATTACAGTGAAAGATGCGCTACATGATCAGTATGAAACATTGTTTTTTTATTACACAGTATCACAGTATCGACAGGGTTGGAAGGGGCCTCTGGAGATCATCTAAGTCCAACCCCCCTGCCACAGCAGGGACACCTACAGCAGATTGCACAGGATGGCGTCCAGGCGGGTTTTGAATGTCTCCAGTGTGGGAGACTCCACAACCTCTCTGGGCAGCCTGTGCCAGTGCTCTGCCACCCTCAGAGTAAAGAAGTTCCTCCTCATGTTAAGATGGAACTTCCTATGTTCAAGTTTGTGCCCGTTACCTCTAGTCCTATCACTGGGCACCACTGAAAAAAGACTGTTCCCATCTACCTGGCACCCTCCCCTTAAGTATTTATAAGTATTGATAGGATCCCCCCTGAGTCTTCTTTTCTCTAGACTAAAAAGCCCCAAGTCCCTGAGCCTTTCCTCATAAGAAAGATGCTCCAATCCCTTAATCATCTTTGTAGCCCTCTGCTGGACCCTCCCCAGCAGTTCCCTGTCCTTCTTGAACCAGGGAGCCCAGAACTGGACAGAGTTATATTGAGAAAATGCAATGCCATTTCTATGAATCGTATGCAGAGGAAAAATAATTAGATGATTTTGAGATGGTGAAAGACACAAATAATAGTTTTAGACAACAGGAATGGAAAGACCTCAGAAATTTAAAGGACAAAGGAAAAATAATCTTAAGAAAACAGTGTTCAATTAAGAACGGTAGCAATATTTCTTATTAATTTTGTGCTACGAAATAGTTTCTATATCAAAGACCATACAACCTACAGTCCAGGTTCTTCAATTTTATATGGAAAGAGATGAAAGATATAAAGGAAGATGAAAACTTGCACCTGGGTGGAATGTCATGTTTGTTAAAAAAGGACCATATGCAAACATAAGTGTCTGTAATGCACTTCCATGGTCTAGAAACACAGAAAGGGCAATGCTAATAAGCAAATATATAATTTCTTTGCTTTTCAGTAAAGAATTATGATTTTTACTGCATATAGCGGACCCAGAATTCATGTATGTAAAAGTTTAACATGTTGGATACTAAATAGCCACATTTTTAATAAGCACAGCCTTTAAAAATTTCTTTATTAAATAATCTTTCAATAAGCTAAGGTCCTAGATATTCGACTATATACAATTATGTAACATAATATGTTGTTGCCTAACACAGCAGCCAGGCAATTCAAGCAGTAAAGAGAACAGAAAAGATTAATTTCATCGGGTATGAAGTTTTCCAGCCAGTGACGTATTTTATTGTCTTTAGATAAGATTTTTAGTCTGTTTCAGTTAGACGTGTTAACAGACACAAATTGATACGAGAGACATTCTTACTTGATAAAAGGAAAAATGTTTTTACCGTGCAGTCAGTCAAGAACTGGAACAGGTTGCCCAGAGATGTTGTACAGACTCCAAACTTGGACTTTCAAGGCTCAGCTGAATAAAGTTCTGAGCAACCTGGTCTGATGTCATAGCTGACCATGCTTTGAGCAGGAGATTTTACTAGCAACCTCCTAATGTCGCTTCCCACCTGTATTATTCTATGTACTATAGTGTACACTAAATAACTAAATAAGGTGACTATAAACAAAAAACAGAGCAGCTTACAGATGATATGCCCAATTTCGATATTTTCAATGACATAATGCTATTATTGAATAATATGTTCTTATTGCATAATATGTTCTTTTAAAAATATTAATGTAATTCCTGAGTATTATTTTTCCATTTTGCTTGACAGTACATGTGTTAACTTCTCATATTCTCAATGCTTTAGTCAAAACCTCATTAAATTTTTCTGTCCTAAAACTATGTTGGGCCACAGTGGAGTACATTGGTATTTAAATGGGACCTATACTAGGACTGGAAATGTACAGTTTATACAAAATGCACAGATTAATCAACTATCCCCTACAGTTACCTACTTCTGGTAAGTAACATATAGAATCATAGAATCACAAAATATCTCAAGTCAGAAAGAATCCACAAGGATCATCAAGCCCAACTCCCTGCTCCTCGCAGGACTACCTAAAACTAAATCATATGACTGAGAGTGTTGCCCAGATGCTCTTTGAACTCTGATAGGCTTGGTGACTGACAGTCCTCTCAGTGAAGAACCTTTTCCTACTGATAATACATAGCAATGTACATAGAAAATGTATTGAGAACATTTCAGTGTCAACTAGCTTCAGCTCATAGTTAAGCTTCTAAATGTTTGGGGATTTTTTTTCTATAGCTATACTTTCATTGTTAGCAGACAATCACAAACCTGCAATGTTATATCAGATTATGAGATATCAGTGCCCTTTAGTCTCTCCCACCTGGATAAGGTGTACAATCAAAATATTAAACTGTCATCACAATAATAGGTTGTAACCAGAATTCCCGTGTTCATCTTGACACTTCAGCTAAGTATGTCGAAAGTCATTATGCAGCTGTGCAAAACTAAAAATAAAGTTTTTATCTGGAATTTTCTGTTTTATGAATTTCCTTATCCAGTGTAGAGACTGGTGGTTCAGGAACACCAAACATTTTTCATATCTTAACAGTATTACAAAAAGCATCCACAAAACCACAAAACCTTTACACAAACAAATATTTTTTTAATGAAGCAATGAATCACATGGCAACAACTATCCCCAAAACAGAAATAACAAGTAGAGTGAAAGCAGCATCTAAAGTTTCTTTTATGTTGGTTGTATAAACCAACCAAAACAACAGCTAGAATATTTTTGAATGTTTTTCACATTGAAAAATAATTGCACTGATTTTCCAAACAAGATGTCCTGATGACTGAATGATCTCCAGCCAACAGGAATTAAACTGGCATCCCAGAGTAGTGAAGGATCATGATAATAGGCATATTCACTGAAAGCTAGAAAACTCCATCTTTGATTATTCACAGTAAGGGGCAAATTAAGCAAACAAACAAACAAAAAAGCTAACGTAACATGAGTTCACAAAAAATAAAAAAATAAAGTAGTGGTTGGGTCTTTCACAATTTCAACTTCTTTTACATTCTCATGACTCAACTAAACTCAACTAAAAGATCGGTTGATTTGGGGTAAAAGAAAAACAGGCCCTGGGCCCGATGAGTCCTAAGAATAGTCAATAACCTAAGAAAGAAATCTGGACTGGATTTTACTACAATGCTACTTTACTTTCATTAACAGCGTAGGCTACGTTTTCACTGCAAATAGAGCAACAGGCACATTTCATACCAGGACAACCATGATGGTTAATAGCAGAGCAAGAGGTGAGCTCCTCCCCTGCCAATCCCCATATTTTATGATTTTGTGACAAGACAGGACTGTATTTTAACTTCACACATTTGCACTGTCTGTGTGATCTGTTTACTCAGCCCCATACCTTGCATCGGAAAGTTTAATTTAATAATATGGAACTGACAACTTTGTGTAACATTGAAATAACTTCTTTTCCCACGTCTCATGAAAAAGTTCAAGGAATGAGCAAGCTAGCTGAGTTTGAATTATTTTTTTTTTTTTTTAATCTGTTAAAATCAAGCCTGTGCTCAAGTTTAAACCACTTTTCAAGCATACAGAAATTCCCCAAACCTCTTATTTTCTGACTTCCCTATCTAATAAGGAGCTGGCCCCTTGAGATAAGGAGGATAGGCGTAGAAAGATTCCATAAAAGTTCAGCCAGCCAACTCAGCACCGTATATTTTAGAAGTACCCAACTTAAATAAAATCCTTTAACCTGTTTATTAATGCCAGTAAGATCAGACTCACATTTTCTATGTGCTGTATAATTTTCATGGTGCCTTCAGCAGCTGTTTCCAGTACTGCACAATACGTTTCTAGTACATGCTACAGCTTCTTGCTGAATATTTTTCATCCTTCAATATCTGCCCTATCTTCTTCTAGTACGAAACACTCAAAAAATCCACATTCTTAATTTCCCTTTCTAGGGTATAATTCAATATTAATAACATTTCATTAGTTTATAAAGTCTGATGAAAAGAGATGTGACACCTGCTTGAGCTACGCGAAGGTCAAGTTCATCTTCCCACTCCCTAAATAAGATGTGTATGGATAGAATTCTACTTCATCAGAGGGCGGAGGAATACCTGTCACTATAAAAAAGTAGTTTCTGTTTTCCCTTCATATGTCCACCTGAAAAATGAAAGAATATCGTCTCTATTAAAAGCAATTAATTAATTCATTCAAGTTATGCCATTTTTCTGCCCTGATCCTTAATAGTTTTGTCCAAAATCAGGGATTTATACAAATGAGCATATCATATTAGAGATTATATACCTCATCTCCTAATATCACTCGATATGAATCAGTGGCAAAGACTCTGGCCCAAATTCGGGGTGATGAACCTCTCATAACATCTCTTGATATGAGAGGCTAAACTCCAATGGAATAGTAGTCTTGCTTACATTTTTTTACAATTGCTATATATCTATATGCATTTATTTTCTATGTGTCATAAAAGAAGGCTTATTCTAATAAAAATTCTAGATCATCTGAGGTCTGGAAAGGGTGAGAGACAAAAAGGAAAACAGATGACTTCTTGTTGGAGTATTCCCCTGAAGGGACTTTGGGCTTCCTAAAAGAAGTTTGAAGAATCTGCAGAGCTAGATTGTCACTTGAGAGACCCCTGCTAAGAAAAAATTGACCTCTTTTGCACATTGCCTAAACTGCACTGCCAACACACAAAAGTAAATCTATTCTGGACTACGCATGCCAGAGCAGCTGAAGAGGTAGACAGGATACTACAGCTGTAGCAACAGAAAGCTGAGCCTCCTTTGTGGGTCCCTTAGCAACTCAGATCTGGGACCAAATGAGTAACAGAGATCAGCCACTTCAGCAGTCATCAACAACCAGCAGGGTAGTAATGGCTCATATAACATAAGCAGAATGTGGGGAACTGAATACCTCCACTTACATACTTTGCTAGCTCAAATATACTCCGAGATAACGTTAAAGAAGAAGCCTAACCAGAGCATTTTCACTGAATCCTTGCAGTCTGTGAATTGGGAGAAGAAATCAGGTGTTCCCACACCAGCATCACTTAAGAGCCATAAAAATGGAATTTCTACCCTTGGAGTTTCCAAACTTCTAACAGTGTGGAATATGTTAGGTGGAATATCCACAGGAAAAAGCGATGTTCTGCCACTATGATTCAGCTCCAGGAGTTTAAATTAGCATGTGTTACAGTAGTATTTGATATATATATGGAAGCAGACTTAAAAAAGCTTTCAGTAAACAATTCTTCTGTTCTTTTTTTCTTTTTTCAGAATATGTTGCAAGACAGTAATGTACTGCTTAAAAAAATGTTCACCCTGTGCAGTGACGTATAGTAAGTTAGGACCAACTCATTTTCTCTTTCTATGCTAAAAAGTCATTCACATGCCCTGGTGTATTGTAGGCTAATGAATCAGTGTTGTAAACTTTTAAGTCCTTAGCCATTCTGGGCATGGCAGAATTTATTGACAGCTATAGAATATCCTCATTTAAATTTTTGTACACAGTTTGAAGGAAAAAGATCATAACCTTCCCTTTCATAAAAAGGCATGTATTCCAATTGGAAGCAGAACGTGATTAAAAAAACTCCCCCAAAAAGTCCCTCAATCCAGTTCACTAAGTAGCAACATGTTTGTTATCTATAAACTAAATTTCTTTATGTTCTTTGTAGTTATTATCTTTCCAGTTTGAGTAACTTCTACAGCTTCACTTAGGCACACATTTTACATGCAAAAAAGTTGTAAGATTTTTTTTTTCCTGATATTAAGCTAAGGTTTTTATTTTCTTTATTTTAAAAATTTTCATAGCTGCATCAACATAGAAAAATAATAATACTCCTTTTTTTCCATTTGGCCGAACAGCATGTGCTGAGTTCTTTAAATCTTTTGTCACAAACCAGTCACTCAAGTTCCTAATGCTGAGAATAGCTGTAGGAAAAATTGAGAAAATAAACAACACTAAGGTTACGCACATCACTCCTACTGTATTTGTGGAATGAGTGGAGAAAAAAAAAAAAGAAGAAAATATGGGGCTAAGGAAAAAAATATAAGAGAATATGTAAGATAAAACAAAAATTGAAAGCATTCATACCCAGTTTGATCTCTAAATTTTGGGTTGAGTTGGGGTTTTCTCCATGTATTTTAAAAGTTCTAAAAGTTTTAAAAGTTAAAAAAATAATCAAATTTAAAAATTCAGATATAGTCTGGAAATAGTGATTTAATTCCTGAATTCTGTCTTGCAAGTGATATGTTTCACTCCAGGTGCAGAAAAGCCACTTTGCTAGATGAAAAGGAAATGTAGTTTTCATAACAACTCAGTCTCCGGCATTTTTTCCCCACTCTGAGAACAGATTTTTTAAGTGAACATGTATCCACTAGGAAGAGGGTTAAACTTAAGTGAACTTATTTGAAGAAGCTCTTTCTTGCAGAATCAATTGAACAAGATATTTAAAGAAAGAAAATACTGGTTAAAAAGTTTTGATGCTGTAAATAGTAATGTTTAGTGACTGAGCGGGTAAAAAGTCAATGAGAATTTCCAAATAAATACTGTCATTATGAAAAGCTATCATAAAGGACAAGCTATCCTATAAACTCCATTTTCATATGTACAGCAGCAGAAAAAAGGGAGACCAAGGATAACATAAGCCCACTGCTGAATGAGATGGCTGACATTCAATGCCTTTGCCCTTTTTTTATTGGTAATATCTGCTTTCAAGTTTCCTGAGTCCCTATGCCAAATCGTAAAACTTGGAGGAAGGAAGAACTATCAGCGTTAGTGTGACGGTGTGCTCCCTCCCTAGGCGCCAACCTGACCTTTATGTCCCATAACCCTGCCCAAGTGATAACCACCCATGGTGGTCACAATGAGTGTATCTAGTCATGATGGCTGCATCCGGCTCAATGTGGTTTCGGGGAGACAGATAGGGACATAAGAGCCAAGGGCTAACTTGAGCAATTCTGGTACTGTGGTCAATATGCAAATATGACCATGGGTCAATCATCTTATCCGACAAATAGTGAACAGCCCAAGAGCCCTTTGAGCTCTCCTGAATGGCAGTGGGCTGCACGCCAGGATGTCCCCTAGAGTAGGGACGCCTCTCAAGGTTACTTCTAGAGATTCAGAGATTTCTTGCTGCAACAGATCCTTGGTAAGCGACTAATAGCATGCTAAACTTTGACATCTTAACTAAGTGATATAAAGGATTGATTGCACATATATAATCCTTTAGACCAAGCCTGGAACCAGGATTGAATCCAGCCACACTTGGACTCCTCTCTGAGAAGGAGTTTAGAAAGCAAAATGGGTCCTTTGTGAACCCTCACACAATGGGAGCGTCTCCCTGACAGTTCTGTCTGACCCTGTCCTTTATGCAGTAAATAGCCAAGTGCGCCTTACCATCAAATCTTGTTAAAACACTGTGGCATTTACTATCAAACTTTGGTAAATACCTGGTTTGGATCAATAAATATATTGCTGCTTCTCTCTTACAAGTGAAGTGCATCACTCCATCTGCGACAGATAAAGGAATGCCGAACTGGGAGCTACTTAGGCAAAAGGAGTATATGTATGTCCAAAGGGCTCAACAGGGTGCATCTAAGGCAGATGAGGGAGTCGATCAATGTAATCAGAAGGTGGTAAAGGTTAGTTTCATCTAATACTAGCTTGCATTAATAAAAGCGTCGTCAGCAGATCAAGTGAAGTTGTTATTCCCTTCTGCTCAGCACTTGTGTGGCCATCCCTAGAGTACTGTGTGCAGTTTTGGGCTTCAATGTAAAAAAGACAGACTTTGACAAGATTGGAACATGTCCAGCAGAAAGCCATCAACATTGTGAAAGGATTGCAGCACATGTTGTACGAGGAAAGGCTGAAGTACCTGGGTTTGTTTAGCCTTGAAAACAGAAAGCTGAATGGGGATATAATTCTTTTCTTCATCTCCCTGTTGGGTGATCATAGACAAGATGGAGCCAAACTTTTCTCAGAAGTGCACAGGAATAGAGTGAGAGGCAACTGGCACAAGTTGAAACAAAGGAAATTCTGACTAGGTATTAAGTAGAAATTGTTCACAATATGGTGACGGTGTAGTTAAGCACTGCAACATGTTGCCAAGAAAGGCCATGGAATTGCCATCCTTGGAGGCATTCAGACCTCAACTAGACAAGAACCTGAGCCACCAGCTTGGATTTTAAAGTTAACCTGCTCTGAGCAAGGAGTAGGACTATATGACCTTGAAAGGTCTCTCTCAACCTAAATTATTTGGGGGTTCTATGAATGTAAAATACACTGGCATACAGAATTAATCATGTTTTTTATAGTTTTGTTTGGGGGCAGCTTTGTACACTGAATGACAAAGGTAGATGCACCCATAGATACAGTTACCTAAAGCATGTCACCTTTTTTTTACGTTTTTACAGTAGCGTCATATTTAACCAAACATAACATCAGGGATAAGGACAGTACACAGGGAGTGGCAAGTGTTTCTGGAGACCAAAGTGAATGAAATTAGGAAATGGCAGAGTCATATATGGATATTGTCACAACTGAGAGATGCAGAGATAGGAATTTGGAAAATAGGGACTAAGGAATTCTTGCAGGCCCTGAGATTGCAAGTAACACTAATTCTGTTGCATATCATGTTCCTCTTTTATCTGGGTCACTCAGGAGATGAAAGCCCACTTTAGATGTCTGCTGCTTCATTAGGTCAACACAGAGATTCACAATGCGGGATCCCCATCACTGCAGTTCTCTTAAAGGTTTCGCTTGGCCACCTGAATACTGTTCATTTTTACAAAACATGCATATAGGTTATATATATATAAGTCAGAGATCACTATAATCAGAATGTTTAGAATACTGATAGGTTGGGCCAGTTTTAAACTTTAAAACACAACTTTACTGAATTAATTCATAAACAGCATACTTCATGCTAATAGTTTTTACACATTATTAGTCATTCTCACTGTGCCTACATAGAATTATTCTGTAACACCTACATTCTAAATTAGCTGTGATTATACAATACCATGGAGCTGATGCCATACAGTTAGTGCTGATGGCTGTAGTCCTTGGTGGTTCTAAGTTCCCAGGGTAATCTGTCTCATGAGCTCTTTGATATCATTACTGAAGTGAGCTTGTCTTCCTTTTTCTCAATCTTTCCTCTTCAGATTTGATGTTTTATGCTATTTTACGCCCTCTACCCACCCCCCCCCCCCTTAAAAAATGAAAGTCTCCTTTTCTCCTGATATTACTTGCCTTGGGGCGTTTTTTATGTCTTGCTGGTCATTCTTCTTCTGTGTTCAGCAAAATGTCCTGCCTACTTTCCACATCTTATGCTAATCTTGTCCTGTGGCAACTTTTTGTTACTTGCATGATGTGCATCTACACCCATCTCTGCCCCTTTGGTGGTCACATTGTACACATACTCATGTAAAATGCTTATACATTGTATATGGCTACACCTTCACAGTGATCTAAGGTACTTTTATGTTATTGTTGGCTATGCTGTTTTAGTCTCCTTATTCAAGGTAAGCAATCAATTATAACCTGATCAGGGGACTTGTAATTTATAGGTTTCATAAGACTCTTTTGAGAAGTAAATACAAGCTTGTATTCCAATAGAATATTTTAAGTGTCTGTTTTTTGGTTTGTTTTTATTTCATTTATGGTTATAAACAGTGTCTTGCATTTTTTTTTAATGGTGTGTCTTGGTCCTTGAAAGTTATTGAAGTAAAAAGACTCTGCCAAAGTGTTTCTGTCATAATAATGCTTAATAGTAATTCCATCATAATAAGTAAATAATAATGCTACATATTTTTCCTATGTTTTAGTTCCATTTTTTTTTATAAATTAAACTTTGTCCAATGATTCATTGTCCCAAAAGACATGTAGTATGTGAAGACTACTGAAGATATCCCCATTACTCCAGAAACTTATTTTTCATTAAAGGAGCAGCTCTAGCCTTGTACTTAGAAACTTCACCAAACAGCTTCAAATCTTCCCCATTCCTCTGAAGAAATTATTTTTATTTTTTTCAGTTAACAGATAGGATTGGAAGGTATAACAGAAGCTCCACATTATGTTTTCTCACTACTGGTTGGCCACTGTCTCTTTTGCAGGCTGCGTTAGTATCACTGTTTGGTTTCTCCTTCACCTCCAGGCCTTTTAAATCCTTTTTTCACACTCAGTTCTTTTCCTGTAGACAGTTACATCCCTTACAGCCAGTAATTACCTTCGCCATTTCCTCCTACTCATGTGTCCTTTTTTCCCACACTTTTTAAACAGACATGGTAGATGATTTCTGCCTCTCTCAACTGTTTTATCATCTGCAAATACATGCATGAAGAATAGTCTCAGCTGAATGCAACACCCTGCATTCTACCGTACTTTTACTCAGTAGTAAAATATGAGACTCAAAGAAATTTCTACAAACTTCCACACTACATTTTCATTTTGTATTTTCTTTGTTGTTGTTTTTTGTTTGTTTGTGTTTGTTATGTCTAGTGTCTCTGTGCACCTGGATGGACAGGAGAATTTTGCCAATTTGCTGAAAATGCATGTTTGATTTACCCAAATAGTTGTTCTGACGGAGCAACTTGCATCGATATGAGCCAACTGAAAGACCAACCTTTGTTTCAGTGTTTGTGTCCTCGTGATTTCACAGGTAAGGCATATACAAATCATGTAGAAGTTCATAGCTTCATTTCCTTTTAAATATTCAAGTATTCAAAGCTGAGTTTTCAAAAATAAGGAATAGAGAAGTGTTTGGAGGAGTAATCACACCTCGTTGCATTTTCTGCTCTCTGCTTTGTTACCTACAAAAATCTAGATCAAACTTACAGGTTACTTTTGAAGCTTCCACATGAAGTTTGTAGTAAGAATGGTCCTAGAGTACGTTTCAGCTTCAGTTTAAGAGGCTAAGTATGCATCTACATGTAGAAGTTCTGTATGTAAGCTAGATGTCTGCCTTCTCATTATAGTTCCTGGAGATTTATTTAATGAAAACAATAAAATCCAGGGAGTTTGTTAGTTTGTATCAGCTTGTATTTGTTCAAATAACTTTAGTAATTTTTCTGAGTGCTGAATCCCACCTCTTATTTTAATTCCTTTATGGGACAACAATGATTTATACAACTTAATTTGGGGTGAGGTTAACTGATTCACTTTACTTGACTTTAGAAGTCTAAAGTAATGTGAGACCTAGTAAACAAGTCTTCAAGGCTCAAAGTATCATCAATAAGTGTTTTCAGAAGAGAATTAAGATCACCTGTGTTAGATATGTCAGTGGCTGGAACACTTTCTTCAGGAGTGGTTTCTCTTTTATTGGCTAACAAAAGAAGCCTAGAAAAATAGCTTAGATTAACCATATTGGGTTTTAGCTGGCAAGAAAAACAATTTCTAATTTTTCCTTCAGCCTTACCCTTTAAATAGAAGCTCATTTAAGTTGGATTCTACAGTCCTTCACTAATCTTTGGTTAGAGAGGGCACTGAAAGAGAAGCATTGAATGTGATTCACTCTAGTTTTAGGTAACATTAAGGAAACAGTTATTAGCCATATGAATATCAATTTAAACATAAATGCAAAAAAAAATTAACAGAATTTAAAAAATAACCAACTGAAAGACAGAAACTTAATATTTATTGCCTAAAGAATGAAAATTAAATTAATCTAAAGAAATGCTATTAATACACAGAGGAAATGGACTTTAAATCTACTGACATTGAAAAAAAAATCCCAGACAGTAGTAACTATCAACCTCTCTCTTCACTTCCACCTTATCACCTGTATGATTTCCTTTTTTCAATCTAATCCTGGGTTATTTTTTATTGGTGTGACAACCAAAATTATGGATTTATTAATAAAAGTAATGTTTCACTGCAATACTTCAAGGCTTTTGAGATACTAGTAAGGTCTCTACTGTACAACATAATCATGAAACAAAAGTCTGACAGGCTATAGTAAATGACAAGAAATGTATGCAGTTAATACAGTTTAACCTTACTAGACACTGAGTTATGACTGAGTTCAAGTGGAAGTGACTTCAGTGTTCATTCCATCTTACTATAAGGTCAAGATTCTTTCCTTAGTGGGGTCTCATTGTAAGAGGTTCTTTATGTTGTAATAGATTTTTTTTTCTTCTTTCTATTTTTAAATAAGTTACTCCTTCACTCTTGTTCCATAGCATTTTTCATTTATACCTGTTTATTATTTCATTTATGTGTCTGGGAAGGGAGAGAGAGAAGAACAACGCAGTGACAATTTTGGCATGTTTACTTGACTCTGAATTAAATAGCATCTGCAACCAGAAAGGCTGTTGCAGTTTCACATCTAATTGTTCTTAATTGTGTTTATAAATTATAAACATTACAGCTGCAGCCTTTGCATTAACATTTAAATCATATTTGGAGTAGACTTATCTTAGGGAAACCAAAGTATGACATGATGCAATATTCTCAGCTGTGAAAGGCAGAACTTTGGTTTTAAAAGTAATAAAACTGTTTCATTTTGGTTTCATACTCTTTGATGAAGGAGGAGTGAAGAAACTTAGCATATACACACAAATGCAATTTTAAACTACATTTCTGTTTATATGTAAAATACATTTTGGATAACCGACAGAAAAATATCCATGTGTTTGATTTAAATGCTCAAAGGAGGGAATAAAAAGGTTATAAAATAAGGGATTTTGTTGAATAGATGTCCTGAATTTTGTGCTTTTGATTACCTTCTACAGTTAGTTCCTTATTTTGCTTTTTCTTTTCCTCTTCTCTGAAAGTTGATAAAAACCTTTGTATTTATAACAGTGCATGAAACATGGCTTATGACATTGAAATGAAACAATCCATGTCAGCTGTTTCTCAGGTTTTGCACAGTAGACCCATTGTCCTTGAAGAAGGTTCCTCTAATTAATTACTATCTTTCTTTGTGTGTAGAGCAATCATATTGGCAGGAATTGATTGGGCATGTTAGACACTTCATTTAGGTGGTAGAAAAGTCCTTTAATTAAAATAATCTTACTGCTGCTGAAATGAACTGCACCCCAAGCAAACTCACCAACCAGAATTTAAAGTACTGCTTCAATTACATACTTTTTCTTCATCTTCAAACTTTCCTTTCAGAAGACTCACTAAGTTCACTCACAGATTTATGCACAATTTATGTTTTCTCTTTCTCTCTGTTTTATTGAGTTGAGGCAGGACTGCTAATTTCTGCAGGTACATGGGAAGGGAATATAAACATATCAGGATGAAATTTAGTTAGGCCAAAAGGCAAATGGTTTTACCAAGGGCATAGGTCCTCACAAAGATCTCTTACCAAACAAGATACCAGGCTGAATTACATGGTTCCATACGCAATGGTTCCATTACATCTGGAACATTCCACTATATTAATTGAGACGAATAGAGAAATATGCAGTCCAAAAATAAAAAATAATACATTAAACCATACTGGTATGATATTTAATTTGAAGCAGATAAACTCTAGAACACTAAGTGAGGGCTAATGTCTGAAGTTGTACCATACCGGCGGGAACCCCAGGCAGACTGTGACCTAGAGCAGTTTAAGTCAACAATTTCTCTCAGTCTTGATTTCCACAAGAAATAGTAAGATTATTGAAATTTTTATGTTGGAAATACTTTTTTTCTCTGGCATGAAGCAATTGCATGAAAAGCCAAAAGACTGTGAAAATGTTCTACCTGATATTTCAAAGAGAAATATAATATCAGTATTTAAGTTTTAGATGCTTTTAAAATGGAACAAAATGTTCCAAATTCATGGGCATATTTATGAGTACATTCATATTTCTTAGTATTTCAGTTTCCAGTTTAAGCCGCTGTACAGTGAATATATTTGGCCATGTGAATAAGAAAGAATATTAAAAGAATTCTTGTCCATCAAGAATAACTATGTATTACATGGTTAACTTAAAGATGCTGTAGTTTGTTAAGAAGCATATATAGTATAAATGTCTATGAATTTCTAAGTAAATAATTGAGAAAAGTTCTTGACTGAAGGAGATGCTTAAAAACGTGCCCTTAAACTTGACATATAAAATTCTCTAGCTGGCTATATCTGCTCACGAACTTCAAAAATTACTTTCACTCACCTCTGTCAAATTTATTTTTTTTAAGCAAAGTAAAAAACCCTTGACCTTTTACCTTCTGAGACTATTAGACCAGCACTCAAACCAGAGTGGTTGCTGTATATCACTGACTGAATAGCTAAGAAACAGCAAAGTTTGAAAGACATAGTGGAGTGTTTCCTAATCACAATGTGTTCACATGAAAGTCTGACCTCAAAGTCAGGTGCATGCAAAACAAACTACTCGCTTTACCACTTTCTTCTCCTGCTTTCCAGTTCGTACCAGCTCTACGTGGCTCATTTTATTAAGGCAAACAACTCCCAGATTTACTCTGGGGGAGTTTCCAGAACTCTGCTGATTTGTTTTAGCTTGACTGTCTCGTCTGGCTTTACATCTATCAATGTTTATTCTTTCCTTGTTTACTCATTCAGAGTAAAACCTAAAAGGAATCTAAGATCTTTTGTCCCTGGATAGTTTAATAAGTTTCTCATAGAGAACAGCAGTTCACTATTCATTCTCATTACCCAACGTATAAATCTGCTGTAAGTGACAAGGGAAACTAGGAATTTGCAGCTTTCTTTAAGCATCCAGAGAGGCAGCTGGAGAGATCGTCTACATTCAAAATATCCCTGTATATCACTCAAAAAAAATCATGAAATCATCAATAAGAAACAGGAGGGAAGTATGCCTTTTATGTAAATTCATTCAAAAAGCCTTCAGAACAAGTTGTTTGATGTTGATGATCTGTAATAGCCATAAAGACATTTTTTCTGCTTCTCAGCTGAGCCTGTGTTGATTATCTCAACTGAATACAGCATTTCAGATCTTACCTAGGTACAAAAATTGTCGATAGCACTATAAAATCACCTATCATACTAATTAATGGGTTTGAAATATTATAAGGTGTGTAGATGTAAATGTAGCATGTTTAAAAATAGAAAATGCACTAGAGAGAAGAGGAACACTATCACGTAGACCTACTGACTGTTTTCCTTACACAGGTGATCTTTGTAGCTCTATTTTATTTCTTTAAAAGATCTTAGTCTTAAACCTTTTAGCTCCTGAAGTCTTTCTGTATAGTGGAAGCATTCAAGTTGGGATTTAGTGTTTCTGAAGAAACTGTCATGAGTATGTAGAAAAACTGCTTTCCAGTAGCAGCTTTCTATGTAGAAAACATGATTAAGCAAATCAGTTACCTGATTTACCATGTTCAAGTAGACCAATCCACCACAGTATTGTTATACCAACCTGGATATTGACTTTCCTCTTTAGAGTATGGATAATAATGCTTAACGACTTATTGCTTACTTTTTCTCAGACACAATGTACAACATAATTAGCTGACATAGTCCACTGTATCTCCACTGAAGCTAGAATTATGCTTACATATGAACTAAATCTGGAAGGCTTTCTTATGCTGTTTCTAAAGCTCTATATTCAGTAGTTATTACTTCTAAAATACTTCTTGACAGACTGAAGGCATAGTGTCATCTGTGTTATTGATATCTGTTATTGATGTATATCTTTCCTATGACGTAAACAGTCTTCACAGGCACTGTAAGACCTATCCACTTTCTTCTTAACCTGTATTACATTGGAAACTTACATTCAGCAACAACTTCTATATTCTGTTCTTCACTCTGGAACTCTCTCTCTAAGTAGTTCAGGCTTACTTTTTCTTTTTCTGAAATATACTTGCTTTCATTTCTATTTCTTGAGACATATGTCACTTTTAAAACATGTTCTGGTAAAATATTTATCCTCTTTAGGTCTGTTTGTATATATCTTTCTCCTCAGTATTTGCCATCAATTTAGTATAAACACTGTATGTGATTAAAGTTTTGTTTAATCTACTTTCTACATCATTAATAACATTAGAACTAACAGCAATCTTTGTGACACCCCGCAAATTTGGGCTGCCATTCCAGTACACTGACATTCACCTTTACTCCAGGTTTATAACCCATCTCATTCTGTTCTCAGTCCAGAATTCTTGTAGCTAAATAATCAGAGTCAATTTGCCAAGGAATTTTTATAAAACTTAAAATCACCACCTTTCCGGAACTCCAAGTGTGATATTCATGCCTCTTACTGTAAAGTGTTCTTCCTCTTGGCCAATACAAATCAGGGAATAGAGTGCTTTAGAAGCAGAAGTTTGGCTGTGCCACTATGGTTGGCAGGTTTGACGCCCACAATAGCCTCCTGTTGCCCATATCACGACTGTACTAAGGACACTGGGCAATATCCTGATTCTACACATTCTTTAGGCAACCTCAAGCAGTCTTTCATCAAGAGATATTCCTCACTGGACTATATGATCTCTGGCAGCTTAAGAATAATCTGTACAACTCTGCACAGGGAAGTGTAGCCAAATATTTCAGTATAGCTTCATTACAGTAAAACATTATCTCTAGAAAAAAAGAGTAAACTTCATTTCACCTGGCTTGGTGAAGAAAGTACAGCATATATAGAGAAATGAATAGAAAGGATTATTTTGTATGAGAGAAGAATCTATGAGGGTTATACTGAGTCCAGAAATAGACCAGAGCACGGAAGTTAAGGGGAGACTGATAGTATATGGGAGTACAGAGAAAAGTATAAGAATTTCTGGTATACTGTGAAATCAACAGCAAATTTTGTCATCATCTAGCACAGATAATCTGTAATCTTATGATATTCTTCAGAGCAAGGGAGTACCATTATACTTTTCTCATAGAGGGGGCATTGATATGCAGACAGATTAAAATCCTAATAAGTTTTGCCTAATTTTAGGCAGATTGAAAATGTCTAATGAATCCAGGAAATAAACTTACTTGAATGTTAACATTAAAAAAAAAAATATTTATTGAAAAGATTTTTCACAGATGGGCCTGTTTTTGATCTGCTTCCATGGCAAGAAAGCTAGATGCAAGTTCCAGTTTGATGGGGTTTTAAATGGAAAGTATAGATCTATCTAAGAACATCGTATGTTTTGACTACATTTTACCCTGACGTTTTATGTCATGGTGTGGAGTAAGTGCACTGAAATAGGCATGTATGAATGTAAATGATCTATCAATATATTTATACTAGAAATGAAATAAACAAACAAAGAAAACCCATTCTAACTATTAAAGATACCAGTCTTTCAGATTTCCATATGACAGAAAAAAATCTTAGCTAAGATGGAAGTTAATCCATTTATATAACGAACGTATGGGGCATGACTACATATGTGGTCAGGACAGGAATGATGTATTCAATGAGGCATATGTAATTTTATTTTTGTTCTAGGAATTAAAGTCTGGGTGTTTGGATGTTTGACATTCATCTTGTTAAAAGCTATTTTCCCTTTTAACATTTCACCTGACCTGTGCTGGAACTGAATATTATTCAGTCTCTCAAACATGCTTGAAGTTATTCAAGGAAATTTTTTAAAAGGGGAGAAAGACAGAGAGAGAGAGAGAGAGGGAAATGTTTGCACTGACACTGCAATCGTCTGTGTTTTTAAGGTAAACAAAAATAAGAATCAAGGTAAATGTTTTCTTACTGATCTTAGTTGGACTGTTTCTTTGCTAAAGAAGTTCACGTAGAGGTTACCAGCCAGCCAACCTCTCTTTCAGTTTCCATGCTTAGCAAAGTAGGTTCACTCAAATTTGAGAACAGTAATCTCTCACAGTATTTAATCTACCTCTTCAAATGCACAGTTGTTTATGGGTTTGTTTTTTTTTTAAATAACTTATTTTTTATGAATACCATTTTAACAATGTAAAAGTAAGTTGGGTAGTGTACCGTCTTAAATAGATTTACCCTGTAGGTGATCTGAGGTAGCTGAATATGTTCTCCTGAATTTCTTATGAAAACTAAAATGTAAGTGAAAAAATATTCTTTTGAGACTTATATGGTTAAAGAAAAAATTATAAAGCAGTGATAATTTTGGCAAATGGGAAAATGTGAAAAACTGCAAAACGATATTATTATTATTATTATTATTATTATTATTATTATTATTATTATTATTATTATTATTATTATTATTTGGAACTATGTATAATTTTCCATCACCAGTGACAGTTTTCTAAGAGCTCATACAAACCACTCCTTATTCTAAAAATCTGAAGTTTTGGTGAAGTACACTACTACACTATCTGGGCTCATAGCAAAGGTAGAGGAAGAATGGTGACATTCATAGTAGGTATCTAGCTGAAGATACACAGGTGGGAGAGTTACAGATTTGAGATAGCTGTCGGCACAGCTGTGAACACGCTGCCTTCCTGCAATACTCAATTCTTTGCTCTTCTTGTCAATGCTGAACTTAATCCAATAAACATCCATACAGAAATATCAGTGCTCTACTAGTTGCATCCTCATTGTCTGGCTCAGGTAGGTGGACCACCTTCATGTCGTTTGGAGAGTTGTTGTGGAATGGTTAGGGGATCCAGAGGGCAGAGGAACCTGCAAGGATGCTGTTGTTTATGCAGGCTGGGTAGGATACTTATTCTGGAAGGTTCCCTTTCTCTGTGAGTCGCTCTGTGAGTGGTTGTTCTGGAATTCTTCATATTTCACCTAAAATGTTTGAGTGATTCACTTCAGATAAGAAGGAATTTAAAAGAGAGTGAAAGGGGATAAAACTAGAGGAAATTTCTCTGTTGCAAGCATCAAAACTGTTATGCATATTCCTAGTATCCTGGGGTTTTTTATGAACAAGATTTTTTACTGAGACATATGAAGGGCACTTTGGCAACAAAACAAACAAACACAAAACGCCCCCACAAGAGAATAAAAGACTATTTGAAAGAAAGGTCTACAAAAGACTTTGCCAAGGGCTGAATCTTTAAGGCCAGATTTCCAGCTAAATCCTGGAGGCAGCTAGGAGAAAGGACAGATAATCTATTAAATGGTCAAAAGTCAAATTGTATGTTCCAGAATAATGAGTTCATTTAAAAGCCAAGGTTAATAAAATACATCTCAAACAAATTTAAAGACATTCTGTAAAAAGTAGTTCAGCTAAAAGACTGTGTGCTAAAACAACAGTTACGGAGAAATTTTCAGGAAGGACTATTCCTAAGAGTCCTTGAATGATTCATTTCATTCTAAACCAGGAGAAGGTGAAATTTTAACCGCATACTTAACATTTCAGAATATGTGCCCATGTTTATAATTCATGCTGCAGTAGACAACGGGGATAAGTTATAAGCTGGTTGTGGGCAGCGGAAATCTTTTTGATCTTTTCAAAAAGCTTTAAATCTAGCCCCATGTAAATAAAAAGATGCTAGCTGGTAAAATTTGAGAATTAGCACACGAAAGTTCACTTGGACTGGAAAATGTTTGTATTAATGTTTGCATCCCCTTAGTCTATGAAGCTGGGACAGTATTTAGTGAACATATGTGTTTTACTTTGGCTACTCTCACGTATTGGTACATGTGTGTCTCTATACTAAAAAGCTCATGTTGCTTTCATAAGAGGAGAAATAGCTTTCTAGAACAGTGGTCCACTGTATGGTGCCTAATATTTTTCACTTAATCAGATTTAGTAAATGATGAGTTCCTTTCTCAGAACTGTTATCTCCAACCCCAGCAAATTCTTGTTTTTCAGGAGCTAATGGAAACTGTTCCCTTTAGATTTTAATTAGAAAAACTGTGTCATTAGAAAATTATTAGTATCTCATTTTTCTTTGGTTTACCTTCTATAATCCTTTCTTCTCAGAAGAATAACTCTCCTTCACAGGATTTTGTGAAACACCATCCTAAAATAAAGATACAAGTAATTTTGGAAGTAAAGTAAGTGAGAAATTATCATTAATCTGCAAATTTTGACAAAAAATAATATTCACAGATTATTTTTCAAATATCACTGTAGATAAATAACTGTATTCTGAAGCCAACTGCCATTTCACATGGCTGTACCATTCATTTTTTTTTTAATTAATTATTGGGATAGAGGTAATGATAGCCAATGAATGAACTAATTCAGTATGATGTACCTTTAGCAATCTGAAAGTTAATAATTTAGTATAAACAAGTTTTCTAGATTCCATCTATAATCAGTGGAGTTTATCCAGTTGTAAGCATCCTCAGCCCACCTATAGTAGAAATCTCTTGACCAGTGGGATGAATTATATGTTCCTGTTTTTCAAGTTCAGTTGTAGAGAGTCAAAACAGCTTTTTTTTTATCAGTCTACAATTATATTTTATTATAAGAGGACTGAAAAACTACCTTTATTGATCTGAAATAAATCTTCTTTTTAATATTCATGATAACTAGTTTATTAAAGACAGATTTTTCATGTAGCCTATAATAGAATTTTCAAATTCTAATGTTAAGACAAAGTCATTAAACTTGATTGTTCCACTGTCTGAGTTACAGTCAGGCAGACGCTTTTAGCACCTACATGTGTGAATTATCAGATCAGGTCTTTATTTCTGCTTTTTTTTATTCTTTTCTCATTCAGTGAAACCACTTTTCTTTGAAATGCACAAAGATGAATTATAATACCTAGACCTCTCTAAGAATACATTTACTGCATAGTTTTACACAACTTCAAATGAAAATGAGGAAATATTCAGAATCTGTGAAAAACTATTTTCCAACTTCTAGTGGGTCCAATAAAGATTTTTTAAAGTGGATTTATTTTCTTTCAAAATAATTAAATGTAAAGTTCCTGGGAGTGGAATAAATCACAGCTCATTTTTAAGTGCCTACAATATAAACACCTGTACCAGGCTTGTCACTCTGTGCAGTCCACAGGTTCTGTGGAAAGAAATGAGAATTTTAAAGGCTCAAATCATCTGACCTATTTTGGACATAGAGTTCAGGACAAGAAAAATCCTGCTTCAAAAGTTAAGAGTTTTTCATCACCTGTAAATGCAATAGCATGGATGCAAAGGCCCACATTTCAGAAGGTGAATCTTAACTGCCCATACTCTCCCAAATAACATATTTTTAATATTCCTACTAAATCCTTGGTTTAAATGGTCAAAAAGTAATGGATTTATGTGTATGTCTGTGTGAGCACATGTGTGCATATATACACAAATTCTAATTGTGTGTTATAACTACATTCAAAAAGAGAAAAAAAAGCAAAAAATACTTTTAAGTTGTAGCTTGCTAAAACTACTTTCATTTTAGAGGGGAAAAAAAAAGAATTATGATGCGGTCCCAGTACTCGTGCTCTGAAAAAAAGGGTTAGGTCATGTAATGTATTTTGTTTGATAAACATGTTGCCATATAAAATAAGGAATGGGAAATACTTAGTGTAGATTATCTTTATATACTCTTTATTATCATACTGGTTGTTACATAGTTTCTGCAAAAAAAAGTGATAATATTAAACTGAGAGCAGAAGTGCAAAAATAGAACAAAGCAGATCACATAAAACTAAAAATATTTCTAGCAACTACGAGTTCAACTAAAGTCCTAAGGAATTCAAATTCTGATTTTATAGTTTAAAATGTTTGTGTCAGTTAAAAATGAAACAGTCTTGCTAGAAGTGCCTACTTTTCTACACTCTGCATTATGGAAGGCAACTGCGAGTTATATTCTCTATGAGGACTTTTAGGAAGTTATTTTGTAAAATCAGACTTACTAGTACGTACATCTCAAGCTGACTCTGTTATGCTCAAAATGTGGGTTATGGGCAAGGGAGAAGCAGACCTTATATAAATGTAAATTCTGGAACTTACTGGTAATGTAGCTAAAATATTAGAAATATAATCATTATTTGGGCAGATGTGATCGCTACAGAAAATGAATAAAAACACAGTTTAAATTGGGACTCACACAATTTTTAGTTTCTGCCCCTTTTCATGATACTATACTCACCCATTTCACTCCTCTGGGTCTTAAGTCCAGTGGTTTTATAGTGGTGGTGTTGGGGGCAATGTTACAAAGCCTATAGTCCTTCACTGGGATGAATATGATGTTCATACTGGTGGTTTCTTCTTCATCTCTCTAGGGTCCACTTGGGGTCATTTCTATATATCTGCTAAAATACTTTTACACTTTTTCTTCATTGGACTGCAGTCCTACTTTGTATCTGAACTTACTTTTTTATGGTGGCTTTAACTTATATTAAATAGTATTTATTTGTTCTTTTTGTTACCCTTAAGACCAGTTTTGTCCAGCTCCAGGTCTGCATTCTTTAAGTCACCACTGGTGAGTTGTTTATAGCTATGGACTTTCCAATACCAAACCTATGCCACATCTCTTATCATCCCATGCCTGCATTCACAGAATCACAGAATGGTCAGGGTTGGAAGGGACCTCTGGAGTTCATCTAGTCCAACCCCCCTGCCAGAGAAGGTTCGCCTATAGTAGGTTGCACAGGATGGTGTCCAGGCGGGTTTTGAATGTCTTCAGTGTGGGAGACTCCACAACCTCTCTGGGCAGCCTGTTCCAGTGCTCTGACACCCTCAAAGTGAAGAAGTCCCTCCTCATGTTAAGATGGAACTTCTTATGTTTAAGTTTGTGCCCGTTACCTCTTGTCCTATCACTGGGCACCACTGAAAAAAGACTCTTCTCATCTACCTGGCACCCTCCCCTCAAGTATTTATAAGTATTGATAAAATCTCCAGTTGGGGATAAATCCCCAATTTATCCCCTTCTTATTGAGAAAGAGAGGAACAGTTAACCTTGTGGTCCGAAGAGACACTGGAACTTCCTGAAACTTAAGATGGAACTTCCCACGTTCCTCACATAGCATCTGGTGTCTCCACTTCCCAAGGCCCCTGTTATTGTACCAACCATGTATTTCTTTACAGCATTGAATTAGAGTTGTAAATCTTATTCTGTTTCAAATAACTACTTGTTACTATTATCTATATAAAACTATGGTTGTACCGTACAAAGATAAACAAAAGTAAAGCAAATTAGAAGGAAAAACTGCTGTCACAGTTAAACCAAGTAAAACATCACTGCAGGAAAGACAAATCAGGCCTGATGAGACTCAGTCCTGAGACCTTGCAAACTCAGTGCAAAGCTTATGGCCTATTGTTAGAAGCGGCAGCATTGTATTGCAGGACTACATGGTAAAGCCCTTCATGTTTCTCTTCAGAATTTGTATTGCATTTGCCACTTTTCCTTCTTCTGCTCCCCAAGTAAATTTAAATGATTGGGCACATGCCACTGAGGCTACTTCAGCAATGTCATAGTTTAGTCCCTTTAGCATTCTTAGGTGACTATCACCTGGGTTTTGTTATTTCTTATAGTTTATTTAAATGCACTAGTAAGTATATAATCAGGTACAGACATAAGTATGCTAATTTATCTGTTTCTTAGCTGGCTACTACCAAGCCCAGAGCTACGTAGTTGCTTTACTGCATCATGGATTCCAAGCTAGCAAACACAGATGAGAAGCAAGGTATATTCATCCTTTCATGTTTGTTATGCTAATGTAGTTAAATGTCTCATCCCATAGTACACAGAAAGTGGAAGTGGGGCTGAACTGCTTCAGAGGAATATAGAGACATTAACCAAATGTGCATGGATGAAGTTTGAAAAGCTAAAACTCAGATGGAGATGAAACTATCAAGAATCAGGGAGGACAAAAAGTTTTCTCCAAGTATATTGGTAGCAAAGGAAAAGACAAGGAAAATAGGAGACCTTCTGCACAATAGGGCAGTGGGTACAATTCAAAGTAAATTGCTTTTTTATGCCTCAGTTTTCACAGGTGTGTGCTCAGGTGCCTTCCATTTTCTTGAGCCTAGTAGCAGACAAAGTCTGGGAATGCAGCATTACCTACAGTAGAAGAAGATACTGTTAGGAGCACATAAGTACATCGGGCATGTCCAGGTCCATAGGACACAAAGAGACACACCAAAGGGTGCTGAGGAACCTGACCAATGACATTGTAAGGTCATTATCATCTTTAAAAAGTCATGATAAGCTGGTGAGGTCCTTGACTGGAAAAACTTAAATGCCAACCCCATTTTCAAGAAATGAAGTGTATTGTATTGCCAGATTCTCCACCTTGGATGGGGCAATCCTGGTTATATATACAAGTTGAGCAATGAGAGGCTGGAGAGCAACCCTACAGAAAGAGATCTGGGGGTCTAGGTTGATGGCAAGTTGAATATGAGTCAATAGTGTGCCCTGGGAACCCAAAGGGCCAACTGTGTCCTGGGGTGCATCAAGCACAGCACAGCTAGCTGGTCGAGGGAAGTGATTGTCCCACTCCACACTACACTGGCTTGGCCCCACCTTGAGTACTGTGTGCAGGTTGGGGTGCCTCAATATAAGAAGGACATAAAATTATTAGAGTGTGCCTAGAGGAAGGCAACCAAGATGGTGAAAGGTCTTGAGCATAAGACTTAGGAGTGGCTGAGGTTGCTTGGTTTGTTCAGCTTGGAGAAGAGAAGGCTGAGGGGGGACTTCATCACAGCCTACAACTCCCTTAAGGGGGCAGTGAAAGGGGAGGTTCTGACCTCCTCTCTCTTGTGACCAGTGATAGGACATGAGGAAATGAAATTAAGCTGTGTTAGGGGAAGTTCAGATTGGCTATTAGGAAAAGGTTCTTCACTGAAAGGGTGGTTGGTCACTGGAACACGGTCCCCAGGGAAGTGGTGATGGCACCAAGCCTGTCAGAGTTCAAGGAACATCTGGACGACACTCTTAGTCATATGGTTTAGTTCTAGGTAGTCCTGCAAGGAGCAGGGAGTTGAACTTGGTGATCCTTATGGGTGCTTTTCAACTTGAGATATGATATTCTATGAATCATGCAATCGTGCAATCATGGAATCACAGAATGGTTGGGGTTGGAAAGGGACCTCTGGAGGTCATCTTGTCCAACTCCCTTGCTCAAGCAGGGTCACCTAGAGCAGGTTGCCCAGGACTGTGTCCAGGTGGCTTTTGAATATCTCCAAGGATGGAGACACCACATCTCTGGGTAACCTGTTCTAGTGCTTGGTCACTCTTGTAGTAAAAAAATGCTTCGTCATGTTCACGTGTAACCACAGTTTGTGCCTGTTTGTGGTCACACTTTATTTCACTGATAACTTGGGTATAGAATTTGTAATTAAACAATTTAACTTGTAAGAACACAAGCTTAGGTAAAAAATGCCTAAAGTGATTTTTAAAAATAAACAGTACAACAGTAAACTCTTTAATCAAATTATTTTCTCTCCTGCTTATGTTATATAATTTCTTTATTTTTTTCCTTTATTCCTTGTACCTGCTGAACTTATTCCTGACAGAAGAATAACATGCTTAATTGCGCACAAAAATCTTGTTTGAGTTCTCTAAGTATTGCATTTCTCAATTATTCAGCCCTCACTCACTATGAAGTGATAATTAGGCATTAAAAGCTAAGTGGATTACTGTGGAGATCTCTCCTGACATCCATTTAACACTTAATCAGATCTTAATACCATAAATTATGCATTTCTCAGCAGCATTCAGTTTCTAATAAATTTTATAACAGTTTGGAGTTACTAGGTTTTCTTGACCTCATTGGAGCAGGAAAAGTTGTAAAGTTCGCTTAAAGGATACAGCCATTATAAGGATTTCAGATTTATAGCAAGACAATTCTTTAAGCCAGTTTGATTGTACTAATATTTATTCATAAGGGTGTCTTGGACAAGACAATTTCACCCTCATGAATAAATATGAAAAAATGGATCCAAAATACGCATTGAGTTTAAGTTTATTCCCAGGGTTTTTTTTCCCTGATTTTGTCTTCCAGACCCCATTAATATAAAAAATGAAAAAAAGTCTCAGTTTCCTAGGAGATAGAAAATTCCGCAATACATTCAGTTGATTTCACAATTAAAATATCTATTTATCTTTTTAGTATAACTTTTTGCCAACCGGTATCGCAAAAAGTTACATTTTATAACTCTTGTCCTGGCTTATACCATGGATTTCTAAAAGCATTAATCACAATGGTATTTCCCCAGAGACAGAAAAACATATAGTTACCATTAGTTTCAATACAAAGTAAGCAAATAAGAATCTTGTAAATGTAAGGTCAGGTTGTCCGTAGTTACCCACGTAATATTACGTATTATATTATAATAATAAACACCAAGAAGTATCTAATTTCCTATTTTCTCTATTTTTTAAATTTTACAGTAATAATATACTTAAAAAATATTTCTAATTCAGTAGGCTTCATAACTTCGAGTAAAATATACTCTTGGCTGTTGCAAAATTGATATATGTTAATACTGGACTATTTTTGGCTGAGGAGCAAAGAGACAAAATAAACATTAAAAGTCTGTATAGCATGCTCGTCAACCTCTCTGTAAATACATAAGACTGTACATGTGATTCAGTACCTGTTAGCCCAAGATAGAGATTTCTGGCCAACAAATCACAGCATTAAGGCCTTAATTAGTATATTCTTGTTTACATCGAAC
Source organism: Pluvialis apricaria (assembly GCA_017639485.1). Lineage (NCBI taxonomy): Eukaryota > Metazoa > Chordata > Aves > Charadriiformes > Charadriidae > Pluvialis > Pluvialis apricaria. The sequence goes on from CM030009.1 coordinate 99,343,742, forward strand.
AAAGTTCAGTTATTTCTTCATGCTGAGCTAAAAAAAATTCTTCAGCTAAATGAGCAATTGTTCAGTGGAATGACACTAAAGGTTACCTCAGACAAATGTGGACTAGCTTGTTCATAGCCAAAATGGAGCCCAGAAAAGACATAATCAAATATATACATAATAGAATTCAAAGTCTTGAGTAGACATCAGAGTTGACTCATGCAGTAGTAAAAAGCAGAAGAAAATGTAAAGTTATTCCCTCCATTTCAGATAATTGTTTCCAGGAAAAATCCTCCCTCTTCAGCTCCATATTCCCAATTGGATCGCATCTAAAACTGTTTTCTAATGCTGAAAGAGTTTGTTTTGACCTTTTTTTTAAGATCACAAAATATATTTTTTTTGTATAAATGGAGAGAAAGGAGTCTGGAAACTTAATCGAGGTCTTTAAATTCTAACCAATATTCCAGAAAGATTATTTAAAGTAATAGTTATTTTGCCAATATTACTAATACGGTTCATGGGGTCTTTTTAAGAACACAACATTAATTCTTAACCTTTTTAGGATTTTTTTTTCAACCTCAGGAGAATTCTGCGAGGTGCAAATTAGTAATTGTGGTACCAATTCATGTGAAAATGGAGGAACATGTGTTGACTACAAAGATCATTTTAAGTGCGCTTGCCCTATAGGTAAGTCATTGGAAATTTATTGTATTTTACAAACAGAACAAAAAACCTGTCATCCAAATATTTAAGTTTAAGAAATAGCAACGTTAAAATAGCAATATATCTCAGCATATGCAATGAACATTTTTATGAAGAATCACACTTTTTCACTTTGTTTAGGAAATAAAACTGCCAAATTACTCTAGTAGAGCGGTGTTAACTGCTAACACCCTGAACAGACATAATGTCAATATTCTGAATGAACTGTGATTAAACATTCCCTTTGTGGTGCAGGTTTTGAAGGTGAAAGATGTGAACTGGATATTGACGCCTGCCTATTCTACAATATAAGCTGTGCCCCAGGAGCACTGTGTATGGATAAATCTCATGGATTTAATTACACGTGTTTATCACCATGTATTGGAAACACAGAGGTAGGATAAAGTGATATATTCCCCCCAGTGTTTTTGGGAAATCAAACAAGTTATTCTTAGAGCAGTGAGCTGACGAAGCCTCCTCTCCCATGAGTTTCCTAAACACAGTACTCATTCTTGATATTTTCTCATGCTAACCTTCCTCTTTCCTGTGTAACACGCACATCCAAAAGTTCATGATGTGACTAGTCTGGTCATTGTCCTACAAACTGTGTAATGTCTGAGGTCTGCCTTTCCTGCTCTTTATAGGTTTACTCACTGATATTTCCTTATGTCCAGTACCTACTACTGCTATGTTGATAAACTTGTAGGAACTTAAGGTGAAGTTTCCTTAAAATGTTTGATGTGTTTAAAAGTTACTAGAGAGAAGGCTGATGGTATGTCAATGTACTGAAAGAATGACAAGAGCGTCATTTCCATTTAAAAATAAAGATAGAGACCATAATGAACCAAACAACAACAAAACTAAAGCAAGACTAACAACATTGCAATGAGAGATGAAAATACAGTTAGAAAAAAATCAACATTCTCCTTAAAAGTTACTCTAAAATGCTCACAGAATGTAGCAATGAATTCAATTTTTGTACATTTAAAGTATTCTAGAAATATTTAAGTTAGATACTGACAATGCTTAGGCCAAAATAGCATCCATTGTGTACACAGATGTCTTTAAGAAATGTATTTACCGTATCCTTCTCAATTCCCTTTAGTGATCTTTTCAATTAAATTACTGGTTTGGGTAGGATCCATTCACATCAGTAGTCTATGTGGACTACAGACCCAGGCCCTTGAGTTACTGAGATTTCAGTATGGGATAAAGTAAAATACAGTTACACTTTTTTATTATGATAGTTATTTTAAAAGCTATGTACACAATGCTATATGGCCCTTTCAAACAGCTGCTCAAACATGATAACCAGTGTTTCAAAGGCTTAATCAATTCTTTTATTGAAATATTTCCACCATAAAAATATACTATGCAGAGCAGGCAATGTGTTTACAAAGAAGCAATCAACATTTATGTCACCTTGAAGTCCATGGGTACACACTCACCAATGAATGTGAAATGCAACACTGAAATACTCACTGGCTCAAAGGTTTATATTTAAATTGTTCAGCATCTGGTAAATTTAAACATTTTTATGATTTAAAGTGTCATGCTGAGTCCAAATTTATTGTACATGGCATAACACCATAATGATACAATAATCATTATGGCTAGTTAGGATGGGAAGTGATGGTGTGCCAAGGATGCTGATGGGAGCTACTAAAACATTTTACTGTAATATTTGTTTAAAAGCCCTCAGACATATTTAATTTATTCATGCAAACATTTCATAGACCATCATAAATTTCATGTGGGAAAAAATGTAATAATATATATGTCTATATACTCTCACTGTATGAGACACTTAATTTGGGCATAATGTGAATAATTAGTAGATTTTCTAATGGGAAAGGAAATAGAAATTAAAATAAAGGAGTGGTATGTTTGGAGTTTTCTTGTTTTCTTAGCCTACAGATCATTAAAGTAGCACCATTTGTTTATTGGAAAAAAATAAAGGCCTTAGTCAAACAAGTGAATATTTGAATACTTTTTCAAGTAGTTGAAGTAATAATTTGAAATTAAAGGTTTATATTATTCAGTAAATTAAATAATTCATCATTTAATTTTTTTTTTTTTGTGGTTGGAAAGTAAATATATATTTTTGCATTCTTTCATTTTTTTCCATTTCCAGTAGTACCTTGGTTGTGCTGAACTACTTTACTTCTGTGCATTCAGCACAATAGATTGAAAAGAATGATACTATTTTTAATATTTTCTTAAAAAAACAGAAAGTAAATTTAAGTGGGGCTCTTTTTTCTCTGTATAAATATATAATGACACAATTTGTTGTTTGTTTGTTTTTTTCTTTCCCAGTACATTTAAAGCACTAAAGTTGTTTTTAATATAATTTTAATTCTAATTTCTTTTTAAATAAATAAATGAATAACAATGAAATGTGAATGTATTAAAAGAGGGAATATCCTCCTTTAAATTTCAAAATCTCATCTTAACTTTGCAACCAGGATAAAGTCTGCCTGCCCTGTACCTACAATTATGAAGAGCCTCCAAATAAATAAAAAATTTGGCAACTTTAAGCTAATGACTTCCAGCAAGACCAAATTTATCCACTTCACATTATGCCTTTTCTTCTCTCATCTAGTCAGTAAGACATCGAAAGAAATAAAGAATATATCCTTGTCCCATTTCAATATAGGATGTATGCTACAAATCCCAATTTTTTGATTAACAGGAGTTCATAGAGAATTGATAAGAGCAATGGTAATAATAAATAACTGTAGTGCAACATACTGGGCATAGATCATAGAACCACAGAACATCCCAGGTTGGAAGGGACCTCAAAAGACCATCTAGTCCAACCTTTCATCAGAAGGGGAGCCCAAGTGAGATTATCTAACATGCCATCCAATCACATCTTGAAAACCTCCTGTGATGCTAACTGTAACCACATCCCTGGAAAGATTAATCAAAAGCTCATCTGTGACTGACTCAAACAATCACAAATGTGGAGGCATCCTAAGATGTCTGATTCAAGTATGAGACCACCTGAGGAACCTGAAGGTGCACAAGTTCATGGGACCTGATGAGATACATCTGCGGGTCCTGAGGGAACTGGCAGATGAAGTTTCTAAGCCACTATCCATCATATTTGAGAAGTCATGGCAGTCTGGTGAGGTTCCTGCTGACTGGAAAAGGGGAAACATAACCCCTATTTTCAAAAATGGAAATAAGGAAGACCTGGGAAACTACAGGCCAGTCAGTCTCACCTTTGTGCCTGGTGAGATCATGGAGCAGATCCTCCTGGAAAATCTGCTAAGGCATATGGAAAATAAGGAGGTGATTGGTGACAGTCAGCATGGCTTCACCAAGGGCAAGTCATGCCTGACAAATTTGGTGGCCTTCTACAAAGGGGTTACATCAGCAGTGGACAACGGAAGAGCAACCGATGTCATTTACCTGGACTTGTGCAAAGCATTTGACACTGTCTCACATGATATCCTGGTCTGTAAATTGGAGAGACATGGATTCAACAAATGGACCACTTGGTGGATAAAGAACTGGCTGGACGGTCACACTCAAAGAGTTGTGGTCAATGGCTCGATGTCCAAGTGGAGAGCAGTGACGAGTGGCGTTCCTCAGGGGCTGTTAATGGGACGTGTGCTGTTCAACATCTTTGTCAGCAACATGGACAGTGAGGTAGAGTACACCCTCAGCAAGTTTGCTGGTGATACCAAGCTGTTTGGCGAGGCAGACACGCTGGAGGGGAGGGATGCCATCCAGAGGGACCTGGACAGGCTGGAGAGGTGGGCCCAAGCCAACCTCATGCAGTTCAACAAAGCCAAGTGCAAGGTCCTACATCTGGGTCGGGGCAATCCCAAGCACAAATACAGGCTCAGCGAAAAATGGCTGGAGAGCAGCCCTGAGGAGAAGGACCTGGGGGTGTTGATTGATGAGAATCTCAACATGAATCAGCAATGTGCACTCACAGACCAGAAGGCCAACCATATCCCTGGCTGCACCAGAAGTGTGGCCAGCAGGTCAAAGGAGGTGGTTCTGCCCCTCTACTCTGCTCTCGTGAGACCCCACCTGGAGTACTGCATCCAGCTGTGGAGTCCCCAACATAAGAAGGACATGGATCTGTTGGAGCAGGTCCAGAGGAGGGCCACAAAGGTGATCAGAGGGATGGAGCACCTCTCCTATGAGGAAAGGCTGAGAGAGTTGGGGTTATTAAGCCTGGAGAAGAAAAGGCTCCAGAAAGACCTTATAGCAGCCTTACAGTACGTAAAGGCAGCCTACAGGAGCGCTGGGGGAGGACTTTTTACAAGGGCACGTAGTGATAGGATGAGGGGGAATGGCTTTAAACTGGAAGAGGGCAGGTTTAGATTAAACATTAGGAAAAAATTTTTCACTCTGAGGGTGGTAAGGCACTGGAACAGGTTGCCCAGAGAGGTTGTTGAGACCCCATCCCTGGAGATGTTTAAGGCCAGGCTGGATGGGGCCTTGGGCAACCTGGTCTAGTGGGAGGTGTCCCTGCCTATGGCACCAGGGTTGGAACTCGATGATCTTCAAGGCCTCTTCCAACCTAAACCATTCTATGTTTACTTTTAGTGGTTGTGGCTAAGTAAGGCAATCACTTAAATCATGGAAGAGTCATATAAATGAAGTATGGATGCTCATGTTGTTTTCTTTGAGCTTGATGTGTTAGGAGGAAAAAAAACCACCTAAAATCTTGGAAATCAGAAAATTTTCAATAAGACTTTTCCAGTTAACCTCAAAGCTGTACCTGTAAATAACTCTTTCTTCAGCAAATCTGCTGCTTGTGATGCATATGACATGATGTGATGCTTGACTTTCAGATTAGAGGTTGACTTTGCAGTTCTGACATATTTCAAATAACGCACAAATAGTTTGATTTAAACAGATCTTAAAAAACCTTCATGAAAACAATTTGTGTGTGTGCATTTTTGCCAATCTGTTTAATGAATTTATGTGTAAAGAGAAACTTGTTTGCCTCAAATCTTGGTGGTGTTTTCAAGTTATGTTTTCTTGGTTTAAGGTAAATTTTTCAACATTCAAACAAGGAAGAAAATACTTAGAATCTTTAATAGAGGATTGCTCTGGAGAACTTCACAAAAAAATTTGGAGGAAACTGCCTTTGAATCACTAGGTGACTGACAATGTCACAGGACAGTGAAGACAGGAAAAATAGAAAAAAGGAGACATTATTTTATATCTTATATAATTGTTTACATTCATATATTCAGAAATAAAGTAGTTTTTTATTTATTTAAAGGAAACTAATTATAATCAATCCATTTGAAGTTTCTGGAAAAAGTGTTATTTGCAAGAAAGTAAAAAGAAAAGGAAAAAGGCAAAGGGAGGGGTATTTAGCCAAAAATTGCCAGAAGTGAATAATTTCAAGCCAATTTATTTGCTTTCTATAACAAGAATAAAAATGTCAAAAGTAAAAAGCTTTTGCAAAAATTGAAATAGATTAGCTTCTCATGTAGTAATCTCATAAGCAAGCCCATGAAACAATGCACCTGCTCCAGCTTGATGGTAAGCAGATAAGATAATTATACTCAATTATTCTAGTAGTAGTTTCCTGAAGAAATGTACAAGGGAAATAGTAAGTAGTGTTCTGCAAGGACCTGACTTGCACCCAGTTCCACTCTACTTTCTTTCTGAATGGTGGAATAGACTACACATGATAGACACCATCTTGGAGAAATGATCTGAAAGAGTAAGGTGAAATTTAGTGTGTACATTTGCAAAGGATAAGCGACACCTGTGAACTTCAGGATTGCTATGTGAAATTAATCTCCAAAATAAGAAATTCAATAACTCTTCAATTACTAGTGCTAGTAGGCATTGCAGGTAGGGTTTTAGTTGCTGAACAATATAGACATCTGTAGAAATATATTTTTGATGTGGTTCTCTACAAAGTTTGCTTCTTAGAAACTGTTTTAACAATATGTACTACATTTATGGGTGCAAAAATAATGCTTAATTTTCAGGAGCCATAGTAGAAAAAAATGAATAAAAGGAAACATAATGGAACTGAATCTGCACAAATTAAGAGAACTAACTCATATTCTGGAGACCAGGAAAGGCATCAGGTTCTGCTTATAGGCAATATAAGGATTTAAGCATTTGCTTCATGAGGAATAATTCAATAACATCTACAATGTAGGTAAAAGTGAAATCTACAAACATTAAATTAAGCAGAGTGCTTCTTTCATACTAATCATACTTTTCCATTTTTTTATTTTCATAATTTCTTCTGGACTTTTCAGCAAATATTTCTTGACATTCTTACATTTTTGTTTTGAGGAGGGAGAGCCATATACTAGGGTTAGAGAGGAAGAGACAGGCATATAGTAGGGTTACTTCCCTCAATTACTGCAGAGTTAGAGAGGGGAAAAAAAGAGAAGAATAAAATGTAATCACCTAGCCACTAATTACCTTTCCTTGCTGTAATAACATTTCCTCATTGATATCACAAGGAAGTGATTCCTACATTTTTATCAAGACTATACAATAAGCCAGATTTGCTTTATATCACTGGCAGTAGACAGAAGTGTGATGATCAGACTGACCAGATGAGCCCTTGTTTATGGTCTGTTAAATCGTAAGATTTGTGTTTAATCTTAACTATGGGGAATATTTACTTTGGGAAGAAGAAAAAGCTGATTGATAGGAGGATGATGTTCTTTCCAAAAGTGTGTTTGTCTATTTACTTTCATTTAAAAGTATTTCTTGTATTAAAAAAGTAACAAATAAATCTCTGTAGGAACCACAATGTGGAAAACCAGAATTAGTTTGACTTCAGTAATAGATTAATAAATGTATTTAACCTTAATTTATTATAAAAATCCTTAGTCATTCTAACTCAGATTTTCCATACTTAAACTGATAGGGAATTAATTTTGCAGCAGAGGTAAAAATCTTTCTGATAGAGAAAACTACTAACTAGATTCAATGCTAAAAATATCTTCCATAGCTTTAATATTAATTTAAAGTTGCTTTAGATTGCACTAACATCTAAAAGTGTAACACCTTTCTTCACAGTACAAAGTATGAAAACAATATTAGAATATAATGTGTATAATACTGTAGCAATATTGAAATATAACTTTTGTCTTAATTGTCTATGTTTTTTCTAAATAGTTTTCTTGAGTGTAAGTTTATTTGACCTATTTGAGCTTTGAGAAAATAGTAAGCTCGAGGACAAAATCCTGCAGAAATGTTTAAATAAAAAAGTAAGAAGACACATAAAAATAATAAAAAATAATATTTCCAAAACTATACACACAGAAGTTTTCTTTGCATTTATGTTGAACAGTGCTTTTCTTCAAGAAGTGTCCTATTGAAAAAGGATCCCAAGTTAAGTCTAACATTCAGTACTGAGCGCACAGCAAAAAACTCTTAATTTTAAGGTCAATTTAAAACTTAATCAAAGACAAATGAATATTACAGGATTTCTGCCAAGAACTGTTATTATTACAAATCTTAATGACATTATAAAGAGATTCAGACTCAATCAAACTGAAGTACTAGTGCATTAGCTCATCTTCTAGACACCATTTTCTTTAGAAACCAATTGATTAGAAGGAGAGGTCTTAATTGCTTTCAAATGAAAATGTAGTTATCTGTTTTTACACTGGCAAAATTTTCATGGAAATGAAATGGGACCCTAAAAGTAAAATGAAGAAAGGAGCATTCATTACATCCTCGAACATTCTGTAATTTTTGAAGGATACATGAAATACTTTTTTATTAAGTAATATTAACAAATAAAAGCTAAAAGAAAAAATGCTGTTTCAGTCCAGGTTTGTCCAGAATTATGATTAAAATTAAGAAATGATTCAGTCTTTTTTCCTGATAGCCACAAATTTGATTAAATTATACATAGATCCTAAGCACAGGAACAGTTGTTCTAGTCTTCCAATAGAAATACAACGGGCTAGTTCACTATCATCCCTTGTAAAACAAGCACATTTTAAGGTCAGTTATGAAAATTGCAGTGTTAAATTGAATCATAAATACTTCTTTCCAGCTAAACAATGAATTGATATATTGATTTAATGACATTCAGTGTTTTAAGTTCTTGAAGATGTGTCTTTTGTAATATTACAACATAAAAACATTAAATAACCATATCTGTTACAAACGGCTTATTCAGTTAAACTCCTTGGGGAAAAAAGCCCAACACATAGAGAAAAACCTGTATGTATTTATACTTCTCATCTTCAGGTATGTGCAAATGAAGGTAGCTGCTTCTATGATGAAGAAAACCAGAGATCTCACTGTGTCTGTGCTCTTGGATGGACAGGACAAACATGCCTGGAGAATATTAATGACTGCGAGGTAAATCAGTGCCAACATGGAGCCACATGTGAAGACGGAATTAATAAATACAGGTACTAACACAATGCTTTCCATAAAAGCTTTCATAAAGATGTTTATGCTGTGTGATGATATTTTTCCTTTGAACAAGAATTACAAAGGGAGTTTCTAGTGCAGTAATATTTTTCTTAGATTATAAAATGCCATGGGTACTAACTGTCAATAAGAATGTGCGTTCAATAAGACTGTGTAGTCTGAAGTATTGCACAGGAAGGCCTCACAAATATTCCTCTCTGTGGGACAAAGAAGTTAAACTAACTATGCAAAATGTCAGACAAACAAATCATCTATTTTAGTAAATGGCAAACACTTTCTGAGCCTGGAGTGTGACATAGGGTGATTTTTCTTATTAAAACTTGAATTACAATTTTCAAGTGAATAGTGGAAATGCTGAGTTATTTGTGGCTTTTCTTTTTTTTTTAGGTATTGATAAAACTGTCAAGTATGTTCTTTCCTTAGTGAGCTGTAGATATTTTAAAATGAGGCTCTATAGAAGTATGGGGAAAAAAAAGGGAAAAGGATTTCTTCAATAAACAGAGTTCAGCTGTTCTTATCATACTTGAATTATTTATTTTTCCTCTAAAAAACCCAGAATAACTAAAATCTCTCCATAATGTCTGTGAATGTATTTTTGAAAGGCTTCATTTTATGCTGTCCTGTACTTAGAAGGACTGTAATTAATATGTTTTAATAGTTCTATTCAGAAAAGGTTGCAATAGAGTACAAAATTAAAATAGAAGTAATTAAAAATTTCTTCCACTCTACCTCTTTTTTTTTTATAGGAACTTCTGTAATAATAACTGAAATCCCCAAATAAGCACACAAATACATATAAGTATACGATTCTCAATATACCAGAGTTAAAAGGAATTTTTACCATAGAGTCCTTACTAAGTATACATCCTTTCTTTTTACCAGCTTGCAATCAACTCTCATATCAATTTACTGGGCCATATTTTGACATTTTTTTTGACTGATAAATCTGTGGTTTTCCTGTCTGTATCAGGAAAGGAATTCTGATAGAACAAAACCATGTTTACCTCAAAAAATCCACTAGCATTTACAGAGAAATGAGTAGGTCTGAACACTTCTGGTAAAACAAGACCTTTTGAATTTAGTTCGCTAATCCAGACTCAGGCTACTGACAGGAAACACTTAATTATTTTTTCTAATTTTCAGTCTTTGAAAGACAAATTAATTTGACACGGAACAAGAAAACATAGCATTAAGATCTTGACCCTAGATGTGTTAGCAGACAGTTTTGTTATCAGAGAACCTGGCCTCACAGAAACAAAATTGGTGATTTCGCAGAGACAATGTGCAGAGTGTTTACTGTATACTAGCTGCTCTGTTGACAGAGGACTGTTGTTTCTCAATGACAGTGAAGAATTTTTTAAGATAATTGAACTATTCCTTCCTTAAAAAGAATGGTATTTCCCAAGAGTTATTTATTGTCAGCAAGTGAAACAATTGTCATTTCCCCTTTCCAATACACCATTTAAACCAAAAGAATAAGAGAGGAAATACTGAACGTAACTACTGTAGTCACCCAACTTTTTCGAAAGACTCTTGCAATTTGCATTTCTATCCTAAAATGGGTATCATTTTTGATAAGGCAGTTATCAGAGCTGTACTTGGTGCAAAGTAGTTTCAGGAAGATAAAAAAATTGTCAGCAGACTATATGGAGAATTAGATGTGTAAGTGCCATTAACAGCCCTACTGAGATCCATTTTTAAAGCTATTATAGTCATTCAAAACGTCACTTACCTTTAGCTCCTCCACTTATTAAGTAAGCTAAAATGTTTTGTATTAGTTTTTTATTTACGGAAAATTACTGTAAAACTCTAGACTTTTCTCCTAGTTATCTTAACTTCTAAACTAATTATTAAACTTTGGTCATAAGGTATTGTACCAGTGGTGGTTTGTTAAAGTAATGCTAAGACCAGGAAAGCATGGAAAGTATCCAGCTTAGCTTCAAGAACATCCCTCTCTTTTAAGCTCTTACATTCCACAAGTTGTCAGGTTTTTCCAGATTGGCAATAAGCACTCAGTTGTATGTAATTTTTCTAACTTTCTATCTCCTTACCATCGCATATTCTGTTCCTCCTCCCATTTTTAAAATCACTGTTCCAGACAGTGTCACATTGCTGTATATTTAATATATGCAGAGAATTTCCTTTGAGTTTAGGATGGGGAATTGATCTGGGTGAAGGAAGGGGACTTTAAAACTATGATATAGTATAGTGCTCAGAAAGGCTACATAACAAGTGCAGCATAATCACAATAAGTCGTCTTATGAATTTTACTCCTTTGGTTTAGTGACGTTTCTCTTACAGCTAAAGTGGCCTCAGTCACACTGACACAAAACCTCTTATTAATTCAAATGAATTATTGCACTTCCTGCTGAGTCTGTGCTGTTTGAGATATCATAACGTAAGTTAATTAGCATGTATTTAAAGTGATAACTTCTCCAAAGAATTACTGCTCCTCCCACTGGGTTAATGGTGTAGCTGTTGATATGATGAATCTGGCAGATACCATGCAATAGACCAATTGCATCCACATGCCAAAAGAATCTCTTGACCTTTGGTCATATATACCTGAGAGAAAAAACAGAAAAGATTCATTACCTCAGTAAATAGACGGTGTTGCTGTATAAAAAGTATTTGAATTTTCCTTTCAAAAGAACCTGTCTCATTTCATTATGATATCTGTAGAAGAAGCTTGAATTGCTAAATCATTTTTCAGTATTCAGTATATAAATTTCAGCGTGTATAATTTAGTCTTGAATTAATCTCACTAGGAAAGAGTAAAGCCTTACCTAGTGATATCATTGTTAAATAAAATGCTTTAGAATATGAAACAATTTTTTGCATGATGCCAGCAAGATTATGAAAAGTAAACATAATTTAGATAAATTTTGAGTATCACAACATTTAAAGCTTCTATTCCTTTATTCATCCTTGACTTTTCCCATTTCCTGCCAGCTGGATGAACTAAGCTGTTTGATTAGATTATTCGTTTTGTATCTAATTTTCCATTTACAAGTTTATTCATACTATGCTATATATGCAATTTGACTACAGGACGTAGTTGGCAGTGCTATATAAAGTTATTACTATGATATACACAGTTTTCTGTAGCAATAATAGGCTTCTTCCACTAGAGAAAGAGGAAAAATACTTTTCCTCGCTTTGCTACAATGCCAGAACGTAGGTGAATATATGCCGCAATTTCTTAGGGAATATCTCTGTAATAAGCTGTATAACAGCTTTTCTGCAGAGAATACAGATGCTTACAAAAAGCCAAAGTGAAATTAAATAACCTTTTAGTCCATTTATGAATGTGCGCGCAGTTCATATTTCAACTAGAATACAAAATAATTAATACTGAATAAATGCAGTTTATCTGATTGGATTTATAATTAAAAACAAAACAAAACAAAGCAAACCCAACCCAACAACAACAACATTCATTAAAAAACAAGTAGAGAGATACTGGGAAGGCTTAGCTAACGCCAAGCTTCAGTGCTCCTATGTGCCTTCGGTCTCAATGTAGAAAATAGCTGGGTCATCTCCTAGCACAGATCAACATAACTGGATTTACAGTCTGGTCTTTGGCTTCTTTCAGTTATTTTAAAGGTTCATCCATTGTACACAGTTATTTACTCAATGGCATAAGTCACACTACATCTCTTTAGTGCAGAGAGTCTGTGGTGACTTTGTGACAGCTGCCCTGCCTAGACTAACCCGCACCAACTTGTTTACCTGCACACCTGCTGTTCTAGACCCTCACTGATAAAAAGTTATATCCTACTGCATATTGGTTTATATCCTACCCCAGATTGTTAGGAACACATTGCAGTTATGCCATAACCATCTTCATTTGAGTAACGTGTTCGGTCTTAGACTAAACTCTATGTCTGACTTCTCTGCATCTCCATTTAACATTTATTTCACAAGCATATCAAATTATTGTGCAATGTTAACTAGATTTAGGCAATGGAGTAGCAACGTACAGTCATCTGCATAATATGTGTGGGAGCAAAGCAAACCACAATAGGGTAACTGTAGCTTGAGTTTTGTGTCCTAAAATCCATGTTTATAGCAAAAGCATTGAGGTATTGATTTTCCCTCCCAGGATCTGTTGCACTCGAAATCTTGCTATGGACAAAAGAGGACATGCGCGAAGCACAAGGAATTATTGTTATTCCCATTAATGTTAATACAAAACTTCATATTTGCCTTTTCTTTAGTGCCATGCTCATCCTGTCAAGGTTCACCCAGTGTTTAAGGTTGACATTTTAGTCTTCCGTAAGAAAGTAGTTGGGGGGTGTCATTAGCATTTCCTGGTCTTTGCTGGGAGGTGTCCTGCCCTCCCCAGAGGGGCCATTTCCAGAGCTGAAGCTGGAGCAGGCAAGGCAGCAGTCACTGGTCCTCGGAGCAGGGGTTAAACCAGTGACACCCAGCTCAGGCCATGACAAAGCTGAGCCCCTGCATTGATGTGTCAGTACACAGCCGGGGCACCCCTCTGATAAGGGAAAACAAAATGTTTCCTGAGCTAGGGATTCACTCACAAATAGAAATTCTGGTATCATAGATATCTGTATACAAACTCTTTTCGAATTTATTGTAGAGAAGTAATTCAGCTTTGCAGCAAATGAAAACTGCAAATCAATCCGTGATTCAAAGCTTTTGATATCATGTTCAGTATTTTAGTGCTGCTGAAGTATTAATGCAAGGTCATATTCATTAAAATCTAATGTGGTGATGGTATTTTCCCTACTACAAATGTAAAAGACTTAATTACTTAGAGATCATTGGTCTTGATATCATTTCAAAGACAGACAGGAAAAGATATTTGAAGTTCAGTTATGTCAGTGTTATACCAGCACAGTGTTTAACAAAACTGCGTTCAAGACCCATTTCATAGATTGACTTAGAGATGAAAAGATAATATCTAATAACATCTTGGATCATTTAGAATCTTATAAAAATGTTAAAGCTACAAACAGACGCAGTCAGATGCTGATATCCAAAGCCCACAGAACTGCACTTACACTATTATACATTAAATTTAAGAAATGTGCACAGTGCAATCTGTGTCTGCTTTATACACAGTACTGTTGAGTATATAATGTATTAATGTAAGTGGTAACTATTATATGTTAATGCTGTTAAATTAATAAAAAAATGCACCAAAGTTTAAGACCTGGCTAGTTTAGACTTTTAAGGCATAAAAATGGCCCATATTTATTGAAAAATAAACATATTATAAAGTACAGATTTTAAATAAAGACTGTCACTTATTCATTTAAATATATTTTAACCTTCCTTTGCAGATTTTGCATATATGCTGTTATGTACTAAAGCTGTTTGTAAATGTGCCATTAGAATTTGATGTAGATTATTATAAATTATGTTTGTAAGGAACTTATTGAACTTCTAGATCCTATCACTTGTAAACCTCAGTCTAGGTTATAAACAATAAATGAATGATTCTTAGATGTTTTAATCCTCAACACACAGTAAGAAATTAACTTGTCATTAAGAACACTAGAATACTCCTGTTTGCATTAATATATGTGTTTGGTAAACACTAACAGAACAAAACCTCTTTCTGCACCATTAGTCTGTAGTTTTACATTGTTTTGGGCCACTGCTACAAATTTGGGATTGACTAGCTGCATAAGTCAGCCACTTTGTTTCACATGACATGAAGATCCAGTTTTAAATTTATTTTTTAATCACATTGAATTTGTGTCTTCGTGTTCATGAAAAAAAACCTACAGCAGCTTCTGTATATTCAAGAAAGCAGTAACCTATACATAATAGCTAAACCAAGTAAACTTTTCACACTGAAGTGACATGAGAAAACTTCATGATTTTGTTTTATTTTTCCCGAGTAATATTATGAAATGAAGAAACTAAGAAAATGAGACCTTGATTTATCTGCTGCAGGAGATGAGCCATACTTAATTGAAAGATATCCAGCTATAATTTCACCAGGAAAAACAAAGAACATTCCATTCTTAGTTAGTTTCGATTTCTTCAGACACTGAAGCACTGTAAAATACGATACTCATAACATCATTTCTTGTAATATGGAATCAGAAGCATGAAACTGAAACTATTCTGTATTACATCTGTTTCTGTGTAGTTCTTCTGTGGTCTCAGAAGCTACACAACTAGTAATAATAAGGAAATTATAGAAAATTCCTTCTCTTTATCCTCTTTTTCCTGTCAAGGAGAGCTGTAAGTTAAATATTTTATTCAATGTTAATGATAAGAGCCATATTTTCAAAGAATGATTGAATAGTTGCATTTTCACAATGCACACACTAATCATTACTGTAAAAAAAAACCCAACTTTTTACTACATAATAGTTAACCAAGGAAATAAAGTGATTAACTGCAGCAGGGAAATTAATATGACTGCTTGTTTTTTCCATACTGAAGTTTTACTGTTGGTGGATTCAGAAACTGTGCAGTTAAAGGTAACTAAAAGTACACATGCTTTACATGTTTATGCATAAAAAAATGTTATGTAAATCAAAAATTACATTTAGCTGTAAAACAACCCTATGAGATGACTTATATGAACTTAATTCCTTTAAAAAATGAGAAAGAGAAGCAGCTGGAGCTCTCAAGAGAAGGGGAAGATTTCTGCTTTGCTAAGGAGTGACTGAGGTTGGAAGAGAGAATACAGTAGCTATACCTACTTAGTACTTCAGCGTAGTAGCAATGGATCTATAAAGCAAAAATGGTGATGCTGAAGGACTCACAACAACACTATACAAGATATTGAGGGCTTCCTTCAAGTAAGCTCTATTTTGGTGCGTGGACTAAAAGCCCATTAGCAGTTGGTGTGCATTAGCTGTACTCTAAGGATCACATCTACTTATTTAGTTTCAACTGAACTAAAACAATTTTACATGCTCTGATACTAGTCTGCAATGTGATACAAAACACTGCAATTTGTAACAGCCAGGAAATTAATCATAACATTTTTATCCTCATCTGATCTAAAATAGTTATACAGATGCACCTTGAGACATGACAGAGCACAAAGCCAGGCCTCGGGTATTATGAAAAAATTTCCTAGGGATCAAGAAGACACAAAGTTGACAGAAGTCTGACTGGGAAGCCTGGACTTTCCAGTGGAAAGAAAAGCAGCTGATATTTGTTTATATACATATAAAAAATAATAATTGTTGCTCAATCACTTGGTGATTTTGCTGTTTAAAGAATTAACCATTTTATTTTCTAATAACACCTGCTTTTTTAATAGATTAAAAGCCTTTTAAGAAAATGACTAAACAATCTCTAAACTCAGCACACTGTAGACTTCCACATAACAACCAACAGTATCTCCTTATAAGATACCTTCTTTACTGTAAACTTCTTTTAGTCACAACATGAAAGGGAAAAAAATCACCTAATTTTTTATGTGCTCTGAAGCTACTCTTGAACTTTTAGAGCTGCACTAATGGCCACAGATTACCTTGGGAGAAAAAAAAAATTAATTGGGTTAAACACTAGGAGCTATTCATTTTATACATATCCCTGTTCCTTCTTCCTTTTTCTTCAGAAGTATTTCATTAGTATTATGATAGATAGAGCTCCCACAGTATTCTGCCCTTCTCGATCTCTAGTTTGTACATAGAAAAAGTTCTTTGGTCTTTCAAATTCTCTCTTGCCAAGAAGAATTGCATGTAAAATTAGAGCATAACTGAACAGAGAACAAAGTAAACCAGTGGTGGATATGGTTATAACTTCCTTTGTCCAAAAGTTAGATTGCAAAAAGCTTTTGTGAAATTACATTCAAAATAGCTACCATCATGCTATCTTTTATAGAATCCTTTCTGTACATGGAATCTTACATGGGGTCTTTTTCCTACTGACTGGCAATTATCCTGTTGGAAATGTGATAGGGATATAAAAATATCTAAGTGGAAATTTCCAAAAGTCTAACAAAAATGCAGGAATAATAAGCAAGGACTGAAGCAAACAGCCACATGAACATTTGTTTCTGTTAAAGAAAAAAATATCCTTTTCTGCCAGATGGATCAGCAGGGGAAATTGCTATAAACAAGGCTTCCTTAACATGTTAGTTCTTTCCAGCTTGTGGATAACATCTCTGTGGATCAAGAATATATGAGATTATTGTAAGATTATCTCCTCCCTTGCAAGGAGACCTCTGGACGTGATAAGGAGAGGATCAATCAAAGAACATATTGCCAAGTGCAAGGGATTTTCTAATTTTATGAGATGTGGATCAACTATGAGATAATCCAGCTTTGTTTTCATTCATACATAAAAAAAGAATTGGGAGAAAAGGAAGCATGAAAAGTCATCTCCAGTCTTATGCAATTTATATGTCATCCTACATTGCGAGTAAAAAATATCCCGCTCAATTTCTTTGAAATTGTATAGATTGGGTTTTATTTTTTTCAGTTACAGACAGAAATTGCAACCGTTTTTTTTTTTAATGATAAAGAATTTTTATACTGATTTTATGTCTAGAGCAAGCAGGATGTAATATTGTTTTTTCTCTTAGTGATACTGTAGCAGGCAACTAATAATTTTCAGAAAATAAATTATTAAAATGCATAATACTTATAGTTTATACCAGTTTTCTATTTGAATGCTGTCACTGGAAGTTTGATATTAAAAACTATACAGCTACTTGTTTGTCCCATCTAAATAGCTAAGATTTTGATGATTGTGCAGTCCCATTTAATTGTTGCAAGCCGTCTATGTGAAACAAAGTTACTTGGTGATTAACTAAAGGTAAAGAAAGAATATTGAAAAAAATTGCAATTCATTCGTAAGTAATTCAAAGTGAAAATATTGTTAACATTATTAGTTGCTATTGACCTATACATTCAAGACTAGTGTGTTGTGTTTTGGGGTTTTTTCTTCTCTCATTTCAATAACAGGTGCATATGTCCCCTTGGTTACACTGGTACACTTTGTGAACTCGATATAGACAATTGCATTGGAAACCAGTGCTCTGAGTATGGTTTCTGTCAGGACCACTTGCATAATTACAGCTGTAACTGCGTGTCTGGATATGAAGGACCCTTCTGTGAAGTTGAAATTAATGAATGCTCAAGTTCACCTTGCAAAAATGGAGCTACCTGTATGGATTTAATTGGCCACTTTTCATGTCATTGTGCTGCTGGGTTCAAAGGTAAGTTTTCTCTTTTGAAGTGTCTTGTACTGCAGATGTGATTGTCCAATTCTATGTAAGTGGTGTTTATATGATTGTTTAATAATAATCACATATATATGTATTTGTGTGTTTGTATGACTTACAAGAGTTTTAACTGAACTAGAATGGAAACTCTTAGATTGTTGTTGTAGTTTAACCCCAGCTGGCAACTAAACCCCACACAGCCGCTCGCTTATTCCCCCCCTTCCCCAATCAGGATTGGGGCAGAGCAGAAAGGAAGAATTGAAAGGGTAAAAGTGAGAAAACTCATGGGTTGGGATAAGAACAGTTTAATAATTGAAATAAATTAATAATAATAATAAATTTTAATGAAAGGGGGGGGGGGAGATAAAGACAACCCAAAAGACAAGTGATGTAAATGAAAAACAATTGCTCAGCACCAACCAACTGATTCCCAGACAGGCTTTGAGCAGCGTCCCCCAGGCCAACCTTTCCTCTCGTTTATATGCTGAGCATGACATTAACTGGTATAGAATATCCCTTTGGTCAGTTGGGGTCAGCTGTCCCGGCTGTGTCTCCTCCCAACTTTTTGTGCACCCCCAGCCTACTCACTGGCAAGGCAGTACGAGAAACAGAAAAGGCCTTGACTCTGTGTAAGAACTGCTCAGCAATATCTAAAATATCCCTGTATTATCAACTCTGTTTCCTTCCAACACAAATCCAAAACATCGCCCCATACTAGCTACTATGAAGAAAATTACTCTACCCTAGCCAAAACCAGCACAATTGTGTCTCTAATTATTCCTCAGCTGACCTTCCCTCCACTAAATATACAATTCTGAGCATGAGCTTTGATGCCGATGACACACACAAGAAAAAGAACAACAAAACTATCAAGTTCCAAAACACAATTTTAAGTGTATTATTTTTATTTCACTGATATGCAGTCCTAGGTGTCATGGATTTAGTCTTACACAGGCTGATAAGAACAAATGTTTTGGTACAGAACAGGCAAATCTAAGCACGAGGAGGAATGAGATCCGCAGTATCATCTCTCTGCATCCATGGAATATAAACAGCTCTATTTCAGTGAGTTGTTCAGACTCCCCTTCTGCTCAGTGGAGACAGGACACCTGCCTTAGCTGTGTGTTCTAGGATGAGATGGGCTGTAGATTTCTGCATTGGGTTAGATGAATCAATCCCACACAAGCTGATAACATGATTCTTATTAGTCCTAATTTTCTGGTTTGTGTGAATACCCCAATATTCATACTATGTATGGGAGGCAGAAAATCATTTTGGATTCAGCAATACTGAAGTGTTGCATTCCCAGCCTTTAGTTTATCTCATTGAGCATGAGCATTGATGCCCTGAATGCTTCTCTATCATTATTAATAACCTGTGGTATACTGCCATTAACAAAGACAAAAATAAATAGTACAGTATGCATAGTGTCAGCTGTAGTAACTAGTCATTAATGTACAGTTTATTCTTCCAAGTTGCTGAGGGCTTTTACTCCAATTCAGGGAGCATGCATAGAACTAGATTTGTAAGTCCCATTTAAACCACTGAGATAACACATTTGGATCTTTCTGCCAAAGTGCTGAGCTATTAAGTAATTATAACTCCAGTGCTATTTTTGCATTATAAATTCTGGCTAGCTACACTTACTTTTGACATTTCAGCACTAACATTTTTAGTTTCAAATTGTTTATATTCATTTACATATATACACACATTTATGTAAAACTGAGTAAAAACCTGGCTGGATAAAAACCTGGCTGGATGGCAAGGCCAAAAGAGTTGTGGGGAATGGAGTCAAATCCAGTTGGCAGTCAGTCACAAGTGATTGTGGATATGGGATCATTTGTGGATTGTGATTTTTCAGAGAGTATAAACTACAAACAATTAATAAAAGGCTGTTTGAACTTCTGAAAATGTTATCACTACCCTAGCAATTCCGTTTTCATGTAGTCTCCAATGGTTTATGATCCTGGGATATTTTCCAGCACAGAAGAGGTGAAGCTTGTTCTTGACTGCATGTTATGAATCAGTGAAGAGTATCTCAATGTAATACTAAAAAAACCCCATTTATTCTTATCTCATTTCTTTTTGTGTGTGTTTGTTATGTCATTTATCTGTAATTCAACATTTTTACATATCCAGATGTACTTAATTTTTCTTCATAAATAGTAAATTCAGTTCCAGATGACGTATCAAAGGCAATAGTGAAAGAGTAAAACAGAAGTTATTGTTGCTCAGGACTCTGTACATCTTTGGGGAACTATCATACTTTGTGTACTAGGCGTCATAGATTTGCAAATAAGCCATGAGTTCCCAGTCACCAATTTGGTTTGTCTCCTGCTAATAAATGAATCCCTGGGTACACTTTGATATAAGATTAGAGTCACTGTTTATTTCAGAAAAAAAAAATTTACATAGACATCAGATAGATCAATCATCTAGACAGAGAAGATAGCTATGAGATGTCTATCAGCATTTCTCAAATGCTTTACATTCTGTTAGCTAGGGACCGCTTAGGCACTCTAATGGGATTTGTCAGCATGAAAAGCATGATCTGATTTGGTGAAAAACAAGTTCATAAAAAATCCAGGACTTGGGTATTTGCACAGTAAAAACAAATACTTTGTAACATTGTGTACCACTTTTGAACTGTAAACTGTACTTGTGATAGAAACTTTAATATGGAGCCATTTTGTAGATATCTGGAGTACTCTGCACTGCCAACAAAAGAATTTGGCCTATATTAAACTTGCAAGTTTGCAGTATGATCTCTAAAAATGGAGTACATTACTTTTTCAACAAAAGTACTCCATCCTTTTGATCATGTGATGAACCTCTATATTGCCCTCTCCTGGCTCAGTTCTTCAGATGTAACATAATTCTGTTCACCTTCAGAGTCATTCCCAGGCTATGTCTTCTTCTGTATCCTTGTGTTAACTCTATCTCAAAATACCAATGTTCAGCATCAAAGGATTCCAACTTTCATGACAACTGGTATTCCTAAATAAATAACACTGTGCTTCATTTCTGGTTTAAAAGAAGGTCTTCTTGAAAGTATTTGAAAAAAGGCTGTCTTTATCCAAACACATCCTTCATGAAAACTCAATTTTGTTTAGATGCTTACAAAAATTTGAAAACAGCTGCTGAGAACTCTAAGTAGATAGGCAATATTGCCTCATTGGTTTCTTTTGAGGGTTTGTATCTATAGGATACTGATTGTATAGTTAAGATTTGGAAAATCTTTTTATTCTGAATATATACTGTATCTCACATAGCGAGATACTGATCCATCATCACTTTACCCACATACAAGTAACAGTATTAACACTTATCACCAGTGTAGGCCTTCCAGTGGCTTTTTGAGTTTGGCATTAATATATTCTATGTATGATGCTCTTCAGTATTCTCTCTTTTTGTCCAAGACAGGAAAATGGCATGTGGGAATTTTTAATATCATTCTATTACTTTGAATTTCTGTGCTTTGGTTTTCCTTTTTTATTCCACAAATACATCAGACAAGTCCACTTAACATTTGGAGTTTATCTGTGGAAGTACTTAAGTGTCTGTATTTCAGTAAGTTATTCATTGGTTTTAAGTTGTTCTGATGTTTTTTAAATAGTTTCACCCTTCTGTGATAGATGTGAACAGTATATCCTTGATGCCATTAAGAAAAACAAATCTTGAAGGAAAATACATGAAGTTGTGTGACAACTAATCCTTTTCAACGTAAGTAAGTTTAGGAACACTTAGTCTCTTGTACAAATAAAGTCTAGAGCAGCTGATGGACACCCCAATACAAAATGAATATTGACCCTGTTATCAGGGAGCAGCAAGAGCAAGGCTGCTCCATGAAGGGAGCTGTAAACCAAGATCCAAGTGTAACCCCAGTGCAGGCAGTGCCATCACTGAGCAAGGCACAGTCCTGAGCATCTAAACAGGGTGGGGAGAGCCAGGGGCTGGTAACAGGGTGCCTCACAAGCCCCAGGCATCGCAAACAATGGGCCAGGGCCAGAGCCAAGGCCCATCCATGGAAGCAAGTTAGAGGCACCAGAAGACAGGACCAAAGACAAAACTACAAAATACATATTAAGGGTCTATCTAAAGAGAAAAATTACTTACAGCATAAGTTGAAGCTCATTCTTGAGACAGGACCAGAGGCAGGACTGAGAACAGACACATCTACAAAGTAGCTTAGGCCAGATCTGCATGCCTATAGCTGAGTAGAGCTGAGCTGAAAAGGAGCTGGTTGGACAATGGGCAGGGTGTGTGGGAAGGTCCCAGGTGGGGCTGCTTAGGGCTATTAAGGCCTATCAGTGTTCTCAGGGCCCTGATATCTGCTTGTCTTAGCAGGGTCACCTGAAATTATGAAATTATTATTTCTGCTGCACAAAGGCAATTGGGTTCAGTTGGTTTGTTCACACAACCTTTCTGTGTTTGAAATACCTGCTTCCATTTCCATTCACACAGTTCCTATTTTAACAGTGTAAGGCCACCCTGTGAGCACAGCTCAAGTCTGCTCCCACATCTCCAGCACCAAACAGGGCTGGGCTGGACGTATGGCTCAGGGTATTGGGCTGTATGGCCTCCATGAGACCTCTGGCTGGCTTTTTCTGCTGGGGGAGACTGATCATCCTTGGTACCCTGTGCCAATGTAGCCTGCCTGTCAGATAGATGTACAGTGTAATCCCACGGAGAGAAATGAGCTGGGCCTCTTGGTAGTTTACAGTTGAAGAGCCACAGACTTTCTCTGAGTTAAAACTCTTTCAGAGAAGCTAAGCCACTGAAGTGGTTTAAGACAACGTCATGTAAATCAGTTTCAATCTGGAATAAGTGTTCACAGAAAGGTTTACACTTTATGAAGTAAATAAATAATAATAATAAACATGGACAGTGGGGTAGAGTGCACCCTCAGCAAGTTTGCTGATGATACCAAGCTGTTTGGCAAAGCAGACACACTGGAGGGGAGGGATGCCATCCAGAGGGACCTGGCCAGGCTGGAGAGGTGGGCCCAAGCCAACTTCATGCAGTTCAACAAGGCCAAGTGCAAGGTCCTACATCTGGGTCGGGGCAATCCCAAGCACAAATACAGGCTCGGCGGAGAATGGCTGGAGAGCAGCCCTGTGGAGAAGGACCTGGGGGTGATGATTGATGAGAAGCTCGACATGAGCAAGCAATGTGCGATCGCAGCCCAGAAGGCCAACCGTATACTGTGCTGCATCAAAAGAAGTGTGGCCAGCAGGTCAAGGGAGGTGATTCTGCCCCTCTACTCTGCTCTCGTGAGACCCCACCTGGAGTACTGCATCCAGCTGTGGAGTCCCCAACATAAGAAGGACATGGATCTGCTGGAGCGCGTCCAGAGGAGAGCCACGAGGATGATCAGAGGGCTGGAGCACCTCTCCTATGAGGAGAGGCTGAGAGAGTTGGGGCTGTTCAGCCTGGAGAAGAGAAGGCTCCGGGGAGATCTTATTGCGGCCTTCCAGTACCTAAAGGGGGCCTACAGGAGAGCTGGGGAAGGACTTTTTACTAGGGCATGTAGTGATAGGACAAGGGGGAACGGCTTTAAGCTGGAAGAGGGCAGGTTTAGATTAAACATTAGGAAGAAGTTTTTCACTTTAAGGGTGGTGAGGCACTGGAACAGGTTGCCCAGAGAGGTTGTTGAAGCCCCATCCCTGGAGGTGTTCAAGGCCAGGCTGGACGTGGCCTTGGGCAACCTGGTCTAGTGAGAGGTATCCCTGCCTGTGGCAGAGGGGTTGGAACTCGATGATCTTCAAGGTCCCTTCCAACCTAAACCATTCTATGATTCTATGATTCTATGAAATAAAATTGGTTTGGATTTTTAATTATTGCAATTTCTTACACAGAAAAGACTTTAAATAAAAGAAAAAAAAATGACCAAGTGTGTAGAACAACAAACTTGAGAAAGGGAAATGTCAGTTAAGTCGACTAGGGCCACATAGTTCTTACTTTTTCATAACTACATTTTCTGCAAAGTAAGCAGAAATGTTACTCAGGCTGATACCTCTCATCTAACACAATAACTTACGTTGCTTGGAAAGCAACAAAATTGTACCATTTGTTCTCAGGTAAATGATTTGAATGCTTTATATTTTTATACATTGTACAGAATGGTGGACAGTAAGGCAGGAGTGTTGTGAAGACAACCTTCAAATATATTGTTACTATTTTGGATACTAGTTGAACTGTAAAAAACCCTCTTGGTTTTTTTCAGCAGTAGTTCATTAAGATTACATTGAGTAGAATTTTAAATAGTTTGCTTTTCATCTGATCTGGGAATAGAGATTCAGCTTATGTCTTGAAGTAATATTTCCTTAAGTAAGGAGGTTTTCTTTAGTTAAAAAAAATATTCTTAGACATCTTTTTTTTAACTGTGGTCATTCTGTCTGTCTTTGCATTATCAAACTTTTTCCCTTTATGCCTATAAAGCAAAAGTTGGTATAAACAATATGTAAATTAAACTTTGTATTTTGATATTTTTGCATGTGTTTTGTAATTCAGAGATGTTAATAGCAGTGGTGGCAATTAATAAGAGATACTTATATATAATATGTATTACATTGAGATAATAACCTCTCAAATCAATTCCAGTTTTATTCTAATTTCATAGAAACATAGAAACATAGAATGGTTTAGGTTGGAAGGGACCTTAAAGTTCATTTAGTCCCAACTCCACTGTCATGGCCAGGAACACCTCCCACTAGACAAAGTTACTCAAAGCCCCCTCCAGCCTGGTCTTGAACACCTCCAGGGATGGGACCTCCACTGCTTCCCTGAGCAACCTGTTCCAGTGCCTCACCATCCTCACAGAGAAGAATTTCTTCATGATATTCAACATAAATCTACCCTCTTCCAGTTTGAAGCCATGACCCCTTGTCCTATCACTACATGCCCTTGTAAAACGTCCCTCCCCAGCCTTCTTGTAGGCCCTCTTCGCAAACTGGAAGGCTGCTATAAGGCATCCCAAGAATCTTCTCTTCTCCAGGCTGAACAACCCCAACTCTCTCAGCCTGTCTTCATAGGAGAGGTGGTCCACCCATCTGAACATTTTCGTGGCCCTCCTCTGGACCTGCTCCTACAGGTCCATGTCCTTCTTATGTTGAGGGCTCCAGAGCTGGACTCAATATTTCAGGTGGGGTCTCACAAGATCAGAGTAGAGGGGCAGAATCACCTCCCTCGACCTGCTGGACATGTTTCTTTTGATGCAGCCCAGGATACGGTGGGCCTTCTGGGCTGTGATCTCACATTGCCAGCTCATGTCAAGTTTCTCATCCACTAATACCCCCAAGTCCTTGTCCTCAGGGCTGCTCTCAATCCATTCTCCACTCAGCCTGCGTCTGTGCATGGGATTGCCCCAGCCCACGTGCAGGATCTTGCACTTGGCCTTGTTGAACTTCATGAGGTTTGAACATGTTCACGACTCAAGCCTGTCCAGGTCCCTCTGGATGGCATCCCTCCCCTCCAGCATGTCGACCACTCCACACAGCTTGGTGTCGTTGGCAAACTTGCTGAGGGTGCACTCAATCCCACTGTCCATGTTGCTGGCAAAGATGTTAAACAGCACCAGTCCCAATGCCAACCCCTGAGGAGCACCACTCATCACTGCTTGCCACTTGGACATCGAGCCATTGACCCTAACTCTTTGAGTGAATATTTCTGACTATTATATTTGAGAATGATATGAAGTTACATTATTCTGATATTAAAACAAAAATCAGTTTTGTGGATATTCTGCAAAATCTAAAAATAGTTCAATTATTCCAGATAAAGTGTGAAGTTAAACTCTTTAAGTTAAGCGGAAATAAAACGTCCAAACTTTGAAATGCTGAGAGGTGCAAACTTTCAATCTAGTGATCTTACAGAGTTTCTCTTACTTTTAAAGTGAAGGAATATTCAACGAGGCTTCACCCATTGTATTTATGAAAAGGAATATTTCTTTGTTTTCTTTGATCTCCAGTTATATTTACCTGAGAACTTCATTATGTCTTCGTTTGTTAAAATAGCATGATTTTTTTAAACAGACTAAGTTAAATCAGGTGGAGGACTAAATATCTTTGCCCAATTTTTTAGCATGCACCTCCTCATGTCCTTAGGCTCTTCTCAAGACTTTTGTGCTCTTGCAGAATAAACTGTCTCTGTGCATCATCAATGTGCCTGTAGAAAATGTTTGTGTTAAACATCAGGCTATGCAATTTGCAAGAGTGACAGACTTTCCTATGCAGCTGTAATTATTTGTTATATTTTTTAAGAACAATTCAATTTTATACAGGATAAAACACACTATAGATTTAATAAAAGTAGAATCAGCTTGTAATCAGTTTTAACATTCTTTTTGTATTTCAGAATTTGGTGACATGTTCCCTGTAAATTGTTTAGGAATTCAGACCCTAAGCTATGATTTTTTAAATAACTAATTAAATACTACATTTTACTACTAATTATGTTTGGATGTGTTGTATTAATGTTAACCTTAAAAGTGTAAACCTAGAAAATATTTATATTAACATACTTTGATGTTGAAAGTAATTTGTAGCCAATTAGTGGGTTTTATGTGATGTTCAAAAAAGGTTCTCATCATCCATTTCAAATGTGTAGCTGAAATTAGCTGCATACTGAAAAAAAAAAGGCTTCTCTGTAAGTGTCCAGCTTTTTTCATGTCTGGAATATTCAGAAAATATGGTTTCACAGTAGCTTCAGAGATTCTTTGATTCTTTCTGAAATATTTAAAAAATACTGTCCATGTATTGCCTTTGTACTCTGAGGACATGAATTCTTAAATTTCCCTAGCAACTAATTGCAAGAAATTTTGAGACATGCCTTTTGTCAGGTGCAACTACCAGTTTAATGGCACTCCATGTTATGGCACATTACCAGAAGAGCTGGCTGTTTTCTACAGTACACAAAAAGCAATTATCTTTATTTTCACTACATGTGCATTTGATTGGCAGAAATTGCACTAAAACATGAAGGCTTTTCCAAGTTTTAACAGGATTCATAGGAAAAAAACACTATTCTCCTAGCCTTTTCTGAGACGTACAGAATTACCAAACTGCACTGTTAACTTTTAGATAAAAAATAATATCAGTTTTTCATATCTGTAAATAGTACATTTTTCAGTGGCTAGATAACAAAATTAGAAAGAAAACAAAAGTGATCTTCAAGGAAAGGTAGCAGAGATGCATAGAAATTAAAGTCGCAGCTGTGTATGTCTGCATACTGCAAGCTTGTCAGGAAAAAAACAGTGAACTATCTGTATTTAATGTGTTAACAGCATTTTCAACTGAAATATTTCAGAAAGTTTGATATCTTTCTAAATCATTCTGTAAGTTCTCTTAGCTAGCACAACTTGTAAATCAGTCAGTAGTTTTCGCAAATATTTTCATAGGTTATGAGAAAGGTATCCTCAGTGCTTGATAACTCAGATGAGACTGAGTAGCATGTAATTGCTTCTTTGTCAGCTGAAGTAATTTAGCTGTAATAACAGCCTCCAGCATAAAATCAGCACCTTTGTTATCAGAGTGGGGATTTTTCTTTTTCCATTTCCTTGTTCTCCTAAATGAAGAATGGGATTCATACACATCTAGCATGGCCATAGGTAAATAAAAGCAAAATACCTGTAACCATAGTTTTTTGTTAAACAAGTATAGTATGTATATCTCTACTGTACAGCATTGGTTTGGACAGTTGGGATTCATTTTCTAAATTGGAATGAAATCTTTTAATCTGTGGAGTGTTGCAATATAGATTAATACATTACAAAAAAACTGTACTCATTGAAGTCTTAAAATAATGGGGGTTAGTGGTATGATATCAGAAATGAAACTCAGTGCCTGATGCCATTGGTGAGAATTTCTTAGCTATACGTTATAGCGGATATTTATTTTTTTCCAAATGAAGATGCAAAATAAATTATCTTTTTCTGCATCCTTTCTCATATTGACAGAAACATTATGCTTCCTGTCAGACTTGGAATGGGAGAATGGCTTTGACTCCTTTCTCACCTCTTCTACACACAGTCAGGTTTTGTCACTACTGCTCAACACAGCTAAAGCTCCAATGCTTGTCTTATGTGTCGAATTCCTCTAGCCTTCATTATTTCATCACCCTTTCAGGACTCCCCAGGTGTTGTATCATTTCATATAGCTCAGTCAAAGCATGGTCACAGAATTAACCTTTTGATCAGGTGTCATTTTGCTTTTGAATTCCTCAAAGGGTTCACCTTGCCCAGTACATGTTATTTTTTGTTCCTTTTTGGAGATACTCCTCAGTTGACAGCTGCCCTCTGTGTCTTTGTTCTTTTCTCTTATTTTCTACCATTCCGTCAGGATTTCCAGCCTGAATGACCAATTTATGGTACTGTTATAAAACTGTTGCAACTTTCTCTGCTTATTGTCCATTTCATCCCCTAAGGAGTATTTTCTGGAGACTGAATACAGGATATCCTATATTGTGTTACATACTGACATTTAGGGAACTGAATTTCACCTTGAATGCTCAGTTTTAAAATATAAATCTGTAATCAGAAGCCTACATATAGTTGACTCATTTTCCTGCTGAATGCCACACCCGGTTTCCTATCCCAAAAAGAAAAGAAAATCAAAGGAGGTGGATGGAACAGTTCACAGGGAATTGTAGTTATACATGTTACAGCCATGTGTTAAAATTGTGGTACTATCCAGTTCAGTAACATAGATTTGCTGCCTTAATTTCAAGAGGAGAACAAAGCCATCTTCACAAAAAGACAGTAAGAATTTCACAAATCTTGGATATCATGAGTAAATGGGCATAATCTCATGCCATTATTTACCTTAGAATTGCATTTTCTTTATTTTAAGCTTTTTTCTATTAGGAGTACACAAAAACTCAAGAGAAGTAAATTAATCTGTTTCAAGGAGGTTTTTTTGTACGTGCTGCAGCTTACCCATGGCTTCTGGCCAGATGATTTACTTCCAGAGGAAGCTCTGTGCTACTATCCACTTGTCTATGCAGAAGAAGAGAACAGATGCCAATGCATTTTCATTTATCTTCCTCAAAAGAGACCTACTATAATCAGGGACTTAACTGTGGAAATGGAGCTGAACTAGAAAACATACGGAAAGCAAAATATCAGAATTAGACCAGAAATGTTGCACACAGTGCTGTTAATTTATTAGAACTTCAAAGAAAAAATTTAAAAATCAAAAGAAACTAGAAAAGGATTTATATTTTGGCCAGTCCTGACTGTCTGTATTCCTCACTGGTGCCACAGCACACTCTAGGCAGAACTCAGCAGCTGCTGCTAGCAGATATCTTTTTAGTTTACTGAGTTACCTGAACTCTCCCTGGTCTCTGCTTGTCTCTCCCCCTTTTCATCCAGAGATCTTGAAGTCCTATAAAAAATGCAGAGCGTGTTTAGAGGTAGGAAAAAACCTTAATAGGCGCCACTCTGTCATAAGTTTATGTGTGGAAGAGAACATTGGTGCTACTATGGGCTTCTCCAATGAAGGCTTTTTATATCTAGTAGATTCACAAAATACAGCTTTTGAGAGCTGACAGTCTTGGTTCATATGATTGTATGAGAGGGCATGTACATGTGTTGCAGATAAGCAGCCAAATATTTTCTGCAGTGCAAAGAATTCAGAGGAATTTCAGCATTCATTTCAGTTTTATCTTCTGCGAGGTTCACAGAAAGCCCAGCATGCTTTGTACACTGCTGACCTGTGATAAGTACCGAACATATGATTTGCCTTCATATTTCCGTGGCTGGGAATAAGTTTTTCTGTTACAAATCAAAGCAACCCCTATTGTAGATTACAAACCTTCATTTCACTATAGTTCCTAGTTTTGCTCTTAATTATTTCATTCCCTCTCATCTGTATTTTCCCTCATTAAATATTCTTCAGTGATTTATCATCCTCTTCCTTTGTATTACATGGAAAAAGAGAAATATTCAGTGTCATAGTACTGACAACTTTCTGTAGAACATATGTTGAACTCTACCGTTAGATATAACTGTCTGTAAATTAGTGTTGGCCTGATTTTCATACGCAATATTATTCTCCCAGTCTTTTTCAAAGGAGACAGTGAGTGAAATGAAAGAAAATGATTGACACAACTGAATAAAAATTGTCTGAATATAGTAATTTTTTATAATGGAGAAAAGCTCCAGGATTATGCATACCCTCAGTAGGAAAGCTTTCTATTTTCCTGATTGTCATGCTTCCAACATTGCCTGTCAAAATGGACTGTCTTGTAACCAATGAAGCAGAAAAATTTGTGACACACAGGATGTCTATAAGTATCCCTGTGTACTCAGTAAGTGCACCTTGGCCAGTGGGGTCAGCATTTTGACTGTGACAATTCCATAGTCCTTTTTCATTACAAATATATGTCTATGATTTGAACACATCAGCACATTTGTCTTTTTATTTTAATCCAAAATTTCAGGAGAAACATGTTCTGGTCGCATGAATGAGTGTCTAGACAGACCCTGTTGGAACGGAGGAACCTGTGAAGAGGACATAAATGGCTTCAAATGCAATTGCCCCTTTGGTAAGCATTTATTGGTTTTATGCAATTGTTAGTTTGGCATAGTGTGTGAGTTCTACATTGGTTAGTCAGGTGCTATAAAGTCTTGTATGGTGAAAGAATTTTGCTTACATTTTGAAAGGTACAGTGCTAGTTATTTAGACCAATAAAAAGGAAAAAAGTTCTCAATGAGTGTCCATGAAATTTTGGCTATGGCTTGAGTTTTATAAATAATAGGTTATTTAGATTAAAAAGTACTTGTAGTACTGGAACATAGTGGCAAAAAAAAAAAAGACAGAAATGGAGATTTCCAATTATTTAGTGTCTATTTGTATAGACATCTTATAGCAACACATTCCTTCAAAAAAGTGTAGGTTTTAGGCAACAGAACATGTTGAAATTGAGCAAACATCCAAAATCCAAGTCTTTGGAATCCTGTTCTGCTGGACACATTACTCACACCTAAAAGAACTGAAGACTGCTCTAAAGTATGTATGACCTCAGCCTGGTTGCCCGAGCATGTGCGCTTTGAGCCATCTGAAGTACCCTTAAACATTCAAGATATTCTATGAGGCTGGAAGATATGGTACAGGATATAAGGGACATCTGGGATGAATCAGGCCAGGTGGCAATTGAACTAAACACACTGTAAAAAGACCCAGCAAAACAAAGGGAGAAAGAAGTATGTTGAAGATTTTTCTTTGCTAATTGTATATACACTGTATAATTTGGGATTTTGCATGTTATTGTACTTTGACTAAGAAAACATAGAAAAGTGTTGGTTAGACATTCCTGACGTTAGAAATCCTTTGACCCGGATCAGCAAGTCTTCTCCGTTTTTTATAATCCCTGTGGCCAAAGGAGGCTGGGGTAAACGTTTAGCAACTAGTAAGTTCATTCATAAATATGGATAAGAAATTACTGATAAATTCAAAAAAGTTTTTCATTTTTGACGTACATTTATAAGCTCATTGTTACTATGCAAAACAAGGTCAGAAAACCCAATTTTATACAGTCATGGTCTAAGAAGGCTTACAGTACTGGGTGGTTTAGAAGAGAAACTGATAGTGATAAGTAAACCCTGGAAATGTCAGAGTACTGAAACACAAGTCTCCAATCATCCCTCTCA
Source organism: Pluvialis apricaria (assembly GCA_017639485.1). NCBI lineage: Eukaryota > Metazoa > Chordata > Aves > Charadriiformes > Charadriidae > Pluvialis > Pluvialis apricaria. The sequence goes on from CM030009.1 coordinate 99,375,646, forward strand.
AGCAAAGCAACTGAGTTTAAGAGTATTTTAAAGTACTTGATATCAAGAGATCCTTAAATGCTTTAATGGTGGTATACTGCTGAGTTGGGAACTGAAGACAATATGGAGTTATATCTTCAAAGGTAAGATGATGCTTTCATGTTTGTTGCTTCATTGGGACAAATGTAGGTATGTGCTCAAGTGTTTTACTGAATAAGGGCTGTAGCTAAATATTAACATGAACATTATCTCCTTTGTTCTTCTGAGATGGATATTCTCACATTCAGTGCAGTGCTTTGCTACCCCATGTTTAATTCCAATTGGTATTTGCTAACACTCTTACATACAGTGGGTTTCAGACAGAAACATCCTGTGCCTCCTTCCACAGATCTGAAAGGAGATCTCTCTCATACAACAAAATGTGTGTCAGTGATAGAAAAGAAAATTGTTGTGACATTGTCTTAGTAGGTCGTTTGTGCCTCTTTCTTTAAAGGAAAGTCAATCACTCTGTAGACAGGCCTTATCCAATTAATTTTTATTGTCATTCTCAGTGCATGTGCGCATATATGGTTTGAGTGTCTATTGTAACTTTTCATTCCTTTGTGTTGTGTGTCTGAGGCTAATCCAGGTATTCATCTGGAACAATGATATTTATGTAATGGACACATATACACTAGAAACTATGAGTTTCATTCTGTTGACTCTACTAAAATGCTGAGCATAGCAGTGATTCTTCATTGTCATCAGTCAAAGAATCAAGTAACTCACAGTGAACCAGAGGTTATCTAGAAATGATCAGTTATTTTTGAAAAAAGTTAAGACTTTCTGTATTACCATTTGCAGCTACATTATTAATATAATGGCAAGCTGAATTAGAGAGGAGGAAAATTGCGTAGTGTTGTGCATACCTAAGAATGAGCTGAAAAGAGGAGAATTTTTATCTAAATGTGATGCAGATTCCCTTTGTGCCTTTGGGTAAATTAATTAATATCCCAGTTCATATTCTCTAGGTGAAGGTGTAGATAAACAAATGTAACTATCTCACAAAGATATTGCAATGATTAAATAGATAATGTCTGTAAATTGCCTGAAAACAAAAGTCGCTACATTACAGGATATTTTCACTGCTACCTTGGTTCTAACAAGAGTACCACTTAAAAAGATAAGACAGATAACTCGAGCTAATCCTTAAGTAAAAAATGACAATTTATGCCTCCATACTTTCATTGACAACCAGTGTCATATTGGATTCTGAAAAAAATATGCTTATCTGTAGTTGCTGGCTCTTAACAAGTAACAGTAAATAAATAAATAATAAAAACATTGAATAAATCACATGTATTCAGTAACAAAATACAAGGGAGCACAAAGAATTTGGATATGCCCTAATGATCAAGTTCTTGTAAATGAAAATACTTGTATCTGCAACTGTGTCTGACTAGACCACCAATAACTTGTTTTTCACTGCTTGTTTTTCTTTGGAATACATTTTTATTCATTAGGTAGGTGGCTGTTATCTTTCCACTTTTCTGCTTTGCCTGCTGTTGTCTGAAACAGCCTCTGGCTGCATCTTATTTTTAGGTGTGTGGTGATGTTTTCTCAAGTTAAACCTTTCAATATTATCAAATTTGCTACAAATAATGAACATAAAGATCTTTCCTTTATATGCAGCAGAGGTTCTATTTCTATTTTTATTTATATTATTATTTTACAAGGAATTGTAACTGTATTTTGCTAGATACAGCTTAAGATACCTTTGCTGGGCAAGAAGGATCTTGGCAAGAAGGTCAGTAACACCTCTGCCATGTCAAAAGTGAACAGCATTATTTTTTAACTTTGACTAAAAAATTTAAAGATGATCATAGTTAGGGGTTATAGACATTAAAATTTAATGAGCTTTTTCTTCAAATTATGCCATAATAGTAATGCCATTTATTTGGGCATATGAGAGCATAAGTTATCTTGACATACAATTTAGAAGGAAAAGGATGAATTTCCTTTTAGTTTTCCCTTCAGAAACTCTCAATGCTAAGCTAAGATAAATCTGGAAGGACTCCTGAAGAGTTTTGTATTAGCAGTGGGGAAGATAGCTTAATGAATGATCTTGGCATGGATTAATAGTGAGGAGATGCTGCATAAATAGCAAACCTATGTGTTTTGAAAGGAAAGAGTGTTTCGTATCTTCTTTTATCTTATACAGTTTCTTTATGCAAAGTGGATGTAATAGTAGGAATTTTTATTATTAAGATACATTTTTTTTCAAAAGCTCATGTGTTTGCACATGATATGTAGTGTTGTATCTGGAAACGTGTAACTGCCCCAATAAGAATGTGAACATGATGGATGAAAGTGGTCAGGGGAGTCATGGTAACCACCCGGCAGAAGACCGTGGCCCCAAAGAACCGTGCGTGCACCAGCTCTGATGCTGCTTCGCAGACAGAGCTGTCGTGTGGCAGGTGTGCCCAGGTTGAGGAGCTCCTACTCTTAGTGATGGATCTCAAGGAGGAGGTAAGTAGGTTGAGGGACATCAGGGAATGTGAGAGGGAGACTGATGCACGGAGTCGCACCCTGTCAACCGTTACAGAAACCCAGCAGGCAGCTAGAGCCACTGCTGTAGAGAAACCCAACTCCTCTCCCCAACCGGCTGAACAGGGTAGCTTAGAGGAAAGGGGACAATGGCAAGGTGTTCCTGCCCGACGCAACAGGCGCTGCAGGCACATCAGTCTGCCAACCACTATACCATCTGAGGTCCCATTGCAGAACAAATATAGTGCTCTGCAAGAGGAACCGAGTAACAGTGAGGATGATAATCCTCCCCGTACGGAGGTGCCATCGAGGCCTTGTCGGACCACCCCCCGACTTAAAACTGCCTCAACAAAATCCAAAAGACGGGTCATTGTAATAGGTGACTCGGTTCTGAAGGGCACGGAGGGCCCGATTTGTAGACCGGACCCACTATATAGGGAGGTTTGCTGCCTCCCTGGGGCCAGGGTTGATGATGTTAAGAGGAAGCTTCCCTCTCTAGTAAGACAATCAGACTATTACCCCCTTCTAGTTTTTCAGGTAGGAAGTGATGACGTAGTGAGAAGAACGCTGAGGACAATGAAGAAAGATTTCAGGGCCTTGGGACGACTGGTTAAGGGATCGGGAGCACAAGTTGTGTTCTCCTCTATCCCTCCAGTTGCGGGGAATGATGAGGGGGTAAACAGGAAAGGCCAGCAGGTCAATGACTGGCTCCGAACCTGGTGCTACCAGCAAGGTTTTGGGTTCTTTGATCACGGCCTGATTTATAGAACACCAGGGCTGCTGGTAGCAGACGGGAAAAGCCTATCTCACAGGGGGAAGAGGGTTCTAGGACTAGAGTTAGTGGGGCTTATTGAGAAAGCTTTAAACTAGATTGGAAGGGGGATGAGGATGTAACTGGGCTCACCAGAGAGGCACCTGAGTGTAGTAGCTCAGCACTTGTGGGGCAGGATGTTGGAGCTGTTAAGGATCGGAAGGCCCACCACCTCTCTAGGGCTACACACTCATTGGCCTCTCTGAAATGCCTATACACCAATGCACGCAGCATGGGGAACAAGCAAGAGGAGTTAGAGATCTGCGTGCAGTCACAGGGCCATGATCTCATTGCAATTACCGAGACATGGTGGGATAGCTCGCATGACTGGAACGCTGTCATGGAGGGCTATGTTCTCTTTAGGAAAGATAGGATGGCAAGGCGAGGTGGGGGAGTTGCTCTTTATGTGAAAAAGCAACTGGAATGTATTGAGCTCTCCCTGGGGGCTGATGATGAGCAAGTTGAGAGCTTGTGGGTAAGGATTAAAGGGCAGGGTAACATGAGAGATACAGTTGTGGGTGTTTATTACAGGCCACCTGATCAGGATGGGGAAGTTGATGAGGCCTTCTACAGACAGGTGAGAACCGCCTCACAATCACAGGCCTTGGTTCTCATGGGGGACTTCAACTTCCCTGATATCTGTTGGGAAGGCTACACAGCTAGGAACGCACAGTCCAGGAGGTTCCTCCAGTGCATTGATGATAACTTCTTGACTCAGGTGGTGGAAGAGCCCACAAGAAGAGGTGTACTACTGGACCTAGTACTGACAAACAAAGAGGGACTGGTGGAGGATGTTAAGGTTGGGGGCAGACTTGGCTGTAGTGATCATGAGAAGATAGAGTTCAGCATTAAGTGCAGTATGCACAAAATGACAAGTAGGGTTGAAACCTTAGACTTCAGGAGGGCTAACTTTGATCTCTTCAAGAAATTGATGGGAGAAATCAAATGGGAGAGGGCTCTAGAGGGTAAAGGGGCTCAAGAGAGCTGGCTGATATTCAAGCACCAGCTCCTCCAAGCTCAGGATAGGTGCATCCCAAAGAGCAAGAAATCAGGCAAGGGAAGGAGACCTGCATGGCTGAGCAGGGATCTTCAGAAAAAACTCAGGTGGAAGAAGGGAGTTTACAGGATGTGGAAAAGGGGGCTGACGACTTGGGATGAGTACAAGAATGCTGTCAGGGTATGCAGGGAAGAAACGAGAAAAGCCAAGGCAGCTTTGGAATTGAACCTGGCAAGGGATGTAAAGACCAATAGGAAGGGTTTCTTTAAGTATACAGGAGACAAAAGGAAAACCAGGGAAAATGTGGGCCTGCTCTTGAATGAGATGGGTGCTGTGGTGACGGATGATGCAGAGAAGGCGGAGTTGCTGAATGCCTTCTTTGCTTCTGTCTTCACTGCTCGGGCCAGCTCTCAGGAGTCCCAGACTTTGCAAGTAACAGAGAAAGTCTGGAGAAAGGAAAACTTTCCCTTGGTTGAAGAGGAACAAGTTAAAGAACAATTAAGTAAACTGGACACCCACAAGTCCATGGGGCCTGATGGGATGCATCCGCGAGTGCTGAGGGAGCTAGCAGACGTCATTGCTGAACCACTCTCCATCATCTTTGAAAGGTCCTGGAGAACAGGGGAGGTGCCTGAGGACTGGAGGAAAGCCAATGTCACTCCAGTCTTTAAAAAGGGCAAGAAGGATGACCCAGGAAACTACAGGCCGGTCAGCCTCACCTCCATCCCTGGAAAGATGATGGAACAGCTCGTTCTGGGGGTCATCTCCAAACATCTGGAGGAAAAGAAGGTTATCGGAAGTAGTCAACATGGATTCACCAAAGGGAAGTCATGTCTGACTAATCTGATAGCCTTCTATGATGGCTTGACTGGATGGGTGGATGAAGGGAGGGCAGTGGATGTTGTCTACCTTGACTTCAGCAAGGCTTTTGACAATGTCTCCCACATCATCCTCACAGACAAGCTTAGGAAGTATGGGTTAGATGAATGGACAGTGGGGTGGATTGAACAGTGGCTGACAGATAGAGCTCAGAGGGTTGTGGTTAATGGTGCAGAGTCCAGTTGGAAGCCAGTAACTAGTGGGGTCCCTCAGGGGTCAGTACTGGGTCCAGTCCTGTTCAATATATTCATCAATGACCTGGATGAAGAGATACAGTGTACCATCAGCAAGTTTGCTGATGACACAAAACTGGGAGGGGTGGCTGGAAGGCTGTGCTGCCATACAGCATGACCTGGACAGGCTGGAGAGTTGGGCAGAAAAAAACCTGATGAGGTTCAATAAAGGCAAGTGTAGGGTACTGCATCTGGGGAGGAATAACCCCATGCATCAGTACAGGTTAGGGGCTGACCTCCTGGAGAGCAGCTGTGCGGAAAGGGACCTGGGAGTCCTGGTGGACAACAGGATGACCATGAGCCAGCAAAGTGCCCTGGTGGCCAAGAAGGCCAATGGCATCCTGGGGTGTATCAAGAAGAGTGTGGCCAGCAGGTCGAGGGAGGTCATCCTCCCCCTCTCTCTGCCCTGGTGAGGCCGCATCTGGAGTACTGTGTCCAGTTCTGGGCTCCCCGGTTCAAGAAGGACAGGGAACTGCTGGAGAGGGTCCAGCAAAGAGCTACAAAGATGATTAGGGGACTGGAGCATCTTTCTTATGAGGAAAGGCTCAGGGACTTGGGGCTTTTTAGTCTAGAAAAAAGAAGACTCAGGGGGGATCCTATCAATACTTATAAGTACTTAAGGGGAGGGTGCCAGGTAGATGAGAATAGCCTTTTCTCAGTGGTGCCCAGTGATAGGACTAGAGGTAACAGGCACAAACTGGAGCACAGGAAGTTCCATCTTAACATGAGGAGGAACTTCTTTACTCTGAGGGTGGTGGAGCACTGGCACAGGCTGCCCAGGGAGGTTGTGGAGTCTCCCACACTGGAGACGTTCAAAACCCGCCTGGATGCCGTCCTGTGCAATGTGCTGTAGGTGTCCCTGCTGTGGCAGGGGGGTTGGACTTAGATGATCTCCAGAGTTCCCTTCCAACCCTGACGATACTGTGATACTGTGAAAGGCTGGATTCTTCACTTTACTGTGTGCCGTAGACATTAGGTTGGATCTGAGGAAAGCAAGATAATTAGCTTGATAAGCAAGGTTCATCAACCCAACAAGAAAACTATACTAATATTTGCACTGCTTCTGATACTGAAGTAAGCTCTTTCAGATACTGTGTCTTTATAAAACACTATATTTAAGAAGTGCAGAGCTACTAACACATTGCCGTTGGCTGGAGTTAAGAGACTTCCACTGTCAGAGAAGATTTATGGACTGATCAAACTACCTTTGATTGAGACTTGTGGTCTTCCATTTTCATTTTCTTTAAAGAAGAGTTTGAAGTGAGAAATGCATGTGGAATGAACAAAGGTACCACTACGTTACCAGGGCAATCCTCCAACAGACCAAGCTCCGGTCTGCCATGTTTATTTCTGTATGAACTTTCCAAGACTATCTATCTTTAGAAATTGTCATAAATGTGACTGTGAAGACCTCAGTATTTTCTCCACTGGAAATTCCAAAGTTGTTGGTTTTTTTTTTTGTCACCAATAGTGACTGTGTTAATAGAAAACAAGGCACACTGACATTGCACACTTTTATAATTAGTATATAGAAAATACTGAACTCATACTGTTGGATGCAGCCAAAATGAGCATTTTCTTATAATAGTGATGTTCTTCAGTGTATTAAATATGTTTATATTATACATATTATATGTATTATAATATAATATAATACATTATATTATATAATACAAAAGACAGAAGTATTTTAATTTAGCACAGAACTTGCACTTTTGTGTAAGAGTGCAGATACTTTTTTATTTTGAAAAAAATTAAAAATTAAAAATAGATGCGCTGAAGTTTTTACTGAGCATGTTAAATATATTTCCTGATTTGGAATGATTTATGATACTGCTATCTCATTTTTAATTAGTCTATAAAATATTAGTGAAAAAAACTTATTTACATCAGTCATAAAAATAAGAGATCTTGATGCCATGCAAAACAGCAAGCAGTATCTTAATTTCTTTCACTACTAAATAAAGCACAAATCAATAGGAAACTTCAATAGGAACCTTCAAAAATAAAATGCTGGAATGTTTGTGCTATATATGGCCATTAAACAAGACTGAAAAATGCCAGAATCATTTTTATTTACCTAAAAAAATAATGATTTTTTTAATAGCCTTAGAATAGTAAGATACACATCACAAAAATTTGAATCTAGCTATAGAAAATAATTTATGACATAAAAATATTTAAATAAGATACAACGATAATGAATAACTTAAAATTGTTAAAATGTTTCTTATTTTTAGAGATCAAATTCTTCCCTTTTTATAGCAAACATTTCCTGTTACTGACATTTGAAATTTTGACTATTTTTACTGAATTCTTACTTTACTTATTCACATTTCATATCTCATATATGCAAAAAACATTCTTTCTAAAATATGAGTAGGTGTGTCTTCTCTACCTAAACACCAGGAAACTAGATTACCTCTGAAAACTTTGCTACTGTTAACAGAACCTCAGTATAAATCATTCTACCTTGGATTCACTGATGCACTAGAAAGTTCTACAGTCACAACAGTAATACAAATACCGAAGCATTACTTTGATTCATTGGCAGATCATATAGTATGTCTTTTGACAAATCAGGTTTTAACCCTCATACAAAAATATAAAATCATATTTATTCCCAATCCTTTCTCAAAAAAAAAAAAAAAAAACTGTGAAGAAATTTACAGAGTTTTTCAAAAGATAAATATTTATAAGGAAGGACACGGACACGTGTTCTTTTCAGCTATACATACTCAACCTCACTCTTTTAATGTAAGAAATCATAATTCAGTTCAAACTAACAGAAAAATTAACATATGGATCTTCATTTCTTCTCTGTCTCAAATGAAATCAGGCAAACTTGTAAGTCTGTGCATATAAATATAAACTAGTAAAGTAGGATGAACACCGTTAGTGATATGTTTTAGCTATTTATAATGTCAAAACAAGTATTATTAATTTGAAATTTTAAGTAAAGAATGCATAGTGTTGTATTATATGAAATCAATTCATTGTTTTCCACTGACTATCTATAAACACATTCAACATATTCTTAAAAGAAGAAACTTGCTTGTCTATAAGAACAATTTTAAAAGTGAAGAAAAGACATTTCAAAAAATGGTATGCCTTTTTGGATACATATGTCTGTATTTCTCTATCTTCGGAGTATGTTTAGAGCTGTAATAACCCAAAATTTAAAAAAAAAAAAAATCATGGTGTAGACATCCTTAGTCCAAGACTGTCAATAATTTGCAATGAATATTTATATTCTTTTAAAATAGGATGTAGCTCAAATAAATGCACAATGACCACAGACTGCTGAAATATTTAAATATAATGGATGAGTTCAATACCAAGTAACAGAGAAGTGCATAAAAACTTGAAAATAACTCTTAATTCAGGAAAACTTTAAATTTGGGAAGAATATGTTGGATTCCTTTTTCATCCCCCTATCCAGTGTCAAAAATGCAACTAACTTGGTAGGGTTAAACATGAGAGCAAACTCTTTTTTTTTTATTCCAGAAAGAAAACCTACATTTCAGAAAATAAGAGCACACCAGTAAGGAAATTCTTCAGCTATAAAAGCTGAAAGGAAGGATGCCTGAGGGCTAAAGCAATGAACTTTGATTTAGGAAAACTGTTGCAAGTTCTACATTACTCCAGAGTGGATTTTTACACAATACATTTAATATCGCAAGTTAGTGAAATAATTGGTTCTGCTAATATGACCTGTAGAATGAAGGCAGAAAGTTTTCAGCTGAGGTTTCTGAGTACTGGCTTCTGCTTATCCAAATCTGAATTCTAACTTTATTCTTCACCTGGATTCTTGGTTCCAGTTTAGGTGTGCCTTCTTTCACTAAACAGCTACCCAGATCTACCCCAAATGCCCCAATGACCAAAAAAATAACCGTTTTTTAGTCTTAGCTGTCAAACTTACATATACAGTTCCTCCATCCTTGAGAAGCAGTTTGCTCTTCCTTGTTAAGAAATCAGAACTATATGCATTTAGCAAATCTAAAATATACACATTCAATTTGTATATGTTAATTTTATGAAAATATGTCTTATGCTTTATTAGTTACTGTCAGGTAGTTCATTGTCTTAATATGCTGTCAATTTTAACACTACAACTATTATTTTCATATGATAAATCTCCTTTCAGCAGCTTTAAAAATATTTCATTAAAATGTTCTATGGTACCACTGAGATATTTCTTAGAAATTATTTCAGTACTCCATCCTGTTGTTGATAAGACATTGTCACTAAATAGGATGAAGTGAGGTCATTTAGTCATACAGATCATTAATTCAAGTAAGTATATCTCAACATTGCTGGAAACCTGACATAACTAGAGTCTTAACTTTTAAAAATATGTAACTAGAGAAAACACTTGCCTTTTAAACATTTGGGTTTGGTTGTTGTCAGATTTATTCTTGCATTTTTTTTTTAATTCCCCTGTACTATAGTTTAATTTTGTATCACAACGCAAGAACCCCATCCATCAAGAGGTATAGGTTACTTTAAGTAATAGAATCTTGTAGGACTCTGCTTTTGTGATAGAATACAAAATTCTTTTCCTGCCAAGATAAGAAATAGGACAAAGAGTAACATAAAATGGATAAAATGGAATCGGACAATCTCTTTAGATATTTTATGACATTATTACGTAGTTCCTTTTCTCTCTGTGCAGAAAATATGCCTGGCTTTCAGGTGAACAGTGTAAACACCTTTTGAAAGTGTTTAACAGGAAAGTAATTCTACAATAATATAGCTTGGGTGACTGGTTACTGCTAGTATGGCTTTTGGTATATTCTGATGACCTTATACAGGAGATTTTACAAGCTTTATATTAGAACATTAGCATTTTAGATAATAGTATTTGCATTTAGTTGATGAACAGTATTGGTTGATTATGGCGTATGATTATCAATAGTGAATTTCTTGAGGTGCATTTTTTTTATAATGCTAAGACTGCATCCTTTTATAGGGTTTTCTTTTCAGGGGCATAGAATATACCTTCTGAACACCATCTGTGTATCTATATAGCTTTATCTGTATATGTATATCTTTCTAAAAGGTATATATTTCTACATCTATACCTTTCTAAAAGAGTAGCTTCTGGAAAATGGATCTCTGCCTCCCACTCAATATATGGACAGACTGAACAACATTGGCACCGTATGATCAGCATCTCCAGGCACATGAGTTTCTTGTGCATAGGCAAATTTCCAGTCTTCATGGAGGAAGGCTGATGACTTTGGAACTTATCATTAGACACACACTAAAAAATCTAAACCAAATAATTGAGGCACAGCAAATTCACTAGTTGTGTTTCAGATGTCTAGGACAGAATGGTTTAGAGGATTTGGTTGTGCAAAGTATATTGGGTGTCCATAGCAAATTGTTGGCAGTAGGGGCTGCATGGCGGCCTCTGTGAGGAGAGACACAGCCAGATCCAGCCAGCTCCGACCGGCCCACCGCAGGGCACGGCTGGGCCCCCCAGCCTCAGTGGGGGCACCTCGGGGAAAATGTATTTAAGCAAGGTTAAAATGCTACACAGAAGTTTGTGAGAGAAAGCAGTGCAGACAAAATATTTGAGAAACAGTCCTGGAGACACCAAGATCAGAGAAGAAGGAGGGGGAGGAGGTGTTCCAGGTGCTGGAGCAGAGATTGCCCTGCAACCCCATGGAGAAGACCACGGTGAGCCAGGTTGTCCCTCTGCAGCCCATGAAGGAGCACAGTGGAGCAGATACCCAAACTGCAGCCTGTGCAGGACCCCACTCCAGAGCAGGTGGATATGCCCTGAAGGAAGCCACAGCCTATGGAAAGCCCATGCTGGAGCAGGTTCCTGACAGGATTTGGGGTATGTGGAGATGAAGACCATCCAGGAACAGTCTTTTCCTGAAGGACTGCAGCGCTGCAGAGGACCCATGCTGGAGCAGGTTTATCCTGAAGGACTACAGCCTGTGGGAAAGACCCACACCAGAGCAGGGGAAGCGTGAGAAGGAAGGAGTAGCAGAGAGGAGCTGTTATGGACTGACCACCATCCCCCACTCCCCATTCCCCTGTGCTGTTTGGTGGAAGGAGGTAGATCAGTCAGGAATAATAGAGTGAAATTGAGACTGGGAAAAAGAGGGCCAGTGTATGTAGGTGGAAGACCTACTTTATTTTTAATTGGCAATAAATTAAATTAATTTTATCCAAGTTGAGTCTGTTTTGCCCATGATGCTCACTATGAAGTGATCTCCCTGTCTGCCTCAACCCGCAAGATTTTTCATCTTATTTTCTCCCCCAAACCTGTTGAGGAGGGGAAGTGAGAAAGCAGCTGTGTGTGGGTGTGGCAGCCATCCAACGTAAACCCACCACACACCAACAAGCACCAGTCTTGGGGATTAGCAGATTTAATAAAAATAAAAGTAAAAATAGGAACCTTCAGTATTTTAACCTCCTCAAGTACGTCTTGCACCTAAGGACAAAGTCTGTAGCAAGAAAGTTCTAAAATATTTAAATCCAGGTTAGCTACTGATATAATTAACACAAGGAATTCCATTTAAGATTCTTGAAATATGGTGAAAGCACGATAACAATAAGCCCTATAAACAGTGTGGAAGACGTTAGACAAACCTTCTGCTCAGTACTTTGACAGAGGCAAGTGCTGCACCGATGGCAGATATGCCTGGAAGATGGCACTGGAATAGCAAGGAATTCCGAGGAGTCTGAAGTTGGCGTTCCAACGTAGCAAGAAGCCTTACATTGTTAAATAATACCTTCTGGAAAGATGTTTTCCATTAGTTCTACAGGAAAAAACTCTTGCCTCTTCCATTGGAGCGGAGAAAAACTCCAGCCAGAACTAGAAGTACTAAGGAAACATGATAGGCCCTAACAGTATGTCTCTTTCCATCACTCACTATCCTCATATTCTGATGAACTTTTTCATCAGAAATATAAGGACTGATCAATATTGATTAATTTGTATTCCGAATTCAGTGTAATAAAAGCACAATGTAATGCCATCTTCATCAACGGAAGAAATGGCAGAGGAAATTTTCTTGATGATATATACACAGCTAGTATATGATATTCCATTTAATGTATGATGTTGGAGCTAATATATTGTTGGCTCAATACAGAGAGAATGTAATCCTTCACATGGTCTGTAAAGAAAACTGAAGGGCAGATAACTGATGAGGAAGCCCTAAAGGAGAGTATTTGAACCTATGTTGTGGTCCAAGATTTGTTAAGACCAATGTGTCCACAAAACATTTTAGCTATCAGTGAATCAGCATTTTCAGCAGGAAAAAAAATGGCAGTGGAGAGTGTTAGATCTGCTCTTGTTCCAAAAAATAACATGCACACTTTCAAAACCCATGGATTCATTGCCTGTATATTTTACTGCCTTGTAGCTTCGCTGTACATTCTCCTTCTTTTATGTGGCTCAGTCTTCAGATCGTTTTCATTTGTCCCTTGTGTTTTGTTATTTTGACAATTTATATTGCTCATTGAAACACTATTTTTTTTTTTTGCCTTTAAGTTTTCGTTTCAGGTTGTTTTCTGACAATGTGCTGCTTGTTGCCCTTTTCTTTCTTCTCTAGATGGTATTTAACACCTTTTGATTGATGATAATTAGTATTTAGAAACTCTTATTTGTTGCAAGTATGCTTATACAGACCATTTAAACTTATGTTTCTTGCAGGTAGGCTACTTAACAAGGTTGTTGGGTTTTTTTTTTCTACTTTGTCAGCTAAGTATTTGTGTTCCTTTTCTGGTTAACCTGGTACTTATTTTGTCTACTTGTATGAATTTTAAACTTTTTTTTTTTTCACCTTTACAGATGAGCTCTGTTAGTTATCTTTTCAATTCAAATATTACATTCATATAGAATAAATAGTTTAAGCATTTCAAATTTTGGGGGACTGTTTATACATGTTTTCTTCTTCCTTTAGTTCAGTCTAGGTAAAACATTGTCTAGAATGCCATGATAGCTTTTTATGGAGAGAATGACTAACCCTTTTACTCACCTTTCTCTTTTAATCTTTCAGCTAGATGAATGTAGGAGTAAAATGGAAATTTTCATTTTTGTATGTTTCAGATTCATAGATGAATATGCCATTAGTCATTGACTTGCAACTGAAAAGTTCTTAACATAGCATCTTGCTTTGAGAAAAATCAAGTCATGAATGACTTGAGGAAGATTAATTTATTAAAATAACATAAAGACTAAGCAGAAGCTAAACAAAAATGTAGCAACAAAAAGATTTCTAACCTGGCTGTTTCCATGACAACCTCCCTTCTCAGAGTTTCAAAAGCCATTTCTGCAGTACTCCTGTGCTACTCATCACTTTCATTGTACATTATTTCAATGGATAGATATTTCTGTTTTATCCTTATAAAAAATTCAGGTGAAATACATGATAGAAAATATTTCTTTATTTGTATTCTAATAGTGTCAATGATGCCTGATTTACATTAAGGACAATTATACAATGTGCTTTACGTATGTGTTTTCATTTCACAGTTGCATAGGGATTAATCTGATCCAGAAAGTTCAACAGGTTTTTTTTTTGTTTTTTAAGTGCAATAATCATTGCTGTGAACAAAATAGTAAATGGTTAGATATATTAAGTATTGCTTTCCCTGTTTTGTAGTTGTAGAGGCAACGTGAATACAGGTGGGATGAACATTTTGCTGGAGGTACCAGTCTCTTGTACCAGAGTTTAAACTGAGAAAGCTTAGATTTAGAGAACTAAGTTTTAGACAGTTGAAGGTAGATGAGATGAGATGAATTCCAGATGAAGTGATTTTCTCTGTGGCTAGAGACACTGCAGTGAAAATGGACAGAGGTCTCCTTAGCCTTATTCTGATGCCTTTCTTCCCTCTTTACAACTGAATTTTGGGGATGGTTTTTTTTTTGATTCACACAGTTTTCTTCTCTGTTATTTTCATTGTATATTTAAGGTTCCAAAAAGGGTTCATCTATTTTAATAAAGTACAATTTTTTACTTTAATCCACTGACTGGATCTGAAAAAGAAAAGTGGAAAATGTGTATGTATTAAAACTAAATGTGAATCATCAAAGAAAGAACATGAGGGAAGTTATGTGCAGCAGGACGATAAAGGCAGAATTGCAGTCCCTATATGACAGTGAAAATAAACTGTAATAAGGCACCATTAAAAAGTTCAATAAAATCAAACTTCACAAAAGCTACCACACAATTTTTTATGTTCAACATAATTGTCAGTCCTTTTTAAAAAAATAACTCAGAACTGAAATTGAAAAGCTACTACCTAAATTGTTGAAGTAGACTGACAATGTTTGAGGCAAACTCCGCACTGTCTGCATATGTTATGCCTCCCACAACGGAAAATAAAAAAATAAACTAATTAATAGCATGGCTTTGCTGCAGCCAAATTACAGTCTAAGTTGCCCACATTATTGCCCGCATTATTCATCAGTGGTTGCATCCAGCCTTAATAGACACTCCTCAAAGTCAGGTACTCAGGCCAAACACAATCACAAGAGCCTTAGACCAGATTCACATAGTTCACTTTAATGACAATAAAACAATGTTGATGTAATTAGCAATAAAATAAATGCTATCAGTGATCAATTTGGCATAGCTGTTTCTTGAAAAAAGAGCACCTGCTCAACTCACTGGGGTTTACTACGGCATGATGTACTCAAACTAGGGGCAGGTCTACCCATGCTACTAGTTATGCTCAACTTTAACGATTATCTACATGATTAAATTGAGATCCCTTTACAAAGTTAATTGGTTTTTTTTCACAAAATATTTGACTTCAATTTGAGAACCAGTTGTGTCAACTACCTTCATTGTGTATTTTCTTAAACAGCCTGTACATCTTAGACAATGTGTTCATCTATGCACCATCTACTCAAGTATATTTTTCTTTGGTTGCAGATTGACTTTTTAAAAGACATAATATCATACTGATGTTTTTCCTAAATAAGGTTCAATTTAGCCTTAAAACATTCTTGGTCACGCATATAGTTTCAGTTTGGGGTTTGTAGATTTCTTATGATCCCTAGAAATTCAAGTTACAAATTTGTAATAAGTTACAAAAACATTTGTATAAACACAAACTCATTTGCAAAATTTACATATAATATGTCTTTAACTACCTATTATTAATATCTGTTTATGACTGTTAATGTAAATAATCAAACCTGCTTACGGAAATTCATTTGATTTCACAAACAAAACCATAGGTTGATAAAAAAGGTCTGTATGTGCTTTGTCAGGGAAATATTTAAAAAGAAAACACACTGAATTTGTCTTTTCTATAGGTGATGAATTTTTCTCATTGGAAGCAACTTTATGAGATCTTTCTTTCACAAAATTCTACATAAACTTATTTACTTACCCTGCCCATAGTTTTATTTTGTCTTCTTTACTACTTTTTTTCTTAATTGAATGAAAAAAATATTTTATTTTCTTGAGCCGGGATGATAAACCACGCTGTTCTTCATGGAAATATGTTATCAGTTTGCAACAATTCTATGCCTTCTTTTATTACAATGATTATACTCCTGTACGACAATGCAGCCCTGCCACATTTTTTGACTTCTTAACTGTCTATGTCTTGAAATTGGTAACAGGGCTGGGAAAAGATTCTTCATAGCCTCATGGACCAACTTTGAATGGTCATTGTTGGACACTCTCACACAATGATAAATTAATCGGTTGCAGTTAGCAGTGCAGAAGATCTGTTTGGGACTTCAAGTCTGTCATCGTAACTAGGCATGGTTATTCTCTCCAGTATATTTTGGATAAACTGTGGTTAGATAGGAAATTGGCTATCGGGTTATTCTTTCTACTTACCAGGCAGGAATCCAGTGCACAACCCATCTGCAAGTAGTCCCTGAGAGGACTCGGCAGCTTGCTTCCTCAAGCTTGTAACTCAGCCTGCGCCAGCTGTGTCAGCTGGACTTCCAGAGAATAAAAATCATGCTTCTGACAGATGGATAGAGAGACTGTACATCAACCAACAGAGAAACAGAGCACAGTACAGACTGCATATAATCCCAAGAGCCAATTCAACTTTGCTAACTGAGGTTTAGTTTAAAAGTGTGGTTCTTTGGGCTTCTTGGTCCAATGCAAGTTTCTATTTTTAAGCAAGTCCATTTAACTTCCTTCTCATGGAATTAACTTCCTTGTCACCCAAAACAAACCTTTAGATTGTTTTTTTTCTATATTGGTTTTGGTTGGGATGGAGATAATGTTCTTCACAGCACCTCGTACGGTGCAGTGTTTTGGATTTTTTTACTAAAACAGTGTTGATAACATGCAAGTGTTTTAGTTATTGCTAAGCAGTACTTGCACAGCATCAAGAACTTTTCTGTTTCTCACACTGTTCTGCAAATGGGTAGGCTGGGGGTGTTCAAGAAGTTGGGAGGGGACACCACAGGGACAGTTGACCCCAACTGATCAAAGGGATCTCCCATATTATATAATGTCGTGCTCAGCAATAAAAGCTGTGGGGAAGAAGGAGGAAGGGGAAGACATTTGGTGTTATGGTGTTTGTCTTCCCAAGTAACTGTTACATGTGATGGAGCTCTGCTTTCCTGGAGATAGCTGAACAGCTGCCTGCCGATGGGAAGCAGTGAACGAATTCCTTACTTTGCTTTGCTTGCATGCACAGCTTTCCTTTACCTATTAAACTGTCTTTATCTCAACCCATGAGTTTTTCTCACTTTTGCCCTTCTGATTCTCTCTTTCATCCCACAGTTGGGGAGTCACCAATGGCTGTGTGGGGTTTATCTGCCCACTGGGTTTTACCAACAACATTACCGTATCTTTTCCTCCCTGTTTTTGTTCCTTAAAATGAGATGCAATGATATACTAAAGACTACTAAAAGCATTAATATATTATCATTCATCAATGTGCATTTTAGTTAAACAGATTTCTTACATATTCTTGTATGCTTTGAGATAAAATTAGCTCAGCTGTTGCCTAGCTCCAATAGCACAAGAAATAGTTAATCCCACCAGTCATTACCGTTCTTCAGGTGTATGTAGGAAATTATCAGTGAATAACTCTCTCTTTCACCCACCTACATCTTTCTAGTTACCCTTTTTGACTTCAAATATTCAATCTTTCAACACAAATTATCTTCTCCAGCCTTTATATCAACAGCTTTTCTAGTGCCAAGGTTTATGCAATAAAATGGCATGTTTAGGTGTGATACCACATGAGCTGTATAGAATGACAACTGTCTTAATCCTCCATGACTTGATACCTTTCTTGAATTGCATTGACCGTTATTCTGTCATATTACACTGCAAACTCATATCTAATTTGCTACCCATGCTCACCTACCATCTCCGCTGAGAGAAAGTCTGTCTCCTGAAGTTTTTCCTGTTTGCAAGATTTTATACTCATTTAATTCCTGTGGACACAGACACAAATAATACTGTAAAGTGTAATTGTTATGCCTGTATTTTGTCACAGAACATTAGAATGTAAAGACCCTGTTTCAAACCAAAGCTCTAAAACACTCAAACCAAAGAAAAACATGGTCAGTGTGATTCATACTGAATATGGATTTTTATTCTAGTATCAAGTGCTAGAAGGTTTTGGTTTGGATTTTTTTTGTTTCTGAAAGACCTAATGATTTCAATTTATTGTGCCTGTTTTGCCAAAGTCTCCTGATTTGGGGGACAGAAAATTAATTTCTCTTTCAGCAATTTTACTTTTCAGTAAAGTCTCTTCTAATGCTAGGGAAAACAGCATTTTTAGAAGATTCTAGTGACTGAATTTGTGAAAATATTTACTTTATAGCCAACTACGGTATGCAGGTTTCAAAGTCTCAGTGTTTTCAAGCTAGCTAGGCACAGGGATGAGGCGAAGCGACACCCGGGCACTTGACCCAAGCTGGCGAACAGGATTATTTCATACCATGAATGTCACATTCAATGTAAATTAGAAATTTTGCTGAGGATTGCTCCTCTTCTATGAGGACTGTGATCCTGAGAACTTCTTGCCCCAGTGCTGGACCCCTGAGGCCTTTCCTTCCTCCCAGAGCTGTAGCACTCACAGTGTCCAACATTTGCTGCCACTGCTGGGAATGCACAGATTCCTACTGATATAATTGGCTGAGTATAATCCTCTTATATTTCATATTGATATCAGGATCAATATTGGTTCTTTAGTATTGTTAATGTTAATTATATAGTCTTATTCTATTTAATGTGTTCACACTTCAACCCTCATTTTATCTTGTTTTTTCTAATTCCCCTTCCCAGATGGGGAGGGGTCATTGGGTGATAAAATAATTGTCTAAATGACAATAAATTGTTGTGGGTTCTTCAAACCATAACACAGTCTTGCTAATAAGAACTATGACACATATTAAATCTGGATTCACAAAGAATGGCAGGTTTGTGTAAATGTTGTATATCCTACCTTCCTTTGTAAGGATGGAAAGAGTGAGAGGTTTTTCCAGTGGGCATTTCAGATCAGGAATTAAATTTCATTGCTCTGAATAATTCTCCGAGGTTTTTTCTAGTCATATTAACTATGAAATGCACACTGGGAGATTAGCTACAGTTAGGTTTTTTGGAAACTTTTATTCTCCTTATTGTCATTTAACTGAGTAAACTGCATACAACATCTTAAACTGATTTGCATGCTTTTAATGCAGTACTGGAATCCGCAACAATTTTCTATCTGTAATCTAAAATCTATTAAATAGTTCTGAAGTCCTGTGAATAAGAGTTTCTTCCTTCAGGACATGTAGAATTTAAGGCAATAGATGTATAATATGATACAAGAGTTTTAACTAAATGAGATTTTAATGTATTTTCTTCCTTTACATTTTCCTCATCATTTTAGATTTTGCAAATTATTTGTGAATAATAATTCAAAAATAGCTATTTATGAATGACTATTGTGGCCTTACTAGGTGTTTGCTCTGGTTAAGCCAAGTCTTTGAAAAGGCTTGGCTTAGGTGCTTCATATTGACCAGACTTTGCCATGGGATGACTTAGCATACCCCTCTGCCAAAAACACCCCTGTATTTACGTAAATTCTTTAAGTGTCTCTGGAGGAAAATATCCTGCCTATTAACTTCAGTGGTTGCTGTATGTATAAAGTTGCAGTTCTGAAACAAAAGAGTTAGGTGACTAATGTAAACAGGCTGAAAATCTGATTATTTTTAATATAAAGTATTCTTACGTAATATTTCACTTTCCTTTTCTCTCAGACGTGAAGCAACATATATGAAAACATGATTTTAACCAGTTTTTCTGTTCAATAAGCCAAAATTATGTAGCGTCTTACATATTCACATATAATTCCAGCTGACAATAGAGACAGTGAGCTACATTGGTTCTCTGGCATTTGTTTTTAGAACCTTTTTCTTTTTCTCTTTTAATTTTCAGTATTAATCCAATACAACCTTTCTTTTGGGGGACTGAGGAGAGAGAAGCTTATACGAGTTCAGTGGCTGAGTATGGAAGACCAAATAAGGGTGTCAGTTGTTACAATACTTGAAAGAATGTGACATCTGTAATGGTCAATATTTTACAAAATTCTAAAATTTAGCATAGTGGCAAATCTCCCTCTGTTTTTCAGTGGTATTCAGTTCAGAATCTATTGTGGCTTTTTCCTAGTAAATGAGTTATGATTCCTGAGTTACATTTATTACTATGTCTTTGAGATTTAAAAATAAATTTAAGGGATGGCCTAGATTAGGCAAATTGAGCCTTAAGGAATGCTTCAAAATATATAGCTTTTCTTTAATCTCAAGCCTTTATATGCCTGAATTTTATTCTCTAAAATTTATGTAAGATTTTGTCCAAATCTTCCTGAATTTAGATTAGATTAAACATAGCATCACTCTCAGTTCCTCATTCTTTCACACAACTTTTAATAATGTATTAAATCCCGTGCAACGTTGTGTTAACTAAATTAACTAATTTAGGTCTTTTTTTTTTTTTTTTTAACATCTCTAGGTGCACTAAAAGCCACCTTCTCAGCCAGTGCCAGTTCTTTTATACAGTCCTGGAATACAGCTCAGTAGGTATAGAAATGCAAAAAACTGTTAAAAATATCAACTTTTCCTTGCTAGGTTAATTCTAGGAGTAACAATCGCCTCAGTAGTGTTCAAATTGTCAATATGAATGCTTTAAATGAAGTTGCCACAAAAAATATTGTAGCAACACATGACCATAATCATGTACACTCAGCTACTACACATGTACGTTAGTGATGGCTTCTTCTAATGTTTTGATGTCGGTTTTTTTTCTCTTAATGCTCATTACCAAGAGCTCCTTTCTAGGATCTACATTCATAAATATGCATAAATTCATCTACAACCCTTTGTCTACCATGAATAAAAGGAGATTTGAGATTTGGCGGGGAGGGGGGGGGTTGTCATTGGGGTTGTCTGTGAACTTCGTCCTGAGAGCTTAATTCTTTATACACAGACATTACTGGGGTCACCCAGTAATTCAAGGTGTCTGCCTGAAAGTAAAATTCTACTCTGGTCTCTTTAATTAGATAGTACATTCGTAGTCAGTGCTAGGATTTATTTATCTTGGCAAAATGTGGAAGTCTAAACTGTCCTTGCTGTAACTGGCACATTATTTGGGGAAGGTATTATTTATAAAGTTTTTAACGCTTGTCCTTATTGTATATTGTATCTTTTAGAATTTCCCATCAGTGGAGGCTTAAGTCTTCAAAATACATCATTTTTTTCGCATTCTTATGGTTATGTTATACTTTATTTCATTCCAATAGATTTTCAGTTCTTTCTTCAAAAACATCCTAATCTTTTGCCATTGCCTATGCAGTTATCTTAGTCTGCCACATGCATTAGTCAGCTGTTAGCAAAAGCACTTGTATTTTAGCAATTCTTCTTTGTGGAACAAGGTATGCTTAGATTTCACAACCAATTTCCTTTGGCTCATATATAGGCCAATCAAAAAATAAATCTCAAACAAAAGACTTGCTTATTCCTTCCTCCCTCCTTTCCACTCTGGGTCAAAACTTTTACAATACAATATCTACATTCTTAGTTACTGTAGTCAAAGGATTAAAAATATGACTTAATGAGAACTGAGGCAGAAGTTTAATCCTTCATGCTGAAACTTTCACCAAAATTTAGTCATCCAGCTCTTTTGAGCTAGTCCTGCAATTTCTAGCTCTGTGTTAAGTGTGAGAAGAAAGACACTTGTCAACAACTGGTTTGACTGTTTCACCTGGGACAGACAAAGGTTCAGGAAACAAATTTATATATTCACAACTCACCTTAAAATCTTATCTTGCCAATGGAAAAAACACTAAAACTTTTAGGACTCATTTCACATAGTTTTAAATGTCTACCAAGTGATGATTCACAAACCAGAAATGCCTTTGTTTTTTCATCACTGATGTAAAAGTCATTAGGAAGACTAGATCAGCTGTATGCAGTAAATCTGCGCTGTAAATATTTATGGTTAACAACACAAATCCCATTCTTGGTTGTTAATTATCCATATTTTGCTCTTCACCCTCACATCTCTGAGTTAGTTGCCCTTTTTTTTTTTAAGAACACACATTGGAAATGTTTCTCACCCTTTTTGCTTGGAATTAAACAACATATGTAAGACAGAGAAGCATGGGACAGATAACATCCTGTATCACTGAGAGCTGAAAGACTGATAGCAGTATTTGCGTATTTGGGTATTATTACTTCCTTATCACAGACTTCAATTTTCTGACATTTAAGATAGCATGCTTAATTTTAGCCACGTGAAGGCCAAAATCCCTTATGAATTCTCTGCTGTGTTAGAAGAGGCGAGTTAATGGTAAAGCTTTTCAGTCATTAGAAGCATCAGAACTGAACTTTCACTTTCATGGAGCATATAGAAATAGCACTTTTAGACTTGTGACTTTTTGGAACTTGAAATTAGTGAATTTAATGGGCTTTTTTAATGCATACAGACAAAAAGCTTTATTACATAAAGTTTACTTCATAAAGAACATCATCACATAAAGTTTTTTTTATAAAGATATGAGGATAAATATGATAAACTATTTAAATGCTTAAGATATTTTTTCTGAGTCTCTGTGTTCTAATTTTAATTATCTGACAAATTTATAACAAAGAATATTCTAGCATAGGAAATACTGTCTTGCTTTTGAAGGAGAAATTAACAGCCAACACTTTCAACAAATAATGAGACTCGACATTTCATGAAGAGCTTTATTAGAATTTAGAAAAGAAAATAGAATAATCTTATGTTTCAAGAAGATTTACACCTGATACAAAAGACAGGTTATCAGGACATGTATTAAGTTGAATACACTAGCTATCTTGATGCGTTCTATAAAGGCAGATGGTTTTCAGGACACCTGAAGTAATATCAGGAAAAAATGCCAATGTCTATAATGTTGCTGTCATTTACGAAAGTGTATCGATCAGATAATTGCAATTGCTGGCTGTGCATGTGATGAATCAAATAATAATTTATTCTACTTAACGAAATCCACAGAAATCATTAGTTATACTAAATGTCTTCTAATTATTCATTTTCTATGGAAGAATTAATGTATTTAAAATCATCAAAACACCAGTCACTACCAACCAAACTTGATTACTCAGTGAAATGTGTGTAAGATGCCTACAGAAGAACAGTCCTAGAAGCAGTGGAAGGAATATTATGAGTGAGTTAATTAGGTTTCTTGAGGAAGTACCTGCTGTCATGTTGAAACTGGTATTTAGACTTTTTATTCTTTACATCTAAAATACCATACGGTTGCACTGATTTTCAAATAATTATGACAAAAGTCAGAAAGTTCTTACCAGCTCTTCACTTCTATACTCGGAGACACTTGAGGGCATTTTAAAAGTTTGCTTTTCTCAAAGTATTACTCCAAAAGAGTAGCCCATAGTAAATAATGATTACCACTGTTCTGCAATGCATGCCTCCCTCCTCTTTCCTGCCCCCCAGAATATGCCATATAAGTAAAAAACATAGAATAACAGTGTTGAACACCTGGGTGTAGCTAGAGAAGTGGAATCTTACTGGAAAGACTTCAGAAAGCCAAGGTAAAACCTTGACTCTGTTGAAACGATATGGATTTTGTTGATTGTTTACAGTGAATCATGTATTTTCCAAGGTGAGCATAGCTTTGGAAAAGAGCATACTTTATGAACTACTAGCTTTAGAAGTACTGGAAAAACAGAATGCTAAAATGTGGCCTTGGCTGTCAAACTGCATTCAGTTTCTGTATATTACTTTTTCTAGGGGGAAAAAGACATTTTAATAGAAAATTTTGTTTTGGAAGAGAAATGTCTTTTAGCCAAAACCCAAAACTAAAACAAACAAAGAAGTGGAGTTTCCATGGTGTTTCATTTTCTTTATTTCATAAACTACAATCTCTGATCATATTTCTGTGATAAAGCATAGTCTCATAACCACATCTCAGAAGCTGAAGTCAAGCTTTCTCAACAATTTAGACTATTTTGATAAAATGATTGAAAGTTAAAATTTAAATGCTAGCCCTGACAAAATGGCAGAACTAAATGGGAACCATGTAGAAGTGTGAGCATTTGTCTAGACAAGCAGTACAGAACAATTGAGAAAATAGGTCTGGAAGAAGAGAGAGTGTGAGTACTACCTATAAAGCCTGGGGTGTAGAGCTGACTGAAGTGACATTGAGTTAGGTCTATAGGCAGCAGAGAATGGATAGGAGAGTGAGCAGTCATCAGCAGGCAGATGTGGCATAGCTGAGGCATGCTAACACTGGAAACATATTCAACTGGAAAACGTACTAAAGCCAGGGAACCAATACGGTAACTTTCTTCCTCAGTATCAAAAAAGAGAAGAAATATGTTATTCTGATAATCTCTGGCAACAGATCAGGTGTACAGAATTATGAAACTACGGAAAATAACAATTGTTCAAACACATTGTTAGTAGCCACCTCTGGGTGTGACAGGCTAACACATCTAATTGGATCCCTTTTACTGAGGTCCTTTTCCCCTTTTTTTGCCAGTAATCTTCTCTTTAATTTAAATGTTTAAAATATTTTTTTTTTTTTAAATTGGGAAATTAATGCCATTTAAGATCACCCAAAATTCATTATTTAGGACACGTCTAGGCACGTAGTATGTTACATAAGTAGCTCTATATGTCACTTAAGTTTCTGCCACTCTATTTTCTTCATTGTTTTTTAAATTTTCATGTTTTAAAAAATAAAAGTTATAATAGCTATTGAGTAAAAATATTTTTATAAAGAAATATAAGACTATGAGCCAGATAATGTTGCTGTACTACCGTTTCTCTGCATTAAGGGGAATGTAATAGGCTTGCTGCATGGGTACACCAACTAGATGCAGGTCAGAAGTTTCCATGTATTAACAGGAAAGATCAATTCACCTTATAACATTTAAAATCAGTAGAATTCTATATCATTTGCAGCTTCCAGACAGAAGTGTTACTGTTTCTGTAGTCTTGTTGCCCTAGAACACCCTCTCTCATTTCCTTCAAAGGCTCTGTCTTGTCATTCGGTTTTAATGGTAAATATACTGAAGGTTGTTTCTTCTTGTCTAAATAGCAGACAGAAGAGCCTAACTATAAAAGCTTTATTGTCATTCAAGTGATTGTTCTTCATATCTATATCAATTCCATATACTTTCTTTTAATAATATAGCTAATAAACATAAGAAACGTATTTATAATGAGTTATAACGTAGATGCATGATCTTTGCAAAAGTGAAATACCTGAAAATAGAAACACAATGAGGAAAACCATGAAACTCCACCAAAATTCTGATTTTTTATATTTTTAGTTGTGTATTTTGGTGCTTATCTTTATTAGGACCATTTTAAAATAAATTTGTTTCCATTCTACTTTATGGTGTTCTGCACATTAACAGATGAATCAAGCCGTTAACTAGCCATGATGAAAAAGTTAAATAACCTCATGCTCCAGTATTTCCTTACAATTGGGTGCTATATACATTTTTGAAAGGACATTTCATGTATTCTTAATGCTAAAGGCATTCATCAAAATGAATTTTATGCTATTACTGAGTTTTGTTCTTTTAGTTGAATTTCAATGATTACTTAATCACGGTGTATAATTACCAGCCTGTTTAGTAGTCCATCACTCATGAATGATATTGATATTCATGGAATTCATCTGCTATTTGAAAAGATGGAAAGTAACCTCAAGTTTTGGTTGCCTGGCACACAGAAAGAGACAGTAGGATCAATATTCTGACCCTTAATTATTATGTAAAGTACCTTTATTCAAACACAATGAATTATGTTTCAACACAAATAAAGATCTAAGGATATATGCATCAGAACAAAGAGCTGAATTCCCAAGGAAGATGCAGGCTTGGGTAGGCAGTAATATAGGAATGTACTAAAATACTATGCAAAACATGGCATGACGTTGCTTTAACAACTACTTTGTAGCTAAATGAATCCTCTGTTTGCTCTTTGTTTAAATCTTTAAGTTTGTAGTAACTGCAATTACCATCCAATTAAGACCAAATTGTGATCATAGTGTTCAACCATATTTGGAAAAGAAAGTTAAAGACTTGATTTCTGCCTCAAAAATGAGTGTTAATATCACAAGACAAGAAACTTCTCTGGAGCCCCCATACAATTCTCAGAAGTATGAGAGAACCTGAGGTACAGGATAGGGCTAAATTATTTCCCCACTACAGTGAAAGTGAAAAGTTGTAATTTAGAGTTTAAAAAAAAAAGTCATATTGTGTGTATGATTATATGGTGTTTTGAAAGAATCCTTGAAGCCACTTCCAACACTTTCATTATATCTGTTGTTCACACAGACTGAAAACCAAAGCCTTTTGACTTGCTGGAAGCATCACTGTTATTGGTAGACAGACTGACTACTGGGCATAATGGTTTTGCATTCTTATGTGGCAGATTCATTGGCAAAACCAATACAGATTTATCAAAGGTAAATTGGGTTTAACCAACCTGATTGCTTTCAATGACTAAACAGTTTTCTCACTGGATGCTGGATGAGAGGAGAGCTGTGGATGTTATCTACCTTGATTTCAGTAGAGCATTTGACACAGTCTCTCACAACATCCTAGTTGACAAGCTGGTTAAGAAATGGACTGGACAGTTGGACCGCAAATGGTGGAAAACTACCTAGACTACTGAGCTCAAAGGATGGTAGATAATGGCTGGAAGTCAAACTGGCACCCAGTCAAGAGTGGGTTCACTCAGGGTTCAATACTATTCAATATCTTTCTAGATTATATGGATGGTGGGACTGAACGCATCATCACAAATTTTGTGGATGGCACCAAACTGGGTGGAGAAGTAAATAAGCCAGAAGGAAGAGCACCCATACAGAGAGACCTCAACAGGCCAGAAAATTGGGCCAGCAATAATCACACGAAGTTCAACAAGGATAAATTTAAAGTCATGTAACTGGAATAACCCCAAAGAGCAGCACAAGCTGGGGTCTTTACTGCTACAAGCAGGTAGGGGTATATCTTTGACAGGAAGATTCTAGGGTCGTGGTAGATAGCAAGCTGAACTCGAGCCAGTGGCATGTAGCTCAGCAGCAAGAGAGCATCCTGGACTGCAATGTCTAGTGTATAGTGAGCAGATCAAGGGAGGCAGTTATTCAGCTTTACTTGGCACTTTTTAAACAACATCTGGAATATTGTGTCCACTTATGTTCCTTCCAGCTGAAAAGAGACACAGGAAAGTTGGAGAGTGTCCCACAAAGGGCTCCAAAATGATCAGAGGGTTTGAGAACTGGACATATGAAGAAAGGCTGAAGGAATTGTGTCTCTTCAGCTTAGAGAGGAGATATCTCAAAGGAGATCTCATCACAGTTTCCCAATACCTAAAAGGTAGTTACAGAGAACATCAAGGTACTCTCTTCACAAGGATTCCCAGTGACAGAAGAGGCAATGGGCATAAGTAGCTTCAGGGCAAATTCTGTCTGGATTCAAGAAAAGAAGTCTTCACCATAAGAACAATTCAACATTGGAATAAGTTGTCCAGAGAAGTGGTGAAATGTCCCTTGCTGGAAAAATCCAAGACTTGACTTGTCAGAGCCCTGGATAACTTAATTTAAGGTCCCACTTTCAACAGAAAGTTGTACTAGATGGTCTCCAGAGGACTTTTCTGATCTAGACTTTTCTTTTATTCTATACCACTAGGTGCATTTAGACATGCTGGTTGTAACTTGCTTACCTGTAGGATTTGGGCTACTTCTGCATATCAAAGCCTCACAAAAGTGAGCTGATCTGTGAGTACACATTCATTCCAACTTCTCTATAACTTGATTTTATAAAGTAGTGTAGGCACATCAGATTATTTCGGTATTATTAACTGTATAAATAAGGACTTTCTTTCAAGAATAATTGGGTGAGGAGATCCTCAAAGGGAGACATAGCATTCTCCATCAGCTCTGATAGCTGTTATCTGATGTGAAAGTAATGTAATACAGCACATCAGTTCTGACATCTGTGACACCCTATATCTTTTCAAATTTGTTAAGTCATATGGACTTTGTATCTTACGTCTAACTTGATGTGTCTGATATGACGTTCCTAAATTTATCTTTTCTGAAATTAATAGCAAGTTTTTTTCATGTCACAATAGAAGCAGAATAGACACAAGGGAATGCTGAAATTGCACAAAACTGGCAACTTGCTTATCTTCAGTAAAAATGACAGGAGAGTTTACAAATAATATTTTCATGACTATTGTTTCACAAAGCAGATGATTGTTTGGTAATATTACACGAACAGGTTTGGAGGTTGTTTCTTTCCAAATATAGTTGTTCAGAATGGACTGAATACCAGTTATCCTTCTAAATACAGCACTTTGTTTCCTGGAGCTGTAGTACCACTCATTATTCATAAACAGTCCTGCAGTCTGAGTACTTTCTGATGATCGTTTGAGAAGTCAGAGCTCGTATCAAGGTGGACTGACACTGGTATGCACAGCTTCTCCTATTTTAGTTCTTAAAAGATGTTTTGTCTGAGCATATCAACATATGCAGATATCACTATATCCAGTTATGTTCTAAAATATATCCCTGGATAGAGTTAATTACTCAAAACATTACACAAAACAATTTACTGTACAAAAACAATGAAAGAGAGATGTTACTTGCAACAGGCCAATAGACCTTGGAATATGTGCAGCAGCGTACTTCATAGTAGTTCACACAATGGACTTAATTATGTTTTTATTTACTCAGTGAATAAATATCTAGGACTTCACTTTCATGAAAGCATTAATAAAATAGTGAACTTACTTTGCAGAATCATGTATACACTTAACACTTATACACTACATAAAAATAATCTTTTTCTAATGTACTGTAATAATTGCAAAAAATATGCTAGAAAGTTATTATAGATTTACAGAATATTATATAGAAATACAAGAAATGATTTGTTGTGAATTTCTAAGAGTTGGATACCAAATCTTTTGGCAATATACTGTTTGCCGGTCTGATCATCTAATTATATTTGTTATATATTTTAGAATATGTGGGCTGGGTCATTGTCTCACCAAAGTCTAAATATAAGATAATTTTATTAATTTACCTCACTTCACTATACAGAATCAATTACTCTAGTCTCCAGACAATCTCACTGTAAAAATGTCATCTTATTGCAGGGATGGTTGTATATAGACAGTTGGAAGGTGTTATCTAGACATTTTAAGCGTGATATTGAATATTTTGTGAAGAAAGAGTGTAATTACAATATTTGGTTAGTCTGATAGCACTATCATGTTGCATACATGCACCTATAAATTTTGTAATTCAGTCAATCATCAGTCATCATGACCTAAAAATAATAATTCCATGGTTTTATCACACTATATTGTATTTAACATCTGCCAGATTAAACCTATGTTGAAACTGTAAGATTTCATCTCATAATAGGGATAATGAAACTCTTAACCCAGCTGATCAGATTCATTCTCTGTTTGAAAGAAATCTTTCTTTGTTTTCAGAAGATAAAAGGTAGAAAAAGTATTTTTAGAAGTCAGCTATTGAAATTCAATTTATTAACTAAAACATTCATTTCTTTAAAACAAAATTCCAAATATTTTGCCTAGTCAAGCTGAGTGAAAAAAAAAAATAAAGGCAAGGTGTAATTTCTCACAGAATACCCTGTAGGTTATATTTGAAAATCAATTTTGTTTAAGTTCATTGATTTTTTAATAGTGAGCATTTTAAGGACAGTACAAATACTACGCAGTAATTCGATACTACAAAAAAAGGATGGAAGGGGAGGATCAGGCATAAAGGATAAGTATCATCAATGTGAATAAATCATTTGGTGCGTTCTACACCAAGCCATTTCCTAGTGAGGATCTGGTGGTCTGACTGCACATCTTACAAAGTGAATGTGTGCATTTGCAACCTGTCACAAGTGGGGTCCCCCAGGGATCGATATTGGGCCCAACACTGTTTAATATCTTCATAAGTGATCTGGATGATGGGATCAAGTATACCCTGATGAGTTTTCTGATGATACCAAACTGAGTGGAGAAATGGACACTTCAGAAGGGAAAACCACTCTGTAGGAAGACCTGGATAGGCTGGAAGAATGGGCTAACAAGAACCTTAAGAAGTTCAACAAGGACAAGTGTAAAGTCTTGCATCTAAGAAAACATAATCCAGGAGTGCAGCACAGGCTGGGATCTACCCGGCTGGGCAGCAGCTCTGTGGAAAGGGACCTGGAGGTCCTGGTAGACAACAAGCTCAAAATGAGCAAGCAGTGTGCTGCTGAGGCAAAGAAAACCAACAGGATGCTGGGTTGCATCAACAAGGGCATCACCAGCAGAGATAAAGAAGTCATTATCCCACTCAGTGCTTGTCAGGCCACAACTGGAATACTGTGTTCAGTTTTGGTCCCCGCTATACCAAAAGGTGTGGACAGGCTGGAGAGGGTCCAGAGAAGGGCCACCAAGATGATCAAAGGACTGGGAAGCCTGCCGTATGAGGAAAGGCTGAGAGAAGTGGGTTTGTTCAGCCTTGAGAAAAGAAGGCTTAGGGGAGACCTTATCACCATGTTCCAGGGTTTAAAGGGTGGCTACAAAGAAGATGGAGACTCCCTTTATACAAGGAATGACATGGAAAAGATGAGGGGTAATGGATACACGTTACTGCTGGGGAGATTAAGATTGGACACAAGTGGAACATTTTCATCCTTGAGGTCCCTTCAAACCTGATATTCTATGATTCTATGATTTCATGCAAGTATGAATGAAGAAATATAACCAATAAGTAAGCTAATAGAATAGCAGTATTTTCTATTGAATTAGCTAGGAAACACATTCTATATAAAAAGAAATGGTTGATTTGTGGGAGGTTTTCTCTTTTTTAGTCTTCTAGAAAGAGAAGATTAGAGACTATATATTCCCCTTCCCTGTTCCCTAGCTCTCCTTGTCCAAAGTGCTGATAAAGACCCGAAATAGCTCCTGAGTTGAAAAGGCAAAGAAAAGTAGGTGCAATAGTTATGCTGAAGTTGATTTAAAAAAAATAAAATAAATAAACAAAGGAAAACAGAAAGGAATGCTATAACTGATCTGAAAAAAAGCAAGTGAGGTGAGTATTTGTCGGATGTACAAGATTGGCTTTTATAGTAGTTTACCAGACAGGTTTCATCTGCTATCACTATTTATGCTGCAACCTCTGCCCCAGGGCTGTTGCTCAGCAGAAAGCCACTGTGAACTTGCCAGGAATTCTCTGTGCAAGTGACAGTTCAGGTGTAGCCAGGCCAGTATGTACTCCCAGTTCTCTCTATGCTGTCTGTCTCATCCCAGCATCTCAGCTCTGACCATTGCCCCCTCTAACCAGGAGAAGTGCCTTTTCAGCCCCCATAGGGAAACAGAAAATCAGCTAAAGACCACAAACCAAACCAAATCCCCTCTCCTAATCACAGATGTTCAATAAGTACATATCACAGAGGGGATTTTTTTTAGGTTTTGGGGGTGTGTTTTGTTTTTTGGTGTGTTTTTTTGGATTGAATCTTGCACCTCTAAGCTTTTCTTTCCATAGGCTTTAGTCTTGGGAGTGTGATCAAAGAAGAATAGAAACCCACACATCCAAATTTGTACACTATCAACATATGTATGGACTGTTATGGTAACATTAGTGTGTATGGCTTTCTTAATTTTGCCAAGACAAATAAAAGTTATGTGCATAAATCTATCAATGTTTGGGCTCTTGCTCTTAATTTTTTTGATAATTAATTATGCCAGGGCAATTCAGAGGTAAATCTCAATACTTGAACTGCTTGCTGCAAATTTTATTCTCAGGTAACTTGACTGTAAAATATTTTTTTTTTTTGAGTTGGAGAAAGATGCTTAGATCTTTCAAGTATTACGTTGAAGAAAAAGCAGGTGATCAAATAATTGGTTACATCAGTGTTGACTTTAGTGTATTAACTTAAATGTATGCCTGAACTGTGTACTCTTTCACTCAATCTTTTTACATTATATAAAACGGTATTTCTTTTTTTTTTTTTCCACATTAACAGCAAAAAATCTTTGTTTTTTAATCAGATTCTGGGGAAATATGTGTTTAATCAACAGGGAGAACTATGAGTATCAAGCTCCGTACATCTTTTTTGCCCTATAATGCACTGGAAATGAATTTGTTTGTACTCCAGATTCACTCAAAAAAACCCAGGTGTTTTAGCTGCTACTGGAATTCCATGACATGGTAATGATAATATTGCAGACAACTTCAGTAAGATGAGGTGAATCCCACACTGCAGCTTTCACCCCAGTAATATCCCAAAGAACACCAGACCTTGTAGATAAGATTTCAGAAACTGGAAGCACATGGAGAGTCCCTAATAGCAATCTTGTCAGTTCGCAACGTGAAGTTCTTAGCCAGAGATGGTATTAATTTCACTCAGCTTGAGCCATCTTTCTCTGAAATAGCTGTGGATAAATAACACAGTTGCATAAGTAAGCAGGGGAAAAGAGGTACTTTTAGCGAATGATTCATTTCATCATTTTTAGATGTCTATTTTGGATGAAAATAAATCAAACTCAAAAACTTCCCGAGTAGGTTCCTCTTGGAAAATGTAGATGTCTGCAAGCAAATAAATTTATCTCCCTGTATCTATCTGAACTCTCTCCTAAGGCTTCATGTGTGTTTGTGTGTGTATACATAAATATAAAATTATACTTCAACTTGGACTGCTCTGGGTTACTAGTGCACTGGAACAGGACTGCAAAGATAAGAGAGTGTGCAATTTAGCCAATTAATTCAGACAGTTACAGGGATTGAGAATGGCTATTCTGTGGCATTTCAAAGGATATCTTTAGAGCTATAAGTACTCTTCCTTCATGAATACAACTGTAACTCTAACATCTCCGAGTAGTGGGAGAGGAATAAGAATTTATACACATGCCTTTGGGTATAATTTTAAATATCCAGTAAAGGAAAGCTTGAATTGAAAAGGTTGTTTCACAATGAGAATACACAGACAATGTGTTCTGGTATACCAGCCACAGTTATATCCAGAATATATTAATCTTTTGGATCAATTTAGGAAGAAATTACAGAAATGAAAGCCTGCTAACATCAATGTGTAAATAAAATAATTTGGTTTACTGTGGGGTGTTCATTATTACCATATAATGGAATTCCATTAGCATTTGAAGTATCTGGTGTTTTTCAATTCATTGTGGAGTTTTACTTCTATCTTCCTATTAGAAAACACTTAGTCTGTTTCTTGCAGAAAGACAGAGATTTCCCAAGTCTTACCTCTTTTAAATCACTTGTATATGGATACAACCAATCTGAGGTGTAATCAAAGCATTGTCAGAATGGGCGGAGTTGACTATTCTTTCTGGAAATAGTTAATTTTTCCTTCTGTAAGTAGTGCTCTGATATGACTATATAAATTGAGAAATTATAGGCTTCCTCCTGTATTTTCTGTTTGCACCAATAATTTAGGTTGGAAGGACCTCGAGAGGTCATCTATGTCAGCCTCCTGCTCGTCTAACTTGAAAGTTAGATCAGGTTCCTGAGGGGCTTGTCCAGTTAATATCTAAAAATCTCCACTGACAGAGATGTCACAGACTCTCTGAGTGACCTGCTGCAGTAACTCAGGGATCAATGCTGCATCTGACTCCCTCAGCAAGTTCACAGATGACAACATGTTGTGAGAAACAGCTGGTATGCTGGAGGGAAGGGTTGCCAGCCAGGGTGAGCTAACCAAGCTGGAGAAATGAGCCAAAGGAGCTTCATGTAGTTCAACAAAGACAAATGGAAAGTTTAGCCCCTGGGACAGAAGAACCTCGTGCATCAGTGCTGGGACTGATATGCTGGGGAAGAATGCTGCAGCAAAGGTCCTGAGTGGGTGCCTTGATGAACAAATTAGCATGAGCCAGGACTGCACTCTTGTGGTAATAAAGGTTAAACACACAGAAGGCTGCTGTGGTGGCTAGACCCCCAGCTGGCAGGGAAGTCCCCACACATCTGCTAGCTCACTCCCCTGCAGGAGGATGCAGGGGGGAGAATCAGAAGGGCAAAAGTGAGAAAAACCTGCTTTGTGCAAGCAAAGCAAAATAAGGAATTCATTCACTACATCCCATTGGCAGGCAGATGTTTAGCCACTTTCAGGAAAACAAGGCCTCAGCACACCAAATGGTTAATTGGGAAGACAAACACCATGACCACAAATGTCTCCTCCATTCCTCCTTCTTTTCCTGAGTTTTTATTGCAGAGCACGATGTCATATGGCATAAAATATCCCGTTGGGCAGTTGGGGTCAGCTGTCACGTGTGGACCCTCCTAGCTTCTTGTGCACTGCCAACCTACTCTCTGCAGTATTGGTAAGATTGCCAAGTGGCTGGGGCAAGCTGTTGTTGCACTGCCGGGGGGCACATCTGAACTTGTATGTCTTTTTCTGGGCCCCAATACAAGAAACGTTGATAAAGTAAAGCAAATCCAGCAGAGGATCACTAAGGCAGTTAGAGAGCTGGAATATATAACTTGGGAGGAGACACACAGGAACTTGCTTTGTTTAGCCCAGCGAAGAGAAACACAGCAGGGGAGGTTTTAATTCCATTTTAATGCAAGGTAATGCAGAAGATGGAGCAGACTTTTCCCTGACATGTACAACAGAAGGGCAGGGGGTGATGGTCAAAAGTTGTAGCAGAGCTTCCAGACAGGTTGTGGAATCTCCATCCTTGGAGATTTTCAAAATGTAAGTGGACACAGTCTCCTGAGCAACCTCAACTGCCTTAGAAGACAGACCTGCTTTGAGCAGGAGGCTGAAGTAGATGGCCAACCTAAATTACTCCACAATTCAATAGACTGGCTATTTCATCTCCCTGTTTCTCACCAGACCAGTTTGAAAGAAAATAAATTATTTATTTCTCTGTGTGATCCTACACAAGACAGGTTTTTTTTCTTTATTTTAAAGACTGTCTCCTTTGAATTATCTAGAATATGAATGTAAATACATGAACTCAGAGTCTCTTGTGAAGCTTTCTGAACTGTTTCTGACACTATTTCCCTAATGTATCTGCTTCCTACTATTAGTATAAGACTCAGTGGTTTCATGCAGTTTCCCAGGTAGAGTTAACAAACAGGTGTTTTCTATCTGATACACAATTCATTTACCTGCATTGATATATCTTCAGGGAACATGTTTTTGTTAGTAGTTTTTTGCTGTTACGTTTAAAGATAATATTTTTTTTAAAGAAGGTTTTTTTAAGCTCCTTGAAAGACAGCTAAGAGAATAAAAGAACACTCCTTGTCATTTTACCTTTGAAGTGAAACCTTTGTGTAAGTAAATATGAGTCATTCGGATTCGCTGCCTGCTGAAGTTAAGTACTTGCATGCTGTAATACTGCAGATATTTATTGTTTGAATTACAATTTCTGTAAAATTGAGCTTCTGTAAAGGTTTGAACCAGTGAGAGGAATTGAAGATGTTTTAATGTGTCCTTTCCTGAGGCACCTTCTAAATGATGACAAATAGTGATAGGATGAAGCCTCTATTAGACTGCACTTCATAGGGTATGAAGCTGTAGTCTAGGGATACTGCAAAAGAGTAATGAAAAATCATTAGGAACTTTAAAATAGAATATGAGTTTTCTTTTATATATCAAGAAGCCATTATGCACTACTGCTGTGTTCAAGTGTCTTTCCATGGTTTCATTATTAACCTTCGTTTTCAAGAACCTTATAACTCAGCCATTTTAAATCATATTAAAAATACACCTTATCTGTCCAAAAGCATACATACTAATTTTTTTTTTAAAAATTGAATATACTTAGTCTAAATATATTGACATTATTGGCTGAGGGTCAGACAGTAGTAGCAGTCTGACAAGATGTTGCTCTTCAAAAATCATGAGCTGAACTGGTGATGTTAATTCAGCTAAGGTCAAATTTGAACAAAGCATGGTTAAAAATAATGGGTTGGACTCTCCTGTCAGCCAATTCAGTCTGTGAAATAACCAGGAGTTCAAAAAACAACCTAGACAGAAGAGATAATGAGAAGAAAAACTCTGAGAAAAATGAAATGTCAAAGCCTGAAAATGTAAAGAAAGGTGGCTGTGAGCTCTGCAAGTATCCCAGAGACTGAAGTCAATTATGGCTTCTCTTAAAATTTGGCTGAGTAATTCAGGCCACTGATTAAGTTAAAACTGGACTACCCATGATCTTGATCATTGCATAGAATCATAGAATCATTTTGGTTGGAAAAGACCTTGAAAATCATCAAGTCCAACCGTTAACCTGGCACTGCAAGTTACCACTAAACCATATATGGGTCTATCTTTCAGAATTAACATGTTTTTCACAATCTTACTTGAAACTATTTTATTTTTGCCTACACACAACATGAAGTTGGGAACTTGTTTCACTGCCTCCATTTTCTCATTTCATGAGTTAATCATTAGTCAATGTTCCCTTGAAAACCAGTAATGTAAAAAAAAGTTATAAAAAAAATGCATAAAATTGTTTGAAATTTTAAAATATATTTTAAAATAAATTTTAAATAATAATAATTAGAAAAACAATCACCATTAACAGTAGAATCAACTGTACATTCTCCTTCCGTCTTCATCCATCCAGTATCAGCATTCACACCTAGACATAAAAGCTGACTGTAGAATTAAGTGGTCTTTCAGTTGTTGATTGGTATATTTGACCTCAAGATATTCTTAAAGCTTATTGCATGAATCACTAAATGATAAGCTACTGTGTTGGGAATCCTTTTAACAGTGTTTACTAGAAACCTAGCAAGGAAAAGTTAGTGTGTATACTTATTTGTAGATGTGCTGGGTTACCAAAAATTAATTTGAGAGTAATTGTTTGTCAAAATCTGCAGGCATCTTCTCATCCGACGTGCAATTTGACTGGCTACTCAATAACCAGCTATCTTAAACATTCCATAAAAACAAGTTCCTATGCAGTAATACAGTGTCAGAAGGTGCCTTCTGTGTCTGAACTTGGTTTCCTGCTATTGCAGATATGTGCATTTTATAATTCTTTTCACAAACCAATGAAGTTCCATTTAAAAGTAGTAAAGTTTTTTTCCATGACTTGTGTAAATTTATTCTGGAAACTCAATCACTTTGATGGCTTGCAACCTTATTTCTTTTGAATCACAACCTGTTTACACCAGTTTATTTCTCTGACAATATTATTCTCTTCTTGGAAATATATTTTAAGGAGAAAAGATAAACATATTTATGCGTCTTTTGTGCTACAAATGCATAGTTAGATCCTTCCAAACCATTACAAAAAAAAAAAATTATCCTTTTTTCTGCCCTGTTGTACTGATATATATAATACATTCATATATATGAAAGGATTCATATATATATGAAAAGATTACGTATATTAGTACAACAGGCAGAAAAAGTATACATATACACTTTTATATATATATATATAATTTGTGTGGTAACAAAGCATCATATGAAGAGGAGAATTGTTTGTAAAATCAATACGAATGAAGATATAATAAATCATAGGTGACGAAGGGATAAGGTGTGTGCTGATTTGGGCCTCCTAAGAAAAAGCCCGGTACCTAACATTATTTGTAAAAGACAATGATCCTCACCACAACAATAGCTATACATCCTGACCAAATCCTATGCAATTGTTTTGCTGATGCACTGACTCAGCCCTGGGCTTTTCAGGTTTCTAGGAGATGACCAGTTTCACATGTCAATACCAGGCTAATATGTTCCTGATTTTACCAGGCAGCTTTTATTCATTCTGTAATCTAACCACTGTAAGTGAATTTGAGTTCTTCTGATTTACTGTCTAAGCATGAACTATATATTCTTTGCATATGTTTAATATGTTAATTACCTGCTTAAGCATTGCATAATTCTATATCATAATGAATTCTTGAAGGCAAATAAGTATCATACTTCATGAAGCTTCTGTTTTATTTATCTGCTATCGAATACTCAACTTCAGACTTTTCTGAGATAAACATACTTTTAAAAAACTTGTTAAATGCACCTTACAGCTATTTTTTCCATACAGTACTGCCACTTATATACTTTATAAATGTGTTATTTTGCATCTGATAAACACTCAGTTGTACTTCACAGCACTCAAAACATATTTATTTTGCTGTATGTCAGAATAACTGCATATTGGGTGCTCCAACATTTCGTTTACAGTTTCCATTGACTTTGCATTTCAGCATGACATTTACTGTTGCCAGGTTTATCAGCATATTCTGAAATGAAAGTTTGGCCTTCTAGTCAGAATAAGAAAGTGGTATCTTGTAATAAAAGTTTCATTGAAATATATTCCTATATTCGTAAAAATACATTTTATCATCTTTTTCCACCTGTCTGCTTTGATAAATTTCACACAAATGGCTATTTTTCTCATAATCAATTTCAAGGAGAATGTAAATATTCATGAATTCATCTCACCAATATTAATTTTCTGGGTTTTTATTCACATAATAGGGAGTCTCTGATGCATCTATTATAATCTCACATACCTTTTCAACTTGACAGTGGTAAATGACATCCAGGAAACACATGCTTCTTCCATTCATAGAATTTAGAAAGTGATAATAAATTATTACAATGAGTTATAATAAGTTTATAGCTATATAGGAGAAACCAATCCACACAGGAGGGACATGCAAATATATCCCCTTTTAATTCCTCTTTTTAGTGTGTTCAGAATACATGCATTAAAAGATCAGTGTATTCGGTTCTGTGTCATTAAGAATTCTGCTAGTTTTAATATTATTTGTTTAATTCTCAAGATTGTGTATATGCCTATATGTAGTAAAGATTAAGGCTAGACCTTTAAGTAGAGTGAGGGAAGGGAAGGGAAAGGAAGGGAAGGGAAAGGGAAAGGGAAAGGGAAAGGGAAAGGGAAAGGGAAAGGGAAAGGGAAAGGGAAATTCTTGCATTCCTCTTACAGTCTCAATCAGCAGTGTAGTTGGATTTTAGTTCCACACACAGTGCTGCCAAACAAAGATTGTGGGCCTGAGGCAGTCAATGACAGTCCAGCAACATTGTGCAAGGGGATTGTCCAGTATGGAAAAAAAGTCTGTACAGAAGAATAAGGCTCAGTGGAAAATGTTCCTCATATAAAATGCTGTATATTTGTCTATAATGCCTGTCCAAGTTCAGTCGCTAGTATGGATTCATTTGCTAGTAATCTATTTTATTTTACTAATGTTATTTTAATAAACATACAGATAGAAAGCTTAGTAAAAACAGGCATAAAATTCCAATATTTATGTTCTGAAGTGAATGAATGTCCCACTTAAAAGTTCCCTAAACCTTGTTTCTTACCAAATTCACAAGTGTATCAGCTTTGTCAGGGTCTTGGAAGCATGAGCTGAGCATTGAGCAAAGCCCAGTACGGATTCATACAGTTTTCATTCTTAAGTCTGTTTCTCAAGATGAATGTTGGCTCATATGTATTCTTACAAGGTGCTTATCACATGGAATTGTACACAAAATAAAATGATAGGTTTTGGTTTCTTTAATGTTGTTCTAATTTTATCATCATAGTTTTTATTGATAGTGTATTAGTCATAATAGATGCCTAGTTTTCTCTTTCTTCATTGGCATCCAAGCACTGGAGAAGTATCCTGGCATTGTCATTATGCTTTTTTTTTTTTTTTTGATGTTCCATATCCAGAAGTCTGCTGAAGGGAGGGAACAGACTTGTCGTTATAAGATAATGAGTTGCTCAGCTGGCATGAAACAATAAAATCAACATTTTTTTTACTAGCAGTCAGAGTTCTACATGGTTGTTGTTTCAATCAATATAGAGCCCCCAGTGGTCTTAATACATTTTCATTATGTCCATGCATGACTGCATCCATAAAGCTTCTCTATAAAGAATAATCCCAAAACAAGGAAATAGAAAGCAAGACAAGGATATGCATGAAATTAGGCAAAAGAAAGAAGTGTGGTGTGATGATCTACTGGTTTTCCTTCATTTTGCAGCATGAGATAGTACTATTTCACAGACGCCCAGAGCAGGTAGACTTGGATTCATCTCATGGGTACTCTTCCTAAATTCAGATCAGAGATGACTGTATCTGATGCGTGTGGCTGGGTGGGAGCTGAGCTGGCTTGGGCCAGGCACAGCCTGCCTGCTCCCATGGAGCACTAGAACAGAATGTAGCAGCACACCTGTACAAATATGTGAGATTGCATTGTCTCAGTGACTCGTTCTATCCTAACATTTCAGACCATACCTAGCTCATGGATTTCTTCATTTCTTCACGTGCTCCAACATCTATTATAAATATGTCCTTGCATGTATTTTTTTTAACATGCCCATATATTCTTTCCTCAGAATTACTTGTATTGTTTTTTATTTATGTGTGCTGCAGCAAGAAAACATTGTGTATTCTTTAATCTTGCTGCATACGGTAAATTTTCAGGAAGTGGATACTGATGTTTGGATTTAGA
Organism: Pluvialis apricaria; assembly: GCA_017639485.1. Classification (NCBI taxonomy): domain Eukaryota; kingdom Metazoa; phylum Chordata; class Aves; order Charadriiformes; family Charadriidae; genus Pluvialis; species Pluvialis apricaria. The sequence goes on from CM030009.1 coordinate 99,415,989, forward strand.
TTTCAGCAAGAGAGGCTTGTCTATGCTACAGCATACCTATGCATCCACTTATGAATCCATGCAAATGTAAATAAACAAGTTACACTGAGAACATATGCGTATGTTACCTCACAGACTGTTCCTTCCAGTAGAAAGTAGTCTTATTTCAATTACTGTTCAGCAGAAGAGCAGTAAGACTAAGGAATGTTCATTCTTATAGTGTCTATTCTGCATAAAAGAAAATCAAACTACAGATTATTTCTTAGGGCCACACCTGTGGATATTTAGAGAACATAATTCCCCTGTGTTTACTCTTCAAAAGGCATTAACTCCCAGGCACAGAATGGGGCAAGTGGCTCAGCCATCACACGGCCCCTTCAGCCTGTGCCTTATCCAGTCATATGATACCCAGTCAATTTCTTGAGCCTACATAAAGTTAACCACAGTATGCCAAGTCTTTCCTAGTAGTTTCTATACATTGCTTTATACAGTCTTGAGAATCTGGATTGGTATGTCCTAAATTAAGTTACAGTTATGTAACAACCCTTGTTTTGAAAACTCAGTATAGCAAACTAGGTCAGGATGCACTCTTAAGTGCTGAATCCTGTAATAAGAAGTACAGTCATTTTGTCAGCAGCCTCCATGAACCTATTAGTAATTTTCTTTACATTCAAAGTGCAAACAATTATATTAGCATCTCTCCAGGGTCCCTGTAGAGAACCATTTCAAATCAGACCTATAAGGGGTGTTAGAAGAGAACAATGTAAGTACAAAGATATTCTTCTTCTGTGTGTCTGGTGATAAGGAGCCGTACTCTATAGTTGGCCGTTTGCTGGGTGTAATTAAGACATAGTTAGGTAACAGAAACTGAAAATGCAGTACTAAATGAACGATTGCAGTTTAACACATTCTGTAGTAGGAAACTAGCACAGTACATTGGATGAAGCAGAAGTAGTTTCCCTCTGGCACAAAGTGTCTCTGACAGGAATGTGACACATGTAGAAGCAAAGCCCATAAACAAAGACGAAAAGAATAAAGAAACAACAACTGCTGCCAGTTTTGGAATAGGATATGTCTCGTGATTTATTGAGCGAATCACTGCACTATATTTCTCAGTATTTACTGTTTAAAACCGCAGCTCTGGGTGGTGAAAATTTATGTCTTTCATCATAAAATCATAGTCATAGAATAGTTTGGGTTGGAAGGGACCTTTAAAGGTTATCTAGTCCAACCCCCCTGCAATAAGCAGGTACATCTTCAAATATATCAAATTGCTCAGAGCTCCATCCCAATTGGTTTCATGATTTTTGATGTGTTTGTGTATTTTGTATTCGTTGTAAGTTGATTCAGAAATTAATAGCAGGAAAGAAAATAATTAAAGAAATTTTTCAGCTGGGCAGTCTTTATATTGGTAAAAATATTATTGTACAAATAGCCTCCTTATTGTTTTATTAAGCAGATATATGTTCCACCAGACATTCTTGTTTCTATCAGAAAGACTAAGCCATAGATTTCTAAGCCAGGTCCCTGCTTAGCATTGTTAATTTGACAGTAGAGTTGGGGACATGCATAGAAAGGATATGGTTTCAATGGATGAGGACAGAAAACCTACATCAAACAAGCAAAACTGGCATCTTCCATTGTTGTTTTATAAAAAATAGAGCAATAGCGCATTTGTTTTCTGTAACAGCACTATTTACTAGAAAAATCATACAGGAAGAAGGGTACGAAGTTTTGGTTCTCTATTCAGCTTACATCTCCCACCACTGAGAACAGTGCCAAGCCTTACTTATTGGACTATCATATGACTTGGGCAAGCTGTATAAACCCTTTCTGTCATAACCAGACTACTGCACAGCAAGGGTTTCAGGGTTCACAGATGTGACAAAAAGCATGTAAGAGAGTTTGTGCTCCTCAGCAGCCTAACGCTGACATATTCCCACTGAGAGTATGAACTTGCCTTCAGCCCTTGTTCCCAGGAATGTTTCTGTACTCTACTTGAAACAGGTCAGAGCTAAAGCAGGTATAGTCAAAATTCCATGTGAACTGCCAGCTGCAAGCCTATACTTTACATTTTTCTTTCCCAAATACTGCATTTGTTCCTGCTTATTCCCAGAATGAAGCTGGACATGGGGACCTCAGAGTACACCCTGTCATATCGGGCTTGCTGCTGCAGCAGTCAAGCTTAAACATCTTCAGCTGAGAAGAGACATGATGCTATATCTCCACCTTGCCCCATGAGTGCTCCATTACAGAACTGTATAATGCATACACATAATACATACTTCATTTTTAAAAAAGAGGATGACTTCAATATTTGTCTTGCACATTCTGGTATGCATATCACAGTTCAACACAGGCACCTTTAAATCCAAAGAGAAATCACTTCCCTGTTTCCTACTGACTTGTTTTCATAGCTTGTTGCCTGGTGCTCTGATAGCTACAGGCTATCTGATTCCCACTTACAGAGAGAGACACAGCTTTGAGCAGTGGATTTCATTGTGTTACTCAGGCTGGTGAGATTTCCAACAAATAGACCTAATAAAATTCAACAATAACGTAATTTTATGGTTGTACCTGTAAAAAAAAAAAAGAAAAAGACTTCAGAAAATAATCATTGAACATTATATTTTGAAGAATACAGGACACAGATAAGTGGCATTCAGCCTACGTGTGCAGGCTTACTTATGCTAAAGTTATAACCTGTGGTTATTGAAAGCTCTAATAAATATAATGAGTAGTGTAATTAATGAACCAAGCTTAGTGTAAAGTATTCATATTTATCACCACAAACAAGAGGAACATAATTTGACGAGAATTCTGTGAGTGCGTGCGCGCGTGTGAGAGATGGAGAGAGGAAGTTGTACTGATTTGGTTTAAACGAATGTTGATTTATCGGAATTATTCCATTTTTACACTATTTGATCCCAGATTTTACAATAAAGTCTACCAGAAAAACATGTTGAAGACATAGGAACTGGAATTCATATGGAAGAATCTTTTTTGTTGTTATATTTCATAAGGACATCATGAACCTGTACTGTTTATTTGACCTTTTCAGTTCTGACATCACTAATACGGGATTATAAATGTCTCAATCATCCATAACACATAAAATTTCTGCCTTTATTATAAACTAAAATATATGTAAATAGAATTTAAAAAGTAGTAGACAGTCTTACAAACGGAAATTTGTGGATCTGCCCACTAGAGTCCCTTCTTCAAACCTTATGTAGTCTTTTTGTCAATGAATTTCATAGCTGTCATTCTGATATATTGATTTGAGCAAAATATACCTCAGGGCGCTGTGGCACTCTTCCTTACCAAAAATAACAACACAGTGGGAGGAAAAAATTGCTGCAAATTGACATTAAGGATAGCAAAAATATGTCGGTAGAATGACAAATTTAGTTTGATTGGGCTTCTCATGCAGTCTGTATAGGAAATTATGCATCTAATTATCTTTCGAAAATGGCTTGTATTATACCATGCAGTATTCAATGTAGCTTGAAATGATGTCCTTACCACTGCATCTTAGGTGGATGATTTGCTAGCTGATGTTGCTTAGAGTTAGTGTCTGTGTTTGGTAATTTTTATTCCACACTTCTCTCTGCAGATATTCATATTGCATGACTTATAATATCACAGGGGATTTTTGAGAAGACGCACCTTTCTCCATAAATCTTTAATTTTTCCTATGCATTATAACAAAAAAAAAAGATTACACCTATATGGCTATATATGCATGAATAGCAGATACAGATGTATTTTGCTCTGTTCCTTGACTTGTGAGTACCTCATGCTTATCAGCGTATCAGCAAACACTAACACATTCACTGTTCTGAACCGAATGCATTATAAAAGCAGTGGCATTAGCATTCAAGCTCTCTTTCTCCCTTTCACTCTTTCTGGCTTTGTAAGGTATGTCTTCTCAACTTTCTGTTAGTTTACCAATACAGAGTTCTCAGACCATTATAGTTCACATATAAATGCACAGAAAACAATTCAAAATTGCAATACGGTATTAAGAACCTCCATTCTTAATTTAAAACTTTCTTGATATAGCTGTATGGTAAGGTGTTTTGAACTTGTTATACCATATACATTTAATGGCTGACCTGTTGAGAGATGGTAATTTATACTGTGTGCTAAAACTAGTATGTTTTTGTTAACCACTTACATTGAAGTACACTGTGGTGGATAAAATTTGGAATAGAATCATAGAATTGCCTAAGTTGGAAGGGACCTTTAAGATCATCGAGTCCAACCATCAACCTAACACTGCCAAAACTACCACTAAACTATGTCCCTAAACACCATGTCTACTCATCTTTTAAATACCTCCAGGGATGGTGATTCCACCACTTCCCTGGGAAGCTTCTTCCATTGTTTGACAACCCTTTTGGTGAAGAAATTTTCCTTAATAACCAATCTAAACCTCCCCTGGTGCAACTTGAGGCCATTCTTTCTTGTGCTATCACTTGTTACTAGCAAGAAGAGGCAGACACTCACCTCTCTACAACCTTCTTTCAGGTAGCTGTAGAGAGCGATAAGGTCTCCCCTCAGCCTCCTTTTCTCCAGACTAAACAACCCCAGTTCCCTCAGCTGCTCCTCATAAGACTTGTTCTCTAGACCCCTCACCAGCTTCATTGCCCTTCTTTGGACACGCTCCAGCACCTCAATGTCTTTTATGTAGTGAGGGACCAAAACTGAACACGGTATTCAAGATGGGGCTTCACCAGTGCCAAGTACAGGGGGATGATCACTTCCCTAGTCCTGCTCACCACACTATTCCTGACACAGGCCAGGATGCTGTTGGCCTTCTTGGCCACCTGGGCACACTGCTGGCTCAGATTCAGCCGACTGTCAACTAACACCCCCAGGTCCTTTTCTGCCAGGCAGCTTTCCAGCCACTCCACCCCAAGCCTGTAGCATGGCATGGGGTTGTCGTAACCCACATGCAGGACATGCCACTTGGCCTTGTTGAATGTCGTACAATTGGCCTTGGATCTCTGGTCCAGCTTGTCCAGATCCCTCTGCAGAGCCTTCCTACCCTCAAGCAGATCAACACCCCCACCCAACTTGGTGTTGCCTGCAAACTTACTGAGGGTGCACTCGATCCCCTCATCCAGGTCATTGACAATGATGTTAAAGAGAACAGGCCCCAATACCAAGCCCTGGGGAGCACCACTTGTGACTGACCACCACCTGGATTTAACTCCATTCACTACAACTCTGACCATCCAGCCAGCTTTTTTACCAATCGAAGAGTACACTCGTCCAACCCATGAGTATCCAGTTTCTCCAGGAGAATGCTGTGGGAAACACTGTGAAAGTCTTTACTAAAGGTCATTGTAGGTGCAAACTGGCAAAAGGCTAACTTGGAAGACTTCAAAAGTCTTCAGGCAAGAGAAAAACCTTTAAGCTTGGTCTTAAAATTGTTCCACCTTGAATGTTCAGTTAGTGTGCAAAGCAGCCTTTTGCATTTTTTATAATTCCTTTCCTTTATTATTTAAAATTTATGGTATCACTGAGAGATAGGTGCCCATAAGGAATTGGTTCAATGCTTAAATTCTGCAACAAGCTTAATGACAGACTCAGCCAGAATAGGGGCACATCATACCCAAAATGTGATTCCAAAGCCTTCTGCCTAGAGCTTGCATAGCTTGAGAAACAAAGTGAAGATTGCTTTTGTAGCCTTGTGGTTAGATCACTCACATCAGTGAGGTCGTCTTTCACAAATTTCCTGCAAATATGCAGATCTTGTTAAAACTGTTAAGAGTTCTCTCTCTAATGAATTTTTTAACCATTAGGCTAAAAAGTCATATATTGTTGTCTCTATCTCGACATTTTCTTTGCCCATTTTACGTATTCTGTCTTCACTGAGGAAGAGAAAAAGAGAAGGTTGAATCTTATACAAAGATATCTGATGACCTTGAGGGTGGGACACACTCCTGGTAATAGAAGACATCAGTGCTAATAATTTCAGGGTCTGAAACTCTCTGAATCAAGTTTTTTTTAATGTCATTGGTTAGTATTCAAGTCATAAAGCTGTAAAGTAACAGGAACATTTGGTCAGAGAGCAGCGAGGGTGACCCCATCACAGACAGCGTTCCGCAAATAGGGGCTGAACATTGTGGGCAAAGCAAGGGGCAGGTAGCAAGGGACAACTCAAACACAATGAGTAATGAACTAGGTGCAGGGTCCATTGACAAAGTCCAGCCAGGAGCAAAAGGAAACAATGCCAGAGGCAAGACTGGAGACAAGGTTACGAGGTGGATCTGAAGGGTCCATCTACCTACAGTGTAGGGATGAAGTCCATCAAGGGGACAGGGCAGAGACAGAGCTGGAGACCAGCTCTCCTACAGCATTGCTGCAACAAGTATTGGGATGAAATGAGGCTCTTGGGCCCATGGGAAGGGGACAGAGGAAGCAGCAGAGAGGCTGGGCAGGGCAACAGAGGCCTGCTGGTGCCCTCTGGGCCCTGACACATGCCTGTCAGTCTCTTGTGTCTTATCACTTAAAACCCTGAAAGAAGACAAGTAGAGGTATTGATTCTCAGTAAAGGATTCCAGGCTTTACTCTTGAAGGGGATGGATGCAGATAGCTAGAGATTAAATGGATTCACGGCATGGTCATCTGGGGATATGTCTTATCAGCCAGCTCCAGGTGGTTCCCCATTTGGCATGTGATTTTTGCCATTTCACAGTACCAGTGTCACCCCAAATCCTGATATGGGAACCTCTGTATTTCACTTCAGAATTTTAACATCAAGGTCATCTATTGGACTGTGTGACAGATGGCTTTCCGAAGATCTGCAGTTCTAGGAGGAAAGCATGAACATTTTGAAAATAAGCACAAATGGTCACACTGAACCAAGGACAGAATGAAGATAGTCAACAGCATCTTGCATTACCTCTGATTCACAGTTGTATTTTATTGCAGTACAGAACATATCTTTTAAACACTAAAGATTCAAGAATAAAATATTCTAATTTGATTTGGGAATAAATATACTAGTCTTTTGATTTGTTTTGATTTTTTAACTTCCAATAAGGCAGTGCAGTCTCCAGATATTAATGAAGCTCTTTTGCAATGAGGTATTGAAATTTATCAGTTCAATAGGAGTTCAGTATCTTTCAAATTTAAAATCATGTCATATGTCTTCCCATAACATTTACTTAGCGGCAAAGTATGAAAAGCATTTTATTAGTTTCAAATAAATATGGTAAAAATAAAAAAGTAAGGCTAAGATTTCCATTCACTTAAACAAAACAGTGTTACTTTAGCTGATAAAGAAAATGTGCAATATTAGTGACAGCAGCAAACATTTCACTGAATTCTGCATAGTTTGCAATTAGTTTGAATTTCAATTATTGGAAAGGTTTTGTAAAGTTAAGTATATAAAACATATTTTAAAAATGCATTCATAGCAACCTACAAAAGTTAAAAAGTTGCCTTTGTGCTAGTATTCAGAGGTATTTGTTTTTTAATTAGTAAGCTCATCTGATTGCATATGGATTGTGGAAGAAATGAGTTATGAGATAAAACAACAGATCATAAAAGGTTTTTAATTACCACTGCCTCAAAATTAGGAATTTAGATTAATTTTTTCATATTCTATGCCAAAAACTAATTTATTAAATGGATATTGTATTTAGGTCTGTTTCATGCCTGCACAGTCAATAAAAGATATCTAGTAAAGAAAAGGCTATGATCAAATAAAATGTCAGTGTGTTATATGCAAAAAAACTAAAGTCTGCTTGAGATGCAAAACTATCAAGTTTTTATAAATGCCAAATACTCTTTTCAGTATAATCTCTGTGTTGCAACACTGCTTTGTCTCTTTTGCTCTCTCTGCTCAGTAGGTTGTTTTTTTTTCTCCTTAGTATGAACCCATTACGTGGTTGTCATTATTCATCTTGATTATGAGCTACTTCCACTATTAGCCTTTTTTGTTTTGGCAGAATGGTTTACGTAGTAAAGATTTTTTTTAATATGAGCAAAGGGTTATTAATAACACCTCTTGGGATTTTTGCCTATAAGGGTAATTTTTAGTAATAAAATTCTTAATTTTGTTTTCTGGCATGATCTCACTGCATCTTTATATATTAAGATCTAGATGTTTCAGAACAAGGTCAAATATCTCAGGCTAAAAGTGATAAAATTAACATGATTATGCCAAACATTAGTAAACAGCTAAAGGGCTAGATCAACCTTCTATAGAAACAAGGGACATTATTCCAAGATTTGTAAAAGACTGCATTATCTATCTCTAAACATTTTCATTTCTTGTGGTGCCAAATCTATATGATAGATGTGGTCTTGCTACATAATTTCCTGGAAAGTATCTTAAGCCTCTAAGCCTCTGTTCAATTATGCCAGGGAGTTGAGTACAATGGCCTCTATTATTTTAATTGTTACTAAATAAAATGGAATTTGGCTTGCTTTTCTTTTTTTCTAATGCAAGGGCTATGTTTTCAGAGGGGTTTAGATCAAGCCATAACTCATTTAAGAAAAGTAAATGTTCAAGTAAAGAAACACCACACCACTGTACACCAAACAATGAAAAAGAAAACAAGAAATTAAACTACCTTTTATTCCTTATTCTATTCATACAATCATTAACAAAACATTTATTTTAGTAAAAAGCAGATTATCCAAAGTCAACAGCAAGCTAGTCTGATCTCCTAGCCCTCAATAGAATTGGATGTCTTAAATGTAATGCAAAGATCCACTAGTTTCAATATACATGACATTTGTAATTGAAAATAGAGAATGAATATATCTGAAGTGATATGTACTGATATATGAGGCTGACCTCCCTGTCACAACAGCCTTTTCCTCTAGTCTTTCCTGCCGTGTCAAAACTCATTTAAAAGAAAGTTGACTTGATATGATTTGTTGTTTGTTTTGTTTTTTTTTATTGTAGATGCAAAGTAGCTTCCTCCTTACACAGTTTAACAATATTGTCCTAGAAAGAACAATAAGAAGAATGGGAACAAAGGGAATTACAGAAGGACCTTGATCTCATCCACTGGTGATCTCATAACCTGTAGAGGTGGTGGTTAGAGCTGGAGGGGTGGTTATCTGTGAAAACACCTAACCAGCTAAAAATATCTATGAAAGAGACTTTATAAACAATTTAAACTATTTCTGATAACTACTAGGTAGGATAATCCAAAGTATAGAAAGATGTATATTTACATTTCAAATACTGTGATTTTATTTTATCAATTGGCATTTACTTGAGAAATATTGCTTAATTGTTCTGTCAGAAACTAAACAGTAGAGATGTAAAATGTCTGGTTTATCTCCATTTTGGGGCCTCAGGAGGGGCAGCTTTTCTCCTTTCTTTTTCTGTTATTACATGCGCTTTTGAGGAGTTCTCCATTGTTTAAAAGCTTCAAGCTAGATTTTGATGGAAAGGACCAAAAATGATCACTTTATCACATTAAAAATCTGTTTAGTCTAGTTTGAGTCAGAAGAGGGTACATCTAGAGTTTCATATGGGGATACAGAATAATTTAGTCATTGAACTATGGTCCCCTACCAGTAAGACTTTTAAAAATAAAATTGTTAAAAATAAAACCTTAGATATTAGCTATTAGATACCTGAAAGAAAACTGAAGTTTTGCTACCTGCCAAATGTTTTTCATCTTTACCTGCACAAACCAGTTTTGACCTGTATGTGAGGAAAATTGTAAGAAAAAGAAGCCCATGTTAAAGGGAGAAAGGTTAAGAAAATTATTTGAGTGACCATTTTAAAATTTGACACTTGAAAATGCTTTATGTTTTCAGGAAAGCTTTAACTTATTTATGAGGTCTCTGAATTCTAATTTTGTATTCATTTCCTTACCCTGTATTTCCTTTTGTTATTTATATTCATTTACTCTTAGTACTTTGGGAGGAAACATTAGCATTAAGGCTTGATATATGTTAAAAGCAGTACTGGAGAGAAAAACCCAATGTAAAACCAAGAAATCCATTTTCTCTTGTAGGTGCTTCAAAGTTCTTCAGAATTAACAAGATTTCTTATTTCCTCTCTTCCTGTATGTATTCTTTGGAAACTGGTTTTTTTTTCCCCCCTCCTTTTGTAGGAAGGGGAGAGTGGTATTTGTGGAATTATGGCCTAAACACTCTTGGGGTAACAACAATTCTAAAATAGCAGTCTATCTTCTCATAGGCAAACTTCTTTTTACCGTGACTAATTTATAAACAGATTAATCCTGAAGTGTTTAAAAAGGCAATTGTCAGAAGTACTTAAGTAATTTAGAAGTCCAAGTTTCATAGTTATATCCGGGCAAATATATTTTAGAAATTTAACTGTACAATGTATTTTTTTATGTATGATCCAATGCTCTGTTTTGTTTCATTTTTTAAAAATAAGCTATAACTCATGTTATCATTAAAAATGTTGGTCCATCTGCTTCGAAACTTCAAGTTTACATCAATGATAACTTTCCCCCCCTTATTTATTCTCTATAATAAAAGGGGATGAGGTAAAACTGTAATGTCATATCAAAACTTACATAATGCCAGTAGCCAATGCTACAGATGGATTTAGCATGGTTAAAGGAAGTTATTGGCATTGTGTCTACATTAATAGCCATATTGTAATGAAGTTCTCCAGTCTCCTAGAAATATGCTTATTTGCCTAGACGAGATAGGTAAGTTAATGCCTGTTTAGTATGGACGTTCAATTTCCCTCACCCTTGAGACATTGACAGGATAGAACACTGTCTGCTCATTTTAAAAAGCCTGATGGAAAGTTGGAGTGAACAATGCTGAATATCTAAAATTGATTAAACAGTTTATAGTGAAAGATGTAAGAGTTCGGTGTATCAGGAAGAAATAATGGAGAATTGTGTCATAGCTCATAAGAAATCTTCCATGATGTAGCAAACAAGCAGCAATTGTTTCTTTAGTGATAAAGATATAAGAAAGTCCTCAATGAACCTGTGTGTTCTCTAGCTCTGTAGCTGTGAATCAGGCTATGTGTCTTTCTAGAAGGACCAAGTGAACTGTAATGCCCTTTTGCCTATAGAAAGTCAGACCAAGTTGATGTCCCTTCTGTCTTTAAACTCTACATGTAACATACTTTACTCATCACTATCCTTGCAAATGTTCTGAACAAACAATAATCAAACTGTTAATTGCACTTATGTAGTTTTGTATCAGTACTAAACCGAAGAAAGTTCTCAATGTTATTAAGTGGACACTGAATGTTTGGGTAATGGAAAATAACACAATTAGCAGGAACAATTATTGTCATTCTTCTGCTCCTCTGATTGTTGAGGAAGAAAAAAGGAAAATTAAAATTTTGAAAGGTACTTAGGGATTTCCCCTGTCAGGCATACCATATGAGAGCTGTCATTACATTTTTTGAAAATTTGAGAAGCTAATTGACGTTTATTGTGGGAAAAAGTCTGTACTCTAAAAGTTCTGAGTATAAAATTTTTAAGAAAGCTACTATATGTTTAAAAAGCAAGTAAATGGATGGTCTAACAAAACTATCTGTGCTTTTAAACTAAATAAGTTTAAAAGATAAAAAATAAATAAATTATAAGCCGAAGCTTAATGTTTTAAATTATAAGACTTGTTTTCTAACTGATATAGTTAGGAAAATCATGACATTACCTAGCTGAAGTGTAATGGTCTCCAATGAGTTATTAAAACTCAGTTAAAACAGAAAGAACACAGTTCTGCAGATATGTGTGAATAAGAGTTAATATGTCATATGACTGTGGTTTTCTGTTTGTGTTTTTCTGCTTTTTATTATAGCATGTTACCTTTGCAAATAAAGGAACAGCGTAATTCTTAATGGATTTCAAAAAAAGCCTGGGATATATTCTCTCCTTGGAGGGAAAATTGTGGCAGGTTATTTCTTTAATATTGTGTAGTTTGTAAACGTCCAGGTTGGAGGATTTTTATTAAAAATTGTTATGTAGTTGAGAGTTCGATATCTGAAGTGTAATACTGATTATAGAAAAATCACAGAAAGATTTGATCTGAAAGGTCCTTCTGAAGATCATCTTGCCTAACTTCTGCTAAAACTGAGATACATTCAAGTTGTTCAGAATCTTGTACAGTAAATTTTTGAAAATAGCTAAAAATAGAGCTTACCTAACTTCTCTGGGCAAATTTTCTCTCTCTTCTTAAACTGTCCTTCCAAAGTGCTATTTTAAGCTATTAAACTCAAATAAGTGCTTTAAATTAAGGCCTGTCCTGTTTTTAGAAGAATGTCTTTAATCACTTTTTTATTTGTTTCTGCTCTTCCTTAATGGGCAAAATCATGGCATTTGCTTTTTAACTGCTGTGGCAATATGGGCTAATATTGCTACTGAGCTTCCATGTTTTTTCCTAATTGAATACCTCAGTTTACTCATCTGTAAAATATCTATAATAAAGCACTTTCCTCCCTCACAGGGATGTTATAGGGTTTAATGAGATAATAACGTGCAGTACTCAAGATCTTCAAATAATAGATCATGTGTAAGTGCAAAGCATTAATTATTATTATTCCTGTCCCTCAGAGCGTACTTTAAATTCAAAATCTATGCTCATGAGTATATTTAGGTTATTTTTTACACACTTTTGTTTGGTATCACTGTTGTTCAGCAGTGTACTACGGGTCTCATGTATTTCTGACCTAGATTTATTTAGTTTTCTAGAGTTCATACTTCCTAAATCCATGGTTTATGATAAATTAGAAAAAGAAAAAAAAAAAGTCAAAATTCTCATTATAAATTTACCATATTTAGTTACATTATTCCATTTAGGAGGTAAGAGAATTTTCATTCTATGAAAATTGAAAAAATCATCTCTTCCTAATTTAAAAGTGTAGGGATTGATTCAGAGAAAGGGTCTAATTAAAACAAGACTGCCCTTATTAAATTCAGGTTCTACTACTATAACAAAAGTACAGAATTAGGTTCCTAAGCTTATATGTAGGCATCTCTAACATTTCCAAAAAGATAACTGTTTTCTAATATCCAGAATTCTAATTATAAATATAAATTGAATTAAATTTCATCTGTCAGTCAGTGCCAGGACACAGGTTATAGCCCAGTACATGATTTCTGCCCTCAGCAGGGGGAGACTTGGCTGTGTGCTGACCCGGCAGTGCAGAGGCTCAGCCTCACCTCATGGCCTGAGCTGGGTGTTGCTGGTTTAACCCCGGCTCTGGTGCCGATGACTGCTGCCTCCCCTGCTCCAGCTTCAGCTCTGGGTCTTTTGTATATACCACATATTGGCTTGTATCCACTCTGAGTGGGCCGACATCTGTGTAAAACAGGCTGGCTGCTTCCACAGCACTTGGCCATGTTTTCTTGAACTCCATGTACGGGAGTTCTTTTTCAGTTCAAAGTGTCTAAAAGGGACAACCCTTGTGAGACCCCACCTGGAGTACTGCATCCAGCTCTGGAGTCCCCAACATAAGAACGATATGGACCTGCTTGAGCGTGTCCAGAGGAGAGCCACGAGGATGATCCGAGGGCTGGAGCACCTCTCCTATGAGGAGAGGCTGAGAGAGTTGGGGCTGTTCAGCCTGGAGAAGAGAAGGCTCCGGGGAGATCTTATTGCGGCCTTCCAGTACCTAAAGGGGGCCTACAGGAGAGCTGGGGAAGGACTTTTTACTAGGGCATGTAGTGGTAGGATGAGGGGGAACGGCTTTAAGCTGGAAGAGAGCAGGTTTAGATTAAACATTAGGAAGAAGTTTTTCACTTTAAGGGTGGTGAGGCACTGGAACAGGTTGCCCAGAGAGGTTGTTGAAGCCCCATCCCTGGAAGTGTTCAAGGCCAGGCTGGACGTGGCCTTGGGCAACCTGGTCTGGTGGGAGGTGTCCCTGCCTATAGCGGAGGGTTGGAACTCAATGATCTTCAAGGTCCTTTCCAACCTAAACCATTCTATGATTCTCTGATTCTATGACAAAAGCTGAATTGTAGCCCAACAAAATATTTTAGTCTAAATGCAGCGCAAGATCTTGAAATCAGAAATATATGTGAAGTACCCTAGAATGCAATATGAAGGCATGTGGCAATGTTTGAGTGTGCAGTCTTCTAGTATAGTCACAGCAGACTGTGCCAGGCTGAAAGAGCCAAAACTGGTTCAGTCTTATCAGTTTTGTTTCTTGGGAGCAGTCCCTGGAATAAACTGCCCCAAAAATCAGTCCTGAGCCTTGCTTTGGAGACACCCTGCTGGAGACAGCCAGGCAACAAACCAAGGACCTGCAGGTACTGAACTCTAGCCATCCTGTTAGCCTCTCTTACTTTTGTCAAGGACATGTCCTAGCCACCAGAGAATGGCAACCTCCTCAGCCTCAGCTGCAACTGGGAAGAAGAATTCAAAGAAAGGAAGTAAAATGACATTGGTGGGAATGTGACTGCTAGTATAAAGATTAGGATATTTAGTAGATATTTTGGGTGTTGTGCCCCTGTTTCTCATTAAATGCTTTTTAGGCGAAAAGGAAAGAAGCAAAAGGCATGATAATTACAAAGTCATATTGGTAATAACAATGAAGTTCATCAGAATAACACCCAAAGGTGTGTTGACTCTGAAGGCTGCTGAAAGGAGTTATGAAGCCATTGCTGGCTTTTCAGTTTATGTTCCTAATGTAGCTGAAGGATGGCAGACTCTTCAAAAGCTTTGTACAATTTGCTTCTGGAAGAATACTGGAAGAGTTTCAGGAATATTCTGGAGGGGAAGGAGCTCAGGAAGTGACAGCAGTTCCATACTGAACTGATCAGAGTCGGCAGTGACTCACATGTTGTGATCTGAAGACATGCATAGATAGGCAGGGCAGCAGGAAGGGCACGTTTATTCACATTGTTGAGATTCAGCTTGTAGAAAATAAATTGTAAAACCAGGGAGAACAGTTGGGCTTAAGCTATATTGGATTTTCTTTTTTCTAAATTACTTTTCATCTTGGTTTTATCTCTTTTTTTTTTTTTTTTAAAATTAGTATAACCATCCTAACTGAGATATAAATCTGGAAACAAATTTTATTGTGAAAAGAATACCAAATACACTGCTACCTATTAATAAATGAAATAAGTACCTGAAAGTAAATATCAAGGCATTAAAAAGGAACACTTTGACATCAAACTGTCCTTACTGTTGTTATACATTGTTGCTATCAAGAATCATTCTTGTGCTTGATTGCTTTTTCTCTCTCTCCCCCCATCCTTGTCAACCACAGTGTTAATTATACTGTATTACATACACGGTGCTGTTGTCAAATACAACTGAAGAATTGGTACTTAAAATAATTCTTCCTATTAGAAATATTATTTGTTTAATTAAGAAAGTTACATGCCTATTATCAATCCCCAGCATTTCATGTCTGCTGAAGTTGCTTATAAAATATTTTTGTATTAAATCACATTCAATGCATTTAATACATGCAAAATTAATTCTAACAGTTAAGGAATATATACCAATGTGCAGCAATGCATAATATTTATGAACAGAGCTTGTAGAAGGCAGCACTATTCTTACCGGATTTATGTCCACTCTTCTTTTCTTTTCTGTAGTTGTTAAAGGTTTTTTTGTAATTAAGCAGTGAAAAGTATTTCCATCATTTTCATTACCTTTCACTTCTTCAAAGCAAAACAAGAGACGTTATTTAGAAAATGGATCTTCTGAAGCAAAGAAAATTGCAATAATATTATATGGACAAAAAAAACAAATTACACAGTATAAGCAATACTACATTTGGAGACTCATTCACATATTCATAGCATGAACAAGTCGTGATAACAAAGACAATTAACCATCCCTCCCTTTTTCTCAGAATCCATAGCTTAAATACATTTCTAAAACAAAGTTTTGAGCAGTTCTCCTGAACTGCCTGTTAACATTATAATTAGAATATTAGGAATTCACGAGCCATTATCAAACATATAAATGTCATGAAAATACACATATTTTTGCACATATTGTTGCATATATTTTGTACTAAAATGCTAAATTCCAAAACCTTTACAGTTCTTCTATTTCTGTAAAACTCTACCCAAGAATTTCTGCTTGTTTTCTATCCCAGCTTTCCTCAATCTTTCTGTCTACCAAAAAAAATCAAACCTCTCCACCTACTCATATCTGTCACGCGATGCACTTCAGAACATTCTGATTAATTATACATATTGCCATGCAGCCCAGAATTACACACCCCTTCAGTAACATGCTACCTTTATTTTTAGGTATTGTACAGAGACGAGCATCTTACCAATACTTTGTATAGCTAAGTGAGTCAGTCAAACTGGATGTTGATGAACTGAAAGAAGCATCAATCTCACAGAAGTGGGTCACTATTTTATACCTTGGCCCTACCTACAGATTAAACTAAAAGGCTGTTAGATTAGCAATATGAGAGATAAATTTATTTTGTACCTGGACAGAAAGGACTATTCTCTATCCTTGTCATATCCTAATCACATAGAACTTTAAAATTTAAAATTATTTTCTTCATTTTGATGAGAAAAACAACTGTAAGTCTGAATGAGCAAATGGACTGTTCGGTTTTACACTTAATTCTCGTGTAGCTGTTTTTAGCTACCAAGAAGGTTTCCTATTGTGTTTTCTTCATTCAGATTCAATGAATCTCAACTGAATTGACTTTGTAACTGCACCCCATGAGTAGAGTAAGTGTTTATTGGGCTATTAAAATGCCTGTTGCCCTGGAGCTTTCCTGAAGTGGATATAAAGTCCAAACAGCAGCTGGAAGATACACAGGGAAACTAACTTTGAAACAAAGCTAGCTGCTGCTTCTTTAAGCTTCTAATCATGTTTACAGTAGAGTGTGAAGAGTAGACCTGAGAGCAAAATGAAATTGTTCATAGTTTCTGAGTGGCCCTTTTCTCATTTATATATATATTGGATATATATATCAGGAAAACCTCTCTCGGTTATGAGAGCCTCAGCCTTTTCTACAGAAATGAAGCTGCTTGAGGATGATCTCTGGGCTTTCTGCAATGTTTGCAGCTGTCTTGGCCCTCCATAACTTGGGATAAAGCATAAGTATTTCTGGTGTGGATTTAATTTTCAATTTAAAACTACTATAGAAGCATGCATTTGAATGAAATTTCAGAGTAATGTATTGCAAGACAATGTACGACTGACTGTATTTGATCTGCTATGAATCAGAGACAACTTCTATTTCACCTTGAATTGTAGACATAGCAGGCTAGATTCTGCTGCTTTTACACATATATGTATATATTTCCTGCAGTTCCCTTTAGCTTTATGTGGCATTTGAAACAGAAAGTTGCTTACTGTAGGTCTAATAAACTGTACAAGATATGAGTAAAAATGTAATCACTGTTTTTAATTTTTAAAATAAAAATAAAAATAAAAAGCTTGCAGTGCTACCTGGTAAAATCTTTCAAATTATACATTTCACATGCTAAAGCTTCTAATATTTCACCAGTGGACCAAACACCAAGGCCATTCAAAGTAAAAGGATAGATTTCTAAAGATATTAACTGTATTAGCTACCTATTTCTCTGGGGTAACTTAATATTGTCCTTGGGCCCTGAAAAGTGACTGTGATTCATCATTCTTCAGTAAGCAGTCAGAGCTTCAGAATATGTACCTTTTTTTTCTCTCATGAAAGAATTGCTTTCAATTTAATCTTAGAAAAAATACAAAACCTCATTAAGAGAAATCTGGCTTGATTCATTTAATATTATCATGAGCTAAGTTTTTATATATTTATCTGCTTGTACCACTCTACAAGAATTTTTTTTTTGTTTGTTTGAGCAGGGGGTGTTTTAATGACCCTTCATGTTAGTGATACAACTTTTAAAATTTTCGTATTGAATTTGGTTTGTTTTTCTGCTTGAAATTCAATTCTTATTTTGCTCTAGTTTTAATGTTTGAAGACAATTGTAGTAAATCAGATCTATGCTGCTTTATACTCTGTGCTGTCTCTCACAGGATAAACGTGGGGATAAATTCTGACTTCACAGGTTACAGTAAAGAAAATTTAACTAATAATCTGATCAAGGTTTTAAAAAAAAAGTCAGAGTTTCGAACTGTGTTTTATACATCTCAGTTATTTGTCTTCTTTTAGAATCTCCAACTGATTTTTGAACTGAAAATTATTATTTATCAGCAGTATAAGTCCTCTCCAGGAACTTCAATAATACCATTTACAATGAAAAGGTTAATTTCAAACACAATTTGCAGCATATGATAGCAAGTAGTACTTCTCACCATGTGAGCTTTCAGAATTATGCACCTTGCAAATTGGATTAATTTTTTCAGTAACTGTTTCGCAGTAAGCCCAAGAGCAGTTCATAAATAGAAAACATTTAACACAAAAAAAGAGTTTTGATTATAAAGTAATGATTAATGGTTATTTCTACTAGATAGAATGTATACGTAGAACGATGGCCGAGGAACACTGAACTTTTCTTCTAGCATTTTCTTTCTTTCAATTTAAATCAAAAACTTAGAATACAGTCTTTGTAACTTGAGTACTCTCAACTTGTAAGCCGAATTACCATAAAATGATCTGGAAATTTTCTGGTTAAAGTCCATTTATGAATTCTGTTCTGGTTTGTAGAAGTCAAACATTTCATAGAAACATCTTGAATACAACAAGCTTCTGTCCAATCACTGTCCAAACACAGTAGTCAACATATCATGGACAAGAAAGAGATCTTCAGGCTTTCTATTTTTCAAACTGTTTTTTAATGTATTAATTGTTATTAAATGGAAGATTGACGATTCTGGTTTTATTGGTCTTGGGGTCATTGCAGCAGAAAAATATTCAATAAACTGGTTTTCTTAAAAAAAAACCTGCACAGATAGTATCTATAAGTTATTTAAGATAGGTTTTGTGCGGTTTCTATTTAAGCTGTAAGCTCTCATTTTTAGACTTATCTAGAGGGTAAAAAACATCATCATTTTTATTTTTACACTGCAAAAGGGCAAGGTTAAAATGTTTTTGCTTCTAAAAAAGATTATATTATTTTCACTAGAAGTGGTAGAGCAGAGCAATAAACAAGCGAGTACTGAAATACAGGTTGTTCAAGGTCAAGTATCTACCAGTAAAAATATTTTTCAAATATGTAGATTTCTTTAGAGACATAGGTTATTGTACTGTATCGAGTCAGTGTGGACTGAGTGATGAATGGATTGAGAGCAGCCCTGCAGAGAAGGACTTGGGGATACTGGTGGATGGAAAATTGGACATGAGCCAGCAATGTGCACCCACAGACCAGAAAGCCAATCATATCGTGAGCTGCATCAAAAGAAGCTTGCATCAGAAGTGGGGCCAGCAGGTCAAGGGAGGTGATTCTCCCCCTCTATTCTGCTCTCATGAGACCCCACTGGGAGTACTGCGTCCAGCTCTGGAGCCCTCAGCACAGGAAAGACATGGACCTGTTGGAACAGGTCCAGAGGACGGCCATGAATGTGATAAGAGGGCTGGAACACCTCTCCTATGAGGAAAGGCTGAGAGAGTTTTGCTCTTTCAGCCTGGAGAAGACAAGGCTCTGGGGAGACCTTACTGCGGCCTTTCAATACTTAAAGGGAGCTTAAAGACAGAGAGAGACTTTTTACCAGGGCCTGTAGTGATATGACAAGGGGCAACAGGTTTAAACTGAAAGAGGGTAGGTTTAGATTAGATATAAGGAAGAAATCTTTTGTGATGAGGGTGGTGAGACACCAAAAGAGGTTTCCCAGAGAAGTCATGGATGGCCCAGGCCAGGTTGGATGGGGCTTTGAGCAACCAGGTCTAGTGGTAGGTGCCCATGGCAGGGGGTTTGAACTAGATGATCTTTAAAGGTACCTTCCAACACAAACCATTTTATGATTCTGTGATTCTATAATGTATTAATAGCTTATTATTATCGATTATTAGAATATTGTTTCCTTCCATTCAAATTTTCCTTCTTTTTCTTTCTCTTCTTATTACATTTGAATTTTTAACATTTAGGGTTTAAACCACACCTTTTCTACTGCATGTACTAAACAAATTGTATCTGTGATACAATCTCTGCTTCTCTCTGTGAATATAGTCCCTGCAAAACTATGTAAAATGATTCAGGACATCACGCACACTTTGCAAAGGTAGAAATGACTATAAAGGCTTTTAAGAAATAGATAATCAAGTTCCCTTTGAATAACATTTTGCATGCAGAGACCTTGCCAAGGAGCACTCAAGCTTTGTTAGAGGAAAAAACAAGATTGTGCATAATAATAATCACTGCATATCCTGGTATTTGTGGCAGCAAACAAGTTTGCATGATTCTGAATTCAGGACAAAGAGGTAAGGAATGAAGATTAATGCTTACTGAAATTAGTTCATTTCTGATAAAAGCAAACTTAAATGTTGCTAAAGAGTATTCATGCAGATTAAGATATCCACAATTATAGCTGAACTGAAAGAAATTAATTCCATTATTCTTTTCAAGATAAATTATAGGCAGATTATCAATCTTAAATTTTTTCATCACTACTTTTGAGGACTTGTGTCCTTTACAGATACAAACAAACAAAAAAAATAATTATTTTCTTGTCAAAATTATTGGTATTTGGCAGTTGAGGCACAAAATATATATACTAAAAATTAGGTTTACTTACAATTAGCATGGTTATTTCCAGATTAGAATTTTTATCGTATGTCTGTGATAAAGAATACTTTACTTTAAGGGCTCATATAGGGCAAAATCGTGGTTGTTGTAAGTCTGTGTTCATAACATTGAAGTCGATGTTAACTATTTTTTCAGATGTCAATATTACTTTAAATCTCTCTGAAGCGTAATATATATTTCCTGCAAATATGTACACACTATTACTGTGAATATAATTTTGCTAGCATGGGAATACCCTGGATCAAATAAGTAGCTTTTTAAAGATGGATTCTGCTGCAATGTATTTGCTATTTATATAACAGAAATTATTTCATGCACACAGAGAAAGCAGTGCCTGCCTCACATGTGTTCTTCTGCCATGTAGCTCTGCACTCTAATAAAGTTTTGAATGTTACAGGTAGCACAGTTTATGGGAAAGTTATTTTGTGTTAATTTTTGGAAACATGGAGGATTTGTTGGCATTAGTTCTATAATTCCTTGCTTAAGAACGGGTTAAGTCGAGGGGCTGAGAATGTAGCTTGATTGTGAGTACAGACCAATGGGCCATATGTTCCTACATCATGTGACATTGGTAATGCTGAGCAGTGCCACTCATAATTCAGATGTCAATTGTATCTTCTTTTGCCATAAATGCCTGTTTATGATCACTGTACTATGTCGCATATAGTGCATAATTTAAAATTGGGAAAAGGATCCAATTTGATAACCCTAACATAGGTAAACAAATTGTCTTGATAGATCCTTTAAAAAAAAAACCACCTATTTTCAATGACCATACTACAAATGTAGGTACTAACTTATAAGAACTGCCTCACTACAGACACTGAAAATTTAAGTGCAGTCTAGATTCCACTTTGTTTTATAACAGTATCTTCTCAGTCACTCATGATTTAAAGACTTCTTAATTAAGAAGTGTGCAAAATTGATGTACTAAGTGCTACATTCAGCCCCAACAATTGTAATCTCAGCCTTCATTTAACTTTTTTTTTTTTATATTAAAAAAATTTTATCTTGTGATGAGACCTTGTGTTACTTCTCCTTGAGGAACTACAGCTTTTATAGAGTGTGCAATGATCTGACCTTTGTCTTACTCCAGTATTATTTCTGGTTGTGTGCTCTTAGCTTTCCATGTAGAGTGCAGTCCAGTTTGGCAACTCACTGATTTTTCTGAAAAGTGTGCTAATGTGGTTCCAATTTTTACATATTTACACCTTTACAGACATGTAACTCAAAATATCAGCGATCATCAATGTAGTTAAAAGGTAAAAAACACAATGCAGATAAAAATACCTAGAACCCATATTTCAAGAAATGTTCTTTGCATTATTTAATTATTTTTCTGATAAAAGCAAATGCTATAAAATGCTATAGATATCAGATATAAAAAAAAAAAACAAAAAACAAAACATTTCAGGAATAGTAGAAGATATTGCCAGAGCAACTCAGAAAAAGAGTCAAACTTAAGCTTAAAGGAGTCTGAAAGATGTGCACATAGACACGAACATGAGAACTATTTAAGTGAGAAGAATAAGCTTACCCAGAACAGCAGATAAGCATGTCAAGAGGGAGTGATGATATAAGAAGAGATTAATTTCAGCTAAATGTTCCTGATGGCATCTTGCTGTCTGTTAATAATCCCTAGAAATTCTTGATCATATATGAATTTAAATGCTACTTTCTATTTTATTTTATTTTTAATTGTGAGAGGAAGTGGTGAAGAAGAAATGCTATACAGAGTTTTATGCCAGAAGGTATCATCAAAACATCTGTTCCCGCTTTCATATTACAGGCTCTTATCTTCTTCCCACCCCCCTATATTAATCACTAAGACTTAACATATCAGTCCCCTGGCAAAGTTGTAGGGTACAGCTATGAAAAGGAATTTTAAACATCAAAAAATGTTTTAGGCCCCTGCAATGGTATAAACAGGTTAAAAGAATGACAGAAAAAATAAAAAATGCTAATAGAGAAGAATTGCCAAAATTTGAGAACCCTGACAATCCAGCATAGAGCAAAATTCTGTCTCAAAGTCCAGTGATCAGCATGGCTACTGGTATGTAAATAGGATATACTTGTTGGGTACAGAAACAGAGGATTTTGATGCCCTGTGTTCTATATCCTGTCTAGCCCCTACTGTGGCCAGTTTCAGTTAACATAAATGTCTTTGGTAGATGTTTTGATCACAGCTAGAGAACAGAAGAGTATGCATGAGCCCTTTGTAGAAGATCAGTAAATGAGTGTTTTTGGCTGGATGGGTATTTTTATGCCACCCTTCTTTCCACCAGCTCGCAGAGCAATCTGTATCAGATAGGATGGCAGGTAACACTTCCCAAAACAAACTCCATGGAGAACAGAATTATCACAACAGGATTCTTTCCTCACTAATCAAAACCTTAAATGTTTGAGTAAGGGAGATACAGAGCAGTCAGATATGAAGCTCCTTCAGAAGACAGAGCAGAATGGTGCTGGAGGATCTTGGCAAATTTTTTCACTATTAAAAATCCCACTTTGATGATTACATGGAGTGAAGATTATGTGGCAGTAATTTTTAGCCTTAGTTCTGGCACTGCTTCTTCCTGAAGGCCTGGGTCACTTACTCCCAGTTTTGATTTCCCCAGCAGTAAAACTGAGATTGTGTGATTTCAAGACAGTGTCTGCTAATTCTTAGTTCTGCCAAAAACACATATGAAGGACTTGATCCAGAAACTTCTAGAAGACAATATCTGCCTATGCAAGGCTTTCCCTCAAACAAAAGTTCTAAGAATATGACAAAAAATCTGATGGTAGTCAATCCTTTTGACAGCTTATTCCATGTTATCAACTACTTCTTTATTATTTTTATCATTTCCTGCCCCCAGTTTATAATTAATCTAAGTGAATTTGACTGAAGAATGTCTGATTTATCAGAATCAATGTCTGTTATCCAGAGAGTAAAGTGGTAGGAAGGATGTCAAACTGTCTTTAACTATGGCTGATATTTCATACATTAAGGGTGATGTCTGTCCGTGATAGTTTATATGAGAAACTTATACCTACATAGTGCTTGGTGTTTCTCTGGATTTCGTGTTTTCAATGAGTTTGACATGGCAACTTAGCAACTGGGATCTTATTTTCAGAAAGTTGGGGTTTTTTGCTTTAATATTTTTAAAATAGTATGAAGTGGATTTTTTTTTGCAAGTCTATGTAGTGTAATCAAACATGAGTTACTGTGTCAGTGCTAGGTTGATGGTTGGAATTGATTATCTTAAAGGTCTCTTCCAACCAAAAGGATTCTATGCCTTTAACTCATTACCCATAGATTCATGGAAAAGTCAGTAAACTTATGGAGTAACAGCCTGTAAATAAGTATTTTCTCTCTTTTGAAAATAACCTAACTCTATATTTCTATAAATGAGGTTTGTCTATCAGAATATGCCTCAAGAGAATGTTGATGCACAGATAATGTCCTCACCAGGACAATTTTAGCTGACTTGGCTTACAATTTCAGTATATTTTTCCCTTAATATATTGTAAATCATTAAGAAGAATAATTTCTCTATAAAAAACTGTTTTCCTATAAAGAAAAAAATTCCAAGGTTCCTTTCTGTCCTTGCTCCTGATTATGTTCAGCCACTACCTGCACTGAAGCATTCAGCAGAAGCAACCAGATGCTGGCTCCAAGGCATCAGCTGTTCTCCCTGCGGTTTATGTTCAATATTCCTGATGAACAGTTTGTTCAATGATGTTGTGGGTCTTTTTCTGATGACATGGAGAACTTTCTGCCTAGTTCTATAGACTCTATCATTCTGTGCTGTTCTAGGGCATGAACAAATCCTGGAAAAAAATCTCAAAAAGAAATTATGTAAGTGTGCTTTATTAATTTAATGGTAAGCAGAAGACTACAATTTAGGTGAAAATGAAAATTCAGGTTCTCTCTACCATCCAAACTGGGGAGAGTGAGTGAGCCGCTGCGTTGTTCTACCTGCTGGCTGTGGTTGAGCCATGACACCTGTAAACAGTGAGACTAATATTTCTCATTCACAATTGTACATTGACGTCAAGTGAAATTCCGTACCATTTACACCAGCACAAATGAGCACAGACCAATTTTTTTTTAGCCTATCATGTCCAGAGCCATCTCTTCCAATTAGATGCTCACAAGTTAATGGCCGTTGCAGCTCTTGAAGAGTCACGGTGCCGTTTGTGTAAGGGAAGTGCATCCAGCAGCAGCACAGACTCATTCCCATCCTGTGACCTAGGCATGAGTTGATGTCAACAGTGATAGAGGGACACTGTACCACTGTAAATTCCTTAGCTTGCCTAATAAATCTAACATACATAACTTGCAATTTGTCAAATTAATTTATGCCACAGTACCTCCTTATCACAATTTTAGCAAAGTTGCGATCACTTCTCTTCTTGATTGCAGCAGATTAGTTCCTGTTTACACTGGGATGACCTTTGACAGCACCCTGCCCCAAAGCAGCCCTTTGAAATCAGTTGATGTTCCACACACGTGCTCTTGGGGTTTGTTCATGAATGATCTCTGTTGTTAAACTCTGTTCTGTTGCACAGCCTACCCAGATGTACAAAGACATTTGACATTGTATGAGAGTCCCCAGCCAACTTTAAATTCAGATCAGGTCTGTTTAACAAATGCAGATTTTCTTTTTCAAACTAGTGAAAGCTGTATACATCTATTTTTATAGTTGCCAGTTATAATAACAGTGTCAGGACAAAATACATGCTGGTAATTAGCAGAATGCTAAATATTTGGTTAATATGAGATGAAAATTTAAATGTAACAAGAATTAAAAAAAAAATCAAAAAGTATCTGTTTGAAACAGGCAGAAAAACATTATTTATCAAAAAAAGAATATAGATATACATTGACTTTAAGCAGTGGAGGGTTTTTTTAGAATACTCATGTCTTTCATGGTTTGATAACAATGTTTGCTTTGATTGCCTATTAGATAAAGATCCCCAACCCTGAACACTAAAAGTTTGAAAGTTTGGTATCTGATGTGTTAAATAATTGCAGTAGACAAGTCATTAGTCATATGGTTTACATAATTATCCACACAAATTTTAAAGCGCAGCATATTAGAAACATTTAGTGTATTGTAACTCCTGATTTAATGTTAGATCAACAAAATTCATAAATACTGCTTCAGTGCATTTATGATTATATGTATTTTGCTTGAGGCAAATCTGACAGCCTGCATATCCATACTGCAGTCATCTATTCTCCTCGTATAAACAATTAAATGAAGATACATGCTCCTAGCACCCAGCAAAGGAGAATAGTCATAGGTTTTTATTTTCTTTGTTTTCTTTCCTTTTATCTTAGCATGCACATACTTTAACTGTCAGGTGTATACTCTCACTTGCATGTGATGCAGTCCACTTTTAAGCTAATTTGCTGGATATTTTGGATTTTCTAATACAAAACTCTTCATGAAATGTTTTTCACCCTTGATTAATCACATTCAGTGTAGAAAAAAAATGAAATGAGGAAAAAAGGATTCCTGGCAAAGTATTTAATTACCTGTTTTTACAGTCATACAATGGGGATTTTAACTGACTTGAATGTGAACAGGGAATGCAGAACAATGCCCTAAAACACAAAAAGCCTTGATTATTCTATATACTTATCTACTACTGAGCTGTCAGGAGAAATTAAGATGAATTCCTATAGTCTTAACACGTTGATACCAGTACAGAAGAAACTAAAATAATTGAACAACTCTAACTGAATAAATTATTGGCTTAAACATAAAATATCAGGTAAGATATATCATGATACAAAGCCTTACATTGTTGTGATTTTAATTTTTAAAACAATTATCTTGCAAAAGTACTGTCATAAATAGAGTGCTGAAGTGTCATTTTCTTCACACAACTAATATTCTAAAAATCACTAGTGAATTTATACCCGTGTAAGTACTCTTGAGTATATCTTGTTCAAATAGAAGCAAAACTATATGCAGCAGAAAATATTGACCTTCCCAACAAGTTTTATGAATGAAGAATAGACTAGTTCTTCCTATCACAAATCCTTTTACTTTGATGTCATTATTAATTTAATTGCTCACTTCCCTATATCTTCCATAAATAGTCTTCACTATGTTCTGCCTAATGAGTCATGAGAAGTTATCACAGAAAGTGTCATAAATATGAGAATGTGTGGAAAACATAAAAAGTCTAGCAGATGTGGTTGGATAAGTCATCTTCTAACATTTAATTATGGAAATATCTAATTGTCTGCCAGATGATTTTATGCACAGTTAAAGCTATTCTGATTATAATGTGGAGCAATTCAAATTGAAAATGGGCTTATTATCCAAAGTTTAACAAATACCTCCCAAAGAAGTACTGTGTCATCTTCCTGAGCTTTGGCTATGTATTGGACTAGCAGGTGAAAGCCTCACTATAGAGGTCTTAGCTTGGGGAAGTTAAGATCTAAGCCAAAGACAATTTCAATCAACAGAGAGAATCCTATTGACTTCAGTGGGATCAAGGTTTTGGAGAGCAGCCTGGAGGACCCCAAAGCCAGCCAGCTTACCCACAGCTATCCGCTTCTCTCCAGGCTGGAGGTGTTGTTTTCCCGCAGAACCATCTAGCTGGCACTCGCAAGCCAGCTGGCACTGGAATTGCCTGCCAGGGTATATTTTAAGTCTTCTTGCATAGAGAATAAAAACAAATACATCAAAAAACTGCTGGATTTCTTGTCTGGCTTTTTATGTCTCAAGTTATAGAGGTTTGTCAGTCATCTGAAACCTTCAGATAGTTGGACCTTACTGCTTTCTGTCTTTGTTCAAGAGATTTGTTCTGGTCATCTCCAATTGCTTTATGCTTAGACATAACATATGGTTTAAAATGACTTAGCAGCATACCTGGAAAAAAGTATGCTAGTCACAGTTAAAATATGTGGTAGCATAAATAGTTTATTTGGGAATGTTCCTGGAATCAGGACAATATTAAGATTTTTGCCCTTATAAAACATGTTATCAAATAGCGATAATCTTAATTTTATAGCTGTTCTGAATAGTATGAGGAAAAGTGTCCTAAATCCAACATTAAGTAAGTAGCTTATGTCAGTTAGTGGTGTGTGTGGCTAGAACAAAAGCACAGAGGGCGAGTTGCTCTGTAGACGTTGAAATTATCCTGTATAAGTAATTATCTCAAACTGTACAGTATTATAACAAGATAAAATTATAAATCTCCTTTCTATAAAGAGTTTAAGGTCTTTAAGCATTTAAAACTTGAAGTTCTTCTCTTTGCTACAGCCTACATCTATCTACGCTCGGATTTTTAACATAATAAATATAGTTACAAGGAATGCTAAAAGCAAATTTACAAATGGAAAGGGAGTAAACATAGTGACAGATCTGGCAAGAGCAATAGCTATATTCAGAATTTGCAATGTAAAATATGTTGAGAGCAAATATTTCAGTAGAGGCTCCATTGTAAAGCAATGTACAGAAAATTTATTCTATAGATGTCCCTATAAATTTTCAGAAAACCCAATATGCTATTCATTTATGACATAAAAAGTAAAATGAAGAAAGATTTTGTAGTTAACCAGCATTAAGCAAGGATGTAGGTAGAAGAGAAAGCCCTGTAAAATAAAGCTGTGAAAATGCTGGAATGAAGTAAATTACATACAGGTCAATGAACTGAATAAAGCGATCTTCAGTGTTTACTTCAGTAATATTTACATTTTTAAACTTTTTTATGCCATGCAATGATTTTATACATTTGGTTCAGCCATGGTACAGCCACAGGAGTACATGCTGTAAACATTATGAAAAAATCTGTCCCTGTACTCTATGCATTCCTCGTTTGATAGCATATAGCCACAGTTCACATAAAATATAACATATGTCCTAACTTTCTTCTTTTTTTGAAATCAAAAATAATTGTGGCATGTTATATATCTGGGTGTGTTATCTATTGATAAATGCCATTTTTTGCTGGACACTGTTTATATTGGCGCTTGCATAAGGCTGGGAGCCACAATCCAGCTAGCCCAGAGTCCGGCTGCAAATGGCTAGGTATTAAATACTGCCTGTCTGAACAGTTCTGACATGGAAAACAATATTTGAACTATTTCTCATTCATCTTCAGGATACAGCAATTGTAAATCGTTTCTGTTTCATCTTTGTTTATGCATCTTGCAGAGAGATTCAGCTGCATCATTTTCATCTGTGGTTAATGAGCTGCAGTGTAGCCTACTGGCTTTTAGATTCCTCTCTTCTCTCTGAAGGCGTTGTACTGCATTTCTTATTTTCTTTTCTCATTTGTAAAAACAAGAACTAACACACTCAGAACTATGAATGATGTAGGTGAAACCTGGATTGCCTTTTCAAATCTGCTCACAATATGAGAAATTCATTTTGTTGTTTGCGTGCCTGTTTCCCTTTCTATACTTTGTCTGCCTTCTCTATGTGGGTTCTAAGCTAGTAGAACAGCCATATTTGTATGGGCCATAGCATTTAGGCCAATGAATTTGAACATCTGAACAAACTGGAATCTGCAACATGTTTAACTAATAATGAAAAAGCAGCAAGTGTAAGAGAAAGAAATGTTAAATATGGACACAACTTGGAAATCTCTTATCAAGAAGCGTATTTTTTGATAGCTGATGGCCCATTTTCTTTTCATAAAATTTATTTACTGTTGTTTTTAAGTTGATATGAAAACTGCCTGTAAGAATTTTTAAAATACTTCTTCAGTTTTGACATTTATAAAACAAAAGCAATGGAAATAAAAGTCATTGTGCAAAACTGAGAAAAAAGAAAAGGAAAAGTGAACGGACTGTAGTCAATCGCGTGATAACTGCACTTTGAATAGAACTTCATGCAAAGTACTTCAGATAACTACTCTAACACCAAAATATTCAATATAAAGATCTAAAAAGTAAGACATGAAATGGTCAAACTCCAAAACTAAGTATAGATAATTAAGTCCTGTAGTGGCTGACTGGTTGTAGACTCACAAGCAGAAATACATTTTGACAAGATGAGGGTAATTGCAGCCTAGTACCGGTGTAGTTGATATGTCTGCATTCCAAAACCATAGATGTTTTAAATACCAGTTTAAAGCAGTAGTGCTGAGTCATTTTCTCATATAATTAATTATGTGGTCATGTAAATTAGTTGTAATAACAGGAATCAAAAATATCAGAACAATTTAATTACTACATTGTGAAGCATATCTTTAAATGAGTCTGTCTCATCAAACTTCATCAACTGTTTGGCTTTGTAAAGTATTCAGTGAGTGTTTCTGCAAAAAGGAAAAAAAGGCGGAGGCATTTGAGGTTGAATCAGATTGCATAAAAACCCAGTACTTTAGATTTTTCGGTAATCTCAGAGAAAAGCTTGTTCGATAAATTCCACGCACATATGCTGAATTCATTTATTTGTAAGTCCTCTAAGCAGGCGTGTGCTAAAATACTATGGCATTCTAAATTAATACTACTAATAATGTTTATATAACCCCCTTGATCTGCTTTTAACATACACTTTTGTCACAGAGCTTTAGAGACCTAGGACCCAGATGGTCTTTTGCCTGTTTTCACCAACGTCAAATGACAGTAAAATGCTGCAATGTCTGCATTATAGCTCTATCTCCCACTTTGAACCAGAACGAAAAACATTAGATGAGGAGAAATGGTGAACTGAGTATGGTGACTGAAACTAGGATGGAGCAAGCCCCACACAGTGCAAGTGAAGTTTGCGTGACCGGCTCCTGCCCCAGACCACCCTGCCGCTAGTCCTGTGTCTCGCTCTTATGTACAGTGTTACGCCCTGTCCTCCCTTCCACTCTGCAATGCCACGTAGGGATTTCTGGCCCCATTTCTGAGCAGCATACTGTCTCTGCACTGTAGGAGTCTGCAGCACTGCACTGCTGCCTAACTGAACGTCAGAGAAGCCCCATTAGCACCCTCCTAGAAGTAGGTGGG
Organism: Pluvialis apricaria; assembly: GCA_017639485.1. Taxonomy (NCBI): domain Eukaryota; kingdom Metazoa; phylum Chordata; class Aves; order Charadriiformes; family Charadriidae; genus Pluvialis; species Pluvialis apricaria. Next base: position 99,446,514 of record CM030009.1, read on the forward strand.
TGCACCCAAGGGCACCCATGCATGGACAGGTTTCTGGTTTGTGACCTACCCACTGACTGATAACCTCTTCCCAGCACGCGACCCATGAAGTCTCCCACTTTGGAATATAGGAAATCAGTGTCCTGTATGCATTTGGTGTCTTCTGCAAGTTCAGTGGCAGAGCTTATTCCCTGGGTTATGCTGGGTATACCCAAAGTGGCCTGCTCCAGTTTGAAAAATGACTGTAGGGGAAACGATTGTTTTAAAAGAAAAATAAGAGATGCTACCCAGCCACATCATTCTTTGGCCATGTGATTTGTTTTATAGCCTGGCTACTGCTCTGTTTTCCAAAAATGAAAACTTTGAAAGTAAACCCACACTGGAGTCCTTACTTTGCAAGTTTTATGAGACTTTTTCCATTCTGCTGACTCTGCAGGTCTGCATAAAGGTGAATTTTATGCCATTCCAATGGGGTCCAAGTCCAGTAGAGTATTTAATCACCTGAGTAACTCTAATTATATAAGTGCCTCCACTGAAATCAATAGCAGTCCTCAAATGCTTAAATTGTGCCCTTACTTAAGTGCTTTCTTGGATTCAGGCCTAAAATACTGTCTTTAGAAAACGTGTTTCTTTGTATTTCAGAGAAATGTAACAATAAATGTATTTCTGGAAAACTTTCATGTCTCAGATGCATGCTCAATTCATAAGGTCAGATTGAGTTAATGGATCACATTAATAAAAATTGCAAACAAACAACGTGTAATTTAATATGTCTATCGATTCCCTTTAAATAATTTGGAAAGCCTGTTTTCATTACAAATGTGGACATATTTAATTAATATTTTTTCTACATAGTCCTGTATAAATTAAGATAAATTAGAATGGAGTTTTATACAGATTTCATTCAGACCAGACCAGAATGATACAGTTTATTGTTATTGCCATTTTTATAAGCTGAAGCAAGATCTGCTGTTTGGCTGAAAGGCAGCATTACAAATTTCCATCTGAGAAGTAAATATCTAAAAGTAAACAGAATCAATAATTATCACAAGCTGGATTACTGGAATGGGCAAAAAGCATACATGATATGAAGTCTGTTGACAGACATTGTCTTCTACATCTTTGTATTCTATAGAATATTTCGTATTTGTTCAGACAAATTAGATTGACTGAGGCTCTGAAGACTGACTTTGCAGGACAAAATTTTGAAGACCTGAAGCTTTTTCATATCATTTTAGAAATACCAACCCAAGGACTAGGTAGAGGATTGCCATAACGGTCTCACTGGTGCTGTTCTTCCTATTCACATTTAACCTCTCTCACTTCATACATCAACATCTTACATACAATATCATATTTTTTGCAACAGGTGAGATGTTACTGTGAACCATAAGCCCTTTGCAAGTATCTCTGAACTACAGTTTAATCCTTAGCTGCAAGTGTGGCCCACTTCCTTAGTTCAACCATTTGATTTTGGAACAGTTTGTCCAAACACTCATCTTACAAAGCCATGTAATTTTTATAACTTGCATGTCTCCATCAATATTTATTACTCTATCAGCTTTACTTAAACGTGCAAATTTTGCTAATAGTTATTTATATTTTTATTATTAAAATACTGAATATCTTTAGACCAATAACAGTTCTCTTTCATATCTGACTGAAAAATTCCTGCTCTGCAGAGGTTCCATAGTCAAAATTACTTATGTGTCAGTTAGCTAACTTTAATTTCAGTAAATCTGGGACTCCCTTATTTTGCATAAAATTGATGTGTTATTCAGAATATTTTATGATACTAAGCCAAAACTTATATAGAAATGTAATTTTTTTGGTGTCAGCGTGCTTTCTCTTAACTGTACTTGTGATTGTGCCATAAATGTAAATTTTGTTTGATATTGCCTATTTTCCTAAAATAGTGATCATTAGTGTCAATTATGTTGTTGTCCTTCAGTTAGTCTCTAATTTCTATCCAAATCTCACCATAATTTTTTTCTGGAAGTACTGTCAAACTAACAAATCTAAATCTCTGAGAGCCCTCTTATTGGGACTTTTAACATAGCAGTAAAATGTGTCCCTCTCCCTCCAAGCTTCTGAAGTTTTTCTGTTATTCCAAGATCTGTTATAATTAATATCAGTTATCAGAGATGACTCAGTTAACTCTTTTAATAATCTTGAATGAGAATTCTCTGCCCCCTGGGCATAAAATGTAGTAAATTGAATACTTGAAAATTGAAAATATTTCATGATCACTGTAAAAACAGGAATAGTTCCTAAGTTAAAAGGAAAAGCTGATCTTGATTCTTTAGTTTAGCTTCACAGTATTTTTAACAAATGCTTTAACAGTGGTAGGGAAAAATAAGTTTGTATGAATTAATGAAAATTTTGTAACATGTCCGTATGTAAAACATTTTTCTTTTCACTATTTTACTAATTTCACTAATTATTTTGCTTATTACTAATTTAAATCTTAATCTTAGTTTTGCTTCTTTGTAATTGCATTTTATGTGGATGACATAAAATTGATATATTGGTAAATTCTAAAGTAAGGGATTTTTAACAAGATTTCGCTAGATTTGCAGTGTCATAAGTAATACTGTTTCGTTCATGCTTTTAAGACGTGACACTATATGGAAGAATGACCTTCAGTACTTACAGTAAGATGTTAAGGTATGCTATGGTATAAACTTCTGATGAGGAAGGATTATGCTGCGATTTTAACAAATTGACAACATCTTGTCTTATAGCTGCACACATGCTTCTCAAAAGCAGGAAAGGCAATTTACCCTCCACTGTGACTATTTATTAGCTTTTTAATTGTCTTGGACTAGTTCTGCACAAGAAACCATTAAATCATTGTTGAAAAAAAAGGACATACAAGGTGGGTGAGAGAATCCGTGTTGTTGATTTCTAAGTAAATAAGTTGCACCTATTCAAACACTGTTTCTAACACCTGTTCAAGAGCAATTTAAGCTAATGTTGTATTCTTGGTCAGTTACTTTTTAAGCAGTTATTGCTGGAATGGATTACTGAGATAAACAAAGCAGCAATCCTATAGTCACAAGTGTCCTCAAGTTTGTGGTAGGAACAGTCAGAGATGGGCATCTAGATTTGATTTCCTAGAAATAAATTTTGGTTTTGAATGAAAAAAATACAGCTTTTGAGGAAAAGCTCATGAAAAATAGTAAGACCATGTTTTGTTTCACTAGGTGCAAAAAGACTTTATAATAGACCTGATATCACAAGAAAAAGTTATTGAAATGTATGTGCTAAAAGTGGTTTGAAGTATACACTTTTGTAATAAAAAATTAAGAATCAGAAATATAAACTTTATGCCTGAACCAATGCTCATGGAAATCATTTCCCTGTAAGGAATTTGGCTTAAGTCCTTATACAACAAAGCTGAATTCCTACATCCCATTAGACTACATAAGTACGAAGGAACTGTAGCAGATCTCCATATCTCATAGTGTGTTTTTCCACTTTGTGTGCCTATCAGACTGATACTGGGTTTTGAGAACAGTAACAGGAAGTGAAATTTAATATGGACCAAACCCTGTGTGAAAGAAGCAATATATAAATTGCCTGCTGGGGCATCTTTTGTGTTCCTGACGTTACCTCAGACTTTATTTGCTTTTTTAATATTTCATTTATTTTCCATACACTGCAGGGAAAATTCTCAAAATAAATTTTTCTGGTCTTAAAAGCATATGGATGATATACATTAGCTATATCCCAGGCAGCTGATCCTTGCTGGTTCTCACATTCTTAATATTAAGTTTAACCGTGTGAATTTACCTTGTCAAAAACACTTTGATGAAATCTCAAGTATAAAAAAGTGCTGCTGTTTTCTCACTCTCTGTCTACAAGGATATAGTTACCAAAGCACCTTAAGGACACAGGTGACTGATTTGCACTGGCTGCTAATTGCAGTTAAACACCTGACTTCCCCTGACAAAGGAAGTGGGGAATAACTCCCACAGGTACCTTTCATTTAGTCTTACTGAAAATAACGCCACAGGTCACATATCTAAGTACCTTAGTTTATTAATTACACTCAAGATATCTTCCCTGTGGAGTTCTTTTATAAATATTGCATAGTTTTAGCCTTCATCTGTAGCATAGGCCATTCCCAGATCCTAAAATAATCTGAAAATTTTATCTAACAAGTCCTCTGCTGTTACTGTATCTAAGACTTCAGTCAATCTCTTGATTTTTAAATTTTTCCCCCCCCATATAATTGATTTTTTTGGCACAAGTCTTAATTTTATGACAGTGTACTGAAAAGATTTCTGAGAGAGATGTGAAGAAAATGTTAACTCTTCTGAAAGAAGCATTTATTTCATGACAAGCAGCTTTCAGGAGTGAGAAAGGAATAGATGACTGATTCAATGACTTCAGTAGTTCCTGCCAGTTGTATGTTCCTGTGACTTATGCTGCTTCTAAAACTATCTGATTCCCATGACATTTCCCTGGAGAAATACCTACTGTCTTTCTAAGATCTGATATCACCTTTGATCTGTTTTTTAATTTTTACATCAAAGAGTACTATTAGTGTAATTGGATTAGTAACCCATAAATCTCAGAAATCTTTAAGCAATTGATAGGAACCCATGTTCAGTTTGGAAAGGCTAAAACTGGTTACAATCTGTACACTTTTTTTATTTTGATTATGGATTATATATTTTATGAAGAATTCACCTAAAATGCTAAACCTAAAGTAAAAGTTAGTTGTAGGATGTGTGTGGACAGTAATATGCTGTTTCATCTGTCACATCCCAAACCTATATTAGCATTCAAGTGATCCTTTTCTCCTTGATACTCAAATGACCATAGAGCTATTTCTTTTGGTTTACTTCTTAATTTACCATGTCGTGCTTCCCCACTAGGTAGTTTCAATAATAACATATGATAAGTATTGGAAAATGAAATTAATTTTAACTCTCGAAGGAGGTCCCTCCAAAGCCTGAACAAGTCACATTGTTTAGGATACCTGTGGGATGTCATTGTACTAGTTTTAAGCACCTGTATTTAAGGACAATGCTTATCCAATATTTTAACCAGCCTTTTGCTCACTTTTTAAATGAAAATTTCTAACTGCATGGCTAAAAGACTACAGAAGTCTTGGATTTTAAAACTAAAATGCTTTGTGCCATGGAACAACACACTCTTTAACTATTCCCATACCTATTGGGGAAACAAGCATCCTTGCAGACAATATCAGAAAGTTCTTTTGTCACCTGGCACAAGAGATATGAAACAATGCTGAATAAGTTTTTAGTGCTCTGTAAATTTGTCTTGAACAGACAGGCTTCTTACCATTTTCTGAGTTGTTCAGTAAATAAGGAAGTTCAGGCTAGTGTTTCTCTAAGAAAAGAAAACAGAAATAAATTTGGCTAAATATGAATTATGCAAAGAGGTGAAATTTAATAAAATATCAAGGCAAATGGAAAAGGGCAGGGGAGTAAACAAGAAAATTCACAGATTACAAACAGTACAAAATATTTTTGCATAGAGAGTTGTAGAAAATATGGGTCTATTAGTAAATTGAATAACAATAATATTGACTCAAAAATACTTCAGGTAAGTGAGATTTTTATGAGGAAAAAAAAAAAAGCTTATTATTGGTGAGTAAGGAAATATTGCTTCCATAAAGAAAATCACTGATCATTAAGGACAAATAATAAAACATTAGGAAATATACACATAAACAGATATCTTAGTATACCTAAAAGAACAAGCTCAAAATAATTTTGTTAACAAAAGAACTCCAAGATGGCAGGTGGATAAGAATAATTGGATTGGAGAAAGCAAATGGAAATTTGAGTAAATGAGGAGCATATACTCTATTCTTTTAGATTATGGGTGCACAGATAACTGTTTTCTAGTTATGTTTTTTTTTTTGTTTGTGTATTTTATCTGCACAAGGTGAATATGTTTTGAGGGCAAATTTGCCAAGAAACATCTTGATTTAGCCTAAAGGCAGAATTTTTCCACTGAGTAGAGAAGAATACATGATTAACTGAAGGTAATTCTGATAATTTACTTGTATATCAAGTTCTTTTACACTACATGTGAATCAAAACTTTGTGGTTAGGAAGAGTTCTAATCAGAATACAGGAGAAAAAGGCTTGCATTTCACTCGCTATATATCATTAACTCATGCTGGAACAACATTGTCATGCGGTACAAATTTGAATATTTTTTTCCCATCATAATTTCACACTGTAATGCCAGCATGATAGATTCATAATGGGTTCCCTATAGACACGTACAGAAATCATTTTGTCATGGTTATCTCACCTTGTAACAGCGTAGAAAGCAGTTGGTCTCCATGGTCTTGCATTAAACTGTCACATCATTGTTAAAATTCTCTGTTTCGGGAAATGATGTTGGTACATCTTGAGTGTTGTGAAAAATAACTACTTCATTGCCCATACTTAGTGGTTCTGTAAAACCAGAGTACTCTGTTATTCATGAATGGGAAGGGAAAACATTTTTCAGTAGTAAGTGATGATAGACATCAACCATTTTCTTTGCTTGTTTAGGTATCTCAGAATGATCTCACCAACATTTTACTACCCCAGTAATAAATCGTGTGGCAATATTTGTATTTCTAGGTACCTGCACTTTGGCTTGCCCTGATTCTAAATATTATACTCCAAACATGCAATTTTTCCTTATGGTTATTTAATTTCTCATACTAACTATAGCTCAGCTACTCCCCTCAGAGGACACTAACTTGATTTTTTAATTTTCTGGATATTCATTTCTCAGTGTTTTTCTTCTGCCTGTATTCCAACCATAACTTCACACCAGCTCACTGGCATCCTAGATGGAAGAGAAATTTATTATCCTGTTGCTGCAAATGAAGAAAATAGACTGACTTGTATTGTTTGGCTCTAAGATCAAATCTTTTTTATTTAGGAAAAACTTCCATTTTAATCATACAACTACAAAGTAGTATTTGTTTAGCTGTACCAGCAAGTTTTGTTAATAAGATGGACAACTCTTTGAATACTTAGCAGACACATCTGGTCTACCAAGAGCACACGTAAGAGTGTTCAAGCAGTTGTCACAGCAGGGATGCAGAGTGGGCCGGGAGAGGCCTCTGCTGAAGCCTACACCGCAGTGGTGGTAAGGCATCACGTAGCATGGACTCCAGTCTGGGATGGAACACAGTTGCCAGCACACCAGGAGCCTCAACCCAGACAGAATCATAGAGTCATAGAATCATTTAGGTTGGAAAAGACCTTTAAGATTATTGAGTTTAACCATCAACCTAACACTGCCAAAACCACCACTAAACCATGTTCCTAAGCACCACATTTACACATCTTTTAAGTAGCTTCAGGCGTGGTTACTCAAACACTTCCCTGGGCAGCCTGTTCCAATGATTTACAACCCTTTCGGTGAAGAAATTTTTCCTAATATCCAAACTAAAACTCCTCTGGTGCACAGCAGTGGAGAGAGCGGTTCTGACTGGATAGAAGGAAAAACTTTTCTACATGATGACAGTCAAGAAGTGGAACAGGCTGCCCAGAGAGGTTGTGAAGTCTCCATCCTCAGAGCTTTTCAAGACAAGTCTGGATAAAGCCCTGAGCAACTTGATCTGATCTCATAATTGACCCCGATCAGAACAGGCAGTTAGACTAGGTGATTGCCTGAAATCCATTCCCTCCTAATTTATTGTATGATTTTTTGATTCTATGATAATCAGGTTAAAGACATTCAGTTATCCTATTTTATTTCAACACAACTGTTTTGCTTTACAAATAAAAAAAAAAATACATCTGAACTATCCTCTTCATATTTCCATATGATCTAAATTTGTAGTATTTAAAGTATTTCTGCCATTTATTAATTTACTGGATTTTGTACCATCACAGTATATGCCACCTCTTTTATTTTTGATATCCCATTCTCTCACCTTAGGCTTAGACTGTAAATTACTCGGGATGTTGATGGTATCTTTGGCTTGTAAGTCTTTAGTGCAGTTAGCTGCTGGACTGTATATCAACTGGCATGTAACCAGTAGAAGAAATTAAAACATAATAAACTACATTTCTCTCTCTGATAAATGCATTTCTAACATTTCAAAACCACTCAACAAGAATGCCCTTCAATCCCCTCTTTTATTCTTCTGGAAAACCACAATGAATCATTGAGTTTACTCGAACTGTTAGCCACTTTGATTGCTTAAGGGCCCAAAAGAGAACAAATTATGAATTCAGTATTAGAGTACCCTCTAGAATAAAGTAACTAATATATTATTATGTTTCTTAGAATTCCTTCATCAGCACTCAAGTTTAATTAGAACTAGTAATACAGCTGGAAATACAATATTGGTCATTTGACAACTTGTAAAACTTTTATTTAATTGTTGTGGTTGGGAAAATTCTATTCATAGTAAAAGTAGTAAGGATTCATTAGAAAATATATAAAGAATGTTTTTCGTGGTTATTATTTTTGAAATCTTATCATTTATATCTCTTCTGCTACACTATTTATTTGGTAATTTAATGAAATTCCCAAATATAAAGCTGAACTAGCTGATGTCAACAACTCTTTCAGTGATGAAAACACAAAGCACAGAGCACAAGAAATTTGTTCAAAACCCAGGTCTGCCTCTACTGTGAAATGTACTGGAACTTACCTTGTTTAGTACATGGCAGTCAATATTCTATCACAAGGGTCTGCCTCTGTGGGTCCATCACCACTAACGAGTATGACTCTACTTTTATTCTGAAGTAATAATGAGATCAGGGTGAGATAAGAATTTCAAGAACACTTTATCCCTGTCACATGCTCAGGAGGATGCATAAGAGAACCATATCCATTTGAACCTTATTGTCACCTTTTGATATTTAAACAGTGCTTACAGGAAAGACAGATGCTTTTTCCAAGGCCTCTAAGTGACAAGACAATGGGAAATGGTTTTAAACTGGAAAAGGGTAGGTTTAGGAAGGTAAGGTAGGTAAGGAAGAAATTTCTTACAATGAGGGTGGTGAGACACTGGAACAAGTTACCCAGAGAAGTTGTGAATGCCTCATCATTGGAAGCGTTCAAGGTCAGGCTGAACTAGGCTTTGAGAAACCCAATCTAGTGAAAGGTCTCCACCCATGGTGAGGGATTGGACTAAATGATCTTTAAAGTTCCCTTCCAACCCAAACAATTCTATGATTCTGGGATTCTTTGATTCTATGATTCCATGTTCCAAACATGGGGTAATACCCATCAAGACCAATGAGGACAGCAGTAAAGACTGCAGGATGCTTTATGACCAATTTACAGTGATAAGTAGCTGTATTCCAGATGGTCTGTTTCATCAGTATGGGAAGGAATGTCTTATGTGACAAAATCCCCAAAACCTTGCAAAGAATATTTCTCTAGTCAGCTTGATATAGGCATTTAGATATAATTTTGCCATCTAGTATACTACTTGTTTATTGCAAGTAAAGTGGCATTCTCTGTCAAGAGAAGTCACATATTTTCAGTCTCTTCAAAATGACATCTTTGGTGCCAGTCAAGCCATTGTCATTGGTGACAGTGTAAATGACAGCCCATAGTGGATCTGCATAATGGGGTTTATTTAAGAACAAACCATATTAGAGCTCTTACCATACTTGATTATCCCACACACTCACCCACCTTCACCCTATCAGCACTACATTTACCATGTTTTGATTTTGTGGGAAGCTCAAGCAGGAAGTTGTGTTGGTTCATGCTGAGCTGCTGCTCACTTATCTCAGGCATTACTGACCATGGTCCCTGTGCATCCCCTGTACTTTTCTTCCACACATTTCTCTGATCTCCATGCTCTTCCCACACTTATAAGATCTTTCCTCCAGCCAAGATCTTCACCTCCTTCTTTACCAAGCCCCTTCTCTACACCACCATTTCTTGTTTTCAGGAGCTCATATTTTTCACCACAAGCTCTTCTCTCTGAAAGCCCAAACACCCAGTTCTCCCATCCTAAACAGCCTTTGTACAGAAGCACAACAGTTGAAGAGATTGGTGATCATTCATGTCTCTCCATTAACTGGAAGATTCAAGACATGCAACTTTTATTTGGTCCAGGTGTTATCAAAATTTTCAATAAGGCCACATGATGACTGCAGCTAACAAGCTCCACGCTTCTGCTTGAGATATTTACCCACACCCCCATCTACAATTATCTGCTGCCTGCTAGTATTTACAATTTAAGCTGCTGTGCTTCTTTTTCCTTCTGATAGTCACATTAAGGACTTTTTTTTGATGAATGGTTATCAAATTTCAAGGATTTCAATTCAACCAGCCTTGTTGGGAGTCATATTCAGCAGCTTTGCTTCTATAAATTATGGGAGATTAGGGAGCCTTCATTAATTCTTTATATGATAGAATTTGTGCAGGCTTTACCAGCAAAAGGCAAAAATTAACATTCAAGTCTTAGTTCAAATCCTACATACTCTGAACTATTTGTCATTTAGATTTAAGGTTAGACTCCAGACTATTTCTAAACTTATATTTGAGTTTTACCTAGGGTAAAATTGTGTCCTGAATACTTTGCTTATAAGGACAGCTAATTTAAACAGACTTATGAATCTAAGGAGTTGTGGAATTATTAATATTCTGTTGAATTATTTAAAAGAAATTAAAAATGGTCCATGTCCCCTGAGATATTTATCTGGAAAAAATGGCATCTGTGTTGCGCATCTGCTGGGCAACAAGCATATGACAGTTATATACATGAGAATTTTAGTCTCTTGGATAGAAAAGTTCCCATCTGGTTATTAGAGTCCAGATGTACAAGTATTCTTTCTAATATCATTTGTCTATTCTATTTCTTTTACAGTGAATTAATCAAGAATATTTTGTTTGATTTCAATTTAGAATCTGTTAGAAAAATAAATGTAGAATAAGACATCACTACAGAAAACCAGAGCAGCGTCAATAAGAAAGGAAAGCAGAAACCCAAACAAAAGAATGCCAAGCCAAAGCAGTTCTTTAAATCTGTGTAAATATATTGCCTTTAATAAATTTACGCAAAGGAAAATTTTGCCTACATAGATGTGTTGTATTTTCTTACAACTGTGTGCACTTCATAAGTTATTCCTTTTATTTGAACTGTAAATCCTGTTATTCTTTTCACTCAAGCTGTAAGTCGTGAAAATCCCAAATGCAAGAAGAGGTTCCTTAGGCCTAGAGATATAAATGAAACAATAGCTGTCCCTGTGCTGACTGTGGTAACAGGTATGTTCAGCATCTCACTTGGAACAGAGCTCTTCATGCTGGCATCTGTAGCTTTTTATCAGTGGGAGGTACCCAGGTGCTGTTCATGCATCCTTAGTTTTGATGTGGCTTTATAAATTTGTCTGCGGTAATGACATCCTCTCACAAAGACAGATACTAATGTTAAAAAAAAAAAAAAAGCTGTTCTTAACAAGAATGGAAGAAACCACTCTGACGCTTTTCATCTTTAAACAAAAATTTCATGGGGCATTTGAAAATTAGAATGGGTTGAAAGAAAATCCTGGAAGATCTCCTGCTGTAGCACAAGTAAAATCAGTAAGCCTCAGCTTGCACAGTTTTTATACAATCATCCTCTCAGGGGGCATGGTTTTCTATTCAGGCCCACGTTATGGTTTGTGTGACTAGCATCTCCCACATGCAAGCCTGTCTTTATTTTTCTCTGCAAGGGAAAATCATACAGGGATTTTTTTAAATAATTGAATACATGTACTCTCTGCTATATGTTTGTTCTTAATTCCTATTGAAATTTGTTCAGCAGTCTTGAACTGGCTGTCAAGAAAGCTTTATCTCCTGTACAAATAATTCTAACCCTTGTACTAGACAATTCTAATGTGTCTGTTCTCTCCTTGTTCTGAAGTTTTCTGATACTTTGATATCATAGGCTCAGATTACTGAGTGCTGAAAAAATAAAAATATGACAGGAAATCCCATAGGGATGCAGGGTGGTTTGCAGAAGACAAGACAGCTGAGTTATGGATGTCCTCCTTCCCCTCCTAACCCCATGGAGTTAGTAATGGCTTAACCCTGAACAGCCAGAGATGTAAACCAAATCATCTGGATGCAGATTTAGAAAACTGAAACATCTGGGAGATGAGATTCTCTTCTTTAATTCTTCTAGATTAATCTCCAATATTCCATTCATTTGTTTTAGATTAGTACTGTAACCAGAAAGTTAAGTATGTTTGTTGGGGACATCCTCAGCTGGAATAATTCATCCTACAAAGGTCAGTGGAATTTTGTAGAAGCAGAATAGTTTGCCCATATCGTATCCCTTGCAAAACTGCGGACTTTAGTCTTTCTTTGTTAATACTTGAATGCACCTATTATGTACATATCCACAAACTGTATTAAAAGAATGATTAAGGTTTCAAAATCTGGAAAAGCCAGCATTAATGTTGCCAGCATGATTTCCTGTACCCTCTCTCCCTCCCTGTGCAAATCCATTGTAATCTGAAGCTGCATAATTTCTTTTTGTTTACAGTATGCACAACACATTTAACACAAAAGTGGATGTTCCTACACATATACTCCAATATTCTTTGGTGTCAGTTAAATTCCAGAATATTGTAGATGTCTTCTGTTTACAGCATTATTTAAAATTTTAGATTAAGAGGTAATAGCTCTTTTCTCTGCTTTTTCCTGGATTCTAACAGTTGAGGAGACTTCTTTATTATGAATAATATTTGGTGCAATGATAATTCCATCATAAATGTAATCTTTATTTTTGGAAAAATATTTTCTTCTATCACATTCAGGCTGCTGATATATGTTGCTAATACAAAGCTGGCATTTTATCCTATGAAAATTGTCATGTAAGTAATTTTATAACCTCTCAATAATACCCAATGCTATCACAATTCATTTATGCAGATTTAAGAAGCTCATGAGATATGATGAGTAATTCTGTGAAGAGATCTAATGAATGCATAAGTATACAGCAAGTAGCAGCAGCAAATCTAATTTTTGCCTTCATATAATATTTTAGACGCATTTTAATCTGAAACAAATGATAATATTCTTTTAGACAATTTAATAAGATTGGTGAATAAGGAAACAAGTTTTGTTTTCCTAATTGTGCTGTTATATTTGGTCCCCAGTACAAGAAAAACAGTGACATAGTAGAGTGAGTCCAACGGAGAGCCAGCAAGATGGTTAAGGGACCAGTGCAGGTCGTACATGAAGAGTCTGGGACAACGGGGTCTGTTCACCTTTAAGAGGAAAAGAGTAAAGGTGATTTTATTGCTGTCTACATGTACCTAATGGGAGGTTATAAAGAAGGCAGAGCCAGTCTTCTCAGAAGTGGTCAATGATTGGAGAAAAAAAAAAAGAAAAAGAAATCTCAAGAATGCATGACTAGAAGGGACTTTCTGAACTAATAATTCCAGTCTCTGGTGATGATAACCAAACTTCTCACAATCTGTTTTCCTGCACTAATCAAGTTTTGACTATCTGCAACTATTACTGTAAAAATTACTTTTCAGAGTCAGTGAGCTTTCATCCTAACCATTCCAGATGGAAGATTATTCCACAATCTCACTGCTCTCTGCTGATTAAGGTTTTCTACTATGTAATTTAAATTTGTGAAAAATCAATATCAGTTTGCGCCTGTGATACTTATCATTTAACTTAAATAGTTGTTCACCTTTTTTTAGTGATTTTTCTCATTGACAGATTTAGGAGAAACATTCATATCTCCTTTCAGCCCACATTTTGCTACACTAGACACATTAAACTTTCCGAGCCCTCTGTTGTGTGACAAGCTCTTTGTTTACCCGGTCATTCTACTGGCCTTTTTTACTTTTTTATTATAGAATCACAGAACAACCCAGGTTGGAAGGGACCTCGAAAGATCATTTGGTCCGACCTCTCATAGGAAATGGAGCCTAGATAAGATTATCTAGTACCCTGTCCAGTCACATGTTGAAAACCTCTAGTGATGAGGACTCTACCATGTCCCTGTGGAGGCTGTCCCAGTGAATATTCTCACTGTAAAAAATGTCTTTCTTACATCTTCTTGTCCTGGTTTGAGGTGAAACAGGACCAATTTTGTTCAGTAACTTTTCTTCTTAGCTGAGTCTCTCCTAACTACTGAAATTAACAGCATATTGTGCAGACAATGCGTGCTCTCTCAGAGTGATAAGACCTATGTTTATAGTTGATACCAAGGCATGGTATGCAGAGAGGATCTTGCTTATACTTATTGCTATAACAACCAAGGCCAACCAACTTTGTTATTTGCCCCGTTGGAGGGACGGAAGTGTAAAAGCGCAGTGGGGTCCCACCTGTGGGGAGGAGCTGACAGGACAGGTGACCCAAAACTGACCAACAGGGTATTCCATCCCATCTGCCTCATGCTCAGTATAAAAGCTGAGGGATCAAACAGCTCGTGCTCTTCCTTCAATGGCTGCGTCTGAGGAGGACTCTGTCTGTTCGTCTTTGGTCCCAATCCTGAATCCAGATCCAGAATCCAGTTCCCTTCCATCACTGAGTCCAGCCTGGGACTTCCCCAGTGCCAGCCGGTGACATGATTGTCATCCTGGGAGCTTGATATGGTTTTGTATATTTTTCATTATTTCTGTTTATTTTCTTATTAATATTTCATTAAAGTAGTTTAGTTCCTTCTAAACTCATGTGTCTCTTTTTCCCTCCTCTGCCTCTCTCTTTGAAGAGGGGTAGAGGGGTAGCATCTGTTGGTCCCATCCCTATGTCCCCAGTGGCCAATTTGGCCTAAACCATGACACTTCTTGAAAAGCAGTTCTTTCCTCTAATGAGACCCTCCCTTTATTTTGCCAATATGCATTTGAAGTAGAAAATACTGTGCAATCCCTCTGGCTTTCTATCCAAATATTTTTGTGGATTGAACTGTTGTTCCTTTGTTCTCAGAGGAGGCTTTTAATAAAGTAATGGTATTGCTTTGGTACATAGACATAAAAAAAATATGATCTCAACAAGGAGAGTTCACACATCATTGCTGGACATGTAAACTGTTCAGTGTCCAAATGCACCTTATTTTTTGGTGCATAACCTGTGTGCAAGAGAGTTACATATAACCTACTTCAGTATCCAGCTTAGTTTGACATTTTGAGTTGAGACTTTAAAGTCTGTAACATAAAATATTTTTCAGTTTCATGATTTCATTCTTGGAAAATGTTTAGGTGCCTTACCACTTCCTAATCCTATTACTTTTATGTAAAGTGTCTGAATTCAAACTCCCATGAAGTTGATCTTAGACTGCATTTGTATTAGTGTAATTTTTTAGAAAATAATGGAGTTATACAAAAGATAGACATATATTGTTTCCTTTTTACAAATAGCTGCATTATTAAAAATAAAATTTAATAGCAAAGATTTCTTGTCTTTAGTGAATAAGGATGTAATCCAATAGATTTAATCATCCAGGGAGTTCTTGTTAAGCAAGAGGCCTACAGGGCTCAGGAAGTCTCTCTTATTTCTCTGATATATTCATAATGTAGATTACTTTTTCTGTGGTTGTGGCCTTTCTGCTAAGAATAAGAAGGAATTACTTAGACCTGTTTTTCAGGTGAAATCATAATTCTCAAGTATCAAATATTAGAATCAGATTTTCATTCCATATTTTCTATTGAAACAACGGCATTTTTTAGATTTGACGCAGATTTTCTTGGATTATTTATGACACATTGAAAATATTTTTTCCTTTTCTGATTTATACTTTAACGTTAGTCTCCAAAAAACAAAATAATGCTGAGGGTTCGACATATGAAACATGATTATGAGTCAGCTGACTGCATATGTGTCCTCACGGATTATCTACAATTCTATAGAAATGACTCTGTTTTTTAAACAACTTCATGCATGTAAAAGATTTTTGCAAGCAATGTTGCTTTCACAAAATTGCTTGCAGTGAATCTTGTTACTTTTCCTGACTATTTATGCTTTATTTTACCTTTCTATTAGCTGACAAATCTATGGCTAGTACCAGTGGAAACAGAAATCTCATCCCCATCTTGAGGATGAAGTCTAAATAAAGAGTTATAAAGCCGAGAGCCAAAACTAATTACTTCGATGTAAGAGTGTGTTGGCAAAAAAAATTATGAAACTATATCCTTAGTAGATAATTATGCTATATTTTTGCAGACCTGCAGCCCCACAAACTGTCAGTTACCAATTCCTTTCTTGCAATAATTGACGTTAATTTAATATTTTTAATTCGTCTTTCAGATGTATTTTACCCCTGAGTTTTCAGTGTAGAGAAAAGTTGTGTAGCAGCTTCATCATCTGTTACATGCACTGACAATAGCTATTTGCCCCTCAGTGAAGGCAATGTGAAAATATTTGTGTAGGTCATAATTTGTTTACCTACTTTTTATGCTAATACAAACCCACTATTTTATGATCAAGCTCTGAATTACAGTATGCATTATGCTATACTATACATGTATATATATTATATTATATTATATTATATTATATTATATTATATTATATTAATTATATTGGGGGTACTATAAATCAAACCACAGATTAAATCAATATGTTTTTATGTAAAAGATTCCCATAAATGTGCTCTTGACTGCATGAAAGTATTTACTTATGGGACACATGCCTTTCCACCAGACTGCATGGAAATATTTATCCATGGGGCAGCTATCTCTTTGGTAGCACTTATTATTGGCTGATGGAGAGAGGAGTTGTACAGATGAAGGAACAGAATTTTTTTGTCATTCAGTGAGCATAGTGTTGGAGCTGCCAAAGTCATCATAGGGGATAAGAAGGTGGAGAACAAAGGTTTGGAGTACTCACATTGAGGAAAGGCAAATGTTTGTTGTAGCAGCATGTGTGAGGATAGAAAGGAAGTATTTATTCTGCATCTGCATGTGAACCAATAAACAGCTGGTACTTACTGCCAGTGCCGCTGGTACATGTGATATTTGAATAAATTAAGTTCTATTTTATAACTTCCTTAATTCAATATGCTCAATGCTGCTGCAGTATTGATTCTTGATAACACCAAAAAGCCTCCTTTAAAATACAACAATAAACTTATAACCACTTCAAAAAATGACAATTTTGTTTGATTCCCCAAAGTCACGTAATCTGAATATAAAGTTATTTTGGTTTTGTGCTTGTAAATTCTATCATCTTCTTCATATTTATGACTCTTGGTTTTGTGGGCTTTTTTGATAAAGAAACATCACGTTAACTACTCAGCACGGGTAAGGCTGGAGTACTATGTCCAGTTCAGGGCTCCCCAGTAGAAGAGAAACATGGAATTACCAGAAAGAGCTCAATAAAGGGCTGCAAAGATGACTAAGGGACTGGATCAACTCTCCTATGAGGAAAGGCTGAAAAAGCTGGGTCTGTTCAGTCTGGAGAAGAGAAGGCTCAGGAGGGATCTTATGAGTACCTGAAGGGAGGGACCGAAGAAGATGGAGCTGACCTCTTTTCACTGGTGCCCAGTGATAGGATCAGAGGCAATGGGCACAACACAGGTGGTGCCATATGAACATCAGGAAACACTTTTTTACTGTGAGGGTGATCGCACACCAGCACAGGTAACCCAGGAAGGTTGTGGAGTCTCCGTCCTTGGAGATATTCAAAAGCTGTCTGGACATGATCATGGGCAAACAGCTCTGTGCGACCCTATTTGACCAGAAAGTTTGGACCAGATGATTTCCAGAAGTCCTTACAACCTCAACCTTTCTGTTATTCTGTGATTTTGACTGTGAAATCATAGGCTCACCATACTTGCAAAAGACTTTGCTGACATAGTTGTACCGCAAAACACTGACGTGGATACATTCATATCACAAAGCTGCATGCTTCATTCCTGTGGCCTTTACAAGTGGGAAGAAAAGGGGTTTGATCTCAACTGTCTCCAATTTGATTCTTAATGTTCCTTGCATTTTGCACAGAGTAATTTTCTCTTTTCATATATCTTCTTGTAGTAGTCTTATGTCCATTATCAAGTTACCTTAGTTCTCTAAATCTGAATTTTTTGGTGATACTTATAAAATGTAGAATAGGAATATTTTATACACGTTAATCTTTGAATTACCATTCATATTTTTATACCTACAAACTTTAACTAGATGTTTAGTTTTACAGGTTCATTACCATAAACTAAATACAAATACACTATTTCCCCTCACACAGCATTTTGTGTGCTATACCACTAGCAATAATTTTGTGTTCTATGTGAACACTCATGTCAATTCCTCCTCATATTTTCATGTGTATGGAACTAGTGAAACTTGCATGGTATCCCAGTTAAAATCATATTAAGCTGGTACAATTTCAACCATGCAGATATATTTATATTTCAGTTGACTAAATTATTCTATTTTCTTGTCTAACTTAATTTTATTATATTAAAAGTAGGTAATTAAACGTGCATACATGGATTGTAATATAGATAAAAACATCCCTCTCAACTCATTCTTGATTTAAAAATAATGCAAATGAAGCTTACTCTTCTTCATGTTCTTCCAGCACATTAAGATAGCTAATTGATGTTTGTGAAAGAGGTGTCATTTGTCAGCATTCGGATTGGGAAGAAATAAACATATTCAAAGTATATAATATTATATTGAAAATGAATAATCTACTTCAGCAGAAACAAGTTAAGATAAATACAAACTACATTTAAATTGTTTTCTGTCTGCAGGACAAATTCTTTTAAAGATATGATAAGGAAGAAACAAAGACATAAAAATCTATCAATATGTTTTCCTTCCAAATCTTTCAGAGTGGATAATTCACACTGTGTACACCAAACAATTCTATTAAAGACAGATTCAACTTATACCTTTAATTTCTTCCCTCCCAATCCTTATGTTGGTTATATACCAAAGGCAGTTCTGAACAGCTGCAATAGCATGAAGTGAACTTTATAATGAAAACCTTTAAAAAAGTCTCTACTATCTGCAGGTCCGCATTTGCCCCTATGATATTTCCCCTTGCCTACTAGTGCTCCTGTAACAAATATCATCAGAGTGTCAGGAACAGACACTGGACATTTACACCCCTCCTGAGAAAGTGTGTCCCTGCCGCGACTTGTCACAGGGAAAAGTTGCAACATCCCAACCAGACATGTTGAGGGCTGGGAGCTCTTGGGTCACTGTAATTTTCTCAGATTTCAGACTGTCTCCAATAGTTGGACTGTTGCCAATGGTAGGATCAAAATGTGGGGTTTTGGGTTTTGGGTTTTTTTTCTGATTCCAAAAAGGCAGGAGTAGTTCCTAAAACATTTTCACACTATTAGCAAAAACCCTAAGAATATTAAGAACTTATATAAAAAATGACCTGAGTAATACATTTGTTGGTAGCTCTGTTAAGCTCTCTACAAAGTGCCATTTTCTGGAGATAACTTCTGAAATAGGGAATGCTAAGAAAGAGAAGAGTAGTATTGAAAAGCATTTTTTTTTTCCATTTATAAGAATGAGGTATTTTTCTCTGTGCTTGGTAATTTTCTGTCCTTTTAGGGGGGAAAAAAGAAGTTGTTTGGGCCAGATTACAGATAACTAGGTTTTCAATCTGAATTAGCTTCCACGTAGTTAGCTAGTTCTCAATTAACTTTAGAGAAGTGTCAGAAGTTAACATTTTCAAAAGGACAAAACTGCTAGGAGAAAACAATTCCAACTGGTTAAAACTTTAAAAATGGCTTGTAACAACTACATTAAGGTAGGTTGGCAGCTATGTGCAACTACCTTTGTTTCCCTTAAGGTCAAAATGTGAAAAAACACAGGCAAAATGAATTTGTCCCATATTTTTTTAATACATTCACATCCAAAACAGCTTTTTATTTGCATTTTCTTCTGCTGTATATTTTACTTTTTAAAGAAAAGTAGAAAGTATCAGCTCATTTCAATGATTTTAGTATTTTGTATTTCTTCTCAAGTTTTTTCAGTGTTGAGTATCATCAAAACACATTCAGATACATAGGTCTTGGTTCACACTTTAGAACACTTCTTCATTATACTTCAGATTATATCTTGCACCTTTGCTTGCTATTTATGAAAATACCAATTTATCTTGTCTTCATCTGGCATATGTAAGCTCGGAGCAAGTGGGTTAGCTCTGCCCTGTTTTCCCACAGTGAAATCTAATATAAATTTTTTGTTATTTTATAGATCTGCCAAACTGAATTTCTGGCTCCATGTTTCTAGCCTAAACAGTAAGACAGTTAAACACCTTCCACTGTTTCCAGCTTTAGCCATGCAGCCACATACTTAAAATTGTCACAAAGTGGAATAACAGCTAAGTTAAAGCTTGAGCAGCTCAAAGCTTACCCGATAATATCCATGGTTTAAAATTTGTATTTCTACATCCAAGAACACAGATCTTGTGATGTTGTGGTTTGCTGAAAAGTGATGAAGTTTAGAACAAATCACCGCTCCCTAAGTAGACAGGTCTGATTTGTTATAAGCTGCTGAAACCAGTAGTCCAGCAGTGGTGACACTGCCACAGTCCCATGCTCCCAGGTCCAACCATTAGGGAAGCTGGGAGGGTTTTCCCAACAGGCACATGCACACACAAATACAGTACATATATATGTATACTCATGTCCAGCCACACAGACCAACACAGACCAACAGAGACAGGAAACACAGCACCAGCACAAACCAAAACAGCACCAGCAGCCTCAGCCTATTCCCTTCTCTGGCCAACCAGGATTAAAGTTATTTAGAGGAAAATATATGTACACATATGTACATACATACAACATGGATCCCCCTGGCAGCTGGGCTTAGACAGTCTATCCAGTAGCTGCCCCTGGATCCCACTCTCCCCTGCTGCTGGTACCTGGGCATAAGAGCCCAAGGCTACATGCCATGCCAGCTGCATGGCATACCCAGACCTATGCATACACACAGACAAACACTCAGACACACACATGCACATGTACACTCACACACACACCATGGATGCCTCCGCTAATTGGCTTTAGACTACCCAGCAGCTGGCCCCAGGATCCCCTGGTATCCGAGTTGCACAGACACATGCAAATGCATCTCTCCAGTAGCTGGTCCAGACCTACAGACTCATCAGGAGCTAGCCCGCAGATCTCATGGCCTCCTCAATCACTCACTTGGACCTCCTGATCCCTCCAGTAGCCAACTTGCAGACCTTCTGGTCTCTCCAGTATCCAGCCCAGAATTAGGGCAGCTCCAATACCTGGCTCCCAACTCTCTTAGCCTGCTCGCTAGATGCTCCAGTCTGATGTTTGCACACGCTGACATAAGCACCCACACCATGTCCATGCACCCCTGTCTCTCCAGTTGCTGACCCGCAGACACACAGTCCATTTGGCCCACGGTCCCACTCCCATGGCTGGCGCTCAGATATCCCCACACACCTGGGCACAGAATAGAGTCCCTCCCCAGAAAATTAGTTTAGAAATGGAGTTTAATAATAAGAAAAGACAAACTGGTCAGCCACAGGATGTGGTCAGACACACACACTGACGAGCACCTGTTTACAGGTCACCAGTGCTTTTTATACCCTTATCCTTCTGTTTTCCTACATTTTTTCCTCCTCTTGTACAATCTCCAAATACTTTTCCCCTGCACCCCACAATGAGCCCCGGACCCCTGGGCAGTGACCCCCTGCAGTCTGTGAGTTGCCCGGGGCGCTGCCCCTGTTGCCCCCTTATGTGACATGTCCCCTAGCCTCTGGGGCTGAGGCTCCCCTGGAACAGCTCGGGGCAGGGAGCTGAGGTGGGGATTGGTGTCCCTGGCTGGGGCATTGGGGTGCCGCCGCCCGTCATCACACCTCTGTGGTCCTTCGCATGCGTGGAGATGAGTCTCTAATCACATAACATAATCCATAAAACAATTTCACAAGTTCAATAATTTCACCTGAAAGCTAAATTATTTTTTATATTGTGATGTATTTCTGCAAAATTATTTCCATCTATTCGTTCTCCTCTACAAGACAGTCTATTGAGGAAAGCTGTTACTAGCACAGACTTCAGTTATTTACTTTTATGGGCCACATTTAAAGAATTACTTAAAGAATCCTTAGAGATGGATTAAAAGGAGGTTATTTAGAGGGAAAAAGCTATTGAACAGGTCATTTAAGAGTAACAACTTAGTAAAACAGAGAAATAAGGCAGAAGTTCATAAGAAGGCTAACTGTAGTAGGCAACTGGAGCAATCAGTTGTGGGATACAGTAAACAGGGCAGGACACTTGAAAGTATTTGTCCTCATTCTTATCTTCCTTTAACACTGTGTCATCTCTACTGCCCTCTTTCCTCAAATTTCCTTCATGATTTGGCATGTCTCTGCTGGTCAGCAGTACAGCTGCACCTATGAAAGAGCAGGGACTTGGAAGGTAGTAGGCAGGGTGAAGTGGGAGAATTTTCTTGTTTCCTCCCAGTTTATATCTCCTCCCTGATGCTGAAGAAACAATAAAGAAAGTAACACCTGAAAGGAGTGCTCAAACCCAGTTTCGTCTCCTGTCCAACTATTTCTTCACCTCCTAATCCTTACCTGAAAAGTCCTTCAGGAAGGTGTTATCACAGCTTGCAACCATTTTCTGTTCTGAACATAGGGTAGTCAAAGTCTTGGATGCCATGCCTTAGAAGCATGCAGACTCAGCTATTATGGGGTTAACCATTAAAAATTTGGGAAAATGGGATTCAAGCCTGTGAGGCAGTGGCCAGGAAGTATAGATATATAGGGAAGAGGGGAAAAAAACATATATATACATATATAAGTTTTGGAGATATCTTTTCTCTGAAGAATTAATACACTATACTACTACTGAGAAATCTGCTGATTTATACAAATTATATTGTATTTAAAACTTTTTTTTAGATATTAGACGTGCTGATATGAGCAAATTAGCTATTAAAATCCTTTTATCACTTTCTAGTGCCCTTATTATTTTTATAGGTTTCAAGGACAGCAGTTTTAAGTCTTTGGAAGAAGGAAAATATTTCCAAACCCTTGAATTTTGTGAGCATTTTTTTTGGCTCAGAAACACTGTCCTGTTTGGAGAATCATAGGGTATGGTTTAATACACATATACCAGTTTTACAGCAGTATTAGTACACTGCACTGAATTTCAGCTGTGTTGCTCTGACTTACAATGGCATAAGTGAGGGCAGAATCAATCTTATGGGGTTTTTAGGTGGTTCAATTTTTAGCAATGAACACCTGCCTGCCGATGGGAAGCAGTGAATGAATTTCTTGTTTTGCTCTGCTTGCACATGCAGCTCTTGCTTTACCTGTTAAACTGTCTTTATCTCAACCCATGAGTTTTTTCTCACTTTTACGCTTCCAGTTCTCCCTCTATCCTGTGGGAGGGAATGAGCAAGCGGCTGTGTGGGGCTTAGTTCCTGGCCGGGGTTAAATTACAACAGCTAGGTCTTCTAGTTTATTGACTTGATGCCTTTGGTGATGCAGAATTTTTGTTCTATTTCTTTTTTTTTTTTTTATGTTTGTTTAATCCAAGTATATATGGACCTTTTATAAAATCATGGGGTTTCCATTTCATGTCTTCAAAATTAACTACACTTTCAAGCTTTTTTCCCTTCTCCTGCAACTTGCTCCCCTTTGATTAAAGTCTAAATATATTTTCTATTTTACTCCTAACTGCAGATTCCTATTTTGCTATTATTATTATTCCTTAAGTATAGCTAGTGTTATGATTAGGATAAGGTCATCCTGGACATAACTTAGAACAGTATAAATGTAAGATATGAACATATTCTACCTTCCTTTAGGGAATTCTTTTAAGTGTCTCTCATAATTCAATTTTACTTTTCTTGTGCTTCTCTGAATTCTTAGAAATTTCTTACCACTCATAAAATAAAACAAAGAATGTAGCAACTTCTCTTGCCATAAATTTTGCCAATACCTATCCAATATCCAACTTAATTCCAAGCCATTGTCTGTTTACACTGGGATGATACTCCAGAGATGGCAATTTTCTTGTTTTGTTTTTCTGACTGGTATTTTTAATTCTTTCTTTGTCTTTGGCTTTTTCTCCATTCTGATGGCAGAAGATGTTTGCCTTTTCAATCTTTATTTAAGGAAATCTAACAAGAGATCTCATCTGCCTCATCTTTAGAGGTAAACCGAGCTGTGCATCTTCTTGTGAGCTATATGGAAGTGATGGTACAGAATACCTTTGCAGGGTAGAAAATTGTCAATCACAGTTTAACAGGATTGCTTTCCAAACTAGGGCTTCTCAGAAAGTGAGACATTTTTTCCCTTGTGATTTGTGTGGGTCTCTTGTTAGTCTGAAAAAGCTCTTTTTTCCTTTTTTTTTTTTTCTGAGATGTAACGCCACATTGTAGAAAAATGTTGTGGGATCTTCAATACCTTTTCTTTTTTCTTCCATTATTGAGCACTTCTAATAAGTTGGTATATCTATTTCTTTTTCTTTTAGTTGGGTGACCCCCCTTTGTTGGACACAGGATAAAAGATGGCTACTGCTACTGTGAAAAATGAGAAATTATCAGAACAGTAGTATTTTCTCATCTTTTCCACACAAAATTGTTCAAAGAGCCCAAATCATGAAGATTCTTTATTATAAGAAATAAAAGTGAAGGTAACTTGACATTTTGGTGGCTAACAACAGCAGCTAACATACTGAAGAATTTTCTTTATCTCTCACCGTGTTAAAGGAATACCTCTTTTCATTAGAGCTGTGTTTCCCAGCCCTCCTCTTTTGCTTTATGACATCAGGAAATTCTTACTTTCCCCCTAGCAGGAAAGAAAAGCAACAAGAAGTTGTGACAGTAACAAATTGTTGGTTAATAATTCATAATATTTAACTTAAATATAATAAGGGGCAAGAGCTTCATTTCTCCTCATTTCAAGCATACCGTGTGGAAAATGACTAAGATTTAGGCCAAACCTCATAGAAAATGCAGAAGGAAATGCAAAAGATACTAAACATATACTTGCTGGAGAATAATGTTTTATCTACCTATCAATAAGTATAATAAAACAAGAAAGACTTGGGAAATCAGGTATTGGATATCTGTTCTCTACCAGTCCCCAGAGAAAAGATTGTTGAAATAGTTTCTGAGAAAGCTGTATACCTATAAAAGGAGTGAATAAAGGTTCCCATCTGTCTTTAACAATCTAACTTCTTGAACATTTATCCTATCATCTGAAGCTAGCGGGAGTTATCTTGTTAGAACTCCTCCTGAATGTTTGATTGTGCATCTGCAGAGCAATCAGACACAAATAACAAAACCTAGAAGTTATATATTTGATGCTTATGAAAGAAACAACTTTCTCATTGTTACTTTGAGAAAGGTTCTCGTCTCAGAGTTTTGCAGTTTCTGCAGTGCCAACTTGCCATGTTGTAGCACTTAAAATATTAAATTTTAGCATGTCATGATCGGCACTGCTTGTGTCTCCAAACTCATTCTTCTGGACTTTTAAATTAGGAACTTTGATGAGTCCTGTGAAACAACTAATAACATCCCTAGGAATCTGATATGTTCTTCAAAACTCCCAGTTTACAATACATTAAAGAAATAACTCTATATTAATCAAAGAAAAACTAAACTTGTGATAATTCATGTATGTAGTCCACCAGAATTTACAATAAAGGATTTATATTACTTAATTTTGCCTCTTAGCTTTTCATTTTCATGATGTTTAATCTCATAATACATTTGTAAATGACTATGTTAAAAATATCAAGAATCATTTTGCATGTCTTCACTCATTAGGCAGTTAGGTCATATAAAATAGATTTTAAACCGAGTTCATTTTGTCATACAGAAAGACAGAATCACAGAATGGTCAGGATTGGAAGGGACCTCTGGAGATCATCTAGTCCAACCCCCATGTTTTCCTTTGGAAGTTTGAAACCACAGCACCCATCTAGTAGTTTGTGAATCGATTCTAATTTTATATTTTTTTTCTTTTTTTTAAGCTTTTTTTATGGCAAAATTCTTCATATACAGAACTGCAAATAAAGTATGCAGGTTGAGTACTTGTGCACGTTCCTGTCATTGCACAGATAAAATTGCTATCAGCTACCACTTTACATCGTGAGGGGTTCTACTTACATTCTCACGATAGAGCTGGTCCCAAAGTACCGTTCTGATGATAAAATTCTAATGAATGAACAAATATGCAGTTCTGTATCTAGATATGCTGTGGAACAGTTATATTAAAGGACATCATTGCTGTTAAACTTACTGGTTTCCAAGACTCTCAAAATGTGTTTTCAACAGCAATCAGTCTCATTCTTCTTTAATTGTATTCCACTTTCTCTCAACATGAGGTTATCAGCTGACAAAAATCACAATAGCCAAGTTGCCTATTCTGAATTCCCAAGTGGAAGAGAGTCAAATTGGGTAGGACTCGCCTTGGAAGCAAATGCGACAATGCGTGTCTATGAGACCATGATAGCTTTAAACCAGGTAGACAACAAACTCTGTTATCACAGCACAGAGCTCAGCCTGTGTTCTGCCACTTGCTTAGATGCTTCATATAAGCAGCTATCCCATTAAGAGGTGTGAGCTGCTGTAGCTATGCTGTGTGCCAACCATATCAGGTCTAGTAAGTTCAAAAGCATAGTCACAAAAGCATAGTCAGACTGTTCTGAATAGGCTATAACTCTGCTGCTAATTTACCCCATTTGGAACATATACGAACTCTTCTATAGCTACTTTTTTTTTTTTTTTTTTTTTTTTTAATAGAAGATCTTCAGGAAAGAAAATACAATTTCATTGTTGCTACTGTTTGGCCAGTTGCTGAGGGGAACTGCTCCAGAGCCAGCCCAACCTGGAGCGGAGTGACAGATCTCAGCGCACAGGGGGGTTCGTGAGATAGGGAAAGGCCAGGGCAGCGGAGAGACCTGCCAGGAGCCAGCAGGTCTCATGGGAGATGCTGACAAGGCCTGGGCCTTGCCAGAGCAATCCCGACTTCTCCCCAGCCATCAGAACAAAACCAAGATCAAGGGAATTGCGTATCCTCCCCCTGGGGCGGCTGAAGGCCTGTGAAGAGAAGTGAATGGAGGACTCATGAAGTTCAACAAGGACAAGTCCAAGGTCCTGTGCCTGGGTCAGGGCAGTCACCAGTATCAGTACAGACTGGGTGATGAATGGATTAAGAGCATCCCTGTGGAGACAGACTTGGTGATATTGGTGTATGAAAAACTGGACATGAGCTGGAAATGTGTGCTTGCAGCCCAGAAAGCCAATTGTATCCTGGGCTGCATAAAAAGAAGTGTGGCCAGCAGGTCAAGGGAGGTGGTTCTCCTACCCTACTCTGCTCTTATGAAGCCTCACCTGAAGTACTATTTCTAGCTCTGGGAACCCAGCACAAGAAAGACATGGAGCTGTTAAAGCAAGTCCCGAAGACTACCACGAATATGGCTAAAAAGAAAGGCTGACAGGATTGGGGTTGTTCAGCCTGGAGAAGAGAAGGATCAGGGGAGACCTCATTGCGGCCTTTCAATATATAAAGGAGGCCTATAAGAAAGATGGAAAAAGACTTTCTACCAAGGCCTTTAGTGACAGGACAAGCGGCAATGGTTTAAACTGAAAGAGGATAGGTTTAGATTAGATATAATAAAGCAATTTTTTATGATGAGGGTGATGAGACAGTGGAACAGGTTACCCAGAGAAGTTGTGGATGCCCTGTCACTGGAAGTGTTCAAGGTCAGGTAGGATGGGGCTTTGAGCAACCTGGTCTAGTGGAAGATGTCCTTGCCAACAACATTCTAGATTATCTTGAAAGGTCCCTTCCAACCCGAACTATTCTTACAGAGATGAGCCAGGGGCTCCTGAGGTAATAGGAATCAACAGGGAAACACCAGTGAAACACCTCAAAGGAAATAAGGGGTGTTCATCTAAGAAGGTGACACAGCCAACAGCCCAGCTGAAGTACCTCTACACCAATGCACACAGCATGGTCAACAAACAGGAGGAGCTGGACGGTACAGTGTTGCTAGAAAGCTATGATCTAGTTGCCATTAATGAAACCTGGTGTGACAAGCCCCATGACCGGAGTGCGGCTATCGATGGATTCAGGCTGTTTAGAAGAGACAGGCAAGGAAGGAGGGGCAGAGGTGTTGACCTCTACATCAAGAAATGGAATGAGTGTGAAGACCTGTCTCTGAAGAGTAACTATGAGCAGGTTGAAAACCTATGGGTAAAAATTAGAGATGGAGTCAACAAAGGGAACCTTGTCGTTTTTGTCTACTACAGGCTGCATGATCGAGGAAGCCTATTGATGAAGCCTTCTTACTCCAGGTAAGAAGGTATTGCGCTTGCAGGCTCTCATCCTGCTGGGGGACTTCAACCACCCCAACACCTGCTGGAAAAGCAGCATGGCAAGCTGAAGGCAGTCTAAGAAACTCCTGGAGTGCATGGAGTATAACTTCTTAAGCCAGGTAGTAGACAGCCCCACCAGAAGGGCTGCAGTACTGGACCTGTTAGTCTCCAGTGCAAGTGAGCTAATCAGTAACATCAAGATTGAAGGCAGCCCAGGGCGCAGTGATTGGGCACTGGTGCAGTTTACAGTCCTGAGGGATATGGGTCAGGGGAAAAGTAAAGTCAGGGCCCTGAATTTTAGGAAAGTAAGATTCCGGCTGTTCGAGGAGTTAGTCAATATGATCCCCTGGGAAACTGCCCTCAGGAACAAGGGAGCAGAACACAGCTGGCAGACCTTTAAGGACTCTTTCCATACAATGCAAAATCTCTCAATCCCCAGGTGTAAGAAATTAGGAAAGGAAGTCAAGAGACCAGCACAGCTGAGTTGAGACCTGCTGGGCAAACTAAAAGGCAAGAAAGAAATGCACAGGCAGTGGAAGCAGGGACAGATATCCTGAGAAGAGTATAGGGACAGTGCTCAGTTGTGTAGGGAGGGGGTCAGGAAGGCCAAGGTGGGGCTGCAGCTGAATTTGACAAGGGACACAAAGAATAATAATGTAGTTGCCAAACCACTCTCTGTGATAGTTGAAAAGTCGTGGCAGTCAGGTGAAGTCCCCGATGAGTGGAAAAATGGAAACATTGCATTCATTTCTAAAAAGGGTGGAAAGGAAGACCCTGGGAACTACTGGCCTGTCAGCCTCACCTCTGTGCCTGGGAACACCATGGAACAGATCCTCCTAGAATCTATACTAAGGCACATGGAGGACAGGGAGGTGGTTTGAGATAGCCAGCATGGCTTTACCAAGGGCAAGTCCTGCCTGACCAACCTTATGGCCTTCTATGATGGAGTGACTACATCAGCAGACAAGGGAAGAGATACAGACATCATCTATCTGGACACCTCTAAGGCCTTTGACACAGTCCCCCACAGCATCCTGCTCTGTAAATTGGAGAGGTATGCATTTGATGGGTGGACTGTTTGGTGGATGAGGAATTGGTTGGATGGTCGCATCCAGAGGGTAGTGGTCAATGGCTCAACATCCAGATGGGGACCAGTGACAAATGGTGTCCCTCAGGGGTCCATACTGGGACCAGTACAGTTTGATATCTTCATCAAGGACATAGTATGGTCAAGTGCACCCTCAGTTTGCAGACAACACCAAGCTGAGTGGTGCAGCTGACGTGCCTGAGGGACTGGATGCCATCCAGAGGGACCTGGACAGGCCTGAGAAGTGGGCCCATGTGAACCTCTTGACGTTCAACAAGGCAAAGTGCAGGGGCCTGCACCTGCGTTGACGCAACATCCGGTATCAATACAGGCTGGGGGATGAAGGGATTGAGAGCAGCTCTGCTGAGAAGGACTTAGGGGTACCGGCAGCTGAAAAGCTGGACATGAGCTGGCAATGCGTGCTCGCAGCCCAGAAGACAAAAGTATCCTGGACTGCATGAAAAGAAGCATGACCAGCAGGTCAAGAGAGGTGATTCTGCCCTTCTACTCTTCTCTGGTGAGACCCCACCTGGAGTACTGCTTCTTAACATTAGCACTTACAAATGAAATCACTTGTGACTACAAACAGACTGGGATATTTGGTTGGTTTGAGTTTCTTTTATTTTTCTTTGCTTTGCAATGCCCAGTGGTAGTGGCCAAGTGTTAAAAAGGAACTAGTCTTGGCAATTAAATCATCAAACATGTCACATATAATAATATAAACAAGGTTAAGTTTGTGATATTCAAAGCTCTATTTCTGGAAGAATACAAAGTTATGATAAATAACAAAACAAAAAAAAAATTAAAAGGTAGGTCAGTATGGAATATGCAAAAAACAACCCTTCAAAATTACCAACTATGCAATCATAAGTTGGACAATGAGTAGCAAAGTCTTAGTTCAACAAAAAAGATTCTGTGTTTTGGAAGACCACAAAACAAACATTAGTCAATGGGATCATGCTAAAATTACTTCAGGAAAAGATATCTCTTTTAAGCAATGAAAATTTACAATTCTCTTTGGGGTTTGAGTGATATAATCTATGCACTATCTCAAAAGGTAAGGACTAATCATATTAATCTGCATGAGTTGTACTGTCTACCATGAACATATTAACTACTACAGATTATCTATAGTTCCTTTGATAGTTAGGTAAACTCATGGGAAATATATGATACGAACTAATTCATAATAATTCAAATAATGATTGTGTGGTGCCTCCTAAAAAAGTTCAGTTTAAGACAAGACTGAAGAGGAGTTTCTTTGAAAGCATGTCTGATTTCTCTTGTATTCTGTGCTGGTTGTGCTCTGTATTTTATGTGAGAACCGAACCGTATATTAGAATTCATGAATACATTCTGCAAGAAAGAGGGAAAAGAACTCAACACATTGATTGCACTGGAACGCTCCATTATTTATCTGCATTTGTTGTTATTTTGCTGACACAAATATGAACTCTACACAAATTATTTTTTCTGGTACTCGCAAATGTCTCATAAATTGACGTTTCATGATGATTCTGAAGTCTTTTTGAATTTGTTTCCTAAATAAGATAAGGTTTGAGGGACATTAAAGATTATTTTAAAATTGGAAAGAAAGATGTAAAATCATTTGTGTTACCTAACTTATACTATTTCTTTATTGATTCATTTTTATTTGGTAGTTTTAAAAATCATTTTTTTAAAGACAATACAAAAATTGGGAATTTTTTGCTTTACATAAATAAACATGTGTTTAACAGTATGGCATGCTTTCACTATACATCTTTCACAATTCATGTCCTGAGAACCTCATGTAAAAAAAAGATTGTTTTTTCTCCATTTGAATAATTACTCTAAGGTCTGTGGAAAGAAATTGAACAGAAGAACAGAAGAAAAACATTCAAGAGGAACATTCATTTTATACATGGATTTTTTTTTAATTTTAATAACAAAGTAGAGATGATTTATATTGTTCTTGCAATTAAACTATGAAGTGCCTTGCTTGCAGTCACTAGGTTTGCGTCAGTCATATAGTAAAGGTCAGCTTCAGAACACAATGTAAAAAAATAAATTAAAATATATATGTATTTGTATATTCAGATTTTGAGATATGCACAGATTACTAAACTATTTTCCATTGATTATTTTTGTGATGCTTTGAAAATAATGCCTGGAACAGTTGTACAAAGATTAGCGATGATATCTGGAATTTACATAGAACAAAGCTGTACATATCATAGAACAAAGCTATATATGTGTCATGGATCGACCTTAGCTGGCTGTCAGACCCCCACCCAGCTGGTCTCCAGGATGGGGGGAGAAGATAAGATGAAAAAGCTTATGGGTCAAGATAAAGACAGGGAGATCACCTATCAATTACCATCACAGGCAAAACAGACTCAACTTGGGGAAAATCAGTTTAATTTATTGCCAATTAATGTAGATTTGCATCGTAAGCAATACCTCCACCACCCCTGTGTTTTTTTTCTGAGGCTCAACTTCACTCCTTCACTCCCAACTCCTCTGCCTCCTCCCCGCCCCAAGCAGGGCAGGGGGATGGGGAATGGTGGGTTGTGGTCAGTCTATAACAGCTCCTCTATGCTGCTCCTTCCCTCGCACACTTTTCCCCTGCTCCAGTGCAGGCTCTCCATGGGCTGCAGTTCCTTCAGGGCACATCCACCTGCTGCAGCATGGGGTCCTGCACAGGCAGCAGTGTGGACATCTGCTCTGGTGTGGTTGTCTCCACAGGCTGCTCAGTGCTGTGGAGCACCTTCTCTGACCTTGGTGCTCATAGGATTGTTTCTCATTCTTTTGTTCCCCCTTACTCCTCACTCTACCTGTGCGATGTTTTGCCCTTTCTTAAATATATTTTCCCCAGAGACACCCCCACCGTGGCTGCGGGGCCCAGCCGTGCCCTGCGGTGGGTCAGTCGGAGTCGGCTGGAACCGTCTGTGTCCAGCCAGGGGCAGCCCTGGTCTCTCCTCACAGAGGCCGCCATGCAGCCCCCCCCGCCAGTGCCTGGGCACCTGCACCCAGCACAGTGCGTCAAAGGACCTGTAAGAAATGAGAAAAATTATTTACCCTTTCCTTGTGTAAATTTGTCTTTGGATTTTCATTTTAATTATGTCTGCTTTCCTTCTTTTAGTGACATACACAGCATCCTCATCTGTTGTAGTTAAGCCATGCACATTACACATGTTGAAGACCTGACTTGTATGTCATGTATTTGTTATACCTCCATGTTTTTGTACTCTGCGTTTTTCAACTGCTCCTCTCCACAATAGAAAGTGCCTGACAATGGGTGAGAGATAATTGACATACTGTCTCTCATATTAACATGGCAAAATTCAAAAAAGGTATCATAAAAATACTAAAGTGACTCTAATACAAGCAAAACACTTGAAAATATGTATATTGCTAGCATACTGCTATGAATGTCTTACTTTCCGGAAGTACTTCCTACATCATTTATTGCTTTATTCCAGCAATAAAGACATGTATTTGTAATATTGAATTACAAATGAGTGAAAATTAATTCTTCATAAATAAAATACAGAATTTCTGGCTTCCAGCTTCCACTTTCAATGGGATACACATCCTAACACTTCTTGGGTTTAATTACAGCACAACATTTGGAATGAAAGTTTCATGTTAATAGCACACATAGAGATGAAGAAAATCAAAGCTTATCCTGCTTCCTTTGCAGGTTTTTCAGGCCAGTACTGTGAAATAGAAATGAACGAGTGTGATTCGGCTCCCTGCCTGAATGGTGCTGTCTGTCAGAGTCATGTCAACAGCTATGACTGTTTTTGCCCCGAAGGTAAGTTGTTCAAAATAATTTATTTTTATTATCTTTGAAAATTTTCAAAATTGCCTGCAGTCTGCAAAACCTCATCTTGACAGTCTTCAAAACCCTTGTTAAAATTTCCTTTCGATGAAAGTTATTCATTCATTTCTGAAGCCTTCTTTGCATCTTTGTCCACCAAGGCAACCAATAAAACAAGCATGCTCATAAATTAGACAGATATATTTGTAAGTGCTACTTTTTTTCAGACAAAACCTCATGATTTTAGCAAAGTCTGAAGGAGTGGAGAAAACACAAATGTGCAGTACATGAAATCCACAGAAAATGTAATCAATAAACTTACAAAGAAAATACTGGATCCTGATGTACTAACTTGCAGCTTTGTAACTGAGCATAGCAAGCACATTACAATGGTCATAGTAACAACTGTAATATATCTTCAGTACAAAGATCTCTTAAAGCTTTTACAGACAAAAATAATGTGATTTACAGCACTTTTGGTCTGTTTCTGTGAAAATGTATATTGCCCAGTGTTATCAGAAGTGTATGAACAAATGAGCGGTTTCAAGAAAAAAGTGGTTCAAGGAAAAATCAAAATGCTTTAAGGCATTTAAAATTACAGTATCTTTCTGAGATACTTTCACAAATGAGTTTCTTCTGAATATGAGTATGTTTCTTTCAATTGAATTTTTAGTTAAAAATAAAGTCAGGCTTGTGGTTTATAACCTGGTACTTTGTTTCCGCATTTTAAACTTTCTTATGCTTGTTTGATTTTAATCTTCAAGTACTACTATGTTTTAAGTATGAGTTGATTTCATAGCTTACAATATTCCAGGTGTTTATTAATACAAGCATTCTAGTGTTGATGATAAGTTCAGAAACTCATCATGAAAGATGAAATTGCTACAAATAATTCTCGTAAGTACAGCCTCCATCATTAGTTAGTTTAAATTAGAAGCCAAAACAGATACTGGAAGGCAGTTGAAAATTAAGCTTGGAAAAGATTATTCTGCTGTTTACTTTGCCTGATCAACCTATAAAAAAATAAATCTTGGCATCCACATTGATAATTTTGCGGCTAACTTGTTACCTGTGAGACATGGGTCTGATTAAACTCTAAATGCAAATGAGAACTGTTACTGTATACATTATTAATGAACTCGAGGTAATTCTAAAGTTTTATGACTTAGGGATCAGTGGAAATTGGTTCCATGGTCAGTCTGAGAAATTATGGGAATATGCCTTGCACTGAGGGTGCTGATAGCTTAGCATTAGTCATGGTCTTCCTGCAGCCATGGCCTGTGACAGCACTAATGATAGTAATTCTGTAGTATGACCATGAATTAGAATACATTTAAAGGAGTGTAAAATGTCAGATATTGGAGTGGAGATTCTCCAGCAATTTCAATTGCATAAAATGTTGTTGGACTTCTGAGTTTGCTAAAAGTCACTATGACACAAGAAATAAATAGAGGAAAAAGTAGAGAAGTAACTATTTGAGGGTTGATTTTTAAAACTATAATCAGACATCCAAATCCCAGCACCACATATCGTGATCTGCAATATTCTCAAAATGGCAAAAGATATACAAATTCTTAAGTCTCTGCTAATCAAAGAGTTCAACTAGATTAATGAAAATACTGAATCCTGAATTTGTTCTTTCAATTATTATCTCATTTTAAAGTATATTTGATGGTCAAATGTATTTCCCTATTAATAACAGAGCAGAAAAAAGCTTTTAAAAGATCTTTCTATAACATTTTAAGATAAGTTTTTTACAAGAGTAAATTGAAAACATTATATTTTTAAGAAAAAGGACCCAAAGGTATGCTTTGGAAAAGAAGGCACACATATAGCTGAATAATACATAGCTCTCTGTTTCTTTCCAACTAAGGATTTGAAGGTCTGAACTGTGAAATCAACTTTAATGAGTGCACTTACGGCTTCTGTAAAAACAATTCAACTTGTTTAGACCTGGTTGCAGACTATAGCTGTGTTTGTCCTCCAGGATTTACTGGTAAGATTTATTTTAACTCTGGATAAGACATTAAATAGTTAAACTTTTACTTTCCTTTTCTGAAATTACAAAACCCCCTCTTTTTAATTGCATTTTGTTCAGTGTTTTAGCATTTATAAAAATAAATTCAAATCAATGTTCTGTGCTGTTGATAATCTGCTTTAATTTCCCAACCAATATGATAAAAATTGAAAGCAGTGTGTATGCTGTTTGATTAATTGATGTAATGCAAAACTATATTTTGCCTAGAAAAAAAAGCATTCAGAAAACACATAGTCTATGAAAATACGTGAGCAATGACAGCTATAGCTGGTGCTGTTTGTCTTCAGAAGATCGTATCACAGTCATACATTTATTGTGATTAAGATAGAAATGGGAATACAATTTTAGCAAGAGGACACTTTGTTCTCTTCAAGAAAGATACCATCAGTTCCTTATGATAAATAGCTTGTAAATTGCACAATTATTTGTGTGTCTGAAGGGTTTAAGAAAACAGCTCTTGCATCAGGAGCAGTCCTTGTGGCTCTGCTTTCTGCCAGAAGCAGCTAACAGGATCATGCAGAAATCAATAAAACTGTCTCAAAAAATATACCATCTTAACAACTAGTATCCTGTGACGTCAGGGACTGGAACACACTGACTTTCAGCTGCTGATTTCAGAGGCAAATGGAGCAGCATTAGTCAGAAGCAGTAACAGGAACACAAGCAGCGTCAGTCTCGGGAATCATACAAAGCTAGATGGTGTTGTAATAAAAAAACCAAACAGATATGTATAGAGAGCTCAAAATCTGTGGTGACCAATGGAGAGGAAAGAAAAATGAGAGAGATCTATTATGGAGAAATGAAAGGTTAAAGAAGTGAGTAGAGCAGTGAAGGATGAGGAGGCAAAATTAAGTTAGAAGTAAATAGAGCATTTCAGGGTGATAGTAACAGCAGTGACATCCAGTTTAGGAGCACCTCATATATATTTTGTCAACGGTTAAAAATAGGCAGACGGGACATAAGGCATGTAAGATGATACACGGAGATTTAGAATCTGTGAAAGTGATAATAGGTGCAGTAACCACAGATGTCTGTGATTTTGCTTGATTCATGCCAGCATATTATAATATTATTCAGCATGACAAACCTGAGATGTGCTCAATTTCCTACAAGATTATCTCCTCCTTTTCTTCTTTCTTTGATAACTGGCTTTGCTGTCATGAGTTTGCATAGTATATGCCTATTTTGTGTCAATCATAAAAATAATCGAGGTGATTACAAAGTATTTGTTCATATAAATAGAAGCATTTTTAATGCAATCATGTTAAAAAAAGGAGCTTTAAAAACTCACACTGCTACACTGCAAGGATCAAAATGGAAAACATCTAACTTCTCTGTAGCAGGTTGCAAACAGTCAGTTTGAACTAGGGAATGTAGGAAAAGCTGTTCCTTTGAAAATACGGCTATGCTACTTTGGGATATGATGGAGCCCTCATTACAGAACCAGAATTATAAACTAATGTGTGGGTGTCACCAAAGCAGCCTGGAACAGGATATGTTCTCCCAAGGAGGAACACTTTATCCTAGATTCATACTGTTGCAAACAGTTTGCCAATATCACATCTGTTCATTCCAAGACAAAAAGAAGTAAAGATCTGTCAACAGTAAAACAGTTACCAGTGAGCTATAGGTAGATTTTAATGGGTATCTCGAGGCCTGTTGAAGCCATAGAAGTTCTCACGGCTGCATAATAGTCTATTACGAAAAAGGTCTATTTCCTCCTGCATTTCCTGTGTGAGACACTTTTCATCATGAATGTGCTATTGATCTCACTTCATATTGCCTATTTTTCGTAAGACAGGACAGCTCCTACAAGAAAGCAAATCAGCCAGTCTATTGACTGGAATTGGAACTGGGTATAAGGATCCTCCTGATTACACTGAATATTTTCAACTGTGCTTGTGCTATTTGTATAATAAATGCACAGTCAGCCACTGTGGATGTCATTAGGTCCGCTCTCTCCAGGCCTTCCAACAACTGCTTCAGCCTCCCTAGAAAGTCTTTGATGGAAAATACTGAATATTTGAGCTTCTGTCTTCTAAGAAAAGCAAACAGCAGTAAAATAATGTTCCACATCCTTCTGAGTTCTAGGACTGATGTAAATGGCCCAAGAAGATATTGCCATAATAGTGATATACTCGAAGGCTTTTTAAGGGCAAAAAGAAACCTAGTGTATATCTAGGAAATTTTTGTTTATCCAGTTAATATCTGAGCAATGTAGAAATCCATATTACATAATGAATGCAGAAAATCACCATTAACAGCACAGTCAAAATCATTATAACTTACTAATATCTACCCATTTTCTTTGGTGTTATGTTCAACTTTCCAGTGTCCCTCTGGGTGATACAGGTGACAGTTTCAGTCTTCTCACGAAGGAATGGGGGAGTTTAGGCATTAATCATTAACATCTTGAGCCCTTTCCCAAGAGAAAGATCTTCCTGGTCGGGGGTTCTTCCTCCTTAGTCAGGGGTCCAGTTGGGGTTATTTTTGTACATTGGATCATCCAGCCTGTATCCTTCTCCTGCACTGCCAGCTGCAGCCCAGCAGTAGCCCTCAGCCCCAACAGCCTCAGGCACACAAAGGGCTATGGTTTTCCAGGCAGTGACTGCCTCAGGGGGTGTCACCCTTCCCCAGAGGGGACACCCCCAGAGCTGAGGCTGGAGCAGGGGAGGCAGCAGTCACTGGGCCCAGCGCCAGGGTTAAACCAGCGACACCCAGCTCAGGCCATGGAGAGGCTGAGCCCCTGCACTGCCGGGTTACTGCACAGCCGAGCCTCCCCCTGCCGAGGGCAGAAATCATATTTACTGAGCTACAACAGTTAGCTACGAACAAGGAGGCACAAGTCAGAAAGTTCATCAACAGTTCTGCTAAATCCCTGTCAATCACATCTTGTATTTTTCTGATGAGACTTGATCAAGGAAGTGAAATTTGAAAAAGCCCAGTAAATGTATAGAGTTGGGGTTTTTTTTCATTTTTTTTCTCTTCATTTTTTTTCTCAAACATATTTTTGTTTTTCTAGCATGTTAGAAGGCGTTTCTAAATAAAGTTTAGCTATAGAATCTGAGCTGATTGGGTATAAAAACTGTCTTAGGCCTAGATGTGTGCTTGTCTTGTCATTTACTAGTGCTGTGCCAGGTGGCATCACACTGGTTTGGTGTCGCATGCCGTACGCATGAACGCTGTGCTGGAATGGCAGTGTTGAATGGGAGGGAGACAGCTGCCTGTTCAAATGGCCTTGGCTGTGGTGCTCCGCAGGTGATGGAGCCCTCGCCAGCCTGAGGAGTTTATTCCTTCCCGGGAAGCAGAACCGGGAAGAGGCAGCACCATACAGATGGCAGGTAGCAGGCCTGGATGGAGGAAGCAGCTCTGTCCTGCTGAGGAAAGCCAGCAGGACAGGAACACCCAACTGAGAGAGTCCTGAAAGGAGCGGGGAGTCTTCTTGCAGTTTCTGCTCCCATGTGCAGATTTTATTGTTAATAGGGTGTGCACCTGAGTACTGGCAGCTTTGCAACCTGCTGCATGGAGTTTCCTTTACTCTGAGCAAGATGGAAAGAAGTAGCTCCTGAGAAAGAAAAAGACGAGACCGTCTCTCTCCATTAAATCAAAGCTTGCTCTCAAATGCCCTCTTGTGGAAGTCAGCATACACAGGATCACTATAATTATCCCATAGTAAAGAGCTACTGGACAAACGGACAGATGGCAGCACTGCCACCTCTTTCTCTCACAATATTTTGTTCAATTTTGTCAATTAGAGGAGACTAAAGAACATCTGGCAGTTGAGATAGGTAAAGGCACTCCAGGTCTGTTAACCTAGCAGGCCTCAAACATTAGAAAAAGACTTGCTCAGCACATCCAGACTAGTTAATTCTGGGCATTATCAGAACTTGAAAATAGGTGAAGTAGAGAATTTTAATATTGAACAGTAGGACACCTTTAGTACCTTAAGTAATAAGATATCTTGAATCTAAACATCAGTCAGGTGGGCTGGCATGGAATTCACCAGTGATATACAAGGAGAAGCCAATTTTATGAGGTGTTGTACTGCCATTTTCAGTATTTGGGTGGATTTCTTCTGGTAGTGTAGGTCACTGAAACTCAAGAATTTTGCAGTGTTCTGGGAGGAGAAGACATGTTTTTTTCATGTCAAATAAGCGATGGGATTATATTTTGCCCATTGTAAACACTTTGCCTATTTTAAAATTTTGTAGAGATTATTATTTAAATGGATTTCAAAACTGTGCACGTGTGTGTGAGTCCAGAAATGATCCCTATGCTAGTAAGCTGGAACCAGTGTACACCGGATAGAAAAAACACAATTCCAAAGTGATTTTTACTTTCGCACTTAGCACTGAATTTTGTTTTATCTTATATACACGAGATTCTTAATCTGAATTCCTCACTTATATCATGATCCACACGAATTCTCTATGTGGAACATGATCCTTGTTTTAGGTTTTGCCTGTTTCTCATTCATGTCTATCGTTATCATAAAGCAGTATGAACCAACAGTCAAAATCTACCATCAGTCACACGTTGACTTAAAAAAGTCTTTAGGCTTTATAGAGCAGACTAAATAAATTTGCAAGCCTTTTAATATGCTTTCTGAAGCTCAAATCTATATAATTTCCTCTGACATGTCTCATACTATGAGCTTTCGAAATCCTGTAGTAGCTATTGTGGCTAAAGAAGTGGTCCCTACAACACTGAACATTTGAAAACCGTAATTATAAAAGGATGTGTGGTGACTTCCAGCTCAACTCACTCCATCATGAGGCAAAAGGTGACACCTTTTTTGGTGCTTTCAAAAATCTTTTCCTGTGCGTTATTTTTCTATGACTTTGTTTTCAATAAGCCTGCAAAAGCTGTTCTATTTTAGGCAGCTTTTGGCTGACCTAGATGCTTTTAGTTAATGTCAGGAACACTTCACATTTTAAAATCATTGAGTTGTTCCATCCTCCATTCCACACTAATCATCTCCAGTCCTGTCCTCAACAATTCAAGGGAAAAAATTGGCCTGAGAAATCTGTTGATGCTTACCCATCTTTAGAGTCAGTCACAGATACTCAGTCTCACTTGCGTCTCATGCGTCAGATTATTGTTCCACACCAATGGCCCTTACAGAAGCAGCCCAAAACCCAGGTATTCTTTTCTCTGATGTCCCCTAATGACAGAGTTCATGTAAACAACATGCCTGTACCTGATCTCTAGTCAAAGCACTAAGGTTTTTCAAACCGACTCAAAACCTGGAAGCTGAAGACCAAGGATGGTGAACCGGTCCCCATGGTTCCTGGCCAGCAGAACTCTGACTCATAGCAGACCCATGGTGGCATGAGAACAAAAGGCTGACTGCCTTTTCTCTGCTCAGCTGGGACAGTGCCCATGGGCAACTAGGTTTCAGAAACACTCCAGAAGGCAGGCTGCCAAGGGCAGGTTTCCCACAGTTGGGCATGCAAACTTAACATGCTAGAAAATAAACACTATTCATGCATACATGGAAATGTATTTAATATGCATTTCTTTGGTTATTAGAGAATGTTTATCATCACGTCTAATGTGTAAGTGTGCCTGCTTTCCATGGAAGGAATTCAGGTTAGAACACTGAGTGGGAAAAAAACAGATCAGCAGAATGCAGTGAAGACTGTTTAAGTTTCATCATGTTGCAAATGATGTTATATAAAAATTTCAAAAAAATAATAGATAAAACCTATTCAATTCCATTAAAGAAAAACAAATCAATTATAGTTCAGTAGCAATGTTTTCTCTAGTCATCTAAGAAATAAGCAAAGTCTCTTTTTTTGTGAGAAATCAAATGGCACATTTCTCCAATAGTTTTCCATCTGCAAATACTAAGCATGATGTATTCAAATTAGAAGGTGAATAGTAAAAGTTGGACTCCTCCAAAAAAAGATAAGTTAATTCTTCAATCAAAAATGTAATTAGTTTATATGGGATTTACTTTATCATTGCTCTACTGCAGGTGTTATGAGATTATTTTTGTATTTCAATTTATCCCCTTTATTTTAAATATAATGTTTTTTTTCCAATAGTAATGCCAATTGTTATGCATAATATAATGTATGTAGAATATACATTAATATCTTTCTGGGTGTGACTGTGTATTTTATTAATTTTAGATAAATTAGAACATAATAATTTAATATGCAAAGACTTGTTTTTCAATTAAAAAAATGTTGTTAGTTGCTGGGATGCCCTTATCAAATAAAAAATGAAAAGCAGTCATGTCTAGAAAAGCTCATACAGTGATTAATGCACACGCAGAAGACTCTGGAAAACATGGCTGAAAATTTTAGTCTTACTGAGTTACCATGGGAAATTAACCAAATTTTTCCTTATCTCCATCTTTTTCTATAAACTATTTCTCTTTTCTCCTTTTCTTTGCATGTGTTTTCTATTTATATTCTAAACAGTTAAGGTCATGGATGACATCATACTATGAACAGTAATATATGAGCACAGCGAGCACAATTTTTACTTTTTACATCTGAGTGCACCTGTAAAAATAACATATGAATATCAAGACAGAATTTCCTGCTGCATCAAGATTTTTATTATAACTGCCTCAATTAACCTGTTAGGACTAAATTTTCTATTATGACATGAGCAATCAGTGAATGAATGCTGACATAAGAAAATCTGCCTCCAGCCAACTTCCCCAGTGCACATTTTCCATCCCTCCCAGATATTCTGTTAATGAATTTAAGAATCGGAATGGGCATCTTACATAAGAATTGCTTTCTCTAGTTATTTTATAGTGGATGGTTCCTCTTCTGAAAAAAATCCACCAAATCATTGATGTTGGAAAAAGTCTGCTGTTCGACACTGCCTTTGCAATACCAACTAGCATTGTACCAGAGGTTTTGGTATTAAATTATATTTCCCAGTGGAAATGTGGGCTGTGTTTTTAACAAGTGAAAAAAATTTGCTTTTGGGCACCCTCTTCTTTGACAGACCCATACTATAAAAGGTATGACACTATCAGTTATAGTATGACCACACTGTAGTAGCCATATTTGGTGCCACCTTCAGTAGCACAGTTGACTTTTTTTCTTCTTCATTCTTTGGCCTTTTTCTTTGTCTTGATTTTTTCTTTTTTTTTTCTATTTTTTTTTTTTAAACCTTTCCCTTTCTCAGTTCTGCAACTCCCTATAACTACTGATTTTGATATATTTGAACCATTTTACATATGCTAAGTATTTGTTCTTTGTCCATTTTGTTATTGCTAGAACTGATTTTGCCCAGCTCCTGTGTTTGCTTCACTGTCAGTAACTGGCCACAGGTGACATGTTAATAGTCTTGGAGTCTCCAGTACCATCCCACAAATGCACCTTCAAGGCCTCTGCCCTCTCCCCTGTACTCCTTCACACTGCAGCCTTACTCTGGGATCATAATTAGTTCATTCTATACAGTGAAAATACTTGTTACTCCTATCCATATCTTATTAACAGTAAGCATAACGTGATGCGGTTGTACAAAATTAAAGAAAACTAAACCAAATGAGGCAAGATCCACCTGGCCACTAGACAAGTCCTGAGGCCTCTGGTGTTACAGTGTCACAGTGTCACAGTATCGTCAGGGTTGGAAGGGAACTCTGGAGACCATCTAAGTTCAACCCCCCTGCCACAGCAGGGACACCTACAGCAGGTAGCACAGGACGGCATCCAGGCGGATTTTGAATGTCTCCAGTGTGGGAGACTCCACAACCTCTCTGGGCAGCCTGTTCCAGTGCTCTGCCACCCTCAGAGTAAAGAAGTTCCTCCTCATGTTAAACACCTCCTGTGCTCAAGTTTGTGCCCGTTACCTCTAGTCCTATCACTGGGCACCACTGGAAAAAGACTCTTCTCATCTACCTGGCACCTTCCCTTTAAGTATTTATAAGTATTGATAAGATCCCCCCTCAGTCTTCTTTTTTCTAGACTAAAAAGCCCCAAGTCCCTGAGCCTTTCCTCATAAGGAAGATGCTCCAGTCCCCTAATCATCTTAGTAGCTCTTTGCTGGACCCTCTCCAGCAGTTCCCTGTCCTTCTTGAACCGGGGAGCCCAGAACTGGACACAGGACTCCAGATGTGGCCTCACCAGGGCAGAGTAGAGGGGGGAGGATGACCTCCCTCGACCTGCTGGCCACACTCTTCTTGATGCACCCCAGGATGCCATTGGCCTTCTTGGCCACCAGGGCACATTGCTGGCTCATGGTCATCCTGTTGTCCACCAGGACTCCCAGGTCCCTTTCCGCACAGCTGCTCTCCAGGAGGTCAGCCCCCAACCTGTACTGATGCATGGGGTTATTCCTCCCCAGATGCAGTACCCTACACTTGCCTTTATTGAACCTCATCAGGTTTTTCTCTGCCCACGTCTCCAGCCTGTCCAGGTCATACTGTATGGCGGCACAGCCTTCCGGCATGTCAGCCACCCCTCCTAGTTTTGTATCATCAGCAAACTTGCTGATGGTACACTCTATGCCTTCATCCAGGTCATTGATGAATATATTGAACAGGACTGGACCCAGTACTGACCCCTGAGGGACACCACTAGTTACTGGCTTCCAACTGGACTCTGCACCACTAACCACAACCCTCTGAGCTCTATCGTTCAGCCACTGTTAGCTTGACACCAAGCCTGTGGCCTGATGCTAACAATGGCTATGCCCTACATACTGGGCTACAGGGCTGAAGTGGTGATGATGGGGACATTACCCCACCGCTTGACTCACAAGATTAAATAGCAAAAAGTTAAACAGTAGGTTGACCAGAGACTACTGCTTGCCCAGATCTGAGGAGTCTTGAGGCAGAAGGGGAAGAATGTTAAATGCAGAGTGATGTTTCTAAAGCTATTTGTAAAACTTTTATAAGAAGATTTATTCCTTGGCACTTTTGCAGTCAGGCAAGAAACAGAATTGCATAGATTATTAGCTCTGGTAATAGAGCAGCACCTGACAGCCACTTTTCCGAAG
This sequence comes from Pluvialis apricaria, assembly GCA_017639485.1. Lineage (NCBI taxonomy): Eukaryota > Metazoa > Chordata > Aves > Charadriiformes > Charadriidae > Pluvialis > Pluvialis apricaria. Next base: position 99,490,637 of record CM030009.1, read on the forward strand.
AACCTCCAGAACCTCCAAGGACAGGACATACACATTCCACATGATGACAACGATGCTAAAGGGCCCAGCTGCCTTGAGGTGGGCTATTGCTGTCACAGAAATACATCTGGCTCACAAAACTGTCCTGATGTTTTTCCAGCAAAGACTCACAGAAGTCTACAGGATGAGTGAATTTATTCTGGAAGTCTTCTACAAATCTGTAGATTGCTGGTTGTGTGCTCTACATTAGGTTTGTATACCAGAAGGCGATTAATGTTGCTCATTAACCACCTTGTACGGAACCTAATTACTTAGTTTTGATTAAAGCACACATTGAATCCAACAACGTTCAATCCTGATTTGAATGCATGAAGAGAAGACAGAATTTCACTGGCATTATTTTTCTAGTAGTGATCACTGTCAGATTTAGAAATTTATATTAAATATTTTATTTAAATTTTTGTCTTCGACTTTGAGCTATTGAGTTTCATTACCTTTTCTACACAAAATGAAAAAGCCTCTTACCACCCAAGTATTTTCTCTTTGTAAGAACACTTATACACTGTAATCAAGTCAATTCTTTTTTTGTTTGTTCTAAATGAAACAGATGGAGCTCTTTAAGCCTTTGCCAATAGCGTGCTTTCTTCAGTTGTTGAATAAATTGTGTAGCTTTTCTTGCATCCTTCCCACTTATTTTTAAATATGGAACATTGTAGTCAAAGTTTAATGCAAAGGTATTTTACACATCAATATCCCTTCTTGTTTTTTAAAATACATCTGAGAAATTTTTGGTGTCACAACACTGCAATAGCACTCATATGCTGAGGTCTTCAGCAGTCCTTTTCAGACCGCTTTTGTTTATTCCTCACATACAGTTCAGCTACAGCTCAGTAGTTATAACCTATGTATCTTTTTCTTTTCTTGTATCTGGCAGCTGCAAGTGACCAGAAGTGACCTGCAGTACATTGAAAAATGTACTGTTTAACCAAACAAAAGTTATCACAAGATTTCAGTTAATGCATACGCTTTCTCTCCTGTAGCAGGGAGATACAGGAAACAAAGTGAGAGTGGAAGTGCAGAGTTTGCTTAAAAGTCAGTGTTGAAATAATAGAGTAAGGGCTTTTCTTATTCAACTACAGAAAAAGAGGCTCAGGAAAGTATGAAGTTTGTCTCATTATGATTTGCTAATGAGAAAGACTTGAGGGGTGAATATAGGTTGAATGTGCAAAAAGCTGTACTGCACTCTGTAAGAGTAGGCCTTTCCATCTATCCCTCTATATTTTTAAGCATGTACATTTATAGTGTGCATGAAGAATGTGTTTGTTTCTGCCTGTTGGTGTTAATATTTTTACACCACTTTGAGTGCCCTCTGGTTCTTTGGTTACTGCAATGCCTGTACTTATCTCTGTCTTATCTGACTAATACAGAAAGGTGTTTTAATGGAGAGACAGAGTGGAGATACAGATTTGGACAGAAACACCAAGTTTCAAAGGGGGAGCTCTGTTATCACACACGAAGTAACTTAAGACCTTTCCTATTCTATTTTAAATTTCCTGTGCTTTTTAATATGGATGACCCTTGGTCCTTCTTTACGTGACCGCAGGTTTAGAATACTTGTCCTGCTTTACCCTGCTATGAGGCATAGCAAATTTCCAGACAATCCAACTCACTACATGAATATAAAAACCTTTGGACCTTCTTCTGTGATATAAAGAATGTGTGTGGCCTGTATATTATATAATCATAGCACTAGGAGAAAACACTAAAGATCATCTATTCCATCTTCATCCCAGCAGAAAACATATACTAAGTTACTGTGTCATTCCTGATATGTTTATCTCACCTTAAAGAAGTCCAATGCCATTACCTATTTTCCTCGGGCAATCTTCCCAGTATGTTATTACACTAACCATTAGAAGGAGTTCCTTAACATCTAATCTGACTTTCACTGCAGTTTAAATGCATTACTTCTTATCCTGTCCGCTATGACATGGAGAACTAAAGACATTTGCAAAAGCCTTTTTTATTTTATGACTGTCATCATGTTTCTATTCAAATCTTCCTTATTCAGGTTTTAGAGTCCCATTCATTTTGCTTTTCCTAAGAAGTCGTGCTTTCAAGTTCTTTGTTATTCTTGTCATGCTCACCTGGACTGTCTTCATTTTGTCCATGTGTCTTGAAGGCATTGCACAGTGCAAAGCACTCCAAATGCAGCTTTACTCCAGCTAGATGAGAACAGAGGGATTACTTTATGCTTCTAACTATGTTCCTTTTTATATATCCTAGCACACTATTTCATTTGGAACAAAATTCTGGGGTTTGTTGCTACTTAACTTGTCATTTGCTATGTCTTCCACTTGTTCTGACTGGATAACATTTGTTATTTCAAACGCTATCTCTAATTTGTCAAAATCTATGAAAACTGCTAATCCTGTCCTCCAATGTACTTTTTTGTGTTGCCATCAATCAGCTTACTCTGGTGTCCACCATCCACACTGTTTTTGAAAAAATTGAGTGGAACAAGATGGACAGTAGACTTCTTTCAAAATCTGTGCAATTCATTCATCTATTTTGGTAGTAAAACCACAGATAACTTATGTATGAATAAGGCTTTCCAACAATTTTTACTTATCTGATAGTATTCTCTTGTTCATATCTAGTTCAATTATTAGGATTTCACACAAGATAGAAGCAGAAACATTACTGAAGTCAATGAGTATAACGTTACTTTTTTTTTTATCCACAAGGCCTGTAACTCTAATGTAGAAGGGAATTGGTTTGCTTACATAAGGTTCATTTTTAACACATTATTTTCTATTTATAGGTGCTTACAAGCAATCAGTTTATTAACTTTTTCCCATATTTCCTCCAGAAACTGAAAGTATACAAATGGATCTGTAATTTCAAGGCTCTGTCTTTTACTGCTTTATAAAGGCTGACTTTATTGAGGCTTCAGGTACTTTACATATCTTCCACAAGTTCAGAAAGAAAACTACTGAGTTTTTATCAGCCAGCGCTTGAAGTACCCAAAGGTGAAGTCCATCAGACCAACCTGTCTGAACATTTAACTCATCTGACAATTCTCCAGCCTACCTTCTCTATTCAACGCTGAAGTTTTGCCCTTTAATCATAGGCATCAATTACGATAACGAACTGCTTGCAGCTGCCCTTTTTACTGATAATTGAAACAAAAGAAGCATTGAACAATTTGGCATGATTACCATTATCAGTAGCAATCCTTCTCCATTGAATGGCAAACCATATCTTCCCTTCATCTTTAATGCTGAAGTACTTACGACATGATTTCTTGTTACCCTGACCATCTCATGATAGTTACATCTTATTCAGTGCCGTTGCTGGTCTGATTTCATACCTACATATTATGCTGTACTTCTTCGGTTATACTTAGTAACCTAACCTATTTTTTGTTAGTTACACATTTTCATCCTTTGAAAAACAGGAAATGTTTTCTATCATTTTCTGGATAGAATACCAATGACTGTTTTCTCACTCACACTAGTGACAGCTACAGTTTTCCTTCTCTGTCACTGGAGTAGCTTCTGGTATTCACAGGAGCTCTTAATCTCTACAGTTGTCCCTTGATTTTGAATCAATTTTGGATCAGGACGACCCCAGTATAATTTATACCAACCTAGAGCTTGCTGTAAATTAATGCAGTGCACAATAGAGAGATGAGGGACTGTGGATTTTCTTTGGTATGCCAAATGAGTTAATTGTTTTCATAAGCCACCTATTAGCCTTCTAAATATTCTCCTCTATATGTCTTCTGTATGTTCTCCTATATTTTTTTTGTTTTGGATTTAAATTAATTTGAATTGCAGCTCAACTAAATCTCTTTAAGAGAAGAAAACTGAAGAAAGAACTGAGTGAATTTGTGGTTTTCTGTCGGGATCTGAGAAGTGGCTTTTTTCATCTAAACATGGAAGCAACCTTGAGAAATATTTTTCTTATTGTTACTGAGGTTATTAAATCTCTAAAATAGGTTTAAAATCGTGGCATATAATTCTAGTAATTATGGTGTTGATATGTAATGTTAGAATACACAATATATTTGCAAATGTAGGTCATACTTATTCCTTTAAAATATATAATTTTTTAACTATCAGCTATGATCTATGACTATCTCTAGTTTTAAAGCTGTCAAGCAGAAATAAAATAGTGTTTCCAACCTGGAAAAGTTAAATTATGCTGTTGTCACTTGTACTGTGAAGTAGCTTTTCTGGTTTCCCAAACCCAGCATGATTTATTGTTTTAATGTTTCATTTCCTTTTCTGTCAGACAAAAACTGTTCCACGGATATTGATGAATGTTCCTTCAAGCCCTGCAAAAATGGAGGCCATTGCCATGATTTGATTGGTGAATTTTACTGTAGCTGTTTGCCAGGTAAGAAGTCAGGTGACATTTAGGTGAGAAATGTTCTATGGTATTCAAGAAATAGTTTTTCATAAGCACACAACTAAGCAGTCATTTAGTTTGCTCGAAAAGAGAAAAGGACTGAGCAGGTATTCCTCAAGCATACTCTACAATTGCTATGCAGCCAGTGTTAGCAGAATTTGTTTACAAAACATAGGTTGTGTACCAGAAGTCCCACCTTGCAAACTGATGAATGAAGAGACTTAGAAATCAACCAACATTGTCCATGGTATTCACCCCAGAATCTTTAAGAAATTCTGATTTTTTAAATCTTTGTTAAAGTTAATTTTCTTCCTTCCACGAAGGTAGAATGATTTTGTTTCCTCCTTTTCTATGAGCAAAAGTTGTTTTTTACATTTATTATACACTGAAGAAAAAAATGGGGAGAATTTATACAGTAGTTATCATAAGGGTTTCTTGCACTGATGAGAGAAGCCATCAATAACTGAAGTTGTCAATAATATCAGACCAACTTTTCTGTCTTCATATGGCACACATAATTTTTATCAAATATTCAGTATCTCAGAAATATATAAACTTACATGCTTCAGTGTGCCTTTTTCTCTATAGAGTTAGGTGGGTGCTACAGGCCAGTTTCTATACATTGAAATGTAATATTTTTTAATATAACCGGCTAATTTAAATAGATGATACTTGCATAGTATAACTAACTGTGGATTTGTTCTTCCTGCTGTCTTTATTGTGGGTCTACTAGTCATCATCTGATTGAAAAGTAGCAAGTAAAACATGAAACAATAGTACTTTTTCAGTTGCTGTATTTTCATACTCTTAGGTCACTCACATTGCATTAAACCTTGTTCCATCATGTTGAGCTAGCAATATAATGGTAAAAGAATCAAGCTTATATTTGGACAGAAATATTTGCTTATAATGGATAAGAAAAAGAAGCAGTTAAAATTAGTATGTCCCTATAAGAATTATATATGCTTTTATGTAAGAGATTTAAAAATGTATACAAGCTATTTTAGGTCTAATGTGTAAATATCTTGAAAGTTACTGAAGTGTGAAACATAGAAATAGCACTCACAACCAGCACTGCCACGAAATCACAGTGTATGAGTTTAAAAATAACATAAATATATACATAAATACATATGGGTATTAGTATATATAGAAGCACATACATGTATGTATTATACATGTACATACATATACATACAATCTCTTTTAAGACCTTAGAGTCTCCCGATAGACTTTCAGGATGCAAAATATCTAAGTTTTGGGTTTTTTATTGTTATTAATTACTATGGCTAATTTGTTAAGATCGGATTTTTATAAATTGATGTAATAGGTTAGTTTTACTTTTTAAATTGCAAAGCCTATGACTATATTTCATTACTCTTTCCATGGTGGATAAACCAAATGTCACACCTCACTTTGTCAAAGAGTATTTTGCTTTGTGCAACCGTAAACACAACGACTATGAAAATATCTGCCTGCTTTGCAGGACTGAACAAGTGAGATTATATGCATGAAATTATTATTAAAATGCTGTAAGAAGTACACATATGAATTCCCAGACTATATACATTTTCCATTAATATTTTTGAACACTTGTTAGATACAGTCTTTGTGACGAATTAACGCATCTACAACATATAGGATGAAAATGAATTATTTAGACGGTATTTAGTCTAGGAAGGTATGAGGTTACTCATGAATGTACTAGATTTGAAAGAAGAAAGCAAGAGAGTTGATACATAAAAGAAGACAAATTATATATAATAATTATGCATCGTAAGGACTATGAGCACAGAAAACAGAACATCTAACATAAACGTACCAGTTGTTATGGCAGTTTCCAGGCTTCTCCAATGAACTGCAGGAAGTAACTTCTGGGAGCTTCTTTTTTGAGCAACATCTCACAGGCTGCTACACTGGGTAAGGAATAGCTTCTGGAGGGTTTTGCTTCTGTTAGCTGTTTCCTCTTTAGGGAGTGCCTTTACACACCATTTTCATCTGACTGCTAATCAGGGAGTGTTGAGCAACTACTCAGCTGAAGCTTAGGGAGCAGATGTAAATCTGGTAAGTAGAAGAAGCACAGTTCTTGAAGAGCAGAAAATAGAGGCCTGGCAGATGGCCCTTGAAACTATGTTCAAGACTAAGATCTGTGCAATGATGGTGGTAATATACCATAGGACAGTCTCCAGCATCAACTGAAGCAAATACCCTAGGCAAAACAGAAACCTTGATACAAGCAGTACTCCTGAAGCATGATGTTGCCATGTGGGCTTTGGGCTGCAGACAATACTTCTTTCTGAGGTGGGGGTGATGGTAGCCTCACCTGTGAAAGAGGTGAGCAGACTGCACACTATCACAGAGAATGAATGCAGGAGGTCAATAAGGTCTTTCCACATACTCTGTAGAAGCAAAAGCCTGAGCCACGTGATGCAAGGAAAGATAGGCAGCTAGAGATTACGCTTAAAGGAGTAGTGGATGGAGACTCCCAAGATGGGAGATGCCGGAAACTTATGACTGAAGCAACAAAGGGAATATTCTTTCTTTGCCAGCACACCTGCAATTACTGAACAGGCACAGTCCCCTGAAATAGCTGAGGACAAAGCATATCTATCAGAGAAGGCACTGTGGCCAGTGGAACTTGAACCAACTATCTGCACCAAGCACAAGTTGTGGGTAATAGTTAGAAGAGATTCCCTTCTGCAAGGGGTGGAGGAACCCATCTGCCTACCTGTCTTCATTTCCTGGAAGATTTCCTACTTGTTGGGGACTTGCATCTCAGATCTTTTGGAGAGACTGCTGATGTTCGTCTTGCCCTTGTACCGCTTCTTCCCAAATGGGAACCAAGAGTACTACCAAGGGAGACCCAGAACAAATCAAAGAGTGACTGCAGAACACTAGGAATAGTGAAAAAGGACCTGTGGGACCACGTGGTGTTTTCCTCAGTTTTTTCAGTGACAGTCAAAGGCTTAGGTAGGTTTGGGCATGACATGCAGGTGAACGCTTGGCTGCCTGGCTGGTACTGCAGACAAATCATTAGCTCTTAGTGTCCTCTCTGAAGAACTACTGGTGAGAGTTGTAGCCCAGATGACAAAGTGGAATAAGGGCTCTAAACTATATACACCACAGGAGGATTGCCTTAACAGGAAGAGAAGTGAAGGCAATGAGAAAGTGTCTAGGGGACAGAATAGAGGGGAAGCCCCTCACAATTGTGAAAGCAGCATGACTTAGAGGGGTCCCTCTTCAGTACGTATGCAGAAATGCATGCAACGTGAGAGAAACAAGAGGAATTAGAACTGTATGTGCAGTTGCACAGCAGTGTTCTCATGGAGTTTAAAGAGACTTGGTGGGATAGCCAACATAAACAGTGCTGCAGTGAGAGGATATTGGGTCTTTAGGAAAAAGACAAACTGTGGATAGAAGGAGGGGTTTCATGCTATGCATAGGAGAGCCACAGATACACTGGGCTTTGCTTTGGAATGAATGATGGGCCAGTCAAGAGGATTAGCGGGCAAACCCACACAGATGGTGTGGTGGGCATCTGCCAGAGACACCTGATCAAGAAGAGGAAGTAACTGAGGCCTTCTTTAAACATATTGAAAAAGTCTGACCATCAGAGGCCCTCATACTCATGTGCAACTCCAATGACCACAGTATTTTCTAGTGGTTTAATAGGGCTGGGCACAAGCAACCCAGGAGACAACTGCAGTGTTGAGAAAAAAAAATTTATACAAGGGATCAAGCAGATAATAGGGAAGATGTTCTGCTGGACTTGTTGCTCACAAACAAGGAAAAACTGGTGAGGGATATAAAGCAGCCTTGGCCCCAGTGACTGAGTTTAAACTCTTGTGAGAAGACAAAAACAGCGGAACCACAGCCCAGAATTTAAGGAGAGCTCATTTTATTTGAGGAATCTGCTTGACTGGATCCCCACCCTTGGAGAGCAAAGGAGACCAAGACAACCTTCTCAAAAACAGTCACAGTCCATTCCGATATGCAGGAAGCTGAGCAGGTATGGCTAAAGGATGAAGAAAACATGCACTTGCCCATGAATGATGTGCATGTAGTGACAAAGGGTATGGAAAAGACAGAGGTTATCAATGGCTTCCCTGCTTCTCTTTACTGATAAATTCACCCTCAGGTTACTCCCAGATTGCTCTGCCTTGAAGCAGAATCTGTGGGAGTGAAGCATTATGCATAGCAGAGGAAAATAATTGGGAAGGACCTAAGCAAATTAGGCATACAGCCTGAGAGAGTTGGAGTTGTTCAGCCTAGAGAAAAGAAGGCTCCAGGGAGACCCTGTAGCAGTCTTCCAGGATCTGAAGGGGGCCTACCAGAAGGCTGGAGAGCGACTCTTTACAAGGGCATGTAGTGATAGGATGAGGGGTAATGGCTTCAAACTGGAAGAGGGGAGATTTAGAATAGATATTAGGAAAAAAAATTCACTATGAAGGTGGTGAGGCACTGGAACAAATTGCCCAGGGAAGTTGTGGATGCCCCATCCCTGGAAGTGCTCAAGACCAGGTTGGATGGGGCTTTGAGCAACCTCGTCTAGTTGAAGATGTCCCTGCCGATGACAGGGGACTTGGAACGAGATGATCTTTAAGGTCCCTTCCAACCTAAACCATTCTATGATTCTATGATTTTATGATACATAAGTATGTGGGACCTGATGAGATGCATCCACAGGTGCTGAGGGAGCTGGCCGGCATCACTGTGAGACTGTTATCTATTATCTTTGAATAGTCATACTGATTAGGGGAGGTTTATGATGACTGGAGAAAGGCAAAAGCAACCCCATCTTAAAGAGAGGATTCAGATAACTACTGGCAAGTCAAGCTAACCTCACTCCCCGGGAAGATTATAGAACAAATGTTCCTGGAAGCTGTGTGCAAGAACATGAAGAACAGGAAGGTGACTGGAAACTGTCACCATGGATTTACTGAGGGTGAATCATGCCTAACCAATCTGGCAGCCTTCTGTCATAAAATAGCCAGCTCTGTGGATAAGCGGAGAGCAGTGGATGCAATTGACTTTAACAAGGTTTTTGACATGACCTCCCTGAGTAATGCTGTTGGCAAAATGAGGTATACAGACTGGAAAAGTAGACAGTAAGATGGGCTCAAAATTGGCTGGACTACCACGGTTAAAGAATTTGTGGTAAGTGGCACAAAGCCTAGTTGGCAATTGGTAACTAGTGGCATTCATCATTATTTGATACTGGAATCAAATCTGTCTAGTGTTTTTATTAGTGACCTGGACAATGGGTTACATTCTCAGGAAATTCACAGGTGATACAAAACTGGGGCAAATGGTTGATATGCTGAAGGCTAGAGTTTCTATTCAGAGGGAATTTGACAGGGTGGAGAAACAGGCCAACAGGAATCTCACAGAGTTCAACAAATGGAAATGCAAGCCCCATGGCTTTGGAAGAATAATCCCATGCACCAGTAGAGCCTGGTGGCCAACAGGCTGGAAAGTAGATTTGCAAAAAATGATCTGGGGATCCTGGTGTTCAATGAGTAGAACATGAACCATTCATGTGCCCTTGTAGCAAAGAAGCATCTGGCCTGCATTACAAAGAGTATACCTAGAAGTTCTGGAGGTGATTACTTTTCTGCTCGTGACTTGTGAAACTGCATGTGAAGAACTGTGCCTAAATTTTGCATTCTCCACTGAAAGAAGGACATTGTAATACTGAGGCAAGACCAGCAAAGGGCCATGAAGATGGCCAGGGACTCGGAGAACCTGATGACAGCCTGAAGAAAAGGCTAAGAGAAGATTTTATTGGTGTTTACAACTACCTCATGGGAAGTTACAGAGAAGACAGAGCAAGGCTCTTCTCAGAGGTGAAAATTGTGGCAGGGCAAGCGGCAATGGACACATATTGTAATGCAGGAGAATTCTGATTAGATGTTGCTGGGGGAGAAACCCACTATGGAGGTGGTTAACTATTGGAACCAGTTGTCTGGAAAGCTTGTGGATTCCCTGTCCTTAGAGAGACATATTCAGATCTTGACAGGGCAGTCCCCTGAACTACCTGACCTAGATGGTCTTGCTTTCAGTGAGGATTAGACTAGATGGCCTCGAAAAGTCATTTCCAACATAAATTATCTTGTGATTCTATTAGTAAATAAGGAATCTTTGCCCGATTCTATGTATACTTTTTAGGTATACTTTACAAACATAATACAAACAGTTGAATTTGAGTTGAACTACCCGTGCCTACACACACAGTCTTTAAGACTGCAAGCATTTCAGCCATATCTAAAAGTTTTCCATAATCTTCATTAGGGTATCACCTTTTGTCAACCAGTTTTGTAGCTGAGCAAAATAAAAGTGTTGGTTTATATGCAATGTTTTTCCAAAGCCAGAATTTGTATGAATATTTAAAAACTTCTCAAATATCATTTTTTCCCATGTGTTAATTTAGTGTTCCACTAGGAAATGGCTTCATATCTCTACCGAATTTTAATGAAGGGGAAAAAAAAAGAAAAATTAGTGCTATAGTGGTGTAGTAAAAGTTTTATTAAAACAGTAGTGATCAGTCACTCTTTAAAGTTTATGACTTCTTCCCAGGTAATCTGATATTTAAGGAAATACTAATCTAGAAGATGTTGGATTTGTAGAATATATTCAGAAAGGCAACAAAAGTGATCAATGAATAGAGCAATTCCCTTACAAAAAAAGGAAGGACCCTTTAAGTTTGTAGAAGAAGAGCATGAGAGAAACAGAGAAAGCTTAGAAAGAAAATCATGAAAGCAGGGGCTAAGCCAAAAGCAGAACCTTTGCTCACTGAAGCCTGTTCACAAGAAGCAAGAAGGCAGTTGAAGAACCTATGGGGATTTTAGACTAAAACACGTAACAGAATTTTTAACAGATGACATTATATTTCTTAATTTGTTACCACACAATGTGATGTAGCTAGAGAATTTGCTTAGAAGGTTTGGTAAGGGATTAGAAAATTTCACAACTAAAAAGGCTGTAAGTGGATACTAAAGAATCCTCTGACTTCTTTAATACAATTGCATGCTTGGATGTTTCAAAGGGAACAGACTGCTGGAAGTGGCTAAGCTAACATGCTCTCTGTAAATAGCCTCTCTTTTTCCACTCTCAGATAATTCTAGGCTAGATGCACCATTGCACTGACAACACAGGGTGATTCTTAGGTTCTTGCACGATGTTCTCATGGTTTTGTCTTTTACAAAACCTTACATGTACTACACAGCTTCTTTCCCATCCGTGTTCATGCCTCAGTGATGTATTATCCCTGCTAGACCTGACTGAATACATAAATATTTCTTTTTTCAGTGGGATTAGTGGATGATTAGCATGATTGCTAAAGTAGACTGATTTTGAAGCAGAAACTCCTGTCAGCTGAGATGCTTGGATTGATGGATTCAACCTAGAATCAATTTTTGTTCAACTTAATACACTGAATCAAAGAAGCAGTACTTCTGATTAAGAACAAAATCACACACAGAAAAATTGTAAATCAAATTCTTCCTCTTTGGGAGGTTTGCTTTTATTAAAGTTTACTGTACCATGAAATAAGACTGTACTTTCTTTCAAACCTTCCTGGCAACCCTTATTATGAAGTAGAAGCCTGTACATGAAAGTTTTCACTCCAGGAAGAGGCCTTAGGAAAAGTGTTGCATGCTGTGATTCAAAAAATAAAGCGAATCATCAAGATACAGACGGGAAATGTTTAGGAAATTGTTCAGTCCTTCATGCTGCTACCACACAATCACTCTTAACATAGAGTTTGTAATGATTGGTTTTTTTACTTTGATTTCAAAGTTGGCTGATAACAAAGTCTAGCATTTTTTACATGAAACTTGCTCAGCTTACCAAAAATATTACCTGATGCGTGGTTTAAAATTCCTATTATCAATTTCTTGCTCCAAGTTACAATTCATTTATACAATTTGTAAGTCATATATTTTTCTTATACCTCTAAAATCCTAACTTGTAGTGGGATAAACAAGTCCATCAAATCAGCTGTAGAAATGCTATTCAGCAGTCTACCACTTACAGAAGATCCTTTGAGTATTCATATAGCAAAAGAGTACAAAAATGCTTGAAGGCAGCTGTTAGGGGACTCAACATTTTAGGGAAATAGAGGGTAATACATTCACATGATGTTAGCTCTCTTGCAAAGTCTTTATACTGAGACTTTTGTGGGCAACCACATCCTTGAGATATCAGGGTTGACTCTTCATCCAGTAAGAGAGCTGAGGTCACTGATAACAGAGCTGTTGGAGAAGCAGAGGTTATGCAGATGGCTCCTCAGAACCTGCCACATACCTGACTCTTGCAAAAGCAGTACCTGGCAGCAATGAGTGACAGGGAACATCGTTAGGGGTCCTTCCCAGGAGTTCCTCCTTACATTTATAGCTGATCCATACACTGGCATTAATCTTTCCCTGATATTTGTGTAATGTTAAATATATTATTATTAGCTCTAATAATTCTTCTGTGTTTTTGAGAATCTTGGTATATCTAGATGTGTTTCTAATAGCAAGCTTCGTGAGAATGTCCAGCTATTTGCTACCATAGAAGGTCTGATTGTTTGTTTCACTTTTTCATGGAAGCCTTTGCAAAGTTAGCTAAAGACTTCAATTGTTTGTCATATCATGTGTAATATTTTAGTCATAAAAGGCCTAGCAGAAAAAGGTGGCAATTCTAAAATTGGCACAAGTTATTAGAGCCCTATTTTATAAAGAAAAATAGTTCAGAAGTATTCTAAAGTATTTTCAAAATAAGGAAGTAGAAAAAATAATCTTTCTAGGCAATTCTTTGCTTTTTCACTCTGCAGTGTAATGGTTAACCTGTACTTCCTCTCTCCTCCCCAGTAATGTTCCTCTCTCCTCCCCAGTAATGTTTACATCATGCTATTTAAGCCTGGTAGAGGAAAGGATGTCATTAAGTTTAGCTTTCTAAGATGTATGAAATAACATATTGAATATATCATTATGTCTTCATGAAACTCATGCATTACTATAGGAGAGTGTTTACTAGAATTTTGTGTCTGTATCAGCAAAAACGTCAAACAAAATTAAGCATGGTAATACAACAGGAGAATGCTGATCAGTCCTAGCCTCAACCTAAAAGAATGGTGGAGAGAAGATGACAACAAGGCTAAGTGAAAAATATATCTGGGGACCTAGGACAGAATCTAGAAAGCAAATCTGTAACCTGTCCTTTCTGCACAGAACATCTCTTACACCATCCAGCAGGCCTGGATCCTGAAAGTGTGAAAAAAGTTATCTACCTTTACTTTCAGGGTCTTATTCCTTGTTCTCTGTCATTGTTTCATTAAGGAAAACAAAGCAAAACAAAACCACACAAAACAATCCAATATTATTCATTATTCGGAATTGAGAAAGATATAATTAAAGACAGTCCCTGACATGGTCATTATCAGAACATCAGAAAAGAAAGACTAAAAAAATATGAGCATTTATGGGTATGTCTCCCAAACAAATAATTGCTTGGCACTTTGTACTGAGTCTGGTTGGGGTGGACTTAATTTTATTCATAGCAGCCCATAAGGTGCTGCGTTTTAGATTTATAACCAAAGCAGTGCTGCTAACACAGGGGTGTTTTAGCTGTTGCTGAGCTGTACTTACACAGCATCAAGGCCACGGCTGTTTCTCACTCTGCCCCACCAGCAAGTGTGCTGGGGTTGGGCAACAGGCTGGGAGGGGGCACAGCTGGGACAGCTGACCCCACCTGACCAAAGGGATATGCCATACCATATAGCATCGCGCTCAGCAATAAAAGCTGGGGGAGAATTTTTCTAAAGTAGCTGTTGCTCAGAGACCGGCTGTGCATCTGCGTGCTGGTGGGAAGTGGAGACTGAGTGCCTTTGCATGACTTGGGGTTTTGTTTTGGGTTTTTTTTGTCACTTACTAAACTGTCTTTATCATGGCCCACCAGTTTTCTCATTTTTTCCCTTCCAGTTCTCTCCCCATCTCACTGGGGCAACGTAATCAAGCAATTGTCAGCTGGAGTCAACCCACCCCACTCTGTTTGCTTGCTTTTATACTTTAAAACTTCCTTATGTCTCTATTTTCTTGTCACAGATTTCTACTTTACTTGTTAGGCTTTTTTATTATTATTCTGTAACTTCCAGTTTCTTGCTGATATTAATTTTCATAAACTTATCCAGTTTTATACTTGTTTTCCATTTGATTTTTAAGACTGTTTTATCTAGACATATACTTTCATTGTAGGTTTGATGTTTTTAAGCATCTAACATTCAGATTTAGATAACTAAAATTTCTTGGAAGATTCCTTGTTGTCATTTATATTTTTCAGTTTAAATTCTGTCAGGTGATTTTTCTTCTAATTGTGTTTCATTTTGTAAGATCTGTCATTTGAAATAGTTGTACTATACCAGAGTGGTTCAAAAAAAGTTAGATATTCTTGATGGACATATTAATTACAGCTAGATTTTTGATGCACAATAAAAATTAGTAACCCACAATAAATTTAAAATAATCGTGGAAAAGAAAATGAGTTTTTTTGTTGGGTTTGTTGCTTAATTTAAATGCTACATTTGTGTAGTTATAATAAATAAATGCATCCAAACTTTTGTTTACTTCTAGACAGGGTCATCAGTGCTATTTGTAAACAATCTGTAAACTGGATGATGATGTCTTCATTGTCTCTTCTTCTTCTGGCTCTTATGTATACATAGCTATAGATATGCACACCAATCCATATGCATTTATACATGTGCACATGTACAGAATCTCTTCATACTTGCTTTCAGAATATTTTCTTATCAATCAAAATAGATTATCCTGATATTTATTATACTTGCTAAATAAATCTATTGTTTATAAACTTAATGGAAAACGCACTTTAATAAGCAATGCAGTTCTTTAAAGTCAGTTCTAAGAACTGAGTAACAGGTTGTACGTTTGCTAATGACATCTAGATAGGCTTTACAAACCTTTTTTTAATGTCAGCTGTACTTTTCTTTTTTAAGAACACAGATAAATTTATATAAATTAATTCTGCCAAACACTTCAGTTTTTCTTATTTGTATATTTAGTTCAGTCATTCAGTTGCAGGCAATTGCAGTGACATTGCTGCTTGTTGTTTACAAAATGAAAAGCTATAAATGTCAAGGCAGCAGAAAGACGTCATCAGTTTGTCTGTTTTATCTTTTCAATGTCAGAAGAATTGTAACGCTTTTGTAGTGCAACATTATTCTGCTTTTAAGCCATATAGAGACTAATGTATGGTATATGTAATATATATAAATCTAATTTTGAGATATACTCACCTCTCCCTTGTTTTGATACTTTCACTAAAAGAACAAGATGACAGTGCAGTAAAGTTTTAAGTTTTCACACTTGTAATTGTCATACTTTTAAGTTGCCATGCATGTTTTAAGTTGTAATACAAACCTCCATATACGTGTTCTATGCAAAGGAAAATCTGCACTTCAACATCTATATGAATAAAAATACTGGTAAAAAAGAACACAGTAGGTCATTCCTGCAGTGATCATGTAATTGTACAGACACTGTGTACTGAAAGTGTGCATTATGATGTAAAACATAACTGTATATTCTGTAATACACTGGCAACTGTACCTTCTATTTGTTTATATTGTTCCCAGAAGCACAGTAACTTAAATCTAATCTTTATTATCTGTTAAAACTGGACATAAATGTATAAGAGCAAAGAAAACTCTGCAATTTTTACTTAAGTGAGATTTCATTATGTTATTCTTACAGGAATAAGCATTTAGTGAGCTATTGCACTCAAAGACTCAAATATTTATAATTTTGGTAAATTAAAAAAAGGTGAAACAAGATACAATGATTAAAAACATTTCTTGAATAGATATACCTTTCCATTATAGACAGTTTTTACAAAAAATAAGAAGGAAATGGGGAAGGAAGAAGGAAATTCACGTTATGGCATTGAAAACCATTCATTATACACAAGCACATAATAGGCAGTGTAAAGAAGCATGCAACCAAGTGTAGTAGGAGGAAAAATATAGAATCCAAAAGCGTCATGATGAAAAAAGAAAACAATAATCAAGGACAAATGAGAAGAGCAACATACTTCTCAAAGTTCATTAAGAAGTCTCTTACAAGTGTTTGATGTTAAGGGAGTCTGTGATGAAGAAAGAGGAAGGAAACTTATGATTAAGAGAGCACATGGCAAATTTCTCACTGTTGTGAAAGGATCAAAATTTATTAGGTGTAATAGCTTTACTAAGTTACTTTCTCTTTTATAATCCCAATTTTCTTTCTGGGTTTCTACCCTTATCAGTATAGTGCTTTATGCCAGTGGTAAGTGAAATTTTTCTGCAATAGAACAAGAAAAAATCACTGGCTTACTCTTTTTTCCCGAAATGTGCTGTCATTTATGAGACTAAAAATACAGAAAAAAAAATTCTATTGATTAACAGCTCATTCGTAGCTTCAATTCAATCCTCCAACCCTAACAGATGACTTAAAAATTTGTCATTTTTCTAATAGAAACAACATTATTTATGTCAAAGTGGATAATAAGACATTGAGTTACTGTTAACAAAAGCAGCCACAAAACAGCGATGTCTTGAGAAATACTGTAATAACCCATTACAAATCCCCCAGGTGAAGAAATATCTCTATGACAGCCTTTAGCTTGAGTCTAGTCATTTCTAAAACTACTATAATGGCACTAACAGAATGGAATGAAATCATCTGTTCTCTCAATATTAAACGGTTATTTTAAAGACCTGTTAAAACCATCACAGCTGTATTTCACAATTCACTAAAGTTACATGCTTCTATAAAGGATTTAACTCCCCAGCTGTTGATTAATTTTTCATTTGCTGCCTCTTATATTTGGCATCTCTACATTTTTCTTACTGTCTGATACATTCATGGAATATGTTACCATATTTAAGTGCCTCTTGCTGATAGAATGAACCCATTCACATATCATAAGAAATTAATAAGATCACACCAAAAAAACTAAAAAAAAATCTTAAGGTTTATTACTCAGGTAAACAAATGAAACGGATCTAAAAAGCCATTTAATTCCCTTTCGCATCTGAGAAACCTCAAGTTTTGTTTGTATTCATATAATCTCTTTGGACAAGAAGAATCTGAGGGGTAGCAGCTCCAGATTTCTACCCCACAGTTTTTTCCAGTATGTACCATAAAAACAGGATCTCTCACACCCCAGTCCTTCAGTACCTGTGATCCTTTTATCAGTGGCATGCACAGATGTGATTATAACTATACATTTACCTAGAAAATAGATACTTTTCATTGCCATATGCATGTTTAGAACAAGACCATCATGAACAAAACTTAAACAATGCTAACTGGAAGGGTAAGCGTGTGAGATTAGCTGCATAAACAACTGACTACAGGTAGAAGGTTATCTGGGCTTATTTAGGGTACTGTCATTGGTGAGAAAGAAAAGGAGTAAAGTAAGGACGAAGGATCCACTGATGGATCTCTCAGAAAAGAGCACTCAAGCTGTTTATTAGCACCTTCACTGTGAAGAACTGCCCAGAGGGTATCGCATGCTATATAAAATCTCTAGTAGTGTAGATAATTAGTTTTGCATTTCAAAAAACTCCTATTCTACTACTCTCATGATGATACCAATACTCTTCTAAGACTGCAGAGAGTAACCACTCGTGCATATTGATTGTTTGGCCACGGATATCTTAAAATTGTATTTTCAAAATGCCATTTATATTGCACCAAACTTTATATCTTTAACAATCTTTAGCTTGTTTTCAAAGCATACCTTGATGATAATGGAACTTCGTTCCCCATTTCAGAGAGCGAGAAACAAACACAAAGTTACTGAGTTAACAAAAAGCCTAAATTGAATGCACTATTAAGTATAAGCCTGCCTATTTATAGCCACCATACAGATGCAAGTACATGAGTTTTCACTTCTGTCACATAAGCCAGCACTAAGCACGCAGGGACTAGAAGAATAATGTGCAATTCCTCATTTCCCTTCTACATTGTCAGACATAGGTAGCCAGAAGAAGGTAGGCATGATCAGAGACAATGTTATGAGTATTTTTCTATTATAATGCTTTGTTTCAATATACCTCTCCAAACCTACCTTGAACAACAGAATGCTTCACAAAGCAGCTATGCAAGACAGTTCCTTAAAGTAAAACTAAGCCAGTAATGTATGCATCCCACTTAGAGATTCCATAATGTTGAGAAACAAAGCATTTGTTAGTAAGCAGGAACACTCATACTTTCATCTTACAAAAAAAAAAAAAAGTACATACATGCATGGGGGTGAGGTATGGGGGTGTATAAACATGCGTGTCAACAATCACGTACAGTTTTCCATAATTTTTTCTGTTAGACTTTTTTATTTTACAGATTTCCAAAGCTTGAGTTTTAGTCTAGCTGTTCCTCTGCTCAGTCCTTGACATTGATGCAATCTCTGGCTCCTCTCTATCTTCTTCTGTTTATGATATTAGAAATGCAAATAGCATTTCTTTTCAGACACCCTTTTCCAGAAAACAGCTATAGAGACCTAAAATTTTGGTCATTATGCTTAAAATACTAATATTTGTAAAGTACTTAAAATGATAATCAAACTATGGCCTTTTTCTGAAGTTAATATGCTGGGTCTACTAAAAATAAATTTTATATGTTTATAAGTTTAACAATTGTTTAAAAATTGTCCAAAACTTCTATTTGTGAAAAGTAGATAACTAATAAGTGATTTGTCTAATACTTGTCTAAACATATTCAAATTTCTAACACAGGATCTAAAGGTTTTCGAATTATGATCTGCTATGTTGTTTAGCAATCTCTGATTTAAAAAAAAAAATAAATCTGGAGTGTATTTATACGGACAAAACCAGAACAATCTTTGTTCTACTGCCAATTTTTTAGCAATATTAACATTCCTTATTTTGGACAGCATTTATTCATTTCCTTTGACATTTCCATACATTCATTTAATTCTTCATCTAAGTTTTTGTTCTGTCTTTAGGTTTTCCTACCCTTCTCTAAAATAACTTCCTTCTTCAACAATTCACTGTCAAACTAATCTGCTCCTTCTGGTCCTGCAATGTACTGAAAAATAATTAACATTTGTTCAATTTTCATTTTCTATGGCTCTATTTGCATTAGTAGGGAGTAAAAATATTGCATAAAATTCTTGACGTTGTCAGCTAACAGAACTGCCTGGCCAGACCTTCAGCAAACTATAGCTGTTGCTGTATGGGTTTTAATAACCTACCTTTTTTTTTTTTTCTACTTATCTGTTACTAGAAACAATCTTGGGTTTTTTTCAGCTTTTCTGCTATCATACGGTGTTCTAATCTGATAAGAAATGAAAGATCATATTTGGCTCTTATATTATCTTCGAAAATTACAAAACATAAACTAGAAAATATAGGATGGATGAAAGGGAATGTCTATGTGCTTTCTCTCTGTCCAACAGGTTGCTTAGCAGCAAATTCTAAGAAATAGTTCAATGCCAAGATGTTGGTTCTGTATTGTCTGCCAAGCTTAACATCGTGAGTCACATGAACAGCAGCCTGCTGTATAACTATTTTTTTTTTCATAGAATCATAGAATGGTTTAGGTTGGAAGGGACCTTGAAGATCACCAAGTTCCAGCCCCCCTGCCATGGGCAGGGACATCTTCAACTAGACCAGGTTGCTTAAATCCCCATCCAACCTGGCCTTGAACACTTCCAGGGAGGAGGCATCCACAACTTCCCTGGGCAACGTGTTCCTGTGCCTCACCACTCTCATAGTAAAGAATTTCTTCCTAATATCTATTCTAAATCTCCCTTCTTCCAGTTTGAAGCCATTACTCCTCATCCTATCCCTACATTCCCTTGTAAAAAGTCCCTCTCCAGCCTTCTTGTAAGCACCCTTCCAGTACCGGAAAGCTGCTATAAGGTCTCCCAGCAGTATTCTTTTCTCTAGGCTGAACAACCCAAACTCTCTCAGCCTGTCTTCATAGGATAGGTGCTCTGGCCCTCTGACCATCTTCGTGGCCCTCCTCTGGACCCTCCCCAACAGGTCCATGTCCTTCTCATGTTGGAGGGTTCCAGATCTGGATACAATAATCCAAGTAGGGACTCACGGGAGCGGAGTAGAGGGGCAGAATCAGCTCCCTTGACCTGCTCACCACACCTCTTTTGATGCAGCCCAGGATATGGTTGGCCTTCTGGGCTGCAAGCACACATTGCTGACTCATGTTGAGCTTCACATCCACCAACACCCCCAAGTCCCTCTCATCAGGGCTGCTCTCGATCCATTCTCTGCCCAGCCTGTATTTGCGCATGGGATTGCCCCTGCCCATGTGCAGGACCTTGCACTTGGCCTTGTTGAACTTCATGAGGTTTCCACAGGCCCATCTCTCAAAAGCCTGTCCAGGTCCCTCCGGATGGCACCCCTTCCCTCCCGTGTGTCGACCACTCCACACAGCTTGGTGTCATCAGCAAACTTGCTGAGGGTGCACTCAATTCCAACAACCATGTTGCCAACAAAGACGCTAAATAGTACCAGCCCCAGTACCAACCCCTGAGGAACACCACTTGTCACTGGTCTCCACTTGGACATGGAGCCATTGACCTCAGCTCTCTGAGTGCGATTTTCCAGCCAGTTCCTTATCCACCAAGTGGTCCATCAGTCAAATCCGTGTATCTCCAATTTAGACACCAGGATGTCATGTGGGACAGCCTTCTTATTCAACTTCCTGAATTTTACTTTAAAAAAATTTCACACTTCTGAGGAAATGCATGCACAATTTTGTTGCACTTCAGAAACCATTCCCTTTAAAAAAAAAGTCATTGAACTTACTTTCTGTAACAAATTTAATTTATCTCTAAAATAAGAATATTGCACTGAAGAGGTCTTTATTTAATCCAGTATCAGATCACTCCATGGGGGGCAACTCATCCTCTTATCTCCTTATTCTTGTCACATGAATTCCGAAAGGCAGTCAATGCCTCCAAGATGTGACTAATGGAGGATAGCAACTCTGCCCACTGCTTGCGCTGATTTTACAGGGGGCTTCGTATTTCACTGATCTTTTTTTCAGAGAAGTTAAGCTGAGTGAAATTTTTTGTCATTATCAGAAGTTAAAAAATACATATATTAATTATTACATTTTTTTTAATTGTCAATACTACTTTTCTATAAAAACATAGTTCATCACGTATATTTGGTTTCTATTGAAAGTCACAAGTGTTTATTTCTAAGAGATATTAAATGTTTGGAAATTATATAGACCTGTCAAATAAGTATAAGCTTTAAGGACGCAAAAAAAAATGATGTAATTTTTCTCCATCAGTCTCCATTGCTGGTTTTAAGGAGGTCCTGGTTTGAATTAATTGTGTACTCTATTGAGGGAATGAAATATCTATTTCTCCTCATTAAATCTTAGTTCTTTCCACTAGAAACTCATCCTATTCTGTTTTAGGGGAAAAAAAAAATATTAGTACAATATACAAAACAGATAGTTTTTGATGGTGATACACATTAAAGTAAGGCTATCAATAATGAATGGGTGTTGGATATATAAGATACATCACTAAAAATATGTAAGAGCAGCAAGCAATTATAAATCAATTCAATTAAAAGAAAGCATCAAAGAACACTATTAAAGCAGAAAAAAGCCCTCACAACATAAGCCATCTTCTATACATTCTATTAAAGCATGACTGCTTCATATATCAGCGTTGAAAAAAAGACAAAAGGAGAAAGAGGTGATTGTCTTTTATTTTAATTCTAGACAGGCAGAAATATTCCTGTGTAATCTAGCTGTAAACTGTCAGCAATAGAAAAATACCCAAACAGAAACTCCTCTAAGAAATGTGCTTCTACAAAACAGGCATTGTGAAAAAAGTTTTAAATATTTTTTTCTCTCCTCATTCTTCTCTTTTTTTAAAGAAAAAATATGGCTTTGCTTCTGCTTTCTCACTGATGAAGCACCATCGTTTTTATCTGAGTTAATCTTGCTACTGGTACTCTAAATCAGATGAGAATCAAGGCATGTTATTTATTTGCTAACTAAACTAGCAACATTTGAGTGGTTAAAAAAGATATTTTTATTTCAATATTACTAATCTATTTCTGTGAATTATTATTATTTTTATGCTTAAGAAATGCCACTGGCCCAGAAGCTGAAGTCAGCTGTTACATGCTGACCCACTAGCTGTATTGCTTTTTACCTGATTCTAACTGGTTTTGCCTGCTTTGGAAACAAATACCTCAAATATTTATTTTGGTCTTGTTACACAGAATTTGTTTTAAAAAATATCAAAGTAGCATGTAAAGTCACTCTATAGAGGAAGGAGAGGAGTATGTCTCTGAACTTAGCTTTAATTATCTGCTGAAGTTTTGCCATTTTTCAGGTCCTGTAGTTATGTTTCACGAAGTGATCTCATATTAGACTGATCTATGAGATGATGCAACAAAAAATGACATGGAAAAATCAAAACTATTTCTATTAGGCAATTTCTTACTCTTATTTTTTCATTATACATAAGGGAATTTATAAATGTCATAGTATTTGCATATAAATTACAAGAAGAGATTATATGGGAAAGGGTAATAAATTACCTATTGGTAATAAGAAACAAGGTATGTACTGCGATACACATCATCTTCTCAGTATGTCTTGACATCCTCCCAAAGAAGCCACAAACACTGACCACTTTTCAGTCCTTCTGGTAAAATGAAAATGGATAATTGCTATTATTTCATAAGGTTTTTCTTTTCCCTTTCTACTTTTGTGGCTATATTATTCTGCAGCTGTAAAATAGCATTAGGTCCTGTTCTAATGCATCATACCACGAAAAGATAAGATAGTCTGACACATTCCAAGGCAGCAAGCACAGTCAGAATAAAAACTTATTTTGTGGCTTCTTAGTGTAAATAATAGAGAATTTGAAGTTGCCTGCTGTGGTACATAATCAAACTTCTGTTGTAATAGTTATAAGTCTTCTGATATATTTCTGTAAGATGTATAGAGTATGTTTCTGTTCTTACTTAATCCTTTTTCTCTAGGTCTAATCCATCTTTTAGTGGAACTGACAAAAATGTTCCTGCAGTATTGGAAGATGTATTTGGACTTTGTGGCCCATTTCCTAGGTTTGAGGGGTTTTTGGAAAGAAAAACACTGTTCTCTTACATCTTCTCATTAAATTGCATGGCTTAAGGTCCAGCTTGTCCAAAGCAGTAGAAATGGTCATTCAAGTCAGGCTGCTAAGAGAGAAGTGATGTACTCATTAGCCCTCACTGGCAGAAAGAAATTCTAGACAGGAGGAGAATGAAGAGAAAGAAAGTGACAGAAAGGTCAGAGATCTTACAGAGAAAGTTGAAGTTCACTAGCAGCAGTGTTTTTGAAGTCACTCCTTTTAAAAGAACTTTAGATAATTAACTTCTCTTCTGCTATTTTCCTCTATATTACAGAAGAGATGAAGTATTCTTAAAAAAAAAAAAAAAAAGATGGGAGGAAATGTATAACTGATTATTTGGGTAATTCTTTAGAAGAAAGAAAGGAAAGTGTCGATCTGCTTCCTAACAAAGAGAGAAGACGCATCTTCTTTGGCAGTCATAAACAAATACATGCAGATTGGGAACAACAAGGCTTTTACAGATTACTATCTGTAAAAACAGACCTAGAGAATTCAAGCTGAATGGGATTCAGCACTGTACTGGTGTTGAGGGAAAAGAAATCTATATGCTGAGATATTTGGTCAGGAGTTCTGCTTGCGCAAGAAGTGATGTAGTTCCCTGCCATATGTCGGAGTGTATCATCAGGCTTCTGCCAATCTGACATTGCCTTGTTGACTTTGACTTCCCAGCTTCACCTCAGACCTAATTTGTCACTGCAGGCTGCCTGGTCATCACTGGGCTGTAGCAGACCCTGCTTACCAGCACCAGACCTGCTCAGCTCTTCTCATTTGGGTGCTGTGGGACTGTTTTTTTTGTCAGTGAGGTTATGCCCTGCCTGCCTTGCTATCATATTCCCTCTATGAATAATAAAACTTGATTAAAATTATTAAACTAAACCTAGCTGAAGACAGTAGTTTAAAATATGGTGTTAAGATGTAGACCTGCCATACAGAGTCACCACATGACATGACTTGTGTTGCCAACCATTACCGGTCTCCCAAAGCCTATTAATATTTATTGTTCTAAAGGATTTGTGCCTCTGTATGGAACTGTAGATATTCAGATTTTGATCATGAAAGACAGAAAAAAGTTGTTAACATCCAAAATGCTAGAATTCATTGGCGAATGAAGATTATTACCAGAAAAACCCTGGTGTTCAGTAAGTAGTGACCAAACTGTTAGAGAACAGCTTGTTACTGTCAGAAAACTCAGTTTAATCTGAAAACTCGTTAATTTGCAAATATGTCAGACAACTTACATTCAGGTATGCAGAGTTCATACTAACTTCAGTCTGATTCCACAATGGACTGCATTCATGAAACGGAAATAACATTGCCCTTTAACTCTCCTGTGTAGGAGCACAACTGAAGCATGTGTAGGTAAAAATGCATCTCCAGGGCTGGGCAGCACCTGCAAATATATCAGTGAAGGAAAATTACTGTGCCTGTGCCAAGAATTTCTGCCCTAGCACGGATGTGACCAGGACAAACTGGACAACAGTAATTGCTTAGTAAAAGCCTAGAAGGCGGCCAGAAAGGCGTGCGGATTCAGGCTCATACATGGTGCGCTTCCAGCTCCACAAGGTGTACTTGCGAGGTCTGTCCACTTGGAAACTATCTGAATCAGCACTGATCTAGGCCAGCCAAGCTTCATTTGGTCCCGGTCTTAGGGAAAATCCATCTTGGAGAAAAGATGTTTTCTGTAGCCTAGATGAAATCTTCCTTTTGTTGCCTGTGACAGGTACATCAGCTTGCCATCATTGTCACATTAGTGTTTACAGTAAACAACCTAATGTAACTGAGGCAGAACTTCTGTGGTGTCAAGAATATTTAAAAATGTACATGTATTTGTTGATACTGAAGTGAGTGAGTGGTAAGCAGAAGGTGGACTGACTGCTATTTAATGATTCCTCTCCAGACTAAATTGAGCTTAATGATGCATACAGGTTTTTGCTGAAAAAATATTTTTTCAGTCTTCCTGTCAGAAAATCATAATATAAAATTCAAAGCGAGTTGCAATGATGACTTTTCAGCTGCCAGTAGAGCTTTTTGAGGAATATCCAATGAAATGTTATTTCAATCAGAAAATGCTGACACGATGGGATAAAAACTGCTTATGGCCTAGGAGATTTATTTTTTCACTTGCTACTTAGTTCAGAAAACTTTGCAAAAGATTTAAAACTGTTGAAACACTTCAAACCTAAATGATAGAAAATTGTAAATCTGTTGAAATTATTTTGTCTTGGAATACTTATTTATTTCAGGAATGGAATATGTAGGTAAGAAACAGCAGTACAAACACCCTAAATACTCATGATAACACATTCTTACAGCATGTTTTAACTTCCTTTCAGACTATGTGTACATAAACACAAGTTTTGACTTGTCCCTGAACTAGACTGGTGAAATAAAATGACAACAGAATTTCTCACAGGAACAGAATACCATTTTTCAGATTGTGTTTTTTTGTTAGATGAGGAAGTTTGCTTGTGAAAATGAGTAGGTCTTCAGAGAAACACAAAAGCTTTCCTAAAATCACATGTGCATCATTTCTCAATCTCTTTCAATTTTAGAATATGAAGCTTTAAAAACTTTTAGAGAGTTATTCTATTATTCTCATCTAATTGCTCAAGTTCAAATTGTCCTTACTGAGAACTAGTGGGTTTTGATCTCTGAGTTCCAGAAACCCTGTATGCAAGAAGGATACAACAGAGAAAATTGCATCTTCCACTGTGTCTTTTATAGTTGCAATTAGTTACTTCAGTACAACAATCACATGTATTTATTAGAGTGGATGGGTCCCAATAAAACACTTTCCTGTTGTACTGTCTGAGGCAACAGCAGCATTTTTTTTCCACTTGTCTTTCATCCAAATGTGATGATTTTTCCCCTTTATTACCCTTTCTCTATTTTGTTCTACTATGCTATCATTAGTTGTATATTTTTTTACAATTTTTACATTTTGTATAAATTTTTGCAATACGTACAATTTATATGTCTCAAATTCTACAGGACCCAAGCAAAGTAGGATTTCATTATGATAGGTGTTGAATGACAAAAACAGTAACAATCACTCTATCTCAAAAACCAAGTTAATAAAATGGCTTGTATGCTATTATTATCACATCCAGTATAAATAGAGGAGAAATTAGCAACCCATTGTTACATAAGAATCTTAAAGACAGTGAAAATATTGTCCAGGTTTTAAATTAATTTATTAAATTCTGACATTTTTTTTCTTTCAGTCTTTTTCCAGCTGTTAATTTTAACAGAAAACCATATAACTTTTTCCCCAGAAGTAATATTTGTTCAATAAAAGTGGAATGAATGCACATCAAATCCTGCTGGCCCTGACAATAACCCTTAATTTGAGGTTCCAGTTAATAGCTTCAGATGTACCTGCCATCCAGAATATAAGGAGCATGTAGTGAATTGCCATAAATCACTGTGTGACTGGACTATGTCAGAATGGATCACAATGCAATGATCTTCCTGGAGAGTTTAAGTGTCACAAACTGACTAGTAAAAATCACTTTTGTCATGAGGCATTTGGGTTTGTCAGAAAGAAATGTCTGAAGAATGTAAATGTGGCATTTCTGAAAAAAGATATTTTAAATACTCTGCTTCTAAATTTCCACTATCTAAATTCATAAAGTATCTTTTGAGTGCCTGTAGCAGAAAAAAACCGCAAAACTTGCTTATTTCTTTTTATAGGTAATAGCATATTCTTAAGTACTGCTGCCAAATCTGTTTTCATGAGAAACTTTATACTAAAACAGATATTTATATTAAAATTGGGCCCTGAAACCACCACTCTTTATTCTTCAGTGTAGTATAATAACGTCAGACAAATTTGTCAATGCTGCAATACTTTGATGATTAATTCAAAACACGGAAATAAAAGCACACATAGGTTAAGATCTTTATACTTGATAACATTATTATGAATACTTATTTTTAGTTTGTCGAATGAAAGAATCATGGTGGCTTTTCTATATTCAGTATCTCCACTTGGATGATAGTCACACAATCACGTATAAGAGTTATATATATATCTGTGTGTAACTGCTACCATCATTGACTAATGTTTCCATTTTAATTCTTTATCATAATTTTTTATATTAGTTTTATGTAGTACTTCAGTAAGCAGATGTTAACAGCTATTTACGAAGGCAAAAATGAGAGAGATGTTTCAATTTTTAATAGCAATCAACAGGGAGGAAAACTTCAGCTGTGTGAGAATGTTGCACAGCTGGTGTTTGGGAGAGGAAGAGAAACATAGCTTGAAGATACCTTTCCTGCATTTACTGATTTAGAAACCAAAGTGACTGCATGTGTAGGGCAGTTTTGATATGCATTGTCTTGTATTTATGCCTCAAAGGCTTGTTATACAAGCCAAGATTTCTAAAGCACGGTATGTTTCAGCAATTTACCCTGATGGTCAGAAGTTGCTGTCTTACCTCATCTAACCAGCTGTTCAAAAACTAAAATATCTTCCAGATCAGGAAGTCTTCAGTCCATGTCCTAAGGACATGGTTTACATTTCCCTTGATTTGAAGACTATGCTAAACTAGGCCCAAGCAGGACTGAAGTTCTAACATTTTATAATCATTTATTACTCTGGATCTGCTCTTAATAAGTGCTATAAAGACAGGATTATGTTTAGTTTTTAAAGCTATCACAGTACACTGTAGGAATACAGATTTGTTTGAACACCTTTGACCAAAGATTCTTCCTTTTTCTCCTTGTTATGTAAAACATTGGTGAACACAAGGTCAGATATGGGGCAACTCCATGGCACACTTAGAAGCTGTTCTGGCAACACCTATGCTACTGAAGCTCGCATTCTTTTATAAATCTTTTATAAAATGAAATGTGAAGTTCAGATCTTCAGCCAGACTTGATATCCAAGTTTGTAAGACATTCAAATTAATTATATTTAGCTCACTGAACCAAATCTCTGGTTTCAGTCTTTAGGCGGCTTTTCATGTCGTATTGTTAATTATAATAAATTGGTCCAGTCTCTTTTGATCTTTGCTGGAACATTATTTTTGCAAGAATCTAAAAAACCATAGAAACTTTTTAAGTGCTCAGTTAATAGGAGAACAGAAAACTATACTTCTTACACTTTAGCTCACTGATTTTTTATGACAAAATTTACAACAAAAATGTCTAAAGTTTGAAACCTGGCATTTATATTCAGCACTTGGATCCTAGCTTCTCACACAATGATTGATTCTTTAATTGCTTCATACCAATTAATTAAACATACTTATTTGGTTTGAAAACAACTACTTTTCAGTGAAACAAAGAATATTTACTTGCAACTATTCGTTCTGTATGTTCTAAAATAAAGGTGCTGTCATCAATGAACCATAGCGATTTTCTTGCTGAATGATGGCTTCAGCAACTATAATACCATGGCCAATATACTCTCAGTATAAAATGTAGATTCATATTTTATCTTTTAATTTCTTTTTTAAATGTTGTGCATATGTAGCCAACAGGAAACAGGAAACATGGATGTTTCACAAGATTAGGTTTCTTATTAACTGTAAGTTAACTGGTTCAAAAAATCAATACCGATAAGCTGCCAAACCTGTCAGATCTTGTAATACCATCTGCTTTATAACAGAATATATTCGGACAATTTTCTTTTTTGGGTTGGAAACGTAGGGTGTTTTCTTGGTGTGGTGTACAGAACACCACACTAAAAATGAGAAGGCTTTCATCAACAGTGTGCTTACTGATATTTCAATAAAAATAGGAATATCTGCATAAAACCACTTGAAGAAATTTACTTTCTATCAAATGCCTTTGAAGACCCATTGTATCTTGAAAGGTTTTTATTATCATTGCAAGTATGGCTTTATCATGCAGTTCTTTTTTTTCCATTTAGAATTGCTTTGTATATGAAACTGAAACTGTCAAAGAAACCAGAATATTTTACTCAATGCTAAATAAAATTTTGAAATATAAGAACACAAAAACACTTACCAAAATTGGTCTCTCGCTTGTCTGTTTTCTCAGACTAAATGGGATAATAAAGTTTTATGTCTTCTGTTACTCTATTTTTCATTAGGTTTTACTGGTCAGTTTTGTGAAGCAGATGTTGGTGCCTGCCTGTCACAACCATGTGGAGCCTCCAGCATCTGTAAAGATATATTGGGTGGATATCTTTGTTTCTGTGCACCTGGTTTTATAGGTGGGTTCAAAGGAGTGTTTTTTAACATATTAAGTCAGTCTTAAACCACAGAAAAAAAAGTTATTCAAAGTAGCATTAGATACAATTTAGCAGTGTGCCTCTGATTCAGGCAGAAGCAACTTTTGTTTCCTGGCGCACAAAAGTACTTGGCTGTATAAGAGTATTCAGCTGTAAAAAATACTGACTACAAGGGACTATTTCCACTCCAATAACTCTTACTTTATACTATTTAGACAGGGTGTCTATCTTACACTGATGTGATTGCAACTCCAAGCCATATGCAAGTTGGGCCTTAATTTATCTGCTTTGTGCTTCCTGTAACAATAAGGCTTGCAGTGACAAGGACCTCAACTGCCAAATACACATCCAAGATCCTGGGCAGGGTTAACTACTCCTGCTTAAACCTACCCTGCAGGTCATTGTCATTAGTGCAGAGTGTGACTAGATTAAAATTAGTTTGGTTACATCAACATACTGTCATGGTAATTCCAGATTACAGTGGAAAAAATACGAAAAAAAAGAACCTTTCTAGATACAGATTAGGTACAGATTCCAATCTTTTTGATCACCTGTATGATGAAATAGTCAAGCACAGTAGGAATCAGGAATCCCCTGAATGGCGGGTCAGCTCTGCAGCCCAGATCCATCCTGTCTAACTGCAGGGACTTTGACCAGGTGCCTAAAGCAGGAAGAGGATGACTTTAGAGCTCTCTCGATAGTCAAGGAGGACACAGGCAACCAGAGGAATTCAGATCTTGTGTACACTCCTTAGCTCTTAAATTATTGCCCTACATCCTAATGTAAGCATCCATTCAGATGAAATAATCTCTGTAATTCAATAGCTGGGGTATTTGTCTGTAACATAATGAAATGCTATATATCATTTCTATGGCTGGTTCACTTTATTATCAAAATATAAAGTAAAACTGTTTGATGTTACTTGTGATAATTCTTGGTGAGGTCTTTATTGAAATGTTTGCTTACATTCTTATATTCATATTTACATAATACCAGATTATATTTTTTACTTTATACTTTTTCTGTGGCCAAATAAAGCCCTCAAAACCCTTCTGAAACAGTAAGGAACTTTTTACCTACCTTTAGGCATAAGTGATAATAAATTTGAGGCCATTATCATCCCGTTGGATAATTCATATACAAAATGCAAATAAATAATTTCTGAGCTTTGTTCTGCCTTGAAGGCCAGAAAAAAATATTAGGTACATCATTCCCAACTAGAAATAAGCATCTATAATTTTTTCCTCCACATATTTAAAAATATATGGCAATATCTAACTTTTTGATTATTAGTTTCCAAAAAAAGATATTAAAAAATTTGCCCATAATGGAAACCTTTCACAATATTTCCACAGAGTTGTTCATAACAAATCCAGAAATTAATAAAAGAATGAAAAATAATATTATAGAAAAAGACTGTGATATTATTACATTTGGTCTTAGAAAGCATATTTACACTTTTGTCATGTTTCAGGGAAACTCAAGGCTTTGCTCCCCTTAAAATACGAAAAGGTGTAAAGTTTTGAGTATATCTATAAATGAATCTATAAAATTCCCATCAGATCTTTGTTAAACATTATATATTATATATAGATTTCACTTTTGCCTTTAATCAACAAGAAATTAATTCCCCAAAGACAATTTATGGCTCAGTGGTAAAAGTTCCCTGTGTCTAACCTCAGTTATTTCATTTTGTTGTTGCTGTTTGCACTGGTGACTCACCAGTGGCATGTTCTAATGAAGTGAATCCTTCACTTGTTTCCAGGTAATAACTGTGAGATTGAGGTGGATGAGTGTCTTAGTGACCCTTGTCACAATGGAGCTACTTGTGTTGATCATCTGAATGCCTTCAGTTGCATCTGTCAGGATGGATTTTCAAGGTATTAAAAAATCCATAGAACTGTAACTTCATAAATCTAGTTTGAGTCGTATGCCAATTGTTTAACATATCGGATAAGATGCATATATATTTATTTTAGTATCACTTGAAGTTATAAACATGTAAAATTCAACATAAGTGCATCTTGACTAAAGCTATCTATCTACTTTGTTTCATGACAGCATGGAACTAGGTGTTTTCTGCTGGCTAGTGGCTTAGCTGTTGAAAATGGATCCGTGGGGTTCAATGAAATTTTGCAAATAGCATATACTGCTTCCTGTAAGCTTTTTAAGCTGTTGACAGATTTAATGTAATAGAATCAGAGAAAAAACCTGTGTGGGAAAGGTTTTATTCTTGGCATATTTGTACAATTTATATGAAAAAAGCAATCACTTTGATAAGTGGATGTATTAATATTTGGAGCTGTTCTTTGCTTTCAGCTTGGATTAGGAATTTAAAGTGCATCCATTTCATTTTAGTGCATTATTTTTTAAACATCATAGATTTTTAATCATTGAAATACAAAGCAATCTATAATACAAATGTCACAGAGCAAAATATTACATTTCTACTGCTAGTTATATTCAGAACAACTATCACTTGCATTTTTTTCATTAAAATTCTTTGAACTTCCAAAACCTCTTAATTGATATAATTTTTCATTTATTCTTCAAATGATAAAAAATTAAGTTCATTCAGAAATATTAGCAATTGAGGATTTTTATACTTTAAGTAGCTATTTAGTTTATGTTAGCTACATCTAGACTTGAATAAATTGTGTTCTTGTCTACATCAGACTTTTTTTTTCTCCATTTTTCTTGGAGTACATCTGTTGCCTTATTATGAACACAAGGAATATTTCCTCTCATATCATTGCAATGCAGTCTGTTATATTTAATGTAATTTGCTTTCTATTCTTCTATATTCATATAATAAGAAAATTGTCTGCTTTAAAAGCCTTGGGAATCTACTCAATAACTGTACTTTTAATCTTTTGGGAAAATTAGTGAATAGCTTAAACATTAAAAATACCTACATACTGTCACAGATGCCCAAATTTGAATACAAAATGGTGTCAAATAGAATCCAGTATGTGAGCTATATTAAGTTAAAAATAAAAGCTGTTATTTAACAATATGTGCTATGCAGTAACTTCTCTCCCTTTTGCCTGATTGTATATTTATAGGCACAACTTTGTGAAGCAAATATAAATGAGTGTCACTCTTCTCCCATGTCTTCATAATGCATCCTGTGCAGACCGTACTGGTGGCTATGAATGCACCTGTCTACCTGGCTTTACTGGTGAGTTGTATTCACAGTAAACCTTGTTTTCCA
Source organism: Pluvialis apricaria (assembly GCA_017639485.1). Classification (NCBI taxonomy): domain Eukaryota; kingdom Metazoa; phylum Chordata; class Aves; order Charadriiformes; family Charadriidae; genus Pluvialis; species Pluvialis apricaria. The sequence continues at coordinate 99,523,618 of CM030009.1, forward strand.
CAGCGAGGTAGTCCACAAAGCATCCATTAAGACATCATTGGACTAATTTGCTTGTGGTTTCCTTCTCATTTCTCTTTATCTGCCCCTGGTCTAATGTTTCATTTGCATTCCAACAAACTGGAACGCTGACTCCATCTGTAAACTAAATAGCACAAGATAAATTAGTCTGCATTAAAAAGGCCTTCAAAGCTTCCACACACAGGGAAAGATTAGTTACCATTTAGCAACTCAGAAATAAGTCGTTATGTATTTGTGGTGATAAGAATTAAAATGGATGCTGACATTAGTATGTGTGGCTCTGTCTTTGGCTGATTTATGTTAGTTTCTCCTCACAAGTTGCTTGAGATTCTTGTGGTGCAAACGAATTAGAAATTGGCACCCGATTGTCTTACTAAATGTTCAAATCTTTTCGTCTTTTCAAAGGTGCAAGATGTGAAACAGATATAGATGAGTGTGCTTCATTCCCTGCAAGAATGGAGCCACCTGCATTGACCAACCTGGTAATTACTTCTGCCAATGTGTGGCTCCGTTTAAAGGTAAATGAACACCAAGGGAGAGGGGAAAGCAAACATAATTAACTTTAGAAAGCATTTCTGTCAATTGTCTGAACTCATTTCACTCTTCCTACAGCATTATTAGTCCTTCATTTTTTCAACAAAGCTTTTAAAGTGACCAGCCAATTATGCCTTAGGCTGCAAGTAAGTGCTAAGTAAACTTTGTTTATACATCTACTAGGAGTGTTTCGTTATTAATTGGAATGGATACTTTAAAATCAGTTTGTTACCAGAATAAGATTATTTACAAAATCAGAGGCATATGCCCATTAAGCTGCCATCACAAAGATTGGTTTGCTTTTCTATACATTTTTTCTGTAATTTGGTTGGTCATGGGCATTGGTCTAATTTATTTTTTCATTCTCACGAAAATAATTTATGCTTACCTTGGAATCCATAAGTTGTGTGTGACTATTTCTGTTGATGCTTTTAAAGGAAATACACTTTATTGCTGACCTTTTTTATAAAAATTTTGGGGGTTTAATTTTAAATACTCACTGCTAAAAATAATTTAAAATAACAAATTGTGCGGTGTTCTTGAGGAAATCTAGTTCAAGTGATAATCTCAATTAAAGGTGCTTGTTGATTTATAAATTAAATATAAACACATTTTCCTCCTGCAGTTCAATGTAATGATACATACTTAGGATTCCAGAATAATCATTAAAAGGCAATTTTCTTGGTATGTTGAGACAGCAGGGGCTTTTCCCCTTTAGGGAAGATGGTTGCATTAAATTCATCATTCATGAGAAAAGAGTGAGCTCTAATGTTTGTTCTTATTATTTTAGTTAATGGTCAAAATTTAGTTTGTAAGTTTTTATTAGTTTTCATTTATGTTCTGCTGAATAAAATCTAGTATAAAAACAAGTAAATGATACTGCAGTCCAGAATTGCCTCTGCTCAGAAAGATGTGAAATCATTCTCAGTACATGATTAGAAATATTGGTCTCTTAAGTACTTGTTTCACAAGAAGCCAGATTTCAGGAGACTTTGGTATTCATTTAGATATTTAAGGTAAGTAATTAAAATTTCAGAAAGTCAACATTTCTGCAGTCATCCTTCAAGAAGCTAGCAGTGCCTAATACTCTCAGTGGAAAAGTTAAACCCTGCTGGCGAGATTCATAAATGGAAACTGAGATCCTCTGAAAACATCATATTCTTGGTACAGGTTGTCTAGAATCTATAGGATTCTTGTTGAAATAAAAGACTTTTTGAGACTGTTTACTTCTTTACAGGTTTACTTGGCACCTTTCAAGATCAAATTCTTACACTGATATTACCTAGCTTTATGATGGTATAAATAAAAGCAGAATTATTTTCATATGAAAACTACCTCAGTACTCACACCATCTGTTTATTTAGTATTAAACTGCTGTAAATGTAGTCTTTAACAGATTCACAGTAAGACAACACAATGGGTAGTTAAACTATGTTTTCTAATTTTGTGGAAATATTCAGGTTACTGTAACAAATACCTTTGTGTGTACTAATTACAGATTACAGAATCGTTTTATTAAGAAAAGTAAACACATGGTATTATTGGTAGAATTTATATTGGAATATCTGTTTTATTTTTTGCGAATATTTTCAGATTTTCTTGCTTCTTCTGTTATTCTGAGTGGAAAAGCATAAATGTTATATTATGAATGCTGTCATTTACTTGGAAAGCAATCTGAAGTAGTATTTCCATGATACATTGTAATGGTTTGATTCTCTCATCACAAAATCTGACTTGAAGGGTATGCACCACTATTAGGAACGTATAATATACCGGTTGATAAGGATGTGTACAGCAGACCTCTACTATACAGAAAGTAGAATTAAGGATTTCAGAGCATGATTTAGACATCTGGGTGCATTCATACAAAAGGTAGCCTGTCAGATTAAGCTAGAAATAGATTCTATCTATACAAACTGATTTGCATATATTTATCATTCTTTCTTCCTTCCTTATTTCCTTGACTATTCTAATTTCTTTATTTTGACAAGGAGACTATGCAAGATTACAACCAGAAAGTTTTAATTTTTCCATTTTTTCCCTTTTTCTTCTCCTTTATTTCCTCTTCTTTTTAGAAAGACCAGAAAAATCTTCACATTTTTCCTTTCTTTCCATTTCACTTATTTGAGAGCAAGTATAGCTACTTCTCACTTTTTGTGAGCTGCAAACATTTTGATATCCTGAATATGCAGTTTTATATTTTAAAAAAAACTTTTACATTAGTCCCTACAAGAATATGAAAAGTGGTCAGGAAATTTTATTAAAGTATTATTGTATTACTCCTAGTTTCTTTTATTTTTCTTATGTGGTGGTTTGTTTGTTGGTTTTTTTTTTTTTTAACGCATGGATGTGTCTACTTTGACAAAATGTTTTCTGGATTTTTCTTCAAATGTCCGACAGTCAGGCTGTGGCCAAATTAATTCCTACAAGCTTCATCTGTGTATGATGTTTTAGTTTTCCTGTGGGCACAAACCTTTTTAGAAAAATCCAATTTCCATGGTAAAGTCAATGCATGGGGAGTGCTGGAGAAGAGTATGTCTTCTGACACTGCTGCTGTAACCCTAACAGTGACAAAATTAATGCATTCCTCTCTGTCAATGTTCCCTTGACAGAGGGTTTTTCCCACATAGTGTAGATCACAGGTCTTTCTAGATATTCTAGTATTTCATTGGAATTATTGCCACTGAAAATTGCTACCTTTGACTTTTCCCATATGTTCAACTTAACAGCTTGAGGGTACTAGCAGTCCATCTATGCATAATTCAAAAGAAAACTGAAAAAACTTGTAAGACTTCCAGATACGAAATAACATCCTTATCAACTTCTAATAATGTTCCAATTACTAAAATATGATAACTGAAGTATTTTCATCCATTTCATCCAAGTTCCTTATCATGTGGAGGAGAAAAATTGAATTTCTATTTTTCAAAATCACAGAGCTTTACCCTGGAGTCCTGACTAAGGCATAAAATAATGAACTTCAAAGTCCCATATAGTTTTTAGATCATAACTCTTTTGACCTTGGTTTGGAGAAAGCTCAAGATTTGATTAAAGAAAAAAAAAAATCTATACCAGATTAATATTATTACTGAAGAGATTCCTGTGTAAGCCCACAGCGGAAATCCTAGAAGTTACTGAGCCTCACTGAGCATGTGTTGTAACTAAGGTCAAATGGAGAAAAAGTAATAGCGTCTAGATTTATATAATATGCTTTTGTCATTTATAATAGTTATCTATGCCACCAATACTGTACGTGCTTGTTGAGTGTGTTCTGATCATCACAGTACAAGAGTCTCCTTTTCAAAGTCCAGTTCTCTGTTTCTGTTTGCTTTCACTCAGCGTTCTGTCACTGACTTGTATAGTACAAATTACCATTACAACTCAGCACTTAAAGTGCTGAAATACTATTTATCAGTGCTGCCGCTTACACATACTGTAGTATAACGTTCTTTTCATACAAGATTTAAGCTAAGTACATATCTGGTATAGCTGCTTCTGCTTGGTTCTAATGTATTAGTCCCTGCAATATGCTACGATTTTAGAAATTTATTCTGCTTCCACCCATATTCTATCATATCTGGGGTACAAACACTGACAGTCATGTATATTTAGACATTTTTTATCCAAGGACATATCGAAATTAAATTGTTCAGAAACAGAGAAAGGGCAATCAGCTTGGTTTTCTGTTGCATTCCCTACTGGCAAAGTAACTTATTGGAACCGGGAGCAGAAAGGAAGATAAACTTGATTTGGGTGCAGGACAAATCAAAGATTTTAATATTAGCAACAGGAGACAAACAGATCAGAGTATATTCAGCTACGTTCTGGGCCAATACATTATCACTGATATTCTTCGGCAGTAATTTATCCTACAGTGTTAAGCAGGCCTCTCAACCCTCTTATGAGCTTGATTCCATATAGTACCCTAGCTGGAGAGTTATTATAATAACTTTTCTATTATGATATTGATTCTACAATTGTAGCCTTTCTATAACAGAAATCACAGTTATTGCAGAATTCCTATTAAGTGCTTCAGAAGAGAGCAGAGGTCTGTGAGAAACAGAGTGTGAGGACTAGATCTCATTTAGGGGGTCCTAACAGTTTCATGGAAGGTAGACTGAAAGCTCCCATGTTTCTATCAGGAAATACTGTCTTGTTCCATTAAAAATTACACACAATTCAAGAACAGTGCAATTAAAAATTTTATAGTCCCCATTGATATATTTTATCGATATATAAAATACATAGGTATTTTATTTATATTTATATCCATGCTGTTCCTTCCATGTGCAAGCATGTTACATGCAGACCTGAAAGTATTCATTTTACAGAGAATAATAGGAAGCAGAAGTTTGTAATGAACATTTTGAAATCAAGATGCCCTCTAATTTTCAATTAAAAGGAGAAAGACTCCTAATTGTTTTATGCTAAGGATTAAAAAAATATTTTTCCAAAACCTCAAATCTACTGTATTTTTTGGTCCCTTGCTGGCCTCCATTATGATTTAGCAAAGTACATTTTTTTTGTCTTAAGCTATTTATTTTGTTATAAGGCTGAAACATACCCATCATATCCTTCCATGTGTGCCAGCAAAATCAGAATTGTCTTTTTGGATTGTTACAGTTCTATTTGCTTTCCTTAGTTTTAAGTCTTTATATAAGTTACAGCTGGAGAAGCACATCCATTAACAGATTTTATCTGGTTCTTGCTCAGTTGTGTGAAGGGAAGGGGAGGAATGCCTGCAGTTCATTCAATTGTTCAAAGATATCTTAGTAGAAAATGCGCTCAAATGCTCTACTAATAAACACTGGTTTACTGTTTCTTAGTAAAAATGGTCCACTACAGAGTAGATGAGTCTTTCTTACACTTTCGAGTTGTTCTAGTATTACATATCTACTTTCAAGACACCTCTAGGTGCTTCACCCCAATCATTAGCTGTTTCATCCATATTTAGATGTATTGGTGGCTTTGGTGTTTTGTAAGAACCTTGTGGTATATTCAAATATTCTTCTAACAGCCAGGTCTGTAGTAATAAATGCAAGTTTACTGTTCACAGCTTTGAAGTGCCAACCTATTTATGTATCACACAGCCACACCAATGAAGTTAGTCATAACTATTAGACTATTAGATCTCTTGCTGAGAGTGTAGCAAAGTGAGATTGTCCCTGTATCAGGCATGCTGCTTTTCAGCATTCGTAGCGCGCAAAAAGAAAATGATCCCACTACAATTTGTGGACCAGCTCATTTTTACAGAAAATAAAGTATGACTTCTAAGGCTCCTTTATTCTTAATTGGGACTGAAAGCTAAGAACAGATCTTGCACTCCCACACCAGAACAATTTTTACCCGTTTTCCACAGTGGTATTTAAGGAAAAGGTGAACCAAACTACTTTACCAACATTTCTGTGACCCATAGACTGAGCCAGTATTCTGCGGTTCCCAAAGAAGGATTAGGAAGGAAGAAAGCATAAACATGTCCCTTTCATATAGAGATTGTGTATTTGATATGCAATAGCCCTGTAAGAGTAGACATGAATATTTTCTCTTTTTTCCTTAAATAAAAAAAAAGCTGTTTAATAACTTGTTTTTAATAAATGGAGCAAAGCATTTTATACTTTTATCCAAATTATTACACAACTCAAAAAAATGCACTATATGTGTTTGGTCTAGATGTTGCTAATAGGTATGACCTTTTTAATCAAATATATGTAATTGTAGAGGAAAATTAAATTCAGTTCTGAGGAAATGTCTGCTTATTTGTTGCAGCCTTAATGACACATGTCTCCAAATGTGTTCCAATTAAGATTAAAGCAAAAATGGTAATTGGCCATTAAACATGTTGCAAAAGAAAGTAAACTAGTGAGAAAGGCAACTCAGCAGAAAAAAAAATGCTTAAGTCTGTTGAAAAGCAAGAGTAATAATGGAGTTTTTACCATAGGACACTCTATTATGGGAACAGCTAATTACAAAACAGATAATAAGTAAGAAATGTAAGTGCTCATGAAGGCAAAAAACTAAAGTACAGATAATGGAGCAATTACTTTTTCAGTGCTCATAGGCCAAATCTCAGTCTTTCCTGTGCCAAGACCCATGCAAAAAGGCAGTTTTGCAAGACCTGTGGCTCTTCCTAGCATATCTCTGTGTTAGACCGTAAAAGAGTGTTCAACACCAGTTTATATCTGGTTTTGCCACTCCCTTGACATTGAACAGCCAAATAAAATTTTATTTAGGGGAAAAATGAAACTGGTGCATAGAGCTACGAAGGGCGCTTTGCATCACATAGGAGCTTTTTGTGAATAGAGAAGCAGAGTGGCCACATTTGTGGTATATTACCTAGAAAATATGCATTGCCTCTAAGCAATAACGAAGAAGGTTGGTCTAAAAGGCTATGAAGTGCCTAAATGGGAATTAGTATGAACTGGGACTTGCTGTTGGCTCATATATGAAGTCACTGCAGAACTTCTTTGGAATGTTTTTCTCATATTTCTACTGATTTTTCTATTGTTGCTAAAAATTGCCATTTAGATTCATAAATGTAGGTGTTTCTGTCTCCAAAACGAAACAATTCAGAGAGCAAGTCTTTTGCCTAGCCATTTCTAGTGTCAATTTAGACACTCTTGGGATGTCTACATGGGTCTGGCAGATATGACAAGATCTGTAGGAGACCCATGACTTTCCAGAACAGCAATGAGAACCCAAAGGCATCTCTAAAAGCCCTGGTTGCTTAACCCTGTCCATCCAAATTCAGTGAGGTATGTATTGTAGTTTCAGCTCTGCTTTCAGTTTGCATCTTGGGACACATCTTGATGCACAAGAAAAATTTTCTAAGCCTTTACAGCCATGAGTACTCTGGGAATACCTCGTGTATAATCCAGTCATCTACAGCAGATAAGGGGTTTGAATTTTGTTCTGCCTGAGTGGCCAGTCCGGCCCAAATCATGACAGTCATTCTGTGAGAATGGTGTACAAGAAACTTGGTTACAGGGAGGTGATTGAAGTTATGTAGATGATACAAAGCATATTAATTGCAGATGAGAATCTGTATTTATCTGTCTCTTAATTTATCTTAATTTTCCAGAAAGTATGTGCAAACCACACTATTTCAAAGACTTAAAACATGGTTATGTTTTCCCTGGCTGCCCTACAAATTATGAGGGCATTGCTGTTGCTCCAAGGAAAGCTTACCAAATTTCCAGGGGGAGGAATATGGCCAGTGAAACAAATGTTCGCAGTTTTATTTTTCTACATGGTGGGCCTATTTTGGGTCATCTGCCAATACACAAATAAAAGTAATGAAATAATAGTCCTGGTATCAGCTGCTATAAATAATGTCTGACCAATTTGTCAGATTTTAAGAAAATGAAAACAGGATCTCAAAACACCTGAACTAAAGGTGGCCATTACTATGTCTGAAAATGACACCCACATCCTAGGCCATAAAGAAAAACTGAGTTTGATACCAGCTTTCTGTAAGTTTTCCACATATATTAATAATTTCAGTTCAATTCTGATGTAGTAAACAAAGATAAGATAAAAGAACGAAAAGAAAAGCATTCCCATATATTTCAGTAGGAAATGAATTTGTGGTAAATGTTTTCCTTAGTAGCATTCTTCTGTTATTTTCTGAGAAAGAGTGAAGCATGCTTTTATCTTGAAATGTGCAATGCACAGATGTGGATACAGGCATATGTTCATTGTTTAGTAGTTATAAACCTGTATATTTTAAAAAGAAAAAATGCACCTACATAATATATCTAACTTCTGTTTTTGTTTAATTTTTACAGAAATTTATACAGGTATGGAGCAATAATATATGCATGTTTGTGTGATTTTCATTTTAAAGTTTGTAATGTGGGTCTATCTCATGCTTTGTTCCAGTATTGTTGCATGGTCTGCATTATCATATACAATTAAGGAAATATTTTTTACTTGAAAAGTGCTAAGTATTGCTTCTCAAACATACTTCCTTTAAAAAAGAAACAAACAAATGTATTGGTTTTTAATTAGTATGGACTTCACAGAAAATGCCTTTTCAGAGATTATTTATAGAATCACAAAGCAATTCCTTTCATGGAAAGTAGAATTTGCATTCCAAGGAAAAGAATTGCTATAAATTTGAACTGAAAGAAAAGACTTGTTATGTTTTTAAACTGTTAGAGTAATACTTTGCTTAATTTCAAGTAATATCAATATATGCATGCTTTTGCAGGTATTTTTTTCTTCCTATCTACTTCCAGGCTACTTCTGGGGTTTTATTCACATTTATTAGCATTTAATCATCTCAGTTGTGGAGGCATTTTGTTTTCTTATGCCACAAAGTAGATCAAGCTAAGCAACAAGTTTATAAAATAAAGGCGAGCTTACAGGTACATCTGAACTTTTCAAAGTTATAGAAAATGACAATTTTGAACTTTTAATAGAGACAATTTCATATTTAGCATTAAGACATTTAATCTTTAGAGTTGCAGGAACCTCAAATTTACTGCTCATTAGTATTCCTGGGATTTAATGATAAGTTCATGAAAGACTTTGGGGGTGGGAGCCATTGAGATGTATAAAGTTGATGAAAACCAAACCCAGATTTCTCTGAAGTGATCAAATAATTTTTTAATTAAAATTATTGTATCCACTAGTTTCAAAAGAACAATCTTGGGAAAAACAAAGTTGTATATAGAGTAGGGGCAGAGATTTTGGGGTCAGTTTTTTTGGTCTTTATGTACCCTTATAATGCCTTTGTACACTGGATTATCTCCCTTAACTAACCCCATTTTTACTTTTATTGACTAGTATTCAGTTTACTTAATTTACCTTGGAAAACAGTGGTGATTCACTTTAATGTTAGAGCTGTCTTTTAGCTCTGTTGTTAAAAGGTGAGTTACAGAAAGACTGAAACTTAATGCTGTTGCAGTGATGTTATGATGATAAAGGAAAAAAAAACCCAAGAAAAAACATAGATTTATGATGGAAGATTCACATCAGTCATTAACTTTTACTTCATATATGAAATTAGTTTAGTGTCATTTTGACAAAATGGTCTTTGTATTCTAAACCTGAACATATAAACTGAACAATGTAAATTTAAATAAAAACATTCCTGAGTTAACACGAAATTTTGAAAATTTTCATGTATTTATACCAGCCATATAAAATTAGTCTGTTGTATATTTTCTCCCTATTCTTTCCTTACTGACATCCTTTAAGCTGGCGTAATTTTCTCATTTCATTAAAGCAAAATGCTATTAACTTCATTCATATGATATACATTCTGTTTCATCAAATTTGTAACAATGGTGAACAGACTCTAAGCAAGGCTACTGAAATCCAATGATACCAGTGTCATGTGGTTGACAGATAGAGCTCAGAGGGTTGTGGTTAGTGGTGCAGAGTCCAGTTGGAGGCCAGTAACTAGTGGTGTCCCTCAGGGGTCAGTACTGGGTCCAGTCCTGTTCAACATATTCATCAATGACCTGGATGAAGGGATAGAGTGTACCATCAGCAAGTTTGCTGATGACACAAAAGTAGGAGGGGTGGCTGGCACACTGGAAGGCGGAGGTGGCCAAGAAGGCCAATGGCATCCTGGGGTGCATCAAGAAGAGTGTGGCCAGCAGGTCGAGGGAGGTCATCCTCCCCCTCTACTCTGCCCTGGTGAGGCCGCATCTGGAGTATTGTGTCCAGTTCTGGGCTCCTCAGTTCAGGAAGGGCAGGGAAATGCTGGAGAGGGTCCAGTGAAGGGCTACAAAGATGATTAGGGGATTGGAGCATCTTTCTTATGAGGAAAGGCTCAGGGACTTGGGACTTTTTAGTCTAGAAAAAAGAAGACTCAGGGGGGATCTTATCAATACTTATAAGTACTTAAGGGGAGGGTGCCAGGAGGATGGGAACAGTCTTTTTTCAGTGGTGCCCAGTGATAGGACTAGAGGTAACGGACACAAACTTGAGCACAGGAAGTTCCATCTTAACATGAGGAGGAACTTCTTTACTCTGAGGGTGGCAGAGCACTGGAACAGGCTGCCCAGAGAGGTGGTAGAGTCTCCCACACTGGAGACATTCAAAACCTGCCTGGACGCTGTCCCGTGCAATGTGCTGTAGATGTCCCTGCTGTGGCCAGGGGGGTTGGCCTAGATGATCTCCAGAAGTCCCTTCCAACCCTGACCATTTTGTGATTCTGTGATAAAGTTACTGGAAATGGATCCAAATAAAATAAAATAAAATAAAAAATAAATCTTTTAGCTGGCCAGTTTCTAAAGATTAGTTACAAAGATCAGATGAGCATCAGAGTTTCCATCAGAGCAGCTAATAGAACTGGGACTGTGACACTCACTTCATAACTTCACAGCGCTGCTAGTTCCTCTGACCCCAGTCTGGTGCTCAACGGTAGGTGCTGCCACCTGGTTGGTTCTTCCTCTCTTGTCCAAACCCCAACATAGACCACTTGGCAATGACAGCACTTGGTCTGTCTTGAGAGCTTTCTGTACTCATGAGTGCATATGTAACACCAGTACCAGACTACTTGGTGTTGTTGAGGAAATTGCCATCCAAATGACACACTAGTTGTTCTGGTACTAGCCACAGGCAGTTTATTTTCACTGTATTGTCATAATCATGCCAGCAGTTTGCAATCAGATATATTTTGTCACAGATTCAGTCTGTACTTTTACTGCAAAACGCTGACTTTGAAAGCTGTTGTCAGATTTAATTTCTTAAAATATTAGTAGCAAATAGGTTTTTTTATTAAATTGTTTTCCAAAAAGAATAACAACATTGAAGAGATGCCATTTCTGATTACAAGAGAATTCTGTAGTACATATCAAAACATTTCATGTACAGATTTATGCTGAGCAAATAAAACAAGCAAGGAAATGTAAATAGTTTTCCACAAAGAAATGAAAACTTATCTCTGGTCATGTATTTTCTATGAAGTTTTTATAAATTATGTTTTTGACTTTTAATAATAGCCTTAACATAGCAGTCTTTTTCAGCAAAAATATCTATTTTCAGTGTTCATTTATGATATAGATTTGACTGTTGAAGAATTGCAAGCAAACACAGTAGAAAAGAGAGCTGATTAATATTAGCAGAATGACATTTCTGAATATGCAATATGCTTCTTATTCCTAAACAAACAAAAAGAGGATATTCCAAATAAATTATTCATTATTTGATACATATTGTATGCTAATAGAGAAGCATACTATATGCTATGAGCATATACTTCTATATATATAGAGAGAAGTATAATATTTAATCCAATATGTTGTGCCACTGCAAAGAAAATTGTCCTTCAACTGACTGTGTAATTTAATCATTTGTGCATATTCTTTTGGGGTTTGTTCAAGTTTATTCTAACAGACAGTCCTTTAATTGTCTAGCAAAGTAAAGACAACCTATCCTTGTAATCAATAAAATATAGCCAAGAATTAAACAAGCAAAAAAGGTTAAACTTGACTAATGGAAATAAGCATGGTTGGAAAGATGTGCTGAACTTATTAATTCATTAATGAACTTCTGTGTTTGATTCTTTCACATTTGATCTGTTGGGCATATTTTCTTTCTCTTTTTTGTCAGCTAACTAGGTTTAGTGAATATTACCTTTTTACTCTGTGATGGCCAATTTAAAAATCCTGATATGTCAGTGGGAGAAGACAGTTTATAAACTGTTTCCCTGGCAAATAATTCCTTTCTGTCAACAAACACAGGCTTACTATTTCAGAAACTTACCAGATCAAGTAAGAACTTTTCTACATTTAGTAAAAAATAGATGTATTCAAGCTAATCAGCTACAGTTAAACATTTAATATTTATATATTTTCACAAAATTTCTCTAACAAATATTTTACAAGAGAAAATGCAGAAGACATGAACTCTATATTCTGATTCATCTACTTTAATAAACAATTTTTTCACCTATAGTCCGTTTGCTGCTTTATTTATCCAAATAGCTTTAATAATACACAAAGAACTTTGTAAAAAAATGCTGATATGAGAGCAACAGCAGCAGTGCATTCATTGTACTAACATGTAACCATCATTGCCTATTACTATGCAGACTTAATCTTTGTGTGGATGTGCATTTTTCAAAACAATTCTAGTTTAAATCAGCCAACTTTCTTTTCTTGTTTTCTTGCTACTTATATTGATTAGCGCCTGATAATCAATTATTTAATAATGAATGATTTTCAGAATCATATTAAAATAATATAAACTGTTGTGATCCTCTGAGTGAGGGAATTCTCAACACCGTTGGTTAAAAATTAATTGATTCAGGGAAAGGGACTGAGTGGGTGGGAGCCAGTCATTATTTTCTTGTCTTTTTTGTTTTCCCAGTCTTCCATTTTGAATATGAATGAAATCTTTGCCATTTCTGCCAGTAGCAGAAAAATGTTTTCCATGCAGTGATATGGAAGAGTGGGAGGAAAAAGAGGTTGAACTTCTAATTAAAGAGTGGTGAAGGTTGCTTGAAAGAGGCCACTGAAAAAAATGTTTAGAATACTACTAGCAATTAATACCACATTTTGGCCTCATTTGGTAAATAGGATTGTTAAGCCAGGTCATCAACTTTATGATCAGACAATAATTTACCATTCTTTATAAATGTCAGGATAATGTAAATACTTTTTGCTTTGTGCTGTTTTGCTTTACTATACCTAGAACAGAAGCAGTAATTTATTTTTCCACTAATTCCTCAAAGAGGGGGAAAAAGTCCTTTTTTGTCAGGGAACACTTTTGGTGTAATTTCAAGTCAGTACAAACTTCACTGGAATTCATATCCTTGTAAGGAGCTACCTTGAACATGAATCTAAATCCATGCTTCTGCTTGCAGAACAGCATGGGAGGAAGGTGTATGAGCTCCTTACCAGGCAGATGTGCATCCTGGTTGAGTTGCCATGTTGCCAGGGGAATAAATAATATAAACCTGTGGCCTTCAGGACATATGTCCTCGCTGTTTCTTATTGCCTCTTTATTTTCCAATTGATCACCAAAACTGTGTTATGCTCTCATCCAAAAAGCGGCAGTATCTAGCATCGGAGAAGAACACTACAGCAGGGGAAAACTGATGCACTGTGACATGACTTTTGCTTTATCTACCAGAAAATGTCTACCCCCACAAACACTTGGCATGTAAAAGGATGGGCAAATCTGTTTAAAGGTACTTCCATCAACGCAGAAGAAAAACAAGTACTGCATTACTGGATCATCTGAAAGTTCCACTTATGATTGTGAGCCATGTGTTAAGCTTATTTGCGTGGGTGTGAACTCCACTTAAGGAATCAGCAGGGTTGTCACCCGTGTCAAGCTGTTGTGATATAAAGATGAAAACTTCAGGGCAAAATTTCAATGTGCCATATGGCAGCTTTTGCTATGCAATTTCATGAATTCCGGATCTGAGACTGTCGGCTGCCTATGGCAGGGTCACCCAGCACCAGAGAGACCACTGGTGACATAAAGACAGGGAACAACTTGTGCCGCTCTTTTTCTCTTCTGTCAGCATGACTACTGGAGCCAGAGGGCTGTTGTTTGTTTTTTTTTTACCTCAATTCTGTTCCTACTTGTTGCTTTTGCTATTAGAAGCCTTAAGAATTCAGCCCTTAGATGACTCTGTGTCCCGGTTTGAGGGATTTGCTCTCCTCTGAAGGGGAGAGAGGTAAAAGAGATCACCTGTCATTCATTTTAGCAGCCAGCCCAGCCCAAAATGTGACACTCTGTCCTACAGTGAGGAATCTGCTCACCTAAAATCCTACTGACGTTTTGGACAGTGCATGTTTCGTTATTATGAAGAAGTCCTGTTCATAGCCTGTGTGCTACTATGTGATTAACAGTTACTGTAAAATAAAGGAAGGCAGCTAGTGTGGAATAGGCCAACAAAATTTTGTCTATAATGACAGTGCAAGCAAAGGAGGAGATACGCGGGTTCAGCTGACTGCAGCCAATATGAAGTGTATAGTAACCGTGTGCCTGACCGTACTCTTTATAGCATCGCCCAAATCATTATACTGGCAACATATCTCAATAAATATAAAAATACACTTCCCAAGTCAAAGTTAAATAACATTCAGTCTCATGGACACCTTAATATTGAAGTTTCCAATGAGTGTTTTTCATCCTTTCACCATATCCTACAAATTTAAGGAATGTTAAGCTTTCAAACAAGTCATAGAATGGCACTAAGTGGCACTGTAGCTTGACCTCAACCCGTATGCTGAAGTTAAAGTCTTGTTATCCTGAAAACATAATATAATATTCAATATATTCCTCCAGAATAAGCTAACCACTTAACTGATTCAGTTTCCCCAAAATTATATCAAAAAAACCCTGCATGAATTGCCAGTTCTGCTAGTTAGCAACTGGTCTGCATCTAGTTAGCAACAATCTTTAGCAAACTTAAAGCTGTCATTTACTATAGATGACCTGTAACACTAGTTGATTCTTTGTCAGGAATTCCTATCTGAAATTTTGAGCCTGAAAAGAAATTGAAAATTCTCAGTACTATTATCTGTCTCACGAACATGGCTTATCTCGTGTGCTGGGTGCAGGTGCCCAGGCGCTGGTGGGGGGTGCTGCATGGCGGCCTCTGTGAGGAGAGGCCGGGGCTGCCCCGGGCCGGACACTAACAGTTCCAGCCGGCTCTGACTGACCCACCACAGGGCACGGCTGGGCCCCACAGCCACAGTGGGGGCATCTCAGAGGAAAACGTGTAAGAAAGGGCAAAACGCTGCACAGTCAGTGAGGCGTGAGGAAAAAAGTGTGAGAAACCACCCTACGAGCACTGAGGTGAGAGGCGCAGGAGGAGGAGGAGGTGCTGCAGGCACCAGAGCAGAGATTCCCCCGCAGCCTCTGGAGAAGACCATGGTGGAGCAGGCTTCTGCCAGGAACTGTGTTCTGTGGGGGAATGAGCACTGGAGCAGGGGAAAAGTGTGAGGAGGAAGGAGGGGCAGAGAGGGAATGTTATGGACTGGCCACAACCCCCATTCCCCATCCCCCTGGGCTGCTCAGGGGTGGGGAGGAGGCAGAGGAGTCTGGAGTGAAGGAGTGAAGTTGAGCCTGAGAAGAAGAGGGGGTGGAGGAATGTGTTTTGTGTTTGCTTCTCACCATCCTATTCTATCTTTAACTGGTGATGAATTCAATTGGTTTTCTTCAAGTCGAGTCTTTTTTGCCTGTGACAGTAACTGGTAAGTTATGTCCCTATCTTTACCTCGATCCACAAGCATTTCTATCTTATTTTTTCACCTGCCCTGTTGAGGGGGGGGGGGTGGTGAGAGAGCAGCTGGGTGGGCATCTGGCAGCCAGCCAAGGTCAACCCACCACAACATAACAATGGATTTGATTTTCTACATGACTACTAGTCAGTCTTCCATCTAGAGGGACCTGGACAGGCTTGAGAGGTGGACCTGTGCAAACCTCATGAAGTTCAACAAGGCCAAGTGCAAGGTCATGAATGTGGCTCAGGGCAATCCGATGCACAAACACGGGCTGGATAGAGAATGGTTTGAGAGCAGCCCTGAGGACAAGGACTTGGGGGTGTTGGTGGATAAGAAGCTCAACATGAGCCAGCAATGTGCACTCACAGCCCAGAAGGACAACCATATCCTGAGCTGCATCAAAAGAAGCGTGGCCAGCAGGTCGAGGGAGGTGATTCTGCCCCTCTACTCCGCTCTCGTGAGACCCGACCTGGAATATTGCATCCAGCTCTGGAGCCCTTAACATAAGAAGGACATGGACCTGCTGGAGTGGGTCCAGAGGAGCTCCACAAAGATGGTCAGAGGGCTCTAGCACCTCTCCTATGAAGACAGGCTGAGAGAGTTTGGGTTGTTCAGCCTAGAAAAAAGAATACTGCTGGGAGACCTTAAAGCAGCTTTCCAGTATCTGAAAGGGTGCCTACAAGAAGGCTGGAGTTCATGTAGTGATAGGACAAAGGGTAATGGCTTTAAACTGGAAGAGGGTAGATTTAGAATAGATATTAGGAAGAAATTCTTTACTCTGAGGGTGATGAGGCACTGGAACAGGTTGCCCAGGGAAGTTATGGAGGCCCCCTCCCTGAAAGTGTTCAAGGCCAGGCTGGATGGGGCTTTGAGCAACCTGGTCGAGTGGGAGGTGTCCCTGCCCATGGCAGGGATGTTGGAACTAGGTGATCTTTAAGGTCGCTTCCAACCCAAACCATTCGATGATGATGATGATGATGATGATGATGATGATGATGATGATGATGATGATGATGATGATGATGATGATGATTCTACCCAGGTGCTTTATGTTGTAGTGTCACATTGCCCATCACTGGGTTAAGGTTAAAGCCTGTGTAAGGAAGAGGGAGGTTGTTGGGGCAAGGAGAAGCTGCTCCACGAAGGAATGGCTGGGCAGTCAAGAGCTGGGTCAAAGACACTAGGGAAGTGGGTGGAGGGCCTCGAGAACAGCAAACCCTGGGCAGCTCCTCCAGAAAGCATAGCATAGACAAAGCCCAGCCTCAGCAGTCACAGAAAGGCAAATGGGCTTCAAAGAGACTCAGAGGGGTTTGTGCACAGTTTGTTGCAGCTCCAGAAGCCACTGAGCTCTGCCTGAAACAGCCTGAAAGAACAGTCTTCAGCAACACCGAGGGAAAAGGGAGGCAGCTTCACAAACCGAAACCCATTTGATCTCTGTTCTGTCTGCCCTCATCGTTTTGAGTTTCACTACTGAAAACATGAATCAGTCTTGCTTATGTTCTAACAAACTAAGACTCACTTTAAAGGGACTTTTAATCTTTTTTGATCTATGTATTGCAAATTAAAGATTTAGATGAGGGCATCTGCAACCCAAGATCACCATCACACAGTTCCTTGATTAGCCCATATAAATGTACATAATCTGTTATACACTAGAGTGTTTGTTAGGAAAGAGTAGAAAGGAACTGTGTGAGATTTTCTGTTGTATGGAATTTTTATAAACAGGCTCAGTCACTCATTATTGAATACATACATAATTTCAGTAAAATCATTTGTGTGTAGTCACAAAATGTAATCAGAACAATTATACAAGGTTACTTGCACTTCATTCACATTCAGGATTATGAGTTAATGTATAAACAGCTCATATGGTAGCTGTGACAACAGGATATCAGGAAGAAATAACAGGATGCTTCAAAACAAAATTCATTAATTATTTTTAAATACACTTTCTGAGCCATTTTAGAGGACAAGGTAAACAGAAAAAACTGTAAAATATCTAGATATTTATAAAATATCTATAAAACAGCTATTATGATTTTAAAATGCAATGTCATTATATAAACAAAACAGATACAATTTTCTTTTTTTATTTGTAATTCTACAAAGCAAATATATGTTTCTGCATGGAAATACACATATATGTACCTCTGAGATCCTCCAACTCAATTTAACCAGGGATATAAAGAAAATACAGCTCATAATAGGCAGCAGCTGCAGGGATATGTTCATTAGTTAAACACTGACAGCTTTGCCATTTTCCTTTTCAGGTTTGAACTGTGAGTTTAGGCCTTGTGAGGCCAGCAATCCCTGTGAGAACGGAGCTGTGTGCATAGAAGAAATGAATTTGGACGTTTTTCCCCTTGGATTCCAGTGCCAGTGTGTGAAGGGCTTTGCAGGTCCACGTTGTGAGATCAATGTCAATGAGTGCAGTTCTAACCCTTGCCTCAATGGATACTGCTATGACAGTGAGTTCAGTCTGGTTACTCACTTTAATGTAGAGTAGTCTTTCTGTTGAAGCGTCTGTAGCTACTGAGCTGCTCTGGGGAGAACAGTGGATAATTTACTGAAATTTAGCTTGTCTGAAGCTCCGCAGCCAGTACCAGGAGGATTATTTTTGCCAGATGCCTCAACTTCTGGCACTGGGGTTTGTGTGTTCAGGGGGTCAAAATTGCAGCTAATGAGAAATTTTAATGAGATTTGTGCTGTCTCCTTTGATACGTAAATTAGCCAAACACATCTTATGTTGTGCATTCGATGAGAGAATATTCAGGTGCTGAAAAGGAACTCATGGAGCAGTTAGGCAGTATATGTCACAACTCTAATGAGACCAAAAACTGCATTAAATATCAAACTGATGCAAAACAGAGTGTTTGTTTACTATTAAGCGCCTTCTACCACATAACTGTGTAACTTACACTTTCACTGATAGATATACTTAAAGGTTTCAGAAACAACTTGATGATGAATTACTATATTCTGTCTGGATTGGCAAGCTAAGTTTAGTAGCACCCATTTTGTATGGGGTACTTACTGGAATGGGGCTATTACCTCCTATCAGACACTTTCTATGCTTGGCTAAAAAAAAAGTAAAATTGGTAATTTTCAGAGGATCTTATAATGCTCGCTTAGAAAGCAGAATGATGTCTGGAGGACATGTAGTCAAACACGCATGAGGCTGGACTATCAACAGTGCTAGAACAGGTCAGTCAGGGATTTTTCTAGCTGAGTTTTAAAAGCCTCTAAGGAAGGACAGATATTCCACAAACTCTTTGGGATAGCCGGTTCCACAGACGCACTACTCTTGCAGTGTTCCCTCTCTCCCAATCCCATCTAAATGTCCTAAGCTGTCACTTTTGACCATTGCTCCTTATTATATCAACTAAGACTACTAAGAAAAATTCAGTTCTGTCATTTGTGCAACTGCCCTTGAAGTTATTGTTATATAGCCCTCTAACTATTAACCCTTCCCTGAAGGGACTAATGCAAAGCAAGCCCCTCTGACTCAACTTTTTCTCATGGGTCCCACACTTTAAACACGGAAGAAACCATGTTTGTCTTTTGCTACTACTCTCTCATTTTTCCCTGGATCCTTTTTTAAATTAGAATGATGACTTAAGAATTTCCCTGACATTCAAAATTTTGACATAAATTTGTAAAAGACTAATCATCTTACTGATTTCAGATGAGATCTTAAAGAACTGACCACACATTGCTAAATATATCACTGCCTAAAACTTTCATAATTAAAAAAAAAAAAAAAATCAGCTTCAATAAGCTTTAAGAATTCTGTCTTTCCACACATGGGAATAAGGTGAGTGGCTTCATATTTTAGTAAGTAAAGGCTGTTTCCTAACAAATTTACAGATGTTTTCTACATGCTCAACATTGGTTCAGAGATATTTTTGAACTGGAATTTAGATGAGCTGCGGTAAAGTTCTTCACATTCACAAAGTGACAGATCTTTTTGGGACAGCTTATCTTTGTGGTGCATCTGGACTTGAGTTGTATCATGTGGTTATCTCAGTTCCCCTGCACTATGTGCCCTGGCTGTAGAAAGCTAGAATCTTGGGGAAGCTAGGAAGCTCTTAGCAGATGAATAATGTTCCTACTCTGAAGGACTTAAAGCATTTAATGAATACAACAGTAGCTATGTGTACTGACACAGTGGCAGAATAGATTCCATGGTGAACCTCAGCGATAAAGAAGAATCCAAGGACCTCTTTGAGGTTAGAATAAATGCAGGCCTGCAACAAGTGCAATTATTGCTGTCACAAGCTCCTTATATGGACGTAGCACTCTAAAGATACCTCTCCTTTTGGATCATTACTGATGAAAAAGAGAGAAGATTCTTAGCATTAGCTTGTTAAGATTAAAATGAGGGGTGGAAATCCATTATATGTTGAGCTGCTAAATTCAACTCAAGCAAGTTTTCCTTTAATATAGTGGTATAATATGAGGCATTCCTTACCAAAAAAACACCAACAACCAAAATCAAACAACATTTAACTGCTCTATCTCATTTAGGCACAATATCAAAGATAAAATCTTATGTACTTTATGTACAGTTTTGTGATAGAAAATTACTCATTAGCTTATAAGATGCCATCGCTTTTTCAGAAGCTAATAATGCGTCGTTGATTTATAATTCTTACATCAAAATATTGAATTCTTTAAGTAAAATGCAGTACACGAATCTGCTTTCATATTAAAAAGGTGTTTTGAGATACTGCATTTCATCTATTTCAATTTTTTAACATGTCCACACCTTTTAGGTAAAGCCAGTCCAAATCTTTTCCAGATAGTAGTCACAACTGTAACTTACTTAATTTTACTACATTCATTTTATACATTCATTTGTTCTAAAACACTCATACTACTAAAATACTCTCTCTGTTACAGTTGTCGATGGCTTCTATTGTTTGTGCAACCCAGGATATGCAGGACTGAAATGTGACCAGGACATTGATGACTGCATAATTAATGCTTGTGAACACAATTCTACATGTGTTGATCTACATCTGGTTAGTAGAGAATATTTTTTAATTAAAAGGATTGCTAAGTTTTCTTCCTGAAATCTAAAGCAATACTATTGCGAGTTCTAAACCTCCACTTAATCCATATACCTGTCAAGAGTTTTCAGTCGTGCTTTCCAGTCACTCTTTTTTTGTTTATTTGTAATGATATAGGCAGTGGGAAAGAGGAATGTTTTTATCATTTAAAAGCAGTTATTGAGTCAACATGCTTATCTGGGGAATTCAAAAGGAGCGGAATATTTTCAACTAGGTGTGTTTATGGCCTCATTATAAGTGACAGGAATACTCATTTACACTGGTGACATTGGCTTCAAAGGGGCTTAAAAAGTATCTTACCCCCCAAAATGGCTTTACTTTAAGTACTTCCCCATTTATTTTCAAAATTCTTCAGCTGTATTAGTTCCTGAAACAACAACTTCTTTCTTCTCAGAAATAAAAGCATTCTATCAACTGATTCCTTCATGTGAGGAAAGGAGAAGACAGACATTCACATTTTGTAAACTTTGGCACCAGAGGTGTCCCATGTTCTGTGTCACTCCCTCCAGGAATCTGTCAGGAATCAATTTGTTTTCAATGTGTTCAACAGGGAAACTAAGCATATAGAGTATGAATATTGTCCTTAAGAAACGTTCAGACTAGCAGTGAAATTGGGTGATGGTTAAAGAAAATGGAAGAAAGGCTGGCTTTTTTTCCTTCTTCTAATTTCTCCCAGCATGTCTGTGAGAATACTAAACTAATAAAATATTAAAGCAAGATGTAGAATTCAGATTAATATTAAGATGCCTAAATGTAGTTGTCTACATATGATATGAGCTAAGTGTCTGAGCACCCACCAAAGATTTTACAGTCCTTGCTGATGCAGTCAGCACAACCCAGAGCGTGATTCAGCTGCCCATCGTGTAGATGTCCACTTTGGGTGAACTGAGCAATCCTTTAGGTACCACTGACTGTATAGCTAGGCTGCATTAGTGCTGAAGCAGACACCGATGTTTAGGTGTCTGAATCACATCCGCTGAACCACATCCCAGAAGCCCAGAAGTGTCTGAGGGGTGTGTGGGTTTCTGGGGTTTTGTTTGTTTGGTTGGTTTTTTTGTTGTTGTTGTTTTGTCTTTTTTTTTTTTTTTAGTACATACATAAAAAGAAATTGCACTTCTTTCTCACATATCCTGGTGGTAACCCGCAGCTATCATTATTTCCTAAACTTGAACAGAAGTTACATGCTTCAAGAGAATTTTCTCAAATTCTCTACTCTGATTTCCATAGCTATTTCTTCTTTTCACAGTTAGAATACTTTATGTATTGTATAAATTTCTTTTTTGTAAATATGCTTCAAGAACTAGTAAACACCTTGGAAAAAATTAAATGCTTGGTATGGAGACCACAGACCTTGTGACACTTTTGTTCTTGTCTGGATGCTATTGCAAATGCATATTCTTTTACCAGTATACCACAACTAATATTTCAAGCTCTCATACTAGACACATACTGCCATCTTAAAGTCAGGTTAGAGAGCATTCCAGAAACAAATTTTATGCTCACAAGGCAGGTACTGCCCTATTCTCCATGAGACTCTGTTATATAGGTAGATATTCCAGGTTTTATTACTAACTACATCTGATGCTTTAACTGAGACTGATAAAATGGAACTGTATATGCAAAAGTTTATACAACATCCTTCCCCAAAAATAAGATATGAGAAATGGACAAAATTATGGTTTCTTTATAAAATAAACATATCGTTCCACGAAGAATGTCTACTAAGCTTCACTGAATGAGTTATAATATTGATCCAGGGGGACTTTTTAATTTGGGAAAAATTAAACCTGGCAAAGAATGGTAGCTCACTGCAATTTTTAACACTGTTTTAGATATTTCTTCATATGCTTTTCATGCTTTTCTTGATTTATTTGTGTTTGGGTTTGTCCTGCAGTGCCTCTACATTTCTCATCTTCCTTGTCACAGAACTATGCCATTTTGTTTTAAATGGACTGTTACACGGCAAATCAGTGAGATCTGTGCAGACTCACTGTTTCAGAGAAAGCTTGACATTAAAAAAAAAAATTAACCTATATGGATCCAGGTACCAAATACAGAAAATAAATGCTGTAGAAACTAAATGGCAAGGTGTTATTTTAGACCCTGGATTTGATCTTTTTCAGACCTTAATGGCTTTCTCAACATAGTTCATTTATGTTGTCAACATTACAGTAAGCGGTCATACTAAAGTGTTCATTTTGGTGTTAGTTAATGCACAGATAAAAAATCTTCACTATTTTTTTCATGAGAAGACTGTTCTTTGGCATTTTTGATAGCAAAATAATTTTGTGCTCAAAAAAAGGAAAATAAATACAGAATGAGCTCTGCTAAATTGAAAAGTCAGTATGAGCATATTTTTAAGACAGGGCATAGGGAATTGTTAGTAGTTTTGTTTTGCTATAGCAATAATAATGCATTGCTATTCAGTATTTATGCTTTCTCCTTCTCTATTCTTCTCTATAGTATATTGACTTAAACTAAAATCTCTGATATATGTTTCTGAAATAACTTTCATGTGGATCATTTTTTGAGTTGAATCCAGAAAGGGACATAAAAGACTCGCTCACTAAGTGATTGTATTATTCAGTTTATATGCAACTGTATTATTCCACATACAATGCCCTGATTGTATTCGGTATCAAAAAGTACTGAATTAATCCCACATCAAATGAAGTCGTTTTATACACCAAGATTCCTCAGTGATGGATGCAAAGAGGATTAATGAATTAACATATATTCATAAAAATGGAAGAAGACCCATTTCCACTTCTTCAGCCAGAGCAGCTGTAAAGAACAGATATTGAGATAACAATCCCCTATAAAATGAATTTTTAACATTTAAAGAGTCTCCTCCTCTTCCTCTCAAAGGTAATAAACTGGGAGATGGAGAGAAATCATCATAGTCAAGAAAGACTTGACCATGGAAAGGACTTTTTACTAGGGCATGTAGTGATAGGACGAGGGGGAATGGCTTTAAGCTGGAAGAGGGCAGGTTTAGATTAAACATTAGGAAGAAGTTTTTCACTTTGAGGGTGGTGAGGCACTGGAACAGGTTGCCCAGCGAAGTTGTTGAGGCCCCATCCCTGGAGGTGTTTAAGGCCAGGCTGGATGAGGCTTTGAGCAACAAGGCCTAGTGGGAGGTGTCCCTGCCCACAACAAGGAGATTGGAACTCAATGATCTTCAAAGTCCCTTCCAACCTAAACCATTCTATGATTCTAAGACTTAAAAACAGATGGAGATCTCAGGAGTTTCATAATTTCTCCACCAAATACAATTTTCTTCCAAAGATATATTACAGTAACCTTATTATACAAGTCAAGGACCAAAGATCTTAATGTGAGAAACAATTCCAATATACACTCTAATTGCAACTTATACTTCACAGCCTTTACCTTGGCTCTCCAGGCACCAGGTGGCATTAAGCAATTGGACGGTGGTATGAGATCAGGATAGGTGAAGTACACAGCTGAATGAAACAAGCACAACAGCTAAAGGAGCCTCCAATTTTCTACTGCACTTGAGAATTCCAGTCACCCAAGAGCTACTATATACCAGCACACGCCACTGTCAGTCATATTAGACCCTCTGGTGGCTCAGGAATAATTAATTGGCTACCCCTATGCTAATAAAAGTTCCATTCTGCAGTCCAACAGCTCAGATACCTTTGATGCATTTTTCTAAGTCAAAGTGAGACAATTAGCACTGCCAGAATGACACTTGCAGTATGTATTCTTTCTCTTTGGTGTTGGTAATGTGGTATAATATAAAGCCTTAAAATTAGATAACCATGTAATCTTAACAATGCATCAGCAAAAATAAGCACAAAAAATGACACTCATGTGATGGGTTTACCCCAGCTGTCAGCACCCACTCACTCTATCGTCTCCATGGAACAGGGGAGAGAATAGAAAGAGCAAAAGCAAGAAAACTTGTGGGTTGAGATAGTTTAATAAGCAAAGAATAGAGGCAGAAGAAAGAAAGAAAGAAAGAAAGAAAGAAGAAAACAAATCAAGTGATGCAAAAGCAATCACTCTCCACCTTCCACGTGTACAGTGATGCTCAGTCAGTTTTCAAGAAATGGCCACTTTTCCAAAACCCGCCTCCTCTCTGTACTTATTACTGAGCATGACGTTACATAGCGTGGGATATCCCTTTGGTCAGTTTGGGTCAGCTGTCCTGGTTGCGTCCCCTCCTAGCTTCTTGTGAACCCTCAGCCTACTCCCTGAGGGGACAGAGTAGGAAAAAGGCCTTGACTCTGTGTGAACACTGTTCAGCGATGGCTAAAATGTTGGTGTGTTATCAACACTGTTTCAGTCACAAATCAAAAAGGTAGCACCACACAAGCTGTTATGAAAAAAATTAACTCCATAAGAGCCAGACAGAATTCTACAAAAACAAGTTAGTTAAACTGGACAGCGGGAAATCACAAAAGCTGGGTTTGTGATGCAGCTCCTGATGTTTTAAAAGGTCTGGTTTGTAAAATCTGTCTGTAGAATATTTATGTAAGGTGTTTATATTGGCCAGTCCCACCAGAGACATGGTGCCCTTCATTCTGATACAACCAAAATTTCTACATGACTCTAACATATACTATTAATCCATAAGGAAGTAGTCTTTTGTTCTGGGTGGCATATTCAGAATTTTAAAAAGATTAAAGATTTAAAAAGATTTAGAGATTCTCAATACCGTAAAATTCCCACCCAAAAAGTATGTTGAATGCTAATGTAAGACAGGTGGCGAGCAGCAGCAAGAAGGATAAAAACACAAAGCGGGAACACAGCAATTGTATTCTCAAGATTTTAACAGTGGAGTGCTCCAAGACTGTATACCAAAATATAAGGGCAAATGGTTATAACTGAGGATTCAAAAACCACTATGTCTGAGTTGGTCAGATAAAATTTGGGACATCTGGTGTTTATTCAGTTCCCAAATTTGTTCATATAGTGAGATGGATGAGCATTACATTAGCCATATGATTGTTAAGGAAATAGAATGTTAAGTAGTGACAACCAGACATACAGAATTAGCAGATTATTTTTAAGAAATAGAGAAGTCATCTTACCAACATATCAACTTCCATCTATCTTAAACTATATCTGAAAAATTATAAAATGCTTTTCTATAGAAATGTCATGGAAGAAGAAGTAATTTTACCTATTGCAACTAATCTCAGACACAAGTAAGAAGAACTAATTAGAATAGACTCTTCCTTTATTAGGTCACCTAGGCCAGCAAAAATTAAATATATATACGGTAATGCTTCTCATACTGTTAGCACATATGCCTATACTATATATTCTCAGTCATCAGTCAGCTCAACAAGAATTGTTGTCATGTTTTGTAGCCTGACTATAAAAAACTTAAGATATTGAAAAAGGATATTGATGCTGGGAAGGCTGGTGTATTGGGTTTGCACGGCAAGATTTTGCTAGCGGGGGATGCTACAGGGGTGGCTTCTGTGAGTACCTGCTAGAAGCTTCCCCCATGTCCAATAGAGCAAAATTCCTGCCAGCTCCAAGGTGGACCCACCACTGGCCAAGGCCGAGCTCATCAGCAACAGTGGTAGCGCCTCTGGGATAACATATTTTAGAAGGGGGAAAAAACCCCAAGGGGACAATTGCAGCAGAAGGGAGCAGTGAGAATACGTGAGAGAAACAACTCTGCAGACACCAAGGTCAGTAAAGAAGGAGGGGGAGGAGGTGCTCCAGGTGCCAGAGCAGAGATTCCCCTGCAGCCCGTGGTGAAGACCATGGTAAGGCAGGGTGTCACTCTGCAGCCTGTGGAGGATCCCACTCTGGAGCAGGTGGATGTGCCCAAAGGGGGCTGTGACTCCATGAAGAGCCTGTGCTGGAGCAGGCTTCTGGCAGGATGTGTGACCCTGGGAAGACAGAGGCCCATGCTGGAGCAGGTTTGCTGGCAGGACTTGTGACCCCGTGGGGGACCCATGCTGGAGCAGTCTCTTCCTGAAAGACTGCACCCCTTGGAAAGGACCCACACTGGAGCAGTTTGTGAAGAACTGCAGCCTGTGGTATGGACTCACGTTGGAGAAGTTTGTGGAGGACTGTCTGCCATGGGAGGGATCCCACACTGGAGCAGGGGAAGAGTGTGAGGAGTCATGCCCCTGAGAAGGAAGACACAGCAGAAACAATGTGTGATGAACTGACCACAACCCCCATTCCCAATCCCCCTGCACTGCTCAGGTGCAGAGGTAGAGAAAAATGGGAGTGAAGTTGAGCCCAGGAAAAAGGGAGGGGTGAGGGGAAGGCATTTTAAGATCTAGTTTTTATTTCTCATTATCCTACTCTGATTTGATTGGTAATAAATTTAATTTTCCCCAAGTGGAGTCTGTTTTGCCTGTGATGGTAATTGGTGAGTGATCTCTCTCTGTCCTTATCTTCACCCACGAGCCTTTCATTATATTGTCTCTCCTCTGTCCAGCTGAGGAGAGGGAGTGATAGAGCAGCTTTGGTAGGCACCTGGCATCCAGACAGGGTCAATCCACCACAGTTGGTCTGACACTAGTTGCCCTTCATAAATCAATTATCTTCTTTTTTTTTTTTCTTAATTATGAAACATCCCTGATTAAGGTCTGTGTAAGGAAGTGATTTTATTTTCACTGTAGTAAGAAACATTTGGCCACTCCTATATAAAACAGTGTGAAATCTTGGATTTACATGCATGTAGAAATAATGCAATTGTTCAAAATAATGCAATTGTTCAGTCAAACTCATAGATCAAAATAATAGACTGAAAGAAGTATGAGAATGGTTGAAATACTGTGGTAGTGTCACTGCAAAAGAAAGAGGTGCAGTCCCCTGTAATTGAGGAAAAGAAAAAGGGTGAAGCTTTCTGCATTCACTGTATGAGTAATGAATAAAAATAAAACAAAACTAAATGATATAAAAAGTAAAATAGTTTACCAAAAAAGCTAGTAAAGAGTAAGTGAAAACAAAATTTGGAACATTAGCCTCTGGTTGTGCTTATGATAAGACAGGATTTACTGAGAGTAATTTGCAAATTCTTCTAAAAAAAGTTAAAATAATTAATTCCAAGTATTGTATAAAGTTGAGATGTTGTCCCTAACTATTTTTATAAGATCAGATGGAGCACGTAGTCTATATAACATAAAACATTATTTTGGGGTATTTGCATTAAAAAAAAGAAGTAATAGTAGCTTCACAGTAGCTCTGACCAGTTTTTGCTTGTACTGTTTTTTATGTCAAAATATAATGCAAATCCTGCCACTTTAGTGTATATGGATATCCATGCAGCAAATTGTAATAGATGTTTCTTCAGAGCTTTGTTTCTGGAAGCTATTATTTCTGTGTACTTACCACATAGTAAATTAAAAAATATAAAATGTAGGTGAAGTGTCATAGTTTAATCTGGCAACCAGGACCTTGCAGCCATTCACTCACTACCCCTGCCCCCCAGGGCAATAGGGGAGGAGAATCAGAAAAAAAGGAAACCTCGTTGGTTGAAATAAAGACAGTTTAATAGAACGGTAATGGAAGAGAAAATAATAATAACAATAATGGTAAAAGAATAAACAAAATGAGTGATGGAATACAATTTCTCACCACCGGATGACTGATTGCCCAGCCCATCCTGAGCAACGGTCGTGAATTCCCACCCCATCCTGGCCAACCCGGCAGCATGACATCTATAGTATGGAATATCCCTTTAGCCAGCTCATCCTGCCCATGCTCCCTCTCAGCTTTTATGGGAGGTTGAAAAAGTCCTTAATATAAGCATTACCTAGCAACAACTAAACCAATATATGTTATCAACATTATTCTTATACTATATCCAAAACCCAGGAGCTACCAAGAAGAAAATTAACTCTATCCCAGCTGAAAGCAGGACATAAAATTATAGTTGTATAATAGTGCTTTTATTGCAATCCCATATCCTCCTTGTAGTTAATTATCATTACTTGATTTAAAACACAGTAATTTCCCTTTCAATAAAATGTAATGTTACGGAAATAAGCTCTACAATACAATAACAGAAGATACTGTAAATTTGAACCTGAAGAAGCAATGATTACTTGTTCAGTTTCTGTTTATAAAGTGGCAGAAAAAAAGGACTCACAGCAAGATGAAATTCAGTAATTCAGGTCTTTTAAGAACTTACTGTTTGGGTTGTAGGGAAGGTTTACGTGAAGGATGGAGAGTCAGTACTATTACATTTTATTTTTTTTTACAGAAAAAATATTCAAACTTGACAGGAGATCTGTTCCACAGATAGCCTCCCCACAAGTAGGTTAGCTCATTACATAAATTGTAAAAGGAGGATTAATTGGAAGGAACTTTGGCATTGAGAACTAAGGTACAAAATAGTAAACTGTTAACAGTTCTGTTTTACCTCAAACCGGGACATTTACCCCAAAGAAACTAGTAAGGTCTTTGGACTAACCTAGGATAATTTTCTAAATTTGTCATCCACCCTTAACTTCCATTGAAAACAGAATGTCCTGTACTTTTTGCTAAACAGGGAGAATAAAAAGAACCACCTCCAAAACTTACAATTTATTTTAGAACATCCAGAGATGCTCAAGGTATGATGAAGTAACTGAGCTTCAGGAGGCTCTTCCTCCTAGCTCATGATAGCAGGTGGTCTGACACTTGAAATGAGAATAAAGACTAGATAGGCATGTATCAATGAAAAATTTCCAGATTTCTGTAGGAGTGGAAATTCTCTAAGGTCTCAATAAAGCAAACAAGCTCTGCAACTGAAATTGGTCTGAAACAGTACCTCAGTTTAACTAAAGGTCAGACCACATACCATGAATGGCACTCAGTATATAACAAGCACTTAACAGTTCCCATGTCACATAAATTCAAGTTGAGTTGTACGTGACTTAAGCTTACGCATTGGCTTCACTGAGAGAATCCATGTGCTGAAATTGTGAATGTGCTGTTTGACAAATCAGTTTCAGATTACCAATTACACACCCCAGAAAAGAGCTATACAGCAGCTGGAGTTCACTTAAGAAACTAGCAACTGCAGCAGTACTTCTGCAAAGTACTACTGCTAATACAACTCACTGTGCTGCCCTGAAGATTTGACTTGCCATTCCTGATATATTTCATCTTCCACTTATATTTAATTAAAAAAAAGGAGCAGTGTCTTCATGGTATCACAGTATCACAGTATCATCAGGGTTGGAAGGGACTTCTGGAGATCATCTAAGTCCAACCCCCCTGGCCACAGCAGGGACACCTACAGCAGGTTGCACAGGACGGCATCCAGGAGGGTTTGGAATGTCTCCAGTGTGGGAGACTCCACAACCTCTCTGGGCAGCCTGTGCCAGTGCTCTGCCACCCTCAGAGTAAAGAAGTTCCTCCTCATGTTAAGATGGAACTTCCTGTGCTCCAGTTTGTGTCCGTTACCTCTTGTCTTATCACTGGGCACAACTGAAAAAAGACTCCTCTCATCTACCTGGCACCCTCCCTTTAAGTATTTATAAGTATTGATAAGATCCCCCCTCAGTCTTCTCTTCTCCAGACTAAAAAGCCCCAAGTCCCTGAGCCTTTCCTCATAAGAAAGATGCTCCAGTCCCCTAATCATCTTCGTAGCTCTTTGCTGGACTCTCTCCAGCAGTTCCCTGTCCTGCTTGAACCGGGGAGCCCAGAACTGGACACAGGACTCCAGACGCTGCCTCACCAGGGCAGAGTAGAGGGGGAGGATGACCTCCCTCGACCTGCTGGCCACACTCTTCTTGATGCACCCCAGGATGCCATTGGCCTTCTTGGCCACCAGGGCACATTGCTGGCTCATGGTCATCCTGTTGTCCACCAGGACTCCCAGGTCCCTTTCCACACAGCTGCTCTCCAGGAGGTCAGCCCCCAACCTGTACTGATGCATGGGGTTATTCCTCCCCAGATGCAGTACCCTACACTTGTCTTTATTGAACCTCATCAGGTTTTTCTCTGCCCAACTCTCCAGCCTGTCCAGGTCACGCTGTATGGTGGCACAGCCTTCCGGCATGTCAGCCACTTCTCCCAGTTTTGTGTCATCAGCAAACTTGCTGATGGTATACTCTATCCCTTCATCCAGGTCATAATAATAAAATATGGTCCTTCAATAATAATGATAAAATAAGAAATAAAATAAAATAAATAAAATAATAAAAATAAAATAATAATAAAATGGTCCTTAATAAAAGATTTTTGAAGGAGATCTAGTGAAATAACTCCCTCTTCTGCCTTGTACTACAGTTACTGGATATAGCAGTACAGACTGAAAACTTAGTCATTATGGGGTGTACTCCTTTATGCTCGAATAAGGCCAGTTGAGTCAAAGACATTGGAATGCACAAAATTAACTATTGATTTACTGACTTAGGATAATGTCCTTAATATTGATCTGTGGAATTATACATTGCTTGGATAAAGTGATTATGATGTCTTATGCCTTACTCATCTAATCGAAAGCTGAAGTCTGCAAACAAGCATCAACTTTCCATTTATTTGTTTTATGTATTACATTATTTTTAAATGCTTTAATTTGATTTTTTGAAAGAAATTGCAGACTGTTGTAGTTCAACCCCAGCTGGCAGCTAGAACCACGCAGCTGCTCTTTCGCTCCCTCCGGTTTGGATGGGGGAAAAGATCGGAAGAGTAAAAGTGAGAAAAAAACTCGTGGTTTGAGATAAAGATGGTATAATAGGTAGAGCAACAGCTGCACATGCAAGCAAAGCAAAACAAGGAATTCATTCACTGCTTCCCATTGGCAGGCGGGTGTTCAGCCATCTCCAGGAAAGCAGGACTCCATCATGCATAACAGTTACTTGGGAAAACAAACGGCATAACTCCGAACATCCTCCCCTTTCTTCTTCTTCCCCCAGTTTTATATGCTGAGCCTAATGTCATATGGTTCGGAATATTCCTTTGCTCAGTTGGGGTCAGCCATTCCAGCTGTGTCTTCTCCCAACTTCTTGTGTCTTCCCAGCCTGCTCACTGGCGGGGCGGTGTGAGAAGCAGAAAAGGCCTTGAGAGCTTAGGAACAAGTAAAACCACCAGAGTGCTATCAAAAGTATTTCTCGTCCCAAATCCAAAACACGGCATTATACCAGCTGCTAATAAAAAAGTTAACTCTATCCCAACTGAAACCACAACACAGACATATATGAAAATTCTTAGCTTTAACTGACAATATCGGTAAATACCATAGGAGTGAAAGCCTTCTATTGTCTTTTTCATAAACTGAATTTGGAACACTCTACAGAACTGAATAAAACTGTTACAAAGTGGAGGAAAGGGAGATTAAGAGGAAGTTAAAGATGGGCTTTCCAATGAGACTTGTGAACAGATGGCAAACCAATGTGATAAAGATACAGGAAGGTGGTCCCAGATGGTGTGCTGTAAGTTCTGCCAGCAGTGATGAGGCTGGACAGAGAAAATCTGCGACAGCAGGGAAAGAAGCGAAGAACTTTACAACATAAGGAACAGGCTGGAGAACTGTGGCCTGTTTGTTGAAAGCATAACCCTAAATTTGATATTTGCATGATATAGAGACTAACATTTTGTTTGAGGTGGTATATAAAGTGTTTGTATCTTCGAAAGCATTATAAGACTGGCAGTGGTATTATAGAGACTTGGGACTACAGAGAATTCATTGACTCATAAGAGAATGCTACACAAGAGGATTTAGTCGCAGAGAAGTGGATACAGTAACTTGTCTGTGTTTAGTAGATTTACAGAGCAGAAGGTCACGGACGGGTATGGGTCCACAAAGAAATGAATCTGAAATAAGCTAAATTGTGACATTTATAGGTCATCAATCAATCTTTGAAAACTGCCCACAGGTCTATCTTTACCATACAGCCCACAAGAATTAAGATTAAGTTTATTTTTCAGTAAAAGGATGATGAACTAATCCATTTACTGTGGGATAAGTCTGAGATTCAGGACAGTTGCTGAAAAGGAGCTCTCAGACTGTAATTTCACACCCCAGTTTTTATTGCAATAAGTCATTGTCTCTAAAGTCAACTCAGATGATTCTAAAACTAACTCTTCTCTTCTGTTGTCCTTCTTTATGCTAAGTATAAGTGAACAGAAACAAACATATTTCCCTTTACTGCACCTCTAGAGCAGACACCAGTTTCCTCATACTCTCTTAAGCACTGAAAGAAGTGATGGAAAAATATTTAATCCATATAGGTAAAGATTATTCCATGCTATTTAGGTGGAAAGGGGCTAAAACTTAATTTAAAAAAATTAATTCTGGCATTTCCTGAGTTTTGAGTGTATATGATTTTGCAACTTCTATATTTTACTTTTAGCATATCATTTTATATAAAATTAATGTTGTGGATACAAATAATTACATGGATGGGGTTTTGGTAAGGAAACTATTTTCTGTCACCAATTTAGTAGATGTATTTCACTCTGAAATTTGAGCAGATGCTACATATATTTGCAGTATTTTCTCAAAAGCACTCAGCCCTGGCCTTGCTCTGCTCCCACTGTAGCTGGCAACTGTTTACTTCAGAGCTCCACCAGCTCCACCAACCAAGTATATTCTAATTCCAGGGTCAGCTTTTTGTGTAGTGGCAGACATTTGATATATATTACCACTTGCCAAGCAAATCTTTTACCTTTTTTATGCAAAAAAAAAAAAAAAAAAAAAAAGAAAAATAAAAAATGTCCAGAATATTGAATTCCCCAACATTGGAC
This sequence comes from Pluvialis apricaria, assembly GCA_017639485.1. Lineage (NCBI taxonomy): Eukaryota > Metazoa > Chordata > Aves > Charadriiformes > Charadriidae > Pluvialis > Pluvialis apricaria. The sequence continues at coordinate 99,557,123 of CM030009.1, forward strand.
ATTTTTAAGATTCAACTGGACAGGATGCTGGGCCATGTTGTCTAGACTGTGCTTTTGCTAAGAAAGGTTGGACCAGATGATCCTTGAGGTCCCTTCCAATCTGGCATTGGACCAGATGATCCTTGAGGTCCCTTCCAACCTGATATTCTATGATTCTCTGATTCTCCACTGATTATCTTCTTCACAAGTACAGTATTAAAAAAGAAAAATATCTAAGACCTAAAATACCTCTGACCCCAGGTTTGCTTATCTGTTTATCTGTTTCCCACAAAATACTCCTGTTTATGAAAATGGACTCCATCTGTTTTCCCTTTTTATGAAAGAAGATATCTTAACCAAGGTTACCAAGCTTCCATTGTAAGCAAATTTGCCTACATTATCAACTCTTCTCCAAGAACTTCATAAAGGGAAAAGTATCTGATGCTTAACTTTAGAGGCACTGCTGGGTGCTGTTATAATAAACTGATAATCAAACATCAAACAAAATCAAGTCTTCTGATAATCCTTCCCTGGCAATATAACTCATTAATCCTGTACTACCACCTGTGCCAATTACTGTACCATGGTCAGCAGGGAGTTTGCTATTTGGGCACCCTGAAAGCAGCTGACTGTTCTCTTTCTGAAGCTTAAGAAGCCTATTAGATTTATCAATACTTTCATGCCCTTAGGCTGCTTGTCTGATGATCTCTTGACCGTCGTCTTTGGTTGACTTTTTCAGAAATGATATCCAGGCTTTAGATGTAGTGTTGTCCATTTTCAGTACAAGATTGGTTCAAGATAGAAACTTTTATACTGAAAATTTTATATTCTAATGCAAAGAACTGAGGTGGTAGTAAGAGGGAAAATATCAAAATTACTCTACGGCAGGATATTTTTTTCAGTTCCAAAAGGTTTGCTTAGATAGGCAAGGCAAATGCAGCTCTGTTTGCAGAGTGAATTAAGAGAGACAGATGCTAGTGTTTCAATAGAAGAAGAGAATAAAAATAGAAACAAAGTCTTCTTCATAAATGTCCTTTAAGTTGTATAAAAGTATTTACTTTGGAGTGTACACTTGAGGGAAAATGTATTTCTAAGCATAGAGCTGGACTGTCATATTTGCAAGCACCTGCTTCTAGGAATGCTCCTATTGACTTCAGAAGGTTTCCATACAAAACAAGAACCAATATTGTTTCTCAGATCCTGAGAAGACCAAAGCCTCTGTGTTGCTGCATTAGACAATTATGCCATAAAGACAAATTCCCCCTGAACCTGCAGTCAAAGATCCTTTTATGCTACATTCATTTCACTTCACACAGCCTTGCAAACCTTACAGTATTTTCACTCTGAAAATAAATTCTACATAGGTGGAACAAAATCATTTTCTCCATGTATTGGGAGGGATTTTCTCTTTTGTTTAAAGAATATGAAATAGCTTTGTACCTGACTCAAACTGTTTACACTTCTAGAGAAATTTTGAATGTTACTTCTACTCCATCATATATAGATTAGATTATGGTGTCTCTTCCATAACAAAGTAAGTTCTGAAGGAATAAAGAACAGTCTCTTCTTCCTGTTTGTATAATAAAATGTGAAATATTTCACATGAAATGCATAGAACTGATAACTTATCTACTTATGTTTGTCATCCACAGCCTAGTAGGTCATTTGCTAATTTTAGCATGTCTCTCTAGCTGCTAACCTCTATTCAGAAATTCCTTCAGGCTTGTGAAAACTGCTTGGTACTTGGCATGGAAAATAGCCCAAAGAAAGAATGGTTACCCTATTTTTTTTTAGTTACTTGCAAGTTCTGTATCTGTCCCCATTTTAGATTTTAAAATTCTCTTCCAGGGATTCTGACTGAAAAACTGTGAGTGAAAAGCCAAGCTTCTAGCATCCTTTCACCTTGACTAAGTGGTTGTAAAGGCATACAATAATGGGGACTAACAGATAGTGCTGTACATGAGACTTGACATAAGATTTTTTTAATGGTTAAGTACATACCTAGAGTAGGTTGTATATGGAAAGCACACCTGGAAGAACTATACTTACTGGAGGTTCCTACCATTCTTTTTCTTCACAAATGATATTTTTATATTGTTTAAAAGCTCTTAGCAAAAAAAAAAAGTTCTAAGGAATCTCACTAGAAGACTTTTCTCTATTCCATTATACTGTTCTAATCTCACTAGCGAGGACGAATTTTCATAGAAAGAAAAAACATACTTTGTTAATATATATGTTGAGCTTAAATAATTTGAAGCATTATTTATCAACAATAATTAGTAAACATTGACTTATAGCTATTATTGTGTTGCTGATCCATCTGACTTTGTCCTTACTAAGCTGTTGTCATATGCTGATTTCACTGTGCCACTGTTTACTGACATTTCTAAACCATCATACTGAATTATTACCTCTTCTCCATGCTGAAAACCTTCTGTCTGTTTGCATACCCAATTCTGATATACCATATGCCATGTACCCAGTCAAAATGTGATGAACTTTGTTGAGTGCCTCTGTCTTTCCCCTTGAAGATACTGTTTTAATCGCCCAGCACTTATATAAAAAGGGTATTGCCAGACCATGTGATAAACACGTTTTTACCAGATTAGATAAGACTTTTTCTTAAGAAACAAAATAAAGTAAAATTAAATAAAATAAAATTAAAAAATTAAATGCCTATACAGTTAATCTGATTCAACAGCAGAGAATGCAATAACCTAATTATTAAGAAATATACTTTGTAGAATCCAGTTACCCAGAATTCTCACAGTCTGCCTGTGAAGACTTAAATTAATACATATAAACTAGAAAGACCTTGTGGTGTTCAGTGTTGACAGCCAAGTGGATTAGATTCTCTCATTGTTAAATATTCCTGTGGTTTCACTCAAACCATCTACTCAGGACTGGATCTCTTTTGTTACAAAAAGCTATGCCACAAGCTAGAAATTTATTTCTCACAGTTTCAGGCTCTGTAAGTTCTCCTTAACTGCTGAAAAGTACCCAAAATTGGTCATGCACCACACAGGCTGTAAAAGGTGTTACATTTTGGGGGGACAGCTAAAGGCCTGGGATAGCTTAAGGGTTTTATGAGAGATTAGTCTCACATGTACTCAGCTAACTGATTATTTTAATGTTACAAGCCCATACTGTGATAAAAACATGTGAAGGTGCCTGGCATGTTGATTGATGGACATGAAGAAGAGGGTTTTCTATCATATCAAAATAAAATATTCTGGAATATTTCTCATAAGTAATACTTTCCACATGCACACTAATCACTAAGTCACACAACTGTATCTCACTTTTTAACATAGAGAATTGCTTTAAATTTAAAGCATAGAAATCGCTTTAATTAGACATAAAATTTCAAAGGTCTCAGGCTAGAGATAATATTTCTTCCTGAAAAGGTGTGACCACAAGGGAGATTCTGGAAATACAACTGCTCAGATTAGCTTAACAGTCTTCTGAAATGGCTTTTTTAGCACTGGGCAAACTGTTTAATAGATCTCTGCTTTAGCTCACTAATTTAGAAAAAATACAAATCCAACTTGTTTGCCTCACTGGGAAAAGTTCTTGCTCACAGTTCTGAATTTCATTCATAAGTGGTGAATTTAGCCTTAACTAATTTGAAACCAGCTCAGTTTTCTTGCACCAAACTGCTCTGTGATAAAAGTTTGCCCTGTCCACTTTTTTTTTTTTGGTTTTCCTTCTGTGCCACAGTCTTGCTAAAGTAAATTTTCTTTAAAAAAAATGATTTCTTCTTGTTTTCATCTTGTAAGTCAAGAGTGAAAATGAACAAGAAAAAAAGCCCAAATCCTTTAAAGCATCTTGTAGGGTATATTTACATTAGCATTTTAGTTTGAATTACAAGAACACTTTTAAAGCAAATCTCCCAGCTGTACCCACATATTACATATAATTTGCGTTGTGGAGAAGACTTGGATGATGCTAACAGGATGAAAATAAAAACGCTCTCCACACATGCATATAATGGGTTCCAATCACTGATTTTCAGTCCGTGGGTTTAGATAAAAACTATTTGAAAGTAAAACCCTGAGAACCCAGGTAGTGTGTATGTTGGGTCCTCAGTGTCAACAGTTTTCAGATATTTGCTGCTACTGCTGATTGCTAGTGTACACGTAGCTATACTCATTTGAAGTTTCATAAAAATATAGCACAATTCATCCAGACTGGTTACATTACATTAAATATTATTTGCTTTTGAATGTATACAATTTAGATAAATTATATGACATGGAGGTTTCAGGAGATGTATGTCATGATATATATACATGTATGCTGCTGATGTGGCAAAGTGGCTGCTCATGGTTTGGATGGGTGTACCCTTTGCTGGGTAAAAAACTGGCTGGAGGTCCAGGCCTAAAGAGTTGTGGTGAATGGAGTTAAATCCAGTTGGCAGTCGGTCACATGTGGTGTTCCCCAGGGCTCAGTATAGGGGCCAGTTCTGTTTAATATCCTTATCAATGATCTGGATGAGGGGATCGAGTGCACCCTCAGTAAGTTTGCAGACAACACCAAATTGGGCTGGAGTGTCGTTCTGTTTGAGGGTAGGATGGTTCTACAGAGGGATCTGGACAGGCTGGATCAGTGGGCCAAGGCTAATGGTATGGGGTTCAACAAGGCCAAGTGCCAGGTCCTGCACTTGGGTCACTGGAAAGCTGCCTGGCAGAAAAGGACTTGGGGGTGTTGTTTGACAGCCGGCTGAATCTGAGCCAGCAGTGTGCATGGTGGCCAAGAAGGCCAACAGCATCCTGGCCTGTGTCAGGAATGATGTGGTGAGCAGGACTAGGGAAGTGATCATCCCCCTGTACTCGGCACTGGTGAGACCCGACCTTGAGTACTGTGTTCAGTTTTGGGCCCCTCACTGCAAGAAAGACATTGAGGCTCTGGAGCATGTCCAGAGAAAGGCAATGAAGCTGGTGAGGGGTCTAGAGTATAAGTCTTATGAGGAGCAGCTGAGGGAACTGGGGTTGTTGTGCCTGGAGAAAAGGAGACTGAGGAGAGACCTTATCGCTCTCTACATCTACCTGAAAGGAGGTTGTAGAGAGGTGGGGGTTGATCTCTTCTCCCAAGTAGCAAGTGATAGGACAAGAGGAAACAGTCTCAAGTTGTTCCAGGGGAGGTTTAGATTGAATATTAGGAAAAATTCCTTTACAGAAAAGGTTATCAAACATTGGAATAGGCTGCCCAGGAAAGTGGTTGAATCACCATGCCTGGAGGTATTTTTCTAAAAGATGGGTAGACATAGTGCTTAGGGACATAGTTTAGTTGTGGTTTTGGCAGTGTTAGGTTGATAGTTGAACTTGATGACCTTAAAGGTCCCTTCCAACCTAGATGATTCTATGGTTCTATGAATTTACGTTGCTATAAGGTAAATTATGTCAGCTAGTCTAGCAATATTGATTTTCTCCATACATGCCCAGCATGTACCCTCAAATGTTCAAAATGATGCTCAGAGTTAAGCCAGGCAACTGCTGAAAAACTGTGTGAGTCTGAAATTTACCTCATGAAGTCCATTTCTGCTAAAAGCTTTTTCTGAAAACTGCAGTGATGATTTCTTGCATAGTAATATAGAAAGTTACTTCTATCTTACATCTCTAAATTGATTTCACTCAGCTAGACTGAGCAATAAGATTCCACAGGCTCTTCAAGACTAACACTGAAACATATTTCCTTTGATTCGCTAAATACTATTTTTCTAATGTATTAGATTCAGTGGTGACTCTATAGCAAGCTTGACAATGAGTGGAAAAAGAAAGGCAATAGATGCACATGGACTTCTGCTACCTGACAGTAAACAGGAGCAACAGAAAAGTCAGATGGAAGCCTTCCGATATTATTTCTGCTACACTGCAGTATCATATAAGCAAAAACATCAATATGTAATACAGAAAAAAAAAAATTAATAGGGACTATAAACAAGACCTGCCAGGCAAATTTTATATTTTGGCAGATACAGTTCCAAAAATGTAAAGAAGATGTCCCTTTAAATATTTTTAAATTAGGTCATATCTTGCAGTGTTTTTAATTTATTTATTCATTATAATTTGTCCCTTAACCTATTTGTTGTATGACAACGGTAAAGAGGGAGCTGAAGAAGACCCCTGGCAATTTAGCAGGTCCTGTACTATGTTTGGAACTGCTATACTTGTTATAAGATCTAGTTGTTCTTATTTTGGTACCTTATCTATATTCTTTCAGACACAACCTTTAAAATCAAACTATATTGAAAATATACTCTGTGTGGAGACATTCTTAAATGGAAAAGGGCATGGCTTGGTTCCGTTGAGCAACCCAGCGTTTGAACTAAGCACCCAGAATGAGGGAGAAAAGATCTAAGTAAACAAGAAAGGTGACATCACCAAACCCGGGAGAAGAGTTAAACAGAGGCGCGTGAACAGAGGGTCTTAGCCAATCGGGTTGAGGGGCGTTGTGTGTGAACAAGGGAGCTGGACCAATTATAGCGTTGTTGACTATGCATGCTTTTGCTGCGAGCCTATATATACTCTGCTAAAATACGCAATAAACGAGAACGATCATGCTCACATTGAGATCATGTCGTTACTCCGGTTCCAATCCCACTCCGACAACTCTGGTTGTATATACTTTGTTTTATTCGGATAACATAAAAACCTGACATATGCTGAGATATTGCCCCTAAAAAATAATTTTGAGATTAATTTCTAATAGCTTATTCTTTTACAAAAGAATTGACTCTGATAGCACTAGGAAAACATTACATTAATTCATTGAGTAATCATACTAATTGATTTCTGTAGGACTATTAGGGAATTGTGAAAACAGGCAATTACATCAGATTTGGGTTTGACTGAAATCAAAACTCTTGACCAAAATTTCCTTTCAAAATAATCGTGATAGCTTCTTATAATTGCCTCATTATCCTCTCTTATCACTTCAAGTTCTGCCTTCATACTTGATTTTGACTGCCATTTAGTGGTCTGGTGTAAGGGTTATTTGCAGCCCTATGCAGGGATACACTCGCCCGTACACCCAGTCAGAACATGGAGTTAGCGAGAAGCTTTCTGAAGCACTAATTACATATGCTTTTGCTTCTTTGAGGTATGCTACTAAGACTTTAAAAATGATTAGTAATAGGCATCTGCATCACCTTCTGGATCTGTTATGAAAAAGAAAGCTTTTATAGAGTTCTGTACTAACATTTTGAATAATTTCTGAATCTGTTTTCACTAAGGCAAAGAGTTGCTATATTGCATAAATGCTTTCTTATGTTTGTTTCAGTACAGATTCAACACCAGCCAGAATTCCCTGAACATCTCAATAAACTGTGTTTCCTCCCAGATGAATTCTGTTACAGTCAACCATATGGAGGCCTGGAGTACCTCTCCTATGAGGACAGCCTGATATTGTTGGGGTTGTTCAGCCTGGAGAACACAATGCCCTGGGGACACCTTATAGCAGCCTTCCAGTACCTAAAGGGGGCCTGCAGGAAAGCTGGAGAGGGACTTTTTACAAGGGTGTGTAGTGATAGGACAAGGGGAAATGGCTTCAAACTGGAAGAGGGTAGATTTAGGTTAGATATTAGGAAGAAATTTTTCACTCTGATGGTGGTAAGGGACTGGAACAGGTTGCCCAGAGAAGTTGTAGAAGCTCCATCCCTGGAGGTGTTCAAGGCCAGGCTGGATGGGGCTTTGAGCAACCTGGTCTGGTGGGAGGTGTCTGTGCCTATGGCAGGGGGGTTGGAACTAGATGATCTTCAAGGTCTTTTCCAACCTAAACCATTCTATGATTCTATGATTCTATATCCCTCATATTTCAGTCTAGTACTCTCTTCCAGGTTCATTTCTATAGAAGTATGTTTCTATTTATAAGCAAAATAGATCACTTGAAGCAAAACCTCACCATCTTAATGTAGACTCATTGACTTCTTCTAAAATAGTAAATTGAACAATGTCAGAGCTTATTCCCTAGCTTTAAGATCAAATGGCCTGGGACATCTTGTTGTTTAAGCATTTTTAGCAACCAAAACAGGGTGGCTGTGTTCTGGTCACTAATGAATATGCATATAACTAGCTAATAATTGATTTCTGGTTCCATTTCTCCCATTTTTTTCATAGAAGCTCTCAGCACAAGAGGATACCATGCTTCTTCATTTGTTTCTGAGAAGCACCTACCACATTCTGAGGCATAAAATTATAAAAATGCATTTAAATTTCCACATGTGCTGGTTTTGTCACAACCACAAATTGTATATTAGGTCAAACGTAACACATTTGGATAACTAAGGTGTTAAGCTTCTATTATTCAGTCGAATAATACTGTAAAATATTTGCCATTGTATGCAAAAATACTGTTTTCATGGCAGGATACTAAAAGTTAAGAATTAGCACCAAGTAGTCAGTTTCTAAGAACTTTTTTATAAATTATTATGGTTTTAATCTATTTTTACTCTTACAGCAGAATTAAGTTCTACCAACATTATGATTCACTAATCTAATGTGGTCAGCAGTTGGATAAAGAGCTTGTGTCTGCAACTGATCCCAGAAGTCTGTAAAACAGACAGCTTGTCATAGTTTGGGGCTTCACTCAAATTCCTCAGACATAAAAAAATAACCTTAATTGTTCATTTCACCATCTCATTTTGCTCGCTTTTCTTGTTACTTACAGGAGATTTTAAGTTGCATGTTTGTGCTTTAAAACCATTTACATTTAAAAAATTCTTCCTGTATGGTTTAGACTTGTGTTCTTTCATCTATAGTCCATGACTTGACTTTTAATTTTGCCAGTTACCTATTATTTACAGCATCTATGTATCATGAACCTGCTCCTTATCTTTTGAGATAAGAACTGCCTCACTGAAACAACTATGGTATTTTTTAATGTAAAAAGCAAACATAAAATTTTATTCATCTCAGTAGAGCTCCATATATAATACTGGATAGTTTGTTCTTAAAATTTCTTGTCATCATCTGCTGAGTAACATCCTGCCAAGATGAGATTTCACCAATACAGAAAGAAATCCTATAGGAATGATTCAGATGTCTCTTTTCTGTCAATGATAACTTAAGCAAATCTGGAAAAGTTATTTAATGTCTGCTGCTGAGTCTCCCTCCCAGTCAAAGGGTAAAATTGCTTGATATGACGGTAAGATTTAAAGTCCCATCATTTTTAATTCTTATTTTATACTAAATATATATATAATGTAGTCTAAAGTATAAATACCACTGCAATTTCCCTGGGTCAACTACTGAATTTCATGTTTGGTTCTCCCTCATTCGCACGTGCTCAATGAAACCATGGGGTGTCTGGAAAAGAACATGAATGACTGACATACAAGAGGAGATCTAAAGTACTTCTTTGCATTCCACTTATGTTTTCTTCAATTTTTTCAAATGATTATTCTTCTAATTGGGGAAATACCAATTAATACTATATTTTTTATTAAGGAATTACTAGACTTTCTCTAGTGGGAACAAAAAAAATAAAAAGAACATATCAAAAGAATTTCATCTGAACTCCCCTTGAGGAGAAACCAAGAAGCAACAAAACTTGGAATGAATTTATGAATTTTATCCTATTTGTTATTTAATGAATATACAGAACAGGTTCACTGCCCTAGTAGCAGACAAGGGACTGGGAGTTATGCCAACAAAGCGTCCAAGCCAGATGAGCCTGAAGCACTCAGCAGCACTACAAAGAAACAGCAAGTGACAGTAGTGAGAGACTCCCTGCTGAGGATGAAGGCCCCCATCTGCCAATGTTACCTGCTGTCTAGGGAAGATTGCTGCTTTCCAAGGGCTTGGATTTGGAACGTTGTGGCGAGGCTACCAAGGCTTGTCCGGCCCTGGGACTATCACCTCTTGCTGCTTTTCCATGTAGATACCAGTGACATGGCCAGTGCAGAACTGGAATGCACCACAGGTAACTGCATGTCTCTGGGACCATGATAAAGGGCATGGGGGCCCTGATGGATTTCTCCCCAATCCTGCCAGTGAGAGAAAGGGCTTGAGAAGGTGTGGATAAATCCTGTTAATCAACAACTGGTTACATAGCTGGTATTGATAACAGGGTTTCATCTTTTAGGACCATGGGATCTTCTCTCAGGATTGAGGCTAGGAAGAGATGGGATGCACTTGATCAAGTGGGGCAAAAGTATCTTTGACAACAGGTTGGCCAACCAAAATCGAGTGAAGAAGCTATGGACTCAGTTGCCAAGCAAAGGAAGAGGGTGATGTAGACAAGAGAGATGTAGACAAGAGAGACCTCCTGATCAACAGATTAGGGCTGCAAAGGCCCCACCTCTGTTTATGCATAAAAACAAGGAGATGCCAAGAGGACAGCATTATAAGGGAAACTATTGCAGCTTTTCTGAGAAATGAGCACAACTCCTCATCTTTTTGTGCCCATCTAAAGTACATGTACATTAACACATGCAGCACATCATCAAGTAAAGAAGACAGAGCCAGACTCTTCTCAGTACACGGTGATGCCCAGTCAAAGAGGCAAAGGGCACAAACTGAAATACCAGAAAATCTATTGAAATGTATGGAAAACCTTTTTTTACTGATTGGATATTAGGAAGAATTTCTTTACTGAAAGGGTCATGAGGCATTGAAATGCATTACCCAGGGCAGTAGTGGAGTCCCCATCCCTGGGGGTATTTAAGGGTCGTGTAGATATAGTGCTTAGGGACATGGTTTAGTGGTGGGCTTGTCAGTGTTAGGTTAATGATTGGACTAGATGATCTTACAGGTCTTTTCCAATCTAGGAGATTCTGTGATTCTGTGATTGAACACTGGAACAGATTCAATTACCCAGATGTGAATTATCCATCCTTGGATATATTGAAAATCCAACTGTACAGGGTTCTGAGCAGCCTGCTATAGTCGACCCTGCTGTGAGCAGAGGGGGCGAACTAGACAATCTCCTGAGGCCCCTTCCAGTGTCTCCTGTTTTATGATTCTGTAATAAAGAAGCTTGATTCCTGTGTCTGATCCAACCACTTACAATTTAATACATACCTTTCACTACAGTCATATAAATTTATATGGGAATGATGTAAAGGTAGAGAAAACCCAAACAATAGAACCCTAGAATTGTTTTGCAGATATATTATACATTAAGAATTGACAAAAAGGTGGTTCACACCTGTAGAAATCATCTAGGTGGAGAAAATTACATTGACAGAAAATGACACTAAAATATGCCCATACAAAAATGCTGCACTAGTTTATTTAACAACCACTTCACTTGAGTGTATACAAGCATAAGAAGCTCAGGTTCCCCTGGTCCAATGTTAGAGTAAAAACTGTTTAAGGTTGACTTGTGCCAGGATAGGATCCGACTTTTACTTACTAATGACAGATTACATATTACTTTAGATCACATTTCTGTTCTTTTCTTACTTCTATTATTCTGTAAATGGAACAATTTAGTTATACAGGTACTTTACTGAAAGTCTGTAGTAGTCACTGTGGTATTGACCCACACATCAAGGGGAGTTTCAATGTAAATACAGTAAGTGTTAGTCAGAGCATAAGACTTCAGAAATGGAATCTAAGAAAGGAAAAATTGTGCCTTTTTCACTCATGTTTCATAGCGCACATGAGATAAGGGTGTTGCTACATTAGCAAGCAACACACACGAACAGAAAAAGGGTGAAACAATGGGAGCTGAGACCTTACTGTAAACAATACACGTTTTGGGGCAGGGGCGTGCTATTTATATATATATATATAAAATATATATATATTTTGGACTACTTCTAGCATAGTGAGCACAGTCCTGTGGACTAAATACTCATTACTGGATGGAGAGCAGGTGTGCTTTTGAAGCACATCTTCTGGTTCAGTTTCTTTCAAAAGTAATCTGGTTTGTGTGCACTGAAACCACTGTGCGATGTGAGGCAAAGCACAGTTAAGTGAGGACAATTGAGAAATTAATGTCAAAAAGCATAGTCCTGATCTAAACTAATACACTAATGAGTCTGAACCTTATGGACCCTAAGAAACATAGAACACATGGTTGTTTGTCAGTTACTTGGGCCAATAGATTCATAAAGGACAAGTCTTCTGAAACAGCAGTTTGTGATCTCAGTATGGACAACAGCTTGGAAAACTCTGGCTTTATGTCTGTCCCTCATTAGTCAGCTGAGATGCTCAAATTATGTGTAAGTGTACTGATTGCCTATAAATGTTCTCCATATGTTTGTCTGGTTTTGTGCCCACTAGAAAATCAGTAGTCCATTTAACAAAGCCAGACAAAATGTGCCAAGTGATTGAAATAATTTAACTCTTACTGGCCCATAACTGTACATGTCATACCAGTTCCCATACAGCAAACAAATGAAATTCAGTATTCACGCTTCAAAAAATTCTGCTTATTGTCCCAAGCCCTAAAAGACATCAGAGCAAGGAGACTAAATTTAGGCAGTTCGTACTGACAATCTGCCTATTGGCAGAGGTATGCTATGGAGCTGAACTGAACCATGAAGGAGCCAGCTACTTGTTAGCACTGCACTGGCAGAGATCAAAGAAAGTGCACAGAATCATAGAATTGTCTAGGTTGGAAGGGACCTTTAAGATCATTGAGTCCAACCATCAACCTAACACTGCCAAAACCACCACTAAACCATGTCCCTAAGCACCACGTCTACCTGTCTTTTAAATGCCTCTAGGCATGGTGATTCAACCACTTTCCCAGGCAGCCTGTTCCAATGTTTGATAACCCTTTCTGTGAAGAAATATTTCCTTTTCTTTTAAAGGTGAACAACTAGGTGTTTTAAGTACCTTAACTGTGTGACAAGCGACTTATATCTCAGTGTCACATCTGTCTCAATGTTCAGTTAATGCTATGAAATAGAAGCCTACTAAGGAGGTATTTCCAGTTCCTTGATTCTCAGTACTAAGGACAAAGATATTGTGTTTCTTAGGACATCTGTTTCTTGATGTATCAGATGCCAAGTAGTGTTCAAAACCTTGCTATTCCAGTTTCACTCAAATGCAATCATTGAGATATGCAAATAATAGAGAAAAAAAAAAAAAAGACGACTGATGGAGGATTGGAAAAGTTTTCAACTGGTCTGATTTCTTGTAGTTTTTGAGTACATATAATACTTTACCTTAAGTACAACATAACCGTATGAGGCATTCCTAAAATGAGTAACTCTGGTACATGCTGATACTATATACTTCCGTTGTCTCATATTCTTGTTATATTATGTCTCAAATGTCCCATGAAACAAGTATCTGCACTTTACAGGCTTTGTAGAACATTTTTAACATCTGCAAAACTGTTAGCAATTTCTCATGTAAGATACATGCTAGGTGACAATTTCTGATGTTCATATTTGAAGACACTAATAGAATATATGCAGTACTTTTAAAAATCAGATTAGAAATGTTAAGTCATCTTAAAGTTAGCTTAGTCCTAATATATATATATATAGTGTAAGAAATTGACAGCTTCAAATATGACTCTTTTGGGGGCCTTTTTTAGGAGAAACAGCTGTACATTTTGTACAGCATAAGAAAATACAATACACTTTTTGGTTTACTTTGTTGCCACTTGCTGGTTAGCTATGCATCTTGGATGACTGTCACTAAATGAGTACTAAAGAAGTCCAAGCCTGCAGGGAAAAGTCCCGGTGCTATAGAGAACAATAATGTACATTCTGCATGTGTGCACACAGGGGAAAGACACAAAAAGCACATCAAAGAGTCTGACATTTTCATATTCCCAAAACTAAAGTGATTTTATTACCTAGGCAACATTCCCAGTCTTCTCTGGCTATGGACATATGCTTTTTAGTCATGTTTTTATAGTTGTTTCGTGCTTGAGGAATGAGCAATAATTGAGATGGTGTTTTTTATATCTTTTAAATGTGTCAATTTCATTAATAAAAGTAATTATGAACAGTAGGCTAAATACATCTCACAGTATACATGACTGTAGAAACTTGGTTCCTCTTTCTCCTCAGCCTTTGTTACATACACCTGTATCTTCCAAGGTCCCAGCTTTATATTACTCTGGTTGGTTTCGGCGGTATTCCCAAATGATTTACAATTCCTACCTTTCAGACTGTCAGGTTTTCTCCACTAAATCTTTGTCCATTAGAAAATCAACACTATTTATATTTGTATCTGTATGCATTTCACTGAGGCAGCTAAATAATTCTGGTGAGTTTCTTCTATGGAATACTGACTTATAGCTGACTGAGGGGAAGAAAAGGAACTGTGTGAAAGAAACAAGCTTTTTAGTCTGATCTTTTAGCAATACAAAACACCCCTTTGGCAGAAAAGACTGGGGAGAAATTATAGAAGTAACCAAAGCTTTCAGCGTTATGAAGAAAGAATTAAGAAGTGAACTAAGACAACCACCAGCTCAGTATGAATTTCTGGAGTCTCCATTCCCAGCTGCTCTGCATGATACAAGTGGGAAATGCAGAAAAGTAATGTGGGTTTAGACAAAAAAAAAAAAAAAAAAGTGCATATCACAAAAAAAGAATCAGAAATGTATTTTAAAACTGGGTAATTAATATACAGGAATTAAGTTTAATACTAGTTTTGACCCAGTTCAAGTATATTGAATCTCATGTATGGTAATCTAGAGAACCCAGACTTCTACAAAGTTTTAGGCTTTCCTTCTCTGTGTTTGCTGAATATATCTCCTCCTTATAACAGCTGTCTAAATCTTCTCTTATTTTTTTGAATCACCCCAATTATTTTGCTGCTACTGTCAGTTGTACGATTTTTTTCTCTTCCTTATGATATACTATATTTTTAAACCTACCGAATTTCCTTCTGTTTCTAAACCAGCAGATAAGAAGAACACACATCAAACATAGTCAAGTTTTATTTAGCAAGGGTATATCAGAGCATCTTTGTTATATTTTTTTCCCTCTAGCCTGTAGGTGAGAGAAAAATGCACTGCAGACTTAATTTTGGTGAAAATATCATTCCCCAGAAATATAAAAGTCACAGCAATACTTACATGGTTGTAACTGAGAAATTGTACATTGGGAATGTCCTCTGGCCATGGTTACTGCTGAACTGTGCCTCCGAAGTGTTTGAAAGCACACTGGTTGTCCCAGGCAGGAAGAATTCTAGGGACCAGATCATTCTAATGATTTAATGGTGGAAATTATCAAGTTTCAGTGCTGGGACACTGTCCATGTCCTGGCACTGTTTAACCCAACATAGCTGTTACTGCAGACTACTTCAGTCACTAGTTGGGCAATGATGTTAAAAAAATACATCCTTGTCCCACTGCATTGCTCTTGTTTAAAATTTCAAGACCAATAGTAGGATGGAGGAAAAAGCAGAAGTTCTTTTAGGAAGATGTTAAAAAAATTAACTGTAATTATCAGTAAGATTGAAGCTACAAGAATTTTTTTAAGATAGTAACTAGTAATTTTACATTTGATTGCTTAGAGATACTCTCTCTTCTAGGATCACTGTATTAAAACAGCAGTCTTATAATTCTAAATCATTACGTGATTGTCTTATCTGTAGCATTAAAAATACACATGTATGCAGAGGTGAATTTAGCAGGCAAATTATGAGCTTCTCCCATCCCCCAAAAGTCTGAAACCTGTTGCTGTGAGATAACTCAAGCAGCTGCATCTCCACCACCCTTGTCTGCACTGCCCTTGGGTTGGTTACAATCATGTGTTGAGGGAAGAAAGAGAAGAAGGGGAAGCAATTAGTACAGTTTGCTCTTTTTTGTTATTTCACACTGTTCTTGCTTGGAATGACAGCCATCTCCTCTTTCATCATGTCCCTGGCAATTTTCACACTTCCTGACCCTACTGCTAAACTTGGTTCTTGTTTTGGTCACATACTCCTAATGTATAGCACTGCTTTATCCTTACTTATAGAATCTTTAAAACTCAGTTTTGTACTGTCTTGTATAACGTCACAATTTATTCCTGTGAATCTAAGTCCCTCCCATTTGGCTGTTTAGGCAGTTAGATGGCAAATGCACTTCTTACTTCTCCTAAGTATATCTATGCTTTTCATGAGGAAAGGAGTACACAGAAGGAAGCTTGATATATTTCTGGAAAAAAATTAACATGAGCACAAAGTCATTGTCTCCTACAAAGATTTCGTGTGTGTGTGTATGTACATGTGTACAGTTACTTTTTATCATTTTGTAATTGCTCAGCAACAGAATTCTTAATTTAAAAAACTTCGGGTTGTTTTACATTTCAGATAAAGATTCCAGTCTGCTTCTCATATTCATTTTTAAATGAAGAGACTACTCATTATGAAGTAAGGGTTTGTAGCCTAAATAAGCACCATCCTGTTTGCCTTATAAAATTGAGACCTCCTTCCTCATCTATTATTTAGTACAATGGCGGCAGCTAATCCAGAATAGTGCTTATGCTGGCTTTTTTCCATACATATCAGTAGACAAATATTCTTTATTCTTGTTCATAGTATGCATGTTTAATGAAACACCAAAACAGCAAGACGTTCTGGTGCACTTCATTATCTTGTGATTTCTCAATGTACAGAATGTTACAGAGCTCTGCTTTGTTTTCTTCTGCTGTATTATCTTTTAGAAGATTACACACATTATGCAAATAAAAATAAGAGCAGGAGCAATTCTTGAAATAATTTTGATTTTTAAAATAACTTTCAATGTTCAGCATTCTTAAGCAGTGATATTTTCCAGCTCTATATACACTTCTCAGAAACAATCATTTAATCAGAGAAAAATATCTTATTTAGATTTGTATTTTAAACAATTCTACAACTATCTACTTATTTTTTAAAACATCTGATTCAAAGAAACTGGTCCAATTTTTTTCCCACTAAGTTTCAGTCTTGAATTTCCACCCCTCTATGCTGTACCTTTAGCTTTTGGTATAAAATTTTGCAACAGTAACTCATTCATCTTACAACTACAACAGCCTGTCCCTACCTTCTTTAGGCCTATGCTGGGTGTGAGTTGTTACCAATGAGAGAGTAAGTTATGCCCTTTCCATGCTGGAGTAAATTGGCTCCACTTTGATGGCAAGTGAAATACAAGAAAAAATTTACACTTGCCTTCTACAGTGTCCCAGATGTATGCTTCCCTTTTTAGAGAGCTCAGCCTCAAGTCTGGGTCAGCAATATAAAATAATTGGTCCTCAATATGTTAAGATTCTCTCTCAGTAATGAAAGAATGCAGTATGGGACTCAACTTACTCAGTTTTCACTTTATAACCAGAGGGCTAAGAGCTTTGGGCATTTTAAGACATGCTTGTACACTGATACTACACTTTTTAAAAGAAAATACTAACGTTTTCTGTTAGAGTTAAGAAAAAGAAAGAAAAATCAACTACTCCCAGTATACTATTGATTTAATATAAAAAGTTAAATTGAATCATATGCTGTTGCATCAACTTACAGTTTCACTTTGCTCTGGGTATATATGCAAGGTGAAAATCCAAACATAGAATTTAGTAATACACATGGAGTAAAAAGAAGTTGAAATCTATTTTTTGTTAGATGACAGATAAGTGTCTGTTCTGTTGTATGAGGTTCAACAAGGCCAAGTGCTGAGTCCTGCACTTGGGTCACAACAACCCCATGCAGCGCTACAGGCTTAGGGCGGACTGGCTCAAAAGCTGCTTGACAGAAAAGGACCTGGGGGTGTTGGTTGACAGCCAGCTGAACATGAGCCAGCAGTGTACCCAGGTGGCCAAGAAGGCCAACGGCATCCTGGCCTGTGTCAGGAATAGTGTGGCCAGCAGGACTAGGGAAGTGATCATCCTGCAGTACTTGGCACTGGTGAGACCCCACCTCGAGTACTGTGTTCAGTTTTGGGCCCCTCACTACAAGAAGGACATTGAGGTGTTGGAGCATGTCCAGAGAAGGGCAACGAAGCTGGTGAGGGGTCTGGAGAACAAGTCTTATGAGGAGCAGCTGAGGGAACTGGGGTTGTTTTGCCTGGAGAAGAGGAGGCTGAGGGGAGACCTTATCGCTCTCTACAACTACCTGAAAGGAGGCTGTAGAGAGGTAGGAGCTGACCTCTTCTCCCTAGTGACAAGTGATAGAACGAGAGGAAATGGGTTCAAGTTATGCCAGGCCAGGTTTAGATTGGATATTAGCAAAAGTTTTTTCACTGAAAGGGTTATCAAACATTGGAATAGGCTGCCAATGGAGGTGCTGAATTCGCCATCCCTGGAGGCGTTTAAAAAAAAGGTAGACGTGGTACTTGGGGACATGGTTTAGAAGTGGTTTTGTCAGGTTAGGTTAATGGTTGGACTTGATGATCTTAAAGGTCCCTTCCAACCTCAACAATTCTATGATTCTATGATTCTATCTCAATATTCTTAATAAAATATTTTAAGAAAAACTATGTTATACATGCAAAAATGCCCTCTCCACCCCATTATTCCTCTGGTTTAAAACATTATTTTGAAACTATATAGTTACAAATGAGTGGAATGATTTTCAGCAAGCAATGCATACCAAAGTTTTGTAGAAGAAGGACACTGATATTGGTTACTATGCTTTGGAAATTACGAAGGAGAAAATTTTGGGGAATTCCTGAAAAACAAGTAATTTGTGAGAATAATATTTAAAGGTAATCTTTTCTTTGGAAAACTTCTATCTGAGACTGCATTGAGAGAACTAATTTTCTATTTTCTCGTTGTTTAACCAAATGGAGTTGTTGTACATGCATACGTGTTTATATTTTCCTGATATTAGCATTGGAAAATTATTTCACATAGCATTGCTGTACCTCAGGAACAAAAAAAGATGACACTGTAGGTGAAAGAGGGAGAGTAGGGATGTTGCAGGTGTCTTGGCAAATCACAGTCCTAAATTTATATGCCTGAGATGGTTGATCGGAAATACACTATGGCAATCTCCTAAGTCCGGAGTTCTCACAGTGCTCTTGAAGCCTTTTTCTTCCAACCTGCAGAAAACCCCTTTCTCCACAGCACCCCTCAGTTCACAATTTGACCAATTAACACAAGACTATCAAAATTAGATTTGCTAAAGATCTACAAATGCTAATAAAGATTGCTTAGTCAGAGGTTATGTCCTTTCATGCTCTCGTTGCTCTGAATCTTCAATTCGCTACCTGATTTTCCTATTCTACTTTGCCACTGCTTTCTTCCATTTAAAGCCCCCTAAGTCAGTACCTCCCTCCAGGGTCCACCACTGCCTCCTCACACTCCTATCAGTTTTGCACTTCAGTATTTCTGTCTTTTTTTTTTTTCTTTTTTTTTTTTTCTTCTGTTGGCTAATAGTATCCCTTGCTATCGTCCCACTAGCTGCAATGGCTGCACAAATCCACACCTTCAGCTGGTTCCTGACAGGGCCTGGGTAGGATTCCATGAGTAGGAGAAAAGGATGCATGAAGCATCTTTAGTGGTGGACAGAGAAGGAGGGAGAATAAAGAAATAGACAGAGTCAGTGGCCTAATGATGACACAACTGCGCTTACACAGATAGGAAAAGATATAATTTATAATATTTGTAGACAAATTTCAGACACAAATAATCTTTTTGTGGCTTGTTGATGAGTTTGCCTGTCTCATTAGTATGCTGCTGAAACCCCAAGAATGAAGAAAAGCCCTAACCACACACCAACATCATAAATTGTAACAGATTTAATAAATATGGGTAGTGGGTACGGTACTTGCCATACCAATAAAAGGTGTGGAGCATCCTGAAGTCCTGTAAGCAAACATCCTCAATATTCAAAAATAGAACTTCATTTGAGTAATAAGAGGCAAACTCCAGGAAGGCCCACAACATGCAAATTACAAAAGATTGTCCTTAATAAGATCAAGCTCTCCTAGGGAGTGGAAATGAGACAGAAAAAGTTATAGCTAAGATTAAATATTTTTACAGCCTTACATGATTAGAATGAAAGCCTTTAAATTTGCTGCTATCAAACCGAGAGAAAAGCCTCTTCTTTCTCTCATATGAAATATGAGCTAACAGGTAAAGAGTTGTTAACCTTTACTATACCAAATATAGATAGAACCATAAAATACAAAGTCATAATTTCTTAAAGCATAACTTCCCTAAGATCACAGTGTAGTCTAATTACAGCACAGATTATTGATGGTTTTATCACTTCATCCTAAATACCATTAACATTCATTTTAACTATTTGTTAGGAAAACAGAGAAAGAGGGGAAGACAGTTCTTAATATTTGAATGTAAAGTGTTAAGTTAGGATTTTATTGTAAGAATACTCCTATTCCCTTTTCTCTTATCTGTATAAATGTTTCATAATGGAAATCCCTTCTTAATAGTCCGTTAATATGCTAATAAATCTAGAATTAACTTGGATTTTTCAGAAAAAAAGAGAAACAAGTTATTAAAGACTAGAGCTGTTGCTGCTGTTAAAATTATGTTGCAATTTTCAAGACAAAGTAAAACAAACACATTCAAAAGAAGAGGGGATAAATGTGAGACTGGAAAAAATTTCTAAAAATGATGGGTGTTGGCCATGACGCTATCACTCCATTTATCTAACCTGTGTCCAATTTTACAGTTCTTTTTTCTCTTTCTCTTCCTTCTAGCAAACTCTATCTTTAAAATGGTGACAACCCTTAGCTAATTAAAAGATATCTCTATATTAACTTTGCTGTCCTGTTCTACAGTCTCTTTATTCATATTTTAATTGACATATGATTTCTAGAAGAAGCCTCAAAAGTAAGCTCTCATTGATTTTTCAATTAAATAATTCGGTTTTCAAAAGAGTACTTGTATTTGACTTTTGGTGACTTATTTATAAATCATATTACATAACAAGTGAATTAGACTGTTGGACACAATTTTTGCCTTTCCCAGAAAGTAGTGATTCCTGTAACAAGCCACGCTGAGACCAGAAGTGGTAGTTACAGGCATTCTTTTGCAGTCAGAAACTGCTATGATTTTTTTTTAACTTGTGAATGCAGCTATCACTAGATGACTCTGCTAAACAGACTCTTCCAAGTTCTTAGTGTATGAATGAACTTCAGGTGTGCGTTATCAGTAAATGCAAGACTGAATGAAGAAACAGTGAGCAGAGCACCGAGGTTTAGTTTCCAATACAGAGGGCACGTATCAAATACAAACATCCGCACCACCGTGTTATTTTTTGTCCTGGGGTAAATTCTAGAAAATTATGCTGCATTTAGTGATTCAGAATCCTGGAACACTGGAATTCCCCTTTCGGGGAACACGACCCATCCGACTCCAGGCATCCATTGGCTTTCCAGGAGCTGCAGCGCTGGGCTCAGAATGACAAAACTCTCAGCAATAAAGATGCTGAATATTCTCATAAAGGCATGAACAGCACTACCTGGACATTAGGAACTATCTAGCTGTATGAGCTAAATACATGGGGGAGTTTCCCCCATATTTTAAACTTCTATGCATGTTGATCTAATTAAAAAAGCAAAGAATGACGACATAGCTCTGAAAACCAGCACAGTCTAGCCCCAAGAGTTGCAAATTCAACCCCAGGTGAATGTGGATCCATGTTCTCATTCTTTCAAATACCTGACTTCCAACGCACGCCTTGTTTATTTCTCTGTTGGCACAGATATATGAATTCCTACTGGTTTACACTCTGAGCTTTGCATCTTCGTTTGCATGCTCATAGCCTAGTACTAGCACCACCTGTTCTATTTGAAAGTGTACCCTGTAAGATAACTACTGTACATGAGTTGAGGGCTGCTACCAGACACCAGACTGAACTCCTGATGGCAGGAGCACTCACCGCTCACAGACTTTGAGCCAAATGATGCTGTTTGAGACCAAACTGACAGCGTAAGAACTAACTGGCCTCGGGTTTGAAAGTGCTTTTAGTCACAGATATGCATTTAATGTTAACGAGTGACACACCTCTCCACCCGCGGAAGGGGAGATGGAACAGCCTGGGAGAGAAGCCGGCTGGGTCAGGGTAAGAGCTCCTCACACAACGTCCCTGCCCTGCGGCGCTGGGGGTTGAGGAAGGCGATACAGCGTGGAAGGGGGTGAGACGAGTCAGGGCAGCGGCCCCAGACACGAGGGTCGGTCCCTTCCTCATTGCCATTCGGGCCCTGAAGTGCTCCAGCCGCCTCCCATGGCATCGCTGCTGGCTTTCTCCCTCAGCGACCACAGCTCCTGTCAGTGACAGGGACAAAGAGGGAATACCCGGTCCTGATTGGCTCAAGTTCCCGCAATTGGCTGCCGCTGCACGGGTGCTCCGCGCCTGTCTGTCTGGAAGGTTCTCTACAGGCTGGCAAGCGTCGCCGTTAGCGGCTACTGACAGGGCAATTGCGTGAGGGTCAGCACGGTTTAAGCAGTGCTCGTCGTGTGCTAAGCTGCCACATCAGAGAAGCAAATTTTCTGGGTCCTTCAGAAGGAAACGAGCAAGCAGATCCTTCCGGTGAGAGCAAACAGCTCTGCTGGGTTGCCGTGAGGTACTGAAATGTAGAGTCACCGCATGACCAGCCAGTCAGCATGGTTCAGAGACAATGGGATAAACTTAATGTCATAAGAATCTAATATTAATGAAGGAAGTTA
Organism: Pluvialis apricaria; assembly: GCA_017639485.1. NCBI lineage: Eukaryota > Metazoa > Chordata > Aves > Charadriiformes > Charadriidae > Pluvialis > Pluvialis apricaria. The sequence continues at coordinate 99,579,609 of CM030009.1, forward strand.
TGGTTAATTGAGGTTGATCAGGTCTCGTTTTGTCACAAAAAGTCTGGGTTTCTGCCTTTTTTTCTAATGTTTTGCTTCTTGATGTTTGTCTTTATGTTGTTGGGTCAGGTCATGGTTCCCCCCACCCTCCCTTCTCCCATTCTCATAATTTGTTCTTCATACGCTCCTAGTTGCTGTATTAAACCAATTTCCTTTATCCAATCCAGAGGCTCTGTCAGCCATTTTGTCTTATCACTAGAGCTGATCCTTGCATCACATCTTTCAGTTTGGAGAATTACATCACTTTCTTTTACAGCTTGTGTGTAGGATTTTGAAACCCTCTTGTTCTAGTTTATAGTAATACTGGATTAGATTGAATAAAATGTCTTCAAATCTACATATAAATACTGGACTAGATTGAATAAAATTTGTTGGTTAGAAAGGCATCTTTTCCTTGAGCCATATCTAGTAGCTGTCTAGCTGATCGTTTTTATGCCAGACATGCTTAAAGCAGGGCACAAGTACCTACATTTGGCACTTTCAAAAACTCACCTTTTTGTCTTAGATGTGATAGAGGCAGCACATTAATTTGTAATGTGATTTATTATACTGAAATGCTCTATAAATTTAAAGTAGGGATGAGTGAAAGTTCAAAAGAGCAAATTTGACATGAAATAGTTCTGTGAATGTCTGGGTGCTTCGAAGAATATTTGGGTTGAAGTATTTTCAGAACAGCCCATTTCTTTAACTTTCCCCTACTTTTGTGCCTGAGGTTGGCAAAAATGGCACTTTGTGGTATTTGAAGTGTACTGATGTGATAATGGTTGTATGCTAAAGATCTAAATTTGAATCAGCTATTGTGTAAGGTACCAGATACATGTTTTATGGAAAACAGTTGTTCTACTGCTTTTTCTTACTTTATTTAAAAAGCTACCAGCAGCAACACCAGGTTTGAAATTCAGAAGCAAAGTGTTATTTCTGTTTGTCAGTACCTAGACTATTGCTTTGGAATATCGCAGTTAACTCCCGTAGTTCTTCTGTTACCTGAGGTCTAGGGGCAAACTGAAAGCTCTGCACAAGCTTTTAGGTGGGTTAAGTTCCTGTCAGTACTTCTGCTTAACAGTAACATGTTTATGACCTTTCAGTATTCATTGAACAATTCAGCTAAATGTCAAACCAGATACGCGGATCAAAGGCTGATACTCAAATGTCTGTCACTAGCTGGACTAGTTATTTGGGTTATTTTGCACAAACAACTTAAGGCTGTTGTTTTTCATTAGTTTTCCTGAGCTGTTCAGTAGCTGTCACATTGAAGGTGATTTCTTTGACACATTTCCTAGTAAGCTTTCTAGGAGAGGAAGGAAAGAAGGGTATAAATAGAATAAATGGCAGAGGTCAAGAAATAGAGACAAAAAATAATCTATCATCAATTACTAATTACGTAAGAGATCTCAAACTGACTTTGGTTTGTTATCATAAAATTACTTCTAGTCTGGTTAGATTAGGCTTATGCTTAGAATTACACTTCTAAAAACAGTAAAAAAAAAAACAAATCAAAACTGACTTGTTTTCCCAGAAATTCCTCAGCTTTTCTAAGAAGAATCTTTCTCAATTTGATTTCAACTATCACAGTTGCTTATTTTAATGATTGTTCTTAAATGCTTCTTATGGTCTTGCAATGCTCATATTTCTTGTAGTGTCTCATAGAATAACATTTTAAAACAACTAGAAAAACATAAGATCACAGAGGCATGGATTTGTTGTTGAGTATTTTTTCCTTTTGTTTTGCAAATCTAACACTTACATAATGTTTAATATTGTCTGTTCTCAAATAGAAAACCTGTGTCAATATGAGTAAAAGCCATGTTGCATGTTTGTGTGCCTCAGCATGTTATGGATGAATCTCCACAGAGAAAACTAACCCCAACAAGATTTCCTTTGGACTATAAGAACTGACATATCTAAGCAGTAATGGAAATAGTTGATTGAATTTTAAATGCACAGGTCAGCATTCTTTTGCAATGGGAACATGAAATCTAAAATAATTTGAAGAGAAGTCTGTTGCTAGCATTACCCATGATTTAATTTTAAGAGCAGTAAACTTTTAACAGTATTGTATTTTTAAAATGTGTCACTTTAAAATGATCAATATTAAAAGCAGTGATGATTATGAATTTATTAGCAAAGCTACCATTTTTTGAAATGGTAGTGTATAAAGACCTGCAGTGCAAATAACTAGTATTCCCATTTAAGGTCATTTTCCTTGTCACAAATTACAGTACTGTGCAGTTAGATTTGTAAATATGCAGCATGTCTAGATACCGGCCATATTTTAAGCTGGAGCCCACATTGAATGAAACTTGTCTTTGCTACAGGTGTGCTATTGAAAGAAAATAAAAATCATACTTTTGCACATATTTATTAAATGTATTTTATATACACTGATATAGAAATATTACAACGTAAGGCAAAACTCAGTACAGCTCATCAAACTTTGCCTGTACTAGCTGTTCTAAATATGCTCCATCTTGCTAATTTAACTAATTAATTATTTAAACGGTTGGAGAGATAAGCAAATTAAAAATGTTCTTTGTTTCTCTCGTAAGCCTTGCTTAAAATTTAAATAAAGGAAATTCTGTTTTATCCTTGATATCAGATAATATATAATTTATAATGACTTAGGGTTATTAGAATATTAGAACATAAGTGGGTTTGGAAGGACAAATATACTGGTCAGCATTTTTAACATGTCAAACTGTTTAGGGAAGGATATATGAAATAAAAATAGAGAGTAGATAAGGTTTTGAAAATCCATAATGCTATCTGAAGTTCTATAGATAGCTAGTACTTAAGTTATTAATCCCAGTATTTCACACTTTGCAGTGCTTAGGGCAAAAATCACATAGGCTTTGTAACATATGTAGCAAAAGTAAAATAGAAAAAAACTTTTTTTTAAATAAAATAACACATAAGAATATGACAGTTAATGATTCTAATAATCAGATTCAGTAAATGATCCTGGTGACTTTTAAATAGTGGTTTTATGAGAACCCTTCAGTTGTTGTGGCACTGTTTAGAAATCAGAATTTTTATTGTACTTTTTCTACACTTCTGAATCCATGTTTCTTTTTTTTTTCATCTGTATTTCATGTTGCTTATTATAATTTCTCATCCAATTAGTATCAGTATTAATAATCATTGCAAACCTCGTGGCACTTAGCCCCAAAAAGTGTTTCTTTGCTATGAATTAGGCAATCTGACTCTATCTATTACAGTTATTAATATTAGAGCAAGCCATGTATGTCTTTCAGACTAGGAAAAATAGGGCCAATTGTAGATTTTCTTCACACCTCAGAAGTCAATTTTCTTGTGGAGCAACACTATTAATACATTCACTGTTCCAACATACTCTGAAGAACAGGTAAATAATTCATTACCAGAAGACTGAAAAGTAGTGTAGTTGCTGGGACTTCACTATGTAGATCTTGTTTTAGCTTTGTTTACTTTAGTAAAAATTAAAGTAAGGGTTAAACCAACTGAAGATGAACAGGTAACCTGTTTTTTTTAATTTATTCTTTTAAATAAGCTTGCTTATATTGGATATAAGTGCAAACAGACTTGCATAATGAAAACATCATAATAAAAAATGGGAATAATCTAGTTTTGTTAGTGAGTATGTATGGTTATATGTAAATGGTTAAATCAATAATAGCTTAAAAGTGAAGCCTTAAAGTATCAACTCAGGAAAGACCTTTACATTAACAAAAAAGGCTGCATAAATAATGTTAGCAACTCAATATGGCTTAGAGCAATTGCAAATATGATTTCACAGATGCTTACATTTTTATGTTAACATTTATTTCACAAGGTGAAATGAACTGCTGTTAGCACTAACAAAATTAAGTTGCAGGAAGGTTTTCTATAGGAAGAAGACCAGCTTCCAGCAGAACAGAATTTTGGGATGAAAAGTTTTCTGTGGAGGCAAAAAGACCATAATTTTTCAGGAGAAAAAAAGTCTCAAACCTAGGGTTTCTTGCTGTAGTATGCCTCCCATGATGTGCCAATGTTCTGCATTTCTGTTCATGTGTTTCTGTTTCCAGACAAGATATATTTTTGTCCTTTCTGTTTAGTAAAAAATAAAAAATGTAACGTCCCCCAAAAATACCCCAACTCCATAGGAACTTTAAAAATGAAATTACTTTCATTCAAGTTTTGCTCTAGACATGGAAAAACTACCTAGAATATATATCTGCATGCTAAAAATTCTGCTCAACCTATACACGCAAAGTACAGGCTTGAAGATTTGCCATGTTCATAATTCAGATCCTTGTTGTGTGTGATGAACCTTTTTCATTGTTTTTTCTGTTTACTAGATGTTCAGCTGCCATTTTCCATTAACATTGCCATTGCTGTTTCCATTTTCCAATAACATTGGCTGGGGCTTAAGGAAATGATAAATTCTTCATTTACGGTGTAGGAGAGGGAAAATATGCTAATGCTCTTAAATAACACTTTCTTACTGCACACGCTGTTGATTGGATAAAGACATGCTAGTGTGCATTTATGGCTCTGGATATCATAGAATCATAAAATGGTTTCGGTTAGAAAGGACCTTAAAGATCATCTAGTTCCAATCCCTCTGCCATGGCCAGGGACATCTGGCACTAGACCAGGTTGCTCAAAGCCCCATCCAACCTGGTCTTGAGCACTTCCAGGGATGGGGCCTCTACAACTTCCCTGGGCAATCTGTTCCAGTGTCTCACCACTATCATAGTGAAAAATTTCTTCTTGATATCTAATCTAGATCTGCCCACTTCCAGTTTGAAGTCATTACCCCTTGTCCTATCACTACATGCCTTTGTAAAGAGTCCCTCTCCAGCCTTCTTATAGGCCCGCTTCAGATACTGGATGCTATAAGGTCTCCCCAGAGCCTTCTGTTCCCCAGGCTGAACAACCCCAACTCTCTCAGCCTGTCTTCATAGAACTGCTTCAGCCCTCTGTTCATCTTTGTGGCACTCCTCTGGACCCACTCCAACACGTCTACGTCCTTCTTATGCTGAGGACTCCAAAGCTATATGTATACAAGAGATTAAAAGAATTACAGTTTTTGACCCTGTGTACAGCTGGTAAAACCCAGTCTTCTTATAAATACTGTGCTCTGTATTGTACAAGGGAAAGCTACATACAAGGAATAACTACGGTGTTATTTATGCATTTATTGCGTTGTTTAGTGGACAAGCAAAAGATGATTTGGAGGAACTCAAAGGTACCATGTATTTCAACCTGTCTGCAATGGATAGTAACACATAATTATAATAAAGGGAAATAAATAAATAAATAAATATGTATCAAATCCTGTTCTTTCAGGCTTGCTTGATTCACTGCATGCTTACACTATGCAGCTTCCTGTCATTTTATGTTGTTCAGTGTATACTGTACCCTGACTGACAGTCCAACCTTTTTCCACCCTTCCTCATATGAGAGATGTACTGGTCTCAATAATATTAGTGGCCCTTTGCTGGACTCTCCAGTAGCGCCGTATCTCTCTTGTGCTGGGTAGCCCAGAACTGACACAGCACTTCAGGTGTGGCCTCACCAGTGCTGAGTAGAGGGTAAGGATCACCTCCCTCCACCTGCTGGCAACACTCCTCCTAATGCAGCCCAGGATACCATTGGCTTGCTTTGCTGCAAGGGCGCATTGCTGGCTCATGTTCAACTTGATGTCCACCAGGACCCCCAGGTCCTTCTCTGTGAAGTCTTGTATCTATCAAGGCCTTTTTTATCTACTTATACTTACATATAATTTATTGTAACATGGCACCTTCTGTTATTGTAAGTCTACACAGAGATGAAATAATACGTAAGATTTTTTAGTTTACATAGAGTTCCTCTATGCATGATTTACATGTATGTGAGTAATGTTCTGTGCTTGATGTGACAATCTTCCTGTAATGAGAAATCCAAAAAGCATAGAATTTCAGTAGCTGATTGATAAATGGTTTTAGTGAGATTAGAAAAAATACTTTTGCTTTCTAAACAAAACTGTTGTCAGCCTCCTTTCACTTCTAAATTTGTAATCCATTTCTGGAAGAGTTTTTTGGAAGTAGGTCATTATCTTGCATTCCTGGTTTATATGAAAACCTAACCAACCTGACAATAGAACAGTTTTTAAGAGGTGTCTAATAGTTACTTGTGGGTATGAATTCCCCGTTTTTGCCTGTGTGTTTGTAGCATCTTTTTTTTCCGTTCTAACACTTGCTTTCAAGGCGCTGATAAATATGCAGGGAATTGAGGAAATCTCAGAAAAACTTTCCAATTCATTAAAATATTTAATAACTAATTTGGGTGTGGCTGTGATGTAATAGAAAGCATTAACATGTGGGCTAGTAATATAATTTGTTTCAATGTATTTTCTTTTTTCTTTCTTTGGCACAACTGCCAGAAAATTGTTTTCTCTTTACAAGTTCATCTGTCAGTATTCTATTTAAAAAATACAAAATATTTAACAAAATCTTGTTTTCTCCTATATTAAACTTTGATTTACTGTCACTTCAAATATTTCCTGCTTCATGGACTCACACTGCCAATTTTCCTGTCTCTTCACGGAGAATATTTTGCAGTTCACAGAATCACACAGAGTCACAGAATGGTTCTTAGCTGAGTTCAGAGATACAGAGCAGTAACAGTAGACTATCAATTAAGATTTTTTTTTTTCTAACATATGGAGTCCACAGGTTGCAAGTTGTATTTAGTTGCATGGAATAGACTTGCCTGTGTAAAATATAGAGGAGAAAATGTTACTTTCTTTTTTTTACTAGAATATGTAGTTAACTCACCCATATACACTGAGGTCATCTTGAGTGTCCAACCTGCTTTCAGGCAATTATTTTTCTGTTGTCTTATTTTGCTCTGTAAATAAGTTACTGACATTTGATATTTGTCAGAATGCCCTATCTCAACTCAGAAAGGTACCCTTCAATTTTATTTTCTGGCTTTTAAAATATATCTGAGTGGGTTCAGAAAATCCATGTTACAGAAATCATGGGTGTGTCCCAAGCAAACATAGCAACTGTGTTAGTCAACACGAGCACAAAACAAATAGAGTGTAGTTGGGAAAAATACAAATCACAAGTAGACTAGGTACAAATCGGTTGGCGCAAAAGTTGAGTTGACCAACTATAGTAAGAATATACATGTAAATAATTTAATTTTAAGTACTGGAATCAGCAGAGCTGTTCCCCACTAAATAACATATCAGGACAATCATACTGAGCTTAACTTTAAACTTTTAACTGCCTTTCTTTTTTATTTTGCTAACTTTGTTCCAATAAAATACTCTAAGCTTTTAATTTGGCAGGAGAGGGTAAGAGTATCATCATAGAAAGGTCTGGGACAATTGCCCAATATGCATTTCCTTCAGAGTTCTGATGCTTAACTTACTGTATTTTTAAACTGTATTAGGAAATTAAATAATTTCTCTTTACTGTTAATATAAAAGCTCATAGCCCATAACTCTTTGAAACACAATTGCTCAGTTTCCAAAGTGCGAATTCAGTAACAAAACAGTTAAAATGCAGCAATATGATTTGCAGACTGTAAACACTTGTAGATGCCACAACGCTGCTGTGTTGCACAGTTTATTATCATGCTATGGCAGTTTATTTATGCACTCAGCTTTCAAAAAACTCAACTTTTGTTTGCTGTCTGTTAATGGCTTCCAACTTACATGGATTTTAATAGGCTTTAAAATCTAGCCTGAAGGCTGTTGCAATGTTTAGCAAGTAATGAAATAATTCACATTAGTCATACTTACCATTAAAGTGTTTCCTAACTTTTGGTAAAAAGAAGCCTTGTTAGAAGTAAGCATGCTCCAAAAGAAGCAATTAAAACTTCTGCTGAATGGAAGTGTTTACATTGCTGCCCCTCTCTAATTAATAATCAATTTAGCAGATGTTCACCTTTCTCTCTTTTTTTTATTTTTTTTTTTCTTGGTAGAATGTGTTGGTTCCAGCAGGGATGGGGTTAATTTTCACAAGGAGCTGGGATGGGTCACAACCTGGATGGCTGACCCAAACTAGCTAAAGAGGTATTTTGATACCATTTGACATTACACTAAATATATAGCATGGGAGCTGGCCTGGGGGAGGGAGGAATTACTGCTGGGTTTTTTTTTTGCTGGGGCTGGGGTTTTTTTTGGGTTCCAGTCGGTAAGCGATTGCGTGTTAATTCTGTTCTGTGTATTCCTTTATCAGTGGTGGTGGTGGTGTTTTCCCCTTTCTTTGCTGTCCTGTTAAACCTCCTTTATCTCAACCCACAAGTTATGCCTTTTTCTTCCAATTCTCCCCCTGTCCCACCGCAGAGTGGGGGGAGTGAGAGAAGGGCTGCTTGGTTCTTTGTTGCTGGCTGGGGCTAAACAACAACATAGACACATAAGCAGCAAAAAGATGCTTCATACTTTTCAGTTCTGTGAGACTATGTCAAACACCTCATTGCATGCAGATACCGGATAATTTTGAAGCTGGAGATAATACTGGAGTGTGGTTACAATTGGTATAATAGCTTTGCAGTGTGATGAAAAATGTCCTATAATACATGTCATTTTGAAATGGATATACACGCTGCTGAAGTTTTATTCAGTTTAAACGGTCAGAAATTTAGCACTCACAACACCTGATCATTAGTACATTTAACGCTATCACTATAGAGCTGGAAGACCCAATCATTAGTCTATATAATGCTATCACTGTAGAGCTGGAAGATTTATATTTATGCTATCTGGATTACTACCGAATACACCCTCTATTCTATATCATGCACTGTACAGGAGACAGTATTCCTCATGTCATGAGTTGTCTCGTACTGCTTAATTAAGATACTTGGGCACAATTTCATATAAAAGGTGTTAAACAAGTTGGATAGTTATATAATCCTGAGAATTTCCATAATAAATTATTTGATATTGAGTTCTGTTTGGATTGCATGCTGAACAGTACAACTCAGATGACTGTGAATACCTGTGTTTTAGGCATGTAGGTGTAATATCTAAGCAAAGTAATTTTATAGGAGACATAATACCTTTTATTAGAAAAACTTGGAGGAGGGAGGAAGAGATAGTAAAGGATTTGGAGGACACAAGTTGATTACACAAAAAGGTAAATAATGTGTTGCGTACCTACCTCATATCCTCTCTTTTCATCGTATCCGTAGGTCAAACTATTGATACCTTTATAAAATTTTCAAGTTTTGAAATAGTGAAGCACCTGTTAGAAGACAAAAAACACACAACAATCAGTAATAATGCCTGTTGTAATTGTATTAAAAATACAAAAAGTAACATTATTTATTTTACTTAATACATGACAGAGATACCAATGTGTTTGCTTGCCTGGATGGGAAGGAACATTTTGTGAATATGAATCAAATGAATGTAATTCGGACCCTTGTAAAAACAATGGCACCTGCGTGGATCTTTTCAACAGCTATCGGTAAGCGTTGCATTTTCTCACTATATGATTATGTTCCAGGAATGACAGACCTATATATCCAGTTATTCTTTTATTTCTCAGCTTGGGGAATGGAATGTTATTACACCTAGATGAGCAAGCGACTTATGTCATGGATACACTGCTTCGCTGCACATTCATTTGAAGTCAGCAGACATAATTAGTTGTAGATGGAAGAGTAAAAAAATTCATCAATTCAAAAAACTTAGCAAGTAAACTAATCTGGAACAGTATTTTGTCAAAGAAAATATAGGATCTCTTTCTGTCATATATGCCCTTTGAGCACAGGAGATCCTTTAAGAGTAAAAGTAGTGGGAGTGGACATAGTTATACAATTTTAGATGAAGAGATTATACCATTGCTGCCACCTTGTGGCTTAAAATGAAAACAAAATAGTAATTTAACTAAAATTTACAGCTACACTGGGAGAAATTGAGAGAAATGAGGATTTGATGCTAACCGTATTATTTTTAACTCAAACCCCAATCTTTATTTCATGCATGCATTCATGATTTAAAAACGATTTTGTTTCAGTATTATGAGGATAAGAACTCCATAAACAATCTAGCAATCAGCTTCTGTTATTTGTAGCAGGAGTTTACCTATATTATGATGTCAATATTAGAACAGTCATTCTGTATCTAAATGTAAACTCTGAGCTGCAGGAGGCAGTGAGGAGGCTGTGTAACATCAGGGAGGCTGAGAAGCAGATAGATAGCTGGTTCCAAGTTCAGTCTGCAGTGGAGCAACAGCCCACAGCCAAACAGCCAAAACCTCCCACTGTGGCACACACAGAAGGGGGGGCGGCCAGTAACACAGAAGAATGGAAATTTGTGACAGCAAGGACCAGCAGGAGGAAGAGACTTCCCCAGAGACTGAGGTGTCCTTGCAGAACCACTTCACAGCTCTGCAGAGTGAAGAGGAAATACCCATTGCATGAGGAGAGGCTCTGGAGCTCAGTAAGGCAGCCCAATCTGCTCCTGGTGCCACAGCCATGGGTTTGGCTACTTAGACCATGGGACTCGCTTTGAGAAATGTGGTGTACTTCGGCCTGATGGGGTCCACTTGTCAGAGAAGGGGAGGAGTATCTTCAGTCAGAGGCTTCCCAAGATCGTGAAGAAGGCTTTAAACTAGAGTTGCAGGGGAAGGGGAACCTCAGTCTATCACACTCCTACCAATAAGATGCCAATGCCAGAAATCACAGAATTATAGAATGGTATATGCTGGAAGGGACCTTAAAGATCACCTAGTTCCAAACCCCCTACCAGGGGCAGGGACACCTTCCACTAGACCAGGTTGCTCAAAGCCCCATACAGCCTAGTCTTGGGCACTTCTAGGCATGGGGCATCCACAACTTCCCTTAGCAATCTGTTCCAGTGCCTCACCACCCTCATGGTGAAGAATTTCTTCCTGATACCGACTAGAAATCTACTCTCTTCCATTTTGAAGCCATTGCCCCTTGTCCTATCACTACATGCCCTTGTAAAAAGTTCTTCCCCAGCTTTCTTGAAGGCCCCCGTTAGGTACTGGAAGGCCACTATAAGGTCTTCCTGGAGCCTTCTCTTCTCCAGGTTGAGCAACCCCAAATCTCTCAGCCTGTCCTCATAGCAGAGGTGCTCCAGCCCTCTGCTCATCTTCATGGCCCTCCTCTGGGCTCTTTCTGACAGGTCCATGTCCTGCTTATGTTGGGGGCCCCAGAGCTGGACGCAGTACTCCAGGTGGGGTCTCACAAGAGCAGAGCAGAGGGGCGTAATCACCTTCCTCGACCTACTGGCCACACTTCTTTTCACGGAATCACAGAATCACAGAATGGTCAGGATTGGAAGGGACCTCCGGAGATCATCTAGTCCAACCTCCCTGCCACAGCCGGGTCACCTACAGCAGGTTGCACAGGACAGTGTCCAGTCGGGTTTTGAATGTCTCCAGTGTGGGAGACTCCACAACCTCTCTGGGCAGCCTGTTCCAGTGCTCTACCACCCTCAAAGTAAAGAAGTTCCTCCTCATGTTAAGATGGAACTTCCTGTGCTCCAGTTTGTGTCCGTTACCTCTTGTTCTATCACTGGGCACCACTGAAAAAAGATTGTTCCCTTCACCCTGGCACCCTCCCTTTAAGTATTTATAAGCATTGATAAGATCCCCCCTCAGTCTTCTTTTCTCTAGACTGAAAAGACCCAAGTCCCTCAGCCTTTTCTCATAAGATAGATGCTCCAAACCCCTAATCATCTTTGTAGCCCTTTTGATGCAGCCCAGGATGCAGTTGACTTTCTGGGCTGCAGGCACACGTTGCTGGCTCATGTTGAGCTTCTCATCCACCAACACCCCGAAATCCTTCTCCTCAAGGCTGCTTTCAATCCATTCTCCTTCCAACCTGTATTCGTGAGTGGGATAGTCCCAAGCCACATGCAGGGCCTTTCATTTGGCCTGGTTGAGCTTCATGAAGTTTATACAGGCTAACTTCTCAAGCCTGTCCAGGTCCCTCTGGATGGCATCCCTTCTCTCTAGCATGTCAACTGCTCCACACAGCTTGGTGTCACCGGCAAACTTGCTGAAGGTGCACTGAATCCCACTGTCCATGTCACCAGCAAAGATGTTAAATAATACCAGTCCCAGTACCAACCCCTGAGGAACACCACTCATCACTGCTTACCTTGGACTTCCCTTGTCCTGCTCATCACACTATTCGTGACACAGGCCAGGATGCTGTAGGCCTTCTTGGCACACTGCTGGCTCATATTCAGCTGGCTGTTGACCAACACCCCCAGGTCCTTTTCTACCGGGCAGCTTTCCAGCCACTCTTCCCCAAGCCTGTAGCACTGCATGGGGTTGTTGTGACCCAAGTGCAGGACCCGGCACTTGGCCTTGTTGAACCTCATACCATTGGCCTCCACCCATCGATCCAGTCTGTCCGGATCCCTCTGTAGAGCCATCCTTTCCTCAAGCAGGTCAACACTCCAGCCCAACTTGGTGTCATCTACAAATTACTGAGGGTGAGCTCAATCCCTTCATCCAGGTCATTGATAAAGATATTAAACAGAACCAGACCCAGTACTGAGCCCTGGGGAACACCATTTGCGATCGGCCGCCAACTGGATTTAACTCCATTCAGCACCACCCTTTGGGCCTGGCCATCCAGCCAGTTTTTTTACCCCACGAAGAGTACACCCATCCAAGCCATGAGCAGCCAGTTTCTCTGGGAAAATGCTGTGGGAAACAGTGTCAAAGGCTTAACTGAAGTACAAGTAAACAACATCCACAGCCTTTCCTTCATCCACTAAGCAGGTCACTTTGTCGTAGAAGGAGATCAGGTTTATCAAGCAGGACCTGCCTTTCGTGAACCCATGCTGACTGGGCCTGATCACCTGGTTGTCCTGCATATGCCACCTAATGGCACTCAGGATGATCTGTTCCATAACCTTCCCCAGCACCAAGATCAGACTGACAGGCCTGTAGTTCTCTGGATCCTCCTTCTGGCCCTTCCTGTAGGCGAGTGTCACATTTGCTAACCTCCAGTCAACTGGGACCTCCCAGGTTAGCCAGGACTGCTGATAAATGATGGAAAGTGGCTTGGTGAGCACTTCTGCCAGCGCTTTCAGTACCCTCAAGTGGATCCCATCTGGCCCATAGACTTGCGTGTGTCTAAGCGCTGTAGCAGGTCACTCGCCATTTCCCCTTGGATTATGAGAGCTTCGTTCTGCTCCCTGCCCCTGTCTACTAGCTCAGAGGTCTGGGTACTCACAGAACAACAGGTCTTACTGTTAAAGACTGAGGCAAAGAAGGCATTAAGTACCTCTGCCTTTTCCTCATCCTTTGTCACTACGTTTCCACCCCCATCTACTAAGGACATAGATTATCCTTAGTCCTCTTTTTATTGTTAATGTATTTGCAGAAACTTTTTTTTTATTGTCCTTAACATCAGAAGCCAGGTTAAATTTTAGGTGGGTTTTGGCCCTTCTAATTTTCTCTCCTCACAACATCTTTGTAGTCCTCATGAGTGGCCTGCCCTTTCTTCCAAAGGCCATAAGTTCTCCTTTTTTCCCCGAGTTGCAACAATAGCTCTCTGTTCAGCCAGGCTGCTTTTTTTCCCTGATGGCTCGTTTTTTGGCACATGGGGATGGCCTGTTTCTGCGCCTTTAAGACTTCCTTCTTGAAGAATGTCTAGCCTTCCTGGACTCCTTTGCCCTTCAGGACTGCCTGCCAAGGGACTCTGTCAACCAGGCTCCTGAAACGACCAAAGTTTGCCCTCTGGAAGTCCAAAGTAGCAGTTGTTGATTCCCCTCCTTGCTTCTCCAAGAATCAAAAACTCTGTCATTTCATGACCACTGTGCTCAAGACGGCCTCCATCTGTCACATACCCCACAAGTCCTTCTCTGTTTACAAACAACAGGTCCAGCAGGGCACCTTCCCTAGTTGGCTCCCTCACTAGCTGTGTCAGGAAGCTATCCTCAACACACTCCAGGAACCTCCTAGACTGTTCCCTCTCTGCTGTATTGTATTCCCAGCAGATATCTGGTAAGTTGAAGTCCCTAATGAGGACAAGGGCTAGCGATTGTGAGACTTGTCCCAGCTGCTTATAGAATATTTGGTCTGCCTCTTCATCCTGGTTGGGTGGTCTGTAACAGACTCCCACAATGATATCTGCCTTGTTGCCCCTCCCCCTGATTCTTACCCATAAACACTCAACCCTATTGTCACCATCATTTAGTTCTAGACATTCATGACACTCCCTAACACACAGGGCTACCCCACCACTTCTCCTTCCTTGCCTACCCCTTCTGAAGGGTTCTGAAGGGCCCATGGCAGCACTCCAGCCATGTGAGTCACCCCAGCACATTTCCATGATTGCAACTACATCATAGTTTTCCTGCTGCACGATGACTTTCTGCTCTGCCTGTTTGTTGCCCATGCTGCGTGTGTTAGTGCAGAAGCACTTCAGTCGGACTATCGGTCCCATCACCTTTTTGCTGGGAGGAGGCCTACCTCCTACTGACCATTACCAGGCATGGCTGTAGTTTCTAACCCATCAATGACCCTCACATCTCTGCTGCTGCATGAATCTCCATCCCCTACCTTCACTGAGTCAGCACGCCAAGGGACCTCACTAGCATACCATCCCATAAACATTGGCACACCACTCACAGGCTCTCTAAAGAGCTTGGTTTCATCCCCTTCCTCCTTCAAATCTAGTTTAAAGTCCTTTCAATAAGCCCTGCCAACTCCTGCACCAAGAACCTTTTCCCCTTTTGAGACAGGTGTACCTCATCAGTCACCCACAGGCCTGGTGTCGCATAAACCAACCTGTGATCAAAAAACTCAAAGTCCTGCTGCTAACACCAGGCTTGCAGCCAGGTATCGATCTGCTGGCTGTTCCTGTTTCTTCCCTTGTCCTTCCCTGTAACTGGAGGGATAGAGGAGAACACTAGTTGTGCTCCTGATCCCTTAACCAGTCGTCCCAAGGCCTGGAAGTCTCTCTTGATCACCTTTGGGTTTCTTGTAGCCAGTTCATCACTGCCTGTCTGAAAAATCCGTAATGCGTAATAACCTGAAGGACATATCAGGGAAGGAAGCTTTCTCTTTATATCTTTAACCCAGGCCCCAGGGAGGCAGCAGACTTCCCTGAGAAGTGGGTCCAGTCTGCATATTGGGCCTTCCGT
This sequence comes from Pluvialis apricaria, assembly GCA_017639485.1. Taxonomy (NCBI): domain Eukaryota; kingdom Metazoa; phylum Chordata; class Aves; order Charadriiformes; family Charadriidae; genus Pluvialis; species Pluvialis apricaria. Next base: position 99,594,742 of record CM030009.1, read on the forward strand.
TCCCTTCAGGAGGGAGTCATCTGCGACAATGACCTGTCTTTTTTTCTTTACTTAAGAGGTTTTGATGTGAGGTGTAGTTCAGCTTAACCTCAGCGACACCTCTGTGCTAATTGAATCATCTTTCTTGTCACGTTTTAGTTGTGCATGCAGAGCCTCATACCTGTTTTGCAAGGGTACTTCCCCAGTTACTGGGAAAACATGCCTGCTGCACCAGGCAGGAACTTGTTGCCATTCCCACTGTCCTCTAACTTACCTCGTTTGGCCAGGCAGAGCGAGGATGGGGAATCCTCTGTATCATGTGCCCTGCCTGCCTGTTGAGCCTGAGAAGACTCCAGGGAGACCTTATAGGAGCCTTCTAGTACCTACAGGAAAGATGGGGAGGGAGTTTAATGATAGGACGAGGGACAAATGCTGTTAAACTGCAAGAGGGTAGATTTAGATTAGATATTCGGAAGAAATGTTTCACTCTGAGGGTGGTGAGGCACTGGAACAGGTTGCCTAGGGAAGTTGTGGATGCCCCATCCCTGGAAGTGTTCAAGTCCAGGCTGGATGGGGCTTTGAGCAACCTGGTCTAGTGCAAGGTGTCCCTGGCCATGGCAGGGGTTTGGAACTAGATGATCTTTAAGGTCTCTTCCAACTCTAACCATGTTATGATTCTATGGTACTGCTGCATAAAGAGCACACTGTAATGACTGTACACAGTACACACTCTAGTTGTTGTGCAGTGATTATATTCCTGGTACTACAGACAATAATCAGAAAGAAAACCTACCACAGTTGAAAACAGACAAACAATACCCCAAATAGCCAAAAAAAAATTTAACTAAGTTAAATTATATTTTTTTGCATTAATTTATGTTCAGAATTTAACGGAAATACTTCACATTATCTTAGAGCTGCATTTTTATATAGCATTAGATGTCCTATTTTTGTAATTTTTTTTTTCAGTCCAGTAACAGAAAGAGTTTACCGAGGTGGAGAAAATCTGTGAAAATATCTTTAATTGCTTTTTTTCACTTTTTTAAGTCTGTTGGGACATCAATAATTTTTTAAATTTTTTTTTTTTTTTTTGTAGTTCTTATTTTTCTGAAGTTCATAGTTCTTTGTAGTCTACTAGTGAAAAATAATTTTATAACTGCATACCATTGACGTCTCATTAGCTGTTATATTATGGTAATTTTAATTCCTACATGATATAATGGATTGTATAGGTATATGTACAGTTTCACTGTCCTCAAGGACAACTCTAGGTGCATGAATATTTTGCAACCATGAATCATTATCTGTCCTTACATTTTACCTATTTTTTCAGCCTCTGGAAGCATCATATATATTGCAGAAGTTAATTTGGCTTTTCCTGATTTTGTTCATAGCTGTGTCATCTACATATGAAAACATCCAAACATTCCCTATAGTTTAATGAGAAAAAAAATGTTTAAAAAGTACTTTTTCTGGATTTGGCAAATACTGAACTGTTACAGGAAATATTTACAAAAGAATTGGTTTGAACTGTAAGCACCACACATATTTTTCCTCACAGCTATTTGTCCTAGTTGACATAACATAGCAGGAAAATTAGACATATCATTGAATCATTATACACAAGGGTCATGATAAGCCAAACAAAACCAACTTCTTCAGAAATATCTGTAGTTGAAACTGTGAGTCTAAGATTTAATAACCACAAGGAAAATCGGTCTAGACAGATGTTTGTATTGTATCATCTAAAGCTATTTGATTTCAATCATTAGTTGTCCTAGTCTATACTCACAGATGTTAAAAGACAAGACATTCTGCTTTTTTTTCACAATTACTTAATATCAAAAAGGTGTTGGTTTCTATTACCTTTTTTAACATTTTTTTCTTAAAAACTACAGTAACAAGACAGTTTTCATCTCATGGTAGCTAAGCAGTGGCAGTGACTAGTATCTGATCCTGACGACATCCAGCCATACCTTTAAAATTAAATGTAGTCTGTAAAACAGGGTAACTGGTTTCTATCTGCCTAATCGAAAAGATCATTGGCATTCTTGAGCTGTGCCTAGGCATCGTTATTGACAAGCACTAGTTGGTCTGGACAAAAGTCAGGCCAGGAACTGCTGCAACAGTGACAGACAATGCAGTTTCCTTGCCTGTGGCCATGTTCTGGCACTGTTTGTTTTCCTGGTGTAAGTTTATCTGCTGGAAATGGTAGCCAGAATTTTCTGCATTTCTTTGAAGCTGGCCACACCACTGCTGGTACTTGATATCACTTCTAACTTGAATTAATGTAAAGGATAGATAACATAGCTTTCTTTTTTGCCTTTGACAATACTCATTAGTTTACCTTCTCTTAAGTATTTGCAAATCCATTTGAAAACATCATTTCTTGGAAAACTAGATAATTTATTGTGCAACAACATAAAAAATATTTTTTTTTCTGGAAAAAAAACCCAGAAAATAGTATAATGCAAAAGGAAATCTTTTTGTACCAAGTTAGAAATCTGTAATAATGAGAATAATACAAACCATAACTACTAATGAAAAAAATATTTTTAAGTTCTTTTATTTATCTGGCTCTAGTGATTTTTGAACCTTGTTGTGAAAACTTGCAGACAAAACTGAAGGATCAACAAGTAAGCCAGAACTGAACGCTTTTCTTTGTGAATTCCAACATAGAAAAATAAATCTTATGCCAACAAAAAGAAAGCATTCTCAGTTGCGCATTTTTATTGAAAAAAATTAGAATAAGAAATTTAGAATAAAAATGATTCTGAATCAATAGTTAAGATTGAATTGTTAAATGTGAAACATTTGTTACATAATTCCTGTTTCATTCCGGTTAATTTCTGTTCAGCTGATAAACTAAGAAATTTCTTTTGATCCCTTCTCACTTTTCAGTTTGGCACATACCACAGCAAAGAAATGAATTTAGAATATTTTCATGCATACATTTGCAGTACCCTGTGAACCTTACTCTAATTCTCACGATAGCATAATCTCTCAAATTATGTCTCTGAACATTTATAGACAGATGCATCTATTATCAGATGAATTCCCTTTTTCTCCTCTATCCTATTGTATCATCTCTCCTGATACTTCTGAGGTTTTGCCCTAATAACATCAAACTCTAATTAAAGCCCTTGTGTCTCTTTTGCTCTTACCAACTTACAGGGAAACTTGAAGTGAAAATCTCTTCGACTCTTCTTGCAAAATAATAGGCAACATTTTATGGATGAACTGGTGTTTATGTTGATATAGAATAGTTTGGAACGTTGCTGTAATCATTATGACATTAAAACTTGGAGAATTAAACAAGTGTCTTTCCAAAGTACTCAATTCTTTCTGTATATCCACGTTGAATCCCACAGATTCATGCTATTTGCCATTTTGTCAGTATTCATTGTAGAGGTTGTTACAAAGAATAAAGATGGTAAGTGTGTTGCTGCTGCTTTTCTTTTTATAAAATACCAGTGGACCTCTCCATGCTGAGCAGGAAATCAGACTTACTTAAGTATATTTCCTTATACCATCTATTGAGATCATGTTCTTTATCAGTTTTAGTGTTTGCTTCAGTAAAGTTATCCTTTGTCAGCAGTTGAACCCATCCACTAAGATATTGTTTTATAATTTGTGTGTAAACTGAAGTCCAGTTCTATTTTTATACCTGTAGTTTATACTTTTTCCTCTTTGTTACTTTTTTTAAACATTTTCCTTTTTAAAAAACTTTAAAAAAAATACAGAATAGTCACCTTTACAGTATCTTCATTCACTGCTTGGGACTCATGCTGATGATTCATGCTAGTGAATCTAATAATGCCAGACCTTAGCACCAGAGCTCTGTCCAGAATCTCTACTCCATATGACTTTACTATAAATTCCTTTCATTGTAACTTAATTAAAGATAAGTTTGTTGCAAGTGAATATATAGATGCATATATTAGTTAGGAAATTAGTGATCTCTGTCATGGGAGTATTTAAAAGGACTGACAAACTATGCAAGTTCCAAACTTCAGAATGACTATACAGGATTGCTAATATTCATTAACATTAAACAATGCCAAAAGTTAATTCTTAACTGCTGTTAATCATTATCATTGCCTGTACAACACCATTAGTCCTTACCGTTAGAAACTTTACAAGCTAACACTGTTTTATTTAGAAATTTATTTATATTTGTATGTTTATTTATCACATGTTTATATAATCGTGCAATACTATGGAACTGATGCTGTTTAGTTAGCACTGCTGGCTGCGGCTGTTGATGGTTCTTAGTTGCTGAGGTCAAGGTAGTCAGTCCCTAGAGTTCTTCAGTGAGGGAAGGAGGAACTACAGTATCTTGTCTTCTTCTTCACTTATCATCAATGTTTTATGCTTCCTGCTTCCTCTCCAAAAGAAAAGTGTAATCTTAACTGCCCTTGACATCTTCTTACTTTTGAAATCAGGACCCTTTTTTGTTTCACTTATTTCTGCAGAGACAGACATCTTCCCTGCCTGCTCATTCTTATCCTTTAGAATTTACTTCTGGTACGTGTTTTCTTACACCCTATCCGTGCAGCTCTATCACAGGTCTCCATTTGCACCTTCACAGTTATGGATATTATTTATATATTTAACCCTAGTTGTGTTACAAAATGCTGTAAGTGGTGTTACAGTATTACAAAATGCTTATACATTTTCTCCAGTTATGCTATTTTAGTGTGCTTATGTCTGGAACAACTATTAGGTACAGTTCCTTTAGCCTGCTTCTAAGCACCCTTTTTTGGTGCGGTTGTCCTCTTCTTTGGCTACCTATGACACAGATCTGAGTTTAGTCTAATGTTATGACTGGGTCACACATGGGTACTCAGTAAAAAATTGTAGATGGTTTTGTAATGTTACTTGTATGCCTCTAATTCTAGGAGCTAGCTTTTTCTTTTCAGAGGTGGCTCTGGAGCTGAAATGCCTCTTTCCCACTGACTTCTGCAAAGACAAAAGTTGGTAAATGCTAGTGTCACCTTTTAATATGAGGCTTAAGTTCCTTAAGCACTTGTGAGAAATTACTCATAATGTGCAAAAATGTTGTCTGTATTTAAATGCTTTTCATTTAAACCCTTCTGTTGTTTATCCTGTCCTGTCAGATGCCTTGGTTCTCTTATATCCCTTTAGATTCCAATTTGAAATACTGAGTTGTGTTTGTAGCGGAGGGTCTTTTGAGTAATTTCAGAACTTATCTCAAACTGTGCTAGTCTTCCTTAGCAATTGCTTCTTCAATTAGTAACCTTGCCAAGATCATCTTTCTTCGTCTTTACTTAGGTAATAATTTATGCCAGCTGACAATTTGGGTAACCACACTGTCAACCAGAGTTAGACTTATTCTGTCTCCTTCTTGTTACTTTCCCAGTCCATTCCCAAATACAACATCTCTCCCTGTGTCTCCCCTCTTTGCCTTTTAGCATTTGAAACCACATCTTCTTTTCAGAATAAAAAAGTAGTTTTTCATTAGTGTAACTGTCATCTACCTATATTGAGTTCTTAAAAAAGGACTAGTCTTATGTCATTAGAATGTGTTCAGTGTTATGCATATGATGAACTGTAATTATAGTGCTGTTACAGAAAAGCAGCACCCTGTTTCTGCCATCCCCCACCCCCCTTCTGGAGAGGATTTATTCGGAAAAGCAAAATTAAAATCAGACTCTGCATTTTCTCAGAACTATGCAAGAATTTTTCTGTGCTAAGTTGTATAAGCAGGTGATTCCTAAATTAGGGATGGGTGAATATCTGAAAGATCCATAAGCAAAAGCAGGCATAATTTCTCAGTATATTTTTAAGATATGCTTATTTCTTAATGAATGGATTTAAAACTGTCATGGAATTCAAAAGTAAATTGTGATATGATTATAATTTGAAAGCTGAGTTCAGTCTGCCTTCTGTTTTTACTGGCACTTCTTTAAACTACTGCTATACTCTTTCTTACTTTTTCTCCCCCAGAAGCAGTAAACAGCTTTTCCCACAGATGGGGATCAGCTTGGCATTTAATGATCCCAGATGCCAAACTCTGGAACATTTTTTTGCAAGCAGCATCTGGCTTCTTAGCTGGCATTTCTTCAGGGTTCTTTGGCCAGCTCTTCCTCTCTTGATGCATAGATGCTTCCCAAAACTTTTGTCTGTTGTGCTTCTGACTTACCTTTAGTTCTGACTTTTAACTTTTTTTTATCCTAGTACCAAGTTATGTATGCATCTCTTACTCAAAACCATCTTCAAAAGATTTATATGGACAGTCAGAAGATTTACTAATGAATTAGCTAAAGAAATTTGTGACAGTGCAAACAAGTGTTTCCCCCAAAGATAGCAAGTCTTTTATAGGTTCATCTCTGGTAATACTGCTGACAACTGGAAATGTGTAGCGTGCTGCTTGTTATGCTGCAGTGTGTGAAATCAGCTTTAGGGTTTTCGTTGCCTTAGGCAAACAACAAAATATCTCTGTGCTATCTCAGTAGCATCTACTAAAAAGTCACAGACATTTTGCACCCCTTAAGGCATATTTTGGCCATTTTCAACAGTTTTCTGAAAGGACAGTGGCATTTTTATTCAAAATCCCAATGAAACCTGAAATTTAAACCAACACACTAAGTACATGGAGAATACCTCACCCTCCCCCAAACCAGCTCATCAGCTTTTCCTTCCTGAACAGTAGAATTGCTCCTCCTGGTATATTTAATCATTAGGTGACGTATTTTAAATAAATGTTTTATAATATCTTTTGGTTACAGACACCAGAAGAGACACGAAATAATAATTTGATGAACTCACAGATTAAATAGAGGGAGTAAAAAACAGTTTCTAAAATAAGGAGGTACCTGAGGCATAGCTTTGAGAGTGCATGAAATGTGATATAAAAGTTACCCAAATTCATCATAGCTGCAGGGCAGTTAAACACTTTCAATGTAAATAATGTACAAATACATGAGCACAGCTAACAGAGACAGCTAATAGATGAAGCAGTTTGCACAGCAGTTTCTGGGCTCTGGCTTGAGATATGCTAGATTTTCTGGGAACTGCTTCTGGGGTCATCAGAGGACTGCTATGAACTCTTTGAGGAGCTTCAGGGTGCCTGCTGCTCTTGGGAAAGGATAGCTACAGGAGGTTGTGACTGCTAGCAAGCTGCAGCAGTTTCCCACAAGCTTTGTTGTCAACATTTCTTGATCGATGGGGACTTTGAGCTTTTTGTTTCCAGCTGACTCCTCATTAGGGACAGTCAAGCATCTTTTCAGCAAATGCTAGGAAGAGTGTATAGAATCATAGAATGGTTAGAGTCGGAAGGGACTTTAAAGATCATCCAGTTCCAACCCCCCTGCCCTGGGCAAGAACACTAGACCAGGTAGCTCAAAGCCAGCTACCAAGCCTAGAGCACAGCCAACAGAGGCAGTAATGCAGAAGGGGGACAGCAACTCTGTTGAGGACACTGTGTACTTAGTTAGGTGCTACAGGGCACTATCCCTGACCATCCACAGGAGCAGCTACATCAGCACGTGAAAGACCTCAAACCAGACTGAGCTCCTCAGGGGGCATGTAGTTCTAAAGGCCCAGGGGTGCAAAGATGTCTGGGGCCACTTGCTGAGGCTGGGACCAGAGGATACAGCGTTATTGCTTGCAGGAAGTACTTGTGTGCTGGAGGAGGATCTGTGCTGCCAAGTTAGTGAGCTGCAGGAGGCAATCAGCAGACTGTGCAGCTTCAGAGATGATGAGAAGAACAACATCATATTCTCCAAGACCCTACAGATAGAAGAACCTGAATCCTAACCATAGTGAAGGAGGACCAGGCAGAGTCTGTGCTTAGGAGATTTGGAAATGGGGACTCCAGTAATCATGAAGGCTGGAAGCTTGTGAAGTCGACAACAGGATGAGGGTTCCTGTCCTATCTGCAGGTCTGCAGCTACAGAGTAGGTGCAGTGACCTGGTAGCAGAGGAGGGACTGTACAGCTAAGTATCCGAATGGAAGCTCTGCCTAGCAAAGTATCTGAATCAGCTGAACCTGAGACATGAGGTAGCACCGGTGTCATGGTTTGGCCTCAGCCAGCAGCAACGAACCACGCAGCCGCTCGCTCAACCCCCCACAGCCGTGGGGGGGAAATAGGAAGAAAAAGGCAAAACTCGTGGGTTGAGATAAAGGCAGTTTAACAGAACAGCAAAGGGAAGAGAAAACTAACAATAACACGGATAAAGGAATATACAAACGCGATTAGGGCACCGCCGCTCACCGACCGGACCCGCACTGCCGCAGCCCGCGCTGAGCAGCGACTCCCTGCCCCCTCCCCCCCACCCCCCACCCCCCCCCCCCCCCACCCCCCCCCCACCCCCCCCCCACCCCCGGCAGCTCCCCCCCTACAGCCCGGGCATGGCTCACATGGCTTGGAATACCTGTGTCCCCTCCCATCCTTGGGGAAATTAACTCCATCCCTGCCAGAACCAGGACAACTGGAAAGAAAGGGTCAGTGATTGTACTGGTAAATGCCCTGCTTCAGGATCCTGATAGGATGTATCACGAGTCTTGACGGAGCTGGCTGATGTCATTGTGAGGCCACTCGATAATCTTTAAAAGATCGTGGTGATGGGGAGAGGTTCCTAACGACTGGAAGAAAGGCAGAAAATGGAAATATGCCAGAGAACAGAATGTAAAAAGGCAGAAAAAGAAAGGCTGGAAATGGAAGATGTCACTGCTATCTTCAAGGAAGCCAAGAAGGAGGATCTGGGAAACCGTGGATCAGTCAGCCTCACTCCGACCCTTGGAAGGTGACAGAGCAAATAATCCTTGAAGCCGTTTCCACACACGTGATGGAAAAGAAGGTGATTTGGAACATGGATTTACAAAGGAGAAAGCATGCCTTATGATAGCATTCAATGAGATGACTGGCTTGATAGACAAGGGGAGAGCTGTGGATGTTGTTTATCTTGACTTTAGCAAGACTTTAGACACTATCTACCATAACATCCTCATAGACAAAACTAGATGAACTGCCAGACACAAAGACTAGCTGGTGGTCCGTCAGTGGTGGTATACCCACGAGGTCAATAAGGAACGCCAACAGCATACTGGGCTTCATTAGGAAGAACATCAACAGCAGGGTGAGGGATATGATACTTCCTCTTTACTTAGTGCTTGTAAGATAGAGCTGGAGTGCCATTTCCTCTTTTGGGCTTTCCAGTACAAGAGACATGGATAAACTGGAGAGGGTCTAGCAAAACGACACTAAGGTGATCCAGGGACTGGAACACCTCCAGATGAGGAAACACAGAAGCCACTGGAACTGTTTAGCCTGGAGAAGAGAAGGCTTAGCAAGATCAATGTCTGTAATATTGGGGGAGGAGGGGGACAGGGAGAGGACACAGGTAAAGAAGACAGAGCCAGACTCTTCTCAGTGGTGCCCAGTCAAAGTACAAGAGGCAACAGGTTCAAACTGAAATACAGGGTTTTTTTACTGTTAGGGTGATTGAACACTGGAACAGGTTGCCCAGAAAGGTTGTGGAGTATCCATCCTTGGAAGTGGCCAAAACGCAACTGGACAAGGTCCTGAGCGGACTGCTGCAGTTGATCCTGCTGTGAGTGGGGGGGGGGTTGAACTAGATGATCTCCAGAGGTCCCTTCCAACCTCGGTGATTTTGTGCATTTCTGTTTCTTGCTGTAATCATCCAGATTTTTGGTCTGTTTATATGTGCAAATCCTTCAATGTTGGGGCATAAGTAGGTGATTTGACAGTAAAATGAGGAAGAAGTATACATAAACATATGCACCAGTTACTCTGCACTTCAAATCTCTCTTAAATTCAGTCTGCTCTAATGCTTAATGTATGTAAAATCCATGCAATTTTGTATTTGCAGTTTTCCAGTTCTGGTATGATTTTTGGGATTCTGACATTTTTATGTCATATAATTCCCATAAACTGTTTATCATACATGTAAATATTACAGTTAGGAATAATAAAAAAATAGTGGACTACATACATAAAAGTGGTGTTAATTCAACAATTTCTGGTCATAAGATTTGTGTGGAAACATTTAAAAGACAAACATGAAGGAAAGGGTCAAAGAAAAAAGAAAGCTTGAACTGTGCTTCTGTTGCTTTTCTCCTCTGGTGGCTGAAGTGAGAACGCAGAAAAAAAACATGGATGTAAACTTCCCTTTCATTTTTTCTCTCTCAGGTGATGAGATGTGGTGGGATGGAGATGCCAGTTTCTGTAAGCATAGGTTGGCATAATTTGTAACAGATGTGGAGAAGAAATACTGAGTCATCCCGGTTCTTACCCCTGCACTGACAGGGTGTGGAGAACAAGCAGACTGATTTCTGTTTTGAGGAAAAGCCTTAGTGTAAATTCTTAGAGCACAATGAGGTACCTCTTGTCTTTCCTCAAACCTAGTCTCCCTGACTTTAAGGTCACTGTTAAAGAGAAAATGCACAGAGCAGTGTACACGTGCAATTGGAAGAACACTAAGAATGAGGGCCAAAGGAGAAATCTGTCACTCATCTGCAAGGACCAGTTTTAAAACTGTACAAGCACACACTGAGCAGCCTGATGTGTGTATGAAGAGGTGAATTCAGTACTGTGGTGCATATAAAAGACATAGAAATGATTTGCATCTGAGGATGAAGAAAGATTAAAAATAGTAGTAGTCAAATAGCTTTGCAGAGGTGGAAGAATTGACTCGGCAGGAGTTTGCCAAAACTGGGTTAGAAAACTGCACGGAGTTCCTTTTTAAAAAAGGAAATGTTCAACAAATCAATTCAGAATTTGCTCAAAGGCATTGAAGTTAAGGAAGCAGAGATACAGTCTGGACCATCTCAGAATATTCCTGTTCAGGTTTGAAGAAAAGATGGTTGTGCATTAGAAGGCAGGTGTGTGAATTAAAGTACTGGATGAAAGAGTGGATAAGGCTTAAGGAGAAGTGCAAGAGGGATAGAAAGCTGGGTGCTCATAATGAGATTTAGTCTAATAAATAAAAATGATAAAACAAAAAAATGTCGTATTGCCTTCAATGCAAATGTCAACAGGTAATATTGTTTCTTTGATTTTTTTTTTTTTCCCCATAACCTATTTATGGCTACTTTAAAGTGAGTATGTAACTTAATACTTGGTATTTTTCTGCTGACAGATCTTCGATGGAAGTCATCCCCCCATCATGTTATATAACAATGATATTAAAATTGAAATTCAATGACTTGTCTTCTGTAGCTACAGTTCTGGGCAATAACAAAAATGCTGCCACCGCTAAGTGTTCTTCGGGGGGGAAGAATGAGAATTAAAACTAGAATGGATAGAAATAAGACAGACAATGAACAGAAGAATGGGTGAAAAAGTTTATAAGACAAATTTCACTACCTCATTATTTCTAATCCAAATCTGTTATAATGCTTCTGTTGCAGATGATTCATAATAGACTTGATTTTACTTTTCTTTTGCCCTTCATTTAACAGTTCCCTAAAAGTACATTCATTTTTTTTTTATTTGGGAAACCTTAGTAAAATAGGAAGTTTAAACAAACAAACAAAAATGGCGCTGACACTTTAAAAATGGCTCATTAGAAATGAATGGGAAAACCATCTGTCATTGTTAGCTGCAGATTAAATGTTTCATGCATCAGCAGTGTCTAATACATGCACATAGGAACAAAATTTAGAAAGGATTATGGGCATTGCGGCTGACATTATATCTTGTTGAACCATGGAGAATGGGTAATAAACAGTTCCACATAAAAGTACAGGATGTAAGTCACCATTCTCTTTACTATAAAATATGTATTTTTTTCCTGTGATTTGAAAGGTCATTAGTAAAACCTACATGTTGCACTTGTTAAAAAAGAATAGATTTCATTGGCTTCATAGGTATTGTTCCTTTTACCTACCTTCTTAAAGGAATTCTAAAGTGGTTAAGAATCAAAATTTTTGTAAATTAATTATATCAGTTTTAACGCCAAGGTGTTACCTGTGTTTATTTTGTACTGAAATAACTTTCCAACCAAAACAAAAGCAATGTTTCATCTTCAATTATGAGGCATTTTCTTTTGAAGTAAAGAAAGATTTTTAGAGAGTAGCAGTCAAAATTTCCTTATTACTAACAACATGCAAGACTATTTTTCAGACAGCATTTTCTCTGTTGTGGGAGATAAGAGGGAGAAAATGAAGCCTGACTATATATTTAGTTGTAGTGTAGATGAATACATTTTAGTTATGTCAAGCAGTTCAATAGTGAAATAGTATCTAACCCAGACAGCATTGATTTCCATCAGTGGTGCTCAGATACCTTAGACGAGTAGATTATATTACCATCATTAGGTCACTGGGGTGATGAAGATAACATACGTGAAAAAGAATTCTGCAAGACTATTAACAGAATAGAGTAAAATCTAGCATATGTGAAAATGGCAGTATATGGCCTATAGCTAATGGAAGTAAAAAGAGAGGTTTGGTTTGGCTTGGTTTGTTTGTTTTTTCATTTAAGAGGTGATTAAAGAAAATAATGTGAGACTTTTCTCTTAAAAAATCTATTTTTTTAAAGAAAGATAGTGCTAGAGACTACAAAATTGGTTTTGGAGAAGAGTATAATTGCATGTTTAGAAAATATATGTTTGAGAAAGTATGAATTATTCAGCTAAAGCAGTTGCGTCTTTGAAATGATTGCTTATATGTGATAGTACAATATGAAATATATGTACACGCGTACAAAATTATGTGAAATGGTTCTAGTATAAGTAAACTGTACACAATACATAATTAGAAAATCAACATAATCTTCCCCACCACTAGTGTCTATGGGCAATCGAATTTTAGTTAATAGTCTTTTTGGGTTTGTCTGGGATTTAAACTGTTACATTCTGTTAGATCAATAAAAGTATTATAGGAAAGTTTATTTAGACTGCAATTACAGATAGTACACTATTAGAGGTCCTCTATAAAGCAGTGCTTGCTCTTCAGCAGTAGCAAGCAGATTAATGCAGGATCTGTAATTATCATATTTGCCTCCACCAAATGCCAGTTTGGACGTGTGAAAAAAAAAATCAATCATAGTTATAATAGGAAGCCTTTATCTTTGAAGGTCACAAGTAGAAGAAAGGGAGCACAAATACAAAAGTCAAACCTCTCTATGAGCATCCATAAGTATTGTTCTGTATATCTCTTAGGCTTGTTCATTCCCTATCTGGAAGGGGGAGTCATAAAATTTTCATAGGTTTGCTCTATTGAAATAACTCAGTGAGACAGCCATAGTAGAAAGTTGGATTGTTTATATTACAGTAGATATCAAAGGCAGATAAAGGCATAACTGACTGTTGGAGATCGACTGAAAATAATTTTTGTTGTTTGCTTTTATAGCTTTATATCAGAACAATAGTCTTTTTAAGGACAAAGCTATTTTTGAAATGCTGGTTGCCAGGACATGACAAGTTGAGTTTTGTTTTGTAACACAATCTGTAGTAGGGAAATATCTACTTCATCTTGTGACTGCAATATTTGACCAGCATATGTATATATATGTATTTTAACTTGAGAAATACTGTCTGAGTTGAACTTGAAAATGCTTGCTTTTGCTCTTTTCCTATTGTTTATATCCGTGTAAGTTGTGGCACTCCTTTAGAAAATATTTCATGTGTTTACTTAAATAATTCTTCTTAGGCAGACTTAAGCAAGGCCTGTGTTAGGTGATCTTTGGTAAATTCAGTTGTGGCAAGATGAAATGCTGCTGCTTCAGTTATTTGTTGGAAGTTACAATTCTCATACATGATTAGGTGAATGGTAAAAGATTGTAGTTTGGCATATTACCTTAAATCATTAATGAAGGTTAGTTTGTGCAAAACCTTTTTTCTTTTTTTTCTATTATTCTTTTAACAAATGTGAGAACAGAGGCATCCTTGCTTCTTAATCTTTTTCTAAAATATTTTCTAGACTACCAGTATCTATGATGACAAACTCTGTAGCCTTTCCAAATGTTTTATTTCATATAGGCTTCTTTGAAATCTGAGTTTATAATGTTGAAATTAGCACTGTGAGAGTTGTTCACACACTAAATGATTCACAAGATAAACTTTGATGTATAATTGACTACTGCTGAGTGTCGAAAATGCTTGAATAGTGCTCTTAAAATGTATAGATGTTGGTACCATATAAGTGATGTCTTAATGATCTGATGTATTCTGCTATACTAAATACCACAGCTATCCTTGGTTATCAGTTGTTTACAGGCAGCTAATTGGTTCTAGGTATAAAGTATTCGAAGTGTTCTATATATGGAATGAAAAAAAAGAAGGGGGAAGAAGATTATTTAACATTTAACATTAACCCATTTGTTCAAAGACATGCTTTTTTATGCCATTGCTTCCATTCCTGGATTTTATAGTGCTCTGATGTCAGACTGAGCCAAAGACATACAGTTTCTTCTGTGATATATCTCCTTGGAGCTTGGGTAGACCCAAAGTAAAGATCAAGTGACAATCCTGAAAGTAACTTTAAAAATAGGCATAGAACATCGGGAAAAAAAAAGCTGATAAAGACATCTTGCTTAAATGACAAAAGTATTTGCAGAGTTCAGAAACAGTCAGAAACATGAGGGAGAGAAATGTTTCTTTGTCTCATCCCTTCAAATCATTCAAATCATTATGCAGAGGTCATTTGTATAGACTTCTGAATTGGTGTGCATTACATTCAATTATTTTTCACGTCAAATTTTCCAAATGTCTCAGTAATTTATCTTCAGGGTTAGATTCATATTGCTCACTCTTCATAAAATTTCAGAGTTGCAGCATGCCATCTACAAACTTCATGTTACTGTGCTAATTATTGCTCATAAAGATTAGCAATTGTAATTACCTTTACTTGGTCTTCTTTTGTTGCCTGTGGTAGAAAGAACAGACCAGGAAAACTCTCCTTCACTCCCCTAGAGCAAAAGTACCTTCCATTGTTAGCACTCTAACTGAAGAGTTCATTTTTCTTTTCTGTAATCGGTGCCATCTCTGTATACTAGGTGAAGAGTTTTGAGGTCAATTGGCAGAACTACCATTGCATTGCTAAACTTTCCAAATTTAACAAATGTCTCTCTTGCAGGGGCTGTTACCAGCTTGCAGGTGATAGCTTTTATATTTTCAGTGCAGCATTCTTCTTCCTTTCAGATTTCTCAGGTCAAAGAGGGCTTGTCTCAAAATCAATGTACTAAAACACTGTAAGACTTACTCTCAGAAAATATCAGAGCAATACTAAACTGAAAAAAGCATTGAGCTAATTTCCATATCAACTGGGCCCTTTACACTAAAATCTAGTAGAGAGGAAGAGATTTCCAAGGGGAAATAGTGCTGAAGGTACCAGTTTCCATGGGTGCAGCCATAAACCCAGTATCACCAGATTTGTCATCAAAGATTGGCATTAAATTGAGACGGAGAAGCACAAGCAAACAGGTGACTAGGGAGATGGAAGCCTTTTGTTCAGGAATCCTTCAAAGATGGAGAGTCTTCCAGATAGCTGATTTATTCAACATCTGAGCTCTAACAGATTAACTTTATGTAACATCAGCTTATTGGTCACAGCATGACAACTGATTCCCTCTGATTCATGAAAGAATTAAATAATAATTGTTTTTTCTCTACCAAAGCAAATCAGTACCATCCAAGATACTGGAGGTAGATTCTATACTTACTGTTCACCATAGCATTGATTTACTGATGCTATGTTTTCACAAATGAAGGTTTTTCTCTCTGGCAGACTCAATCTTTGGAGAAGTGTTGCCTGTTGAAAAGGACACAGATTATGTATTTTCCCTCAGGTTGCTGGATGGAGTCTTGAGTTACCTTGTCGCTGTTGTACTGATTGTTATTGTTCCAGTGTGGGATGAAGGACACATAGGGAAAGAATGCAGCTCTTTATGTTAGTGACAAGAGATAGTAAGATAGGAAGGTATGTCCTTTTCCCTTTGCATTTTGTCAGGAACAGAAGGAAGTCTAAAGCAGGTTTACTAAATAGATGTTGTTACTCAAAAAAACAGCTTCACATGCCAGAATGCATAGACGCCCTATAAGGGAGTCTGTAGTAATTCAAGAAATTAATGCTGCTACTCAGAAAATCATATTACACACTGAACACAAATTTAGTCATATCTTTTTTTCTCTTTACCCTGGGTTGTGTGCTAACTTGCTAAGCTGCATTCTAAAATTTTCACATGACTATGACACCCTTCTGATATAACTTGGGGAATTTAGAAGAAGAAAGTTCCTGCTTTTTAAAGGGATGATTCGGTATTTTTTAATCTTTTCATAATTTCTTTAAAAATCTTGAAAATGGTAAGTAGTTTTTCTTAGCGCCCTGGATAATATCCAAAATTGTAAAGCAGAAGTAAAAAAAAATACAAAATATGAAAAACTTTTTTTGGCAATTTTTAATTATATCCTGATGCATCTAAAAGAGGAATTTCAGGAGGTAAGACTGATGGGAATGCACTTTACCAACTGTTTTCTATGTGGTCATGGTCTATAAACAAGACTGCTGATACCAAACCATATTGTATGTTCTGATTCCAAGCCATATGACTGAGTGACAGTAATAATGCTCAGTTTTCCTTGTTTTGTTGTATTCCTTAATTAGAAGTATTCAAAATATTCAGTGCTTGTGCTTTTTTAAGCACAAACATTCCTTCTAATGATACTGCTCTCTGGTGACAGTTTTATTGGTGATTTTTAATTATTGTAATGTTTCCCAGCCAAAACAGAAAAAAATTCAATTTTATCTGGCTTTGTAGATAGGAAGATTTGCCGCAAAATCCTTCTTGAGATAAATATGCAAATAGTTTGATTGATCCGAAAAGGGACTGGGTGTACCTCATCTCTGTGGTCCAGTAGTCTGAAAGTTCCATCCAGTCTGATGTAAGATGTATCTTGTATTTTAATTTAGGAAAATGGAAAAAGAAAAAAAAACTGCATTAAGAAATCGTGAGTTGAAAGTTGAAATACCCTTCGTAGGAGATAAAACTGTTTCCTAAAACAGAAATATGTGCATTGCAGCTGAACTAGAGCTTAAAGTAAAAGCTGAAATATAGCTTACTATCTTACAGAGCTGAGTGTTACCTTGTGATTGTGTGAACTCATTACTTCAAATAGAGGATTAAGGAAGAAATATCTGGAAAACAAGCAAATACAATTTTGTCTATTTTTACCTCTAAGACATTTTTCTTTTTGTGTCATGTCCCTGAATACAAAGAATATTAGGAATAAATTTTAGTTATTGCTACTAAGAGGAAGAATGTGAGAGGATTGTGGGAACAAAAGTGTACAGAATAGAGAAAATATATCCTAAAAAATGAGAAAAAAATCAGAACAAGGACAAGGATAAAAAGGCGGAAGCAATTAAACTGGAAAGGAATGAAAACTACCTAAGCCCTCTGAAGTTTTTCTGTATGCATCAAACACACAAAAGGTACACTTACACGTTATTATAGTAGCAGAAACATGTTCTTTTTATCTCTCTTTCCAGCAATGTAACTCCCAAATCCTTTTTCTCTAGTTTGAGGTCAATACCCACTTCTATTTCCAGCTTTAAGAACAAGCCGAAGGGGTTCAGCATAATTGTATTTGCAGATTTTATTTATTTTTTTCTATTGTAGTTCATGTTTTCTGTGTAAAAGGGTTAATCCTTCTGATTTCTAATTCAGAAATCTAAAAGCAGAAAAAGATGTATCATTCCGTCTTCAGAATAAGAAAATACAAATAGCTTTTTTAACGTGCATCAGGAATATATTCTAAAAGTACAGGTGTAGCTTTTGAAAATGTTAAAAGCTAAGGAGGAATCAAGCTGTTGCTGTGGACCCTTCTGTTTATGGTATACTTTGAGTAGGACATGATGAAAATTATCAGTTGTATGTCTGATACTCTTCAGTTTTATGCCTGCTTTTTAAGACAATTATAGTTTTAATTGTTTCAGTGCTCAGGAATACATAAATCTAGAGGGAATAAGTATTTATTACTATAGCTATACTTATTAAAATTACACAAGCTCTACCAGATCCACATATCAAAAAAACTCTTAAAACCATTTCTTCTTCAGTTCTATGAGAAATTCATGTGAAACTGTTCACTGTTCAGCTCCCTTTTTGGTAATGGAATACAGCTGCCTCTGAAATATCAGGTATCCATAGCATATCAGATAGCATAATTTAAGACAAAAACAAAAACAAACAAACAAACAAACAAAACAAAACAAAAACCCAAAACCAAAAACCATCCCATGGAATTGAATTTTCAAAAGTACCTGAATTATTTAGATTGTTAGATAGTATTTTCAAATTTGAGGAAAGTGGTTTGGTCTGCATAGTCTTTTGTTTATCTGACAGAGAACCTTAGGTTCATAAGCCTACTTGCACTGTTTCCTTTATAGCCAATGAAGATAAGTAGATGGAAAGACGCCTTCCAAAAGCCATCAAAGTCATCTGAAGTCTTAACTTCTAAGTAACATACTTCACCGACAAAACAGCATCTCCAAAGTGGCTTAACTGTGTGTTACACAATTCCAGTGCTTAGAATTGCATGGATGAAAGACAAGCCTGCTGCTAGCTGGTGTGCTCTGCAGTGTTTCTGAAGGCCACAGACCCCAGCTGTCTAGGTGAAAAAGAGCTTACTCCAGGGAGAGTTTTAGTTCAGATTGTGAGTAGATTTTTGAAGTAAATCTCCTAGACATACCCAGTTACCATGCTTTCATTGGCTTGCAATATTGAATGGTCCTATACAGGCAAATTGGAATCTTTTGTGATGAAACTAAATTAGAGGATACACTCAGAGTGTATCCTGTGTGATACAAATACTACCAGATATTCAGTCCATGACAGAAGATTAGAACTAGTCTGAAGTAAGCCAGGCAAAACTTCTCTGGTGTTTATGTTGGTTCTGCACCAACTTTTTTGCTTTACACATTGTCTCTATTTGTGCCATACTATGGGGGCATAGCCTTTGGCTCCTTTCTTTCCTCTGTGACATCCCAGCATGGAATGACATGCCCCGGATGGGCAGTGCAAAGAAGATAGCTTCTGCTGCATAGGCACAACCAATGAGACTCGGGCACCCATTTTAATGTATTACTTTTTTTAATGGGACTAAGATGATGTTTTGCAACTGGAGGTGCTGTTTTATTATGATCCCACTAAGAAAGGCACTCAAACTGTATGTACAGTATCACTAGAATGCTGTATATTGGAATTAATGCTGTAAAGAAGAAAGTATATAATCTTATACCCCTTCAGCAAACCTTTAGTTGTGCAGCATCAAAGGGGTCTCCCATCAGGGCTAGTATGCCATGCACAGCCTGTATATGGAAAGATTGCCCCATTCTGGTTATTCAAGTTTTTACAGGATTTTCTTACAAGAAAAAAACTCAATTAATTGTTTCTACTGTTAAATAGAAAGGATATTCACATAAGAACTTGTTGCTGCAGTCTTAGATAAAGGCAAAGACACACAGCTGGTGCAGTCGCATGTACTGAGGCTCCTCTGTTAAAATTAGCCGGCAAAGTTCACCCAGTGGTCAAGGGATGCATGCAACACAGCACAAACCACAAAGCCAAGCTCTACATGTAACCTGGCACAGCACAGTACATGCCTATGTAGGTTAACTGTTACATGGATCCCTAACACCTTGATGTGCAATGGTGTTCCACTCTGGATCACTACAGATGCATTTGCAGTGCGATGCTACTTGCCTTTTGCAAAAGTTCTTGATACTCTTTTTCATTAGTAGAACATGAATTGCTGAAATGTGGGACTTGGATTAATATTCTACTGCTTAAACAACTTTCACTACTCAACCATATTCACATGCCTACTGAACTATTGGACAAACACTAGCAATATATGGTTCCTTTTAGATATTAGCAATGGCTATTGGGATCAAACTCTAGCTTATATTCATTCACAGAATCACAGAATCACAGAATCACAGAATGGTAGGGGTTGGAAGGGGCCTTCAGAGATCATGTAGTCCAGCCATCTGTTAAAGCAGGTTCACCTAGAGCAGGTTGGACAGGAATGCATCCAGGTGGGTTTTGCACATCTCCAGAGAAGGAGACTCCACAACATCACTGGGCAGCCTGCACCAGTGCTCTGTCACCCTCAAAGTAAAGTTTTTCCTCATGTTCAGATGAAATTTCCTGTGTTCCAGTTTGTGCCAGTTGCCCCTTGACCTGTCGCTGGGCACCTCTGAAATGAGTCTGGCCCCATCCCCTTGACACCCAGCCTTTAGATATTTGTAAGCATTGATAAGATCCCCTCTCAGTCTTCTCTTTTCCAGGCTAAACAGACCCAGCTCTCTCAGCCTGTGCTCACAAGACAGGTGCTTCATTCCCTTGATCATCTTTGTAGCCCTCCACTGGACTGTCTCGAATAGTTCCTTGTCTTTCTTGAACTGGGGAGACCATTCAGTGCTTTCACTTTGATATTATTGAATAGATAATACACAAAGCATCAGTTGGCCAAGATGCGTAAATAGTTTGAAAAGTAATATACTTAAATAATAAATTGTTTTACAGATAGTAGTGTTAACTTAGGAAACGTTGACTTACACTGTATTCAACAACCTTCATACAGCATATGAACAGAGGAGAAGGGTGAGAGTTGTTTCAGCCACTTTAACCAAATATCTTAGAACATACTCAGTGTAGATTTTACTGTCACATTCTTTTACAGATTAATTTGATTTCTGAGTTGTAATGGCAGTAAGGTCCATTGCATCTACAGTTCATGCACTTTATTATTAGTCATCGTACTACTACACGTATTTTGCATTATATGATGCAAACTTCTCAGACACTTGGAATGATTAGGCACACAATAAAGAGTTCATCCATGCATGACTGTTATTACCTGGTACTGTTCCCCATGTATTTTATCTGTGCTTTCTTAGTCACCACTTCAGATTCAACTTGAAGACTGTAGGTGGTGCACATACTTCCCACAAGCCAGCATCTGCATCTCTGTTAAATTAAGAAATTGTAGGTGCATGTATGACAAAGGTAACAATTTTGTTTTCCTTAATTTCAGCTTCCCATCATTATTCTAACAGATGATAAAGACAGGTGGAATTTCTTTTCTAATTTAATTGTGAAATTCATATTCACTGATCAATTTACTTTGTGAAAGACAAATTGGTCTTTACTCACTTATTGCTTAATCCTTTGGGGACAGGTGAGAGGGGAAGAGGTGATATTTCTTCCTGTGTGGCCACTTTCTTGCTGTACACATTTATACAATTTGGAAAGATATTTATCATTTTGTCATGGCAGACATGAGTGTATTGAGGAATAAAAAATACTGGATAATGGATGAGCTTCTTGACTATTTCTTCCTTTGTTTAACCTTTTTATGCCATGTACTACTTCATTGAAATCAAACAAAGCTATTGTTTATTTCACTGCTATTGAAATTTCCCATTGTCAGCCCAAGGAGCTGAACTTCTTTTATTGACTAACCCCAGAAGTGGTAGTTTAATACCATTTCCTTGCACTGAACTGAGAAGATGAGAGGATAGTTCTATCTCTGTGCTCAAATTAATAACCCATTTTACAAAAAGTCATGATGACTATTGCAGTAATTGTAATAATGAAGGGTGTCCTAATATTTATATTACCCAGGCGACACCAAGTTGGGTGGGAGTGTTGATCTTCTTGAGGGTAGGAGGGCTCTTCAGAAGGAGCTGGATAGGCTGGATCAATGGGCTGAGGCCAATGGTATGAGCTTCAACAAGGCCAAGTGCTGAGTTCTGCACTTAGGCCACAACAACCCCATGCAGAGCTACAGGATTGGGGAGAAGTGGCTGAAAAGCTGCCTGGCAGAAAGTGACCTGATGGTGTTGACTGACAGCTGATCATGAGCCAGCAGTGTGCCCAGGTGGCCAAGAAGGCCAACGGCATCATGGTCTACGTCAGGAATAGTGTAGCCAGCAGGGCTATTGTCCCACTGTACTCACCACTGGTGAGGCTCACCTTGAGTACTGTGCTCAGTTTTGGGCATCACAGTATAAGAAGGACACTGAGGTGCTGGAGCATGTCCAGAGAAGGGCAATGAAGCTGGTGAGGGTTCTGGAGAACAAGTCTTAGGAGGCACGGCTGAGGGAACTGGGGTTGTTTAGTGTGAAGAAAAGGAGGTTGAGGGGAGACCTTATTGCTCTCTACAGCTACCTGGAAGGAGGTTGTGGAGAGGTGGGCGTTGGTCTCTTCTCACAAGTTACAACTGGTAGGACAAGAGGAAATGGTGTCAAGTTATACCATGGGAGATTTAGGTTAGACATTAGGAAAAACTTCTACACTGAAAGGGTTACCCAAGACTGGAACAGGCTCCCAGGGAAGCGGTTGAATCACCATCCTTGGATGTATTTAAAAGCCATCAAGATATGGTGCTCAGGGACATGGTTTAGAAGTGGGCCTGGTAGAGTTAGATAATGGTTGGACTTACTGATCTTAAAGGTCTTTTCCAGACATAACAATTCTATGATTCTATAAGGCAGGTGATACCAATATATTTCACTGCAATGTGAGAAATAAAAGGGGAGTTTTCAAGCAAGTGAGAACCAAATAATTTAATACTAAACACATAATAAAGACATGGAGGAACTTATAACATGAATATTAGTTTTTCTGGGTACCATTGATGACTATAACTTGCAATTTTTAACTTTGACTTTAGATTTTAAGCAGATAGTAAAATACAAAACCATGGATATAATTTATATTGTATATTTTCATCACCCTCTCCTTTTATTTGTGTCTGTATGGAAAGCCCTTAAATCTATGGAGAGATTTATAGAACGTCAACAGATAATACTTACAAAAGCTGTTGTGTTGGAGGAGTTCTACCCATGTCACAATCAAAGCACTGTGTGGGGTTTATATTATTAAAATTAATAATTTAAATAAAAGGATCATGCAAGATTTTATTTTGTAATATCAATGGAAATATTTGGATTTGGTTATTTAAAAGATAATCATATGGATTCTTGAGGAAAGAAAATTGGTTAAAATTAATAATTTTTACATCAGCCTAAATCTTCTTTCTCTCATTACATGTGCTAGTGCATGCTTCCTTGCTAGTGTATTCTTCTTTTTGAAGGTGTTCCAAATTGTTCTACTGTTTAATAGAAGCTTTTTTAATTTCAAATTAAAATATTCCAATAGCCTGTCAGATTCTTTTCAACAAAAAATAATATTTTTGGCTTTTTTTTCCCCAAAGTTTTTCGCACAACTGGTTGCAAAGTGTAGAACAAAATGAGTGGGATATGACTATCCTTGAGGTTTCTGATGGGTTATCTTATTGCTGTTCAGAAAAGTTAAAAAAACAAGTGTGCAATTAGGGTATGAAAGAATAAGATGCCGTTTGCTTAATTGTGTAACATAGATCAAATGTTTTCATAATTAATCTGGAAATATATGATATGCCTTATTTAGGGATTTAATTTTTGTTACTTTGTAATTTTTTCATGAATGCCAAAATTCTTGTAAGAAAGGCCTTGTAAGCTTCAGAATTTACAACTATGTGTGAATAAAGGTAGTGATTTTGTTTGTTCTTAAGAGAAAATGTAAAAGATATTTTCCAGTTGATTTTCTTTCTAGAGTTTAGCATCTTTCTTGTATTGTTTCTTTAATTTTATGAGTTTATCAATGATCAAATAGTTTCAGATACCCAAAATAACTTATATTTATTTAGATAGATGTCTTTTAGATTACTATTTATTTAGCTTTATGTAAGATTTAGACTAAATATACATCTTTTAGACCTACACAAGTTCTTAAAAGAAATATGAATATGTTCATAATGTATACAGCAGAGAAAGTTATAGGCAATAACAAACTTCCATGATTAAATAGATTTTGATTAATATGCTTGATTGCTATGATAGTTTTTATATATATAACTTACATTTTTAGATTGCTTTTATAAATTTGGCATTATTTAAACACCAAATATTGGCAAATAAATTGAAAAAAAGTTTATATCCTTTCCAAACAATTTAGGAATAAACACAAAATTGCATAAAGAATGTCTGTCTACATTTTTCTCTGTAGAAGGTATATGAAAACTTTAACTGTATTTTGCTAGCACTATTAGAAATTTTTATCTGAGTTTACAGCTTGGTAAAAGAACAGAAAGATTTTGAACAATGACTATCTTATCTTTATGTAGTCTCATAAAAGAATGTATTAACTTTTTTTTTTTTCTTGAGGATCCTATAAATCATCTTAATTTTTTCAATGTAGTGAATGAAATGGTCATTTTGAAACAAAAAGTTTGGGGTTTGCCTCTTGATCAGATAATTTACAAGAATATCAGCTGTAGCAGTTTAATTGATAATCCACAGGTAAAAACCTCTGCTCTTTGTTCTGTGCTTTTAATACTCCTAACACCTCCTTACCTTGTTTAAATAACAGTTCTCATTAAAACGAAATGTCTTGACTCTTAAAACTGGGGCTTGAGATAGACTCTTCTATGTGTTTTTTCACATTTAATGAGGGCACCAGCAACTTCTTAATAATACAGATGAAAGTACAATAAAACTATGTTATTGATTGTCTCCTTTGCATTAATATTGACCGTTGCATCTCAGTTGGTAGCTAGCATGAAGCCAGGGTAGGACTGGCTGGTTATGTAGTGCAGATAATTGCTGTGTTTCAGTGATCTCCACCTGACATAATGTTCCCTGTGGCCATATAGAATAGTTTTGATAACTCAAAGGCAGTTATGAAAATCATTAGAGAAAAGAAGGGAATGGAACGCAGAATCATAGAACAGAATCATGGAATCGTTTTGCTTCTCTGCACTTCAGTTACACCAATAAGAGTTGGACCAGTTAAGTATTGAACCTCATTCTCCTATCATGAGCTTTCCAAGCTACAAATGGAGCATAGACAAGGTGCAACATACCACTATGTAGCAGTTCATTGGTAGCAATTTATTTAGAACTTCATAAATGAATTCAAGAAAAAAATAAGCAGCTGTAAAACAATTAACATCTAACACACTTGTTCTTGGGGCAAAGTGTTCTACTATGTCCAGTGTCAGTGATTTGGAGATAGTTAATTTGTAATAGAGGCTCATAGTTTTATAGATTAACTACTTAAGAGAAAAGTAAACAAAGCACTGAGTAGTGGGTGCACTGTTACTCAGTGGAAATCGCCTCCAGATACCAATTGATACTATCATGTATAGCAAAAGCAAATATCTTTATTGTGCTTAAACAGATGAACAAAACATATTTATTTCTTACCATATTTCTAAAAATGTATTTTGGATGCTGTAACTGATAAATGAGTCCTGAAATGTGATTTTTCTCATAGTTACTTTAAGAATGCCTGAATGCCTTTTGAGTTACAGCTATTTTGCTTCCCATGAAAAACATACAGTAACCTGATTTTTGAATCCTTATTGCTAAAATACCTCAGGACTTTCAAATTATAAAGTTCCTTAGTAATAACCATTTCATTTCATGTGATATGGAAATTATACCCCACAAACCAATCACACACAAGATTAAAAATTTTAAAGAAAACACTGCCTTTGTTTTAAAGGGGCCAAGTTTGCCTTTGTGTAGCAAGAAATACCTATGCCTTATAGAATAGAACTACCTAATTCTCCATTGAACAACCTATTTTTATTTAAAAACAATTCATTTACTCAAATAAGAACTATCAAGCTATATTTGAATGGTTTAATGCCCAAAATCAATATATATCAAAACACATAAGATCTGGTATAGGTAATCTTTCATATTGTCTGCTGTCCTGCAAAATGGTTGCAAATATATGTTGAATTCAATTCTGTCTTGAGTGAAAGTAACGAGAATATGTACCTTTTAAAGCACAAATGAACTTTTTTATTGCAGCTAATGAGGAAATTTTGTCTGCAAACTTTGAAATCATTAGCAAATTGTTATCTCCAAATGTTTAGAACCTTATATTACATGTATGTTGTAAATAAAAACAGATGTTTATCTAATTCATGAATAAAGATTCTTTACAGTCAGATGTACTGTAGATTTTTGTCCAAGTTTTCTCTTCTGTGTTGTCAATAACAGATCTTCACAAGAATATACAAAAAAGAGGAAGAACATCATGAAAAGAGGATTCTTCTATCATTTATTATGCCTTTGACCTCCTACTTTCTTTCTTACAAGTGTACTGAATACTACCTGGTGCATTTCATCCCAAACACTAAAGTACCTACTTGGTAGTTCACACATATGAAAAGATGTAATTCTAATCCTAAATCTTAAAAAAATATATATTCTGCATTTGATAATTTGTGGTGGTGTTTCATCTTAAAGAAGATCCACATGTGACTGTCAGCATTAACTAAACTAGGTGGTTTTCCAAGTGGATACATCCTGCGATTTAGAATAAGTCATTTTACTTTTGCTCAAATAAATTGTGGGAGAAGAACCTGAATATAACTTTTATTCATATATGTAACTTTATTTTGGGGGATCTTATTAATACTTATAAATACTTAAGGGGAGGGTGCCAGGTAGATGAGAACAGTCTTTTTCAGTGGTGCCCAGTGATAGGACAAGAGGTAACGGGCACAAACTTGAACATAGGAAGTTCCATCTTAACATGAGGAGGAACTTCTTTCCTTTGAGGGTGGCAGAGCACTGGAACAGGCTGCCCAGAGAGGCTGTGGAGTCTCCCACACTGGAGACATTCAAAACCTGACTGGACACCATCCTGTGCAACCTGCTGTAGGTGTCCCTGCTGTGTCAGGGGTGTTGGACTAGATGATCTCCAGAGGTCCCTTCCAACCTTGACCATTCTGTGATTCTGTGATTCTGTGATTCATAGTGTAGTCTGATACAATTGGCAGAAAAAAAAAGCTATGCACAGAAGAAGATTCTTGATTTTTATTTTTTTTAAAAACAGTCGGAACTGATTGGGCTAAGTTGTTGATTTTCATTCTTCCACCATGTTGAATCTTTTTTTTTTTTTCTTCCAGATGCATGTGTACAGCAGGGTGGACAGGGCTGGACTGCAGCGAAGATATAAATGAATGTGATTCTGAACCATGCTTGAATGGAGCCACCTGTTATGAATCTGTTAAGCAGGGACAGTTTGTATGCATTTGTCCTCCATTTTATACTGGTGACTTCTGCCATCAGCGCTTCAGTCCCTGTGAACTGCCTTACAATCCATGCATAAACAATTCAACCTGCTTGGCAGAAGTCGATGGAAATCCAATGTGCATTTGCAAAACAGGTAAGAACTGGTATAGTTAATCTTGTCTGTTATGCTGCAGAAAAGTTGCAAATTTGTGTTGAATTTAGTGCTGTCTTCAGTGAAAGTAACAATGTATACCTTTCAAAGCACATAAAAACTTCATGAGTTACAGCAGATCTATCAGTTATGTTAAAAGACTGGTAGGATAGCTGTCAGTTTGCCTACTATTAATTTCTTATATTATAGTACTTATTAAACCTATGGCCGTTTAGATTCCAGCGTTCAGGATTACTATTTCTGAGTCAATTCTTACAACAACATAAAGATAGACATGCACCTGGCTAGCAGAACTGACAGATTAAATTGACAAAACAGACAGGCAAAAATAGACAAAATATATGCAAATTGTTAAAAGTGCAAAAATTGGAGCAAGTTGGAAATGGTTCCTCTTCCTGCTGAGCTGTCAGGAAGGCCTGGCACATCAGGGGAGTAATCTTCCCCTGCCTAATGGATAGAGCGGATTGCTCTCCGTATGCACAACAAGCAAAATCACAACAGGTGCTGACAGCTTTCCTGGGCCATGGCTTAAAAGACACAATCTCTCCCTTGATGTACAAGAACTGCTAAGGTGGAACAGAGCAACAGTTTAACTGTGCAGAACATCACTATGCAATTCTGCATAGGAATTGAAGAATACATTAACTAAATAAAACTGCAGTGAAGATTTAAGTAGGGAGAGTACAATTACTGAATTTGGAATTTAGGCAGGATTTTGAAGACAACACTTTTATACCTATAAATGGTAGGGGTGTAGGAGTGTCCTAGGGACCAAGGAGAACAAATATATTAATTGCAGTATTACACCAGAGTAGGATTACTCATTGTTTACTGAGCTGCAAAGATATAGAGATAATACGTAGAAGTCAGCTGTATTTATAGCTTGGATTTTTTTACTATTAAGATAAAGGTTACCACAAATTTCTGAGTTAAAATAAAGTCACTGGGGAGGTATGCAAGTTGCTTATTGGAGCAGCTTTTAGAAAAGCTGGTTTTTAAAAACAGTTTTTAATACAACGTATTGATTTTGAAATCTTTTTCAGAAATGATCTGTAGAGACATGTAGTTCAAGTCTTTTCTTAACATTCCTTAGGAAAGTCTTCTTTTCAAAGCATTTTTGGGCACAGTTTCTGAAGAATCCAAAAAACTTGCAGCCAAGATTCTCAGGGAACTTCAACAGAATCTTCAAGGATTCTTGCAGCTTGCAGCTAGGAATCTTCAGGGAACTAGCAGAGGAGTTATGTGAACCAGTAGCATGAATTGCTAACAAATCTTGGAAAGTGGAAAATATTACAGTATTGAAAAGGGGTAAAAGGCATAATTCATGAAAGGAGTTAATCATTCATGCTAGGAAAAATGCAGCCGTTAATTCAAGACTCTTCTCTAAAAAAGGAGACAGTAAAACATAGAAATTTAATTGTGTCATGGTTTGGGCTGGGCTGGCTGCTAAGACAAATGACAGGTTCTCTCTTTAACCTGTCTCCCTTCAGAGAAGAGAGGGGGAGACTTATGAGTTGAAAAGAAACTAAACTGCTTTAATGAAATATTAATAATCAAATAATAAGAAAAAGATAATAATATTAATAAGAAAATAATGAAATATACACACTATATACAAAACCAATATCAAGCTCCCAGGATGACGATCACGTCACCAGCAGGCAGTGGGAAAGTCCCAGACTGAACTGGATTCCAGATCTGGATTCGAGAATGCACGGATCGGGGTCAAAGGCAGACAAACAGACAGAGTTCTCCTCGGATGCCGGCCATTGAAGAAAGAGGGCTGACCCTTTGGTCCCTCAGCTTTTATACTAAGCATGAGGCAGATGGGATGGAATACCCTATTGGTCAGTTTTGGGTTACCTGTCCTGTCTGCCCGCTCTGCAGGTGTGACTCCTCTATGCTTTTCCACTTCTGATCCTCTCACAGGGCAAATAACCAAGTTAGCTGGCCTTGGTTTCTATAGCAATAAGTATAAGCAGGAGCCACTCTGCATACAGTTCCTTGGTATTCACTATAAACATCAGGCTTTATCACTCTGGTAGCAGACACTGTCTGAAGAATATGGGGTTAATTTCAGAGTGTTAGAAGAGGCTTAACTGCAAAGTAAAAATACTGAAAAGAAAATTGGTTCTGTTTTTCCTCAAACCAGGACAAATGAAAGCAGTTTATGGAAATCTGTTTCTGCGGTTGTGTTCTTTTATTTTATATTAAAACGGAAGAAGGTAAATTTAGATTAAATATTAGGAAGAAATTCTTCACTGTGAGGGTGGTGAGGCACTGGAACAAGTTGTCCAGGGAAGTTGCGGAGGCAAGGGTTTGATCAAGGCGATTGGGAGAAGATGGCTTTTTGAGCTATTATGCATATACTTAGCATTCAATCTTGCCATTAGTTTTTCATGAAATGCTATATACTAAATGCAAATGGAACAGAGGAGGAAAGGACAACTTAGGACAAAAAGTAGAATATTTTATTGCTTAATTTATCACCATGTTTTTCAGTTCCTAAAGAATTCCATTCTTGGAATTAATCTTAATAATAGAAATAAAAAGTTAGTGTAATAGAAGAGAAAAGTAAGAAATGAGCAAAGCTACAGAATATAAATAACATTGAAATATTTGTAGCTGAGCCTGGGCAACTGTTCATAAATTCCCCAGAAGGTCTATGTGTAAAAGATCCAAAGAGCAATTCAGCTGCATACAGAAGTGAACTAGAGGTTAAATAAACTAGAGGATGAACGTTAGACCATGCTGTTCTAGATAATACCAAGCACAAAATTCCAAACCTAAACCGTTCTATGATTCTATGAAAAGTGTTACTTCTGTAAAGGCAATACAAAGGGAATACAGGACGGTTGAGTAGAAATAGTGCAGCTTTCTGAGAAAAATTGTGTTCCGAGAAAGAACAAATTGCTGAGAACAATATATTCAAAATGAAGGAAAACTATGAGAGTGCATGCAACTACAAAGTGCAAGATCAGCTCTCTGGCTAGAACTATTGAACAACAGGCCTACTTAATGATGAAAAGGGAGACAAAAGGTAACAGTTACCGTGGAGAAATGTGAAACCTGGGGAAATACAAGCACATAAATATTACAGAAAATTAACACGACAATAAATAATGTGCAAATATGAACCATAGGCCAGAAAGTATCTAGTGTTTTCTAATCAAAGACTTTTTTTTAACAGTGATTTATTCTTCTGTGAGAATTATTAGTAGATACATCTAGGAGCTAAAGCCAGGCAAGGTTAGTAGGAACAGCAGATGTAGTTGTTGCTGACATAAAGACAGGAAGGAAAGGACAAGGTTGTTGAATTCAGAGGGTGTTTAGAATTCCTGCTTCTTATAATAGAAGGTAGAAATTAATATCTTTCTTTAAAATTAGATGTAGAACTTCCTTCATTAGTCCAAGTAGTATCCTCAGCTCAGGATGCTTATGCAGTCTCCTTATTACAATATAAGCAATATTCTGCTTATCTTTAGTTTGTGATGGGAAAATTCTCAAGAAACATATGTAAATACATTATATATTGCATCTATATATAAAAGAGTATTAACACCAAAGCTTTACCTACCCCATTTGAAAATAGGGGTTATTGGTTATTTGGTCAGCATTTGTGTTAGTTCAATAGCATTTTAATGAGTTAGGAAACTCAGAAAGGAAATTAGATCAATGAAATAATGTATTTATTATTGAAACAAACACACCAGAAAGCGTAGATTAATTTGACCAGATGTAGGTGCCCACAGTATTACACTGAGGAGGCATACATAAAGGGATACGCAGCATACGTTGAGAAGGTGCCCCTGTGGTCCATTTACAGTCAATGAAGAGAAAGAGGCAGTTTTCTGAGGTAATTAATTTCACCCAAAAGCAGACACACAAAGTCAAATAGCTAATGCTATAGAAATATTTATGTCACTCTGCTGACTATATAGGCAGCCTAGAACAATTTGTTCAGATGATAGAGGGGCTGAATTCCTTACCATTTGCCTGTTGTGCGTATTATTTCTGCAGAGATTTTTTTTATCTACATGGTTCTGGGAAACACACAGTTTTAGAGAGGAGTAAAACAAAAGAATGGAGAACAGCGATTTGTGTCATTATAGCATACAAGTAGTCAAAAGCTTTCGCTTCTTATTTGTGCTCATTGTGTCTTTGAAGATACAAAGCTAGTAGCTGGGAAGCTGAAAAACTGGTTTATGCAAGAAGAATTGCATGGATCATAAGTTTACAATCACCAGTTTTAGGGTGTAGGGGAATTACAGGTCTTGTTCCAGGGGAAGGTGTCAATGAGGTCTAAGGAGAGTACTGTGTCATCTCTAAGGAGAAACAATAGCTACACTTGGAATTAGCCATCCTATTTTTTCTTTGTCCTCCAAGTACTCTTTCCCAAAGCAAGACTTTATGGTTCCTTTCTTGATGCTTCAAGATAATTTCTGAACAATTTTTGAACAATTCTTTCCAGGCTTTTCTCACCCTTTTTGTCAGACTACTGTAAATAACTCTTTCCTGTGACACCTTCTTTTTTAATACCCTTTGTCCTAGCATGCTAATAATTATTTTTATTTGGTCTATAGCATCTTACAGCTAGAAGTTTGACCTGAGACAAAATATATTTCAGCCCATGTATCAAATAAGACTAAGTGAAAGTTATCATAATGTACAAAATTTATAATATCAAGAACAAATAATAAGCAGACGCTAAAAAAACAGAAGTCATGTAAACTAGAGATGGCCCTTGTCAGATTTCTGAGCCCTCTAGTGCCAGTTTCTTTTTCAGACACATGCGCATATAATTCACAAAGGCAAATAACCTTTTTACTATGTCGAACACTTCACACACCTATGATTTTGATATGTGTACCTACCTATGTTATACTGATTAACCTAAATGCCTATACTAATGACTATGGGGCTATTGTGATATCTCTGCTGCTTGCAAACATTGGTTCATAAACGGTTCACAGTAAGGAGACAAATATAATCTATGATACTGTGCTGGTGAGCAAAACAGTAGAGAGCTTATGTGGAGAGAATCCTGTCAGTCCTCTGTGTTGCCTGAAGAGTTAAATTCTGTAATATTTCTCTGCAATGGAATAAGGAGATGAAAATGACCATAAGTATAACAGCAGATGTGAAGCTTCTACGCTCTGCATATTCCTGCACTTCACAGTTCACAAAAGTCCCATAGACCAAGTTGAGACATACAGTTGCTGTTTCCCACATTTCAGAGAAACAGAGGGAACAGTGGGATCTGTCCCATTTTAAGTAACAGCATTTAATGCTTCATCCATTGGCAGCAAAACCACCACAGGATATTGGAATCTCTGTAAACTAAAATGAATATATCATTCTCTCTGCACATAAATTCCAAGCAAATTTGATCATGCTGTCACACCCTGAAGTGCTAACATTGAGTACAAGAAAACTAGGGCTTGAGATTAGATGTGCTGCTTTTGTGATGTTCTCCATAGAATACAGATATTTTTAAACCTCATATTATTAAAATCCCTTTCATGCTACCTGAACTGTTAAAAATACACAGAAATAAAAGCAAATTGTCTAACACAAAGAATTGCCATGATTTTCCATTGGTTTTCATCTCTGTTTATTTCTGAAAGTCTTGAAATTGCTATACATTACTATGAAAACGGTTAACATTTCTGAGATAAATGACACTTCCTCAAAAAATCCTACACATTTTTCCTAAAATGACAAATAAAATTTTTAAATGAAGTACTGTCTCCCTGAGATTTTTTTTTTTAAATCTGGATGAGCAGTAATATCAATGAGATTCTGTTTACATCTTCAGTTTCTCTAATGTGGCAGGAAAAATACTGTAAAATATGTCTGACAAATAAAAAACATTTTTTGTTTGTCAGGCTTCACAATTACATTTGTCTAGCCTTTATATTGTCCACCTAGAAAAAAAAAAAGCCACTAGTTTCTTGAATTCAGTATCGGAAATTTTGAGCAGGTATCTAACGGAATTCTGTATTCACGAGATAATATGTGCCATTAGCTCTTCCCCATTGTTTAGATGCATCTTTTCATTTAGAAGTTCAGAATGGTTTGAACTGAGTTCAGAACACTTGCAGTTTTTCCACATAAAAAGCACTAAAGTAAAAAGCTACATTTTTAATGTGTCAGTCGGGTTTGACATATGGAAAAGCTACCTTGTAAAGTATATGGCTGGAGAACCACATCAAATCATTTACATGTGCTATCGATTTACAGTTTGGATGTTAAGTCTGACTGATTGACAGTAGCAAAGGCAGCGAGTAGTTGCATTTAAATGTGCATATTACTTTCCTACACATAGTACTAAATATTGCTACAGTAATAATATATTACAGTACTGTGCATATTTTCAGGCTTTCCACTAATGTACCACTTTACAAAATAGTTTGCTTAAAATAAAAATTATTGTGTTTTATAGGTCAAAGGAATTAATTGTATTCATAGTATAAACTACAAATTGTTTTGTTCGCTGCATGAAGTGAATGCTTTTCTGCATACTGCAAATTTCTTTGCAACAGAAAAATGTTTGTTTCAGTAGCATATCTGACATGTTAAACATTTTAAGTCAGTTTCCCTCCATTGTCTTTTTTTCTTTTCTTTTACAATACATGAAATAATTTGGAAACATGTTTACATTACCGTAAAAATTGCACCCATACTTTAATTTAAGTATCCCAGAAGATCACAGCGATATGTGGCAGCAGGTGTAGCTTATACAAAATAACCTCATGTATTGCATTAACCTTTAAACTGTGCCTGACTATCATGTAAAATGCAAGAACGAGGTGAGTCCATGCATGTTAGACCCATGAGGTATCTCATAGCTTCAACAAGCACTGTGTCAATAAACTACCAAGGTAATTCTTTCCTTAAACCAGTTCCACTTAGGTATGAGCATTTTAAGTATTCTTTTGGATCTGAAAGTAGTATGATTGGTGTCTGTCCAAGTATAATCATAAAATAAATATTTTACAAACATTTTGATCCTAACATTGCAGTATAATTTTTGAGGTTTAGCCTCTCCTGTTTATACGAGTGATGTGCATAGTGTTACACTTC
Source organism: Pluvialis apricaria (assembly GCA_017639485.1). Taxonomy (NCBI): domain Eukaryota; kingdom Metazoa; phylum Chordata; class Aves; order Charadriiformes; family Charadriidae; genus Pluvialis; species Pluvialis apricaria. The sequence goes on from CM030009.1 coordinate 99,629,052, forward strand.
TTTATTTTCCTAATTTACTCTGAGAACATATATCAGCAGTGAACTAAAATTGCCTTATTAGCATATGCTTTTATTGAAACATCCTTTGTACAAGCTTCATAAATTATAAATATACTACAGCATAGACATGCTATATATTAAGTTATTTAACTTTATTTCATTCATAATTTCATAACACTGCTAATATTTTTTAGGCCCTTTTAAGCAGATTTCAGTGTTTCTGATTAACCATTTTAGTTGAAAGCAGGAGCCTTTGCTGAAATCTTCTGCAAAAATTGCTAGGAAGCTTAAAAATTCCTTAGAAAATTGCTGCATGAGTTCAAAAGTTTTCATTGTAGATCAAAAAATCATGTAAATAGTTCTCTGTAATTTTTAACAGTACATGTCATTAAGAAAACAATTATTGACTTTTTTATATAAAAGGACTGAGCTAATTTATGTCATTTAAAAAAATCAATATTCAATAGTAAATTGAACACATAGATAGCCAGTAAAGTTTTGTGATGAAAACAGTATTTTTCTCTACTTGTAGGAATAATAGATAAAGTAGCATGCCTGCTGTATGTTTATTTATTTTATGTCTTTTCAAGGTAGCTATATTTTGCTGTGGGCTAGAAAAATGTGTACTACTGCAATCAAAAATATGTCTAAATGGTGCTTTATGTATTCACTTCAGTACTACTTACTTCAAAAAGACTATAAAACATCCATAACCAAGTGGGGATGACAGGCAGAAGCAGAATGATGAATGCCTTCCATTTTCCTTTTTCTGTATTTTAATCTGACAACTGTGGTGTTTTTTTAAAAAAGATGCTTGCTCAAATGTTATATAGTATCACAAAAGAATAAGAAGTTATTCCATGTAAGTTCCATTAGTATTTTTTTAAGTTTTACTTTATGTTAGCTTCGCACACTTTTCTGATTACCTTATAAAACTAAAAACTGTCTATGTATCTTTCAATTATTTATACTACTACACATGTTTACTTTCTCTTTCAGCGTACTACCTTTCAGTGAAGTCCCATTTCCCCTGCCCATTGACATAGCCTTCTGCTTTGTAACAAAAGTTAGTTTCAGAAATGTCAAACATTACAAATAAATGAGAAGTCACAGATGAGGAAGTTGGTTACAAATGGTCCTGTGGTCCTGGTCTGTCACATTCGATGTGCCCTCCAATTTCTTTATCAAACCAGACTTAGAGAAACGTGTTATCATCTTTTTTGCTCTCATTCAGTGGCACTGGGGTGACATCTGTCAAAAGAACAACTCCTGATTATTTTGTGTGTGTGTGTATGCGTGTGTGTGTCAGTGACTGCTGTCTATTTGATGTAACCGAGTCAGTTCAGTCTAGCACTGAACATTCAACTAGCATGCCACAGCTCAGGTTATACCTTTCTTTTTTCCTTGAGCAAACTTCAGGCAAATATAGAGGAAGACTCAAGTTGCAGTATTAAGATGCAGATTACACACTCTACAGATAAGAAAAGTATTTGGATCATTCAGTCTGGTTCTGGCCCATTTAGAAATAATGAACTAAACCATTCAGAATATAACAAGGTTGCCTGTGCTGAGGAAGCTACTTCAAAGCAGTACACTGGGACAGAAAATTTTTGTGCCCTATTATGGCAATTCTTTTACAAAGTTTTTGTGAAACATCATGCAAATAAGAAATAAATGAGGATATCACTTCACACTCAAGATATTTCTGAAAAAAAGAGTAACATCGTAAGAGTGTAGGTGACTATAATGGAAAGGTTAGTTTGAGATACATTCCAGGCTTTATTTTCCAGCTTTGTAGCAGACGCTGCTGTGAAACCTTCAGCAAATATTCAGGACTTGGGTCTAGCCAGAAAAGTTGTTGAACAGAAAAAATCCTGCTATACACTGAATTTCTGTGGCTGTTTTTGTAGTTGTTTAAATTTAATTTTGATATCTAAATGGTGTTCAAAAGCACTTTAGTGAACACCATAAATGCTCTTCAGTCTGCTATCAGGTGTCATGTGTATTGTAGTCACTACAGCACGAATAGTTTGTTCATTGTAATGGATTCATTACTACATCTGTTGAAACATATATATTCAATTTGAGCAAAGTTCAACTAAGTAGCTGTAGTTTATCCACTGTATATCATTTTAACACAACTATATATTTAGTACAACACTTATGTACGTGAATGTTGTAAGATGTAGTATGCTGTCTGAGAACAAAAGTAGTATTCTTATATCACTGCAAAATCTTTTATTTCTCTTTAGCACATATTCTGGGATGTTTACATAGGTAAATGTAATGTATTATGCAAGTAATGCACTGTGCAGATAAGATGTTGATAACATTTTTTCTTCATTTAAATATTAAAGACAGTTAAATGTTGTTTCTCATCTATTGACAGCTTTGAGTAAATGTGGTCTCTCTAACACCCATTATGTTCTGTAATATATTAATTATTGAATTAGCTTTTAGTTTCTGATATTGTCCCACACTGACGAAGGAAGCCATTTCAATCCTTTAAAAGGGGTCACATTTCCCGAATATATTTAGCCAGGTGCTCCATCCAAATCTGTTCTCTGGTTCATGAAATTATATTAAGACTCCTTATACTCTCTGGAAATGAACTTATTGAAGCTAAGGAACAAAAATAATTGGAGAAAGTTCTTTTAGGATTAAATCCACTTGCTGCCCCTGATCTTAGAGTCAGGGTGATACAAAATTGGGGTTTCAGGCAGATGCCAAAATGGTTAAATTGCAGACAGAATGGAAACAATGTAAAAAGAGATAACTGCAAAGAACAGGATGGACTGTAACTCAAGGCTGCAGCAGGAGGTGACTACAAGTTGGTCTAGGAGGTTAAGCGCACAATTACAAGACTGATATGAAAGGAATCTGCAGGACAGAGCACAAAGCTCACCCAAAGAACAACAGCGCGGCTCCTTCAAGCAGAGAAAAGAAACCACCAAGGACTCTCAGGACCACTGCTAAGGAAGAAAGTGCACGCGTGGCTGGGAGGGTTTAATGAAATAATTTTCATATATATAAATCACATGAACATGTAAAGTTTACAATGTAATAAATAGCGTCTAGCTAGAAGCTGTGGTATGCACACTGGGCGGAGTGATTCCCCGTGCACCCAGTGCTGCAATAAAGAGAATGCCTGCTTCTTAAGACTACATTGGTGCTAAGGAGTTTATTCCCAATCGCGGTGACAAGGGAGCAGGGGGGCCTGGCTGCTCCAGAAGTGACGGTAAGCCAGGAGTCTTACCTAGGCTGCCAGGGTAGGGAAATCACAGTCAGGGGTCCTGCCTGACAGTATCTGAATGAGGTAAGCAGGGCAGGGCCAGTGGTGGTGTCCAGGATCAGCATAGTATGCCAGATCACCAGTCAAGTCTACAGGGAATGGGGCAGGTCCAAGGTCAAGCCAGAGACCTAGTCTGACGGCCGAAGTCACCATCCAGATAAACAGGTACATGGCTTGGCATGTACGTGACTGCGATGCAGGTCAGTGAGATACCAAGGGCAAAGAGCCTCAGCTTAGGTGCTCCCAAGAGAAGGCGTAGTCACCACTGATGCTTCTCTCAGCGCTTTCTTGAACAGCTTCAAGGGCAGCTGAGGTTTCTCAGGTGTGCATCTTGCATTGTCTAATTTGGTCCTGAGCTCAGACAGTCAAGCCTCCAAGAGGATCTGTGACACTTATATCCACATTATGTAGTAGAATTCAGTCATTCACAGTTAATATAATTTGTGTTTCAGGATTTGAAGGTACTTACTGTGAAGTTAACACTGATGAGTGCATCTCCCACCCATGCCAGAATGAAGGTCTCTGTGTGGACGGGGTTAACCATTACAGGTGAGGGAAGTTATTGGACTGACAGATATTCAGTATGACACATGGATGTTTATCATCTAGCTATTCTTTTGGTACTTTGCCTGTATTATGTTTGCTGTCCTTCAGTCATGTAATATATCTTTTTTTGTGATGCGTTTGACAGATTACGCTGTTACGTTACACTCAAAATCTTCTGGTGGGTAAAAAGACATACATGTACATCATACATGTGGACCCAAGAATCTATTGTAGGGCTAATTAAAATCTTAACAATCTAATCAAAATATAAAAACCCCAGTTATTAGTCCAGTTACAATAATACTAATAGTCTAAGCTGAAATTAATAGAAAACAGCTTGATGAATAATGTAGTTATGTTTGTTATATAAGAAATCTGGCCATTATCTAGCTCTTGTCTCTGTTGTTGTGATTACCCTCACAATGTCTGTCTGGGTCCTGTAATCAGTGATTTCAGTCTTCCTCAAAAAGAACTGGCAGTGTTACTGCAAGTTGCCAGCATCTGGAAGTCTTTGCCAGGAGAAGTGTGATGTTTACTGTGGGGGTTTTCTCATCTTCAGTCTGAGGTCTGCTTGGAGCTGTTTTTGTATGTTTCCTTATCATGATTTACTTCCCTTGCACTGTTTACCAGCTGCCCCAGCCCACATGGACACAAAAGGCTATTGTTTGTAACCCAGTGTGTCACACCCTCACCATAGGTGCTATTCCCAGAGCTGAAGCTAAAGCATGAGAGGCAGCAGTCAGCTGGCTCCAGGGCAGGTGTCAAAACAAGTGAAAATCAGCTCAGGCCAAGGCAAGTTCTGAGCCCTTGCACAGTGGGGTCAGCACAAGGCCTGTGGCCTTCAACAAATAATGGCAAAAATGGTCTTCAGCCACTGTACTTATGAAGCTTGTTAAAGTACAGCACTTTGCAATCGTCACAAAAAAAACCCCAAACACAATATTGGAATGACCTAATTCATACACCTAAAAATCTGCCACATTTTTCCATAATCTTTTTATATTAAAATAAAAATTCATATAGTGACATCCTTTTTGTTAGGTGCTCCTGCCAACATGGCTTTACTGGGACATTATGTGAAGTGGAGATTAATGAATGCTTATCAAGACCTTGCAAAAACAATGGAACTTGCCTGGATCTTGTAAACAGGTTAGTTACTATTACATGAAAAGCAATCTGATTTCCTTGTGTATAAAATCTGCTTGCTGCCATGAGGTTTGGATGGGACCTTCAGCATATGACAAGAATTCTGTATTAAAATGAGGCAGGCAAATGCTACTGACTCAGCTATTTGTTTCTTATGTGACCTGAGAGGAAAATAGAAGGGAAACTCTTCAGCACAGCTTTTCTTCCTTACTTTTTGTACTTTTTTACTTTTTATTAAGAATAAGAGTGAAATAGAAAAAAATTGATCTTCAGTTAGATTTCTACATCTCTCTCTTCAGCTTCCAACAGTGACCTTTTCTAATGTAAACATTTACTAGAAGTGTAAGCAAGAGAAAAAATTGTATCTTATGTTTGTTCCACAACACACAGTTATTCAGAGACTTGTTTCAAAAGAGCATTAGCCCTTAAGTCATTCCTTATACCTTCAGCTAAAATTATTGTGCACAATTTTTCTACTAATCTACAAAAGATTAAATCACTCTGCTTGCTTCAGAAACATGGAAATCAGCAAAGTCCCTTAATTATTTTGATATGGATTATGATTAGGGACACCAGCTGTACATCAGGACATACTTATAGCTTCAGAATATTGGAATAGATCATATTGTTTACTTCTGTTGACTTACCTGATTTTCCCTTTTTTGAAGATTCGTCTGTAGTTGTGCACCAGGATACTATGGGTCTCTGTGTGAGATGGATGTAAATGAGTGTGAAACTTTGCCTTGCTTACATGGAGGAAGCTGCATCAACAGGCTTGGAGGCTATCAGTGTTTCTGTCCCCCTGGATTCACAGGTATGATCTGTTCTCCACCACAATGGAGAAGGCTATTTCACAGGTTTTACATGTTTTTCATTTTATAGCAATGGCCTCAACTCAAGGAAGAGTACACAGAATCATCTGCTTATTGGAGGATAAATCAATATTAATTCAAATAGAACTTTGATCCAAATCTTGCTAAGTAGCTCAAGATGTTATTTACATTAAGGCTTGATTTATGATTTCTTTAGTTACCTATACATTCAGCTGAAACACATTAAAAGAGAATGTACAGCACAAAGAAAATCAATGTTTTCTGAATTCAGCCAAAAAAAAAATTATTACCATAGATGCAAAGTAAATTTTACAAACATAATAAAACACTACCATGTCATATCAATTTGCACAGAAACACAGTAACACTTTGACTTTGCTGACCTGTTGCATTGACACTGTTACCTTTAGTGTTCATAGAATCATAGAATGGTGAGAGTTGGAAGGGACCTTAAAGATCACCCAGTCCGAGACCCCCTGCCATGGGCAGGGACACCTTCCACTAGACCAGGTTACTCAAAGCCACATCCAGCCTGGCATTGAACACCTCCAGGGATGGGGCTTCTTCAACATCCCTGAGCAACTTGTTCCAGTGCCTCACCACCCTCATAGTGAAGAATTTGTTCCTAATATCTATTCTAAATCTACCATCTTCCAGTTTAAAACCATTACCCCTCCTCTTCTCTACATGCCCTTGTAAAAGGCCCCTCTCCAGCTTTCTTGTAGGCCCACTTTAGGTACTGGAGGGCCACTATAAGGTCTCCGCGGAGGCTTCTCTTCTCCAGGCTGAGCAACTCCAACATTCTCAGCCTCTCCTCATAGGAGAGGTGCTCCAGCCCTCTGATCATTTTTGTGGCCCTCCCCTGGACTTGCTCCAACAGGTCCATGTCCTTATGTTAGGGGCCCCAGATCTGGACACAGTACTCCAGGTGGGGTCTCACAAGAGCAGAGTAGAGGGGCAGAATCACCTCCCTCGACCTGCTGGCCACACTTTTGATGCAGTGCAGGATGTAGTTGTCCTTCTGGGCTGTGAGCACACATTGCCGGCTCATGTTGAGCTTCTCATCCACCAACACCCCCAAGTTCTTGTTCTCAGGGCTGCTCACAATCCATTCTCTGCCCTGCCTGGATTTGTGCTCAGAATTGCCCTGACCCAGGTACAGGACTTTGCACTTGGCCTTGTTGACCTTCATGAAGTTTATATGGGCTCACTTCTCAAGCCTGTCTGGGTCCCTCTGGATGGCATCCCTTCTCTCTAGCGTGTCAACTTCTCCACACAGCTTGGTGTTGTTGGCAAACTTGCTGAAGGTGCACTGAATCCCACTGTCCATGTCACCAACAAAGATGTAAAATAGCACCAGTTCCAGTATTGATCCCTGAGGAACACCACTCATCACTGGTCACCTTGGACATTGAGCTATTGACCGCAACTCTTTGAGTGTGACCATCCAGCCAGTTCCTTATCCACAGAGTGGTCCATCTGTCAAATCCATGCCTCCAAATTAGAGACAAGAATGTTGTGTGGGACAGCGTCAAATGCTTTGCACAAGTCCAAGTGGATGATGTCAGTCGCTCTTCCTTTATACACCAACACTGTAACGCTGTCATAGAAGGCCACCAAATTTCCCAGGCATGATCTGCCCTTAGTGAAGCCCTGTTGGCTGTCACTGATCACCTCCTTATTTTTCATGTGCCTTAGCAGAGTTTCCAGGAAAACCATAGAATCATAGAATCATTTAGGTTGGAAGGGACCTTTAAGCCCAACCATCAACTTAAACTTCCAAAACGACCACTAAACCATATCCCTAAGCACCGTGTCTACCCATCTTTTAAACACCTCCAGGGATGGTGATCCAACCACTTCCCTGGGCAACCAGTTCCAATGCTTGGTAACCCTTTTAGTGAAGAAGTTTTTCCTAGTATGCAATCTTAACATCCCCTGGTGCAACTTGAGTCCATTTCCTCTTGTCCTATCGCTTGTTACGTGGGAGAAGAGACTGACCCCCACCTCACTACAACGTCCTTTCAGGTAGATGTAGAGTGATAAGATGTCCCCTCAGACTCCTTTTCTCCAGACTAAACAACCTCAGTTCCCTCAGGTGATCCTTATAAGACTTGTTCTCTAGACCCCTCAACAGCTTTGTTGCCCTTCTCTGGACATGTTACAGAATCTCAATGTCTGTCTTGTAGTGGGGGGCCCAAAACTGAACGCAGTACTCAAGGTGGGGCCTCACTAGTGCCACGACAGCAAGACAATCACTTCCCTAGTCCTGCTCACCACACTATTCCTGATACAGGCCAGGATGCTGTTGGCCTTCTTGGCCATCTGTGCACACTGCTGGCTCATATTCAGCTGGCTGTCGACTAACACCCCCAGGTCCTTTTCTGCCAGGCAGCTTTCCAGCCATTCTTTCCCAAGCCTGTAGTGCTGCTCCCTCCAGGGCTTTATCCCACGGTACTCTACCAAGCAGATCCCTAGAGAGGCCAAAGTGTGCTCTCCTGAAGTCTAGGATAGCAAGCTTGCTGTGTGCCCTCCTTGCTACCCTAAGGATCTTGAACTCCACAATCTCATGGTCACTGCAGCCAAGGCTGCCCTTGAGCTTCACATTCCCCACCAGCCCCTCCTTCCTGGTGAGAACAAGGTCCAGCATGACACTTCTCCTCTTTGTCTCCTCGGTCACTTGGAGAAGGAATTTATCATCGACGCATTCCAGGAACCTTCAGGATTGCTTATGCCCTTCTGTGCTGTCCCTCCAGCAGATGTTGGGGTGGTTGAAGTCCTCCATGAGGACCAGGGCTTGTGAATGTGAGGCTGCTCCTATCTGTCTGTAGAGGGGCTCATCCGCTCCACCTTCCTTTTTGGGTGGCCTGTAGCAGACCCCCACTGTAACATCACCTCTCCCTACCTTCCCTTTAGTCCTGACCCATAAGCTCTTGGTCAGCTCCTCATTCATCCCCAGGCAGAGCTCCTTGCACTCCAGCTGGTCATTAACATATAAGGTGACACGCCCTCCTCGTCTCTCCTGCCTGTCCTTCCTGAAGAGCCTGCATCCTTCAGGCCAACACATAGGAGCCATCCCACCACATCTTTGTCATGCCAATAAGATCATAGCCCTGCAGGTGTGCACATGTCTCTAACTCCTCTTGTTTATTCCCATGCTACATGCGTTTGCATAGAGGCATCTAAGCCTGGTCCCTGATGAAGTTGACTTACTGGCTGGAGTGGGGGGTATTCATTTGTGCTTAACTCCAGGTGCTCTTCTGCTGAACTGTGACCCTTCTCGAGGCTCTGGGAATCTATTACTGGCATTGGCATCATATTGGTAGGAGTGGGATGGATTGAGGTACCCCTCCCCCTGCAACTCTAGTTTAAAGCCCTCTTCACCAGTTTGGCAAGCCTCTGAAGATACTCCTCCCCTTCTCTGACAAGTTGATCCCATCAGGCCCCAGTAGACCAGGTTTCTCAAAGCAAGTCCCATGGTCAAAGTAGCCTATGGTCTAAGTAGCTGTGGCACCAGTCCAACAACCATTTGTGGATTTACCAGATTTGTGGCCCTATAAACGCCCTTCCCCTCGACCAGGAGAATTTTTAAAAAAACTATTTGCACCCCAGAGTCCCTGACCACTGCTCCCAGTGCTCTATAATCCTTCTTGATATTCCTCAGGGTGCTCCTGGCTGTATCACTGGTACCCACATGAAACAACAGCAGCAGACAATAGTCAGAGGACAGTACAAGGCTTGGCAGTATCTCAGTGAGATCTCTGATACGAGCCCCCAGTAAGCAACACACCTCTCTAGAGAGTGCATCAGGTCAGAAAATGGGTGCCTCTGTACCTCTCAGAAGAGAGTCGCCTACAAGTATATCCTGTAACCTTTTCTTAGTTGGGCTTATTGTTATACAGGGAGCAGATTGGGATGCCTTATTAAGCTCCAGAGCCTCTCCTCGTGCAATGGGTCTTTCCTCTTCACTCTGCAGAGCTGTGAAGTGGTTCTGCAAGGATACCTCAGGCTTTGGGGAAGTCTCTTCCTCCTGCTGGTCCTTGCTGTCACAAATTCCCATTCTTCTGTGTTACTGGTCCCCCTCCCTTCTGTGTGTGCCACAGTGGGAGGTTTTGGCTGTTTGGCCATGGGCTGTTGTTCCACTGCAGATTGCACTTGGAACCAGCTGTCTATCTGCTTCTCAGACTCCCTGATGTTACATAGCCTCCTCACCACCTCCTGCAGCTCAGCCTCCTGCGGCAGAATATTCTCCACCTGGGCACATGTTTTGCAGGCAGGTCTGCTGCCTATCCCTGCTCCAGGAGAAAGTTCTAGGCACCTCCTGCAGGCTGAGGTCTGCACTGTAGGCTCTCCCTTTAGCAGCTCAGTCTGGATGGAGACATCGGCCACTGCTGTGGTGCAGACCCCTGAGCAAGAGCTGCAGCCTTTGCTCTCAGATGAGTGCCCACAATTCTGCTTTGAGGGTCAGGTGGGGTGAGTGCCCTTCACCTGTGCAGTTGGTCATAGAATGGTGCCCCGTGTTCTGCCAGTGCAATGCTGCTCCTTTGAAGAGGCACCTCTCTGTTCAGTCTTCTGCATGAACTGCCATCCTAAGTAGAATAGCTCTTTAGTCAAAATCACAGCTGTTACTGCTCATTGTTTGTACATTGGTGGTACCTGAGTGTTAGATATAACAACATAAAACTGAAAGATAACTCCTGAGTTACTGAATCTAAAACCTGTTTTGTCTAAACTGTCATTGATTTGTTGGCTGGAGTGATGAATATTAATGGTTGAAACATGAACTGTTGAATTGGTCCTGCAAATGTTGTAAAGAAATAAGCAACTCTAAACATTATGCTTTGTAATGTACCAAATATGAGAGTTAATGTACATAGAAGATAGATATTTTAAGTAAGAAAACAGCATGCTTACATGGTCATCTTTTAACGCTAAGATACCCTTTTAAATATGTTTTACTCAGGGTCTGTTTTTCTCTATATGATTCCAGAATACTTTGATTTCATATATGTTACTATAAAGATAGGAAATTTGCTCATAATCTAAGGAAAAAAAAGGAGAATCAAAGGCTATGTCAGATTTAATTATGGCTGGTAGGTTACTAAACCTTTGTTAGAGAATCTGAAGTTAGAGTGCAAACAAGTGGAACTCTTATGGCTGTTTGTGGAATTATAAATTAAATGGAACATAATCAGCAATTTAAAATTAGAAGCAAAGCAAGGAAATATAAGCAGTGGCTAGAGCTATATCTTCATTATCACAAATCAATGTGATGTTGCATTCTGAATCTGCACTGGTACACAGTTGTGTAAAGAGTAAAACAAGAGAAAAATAAGTATATATATATTCCACTTAGTTTGGTATCAAAAAAACTGCTAATTTAAACACTAATATTACTTTCTCTTCAGCTGTGCAATATAACGTCTTAAAAGGAATAATTAATTAAACATAATGTATTATGATCACTTACCCTCAAGGTCGTTTTCATGATTGAGGTGTTAATCATTTCTTCTTTATAAGTCTTATCATCTGAACAGCATTAGAGTAAAGTATAATACAGATGATTCAAACATGACTCAAGTGAAATATTTTTCATGTTCATGAAAAATTTATTTTATATTCAAGTATAAACCATAAGTGTCTGGGTCACCAAGTCTGCTGTGAAATGGGTTTAATAATAATACAAGTTTTTTTGATGGTAGAATTTTGCTTGATAATTCCTAATTGCTTCATTTGAAAGGATTCTAGGATTAACAAGTCATTACTGCCTTCAATGACAGACCTGTTAATTCTCAAGTCTTTATTTTCTGATTTCCTTTGTTTGAGGTTAACTAAATAATCTAAGATCTCTTGCAAAGACTAAAGCTTTTTTTCATGAAATGCATTGGGTTGACCTTGGCCTACTGTCAGATGCTCACCCAGCCGCTCCCTCAGTCCCCCCTCATCAACAGGACAGGAGAAGAAAATAAAGATGAAAAAACTCGTGGGTCGAGATAAAAACAGGGAGATCACTTACTAGTTAGCATCACAGACAAAGCAGACTCGACTTGGGCAAAATTATTATATTTTATTGCCAATTAAAATAGATTTTTGGATGGTAAGAAACAAAGACAAGATAAAGCAACACTTTCCCTCCTTCCTTCCCCCCCCACACCCCACTCCTTCACTGGCTCAACTTCATTCCCAACTCCTTTACATTCCCTCCCTGAGTGGCACAGGCAGATGAGGAATTGGAGGTTGTGGTCAGTTCATATCAGCTCCTCTGTCCTGCTCCCTCTACTTCCCTCTTCTCCCCTACTCCTGCGTGGGGCCTCTCCCCAGGCGGTAGTCCTTCAAGATATACCTGCTTCGGCATGGGCTCTCCACGAGCCACAGTTCCTTCAGGAAATAACCACCTGCTCTGGCGTGGGGTCATCCATGGGCTGCAGTGTGGGTATTCTGCTGGTGTCAGGAGTGCTTTCCACAGGCTGCAGGCGAATACCTGCTCCATCATGGTCTCCTCCAGGGGCTGCAGGGGACTCTCTGCTCCAGCACCCGGAAAACCTCCCCTCCTTCCTTCTCTGACCTTGGTGCTCACAGGATTGTTTCTCACTTTCCCCCTCCTCACCCTGCCTGCATGGTGTTTTGCCCTTTCTTAAATATGTTTTCACAGAGGCGCCACCATCTTGGCTGAGGGGCTCAGCTGTGTCTTACAGTGGGTCCACTGGAGCCAGCTGGAACCGCCGGTGTCCAGCATGAGGCAGCCCCCCAGTCTCTTCTTGCAGAAGCTGCCTTGCAGGTCCTCTCCCTTCCCCGCACCCCAAACACCTTCACACCTCCACCCAATACTCAAAATTGGCTAAAAGAGGGTGTGTATTAAACTGGGGTATATAAATTCAGAATTTTAATTCAAACTGCCTATTATTGGACATCTGATTCAAACGATGCCTAAAAATGACTAAGTACCATGAAATCACTTTTTGCTGTGAAGGTTCAGTCATCATTTCTGCAGAGCAGTAATTATTCCTTAATTCTAAATAGCTGTTCTCTTAATCTCAGATCTACCCTTATAGTCTTATCTTCTCTATGAGATCAGTACAAACTGACATTTGGAATTGACTAAGGGTGCACTTAAGTTGTATGTTAAACCAAGACAAAACCTTGGCTTAAATAACTCACCTTGTATTTTATCTTTAATGCCAGCTCTGAGCCCCAGCCTTCCTTATCCTGGGCCTCATAACCTGCTGTTCATCTTGTCTACGTGACAATGAAAACTCTGCTCTCCTTTTTATACAGTGGGCTGACATAACAAAAAAGTCCCACAGGATCTAATCAATGAAAAGGGAGAGAAGTTTTCTTTATCTTTTTGACCTTCCCATCTACTTCTACAGCTTCTCACAGCTGACTCTGGCAGTGATTGCATTTGCACTCCTCAAACCTCTGTCTGTATTCCTTGCTGTTGATAACCAGAGGAAGAAGAACAACTATACTACTAACTGAAGGGACTATTTATTTAGAGTCAGAGGGGAGGAACCTCATGGTACACTCCCTGAGATGTCAAAGCAAGATGCAGCTTACATATCAAGAGAGGCCAAAACTGATTGGCATGCCAAAAACCAATTTAACATGTGTACTGACAGAACTGGGTTTCTGTACTTAATGTAGAGGTAGTGGTGTTTACCATTTAGTTTAATGATTAGAGCATTCACATGAGTTTTGGGAAGTTTAGGTTCAGTGAACACACCATCATGAAAGGGCAAATTTACTTTATGCACTTTCCTGAGAAGTGCTATAATGTCCATGCTATAAGCTAGCCTGATCTGTAAGGAAAAGAGGGGGCACTTTTGCTGTACTTGTTGAGCTTCAACACTATTCAGGAAAGATTTCCTGGGCCAGAAAGAACATAGAACAGCAGTGTGTAACCTCATTGAGTATTTGGCTTGAAGTCCCAAGTCTACACTGCTAGTTCCCTTTCCCTCTCCAGAGAGCCAAGGTCAGGACATAAACATTCTTTTTCCTCTCAAAGTGACTTACTGGCTACTAACTAGAGCCTTGAGCCATACTTTACCCAATTAAATTTTAGTCTGGTAGCAGCTTTGTCCCAGTGACTGCCCATCCTTGTTCAAGTAAGAGAGTGCTCCAGAAGGCATGGCAGAAGGCCAGCAAGGATGAATAGGAAACATCTGACTGAGCTCAGATGCAGAAAAGAAGCACACGTTTGGTGGAAGGAGCAGGGATGCGCTACTTAGGAGGAATATGAAACCATTGCCCAGGTGTGCAGAGTTGAAATTAAGAAAGGAAAAGTTCAGCTAGAGCTAAGAATAGAGAAGGGTGTACAAAGTCACAAGTAGGACTTCTAAATGTACATTGGCAGCAAAAGGAAGGCTAATAAAGGAGTGGACCTGGTTCTTGGTGGGGAGGGGGACCTAGTGGCAAAAGACATGTAAGAGTCTGAGACACTCAAAGTTGTCTTTTGTTTAGGGTTTACTGCTAAAGTCCAGTCTCAAGCCTGTCATGTTTCTGAGGCTAGTGGCGGAATTGAGGGGTTCTCCTCTTTTAACGAGCCTCCTGGTAGAGTATGATCCATAAACCACCACCCTCTGAGCCCAACCAGCCAGCCAGATTTTTAGCCATCCGGTTGTCCACCCTTCCAGACTCTAACCTCCTAACTTGGGTACAGGAATACTGTGAGAGACAGTATCAAAGCCACGATAAAATCAAGATAAGTGACATCCACTGCTGTCTCCTTTTCCACAAACTTAGTCATTTCATCATAAAAGGTAATCAGGTTGTTCAGGCATGATTTTCCCTTGATTAACCTATAGAATCATAGAATAGTTTGAGCTGGAAGGGACCATTCAAGGTTATCTAGTCCAACTCCCCTGCAATGAGTAGAGACATCTTCAACTAGATCAGGTTGCTCAGAGCCCCATCCAACCTGGCCTTGAACGTTTCCAAGGATGGGGCATCTACCACCTCTCTGGGCAACCTGTGCCAGTGTTTCACCCTCCACATTGTAAAAAATTTCTTCCTTCTATCTAGTCTAAACCTACCTTCTTTTAGTTTAAAACCATTACCCCTTGCCCTAGCCCAATAGGTCCTGCTAAAAAGTCTGTCCCCATCTTTCTCATAAGCCCCCTTTATGTACTGAAAGACCACAAGAAGGTCTTCTCAGAGCCTTCCCTTCTCCGGGCTGAACAACCCCAGCTCTCTCAGACTGTCTTCATAGGAGGGATTTTCCAGCCCTCTGATCATTTTCGTGGCCCTCCTCTGGACCCACTCCAACAGGTCCATGTTTTTCCTGTGCTGAGAGCTCCAGAGCTGGGCGTGGTACTCCAGGTGTGGTCTCACAAGAGTGGAGTAGAAGGGCAGAATCATCTCCTTCGACCTGCTGGCCATGCTTCTTTTGATGCAGCCCAGGATACAGTTGTCCTTCTGGGCTGTGAGTGCACATTGTCAGGTCAGGTGCAGCTTTTCATCCACAAGTCCTTCTCAGCAGGGCTGCTCTCAACCTATGTTGGTTGTTCCTAGTCACCTTCTTCTCCTTCTATTGCCTAGAGGTGGCTTCTAAGATGATTCACTGCATGATCTTCCCAGGGACTAAAGTGAGGCTTACTGGCCTGTCATTCCCCACATCATCCTTTTGTCTTTTTTGGGAAGATAAGTTTCCCTTTCCAAGTCACTGGGGACCTTCCCCAATTTCCATGGGCTTTCAGACATGATAGAAAGCAGCCTTCCAAGGATGTAAGCCAGCTTCCTCAGCATTCTCAGACACAGCCCATAGGATACTGAATGTCAGGAAATGAAAACAAGAATTGAATACAAGAATTTATGTTTGGCCCAGTGTTCTGTATGCCACAAAAGAAACCAACTTAGATTAGTGTGTCTAACCTTTGTTACTCAAGTTCACTATTTGGATGTGACCTTTTGATGATTTTATTTCAAATCTTGTATTTACAGCTTCAGCAACAGGAGAAGATAGTCCAGTACTTATTTTCTTCTTTGAGGAAACATTTATTTTATGTGGTTTGTAAAGGTTACTATACCATATAGTAGTGACCTCTAACTAGAAAGTTTGAGAAATGTATTTGTAATTTCAAAGCAGTGAAGTTACTGAATAACCAAGAATCCTATTTGTAAGAAAGAAAGGTCTCTATAGCGCATGCAAAGTCTCTGGTCCTTAAGGAGACAAAGTCAATAACTACCTATTTTTTTGTACAGATTATGTTCAAACTGTGCTATGCTACAGTCCATTCATAATGAGTGTTTGGCAACGGCAACTCTCACTGTGTATACAAATTAAATCTGGTGATTAGGAACTTGGATGACAGTACAGTCCCCTTGTTTAGTAAAATATAATTGTTTTGGGTTACAGATCTGTGCCTTTAGGGAGGAAAATCCTTGTCTTTTGGCAAAGAATATCTAAATGTGAAGTGTTTGTTCTTCATGCTCATTACTGTCTAATTTGAATGTATTTAGCATAGCAGTTCTAAGGTGATTTCACCAATGTGTTGTACAGTTAATTACTATTTATCTTCAAAGAAACCAGCTTCTTTTTCTGCATTTATAGGAGTCAGTAAAAGAGGAATAGAACTAGCTCTGCTTCTTATTTTTGACTGCTGAAAAGAAGCAGCATGTTGTTTATGAATAGCATCAATAGAGAAGACACCACTTTATAATGATAAAAAGGACACTGTTCATGCAGTCATGACATGTTAGGACTTACACCTGTTGCCTACAGTGTTACCATGGGTTGGGAGAAAACCTCAATTTGATTCTCACAGACTTTCCTCCAAGTTTCCTGCACCTTCATAGAGGTTACTAAATGCAACATTGACAAAGAGTTTTGAATAACTTCTGCTTCTTTTTGCATACATATTGACCAGAACAAAGTCTGGAATCCAATTCTTGCACATAACGTAAGATTGTGGTGATGCATCCTCTCCCACATTCTCTCTCTTTCTGTAGCTGGTCTGTTTAATATTACTCATTTATACTAAGAGGAAAAAAAAACAGAATAAATATTTTCAATACAAAATATCCAATAGGTGGGCCGTGCATGCATTCTGTCAGTTTATATGAAACATTCTTGCTCCATATGAAGCAGATTTGGAAATGTTTGAAAACGGTTTTTTAATTTGTTAGTGAAAATGAAGGAAAGTGATCCACTAGACTCATGCAGCTGACAGAAGTAAGCATACTATACATCACAGTTCAAAATTTGCAAGGTAGATTGAACAGCCCAAAAAAATAATTTAGCTGCCACAGAATGGTGTCAGCTGCAGGCTAATTAGTTCTCCTTAGAGGCATAGTGGTAAAGCCAGATACAATGCCATACTAACATGGGTAAAGTGCTTTTGGCCTTCCAGAATCAGTGCTTCGCACATCTTTCTTAGGGACTCTAACACTACTGCATTATGTTACCTAGATATGTGCTGATAGTTCTTTCCTCAGTTTTCTAGTTTCTAAAGTCCTTCAGTACCTGACTTCCCTTGTGGACTTCATGGAAAGGCTGGTTGCCTCTCTCAAAGGAACAGATTTACTGAGGCTTCCAATAATATTGGCACCATTCTTGTTATTTCTGTCTTGTCGCCAGAAAGTGGCAGCCAAAGTAATTATAGTAGTAGTGGTAGCAGGGGTGGTAGTAGTAGTAGTAGTAGTAGTAGTAATCATCATCATCATCATCATCATCATCATCATCATCATCATCATCATCATCATCATCCCTTCCTCCAAGAAACCATGCCTCACACAAATAGAATCACTGTTAAATATTTTATCCTAATTATGGAGGTGCTGTTGTGAAGTTCTGTGGTTTGCTTTATGTTTTTGATCATGGTACTATATATACCCCATAAGTATCTTTCTTAGGACACACACACATACTATTTTACCGAACAGGAGCATTTAATAAAACTGAGACAATCCCCAGCTAAACAGGTAGTAACTGAAATTGATAACATCCTAATTTAACTTCTCATAAATATAATCTATCAGATCAGTGTTTTAGGGTAAAGCAGATGTAGAATCCTTCCCTGAAGATTTTTTGAGCTGCTTGAAATGCAGAGTTCAGGGAATAGGACTATCCAGTAAGAACATTTGAGAGCATGTGGGCAAGTGATTATATATAGATGTTATCTGTTATGGTAAGCTAGTAGGTGAGAATCTATATTATCGAGGGCTTTTAAAGACAAAAACAGTGCTTCACATTATACCTACAACAAATTAACAGAATCACAGAATCACAGAATGGTCAGGGTTGGAAGGGACCTCTGGAGATCATCTAGTCCAACACCCCTGGCCACAGCAGGGACACCTACAGCAGGTTGCACAGGATGGCGTCCAGGCGGGTTTTGAATGTCTCCAGTGTGGGAGACTCCACAACCTCTCTGGGCAGCCTGTTCCAGTGCTCTGCCACCCTCAAAGGAAAGAAGTCCCTCCTCATGTTTGGATGGAACTTCCTATGTTCCAGTTTGTGCCTGTTACCTCTTGTCCTATCACTGGGCACCACTGAAAAAGACTGTGTTCCTCTACCCGGCACCCTCCCTTTAAGTATTTATAAGCATTGATAATATCCCTCCTCAGTCTTCTCTTCTCCAGACTAAAAAGACTCAAGTCCCTGAGCCTTTCCTCATAAGAAAGATGCTCCAGTCCCCTAATCATCTTTGTAGCCCTTTGCTGGACCCTCTCCAGCAGTTCCCTGTCCTTCTTGAACCAGGGAGCCCAGAACTGGACACAGTACTCCAGATGTGGCTTCACCAGGGCAGAGTAGAGGGGGGAGGATGACCTCCCTCGACCTGCTGGCCACACTCTTCTTGATACACCCCAGGGTGCCATTGGCCTTCTTGGCCACCAGGGCACATTGCTGGCTCATTGTCATCCTGTTGTCCCCCTGGACTCCCAGGTCCCTTTCCGCACAGCTGCTCTCCAGGAGGTCAGCCCCTAACCTGTACTGATGCATGGGGTTATTCCTCCCCAGATGCAGTACCCTACACTTGCCTTTATTGAACCTCATCAGGTTTTTTTCTGCCCAACTCTCCAGCCTGTCCAGGTCACGCTGTATGGTGGCACAACATTCCAGCGTGTCAGCCACCCCTCCCAGTTTTGTGTCATCAGCAAACTTGCTGATGGTACACTCTATCCCTTCATCCAGGTCATTGATGAATATATTGAACAGGACTGGACCCAGGACTGACCCCTGAGGGACACCACTAGTTACTGGCCTCCAACTGGACTCTGCACCACTAACCACAACCCTCTGAGCTCTATCTGTCAACCACTGCACAATCCACCCCACTGTCGATTCATCTAACCCACACTTCCTAAGCTTGCCTGTGAGGATGATGTGGGAGACAGTGTCAAAAGCCTTGCTGAAGTCAAGGTAGACAACATCCACTGCCCTCCGCTCATCCATTCAATTCGAGAAAGCCCTGGTGCATCTATTAGAGCTGTTTCCTGACTGTTACTGCTAGCTAGGAAAGTCTCTGTACTTTTCAGCAAGTGTAACTTTGGAGGGGTCTTTGAATGTATTCAAGTATGCCACTGTGCATGCTTTAAAGGAGTTTCTATTCTGTAAGAGTTACCAAGGCCCAGGGGATCGAAATCTCAATTTCCACACAAATTGCTCTGCTACAAATACTGTGACAGAGGAACTTTTAAGCAGCTTTAATGCTGGAACACCACAGAGGAACATTATGCATCATAATGCCAGTCTATTCTTCTGTGATCCTGTGATATTTCCTTGAGCTTTGTGTAAGTTGTAAATGTACTTAATGTCTAAATCTTTTATATTGGATTATTGTAGTATTTCTAAAAGATAATGTTACAAATGAAATAAGAATATTTTAATAGCTATTTCTGATGGTGTGTTTTTTTGCTACGTTCATGACTGGGAACTAGTTAGATAATAACATGTAATTCATCAGTTAAAAACCTGTGGATGTTTCAATCAGTCGCAGTAATAAATATCTAAAGCAATGACTGCTGAGTGATGGTTTCGCTTCACAGAACTCAACATGCTATATGTTAGAAAAGTTACTGTAAAGTTGTGCTGCTTATTTCTGGAAAGCATGGCCATGGTAGCATCATGGATTTTTTTGGTTCTTGGTAACTATCTCTGCAAGCAATCTCTGTTATTATCCTCAACAGAATTCAGAGAAGTAGATGACTTCATGAAGAGTATTTTGTTCACTGAAGTAGAATGGGTTAACTTTTCATGCTAAGAATCTAGTAGTGGAAAAATATATGGGGCAAGTCTCTGGATCTCACTGATTACATGACTTGGATCTGGTTTGTTTCCCCACAGTCAGCCTAAAGTACTATTCTAAGTTGCCAAGTTCTCATATGAAATAAATAGTGAAGGTGTTGTGCTATAGTAATTAAATGAACCAAACATTGGTGCCTAAATATACCACCCAAGGCATACCTGCATTCTAACTAATATATTTTCTCATCAGTAATTAAGATTATTTCCAGTTATTAAGATTATTTCCAAGTGTTTGTACTTTCTGCTTGCCTGCATGGAGTCTCGGTGTATGATTACCATCAATCTAAATGGGAAAAAAAACAGCCTACTGTTTTGCATACTTTCTTTTTGGATTTTTTTGAGGGAGGTTGAATTGACCAGAGGGTTATTAAATAGCATAAAAATTTTGAAAATTATTAGGCTATGATGAAATACATGTTATTCACAAATAATTTTGCATTTAACCATGAACAAATTCTTGTTACGTTGTTGTCTGCTTCTGTGCACTCATTGCATACTTTTGATCCCACACATTTTGCCATTAACCAGGCTACCAGGTCAAGCTACCAGGGGAAATTTCATTCTTGAATCAGAATAATTAGGTTGGAAGCGGCCTTGTGAGGTCTCTAGTCCAACCTCTTGCTGAAAGAAGTGTTAGCTACAGGGTCAGACCAGGCTGCTCAGGGCTTTGTCCAGCTGGGTCTGGAAAACCTCCAAGGATGGTATTGTTCTCATTTCTGATGGGTCATTTAAACTGTAATGTGAACAATACATTACTTTATTAGTAGTAAGTATGATTCCTTGTGTCACAAGAAGAGAAAGATGAGATTTTAGCTATAAACTTTGACTTTTAGTATCATTTGACTGTAAAAATGCATAAGTGGTTCAATTTTAGATAAGACTATTACAGACTACATAAAAGATGCTAAATAGAGAAGAAAACCAAAAGCTATAATAATAATCATCATAGTATTGGTATATTCTGGAGGCATTCAGGTTACAGAGTGATAAGGAGGGAAATGTAAATTATTTTTTTTACACAAAGCTATACTTATTTTAGAGTGATGCTAGAACATCTTTTTCTCGGTGTCTTTACCACATAGTGCAGCTCTCTGATTTTCCCTTATTTTAATTTTGCTTTTACACTCCATTTTATGTTACAGTTTCAAAATTAAAATGGCTAATAAACAGTGACTATACTGAAAAAAAATGGGCATTCTCTGTAAGACTATATGCATGTGTTTATATTAATATATATATGCAATATATGAAATATGTACATTATATCTAAAATACAACATACCAATATAGTTTTCTCTGTATTGAACTGTATTAGTTCAAATGAGAGATACTTTGCTTCTTAGAAATTAGTCTTTGAGTTGCAAGTTTTCAGTTATCTTTTAGTTTTAAAAGTTTTTCCTCAATTTTAATAAAGTGATTGCTCGTACTAAACATTACATTCTTAAAATCAAAGTTAAAATGTCGCAAATATTGAATTGATATTTGCAGCTTGCCCAAATACAATGAGACCTCCTCTGGCAATATTGACAACTATGACATTTTTGTCATGATGTTTCCAATATTCAGACATGAATTAATAGATTTTACTTGCACTGTGTTCAGATTTATCTTGTTCTCCATCCCTTTTTGTAAGTTTATTCATCTGTGAAATGAATCATAATTCTAAACTGTGGTATTTTTAGGTATAGCTTGATTTTATCATTTTGTAATCCAGTAAGTATGATTTCTGCCCTCAGCAGGGGGAGGCTCGGCTGTGCACTGACCCGGCACTGCAGGGGCTCAGCCTTGCCCTGGCTTGAGCTGGGGGTTGCTGGTTTAACCCCCGTGCTGGGGGGTGACTACTCCAGTTTCAGCTCTGGGGGTGGCCCCTCTGGGGAAGGGTGACACCTCCGGTTCATCACTGCCTGACAAACCATAGCCCTTTGTGCGCCTGGGGCTGTTGGGGGCCACAGCCAAGCTGCAGCTAGCAGCCTGGGAGCGGGAGAGGGCAGTGACAGGGAAAGGTGTAAAGGGAAACCCAAGCAGAGCCCAAGACTAGGGGAATAAAAAATTATCAATATCATGTTCCTTCAAACAAAGAGAAGAAGGAAATCCCCTATCAGGCACATCACAGTCCTCCTTGCAAAGATGTCATGATTCTGGCAAATCCTTGCAATGCCCCTGTGTCAACCCCCATCTACAATTTTCCGGAGAAAACTGTAGTGTCACACTTTAGACCTGCAGGGACTTTTCAAGCCTGAGCACACCACCAGTGGAAAGGGTTAGATAGTGGCAAGGTTTGGGGGGATTTTTGGTATAACCATTTTAATATCAATGCTTTTCAGTACTGATAATTTTGACTATAAGACTATTGAAACATTATTAGGAATGTCATTAAATTCTAGACTCTCTATATAATGTGTTCCCTTTGATCTGTCCCAAGATTATGAATTTTTAAATTTCTATTATTTTGAGCAGAAAGTGTTCAAATCACTAAGACCTGACACTTGATCTGATGGTCTCTATGACAAGACACAATAGGCCAAGAATTAATTTGCTTAGGTAGATTGCTGCTTCTGATGCCTTGTGCAACAGTCTAGAGTTCAAATATCTAAATAAGCAAAAGGTGATGTTTTTGTATTTAATCCTTCTGATTCTTGCATCCACTTTTAAATTAAATGGGCAGATATGGTTCTCAAAAGCCATGCATGCATATCTAAGACCCAAAATTGATATTTAATGAAAACAAATATCTTAAAAGTTTTAAACCAAGCAAATTAATCTGTATTTGTCTTAATTACTTTGCTCCCGGTGGTCTAATCTTATCTTCTAAAGTCCTTTTTGCTTTCCCATCCAAAGTGGAAATCAAACCTTGTCTGAACAAAGAAAAAAATACTTCAGAATAGTTTGCAACCACTCACATTTTCTGCAGTCCAATCAGCACCAATTTGACTTGACTTAATATAAAGAAGGTGAAATAACTGCCTGAAATAAATCTGTTACTGACACAAAATACAATAGAAATAGAAAACCTAAATCTATGGTATTAGTCACTATGCTATAATAAATCTTTCTTAGGAAGAAATCAACAAAAACAAGCTCAGCAACCTTATCAACCCTAGTTTTTCATGCAGCATACTTAGAAAACTTTTGTTACAGTTTATTTACTGATAACAGGCTGAATGAGGCAATACTAAAATGATGTAAAAAGGACATTATGCTGTTCACAAGATTAATGTCACTATGACAAAATGAGTCCTAGTTCTTTGCAATCAGTTACTAAAGAGGCAACATATTTCTAGATTTGTAAGATGGTTGTTTTAGAATATGATGATTGGAGCATATTGTATTAAAGTTAATTTATTGCAGATGAAAGATAAATTCTACTGAAAAATATCTTCTAAGGAGACTAAAGCATTTATTTACAATCTGATTTTGTACATATGGGTATTCAGAAAATGTATTTATCATAGAAAGTATTATAAAAGCCATGGAAATAAATTTATAGCTGGTAGAAATTATTACAGATTATTTGATGTCTTACCATATTTTTTCAAGATGTGTCTTCCACATGTTCCTGTAATAGGTAAAATACCTGAATTTTTCACCTAGTACTCATCCCAGGCTTTTTTTTTGGCTTTAATTATGAGATGCTGTTACATTATTTTTCCATATACCAGAACTAATTTCCCTCAGAACCACTTGTTTTTTATCATACATTTATTTTTCTTTTCTGGGTAGTACATCTTTGATTTTATTCTTACACAAAATTCTGTGTTTTTTCCTTTTCCTCTCTTTTCATACCAGACACTTATCATAAATTAATATCCTGAATTTTTAATCTTCTGGAACAGCACTTAAATCTCTTTATTGTCTCATAGAAAAAGAAGATCTGAAGAGATCTATAAGTTAGCATCTTCCTCAGACTTCAGCTCTAACAATCAAATAATTTTATATGTCTTATATAGAGGTTTATATATATTTTTAAAAATATACACATAGGTTCTAATATGTCTTCTTCTACGTCTAATAAGAAGAAAAGAGAATATATACTGTCTTTTCAAAAATCAAAGTATTTTTACTCCCAGAAATGTAACATATAATCAGAAAAACATCCTGATACAAAATGTCATGAAAATGTAAAGCTTGCTTACCAAAAGGGGAGGATCTTGAAATTATCACAGAAATTTATTGTAAAAAATAAATCATGACATTTACTGTCTAAAAAACTAAAATTTTGCAAAGTTATGTGCGTGCAGTATAAAGAAACTAACCAAAAAAGTGTTTTAAGGTAATGAAGCTGAATATCTGAATGATTTGAAGACAAATTAATCATTAGGTACATTCCATAGACTACAGAAATTTGCATGAGCGCATCAGTCATAGGCAAAGTGCAAAAATGTATAGAAAAACTTCAGAGTTATTAGTAGCAGGATAAAAGCTTAAAGAGAGAGAATAGCTAAGGATGCTTGTGCGCCTCAGAGATCACGCATAGAATCATAGAGTAGTTTGGGCTGGAATGGACCGTTCAAGGTCATCTAGTCCAACCCCCCTGCAATGAGCAGGGGCATCTTCAACTAGATCAGGTTGCTCAGAGCCCCGTCTAACCTGACCTGGAATGTTTCCAGGGATGGGGCATCTACCGCCTCTCTGGGCAACCTGTGCCAGTGTTTCACCACCCTCATTGTAAAAAATACAGATATCAGAATACGGTTGTCCTTCTGGGCTGCGAGCGCACATTGTCAGGTCATGTACAGCTCTTCATCCACCAGTACCCCCAAGTCCTTCTCAGCAGAGCTGCTCTCAACCCCTTCGTCCCCCAGCCTGTATCGATATTGGGGGTTGCCCCTGCACTTGGCGTTGTTGAACCTCATGAGGTTCACATGGGCCCACTTCTTGAGCTTTCCAGGTCCTTCTGGATGGCACCCCTTCCCTCAAGCATGTCAACTGAACCAGCCAGCTTGGTGTCATCTGCAAACTTGTTGAGCGTCCACTTGATTCCACTGTCTATGTCATTGATGCAGGTATTAGACAGTACTGGTGCCAGAACAGACCCCTGAGAGACACCACTTCTTACCGATCTCTATCTGGACACTGAGTTGTTGACCACTACCCTCTGGATGCCACCATCCAACCAATTCCTCATCCACCAAACAGTCCACCCACCAAATCCATATCTCTGCAATTTAGAGAGAAGGATGTTGTGGGGGACTGTGTCAAAGACCTTACAGAAGTCCAGATAGATGACATCCATAACTCTGACATAAGTCAGAGGTGTTTGTTTTATGGTCTGTTCTTATGTTCATAGTATCTGCTTTCAACCCTTATCTGTTGAAAGGAAAAAGCTCAAGTTTTGTGACTAGGAGAATTAAAAAAAATATATAAATTTCTAGGGCACACTGCCATTTTAGCCTTCCTCCTTTCCTGTGCCAAAAACCTTACAGGATCAGGTCTAGTGTCTGATTTTGCATCTTGTTAGGTACACTACAGCTAGTAAAAACTCAGTTGGATGTTGGGAGGGGATGTGTTTCTGAGGGAAGAAATGTGAAAACATATCTTTTTTTTTAACAGAAGGCTGAGAAAAATGCTCAGCAATCAGAAGAGGGAGAGATTCTAGGTTGGATCTGAAATTGGTGAGAAAAATCCTTGAAGGCAAGGAAGAGTAATTTCTTATTTGGGTTTACAGTTGAAAAGACAAAAGTCTTGATGGAAGATGTGACAATTTCTAGATTAGGATGTAAGTGTGGAAATGATCTCCAAGAAAGGCTGAGGCATCCCCAATTAATGAAGTAGGTTAAACATAAAAAGGACATTGGGAAAGGCTGCTGAATTTTGTTTATTAAGGTATGAGACAGACTGATCCTTCACATGAATGGATGATTTGAAGGAGTGGGAGAATAGACATCTCCTTTTCATTTTAGTGTAATTGTTATTACTCCATACTCCTTTATTCTCACTTCTACAGTATTTCCTTGCCTTCTGCAGCACTCTGACACACAGGGGAGCCCCCCGGTTACCATCAATCCCAATCCCCCAAATGTGGTATGTGTGAGGCACTTTTCCCTTTTCTTTGATGCATGGATTTATTATTTCTAGCATGGTAAATACAATCTGTAAAGCAGATCTCCAAGAGGTGTCTTCATCCCAGTAACACACTTGGCAAAGTCAGAGCTATGAAACAATTTACAGGCAATGTTTTAAGTGCTAGTTCTGTGGTATCGTAGTCTATCTGTCACACCAACTGTGCAGAATGTTTTGTTTCATTATAATATTTATAATAGAGCAAAATTATTTTTGTTAAAAGTTTTCGTACTTTGAACAGGGATTGAAGAAGAAGGCAGGTTTCAAATTAAATGACAGTCACATTGGAAGAGAGTGACAGACTGTCTAGGCTACAGTCATGAAAGATTGCCAGCCTTTTTGTGTCTACAATGTGACAAATGATAAATTTAGTCCATTTTGCTCTTGGTAATTATTTAATATTAAAAAAAAAACTATCTAAAATGTTTTGATCTAGTGCATTTTGACAAGAACATTTGAACTAGCTCCTACTATTCACCAATTTATTTTGTTTGTTAGAACTAATATTTCAAAATTACATTATTTTTATTTAGTTCTTTTTTATGTAATTCTTTTTCCCGTGTTACATGTATTCATTTTCATCTTTAAGCCTATTGTATCAGTAATTACTGTAATAATTATAGTCTGTATTCACAGCAAGTCTCACAAATTCCTTTTTGGGTGGGAATGACAAAATGGACTTTTACCCTCTATGTATGTCTGAAACATTAACACTGGGAGGACTAAAAGTCCATTTTGCTTATTAATATTGCTAAAATTTTCCTAGTAAGGGCAGAATATGGGGATTTCACTACAAGGTATTTCTTTTCTTTCCATCAGATTCAGTTTTTCTTGGCAGAATCTAATCTTAATTGCATCTCGTGATACCTGTTTTTTGAAGAAACTAAGCACAAAGTTGCATTTCTCTAGCTTCCCATGTTATTCCCTGCCTGAACATTATGAGTTTTGGTTCCAGTATTTCAGATACACTTGGAGATTAAAGAAAAGACATGTGACATTAAGCATTCTCTTAAGCAAAGATCACCTTGACAGTGATATACAGTATTTCACAACATTAGGACAGAAATGAAGGAAGACTGCTGTGGTATATTCTCACTGAACTCTAAGGACTGGGAGAATTGAGGCTGAGAGAAAAAAAATTATTTAAGGAAATGATATTTAAGGACTCATGCTGGTATTCCAAAAACTCCTATACACACCACAAAAAAAAGAAATTGCAGTTTTAGAAAATGCGGATCAAGCTGCATTACATGGATAATCATGTTTACAGCTGATACTAGGAATAGGCTTAATTTCACCTAATTTTAGTCCTCTAAAAGATAGGCAGCTAGTCAAAATTACTCATTTAATTCCTTCTGCAGTCATTGCCACCACTAGGACATTCAAGGTAAGGCATACTACAGGTGGCCCTTTGGCGATGCTTCTCTTTTTATCTATTTTAAAGCGAATTTAGATACCTACCTTAAACTAGCTGCTTGATTTTACAATAGATAAGATTAGGTAGGATGTATTACACTTCAACTTCCCTAACACAATTTTATCTGAATTCTGCTCTTTTCACTGCCACATAGAAGCTGAGGAATGGGCAGATACATTCTGCCCACTATCAATTCCACAAAATTACATATTTGTAGAAAAATAATATCCCAGGGTTTTAATCTTGCATAAGCATATCCTGTCTAGAATACTAAAAATAGTTACTTTCTGCAATTTATGTAGTTATTCTGAGGGTTTATTTTTTCATTAAATCATTTTCATTAATTAATTTCATTAATTTTACTGGATTGTCCAAGAGGAGGCATGCAGGACTTAACAAAAAATATGAGACTATAAAAGAAAGAAAAATTTATTTGCATTAGCAATATGTATGACAACTTCTAATTTGGCACTTTGATTGGAATTTTACCAAATTCATTACTTTTTCCAAATCAACCAAGCAAATGTTTGGGCACTTCAATGGAAATAACCTATTCTTTTGGGGTTTTTTTAAGGGTTGTTGTAGATTTTATTGCAGTTCTGTGTCATTTTACTGACATATTCTCATTTATTGTGACTATGAAATATATTAAGTCACAGATAGTTTAAGTCTTCAAGTTACATAAAAGGAAAATTTCTTTATATACTGTACATGTTGAATATTTCTCCACAATTTTGTAATTCTGAGTACTATTTTTTTTTTACTAAAGAAATACTACAACGATTCCTGGTTTTAAAACTCTCCAAGGTTATAATAGTAAGGGTTTTTTTTCTAGGAATAAAAGGAAGAGATAAAGTATATTTTTCCCAATATGTCTTGTCTTTTGAAACGTAATTTTAAAAATTATTTATTGACACATTAAATTTATGCACTGAGTCCTCTTTTCCCACAATCAAGTAATGGATTTTCACTGCATTGCCATTGCATTCATTGAGTTGTTCAGGCAAAAATTTATTCAATGGCATTGAAATAGTGGATCAATGTAGCATAAATAAGAGTAGGTCAGGAATGTAAATCAGAATCTATTCAATTACAAGACATTACTCATCTAAAGGAACTATAATTTTTCCTTTCTCAATAGATTATGCAGTAATGGAAGCACATGTGAATATGGAATAATTATCAATGGTTACTTTAACCCTTAATGTGTCTTTCAGAATCAATATATCAATATGTGTCAACCTCTTCCAATGAAAGGCTGCAGCCACTGAGGTACCACAGCCAACCTTCGGATGCGTTGGTTATAATCAAATCAAATTTCATTAGGTGCTTTTGGAATCTGCTACTGGTATATTGCTGAGCTAATATTTAAATATCTTACTAGCAATATACTATTTTTTAAAATACAATGTAACTTTATTTCAGGTTTATTTCCTTTAGTGGATGTATTACACCTATGCAGAGGATAGAAACAGCAGCAGTGAAAGGTAGCGGTAGGAATGAATGGCATTGGATTATTTACAAAGAAAACTATTTTAAATAATATAAAAAACCTGAACAGAGCTATTCTAGTGTTTGCTTTCTTCAATATCAGAAATATCTGCCTTAAAAATTAATAAAACACTAAAACTATTTTTTAAATTATTATTGCTTTCACATATATCTCATTATCAGAAGCAAATTACTAAATTTGAACTGAGAACCTTTAACTCTTAAAATACAGATTGACACCTCCTAAGTAACATGTGTGATTAACCAGGAAAGTGAGTTTTTAAAAGTAAGTTGCATTGTTTTGGTAAGAGTACACAGTACAAAAAGCAGCAGCAGTCTGTGTACATTAATATTACCCATTTCATTAATATATAGCTTAGCACAGTGCAAACACCACTGTGCCAAGATGTGGTCAAATACAGAATCACACAACAGCCCCTCTCAGCTCATTTTCCGGGGAATACCTGCCAAGCCCAATGTCCTGTCGTGCACTTTCCACTAAAGCATGACAGCAGTGGTCTAGGGCTGCTGGGGTTGAGGCCACAGACCTCAAAACAGAAGCTATGATGTTGTTTTATTCTCTTTGACTCAATTAGGAGGCTGAGAATATATTGCAAAAAAAACAATTTCCTCAAATGTACACAATATTTTTACATACCTAACATTCATATTAATTTGAATATTGCACTATTGATCTTTGCTAGGTAAAAACATTCCTCGTGATCTCAAAGAAACTCTATTTATAACATGTTAATAGATTTATTGCAAATGCCTGATTTTGATCTTTGGCTGTATATTCACACATCGACTAGACAAAGGTTGGAGTATCTCTCTGCTTCTTCCTTGTTATGAATTCCTTGCTTTAAAAATCTGCCAGTAGTTGGGTGCATAGCAATGATAAAAGGCTACAGGAACTTTTCATTTACTCTTCACATTCGTGTATAAAATATCTGGTTGACACTGAGATACTTAAGTAAATACCTCATTACAGAAAGCCAAAAAGTGTCTTTCATTTTTGTTGTGAAATGGAGAGACAGAGGAACTGATGTAACTTCTGGCTTCTGGACACTTTCTCTGCTCCAGAGGAGGACCTTTTGTCTTAAACATTCTTTTTCTCTCCTGTATGCCTCCCCTGGCCCACACACCTGAAAAATCAGGAGAATGTTTTCCATTACCCCTAGTGAACTGGTTTTGGCTGGGATAGAGCTAAATTTCTTCATAGTAGCTATTAGGGAGCTATGTTTTGGATTTGCGACCAAAACAGTGTTGATCTAACACAACAGTGGTTTAGTTATTGCTGAGCAGTGCTGGCACAGTGTCAAGGCCTTTTCTGCTTCTCACACAGCCCCACCAGTGAGTAGGTTGGGGGTGTACAAGAATTTGAGAGGGGACACAGCTGGGACAGCTGACCCCAACTGACCAAAGGGATATTCCAAACCATATGCCATTGTGTTCAGCAATAAAAGCTGTGCGGAAGAAAAAGGACTGGGGAACCTTTGGTGTTATGGCATTTGTCTTCCCAAGTAACTGTTACATGGAAAGAAGCCTTGACTTCCTGTAGATGGCTGAACAATGGGAAGCAGGGAATGAATTCTTTATTTAGCTTTGCTTGTGTTCACAGCTTTAGTTTTACCTATTAAACTTTTTTTATCTTGACTTATGGGTTTTCTCACTTTTACCCTTTCATTTCTCTACCCCATCCCAGTATGGAGGAGTGAGCAAGCGGCTGTATGGGGCTTAGCTGCCTACCAGGCAGTGGGCAGTAGCTGCCTACAGACACCTGGTACATGTTGGTTGTCAATTAGTATTTCGTAAAGTACTTTGAGATGTTTAGATGGAAGATGTGTGGCACTAATTTGCAGGAAAATGACAAGCAGAAAAGCGTACCACCAGATCTCTCATAATTAATGTCTTCAAAAAGATTTCAAAGAATTTTATGTCTTGTATCATTTACCAAAAGCCCCTGCTTTTCTCAAGATTTCATTTTGAGAAACTAAGTATCACAGTCAGATAACCACCAAGATCTGTATCGTTTTAATTCTGTATTCTTCTTATAGGAAACCTGTGCTATTCATCTTTCTAATAACTGTGTAAAAAAATTCCTCTTGAAATTTCAATTTCTCCATTAAACTATTTTGCTTGCAAGTTAACCTCCAAAGCCTTCTTGCCTTGCCACAATTACAGATGTTATTGTTGTAATATATTGCAATATAACTGTTCTTTTGGGCATTTGCACCCATAGGTAATTCCAGTGGGATATTCTTTATTGATGAATATAATGAACTATATAAAAAATGTACATAAATAAAAATGGTTTATCTGGAATTATTAATATTAATAAATAAAATGTTAGTTGGTTTGAGATTAGAATTTAAAGCTTAGTCGTATCTTCTGTTTTTTACACAGGTGATAGATGTGAAGTAAATATAGATGAATGTATGTCTACTCCTTGCCTCAACAATGGAAGTTGCATTGATGGCATCAGTTCCTATAAGTGTCACTGTAGGAGAGGTTTTATTGGAACAAACTGCGAGATAAATGTTAATGAATGCTTGCCAGATCCTTGTCTTCATGGAAGGTGGCTATTTTTATTTAACTATTATCATCTCCAAGATAATGTACCTAACTAGCAATATTTAAGATTTAATGATATGGGAAGTTTGATAAATATGCTTTTAATTATGTTCTTCCGTAAAGTAAGAGTACAAGCACACTTAAAGATGACAGATGTTGCCTGCTTAAGCTAATGTAATATACTGTTACATTATCTCAGTTTCTCTTTCATTTTTGTTCATTAGCATAAACCAGTTTTCAGTACATGTGCATTAATTAGAGTTTAATATACTTAAAAGTGAATCTCTAGCTGTTTCATGCCAACAGGTTGAAATGGGAAGATGTCTTTTAATATGGGAATCTGTATCTTTATAAAACCCCTCAGCACCCATAATATACACATTCGAAACCCATTATTAAAACTAATTAAAAGTGGTATGGATTTCAGTAGGTTATATGAGACCACTATTTTGAAATGCATGGAACAATACTACTAGTGCTGGATCTAGAATTACATAGCTTCATCTGAATAACACTATTTTGTATTTCAGGTGTATAGATCTCATTGATGGATATCAATGCTCTTGTGAATCAGGATGGACCGGCTCAAGATGTGAGATAAATATTAATGTAAGTCTTCAAATTTTATTTTAATTATAGGGGAAAGGGTAATATGCCACTTGAAACTCATTTTTATTTAAGTAACTTCTGAACATGTTGGTTTATTGAAAACCTATGACAGAAATTCACTTGTTTCAAATCCGTTCTGAAAAGCTTATTATTTGTTACTTACATGAAACAGCATTAAAAAAAGACCATTGAGAAAATGTCTAAAGAACTTTAAAGATGAAGTGTGAATGATAAATCCGAAAAACCACAGTTTTTGAAACTACCTAATTTGCATTGTGAGCCCCATTTGCTGTAGCTTAACTGTATATTTGAATAGTAAACCTCAAGACGCGATGTTCTACACTGAAAGTAGGCTTGACTTGTGTTTAAAATTTGAAAATCTATATAATTGTAGAATGCTATGATATATAATTGTGGTGTACAAAATACATTGCCCAATTCCTCCTCTTAAGTTCAAGAATATTTTTGCGTTATCATGGGGAATGGCTGTGAATAAGAAGGCATCTGTATATGTGAGTCTGTGCCATGAAGATTCTTGTGGTCAGCAAACCAATTTGTAGAAGGTGACTACATCTGGCATAACAATGAACAGCCCTCACAATGTTGGCCATACTTTGGGGAAAGTTTTGAATTGGTTTAGACTTTTTCAGGTTTTGTGCCAGACTTTAGTCAGATCTTGGGTTAAGATCTTTTTCAATTTGGTCTCATGAGAAAGTCTGGCATGAGATCTGCCCCTATGAACTATCTGTCTTCTAATATTTTGCTTCTGAATTGTCAAAAATACCTTCCAAAATGTTATTCAAACTTCTCTTTAACTTATGTATGCATGTAGGGAGCTTTCACGGGTTTTTTATATATAGCTAAAAGTACTAGACAACTAAAAATACCTCATATTACATAAAGAAAGTATGGCCTATAACTTTTCTGTTGAAAATGCATGACGGTCTCCCACAAGGAGTAAATCTAGCTGGAATATTGTCTTCTAACTTCTTTTATAGAAAGAAAAAGACAGAAAATAAGCAGTTCAGCCCAACACAGTGCGCATGATGATATGATATTGCAAATCTGTATGATTATTGGTTGTTGCCAATGCTAATACAGAATACCTTTGGGTAATATTTTCTCTAGCAACATCTATGATTTACACTTTCCTTCATTTTAAGAGAATGAGAGATTAAATGACCTGTAGACAACTGCATAAAGTCATATTCAAAAGATAACCACATTTCATACTGAGGTCTTTGAAAATGCATAGATTAGAAATTCACAGAAAGAAACAATATACATATACATTTGACAGATAAGTCTGTCAGAATGATGGCTTCATTTTTTGCTATTCTTTCTATTTGCATGCAATGTGATTCCCAGAGTAGACTGTGCTGCGGGTGTCATATTTTTAAGGCTCTAACACTGCATTCATCCTGCTGAGACATATATCATGCCTCTGCAAGTCTTACAGTGATCAACAAGACTTTCTTACTGTGTAGGGGTGTGCACATCTGGATAACCATGGTAGGCTCATGCTTTATAATTGTTTTGCTCTAAATTAACATCAGCCAGTTCCTTTGTTTTAAAAAAATAATCAGGAATTAATCTAGATAAATATACTTCAGTATTTTCTCCACTTGAAGATACATTTATTTGTATTAAGTTTTATACAACTTCATTGGGTGTAAGAGCCAAGGTTGCGTCTAGAGGAAGGGGTGTAGGGTGGCCTCTGTAAGAGCAGGCCAGGTGCTGTCCATGCTGGACACAGCTGGTTCTAGTCAGCTCCAACGGACCCACCACAGGATACAGCTGAGCCCCTCACCTAAGATGGTGGCACCTGCAAGGAAACATATTTAAGAAAGGGTAAAAAACTCTGTTGAGCAGAGAGAGAAGGAAAAGTGTGAGAAATGACTCATCAGGTACTAAGGTGTGTGAAGAAGGGGGTGATCTAGGCATTGGAGCAGAGATTGCCTTGGAGAGAACCATGGTGGAGCAGGTATTTCCCTGTAGTCTATGGAGAGGACCATGCCAGAGCAGATATCTGCACTGCAGTGTGTGGTGGACACCACATGACAGCAAGTGGATATGCCCTGAAAGACTGCAGCCCATGGGGTGCCTACACAGGAGCAGGCTACAGGCAGGACCTGTGGCCCATGGAGAGCAGCTTATGCAGGACCAGTCTTACCCTGCAGGACTGCAGTCCATGAAGAGGACCCACACTGAAGCAGGGGAAAAGTATGAGGAGGAAGGAGCAGCAGAGAGGAGCTGTTAGGAACTGACTGCAAACCCCATTCCCCACCCAACCTGCACTGCTCATGGTGAGAGGAGGAGGTGGAAGAGGTGGGAATGGAGAAATGAAGTTGATTCTGGGAAGAAGGAGAGGGGGAGATAGCTTTAGGTTTTGTCTTTGTTTTTCACTGTCTGAAAATGTATTTCTAATTGGCAATAACTTAAATTAATTTTTCCCAAGTCAAGTTTGTTTTGCCTGTGATAGTAATTGGTAAATGATTTCTTTGTCCTTATCAACTGATGAGATTCACTGTGTTATTTTCCTCCCTTGTCTGGTTGAGGAGGGAGAGTGAAGGAGTGGTAGGTGGGCACTGAACAGCCAAGGTCAGTGACTAAGCTGATTCAAATAACCAATTTAAAAGTAAAATATATTTATGTGTATATATATTTCCCTAGACATACTTGGACTTCCTGGTTTTGTCTTGGATTTTTTTCATCTTCTACATGTGTTGCAATATAGTTTGCAAGAAAATATACTTCAAGACTTTCTCAGCTTGTCTAATACTTTTAGGAAAAAAATAAGCACTTTGTCTTTATAGATATAGACTATAACTTTTGCATATATACTATGGAGTGTGGATGTTGGAACTTCCACAGTTCCACAGAAACTACTATAGTTTTTATTGCTTTTTCACTTATGGATTTAATTTAAGAAAGAGTAAGAGAAAAAATGTATGCACTATGTGAAGTAGCTACAATACATATGATTTCGTCTGACATTTGCATATTTTTGAAATTGTAGGGATGAATGTGTATAACTGAAAATAAATCTCTTTCTCTCTGATATAGGTAAACATAGCTTGCTAATATGGTCAGTAGAAGATTAGTAATAGACATTATTTCTTACATATTGACTTTTCTTTTGCTATGGCTGATGAGAAGTCATTGGCAGTTGTGCTTATTCCATGCCCAGCTAAGGACTGTCTCATGCTGTCAAAAAGGGAGCAAAAAGTGTTTGAGTCTTTGCAAAGGAGGATAATCAGTTTGTCAGTGCTCTGCTTGTATCTAATAGAAAGCTATGATCAGACTGCATCCTAGAATTACTTTGTTTTGTCTGTTTTTACTGAGTGTTTCTCTGTTTTCATAAAAGACAGAAACAAGGGTGAAATCAGAAAAACCAACTAATTTTCTATACAAAGGCACCAGAGCTGATGCGTGTGTGGAGTCAGAGAACAATATTCTTCTAGTCTAAGCTGATAAGCAATTATTCACTAGGACTTGCCAGATCGTCAAGTCTCATGTCTTTTGTGCAGCCATGTAACTATCTCTGATTTGATTGGGAAGAATGGTAGGATTCATCTTGCCTAACTTGAGGTGTCCTTGTGAAAGCTAGTTGTCTAGGAGCTTATTATAGTAAGTGAAAACGTGATGAATGTTCAGTGAGATCTGCAGAGCTGTTCAGATGATTTTGAAATGGACACCTGCATTTCATTAGTGAATCTAGACCCCAATGACTGTGAGGATTGGGTCTTAAAGGATTATAATAGGTAAACTAGAGAGTAGAATCCCCTCCTCAGAATTCTCTCTGTATATGTGTAGCATATATGTGTATGGAAAGTATTGGTGAATATAGAAAGAGCCTCAGATGAGCTGGATGCTCTTGCTTGTGTATGTGTGGGACTTCTGTGCACTCTTGAGTATTTTTTACCTATTGCTAACCAGTTTAAAGAGGGTTGAGTAAGGTAAGTAGTTTCTTCAAAGAAGCTAAACTAATGTAAACTTCCAAAAAATAATGTGGTTTATGCTTAAGATGCAGACAAGTAAATGGAGGAGAGGGAGATACCCACTTTATTCTGCAAAGCACAACATGTGCCATTATCACCCATTGGATCATTTCACTGTGTGTGACACTGCAGGGTCCTCCTGGGCCTGAGGTAATCATTTTATTTTAAGTAAGAGTGACTGAATTGCAGATTCTATTAAATGGAGAAGTAATAGAAAAATAGACAATAGATGTTGCAGAAGTAGAGAAATGAATGTTTGCACAGGAAGGGTATAGTGACCCTACCAGCTCAAGGGGCAAGTTGAATTAGTGGTTGTTACCATCTCGGAAGGAGTTTAACTATGGTATCCACCCAGCGGAAAGCCATGTCATCTGCACTCACAGAATGGACGTGGCAACCCAGACAGAGCTCCCACGAAAACATGCAACTGTCCAGGTCTTGGGTTGCAGGGACTGCCAGGGCGTTTCACTGGTGATGGATGGCAGTAGTGAGAACAGCTGTGTGAGGTGTGATTGGGTGGATGAGGAAGTAAAAAGGTTAAGGAGCTTCAGGGAGTCTGAGAAAGAGAGAGACTGGTGGAACCGTGCTCTGCCCTCCATGAGACAGAAACAGGAAGACCCACCAGAAAAAAAACAAGATCAAGGGGATCCTGTATCCTCCTGCTGCTGGACTAAAGGCAGTAGCTTTAAGGAGAGGAGTGAATCGAGGCAAGTCCGTGCTTGAGACAGCAGGCAAACCCCGTATTTGCCCATCCCACCTTCCCATGTGCCTCTGTACAGCAGGTATGAGGATCTGGATGTGAAAGATCAGTCAATGGATGATGGTCCATCCACACCAGAGGTGCTGCCAAGGTCAGAAATGCCTAACCCTGGTATCACGACCACCTCCATGAGGAAGAAAAGATGGGTTATAGTTGTAGGCAACTCCCTTCTGAGGGGGACAGAAGGTCCAATATGCCGGACAGACCCTCCTCTTAGGGAAGTCTGCTGCCTCCCTGGGGCCCAGGTTATCATTACTAGGAAACTTCCTAGCCTGGTATGGCCCTCAGACTATTGCCCATTGCTGCTTTTCTGTGTGGGTGGTGACGAAGCTGTAATATGTAGTCCAAGGGGGATCAAAAGAGACTTCAGGGTTTTGGGACAATTAGTAAGGCAATCTGAGCACAGGTTCTTTTTTCTCCTCTCTTCTTGCATTTGTGGGCAGCAACATTGGAAGAAACAGATGAGTGCAGTCTGTTAATATGTGTGTCAACAACAGTTTGGGGTTTTTCGATAATGGGATGCTCTACATGACACCAGGCTTGCTGGTGTCAGATGGGATTCACCTTTCTGAAAAGGGCAAGAGGGTCTTAGCTAACAAGCTAGCAGGCTCACTGACAGAGCTTTAAATTAGGCTTGAAGGGGGCAGATGATGATATCAGCCTTGCCTGTGGTGAGCTATGGGATGAAACCCCAAGGTTAGAGGGATGGGGTGTTAGCGAGGGCCCTCAGTCTGTTGCTCTGAGACATGCTGGCTGCACTGCAACACAGCTGAGTCCTTACAGAGATGAGCCCGGGGCTCCTGAGGTAACAGGAGCCAAAAGGGACACATTGGTGACATACCTCAAAGGAATTAAGGGATCTTTGTCTAAGAAGGTGACATGGCTGACAGCTCAGCTGAAGTCATGGACCTGTTGGAGTGGGTCCGGAGGAGGGCCACGAAGATGATCCAAGGGCTGGAGCACCTCTCCTATGAGGAAAAGCTGAGAGAGTTGGGGTTGTTCAGCCTGGACAAGAGAAGGCTCCGGGGAGACTTTATAGAAGCATTCCAGTACCTAAAGGGGGCCTACAGGAAAGCTGGGGAAGGACTTTTTACTAGGGCATGTAGTGATAGGATGAGGGGGAATGGCTTTAAACTGGAAGAGGGCAGGTTTAGATTAGACATTAGGAAGAAGTTTTTCACTTTGAGGGTGGTAAGGCACTGGAACAGGTTACCCAGAGGAGTTGTTGAGGCCCCATCCCTGGAGGTCTTCAAGGCCAGGCTGGATAGGGCCTTGGGCAACCTGGTCTAGTGGGAGGTGTCCCTGGCTATGGCAGGGGGGTTGGAACTCGGTGATCTTCAAGGTCCCTTCCAACCTAAACCATACTATGATTCTATGAAGTGCCTCTACACCAATGTATGCAGCACGGGCAACAAACAAGTGGAGCTGGAAGTAGCTATGCTGCTAGAAAGCTATGACCTAGTTACCATTAATGAAACTCGGTGGGACGAATCCCATGACTGGAGTGCAGCTATTGATGACTATGGACTGTTCAGAAGGGACAGGTGAGGAAGGAGCAGTGGAGGTGTTGACCTCTGCATCAAGAAATGGAAAGAGTGTGAAGAGATCATAGAATCATAGAATAAGTGAGGTTGGAAGGGACCATTAAGATAATCAAGTCCAACCGTTAACCTACCCTGATTTAAAAACACCCACTTCTAAACCATGTCCCTAAGCACCTCATCTACCCTTTTCTTAAACACCTCCAGGGATGGTGAATCCACCACCTCTCTGGGCAGCCCATTCCAATGTTTAATAACCCTTTGAGTGAAAAAATGCTTCCTAATATCCAATCTAAACCTGCCCTGACATAACTTGAACCCGTTTCCTCTTGTCCTATCACTTGCCACGTGGGAGAAGAGGTCAGCCCCCATCTCTCTGAAACCTCCCTTCAGGTAGTTGTAGAGGGTGATAAGGTCACCCCTCAGCCTCCTCCTCCCCAGGCTAAACAACCCCAGCTCCCTCAGTCGTTCCTCATAAGGCTTGTCCTCCAGACCCCTCACCAGCCTGGTAGCCCTTCTCTGGACACGCTCCAGTACCTCAATGTCCTTCTTGTAGTGAGGGGCCCAAAACTGAACACAGTACTCGAGGTGAGGCCTCACCAGGGCCAAGTACAGGGGGATGATTACTTCCCTACTCCGGCTCACTACACTATTCCTGATGCAGGCCAGGATGGTGTTGGCCCTCTTGGCTGCCTGGGCACACTGCTGGCTCATACTCAGCCGGCTGTCCACCAACACCCCCAGATCCTTCTCTGCCAGGCGATGATGTCTTTGAAGAATAGCCATGAGCGGGTTGAAAGCTTATGGGTAAGAAGTAGAGACTGAGGCAGTAAAGGGAACCTTGTGGTTGTTGTCTAGTACAGGCTGCATGATCAGGGGGAGCCTATTGACAAGGCGTTTTTACTCCAGCTACAGAAAGCATCATGCTTGCAGGCTCTCATCCTCCTGGGGGACTTCAACCACCCCGGCATGCACTGGAAAAGTAACACAGCGAGCTGTAGGCAGTCCAGGAGACTCCTGGAGTGCATGGAGGCAACTAAGATGATTAAAGGATTGGAGCATGTCCCTTATGAGGAAAGGCTGAGAGAGCTGGGACTCTTTAGCCTGGAGAAGAGAAGGCTGAGGGGAGACCTTATTTTGGCATACAAGTATCTAAAGGGTGGGTTGAAGGAGGATGGAGCCAGACTCTTTTCAGTGGTTCCCAGTGACAGGACAAGGGGCAATGGGTACAAGTTGGAACATAGGAAGTTCCGTTCAAATACACAGAAAAACTTCTTTACGGTTAGGGTGACAGAGCACTGGCACAGGCTGCCCAGGGAGGTTGTGGAGTCCCCTTCTCTGAAGCTTTTTCAAGACCTGCCTGGATGCAGTCCTGAGTAACATGCTCTAGGCAATCCTGCTTTGGCAGGGGAGTTGGACTAGATGATCTCTAGAGGTCCCTTCCAACTCTGAAAATTCCATGGTTCCGTGAAAATTCTGTGATTCTTAAGCCACATAACTGACAGCCACACCAGAGGTAATGCGATACTGGACCTGTTGGTCACCAACACAAGTGAGGTAATTGTTGATGTCAAGCTTGGAG
This sequence comes from Pluvialis apricaria, assembly GCA_017639485.1. NCBI lineage: Eukaryota > Metazoa > Chordata > Aves > Charadriiformes > Charadriidae > Pluvialis > Pluvialis apricaria. The sequence goes on from CM030009.1 coordinate 99,669,149, forward strand.
ACAGCCTGGACTGCAGTGATCATGTACTGGTGGAGTTTGCAGTCCTGAGGGATATGGGTCAGGACTAGAGTAATGTCAGGACCCTTAATTTTAGGAAAGCAAACTTCCAGCTCTTCAAGGGGTTAGTCAACAAGACCCCTTGGGAAACTGCCCTCAGGGACAAGGGAGCAGAATACAGCTGGCAGATCTTTAAGGAGGCTTTCCACAGAGTGTAAGAGCTCTTGATCCCCAGGTGTAAGAAATCAGGAAAGCAAGGCAAGAGACCAGCATGGCTGAGTCAAGACCTGCTGGTCAAACTAGAAGGCCAGAAAGAAATGCACAGGCAGTGGAAGCAGGGACAGGTATCCTGGGAATAGTATAGGGACACTGCCCAGTTGTGTGGGGATGGGGTCAGGAAGGCCGTGGCACAGCTGCAGCTGAACTTGGCAAGGGATGCAAAGAAAAATAAGAAAGGGTTCTACAGGTATGTCAGTCAGCAAAGGAAGGTCAAAGAAAGTGTAGAGAAGCTACAGAGGGCAACAAAAAGGATAAGGAATTGTATAGTTGCCTTGTAAGGAGAGATTTAAATGGTCGAAGCTATTCCATTTGAAAGGGAGAAAGCTGAGGGGAATGTAATTAAGGTTTAGAAAACTATGACAGTGCTAGGTGAACTTAAATGGAAAAGTTCTTCACCAGATTCTGTAGTAAAAGAATTGGGGGGACATAATGAAAATAGTCAGAGAAACATTGGGAAGAAATAAAAGTACTTTCACGGGAAGCAGAGAATGTCTAGAACTTGTTGCCAGAGAAGACTGGGGAGGTAGGTGATCTGTTATTAGGTTCAGAAAAATTAGGCAAGTCATGGACAACGAGTCGATAAATGAATAATAAATCAGCCAGTCAGGGAAGTACTGTTTCTCATATCTGATTCAATAGTTCTGCTTGCTGGAAGGATGCGTTGGACATAGACTGTAGAAAGTGGCAAAGTTCACATGATTTTCCTGAAGTGGCTTTCTCCCACCACTGTTATTGACAGAATACTGGGCCAGATGGAGCACTGGTCTGATCCAGTATTTTCCTGCTCTGTATTGTTGTCTAAAAAATAAACATTTTTTTATTATTTTTCTCTTCTCCTTGTGTCCATAATCCAAAATGTAAAAGACAATATTTTGGTCATTTTGAACTAATTTTGAATTGAATAATGTTGGATAAAATGAACAGTCTGAAATAGGGAAATGTTTTCCCAGTTCATTCCATAGAATGTTGTATGTGTATTTAATCCACCAAATGAAATTGCTTTAACACATGAATTAGTTTCTAAAGCGTTTGTTTACAGCCTTGATTTCCTTTCTACCTACTTTTTTTTATTCTAATCCAAACTCTTAACCACATGACTCATGTTTGTCCAAAAAAACCCTCTGCTTTTGACCTGAGAATAATTTTGCCCTCAGTCCTATCATAAAATAACTGGAAACATGACTCCTGAAGCATCTTTCTTTTCTGATGCAGTATCTAGCTTTGAATTCCTTTATCTCTTTCTTTTCAACTCCATCAAATTCGGGTTTTAAAGCTCTGTCTCGTTCTACTTTCTACAAGTCAGTGACTTCCACCTGGAACCCAGTTTTCTCACAAATACCAGAATGCTTGCTTCCAGTCCCTGAATTGATGTTTAAGGACACCGCCTTTGTCTGCTTCAAGTCTTTCCTTACAGTTAATCGTGTCATAGTTGTCTACAAAGAAACCAAACAGCACATGGTACTCGGGGCTTTGTATCATAAGTATTCACAGGAAATTAGAGCATACAATGCACCATATACATACAAGTATGTCAAACAATAGACTTTTTTCCCCCACATAGTGGATTTTTGTGAGTTATTTATGTTCAAAGTGGTCTGCTTTATAATTATCTTTTTTAATACAAAGCAAAACTTCATTTAAGTAAAAATACATGTATCATCACAATTTTTTTTTTGCCTTGAATCTTTTTCGGAAATAGATTTTGAAGTGTTGTTAGAAATAATTTTTTTTTAGGAAAAAAAATCCTAACTTTTAAAATGCACTTATAGATTTTGTTTTAAGAAACAGAGTTGAACTGACACATTTGGAAAAATAGTGGATTTTCACTATTTTTATTAATTTACTAAAATGCATCCCTTCATAATTATTTCAAGCTATAGATTGTGACTATGGAAATGATATAGTGTGATATATAGAAAGCTGGAATTTCTTAGAGAAGTTTGTCTTCCAGAGACAGATGTCAGTATGGACCCACAGATTTGGATAATGGAGCAATATGCCTTGAGCAAAGTGCTGTGCCTTTCTAGGTCAGTTGCTAGGGTCCAGATTTCAGAACATTTCCCTGCCAGCAGAACCAGTGGACTGTGCTATGCCAGGTTGGCTGTCTTAAGGGACAGTCATCCCCTTCCTAGTACAAACAAGATTTACTACACCATGACATTCGGAGAACAAGAAATAATAAATTATTGTGCTCTAGTAAACACAGTGGATCTTGTTTTGCACTGTTTGAACTAAGGATTCTTAACAAAACCTACCTTTAAGAGCTGCGTAACTAGAAATCTTAACATTCTTTCACTTTCTTGCCTTGACTTTTACATTGTCTTGCTATGCTAAGAAAATAAATGAGGACTTACATGTACCGTAACAATCATTTAGTAAAAATAAACCCAGAAAATCACCGTTCTGTTCTCATGTCAGAAGTCCGTATATTCCTTTCATTTACAGCCCCATGGAAACCAATACTTGTATTTAACTTATGTTTGCCTAAAGCATATGTTTGAGGTACATCCAGCTTTTATTTAAAAACATAAGGTGGTGAAAGAGCAACTACTTTTGACATTTTTACCGTGTCTGACTCTCAGTAGTAAAGTTGAACTTTAGCTGGATATATCTGGATTTGGGAATTCAGGTAGTCACTTTTGTAATGACGTTCTCTGGGAGTTAAAATAATCCCAAATATATAATATTTCTTGTGAAAATAACTGTGCATTGCCATTATATCTCTCTCTGTCAATTTTCTTGGTGATAAACTAAACCTAGGAATGCTCAGAGCCATCAAGAGTTCTAGAACTTCTTGTAGAAAAGAACTCACACTGGTTATTGCTTTTAATAGCTAGAAACAGACCTGTACTCCATGAATCTGTCTAATCATTTTTAACCCATATATATTACTTATGGTTTGGCAGTATCATGTGAAAATGAGATATAGGATGTAATAATGTTTTTGAAAAGAGTTTTATCCTAAAAATTCTGTTAAGTGTGATTTTCCTTAGACTTGGCTTACTGTAGAGCATTTTATCTAGTACCTAAATCATTTTATGTTCTGGTTTTTGATATCCTTATAATAAACAGATTCTAGAACTTGCCACAATGTTTCAGTTTCCCCTAGCCACAAAAGGAGGAATAATCACTTGTCTAAGTGTAAGTCACAGTTCCTCTCTCTGAAGACTTAAGGATAACATTAGCTGTTTTTTTCCATAGCATTGCAATGGGAGTTCATGTTGATAGCTTGTCCATTATAACTTTCAAATCTTTTCCAAGGTCATTGCCTGTTAACAACACATAAACTCAAAGGATGCCCTGTTAGATCTAAATAGGAAAAGTGTATGCTTCACTGAAAAAAAAAAAAACAGACTCAAAAAAAAAAAAAGAAAAAAGCCTACTGAAAGGGAGAGCTCCTGCTTACTCTAAGGATAAGAAAACTCAAAGATATCTGGATGAGAATAAAGTGTGTCAGATTAGCAGAGTAAAGAGTTGATAAAAACTCTATACAAATAATCACAATTGTATAATTTCTATTTTGTTAAATCATTCCACTTATTTATAAGGGAGGTTATTGAAGCTGTGTTTTAAAAGATGAGCTGGGAAGGGGAGTATTGGTATGCTGTAAAGTGTTAGTACTGGGCCTCATTTAAAGATGTGGTGATTTGTGAAGAATGAGCAGAGCACCCCAGTTGAAGTTAATAAGGGGCACTTTTTTTTTGTGACAGTGGAAGGAACAAACCCTTTTAGAGCAGCAAGAACCTGATGAGGCCTGAGGAGCATCTCTTCTGGCCTTCTGGTTTCCTTGGAGAGGGATGGCTGCAGCCCTGATTTGACTGAAATTGCCTGTGAAGGGAACAAACTAGAAAAAAGAAAGGGAAAAGATAGTGGGCAATGATGGCCACAGAAAAAGCTAGGCAATACAGCTCAGTTTGGACAGGTTACTTGCTCTGATGTGACAGAAAAGAAAGTTTTACAGCCTATGAATAAACAGATGTGGTGAGTTAACTTTGGTGGACTGCCAGATGCCCACCCAGCTGCTCTTGCATTCCACCTCTTCATCAGGACAGGGGGAGGAAATAAGAAGAAAAGCTTGTGGGTCAAGATAAGGACAGGGAGATTGGTCATGGTCACCAGTTACTGTCATGGGCAAAACAGACTCAGCTTGGGGAAGGTTAAATTAATTTACTGCCAATGAAAACACTTTCCTCCCAACCTGCCAAGAAAACATGCTGCTGCGCAGGCTCCTCTCCACAGGCTGCAGCTCCTACCAGAACCCTGGTCCAGCGTGGGCTCTCTGTGTGCTGCAGCTTCTGTTGGGGCACATCTTCCTGCTGCGGCGTGGTGTTCATACAGGTGGCAGTGTGGATATCTCCTCCACTGTGGTCTCCATAGGCTGGAGAGGGCCAACCCACTTCACAATGGTCTTCTCCAGACACTTCAGGGGAATCTCTGGTGGAGATTGCTTGGAGCACCGCCTCCCCCTCCTTCTCTGACCTTTGTGTCTGCAGGACTGCTTTTCACTTTTTCCTCACTCTTCTCTCTGATGCTTTGCTGCACAATGTTTTTTACTCTTTCTTAAATACACTTTCCCAGAGGCACCACCACCACAGCTGCGGGGCTCAGCTGTGCCCTGTGGTTGGTCAGTTGGAGCTGGCTGTGTCCATCATGGGCAGCCCCAGCCTCTCCTCACAGTGGCCACTATGCAACCCCCTCTAAACAAAACCCTGCCACGTGAAGCTCTTTCAGTGGGATTGGGACAGAGAGATACCTGAATTATCTCAATTTCTTTTCTTAAAGGAAGCAATCTGCAGGGTCTGGAAGAGTGTGTTACTGCTTGGGCAGGAGTATGGTAGGCCTATAAGGCCAGGCTAATTGTGAATTTGGAGAAGCTTACGCACAGAGCTTGTACACTGATGCAGTAACAGGAAAGCTTATGTCTCCTGTTCACACCCTAAGTGAGCCAAAGAGGCCCCAGTCAAAGGATTAGATTTTCTGTGTTCTCAGAAGAGACTAAAAGTGAAAGTATTACTTGAGAGAAATAAAGACATCTGAGAAAATTATATAAGAGTATTTGCTGTTTCTAGATAGTCCTGAGGAATCAAACAGAAAAGTCAAAGAAATCAAAGCTGTCCTCACTGTTACTGCCCCTCTGTCTTTCCGTGTTATGACTGCTGGTGGTATCTGGAGATCTCAGCACTTTCTTTGCTTTCTAAATGGAATATTTTTGCTGAGAACTCCAACAAGGGAACTGAAAGTAATTTTGTGACTTTTGGGGGGAGTTTAATTTTGGTATTTTGTTCTTTGTGGGTTTTTTTTATTTGCCTTTTTAAATCATTAATTGCTAGCAAATTGTTGGTAGAAGTCACACAAAGTCAAAATAAGAATAAATGTTGTAGTGCAATGAAGTACTTGCTCTATGCACATAGATTTCATCTTGGAGTAAGTGACACTGCGCATAGATGTATCGGCAGTTCTGTTCAGGAACTGCTAGCTGCGTTACCTGCTCCTGATCCTAGTACATTCATAGTTATTTCCTTATCTTGCACTGAAACTTTTTCTTATGTGTTTCTTGTCAGATGTCAATATTAGAGTGATAAAATCCCACCTATGAGATCCTTTTATCCTGTCAGTGTATTCAATCATGTTCCAAATATTCTATCTGTCAAAAGGAAACACTGATTTCTGCCTGCTTTTTTGAAAACACTGGTGACCACTGTGTCATTTGGAATCTTAAGGCAACGATTCTTCTCATTATTACTGCACAAGGCTATTTAAAACAGAGGTGATGTCACACTAGCAAAGGATATATTTCTGCAGACAGTTACTCCTGCTTTCACAAGCACTGGTAGTTCAAGTTAGAATAAATGTATTTAGAAAACAACTTTCTAAAACACCTTATCAAAGGGGCTTGTGCAGAAAATAATTATGCATTCTTACTTCTTAAATACAGATTCTGTTTCAACATATCCAGTTCTTACTTTTTTTTAACCGGCTAGATTTTAAAACTTTCAGTCAGACTTTGGTGATTTCTCTGTGTTCCTTTTAAGTGTCAATGCTGACTTAAGAACTTCCCATATATTCATCTTCAAATAGTTCTCCTCTCCATAATAGTTTCCAAGTTATACTTGCATAACTGTTTATGGGTCATGTGCTGAGAAACAAATTAGAAAACTGGCTTTCAGAAAACATTAAAAAAAGTTTTCTTTGGTCTGTTTTTAAGTATTTTAGTCTATTATTCTGACACAACTAAGACGACAATGCAGCATGACTTGGGGTGAGGAAATAGCAGGGAAAAGAGGAAGGAACTAAGAACTTCATAAACCAGAATGGCACCTGAAACATTCATAATCTGAAACCACTGGCAGTTCCTGAAGAAGTTTATTCCCCTTTGTTTTTACAAGGAAATGAAAGTCAAATCCAGGGCTTCAGGCTTGGATTGCTGATCAAGATCAGAGTGTACATTTCTGTTCTGTAACACAAATTACAGGTTTTCAGTTGCCATAAAGGTGCCAACTTTAGGAATAATATAAGTATATGAGCGTATAGTGATGGTAACAGAGCGCCCCTTTTGTTTACAACACTGTATACTTCCTTTCCCCCAGAAACAGGACTAGGGAGAGGAGACGAGAGGAAAGAGAAAAATGAAACAGAGAAACTGGCCTCATGATCGGTGACGTATTGCAAAATAGGTTTCTTTTCTGACACTGGAAAACGTTTGATTCTAATGGCAAAAAATTGCAGTCACCTGTATTTATCTTCAGATGAATGTCATTCAATCTATTAGCCTGTTATTTGTCACCGTTTAAACTTGGTATTTATTCTCTGTATTTGCCAACTAAATACTGTGAATTTTTAAGGGGCCAAGCCTGTGCTGCTCTCACTGAGTGCAGGAGTGATAGTGATATTTGTTTGTGTTACTCAAACAGGTTATTTGCAAAATTTTGAAAGGATTACTGTAAGAGTAAGACTTTGTCTTTGAAATTTAAAAATTATGAATTTTTAGATTCTAGATCAAAATAGCATTTCAAATTTAGTAAAGGTAAAAAGACCCATTGAAAATAAAAAGGCACAAAATGAAGTATAAGTAAGTGAGCAGTTGTGACACTTTTATATATCAACAAATTTTTGTTTAGGGAAAACTAAAATCACCCATCTTTGTAAGTACCATTTTGATAATTTTCAGGTTACTTGGTTATTCAAAAGCTAGTTTCCTTTTGCAGTATCTAATGACTTCTAGGCAAGAAAAGGTTAAAGGATATCTTATTATGTTGGGAACTGGGCACCTGATGTGCCCAAGAAAGTCTTTTTCCCATGCTGTACTGCAGAAGAGAGGGAACGTTTCTAGGACTGTGAGTCCCTGCAACGTGGCTTTGATTTGGGAACTGTCTGGTTAGGGGTTATAGTTAAGATTCAGTGTTCTATTATAAAAAGGAATACAAAACTGAAATAGCATTGTTGGTTAGATGAGCTTGTCTTCAGGGAACCAGGGTAGCTGGGGATTTTCTGTAGAGCCAGTAGTTCCCTATTGGCAAGCTGTAAAGTAAGTCCCTGGTAGGATCTAAGATAGACAGGACTTAGTCACAGTTGTGTTGCAACTTCAGTTTACTGTCTAATGTCCTTGTTCTTTTATACTGCAAATTACAACGTTTGGTGACGGTGTGGTAGCTCACCTATTTTGGCATAAAGTTACATGCGGCATTTTTATCATAGATGAAACAGTTTTCTTGCCCAAGTTAAGAATAGTGCGGACCAGCCTTTCTCTGGTAACAGAGTGTACTCTCTTTCTTTGCAAGTCTAATGATGGACTTTTAACTGCAGTGCATCCAAGTATACTGGAAAGGGATAGGTGTGATTTCTTTCCTACAAACTCTCTGGTTTTTATGTTACTATAAAAACTAATTACTGTGAGCAGTTTTGGAAAATTTTACAAGAACAATGCATTCCATAGAGGAAAATGAAAAGGTTTTACATTAAGTTTGCAGTTTAGTGTGACTGTGGTGGCGTACTGAGCAAAAGATATGAATATTTGTCTGAACTCTGAAGCTATCCTTAGTTACTTTGATGATTGTGATATTATTTTTAATTTTAACTTTTCAATTCTAATTAGGTAAAAATTTGATCCATTAATTGATAGATTTTTAATTTATTCTGCTAATAAGCAAAGCTGTAAAAACAGAAGCAGCAGAAAGGGATACAAGGGAATACAAATTAAGAAGACTAGACAAGAGAAGTTACTGGAATAGAAAAAAAACCAGAAAGTTGGAACTGTGAATTGAGATTTTTTTATAAACAAGAAAAAGAAGACTTATGTTTGCCAACAACAAATGTAATTAATATAGCAAAAGACTACTTCTAGAACCTAGATACAGGATTTTTTGGCAATCTGTAGAACTATCCCCATCTTCCTGTGGGATGTATAATTCAATTAGTTTTTGTAATACCCACTAATAAATCATCCTATAGACACCCAACAGGAGAGCTTATAGGAAAATAAGTTGTTTTCTCATAATTCCCCATAGATATCTGAATTTACATTCTGTCAAAGCAACTGTAGTACCTGCAGGAAATCTGAGTGCCCTTGGATATCCCTAAAGAATTAAACCTTCTAAAGCTATAGGAGTGTGAGAATAAATTTAAAATACTGGATTTAGCTAGACTATTTGGGTGGCAGCAGCAAAATAAAACTCCTTTGGGATATGGGCAAAAACTAGGTTTCTGTGTTCAAGGGCAAAACCACATTTTTGCACTGGCAATTGCACTAACTAAATTCTGTAATTCTGGAGAAACATTAATTTGGTGCTACTTTGCACGGTTTGAATTTGATGACTTTCACATTAGCTTTATCAGAGGAAATTGTTATTATGTGAACACATAAACATTTCTACGTGTTTCTATTTGCAATATTATGCATTAACCGATAATAAGAAAACATTTATAAGCAAATATTTAATAAAAGGCTTGTGTGCGTTGGTTAATATAAGTAATTTTTTATTCTGTCCAGAATTGTCTTACTAATGTGGCTTTTTTCACTGCAGTAGACCCTACTAAAAAAACTTGGAATAATTGTATAAACTATGGCTCAAAAACATGCTTTAAAATTTTAGGAAAGGAATCATGAGTGGAAAGCACATACTTCCGGCTGTAAGACTGCTTATCTAAAAATATATTTGCATTTCTCCAAGATTAATTAGTGGGAACAAGCATAGTTTCAAGAGTGTCAGTTGTAATCAAAGGATCTCTGTATAAACAAAAGTTGCCCCAAATTAGAGACTTTTGCTTGTCATACAATAAAAAAACTCCAATACTTTTTTTCTAGTTTCCAGATTCAGTCTCTTGCACTTGCTGTTGAGATGAATGAACAAGTAATGTGTTTTAAAGCTGTATAGTCAATGTATTATTATTTCTCTCCTCAGGAATGTGAATCTTCTCCCTGCATTAATGGAGGTTCTTGTCAAGATTCAGTCAATGCATTTGCTTGTATTTGCCTGAGTGGGTACACTGGCAGGTTTTGTGAAGTTGATGTTGATGTTTGCAGTGAGCCCACACTGAACTCAGTTCTCTGTTCCAATGGAGGCGTATGTGTCGATGGACCTGGAAGAACATTTCATTGCAGGTTAGTATGAATACTGTCATATAACTGCTTTAGTTAATACACATGGATTTGCTAAGATTTCAGGGTGGTGTTGTTACTACGTGCAGTAGGTGAATTCAGTTGGATTTGATGCTCGATCTAGTGCTCAAAAATATTGTCTTAAACCATTCACTGTTTAACATCAGACCCTTTGTCTGGAAACTTCTAGTGCTTTTCAGAATTGCATGTGGAAACTTCTAACATAAACTGACCCTAAAAAATTTAAAATAATTATGTTTACGGATTTGTGTGTACTCCTGTGTTTTGTACTCAAAGAGAAAATTAATTTTCAATCAAATTTAGAAGACAGCTAGTTTGTATAGTATGTGCACACAGACATATATCCCCAAAAAAATTCTGTGATCTGTCATTGTCATTCTCTGGCTGTTTAAGGCTTCTGACTAAATACATGTAATTTTATGGCTTATGTACTTGAAATATTGTGAAAATTCTTTGAAATTCAGCTACTCTATAGATTACATACATTATTCTCTACTACATTTAATAAATATATCAACTCACAATTATTATCTAAGTCCCTATTCAATTGCTACCTTTGTAGAAATTAGTATTTAGTAATACTAACAAGATATGCTATAAACATACTAAATAATGAAGCATAAATATCTTCCACTATACAATCATATGTTCAATATCTGGATTTTGATTGATGGCCAAAATTGAAGCTTAAGGATAATAGTTTTATTTTAAAAAAAAACACCTCCTAAGGTAAAGGCAAGAATGATCATTCTTAGTTGTGTGTAACAATTTGATAGTGTTATAAGGTACTATAAAAAATGAATGGGAATGGCTTTAAGCTGGAAGAGGGCAGGTTTAGATTAAACATTAGGAAGAAGTTTTTCACTTTAAGGGTGGTGAAGCACTGGAACAGGTTGCCCAGAGAGGTTGTTGAAACTCCGTCCCTGGAGGTGTTCAAGGCCAGGCTGGACGTGGCCTTGGGCAACCTGGTCTAGTGGGAGGTGTCCTTGCCTATGGCAGGGGGGTTAGAACTCTATGATCTTCAAGGTCCCTTCCAAACTAAACCATTCTATGATTCTATGAAACTAATTTCATTTCTTATGAAATGAAGAAGATAAGCAAATGTATTACTTCCGATCTGTGGATCAGTTTCCACCTGTTGATCCTTCGTGTCTTTCTGTTAATAGTTATGGAATTTCATTAGTATTGAACAGAATTAACAAAGCAAATGGCCCGCGGACAGCCAGGAATTACTGTTATTGTAATTTAAGCAAATATTTACACTGATTGCTTGCATTGTTTTCCAGAATCTGAGAGGATCATAATCTGTGATTAGTTTCTATCCTACAACTAAATGGTGAAGTTACAATTACTCTTGGGGCACACAAACAAATTAACGGATAAAATCCCCACATGTCAAATAAGATACAATAATTATATTCATGATCATAGTATCACAGAATATTTTGAGTTTGGAAGGGACCTTTAAAGATCATCAAGTCCAACCCCATGACATGGGACAGGAACGTATTTCATTGGATCAGGTTGTTCAGAGCCCCATCCAACCTGACCTTGAATGTTTCCAGGGATGGGGCATCCACAACTTCTCTTGGCAACCTGTTCTAGTGTTTCACCACCCTCATCGTAAAAAAAGTCTTCCTTACATCCAGTTTAAATCTACACTCTTTCAGTTTAAAAACATTGCCCCTTGTCCTGTCACTACAGGGCACAGTAAAAAGTCTTTCTCCATCTTTCTCGTAAGTCCCCTTTAAAGTACTGAAATGGCACAATAAGGCCTCCCCAGAGCCTTCTCTTCTCCAGGCTGAACAACCCCAACTCTCTCAGACTGTCCCCATAGTAGAGTTGCTCCAGCCATTGTGACCATCCTCTGGATCCAGTCCAACAGGTCCATGTCTTTCCTATGCTGAGGGCCCCAGAGCTGGACGCAGTACTCCAGGTGGGATCTCACCAGAGTGGAGTAGAGGGGCAGAATCACCTCCCTCGACCTGCTGGCCACACTTCTGATGCAGCCCAGGATACGGTTGTCCCTCTGGGCTGCAAGCAGACATTGCTGGCTCATGTCCCGCTTTTCATCCACCAACACCCCCAAGTCCTTCTCAGGAGAGCTGCTCTCAGTCCCTTCATCCCCCAGCCTGTACTGATACCGGGGGTTGCCCTGAGCTGGGTGCAGCCCCTTGCACTTGGCCTTTTTGAACTTCATGATGTTTGCATGGGCCCACTCCTCAAGGCTGTCAGGGTTTCCTCCGGATGGCATCCCTTCTCTCAGGAGAATCAACTGCACCACTCAGTTTGGTGTCATTCACTTGTTGAGGGTGCACTCAATCCTGCTATGTCATTGATGAAGATGTTAGATAGTATTGATCCCACAATAATTCAAATATATTATGGTTTAGCTTAAATTTCTCAATACATGCTAAAATAATTCACATTAATGTACTTCTGCAGTGGGCTGCTACTTGCACAAAGGCTATATCTGTGGCTTAGATGTCTGGTAATTTGTTTAGTCGCTATTGTTTGATCACCAGTCTAAATATCCAATGCTGTGCATTCTCCTATTTTTCCTTTCCCAGTTCATGTTCACTGTAGCCTCCTTTTTTCATGCTTTGGGTGCTGCAGCATCCTTTATTCTTTTACAAATTAGTCTTCTGAATTAAATGAAATTCCTTATATTTCTCCTCTGCTTGGGAATTTATTCCAAACATTGTGAGGGTAACTATCTTGCACTTGCTTCAGAGTGTAGCATTCATCATCAAGAGGAGCTGTTCATAGAATCAGAGTCAGGAAAATTGCAATTAAAATCAGGATCTTTAGTGTTGCCAAGATCACAAAGGTTTTCATGAGTAAGGCTACAGTAAGGTAAGTTTATGTGAGATATGGTTGTGATGCTGCAAAAAGAAGCGCCATACTTGATATCAGTTTCTTCTTCTGAGGAAGTTCAGGAAAAGGACTTTTTTTCAGCTGATTGCCTCTTCTATGTTAATATGCTTCAGAAGACAGACATAACTCTCTCTCTTATCCTTCAGTAGCTGCTACCATTCCAAGTAGTGTGTACAAGGTGGAAATAAGAAACATAAGTTCATTAAGTTGTGTTTGCTCCTGTACTGTGAACATTATGATGTGAACACTCCTTCTTTTCTACCATGCCTTCCACTTGCTTTAAGCAGCCTGAACAAAACTCGTGTAGAGACTGGAAAATAGGACTGATATGGAAGACGGAAAAGTAGAATAATTGAAAAATAAGGAACGGACAAATACCTCCTACTCCAGCAAAGTGCCACAAACATCCACATGAATAAGGAGTCTTAATGTCTGTTACACACACTCACTGTGGAGTGGGCAGGAGGAAAGACAAAATGCAGTATCATTTAGGGTCTCCTTGTTTTGGGGTTCTGTCTTAAGATGGTTGTATTATTGTGGCTGACAAAACTGGAAATAGCAAGTAATGAAAAGTGTCCAGTAATGGGTAAGTGTCAGGCTGCCTTAACTGTGGGCAGCAGTGCCAAATTCAGCTGTGATGTATGTGGTATTTCACCCAGTAGTACAGTGAATGCTTCAACTTTCCTTGAATTATGTGGGAATCAATTACATGAACAACCCTACAGGCTTCATTCTGAAATGAATATGAAAAATACCCTTTGGGATAGCCCTTGAATTGTGTGTTATCTGAAATATCTTTCTGTCTTGTTTAAAATTAAAACAACTCATTGGAAATGAGAGGGGTGCTGGGAGTTGTAATTCAGTTCTATCCTGGGCAGATTGCCACTGAATCAGGGCTTCAGGAAACAGATTACCATCTGAAAGGATGCCCACCTACCTTGCTTTGTATTTCAGTCTTCTTAATTAAAGGAACTGGCTGCCACAACAACAAACACTATATAAATTAGCAAATTAATAATAAAGCTATCATTGGGCTCAGGGGGGCTTTCAGAAGACAATTCAACCCAACCTACATATGGTTGATATAATGAGTATGTAATAGGAATTCTGAAGCCTTTTAATAGTACTTTCCAAGTATTTTAAGGAAGAGAAACTCTTCCACATAAAATACTCAGATTTTTTTCATCATATTTAATCCACAGTGGGTTCTTCTTCACTTTTGCATCTTTTTGTCCCAAACCATTCGGTATGTTTGGCTTGGAATTTAAAAAAGTAAAAATAATAATAATTTTAAAAATTCCTCCCTCCCCACTCATGCTTGCATTAAGCCTTTTTGAAATGTACATTTCAGGTACTTCCTGCTGACTAGATTCAGAAGTCATACTATCATGAGAAGGATTCTCTGTGCAGTGCTTTCAGTCTGATCAGGTGAAAATAATGTCAACAATCATATGACAGGCCTTGCCTCAGATTAAGTTATTGAATATTATAGCTTCATTGTACTTTTTCAGCACATTATTATATTATAGCACATTTGGTTTTGTAATATTTTTGTTAGGGAAAACAGAGGAAATTTTTGATGTAATTCGGTTTTTGTCATCCATTCTGGGTAATTTTTTTTCAGAATTTAAATGTATTTAGTGGTATAAGACAAGTTTGTTGGTCTTAGAAATGTGTAGGATTACAAGCAAGTTTGATCCTATCCTTTGATTCATATAGGGAGACTGCTGCTTTTTTAAATCTACTTTTGGGATTATATTAGACTACATTTTTAGGTTCAGAATGGAAGCTTTTTTGGCAGCATCTTTCAGAGATTGGCTCAGAATTAAAAGACAATTTCATGGGCTTGGTTTTTGTATTCCAAGGGCAGGTAAGGGTGAATATTTGATCAACAGAACACCTGATCAACAGAGTGTCAAGGTTTTTCTTCCAGCTCATGAGATTTTAGTAATAAAGAATTCTAAAACAGGAATATTTTGTTCTACATTTTCCCCAAATACAGTACAATTATTTTTAAATGTTTATTATTATATCTACTACTCATTCTTATTTGTGACTATGAACTGATTGTAATGAATGCAGTGATAAGTAGTGAAAAGCTGGATACTGCTTTTTATAATTTCACATCTAGATGAGAAAAGGTTGAATGACCTTTGACTCATAATTAATGAAGCATTCAATAGCACTTGTAAAAGAACATAGCTTAATAATTAACTGAATACTAAGTTAATGGGGCAAATAATGGTGTCAAAAGTAGTCATAGTAGTACATCGTATACATCAGCTGGTATCTTTGGAACAGCTTGTTGAAATCTTTAAAATACACCCCTTTGAGACATGTTCAAGTGGTAGAAATTATGCTGAAAAAATATGGAATCTGTATAATTTAGCCTGACTTCTGACTTCCATAAGGATAAGGGACTAGTATTATGATGGAGTGTGTCATATTGAATTGAAGTATCAATGAAAAGATGTGCACAAAACCTGTAAGCAACTTAATTTTTTTTCTTTCTTGGGATTCTTCATGTGCCATTTGGCACTCAGAAAAGCCTTTCGTTTTCTTCTTGTAACTATTGTTACCTTTTCTTTCTATCAGTAAAATTAAATTGCTCATGAAAACATTTGCATTACATTCTTTTACATATTTTCTTTATGTAATGCTTTTGTTGCCACAGCTGGAGCACATGTATAACATGTAATTAAAAAACAAAGCTGTCCTACAATCTTATCCTTGTGCTGCTTAGGAAAAAATGGTAAAAAGAAACTAAGATCAGTACATTCATATTCTTGTATTCTACTGATAAAGCAGCAAAGTTTAGATTTTAAAATGCCTTGTTTCCGGTTCCCTTCTATTTTAGTTTGCTTTATCTGTGTGAGCAATGTGTCCCACTGGAGCACCAGGCCTCATAACTAGCTAGGGCCTCTGCAGGGATCCAGGAAAGGGAATAAAACAGTTCAAGAGTGGAGATGCTGCATGAGCAGAAAACTGGAGTCTGAAAAACATATTACTCTGTAGCTCTGGCACATAGACTGCACATAAGATAAGAAACGATAAAGCAGAATGGTTTGTCTTAGATCACGTATAAGGTAAATGATATATTGTTAATATGAAACAGATAGTTGCGGTGGGAGCCTAGGGGTGCAGAGTATTATAGGGCAACCTAGGCAATTGTATCCAAAAAAGCTGCTATTTTATACTGTCACGGTATGCAAAAGGAGTTAATCTGTATGATTTTGAAGAACTGAAGTCTTTTAGGGCTTGATAAGTGACAGTCATGTATTTAAATTGGAAGCTGTTGCAGATTGCAGATCAAACAAAATATAGTTCGCTCTGGAAGAAAGACTGCTTAAGGTGGATGCATTCACATTTTGAACTAATTGGGCTTTGCATGTGTCCATAAGAAATTGTCCTTAGCAAATTATAATAATCCAGTCTGAAGTTGACAAATGCATCGATTGCTGTGATGATGGAGTCCACCTTGAAAAAGCAAGACAGAAATTTGGTGAGCATCAGTGATAGAAAACACTGTGAATGCTTCCAAATATTGCTGCCAAGAATGTATATTGCATAATCATTTTCCCTATGTCTTCCTAGTCAACTAGATGACAAAACAAAACATAATGTATATAAGAAACTGTCTTTTAAAGAGAAATGTCATTTATCAGTACTGTACATTCAGTCCTTCATCCCAAAGGAAATGGAACTATTCTTTGAAGCTATTCATGTCAACTGTACCTCCAGGCAATAATCAAAAGCATCTCCTGTACTTCAAAAGGCTTAACATGTGGAGCATTTGCACAGCTGTGTGCCCCCATCAACCCAAAGAGTGACTTAATGGTACAGTATTCGTTTTGAGACTAACTCAGGTCTTATGTGCCATGTAACAGAAAAAGCACGCTTCTGTTGGAAGATTAACTGAAAAGCTTCATTTCATTTAGCAGTTGATAGACAGCTTGCAAGGTCTGACCAAAGTTGCAGAGTACACATTACACAGAGCTATGTATCTAAGTTTCTCAGAGCACTGAGATAAGTGTAGGAAGAACGTCATTATATGATATGGAAGGAGTGACTCCAATTCACTGGAACATCGGAATCTCTTAAAACAGGCAAGCTGCAAAACAATAGGTTATCACTTCTGTACATGTTGTGAATATGTGCACAGTACTCTCTTTCTTTATCTCCTCTGTGTGAAAACAGATGCCCCTCCATTTATATGTAGATAAAAAGATGGGTTCTGCATGACTTGCTGATTTCATTATCAGCTGCTTAGTTCTTTGTTTAGTGAAGTATGAATATTTTAGGGTTTGCATTGTATGTATTAGTTACATGAAAATACAAGAATGGATATACTGGTTCAAGGCAAGAACCATCTAACCCTATTTACAATAGTGGCCTTAAGCGGATTGCCAGGAAAGTACATGAAAAGTGCATGCGTATTATTTGTCCTCCAGTACTCTCCCATGTTCCCTCAAACAGGGGTTTTCCTGACCATGCTGTGGTTTGTTCAGCAGAAGTTAGTGAGTCTCTAAGTACTTACACAGTCTTCCCTTGAACCTATATAAACTTCCCCTCTGAGGAGGGAGCTTTGACTAGGCAATCTCCAGAGGTCCCTGCCAACATCAGCTGTTCTGTGACAATACCATTCAGCAAGCAGACCTACAGGTCTAGCCTGTTGCATGAAAAAATGCCTCCCTGTTTTAATTTTAAGTACTGCTACTGCTAGCTTTATTTCGTGTCCCCTAATTCTAGTGTGGAAAAAGAGAATTAAAGGCTGATTCCAAGCCATCCTGTCCTTGCTTTTGCATGCCACTGATGTATTGCCCCACGCTCCTTCCTTTCCAGGCTAAAGATTTCTGGCTTTCATAGTCCTTCCTTTTTCAGAATCCATCCCAAACTTCTGGTCATCCTTGTTGCCCTTTTTCAAGGTTTTTAAATTTCTACTTTGTCTTTACTGACACCAGGGGAAAAGAAATACAGACAGTATCCACGCTATGGGCCAATCTGTGATTTGTACAGTGGCATGTTTTCTTTGTCCTTCTCTATTCCTCTCATAATAACAACAACTAGCATTTCACTGATGCTGGAAGGAGAGAAAACACAGATGTTTCAGTTTTATTCTGAAGCTGGCTGATTATTGAACTGCAGTTTCCATTGAGAGTCATTAGATAAAGTTGACATACTAACATGTTCCTATACCACTCCATGTATCATTAGTTTACCTATAAATATGCATATAAATATATATGCATGATTTTTCATTGCATTGCACTTTATTTAATCAAAATCCCATTCTTACTGTCAGAGCAAGAATAATAGGTAATTATGATACTGACAATTTCTAACCATTTGTTCCATTTTATAATGACAAATTTTTGTGTCTCCATGTGAAAAATACTATAAAAAATAGTATAATAAAAATGAGCATCATGTCCTGTTTTTGAGTAGATATAGTAAAATTCCTTAGTGTATACAGATATATAGTAAAGTTGAGACCTTATACATGTGACAAGCTTATAAGCAAAAAAGAACAAGTGCATCGTAGTCTTTATTTGCTGCATGATAATATAAAGTAAATGATGAATTTAATAAACTGCATACGCTAACTGCTACTCAACGTATCTCTACACTTTCAACTAAAAACAGAGCAGTAATCATAAAATGTTAATATGTAATTTTAAAAAAGTAGTCCCCAAGTGAATTATAGTTCTGAATAATTTTAGAAATGTTTTTTAGAAATCTTGTTGAGAAGACTGCTTGCATAGTTTCTGATAAGTTTTTGATTAATATATGCCTTATTGCTCCCTTGCTTATTCAAATTGGATCAACTTGGTACATTGCTCTTTTCATATGATATTGCATGAAAGGTGAAGGAATATATCATAGCTGTAAAGAGGCAACACATCAATTTTAGACAGGTTTCTGTTATACTAGCAAATTTACCAGAAGGTCAAGATCACAGGATTCGGAATGGGTATTTAAAACAAACAAATAATGTGTCTAAAGATGTTTAATGTGTGTAATATGCCTGATGGAATAGCTGCTATAGCTGTGTCCCCTAGTGCTTCTGGTCAAAAGTAGAGAAAAATTATCATTCTGTCACTCAAGTGGATATTTATATTGATATTCAAACATTATACAAAACTATTTAAAATATCTACAGAGGCATTTTGCCAATTAAATAGCAAAACAGAAATAGGAAAAATTGAAAATGGTAAGAGGCTATAAAAGTGGAGCATGAAGAAAGGCAAGGCGTTAAGAAACATATCCCAACCATGTTTATCTTTTTTTTTTTTTAACAGATGTGTGTTCTGTCTTGTTGCATTTTACTGGTGATATCTACAATGATAGTACTGCAGCTAGTTAAAATTACACACTCTCCTTACCATTTTAAAGTTCTAAAATTCAGCAGTAACGTGCAATCTGCTAGAAAATTAGCATTGTCTACAAAAATGCAGACAACAGTGTCTGGAAATGAGGCACTAAAAACTAGTAGGAAGAAAACATACCCAAAAGCAAAACACAAATCTAGTACAAATCACCCAGCTGCCCAGTCTTGGAATAAAACCACTTTAAAGCTTATATCTGAATAGCTATTGACAATTGTTATATTCTGTTTTTTTAAACAAACCTTTTAAAAATTCATCTCCTGAAAAGACACAGGATGCATCTAGTCTATGTATATATTTCGTTTGGTTTTTATTTTTCTACCTAAGTTGTTTTCTGACTTCATGAAACAGAAGCCAAATAAGAATAGCTACTGGGAATCGCGCTCATGTCCCCATTATACAAGATGCAGTGACTGAACAGTTGGGAATGTGCCTGTAATAGAACATTTCAGTTTTTTCTAGCCACACACAGAGAATATTTAATTCAACATTAACCAAAACATGCATGCCCAAATAAAATCCAACACCTGGAACAAGATTTAAAATTTCGCAGTGCTTTAAGATGTAATGTGCTGTTTATTTATTCAGAATTCCATACGGAATACTAAAACACACTATACAAGTGATTCAAACACACATCACCTTTGATATTTTTGCTGTTACTGTCTTCAAAACTTTGTGATATTTGTGGCATTCTTTTTTCTTTTTCTTTCTAAAATACATATTCTGAGCACATGTACATAAATGGCACACATGATGCTAACAGTGGCTTTACCTTTTTATAGTGATTGTTGACAAAACCAGCAATAAATCTATCATAAAAGTTACAACATAATTTTAAAAAGAACATTTCTCAATTTGGTTGTATTAAATTAACAAGCCATATAATGTGATAGTTGGAAATGTTTGATATACTATTGCTTAAAATCCTTTATTTACTGTTTTGCAGAGTTACAACCTACTGGCATTTTGCAAACATAAGAAATGTTACTACCTTGTATCTTGAGTGACAGTCCACAAATTAAAAAAAGTGCTATGCTTCATATGAAAACTGCTAGCTCAGACAGGAAGATACTGTTTGCTAGAATCCTTGAGGGTATTTTTGAATAATTAAATGAATCCAGTCAATTCTTTTCGATACAAAATAGTCACAAGAAGTATAAAAAAGCAAGGGAAAATATTATTTCTTGTTTTAAAACTGATATAGAGTATTAGTGCTTCAGACTGTGTGTATAAGAAAGGCTTTTTCCAAACTGCATTCACTTGTCCACAACTTTAACTTATGGTCCAAACTTTGGTCACATAAAGACTTTGAAGGACAGTATCTTTCAAGTCATTGTATAAAACAACAGAATCCCCACAGGGTTTGTTTGTTTGTTTTTTTAAAGGGCATTTATTGAAAAAGTTACAGTGTAGCTTATGGCTATTTGGCTTTTTACTGCATGTAAAAAGTGAGGAAAAAAACAGTAGGTCTCAAAAAAATAAAAGACTTTAACTTTTTTTTAGCGCAAACTGTTTCACATTGCCGTTCAGGTGTACAGGCTGTTACTTTTCAGAGAAGGGCAAGGGAAAGGGAAACAAGGGCATTATTCAGGTAAATTGATCCTTTTTGAAGCCCGTAATTATAATAAAGATTGTTTTCCCATCTAAGCTCGGCATTGAAAATAGACATTTCAGAATTAGTCTCCAGGGGAGCCATACAATTTTTGACAAGTGCATGGGTGTGCTAGTATGCATGAACGTGGTTAGTTCCTACCTTAGAATTTGACTCTATATTTCTAAGTAAGCATAAATAAGCCCATCTGACAGAGTAACGGTACCAGGAAGATACTTTTTGCCATAAAAACCTTCTGTAACTTCAACTACTATTTATATTTACTCATATTTAAAAATATGTATAAGATATTGTGTTCTATGCCCAAATGTGACATACAATTGTAATTTCTTTAAAGTGCCATGGATTATGTGTATTAATGCAACTGGAATTAAATATTCTTTCTGTACATGGTTTTTCCTAAGATGCTTCATTATTTCCTGGAGGTTTCACGCTGAGACTCTCAATTTCAGATGTGTAGGACACAGCTAAAGATCAGTGTTCACCAAGTTTCCACTCGTCTGCACTGGAGAATTAGTTCTTTTCCCCGGGAACTAATCCCAGTGGGATAACTTTTTTTCCTTCAGAAACTACTGTAGTATTGTACCAGGTAATCGCTGCCATGGTCCCATAAACAGATTATTTTTTTCTCCAACTGTGTACACTTGGATTACTTCATGTAGAAGTAACATTATCTTAGGAAGCACTAGTGCTAGAAACAAGTCAAACAACTATTGTAAAATAATCTTCCTCAGCTTTTGAACTTTGCTGTAAAACTTTGCATTTGTTTGGGTTGTGGATATAATTTTCAATAATTTTCTGTCTAATGTTGACACATAGTTCTTTCTACTCGTTATGTAGAGAGTTGGGGGAGAGAAAATGGAGCATAGGAACTGTCAATGTCATGTCTCGGCTTCATCATGTTCTCTGTCCGATCTTGTACTGTAACCAGCCTTCAGAGGAATGCCTGAAGAACTCACTAGAAAAACATTTTCTTTTTCCCCACCTCTTCATCTAACACCACATATAGGTCTCAGTTTATTTGGTCAGAGGCAGTGATTGCCCTGAAGTATAAGTTTAAGATCCTTCCCAAAGGTTATTTTTAAACATCTTTACATTAAATATGGATATTTCTGTATCCCATAAAATTTCCAAGCCCTTCCAAGCTTTCCTTCACATGTCTACCACTAAAAATTACTCAACTGTCATAAATGTGATCTGTAATACTGTTGTGTAAATCAAGTATGTTGCTGTATATTTCTCCCTTTTTTGATTTCTTCCAGAACTCAGTTTTCCCAAAACAAGTATTTGTCATTCTGGATAGGTATCCCCTGAGACACTGTTTCCTGCAAGACTGTAGGCTCTGGCTTGTTCTCAGTGAGCGCTAGGGAATATATATTTCAGACACTAGATACTTTGATTCCTATTAAGTATTCCTATGATTTTTCTCATTTCTCATCAACAATCTTCTTGTGGTGGTCTTACAGTAAGAAATATAACTGCTGTTTTCTCTCAAATAATAAACAGAGACTGAGAGACACTTTTAGGAAGTGACTTGCCCACCTTGACCACCTACAAGTGAATGTAGAGGACTTGCAGAAGTTAGTTGATTGCAAGACTGATGGAAGTAGGGAATAGAAGACATAATTGTCACTGCCAATGCTTCATTGGAGTGAACATTTTTCATTTACAGACTAAATATTCAGCTGATTTGAAAAAGGTAATAAAAACTAGAAACACGTGCAAACACCCAAAGAGATGAAAGAGACTGCAGTCTTCAGGAGGAGTCTCTAAGACTATCCTAAAGTTTGACTGTTTACAGCCCATTCCACTTCTGATAATTTCCTCTTGCCTGTTTGGTAAATACTCTCTGATATTTGTTAAAAGAGTAAAATCTATTCTTTGACTATGTTTGATTTTTTTTTCATCAGCAAACAGTTGTCTCCTATTTTTATTCCTTCCATCTTTTTAGTGATGTTTGGCACAAGGCTTAGAAAAGGTTAAATACTTTTTTTTATAGCACAACATTGTAAAGTTTAAGCCAGTTTTCTATCCCTCTTTTATACTGGTAACAACTTTAATTTGTTTTGCAAATCTCTCAATGGTTTTCATATCTGCAGCTGGCTAGATTCAGAAATTAAGATTATCTTGCTGGCTAGATTCAGAAATTAAGATGGGACTCTAGGTACTATATTGGCAACGCGAACACTGAAGTCTGAAAGTCTAGAAGTTTTCTACTGGAGAAACTGGCTGCTCGTGGCCTGGACAGGTGTACCCTTCGCTGGGTAAAAAACTGGTTGGATGGCCGTACCCAGAGAGTGGTGATAAATGGAGTTAAATCCAGTTGGTGTCCAGTGACAAGTGGTGTCCCCCAGGGATCGGTGCTGGGACCGGTTCTCTTTAATATCTTTATTAATGATCTGGATGAGGGGATCGAGTGCACACTCAGTAAGTTCGCAGACGACACTAAACTGGGGGGGGCGTGTTGATCTGCTTGAGGGTAGATTGGCTCTGCAGAGAGATCTGGACAGGCTGGACAGATGGGCTGAGGCCAATGGTATGAGGTTCAACAAGGCCAAGTGTCGGGTCCTGCACTTGGGTCACAACAACCCCATGCAGTGCTACAGACTGGGGGCGGAGTGGCTCGAAAGCTGCCTGGCAGAGAAGGATCTGGGGGTGTTGGTGGACAGCCGGCTGAGTATGAGCCAGCAGTGTGCCCAGGCAGCCAAGAGGGCCAACACCATCCTGGCCTGCATCAGGAATAGTGTAGTGAGCCGGAGTAGGGAAGTAATCATCCCCCTGTACTTGGCCCTGGTGAGGCCTCACCTCGAGTACTGTGTTCAGTTTTGGGCCCCTCACTACAAGAAGGACATTGAGGTGCTGGAGCGTGTCCAGAGAAGGGCTACCAGGCTGGTGAGGGGTCTGGAGGACAAGCCTTATGAGGAACGACTGAGGGAGCTGGGGTTGTTTAGCCTGGAGAAGAGGAGACTGAGGGGTGACCTTATCACCCTCTACAACTACCTGAAGGGAGGTTTTAGAGAGATGGGGGCTGACCTCTTCTCCTACGTGGCAAGTGATAGGACAAGAGGAAATGGGTTCAAGTTATGTCAGGGCAGGTTTAGATTGGATATTAGGAAGCATTTTTTCACTCAAAGGGTTATTAAACATTGGAATGGGCTGCCCAGAGAGGTAGTGGATTCACCATCCCTGGAGGTGTTTAAGAAAAGGGTAGATGAGGTGCTTAGGGACATGGTTTAGAAGTGGGTGTTTTTAAATCAGGGTAGGTTAACGGTTGGACTTGATGATCTTAATGGTCCCTTCCAACCTCACTTATTCTATGATTCTATGATTCTAAGTCATCTTAGAATGGTAAACTTATTAGAAACCCAGGATATGAAGTTTGTGCAATGCCTTAATTGTATCATTTGAAGTCTCTTCTCTAGAGAGGTGGCATGCACTGGGAAAAAAAATGAGAAGCATCGGGTTTTCACTCCAGGTCTCGCCAGGTTTGGAAAACCATATCAGTTTTAACTGAAGAATTAAATTTATAGATTGTTGATGTGCAATTCCAACAATCTACAGGCTTGTTTCCTGAAACTCTCTCCAATGGGAAGTCTACCAGACATGGTACATTAGGCAGTGTTTAGGATTTTTCTGACACAAGCTGGTTGAAAGATGAAATAAAAATTAGATCGTGGGGAAAATTGGGCAGTGGTAGAAATTCAGTTTTCTATGAAGGGCAATAGAATTAACAACTATTTATATTTTCACTTGTTTTAAAGAAGGGCAAAGTTTTTTATTCATAATCTTAATAAAATGGATAGACTGCTAAAAAGTTGTCACTTGGTAGTATTTGTCAAAAATTGTATCTGAAATATTGTTTTTTTCTCTGCTTCAAAGGGAAATGTGTGTTAGCCACTAGTAAGTAATGATTTCTTTGCGTACTGACTCACTGTATCAATAAGTTTGTGGTACATCAATAAGTATACATATGTACATTAATATGCAATGTATAACTCAATATCTATTTGAGATAATATTTCTTTAAGACACTGCATATAATCTGAGGACAATGCTCTTTTACGTTTAGTATCTAACAGTGGCCTATAACTCACTGAATTACGATAAATATCAGCTAGTCATTTTATATAAATATAAAATTGTATTTTGTCTGACTTCAGCTCTATTTCTGAACTAGAGTTTAATATCCTGATTTTTGTAACACAGTCATTTTAAAATAAATAAAATAAAATTACATTCTTGTAAACTATTATATCTTTCGATTTATTAGGAAAAAATCTAGAAGTCTGTGGAAAAAATTCTTTCTAGAGCAAGCTGTTTCATTTAAACAAATTAATTTAACCATTAGAATATGCATTCTTTTGAACTGTATTTTGCTTTCAGGATATCTACTTTATATGTAGGAGTGCTCACATAAGAAAAATTAATACGAGTGACTTTATCTCTGTGAGATTTATGCTTTTGAGTTTAGATACCAAAATTCAGGTTTGGTTTTAGTTAGGTTTTCACTTTGTTTGTTTTAGGAGATGACTTGATATGAGGGTCATTAAATACAAATGAAATCTGATGATATCTAGTAGCATAAGAACAAGATTAGATAGACTGCATCCTACCAAGAAATAACTGGTATGTATGCACATATCAGTTTTGCACACGTTCAAATCAGGATTCTGCGAGAGTATGCTCAAGTCAGGAACGCATGAGAAGCCCAAGCATAGGTCTCCTTATAGTCCAAACTGGTTAGTTTTTATGATTGAAACATTTGAGTTTTGCATGGTTATAGACAGCAATCAGTAAACAGTAGCAAATAAAGACTGCAATTGCAGAGGAATTTATTCGGGGGTTCTAGTAAAGACCTGTAAACAAGCATGTGTTTGAAACTTGGAAACTTCAGATGATTATGGACTAGTTAAATTATGGATCAAAGCTTTTTCTTTCCTCCTGCCATGAATACTACAATTAAAGAGAGTGACTAGAGAGAAAGACCACAGAGGAGAAGAAAAAGATTGCAGGGAGAAATGCACATGAATTAAATTATTGGCACAGAAGTGTTTATATTTGAAGGAGATGTGGCAGAAGATGATGTAGTAATGATTAAGCTTATGTGGGTACAGCTAATAAAGATATTAATTAGAATCTCAAAAAATTGACAGGCAGATGCATTTGCTACTGGGGAGTACACCTGCTTCAGGCCATAGTCCTACCTCTACCCCTTTGACAACACAGAACATTCACTGCAGCTACAAAGTTTACAAATTCCAGTTTTACCAAAATGGGAGAACTCATTCCAGCAGGAACAAACATGACTGGCCCCAGTATGTCTCCTTCCTTCCAGCAGAAAAAAAGTTGCCTGAAAAGAACTTGACAGTTTAGCTGCAAACATTGGGTTGGTACCATCTTACTTAGCATCCAACTAGACTAAAGCACATCTACCATCTACTGGTCAGTCTATCAGAAAATAACAGCATTTAATGGGTTAAGTAAAACTTAAACTCTGCAGTCCAGCTTCTCTCCAAAAGCTTCATTAGACTGGTAATAAAAGGTCCAAACAGTCTTGTGAAATAAGGACGGGAAATAATCATAGAATCATAGAAATTTTGGCTGGAAGGTACTTCTACAGGTCATCTATTTCGAGCTTTGGCTTAAAGTAGAACTATTGTCAGTGTTGGATCAGGTCATGGCTTTGTCTATCCAAGTCTTGAAAGCCTCCAAAGAAGGGAACTCTAGAGCCTTTCTGAATTTATTTTCCAAGTGTCCAGCTTGAACCTTCTTACTCACAATCTGTGACTTTTGGCCCTTCCTGTATTTTCTATTGTTACTCAAATAGAATTAAACTCTGACATCTTTATAACACTCCAAGTAGTTGCATATTGTTATTCAAGCACTCACTGGCTTTCACTTCACAAGATTAAACAAGATGGTTCCTTTCGCTTCCCCATGTAGATAACGTCACCAATATACCCAATTATTTTGAATGGAACTCCCTTCTGTTGCTTAACTGGAGGTGTGTGTGTGGCAGGGGGGAGGGGGAGTGAAACTAGACGTAGTATTCCAGATACATCCACACCATTGCATAAACTCAACTTGGCATCCACTATAACTCTCATGTTATACTTTTCAGCAGGACTGCTTGCTCATCAGCTCCCAGTCCATACTACAGCATGGGCTTACTCTGCCCTAACCACAGAGCTTTGGGGTCCTCCTTATGGAGTTTCATGAGGCTTCTGTGGTCCCAGCCCTCAAGTGTATGAACTCTGGATTAAAAATGTGCTATTCAGAGTGTCACTTCTCCCCCCATCCAACATTGTGCTGTACGCAGATTTGTGGAGTACACACTTGATATTGTAACCAAGATTGCTGAGAAGGATGTTGAACACTATCAATACTGGAGGTGTTCCACTCATTACCATCCATCAACTAGATGTCAAGCCACTGGTTACTACCCTGTGAGCCTGGCAGTCCAGCTAATTTTTAGCTCACCTAATATTTTTGGTCATTTAGCTCAGATTTTGTCATCTTCCAAATGAGAATGCTGTGAGAGATAGTGTCAAAGGTCTTGCTAAAATCAAAATATATTAAATCCCCTCACTGCCCCCTCCTTGGCATAGCCACACTTTTCATCACAGAATACAAAAAGGTTGGTCAAAGCAATATTTGCTCTTGGTAAATACATGTTCAATGCTCCTGATTAACTTCCTGTCCTTTATATGTTTGGAGATGGGTTCCAAGAGGCCATGCCCATGACCTTTCCAGGGACTGAGATGAGGCTGATTGGTGTATAGTGCCTATCTTCCTTCCCATTTTTCTTAAAAGTAAACATAATACTAATCTTTTTCCAGTTACTAAATGGCCCAAGGTCACTGACACCATTAATGTTTATGTTGTTATAAGTACTACAACAGCTATTGTCTTTTCCTGAAAAATTAGCATTTTTTTAATTTACTATGGGTAGCTGACCACTGATATGAGCACAATAGATAAATATCTATTTTTATTGATGATGCCTTAATTTACATTAACACACTTGGGAAACTTCAGGTACACACTTCTTAAAAATGTACAATCTTTATAACACATAGTAGCAATATCCCTTACATGCCAGCATATAAATCATTCTTTTATAACAGCTGCACAGTTCATCTCCCCATGTCTTCTTGGTTAGTAAACAGCAACTGAAGGCATTCCAGATGATGGTGGTGGTGTGCTTAATGGAAAGGGGTATTTCATCCGGTGGTGTTGTCTTTGCACTTGTGGGGAACACTCCCTACAGGTCCACATAAAAGAACCCATTGTGTTATTCTGAAGTTTTGCAGCCGCTATTTATTTTGCCAGTTTTTGGGGTTGTCATGGTTTGGACCAGACTGGCCACTGAAACAAACAACAGATGCTTTCTGACCTCTCTGCCTTCAGAAGAGTGTATGTCCTTTCTGGGAGAGGAGGAAGAGAAAAAAAGAGACTTAAGAGTTTAGAAGAAACAAAGCTACTTTAATGAAACATTAATAAAATAATAAAAAGGAAATAATGAAATATATATCATATATACAAACCCAATATTGAGCGCCCAGGATGACAATCACATCACCAGCTGGCACTGGGAAATTCCCAGACTGGACTCAGTGACAGGTGGGAACTGGATTCCAGATCTGGATTCGGGATCGGGATCGGGATCAGGATCAGGATCAGGATCAGGATCAAAGGCAGACAAACTGACAGAGTCCACCTCAGACATTGGCCATTGAAGAAAGAGAGCTGAGCCTTTTATCCCTCAGCTTTTATACTGAGCATGAGGCAGGTGGGATGGAATACCCTGTTGGTCAGTTTTGGGTCACCTGTCCTGTCTACTCCTCCCCACAGGTGCAACCCCTCTACACTTTTCCACTTCCAGCCCTCCAACGGGGCACACAACAGTTAGCTGACCTTGGGTGTTATAGCAACAAGTGTAAGCAGAAGCTTCTCTGCATACCATTCCTGGGCATAAACTGGAAATAATCAGGTCATCACTCTGGGAGTGAACAGTGTCTGAACAATATGCTGTTAATTTCAGATAATTCAGTTAGTTATAAGAGGCTTAACTGTAAAGTAAAATTTCTGAACAGAAAATCGGTTCTGTTTTACCTCAAACCAGGACAGGTTTTTATTTTTAGAAACAAAAGACCTAAAAGTAAAAATCAGTTCTTCCTAATTTTGAGGGCCTTTGGGGTAGTAAGTTGAGAATGTGACTGACATTCGACAATAGCCGCCTTTGGGGATAGGATCTAAATACATTTCCAGGTTGTGTTCTCCGTAATGGAAGTTGTGTTGAAGATGACAATACCCAGTTAAATCCATTGTTCTGAGTAGTAGGCTGACAGTTCATTTGTGTTTGTTTTGTGTCTGTGGATACTTTTTGAGAAGCAATGATAGAATTTGCAGTGATTATACTTTTTTTTCCACTTTGTTTTGAGGGAAAAGCTGAGTGTTTCTACCTGAAAAAAGAAAAAAAATTGATGTTAATGACATAGGCAGACTTCTTGGTTGCCTCATTGTGGCAGGTGTGCAAAATTAGAAACTGAAGTAAAAGAAAAACAGACCCAGACCACTAATAACATAAGAGTGTTCAGGGATGCTACCAGTATGAGTCCTTTCAGGGGCCTGAAGTAGCATGTGTGGTGCATATTGCTGAGAATATTTGGAAATTGAGAGCAAAGCTGAATGCGTGACCTGCTTTCAAATGAGAATGAATGCTGCTTCTGGTAGCTCAGCATGATGTATTCTTTATACACAGAGCCAACTGCTTCAAAACAATAAAGAAAATCCTCTGCAGGCTGCATCTATCCTTCAAATAGGGGAGCAACAATAGCTGGCAGTGAGTGAAAGAATCCTGCATTCTCTTTTGGTATATAATTTCAGACATCTCCTTTCCTCATGATTCACACAGTAAAATCCTATTCCATGATGAAAACTGGCATCAACTATATTATATATATGTATATGTTTGTACATACTTATACATATATGCATATATATACACCATTTTGTTGTGAAATAAGAGTTTATCTGAATAAATTTTAAAAAAGTCTAAATTTCCAGTACTAAATACTGCATACACTGAATTTAACATAAATGTTCTAAATTTTCATATTAAGCCTTATCACTATAAATAGAAAAAGTGTTCCTTTCTGTGGAAAATATAAATATAGTTTCTGAATAGTGACTAATGACTTCTGTACATTGCTATGAATATGTGGGCACAAAACTTGAGACACAATAGGGCTCGATGTTCAGAAAATATACCTAGTCTTTTCAGTTCAGGGCTCCTGAATTTTACTTTTGAAAACGTAGGCATTGAAAATGTTACATTAAAAAATAACAGCATTAACTGGAGGCAGTGCAGATGTCAATGGTTCTTGAATGTCACTATTTACATGTAACATAACTTTCAAATGGCATGACAGGTATGTGGTATGAGGGAGGATGTTAGATGTTAAATAGTTAACATTTACCATTTAGGCACATAATGTGCATTCAATATTTAGTTTTTAAACTATACCCAGATAATTGTAAAGTTTGTAAATTTGTATTGTAATTTTGATCCATCTTTGTTTCCAGTTCAGGTTGATGTTTTCTCCCAAGCAAAGTGGAACTATGTGATTCTTTTAGATGTTCCCATTATTTTGACTTAGTAGCTTCCAAGCAATATACTGAATAACCAACAAGGGGAAAAAAAAAGCACCAATTGGGAGGACAGAGCCTCTTCAATATACTTTTTGAAGGCTTACAAGCACTGATCGATCATATTATTGTAAAAGGTATCAAAGAGTGAATTTCAGCCAAGATAAGCATTACTGAATACTGGGTGCTCCTCAGAAAGCATTTAGGATCTCCATGATTAGATGCATTCTGCACTTATCACCTTCCCAGTTTTCTCGTGTATTACTTTACCATTTACTACTTATACAATTTCATTAACTTAGGTTCTTTACTCACTGAATTTTCTAGAGGCAGCTCTTAGAAGTTATTAAGCATAGGCCACATTCTGAACCTTATACTTGTTGAGACACACTATAATCTGAAAGTCAAAGCACAGTAATCAATAAGACTATGGGGGGTAGAGTATACTGCTCTGTTTAAAATGTAGCAGGATCACTCTTTCAAGACTTATGTGATAAATACAGACAAATCAATGCTTGCAACTAATCCAAACTTGTAAAAATAGTAGGAAAATGCTACAGGAAATACATCTTGCAACCATAGTCTGAGTTTGGAAGCTAGCACAAATAAAGACAAGTATATCGGGATGGTGCTAGAATGCCATCATAAATGAAATAAAATTTAGTTCCATTTTTTTTCCCCTCACACAGGAAAGCATCCTGCATCCTGTAGTAAACCAATTCTTTCCTAGGTGTGGACCTCATCCTTGGCTCAGGAATACTAGCTGATGTATTGTCAAAGCTTCCAGCCCCTTCCTTTTTAGCCCTTCCTCACTCATCATCATAGGGGTGAGAATAGCAGTTGGGAGGTGAATATTGCTCTCTCTCCCAGAATCTGAGCATACAGATGCGCAGGGAAGAGGGGAAGGGAACTTCATCCAACCTCATAGCCCTCTGCAAGAAAACACAGAAATGGAACTGTTGAGATAAACAGACACAACACTCTGGTCAGACTTCTCAACATTTACTTTCTTAATATCTCTGAGTCATAAAACACATTCTATTCCATCCTCGCCATTCTCCCTCTGTTTTTCAGAAATGAACATTAAGTACAGCGTCATGTTTACTTTCATAATGAAAATTTCTTGTTTCAGTTCTATTTGCAATACAGCATATAAAGTTCACTAATGTTTCAATCACCTCTTTAAATCTTTATTTTAGTCACATAGGAGCTGACATTGTGCTCTTTAGAACAACAGCCAGTTGTACCTGAACTTCTGTACAGATAATGTAGAAGAGCATGCTCTGTGTATATATTCATATGTATATGTGGTAAAGTCATCATGGAAATCAACATCTCCATTTAATCTGACACTTTTTGTTATTAGAGATTATTCTGACCTTTTTTCTTCCTGGTCTAACACACTTATTTGACATAGCCTTCGAAATTGAGCAAGAACTCTGCTGTCTTTTCTTGTCTTATGAAATACTATGATGTTATGGCTGAATTTCAGGACTAGTGAGACTGCAGCAAGTTTGTGAGGACAATCATACCGATAAAGCCCTCTACTGGAGAGATACCTACTTACAAAAGGAACTCCTTCTTCACCATAATTAAACTGTTTTCTTGAGTGACACAAGCCATAGCAGTACCACGAATCTTTTTCTTCTATAAATCATGTCTACCCAGCGTTTTTTGTCCCCCTAGTTGCGTTGGATTGAAATGTGATTTTTTTTTCCCCATGTTCATTGCATCTATGCTACCAAAACATGTAAATTTCAACCTCGGCCATTTTGTCTTTCTCCTCGGGAAGAAAGTTGTCAGTCTGACAAAATGATAACTGAACATGAACACTTTTAAGAGCTAAGCTCACACTGCTGCCAAAGCAACACCTGCAGCAGCAGCATACGCTGCACTGGGAGTGCTTGGGAGTTGCCAGAGCAGTTTTACTAGCTGCCGGGAGGAGATACCCGGCTCTAACCATCTGCAGTCTACAGACCTGGCACAGGCCATGCAGGAGTTTCTTCAGAATTAAGAAAGGTGTGACTACAAGAGAGAAGTCTGCAGCCATCACTTGGGTGTAGCCTGAGCAGTGCACCTCTGCATCGAAATAAACTTTCTCCAAGTGCCACTGGTTGTGCTTAATATATAACTAAATGTGCAGAAATATATGCAAGTGATATGGAAGCCTGGAGATTTAAGTCATATACTTGCATGCGGCATATACCTGTGTGTATCTTTTTCCCCATTGAACTGAATTCTCAGAAAACATACACAAAGTATGCTAAATGACAGTTGTATAGGATACAAAGTCAAGTGATTAAAGTATAGAAAATGCCTAATCTGTCACTAGGCAAATCACATATGCACAAGAATACAGTCTTTGTGTAGCCACATAATATTTTTAATAATGCGTCATCTGCACTGAGTAAATATTTTGGATACAGTTAAGGACAGACAAGACTACTCAAGAAACTGTGAATCTGGCCTTTCTAGGAATTGAATTTGTACACAAATAGATAAGCCTTTCTTTTGCTGGTTCACTGCGTATTAACTTTTTCATTGAAAACTTGTCCTGCAAATGTTGATTTCTGGATAAGGAATGAGAATCTTTTTTTTAAAAAAAAAAAGAAAAAACTCATTCCCTTTTAGAAGATACAGCCTTTCCATTGGCATGTTTCACCTACCATTTTCATGTGTATTACAGATTTCATACAACCACAGCATTATGTATGGGAGGAAATTCATAGGCATGGTAGACATGTGAATGACACCATAAAGTACAAATTCTATGATCGTGTTAGACATGTGGCTGGCGGGATTTCAACAGATGGGATTAAATGATTAGCATAAGGAAATAGCTGATTTTAACTACACAAGGTGGTGCAAAGCACAAGTCCTGCTGTGTGATTAGCCCTTTATGTTTATTCATTCACATTTAAGTAGTTCCCTTCTGTGTGAAGTAGCCAGCAGTGCAGTAAAAATGTTCCCACTAGAATGCATACTTGTTGCTGCCGCTATGGCATCTTCTATCACAAGGATTATTACCGGCAACAGTATGAAACAATTTTTTCAAGGAAATGGAAACAGTAAAAGAAATATCTGATAACTGCAAAAAATTTAACACTATTGATTTACACATTTTGTTCAAAGTATATGGTCAGTTTTATTAAAAATTAATGTGAAATTATTTCCATTAGCTATGTGAACTCATCTAGAGTTTTGTCCAGCTGCATTTTATCTTTTCACAAGTTATTTCTACTTTTAAATATTCTACAGTTCAAATTATGTTTTTTGTTATCCCCGTCCTTTTGATACCACTATCCAGCATTGCTTTCAGGACTCTCAGCAACACTTTAACTGCCTTCCCCTTTAATTTACACAGTGATCAAGTAAACCTGCAACCACAAAACCAAGTATTCCAACAGTCACAGTGGAAGACAGAAGAGCATCACCATATGCTCAGCAGAATGTTTTGGCCCATTTTTTTGTTCTTTCTTTTTTGAAGAGCTGATCTATTCACTAAGAACTCTTTGGAGGACCATTCAGTTGTGTCAATTTCTCTGGCCAAATAATCATTACCATGTTTTATTCAAATAGTAAATAGATGTCTTGGCAGAAAAGTGTACGACAGTTTTGAGCACAATTCAATCATAGTAAATATCTGATGCTAACCCATATCCTGAGCCGAGCTTCTTATCTGAGAACTATTTAAATGGATTGGTACCTGACCAAAGGTTTACTTCTGATTGATAAAAACATTAATTTTCTCTGCACATTAGCAGGAATGTAGCAAAATTCAAATAATAAGCAGAAAAAAAATTGAAACCAACTGTGGAGTTGATTGCTGCACTTCAATAAGCTTTGCTTTACTCATAAATAACAGTATATTTATTGTGGGAGCAGAAAAAGATTCACCATGTCATTAACTATGCGCGTTCTTGGTTGGTTTGAAAATGGTGTGATTGGTAGGTATATTATTATTGCTTTACTTTAGCTGGTTGTTGAAGCAGAATTTCTATCTTGTTTTCTGGTAATTCGTTTCATAGTCATGCAGGATGGGTTTTAACAGAAGTATTTGGTGTCAGCAGTTCTATTTATGGCCCGTGAAATGAAACAGGTTTGTACTCTAGTTTCTTCCCAAATCCTTGGAGTATTAGACAAAACAATAGAAAATACAATATATTTGTAGAAGAGAGAAACAGGAAGAAATGTTTCATTTTGTTTCTAAAAATATGTATGTGTTGATATGTGTCTCTTTAAATACTAAATCTTTCTCTTATTTATAAATTGCCCTGAGACACAATATTGCCCTAAACCAAGGTGAGGTGATTTTTTGGTGTAAACTAAGAGAGCTCTAGTTGTCATGTTTTGCTGACTAAAGAAGAACAGCTAGTTCAGTCTCAGTTCCTCTCCAGCTTAGGCTCTGGCTTCTGAAAATCATTTGATTCTGTAGCAACTAAAAGCCAGAGAGGTTAGTAGTTATTAAGGGTAATGTTTATGGGTAAGAAGGAGCCTTTGAGACAATGAGTATTGTTCCTGGACTGAGCTGTAGGGCCAGAAAAGCTGTTGAAGCATCTGGGATATTTTTCTAGCATTTGTATAGTTTACAAAGACCGTGGCAAGGCAAATACGATACCACAGTGCACCACTGCAATGCTTCCTTGTCATTAAAACAAACTATACAAGTAGTCATGAGGAAAACCAGGGCTTGCTTTTATTCAGCTAGCTTCCAGTTCTGAAAAAAAAGGAATCATGCAGAAGGAGGGGGAAAGGTGCATCTAATTTCATTTTTTGTCTTTAAATAATTCTTTCTTTCTCATTTAAAGTTCCTACTTTCTCATTTCCTTGGTGAATAGCTCCCTGTATCAGGTAAGAGTTTTTGAAAGAACAGCTTAACATCAAGTATTAAGAGTGAAAAAATCCTGGCCCTAATATATTGAAAGCAAGTATTTTTTAGGAGAAGACTAATTTTAAAATGTTAAATTTATATTTAAAGTCAAATAAAGCATGAAATTAATATTTTTAATATTACTTTATATTTCATATTTATCTTTTCCATAAATCTA
The DNA here is from genome assembly GCA_017639485.1 of Pluvialis apricaria. Classification (NCBI taxonomy): domain Eukaryota; kingdom Metazoa; phylum Chordata; class Aves; order Charadriiformes; family Charadriidae; genus Pluvialis; species Pluvialis apricaria. Next base: position 99,704,618 of record CM030009.1, read on the forward strand.
GTGGATGTGTTTATTATCTTCATATATTTGAAGACAAAATAGCCCTGTTTAATCAGTCACTTGCTTATAGTTGTACATCTGCCAAATTGACATTTTATTAATTACAGCAGAAATAATATTTTTGATCATGAGTCTCTGAAATTGGCATAATTTCTTATTTGAAATTAATGTCAACTATCCTTTTGCTGTCAAGTTAGGGTGATATTCCTGCATTCATACCAAATTGCTAGGTCTGAACACATATATGTGGCCTGCAACTGAATGGCAACCCTTTTTCTGTTGACCCAAGCATTTGAATGTAGGAGAAATATCTCTTTATATTTTTTCTCCTGAATTACTGTAGAACTTCTGGATGCTCAGTCTGCAGTAGGTTTGTATGTATAGCAGTGGTTTTCACAGCCTTTCCTCCTCCAATGTAAGTCTGGCAAATAGTTATTTTGTGGTCTTTGCTATGGATTTTCAGCACAGATGTGTATTCTAAGCCCAAACTTTTTGAAAAACAGTATCAATGATACAAACAACTGCAAGAGTTAAAAGCTTGCTTTATTTCCCATATTTCAGGATACCCTGGAAATATCACCATAACATTTTAATCTGCCTCCTTTCTATTTTCTCTTATATTTTCTGTATTTTCTCTTAACAATTTCTAATTTGTAATTATTTTTAGTCTTTCATTCACATACATAGTACCATTGCTTTCAGTATTAAGGCTACCTTATTAGATATCTTTGGAGTATCTGTCTCTCCAAATTTTTCATTATCTGTAGAATTTTTCAGTACATTAACTGCTAACTCTCCATCTGAGTACCTTTCCTGACCCTTTACAGAACTATGTTCCACCCTCTCATCATTAAATCTACCCCAGAACAATGTGTGTATACGTGGTGGAGAGTCGGGGCTGGCTTGCAAGTGCTTGCTTGTGATTTTTTTTGTGGTGAGAATGGAAAATTTACTTTAAATGCATATTTAGAACTGCAATAAAAATTTTGAATCACTTCCTGAAGAAATTAAATTGTCTGGAAATATAAAAATCTAAGTTTAATATTGGGAGAATTCTGAGTTTAATTCTTGTGAGTTGCGATGCTGGATATAACTTTCTCACTTGTACTTTCTCCATGTAGCAGTTCTTTACTGTTTTTCCATTAGCATAAGTATGTAATAGTTGCCAAAGATGTCAAATACCAAATTTTAAGGCTTATCTAGAAATATAGTGTAATTCAGCTTCTTTATTGAAGTCCAGGTTGCACAGAGTTTGAATCACATATATGGCAGTGTTTGATACTTAAGCTTAAAACTTGTCATATAGGACTATACAAAACTAACTTTTCCATTTAGGAGAGAAAATGCTCCACTACACAGACCAACCAGTTCTCTAGAAATGTGTCATTTTTATGGTTTTAATGTTTCCTTTTTCTCAGTTTAATTCCTCTTTTTCATGTTTGATTTGTTTCTCCAGCAAAAAAGTCCACCTCTTTCACTGTGTGAATTCGTGTGTGCTAATGCTGTTTCCCACTGACTGACATGCCTCAGTGTCCTGAAAGATTATTTCATATATTGTAAGATTATTTCTGGATCATTGTACTTTTGATAATGCAGGATGCTGGGATCAGCTGTATTAAATCCTGAACAAAGCAATGTAGCCTGGTCATTTTATATTTGAAATACCATGAAAAAGACAATCAAAAGATAGTTCTATACTAAAAATTGGAAGAAATAGTAACGATAAAGGCTGTTTCTTTAGAAAGAGTAATCGGCAGTAGGCAAATGTGTAGTCATAGAACTAGATAATACCATACTGCATGTGAAATCTGATGATTGAAAAATTCAGTGAGCTGACCAGTTAGATTTATATCTGATATCTGGCCAATTCTGACTGGCTATAGCTTACCCATTAGCAAAGAAATAAATGAACATGATGTACTGGGTGTAAATTACTAAAGGCTAATGGAGTCATTTTCAAGGATAGCTTTTCTGCTATTTATTTTACATATCTCTGTGTGTCATAGTAAATTTAAATGAAAAACCAGTCCATTGTAATTTCATTAATATTTCATGGAGAAGAATACTTCTTTGCAACTGCTGCGTGTTAACCCTGGCAGGCGGCTCAGCCCCACACAGCCATTTGCTCACTGCCCCCCAGCTGGGATGGGGGAGACAATCGCAACGGCAAAAGTGAGAAAACTCATGGGTTGAGATAAAGAGAGGTTAATAGGAAAAGGAATAGCTACATGCCCAAGCAAAGCAAAACAAGGAATTCATTCACTGCTTCCTATCGGCAGGCAGGTGTTCAGCCATCTCCAGGAAAGCGGGGCTCCATCACATGTAACAGTTACTTGGGGAGACAAATGCCATAACTCTGAATGTCCCCCCTTCCTCTTTCTTCCCCCAGCTTTTATTGCTGAGCATGACGTCATATGCTGTGGGATGTCACTTTTGGTCAGTTGGGGTCAGCTGTCTAGGCTGTGTCCCTTCCCAACTTTTTGTGCACCCCCAGCCTACTCACTGGTAGGGTGGTGTGAGGAGCAGAGAAGGCCTAGAGGCTGTGCCAGCGCTGCTCAGCAATAGTTAGAATATTGGTGTCTCAGCAACACAGTTTTGGTCACAAATCCGAAATATAGAACTGTACCAGCTACTATGAAGAAAATTAATTGTATCCAAGCCAAAACCAGTACAGGAACTCTCTTTTCACCCTCCAGTGAAGTTTTAAACCTGACTGCATGTAGCCTTTGTTACTGCACTTCTGACTTACCAGAGTGTTAATTCCTACCTCTGAAAAGTCAGGTGTCATCTGGGACTAGGTAATAACACTTTCTTCAGTTGACATGAACAAAATTTCAAGCTAGTAATCATAATGGTAGAACATAAGAAGCCAAGATTTTTGGAAATAGTTGCCTGAAATTAGATTACTTGAAGAAGTGAATTAGAAATATATAGTTCCACCAAGCTTTTACATGCAGTCAAATGGAAATAGTAGGCTCTTTACATTAGATACTGTAGTATCATCCATTCATCTCTGTGTTTCTCAAGATACCTGATAACTCTTAGTCTTTGCAAAAAATTCTACGGGTCATCTCTGCCTCGTTCTTATGTGGCAGCTGGAATAGGAGTGTAACGATAACATGCTTAATATTTTGGTTATTATTTTACAAAATAAAAATCTTTGTGTTTATTACTTTTAACGTCTTTATAAGCATTTTGACAACTCAATTAGGAAGAAAACTGGCTGTGCTTATAGGCAGGGATCATGAAGCAGATTGTGATTGTACTGGCACAAGATACTTTTAAGATAAAAATATGTATCAAATTTTGTAGTATATATGCTACTTTTCTTTTTAACATTTTGGTGACTTTCTTGGGTGACAAGGTGCATGAATGTGCATGAAACACCGATCATTAAAAATGATGCCGCATGTTACAGGACCTGGATAGGTGTGTTAAGCTTTGAAAGACCTGGATATGAGAGATGTAAGAACTTATTACCTGGTGTACGTTATCAAGCAACCTACTCTAAACTAAGAGACCTAGCTTCAAGTACACGTTTCTTGAAATCTTGACTTGAATATTTTTGCAAAGGGAAGAGATACACCATGTCTACCTTTGTGTCAGACTTGATAGAGCAACACTTCATAGTGGCTAGCTTATAAGTAATTTAAATGTAACTGCAAGTTTACTGCCCAACAATTGCCATTAGCTTGTAATCATAAAATGGTCAAGTGAGCAGTAACTCTCAGAGCACCGTTATTGCATATCCTTATGATACATGAAATGCCTTTAGCAGGACTTACATGGTTTTATGGAGAGTAAATGAGAGTTGTGTCCCTATGTCTGACCCTAATGGAAATTTGCAGTCTCAGATGTCAAGATAAATCTTTCTGAGAGCTATATACAGCATTCAAAAACTCAGCAACAGCTGTTTCTGTTTTCTTCTGAGAAGTCTACGCATTTCATTTCCTCTGTATTATTGTGTCACTGCTGCCAGCAGTTATTTATTATTTGTTAATACATGTGTATACACACACATAAGTTTTTAAAAATTTATTTTAAAAGCTTCATTGAACTTCTTTGATCCATTTTGTCCTCTTTTGTCAGGGTAAAAGCCAAATCCATTGATGTTATTGTTTTTCATCATGCATGTCCATAGCAGATGTTCATAACGAGATACCTGTAGAGCTCTACCAAAAAGACTATATAGATATTGGCAGAAATACTAAAAGGATTATTGCCAGTTTCTCTTGAGTCTCAGTGATTAGTCTGAAAAGAGTTCTGTTAAACAGAATTCGGTTAAATTTACTAAAGAGTAGTACAAATTTATACTTTTAGGAAATATGTCACAGAATTTTTTTCTGTTAATCTGCTAGTGGAAGAAGAATCAAGTCCAGGTAATGGTATATTTAGCAAGGGCAAATAATTGAATTTGAACTACATAAAAAAATTGTTTGGGAATACATATGAATTGGTAAAGGTCAAAACAAAAATGAAGCAGAAAAAATATGCTATGACTTTTTTGATGAGACGTGTAAGAAATAATGGAAGTATTTAATAAAAACATCAATTTGCAAGTGACACTCCCAGTTACCAAGACTGCTGATATGTCCCATGACATGACATTTTCAGTTGATGATCATGTTCCAAAGTTTTGGGATGAATATTTTTGTGCTGTTACCAATTTGAGGTTAAATCCAGCTGAAAATCAAGACAAAAGGTTTTGTACTGTCCTAGTTTCAGCTGGGATAGAGTTAATTTTCTTCCTAGTAGCTGCTGAGTTTTGCTTTTAGTATGAGAATAATGTTGATAACACATATTAGTTTAGTTGTTGCTTAGTACTGCTTTATATGAAGTCATGGAATTGTTCAGCTTCCCATAGAAGCCTTGAAGGAGCATAGACAGGACGAGCTGGCCAAAGGCATATTCCATACCATAGACGTCATTCTCAGTATGTAAATGGGGGCTGGGCAGGGGGGCAGGAATTCACTATCACTGCTTGGGACAGGCTGGGCAATCGATCATTGGGTGGTGAGCAATTATATGGCATCACTTTTTTTTTTTTTGTATAGTTTTTTACCGTCATTATTATTTTTTCTTCCTTTGCTGTTCTATTAAACTGTCTTTATTTCAACCCACAAGGGTTGGTTTTTTTCCCTTTTTCTCCCTCTTGTCCCTACACCTATTGGGGGGTGGTGGGAGGGGGGGAAGTGAGTGAATGGCTTCACAGTCTTTGTTGCTGGCTGGGGTAAAACCACAACAGGTACACAGCATTACTATTTTTTTTCTTTAAAAAGCTCACTGGCTGACATATATTTTGAAGCAATAAACCCTGAAATTCAGCAGTGGAGAAAGAAGACCACTGTTTCTGGATTTATCTCAGTTCAGTTCTTAAAATCCATGTAAATATAATCAAGTAAGAAGCCTCAAACTTGATTTAGCCTATTAACTGAAATCTTTTAAATTCCATATTCACTGTGAACGTTATATCCAGGTTCATCTGAACAAATACTTTGTGGATCACTAAATATCCTTCTTCAAAACCAAGTTTATTCTAGCCCAAGGTGAGGTTTGTAACTACTGCTGCAGACAGTGGTAGGGTCAAATACTTGCAAATAAGAGTAAGTTCCTTTTTTTGAAGTTTAAATTCATAAGGATACTTTTAAATTTGGTAGAAAAAAACAGCCAATAGTCAGAAGTAAGAAGATAGAAGCCAAGAAAGATGTAAGGCATGCAAATACAGCATTTTCTAAGAAACATAATAATTTTGCACATCTTGTCATTACCACAAGAGCAAAAGAAAACAAATTAGCACAGTTAAAGACAGCTAAACTAGGAAAGGTGGTGTTGATTCTGCATGTGCCTTTCCCTGAAACCTCCACAGACTCAGAATGGGGTTCTGATGTATGAAAGGGCATTCAGGTGAGGATGTTCCCATTTCTTTCTGAGATCTTGGTGAATATTTGGCATAGTTACTTGTGAACTTTGCTGTTAAAAAGTAAATATATTCCTGAACATTTCAGCCATCATCCAGATCCAATTTACATCAACCAAGTTTTTCTCTATCAAGATTATATATATCTTCCTGCCCTGGATACGTAGTATAAAACTTCAACACTTTCTAGCTATCCAAAACCACAATTTATGATTTAAGTGTATTTGATATTTTGGGGGAAGAGATATCTTTGGAGGAAATACTCTGATTAAAAATCTTGAGCAACTCGATATATGTTGTAAATTCAGACTACAATGCTATAAGCAGAGAATCTTATAATTAATCATGATTTAAATTTACTTGTGGCTAAACTGGAACCTTTGACATTTGAAATATCAGAAAAACTAAGACAAAAGATGTTTTTTTAAAACTAGTTTATTCATTAAAATACTTACAGTGTGTACATATACCCCCATAGAGCTAATATGGACATATTTAGAAAGTAGTATTATTTTTTCAAACCAAAAGCTGCTATAGTTTATGATTGTTAGTAGCAGATAAACATATCCCTTTTTCCCTTTCAGTTCTCCAAATACTTGTATTCACCTCCATTCCTTTATTGCCTTGAAATGTGAAACATTAAAGATGCGCCAGCGTAACATGCACTCAGTTATCTTTCCCTTGCTGTGCTGCCAGGTTTCTGATTTGCAAATTATCAGATACATCTTCCTTCTCATCAAAATGTCTTTTACTTTATTATGTACTGCACAACCATCTGTCACGCTGACAGTATTAACATGTGCTGTTTCTATTAGATAGTTTCCATTGTTTAAAGTGAGTGATTTTTCTGCTTAAACTAAATTTTTGTAGCAGGACTGGAGTGCTCTGGAGTGTGGAGATGTGTGCTTTTTTGTTCCATTATATTTTTCTTCTTGTTGCTCTTTGTTTACAACTCACATGACAAACAGTTTTGCTTCACTCTGAACCAATGCTGTATTTTACTTGGGGAACATATATTATAAAAGCTGGACTTTACATTTAAATGAACCAGGCAGGCCTGCAGCAAAGCTCATTGAAGAATTTGGTTTCCCCCTGGTATAATACTCTGTGACTTGAGTTATCCCCACAGAAATGGTACATATTGCCTCAAGTACTACGGCTTAATCCTGCTTCTATACAAGTCAGTGCCTACTTTTCCATTCACTTAGCAGGGCATATTCAAACCTTACATTCTAAATGTGACTATAAAAAAATCCTGTTTGACAGTCTGTATATATCTGTAGATATAAATTTATTTATGTATATTATAAGAAGTTTATAAGACAATCTTTACAATCATGATTATTTTACGTACAGAAATAAATCAATGGCTTACTGTTAACCTGTCCTTTCAGTTACTATGGTTCATACCTGATGGGCTTTTTTTCTTTCCTAAAAACAGAAATAAGATTTTTTTTTTAAATGTAATATTAAAACTCCTTATTTTACCTTTATGAAATAGATTGTTCATAACTGCTATGTTTTTTGGAGATACCTCTTTTTTAAAGATTAATTATTTTAAAATATTTTTCAGTCTTTCCATAACATCTCAGTGATTCATTCTCTCCCTAAGTATCTAATAGCTTTTCTCATCTTGTTATTTATTCAGATCATTGTCTTCAATTATTCTCTGATGAGATTGAGGCCAGATTTTACACCTAGTGGCAGGTGAAAGAGTCATTCTCTCAGATTACTACTTGTGGGGCAGATCTTGCATTAAGCCTCATGAAAATTGTTTTAATGTTATGGTATTTCCCTAAAAAAACTGCAGCTTTCATCAGACAGCTAGCAATCTATGTGGATATCAATGCCAAATTATTTAACATCAATTTTGTTAAAGTCAGACTCTATTTTCCTTCTCCTTACCACAACTAAAACCAAAAGAACCAAATGGGAAGACAAAACCTAAGAAAGAAAAAGTTCTACAAGACCCCATGGGCATAAAACCCACAAGAGATAGACCATTTTTGGTATAAATCTTCATGCTTCATAAAAAACAGCAGAAGTATGACACTTTATACTTCTGATAGTCTATCCCATGATCGGTTTTGTTCCTGGTCATGTCTGCAATATGCTGTCAGGGCTGTACCTGGAAGGAATAAACTTTAAGTATATGCTGTCATTTACAAAATCCTGATCTTATTGGGTGGCTGTTTCTAGAAGCTTTACAATATTTTTTTCTAGAATTTCTAGTGTGTATATAAAATAAGCATCTTATACAGATTTTTTTTCATGTCTTAAATTACTGAAAAAAAACCCTGATCATTGGGTTATTGCCTTCAATAGCACCACTGCATGTTTCTTGGTAAAGATAAGGCTAAGCATTTGAACTATAACCTCTACATTTTCATTCTTTTTATGATCAGTTTCTAGAGAAGTTCACTGAACCAACTGATGTATCTTCTTTTTTTAAAAAATCTTTATTTGCCAACCTCTAACCTACGGTTGAATGGATAACTCAGTTTTCATTAAAGAAACCAATTTCAACAACTGTTTGGCACTATCATAGATTTCAAGTGAAGCTTTATATTCCATAGTGTTAATCTAAGTTGAATCAGCTTCAGCTTCAGACTTTAAACTGATATTTAGCGTTTCATATCTGCATGACAAATGTGAATCACATCAGTGCTATATTAGTTTGAATCTCTTTATCTTGTATACTTTCTAAGAAAAACTCTTTAAAAATCATAAATTACTATCTGGATTTGGGGACTCCATGGATTCATGTTGATTAATATTCTGAGTAATAGCATTTTATAAACTGGAGCCTTCAAAGTGTACAATTCATCTTCTTACAGTGCATTTACCTCCCTCGGTTAAATTTGAAATTGTAGCAGTAGTATTTTATCTGTAACTTGGTTTTCATTAGCTACACTGAACTGTTGTTTTTTTTCTTGAGTTATAATAGCTAAAATAGTTCTTTTATTTCTTGTAGACTGGGGATTTATTTTTCACCATACAGACACCAGTTTCTTCTCTATAGTGGTTTCGCAGAATCACAGAATCCCAGAATCACAACATCACAGAATGGTTGAGGTTGGAAGGGATCTCTGGAAGTCATCTTGTCCAAGGCCCCTGCTCAAGCAGTGTCACCTAGAGCTGGTTGCCAGAACCATGTCCGGATGAGTTTGGAATATCTCCACAGATGGAGACTCCACAACTTCTCTGTGCCAGTGCTCAGCCACCTTCACAGTGAAATTGTGTTACCTCATGTTCAGGCAATTGCCTGTGCACAGCTTTGTGCCCGTTGCCTCTGGTCCTGTCACCAGTCACCACTGAAAAGAGCCTTTTTCTGTCTGCTATGCACCCTCCCTTCAGGTATTTACAGGCATTGATGAACACCAGCTGAGCCTTCTCTTCTCCAGGCTGAACAGCCCCAGATGTCTCAGCCTTTCCTCATAGGAGAGACGCTCCAGTCCCTTAATCATCTTTGTGGCCCTTTATTGCATGCTGTGCAGTGTGTCCGCAACTCACTTGTGCTGGGTAGCCCAGAACAGGACACAGCGCTCCAGGTGTGGCCTCACCAGTTCTGAGCAGAGGGTAAGGATCACCTCCTTTGACCTGCTGGCAAAGCTCCTCCTAATACAGCCTGGGATACTGTTAGTCTTCTTTGCCTCAAGGGCACATTTGCTGGCTTATGGTTTCAAGATTACCTTTTCTAAAACAAAACTATGGTAGATTTCAGTAAAATTTCTACATATGAATAAAAGTAGGGTGGGGGGGGGTTTGCTCAAGCAAGACTTTTTAATCAAGCTATTAAGGTAAATAACCATATCTTTAGAAAATTAGCTAGATTTGTCATGTGTGTATTCTATAAGTTAGAAAGGATTCGGTTCTTTACACTGAAATTGCTTTTCAGTCTCTGGGCTTAGTGGCACTTGCCATGAGTCAATAGGAAAAACTGCTCTCAAATACTGAGTATCTGCCATCAAGCCAGTGAGAATAACCTGCATGAGCACTGAAGTGAGGGGGATTTATTTTTTTTTTCATAGGAATTCAAATACACTAAGGAACTATATAGTGACCTGACTGCAGTACAGTGGGATCAAAAGCAGCGTTCTTTTATTCTTCTATACTACTCATGTTCTTTACACCGTTTTAAGTCAATGCCTATATTTGGGGTTTTTTTTTTAATCTTTTTTGTTTCGGTTTGGTTTAGGGTTTTTTTTAATTAAAAGTCAGCTTCTCTTACTGGTGTCTGTGATGCTAAAATATTTATCAGTATCTATATTCCAAATAGGGATGGCAATGATTTGTTAGTTCTCATTTTTTCTTTCTGAAAAAAAAGTATCTTCCCTCTTCTAGTTTTATTCTTCTATTCTGTGAAGTCATATGTTTATGCACATTTAGAATGTGCATAAAGACCTCCAGATACAACGTACTAACAAACTGTAAAATGTAACTTCTCAGCCAACTGACAGTGGATGGCAATGCATCCTGGAGAACATCCAAGAGAACAACCTTTCATAAAAGTTCAGGCTGAGATGTCTACCTGGCCAAACACCGGGAATGTATAGAACGATACATATAACCTCAGCTGCAGTTCCATCACCTACAACTGTTATTGCAAAATTTAGTTTATGTCTGACTGATCACATGTTACAACAGCCTTTCCAGAGCTCTAGAAGACATTGTACAGGGGTGCATAGAGAAAAGATTCTGCTCAATCTCTACTTCTTTCCGATTCTGAAATCCTGAGATTGGTGCGAGATGTCTTTGTGCTTATCTGACCCTCCAGCAAGTTTTTCTGCAGCTCCTTGGTTCAGCACTGCTGGCAATTGAGACATATGGAAATATTTTATTTAGAAGGAAAGAGTGGTTTTGGAGAATAGGTGATGAACATCCTGAAGTGAGGAACCTCACTAACTCCCTTCAGTCAAACAGTATGGTTCTTGTGATAAAGATGTTAGGAATAGTAGACCCATATCCACCTAGATTTCTTAGGGTGACTACATATCCCTTTCCCAGGGACAACTCAGACTAAAAGCAACGATAAAACATAGAGTTCTGACTTCAAGAGAAAAAAATATTTATGTAGTGTTTTCCCCTTTATATACGTGAGTCCTCTTCTAAAATAGCCATCTGAGTGCCTGAATCTCCAAATCCCTGATATTAATCTCACATATAGCAAATCATTCTCTAATTAAGTTACACCTAAAAGAGAGTAAAGAACCCTCCTTTATAGAAGATTGTTTTTCAGTGTATGACAATTACTACAATTAGATGATTTAGCTTATACATTCAACTGTTCTGGACTAGTTAGTAGGGCATTCTGTTGACATTTTCTGTAACTAGAAAACTCTTTAAAATATAATAATTTTTAAAAAATTAAAAATTACCAACATGTAGGCTAATACTATGAATTTTTCTTTCCTTGTTAGGTCCTTTCAAATCTGTAATGCTAATACATCCCTCAGCGAGTGCTGAGGGAGCTAGCAGAAGTCATTGCTGGGCCGCTCTCCATCATCTTTGAAAGGTCCTGGAGAACAGGGGAGGTGCCTGAGGACTGGAGGAAAGCCAACGTCACTCCAGTCTTTAAAAAGGGCAGGAAACTACAGGCCGGTCAGCCTCACCTCCATCCCTGGAAAGATGATGGAACAGCTCGTTCTGGGGGTCGTCTCCAAGCATCTGGAGGAAAAGAAGGTTATCAGAAGTAGTCAACATGGATTCACCAAAGGGAAGTCATGTCTGACTAATCTGATAGCCTTCTATGATGGTGTGACTGGATGGGTGGATGAAGGGAGGGCAGCGGATGTTGTCTACCTTGACTTCAGCAAGGCTTTTGACACTGTCTCCCACATCATCCTCACAGACAAGCTTAGGAAGTGTGGGTTAGATGAATGGACAGTGGGGTGGATTGAACAGTGGCTGACAGATAGAGCTCAGAGGGTTGTGGTTAGTGGTGCAGAGTCCAGTTGGAGGCCAGTAACTAGTGGTGTCCCTCAGGGGTCAGTACTGGGTCCAGTCTTGTTCAATATATTCATCAATGACCTGGATGAAGGGATAGAGTGTACCATCAGCAAGTTTGCTGATGACACAAAACTGGGAGGGGTGACTGACACGCTGGAAGGCTGTGCTGCCATACAGCGTGACCTGGACAGGCTGGAGAGTTGGGCAGAAAAAAACCTGATGAGGTTCAATAAAGGCAAGTGTAGGGTACTGCATCTGGGGAGCAATAACCCCATGCATCAGTACAGGTTAGGGGCTGACCTCCTGGAGAGCAGCTGTGTGGAAAGGGACCTGGGAGTCCTGGTGGACAACAGGATGACCATGAGCCAGCAATGTGCCCTGGTGGCCAAGAAGGCCAATGGCATCCCGGGGTGTATCAAGAAGAGTGTGGCCAGCAGGTCGAGGGAGGTCATCCTCCCCCTCTACTCTGCCCTGGTGAGGCCACATCTGGAGTCCTGTGTCCAGTTCTGGGCTCCCCGGTTCAAGAAGGACAGGGAACTGCTGGAGAGGGTCCAGCAAAGAGCTACAAAGATGATTAGGGGACTGGAGCATCTTTCTTATGAAGAAAGGCTCAGGGACTTGGGGCTTTTTAGTCTAGAAAAAAGAAGACTCAGGGGGGATCTTATCAATACTTATAAGTACTTAAGGGGAGGGTGCCAGGTAGACAAGAATAGCCTTTTTTCAGTGGTGCCCAATGATAGGACTAGAGGTAACGGGCACAAACTGGAGCACAGGAAGTTCCATCTTAACATGAGGAGGAACTTCTTTACTCTGAGGGTGGTGGAGCACTGGAACAGGCTGCCCAGGGAGGTTGTGGAGTCTCCCACACTGGAGACGTTCAAAACCCACCTGGATGCCGTCCTGTGCAATGTGCTGTAGGTGTCCCTGCTGTGGCAGGGGGGTTGGACTTAGATGATCTCCAGAGGTCCCTTCCAAACCCTGACGATACTGTGATACTGTGATACTGTGATATAACCTGTCATCCTCTTTGTACAGTTATATTTTCATTATATGTGACACTAAAAACAAGTTACTTTTTTCTGTAATGTCTTCTCCATACTTCTCCAGTATTTCAAGTTAACAGTTAAATAATTCACTCATTTGTGATGATCCCTCTCCTGTTTAAAACTTTGTATTTTTACATTTTGTATACTAAAAATTGTAATTCAACATCTTATTTTCAACATACTATCCTATGTGTTTTTATACATTTGGAAGCTTTCTTCAAGAAGTGCAGGTTAGTTGAAGGCAGCAGAAATTTATTCCCTTTGTATTGATATCCCTCTAGGTACATCCCCACGGCATTGAAATAATAGCAGCATATTCAGTGGTTCTTCTACACGGCAAAATCTCAAAGTCCAATATATGTTTGAGAAAAACAATGTTTCTGCAATTATACAACAAGTTTCAAGGACTAGTTGCTAAATCATCTTTCGAGGAATTCAGCTGAGGCTGACTGACCTGTAGTTCCCCAGGTTCTCATTCTTGCCCTTCTAGAAGATAGGCATGATAGAAAATATGAATGACATTTGCTTTCTTCATTTCCCTCCTGATGCCATCTCCCCTCCCGACAAATTCCAGCTCCACTCCAACAGTACCTCTAGGCTTTCTCTTTCACTCAACCCTAACACTAATTTTCACTTCCAGCTGGGACTAAGACCTCCACCTCTGGCCCACACCACAATGTTCTCTCAGCACAGATCTCTCTGTTGTCCTAGCTTGTCTTTGACTGCTCAATTCCAGCCTCACTACAACAGCACCTCTAAGCTTTCTCTTTCACTCAACCCTAACCCTGACTTTAACTCTAAATATGCAAATCAATCACACCTCTTTGAAATAATTATATAGGGAAAACAATCTATACAAAGTATTATTAACAAAAGTAGATATCAGTTTTACATTTGAATCGAACTAGTTTTAACACTTTCTGTTCTGTAACACAAAGAAGAAAGACACAATCCCTCTGATATGATCTGGTATGGTGGCAAAAATGAAAAATTACACTAAAGTGGCTGTTCACATCAACTAATAATTCTTCATAAAAACTCTGGTATTTCATATATATTTCAAACTTACTGTAATTTGTCATTACAGCACTTATAAATTATCAGCTTTTGGGATAAGATGTTTCTCCTGACATTTTTTATTTCTTTATCTTCAGGCAACTTATAACTAAGTCATTTTTGTTTATACAGCCCAATTGAAAATATCTTGCATTATTACCATACTGGACTTTTTTCATATGGTAGTAAAATATAAATCTTTATGAATCTGTTCAGGTACATATAACAAAGGAAAGGTGGTATCAGTTCATCTGATTTTGTGCCCATAAACAACAATATGTATACACACAGACACACATGTTTCTACACACACATGCACAATGTATCACAGTATCACACAGTATCACAGTATCGTCAGGGTTGGAAGGGACCTCTGGAGATTATCTAAGTCCAACCCCCCTGCCACAGCAGGGACACCTACAGCACATTGCACAGGACGGCATCCAGGTGGGTTTTGAACGTCTCCAGTGTGGGAGACTCCACAACCTCCCTGGGCAGCCTGTTCCAGTGCTCCACCACCCTCAGAGTAAAGAAGTTCCTCCTCATGTTAAGATGGAACTTCCTGTGCTCCAGTTTGTGCCCGTTACCTCTAGTCCTATCATTGGGCACCACTGAAAAAAGGCTATTCTCGTCTACCTGGCACCCTCCCCTTAAGTACTTATAAGTATTGATAAGATCCCCCCTGAGTCTTCTTTTTTCTAGACTAAAAAGCCCCAAGTCCCTGAGCCTTTCTTCATAAGAAAGATGCTCCAGTCCCCTAATCATCTTTGTAGCTCTTTGCTGGACCCTCTCCAGCAGTTCCCTGTCCTTCTTGAACCGGGGAGCCCAGAACTGGACACAATACTCCAGATGCGGCCTCACCAGGGCAGAGTAGAGGGGGAGGATGACCTCCCTCGACCTGCTGGCCACACTCTTCTTGATACACCCCGGGATGCCATTGGCCTTCTTGGCCACCAGGGCACATTGCTGGCTCATGGTCATCCTGTTGTCCACCAGGACTCCCAGGTCCCTTTCCACACAGCTGCTCTCCAGGAGGTCAGCCCCTAACCTGTACTGATGCATGGGGTTATTGCTCCCCAGATGCAGTACCCTACACTTGCCTTTATTGAACCTCATCAGGTTTTTTTCTGCCCAACTCTCCAGCCTGTCCAGGTCACGCTGTATGGCAGCACAGCCTTCCAGCGTGTCAGTCACCCCTCCCAGTTTTGTGTCATCAGCAAACTTGCTGATGGTACACTCTATCCCTTCATCCAGGTCATTGATGAATATATTGAACAAGACTGGACCCAGTACTGACCCCTGAGGGACACCACTAGTTACTGGCCTCCAACTGGACTCTGCACCACTAACCACAACCCTCTGAGCTCTATCTGTCAGCCACTGTTCAATTCACCCCACTGTCCATTCATCTAACCCATACTTCCTAAGCTTGTCTGTGAGGATGATGTGGGAGACAGTGTCAAAAGCCTTGCTGAAGTCAAGGTAGACAACATCCACTGCCCTCCCTTCATCCACCCATCCAGTCACGCCATCATAGAAGGCTATCAGATTAGTCAGACATGACTTCCCTTTGGTGAATCAGTGTTGACTACTTCCGATAACCTTCTTTTCCTCCAGATGTTTGGAGATGACCCCCAGAACGAGCTGTTCCATCATCTTTCCAGGGATGGAGGTGAGGCTGACCGGCCTGTAGTTTCCTGGGTCATCCTTCTTGCCCTTTTTAAAGACTGGAGTGACGTTGGCTTTCCTCCAGTCCTCAGGCACCTCCCCTGTTCTCCAGGACCTTTCAAATATGATGGAGAGTGGCCCAGCAATGACTTCTGCTAGCTCCCTCAGCACTCGCGGGTGCATCCCATCAGGCCCCATGGACTTGTGGGTGTCCAGTTTACTTAATTGTTCTTTAAATTGTTCCTCTTCAACCAAGGGAAAGTTTTCCTTTCTCCAGACTTTCTCTGTTACTTGCAAAGTCTGGGACTCCTGAGAGCTGGCCCGAGCAGTGAAGACAGAAGCAAAGAAGGCATTCAGCAACTCCGCCTTCTCTGCATCATCTGTCACCACAGCCCCCATCTCATTCAAGAGCGGGCCCACATTTTCCCTGGTTTTCCTTTTGTCTCCTATATACTTAAAGAAACCCTTCCTATTGGTCTTTACATCCCTTGCCAGGTTCAATTCCAAAGCCGCCTTGGCTTTTCTCGTTTCTTCCCTGCATACCCTGACAGCATTCTTGTACTCATCCCAAGTCGTCAGTCCCCTTTTCCACATCCTGTAAACTCCCTTCTTCCACCTGAGTTTTTTCTGAAGATCCCTGCTCAGCCATGCAGGTCTCCTTCCCTTGCCTGATTTCTTGCTCTTTGGTATGCACCTATCCTGAGCTTGGAGGAGCTGGTGCTTGAATATCAGCCAGCTCTCTTGAGCCCCTTTACCCTCTATATATTTACATTTATTATGGTTTTCTGTATGTGGACTCTAGAAAGGAAAGCATGTCTTCTAAAAACAGTAAATAAATGTAAAAACACTTATTTTTGAGTGTCTGGTGAGATTGGGACTCATAAAAGTCTGCCTGACAGGACACAATATATTGTATTAGAAAATATATTTTGTAGAGACCTTTCAAAATAATACAGATTTATTTTAACACAATTTTTGCTCATTTATTGCTTTATTTTTATTTGTCTTTCTGTGCAAAAGGCCTAGTCCTGGATTATGGGCTACCTGGCGAATGAGGTCTGCTATCTGTCTTCTCTTGTCAGGATTTTCTAGTGTTTTATTACTGCTAAATCCTATTACTTATATAGGCAACCAAGGAAAAACATAAACCTATTTTTTAAACTCTATTTAAGACCAATATAATTGAAACTAATGGATATAGTGTGTATTACATTGGTTAGTTGCCGAGAAGTAGTTCTAGACATTGCTTATTCTATCTGTCCTAGCTGTATGTCATGAATTTTTCTCAGCTGGTTGAGTCAGGTAGGAGCAATGATGTTTACATTTGCATAGGCAGGTGCCAATTATAGTCAAATTGGGAAAAACCAATACATTCTATTTTAAAATATTACCTTCGGTCAAGTCAAACAGTTATGTGAAAGAAGCTTTTAAATTTTTCCACTGATATGTTTATACACTTTGTTGTAGGACTGATAAAGATGAGACAATCTTCTGTAGCTTATCTTTGGATATTTTTCTGTGATGATGCAACAAAAATAAATGTGGATACCATGTGCAAGTTTTCTGGCATATAAAACCAATGGCTATTTAAGCAAAGTGACATGGTGAGCCATTCACACTACACAGTTCTGTAGTTCACAAAATGAACTATATGCTTCCTGAAGGTGATTCAGAGCACTTGATTTGGTAACACTGGATTGCCCCCTAGGTACTTAATCGAAAGGGACTTTGAAAACCCCGTTTGGTACGTTTACTTTCAGGAAAATACTCTAAAGGCATCAATCCCTTAAAAGCCAGAAGAAAGCAAACTAAAAACTATAGAGGCTGCTGACAAAAATACACAAATAAAAACAGTGGCTTAAAAGTATTAAAAAAAAAAAGTAAATTGCTTGTGATTTTGGATAGAAATAGAGAAAATTCCACTTTCAAGCTACGACCAAAAAAAATCTATATTGGTCTGTTATGAAAATTTTTGGGTTTCCCAGATTTTGATGTTAATTCTCTGAGAGTAGACTAGTCATCAGTACAGACTTAGAGCTGGGGTTTAATGGGTTGTAAGTACATTTTATATCAAAATCAGGGAGGTCACATATTAGAGCTGCTTTTACTGAGTCAAAAACGTACTTGTTTGAGGAAAACCACATAGGATGATACTTTTGGATATAGACATTCTTTGCAAAAGTAGAGTGGCAAAAAGTAGGTATAGGAAGCCTTAAGACTGAACTTTTAGAATGTTATTTGGTGGTTCAAATGCAGGTTCACCTGTAAAGATTTACACTTCTGTCTATGGTCAGTTGGTTTCTCAGATCTGAAAGACAAACGGTACTATAGTGTAGCCTGGGGTCTGGGAAGAAGTTGAGTACAAGGGCCAAAATAACAAATTTTCTTTTCCTTGCTACTTGTTCTTCCCTTACATCCCTGTCAAATTACAAAAGGAACTAAGAGTTCCATTACTTTGCCCAGCCATTAAATACAAGTTATTATTCAGTAATTTTAGGTCACTAATTGCTGTTCTCATAGTCTTGTTATTTACCAATGCACTCAGAGAACCATTCCTTTGTTATGTCAGCAAATATTTGTACTAATTTTGATTTTTCCAGATTAAAATATTTCTGGACATTTTTAACTATTTTTTAATTAAATTTAAGAACCTGAATTCCATGCAGCTTTTCCTTGAAAAGTACAGACCTGTATTTAAGGGTCAATTTTCTGGGAAATGATTTAAATGTTTAGGCACATTTCTTCAATAGCAAGTTCATCTGCAAACAGCATTTTTGGTTTCAGGAAAATAACGTCTGGTGGAAGATGCAAGGCAACTATGTGGAGCAACCTATTGTCTTTTGCTAAGCATCTTGCATCTGGCATGACAGCCCTGACAATGAAATGCCAAGTTGGTTGTCAAATCCTAGAGACAAGATATTTCACCTGAAATTCATCTGTTCTACTATCTAGAAATTACTGCTTGCCAGCTGAGATTTTCACTGATAGAAAAAGAACAACAAAAAACACCCCAAACAATTTTTCACACTAAAATACCAAGGTTCTTGAATGTTCTGTTTAGTCAATCCCAAAACCACTTTCTTTCTCACATTTTGGTCTTTAAATTAGAAAGGAGACTAACAAAGAGCATTACAGCATTGATTAAAACATCTGCACACAGTAACATAGTTATTGCAGGATAAATAATCTAAAAATCAGACTTTAGAAGTTTCTTGTTTGCCAGGGAGACAATTCATTCTTCCATGGACAAGTTACTTTATACAGAGTCCTGCTGGGAATAGGAAGAAAAGGATCATGAATAAAAGAAGCAGAAGTCACAGAAAGAATAATCCAGATTAATGTAAAATTAGAAAAAAAAATTATATCAATATCAAAGAAATAAAAAATTTAGAATATATATTGAGGAAGAAAGGTGCGAAGCAAAACAAAGTTACTGTCAGGGGAGCATCATGACTTTACCTCAATTAGGAGTTTAGTAACTGACTATAATGAGTGATGGGCCTCAGTACAAGCAGTGGATCAACAAGTGACAGGAGAACGATACCTGAAACTGCTGGAAAGATGTAGCGTGATAAGAATGTGGGCTGATCGATTGGTGGCCCATGCCAACATCTGGTTGTAAAATGCCACTGTAATAAGGACTGGGGGGAAATGTTACAGAGACATCCAACACTGCATAAAAGCAAACAACTGAGGTGAAACTGAGCTACTCCTGAAAGCCCAGGAGAGAGGTCACGTCAGGGCCAGTTTTACACTTAACAGCACACACATGTATGCACGCACTGTTGCAGTTAACCGCAACCTACTCCAATTGCCTCTCCAATGAGTTGGCACAGTCCAGCCGGAGGGAAATTTTATCCAACCAGTCTTAGTGTTGGACTGCTAATTGGAAGAGCAAAAGTAAAAATAAAAAAAAAAGGGGGGGGGGGGGGTATGCCAAGATAAACACAGTTTAATAAGTGAAGGTAAGAGAGAAAAATAAAAATGCAATGCAAAGGCAGTCATTCATCAGCTCCTACCAGCAGACCAATGCCCAGGCAGTCTCTGAGCAATGGCTACTTTAGACAGACTACCTCCCCAGTTTTTATTGCTGAGCAAGATGTTACGTGGTATGGAATATCCCTTTGGTCAACTCAGATGCAACTGTCCCAGCTGTGTCCTCTCCCAGACTCTTCCCCACCCACCCCAGCCTACACGCTGCGGGGACAGAGTGGGAAAAAGAGAAAGCCTTGGTGCTGTGCAAACACTGTTCAGCAACAGCTAAAACACTGGTATGTTATCAGCACTGTTATAGTCACAGATCTAAAACATAGCACCATACAAGCCGCTATAAAGAAAATTGACTCCATCCCAGCCAGAGTCAGTGCATTCCCCCATCCTGTGGTGTTTACTAGATAAGGCAGACTTGTTCCTAATTAAACACAAGAAAAAGTTAACATTTATTGGTTGTACCTACAGGCACATCATCAGGAAAAGAAAGACAAGTGAAAATGTGGTCTAGTACTAAATAGGGCAGGGTGACTTTGGTGCCTGAAAAAAGAACATCATGCCTGTATTTGAAGAAGGATCCAGGAAACTACACTAAGTTTTCATAAAAACTATTTCCAGACACAAAATAGTCGAGGTGACTGGGAACAGCCAGTTTACACTTACCACAGACAAATCATCTTTAACCAAGCTGCTTGTCATCGGTGACCAGTTCCATCCCTGTGGGAGACCAGGTGATGTTGTTTACTTTGACTTCAACAAGGTATTCAAAAGAGTATTCAAACAGCATCCTTGTAGCCAAAGTAAGGGGCCATGAGATGGATAAGTAGACTATAAGATGTCTGGAAAACCGCCTTGGGATCACCTCAGAAAGTAGCGTACAGTAGTTTGAATCCTCACTGGCAACTGTTATAGATGGTGTTCCTCAGGATTTGACACCGGGGCTGATGTTATTTAACACTGATCGAAGGGACTTGGAAAATGGGACAGAATATAGCATCAGTACATTTGCCAATGATAACAAACAAAAGTGGGGAGAGCAGCTGATAAGCTGAGGGGCAGCATTTGCTGCCAGATGGACGTGAACAAGCTGGAGAAATGAGCCCATGGAACCTCATGTGTTACAGCAGAGTCAGATGCAAAGTCTTGTTTGTGAGACTGACTCCCTGCATCAGTGCAGGCGAGAGACACAGTGGCTGAGCTGCACCTCTGCCAAATATGACTTGGGTGCCCTAAGCAACTTGGTTCAATTTTGATGTTACCCCTGTTTTGAGCAGGAGGCTGGACTAGACGACCTCCATAGCACCCCTCCAGCCTAAGATTTTCTCTGATTCTATTCTATGATTTACATGCTATAGACAAGCTTATACCGAATCTTCTCTTCCTGCATTCTGAGGATGGCTTAGAAGGAAATTATATGGCATTTGGTTAAAAATTGAACAGGTAAAGTGCAAAGATCAGAAGAAAAAAATTACACAGTTCAGAAATCTCCAAAAGACAGCAATGATGTATCAAAATTTGTTTGGCTGTGGGTGGATGCTTTTGAAACAGTGGGCCCATAATCATACAGAAATTGCCTTACATCAGAAATCATAGAATCGTAGAATCATAGAATGGTTTAAGTTGGAAGGGACTTTGAAGATCATCGAGTTCCAACCCCCCTGCCATAGGCAGGGACACCTCCCACCAGACCAGGTTGCCCAAGGCCACGTCCAGCCTGGCCTTGAACACCTCCAGGGGCGGGGCTTCAACAACCTCTCTGGGCAACCTGTGCCAGTGCCTTACTACCCTTAAAGTGAAAAACTTATTCCTAATGATTAATCTAAACCTGCCCTCTTCCAGCTTAAAGCCATTCCCCCTCGTCCTGTCACTACATACCTTAGTAAAAAGTCCTTCCCCAGCTCTCCTGTAGGCCCCCTTTAGGTACTGGAAGGCCGCAATAAGATCTCCCCGGAGCCTTCTCTTCTCCAGGCTGAACAGCCCCAACTCTCTCAGCCTCTCCTCATAGGAGAGGTGCTCCAGCCCTCGGATCATCCTCGTGGCTCTCCTCTGGACGCGCTCCAGCAGGTCCATGTCCTTCTTATGTTGGGGACTCCAGAGCTGAATGCAGTACTCCAGGTGGGGTCTCACGAGAGCGGAGTAAAGGGGCAGAATCACCTCCCTTGACCTGCTGGCCACACTTCTTTTGATGCAGCCCAGGATACGGTTGGCCTTCTGGGCTGCGATCGCACATTGTTACAATATTACAATAAACAAATTGCAATAAAGGTTTAAGTGTCTTCAGGTAAAGAGGGAAATACTTGGTATTTTGTAGGTGGCTACATTTCAGTGGACAAGTTAGACATAGCCCTTTGTCTCCCTAGTCCAACTAGCTGCCATAGATTTAAGGCCAATAAAGATGTATCAACATATTATGCTGCTTTGAAAATTACTGTGATTGGGATAGCAAACCACAGCCTAATACCAAGTTCTCTATAGCTTGTTCTTTTCATATAGAGATGAAGGAGATGATAGATATATTTCATCTGATTCCAGTTCTGGCGCAAATACCGTTCTTCCTTTTTTTAAAAAAAAAAAAAAATTTCGGTCCCCCTATACTGATATCAATGGATGCATGGCTTTTTAAATTTCTGAATAACTAGTTAAACACACCTATCAGGATAAGAACAAAATTTAAAGGTGGCTATGTTATCAGAAGTTCATATATAAATGAAAACCATGAAGGGGCCGTAAAATGACCAGAGTGCTGGAGCACCTCTCCTATGAAGACAGGCTGAAAGAGTTGGGGGTTGTTCAGCCTGGAGGCTCTGGAGACACCTTATAGCAGCCTTTCAGTACCTAAAGGGGGCCTACAGGAAAGATGGGGAGGGACTCTTTGTCAAGGAGTGTAGTGGTAGGACAAGGGGTAACAATTTTAAGCTGAAAGAAGGTAGATTTAGATTAAATATTAGAAGTAAATTCTTTGCTGTCAGGGTGATGAGACACTGGAACGGATTCGCCAGAGAACTTGTGGATGCCCCGTTCCTGGAAATGTTCAAGGCCAGGCTGGATGGGGCTTTGGGCAACCTGGTGTAGTGGGAGGTGTCCCTGGCCGTGGCAGGGGTGCTGGAACTAGATGATCTTTAAGGTCGCTTCCAACCCAAACCATTCTATGATTCTATGATTCTATAAAATTATAGGTTATGTCTCATAGAAAGATGAGATTTATGGATCATGCCTATTATCAAAGATTTATCTGTACACGCTAATTCATTGATGCTTGTTTCAAACAAAACAATGAGCACTTCAGCACCATAGAAAATTAGACATTAAAATTAATCACAGATTACATGATCTTAGAATAACAAACTACATAACACTATCAGTGTCTTTAAATCTCTGTCACTACCATGTTACTCAGCCTTATAACATCACAATGGAATTTTGCCAATCCTGAGGTAGCACAGCCTTGGAATAGTTCTACTAATGTCCGGAATTGCACAGCAGTACTCAAAATTAATGGAAATAGTTGAGGTTTCTTTATTAATAGTACTTTGCCTCCCACTGCATCTGTATACATTAAGGCAAATATGTAACAATCATTTTCATCAAGAAAATAAAACTCCGTAACATATTGGCTGAGTTTTAAAATGGAGGCAATTTATAATAGAACTTACATTCCTAGTAATGAAAACACCACTAAAAAAAGGCATTCCAAACATTGCATGAAGAGTGAAACGAAACTCATAAAACAAAGAACCACTTCCTTTTTCTTGGAGACTTGAGTACAAAACCAGTATAGACTTCATCAATAACTCATTAGCTAGACATACAGTTCTAGTGTATGTATACGAATATTACTAGGCTTCTATATTTTTGAAGGGCAGAAAGAACAAATAAATCGTTTTGGGTCATTGTTCTGAAGATGGAGTGTGATCAGTAGTCATCAGAGAAGACTTTTATTTTCACCCTACTTTAATGCTAATTCCAAAATAACTTGAATATACAACAGTGCTTTATAATAGATGCCACTTTCATTTTGTGAATTAACTGAAAATGAAAATACAATTCTTCTCACTAAAACAATAGCAGATCACTTTTGTGGTTTTATTAAGCTGCATGCATTAAGATCACAGTCAAATGAAATTTTCTGAGTGTGGGAAATGTTAATATTCACTACAAAAATAAGAATGTTGGAAAACTAATTAATACTTTTCAAAATATATTTAAATCACTGACAGCTTCCACCTCTTATTTTTTTAACAGTAGTGCATAAAATAATCAATGCTGAAAAAAAAGAGCAGTTTATCTATGTTCTCCTAATGCAAGATATTCTCTTGTTCTCTTTAAATTGTGTTATTTTTACTATTCTGCCCATAAGTTCTTACATAAGACTGATATTAGAAATGAGTATCCAGATGAAGAGGGTTTTTTATATTCTATACACATGTATTTCCACACCTGGTCCACATCAGCATTCACAGTGATTAATATTATGTGACTTCTTGTGACTCTCAGTAGTATTCCATAACTCTCTATTTCCAAATTGTTTAATGGGTACAGCACTTTTAAGTAGAGCCCCACTTCTACTGAACTACAATCTATAATGTTTTTAAACGTGAGAGAATTTCAATTACAGATTAGTTCAGGATCGCAACATCTCATTCCATTACTGATGTATTGTGTTTGAACCCGGACCCCTAGAGATCAAGCACGGGTGCTAGGAACCTATTATGTCACCTATGTGTTTAAAGAATTCCTCATGTTGTACTAAGTACAGCCTTCCTCCCTCCCTCGTTATATCTTATTTTAAGCCCTGTACTTTAGTGACACTACTGCATTAACTTAGACTGAGACCTACATAAACTTTTTTTAAAACCTCTTGTAATTCATGTGCTGCTTCTTAATCAGGGAGACTGCTCTGGAGAATAAATCTTTTTGTGCTCTGATAGACTAGGCAGTAATAACAGAAATCTGACATATTACACCAGTAATAAAATTCTACTTCTTGGCAAAGACCAGCCATTTTGGTACCAAAAAAAAGTTAGCTCATCCTACAATTATGTTAATGTTGGGTTTGGTACTGAAAGTGGCAACACGCTGTGACAGGTGACGTGTCTTTTTGTGTGCAATGCAGACAGCTGGGGCAATTCACCTCCAGAATAAAACATTTATATTTAAATTTCCACACGTCTATGTTTAGGTGTGCACATCTAGTCAGCTGCCTATGCTGTTTCTGTAGTCAATGAAAACCGCTCTACAGTCACTGCAGCCTGAAGAGCAATTCAAGTCTCCCCAGTGACCTGGAGATTAACTAAAGTGTCTGTTTCAGACTCTGTTGCCTAAACATTGATATCAATGTCATTTCAAATACCCAAAACTTTTACAACAGACTAGCAGATATGACATAGTATCCATGGGAGATCTGTGGCAGATCTGGCAGCAGTCTGAGTCTGTAGCCCCTAAAACAGTGGGGTACTGAACAATTTCCCTATAGTCAGCTATATGTCTAAGATGGCTTGCTAGCTAATTGTACTGGCTAGGTCTTTTTCAAATATTATGGGATCTTAGGAAGGGCATACATTAATGTTTTAGTTTATGGAGAGTGCACTTTTGAGATATCTTTTGATTTCCTGATTTACTGTGCTTTGATTCATATAATTGAGTGGTCTCAGAACACACAATAGATTTATTTCAGATGAAACTAAACCAGAAGATGTGCTCCAACCCACATCTAGTGATGTCCAAGTGCAAATGGGTTTGCCCACAGGACTAGACCATAACTAGTTTAAAGTTAAAAAAAAGAAAATCATGAAATGCATATAGTATGGCTGTCAGAGCCTTAGAATCAAATTACTGATCTTCAGATCCTCTGTATCAGTCGACATGCCTTGCAAACCTAGACTGAGCCCTTGGCATCTTACTAGGTACCAGCATATTTGCTTGTTGACATCTAAATTTAGATCCTAGCCTTATATAACAGTATCAAGTATATACTAACTACTGGATTAAGAACCCTTCAATTTGCAAAGGCAGTGGGGACAACTTAGAGATAACAATTTTATAGTACCTGATTTGTACAAAAATTTATATGACAGCTTTAAAAGTAAGAGTCTGTATGTTATAATCGATACTGTGACCTATATTGGTCCCCATAAAAAACTTTTTGCTTTTTTCTCAGCTTAGTAATAAGGCTGCACTTTTTTAAATAAGTTAATTACCAGTGTACATATACCATCTGTTACACAGCACCCTTGTTTAACTCTGATTTGAAGCTATATCAGAGGCAGGCTGCATTCTTGATTAGTATTGACTGTTGGTGTAGTGCTTACCCAAACAGATTGTAACAGGGGAATTCAGGCTGGGGTGGCTGCAAGAACAGAACCACACTCCTCAGTAACATAAAATACAAGATTTATTTACTTAGTGGGATGGGTATAGCAACTGTACAGCAATTCCTATTCTACAGCATGCACACACATTCATACAAGTACATTCACACCGACCAACCCCAGCTCTTCTGGTGTGGTTGTGAGCAGCACCATGGACCTGGCAGGGGGAACAGGACAGGAACCTGGCTGGTCCCAGTCCTGGCTGGTGATCTGGCCTTTACGTGCAGTACTTCTATTTCAGCCTCAACCCTCTCTGCAGCATTGGGTGTTTGCAGATGTGTTCCCCCAAGGAACTACTGTCTTGTCTTCACTACTCATTGCTTTTTAACTGGGATGGTTAGCACAATGACCTTGTTGGTCAAGTAATCCTAGATAAATCTCTACAGTTTTCTCCCCCTCTAAGCCAATTAGCGGTCATTACCTGGGTTACTACCAATTTTTGGCCCCCATCCCAAATGTGCTACAAGAATATAAAGTTATTAACAGTTCATCTGTGATTCTCTGTTTCTTTACAGGGCAGATGGCTAGAACATTATAGCAGGGTAGAGATTAGTCAGATCTCCTCTTGACTGCTTTCCCCATGGCAATTATCTGTTCTTTGTTTTCTCAGTGCACAGCAAATCATCTCATCAGTTAGAGCTGGGCAGGTGTAGTGCAGGTCTCATTTATTTCAGGTAGGTTTCCCTCTATGACTCTAGATACAGGATTTTAGTCTTTTTTTTTCCGTATTTATCAAAGAAAGAACTTTTACAACATGAAAAATCTTATTTCCCTTCTGTAAAGAAGAATATTTCATTTTTTTGCCACATCCAAGAGTAAATTCAGACTGCCTCATCAAGGTGTTGTAACATCTCAAAAGTAAGTAATTTGGATGATTCACAACATTTAAGGAAAGAGGCATGGAAAATTAAGCCATTCCGTTGGAGACTTTCACAGTTAATGTGAATCTGTTTACGTGAGTCTTTCCCAGCATAGACAAAAGTATTAACCATTCAATTTTATAAAAGGTCGTACTTGAATTCTTCTCCTGCATCATTATATTTTTGTGAAGTTGTCCACATCTCTGCGTATTTTGCTGAAGACAGTACTCTCTGACTGCATAGGTTTGGTCCAATTATAATTTCCTCCAAAGGCAAGGAGACCAGTAGAGCTCTCTGAAATGGTCACTGTTGACACACATCATCTTCAGGTACAACGGTGCCAGCTAAAAGTACTGTCTGTATTGCTCATTACTGCTCATCAGTGGTGTCTTTAACCCTATGTGCCCTGTAGGACTGTAATCAGTTACTGGAGGCAACCTCCAGTAGCAGAAAGGATTGAGTAAAACCGCCCTACTCCAGGACAGATACAGCCAACTGTATTAATTCAAACTAGCTTCACTGTCAATTTGAGCCAATCTGACTGCTTGGAACAGGCTAAAGAAAACTTGTGTTAAATGTCTGTACGAAGAGCTGCAGGGATGTTACCTTTCAGTAACAGGTGGTAACAAAAAGCTATTGTATTCTACTGTATATCTCCTCTTGGCTTTAGCTGCCTACATCCATGATATTGGGAATAATTTCGATCTTCTGCTTTTGACTGAAAACGTATCCAAAAAGATTTCCTATTGGCTTTAAATTCAATAGCTAGTAAAGGAATTTACTACAGACAAAACACAATTCATTTAAATATATAATTAACAAAAATATTAAGATGATATGAATATATGAGAAGCAAAGGGAATTAAGTAATGTATAAGTTGCAGTCTCATCACACGTTAATTTTACAAATTAATAGCTCAAATCACTTCTATCAACATTTAAATTCTCTGGGTAACACAAAATTTGGTCTTGGTCTTGATATGATACACTTGTAAAACTAGAAGCTTCCCAATTTGTTCACCATAAATTTAGAGTCTGTTCAATACAATGAATGCTACGATTTTACAGCTGTATTTCAACTGTAAAGAGAAGAACCTAAAATACATTGAAAACTTTTTTTATAAAACTTTTTTCAGGTCATGAAATATATTTTAACTATTAATAGATTGTTATTGAATTTTGGTATATTTCATTCAACTAAATCTCTCTAGGTTACATTTCTCTGTCATTTTATCCTTTTAAGTTTTTGTATTTAAATATACATGCAGTATGTGTGTACATGTGTATATATGTACATGTGTGTATATATATAGAGAGATATATCCATATATTTAAATATATAGCCACATATGATTTTTGTAATAACATTTTCTAACCATTGGTGTGAACTCCCTTTTGAATATTGACATAAGGTACTCGCTGTATAAGAGTTGAACATATGATGGCAATAGAAGTAAAACAAAATAGTAGCATATTTTGAATGCTTATCAGCAGTCAAGTCACCTCTACTGCTAGTCATAGCTCTTAATGAATTAAATAGTCCATCAGTGAACACCCAGCAAAGTATCCATGAGGTAAGAGGAAATAAATGGAACTACTTTCTATACCCACGGTATGTGGCAAACAGTTCACTATTGAAGATAGAACTGCATGTCCTCGTTGAATAGTTAAATACTAAAGCCTTTGCCTCTTACTTCTAAACAGCTCAATATATTTTAGCACTGCAAAATAACTAAATTAGGCTTAACCCTTACTCAGAAGAGGATACAGTCTTGGATGACTATGGTCTTCCTTTGGGATTCTTCAGTACTAGTAGAATAAAATGTCTGAGCAAGTCAGAATACACTATTAGCTGATCAGAAGAGAGTCTATGACTAATGAAGGTAAACCAAAATACATCATGATATATATAATTATAAAATAATAATTTTTAAAATGTAGTATACTGTATTTTTGTTTTTTGAGGTGGAAGAGAAATGCATAAGTGTACATTATGCTACAAGTGATCAAGAAAAACAACTGGAAGGAGAAGGAAATTTCTAATACATATAATTGCCTGAGGCTTGAACAGATTCTTGAAACAGTGATCCTTCCCACTGCTGAATGCAGAATGGTGGACCCAATGGATAACATTGAAAAAATGAGGCTACATATACACAATTGGTTTAAACAGAAGTTGATGGGCTTAGTGAATAAATTTCTGGGAGCAGTTTTGTGATCTGTGTTTTGCCAGAAATCTAAACGGTTAAGGGTAGCAACCCCTCTGAATTTAGAATATATTAGTCTGTAATGGTGTGGCAGGGGTTGGATAGAAAGGAGAACAGTTGAATGCTTATGTTATTAGGGATTACGATCCATGTTGAAATTCACTTTTAATATATATTTTTTAATTATATTTTTTTATATTTAATTATAATTTTAATATATATTGCATTATAGAACCAGATATCATAGACTCATAGACTAACCGAACGGTTTAGGTTGGAAGGGACCTTAAAGATCATCTAGTTCTTCCCTGGGCAACCTGTTCCAGTGCCTCACCACTCTCAGAGTGAAAAATGTCTTCCTAATACCTAATCTAAATCTCCCCTCTTCCAGTTTGAAGCCATTCCCCCTCATCGTATCACTATATGCCCTTGTAAAAAGTACCTCCAGCTTTCCTATAGGCCCTCTTCAGATACTGGAAGGCTGTTGTAAGGTCTCCCTGGCGCCTTCGCTTCTCCAGGCTGAACAACCCCAACTCTCTCAGCTTGTCAAAATACTTGTCAAAGCTTGTCAAAGTATCAATAAGGAATGCTAAACTGACTTTCTTCCTTGGGCATCAATATTTCATGCTTGCATCCTGGTTCTAACTTTCTGGTTTTTCTTATATGCATGTTCATTATTTTTTAAGGTCCAAATAATACTTTTTTCCTCAAACAGCCTTCCCTTTTAACAAAAGATACCTGGAAACAGCTTCTCTGCCAAAGAACTGCTTGTAACAGGGAAATTCTTAATATTTTACCAGTGTCACCTTGTCGCAGACGAAGTGATGCACTTCACTTGTAGATAGAAACATCAATACATTTATTGATATAAAACAGGGATTTAACAAAGTTCAATGGTAAACGTAACAGTGTATTAACAAGATTCGATGGCAAGGCACACTTGGTTATTTGCTGCGTAGAGGACAGGCACAGACAAAACTGTCAGGGAGACACTCTTGTTGAGTTGAGGTTCAGAAAGGACCCCCTTTGCTTTCTAAACTCCTTCTCAGAGAGGAATCTAGGTGTGGCTGGATCCAATTCTAGTCCCACATTTGGTTAACAGTTTGTGTGTAAAAGATTATATACTTGCAATCAATCCTTTATATCACTTAGCGAAGATTTCGAAGTTTAGCATGCTATTATTCAATCACCGAGGATCTGCTGTGGCAAGGAATCTTTGAATCTTGAGAAGTAATCTTGAGAGGCGTCCGTGCTCTAGGGGAGATCCTAGCGTGCAGCCCACTGCTGTTCACTGTTTATGGGGGTAAGGTGATTGACCTATAGTCATATTTGCATATTGACCACAGTACCAACATTACTCAAGTTAGCTCTTGGCTATTGTGTTGTTATCTGCCTGCCTGAAACCACGTTGAGCCAGATGCAGCCATCATGACTACATGCACCCATTACGACCACCACAGGTGGTTATCGCTTGGGCACGGTTATGGGAGATAAAGTTCAGGTTGGAGCCTGAGGCAGGGAGCACACTGTCACACACCTATTAACAAAATTTAAGGTGATACCGATGTGGGAAAAATTAAACAAATATTAGGTGAATTACTAAGTGAAACCATACCTTCTTTTTCTTTTTTGAAGCTTTATATGTATATTTATGTTATAAAGTCTCTCTCATTACTAGTCTATAGCTGGTCGTACAATCAGAGCTCTTGCATAGTATAAGACTGGAATAATAATTTCTGATAAATACAAGGTACATATGTTTCAATCATCCATCTAAAAAAACGATGACTATTTATGTTTTATACCAGGCACTGCCTAGTAGAAAACTTGAGAGCCACATCAAGCACTTTGTTTTCCCAGAGCAAGCACCTGCTGGATTATGAGATTATATGTAATACCCTGGCAATTTGCCAGCACTTTTATTTATATAGATGTGCACACTGTGCCTTCTAGCAGATCTCTAAGCACACTTGAAATCAATGGCCTAAAACCAAAAGGACTCAGTCAGCCCTAATCAGATTTTGAAACATCTGCAGATTTATAATTGACAACTGCTAGGTTTAACACAACTGCCTATAGAAAATGTGTTTTTTTCATAAGACTGCAGCAGTGTCTCTACTTTGTGTGTGCCAAGGTCCTTGAGACTGATGTCTTTGCTGATTTACATCTCAGCCAGATTCTTCGTGTCGCCTTAGATAACTGCTGCCTGATTTTCTGCAACTTCTTCATTCAGAAGCAAATGAACACCCAGCATTCAATTTAAATCAAAGCATCAGATCACAGCAACAATACATGTGCTTAAACATGCACATGCACTTTTGAACTTGCAAACATCTGCATGCACAAATCAAGTGCCTGCCCTAGAAATTAGTTTAATGAGTTTACAAGATCTAATGTCTGGATATGTCCAAGTATTACAATTTTTGAGGTGCTTGCTTAGCCTTTTCTGGAGTACATGCATAGAATGTAAACTTGTATTTCATACAAAAGTCAGCACTAGGAACAGAAAATAAGCTTTTTCAAAACCACTTCTTTTGACACATAATGATAAAATTATATCAGAAATCTGCAAATGTTAGCATTTGTAATGGCAAATCAGTTTTCTTGTATAGAGGCAGTGTAAATATGCACACAGGTGTTTATATGGATACAAGTGTATATATGTATTTCAAAACGAAAAGGAGTTAATAATGTGCACAAATGTACATAGTTTCAACATATGCTTTTTAAAAAAATATGTGATTATTTTTGAAAGATTTCATCACATTCCTGTTTTAGAATGTTTACCCAAAGAAGCTTCTACACCTGCAGGAGCTTATTCTAGCACAAAAATCTGTGTGTGTGCAGGTGTGCACACTTATATAAAAGATTTTTACATGCTCAAAAAGAGAAAAAAACCCACTGAAAAGTATGAAACTTCCACCTTTTTCATTTATTCATTTCAGGTCTTTCTGTTTCCATCTTTAACAGAACAACATTGATTACCTACTGTGGAATGCTGTTTTAGCAAGAAAAGGATTTTTTCCCCATACTATATGTACTTTATTTTTTGTTGAATGTTGTTCTAGATACAGTAATGCAGAACTATGCCTCTATTTAGAAAAAATAATTTTATGTCTTCCTTAACATACAGGGCATGGAAGAGCCAATGTTGTAAAACAGTGATTGCAGAGATATTTGACAAGCCAAACCCCATCTTTCTGTTCATTCTTTGATCCAGAACCTTAGTTTGTATACTCTATATTTAAACTTAAGTAAGACCTAAGCTACTTTCAACACCATTATTGATGAACAGGTATAAAAATACAAGCAGGAGCTAGGGTAGTTGCAGGTATTTCTTCTTGAGGAGTACGAGAGTGAAAACTTTCACACAAGTCAACCACATAAGACTGAAGATACATGGAAAACTTGGAAGTGCGATGAATAGAGCCTAAACAAAAGGGGAGACACTGTGTGCATGCAGGATACCCATTGAACAATTCTCTACAAGATATGTGAACTGCCCTGTGTTCAAAAGGGCATACCTCCCAAGGAAACTTTTGTTGCTGCTATTTTCTGCTATGGACATAGATGGATCATTTCCT
The DNA here is from genome assembly GCA_017639485.1 of Pluvialis apricaria. Taxonomy (NCBI): domain Eukaryota; kingdom Metazoa; phylum Chordata; class Aves; order Charadriiformes; family Charadriidae; genus Pluvialis; species Pluvialis apricaria. The sequence continues at coordinate 99,737,263 of CM030009.1, forward strand.
GCTGCCACTGAAAGCAGGCTTTAAATATTAACTGGGGTTCATAAGCCTCTATGCAACTTTTATAAAACATTACTGCACAGCACTAGTCAAAAATGCCATCTGTGGAATATTTTTTAAGAAAAGCAGCCTGAAAAAAACAAGAGATACTTTACATTTTTCCTGTTAATTAATATGAGAAAAGTAGTTGTAAACATCTCAGATGATTACGCAGCTTAATAAACATACTACAGTTCTGAATTAGTTGAGTGTTAATTGTTTTATTATGTGCATACACGTAAAAACAAAATGAAAGTTTGGAAAAAAGCAGGAGTCTATACAACTGCTTCTCCTTGTCTAATATTGATTAATCATTTACATTGTTGCTGAATGTGGTATAAGGCACTGATATGAAATATAATACTAGGCATCATAACCAAAATCAGGATTAATGAGTTACAGATTATTACTTCTTATTGTTCTCTATTTATGTCAGATAGGATTAGCAAGTCACTATAGATTCATTGAAAAAGATTAAGCTAGAGGGCATTACGTTATGCAGAATAACATCCTAAATTTAGATCACTCTAATTTGGCAAGTTGTTTATGTTATTTTTTAAATGGCTACCATATGGAAAGCTTCAGGATTTTTTACTGGGATAAAACATCAGCTCTTTCTCACTGATACTTTGGATGACCTTGAGTATCTCACTTCTCTTTTACTGTGCTCCCATCCCTCCAGCTTCATCTATTTATATCGCTTGCACTTTCTCTTATCATGTGTACGCACTTGCAGATCTTGATCTGGCTATTTTGATGTTACATTCATACAAATGATAATAACAATGACAACAATAAATGTACCAGTGATGTGATTCTGAGTCTATAGGAAAAAAGTAACATTTCAATAGTGGTTTCTTTGCCAGAGAGAAATCAGCTGGAAGTAAATTGTTTGTTAAGTCCCTTAAATATAAGTACCATTTTCAAAATTGAACAGGGTCAAGGAGACTTAATGTGCATAAAGCTGAACTAGTATTTTTGTATGGCTTGGCAGATTGTAACTGAAATTATTCTCTACTGTGAAAGTCGCTGTAACTGAGTTCTAGGATCCCTGCAGTATTTCATTTCTCTTTGAGAGTTGCAGGGCAACAGCAGTAAAGTAGTTTGAGTCACTCATCTTCTTTTTAAGGCTTTACTTCACATTCAGCCAAAGAAGTTAAATTAATGTTTTTCTTGTTGTCAGTAAGAGGCACAAAGAGAAATATATTACTTATAACTTCTATCTAGTGAGCAGTTATTGACTTCAAAAGAATGAGCAGATCTGGCTTAGAAAGCCACTTAGTTCAGTTGTGCAAGGTCCCAGCATCCTAAATTGGCTGGAGTGAGAGAACAGTGGCATAAAGGAAGCATAAAAATTGTAGGGGTTGGAGCAATTTGGTCCTCTCTGTATGTGCTCGGCACAATGGCAGAGTCAGTAAGAACAGTAAAATGTCACAGAGTGTCTTTGGCCTCTGCTGCAGAATATATTTAAAAACTGTAGAGTGATTGGGTAGGCTGAAGTTTTGTGTGAGGTTTACATAGCAGAAAAAGGTTTGGGGGTGGAGCTGGACACTCATGATTTTTAGTGGTTTGGTTCACTGACAAAATCCATGAGGAGAAAAGAAGGGGCTAATGTAATTTTCTGACAAAGCCTCTCCCAAAAGGGGTTGCCTCTGTGTTAATCCCAGTTTCTCTAGATAAATAAAGGTGACAGAGGAACCTTTACAGAGTCTGATATTCACTTGGCCAAATTTATAGCTAAAAGTCTATTGGGTCCTAGAAAAAAGAGAGAGTTCTCCAGACTATGCCTGGGGGTTTTCTAATATATTGTTAGGTGGCATCATATTTTTGTTTGCTGCTGTTTGGATTTGACAACTGTAGCGTGCAGGAAAGACCACATTCAGAGTCACCCCCGCTCCCCACTTTGCATTCAATAACAACCAGGTGACCAACAAGATGCGAGGAGTGAGAAATGGGGAGACTGGAAGCCAGCAGAGCTGGATGCGAGCAGAAGCAATGCATCTGCAAGTAGTCCTATCCCCTCCCACATGGCGAAGAGCTGCCGCAGTGTCCATGCCATAAGTAGGCTGGACAGACTGCCTGTCAGAAAGTGTCATTCTCCTGTCCCCCACAGGGGTCTCCATGACGACGGGGACCTAGGTCAGCCTCAGTACAGGGTGAGGAAAAAGCAGGATGTTTTGGTCACCATTTGGGATGGCCTGAGATGCCCTCTGGGGACGCGCCCAAGCACGGCCATGCAATACACATGCCCTGTCTCCAGTGCCATCGTGAGAAGGCATTCATTCCTTCATCAGCCCCTTCTCCTGTGAGTACGCGGCATGAACTGTCTAGATGGTACATCCAGGCGTCGAAGAAAGGCAGATGGTGCATTTTTGTTGGCAAGCTTTTGTTGGGATTTTCCCTTGTTTTCAGCAGTTTTGGGGATGGGGGTCCCATTCTTTAGCAGTTTGCAGATACTTTATTTATTTGGACAGGGTTTGCTGTGGGGAGCGTTTTGCCTGCGTTTTCTTTTTTGTGTCCGTCCCTGTCCCCCAATTGTTGGTGGGGGTTGTTTATTTTGTTTTTTGTCTCTTTTTTGTGTGTTTTGTTTTCAGAGGTGAGTTTGGGGGTCAGGGGGGGTTTGTGTTTGTTTGTTTTCTGTTTCTTTCAGCAGCCTTTCCTCACCCTGGCAGCTGCTGGTGCAGGTTATTTATTTCTCATTTGGGTTTAGCTTTGCCCTGGATCCGGACCGCGGCTTTCAGCACATTCTGGCAGCTCCTGGGGCCTTCCACAGCTAATGGCTTCTGCAAGCTGCTTTCCAGTTGGTGGGATCCTGCTTGTTAGCTGTTTTCTGACAGGCCAGTTGGTGATGTGAGGGGGTTTCCTTTTTTTCAATCCTCCATCTTCCCCCTTCACTCCCCTGCAACCAGATTTTATAGTATGGAAGACAACGGGTCCAATTTTCTACCGGTGGAATAAGATAATCTTTGTTACAAGGCCATGACACATTTAAAGTGCATTTTCCTGAGTGTTAGCAGGGAAGTCTAAATTATCTCCATGTTTATTTTTCTCTCTCCTGTGAACTCATGGCACATCTGAGGAGTGGCTCGCTTTCATGAGCTGCCATGTTGTGAAGCACTGCAGGTGAGGAATGTGACTGCCTTGCGTGGTTAAGATCTGAAGAAGTTACAAAATAAATCAAAGCAGTGGCTTAGAAAGCATTGGGTAACTTTCTTAATGGATATTTATGACAGCTTTGTGAATGCCGGGAAAGAATGCATAAAAGTAGAGGAAATCAGTTAAATCAAGCCTTCGGGTGTAAATGCTGGTTGTTGTTCCTGAGTACTTAATCATGAAATCTTAAATTTCAATATCACTTTCTGTGGAGAAGGTCTTATGTAGCTAAATGGCCAAGTTTTTTACCTCATCAGATAAAGTTAGGCCTAGCTGTGCTTTTCCCATTTGAGCTATGGAGTGAAATGGAAATGACAGAAGGCACGAGAACTGTCCTGTGGCATGATGGGTGCGATTCATTCATCTGGAAAGGGTTGCAATTAGTGTTTTCATGGGCACAGGGGAACACAAAATATATGGTGAAACCATGAACTAGTTTTATCAGCCAGTGCCCCAGTGTACCTAACTAATACAGAAAAACACAAATGCAGCTAAAATTTACTCTGTTGTTTTTTTTAATACCTGCCCTATTTTTGGTGTTATGCTCACATTTCCAATGTCTCTTTATGTCCTAAAGGCTGCCATTTCAAGTCTTCCTTATGTAAAGTGTGGGCGAGGCTATGATAAGCCGTTAGTACACTGACGTCTTCTTTGTGAGGGGCATGTTGCTGATGACTGGGGCTTCTTCCTCAGTTTTTGGGTTCACTTGGGTTTCTTTCATGTGTTTCCATATCTCAGCATGCTTCCTTGTCTCCCGGACTGCCAGCTGAAGCCCCCTACCCACAAAGGGCTATGGTTTGCCTGGCAGTGACTTGGAGGGGGTTGTGACACCCTCCCCAGAAGGGCCATCCCCAGACCTGCAGCTGGAGCAGGGGAGGCAGCAGTCACTGAGCTCGGCATAGATGCTACAACAAAGCGAATCCAGATCAAGCCAAGACAAGCTCAGACACAGCATGAGACCCTGCAGTGCAAGGTCAATACAGAGCCTGTGTCCTTCTGCTGCTAATGGCACAAATCACATTTACTGGAGTACAATAGGTGTTAAGTGCAGTTGTAATTTCCCCTCTGAATCTGAGACACAGACAGGGTAGTAAATAAGATATGGGACCTCTGGGAAAGTTAAGCACTTCTAGAGATGTAGCAGGAAGCCTGGTGGAATACATTAGATTGCCTAAATTGCCACTTGATATCTCTGTGTAGGTGACTGAATCCCACCCATAACACTATGGGTTATAGCAACCAAAGGCTAGGAAACAAAAATAAGCAGAAGACACTATGCCCTGCAAATGGCAAGAACAAAGCCTTTAGTCAGAGAGCATAAAGAAAGTTCTAAACAGAGCTTAACAACTGGAATGCACAAAATTAAGTACATAATGGAGATGTTCAGTGTTGGAGATGAAGCTTTAAGCAGATAAGGATTTGAACAGAACTGTCAACTTATTCCTAAAAGATGGGAAAGTGGTTGCATTGTAATAGAAGTGTTTTGAATGGACAGGAGAGGATTAATGTCAAAGGTGTGGAAAAGTGATGGGTTAAGATGGATAATATATTATTTCCACTACTAAATTTTACAAATACGGTTTATGCATAGCACTACCTAACACCATCTTGTTGCTAATACTCATCCTATCCATTTTGGAGTGGGGGAGAGGAATCTACTACTTAGATCAGGAACTGGAGATGATCTGTTGGCAGCAGCATTGGTAGCTTAGCACAGATAGTCATCAGTATTTGTAAGATACTAGACAGTGTAAGGAAGACATAAGTTTTTCCTTCTCATACGCAATAGTTATGCATGCCCTGAAGGGGAATGTCCTGTGCTAAGGAAAAAGAAAAATGTGAAGTCATGGGGAAAAAAAAATTACATTCTGCATTCAGGCTCACTTAGAAAGTGAGTACCTATTTCTGTAAATGTTCTTGTTTGTCCTTAATGTCTATTTTAGTTTTCTACTTTTACCAATTGCTGTAATGTCTGTGCATGTTTTATGGAAGGTATGTATTAGTAACAAAGTCTAAAGATTTTTTTTGTCAGTATAAAGGATCTCGCAATTACACAGTATAAGAAGGAAAACAACTAATGTTCTAGTTAGTGCAAGGAGCTCTTATTTAAAAATTGGTTCTTATTTATCACCATGGACACCTATACAGTCTTTCCAAGAAGCTGGCTTGTAGTACTGTTCTACATTGTTCTTCCACAATCATCTTGAATAAAACAATAAATATATGTACAAAAATAGAACTAACTTTGCACTCAAATGTTTCTTCGCAACTTCTCTCCTCTCTTTTTCTATTTTCTTTTATTGTGTCAAAATTGTTTTCAGCTCTCCAAGAACTGTTATAGCTTTGTCCACCCTTTCAAAGAGGTGCTCTGATTTTTTTCTGTGGGAATGCTAGTTTTAAGTGTTTTAACTACATTGTTGGCAGTCAAATATGTCCCTTGATAAATAAACTGACTTGACAGTGTCCTCTAATGCTATTAAATGGAGCTATATGCTCTCCTAAAATGTCTGCTGCACAGAAATTGCCACGGATGCTAGTAATTTGGACAGATTGCAATATTGTCTGATCATGCTTCTGGGGAATCTAAGGTAACAGTTTTGATTCTAAATGAGTTGTTCCTAGCCATTAGAGACATTTTTTATATATCACAGTTTCTCCTTGCTATGGTAGTTCACCAGCCTTCTTCCCTGACCACCACCATGGGAAAACTGTTAGTGTATCTCTCTTCAGCCAAAGAAACAGAGCAGTGACAAGTCATGAATAGGTAGCATTTTTTCCAGGGGACACTATTGCTTCACTTTCATAAGTCAGTCTGGGTTCAGAAGGGATTGTTTTTTGTCAGAGTGTTTCCAAATTTCATAAACTGACTTGACAGTGTTCTTCTCTACTACTATTAAATGGAGCTATATGTTCTCCTAAAATGTCTGCTGCACAGAAATTGCTGTGGATGTTAGTAATCTGGACAGACTGCAATATTGTCTGATCTGCCTCTGGGGAATCTAAGGTAATAGTTTTGATTTAAAATAAAAACCAGGTTTGATTTCAAAAGAAAAATTTTAAATGGGGAAAAAAGGTTCAACTAAATTTTAAGTCTGGTTGCCTCTCACAAGATGTTGCATTAAAATTTTTGTGTCCCAACTGCACAAAAGACATGCATTATATGCAAAGCCAAGAATTTAATGTAGGTCTAATTGGAATCTTAACAGTCTTGCCAAAGAAGTATTATTAGTCCAGTTACAAAAGTACTAAGATTTACCATACAAGTTATCCAATTATTGCAGTTCAATCACAGTAATAACAGTCCGATAGTTAACACTGACAAACAAACTTTCCACTGTCAATGGTTTCATTCATAAGCAAAAGGTTATGGTGAGTTGTCATCCTGAATTCTTTGACAAGGGAATGTGGTGGGGGCTTCTTTCTCATATTTGAGGGGCTCATACTAGGGGATACTCTTAAGCATCTTCTAACACGTTGTACACTTTGCTTCTTTTGCATTTCTGTGTTACAGTTTCATTTTTTTATATAACGTGTGGGGTTTTTCTGTTGGAAGCTTGTCTTTTGTTATTCCTAAAGCCAGTTTCACCCAGCTCCAAATGAATCATCTCTTCAATGATCAGTAGTTAGTCAGTGATGATTTGTTTATAGCCTTGATCTGTCATCCCATGTTTATATTTTTCAAAGCCTCTACTGTTATCCAGCGTTTGTATTCCACAATACCACATAATTTATTCTGTGCACATTAAACTGTGTCACTAGAATAGTACTTGTTACCACTATCTGTTACTCACAGAGCCGTATCAGAATTATTATAACAGGAGACATAGCACCACACAATTGTAAAAAGATAAGCAAAACTCAAACAAATTAGATAACAGTCTGCTAGAGCTAAAAAAGCTAAAACAAAGCTCCAGGCAAGTGTAAATCAAGTCCAGACAAATCATGCCTGATAAGCCCCAGTCCAGTGGCCTTGCAGTGTTTAGAACAAACCCTGTAGTTTCTCCTCCAGCAATGCCATATCTACTGAGCTAAAAGGACTACAAAAGTAAGACACGGGGACAAACTGTGTTGATACTATTTGTAAAACTGAGAATATATTCTCAAATGGAACTTATTACAGTTCACTTATCTTTGAACCAGTCAAAGTCAAAATGACTAACACTGACAATCAGCTGAGACAGCCATTCTGAAATGATCCCTGGGGATTCTAATAATAAGCTAAGGGGGGTAGAGGGTTTGGTCTTGACAATAAATAGCAGCCTGCTACTGAGGTGCTCAAAATTCTCTATTATAACAGTATTATCAAAGTTGGGAAGTACAGAGGTCTTAAATAGTACCAACTAAAGTAACACAGAATGTTTTATATCAGAAGGATTATCTCTCTGGGACACATCTCTCCTGTTCTTTAGCATTTTGTGAGCTTTTCACACTGAGGAGTTCAAGTCAAGCACTTAATGTGAAGGAGCATGAAGTATTGGCAATGGTCTCTCACACTGGATCCTGTAGTGGTTTACAAAAGAAAAGTAAAGGAATAGCATAATAAAAAATAATAATAATAAAAAACGCCCAACAGCAAAAAAAAACCCACCACACAACTGAGCATCTCAGCTGTAATACAAATCAAGTACCAACCTTTGCTGGCGCTGACAAAGATCAGTTACAGGGTGAAGTTGTGAGCAGTCAGTGGAAGTAAGTTAATCTGCAGTCCTATTTACATGAGCAGAGTTTGCAACCAGTGACCGACAAGGCAACAGCTTAGTCTTCGGGCAAGTTTTTGAGGCATGGAGAAAGGATGCCAACTCCGCAAAGCTCTCTCACTTCATACTTCAAATTGGGAAGCAGTAGTAAGGGATAGCAGAATCTGGTGGATCTTAAGCAAGCCCAGAGGATTTCTCTGCTTGATCTTTTAGATGTTTACACGTTTACACATCTGACCAAGAGTGAGGCCGCGTGCAAATTCCAAAAATTCAAATACAACCCCTCTAGCCAGCCAACCACACTGATCAGCACAGCAGTGTCTTTACAGGCACCCATGTACTCAATGGCAGTCACATACAAATGATCAGCATGGATTGCCTGATCCTGTTCTTCCTCTCTGGTTGATGGTCTTGATTTTCACTCGTGGAACTTGCACACAACCTCTCTGTCTTTATTCACAAATAAGTCGGTATTCATGAATCCCTCAAATATCATCATGGACCTAAAGTCCAATATCCATACTCACACCACAGGCCCCTTACCCAGTTGCAAGCTCAGACCTTGGGTCTTTCCAGATGCTGGTCTTCTCACTGGCGAGTCCAGCTTTAAATTCACTGGCTACTCATGTCCACACACACAATAGAGTCACACAGAAAATAGTTCGTAATAGAATTTAGTAAGAGGATAGCACAGACTATGGTAATGGCGTGGAGGGATGGGCCGGAGAAGCATACAGGTGAGAAGCTTGTTTATACATGACTACTACTTTCTATTGCTGTTCCCATCACATGCACAATAATGTTGTTTCCTTTGTTGCTAGTTAGAAGGTTCTGGTTGAACCTCCCCACTGTTGTGCTTGACTGGTTCTTTCAATGTCCCATCAGTTAGTGACCCGAAACGTCTCATGTTTGTTATCATCTCAGTTATTTATGGCTCCTTAAAGTTTGTGTCCTCCTATTTCATTTATTTCTTTTCTTATGTTTTCTCCTTTTTCCTCATGATGAATAGCTGTTAAACAGATATCCTTACAAACCAGGTGTCCTTAAGACAGTGTCTGACTGATCCAAGCGAAAAAAGCAGGTTGGATTTACCTTTGAGATACGCTCTGTCTCAGAAATCCTCCTAAGTCTAGAGCAACATCTTTGGTAGCTTAAATATAACAAAAAAAAACAAAAAAAAAATCAACTGCAAAGAGTACATTCCTTTTCTTGGAGAATTTTATAATCCAGTATATAGTCCTGTAGATTTCTCTCTCAGGATATCTTTCAGCTTGGATCAATGAATGCTTTACATGTTCTTTAGGAAACAGAAATCCTCAACTGCAGTCACTTGTCCATAATTTGTGACTTTTCAAAATAAAATACTTCTCATGAGCAATGTTCTTTACTCTGAGGGTGGCAGAGCACTGGAACAGGCTGCCCAGGGAGGTTGTGGAGTCTCCCACACTGGAGACGTTCAAAACCCGCCTGGATGCCGTCCTGTGCAATGTGCTGTAGGTGTCCCTGCTGTGGCAGGGGGGTTGGACTTAGATGATCTCCAGAGGTCCCTTCCAACCCTGACGATACTGTGTGTGTGATACTGTGTGTAATGTTTGACTCTGGCTATTTATAAGCAGGAAAGAATTTTAAGTGTAGAGACACTCAGAGTAATAAGAAACTTTAGAGAGCAAATAAATAAATAAATTTTTTAGCTAACTGGCTTTATAAATACAAAATGTCACTACAGACACAAAACTCCTAGTAATATAACACTAATAATGAGATCCATCTTGCTTAAATCTGCTTTGCAAAAATTAAGCATCTGTGTAAACAAGTTGCATTGGTTCTGCTGATACTGAATGGAGCAACAGGGACCCTCAAACTATGAATTGTGCCTTCCTGAAATAAACAGTTTAATCACATTCTGGAGATGGCAAGGTAGGATAGATATTTAAACTGGTATGAATTTCTCTGTGGAAGTACAGCCTTCCGCCACTGAAAACAGGGAGACCTTAGATGACTGGGGGTGGGGCAGTTCAAATAAAATTGTTTTACTTCATTTTCTGTCTTGGCTGGAATAGGCTGAAGACCATTTTGGCTACTTTTATCATTATTTGGTGGCTGTTCCACCACAAAGAAATCACTAAGACATTAAGAAGCTATGTCTTTAAGTGGATCTAAATGAAATCTACTAATTCAAAACTTCCATTTTCAAGTGCATGGTTCTCAACACAGTCATATAAGGAGCTTATTTGAACCAAGGAAATTGGACAAATAAAAGAAAGATAAGAAAATGGTGTCTGATATTAATCTGGTTTGTTGTATCCAGGATTGTGAATGAGTGCCTGGATAGCACAGAAACATGTCAAGACCGATATAAAAGTTTACATTAGCTGATGATCTTTCTTAACATACTTATTCATTCACAAGAACTATTAATAAAAGCTCATGGAAACTTCTCTTTGAGCAGGGATTGACCAGATAATGATAGCTTTTCTGTATGTGAAATTTGAGTGTAAATCTAGATTATTTTAGCAAACAGCTGAATAGTGGCTTTTCATCAGTCCTGCAAGGACACACACATACACACACATGCCAGTTCCTCCTTTAATTCTGCCCACACTACTGGTGTGTGAAGAAATGCATCTAGTTTCCAATTGGGTAGATTAATAAAATAAAGAAAGGAGTGTGTTAACTCTAATACACTTTCATCAAGGCTTAGCCATTCTGGTTATTTTACTGTATTCATTCTAGCCTGATCTTCCACAGATTAACCTTTCTTATAACACTGTCACACCCCACCAACTGTGATTTAGCAAGTATGTAATTTATCACTTAATAGGAATGTCCATGTTAACCACAGTGGGAGATTTTACTGGCAGTAAAATCTGCTTTTTCTCTTAGGGAAAATAAAGGCTGTATCCAAGTGGACTGAGAAAGTTTAAGGTCTCTTATAATGAGAATGACCTTAGAAAGAATGGAACTTTTTATTAGCAAATGTTCAGTATGTGTTGTGGTGGTCCTGAGACATTCTGTGAGAATAAAGACCCTTATTGGCCACATATTTTTATAAAGAAAAATGTAGACAATGTCCCAAGTAGTTTTATGTGTCCCGAGTACTAAAAAAATAGTTTTATGCAGCCCACATTGCAGTTATATTATTGTAGTCAGGAATAAAGCTCTAAATGTGGTCCTTGCTGCCTTAATGCCCATTGCATTGTCTTTTTTTTTTTGATAAAGGTGATAAATTCTCTATTTTATTAACTCTTTTTTAAGCACAGAAGAAAGATCAAAAGTTGCAGAGCTTCCAGCTCCAATCTTGTTTAAACTGCCCGAATGTGTTTTGGGTTGTTACATACAGCATTCCTCCTCTGGGCAGAAGGATGCCTTGCAGTAGAGTATCTAGCATAGTACGCTGATGATCGCTTTTCTAAGAGGACTAAGAGTTAACTGCTTCTGTTTCCTTCATTCCTTACAAAGTGTTGATGTATCAGTTCATTCTTCCTTACATTTGTCCCAGGCAGTACCCCATATGTCATAGAGATGGGGCCAAAAAACAGCAATAAATGTTTGATATCTTTAAACCAGACAGAGATTTCTGTAACCCTATGGTAAGTTCTGATGGTTATTAAAAATCTGGGGCTATTAGAAGTCAACATATGAATAAAGTCACAACTTTATGGTTTGTAGCTCCTATTTTAACATTGGATTTCCAAGAGAATGGCACGATTAATTACCCTTTTTAAACTCATTTTACCTTTGCAAAGCTACATTCTATAGAAACTGATGATGAATATGGAGAAGTTCCTGACTTTAAGAATCAGAACATTTACAAGATCTGAACCTAGATCTCTTGTACTATGTATGTGACTCCTCTTTTCAACTTATTTTTTCTCTAATAAATATTTTTCATACAATTCTAAAATATTTTAACCATTGAATGACCTTTCCTATAAACTGGGGTGACTGACACGCTGGAAGGCTGTGCTGCCATACAGCGTGACCTGGATAGGCTGGAGAGTTGGGCAGAAAAAAACCTGATGAGGTTCAATAAAGGCAAGTGTAGAGTACTGCATCTGGGGAGCAATAACCCCATGCATCAGTACAGGTTAGAAGCTGACCTCCTGGAGGGCAGCTCTGTGGAAAGGGACCTGGGAGTCCTGGTGGACAACAGGATGACCATGAGCCAGCAATGTGCCCTGGTGGCCAAGGCCAATGGCATCCTGGGGTGCATCAAGAAGAGTGTGGCCAGCAGGTCGAGGGAGGTCATCCTCCCCCTCTACTCTGCCCTGGTGAGGCCGCATCTGGAGTACTGTGTCCAGTTCTGGGCTCCCCGGTTCAAGAAGGACAGGGAACTGCTGGAGAGGGTCCAGCAAAGAGCTACAAAGATGATTAGGGGACTGGAGCATCTTTCTTATGAAGAAAGGCTCAGGGACTTGGGGCTTTTTAGTCTAGAAAAAAGAAGACTCAGGGGGGATCTTATCAATACTTATAAATACTTAAGGGGAGGGTGCCAGGTAGACGAGAATAGCCTTTTCTCAGTGGTGCCCAGTGATAGGACTAGAGGTAACGGGCACAAACTGGAGCACAGGAAGTTCCATCTTAACATGAGGAGGAACTTCTTTACTCTGAGGGTGGTGGAGCACTGGAACAGGCTGCCCAGGGAGGTTGTGGAGTCTCCCACACTGGAGACGTTCAAAACCCGCCTGGATGCCGTCCTGTGCAATGTGCTGTAGGTGTCCCTGCTGTGGCAGGGGGGTTGGACTTAGATGATCTCCAGAGGTCCCTTCCAACCCTGACGATACTGTGATACTGTAAGAAAGAAATCAAGAAGCAAGGAAAAAGATTACTTTTGTTACTTACTTCAGATTATAAATCTCTAGGAGGGACTGATGCTAATGTGATAGGAACTTAGCAGTAGATGAAGAAATGGAAGAAAGCCGTCTAAAATCAAACGTACATTCAAGTGTGTTATTACTAATTTTTTTTCTTTTTCATTCACATTCACTATTCTTTGAAACAGAACTAACATTTCCTGACAACCATGGAGAGCTATAATTTATTTTTACTTCATTCTAAGCAAAATTTTACTTCAGAGGTAAATAAACTTGCTTCATTCTTGACAGTGCCTCCAAGGAGAATTCAGAGGAGGGAAGGGAAAGAAAAAAAGTAACACGATACGCTAGACCTGTAGCTTGGAGAAAGCTTCATTGTGAATGTTCTAAAATGAGCAATCACGGTATCACCCTTGGGAAGGGTTTTAGAGAAAGTAATCTTAGAAAAGCTCTCTTGGGAGACTTCTCTACGTTCCCTACTGGCTGCTTTGTCAAATTCTCTCCATAGAAACATGCTTCAAAGCATATCAGGAGAAGTTTTCAGTCTTATTAGTGATAAGGCAGCTGACTCATATTACTTTGAACTTGAAGTCATTTGGCTTATGAAGACAATCAGTTTAACCCACCAGTGAAACCACAGTAACATCAAAGATCTATGCTGGTCCAACATAGGATCCCAGAAATCACTAAGACTTCTCACACACATGCGCACAACAGTTGTTGTTTTTTTTTCCCCTATTACTTTTTCAGAATCTAAAAGAAATAGAACATTTAAAACATTTTTTTATATAGCATACACATTGGTTGGGTCATCTGCTGCATCATCACCAGCACTCACAATGTTCAGACCAGATGGATGACCAGACAGGAGATAATTCACTTTGACGCGATACCTTCATTTTTCAGTTTTCTGTAGGGAATTACTACATCTGAGCTTAATGTGATAAAAGTTCAAAATCCATAGCTGGTGAAGCACATGTGGGACAGTTTTCACCGAGATAAACTCATTATGTGACCTGTCCAGCACCCACATTTTTAGTGTTACTTGAAAGCCCTGGTAAAGCTCACTATGAAAGTTGTTTGAAATGTGTGATGCAAAGCTTGGAATAGTGAAACACCTGCAAGAAGAGTTTCTCAGTTGAAGTGATTTGCCTATAGAAGCTTCTTCTAAAGTAATGAGGTGATTGGTCATTGTTACATAATTATTAGAGCTTCCTCTCTGAATTCTCTGCCAGGTTCACAGTAACATCCCCAAAGCTATTAATCTCACGTTCAGAAAAGAAATATATAAAGTTTCAGTAACTTGATAAATGAAACAAGAATGTTAGAAAATATTCTACTGCCAATAGTTTTTATTTAATTGAATTAATGTTATAGTCATGGATAATCAGAGGATGTAAAAGAAGCAAGGGTTATGGGGTGAGAAAACTAAAACAGTATCATTTTATTTAAGATACAAACTTTCTATGCAAATATTGCCTTTTTCAGATGGGCTGTGATGTTGTGTTAATGGGTAGGAGTATGCATATCTAATGGTTTATACAAATTTTCTTGACTTTTTCTTTTAACATCAACTATAGCATTGTGGAAGGAAAAAACTCACACCAAAAACATTGTCACCACAGGATGCTATTTTGCATTGTCTCATGAAGTGTCTTTCTTTTTTTGTTCTGTCTTGTGCAGAATATATATATTTGTACAGATCAGTTGATGAAGAAATTAATGTTACATTACTTGTTTCTGAGATATGTTCCTTAGCAAGGTTCTGGCAAGCTCTGAAGAGGTCCAGTCTCTGTCTCAATTACTGTAAATAGAATTAGTTCTTGAGGTAGGGAAATCAACTGAGAATTTCAGTAGTTATGTAGAAATCTCTGGAAAAGCATATAGCTTTGTGGTGGGTTGAACTTGGCTGACTGCCAGATGCCCACTCACTCTGTCTTCTCAACAGGATGGGGGAAGAAAAGAAGATGGGGTCTAAATAAACATAGGGAGACTGATGACAAACAAACTTGACTTTGGGAAAATTAAATCTATTGTAAATTTAAAATAGAATAAGGTGGTGAGAAACAAAGACAAAAATTAAACACCTTTCCCCCCCCAGTCCCACTCCCTTTTTCCCAGGCTTAACTTCACTCCTTTGTTCCCAATTCCTTTATCTCCTTCTCCCCTTTGGTGCAGGGGTAATGGTGAATGGGGGGTTGCAGTCATTCTTTGTGTAACCTGATGACAGCATTTCATGTACACATTCATTTATGAGGCCATGTTTGTTTTGACATGTGTACTAAGGCAATAGAGATAATGTGTAGGTAGATGTGTAAAAGAAGAAGAAAAAACCCATACAGAAATTACAGCAGTTAAATTTGAAAGAAATAAAAAGCTCTGAACATTCAAAACTTTATAAACATCACATTATAATTTGCAAATGAAATAGATTTATTTTTTCAAAGTAATGTTGGTAGGGTCAGGATTTTGGCTTGCTCTTATATTTCTTGAGAAATAATCATTTCAGTTGAATAAAATAATGTTTGTCTTTTTTTATTTTGTCTGTGAATAATCCTACTTAAAAGGGCAAAAATGACGCATTAGATTCCAGTAAATTGGAACTTATGATCCAAAAGGTTGGCTGTTAGAGAGTGAAGTATGATAATGACTGCAAATTTCTTTGGGACCATAGATGAATTTTCCCAATAAATTTTTAAAGCTTTAAGAAATCACGTTGTAATGATATGTATATTTAAAACGAATCAGTGCTCTTTCTCATTTTATTTTTTCTTTGAAACCTAAAAGATTCTGCAGAAGTTTGTTGTCTTAACACTATTCAGGAAGGTGATGTCTCAGTAGTGCTAAGGCAAGGGTCATGTATTTCACAGGAAACATCTCTAATAATCCTGAAGGCAGTTGAATTATCTAGTTTTCCTTGCCCTTCCTTTTTTCCTTTCCAAGCTGGCATATGAGCATCGATTAAATGAATGATAAGGTCCGTGTTTGATCGATTTTTCACTTTTTTAATTTAGAAGGTAAAACTTTCTATCACATTTGAAGTTGAGAATTATGGTTGAGATAATAGAGGTCTGATTCCAGTGGAAGTTAAAAAGGAAAAAGTTGCCTCGCAAATGTCAAGGCACCTTGTGGTCCAAGATGATTAAAACTAAACTGTTTGCTATATGAATCCCAAGGTGCTGCTATATCTCAGCTTCCATGACATTTAGCCAGTGACTTTTCATAGCTTGTTAATAATGTATAGCAATCCCAGTGTAAATTTGCAGTGACAGAGCTGGCCTGTTACAGTAGAGCAGTTAACTAGATTTATTTTGGACAGAAAATGCATATTTGAAAAAGAAAAAAATCATGACTAATGTGAAAAGAGATTGCACATTTACAAGACTATTTTACTGAAGACAGTTGCTCCGGAGAGGTGCTTTTCACATTGATCTATTATTCTGTCCAAAGTCCTAATTACCTAACTGAGAGATATTAACACAACATTACCCCACTCGTCAAGGTTAACACTCATGAAGAAAAATTGATGTTCCAAACAAATTTCATAGTGTGGATTGGTCCATAAAGTTCATTGATTTTACCAGGTTGAATGAGTCACATAGGCAGGTAAAGGTTACAGCATAAATGCTCTCTTATAAGTACAATTGCTGTTAATCATTGCTCCCAGATAAACCTAATAAACTTCTGCGTTATAGAAACCATGTTTTTTTCTGAACCTTATATCTCACAGATATACAAATTATTCATAAGCTGTAAAAGGTTACATGGCAGATGAAGAAAGAGAGACAGAGGAGGAAAAGGGTACAGATAAAAAATAGACTCAAAGAATGATGAGTTACAACACAGACTCAAAGAGGGGTGAGTTACAACAGGATATAATTAGAGTTGTAGGGAAAGATTTGGCTGATATTTGGGTTCTTGCAGATTTTCTCTGAGGCTGAAAGTTTACTCACAAAGAAGGAATTTTACTGTGACTGCAGCTATTATTGTCACAGATCAAAATCCTTCATTTATTTCTCTTAATAAATCGTGAATCAATCACTTTGGAATTGTTTTAAATGTAGTATTTGGTGTAGTAGAAATGTATGCCTGCCAGTAGCACTTAGAATGCAGAATTAACATGAAGTAAAACTTTGACAGCAGTTACCACTGCTGCTTTCTTACAGGAGTTTTACATAGGACATCTTGGGCTTTTATTGAAAACTTCATCTATGAGTTGAAGTCTCTTATTGATTTACTCACTCTTTATGTGGAAATGTGTCAGCAAATAATACAGATATTTTGTCAACTGCAAAATTGTTATTGCAAAGTTCTGATTAGGCTTGAACAACTCTACTCCTTCATAAAACACTTGAAAAAGTCTGCAAAGTTCTCTTACCCCTTCTCTGATGAATCTTTTCAATACTGATATAAATATGGAATTTCTAATTTGTGTAGAAGCAGTTGAATATTTTTTTATTTGTTTAAATAAATGCAAGTTTTTTGTAAAAAAAAAAAACAAAAAACGTACTTGTATACCAACCTAGTAAAATAAGAGCTTTTTATTTTATTTCAAATAATATTTAGGAGCAGAGCAACTGTGGGGGCGTGTCAGATTTTTCTACAGTTAGTGTTTGGATTGATCATCATTTATACAAGAGACTATAGACAGTTGAGTTTATGCCGAAGTGTGAGGATCTCAGGAAATAAGCAGACATTCAGAGACTGATCTTTCTTCAGCTGTGCTCCGATTCATTAATAGATTCCTTTGCTGCTCTTTTAGTTTTAATCTCAAAAAAAAAAAGATTGTTGCTTTGGTGTGGAAACACTGATGTTCTTAAATTTGATCTGACAAGCTCTGGACTAATGGAAAAATAACCATTCCATTCTCCCAGTGTAAGTTCTGTGAATTCGTTACAGGAAGTGTGTGTTTCTACCTTATTATTGATTGATAAATCATAATGTCCAACTTAAAAAACATTTAAGGTATCCACATTTTTTTTTAATTTGGTAATTTTCCCTGCTGCATTTGCTATTTTAATTATTTTATTTGATGTAATGAAAAGCAGGAGTTCAGATCTGGGGTCAGTCTCATAAGTGCAGCATCTACTGTATTAGATTATGAGTGTTATATATAAAGCAAGGATGTTTCTTATTATGAACAATTAGTCCAGTTCTGATCCACTGTATAGCCAGCCTTTGGGTAGATTGTCTACAGCACTGTGAGACAGGGCTATTTAAATAAGGTAGTTGGCATTTTATCTGACCTTTGATTGATAAAATATTGATAATGTTACAATTCCCTGTAGTTCTGTAAGTATGTCAATATTGTAGTATGAAATGCTTAAATTGTGGTTTAAGATTACTAAATCTGTGAATATTTCTTAGGGCCAGATTTATCTTTCCTAAATAGGTCAGCCAAGTGCATATAGACAACTCCACTGTCTTTCCGTATCTATACAACTCTTAGGTTAAAAGGTCATTTCTTCATTATATTAATGGGCAGCCCCTCAGACAGCTAATCCCTCATCCCGAGTGAGTCATCTTTCTTTTAGCCTGCACTGTGTAGCTAGGCCAGCTTCAAGCTTGCAAATTGCTTTTATATTGAGTCCGTTACAGGCCCATTCTCCGGCCCCTTTCCTGCCTGTTCCCTGATTCTGTATTATGCCTTGCTCACCCAGTTTAAATGTCCCAGCTGCTTTTTGCAAAAAGACCTTCAGTGCATAACTATTCACTCTGCTGTTACTGAATCAAAGTTCCATAAAGCCCTGTGGGGCAAGAACAAAGAGCAGCTTCTACCAACCCATAGTGAATCATAACGAAAACTGTAGTGAAAATCATCTTGATAGAGCTAGAATGCTGGATCTGACAAAATAAATCTTCCCAAGACAACCCTGCTATACAGGATTCAGGCAGCAGAGATTTCTTACCGCTTTCCAATGACTGAATCTTCCAGGGTATCTGCAACCACTTGTGATATCAAGTACGAGTGAAAGGTACAAACTTTTGAATTTTTTTGCCAACTAGCTCTATGAGCAAAACAATCTCAAGTATCATCAAGGCATAACGTGACCATCTCTGTTATCTCAGCACTTTGGGGGTGGAGAGAGTGCAACAATCATGTTATGGAATCATCTAGTGATAACTAATGAACCTCTCAAACTGAACATTCTCACTGGAAACCGAATTGGAAAACTCAGCTGTGATAGAGGCATGCCTTCTTTAGAAGAATAGGGCTGGAAGTATCTCTGCTTTATCACTCCCAGCCCTCTCCAGAGATGGCAAGGAAGAGGAAACCTAAGCCCAGCCAAGGTGCAGGCAAGGAAGAGGAAGCCTAAGGTGAACTAGTACTAGTTAGTGGAAAGACTGGAGATTGAGGATGAGGAAATTGGTCTTCTACAAGCACAGACAATCTTTGTCCCAGAGCTGTTGCTTTTTAGACTTTCAGATGAAAGGAGTATAAAAATAGTCATGGCCCTAATGCAGCATCATTAGGGCACTAGCTCTTCCTACCTCCAGATAAGCAATGCCACGGCAACTTCATCATTCAAAGGGCAGGGCCTGACCCTTCTATTCTTTGATAGGTTTTTGATAGGTTTTTCCTTTTGTCCCCAAAATACGATTTAAAACCCCAAGTTTTACATTTTAAGCCTTACTTCCGTTTTCTGTTTCTTGAGTGATTCTCTTGTGTTCTGAGACCACGGGTGTCTGGATCTTTGTTGAGGCTGTGTTTCCCTACCCTAAATGTTCCCAGCCTCTTGTTTTTTTAGTATTCTTGCTCTTTCCCAAATGTCCCATCTGATCTCTCTCACCACTTATGTTCAGTAAAATAATTCTTGACAAGCAAACTTATGTCTTGCTCATTATCTATCTTTTCTGTGTTCATATCAGCCAATAGCCCAAATGGCAAGCAAAAAGAGGAAGCACCTTTAAAATCATCAGTGGACTTTTCTCCTGGTTTAGGAATTTCAGCTTGGAAGTGCCTAAGCTGTTATAGTTACACTTCAGGATCATTTTGACTCACAGGTTTCCTAGATGGCTTGGGATTAATTTAGCTATAAGGTAGGTCTTACCAGATGGGTGGTGAAAATGGCCACTGATTCTAAACCTGTGTATATATTTAAGAGGCAGCTTAGACACTTTAGAAGCATGTATGTCTCTTTCATTCAGTTCTGTTCTTCATTGTACTACTTAATATAGGTGCTATTGAAATGGTGTTTGTCATAACCAGGGCAAATGGTCATTAGCTTCCTGCAGAACCTTCAAGGTCATCTTAATGAACTTCTGCATTCAATGTAGAAAACAGAGTTTCCATTCTTTACTGCAGTGTAAAAGTACTAAAGTTACATTCTTCTGTTTCAAATCCACTCAGTTCAATAGAATCTTTTCAATCTTTTGTTCAGCTGTTGCATTGGCACATGCCCAAATTAAGATGATCACTCCTGATAATGATTGATATAAGGGTACAACAAAAAAGGGACTATATCTGCACTACGTTATCTCAGCATTTAATATGAGAGAAAAAAGCTGTAGAGAATGATAGAAAAGAGGAAGATCTTTGCCGTCATTCCTATAAACTGTTCATAATTGAATTGTGAATGCATTATTCATACAGAAAATGAGCAGCATCTTTTTTGCTGCCTCTCACTACTGAACTGTTGATCTTACATTGATACCTTTGTAAGTTGAAAAGCTCAGCCTTCACAGTGTATTAGCTTTCTTTATTAGTTAAGCTCTAAGAGTTATTTTCTGCTAAACCTAGATACGCATTTAATTATAAAGGCATAAATTATTTTTTAGTAAATGGTAATCAATGTACAAGATTTGTAGTGGTCATACCTTGATATGAGAACAATCTAAAAGCCTCTGTTTTTCATTTGCAGAAGGGTCAGATCCCAAGCACCACATACAAAAGTGTTCTGAAGTATTTGAGTTAAGTTTAATGTCATTTATAGCACAAGAACTGTTTTCCATATCAACTTACACTCTCTAGTGTCAGTTGTATTTAAATTCTATTGTTTCTGTGCCTCCTTACGCTCAAAAAGAAATGACAGAGGGGAGATAAGAATGTGGAGAGGCAGAGCAGAAATATAAATTTATTAAAAAAAAGTAGAAATGAAAGAAGCTGAAAGCGAACAAAAACTTAAGAAATTATTGAAGTGCTGGTCATATCCTAAGAAGTGTTAACTTCATTAACACTCTTAATCAAGCATAAAATTTATTGCAATTTTGGGAGATTTGGGAAAGCTGCTGACATTAAGGTGGTGTTCTATGACTTGCATACACTTACCAGTAACATGCTTACTGATAGTTGTTTCATAATTGCTCAGAATCATTTAGTTAATAGAGTGCCTGCCTCTGCAGTCATGAAGCATCATTTATATCTAATTATGCTATCTGAACACAAGCTAACAACACTGTGGTGCTGTAACATTTACAAAAAAATTAAACATTAGTATGTGAAATACTTGCAATATTCTTAAACATTCTTTTAGTTGAATTAATGTCTGACTTAGGAAAAAGGATGCCTTGTGCAAATTGATATATGTGGGATTTGATTTACTGGATATCTAAGTGCTTTCATGGGTTTAAGTTTTCCACCTAAAGTTCAATTTGATGGCAAAGTCATACTTTTTTATAACTTTTCTTTTTTGTGGCGCCACCAGGACTGTATACGGTATTATACACTTAATAAATATTTGGAAAGTTTTCAGTACAAAATAGATTATTTTACCAAACATTTATACATGTACATATAAATATATTTACTGTTCTAGCTCCATTTTTCTACCTCAGCGTCTACAGACTTAGGCCGATGGCTATATAGTTTGTCTCTGAAGTCTCAAGCCTTGCTGAGTAGAAAATCATCCAAAGCTCATCCAAGTTGTATCCTGTGCTATGAAGCTGATTCCATTCTATTGATTCTCTCTATTGGAGTTATATCAACCTGCTCCACTTGTCATTCTTGCTCCAACTAGTTATGACCACAGTAACTCTGTAAACTGCTTTTTGGTTCTACTCTTCAGCAAGTATACACATCACATGTAAAATGTGCCCACTTGAAGCTACCAACAGGAGACCTTTAAGCTTTTCTTCAACGTTTGAGTTTTACAGACTTAAATGTCAAGCCCACTCACCTTAGATACACATTGGTATAGTTACTCTGTCCAGAATTTTTACATTATAAATATATATTTCTTCCAGTTTATGTTGTAACCTCTTCTTTCTTTTTTTTTTTGTTGTCAAATGCCTATAAGCACACCAAAGTATAAAATTAAATGGATTTTAAACTGTCCCAGTATTCCCTGTGTCTAGTTGCCTTTTTTTCCAGTAGAATATTCTTTCCATTATATTATAGGCGTTCATCCTTCTGGTCCTTCTTCCCACATCTGGGAAAAGTTGCTATCTTAATTATATTTTTTCTTGTCTTTTTTTTTTTTTTTTAATATGCTGTGTAGCCAGTGGAAAGACAAAGGTATCTGCAGAAAATTATTTAAGTGAATAGAATGATCCTCTGCAGCCCTTATTCCACTACGCATAGAAGAACCCTAGGGTTATTACAGTTAGGTGAATGAGGTTAGGTGGGATGAATTAGGTTCAAAATCCCTGTCTTTGACATTGGCCAATAGGATAAAAGGCCATAGTATATCTTCTCAGTAGATTTTGCTTAATGTTTTGGGGCCAAAGAGCTATACAGGTGGCTTTATGGCTCACCCATTAAACCTTATCCATGTTTTTTTTCATAGAATCATAGAATCATAGAATGGTTTAGGTTGGAAGGGACCTTGAAGATCACCAAGTTCCAGCCCCTTTCTTGCACATTATAATTAGATATTTGAAAAATGGTACTGTATGCACCAGTTTGTACATTTTCCAAGCAGTATGCTATCGCTGTCATCTGTGGTTGATGTAGATTTTGGAAAATCTGTTTCTGATGTCATTGTCGTGGAAGATTCCAAATTCTCATTACCCAGAGTGTATTCCATATAAAATGAAACAAATATGTTCTAATAGTCAAGACAGAAATAAACTAAAACATAATTGCCAATACATAGTGTAATGATCCTTCAGGAAGTGTTACAGATACCTGTTCCATGGTCCATCCTCCTTTTTTGCTTCAGGTCTGGAAAGATATGGCAGACACTGCAGATACTTCATTCTAATGACGTGTTTTGTATTCACACAATGTAGCACCTTGAGGAGCAGGTGACATGACTATTCTAATTTACTCCGATGTAGTTTGTTAATGTGCTCGTCTTCCTCTAAGTGGAGCATAAAGTTTTATGCTCTTCACTACATACTAGATACACACCACCTCATTGCTAGCAGGAGTTTCTGAATACACTGTCTCATGTGAAATATATCCATGTACAACACATCTCAAAGGAGTAAATGTAAATACCATTATGGGGCTCTGTTTTACAGAATGTATTTGAGTATATCTGTAAAGCTCTGCATATGTATGCAAGGATGTGTCTCAGTAATGAGATTAGTAACATTTCTGAGCTGCGTTAAAGGTCTTGTGAGTCTGTTTGGGTCAGTTGTATAGTTATATGTTGAAATCATATGGAAATGTTGTCGTATTAATGATCACATGGGATTTATAACCAGAAATACAGAAAAGTTTTTTCAAGATAACTAGTATTTGATAACTAGAATGATATCATGGTCCCTGAAGGTTAGCTTTTCTGCTGTTGTTACATTTAATGGCGCAACATCTCTCAACAAGCAGTTTTCCAAACACAGACTGCAGTAACTTAGCTAAATAAGCTATTGTAGTAGACAAACAGTCTCCCAAGAGTACATTAAGAAAGGTTTGTACTCACTTTGCTAGAACCAGTAAACTTTAATTGAGACTGTTAGGTTTGATCATGATCCAGATGTCAAATTTGTGGATGGGTTTTACCATCATAAATCCCCTAAAAGATCACCCTGGATTACAATGTGAAACTTTGAAGAGTGCCAGTAAAATAGTCCTTAAAACAGAAAGTAATATGTGAGATTGTGTCATGTTAATGTGCATACTTTATACAAATTGTTTCCACACAAAGTATGTTTTATATGCCTGTTATGCACAGTATAACAATTTGGAATGTTGTTTGCTTCAGGTGTCTTGCTGGATTTTCTGGACAGTTTTGTGAAATAGAAGTTAATGAGTGTAATTCATCACCTTGTCTACATGGCTCAACCTGTGAAGACCATATCAACGGATACACTTGTAAATGTCAACAAGGTAACTGACTTCTGACAGAACAATTTTAAACAATGATAGTTTTGAATTACCAGTGTTACTACCGAAAAAAACTGGTAAATTATATCAAGCTTTTTGTTTGCACATAACCTATGAGGTACTAAAAGATAAATTATCTCTTTGACAAGTTTTTGAATCAAATCTAAAAAGAATTAACTAGTCTAATAAGCAGGGTAGAAAGCCTTAAAACTAAAACCAGCTCACTAAGTGAGTCTGAAGAATTATCTAGAGCTAGCTTTATTATGTATGATCTGTACTAACTTACCTAGTGACCAAGCAGTCAAGTAGGCACTGTATAGTGACTAGGTAATTTAGCTAGCTACAGAATAAGATTGACTGAAGAGAAATTCTGAACATTTTAACTAACTTTTATTATTATTGTTGTTGTAACACATCCCCATGCTTAGGTCTGCTGGCTGGGATAAAAAGAAATTTCCTGAACCGTTATAAATAGAATGAAAGCAAGCACTTTCTAAAAAAAAGTGGGAGCTGTTTTCTTATGCTAACATAGATCAACTTAAATATGTCTTATGACTTAGGAAAGTATAAGGGGTTTAGGATTTATACAGAAGCAAAGGTCACAATCAGCCTGCATTGCCACACAATCATAAATTTAATCCATTCAGGAATACTTACTGTCTCCTGTCATGTCTATTATCAAAAAGCCTTTTGTCAATATAGATAGAGTATAAATTACTACCTTGAAGCATACTGCTCCATAATTCAGTTACTCTTAATTTAAGAATTATACTAGTACCTTCCTCCTGAAACTTTAATTCTTCAGCTTAATTCTCTTGTTTCCTATTGTACTGACCTGCACTGCTGAATACTTTCTTTGATAGTACTGATCCAAGATTTCTTAGTGATTATTTTAGAGATTATTTAGATATATTCTGGAAGATAAATATTGTGTTCACCCAGGGTATCTTCACTCATCTGATCTGCTTATTCTTTTTGTAATGAGGTATGTTCACCTTGCTGGTTTCCATTTACAAGCAAAAAGATCTTGCTAAACTTCCCTGAAGTCAAATAATCATATATGTATTAGCAAAACTTTTCTGCAGCCTTTCTAGCAATCTGTTCATATAATTTTTACATTGATTTACTTTCATGCTTGTTCTTCACTATAAAGAAAATACATAATAAATGGAATATTAATAAAATCAGATTTTATTTTACATATTTTTTTCATTCTGAAGCGTCCTTAATGCAGTTTACAAAACTATATGTAACAGATTTAAAAAAAAGTAAGCAAGATACTGAAGCAGGAGTGTGTGTGTGTGTACGCGCACACACATAATGAGAGTCAATATGGACAGCTTATTCATTTATTTAATCAGTACTGAGGAATGATACTCTAATATGTAAGACTTAAATGGAAACCTCTTTGGCTTACTAGAGCCTAACTAATTTTAGGCCTAACTTGCTGACAGATTAATATTTTTATAGCAACTTTTTTTTTGTGTCTAAGAGATACTCAATAATCCAGAAAGACACTATACTGCTGATGTATGAACCACTGAGTGAAAAATTTCTGGGCTTTGCCATACAGAGGGTCAGAATTCATGATCATAATGGTCCCTTCTGATCTTAAAAGTCTGAGTCATGACCTACCTTCAGTACTATATATCTTTTTTCCTCTCAGCACAGTTACACAATGGAAATTCAACGTGGATAAACCTGTGTGCCCTCTCACTGTATGTGGTACTGCATGTGGCCGTATACTACTTCACCAATACAGATGACTTAAAAAATTAATGAATTTTTTTTTTTAATCATTACAGCGCCTCACACAGAATACATTGTCAAGTTCAAAATTTTTCTCCTTATTTTTAAAGCTAGCAATACTTTAAATATATTTGAATATAGGTATTTAAAAATTGTTTGCCAGCTAAGGACAGCTGCTGTCTCAATGTAACTGTATGTGGAAATGCCTGGTATAAGTAGAAGAAGTTTCTCTGGGGCCTTAGAACTCACTGCTGCTGCTAACGTGTTAAACACCTTCCAACCTCAGCGTAAACTGCCCTTCTTTTACATTTCTTTTAATAACAGCATTCATTAGTAGGGGATGAAAGATCTCTACATTATTTCTCCACCAGGAAAAGACACAATGAAGGAACCACATGCATTAGGTATATGCATCATGGTTACATATCTTGGTTTTTTTTAATTAATGTGGTATTTTCAAATGTTATTTGAGTCTCTGAAACAGCTGAAGAGATGAGAAGGTTACAACTCAGACAAGGAGTGAATTCAGAAAGGCAGGAGAACCTTTGGGAGGAATAGCTTTTTGGAAAGTTCCACAACTGAAGAAAGGGTTTAGAAGATAAAGAAAAAATATCTGCCAGAGACAGAAAGTAGAAATGATTGGAACAAATCTGCTTTTGTTGCAGGCTACTACTATTCACATATGATAGGTCTTGGATTTTTCTGCTAACCTTGAGCTTTAGAAATATGGAGACGGGATTGAGTATTTTTGGGCTCGTAAAGGCAACTATGGGAGAGAACTTTCCACAAGGCAGACAGTCTGAGATACACAGCAACAAATCCACAGTTGTAATTTAGTGACATGGAAAAGGGATAGTGGCAAGACAGAACTAGGAACAAGGCAGATGATTGCAGCTTTCCAAAAACCTCCAGAGAACAAAATGAAACATGTGGTGACAGCATGTGATACCAGAAAGGGGAAATTACTTAGCTCTGACAAATCTGTTCTGTAATGGATCATGAATTTTGTCAGCTATTCTCCCAGTAGCAGGCCCCATACCCTTAGAATAATAGATGCATGTTCAGGATCTGTGGCTGCAGCTGCAGGCTGTTCAGGTGCAGAAGCAGCACAGAGAGATGTAAACTGTATTCTAACAGCATCTCAGACAGCTCGAAAGCAACAGCAGCCGTTGGAACTAATAGCAGCCTCACAGCTGAGGTCTTTAGCTGGGGCAGGCTGCACTTCTACCAGGGCAGCTAAAGCAGGACTGGAATGCAACTGGTGGGTCCATTTGACACATGCTCTGAGGCAAATGCAGGGCAGGGGCAACTAGATTTCTGTCAGCTGAAGACTGCTGGGGGGTTTGGGGCTGCAGGAGCTTGTTTGTTTGTTTCTAAATGGGAAAATTTAATTGGAGAAGTAACAAATCTGTAATGGGTGATGGAAGTATCATGGCAGAAGGTCTGGTGTTCTTCAATAGCTAGCTCTATTTTACAAAATTCTGGGTTTGTATTTGCCAAGCAAATGGGCTGCTTCCAGTTCAGCTGAGCCTCCAAAGAGCAAATTCAAGACAAGCTCAAATTACATGGTCTAAAACCCAGCTTCCAGACCAGTCTTTGGCCTTTAATTTATGGATGTACTTAGTTGTAAAGATTTTTATAATACATGTGCATGAACAAAAATGCCAAGTATAAGAAGGTGGTATTCTGATGGTATTAAAAAACAAACCTGTATTTGCTCAGAAGTTGTCCATTGATTTGGTAATCTGTCTCAGAGTTTCTTTTTTAAACTTTTCCCCTTTATTTTGTTTTATGTAATTGTGACTCTTTTCATCTATCTAAATCTCCAGTTTTCCTTCCCCAGTGTGGCAATAATGCACAAACTTAATGAACAGGATGAAATGGTCAAAAATTAAGATAGGAAATTCCATACTCTTTCAGTTTAAATTTTGGAAAAAATATGACTATGTAGACCTGGAATGAGATAGGGGGTTTTCAGGGGTGTTTAACCCTTGTCAGTTCTTAGCCACAAGAGATAACAATACAGATGATTCTGTAGGTGAAGGGCAACCCATCAGGTCAGTTAATTCAGTAATGAAAGAATATATTCAGGTTTTACTCTTATTTGCTTACTTACGTCTCTACAGAAATAGAAGTCAGCAAATATTAACTTCCCTAATAGATGTTCAGTAGAGTATAATTGTAAAGTCCATATAGTTTGGGTTGTTTATTGTTCAACTATTTCTTTTCTTTTTTCTACTTTGAGAAACCACCACCAAGAACAGTTCATACCCATCCTATACTTTATATTTATATATATGTGAGGATTGATTATCGTTACCTATAAATCTTTTTGATTGACACTCAATAAATGGATTTAGATTTTAATAGGTCTTGGGTTTGAGTTGTTGTTTGGCTTTTTATTACTGCCAGGATGGGAAGGCCTCCACTGTGAGCTGGATGTTGATGAGTGCATATCCAACCCCTGCATAAATGGCATCTGTATTCAGAAGGACCCCAGCTTTGGTTATTCCTGTTTTTGTAAACCTGGATTTGTGGTGAGATGCTGATCTTCTTTCTCCTCCTTCCCTTAACCTATTTATTGTTGCACAGAAAATACTGTATGTAATCCCTTTCCTTTTTAAACTCACTTAGATAAAACCAAGTCTTGCTGAAAAGTGCAATATTTTAGTAACTGTTGTTTATTTTGTTTGTTTGTTTTACTAACAAATATAGTTAACATTCCAGAGAAATAGTTACTTCATATCCACAAAAAGTGGAAAAGTGTGAATGTATATAATGGCTTTGTCAGTCATCAGAGTATATTAGAGTTTTTAAACACTAATTAATAATTTTTTTCATATACCAATTAATATTTTTATTTCACATACCAACTAATATTTCTACATACTAAGATAACTCATACTTGAAACTATTGCATACAGACAGATACTTTGAAAACAAGTTCCCTGAAACTAAATCAAACAATTCCTTTGAGTGTTTGACCCTGTGGGCTTTGGTCCTGTTTTATTTTCTCTGTTTAACATACCAAAAGAATCCTTTGAGGGTGGCTAAATGCCAGTGCTGTGTTCATCTAAAGTTGAAATTTCCATGCTGCCACTGCCTTTATCATGACAGTTCTTTCTGTAGTTGAAGATAAGCAGTTGGTACCTGCAATTTGAGCTTGTGCTTTACCTCATCACACTTCAGGTTTAACTTAATAGTATCATTTAATAGTTTGGGGCTACTAACAAGAAAAGAAAGGAGTACATGTTTTTTTAATACATTTTGTCTTACTTCAGTAATTCTTATCTCTACAAACTCCAAGCTTGAAATTGTTATTTGAATGGCTTTTCCTTATAAATGATGACAGTGATGTTTATTTTAGTTGCTATGCACCATTTATTTGGAGTATTTATGTCTGTAAAATAGAAGGATCACATTATTGCAAGTAAGATTCAGATTTACCTTCATAGATTCTGTGCAACCAAGTCAAGAAAGAAATAAGTAACTTTTCAGATGTTAGACAGTTTCAGGGCTTCTTTCTACAGCACAAGATTCTCATTTACAGTCAATGAGGGAAAAACTAACCAAGCAATAAAATGAAAAAAAAAAAAACCTTTTTCTAAAAAGTGAAAAAAACTTCTGTCTTCAGTTCTTCTCAGGCACCATATTAACCTCTGTCCTGTGTCCATTCTCTGAAGGGGATCCCCAGTACAGCTAGCAGACATGCTAGCACATGACACTTGTGCTCCTTAACAAGTGGGCTGCTCCACAAGGGAAGACAGGCCAGGAGACAAGGATAGCAGTAAGGTAGGCAGGGGCAATGACCTTACAGGCAAGGGGCGAAGTCCCATGGTACCCGAACATGGATAGCAAAGCAAGACCAGTGATGGTGGTAACCATCCAAAGAGTTCTTCAAAAAGTCCAGGTACTGCCAGGCAAGTCCATGATCGCAAGGCAGATCTAAGTTTAAGCCAGGAAGTCAAGACAGCAAGGCAAGATCAGGATCAGCAAATAGCAGGCTTCAGCTTTATTGTAAGCTCAGTCAAAGATCAAGAGCAAGGGTCTGAGATTAAATGCAACTTCTGAACTCAGGTGTGAATGCCCCAGATGAGATATCTCACACATCTTTCTCACAGCTTGGCTCTTTTCACTGTAGGCTGATCTGAGGTTGCACATCTGCACCGTATTAGAGTTAGCCTTGAGGACAGGGAGCTAAAGCTGTAAATGTGAAGGAAGAGATTGCAGAAAATTATGAGCCTGATCAGGGCCTTAACAATAATATGTTAAAGTCTAAAATACCAGAAGGCTGTTGTGTTAGTGTTTTTATTACAGGACATTTTCAAGTCCTTCTTCTTACACCCCCTAAACATTCAGAGTGGAACCTGCAATTCTAATCAAACTTCATACCAAGTACTCCATCATTAGTAGTAAATGAGGAAAGGGCTGTTTTCTTTGTGTGGTATAAACATGACACCAGGTAATGGAAGCCTTTATAGGTTACATTTATAGGTAAGTGAAACTGCCATACTTTCAAGAATTTTACATCCACTTCCAGAATAAGAGGTTATGAGTTCCCTAAGTCTGCATCCATATTATCCACAATCCAAAATATGGAGAAAGGATTCAATGTAACCTTATTAACCTCAATATAACTGTAAGTCTTTCCTAGACTCAGAGGACTCATTATATCTGAAACCAGCAGTGTGAATGCATCCCTTGGTTTGTTTGGTTTTGTTTTTGTTTTTGGCTAGGCCACACTCCTGGTGTTAATTTAAAGCAGAAAAAGTAGAATACCCCTGCACTCTAGATTTAGACACTACCATCTCCACAAACTTCTCAATCGTTTCTCCTGTATTTTCTTATGGTGCAGAATCATCATTCTGAGACCAGTAGGTTCTTTATTTGTGTAAGATATCCCTATAGAAATCCACACAGGAAGGATTGTGTGGACGCAGAGATTTTTCTCTAAATAAAGTAAACTTTTCTCCAATTCCTCTGGGGAATAACAGAGGGAAGATAAAGGTCAGTTTGAATGTGGCAGTGGATTCATATTTCACCACAGGTCAATTCTATAGTGTACAAATGTTAATGTGGCCAACTTCCACAAGCATTGTATCTTCCATAAAGAAAACAGAGGGGAAGTGAGGAAAATTATAAAACACTCATTGGAGTGGATTATTTGATTCTGTGAGCTGTCCCAAGTTCTCTCCTTCACACTGCAGCCAGTGCTAGAGTTAACATTTGTCCTCTTGAGAACATAACACATTCTATTTTTACAGGTAGTTTAAAACATTCAGTGTTTTAAATTGATGATGGAATGGTTTAGATACACCCATGTTCATCTCAGTAAAGATCATAATTTGTTTCAACAAGTAAAGTAGCTTAGTAAGGTATTTTCAAGAAGATGCCGGATAGACCAATAGTTGAGGTTCAAAGGGACCTCAGGAGATCATGTAGCCCAACTTCGTCCTCAAAGCAGGGTCAGCTACAGCAGGTTGCCCACAACAATGTCCAGTTGGGTTTTAAATATCTCCAAGGGTAGGCTCCAGAACCTCTCTGGGCAACCTGTTCCAATGCTCAGTCACCCTCACAATGAAAAGGGGTTTCATTACATTCTGAAAGATTTTCCTGTATTTCAGCTTTTGCTCATTGCCCTTTCTCCTGTCAGTGAGCACCACTGAGAATAGCCTAGTTCTGTCTTCTTTATAGCCTCCCATCAGGGATTAATAAACTTTGACAAGAACCCAGACCCTGAGCATTCTGTTTTGCAGGTTAAATACGTTCCAGCTCTCTCAGCCTCTCCCATATGAGAGACACCCCAGCCTTTAATCATCTCTTCTGGTCCTTTGCTGATGTCTCTCCAGTAGGTCCATATCTCTCTTGTAATTGGAAGCCCAGAAGTGGATGCAGGATTCCAGATGTGGCCTCCCCATTGCCGAGTAGATGTGAGGCATCACATCCCTCCACCTGTTGGCAATGGCTTTGCTAATGCAGCCCAGGATTTTACTGGTCTTCCTTGCTACAAGTGCACATTGCTGTCTTGTGCAATTTGTCATCCACCAAGACCCCTAGGTCCTCCTCTGCAAAGCTGCTTTCTAGTGTGTCAGCTCCTAGCATGTACCAGTGCATGGGGTTATTCCACCACAGTTACAGGACTTTGCATTTGCCTTTACTGAGTTTCCTGAGGTTCCTGTCAGCACACTTCTCCATACCTCTTAAGGTCAGTATAAATGGCAGCAAACTCATCTGGCATATCAACCACTCCTCCCAATTTTCTGTCACATGAAAACTTGCTGAGCACTCTGTCCTGTCATCCATTACGGAAGACCTTAAGCAGTATTGGACATAGTATGAACTCTTGGGGTACATCATTAATGATCGGCCTCCAACAGGATTCATGCTGCTGATCACTGAACACGGCCCTTTGAGACTGGCAGTTCAGACAGTTTTCAGCCCATCTCACTGTCCATTCATCAAGTCCATAGATTGCCAGCTTATCTGTGAGAACGTTAATGCAGAAAATGTTGAAAAACTCACTAGAGTCAAGATAGACAACATCCACTGCTCTCCCCTTGTCCACCAAGCCACTAATCTCATCATAGAGGGCTATCAGATTGGTAAAGCACTATTTCTCTTTCATATCTCCATGCCAGCTATTTCTAATCACCCTCTTGTCCTTCCTGTGCCTAGAAAAGATTTCCAGGTGTCATTGCTTCATCAACTTCCCAGGAATTGAGGTGAGGCTGACTGGCATGTAGTTCCCGGAATCTTCATTCTTGCCTTTCTTGAAGACAGGAGTGACATATGCTTTCTTCCAGTCACCAGGACTTTCTGCCAGTTGCAGTGATTATTTGCCCACAATTTTGTAAAATCTTTATTTTACCATAAGGACGTGGTAGGTTGAAAATGGATTTTAATAATGCATATAATCTGACTAAATTTACTGACAGACTATCCTAAGAAGGAAGAGACTGGCCCATAAGAATGAATACAATTTTTTTTGTAGGGTACTTTTTACAGGGTACAATGGGTACAGTTGATACTTCCCTGCAGTCCATAGCAGCTGCTTTCTTTTTGTCTTCAAAAGCAGGCTGTCGTTCAAAACTAGGTCAGGTGATGGTGAAGGATATATCAGCTGAGGGACATAATCTTTTTATATGGATACGCATCAAACCCTCATGTTAAAATAATCTCATTTTGTTCATGAAGTATTTATAGTTATCCTACACGAACAGCTGTAATGGAGAAGATCAATTACACTATTTATTTACTGTTTATTTCTCACCAAAAAAGAATCTTCTGAATGCCAAATAAAACCATCAGAGAGGAAGCTTAAAATCTGTATAAAAATATTATTTTTTTGCTTATTACAAAATTCATTGTCACATGTCAGTGCTGTATGATACTTTAGAGACTAAAAGTACAGATAAGTCCAAAAATGGGTTAAAAGGAGGATAGATTCATCGTTATTTAAATTACTCTTCTGAATACTCTTCCCTGGCTTAGGGAGTCTTTGAATTACTCATTGCCAGAAGTTAGAATAGCATATTTGGTGAACTATCAGATGCAAACTCTGCTTGTTTTCTTCTTGTATTCTTCCCCAAGCATTCACTAATAGCTCACTGATGATGGAACTAGATAGATATTTGACTCAAAAGGGCAGCTCTTTTATTAGTACATAGCTTGGGCGTTAACTGTACAGTATGTTGTAGAACAAGCCCTTACAGAAGAAAAAGTAAAAAAGCCTCTGAAGTAGCTGGAATTTAAGGTGTATTGTATTTGCTTTTATTCCATTATTCACGGGTCCATCTTCAGTCCCTCAGATTACACTATGTTTTGGGAAGTCCACAGCAGAGAAAGAAAACATGAAAAAAAAATCCAAAATGAAAAATTTTTAACATACCTATCTTCAGTATGAAAGTTAAGGAGTTAGGGTCTAAACTTCTCAAGATGCATATTTGGTAGACCCCTGACAGGTTCTGGTTCCTAACTGTGAGTAAGTGTGGGGTGGAAACAGTGGAACTCCCAGAGAAATAAGTATTCAAGGAACTCCAGCTACAGTGTGTGTTAAGTAAATCTTCTGTCATCTATGTATATAATGATATCTGAAGTATGGATCATAAAGTATGGATCATGAAGTTTCTCATAAATTTTGAGAAGAAAAGCATAGCCAGTGGTATATGGAATAAATGTTTACTTTTTAAATTGAAACATCTGTAGACATATACCTACTTTTAAATACAAGTCTGCAGCATCTGCCTGCATGGAAACTGTTAAAGCATTTACAGACACTTTCAAGGCTATCAAATTTATCTATGACTATTTAATGTACCCTTCATGCACAGTGGAGGTTATCCACATCTGCTTTGTTTCTATGAGTCATAAAATCATAATCAAATGCTCTTCACCATTACATGTAGCAGTAATAAAAATGCAGTAATTTGTCACAGTGAAAGTCAGAAAGAAACCTAAGTTTTATAGGATTAAAAAAGACTATTAGACAGAAATCTTTTTCAAACTGATCATTGTGCTGTGTGGAATTAGAAGAAAGCAAGGAGGAAATGTGGGTTTTTTTATCATCGTGTGGACATCCGACATATAAATTGGCCTCCTGTTCCTTTGTGCTTTGGAGTACTGATACAGTGATTTTATAAGATGCCATGAATTTACCAGATAGCTCATCCGCTTGCCAAAACAAATTAAGAACTTGATTGAAACAAGCATGGATGTACCTAAATCATTCCAAAAACCTCAGTTTAACCTCTTCTATTTTAAACACTGAATGATTTAAACTAATTGTAAGAAAAGTAATTCTATGTCCACATTCCTGCCTCTTTCTCTTTTGCACCTCCTACTGTTTCTGAATATCACAAGTGAATTTAATAGAGTTGATGGAGATCTCAGAAAATGTACGTTGCTTCAATTTCTGTGTAAACAGCTAGCCAGGTAGACAAGAGAATTATTTAAGCATCTTGTCTGAGGGAAAGCATGCAATGAGCACATGTTTATTGAGCACTAGAGAACTTAATTGAATTCTCTTACCTGTGCCCCAGTTGCAGGAGAAGCTTCAGTTGGAAATCATATCTCTTCAATGTTAAACATAAGACACACTTTACAGGATATCAGGCTTCAGTAGTTTATAGTATTCAAAGAACATATTTCTTCAATGCGTCAATGTGATTTGCACTGAGTTTAACTTTTGAGGTTAATATCATAATACTTCAACATAATTAAAACATTTATGATACCATTTAAGTGGTTTTCACAATATTTTCTTTGGGGATACAAGTATTATATTAATTTTTCACTACTTCACCCAGTATTCTAAGTGCAAACAAAACCACAGAAGTATAAAATCATAGAATCATAGAATGGTTTAGGTTGGAAGGGACCTTGAAGATCATGTGTTGAAAGATTGCAAGACTTTTGTGTCTTTTTCTGCAGTCTAAATGCTGTTTCAGACAATAGCAAACCTTTTCTGCATCTAGCAGGTGATTTGGGATATAATTTCAGCTACAGAGACTGAAATTTGTGTAGGTGCCTATCTATGCACTGGCTACCTATATTCACATTATTCTAAATGGAGATCTAATTGATATGGTCAGTGCAGCCTAAAAGGCTGTTTGACTGCCCAGACACCTAAAGCCTAAACCTAGGTGTCAAATGCCATTTTGAGGTTTCCCCAGATTCCTGCAACCACAGAAGGCTGTAAGTTTTCTACAAATTTGTTACATCTGCAAACGCCATCTAGCTGCCTCAGAGATACAAGAGCATCCTAAAGTAATTTGGTTTCCAAATCCAGTCCTGGATCTATATTAGGGTGATTGATTAGCTTCTGGAGCTTTCTTGACTTTCTTGGCTAAAAGTGTGATTTGGTTGCCTAGCCATAAGCACCTAATGCTATTTGAAACAGTCTGTAGACTATCTGCTATACCTTCGCACGGCAGGTAGAATGACATAGGACCTGTGTGAAACCTACAATTCCTGGTTTGTAAGCTGGAACTCAGACAGGATACCCAGCAATTCCAAAAGTAATACTAGACACCCACATTTAAGCAGTAAACTCCCCCAGAATCTGTACTAACTTTAATGGGAGTTTAGACTCCTAGCATTCTTGCAGTTACTACATAACACCTAAATTTGAATGTCTCTGTCTTAAACCAAATCCCAAACTTTATGTCTGTGTTGCTAAATGAAGAAACAGAACATTTCCAGACACTGAAACTCACATACAGATGTAGATATCATGAACTTGTTAGACCAGGTCTGGTTTGGTTTTGACATGAGCCAATGAACACTTCCACAAACAATTCTAACTCATCCCTGAGATATTTATACCTTCTTGTTATTAACAAATGACCTAGAAGACACTTGTTTCAAAGACTTAGTCAGATTCAAATATTGACCCCACTGCGAGTTTTTCATTTTCAGACCCTTTCTGGGCTGGCTTTATGGAATTTTCAGCTAACAGAATAAATATTTCACTAATACATAAGCAGTAAAATTTTGATTTCTCCACTGTTTATGTGTCTTCTGTTTCTGTGTCAGAAAAAAAAAAGGCAGAACAAATTTACTGTAGTTAGAGGTTAGATTGAAAATTGATATCTATGCACTGCACCAGCTAGCTTCTAGAAGTTCTCTTTATAGTTTTGCATTATTTTCCATGCTTCTTATAACATCTATTAAGAGAAGGCAGGAAACTGAGCTGGCAAATCAGAAGCCTCAACGAGGAGGTCAGGCTTACTCCTTTCCTTCAAAGAGGGGGAAACATCTCCTTCTAGCTAGCATTCTTTATTTTAAAAATAGAACTTGGATGCTTAAGACATTCTGGTCACCAAAAGGTGATTGCAGGATATACACCTAACTGCCACTGATTTGGTGTTCCCAAGCCCTGACAATATGCTATCTCTGTCAGCAGTTGCCTAAAGCAGTGGATGGTAAGAGGCAGCAAAAGAGCTAAAACTGGTTATATTTCATAGCCTGAAATCGGTGATGAAAAAACATTGCCCATTCAAAAAATCCATCAATTATTATCAAAGCTAATGTATGGTTATGTGCCAGATGGTGTGTTGACAGAGATGCATGTCTTTCAGGGATGACACTGAGTGTATTTTAAATGGCTATCTGGATATGTAGGATCCTTCTAGGTTAGCTGTTAGCTGTATCTCTTCACATAGCCCATTAGTTCATTACAACAGAAGTGAAAATAAAATGAACCCAGGCCTGGCTTCAGCATATATTTATTTCACACTTCAATAATGCACTTAATTCACATAATTATTGCTGTAAAAGAAATGCATTATTTCTTACCTTTTTTACAGCCCACTGAATATGAACATTTTTAATTTATTACTAGGAAGGATATTTCAGGCTTCCCATGAATTGTTAGCCTTAATAAAAAATAAAAAGTGTGTGAGAGGTCCACCACACATTTTTTCTTTTCTATGAGCTATCTGTGAACTTAATGTATTAACTAGGTGCTGTGTGAATATTTGGTAACAACAGGCAGCAAATACTGAGCTATGGTGTACAAAAAGAAAGAACATCAACTTGACAGTCAGAAAAAATTGTAGGTTTTTAGATAGCTAAGTCCTCTGCTGTCTGTATAACTGCATGCAACTGAAGGCGATTATTTTAGCAACTTTTTATTAGCGGTGACAATACTGTCTTTGACACTTTGCAATTACAAATCTGTGGGGAAATTATTTTTACTGATAATTTGTAATAGTAAGTCAGAGTCAAAATATCATTTAGTAAAAATTTAAAACATATACAGCTGTACTACTAAATTAGTTAAGCAATATTTTTCACATTATTAGATTTGATTTCAAAAGTGTGGACAGCTTAATATAAGCAAACATAATTTTAGAATCAAAGGAAAGCAATAATTTGAACTAACGTAACTACGAAATGCAAATTGGCTTCAAAAATGGCTTTTTAAAAATTCTCTTTCAGGGACGAAGCTGTGAGCTTAATTACAATGATTGCCTTATACAGTCTTGCTCCACTGGGTTTCTCTGTGTTGATGGAATAAACAATATCACCTGTTTACCTACTATCCCCCAAAGCAAGAAAACTGTCACTGAAGTGGCTGAAGAGTTTCCTGCTGAGACTTTAAACAATGACCTTCCATCAGCCCTGGCTGTGTCTATGGAGCTTTGGTCTAAACATGCTTCTCCTGATTTTCGTCCAGGAGAGATGTCCCAAGGTAAGTAGAAAAAGCTTCTGAAGTAATGTATATATCAAACTTCTTTCCTTGTTAGTGCTTTTTCATTGGTAAGAATATTCAAAATGTATTCATTTTCTTCTTAATAATGTTGTTTTCTGCTTCCTGTACTGCCTTCTCTTCTGCTTATTTAGTCCATCATCCTTCCTTAATTGTACTTAAATGTAACTGAAAAATTACTTTTTTCTCTCAAAATAATTTTTCGCAGCATCTTACACATCCGATACGGAAAACTGCACTATGTCTTAGCTTGATTCTTGGTTTGCTTTGCTAGACTGTACAATTTCATATGCCTCATACTGTGTTCAGCGCGCTCTGACCCTGATGTCAGTCTTCCCTTCTTCCTTGACTAACCAGCAGCAGAAGGATAATTTGCCTTCCTCCATGGGACCTTTGGTTTTCCTTTCCAAGTCCACAACTTTTCTGAGTGCTTCCTTTTCTGTGCATCTAGATGTTTTTTCACTAAAAAGATCTGGAAGAAGCCCCTCAACATCTCTGCGATTCTAACTGTTTATAGTGATGTTTTGGGGAAGTAAAAAAATTGCCTATGCTGTTATTTTTAAAATACTTGAAGAAAATTCAACGCTAATAGAAGTGCAATGCTTTATTTTAAAGATTGTACCTTTACTGTGGCCTGTTCATTTTACTAAAACTAGGTGTTATATAGATAGCGTGTGTCTAAGGCATCCTCATTACAGTTAGGTTCAGAATTTTTTGCTTACGTACTCTTTCAAAGTAATTACTTATATAGGAAATAAGCCAAGAGTCCTGTTGTGTTTTTTTTTTAATTTGGGTAACTGAGTTTTATTGAATATTTGATTTCTGTACAGACTAGTCTTCTGAGGACAAACCTAAACTTTTGTTGCATTCTTAATAAATATTCTTCCTTGACAACACTGAGTGAAATGCAGTTGGTAAATGTAGTTACATCTGTGTATCTTCCAAAATATCATGTCAGCTAGTTTGCTGGTGTTCTCAATGGATAAGATTTGTAATTGATTCATTTTATATTGATTCGCACTAGCACTTTGTTTAGAAAATTTAATACTTCTGTTCTGAGCAGTGCCACTTGTTCTGATGCTGGCCCTTGTAGAGAATATGAGTAATGGGAAGGTTTGAATTTACGAAACTCTTGAGGTGACTAAAACCGCTTCTATACTTTTATTAAGAATATGATTTATAGAGTTCCATTTGTGTGCTATATAATGCTTTGGTAAGACTGAACGAGGTTTTGGTGGCCATATAATTTGCTGCAGACTCAGTCTGGGGCCAAAGTTCATTCTTTCTCTTCCTTTAAGTGTTTATTTTTTTGTTGGGTGGTTTGTTTTTTGTATATTTTCTTTCTACATTTTTATCCTTAAAGATCTGAAAAAGGCAGATATTTTCAGCTGTGGGATATTTCTGACCAGTAAGTTGGCTAAATTGAGCTATGGACTGGGATGACTGATTGCCACTGGAAAGTCTTCAACAGTATTCAGGATAGCAACCTCAACAGATGTTCTGTCTTCACACTTTCTTGGTTCTGCTGCTCAGGTCTCACTAAAAATGAAGTCTAATATCACACCTGTACCATATGTGACTACTGATATTTCTGTAGATTTAAGGTGAGTACCTCTTCCCCAGCATAATTATGATACAATCTCATTTATCACTAGTTCCTTAATGACACTTTCTGTTTTCCCTACACAAGTTGCATCATTAGAGCAGCACCAGACTGTTGCTTTATCTGCCACAGACATGAGTTCAGTAATTAGTAACATACCAGGGATTGAAACAGAATTAAATAGTGAGTCATTACTCTCCTGTGGATTACAGTTTACAACTGATTCTACAAGCGCAGCTTCAGTTCTCTGTAGGTTACTTCAAAAGGGTCCTGAAGAATTGTCAGGTGTCTTTTCAGCATCAGACCAGTGGAGATTATGAAGTCCTTCAATAATTTCTCATTTCCCTACTAAGATACATATTTAAAACCAGGTATCTTTCCTTAGTTTGTTAGTTATGAAACTCAAATGTAAACGTCTCTTCTTAGTGAATATCTAGCTATTACTGCTTCATCCATCAGCCAGAGGCTCACAAACATCAAGTAGTAGTCTGCTGATTCTTTAAGTGAGTTAAGCCAAATATGTGCAACATGTTCTATGACTGGAATAAAGCTGATGAATTCCCAGACCAAGTTCAGCATAGCAAACAGTCCCCATTTTATGAGATGTTTTGGATGAACTCAGTGATATTAACCAGCTGGTACACACTAATGGGAGCTACAGCTATTACTTCTGGGTATTTATTTTCTTCATAAAATAATCAGTGGAGTTCACAGAGTTGTCATCCTTGCATCCCACTGCAGGAAATACACACGCATCTCCAATTGATAGAACTGTCTGTTCTGCCTTTTCCTTCACAAGAATCAGATACTCATTTTCCATGTTTTGGTTCATATTGTCTGACTATTTTTCCTTCAAAGGCCACCTCTTTATAAACATAGTTTTTATTACTTATGTCCTTTAAAGAGATAAATACAGACTTGACAAAATGATTAACTACTACTGAGCAGCTGACAAAAGAGGAAATTCAACAATTACTGGAGTCAAAACCACATGATCCAGTTATGGAGATCTATCATTCATTAAGTCAGGGTGCTTTCTTAAACGTTCAGCTGAGTAGTGTATTTCAAGAACTACTTTTAACCCATATAGTAAATAGTAGTTCTGAGTTCAAAATGCATCTACTAATAAATGCAGGTGAGACTCTTAAAATATTTTCAAAAACAATCTGGTCAGGTGTTCTTGATTTGTACCTTCTGCCTACAAAAACTTCAGTTATAAACTTACAGACAGATACACTGAAAAGTTGTCATTATTCAAATCTTCTAGTGACAAGTTATCTTACTTGGTTTTATTCGTACAAGCCTCGTGTGCAAACATAAATTTGTAAAATGTTAGTGACAAAGGGTTTATCTTTACATACCTGTTATCCTACTTTAAGTTCTGCCTTATAAGAATGTTAGCAATATTGTACTGAAACATATGATGAGCAGACACTACTGCTGTGCATGATAAGGAACTTGTCATGGATCTAAACACTAGACTTCACAGTATATCTGCAGTGGGTTCAGTTTCTGGCCTTTATCAACTGATGTTATCTGTTGAGTTTCTCATTTCTATTCAGATGACTTTTTGAGGTGGTGGGGTGTTTTTATACAAAGATAAAAGTGTCTGTCAAGGTTGCCAGGTGCTTGAAAGAGATTTATTGTAATCGGGCAGCAGCCTGTTCAATGGATACAACACCTGCTGCCATACCTGACACAGATGGTTATTCTTCATGTTCTGCCACGTAGGCTACTAGATCAATATAGAAGCAGGTTGAAGTCTGCTATAATGCTGGCAGGCAATCAGCAACTGAACAGTTTCACTTCACTACAGTAAAGTTTTCAGGATTTTTGGGTGTAGCTTTCATCATACGTACCTATAAATTTAGCAGGCATCTCTATGGCTACAGTATATAAGTATGTGAGTATGATTATTAACATTTTTGAATGTAAAGTAAGTATAGAGAAAAATGTATTTTTATCTCTTGAGAGAATCGTTTTTATATATAATATAATTAACTTGCTGTTTCTCATTCCAAAATGAGACAGATGATGGCTACATATTTTGAAAGCAGTACTTTTGTAAGAACATTACAACTCTTTCAGAAATAAAGTTGGGGAATTAAAAGAACACACAAACCCCTATGAATTCTGGAATTAAATATTAGGGAGCATTGATTGGTTTGGACTACATTTTTATACTGTACTTTTATAAAAACGCTTTCTACAAAATGAATACCCATCAAGCCAAGGAGAGGGTTTTTTTACTTTTATTGCTTTTCATTCTTTGCTTGGGGGTTTATGTAGGAAAAAAAATGGGTTTATTCATCAATTTAAATCACATAGAAAGTTTAAAAAGGATTCTAGACTATGAAAGATATATATAAAGTGATGCCAAAAGACAGGTAAAAAAAGTATTTTTGTATGGAATAACAATTGTTTTCCTTTGAATGCTTGTCCATGTAGATTTCATTCTCAGTATGCATACATAAGTGCACAGATTAAATTTTTTTCTGCCAGAATTGTGTCCTGATGCTCTGCCTGAATTCATGAGGTCAAGTTGTCTGAATATACCACTGTGGATTCCCAACAGATCAAGATATGCATCAGCATGGAAATAAATCTCAAGCTCCACATCTAGTGGATAACTACTGGCTTAAAAATGTTGCCTCAGAACTAGCAAAGAAAAATGCGTGTCAGGTTTTGACAAAGTCTGTTAATCTCTTTTTTTCCTTATTCTTTGATACACTCAGTATGAAGTATATTTGCATGGATTATGCCATACACTTTCTAAGTATTTCTTTCAATGCCTGTGACTTGTTTGTCACGAAGTGAACTCTTTGGGGACCACAGTAATCCTGTTTATTGGCTTATACAATATCAAGACACCTACAAGTCACCAAGACCATAGTATTGCATACTACAATTTAGTTGACCACCATCTGCTTCCTCTTTGAAAGTGGCAGGCCCAAATATACAAAGAAGAATAGAGTTGGCATACTTTCCTTTCACGTTTCCTGTAAAAGCATCAGAGAGATTTATCTCCTAGTTCTTCCTCTTAAAGAAACTGCCTTAGAAAGCAGAAAAGGGCTTTAAATCTCTCTTCTTGAGTAGAACATCGCTTGGGAGTTAAAGAAAACAGGTATTGCTGCCATGATTCCAGTATCAATATTTTCAATATACATGAACATACATACATAAGTTATGAGGTACACAGAAAGATACGTAATAGGCATTATCTTTCAATATCTTATTTTCCATGGATGGATCTTTTCTTTTGTAGTGGAAAGAATAGATGAGGAAGAACAGTGCATCCCCAAAAGTAATATTTGTCATTGTGTTGATACGTAAGCGAATCTATGCCTTGTTCAATGGAAGAAATAGGACTGTTATGAAGCCAAATAAAAAATGCTCTTCGATGAGTAAGATCCTTAAAACACTGAGATATCCATAGTAGAAGAAATGTGTCAAGCTGTTAAACCTGCTGTACCTTTCTGTGCTTACTATACTTAGTGTATTTATTAATAACCCATATTACTAAAACTTGGGAAAAAAAGACTGATGATCCACCTTCGATTACTTGCACTCTGGGGAAGATGGGTACTACATACTTTTTATATGTTTTAGTATTCTAAGTTCTAAGAGAGTTTAAAGTTTCAGGAGTCTCTAGAAAAGGGCTATGAGAGATGGGATCTGTTTGGCAGAAAAGTATATTCTTTAGTCTGGTCTCCAGGTATGCATTTTGGCTACCATACCATTGCTTGTGGCAAATGATGTTTTGTAAATAATTATTTTCTGAGAAAAATACATGTTTATAGGAAAGCTTTTAGAGACCGGAGGGAATGATCTAAGTTCTTCATCACATAAAACCATCTGTTAGCACTCTACAGTTCTGTATGCAAGCTTAATATCCCTATTTATATGACCATGCTCATGTTGATGTGAATGTTCTCCTGATCACAACTACAATAGCAGAAAAGCTTCCACCTGAGTTTTGAAACCTCTTCAAAATGAAGATAGCCAAAGACATTTTCTTTAGAGGTAGTTTCCACAGGTATACAAAGATCTGTGAAGACATGTAATGATTTGTTCACTTGGTGCTTCTGGTCTAGATTATGGACCTCACATGTATTCTACTACCAACTTGAAAAGTAATTTCCCCAAATATGGGGAAATTTGGTCTGCACATTTACAGACCACTTCTGTAGTAATGGCTTCCATACAGGCTATCCAGCAGCAAAAGTAAGACTAGGGAAAACGCAGGCCTTCTGCTTAACGAGGCAGGGAACAAAATGACAAAGGACACAGAAAAGGCCAAGGTACTTGGTACCTCCTTCGGCTCATTCTTTACAGGTAAGACTGGCCTTTGGGAGTCCCTGAGACCAGTGAGAAATTCTGGAGCAAGGAAAACTCACCCTTGAAGAGGATGGGATGATGGAACATTTAATAAAAATGTGTATACACGGGTCTGTTGGACCTAATACAGTGATGCTCTCACAAATGCTGAGGAAGCTGGCTGAAGTCATTGCGAGACAATTCCTGACAATCTTTGAAAGGTCATGGTGATCAGGAGAGGCTTCTGGTAACTGGAAGAAAGCATGTGTCATTCCTGTCTTCAAGAAGGCAAGAAGGAAGATTCAGGGAACTGCAGGCAGTCAGCCTCACCTCAATTCCTGGGAAGCTGATGGAGCAATGGCACTGGAAGGAAGAACAAGAAGGTGACTAAAAATAGTTGGCATGGAGCTGTGAAGGAGAAATAGCGCTTTACTGATCCGATAGCCTTCTATGATTAGATGACTGGCTTGGTGGACAAGGGGAAGGCAGCGGACGTTGTCTCTCGACTTTAGTGAGGCTTTCAACATGCTCTGTCACAACGTTCTCACAGAGAAGCTGGACTAGCAATATATGACCTTGATGAATGGACAGTGAGATGGGCTGAAAACTGTCTGAACTGCCAGTCTCAAAGGTCTGCATTGAGCCAAACACCTTCCTGGACTACATCAGGGAAAGTTTTGAGACCCGGTCAAGGCGAGCTGATTCTTTCCCTTTGTAAAGCACTGGTTAGACCATAACTGGAGTCCTGTGTCCATTTCTGGCCCCAGTACAGGAGAGACATGGACTTACTCAAGTGAGTTCAGGAAAAAGCCATGAAGATTATGAAGGAATTGTAGCATTTCATATATGAGGACAGTCTGAGGGAGCTGGGATTTCTTAGCACAGAAAGCTTTTTAGATTCCTTAGAACAGAAAGCTCAGGAGGTGATCTTACCTTATCAGAAGGACCTTATAAATATGGAGCCAGAGGCTTCCCAGTGGTGCCCACTGACTGGACAAGTGGCAATTGACACAAATTGAAAGGCAGGAAATTCTTAATTTTTTTTTTTTTTTTATACACTGTTAGGGCAGTCAAGCACTGGAACAGGTTGCCCAGGGGGACTGTGGAACTTCTGCCCTTGCAGACATTCAGAAGTGAACTGGACAATGTCCTGAGCAACCTGTTGTAGCTCACCCTGCAGTGGGCA
Organism: Pluvialis apricaria; assembly: GCA_017639485.1. NCBI lineage: Eukaryota > Metazoa > Chordata > Aves > Charadriiformes > Charadriidae > Pluvialis > Pluvialis apricaria. The sequence goes on from CM030009.1 coordinate 99,782,238, forward strand.
GGTGGGGTTGGATTAGATGATCTCCAGAGGTCCTTTCCAACATCAGTTGTTCTGTGATTCTGTGACACCCTGTAATTGGCAGGAGAGAAGTGTCTTACAGACATTGTTTAAAAAGTTTCCTAGTATTTACTTCCGTGCAAGCATGTAGTTTGTCACCAAGGTGGGATTCATCTTACCTGTAGCTATCCATTAGTTAATCTGTGTAAGCTATATCACGCATCACAAAGAAATGGCATCACCTGCTTTAGACATCTCTTCTGGGACAGGATGTAAAGTCTCCTCCTTTCCTGCATATATAGTGTTCTGCTTCTTTCTACTTTTTCTTTTTTTTTTTTTTTTTTTTATTTTTATGGCAAAGGAACTGAATATTGGGCTGACTTTTCTGTTCATGTTATGTGTGTGGATGGTAGAGCTCACAAAGACATCTGGGAGACCAAAATCAGTAGAACCAGATATCAAAACACATCTCAGAGAAACAGAGCTACTACACAGGAGCTAACTGACTTTGTTTCTATTATTTATGGAGAAGAGCACACATTAAACAAATAGTTTACTGAAGTGGATTTTCATCCCTCTATTGCACCACCTATTCCCACTGCTTAAACTGTGTTCAGTATGTATCGTTATTTCCTTTAAGACTGCCTAACATATAAAGTGGTATCTGAAAATATGATTAATAATAGTCAAATTGTCACATACTACAAAGCTCCTTATATACAATATTATTTTTTTTAAAATCTTGTCCTGTCACATTTCAAATTTTGATTTCTTACTTGCTCACCCCCAGTTGCTATTAATTAAATACTCCTAGGAGAAAGGAAAATTCAGAGCTTTCATTGGTTTTTACAGTTTTCCATAATAATGTAATGCTTTTCCATCTTTCTCTTTAAACAAGTTCTGTTCAATTATATGAATGTATGCCGAGTTTTCTGAAAAATGTTGAAATTACATGACACCTTTGTTTTCTAATTCTGTTTTATCATATTGATTTGTGTCTGTTATGTTCACTAGATCTGCCATCACTGTCATAATTCCTTTAAACTTTGTCTTCTATAGGTTCTGCTAGACGTGCCGTTATTATTCAGGCCATCTTAGTTCCCTGTTCTCAATAACTGTAATCATATGCTGATTTTAAACGCAACTTGTTATACCTTCTGTATCAAGGAGGAAATATTTTTAACACAGTTAAGATGCCAGCTATGTAGGTTAGCATGGAATTTCACAGAAAGTGAATACACTGAACCTTGATCCAGTATTTGCACTATATCTGTAACTGCTAGAAGCTTCAATTTGGTAACTTTCCAGACCTCCTTCACAAGCAGTCGTTCTCCCCAGTGATCTGATAAAGAGCACCCAGAAGTGTTAATGCAAGCCTGGCCTGCTTCTGCTTCTATTTAGTTGCAAATTACTGCCCTGCAAGCAAAAGCATTTTGGTAGCCTGTAACTTTGAAGTGCATTTTTTACTCTGATTGCTTCATACTCAGACTTCTAGGCAAGCAAGATGTATAGGAAAATCTGTGGGAATTCTATGTACATGAGTGTCATAACAAGAAAAAGGTAAACAAATGAAAATTAACCTTTATTTTAAAAAATATACATAATGTGTTAATTTCTAAGTTTCTTTATTGGATTGAAAATGAGTACCTGACTATATTGACACGTAAAAACCTACATATGTAAATTATATATATTGTGTACACACATACCATGTTATCTATGGAGTTTGTGAAATACACTCACAAACGCACTGAGAAATGTCCATACACGGGCACATTTGGTGCACCTGATATAGACAGATATGTTCCGTACTACCAATATGAACAGTTCTTAGTCGAGTTACATTGAAAAATATTTTGTCCATTTTGAAAATACTGACTTTTAACTTCACTTCATCAAATATTTAGCTCTCAGGTCAATAATCCTAAGTATTCATCTCACCAAGATTCTATATCTGTGTAGTAAACTGTGTTTCTTTTCTGTTTAAACATTGTGTAGCTATATTAAAAAAAATCCACCAACATTTGTTAACATCATACTTTCAAATCTGTCATCTAGTGTGTCATAACAATGCAGAATGATCAGAGAATTTGAGAAAATCAGTATGTGGCTAACTTTCAATCTTTGTTTTACATGAATTTCTTTTGATGTAAGAAAAATGGTGATAGTGGAGGAAAAATGATATCTCAGGTATACTCTTATTACAGTGAAACCTGGAAGAGAAATTTCAGAAGGAATAGAAGGCATATATTTTACTCATCTGCCAAAATTATCACAATCTGATATGTGAAAAGTCCACCAAATTATAACATCCATGGCTCATTTATAAGAAAATGGTATTGATGAAGTGTGAAATAGTGGTTTATATGTTTGAACAAGTAAATGAATGACAAATCACAGACTGTAAGGTTTAAGTCCACACTGATGTATGTCTGTAACATCCAGTAAGCCTCTTAGTATTGTACCATACCTAATATTAAAAGTATTTACAACGAATCTGAAGAGCATAGAAGTGGTGGTGTTCAGGTCATGCGGCATTTCATCCTTCATAGAAAGTGAGGTTAAAGAAAGTCTATTATTTTAGTAATTTAATGTTCCTGACTAAGTAGAAATCCTTCACATTTTCATTTATTTTACTCTGCACTCTTAGTCAAACAAAACTAAGATCAATTAAGCTGGTCTGCTAAATTAGGTCACCTCATTTTCATTTCAGAACTATTTTACCTTGATTTGTTCACTTTGTATTTTCTATGTTATCAGCAGACATAAAAACCATAAACATATAAAACTTCAAAAATGTAACATAATAATGACTTCAGATAATATTTTTGCTAACTATTTTAAAAACTACCATGAAAAACTAATTCATAATATTCTGTAATATCTGACAGCAGAGTATACTGCCTAGCTTCTTATCATAAAAACTAACCCACCGACTTTTTAAGGGGATTGCATACAAGGATATATCTATAGTGAAAGACTTTTTACTGATGACTGTGATTCACAGTAATAAGAAATACTTTGTACAAATGACAAAATAAACTCTTTAGTGATAACTGTATTTTTCCCAAACATGTAATTATGTTTAGCTTTTAAAAATAATGTTGGTAATTTAGAGAGGATATTGTCCTAGCAAAAAAGGTGATAGTTATAGGCACCAAATTCTTACCTGTGATGGGTTAAATTTCCCTTTTGAGTTCACAGCTATGTTCTGCCTTCTAAATATCAAAAGTGTTCCAATAATATTTAAACATTTTCTAGACTTTGTGTTGTGCGTCTGCACAGAGGTTCATTTTGCCTGATATTCCCAGGACTATGCTAGTTTACAGCAGAAAGATACATGATATTGGGAATAAAACTCTTGGCATGCATGCCATATGATAGCAGATTTTGAGCGTCAAGTATATAGAAGCCATCTTGAGAACAGTATCTATGACAGTCAGTAGCTCCTGTCATGCACAGTTTCAAAGCCAGTGGGATCCATGAGCAGCATCTACTCCTGGGACTTATAGACCACCAATAGCATCTTCAGTCTTTAAAAGGCAGTACTCCAAGGAACTTTCTACAGGCATAGTTAACTTCCATATGATTTAAAAAATAAAATAAAAAAAGGGGAAAAAAAGACTAAGTGAAATAGAACAAGTATTTTGAGTTTAGGGAAGATATTGTTTTTCCAGTAACACTAACAAGTTTTCTTCTTTTGTTAAATAATATCAGTACTCTATGTTAAGGTTGTATGTACGTTGGTTTAATTTGTAGATTTTTGGACAAACCGGACTCTACAGCATTCATGCTAACATTCATCAACATAGCCAAGAGTACTGTTCTGGTATCTTAAAATGTCATTTGTGCTGTAGGTTCTGAGAATCCTAGAAAGATTAGGTTTAATTTACTCTGAAAAAGAGCAAATGAAAGGTATGAGGAATTCCATACAGCTGCCGTTTTTCATTTACATTTTAGAGCAGTTAGTGCAATTACCAAATTTACATATGCTTTGCTCTTAAACCCATATGTTGAATACATTCAAAATAAATCATCAACTGACCAGCTTCTGTAGTTTATAATAGCAAAGGTTTTAGAGTCATGAGAATCCCCTACTAAGAATTTCTCTTGTTATTTATTAGAAAAATCTATTGTTTGGTATAATACAAGGTGCATCCCAAATGCACAGATTTCTCTTCAAAGATACTGTTATGAGTCCTGGAGTTAAGTAATCCTGCGGGATGATTTAGCAGCATTCAGGAAGTGTAAACACTGCCACTTCAACTGTTCCATCAACTTAGTGGAGGAAGTAAAGAGGTTCCTGTATGATTTCCTCAAGTGAGTAACTGCTTACCAGCAATAGTAAGTTCTGATTACAGTCACTGGGATCTGGATCAAAGAGAGGATTACAATAGGAAGGATGCACTACTGAATTCTAGTGCAAGGTCTCGAGTCCTGTAGTTGATAAACATTGTTCAAACAAAGGCATCTGCATTTAAATTCTATTCCACAATGAATACAAAGTATGACAGCTATCACCCATCTAAGACTGGAGAAAAACACATTAAGGGTGAAAGATTTATGATTTTCCTTGCAAATATTAACCATAATATTTCCAAGTAACTTTGAGCAAACTTGACCTGTATTTAAGTTTAAATAATGTGAATTCTCAGACTGCATCCTGATAGGAAAAGATGATAAACATTTAAAGGAAAATAATTCTTTTTTGATTTGGGGCATCTCAGAAACTCTTTTCCTTTGATTGTGATCTCTGCTTGGATGGACATTACAGTAAGATAGTGGAACTGTTGGCAGGATACTTGATCAAGAATGTGAGAGCATTCAAGATAACATGTTTAAGAACAAGACCTGAAATGGTAAAACAGGTTATTGTTCCTGAAGAAAACTAGAGTGCCTGTACTCTTCGCAGATTCTCTTCAGTTTCTGTCAATGTATTAATCCTAAAAATCTCCATACTTACCCTGGTGGAAACAAAAGGCAATACCTTTGCACGAATGAATCAATAGTCCTACTATGTGTCATGTAGGCTCACTATTTTACCCTTTCAATATGTCTAATTTTAACAGGCTTGTGAGCAAGAGTGGATTATGCACCTCAGACCTTTGACCAGGGGGGTTGTCTTGTTTCAAGTAGCCAGTAAATCTTTGTGTGCAGTTATGGGAAACATAAAATGACTTCATACGACAATCCTATTTTTTCCTTTGATGTCACATGGGTCACTTTGTCATAAAGACTGAACTGATTACTCAATACTCTTGAGATAATTATGCCTGATTAACAGTAAGCTGCCTTGTGACTTGACTTGGCCTGGCCAGAAATTTGTCATATATAGTGATTCTTTTTTGTTCTTGAAAAGAAAGATGCAACGTATTTTTCCCTATTAGTAAGCACACAGTGTGGAGCTGGAGTAAATTCTCTCAAGTATTTCTTGTTTCAGGTCTGCTTCAGAAGTTAGAGGTACCTTAAATAGCTTTATATACCTCCTCCCTAGCACTGCTAGTGTGTTTATAACTAAACAGTTGATGATGGACACCTGTTACTACAAGGGGACAAATAGTATAGCTGAAGAGGTGTTGGAGCAGTGCCTTTTCTGCATACCTTAATAGGTCAAGAATATACCCTCTTGTTGGCTGGAAATAGCTGCTCCCCAACTAAAGGTTTTAAGCTACAGCTTTTGAGCACTATTTTCTATATTGTGGGGGAAAAAAGGTGGTTTATCGTCTCTTGGCATAATTTTTTGTAGAGGCGCTTTTTTTCTTCCAAGCTGAGCAGGTGCAATCCTTACTTGCATCATGATTTGCATTGTAGCAAACAGTTATATATTCCAAGCACCGAAGAAACTCTGCATTGTAATGTATCAAAAGCCATTTAGTTTAATAGCAATCCAGTCATTGTGTGTATTGCAAGCAGGTTTTGTACTAGTAACTCTAAAAAAACAATTTGAGAATAACTGTATTTAGAACTTTCAGTGTTCAGAATTTATTGATTATCACAATAAATGAGTCAGGAATGTTTGGAGGGGATAAAACATACTGAAGATGCTCACTGTAGCAACATGAGTTAAAAGTCTATCTTGTCTTTCGTGATAGAAGTAGAAATGAAAGAATCAGAATATTTTTCCTTACACAAAACAGCAGTTCTTTTCCAAATTAGTGCTTCTACCATGGGTAAAAGTGTGTCTTTAAATGCTGGAGCATCTCTGTGTACCTTTTAGACCAAGTATTCTCAGTTTCTCCTGATCTCCTAGTTTTCAGTCTGAATATTCAAATGTTGATGTTTTTATCCTAATTTGGAAAACTCACTGAGTATTGGCAAATATCCTAGTATATAACATTTTTCCTTAATTGTTGGAGACTACTGGGTGTTCCTAAAAGAATACCAATATTCATGTCAGTTTTATTCAATCTTCTTAATGGTCTCTAGGAACTATTAAGCAAAAAAGAGTGTTAAACGTGTAGTGCAACAGCACGTTTAACAGCATATTTAATTTATACTAAGAATACTTATTTCAATGAAATAACTGGGATAAAATAATATCTTAAAGGAAAATTTAAAACAGTGATTATCTAAATTGTCTTCTATGGATCTGATTTAAAATGCCACATCTTAAAAATTGCAGGACATGGAACAGTATAAAAAATGTTCCTATTTCCTTTTTTCTTCTTTTTGTGTACAGATACCATTACTTTCATCCTTGCTTTTCTCTGATCTCTTTAGAGATAGTTTCCTTGGTAACCATAGTTTTTTATGCATGCATCCACTTAATATTTACATAGATGGGGTCACTGGAAAAAAGTTTGAAGATCATTATATTTCAAGTTAGGATTATGAAGTATGAGGTAACTTTGCCTCCAATATTGTGCATGTATCACATCTATTTCTGGAAAGGATGGAATTTTACTTAATGAAGACTTTTAATGAATGACTTTGAATATATTTATCTTTTTAAATATTGGTAAAAGCAATAGTTCTTTTGTTGGTGAGAGGAATTTAATTGATTTTCTAATTTAATATAGAAGTACTCTAAGGGAAGTGGAATTTGAAACAAGAGGCAGCCAGAAGTACTGGTGGTAGGTAAGGAAATCTAGATTTTTTTTCTGGGCATATGGTAAATCTTAAGTTCTACCCACATGTAGAGACAACTGGGTAACAGTCATTTCTAAAAATATAGTGTTGGAACTTGAGACTGGCAAGACTTTCTTTTACACTCCCTTTCCCCTTTCCCCTTTCCCCTTTCCCCTTTCCCCTTTCCCCTTTCCCCTTTCCCCTTTCCCCTTTCCCCTTTCCCCTTTCCCCTTTCCCCTTTCCCCTTTCCCCTTTCCCCTTTCCCCTTTCCCCTTTCCCCTTTTCCCCTTCCCTTTCCCCTTCCCCTTCCTTTTGTTCTTTTGCTATAGAACTTTTCATCTCCGATTCTTTCAAAATTCTCTCTCTGTGCCAGTGAAGCAAATTTTCAGCAAAACCTGGAGGATGAAATCTATTTCCAGTTATAATGAGCTTTGTAGTGAAGATGAAATGCAGGCTAGACTGCATCATCTGTCCGTAAGGAGTCTGAGGATTAGTGTCCTGCAGAGAGGAGGGAGAATTCTCACTAGCGTGTCTTTAATGTGAACACTGGCCAGAGACGCAGGTGAAATCTTTGATAATACTTATCCCATGAGATTTCTGCCATGGACTTCTATCAAAAAAAGCAATTGTAGATTTCGCAGGACGGATTGGCTAAGGGTGTAGGGAGATCATTTTTCCCATGAATATTTTAGTTTTCTTATAGGCTGCTCTAAAGGTTCCAATCTCTCTAGGAAGTGTGCAAGGAACATAGACACCTAACAGAGAGCTCTGGGCCTTTGGGAAAAGAGGAATTATCAGATAATTTAAATATACTTAGAAATCACAAACTGCCAAGAATGGACTGTGGCTAAATAGAAGCCCTTTTGGTTTATCAGTTTGAGTCTTCTTTGACTTGAGTTACTTTGGAGAGATATACGCTCTCTTGATTGCTAAAGGTGTTGTACCATGTGCATTCTGATCTTACAAATACAAAGAAACACTAAAAGTTGTAAGTTCTAAAAATAAGTTCTTCTTAAGGGTAAATGACTACAACGCAGAAATAGCAAGATCTGGGTGAATTAATGTATCCAGTTCATCCTATGCAGACTTCTCAAAGTTATCTGGGTGAACAAATGGATTGATGTGTTTAAAAAAACAAGAACACTTGAAAATTTTTATACTCCCATGTTTGAATGAATATACAAGCCTAATAATTGACATAATAATCTTTTCTGAATTTAGGTATGCAATAAAATAGTAACAAAACAATAAGAGTTCAGTGATGAAACCTCAGTGTAGAGTTTTCTTTAAACTTCAATATAGAAAATCAAATATTTATCTTAAACATTCTTTTAAGAACTAACTTCAGCATGACAACTTATATCTGCAGTGGATTAGAGGGACAAGAATTATCCAGTCAGCAATTTTTATTTTTTTTTCTTATTGAAGAGAGAAAAAATCCTGTATGATATTGGACAATTTGCTACATGGTTTTGATTCTGAATGGCAGGTTTCAAAATTTATATTAGGTAGTGCTTTAGTAGTTCCTCTGAAAGTTAACCTCAGAACCAGGTTTTTCAGTTCTGGAACTCGTGGCTTCTGCCAGCCCTTTTCACATAGGTAGAGTGTATTTCACAACTTTGTAGAATCTCATTACTTCCAAATCTGAAAGACAGTCAGTCTCTGAAACTATACACCTTTTCTATTTGTTAAGCATTCCCACAGTTGTATCTGATTAGCGCACCAATCTCTGCATTATATTGCAATATAATATTGCAATATTCAAAATATTCGGAAGAGGAAACATCAGTACTAGTTTAGCCACCCTTACTGCAGCTTTTAGCTGTGTCCATATGATATCTGGTAAACAGGCTTCACGTACTGAGTTGATTTTTGTGAATGTGGTTATAACAGAGGTTCTTTTAGGCCATAAGATATCTATTTTTAATAAATGTATTTTAGTATTTTGGAATTCACAACTCAAATTCTGAGTTTTAAAATTAGAAAAGAGAAATTAAGAACTTCATTATTAGGATCAGAAGTGGGCTGCATTAACTACATTTATTTTTTTTTATTAGTTTATATTAAAAAGGGATAGGGGGGAAGAAGTGAAGTGATTTAATTCTTTTTCCCCACATCATGCTTTGAAGTGATATATCTATTTTTTAAGTTAATTCTTCTATCTAAAGTATGTGAGTCATCTTTTCCTCTGGTAATAATTTGCCTTTTTTATTCCTCCTTCTTTTCTTAACCTCAAGTGTACAAAGGAAATAGAGTGCCTGTCAGCAGTACTGTGGTGTTGACTTATACTCCTGTCCACCTCTAAAATAGTGAACTATTAATTCTTATAGTTTTTATTTAAGACTACTGGAGAGCCATCACACTGAAAGATAGTTTCCTGTTGAAGACTGAAAAATAGGGCCAAGTTCTGTAATACTGACTCATCCAAAATTCCTCAGTTATGTGAGATTTTTTCACTATAGCCTTACTGGATTTTTTTTTACACATTGAATAGACTGTCTCAAGATCAAGTAAAGAACTGTTAAACTTTCTTGTTTGTCTTCTCATCATTTAAATACATTAGCTTCAGGAATTGTATAAAATAATATGTCATGACAAGGACTTGGCAAACCCTCAGAATTTACACTTCTGTGTGGTCAATAGTCCAAGCGATGAACCTCAGTAGCTCACATAAATAAGAATGTAGGAATGGCTTGGTTAAAAATTCATCCTTCAAATTTTTGTTTGCTTGTTTTAACGTCTATGGTGTTTGTCTATGTCCACTATGACTCAGCTCAAGAAATTATTCACATTAACAGCATGCTATATGTATTAAAATTGCCAACTTCTTGTTCAGGAACAAAACCACCTGAATTCTTCAACCACAGTATATAGTGAGAGTTGTACCTGTATTGCAAATAAATGGAGCACTTCAGTATAAAATGTTGTCATTATGTCACTTCTTGCTGACACTGAATTTACTCGAAAAAATATGTCTTTAAGATGCTCATGGCTTGGATGGGCATACATTTCGCTAGGTAAAAATCTGGTTGGCTAGCCAGGTCCAAAGAGTTGCGATGAATGAAGTTAAGCCCATTTGACAGCCAGTCACAAGTGGTGTTCCCCAGGGCTCAGTATTGGGGCCAGTTCTCTTCAATATTTTTATCAACAACCTGGACAAAGGGATCTAGTGCACCCTCAGTAAGTTTGCAGACAACACCAAGATGGGCTGGAGTGTTGATCTGCATGAGGGTAGGATGGCTCTACAGAGGGATCTGGACAGGCTGGATTGATGGGCCGAGGCCAGTAGTATGAGGTTCAACAAGGCCAAGTTCTGGGTCCTGCACTTGGGTCACAACAACCCAAGCAGTGCTACAGGCTTGGGGAAGAGGGGCTGGAAAGCTGCCTGGCAGAAAAGGACCTGGGGTGTTGGTTGACAGACTGAATATGAGCCGTCAGTGTGCCAAGAAGGCCAACAGCAGCCTGGCCTGTATGAGGAACAGTATGGTGAGCTGGACTAGGGAAGTGATCGTCCCACTGTACTCGGCACTGGTGAGACCCCACCTCAAATACTGTCTTCAGTTTTGGGCCCCTCACTATAAGAAAGATTCTGGAGCATGTCCAGAGAAGGGCAATGAAGCTGGTGAGGGGTCCAGAGAGCAAGTCTTATGGGAGCAGGTGAAGGAACTGGGGTTGTTTGGTCTAGAGAAAAAGAGGCTCAGGGGAGACCTTATAACTCTCTGCAACTACCTGGAAGGAGGTTGTAGTGAGGTGGGAGTCGGTCTCTTCTCCCAAGTAACAAGTGATAGAACGAGAGGAAAAGGCCTCAAGTTGTGCCAGGAGAGTATTAGATTGGATACTAGAAAAAATTTCCTCACCAAATGGGTTATCAAACATTGGAACAGGCTGCCCAGGGAAGTGGTGGAATCACCATCCCTGGATGTATTTAAAAGACTGGTAGATGTGGTGCTTAGGAACATGTTTTAGCAGTGGTTTTGGCAGGGTTAGGTTAATGGTTGGGCTTGATGATCTTAAAGGTCCCTTCCAAAGTAGATGATTCTATGATTCTATTCTAAGAGACAGAAAAGGTACATTAGGAAAATTATTTTGGCCATTGGCCTTCCTTAGGCAAAGGGAAGTGTAGATGTACAGAGTTCATATGATGCAGCAGAAGAACTCTTTGGAGGTCTGTCTTTTGATGGAATATGCTTCTGTTTGAATTTCTTGTATTCATCCATGTTCAGTATGTAAATTTGCTTCTTAGTATTCTTAAAATATTTAAAATACTACTTGCTAAAGTAATTAAATAAGTATATGCAGTGATTATCTTTCTTTCAAGGTACAGACGAAGTTTTTCAAAGTTATGTATTCAAATATTGTTTTTCCCATCTTTTCTTCTTCTTCCTCTCCTTAATGCAACTTCTCAGTTTACAGGTTGTAACGCTTTCAATGTCCACATTGTCTTTACATAAGCACACACATACGAACTAATGCATTCTGTATGACTTGAATCTTCCTTTGCTTTAGTTATATTTTGGTTACCTCTGTACATATGATCAGTTTGCAACACTTCTAGATTATTAATCTCACTAACAGTCGTATTCTGGGAGAATGAAGTCCCATATTTTCCAATATCCTTTTTGTGGAATATGAGGACTTGAAAACACATGTGGTCTGTGTTGGAGTTTTTCACATCTTTCTCCTTCCTCTTTCCTTATCTTTGTAGCAAAGGGTAAATAACCAGCACTGCTGCAAACTGTATTTTTAATAAAATTAGTTTGGAATTTGAGAAAAAATAGATGTTTCAATAGCTTTGTTAAAATCAAGAAAAGAGGAGACCCTGAAATTTGAAAAAAGCTTAAGAACTTAACTTATATTACCATCCAGTAGGACATAAATGCTGTGTAGAGACTCTAGCTTAATAGAAAGCAGAATTGAAAAAGGTGGTGTTGAGTGTCTCTTCTTAAAGTGGTTTCTGAGGTTTTGTAAATAACTTTTCTTCTTAAAATCAGGAGCTTGAATAGAAAACAATCAAGATCAGCTCTCAAACTTAGATTCACTTGCAAAAGCATCTTAAGCTTAACATTGAAAAAAGTTCAGTGTATTACATGATTCAGTGTATTTTACTTTAGCTGCTCCTATAGGCACAGTGTATGTTAGATAATCAATTAGATAATTTGTTTCAGTTATTCTCCCATGAACTAGTATAGCTGATCAGGGATTGGCACTACTGGCATAGAAACTGTATGCGTTGAATTTTGTTTTAGAATGAAACACACTGTCTTCTATGTCTGTTTTATCATCTTTGGGCTTATGGTTGTCTCCCTACTCCAGCCTACAACCCCAAGTTACTGCTGTGGTCACAGGAGATGTCTGTGAGTCCATGGGACAGAAATAGCTGTGAACTCCCTTCTAGTTTAACATCATGCCCATTCTGTCTCCCCTTCTCTTCAAAAGCATACTAACATATCTGACACAGCACCACAGTGAAGCACTTGAACAAATAAATTGTTTGGACATCCTGGGACTGATTGGAATTACTGAGTTTTTATGAAGTGGAATGCTGCAGTTTTCCATTGTTTGAAATAGAATTTGTGCTTTGTGGCATCACAACACATTAATAAATATTCAAGTCTTGGAAAACACTACTATCTCCAGCTTGCCAGCTTCTGAAAATAGGGATCTTGTCCTTGCAGTTTTTATAATTGCAGGTAGAGTATCTTCAGTATTTCTCCTGGGTTTTGGACATCTTTCTTTTTTAGGTTCCTAAATCAGTGAGTGGTTATTCATGTTGCATATATATAACTGTGTAAAATGGATGCTGGAAACATACAGCAGATAGGTGTAGACGGGGCCATGCCTTTAGTGCAGTGACTGTTCTTTCCCTTTGCATGTTTTCATAGGTTAAGATAGCTAGAACCCCCTTTCTATATCAAAGCTGTAGTAAGTATAGTTACCTTGACATGAAGACGCATTTTCTAATAGAAATAAAAATAAAATATTTGCAGCTATCTGAAAAAAATGGGATTATAATATACATTTCTAAATTAATGTCAGTAACTGCTAGGTTGAAACTATTCCATCGACATTAATAATAGAGTCAGTAAAAGCACAGAAAGAAGTGAAAAATACATACCTACTGTGATCTGCTGTTTCCACACTATAAATAAACTTGACTTCACTAAAATATTTACTGACCTAGAGTTGAAGGTAAATGACACAAGTGTGTGCACAAGTGTGGCTTTCATTTAACAGATGATTGAAACAGTTCTTTAAAGTACAAATACAAAAATCAGGACTTACTTTAATTGTTGTGATTATTTACAATATACTTTTAAACTTGCTAGTTCCAATCTGGTAGATAAATAATATTCTGAGAGTGACATTTCTTTCCTGGAAGCCTTCCTTGTCATAAGCATAAAAAGTTTATTGATGCTTCCACCTAAGGCTCCTGTTGTACTTATTAATTTGGAGTATTATTTAATTTTATATTAAGGACTCTTGTTTTGTTTTTCTGAGCCTGTTTTGCTCTGGAACACATCCATAACACTGGATATAAGCCGTGTTCAGATGAGTTCATAAAGCTCACAATAAGATATGATTTCCAGTTCATTAGCAGAATTCTCATCTCAAAGGCAGCGGATCTCTTTTTACCCATCAATGTTATGATAACACTGATTAGAAATTATATATACTTATATATACACACATATGTATTTGTGTATATATATATTTCACAGAAAGCAAATGCTATTTGTAATCCTATAATCATTTACTAATGGGTATAATACTTCCTGTCATGAACTTGATTTTACTGTAATGTGATTTGCAGACTCTAAGCCTCAGCAAGCTGTTTGTATTTTATTATACCAATTTTAAGATCTTTGTAAGCTCTATAAGTTTATCTGCTTAAAATGTAGACCACTGTTTTTATGTATATCGTATTTCAGTCTTATATACATACCTTTTATACATACCTACTTTTTTATATACCTGCTTTTTATATACCTACCTACTTCAGCAGGAAACTGAAAGTTGCTTTTATCAAAAGTATTTTTTTAAATCAGAAAACAAAAAAAAACCCTGTTGAATCTTCAGTGGGATATAGTTAGGTGAGGATGTTTTAAATGGTTTTTACTGAAGCACCCCTTTTGATATTTAAAAGTAATAATTACTAAGTTATTGCTATAGTAACTGCTGAAAGTATCATGCTCCATTTGGAGGGTAAGCAAGTGTAGGTCATACAAATGATGCAGATGTTCTTGGTCTTAATTTGAAAAAGCTGTTAAAACACCCATTTCACTGAATTATAAACATTGTTCTGTATATTTTGGAGCTATTAAAACTTAATCCACTATGTTTTTAATGGCTGGTTAATCATTACTCTTTACTAATTTCAAATGAAAACATTTCAATATCAACACTTACTGCAGTAAAATAACTTTCGTTATACTAATAAAGCATTAACTCGATGAGATTGTGAAGTATCCACTCATAATCAACAGGATTAGTATAAAATTTCTGAATACTTTCTTTCCAAATTTTTGCTTTTAGATAATAACTTACTTTATTGCTACAAAACTGAAGTAATTTTTACAGGCTGCTACGATATACAGCTTTCACTTACAAAACACTTAAAATAGCTTTATTAAGCAAGCTTGATACAAACTTAATTAGGTTATTCCTTGTAACAATTTCATTCAGATTTGTATTGGGAAAAAAATGATAAGAGTAGCAAGAAGAGCAAATACAATTCTTCAAGTATTGAAGTGTTTGCATAATGCATAGTGTAATCTCTTGAAATGTAATTTGCTGGGCATAATACAGCATTGGCCTATGAGATGTAAGCAACTGCTTACACATGTGCGTTGCATCCATGGAAATTAAGCATATAAATAATTCATCCTTCTAAGCTGTGAGAAGTAATTTTATTTATTTCATAGGTCAACATGCTTTTCTTTCCCAAGAGATGACAGATGATGAGGTGAGATATGATTTCATAATTGAAACTCCCATCAGGCTCAAGGGAACAACAATGCAGTATTTCAAGGGAAAAATAATATTCTAATACACCCTACTGCTGTTCAGTGCTTGATTCCTTTACATTCAGATGCGTAACTGTACAGTTCAAAGTTAAAAATAAATAATTAAATTGCTAACTAAACTTTGAAATAATATTTTCCATTGAGGAAAAGGTATTAACTTTATATTTACAACCATTGTTACGTAAATGCTTTTTTTAAGTTCAGATTTTACATTGAATTATACCTCTGCTCTGACTGTAAAGAACATTGATTTCTGCTGATATAACAGTGGGCAGGCTACATACAGTTCTGCTCATCAACACAGAAAGTTGATGAGTGTGTCCAGCCACTCCCACTGCCTTAGTTTTGCAGTAATGCCTTTAAAGGGCTTTAAAGTGGCAGATTGCTACCACTTCATGAGAACTCAACTTTCTTTTTTTCTTCCTTCAGATCCTAGTCAAAATTTCCTAGACTGAGAAATTAACATTTTGAAATGAGATGGGGAAAACCAAGGAGTTATATTGAGCGACTTTTCAGAATAAACTGCCTTTGAATAATGTGGGACTTTCCCTGTCCCTTTTGATTTCTGTTTCTTGAAATTTTTCTTGATATTAGCTTAACAGACTTTAGGTTGGCAGCTAAAGCACACTTCTAAATTTAAAAATAAAACCAAAGGAAAAAAAAAACCCTATTGATTAATTTAAGTACCATTGTAATTTTTTGAGGAAGGGGAGGAAGCCCTATCTGATTAGTACAATCACATTGGATTTTATTGTATTTGAGAGTAAATATTTTTTTCAGTGGAAGCATCATTTCAATTACACTCCAAATACACAGCATGAGTCTATGACTGAATAAAACTTCTGAACACTGCAATAAACCTGTATGTCACACTGCCATGTGTTCTAAAATTTGCTGTCACTAACATGAGAGAGAGGATTGATCAGGGTAGTAATCAGGGTTTTTTGCGTGTTAGCTTTTGGTCTTCTAAGATCTCTGTTTTAAAGACTAAAGAGACCCAAAAAGTGTATGGGCGTAGGTGTAGGTCCATTAAGAAAATGTTTATTATTAGCATCTCAAGCTGTTCTTTACTAGACTTTAAATTAGACTTCATATATTACGATTGTTAAAAAGAATATTGTAGCATGGGGATGGGAAGGAGTTGTTTATGAAATATGGATGAGGTTTTAGCACTATTTTTCGAGACAAATTTCTGTAAGTGGATTGTTATCAAACACACACATATGTTTTGTCTAACTGGTCCAAGAGTTGTCTTTGCTTTCCACTGAATAGGGATTTACCTGTCAGCTAGCAACATCTACTGACAATGTTCCCATCTTTTTTTGATATAAAACTAGGAAATTTAGCTTTTTCCACTTAAATCAATACAAGACACCTGCAGATATTGGTGACAGTTTTCTTTAGATTCTTTTGAACTTACCTCTCAAATTAGGGTGGTCTAGTTCTTCTGTGGTTTCTTGGTTTGTTTACTTGGTACTCTCATTTTTCATGTCCCCAACTTTAGATCCACTCTACTCAGTATACTAACCACAATGCCAGAAAGTTAGGCTCTTTCCTGTCAATGTGGGAAACAGAAGAGAAATCGTCCCTGAAAACGCTGTTATATGCCGATTATGAAGCTGATTAGAAAAATAGGCTACATAACTATAATATGATTCATTCTGAACAGTTTTCTCTTTGAGTTTGGTTAAGAAAAGGAAGAATATCCTGATGAGAATCATCAGTAACTTTTTTGTTCATAAGCAAGTTACCAGCCCTAACTGCTGAACTTATTTCTCTTCCTTCATGTTCCAACACTTAAATTTAACAGAAAAAGAACAAACAGTAGCAGTGTATAGATTTTCTTAATTGCTGAAGCCCCTGGCAATGACCTAAGCAAAAATGCATGGTTTAAAAATACTCTTAGAAATGTATTAGAACATTTCATTTAATAAAAGACAAAACCTCTTGCCTTAGTTCCTGAATTCTTACTGAATCCAAAAATGTTTGGAAATAAGCATGTGCAATACCTGACTTGGAAAATCCAAAGCTAGCCAGGGCTTCTGCAAGGGTAATAACAGTTCCTTGAAAGTTAAAGTTATCATCAGGTTAGCTTTCTATTTTGTATACTTTCTGTTTTCCAATACAGAAAAAATATGGTTTAAGAAACAGTAAGCTTAATATAAGGTGTATTTATTGAATATTCTAAGCAAGGCAGTTGAATAGGAAATTAAAATAAAACTAACACACATACCTTCCAAGTATTTGCAACGCAAGGGAGTTAATGAGAGTCTGCTATTTACTGCCAGGATTCATAACTTACTTGTCATGTTACATATAACATTCTTCTTCTCAATGTGATCAAAGCCCAGTCTCCAAATTAGCTAGTCTGCCTGGTGTTTTATTGTTTATAAAGCACAGAACTGTGGTGCCTCACAGTGTTGATTTAATCTCCTGTCACTCTATATTTAGCAGGTATCAAGTATCACAGACTGTCGAGATATAAATTTGCACCTAAAAAGAATACAAGCATTTAGCATTTCTTATTCAGTACCACGTGTTGGAATATACCAGGGAAGGGAGGAGAATAAGAACCTGATCAGCTATGCCTCGCCTAGCCCTGTTTTTAAGTTACTCGCATTTGCATTTAAAATCTGTCAATAATTTGTGGAAACATCCCAGGAAACAGGGATGGAAACCAGTAGTCTGTTCTTCTGGCTGCTCTTGTTGCAGGACTAGAAAGTTGGGTGCTTTCCTCTCTGAGTATTTAGTACTCTTTTCTACAAATCAAAATCAGCGATGATAGAGATTGTCTATCATTGCAGAGTACTTAGAAACAGTCTACAAAAAGTGCTAGAGGAAACTGGTATGGCTAAATATTGTCTGTCCAAATATTGTCTGTCCAAATGAAGAAAATTAAAGACAATAAATTCTGAAACTGGCAGGCAAAACATAAAAACATAAGACAGGTCAAAAAGGCTTTGAAGAACAACTGGCAAAATGTGTCTAATCTAATGACACGTTTTTCTTCTGTATTTCAAGGGCAGAATGTCAGTGAGCAAGTCCATAAGGTTGATGGATAAAGGTTAAAAAAGAGTAATGGAGAAGCCAGGGCCATTACAGAGAAACTGAAATCAAGCTTTACATCTTTACGCTCTTTATTCTGTCTTCATTTACAAAAAACTGAGGAAGTATTCAGGCCAGATCCCTTGTTGAGTGTGAGTCTTAAAAAGATCCTTTTGGAAAACAAACTATGTCAATGATTGAATAAACTGAGAGAATGAACATTAGAAATTGTCTGTGTCTTCATTGCTAAGTCAGTTTTAGGCAAGACGTTACTCTGATGCCAGAAAAGGTTTCAGGAGAGCTCCAGGAAACTATCAGCCATAAGACTGATGTCTTGTTTTATCAGGTAAGGTAATGGAAATAATATTTCATAGAATCATAGAATGGTTTATGTTGGAAAGGACCTTGAAGATCATCGAGTTCCAACCCCCCTGCCATGGGCAGGGACACCTCCCACTAGACCAGGTTGCCCAAGGCCCCATCCAGCCTGGCCTCGAACACCTCCAGGGACGGGGCTTCAACAACCTCTCTGAGCAACCTGTTCCAGTGCCTTACCACCCTTAAAGTGAAAAACTTCTTCCTAATGTTTAATCTAAATCTATCCTCTTCCAGCTTAAAGCCATTCCCCCTCATCCTATCACTACATGCCCTAGTAAAAGGTCCTTCCCCAGCTCTCCTGTAGGCCCCCTTTAGGTACTGGAAGGCCGCAATAAGATCTCCCCGGAGCCTTCGATCCGCTGCGATCCGCTGCGGAGGCTGCGATTGCGGATTGCTGGCTCACGTCGAGCTTCTCGACAATCAGCACCCCCAGGTCCTTCTCCACAGGGCTGCTGTCCAGCCATTCCCCACCGAGCCTGTATTTGTGCTTGGGATTGCCCCGACCCAGATGTAGGACCTTGCACTTGGCCTTGTTGAACTGCACGAGGTTGGAATGGGCCCATTTAAGAATAGAATTGGTGAATATGCAGCTAAATATGACCTAGTTAAGAACCATCACCCTGTTTGGGTTTTTTAAAGAGAAATTATACCCTAAAATCTATTGGAAGGCTTGGAAGTGTTAATTGTCTTCTGGATAGGGGATTGATGGAAGCTTCCTAAATTTCCAAAAGGCTGATGCTGAGTCCCATAAAACGGACTTTGAAGGAAATTGAGTAGCCAAAGGGTAGGAAACAGTAAAACATTAAATGTTTGTTGCAGCTGGAGATCAGTAGTGAAATTCTACAAACTGGTAAGTTCTTTAATGCCCTGCAAATGGAATAATCAGTACAATGAAAAACAATTAACTGAAGAAATCAAGTTAGTTGAAGAACTGTAGAAGAAAGAGCCTTATGACACTATGGGACTGTATTATAAAATAGCATAATGAAATTCAGTAAATGTCTGAAGTGGTGCACAGGCACAGAAGGAAGAATAAAAAATCCTGACTCAGTTTACAGTGGCAGACTACAGAGCAGTGTTTGGCGTTCATGCCTGATATTTGTATAAAACTGTCAGCTCAGTGCTGAGTCATCATAAAATAATCCCAAATCAAGTGTTAGTAACTAATAAGAAAATAAATGGGGGATTCTATAACATCAAAGGTATAGCACAGATGTTCATATCTTGAATACTGTGTGCAGTTTTGGTCTTTGTATTTCTTTTTAAAGAGATATAATAGAATCAGGAATGATTAGGGAAGAATATTCAAGCTATTAGTGTGAAGCCATCAAAACTACATCTGAGCTGAAGAATAATAGAAGACTAGAAGAGACACTTGTATGTTTGATCTGTTTTTACCTTTATACAGTCATTCTCTTTAAATACTTCTGGAGAATGGGGAATGTTGAAATCAAACAATAATGTTGTTGTCACGTTTCCTATGACAGAATTTGGAGTTCTATCCTCATTCTGACAGAACTCTTGATTGGTTGTTATAAACCAGTGGTAAACAAACAAACAAAAAAAAAACAATAAACCATTTTTGGCTCATCTGTCTTAGTTTAATTCAATAGTTGATCTATTTTACCATGAAATGACAACATATCTGGCACTTCTACAGTAACATAATTTTTTTTTGTAATTTTGCTTCTACTTTAAAGATTTTGTCACATCCTTTAAGATCCTTGCAACACTGCTCTGAAAATTTGGTTATATTTTCTTTTCCATCCCTGCCCTTCTTTTTTTTTTTTTTTTCATGTGTAATGCAAAGAAGCCATAGAATCAGTTGAATTCTATTCCTAGGGACGACTTCTGAAATGAGGATTTTCACAGGAAAGAGCATAAGGCTTATTTGTCTCACATGTTGATTTCTGCTTTCTCGCAGCCCCTGGAGTAGAAGTTTCCAGGCTAGAGGTATAATGTTTTGCAAAAACTTGGAATAAGTGTTCCAAGAGACTTACTTTTAACCAACACGACGATAAAGAAACTGAAAAGTGTGTCATGAAACCTGGGACTTATTTTAACTTCCTTTTCTAAAAATTTGGTCTTGCTAGAGAAACAGAGCTTAAAATTTTGGCTTTCTCATGACAGCAAGAATACAATAATTGCCCCAGATTTTGACAGCTGTTGAAATACAGTTAATGTCAAAAAAGCTCACATTGTCTTTCTCTGCTGAAAATCCTACAGAATAGGTTTGTCTAGTGGAAAAAGAATACAAAGAGTTATCTAAGGCAGGGCTAATGAAGCAACTGTGCCACACTGAAATTTTTAATGCAAGTTTAGTCCATTAAAGTCACAAATTAAATATGCCAATTAAGCTTTTTTTAAAAAATAAGCAACAAGATATAATTATCAGTGTCAGGTTGGAATGTTGCAGTAGCTACGCTGGTTTAATTATTTGTTCCGAATTTGTGCTTGACAGTTGAGGTGAGTAAACCTTGTGACATAAATCATTATGAGCATTTTGAACTCCCTCAGGATGGTTAGAGAGCTATAGATGAAACAGGTTTATTCAGTCAAACATAAATCTCTTCTTCAAGGTTTTGTGATTTGTACCAAAATCACTTTGGAAAATGAGGACCAAACATACCTCTTAAAAGGTGGGGTTTTATTCATTTCTTTATTTTATTTCTTTCTTTAGGGCAGGGATGGAAAAGAAAATATAACCAAAAGTGAGAGGGGAGGCTGCTTCTGCCATGTGTTTTGCTTTTAACATCACCTAAAATAATGTGCAGTTCCTTAAGCTACAATATTTAGACAGAAATCTGAAATGAATGCCTACATTCGTAGTTAGGAATGTAACCAATGCAAGCGTCCACACCTAAGAAGACAGAGTCCTGTGTTCCCAGTCTTCCAGGACTGTTGTGTGTATTTTGTATTGAAAAGCTACTGACTTCCAGTTTGCCCTTTGGGTTTATTTCACAATGTGTTTCTACTTGTCATGTCACTAGACTATGGTGCCAGCTCTTTACACTTTCTTTGTAAGCTTTTAAACTGCTTTACTCTTTGAATTTTTTTCTGTTTGCTCACTTGACAACAGGGTCCCTTAATTGCATGTTCTGGGTGACAATGATTTTCTTTCATAGGATGGGTGGGAAGTATCTTTAAAATCTGGTCATTGATGGGGAGAAGACATAAATTTCAGTACTTTCAGGCTGTAAAATGCCTAAAATGCAAGGATTATAAGTAGCTGAATGCATGGGTAATTGAAACCAAGATATCAGAGGAATTATGAAAGTGTTTCACAACCCCTCACTCCCAAATAGGTGCAAATCCTAAAGTGCTCAGAATGCCTATAGTTCTAGGCCCACAGTGTAGCAAAACATGATCACTAAATCTCTTGGGTTGAGGAAAAGGTATCAGTAGCTTCTCATATTGGTTTTATGTATGCTGGGGAGAAGTGTGGTAAACCTTAATTGTCTTGTTCATCCCTGTGCCATATTTCTTGAGGGACCATTAAAGTTTGTTCTCTATCAGAAAGGTACAGACTAATCTGAATTTGGCTTAAATTCAATATTACATTGAAATAACATTTTAAGTAAAAATGGGTCATTTCACTCAACGTAGAAATGCTGATTTAGGCTTTGAAAAATACGAGACTTTTATAAGTATTGAATACCTGCTATATGGACTTACATTTGAAGAAGAAATTCTCCTTTCTTTGCTCATTTTTTGATCATTGAGAGTTTCTTAAGAACCTGTGTTGGTATGCAATACAGCTTTGTTCTGTATTTGCTCTAGATCTTTAATGTTTCACGAATACTTGAATTCTTAATAACTTTGGTTTTTTTAATAAGGGTGTCTTTTGTTTGTCTTTATTCATGGAAAAAATATTTACAGGTAAACTAGAAGTATGTAGGAAAGCTAGCAGCGTCTTAACCTAAAACATGAAGATGCCTCCATAACCCCAAGAAAACCTTCAGCAGTAGCTCTTGTCTTGATCAAGACAGCATTGTTTTAACACGGAAACTGCTACTTATGGAAACCTACTTCACAAAAAACTCCAAAACCTACTGCAAAGTTATGTGATCTTTCCCGCTGTGTGTCCATGGAGCCTTTACAGGCTTCAGCAGGGAGCAGTAGAGGGAAGGTGGAAAATACAGAGAGGGAAACTGAATTTAAACAGGAATCTAGATGGAGAAGAGAATGAGAAAGCTGGATCATGGAACAAAGTGAAGAAACAAGCTGGATTTCTTGTGAAAGAAAATACAGGGACTGAAAGACATAGAACAAATGAGTGAGGGATGGAATGGGGACAGGGAAGCAGAGGCTTGTACTGGAGTGCTGAGTTGGGAATACTCCTGAGTAGCAATAATCATGGGAAATGGCAGGAGAGCAAATACTTCTTTGGAAGCAGGAAAGACGAGGTACGAGGTCCAAATAGGACCTTTTGGACAGCTTCTGTGGTATATTTTGCCTTTTTATTTGTATAACTGTGTATTAAGTTTTTCTTTTTTCTATGATCACAGCCAGATTCTTTTACTATATAGAACCAATGCTAAATGTGTGAACTTGTATGGACTTGTAAATTTATGGAATAATATTATTTATGAGGTTTTACAATCTATTTATAGCCCTTTATTGTAGCAGGAGGCTGAGGATGGGGACAGAGTACAAATGTAGGAGAGAAGGTAGATAGCGCTTCTTTTTGTCGACTAGGAAAGAGACTTCCATCACACCATGAGGCAAAGTCAGGACACAGTAAACCTAGAGATGCTGCTGCTTTAACACCAATGTAGGACTTTGTTATCTTTTTATGTGAAGTAGAATTATGGCTGGAGAAACAAAGGACAGACTACTTGAAAGCATAGTTGCATAATGCTTTGTCTTATAATGTCAGAGTCTCTCTGGAACTAAATTTTGTAACTATGTAAGGACTATGAATTTTTACAACCTCTAAGGCTTATGCGGTTTAAAACTTAGATACTATGCTTGACAGCAAAAATCCGTGTAGTCTCTACTGAGTCCCTTTGAAAAAATCGTAGTGTCACCACTAAAGTACAGCTATGTCCCTGCTCCATGCTTTTCTCAGATACCTCTCATTCTCTATTACTATTACAAACTCCTTGCTTGAGGTGTCTCTTGCTCTGTTTATCCCAATGGAGTAGGTTTGCTTTTGAGGACGGGTCATTCTCCTCCTTCTTCAGGCTGCACTGTTTCTGCTTACCAGTAGTGCAGTAGCCAGCAAAAGCGAATGGGTATTTTCTCTTTGCTGTTGAGAGTCATCCTTCTAAAGGGAAACCGTGAACAAACAAAAAAGATAAAGCCCCTGTCATCACTAAATTAATCTCTACATTTCAAAGAGTCTGTCCTTGAGTGCAGTAAACTTTGGTTAAACTCTTTTGAAGGTGGAGAGAGAAGGAAGAGAAAGTGAATGTCAGAGAAATAGGATAAATGTTTACTGACTTAAATGAAAAGAGCTATTCATGTAAGCAATCACTGAAGAAAATACTGAAAAATATAGGATCTAGAACTTAAAGTACTCTGGGGATCTTAGAGTGAAAAGTATGAGAAATTAGATAGCGTTTTGACTTACAACAAGATGTGAGCTGAACCAATATATTTTGTCAAGAGGATGTCTTCAGTGGTATGTATTCCTGAAGTCAGTGAGAAGTAGCAAGTGCTTTATCAGCTCACAAACTTGTAGTAGTGAATGTGGGGGTTTGGAGGGCAGATGGGGTGGGCGTAAAGTGACAAGGAAGGAGAAGGGCTTCTTAGACTCCTCTTTGTCACTGATTTACTGTGTTTCTATCCTTTCTCTCTCTCTCTCTTTTTTTAACTGTCTTTGTCTTTTACTACAACAGTTTAATCAAAAGTTAATCAATTTATTCACAGTATGGTGTGTCTTAAAATCCCATCATTTCTGATACTGATGAAACGATGCCCCTGTTGCAAATGAACAAGTGATCCTCCTTCAGGAGTCAGCTGAAATGGCTTTGGCTTTGTAGTACATTTTAGCATCAGGACATGAGTGAATGCCATCCTTTTCTCTGTGCGATAATGCTTCAAAATGTAACTGTAAAATGCCAAACAGAACTATTCTCCCCAGAGATTGAAATGTTATTGTCAACAACTTTATTTAAAAAAAAAAGAAAACTCACATATTGAGATTGTTGTAAGAGGCACAGCAGTTAATTTCAGAGCTATGAAATATTGATATCTATGCTTTAACCTTGAGATCCAGCAGAAAGTATGTTAGCATTTTGCTTTATTAATATCCATTGACTTTATGGAAAGTCAGTGGATATAACAGTAGAACTTGATCAGAGAATATTTGTATAAAGAGTCAGATTCTGTTTGTACTGACATATGGGTGTATAAAGGATAAACTGCCATTTGTGCAAACATCCAGACAATAAAAAAAATCACTCATATGCATGCTGATTGAAAAAAACATAGTGACTGCACCTGAATAAAGCTGTTAACAATTCAATAAATTTAGTTATAATATTATGGGAGATCTACTTGCGTAATGTTCAATTTGAATAGAGACAATAGGATTGCTTGAAAGTGGTCATCCAGCCAGTCATCAATACCTATTTTACACTGACCTGTGATACAAGGTGGGGTTTTTTTCATTTTGCATTTCAATTGTTTACATATTTCCAAGGTGATTTAGTTATTCAGCTTTCAAGACACTGCCTGAAATATGGTAAATGAATGAGAAAAAATTAAGTAGATGTCAGTCTTAGTTGACAATAAATTGTATTGCTTGACAAACACAGTAAAATTCTATGAAAAAGAACATGAAGTTGGAAGGGCTTTTTCTGTTGTTTATGATTTTTTTAACTTAACCAGCAGCAGCATCTACTTTTTAATAGAAACCAAAGAACACAAAAAACCTTTAATATATGCTGACCTCATTTTTACAAGGGAAGAAGGAAACAAACTTCCTTTCTTATAGCTGTAATATCACATTCTCTGAACCCTGTTGTTTGTTAGTTGCTTAAAGCAGAAATTGCAATTGCAAACAGTAGTGTTCTTTCTTCCCTTTCACAATAGCAGCATTAATTAGAAAAAGAATACTCAGACAAATCTAGTTCTTATTGTTCTTTTAATCTATATGGGGTGATATTCAATTCTCTAGTAGAACTCAGTAACTTTATAATGAATATGGGCATCAACTAATATGTGATAATTTACAGCATGTGATGTGAAAAGTAATTTTAAATGTAGTAAACTTGCTAGTATGCCTGTGTAAGAATGCTTTGTAGATTCAAGCTTCTGAAAACTGAGCCATTCTCTATGTTAGCAATTGCATAGGTTTAAAAAAAAAATAATTTGTATTTCCAACAGTATTAGGAAAGGAATGAGAGTTGAGCTGTATTTAGCAGAATTTTTCAAACTTTTAAAATCTACTTCATATAAGTCATACAACATCTCTGTTAATCTGAGTGATAGATTTCAGTCCACCATTCTTTTTCTCAGAGTACATCCTACCATTTTAAAAATATGTATATTTTAAAGCTTAATGTATTGGAGAATAGCCATGCTATTGCTTAGGCACAGAAAGAGGTGAGGTGAACTGCGGAATTTGAGGGATTTGTGCCTTTGATTCCTCCTGGAAAGTTAGACATGGTTCCATGCAGGCAGTGGACATAAGGTTGCATACCTTAGCATACTCAGCTAGCTTACACTTCCTACAATGATGAAGAGTATTCATAGAGAAAGGCATGTCATAATGATGCTGAGCATCTGAAATATTGCAATTGCAGTAATTCAATCAACAATTTTCTGGTTGCAAAGATATGCAGTAGAAACTGGGTAGATGTACACAAATTGTTAAAATGTCTTATGCCCCTCTCCTGTGGCAGGGAGAAGACAATTATTCTGACTGTAAGTATAGAATATTTATTCAGGATTTAACCAGTCAACTAATGAGGCACCCATCTCAGAGGATAAGTTGTCCAAGCATCTGTGAGATACAATGCACAAAACTGGCATAAACTATATTAAAACAGGCTGCTAAACTCTGCTGATTTTGTAAGTAAGGTGAGAGTATTACATCTAACCAGAGTGGAAAACATGTGTTTAACACCTGTGGTTACAGCTCAAAAGACACAATAATTATGTGTAATAAATAGCGGAACCAGTTGGTTTGCACTGTGTTTGAGTTCCAGGATCAAGTTCTTATATAACCAGGAATGTTTCAGAAGAAGTGAGATTTCTGGAAATCTTTCTTCTTTGAAAAGGGGATAAAACTGTGAGAGGTAAACTCATAACCATACAAGTAATTTAAAATTAAGACTTGAAGTTGAGGGGTTTTTTGCTAAAAATTGTGTGAAATTACAGAGGGAGACGGGGCTGCGTAAATGAGGCTGACCGTGTTTCATGGAGAGGTAGCTAGAATAGTCAGGGGGGAGTTAGAATACAAGGTTGTGGGGAAGCCAAAACCAGCAAAAACTTAGGGAGAAGTAGTGCTGCCAAAGGACTTAATGTGCTGGTGTATGTGAAGTAGGAACACTGGAATTAATTAAATTATTGTTAGACCCTGCGACAGGAAGATATGGGGGACTGGCTGGCTGGGCAGCAGCTCTGTTGAGAAGAACCTGGGCGTCTGAAAGCTGAGCATGAGCCAGGAATGTGCACAGACATGGTGGTGGTATGCTTCCTTTCTCCTTGTGCTGTCACTCATGGCCATGCTCCTGCAAATCCTGATGGCATCGTTATGGTGGGTTCTCATGGGAAGGAAATGCCAGTGGCATGCAAATCACCTCTTCTTTCCCCCTTTCCCTACCTATTGGTTGTATCTTTTGGCTTACATTAGGGAACGCAATAAAATGCATGTGCAAAGCTTAACCAGTCAGTCTGCAGCACCTGTCTGTGACCAAAGCATGTTCCAGTCAATGCTAACAGCATCATAAGCGTGAACAACCTATAGGGAGTTTGAGCAGGTCCTAATGAAAACTGCATGGCTGTTGTGGTAAACCTTATGCACCAGAGAGGATGCCCAGGGAAGGACGCTTGTCTGGGCATGTCCTAAGTCTGCAGACTTGGAGGTAAAATTTTCAGATATAGAATCATAGAATCATAGAATGGTTTAGGTTGGAAGGGACCTTGAAGATCATCAAGTTCCAACCCTCGTGCCATAGGCAGGGACACCTCCCACCAGACCAGGTTGCCCAAGGCCACGTATAGCCTGGCCTTGAACACCTCCAGGGACTGGGCTTCAACAACCTCTCTGGGCAACCTGTTCCAGTGCCTTACCACCCTTAAACTTACACCCTTTTACATATGTATCTAATGTACTGGGCTCTGTCAGTCACTGTGCAGATTCCAAGTACTTCTGCAGCATTTGTCTTCACCCTTTGGAACTGTGGCTTCTCCATGCAGTGGTGTTTATATGACAGTATTGCTTCAGCTTGGAGGGTACACAGGTGACTATTTCAAGAAAATTACTGGAATACACGTGCAATATCGCTTTCAAAGAAAGATCAGTGACTGCAACTTCTTAATTGCATGGGTGATGAAAAATGGTTGATTTGTTTGTTGGGTTTTTTTCTGTACCATTATTCAAAGGCATTTCATACACTTTATGCTTCAAGGTAGCAGCTGCAAGTGCATTTAAAAAAAAAAGGTAAATATACTTTTTTTTTGGGCTCAGGGCAGTTAAGTAAGCATAAAGCACTGCTGAATCACTTTGATTCAACACTGAAATTAATGTTCTTTTTTTGTCTTCCCAAAGACAATTTTTAATATTTACCATAACAAATCCTAGGAGAGCAGAACAATACAGATTGACTTAAAAAAATTAAAATTGTGGAAATGGTAAGAAACTAGTGCATTTGCTGTTAGTTTGCCTTCATCAGCCAAGATATATTTAATATAATGCTTCTGTTTTGTCTGTTGGAAAATGGTGAATGCCTCATTAACCTTCCTCATGTCACCCATTGCTTTCTAGATCTTTCTCATATTATTCCTCCATCCTTCCTACTCTATTTAGTAAGAAGGTGATTGTCCTTCTCTGTTACTTTTCCAGTTCTATACTGACAGTCTATGAGATGGGGGACCAGACCACTCAGTATTCATAGTATGGGGGCATCACCAGTACACGAGCCTAATGAGATCTTTTTTGTTTCCTTGTCTTTACATTCTTAGTGTCTAACATCATTTCACGCTTATCTACATTGACTTTCATTTACCGTTTTATTGCTCTGTAAGTTAATATTGCAAAACCCTTCTACATTATTTCCAGTTCACTTGGTGTAAAAAGCATCAGCTCAGAAACTTCAGCCATCATGACCTGCTAGAACTGAAGGGAGAAATGTAGCTCTGTGGTTGAGGGAGTTATTTCAGCTTTTAGCTAGAAGGTTGAAGACTCACAGTGGACATCCGATCTTAAAAACAGAATGAAGTGGAAAAGCATGTTTATTCTTTTGTCAGGGTGACTTTGATTGCACTATATAAATTATTATTCACTGTAGGAGTAAGTTTAGCAACTGTTTTATGCTGGATATCTCACTGTTTATGATCAAATTTCTCCTTAGCCATTGTTCCTATTATAAATCTAGGTAAACTGTATGTGTGCACATATGTACACAAACAAATTTTTTTTGTTTTTGCCACCAGGATAGGATGCATGGAGGTCAATATTATGCAGTTTATCAGCCACTCTTTGTCAGGATGAGACTCTTCTTAGACTAGAATTCCGATCCCTTGCTCTCATAATCAGACTGTTATTTTCAGTCTCTCCATCGTTGCCAGGTCATTAGAGGTAGGAGACACATGAGATCCTTTACTTGGAGCAAAACAATGTCTCAGGAAGAGTGGGATTTAAATCTAAGATCTCAGAATGCAAAGAGAGGCAGAATCATTATTGATGCAGGTATTTATACATAAAGTTGTAATTAAAAGCATCCTTTATACAGCATAACAAATTGCAATCAGGGCAACTGACTTCTTGCTCTGAAAGACAAAATCAGAAAAAATGTTTGTGCCTCCTTCCCCCCACACACCCCCCTCAAATGAAAGTTCCAAAAGAAAAGGTTCAAACCAGAATACAAGCAAGACTTTGTGAAGCTGGGGAAGCATGTCTAGCTTCTTTAAAAAAGAAATACAGCTAGTGTTGAACAATGTCTAGCCACTAGAAGATAGTAGGAACATACTAAATCACAGCTGTGTTGTGGGTTTTTTAAGAATGTCCTCCACTCATAAATCAGTCTGATCATCCTTAAAAGTGTTTCAAAACAGGCCCTTTCAGGTTGGTCCACTTCTCTGTGCTGCTCTTTTTCAGATTGATCAAAAGCCTATAGTAGATTTCTTTTGTACCAGGGACTTAGCAGCACTGAGCACTGCTGCGGTGCCTGGCTAGTCCTCATCACACTGCAGAAAAGTAATGATTCCTCTTCCTCTGCTTTCTTGGGCACAGTCAGTTTTGCGTTCACAGCTTAGCACGCACCAGTAGGATCCTCGCTAATGTTGGCTACTGTCTGGTTCTGGGCGAGAACTTCAAGCTGCTGAAGTTATTCTCAGTTCACAAAGACAGAAGTCTGCTTTCATAAACTCTGAGCAAATATATGAAAAGTAGGTAGCAGCTACAGGACCCCTGGCACTGCCCTTCTTAAAAAAGAAAAACAAAATTCCTGTCAAGTACGTTGAGAAAGACACTGACCCCTTTCTTCAGGAAGGGATCCGGCAGATAGAGTCCACCTTCAGCAGCAGTCAATCAAAAGTACCTGTACATTCTGATCACCCAATTACCTCTTAATAAAGTTTTCTGAACATATTTTAGTACCTGATATCGCATGAGCTTTGTGGAATGAACCTAAGTGCAAACATGGACCTTTGACTGTTCAAGGACTAGGTCCAGTAAAACGTTTAATACCAGTAAAGCGGCACCATTCACTGTATAAGCACCTTAAAATATCAATCTATTTAACATCCAAGAAGCACACAGGGGAAAAATTCCTAAGCGTGATGAGAGAGAGACAGGAGACAGTAATGATCAGAAAGAAATTGAAAGAAAAAAACAAATGTCATTAGAAGAGGGAAAGGGAAGGCAAAGTTTGATCAATAGGAATGTTTTAAAAAGATGTGTTAGTGAAAGAGATGAGCAGTCAATCACAGTAAAAAGTAAAGATAGAGCTATAAGCAAGGTGCATAACTTTTATGGGTTTTGTGATGCTTGGCTTATAGACAGTTTTATATCCTCTTGTGACAATAAAATATGTTTTCTTCTTTGTTTTAGGAGAGGAAAGCACTCTCAGAATGTGGTGGTTATTAATAAATGTGTTGGCTATTACTTTTTCGACCTCCTAATGCATACTGTAGCTTTAAAAAAAAAACAACAAAACAGCCTTCTGAAACTCTCTATAATGACTTTTGTTATTTGGAAATTCTGAAAATATAGTGACTGGCAACTTGTACCTACCAAAGGCTTTTTGTTTTAATGATATGATCCTGATAGCTGCTTATATGAGAAATAGCACCATGCTCAGAATATAGACTTTGTCATTGCTCATTCTTACAGTCTACTGGCCTCTGAATGGCTGTAGCTTCTCCATTCTACCACAGCTGCAAAATCATTTCAGGTAGCCACAGAAAGCAACTTAACAGCTGTATCAGCCTTTTCATCAACAACTTCTGATTAACTGTTGTATCAGCCATATTCTTGGGGTGGGGATAGGTAATGGAACAAAACTGGATCCATAGAAGCTACATCTAAAGCTGCAACAGAAACTGCTGTTTCCAATTTGAATCTGCAGCAAGAGCAAAGAGATCATGCTACCAAGTAGCTGATGATATGAATAAAAAATTTATAGTTTGGAACCAGACAGTGCTTATTTTAAGGGAGATGGCTGGCAACTGGGATTTCTTCAAACGGGTAGTCCTGGTAAAAGCCCAATAGGTACAGCCGTATGCAGCTAGCTGCTTCTGTGATCTCACAAGGCCTTATAGTTCTCTTGTGTTTTATTATATCATTTGAAACAATATTATGTAGGGAGTAAGCAAATAGTTCTTCAGTATCTGATCTCAGTGGGTTGTGTTGAAGGGTTTTAAAACCAGCATATTTTCTGTCAGTTACTACAAATTCTATTTTGAATTTGTGTTACGAAGAACTATTTTTCTTTACAGATTAAAACACTGATCTTCTTTTAATCTATTAAAAATACCTGAGTTAAAGGTAAAAACGCTGAATGCAAAAATGAATCAAAATGGCTTTCTAGTGCTCAGTCTCTGCCCACTGCTTCATGGTTTGGACAACATGAGACACGAGATGAACTTTGCACTGCTCCTCCTTAATGGCAACTGTAATTCTTCAGCTAGTTGACTTGGGGCATTCATAAAGCATTTACCTACAAAGAGACTTGGGGTTCTGTGCCAGGAACCGGAAAGGTAAACATTAAGCAGTACCATGTCTCATGGTTAGTTGATTACATCCTTTTGTGAATCTGGTCCTTTGAGAGAACCCAGAAGGTTAATAAAGGGAATCCAAGCAACAAAATAAATTCTTTAGAATACTTCTGTACAACGCGGAGAAGCTTGTCAGGCTTTATGAAACGTATCTTCATGCCTAACAAATACTAACCATAGATACAAAGTCTTGAGTAGAACAAATGACTGGCACTGTATCCTCTACACTGGAGAAAATCCTCTCTAGACTAAGACTAACTGTATGAGCTCCCAGAGGTCTGTGTCTATATACGTCTGCCAAAAAACTCCAGTGAAATCACTACAGCCTGATGAAAGAGAAAATTGTGTCAGTTTGGATCCTTCTGTACTGTTCTGGCAAATGAGATAAATACTCAATTCTCTGTAAAACAGAATGGTTGCCTCTGTCTCTTACTGAGGAGTTCACTTCTGGCCTCATCAAAATGACATCAAAATTTACAGCAGTTTTATGTTTGATATTTCATGGTATTGAGGTTGTATTACCTTGTATCACATGCTCTTGTTCTTGCATTAACGTGCTGTCACCTGAGTCACTAGCACTGAATCTGGAGGGATTTAATAGTCTACAGCTATGGACGTGGTACTGTGACCTCTGTATTCTAACTCTAACACCCCTAACTTGTCTTTGAGTAATATGAAGTTTCATTATATGATATACTGAAACCAAGGCAGTGTCCCAAATCTGGCAGGATCGTGTAAAACTAAGCTGATGCAGAAATAAGTGGTTGTCTCTTTCAACCTAACATGCATTTCTGAATATTAACTTCTTTGGTTTCATGTGTTATCTTTCTGAGATTCTTATACACACACACAAATTCTTTCTCATAAGACAATTAGAAACCTTATTTTGAAAAAAATTAAATACACAGTGTATTTTCAGAAGGGAGAAAACAGGCTGAAATGAGAAAAGTATTAAGTGTGAAGACAAAATCCTGACCAAAACTCTCACAAAAAGGGAAAGAGAGGAAAAGGCAAATCTTATCCCTTGCTGAAACTCATAGTAATGTTATTCTATAAATACAGAAGAAAAAAGCTTTCATAAACCAGAATAAATCACACTGGAAGACTGTGCTGGCACAAGATGGAAGAAAGGCCTCTGCACATGTTGAAAGCCTTTACTTACCTCTTCTCTCATCTGAATCTTAAGAGAATTTCAGCTTAATTAGAGATAAACAAATAAAAATATTCAAGGAAGTTCTTCATACTTAATCTGGGTGCATTTTTTAAACCTTCTATTCAGTGTTCTCTTTAAATAGTATCTATCGGTAATCCTCATTCACTTGTTATCGTTATCTTGCATGCAAGTTCACTTAACTATAGGGAGATCCTTAAAAGTAAGGTTTTGGCATTCCCCAGCAATTGCCCTTCACCATCATGGTGCATAACTGCAGAGGTTGTGTGTTGCTAGTTTGAGAGCTGGTATGGGAGGAATCAATCTTCCAGTGATCAAAGATAACAAAAAGAGCTCATTGACATCAGCAAAGGCTGTAGAGACGGTGCCTCACCCTCAAAACTTGGAAACGATTATATGAAAACCAGAGTTCCATTGTCACTGTCTCTTGAGTTTGACAGAAGTTTCATGCTCATTGTACGCCTGAGGGATTTTATTGTCATTGAGTTATGAGCAGTGGTATAAAGGGGTTACGTCAAATATTGAGCAACAAACATTTTAGTGAAAATTTTAATTATAAAGGTCTAACTTAGTCTTACATATATGAGCCTTTCTACAGTCATACTAGAGATCAAAAATTTTTGATGGGGTTTTAGTGCCACTCAGCAATGTATGATCTGGTTTCAGGATAAACAGATTCATGTTCCCACCTGCAGCTGGTTCTGGCCAGAGGAGGTTAGGCAGGTATCACCACCAACCTGCAAAGGGAGCTAAGGCAGTTCAGAAGCCAGACTGGCCCACAAGACAATCCATGCTGTGCTTGAGCTCAGATCAGGTGTCATGCTCATCCATCCACAAACTGCATATCCATCCTTCAATCACGAAATTGATTATATGCTCTCTGCATATTGTTTCCATGTAGTCTCAATTCCTGAATCTCCATCTAAGTGCTGCTTGTTAAAATGTTTATGTGTAATAGCAAAGAACATATTCCAAATATGAAATCCTTAATTCTTTCTGGAATTTTTAGACGGTTGTTTTAAAATATGTCTGCTATGGTACATATTGTAAAAGCTATTTCACTTTATAAGAGAAAGTGGGAAATGAAATGTGAAACTCTAGTTTCTTCAGGAAAGTTGAAAGTTGAAAAGTACCAGAGCTGTCAAGAGTTGTGAATCCTTTATGGTACTGCTGCATAAGAAAGACATCAAATGAAATCTCAGAATAAATTATGTACATTCAATACAAGAGAAATCAAGAAGATCTATAAAAATTATAACTTTGAAGTTCTTTAACATTAGTAATTTATCAAATAGCCATTTTACAGCATGCTAATTAATTTTCTATATTCTGAATACATTTATATTTCCTTTTGAAATCCAGCCTATTGTTACTAAATCACTGTTGTTATTCAAACCTCTCCAGAATCTTAGTACTCTTAAAAGTTCTACTAGTTTGCTAAAAGTATTATCTCCTCCAAATCTCATTGAAATCTTAGTCAACTGATAAGTAATTAAAAAAGGGGGTTTTTTTGTTTTCATTGTTCAGTTGATTTGCTTGCTATAGTTTTGTCTTCTCTTTTTTTTTAATTTGGAGAGGTCAAGAAAGTCTATTAAATGTAGAATGCTCTTAGACAGAACTTCCTGCTCTCCCTCTGGTCTGCATGAAGAATCCTTCCCTTCAGACTTCTTGGGAAGATGGTCTGTTCTCAGATACTTACTGGTGGTTTCAAGCTTGACTGGCAATACCAGTAGGATAGGCAGGGCAGAACTTTAATGCTGTCTTTCTCCTTAAAGGTAAATGGGGCTGATTTTATCTAAAAAAAAATCTTAGGAAAAAGTGGTTTCCTTTTTTTTTATACACTATCGTCACCCATGTTTTTTGATTTAGGACTTATCAAGTAGTTACTTATAAATTGTAGTATGTGCATCAAAATGGAGGCTGAACTTGTTGCCAAGAAGGCTTGATTTTGTGTTATTTATTATTAATTGAGGACTAATAATGGTCATTCTGATTCCCAAAGAGTAAGCGAGGAAAACTTGCCACAGTGTAATGAAGGATCAAGTCTGAACTCTGAGGCATTTTAGAAAGACAGAAGAATTTTACTTCCTTTGAAGAATCATTCTTATTGCCTAATGTGTTGAAAAGACTTTTAGAAAGGCATCGTCCTTTACTTATGATGCTTCCAGTCAGAGGTTACCTTTACATGATTTATGACAAGGTAGCTCTCAAAAGTATGAAAATGTTTGCAATACTTGAATAGTCTTCAGTATCATGTTCCTTGTATTTTCCTCTTTTCAGTTCTCTGTTGAGTGGAAACTGTATTTTAGGGAGCTGATTTTTTTCCCTGTATTTGTTGCATTTGTAGTAGATCATTAATGAATTGACATAGATTTGAATTGTAGATACAGTAATTTTTAATTAAGTCAGGAAAAAATTCTAAGCTCTACTGGAAGATGATTAACTGAAATGGAATAATTATTTGATATTTCACATCTTATGGGGAGATATATTTATGCTTGAGGTCTGTCTTGTGGTTATTTTGTTCAACCTGGAAGTTTGAACATATCCAGTAACTTTATCCATGTAGTAGAATGACTAGAGATACATGTATATATAAAATAGTTTGTTAGCTTGGATAGACTAGGCAAATTTGTATTGAGAAACAGTAATTTCACTTGATTGTATAGTTTTAATTCTATGAGCAAAGCAATAAATTAGTAACATAGTTAAAATAGTCTTTGGACTTATTATAGAACTGTGAAGAGGTTTAGAATTCTAAAACAGTCAAGGAAGTCCCTAAAACACCCCATAGTAAACAGGAAAATTTGGGGAAAAAATCGTGTGTTAACATTAATTTATCTTTTGCAATTTTTAAAGTTTTCATTCTTATTGAGAGTTCATTGAGAATGTCTTAACAGAAAACCATGCTGAGACAAAGATAGTAAACCCAATATACTGATTGCTTTTTCAATGAACCTAGAGATAGCAGAAAAGTTTCTTAAAGGATGTCAGTTTCTACCAGAGAATTCCAAGGTAGAGAACAAATGCTGCTGAATTACCACTTGCCCAAGAAAGTTTGTCTTTGACACTTCTTTACGATTGTGTTATTAATATTTTCAACTAACTTCCTCTTGTTCCAGACATAAAATATTATTTTTCTTCCTTGTTTTTTATTTTCCCACTTTTTTTTTTCCTGTCACTGGTCTCATTTTCTTTTTTTATTAATGGAGAGAAATTTTGTTTATAGTTCTTAGGCAGCAGTCTATTTTTCGCACACCTCATTCTTTTCTTCTCCTAAATTAGCTGTTGTTTAGTTTTTTGGTTTTCTACTAATTTTTTCTTTCTGCATGTTCAGCTACAGGTACATGAAATCGTAAAATGAAATTCAGAATTCCCTGCTTTTGTTTGTGCGGTCTTCATTTTCTAAACTAGGCTCCTTTTTTTTTTTATCACACTTCTGTTATCATTAAAATATGTTGTTGATTAAAAAACATCACATATTGTAACCCCTTGTGTGAATGCCTTCTTGTACATTACAGCTCTTGTTTGGAAGACTGTCCTTTAATATTAGTGTCTAGTCTGCCACTGATGAGTAACAATATCTTTGAGCAATCTTTGACCAGTACTTGGGGCAAAGGGCAAACAACAGAGGGAAAATAAAAGGCCCTTCTTTTCCCTCAATATGTAGTTCAGTCCTGAAATGACTATATTTAAAAAAAGTCACTGAACTGGCTTTTTTGTTTACTTGTTTATATGCTCCTACATACTTTACTGGCATATTTTTACCGAACTTTTCTCTGACTCTTTTTAATCAACATGAATCTAAAATTGAATTAAATTATTTTTTATTTTGTATATAGTCATCAGAACTCAGTTTTATTTGCAGTGTCCTTTATCAGACTGATTTCTCTTCAAATTGTGCCCTCAGATGCTACCATCCTAAGGATAATAAAATTTTGAAGATGTAATTTAAAGTCTATTTTGGGAATAGTCAGCTTCCATAGAAGTAGCCCAAGGAAACACTTGACCTGCAGAAACTTTATTACTAGTGATTTTGTTCTTTTTCTTGATTAGGTATCAAGTTGACTTTCAGATCCTGACCTCTTTCTTTCCACTGAGGAAATAAT
Organism: Pluvialis apricaria; assembly: GCA_017639485.1. Lineage (NCBI taxonomy): Eukaryota > Metazoa > Chordata > Aves > Charadriiformes > Charadriidae > Pluvialis > Pluvialis apricaria. Next base: position 99,819,422 of record CM030009.1, read on the forward strand.
TTTCTTACACAGTTTTGAACAATCATGCACCACCAGGCACAGAATTTACAAGATAATTTTTGCCATCTGTTTGTGGAGTTTTCCTGTCCTGTGTCCTTTTTCTTGTTTTTTATAGCAACCTTAATGAAATGGCAAGTACAAATTGTATGAGGCTTGAGGCAGGAGTAGAATAACAATGTATGCTATGAAATAATAATGGACAGTGCTTTTCAACATTCTGCAAAGCTGCTTTTTAATGGTGGTAGAACCACTTGAAAACACAAAATGAAGTAGATATGAGCAGACCTGGTGTATTGCTTCTCAATCTGTTCGTACTAGTATCCTAGCAAGACAAGGATATTTGCTCACCTCAGAATTTTCAAGAGGCAATTTTGTAAATACATGGCAAAATGATACATTCTTCACAATGATAATGCTTTGAGCAGACATGCTATCTCAAGAATAGTAAAGTGCTGTAGATTTTGTAAAAATTATGACCTTTATGATTCTGGAGTCTTCATTTCTTCTCATGTTACATCCAAGTCCATCCATTACAATGGGCCAAGCTCATCTTTCAGCCAAATATTTAATGTAATGCCATAGTACTTAATTCCATTTACACGTCTTAGCTAACCACAGACTGCTGTTAGAGAACTTGTATATACAGTATAAAATTCCTATGAAGTTCTAAATAGCTTTTAGGATTTCATCTCCAAGTTTTCTGTACAGCTGACCATCTTTTGAGGATGAGTACAGAACTGGGATAGGTGCAACCAACATGCTGTTACTCCAGCCACTCTCCTCAGTGACTCAGGCCAGAGTTATTCTAAGGGCCTGGACTGGCAGCTGAGGTGGCAGGGATTGCAAAGCTATTTTGAGTTTATTGTTGCCAACAGACTGAGAAAAGGGAGAGAAAGTCAAAGGGGGTTTGTGTTTTCTCACTAACTGCTTCCTGGAGCTGCACAACAACTTAAACCAAATTTCCATTTCACAATTCAGGGTTTTTTTTTTGTGTAGAAGTAAAGCCTGGTGAGTATCTGGCTTGCAAGACTATAAATTTTGTATTGCCATTCCTGAGACAGAGTTGCTTGCCCCTTTCATGTGGACTGCAGTCCACACAGTGACTGCTGGCTACCTATGCACGGAACTTCAGTTCTACCTTTGCAAGATTAGAGGTTACACATCCTTAGTTGTTGCCCTGTTATTCAGTGGTTTGTGTTTGGGTGGTTTTTTTAATATCTAAATGGTCTATTTATAGAGCCAGTAGACAAAAGTCTGAGTCCCAGTTTGCCCATGAAATTATCAAATAATGCTGTTAGCGTTGAATAGATGTCAAGTAAAGAACCTGTAAAGTTCCCATCTAGAGTTTCTGATCATCCAGTGGAAAACAATTTTTTTTACATTCACACTTACAAACCAGAAGAGTCCCAAGTGCAAGTTTTCAATGACAATTTTGAATCTTAATGGTCTGGAGAAAGAAGACAGGAGGTTCTGTTCCTTGCTGAAACATTTTCTTGTTTCTGATGGGAATTTATTGGTTTCTAAGGAATTTGCTGCAGTTTATTTCTAGCATGTCTTGAACCTTTGTAGTTTTATTTTCCTTTTAATAACTAGTGAACGTGTTTTTTGTGTGCTGCTAATCTTCATCTGTAGATGTTTCTCAGGAGAAAAAGTGGGCATTTTTTGTTTTGATTTTCTGACTTGCGTCAACCCTAAAATATAGAAGTTCTAGGAGAGAGAAAGTAGCAAGTTTCATTTTTCCCTTGGTACAACTCACACAAAAACATTTTTGTTTCTACTGTTGAGTAACAAATATATCTCAGTTCACTTTGCATTGGAAGTGAGGAACTTGAGGCAAAATATGCATTCTGCTAAAGCAACACGCAGAGGCATACAGAGTGAAGACCTTTGTCACTGTATGATGTGAGCTCTAATGTTTCTTGCTTCTAAGTGAGGCCTGGGAATTTTTTCATGCACATTCTAGCAAATGGTTCACTGAACTGAAAGTCAGGTACAGGACCTCATTCCTGTGCGATCTTGGGTAAGGTACTTCTTTATCCTTTGTGGTCCTGTGGCTTTAGTGGGTTATCCCCTGAGAAGTGCTGCAAAGTCAAAACTGGTATTTTCTTTGTCTCAGTTCAGTCTCACTATGATGAGGGTTTAATGCAAATACTTCAAATAGCTGACTCTTTGAAATAAAGAAATGCGTTAAAATTTCTTTGAAATAATATTTAGAATTTATTAATTTTTATTTATTTATTTTAAGTTGAAGGCATCTGTTGTAACTAGAATTTTATTTTTAAATGGAGAATTCTTATATGTGCTTCATTGCCTGGTACAATAAGAAATATCAGGTCAAGAAAAGACTTGACTGAAATTTCTGGATTTGTTTTTTTTTCCTAACACAGATATAAATAATAATAATCATCATTATCTAACAAAAACAACGTCACCGAATACTTTGTTTTTACCAGAGTGAGTTTGTCACTTAGCTACTTTAAGTTAACTTAAAAAAAAAAAAAAATCTTACATGTAACATGTTTTCTCAAATGGTTTTTACACATTCCCATCAGCCATTAGTATCATTTTCTCATTTGTGTGCATATAATGAGTATGGTTAGATCATTTAATACACCGGTGTGTCCAGGCAGCTCAATAAATTCCTGCAGTGATAAAAAACCATCAGCCTGTTTAGATTCTCACAAGGACACCACATGGATGGCAAGTGATTACGTTGTGTCAAGAAGCGTTCAAACTAGAGCAGGTACCGAATCGCAGTGCTGTAGCTCTCTCTGTTTGTGACACAGGCGTCTGTCCTGTGACATCAATTCTCAACCGACTGCAATGCAACATCCTTCATTACGCTGCGTCTAATGTAGCACAGTCCCAGCTTTAATATTCCCACCAGTGTAATGGTTGCGCACAGTTTAATTCTTGATAGCTTTCCCTGAATGTGAACAAGAGACAAATGCCTGGTGAGCGGCTGTATATCATTTAGTCATCTCCCTGTGGAAAGCAGTCATTTGAGCTAGATTTAAAATTAGAGAAGTCACAGACTTGGGCACTTACAGAGTTTCCCCTTTGCTCATAAAGGAGAAGAATAATGAGTTTCAGTACAAATTGTAAGGGCTAAAAATACTGCTTTGTGCAATGAAAATTGTGCTGTTATGTATCACCTTCCCCTTCCTCTGACACTTTCAATCAGCTTGTCAGCTTTCACTGGTAGATAATTTGATGAAAGCTTTGCACTGAGTAAGGCTTTTTGCTCAGTTGTGTACAGCAAAAATACTGCTTGTGTCAGGACCAATTAATAATGCTGAGCATGTTTTCATATATGTGAACAGTTACTATAAATCTTTTTTCCATGGAACACCAGGATCCATAAGAATAATGTTAGCAATAGGTACTAATGGCATACTTTGTGGCTGGTCTAAAGATGTTACAGCAGCCAGCTGATAAATTTGATGACAGCTGACAAATTTCTGATATGTTAGGGTGCCTGTTAGACTCCTGACAACATATTTTAAAGCTTCATTTCTTCTGCTTACCTTTAACCGTCCTTAAAGGCTGCAAAGCTCTATACAGATGTTAGCCCATGCTAACATTTCTCTCTTTCTAGCCTTCAATAAAAAGGGGTGGGAGGTGGGGGGGTTGCCACTTAAGACATTTGATATATAGAAGCTTTATCTATGTTCTCTCTTTTTTTTTTTCCTCTTGAGGCTCTGAGCCTAGGATTTTCATGACATTTACGATCCAAAGTACATAACACATATTATTAAAAGGCATGGGAAAAAAATATCTGATAAGGAGACTATGAAGTGCATCACAGTGTTTCCTTATAACAGTAGCATCTCAGTTGCAAAACAGTTGTTTATGAGGCAGTTATTACTGGACACCCACAGGATCTTCCTATCTTTTTCTCACTGGGAATTATATGCCAAGAGCTGGGGAATGAAAATACAACTACAGTGTCCACTGGAACTACAGGATCTGATCAGCTGAAAATTATAATAATTGAAAAAGTTAATGTGTCAGACACTTGGCTATATTGTGGAAAGTGTTTGTTGTTTTAGCTGATTCCATTCTGTCCAACCCGCTTTCATTTTAGATACCAATATTTGCTCATGAGTTATAGAAAGCTTCTGTGATGTTGTGTTAAATAATTTAACATTATTAACCAATTATTTTCCTCCAAGGATTTACAAATCTACCTTTACCCCTCAAGAGTGTAGCCTGCACATTATATTTGCCAGGGAAAGATCCCTCCTGTGAGAATATTTTCTTCGTTTTTAATTTTGTGATATCCGTAACACATCAGACCTAACTTAGGAATGGTTAATTATTTCTTGGTTACTTTATAGTTCAGGGTTATAACTTTCATTCCCTCTTCAGCTGCAGTCTATATGGAGAACAAATTCAAAAAACAGATTTAATAAAGTTCATATGTTAGTCAGTTCTGTTTTTTAGTTGTTTAGTATGGACACAGGTTGTAAATCGTTCCTAATTCAGATTTGTCATGATCCCTGAACTGTAATAAGAAGATTCATTAATAAGACCTGGTACAATTCCACTCTATTCTTAATTCTTTTCTCTACCTCCTGATTAATGTGCATTTCTTTACTGCTAGGCTTGCCTTTAAGTACTATTTATGGATTAGCTGCATATTTTTCATGTTTGCACTCATTTAACTAATTCTAGCAAAAAAAATCGTGCTAACACATATATTTCTACTTTTACTGATTATTCATGCATATTCAATATTTAAATTGGGAAAATCACACATGCTATTTTTTTTTTTTTTTTTTTAATGTACAACCCTTGTAAAAAATACAAAGGGAAAAAGTTTGGGTTTGTGTTTTTTGCTTTTTTTTTTTTAATAAAAAAAGACTTACATATTTCAACAGTTGAAAACTTTTTTCCTAGAGACTTTAACAACCCATAGAGAAATTAGGTTTCCACAAAGACGTATTTATTAAAAAAAAAAAAAAAAAAGTAAAACTAGAACATACAGTCTATTCCACAAGTATTGCACAGGTAATAAATATAAATTCATGTTGTCTGACAGTGCACTCAATTTTTTTTTATTTGCTTCATTTGTAAAAATTCTGGTCTGAGTCTCAAGGGTTGTATTGGTGGTTGGGGTAGGGGCGTGATTGAATGCACTCTTAGATGTGTCATGTTTCTTAGGGAAAAGTGGAGTAGATGGATGGATCCACATACAAATGATGATATCTGAGGACTGTCAAGTGAAATTCTAAAATGTACAAGGCAATAATTCAGCTGCCTTACAAAGGTTGTCGGAAAAGACCATATCAATCTTTGGTCGGTGAAAGCATCAATTGTTTCCATCTTGTTTCTGTTTTCAGTCCCTGCTTCTGATGTGCTGACTTCATAAAAGTCATTTCAGCATGTCTCCATTTCCCCATCTCTACAATGGGTGATTAATATATTAGATCTTGACAGCAAAGAGCTTTGAGATCCAGTAGTAGAAACATACAATACAAGAACTTATTATTGCATATCTCTTTATCAAAGGAAAGTGGCTTGGAAGGAAAGCATTACCTATAAAATTCCTTTTTGATTTTTTTCACTGCATTTGATCAGTCTGGGACTTTTCTTGTAAGTACAATTACAAAGGAAACATATAGGAAGCCAGTATTTCTTGTACAGGGGCCTGTGGTGCATACCTGGTTCCATTGTTGAAGTCACAGGGCTGAGTTCAGAACAGAATAGAATCATAGAATGGTTTGGAAATGACCTTTAAAGGTCATCTAGTCTACCCCTCCCTCACTCCTGCAATAAGCAGGGACATCTTCAACTAGATCAGGTTGCTCAGAGCCCCATCCATCCTGACCTTGAATGTTTCCAGGGACGGGACATCTACCACCTCTCTGGGCAACCTGTTCCAGTGTTTCACCCTCCTCACTACAAAAACTTTCTTCCTTATATCTAGTGTGAATCTACCCTCTTTTAGCTTAAAACCATTACCCCTTGTCCTATCACAACAGGCCCTGCTAAAAAGTTTGTCCCCATCTTTCTTGTAAGTCCCCTTTAAGTACTGGAAGGACACAATATTGTCTCCCTGGAGTCTTCTCTTCTCCAGGCTGAGAACAGAGATATTCTTCTGTCTCCAACTTGTAGCATGTCCAGAAGTCCTGAGAACATTATGTTCTTAACGGTTCTTGCTCTGTGGGAACCTAGTTGTGATACAGCACTAGAGGGCTGGAGTAAATCAGCTTGTGTGTTTAATTCCTTCAGATTTTTTATCTATAGTTATTTTGACTCACCTTTGAAGAAAAATAAATTACAAGGTAGAAAACATGAAACCCCTTTGTCACAGGAGAGGAGAAAGGAACACTGTACAGTGTGCCACTGATATGTTCGATTTAGTAAGGGGAACAAAGAAGAGGTATGTTGTACACATGTACACGTATACTATTAACTGAGACCCATTTCTGCTGCTGTGATGAGCAGGCACCATTGAGCTCAGGAGAAGGCAACTCTGGCCCATGTCAGCATTGGGCTCTGGCCAGCAGCTCTGCACAAGCACAAAACTGTTGCTGTCCTGGTTTGAGGTAAAACAGGACCAATTTTGTTCAGTAGCTTCGCTTCTTAGCTGGGCCTCTTTTAACTACTGAAATTAACGGCCTATTGTGCAGACAGTGTTCATTCTCAGAGTGATAAGACCGATGTTTATAGCTGATGTCCAGACATGGTATGCAGGGAGGCTCTTGCTTACACTTATTGTTCTAACACCCAAGGCCAACCAACTGTGTTATTTGCCACGTTGGAGGGTCGGAAGCGGAAAAGCATAATGGGGTCCCACCTGCGGGGAGGAGCGGACGGGGCAGGTGACCCAAAACTGACCAACAGCGTATTCCATCCCATCTGCCTCATGCTCAGTATAAAAGCTGACGGAGCAAAGGGTCAGCCCTTTTTTCTTTTTGCCCTTCTTTTTGCCTTCTTGCTTCAATGGCTGACGTCTGAGGAGGACTCTGTCTTTTCGTCTGCCTTTGGACCCGATCCTGAATCCAGATCCGGAATCCAGTTCCCGTCCGTCACTGAGTCCAGCCTGGGACTGCCCCAGTGCCAGCCGGTGTCGTGATTGTCATCTTGGGAGCTTGATACGGTTTTGTATATTTCTCATTATTTCCTTTTATTTTATTATTAATATTTCATTAAAGTAGTTTAGATCTTTCTAAACTCGTAAGTCTCTTTTTCCTCCTCTGCCTCTCTCTTTGAAGAGGGGTAGAGGGGAGCATCTGTCGGTCCCATCTGGGGTCCCCTATGTCCCCAGTGGCCGATTTGGCCTAAACCACGACAGTTGCATATCAGGTTCTTTGCATCCATGTAAAAATGTTTCCCTGCAGTCACTATCATTTATTATAACCTATCTGCGTAATCACTGGGGTGGGGAGGGGTGTGTGTGAGGTGTTCACAGCCAGATTTCAGCACAGGCTGCCAATCAAAACACTGTGTGATGCTGTCATGATTCATCTTTCCAACAGTTTCAGGCACTGTTTTCCTGTCGGTTTTCAGTCCATGGCACATGCCAAGGCTCATTGTACTCGGGTCCTCTTCCTAGTATCCTTTTGAACAGAGTCCCAAAACTTGGCCCCTGTTTGCATCATATACCTAGTCAAGGAAAGGCCATGATAATGCTTTGTCGCCTTCTAAACATCTGTGACGAGATTTCATGTAAATATATTCTAACAAGTATATTTGAGACAAGTTTGAGGCAAAGTGAAAAGCATGAAGAAGAAGAGAAACGAACTTGTCTGTGCACACGAGTACTAAATTGAGCATCACTTGCATTCCCAGGCTGATAATGCTGCACATAATACCGTATCTTAAAAAAATAAAAAATAAAAAACCCTTTTCCGTGGAAATATGGCTGAAAATTGATATATGCGCTTTTTTTTTAATTTTTCAGATGATATATTAGTAACTATTCAGAGCGTTTAATGAACCTTTAAAATTAATGAAATTCATTCTGAATTAAATTATTCCTGATCTGTTATAAAAGCATTAGAAGATTGTCAGGCTCTAGGAGAGGCAATATGTGTACTAGGGTGCTTTACATCATGACACACCCAGCCACTTTATCTTTGTGAACAGTATGTATTCTGCGTGTTAATCCCAGGTCATTCAGAAATTCATTGCCGTAAAGAAATATTTATTATGTATCCAATATGTTTTGTTAATCCAAAATTAGAAAGCACTCCTTTGTATTCAAAACAACTAATACAACATATTCCAAAATTCTGACTTTTTAGGTAAAATTAGCCACTTGTTACACTAGATGCCGTTATGTGCGTGTGTCAGCTCTAGGTAAACCCTGTGATCTGATGTAGTGGACCATGTAAATAGTCTGTATAAAAAATTAGTTTGGACAGAATTAGAAAACATTGCACTGTTTCAAAGACACATTGTTTATAAATGAGTGTAGAATTAATAAATATATACATTTTCAGACTAGTGAAATTTAACATGTATATTGTTTCAGCAATCAGTATGTATTAACGTGTACTTCTATGTTTTGCATTCATTATATGTTTCTTATACCAGAAGGATTATTTTATACTAGTTTAGATATAATATCTTAGGTTTAAAGCTAAATCATATTAAATTGTTAAGCTTTTAGGTTAGATACTTAAAAATATATTGAAGAGTACACTTTCTTTACATATAATTTTACAAGTGCGTTTACCTCCATGTCCTCTGTATGTGGCTTGTTACTGTGAGAAAGATCAATTTCAGAATAGCCATGTTTTGCCTATAGTCTGAAATGGTATATCTCAAAACCCTCCTGGATGCCGTCCTGTGTAACGTGCTGTAGGTGTCCGTGCTGTGGCAGGGGGGTTGGACTTAGATGATCTCCAGAGGTCCCTTCCAACCCTGACGATACTGTGATACTGTGTGATACAATATTGTGTTGCATTTTTATGACCTGTTTTCCTTCATCCTAAACCATGTTTATCCTCCATTCTTCACTCTTTTTATTTATGTCCATTTTTTACATTTAATTATGTCAGTTCTCTTTCGTAATCTGATTATGATATTAATTTTGGACCATTATGCAAAGATTTTAGTTACTTTGCTGATACTTCATCTCTAGATTAAGTTAGCTGTAAAGAGCTCATTTTACATTACAAAATATTTGACCTTATTTATTTACTCATGTAAACCCAACCTTTTTAAATGTAAGTGGATTTCACTAACATCTGTGCTCTTAAATAATTTTACGTTGTAAAATGCACTTGGCTATGTTTTATCTTACCCAGAGAGAATTGTTTCCCATAAGATCTTCGTTTTAGAACTAGAGACTCTAGAACTTTTCCCAAGAACTCTAAAATGATCTGTGTATTTGCCTTGGCAAAAGCATTTAATATATACCCACGGTGATTTGTTAAGTTTTCTTAACAGTTTTCACAGTTAAAAAGGAAATGGTGTCTTTATTTCAGATTTTTCATATCCTTACCATAAATCCTACTCTGATTTCTCTGGTATTTTTTTCCCCCCTGTGCTTTCTTTAAACCATTAGTGAGCTACAATGATTAGTTACCAGGCAAGCAGAATAGATTCTCCCAGTAGTCAGTCTTTGTCACATTACGAAGGCAGGGGAAACAAGTGATCTGACTCTGTGCCATGAAAAAGATGTAAAACGTGGAATTCTGAGGTGGACATCAGTTTGCTTCATCTTGATTGTGATGAATGGCCTGAGCCTTTCAAGATACAGGCATGCCTAATTCTGTGTGTGTGTGTGTAAATGGTATGGTTTTGGGGATACAAAGCTTTTTGGATATTACAGTGATCACAGGGAGTTCTATAGCCATACAGCATTCCTTCTGAATGACAGACTACTGTTTTCACAGTTATTTTAGTTGAAAGTTTGATCAAGAATGTAGACTGAAACTATGTTTATCTCCTCTTCAGGGATCGCTGAATTTAAGAGGTAAAATGTAGTGCCTGTCATGTAACTGCTGCCATCCTTTCTTCACTCAAGGGTACAATCACGGGATTCATGGGTGTCTGGAATGTCTTCTGCCTCATTATCTCCTGTAACTACAATGTGCAGCTACATCTATACAAAAAAATTCCCGAATCAGTGGAGAAAAAAAAACATTTAGCAGGGAAAAATAAGAATACAACTTCCTGTGGGAAAATTTTGCAAATTCAAACTCCACAGAAACAGAATTATTTTGCAAGGCTTGCAGATGACCTGTAAGGCCCTGAACTTGGAGAGGATCTCACCAGAGAAATGGTGAGAAGTCCAGGGACTGGATGAAAGAGTTGCTGTGGATTCCCAGGCTGATCTTTGGGATTTTTACAGTACGTTGCGATCATGACACAGTAGGGAGTGAAGCTAGACTGAACACAGCTGTGATTTACAAGTTTCTGTAAACCACGGAAAGATGAGAATGCAAGAATTCCAGCATGTCGCTGAGGGAATGCATTTTAATAGGTAGAGATGGTGAATGTTTAAGTAGAAGACAAAAATTACTAAGAGCAAAGACTTAGACTGGAAGTAGAGATATCACAATGAAGTGATTAATAAAAGATAAATTATAACCCTGACCTCTGAAGACACTTGTTCTGTTGTTGTTTAGGTGTTTGGGATTTTGTTTGCTTGGTTGTGCTCTTTAAAAAAAAAGACTTTGAAGCAGGATACACTGTAGGGGGGGCATGTTTTTTACTTTTTCCAAATCCCTTTCCCATATATTTTGGCTTCTTTAGCACTGCCTATAAAAATGTAAGTCTGGTGGATGGCAGGAAAGTGGACAGAGGTACCTGCCATTCTGCTGCTTGCTTTAGGTTCCAGCTGCAGCTGTCTAAAGTGGGAAACTTCAAAGATACAACTCAATTAACTGAAATGACAAAGTGACTTTTATTTTTTCTGTTACCTGTGCAGTTTCTTAAGTGAGTTCAGCATTTTAGAGACACGTGGAAACATGGTCCTTTTCCCCATTTACTAGCAGTAAGTGTGTCAGAGCATACAAGAGATCAGCAAAATTAGTATGGGAAAAGGAAAGTGAGAATTCCAAAAAAGGCAGGCATAGTTTTTCTGGTTCCTCACTCTGAATCCTGGTCATGGCAAAAAACCTGACACTTGTTGATATGACTTTAAGGCATGTTGTTATCAAGAAAAAGGTACTGTTCAGCTGGACCATGACACTAAAATAAAGTGGAATTTTTTATATTTTTTTTTTTCCTCTTTGGATGTGGGCGTCATTCTGCACAGAAATCCTTCAGGTTCAACAAAACATGATGTTCATATCAATGGCAGAATTGGATTTCATGCTTTCTTCATTCCTAAAACTACCCTTTTCCTCACAATCCATGGTGATGACAATGACCACGTTTAAAGCATAATTTATCTTCTATAAGAAAATCATCTTTGTCTAATAAAAATCAAGTTTGTGTACATGAGAGGATCCTTTTGCAATATATTCTCTTTTCAGGGCATTAGCATTGTGGGAGACAACTCAGCTGATATTTTATTGCTTCACTCAACTGCAAATTATGTCTCATTTTTCTAGTTCTTCTGATATATGGAGATGAGTGACTATCAAAAGACTCGCATTCAAAATGCAGACTGTGATGGGTAAAGGAAAGCTGCTGCTATTACAATTACAAACAACTTATGTTGCTTCTGAGCATTTCAATTTACTGGCAAATATGATTATTGAAACAAATCATGGTTTAAGAAGTAGAAGAGAATTTAGATTTCATTTTATCCCCAGGATTAGGGCTTGGATAGGGATATATTAGACACTTTACCATTATGACTTCTATACTTACCTGTTCCTTGTGGCACCTGAGAGGTGTGTAGACTACTTTACACTGGCAGCAGTGCTTTATTGTTGTTTTCAACACTGTATCCTGATGCAGTTCTAAGTGCTATTTCAATGAAACTTCCAGTCTACCTCACAGAATCACAGAATGGTCAGGGTTGGAAGGGACCTCTAGAGATCATCTAAGTCCAACCCCCCTGCCACAGCAGGGACACCTACAGCACGTTGCACAGGACGGCGTCCAGGCACGTTTTGAATGTCTCCAGTGTGGGAGACTCCACAACCTCTCTGGGCAGCCTGTTCCAGTGCTCTGCCATCCTCAAAATAAAGAAGTTCCTCCTCATGTTAAGATGGAACTTCCTGTGCTCCAGTTTGTGCCCATTACCTCTAGTCCTGTCACTGGGCACAACTGAAAAACCCGAATTTACCTCTGTGTTTGCATAAGACAGAAACACTTGAGTCATGATTGTAAGATCTAAGCTAAAGAAGCTTAGCCTTGCTGATAGTTCTGTGCCTTTTTGATGCTTTCACTCAAAACACCAAAAAAAGGTCTTGTGAAAAGCTTTATAGCTATAAAGAGCTGGAGCACTACCTGATTAGGTATCTCTTTACTAAATCTGTTAGCAACTTTATGAAGTATATGAAAGGCTCTAGATGGAAAACTCTTCTTTACCAATGGGACAGGTGTTGACTGAATTAACAAATTGACTCTTTAAGTACTGGGCAACACTTTAGCTGAGCTTTTTTTGAGGAAGTATGGGGTATATTGATTGATGGAAGGTTTACTGCCATTAGCAAATAATAAATAAGTTTTCACATCCAGATTTTTCTTTCCTTGTTTTTTTCTTTGTCTTTGTCTTTTTTTTTTCTTCCATGCACTGTAACATTTTAACTAATACATCATTTAAAAGTGATGTTTTCAAATGACAGCATGTGGTAGCTGTTGTATATTTTGCTTTGTTTTCTGCTAAGTCCTCCAATGTCATTTTCATTAACACTTGGTACAGCCTGTGAAGTGACAGAATTATTAGCTAAAGCTTGTCACCTTCTTAAGTTCAAGTATTATATTGGACTTCATACATGTATAAAAAACTTCTGAATAGTGATTCACACCATTAAATGCCTCTCAAATTGCCATAAAAGGTTTGCCTACCCATCTCCTTTTGAAGCAGAAAGTGTTCACTGGTATAATAGATTTTCTGTGATCTACAATGACAGGTTTATAGATGTTAAGCTTCAAAAGGCTTTTACTAGTTCTGCATTACAGGTACGATCACTTTAAGACCACTAAAAACAGTTAAATTGCTGAAGCTCTCATATGTGAAACAGTATTATAGCTTGGCGTTATTATGTTAAATGAGGAACCAATAGTAGAGTGAACTCCAGGGAGATAATAAAAACTAGGTGTATTATCTGGAATTAGTACATACAAACTAATTCTGAACCTCCCTTCGCAGTCCCATCAATAGTTGTATTCTCATAAACAGCCATAAGGATTTTTTGTGAAATCACAATCTATATGGGCCCATTAATGGAAAATACTTTATTCTTCTTCTTTGAGATGAGAGTATTAAATAGAAACTAAAGTTCTTAGTTTGCAGCATAACCACCAGTATCCTATTCATGCAATAATGAAATGTGGGGCATCTGGGTATGTGTCAGAATAACCAGAAACACTTAGAATCTGTGCTTACTTTTTTATGGCTTGTTTTAGTTTCATACAGTTCTCCACAGACAGTTAAATCAAAAGGAGTTAGCTTAGATTTACTCATCCACTGTAGTCAGATGGAAGAAAAAGATAATAAAGCACTCTTTTGTTTATTCTGCAGTGTTTTACACTTTTGTGTCTGGTTTTAATCCCTTTGAACAATAGTCTTGTAAGTTATTTAGTTTTCTCTAAGTGCCTAAGAGAAAAAAGAAATAGTGTTATTTAAACTCCTGTCCTTTATCATTAGATAGCCTGTCCACAGGACAGGAACATTAACCTGCTGAGGAAATGCTTTTAAAGAAAGTGCGTATAGCTGTAGGTTGTAAATGAATTCTCCTCTTTTCATGATTGTGGTGCCATATTCTCACTCCTTTTTAAAAACCTTTCTTGACATCAGCAGTAATCTGAAGCCTTAGACAGTAGTTTAAAGGTGAAAATTTAAAGGGAAGACTGTGAAAGGACAGATGCATTTATATAAACAAAAGTCTTATATAACCAAAGGAAAAATAAAGTTAAGTTTTACCTGGAGGTACCGGAGTGCCATGGTACCTTTATCATTCTTACTGGCTCTGAATTATTAGCTTTTTTCTGTGATAAAACAGGAGGAAATCTTTATGAAAGACACTGGCTCTGAGTAAGCTACACTTATTACATAAATTGACCTCAATCAGAAAAAAAAAAAAGCTTACACCACAACTGCTTTTTTTTTTTCACCCTTGTATGTTGAGCTTCAATTGCACTGATGAAGAGAACTCAGTCCAGAGGGAGTTAAGTTCTCTTTAAAGGGAATCCTTCCATCTGTTCAGTGAAGTTCATATCTATAATGTAAGCACTGTTGCATCATACATGACGAAGCAGATAGCAGAGATGAGGTTAATCTATAATGAAATTATCTACTGCTACTTCAGGGCAGAGGATATTTTATCAGTGCATTCAGATTTACTGTTTCTTCTGGAACATAGAAGTCAGTGGAGCATCTGTGTAGAAAGTAATTATTCCAAGTTAATAATATTTTTTTGCTGAAAGCAAATTTTTTTCTTTCTCTAAACTCTGAAATAGTTCACCTTACAGGAAAGGCTATGTCTATGCTGATGGTAGAGTGCCAGGTCAGGAAAAAGGCTCAGGTCACAGTCTTCTTGACTCAGGTGTTTAAGGGCATGCTGCTGTTCTTGGAGAACAGCTATAGATGTTGCTTAAGCAGCCTAGGTTTATATTGTCTACAAATCCCTTTAACTTTTGCAGCTTTGGGGCTCTTTCATACCGGGGAGGTCAGGAACTACAAAAATGTGTGCCATATAGGCCAGGCACAAAGGACTCCAACCTTTCATACTGCAGGCAGGTTCATGTCTTGGTCCGAGCTTAATAGTGATGCAGGTCTTCTTGTTTATAGTTCACTGCAAATCTCCAATCTGGACCTAGTCATGGCCTTTGGTCCTCACAGAAGCCGGAGGGGTTTAGACTTGGGCATGTTCTACATACTGATTCCTGAAATGTGCTGTGAAAGCAAACGCAACCCTTTACACTGCTGTTAAGAGACACTTCTGAAAAAGTCTCCCCAGCAGCAGTGGCTCAAAGTTAGTCATTTCTTGAATGAGCAAATGTAGGTGCTCCAAGAAATGTTCAAAGTCATACTGGAAACCAGACAGAGGATAAGTTCAGCAGATTCACCTGATGGCTGCTAGTTTACCAATATAGATCGAGATGAAGAATTAAAGTGAATATAACACCATTGGCAATCTAAGCAGAGAAAATCAAACTCTTAATCACAAGAAGGCACACAGACAGAACTTGCATAGTGGGCAAACCAACCTGCCAATGAGTATCAGCTTTCTCTTTGTGTTATGGGTAAATCTCTATAGATCACCGTAGGTATTTATTGTTCTCCAAAAGTCTGATCTTGGTTGCCAAGCAACTACAGCAGCTTTGCTAGATGTGTTCGATAAGAACTACTACTGCATTTTTTTCTTGCCTTCAAATTAATTGTGAGGAAGCTCATAATCTTAAATTTAGCTGTTCTTTATGGTTTTCCTCAGCAGTACAGATTATCTGTACTGAACAAGCTGTGTGTATTCTTACCAAAATATTCCAGAGGCAACCTTTGCCAAAAAAAGTCCTAAGAGCAGCAGAAGACATAAATGACATGAGGCTTGTATAAGAAAGTTTAATTTTGTTCAAGTATTACATATATGAAATTTTTAAGACACCATCTTTCTGTCAGGAAGTAAGCAATAGATGAGTGCAGAGGAAAATTCTATAAAATAAGTTTGATATGTACCCTTCCCCTTTATAGGATGTAAAATATATAGAGTTAACACTAAAAGGTTGTAGAAGGCTTCTATTTTTCTATAGTATGAAAGTAGATCCATTATCTTACACAGATTAACAAAAGACCGATTAATCAGACTATGTTTTGATTTAGATTGGATTTCTACTAGGAACCACATCTGAGAGCAAAACACAGCTAGAGTTACTGAAATCTCTGAGCTGTTCTTGTAAGAGATTTGGCCCAGCTGAAAGACATTTTGCAACACTAAATGCAGTACAATCAAAATATTTAATAGGTAGTTTCTTGAGTTTTCTGCTAGCTTGGAATTAACCTTAAAATAACCTTTTTTCCTTACTAATCTACAGATGAATCTGAACATATACTGGTATCCCTTCCAGCAGGGACTGGAATCTTTAAAAAATAGATGTGGCTTTTGATTTACTTTGAATTCAAGTTGCTGTATCATAGAAATCCTAAGAAACCTGGCTTCAGAATAAGAACTGAGACCAGTTCTTATCACAGCATTTCTAATAGTTAAAAATAGAAATTTATTTTCTTTCTTGACATGAATGTCTTAAAACTTCATGATTAATCAGCACATGTGGAAATAGAAGACTTAAAAATACACCAAACATCATGGTCACCAAATACAGTGCTAACTAAAGATATATCTGCTGTCGTTTTTGGGACCTTTTTTGTTACCTTGGCTTTACTAGCAATTTAAAAATTTATGTATTCAATAGAGTGTACGTTCTAGAAACACTCCATTTGGTTCTGATGACTGAAAAGTAAACACTTGGTCTCTCAAGGCTTTGAAAAAAACGGTTGTGTTCATTTTCTAAAATTGTAAGGACTTGCTTAACAAAGGAGAAAGGGCAAGGAACTTTCCTGTAACAGATTATTTTTCACAGAATATGAGATGTTTTCCCTTTTATTCTGGTTTGGTACTAATTGTATTTACTATACGATTTCTGCCTTTACCAGAGGGATGCTCTTGGCTCAAGCTGGGTGCCACTGGTTTAACCCCTGCACTGGGGCCGGTGACTGGTGCCTCCTCTGCTTCAGTTCTGCTCTGAGGGTGGCCCCTCTGGGGAGGGGTGACACACATCACTGACAGTCACCGCCCGGGGATGCTGGCAGCTCACTGTGACCCCCCTACAACTTCCTACCCCCATCCCTCTTGAGGAAGACTGAAGAGTCCACCTCAGAACCCAGCAGGACACGGGGAGGATGAGCATAACAGCTAAGAAAAGGAATAGATACTAGGAAAACTTTATTGTAAAACAATTTAAACTACATTAATTAATGAGGTATTTCTGTATTAATTAGATAGTATGTGCTATAAGACCTTTAAAACACTGATTTCTTGGCACTGTATAAATGGTGTTTTCTCTTTTCCCTATGGCAGGATTTGGAGTCTGACACTAGACTGCCTTTATGCAGAAAAATACATGTTTTTGGGGTGTGATTCATCTCAAAGACTGTATCTAAAATTATTCAGATAAATCATGTTATAGAAGTTCCTCTCTTTCCATCCACCATAAAGCAAATCCAAATTATCCTGTGTCTCCCTGTTCTCAGATAAGTGCCCTCATCTAAGGCTACAAAATCTATACTTTCCTGCTCACTTATTTTTTTCATGAATTTTGCCACTCTGAGGGACAAAATGCCCTCTGGGCTAGCTTTCTATCTCGTAGCTAGGACATTTGCTAATACATAGAAGATACAGCTATTGAGTCCTAGACAGAGAAAAAAAATGAACCTGGGTCTCCCACTGCCTGAATGGTATAATAATTGCTTTGTAGCATAAAAGATGAACAGTGGCACTACCATCACCTCTGTGACAGTGCTGTAAAGGAAAATAATGATCCCTGTTTAGTTCTTTGAAAGTGGAATTGTACGTGTCAACGCACAGGAGAAAAGTCTGGCCTTCAACTTCCAGGCGGACGGATCTGCATGTGATTCTTGATCAGACACCTGGCAGCTGAGGAGGGGTCAGAGTCCCAGCCGCTGTCTTCCCTGGTTTCTATTATCTAGCATTAGAAGGTTCCTGCTTCCTATACTGGTTTTGGATTATTGTTCAAAAAGGCTTAATTTCCCAAATACTGCATAGTTCTTGATCCCATTTTAGAGGGGCAGAAAGCCACAGTAAAGGGATTTGGTTGTGAGCATTCTGGTGGAGATGGTGCTCAAAGAGTAATTCCCTGAATTATGCAAAAAAACAAGAGCAGAATATTTATTATTTAGCAAACTGAATTTTTAGATAGCTATTTTTACATTTAGTTTGATTATTTCAAGCCAAATATGTCTGATTATACCTTTTTCAGACTAAATAAGAGGTTTAACCCATTAAAGCTATGTTACCCTTTTTTCTTCTTGCTTTTCTAAGCCTAATTCAACTGAAATACACCACTATATTTGCATAATCTTTTCTGGACTTCATTTGCAAATATATCTCCTCTTCTTTATTCTTACAATTGTTTTCTAGGCCTCTATTCAAAAAATTATACATTCTTTAACAACATAGAATTTCTTAAAAGATGACCTAAATTTCATTCTTCTCTGTATCTGTGGCACAGCTGAAGTTGTACAGTCGAAATCCTGTGAACAATGCACAAGTCCTCTGAGATTTCTCTCCACGTGACAGCCCTGTTCACTCGACTGCTGCTAGAAGTCTTGGACTTCTCCCTCCTGGTCTCTGAGCCAGTGGATTTTGCCTTCGCTTCTGCAGAACACCATTATTAAGACATGAACATGATCCATAACACTCCTAAAAGAAGATGAGAGCTGTAGGTTAAACGTCTTCAGGCAGAGAGGTTTTGTGACACCTATGTGACTTCCTCGGTTGTAATGTGTATGTGTGGATTGTCATGTATGAAATATGCCTACTGTCCGTATAAGAGACGGAAATGCTGCTCATTGCTTCAGAGGGCTTAGCTCTATGCTCCTTATTGACGGAGAAACCCGCTTTTACTTTACAGAAGGCGAGCTGGTTTTAAGTCCTTAGAACTTAAAGCTGCACACAAAGCTCAATATGCTGGTTAGTTTAATGCTGTTTTAACTCATTTCCTTTACAGTAAGAAGCTGATTTTCATTAGACCTTTACAACACCCAAGTTTGAAATGTCAGGCCATTTTTGGTTCTGTCCTTAGCAAGTTGATCAAACCTGTACATATGGGGAAGGAAAAGTTATTGAACGAAGCTGATGAAAATGTAAGACAGAGTTTTCTTATTCTTGAGAATGTAGTTATTAATACTAACAGTTGGTAATGTTGCGATTTTGCTTTCATGGAAAACGTTGAATTTGAACATTTGAAAGACATAAGATGAATTTCGGATGCTTTGGAACAATTAACGTCAAATCATTTAGATGTACTCAGTTGAAAAATAGTAATATGGAGGTGGGCTGTAAAAGACACTGGCTAGATCTTTCATATGTCCTTAATTGTGGGATGGTCTTTTTCCTTTCTGTCTTTTTCATATTTCCACAAGATTTGTTTATAATACTGGATAGAAAGAAATTCACTTGGGGATGTTAAGCCTAGTCATTAGTTGCTATCTTGAAATTTTACTTAACCAAATTGACTGTAAATTTCCCACCTTGTGAAGAGAAGGAAGCGTATGACCTTTACAAACCAACTAGAGATGACACAGTGAATGGCATCAACAATTATAATCAGCGCTTTCAGTATTTCTCTAACGCTGGAAAGACCATCCTAAGTAATACAAGCATTGTATACTGCCATACTCTAGATTACACTCGAAACCTCTATGTGTTGAGCTAACACCAGTTTTCAGGACAAAGTCTTTGTATTTCAGGCTCTTTCTGGTTTTCATTAATGACTGTTCCCCCAAAAGTGTGCACAGCACACGCTTCTGTTATGAAATGCACTGCAACTATTTTGTTTCTTTTGACATTAACAATTGAAAACAATAAATCTTAAATCCTATAGTGTTTCTTTTTAACCAAGTGATTTTCGTATAAATGTTTTTGGTGGATATCCTATCTATCATATAAATATCTATAGCAGGCAGCTATTCTTTGTTTTTCTGTTTTTTATATCTGAAAATAGTTGTTTCAAATTGCTTGCATTTCATGCCTAACATTTCTAATAAATCATACTGGGATATTGGAGAGAGTTTTAAACAGAGTTGGATAAAAAAAAAGTCATCGTACCCAAGATTATAATGATTTTTTTTCAAATTTCGTTTGGTGTAAATAAGGTTTTTTTCTATCCTTATCTGTATCTGCTGACAATTCCTGTCTAACTTTCTAAAGAAATAAAATATAATGTGCTCTAACTGCCACATACGGATCTATTTTTGCAGATTTCTTTCTCCTTGTTTTGGTCAAAACAGAATCCAGTATTTGTCAAGAATTCCTCAGTGACTGCTGCTGGGTGGTATTTAAGCATAAGTCAGTATTTGTAGTTTGATTTTCCTGAGTAATCTTTACTTGGAGGCATCGTGGACAGCATTGTTTTTCTTAAATGGCATTTTATACAGGACAGGTAAACACTGGGCTTATCAGAGGTGAATTTTAGATTTCTGTGAGAGTTAACAAGTACATTTAGATGGAAGTGCTTGGCATATTGCCAGACTGGACAGAAAATCAAATAATGGAACAGCAACAACTAAGAATTCTGCATGGGCTTGGCTGTGAAATGAGACTCTTTCCAGCTCCTATACAAATTGTAATTTTGTACCTCAATCATTCCTCAAATCCCTCAAATATTTCTGTCTTGGTTGTTTACATTTCATGGAGTTTGGAGATATCAGAAGCAGGTAAGGTGGTGTTTTACAGTCACCCTGTTTGCAAA
This sequence comes from Pluvialis apricaria, assembly GCA_017639485.1. Classification (NCBI taxonomy): domain Eukaryota; kingdom Metazoa; phylum Chordata; class Aves; order Charadriiformes; family Charadriidae; genus Pluvialis; species Pluvialis apricaria. Next base: position 99,839,990 of record CM030009.1, read on the forward strand.
GATATTTTTTTATTAGAAGCTAAATATACAGACTGATTTTAAATATTAGCAGTGTGCATAGGAAAATACACTGGGTTTACACCTACTTAACGTAATTTCAGCAATATAAAAATAGCCAGAAAATTGTGTAAAGGCTGCTAAGGAATAAGTATAAAGTTGAAACAGTGATTCTTCTGTAACCAGCTTATTGATATCCGATTTTTATCTTAAAAGAGGGAAGGCGTATTAGGAAATATATGACCTGATATGATAGACACCTGGTCCATTCAACCTCACAACAGTAAGGTGCTCTTCCTAAAGCAGACTACAGTTGTAGTGTCCCTGCTACTTGGATACACAGAGATCTATAAAACCAAACAAAAACTCCTCCTGTCTTCTTGGGCAAGACAGTTTCCGTATACGCATTAGTAATTCTCCAGGTGACTAGTGTAAGATGGTGATCTAGGATCTTTCAGTAGTAGAAAAAGAAGCATTTGAAGAGTTTTCTTTTTATTCATTTAGAAAGTTGTCTTGGGGTGGGGTGAACTTTCCACTGGGCATTTCAGTGGAATTGACTGAACTGAACATTCCAGTGGAATTGACATTCATTGACTGAACAGGAAGACAATGTGATATAGAGCTACTTTCCAGCTTCTCTACGGATAAATCAGGTAACTCAGCCATTGACCAAGTGATCTTTTTAATTTACACTAATTCTGAACCCATGCTGTGTTTCAGAATATGTCTGAATATTATTTTACATAAATAATTGTAAATTATTTTTTTTTTCTTTTGAGCGGAATAAACTTTCATACTCATAGGGAATTTGATGATAAACTGGTAAAAGAAATAGATTATTTTGTTAAATTTATTGAGGTGCTCAGTAGATGTGCCCTGCAACTGAATCACCAAATAGCAATTGTCAGAGCATTGTATCACAGTATCACAGTATCATCAGGGTTGGAAGGGACCTCTGGAGATCATCTAAGTCCAACCCCCCTGCCACAGCAGGGACACCTACAGTAACCCCCCAGTAGAGGAAAACTTGGGGTTATTGTGACACAGGATGTGCAATCATTTGTATAGCTAAAAACTGTATAAACCCAGCATGATTTCTCTACCAGCTCATGAAGTTGTGCAGCAATTTCTGTGGTCTAGACCCATATACTAGAATAGAGCAAGATAATGACTGATTATCTGATTATAGCAAAGAGTATTCTTGTACCTCTGGCAAAAGTGGATGCTGAATTTGAAGAAAGAAGCCAGTGTTTTTTCATATTTTAAGTTAGTTTTAGTTTTATAATTAAATATATATGAGAAAAAATAGTGGAGAACTTGAAATGGCATTTTTTTGGTAGAATATTAAGCAGAAATGAATGGTGTACATCATAAAAGTAAGTATGAATGTAGATTTCTAATATGTGAACATAGACAGTTCACTTGATATAAAAGAGACATTTTGCTTATGGTAAGAACTGAATATGTAACAAAGATTTTTGTTTCCTTATACTGACCTAAAATTAATCTTATTTCTTGCAAAATAAGGACTGAGGTTTCTTTTCATTTCTACCTTAGAGATAAACAGTATCAAGTGTAGATGAAGTTTTTACTCAACTTTTTCTTAATTCTGTCTTGATTCTGAGGTGTAACTGTTGCATTTAAAGGATTAGGGAGGTGGCAAGTAATTCCAGACCAAATGGAATTAATTATAAAATTTAGTATGGTATTTTCTATTTTGACCATGACTTTATAATCATTTTGAATTAGATCTGAATAAGATGTCTGAATGCATCCATTTGAACAATGGCACCAGGCAGATTGTTTGGAGAACTTCAGATTACTTTGTAAAGAAAGATACTTTTAAATACTAGGCCTCTCATTCATGTCCCAGAATTTCTAGACCTGACTTTGGTTTCGTCTTAGTTGTGGAAGAGTCAACACCATGCCATCAATGCAAGCAGAGCTATTGCTGTTTTGTGTTTGTTACATGAAATCCAAATCTTCTCCTACTTGCCTCACCTTACTTTGGTACAAACATAAGCGTAAAGCTAGCAAGGACCTCTACATACTAAGTCAATTCTCCTACTGTTGCAGATTGGCAGATGGTATATCCATTTTGCATAATCTTCCACCTGAGTTCTGATCACAGATAATCCTGCCATTTCATTTTCAAAGTTTCAGAAATGACATCCATATTCCTCTTTATGTCGAAGCTCTTAACACTCGCCTTCCTCCTCAACTTGCATTAATGACTTTGCTCCCATTACTTCTCATTCCTGGTTTCTCCTCTCTACTACCTTTCTCTTACTAGCTAGGATCTTTTCCTGTCTTTTCCTGATTGTTTTTTGCTTATCTGAGTCACAATATATTCCGTTTCTCATCTGGCACACATATCTGGGGAGGGGACAATTATCTTCTACCACCATCTTCTTTGCTCCATACACGTCTTTGGATCCATTCTAAATTTGATCAATATTTCCAGCTTCTGTTGTTGTTGTCTTAGTTTTTGAGATCTATTGGAAAAACTTCAAGTATAAATGCATGCCTTTGTAACATAGTCAAATATTATGTATTTTACACGGTTTCTTCTGAGGCAAAAGTTCTTGACCTTGCCATGTTAGCTGTCTGTGTCATTGTGATGGCAGGCTTCTTCACCTATTTGCCTTTATTTTTCCTTCACAAATAAAGGTGTATGAGTAATTATTATTTATTTTGCCACGCTGATTGCTATCTAGCAAGGATTTTTTTAAGCCATTTATCTTTCAGCCACGTCCCCTCAGTTAGGTTTGCAGTTAGGTTTGCAGTTAGGTTTCTGTTTAACTCAATATCATGGTCAAAAATGGGAAACTTTCCACAAAACCTTGTTTAGAAAGCCTTTATCACAACCACAGCGTAGTTTCTTCAGAGTCCAATCTGCATTTAAACCAGAAATAGTCAAGTCAAGCACAATAAAAAACACATGTATTTACTCTGAAGCAACAAGGAGTTTTTAATTTTTCATTACCACAGACAAATTCTATACATGTAGTTATTTTGGAAGACTTCCTGTGTCTGCACACTTTAATCTTATCTTCATGATTCATGCAAAATCTTTGCTACAGAAAATTTGTGTGAAGGTTTCCTTCCTCAGTTCTTCTACACAGGGGAAATTATTCTACAGTACTTACACTAGAGCTCCAAATGTGAACTTCAATTTTTCAGCATAGAAATTACTTCAAATATATATTTTGAAATAAATTACCTAAGCAGCACTATCATTCTGAATCTTCCCCATCATTTGAGCTGCCAGTTCCCAGATTAAAAGGCTATCAAAAAAGAATTTTGCAATTATATGTTGCAAGTGAGTAGATCACATACAAAACAGGAGGGGAAGAAGCTGGGACTATATATTATATACTATCTATATAATTTATGAACCATCTATTTTAAGTTTTGAGTTTTGGTTTTCTGTAATAGGTTATGTGTCATAAATGATACCTACTAAATTTCCCGATCCTGTTTTTAATCAGAGCTTCGTTTGTGTGACCTTCAGAACATTCACTGAGTTTTATGTGGTGTGACGTTTGTCTGCTGTGTTATTAATGATTCATTGCTTATTTATATTCTTAAATATTCATGGCAGCTTTTGTTTCCATAGTACTTGCTCACATTAGCAGACCCCAGACCACTGTGAGTCAGAAAGTGAAACAGAGAACGGGTTGTTGTATGCATCTATCTTATGCCTCCTTTGTTGGACATCATTGAGGAAGTTAATACTGTGAATGTTGAAAGACTGTTTTTAACATTCACTGAGTGCTTTTTTGTTGATGTTTTGTGTGCATGCAGGTCTTCATTAGAGCTCACGAGTTAAGTGGGAATAAAATGCATACCAGCACATAAGACAGCCTACAAGCTTCTTGGTCTAATTTGAAGGAAGTAGAAATAAGGCTCACCACACTCTTAATTGAATGCTTTAGTATTTCTTTCATGAGACAGCCACATATTTGCACTGCGAAGTACTTTGGGGGAACGGAAAGCAGAGAGATACAGGCAGACTGAACACAGTATTATATGTAAGATATTAGTTGAAAGAGTCACATCTTCACCAGAAGAGGTGAATGAAGTATTATTTCAGAGCACCATGGCTTCACTGCTAAGATCAATAGCAGCAGTCCTATTTGTAAATGACAGCTTGGTATGGCACTGCTGTCAATGTTATTCATGTCTGAAGGTGCAGCTTCAGTTGGGACTGTTTTCAGGTTCCATATGTCCAAGATAAAGACAGATTCTGCAGCTGATGTACCTGCACAGTAACAGTTTTTGTACCACTCTGAGAGCTGGCATACGTAGCTGTGACCCAGACAAGGCATACTGAAATAGAGACATGCATTTAGCCGTTTCAGCTGCACCTCACTGGGCAAATATGGGCTTATGCAAAGTTGTGACTGCAGTAGATACAACATATTTACTTATAAATACAGAACACATAAAACATACCTGTCAATTTAATAAGGTGTGTGCCATTAATAGGTAAAAGTAATTACTATAAATTATGAGGAACAAGCATTACAATGCCATCTTGCCACAGTATTTCATCAGTGACTGGGAAGAGATGGCTTTCAGGATGAGCACAGTTTTAATCTTAGGACTTCACGAGAATTTCTCCAGTAATCTTCAACAGGAAGAAGCACAATCCTGCGAACACTTGTCAGCAAACCAACTGAATATCACTTCTCCCATAGCAGCGTAGTGCTAAGAAAATTCAAGCTGAATGGCTAAATGAAAATGTTGGATGTGTGAAGAACTGGATCTGGAACAAGAACAAGTTATTCACAGAGAGTTCCATTATCCTTCTGATACAGTAGGTACCATACATGCATGCATCCCCAACTAAATACACAATGTTTTTGTAAGCACGACTTCCAAGCAACTTCTATAGTTGGATAGTCCATGCACTTTCTTCATGGTGATTTTTTGACTGCATTAGAAAAAACAAAGCACCATGAAATAAATTTAAAAAATCCATTACTTCTACCACTGCATTTGGCCAGATAGAAATACTGTTTTGTTCTGGATTTCACAATGATTTTTTTGTTGTTGTTGTTTTCTAGTCAGAAAATAATCTTGATTGATTTGGTATTGGTGGGTAGGGAGGGAAGGATGATTACTGACCTGATTTTTCAGGGGACAGAGTGTACCCTCAGCAAGTTTGCTGATGATACAAAACTGGGAGGAGTGGCTGACATGCTGGAAGGTTGTGCTGCCATACAGTGAGACCTGCACAGGCTGGAGGAACAGGGCAGAGAGGAACGTAATGAAGTTCAACAAGGGCAAGTGTAGGGTCCTGCACCTAGAGAGGAATAACCCCATGCATCAGTATAGGTTAGGGGCTGACCTGCTGGAAAGCAGCTCTGCAGAGAAGGACCCTGGAGTCCTGGTGGACAACAGGATGACCATAAGCCAACAATGTGCCCTGGTGGCCAAGAAGCCCAGTGATGTTCTGGGGTGCATTAAAAAGATCGTGGCCAGCAGGTCAATGGAGGTTAACCTCCCCCTCTACTCTGCCCTGGTGAGGCCACATCTGGAGTACTGTGTGCCGTTCTGGGCTCCCCAGTTCAAGAAAGAAAAGGAACTGCTGGAGAGAGTCCAGTGGATGGCTATGAAGATGGTCAGGGGTCCGGAGCACCTCTCTTATGAGGAAAGGCTGAGACACCTGGGTCTGTTTAGCCTGGAGAAGAGAAGACTGAGAGGGGATCTTGTCAATGCTTATAAATATCTAAGGGGCGAATATCAAGAGGATGGGGCCAGACTCTTTTCAGTGGTGCCCAGTGACAGGACAAGGGGCAACGGACACAAACTAGAACACAGGAAATTCTGTCTCAACATGAAGAAAATATTCTTTACTTTGGGGGTGCCAGTGCACTGGAACATGCTTCCCAGAGAGCTTGTGGAGTCTCCTTCTCTGGAGATATTCAAAACCTGCCTGGACACATTCCTGTCCAGCCTGCTCTAGGTGAACCTGCTTTAGCAGGGGCGTTGGACTACATGGGCTCCAGAGGTCTCTTCCAACCCCTCCTGTTCTGTGATTCTTGTGTTATAGACTTAAAACACTGTGCTTTCAGTACGCAGTTCTTGCAATACATTGCAAAATTTTGATTATCGTGCTATTCACATCTATATTATTTATTCTGAATAATGGAGAGAAAACTGCCTTCTGAAGTGACCTACAATACCATAAAGGAAATTTTTAAGTCAGATTATGTACACTTCGTGCTGTCACCATTGATATTGGTTGTAATCTTTAAAAGAGTTGATAAGATGTTTAAATTAGTTCAGTTCTGTTTGTTCAAAGTCTGTAAGAGACTGAAAATAGCAAGTTAGTTTATGAGTAGAAGTGAAAAAGCTTAGTTTCTTATGGATGCATCTGCTTCTCTCCCAGTGGTCGCTCTAATGCTTTCTAGCCGTGGGGGTTATCAACATGCAAGCAGTGGCACTGGGCTTAGTGCTGGCTGTGTGCCAACTGCCAGCACTTTGTAGAAAGGGTGTCAGAAGGGAGCGATTTTAGCGAGGCTTGTGAAGTTCTGCTGTGAGCAGGCCAAATTATCCCCAAGGTAAGAGCTGCTCCTGATTTCTACTGTAATAATACTTGATCCTCTCTGTGTCCCTTATGATACACTTACAAAGGAAAGAAGCAACACAGACTTTGGCTGGAACAGAACTACACAGAGCTGAATTTTTCCTGATTTTCTATAGATATATATATATGTTTTTATACCTTCGGTGAGAGAATCTCTTCTAGTCACCTGCTGATTGAAGTAGAACTTAACACCTCTCTGCTTTATCTGTATGTTGTTGAGCTAGCCCACATGTTGAGAAATCTCTTATATGACTGGCAGACAGCAGTCGCACAAGCTTCAGCTCATCTCACTAAGCTAATACTGTAATTAATAAACTTTAGTCATGCAGTGCATTTGATCTTAAAATCCACACTTGAGCATGAAACAGAATCCTGTTTTAGGAACTATTTATACTTTAATGATAATAATAAAACTATTTCCTGCACTAATTACTTTCCAGGTGTCTCATATAATTTAAATGGGTTACCGCTAGAAGACTGCCCCCCTTTTCCCTGAGTTCAAGAAGGGGCCAAAAATTACCATCTTCTCAGTGCTTTGCAGTTCATATATGTGTGAAAAGATGTGGAGAAATTATTATTTTTAAATGTACAGTAATCAACTAATCTATTTACTGTTTTATGTGTACTTATAAGAAAAAATCAGACAATATCTGCTATTCAACTCCAATATAAACATGAGCATATAGCATCCACAATTCTTGCTGCATGTGTGAACTTTTCTAGAAAATGTATTGTGAGTATTTATTTGTAGACAGAAAAATACTTTTTCAAAGAACGAGCGAGCAGAGTACCAAATTAAAACAGAAATGCTTGAAACTTCCAGGATTGTCATGCTCTTCTTCATCTGTAGACATATTAAGTAGTTTTATTATTAGAACCCAACAAAATAAATGCCTTAGAGTTTTTATTATACTCTCAATCTTATAAACCTTGAACTTGGTTAAGTTGTATTACATATATCTCATCCAAAATTTTTCTCGATATCAGCAGTTTTTCCATTATGTAGCGCACTTGTATTTTCTGGTTGAGTTATTGGTGGAATTCGTTTAGCAGTGATGGTAGCAGGAGAAGCGTTTAATATGACCCCCTCAATGGTAAATGCAAAGACAAGAAAACCGTAAAGATTTTCAAGTCCATTGGGCCAGTTGACATGTCTTGTATAGCAATCTTCTTTAGTCTTACTTTTAGAGAAGACATTTCTGTCAGTCTAATTTAAACATCAGTGGAATATACCAAAAGATGCTTTGGCACAGGGCCCCAGCAAGGATTTGCTAAACCCAGGAAAAGACACTATAGCGAACCCTGATAGACGTCTAAGCGCAAAAGGAGCAGAGGGAATTTGACATCTCAAAGTAACTAGGTAAAACTGGCAATTAAAGCGTTGCTTACAGGCAAGTAACAGCGGTAGAAAAAGGTCACATTATATGAGTATGGTGTTCTTCAAATTCAGTAAGTATAAGGAAGAGGGGAGGGGAAAAACAGAGATTGTAGATGAACTGCGAATAAATATGGAGCTTTAAGGTATTGAAATGCACATATATGTTACCTATATAAACAGCAAATAACTCTTTCCAGAAATACATTGTAGTTATAATTTTCCAGCAAGGTAGAGCATAGCCACAGTTTACCTGTACTAGGTGATTCTGGAAAGATGTTGAATCGAAAGTGCTGACCTGAATATCTGTAAATTGCTATCAATTTGACTGTCAGAATGCAGGCATCAGTGAAAACCGGAAAGCAAATCAACAGAAATTGGGAACTTCATTTTAGGCATTACCGTTGAGTATCTGCCCTAGAATAATTTCAAAGTAATTCAGGAATTCTCTGCATTCATGAGCAAAGGTACAGGTATTAGAGCTCTCCAAACTGTTATACCTGGGGAAAAAAAGGTACATCTGATTTCCATTTATTTCAAAATGGATGCATTTAAGTTATGCTTTTGAAAGATTGTCGGAGCACAAAGGCTTTATTGCCACATACCATGTGCCAGTGTGAGGCACAATCCGCACCACTGGGCACAGTCCAGCATTCCAGTCCTTCTTATCCATGGAGAGCTCTCCAGAACATCTTTTTTGGCCCATATGAGTTACAGAAAAGGGACAAAAATAAAGCTATTTTCTGGTGTTTAGTGAGTTTTCTAAGTAAAAAATTTTATACTAGTTTAAAAGAAACTCTTTTCGTTCTTCCCAAGAGATTTAGAAAAGTGTGTCATTTGTGTATTTTATACATATAGAAATGTGATATGTATTACTTATATATATCTTATTATATAGAATATGGAAATTATTACTGTGAATATAACCTAATATTATCCTTGAATATAAAAAGTTTCATGCCCATTTTCCCCACAGTATCCAAATATTGTAAATAATAAAGAAATTATTTACATTTTTTTAAAAGTGGTTTTACTTCCACTTCCCATAAAATAAGTCTATATTACAGAATGACGCTACTTGTATGATTAGAAATCTCTGAATTTCAATCCCTATTGTAGTCTTGGCTTCCTTATACCTCCATGCTTTCTAAAGATCTGTGCTGTTTGTGCACATATGCCTTTTTTTGGAAAAATAATTTGAAAAATGTATTGTGTAAGAAAGTCTCGTATGCATAGGGTTTTTTTGTTTTTTTCCAACTGTATTTTATAACTCTTGAACAGAATGGAGGGGAGAACTGCAAATTAATAGAAAATGAATAAAATCGTCCCCTTTACGGGGTGAGCAGGGAGGGTAAGTGCAGATCTCACTACCAACAGCATTGCAGACTGACTTTTGAACATGAAGGAGTTAGGAATCAAACCATGGATCAACAGGCATGACTGATGCATTGGTGAGGAAAAGAAAGATACACAATAATTGCAGGAAAAGGAAAGGAGCTTCCTCGGGTTTAGGATTTGATTTTCCATCCCTTTAAGGCAACTGAGTTCTATGTGTTTGTGCATGTGTGCATTTGCATGTTTAGGCTAGAAGTGCAGACATTGTGAATTATAGGATCTGTAAAACAGCCTTGTTTTTCTTTCAGAATTTTGCAGTCTACTCAAACCTGTAGCTCTGTCAGCATAACAAAGGAACAGTAAAGAGGGTTTATTCATAACTGTTGTTTTTCTTTGCTCGAAAGCTGCTTGTGGGCTGCACTGGCAACAGTTCTGGATGTTAACCACGTTTTATTGTTGTCTAGCACGCCACATTAGAGAACATTTCAACTTTGAGAGAAAAACATAACTATAATTCTCTGCTAGTCATGCAGCACAGACTTCTTTGACAGCATAAAACACAGGTTCACTGTAACTGTGGGTACATTATGTGGAACCAAAGGTGAGGCATATCACAGTGAAATTGCATTGCATCTGGAAATAGAAATAATGGTTGAAGACCATTGTTTTGCTCTAAGTTGTTTCAGCTGAAAAGACTAAATAAAGCATACAAAAGGACATGAGACATTTGAAAATAAACTAAAACCTTCTAAATACTGACTACAAATATGATGTAGGTTATTGTATTTAAGAGGATAAAGAATAAAACTTATGGATTATTTTGCTGTGGCTGTCCTCCAGGATGCACTGGAATGATAAAGCTTATTTTAGAATGCCAAAGAGACTGATTGATATGACTGATTAAATACGAAACCTCAAAGAAACGCAGTTTTTGGAGATAAAACATAGAAATGTAAAGAAAATGAAAGCTGAGGTACTCTCAGCATATTGAGAGTAAAGAAAAAACACTGCTGTGTGCATAGGCCGCCTGAGACAGGAGTCTCTGAAAGAGGTAAAAAAAAAGGCATCATATGACTAATCTTATCCATTCACCCTGCTTTTATGTTCTGTCAGAGTTCACAAAACTGGGGAGGCATGAATTCTTTATAGTTAGGACAGCAAGCATGTTTCTACTGTGGTAAATTACCTGCTTCAATATAAGACCATTTTCTCTTATCCTCCTCTCATTTCTGTCTACAAAGAGCCTGACTGTCTCCTCAATAACCTCCTTGTAAGTACTGAAAGGATGCTGTTAGGTCCCCTTCAAACCTTCCCTGAAGGCTTCTCATCTTCAGCGTGAACATCATGCTGGACCATTGGTCTGTCATGGCAATTGCTTTTCCTCACATGAAGCTTTTTTTGCACGTGGGAACCTTCAGCAGTGGTTGAAATACCATCAAATCACATCATTAACACGGTGCATACCTATTGGAGAAGGTAGTGTATACCTGGAAAAGCTGAATTCTAACTATCATCAACTGTGATCTAGGTACAAATATAAATGTACAGTAAAAATAGTGAATGAAGTGTAAATAGCAGTTTAGTGTTTGTAATCATTTATTGGTATTAAGTGTGAAGATTGGATACACTGTACTTTGGATAAAATATTTAACTATAATTGACAGTAGTTAGAGTTATTGTTTGAAAATCTTTTCCAGGGTGCAGAACAGTAATATTTTACTGAAGAAATAAATTCCAGCTATAAATGGAACTCCAACTAAGCAGCTTTACCACTAAGAAAGACTGGTTAGAAAAATCTCCTTTCATTTTTTTCAATAGTCAATTTCAAGATAAAGGTAATACTAATAAAATTTACTTCTTGTGCATGTATTTCCCATGCTCCTCAGAAAGTAAAGAAATAAGCCCAGAGACAGTTTCACAGCAAAGCGTCATGACTGAATTTGCTTTGTGCCATCCTGATTAGAGGACTGAAGACTTATTTATTAATTGAAATGAAATTTTTAGTTTCAAGGTCATTGAAGAATTGTTGCCAGCACTAATGTCTCCAAGAACGTGTTCACAAGAATGTTTGTTAAACTTCAAATTTCTATAGGCGTTTTTGTAATTTAAAAGGATGCTGTGTATGAATACTCATAGGAGAATGAAATGATGGGGAGGGACAACAAAATATAATGATATTTTACCTGACTTACTGTCTGTAATTTTTTGTAGTGGTCATACTGTTCGGTTCTTCATGTGAAGTGTCAGTGGTTGAGGAGCTTGTCCATCCTTTACCAGCACGTTTTGAGTTAAATTCATCTTACTTGCAAGAGCTTCCGTTCATGTTCTTGCCCAGACACAATTGCTCCTCCCTCATGCTCCTCCCTTCTCAGGTTATGGGAACTGTCCTGCAGGTCACCTGGTCTAAAGTCTTCTTCGTTAGGTTAACATGGGAAAACACTCTTGCCTGACTTTGTTAGATATGTCAGCAAAACAGCCAGGTGTTGACCTGCTGGATGAGTCGGCTGCAGGTGAGGACTTTCCCCTTCACTGGTGGGACTGAGGGCCCCCATAAGTTTGTCCCTCACGCCCAGAGCTCTGCAGTCACTCTTGATGCTTCGGGTTACCCTGGCAGTGTTTTAGGTGCCCACGTGGAAAAGTAGGAAGGGTTAACTGTGTGTGGGCTGGGCAAACCGTGCTGGTCCCTGTGCAAAATCCCGGATCTTGTCCCCACCAGGCAGCAAGCCTCCAGAGACATCAGGTCAGACTCGCAGATTGATGTCACAGGAAGGAGTCTTCAGTAGTGGTCTCACTCAACTTTGCCCCCTTCTGCAGACACAATGTGTGGGCTGGGGGGTCTCCTGAAGCACCTTGTTTGCCCTCACTGGTGCTCTGGGCAGATGCAGGTCAATCACGATCTGTCTTCTGTCGCCACAGGTCACAAGCTTCCAGCCTCCCCTGTCTTGACATCTCCCGGCCACTACCTGTGGGGCCATACCTCCAGCTGTGCCTGCTCCCTTGCTTCTCTTGGCTCAGCTTCTTCCCTCCATACGTTGCTGCAAAAAAACTTGCTTTCCCTGATGATGTAAGTCTGCCTCTCTCTCCCTGCTCCTCCCTTACCTGATGACACAGCATCACCACCACAGCATGCTGAGAGACCCAGCTACAAGCAGCAGTGAGGGGCTGAGAGGGGGCCAGGGCGCATGAGGCAGCCATTGGCATAGCCATTGGAAGGGCAGGACACCAGGCAGGCGCTTAAGTCTTTGGCCTGCCTGCTAGCCAGACTCACAGGAGGCAGCAAGCATGGGTGGATGCCCAGCGTAATAGGCCACACATACACACCCCCTGACTGAGAAAGCCATGGCACTGTTTATGGTGGATGCTAACAGGCTGTCCCAGGAGGACTGTTGCCCCTTGCATGCTGTCTGCGTAAGCCTGGGCCACCACTGGGTGTTGGCTGTTGAGCTGGAGGGGTCTGTAGCCAGCCCAGTGAAACAGTCCTTCCTCTGAACTTTTCATTTCACTTTTCTAAAACTTTTTTTCACTTGGCATTCCCCAGTTTTAAACAAACGCAACTTCCTTATGCCCATAGTTTTATCCTGTTGTAAGAGATCTGTTCCTTCTTTATAAAAAATAAATAAAATTTCCAAATAGTAAATTAATTGTTCGTATTTTTCATGAGAGTGCCCTTCGCACAGGCAATGATGCTTTCTCTTTGAATGTTGTAAGGTAATTCTAATTAAAAGAACAGTAAATGATGTAAAAGATGCATCCATGAAAGAGGAAAAAATAATAGCTTGAGACAGAGTGTTTTATCCCAAAGTGTAACGTAACAAAAAAGAATAGCAGTTGAAACAAGAAATGTGTTATTATAATTCTCTTTTTGCCTGAATCCATGCAAACTGCAGAGTATGCATTAGACATGGATTAGACATAAAATCCAGAGATAGAAGCTCCATTGTCCACAGGAGCATATGCTCATGAGCATATTAAGAGTTTTGATTATAGACTCATAGAATCCTAGAATCATTTAGGCTGGAAAAGACCCTTAAGATCATCAAGTCCAACCGTTAACCTGACACTGCCAGGTCCACCACTAAACCATGTCCCTAAGCAACATATCTACACATATTTTAAATACCTCCAGGGATGGTGAATCAACCACTTTCCTGGGCAGCCTGTTCCAATGTTTGACACCACTTTATCTCTACCTACCTTTAAAAAACAAGACTTACATTTGTCTAGGTCTCGATAAGTTTTAAATTTGAAGGCCTCGGTTCTGAAGCTGGTGCAAGTGAAGCTCATTGGAACAGAGGAAACCCAGCAGGTACTGGCAAGAGTTAATGAAGCTTGCCAGTCGGCTGGGCTGCAGACCTGCCTGCATATGTGCTTACTGTTACAACTAGGTCTCAAACCTTTTAACATTCTGACATTAATGTGAATTCGTGTATACAGGAAAACACGGAGAGCTGTGTGCACACAGGGGAACATGGTACAACTGAAAGGATTTTACAGGCCAAAGGGCTTTGTTGTTTCTTAGGAAAGCAAGTGTTACACATTCTGAGTCAAAGATAAAATACAGCTTCAATTTTTTATTTTTTATTTTCTAAAGGCTTGGGTGATGAGCACTCTGCTGTAGGACAAATAGCAATCTAAGAAGTCAACTCTAGAGGTCAAACGAAAAGCTGCATATAAGTGTAGTACAAGGATTATAAGCAAAGCTTATGTTCTATAAAAAGAGATTGTGTACTGTTACAAACAATGTGAGAATCTTTACAGATAAAAGAACAGCCGCGGGTTTTGTTAATAGTTATTGTGGGAAGTTATGTAGCCATTTGTGATCCAAGTAGAACGTTTTTAGGGGTTTCACAAAAACCTGAAGCCTGATAAATATTGTTCAATGCTTTCTCTCAATAACTCATTCCATACTTATGAACATAAAGCAACTGCAGCAATTTTCCTACGGAGATGATTCCTTTAAAAACTTTCTGGTTAGCAGCATGAATATATTTCCCATTAGAAGGCAAATTGGCCCCAAATCCATAGAATAATGGAGTGTACTGTCTTGCAAAGCAACATCATTTGTGGCCATAGGAAGATAAAGACATGGATGTCAGTGAGAAGAAAGTACAATTTTTTGTCTGCAGTGCTCTGTGTACTTACTACAATTACACAGAGAAAGCTAAAGATAGACGCCACTACCTTTTGCTTGCTTGGTCTTTCTTGAAATTTAGTAGATAATCCAGTCTGGCCAGAGTTAGGTTAGAGATTCAGGAATCTTGAGTAAGCTGCTTTGTTCCCCCACCCATCTTTTTTTTTTCTCCTCACAGATTTTACTGTCTTGTAGTGAGATTCCTAAGGGCTCAGATGCCTTGTGTTAGCAAAGCACTGAACTACTGACATAATTTTGACTGCAGGAAAACAATGTTCCATGCAGCTTTGCTGTCCTTCAGCCAAGCTGATCTCCTAAACAGAGTCCAGAAAATGATGTGTTTAGATATCAGTGTCTCAGGAGTGTGGGGATAACTGACTGGTTCCATGCGAGCAGCAAAACCATGTGCAGGGGCAGTTCAGGGCAAATGGAATGAGGGAAAGATTTAGTGCTCAGTGCCAAGCTCTGGAAGGAAAACAAACAAGGGTTAGGGATTGAAAGTAATCCTCTAAAGCTGTGTCTGCCCTTTCTTAGACAAATTGTCCTGTTTATAAAATAGAAGAAGTTTTCCATGCGATTTTGGTTTGGATTTTTTAGTTTTCTAAAATTTTCACATACAGGCTTATATTTCAAAACATTATTTTAAAGGATTAAATAAATTTTAAATTTTTGCATCACTGGTCACTGATTGGCATTGCTTGACATTTTTGGTTTCGTTTACTGTGTCTTGTATGTGTACATATATTACTGATTTGTTGCTGTTTCTCTTTTCACCTCTTCCGGAGAATTTGTTAAGAAGAGCTTTGTTTGGGATTTGACCACAGTGACTGATTTGGTAAACAGGTTTCTGAAAAGTCATGAAAGGATAAAATTCATCATACTCTTACAGTGATAGACAAGAAGGTAGCATTAATAGTTTATAATTTATGCCGGTATCATTGACGTTCAGAATTTAAGCATATATAGTAAAGTATTTGCTATTGGAGTTGGTGTCAGAACAGATAAAAATTTTGACTATGTTGGAAAACAGAAATGGGATTTGTGACCTTCAGAGATACTCAGAATCACTGTATAGATGATTCAGTGAAACTTGAGCCAAGCAAAATGGAATCATTCACTTACTATGTGTTATGCGTTGTATCCAGGTTCATACTGTTGCACCGACTTTTTTAACAAGGTGGGTGAGTTGTTAGTATTACTTCAAGTTTTATCAGTCTCATAAAGCTGATCAAGCAAATAATGGTATGCTAGGTGATTCTTCAAGTGAGATCAAAGCATATTTCTGCTTGTGCAATCATCAAAATACCATAGCTGTCCTAAAACAAAACAACTGAACTCCTCATGTTACATATGTGGAAGAAGACACATATTTTTAATTCCTTATGAGCAGATAAATGTAGTGATCTGAGGCTCAGTTGAAATACTGGCAAGTAAAAATTCAGAAGTGCATGATTGTGTGCATTTGTGTATGAATGTGTACCTATGTGCATGTTGAATACTCTTTTCTTGTAAAAAACACAACATATCAGAGAGAAAGGATGGAGAGGGAAAGAGAAGAAGGAAGAAACAAGGGAAGGGATGGGATGGGGAGGGGAGGGGAAGAAAAAAGAAAAATAAGCCGCTTTTAAGTGTACTCCTCTGTCATCTGATTGGCTTGCAGCCATGTATTCACATACTTTTTCCATTTAAAAAAGAGCTGCATCTGCCCGTGCCAGGTATGGCACAGGGTGCTGGAGGGGTCTACATAAATCAGACAAACTAGATGTAGTCAGAAGGGGAATTTTTAGCTTTCAACCTAGCAACATCCCATTATTTATTTTAGACGGACATAGTTAAGACATTTGATTAAGATGGCAATTTCATAATTAGGTTGTGGAATGTCTTCCTCCCTTTCCGTACTGTGTTGTTTCTGCACAGACTTCAAACTCGTTCATTCTTTCATCAAAAACTGTGTGAATGCCTAACTTTGAAAAAACTATTCTTGACTTACAGGGAGCCAAAGCTGCTAGATATGTTCCAAGTGGTATCATCTTCATAGCCTTTTCTTTCAGGCATTGGTTCTAGTTGTCTGCTTAACATAATTAGATCTAAACCTTTATGTCTAGTTTTTGAAATTCTCAGCATTAGTCTTTGACAGAAGAAAACTAACATCAGTTTTCAGATTCATCTCTGCCTCCTTGACAGATGTAAAAGAGTATCCTATATCTTTGCTACCATTAGCAGAATAAGAAAGCAGTGGGAGAAGAAGAAAAATGTCCTTATACCCTGATATCTTCCAAAATTCTATTTACAGATTTCAGTTATGCTCAGTATTATGGTGATTCTTACCTGGAATTTCAAGGCTTGCATTTGAACATGCAAAACTTGATCCACTTGGAATTTAAGACCTACGATTCTCATGGACTCCTCCTGTATATTGAACAGAGCCCAGAAACAATAGGACATTTTTTAATTCAGCTTTTCATCAAATATGGCACCTTACAGGTAAGTCATGAAAATCTCCCACTAAAGGAGAAGTAAGTAAAGCCTAGGATCTGTAAAAATTCTAATATTTTGTTCTGTTCTCACTGTAGAAGTTAGTAGCTAGAGATACAGAGAGTCTTGAGATTCTTTAGTATTTTGAGGAAAATAGTTATCAAACTTGCTATCTGTTAGGGCAAATGCATTGCTAATATGATTAATATGTCTCACAAGAGGTGGTGCTTGAGGAAAATTGAATAGTAATTATAATTGGAATGTCTCATATAAAAAGTACATATTAAAAGCAAAATAAAGAATGTAGATTTTGTCTTTACAACTGGTACGACTCAAGGTATTTTATTTTATATATGAAGCCTAATGCTACTGAGCCTCCTCATGTGCAAGTTCATTAAAATTGTTATAAGGGAGGCTGTGAAATTGGGTGAATTGTGATAGGAAAATTTACTGCACAAGGGAATAGTGTGTCTTTGTTACTTTGTGGCTCTGAGTAAAAACCGTTTACTTGATCTATCATGTTAATTCACAGTTCCACAGGATCCCAAAAAATGTTTGCTTGGCTTTCATGGACAAACTACATAGGAATACTTTTTTTTATAAGCATTAAAGAGTAAAGTGTGTATCCTAGTATATCTTTACCTTTGGCAAATTATTCCTTCTTTTCTGAGGAAGGGATAAATCTTGAGCTTTATGAAGACATGGGCAGATACCAAAGAGGCTATAAAAAGATAGTAAAAAAGAAGTTACTTTTCTCATAATGGGTCTTCCATTTTCCTGTTAAAAATTTTGAAAAGTTTGACTGTAATTATATTCTTCTACAAGAATTGTGAAATGACCATTAGGAACAGAATATTTGAGTTATATTTGCCTTCGTGTTTAAAGAGCATGATCATGCTAAAAAATATATAAATTGCAGATAAACAGAAAAAGAAGAAAATAACCTTTTGCTTCATTTTTTTATATTGTGATTTACTATGTTTTATTATATTGTGACTATCTTTGTCCAGAACAAATGAGATTAGTCAGGGGCAGGAAGTTATCCGACGTTTAGAAAATGTTGACGGCTTTAAGTCCATCTTACTTGTATTCATGGTAAAGTAATGATGCAGAAAAATATTTTTCTAACATATCATAAGCACCATAAAATATGAAAGTACTTTAATTGACAAAAACCTATTCAGAGATCCCAGTGTGCCATGTTAAAACTAATTGAATTCACTTAATCATTCACAAAGCCGGTCAATTAAATGTAGATTTAAAGCTCAATGAACAAATGGTTCTAAGCTCACAATCAAGCTACAATTACAAGTAGACAAACCATGAAATCAAGTGCTTGTTCACATTAGTATAGGAAATTAAATGGTGTTCCAAAATGCTCAAGCCTGCATGCTACATTACATGTTCGGAAGTGTAAGGAGGCCGTAAAATGGTAAGTAAAATTCACCCGTGGCCAATGTTAATTTCAGCTGGGCTGCAGATGGTCAACATCTTTGCAAATCAGGCCCATAACATCTGATTGTACAATACACAAAGATTAAAGCATTTTCATACAGGCTGGGAAGCATATATGTGTGCATGTACATTTCTAGTACAATAGATTTCCTGATCCAGACCTTTAACGAAACATTAGTTTTCCTTGATACACATGATAGCCTTCAGGTTTTTATGAAAAGATATTGTTATTTTTTAATTCAAATTTCTAAGCCTGTAACTGTTTAATTATTAGAAATTATGTAATAAAAACTTCTTTCCCACTCTGTAGTACCAGTTTTTATGTGATGAAGCAACAGAAGTCAAAACCATCACTACTACTGCTAGAGTGGATGATGGACACTGGCACAAAGTGCAGATTAGGTAAGTTTTATATTTCGCTGTTGTCTGTGTTTATGATTTCTTCAAAGATCATCTATGTTGGATAGTTAGTAAATTCCAATGATGTTATATCTCACTAGCTGTGAGTGATACCTGAACGTGTGCAATAAAATCATGTTATGGCAGTGTGGACTACAACACATCCTTGGAAAGAATGTTTAAAACTATAGTACAGTTGGACAGTGCTTATCACCTCACTGATAGGCTTAATGAGAATAAACTTATTCTCATTGAAATCATGTACTATAGCAAACACAAACATTCAGGAAAGGAAGCTACTGTGCAGTAGGTCCAAGCTACTTAGTCCAGGAAATAGTTGAATTTCTAACAATGAGAATGTGACTAATGGAAAAATCTTGGAAAATAGATAGACAGGCAGAAGCAGCACCATGACTTTTGTTGCTATGACTGACTTGCAACTCATAATAGGATATATTACTCCTGTAAAAGTAACAATGCTTGAAACTGAAGGAGGATAAAATGAAAGGAAAATGAGGTAGGTAGTAGGTTTTCCATATTCTGTGTTTCCAGATTATGTTTGTTTACTGTCATGGCAATGTAATGGGAAAGGCAAATGTATGTTTTGGAATAACACAAGTATGCACCATTGTAAAAATCCACAAGAAGGCTGACTGAAACAATTACATTTGGATGTCTTACAGAAAATCAAAGGGGGAAAACCACCTAGTGTTGTCTTGAAATAGATGGGCAGAAAAACGAAATACAGCAGGCCTTGTAGTTAAACTTATTGGTGATTCCCTTGTAATGTGAAGCTGAACAAAGTAATTCTGACCTACCAAATTATGATCTCCCAAATTAAATGTACTTGATTTTGATAGAAGGACATCTGGGCTTCCAAAAAAAAAAAAAAAAAAGACAGAAAAAAGAGTCGGTTTTTGGTTTAGTTGAGAATTCTAGAACAGCTGTTTAAACACAGTTCAGACATCAGTTATAGATTACCAAGGTGCACTAACCTTATTACTGAGTTAAACTGGGAACCTGGTTTGGTAATAAAAAGTGGATTCTTTCCAAATACTTGTAAAAAAAAGATTCTTTGCACAGGGGCAATTGTCATCCGTGTGTATTTTGAGGCTTTTTACCCAACCAAATGTACATAAATGTACCTAATGACCAAATGTCTGCACTGTTAGAATCCACAGCCTTTTAAGAACTTGGAAGAGGAAGTTTTGATTTCATTTTATGGGAAAATAAGGCTTAAGAGCTCTCCAGGTGCCTAGTTCCTATTAGACAGATTAAAACAGGTCCAAGTGCTCTAGTCCAGCAAGAAGAAAGAGAGCTAGCTGTCTGCTTATCTCTCGGGAGTACACGACAAAAAGTTTGCGGAGGACTACAGAAGGAACAAAAACCTTTTACTGGAATGAGTCTTTTATTGTTACATCTGTCCAAGCGTTGCACCTTTGCAGAACAACTACAACCAGACCTTGAGTTTCTATGGGAAACTGTAGTAATGATTGCATCCATTATACTGTGCCTTGCTGCCTCAGATGTGGCAGTGAGTAGTAGCGAGAAGGACAACATTTTGTTGCTGCATTTCAGCTATTGTTGCTGTTATATTTTTTTCCACCATGGTAAACCAGGCCCAAGCTCCAGACCACATGGTAAGACAATGCAAACTAATGCAAGGAGCAAAAGCCAGTAATTCACTGCAGTTTTCTTATGACCCAAAAAAGGAATAACATAAAATCAAAGTATGCTACTGGAAGCTAAAAGCAAGTTTAAGCGTCTCTCTGATCAGGAAGGAATAGAAGACATCTCTATGACACTGATAAATGTGGGATTCTCTAAAATCTTGAATAACACAGGCAGTTCTGTTTATTTCTCTGCTTGTGACTCTTAATCTCAAAATACAGAAAGTAGAATTAGATTTTTTTTTAAAGAAGAGAGATAAAGATGATAAAGGCATTAACCAGCTTCTGTAGGAACGATGACTAAATAATCAAGGAGTTTGCAAGTCTATTAAAGACAACTGAAGGAGAATACCAAAGAAGTCTGAAAAATCCCAAGTGATGCAGAGAAAGTGGATAAGGACAGGAGACATAAAATTTTTAGTCTGTTAGCTAGTTTAATCCATTAGAATTCTGTTGTTATTCCTTTGTTGTTCATTTTAAGAAAGATTTAAGATCCCAAAGATAACATGAATGCCTGAATACTCATTATTGTAGCAACTTTAAAGAAAACATCCTTTCCCCTGGTGCTGGAGCATTAGAACTGCCACGTCATTGACATTACTCAGGGATGCATTAACTACCATGATGTGAGGGCACCTATTTGATGCCTTTTCCCCCAACTCCATGGAGCAGAATATGAATCTATAAATCAGACTATGTCAATAGCTGGAGAGAAAAACAACCCAATTTCTACTTCTGGTGTTCCTTTTAAGCCTAAACAGGAAACAAGAAAAAGTTACCTTCTTTCAATTGCAGAGAACGGTAATTATTTCAGGACAGCTCAGGTAAGATGAGCCACGCTGATTTTTGCTGTTGAAAGAAAAGGAATGCATACCATTTATGGGATTCAGGCTAACTAGTTAGCAACTATTAATTAATCACTCTACTCATTTTAGTAGATTGGAAATGGTTTTGGATATTTTTCTAAGATTTAAAATCTTAATGGCGCAGATGTCAGAAGGATTTGGTTAGAAGTTGATTCTTATTTTCATCGAGTGCATCTTCACGTGTGCTTAAGTTAATTAAGAAAATGTATATGCTGTACAGAAAAGTATAATAATCACCGCTTTGCATACTTTTATCTTTATTAACAATTAAATATATATAGTTGACAATTAGATTTGATAGTCACTCTTGAAATGTTACTTGTTTTATGAAGTTAATATTTAATTTTATCAACTATAGTATAATACAACATAGTAAAACTTAACTTTTATTCAGCAGCTGTCTAGGGCTTTGCAAACATTGTTTAATCTTCACAGAACTGATTTGTAGTGAGATAAGTAAGTTAAGTTTTGAACAATGGTATCTGGGAAGTTGGTGAAATCAGAACGGGAGTGGAGGAGATACTGAATACTCTAACATCGTGTATATGCACAGCGTGGGATTTTCTGTGTTCTGCAGATGTTAAGTATTAAGAATAGAAATCATGGGTAATAAAAAAATATCGTTTTGTACTAGTTTGTTGAAAGAAACTGCTCATTCTAATTACTTAAAGTAAAAAATTAGAGTTTGGGGCCCTTTTGATGTGGCCTTGTGATAGAAAGATTTTTGTCCTTCAGATTCACTAAAAGCAGTGCATTTCAGCTACTGATGATAAGCCATCTGCAAAGAATATACTGCCTCTACGATATCATATTAAATGAAAGAAACAGACTTAAAAGCAGTGACTGTTGTGTAATACAAGTTGAAATACAGTGAAAATTAGATAGTGATAGTATCTTCCTTTTCTGCTTACGGGAGAATATTTTACTGCTTCCTTTATCCCACAGAAATCATTCCCGGTGTGAATAAAAGAAATGTCACACCTTTTAATGTTAACGTGCATATTACTGTCAGACACTACACTATATCCAGTTCTTGTAGTTCACCAGAATGTTCATGCTGGAAGTAAAATAGCAGCATTGCTGAAACATGTTCTTCATGATGATGGAATATTTTGGCTGTGACAATTGTAACAATTTAATAAAATTGGATATAATAAGAGGACTGGATTTACATCAAGATTTTGGAAAGGATATAACTTTTTGCATCAGATTGGTCTATATTTATGGCATTGGCTGCTAAAACTAACACGTTGCCAAGGTTTGCCTCAGAGCAGTGCCTGAGAGTTCTGTTTTATGTGTAAGCTAGTACTAAGACTTGTTTACTAAGTCTATCTATTAATGAAAATCATTGCAGCCGTTTCACTCACATACCTGACTGTACGGTTTTGACTTTCTTAAGAATGTTACCAGGGAAGTGAAAAAGCTATAGTGAAAAATTGATATGGGCAATATCCCACAGGGATTAGATTTCTGCAGGGTATTATGAAGGAAAGGAAATATTAAAGGGACTCAAGTATTGGGAAGTTTACATGTTTGGTATTGTTGTGAAGGTATGGTTACCTTACTGGCAATGCAGGGGATGCTCTACCACAGTCTTCTCATTCCAGCCCTTATAAAACTGTCTTCATTAACTGCTTTAAGAATTATCTTCTTCAATCTTTGCTATGAACACAAGTTGCTAAAGTAACGTGTATTGCAGAGACAGGCCAAACTGCAGCAGCAGTATTAGAAATTTGTCCTTTTCTTAGTCCACTATGCTCCATTTCAACAATTATTTGAGTACTGATAATAATAGCCTTAATTTCATTGATTAAATAAAAAATATTTTTATTTTACTTTTAATCTTAGATCACAATTGTCAATTGCTTTAGCAAATCTACCAACTTATAAATTGATTATGCACTAGATGTCACCAATACAACTTCTTTCTTTAAAATAAGCCTATCCACTTTGAAATTTTTTTTTAATCAACCTTGACCATTAGGATGAGAAAACTCGTGTAGATGCTCCATCAGTCTAGAAACCAACTGCAAAATTTGACAGTTTGCTTTTTGAAAGAGTGCATTATTCTTCTCCTTTAACTCATAATGTTTGTAATTTGAAGTTTACACTAGTTAACTATAGGACTTTTGGTGATTGATTGTCTCAGTTTCGAGATGTAGATGTTTTCTGATTCCTCTAGTCAGAAAAAGATCTTTCTAATCATGCCATAATGCAACATATGCTCACTGTGGAGCTTGTACATTGCTTGATTTTGATAGCTTTTTATGAAGGCCTGAGATAATCCATATGGTGCAAAATATGCTGTATTTATTATCCTTCAGAATATGCTACAAAGCTCAGATTTTCCCTAAGGCTTTCAGGCAGGTAAGATAAGCAGATGATAGATAAAGTGGTTAGAAAAAAACTGCAGATGCTTCTCTGTTTGGGGTTGTTTGTTTTTTTTCACTTTTATTGTAAATTCCTATTTTTATTTTATCACAAAGGTGTCAGACGTTGGCCTTGATTTTTAACATAACAGCATATACGTGAAGAGGTCATCCATCTGTTGTTTCATGTACTGTGTAAATGCCATATACTCTACTTAATGAAAACATGCTTAATGGTCCGTCTCCTCAAAAAACAGTGTAAACCACAAGATATTAATAGCAATGGCTGCTGCTTAATTAGAGTAGAAGTGTATTCAATATTTATATAGTGCCGTAAGAAGTGTATTCTTGGTGTAAGATAGCTTCATGCTCTTTTTGTTTTCTGGGCCTCTCCCAAGGAAGCCATCAATGGACTTGCACCAGCTGCAAAACATTTGTTGAAGTACTTGGACATACCCAGGGTTAAGTCTGATTTACATTTATTACCGATACAAATTATTTAGGAAGTTGTTGGACCTCTAAACTGGCCACTGATGGAGTCCTCATGAACATACTTTGCTAGCTATGGCTGTGTTGGTCTTTTATCCAGTCCCTCCTAAAGTGCCTAGTGCAAGACTAGGAGTGTATGAAATACAACACAAGTGATGATTTATCTCATAATTCCTGTTTTTTGTATCGTCTGAAACTTTTCCCAGCTCAATGATCTTACTTGGAAAAGTCAAATTTATTATATTCAGTCCCATTTATTTATGATTTATTAACACTGGTAATAAAATGACATTTCTTGTTTGTTAAACTCCCCTCTATCGTGATTCCTAATTAGGTTATATCTCCTATTTACTGTCCAGTATCCATTGCAGAGAGGCTAAGTCAGTGAAAACAAACTGATTTGAGAATATAGTTTAGATGTAGAGGCATTTTATTTAAAACAGAACAAAAATTATGGAAACTTGAAATAATTATACTAATGTCAAGAACTGGATTTGTAAGGTGGAAAACAGGAATGAGTTGACCATGAAGCGTCAAGAAAATTAGAAGTATTCTTTTGTGTTTTGGTTTGGTTCTTTGGACAGAGATAAAGAAATTTAACTTATGGTGACTATCACAGAGATGAAAAGGAAGAAGTAAAGAATATCCCCAAAAAAGGGTATTCTGGAATATATCTGAAAGGAAAAAGATACTGACTTTGCAACAATAAAGAGTGGCTATTGGCACAAGTAGCTCAAAAAGTGGAAAACTAACTTCTAGGTCCTGAAGATTTCTGTTACACAGTGACACTATACTGCCCACTAGCAGAGCATGACAGTGCCACAGAAATGGCAAAGCTGGATTGAAGCAAGAGAATCAAAGGAGATTCTGATTTATGAATTGGAGATTAAAACCAAATATGAATCAAAAAATACTAAATACAGGAAAAGTTTACAAATCCTGTTATTCAAAACATATCTTTATGTGTTTTCTAGTTCATTCTACTAACCTGCACAGTACATTTAGAGAGAATTAATTTGATTTTAATCCTTTCACAGATAAGTAGAAGGGGAGCTGGGCTAATAACATTCCCTCCTGTGACTAATTTTATTCATTACTTTATCTCATAAATGCTTGATAATTTAAAAGTAGCTTAATGTATCTTTCTATTTGGAGGTCAAGTGTTCAAAATAAATGGTGATGCTTCTTAAGAATAAATGTCCAATCAATAATGGTTTTCAGATTATGCTATTTTTTTGTCCAAGAATATAAACCCCCTTTTTTAATGACTTCAAGTACTATGGAAATAATGACTCTGTAGCTGCTAGAGAGGAATAGCAATGTAAATACAAATACAGCATCTCACTAAAAATCATCAGAACAGTTAAATAATAATAAACTTAGATAAGCAAACTGGTCTATACATAGGTTGAATACTGAGAATGCATTGATGATACCTGCTGCTGAAGAAATATTAAGGAAAGTGATAGGCAAACAATGAAATTATACTTACTCATTTTGCTTTCTGAGTAAACATTGATTTTTGTTGCTGAAGAATATTTTTGTGTACAAATACCGGAAATTAGTTTCATACACAGTATATCAATGCATTTCTCTTCTGTTAATCCTAGGTATTTTCAAAGTAGCAGTTAGTCTAAATTATATTTTTTCTTCTGAAAAGAGCACATCTCAAAATTCAGTAGTAGAACTACTTTACCAAGACTATTCTCTATTCTTTGAAGCATCATTATTGTGAAAAACAAAATTATATTTTTATTTCTACATTCGCAAACTGTTACTTTTTTTCCTTATCCTACAATTCCCTTTCTTTCTTTGTCTTCAGTAGAAAAAGCAAAGAAACAACATGCCCCCTCTTACTGACTGCTGCATATCACTTAATTCCATAACTTTTAGAGATACTGCCTCAACAATTTATGTCTTTGCCAGAGGCTTTTCCTCAGGACATGTCCTTAGCTGGTTCTCTGTTTAAGCATATTTAAATCCTGTTCTATCCCATGTGATCTATACTGTAACTCTTAACTCCATTCTTCACATCATTTATTTCCCAGACTGTTCATAATTTTATTCTCAAAATAGCCCAAATTGATAATTTTTAAAACAAAGTAGTTACAACATTGACTGATATCTTATATACATTTGAAATAATTTTTTCTTATAAAAACTAATAGAATATAACAATATATTATTTCTGAATGTTTTTTATTTGGAAAGCAGACCTAATCTATATAATACACATAATCCAGTAGTTTCTTTTATACACTTAAATGTGCTAAGCCCTTTGTCTTCCTAAACAAAGTGATTTTAAGTTCTCATGTTTTCATGTGGTGTCAATATATTTTATACAATATATGCATATTAATTAAAAGTAAATACACCAGATATTATAAAGGGAGCTTAGGGGGGAAAAAACAGTGTAGGATTTAGAGAATATTTTATATAACTTCTTTTCCCCTCTATGGATGAGCATGTTACATCATTTGAACACTACAGAATAAAATACCATAGACTACCATTTTTATCTAAGATAAAATTTCTAAAATTTCTTGTGTTTAGAGTTGCAGGCCAGAAGGGAACACTCATTTGACCACCAAGGGACCACTAGGCTGACCTTCTCTATGTCATAAATGATCAATATTTTGTTCAGAAAGCCACAGACTTCAGTTAAATCAAACCCTTCCATTTCTTAATTATTTTCCTCAGATGCATTCTATTGTGGTCACCTCTTCCTAAACCCACAGTATTGGTGAGGATTTTACACATCCAAATGATTCTGGCTGTCAAGCCCCAGCCAGTATTTCAATGACAAGCTGAAAATAAAAGCTGGGTAAAGATTCCTTTCTGACCCTGCTAACCCTATGTCTCAGATATGTGACCCTGACTATATGAGCAAGCAGTGGCAGCCATCAGAGAGGTGTAATTCACTCTCACCTCAAAGATTTTTTTACCTGCTATATATCCTTTCACCACAAAACTCAAGCTCTGCTATTTGAGAGGTGTCCCAGAAAATGGAGAAACAAAAATAATTAGCCAGTTCTGTACTGGGAGAAAAATGCTGTTAGGCACTGCACATTGCATCCAGGAGCCTGAAGGCATAAGTTTTATGAAAATCATTGTACCGAGGCAGATTGGAGGCAGCATGAGTATTTGAAAGATGATGCAAGGCATCCTTTTCTCACTGAAGAAAGAGGGATATGCAGAGAGTGAGACGAGCAGTATAGCTGTCTTGTTTATTCAGACAGTGCTGTGTGAATACTGTACACTGGAACTCCTACTTAATAAGAAGGAAGCTGTCTTTCTACTCTATCCCACACGATTCCCTTTCAGTCAGAGTCATCTGGAGGCAGGGAGATTGCTCCTTTTCTGAAAGCAAATAAGCTTCGTCTTCCTGAAGGACAGGATGGAGCTTGCAGAGAGTCTGCAGCAACAACGCAGACTGGGAAAATCCTGACAAAAAAAAAGCAGTCTGACGGCTGTAGGAAGCAGGAACTAAGGTGAGCCTTGTAAGATTATGGAAGGAAGAAGATTTTGTTCAGGCCTAACAGTATATAGTAAATAATCTATTCAAGTTAGAGAATAAATTTGCTTTCAAGTCTTTTATTTAATCTATCACACTTATTTTTACATTTTCTTTATTTAAAAAGTTGCCTTTTAAAAATCTGGTTATCTTGTGTTCTAAACAAAGTCTGTCTTTAAAGAGGGAGCTCCTTTTCTGTCTTTATGGAGAAGTAATTTCAACAAAAGAGGAACAATTCAGAGTCCCTTCAAAGGGACTTTTGGCCTCAGGGAGATTTGGTTGTTTTTTCCATGTTCAAGCTGCTTTGTTCTCCCTCTCTTGCTTCTTTTTTTTATCTGGCTACTGGCTCTTGTGGCCAGAGCTTATACAGAGAACAGATCCAGATAAAAATATATACCTTTTTTTTTGTTTTCAGCTGAATAATTTTCTTAATGCAAATTGCTGTGCAAAGAAGGAAGGAGGAACATACAAATGCCCATGGAATAAAGGCTGGAACTTAGTCCTTTGACTAAATTGCCAGTCAAACCACACCTATAGATGTATAAGAAATGCCAGTGAGGTGATCCAGGCTCCACCATATCTACTGTACATATTCACAGTCCTCCATTCACTTTCAGAATTTCTCTAAAACTTTGGCTTAAAGCTCATCTTAAAATGAGCAATTTAACTTCCTTTCAGAAACAAGTTTTGTTTCAGAAAACAATGGTGCTGTTATACTGCTGATGTTACATGAGCATATTCCTTTTGAACACTGTATAGTAAAGATCTCAGTTCTGCATTGCCAGACATGTCAGAATACCCTTTGCTATTCTGAAGTCTCTGCAACATGTGCTTGATTCATTCAACAAGAACTAAGATTTCACAGAGAAAGAAGGAATAGTGGAAATGGACAAAGCCTAGAAATGATGACAGAGAAACTTGGCATCAATATTTTCAGATCTTGCAGTTAGGTTCCAGAAACTGAGAATAATGAAAGTAGACTTTCTTCTTGCATATCTATCTCGGTATACAAAAAACCTTCACTGATCGCATCTTCTAATAAAAAAAAAAAGTTAAAACTAAGTGCATTTATTTGCAGCTAAATAATGTTATTTTATTTTGCATCAATGCAATGTAAAAAAATCTTAATCAGAATGAAAAACCATCATGAAATTGATGCTCAATATGTTCTGCATGTTTTTTATATTCTACAAAGAGTGGCTATTTTTCTTGAACCTCATATGAGTCAACAGAGATGTGATGGGTTGACCCTGGTTGGATGCCAGGTGCCCACCAAAGTGGCTCTGTCACTCCCCATCCTCAGCTGGACAGGGGAGAGAAAACATAACAAAAGACTTGTGGGTTGAGATAAGGACAGGGAGACCACTCAGCAATTAATGTCACAGGCAAAACAGACTATGACTTGGGGAAAATTAATTTAATTTATTACCAATAAAATCAGAGTAGAATAATGAGAAATAAAAACTAAATCTTAAAACACCTTCTCCCCACCCCTCATTTCTTCCCGGGCTCAACTTCACGCCCGGTTTCTCTGCCTCCTCCCCTTGACCAGTGCAGGGGAACAGAGAATGGAGGTTGTGGTCAGTTCATCACATGTTTCTGCCATTCCTTCCTTCTCAGGGGCAGGACTCCTCACACTCCACCTGCTCTGGCGTGGGGTACCTCCCATGGGAGACAGTCTTCCATGAACTTCTGCAACGTGAGTCCATCTCACGGGCAGCAGTTCTTCATAAACTGCTCCAGCGTGGGTCCTTTCTATGGGGTGCAATCCTTCAGGAACAGACTGCTCCAGCGTGGGCCATGCACGGGGGTTACAAGTCCTGCCATCAAACCTGCTCCAGTGTGGGCTCCTCTCTCCATGGGGCCACAGGTCCTGCCAGGAGCCTGCTCCAGCATGGGCTTCCCATGGGGTCACAGCCTCCTTCAGGCATCCTCCTGCTCCAGCATGGGGTCCTCCACAGGCTGCAGGTGGATATCTGCTCCAACGTTAACCTCCAGGGGCTGCAGGGGGACACCCTGCCTTACCATGTACTTCACCACGGGCTGCAGGGGAATCTCTGCTCTGGAACCTGGAGCACCTCCTCCCCCTCCTTCTTCACTGACCTTGGTGTCTGCAGAGTTGTTTCTCTCACATATTCTCACTCCTTTCTCTCACATGTCCTCACTCCTCTCTCTGGCTGCAGTTGTGCAGTTGTTTTTTTTCCCTTCTTAAATACGTTATCCCAGAGGTTCTATCACTGTCACTCGTGGGCTCACCCTTGGCCAGTGCCGGGTCTGCCTTGGAGCTGGCTGGCATTGGCTCTATTGGACATAGGGGAAGCTTCTAGCAGCTTCTCACAGAAGCCAACCCTGTACCCCCGCCCCGCTACCAAAACCTGGCCATGCAAACTCAATACAAGAGAATAAACAACTGCTTTTTTCTAACAATGTAATTGAATGCAATGGATTTAAGTATACTAAATTGATCATAATAACAGTTAATAGGAACCTAATACCACCAATTAGTTTGATAGAAACAGTTGTTTTACAGCCTCTTTAAGATAAAAGCTTAATTAGTTAGTCATGCCACATCTTGGGTACAAATCACATTCTACACCTTTTCAGAACTCTGCCATCAAAGGAGACACTCGGAAGCTAAAGTTTAGAATCATAAAAGACAAAGCTGTGGCGTATAGTGGTCTATTCTTGCTTAGATTATTTAACCAAATAAATACTAAAGACGTTTCTGTCATTGCTACTTTCTTTTACTTTGGATTTCAAAAGAGCTCATTAGTCTCACTTCTAAGAATGAAAATTTTCTAATTGAACTTCTGAAACAACTTATTGCAGGGACAGAAACATAGTAACAGTAGAGTAAGACTCTAATAACAGGCAACATTTCTAAAACTTTGTTCTATATTATTTTCAGAGGAACACCAAAGGGTTCTTACGGATACTAAAAGTGGGTTCAAAGTTCTGTGGCTGCCTTGGCCCCATGTCACACACATAGAAATGATATTAAGAAGAATACAGACAGGGTATAGAGACCAGAACTAATGTTGGCCTGCAGAGTTCATGTAAATATGAATTCCCACTGTGTAACTATCTTATTCAGTGCAGTCTTTCAGTTTCACTTGAAATAAAATGTCAGTGTTGCAAGTTTAGATCCAACTCTAAACTTGCCACTGTCTGAATGATTGAATACAGTACTCTCATTTGGGCCAAGCTGTTCACTAAATGACACTTTATTTACATTTGGCTACATCAACTTGAAATAAGTGCTTATTATTTTTTAAGTTTAATTTCTGTAAATAGCATTTAAAGTTATTACAATGTGAGCAGCAGGAAACTTGAAGGTCTCCCAACTGCAAAGACAGATATGGCCAGAGGGATAGATTATTGTTTTTTGATAATCTATAGTGGTAAATAAAACTGAAATCCGAAGACTGTTCTCTGTACCTGAGGCCAACTGGCAGTTCCCAGATCCTGTCTATAAAAATACTTACTGCAAAATAGGTTGGCAACATTTAAACTAGGAATGATTCCTGAACTGCACGTATCAGCATGCCTGGGTGGCAGCTCCAACAGGAACTGTGATAACTTCATAAAAGTATGGATGATTATGTGTCAGGTCTTGAACTCACGTTGCAGACCTTTTCAGTTTAGTAAAGTAAGTGTAACCTCCGTGAAATGAATAAAGGGATACCATACTTATTCATTCCTCAGAATGTGAAACAAAGATTATATCCCCCACCCCGTATACTTAAAGTAATTTACATGATGCCTTGTAATGAGCTTCATTGTACTTATTTATTAAGTTAAATCGGTCTCTAATAGCAGACTAAGAAATCTGCTACAAGTCCAGGAAATATGAGTCTGCTGTCAGAGGGAATGAGAAAAGAATATGTTGTTGACTCATTAGTTCATCTGCAACATGAAATTGTGTGTTACCTGGTGTCTCAGTAGGGCACAGTCAGCAGCAACAGATGTGAGCAGTCTAAAATGGTGCATCTTACTGCAGAGTGAAAATGTAATCACTCTGAGTGTAACTGGTATATTTTCTATCTAAACAAATCTATTGAGGGTACTTTTAGTACTTAAGGGGGGGCTTATAAAAAAGATGGGGACAAACTTTTTAGTAGGGCCTTTTCGGAGAGGACAAGGAGTAGTGGTTATAAAGTAAAAGAGTGTAGATTTAGATTGGACATAAGGAAGAAATTTTTTACAATGAGGGTGGTGAAACACTGGAGCAGGTTGCCCAGAGAGGTGGCAGATGCCCCATCCCTGGAAACATTCCAGGACAGTTTGGATGGGGATAAAATCAACCTGATGTAGTTGAAGGTGTCCCTTCTCATTGCAGGGGGGTTGGATTAAATGACCTTTAAAGGTCCCTTCCAACCCAAACTATTCTGTTATCTCTATATGAGATTCTGCCTTATTCTCTAAATGTTATTACTATGGGGTCGGGTTGGGTTTTTTGCTACAGAAAAATGTCGCAGGATCGTAGAATCACAGGAAAATTCAGACTGGAAGGGTCCTCAGGAGGTCTCTACTCCAACCTCCTGCTCAAAGCAGACCCAGCCAAGGGGTCAGACCACATTGCTCAGGGCTTTGTTCAGCTGGGTTTTGAAAACCTCTAAGGGTGGAACCTGCACACCCTCTCTGAACAAGGAGGTCCAGATGTTCCAAACTTAAAGTTGTCTCAAACACCCTTGCAAAGCCTTAAGGTTTTTAAAACCAGTACTGGGTCAAAATTGATGCTGCCTTTTAAATGTGTATTCAGAAAATGTAACTCTTAATTGTCTGTGACAATAGGTCTATTGTTTTGTTGCAATCTTACAAAAATAAACATTCTACTGCAAGGAGCAGTTTGAGTATTAAACCAGAAAATGAAATCTACTAGATACTGAGTGAAAACAGAAGGAAACAGGAGTTGGCTCTGATTTTTTAAGCTAAGAAATCTGTAAAATAATAATGAAACACAGTGAAAATAAAATATGTTTCTCAGCTTTAATTAATCAGTTGTCTTCAATAAAATCAGGGAACTTTGGAATTGTTTTTCAGAATATATAATAAAAGTTCTCTTTAATTCTTGTAGTTCACAATTCATATTTGATATAGCTGTTTACAAACCTACTTTTGTTTTTGTCTAATAGACTGAATGCTAACATTACATCCTAAATTGTTCAAGGGAATTAGTGAATCGTTTATTGTTTAGCATGATTACATTCGAAGTGAAATTGCTAGAGATGGGTGAAAGTTTTAATCTTGTTTCTAGAACCAGACATTTCCCTTTCTTATCAGGAAAACCAGATAAAAGAAGCTTTATTCCCAGCAAGGCTGCACAGCATGACTGACATTTAATACTTTACCTGGACAGCCCCCTTTCCCTCCTCCTCTTCCCCCATTTGTTATATTACCTTTTTCCCATTTTATGATAATCCCAAACATGTCATTTAATCATCACTAACAAATGTCAGCAAGTAAGGACATTATGTAAAAGGATTTGGATTTCATGCAGACATTGTCATGTTTAGGTACCGTTATCCCAACAGTTATCAAATTATTATCTGACCTTTCCATCCTTCCAACCTGCGAGGCATTAGGCAATTGATTTAATACTGTTTAGACAGAACTCATCTTCAGGTTATAATTAATAGGCCAGTATTTAATCATTACATTTATGTGAGTACAAATGAGGAATCTGTGAACTATTACTGCTGGGTTGGACTGAGGCACAATTACTTGTAGCTTACCCAGCAAAAGTGCTTGAGAGTTGCTGTATGCATTTCCACATTTATAATTATGCAAAAAGCTCTGTCTTCTTACTTGACCTTTAAAGCACCCAATGTGCTGATTGTAGACAAAGTATTTTAAAAGCCTGATGGAAATTTCATAGAGTGCATATATGACCCGGTGATTGTATCATCAGCAAATGCTAAACAATAATGGTTTAAGGTTGTTATTCTAATTTGGCCAGACCCTGCTAGATTCAATCAAGCGCAATCAAAGGTACATGGCTGACATTCTAACAAGCTTAGGGCGAAGGCAGCTCATGCTATTGAATTGCATTAACTTGTTTTCTGACATAAAGTACTGGGAATTAATTTCAAAATATGTTTATATATGCACACAAAAATACTTCTGCATATAGATCATATAAGCTATTAGAGACAAGCTAACTGCTATGTCTAAAGCTAACATGAAGAGAATTACATTTGTAAATAGGGTGCTTGTGAAATAGAAATACATACATGGTCACATAACCAGTTACAGCATTGCATCTCAAATGGTGTAGAAGAAATTGTAATTAAAAAAAAAAAAGTAGTTTTTTGGGCAGATTTCTTTCATTTAGTATATCTGTTATTTAGTTTAAAAAAATAAAAAAATGCCTGTCAGTTCCACTCCCCTCTTCCACTCCAGTTTTAAGAATTATGTTGCATTAAAACAAGTCTGATTTAAAATATTTCAGAAAGATTGCTATCTTATTATTATAGCTTTATTCATAAATATTATATCCTTTTATCAGAAAGAGAAGAAATTTTAGATATTTAAAAATCAATATTTTTTTCCTTAGAACTCTCATCAAAGCTTTCTGGTGTAGAATTAATATATCCAAGACGTCCTACTGGGTTCAAGCCTTCGGAAATACTGCTTAATCATTGCAAACTGAGCTACCTGAGAATGCGTGTATGAGTTGCACACATTATCAGCAAACTTCCTTTGTAAGCAAATAATGAAAATGGTGTGCTGCAGAACCTTGTGTATGTGCTTAGACATACAACCATTGAATGATATCTACAAAACGTGGTAGGAAAATATTCTTTTCCTTGATTGCAGTTCTGGATACAATTTTCTCCTCCTCTTTGTCATTCATGTTAGCTATTAATTAACAAGTTTTAAAAAAAATGTAAAAATTGAGGTGAACACAAAAAAATCCCCTGAACTCACCCCTTAAGTAATTTATATTTACTCCATAGGATTAAAAGCCCAATTTATTTCTCTTATTTAATGTTGAATTTAACAACAAACCAAAAATTTATATTCTTCATCTGAAGTTATTTACCATAGGATGGACAGGCCGTTTTGCTTGCAAAAAGATTTATAGTCCTTCTGTTAAAAGGCTAATACCATGTTTGCTTATTTTTCTGAAAGTATCACAAATAGAGAATTATACAGAAAACATAGAGAACTGTTTGCAGATGTTGCTAATGTTAAGTCTCCACCCTCTCAGTTAAAAAATGATAGAAGACCTTATCAAATAGTATGTGAGAAATCCTTTATATATCATTATCTGACAGAATACAGTGAAGAAATCTTCCATGCTTTTTTTGTAACTAATCAATTTCAGAAGCTAATTTTGTGTTATCAAAGATAAACTGAATTCCTACTTTACGTATAGCATCCTAGCTAAATTACAGACTGTTGCTTTTATGGTTTTGTTTGGTATATGCTGTTTTTACCTATTTTTTTTGTGGCACCTCTGTTACAAAGGCACTTGAATACTTTTAAAAATATGGTGGATTGAACTCTGATTTGTTTTGTGTGCAGAGGGAAGGATAGGCTGAAAGAAATTCCTGTGTGAGAGACTTGTTTAGTTCCGATATTTCCTCATTGTGCTTTCTTTCATGAAGACTTTCATGCTTGCTTCCAGTTGGTTATCAGAATGTAAATGAGCTTCACATCATTTAAAAACAAAAAAAAAGAAGAAAACCACAGTTTACTTTGCACCTTCTGTTTATTGTTAACAATTTATGCATTCTGTTAAGAGCAACACTGTTAAGAGGGTGTGTGGACACGGGGAGGGAAGAGGGAATGTATGCATTAATTTCAGGGCCTAATATTACTGCCTTCAGTTTTAGGAATGATGCTTTTGAAGATAAGTATTAGAGATTATAGTACATCTGCACTCTCTAAAATGCAGTTTATTTTAAATTGGTTTGCTGGGTTATTTTTATTGTGATGAAAAAGAGGGATATTTTAAATATTTGAGGTCAATAGATGTCTTTTATTTTCAAATTGCAAAGCCCTCTTGTTATTCTTAAAAATTGTCTTTTTTATTCAGCCATTATTATCTGCTTTGGCTTTTTCAGCAATTACACTGCTCAGATTTACAATATGGCTTCATTAATGGAAGATCAACCCCAAAGACATTCCAACTTACAGCTTGTTAAACAGCTTCTTTTATGTTTATAGTCTTTAATATAAAAACAGCTATTTACTTGATTTTCTTTCCTCAATGGTTTAGTAACAGCCTAATTAATTTGTCAGATAGACAGTAATGTAAACTATATATGGTTTAAAATGTGCTTATTTCTAAATTTATGCAGGCAAGGCATGGTACCATGTGAAGCAGAAATGTCAGTCCTGGGGACATCTGCAAAGACAAGTATACCTAGAAATTTCTGGTCCAGTTCATATTGGCTTGAAACGGGATCTATATTTGTTGGTGGTATGCCTCATCATTATGCAGTTAAACAGGTAATTTTTTTTTTAATATTTATTTTTCTTTAAGATGTTTGTTATTTTGGGAGTGGCATATTGAATAGGATGTAACTGACGAGATTTAAACCAAGCAAAAAATAAAAATTATTTACAGCTTTTTGAGGATTATATCTAAGGGATGAGTATGGTCCCTTGCAGAGTTTTGCTGGTGCATGGGACTTCGGTAAGTGAAGTGAACAGAAACAACTTTCTGGCCTGAAGTTATGATCTGCAATCCTGTTTGCCTCGAGTAGGCAGAGTTAAGGAGCAAATACGATCAAATTTAGAGGAGGTACCTGTTACCTCCAGCGCTAGTTCTATGAAGATGTGCAAAGTATAACTGCAATGGGTTCCATAACGAAAGAGGCTCTCTGCTTGCATCCTGTGCTGGCACAGGCAGGTGCGTGTAAAAACAGACCAAGCAAGACACAGTTAACCTGTGGAACTGCATTAATGAATGAGAGGTATGGGACAGGAGCTTGAATTTGTGACCCTGCATGCAGCTACCGTAACAGCGTATGCAGGGGTTAGAAGTAATATGCAATAGGGCTAGCACAAAGCTAGGGCAGAAGGGTACACACAGGGTCATGCAGAGGGTTGGAGGAAAGCAGACCATAGAATCATAGAATCATAGAACGGTTTAGGTTGGAATGAACCTTGAAGATCATCTAGTTCCAACCTCCTTGCCATGGGCAGGGACACCTTCCACTAGAATGGGTTGCTCAAAGCCCCATCCAACCTGGCCTTGAACTCTTCCAGGGATGGGGGCATTCACAGCTTCTCCGGGTAACCTGTGCCAGTGCCTCACCACCCTCACAGTGAAAAATTTCATCCTAAAATCTAATCTAAATCTCCCCTCTTCCAGTTTGAATCCATTCCCCCTCAACCTATCACTATATGTCCCTGTAAAAAGTCCTTCCCCAGCTCTCCTGTAGGCCCCCTTTCGGTACTGGAAGGCCGCAATAAGATCTCCCCGGAGCCTTCTCTTCTCCAGGCTGAACAACCCCAACTCTTTCAGCCTGTCTTCATAGGAGAGGTGCTCCAGCTCTCGGATCATCTTCATGGCCCTCCTCTGGACCCACTCCAACAGGTCAATGTCTTTCCTATGTTGAGGGCTCCAGAGCTGGACACAGTACTCCAGGTGGGGTCTCACCAGAGTAGAGTAGAGGGGCAGAATCACCTCCCTATTCAGTCACAACTGAATTTTTGTTATGGAGAAATTTGGGGTAAAGTAGATGCACATCACTTAACTGACTTCTGGTCTAATTTTTTTTTTTCAAAGCAGGATTTGTATAGATAACAATTTCTATTCTAGTCTATGACACTCAAACTCTTCACACTCACACAGATCACAGTCCCAGCCCCTGTAATTCAAGATTGTCACGCTACACCCAGAAGACGCTCAGTCCAGCTTCTGGCAGTGAGGCCCCTGTGCAGAGTAGTTCCCAGCTGTCTCAGCATTCTGCATCTTGTCAGGTGTCTGAGAATGGAGTCCCCCTCTGCACCCAAAGGACTATTGTCATAAATATGTATAATTTTTTAAAAATTATATTGTTGGCATAAAGAGCCAGTGGCCTTGCCAGGCAGACAGCCCCAAGTCAGTCTCTGACTTTCTCCTTATCTAAAGCCAACCAGTGTTGTTACCTGGATTATTTCACCCTCTAGCCTCATGTCCCAAATATGTTACCAGAAAGTAAAGCTGTTCACAGTTACATAACAACTATTATCTGTGAGTCTTTATTTGTTTTCCACTCATAGTGGAATAAACTAAACCGCCAACACTGGGTTGGTGTAGCGCAGGTCTCTTATCTGAGCAGAGATCTTTGCATAGGTGTCAACCCACAACTTTAATGAAGTTAATCTGTGGGGTTTTTTTGTTTTCCCAGTGCACAGCAAAATCATGTAGTTAGAGATGGACATGGGTAGTCCAAATTTCATTTTTTAAGCCATACTTTTGGGTAGGCTTCACCCTGTGACAATTAT
Source organism: Pluvialis apricaria (assembly GCA_017639485.1). Taxonomy (NCBI): domain Eukaryota; kingdom Metazoa; phylum Chordata; class Aves; order Charadriiformes; family Charadriidae; genus Pluvialis; species Pluvialis apricaria. The sequence continues at coordinate 99,878,109 of CM030009.1, forward strand.
TGTTTTAACCTTTTTATTTCTGTTCCGTTCTTTAGTAGTTGAAGGTCATCTTATCATGGGGCAAATACAGTCATTTCAAGCACAGACATGGTTTTGATGCTGTTATTGTAATGCAGCATTTCTAGATTGCTTTCACTTTATAATAAATTGTACAGTAAAAAATGAAACAACAATACTGTTGAAATCCAACTTAAAAATTCTTATGAAGGGTTGCAAAATACTCAGCCAAAAGTATACTTCTAAATACCACATACTGGCATTAAAATAACACATCAAATAATATTTGTAGTTATATAACTTTTTCCTTAATTCAAATGTTCATATGCAAACTATCCATTCATCTGGAATATTTTATCCTATTACTTTGTCCTGGTTTGAGGTAAAACAGAACCAATTTTCTGTTCAGAAATTTTACTTTGCAGCTAAGCCTCTTTTAACTAATTAAACTCTCTGAAATTAACAGCATATTGTCCAGACACTGTTTGCTCCCAGAGTGATAAGACCTGATTAGATGTAATTTATGCCAAGGAATGGTATTCAGAGAGGTTCTTGCTTATACTTATTGCTGTAACACCCAAGGCCAGCTAACTTTTTTATTTGCCCCGTTGGAGGGTCAGAAGTGGAAAAGTGTAGAGGGATCCCACCTGTGGGGAGAAGCAGACAGGACAGGTGACCCAAAACTGACCAACAGAGTATTCCATTCCATCTGCTTCACGCTCAGTGTAAAAGCTGAAGGCTCAAAAGGTCAGCCCTCTTTCTTCAATGGCCAACGTCTGAGGCGGACTCTGTCTGTTCGTCTGCCTTTGACCCCAATCCAAGCATTCTTGAATCCAGATCCGGAATCCAATTCCTGTCATCTGAGTCCAGTCTGGGACTTCACCAGTGCCTACTGGTGACCTGATCGTCATCCTGGGAGCTTGATATGATTTTGTATATATTGTATATACTTCATTATTTTCTTTTTATTTTATTATTAATATTTCATTAAAGTAGTTTAGTTTCTTCTAAACTCCTAAGTCTCTTTCTCTCTTTCTCTCCTTTCCTTGGAGAGAGAGGTGGGGAAGAGTATCTGTCATTCATTTCAGTGGCCAGTCCATCCCAAACCATGACATAGTTGCATATAAAATTTTATTTACTACAGAAGTGTATCTTCAAGAAATGTTCTATACTAATAAGATACAAGAAAACTATATTTTCAATGTTTAAATGACCTGTCTTCTAGAAGCTAAAAGAAATGGTTTTGGTAATACCCCAAAGAATTTACAGTGAAGGCTTAGAGAAGTTCAATCCATGGAGTGTATTTAGTAGCAGGTAAAGAAACAATTTATTTGAGGATTATACATAATAAAGTGTATGTGAAAAGGAAGTTTGAGACGGTAAATAGCTCTTCCCTAGCTAAAGGCAAAATAAAATCCAGAAAAATAGGTTTACCTTAGGTAAGTTAAAATAGCAATAAACCATAATGGTTTAAGGGCAATTTACTGTTAAAACATTTGCCTATATATGTGTTGAGTTGTCATATCACAATGGGCTTTCTTTCTTTAAGGATGTTTCAGTTCAACAGATTGTTCTTAACGCAGGATTAATCAGTGAAATGTTATGGTACAAGCTTGTTACTTAGGTGAGGTAACAGATGTAGGACATGTGCAAGTGCTCAAGCTGGTGATGCTTAACCTCTGTTCGTACTTGGTAAGCATGTGTTCATGTAACTTCCCCAAAAGGTAAAAATCCTTGACTCTTGGTTTCTTCTCTAGTTTTCCATGAAGCTTTTTGCAGTTCATTGCTTTCTGCTTGAAATTACCTCAGCTTTTTATTTCACTTAATTTTCTTTGCTCCTTTGTGATTTTTGTGTTTATTTTGGTCTTAGTGTCTCATTTTGCTTAATTTTTACTTTTTTATAGCTTTGGATAAGTTTAATTTTTCTTGGCTTCCCTGTCAAAGTCTCTTGGCTATAAGCCACATACAGTCTATATAGGCTGTATTTTTCCATTTTGTCAGGGAATTGAGAACCTTCTGTCCAAGTTCTCTTTATGTGGGCTTTTCAATCCCAGCAGTAGGAAACCACCCCAGGAAGTTTCTTTCTCATCAGCTTTGACCCAGGCAGTCAGGCTTCTATTGTAAAACCTTCATCATCCCCGAAACAGAAAAGGTCTGTTTCTGACCTTCATGCTGCAGTTTGCTTCAAGGGAGATTTCTGCTCCAGCTGAGACTCAGCTTTTTCTGGCAAATGCTCTGATCAGTCTTGGAGTCAAGTCTGATAATGACCCTTCTGATACTGGTAGTATCTGCCTAATAATACATTGTCTTGTTTTAGATGAGTTCCTTCTCTCACTGGAGTAGTTCACTCTTCTAGAAGTGGCTCTTCTACCTTCCAATATTGTGGAAGTTGTAGAGAGCAGTGACTTTAGACCCCAGACTGCTTCAGTTACTGTCTAACAGGAACTTCTAGCTGTCAGTGCCAGTAACTGTTGACACAGGAGTTCCATATTACTGAAATTGGCTCATGTTGCACTATTAATTTCCAGGTTAGATTCCTCTTACTTTCTTTATGAGTGAAATTTGATATGATCTGTGAAGCCCTCAGGGTAAAATATTGTGGCCTCTGAGGATTTCCTGTACTGCAGTTTCCTAATCAGGTCTCAAGTGTCCATCCATTTTTTCCGTATATTTATTTTTTGTCTATATGTTTATTATTCAGTATTGCTTAAAGTCAGAGTGCCCTCAACACATAAGGCAAGGTGCAACACCTATTCGCTGCCTTTCAGTCTCAAAAAAGTTGAATCTTTCTTCTCTAAAAATGAGAGGGGAATTACCTCCTTACCTTGACTGCTTTTCCTTTTATTCTTTAATGCCATTCTGTATAAGGGGTACCATAAGGGGTAGCATTTTGATCTTTCTTTAAGGGAAAAAAATTATTTCAGTCTTCCTTAAAGATTGGTTAGGAAACCATAGGGTCTTCCAGGAATTATTAAGAGAAGTTACTGTTTCACTCTATGTATTCATTGAGGTGTTTTGAGTCTCTTCTGAGCCGATTGGCATTCTGGCTATTATATACCATTTTGAATAGAAATATCAATAAACAAAGTCATAATAGTTCTAGTCTGGAAGGCTTGATAAGTACCAGCTATGTATGCTTCTACTGCCCAGAGTAATAACAGCACTACTACAGCAGAAGTTTGAATTTCCCTCCTACTTGCTCTCTACTGATTTCCTTGATTGCTGCCACAGCTTCAGAAGGCACTTCAGGAGACAGATTACAGCCTTACCCTCAAGGCAGTGACATATTTAAAAGAACATCTGTGACATCTGGGGAAGCAATGCCCTAGTACCCAGTAGATTTCTTCACTAATCAGAAGCTCTCAGACCTCCCAGATCTCCGTGCCTAGTACAGGCAGTGGTTGGTAAGGGGAAACACTACCAACAGTAGAGCAAGATTAAGTTATGGACTACTTAAGTAAAACACACATATAAAGTATCTTGGGTCCAGATGTGACGCATACAAGCATGTACCACTGGCTGATTTTATCACAAGTCCACTCTTTATCACCTCTGCAAGACTAGAGCAATCAATCAGAGGAGGTCCCTGATGATTGGAAGAAGACAAATGTAACATCATGTTCTTCAAACAGACCAAGGAGGAAGATCAGGGTAACCATGAGCTGGTCAGGTCAATAGCGCAACTCAGTTCCTGAGACAATTGTAGAAACAAATGAAGGACAAACAGGTCAGCAATCAGCATGAATTTACCAAGGGAAAACTCTGCCTGACCAGTACGATTACTTTCCACGTTGAGATGACTGGCTCTGTGGATAAAGGGAGGGAAGTGGATATTCCTTACGCTTTTTCCCAGACTCAACTTCACTCCCAACTCCTCTGTCTCCTCCCCCGACTGTCACAGGGGGATGGGGAATGCAGCCTGTGGTCAGTCCATAACAGCTCGTCTCTGCCACTCCTTCCTCATACACATCTACAGTTCTCTGATGTTGCAGGCTGAAGATAGAAAAAGTACTTGCCTGGGTATGAATTCTGAAGGATCTGAAGACATGGGTAGAAAATGAGATAACAGATAGATGTGCTGAAACAACTTGGACAAATTCAGCCAAGTTCACACACTGCAAAATGTTTCACACACAGTAAGAGATTGGTTTTATGACTCTCTGTAAACTGTCCTTTGCAAAGTCTAGTGGATTCATCTGACAGTGTAGTAAGGCAGATCTGAACAGTCAGGAGGAAAGCTAAACTATAAATAGATGGCTGGCAGACATCTCATCCTGCTGTTGCTACACAGTGAAAAAACTCCCATGCAGTTCTGTGAGAGCTTTGTTTATTACTTATTTTTAAATCATATCCTATTTCTTCATTAAAGAATGTGACAGGCATACTTCAGACTTGTCACATCTAAGAAAAAGGTAAATGGCAAAAACAGTTAAACAGTTAAATAGCACAACCTTTTTAAAACTGGTTTCTTTAAGCTGTTTATGATAGCTGTTTTCTAAGAATTAAAAATCAACAACAGGGGAATAGAAATCAAATTACACACAGAAAAAAAGACATTTTTAATCAGAAATTAAAAAAAAGAATGTATTATTTCTAAAATCTCAAGACATGTTTCAGAATAATTAATTTCATGCTAGCTTTAGTATTATTAATTGTTTACAATAGCTTGTTGCTCTGCAGAGAAGATTGGTACACTCAAAGGGAGATTAAAGATTGTTTCCAAATACCTGCTGCAACAGTTAATTGCAGTAATAGTGTTATTTCTGCTGCTATAATTGCTCCAATAATTTATATTTCTAGGCTTAATTGTATTTTAGTATTGAGAACGTAAAATGTCATTATATCTTCATATTCCTTTTCAACATAAGCAGTTCTCTATAATTGAACTTTGCAAGTATTCAAACAGGGAGGTTTCAGAAGGAAAGGAAGCTTCTGTACCAGGAGAACAGTCTTCTAAAAAAAGTAAAGGTAAAAGATTAAGTTGAAAGTATGCAAATATATATGTGGGCATTGGTATCCCCATGTTACCAATGGGGAAATGGCAACAGATAATTGAGTGATATGCTCAGGATCGTAGTACGTTACCATTGTAACTAAGATGAGATGGAAATGATTATACATCTAAGGTCTCCCAGTTAGACTACTAGCCCAAACCCGGGTGAACTTTTTTGTGGGGACACATGCTTTAAATACGTGGGTATAAAATATGCTGTGTGTATATAACAAAACATACAGTTTTCATATATGTAAGAAAACATACATATATATAAGAAAACATACATATATATGTTTTCTCACATATACAATAAAACATACAAATAGTGTGATACAACAATGATATGATTCTATGAAATTGTCTATTTGGTCTCAGAATATTCTCACATATTACCATATGTAGATAAAAATGTTTTAAACATTCTAATAAATGATTGGTAAAACATATAAAATCACATTCTTTCTGTCGCAATTACTAATCCACTGAATTCAATGGCATTGAGTGAAGAATAAACAACGTAAAATAAGTGTTAAAAAATACAGAATCAGGCCCTTAATTTGAAATGATCTGAAAGCAATTTGCTGTATGTTACAGCTGCTGTGCTTCCACAGACCAAAGCAACAGTAATCCCTCTGTAACTGTCTAGTTAGACATAGTTTATGATCCATTTCCCTTCCTGGAGCATTGCAAAGCGGTGGGATAATTTAGTACAATCTGTGCACAGTATTCAGGTTTGATTATCTGGCCTTCACCTTATCTGATAAAGCTGCAGAACAAGGCTCTGACAGTAACTTTCACATAATAATTTATAATAATATTGTACTTACATGATGCTTTAACACCCTGCTACAGTAGTCATCGGATGCCAGGAAATTGTAGTGGTCCTGACCCAGTTAATGCCCCCCTGGGCTGCAGCGTTCAGAATGAGAAGATTCGTGGAGAAACCCACAATGGAAAGGACATCCAATATTTCATAGGATTACAAGGCATACTAGACTGTTACATGGCTGCAACTGTTTGCTACAAGCAAGATTGGGTAGTTTGAAACCTTAGAGAGGCCAGTTTTTGAACCTTCACAAATTTCCTGTTGGTCCACAGCACATCTGAAATTTTCATACTTAATTATTAAGAACCATGTGGTTTGTAAAAGCATTTTATTTTGACAGAATTCTGTCATATTGATTGCTAGTCAAATTGCCAGATCTGTTCATAGTCCTCTAAGTTTTTAAAAAAACTGCTTCAATTTTCATAAATTTTTTTATCAATATATGCAATGAGACTCATAGACAGGTTATAGGGGTTTTTTATTAGATCATAAATCTGCTCAGCAATTGTTCAAAGAATATTTCACCTTTGAAATAATTTAAAGCACCATCTGCTCCATGAGTTTAACCTGTAGCTCAGAATAGACTGAGAGCTAGTTGCCAGGCATTAGTCTTCACTCAAGGTATAATGGAATACAGGTGCTTAGCTTGCAGTAGCTATGCACTTGAGTTTGAGGTTCTGCGGTGATACAGAAAATGAAAGTGAACAGTGTTGGTTCAGACTAGATAGAAGGAAGAAACATTTTACAGTGAGGGTGGCAAAACACTGGAACAAGTTGCCTGGAGAGGTGGTGGATGCCCCATCCCTGGAAACATTCGAGATCAGGTTGAAGGGGGCTCTGAGCAACCTGATCTAGTTGAAGATATCCCTGCTTATTGCAGAGGGGTTGGACTAGATGACCTTTAATGATCCCTTCGAACCCAAACTATTCTATGATTCTGTGAATCTATGACTCTTCTATCCAACATCTTCATGTGGTTTCAGTGCTACACTGCAGAAAGTGTGAGCTGTTCCTGTTTGTATCAATTCCAGCACGTATATTTTCCAAAACAAGGGATGAAAATACTTGTCCTTGTATTTATGCAACTGCCTTTTAATTTGACTTTCCTTACACACATTATACATCTTCTAAGTCCACTCTGTTGTCAGGTTTGTGACTAATGTATTCAGAAAGGTTTTTTCAAAGTGCTTGTTCGTTTTAAATGCATTGTACATCTTGAAGAGTGTCTGATTTCTTCTTGGATCTTGACATGACAGCCTTAGATAATGACAAGTATTTTCTTTTTAATGTCCTATTTAGGATATGCTCTGGATCTGTCTTTGCATCACCCGAATGCTTATTCTAATTAAGAGCTCTGCTTATTCTTCCTCAAGCTATTTTATGTATTTATGTGCTTTTATATGAATATACAGATAGAGATTAAATAGATATTTGTCACATCACCAAGAATACATCTTCTGCATGTCATTCATTGTTTTATTGACTGCTGTACCATTCACTGCTACTCATTCTTCTTTAGACTGAGAACTCATGGTCCACATCCTCTGTTCTTACACAATGAATCGATTCCTTGAAATCGGGGGTCCTGTCTCTTAAGTGAAGAGATAATTCTGCAATCTTCTGCAGGGAGATACTGTTTTGACTCTTCTGAGTAATTTATTGTGATCAGCAAACTTTTTCTATCTCAGTATATTCTCAGCTAATTTGTGAATGTGTTTAACAGCACAGGACTTGGTGATATTTGTGATAGCTAACCAATGTGAAAACTGATCTAGTATTTGTAATTTTTGTTTCCTTTCTTTTAACTTGTTTATTAACCCAAAGGAAGACCTTCTTATATTTCCTACGACTATCAATTTTCTTTAAAAACTTTTGCTGGGGAACAATGCCAAAATATCTTTGGAAATTAAACAAGCTGTGTTGTTTAATGACCCTTTTGTATAGGACCATTAATGTGTTCATGGAATTCTTATAATCATAGAATCATAGAATCATCTAGGTTGGAAGGGACCTTTAAGATCATCAAGTCCAATCATCAACTTAACACTGCCAAAACCACCACTAAACCATGTCCCTAAGCACCATATCTACCCGTCTTTTAAATACCTCCAGGAATGGAGATTCCACCACTTCCCTGGGCAGCCTGTTCCAATGTTTGACAACCCTTTCTGTGAATAAATTTTTCCTAATATCCAATCTAAACCTCCCCTGGTGTAACTTGAGGCCATTTCCTCTTGTTCTATCACTTGTTACTGGGAAGAAGAGATCGACCCCCACCTCTCTACAACCTACTTTCAGGTAGTTGTAGAGAGCAATAAGGTCTCCCCTCAGCCTTCTTTTCTCCAGGCAAAACAACCCCAGTTCCCTCAGCCGCTCCTCATAAGACTTATTCTCAGACATTTTACAAAATTTTACACTGATTCTTTATGTCATACTTTTCTATGTTTTTGCTATTTACATTCTTTATTATAACTTTTAGGAAACTGCCTCTGAACATAGATATTCTGGCTTCTAGTTTGCTTCAGTTGTTTTGGCCTTTCATTGTTCTTTTTAAAAAACTTATCATATTTGCCACTTTCCTGTATTTTGGTACCAAATGTGATTTGAGTGAAAAGTTATATAGTGTCTTTGAACAATTCCAGGCCTCCTACTTTTCACATTTTAGAAAGTTTTGATGAGTAGTAGAACAACCTCCCAGGGAGGTGGTAGAGTCCCCATCACCGGAGGTTTTCAATATGGACAGGGTGTTAGATAATCTCATCCAAGCTGCGTTTCCCATGAAAGGTTAGACGAGATGATGTTTCGAGATCCCTTCCAACTTGGGCTGTTCTGTGCAACTATGAGTAATTTTCTCTGCCTAAAATAACTTACATCCCAGAACCTTTTTGAATATGCACAGTTGTAGATTAATTTAGCAGATATGTTCCCTTTACACCCACCACCCTTATTTTGGCCTGAAAAATGTAAACTAATAGTCTTCTTTATTCTGTTATCTTGTCATTCAAGCTGCTTTTTTTAAAAGGCGTGCTTGATTTTTTTTTTTCTCCTAGAGCTTACATATTTATCTGAAATCTCTGGAAGTGTTTTTCTGTAACCTGCAAGCATTTTACCCATTAGTTTTTCTGCTTATTTTTATCCTTACTAACCTTGTACTCTTGCAGTTAAATTATTTTTGGTGGATTTTTAAAGTACGTTTTGCTCCCAGAAGAGCACTGAAGTTGAGTACATTATAGTCTGTTTTTATTTTATTTTTATTTTTTATGATTATATATTGAAACAGATCCTATGCCTGGCTTAATGCAAAATCAAGAGTTATTTCTCTTGTGGTTTCTCTAATGGTTCCAAGAAACCATTATTTACAGCATCTAAAAACGTAGTCCCTGCATCATATCTTATCATGATTTCTTACCAGACTGCTTGGGAGTAATTAAACTCTCCTATTACTGTGTTTTCTGCCTTACCCTTTCTAACCTGCTTTAGTATTTAACAAGCACTATCATCACCTTGGTTAGGTGATATATAATAGAGCTCTAATATTTTATTTTTCTTTCTGCATGAAATTTCAGTGCAAAAGGATTTGTGCTAGTTTGTATGTATATATTTGACTGCTTTCTTTACTGCTTTGCCTTTTTTTCTGGTGCAGCCTACAGCTTACATGATTTTTACTCCTGCATTATAATATCGCAGTGTTTGTTTTTCTACCATCAAGATGTTTATCATATTTTAGAATTCAGATATTTTTCCAGAGGCAGTTACTTGTCTTTTAAAAAGAAATAATGGTTTAGCAGTTTGACAGAAAGGGGGTTGTATTTAAAAGCATACAAATTGTTCATATTACATTTTTTTTGTAACATATTTACATAGTTCTGTTGTATTGGGTGTATTTTGAATGTAAATTCTTGATTTTTTTAAAAAAAGATTTTCCATGTGAAGAGAAAAATGTAACAGAATTAGATTGGTAAGTCAGTTTCAATGGAATTGCAATATTCTGTAATTATGGCTACGATATAATGGCACGATACTGTTTTGCCTAATCCCATTGATCCAAAAATAAATGTATATGAGACTTCAGATATTTTGCTGCAAGTTCTGGATGCATACAATGCTTCCCTGTTGGGATTCTTCATTATTAGCGTGCCAGTAGCCCTTACCATCTAAGGGTGTGATTTTACTAGGTCTTCAAGGCTAAACAATACAAAAAAGTGATACTGTCAAGGAAAATCTAAAATATTCCTGTAATACTGTATTAGTTGCTTGTTTTCTTCCTTTCAAGTCAATCAGTGTTGTAAAACCTGTAGAGGATGATTCTGGACATTGCAGTATTTGAGATATCAACTCAAAGAAAAGACATATGCACAGAGAGTATTGTAATGAATAGTGGCACATTCTACTTTTATTTTTTTCTAATTAGATTAATCAGTATGCTTGTAGGCATATTATTGGTTTGTTAATACTTTTCCTTACATCTGAATATACTCATGTAAGTGTTTTGAAGAATTTATTATTGATTTATCAGCTTGAAAAAAGTTTGAATTCATGCTGAAGATCAGTATTAGTACTGTGCAATCCTTAAAGCTAAAACAAAATTCCCATCTCATACAGACTGCAGAAGTCTTGGATTCTGATAGTTATAGTAAAATCTAAACCTAGACTATATTAATCAATATGTACATTAAATTTTTCTAGTATATCTAATAAATCCCAAATTTATAATATAGAAAATGCAGAATAGAAGACATAAAAGTAAGTATAAAGACCCCTCAATTCTTTTTATTCAGTTACTAGCACTATTTCCTGAATACTTCTCAATAACTCTATATTGAAAAGTTCATATTAATTTGGGTGATTTTACTAGTTACAAATTGCACTTCATATTTTATTAGGATGGTAGTTGAGAGAAGTATTTTTGACATTTATAATATCAGACTCCTTATTGATTATGGACATGTATATTAGAAGCAGCCATCTTTTTTCTGCCTTTTCTCCAGTCATATTCTGTAATACTTTTACAGTTTCTTTTTTTAGTTTCATGAGTTTAGAGAAGTTAGAATTTCAATTGTGAATATATGTAATATGCATGCATTTAGTATTATTTTATGTAAATAGTAATATTAGTATTACTAATAACTTTATATTAATTAACTATTGATAGTAATATTAGTATAATGTTAATATGTTGTATCAATACTATATTATTAACATTTTCCATAAAATCTACGAAAACCATAACAAAATAATCTCAAACCAGAAAGCAAAAAATATCCTTCACTGTGTTAAGTACACAGACCAGAAAGGACTGCTGGTGAGAAATCAAGATTTTTTCTCGGTGATCATCTGTGGCATCAAATTAAAAGAGACACTTAAGGTTATATGTAAAGTGATACATTTTCACATGGCTGTGCTTCACAGAAGTGCAAAAATCTCATTAATATCAACAACTCTACATGAAAAAATGCATTTGCATTCCACATAGATAATATGTCAGCAGTCCACAATATAAACTGATTACTATAAGCAAGATTAAAAATGTAATTCATTCTCATTAGATAATGCTAGAATGCCAAGTTCATTATACTTATTACAGAGCTACAGATCACGCGAACCAGTGATATTATATTTACACTGTATTCTTGCAGAAAAAAAAGCCAATGAAGAAGTTCATGGCCCTGGGCTATCTGTGCAGCAGGCCTTGGCCAGGAGCAGCCAGGCTGAATCAGAACATTAAAAACAATGGGTTTGCATTCCAAAACTCTGGGCAGAATCAGGATGCTGAGCCAAATAGATTATTCCTGTTTCTTGTATGCATGAGACTCTTAATATGCATAGCTTTAACCAAGTACTCTAGGAGCTCTTTTATGCAGTTAGAAATAACCAGACCTCTCTGTTTGTGCATGGGGAAATCAAATTGCTGAAGCTTCTGAGTCTGAAATTAAGGAGTGTGGGGAGAAAAGGAAAAGAAAAAATCTAGCAAAATCTCCTGCTAACCCTGAATGATGATGATTGCCACTGTCTCACTGCAATCTCCCTGGAATTTGACTTTATGGAAGTATTTTTTTCGAAAGTATTTTAATTGTTTCATACTTACAGTGCCTGAACTCAAATTTTTGTGTTCTCAATGCTTGAAGCTAGCCAGATAGCATCCTCAATAAATTAAAAGACTGATAAAAACGCATCACTGAAACTTTCTCTGTCCTGATCTCTTGAGATCATTTTTAAAAAAACATGTGGGGAAAAGGGATGTAAACAAACTCTGTATTTGGAGAATTTAATAAGAGATTTGAGTTCAGATTTCTGTTTAGTATGGAAGAAACATTTTCTTTGACTAATATTTCCTATAGAGAGAAATAAGGGTTCAGGAAATAAAAGATAAATTAAAAGGAAAATATTATGATATCGTTCACTTTGTAAAGGGAACTGGTGGGTGCTTTCAGACTAATTGATATACCGCTGTAAAAATACATCTATATTTGAAAGAAAGTACATGTTGTGTATTCCTGTGTGACACCAGAGGTTCTTCTATTGCAGTACCTCTAGAAGACCTGCTTAAGCTCTTTCTTTCCTAGGCAACATGTAAAATACAAGAATTTCACCATTTCACACTGTGCTGAGATAAAATGCTCTCCTACCAGGTATTTCTTGCTCTGAAGTTGTCTTTTTCTTTTGATTTCAGAAAGTCAGCTTTGACCCCCTTTCAGCCTTGTAACAGCTATGTGGTGTGTGTCCCATTTCCTGAGACATATTATATTTTTTTTGTACTGACAGCAGTGATTCAAGTCTTATCTGGCAAGACAGGTCAATTGCAGGCATTCACCCATTTATCCATTAGGAAAAACATGGGCCCAGCGCTGCATGGGGCAGAAGAACTAGTGACAAATGACATAGATAAGGCTGAGGTACTTGTTTCTTTCTTTGCATTGGTCTTTACCCATAAACCCAACCTTCAGGAATCCCAGGCCCCTGAGACCAGAGGGAAAGTCTAGAGCAAGGAATACTTACCACTGGAGGAAGAGGAACAGGTTAGGGAGCACTTAAACAAACTGATCATACATTAAGTCCATGAGGCCTGACAGGTTGCACCCACAAGTGCTGAGGAATCTGTCTGATGTCATCATGAGGTCACTGTTAATTATCTTTGAATGGTCATGGTGATTAGGAGAGGTTCCTGAAGAATGAAAGAGAGCAAATATCCCTATCTTCAATAAGGGCAAGGAGAAAGATCTGGGGAACTATGAGTCAGAGAGCCTCACCTCTGTCCCTGGGAAGGTGACACAGAAAATCCTCCTGGAAACCATTTCCAAACACATGGAGGACAAGAAGGTGACGGCGAGTCATCAACATGGATTTACAATGTAGGAATCATACTTGACCAGCCTCATAGCTTTCTGCAATTAGGTGACTATCTATCTCGGTGGACAAGAGACAGCAATGGATCTTGTTTACCTCGCCTTCAATAAAGTCTTTGAGACTGTGTCCCATGAGATCATCATAGACAAACTACAAAGCACAGATATAGACAAGTCCACAGTGGGGTAGATTAAAATCTGGTTGAATGACCAGGCCTGGAGTGTTGTGATCAGTGGTCCAAAGACTTGTTGGAAGCCAGTAGCTAATGGTGTACCCCAGATCTCAATAGTGGGTCCAATACTGTTCAACATCTTAATTAGTGACCTGGATGACAGGACAGAGTGCATTCTCAGCAAGTTCCCAGATGGTACAAAACTGGGAGGAGTGGCTAATTCTCCAGAGGGTTGTGCTGCTATCCAGAGGGGCCTCAACAGGCTGGAGAAATCGGCTGACAGGAATCTCATGAAGTTCAACAAGAAGAATTGCAAAGTCTTGCACTTGAGGAGGAATAACCCCATGCAGAAGTACATGGTGGGGTCAACTGGTTGTAAAACAGCTTGGCAAAGGAGGATCTTGGGATTCTGGTGCACAACAAGCTGACCATGAGCCAGCAATGCACTCTCACAACAAAGAAGGGTGACGGTATCCTGCGGCTGTATTAGGAAGAGCATTTCCAACCAGTCAAGGGAGGTGATTCATCCTGTCTACTCAGTACTGATGAGGCCTTATCTGAATTAAGGTGACCAGTTCCAGACCTCGTCAGTACAAGGACTTAGCAGAGCATCTCCACCACAGGGCCACAAAGATGATTAAGGGACTGGAGACTCTTTCGTATGAGGAAAGGCTGAAAGATCTGGGACTGTTCTTTTGAATTTGTGATCCCCTCCTGTCACATCACCCCAGGCCCTTTGCTCAGCAGCCCTTAAAGGGCTTTGCTAATCAGTCCCCCACAGGGCTGCTGGTAACTCTTTCCTTTCCCTGCCATTCCTAGTTTAAAGATGTCCAGAGGTCACGTACATAAGCAGTTCCATGATTCTGTGTTCCATGTCTGCTTTAAGCATGAGAGAGTGCTGACACTGATACTGATACCGGGGATCAATACCAAAGAACATATCCAGAGCCTGGGTTTTGCATCTCTCCTTGGTAATTCACTCTATTGAGTCTTTTGCTTTGGAGCCACAAGTTGGAACTTCCCTTCAGGGTATGTTCTGTGCATTGTCATAGTATGGCAGTGTGGCCAATGAGGAGACAGATGTATCTGCCTCCTCACTGGCATGCATGCCTTGGAAAGTGTTGTCTTTGAGCTTTGGAGGTTTTGAGGTTCAGCCTCCCTTCTGCTAATCCAGTGTGCTGCTTGATCCTGGAAACTTCTATCCAGCATTCAAAGAGTTAGGGCAGACACAATGTAATGGACATTTTCTTCTTTATTATCCCATGCAAGAATATTTTCCACCAGTGAGGCCTTGCTGGAGCCTGACCAGGAAATTTGGCAACCGTTACCCTCCTACTGTCATCTATAAAATGAACGAACTACAACTGGTAACCCCGCAGGAATACTAAGTACCTATACGTGTTCTGTTTTCCTTTTCCCTTACTTTTATGGCTGCATCAGAAGACTGTAGAGGCATGTGACTCACAGGAAAGAGGGATGTTAAGAGATTGACTGCTAGAAGAAACGACTTATTCTCCTATATCCCTCAGATTTCAGAAGTGAACCGTTTTGGCTTTGTTCACCAGTAAGAACTCATCAATAGAATATCTGAAACTGCAGAATCTGTCTTGAATGGTACCTTAGAGGACTTTTCAGCCAGTGGCACCAATTATTTCATACTGCTGAAAAATGTTCATGATCTATCAAGTACCTCCTCCTGTTGGTACCCTTCATACTTTTATTTTTGCACAGGGCTCCCAAAGGAAATGGAGGAATATACCACAGAGAACTGATTTAAGTCCTTCACTTCTTTAAAGCTATGTCATCCTGTATTCCCTCACAATCTTTCTAATGACTCATAGGAAGAATGAGACACTTTCTTTCTACCTCCTTCCCCTAGGCACTCCTCGAGGTCAACCTCAACAGTAATTTAACCAGCCTCAGAGGTGGCAGCTCTTTAACCATCATGGGTTGTCTGCATTATTCCCACCAGCTCATTTCTACATATCAGCAGGCTTAAGTATGGGTTGGAAGACTTGATACTATTTTTCTCCTTTCTACCTTTTCCTGCATGCAACTACAGTACTGTCTACCATCTTGAGGTCCTCTTATATTCAATGCTTGACGTAAGATACAAGTGGTCATTTGATTAGTTTCACCATCCTGCTACCTTCTAAGCCTCTGTCAATTCTCAGGAGTGCGCTGGGTTAACATTGGCTCAGCTCCAGATGCCCACCCAGCTGCTCACCCACTCCCCCTCCTCAACTTGAAAGGGGGAGAAAATAAGATGAAAAAGCTCGTGGGCTGAGATAGGGATAGGGACAGGGAGATCGCTTGCCAATTAGCATCATGGCCAAAACAGGCTTGGCTTGGGGAAAATTAATTTAATTTACTGCCAATTAAAATAGATTTGTGTAGAGAGAAGCAAAGACAAAATTAAAAGAATACCTTCCTCCCTCTCCATGCTCCCACCGCTTCTTCCCAGGCTCAAATTCATTCCCAATTCCTTCCCCCCTAACCCCAAGTGGTGCAGTGGGAAAGGAGGATTGTGGTCAGTCCATAACAGCTCCTCTCTGCTGCTCCTTCCTCCTCACGCTTTTCCCCTGGTTCTGCCTGGGTCCAGCCCACAGGCCACAGTTCTTTCAGGAAATATCCACCAGCTCTGGCATGGTCATCTCCATGTGCTGCAGGGGAATATCTGCTCTGGCACCACGGAGCAGATATCAACTTTGGTGGTCGAACTTCTGTTTCTGTCTCTCTCTTTTTCTCCATGCCTCCTCTGCCTTTGTGGCATTTTCACAAAGGCACCACTAGTTTGGCTGCTGGGCTCAGCTGTGCCCTACGGTGGGTCCATTGGAGCTGGCTGTCCCTGCCACTGGGCAATCACAGCCTCTCCTCACATAGATCACCTCTGCAGCCTCCCTTTTGCCAAAACCTGGACACCTACACCCTGTACAAAGAGACACTAATTTTAGCAGAGGAAAAATGTTGTTTTAAGGATATGCAAAATATGATTTGATGCTGTGCAAAGATATGATTGTGTTTCTGTAGAGATTATTTCCTTATTTTGAAGAACATTTTGAAGGGATTACACTGTTTTGAACTTACATGCAAGCTGTTTTATGAATTTTCAAGTTCAAATCCAGGTGATCATTTCTCTTTGAACATATTGGCAAGGCTGCAAGACTGCTTTTTGTCTTTCAGCTCTGAGGGCACTTATTTTCCCATAGCTGCCAGGCTGACCTGCTGTTAAGATCTTCAGTTTCTGGTTCATGTTGCTACTTAATTAGTCCACAGCTCCTGCATATTCAACAGGATCCTGGCAACAGCTACAGCCCATTTTTGTTAGCAGGACATCTCCTTGACACCTTATCTTGATGTGTGGGCTGATGTGGGAATTGTCCTGGGAGAAAATTTTCAGTGTCTGTGTGATGCTTTCCTTCTTTGACAACCCTGCTTCTCTTAGTAACATTAACCATCTGTCTCTTCTTCCTGCTCAGTGTGCAAAATTCAGGGCAGTTACAGACATTTGGGATGACTTATCTTCTGCTGAGCATATTCAGCCCTTTTTATCCAATAGCTTTCCATGTTCCCAATTAGTCTCACTTAGCTGGAAACGTGGCAGCATGTAGGTGCATAACACCTTCTCAGGTACCTTGTCAGGTACTTCACCTTCATGGTCCAGTTCTCGAAGATGCTTTTAAAAAAAGTGATTGTTATCTTCAAAGTGGGATGGAGAGCACATTCAAGCAGTCTTCTACACAGGATCTGTGGTGTTTGATGGAGCTATGCCTTCACATTGACAGCTTGGAACTCGATGTAATTCATAATGTATGTACCATTCAGAACTGTAGGTATAGGTTTGCCACCACATGTTATACAAACAAACAAAAAGAAATACTTTGCTTTGTCTGGAAGTAATGGAGCTCAACAGGTGGCATCATCTGTGAAGATGACATTTCAGTAATTCCTCAGTGTGACTCTTTGAGAGCCTTTATGGAAAATTTCAGCAGGTCTGATTGATGGTAAGTGAGAAGTAAGGCTTGAGCAGTTAGCAGATAACTTTCATGAGCCCTTAGAGGATGTGTTTGGTATAGTCCCTTCCAGCAAAGCTTAAAGCTTAAAGAAACTACGGTGAATTGACTTATTGCAGCAGTGCTTTTCAGTGCTTACATCCCAGACATCTGTTGTCTAGTCACTTTGAGCTCCTTCCAGACAGTGGCTGAACATTGTACTGTTTCAAAGCAGCCTCCCAAAGCTTGGGAGGATAGGCTGTAATCATTCATTGCATAAGTGTACTCTGGGATCTTCTGTAAGAAGCTTGAGGGCAGACTATCTACTTGGACTGAAAATGTATACAGGCACACTTTCCTGAAAAAAAAAAAAAAGGTTTCACACAGAAAATTCACATGCAGTCCACAACTACTTTTATATGGCTTCTCACTCTATCTTACCCCCCCCCGCCCCTTTTCAGTCTTTTTTTCAAGGCAGAATTATATCTAAGAGACTTGAATGGTGGCCACTACACTCTCCCTATAAATAATGAAGAAGAACAGAGACAAGCTAGGGTTTACCTCTCAGAAAAGGGGATGAGTTAACCATCCGTACCAGCAGACACCAGCTAGTGGCCAGTAATCTTCCTTTGTAGTTCCTGTGGTGACACAGCCTGATGGTGTAAATCTAAGACAACTGTGCAACAGCAATTACTTCCAGTAGTTTAGGTAGGACCCTTTTAACTTCAGAAGAAACCAGACTACAGCCCATTTAACAAGGCAGAAACACATTTAACAGGATGTATGTATCAGTCAGGCAACTAATGCAATAATTACCTAAATGATCCTATCGATCAGCAATTCCCTAGATTAGTTGCCCACTCTTTGTGTGTTCAGGAATCATAGAATCATAGAATACCAGGTTGGAAGGAACCTCAAGGATCATCTGGTCCAACTTTTTTAGGCAAAAGCACTGTCTAGACAAAATGGCCCAGCACCATGTCCAGCTGAATATTAAAAGTGTCCAGTGATGGGGAATCCACCATTGCTGTGGTGAGATTATTCCAATGGCTGATTATTCTCATTGTGAAAAATTTTCATCTTGTGTCAATCGGAATCTCCCCAGGAGTAACTTATACCCATTACCCCTCGTCTTTTCCATGTGACTCCTTGTAAAAAGTCTCCATCTTCTTTGTAGCCACCCTTTAAATACTGGAACATGGTGATAAGGTCTCCTCTAAGCCTTCTTTTGTCAAGGCTGAACAAACCCACTTCTCTCAGCCTTTCCTCATATGGCAGACTTTTCAGTCCTTTGATCACCTTGGTGGCCCTTCCCTGGGAACTGTAGGTTCATCTCTTACAGACTGGCTCTTTCTGCCGTTGATGAGAATGCATAAATCTTACCTTGTGTTTTTTTATGCATTCCCCTTAACACACAACTAAAATCAAGAGTTGACTTCCTTTAGCTATCAATTTACTCATCTGTTAACTTGTTTTTGATAACAGCAAATGTCTAGACATAAGTTGTAGCAATGTAACCACAAAACTCGTTACATGAGAAAAAGCACGCTATGCAAACTCCTTCTCACATTTTAATAGACAAAAGCAATATTCATCTGTTCTTATTTTATGTACGTGTGATTTTTCTCCAATATTTTTTCAACAGCAGAGAGGTTTATGCCACGAACCTGAAGTTTTGGGCGTACACCTCCATCCTATTAACATGCAAATCCATGAGTTTTTCTTCAGGAAAAAAGAAGACAATTTGCTGCTAAATCCCACAAAATCCCATTGAAAATTACTTTTACAGATTATACTTGTGTGCTTTGGGTGGCAAGCGGAGCAAATTGTTGTCATTTCTGATAAATACAAACTTAGTAACCAAAAGCATATATGGGGTTAGAAAGTACATTAAGATAGTTTATTTATTATTCTATAACCATATGGTGCCACCCAAATTGATAATAATAAAAAAATCTTCGCTCTGAGAGATGTGCTTTTACAGTATTCTGGGACAGAAAGTTTGGGGGTTTATTTCTCACCTCTGTCACCATTATCACTAAAGTAACGTTTGTATCACTTTGCATTTTGCTAACATCTTTAGTGGCAGTTGTTTGTGTTTCCATGCACTGACTAACAGTAAGCATTAAATCAACTACTCTTGTCATGCATCTGAGAAATTCTGGATTCGTGTTGATTCCCTGGACTGGGTCTGGCTGGGATGGAGCTAATTTTCTTCGTAGCAGCCCATATGGTGCTGTGGTTTAGACTAAAGCAGTGTTTTCAACACAGGGGTGTTTTGGTTGTTGTTGAACGATCCTTATACAGCATCAGGGCCTTCTCTGTTTCCCACTCATACCACTTAGCAACTTGGCTGGGGGTCGGCAAGAGGCTTGGAGGGGACACAGCTGGGACAGCTGACCCCAGCTAACCAAAAGGATATCCCATAACACCATGCTCAGCAATAAAAATGAGGGGGGAAGTTTTTCCAAAGCAGCCATTGTTCAGGGACTGGCTTAGCACCGGTCTGCTGGTGGTGAATGATTACTTTTGCATCACTTGTTTTTTTCCCTTTTTGTACTTCACTTATTAAACCGTCTTTATGTCAACCCATGAGTTTGCTCGCTTTTGCCCTTCTCTCCACCATCTTGCTGGGGGGGGAGTAAATGAGTGACTGGAGGGGTCTCACCTGCCAGCTGGGGTTAACCTGCCACATTTCTTCAACCTCACTGTCACCCCAGAAGGACCTCGATGACTAACTTCTGTCATGAAGAAGCACACACAGTATTCCCTCTTATACTTCTGTTAAGTGTCACTGTTGATTTGTAGGTTTATCTGTAGTAGACTTTTGAATGTGTTAAAGGAGTGTCCAGAGGTGAGAGCCCTGCCTGACTAGCTGGTACGAACTTTTTCTTTCACAAGGAATTAACAATGTCCTTATAAAGAAATATTAGGACAGCCCCTAAGCAGTTTGCTTTGCTGTCTAGATAAGAGATGTTTCAGCCTGGCAATACTCAATAAAAATCAGCATTTTTGAAATTAAAACAACATTAATAATTCTCTGGGAGAAGTGTGATATCTTATCTTGAAGTATCTGGTGGTAAAAGTGTCTGGTTTATAAATTTCAGGAAACTATACTGAAAGGCACCCCAGCAAGAAAATAGTCGTATGAGGTTATATACATCCCCTCATATTTAAGTAAAGGGAATATTGACATACTGGGTTTTCTCATGGAATTGTAAAACAGGGCTGCATAAATATACTTACAGTTGGAAGCCTCCTGATCTGACCCAAATTACAGGAAGCTACTTGGGCGTGATATTCTGCATGGTCTTCTTTAACCAAAGAAAACCAAAAGTCTTCAAAATAAGACACATCCCAGGTTTTAGTAGAATAAAAACTAGAACATTTAGGCTCTTTATAATAAAAGCTTAACATGATGTCAGACAAAACAGAAGAAAAATGGCTAGACGCAATCCTCCTCCACCCACCATGATCTTGCAGGTGGGTTTTTAGTCTCTCACTGCCTTTCTGAAGTTTAGTCAATTTTCATCTTCTTTGATCCTGTTTTCCTCTCCATCACCTGTGAGCCTGGGTCCTCTGCTGTGTTCTCCTAACACTAGTTTCAGTTTCTCTGCTTAAACTGCAGTCTGCTACTTCCCTGCTATGCCTATTGCCTGCCATCTGGGTTGTTCTCCGGAACTTCATTTTTTTTAAAACTGACCCCATTCTGTGGCTCCTTATGGAAATAAATAAAATTTTCCTTTTGTATGGGGAGTAACCGTTATTCTTAAGGGAACACAATCCTAACTTAAAATAGAAGTCAATGTAATGTGCAGCCCATTACAGCATCACACTGAAACAAAACAATCCAGAAGAACCCTAAAAGTTCTCCAGTGTTAGTAAGACAAAGGTTTTTGGCCACATCTGCAGTATTTTTAACTTGGTTCTTCTACTCACTTTTAGTCAGTCCCTCTTCTTTCTTCAATGTGTTTAAATTTTGTGTAGGGTCCAACTCAGTTTGAGTTTCAGCAAGTTTTATTTCACCTTTATGCTTTCGACTTCCAACACACATCATGCTTTTCTGTTTCTTTGTGTGCGTATGTTTGTGTGTGTTCTTCATTATTCCCAGTACCCTCTTCCAGCTGGTGATTGCCAGACGTTTCTGCCACTTTAGTTAAGGAAATTTCACACCTCTGATCTTTGATCTTTTCAGTTCTTTAACATATTCCTTTAATTAATTGTGTAGAGACTCTATCAATATCAAAAGCATCTGGTCTCCTTTTGTGCATACTAAGTTAGTCTCACAGTTGTCTGATTTCCCCCAGAACCTACTTCTCTAATAATGTTAGCAATCTCTCTCCACATTCATTCTCTGTCCCAGGATCTTCCATTCTCATTGATCTTCTACATACAAGTTTCCATTATTTCAGTAACAATAAATTGACTTTGTGTATCTTGGCAGCTTTGACATTTCACTGTGTTGTTTCATTTCTTTTCCCAACTGCAAGCAATGTAGCAGAGGCAGTTTTTATAGAAAACTGTAGTAAATGGAGGCCATTCCTGATCCCTGGCAAATAAGCCCTTCAGTGCTGTTTGCTTAATGGCTTCACTCTAAACTAAGTATCTGAATGTACCTATCGGGCATGCAGCAAACAGCTGAGCCTGAAAAATAGTCAAATAACACATTTGCCAAGGCAGCAGGAACTGCACTCTGCTTTAAAGGTAAAAGCCAACTAAGCTGTTGCAATACAGAGTCAGTATTAAGAGGGGAACATGGTGATCACATTTGTGATTTGTGATTTTTGATGTACATCATAAAAACAAGAAAGGAATGAAGGGTTTGGCAGCTGTTATACAGGAAACCATTCAAAATACAACTCTTATTTTGTGCTCTTTCATCTGAATGAAATGAGATTTGGAAATGAAAGAATAGAGGAGGAGATATTTAGTAAAATGGAACTTTGGGGAAAATTAGCATAAATTAGTTTCCAATTTTATTAGTATTGATGCTATGCTTTTTGAAGGCAAAAAGGAGTAAAGATAAATAAATGTGTCAGTGCCTGTCACTCTCGTCTGTGGTTTAAACCTCCTTCTTATTTATTTACCTATTTTCTCCCTACTTTAGTGTGCTGGTGGTTACTAAATTCTGAGAATTATATATACAACTAGTGAAAGCTGTTTCCTCTGTATATAATAGTAAACAGAAAAAACATTCTTTGATTGTGTCACTGTCTCATTATCCAGATTCTCATTCCAGGTTACAGAATGCTGTTTTACAGACTATTGTTCACAGCATAGGTAGAATAGTATGGAAAAAGAGAGGAAAAAATTTAAACCAAATACATTTATAGAATGTATTTCAAAATTAAGACACGTTAATTATAAGATGAAATGTTTGTGTAAACTTGAAATGGTAGGAATGTCCTGGCTTTTCACATGAGCCTATATTGTTGCCATTTGTGACCTCATGGGTACTTAATACCTGAAAAACAAGGTTATTGATTTTGCCTTGTAATCAGTTTGTGAAAATGGTGAAAACTGTTCGTCCATGTGGCATACCTGCTGTCTATCTTCTGCTAGTTTTCTTGCATACAGAAAAATACTTTTGAACTCTTTAATAGGGTTGGAGAAGAGGGATTTGAATGAATCTGATGTATTTAGTTAAAAGAGATTCCTGGTTAACAGCATAAATAAGTGCATGAATACAAACCTCTGTGTGTGTGCGTATGCATGCCCGCGCGTGTGCATGTATGTATGTATTTATATATGAAATTTTATTCCTTTTGTCTTCTGAAATTTTAAAAGCTGAATTACTACGTGAAAAGTGTTCTTTTGACATGGCAAAAACTCCCTGCTGAAGAAATGCCTGAGATCGTCAGGCATCCTGTGATTTACAGAGTTTTTACAAGATAGAGTTTGTAGAGTTCTTACATAGAAGGATGTGAGGATTCTGGGGGACACCAAGTTGAACATGAGCCAGCAATGTTTCCTTGCAGCAAAAAATAGGCTATTTGTATCCCAGGCTGCATTAGAAGGAGTGCTGCCAGCATGTTAAGGGAGGTGATCCTTACCCTCTGCTCAGACCTGGTGAGGCCACACTTGGAGTGCTGTGTCCAGTTCTGGGCTACCCAGCATAAAAGTCATGACCATACAGGAGAAAGTCCAGCAAAGGGCCACAAAGTTGATTAAGGAACTGGAGCATCTCTCCTGCGAGGAAAGACTGGGACATGTGGGACTGTCCAGCCTGGAGAAGAGAAAGGAGGGATGTCATCAATTTGTACAAATATCTGAAGGGAGGGTGTAAAGAAGACAGAGCCAGGCTCTTTTCAGTGGTGCCCAGTGACAAGGCCAGAGACAATGGGCACAAACTGAAACACAGGAGGTGCCATCTGAATTATCAGGAGAAACCTTTTCACTGTGAAGGTGACTGACCACAGGCACAGGTTGCCCAGATTGGTTGTGGAGTCACCATCCATGGAGATATTCAAAAGCCATCTGGACATGGTCCTGAGCAACCAGCTCCAGGTGATGCTGCTTCACCAGGGGGGTTGGACAAGATGACCTCCAGAGGTCCCTTTAAACCTCAACCATGCTGTGAATCTGTGAAATACCACAGCCTATGTGATCTATTATTGTTGTCTTTCATAGAATCATAGAATAGTCTGGGTTGGAAGGGAGGTTTAAAGTCATCTAGTCCACTCCTCCTGAAATGAACAGGGACATCTTCAACTCCGTCAGGTTGCTCAAAGCCCCATCCAACCTGACCTGGAATATTTCCAGGGATGGACCATCTACCACCTCTCTGGGCAACATGTTGCAGTGTTTCACCATCCTCATTGTAAAATAGTCCTTCCTTATATCTAGTCTAAATCTACCTTCTTTTAGTTTAAAATCATTACCCCTTGCCCTATTGCAATCATTTTCTGGCATCCTGTATTGGTTGCTACTGGAGATATAGGATACAAGTTCAGTGCCTGGTGAAGATGGTTTTTTACTCTCGTCTAATATTTCCGTTTCTAGGAGAAAGTTGGGGGAAAAAAATTATTTTTCATGGTCCAATGTACTTTGTTGTGGCAGTAGAAGCCTCAATGGCTGCAGAACAGTGGAAAGGAGGGTTCAGAGCCTTCTGAGTACCAGATCTCTATGTTATTAATGACACTTATAATCTTTGTGAAGACTGACTAGAAAACTGAACGCTGTTATCTTGGTAAGATGTATATTGCATGAACCCTTTTTTTTATATATCATTCTAAAACCTTTTAATAGCCTTGAAAATTTTGTGACAGTTGGAAAGTATTTTTTCAGCCAGAAGGAATGTGCTAGGGAAAGAATACAAATGCATTAGAATCTCAAGAAAAGAAAAGTGGCTGATCCTGTGGTGTTTGAGGTATGTTGAGAGTAAAAATAAAAGAGATAAGTTTTCATCTTGAGCAGAATAATTGAGGCCAGCATTGAGGCTTAAAGCAATGCTAGGGAGGGACAGAAGGGAACTCAATTCCAGGATCTGAGTGATGGAAGCAAGTGAGGAAGCAGTTTAGAATCCACCATGCATGTTTAGTTATTTTAATACTTGTTTTCAGTTTTTTTAAAGTTATGAAATCACTTGATACTTTTGGTTTGTAGACTATTGTTTGATTTCTCCTCTAGATCATCTAGTGCATAATGTGGGTTCATGTTAATCTGACATTTTTGTCTACTCTCGCTTTCCTCGGGACTACCAATTCCAAATAAAATTTGTAAATACTGTAGACAAGGGTTCTAAGAACATGAAACTCAAGGCAAGTATGAGAATCTCAGGACTGGGTGTATCTTTTGAGAAGTATATGAATAGTACATGAGTCCAGATGGGGGGAGATAGAATTGAGAGCTAGAACAAAAGGAAACGTTTCACAACGTCTGCCCTTGGCAATGAGAAGGCAGTATGGAGATAGTCCACAGCTGGGGAATATGTGTTTCTGGGGAAACACATATTGCCATAAGTCTCTCAGGACCATGACTCTGAAATTGGAAATTCAAGCTAAAATATATAATTAGGTAACTGAATCCAACTGCTTACCTCATTCCTTTGCTAAAGGTTTTTGTTTCCCCAGGAGAGATGACAAAACAGGTCATGGGTCCACTTCTCAATTATGCCAAGTTAAACTGCCATTAATCTCAATCTATGCTAATATCATGAATTATAAATATATTTTCCAATTGCGTTACATTTGTCACAGAAGCAGTAACATTTAGCTGAAAGACAGTGCAGACAACAGTGAGCAGTAACCTGTCAGTTGTCTCATCAAAAATTGATAAAGGTTTTAAATTTTTACTCGTTGGTAGAGTTTATTGGTTTTGGAACACAAAAATTTGTCTTGTCATACTATAATAAGAGAATTAAATGCATTTTGGAAGTGCATGGTTTCATTACCTTCTTCACACATCATTGTTAATGTTTTTATGTGACCTGTTGACAATAGATGCAGCTCTGATCACATAAATACATGTGAGTAACATCTTGGTGACCTTGGAATGCACAAGTGCTCCTAAACACTTTGGTATGTGTCAGGCAGCTCTCCTTGTTACCATGTTCCTAACACTGCAAACCACCACAATACTAGTTCTCACCTGGTCCTGATAGCTTACATATACCACCCTGTTAGACTTAAGATTCTCCAAAGTATTTTTGGGAAGTGAAAACATTTGCTGAAAGGCATAGTGTGACAGCTGATGTATTCCTTACATCTTGTGTAAAAAATACTCTTACCTTGAAACCCCGCTTGTCTTAAAAGAGACTGAGCTAGAAAAAAAAAAAGCTATGCATTTTCGATACACAAAACCAGACAATCCAGTTCCAGATGTTTATAAAAGATGTACAGGCATGATATAAGAAAGCACAAAATCATAAACATTTATGAAGAAATTTTCTCCTTATCTCTCTCTTCTTCAGCTGAGAATCTTCATCTTTCTTAGAACTCTGACAAAATGAACCCCTTCTGAATACCATATACCTCAGGTTACATTCACTAAAAAAAAGCCTGTTTTGTTAGAACATTTTAGCTTTTATAGCCATTTTTTCATTCTGAACACTTCCAGATAATCCAGATAAATACAATCATTCTCCCTGAAACATATGTATTTCCTCCTTATGCTGGACATAGCCTGACCATCATATAAGTATTAATTCCTTTGATATGCAGATGTCTCTGTTTTAGATAAGGTGTTATCTCTTCTAGTTCTGACAGATGTACTTTCTTCGACCCCTCCCTTTTTTGTAACTCAACATTTATGATTCATTGAGAAGTGTTTAACACTGAATCTTATTTTAGCTATCATAGAATACCTTGAGTTGAAATCAACCCATGGGTATCATCAGATCCATCAGTACATAAACACATGTGCTTGACACAAACATCTGTTAGGTTAAATGTTTGTAGGTTTGAACTATTGGTTATTGAACCAGAACTGCAGAAGTTGACTGGCTTGGACTGAAAACTAGTTCATGGTGGTGGACTCCAAACACCTTTCCTCTGATGTGCTGTAATACTGCATCATATTAGTGTAGCACAGTGTTCAATATGTTTAATTTCAGCATCACTCCAAAAAGTGAAGTGCAGGGAGTTGATTTCCACAGTTAGTTGACAGAGTCTGTACCAGGTAAGAAACATAAGTCTGTTTTCCAAATTTCACTGCACAAGTTCCAGTCATCTCAGGCCAATATATTTTCCAGCTTGTTCATGGGCAAGGTATTATATCACATTAACAAATTACAGTAGTTGAACTTACTAAGAATTGCAATAGCAATCACAATAAATAATGCATTATGTTTATAAGCATAGAAACTGAAATTGTTTACAAATTGTTAGACATTGCTAGCCATAAGAAGTGTTTCCTTGCTTCAGAGTCTTCATATCACTTCTGAAATGCAACATTGCACTTGCTTAACTGCAAGGCAAGAGCAAGTTTAAAAGATAAGGATCTTGGCCAAGGACGAACTTTCGTAAAAATGGTAAGGGAATTCCTCAGTATCCTTGAATCTTTCAGACTTACTGATTTTAATTAATCCTTTGTGGTTTAATGAACCATGCTCAGGCAGCACAAACTGGCAGAATCATGGGAAATTGACAGTGAAACACTTATGCTCAAGTTTTACACTGTCAGTCAATTTAGATGAGGAAATGATGCAAAAGGAATGTGAATGTCTGCTGTATGGTGAGCTGGCTCCATCAGAGTTTGAGACCAGGCAGATAACCAGTCTGGTTCCCTCTGTAAAGCACAACAATCCAGGCAAAAATGGTTCACTCACAGGTCCAATATGAAAGGATAGTCTCAGTCCCTTGTCCTACAGCACAGGAGACTGGAAGAACTCCTGACTTGTTGATTTTCTATAGCAGAAGAACTACCAAGGTAGCAAGTTTTGCAACCACTGATTTGAGTTGTTAGAGCAAATGAGAAAAGAGGAGCAGAAATGTAAACCTGTACCACCCCAGGCATTTTGGAGATTCCCCCCTCCTCTTCTATTTTATTATCCTTTACCATTCTCGTTTCATGAAAGTCTTCTGATAAGGTTCAATATCCATGGCAGATACGATAAACACAGATTGAGGAAAATAGAAGGGATTGTTTAAAAATTTCAATAGAAGCAGCTACATGAAAAAAAAAATCTTGATTTAACTTACTTAGCCTTTAGTTGTGTTAGTATTATTGAATCAAAATGATTTTTGGGATGTTTGGCTCAGAATCACAATTTCAGTGCAAAACGATCTATTATGTTATCATATCAATTAAATATAACTTTGATATTATGCATAGGTTTTACAGTGTTTCATTTCATGACCAGTATTGGTCACGATGTAGGAGAGATTTCAGTTCCTTTATGTTTCATCCACTCTATTATACATATGGTGGCATGTAGGCAATTTTACCAGTATACCTTCCCATTTTTCTTTCCCATTTCTGTACTAGTACTAGTACATAAGCTAAAAAAATATTCAATCTCCCATATTTTAAGTCTTTTATTTTATTACTTTTGATTTCAGAACAAATACCACTTTTTATTTTCCTACACATTATGAAATATCATTAAACTCTAATAAAAATTGGTTTATACTACATTATCAATCAAAATGCATGTGAATTAAAATTGGAACTGAGTAGGAAAAGTATTTTTAAAAGTAAATATTAGAAAGTGCAGTAACAAACAGCATAAATACATCAACCTCCCACACACACCATCTACTTCAGCAACACTTCTCAAAGGAAGGCTCATTTGTCTCTAGTTAGTGGCTATACAAATTAACTAGAGTAACATTGTCCATTTTGCTCAAACTACTGGAGTTAAAATGTGCAAGGTTTAATTTTTTTTTAATTGGTGTTTAAAAAGTTTAAATCAGCAAGAACAAAAATGTTAACATTTTTTGGTTAAGGTGATGTCTGACTGACTAATGTTGCTTTTTAACAAAACCTTGAAAATTTGGTGGCTTGAAGGGACTGGAAAAATACATATCCTACCTATAGCATGTTGCCTTGAATGCAGGCAAGCTTTAGTGCTCACTAAATGACATACAAAGGCAGAATAAGGTCCTGTTGAATTAAATATGTTCTGTTTGCCTTGGTGCTAATTTGGTAGTCTGTATAGTTTTATTTTATGCTGTATTTCAATCAATATGTAATCCAGGAACATAGAATCATAGAATCATAGAATGGTTTAGGTTGGAAGGGACCTTGAAGATCATCGAGTTCCAACCCCCCGCCATAGGCAGGGACACCTCCCACTAGACCAGGTTGCCCAAGGCCCCATCCAGCCTGGCCTTGAACACCTCCAGTGACGGGGCTTCAACAACCTCTCTGGGCAACCTGTTCCAGTGCCTTACCACCCTCAAAGTGAAAAATTTCTTTACAACATGGGTTGTAAAATAACATTTCTCAAATTGCAAATTCTTCTTTAAGTGGGAAGGAACACCACCACCACACCTTCTAGGAATTCAGGCTTTTTTGAAAAAGAGATTTTTTTTTTTTTCTTATGTTGTCTGATATCAAAATTCAGTGGCAGTAGGTTTTGAGCAAGTTAAAACTGAGACAATTAGTCAAATTTTTTGCTGTTTGGCCAATCTGAAGAGAATACAGAGTTGAGAGTAGAACTTGCTTATCTTCCAAATTCATTATGACCATTTGGTATGATTCTAATCACTAGCAAGAACCAGAACTGGAATAGAGAAACTGTTACCTCAAGGTTCATTTTTATCTGGGAGTTATGCAATAATTTCCAAACTGTTCATCGTGTTGTTAGTAAACAAAAATAAAAATGTTATTAGAGTATTCAAAAATTTGTACCTTGGCCATTTTGTTTATGTGTAAAATATTGCAATTTGAAAAGTTTCACAATTTTTTGCAGTGAGTTC
This sequence comes from Pluvialis apricaria, assembly GCA_017639485.1. Classification (NCBI taxonomy): domain Eukaryota; kingdom Metazoa; phylum Chordata; class Aves; order Charadriiformes; family Charadriidae; genus Pluvialis; species Pluvialis apricaria. The sequence goes on from CM030009.1 coordinate 99,907,798, forward strand.
TACAAATCAGACTTCAAAATCAGGCATATTTCACAAGAAGATGTGAAAGATTACTGAATAGCGTGTGCTGGTACACTCTAATACCTATAGTGAGAATTTTTAAGATATATAAAATTTATCCTGAGTGGAGACAAATGAGGAGAGATTGTGCTATGTTTTGGTTTCTTTTGAGTTAATTATATTTGTTTTCAATAAATGCTCTGATCATAAGCCAAAACCTCATTATATTATTTATGAATCTGTAGTGAAATGACAGCATGCAAGCTCATTTCACTAGGAACTCAATTCTAGGTTAATTCTACCTAACAGCAGCTCTAATTTGGGCTAGTCAGTAAGGGATGTTAATAAATGGTTTGGCATATATGTGTGAACTTTTCCTACCAGGTAAGTATCTGTACTCATTTTTGTCAAGTATAAAGGGCATTTAAAGAGCATGGTTACTATATGTCAAACATATCTGCATAGTTTCTGAATAGTGAATTGTATTAAATTAAATTTCTGGTGTTGCTATGACCCTGACATTTTCAGGCAATTTAAGTATTACAGTTTGTCAGCATATTAATATATTTTTGTAAATGGAAGAAAACCCAACTACATGTGAAGTCTGCATTTTAATGCTCTGCTAATCATAAATGAGTATCTATTCTCAAAAATAGCAGAATAAAAGCTGCTTACTGTTGCTTGTTTGTATCAATAGCCGTTATTCATAAATATGTCTAAGAAGACATTTGGTTTTTGTATAGATAGCATAGCACTCCAAAGTGATTGACCAAAGTGTTTATGATGTAATGATTACAAAACAAAGAAGTAAGTATTTCAATATTACTTTAGAGGAATGCATTACATTCAAAATATACACATATGCGGGAGAAATGATTAGGAGCCCAATCAGTATGTTTGTTTTGGGGGAAAGACAACCATGTTGTTAAAATATTCACTGACAGTAGTGCTGGGGGGAATACGCAGGTAAGTGTTTATTCCCAAACCAAGCGATTAATTTGCTGTTCAGTGTGCAAAATGGATCATAGGTTGCCATAGTGAGTTTTCCCTACACCAGCCTGACATTCAGAGTCTTGAATGAACTAAACTAGGAACAGTAGCTGTCGTAAATGTTAAAAATATATTGTACCTGACCTTTGTGTTTATTTGTTCCTTTTGTGTTGTATTTTTTTGTTTATTTGGGTTTAAAATCCCAAGAATGAGAGCCTTTGTTGAAAAACATACATGGTGTGACTGGAACAATCATAATTAAGCTTTAGTGAAACTTCAGAAGAGGGTAAGGGAGAGAAGAAACAGTAGAGCTCTAACAAGTTGATTTATGCAACCAATATTAAAACACTGTTTAATTTTTCATTTTTTTAGGCAATGTTGTGGGTCCCATGTAATTTCCAACTTAGAATTGTGCAATTGTTTCAGTCCATGTTCGTATTAGATTTACAACAGATCCTGCATCCTGTTAGTTTGAGAACTGTTTTGTGTACTATTTATAAAAAGCAGGAAAAAAAGGATAACAAGCATCTCTTACAAAAAGTAAAATGGGAAACTTAATAGGACAATACATTTTCAAAGATTACTCGGTGTAATTTTCGAGGCTAATGGCAGCAAAAGCAGACTGCTGACTACAACACTTGTCAGTCCATCGCGCTTATTTCCTTGCCAAAGTGACTGATAAAGGAATGATATGGAAGAGAGACAGTCTTCTGCTGCCCACTGTCCATATCAATAGTCTATGTCAGCCATTGCAGTAAATCAAATGGTATTGTTCTTTTAATATCTGAAGTGTAACTTTGAGAAGGGGAATGTTCACATCCAATCCTTGAATGAGGGTTTTGTTTCTTTTTAATTTCCAGGAAGCCTCAGTGCAATCCGGTAAAATGTGTTTACTACACAGAGGGTCGACCTTCCCCATTCCCGCACCTGAATTTTATTGACTTCAAATGCCACCTAAACAGTGACATGACTTTCTCTATCGTCACATTGTATTAATATATCTGTTTTAAAGTCTCAACTGCCTTTAAGCCTTTGCTGCTACAAAAATAAACAGTGAAATGTTAATTAACTTCTTTGAGCCTTTCCCATGGGTTGGAAGGTCAGTTCATTTTGTTTATGGTGTACGGTACAGCACAGTGTGTTATGTTTCAAAGAGGTTGAACAGTGCAGAGGAAAGCAATTTACCTCACTTCAGCCGTGTCGTACTTGTGCAGCATATCTCTCTGCTGGTAAGCAGAGATCTCTCCTTTCCCCAGAGAGTTGGGAGCAGCTTTTGGCAACCCCAGGGAGAAAGCCCGTGGGAGGAAAAGAGACCGGGGCAGTCCTGAGAGGAACAGGTGCTTACTTAACGTGTGGAGGTGACTGTCAGCCATCTTGTAGAAGTGATGGCAAAAAGGAAATTTTCCTTGGGACCCAGAAGCAGCTCTGTCCATCTGGAACACTGAATATTTTTGATACTAAAGTCACCAAACTTTTTTAAAAGCAAGACACAAGGAAAGGACCCTCCCTGAAAAGACAGAGGAGGGATGTGGGAGATTTATCTATCTCACCCAGCACATCCAAAATCTATTAAATGCTTGCCATGTTCTAATTTAGTATTTTGTGTTCTAGTAAAACCCAGTTTAAAAATCTTTCAGTCCTTCTAAATCTCTTTTCCCTTTAAAGAAAAAGGTAGGTGGTTTTACCTCAAGGCTCTGGACAGTGCAAGAAGCCCTCACAATACGAAACGTGGTTTACTGGCCGGTAAGGAAGAAGGCAAATATACAGGCTAGAAGCCATCATTCTTTTTATGATCTTTAATGATAAGAAAAGAGATAAGGAAGAATATTTTGGAAAAATCTCTTCCCATTAATTTGACCAATATTTGACCCCATTTAGATTTATACCATTCACAACATCCTATGGCAGAGTTCCACAGCTTAATTTTGAGTTGTAGGAAAAGTATGCCCTTTAGCTTGCTTTATTCTTCTCACTGATTTATGCAATTTCGTGTCCTTTTGATCCTCTATTGTGAGAAACTGTGAAAACTCTTTATTCATCTGTGCACCACTCTGTTCTAACTCTCCTTGATGGTGGGTTTTACTGAATAAAGAATCCTAGTCTATGTAGTCACTCTCTGTTCAGAAACTTTCATATGTATCATCATCCTTACGTACCTTATAGTTTTTGCATGTTGTGAAATTTTTGCACATTGTGAAATCCTCTTCTCGGAATTTTGGTTTTGCTATCCTGAGTAATGCAGGAAACACTGAGCTATTTGTGAATATGCTGAAGAGCACAGATCTTAATCCAGACTGCTGAGGGAATTTCTAGGGGGTCTCCATATTGAGAAACTCACTATTTAATCCAAATTTTTCTCCTACTATATTAACCATTCTCTTCATTTATTGAAGGCCTTCCTTGTTATCCCAGGGTGACCGAGTTACTCCAGAATCTTTTAGCACAGAAACTTGTTAAAAGCCTTTTGGAAATCAAAGGCTATGTGCCAAGGCATCCTTTTTCACATATTCGGTGTTCCTCCTGTGAGTTGCGATTTCCCTTTTCAGAAACCATCTCAGCTATTCCCCAGTACATTATGTTCATCTATGTATCTGTTAGTTCTGGTTTTTAATGTAGTTCTTAATGGTTTTTCTGGAATGGAACTGGGACTTACTGATCCATAGTTTGAGGTGTACCTTTGCACTCCTTTGTCTCGTCCCCCTTTCCCAAATAGCAAAAAACCTCAAACCAATCCAAACCGAAAACAAACAAACAGAAAAACCCCCAAATCCACATCTACCATTCCCATAGTTTGAATGCCATTTTAAGTGATGACCATGGTAATTTCCTTTAGGACTTCTGAGCAAACAATATTTGGTCTTTTTTTTTTTTTTTTTTTTTTTTTTTTTGCTATTGTTCTTGTTCACTTTTTTCTTTTATTTTAAAACATCTTCCAGTAATAACTCAATTTGAGATCTCTGATGTATCCTTACTAAAAAGGGGTTCTGGCATGGGAACCTCCTAGAGCTCCTCTACATTAAATTTTGATTTGGAAAGTTCATTTACATTTCCTGCTAGAGCCTTATCTCTTTGAACATTCCTTTTATACTTTGATGGTCTATTGGCCCTACAGCCTTTCTGGCAGGCTTACTGCTCCTGTTGGGTTTTAAAAAGAATTTACTGCTTGCCATTATGCTTTTAGCAAATTGTTCCTCAAGATCTTTTTATTTTTCTTTACTTGGCCTGCTTTATTGAATTTTTACTGCCAACGTTTATATAACTTCCTATTTTTCTTCATTTGGACATGACTTCAAATTTTAGAGGATGTCTTTTAGCCATTATAAACATTTTGCACCCTGCTATTTAAACATTCCAGTTTTTGAGGGTCTCTAAAGTATTTTTTTTTTAAGTAGTTTATTTATATTTTATGTGAACCTCTGATCACTTGTTTTAAGTATTCATATGCATGTGCTTTACCCTTTGGGATATTCCTTTGAATTTCCTTTTAAAAAGTCTCTTCATTTTTATGTAGTGCTCCTGTACAACTGATGACCTCAATGACTTTTTTTGATGTTGTTTCTGCAGGTATCTAAACCTGACTTCATGGTCAGTGTTAGGAACGGGTCCTTTGCAGTGTTAAGGACAAAGCCAAGCCTTGCTGCTTCTCCTGTGGGCTTATAACCAGCAGCCCTTTACTGCTTCAGATCATACCCTCTCCCACTGTTACTGTATTTTCTTCCTGAGTAGTCTCCCAGTGCCCCATTCCAATGTGTCAATGACTTCCATCTTCATGGACAGTCCTAGCAGTACTTTTTTCTTATTTTGGCATGAAATTTAGTATATAAATTGTGGATTCTTGCCTGTTATCTGGCCCCAAGGACAGGTACATGTTATCTGGTGTGACCAGGAACCTGTTCCAGTCCAGTGGTCCAGTTCATAAAGACTGAGTTGCAACATTTTGGATGGTTTGTTTATATAGTAGAACACCTCTCAACATATTGTGTCAGTGTTATTTGTTTAGATGGTGAGATATGCACACCAATTTGTTTTTCTGTGTTTTTTCAGTGCCCCTGCAGTGATTCCTTTTTTTAGCCATCTTTAAAACATTATTAATGGTACTAGATATCTTTTAAGCAGGGAAGTATTAAACTTAAAAGTAGAATTTTCAAAGCTTCCTTGTTTGCCATTCCCCATGACCTGTGTTCATCCATAAAAATAAAATACATGATTAAAGTTAGAGAAGTCCACGTTTTGCTGGTGTTTCACTGTACCTGTGGTGCTGTCTGTATGTCCAAAAATCTATGAGCTTATTTTTAAGTCAGTACTGCTTATCTTGCTGTAATTTCTTTTCACATTCAAATTTCTTTTATAGAACATCAAAAAATGAGGCCAGGAGGGTTCTTCAGGAGTAGGGTTAGATTATGTTACAAATCTTTTGCAGAAACTTAATTCTTTTTAAAACAGATCACAATGACAAGCAAAAGGACTGCATATATTTTCTCCTTTGTAGATACCTGGACCTGTCTACAATTTCACTGGCTGTATACAAGTCATAGAAATCAATAATGTGGGACCTTTCAACTTCTCTAATGCTGTGGGAAGAAATAATGTTGACAATTGCAGGTAAACTACCCTCTGTGCCTTTTCAAATTGGAAGAAACTGTTTGTGATGATTTTGCTTTCTTCCTTAAATAGGGTGACCATTTTAGATAATTTCAACCATGGTTACAGAAAAAAAAAATATTCTATCGATGGATATTGTGCTTTCTTTAATGCTTCTGAAGCCTTTTCTTTATGTAAGATGCTTTTTGCAAAGTAGTTCAATTAAGCTTGACAGCTTATTTAGAGTGATTTTTCACCCAATGAATGCTGAAACACAGTCTACTAAGCAAGATAATCTGCAACAAAATACAGGAGTGGGAAACAGGGCGATGTGCTGGTTGTGTTTCTACTGATGGTTTGGGGATTTCCATTAATCTTGTAACAAATACTGATGACTTGCTGCTACACTTACTGTATATGAGATTGTGAAAATCTGGAGAGCATTGTTTCTGAACACATAAAAAACCCCACTTGGTTTCATTTTTACATATTCACATTGCTGTTGGTCATGCATTGACTGAAATAAAAGGCTATACAGAGACATTTGTGTAGATTAGGATTCTATTCTGGCATATAAAAGGTTTGAACATGGAAAAGTGGAAAACGAAAGAAAGCAGAGGTGAATTGCATTTGTAGATCATGAAGTCTTTCAGAACAGAGTATGATTTTAGTCATAGGACATATGTCCTATGTCCCTGGAGAATTTTGCATAAGTCTTTTTACATACAGCTTTAATTTTTTTCCCTAAAATTTATGCAATAGTTTAATTAATGTTTGTGTGCTTGTTGAAACAGTATGTTGGAAAGGTAGTGGTAACTGACTAGATTATTAATCAAAGATGCATGAGATCTGGACTCTGCGCTCCTACCACTAGCCCCTTCATGAACTTGCACACATCACACTCAAAGTTATGAAAGGAGCGTAAACATCAAATCCATTATCAAATCAACCACCTCCCTCAAGTCCTAGGCTTCTATGCTTTTGCCAGTAAAAGTTACTCTGAACATAAAGTTCAGCTTGTTACATCTGCACAGACCTGCCACCATTTTTATTTAGGAGAGCAGCTCAGTGTCATCTCTTTGTCCAAACTTGACGAAGAAATAAATCTTCGCACCCTTTGAGTTCCCCAAGGCATTTTGTTTGGAAGATGTTCTCTAAATGCATTTAACAAACAGTTGTGGGTGTAAATCCTGCACAAAATACAGAACTTTGGCCTTTGTTGTGACAAACCCCAGCTTAGAAAGACATGATGACTCCAATCTTGCTTTTCTGCACAGAGTTTTTTCCTAGCTAGAACTGGGGTCTCCTTTAAAATGGGGACACATACTCTTGATTGCGGAACTATGCCTCTGTGAAGAACAGAGATTTATGGAGATGAAAGTGCATAAGGAAACTACTTCATGCCTTCAATTCAATGTACAAACTTAGGTGAAAAAAGTCTTGATTTCAAGGACTATTTATATATTAGAAATTAAATAATCATTGGGAAAAAATCATAAACTTTCTCAGGGGTCTCCTCTGGTTACTGGATTAGGAAATTGTTCTCCATTTTGCACAGACATTAGAGCTTTGGTGTCCCAAATCCTGGGCAAGATGTAGCTCTAGTTTTTATACTAGATAAAAGAAGGATAACTTTAAAATCAGGACTGTTATTATCTTTTGTGCTTTCTTTCATACTCCAGAATAATACTTTCTCTGAGATAGATGTTTACATTGTTGGGCTTTTTGACACTATTGTTTTTCAGTTTTTCCTATTGAGTGGTTTATATAACCACTCATATAAGAACCAAGAGCCTCCAAGAACCAAAAGACGAATGACATCTACTTTGTCCAGTCTGTGTATATAACATATAGAGAAATATAGACAGGAAGGAGAAGGCTTATAAGCAAATTCAGCTTTGTTCCTTTTTAAATTTGTTTAATTTAGAATGCTATATTATCTGTTATATTATCTATAATCTATAGAATTATATGCCAAGATTTATTTCATTTTGTATTGATTATGATACTTCCTTTCATAGTTAGTCAATTAGCATAGAAATATGTCTGACGCGGTATAATATAAATATTAAAGATTGCTTTATTTGGATCAGAACTCAGTGATTACAGTCTAGGGCTGTTTCTTGCAAACAATTACTGTGTATATGCAACTGATTAAATTAGTAAAATGACATGATAGTTTGTATAGATGAACAGTGGAAATAGTCTTATACATAAAAGGATGCTGGAAGGATGTTGGGCCTCTACAATCCTCTGTCCTGGACATGTGTTCTTTTCCCTCTCTGCTTGTTCCAGAATGTTGCAGGTGAGCCTTACAGTGTCCAGCCCCATGCAGTCCACACAGAGCTGGCTCCATCCTGGTCCAAATCATAGCTATTCCTGTCTGTGAAAGGCTGGGAAACCGAATTGAAATTAGTCTGAATTTCCCTTGGTGGCATGATTGTCCCATAGGAGCGTACTGCCGGGCAGCCTGGCAAGCGTTCTCCTTACTCATGCTCTGCCCTGTGACACACAAATTTTGTCTCTGTCCACACATGGCAGCTTGCATCATCCTTTGCTCCTCACTGCCGGTATAACCCACATGCATCCTGGCAATCGTCAAGCCTTACATATAAATTCTACTTCCCAGAAAGCATCTAAGAAGCCCAGCTGTCATTCTGTTTTTCCAAGACAGACTTCTTGGGAAGAGACATTCATTTTGAGAAGAAAGGAGAAAGTGCTTGAAGTTGCTTAAATAGGGCAGCAATGGATTATATATGTTACAATACGAGTAGTTGCTGAACGCTGGAAAGTCTGGTGTACTTACGTTGTGCTTGCAGAATTCATATGGTTCTGCTGATGCAATATTGCTACAGTTGGAGCTGCCTGGCAGTAACAGAGTACTCTACAATGTGGCAGACAAAGCAATCCAATTTCTTCCTGTAAGAACATCCCTGTATTTATCATCCAGTGGCACTAAGTCCTGGTTTTGCTGATGTAATTTTTCTTTAATTGACCTTCTATCTATCATCACCTGTTTTTAGATTTTTAATCCTTTTGAATGTCCCTGCTTTTGCATGTTTAGCCATACTCTAGTGGCATTCAGTTACGCTGCTGGGGTTTTTACTTCTTGGTGCCCCAGCAACACGGATTACTTCACTATTGTGGTGTAGGTCAGCCAAAGGGAGACGTGCAGAAACTTGTTAAAGTGTACGGGCTTGTGAGTAAATTTTAAGGTTATGAATTTTTAATAGGTTTGAAATTTACCTAAATGTGTTCTGCCATTCTTTTAAGAGGGTCTATTTGAATCTTAAAATACCAAAAGGATGAGCTAATATGTGCAAGGAATATAGAGAGCTTTCTAAAACAAATTTTAGATACAGTTCATTAACCTTTTCAAAACTATTGGCATTGCTACTTCAGGACAAGTCAGTACCTTTCATAAGATATTATATACTCCACGTTGCTTATCTCAGAGATTAATGCAATGTAGGTTACTGTTAAAAAATTTTTGAGAATTAAGAAATGTAAAAAATGAAGCCAAAATATTAATTTCACTGGCATACATATCTGATTATCTGCTGTCTAAAATGCCCTAAATATATAGGGCAAGAATGCTGTTTGTTCCTTTAGCATTCATCTTTTGTAATGCAAATATACACTGCAAAGGAGGGAGAATTATTTTGACTTGGCAGAACTAAATGGGAGATGGGAGCAACATGGAAATTGCCTTTCATGTAATTTTGGAAGTAGGTACTAAATTCTGCTTAAATTCGAGAGGATGATTGGTCAAGGCAGCACTGGGCAACTGGATAAGATCAAAGACCTTAAAACTTGCAACAACCCTGATCATTCTGAAAGATGCAGGATTTCTGTGCATGCTCAAAAGCACTGAGGTTTCAAGCATGAGTCTTTAACTCGCCCAGATCTTCTGCTAGTCACATGCATCACTGTTTAAGCCTGGAGTTCATAGATACACTACAACACATGATACCATGGGGAGGAGAGAGCAGCTAGGAGGGATGTATTGCACTGAGGGCTCATCAGAGCTTTCTGCAACAAGATGTAACCAAAGTGGAATAGGAGATGGCAGAATAATGGTATGGGCAGGAGAATAAATTTAAGATCAACTCTCTCAGAGCACATTTGCAGCCATAAAAGTCCTCTGAGCTATGCAGCTTTTGCTTTCAGGAACGGTTATAGTAGAATCATATCAATTAGTAAAGGTCAGCCTCCAATAGGTAGTTTTCTAGAATTACGCTAGACTATATACTTATCTAAAGCTTGTCAAAGTTTGTGTTAAGATTGTTTAAACTATTCCTGTCTCAGAGCTATGACTATATAAGCAATTTTGAAAGAGATTATATGATGGCCAACAGTAGCAGAAGAGCCAATTGGAAATAACGGATCTCCGATGAGATCTGTTAAGAAATGAAATCTTTTTTATTTTTTCCTTCTTCTGAAGGAAGTAAGATCCTTGTGATGTGTTAATGCAATATAAAGCTTCTGTAAGTGTTTCAGAAAATGTTACAGGAATAGATTTGCAGAAAAAATGACTATCACTTACAGGTAGAGTACAGATGGCAGATTTAAATTAAGCTTTAAGTCTCAGTATTAAAAGCTAGTGTTTACTGCAGCTCACTTAGGTTTTAGTGTATGGGAGCTAGGACTGCTTTATATTCCTGTAAGAGTTTACTGCATGTAGTAAATTCAAAGGTTCCATACACAAGCACATATATAAAATTACATATACGTATACATATGCATACATATATGCATATGCATACACATATCTCTATCCAAGCATGATTTGTTCTTTTTAAAAAAATCCCTTACTGGGAAAAAGAAAAATACTGTTTGCTGTTTTCCTAAGAGGATTCTTACTGATGAATGCAAATGTACAAGGCTGATTTGCACTCACAGACAGGAGCTAATAAGCTGAGTTTTTCATTACTGCCCATTGGACAGATTTTCGATTAATTTTTTTTTAAAGATTTTATTTTGCTGTTAATTTATCTTAAGATGTTTTTTTCCAGGCTGAAACTGAGCTTCATTTCAGCAAAGACTCTGATTGCTATTTGCATTTAGGAAAGAGGCTCTTGAGTGTGCATTACCCAAGTTCCATTCCATCAAGGGGACTGATGGGTTCCCTAATGCACGGCAATTTTCTCAGGAGCTATGCAATACAATTCGGAGATCTCGACGTGTTTTCAGTAAGCCCTCAGTTCCACTTTCTCCTCACTTATCCACTTTCCAACAGGCTCTAAATCCCCTTCCTTATGTGTGAGTTCTCCCCTTTCCATTCTGTAGTTGTCTGTGATATTTTCACAAACATCACAATAGACCCCTAATAGCCTTGTGAAGTTCAGTCTCCTGTGCAATTTCTCAGCCTGTCTCTTCCTCTATGGAACTTCCTGCTTTTAAAGAATATTATAAAACATCACAACTCGGAGCATCTGACACCAGGCGTCTGAGGGGTTTGATTTCTGTCTTTGGAATGAACTGCGTACTTTGGGAAGTGGAAAGTTGGGCCTGTTGAAAGGTGTGAAACACAGTTACCATTCAACACCTGGAAAAGGAAAAGTGTTTATGGTGGTGCATACTGCGTGTTACAGTTCATCGCGAGAGTCCATACAAGGCTCAGGTAAGGTTAAAGAGTTTCTTCATATGAATCCACCTGAGCTGAAAAACTTAAATTCAATCAAATGTACAAGCTCGCTTGCACCTGAAGGGAAAATCACAGAGCTCGAAACTTAAGCTCTTCTGTCTACTTACATCTTAGTTTATGAATAAATACAAGATCCTACAAGAAGCATTGAGCTTCTGTTATATGGGAAAGAGAGATTATTCAGACTTTAAGTTATATTCTTACATCTCAGCATAGGTAGTTATGCTTCTATTTTTTCATTAACAATTTGGAGTTAGATGCCTAATTCTTAAACGGCAAAAAAAAAAAGATGATATAATGTTCGTCAATGCTGTATAACAAAATGATTACATGAACAGTACTGACACGACTTAGTTTTATTTGTTTAACTGGTTTTCTCTGTTTTCTGTGGTTAACATAGGGATCAGACTATGTTTCTGAACTACAGAAGTGAAGATAAAGCTTCAGAAATATCATACATGTTTATTCACCAATATATGATGCTTGATATACGTTAACAACAATTCTGTGTAATTTTAACATAGAGAATGATAACAAGCATTTGTTCTTCTTTATGCATTTATTTTGTTATTTTTTTTTCTCTCTTATCTATTGCTTTTGCTGGCTGATAACCTTTTCGGTTTGTTTCTAATTGCCCCTCCCTCCTTTTCCAGTGCCTGAGTTGCTTTTATATACCTTCCTCTTTTCTTGATTTGCCATTCTTGATTTCTCTCATCTTTTACAACATTTTTTTCCAACGTTTTCTTTTCCTTTATGAGTTTTGCTGTCCTGTGCAATTTTCTTTCTGTTCTGTGTGTGTACACGAATTCTGGGTATTTTTCTGTTACCTTTTCTTCCTCCTTTGTCATTCCTGTTTAGATGATGGCTTTTCAGTGATACAGACTTCAACGTTGAAAAGGAAAAAAAAAATAGAAAGAAGTGACAGATGTAATCTTTCTTACTGTTATAAATCCTCAAAATCACTTAAATTGCTGTGTAAGCCTTTAGCTCAACCTTTTGAAGTATTCTGTGAAATTGTTTGTGATGGATATTAGACAAATCTGTGTGTCAAATATATGCAGGTGAGATAATGTGTACTCTCCCTACTTCTGGAAAAGGTTGCCTCTCATCAGCATACCACAAAACTAACACCAATCTTTCTTGGGGCAACTCTCTATTTCTAAAAGACTAATAACAATTTTGATGATGTTTATCTTGACCTCACTTATGCTTCTGTAACTTTAGGTGTGTGCATTATACCAACAGAGGATTGTTTCTTAATTCTGTCTACAGAATTCAGTGTCAGTCACTGTCTGTTAGTGTGTCTGTAATGAACAATTGTAATGAGACCTTGATTTCTGCTGGAATTGCCTGGTACCTGCATGGAAGCTAATAAGACAAGACTTAAAGGATACCGTGCATTTTTTTCTTCTGTTTTTGTCGAGGAGTCATTTGCAAGTACATATGTCAATGTATGCATGCTGATGCATAATTCTGAGGGAGTGTGTTACTGCAAATAAATAATATCTTAAATATTTTGGAAAACACTCTGACACAGTTGAATAGAAAGAAAATTTTGTTATGAATAAGACATGTTTTTTAATGAAATTTTCTGTCTACTGCTGTTCATGTGTACTTCATTATTTTATAATGTATTTGTTTCATGTGCTAAAGAAAACATTCCAGTGCTGGAGAGATGCTATTTTGCACTCATGTCACACCTTTGTATCTGTTTTGGTGCAGTTATATAATATTTAATATCTCCAATTACTGGTGGTTCTTACTCTATATGATTACTCCATTTGTTAATGGAATTTATAAAGCTTCTTTCAACCCAAATACATAACCATTGCGTATAAATTGATCCCTTTGTACATCAGTAAAAAAGCGCTAAGCTTTAATCAGAACACTCATAGTATAGAACTGAATTTGTTACATAAATAGTTTAGGAAGGAGAAATAAGTGTTAAAGACTTCTGTTACAACAAAAAGTCTGTATGTGCTTTGGCCTCTTCAATCGAGTGGTAGATTCAAAACACCACAAACAACTGCAATTAGTGTATAAAGTCACTGTCTCCATCCACAGCGTATTCTTAAAATGCTGAAATGAGAGAGATTGCCTACCAGGTGCCTGTTCAGTAGATCATCATAAGTTCTTACACAGGAGATAAGCGTTAAGGATGTGACAGAGCTCAGTGGACCACCATAGGGTGGTGCAGAAATTCTGGGAGGCATGATAGTCTAAAGGACAACATGGTGAATTCTTCTTCAGTGTCAAGAGTGATCAGAACTAGAAGGCTGCCAAGACAGTTTAAAAGCCTTTTTGCACTTTTTCAGCCTTTTTTACTAGTGGTACATATGGTAATCTGATGGGTGGAGAGGTGTAGTAGTTCAGATGTATATTTTTAGCTCCAGCAAAAGAGGAGGACCCATTTTTTGCTTTACATCAAAGAGTATAGTTCCAGGAACCCTACAGATGATTGCCACATTTTGTGTCGCTCTAAGTTAGTGACAGTGTTCATTACCTTCTGCCAAATTCCTTCCAGTATTTATATTTCCCTAGAAATTCTGTCATCCAAACAAGAATCGTGCTTGAACATGAATAGCTTCTGAAATGTAAAAGCATGAAAAAAATTTGTATCAAGAAAATACATTTTTAAGATTTATGAGAAAGGCTCATTTTCTCATGAATTAATGTAATTTCAGATTTCAGTGCAGCTTCCCCTAAAAATGAAATAATATAAACATGAAAACAAAAGTCTTTTGCTAGAATTAAAAAAAAAAAAATAATAATTGGGTTGAGAACATCCTGTCCTACAAAATTATAGCAGATTCACAAAATAAAAACTAAATTTAAAGCCATTTTCCAAAGTTCTTAAAACTTCACTACATATATTTTTCACAGCAGTAATAATGTCATGTGTCATAGCCATTGCAGTACTTTTTGGAAACTTTACCTTTATGCTTAAGAAAAATTATCTTAGTGACAGAAGACATCAAGTGGTATGGTTCAGTAGCTACCTGAAATAATCACTTGGGCTTCTAGCCAGACAGGTATGTGAATAATAAACCCCTCTTCTTCTATGCTCCTAGAGTAGAAAAAATACTCTCTTAGAATAGAAAAAATAATCTCCATTTTTTTCTGCCTGTCTAAAAGTTGCAGACAGATGCATGGATGGTTTGACAGAATTCTGCTTTAAGAATATTTCCATATATATCTACTCTTAAATTTATTATGAGTAGAGGTTCAGAAAAGCTAAGTATATAACAGAAGGAATTGTCTAAAACCAATTGACTAGCAAAAGAAATTATCTTGCATGCTTTCCTTATTGGGCTACAGTCACGCAGCTTTAGTGCTAGCAAGTGATGTGATTCCAATTACAGAAATCTAGAAATAGAGAAAAAATGTTTTGTTATATACTCGCAAATTATTAAACATTGGAGCAGGTTTCCATGACTTCGAAGTTATGTGCAGAGAGTGCCTCGTAATGGAGACGTAGTTATTCTTGTTATTATAGCAGACTGTATTGTGAAGAGAGGCATATTAGATAGAATAAGTAAGAATGAGAGTCATACTGAAAGGAATAATTTGCCTACTGGAAGCTTGAATCAGTATAATACTTTCTCTTTGTCATCTTTGAAATTCACTTTTGAATTTGATACAGAAGTAATAAGAAATCATAAGAGTTGCCTTCAACTGCTAACAGCCAGAATGTCAAAAGAAAAGTTTGGAAGTTCAGTTTTATTCTGTCTAGCAGCTCTCTGCTGGCATCCATTCTGTGTCCTTCATTGTGTCAGTGAATAGACCACAGGACTTCATGACTTATAAAGTATTTGTGAGGCTGTAAAAATATCACTTAACAAAACTAAAAGTGAAACAATCAACAACATCACAAAACCTTGTGTATTTTTATAGAAAATGGAATCCATTGCAAAAAATATTCCACTTTTTGGAAAAGATTATGAATGTTTTTTACAATAAAAAAGATGGTTTGAGCTTTTCTTTGGCAGAGCACTTTTCATAGCAACTGTCCATTTCAGATCTAAAAATTATTAAAAAATCCAAGTTTTAAAACCATTTTTTTAAATTCCCTTATATTATTGATGTACAAAAGTTGTCCATTGTAGTGATATGTATTGTGAACCTATAAATCAAAATTTGATATATTAATATGCAGTTAACTTCATAAAATGTATTTGCAATAAAATTAAATTGCTCAAACATTGCAGATTTCATTATTACAAGAAAAGGAGAGCCTGAAAAATGGAAATATGTAGTAACTTTTCTGAAACGAATGTTGTATAAAACTTCATATTTGAAGTTCTTTAAACAGGCCAAACCCCAAAAGTAGAATAATGTTCTGAAGAGTTATTTTTATTTAATGTAGACAAGCAACTCAATATAAGCTTCTGGAGCAAAATGATAAATGTGATTTCTGTGTTTCTGAACAAGAAAGTAGGAAGACAGTTTCATTTCTACGTACATTATTGATTGTGATATTGGTTGTACTGTATTTCATGGTGTACTGGTGTGCACGGGAGCAGTACTTAAAAAGTACAAACGATGAAAGGTATAATTAAAAAATCCTCAAACAAATTGGTGATTTTTTTTAAAAAAGGTATGCAGAAAGATACTTTAGGAATTCAGTCTTTTGGGGTTTTTTTTTCTAAAATATGACTGAGGTGATTATAACATGTACAAAGATAGCACATATGTTTAATGAGGAGAAACACTGGACACAGAGGAGGTCTCTTTAGCTCAACAGAGACCAGCATGTTAGAACCAATGGCTGAAGGCTGTAACCAGAACATCTGAATTGGTAATAAACAAAAAAAACTGTAGCAGTAATGATAATTAAAATTGGTACAAACTACTAATTGAAGTAGTGGCTTCTTCATGTGTTGCTGTGTTAAAATTAGACTGCATGTCTTTCTAGAAAGGATTCTCGAGACAGCCATAGCTTACAAGCTTTAGTACAGTTGTAACTGCAGGAAATATGAAGATCTGAGATGAACAGAAGAGATGAAATTCTGATGTTGCATGTCTGCCATATGTTGCTGAGTGATAAATTGGCATATAATCATGTTATCAGGAAATCTCTACACCTTAGATGCCATCATTTTAAGGTCCTAAAATAGAAACTATTGAAAAAACAGAAAAAAATATAGTTATTTCTTACTGTAATACATTCTTACTTAAATGAGGGTGAATCAGATTGTATCTGTATTGGCTGATTAATCTATAAACAAGTTATTATCAGCAGCCAATAAATGGCCTTCTCTGGGGAGCTGCTAAGCAAAATTTTATTTTCTACAGGGAATGGGATTGTTTGTTTAAAGCTGTAATATTAAGTAATGAAATACTAGAAAGATATATCATCCTTCAAGGGACCTTGCTTATAAAGTTAAGAAAACACTCATCCCTACAACTACTTGATTGCAACAGAAAAACAAATATATTTACCAGTAAAAGAAACATTAATTCCCCTCCAAAATTCATATAAATATTTTACAATTACCTAATTTCTCAAAACCTAAATTGATTATAAATAGTTTATTTGTTTTTTCTGTATCTGTAACCTGCAGGACTGTTTAATCATATCCTGTCTGACTCTTGCTCTGCAATACTGTAGATATACAGTGCATCAGTGCCCCCTGCAGCCTTGAAACACTAGTATAACAGTTAAAAAAATATGCTATCGATCTTTGTTGAAGTAACTATTCAGAAAAAGAACACCTTTAAATCCTGTTTTATCCTTTCCTTCCTTCTTTAAAAGTGAAATCACAGCTCTTGGGTAAAGAGAAAATGCTTGAGAAATTTAACCTGGAAATCAAGACAGATCTTGATATATTAATGAGAATAAAAAGCCCTTTTCTTTATTTTTTTTTCCAAAGAATTGGCATATGAAAAGCAGAAACCAGAAGCATAAGCAATTCAGAATATATGTGTAAACTTTAAAATGAATGGGTACAAAGAGAAAACTTGGCTCTTGAAAGATCAAATTCTTTAATGTGTAGAATGTTCAGAGTGCATAGAAATCACTGCTTTGTCTGTGCAAAACTGCAGTAGGTATTCGTGTATATTTTTGACAATTCATGCAAAATCACACATATAATATAAAGGTAAGTTTGGGGTTTGTGTCCTTGTGTATTCGTGTATATTTTTGACAATTCATGCAAAATCACACATATAATATAAAGGTAAGTTTGGGGTTTGTGTCCTCTCCTTCAGCTCCTACTAACATCTTTCCCGAGTCATTGGTAAATTTCTAGAAACAATATTAGTTATGGTTTGAGGATTTCGTTTGAAGCTCTGTTGTTTAAAGGAAGCAGTGGTATGTCATACAAATAGTAGAAATCTTAAGTAATTTATCTATTTATCGGGAAAAGGAAGGATTTCAGCTCATAGAACTCTGAGCTGTTAAAATTGCAAACACTGTCAAGAAGAGGACATGAACATAAATGAACTGAACTTCAAAAAAACCACCTGTCTCTATTAGAAGGTGGCGAGAACTTGTTGAGACATACATGCTCCAGGCTAGCTCTCTGAAGCCAGATTTCCCTATTTTTCCTCTCTCCACCCACTCTAAAATTAAGAGGTGGATAGGAAAAGATGCTGCACTACTAGTACTTATGCAAGGTCCTAGTTGACATAAAAGTGTGAGTTGGCATCTCTTAACCATAAAAAAAGTTCCTTAGGTAAATAACAAGATGTAATATCAAATTTTTACATGAGTAAGGAGCAAGTCTGAAGGCCAAATGACATTAGCCAATTGAAAATACAGTAATTTCTTAGAACTAACTGCCTAACATATTTCACTGATGCTATAAAATTGAGCGAGTAGTGTCTAAAAACAAAGGGAAGTGATTAGATGTCTTTAGTTTCTGGGTAGTATAAACAGAAGTGTGACATCAATAACTGGCTTCCAACATTTACCAATGATAAAATCCATTTCATAAACCAGAAGATAGAAAATATTCTTGACTGAATTAAAGTATATGGAAGGAATTCACCACAATTCAGAACTCTTAAGTGGCAAGATGGCTCTACTTGCAAGTGAGATTAATTTTACTTACAATCAATAATTTTTTTTCCTTCAGAATAGATTTCTAATATAAAGAGTTTAAGGTAAATTCTCTAATTTGGGAATATGGCCATATAATTAAGCCTTTGTCAGGTTTTCATCAAGTTTGACTAATTGAAGGAACTTATTATTTTTTACCAAAAAAAGGTATATTTCTACCTCCCAAGTCCGGCTAAGCCCTTTGCAAATGACAAAGCACAATCTACTTGCTATGGTGGGTTTTATTTTCATCATTTAAATCAAAAGGATAGATATTTTGAATCTTGAATTCTAAATGAGTTGTCTAAATTTTTCACAAGGAAACCAAGAAAGTAAATTTAAAAAAAAGAAAGAAGAAGGTAAGCGCAACAAAATAATCTCTTATATCTTTTAACCTCCCGATTCTGTTCAGATGATCACTTTCATAAAAAGCTTGTTTTGTTGATATGATCATGAGGATTCGGCTGATATTTTGTAATCTGAGCTGCTTTGACCTTCTAAATTGACCCTGCTAAATTGCTAATATTGATTCTTTAAATATAGGCACCCTTCATGACTTAATGTTCCTGAAGAAAGAATGGCAGAAAAGTACAATGCAATTTGAAGCTAACAATAGAAGTGTTCACTCTGCCATTGAGAATACTCTCCCAGTTTTGCCTCAGGTTTCTCTTTGTCTCTTGCTTTGAAACTTGTTGGAAAAATCAATGAGTTTGGCAACTGGTATTGCCTAGTCTCAAATCATAACCAGGGACTTAAACCTCCAATGACATAGTATTTGGGCTCAGGAAGTGTTTAAGGTAACCAAAAGCTGTTAGGATCAATAGATGTAAAATACCAACTTATTTAAAAGTTACCCTGGGACAGGTTGAATTTCAATATAACATGCCTTTAATTTAATGTGTTCTCTGCCTCCCTATGATCTTGCCACATCACAGCTTTTCGGCCAATAAGAAGATGGGAGGGTATGAATAATCGATTTTTAGTATTTTTCTGTTAAGTAATCCAGGTGAAGAAAAGGCGGCTCCTCAATTATTCCTAGTCGTGACCAAAACTGAATAGTTTAGCGCAGCGCAGTGGCATGTTGTTCTTCTGCTGCATTTGATCTTGGTTCCTGTGCAGACAGTTTTGAGTGCTGTTCTGCAACTTGAAAGGAAAGACAGAAATCTGCTGACAAGGCATCCGGAGTTTCCTTTCCTTATTTCTCGTTTGTGAACTGTTATGCTTTTCTTCCAGTTGTTCACACTAATAATAAAACTTCTCAGTTGCAGTCCTGATAATGCTGCCTGTTACTCTCTCTCCATGTTTCAAGATTTTGCTAAACCAGAGTCACATTCTCTTACTAATGTTAAAGTCGTATCAGTCTCTTCATTGCAAACTTAAATTGCTTACAGGTTTAGGTTGCAACAGGGTAAAATAAGCTCTATTCTTTGCTGTAAAGGTATGCAATTCAAAAGGAATGCTTTTAGCGAATGTTTTGAATACCTAAAAGTGGTTTGGGATGTTTTTCAGTTATAGAATCAAAACATGCATGATTTTAAGTGTGGCATAGTGACCAGAAGTAGGTATTTGTCGTCACTCACCAGAGTTAATTTGTTCAGTTCCATCTCTAGTCAATGGAGAAAGGTGGCCACTTATCTTACAATGGGATGAAGTGGAGATGCCTCTCTCTGCATGTAGATTGTCTACAGGGACAACCAAGGTGATCAGCTCAGGCACGCTTCCAAACTCTTAGGCAGATAGTGTTTGACAAAGTGGATTCTATCGTAAGAGTTTTATTGGCAGATGCAATGTCTTCAAATATTTAGGAGGGAAAGGGCTATTTTAGGAGGTATGCCTTGGAGAATTTGGAATTGGAGAGAGATTGAACATGAGGTCATACGTATTGAACATGGGAATTACTTTGTTATTCATTGTTCTTGTTGCTGCTGTCATTGTCATTGTTACAGTATTTGTTCACTCTCAAGCCAATGTGTTTGGCTCACTAAACACATTGTGGCCAAAATTCACACAGTTTTCCATTTGTGTGAGAGAAAAATATACCATACTCCACCATTTAACAACCTTCCTTTAGGAAAATCCCATCAATAAGAACTCTGTGTAGCATACCCTTGCAGTCATTCCATGCTAATATGAGAAAGAAGAAAACCACATCTACCAGCATTGCCTCTTACACTAGGGCGCTCTAAAATATGATACTGCCATAGGGAAAAAAAAATTATTAAATCTTAAGAAAAATAATGGGATGGACACACACACGTATATCCAAAATTAAACTTTTGAATTCTCAAACAGAATCCTCCTACTAGTTAGCTGCAATCAGTATGAGGTGGTTGTAAATTTTGATAATGTCTTGACCAAACAATAGTAGCACATGCTGAAACCTCCAGCTAATAAAGAGACATGAGATAAAAGCACCATTTAGGATGCTGATCTCACACTGTCCTTCTGCACAGGGAGGCTATTTTGATTGGGGAAAAATGGGTGCTGGGGTTCTGGAGAGAAAAGTGAGTACTGAAAAATAAAAGTTCCTGAAAAGAGGATGTGAACTTGGACAAAAGAAGGGAGCCAGGAAAGGAGGAGGTAAACATCCTGGCTAGAGGAAGGATCCTGGAAGTTGGGGAAGGTACTAATGATGAGAAAGATGCATGGAGATGAATACCAGACGATGCACAGGAATGATGGCTGGTAACCGTCAAGACCTATGAGCAGTGTGAATCAACACGACTTTCCACTTGAGCTTCCCAGACCAGCAGCAACCTCCCTGCTGGGAAGGAAAGTGGAAACCTACTGAACATAACAGGGCATAGGGTGGAGTGAGGGCGTGAGGAAGTGTGTGAGATAATCAAGCAGGGTAAAAGCTCTAAGCTCATCGGCTCTTAAGTAAACCCCAGTATCCAGATCAACTATGGGCTGTTTACTCTCTCATCTGTGACATGCACTTTATTGACTACAAAATCATTTTTTCCTCATAGAAAAAATGTACATAAAGGCCTATTATTTTAGTTCCTTATCTATCACCTTGTAAAATACTATTTAGGAAGTTTTCAGTAGTATATTTTTTCAGTCTGTCTATTAATATCACAGGGATATTTTGACCTGTCATATTTACAACATTTTTCCTTATGCACTCAATGAGAATGCAGTAATATTTTAATTAAATGCCAGATTACTGATGAATAAATGATGTTTGTGTTTCTACATGCCAGCCATTCTCCAGCATTAAGACATAATTAGAAATTAAGTCTAGAAGAAAGACTAGATAATAGATAAGAGTATTCTGCATTTTTAACTCTTTCTGTACTAATAATTTCTACATGTCTGTCTCATCTTGCTTACAAAATGGTAATTTCAATAGTGTGTGATACAGAATGCATTTTCATATTCCCATCTCTCTCCAGTCACACAGTCTTTGAATAGCAACATGCTTTCTATCCAGCAAGAACTATTTTCAGCATATAGGGAAACAAATGAAAAAAGAGATTAAGGACTCTGGCTGTGAAAATTATTTAGATGCCTAAACTATTCTTATGTGAGGCATCTAAACACGAAATATGTACTCTCAAATCTGCATTTTATCTGTAATGTAATCAGGGTGTATTGTAGTTCCATCCTGTCAAATTTCTGGAAGCACTTTGACTCTCTTGAGAGCCCCTCCTCACTCCTGTTAGGGTCTGAGAATGCCTCTACTCATCCATCATAAGAGTATCTCACAGACGGCGAGGTCTACTAGGCATGTCCAGAAGAAATTGAGATGATACTGTACAAGACAGGTAGTGGGGGTACATACCTGCTTTCCCTTTTTATTCTTCAGATCAATGGTAAGAGAACTGTTCTGGTTTATCAGATACTTGACTTTAGTTGTGTCCTCAACTTGCTGGAGTTATAAACTTGACGGTCTGCTACCAGAAGTGCTGTAAGAACTCCCCAAACCAGTCCCTTGGTCTGTTCTGTCCTGCATGGAACAAGCATTCATTGGGTTGAGTGGGGAAAGGAAAAGTGTTCACATATGGTTCCCCATCCTTTGGGTTAGAATATTCATCTGAGTACAGACTTCGATTTTCCACCATACCAATTGGTTTTTTAATATACCTCTTGAAGCATTTTATTTTCTTTCTTGGCAAGGCAGGGCTTTAGCCATCTGGAGAATCTTCACTGTGGGAAAAGACCAAAGGTTTGGCTATGACAGTCCCAAAAACTACAATGCAGAATTCTTGCTTGAGATAAAATATCACTTAGGAAATCAATTGCATATTCAGGATCTAGAAGTGATTCTCCTTTGTCCCACACAAACACATTGTGTGATAATATTCCATTTTGGAGTCTAAATTATGGATGGCATCATTTAGGTGGAAGAATGTCTTTAGCCCTTGCAGCTAAAGAGACGCTTTGGTAAATGGTAGTGACTCCATTCTGGAATTGTGATTTTTTAGATAGCTCTCATGGCATCTCTGTTACAGGAACTCAATTTACCCAGTACAAATTACTCACCCATTTAAGACTGGACAGAATGGTTATTTTCTAAACTTGCAGAGGCTTTTCAGAAGGACAAGTACAGTGCCATGTTAAAAAAATACCATTTCTGATATGCTGAGAGAATCTTCAAGGAGGGAATGAAAGTATTTTTCCCATTCAAAACCACTACTTTCAAAAAACAGAGGTAGCTGCATAAATCAACAAAAAGATGCAGTACTCGGGCATTTGAAGTGCTGTTTTTCTAAACAGCAGCTAAAAGGAAAATGGGAAGAGGTATTCTAACTGTGACTATTGACTAAATGAAAAACAGAAATCTGAAGTTCAGACAGATTCAAGATTTGCCTAAACTTCAGAAGGTTTGATTTGCATGTTGGTCCACTCAGTACTCATTAGTTTTGATTGTTCTCCTTTTTTTGAGTTTAATGTTTGGATGATAGAAAGTTGAGAGGCTTAAAAGGAAGGATGGGGAAGACTGTGATGGGGAAGCCAAAGTAAAGATCAGTGTGAACAATTGAGAGATTCAGTGCTCACTTACTTCTGCAACCAAGCCAGTAAAAAGAAGACTGGAATTGGTAAAGAAATTCAGTTCTAGCAAAACCATTATTTGTCATGTCCTAAACTCTGGGACTAAGGGGTTGGTTTTTTTTTCAAATATCATCTAAGGAAGACTCATCTAAGGAAGGCTCATTTTAATGTCTTGTTTAGGAAGGCTTTTCGTATTACCCTTTCACCATAAAGTATTGTTGCTGCAGATTCTGTGTCACATTAACTTATTTATCTGTTGCAAAGTCTGTGGACTATTGCTTTAAAGCAAACAGAGCAGGAATATGCCTCTTAGTACATGTAGTTCCTTTTCCTCTTTCTTTTTTCACGTCTCTTTCCATACCTGACATTTCTTCCCTTATCTGGCACTGCTATGCATCCTGGAGTTCATGCCTTTTTCTTTAGATTTGTAAACTGAGCTTTCATAAACCTCATTATATCTGTTAATTGCATTCTCACATCCTCGGCTGCATTGTATATCGAATATATTATTTGCATTGCTAAGAGTTTGCACCATTAAATGAGATGCTGTGTGTGCAAAAGCAGTTGCAAATGATGTTATACCAACTGTGAATTTTTAAACGGAAAACTGCAACTACAGTATCACTGAGTTCTGCTACCAAATGTTGTGCCTAGTAGGAGGGAGAAGCTGGGCTCATAGCCTGGAACATACATTGAGTTGAATTTTTTAAAGAGATAACACCTGATTCTTCCAAATCAAACAAAGACTGGGATGGGTGAGGAAATAAGATTCAGATATAAACTGCTGAACAAAAATAATCCCTCTCGGGTAATCTCTTCAATTGTTTTCTCAATTACTGTGTTGAGTGATTTAAGTGGTTTCTCCAGTAGGGTAAGTGTGCAGCTATACTGTTCTGTGGATTCATCAAAATCAGTGAAATGCTATTTAAAGTATTCTTCTTGACATGGTTGTGAACAGTAAAATAAACAGTCTGTAAAAGGCTTTGTTCATTCTTGCCAAATAACATACAAGATACTAGGTTTTTATTCCTGTTTAAACCAACATTTCCATGAAGTGCAGTTGTTTTCAGTTTCATAAGGTTTTGAAATTATATTCTACAATGTATGCTAATGACCTCGAAAAATCTTTCTTTTGGCTCCAAAATCTAAAACATTTGCTTAAAATAATAGTCTGTCATATCCCAAGAAAAACGGCATGTACACACTTCTCCACCAAGGAAAATTGCAAATAAAAGCAGTTGCTTCCTAGCCCAAATTACTTTATTGACAAGCTAAAAATACAAACTTCCTTATCAAACTCATATCAGATAAGGCTAAATCCTTTACTTCAGTAATAAAATGTTAAGTGCCTAAGTACCAGAAGATATAGGCAGTGGAGATGTTATCATATCACTGGGACTCCCATGCCATTGCATGTCTCATCATCCTGCCTCAGGAAAAATGTCAGAGTGCTTCTGCAGACATGGCTGCCATCAGCCTGATAATGAATTGCTTTGGGGACAAGTCTGCTCTCTTTGCAGGTCTCAGTTTGAAGTCCATTATACAGATAGATCACCCGTATGAAAAAAAAAAAAAGGATTTTTTCTTATATTTAGGTGGAATGCCTTGTATTCCAGTTTGTGTCCATTGCTCCATGTCCTTTCACTGGACACCAACGAAAAGAGTCTGGCTCCATCTTTTCCCGTTCCCTCCATCTTGGGTGTTTATACAAATTGACAAGATCCCCCTGAGCCTTCTCTTCTCGGGGCTGGAGTCCCTGCTCTCTGCACCCCCGCCGCTGGCACTGGAGCAGGGGTTAAACCAGGGACACCCAGCTCAGCCCCTGGCCAGGCTGAGTCCCTGCACTGCCAGGGCACAGCCAGGGAGCTCTAGATGTTTTGTCAACTTTTTAATCTGCAGTACCCCCAACTAACACCACACACTGACAGCTGCAGGTTCTTTTTGAAAAGAGGAGGAGAGCACAGGGGAGGGAGCGGGAAGCGCTGTTGGTTAGGGTATTGTGTGCTTTTGGTTTAACAACATAACATCAGGCGTGATCCCTAAATGCCATATTCCTGCCATTCAGTTGTTCATACATCTCCTTGAGTGGTAAAGAACGTAATATAAAATAAACAAGACTTCAAATTGCACTAACATCTATATTTAGACAAGCATTTCAAGCTTACATGCACTTAGCTATGAAACACAAGGTTACAGGCCTTTAAAACTCAGCTGTTTGAGCTCATCTTCAGATTAAAAACAATGTGTTGATGCTTGCAGCAAGTTAGAAGATCTTTGTGTGCATTATTGACCTGAGAGGCAGTGACAGGCTGGGAAACTGAAAAGAAAAAACCCAGAAAACTGTGGCCTTGTTGTATAGTATCAGTGAATCAAGTTTTGCCTGATTTACTTCTGTTACACTTTGTCAAAACTTCTCACACCTCAGTTACTAAATTACTTTAAACACTTCCTGGCTCTTTATGCAAATAAATGTTTTAGTTAAACTGCATTGAGCCGAGGTCATTACTTATTCACAACAGCAGCTTGAACGGCTTGTGAGTGCAGCTGCAAATGTTTGCACCGCTAACCAGCCCAGGCAAACTCTTCTCCTCTTCTGCGGTGAGGCAGCAAGCCACGGGGCGCCTGGAAGTGGTGCTGGCACGTAAGCAGTCAGGCACCATCTAGAAGCAAAACATCCAGAACTAGACTACAAAGGCTGACACCCTGTGAAAGACTAGCAAATGAACCAGGGAGAAAGCAATCTGCCAAGGAGCTTTTCTTTCTTTCTTTCTTTCTTCTCCGCAGATTAGAATGTCAACCAAAACATGAAGCGAGGCTGCATTACTTGTGCTCATAAAATTTTAGAGAAAAACAATAGCTTCCTGCCAGAAAGGGGATGTGAAACTTCCACAGCTGGAAATCAGTGCTTCCAGTGGGTACAAGAATGCATGATTTGCCAGTCAGGCAGATATCCCTCTCATTCAGTATTTTACCCCTGACCGTAGCTGTGACCAGATTCAGAAGAATAACTTTTCAATGGTCATCTATAGGATTATCTGTCATTAGACAAATGGTCTTTCTAATAGCTTGTAGTGAGAGCTTAGTTTATTCCCTGATTCTTCATGTTTTATTTGTTTTTTTAGATTTTTTTCGGTCAACCCAAAATACCAGTAATAACTCCCAATAAATTTCTCCTGTAAATTTCTAATTCTTTATGTAAGCCTACTATTAGTTCAGAGTTTCCCAAATATTTAGTTTATGTTTGGGGAGAAAATGAAGATTTTAATAGGAGAAAAGGATGGATATAAACCCAGCAATTTGTTTGTTGTAATTCTATTCATATAAATGGAAATGTTGTTACTCTATTCATGTAAATGGAAATAAACACAAGTCACTTATTTTCTTAAAAATTTTAAAAAGCCTCTTATCAGCAAGTCCACAGCCTCCAAATTCTTTTAGCGGTTTGTTTTCAGCCTTCTTCTTGTCTGCCATCTTTCACCTGGAGTACTGCGTCCAGCTCTGGAGTCCCCAACATAAGAAGGACATGGACCTGTTGGAGTGGGTCCAGAGGAGGGCCACGAAGATGATCAGAGGGCTGGAGCACCTCTCCTATGAAGACAGGCTGAGACAGTTGGGGTTGTTCATCCTGAAGAAGAGAAGACCCTGGGGAAACCTTATTGTGGCGTTCCAGTACCTAAAGGGGGCCTACAGGAGAGTTGGGGAAGGACTTTTTACAGGGACATATAGTGATAAGTTGAGGGGGAATGGCTTCAAACTGGAAGAGGGGAGATTTAGATTAGATTTTAGGATTAAATTTTTCACTGTGAGGGTGGTGAGGCACTGGAACAGGTTGCCCAGAAAAGCTGTGGATGCCCCCATCCCTGGAAGAGTTCAAGGACAGGTTGGATGGGGCTTTGAGCAACCTGGTCTGGTGGGAGGTGTCCCTGCCCATGGCAGAGGGGTTGGAACTAGATAATCATCAAGGTCCCTTCCAACCTAAACCATTCTATGATTCTATGATCTTTTGGATGCTTTTCTCTCATGTAAAGTGGGTAGCTTTTAACTGCCTTGAAAACCCTGTATCCTCATTTCTAACCACTGTATTGTGTGTGGTTTGGCTATCTTATATTTTGCACACAGCCTGCGCCCCTGCTTCAGTATCCCTCTTTAATGGTTCCCTTACCATTATTGCTCTGCAAGTCTCCTCTTTGCTGTCACATAATCACTGTGTCCCTTTTGCTCTTTCACAGGGCTCCACTCCTTTCTCAATTACTATGCCTTTGTCTGGGTCCCCTTAGATATTTACTTTGTCCTGAATTATTTCTGTCCTTCCTCTGTCCAACTTCTTCTCCTTTCTACCTGCCTCTCAGTGTGTATCACTGTCTTCGTGCAGGTTTTACATGTGCTGTATCAGAGAACTGATTTTTCATTTTCTCATTTAGTGAGTTACACATGCCATACTTAACTGGGATGTGTTATACTATATTCTTTCACAATATTATGAAGCTTATTAGTACTTTATAAAACATGCATTCCAAACAGTAAATTATTAAAATCAGCTTTCAGGTTGTCACGACTAAACGGGTTATATAAAACATTTGGAAGTGAGATTTAAGATGAAAAATGCCTGGAATAGAGAATGGGAAGTCATACTGAAGGGGTCCTATCACAGTGCTTTCACCGCTTTTATTTATTATAAAGAAAGTTTAATACATTGCCAGAAATGTTGACTTTCACTGGTTGCGATGCCTAGAAACTGGTTTATGAAGTATGTAATTTCTATGTTGTGTTTTGGCCAAAATGTTAGTGGCATTTCAGTTCAATCTAGTCTCCCTTTCTCCAATATGATTTTTTTTTGCACAACATCAAGATGTAAGAGAAACATTCAGAAAGTATAAATTACTAATGAAGTAAAAATAGTAAGGTATTTTATTGGATTACTGTTGCCAAATTTCAGAATTAGAAGTTGCTTTCTGGAATAAAGTAGAACCTCTTGAACTTCATAAAATGAAAGAAGAATGTCTTGCTCATGTAAAATTTAATGAAAACTATTTTTTTAACTGTGTAAGCTTATCAAATAGCTGTGAATCTTCCTGTGACTTTTGATTCCTTTTGTTTTGCCTTCATTGTAGTAATTTGTGTAATGCATATAAATTGTTCTGGTTAGTAAACTGGTAGCCTTAAATTTGTATGGTTTTAGTGAGTCACAGGTTTGTCTCTGGATAAAACAAAAAACAATAATAAACAGATTTGATAATTAGGACAAACAGGTGTTATTGCTAACTAATTCCTAGCAACTTTGAGACAGAAAATAATTAAAAGAAGGAAAATGATTAACGTATCAGTCTAGTAGTTAATGTAAGAGCTCAAAAATTGAGAAGAGAGAGATAATGTCATTCTAAACAAGAAAATTTGTGGGGAAAAATAAAAATAAAATAATCTCTAATAATCTCTTTGCCTCTCCCCCCCACCAGTTATTTCTATGAATTAAAAGAGACTGTATTGCTGTACTACAGCAGTTTCCTTCCGCATAGGCATGCTTAATCTACTTGTATGGAAGTCATGTTTTGTAGAACAGCCTTATGAGATTTGGTAACTTCAAGCAATAAAATATTTAATAATACAGGCCTGTATTTATTTATCACTCCATTGTCGACATCCACCAAAAAGGAATTATAAGAGCGTGAACAAGTTGTGCTACATGCATGGAGGTTATTTCTTGCTCCCTCACAGGGCAGAATACCTTCATTATCTTTTTGTTAGATTTCAGGATTGGGACTTGATTTGGGAATTACTAATGTACTCACATTTTCTTAAATATAATCTGAGTTACCAACAAAAAAAAACCCTACTTTTTAAAATGATGCTGAAGTGTAGTGGCAAAATTAGGTCTCATGATTTTTTGTTTTGATGTGTTGTCTCTGTCCTTTTAGGATTCCTGTACCCACACATCTGTCAACAGCATTCCCTATGGTTTCTTCTAATGTGCCTGAGTTGTCTGAGCCTGCTGTGCCCTCTCGGACTTCTCCTGAATTGCCGTCTGTGTGCCAGGAAGGACTGTGCCATAATGGAGGGACTTGTCATCCTTTCTCTCTGCCTACTGGGGCCACCTCGTTTCAGTGCGACTGCCCACTACACTTCACTGGTCGGTTCTGCGAAAAAGGTAGTCGTGGTTCATTCTTTCTCTGTTAGTTGTGAAATACAAGCTTATGCTTCTTTGGAGCGGGAAAAGGGGAAGAGCTAATGATCATCATGCTTCTCTGCTTTCCATTTCAGTTCCTGTTGGTAACTCAGGAGTAGATTCATAGAATACTTGGAGGGTAAGATGGGTGATATGAGTCAGGCACAACAGTAGGAGTTGCAGCCTTGCGTTAATGAAAAGAAAGTGTTATTTGTGCAAATTTTTGTGCACAGTGTTAATGCATGATATGCAACCTAGTATTTCTGGGGCAGAAGAAAGTTAACTTATGAAAATAAGTAGAAGATTTCCTCAAAAGATTATATATTTTCCATTTCTACATTTTCTTTTCCCTTTTTTCGCCACTGTGCCTGGTCCTTTGTTGAAAAAGGCTTTTT
The DNA here is from genome assembly GCA_017639485.1 of Pluvialis apricaria. Lineage (NCBI taxonomy): Eukaryota > Metazoa > Chordata > Aves > Charadriiformes > Charadriidae > Pluvialis > Pluvialis apricaria. Next base: position 99,937,611 of record CM030009.1, read on the forward strand.
TCACTCCATGGTTCATTTATACTTCTATTGCATTACTGTTGCTTGTAATGCACAAATTAGTCAAATGAACATAATTTGAATAAAAAACAATTATTTGAACAATTTTAGTTTCTTTTTGAAAAGAATCAAGGCTATAAGACAAACTGATCAATAACTGCTTGGGTTTCTGTTTTGTAATTGTAACTATTTTGCATTACTGCTTTTCAGGAAGTTTTTTTTTATGATGGATTTTATAGCTGGCTTCAAAAACTGTTTTGGCTTTTAAGGTAGAGTGGGTTATAAATGGCAGTGGATAATTCTCATAGTATTAAAGGGCACTACTGGTATACAGGAAAAGAACAAAAAAATCACCTAGATTATGATTATATAACTGTAACATCCCCCTAATGAACTTCCCATGGTATGAAATACAGGCAACTAGAGTTAAAAATGCCTTTGCCAGACTGCCGGTACATCTGAGCTAACATCACCTTGTATTACTGTCTGAAAGTAGGTCATTACACTCACTATATGTGAAAGCAATCAGTGACTGTGAGCTACAAAAAAAAAAAAGAAAAATTGTTGTGGGTTGCTTAGATATCAGAGAATATTTTACCTTTCAGTGTTTCCCAGGTTTATAATAAATTAAATCCTATATTTTCACATTGTCAATGTTAAAATTGAATTCTGCGAATATCTTCTGTGCATTTGTTATCTGAGCTTACTATTTGCACTTACTTTCAATACATAGCAGCTGTGCAAACTGCACCACAATCCATAAAATAGCAGAACCAAAAAAATGGGCTTCCTTCAAAGATAAAGGATTTAGTTACCATTCAGTGTGTGTTTCAATTAAGTATTTTCAATATTTCAATAAAGTCTTTTTATTTATTTACATACATTTTATTTGCCAGTATTCCCTTCTGTTTTCCGAAGAATGCAGTTGGTGAGCATCCTTTGTATCTCCATCATCAGCAGTATTTTGGATGGAAGCAGGTTGGCTTTTCTCGAGGGTTATGCCAGGAATAACCAATGTTAAATTTAAGCAGGAGTTTGATAGACATCCTGTGGTAACAGGCCATATCGATGTATATGCATGACCACTCTGTGGGGTGACGCCTTCTCTGGACTCCACTGGTGCCTTCTACCAGTGTCTGACTGCTGTCTTCTTCTGACCTCATCTTACTTTCCAGTTAATCTGTCAGCCTCCAGGACTCTTCTACGGTTTGGTGTTTTTAATGAAAAATGCCATAATCTATGTTTGAATCATATTATCTGGGCTGAGTACTTAACTCCTTGTGCCACAGACTTTGACAGAAGTACCTTCTGGTCCACTGATTGAAAAAGCTATTTTTGAGTTGCTCATTCAAAAATACAACATTCTACGCCATTTTCTCCCTTGAAGCTTAAACAGTACAGGCCTGCTGAGTTCATACAATGGGATGAGTTGACTGTCTTCCAACCACATTTCCAAGGATACTTCACATGTTATCTTACCTGTGTAAATGAAGGGGTCCCCTTCTCTCTCTTTCCATGACTTTTTTTCAAAACTCATGGGTGAAAATATGACTGAATTATGAGTACTGAATTATGACTATGGTTTCAGTTGTAACCAAATTTCTGATGATTAGGCCTGAAACATCCTACGTTAGACACACTGGGAACTATTCCATTCAATAAAATCAGAATGCAAGCTTTAAAAAACCCCCTGAAATGAGTAGCGCCTTTTGAGAATATAACCTCAACTGTATAATCATATCATCCTTTTAATGGTTGAATATCTAGTTTCCATGAGATATCTTTTCTTTTTTTCTAAAATTGGAAGAGATGCCATTTGCTTTGCTGAAGCTTGCAGGCATGCTTTATGATGAGATTTTAACAGCGTTCCATTTTTCTGCATAGGATGTATTTTAATAGTTCTGGCACTGGAAGAAGAACATTTCTCTTCTTTTTTCCCTTTGTGTAGAGAAGACGAATTAAAGAGTTCATCTTTTTGCAGAGCTCTGCTTTTACCCTCTACAACCTCACCATCAACACAGGGAACAGTCTCCTCCATGCTTAGCACTCCCAGGTCAGCCAGTATGTGTCAGGCTCATCGGTAGATCACTGGGGCAGCTACAACACAGGGCATGTGCTATAACATTGCCTGTTTATATAAGTCAGGATCAGATTTAGTTTATTGTGTATTTATTGACTGAAAAGTAACTGAAAGATAATGTGATTTTATTTAATCCTAAAGTTTCAACAAGATTGATAATTTAGTGTAATGAGACCAGAATTTGCCCGACGGATCTATTATTATAAACCTTTGACAGTCAGAGATCAGTTCTTCAAGAAGTCTGGAGAGAACTCATAATTACAGGGGATAAGGGCATCTGTAATAATTTTATGATTATTTACTTGCAAACGAGAAAGTAAATTATCATGTACACAATCCAGAAATTTTGTTCCAGTCAAGGAAATTGTCTCTTGACTCCTTAGCTCTGACCTTTTTTAAACATATTGTAACATGTACCTGTACATTTCAGTAATGTATGCTTATTAATCATCTTAGTGATCTACCTTGTACCGTACCTACAATTAACTAAATTTCATCAAGAAAACATATCATACGCTTGACTGGCATAGTAACAGTCAACATGGCAAACCACAAGGTCTGATATACAAACCCTGTGTAGATATCTTGACTTCATTAGAATGTGTGCATTTGTTTATTTCATATCTAGGTTAAGAGACACCACTTAGTTTCTTGGTGTATATTTCTGACAAGCTATAAGACCATCTTCTAGAGTGAAAGCTAGTGAACATCATTATCTCAGTTGTGTGGTTCAACTTGATAGCATCTTATTATATGCAATATTACATTTTCCTATTAGATTGTTTCTTAAGTAATAAACTCCAGCAGCTTGTTATGCCCTTAGGAGAAATATGTTCAAGTCATAAGTGTCATAATGGATATATTAGCGCCAAGCCAGTTTATCTAAATACATAGCGTATTTACTCTAAACAATCAGATACCTCTGAAATCTGAAATGTCCTTAAATGACAATTTTGAAAAGGGGAAATCGATCTCCATTTTTCTAAGGAAACAGAAAATTACGGATATGAACGAGTGTATTTGCTGAAGTCAAACTGAAGATATCAACACTGATATACACCAAAATATACAAAGTGACGATTTAGTCTAAAGCATATATGTGCAAACATCTGAAGCCCTGTTCCCTTTAATACTGCTTTCAGTATTTCCTTTTTTTCTTTTTACTACAAATTACCAAAGTTATCTGGAAATGAGAAACTGTTACAAGCTTTATTTTAAAAACTCTATCCTTAAATGCAGCATAGAAAATTTGCTGCCAGTGTAAATTTAATCTTTATTACTGAGCAGTGAGTGTTAGGCCAAACAACAGAAAGGAAGGGTTGTGTAGATAGGGAATATGGTGAAGGGTAGATTGTGTAATCTGAGCTACCTTTTTTACTTTTCCTTTCTGAGTAAATAAGCTTCTTGACTTTAATATGAAATGTTTTCTTCTTTTCTCCATAAAACAATTCTTTATTAGCTAAGCTGTTTTATCTGCTCCATTGTGAAATACATACACAGGAGTGGAAAAAATATAATGCTTCTGCTTTAGCATGAAGGCAGATGGTTGTCTATTACTGTAAAGTTCATAGCGATAGGTTTATAATGTCTTGCATGTGCAAAGAAAGCATGTTCCTGACTGTTAATTATAAGATTAACATTTTTAAAGTCTCCAAAATTTTTAGTATTCTGTAAAAGTTTTACAAATTGTTCAATAAAAAGAATATTTAAATGTCATGTTAAAAACAGGAAATCCGGTTAATTTGCTATGTTGCCTGTGTATATTCTCCACATTACTTAAAGGTCAACTCCTTTGACAAATCTGCAAAACCAAGAGTAAAATGGGAGGGTGTAACAAGCATTTATCTTGCAATAGTCCCACCTGGAGATTTTGCTACATTTGTTCCCTGAGATACACTTGTTGAATTCCTGATTTGCTGAGCAATACTTGATAATATCACCCCGAACATTAGCAGTTTCTTTTACTAGCAGCTTTTCTGGATATTGTTCCTAACTTAACATTTCTAACTAGAGTCACTGACTAGCATCATTCATCTATGACAAATTTTTTTGTCTTTATGTATTTGGTTTTGAAAATAAATTTAATTAGTCCCATTTCTGTGATTTAAGCCACATTTAGAAGCATGCAATCTCATGTCTCATAGATCTACTTATCACCTTAATCATGCTTATACTGTGTTTTTATGATTTAAAACAAGTCTGTGACACTTTCCATCAAAAAGGATGAGGAACTGGGAATCATATAAAGAGGTGTGGGTGAGGAAGGGTAACCATGCATTCATCTTCACATTCAAGTCTCAGTTTCATGTATTCAGAAAGAAAAGCAGGATACTGTTACCCCTAATCCTCTGTTTTTCTGAAATTCAAGTGTTCCAATTTTGTCCTCCCTCAAGATGATTCATAAAGTTTTAGGACTCTGTGAGCAGAAAAAAATAATGTGTTTAGAGATATGTATAAACTTCAGTAATTAATTTGATGTAATAAACCACAGCCAATGTCTAAACTCATGAGATACTTATTGATTTCACACAAAATAAACAAAAAATCTCTAGCTTTTGGGCTAGATTTGTAAAAAGTAGTAAGTTTTCCCTTCAGATTTAGAATGTTTTTTTAGAGGATGACTTTAAAAATTAAGAACACAGTAGGTTAGTTAAGAACAAACAAGGACTTAGTCAGAAGTTAAATAATTTTATATTGGCTTTGATACACTGTTTGCCATCATAGCAGTTTTAAAGTTGTGCGTAGTTGTCCTATACAGTTTATGTGCTACAATAAAATTCAACAGAAGCACTATTTTGGTGAGCAATGCAAAAAGGAATTATCTAAATTAACTTTAATGTTCTGCTCTGCACTTTCACTCATGGGCATAATCTTGCAGTTTGATATGACTGGGCAAACCTTGTGAAGTGTAACTTGTTAACACTTCATAATACCCTACGTCTGTGAGTAATCACGTTAGTTGCACAGTCACCTGGACTTAGCATATGGTCCCTATGTTTTTTCCTTCTTAGTTCACAAAATTATGGAGAAGTTTTTGAAGATGTCTAAAATATCTCCAATCCAATGCCATCTTGTTTTATCATTTACTATATATCAGGTTTTTATTTTATTGTGTGTTAATTTGCTGAAGTGTTTTTGAAATTGAAGGAAAATAGGATTTTGTGGGAACAGCAGCTGAGTTCACAAGGAAGTGATGAAGCAATTTTCAACTATTCCTTCTTCCGCCCTCCTGAAGAGTTTTGTAGAATTTTATTACCTCAAAAGCAAGTATCAGTGTACCTGAGCTTTAATTTATAAATTATGTCCCAGATGCAGTGGAGTGTGTAAGCTTTACATGTATCTAACTGTAAGAGTGTAAGAAATCTGTGTAGTTCATGTCCTTAATGTTAAGCATGCAGGTATAATGCTACATCAGATCCTGAATTAGGACCCATCCATTATGTTCCTAGTTTGGTGATTTATGTAACTTATCTGTTAAAAACAACCTACATCTCAAACCCTTCTAGGGGATTTCATGAAATTGTAAAGGAATGTGGCAGTTTTCTATGATTATTAAAAATAGATTAAAAATGTGATTAAATGACAGTCTAAGATACACCTTAGTTATACCTAGAGGGAAGATAACGAGAAAGAGCGAGCTAGTTGATTAGGGAAAGAGCTCTTCAAAGCACCAACCAACTCTAGCAACTGGTTTTCCAGTCTCCATAAAGCTATTTCCATTGCACTGCTACTTCCCCCCAAAACACGATCTTCAGAACAGCTATAGGGTCTATTGTTATAGGGTATACTATAGAGGTATAGGGTTCTCTTACTGAACAGAGTTGATATGTATTTCAGAAGTCTGTTCTGGGAAAGAACGTTATGGAGTCTTTTGTGCATTAGTTGTTTTGAAAAATTACTGTGAAAACAGTTAATAGTGACAGAAACATTTTAAATAGTTGTCAATTTGCAAGTACATCCCCTGTTTTGTGTTCACATCCAGTCATGAACCATTTAAAATAATTAAGTACTGGTTTTAAGCATTGTTTAAAGATTTATTTTTTCATTTGGGTGTTATTAAAAATGAGATAGCTGTAGCATTTTGTTATAAAGGCTTGTGTGGATAAGCACTTTTTAATAGATTATCCTTTTATCTCTGGGAAAAAACAACTGACAAAAGCAGTAGAAACTTCTTTGTCTCCTCATATGGATCAGATCTGTGAAATTTTGGCATTACTAGCATTAGGCATCTGAATCACTATTTCTTTAATGTGGATGGAAGTTTTCTTGTCATCGTAATCTTTAGGAGAATTGAAACAATTTTATAACAAACATTATTTTGGACAAGAGCAGATAACAGAAAATTAAATAATGGCAAGTTTAGAATTTGTAGGGAACAAGCTTTCTTCCCTACATTTTCTACTTGAAAATGTTCGTATAAAAATTGATTGTTTCTAAAGATTGTAATGTATTCAGCTGCTAATCTCCCAGCCCCTTCGAGTCATTTTTCATTCAAAGATAACCACTGTTGCATAGGTGACAAATACTTGCTTTTTTTCTTCCTTCTCCATTTATGGCATTTTCTGGAAACACCTTCGTTCAGTAACACCTGAATTGCTGCCATTTGTTCTGTTGGTGCTAATTTGCTGATAAAATCAAGTCATCTGCGGAAATGTTATGTGTCTCCCCGGGCAGTATGGCAATGCTTATTTTCTGAGCTTGACTCATTTGTGTTCTTCCACAGGAAATACCATGTAATAAAGCAGATGAGGTATTAAATAACGTCTTTGAGCTTTATTACATAGCCTGTGAGAAAGAGGTATAGAAGGCTGGGTTTGCTTTTATAGCATAGAATAAAGAGTAGTTAGTTAGGCTTTTTACCAATGAAATTATGTGTGTTACTGAGTTAGGATAATGGTATGTTGTGCTACTTTGACATTTTGATTTCAAGAATGCTGCGATTACAGAATCGCAGAATGACGGAATCACAGAGTGATAGGGGTTGGAAGGGACCTCTGGAGATCATCTAAGTCCAACCCCCCTGCCACAGCAGGGTCACCTGCAGCAGGTTGCACAGGACGGCGTCCAGGCGGGTTTTGAATGTCTCCAGTGTGGGAGACTCAACAACCTCGCTGTGTTTTTCCAGTGCTATGCCACACTCAAAGTAAAGAAGTTCCTCTTCATGTTTAGATGGAACTTCCTATGTTCAAGTTTGTGCCCGTTACGTCTTGTCCTAAAAACAGAGGGGCTCTTTCATTCCTGGATACAAAGGCATGTGGCTGCTGGTCCACTCTCAGACCACTCTCAGGAGCTTCAGCTAGCTGAGAGTGTGAAGCGAACACCAGGATTCCCTAGGAACCTCACTAAAGCATCCTGCTCAGGGACATGCCAACTGGCAGATGCTTTCAAGTCACCTCCCAAAGCGAGTAGTCATTTTGGGAGGACACTGGGTACTTACGTGATCTGGCTACAGAGGAAATGGCTTTGCTGTTTCCTGGCCCAAGCATAAAACTTTGAATTATGCATGAAACCCCGTGTTATTTCTAATTAAGAGTGCCCAACATGTTCCTTTTCACGCATCTTCATGGAACAATGGTGCTTGTGTTGGCATAAAATCTCAAAATATTGTTGTTTAAAGGGGAGAAAAAATTATGCTATAGATGTTTGGAAGTCACTGTTTTGAAGCTCCTCAAGGCAGCAAATCTCCCTTTGAGGAAAAGAAGTCAGCTTCTCTCATATAATATAAAAAGCTAGTTTTTCTTTCCACCATTGTACTTTCTTTACATTTTTGTAATAACGGTTTGTGAAGATAAAATATGCAAGTAATTATGTAGCAAAAATATTTTAGCTATTTAGCTATTTTAGCTACCCAGGAAATTCAGGATTCCAAAGGTGAATTTCCTAGTAGCACAATATGCTTCTATACTTACATTCTACATGCATGTAGATCAGTTCTGTGCAGAAAGTATGGGAGATTCGAAAGCTTGGGAGCATGCAGAGTTCCCCTGTGTTTCAGTGGCACTTGTGAAAATACTGAATACATCATCAAACAGAGCAAATAGTTGAGGCATTGCCTGAACAGAAATTCAAATTACTGTCAGATTCCTACTTTTTGTTAGATTCATATTTAAGACAGGAAACTGCATAAATGAAAAAAAAATTCTTACGTGAATAGTGTTGCACTGTATCAAGAATTTTCCTTAATGAATTCTTTAGCTCTCTAAAAGACAAAATAAAACCACTGTATTATAAATAAATAATAAAAAAACTCTTGCATACCGAATACAATGGAATATATGCACATATGAGAAATAAAACCAAGAAAATAAAGGCAAGCATCCGATTAGCCTCTACCAATCACAGTGGAAAACTACAGATTCATCTGATTTCCAAAAATGTTTTCTGAAACATAGCATTATTATTATTATTATTATTATTATTATTATTATTATTATTATTATTATTATTATTATTATTATTATCTTCTGGAAATAATCACAGTTGTAGCGACTGTTTATTTTATTCATATGAACAATCTGTTTCAGCAACTGGTCAACTTCAGCAAAATAAACAGCATGAATCACCCAAAAAATTATATGAATAAAATATGTACAATGTGGCAAAGTACAGTATTTAAAGTTTCTTTTGGAGTTTAATAGCAGAAACCCAGTCCCTTTTGGACACCTGTCTCTTCATATACATTTTCTCATATAACAGAGAGTATGCTACTGGGGTTTTTTGCAGCATGGTTGCAAAATGAAAAAGTTTTATCATTACAGGTTTATCTGACATTTAACTTATGGAGTTGTTATTTTAGTAGCAAAAAAAAACCCCCATAAAATGGGAGTATTTCTACTAAATACGTATGTACTTCATTAAACGTCGTTAAGAGCATAGTAGAAGCAGTATGTATCCCTCTCTGCTCCTGGAGATTCTTATATAGGAATCTTATAGGAATTCTTATTATGTTAATTCTGCTCTTGATATAAAAGTATTTGAAATCACTCAAAATATTAATGCATAGAAAAGGTGCAGAAAATCAAGGATTTTCATGCATTAAAAAAAATTGAGTATGAAGGGACATTTCATTCATTGCTTTTTGAAATCCAGCAGACTGCATAAATCTCTTCCTTTAAAGATGAATCCAGACAGACCCAAGACAGGAAATGATAAGATGAAATTCAGTTTAGATGATCAGAATCAGTCTCTTATTTTTTGACATTTCTGGAGAGCAGAATGGGTGCAGTTGACAATAAAGGGAAGAATGTCAGCCCGGATTTAAAACCTGAACCTTTCCATGAATAATCCACATGCTTGAGGGTCTGAAATTTATCCAGAGATGCTGGGGAGGCAAAAGATGTAAACGGAACAACAATAAATTTTACCAAAACAGAACACTGTGATCCAAAATATTGGCTTAAGATGTGTTTGATGCAAGGGTCACCCTTACTTTTTTTGTTTTGTCTGTAAAACAACAAAGAGTTAATTTCACAGGGATTTATGTACATTAACAAGGTGATTAAGCCTTTGGTCCCTGTCAGATATGCTAAAAAGTTGATGACATTTAAGTAAAGGAGCAGGGAACAGGATAAAGAAACTAATACTGTGTCACTTAACAGCAGGCAGGACAGATTTCTAAGGTTGTGTCATAGGGCAGCTCAACACTGAAAATATTCTTGAACTACTAGTCTAGAAAAGCAAAATAAAAATGAAATGAGTTATAAAGAAATCATACTTAATCCAGCTGAAGGCATTTTACAAGAATAAAGAAATAAAATCTCAGACAGAAAATGCTAATAAAAACTCGTAACTATTTGGGGAAGGAAATAAATATTTTACACTTGACATTTGCCACAAACACTTTCAGCTTGTGGTGTTGTCATCTTATCTCAATGCAGAGGTAGTCTACTACTTCGTTGTTGTTAAAATGAGATTTCAGCAGGGACCTTACCAATCCCGCATTTTCTGTTACCTCTGAAAATATATCACGTTTTCTGCATTTCCAGAACAGAGAGGTTCTTCCTTCTTTCTTATGGCTCCAGTAGTGGTACACTGAAACCCTGCTGAGTTGTTACAGTTTCAGAAGCAGCAGATTAATACTACACTATTTTATTGCTGTATTTTATTTTTCTCATAAGCAACCTGCCCAAAGCATACAGGATTGTAACTCGATGAGTAGTGGTGAGACTTACTTGTAATAATCAATAAGGCTTAGTCATTATGCATGACATTAGGATTTTTATAAGTTTTGGCAATGTCTTCATTTATCTACGCCATGATTTTTTGCTCATAACATGGCTATTTTCATTCTCTGCTTCATAAGGTGCTCTCCCTTAAAAAAAAAAAAAACGCCTTCCCCCTTAACATTTGATTCATGAGTCTTTAAGAGAGGATATAATTAGACAGTGTCTGTCTACAAAAAAAAAAAAAAAAAGGTGAGGGAGAAAAACGCTGAAGGCATTTATGGAAAAGTAGTGTCTTTGCTAATAATAGAAATGCTTCTTACTGAACCTGACCAACTCGGTTTTTTCTTTTTTTTCTTAATGTTATGTTACAGACCATGCAATATTGATATTATGTCCTTATTTCTTTTCTGGCTTTGTTCCCCCAAATAAACTGGTTATATGGTATTGCGTATGTGTGTATAGAAATACTGCATTTCAACTTCATAAAAGTTTTATCTTTTTCCTGTCACGCCTTTTCTTTGTTTATTCTCCTTTTTTTTTGGTAGCTGTTACAGTCCTTTGTGAGTTGCCAAATGTACCCAGTGCAGAGTGAACAGAACAGAAAAAGATTGACTCTGCATCTCTGTTTTTTATGAGCCACAGTATAAAGATAGGGACATTTTTAACATCTCCTTGTATTTGACAATTTCTTGTCACTCTTACATGCGTGATAGTCTGCCAAAAAGAATGGAGGCTTGGTCTGAGAGTCTTTAATCCTTGCCCAGATGGAAGGTGCCTGGTGCGGGCCCACCATTACAAACTTGCATTGCTTTCTTCATAGTTCAGTTACGTGGAAAACATTTTTGATTTCCAGTCCAAACCAATTTAATCTAAAGTGTTTCATCTACAATACCGCTCTGTGAGGCAGTCTGAGCCACATAGCAGTTGCTCAGCTTACTTACCCAGAACAGCGTTTGAGCTAATCTGCTCATTTCAGAGGGGTCAGCAGGAGATATGTTCTGTGGTGAAGGCCTTCATGGTGGTTGTGACTAAAGGCAGATGGGGTGGCTCCTGTAGTGGAAAGGTCAGGTCGGTAGTACTGTTGTGTACCATATCCCATTTAATAAAGAATGTGGGTGAGACAAGAAGTTAAAGTGAGGTTCTTTACTACTGATGTTTTTGCTAAATGCTTAGTGGAAAAAATATAAAATACTCCTTTGGTTTTCTCATTGCTTTTATGTGCTATCTGCACATACTCAGTGTGCTTTGTGGTTATTTATAAATGATGATGACACTAACTTTGAAAATGAGATAATGCTTACTAAACAAAATCTGATATCAATTGTCTCTTGGTAGAAATCTGGGTGCAATTCTAAAACCAGTCATATTTAGTCCAACCAAGGCCAATTTAAGACTTTTTTTTTCTTAAAATAACATGAATATTTCCCTATTATCATCACTGAATAAAGACAGAACTATGTAGTTTCTTCTTTTTTTTGGGGGGGGGAGGGGGCGTGTCTTTATTTTTGTTTCTTCCATTTCTATTTTCAACACTGTAATTCAAAATTTTTATTCTGGCAAAAAATGGAAAACTTTGTGGTAGACTGAAGGTATGCAGCATACCTGAGCAACTACTCAGAAGAATAACCCAGATGGAAGCAAAAACTGAGAAAAAATTAACCTTCAAATACCTTTACAATATTTGTAAATATTAATATTGTTTCTTTTGCCCTTAATGTCTTTGGACAACACCGTATGTAGAATAAAACCAGTAAGTTTTCCAATCAGTTCTTCACTATGTAGTGTTGTGAGATCCTTATTTACTTCCTTTTCTAATCCTGGGATGTCAGATCATTCAGATCAGCTGCTTTCAAAAGCTAATATAATATCATAAAGAGCATGAGGCTCAATTGAATTAGCAGCCATTGTGAACTTCAAATTTAATAGAATGTGGTGAAGATGAAGTGGAAAATTTCATGAAAATTTGGGGTTGAAATTTTGTTAACATATTGGTCGACTAAAGAGACAATGTTAGGAAGTTATTGGAGAATTTGAATAAAAAGCTGAATAACTTCACTGCTATCAGCCAGACATTATTTCAGAAAGTATATCCAAATACTTGTGTTACAATTTGATGTTAGTAATTACTTTGCTTTACTTGTCCTATATTTGACCACAAAACCTATGGCCTGTACTTTGTGTTTTTCTGCTGGTTCCATAAGCCCTTCTCTTGAAATCTGCAGTAGCTTTCTGCTTATTTTCATTGCTTTTGTGACCACTGGACCATCACATATATGATACAGCAAAGAACAGAATCCACCACCCAGCTTAGCTCGGTGCTCTGCACATGTCACATCAGATCTACAATAAGAATAAAGGAAAGGGGGAAAGGATTTAGGGAGGAAGAATAATACATATATTCTGAGATGGCCTGAATCACTCTAGCAAGACCAGAGAAATGGTTTTCTTTAGCTATACATAGAGGATTATAAAGCTGAATTAAAGGTAGCAAAGAAAAAGACTCTCACCAAAACAGAGCATAGAGATTAATTTCCAGAGAGTTTGACTTGAAAGAGATACATTTTGGAGAAAGATGATGTCACGTAGCTTTGCAGAATTAGTTTCCTGAAGTCAACTATTCAGTTATTTCATGGTAACAGTAGAAGGTACTTGCACAAACAATGTTCGGTGTAAGGGAAAAAATAACAAAGCCGAATATAATGAAACAAAAGTAAAATAGACTGCCACAAATCAAAGAATGTGACTGTTTCTCAGTCAACACAGAATGTATTTGAGGAATGAAAGAACAATCAGATAAGGAAGTGAAAAGAGCTTCCACGCCTCCACCCCCAAGTAAACCTACAGTAATTTAGTAGAGCAAAAGCCTATTCCTGGGAGTAGCTTAGAGAGTACCTCAGGACACTAGAAGCAGCACCATGCATGCCCTGCAAGAAACTGATTTTCTAGTTACTGATATTTTTTTTCTATTGTAGTCTGACAAGTTCAGTGCTTGATAGAGAAACTGTTACTATGAAATAGCATAGGAGACTGGAAATCAAGCTCTCCCGTATTCTTGAATTAGCCTCAGACTCACTGTATGACCTTGGACTTCTGTTCCCTCACTGCAAGTCTGTAGTTTTCGTGGGATTGTACTCATGTGATTCTGCTTGCCAAGTGATAATTCACTCTTCCATTCCTTATGTAGATGTTTTTTAAGATTTCCAGGGCTGACTCAGGAAAAGTCCTTATTTACTTCCTTTTCTAATCATGGGATGTCTGATAATTCAGATCAGCTACCTTTGAAAGCTAACACAGTATTTTAAAGGACATGAGGCTCAATGAGTGAGCAGCTACTGTAATCTGTCAGGTTTCACAAATTAAATACTTAATATCTGATAGCCATCATGTCCCATAAAAGTAAGTTCCAAAACATTTTTTTTCTGCCAAGGATCAGCAGATCACTCAGAATGTGTTTTCACAGGCAGAACCAACTGTCCTTATAGCAGTACAGGACAGTCAGCAAAGACAAATTAATTCTCATGAGAATGCTTGGGAATTAGATTGTGGATGCAGGTATTTCTGATCAGCAGTTTTAAATCCACTACCCAGTAGTTTAAGACCAACCACAGATACTCCATGTGTTTTCAAGGACCCTATTCATCACACATTTTCACAAAACACAAACCTTAGTTTTGTTTCCCTGAAACAGGCATGTGCACATTATCAGTGATTTTTTTTCTTCTTTCTTATCCCAGAATAATTTTTTTTTTCCTCAGGGGAAAGCTTAACTTTTCTTGGATTTGAAAACTTGGTATATTAATGTGCAAAAAGAATCCTGAGGATTCATTTGCACTGACGAATTTTAAAATATCTGTTTCTGTATATTGTTATTATCGTTATTATCAATGTACATCAAGTATCTGTAATTTATTCTTTGCAAAAACTTCTATTTGCTATTAATAAAAAATATGCCCATCAGTCTAGTAATTACATAAAGGCAATTTCTTTCAGTTTTAATGGAATCAGTTACATATATAATTAAAAATTTACCTTGGTGCACCTTTCCTTAGTGATTGGCTGATATGAGAGAAAACATCCTCTTATAAATTGGATACTAAGCATACATTCAGCATGTTAAGAAACCTATAGTAGCTCTGATATGTGATTTCTCTTGAGAAAAATCTAAGTTCATAGTTTATCTGGTTTGGTACAGATTTCAGGATCTTGCAGTTGGAAGAAAATCCAGGCCCCACAGTATAAGTGTTACTTGTCTTGCTAGAATATACAGCTGTTTCATGATATGATAATTTTTATCATACCATATTCCAGATAATGCTCCCATTATTGGCCTTTTGAATTATACTTTGACCAGATACTCAGCGATTGCGCTACTTTATGCATGTCCGCATGATCAGTGACAGATGGTCATGCTGTAACTTCATCTGAGAAATCACTGGTCTTGAAGCAGCGTGTGAAGAAATCATAAATAATATGATTTTATTAGCATGGGAATTCACACATTTGGGAAAATTACTACCATCTGTGTGCGTTAGTGCAGCATCATGCCTTTTAGACCAGATCTCGTTCATGCCCTGCCAACTTTGTATAGAAATTGAATCAGTAAGTATTCTTCTGCACAAGATCATGCAGACAGGCCTCTTTGTATGTCCATCCAATTGCTGTCCCTGGAATACCAGAAAGATATTATTGCCAACATTTTCATATACGGCTATATGTCAGAAGATTCTGGTAATGATAGAAAATAGATAAATATGGCAGTTTTATTAGATTTTATATTCTCCATCTACAAGAATAGGTTTTGTCTGGAAGCTGAGCACCCTACACCACATCATACTTGCCATGACTCACCCATCAGGTCTGCAGAACACCGTAACAGAAAACCTTAGCAGACATACTTTCCTCATACCATATGTGGGAAATCAAAGGGGGATATCAAAATATCTTCTAAAAACTTGGACTTAGCTTTAAGTGTGTATACATTTAGGTTTTGATTAGTTCCTAAAATATGAATGTCAAGCAGGATTCAAACAGTTGGTTTCTAGATTTCAAATCCGTTCAGCTCCTCTCCCCGGTATCCTCCTATTCCACCTGAATCTCTAGTCACAAAACAAAGAAGTTCTATAAATAAAAAATCTTTTGCAGACTTCACAAACAAATTCACTTGTCTTCATCAGAAAGCCATAGGACCTGCAGTATAAGGCACACTTTTCATGTTACTTCTGGAGATATCTCAGGATGTTTCTGATACCAATCAGAACTTGGTACCTTTCATCTTAGAGAGTTTATTAAAACTGAAATAGATCAATTTGGCATTAAATTTGATCAAAGATTATTTGGCTGCTATCAAATTTACTTTTTGTGTCAAATAACTTTCTCCCAGCCTCCTTTAAAGCAAAATTATTCAAGGTTTTGATTAAAAAGGATACGTGTTTAAACCAATTAAAGACCCAGTCACATCTCAGACCTTAATTTAACATTTTTAGCCTGTGGAGCTGTCTTAAATCAGTGGCAACATGATCCCCAATAGACATATTATTAAAAGTCACTTGCAGTTTGGTAAGAGAGTAGACTTCTGAGCTGTGATGGCACTTTTCTTGTTTTCTGTCTTTACAAGCAATTCCTGTCAAAGTTGCTGCAAGTAATAATGGAAATACATTTTAATGCAAAATCTTAATGTATCAGTACTATTTCCTAATTCTTATCCTTTGTATGATGTAAGAGCTAGCAACAGCTCTCACATCTTCAGTGTTTAGTGTGTTCCAGTCTTCTGTCTTCAAAACCTGAAATCATCCAGATCTTTGTCAATACTTTCTGCAGATGTCTCAAAAAGGAATGAAAGGCAAAGCTTTCTGAACTCAGTCTGTTAAGATAATTTTCATCTGAATGACAACTTGCTGTTGAGTAGTCTATCACTTAGATGTCACTTAGCCAGCACTCCTGGTATCACTGGAGTATGTGTGCAATTTGAATATTGATACAACAGCTGCAGGCATCTGTTTATAATTTCATGAAAGCTGCTGTCATTAGATCTTCAAGAGGTTGAGACAATACTTTTTGTTATTTGTGCTCTTGGCACAGAGTACAAGAATTCTCATGATGCTTTTTGCTGGGGAAAAAAGTTAAAATAAATCTTCAACATAAAGTACTGTCCTGGTTTGAGGTAAAACAGGACCAATTTTTTGTCCAGAAATTTTACTTCTCAGTTAAGCCTTTTCTGACTAACTGCATTCTCTGAAACTAACAGCATATTGTCCAGACATTGTTCACTCCCAGAGTGACAATACCTGATTGTTTCTAATTTATGCCAAGAAATGGTACGCAGAGAGGCTCTTCCTTATACTTATTGCTGTAACAACCAAGGTCAGCTAACTTTGTTATTTGCCCCATTGGAGGGTTGGAAGCAGAAAAGCGTAGAGGGTTCACACCTGAAGGGAGAAGCACACAGGACAGGTGACCCAAAACTGACCAACAGGGTATTCCATTCCATCTGCCTCATGCTCAGTATAAAAGCTGAGGGCTCAAAGGGTCACCCCTCTTTCTTCAATGGCCAGCATCCGAGGAGGACTCTGTTCATCTGCCTTTGATCCTCATCCATGCGTTCCTGAATCCAGATCCAGAATCCAGTTCCTGTCCATAGCTGAGTCCAGTCTGTGACTTTGCCAGTGCCTGCCGGTGATGTGATCGTCATCCTGGGAGCTCAATAGGGTTTTGTATATATTTTGTATATTTAATTATTTTCTTTTTATTATTTTATTAATATTTCATTACAGTAGTTTCGTTTTTTCTAAACTCTTAAGTCTCTCTCTCTTCCTTCTCTCCAGAAGGGAGATACTCTCCCTTCTCTGAAGGGAGAGAAGTCAGAGAGCATCTGTCATTCATTTCAGTGGCCAGTCTGGCCCAAACCACAACAAATACATACAATGCATTTGTGTCACTACTGGAATATACAACTAGGCAACACATTTTGAAGTACCTAATGTGAGGTAATTAAGTTCACATTTTCTATTGCATATTCTGAAAACTATGAGAAAGTTATCTAATATATAATTGAAGTTATGTGGGTATTTTAGCAGTAATTTATAAACTTGGTTTTATGTATGTCAGTCCTAGATGAAGCACTGTACAAACAGCAACTTCTATGTATTACATAATGAAGTAATTTTTACTACATTTTATAGAAGGAGACTGTTATGTATACAAATTAAACACTTGATGAAGAATTTGCTTTATTAAATATGCAAATTGAACTTAAGAAAGACATGTAACTGAATTAGCACTGAGAAATCCCTGGTATTCTGTGATTTACTTGGAGAGAGCTTCAGAGAGATTTAATAGTGCAGAGTTAGCAAAGCCATGAAAACTTCTGCCCATGAGAATGAAAGTCTTTAACTAAAGTTTAATGAGAAAAGTAGTAATTGTCCCCAAACTAGGGTAAAGTGGAAGAGGAAACTTGCTGTGCTTTGGTACTATTGATTATGGCCTCCTAGACTGCTTCATTATCAGCCATCTATGCGTTGCTTATAAATGCATTAGAGTTGCAGGACAGATCACTCATTGTTAAAATTGGCAGTTTAATTCCCAAAGGCAGACAGGGTGCAAAGCCTAGATGTGTGTGGTCCCTCAGTAACATCCCTCCTGTACTTCTACTTCTTTCCAGATAATTTTGTTACAGACTATGAAGTATCCTATTGATTGAGCTCTGAAAGTTGTAAATGTGATTTATGAGCTATATTTGATTAAAAGTGTGGCTGCTCTGGGGGACACAGACATTTCTTCCCCCTTGGTCTAACACTGTGTAAATCACTTAAATCCATTGCCTGAGAGAGTACGCCCTTATAAAAGACTAGTAAAAATGGAAAGTTGCATTGGAAAACTAGGTAGGAGAGCTTTATTTTCACCAGAGTGCTAGGCAAAAAAAAGATGGATGAACATAGGAGAACTAAAACACTGCAAACATTATTCACTGCTAGATAAAGTAATAAATTTTTTCTAGCAATTTTGTAACTACAGCAGTTTGAAGATAGTAAAGTGTAACTTGACAGCAGGTTAAGTATCTGAGCTGTCTCTCCTGGCATTGTCTTTTTAATTATATTTTTATTTGATATACAGTGCTATGTATCCAGTCTTCCCTCAACAGGAAGGTTTATCTTCTAAAAAACCATACAAAATGTGAGAAGGATAGTTTTTAAGCAGAAAGCACGTTTTCCCAGCTTTCTAGAAGCGAATATTTGGCTTTCAAATTGTTTATATGTGAAATAAGAGGTGTTTACAGACTTTGGACTTGTATTGCTTTTAAGTTAGAACCAAGTGAGCACAGACTGAAGATATGTGATATGTGTTGGTGTCCTTACTACTAATTAAGATGAGGCATTTCGTGAGAGCCCACATGACTTATCTCTTGTGGCTGATATCCAGTGAGGTTATACTGTGTAATTTTAGAAGAAAAATGTCTCTCTCTTTATCGTCAGCCTATAAAATTGGCTAGGAGACCATGCTTGCTCTACCAATTGATCAAGCTAACCTTGCAATGCACTGCAACTTTTTTCCTATATTAATCATATTCCTAATGAGACTCATTTAGCAAGAAGAATATTTCAAGTCTTTGTATTTCAGGGTGTGGAGGATTTGGGAAATTAATATTTAACAAGACTTGAAAAAGCATGTATAAAAACTGATTGGGTAACTTTTCCCTAGTGTGTATCAACTTTTCATTTTAATTTTTTTAACATAACACTGATATTAGTTGCATCCTTCTCAGACACAAGATGTAAATATCTGTATTGATGTACCAAATAGACAGTAACAGAAACCATGTGATAAAATTTTAAAGCATGTGACAAACTATTTATGAACATACATTCTCCCCACAAACATGCTTTCATCAAATCACTGGTAGCTTTACATACTTCTGACTTCAAACAGTGCAAAAAATAAGTGCTTCTTTCTTTTGGATCAAATGTGTAACTTACCATAAAAATACTCAGCCTGAACTGCTGGATGGACAATATTTAGTCAAACACTAGTGCTAAGTTGCAGACAATACTTTCTTACTTAACTTGCTTAGATCTATGAACTCTCTAATATGACAAAAATGTACATTAAAATGATTGTGTTACTCTTGGACATGTTATTTTCTTCAGAAAGTTCTGCATACAAAATAGAGTCCTGTAAAATGTTTTATTGAGCTTTCTCAACCAAGGAGTCTAGAATATAGCAATAATATTTTAAAACACTTCTAGTTCTAATTAGTTCATCTGTAATTCCTCAAGTTATACATATGTTGCAGTCACAGTTAGCTAGCAACTACCAGTAGCAAGCTAGCTGTTGTAACATTGAACCCAAACTGTGATAAGAAACTTCAGTGCACAACTATATATAAATATTAACTGTATGTAGTTACGTCAATGAAGCCCTCCCTACATAGGTGTACCTTTGTGAAAGTAAGCTCCAGAGATTGGATAATTTTCTTGTCTTCTTAGCTCAAATCTGCCAGGAGCTTTAACCCATGTTGTCGAATTTCTCACCATAGTTTCAAAAAAGAAGTGAAGTCCCATGGAGCTAGTTTGCAGGCTTGAACACCGTCTGGTCTTCTGATATTGAGGATTTTATTTGTGATATTAAGCTAAAAGTCTTCACTCACACAAACAGAAGCTTGTAAGCCTGCCACCCTAATAAAAAAAAGTTAACTGAAGCTCTGGAGCGGTCTTCAATTTGCTTTATGATTAGTTATCTTAATTTTGGTACCTCATTGCTTACTAGCGGAGTTTGTCTCACGTAAGTATATTTACAATATAAATGTGTGAATCTGAGCTAGACATCCGAGATTCCTTTAGTCAGTGAAGTGAAGCAGGCATTTCTTGGGCATCCATTATCTCACCCATCTAAAACAGTTCAGAGGGATCAGGCACTTAGTGTGCCTATTTCCAGTAACTGACTAGCAACAGAGTCTGCATGAATAACTCATGCCAGGTCAGGTGAATATGAGCGTAGAAAGACAGTCAGCTCATGCCAACAGTTAGGCCAGGAATCAAAACTAGGTGGTTTTTTTTTTCCAGTTGTAGGCACTGGCTGTATTTTTCTTTTATTCTCATGATAATTAGTGATGCATTTTATGTTAGCTCTTGTTACAAGGTTTCAAGAGAATCATAGAATCATAGAATGGTTTTGGCTGGAAGGGACCTTAAAGATCATCGAGTTCCAACCTCCTGCCATGGGCAGGGACACCTTCCACTAGACCAGGTTGCCCAAGGCCACGTCCAGCCTGGTCTTGAGCACTTCCAGGCATGGGGCATCCACAACTTCCCTGGGGAACCTGTTCCACTGTCTCACCACCCTCAGAGTGAAAAATTTCTTCCTAATATCTAATCTACGTCTACCCTCTTCCAGTTTGATGCCATTACCCCTCATCCTATCACTACACTCCCTGATAAAGAATCCCTCTCCAGCTTTCTTGTAGGTGCCCTTCAGATACTGGAAAGCTGATATAAGGTCTCCCTGGAATTTTCTCCTCTCCTGGCTGAACAACTCCAACTCTCTCAGCCTATCTTCATTAGAGAGGTGTTCCAGCCCTCTGATCATCTTTGTGGCCCTCCTCTGGACCCGCTCCAACAGGTCCACATCTTTCTTGCGCTGAGGACTCCAGAGCTGGACACAGTACTCCAGGTGGGGTCTCACCAGAGCAGAGTAAAGGGACAGAATCATCTCCCTCGACCTGCTGGTCGTGCTTCTTTTGATGCAGCTGAGGATATGGTTGGCTGCCTGGGCTGCAACAACACATTGCGGGCTCATGTTGAGCTTCTTATCAATCAACACCCCCAAGTCCCTCTTGTCAGGGCTGCTGTCAGTCCATTCTCTGCCCAGTCTGTATTTGTGATTTGTGTATTTGTGATTGCCATGGTGAAGGTGCAGGACCTTGCACTTGGCCTTGTTGAACTTCACGAGGTTGGCATGGGCCCACCTCTCAAACCTGTCCAGGTCCCTCCGGATGGCATCCCTTCCCTCCAGCACATTGACCATGCCACACAGTTTGGTGTCGTTGGCAAACTTGCTGAGGGTCCATTCAATCCCACTGTCCATGTCACCGACAAAGATGTTAAACAGTACCAGTCCCAGTACCGACCCCTGAGGAACGCTACTTGTCACTGGTTTCCACTTGGACATTGAGCCAGTGACTGCAACTCTCTGAGTGTGGCCATCCAGCCAATTCCTTATCCATTGAGTGGTCCATCCATCAAATCCATGTCTCTCCAATTTAGAGACAAGGATGTCTTGCAGGACAGTGTCAAACTCTTTGCACAAGTCCAGGTAACTGATGTCTGTTGCTCTTCCCTTATCCACCAATGCTGTAATTCCACCGTAGTAGGCCACCAAATTTGTCAGACATGACTTGCCCTTCATGAAGCCATGTTGGCTGTCACCGATCACCTCCTTATTTTCCCTGTGCCTTAGCAGAGTTTCCAGGAGGATCTGCTCCATGATCTTGCCAGACATAGAGGTGAGACTGACCAGCCTGTAGTTCCCTGGGTCTTCCTTTTTTTCCTTTTTGAAAATAGGGTTATGTTTCCCCCTTTCCAGTCAGTGGGAACTTCACCAGACTGCCATGACTTTTCAAATAGAATGGAAAGTGGCTTAGCATCCTCATTCGCCAGTGCCCTCAGGACCTGCAGATGAATTTGGTCAGATCCCATGGACTTGTATATCTTCAAGTGCCTTATTCTTCCAGTCCCTGCCTTTACATTTGGCGACTTGGGTGGTGTGGTTAGAGCCCTTGCTGGTGAAGACTGAGGCAAAAAGAGTCATTGAGTATCTCAGCCTTTTCCATATCCTGGGTGACCAGCTCTCCTGTTTCCTTACAGAGAGGGCCCAGTCTTCTTTCCCTAGTCTTCCTTTTATCACTGATATACTTACAGAAGTTTTTCTTGTTGCCCTTGACGTCCCTGGCCAGATTTAATTCTGTCAGGGCTTTAGCTTGCCTAACCTAGGTGCTGGCTGCTCGGACAGTTTCTCTGTATTCCTCCCAAGCTACCTATCCTTGCTTCCACCCTCTATAGGCCTCCTTTTTTGCTTTTGAGTGTGTCCAGGAGCTCCTTGTTCATCCATGCAGGCATCTCGGCTTTTTTGCCTGACTTCTTCTTTATTGGGATACATCTCTCCTGAGCTTGGAGGAGGTGACCCTTGAATACTATCCAGCTTCCTTGGCCACTCTTCCCTCCAGGGCTTTATCCCACAGTACCCTACCAAGCAGATCCCTCAAGAGGCCAAAGTGTGCTCTCCTGAAGTCCAGGGTGGTGAGCTTGGTCCACACTCTCCTCGCCTCCCTAAGGATCTTGAACTGTACCATTTCATGATCACTGCAGCCAAGGCTGCCCTTGAGCTTGACATTCCTCACTAGCCCCTCCTTGTTGGTAATGACAAGGTCCAGCATGACACTTCTCCTTGTTGGTTCCTCTACCACTTGGAGAAGGAAGTTGTCATTGACACATTCCAGGAACGTGAATTGCTTGTGTCCCACTCTGTTGTGTCCCTCCAACAGATATTGGGGTGGTTGAAGTCCCCCATGAGGACCAGGGTCTGTGAACGTGAGGCTGCTCCAATCTTTTTATAAAGGGCCTCATCCACTCTGTCATCCTGTTTGGGCGGCCTGTAGCAGACGCCCACTGTAATGTCACCTGTCCCTCCATTCCATTTAATCCTGACCCATAAACACTCAGTCGGCTCTTCATCCATCCCCAGGTGGAGCTCCATGCACTCCAGCTGGTCCTTGACACAGAGGGCAACACCCCCTCCTTGTCTCCCCTGTCTGTCCTTCCAAAAAAGCTTGCATTCCAACACTGCGGTCATAGGAGCCATCCCACCACATCTCTGCGATGTCAATGAGATCATAGCCCTAGAGGTGTGCACACATCTCTAGCTCCTCTTGTTTGTCCCTCATACTAAGAGCATTTGCAGAGAGGCACTTAATCTAGCCCCAGCCCATGAAGCTGGTTTACTGGCTGGAGTGGCTGTAGTTCCTTTGTGTTGCTCTCCAGGTGTTCCCCTGTTGGCTCCTACTGCCTCAGGAGCCCCTGGCTTGTCTCCATAAGATTTCCAGTGTGCTGCAGTGTACTGAGCACATTTTGGAGCAACAGGCTGAGGGCCCTCGCTAGCACCCCATCCCTCAAACTTTGGTGTGTCATCCCTTGCCTTGTCACAGGCAAACATGATAATACCCCCAACCACACCAGTAAGAACAGACACTTTTTACAACAACAATGGCTTGAGTCTTCCAATGTTTTCTGCTCCTCCGATATATGAAAAATATGCTCCTCACTGAGTGATAGTTTGCACAGATTTTACTCCTACTGCTCATACACTGCCAAAAGTCAGATTTTAATTGATGAAGAAAGTACATTTTGTTTCCATCATACCTCAACACAGGTACATAGGTACTTTTTCCACCATCCTGAGCTCCAAGCTCAAAGCCAGGTGTAGTCAATTATATGCCTGTGAGGTCTCACCTGCTAATAAGAATATTCAGTGATTGATCTCTTGGACTATGTCCTTCCTATTTCACTACAGCACCAAAACTGCAGTCTCATTTGTTCTGGAACCTCTTCAAACTCCCAGTGGTCCTGATTTCACTTCAAACAGAACTGTGCAGAGCCAATTTTCTGAACAGATCAGTGCCCATCAGAAATGGGATAGCAGTTAGTACAGTTCTTTTCTTCTCTCCCTCATTCTCTATTTGTGCATGCAGTGCAACTCCAGCAAGTAAAACAATTTTAAAATTCTGAAAACTGAAGGGTTTTAGAAGGAACTGTCCTAGTATCCTCTCAAATGCTTGCTTGCTTGCCTGCTTGGATACTCTTGTCATTGCTGGCCACTGAGTAGGAAGGAGTCATCAGCTATACTGTACCCTAAAGGCGTATAAGAGAAGTAAAAGAAAGGTTTTTTTATAAGAGTATTAAGACACTAAGTGAAGTCAGGAAATATGAAGTTGTTCAGTCTTAAATCACCATGAGCCTATTTTTCATGGGCGTTATAACTCAAGAAAGTGGGAGTAAAAACATTTATTTACCTATATGTTTAGACATTCTTTTCAAATCTGAAAACACAGAAGCTGCGAATGCAACTTAATTGTAACAGTGCAGGACATTAGACACCACGCCAGGGGATGTTAGACTTTTACTGCTAAGATCTAGACCAGGGTCTTCACTGATGGAGATCTCTGTTCTGTTGAACAATCTGAGGGAAGATAATTGTGAGAGAAGTGTACAGAAAATTACAAAAAGAGACTGGGAGACAAGTTCAATCCAAAATTCAAAAAACAGACTGAAACCCTGAAAATACTGAAATAAATTCTAAATTGTTATTCCCTAAATAAAATTAATTCACAGTACATCATATTACATAAAGCATGTGTCTATACAGTCCTTTAAAGCTGGAGTCAAGCTTGTATTGTGTGTGCTTGGAGACAGCTGGACATGAATCTGGTTTTGTCCCAAAGCAGAAAATCTTTATTAGTTCATGAACTTTCTTGAAAACATACTTTGCAATGAGCTCAATTTTGTTAAAATTTAATACAATAAGCACAGCGTAAACAATCACTTTATAATTGTCAGTAAGTCTTTTTCTAGTAGCCTGTCATTGGAAACGCTTTAAACAATCAGTGTTTAAATCAGGATTTAGAAGTGTCTGAGACTGAACTGACAGTGTGGAGACTAAACGGGCTCAGACATTGAAGCACTTTTGGTCGCAGATATGTATTTAAAGCTAACAAATGGCAGGCCGCCTGGCCTGTGGTGAGGGAGATGGGACGGCCTGGGAGAGAAGCCAGGTGAAGCAGGGCATAAGTTCCCCACACAGTGTCCCTGTCCCGTGGTGGTGGTGGCGGCGGTGGCGGGAGGTCAGGCGGGTCAGGGCAGCACGCCCAGCCATGCAGGCTGGGCAGGGCCAGAGGCCACCAGAGGGCCGAAGCGGTCCCGCCACCTCACGCCAGCCTCTGCCAGCTCTCTCCCTCAGTGACCACGGCGCCTGTCAGTCACAGGAGCAGAGAAGGAATACGGGGTTCTGATTGGCTGAAGTTCCTGCAGCGCCTGGCGATTGGCTGCTGCTGTGTGGGCATTCCCCGCCTGTTGCTCTGGAAGATTCTCCACAGCCAAGTAAGTGCCACCGTTAGCAGTCCGTGACAGGGAAGTCACCTGAAGACCAACAAGGTCTAACCAGCCCTGTGGCACAGTAAACAGAGAGTTAAATTCAGAGCCCAAAGCCAAGAACTGAATTTTGATTATCATCCAGACAGTGTTGTGTTTAAGCCTGTTGGCCCGTTGCTGAAGGTGCAGGGTTCCTAACTGCCTTAACACGCCTGACTGACTGCTCTTCATGAGTATAAACAATTGAACAGGAACACTGCTTTTCCACTATAAAATGAAGGTAATTATTATTTAAGAGGATTATTAGACAATTGGCTATTGTTTTATGGCACTGAAATGGTAAATTTATATGTAAGCGTTAATTGTTGTATTTCATTGGGGTTTGTTTAGCTAAGATCGGCATATAATTCATATTGACATTATTTGGATTCTCTTAACACTAATAATAATAAAACAGGAAATTTGATAATGACCCCTCATTTAGTTGAGGCTGCAACATCACCCTAAGGCAACAACAACAGCATTTTTTTGTTATTACTTTAATGTAACACTCTGAATTCTGAATAGAAGCAGAGATACAGGAAAAAAATAATGTTTTCCTCAGATGCTCTTTAAAGAAATGAGATGTACAGAAGCATTAAAGGGCAAGAAAGGTTGTGAACTGCCTGAGGGGTGTCTAAGGACAGCTCTTACATTTCCGATTGTTTCCTTAAGCATTGAAGTTTTTAATTTATGGCAAAAAAAAAAAATAAGACAATATAGAAATGCCCTATAACCACTTCATATAACCAGATTCTTAAGTGTTACCTAACTTTTAAAATCACTTTTCCCAGTCGCTCTGCCCTTTCTTTTTGTTGGCTCTCTAACCCAGACTTCCAAGTACAGCAGGCTTAGTTTATCCCATGGTGATGCAGCTGTTGCTGCATTTTGAGTTCTGGGAAATTCTGACTAATTGTGAGTGCCAATCTTCACATGGTTGTAAAGCCCAAACAAAACAGAAGTCTTTCAACCCCTGTGGACTGCTGTTCTCTTTCCAGTGGTTGTGCCATTTTTCCCTCCATGGACATAGGAGACTGTCACATCTTCTTTTGTTTTTTGATAGACAATTGAGGTTTTGCTAGGTTTGTTCATTTTCATGCTCAAAGCATGCTGCCATTATATATGGTCAGCAGTAGCTGCAGTGTAATCATCTTGTGTTTGTTCTGAAATATAATAATAAAGATTAAATAACTTGTGGGTAGCTGCTTATTGAGGCCGCCCATACTTCATACACTTCAGAACACAGTCTTTTTAAGGTAAAGGTAATTTAGCCTTGTTTCAGCTCATCTTGCAGCCTGCCTGTCGTGGTTTGGGATGGACTGGCCATTGAAACAAATGACAGATGCTGTCACCCACCTCTCCCTGAAGAGAGCGGGGGAAGAGAGAGAAAGAGACTTATGAGTTTAGAAAAGAAGTTAAATTACTTTAATGAAAATATTAATAAAATAATAAAAATAAAATGACACTGGGAAAGTCCCAGACTGGACCCAGCGATGGACAGGAACTGGATTCCGCATCTGGATTCGGGTACGCACAGATCTGGATCAAAGGTAGATGAGCATACAGAGTCCTCCCTGAATGCTGGCCATTGAAGAAAGAGGCTGACCCCTTTGATCCCTCCGTTTTTATATTGAGCATGATGCAGACGGAATGGAATACCCAGTTGGTCAGCTTTGGGTCACCTGTCCTGTCCTCTCCTTCCCATAGGTGTGACCCTTCTATGCTCTGCCGCTTCCAGCCCTCCAACAGGGCAAATAAAGTTAGCTGGCCTTGGGTGTTACAGCAATAAGTATAACCAAGAGCCTCTCTGCAAAGAGAGGCTTTATTTATTCCTTGGCATAAATTAGAAACAATCAGGTCTTACCACTCTGGGAGGGAATGATATCTGCACAATATGCTGTTAATTTCAGAGAGTACAGTAAGTTAGAAGAGGCTTAACTGAGAAGTAAAATTTCTGAACAGAAAATTGCTTCTGTTTTACCTCAAACCAGGACACTGCCTTACTGGAGGCTCAGTGCATGATTTCCTCAAGACAAGGTGCATGCTTCAGAAGTATTACAGGGGTCTGAACATAACAGAAGCAATTCTAGCAGACCTAGATACCTGCAAAGTGAAGAAACAATCTGTCATTTTCTCCACAATAACATCCATTACTAACAATATCTCACATTCTGGATATCCTAAACTATTTGCTTAAGCAGCTGTGCCTGTCACTGGACTTGATAACAGTATGTTTAGCTGCTCCATCAGCCATGTATCATATATTGCAGGGCTTTTTAGCATTTTGTCAGCAAATGACAGCCTTTCCAAAGTATTTAAATAAAATTGTTCATTAAGTGGATGTAGTACACGGAGTTTATATTTGCATTTGGCTTTATCAAACCTCATGATCCCACTTTTCAAACTTACAGCTATTTTGTATATTACTAGTGGCAACACCTCCATGAAAGAAGTGAATAACAGACATTGATAATTGAATCTTCTGCCATATTTCATAAAGTTGCTGTGAAATTGCCCCTAATATACATGCCAAAGTTAGCTGGGTGTCACTTCATAAATGAACCTATCCCCTTGCCAGCATTTCCAAATGACTTTCAGGTAAGGAGAACACAGACCATAATATTGCGCATTTGCAGAGAATTTTCACTCTATCTAGGCAGGTACATTTTAAAAAATGTCCTGGACAGTTGGGAATATATGGTTGAAGAATAAAATACAGGTCCATCACTAATGGAGGGATCTCCAGTGGAACGTATCAGGTTATATCATCACATGGTTGAAAGACTTGCTGCTTCTGACAAAATTGCAACTTACTGTTTTAGGACTCAGGCCCATCAAATTAACATTGGGACCAGGCAATTATTTAGCTTGGATACTTTCAGGAATGTGATACAGTCATCTTTTTTAATGTCCTCTCACCAAATGCATTCCTGTTCCCTTGTTTTGATGATACAAAACTTGGTACACTTCGGTCACTATGTAGATAACTTTTTTTTTGTCAGAGTTTCTATTAAAACAAAATACTGCAGTAGATCATCAGCAGTAGAATGTGTACACAGAAAAGTAGAATTACTGTCGACACACATTCTACCACTTCATAGTTAGGTGTTAAGTTCCGTTTCAGGATATCTATCCATAATTTGAAGGCAATAATGATGCAATAATATAACTCTTTTTCAGGAACAAATGCAGATCTTGTTCTGTTGATGGGAATGAAGGTGATCTATTTGTAACCAGTTGATTTTGCTGACAACATGCAGCTTAATGCAACTGTCGTGTAAATGGACCCAAACATCTTGGTCAAAAAAGCAGAAAAATTAAAGAGAAAATCTATTAGGAATGTTGTAGCAGAGTCTTAAATTTGCCTTCACTAGCCTTTAGCAGTGTCTGTCTGCAAGCTAAACAGCTAATTCCAGTCCCAACAGCTACTTCTTTGGCATCATCGTATACTTATGTGACAGAAATATGGGCTTCAGTGTTTTTTATTTTTTATTTTTATATTTATATTAATTATGGTACTTAGTAGATTTCTTTAAAAATGGAGAGAAAAGACATTGTGAAGATGTTTAAGAAACAGAACATTCTTTAAAAGTTATTTATCCTTTGCAATTGCAAGCTGTTTTTTAGGATTGAAGAGTCTCATGCAACAAAACCGTAAGATCCCTGCTTGTTTTCTCCAAATAAGCAGAGCACTAGCATCCTCACTGAATTACTGATAGTAGCATTTTGTCCTGATTTCAGCTGGACTAGAGTTAATTTTCTTCCTAGTAGCTGCTGTGTTTCGGATTTAGTGTGGGAATAGTGTTGATAACATGTATTGTTTTAGTTGTTGCTAAGTAATGCTTATATTAAGTCAAGGAGTTTTTCCGTTTCCTATAGAAGGTGAGGGGCACCACAGACAAGACAAGCTGGCCAAAGGAATATTCCATACCATAGACGTCATGCTCAGTATATAAATGGGTGTTGGCCGGGGAGGGCAGGAATCTGTGATCACTTCTCAGGATGGGCTGGGCAATCAATCATCAAGTGATGAGCAATTATATTGAGTCAGTCTTTTTTATATTCTTTTACCATTATTATTATTATGATTATTATTTTTGTTGTTGTTGTTGCTGTTGTTGTTGTTGTCTTCCGTCACTGTTGTATCAAACTGTCTTTGTCTCAACCCATGAGGGTTTTTTTCCTTTTTCTCCCTCTTCTCCCTACCCTACTGCGGGGCGAGGGGGAGTGAGTGAACAGCTGTGTGGTCCTAGCTGCCGGCTGGGGTTAAACCACAACACATTTAGAGCATTTATCTCTAGATCTCAGACCTGCCTCCAAGCTAACTGATGGGTTTTAAATTATTCATATTACAACTTGTTATGGCATGGTAATGACATTGAATCAGAAATAGGATAGCACCACCAAGTCTTTTTATGTAGATCGTTGAAAGTTCACAATCTCACATTGATCTCTTTGCCTCCAAAGAGAGGCCCCAGTGGCACATTTTACACAGGTAATTGGTGTGCAGAAGCAGCTTGAGGTTGGGCAGCTCTTGGTGGTGTGAGTGTGTGGTAACCAGAGGTTTACCTCCCAGCAGCATGAATGTGTGACATTGTTCAGGCTACTTGCCAGCTGCCTCAAATACAGTGTGGAAATGTCCACCGTCTGTGCATCCCTTAACAGTTCTCACTCAAGCGATGAATGTTGGACTAGATGTTCTTTAAAGGTCCCTTCCAACCACAGCCATTCTATGATTCTAAGTGTGGATGATGGGCATTTTTTCTGAGATATAAAGGTCAATTGAGTTTAGCCAGACTTACTCTGTGAATGTTAATTTTCTTGTTTTCCTTTCAATCTGTACAGTTAAATTCTAGCATTCTAGTAACATCTTTTGGATGTGAGTCAGACTTTACATGGTCAAAATTTCAATGTGTTTCATTTAACTGAGTGCTGAACAACTGAAACTGTGTTCTAAGGAAATGTGAAGTAACACCCCACTGATACCGTGATACAATATCTAGCCTTACTCTATGTATAGCTGTACTCTATGTGTAGCAGAGCTAAAGAAATAGAAATACTATTTTACAAACTTTATTATACCAAATTTCAGTGGTCATTTTACATCAATATTCAATGTCATACCTATAGATTCTGGAGCTCCATGTCAGCTATTCCATAACTATGACAAAATCTTTCTCACACAAGGTGATGTTGCTAAAAATTCTCAATGACACACAGAATCCTGAACAAAAAGCATTGCAATTTGTTCCTGTTATTTTATGCAACAGTAGTACCATTTTGATTATCTGAAATATAACCACCACAAACCTCTTTTCATACTTGGGAGATATTTATTTTTTATGAAAAATTCTGAACAAGATCATGCCAAAATACCATATGCAGGAGAAAGGTATAACTCAAAAAACTGAGTTTAGCAATGATGGTCATTGTATTAGGCTAATATAAAATATAATCTAATGCAGAATACATGAGTTAAATAAGAACAGGAAACAAAGACAATAGCAGCTTCTGCCAAGTGTGCGTTGAGGGTTTATTATTACTATTTTGGTCTAGTTAAGCTATCAAGGGTGTTCTGGTGCTTTAGAAAGCTGTGTTTTCCACATACCTCCGCTGAGGCATTACTCATTTCATGATCTGTGTAAGAGCTAACAAAATTTTAAAACTGTGAAGTGTTCTGTTTTCTAAAAAGCTGAATGCTTATTTAACTTTTGGAAGCACAAAGTTGAATGCATGAAGTGAAAGACTTATTTTTAGAGTTTTTTCAGAGGCTTGGTAAAGCATGGGTCTACTGTCTAATTTTTCAGCTAATTTAGGATATTATTGTAATACATGGTGATAAAAATTGATTCTGTAATGCTCTCATTTGTAAGATGATTTGAGCTAACATGTTTTACTGTGCACTGAAATGTACTGAAAGGATTCAGGATTCACATGATTAGAAGATCTTATCTGAGGGCACGGTAATGAGCAGCTACTACATCTAATTCATAAATGAACATGAGTATAGTCTCAGCATTTCCCCTATTTCCAAATTGTAGCTCATTTAGAGAAAGATTTTCCTGCTTTCATTTTCAAATTAGCAAGTTCTTTTGCTCTCTGTCGTATGCCCTATGATGTTCTTTTTCAGATA
Source organism: Pluvialis apricaria (assembly GCA_017639485.1). Classification (NCBI taxonomy): domain Eukaryota; kingdom Metazoa; phylum Chordata; class Aves; order Charadriiformes; family Charadriidae; genus Pluvialis; species Pluvialis apricaria. Next base: position 99,969,156 of record CM030009.1, read on the forward strand.
AGTTAGTTAAACTTCAGTTCTTTCATTAGATGGTGGTGTCTGTGAGAAGAAAAAAAGATCCAACGAATTCAGGTATGAATTAAATTTACTTTTACAGATGGAGATATGAGGGAGATATGTGTCTGTATGAACACAAGGGTTTTGAACAAGAATTTCTTCTGTGACACCAGAATGCATACTCTGTGGAGGAATAGTTGAGGACTCAGGGCTTCTTGAGCTCTCCCTGTAAATTTATGCTGGTAGAAATCAGTTTCTTAACAGAAGGTAGTCTCTTTTATTCCTTTTGACATTAGGAGTGGTAGTTTGGTATATTTTTGTTATGCCTATATACTTTCTAGTCGAGACTTTTTTTATTTGTTATCTGCAATAGTAGAATCAGTTGCTTTCTCTCATTATTCCCAGCAAATGTGCTGAAACCTATAGTAGGTTTTCTTAGTTTTCAGATTTTGAAGATAAATATGAAGTCCTTCATGGAGGAGGGTGGGGGGATCAGTTCTGGAACTGATTTCTTGGGGTAACGCAGAACTTCTAGCAGAATGTCCAAAGAACCGTTTCATGGAATTCATATTTTCCCACAGCTTTTAGGTGTTTTGTCTTTTTTAAGGCACTGTATTTTCTGAGGGGAAAGAAACCCTCAGCCTGGTTGAAATCACTGGGAATTCTTCTGCTTGTATTGTTCACATAGTGTAATTAAGCAGTGGGACTTTTTTTGTAGGATATTGTGGATACGATATATTACAAGGGTTCGAAAAGCAACATGTATAAATTAATGAGATAAAGATACATTAAAAGATATTAAATGCAAATACAAAATCTTTGGCTCATAGAGTCCATGAGTTGGAATCCAGTTGGAGGCTGGAAGAGTATTTTTCAGAAGCATCACTATATGCTTGTCATGTTTCCATCCTCTTCTCTAGCATCCCCTCTTAGCCCGTATCATAAACAGAATCCTGGGCTAGGCTGTGGTTGGACCAACTGTTCCTGTAACACCAGGATTTTACTTGTATAACAGCTCAGCTCGTATGCGAGTTTCGTCTGTGTTACAGTTTGGCTATTTCTAGCAGCAAAAATGAATGGGATAGTTATGGACTTATATCTGGGGTCAGCTCTTGAGAACAGACTCACCACCTTGACATTGCTGACCCCAAATCTCTCATATCTGAAGATACAATATCTCAGATCATATTTCCCTGTTTGTAAGTCTCCTTTCTGATGTTTCTCTTACTAGAGCTTTAATCCATGACCTGCACCAGCTGCTGCTTTGGTCCCTTCCCAGCCCCCCTAGGAAAATAGAATGATCGTTTCTCTAATTGAAGAGAACAAATTATTAATTTGTTTTATTCATCTATCAAGACTTTGGTTTTTGTCTCCTTGATACATAAACATAGCAAAGAAGAATCAACATGTTTTGTCTCCAGACGCCTCCTTATGCAAACATGAATCTAATTAAAGACCAGGCAGTACATTCTTACAGCAGTAGGATCAGTTCAATTGCCACACTTTCTGTTCCATGGCAGAGTTGTATGCCATAGCAGCAGATAAATTAATTTATTGCCAGAGAATAAAAAAGGACATCACACAGTTCTTAATATAAATGAAAATTTCCCATAGATTAAGAAGCAGATATGTCAGCATGTAAGACAGGTGATTGGAGAAGGTATCAGTCCATGTTCACGTTATTATTTTCTCTTTCTTTTTCCTCTTCTACACTGAAAAATTTTTAAACAAGTCTAACAAAGCCAACATGGTAACTAAGCAAGACCACTACTGTGTGCTCTTAGTAATGCCAACATGATTTACAAATTCATTTCATGTTCAGATATAATTTTGAAAATGTTTTACTGTTGAAATAAAGACTTTATTTCACACAATTTGTTCTTTAAAATCAATATGAAGCTTCTTTCAAAACAGTTGCTGCTCAGGAACAAAGGAACACACACTATATGATGAGGTTTTAAACAACTATTGTTTATTTACATGCTGTGCATAAATGGAAAAAAATAAGCAAGATTTCACTTTGTTGGCCCAAAATACAAAAAGATACTAAGTATATTTTTATGATAATTTATATTGTTAATAACAGCTGCCTGCACTTCATGGTAGCAGTCGCTATTATACTTAGTTTACAGAATCTTTATTTGGGCTTTATACTGTATCTGACATCAATAAGCAATGTAGAAAAACAAAGCAAATGGCAAATTTCGATTGTTATAGGCATGCATTAAAATAAATGTGAATTTAAATCAGTCTAAACAAGACTGCTCAATGTCTGACTCTGCTAGACATTAGATAATAAAGGTAAAGAGCACTTTTCAAGATGACAGCTGTTAGTTATTTTGTGTCTTATCATCCAAGTTATAAACTGGAAATGGTATATTAATGACATGGATTTTTTCTCTATTTCTTTTTTAATTTATGGGAGGTTATTTGACTTGAGGAAAATGTGTAGGAGTCTTTTTTTCAAATTAGATTTTTTGTTTTAAAGCTCTAGAAGTAACAGCTGACAGTCCAAAACTAATTAAAGTGATTTAGTAGATAAATTAGATTAAATCTGTCTTGGATCATTTACCTGCAGTTCATCCATTGTGATGCTTTTTAGTAGGTTTGTTACCAAATGAATGTAGTAAAAACCCAGAAAAGCAATTACATTTTCCAGTCTGAAATCCATCAGCACTGAAACTGTTAGGAAGAAAATATCTGAGGTGTGACTCAGGGTAAAATATAGTTCAAAGAGGAAAGATCAGACAGCACTAAAATGCAGAATCTATCTTTGCTAATAATTAGATACCACAATCTAAAAGGGCAGGTGTTCCTTTTCCTAGGACATGTTCTTGTGAAAATATTTTGATTCTATCTCCCCTTCAGTGTGTTTTGAGATTGCGTTTCTTTCAAAATAATAATCAGCACTGCTACTGCCATGCTGAATGGTAGTTCATTTCAGCCTTGTTTTTTCCTGCCATATTCATTTTTCATTTACGATTTGAAAAAGAAGTAATTTCATAGATGACTACTTATAGCCAAGCAGATATTAGTAAAGCAGATGGGGAACGTGTATTTAAAAGTAGCAGTAAATATGATTTAAGTATTGTTTTATTCACTGCTTTCCTGTTTTCTTCATCATGTACTAGGGAACGATAATATCATGTGGTGTTAGGGACAGAGCTGTGACATTGTGTAAGGTTGTTTTACAATTGCAATTGCTCATCAAACTGGGAAAAAAATTATAGAAAATAAATACTACAGTAGTGCAAGTAGTTCTTAAAATGAAACTTAACTCAGCCCTGCCAATGACTTTAAATAAAATTTCCCATCCTAAAGTACCATGTCATATTAAAAATGAATTGTTAGTAACTGTGTTTTGTTATATAAGAGCAGATCTTGGGAGAGGTTCCACTCTACACAGTTCAGTCCCATAGTGTCTGGAGGCAAAGAGTTAAAAGTGTTACTTGAGCTGTGTTTGTGAACCAAAAACTGAATATAGTAAATTCATGGTGCAACCTCTACCTATTCTTCTTGGGTTGTGCCAATGATGCAGTTAAAATGGTGTGATTTTTTTTTTTTTTTTTTTGCAATAACTCTTAGAGATATTATTTATCTCCTCTATTTCTCCTTTTCTATCCACTGCATTGTATTTGGCCAAACCTGTCATTCTGAAATGACCTTTCAGAGTTTTGTGGAAGAAAAGAACAGTCGGTACACAAAAAGGCCTGTCAAAGAAGGAGCGATACCTCCTTTTTTCTAATCCAGCAATTACTGTTCTGAATTCTGTTAACTTCAGACATTTCAGATCTTTTTTAGAAATTCTTGCAGTTGCCAGTCAATGAGGATCTTCTATGTTTATTTTTAAATGTCTACTTTTAGTCTTAGGACACTAGGCAGATGTGTAGTTCCCAGGTATTTTTTCCAGTATCCAAGGCTGAGCAAGGAGCTTCACCTGCTTTTCAGAGCTGTTAATAGTTGGTTACTAAAAATGACAGCAAACTGCATTACAAAGCTTTCTAGATGGCCTGGAATTATTTTTCTAGAACAGTGTTGTGGTTTAACCACAGTAGGCAGCTCAGCCACACACAGCCCCTCACTCAATCCATCCCAGTGGGATGGGGAAGAGAATTGGAAGCATAAAGTGAGAAACACGGTTTTCATCACAAGTCCAAAACATAGCACCATACAGCTACTGTGAAAAAAAAATGACCTCCATCCCAGCCAAAACCAGTACAACCATGCCATTGAAAATTACTGTGGAACATCAGAGGTTTAAAATTGAAAGAATATTATAAACTATAACAACAAAAGTACTGAACTTCATGAAGTAGCCCTTGAAATTCTAACTAACATGGCAAAAGACTAGCACGTAGAACAATGCTCTTCTAGATTATTGGTTAATTTTAGCTATATATAAGCAAATTTAAGCTTTTCGTATTCTGATAGTGTCCTCCAATATGTTAGGTAATAGAATTAAGTTAGTGCAAAATGGTTGGTAATCTGTTATTTAGTATGTATCAGTCACAGATCAGTGATAAATGGAACAAAGGAAAAAATAGCAATCCCTAAAAGTTAGGTTATTTCGCTGTCAGTACATCAGACTGTAGGTTTATTTTGCCACATGCTGGTAATATTATATTACAAAGTTAGACTCAGAAGTATTTGAGTTTTGAACCTGTTCTGCAAAGTAACTGCCGTTGCAGCGTAGACATGTAGACAGTTGTTTTGAGTAAAACAAACACTGTGCAGCTCTGTTGGATATAGTAAGTGCTTTGTGAGCGACCGTAAGGTCAAAAATAGAAATACACCAGCTGAAAAGCTGGAAGCACCTTTAGCTTTCCATTGGTGAGGGCAGCAGACTTTCTAACTCTGGTAGTTTGGGATCTCTGAAATCACATAATCCTGATTACCATCTTGCCTTATGCATTCCTGTCTGCCTTAGTATGGTTTTGATTTTAGCAGCTGCTCGCGAAAGACTTTTAAAGCTAAATCTAAAATCGATATCAGACGTGAGGTAACGTATTAATCTCTAAATCTTGGAGTTGATGAGAATATATGTTCTGAAAACATGATGGATGGAGGGAAGAGAAGATAATCAGAAATGCTTACTTTTAAAAGGAAAGCATTACTTAATTCATTTTTTCTTATTCTGATCTGAATCAAATTGAAGCTTTAATAGTTTCACAAAACGTAATGAAAAGTTAGTGTTTGTCTCTCAGGGGTGTTTGCCTCTCCAGTCTGAGAAATTGCTTTTATCTTGGCTCGCTGTATTAAATCTTACTGATTTCCCAGCTTCATGTGTAACAGTGAAGTAATATTCCAATGGAATATATAGGTGGATTTATTTCAGCTTTAAAGAAATAAATATCTAATATAATAACGGGGTTTGTTTACTGAGTTGTCTATGATTTTATTAAGAGGGGGAAAAACAGCCTGTCACAGCAACATCAGCAGCTTAATTTTGAAATGACCTTTCAGAGTTTGCTGGGAAAAAAGAACAGCTGATCTACAAACATTAAGCCTCTAATTGAGATATAATAAATTGCATAAAATTATTTTTTGTGGCTTGACAAGGAAGATGCATGAATTGGTAGATATGCAAATGTCAAGCCCAACATAAAATTACTTGTCCTGAGACTCTGTGTTCTTGTGTGCCACAGTATTTTTTTTGTACAAAACATTGATCCAAATCAAAGGGAGAGAAAAGAACACTCTTACTGAATCCAGGCTCTGTAGTTTTCAACAGCTTCAAGCAGACAATTTCTCCGCTCACCTGTAACCATAAATTAGTTCTCCGAGTCCTTGAATTGATGTGGATTCTTGGTACAGTATCCTAATACAGATCTGTTCTTCTGAACTGCAGTTCCATAGGGTCATATGAAGTGAAAAGTAAGTTTGTACAACATGATTTGTACTTCCAACATAGCCACTTGGCTGTGATCTAAGCAGCTGACTCAAGTGAAACTTTTTTTTCCCCCTCCTATTCAGACTTGAGGGATGGATTCCATCTGCCTTTTACACCCATGAGTGAAAAATATTTCTCTTCTGGGCTGGGTTTTCTCCCCCATTCTTCATTACTTTTCTTTCTCTGGATCACATCTACAAAATGCTTCTGGACTCAAAACTCCTTGCAGTGATCATAATTTCATTTTTCTTATGATATTTGCTACCTTTTAATATTGTCTTTGAAGATGTCCCATAGGATACAAATACATTAGGCTGATAAAACCTGCCTGGATATCCTTGAGAAGCTGCTATTCAGAAAGATTTCCTTGTGAAATAATTAATAACTAGGAGTTGCTCAAACATTTCTGGCTAAATATGGAAAGTAAATGAATATATTATATACAAATTCATATGGTTCCATCCCATCTTTAACACTGGAACTTACCGGATAGGTTTATGCCTGTATTTCATATCTAAACCTTTGGCCTGAAAATTTCCCTTTTAAAACAGGTGTGAGGAAAAGGTAGGCTATTTCAGATATCTTCTCCTGGTTGTTGGAGGCAGCATATAAAAAAATGTGCAGTGTCACAAAGTAATAAATAATGCTGAATGTCGTAAATGACTCCAAGCAAAAAAGTTACTGTTTGCACATTGTGATTTGTCAATAATTTTTAAGATTTGCTTCAGAAATGGGTTCTGCAGCTGTACAAAAAAAACCCTGAAACAAACAAACAAAAAAAAAAAACAAAACAGGAGTTTGATTTTTTTCTTTTCATTTTAACTTGGAATATTAAAAAAAATGTGATGGTTACTGGGACCTAGGATTCTGAGATTACTGCCACTATAATCTCATCATGGTTTTTCCAAACTTGAGCCAGCTGGTTCATAAGGCTTGCAGAAATTCATCAGTCTCCATAATCTGGAAATCCCTGGATGTTCTGAGGGGTGTCCCGAAGTACTGGATTTCCTTCCCCAGAGCTGGAGACCAGAGTATCTGAAGATTTCTAAATCCTAAGTGAGGAAGTGGGAGCTCTGACCTAATTGAATGCACAGACTCCCCAATGCTTCAAGTTCTGTGTTGGATTCCTGGGGAAACTGAGATTGAAAGCTTGGTGTAGGTCACTTTTTAGGACAGGTGTTGAAGGTTGAAAGCCTAAGAAGCCCATCTCAGGACATAATGTATTTTTACAAAGTCATGTTTTATTTGTGATTATTGTTATTTTCCCTTTTCTTGATTAGTCTAGCTGTCCTTCTAGCTGGGAGCACAACTCCTTCAGGTGGTGTAAATCAGGACTTAAGTGTCTTCTACCTCAAACATACTTCTGTTCTATGAGTTTCACTGTGATCTTTACATATAGGAAAGTGTGGATATTATGATGTGCTTTTTTCTTAGACCATCCACAGACATTTGTACTAACACCAGGAGGAGTGTTTTGGCAACTCAGTGGAAGAAGGGTTCTATATTTCAAATGTATCCGTTTCTCACATATTGTCTCCATTTACTTTGGCCTTACTTCCAAAATATGTCTAATATCCTAAATTTTATAAAAGAAGAATTGCTTCCCTTCCATCTTTTTCATCGCTGACTTGAAGGGAAGACTGTCTTGACTTTACATTATATTACATTAAAGTCTTAAACGGAGCAGTTTAGATTCACTGTCTGTGCCACAAAGAGCTCAGTATCAGCCTCCCAGTGCTGATTTTTTTGTAATTACTGCTCAGCTGTTAAACAGGTCTTATAATGGAAAACTGCTAGTGAAAGTCATCCCACTAGATGAGAAAATCATTGACATCAATGAAAGAAATAGACAATTTGAAAATCTATGAGAGAATGCAACACACTATTTAAAATTAGGTGATGAATTGAAAATAAGATACCACAAAATGAATTCCCTAGCTCAACAATTACTAAAAATAAATTATTAAAATTACTAAAATTGAATTTTAAACAGTTCAACAGCACAATGCAGGAAACCTGGATGTGGTTTCTAAGATAGAGCTTTTTTGTGTTTTCTCTACATCCCCCGGGCACAGTACTTAAAAGCAGTGGGTCCTGTAGCATTGGAAAAACTGACACAATCTTCACATAAGTTGTACTTGCTTGATTGTAGCAGGACCAAATCTTGAGATGAAAAGAAGAGCTGTTTCGTTAGACATGTAAAAGTGAATGGGAATCAACCTAATTTGGAAAACATTTAATTGAAACAATATCATTGGTATTTCACTATTTGTTAATGCCTTAAAACAGCTCTGGATCTTCTGCTTTGCTTTGTACAGTGCAGTCTCCCAAGAGGTCTACGTCAGTGTGTGTGTAGATGGAATAGGTGCTCATAGTGTGAGAACAGACTGGAGCTCAGTGGCTTACAAACTGAGTCCCTTTTAGTTCCTCAGTAGTGTCCTGCTTTTGCCTGTAGACCAAAGCATCTTCCAGTAGCGCATGTGCAGCTTCTAAACTGAGCACACAAAAAAAAAGAACCGTGCAGAAACATTAATATTTTAAGGGCTTGTTGTCCTGGTTCACTAAGAAACTGTCTAACATTTACATGTTTTATGCTTTTATTGCCACGTAACCTTCAAACATCTTCTAGTTCGTATTCTTTGCATCAGAGAGCATCAAACATTTTTTTTAATAGTTCCTGTGTTTTTTTTCCATAATCAAGCCAAGTATACTTGAGATCTGTTGCTGCTTACATACGCGGCTTTAGAAATCCTCTTTTGTGTTGTGTTGAGCTATGGGGATTATTTTAGTCCATGACAAATGGTACTGTATTTGTTTTCTTGCCTGGAAGAGATGATTATTTTCCTCCTGGGATCCTTTTTAGAAATACCCATGTATACAAGAAAGTGTTTCTTAAATGTTGGCAAACACTGGGAAATAATTTGCCATTTGCTTTCCAGCATTTTTGTAATTTCACTTACTGTATTTTCCAAACTGTTTTCTGGTGGTGTAGCTCGGCCACCTGGACTTGAATTATTATTAAGTAGAAGTTTTGCTTATCTTGAAACTAATGAGTTTGAATTCTGCAGTAAAATGAGAGAAAAAAGGAAATTTTTGCTTACACATACTTTCTGTAGGATAAAATTATCTCTGTTCTTTCATTGACCACCTTGCTATCCATTTAACTATGTATGTTTACACGTTAATGCTGTAAATCAAATCAACAACCTGTTTGAGCAGACCTACTTACACCAATACAAAGGGGCTTACAGTAGTGCTAAAGACTATTTCTGTACAGTTAAACAAAAGGGAAGTTATGTTAGGTGGTGTGTAATGCTTTAGTGAAATCAATAGGCATGTAGTATTTTGCAGTAACTGGAAAACTGTGCCAGAAATGGTTCTGGTATAAGAGCTTTTAGTTGGGAGAAACCACTTGGCAGGTTCCCAAGTTATGCACAACTTAGAGTTGAAATATTGTTTTCCTTTTCTTTCAGAGAGAACACCCCAAAACATGAAAGGAATCTTTGTCTAAAATCGTCCTGAATAGAACATAAAACACTAAATTAGAACAAAGTAGCTCTTTGTATAGATGAAAGTCAGATCTGCACTGCAAAGAAGTTGAAATAAAAAGGTTTGAAAACAGAGCTGTTCAAGAAAGTTGGCTTCCTAGGTTTATTGAAACTCCCATAGACCTTTTTATTACCTTTGGGACTAAATTTAGGCAGGACATTTTGGGTGGGCAGAATGGAGGATTGAGAAGAGATGAGGTTGGGAATGTCTGTATTCACAGCCATGATGCAGGCTTCTTCCATCTCCAGAGTTTGCTCAGCTGTTCCATGGGGAAGCAGTCTTCCCCCTCTTTCTTCCTACTTAAAAGGGATTTACATTGACCTAAAATACAGCAGCTGTGGATAGGCAGTAACTTTCTTCTTTGCTGCTCAGTCACTTCTTCTTTAATAAAATCCACATGGCAGTCTGCACACAGCAGGCAATGTACAGGTACATCAAACAGTTACTCTTTGTTTCATCCACGCCTGCAGTAGCAGTTTGCTACATCACTATAACATCAAATCAGCAGAAAAAAAGCATGCAGATGAGCTAAAAGCATTGATACTGAACATCCATCTTATCTGGCACTTCTACTGGTTATGTTTTGGAAGGGGACAGTGACGGTACTACAGTTAAAGCCAAGATAACCAAGATAAAGCAAATAAAATTTCTCATTTCAGTCTAAGGTATTGTCAGAGAGTATTGTTTTTACATCTTGGCTGAATAAGACTGCTAAAAAATAAAGAATTGTGCAAGAGATTATGCATTTCTGATTTTTCAATTGGTCACATCATTAGTTTAATCCAGGTAAATTTGCTTACTTGATCGTAACATTCTCTTACAATTTCATGTGAGTGAACTGGTTATGTGCTTACAACACTGAGCCCAATTAAACCACTTTAAAATTACTGCTGTTGCTGCAATTCAGATTTATTATTATTGCTGTTATTAGTAATAATAATAAGTATTAACACAGTAAATATTATCTTAAAGATCAATTGGAAAATACTTTTCTATGACCATTCAATGTCAGATACACTTGAGTGCAAATGTTTAAACTGATCATTATATGTAAGTGGTATTTCTAATTTGATACTTTCTTACTAATATAACAGTGGCAAATGTTAGGAAATAAGGGAGAAAATAGGCAAGATGTCTATAGAGTTACTTCTCCATTTTATATTTTTGCATTCTTCTATCAGAAAATTCGGGCTAAAAATAAATAAATTACATTAACAAAATTGTGAGGAGGCAGAAAATTACTCTGCTTTGTGAATCCTCAAAGGAAAGGGTGAATACGTTGAAAGGTCTGTCTGTGTGTCTAATTCCTGCTCTGATGCTAACTGAAGATTAATGTACCTTAATTTTTTAATAATTTTAGCCCTTTAATATTCTTCTTGGTCTGTTATTTATTGATATTTTTTTTTCACCAAACCCTAGACTTAGGTACATGATTCCCAAAAGAAGCCATGGCAAGATAGTTTTGTGTTAATATAATTGGGAGATGGAGAAGAAATTGCTTCCATATTCTTATTTTGTGGCTCTCATTTTTCCTCTTAAAACCTCACATTTTGAAAGAGCAGAAAAAACCAATACTTATGTTCACCTTCCTCGTTCTCACCTGCAGACATTGTCACTGGCTAATCTCAGGCTCTTACCATATACAGCAAAGCAGTCCATTTACGAGTAAGATCATAGCTGTATGACTTGAATCCAAGGCCTTGAAACAGTCCGCACCCCAGCCTCAAGCCTCAGGGACAACTGCAAGATGCTATCCTAAACAAATGAAAACATTGCAACTGATCAACTGGCTTACTATAATTAAGCAGTAGAATCAAGTAAATATATTAATTCGAGGCTTATGAAGTAGAAAAGCTTACACTCTCTGGTTCAAGAAGTCAGAAGGACTTCTTGATGAACTTGCTGTTTGTGTTTTTAGTACAATGCCAAAATACAGCATTTATTTTTGCAATTCTGTTGCAGCTTAGTGGACTTTATTGTCCAGCCTCCTAATTAGTTTTATAAATGGGAACCTAAGTTATGAAATTGCCTTTGAAATCCAGTCTTCCATTGAATAGCACATACTTACTTTTGCTGCATCACAACCTGCATAATTTTCTCCTTTTTCTTAGTATGATGTTGCTCTTAAGTCTTGGTTTGTTTGGGTTTTTTTTCTCTTTTTTGTGTCCCAGTAGCTTATTAACCACTTGTTATGCTGGACAATATTCTGTCCATTTATTTGCAGGTGCATGACTATTTCATATATCTATATTTTTAACTAAGACATATATATATGCGCACTAATTCCCCTCTTCCCCAAAAAAACCCAAACAATAAAAAAACAAAACCAGAAGTATTTTCTAATGATAAAATTTAACCAGTTTTCTGGAGAAACACTGAATGTATTGACCACAAATTATTGTGTATCAAAATAAAGAAAGGCATAATAAACAGAATGTAAATATATTCCTATAAATATGGTTTAAAGATCTTGCAAAGTCCTAGGAAGTATACTGAAATTAATTTCAGAACAGTCATTTAAAAAGGTCAAATCAGTATTTTCTACATTAAAAGCATTGGTAGAGGATGTCAATTGATCATTGATTGATTAACCAGTTGACACCCTGCCAAATTCAATTCTCCATTTTATGCCATATGTGTTAAAAGATTAGGATAGCTCAAATGAACTTCAGTAATGTATTACCAAAACTAGCAGGAAGATAAAGAAACTTCTTGGTTTCCTAGGAACACAGTAGTAGTACCCCTGAAACACTATTTTCTCTTTTTTCTTTCCATATTTATGCAGGAGGAACTACCTTTTACAGGGAAGGTACTGATCGCCAGAAAATGACAAATTTCAGGAACTACCTTTGCACCCTAAACCTATGAAAACAAGCTCAGATTACACTTCAGATTAGATGTACACAACTCTGTAAATTATGCATCTATATGTCTAAATAATAATAGGAAAGTCTAATCTCATTAAAACCTCCTGGGAAAGTAATAAAAACTTGGTGCATACACAATGTAGCAATACATAGACTGTTATTTATATGAGCACATTAAATTTAGTGTGCTTAAAAGTACAGCTTGCATTTGACATATAATATTGATCATTTATTCTCTGGTGCCAACCAGATGACAAATTAGTCTACAGAGTTATCCAGATGGAAGATTCCTCTTCAACTGACTAAATATGACACACACTGAAAAAGTCTGAATATTTGTCCAAATTAAACTTTTATAGCCAATTACTCGTCAAGTATTTTTCTGATCCTTTGGGATAGGAATATTAGCTTATGTGTTCAAGCACCATTGCAGAGAATAAAATTAAACTTTGCTGGCAGAAATAAAATTAAAGTGACTGAAAATGCATTGATATCTCATAAAGCAAAAGGATGGCCTTAGAATTTTGATAAGCATAAGAATTAAAAATATACAAATAAAATATCTACACATTTAGCTGAGACTCACTGTAAGATAACAGAAAATGAAGCTATTGGGTTGCATTCATTTGTGTAACCAAACAGTTCTCATTATAATGACTAATACGTGATCTCTAGTACCTCAACACGTTATGAAAAGTCTGAGTTTCCAAATGTATTCTGACAGCTGCTCTTTACCCCTGAAAACCAATACTTTCTTTAATTCACTCCTTTCAGAAGTTCATTAGACTTGAATCAAAAATGTGAAAGCTAATGTTCAGGTAGACCTTCTGTGATACTTTACAGAACAAATATATTAATGAGTGAAGTTCAAAAGGTTTTTACAAGTCCTAGCTTCATTAAAATTTGCCATAATATGTGTTACAGTGCCCTTAAAAGCAAGCAGCTTTTCAACATCAAATATAGTAATGCATTATGGCAACTCCAGTGTAAATTATGGTTTGATATTCAAAGTCTACCTCAGATTTTTTCCTGTAATTGGGAGAGACTGAAAAATATAAATGAAGATATAAAGGACCTTCATTTCCATCCTAGATGGGACTTTTTTTTTTTAGTAGATAAAACTCTGGTGTTTTTGCAGGAAGATCATATTTCCTGTCAAATATGTTGAGCTTGAAGAAAATATTAGATAATAGCTTCCCAATTTCCTCTATGTCAGACTCAGGAAAAGAGGTAAGCACTTATGCATCATTTTGAATGCAGGTGGTAAAATACATCTGATTAGGTACAAGTATCAATTAGGAACATTCTTTTTGCTTCAAAATCCAATGCACTTACGAGTAAAGTAATAAATTTTGGAGATGAAACTAATCAAATAGAAAAAAATAAATGACTGGGTTGTTTCAAAACTACTAAAACCAGGTAGTAAAATGCTAATTTTGTTTGTGGATTCAGACTAACAACTAGATTGTTTGGGATTTTTTCAACACCCAGCTTCTTCACAATTTTTTGTACCTTGTATTGAGGTACTACTGTCATACTGTTTTCACAAAATCTTGAACTAAATATGAATTAATAATTTTCCTTTTTCCTTTCTCATGTCAGTCTGTTCCACTTGCTTACACATCTGGTCTTACTTTACATGTCTATGTAATATCCATAAAAAATAACAGAATTTAATAATTATACATCATCTCTCAGCTGGACCGTTTAGCATGCTTCATGGCTTCATATTATTCTGTGAAACAGGTCATTTTCTTCCTTTTACAGATACACAAGAGTTGGCCAGAAATATTGAATTCTCATCTGCTCTAAACTCATGCAGTTATAACTTCGCTGATGTACAGCAACTGATGGTCTAGGGAAAAAAACAGAAAGTGATTCTTCCCTCCTAAATTGTCAGGTCAGAAGAGGAATAATGAGGGCTACAAAACAGGAATATGAAAATAATTTCTTCTTCTTGTGGCTCCTTGTTTCCCAAAGCATACGAGCATCAAACTGCTTTACTATGATTTCATTTTATCAGACATAGAATCATAGAATTGTCTAGGTTGGAAGAGACCCTTGGGATCATCGAGTCCAACCATCTACCCTACTCTACAAAGTTCTCCCCTATACCATATCCCCCAACACCACGTCTAAACGGCTCTTAAACACATCCAGGGATGGTGACTCAACCGCCTCCCTGGGCAGCCTGTTCCAATGCCTGACCACTCTTTCTGTGAAAAATTCTTTCCTAATGTTCAGTCTAAATCTTGAAGCCATTCCCTCTCGTTCTGTTATTAATTACCTGTGAGAAGAGACCAGCACCAACCTCTCTACAGTGTCCTTTTAAGTAGTTGTAGAGAGTGATGAGGTCTCCCCTCAGCCTCCTCTTCCTCAAACTAAACAGTCCCAGCTCCTTCAAGCTGTGGCACCTCTACCTCCACAGCCGGGGGGGACGAGGGGTGGTGGCCGCTCTTCATATGAGTTGTTTTCTAGGCCCTTCACCAGCTTCGTTGCCCTCCTCTGCACTCGCTCCAGCACCTCGATATCTCTCTTGTATTGAGGTGCCCAAAACTGGACACAGTACTCGAGGTGTGGCCTCACCAGTGCTGAGTACAGGGGCACAATCACCTCCCTACTTCTGCTGGCCACGCTATTTCTAATACAAGCCAGGATGCCGTTGGCTTTCTTGGCCACCTGGGCACACTGCCGGCTCATATTCAGCCGCTTGTCAATTAGAACCCCCAGGTCTCTTTCTGCCAGGCAGCTTTCCAGCCACACTTCCCCAAGCCTGTAGCGCTGCATGGGGTTATTGTGGCCCAAGTGCAGGACCTGGCACTTGCCCTTGTTGAAAGTCATACCATTGATGTTGGCCCAATGATCCAATCTATCTGTCTCTCTTTAGAGCTTCCCTATCATCCTGGGAATCAACACTCCTGCTTAACTTGGTGTCATCTGCAAACTTGATGATGATACACCCTATGTCCTTATCGAGATCATCAATGCATCAACATGCAGCTAACTCTTGAATTTCTCAGTATTTAAGGAATGCTAAAACTATCAACATATCAAATACTTTTTCCTGAAATAAAACTAATAACATAATTACATTGGGTTGATCTATTTATTACAATGCAGCTGCCAAAAGAGGAAGGTAACTGGATCTCTAGGCACTAGGTAATGACAATTGCTTTATGTTTCAGGTAACTATGGAATCATTAATTTCCTTTAAGTTAAATGGTGTGAATATTTCTTACCTTCTGTCACGCAATCTTAGCAGTGATACGGAAGGCAGAACAAATCACATAAAAATTACCAACTGGACCAGGCTAATAGGTCATCTAGCTCAATCTCTGAGCAAAACCAGTCACAAATACTTTGAAAGGGATGTAAAAAACAGGACAAGTGTGATTTTTCCAAAAATACATTACTTCAACTTCCACCAATCGGTGAGATTAGGATTTCCTGAGATGTGATTCTGTTATACTTGCTAGTCTCGTGGACTGGTTTTCCTCTATATTTCTTATTTCTTCATGATATTTTTTTAAGCACTTTTGACCCACATAATGTCTTGTGGCAATAAGTTACCCAAAACAAATATGCCTTCTGTGAAACGTTATTAATCAATTCCTTCTGGTTTTCAAGCCTATGACTTGACAGTATTGAGTGCCCTTAGTTTTTGTGTTACAAGACATGAGTGGTCATTTCTTACTCACATTTTCCTCTACATATTTTATCCATGTTGAATAGGCTTGATCTCTTTCTCACTATGGAAGCCATACCATCCCTTTAATCATCCCTGCTTCTGTTTTGTGTTTCATTGTACCTTTGCAGCAAAATTCCAAAGAGACTTTTAATGGCATCACCTGCTTGATTTTCCCAGAAAATTTTAAACTCTTTTCATCTGATACTGCTCCACTTGTATGGCAGTTTCCTTCAATGAAAATGAAATGATGTCCTGCTCTTAAGGATTGCTTATTTGACCCATTGCCTCTCCGTACTTCGAGTCTTTACGATTAAATACACTGTCTTTGTACCATTCAAAGCCCCTAGCAATCTGCAAAGTAAGAGATTAAGTTAGGGATCTGAATTCAGATCTCCCAGTTGACAGCAGTGAGCGTTATCAACAAGGCACCAGGCTGACCTGATAAAGAAAAACCTGTGTATTTTATTCCATAAGGATTTTTTGCCTCATAATGTAGGAGTTCAGTTACAGCAAGCAGAAGGCTTTTGAGCATTGAAACGAATGAAAGCAGCCAGGGTGAGATTTATTTTGTTTCATATTTTATTGTCTGGAAGCAGCTGAACTCACCTAATCAATTATTTCGTAGATTTCTGAAGTTACAGTCATTGAGGATATGGTTATTGTATTTCTGTATTATTGTAGGTGTGTGATGCTTTATGAAATACCCAAGCCAGATTTTGTATGTACCAGACATAATCCCTAGGAATTTTTTGAATCATAGTTATTTCACTTTGATTTTCTTCCCACCGTGAACATGAGAGAAAAGAATGTATTACTCTCAGGTAGTTAAATTTGGTTCCCTGGGATACTTTGTGAGCATGACATGGGTAGAGCAAGTCACGTACTTATCAGTCTCTTGATATTGCTGCTAAACTGACTTGTTGCCTGCTGGGAACACCTCCATTCTTGGTAATATAGAAGAGGTTTGCTGCACTGGTCAGCAAACTTTTTATCATTTGTGCTTCTGCTGTACTCTTTGAGTGATGGAAAAGAAAACAAACACAGAATCTGTCCCTAAGTTTCAGATCTCCGTCATAGGTTGTTTACCACTGTAATTGAAAACTACAAATAGCAAATTCAGAGTTTAAGCCCCTGACTGACTATTCTGATATCTGCTTCATTTCAAATATCTAACATTTCAACTCAGAACTACTATATTAACTTGTTTTTGCCTAAAGAAAACCCTCCAGCAGGCCATTTGGTTCTGATGCACAGATAGCAAGAGTGCAAATTGTCCATCTAACTTCAGATATTGCCGAAGTACATGTTTACAGCTAAGGTCGTGACCCTCAAGTCCTTTTACAGCAAGTGGAGAGAAAATAGGCAGTTTTAGGTCGTGATTCATGTGGCCTTTTTAGATGTTTATTATAAGGTGAGGAGGATCACATCCTAGGATTACCCATTTCTTTTCATTATCAAAGAGGGCCAAGGACTTTCAATGATCTTATTTACCCTGTAGATTATAGACAACATGGCCAGATGTCTGGTCAGTTCTGTCCTACCAAAAAATGAATGCATTATTCCCTTTCTAGGGTTTTGTGGTGCGTTTTTTTCTGATACTCATCCTTGGTATTAAAAATTTTACTTATTTGTCATTTGAATTTATTTAGCGATGGCTGGAGGAGTTGATAGGTCTTACTATCATCAAGATTAAAAAGTTTATTTTTAATATAATTCAATAGAATTATTAATAGAATTCAATAGAATTCAGTAGTAAGCCAAACTTGTCACAAAAAGCAAACAATGCAAATGGAAAATTAGAGCTAGGAGTGGAAACAGGCTGACCCCAATTTACTACCAGTGGAAAACTGTATTCTTCCCCTTACTGCTGTTTATTTTCTGACTAAGACAAAGTTAAATAGGATCATAATAGAAGCTTGTTAAAGTTTTTTCAACATTTTCTTGTTATACTGTGTGTTATTATGAAAATTGTAGTCAATAATATCCCAGATAACCTATTTATTTCAGTAGAAAATTCAAGCCTTCAGTTAAACTGTTAAAGTATAATTCCTAGCAATATAGAATCACAGAATCATAGAATAGTTTGGGTTGGAAGGGGCCTTTAAAGGTCATCTAGTCCAACCCCCCTGCAATGAGTAGGGACATCTTCAACTACATCAGGTTGCTCAGAGCCCCGTCCAACCTGGACTTGAATGTTTCCAGGGATGGGGCATCTACCACCTCCCTGGGCAACCTGTGCCAGTGTTTCACCACCCTCATTGTAAAAAATTTCTTCTTTATATCTAATGTAAATCTATATGTGCTGTTCAGGGAATCCAAGACCCAACCCCGTAGTCTGTTATGAATTTTTGCAGGTATTATATCTTTAATTGCTTGTAGTCTCCAAGTATTGGTTTCAAGGTTATTATTTTGTTAATTTTTAGAAAAAGTTTACAGTAACCATCTTTGTGTACTATGTATGCATACTAACAACATAATTTAAGATGTCTTTTCACTGTATGCCATTACCAATTATATATATAAATTGAAAACAATATGTTTGAGACAATAATTTTTTATGGTCCGTAGAATGTCACCTTTTTCAGAATCCCATGTCAGGGAATTTTGTATTACTATTTAATATAGCCTTGTGGAATGAATCTGTAGTTACATGTATAATGTAGCATCTTGACAAGACCTTCACTTAGAATAATGTAGCAGCTTGACAAGATCTTCACTTAGAATCGTGGTATTTCTTTTATTTATGGATTTCTTTCAATGTTGATAACAATATTCCACTATCAGAGATCTCCTAACACTCGTATCTTTATGAAATCTCTCAAAGCTTATTACTATGTTCTTCCAAAAATACTATGAGTGTCATTAGGTTGATCTTGACAAGCTTTAGGAAGAGTATCACTGTGTGTGAGGCTGCAGTATAGTACAAGCAACTGTTTGCATTGCATCAAACTATTGCCTGTTATCAAACTGTTCGCTGCTGTTACTGAATTAATTTCAAATGTTGGGTGTACAGTTAGCTGTATGTATGATTTCTGTATATCATAGGAAATAAAGAGGATTAGATGTGAAAAATGGTTCAAAAGTGGGTTTTAGATTTTGCCACTTTTACCAAATCCAGCAATACTGAAAATGTTTCTTGACAAACATTTAGGGTATTTAAAATGTGTTTCCACTTGCTGCAAGGTAAGACAAGAACCTACCATTTAGAAACGTAACTACTTCTTGCTTTCCATCCTGCCTTTCTTTCTTTGTCAGGTTTTGGGTTTTTGTAATGAATGCTCTTCAACACATACCTGTTTAAGTAGGGGTTTCATTTTGTTCTTTCTTAAGAAGTCCAATAAAAATGGCAGAGGATAAACCATGGGCAGATTTCACAAACAAAGAAAAAATTAATAAGTGAATAAAAATTTTGAAAAATAATATCCACATATTAGTCATGCTGATGTGTAATCATCAGTCACAAATCCACTGTATAGTTTTAGCTCATTAAATTAAAAATTACTTTACAATAATACTACCTAAACTCAGACTACTTTTCTTGTTACTTATTCCTTATTCATATTCCCACTGGTGAATTTGGACAGTCTTCAAGGGGCATTGCTTAACTAGGGTGCTTAAGGCATCAGGAAGACATTCTGCCTAACCTCAATTAGTCTTACTCTATTTTTTCTTGCTTCAGTGGTATTATTATCACAGCTACAGGGGGAAAAAAAAAACAAAAAACAAAAACATAATGACAAAGGTAATTAATGCAATAAATGTTGCAAATGTTAAGCCTTCGTAGTTAAAAATTTTCTCTTGCCATTATTTATTTTCAAGACAGGAGTAGTGTAGTGGAAAAAATGCATATACTGCCCAATGGCATCCGCATCATAATTTCAAATGCAGAACATTTGAGTATCCTCAAAATGAAGAAAACCTATGTTTCTTATCTACAACTATAAACCAAAAGTAATTCACAGGAATGTCATAGGACAAAAGTTCTGCATGGACACATCTTTAAAGATGAAAAATTGTGACAATCTTTTGAACTTTATTGCATCTTCTAGCAGTAGTCCCTCCTACAATGGTCTTCTCACTTCTGGTAATATGCAGATGCTAGAACATGTTCATTTTCTGCATATTTCCCTTGAATGTTTGAAATTAAATAAATTTATATGTGTGCTCTGCAAATAATATAGTTAATTACACTATTCACAGGTATTTAGAAGAACAGATATTTTAAAATTTGCTTTGCTGATTATATCATATTTTATTACTTTATTTTGTAATAAATTAATAAAATTAGGTTTTTGTTATTCATTTCAGACACAGCCCTGTTTTTTCCATCCTTCACTGGAAATTCTTACTTGGAACTACCTTCTCTGACATATGTATCTGAGACCAGGACTGCATCTGGGCAGGAAACACGCAATCTCACAACTCTGTACTTGACAGTGAAAACAACTGCTCTAAATGGCACAATTCTTTACAGTGAGTACCAATGATACTTGAAGTTAAGTATCAGTTGTAGCTCCTTCAGGTCCTTATTAACGTTAGTGTACATCAGCTGGCATTTCCTATTCAGCAGCAAAATGAGTCATTAAAATGCAGTAGAAGCCTTTTGGTATTCTAATGCATGATGCATTATAAAATATGAACCATCGTTCTTTCTGTTACTCTGGAAAGTTCTTTAATTTATGACTCATTGAGCAAAACATAACTTATAACTGAAAATGCTGCTTCCTGACAAGGAAGAACATAGTAAGCAGATGACTCCAGTAATAAGTGTCACAGCTCTAAAATACAAATGTTGAAGAAGTTTTGAACAACTTATTACTGAGAAACAGCTTCTCCATAGCTGGGTTAAGACTCGCTTTTTATTACAATTGTGATCTTGGTTCTAAAGATTTTTTGACTTCCAGAAGTATCTTAGGTTTTGAAAATTTGCAGTATTTCAGAGTATTTACTGTGATTTCACAGTTCAGAGGATTCTTTTGTGGTGCCTGGAGAGTATACTTGGATGTATGCTTGTTAATACTACATAAGAATGTTGATTCTCACCTGCATATTTCATTCGTCAGTATATGGTACGAACTTCTGAGACAGTATGCTTTTCACTAGTTAGCAAGAAAAATTGGCTTCTCTGCCAGTTGAATATTTTGTTATCTATTTTAGCTTGTAATTTCTATCTAAAAGGAAAACGTGGAAAGTGAAGTGATTTCTTCCTGAACCCAGAAAGAGCTAGAAATATATGTATGTGCAATCATCTGTGTGATAGATGTTCTCCACAAAGACAAAACCATTAGGAGCGTTCTTTGTTCACTGCAGCTTCCTAGGGTTTATCAACACAAAGATATTTTGCTGATTTAATATAAATTACTTTGAATAATTTTTGTTATTTTTATATTAATCTGGAAAGAATATAGGGGAATTCACCTGCGCTATGTGAATATTTATAAGCCAGGGTTAAAAGTAGTATAAGCTTTGTGGCATTATTTAATTATGCCTTTTATTATTATCTGTAAAACACTTTCTTTAGATGTAAAACACTGTAGCCCCAAATTGAACTTTTATGTCTACTGCTTTTCAAAATGCTATCTCAAATCCTTGTATGTTATAGCTGGGCTGTTGCTGCAGCTGCCTAAGCTACATATCTGCAGAATTTGATAAGAATCACGGATAAGTGATGATGTGGCAGTTCTTTATGTTGAAGTGGTTTATACTTGTTAGTTATTTCAATTTCAAGAGGAGTTATTTGTCTTTTAAGAAGAATTCAAGGAAGGGCACTGGAAGTATTTTGAATATATTAGGCATTTAATGATTTTGTTTGCCTCATCCCTGCAAAGTAGTTGGCTTCAAGCCAAAGTTAAAGTAAAACTTACTATCTACCCATAAGCCCTAATGAGTAAACATGTCTGTTAAAAAAAAAAAATACAACATAGAAGTTTCTCTGCTATTCTCAGGACTGGTGCTTTTTGGAAACCTGGGTAAGTGTACTGTACTCCTACAATCAGAGACAAATTTGTTTCTATCACTACTTGTTGGAAAAGGTTTTGATCTTAAAGTGGCAAATTTACAAAGCTGGGGAGTGATTGTGGTTGGAGTAGCTTTGAAACAGAATTTGCAATGCTGGATGCTGTTTGCCTAGTGTACAACTCAACTATGTTACACATAGTGAATTTGCTTATCTTTGCAAACATCAAATGTGCAAAATTTGTAATTGAAAATCAAATTCCAACTCTTTCACTATCTATGCTTTTCCATAATTACAAACAAATATAAGCACCTTGCTTCTTCATTGCATTTTATACAGAAATTACAAAAAGATGGACAGTATATCCTGTCCTTTTTATTTCCATCTAGGTACACGAGGCAGAGTTACAACCTAAGCTTTAGTTAGTAGCAGGTGTTCCACATTTTCATTCACAATAATCATTTTAAATGAAACTGCATTGAAAAGCATATTAAGCTTGGTAATTTTTTAGAAGATGTCTCTGCTTTTTCATTTTAGGTTTCTCCAATTATAACGTGAGAGCTAGCCTGTACTTGGAATTAATAGAGTAGCTTCCTTAGAGTAGTGTTGAGAATCAGAGATGAGTGTTATCTTGAGCTTTCGCACTGTGATATAAATCTATGCGGGCTGTGGAATTTCTGCTTTGCTACTTCTAAGTTTTCAAATTGTTTTGAGAAACCTAGAAATTATCACATTTTATATGTTTAGTTCTGACCAACTGGTATAAGGTGGGTAATCTGCACATACTTCTCACAAGTGTGCTTGAGTATTTTGTGTAGACAGTGCTCAAAGTTTTAAGTATCTTAGGCAATATGGGATGAAGTGTGCAGACTGCTACAGGATTATGTACTGAGAGTTTAGGTGTAGCTGAAATGATGCTGTGAAAGGAAGAGAGGGTGTGGATGCCTTCGTGTACCAAGGGAGGACATCACAGTGGGCATAATTGATAGTTGTATTATGCTCCTTAATTTCATTCTCTGTATCCCAGTGAATCTGCTTCTACCATTGTTTTTATCCAAAAATTTAACAAAAATACAGTTCCCTTATGCCTAATTCAGTTATATGGATACAAATACTGGATAATTCTAGGGACATTGTTACTTTGTATTTTAATCAGTGCAAAATAAACCCCATCGAATTAGGTGGAGGGAGTGCCAATTTAAAATATTCAAAATCATACCAAATATATTCAAGATCCTCCTGTCTCAAAATAAATTCTGTAGTCTTTCTCAGATTATGTCCTTATAATTGAAGCAATTTCTGCTTTTGAATGTCAGAGAAAATATTAATATTGCTGGTTGCATTTAAACATATACAAGTTATTTTCATGTGTACAAGTACACAAAATCTTTCAGTACCAGAAGTAGAAACTAATGCTTTTTTCTCCTACCAAACATAAAATTTAAAAGCTAGTGGTCCACCGTGAAACTTAGAGCCAATCACACATTGCAGAAAATCTCAAAAGGAATACTGACAATGAGAAAAAAATATTTTTAAACTGCTAGCCAAAGTGATTCTGTGGCTTTTCATTCTTCTAGCTCTGCAGGAGTAGCAGGTGTATATTTGTGGCAAAAGTCTTTTATTTTAAAAGTAAAAAAAAAAATGTCAGAAAGAAGAGTAGAACTTAGAGAATTTTGTTGCATAAGGATGTGTTTCATAAATCCAAGCTAGTACCACTATTTAACCAGTTTAATATTATCATACTAAAAGCATTCATTGTATCTTTCGAGGGAAAAGTAACACATAACATACACTTCATCAAGGCTCTAAGGAAATTCTGAGGAAGTGGCAGTGGTTGGAGGCCTTCAGTGCCTGCTTACCACACTCCCATAAGTCCTCACATAGATTTCAAGCCAAATTGTTCTTTTGAGTAAGAGTATTTTTTTAAATTAAAGTGGTTTTGATGTTGTCATCTCCTTTACTTAGTGAACCACAGAATTTTAAGTATCCTAGGAGAAAAAAAACTTTGAAGTTGTGTTAGAAGGATTTGCATGGAGTGCTCCAACCATAGTTATTCTAGATGGGGTTTTTTTCTGTATGCCAACCTTAGTTTTGCCTTCTTTATACAGTTCCAGAGTAAATTGTGTTTAGCCTATGCAAATTTCTTTCCTAGTCTTTATTAAATTTATTGTTCTTTACTTCCATTCTAAACTTCTCCGGTAACATATGTTATTGTAAAAAATTGTTTATGACTCTGTATGGAGATATAATTTCATATCAGTGGTGGATGGAATGACTTTTGCAAGTGTTCAACAGCTGGTAAAAATGTTTTGTCATCCTTTTATCAGAAATTACATAAATAGTAGATATACAGTGGAAGGAGAAGCAAGAAAATGGGCTTCCTGGTAGGTCCTTATCTCTTGGGTTCTGGTGAGTGTAAGGATTAAGATTTTGATCTTAAGATTTTTGTGATGGATGCTTTAAAATCAAGTTTTTAATCACAATGTTCCATTTTACTGGAACTTGCACCTAAGAAACTCTTGACATTCCCAAGAATATTTCAGCTCCAATAGTTAAGTTAAAAATTGGATACATTTTCATAATATACAGAAATTATATATGAAAATTTGTCATCTGTATATTAGCCATGAAACCATTTTCACTTATTTTCCCACATATCTTTGCAAAAATATTCACATTTCAGATCAAAAAATGTTTACACAAGTGTATCTCTGGAAGTGTTCAAGGCCAGGCTGGACGTGGCCTTGGGCAACCTGGTCTGGTGGGAGGTGTTCCTGCCCATGGCAGGGGGGTTGGAACTCGATGATCTTTAAGGTCCCTTCTAACCTAAACCATTCTATGATTCTATGATTCTATAAATCTGATTTTCTGATGTGGGTAGAACAATCACCTGTGAAGCTAAAGACTAAAACAAATTCCAAAGAGAAAACATTTATGTCTTAACTTCTTTTTACTGGCCTCCCGAATATTTATACTTACTGTATATACTTGCCTTGTTTGTTGAACTCCTTCAAGCTGCCTAGTGATTGCTGTTGGGTTTGTATAATGTTTCTTACTAAAATATGCAGATTTCTATTTCCCTCTGTCTGAACCCTTGACTCATACAGAAAAATACACATGGCAGGTAAGTCTAGCCATCTGAGGGCAGGTTCTGCTCTTGAAAGAAGGCTAAATCTTAAGAACAATAACAATAACATATAACAGATCATGGGTGGCAGCAGAACAGAAGTAAAATCAGTATTTAAGGAGAAAATTTAGGCATTCTATACTGTCTGAACAAGCCTTTGGATTTCTGTGGCTTATGTAAAAAGGACTGTAATAGGGAGAGGGAAGTGAATGTGTGCCATGAGATTCAGGCAGTAAAAAATGAGTACAACTTTCTTTTGTTGTGGAGTGTGGATTTACAAATGCCTTTTCAATCCTTTTTTTGAAACAAAATGGGAATGTGTCACAGAAATACATATTCTTTATGGATTTAGAGGAGATAGCTGACTTGCTACCTGGTGGCATTTAACAGTAATTATAAAGATGGTGCAATTCTCAGTGAACTTCTATGTTTCTGTTAATGCTGCTAATTGAAGTGTATATCTGGATATTCTGTGAAAAAAAAAATTAGTTTTTTTCACTACAGCTAAAAAACATTAATTTGTTGTTCTAATTAGAAAAGAGACCCAGAAGTATAAATCAGTTGACAAAAGGATATAAATGGAAAATATCGTGTTTCTTAATGACAGGAATGTCTTCAGGAGAGACAGGCAAGGGAAACAAGGAGGTGGTGTTGACTTATATGTTGATGAGCAGCTGGAATGCATGGAGCTCAACCTGGGGGAGGGTACAGAGCCAACTGAGGGCCTATGGGTCAAGTTTACAGGGAAATCAGGAGCAGGGGACATTACAGTGGGGGTATGCTACAGGCCACCCGACCAAGAAGACCAAGTGGATGAAGCCCTCTATAAACAGATAGGGATGGCATCACGCTCACAGACCTTGGTTCTCATGGGTGACTTCAACCACCTTGACATCAGTTGGAAGGATAACACAGCCAGGCACAGGCAATCCAGGAGGTTCCTGGATTGCATTGAGGACAACTTCCTTCTCCAAGTGGTTGAGGAGCCAACGAGGAGAGGAGCCATGCTGGACCTTGTTCTTACGAACAAGGAAGGGCTGGTTGACAGGGTCAAACAGCCTGGGCTGTAGTGACCATGAAATTGTCGAGTTTGAAATCCTCAGGGCAACGAAGAAGGTGCGCAGCAGGCTGACGACCCTGGACTTCAGGAGAGCCGACTTTGGCCTCTTGAAGAATCTGCTTGGTATGGTGCCGTGGGATGAAGTCCTGGAAGGAAGAGGGGTCCAAGAAAGTTGGTTAATATTCAAGGACCACCTCCTCCAAGCACAGCAGCAATGCATCCCCACAAAGAGGAAGGCAGGCAGAAAAGCCAGGAGGCCTGCGTAGATGAATAAGGAGCTCCTGGAAGTGACCAAAAGAAAAAAGGAGGCCTATAGGGAGTGGAGACAGGGACGGGTAGCCTGGGAGGATTACAGAGGAATCGTTCGAGCAGCCAGGGATCAGGTTAGGCAAGCTAAAGCTCGGTTAGAACTAAATCTGGCCAGGGACATTAAGACAAACTAAAAATCCTTCTATAGGTATGTCAGCAAGAAAAGAAAGACTACGGAAAACGTAGGCCCTCTCCGGAAGGAAACGCAAGAACTGGTTACCTGGGACAGCGACAGAGCTGAGGTACTCAATGACTTTTTTACCTCAGTCTTCACGGACAAGGACAGCAGCCGCACTGCCCAAGACACAGATTGCAAAGGAGAGGATTGGGAAAATGGAGCACCGCCCACTGTAGATGAAGATAAGTGAGAGACCACCTGAGGAACCTGAAGGTGCACAAGTCCATGGGACCTGATGAGATACATCCGTGGGTCTTGAGGGAACTGGCAGATCAAGTTGCGAAGCCACTAGCCATCATATTTGAGAAGTCGTGGCAGTCTGGCGAGGTTCCTGCCGACTGGAAAAGGGGAAACATAACCCCTATTTTCAAAAAGGGAAACAAGGAAGACCCGGGGAACTACAGGCCAGTCAGTCTCACCTCTGTGCCTGGCAAGATCATGGAGCAGATCCTCCTGGAAACTCTGCTGAGGCACACAGAAAACAAGGAGGTGATTGGCGACAGCCAACATGGCTTCACCAAGGGCAAGTCATGCCTGACAAATTTGGTGGCCTTCTACGAAGGGGTTACAGCGGCAGTGGACAAGGGAAGATCAACTGATGTCATCTACCTGGACTTGTGCAAAGCGTTTGACACTGTCCCACACGATATCCTGGTCTCTAAATTGAAGAGACATGGATTCCATAAATGGACCACTTGATGGATAAAGAACTGGCTGGACGGTCGCACTCAAAGGGTTGCGGTCAACGGCTCAGTGTCCAAGTGGAAAGCAGTGACGAGTGGCGTTCCTCAGGGGTCAGTACTGGGGCCTGTACTATTCAACATCTTTGTCAGCGACATGGACAGTGGGGTAGAGTGCACCCTCAGCAAGTTTGCTGATGATACCAAGCTGTTTGGCGAGGCAGACACGCTGGAGGGGAGGGATGCCATCCAGAGGGACCTGGACAGGCTGGAGAGGTGGGCCCAAGCCAACCTCATGCAGTTCAACAAGGCCAAGTGCAAGGTCCTACATCTGGGTCAGGGCAATCCCAAGCACAAATACAGGCTCGGCGGAGAATGGCTGGAGAGCAGCCCTGTGGAGAAGGACCTGGGGGTGATGATTGACAAGAAGCTCGATGTGAGCCAGCAATGTGCGATCGCAGCCCAGAAGGCCAACCGTATCCTGGGCCGCATCAAAAGAAGTGTGGCCAGCAGGTCAAGGGAGGTGATTCTGCCCCTCTACTCCGCTCTCGTGAGACCCCACCTGGAGTACTGCATCCAGCTGTGGAGTCCCCAACATAAGAAGGACATGGACTTGCTGGAGCGTGTCCAGAGGAGAGCCACGAGGATGATCCGAGGGCTGGAGCACCTCTCCTATGAGGAGAGGCTGAAAGAGTTGGGGCTGTTCAGCCTGGAGAAGAGAAGGCTCCGGGGAGATCTTATTGCGGCCTTCCAGTACCGAAAGGGGGCCTACAGGAGAGCTGGGGAAGGACTTTTTACTAGGGCATGTAGTGACAGGACGAGGGGGAATGGCTTTAAACTGGAAGAGGGCAGGTTTAGATTAAACATTAGGAATAAGTTTTTCACTTTAAGGGTGGTAAGGCACTGGAACAGGTTCCCAGAGAGGTTGTTGAAGCCCCATCCCTGGAGGTGTTCAAGACCAGGCTGGACGTGGCCTTGGGCAACCTGGTCTAGTGGGAGGTTGGAACTCGATGATCTTCAAGGTCCCTTACAACCTAAACCATTCTATGGTTCTATGATTCTATGTATCTGAACATAGACTTCTAAAATTATACAGATTAATTCTTCCCTCAAAAAATCTAGAACTGCTGGTAATAGAAACCATAGACCAGTTACCTAAGACATAGAAATCTGATCAAAGATGTTTAAAGCTGTTAGGTTATTCTGGCCTGAGAGTTTTGATCTTCATCCACTTTAATTTGTAATGTGATATACTTCCAGGTATAACCGTGACGTTAAATCACAGAAAACAAAAAAAGTAATTTTCAGCTTGTAAAATAATTGAACCAATGTATATATAAATTATAAATATTTAATGTTCACTATCCTAAGATAATTATTACTTCAATTTTTACCTAAATTAATTTGATCCTAATGACATAGAGTTATTGCTCTTCAGTTTTATCTTGAATTTATGTTTCTCTTTAGTCTGAATTCTCATACTTTCCCTGCACAGAAGTCCTCTGCATTCTTAGTTAAGAGACTTTAGGTTTTGGCACCTGCAGAAATTCTTTTTTCCTTAATTTTTCATGGTTCTAGTTCCTCTTACATGTGTGACACAGTATGTATGTGCCTTCAAAAACTTCTTTGAAGGTTTCCATTTTCTGAGGTAAGAGTATATCACTTTGCATTTCCCACTGACATGCCTTCTTCTTGACTTCCATAGAAATATGAAGAAATGTTTACATTCCAGTTTCACTTTCCAGATTCTTGCAACAAAAATTAAATTCAAAATGATGGGCTGGAATTTCAGACAGCTGAAACATTTTCTCTGATTTTGATTATCTGACTTGAATTATTATTCTCATCATGGCAGGTATTTTCTTTTCTAGATACTGCACTCACCCTGCATCTAATCTAACAGATGTTCAGCTATCATTTCATACTTTCTGTGGAAAATTGTTAATACAGTATTTTTGAGGTGTTTACAGATATTTTGTTACAGCAGAATTTGCGGAATTCATGTTCTTTAGAACATTTACCTTTGCACTTTCTGGAAAGAAAAAGTGGTATTAGTGGAGAACTATGCATTTGTTTGCTTTCCAGTTACCCATATCTGAGACCTCCATGGACTGTGTCACAGCTCCCTTCTTGTCCTTTCATGCACCCAGAGAGAGGGAAGAAGGGCAAGTCAGGATGCAGCGGTATGAGTTCGGTTCTCACCCTGACACTGAGCTGTGACAGCTCCAGGAACTTGTGTAGTTATTACATGATTTCTAACAGTTATTTTACATGCTTTTTCTTCATTGGTTCCCAGTAACGTATCATACTTGCACTCCCATTAGCCTTGTTATCCCTAAAAGGGAGCTTTACCTGACTTGCAAGATTCCACTCTTTTAGTGACCAGTATGTTTTCTTCTGAGGTTAGATTTCTGCTAAGATAAAAAAAATATGATTTGGATCTCTTCCTGGCTGTTGAACACAGACAGAGAAAGTACTGAAGGACTACATATCTTGTAGAACTCTGATACTATATTTAACGTTAATTAAATCTTTGCTTTACACTTCTACTTAGTCTTCCTGAGGCTCTCTCCCCTTTCTATAGCACCAGTTTCTTTCTTTTATATTTGCTCTTTCTTTTTTGTTCTCTTTCTCTCTGGTAATTAGGTTCCTTCTCAAATAATACAAATTTTGCTATGATTGTCCATATCAATACCCTTATTTAGTTTTACATAA
Source organism: Pluvialis apricaria (assembly GCA_017639485.1). Taxonomy (NCBI): domain Eukaryota; kingdom Metazoa; phylum Chordata; class Aves; order Charadriiformes; family Charadriidae; genus Pluvialis; species Pluvialis apricaria. The sequence continues at coordinate 99,999,172 of CM030009.1, forward strand.
ATGTAAAATACAATAATATATCATAGAATCATAGAACCATAGAATGGTTTGGGTTGGAAGGGACCTTAAAGATCATCGAGTTCCAACCCCCCTGCCATAGGCAGGGACACCTCCCACCAGACCAGGTTGCCCAAAGCCCCATCCAGCCTGGCCTTGAACACCTCCAGGGATGGGGCCTCCACAACTTCCCTCGGCAATATTTTCTAGTGCCTCACCACCCTCAGAGTGAAAAATTTCTTCCTAATATCTATTCTAAATCTCCCCTCTTCCAGTTTGAAGGCATTCCCCCTCGTCCTGTCACTGCATGCCCTTGTAAAAAATACACATTTCTAAAATAAAAATCTCTCCAGTGTTTTGTGCATGAATACTATGTGCATATACAGATTATCCAGAATTTTGTAATTTATTATTTCTGTATGCAGGCACCAAGCTCTTCTGTCAGATAAGCATAAAATCCTTCATGAGTTCATATGCTCCCTCTGTTCTTCCTTCATCCCTGTTTTTTGCTCCTTGCTCTTTCATTTTCCCTCCTACCAACTTCAAAAGAGAAGCTGCTGTTGTCAGCTATGCTCTTTTTAATAATAGTACAACTCCTGCTTCTGCTGCTGCTTTTTTGAAGCTGTGCTACCATCAAACAGCTGAGAAACGAACTGTCAGCAGAAAGTTGTCTTGAGGCTAGTGCACTCACTAGGTACAAGAACTTTAGAATTACAAAAAAGGGTTAATGTTCCTGACATTTTCATATTCTGTTAGTATACTGATGTTAGCAATAACTCCATAATTAAGGTCGCAGTAAGTTTCACTCATTCATAAGGCAAAAATCCCCTGTCATTGTCAAAAACATTTTTAAAAATAGGAAGAAAATCACAGTGATCTGCTCATTTCAGATGTATTTTACTAGATAATAATTACACATTTTGGTTTTGTTTTAAATTAGTACACTTTCAGTTCATTCATTTTACAAGCACACCTGATTTTACCAGGTGGTGATGAGGTTACATCTATTTCTCTGGTAGATAATTAGTCAACATTTAATTACATTGAGAAATCTCAGACAAGATTCTTTTGATATAAAAATGGATTTGAATCAGAAAGTATGCATAAGAAGAATATTTAACTCAGAATCTTAAAATAAAACGTAAAAGGGTTAAAACATGTATCTGTCTTCACCTAGTACACCAGCAAGTGAGGATCCAAAAAGGACATCTGTGCCTTCTTCACTTGTTTATATTCATGCATCTTAAAATAAAGAGAAGTGAACACTTAAAAGTACCCATGCATTGTTGTAATACCTTTTAGCAGTTAATGTAAATACATGTATAAAAATATAGATAAGAAAAATAAAATAAAACAAGCCTACTTATAGGCTGATAGGCAGAATATGAGAATCAGTAACTGTGCTGGGCACGTCACTTTATTAAATCACACCATACTGTTGTTGAAAACCATTTTCCTATTTAATGCCTTTATTAGCAAGGATTTTATCAGTGGTTGGTTGAGCATAGCAAATACTAAAGACCAACTGTTATTCGTAGAGGCTCCCAAAACATAGATTATCTGTTAAAAATATGGGGAAAGAGATAAGATATGTGATTTATAGAAAATTACTACATATGTCAGAGGCAAAGAAACTAATCCAAGAACAACTGGTTTGCATATAATTTTTAATAGATTATAAACCATCTTTTTTTTAATGCAAAGACAAATGTACTTACCTTCTTAATAATGATATTTTCCCTAATTATGTGCAGTATGTGTTTAAGAAGCATACAGATGGTAAATGTCAATGGACTAAAAATGTCTGGACTTTTTGCAGTTACTTTAAATTATTGGCAGAATGTGAAGAGATTTCTCTTTAAATGTGTTAGGAGAAAAAGTTTGAAAATATACACAATTATTACGTTTGTGCCAATAAAGATTAACCATCATTTGAGAAATATTTCTTTGTTAAATACAGTATACATTCTTACAATTTTTTATTCTATTCCTTACTGATTTTACTTGTTTGCATGATTTAATTTCATCAACATGTCAAAGCAAATTTTGATACTTAGCCACAGAGCAAAATAGATTGCAAGTGGTCATAAAAAACTGATACAGTTATTAAGTTTTACTTCTTCATTTTCACTTTTAAGAGAGTCAGCATAATGCTGTTCACAATCCCTTCAAGGACATATTGTTTAACTTCTACTATATATGGTAGTCTATAACTTCTGCCAATTGTATTTCAGATATCACAGCCCATGTTTATAGCATTCCTTATGGACACTGGCTCCTTTTTCATAAGTTGTGCTCGTAAATTATTTTCCTGTGCTCTCAGAAGCTGTGTTCCTCAGATCTACCCATATTCTACTTACCCTCCTAAAACTAAAGATGGGCCTTTCAGGCAATTCAGTCATAGTCTATTTGTCAGTTGTTTCAGCTGGCATTCTCAAGCAGAGCATTTCACAGTATCCTTCCTCTGTGACAAAATATGTTTTTGCCTAATAAAGCTTCATCCCCTAGTTTAATGGGAATTTAAATCTGTCTTTTCTAGATAGGCAATCATTTGAGCCCAGTGGACACTTGCTTGCCATCATGCTGATGTACAAAAATAGCCTTACAGCTTGCAGTTTCTTGTGAAAGAATGATTGCTGAGATCTGGTTTCTTTGACCTGATCCCCTCACATAAGCTCTACTAAGGTCAAGACAAGTTACCCTTAATATCCAACAAGATTTTTTAGTCAGATGGTTCCTGATCCCTCTCTGCTTCTGGAACCTGTCTGTTTTGCTTAAGACTCAGGCTCTTCCTAGGAAGGTAACCTCCCACGATATACGGTTGGTAGCATATGCTCTTTTACATTGCCAGAACAAAATTATTTAGAGGGACACTCTACCTCCTCATGTGCACTGTAGAAAGATTTAAAAGACTGTCCTTTCAAAGGATCTCACCATCTAGCAGATAATATGAAGAATGCTTTTATTCACCTGTGTGACTTGTAAGACTCAAGTTCGAGCAGTAACACTCATTGAGGTTTCAAGGAGTAATGCTACCTTTGGGGGAACTGTCCCAAATTTTTTACTTTACTAGTAACAATGAGGACTTTCTTCCAAATTTTTACTAGTGGGCAATGTGAACAGACAGAGTCACTGGGAGAAGAGAAATAAGCAATTCATCTGTAACTTACCTTCTTCAAGACATGCTGTCTGTATATACATTCACAACGCTCCCCCACTTCATACTCTGAATTCAATGTAACTTACAGATTTACTTATTGATAGAAACTTGAAACGCCTGGCACAGCATGTGTAGGGAGGGGAGAAGAAGATAAGGAAACAAATGATGCAATATGTGCATATATCAGTTATGCTAGGGTTAAAAAGCAGTGACTTTTTTAACAGTGAGAGTGCAATACATTTTGAAAGACAATTATCAGGCTATTGTAGAAGGAAATCATAAAAGCCAAAGGCATAAAATCCAGTCAAATTAAAATAGCTTTGGAGTTAATTAGGTATTCAGAATACAAAATATGTCTAAGCATAAAAGACTTTCAGTAGGTCATCAGGATTTGTAACAGACTGAAGAAATGCTGTGTTGACTAGAGAGCTGCTCTCAAGGAGGGAGTTCACATTGCGAATTGTCTCTGCTATGAACTATACAAAAGCAAATGATCAGGAAGTTGCAAACATCTGTTGCCTCTCTCTATCTGCTAAAATACATTATCTTTTTCTTTCTGTTTTGTCCTCCAAATTAAAGTTGATCATTTTCTCTTTACAAATTAATAGATTTTCCAGCAAGGACCTGCCCCAAGTACACCTACATTCTTTTTACCTTTCTGAATAAAAATGTTAAGGGATGTTCTAAGCTGTGGCAACCTCCAACAGTTGCAGGCCTGGGACTCCCTCCTGCCCAGCTGCTGGGACCCAGCTCAGAGACTTGGGGGTCTCCATCCCAGGCTGCTGCTTTCCCATTTGCAGGTTAAACCATGCAAAGTTAAGTATGTATCCCAGAGACACACAGACATGCACGCAAGCAGACACATACAGAACATGACACAGCTGGCTACACAGGCTACCACAGGCAAGGCACTGCCTTCAACAGGACGTGCCTTGAGGACTCACATAAAACATGACTGTAGAAAGCCAAGTCCTCTCTTCCTCTCTGGCTGGTAAAGATAGAAGTTCACTAGTGAAGGCACATGCATGACACTTGCTAGATTCACAACTGCATGCACACAAGTACCAGCACGGGCCCCTGTGTCCATCCCTGCCCAGATCCCAGGTCTTCTTATCCGCCCCATGGGTCTCCTTCTCACTAGCTCACGGACAGTTACACACCCGTCCCTCAGGCACTCCACACTCGGGGGTCCCCCAGATACCAGCACGGACCCTCTACCTGTCTGATACCCATGCCTGGACATGGGGCCTCCTACTCACAGGCAGTACATCTTGAATCTTGCTAGTGAATACACTCACCCACGCCGAGAAGCTGGCAGCAGGCATACAGTGTGGGACCCGTGGTCCCACTCCAGCCACCGGCCCTGAGTCCCTTGCTGACTTTACTTACACCAGTCGCTCCCAGTGACTGGCAGCTGAGACGCTCACCCACACCAGTACCACACCAGTAGCTGGTACTGAGACCTTCACTGGCTGCAGTTGCTGGCACCACAGGCCCAGGGGTGCCTACACCCTTGGTCTGACTCCAGTTGCTGGCACCAGACCCACTCACATTGGTCCCCCCAGCAGCTGGCACTTAATCCTTGCAGCACTATAATATGTGGGATAGAGAGTGAGATTACACAGAGAGATAGTTAAGAAAGGATTTCATAAGAAGAAAGGACAGATTGCTGTGATCAGACGCAGGGCTCAGTCAGACAAGCATGCTGACCATTTTACACGCAACCCTCCTCTTTTATGCCCCTTCAGGTCTGTTTCTCCTTTGTTCCTCCCCAGTTCCTTGTTTGCACACATTGCCGCATTGGTTGGCATAGTTCTACCAACACAACCCTCCCCCGATATCCCAGACTCTCAGGTTTGCACCGTTCTCAGTTGCAAAGTCCAGGTTGGCACTCCTCGAAGCCATGCCTGAAGTTTCTTGATAGCCCATCAATTAGTGTGACTGACAAGATTGGTTTCTTGTCATTGTTTCTGTTACTGTTTGTTTGTTATGTCTGTGTTTTACTTATTGCCTTCCCCTTTTCCTTATCATCCCATTTCGACAGGGTCCTCGATCAGATAATCTTACTGAAATAAGCATTCCCACACTCTGCATGCCCGTACCAGTTAGTGTAACTGACCAGGTTTGATTCTTGTTACCACCTCCATTTGTTGATCAGGTTTGTGCCTCTGCATGTTTTGGTTCCCCCTTTTCCTTGTCATCCCATTTGACAAGGTTGATGATCAGATAACCTTAAGGAAGCAAATGCTCTCACCTACCACATACCCTTATAAAAATTTATTTTACAGACTATGTATTGTGGTTTTTTTCTCAACTCGGCTATGGACAATGGATAGGAGAGGTGCTCCAGACAAGCTGGACAATTGGATACAGATATGACACGGAAACTCAAGGTTCTGGGTTTCCAAACATTATGATTCGGGAAGTTAAGAACATAGCAGTCTCATGCTCAAATACTGCTGAACAAATATATGCAGTAAATTCAATTTCATGACCTAGCTATTGAGTCTTTTTTACTTCAGTTAAATATAGTAAAATATAGTGCAAAAAACAGATTAACATTTTAACAGTTTATCTTGAAGTGGAATAAAAATCCTAAACAGGAACTGTCTTACCTTCTATGAGAGGTAAATACAGTCAAATTCAAAGGGCAAATTCATAAAAAATACCCGTCCAAAATAATTTGCAATTGTAGGTGTCAGTTCTTTTTTTAGTAGATGAAGCATGTGCCATCCATCATTTAAGCAGAAATACTTTGCTGTCATATTTACAATATACTATTTAGTGGAAGTGAAAAAAGATTGAAAGATTTTTTTTAAATATCTTTTTATTCTTAGTTTGACCTGTGCAAGTAATAGTATGTCTGATGTTTTGTAGCTAACAATCTTCTCATCAAGTCTGAAATGTATCATTAATTGGGAAGGGTAAATTGTTCATAATCTTTGCAGAGATTATAAGAAAGAGGAGATGTTCTCATAATTTTTGTTTCCTATAACATGGTTGAAAAGCTGAATGAAACAGTAAATTATGATATTATAGTATTTTTGTGATTTGGTTTTTTTACCATTACCTTTGTCACCTTAAAGATGTCACACTGCCAGATGTAGAGAAAAGTTCATCTTCAGTTAATGTAAAGATCTCCACAGGGTTTATGCAACTGCAGTGCTATAAAAGTAAATTTTGTCTTTTGGTTATTTTCTTTTACTTTGACCTGTTATCAACTGTTGATACAGACTTTGATTTTATTCTCACAGTCACTCAAGCAGAGTGACTCCTCAATGTCACATAGGCAGATGACTAGCAATGGCGTTCCAGTAGTGTAGAATGTTTTTGGAAGGTCCTACACTTTCAAAAGTATGACTGTCTCCATTTTTGTTTTCAAAGCTAGTGAACGGAATTTTGGAGACCAGTTTCTTCACTTGTATCTTGTGGAGGGAAGACCCACAGTTCGATTCAGCTGTGGAAACTCTCAGAACATTCTGACTATATCCGTCAATCAATCCATTAGCAAGGGTATACTCATCCCCATCACAATAAGGTAAGAACTTACCACTGTGTTACACTAAAAATTTTTAGTCATATGTTTTGAGCTACAGCGTGACTTCACTTTTTTTTTGACAATAAAAAGACAAATCATATTGGAAAGCAAAATTGTATGCATATTTGGAAACCTTTTTCATAAGGTAGTGTCCTTGACTGAAAATACATGGTAGTTCACACAGCTTAGTTCAGTCCTTTGGAGAACATATAAATTGTTCAAACTCCAGACACTTTTATAGATACAGCTGAAGTCAGTTTGAGAACTGAAACAATTTAAACATAGCATTGGAGGTTACAAATGGATAGCTCATAATTTATGCTTATTAATTTACACATTGAATGAATTAGATTTGTCATCAGAATTCTAGTGCTAAATATAGCAGTAATTTATTGTTTAATTTTAAGATGAAAAATTAAAAATGGGCATGCTAATAACATCTCGCAATGCAGTAAGATGTCATATTTACCTATGCAACTGTAGTGTCAGCAGTATACAATGGTGGCTGACCAGTACTGTCATTTTTCATCTAGTACACACAATAGTTCACAGAATAGTTAACATATAATTTTGGAAAATGTATTGGTATCATGCCTTGGTAATGGATTAACTCTTTTCCAATCATCGTATTTCATATGTGCAAGTTCAGAAAAAGGTAAGAATTAAATAATATAGATGTTGTGTTGTATTTATATTAGTAATATTAAAATAATCGTAAAGTATTTAATATTTACTGTAAAAATACTTTAGAAATCACTCCAATGCCCATATAAAATAAAAAGTTACTGTGATTAAGGTATTATTTTATTTATTACGTAGGTAAAATATCAGAGTTAATTGCTGCATCTGAAATGTAAGCATTTGTGATGTGAGGGGACTTATTGCACAAGTTATTAAATTAAAGGTAGTTTTAACTAGGACCATTTTTGCTGTTAGAAGGTGGTATATGAAGGAGACTGCAAAAGTTTCCCTGAAACATGCACATCAGAGTTCTCAAAATTACCTTCTTACTACCAAAAAAGGAAAACAAAAGCATCATTTGAAGATTTTTGTATTTGCCTTCTGAACTGTTTCTGTATGATGTAAATGTTGCAAAATTCTAAAATGCTGCTCATGCCAGCAGGTTTAATGATCTCAGTCTGTAGAGTAGATTGGTATGGGGACAAGAGGCTGTTTAGGCTTTTTTGGGTTAGATGTTAAGCTCACCCCACAGGCTTTATTATATTCTTTTAGAAACAAACTTGTTAGAATATAAATATATGATCTCTTTTCAATATATAGAAGGATGAAAGGATCTACCATTTAAGAAACTATTTATCTTCCATCTTATATTTCTTCTTAGCCACAGGTCTGTACATTATTCTCATGCTCCATTTCAAACAGTTTTTCACTCTTTTATTCTATATTAGTACTAATGCCTAGTATTAATGAAGCAAAGTCACTAGCATACATTCAAATCTAATTATTTGTTAACTGACAGTGTATTAATCTATTTCAGGATTTTTGTACAAATTGTAAATTTATGTAAAATTTACAAAGAAAATCCTATCCCTTCCTCTCCCTATGACCCAGCAGATAAAGATTTTTTTTTCTCTTAGAAGGTATTTCGTAGAAGTATACATTTCAATAATAACAAAAGATTCTAATTTTTTTTTTTTCATCTCAGAGACTATTCTTGTGTGAGACATTGATCACCTAATCGCGCTGCATTAGCTGTGGTAGTGTTGTTGCTGCTTCATAAGATTAAGACATTAAAATGCTGTACAGATTTCAAAGCCTAATAATATATTAGCAACAAATGCAGCTAAATGGCATTTAAAAGATTGATTCTTGTTATAGAGTTCAAGTTCACACCGGAAAATAAATTTATTTCCCTCTTTTTTACATTAAAATTAACACCTGTATATTTATGGCTTTATTCTCCATGTTGTTACACCAAAAATAATGTCAGTTCAATTTACACATTACTTTTGTTTACTGGAATTTATACTCTATCTTTAAAAGAGTGGCATACTAAATAACTTGCAAGGTGTGATTGTAGACTGTGACTGGCGGGATTTATATGCATCTGACTTTATGGGCTTGGCCTTCAAAATGACTAGTGATTATTCTTGTGAGTCCTTCTAAAATGTAGAGCGTGCAGTATATCCTTCACCAAGCAGCAATAAAATTGTAATCCTTCAGCAATCATCCTTAACCTCTGCCAAAGAAAAAAGCAAACTTGACAAGGCATTTGTGGCCCCCCAAGATCTTGTATCATAGGCTATAAAATATGAATCCGTGACAAAACTGTTGATTTGTGTTCTCTTAGTGGCTGTTGAAGATAGATAGCTGTACCTGTATGTTTTACCTGCAAAATTAATGAGGTTTTTTTTTCCTTGTAATCCGGGAAAAGGGACAGACTGGAATAAATAACTATTTTTGTTACGGTTTGAAAATGCTCAAACTGGGAGAAAATATTTCTGTTAAATTAGATTTGAATAAGGCTATAAGATCATATTTGACAGATATCCCAGTTCTGGATGCAAATATGGCTCCAGTGGATAAACAACATAATTAACCCGGACAATAATGTCTATATAATCTTCTCAAACTTTTTCTTTCTATATCTACCATATACAAGAAGCTAAGATATCCCCATAGTTTACACCTATTACTTTCTTTTAACTATATGATTAGTTTCTTTAGATATGGCCATTTCTTTCAAACCTGATGAAGATTAAATGAGTTTTAAATGTTCAGTCATTGTCATTATGGTTCTTGTGAAATGACAGCTTTATAGAAAAAAAAAATAAAACTTTGATTGCTTATGTTTTTTGCCTTGCCTAAAGAAACTAGAGACCTGTTTCAATCCAGTTTTATTCACTGTTCCCATTTCTGTTTATTTTATAATGATTTGATTGCTGGATTTGAAAATATGCATTTGTTTGGGTTTAATTTTTTGTGATTTCATAATTGAGATTATATTCATCTTTTCAGTTAAAGCTTTGAGCACATACTTGAGATGTAGTTTGGATTATGGATTTGTTCTTTAAAATTATTCAAAGAACATTAGTTCAAACACATTTCATTCCATGTGTGGGTTCTGAAATGTGTTTGCCTGATGCAAACTTTTTTGTACATTATTTGTGGTTAAAGTGATGTGACTGTCACTGGAGCCAGATGGTGTTTCTTCAATTCAGTGGGTGAAGTAAAGGAACTTTAACAAGCAAGAGATTGATATAATCAAGTCACTAGGATTTTGATTTTTCTAGATAGGGGGATAGATTTTAGCTTTTGGAGTGAGAATACTGTTTTTTTTCAGATATCTTACACTTTTCATCTCTAAATGATAATTTTTTAATTATATTTCCTTAAAAAGTTTAGATTGTTTGTTCTAGCCAGTGGTGAGGGACACCAGATTCTCTTCTGTTTGGAAGATTCTAGGCAAGCATGAATTAAAATCTTGCCTGTATAGGATACTGTCACTCTTTTCCATCTTATTTACGTGCAGAATTGTCAGAATTTTGCTTTGGAATTTAATGAACATAGTTCCCGTCCCCACAGAGCCTTATCATTGTTTTATATGTTAATATTTCAATTATCTTCCAAGTGAACATATTGAATGTAGTTGTTTCCAGTTTTCTGACACACTTTAATTAGTGGTATGGATGTAAACATCTCATGACTGAGAAGGGCACCTTTAGCTGTCCATAAAAGCATTTATTTGTTGAATAAGTTATTCAGTTAATGTTGTTTGGCCAACTCTAGCCTAGACCATGGAGTTCTACGGAAACTGCTGAAGTTTATTATTTCATTTTCATGTTTCAAAAGCAGATAGATCGTTCTGAACTGTGAAAGTCCTAAACATGTTCTTGTACCTCCACATGGAAACTTTGGCAAGACATAATGTACTGAGTGCAAACTACATAATTAAGTTATCAGTATGTATGTTTTTAACTGCACTTTGACTTCCTCCTTTTCTACAGAGGAGGCAGTTGTTTGAACTGATCTTACAGTTTTTTATTGCATGTGCATTCTGCAAATGTGTTTTTTAAAAGAATATGTAAATCACCGCCCATACGATCTGTTTACTCATTTTGAGTCATGGAATTTACCTATTCCATTTCATCATTCCAGAGATATGTATGTTTTCCTATTAGAGCACACTTTTAAGTCATCATTTTGTTAGTGTTTACAGGTGCCAGGTGCTCTGCATAGTGTGCAAGCATTACTGAAGATTGTATTAAATCAGTTAAAAAAAATGACTCGTTTTCTGATGTTTTGCTGTTGTTTCCAACATTGCCAGTTACCTAGGAAAAGAGGATTTTTTTGTTTGATGAATCGGAAACATCTGAGCAGCTCTTTGTAAATATTAGTGGCTTTGTATCTGAACAGGTGTATAGTGCAGCCTGTATTCATGATGTGTGTAAGAAATTTTGCTGTCTTCAAGCACTCCTAAGCTTCATACTTGCAATACTGACTTTCTACATAATCAATTATGTAAAGAATGAGAAATGGAAGCGTGTTTCAGTAGATAACTTGACCCAACTTGATGCACTATCTCCATCATCTTATCACACCTCCCCTTTTCAAAATTATTTGAAGGTTAACAGTGAAAGCAGGCTGTAAGAGATTTAAGAATTGTTATTGTCATATTAATTTATAAATTGATAGAGAAAACACGTTTAGATGTGGTTTTGAAATAGAATATCTTACATACTTTATATTTTAATTTTGTATTTTAAGTCAGCATATACATGAATCACACCCATGTGGATGTTGCATTGCATAAAACTGGAAATGCTGTAGGACATTAAGTAGATCTAATAATTTTTGAATTTAATTCGGAATTAATTCTAGAAGGACTGTATATACAAATATGTGTATTTATATTTACTGCATTTTCTACAGAAATTGCAAATCATAGTAAGTCAGCATAAGTCTTAGTGGGACAAAATCTAAAAATGGCTTTCATAGAGATGATTTTCCACTGAAATTATCTGCAGTTAATGACAATTTATCAGGCCTTCTAAAATCAGTAGAGAACACAGTTCAGTTTGTAATGTGTATCTATTTCATAAAATCATCATCACATTTGCCACTATAAGGTAGGAAGGTTTGTGCAATGTGCACCTATATAATGCTTGTTCTCTGAAAACCTTAATCCCAGTTCCATCAATTCAGCTGTTACAGTTTTACATAGGTAAATCACTACATCTGTTACTCAGTCTCAAAAATAGTCCCATAATACATACATTACATCAAACTAATGCATATAAATTCTTGTATATGCGATTAAAATTGACCATTTGATGGAACATTACAATCAATCAGTTAAATTATTGTGTGGCCTGCTAGTTGCAATAACTCAAATAAGAGAATGAATTCTCATAGAGAGTATAGAAAAGATTAATTTTTGTTTTCGTTTCAGTTTCAGATTTTGTGTTTGAACAGAACTTTCAGTGTGTTTAGTAACATATGTCACTTTCTGAAACACTTTTTTTGCTTTCATTCAGCAACAGTATTCAGTATTTCATCAGTGACCTGTCAAAGCCAACAAAACGTACTGCTCTGGCTATTCAAGTTCATTAGCTACTGACTTGAAAAGCAGATGTTTGAATTCCTGTACCCTTCATGCTCTGGCTTGGACTAGGTCTTCTTAAATTAACTGACCTTACAGGAATATCTCAAGAACACAGAAACTCAGAATCACATGATTTCTTATGTTGGAAGGGACCTCTTGAGATCCTTCTGTCCAACACTTCTGCTCAAAGCAGGGTCACATAGACCATGTAAGTCCATGTCCAGTCAGGTTTTGAATATCTGAAAGAGGCTCCAGTCCCTTACTCATCTATGTGGCCTTTTGCTGAACTCACTCCTGTAAGTCCATATCTTTCATGTACTGGGGAGCCCAGAACTGGATACGTCACTCCAGATGTGGTCTCTCCAGTGCAGAAGAGAGGGGGGAAGTTACCACCTTTCACCTGAAGGACAGTCTTGCCAGTAAAGGCTGAGGTAAAGAAGGCACTGAGTATCTCAGCCTTTTCAAGTTCCTGTGTCAGCAGATCACCTTCCCCGTTCAGCAGTGAGCCCACATCTTCCTAAGTTTTCCTTTTGCTGCTGATGTTCCTGTAGAATCCTTTCTTGTTGTCCTGGATGCCATTTGCCACAGTCAAGTACAAGTCAGCCTTGACTTTCCTAACCCTGTTCCTGCAAGATCAGAGAGCAACGCTATTCTCCTCCTGGATCACCTGCCTATGCTTCCATTCCTTATGCACTTCATTTTCATGTCTGAGTTCAATTAGAAGCTACTTGTTCACCCATGCAGGCCTCCTAGCTGCATTTGCTTGATTTCCCACTTGTGGGGATGGATCTTTCTTGAGCTTATAGGAGGTGATATTTGAATATCTACCAGGTCTCCTGGACCACTCTTCTCTCCAGGGCCATATCTCATGGGGGTTTTTCCAAGCAGATCCCTGAAGAGACCAAAGTCTGTTCTCTGATGTCCAGGGTTGTAGTCCTGCCTTTTGCTTTGCTATCCCTGCTCATTGCAGAGGAGGTTGGAGTAGATGACCTTTAAAGTTCCCTTCCAACCCAAACTATTCTATGATTCTATGATTCTGTGTTTCTATGATTCTATGATTCTAGGTCCAGCAGAGCACCTGCACTCATTCGCTTCTTGATCATCTGTGCCATGAGATTGTCAATGCACTCTAGAAATCTCCCAGATGGCTTGAGCCCTGCTGTATTGTCCTTCCGGCAGACACCTGGACAGTTAATAACTCTGATTCTAGTTAGAAAATTCTGCCAAAAACTTCTGTGTCTCTGTCTTAACTGGGTCATAACCAGATTGATTTCTTCATTCTATTATAAAAGAACTAGATCCCACTGGATTTGGTGATTTTTGTCTCCTCAGCATGAGCAAAGCCTAGTAGAATATACATACTAAATAGTATTTCTATGGTAAATGCTTGCAGACTATTGTCATCTTAGTTCCATACAGTACACACTGACTTCAGAATCCTCTTCTTTCACTTTTTTTTTATGCAGTTATACTCAACATAGATAGTTCACTGAGCTTTTTGTGGCTGTTGTGTTAATGGGAGGGCAGAAATATCATGTGCTTTGGCCATGATTTTTTTCTTTTTTCTTGAACAACGTGATTTTTAAGAATGCAGTTATTATTTTATTTTGAACTTCATAATTTCTAGCTGGGTAGATTTATCTTATATGAAATTGAATTTCCATCATTAACTGATTTTTGATGGTTTATTCCAAAGTGGCTCACCATAGGCCATTTCATATTATATGGAGTCACAATGCTTTCATCTTCCCATTCATAGTATGTCATTCTACTTTGATCTCAGATAGAAGAGCTATATCATGACAGAAGTGATATCTGCTGTGTTTTCTTATTTGCAAGTTAGGGAGCTGCAGGAAATGTCATTTGAGTACCTGCAAGCATGTGTAGTCCAGAAGCTAAAACAACTCATGGAAAACAATGCATTAATGAAGGTTTAATCACTTCTGCTGCTAGGTGTGAGTTTTCTGCAGTTTCTTTCAAATACATTCATATCAATATACATTTTTAAATGTGAGCAACAGTTCAGTAATGCTGAGTAGCACAGTACAGTATTGTCAGCTTTTCTGAAGTGGCAGGCATCTGGACCTCTTCTCATAGTTGTGGTGATTGGCACCCTCCATCATAATGAACTGGACTGAGTCACAGATGGAATGCTATGACCTACCTGAAACCACAGAGGCACATAAGAATCATAGAATCATAGAATGGTTTAGGTTGGAAGGGACCTTGAAGATCATCGAGTTCCAAGCAAAGTGTATTTACCATATTTCAAAGATAAAGATCTTGAAAAAAATATGAGGCTGTTGATTGCTTATGATGTTTAAGAAAAATTCTAATGAGTTTTATTCACTCAATCTAACCTTATCTGCTTTCAAGTTCTAGTCTAAATAAGTTTGTCTGTATAACTATGTGGATTTATGGCAAAAATAAAAAATTCATACAGTAGTCAGACTATTACTGCTAACTAGGCCTCTTTGCAATTCAGCTAAACATTGGCACCTTGTCTTTAGGTTACCTACCTCCATTGAAATATAGAGGTAAGTGTTTAAATCATGAACATTCTGAAAAGATAAAAGAATGGGCTTGCAAAACAATTTTTTTTCTCACAATCTTTTTCATGATTGATAACCCTTTCTTTCTGTTGCAATTACTGCAACTTCAAATCTACTTGAAAATTCAAGGTTCAGATCTTGTGAGCCTTAATGATAAAAGGAATGCATTTTATAAATGTCTTTAGTACCATGAAAAATAACAGTGCAAACAGTGACAAAGTTACTTGATTTTTAAATGAATTTCTCTTTCTTAAGTCCTGTTAGTATGGTGCAGCTTCCAATCTCCTGTTGAACATAGAATTTGAAAAATTTGATTTTGTTGGTAATTTTATGTAATCAAATTTTATGTCAAATCTGGCATTCTGTTAAATTAAATTGTCTGGGGGCAAATGCTGACTTTTAACTCAAAAAGATGCTCTGAACTTGAGCTTGAAATTGACGTAGTAAATTCTTGTCTGTCCTTCAGTATCCTGAAAAAAAAGAGGGCATAATTTAACCTCTGTTCCTCAAAGTATCGTCCACCAGAATTTAAACGTTTTACTTGATAGAGTAAGAGATGCTACAGATGACTGTATTCCCTATTAGAAACAAGGCTAGGTCTTATTTTTATCTATATTATTATCTGTGTTAAGAATCATAGAATCATGGAATCTGTGATTCTATATTATTAACTATTTTAAGAATGTAACATACTTCATTTGTATTACCAGTGCTGCTAGAAGGTATTTATATTCATAAGCATGTTCAACTTAGCACAATAAAGCAAAATCAGGTAGCACACAAAAATCACAGTAACTTTCGCTGTAGTTTATTTTGGATTGCTCATCCTAAAAGAAAAGAAGACTTATAAATCCTGTCTCATTTACAGACTTTTAGTGTAACAACATATAATTTGAAAATCAGCACAAGAAATAAATTCTACCAATCCATGGGTTTTTTGGTACAGGTTTAGTATATTAGGAATAGATTTATTTATAGTGTACATATATGCATATTACATGTGAAGAAAGACTGTTGTGAGCTCCTTTCTTCAATCCTGTGACATACTGGTGACCTTTGACTTCAATAAAGTTGTTCCACTTCCTAGACAACATTTATATTGAAAATATAGTTATATTTTTGTTTCTTATTTTGCAATGTTATTTGGTTTGCCTGCAGGAATAGCTGTCTCATAACTATGTAAAATAATTAATCATTCACCACATACTTGAAGATTTAACTTTTCACTAACATACAAGAAATACAAAGAAATGTTTTATGATGGTGAGCAAAAATAGAAATACTTCTGAAGCCACTTCTGTCTTGCCAGTGGTCATTTTGACATGAGTCAAGCTTTATATTTTGTATACTGACTGTCCCAGTGAGAATGCCTGTATAGCCTAGTGGTAGAATGGAAGAGTTTTTTCATCTTTCCAGTGATTAAGGTGCATCCCTGGCCAATAATTTTGTTTCATTTCCACCATTCTCTATCTCTAAAGTAGAGGACCATACTTGAAAATAATAATGAAGGTTGATATATTCAGTTTTGACCAGTATTTTTATTATGTCCTTTTTTCCTAAGACAAGTTGAACATTTCAGTAGTACCCCTCTTACCCTGAATTTTATTGCTGTCAATTATTGACTGTAAAGAAAAACCAAGTGGTTCAAGACAGCATATTTTCTTTGTATTTTCCTACTAAAATTGAAATGGTAGAAGGAATGGGACTAATCAGGAATGCTTACAAACTTTGCCTTATCAATATCCACATGTTTAAGCAAGATCAGATGTTTAATGACCATGGTAATCTCTAATGTATGTTCAGTATTTCATTGTTACACATATTAAAAATATGTTGGTATTTAGATATGTGAATAGATTGTTAGTTTTTCATGCTATAACCTTCACAAAGCATGACTACAGTATTGTATAATGCAGAACATTCTAACACCTTCCTGTTTAGCAGTCCCTCTTATCAAAAGTAACATAAATAATAGTGTAATTTTCAGAATCAAGAATAACCAGAAAACCTCATTTTCCAAAGAAAGCTCTAGGATTAATAATCACACTGAAGAAACTGTTTCAATACACTGTTGATAATTGTAATAGTTATTTTATTACTTTCCTAGTGACTGATGTTGCTAATAGCAGTTATTAGTTTATGTGATTTTACTGAAGCTCTATGTCACAATTTACTGGGTCTTCTAAAGACAATGAGCTGAGGATTCACCTGAATTAAGGTATACGTTATAAAACATAATGAATGCACATTTCATTACCTTTTATTTTTAGATTTAGCTTTGTGTTATAATTTTAAAATTCTAAGTTTTGAACAATCTCTCATTGAAGTAAGATTAAAGTTCTAATAGTCTTGATAGACCCATTCGCATTTTCTGGATATGTCTGCTATGAAAATTATGTGATTCACCTTTTGAGCAATGTTACAGCTAAAGCATTTGTCAGTGTTCTTTTTATTATATCATGGAAATTCTAAACTGCATTTAACCTAAATTTCCAGAATTTTGGTAAGCTCTTTAGAAATCTCCCTTCACATATTAAAGGAGACACTGCGGTAAGGGTACATACTGATTCTTTCAAGTGTGCTATAGTCCTTTTTTTAATGTGTGCTGCGTAAAGCATTGTATTCCAAGTACTCTTGATGCGATTGCTTACTCAGTGCAGTTTCTCTAGATGGATAGTTTCTGCTCCATGATGTCATGTGATTCACTTTTTTCATCTTCTTGTGGCTGAGACTGCATGAAACATATAGTAAAGATTTCAAAATACTTGGCTGTTCCCTCTGTTCCAGGGAAGATGCAGGATGCAGAGCCCTTCTGATCTGCTTGAAAGGAAGAACAGTGCTTTGACACACATGATAGTACAAAGGGATTTCAGTACTACTGAAGAGGCACTAGGTACTCTACGTGAATGCAGATGTCTGTGACTTGAAGGAAGAAGGAGTAACTGGATTACAGGGGAAATAATAAAGTATTAAAATTCAGGATAACCTGGTATATTGAAAAATATTTTTTTCAATATTGTTCAATATTTTGACAGTATCAATATTTATTTTTTTTTTCTAAACTATATAGAATTCTGTAAAATTCATTAGCTCGGTGTCTTGTCACCCAGTGCTTCACACAGAGGACTTTTCAGACAGCTGTTTGGTTTCTGTTAGTTTGGCACAACACATGGAACTATAGCAACAGAGTATATTTCCAAATAGCTTATGAAGGTGTCCTGTTGTCTTCTTCCTAAGAAATGAGGTGATACTAAATGAGTATTTGTGCATTGTGAGGAATGAAACCAAACAAAAAATCTGTGAAGGTAAAGCAATTTATTTTAATTCTCTTCTGCAAGCCTGTTGCTGCTTAAGTGGAAGATCAATACAGAAATAAAATTGGTTCAGTGTGCTTGTAACAGTTCACAATTCTCTATAGGTTTGCTTTAGCTGAAGCAATAGCAAAAGCTATTTGCTCTGTGGATATTGAAAATAAGTAAAAATTAAAAAACACTGTGCAGCTAGTCTTTGCATGAGCATCCAAAAAAGGAGTGGTGGAGGGACAGGGAAGAAAATGTATCTCACAACAGGCCAGTTTGGCTCTCTTTGACACACCTCATGAGCACCAGTAATTGTAGAAGAATCAGAGGGCAGGTCTCCACAAACAATGAAACAGGCAATGAAGTCATGCAGTTCAGACTGCTGCAGGGCTAACTGGACTTTCTCCTCTGTGCTGAGGAGCTGGGAGCGGTTCTCAGTCTAAGTTAACTGCTCCTAGCTCAGCTGCAAACTTCCTATGTAGTTTTAAGGAGTTTGGTTAATCTCAGCTTGTTACTTAGTTTGTGCAGCTTTAACGTGGTAGTAGTATTTATCTGTCTCAGAAAGGTGTTCAAAAGATTAAATGTTCTGAGGGCAGCTTAAGTATTTAAACAGATTTTTAAAAATGTGGCATTGAGATCCTGGTGCATGATCTGTATTTTGTACTGTGCTCAGTCCAGCTCTGTGACCCAAAATCATCACGGACCTCAGGAACACTAACTTGAGATCTCTGTTTTAAACAGCTCATTGGAAATCCTTTTTTTTCATGGAGGATGAAGGAATGGAGAAACAGCAATGGTTATTCTGTGTTTTATTATTATTTTGTTTTAATTGCTATAACCTTATTTTTTCTAAAATTCTAAATAGATTTCAGGTGGATATTTAATATATAGTTCGCACATACGTAGAGAAGGAGGAACAAAGCACGTGATTGTTTCAAGACTAGTCAGGTTAGGTGTAGTTTTACATACTGGCAGGAGGAAAATTTGGTGCTGGAAATTGAATCACTTGATTAAAGAGAGTATTGAGTAAAATTTACACTTACATTTGTTAAATAGTCCTCCTCAGTAGTCAAGTTAGAGAGAGACGTGAGCTGCATCTTTCTGAAAGTCTGAAAGAAACCCATTTAAGGAACACAACCAAAGAAGCAAGGTATTTCTCTCCCTTTGGCTGAAGTACATCAATTATGTGATGAATTTATATTCTGGAATGTAGTTAATTCAGGTGGGAAAAGATTTTTTATTCATCTCTCCACCACCTTAACCGTCCTTATTACCCTTTGCTTGTTCTTTGAAGCACACATTGACCTGGCTTTTTATTAGACTATAAACTGTCTGTGAAACTTTCTTCTCTGCTTGCTCACTGTTTTGTGCCGCTTGCCTTTTGTCCCACTTTCTTTAGCTTTGTTGATCTGTTTTCTGTGTAGTTACTGATGCTGCTGTTACACCTGTGATCACCTTCACCCAAAGATGCTTTGTCATCTTGTGACCATTACTTGATCTTGTCCTTGACATGACTGGAAATACAGAATTAAATAAAAATGCGCTTTGCTGGAGGCTGATCTCAGGCGGAAATTTAAGCTGTGGGTAAATGTAGCAGAAACTAGAGGGCAGACACCATCACCAGAAACAGCTTAGGTGTGCAGATTTGTGCTAGTATTACATCATGCAGTTCAAAACAAATAAAGATATTTTAAAATAGCTAGAACTGGTTTCCAAAGGTGTTACTGTCATACTGGTACTGACAAGGTTGTACAATAAGACACTTTTAGGTTTTCAGCTACTAAATTTATGTCCACATATCAATAGCTTAATCTTTTGGCAAAGTGCATGCAAAATTTATATAAAGAAGGTGTATGGGGTGGGGGTGCCCAGGCGCTGGCAGGGGGTGCTGCATGGCGGCCTCTGTGAGGAGAGGCCGGGGCTGCCCCGGGCCGGACACAGATGGTTCCAGCCGGTTCCAGCCAACCCACTGCAGGGCACGGCTGGGCCCCACAACCTTGGTGGGGGCACCTCTGGGGAAAACGTGTAAGAAAGGGCAAAACGCTGCACAGTCAGTGAGGCGTGAGGAAAAAAGTGTGAGAAACCACCCTACGAGCACTGAGGTGAGAGGCACAGGAGAAGGAGGAGGTGCTGCAGGCACCAGAGCAGAGATTCCCCCGCAGCCTCTGGAGAAGACCATGGTGGAGCAGGCTTCTGCCAGGAACTGTGTTCTGTGGGGGAATGAGCACTGGCGCAGGGGAAAAGTGTGAGGAGGAAGGAGGGGCAGAGAGGAAATGTTATGGACTGACCACAACCCCCGTTCCCCATCCACCCTGCGCTGCTTGGGGTGGGGAGGTACAGGAGTTGGGAATGGAGTAAAGTTGAACCTGGAAGAAAGGGGATTAGGGGGAAGGTGTTTTAGTTTTTGTCTTTGTTTCTCACTGCTCAAATCTATTCAATTGACAATAATTTAAAATAATTTTCCCCACACCAAGTCTGTTTTGCCTGTGGTGATAATTGCTAAGTGATCTCGCCATCTTTATCTCCACCCAGGAGCTTTTCATCTTATTCCCCCAATGATGCTGTCACGTTGAGGGGGAGGAGTGAAAGAGCGGCTGGCCCAGCGTCTAGCAGCTGGCCAAGGTCAACCCACCACAGAAGGAACTGTGAAGTGATACGGAAAGCGATTTTTCTACATCCCTTGCATACGTAGTTGTGTGGGCAAAACTTTGTAATAAAGATGTGACCTCTGTGGTTTATTTAAATTATAACTAGTGCTGCCTTGTGTTGCATAAGGTTTTATTCTTTGGTTGTTCAACAGAAGGTAAAGGTGAATATATTATAGAATTCTTGTAGTTACATTATAAGTGTTAGC
Organism: Pluvialis apricaria; assembly: GCA_017639485.1. Classification (NCBI taxonomy): domain Eukaryota; kingdom Metazoa; phylum Chordata; class Aves; order Charadriiformes; family Charadriidae; genus Pluvialis; species Pluvialis apricaria. Next base: position 100,020,138 of record CM030009.1, read on the forward strand.
ATATACTGAAAATAGAAAAGTAATTAATGTCTGGCACTGTTGGTGCTAATGTCTTTCCAGAGGCACGAAAAACATCTGCTGCATTACGAGGTATTTCAGGATATAGTAACTATTTTAACATAGTTTGTAAACAAGTTGTCTGGGTCTGTGGAAACCCTGTACTTTGCTATGAAATGATGAAACTTTATATAAGGTCAAATCTGCATTTAAGCTTACATTCCAGTCAACCGTATTAAACAGACATGTAATGTGGAGGTTTGGAGTACCTTAAAATAAGATTCTTCTCCAGGCTGTGGACTGCATTTTCTTGAGGCTTTGCTCAACTGTGGTATATGTTCGCTGGTTCTTATTCTACAGCTTCTATGCGGCTCACAGTGCTGGTCAGCCTTTTGTGTTGATGGTGGGTACGACTTCCTAGTGAACTGATGGGTTTTAGTGAGGACGCCAGGAACTAGGGATCTATACATTGTCACAGAAATTGCTTATCCCCCCTACAGTTCACATTGTCTTGTCAGAGCTGCCAGCACCTAGGGGACTAGCAGTAATGAAAGATGTGAATGTGGGAGCTATAGCGTAGCATGCTGTGTTGCTACTATATTACTCAGCAGCTGTTCAAAACACCTTCAGAAAATACATTTTCTCTTGCATTTGAATACATTTTATGTAAATCTGATAGGTGGTTTGGCCCCTGGGTTTTGTTCCCAACACTGTCAGAAACAATCTTCTGCAACCTCTCTTATTCACCCATCTGGAAAATAACAGGATTATACTTGCCTGCCTTCTGGGGGAGGGTGTAAGTTTTGCTCAATGGCAAATGTTGTGAGAAATACAGATCTAAACACCAGTCTGTGGCTGACATAAGGCAAGGCATGATCTGACCATTTCTTCCCTTGGCTAAAGTAGATGAAAAGTACTTTTCCTCAACCAGCCAGAAAGGAAGGTGTTGATTATTAAGACTGTGAGTTCTTCCTTCACCTGCAACAGAAGAGAAGCACGTATCGCTTTGTTTTAGTGAATTTATTTGAACCAAATACTTATCCCTATGATCTTTCTGTAGAGTCTCCTTTACCCCAGATTTCTAACTGTATTTCATGTAGGTAGTGAATCTGGCACTTCTGTCATACCACTTTGTAAATGGTGTTTCTTCAATTCCCATGTAGAGCAGCGTGTACACAAACAGTTTTACTGAAAACGTAAGGTGGAGATATGTACAGTGAAACAGGCTTACAGTGACATGAGTGGAGTTTGCTGGTTGTTTAATGCAGACAGTAATCTCAGCAGCAGCCTATGCCAAATGTCTATACATGTTTTTCAATTTTAGAACTCAGTGTGGTGATGCACTGAGGTTTTCCCAGTCAATAATGCAGTATTGCTGGTCTTGCTAAATACCAGTTCTTGCTCCAAGGGCTAGAAATGCTTTCTAAAACCTATATTATTTCACCTGTTTCCTCTTAATCTCTTTAAGCCTCAAATTTAAGCCAGAAAGTTTTTGGTTCAGTTTGGTCTTTGTGTTTTGGTTGGGTTTTTTTCCATATTTAATAATAGGGAAATTATCTATTAAGTAATAGAAAAAAGTGATAGGCATCACCATTTGCTTTGTCTCTAATAAATATTAAATTGCAAAAAGTCTCAGAATGCTAAAAAGTAATCTGATGGCATTTAAGTGTTCACACATTCCAACACATACAACATTCATTCATATTGAATAGCAAATGGCTGTATATTATTGCATATACACCTTTCAACATAAAGTATTTCGGGCCTATATAGCATCTGTAAATTTTTATTTTCTTGTGAGTTTTACACTGATCAACATCTTACAGCTTTTGGAATTAATGTATCTCTTATTAAAGTCCTCTTTGCTCAAGAAGGTATTGTCAGTCTTACTGGGCAGGCAATGGAAGAGAAGGCCGATTAACTTAGTCTGATTAGCTGTGAACTACTGCAGAAATTCTACTGATCTGACTGAAAAATCATCTTTTGCGGGATTTGGTAATTTGGGTTTTAGTTGCATCAGATCTCTAATCACACTGCCTGAACAGCTGCATCAAGGTGCTATTGCTTGCCAGCACATGCACATGCTTTTTGGCAGCAGCACAGTCTCAGATTGACTAAAACTGTCCCTTATTAACAGTAGATTAAATATGAAATATTTTACCAGTCAAGCAAGTATGGCAATCAGACCCAAAAAGAGGCCTAGGTCTTGGAAAGTCCTCTCTCGTTCTTTGTAACAGGTTCTGTTGACTCTTACTTTGGCAAGTTAATGTATAGAAGACAAACCTTATCCAAAAATGGTGGGTCCAACACTGTCAGAATTAGTTCACTTCATACCACTGCTTTGTGATTCAAAGTGATTTGTCCATATAATTTTAACTACAGCTGATCATATTTTCTGACAAGTTTGCAGCAAGGTTGTGGGATTTTTTGCTAGATTTTTATCTTCTTATTCATGTAGTACTACTACACTAATCACTACTACATAGTGATTAAATGCAGAACGCATTTTTGCTCTCACTTCAAATTCTTTCTATAGTGTTTTCTTTTTTTGTTTGGTTTTGGGGTTTGTTTTGTTTTTTGGTAAATTACTCAAAAGTTACTTTAAGAAGGCAGAGAAACAATAAGATGGCATTTTTCACAGTTATGAGCAGGAACACTGTTAAGTATGCCAAAGGTTGCTCACTGAATACAGAAGACCGAAGGGCCAAAACATTAACAGCTACATTAAGTAGGAAATGAAGCAGGACAGAATTGCTTGGTTTATATTCGAGCTTAGCTGCAAGAAGCCGATATATCCCATCTCACCTTACACAAGTTCTTGAACTAAACATGAACTAACATTTTGACACCTGCAACTTTCACGGCATAGTGCTGCTGCATCTTCAGATGATGAAATAAATTAAATTGCCTAATAACTGGGAAAATTGTAGGTACATATTCTATACTTTTCAAATCTCATTGCATACCTTTAAACAACAGAAAGACAAAAATTCAGAGATTCCATTCCTCCAAACTGCATATTAAAACATTTGAGATCTTTTAGATGTCAGCAGCTGAGAGTATCCCTGCTCATTTTAATCCCGGATAATTGAAGATGGTTTTCTATGGGCTCCAAAGACCTTCTCCTATAAAACTAGTGTGCTTTAAATCATTATCATGGGTGGAGGACAAGTAGTTTCCAAAACGTTGAGTTGAGCAAAGATGAATATTGAAACTTTGCCTAATAAGCTTCTTACTCTCTCCTTTGCAGTTTTCCCTCTGAAAATATGCTGTCTATTTAAATCAGGATAGAGTTGGTTTCTGATTCAAGCCAAATAAGGTGGTTTCTTCCCTACCTACCCAAACTGTTACATCAGCATTCAGCAGTGGCAATAGAAGAGAAACACAGAACTTCCTTTGCTCCCCCAACCCTTGCTGAATGAGAAAAGGGTGATAAAAGGAAGACAGTGAAAGGAAAATAAAGCTAATTGATCATGCAGTAGATTTTCCACAATAAATTCCCCACACAACTTATTCTGCTTATCTAATTATATGTAGCACATATCACAATTGAATCATCATCAGCATGCACCCAGCTGTTCACATGCCAGGCACAGGTGTTTAGGTTTATTTTTTTCCTTCCTGACCAGACAGTTGCCTATTTCTGTTATTATTTTTTTAATTTTAAAAACAATCCAATAGCTGTTTACTGAAAGCAATAGTAGGATTAACTGATCTAGTCCTGCTCACCCTATCTTCCTGCCCAATGTCTTGCTCTGGCTCTCAAATGAGAGGTAGATGCATAACAGGGAAAGTTTTCCAGATTCATCATTAAGCAAAGCACTTAATATTGACTGAAGGCAGATAAATATTTAACTGCTGCATTTAGTTAGTACAGTGGGTATGTTCTTTAAAAGCAAGTTGGATTTAGATTGATTCTTCTTAATTTCTAGTAACTTTATGTACGAATGATTACTTAGTGAATATAACCATGAAAATCACAGAACTTGCACACAATACCTGTCATATTTGGCATTCTTGGGACATGATTTTGGGCAAGTCTTTTCATCTATCTTTGCTTCAGCTCCTTCCCTGTGATACAAGATTCACAGAGTTCTTTTTATTATAAAATTCATTAATAATCACAAAGTGCTGAGATGCATAGCTGAAGAGTAAAATAATCTAAACAAATAGCTTATGTCTGATGGGTAAAGGTGTTTCCTAAAATACACTGTGATTCAGTTGTTGTAGTTTAACCCCAGCCAGCAACTAGGATCATGCAGCCACTCGCTCATTCCCCCCAGATGGGATGGGGGAGAGAATCAGAAGGGTAAAAGTGAGGAAAAACTCATGGATTGAAATAAAGACAGTTTAGTAAGTAAAGCAAAAGCTATGCATGCAAGCAAAGCAAAACAAGGAATTCATTCACTGCTTCCCATCGGCAGGCAGGTGTTCAGCCATGTCTGAGAAAGCAGGGCTCCGTCACACGTAAGAGTTACGTGAGAGGATAAATGCCATAACGCTGAACGTCCCCCCTTCTTTCTTCTTCCCCCAGCTTTATATACTGAGCATGACGTCATATGGCATGGAATATTCCTCTGGTCAGGTGAGGTCAGCTGTCCCAGCTGTGTCTCCTCCCAACCTTTTATGCACTCCCAGCCTACTTGCTGGTGGGGTGGTATGAGGAGCAGGCATCCCATACCCCTTCAGATGCTGGTAACCCCAAGCTGTGCAGCATCAAATTGGTCTCTGATCAGAAAGCAGCGCTCAGTGCAGATCATTCGAGCTATTATTGGATTTTCTTACAAGAAAACAACTGTGTTAATGATTTCTAGAACTGGTCTGCTCCTGGCTGGGGTGGTGAGAGAGGACCTGACCGCCAGACCCTGCCCTGCAACCCCAGGGAGCTCCCGTGGCTCTTGACAACCTAGCCTTGAGGGGGCAGCTGGCCCACACTATGTTCTGACTGATCAAGTTCAGAACACTTGGTCTACCTTGTCCTAGGTCCAGCAATGAGATCAAGGCTCCAGTACTTCCTCGCATGAGGCAGTACAAATTGGACCTACTGCTGGTGGCTCCTCTAGGGTCTTCTGAGAATCTTTTCTCCCACCAAAGTTTGCATAGTACCACGGCGGGTTTACATAAGCAGTCTCCTGGTCTGAGCATTATTTGGTCGCTCAGGCAAATATTAATTTCAGTGATTTCCTCCAGTCATCCCTTTCCTCTCCCATTGCTGGTTCCTTACTCATGTTACTTTTGGTACCAGTCTCTGGGCAAAGTTATTTACTTCTTCATGTTACTTTTGTGTCACTGCTATAGCTAATCTCCAGGCAAACATGGTTGACTTCCCCCACCAATCATGCTTAGTGACCCACTTCCTTACTACTAATAGGCATGAACACTTCTGCAGAGCATTTGTCACTGACAAATTTGTGGTGACCAGAGAAGACCATCCAGTCTCTCGCACACAATGAGATAAAAAAAAAAAAAAATCCAGCTCCTATGAATAATCCTGTTTAGTCTGATGAACTGAATGCTGACTGATGACACTGAGTGTCACCTGAATAAAAAGATTTAGTATTAGCTTTGGTTATTTTGTAATTAATTGTTAAACAATCTCAAACCAATGTTTCAGCAGTTACTGAACCTGTCTTCTATGTGTGTATTTTTGTCCCTGTGATATTTGTTCATTATGAGTTATTCTCTTATATAGACACTGGAGGACTCAGGCTTTCAAAACACTTCCTATGTTTTGGTACACAAAAGTAAAGTTTGTGATATGCCTTGTAATGAAAAACATGGTATTTGGTATGTTTATGAATTCAGTCATTTGTTTTGTGGCTCCCCAAAACGTCATAATATGTTTTATACCAAAAAAAGAGGCAGTCCAAACATTTCTCTGTTCTTAATTTTTCACTGAAAGTTTGATTTACTACTAAATAGATCAATTTAAGGGTAAGATCAAACCAAATGGGATTTATTCCTGCTGTGGGAACAAATCTGAATGAATTCACACTTCGAGGTGGGAACTTTGTGATTTCACTTTATTTAATAGGATAGTTAAATTGACTCTGATTTAATTTGTGTATATAAACTGTACTGTTGCAAATCAAAGACAGCTTAATCTGAAATGATTTTTTGTCAGTTAGAAATGTTTATTCTGATAAATTGAAACTTTATTTAGTGCTTTAATTTTTACCTGAAGTATCTACATGGTTAATAGCACTAAACATTGCTTTGAAATGAAATAGTTAATCTCAGTTTTTTCTTGTAGTGCAGTATTTTCTAATATTTCCAAATTCAATATGTGTGTATTTGCATTCATAATATTTAAGTGAAAAAAATGGACATCAAAATGAAGAAACAAAGCCCCTCCTCTGTAAGGAAAACCAGATTGTACATATACAGCAACAGTCACTGTGGTGCTTGTTTACACTTCCGTAATTTCCTTAATGACTTACATCCATAAAATATAATCTTGTTAAAAGGCTACTGTCCTACATAAGAATTTGTCTGCCCATGAAGAAATGTAGCACATTTCACATCATACAATATTGCCTTTTTCCATGAACACATCGTACTTTCAATTTCTAAAATATGATGAAAGTAATCTATCTTGTTTAAAAACCAGAAAACTTAATAAAGGGTGGCCTATGAATACACATTTACTCATACAAGCTAAATGTATTATATTTACCTTGTTTTTTCTTTTTTTTTTGCAGTTAATATTCATGAATCTTGTTCAGTATTCATTTTCCAAATGATATACTTCAGCTCAAATACACATCACTAATCAAAGTGACTGAAAAAAATAGGCGAGATATTTGTAATACATTGTAAAATGTACATCTGGCTATTTAAGTAGTCTCTCTTGAAACACATCCAAATGACTTTGCAATCTACATTTTAACTTTTTATATTCAAATAGGGAATAAGCATTATGATCTTGTACTTTCATACATGTTTAAGAGTAGCTTTAAAGAAGATTGCAGCTAAAATGTGTATAAATGTATTACCATAAAGCAGTCTCCTTTTTTTGTTTTTTAATAGTTGGTTGTAGCTTAGCAAAATGTTCTTAGCTGTTCATATTGGATGCTGTGATTTAGACAGCTTCAAGTACAAAGTACATATGAAAATATTATGAGAATCTTAATTTCTTTGGCATAGCAGTTCTAAAGCTCAAGCTTTTTTGATGTTAAGGAAAAACACAGCATATGTGTTATCATAAGCAGACTGCAACAAAATAGCTAATGACTCTGGTCCAAATAAAGGTGAGTGGACCCCTTTAATCAGTTTAGATGACAACAGTAAACTTCAGGTTCTGTGCAACTCTATATTTATGTACGCATTCTGAAAGCACAGATCTGCTCCATTCTGCTGCTCTGTGTGCAAAGAAATAAGTACCAGTCAAGAAACACTTTTGAAAAAATGAAATTAACTGATTACATTGCCTGGCAGTTAGGCTTCACAAATCAATAAATTTTAAGTCTGGTAAGCAGGCATGTCATTTAACACTTCTGCCTTGTATTATTGACTTCAGGTGAGTTGCTAATGCTTTGTGAAAGCAGACTAGGATGCTTCTGAGAATGTGAAGAAGCAAATTACTTGAATGTCATCAGCAGAGCCCAAGAATAGGCTGTCTGAATATTACTATGAGAAACAGTCACATAAAGTTTGCCTAAATCTCAGTTAGAGCAATGCAAGAGTAGCTCCAAGGCCCAGAGACTTAAGGTTGCAAAGGATTAGAAGACATGAGCCTTAAAGACCTTGAAACCAAAATACCAATAATTGTTTTTTTAAACTGATACTTAAATGCATAAAACTGAAATACCAACAGGATGTCTGTTGGTCGTGAGTATTAGCAAAGATGCCAGCCTCCACCTCAGGGTTTGCACTAGCTGTCAATAGAAGGATTTTATTCTTTAGAGTCTCCACAGAATTTCCAGTATAAGTATATAAATTGTTCCTTCTCCTGGAATTCAAGTTAAAGAGTCCATTTCTGATTAACCACACTGCTTAACCTATTTTTCTCTTAGTTTTCCCATGTAGAGGGGACGTAGCAGTTCATTTTAGACTATCAGAGTATGCAAAGGAAAATTAATTAGTGCTGCTTGGTAGAAGCAATATGTAGAGGCAATATATGTTCCTCATTATTGTATTTCTTCTGTCTGTAATAGGCAAGAAAATAGAAGATTCTCAGTTGGAGAACATTGCAGTATTGCACCGTTATCTGTACAACATTGCATTGATACAGCTTTATTCATGTGTCAGGTGGCTTCCTGATTTTCATTCACAGGATCAGATTTATGTGAGACACTACATGGAGGAATATATCTGAAGATAGTTCAACATAATCATTCATTCCTATATTCTGGGGCAATACTAAGCTCCTGCTAGCTCCAGAAGAGTAGCTATGCCACTGGGAGTGACAGCCCTCCACAGGGGAGGAGAGACATAATTGGTAGGACATTGCCTACTATATGTCTCTTTGCAAGCACATTTCTAATGCTTTTTTGAGGCCTTTTGTTGGTGAGGTGCTTGGACAATTCAACCCTCAACATTTGTTTGGAATGACATTTTTCATTATTGTCTTGAGTGGAAGTTTCCCCTCAAAATATATATTTTGGGTATGTTATTCTTTTCCTTTATGCTTTTCTTTGTTCTGTTTTAACCATTCTAACAAGCACGATTTATGCACACACAGAAAAATTCTTACCACTGCAGGCAAATTGTTATTATAACCATGTTGTAGGTAAATGTTGGTTGTTGTCAGAAATGCATATATGCATGTATTTTCTTCAAACTTTGTATCTCATACCCATTTCACGTGAGACCATTGCTTCTATATATACATACACTGACTTCTTATTTTTCTTTATTTTCAACGATACTTTCATATGCGTGAGATTCACTTATCTGGTACTAGATACATGGTTTAACGAAGAGTTTTAAGATGTGATACCACAGTCCGCAATGCAACAATGCAGGTGTTATCCAAACAGTTTTTGAAATTTGAAGTTTTACCAAGTGCTCTATTTCGTATTTTGCCAGACTTACAACAATGTTAATTTGCTCACCGAGAGATAGTACTGAATGTTTCTTATATAGAGTTATAGTCTGCTTCTACTGATCTTAATGATTTTTATTAATGGAAACATAATCCAACACTTTTTCAGTGTATTCAAAATCACTGTAACTGCAACTGATTTTGTACTTAAAGAGAATGGTATGGCTGATAATGGACAGATAGTCATGTTTCTCTTGAGAATAAAAGATCTTTGACTCAGTAAAGTCTTGTACTTTTGTAGAGTATTCTTCTTGTAAAGTTAGTGTTCAGCTGCTCTATGCAATCAAATTTAGGCTTCAATTTATTCATTGTTTAGCAGAAGTCTCCCAACTCACCCTTCATCAATATAATATTGCATTGTTGCATTTGATTACCATTCTGACTCTTTCTAAATTAACAAAATCACCTAATTTAATTCCCCTAAAGAAAAATGTAAATTTTGTTGTAGCTTCAAAACTCTGCATAAATGTTAATGCTAGTTCTTCCAGTATCCTTGTGCTGTTCCCATTTTTGCAAGTGTGAAATTGAGATGTCACAGTCTTTCAGTCTCTTGTCACAGTGCACTGAGGTATTGTGTTTACACCACTGCAGTCCCTGTGAAGCAGGATTTACACTTTCCTGTTAGGAGCGAGTGTGAGGACAGGTTTCTTTGAGGTCATGATTCATAAAATATATATGTCGAAGAAAAGCATTCCATTGAAGTAAATGATCCTTGGGTGCATGCTGCCTGTAGTATGTTCGGTGATATATGCAACGGAAAGAGTCCCATTAACCAGTCTACTAAAGGGTCATATACTTGACTATCGGACTGGCAGAGCTGTAGTAAGGAAGGCATAAAGCAAGCTAAGTAGAACCTAGAATAAACAGTATGTTTCACCTAAAGTAGATATTACCATTTTCAGCAACTTATGTATATACACAAACACGGATTTCTGGGTTTTTTTTAGATTATATATAATGTGTGAAGAACTGTATGCCAACATTAAGTAAAGAAATCATGTCTTCTATGCAAGGTAGACAATATTAGGCAAGATAAAGTGTATGTGTTCTCCTTACGCTATCCAATTCTACTAGTATCTCCACTGCAAAAGAGAAAAGATACAGTTTGAAGGTGAACAAAAGCATTTTCCTTTCTTCCCTTTTATTCAGCACTCTCTAGAAAGACATTTTTTCTTAAGTAGGTAACATTAGATTTGTGTATAATAGAATCTACTCCTGTATAAATTAAGAGACACTGATCGTTGCGGTCACTTCTACTGTAGTCTTGTTGTTTGTTTATTATGAGACCTGTTCCAGTCTTTCTTTACTTGATGGGCTGTATTATCTGAAAGACTGGAAATGTCGTATTAATTTTAAGATGAGTTTTTACCAAATCTAAGACAATTTTTTCAGTGTTAACATTCCGTCACTAAATCATATGTAATTCTTCTAGTAAAAATGTTAGAATTATAGAATTGTAGGGCTACAAGACATCTTTAGGTGATCACCTAGTCTACACCACTGCCTTAGTAGGGCACACTTATGCCATATTTGTCATACCTATAAATTAAATGCTTACGCCATTTCTTACAGATGTTTGTCTAACCTGTTCTTAAAAATCTGCAGTGAGGGTGCCTGTACAAACCTGTGCAATCTACCTCAGTATCCGTACTATTAGAGAGAATTTTTGTAATGTCTGACATGGAAACAAAGGAAAGATTTCTTATTTCTTGTTTGTAGCAGCCTTCTACATGTTTGGAGATTATATTGTGTCTGATTTGGCTTGTCTTTTTCAGCTCTTTTGATTCTGTCTAAGTGATGTATGGTATTATCAACATCAGATATCTGCTGCAAGAATGCTAACAACTAAAGGATATATCTTGGATTTGATGAAACCTGGATTTAATTTTATCTTGCAGTTCACTTTTCCAGATCTCCAGAGGTTCTTGAAACACTTTTCTAGTCTTGATTCTCTTGGCCCATGTATTCTTCAATGCGATGCACCATTTGAAGGCTATTAGCATACTTTGTGTAGCAGCAACAATACAAATGAGGGAATGCAGGTACCAAATATGTTGATGATACTGAGGGAACAAAAGATCAGAGATTAATGAAAATGGATTTAGTAAAACTCCTGCTGATTAATGAAGTGGGTCATTAAAAAATATGACATAATTCATTGTCCTTACCTTGGAAGAAAGTAAAATACCGCTTCACATGTCCACTGTCTCTATATTTATCTATACATCCCATTATTGTCCTTACGTTTTCTGTAACAGGATGACATTGTTGACTTATTTTCAGCTTGTCATCTACTCCTAAGCATATTTACTGTGGAACTGTTATCAACTGTATAACGTTTCCAATTCCTAGGAGCTTTCAAAATCCACTGTGAAGAATTTTTTCTTATAATTATTATGCCATATTAAGCACCGTTCATTATATTACTAATAGGTTAATTATTACTAGATTATGTGAAGGGACATGACAGCAAGCCTAGGAAGACACTCCCTGAAAAGCTGACTGAAAGAAAGCTGATGATTCGCATCAAGCTAATTTCTGGTGAATCTTTGTTATATTATTTTTCCCTAAATCAAAGGTAATGTCATCAGAATGAAAGAGTAGCATAAATAAACACTTTTATTTTTTTAAACATAAAAACAACAACAACATAAAAAAAATTACTCTGTTCAACAAAATAATGGCAAAAAGTCAGTGTCAGACTGACTAATCTTTTCGTACTAAAACTGGGTCACACGGAAGCACACGTGGTAAATATGTTTGAAATTTAGTGGGTTGACTTTGACAGTATTTGAAATATATTCTCACAGCAATAATGAAAAGCCAAGAAGTGTTGTTTTCTTATGGATACTTCATTTCTTATCGCTTGATATATGTATGACTGGAGAAGGCTCAGCAACTTCACTATGAGAGCCATGTAAGGATGCTGTTATTCTTCCTGGATTAATCCAAACTGAGGAAGAGCTGGCCACATTTTTCTCTTTTGTGTTAATGTGATTCTGTTGACATGCATTACACCTGTAATTTGGTAGAATTTGGCCTGTTCTCAGAATGCCCAGAAGGTACTGCAGTGGCAGTTTCAAAATCAGAATTTTGACAAATGTCATTCTCCAAATGTACAGCAAATTGTGCTAGTTGAAAGTGTACTAAGAAACCAAAGGCAAATAGTACCTTTTTAATGTCAAACTCCATATTATCTTTACAGGAAAGTGTATAAAATGTCTGTAAGAAAGATTTGAAATGGTAACAACCCCAGTTTTATTAATATGGTAAGATTTTTGTTAAGAAAATTATGACCTCCTGGAATATATAAAGTCACGTGGGGAAGAGCTATAAGGTTTTTCTGTTTCTTGTTGCTCTTCTCATTCAGACATGTAAATTTGAAGATTTTTTAAAAGACATGTGTGGAAAAATGGGGGGGGGAAGAGGCATTTAGTACAAAAATTTTGATATGACTGTGCAAATCACTCTGTGTGTTACACAGAAGTTCTAGTGTAAATATCGTGTACAGCTCAGTTCAAACTTACTCACACATTTTGAAGTGTTGTCTGAAATGTTTGTTATTTCCCACAGAGAAATCCAAAAGTCTGGCAGAAAATCAAGTGTGTTCTGTGGATAAAACAACCCTGTCAATAAATCTATAATCAAATGCAAATAAGAAACATTTAATTTAAAAGGAAATTGATGTTGAAAGTGGTGCCTAAGACTGGTATTTCGATAAAACTGCGTGTCTGTGTTCAAACAACAGCTAGATAGTTCGTTTTTATGTTTTCTTTGTTGCAACCATAATGAAGCAAGAGAAAATGGAGTGTTTGGAAGACTTTCAAAGTCAAAGTATGATGTAACTGGATTGATGCTCTAAAAACTCAGTTTTCAGGATTTTTTAGGTGGTCCTTTTTGCAACTCTTTTCATTGAAAACAATAAGTAGTATTTTGCAATAATGCAAAATGGAGCCCTTAGGAACAAACTGAGCTGAAGACAAACTGCTATGTATAGTAGTAGGAAAAAACTCCAGTTCAGTTTGAATTATTTTTCCTTTTCTACAGTAGCCAGTAACAGGACCTCTAATATCCTTCTGAATAAAGAAGAATCAGTGCAGTATTGAAAGCACCCCTATGCCATACAAACACACCAAGCTGTATAAGGCATAGAGACAGACGAGCAATATCATTTGTATCCTAGCTATGGTACCCTTAATATTTGGTACGAATATATCAGAGCAACTGCTTATATTCATAAGGCAGGCGAGACCCCCCAAAATATTTTTTAACATCGTTAGGAGGAACAGCCTTCAGTGTGTGGATATGAGGAAGGTGTCACCAATAACAGGGAATGTAATGTTCAGTGTAACGCTGCCAAAGACTGTTAACTGTTTTTCTTCACATAGTGAGGAACAACTCTTGAATCTTACACAAATACCAGACGCTTTAAGGCCCAATTAAGAAAACACTGAAAATAAACCATCAGCAAAACTGTTGGATTTTCTGCCAGATCAGAAGAGCCTTTAATAGCTAGGGTTTCTTTTTTCCTCCAAACCCAGACCTCTGACAACTAATCACAGAATCGTAGAATCATAGAATATCTCAAGTTGGAAGACATCCATAAGAGTTATTGAGTCCAATACCCTGCTCCTTGCAGGACTACCTAAAACTAAACCATATGACTAAAAGCATCGTCCAGACACTCCTTGAACTCTGACAGGCTTGGTGCTGTGACTGCTGCCCTGGGGATCCTGTTCCAGTGACTGACCACCTTCTCAGTGAAGAGCCTTTTCCTAATGTTCAATCTGAACTTCCCCTGATGCAGCTTCATTCCATTTCCTAGTGTCCTACCACTGGTCACCAGAGAGAGGAGATTAGCACCTCTCCCTCCGCTGCCTCCCTTGAGGAAGTTGTAGACTGTGATGAGGTCCCCCCTCAGCCTTCTTTTCTCCAAGCTGAACAAACCAAGAGGCCTCAGTTGCTCCTCATAAGTCTTGTCCTCAAGACATTTCATCATCTTTGTTGCCCTTCTCTGGACACAATCTAATAGTTTGACATCCTTCTTACATTGAGGTGCCCAAAACTGCACGCAGTACTCGAGGTGGGGCCACACCAGTGAGGTGTGGAGTGAAATAATCACCTGGCTTGACTGGCTAGCTATACTGTCCTTGATGCACCCCAGGACGTCGTTGGCCCTCTTGGCTGCCAGGGCACACTGTTGACTCATATTCAACTTGCCATCAACCCAAACCCCCAAATCTCTTTCCACTGGGCTTCTCTCCAGCCTCTTGTCCCACGATTTCTGTGTATAACCAGGATTGCCCCATCCCAGGTAAAGAATCTGGCACTTCCTGTTGTTAAATTTCATATGGTTGGTGACTGTCCAGCTCTTTAGTCTATCCAGAGCTCTCTCTAAGGCCTGTCTGCCCTCAAGGGAGTCCACAGCTCCTCCTAGTTTAGTATCAGCAAACGTACTTACTGTACATTTGATTTTTGCGTCCAGATCATTTATAAAATCATTGAAGAGAACTGCCCCTAAAATTGAGCCCTGGGGAACCCCACTGGTGACTGGTCACCAGCCTGATGTAACCCCATTTACTATAACTCTTTGAGCCTGACCTGTCAGCCAACTGTTCACCCAACGTATTATGGACTTGTCTAGCTGTACGCTGGACACTGTATCCAGAAGGATACTGAGAGGCACAGTATGAAAACCTTTGAGAAAATCCAAAACCACCATGTCTACTGGCTTCTGTTGGTCACTTATATGGGTGACCTTGTCATAAAAGGAAATTAAGTTGGTTAAGCAGGACTTTCCCCTCGTGAACCTGTGCTGGCTATGACCAATGACTGCATTGTCTCACAAGTGTTTTTCAATAAATCCCAGAATAATCTTCTCCATAATTTTACCAGGCACTGAAGTGAGACTGACGGGCCTGTAATTACCAGGGTCTTCTTTCTTTCCCTTCTTGAAAATTGGGAGAACATTTGCCAGCTTCCAGTCAACTGGGACCTCTCCAGACTCCCAAGATCATTGAAAAATAATGAAGAGAGGTCCCGTGAAGACATCGACCAGCTCTTTCAGTACCCTGGGATGAATCCCATCGGGCCCCATAGATTTATGCACATCCAGCTGGAGCTGCAAGTCTCAAACAAGTTCAGGGTCAGCTGGGAGTTTATCATTCCCTAATGTATTCCAAAAGTTCACACATCTCTCTTTAAAAAAAAAAAAGAAAAAAAAAAAGAAAAGGGCATCAAGGGATTACTGCAAGACACTATTAGGGGTAAAAGTCATTTAGGAATTTTCATATTCCATGTTTTTGTCTACCCCCTTCCCTTGTCTGTCTTTCTCTCTCCCCAACTCCCCTACTGGTATGCTTTTACTGTTCAATCAGCTCATAGCAACTAGAAAACTTGAAATTTGGTGTTGAATGGCTGGAGGTTACAGCAGATGTTTCATTGATTTCAAATAAAATGTCAGACATAACACGAAGCGTACATTTTTATAATTATCACTTCTTAATGTTGTAACTAAAAGTGGTAAGAAATACCAAAATTTGACCTTGTTGGAATAGAAGAGGATAAAGAGATGTGAAAATTTCCATGGGAGCAGTATGTTGAAGTTAATTTTGGGAAGAGGAGGTATGTTTTAAATAATGAAAATTTTAAAATATATTTTTTAAGAAAAGAAAATGGTAAATGCAAGAATTTTGGAAAGAAGTACCAGGAGATTATTAAAACTGTAAGATGCAGTACAGATTTTCACACTTGTGAATTGAATGTGCTCAGTCTAAAGTAAAATCACTGTTCTTGAAAAATCTCCTGTATTGCTTGACAACTGGTTAGATGTTCCCTTGACAACTGCTCTGGTTAATCAAGGGTGTAAATGAAGCTGCTGTTTCAGTGTTTTGCAGTAGTCATTTTAGATTGTGTCTTTAATATCAACACTTTTTCAGTAAAGAGGATATGGGGAGGGGGTCCTATGACGTGCTGTTAAATTGGGCTATTGTTTGTCAGCTTGTAGGGAGGAAAATAGCAAATAGTTCTAAATGTAGTCCTCCAATTTTAGCATTAGAAAATGGACAGTAGCGTAGTTACTTTGTAATTATTTTTCAGAAGACCAGAAACCCTGGTCTGCTAGAAGTGTGAGATCTTTGTTCAGGAAAAATCTTATCATGATAATTTATCTTGGATAAGGACAGAGGCCAGTTCTCTTTATAATGCTTGGAATATTTTTATTCCTGGTGATCTGACATTTTAATTTTGTTATGCCTCTCCTTAATCTGTTAGAAATACAGCTGCACCTTCAGCACTATATAGAAGACATAATTGATATAAACTAAATTTTCTTAAGTATGTTTACACAACCATGAATGCACCATTTCTACATGATTACATTAGGTAATTATAATGCATGAATGCAGTTAAGTGTCTTCCAGAAGTTACAGTCTCCGGACCTATTCTCATCCGTATTGTCAAATATGTAATCAGTTTAAGATACTTTACTGTGTTTCCCTTGATATAAACTGGAAGCTGAAGCAATCATGCTATCAATTAGGGCATAAGTCAGTCTTTCCAATGATTAGCAGAGACATTAGTATGAATTTTGCGTTCATGCTTTCTACTGTGCTCCTCTAGTGCCATCTGGTGACTAACTTGAAAGGAAAAAAAAACCTACGATTGCATTTCTCACTTGGAGAAGTAGCTGTGATAATTTAAGCTAAAACATTTGCTTGAGCAAGGGTATACGAGGCAACATTTGATTTAGAAGTGCCTCAATGTTAGCTAGTTTAAGAGGATTTCTTTCAATATCATTTCCAGGCCTAAATTAATCCAATACTTAATACCCACAATTGTGTCATAGCTATGAGCATGTTAGGTAAACATTGGATTTTGTTAGAAATTCAGTGTTTAGGCACATAATTAATCAAGATGTAACTAGTAATGGCATTAATCACTGCATATAACTTCTGTTCATGAGTCTATTGTAAAGAAATAGCACCTGTAATAAAACATTTGTTAATTCCTGTTCTCAACAAGCTTGTATTAAATCCACACCAGCTATGAAAAAAACATGTTATTCTAAGCTAAGCACAGAAAAGAAGGCTGAATCTCGTCTTATTTCAAATCTGTGGAAACAAATATTTGACTACATAGGGCTTGTACCTTAGCATCTACAGAACAGGTTGGGCTCCACATGGCTCCAGACCTATTTAGACTATTGTGCATAACATGCCCATACATCCTCCCCACACACTCATTTCCCACACCTACTCCCTACACACCCAATTCTCTACTGCTCTGTGCATCCTTTTTATATCATTATGAGTGTGATCTGCATGAATCACAATTTTGGTGCCTGACAAAATAATCCTGCAATAGCAATCGTATTGCATTCTCTCCTGTTACTGTCTCTGGAGGGAGAAATATGCTGGCTTTGAGTGCAACTGAAATATGCCACTGAGACGCAAGGCAGATGGACTGAAATGCCTTCAGCATCTAAACAAGTGAAAACACACAACTGAACTAAAAATACTTCAAAACTTAAAGATGTCAGTGATTAGCCACTTTCATCTCAGGTATTCTTAATGTGAGGTCAGTATCTCATAATATGAGGTTAATTAGAAAAATAAAGAAAAAATGTCAAGAGAATAAATCATCAGTTCCATTTTAACTTTTCTAATGTGGATAATGGATTTCAATCTTCTATGAGATGTGTGCAGTAATACAACTGCATTTATCAGTTGCAAGATTAAGACAGATTTAATCTTAGATTGTAAGAAAAATATTATCAAATTACAGAGCTACATGAAGTGGTATTTTAGTTCAGGTAATTTCTACCACAGAATATTTCAAGCTTATTCTTTTTTCCATCATTATTTTTAAAAACTAGTATAATTATGTCCTGCATGTGTCCATACTGTAGCACTGTGTGGTTTTAAATGCTATAGTAAAGATAAAGACAGCATTTCTGTTTTAATTGCCATTCTTCATTATTTTCATAATTTTCTCAGAAAACTGTCTTTTGGGCTGTAATTTTCCATGCTCTGTCTCTTCCTAAAAGCTGTTCTAAGCATATTGGAGTAATCTAGCAAATTCAAACAGTCCTAATTTTGTGGTAATGTAAGCATGAAAAATATTCATTTTGTTCACATTTCAAATGACAGTTTTTCTTTTCTATGACATAAGACAGAAAGAAGTTTCAAGGATTATGTGCTTGGAAATCCTTGCAGAGAAAGGAGCAGATGCTGAAAAAAGTAGTAGTAGCATTCCTAATGTGCGCTCCAGAATACAGGGCAGTAGGTTGCTGCTCTAGCCTTTGGTTTTTTTCTCACAACTCAGGTGCTACTCTACTGGCTGACATCAAACAAATAAGTTCTTTTCTTTGAGATTTCATTGCTGAATCTTAAAAAAAAAAAATAGTTTTATGTCCTTTGTGAAGTTTAGACCTAATGATCTAAATCACTATATAATAGCTGCAGTTTATAGATATTGGTTTTTCTTTTTCTTTTGAATTTATTTTTTCATTTTTTCTGACACATTTCTTTAAAGGTAGAATGGATCACCAGATATGCCTCCGTAGGGACAACTGTGTTATTATCTATATGAATTTAGGATACTTGGGCTTGTCTACATAACAGTACCACAGTAAAGACCATGTCAGCATCAAGTAATCTTTAAGGCTTATTTTAATTACATCTATTTTTAATCTTCCACTTTTGCCCCCACAGCAAAGAATCAAACCAAGGGAAATTATGTGTACATAGCAGTGAGAATGTGTGAATACCAGACATTTGCAATGAAAGTTTACAATGCTGAATTTGGCTTGGATGGCTAACTGCTTGAAGATGATCAAACTGACATAGACCATATTGTTCTTTTCTTTTCCATTAGATGAACCTTATTCTTTATTGACTTTGACTTTGCCACATCACTTAAACTTTTGTCCTTTGTGGGCTGGACTATTATAATGTGTGATATAAGGGGTCAAACCTTGAAATGATTTGGAAACTGCAGCAGACTTGGACTTCAGAAACCTTTGTGAAAAACAGGGACAAGGCAGGGGCAGAGGGTTGCCTTTGCCATGAGTACATTATGTCTATACTACAAAATCCCCTCAGAGTATAAACCATCAAGGGAAGGTTATGAGTTGGTTTTCCCAATCCTTAGCGAGCTGATTTTCTTTTACCCAAGAAAGTTATCTTTATACACTGTGATTTATCTGGATGATTCTCAGCAGCTGAAATAGGTGTAGGAATAATAAATAAAATTCAAATTATATTTTATATATCAATAATTGGTTGGAAATCACAGTAGATGGAAGTACTTTCTCCAAAATTGTCCTTATTCCAAGTATCTAAAAAGGAGATCACAAAACTGTCTGTCAATATACCCATTATTTATTAAGAAGGAACTTGTGTTTACTCAATTCACATTTTATAATGAAATTGTGAAAATTAGCTGATCTTCAAAACAGCACACGTTGTTTCTGTCTGCCTACATTCAAAATCAAAATGTTATGCTAACTTTCCACTACATAAGAAAGAACTTAAATTAAAATATAATTAAAAACAGCATGAATTTTTTTAACCTAAAATAAGAAAGAAAAATAAAGTTGTTTCAAACCCATTTAAATAGTCTAGGAGTCTAGATCACATTTCAAAAGGTGATAACAGAAGATGCCGTTTGAATATCTCAGTCTTTTTTTAAAAGTTTAAAACATTTTTTCTGGTTCAAAAATAGGAAAAGTGTTGCACACTTACAAAGGTGAAATAATTTAGCACATTTCAACCCTATGCAGCAAAGCACAGTGAAAAGTCAATGAATTAGTATTGACTGAATCAGCTCTGGAACCAGAAGCAATATAACCACAGGAAAGGTAGGATTTATTAATATGGGTGCATCACCTGCTGATTTAGATATACTGCCTGTGAGACTTGTGTTAGTAGATGCACTATTTTTTTGCTGCTCACTCAGAAATCACTGCACTGCAGCGAATGTTATAAATATTCATTAGAGGCCTAATACTATATCCATTTATGTCAATACAATGTTCCCAGTAACTTCAGAGGTGAAAGCTGATTCTCTAAATTTCATACCAAATCTACAGACAGGAGGATAAAATCATAAGGCTGTAAACACAGAAGTAGAAAAGCAAAATGCAAGGCATAATGTGGGATAAGTCATACCATGGCAGCTGCACACAACCAACCGGGTGGTGGTATATGAAAAGGTAAGCATTTGAGAGCATGGTAGGTCTTGATGTGGTTCATCCAGGAGTAAATTTGTCCTTGTCAGTGTTGACATCATTTGTAAGATTATTAATATATGCTTCTAGTGTTCAGGACATAATGGGCTTTAAAATATGTTACCTACTTCATATGTCTATGGCCTAGCACAAAAATTCATCTATCCCAACACAAAATAGTTTATGAGATTCCTGTCATTGTCCTGTAGCATTTGTTCAGCTAAAAAATGGAAAATTTGGCAGTCCATATAAATGTATAATTTTTTTCAGAATCTTTTCTAAATTCTGTTGTGTAATATTTCTGAAATATTACACAAAAATGAAACATTGTTCTTGTTAAAGGCGTGTACTCTGGAAACCTAATTATATGGATTTGACTGAACAGAGCTTCACATGCAGAGTGCATGTAGTCAGTAAACCTTAACATGCTTCCCAAAAGGAGGCCCATCACGTTGTCTTTTAAAGCATGTGAAAATTGAAACTGAGGCAAAGTGGAATTGGGAAACACTTCTACAGAAATAGCAGAGCTCAGTTTTAAAGAATCTATCAACTACTGTTTTCCTATTCTGCCACTGCCGTGATAATGTTTATGCAAATTTCCCTTCGAAATACAAAACCAGTGTATTTGAAAATCACTTTGTTAGATTGAATTTTTATTGCTGATAATATTAATAGCATTTCATCAGATCTCATCATAGAAAGAACCTGAAGAATTCTCAGTGTTTTATTGAATGTTCGCTAGTATTTACTTTACAAATTCCCTTAACCTTATATTCTTCTTTATCTCTGAAGCTCAGTACCAGAGTTTACATTAACAGCACGCTTCCCAAGTAGCGATAACTATATCAGAGTGTAATCTTGCTGCTCAGAGGTATGCAGCCTTTCATTTCTTATTCCATTTCTGTTTCCCCCGTAGGGCAGGAAAAGGAAATTTCCACCTAGGGAGTTCAGCATCATTCAACATTGATGTTACTTGTCCAACAATCCTTTATACTAGGGAGACCATGTCAGCCACAGTTACCACTTACAATTTATCAATAGCCACTTACGCATGTAAAGATCTCTTTCTTCTTTGTCTCTGTATACATTTCAAACACTAGAGTCAAGAACAGTAGGAAAGCAAATAGAAGAGGGACATTAGCAGAATAAACTTACATCTTTTGTCTCCTGGATAGTCCAAGCAGTTATAAAACTGAAATTATTAGTGTCCGAAGATTGTCATCCTTTATGTGTACACAAGCATCTTTGCTGTGTGACGTTTGAATACTCTGCTGTCAACAGCATAAACGACGAGTTCTTCTATTTCCTTCCAGCTATATGTTGCCTGCGAGCAGTCCTGAAGGTTACTGTATGATTGAAATGGCTGCAGATGGAAATCCTCCTGTACAACACAGACTTTCTCTCTCATATCGAGCATCCCAGGTGAGCCTGCAAAACATCAAAAAATAACTATTTGTTTTGAACATTTCATCAGCACCTACACTTTAGTTATTCTTAAAGGAGAATAGGCATTCTAACTTTTTCTAAAGGAGGAAATGTAGTCATTATATATACTTTAATTCTCTTTAATATGTCTTTTCACATCAAGCATCTATAGTATTTCCGTTAATTTCTTCAGTTTACCTGACTCTGAAACTTCTATCTCAACTGCCTAAAGTCCATGAAAAGGACACTGATACTGCAAAAGGGAAAATAATATATTAGCAATATCATTCAACTAGGCCGGGGTGTTATTAGAAGCAATTCAGATGTTGTTAAGCAGTAATTCTTGTTACTTTTTATTTCAAGACACACTGTCTAGTGGAGGGCAGTTATGAATCATCAATGACCTAACCTGGTGTCAGTATTGCTGCTAGGACTTCACCTCTGAATAATATTGTAAAAATTACTGTCTCCATTTTGAAACTGGTATCAGAAGACTCATTCTAAATGGGTAATAGGCCGGTTTTCCCAAATCTTGAGTTTTTCTGTTATTCTTTGTCTCCATGTTATCACCTGTGTTTGTTATGCATTCTCTCATCCCAATATTATTTCTGCAAGATACATATTAAATATTTTTAGTCTTGAGAATTTGAACTGTGATTGACAGCTCACTTTATAAGTTTGTTCACTGGAAGGCAGGACAGTTAGCTGTAGAGATGCTAATCATGATGTGTATGTATATCACTGCCAGTTAGTAACAGAATTTCTTCCCTGTTTCTTCCCTGAGTGTTTGTTCAGTTTGATATAAAGAATTAACTTGTATTAGATATTGCTATTAGCTCGATCGGTTGTCTGTTCATAGTTTCCAGACGATCAACCTGACGTTCTGCTGCAGAAGGATCCTTTGTCTCTCCTTTTATGTCTCAAGTTCGTAACTCTGGCAGAATGTAAAGCTAACACTACTGGCAGCTTCTGCATAGACAATCTGGGGAAAGAACTTGCTCATCAGTATCTAATTATATAGAGAAGCCAGCAATACCTTACTCATAGAGAAACTTACAGGTAACCACCTTTGACGTCATGAACCAAGATCATACATCAGCATATTTCTGACCCTAATTCTAAGAAGAGTGTTAAAACTCCTTTCTTAATCGTAGACACTTTACATTCCAGTCCAATGCTTTACTTAATTCTTTTAACAGGTTTGCAAGCAGAGAGAAAATGTCTGTCTGCAAACACTACTTACAAATCTTGTCCGCAACTACGCTGGTTTATAGCTTTGTTTGAAAAGGGATAAAGTCAAGTGATATGAAATTAATTCGACAAGT
Source organism: Pluvialis apricaria (assembly GCA_017639485.1). Lineage (NCBI taxonomy): Eukaryota > Metazoa > Chordata > Aves > Charadriiformes > Charadriidae > Pluvialis > Pluvialis apricaria. The sequence goes on from CM030009.1 coordinate 100,043,161, forward strand.
GCTGAGCTGATGTCTTTCAATTCCTTCCACATGAAAAATCTGATTTAATGTTATCCATGCTCTAAAAGAAGTAGGTTTTTTTTCCTTTCCCTTCTAAATGAAATACATTGTAAGTAAAGGAATATCTGGAGGCATTCACGTTTGCTGTATCTCCAAATTTCACTTGCAATTGTCAGCAACAGAGCTCCAGGATGGATAAAAGCAAGACAGGAAACAGCAAAGCAAAATCATATGGATGTGTGAATGTCATGTTTTCCTCCTGTTCCTAGTTCTTTGTAATTGATGTCTGAATATGATAGTAAAGGGCCCCTTCGCTATAAATTATCTCCTCACATAAATTATCTCTTTGTTTTACACATGCTGTTGTATATTTTTTATTCCATTGGTTTATTCCTACTTGACTTGAATTGGCTAGGTTTCACCCCCTTTCTTGATTGATGGTATTGTACAAATAAATGAATCGCAGTGTGATACACATGAAAAAAATATGTTTTTTTCAATTCTTAGTGACAGGCATTTAGCAAAGGAACTTAGGAATGGTAAAAACCCATGTCAGAACTCCAGAAAGTCAGATATCAGCTTGAGGAGTGGAATTGACAGTGCTAAATGAGTCACAGATCCTTTATATGTGATGGTCAAAGGTTTGACTCCTAGGTATGGTAGCACAGGAAATAGCATACTGACACTAAGATGATTTGGTCAGTCCCAGTATGAAATAGTTGTGGATGTTTCTTTTGCACCTTTATAAGGAAGTTCTAGGCATTTGTGGTTCTAGAATTTACTACGTAAAGCTTTCTCTTTTCCCCTTGGCTTCAGTATAGTGGTCTGTTTCCTGTCACTTACCCAAAAAAGTAAAATTTTGTTTCTGTTTTTCCCCTTATCTTGGGGTCCTGTAGGTCCCAGATCCTAAAGAAAGGATGTATCTTCAAGTCTAAAGCTTCTCCTGTGTTCTTGCACCAACCCTCAACCATGAATGTAAAACTCATAGTATAGAAATGTAGTATAGAAATGAGAGAAGCAATGAGAGAACCTTACCGTGATTACTGCGGTTAAGGCTGGGAATTCCAGTTTGTGTTTCATGGAATGTATGTTGTCTTATATGTTTGAAGATATGCAAACACATTAAACCACTCTCTTTGTTTTGTTTTTTTGAAGAGAACCACACTAAAAAGAAAAAAATAATCCCTTCAGCAAATATCATAGTTTTTGGCCAGCTTCAAGTAATGGCTATTTCTTTTATCTCTAATTATTATTTATTCATTTCTTACAGTAGCATCACAAATCACATTTTTTTTCTGATTATTCTCTTCTTGTTTCTGCAGGTCACCTTTGGATCAATCTTCCTTGGAAATGTTCCTATTCATGAAGAGGTTCATCGATGTGCTGGGCAGATATACGGCTATAAAGGATGCGTTAGGGATTTTCAAGTTAACAACAAAGAGTTGTTCATCATAGATGAGGCTCTTGGAGGGCAGAATGTTGAGAACTGCAATGTTCCGATATGTGATTATCATCCATGTCACAATGGTGGGACTTGCACTAGGTAAGTGTTACGTCTTTAAATCATTTTATCATCTATTTATGCTCTGTGGCTGGCAGGTTCATCTTTAATGAGAAATTACTATAATTTTCTGTGTAATGAAGTAATCACCAATCTTTTGTCCTGATAATATTAAATAGAAAATGTGGCACCTTCATGCCTAACCATGGAAGTTTTATATCTTACTTGCTTACATGAAAAGAGATATAAAATGTAATTACATTGCCCACACTGCGTACATATTGGGTTGCTGCCAGAATTCCTTTTCAATCAACTAAATCAGTTTCCCTACAGGTCTCAGTGACTATATCTGACTCTTTGTATAGATAGCTTGGACAAAAACATATAAGGTCACATTCTTCTCTCTAACGACCCTTTATCTTACTAGGCCTTGTACCCTCACCCATCTTCATGGTGTTCTCCTGGGTACACAGCACAGGCCTTCATCATCATGCCATGAAAACAGTACCAAGTAAGTCAGTGCCTTCAGCATGTGTGAAGAAGTATTGTCAAAGAACCTTTGAAAGTTGAAGTGCATCATGCTGAAAGAGGAAATGGGGTTCAAAAGAGACATGGGCTAAAAGCACAGAGGATGGTGGTTCAGTTGAATACTGGTTCAACTGGAGAACAGTAACTGTTTAAGCCATAGTGACTTGATCATTGTCTAAGGCACTCAGCATTTAAGAACCACGTTTCTGTTTAAAATTGAAACAACTTGTAAAGTAGCTGCCATGTCTATTTTAAAAAATGTACTTCAGCTTTGAAGCAAATGCTGAACAGAACATAGTCTAAAGTTTTTTTAAAGCTCTGGACCACTGTGTGTTTCTTAGGTTGCGGAGACCTTGAATCAAAGCTTTGAGCTGCTTCTCTGCCTCTCTTGATTGATGTGAGCACACAAAGAGCACCAAACAGGTTTTTGATCTCTAAGCCTTATTTGACTACAGCAGAAATGAGAACAAGGCAGCTTTATGAAAACATACACAATTTGCCTACCAGACTGGTGAAACTGAGTGTGTACTTGGGAGTAATGATTCTGGTTTTCCTCTGTTGTTCTTTGCTATATCTCTGTCATTCTACTGATTGGCCTGTCATCTTCCACTATGGAATACTGTTTCATTTAAAGCTTGGGTCCTGAATAATTCATGACCATTGGATTTGTTTCCTGCCTTTCCGCTTTCCAACTGCTGGCCTCAGCTCTTTTCAGAAATGCTTTTGTTCTGAAATGGGCCACTGCTCTTCTGTCCAGAGGAGTCATGGAAGACTGTGCATGTGCAAACCAGGGATAAGCAGCTCTACAGAAGCATGGTTTTCATTATTTCCTACAGCAGTCAACTGATTTTCAGGGATCACCTCCTCCAAGCCCAAGAATGATCCATTCCAATGAGCAGAAAATCAAGTGGCAGGAAGCCTGTATGGATGAACAAGATGGTCCTGACAAAACTCAAACATCAAAAGGAAGCATGCAAGAGGCAGAGGCATGGCCAGGTGACCTGGGAGGAATATAGAGAAAATGTCCAAATATGCAGATATGGAGCTAGGAAAGCCAAAGTCCATCTGGAGATTAATCTGACGGGGGACATGTAGGGCAAAACCAAATGCTTTTACAAGTACATCAGTGGCAAAAGGAAGACTTGGGAAAATGTGGGTTTGCTGCAAAATGGGGCAGGTGTTCTGGTGACAAAGGATCCAGAAAAGACTGAAATACTCATTGCTTTCTTTGCCTCAGTCTTTATTGATAAGACTGACCTTCAGGAATCCTATTGCTCTCAGACCTGTGGAACAGTCTGGAGCAAGGAAGACTTACCCTTGGTAGAGGGGGATCAGATTAGGGAACATTTAAAACAACTGGACAAATATAACTCCAGGGGACCTGATGGGATTCACACAAGTGCCGAGGGAGCTATCTGATATCATAGCAAGATCAATCCTGGTAATCTCTGAAAGATCAAGGTGATTGGGAGAGGTTCCTGAGGACTAGAAGACTGCCTTCAGAAAGCGCAAGAAGGAGTATCTGAGGAACTACAGGTTAGCCTCACCTTGATCTGTGGGAAGCTGATGGAGCAAATTGTTCTGGAAACTGTTTCCAAATGCATGAAGGACAAGGAAGTGGTTGGGAGTGGTCACCATGAATTTATGAAGGGGAAATTGAGCTTAACCAACCTGATTGCCTTCCACAATTAAATGGCTGGCTTGATGGATGAGGGGAGAGTGCTGGATGTTGTTTACTCGACTTTAGTAAGGCTTCAACACTGCCGCCCATAACATCTTTAGTGACAAACAGATTAAGTACTGGCTAGGTAAGTGTACAGCGAGGTGAACTGAAAACTGGCTGAAGGGCAGGCTCAAAAAGCACAAAGGATCAGTGACACAAATTCCAGATGGAGGCCAATCACTAGCAGACTACCCAAAGTCTCAATACGGGATCCAATACAGTTTATATTCATTAATGACCTATAAGATGGGACAGGGTGCACCCCAGAAACAAGAGTTAAATATGAAGCAAGGAGGAGTGATTGATGCATCCGATAGGCCTGCTGCCATTCAGAGGGACCTCAACAGTCTAGAAAAATGAGCCAACAGGAATCTCATATTGTTCAAAAAAGGGAGATGCAAAGTCTTGTGCTTGGGGTGGAATAACTCCAGGCACCAGTATAGACTGGGAACTGACTGGCTGAAAAACAGCTTTACCAAAAAAGACTTGCTAGTTCTGGTGGACAACTAGTTGACCATGAGTCAGCAATGTACCCTACTGACAAAGAAAGCCAACAACATCCTGGGGTCTACTAGAGAAAGTGGGTCAAGGTAGGTCATTCTTTCCCTCTCTTCTCACCTGGTTTGCTGGTTTTTCTATGTATGTACATACATTCTCCAGTCAGTTGACAAACTGTCCATATTCAGTAAACTTCACCTTGCTAGGAAGATCTAGATGCTATATTTCACATCCGAGTTTTGCAGGTCTGGTTTGATACTGTTCAGTTTGCAGAATAGAATTTGCTTTTTCAGAGGCTGATCATTCCTCTTAGCTGTCAAGACTGCCAACAAAAATTATCACAACAGATTACCTCTCAGGATTTGGAGATCTCACTTGGATAGGTTACTAGGTAGTGGTCTTTAGAGGAGCAATTCCTGCATTCCAAAGTCCTGAAGCTTCATTTTGTCCACAGCGTGTATAACTTTCTCTTTCCTGGAGAGTTAAACATGTATGTGGGAACAGACTGCTCCATCTCTATATAACATGTCATCAACCAAATCACTTCTGCTTTGCTGAGAAGTGTGACAGATCTAAAAGATTCACTTCTTGATAAGTCATCTACCTATCTGCACCAATTTCTTTGTAGAGGATCTAAACAGGGTGGCAAGTTGGGATGTAAATTCGCCTGTGCTAGCAGCCATTTTTCAGGAATACTGGCAGGTGTTTTACACAGACTCTGCCTGACAGAATGCCAGGGTCAGAAACCTCTTTGGGCAATGCTTCAGTTTGCTGTATACCAATTGCATTTTCCACAGGTTTTAGCAGATTGAGGAGACAGGAGAAAACAATGACTGGTATACCTCCTAATCAGCCTTGGCAGGTCTGGCTCTAGAACCTCTTTCATCTGGACCTGAACGCTCCGTTAAGTTTGTTCTTCTGAATCTGTTGCCTTAAGATCTAAGTCGTGTGCTTCAGTGGGTGAAGCATCTCCTGAAAGGAATTATGAGAGATTCTGTCCTATAAATTCTTCCTGTACTTCTTTCCAGGTAGTGCCTGCTAATAGGAGTCTAGTTAGTAAATGTGCATACTGTAATAAACTATATTCAGTAAATGGACCATTTTTAAGTGTGTTGGGCTTGTTGTCATCTTCTTGCTTCAGTGCTTTTTTGACAAATATCCTTTGGTACTTCTTGTAGCTGAAAAATAGGAGTTTCTCCCCTCGGTCTACTTTAATTTATTAGTTGCTTTATCCTAGCAACTATCTGATTAATTACTTGGTCATCAGCCTGTCACATCAGCTTGGTTCACACCATGTCATGTGTGGAGCACAAGAACTGAAAAGCCAGAGGTGGACATTTTGCGTATAGTTTATGGGGAAAAATTTCCAGGCTTCAGTCACAGTGTTCAAGTGGTGCATGTGGACTATACTGTGTTATCTTCAGATAATGAGTTTATATTCATGAGATGCAGCCAATGAGAGGCATAAATAATCTATAGTGTTAAAAATATTCCCGTCTACACCATTAATTGTCCATTTGTGTGTTTATTACTGTAAAAAAGCTTAGTTGTATTAAAAAAAAATCAGATGAAACAAGCAACAATCTGACGATTCATATAAAACTACTATAGACTTGTTTAAGATTTTTGTCAGTTGTTTCAATTACACTGTTTGGTGGCAAGACAAAGATTTTTCATTGCAGGTTATTCCTCGAGTGCTTGGCAACTAATTAGAGCTTTTGCTTCTGAAAGACCATTAACTATTACATAGCAAATATCTCAGCCATATTTTATAATGAACACTGGAGCTTGTTAACACATGCTGCTGGGCATAGGCAGGTGTGTTTCATATGAAACATTTTTTACAGTCGTTCTTAAAAGAAATTTACTTGACTTTTCTCATCACCAGAGTACAAAAATACTATTGTAGTGTTCATCCTATTAATTACAATAATTATGCAGAAGAAATTTATTTGACATAAAAAATGTTTTCTTTGTATTTTTGGTAGCAAGAGGCAGGGGTTATTATGCACCTAGTTTTCAGATACAAAACTTCAGGATGCAGCAGGAGTCAGCACCTCCCTATGGTCTGGTCACATCAGGGGTTGCATCAGGCGTTCTCCAGGAGTCCTTCAGGACAGGGCCTGGCAGCCAGGGCCTGTTCCACCACCCCAGCCAGGAGCAGGCCAGCCAGGGGCACCAGGGCAGCCCCGGACATCAGGCACCGCCCTGGGGATAGGGTGGGCTGAGACAAATCGGTCCACTGGTGGGGAATCAAGATCAAGTCCAGTGAGAGGAACCAGGGTCAGACACAGCCTGAGATGGCCAGGCAGGGCCATGGTGATGGGGACAAGCTGCACAATCACCATTTTGCGGTGAAACTATTGAATGCATCACATTGTAGAATTGGAAATCTCTAGTTATCTTCATTCCTTTTATGTTAAGATCAGCTCCACTTTCATTTAAAAAAAGAAAAAGTGTTATCTATGTTCCATTTACATTTTCACAAAAAAATCTGTCTGTTTATAGGTGTCATGATTTAATCCCAGCTGGCAACTAAGCACCACACAGTCACTCACTTGCTTCCCCCGAGTTGGGATGGGGGAGAGAATTGGAATGATAAAAGTGAGAAAGTCCATAGGTTGAGATAAAGACAGTTTAATAGCCAAAGCAAAAGCTGCATGCGCAAGGAAAGCAAAATAAGAAATTCATTCACTGCTTCCCATCAGCAGGCAGGTGTTCAGCCGTGTCCAGGAAAGCAGGGATCCGTCACGAGTAACGGTTGCTTGGGAAGACAAACGCCATAACTCTGAACATCCCCCCTTCCTTCTTCTTCCCCCAGCTTTTTGTTACTGAGCATGATGTCACATGGTATGGAATATTCCTTTAGTCAGCTGGGGTCAGCTGTCCCAGGTGTGTCCCTTCCCAACTTTTTGTGCACCACCAGCCTACTCACTGGTGGGGTGGTGTGAGGAGCAGAAAAGGCCTTGACTGCTCAGCAATAATGAAAACATCCCTGTAATACCAACACTGTTTTCAGCACAAATGCAAAACATAGTCCCATACTAGCTACTATGAAGAAAATTAACTCTATCCTAGCCAAAACCAGCACAATGGGACAAAAGCCATTCTGTTTCAAGAGTATTTAAACAGATGCTGTATCAGATGCCTAGTTCAGTAAAAATCTAAATTTCTAATTCTTTACATAGCCATTATTTTATCAGTTTTTAAAAACAAAGTATTCTCTTTCCTGTGTAAATGCTCTATTGTTTTCAGAAGCACTTTTGCAAGTTCACTAGCTATTTTACTGCACTTTTAATCCTTGCCAATGGAGACTCAAAAGACTGGTTAATTTCAGAGAAAAAAAACGACAACTATTCAGTAAATTTAGGGTTTGTGTGTCATATGGTTCTATGACTAATTTTATGAATTCAAAGCTCATTGGATTTTAAAGTATGTGTTCAAAAATGGCATGGAAAGATTAACCTAGGAAGCGCTTAATATTCTGTGTGGCCCACTGATCGTATGAGCCAGATGTTGCAAACCAAGCTTAGTGTTAATTAAGGAGACACATCTGTGTGGGGGAAATAAGCTCATAAAATTACTTCACCAATGATTTGACAATTATGTCAGCCACTATACTAGTAGTAGTTGATTAATACATTTGTTTTAAATTGCATAAAGACTCAAGAAAATGTAAACATAGGCAAGTTTAGGTTTTATAGTGCAGAGTACAATCTCAAAGTTAATTGTTCCCACAAACAATGATGTTTCCAGTGTCTCAAACTATTCTCACAGTGATTATTCTTCCTGTTGTTTTTCCCCATGTATTGGTGCAGCAGATGGGTCCATTAATGTTAATCAATTAACCAAAACTGAAAAATCAAACTCAATTAGCAATAAATTTCAATAGAGACACACATCTTCAGATTTCAACTGCCGTGAATGCTGTAAACACGAAAAATACACAAGGGATGTAATTTTTGAATTTTCATCCCCTGATACTGTAAGAAATACCTTCCTAGATATGTAGGTCTCATTTAAATGGCACCTTTTCAGATACAAATAGAAAAGACATATTTTAAATCATATTTCAGAAACTGTCTGTTTTCTGCATGCTGGGGCATCACACAATTCTTCTTAAGCCTTAAAGAACTGATCACCAAATGAAAAATTCCATCCAAACTGCTTCCTAAAGTTCATCTGATAAAGTTTTGAATTCCTTTTTTTTAAAGTTATAAAATGAGTTCTAGGTTAGCTTTCTTGTAAGTTAAAGGAGATTTTATAGTTGAACTTGGCTAAGTGATAGAATTCCATGTGTTGCAGATACTGAGGAGACCAGGTGAAGTGACTTAACAACTTTTGTGGTCTCTTTTTAGTATATATCCTGAATGTTAATTAAAATAAACAGTAGAAAGAGTCATTATGAATATGACTGGTTTTAGAAAAAAAGGACGAGCTCAAATTGTAGACTTTGGAGACACTAAAATGTTCTTTTCAACTTTTTTTAATGTCGCCTTTTTTATTTCAAAGGGTAGTCATGGAGAACCTTTCCCAGATCATGTGCCAGAAATACTTCTTGTCCTTCCTTGTGCCCATAAGCCAAAAATGCGTGTTATGTCAGGTTTTGGCTGAAGGTATTCATCTAAGGATAGGCTTTTATGCCATTATTAATGCTTTTTGCTTCTAGCTCACGAAATCTGATACTAAAGATAAAATTGTTACACAAGAATGAGTAAGTGCCCATTTTCAAGCCAAGGAGGACTGAAGCACTTCCTAAAACTGCTAACAGCATTGCAGGCCAAATTTTTAGAATTGTTCATGGATTTCCTATCACTTCTTTAGATGTAGGTGTTTCTGGGTAAGAAAGGAACCAGCTAGTCAGAAATAGCAGAACTGATCACATATCAAGCATCTTTTTATAGATCTTTTTTATAGACTAAGAGACTCAGACCAACATATCTAGAACATATCTTGTTGGGGTTTTTACAAATCTAAATCCTAGTTAACTTCACTAGTTAACACTAGTTAACACTTCACTAGTTAACATTCAAGATGCATATTAAGTCCAGAACTAATGTTTTAAGTTCCACTGTATTCAACTATTGCAGAAAGATAAACCAAACAATGAGATTAAATTTCATGTTAGTTTATTTGCAAAGGAAGAAGATTTCCAGACGGGAATTGTGTATTCTCACACCTTTTCAGAATTTGTGCCATATGCATTTACGTAGTACTGATTTATATGAAAAAGATAACCTGCTTCCTTTTACAGGATCTGGTTTTGGGGCAGATCTGTCAATACTAAAGATGCTCACATGTTTTATAACTCCAGAAATTGCTGGTATTATTATTCTGAATCATGCTTACACACACCATGATTTAGGAAGACTAGTCTGTGGGCTTGAATTTTTTGGATGCTGTACTTTTAATGAAATTAGTTAGCTAGTATTGCTGAAATTTGGTACTTATGAAAAAGGTTCACATTTGGAAATCCATTGTTTTTTCTAATGCTTACTTCAAACTTGGCTTTGGTGAATAAAAGAATTTATTTAAATTTATTCCAAAATGTTACATTCAAATATGATGCATGTCCAACAGGGTTTTGGTCATTCTGAGAAGCTTGATGGCATTGGCTTTCATAGTCCTCAAAAATAAAGTTATTGCCCAATTTACCTCATATATTCACAGGCAATTCAAGTAAACAAAAGAGAAAATTTCATCTCCAATTTTCTTAACACTAGATATTAACAGATAGAGAATTCATTTACCCAGGTTGATCTTTCTGGTAAAAGGAATTGTGCTTGGCTTAAGCTCCGTATAAAATTCTGCACACTTTTTTTCTGAACTAAATCTGCATTTCTCCTACCTTGGTTTTCCTTAAAGCAAAAACAGAAAACTGAAATTTTAACCCCAGCTTCTTGCTCCTGAAGTTTAGACAGTAAACTGCTCTAATCCACAGTTGTGTTAGAATATCTATTTCAAGATTGAAGTAGTTGAACTAGGTGTGTCTCACTCTTGGCATCAGAAACAGATTCCCATTTTATCATACTTTATTTCTTAGGCATCACAGTCCTCAGATTATAGTAGTATGGAGAAGAGATTTGACAAAGAAATCAAAGCTGTGTTCCTTTAAGCTGACAGTGTTCATAGAATCTTAGAACTGCAGAACGGTTTAGGTCAGAAGGGACCATAAAGATCACCTAGTTCCAACCCCCCTGCCATGGGCAGGAACACCTCCCACTAGACCACATTACTCAGAGCCCCATCCAGCCTGGCCTTGAACATTTCCAGGGATGGGGCATCCACGACTTCCCCGGGCAATTTGTTCCAGTGCCTCAGCACTCTCATAGCGAAAAATTTCTTCTTAATATCTCATCTAAATCTCCCCTCTTCCAGTTTGAAGCCATTCCCCCTCATCCTATCACTACGTGCCCTTGCAGAAAGTCCCGCTCCAGCTTTCTTGTAGGCGCCCTTCAGATACTGAAAAGGTCTCCCCGGAGTCTTCTCTTCTGCAGACTGAACATCTCCAACTCTCTCAGCCTGTCAAGAGCTGAGAGTGTTAAGAGCTGATGTTTTAGATTTTAGACAAAATATCTGTAAATCCCCAGGAAATTGTGCAATAATAATGTAAGAGGAAATAGCAAAATACGAACTCATAAATATTATTGGATATACTGGTACTCGACTGTTGTTCTTTTTAATCAAGCATTTAAAATATGCAGCTTCTTTACTAATGATTAAAATATGGTACACTCGTCAGAATTTGTTTGCTTCAGAACATCATTTGGTCATAGAAGTATTGTTGCAATAACGAACTCTGGCAACTGAAAAATAATCCATGCAAACAAGTTTGAAAAAGTGATGTTCAGAGAGTAAACCTTTCTGTGTTTTTAATTTAGGCAGTGTAGTGGTCGTTCTATTAAAAATGTCTGTGGAAAAATCAATTTTTTATGTTCTCAGATCCACAGATTTAGTATTCCATTAGTGTGAAAAGTAACATGCTGAAAGCAGAGCATGCAGGAAAATCAAGGATCCAAATATAAATAACGCACAAGCTGTGCACAAAATTTGTTAAACGAGATGTTTATACATCATCTCAATTCAATTGTACTTAAATCAGAGAAGCTGCCATGGCTAAAATTTTAGTCTGGGTATTGAAATACCAGTAAGTGCCATTTTAACACCGGTCATCTTAGAATGTTTTGACTCAATTCCCAGAAATACTGTGTAACATTATTTTCGAGAATTACAGCACAACCAAATCAGCATTTCTGATAGCTTTGATTCCAGAAGGGGTATCTTAATTTGAGTAGCTTTAAAACACAACATATCAGCAAAATTAATTGAATACTATCTTTTTCGAAGGCCAGTGGGATGTTTAAGTGTATATAGAAATAGTCAAAACACTGTTCATACATATTAGTCCAACTGGAGACGTAGTACATGGATTCTTAATAAGAATTTCACTCGGCGAGAAATCCTGACAAATAGTATAACTGTTACTGGTTTTTATAAGTTGTATCATATGTAGTATGTGTATGAAAAATTGTAAATATGCCATATTCTTTGTACTAATGATTTTCCAAAATTCCACAGAGATAATTCTTTCAGTGAAATGTGTAAGTTTTCCATAAGGACCAATTATATGCTCTGGCTGTTTACTGTAAGTTATCACAATAAAATTACAAGACTGGTACTGCAGAAGATGAATAATGTGCTATCTGTAATATATGTTAGAGCATTTATTCCTTTGCTGCTAACGTAACATATACACCTGCCTACTAGTGACAGACACTTCAAGCAATGAAAAGTGGATAAGAGAGAAAAAATTATGAAATTTCAGTCCTCACTAGTGTGGTTGACTGGAAATTGAATGGACAAGAATGTCACTGTTCTGAATCCCTGTTGTGGGAAGCTTATCATTGAAAGGAAGACTGAAGTTTATCTAGGGTCACATAACCAAACAGGTTTGGAGAAACCTTCTTCACCTTTGGTATCTTGTTGAATTCAAGAACATACTTAATATTCAAATGGAATTTGGGAAGTCTGGGTATAAGGTGTCATCTTGGTACAGAAGTTTACCGTGTCACCAGATTTGGTGTTTTACTTTATTTCTTTCTCAGTAACAGCATTTATTTAAGTTTGCTTTTTAGAAAGATAGGAAATTAGATTTTTTTTTTTTTACCAGTAACCCTTGTTTTTTGGATTTAGTAAAACCAGCCAACTTTGTGATCCTGTGTACAGATAAATACAAAGAACAGTACCCACATAGTCATGATAATTTCATGCTGTGTATGCATTCATATAATGCATTTAGACTGGGCTTCTTTTAGCTAGCCAAACTTAGACAGAAATAGAGGAGATGTTCCTCCTGTACCCAGAGTGTCTGCAGGTGTCCAGCTGACTATTCAAAGGCAAAGGTAATCTCATTAGTCCCTCACTTTTTTCTCACTGCCTGTTGTCATGGGTCAATACATGCAGTGCTTGTACAGTCTTCCCCACAACTGGCTCCAGTTATTTCTGAGTAAATACCACTCTCGCATGTTGTAAAGGAAGGAATCTTTTTTCTTTTTTTTTAACTAGAGAAGACCTGTTTAAGTTGTGTATTACTCTTAAGTGAAGGGGAGCATAGATCAGTATGTTTTTCATAAAAGATCCAGAGATTTAAGAATTACCTGGTGTCCTGCTAGAGAATTAGTGCATCCCTCTTCAAAAAAGACTGTCTTGGACAAAAATACATATGAAACAACTGCTCTTGAAGACTGATTGTCTGTAACCTATAATATCTTAGGAGATATGAAGATAAAAGGATCCTAGAACCACAAAAATTCATTTATCCTTCACCAAGACCCTCCTCGTATTACCTCAAATCATAGTAGAAGAGGTCAGCACAAGGCCTAATATGGGTTCATTGGCATCTTCCATAATCCCTGTGGCCGTCTGGCATTGCTGTAGACTAGTTGTGGAACAATAAAAATAATTTCACAGCAGCACCTTGAAAGCTGATGTCATTATTTTCAGTAATAATTATCTATTGTCTGTCTCATTTATCTATTATTCAGTATCAATACTGTTCAATTACCTATCTAGAATACTGTATTACTAAATAAAAAGTCCTACATAGCTTTAAAAGGCTTAACGTTTGCTTTAGGGACATACTATTCTTTTTAATATTTGTGTTTGTATTATTACCAGACTTATTAGTCATACCCAGTTAAAGTACACTCTTCTTGTAAGAATACAGCTGGTATTGTTTCTTCTGTTCTTCAAAATCTGATAGCTCTTAGGAGTTATGAGTTAGAGGATCAGAGGATTCAAAGCATGATTTGTATTATTCCAGAAGGCATGGGAGTTCAGTAAGGGGTGCTGTGTTCTCTTGCATTCAGGTCATCTTCTCAGTATGTCCATCAATTTAGCCTTATTACGTACTTTGGAAAATTCACTTGGCTTGGAAGTCAGCATATGCACTAGATTTCTTCTGGCATTGCCTCGGTAAGGAGTTTTACAGACGGCTAAGAAAGCATTTAATTGCTCTGAAGTGAAGCTTCATAGAAGACTGACTATGCTGGTTCTTCTTATCATCTTCTAACATGGTTGTGACATTTGAAGTGGGCCATGTGAAATAGTCATATGAGGTTTTGGACATCCTACTCATTTCTGTACCTGGACCACTTCGGTATATATTAACATATAAAGTACTTTAACGGGTACTTTACTTTGGTGTGTACATAAAAGAATATAGAAGTGCTAGCAATTTTTCACACTCATGTCTGAATAGGTTGTAATAGAAATGAGATCAAGTTCTGAAAAAGTCCAGTGGGAGAGACCATCTCCGGAATCCCCCAAGGTGAAATGTCCCAGATAGTTACTCAGTTTCAGGAGTGTTGCTTTAGCCAGTTATTGAAACTGCCAGTTATAAGGGCTTGTCTGTGCAGCACTGTTATTTACATTAGCAATCTCTCTCTACATTCCCCTACAAATTTTCTCAAGATTACAGAGGGGTATGTAAACCTTCAGCTCCAGAAGCTCTGGTCATGACATCTCTTTTCTGTTTCCAAACAGCCTTTGAAGCTGCTAATAGGATGTGAAGTTTCATAACTTAGTTACCATCTCATCATCTCTGCTGCAATTATCAGGAATTAGTGAAGTGCGAGTTAAACATCTGTATGGGAACACAGATACAAACGTGTATTTATATGCCCTCAAACAATTTAATTATATGGTGGCTATAGTTGTGATGTATGTATTGTTGTCTTCTTTTCATTATACTATGGAGTTTTGTAATATATTGTCGGTGAGGGTGCTAAGGGCAATCGGGTTTATTTTGTACCTCCCCCCAGTTAGAAAGATGAGGACACAGAGAAAATAGATAAAATCCCCAATAGACATGGGAACTGGAATACATTGGGAGTGAATACTATTAATGAAATATAAATGAACAACATTTGTTCAACATACACGATTGTTGTCCTGTAAATAACCATTTTTTGGTATTTTTCTTGATGACCGTCTCAGCCCTGCAACTATTCACAGCTTTAATTAATTTTCTTCAGAATTATTCAGAACAGGGGTCTGGAAAAGCCAAAGAAAAGTCACTGTAAAATACACGGAAATAGGCTAGAAAATGATATGGCATCAATAACAGAGATGTTCGGGGCAATCCCAAGCACAAATATAGGCTCGGCGGGGAATGGCTGGACAGCAGCCCTGAGGAGAAGGACCTGGGGGTGATGATTGATGAGAAGCTCGACATGAGCCAGCAATGTGCGATTGCAGCCCAGAAGGCCAACTGTATCCTGGGCTGCATCAAAAGATGTGTGGCCAGCAGGTCAAGGGAGGTGATTCTGCCCCTCTACTCCGCTCTCGTGAGACCCCACCTGGAGTACTGCATCCAGCTGTGGAGTCCCCAACATAAGAAGGACATGGACCTGCTTGAGTGTGTCCAGAGGAGAGCCACGAGGATGATCCGAGGGCTGGAACACCTCTCCTATGAGGAGAGGCTGAGAGAGTTGGGTCTGTTCAGCCTGGAGAAGAGAAGGCTCCGGGGAGATCCTATTGCGGCCTTCCAGTACCTAAAGGGGGCCTACAGGAGAGCTGGGGAAGGACTTTTTACTAGGGCATGTAGTGATAGGACGAGGGGGAACGGCTTTAAGCTGGAAGAGGGCAGGTTTAGATTAATCATTAGGAATAAGTTTTTCACTTTAAGGGTGGTGAGGCACTGGAACAGGTTCCCAGAGAGGCTGTTGAAGCTCCGTCCCTGGAGGTGTTCAAGGCCAGGCTGGACGTGGCCTTGGGCAACCTGGTCTGGTGGGAGGTGTCCCTGCCCATGGCAGGGGCGTTGGAACTCGATGATCTTCAAAGTCCCTTCCAACCTAAACCATTCTATGATTCTATGATTCTTAACAACAAGGGGGGTTGAGTGATAAACAGGTAGCATTTTGAACACAAATCTTCAAGTAAAACACAAAGACTGCTACTATCTGTAGGCTAAAGAATATCCAGAATATTCTTTTTTGTAGTAGGATATAATATGGTAGTATAGCATCATTATATTTCAGTTGTCAAACTCACCCAATCATTCATCCCCTTTTCCATTCTGTAAACCATTTTCGGAAACAGTGCAGTATATTTCTAGGCTGGACACCAAATGTGGTAGTTCATTAATGCAGATTTAAGCTCTTTCCTCAATACCTTCAGGGATTAATTATGGACTTCACACTTTACCAAAATACTCAGAGATTGATTTAAATCCCAAAATTCAAGTTAAGCTTGTTTTCATCATGTTATCATTTTATGTAATCCAGCTTTTTTTCTTGGCATTCATTAGTATTCATGATATTATTACATGGATCAGAGTCACTACCTGGATAAGTATACTAATGTAATAGAGAGAATAAACTATTTAGAAAAATCTAGGGTAAATTGGACTGAAAACCACTTGGAGTTAAGAACCATTAACAAATAAATTGTGTATTGTAAAAGTGGCTAGCTTTTTTAACCTTTTTTTAGCTTTCCCCCAAGCAGATTTCATGGAGAAGTTAAGGTGAAAGTTTGCCAAAGGGTTGGAATCTCCCCTTCTGCTCTCCCAGACACAGAATCCATAAGGTGCTTTTACTCCAAATTATATGATACACTTATAGCTGATCATTTGATGACATTTCTTTTCCCTCAGTTCATGCCGGATACAACCTTATTCTCCTTTTATCCAAAAGACAGTATCCTAAAAAAATCTTACTGGTGACTAATACCGAATGTGTCAATTACACAGAAGGTCTAAATGCCACCCCCCAGCCTGGAGACCACACAGAAAGAGAGTTATAATCTGTTTCCTTTTCCTTGTCTTTTCTCTCAGTTTCTCATTCTGTCAGTACAATTCTTATACCCTCGCCTTCCCCAGGGTGAAATTTGCCTACTTAAGGTTCACTTAAATCCTAGAAGCAGAGTTTGCACTGGCCCTTGGAAAACAGCTCCTTGATTTGTCACTGTTGCAGGGACGATGGAGCGAGAATGCAATGTGTAAACGTGCATCTGGTTTCACAGTAAGTTAAATGTAGCCACTCACATTTTAAAAACTGATGCAGTCTTTGAGTATCCTTATTATTTTCCCTGCTTTGAAAAACAGTGAGGTGGACAAACTGTATTTGTTTTGCTCTAGGCAAATACCTACTTAATTGTTAGGCACTGAAATTCTTTGAGTGGACAAACATAAGATGTTTTTAACATTGAAATTTAGCTTTAGTATGTATGCTTAAATGGCAATGAAAAAGACAAAGCAATTGGGAGTTAGTTTTATTTGCTTTACAAGTGTTGAGACTCAGCATCCAAATCTATAATGTGATAGTTATGCCAGCTCAAGATTCAAGGCTAAATTATAAAGTCAGTTTTCAGCTTCAGCAAATGCTCTCTGGGTCCTGCTGTGTTTCGCTTAATAGCAAGGACAAGTGGATTCCATCTGTAGGAGAGCATGTTTTGCATATGAACTACTGCAAGGCAAGCCAATACTGAGATGGAGCAGGATTCAATATCAGGACACTCTTTTTATTTATGGACAGTTGCTTGTTTGTTTTCAAGCAGGTCTTTAAAGCTGGGTTGATGATTTAGGAGCAGATGTGGGGTTATAATACGTAGTTTTAAAATGAGAGGATGTTTGTCCTGTACTTTGATGGTAAAATGCTGTCATTTAATATGAACAAGATGGCATTCGTGGGTATGAACTAATCTTGCTAGGTGCAGAATGTGTACAATATGCTAATTGAAATGAACATATCTTTTTTTTTTTTCTGCCTAGAACTAATATGGGTAAAACCTCATATCTGATCCTTTTTTTTATGGTTAAATATTTGTGTAATAGCAAAAAGAGTTGTGCATTATTCTATAAATGTATGCATAGATAAATTGGTATGTATGAATATATAATGGTTTTCTTTTATAAATTCGGTTTTGTCCGTATTTTGGGGTGGATTTTTTCAGTATGAATTGGGCATCCTGACTCCTGGATGTTTAAATTTGCAACCATTTTCTGTTACCTAGTCTTGATAATATGCATTTTTAGTAACTTTGTTAATATACATGTATTTCTCAAGTCCTTGACACAGATCACATATTCTATAATCTTACACTAAGAAGCTAGGTACATGTACAATTAACGTTGCTTACGCAAGAACACTGCAACCTTAGTCTCAAACCCAAAAGAATACCCAGAGCATCCTGAGTTCACCCACCACAGATTACCCCAATTTACAAAAATAAAATGACAAAGGTTGTTTTGACGACAAATTTCATCTTTTTATTCTGCAGATGTTTGATTATGCAAGACCCCACGTATGCAAAATAGCCCTTTTCTCAAAAAAAAACCACCAAACTGAGGTAAAGAAAAATACTTGATTTGTACAATTAAGTAAAAAAAAAAAAAATAGAGATCATAATTTAAGTAAATGGGTGCTTCAAAATCTCCTTTTCTTTGCCAGGAAAACCCTGGGATTCTTGGCTGGGAAAAATCCTGTATTATCTGTATTTTGTTCTGCTGCATCTGAGTGAAACACTGTTATGTGTGTCTGGGCTGGTTTTAATCTTCTGCTAGGTTCTGAAATGGAAGAGCTGTGGGTTACTGCCACCTACAGCTGGAATGCCACCCACTCCCAGCTAGAGAAACGGACCTTGCACTAAAGCCCCTCTGGACAAAATGCAGTATATCTTAGAGGTGACCTAAAGGAGGACTTTGCAGAGCTGCTAGTAATTGGGTTTTGCCAGCTTTTTATGACATTTAAATAAAAATAGGGCTACGGAGAAAGTAAATCCCCCAGTAGCATATTCAAGCAATTTTCTTCTCATAAAAGCACCTTCCTACTGGCAGTAGCTTGGCAGAAATGTTGCAGAGTTTAAATTTCATAGAGAGGAGAAAAAAACAGAGCTTCTGACAATCCTTATGTCAGCTAACATTTGGAACGCTCTGAAAAAGAAAACCACCACAGAAGATTGTACTGTGTTGGGGCCTATTTAGTCATTGTGGGTTTGTGTATTGCAACTGTTTTAAGATCTTTAGAATGTTCTTTGTCTCCTGTAACCTCAGTCCCTCCTCCCCACTGCATTTTTACCTCTGCAGTTTAAAAAAAAAAAAAAAAAAGCATGCTCTAAATTAAGATCTCAGGAGAACAGGAATAATAATGCCCAGCAGTGGTGTGCCATTTTCTGCGATTGCTCCTACCTTTTTTGTTCTGTGCTTCATTGCAGTATCTTTTTCAATAAGGAAAATTCAGGGTTGCTTAGTTCTAATAATTGTTCTGTGCTGTTTAGCCTGGTAAATATCGGCGTGAAAAATTCTCTGTGCATGGGAGGGAAGGGAAATTGTTGTTGTTTGTTTCCACTCAAGCATATCCTCTTTTTTCACTACTAGTGTGATATCTGAGGATTTTTTCCTATTCTCTTCCTGATTTCATTTCCCTTTCTATGCTACACTGAAAAAGAGTGCTCTGTGTGGGCCGATCAAGCTACTTCACTCCCAAAAGGATTTCTTTTTCTTATGTAAGTAGATCCAGTGAGATTTAGCGAATGATGTATTTTAGTAGAAATGCTGTGTATCCTTGCGCAGTGAAGTGTGTAAGCACATAGGCAAGAGCCTGCATAGCACTGCTACCTTATTTTCATTTACAGTACAGAAAACATGGTTTTTATACTGCATTTACAATACAGGAATTAAGCTTGAGACTTTTTTTTTTCCTTTTTGAAAGCAGAATAAGCATAAGAAAAAACACAGGAACACATTATGCTATTAAAGAAATAAAATCAACATATTCCAGCCATCCACCAGAACTGCCTTTTGTTTGAGCTAACTTATGCCTGTCAACAGCATTTCTTCAAAACACTTACCTTTCTTCAAACAGGAATTATGCACTGACATCTGAGTCACAGGGGCAAAAATACATATTCTTTCAGGCAGCATCTCCAATCATCTTTCTTGCCAGCAGATGCTAGGGGAATATTCCTCTCTGCCCAAATGTTTTAATCATTAATAATTACTAAATGTACAATTCAGTGTTCACATGTAAAGGAGCTTCATACTCTGATGCAGGATTTGGAGCTAACACTGCCAGTGGAAAAAGAAAGAAAACGGAACTTGGTTCTCATTTTACATCTGAAATTACACCATTTTAGAGTGCTGAGATTCTCTTGCCTTATGTGGAGTTGCTCTGATTTATACCAGTGAAGTGAAAATCTAATCAAGCCCACAGCTGGATACATTCAACAACTTTTTGTTCACCCGGGATAACTCTGGATTGTATTGATCTGCATTACAGAACTGAACAGAAAACAACAGGAGGGAAATTTGAGAAACAGTGTCTCATTTAGAACCTAATAAAAGTTCTTAAGGTGCTTGTTTCCTTGCCGTACTTGGCTGGATCATCCTTAGAAATCAATGAAGGACCTGCAGTCAGAAGCATGCATAAAAATGTCTTGAACTTATTAAGAGGATTCTATGGATAGAAGGTAAAGACAGGGGGCAGGGAGTATACCACCAAAACCACTGCAGTCCTGTTAATTAAAAATTTCTCCAACTTTGCCTTTATTATTCTTTTCAGAGAAGTGTAGCCAGCTAGAAGGGGAGAGACAGGGTGGTATAACAAGAGACAGAAAACAGAGCAATAAAGCCCTGTTTGAGTCATTTCAGACTGCTGGATGAATGACACTGTAGGAGAGAAATTGCTGTGGTGTCAGTGGCTTGCTGCTACCAGCGTGTGCCACTATGGATGTCAGTGTACAGTGAAACTGGGGAAAAGAGAAATCCACTCGCCTCTCACTTCTGAGACAAAGAAAAGGGCAAAACCTGTTCTACCTCTAGTGATAGCAGTCGTAGATAAGTGTATGTGTTGCTGAGAAGTCTGAGAATTCACCCTTTGACAAAAAAAGTCTTTTCATCTTGAGATGACTTTGCAACCTTTACCATAGAGTGACTAAGTGATCCACACAGGCCTGATTAATAACAGCAGAGATAGACTGTAAGCTCTGAATAATATAAAGTCAATTCTCTCACATTTGTCTTTCAATATTTTAGGCATTAATATGTATTTAGTGTTGCTGAAATACAATGACTTGATGTGTTCCTTAGAGCCCATTGTTAGCTGAATGCATACTAGCTCATGATTAAACAGTATAGCATTTTGGTACTCCAGCTTAAAAATGGCTTCTGAATAAGCGTAGTGCAAACAGAAAGAGCAATTACAAATAAATACTTTCAGATCTCCCTATTTTGGAATCAACATGTAGAGGAGTATAAACCTGGCCTGTTTTCTCAACACTGATTTAATAGAAAAGGATGATTAAATCAATATTGTGTCCCAGAACCACATCAATATGAACAAGAATCCAACATCTCAAGGATATGTTACAGCCAGGAGAGTTACTTGATTCAATTATTTATAATGATAGTGTGTCAATGATCCTGACTATTGCATGAACTATTAACATTTTGCCTCCTTACTATCATCCTGCTTTCTGGAAGGAGCTAATTATTACAAACCTGTCAGCTATTACAGAGATCTTGAGCACAGAAAGATGATATAATGATATCGCACAGAGTTCCTGAAGTGTTACGACTGTCTTCCTAGAACCATTATCCAATTAATGCATTGAGCTATAGGAAGTTATTTTCCTTCCCACTCTGCTGGCTTGGGTAAAGAAACATATATTAACAAACGAACTGGTTTGGTTTGGCTTGGTTTTACTCTAAGGGTAAAAAGGGTTTTACTCTAAGGACAGTGAGGGTTTTTTGTTTCCGCTGCGAACTTATTACCCTTTCTTACAAGCAGTCGCCATAGCTACTGGTAAACAACATTATGTTTACCTTATTCTTCCTGGTTTGACTATAATTTTTTTTCAGGAAAAAAGGAAAGTGAGCTGATTTTTTTCAATAATCAGAAAAGAGAATAGAAATCTTAAGTAATAGCCAATTAGTTCTCTCTGAAAAGTGGGAATCTTAATTCAGGCTTCTTCTTTATTCTACAGAGAACATGACTGTGAACGTTTGCATCTGGTTTTTAGCCAACTGAATGCTTCAAAGATTTTGTACCATTAAGGGCTTTCATCTGGATTTGAAACAAATGTGCCACAGTGCAATATGGATAATTATTTGGGTGTTTACTTTTGCATTTTTTTCTGCCTACACCTAGTTTCTCAGTTTAGACAAACTTTATGTTCTCTCAGACAGTAATTGAGATTGCTTCTTTCAAGCACTTTTTAGCTCCAAAAGGTGTGTAAAATTAGCTGGCACTTTAATTTTGACTTACAGAGTTTCCTAAAGATGTAAACACAACAGTCTGTTTTTGATCAGAACCATGTAGTATAAGCAGCTAGATGCAGCCTGTACTGGCAGTTCTTTTCCTATTTTAAAATTTTTACAGATATTTGTCACAGGGGAAAGCTGCTTAATTCATGTGATTTAAACTGGGAACAAAGTCAGTTATTGATTTATTAATGACATGGCAATAAGTGAACTAAACATTCAGGGTCAGTATCAGCAATATCACAGATAAACCACTGTATCAGATGCTGCAGAATGTTCATAAACATCCACAGATTTCTAAGCAACTTTCTGTAACTAATCCACACATGCACACACACAGGGTGTGTACACCCAGCCACTCACAGGCAGTGTGGATTTTGCAAACACTGAAAAGTGTGGGTCCCACACATGCAGACCCTGTGGAGATGTGGGTGCTCGAGCCCTGCCACTGCTGGTACCCTGCTGAGGCACCAGCGTGGGCAGGTGCCCCACGCAGCCCCACATGCACCCTGGGGACGGGTCCTCCTGTCCCACCACCCCCACACTGAGGGCTGCTGGACCTCATCCAGGCAGGGCTGGGGATACCACCAGGCGATGCCTTGGTGCCCAACCATGGTCACTGCTCCTCACCCCACCTCCCCCATCACCTTTTACAAATTTCTGTGCTTTTGCACTGTCTATCAAGCTGACTCCCTTGTTACTGCTTTGTCTGGTTGATGGTGTCATGGAGTTCCTCCTTAGCATTATGAGTTTGGGACAAACACTCAGGTGGGTTTGAGTATCCCATCACACACAATGTTACACACTCATGTCCCTTTGTTATCAGCTGTTGTTTTTATGGACATTTTGCTGAAGGTGGGCCAGGTAGGCGCACCGCCACCCAATATTATTGTACAGTTTATCAATTTTGAGCATACCATCAAGTAAATTATCTACTGAGGTCCAGATATTGTATGGTTATTTAACGTTATGGGAGCATCACCCTTTTTTTACCGTGAGAATGAGCTATAGTCTGTCATAACACCTCTGTGCAACGCTACCCCCAGTCACTGTTTTTTTCCTGAAGAATACCTTCCTTTGAAAACCTCTGTTCCAAATGTATTTGATATTCTACCATTTTTCTATTATTTCTATTACATAAGATTTTATGGTCTGTTTATGCTGTTTGTTTTTTCCTCTGTAATGCTTAAATTCTTCACATTTTAATACTAAAATATCTAGAGGCCATTATTTTCCCCACTGCCAATATCCACTCTCCTAGCTCAAATGCAATCATTTTGCTGACTAAATTGCTTGATTATTGTTCTTGTTAATGGTTATATTTTCTTCTTACTCTTTGTCTTCTTATTGCTGGTGTTAGTTTATGATTGGAGTATCTTTGCTTACCTACTTTTGCTTTCTTTATATGCAGATAGGACGTAAACACTATATCTATCTATTGTTTGTTTATTAGTTTGGAGTTTGCCAGATGCAGTCCGAAAATCCATTTTCCAGATACTCAGGTGGAATCACCTGAGAAAAATCTTTCTGCAGGTATTTCCCAACAACCACACGTCCCCAAACCTGTGCTGGAACCACACAATTCGAGTGACTACATCACACCTTTAACTTCCTTCTCTTGAAGCTGAAAGGTTTTCATTGCATTTCATAGCTGTTCTCTGCAGTTAGATCTAAATGGACTATTTTGGCTATTACGATACCTAGAGCCGAATTCACTGTTGATAGGGCAGCATTCACTTCAGTGGAGTGGCACCTGCTCACATCAGCAGACTTTGCTCAGTCTTCCTAAATGTCCATGGAAACAATCAGTACTGATGCAGAATGTGTGGTTTGGTTTCTTGTAAGGCCAAGAAGAGGAAGCTTCCTGTAAACATTCCCTTGCATTCCAGTTGGATCAAAGCTACCTTCTTCTGTGAAATCTTCAGGGGCGGTTACTGAAACTGTTGGTTTTAATGGTCTGGCATAGCACATCATTAAAATACATAGAATCTTTTCTTAGCAGGAATTTACTGATGTTGACCAAAATGTGACAGGTGTGACAAATTTCAAGTGCTCTTCTTTGACTTTATAATTCTGACAGAGACATGAAACAGCTCATATAATGTGTTTTATATGACATAAGTCATAGTTTATCCAAATGCAAATTATAAAAATATTGAATTTCATATTATGAAAGATATTTGAAGCTATCAAGATGTCAACTTTTTGGTCTGTAGCTGTACTTTCATCCAATTTGCTATATTTACCAGAATTAAGTAGTGGCTAATTTATTAAATCACCATGCACACAATTTCTTAGGTATTTCATCTAATCACTAACATTTGTATTTTAAACTTGTGTAATATTTTTTTAAATCTGATTTTAAAATTTGTAAAAAATAAAAGTAAAAAAATTTGTAAAAAATAAAAAAAAAAAATTCATTTTAAAATCAGTACAGAACTAGCTAGCATTACTTGCCTATGCATGATGTCAAATCTTGAATTTCAGATAACAGTTGGTTTCTTAAATATTCAGGTGAGCCACTAGGATGGGATTTACCATACCAGTGTAGGCCCCAGCAAGTAAGACATCTGATCTAAGTTGTGTGTGCTCCCTCCCTAGTCAGTGCAGACTTGCAGGCACTTTTGGCAGAACATACCACCTTTCTTAGGCATATGTCTTAGTACCTGGTAAATCCTTCTCTGGAATTACTTTTCTGCCTATTTGACTGTCAAAGATATGTGGATAATTAGCTTGGTCTGGCGGTCTAGCTTTCAGACTACTCAAGTTAAAAGAGAGAATTCCCACCCTTTTTGACAATGTAGTGAATCGATGTCTTAGCAGTTAGTGTGCACCAATGCAAAACACTGGAAGCAGGACATCTTGATAACATTTGATTCAGTTTTGAAGTGATATCTTGCTGATTGAAGAATTATTGAAAAACAACAAAAAAGAATTGTACTTTAAAATCTATAGAGGAACTGCAAGAATTGTTTATAGTGCCTAAAAATAAATATGTACAGTGTTGTTTGGTATACAAGTCTGATCATCAGACTCCATTG
The DNA here is from genome assembly GCA_017639485.1 of Pluvialis apricaria. Taxonomy (NCBI): domain Eukaryota; kingdom Metazoa; phylum Chordata; class Aves; order Charadriiformes; family Charadriidae; genus Pluvialis; species Pluvialis apricaria. Next base: position 100,068,210 of record CM030009.1, read on the forward strand.
TTTAGGAATAATTTTGAAGGAGATTTTCAAAAGAGAATTCTGTAACATCACATATAGCATAGCAGTGCAATAAGGTATAACAAGAAGGACCAGATGAACATACTCTGAGATGTCAAATAGTTTATATATAGCAGCAGAAAGCATGCAGAAAATGATAATTTAACATTTTTAACCCAAACTGTAGGCAAATACACTTGCATGAATGTTATTTGGCTATTTAAGGTAGTCTGTCATCTTTGTTTTCCAAATTAGGTACACTCATAGAGTCTAAAAAGAAAGGTGTCACATAAACTTGCCCTTGTCCAGTATAAATTTCCAGTTCTAGATGAACTCATTCAGAGCTCTGACAGATGATGCTGGCAGTGCCTATTCAAGCTGTCTGCTCCATTTCTGTGTCGGATGAAGGAATGTATGCCTGCATCTCATCACCCAGTTTGGCATTTTAGTGTAAGCCAGGTGGATTTGTATTAAGGTACTGAGCTGTGAAGAGGAGCAACTGAACCGTGGTTACACATTCTGTCCTACTGATTGTCCTGCGGTAGTGTTGGCTCCAACAGGGAATGCTACTGACAACTAGGGGGTTAAGACTCTCAGCCAATTTGACTGCTTCTAAAGTATGTGAAAGTCAGAGATTAGAGAATCCTATATGTACGATAGTAATTTACCGCCCCCTCTTTTTTCTTCCTAGGTTTGGTGGGGGGGTTTGCTAGGCTTTTTAAGATCACATATTATTAATTGGGGTAACCCAGACTTTATTCCCTTTATATCCTGAATAACTGAAGTATTTTTTCGTATTTTTAAATCCACCGAAACCATGGATTTAATGGCAAGTGAATCATTGCGACTGTCTAGCTTGAGATACTTCAGAACATAGACAAGAAAGTTTCATTGCAATCTGTTTATATGCCTGTTATTTTTGCTTTAGCTGTAGCATATCCCTTAAAAGACATTCAGTCCTTTTTACTGTGTCAGCATATTTTGTGCTTTCTGCCACTTTAACAGCAAAAATGGTTTACTGGTAATATTTGCAGTCAGTGGGACTCATTAATGTACCTCTATCTTTCCTGAGATAGATGAGTGCTGCTTTTCACTCAAGGCAGATGGTATAGTCAAGGGTTTAGCCTTATGATGGCAGATCACATCCAAACTTTCAAACTTTCTTCAGCAAATACAGTTCAGCATTGTATTTGAAAGCTGAGGTCTTGCTCTCTACTAAAAAAGATTGCATCTGCCTTGCTATATTTCCTCCTTTCTGACAACAATTTTTAATCATTTTCCATGTAGAACATGAAGAAATGTGTTGTATGGGTCTAGTCAGGTATTGTTTCGTACAATCCAAAATCATAGAATCATAGAATTGTCGAGGTTGGAACGACCTATAAGATCACCAAGTCCAATCATCAACCTAACACTGCCAAAACCACCATTAAACCATGTCACTCAGCACCATGTCTACCCATCTTTTAAATACCTCCAGGGATGGTGATTCCACCACTTCCATGGGCAGCCTGTTCCAATGCTTAACAACCCTTTCTGTGAAAAACCTTTTTCCTAACAGCCATCCTAAACCTCCCCTGGTGTAACCTGAGGCCCTTTCCTCTTGTCCTATTGCTTGTTACTAGCAAGAAGAGAACAACCCCCACCTCTCTACAATCTCCTTTCAGGTAGTTGTAGAGACTGATAAGGTCTCCCCTGAGCCTCCTATTCTCCAAATATGGAGAGTAGCTCATTTGAAATTAAATGCTCTTCTAATCTACCCGTCATGACTTTGCTGTCACATTGTGGTGGGTTGACCCTGGCTGGATGCCAGGTGCCCACCAAGCTGTTCTATCACTCCCCTTTTCAGCTGAACAGGGGAGAGAAAAATATAATGAAAGACTCATGGGTTGAGGGACAGCTGGACAGGGAGAGATCATACAGCAATTCCCATCATGGGCAAAACAGACTCAACTTGGAGATCAGTTGTTCCCTGAGTACGCAGACCCCTGAGCTAGAAGATGGGGATAGGGAGCAGAATGAAGCCCCTGTAATCCAAAGGGAAATGGTGAGGGACCTGCTTCAGCACCTGGAGGTGCACAAATCTATGGGGCCAGATGGGATCCACCCAAGGGTACTGAAGCAGCTAGCGGAAGTGCTCACCAGGCCACTTTGCATAATTTACGAGCAGTCCTGGCTAACTGGGGAGGTCCCAGCCGACTGGGGGTTGGCAAATGTGACACCCATCCACAAGAAGGGCCGGAAGGAGGATCCAGGGAACTACAGGCCAGTCAGTCTGACCTCGGTGCCTGGGAAGGTGATGGAACAGATCATCCTCAGTGCCATTACACGGCACATGCAGGAGAACAGGGTGATCAGGCCCAGTCAGCATGGGTTTGTGAAAGGCAGGTCATGCCTGACAAACCTGATCTCCTTCTATGATAAGGTGACTCACTTAGTGGATGAGAGAAAAGCTATGGATGTTATCTACCTGGATTTTTGCAAAGCTTTTGACACCATCTCCCACAGTATTCTCCTGGAGAAACTGGTTGCTCATGGCCTAGACAGGTGGACTCTTCGCTGGGTAAAAAACTGACTGGATGGCTGTGCCCAGAGAGTGGTGGTAAATGGAGCTAAATCCAGCTGGTGTCCGGTCACAATCGGTGTCCCCCAGGGCTCGGTGCTGGGGCCGGTTCTCTTTAATATCTTTATCAATGATCTGGATGAGGGGATCGAATGCACCCTCAGTAAGTTAGCAGATGACACCAAACTAGGTGGGCGTGTTGATCTGCTTGAGGGTAGGGTGGCCCTGCAGAGGGATCTGGACAGACTGGACCGATGGGCTGAGGCCAATGGTATGAGGTTCAACAAGGCCAAGTGCCGCGTCCTGCATTTGGGTCACAACAACCCCATGCAGCGGCTGCAGGACTGGGGAGGAGTGGCTCGAAAGCTGCCCGGCAGAGAAGGACCTGGGGGTGTTGGTGGACAGACAGCTGAATATGATCCAGCAGTGTGCCCAGGTGGCCAAGAAGGCCAACAGCATCCTGGCCTGTATCAGGAACGGTGTCGTGAGTAGGACTAGGGAAGTGATCATCCCCCTGTACTCGACACTGGTGAGGCCCCACCTCGAGTACTGTGTTCAGTTTTGGGCCCCTCACTACAAGACGGACACTGAGGTGTTGGAGCGTGTCCAGAGAAGGGCTACAAAGCTGGTGAGGGGTCTGGAGGACAAATCTTACGAGGAACGACTGAGGGAACGGGGGTTGTTTAGCCTGGAGAAGAGGAGGCTGAGGGGAGACCTTATCACCCTCTACAACTACCTGAAAGGAGGTTGTAGAGAGGTGGGGGCTGACCTCTTCTCCCGGGTGACAAGTGAACGGACAAGAGGAAATGGGTTTAAGTTATGTCAGGGGAGGTTTAAACTGGATATTAGGTAACATTTTTTCACTGAAAGGGTTATTAAACATTGGAATAGGCTGCCCAGGGAGGTGGTGGATTCACCATCTCTGGAGATGTTCAAAAAAAGGGTAGATATGGTACTTAGGGGCATGGTTTAGAAGTGGGTTTTGTCAGGGTAGGTTAATGGTTGGACTTGATGATCTTAAAGGTCCCTTCCAACCTCAGCAATTCTATGATTCTATGAAAAAAAAGTTAATTTAACTTATTACCAATCAAATCAGAGCAGGATAATAATAATAATAAAAAAAAAACCTAAATCTTAAAACACCTTACCCCCACCCCTCCCTTCTTTCCAGACTTAACTTCATTCTTGATTTTCTCTACCTCCTTCCCGCAAGTGGTGCAGGGGGACAGGGAATGGGGCTTGTGGTCAGCTCATCACACGTTGTTTCTGCCCCTTCTTCCTCCCCAAAAGGACTCCTCATACTCTTCCCCTTTACCAGCGTGGGGTCCATCCCATAGGAGGCGGTCTTACATGGACTTCTCCAAGGTGAGTCCTTCCAATGGGCTGCAATGCTTCATGAAATGCCCCAATGTGAGTCCTTTCCATGGTTTCCTTCAGGAACACCGTGCTCCACCATGGGTCCCCTACGGGGTCACAAGTCATGCCAGCAAAACTGCTCCAGCACAGCCTTCCCACGGGGTCACAGCCTCCTTCAGGCATCCTCCTGCTCCAGCATGGGGTCCTCCACAGGCTGCAGGTGGATATCTGCTGCAACGTTAACCTCCAGGGGCTGCAGGGGGACAGCCTGCCTTACCATGTACTTCACCATGGGCTGCAGGGGAATCTCTGCTCTGGAACCTGGAGCACCTCCTCCCCCTCCTTCTTCACTGACCTTGGTGTCTGCAGAGTTGTTTCTCTCATATATTCTCACTCCTCTCTCTGGCTGCAGTTGCTATTGTGAAGTTTTTTTCTCTTTCTTAAATATGTTATCCCAGAGGCACAACCACTGTTGCTGATGGGCTCAGCCTTGGCCAGCAGTCTGTCTGTCTTGGAGCCGGCTGGCATTGACTGAATTAGACATAGGGGAAGCTTCTAGCAGCTTCCACAGAAGCCACCTATGTAGCCGCCCCACTACCAAAACCTGGCCATGCAAACACAATATGCACATTCCAACTCTCAGTAGAGATAAAATTCTTGTCTGAAGGCCAGAAGAGTATTGGGTTTCAAATTCAATGTATTTGCTTATACATAAAAACTAAATACAAATATTTTTATCTCTATATATTAATAAAAATATGTGGGCATACAATTCTATTTATGGAGTTCTAATTAAGAACTAATTCATACATACATGTCTGCTAAGAGCTTAGGAAGATTTAGTGAAGGGATGTCAGATAAGACAGGGTCTTTACTTAGCAGGTTTAGAAAGTTTATTTTCAAGAATATATATATATATATTTAAGAGTTTGAAAAGATTGGCTACTTTTTACATTTTGGATTTACATACCAGTAAAGATTAACTTAGATTCAGTTAATGTTTGGTTACTTGAAGCTGTAATACTTGATGTCTCCATTAATTGTATTTTATTATTCATCAGTGATATTTTATAATGAGACTTACTGAGTACACTAATAGGAAGTTATTGTGTCACAGATTAAACGTCTGGGGAAGATTACAGAGCTCCTTTTTCTCTTGGATGTACAAAAAAACATGTAGGACAAATCTATAAACAATAAGAAATGTTTCTTTGCTACAAATTTTTCTGAAGAAAATTTCTCACTTTGTGCTGAAGAACGAGTGTCAGAGCCACACTGACGATGTTGTATTTGATAGCTACTGAGTCTTACTTTTCTGGCTCATAAATTAAAATTAATGTGTTCTATCTCATAAGTATAGGAGAGCATTGTTTTTCAGAGGTCAGTGTGTAACCAGAGAGGATAATTTTTTCTTAGTTATGATGAAGTCCCTTCTTCCATTTTAAATATTTTAAAACATTCTGAAGAATTACGGTTCTTCTTTTCCTTGAAAGTGCTAAATTATCATGCTGAGTTGCAAGTGCTAAAAGTTGGGCAAATTGGTGACCCAACAAAGTGCTCACAATTCCATTTTCTTAACATGTTGCAGTCACTCCTCTATCTTTACTGCTAAGCCTTACTGTTTCATTAAGTAAGACCTGAATTTATCTTCATGGATTCTGCATTTTGCACTTAAGTATTTAGACTTGGTGCAGGTGACACTTCTCCATAACTGAACACTTCTGTATAACTTTTCATAAGCTGGAAGAATTTATTGCTGCATTCCTAACCATCACTTAATATTTATACCTTAACAGAACAGATTTAGTTTATGAAACCAATGAAAGTTTGGGTAATTAATTTTTTTTTTATTTTCATTCATACATGCTGACACTCCATTACTGGTTTGTTCCCTTTCTTGATCATCAAAATCCAAGCTAATTATCACACAGGATTTCTGAATTGTTTTCAGGTGGTTTTTGGTCCAAGTACACATGTACAGTGCCTCTCCAAGGCACACAATTATGTTGGCATATTTCAGAAAAGCATTTTCTGAACCTGGACTCTTAACTGTTGAAAGTCTGCATGCAAATGGAAGTGCAGAGCCTGGAAACACTATTCTTAAATCTCACTTAGTATTCTTGGAAGCTATGGATACAACAGATATAAGCCTGAATAATTACTGCCATTGTTGTGAAACATAAGTAAGAATTTTATTTTTTTTTACATAGTCATTAAGGATTCATGGCACTGCATCTGCTGTGCATCTATAAATATGTAGAACAAGGTCAAACTTGAGCTTGTGACCCATAAGGAAAATTAATAAAATAAAAATCAAGTTGGGCATTCAAGTTTTAACTGGCATGTCTGAGTTTATAGAAAGAAGTGCCATAGCCTGTCTGTAGAAGCAGCAATATGGTAAGAATAGTAATTTCTTGGCAGTTGCAGCTATGCAGTAAATGTCTTCCTGAGCTCCTTGTGAAGAATATTTTTCCTTAAAGAAGCCCAGAGGGAAAGACGTATCATATAGCAGAATCATGTCAAGGAGGAATTATCTGGAAACTATAAGAAAGACTGGGCTGCAGTGCTGGAAGAAGAGCAATGTTACAGAAATAGTATTTTTTCAAGCATGGTGCAGAGTTGAAAGGGCTGAAAATGCCATTAAAAACTTAGAATCTAATTAGTGAGAGGTAAGAGAGACATGGGTTGTTGTCATATCCATTTGCATAAAAATAATTGGAACTGAGTGTTACAAGCTGCAACATTTAAAAGAATATAGTGCTAACATATGAAGGTCTGAATCAGCCTCTCTGAGGTTGATGGGAGAAGATGCTGAAATATGACAAGCCAGCATAATAGATAAGAAGCAAAGGTTAGAGACAAATTATGATTAATTAGTGCAAAATATAGACTGAAACCCTTGGGAAACTGAAAAGATTTTGTTTCCTTCATAATTTAGAAACAGTCTGAATATAGTTCCTAAGACTAGGTAAGGCACTGAAAGTGGGAAATACCTGTACTATTCGTTCTTGTCTTTACCAACTTTAGTAAGAAAGGTTTCAAAATTTAGAATTGATAAATGAAATGTTGCAAGGAAAGAAGCTACCAATATATATATGTCACCAGTCAAGGTCAGTGATCTGTTCAAGTAAAATCTTTCTAAGTTGGTCAGTCTGTGAAGTCACTAGGTCAAGTAAAGTCAAAGTGTTGCTTTATCTTAGTCGATATTAACCTGAGGTTGCAAACATAACTGTTTTATTATGTAAGTGCCAGTTTATCCAGTCCCTGCATGCTATAATTGCATTCTTGAGACTCTTTTTTCTTCATAGCAACTTGCTTAAAATGACTGCAGAAGCCAGACAGGACCATAGAAGAAGAGGATTTTTAGTGGAAATATTGGTGCAGTTTTCTGAATTAACTGGCTACTGCAAAAAAATTCAATGTTATTAATTCACGGCATTCCGGAGCCCCAGAGGAGTGTGTTGTAGGAGAGAAGCAAGAACAGAGTCTGAGATGGTCTGGAGAGGGTTATATAGCACAGCCTTTTTATTCTCAGCATGTTGAAACAATTTCACATCATTACTTGCCCAACTGAAACTTGCGCACTTGACCTTGCATTCTGTTTAATTACAGGTGAGAAGTGCCAGTTTTGAGGGAGTATTTGGTGCTGAGGAGAAGAAAATAGAAATATATATTCTGCTTGAGAAATCCTAACTAGTGGTTGTAATTCTTGACAGTCCTTGGTGGAGAAAAGTGGCATTTTTTATCAATGACTAATTTCTCTTGAAAGTGTAAGTCTTTTGGCAAGTCGGGAATCAACTAATAACAGAAAGTTAGTGCTTGACTCTCAGCCCTGCAGACTGAAGTTTTTTACACTCTGCTGATCACTGCTTATTTATTTTTCTTTAGATTTCATGGGCTTTATTATCACAGAGTAGGGTTTAGTCTGATACAGTGAAAATCAGATTAGAAACAGTTCACTTCATCTGATTCAGTTTTCATTAAAATCCTTTAAATAATACATTAGTACACATTACTTCTGGCATACCCAAAGGTATGACACTGATCCTGTTCTGACCTGCTCAACTTATCTGCACACTTGGTAATTCCAAATCATGCATTCACTTTAGCTCAATGTAAATTGGACTTCTGGTGCAGCAATCATAAATGTTCTTAGTGCTTTCTTGAGTTTGTATGAAGCCTGCACACTACTAGTGTTGCTCTAAATTATTTCTGCCTCAAGGACGATTAAAAAATCATTCCTAACAGTTTCCTTTCAATTTATTTTATATATTAGAAAAATACATTTTCTTCAATGCAGATTTATATACTGACCTTCCGAGGAAGATTCTGAAATATGGGCAAAAATATGACATAGCATTTTAAAGCTGCATGTATAAATGTGTTTACTTGAGCAGACCTTGTGGTTTGCAATACTATACCAGTAAAGGATCTCCACAAGGTTCCCCTGACCCAAAAGGAGAAGCAGAGGAAGAAACAAATAATTGTCTTTCAGAAAGAAAGGTTGTAGAATAGTATGAGAGGTACAGATACTCTGTAGGCCTGTTGTATTTTGCAGTGAAACTGTCAGGTCAGAACAGTTAAGCTGTGTGATGCTACTTCAATGCTCAGATAGGAAACCTCTGCAGAAATCCCAGGTGGGAAAGAATCATTGTTGTTGATTCAGCAAGGGACACTCATCCCTTTAAATTAGTTCTGGTTAAATGTCTTAGTCTGATGTTAAAGAACACAGCAATTCTCTTTCAGACGGGACCTCAGGCACGAGTCTTACTTGCTTTCAATTGCTAAAAGTTTTCTGATACTTCAAAAATACATATGGCAGATTTACACAGGAATAACCTACTGGCTGGAAAACAAGATAGATTCTTGCAGTTCTACTTGCACACCTGTGACAATGTGGTCCACCACCAACCTGACCTTTATCTCCCATAACCCTACCCAAGTGATAACCACCTGTGGTGGTCACAATAGGTGCATCTAGTAGAGATGGCTGCATCTGACTCAACATGGTTTTGGGGAGACATATAACAACACAATAGCCAAGGGCTAACTTGAGCAATGCTAGTACTGTGATCAATATGCAAATATGACCATGGGTCAATCATCTTACATCCATAAATAGTAAACAGCCCAAGAGCCCTTTGAGCTCTCCTGCATGGCAGTGGGCTGCACGCCAGGATCTCCCCTAAAGTAGGGACGCCTCTCAAGGTTACTTCTAGAGATTCAGAGATTCCTTGCTGCAACAGATCCTTGGTAAGTGACTAATAGCATGCTAAACTTTGAAATCTTAGCTAAGCAATATAAAGGATTGATTGCGCATATATAATCCTTTAGACATAAACTGTTGACCAAGCCTGGAACTAGGATTGGATCCAGCTGCACCTAGACTTCTCTCTGAGGAGGAGTTTAGAAAGCAAAAGGGGCCCTTTCTGAAACCTTGACTCAATGCGAGGGTCTCCCTGACAGTTCTGTCTGACCCTGTCCTCTATGTAGTAAATAACCAAGTGTGTCTTGCCATCGAATCTTGTTAAAACACTGTCGCATTTACCATCAAACTTTTTTAAATGCCTTTTTTACATCAATAAATGTATCCCTGCTTCTTTCTACGAGCGAAGTGCATCGCTCCATCTGCAACAAAACCCAAATAAATGATATTTCCTGCCCAGATATTCATTTCTTATTAAACCACTATTGTTTTTCCTTTCTAAAGAAGGCTGCACTTAAGTGGTATGGAAAGGGATCCTTTAAGCATATTTTTCAATTTGATTTATTAACCTCAGAAATTGTGGTTTGGTGTTACATAGCTTAAGCCACAATGAGCTTCACGCATTAGTAAGGCATTCAGGTACTTTATTTTACGGAATACAGTCAGAATACATTTTATGACCAAAATTATACCCCTAAATGATTAAAAAGTGAAAGTCTTTTTGGAAATTAAACATATTAATTAAAGTAATTTTTAAATGGGTACTTTGAAAAGTGTCATTTGTTGTATTGGAGCATTTTTTCCAACTACAGCAAAACCTCTTAGCTAGATAAAACTTGCAGAAATCTTCTGTATTGGCTGTATTTGAACAGTTATTTCTCCTTAGAGGTGGCAGCAAAACCATTTGGGTTTTTAAATTACTTGTAACTGGGATTCTATTGCTTTTAGCAGCAGCTGAAGAAAATACTCTTTTGCAAAAGTCCACAAAGAATTTCTCTATCATCATCTGCTGTGTTTAGTGATTCTGAATTCATGGCAGCCTTTGGCGGAAAAGGTAATCTTCATCTCTCCAGAGGACAGCATAACGTCATACAAATAGACATAGCAACCATTTCAAAACAGGAAAACTTCCCATGGAACTCTGTAACAAAAATTTTAAGGTTTAGCCCTCATTGAAAAACTAGATTTCCAGAATGAAAAATTAAACAATGCTGCTTTGTATTGTACACAATTAATGAAAATTAATCTTAATTAGAAGCCATTTAGAAACAATATGGACGTGTGTTTGTGTGTGTACTTATTTCAATAGTAATATCCTTTCAACTAGTTGAATTCGGTGAAAATTACATCAGCAAGAAACCCTTAAGGAAATGGAGAAGAGCTAGCTCTGAACATGGGGAAAGATACAGAAAGTTCAGGGAAGGAACAGAGAACATAGGTCAATATGCACGTGCATGGAAACAGGGATGCCAGAAACCATCTGATTCTGTTCAGGTTAGGACAGTCATCATATTGTAGGAAAGTTTTATCAGCCTTTCTAAAAACAAAAAATTGATAACCACAGTATTAAGGGTGAGAATACTCTGATGAAAAATGCTTTTGACTATAACAAAATATCTTGGGATATGAAACGATACCCTCATTAGTCCAATGGGAGTTTCAAATTGATGTTCTTTAATATTACAGGTGATGTTTAAGATCAGTTATCAATTTACTTACACACTTGGACTGAAATTTCTTTCTTACAGTGGTGTTACTTTCTGCCACAATACTCATCAGGCTCTGTAGTTTAAATTTGCATTCTATAGATTATTTGGGATTTCAGCTGATGGGCAAAAAAAGCACATTTTGACACAGTTGTGTTCTTATGCATGATGAAGTTGCCAAATAAAACAAGTTTGCCACAAAGTTCTATTATGTTATTCATGTTATTCAATAGATTATTTAATGTCTGTTTCAGTATATACCGAAGCAACTGAAATTCAAGAAGTCAATCTTGTGATCTTTAAGCAAAGTCTTCTGGTCTGTTTTCTTTTTCCCTATTCCTCCTTTCCTAGACAAAGCAATCCCTGTGGGAGATGGGTATGCAGGAGAGCATGTTGAGATGTAGAGTGAGCTACTGAAAATGGTTCATTGTCTGTAGTACCGGGATAGAAGGGAAACTAGGAAGAGATAAAAATATACAAAGTATTATAAGTAGCAAGTAGTCTGCTTTATGTGTGTTTGCATTTGTATTGCTTGCCTTTTACCTTTTGATCTATTTGCAAGTTCCCTACTCCTTTTAATAGTGGGACATATATAAGGGACTCCTTCTTGTGTGATAATAAGAATTATATTAATATTTTCTTAGTTAGTTGTAAATTTTTGTGTCTCCTGTATAGGCAAGCAAACAGTTAGATGTATGTAATTAGCTTTAATGAGGGCCATGGTAAGTACTATATGACAGCTTCTAGATGTTTTTCAGAGTATAATGTCATTACAGCTGTCCTCTGTATTATACCTAATATTCTGGCAGCCATTTTAGATAAGATTTAAGTGGTACAGCTTTACGTAGCTTCTTTTTTTTTTTAGGGAAGAGATATACTTTTAATCAGAATATACTGGTCAAACCATAAATCTTCTGGGAATCGTTCACATGACTGCAGTCTGAAATCCTAATTATAGAAACTAAAATATATTGAAGAGGAGGCAGCCGTATAAATAATTTGGAAAACAGAGTCTTATTTTGGCATACATTCTCAGCATTTTCTTTCGGTTAAGTATGGCGTATCATTTTAACCAAAATAATTGACCCAAAGCATTGAGAACATGGCATAGTCATTTATGCATCTGGTAGCACCATTGGATTTGTTGCTGATTTTCTGTGCATTGAGCCACATACGGACTCTGTGTTGCATTCTCCTTGAAAGACCATTGAGAACATCACAGCTTTGTGATAGAGTAGTAAATAGTGCAACGGACAACTTGCTTAGGCATTGCACTACTTAATGGGAAATACCTAAGCAAAAGAAAACTAGAATTTCCTTCCTTTCACCTTCGTTCTCTCTTGAAATCATGCAGATTTTCTGTACTAAATCTCGGTATGTACCTTAATGTTACGGATTTGTTAGCTTACTTTTTGCTGCCACCTAGTGTATCTTATAGTGTATAGCCGAGCTAAATTTGAAATTTTTGTAAAAGGGGCCATGTCATTAGAAGTGATTAGATTTGTATTTACGACAGAAAAAGAAGGAAAAAAATAGGCTATATTTTTCTAACAGTAAAGACTTTCTCTCTGTTTAACATAGCTCTCTATATGTGCTTTATATTCTCCTGTGCATTGTTCAGCTCTTAACCCTGCATCTTTATTCAGCATCATCTGTCTCATCTAAAGAAATTATTTTAATTCTTTACAGCCATTCGATCCATCTGTGATCTTTGTAAACGTTTGTGTTAGATATGCATTTATTAATACTCTTTTAATCTTCCTATTTCCTGTAGAAGATGAAATATTATAATTGAACTGTTTGATAAACGTAAAATGCTGTAAAAATTGAATGTTCTGAAATTACAAGCGTTCAGTTCAATAGCTGGGTGTTACAGTTTCCGAAAAAATATGTCTCCCTTGGCATTTGCTTGCAAGGCATAGTGAGTCTGAAAATTTGATTATAAATGCAAGCTAGCCAACTGACAAACATTTTCAGCAGTGAAAATGCTCAAAAAACAGTGAACATCCTTCACTGTCTTTTTGGACTGCTCAAATGTTATTTCACCTGTGTAAGCAACTTCTATTTCACTGACTACTGTAATTATTAATAGCTAAAATCTATCTTGAATTATCACTTGAATCTATCAAGTGATTGTTTGTCAGGTTGCCAGTGTCTGTATTTCTTGTTTTTTCCTTATAGCTATCTTGATAAGGACTGAAATTAGCAAAAAAAAAGTATTCTGAAGTTGTTATAATTTGCTTTGTACTACATTATTAGCTAAATACATGCTGATACACATTGTCCAGGGAGGTTGTGGAGTCTCCATCCATGGAGATATTCAAAAGCCATCTGAACGTGGTCCGGGGCAACTGGCTGTAGGTGACCCTGCTTGAGCAGAGGGTTTGGACAAGGTGACCTCCGGAGGTCCTTTCCAACCTCAACCATTCTCTGATTCAATCTTTGAACAAGAAATTCTGCTTCTGGCACAATATTAACTCCTCTATTTTTTTTAAGGAACCTGAATCTGACATCTGTTTTTGTTTGCCACAAATATCATTAAGTGGATTGTTCCAGTTTAGTAGCAGTCTAATAATTTTAAACATTCAGTAATGTCTGGTACTTCTGTTAAATGATTTCATAAAAGTGCCTTTTTCGTGTTTTAAAAAATATAGACTATCATACTGGATATAAGCTTAGTATGGCTTAGTCACAAATGCCTGTGGATATTTCAGAAAAGGAACAAGTGCAGGGCAGAGGAAAATAGGATGAAGAGAATTGTTTTTAATCTTGTTTGCTTGCTATTGCTAAGCAACAGGATTGTACTGCTTTAGGGTCCCCTCATGACAGAAATGTGTTGTACACTTAAGACAATGCCTGCCTACTTCAGGAGTTGAAGAGGCAAGGGTATTCTTTTCTGGTAAACTATGTGAGCACTGACTTCTGTAATATCTTTATGTTGACAAAAACAGACTCCTAGACTGGAAGATAAAGTCTTTAGTTTCTGTGAACAAGCTTTCTACATCTAAGGGTGCCTGAAGGACAATAAAATTATGTATAAGATTACCATGACCCCTGAATCTCTCCCTTGATTTTATAAGGTCTGTAATAGCATTCAGCAAGATAAACATGGTGGTTCCTTCAGTTTTTTCTGTATGTGTGCAAATGAAGCAAAGAAAATGGGGAAGCAGGGCAAAAGGAACTTCTTTATTCTTTAACTGCTTCTAATAATGCAATGTAGATTGGTAGGAAAAATACAACAATAGTGTGCTGTAAAATGATACTTTGCATTGAGATCAGTGAAGGAGGGTGAAGTAGCACAGCGTTGAAGAGAACATCCGAGACACTAAGAAGAGGAAAAAAAGGACAATTTACAATACGAAAGTGGCATAATTTTAACATCTCATGCATTATTAAATAACTTATGATTTTTAGTTGCATTATGTCTCTGCTATTTTAAGAAATGCGTAAAAATGCTGTGCAGTATTATTTTAATAAAGCTTTTTATGTAACTGTATAAAATTGCAGTATATTACTGCAAATGCACAGAGCCTTATTGCAGCGGAGTACATTAAGATAATGCTAAACCAAGGGCATCATAATATATGTAATAAATTCTATATAGTAGTTTTGATTTATCATATTAGTATAACAGCATTATTTTATCCTGATGACCACAGAGTTTACATAACAGACAGTTGCCAGAATCATAAACATTGCAAATTGTCATAAAGCAATTCTGAAACCTGACTGATGAAGGCTCTCGATTGTGCTGCGTGGTACTTAAGCCTACTGCTATGGATACCAAAGCTAGAAGCAGCCAGTTACACTCTGATAACAAATTACAAATACACAAAACGTTTGTAACCTGCTGGGCAGACTTTCATTTGCTAAAATGGTTTATTCCCCAATTGTACCTACAATGAAATTACCAGACTGTTGTTTAACTTTTCAAGCATTTAAGCATAATGAAATAATCTTATAAATTGTGGTCTAGTGGTACAAATCTTATTCTCAGGCTTTTGGGACACGGAGAACCCCTAGCATATACAAAAATGCTCAGCAGTATGAACTGTGTTAAGGAATGTGTGGGTGAAGTTTTTCATTCCTGCTTACGGATAGATTTGAGGAGCAGGGCAGCAGTGAGACATGAGCCCCCTAATCTTTCCAGCCTGCAGAGAAAGGAGCACAGCAACTGAAAAAACTACCAAGCTATGGACATCTTCAAGCCTTCTGTTTAGATCATTGTCATCTTCAGAGTATTTGAGCAACTGCATGAACAGATCTGTTACTATGGTGTTCAAACATTACACTGCCAGATCTGACTCTTTCTGTGTGTTAAATCCCTGTTATACTAGGACCCAATCCTCAATGGTTTCACAAGGCACTGCCTGAGTGATCGTTAATATATAATGTTAATACACATTCATTGATACATCACTTCAGATTGGGGGTGTGGGGTGTGTTTTGTTTTAAATATGGAAAAGCAGAAAGAGAACTAAGGCATAAAAGAATAATATTTAATAATGTTAAGAGGCTATTTGGGGGGGATTTGCTATTATGATGCATACCATCTCACAGTTTTCTCAAAAGGGATTAAATGCCTATGGTACCAATAGTCTTCATGTAGACTCAACAGAGAACCTGGAGTAAAGTAAATAGAACTCTGACATTTCCCTAAGCCACTGCAATGATTTTAGTTCATTTTACAGATCTATTTTAATTTCAGATTTGAGAATCTGAAAACAGACTTGTTAAGCCAATTGCTTCCAGCATCATTTTTACTTTGAATTTCCCCAGCTATAACTTTTGAAAGATGAACTCCAGTATTGTTTCAGAGGGTGAGCTTTTTTCTTCCACTTACTGAGTGTCAATCTTTATTTGCAAGTTATTTTTATAGAGGTTTCGCTATCATCTGCATTCAGAAATTCAGGATTTATGGCATTTTTCAAACAGCTACTCTTTTTTTTTTTTTTTTTAAATGACTGACAGCTATTCAAAAAAGGAGTGGAAGGGAAACTTTTCCTACGGTGTTACATCCTGTATATCATCGTGTATAGGTGTATCTGCTTGGGTTTTTGCTAAGTTTGCATGTCTGCTTGTGATAGTGATACTTGCCCACTAGTTATTGTCACTTTTGTCCCTTCTGATCTGTATTACATATCAGCAGTGGCTTGGAGTTAAAAGTCTCACACTATTAGGGGTTTCTTTTGATTGTTTGTAAGCAGAATTATGTTGTTCTATATAAGCTGATTTTTAAAACAATGTGCTCATAATAACTCAAGTTCCTGTTCTTTTAGGAAAAAAAGTATGTTTCTTCTAAAACAACAGTTGAAGTTGGTGGAATGTAAGTAGACACATCAAAGCTAGACAGCTAGTGTATGAACTTCCCTGATGGGAATACAGTTTTACAGAAAAGTTTTCTGCGAATGTACTAAGGACTCAGCCAGGCTTGTAGAGAATGTCCCGAAGCCCTTATTATACCGGTGACGTTTGCCTAGTTTGGCTAGTTTGGCCAGCACTAAAGCTGTTTTCAACATGCTAAAGCAAAGGAAGTCACACACACATGTGTGTGTAAATTTCTTTACCAAGTTTACCTCATGGAACTTTAGGAATGCTATGATATTATTGGTTTTGCTCCTGAAACCTTGCATTTATAAGCCTGACTTCAAATACAAATACAAAAATAATCATAGTAATTTCCTTAATTTTGAATAAAATAGGTAATTTTGCATTCAGCAATTTTCAACTTTCTTTTCCAATTGAAAATCTTTCAGTGTTGAAAGACAATAAAATAGTGTTTCTCTCGAGCCGGTATACTAACATGCTGAAACTAAGGCCAAGAAGCAAATATTGCTAAATGGAAGTAGAAATATTAGTGTGTTCCATTGAATCACTAGTGCTGGATGAGTCTATGAGCAGACAACATAAGTTGTACCAGAATTTGTTTAAAATATGCATTAAGGACTAATCTGGATCATATTTCCACAGTGCTTCATGCTGATTTTTTTAACCCACCCAGAAAAATAAAATTATACTAATTTTACAGATGAAGAACCTTAGCATAGACAAAACCTTGCCTTCCCTTAGGTGAAAAATTATTCAGAGTTGAGTCTTGCCTCTAACTTGAATTCCTTTACTACCAAAAATTCATGTATGGTGGTCTTTTTAACTCAAGTTGGTTGCGCTAGCAGAGGGATCTCATGAGGCTGCTTCGTAGGTGGTATGTTGTAGCGAAGCTATTGCTCTCTTAAGTATACTCTTCGGTGAAAACATCTAAGAGATTTGCCCAAGGTCTGAAAATCTGTGGAAGAGCAAGGATTTCCGCACACCACGGTTCTTAGCACATTCTAATCCTATCATATCTTCTGCATGAATACAGCAGGACTCATCAGCAACTGAAGACTAACGAGCCTTGTACCATCAGAAGCATTTATTCAAAATGCAGATGACTGACTGGCAGTCATCTGTTCTTTGATGGTTTTCATTCTTTGCTTTTTAGAGATGTACCAGTTTTAAAATGTAGTTTTCAATGGCAACTGCTCTTCCTGAGAAATGAAACATATCACAGTCAACAGAGCAGGAGACACATGTACCTTCAGGACATTCATAACACTGAATGTATTGCTACTGACACTTAGACACTAGACAGCAGAAAGTCTACTTTAGATTTTACCAATTTTGTCTGCCTTACCAGCTGTCTTAGCTGATTTCTAGAAAAATTGACATGATCGATGAAAATGTAAATTTGCAAAATTCCAGGTGAATGCCATGTTTTCTTATCAGCATTTTCACCCTAAATGGCATAAGTGTTTTCTTTTATATTCCAGAAATGGCCAATGTCCCTTTGCAATTAGGATATGTTTGTATCTTTATCATCTCTGCACAACAGGTCTTTGAGATAAATTGCCTTAATCTGCCTTGAAAGGAAACACATTTAGAAACAGACTTAATATTATTTTACTTTAGAGTGCCTTAGAATAGAATTAATAGCTTTCTAAAACAGTCATTTTAATGGTTTAAAGCCAGCAGGGTGTGACATAATAAGCAAGACGTCATTTCCACTGTTTTCACGGCACAGAATGTGGCCTCTTCCTAACGTTATTTAATTCATTATTTTTGACTGAATATGCATTTTAATGATTGTGGAATCACTTTTAAATATTAACTGAAATACAGACATAAAAGGTGACTTGAAATTAAAAGGTAAAGTTGCAACTGTATTATAACAGACACGTTTTAACGAGGCATAAGTATATGTCTGGTGCATTGATACTGTTTACCAATTCTCCCTCATATTCTAGCATCTGAAATATTAAAAAATAAAGCTTTTTTTCCACTTAAGGCAAAGAATTAGGGCATTAGGTTCACAAGATACAAAGTTTTTGCCCTCTTTCCCAAAGCTTATGTTAAGTAAGCCATCCTTACAATACTCCTTGCTGCAAGTTGATTCTTGACCCTGCTCAAGGTCCGCTATAACATTTTGCTTATATTACCTTATCCTTTACCTCTAAAGGATACCATAGCTATCCAAGACAACTGTGAAGAATTGTATGAGAGTTCTCACAATACTGAGTGACTGAGCGTTAAATAAATGTGGATGGAAATTCAATATAAAGAAAGTTAATACATACTGAGAAGTAGAACACGTTAAAAGAGGGGAAGATCTTAACTTTGCAAATGGAAGAGTTGGCTCTGAATCAGCAGCTACCTCTCAGGAAAGGTTTTGGACCTTTATAGGTTCTAATAGTCTCTGAAACAGGTTTTGAATAATATATGAAATATACCAGCTCTGTGCTGAGTAGCAACTAAGAAAGCAAAGAGTAAA
Source organism: Pluvialis apricaria (assembly GCA_017639485.1). Taxonomy (NCBI): domain Eukaryota; kingdom Metazoa; phylum Chordata; class Aves; order Charadriiformes; family Charadriidae; genus Pluvialis; species Pluvialis apricaria. Next base: position 100,086,845 of record CM030009.1, read on the forward strand.
TCCTTAGGAAGGGAGGGGGAAAAAAAAGAAAAAAAACATCATGATGCAAGAATATGAATTGATAGGGCTCCATTACCACACATTATTTTTGTCGTTTTATTCTCTTATCTCAAAAAGGAAAGCAGCGAAGTTAAAGGAAAGAAGGTGAGAAGGATGATTGAAAAAACGGAATGTCTCCATTCAACAGATTAGCTTGAGATTTTCTAGCGTGGAAAACGTTCAAAGATTGTTATGAAAGATGTCTACAACATCGGGAGAGACATGAGAAAAGCAAATAGACAATGATTGTTCTGTTATAATAAAAGACCTTTTGTGCATCCGATGAAAAAACGAGATAAATTCAAACAGCACAGAGGTAGATACTTAAGTAACATTTTATACATAAGCAGTGGAACAGTGCGACATGATATAGATGTTCAAAGCTGACATGGGTTTAGAAAGGGATCAGACAGGTTCATGGAGAAAAAATATCCATTAAGGACTGTGAAACACATCTGATTCAAGACATCCTTTGCTATAGGTCACAAGAAAATGAACATCACTTAGTGTTGCATTATAACTACCCTATTTTGTGAGATGACAGTTTTGTCCATTGTCAGAGGTAGATTAATGGTACATATGCACACTGCTCTGATCTGGTGCAACTGTTCTTACATTCCTATCTTCTTATATAATTGCACCAGATATAGCATTCCTGTATGTTTCTCCCTGCAAGTCACTGCTGGTTGGCCTGCTTAAAAACCTTGAGACAATACTGAATTGCTTTTGGATGCTTTTAGTCCTAGACACTAGACACACCTAGCATCCAGTGTAGATCAGCAAAGTCCAGAATTCTGCCTGACCATTTTTTGCCAATAGTGGAAGCAATTATCTAATTCCAAATGCTCTGAAATACTCGTACAAATAACATGTGAAGCAAGACTGCCTCCTTCTTAAAGTTAGTATCTGGAAGTATCACAAAATGCCCCAGAGAATCAAGTCTCTGCTGTGGCTTGGTCCATCTTGGTCCATCAATATATTCAATATATTAATCAATGACCTGGATGAAGGAATAGAGTGTACCATCAGCAAGTTTGCTGATGACACAAAACTGGGAGGAGTGGCTGACACGCCGGAAGGCTGTGCTGCCATACAGCGTGACCTGGACAAGCTAGAGACTTGGGCAGAAAAAAACCTTATGAAATTCAACAAGGGCAAGTGTAGGGTACTGCATCTGGGGAGGAATAACCCCATGCATCAGTACAGGTTGGGGGCTGACCTCCTGGAGAGCAGCTCTGTGGAAAGGGACCTGGGAGTTCTGGTGGACAACAGGATGACCATGAGCCAGCAATGTGCCCTGGTGGCCAAGAAGGCCAATGGCATCCTGGGGTGCATCAAGAAGAGTGTGGCCAGCAGGTCGAGGGATGTCATCCTCCCCCTCTACTCTGCCCTGGTGAGGCCGCATCTGGAGTACTGTGTCCAGTTCTGGGTTCCCCAGTTCAAGAAGGACAGGGAACTGCTGGAGAGGGTCCAGCAAAGAGCTACCAAGATGATTAGGGGATTGGAGCATCTTTCTTATGAGGAAAGGCTCAGGGACTTGAGTCTTTTTAGTCTAGAGAAAAGACGACTGAGGGGGGATCTTATCAATACTTATAAATACTTAAAGGGAGGGTGCCAGGTAGATGAGAAGAGTCTTTTTTCAGTGGTGCCCAGTGATAGGGCAAGAAGTAATGGGCACAAACTTGAACATAGAAAGTTCCATCTTAACATGAGGAGGAACTTCTTTACTTTGAGGGCGGCAGAGCACTGGCACAGGCTGCCCGGAGAGGTTGTGGAGTCTCCCACACTGGAGACATTCAAAACCCGCCAGGAGGCCGTCCTGTGCAACCTGCTGTAGGTGACCCTGCTGTGGCAGGGATGTTGGACTAGATGATCTCCAGAGGTCCCTTCCAACCCTGACCATTCTGTGATTCTGTGATCTTCTTGGGTCTCACCCTCCAGTATTTCTTTGTACAAGAACGCTTACAATTATTCTGAGAAGATCACCAATGTTAAGCAAAGGCAAGAGTTGCTAAACAGCTTGATAATTATTCGTGTTCTCCATCTTAGATGATTCCCTTAGTAGCATGCAGCCTGCCTCCCCTGCAGTCTTTTTTGTTCCTGGATTTCAAGGACTACACTAGGCCAGACCAAAAAGTCTCTGCATATTTCGGTGTGCTGCTCAGCCCCTCTTGGTGTCAACTCTAAGGACATATTCATAGCTCTGTGGGCATGCTCCTGGTATTTGTACTGAGTCCAGGGCAGTGGGTTTTCTGTATTTGCCATCAACAGAATCCAGGCAAGGGCTCTGCTGTGATCTGTGGGCCAGCAGGAACAGAGTAGAAAAATGAAGTATGAAAGCCTTTAAGGATATGCAGGATTTCTGCTCTCTATTTCTTGATTAAATCTGTTGCAGCCTGGTTGTCACACAAATCCTGACCTGTTAGTGAACTCGCTCTGACAAATGTTTGTTGTTATCAGAACAGGGAAGAATTGCAGGAAGTTAATGTCCCTTGCAAAGTCCAGATTTTCCAGTCTTTGGGCCACATCATTCGTCCTTGAACAGCATGCCAAACACAAACTCCTCCAGTGTGACTGTATTGCAGTTCCTGCTACCGTAGCTCCCAGGCCCATTTGGAGTTTGTTGGTTACTCAGTGGGGTGGGTTTGCCCCAGCCAGCAGGTGAGCCCCCCCACGTCGCTCACTCAGTTGCCACCAGCAGGATGAGGGGCAACTGGAAGGGCAAAAGCAAGAAAACTGGTGGGTCGAGATAAAGACAGCTGAATAAGTGAGGAAAAACAAAGAGAAACACCCAAGTGATGCAAAAGCAATCATTTACCTCCAGCAGAACAATGCTCAGCCAGTCTCCAAGTAACAGCTGCTTTGGAAAGGTGACCTCCCAGTTTTCATTGCCAAGCATGATCTCATACATTATAGGATATCCCTTTGGCCAATTCATGTCAGCTGTCCTGTCTGTGTCCCCTCCTGACTCCTGACCACTCCCAGCCAGTGAGAAACAGAGAAAACCTTGATGGGGTGCAAGCACTGTGCAGCAACAGCTAAAACATCCATGTGTTAACACTGCTTTGGTCACAAATCCAAAACACAGCAACATATGGGCTGCTATGAAGAAAATTAACTCTTTCCCAGCCAGACCCAGTACAGCTAGCTGGAATAAATGTTGAGAGCTTGATTCTCTGATCTATTCCAATAGTAGTGAACGATGAAATATCCAGTAGATTACACTTCAGTAACAGGTCAGTGTATAAAATCATAAATAATGTCCACATTGACCTGCCTTATGTCTTGTTTAGGATTTAGAGGGAGAATGTCCTCACTGTTTTTCCCTTCAGCAGCAATTGGCTTCTTTGGTGGGAGTGAGAGACTATGTATAAATGAAGTACAAACTTTGACCTAAATCTAATGCTTGAGGGACCTAGCTAGTCTCTAGCAAACGCTAGTTCCCAACAAAAAACCTTGTGCATTTTAAATCCTGCGTAAAATTCAACTCAGATTAAAATTAAACTAATGGTTTTTCTTCATATCTGTCGCAAGGCAGACCATCTCGTCAGTGTGAAATGTTTGCAGTATTACAAGTGTCATGGTGATAATGATCGGATAATAATAGTAAAAGTTAGCTTTAAAAATACCAGCATTTCTAATTGAAAACATTTTCTGGAGAAAAATACAAATTTTTTTTTTTTTCTGCTGAATGTGCTAGAATGTAGTATCTAGGCTCTTCACTTTTCACCTTTTTTCTCTTTGCCACTCATAATATTTCAAAATTCTTAGTTTTGGAAACATTACCAGAGTAGCAAAAGAAAAAAATGTGTCTCCGCTACCTTGTACTGTTTCAGGTGAGGAGGCATAGCCTGGTGTCAGTGGGTCTTGGCCACAGGACAGGTCTTAGAAGCAAAATGTTTCCATTTCAAGAATGTATGTCATGTAAGCTAAAAGGGAGTATGGCTTTGTCTGGAGAAAAAAATGGTTGAGTTTCTCCCATGAGTTAATAAGACACATCAAAAATGAGTGAGATAGATAACCAGTTCTTTTTCATATCTCAGAAGAGTGTATGATATTGCCTCATCAGCCACAATACTTTTGCTGGGAGATCACTAGCTTTCATTCATAGGTCAGAGCACAGCTGTGAATCTTGTGAGCCACTGAGAATATTGTGCTAATTTCTTCTGGGACATTGGGAAAGAATATTTTTTCTTGTCACCAGATTGGCTGCAATAAAGTGTTTTTTTGGGTCTTTCTCACGGGGTCCCTGGTGTGCATTTGGAAAAACTGCTGTTGCAACACCACAGGTGGTAGGAACGTGCTGCAGGTTGTGTTCTTCAGAGGGTTGCGTCCCCTGGCAGGCAGGAATGCACAGTGGCTACAGAGCAATGTATTCATTGAAATGATGATGAATGGGGGATGAGACTTTTTAATAGCTCGGGTAGTAAGAGGACAATGCCTTTTCTCCAGCATACTTAACCTTCATAAAATAGGACATAATACTATTTCAGTCACTGCCTGTAACTGTTTAAGAATGAGAGAGGGCACATTACCAGCCATCCTCTGGCAGGTGGTGACGTATGAGGAAGGAGTGATTAATGTACAGTTTGTGATCCTGTATGATTTATGCTGGTGATTCTTAGATGAATTCATAGTTCTAGTGCTCCTTGCATCTTATTGTATCACATGAGCAGAACAACTTAGCTATGTATACAACAAGATATTTGATAAGTAACAAATAGAGGGCTAAAGGGGCTCCACAAAAGCTGTTTTTCTTGTCTACCCTAAAATTTGAGATTTATGGAGTCTTGTGTAAAATAGATTAGCTTGCATGTTTGCGGCATAACTGCACCACTTTGGAGATAAAGATGACCCTTAGATAAAATGGACAAATATACCAAAATCTTAGTTACAGTTGCACATATTATAGACATTTTTAAAGCCATGTCAACCACTTTTTATGAGTCTCCTACCTGTAACTTTTACTTGTAGAGCTTCAAATATTCTTTTTTTACTAAGTCACTCCATAATATCTATTTCTTTCTGCTTTTAGCATTTATTACAGATACTCTCACTGTGCATGAGTTAGTCTTTAATAGTAACAGTGTAATTAATGCCATATACAAATATTATGCTGTATAGGACTGCTTTTAGCAATAAAAAATTTAACCTCCCTTAAAACATCACAAGCTGCATGATATTCTCTCTGCACAAGTGATGCTGCCATAGCTACCACCTGTGGAGTTGAACAATTACAGCAGTGGAAAAGCTTACCATAGAAACACCCTAGCAATGAATCACTCCATTCTTCCAGTACTGCAATTTCCAGCCTAGCATAAATCCAATTGCTGGAACACAGGAAACACATAAATGATAGCTTGGCATAAACACTGGTTCAGATTCTAGAAGACAGAATTATATTACACACAGAAAATACATTTAAGGGTAGTCATCCGAGTTACAGAAATTTCTGCCAGAAAAGATTTTGTACACTGCAAAATCTTGGAGGACTCGAGCCAGCTTCTCACAACTGCAACACAAACTGCTCTTACCCTGCTTTCTTTACAATCCCAATGCAGATTGAATCCCAATGAAGATATTCCATGTTCAGTTGCATTAGCAGAAACCTCTGCCAGAGGTCCCCTTTCCATAAATACCACTGTGACACGGGTTTTATTGCTGTTTGACAAATTAAAAGATTATTAATATTAACCTAATTTAAAACAGTTCAGTCACTCATCTCTTTGACACCTTTAAAAAGAAATTATAGTGTAGGTACAAAGGGAAAGTGAGATTGTAAAGGAATTTGCTCATATCATAAAGTAGAAGATACTAATTAACTGTTGATTTTACATTTTATATAGTTTAGTAGAAAAATGGTTAATAAATGTTTATAATCAATTATGGTTTATACCAGTTGCAATTAAAGATCTGTTAAAGCCCTTAACTCATAGATGATACAATGTCAAACTGACCTAGCAATTTATGTCATTTATTATGATATTCCAGATTTATGCAGATCATATATAAAATGTTCTAAATGAATGTTAAAAAAGTCATGATTTCACAAATCAAATTTAAAAAATTAAAATGAAAGCAAATGGAAAACTATACCTGGTTTTGATGACAATATATTGTTTACTAGTTTTCTACCCCTGCATGCACCTCAATTTAGTACAGAGGTTATATACTGCAGAGAATACAATTGAATCATAGCTGTGCACCAGTAGGACTTCCCACCTTCTTGTACCCTTCTCTTCAATACCAAACACCAAAAAAAATTTATTACTAACTCTGCATACAAATCTAATATTTTTTTATCTTGATTTTGGAGGCATTTGATTTTTATCACATCCTGATTTGTGACACAAGAGCATATTTTTGAGTATTAACATTTCAGGATTACATGACCTTGAATAAAGCAATAAATCTTTTTTTTTTCTTTTTTTTTTCTTTTTTGCAATGAGGAGAAGCACATGCATCAAAGAATTCAGCTGTTTTACCAGCTTCTGTAGTTGCTAAGTGGTTTCATGGAGATCTTTGTTTGCATTAAAGCATCTGCCACTGTGCTGAAGATTATGATCCTCATGAAACCAGTCATCTGGTTCAGACACAAGCTGAACATTCACACTATGGTCTGACTCTTCAACACATTAAACGCTATTGTGTTGGAAATTCAGTCACAGGTAGGAGTTTCAAGAGAAACATATTCTTTAATGTGAAGGCTATTTAGTTGTTGGGGGACCTCAACTCCAGGGAACTGCCTTCCAGTCCTGAAGCTCTTAAAAAGGCTTTACAAAGTATATCAGAAAGTGGAATCAGTTAACAAAGAAATTGTTCTCCCTTAACTAATAATTGTATAATCATTTGGCTAGCACAGATGACATTTGTATTTTTAATTTTCATACCTGTAAAATAAAAATGCTACATAACCTCAGATTCTATCAAGTTCTTATGATTCTAATGTAATTTAAGGTACAAGTCTCAAATAACGTTTGAACTCTAGACCCTGTTCTGAGTTAGTGTTTAAGTACCCAAGTCTCCTAGAAGCTTTCTGGGAGTATTTTTCACCTCCTTTTCAGCAGTAAAAAACTTTGCAGCCAGCAATGCAAGAGTGAAAAGTCTGTTGCTCTGGACCAGGAACAATCAGTAGGGGACCTGCCCCTTCCTTTGATCAGACATGGAACAGAAACAGAGAGAACAGAGGCTCTAGTCAGTACTCCTGGGTTACTTTTCGTTTTGTCAATAAATTTCTAATGTTAAAGCATAATCAGTCCAGAAGTGGAGAATGGGATTCCAGTTTGCTTTCTTCCGTCTGAGCACACCAAAATTAAATTTCTGGTTCTAATTATGCCTATTTGTGTTAGTGTGTGAAAAGCTGTGACTTTTCAAGAGCACCACAGATTTCAGTAGAGCTGTCCTAATTTAGCCGACTGAACCTAGAAGCCTGGGAAAACTCCAAGCACCTACTCTCATTACCAAATCACTGCGTACCCGCAAGCAGGATGTTTGACTTTCTTCCCCAACCTATTAACTGAGCTGTTGGAATAGTCATTCATGCTTGTTAGGTCAAATGTGCATTTCACTTATAGGAGTATTGATATCAAAAGAAGAGATTTCTGCATTAATAATGTAGCCAATATGGATTTGGTAACTATATGTATTATAAGTTGAATGAAGGAAATAAACAAGAAAGTTCAAAGTGTGTTCTTTCTTCGGGCTGCATTAGCACTCTATGTTATTTTTTCCGTGTTTTTTTTTTTTTTAAGGCGCTGTCACTTCCATTATGTGGTAACTTCAAAACAAACATGTGACCACAAGGCATCATGGTTCATTCTGTACTTGTTTCTATGGATACACAGAGGGCATACCTGTAAAGCAAATTAAAAAGATACTACATTCCAGAAAAGGCACAAATAAGGTAGTTTTCATGAAGATAGAATGCGTAGTAATATCAATACATGCTAGTAAACTGAATAAAAGCTCTGAAGGATTAGCAGTCAGGATGAAACATCCCACCATGTTTTCACTGCAGGTGGTAAGAATGCTAATTATGAAAGCTAAGTTGAATATGCCTAATTCTACTTCCATGATCTCCTCATTCTGCTGTGTAGACATAGCCTCAAAACTTTATGGAAAAAATACCGTTAGATCTTTCAAATCACCATCCTTGCTACTGACTCAATGGGGTAGAAGTCTTTCTGTCAGAAGAGTACAGCGTATGTTAGAGACTGAAGCACCACTCATTCCACCCAGCAGTGAACAGCCGTATCTGTAAAATATTCAGGCATTAGAATGGGACAGTGTAATATCAGATTGGTATTAGCAATTGGTCCAGTACTTTAATTTTACATGGATAGACATCATACTTATGCACACTGGAAAATAAAAATGTTCAGAAGACACGAAGAAGCTCATTTAGATTCAAAGTTAAATATTGTCACAGACACCATCTTGTTAAACCTCAGTTGTAGACACCTTACATCTAGAAAACAATGTAAAACCAAACAGTTACAGTTCTTGCACATTTGAAAAATGCGATCAGTCATTTTTACAGCATTTCATTTCACAGTTTTTAGGGCTCCTTATATCCTTCGTAAGTCATAGCCATCATCCACGAATGTGTGAAATTCAGAGCTGAGGCAGCAAACAAAGTAAAAGGTTAACCTACAAGACAGAACAACTCAAGCTATTGATAAAGACTATATTGTAAAAAAAGTTGAAAGCACACAGTGATTGCTAGCTTTTGACTTCAGACAATGTTGTCAGTAGTTTTAGTACTCAGCAATTCTCTCGCACTTCTCATGTTCAAATGATTGTGCAAGCTTAAGCAATTAGTCTTCGTAAAAGGTTTGTGCAGTCTCTTATATGTTATCTTTAATTTGCAGTAGGAGAAAAATGTGGTAGACAGGTCAAGATTTGGTCCTTCAAATGCACTTATATTCCTAACAGCTTTTTGTTTTCAGTTTTTGTGACCTACCTTTGATGTCTTTTAAAGAAATAGCTTAGTCAGAATTAATTGCAGATATTCAGACACAGCCATGGGCAAAGGGGATCTATGAAGTTTTCCTTAACCTCCTACAGTTCAGTTAATGTAGAAACAGAAATCCTGTGCTGCAGTGGTTTCTTATTGGTTCTGAGAGCTGGTGGCACCCCAAAGAAAGGTTGCACAAGTGCTGTGGCTTTCTTCTCCTCTCTAATTCCTGACACTAGAGGAAGATATCTGAACTGCAGTGAGGAAGTAAGTGAATCTCAAAGAAATGGGAAGAAAAAGACAGACAGAGGATAGACACACAGAAGTTTTAAAAGACATTTTGTTTTAGAAATCAAGAAAATGGTATTTTCTTGTAGTGGGAAGTCTTTATACCACATTCAACATGAGAGTGCAATGCCTCGTGGAGGCCAGTTTTATTACTCTTGTTCTAAGAACCACAAAGAACTAGGGTGCTTAGAACTACTTTTTTTGCTGGATTTCAGGAGAGGTCTGTGTTGCTTTTGCAGCAGCACACACTCCATGTTTACAATGTAATTAGATATATCTCCAGTGATGAAGCACCACTGTTGGGCTGAGATAAGAATTAACTCTAAACTATCTCCCAGTGTATGTGAGTCGGCAGAAACAAAACTTTATAAGACTCAATTTGAAGTCTAGAAAGCAGGCACTTCTTTATTGCAGTGCTGGAAGCACAGGGGATCACTCCACCTAGTGTGTGTGCCGCATTACTCTGCTACAAAAATTATATATAATCAAAGTATACATATTCATCATATTTCCGAGAAACAATTAACAACAATTAATTCTAGTGGGAGGTGTCTCTGCCTATGGCAGGGTGGTTGGAACTTAATGATCTTCAAGGTCCCTTCCAACCTAAATAATTCTGTGATTCTAAGATTCTATGAACATATTCCTACGATTTACAGGAACTCATTAATATATGTAAATGTATGTGACGCATGCGCCTTCAGGTACACTGGTGGTCGTCCAGGGTCCTCCAGTGGTCGTCCATAGTCTTCCTCATTGTGTCCGCTAGGTGAACCTGATCCTTGCGCGTGCTCAGCTTGGTTGCAAAATTCCATTCCCCTTTAATCTTGGAACCTCCAGAAGATTTTCTTGGTTTACTAACCAGGCCTAAAACTTATCACTCTCTTGACAGGTATATCCTGCTTATCTGCAAAGCTACATTGTTTAACAGTTAGTTTATAATTAAATCATAGATAGATCATACCTAGTTACCATTATACAAATTATTTGTCACAAAATACATATCATGGTTCTAATTTTCATTGATTGGTCTCTTCATTATGCAATTCTATCAGTATCCATATCCAAAATAATCAACAGTTATTTCTATTAATATCTATTAATTAGAGTTCTTGATATTCAAATCAAGATGGGAAGGGTAAGGGGATTTCCAAGCAACATCACTGGTGCATAACAGGTTTCTATAGTTACAGGACTCAAACGAAACTCCTTTTTCAATTCTTCATTGTTTTGTCCTGTTCCTATTAGTTTCTTGATACAAAACAGTAACTACCTGGTGAGGGTCCTATGGTTACGAGTTTCAAAACACACAGCATTCTAACATTCTCTTCCTACTAAAATCAAATTTGGCGATTTTACAACAAGGTGATTCCTGAAAATCAGTGTTCTTCAAACTTCACCTACCAATTCAGTTACATCCTGTGATTGACGATGTTCTAGTCTGAGGGTTGTACAAAGCCCTTTGGGAACTTCCCAGAGTCTTATTTCAATTCTCTAAGAGTTACCTATATTAGAGTTAAAGCTCTTTTCAGTCAAAGAAACCAGAGATTGAAAAGGCACAGAGGTTTGAATTACCTTCTGAGGCAGAGAAATTACCTTGGTCATTGGTAAGGAAATCTACATTATCTAGTTTGTGCCAACCAGAGAATTTTGGCTAATCTACCACCTTTTGAAAGCACTACATTTGTAGAAAATATGGTAAATGCAATTGCTCATGTAGTTCATACATCACCTCAAGCTTCATAATAGGTTTAGATGCAGGTGTTAATAGAAATAAACACAGCCCACAACATCCCTAGGATTTGATGTTTGAGAGGCTACAGCCTCCTATGCTGTATTTATAGTCATTAACTTCATTTGACCAGGAGCTTGAAAAAGTATTTTCTATAGGCAAACAACTTTTAGCTATATCTCAAGTTATACTCTTTCAAAGAATGTGTAAAAGTCCATGCAGTGTCCTGCACTGCCATCTTTACTGATTAGGTCAGCAGTGCATTTTTAGTATGTTAATTACACCATGACCTGGTACAAGAAAAGTATAATTTTTAAATATATATTAGTGTATGTTATTACTTAATCATATTTGCTGTAATGCATAGGCAGAAGGAACACGGGGCTACATTTTACCAGCCACTGTGCAAACACAGAGAATGTATGTCCACAAATGCTTACTGCTTTGAGGCATGATTTGTCGGAAGGAATATTGTCTTCTCCTGTGTCATCTTAAAGAATCGGAAAAAAACAGCAAGCTTCCAAGACCCATGGATAGAGAACAAATACAATTAAAAAATGAGAAACAATGTGCAAGCTTTGAACAGGCAAAGTGGAGAGATATGTTATTGTATCATTAATGTTAATTATGTCATTAATGTTAAAATGTTGTTGTAAAAGTATGGCTCATAGTCATCCCCTTCCATGGAAAAGCATTATTATAATACCTGCTCTGTCTCAGTTAAAACTTCTTGTGGCTCTGTTAGCTGTTCAGAGAAAAAGCAGAGTGCGTGCCTGTGGACCCAGTTTTATGTTTTCATTAAGAAATTAAAAAGTGAGGTACAAATTTTCTTTTGGAAAACACTGAGAAAAATAGGGTGCAGACATAACGTGGAAAGACGGACCCTCTGAGAAAGATTCAATTCAGTTTTTCTCCATGAAGTTCATTCATTCAGAGTTTATCTCTTGTGGTGTTTGTAGGATTGTTAGAAAAGGGAGTATCCAAAGTGAACGGTAAAGATTATATCAGTTCAGAGAAGCTATGGTTTACCTTGTGTCATTACAAAGTTGTCAGGTTTTCATAGAATATTTTGTAATTGCTGTTTTCATTCATAGCTTAGGGTGCATTTCATTTTACTTGTTTTATAAACATTAATGCTTGTACGTAACTATTATACTGTGTTATGTGTCTGTGGTAAAATGATCTCCATTTTGTTGAGCTAGCAGCAGAAAGTTCAGAGACGGAGTTGAAACTAGAAGGACCTGTGATGGTACCTAGGATTAAAAAGAAGGCTGTGCATTTGAATTAACAGGAGGTATTGGGAAGTAATTGTGTGAACAGGGCAAATCACTGTGGGCAAGGTGATGGTGCCCTGCAAGTTCAAAGCCTAACTTACCCTTTTGTGTAAGTTCTTAGAAATTCCTGGCTTCCAGCCCTGTACATAAACCAGGTTTACAAGAAAGTACCGATGATCAACTCCTTATGATTAAGGATGTTTCTAAAATACAAAGGGTAATGGGTGCTAAATAAATACAAAGGAAATGCTGAGCCACTGATTATTAGAGTTGCAAATCAGTAGAACTAGTGACAATTTAATGAAGAAGTGGTTATGAAAACTTTCCGTAAGTTGAATTCAGAACAGGACAGGAAGAGTTTGAATCTATGAAAGTTTAAAATAATAAACACATAAATAAAAAATCTGTTTTACGAACAGAAAAAATTTATTAGGAAGAAACTGAGAAAGAGAGGAAAGTATAATGAACACCTAGACATGGCGGGAGGGGTGAAACTAGGTGATTTTAAGGTCCCTTCCAACCTATACCATTCTATGATTTACAGAAACTTTCTCTTTCCACAGTAGACAGTTTTGGATTTAGACTATAGTCATTATAGTACAAAATTATTATGTTGTGAATTTAAAGCAAATGCTGTTATTTTACAAACTATTCAAGGGTTTTTTCTTCAGTTTTGTTGTTATCCATCTCCTGGATACATGGTGGGATGACTGGAGTGCTGCAATGGCTGGCTATAAACTCTTCAGAAGGGATAGGCGAGGAAGGAGAGGCAGTGGGGTGTCCCTGTATGTCAGGGAGTGTTTTGGCTGTCTAGAGCTTGACAATGTTGATGAAAGCATCAAGTGTTTATGGGTAATAATCAGGGAAAAGTCCAAAAAGGCAGATAACATGGTGGGAGTCTGTTATAGACCACCCAGCCAGGATGACGAGGCAGATTAAATATTCTATAAGCAGCTGGGAGAAATCTCATGATCGCTAGCCCTTGTTCTCATGGGGGACTTCAACTTACCAGATATCTGCTGGAAATACAATACAGCAAAGAGGAAACAGTCTAGGAGTTTCCTAGAGTGTGTGGAAGATAACTTCTTGACAGAGTTGGTGAGGGAGCCAACTAGGAAAGGTGCCCCACTGGACCTGTGTTTTGCAAACAGAGAAGGACTTGTGGATGATGTGATGGTTGGAGACTGTCTTGGGCACAGCAATTATGAAATGACAGTTTTCGATTCCCAGAGAAGTAAGGAGGGGGGTCAGCAGAACTGCCACCTTGGCTTCTGGAGAGCAGACTTTGACCTGTTTAGGAGCCTGGTTGACAGAGTCCCTCGGGAGGCAGTCCTGAAGAGTAAAGGAGTCCAGGAAGGCTGGACATTCTTCAAGAAGGAAATCTGAAAGACGCAGGTGCAGGCCATCCAAAAGTGCCAAAAGATGAGCCAATGGGGAAGACCAGCCTGGCTGAACAAAGACCTTTGGCTGGAACTCAGGGGAAAAAAGAGTGTTTATGACCTTTGGAGGGTAGGATGGCTCTACAGAGGGGTCTGGACAGGCTGGATTGATGGTCTGAGGCAAATGGTATGAGATGCAACAAGGCCAAGTGCTGGGTCCTGCACTTGGGTCACAACAACCCCATGCAGTGCTACAGGCTCGGGGAAGAGTGGCTGGAAAGCTGTCTGGCAGAAAAGGACCTGGGGGTGTTAGTCAACAGCCAGACGAATATGAGCCAGCAGTGTGCACAGGTGGTCAAGAAGGCCAACAGCGTCCTGGCCTGTGTGAGGAATAGTGCGGCCAGCAGGACTAGGGAAGTGATCATTCCCCTGTACTTGACACTGGTGAGGCCCCACCTTGAGTACTGCATTCAGTTTTGGGCCCCTCACTACAAGAAAGACAATGAGGTGCTAGAGCATGTCCAAAGAAGAGCAACAAAGCTGGTGGGGGGTCTGGAGCACAAGGGTGATGAGGAGCAGCTGAGGAAACTGAGGTTGTTTAGTCTGGAGAAAAGGAGGTCAAGGGGAGACCCTATCGCTCTCTACAACTACCTGAAAAGACATTGTAGAGAGGTGGGGGTCAGTTTCTTCTCCCAGGTAACAAGTGATAGGACTCGTTACTAGTGATAGGACTTGTTGAGGAAACAGCCTCAAGTTGTGCTAGGAGAGGTTTAGATTGGATTTTAGGAAATATTTCTTCACCAAAAGGGTTGTCAAGCATTGGAACAGGCTGCCCAGGGAAGTGGTTGAGTCACCGTCCCTGGAGGTATTTAAAAGACGTGTAGATGTAGCATTTAGGGACGTGGTTTAGTGGTGGATTTGACAGTGTTAGGTTTACAGTTGGACTCAATGACCTTAAAGGTCTTTCCAACTTGTATGGCTCTACGATTCTATGGGTCCTCACGATCAGTGTAGCTAACTACTGTTGCTCTGTGAGGGGACTTTGAAATGTTGGAAATTATTAAGTTACATAGTTCTGCAACCTATAAATTCATCTAACATTGAAGTAATGAATGTTTTGGTGCTAAAAGCTTGTTATAAAATTCTAACAGAAATGAGTAATATTATGCAATACATCATTAATGAAAACAGTGCAACAAGCAATATGCTGCACACCAGTGTTCAGTGTTGCTGATTTGGATATGGTGCTCACAAGTCCTGCTGCAGGTAGTAGATATATTGGGGCAAAGGCTGTTTAGGGCTCTAGGGACTGCTGGGAGCAATTAGAAACTTTCTGTCGTAAGGATTTATGAGAGATTTTCCAAAGACAAACAAGAGTAAGGCAGCATACGATTTCAGTGAGAGATGCAGGTCTGGCTTCTCCCTTATGCTGTTGAAAATATTTATGTGCTTCCCTGACCATGTTCCATGAAGTGCTAACTTTTTATTATCAAGATCATAGCCTTTCAACTTTTTTAAAAAAAATTTGCATTTCATTTTTATAAATACACCTTAGCAGACGATAACATTTATTTACTATTTTTCCTATACCATACAAGGAAAGAGAAAATGTAGATTTAACTGAAAAGACTGAGGAGATTGGGGAAAGGAGTAGTATCAGAGCTAATTACAGCCCTTGCAATGGACCCAGCCTGACAGAATATTATTTCTTTTCCTAGATGTGGCCAGGTAATGGATTGTTGCCCACATAAATAGTTGTCACCAACCATTGGTTGCTGTACTTTTTCCTGATGGATCTTTAACCATTCACCATTAAGTGTTATGTGTCCAGAAGTGCTTGATACCACAATTGTGTATCCTCTTGTGGGACAGGAATTGTCACATTACAGGACAGGACTTTTTATGCATCATATTAGTTAATGGACGTGTATCCTCCATGTGATGGGGAATCACCTGTATATTCACCATTTGAGTGAAAAATGGAGGTTTAAAGAGGCTATATAAAAGACTCCAGAAAAGGCTTCATGATCCTGAAAAGCTAGATAGTACTGTGTTAGATATTTGAATGAGTACATTTTAAAATAAATTTTGAAAATCCTAAATTCCTGAAAATAATGACATCTTAGAAGGTCTGAAATAGATATTCTGCCAATAAGCAAGAGCTGTTCCTCCTTCATCATTTTGATCAAGCAAATTTAGTCATTCCCAAATCATAACTAACTCAAACACAACTCCAGTGAACTTTCTAAGGTTTAGGTATTGTTTCAAGAGTGGATTCTTGTTCAAGTAAACTCATATACATATCCTTAATGATAAAATTGGGCAGATGCTCATTGTTGTCTGAATGGGATGGATTAAATATCTAATGAAATTTCTTAGTTGGGTCCTATGCATTAATTTTCTGTTTGAGCTAAACCATTTTGTATACAATGGTCTCTTGTGTGTTGGCAGTAGGCAAGCAAGGTGCTGGAACCTTTTTGTCACTCCTGTTCTCCTTTTTGAATTGGAATTGGAACCTTCCCACCCCAATACTTTCAACCTGGATCAAAGAATTTGGAAGCATCTTTTAAACGTGAGCTCCTATTTAGTCCATGCTAGAACCATGGACTCTGAGTATAACTCTGAGTATAAGCCTGCCTCAAAGAAAATTTAAAGCAAAAACTTTTTTCCATGAGTGCACCCAACCAATCTGGAAATATTTTCCCTAGGAGTTTTCAAAACCAATTCAGTTCACAAGTGATTTAGACTTGGTTTAAAGAGAGCCTGTCAGTGGTTGTTTATATAGAGAGAAGCAGTTTAGAAAGTGCTTTCAGTGAAAGGAAAGGAAATTTAAAGTGAATCACCAGAGCTTGCAGAATAATAATTCCTGATAGGGGAAAAAAAGATTCAAAAGAGTAAAGCTAACAAAAGCACGGAGATCTAGAGAAGATACCGTAATTGAGGAAACCCAGGTGAAAGTACTAAAGCAGCAGGAAAGCTGAATTGATTTTTTTGGAGCTGTATAATACAAGGAAAGATTGGCAGATATATTATATGCTAGAAAAATGCCTGCTGTGCACAAGGAAGAAATGCTTCCTTTATATATTGTCCTTTGATACTTTTAAGATTATTGATGAGATAAGGTTATCCTTCTAGCTGCAATGAGTTTCTGTGGATTTGGCTATTACACAAAGCTTTCAAAGGAAGATTCTGATCATCCTTACATTATCCTGGTATTTTCTAGAAAAAGATTTAACGAGTATTTGCGTGGAGTGTAATTCAACTTGAAGTTTAAACTGATAAAGTATGTTGCTTCTTTCAGTTTCCAGTAATTTAAAACAAAATGGCACTAGAATTAAATAATAGTAACAACTTTAAAAGAAACTGAATTACATCTACTATTTATTAACTGAAGAAGCTTGGGAAGCTGTTCCCTCCAACTTCCATAGCTTTATCCCAGACAATATAGTGAGAGCACCGAAAGAACTTGTGTCGTTAAATATTGAACCCACTGCGCCATGTAGTTTCTTACATTCTCAGCTGAGCACTGTCATGATTAAAGAGTGTTTAGTGCACTTCCTTTCAGGGAAGCCCTCTCTCATATGACTACACAAATGGCATGTACAGTGCTTTCAGTGGGAAGCACAGAGCATAGCATTCCCACCTTAGGGATGGAAAAAGCACAGGCATATAGAAAATTATACTATGCTTTGTAGAACCACAGCTCCGTATCACTAGAGTACAAACGACATCTGTGACACATTGTGCAGAGGGATTATAATCTTTTGTTTTAAAAACAGATTTAGTTGAAAAGTCAAATACTGTAGTTAAGTACAGCTGTGACTGTATTATTAATGTTACAATGCAGTCTCTCCTGCATTGTGCAATATTTAAAAAATAAGTTATCAAAACCTGTGTTCCCATCCGAAAGGTGTCAGTCTTACACAAAACTGATTTCATTAAATCAGCTCACTGACGTAGTACTGACTCAAGGAGAAGTATTTGTATTATTGAATTACCAATATCATGTCATACCACGAAAATGCTTCTTGATTATTTTCTTTCCAATCTAATGTCTAGAGCAAAGATCAAAGTAATATTTTAACATGGGTAATGGTAATGAAATGTGTATCCCATACAATTTCAGAGGAGGATTATAAGAATCTCGGAAACAGTTCACTTTCCCTGTGCTTTTTTCCTCATACATCATAAGGCTGGTGACCTGAGGTGATGGTGCTCTAGGACTATTGTTCTTGTCTCTTCCCCTCCTTTTCTACACTATTTCTGTCTCCTCCCATTTTCTCTTACTGTTTGTGATATTCTTCCTTCATATGATTCTGGATGGTTAGGTTTTCTTCTCTGTCTACTTCTGGAGTTTGTCAGTACCCCAGTTTAAAATCTGGAGCATTTTTTAATATACAATATACACCACAGCTCCCTGATTTTCCTTTGTCGGCTTATAAATCTGCATCCATATCAGCAGATAATGTAGTTCAATAGGAGAAGATTTACAGGGCAAATTGATTAGTGCTGAGGACCCAACATCCCCATTAGTCATGTTTCAGGGAGCTTTACTCACACTAGACCTGGTCTGGCCCCATGGACTGAATACCTATGAGCAGCCGGAGTTCCTGTGGCATGAGACAATCTTTTGGTGCAGGTTCATCTGAAAGAAATTGAGTTCACATACTCTTGAAACCACTCCACAATGTGAACCAAGGCATTTCAACTGGGGACAACAAAGAGGTTTGCTTCAAAACCATGCTCTGGATCTGAACTCAAAGACTAATATAGACATATAATACATTTCAGAAAAACATTCCAGATTTGTTTCTAATTTTGCAGTTTCAAAATTCTGATACATCCCTTGTTTCTTTCACACATTATTCACTTTCTTCAGCTCATGTATGTAATTATCCAATTACTTTTTCTTGGAGCCATTCACAGGTGTACATCATGGGCAAAAGATATCACCATTCTGATTTTCTGTCGCCTTTCATTTGCTTCTTGCATTTATAAAGGATAGCAGGATGTCATGGAGTTGTGAAATCCACTTAGGAGGAGAGGAGTCCCTGGTCATTCAGGCATTTATGTGTTTCTTGCAGCTGAGACTGATTCAGCAGAATATGGGAGACCTTGTCCTCTGCTTAACCAAGTACAGTGACATACTGCTTTGAGAGAGAATAATAAGTCATTTGGGACTTCGTATTTCAGTACACTAATTCTTGTGAATTGGTCGTAATTTTTCTGTGTGGATAGCTGTTATATTTTCAAGCTTTGTATTATTTTGTAGAACGTTTTAAAAACTGTTTTCTTTGCCTCGTTGGGAATCACTCTTCTTTGTTATTAGGATGTTATTGCATCAATAGTGAAATGTTAGAACATTGCTCATCTTGATAACAATAAACTCCTCACAATTTGTTATGAGACCTGTTATTTTCAATCTTCTTCACAATAGCAAAAGTAAGACTATAAAAAGAAATGGCCAATGTTGACATATACAGCTCAATAGAAGAATGTATGAAAATTGTTTTTTTAAAGGTGAAGACTAAAGTCTCTGTATTTTGGCAGTCAGCAGCAATGATCTGTCTTCTCTTCTATAAACAAACACAAACATATTTGATAACTAGTTTTACAGATCATCACTATCAATTGTAGATTTCCAGGAATAATTCAGTTTATTATTTCTCTTATAATTAGCTGAAATGTGTAATGCTGATATTGAAACCGTTGAAAGCAGGCTTTTCGATGCTGCACAAATGAAAGCAATCCAGTAGCTCATTTACATTCCTCTCCTGGTGTCTGCAGTAGATCTATAAATAGAATGGGCTACGCACAGAAATTTATTATTGCAGCTGATAGCAATTTTCTTTTGCAAAGGTGTCTGGAGGCATTATTCATGAGATTCATTCTGGTAGACTCTCCAGCTGAGATCCTCACTCCCCAGAACTGCGGGTGGTCAGTTTAGAAACACACTAATCAACTGCTGTGCACAAAGACTGTCACAAGACTTACTTATTTCCCTCTTTTTAAAAATACAGGAGGTCTCTCAGCTCCAGATTATTTTCTCTAACCTGATTGCAAGGATATTATAAGCAGTGAATAGATTTTTAGAAATCACATGCATTTGATATTCTATCACGGAACATCCTAATGATTATGCTATTGTCTGGAAAAACATAATGGCTGTGGTTTGATACAGCTCACATCGTGTCTTCTGCATTCATACCCACAGGCACTTGTGACCTTATTAAGTATAAGACAGACATGTTTCTGTTCAATACCGAGGATGTGTAGTAATCACATGAACTGACCTATCTAGCTGTCATCTAATTTCAGTCATAAAACAAGGGGAAAATCAAATAAGACCTTTAATTAAATTGTATTTATAATAGGTGATAAATGGGAATATCTTACACTCCTGCTTTTCCTATCTGATTTTGGTTTTCTTACCATATCTGCCATTGTGCTATCTTCGTATACTGAAAAAAAAGATAATTAAAATAGAATATGAACATTTCCAAACATTTGTTTTTATCACCCCTCAAGACTGATTACAACTTATTTTTTCCCTTGCTTATTCTAATATTCTTTCTATGACTGAGAACAAAAGATATATGAAAGCAGAGATATTACCTGTTTATTCTGGTTCAATTTCAATATAATCACTACTGTAAGTATTCATATTTCAGGATTTTTTACATCTTACTGTGTTGTCACAAGCGGTATGTAATACCTGAATGTACAAATGATGTTTCCTTTTGCAAAGTAAACTAATGACTTTACATTTTTTGTTTTCACTTTCTTTCCTTTTTTTCAGACATAATAGAAGAGCTGTTTTTCTGTAGCAGTTATTTTGACTTTGTTATGAAAGCAGCAGCACAGATAACTAGTGAAACATTAGGAAAGTCTCTTTCTTACCATGAAAGGAAAGATCATTCAAAATATAAAATTAAGCCCAAAAGAACCTGTCAGTTCAAGTCACCTATAAAGCATTCTGGCATCTCTAATGCCAGGTACACAAGCAAAAAAATTTAAGAGAGTAAAAATATAGAAATGTATTTACAACTATAAGTCAAATGTCACTGATTTTCTGTGAGTGTAAGAGTCATCCTGTTTTTTTTAAGTGTGTTGTGGTACTTATACATATTTTTTTTTGTTTTTAATTTAAATTTGTCAGTGATGCAGAAAATTGGTTTTGTGAATGCCCTAAACTCTATTCTGGAAAACTGTGCCAGTTCGCAACTTGTGATGAAAATCCATGTGGAAACGGTGCTACGTGTTTTCCGAAGTCCAGGCGAGATGCCGTTTGCCTTTGTCCATACGGAAGATCTGGCATCCTCTGCAGCGATGGTAAGAACCATACTCTTCATGCATTGGTCATAGTTTCTATCCTTCGTAGAAGCTGCAGTAAGAAACAAGTCAAATGTTTTGAAGGCAAAACACTGGAAGTGACCACCTCCCCACCTACAAACACAGCCCAAAATCCAGTCATAATCAGAGAATGTCTCAGCTGAGCACCCTCCTGGATGTTGTTTCATAAAAGTCTCAGCCAGAGAAAGGAAGACAGAGGGATCAAAGAAGCTGAGAGCAGACAAGCTAGGAAATACCAGGTAGTGTCTGATGTTCTAGTAATTTACCTGGAGAAAAGCTGAGACACAGATTTGACTGAGAACTCCTTTGGAGAAATTAATTTCTCTTGTAGTTGGATTTTTCTTCTACTTAAGGAAGCATTACTTTGTATACTTTGTAAATAAAAGGAGTATATAAACAATATTTTCTGGGTTTTAAAAATATCACCAGGTGCTAAAATTTAATTCATTTCTCAGGTCAAAAAGAGGAACAAATTAAAGTATACCAAGTGCTTTGCTATGAAACAGGAAACAGGATGAAGGGAAATTAATAAAGCTAGCTAAATAGGTCATTTTAACTAGTATCATCAAATGAAGGGCTTTTATTCCTCAATCATTGATTATAATGATTGTTCTGGGTCAGAAATTCCTGTGTGTGAACATCCAAGGTATTCTTTTCCCCTAACACTCAATGTAGGGAGAAGTAA
The DNA here is from genome assembly GCA_017639485.1 of Pluvialis apricaria. Classification (NCBI taxonomy): domain Eukaryota; kingdom Metazoa; phylum Chordata; class Aves; order Charadriiformes; family Charadriidae; genus Pluvialis; species Pluvialis apricaria. The sequence continues at coordinate 100,108,551 of CM030009.1, forward strand.
TAATTGAAAAATCTGCATATAGAAAGTAATCACTAGTTCTGAGCTGATTCAGCAGTGCATATGAATTGCCTCTTAAAATAAATATTGGGCAATGTTTGGGTTGGATCAAAGTCTACATTGTCTTTTTCTTCATGTCATATACATATTTACCTCTTGTTTAAAATGTTAATTTCCAAAATTTTCAGTAGATTAACATCTATGTTTTATCCATGTTTTCATCTGACCTGGATAATTGGTAGCCAATAGCAAATATGTAGGCAAGTGTATGAAACATGTATGATACCTCCTTGGTAATCTTTCTTAACTTGCAGTAGCACATGACATTGGGACTTCATGTGCTGGGGTTGGTATCTGTGTTAGCCCCTTAGATTTCTTTTCTTCTATGCACTTCTCTAATTTGCCTTTGAGCCCATGTAAACTTGATATACATCCTATGGCAAAGAGCTCCAGAGCTTAAGTATATAGCTTGTGCAGACGTACTTTCTTTTGTTTGGTTACATGCGTCAATTGCTAAAGACACTAATGCCTCCAGCTTCTGTGTTAGAACGGATATTTCTGAGTTGTTCCATGTTTTCTGAATGTTTCCCTGTTCGCCTTCTCCATGCCCCTCCTGATTTTATATATATCCTTATTATAACCCTCCCAAAACTTTTTTTTTTAATAGTCCAAGTTGATTCAATCATTTTTGGGATGCTAACCACATTATATCTTTAGTCATCCAGGCTGCCTTTCTTTGTTCCTTCTCAGTTCCTCTTTAAAATTAGGGTCCAGAGCTGACCACAGTATTCAAGATGTGATAATGCCACTGCTTTATATAGTGGTGTTTATTTTACATTCTTCTGGTTTACTCTCTGTCCTTTTCTTAACCATTTCTTCCATTCTATTTCCTTTTACGAGTACACCGACGTTTTCATGAAACTCCTTATTAAAACTCCTAACACCTCTTTCTTTGAATGCTGATGTCAAGTTCAGAGCCCACCATTCTATATCTAAGGCTAGGACTGTTTCTGCAATCTACTTCAATTTACATCTGTCAACACTGAGTATCATCAAACGCTTTTTTCCTGTAGTCATTCAATGAGGTTCTTCCACAAGCCTTTGTAGTTACCTGTCTCTAAATTGAGAGTCTGAGTAAAAACTGAGAGAGTCTAAATTGAGAGGAAGTACATAAATTTGTTAGTTTGATTAGATTACAGAGCTGAAGGCTTTGAGAACACAGAAAGAATGAAATTTTATTGAATGGAAAAGGAAAACTGTCTGGATCATCACTGTAAGCAAGCAACACAGGAAAGAACACCCAGCTTCGTAGGATAGATTATAAGTCTAGGGTCAATAAACCCACAACATAAAAAGGTATTGAAATATGAAAATCTATTTTATTAAACTGTGTCTTAAGAGTTTAGAAGGAGTAGAAATAAACTGAACACAGACAGAAGTCTTGTTAAGCTGGATTTTTCATTTAAACTTAAGCTGCAAAGGGCTTTTTTATGACATACGCTAAAACTGAACAAAGAGAGGACAAGCAGACCCACAATGCAGTGAAGGATGGGTGCAGCCCTAGGGATAGCCCTGGCAGCATCAAAGCCATACATTTAGTGAGGTATTTGAAGATAATGATAGATTGCCTAATTACAATGGTAGAACAATATAAATTATATTAGAAACAGAAGACAAATTTAATTGTTTATTATAACAAAATGAGTGGCCCAGATAATAAATTTATTACAAAGAAATGGTCCATAAAATTTAAAGTCTGAGCACGCGCATTTTTAACAAATCATCTCCCATTTAAGATATACCTAATATTATCTCTACTATTAAGATCAGTAACCAAGTGCATGCTATTTTGTGTCTGAAACAATGAAGAAAATCTTATTTCTCCTAAATGCTTATCAAATAATTGTTGTTCATCAACAAGAAATGTGCAAGATATTACAATGATTATTTGATAAAATTAATATAGCAAATGTACCAAAAAGAACTGCAGATTTCATGCCAGCATTGCTGCTCCTAACAAGATTGTTTACAGAAGACAAAGGAAGGATAAAGAAAGATGTGGACAGAGCCACAAACGAGCCCACTGCTACAGGTTTTGCGTATATCAGAGCTCCAATTGCCATCTGTTAAGAGTTGGAAGTCACTCTAACAACATCAATCTTTACAAATACACAAGAAAAACTGATAATAAAACTACCGTGACTATTAAAAGGAAAAAAAAATACTAAAATGCTTGGCATGACAAGTTAAAAATACATCATTTTGTCGGGAATCACAGAATCACAGAATGGTCGGGATTGGAAGGGACCTCTGGAGATCATCTAGTCCAACCCCCCTGCCACAGCAGGGACACCTACAGCACGTTGCACGGGGCCGCGTCCAGGCTGGGTTTGGAATGTCTCCAGTGTGGGAGACTCCACCACCTCTCTGGGCAGCCTGTTCCAGTGCTCTGCCACCCTCAAAGGGAAGAAGTTCCTCCTCATGTTAAGATGGAACTTTCTATGTTCAAGTTTGTGCCCGTTACCTCTTGTCCTATCATGGGGCACCACTGAAAAAAGACTCTTCTCATCTACCTGGTACCCTCCCCTTAAGTATTTATAAGTATTGGTAAGATCCCCCCTCAGTCGTCTTTTCTCTAGACTAAAAAGACCCAAGTCCCTCAGCCTTTCCTCATAAGAAAGATGCTCCAGTCTCCTAATCATCTTTGTAGCTCTTTGCTGGACTCTCTCCAGCAGTTCCTTGTCCTTCTTGAACCTGGGAGCCCAGAACTGGACACAGTACTCCAGATGTGGCCTCACCAGGGCAGAGTAGAGGGGGAGGATGACCACCCTCAACCTGCTAAAAGTGAGAAAACTACAGGGCTACTAGAAATATGACAAATGAGGCAAAAGTTAAAATACAGACAGTAACTTCTATTAAACTGACCTATATAAACACGGAAAAACAGACAAGCTCCTGGGACTAACAAGCACTTTTCGTCTGTTTCTGAAGCAGATGGAGTATACTGCAGTCTAAGCAGGCTGGGAACAATTGCTCTGAGTTTATCTTAGTTACATTATGCTTGTTTCAGACATCAAGAAAAGCTTCCTAAAAGCATGTACATTTTTCCAAATATATTTAGTAAAATGCATTCTCTCTTACAACACATCTTTCCTGGCTTTTATCACTAGATGACCATGTTATTATGACTGCAGGTTGACCATTATATATTGAAATCTCTCTCAAGAAGCTACATAGTTAAGACATAATGAGCCAACAGGGACAGGGGATGATAATATAATTTAGAAGAGATGACAGGCTGCACTGATTAGGGAAAGGACATGGCCAGAGAAGCATGCCGACCAGCCAACTATTTACATGTGACTGGCCCTTTTTGTCCCTGTATTTCTGTTTTTCCATAATTGTTCCTCCCCAAATCATCTAGTTCTCTCCTTCTCCCCACCTTTGATTCCTCCCTTAGACATCCCATAAGTCCTGTTTTATTCCAAAATGCTCTTCACGTGCATCCCATAATGTGTCCCATACCCCATGGCAGTTACGACCCTCTGTCTGAAAGGTGCTCCAGCCAACGTTGACTCATTATGCTGCGTGTCACACCCGGACACTAGGGCTGAGGGTCTCCTAGGACAGCCCTGGGAGGGGCCTGGACAGGGTGTCCCTTCTTCTTAACTTGGGTTCTGGCCTGCTTTTGGGCTCTGTGCCCCTCTGGGATTGCAGAGATGGACCTGTGGTGGCCTGATGGCTCCTGCGATAGGGTTGGGAGTAACAGGGGCAGGATATTAAATTGAGTTTCCCCACCTGCCATTGTCTTTCTGTGCTGCTTTGTGGGTGTGCAGGCAAGCATCTATCACATAACCAAACACTGTTCGATTTGAAGAGTTAAATGCACCCATGACTTTCAACTCATGGGGGTGGAGTTGCCCGAAACAAGAATTTAGTCACTACTAAAATAGAAAACAGGAAATATTTAGCAATGCACATCATCAATATGCAACAATTTGGAGCAGAGATTACGTCGACATGGGCAGCTTGACTCAACCTCCCAAGTGAGTTAGGTTTTTTAAGCTGTACATAAAGAGATCTGTGTCGTTTAAACTGAGTCCTGTTATTCAGCTTCGGCTTTTTAATAGTTTTGTGTAAACGCAGCCAAGGTTCAAGCCCTAGTCTGATGAATTTCCTTTCACATTTAATTTAGTAAAAAGTTGCTTGTGTTGTGTTTCTTGCCGATTGTAAATCTCTTCCAGTATTTACGATCACACTGGTGAATGAAAGTGTTTACAAATAACATCATTTCAGACCAAATGAATGTGCATTCTTCAACAGTCCTATGAGTTTTTTTTTCTGTAAGATGCTTTTTAAAATACTTCCTATATATTTGATTTTTCTGCCTTTAAAATTTGATTGGGAAGATATATCAACAACTCATTATGGAAGCAAGTGAGAATTAGATTAGCACTAGAACTGCCTGTCATTCAGGGAGATTTGTCATTTCATAGTATCTAAGACTTAAAATGAAAATCTGTGGTGCTTGCTCTATCCAAAGAGAAAGCTTGAGGTCAGACAGTTAGAGGTGTCCATATCACCATGCTTCAACTCTTTTTTAAATGAATGAAAATTCTAATTATAAAGGTTTGAATACAAATGTGGCCAAATCACTGATCTTAACATGAAATAAAAGTCAAATAGTTTCGATGAGCTTAAACTATTAAAAATATTATTGTTGTATGTCATCAAAATAAGCAGAGTTTAGGACACAGTTCCTGTACCTCAAAAAAAAAAAAAAAAAAGAGCTGTTCAATTGCTACCATCTCTGTAATCAGCCTTTATTTCTTTTTTCTATTTTTTTTAACACTTTCATCTAAGTACAAACTGGGGGCATTCCCTGGTTGGTACAGGAAACTGATATGGTGTGTAAAATATAAGGCCAGTGTGTTTGAAATAGCTGAGTGGAAGGAATTTTGATATATAAGATGCAGAAATTTTAAAGAGGAAGTATCAGGGTATCATTGTACTGCAGACTTGTCATGGCCTCATAAATGTGAGTGAAGAAGAAATGGTTCATTCACCAGGAATGGAAATGAACACCTGGACTTCTAAAATCTTGGTGATGTTGTTAATTATATGTTACACAAGAAACTGGGCTCTTCTGGGAAGCTGTTGGTCATAATATGAAGCATTTTGTTAACCCAGGAACCAAGAGCAAGTGCTTTGTAAGCACAAAGGTAAATTTAAAAGGAGAAGGATTTCAAAGGAATGTGCATTGCTAAGATGAGTAATTGTGTCAATTGCAGTGTATTAGACCAATCTTCAGTGTTTTAGTTTCACTATGTGTTTCACATATGTACATATGTGACAAGATAAAATGGAGTCCTAACTGTGACTTTGTATTTGATAAACACACACCGAAAAGGGCCATCCACAGCACGCATTCACAGAAATCTGTAAGTATGTTCCTTGAAACATTCCTGAGCAACATTTATGGTAATGTTTCACAGTCGAAAGGATTCCAGCAAGTTTTCTGTAGGATGTATTCCCCCCATGTATAAAATTCATTTCAAAGTGCTGAAGTGGGAATAGTCACTTGCTTCAAGCTCTGTAGAATGAAAATCAGCCCGCAAGCGAATCGCTTCTGTGCAGCTATGTTTGGCACACAATGTCACCTTCAGAGCTGTTTGGGTCTGCAGACTAAATTGTGCAGTTCGGTGACAGCAGATGCCCAAAGGGAATTTCCTGAGATAAAAAAACTTCATTGCAAGGTTTCTGGTCAGTGGTAAGAGACTTTGGGGAATGCTGATCAGGGTTGCTCTTCTTCCTGTTCAAGAGAATTTATTTTCTGGGTCATTTGCTTTTAGCTGGACTTTAATTTCCCCCTCCCCTCCAGTGTGAGGAATGTCATAAAAATTATACAAAACACACATAGGCCCACTCACACACTATTAATGTCACTGCTGTATTACCAGTTTTTCAAATTCATATGTTCATTCTTGAGCAGTAAAATCACTTTTATTATTTCAAATCTCAGCTTCCAATCAGCAGTACAAGTTATTAGTCCATATGATTACAGAAATAAGCAAAGCTAATAGGGTCCATGGGCTCCATAACTACTGATACCACAAGACAAATAAAAGGAATACCGAAGTATTTACTGGGGGTGGGGAGGGGAAGGCAAACACCTGGATTACCCATTATGCAGATCACTAACTCCTCATACAATAGTCTTCCAGACGTCAAGAGTCTTCTACCATCACCTTAAACTCTCAGCTGGCATCACACCACCCTGCAGCTCCAGCACCCCTTATCTTTTCCATCTTGCGCTTCCCAGAGTTTCCGATGAGGAAAGCAGGTTCCCTATTAAAGAAACCCACTTTAATGTAGAACTAGCAAAATGTGTAAACTAAATATGCAGGAGCAGGCCATTCAACTGTGTCATAAGTCAAGCAAGCAGGGCAGAAGACCAGCTTGGCTGAACATGGAGCTCTTTGTGGAGCTCCAGAGGAAAAAGAATGATGATCTCTGAAAGCAAGGTCAGGCTTCGCAGGAAGAGTACAGAGCTGTGGTTCGTTTATGCAGGGAGAAGACACGAAAGGCCAAAGCTCAATTAGAGTTGAGACTGGCCAGTGTTGTTTCAGATAACAAGAAGGGCTTTTTTAAGTATGGTAATCACAAGAGAAGGTCTAAAGAAAACAGTGGATCAATACTAGTTGAAGATGGTCATTTGACTAATAGGGATGAAGAAAAAGCAGAGGCATTCAATGCTTTTTTTGCCTTAGTCGGACCCTGGGCTACTCAGTCCTCTGAGTTAGGGGACCACAAGTGCGGGAGCAGTGACTTTCCATTTGTGGACACTGAAATTGTAAGGGACCGGTTGTATCAGCTGAATGTTCGCAAGTCCATGGGGCCTCACAGGATTCATCACAGAGTTCTGAAGGAGCTAGAGGATGTTATGGCAGTACCCCTCTCTATCATCTACCAAAGGTCTTGGGAGCCTGGGAAGGTCCCTGCTGACTGGAAGCTAGCCAGTGTTATTCAAACTTACAAAAAGGGTACAAGGAAGACACACAGAACTACAGACCTGTTAGTCTAACCTCAGTTCCTGAAAAAAATGGATTTGTACTGGATACTATTGAAAGGCATTTAACAAATCATACAATCATCAGGCACAGCCATCATGGGTTAACAAAGGGAAAGTCCTGTTTAACTAATTTGATATCCTTCTTTGATAAGGTCACCCACCTAGTGGATGAAGGGAAGGTGGTGGATGTAGTTTTTCTGGATTTTAGTAAGGCTTTTGATACTGTCCCTCACAGCATCCTTCTGGACAAGTTGTCCAACTGTGAGATGAGCGTGTTCATGGTGCACTGGATGAAGAACTGGCTGGAGAGTTGTAGTGAATGGGGCTACATCTGGCTGGCAACTTGTCACCAGCTTGTCACTTTCTCAGGGTTCAATTCTAGGGCCAGTCTTGTTCAATATATTTATCAACAATTTGGATGTAGAAGTTGAATGCACCATTAGCAGGTTTGCTGATGATATCAAACTAGGAGGTGCTGTTGACTCTTTTGAGGGACAGGAGGCCTTGCAGAGGGATCTAGATAGATTGGAGCATTGGGCTGTGATTAATGGGATGAAATTTAACAAGTCAAAATGCCAGATTCTGCACTAGGACAGAGTAATGCTGGGCACAAGTATAAACTGGGAGAGGAGTGGCTGGAGAGCAGCCCTGCAGAAAGGGATCTGTAGATGCTGGTTGACCGCAGGCTCAATATGAGTCAGCAGTGTGTGCTGGCACCCACTGGGTGCAAACTGCCATCCTGGGGTGCATCAAACACAGTATAACCAGCCAGTCAAGAGAGGGGATCACCCCACTGTATTCAGCTTTGGTAAGGCCTCACCTTGAATACTGTGTGCAGTTCTGGGCCCTACAATTTAAAAAGGCTGTGAAGGTCCTTGAACGCATCCAGAGGAGAGCAAAAAAGCTGGTGAAAGGGCTGGAAGGAATGTTCTATAAGGAGCAGCTAAGGGCCTCAGTATTATCTGGTTTAGAGACAAGGAAGCTGAGGGGTGACCTCATTGATCTCTACAGCTTCCTGAGGAAGGGAAGCGAAGAGGGAGGTGACAATATCTTCTTCCTGGTATCCAGTGACAGGACATGTGGAAACAGTTCACAGGTGTGCCAGGGGAGGTTTAGACTGGACATTAGAAAACATTTCTTTACTGAAAGGGTGGTCAAACACTGGAACAGCCTTCCTAGAGAGGTGGTCGATGCCCCAGGCCTGTCAGTGTTTAAGAGGCATTTGGACAACGCCCTTAACAATATGCCTTAGTTTTTGGCCAGCCCTGAATTGGTAAGGTAGTTGGACTCGATGATCATTGTAGGTCCCTTCCGACTGAAATAGTCTATTCTATACTATTCTGTTCTAAATGCCAGCTTAGCTCCCTCATCTTGCCTCTTCTTCCCAAATTATGCTACATGTATTACATGTCCGTACAGCAGGCCTTCCACCTCATTTCCATGGATGGTCCTTGGGTAGCTCCCTGTCCTCTCCATCTCTCTGCATCCTTCCAGGCACAAAGGACTGGGGAATTGCAGGAGCAAGTTCTTCCTTCACCTGTCAATCGGCAGTCCCTGATCTAACGCCTTCTAATGTACTGCAATGCACAGAGAGAGGTTCCTACCAGAACCTTATGCCAAAGGTCTGCATGCAAATCTATTTAAAAATTATGATTGTAAATATATAGGAGTTTATAGAAATGCACTTATAATTTGTTTCATACAGCTTTGTTAAGCGACCTGCTTCCATCAGGAGTATGTGTTGTAGCTCAAACATCCAGTTTTCTTGCTGCTTCGTTAGAAACATTATGAGTAAGAGGAGGAGTAGCCCAGCTGCTTTAAAAATATTTTTTCTAAACTCAGCTAAGAAAACATTTTGCACTCTGTTCATCAATATTTCTGTGCTCAAGAGCAAGTTTTGGTTTATTAAGGGCTATACTGCAAAATAGCAAGAGAAAGAGTGGCTGCAGAATTTCATGATGACAAAGGGCATTTTTCTAAAGACTTTTGTACAGCTTGGAAGACTGGAAAATACAATGCTTGGTAGAAATTTCCATTCCTTTTTCAATATTGTCTTTGCAAATATGTGAGCTGGTATTTAGGAGAACTGAATAATACTCATCCCACAGTGTATATGGCTGCTGGTCCTGGAGCCAGAGACTGAGCTGATAACTGTTCACAGTTAGGCAGTGATAATATAAAAAAAGTGGATTATCTGATTGTAATTCCGTAGCCTGAAGTCTTCATCTCTTTCTATCCCTTTCATCTGTCTTGTTTTTTGCAATGTATTTTAAAGCTGTGATTTGTGATGTATTGGCAGTGAACGCTGAAAGGAACATTAATTTTAACTCAAAACAGAAAATTCAAAGATAATGAAACCATTATTCTCTTTCTTCTTTATCACTATGTTCTCTCTTCTTTGTTAAGATTTTTTTCAAACTGTAGTTGATTTTTTTTTACCTCCCACTTTTATGGTTACATCGGATAAGATGTACAATGTTAGGGAAGTAGGTAGCCAGCCATATTAATATATTTATATAATGCAATAATTTGTCATTATTTGTTTGTGAGGCAATGGGACATATCATACCTGATTACTTGTTCACTACTGGGAATGCGGATGAGGACAATGATGAATGGCGTAGGACTGAGAGAGACACAGGACAAGATCAAGGACAAAAAGTTGATAAAAGGCTTCAGTACTCTGTCGGCGCGGTGTGTGTTTGAGGCACAGTGTTAATTTGGAGTGTGTTTTTGCATGGCTCATAATCAGAACCATTGGGACACATCTCTGTTCTTTACCACTTCAGACTGTACACTGCAAGAGCAAGAGTGGAAATCAGCTTGCATGGTGTCTAGGCAGGAAAAGAGTAATAACCCAATGAGGTTAGCTGTGCCTTCTGCTATTTCAGCCACCCCCAAACATTTTATAAATAATGTTTTGAAGGACTGTGTTTCAAAGAAAAGAGGGCTATAAGATTATATAATTTTCTGCACAGTCTTGGCTCCACAGATTTATAATGAAAAGAAAGAAAAGAAAGAGAATAAAAGGAAAAGGTGGAGTTATCTTGTTTCACACAATTTTACCAATCACTGTATTTTTCATACAGGGTTATTAATTTTTTTTAAGTTAAAAATATGTAAGAGTATGGCAAACTAGTCTGTATTAAAATCGAACTCATGAAGGTCATTGAATGAAAGATATCTCAAAGACTGAATGTTTTACACTGATGCACATTTACTGATAACCTTTAACTTTTTGATGTGATTAGATAAAGATCTCTTGATAAATAGTACTTAGTGCAGAGAAGAAACATGATTAAAAATGTGGTATGATATCTATAAGCAGCAGTCCAGAAACAGATCAAATATGGAATAGCTGTCAAGCTAGATATATTGAATTAGCCAGAAATATAAGCTTTTGACTCAGAATTAATTAACATTTCTAAATACAATTTACTCTTCAGAGACCAGCATAGGGAGGACTATTTGCAAACACTTACTGTACCTTGCTAAGGATAGACTAGTTAATTAGATACCACGTGTGACTTTTCCTAGGTGTGAGAAACTGCTTCAATACTGTGGAGAAAACTGTGAAGAAGTAAACCAAAACAGTGAATAATAATTTTCACAAAAGATGCCTGTGGGGCTCCTATTGTCTTATACAGTATTTCTCCGTTTGGTGACCACATGCCTTACATAGGTATAGCGCCATATGGTGGTCACACACCATTTCAGGTAGCATCCAAGCACCGTGCACACACAGGAGAGGACCAGCACGGAGGGGAGCAGGGACGGGGTATGACGGCTGGTTAACAAGTGCAGGTAGTGCTTCTGCAAGTCAACAATAAAAAGGAACAATCAGGGAATTTCAAATTCCCTAAACCCATTGGTGGGTCTGAGTTGCTCATCTGAAGAAGACGACATGCCCTGCTTCCTGCCCACCTCCTGAGAACCACTGTTGTGTAAATCTTTGTGTGCCCAGATATTAAGTTTAACCCACTATTAGCAATTTACTATTGTTTTGACTTGGGTTATTGTACCACTGATTTGTATTTGTTACTGTGCTGTTATTCTGAGATAAATTGTTTATCCCAAAAGCTGTTGGCTGGTGATATCTGTTACCATATCTGGAACCTACTGCATGGCAGTGATATCTTAAGCACTTAGAATGCTGTGTATGTTATTGAATATACTTCATGACCCCCAAAAAATGCACAGTTAAAACTCCATGAAGAGACCATAAACTGCTGAGAGGAGATGCTCAAGTAGTCAAAGATGGACATTATTTATCAAAATTGCTTCTTGTCAGGTGTTTTGAAATGGGCTGTGCTCAGACACCCATGGGTGAGAAATTAAAAGGTCAATTTGCAAGGAATGTTTAGTGACCGGGCTCTAACCTGGAGTTCAGAGATATATACTCAATTCTTCAATATACTCCAGACATTGTGTGCAACTTCGTGTGAATAATTTTCTTTCTAAGTGCCCTATGGTTCCCATTCTTTAAAATCAGAAAAAAAGTCTTTCCTTGATTTCACAGAGAATGAGGTCAGGATTTCTAAATCATTTCACTTTTATGGCAATGAAGACCAGAGATAAAGGATACGTAGAATGGGAAGTAGTTGCAAGATACCGAGAAGGTAGGCTTCATCCCACCTAGTTTTAGAAGTCTGTAATACTTTACTCTGACTTACAACCCAATGCTACTTTTGTATTTGGTGGGGTGAAGTAAGCATTTTAGAATACTGTTCGCCTAACCCGTATAAGGCAGGTGTTTTATGTGAAAGGCACTGCATCCTAAACGTACTTAATTTTTCCACTGACATAAAGTGCAGCAACCGTATGTGGTCAGCTGTAATGTAGACGTCTATATCACAGCTGCCCTCGTTTGGTCAGATGACTGTCAGCTATTGTGTACATGTGCAGATTACTTCTAAGAAGTGGGAGGCTTAGGGACTAGATATGTCTCTTTCCTATAGTTAATAAACATAGGCAAAAATAAGTAAGCGATACTGTGAAATGAAAAAACTCTAACAACTATTAAACATTAATGTGAAATGAAATGTTTTTCTATTACAATATAGCAAGAAATTATTACATATCAGATTTTTTATGAGAGTGCAGAACGTATGATGATATGTAAGCTTTCCCCATACAGAGATCTTGAAAGAAACGTGCTATTCTTTTACCTGCTTCTGGTAATCTATAGGAAAAATTGCAGTGTAGTGAAAGGTCCAAACCAGAATGTGTGTCATGATTTGGGTTGAAGATAGAGCTCCCATCTTCTTGCCTTCATACAAATGTTCGTTCAGGGTTCATTCACATTAAAGATCATAGATGTAGGTCATTCACTCAGTGTGCTCTCAGAAATAGCTATCCTGCCTTCAGGAACTGTTAAGTAACATGTCATGTTGACATTCACTGATATACCTTCTTCAGAACTTTGCACAATCTTCTTCAAGACATGTCATTTCTGTCTAAGGTGTTTCGAATTTAGACCATCACTGAGGTGTCTCTAAGAAGCATTTTAAACCTGCTTGACAGCTTCAAGATTTTGACATCTGACAGTTGACTGAATATAGCATATACAACCTGTCTGCAGACACTGAGTATTGCTGTCTATATTTACTGGCTTTAACATTTTTAATAAAATTGCTTGTCTTTCTGTACCATTTTCTGTTAATTTACTGCTATAAAACTTGGCCTGGTAATTTTTCTCTCAAGCCTGTTTTCTTAGATTTTATCCTAAAAGCAGGAGAAAACGATAGGCGAAACCACAATTTAAGACAGAATGGACAACTTTTTCAGTACTGTGGGGAGCTCAGGTCATATGTACTATCACAGGCCATGTATAAATGGTGATACAAGTCTCTGGAGTCAAATGATAGCAAATTCCTACGACAGTGAACTTACCAAACAAACCAGTTCCCACTTCTGCCTTCTTAGAAGACTAGCCACATATCCCTCATTTTAGATAGTTATTTAAAGATAAATAATTTTTTAAAATAACATTAAATAGGAACAGTTCTGTTATCAACACAGTTTTGTCGTGACTCCAACAAAACCTCCACACAGTAAATCTATCTATCACTTTGTTGCATAAGGAAGTGCACAGAGAAAAGCTGTCTTGTCTCAGTAGCCCCAAATTTGCTGCCCCCCAGCTCATGGGCCAAAACTATTCTTGATTAAATGAGATAGGGGTTTAGTTGTAAGTATGAATTGAGATCTTTGAGCCTTTTGTTCTAGGATGTCAAAACTGCAGTGAAATTGAAACTAGTATGCAGTAATAATCAAAGAATATGGATACGTATAACAATTTTCTTCATGTTGTCCAGGACGTGCTCAGTGGGAGTAGCATCCTGCTGTAGGACACTCTGCAGGACATTCCTTTATCAATGTTCAATCCATCTTTATAGGGAATGCTGAAAGGAGCAAGTAGAAAGGCAGGAAAATATCTCCCCAGTTAGAAGACTCCAAGGAAACAGCTGAGACAGTAGCATACTTCATCCTGGGAATAAAGTGTTTTACCCTGCTGGGAATAACTTGTCAAGAGTAGACTCTTCAGTGATCTCGGTCAGCGATCCAAATTACCTGACTCTGTGGAGGTACATGATAGAGTTTGCCTTTCCCATTATGAAGGGCAGCAGGAAAAGACAATAAACACAAAGGCCTCCTTTATTTTAAAATCTTCATGACTCTTGAATATTTTGTGTTTTATTAAATAATAGAAAGAAAGAAACAACAAGAAAAAAAAACAGGAAGAAAGGAAGAATACTTCTCATTAAAGGAGCTGTCTGTCTGTCATAGCTTCCTCAGAATCAAAAAATGCAGAACTTGAGCCTCCCTCACGCATGTCCAGGTAATCTGAGGGAACACTACTGGACTGCAGCCAATGCCAAATTTAAATATGGAAGAGTTGTGTTTTTTCCTCCAGTGCAGCACATGACTCACAAATGTCTGAGACTTGAGGTTATGTTCAGTCAGACTAGGCTGAGAACAAACTCATTGCCAGTTTTCTTCTAATTAGGACAAAATCACTGTTTCATAAATTTCCTGGCTCCCATTTAAGATCACAGAACAAGGCATAATGTGCCACATGTGTGAAGTAGTGCTTAATAAATGGGATGGTACACTCTGTGTTGCTGCAGACCCCAAGTCTGTGTTGGGAAAGGTTTGTCAGAGCCAACGTCTGCACCTTTTGTCAGCTGCAGCTACGAAGGCAATGTCTGCCACTTCAGTGCCGATACGGCAGGTTTCCCAGGTTGCAAATTTAGAAACAGATTTGACAAACTGGAGGTGGCGATATCGTTTTCGCAATTACATGTGATTGTTTCTCCCACGATGTAAGTATTTAGGGCCAGATGCTTAAATGTGCTTAGGCTAACATAGATTTACTTGGGGAAGATTATAATTCTTTACTAGCACTTCCCAATCTGGTTTGTACATGGTGCACGTAACATATTCCTTCCTCCCGCAGTCCCTCCCACTGTATTCATTAGTAAAGATGTATCCAATCACATTTGGTGCTCAGGTTGGTTGGAGACAAGTGCTCGAATCTTAAATCTAGCCCCATACCCGGTCTTTCAGGGTTAAGCTTTACTCAGCTATTCTTCCTCTTTCTCCTGTTTTTCGCTAAACCACATTATCAATACGAGCGTTATGTTCTCTCTGCTCTGTGCATCGACTACGAGTATTGACTACGGCAGCCTGGTTACTCAGCTCCAGCAAGCAGTCCTCAGGGCCGGGTGGGTGCTTAGTACCAGTGCCCTATTGACTGTTTACCATTACAGATATGCATACAGACTTGATTTTATTCACTTTTTTAATCCCCCAGTTTTTCTCAGCATAAATTATAAACTTCTGTGTCACAAAACTGGTAGGTGTTTGAAAGAACTTGTAGCCTTCATAGCTTTGGAGGAAGCAGGAGCGTATCGCTGGCAAAAAAAGGCTACATGCTGTGCTTGTTCAGCGCCCAACATAAAGGAAATTTTCATTAAATTGAACCTAAATGACAGTAAAAAAAAGGTTAAATAATTTGTCAGTACTGTAATTTATACATTTTTAGATACTCAGTTCCTGAATATTCAGTTCAAATGGTGGAGGAAATAATGGGAACAATATAATTCATGTAGGTCCTGTTCACCGTGCTGCAAATCAGTCCTTTGATGATGTTTCTTTTTATTACTTTTCTACCTGTGAAGAATTATTATTCCTTAACCTCTTCAGCACATCCCTGTACTCACTTTCACTCAGATGTGTGTCAGAGAGAGCATTTCTTTCAACAGGATAATTTCTTTGTATGTTTTCTTTTGTCTATTTGAGCTTTGAGTAAATATTGCACTATACTTCTATTTGTAACAATGTTATCTAGGATCCAGGAGATGGCAGTAGTTGCCAATAATTCATTTGTGAAATAAGCCTATGTACAAAAGAGATTACACTCAGAGGAAAGCCAAACTTTATCTGCGTGTGTGTAAAATACTACCAACATCTCAAATTATTAGTATTAGTTACTAGTTGTTAAGTTCTATTAAATAGAACTTGCAAATACATATGTTAAAGAATATGTCATAACACTGAATTTATATTTTTTTTAATCCAGCTATTAATATCAGTCAACCAAGTTTCAGTGGCACAGATGTCTTTGGCTATACCTCATTCTTAGCTTATTCAACAATCCCAAATATCGCGTTCTACTATGAATTCCGCTTGAAATTTCAGTTGGCAAACCACCACTCAGCTTTAGAAGATAACCTGATCTTTTTCACTGGACAGAAGGGCCAAGGTAAGCTTTATTTTTATTGCCTATCCTTACAGACTTTCAAATGTTCATTAAACAAATAGGCTAAAACTACACACAGCTTTTTCTTGATTCTTTTTAGTATTTAATTTCATTAGAAGGAAATGAGTCTCTTCAGCACTTTATTGTTTTATAAACACACAGTAAATAATCAGGTTGTATAAATGTTTCTTTTCGTTAAGGAGAAGTAGAACTGCTTCCAGTAATTAAAGTCAACAGTTAATCTGCTGCTTGAGTTAGCATATTTCTGAACAAAATAAATGGAAACTAGAAGATCAAGGTTCTCTTTTCAGTTGTAAACATAAATTTCATTATTGATTACATTTATTTGGTGCCCAGTTTTGAGAGATGTTACCTCAAATCTTCTTCCACTGATGCTTTATTGGAAAATCAATCCATCCATCCAATGTGCCACAGTCACCCTGCCATTTCTTCTTCCTGTGTCCTCAAACGATCTGTCGCAGGAGCAGCCGTGAATTGCTGCTATTGTCACAGTGGCTGCACTTCCATGGCCCACAGGACTCTCAACACAGAAGTCCAACCCTGTGGCAACCAGAATTGGAGTCTGTGTTACTTATGTAAAATAAAAGACCCTAACCCCTGAGATCACTCAATGCAAGTTAACCCAAGTCAGCCATGAATAAATTGTGCTACAATCTGTATAGCAAAGTATTCAACTTGGTCTGATTAACACAGGTGAGAAGCAGGTTATATAAATCTGCTTACAACATTTGTACTAAGATTTTAGCAATACTTTAGGTATCTCTTCACGGCACCCCACTGTGGCAGGCTGGCAAGGCCTCAGCATTGAAATGGGGTAAAATAGTAACACTACTTGCATTCTGTTTATCTCAGCATTACTGCCCATACAGGACACATAATACTGATAAAAGTTGAGAAAAATTTAATGAAATGTTAATGCAGACTTAAAGTAGTCAAGGTAGAAACTACTTTCTACTTAACAGATCATAGGAATCGTTATTTATTTTTACCTTAATTGTTTCTGCAATTGGAGCATGAGCTAACTTTCAGGTTTGGAGCTGTCCTATGGGATTGTAGAAGCTTAGGAGAGAAGTTTGGTGATGTGTCTTTAGGTCTAAACGCATCACCGTAGAAGGGTGATTTAGGTACATGAATATAATTCTGTCCTGCCACAGTAGATGTTTTATCATATCCAAAACATCACATGAGTTTGGCAGATATGGCCCATGACTTATGGGAACCCTACGCTTGTGCTGAACAGTATCAGAAAATTAATACTTCAGGAAGATGAAAGAGGGGAGAAATTACTATTACCAGTTTTAAGATTCTAAGGTCCAAAACTACATTATTAAAAATCAATTTTGGAGAGGCGTTATGCAGTTACATATATATCACACAAAACAACTGCAGTACGTCAGATCAGTAGGATACGGGGTATCCTCCATTTGCTATGTTAATATATTTGATATTTTCTTAGGTCTTGTTTTGTATTAAGTTTCTTTACTTAAGTTCCTGTACCCTCTGGGGCTTCTTCCCCTTTCTCCCTGTGGTAGGCTTCCAAGAGTCAGACTGTTAGTCCATTGCAATGCAAAGTAAAACATGTTAGCTTAGAACGGCTTGGCAGTTTACATATCTGTAATATAATTAAACCTGTTACTTTCCATTTGCAAAGATCCTGTCAAATCTACCTGGTGCAGCTCAGCTGACCAACTGTACTTCAGTGTGCCGTGAGGCCCTGGTACAGCACATGGACAAAGAGCCACAAACTGATTTACTTACTTTATCAAATAGATTATCCAAATTACCCTAACACAAATAAGTATTAAACCACTGCGACTGTATTTAAACTCAAAACTTTGCTCCACCTCTGTCTGTGTGTGAATCAGACTTTGCTAAGTATTTTTCCAAACTTCAGCAAAATATGGTCAGGCCTGGTTGATCCTGCTGACTGAATTATGTTCAACACTATTTTAACTGCATCCAGGTCTAGCAGCCCTCATGCCACATTTTACTCCCACGACAGTCACCATCGACTCCCAGGCAGTTTTTCCTTTCATTTACTAATTATTTATTGTTGTGGCTGGAGGAAATACTGTCTTTCTACTTTGGGTAGCCAAGTAGAAATAGCACATGGAATTGACATTACTAAAACATTTCCATGTAGTCATTCAGAAAGCAGCTTTCAGAAGCCAGTGTCCCCGTCATTAAATTTTTATAACAGTAATACATAGCTCTTTTGTAATACAAGCACAAATGAACTGTTAGAACATTATTTTCAATGACAAGAATGAAAAACCATATTCAAACACATTTCTGCAACTTTGGGAATTGAATTTCAAACCGTCAGTACAGAAACTGTAGAAAATGTAACCAAACAAAATTTATACAGATTTGTGCACTGACTTAACCCAGGACAGAAAGAATGCAAATACCAAATGTAGAGCACCAATGGTGCAAAATAACCTGATTTTTTTCAGTTATAATAATCAAAAGACAATGCCAAGAAAAAGTTGCTTAAAAATAAAAGATACATTGCACTTAAGTTTGTCTCAAAAAGGCCTCCCTGCAGGGCGAACCCTGTAATGTCAGTCATTGTGAAGTGTAGGTCTTGCGACCATATTTAGCTGAACTGAGTGAAAGAAATTCTTACTGGTGTCCTTTTTATTAACCAGAATACTAGCACCCTGGGGTTATTATGTGGTTGTCAGGCAGAAACCTGGCTTTTTGTTATTTTGCATATAATTTTTTTCGTGCACGCTGCCATACGGTAGTAATGTGTTTCTGCAGCCCCACGGTCAAATGTCGGCAAGGCTGAGAAACAGTGAGGCGCCTGGTAAATTGCTGTGTAGCAGTTTTATTTATTTTCTCCTTAGTTTAAATGGCTGGGGAGACTGAGTAACCCCTGTTTTAATTACCAGAAAGCAGTATTTCTTACCAAGGGAGCTTTGTTTATTTTAACAAGGGGAGATCCTGTTGTTCTAACAATTTACTTTTACCAAGTATCAAGCAATCATGCTCTCACCGCAGGCAGCGTGAGGTTTTTCACAGCCTGTGATCTTGCTGTAAGGAAGTATTTTTAATATTCTTTTTACATTTTCCCCTTTCTCCATTTCATCCCATTTCTCATAGTTAGCATTCTCTTGCTATTCCCCTCCATTCTCTCTGATTCCCCTCCACCATCACCTCTGCCTAAACCACGAACACGGATGTCGTGCTAAACTCATGTGAGATACTATCAAATGTTGTCTAATGCAGAGATGTAGAACATCTTCTTCC
Organism: Pluvialis apricaria; assembly: GCA_017639485.1. Taxonomy (NCBI): domain Eukaryota; kingdom Metazoa; phylum Chordata; class Aves; order Charadriiformes; family Charadriidae; genus Pluvialis; species Pluvialis apricaria. The sequence continues at coordinate 100,127,657 of CM030009.1, forward strand.
TCTTAACCCCCACAAAGCTTATAAATCAAAAGTCATCCTTGTTCGAATACCTCACTTAAACCCAAACCTCTCCGAACAGTCAGTCTAACCGTACTCTCGATTTCTCCTGATCATAGTGGACACGTCCCCTTCTTTAAGTCTCAGGGCTATGGCTGACCTCTGGCTTGGGTTGGAATAGTTGAAAAACATCTTCTATTCCCACAGGCCAGAACAAAAATTGTCTGTATGTGTACAGGGTGCCGGAGCCCAGGCGCTGGCAGGGGGGACTACATGTACTGACCATGGACCCCCACCCCTGTGCACCGCTTGGTGTCAGGGGGAGAAGAGGATTCCAGAGTGAAGGAGTAAAGTTGGGCCTTAACATATGTTAAGCTTATGTAAATAGTTGTTTGGTACTTATTTTATAAGTGGGAGTAATAATGTAAAAGCAAAAAGCAAATCCACCTGTATCACTTGCCCTGTGAGTATTTAGATAGCAGTACTGCAAAAGTGTGGCAGCTTTTGTCGCCTGTTTCCAAAATAAGTTTTTTGAAATTTTAGATCAATTCAGACTGAATACATGCTAACTACCATTGCTTTCAAACTGGAATATACAAATCTGTCCTTTCCAAAAACTTACAAGTATAGTTCTTTATTTATGAAAGAAGAGCAGGTAGACATGTGTATTTGTAAATATTGATGTGCTCATTATCAGACAGAAAAAAAGGGAAGTCTGAAAAGAGAAAATCTGTATTATTCCCTTGACTAGAAATAAATTATTTTCTGGAAATAGAAAAAAAAGTGAATGTAAAGGTCTTCAAAATTAAAAGCACTGAAACACTGATGGTTTCAAAGAGCACACATCTAAAAAGAGGAAAGTGCTGCTGAGTGTGTTGTTTGCAACTCAAGCATGAGATTATCTATACATACCAAACATTTGCCCTCAGTATAAATTATTTTTGAAGCATGTTTACTATAGTCCTATATTACAGGATACTTAAAACCAGGATGTATAAAAGTGCGCTTTTTCAACAGCTGCAGGGTTTAAATATAAGACAGTAAAAATAATTTAAAACTGACAATTCCAAGTTGCATTTGCTGCCTTCTTGCAATTAAAATGTACTGTGCTTGTTCCCCCCCTCCAAAAAAAACACCTTACTTTTGAAGGATTTCTACCAATGATGGCATACGTAGTCCTAAATATAATTAAATTATTTACTTTATATTATCAAAGAAATTAGTTCTAAACTGAAAGTTTAAGAAGACTTCAGAAAATTAAAACTGTTTTGACCAGGGAAACTTCAGTAACAAATAGTCTAGAGCTAATAACACATGCAAAAGCAGAAAAAGCAGGAAATTTTCCCTCCCCTGAATCAATCTATTAGTGTATACTCTAAAAAATAACCACCGTTGGTTTTCAGAGCTATTTCAGCCACTTAACTTACAACCTTGAAAGAGAAAAGTGTTACAAGATTTGGGATCTGATTTTATTTGCAGTTATATTAGTGTACAAAAAACTAAGTCAATAAAATTATGCCATTGTAAGACTAATGCATAAGTAGAAATCAACCATTTCTGAATCCCTAAATAAGCACATCAGAAATAAAAAAAAAAAGAATGTGAATTTAAGATGGCCTTATTTCTTTGAAGCCTACTCAAGAATCTGTTTTCCTTTGCGTTCTTGGTACGGACAAGGAGTAAGACAAAGAATCAAACCCAACAAAACAGTTAAAAACTGTCTCATTTATGGAGACTGTTGATTAACATCTTCACCTTCAGGTCGATTTTGTAGAATGCTGACACTGTTGCATTTTGTTTATGTACTTCACTTCCAAGAAAGCATCTTAAAAATTCAGACAGCATTTTAAATAACACTTTGTCTTTAATGCGCCTCCCCTAGTTTTGCAGGCCAAATCACGTAAGTACATTGCGGACACTGCTGAAAATAGAAACTTTGGTAATGATTTTAAAAAATTGTTATTTTCAGTTTGGAAGTCCTTCACTGGTAAGTGCCAGTGTAACTGAAGGCAATGGGGTTTCATTCAGTCATGAACAAATCATAGTAATAAAAATGAATGGTGTTTGTGTTCTATTCAACTGAATGTAACTGCATGTTTTCTACAGAGGTTGTGTATTCAAATTCTTTAGAATAACCTTTGCTTAATATATATATATATTCATGTTGCATCAAAAGAGTAACTGTATAGAAAAATGAAACTACCGTATAGAAAAAGCGGAGTACTGTTTCCCCCTCCTCTCTGCATTGCTAATGCAGTGTGTTCATTTACAGCATGAGAGAAGGGAAATATGTCAGTTTTCACCAGGAAACAGCAGTATGCAAATCTACAGAGGGAGGATGAGATACACGTGTGGGGAAAAGCTCACTTTATCTCTTGCAAATGAAGCAAATTCCCCACGCATTTGGGGCAGGGGTATCAAGATACACATTCAAAATGACGGCCACCATATGACACGGCAAGAACAGACAGGAAGAGACCTTCCCTAAGAAAAATACAAAATGAAATACCTTTATAAAAACAGAAGAAAATATCAAATAAAATACAGTTTACAGGCATGATCATAGGAGAGTTGTAAAAAGAAATTGATGGCTTTGAATTTCAATTCAGGACATCCTAATCCAAGACCGCGAACACTCTTCCTTTTTACTATTATTTATATTCCAGTTCTTTTACCGTACTAAGTGTAGGTGCAAAAGAAAGGGTGGGGTTTGTGAAAAGAGACAAGTTGATCATGTTTTTTCTGAATAAAGGTGGTTCCAGTCTTGCCTACGTGAGAAGAGGGATTAAATTCTCTTCAACTATACCAGTGTAAAAATCCATTTACGTGGATGGCCAAGAATGGGTCCAGGAATTGAATTCTTACTCGTAGGCTTTATGTCAGACTTAAAATCTTTCAAATGAGATTTTTTAATATAATGCCTGAATAGCACAGACTACACTTACAGCATGTAGTCCTAAATGTAAAGAAATTAAATTATTTAATGCAAATTTGCAGATGAATGAGTTCTAACCTGAAAGTTTAACAAGACTTCAGAGAATTAAAGCATACAGCTGTTCTGACGAGAGAAACTTCAGCAACAAATACTCTAGAGCAGCCCTAATGAGGGGCAGCTGCAATAAAGTCTCCAGGTGCCCTTGCGTGAAGGGTAGCTGGCTGAGCTCGAAGAAGCTGCTGGAGTGTCCTCAGGCCTATACCCCTGTTGCTCCCATTCCCTCACAGCAGCAGGTGCCCTCAAGTTTTGAGGCTGCTAACGTACCTACCATGAAAGGTAAAAGCATACTGGAATAGAATTAAGTCATGGGCTATTCTTACATGGAGCTTGGAATTTCACTTTACTTTTTTTAAGATTGTGGAGAAGGTTGAGAATTTATTCATGTTGCTGAGGGAGGGAATAGCAATGACTGCTAATTCCACCAGGCTCAACAGGTTTTGTGGATGTCATTAACCTACTATAGTGTGAAAAAGAACTTCCTTCAAAAAGCCTATAAATATGCAGGCTTGTAAATCTCTGCAGTTTCTATTTTAAATCCACAAGAATACTGGAAATAGTATTACAAGTTAAACAGAGAATATTAAAAACATATACACAACTTAAAACCTTCTTGGCTAAAATTTTCCTAAACTGATATATTTTCAGTGGATTTGGAGATTATTTTATACGTCAGTGTTCACCCAAGCCTGGAATAAGTAGTTATTCTATTTCTGTCTTTTCAGGTCTGAATGGAGATGATTTCTTGGAGTTAGGCCTCCATAATGGCAGAGTAGTATATAGCTACAATCTAGGTTCTGGCACAGCAACAATCATTAGTAAACCACTTGATCTGACACTCAATATTCATGTTGTCCATCTTGGAAGATATCTACAAAAAGGCTGGCTGAAGGTAAGAAATTGTTTCCTTTAGAAGGATAGCTTTTAGATTCACATTTTATATGAAAAGTTTAAAAATTACTTTTGTATTTCCTTGTTAAGTTTGGAGGACCATCTTCATTAGGAGTTCCTGAATAAGGTAAAATCCTTTATTGTAACAAATATAAATGTTTCATTGAAAGGTGGATGATCAGAAGAATAAAACTGTTGTTTCTCCTGGGAGACTAGTTGGACTCAATGTCTTCAGTCAGTTTTATTTAGGAGGCTATCGTGAGTATACTCCAGAACTCCTACCAATGGGATCCGGATTTAAGAACGGCTTTCAAGGTAAAGATTATACTGCTTTCAATTCCTTTTAAAACATGCATTAGATTGTTTCAGTTGCCTATGAAATAAAGATCTAAAATCTCTTACAAGGAAACAAACTATTATCTCCTTGGCTGAGATTCCTGTGGCTTTTTCATTATTTCACTATGATAACTAAGAAACATGATGAAAGAGAGGCTTTGCAAAATATTTCTAATACTATCTGTTTCTGATAAAAATGGAAGCTTGCCGTGATACTGTTTCTTCTTATCTGTCCCTGTTCTACAGCACTGCTCCAGAAGTACTTCCTTTCCCTGTAGTAAAGTAGTTTAGATTCTTCTCCCAGCTAGCTCTGACCATTGTCACTGGCAGTGCTGGTTTGGGTAATAGTTTTTATAATGAAATCTCCTTTCTGATAGAATGTCCTGAAATCTGATCTTTTTTTCCTGACATCATGATCTAGGTCTCTAGACAGCACCTAAGTAAATCCTGTTAGAAATATTTCAGCTATTTGTCTAACAGATAATAATTCCTACCTCAAAACTTGATATTTGAAGCTCTGTAGAAATCTTAATTCACCTCCTGCCAGATCAGAAATGAAGCAAAGGATTTGTTCATAACACTTCTTTATGTGCATTCCTTACTTCCATAAAGATAATGTGCTCAATATTTGTGAGGTAAACTTCAATTTATTTTAAGCACTGGAAAGCCTTTCAAACTAAAACATTTTGCCATAGCAGAGCAAAGTTTGAGTTCTCAATTATAAAATTGGAGGCACATTATCAAAGGCAAACATAGCAATAAAATTCACTTTCGTACACTATTACACTCCATTTCCGCTAAGACCATGTAACTGCCTCTTTTCCAGCCATCACCTTACTTTTTCTTTTTACACAGAAACTTTCTCAAAATCAATTTCTTATCCTATAATCAACTTTTCACTCAGAAAGCCATATGAATTAAAGTTTCACCTGTCTTCATCGTTTCGGGAAATATGGATTGAAGAGTTATACTTTTCATAGCTTCTTAACAGCTTGCAAATCGACATGTCACAAAATAATGTCTATACAAGTATTTTGACAGTGTCAATATGTGTGAAATACTCCTGGCTTTTTTTATAGACATGTTAATGTTAGGGGTGACCAACAGGAATCTTTGGTGCTTCACTCTAACCACAAACCTTTTGGCAGTTTTACAGGCTCCTCATGTTGCAACTGTATTGCAATGGCCAAATTTTTCCAAATGGAGGATAAATATTCTTCCAAAAAATAAAAAATATTTTGAACTTCATGTACTGTTAGTGACCATACTATTTATTGATTTTTCTAACTGTTTAAAAAGAAGTCTCTACCTTTAAAATTTTGTCATTCGTGTAGCACATAAACAGTTTTCTCTTCGTCCCTATCATTCACAGTATTTAGTCTACTATATTTGCTAATTCATTCCCAGCTCCAGTTCCCAGCAGCAGCTTGTCTTTTTTCTCCAGACCACACTGACTTTCAAGGAAGCTATGCTTCCCTATGACCAATTTCCTAAACACTTTCTTATGGAGTCAGCATCTCATTTGTCCTTCTAGCTCAGAAACCTCCCCAGTTTCAGCTCTCAGGATCCTCAGGATCAGAAATAAATATCCATAGCCCTTCTCCAGAGTGGGAACTGCAATATTACTAACATAAAAGAAAATTTTCAACCATTTTACTTCAGCCAATCTGCAGCTATAGGGACCCCACAGAAAAAACCTGGAAGTGACAGTCAAGATCAATTTATCTAGCACATAGTTGATTAAACCACTCAGACTTTTGGAAAGCTGCTGTTGGCTGCTTTTAAAGACATGATTTATTAAAACTGTTTTGCTTCTAATAGCAGAGTGTACCTCTCCTTTTGTAAGCAATCACTACTGGATCAAGAAACACTGAGGTCAGCCTTACTGCTGCAGACTAACCGTCCCCAGAGTCAGTGTGCAATCATTTAGGATTTTTACTCGGTACAGCTACTGTGTCAGACCATTTCCTCCCTTACCTGCATGCTTTCAGCTGTTGTTGTTCAATTCATTTCCATGGGGGAGGAGGAGGAAACTGAAAATACATGTCTTTAATAAGCTGTAATTTAATAATCAAAAGGTTCGGAATTTTAAGTTTAGGAAATCTGGGGATAAGCACCTACTGCTTTTTTGATAGGCTGAAGAATGTTTGATCATACCTTAAGCAATTTAGAAAACTTCTTTCTGCCCCTGTGAGAAGCTGAAGAAAATAGTGAAGGTAGAGCTTAGATGGAGCAGCCAAGTTCATGTGGAGTTTGAGGTGCTCTGAACTTTGAGCTTCATCTGAATTTGTAGCTCCTTGTGGGCTTACAGAAACCTTTTGTAAATGGGAATATGGTAGGAAAGTTTACTTGTGTCCAGCTTTTCTTCATTGTCCTATAACAGTGTAATTAAGGGACCTTTGAGAGTTTTCTGAGGTGTGTAGCAGAGCATACTGCAGCTGCTCGAAAAAGTCAGTGTGGGTTTTAGGTAGCTGCAAATCCTGTGGCAAAAGAGACTCTGCCGGCTCATTACGGACAATCTGAAATGGAGTATAAAAACCAACTGCCTTATGTTCAGGTCTGCACAACTCAACACTATAATTCTCCATCTCATTTTGTGTTGGTGAGTCATTTGGAAAAAGCCAGAAGTTACAGCTGGATTTCCAGACCTCACATCTCTGAGACAGGCAGAGAGAAATCTGGTGTCAGAGAGAAAAAAAGAGGGAAAGTTCTCATGTTTCATGCTCTGTGCTACCATGACAGCAGGATGCAGTCTCTAGCAACAGAAGCAATGGAGAGCCAGGGCTTACATCTAGAAATGGGTGAAGAGCAGAGAGGGAGAAGCAACTGATTGTTCCTGCCGTCCTGTTCATAAATAGGAGGAAGTATGGCTATAGAAGCAATCTGTTGTTTGACAACAAATAGCATTAAATAGAGGAGCAAAAAGGCAAAAGAAGCCCTTACAATAAAGCTGAACTGTTGAGGAACCTCTTTCACACTGAAAGAGCCACCTCTTCAAATAAATGATTTTGCAAAAATGTAAACAAAATTCCAGCAACTGCAGTCACTTTTTAAAATAAAGTAAACCCAGAACTCAGTTGAGTTCCAAATAGATACAAATATAGCCTTGTGGTCAAAGTTTATGTTCATAATAAACTAGAATTGCAAGCTTACCAGGGCAAAGCCTAGTTTTCTTTATGTTCCTGTATCACAGATGTCACAGAAGGAGAGTGACTTCTGAAGTAGTTTTTAAACAGTGTTGCCTTTTGCATCACAGTTTGGTATGATTCATACAGGCCTTCTGCATGTTTGGGTCACACCTCAGAGCAGCACCGTCTCGTCATTGTAGGGGCCATCTTCTCTTTTAGACAAACACCCCACTATTCACAAGCAGTAAACAACAACAGGGAAAAAGCAAAGCACTTTAGGACAGATAGAATTTTAGAAATGTGTAAATTCAGTACTGCATTCAAGTAGACCACAGTTTATCTATGTATCTATTTCTGTCAGTTCTTTTGCTGCATTTTTAGTACCTCTTTAAAATGCTTGCTTTGTGTGTTGTTTAGCCACATTCGTGCCAAGTGCTGACAAGAACATAAGGGAGACTAGTGAGAAATTTCTGAAAAAAATCTTTGTATGGTAAGGATATATAAAAAAAAAAAAGATAAGTAACGAAGTCGTATTTTTTATTATAATGTCTGAAGTTTCCTTAATCCATTGTTGGTGGCTCTTTAGTGGTTTGTGAGCTCTGCTTGACTGGGGTGAAAGCTACAAATTAAATTGAGAGTAAAGAAAAGTCATTGACAGAAAGCTGTAAGTGTGCTCTAAGGAGTCATTAGACAAAAGATTACAAACAAAAAGGTAGTATATCCTCTGTGAGTGCACTGTCTTGGGACTGATTTCAGCTTACTTGCATCAAACTGATCTTCAGGATCAAACTAAGTTTAACTCACAAATTCAGAAACTTCTTTTGAGTTCCTCTTGCAGACTTGGCTGTGTCAGAAAAACCTCTCCACTATTCAGAATAGTTGGCAGTTTCTCATTAAAAGAGGCCCAGAACTGGCAGAGCAAAGGGAATTCAGGTCAGCAAGAAGGCGCATTCATCAGCTGATCCCTCTGGAGAAGGTTGTATGGTGTTTGCTACAACAAGCTCAAATTGCTGCTCTTTGTATGGTGTTTGCTACGACAAGCTCAAATTGCTGCTCTGAGTCTTTCATCTGCATCCCACTAAGAATTAGAAGAAATAAGAAAAATAAATGAAAAATTCAGTTGAACTCATAAAGCTGGGCCAATACGCTCTTGTACCTACTATAAGCTTTGCTTACAAGTGCTCAAGAACTGTTTCTAACTTAGATGTTCTGCTGGTACAGTTAAACTAGTCATCAACACAAATGCCAGTTTATTTTCCATGATGACCTTACCAGTTCTTGGGTACTCACTGTGCTTTCCATTGTTTACACAGAGCTCTGGGCTGCTTTTTCTTAGCGCTCCAGCAAGACTCAGCAGAACAGAACATGCTTTATCTGCTGCTGATAAACAGATGAAACATTGGTTAGGATTTACTGAGCATACGGTGGCCCAAAACCAACACCGGTAAAAGCAAAAAAGCAATATTATGGAGATTGCAAATAATCATCAAACTAGGTTATTTTTAAATTGCTTAATATGATTTTTTTGGATTACCAGTTATGTGTCAATATAAACAGAACTACAAAATGTGTGTAATATGGAAAATGCTTGTCTAAGAAAGCTGCTTTTACTAACAGTGTTCTAACTGTAGTTAAAATAGTTATCTTGCTATAAATATTACTTATATTTTATTAAAAATATTAAAAATAATAAAAAGTCACAACTGGACATTCATTGTGTCTTTCAGATGCATGTTTTTTTCTTACATGATTTCAGTGAATCATGCAAAAATTCATATTAAGGGATTTTTAAATAAACAGTGTGGTGATCACTTGCAATCCCCATATCATATCTTTTCCCTGCTTTTAATACTAAGCAGAGAGTCTTTGGCAATCCTATTCTTATGATTTCAAGCACTGTGGGAATTGACTACATCTCAACTAAATTGTGTAAATCAGGGTTAGAAAGGTATAGGGATTTCCAAATGCGTTACTGTACTGGTTTAACTAAAGTGGTTTAAAACTTGATTTTTAGTTTAAAATTATATATATCTATATATAGGTCTGGATGATATTTCAAAAGTGCTTAAGGCTACCTTTAAATGTGGCTCTAAATCACTTGGATGTTCAGATATATTTTGAAAAGTTACTTCGCATTTGACAGAGAAAGACAGAATACATGGCATATTCTTCAGCTTTGCAGTACATAAATAAGCACGTGGATCCGGAAACATGATTCAGAAATACTGATTAATTAAGTTGGACCCATAAGGCTAAGCGTCCTGTGCAGTCACGAGGAAGAGCAAAGACTCTCCAAAGGGGCAGTCCCCAGAAAGCCCACAGACTAAGCAAGAGCCACCTGAAGGCAGCAACTAGGGAACATCTCTGCTTTACTCTGAAGCTTCAGCTCCTCTTTTCACTTGGGATACCAAGGTATTAGCAAATTAAAAGAATGTCAGGGCATAGATCCAGGCATTGGCACTCAATCATCTCTACAAATAAATTATTACAATGGTCCCTGAAAAATATTTGTTCTGTGACAACTACAGTTTTTCCAAGCAAGTCTTCAGTGTATTTGGGGACTTAACATAATCTAGGGACCATTTTCCATCATTAGTCCAAATGCATCTATACTGTAAGTATATATGTGTATGCAGCATATTACTGGAAAGTAACAAAAGTTTGGTAATATAATCATGCCTTTACCAGGTCACCTGCCCACAGGACTAAGTAACAGGCCCTGGAAGCGTTTACCTTACTAGTATGCATTAAACTTCTGAATTATTTTCTGAGATTAAGGGCCTAAAGGAACAGCATACTTTAAAATATGGTAGTGTGCAACATAACCTGTGTGTACCAGGGACAGAACTCGCTTAAAAAGGGGAGTAGCTGGGTCTTTCCCTGAAGGGGTCCTTTCCAGCTTAAGAAAATTGGAGTCCACATTCCTTGCCTGCATATTAGCCAGTGTTCTCTGGATTCTTACATATTTTACATTAAACAGACTTCTTGGTGTCTGTTCTCCTTCTTTTCTGGATTTTTTTTGGACCACATTTATCTGATATAGATGCACTCCTGTAAGAGCATGCATGTGTAAACACAAAATTGCACCTAGTCACTCCTTAGTCACTGGCTTTATAGTCCGTCTGTTCCGTGAGAAATTACTTCTGTTGTTTAACCTCTCATTAAATGAAGGAACTTACAAGCATTCACTCATTTGCCTGAACAGAAAGTAGCCAGCATACCTTTAGCTCTTGTAGATGGTATGGTTGCCCATCCACTGAAGACATTGTGGTGGAACCCTTTTGTTGAGGGTTGACACTGTCCTGTTGTTTGTTTTGTTTTGACTTTCTGTATGTTTTACACTTTGTTTATTTTTTCTTTCTACTTTTGAGGTTGCATTTTTGATTTTCAAGTTCGCAGCAGCATGAATCAAGAGTTTAAATCACCAGGGACTCCAGAAGGTCATCCCAATTCTGGTCGCAGTGTTGGACAATGTAAAGATTCCCCATGCAGTTTAATAAAATGCAGAAATGGTGGGAAGTGCATAGAAAGTGGCTCTACTGTTTAGTAAGTATTTTTTTTTTTTTTTTTTGTAGACTATGGCATAGACTGATCTCTAGGCTAATAACTATGGTAATTTAGTGGCTTGATAACACAAGTCTCCAGGAGCCTATCATTTTATTAGAAAGAAAGAAAGAAAGAAAGAAAAAGAAAACTGCTGAAGGGTTCATTCAGTTACACAAAGAATTTTAATCTTACATTAATAAAATCAAAACTAAAATATTAAAATTATGTTAGGATGCTTCCTGGGGAACTTTTTTAAGAAATTCTATGGACTGGTTCTGCTCTACTTGAGGTCACTGGCATCCAGACTTACTATAAAATGCATGGGAAGAACTACATAGTTAAGAAATACATTTTGTAAAAACTAAGTGAGTAGCCTAGCTAGCAGAGAACAAATAGCGAAGAGTAGAGCTTGACTGTCTTAATGTCTAAACATGGTTGATGGGGCAAAAATAGGTGACTTCTGCTCCCTGGAAATTAGTATTTTCATCTAAGAACCCCTTTCTGGAGTAAACCACTGACTCCCCAACACCAGAAAGTTCTGAGACAGTTTAAATCCTTAAGAGCTCCCTTACCTGGCACCTGTGCATCCTTCTCTCCTGCTCAGGCTCTCCCTAATACACACAGTTCTCTGTGCCTCCAGTTGTGATTTCTGTGGACACTTTCCTGACTCTCAAATTCACCTTCCCTGGTCACTCTTCATGCCATTCTGAAGTGGTCCTTCACCGTTGCCGTTCCAGATCTGCTGGCTGGCCTGCTCGTGTAAGACCGTCTTAATCAATTATAAACAGAACAAGGTGTGTTAGTGAGGATTTCATGGTAAAATTGCTTGAACTAGGTCAGTTCATCATACAAGCTGTTCACATGGCTGATCTATGGGATAATAAGTGGTGGCAAGAAGGAGCTGGCCCAGAAGATGCGTCTATGTTCTTTCACGCCTTATCACTAAGGGTAGGTGGACCTTAGTGAACAGACTGTAAGGCAAGAAGGAAGAATACAAGAAGGAAGTACATTTGCAGTTCCAAATTGCTGTTGTGTGTCAACACTTCCATTGTAATAAATCTTGTTTTCAAACACTTTATAACTCAGCTGTAAAACCTTTGCTGAAGAGCACTTTTGATTTTAAAAGTATCTGCCAAGATTAATTATACTTGCTTCCCTTAATCTGATTCTGCATGTCTTCATTTATTTACACATATTTGCATATTATTTTTAAAAAGAGAAAAATGCTGATTTAAAACATCTGAAGACACTGACTGAAAATGCTGTGGCCAGCATAACAGATAAGAAGAAAAAAACAGGCTTTGCACTGTGAACCCTCTGTGTATGATTCTTCTTCAAAACAACAAAGACCTGTCCTTCTGTGTGCTACAAAGAAAAGATTTTGCATACCTGTCAAGCTAAAAACATTCTAACTGTGGTTGGAGAGAGAATTATACGGTAATTGGTTTCACTGCCCCTGAGACTGATTTCATCTCTAAGAAAACCTGTATGAAACTAGTGCTTCTAAAGCTATTGAGGGTGTACTAAAATTTGGAAAGTTCACCCCTGAGATGCAGCATACAATTCCCTCTCCATTCCCCTTATGAACTTATTTATATTCCCTTAAATACAATAATGAAGGAAATGCTTTGAAGGATGTAATTTGGGATTGCTTTCCGATTGTTGTGCTACAGTATGTCCCAACTGTTGCACTTTGCAGGATCCTTCCAGAACTGTTAAACCCTTGACATTCAGAGTGTTTGATCTTTCTGAGGAACAAGAAAGGAGAATGGCACTCTTTTCACTTATAAGCACATCAGAGGAGATAAAAAAACAAACCTGCAAGAAAAAAAAATATCAGAAATGTGGGCTGAAGCATGCAGCTCCCATCTGCCCACCTACGCTACCCTAAATCCTTGCTTCAGCAACTTCCCCAGCTGTGCTAAGTCATCTGCTTGTCCATAAGGTACACAGAGCCACCAGCAGGAAGACAGAGAACATCTGGAAAGCAGGTGGCAGGCTAGAGTGGCAGCTGGTGACATAGCTACGTGAGAAGCTTGATATTATAGGCAAAGTTCTTTTTCATCATTATAGTTTTATAATTGATATTCCAGATTTGTTTTGGGATAGTTCTAAAATTGGGGGAGTAATTTGTTTTTTCTGGGTTTTGTTTGTTTGTTTGTTATTAATTTGTAGTGAACTACTACTGAATTGTATTCCTCTCCCCATATTTCAGGACAGTTAGGTCTTCACAGACTGTGTATATAAGCATGCATGTACCAGTAATGGCCACTTTTTTTCTTACAAAAAAAGTGAAACATTGCCAAAGAGGTGTGGATGTAGCATACATCCGCATCCAATTTTTGTCAATGTATAGTAGCTGTCAATACCATCTCACATTTTCTCACAGGGAACTTCTTTCTGTTTTCAAATCATCTGTGTTTCTTTGAAGAGCAGAGTCCTTGAGAGAACTGGATTTGTGTTCAAATATTTTTTTCTCCTGAAGTGAGATCTCTCTGGAGGTTTTTGTTGCTGTTTTGAGCTATTTTTATGTCTTGCTTTCACCACCCTGCCAGAAAGTGTGCAATGCTGTTAAGCTGTATATTCAGTTGCTATAGGAATAATGCTTTGATTTAAATAGAAGCAGAAATATACAGCATTACACTTTACATTTTGGCCAGCAACAGAGCACAACTACTATGTTTTAACAAAATAAGTGGAGATATTTGAATAGTAAAATGAAGAATTTTATGTTTATGGGACACTAATATCCTCCATTATTTTATTTATGGCACAAAATCATACAAAATAGAAAATTACATATAACAAGATTGTCTGTGATGAGTTATGGCTACTGCTTGTTGCTGAAGTAAAAGAAAAAGTATGTCTTGTGTGCACTTTGAGCAGAACATCAGACATAATATGTGGGATTCAGTTTGCTAAATGTAAGCATGTAGTGTCACTTTAGATACCCCTGGGTATATCATTTGGCCTTCAGCTGCTGCTTCAGAAGAGCTTAGGACTTGCATAAGTCTTCTGTCATATCTCCAAGGCTCATGTGGATTTCTCAGTACTCTATAGCTTTCAAATAGCGCTGGCCACTTAGGTTTAGGAAATTAAATCATACCCCTATATGGTAGAGGGATGCCCCATAAAATGAGCTGCTGTAGTTTCATTATTAGGTTAGATTTGATTAGAAACAATTTTCAGTGCAAGGATGGAACCAACCTTTAATGCAAGGACATGCTTTTATAGTTTGTAAGGGAAAAGGCATTTCTCTATTTAATTGTTGTGGTTTAGTTCAATAAAATTTTCTACTTTTGGGGCTGGATCTAAAAATTGTCATCCAATTTGGTTTATTTAATAGGACACTTTTTCAGCATTCCATTGTGCTCTTTGTTTAAATATAGTTAATTTCCTTCCAATCTTAATTTCTTCAGACTTCATTTTTACCTTCTAGCCTGAAGATAGACTGTTTTTCATTAATGCTGTAGTCTTCCACTGCCTGAATTTAAAGCCACTTTTATTTAGACCTCTCTTCCATTGCTTAGCATCTTTCAGTTCCCATACAATAAAAATTTAAGAACTATATCCAGAAATCTCCAGTAGTTTGGGTAGTCTGGTGTGGCCAATACAGACCAATATGAATTTGTGGTGTCTTGCAATATCTGAGTTACCCGTATGATGTTGGCAAATGTGACAGTTCCTCCTGGAATAGTAGCTGGACGCCAGATGAGATACCCTAGGGAGTTTCAGATGGCACTAAACATCTGTCTGGTCTCAGTTGGCCTAACTAATTAGGTTAATTAATTGAGCCTGTAATCTCCATTGAGTATATGCCCATCTTACATGTAGACATCTAAATTCAGGTGTCTGAATTTGCAAAACTAAATCCCTCCTTTACTGCTATAAGATTATTTGTTTGATTTTACACCACATTTGGATAACTATAGGAAGTTCCAGGTTTGTTAGCATTGAGCATGACATTTTAAACATGATATTTTCCATATTTTAATGTAAGAATGCTCTTTGTTTAGCTTAGGAAATCACATTAGATATAAGCAAACTTTCCAATTCCTTCACAAAAATCGCTTAGGGCCTTTAGTTATCTCCCTATAATGTTCAAGAAATGCTTCTGGTTTGATTAGGATTTTTTGTAGTAACATACAGACATATTGCTTACATAGTTTATAAAATGAAATTACTTTTTCTGGTTTCTTTAAAATGCTGCCTGAATTTTTATATAACAAATTTCAGGGTTTGGTCTGTAATCAACAGTGACATAAACTTGTCCTCACTTATTTAGAAACTGTGTTACTTATTTGAAAGCTCAGTTTGGCTTTGGTAAGGGACTTTGAGCCTGGAAAGCCATTCTATGAACACTGCATGACACTATTAAGCATTTGACAAGAAATAAACAAGAAAAAGAAAAAGACATTGAATTAAACCATACTTGAACTTCCTAAATACAAAAATTACAGCACTTGAAGTGATATCTTTTGTTGTATTTCTCTGCGAGCTGTGAATTTGAGAATTCTTTCTTCCTGAACTGGCTGACTTTGCCATGCATATACTATGAAGTGCACGCTATTTAGAGTTCTCTGCAGAACTAGGGGATTCAAGATTATCCAATTTCCTCTCAGACACACTATGAAAGTTGTATATGAAAGCCTTGCTATCCTTTCTCCACCTAAAATTATGCTATAGAAAAAAATAAGAGATGTTTTGGCAGTTGCTCTTAAGAAACTCAAAAGCTGGAGCATAGGCGAATCAATTTAATCCATGTTCTTCAAAAACCCTGAAAATAGGAAAGTATCTTGCAGTGAGATTTAGCTCCTAAGACACATAAACTTAGAGTGTCTCCAGGTGAGCTAAATGTGTAAGATCCTATTACATTCAGTTGAGGTCCAGGCCTTTCCAGTTGTTTAAACATTGACATTCTAATGGCACAGATCCTGTGATAACTTTTCTGGTCTTCATAGGGTGTCCAGAACAGCACAAGTCTGAAGTTCTTCTGCCTTATCTGCTAGTTTCACACAGATCTCCAGATACACCATGGCATGTCAGATGGCACTAAATGCCTGAGCTGAGGCAATTGAATGCAGCACCTCATCACTAGAGTCATGCGTGTATTGGTTTGTGGGATGGATAGTGCTCTGGTTCCCCTGACTGTCTCAGCTGGATCACCATTCATTAGCATATGAGCTCTGGCACCTACTCGAGGAGCGCATTGCATAAACTTGAGCGTTCAGTGGTCTCTGTCAGAATCTTGTCTCCCTGGTCTCAAGCTGCCTTTCTCACGTACCTCTAGGAAGGCAACTAAAGGCCATCTGGGCACCTAACATAACATAAAATCAGGTGTCTTGATCTCAGAATGAATCTCACCTCTTATTTCTAAAGGAATTCAAGGAGCATCTGGATGACGCTCTTAGTCATAAAATTTAGTTTTAGGTAGTCCTGTCAGGAGCAGGGAGCTGGACTGGAAAATCATTATGGATCCCTTCCAACTTGAGATATTCTGTGATTCTAAACAGGCCTTTAAATCCTCGAGAGACAAGGCACTAGAGAAGTTGCAAGCCACTGGGTTCTCCTGGTCTGGAAAAAAAACCAAGCAGCCACAACCAAGAAAATATAGAGAAAACTAGACCAGCATGGCAGGCCACATGATGTAAAGGATTTGAAATGCTGCCTTTTCCCTTATATCTCTAAAGATTAGGAAATTTTGGATCTAAACTTCTCAACCCCGGTCCAATTTGCTGAGGAGTGTTAAGCAGAAGAGGTTGCATTCGTTCATAGACCTTTGCCACTGTAGGCCACAGCAAACATGTTCAGCTGTGCAAATAATTTTCAACTCATTTAAAAACCTAACTTTTATTAGATCCTGAAAGACAAGAATGAAAAGAAACTTAAAGAGACATATGTAGACACAAGCAAGGGAAAGGGGAAGAACCTTTGTGTATGCTGCCCAACAGCAGTAGCTTCAGCTCCAAACACCCTGTTTCACAGCCCAGGAAATGGACATTTCTGCTTGCACTGAGGGAGTTAAATTACTTCCTCTTATCAGAAGCATTCATGCATCAAAGCATAACATTTATAGCTGAGACAGAAAGCATTCTGATGCTGTCTTTGATGAATTGAGGTGCTTTTGCTTTTCCAAGGTCCTGTCCTCTTTTCCCCTTCATTCGAAATAGCTGTTTATCACTCTGAAGGGCTGCTTGGCTGTGCTTTCTTTACGTGTTGTTGTCTGATCTGAAGGTTTGGTGAAACAGCAGAGTTTCACAGACTCCTTGTTATGTTTTGCCTAGAAACAGTGAGCTGATTAATGGAGAAAGCATAACTCACTGAGTTTGAAGAAAAATACAAGATTTTGCACATTTAAAAAAAAAAAAACATGGACAAAGAATCAATCAAAATATATGAAGTTTCTTTCTTAGCCTTGAGAGAGAAAACTTCCAGGGAAAAATCAATAAGTGCTTTTATTCAGGGGAACAATTTTTTCATCATAAAGTGTCACTAAATTCTAAAATAAAAATAAGTCTAACATGTTTCATTTTAACTACTTTGAAACTTTTTCTTTTTAGTAAGGAGGGAATTTTAACATCAATGCCAACTGTTTTCTGTATTTAACAATTTCTGTAGAATTCCTACTAATCTTAAATCTACAGGTTAGAGTGAATTTTTTTGTTATATTCTCTTGGCCTGGATGAAAGAAAGGCATAAAGAGTAGTGGACACTAACAAGTGCAATGATTCAGTCAGTTTAGAAAATTTGCTTATGGCATAGATTTACAATTACAGATATGTAACACTCAGACTGCCACCTCTTTCATGGTCATATCCACTATCCTCTTTTCCATCAAGTGCTTCACCAAACCTACCTCTAATGTGCCAATTATAAGAATTTAGCAAATGAGTTATGGCTAAGTGAAAGGCAGTTGCTGACAGACTCCTGTTACTAGCTAAAATTTGGAGTTGTTAACAGTTCCCTTATACTAACATCTGGTTTTATTTTTATGGCTGCTCTTCACTGCTTTCCTTTTCCTTTTAATGTCCGAGGCCTTTTTGAGTTATTTGTAGAGCAAAGCACAAAAAAGCTACAAGCTTCTTGTTTGGGTTTTTTGGTGGTGGGTTTTTTTTTTCTACAGATGCTAATATTTTAATGCTAAGATTCAAAAGAAAATGTTTCCTATTAAGTACATTTTTCTTTTACAACAAAATAAACATATCAAAAAGTTAAATAAGAAATCTTGTTACTACACTTTTCTGTTAACCATTTTGGATCAGATGACTAAGTATAGGTATCCAAATTTGAAAATCTTTATTATATTGCTACTGACATGTTGATTTATTTTGGTAATAATCTTGCATTCTTTCTTTTCACTTACCCACCATAGCTGTGACTGCCTCACTGGATGGAAAGGTGCCTTTTGCACAGAAACAGTGTCAGTGTGTGAACCAGAGCACGATCCTCCTCATCTATGTAAGCAAGGTGGTACCTGTGTGCCGCTGCCTAAGGGCTACATGTGTCACTGTCCTCTTGGAACAACCGGTACCTATTGTGAACAAGGTATGTCAAATGGATAGTACACTGTACATAGAGTTATGTGATAATGCCCAGGTGTTAGTGTTTTCTGACTCTGCTTATTTTTAACCCCATTTGTTCCTTCATTTTTTTCAAATCATTCAACCCAATTCACGAGCAGCACGGCATTGTCAGACACTGAGGGGACAAGAAGCATTGCAGAGCAGCGTTATAGTGCTTAGTTCAGTCCCAAAGCTCACCATAATGATGTTGAGAAATACACTTAAGAGTTCAGTAGTACACTTCTGAGTACGCGTCAGAATTAGGAAGCATCTGAGACCTTATCCAATTTCTACTGACACTAATGGAGAGGTTCCTGTTGACTTCACCAGCTATTGGGTAGGCATGTACTGAGAATCATGATAAAAGATGCAAACATCACTGTAATGATCTTCAAGTGTCTGTTCTTACTTGGATTTCTTCCAACATGTCGCCCCCAAAATATATCCTCAGGTTTCCAGTTTTGCATTTCTTACCCTCATGTATAGGAATCCTTTATCTGTTTTCTTTGCTGAGAGATTGCACCAATGAATATTCAGCAGTGTGGATACACAGGTGCTACAAGCTCAGGGACTTTACCTGCAAGCGTCTGAAGCGCCTCTGTGTGCAAAGGGGGTAGTAGAGTACACACTCTCTATTCCACAGCTCTTAGATTCAAGTTATTATTGTACAAACTTATGTTTTTCCTTCGAGAAGCTCTGTTTACATCTTTTGGAAAACTCCTGTTACTGTTAAATAGCTCCCTCTTCGAACTGCCTGCCAAGGTCCAGCCTCCCTTGTTGTATCTACAGAGTGAGTTGCAAGCACAAAACTGACAAGCTGAACTGCATTTGACCTAATTTGCAGTCCTCACCCTATAGATGGATACAGTTTTAAAATCCCATTATGGAAAGCACTTGCAATTGGTAAGCTCAAATCAAAGAGAATATAGTTTCTGGAAAGCCATTGTTAAATTCGTTATTCCATGTAAGAATGTGTTTGCTCTATTGCCTTTGCTGCAACAGCTTCTCAGGGCTCTTTATATGAACATTTCAACTTAGAACTCTCATTTCAAGTGAGGTTTTCAAAAGTAATGCCATCTGGATTCAGGACACTGATCACCAAGACATGTGCACATAAAACAGGTAATTAATCAGGTAAACAGTCCTGTGTTCTGGTTTCAGAATAGATTTGGATCTTCTTGTGATGGCCACTATTGCCAGTACAAATAGCTTATATCTGAGCAACTGAAAATTGTATTTCTTGTAGATTGTTGTCCTTTTAGTAATCTCCCCACCTGGTAAACACATTAGAGGGTTTCTCTGTGTTTTATTTAAAAGCTTTCTGTTTATGAATAGGGACTATGGGTCCTGACCAAACTCTTTGCCCTGCTTTTCACCTTCCTCTGGCAGAATAATGAATTATCATGAGATTTTTCACAGCGCAGTTTGCACTTTTAGTGGATGGCAAATTGCTAAAAAACAGCTGCTTATCAAGATTGAATATCTCATCTCTGGATTGATGGTGGTTATTGGAGCCAAAAGAAAAAGAGACAGAGAGCAATGAACAGCTCAAGGGACCAGGAGAGAACAAAGGGAAATTAAATGATGAAGACTAATGAATGTGCAAGAAAGAAGGAAAGAAGTGTGGGAAAAAGACAGAAGAGATTTATGAGGCAAAAAAGCATAGGAGAATAACAGAGTGAGAACAAATAGGGCTTTACCAAATAATAGCAACTGGTAAATAAAGTACAACAGTATGGATTGCACAAGAACAAGTCAGGTAAAGTGAGTAAATGGGGCAGTAGGGGTAGAACCACGATAACAAGGAAGAGTACTCTGCAGATGTTAACGGCACTTACACATAAACTGACAATAATCAGGCACTAACTTGTCTAGCAGACACTAAAAATGTTTGTTGTTCTTTATGAACTATGTACATGAGAGACGAAAGCATATGTGCAGATGAGGACGTAACTGTTCTTAAAGAGCCATGTGACGTGTCCTGCTTAGAGCAGCAACTTGAACCACCACGGATGCAATGATTGTCAGCACAGAGGTAGGTTACATTATGATTAAGCTTTAGAAGTCAGAGCTGCACTAACAAGTGTTCAGTAGTTGGAAAACTAAGAACAAGAGTAAACCCAGGGAGAGCAAGACCAGTTAAAGAACATAGTTTTAATGGCTCATATGGCCTGAAATTCACAGGTAGACAACAAACTGGAGACTGAAGTGCAGTAGGATGCTTATTAAATTTATGACTTACTTTGGAAAGGCAAGTATCCATAAGGAGCATTAGGAAGGAGGATAGGGTTGGAAATTAGATCTTAATGGGTCCAAGGAACAAAGCCTTGTCAGGCAAGGAAGAGTAATACATTAATTTTAGAATAATTTAAAGCTCCACTTCTTGGGTGTACTGTGTTGTCCAAGCCCATTAATGGTTATAACACACGATGGTTCTTCAAGTGTGTTAAGTTTCTAAAGGTAACAGTGATGTAAACAAACAAAAAAATGATGAAGTTCTACTGCCAGAAATAAAAGTGGATTTAATGAAATGGGAACGAATGAAGGAACCTAATGAAGTTCAACAAGGGCAAGTGTAGGGTCCTGCACCTAGAGAGGAATAACCCCATGCACCAGTATAGGTTAGGGGCTGACCTGCTGGAAAGCAGCTCTGCGGAGAAGGACCCAGGAGTCCTGGTGGACAACAAGTTGACCATGAACCAGCAATGTGCCCTTGTAGCCAAAGAAGCCCAATGATGTCCTGGGATGCATTAAAAAGCATGGCCAGCAGGTTGAGGGAGGTTATCCTCCCCCTCTACTCTGTCCTAGTGAGGCCACATCTGGAGTACTGTGTCCAGTCCTGGGCTCTCCAGTTCAATAAAGACAAGGAACTACTGGAGAGAGTCCAGCGGAGGGCTATGAATATGATCAAGGGGCTGGAGCACCTCTCTTATGAGGAAAGGCTGGGAGACCTGGGTCTGTTTAGCCTGGAGGAAAGAAGACTGAGAGGGGATCTTATCAATGCTTATAAATATCTAAAAGGTAGGTGTCAAGAGGATAGGGCCAGACTCTTTTCAGTGGTGCCCAGTGACAGGACAAGGGGCAACGGGCACAAACTGGAACACAGGAGGGTGGCAGAGCACTGGAACAGGCTGCCCAGAGAGGATGTGGAATTTCTTTCTCTGGAGATAGTCAAAACCTGCCTGGACACGTTCCTGTCCAGCCTGCTCTAGGTGAACCTGCTTTAGCTGGTGGGTGGTTGGACCAGATATCTCTGAAGGTCCTTTCCAACCCCTACCATTCTGTGATTCTGTGATTCTGTGACTAAGAATATGAAATTTATGTCCTAGAAAATTTAGTCGATTTTGCAGAGGAATGAAGAAGACCTATAATTTCAGATTAGTCAGTTATGAGATTTCACAGACCTGATAATATTCTCATTTAAGGGGACAGCAATGTAGTATTTGAAAGATTCTATAGATGGCAGTATTGGAGAAGAATTGCCAGTGGCTAAAATAAACACGGTTTTCATCACAATATTTCTATAAATTTTAAATTATTCAGCAGTTTTCTTTAGCAGGATTAGTTTGTGCCACACAATTTCATAAATTTATTAAAATATTTTTTATTGACTCCAAATCATCATAATGGAATGCTGCTACCCTTTTCACAAAGAAATAAATTAATAGATTTCTTCAACTATATATTAGTCTCTGAATTCCATAGCTACAAATACTGCCTGACAACATACAGCTCTTGAAGAAAAGAAAGCAAATGTAAAGAGCTTTTCATTGTTCTATCCTCAATTTAGTGAGATACTTGTCAAGCACTAAAGCCATTTCCTTGATGAACAAATAGCAAACAACTTCCTTTGGCCATGTTTATCAGCTCAAGTCAACTTTCTAGATATTATTCTGACAACAAATTCCATTATTCTCATACAAAAATACAGCAAATTTTTGAAAATACCTGGTAAACTGACAGAAAAGAAAAAAAAGTAATGACAATTCTCTAACTATTTAGTATATCTTCATAGTCAAGATGAATTAAAAAAAAAGAAGAAACTGATTCTTAGAATAATTTTACTGTAAAGATCTTTTTCCTTCTACATAGTCTAGAATGTTACTTGACATATTTTGACTGCTATTGCAATACAAATTAATTCACAGTATGATTTAGTTCAAGACTTTTACATGACGACACCTTACGTACAAACCCTCAAGCACACATATATGCATGCACGCATGTGTTCAATTTATCTGACAATGCAATTAGACTTGCTGATTTAATGCACAAACTGTTTAATAGTTATTATTTGGAAAATTGTGGTTTTATGTTCAACCACTTAAAGGACAATCACAGGCACTTATTTTTTTCCTGTTTCGAGTCACAGTGATTATTGTGTTCTCTTAGTCATTTAAGCAACACTGGTCCCATCAAGCTTCTTATTCCTTTATAATTTTTTGAAATCTTGTGGCAACATGAGAAAATCTTTAAATAATACCTATAGCAGTCATGTCCTATAAGGATAAAAGGTGCTGTTAAAGTTTTACCTAAGAAGCAATCTAAATTTTAAGATTTATCAGTAACAGTCCAGTAAACTTAATATTCATGGTATGCACAAGAAAACATGCATTTGTAATATTTATCTGTATAATTTAAAATGTCAAGTAGAATAAAGTGAGTAGCCTACTTAAACATATGCCATGAATTTATCATATATAAACTCAAGTAGAAGTCATGCATGACAAAATGAAGGAATTGATATGCAGAACAACAGTAATACCCTCCACACCAGGCCAGCCATGAGTGACATGATGTCCCAATAAAAATTCAATCATGCACTTACCATTTGCTCCAGTTACCAAATTGAATAAGAACAAGATACAGCCAGCTAACTAGCACTTAGCAGGATGGCTCTGGAATTATTTTCAGACTTCCTCTATAAGCATGAATAATTTGCTCAAGATATGCTAGTCACTTTACTTTGTGAAGGTGTTCAGAGTCAGAAACTGTCAAGGGTAAGAACTGGTTTTAATGGCAAGGAACCTAGATTTGAGTATCTGCATGTGAGTTCAATATATAGGTTCCCTTTATGGTTAATGAACATCTAGTCAATAGAGTTAGTGAAGCTATTTAGCTGATAAGTTTCTCTAAATGTAGATGCTTAGTACTGTTTGAGATGCCCTGGCATTCCAACTTGCATCCAAAAGCATTTAGACAGGGTTCACAGATGTGGCAAAAGACCTGTTGGACACCAGTGCCCTTCTGGAATGGCACATGAAGGTATGGCAGTAGAAGCTGTGGAAAAATAACAGTAGGTACCTACATTTAGAGAATTGAACGGAGCCTTGGAGGAGGCTGCTTCAGGATAAGGTGACTCTCTTTCTAGATCTGTTGACTGTGCTGCATAGCCATGCTGCTCAGCTGGCCTGACTATGCTAAAGCATCTCAGTGGCAAGTGACAAACATGTTTAAGTAACTGAGTCCTGTCTTATGTCATAGTTCACCATAATGGGTATCTTCATGCCTATGAATAATATGTGTAGACAGCTAAATTTAAGTGTCTCAATGCCAAAGTTAAGCCATCTGATTAGATGGTAATCTATTTCCCTAATTTAATTACTCTCAAAATAATATGCAGAATACCATCATCTTGCTTATACTCCAGTCCTTCTCAAAGCACACTTGCACTGTTGTCAGAATAAATCCAGTCCAAGATATGAGTAAGTGAAGAACTGAATTTGAAACTAGATTAACAAAGTTTTAGATACTTAATTCTGTACCAAGTGCTTTATCAGGTTGCATTGAGATACTCGCAGTCCTGCTCAATGCCCTGGTCTTTAGACAGCTGAAGGCTTCCAGTGCAGAAATGGTCCTAGTGAGGGAATCTCAGACTGGGTGTTTCTTCTTGCAGGTATCATCCTGAAAGCATTTTAGTACCTAGAACAAGCTTACTACCAAAGCCGGGCATGGATTAAACATTTGTAGATTTTATTTGTATCATATTTTCCAAATTGCCTAGTGATTAAGCATTCATTTTCACTATCATGATGCAAATGTTGAACCCATATCTGTCATAGCCTCAAAGAATATAATAACCACTGGGCGATTGGATATGTAAGGTTTTCTTTCTTTCTTTCTTCTGTTACCTAGTGTCTTCTAGGAAATTTTTGTTTCCTGAAATATTCATTGGAGAGAAGAAATAGAAATTATGGGTTTCTGGTCCAATTGATTTCCTGGTACTGAGGTTTTGTAGCTGCTCCCAGTACAATTTGCTGGCTCACATGACTTACTCTTAGGCATTCATCTCTTTATATGTGTCATACTGAAAGACTGAGGTCTACTGTTTTGACTTTGGCTAGTAATAGCTATTTTAGGCTTTGGAAAACCAGAGATCTCCTTAGGGATTTAGCCATATGCTCCTAGATGTTACTTCTTAGCTAATTAGGTCTCTAATTAGCTAGCAGTAGAGATTACAACTCCTCTGCAACAAAAACAAACAGAACTGTAGACTTCACTTACAAAATTGTAATCTTTTGTTCCAGTATTGCTCAGAATAATGATTGCCTCAGTCTCTCCTCCTCGGGGACAGCAAGAATTACTTATGGCTGCAGGTCTGGCAAAATTACAACTTTCATAAGTACATTGTTCTCACTGTTCTATTCAAGTTGTGTTAATAATCGGTACTTTTGTTAACATGCTCTACTTGTTACTGCACTAAAAATGGAAGTTGAACTATACTTTTTTTTTGCCATACATGAATTAGTTTATGAGTTATGAAAACTTAGGTCTTCAAAGACCAAATAGAAACTGATAATTCAACAGAAAAATAAATTTCCATTTAGATAAGGTGATTTTTTTTCACTTTTTCCAAATATTTACACAGAAAAAAAAGTCCATGCAATATCAGTAATCTTCTAACACCACCAAAATGAAACAAATACTGACACAAAATTATGGCTTGTGGTCAGGACAGTAGATTTATGGTGATAAGTGAGAGTTTCTATGAAAAATCTGGTTTGATATATTTAGTTGCAAAAAAAGTTTTGAGAGAAGAAAGGCAAACTGATACAGCTAGTTAGTGTCACAGACTGACCCATCCGTCCCAACCATGGTGTTTTGCTTTCCTCCAGCTGGCAGGAACTTCCTGTGATTGCCGTGACCTTTCAGAGCTTATTGATAGTGAGCAGCCTCATGGTGATATTGGCCATCTCCCTCAGCACTCAGGGATGCATCCTGGCTGGTGCCTTGCCCATGCGTGTGTCTGATTGGCTGATGTGCTCCCAAACTTTTCTTCTGCCATACATACTGTTTCATTTCCCCAAGCTCAGCTACCAGGCTCAGGGAGGCTTGATCAGGCTTTACCAAGTAAAAAATGAGCCAAATAAGACTTCGAGTATTTTGTTTTTTTCCATGTCTTTTGTCACTAGGTCCCCACTCCTTTGAGGAGTGGCCTCATGTTTTCCTTCTTGTTGGAAGTCCTTCTTCTTTCCCTTCACCTCCCCTGCCAGTTTCAACCTTTGCTGAGTTTTGACTCCTAACTCCATCCCTGTTCAGCTCAGACACTGGCTCTGTACTCCTGCTGGGTAGCCCATCCCTGTTTCCACAGACTCTGTGCTTCCGTCTTGGAGTTTGAGCGCAGTATTTTTCACGTTTTGCTTTTCCACTGCAAGTTTCCTTGACATGCTGAATAGCAAAATGGTCTTGCTGAAAGTTCTAAGGCAACAAGCTGCTTGAAGAATCTGTCAAAATGTAATGCCATCAAAATCTAGACTGGGATGTCTACAAGCACAATGGTGGGAATTGAGCTGCGAGAATAACCTAGAAAGCTTTGTTCATAACAGCAGTTGAATAGGATGTGTGAGCATTACAGGGCTGATCAAATGAAGCTAGCAGGAGGAACCCGAAAGGTATTAATGCGTAGTAGAGGAAAAGAAAAGCACACTTCAGCAATAGTACTTGCAGGAACTTTGTATTCCCATAGCTCTAACTGGACTAAAGGGATTTAGAGTTTCTCTTGGTATCATTTAGAGATGTATAGTTTCATCAGACACTAGTACTCAACTTAGAAAAGTGAGTCATTAATCAGATACAGAAGAGAAATGTTTGCTTAAATGCCTGTTGCGCTTACAATGCACCATGCAGTGCTGAGCGCCCTAATGAGTAATGCAGTAGTTACACAGCACAAGTTCTACAAATTTAGCTTATATGATCGGCAAAGGCATCCATTCATCTCCTTTGTTTTAGCAAAGAGTTTCTCTGGAGTAAGCGTGTGTAACACAGGAACGATCTTGTGTAGATTTAGCCAAGCTTCTTATTTTCTTATCTTAGGTGGGGAAAAAAAGGTTGTTGCCAAGGAAACAACAGTAAAGTACCTCAGCATTTGACATGACATGTTAGTTTTGCATATGCCTGCCATAAAAGCAAACTGAAAAGCTTAAATTTTCTTATTCTTCACCTTAAAAGTTTGTCTATCTACAGATGTAATTTTGCAAAAATGAAATTTTATACTGATCATTGCTGTGCACTGCAGTAGAGTTAAAGCATTCTGTTCTGAGATATGGGTGCACATTGCCATGTACCTGTCAAGTCAGATCTTTTCCATGCATATAATCACTACTTACAGGATCTACAGATAATTTACAAGCAAATTAGAAGTAATTCTAGTACCTCCTGTAGTCAGCCCTGCTGCTTTGTGGCAAAATATGTTGTTTTCTGACATTTGTTCAGACATATTTATTGGGAATAAACCCATTTTTTTTAGCAAAATGGGAATAAAATATTTGCATCTTGGAAGTTTCAGAATGAAATACATTAAATAACTATTTTATTTGACATCTATAAATCAGGATAATAACTCCTTTCTAAAGCATCCTGACATCTGCTGCTGAAGGTGTGGGTGTTAGTTTTTAATGCTCTGTAATGCAAAGCCATGGATTTCATTCATTCTCTGGGTGATACTATAAAAATCACCTTTTTTCACCCTTGTTTTCTCTCTCTGCTCCGAGGCTTTTTATCATAGTAATCTTCCTTTCATATACCTTCCAATGATAAGCAATGTAGCACTTCAGTGCTGCTGCAGCTGAACGTTTTGCTTTCACACTAGTCATTATCCGTGCTTCTTTCGTAAGCAGTAGAGAATTAACTACATTGACAAAGTGAAACTGAATCTGACATGAAGGCTTTCAGGTGCCTCATTGTACACTTCACCTGGTATGACCTTTTAAGTGGCAGCAGATTTTAATACAAGATTGACCGCTGTAGCACAGTTCCTTCATATGTAAGCCTCGCTGTGCAAAAATTTGCTAAGAGAAGACTGACTTCCAAATAATGCATAAAGCAAAAATATCTGTGTACAAAATGAGTTATTATTTCTGAGTGATTTTTAAATATGAAGACATCAATATAGGGATTATATCTTTAGCTACTAACGGAGAACATTTTCTCTTACCTACAAAAAAAAATACAAGCACCTAAAAATCCATATGAAAATTATGAAGTATTATGTCTTTTGTGCCTGATAGTGTTTATAAGTTTTAGTGAAATAAATTACATCACCTGATATGTTTAGCAAGTTTTATTAATATTTATCTTTCAGGGTAATTGCTACTCTTAAAACTGTTTTTATTTCTGTCAGCTTTTAAGTATAGATGCCATAGAACTTCCCATTTCTGATATTATGTAATATATTGCTACAGACTGCATAGCCTTGATATTGTAACAGCTGTTATGATGCTTAGGATGGGAGTGATTTGTTAATGTAACGTGTTGGCGTAAGAATATATACATAGGCTGAATAACAATATGGCTCATCAAAAATAACAATCAATCAGGCTCATAAAAAGCCTGATTCTGATCATTCAAGCATTTCATAAATCCATTATAATTGATATTCTAGAGATTAAAACTTACTTTTAGACCTACTGAGAATTTGTGAGGTTAAATCCATGCACCTTCCTCAGATGTATTAACTGCAGTCTGGGGGGTGGGGGGGAAATGAACAGAAAAGCCAGCTGTATTGTTACTACCCATTCAAGAGGCATCCTCAAGCTGATAACAGGTGAGAAATCTGGATCCTCTATAATGGTGCATCTGTCTGCTGGACACAGTCCACCAGGAACACCTTGAAACCTATTCTGAGAGAGGTCGTTGACAAAGACAAATTACTAAGTCTTGCAGCGTGCTGACTGTACACCAACCTAGTAACTCCAGCCCATCTGTGATACGCAATACAAGGTGCAACTGGATGGTGAGTGGATTCACGAGCAGACGGTATGCAGAAAACTTGAGTGTGGAAAGACAGCATAAGGTTGCCTAGGAATGCACCACGAGGACATCTGGAACATATATTTGACTGAAAGAAAGTTACTATAAAACTGTGAAACTGGGACCACCAAAATGAAGAAAGATGTTGACCTCTTATAACAGAAACAGCATAGCTTCAGCAGGAAAACTGTGAAAAGTGAGGGGAGCAGCACTTACAGTTCAGGAATTTAGTACTTCTGTTAACTACGTAGGAAAAAGAGCTTATCACACACAGGTCTAATTGTACCCTGCACATCTATATAGCTTAACTTACTCCAGTGAACCCACAAATACAGCAAGCTAACAATCAAACAATAACGAATTAACTAACATAATTATATCTCAAATATGTAATGTCTTTATAGTGGGAATAATTTGAAACAGCTTCAAGTGATATAAACAGCAAAGAAAAGTATAATCATCTATCAGTTGGCTGAAGGAATTTTAACCAGCCTGGTTTCTATGGGGTGTGTGAACAATCAGCACTGAGAGAAGTGGTAAGACAGAATGATGAAGTTGTGTATAACTCAAAAGTGTACACTGTGTCTTCACTGTAATTGCGTGAAAGTGCTCTGTTTTACTGTAAGATAGGACAATTTGAATTATCAAGCATCTCAGTATGATTATCCTAAAACCAAATTTCAGCAGCAATTAACGAACTCATTCCACTTAAAATGTACATTTTTATGACACACAAAGCAGGTCATTAAAAATTCTCCACTAAGGTTTTCATCTGTGTGGTGAAGAAATAAATGTTTATTCTGACTCCTGCAAAAGTATTGCATTTGAATTTTTAAACAATATAAAATTTACACTTACATTTATTTGAAAATGAACACTAACAAGATCACATTTATTTTGCATTACAACTACAGGCTTGATTGTTGATGAAAATAAGGCACACAGAAGACAAAATGGCATTGATTTGCTATTATCTAAGTTTTATTCTATATCTAGGTTATTTTTAGTCTTTGGAAAGGGAAGAATTGGAAGTATGTACAGCATTTAATGGACTATACAAAATAACTGTAGACAACTGGTGCCATAATAATGCAGTCCTCTCAAAATATCTTTCAGAAGACATTTCTTCTTGTATTTTTCAGATATTTCCATTAGTGATCCATCTTTCAGAAGTAACGAATCATCATGGATGTCGTTTGCACCCTTTTATATCCGGCATAAGACCCATATCAAACTACAGTTTCAGCCTCTGTCTCCAGACGGTATCCTGTTTTACACTGCTCAGCATTTGGGTACTCAGTCAGGTAAGGATATTCCAGTTTGCTGGTATACACCCAGGTACTCTTTTGAAAGATAAAGGCAGCACAGTGAAGTGATTCAGGCATTCAGTCTCTGTAAGTCATTGTCCACAGTGACTGAGTTTTGAACTGTGAATAACCAAGTTCATAAGACGAAACATGCGTAACAAAATTTTGGATTAGTCCAAAGCCAGCAAGTATTTAATGAAAATTTAATTATTTCCCCCTGAAAAGTAACTGTAGCCAGCTTTTCAACAAACGTTTACTGACACTGCTCCCACAGTTTCAGTGCAGCTACACTAGGAGTCGCAGTCTGGGAGTCTGGGCCAGTGTTTTAAAATGACCAAAAATGAAGCAATATAAAAACTGATCAAACAAGTTAAGTGAAAGTGAACAGACTATGGCAGAGAGCTAATGAGGTTCATCAGAAGTTTAACTTTTTATTATATAATGCTGAAAAGCTTGCTTGTGCAGCATGCAAAACATACGAGTTCTGCATTTGCCAGATATGCAGAATGACAATCAAATCTAAATATAATGTTTCTACTTTTTATAAAAGTATTTTAAACTTTACTGAGTTAACATTCCTAAAACTTCATGGAAAGAAAGCATAATTTGCCAAACAGTTTAAATACATTTCAAAATTTAGTCTTAAAGGTGTGAATTTTCTGTAATTATGTTATTAACATACTTCATCTTTATATTGCATTTATGTGGTGTCTTGCACATTTTTAAACAGAAGCATTACATATCATTCATAACATGATCTTAGAGCAAATTTTCCATTTGTATTAAGTACCACATTATGCAAAAATGGGTCTTTGTATGACAAAAAAAAGCACTTAACTATTTATCATGTATTTTTATGTTCCTCAATGCCTAAAGCTTTGAGACATTCCAATAAACATACTCAGCCACGCATGCATACAAACACACATATGCCAAATTTAACACCTTCTTATTCTGTACACAGATGTTTTAACAGGCTGCTATTCGGTAAGACTGATAATGTCATACACTGCTGGCAGCTCCCGTTTGCCTTTTTTTAATTACAACCACATACAGAGAAGCAGCTTCAAAGAAAAATATATGGAACATCTGTAATACAAATACATGTATTTGCAAAGAACTCTGTCTTCTGCAATGAATCTTTTATAATTCTATCACTTAGAGGCCAAATTTTGAGATTCTCAGTGAATAGTTCTCTCCTGTATAAACTAAAGCATTTCATGGGCCATCAAAAATAGAAGAGAAAAAAGGATCTCGCTCAAAAGAATAGACAGAGGTCATGGAAACAGCTAGCATATACAGAAATTAAATATCTCTTTGGAAGCATC
Source organism: Pluvialis apricaria (assembly GCA_017639485.1). Classification (NCBI taxonomy): domain Eukaryota; kingdom Metazoa; phylum Chordata; class Aves; order Charadriiformes; family Charadriidae; genus Pluvialis; species Pluvialis apricaria. The sequence continues at coordinate 100,158,992 of CM030009.1, forward strand.
AAAGAGAGTGCTAAGTCTGTTTAACTTGGGCCAAGAGTGGTTTAGCATGAGCATGTCCTTGTTCTATTGCCATTCATGAATGTTTAGTTTGCACAGGAAGGAATATTTTCTTTAAATCACTTTCTAGAATCATATCAATTTCATTTCAAAACAAAAAAACCCATCTTCTACAGAGTAATTTAATTTCTTTATAGATTTCCTACTTCCATTTTCACTCTCCTGAAGTTTTGAAAGATTTAGGAAAAGCTAATCGTCTAGCTGTTTATTTTTGCCTTCATATAATCCTGTCAAATCCAGACAGAATTAGACTGATGAAAGACTCAGAAGTATTCTTAGCAGCCAGCAGATGTGAAAGAGCTTTCTGTTGGGGATTAGTTTAGAAAGCACTTTATATAAAGCCTTTTCTTCTACACAGTTATGTAAGATTTAATAAATTGATTGCCGAAACCACAGGATTTTTTTCTAAAATTCCTTTTTAATAGCAAATAATTAGAACATTTTTTTTCCTCACTAGGCAATGCTGTTTTTTTAAAAGAAATGAGCTCTGACCATGCAGCTAATTTAGCGATGATACTGAGCTGCAGCATCTCACAGCAGCACAGTTATCCATTGGCTTGGCTTGTCACTGGGACTTTCCCTTCAGGGGCATGCCCCCACCAAACAATCCTCCCATCCTTAAAAAAAAAAATCTTTAGTGGGTGAAGAAATAAACATGAGAATTCCATTGAATCATTTCCTTCTTGCGTTGTTCTTTTCAAAGAACATTACATGCATTTCTAGAAAGGGAGGGTAAGTGACTAGTCTCCTTATTCAAAAGTTGATGTGCTGGTTCCAGCCTCCACTCCTCTAACATTGTGATTACTTCCGTACACACATATAAACACCTGGCAAATTGGCACGAAATGCCAATGAAACATCCTATGCATCTTTATCTGTTAGCAGAATTTCCTATAATTCTGTCAGTCATTGGTTTTCATGCTTTGCCACCTGTTTCTAAATGTGTATCATGACTTTAAGTCTGGTAGTATTGATTTCTGCAGCCCCTACGAATATAATTCCCAAAGTTTGGCAAAATTGTAAGTGGCTAGCTGTATTAATAATAAGCTGGAAAACAAGAAAAACCAAAACAAAAACAAGTGAGCTGTGTAAACAAGTGAGCTGTGTATGCATATTTTACTTTGGAAACTTGCAGGTAGAATGACAAGGGGACTTTTTCCCCCCCTCTTTGATTATTTGGTTTATGCCAATGAGGGAAAAATGTGGGAGGTGCAGACAGTTGTATGCACTGCTTCTGAGCGAGGTCCCTGCAAAGAATACAGGATTCTCATGGAGTTCAGCAGAGTGTCTGCAGAAGGCCATCCCGCTTCACATCTTCTCAAGTGCGGTGTATCCTATTTCTGCCAATGAAAGTGTGAGAGCCCCATTGAATAAACAGCTTTTAATTCAGACAGGGTTTGCTGGATGCCCATCAACTGCTTGAACAATGTATAATTCAGTCCATTTACAGAGCAACCACTCTATATACTTGAAGGCCTTGGCACTCTGGGTAAAATGCAGTAAGAAGCGTTACTTTTTTGTTGAGTCATAGCATTCCTGAAGCTTTACATTTGTTTGTGAGGGTGGAATATGCTGTAGACTGCCTGCACTATTGCGGAGTTCAGGCCAGGGTGATGGAAAGGTTTGCTCCCTGACGAGACGAGAAAGAACAGTTATGCTGGGTGACTAAGAAGGAAGTCAGGTTAATAAACAGAATGGGATGACTCACGCTAAGTTTAATACTCAACATTTGCAACACCAGTGCTCTGTCTCTCTTTAACAGGATTACGTTACCTACCTGGTCTGAAAAACTTCAAAAATTTAACTCCTGATATTTAAGGCATTTCAGTTTAAAACACTAAAGCGCGAAAATAAGAGATAGCCAGTATGGGTGTGTGATGCCTGCATGGTTTTCTAAGACATTGTTTATGGTGAAAACTGAATCATGGGATTCGACTAAAATCTTTTGGAAAAATTCAGAATTTCTATAAAGCCCACAAGGGAGGACTGTTGTTTTCCTAATCAGAAACAAATTGATTATCCACCTGCTTTTAGAACAGAAAGTTAGAGTAGTTAAGTCTTTTCTCTTGGCAGCCATGTTTCCTTAGCCAACAGGGACATAATTTCTGCTTTGTTACTAGTTTTGTGATCATTTGGACAGACTAAATTAGCAGCATAGGATGTAGAACTGCCAGCTATCTGTGTGACAGAACAGACAGCCCCATTGTCCTGAAATACGTGGCATATGAAATGTTGTTGCCATCCATTTGCCACTAGCCAGCAAACCAAAACAGGCTGTCAAATTGACGTTGCTCAAGGACAGTGGCTCCTCCTAGCTGCCGAAATATGCCAGGGTGACAGTGATGACTAAAGGAAGCAGAAAAAGTTTCTTCACCAAGGAGAGCAGCATTTTTGAAAGGTGGGGCTGAATGGTCTAACCTACAAATAGATAATCACCCACCCCTTCTAGACGCATGAGCATCCCTCTGTCGGCAGGGCTGTTCTGGATCCTGGCTACGCCCTTCTGCTCTAGGATGGTGCTGCAAGGGGTAGTGGAATTTATCTATTGCCACAGTGATTTTTTACGTGGTTTAAGAGATTTACAGGCTTGGTTTGATACCTGTTCTCAGTCTTGCATTAGCTGTGAGATGCAGCTCCATACATGGAGTAGAATCATTTTGTAATAATCCATGAAAGCATATCCATGGGCGGCTCCTATCAGGGTGCATGGTCATCACTAGGTAAAAGATCCAAGTTACAACAGCTGCAACAAGCTGCTACAACCCATCAGGTACCTAACTGTGTGCATGCACTCAGACTATGGCAAAGACACAGTCAAGGTTAACAAGCCCCTGAAGACAAGGCAGGCAACAAGATAGAGATTAAGCTGAGAACTCAAACTTCAGCCATGCTAACAATTAGTGGCAGAGGCTGCAGATGGGTGGGAATAAGGCTCATCTCTCTGTCCTTCATTCCCTTGTTCTACCTGTTTATAGCTCTCCCTCTTCTCCTTTGCTTTCTTTCCTTGGCTCTGGGCCTTATTCTGGCTCCCGAAAATGCACAGACCAGCTGTGAAGGACAGCTACTGGTCAGTTAGGTTCCCTCTCGAGTGGAGACCACAGTGCATCACCATCCTTGGCCACAGAGTACAACCATTCAGCTGGAGGCTGACGTGGCTATTCCAACCCCTACTAGACAAGAAAAGTTCTGCTCCTGGAATGATACATAAAGGGTCACAGCATAAGAGGACATGATTTGGGTCCATGGAAAATCATGCAGGATAGCAGGGTGAAAGGGAAACTGTGAAGAACAGGATGATGAAAAAAGGAAGAATGAAAGCAATGTCAACTGAGTTCAGCAAGGCAGGAAAGAGCAGGGAGCAAAGATACATCTGGAGCTATGATGGCTATAGGATGCATCATACCAACAAGAGGCAGTAATACCGTTGGAGACACAGGCACTTTATTATCGTGGCTTAAAGAGGTCAACTTAGAGTGAAGATGAGCACATACTGAAACCAACCTACAGAAGGAGGTTTCATTAACTGGGAATGATTCCTGTGAATGCTACTGCTTATGAGAATATAAGGTTCAAATGTTCATTCTGTCACCAAGACGGTGCCAATGATTAATAAAGGTTTCTGAAAAAGAAGGTGGAAGGAGGGGTAGGGGAAACGCTACCCGATACTACAATGATAGAAACCAACATTCTGGCCTTGAGCTAGAGGACGAAAAGGTAAGGTAAAAGCAACAGAAGACACATACTGAGGCCAGCAAATATTACATCCAGAGATGCTGCCTCAGGGCTCTGAAATGGCTGAACGAACTGACACTAGAGACATTCTGTAACCAGGAAACCACTGCCTAGAGCTCGAGACACCTACCCTGCAGAAGCTGCTGAAGCACTGAGCTCATCAAAGGCTCTGTCCCCAGCATAGCAGAGGCTTCCGCTTAGTAACAGAGGATGAGAAAAAGGACAAGCATCAGATGTCTTATGAGTCTTTGTAAAGGAAGCTAGACCTTCAGTAGCGCAGGAACTAATCAGTGAGTTTTGAGCAAACAGGGAGACTTTAGAGAGACCGGCATCTCTGTGTTGCTGGGGACATGACAACGGCATCAAAAAGGTGAACGCCACTGACTAGAAGACTGCATCCACTGCTTCCAAAGTTACTTAAAAGGATGTTCTGGAAGATCCTTTCACCTTAAAATCTAGTGGGAAATCCTTCTTATTGTCAATTTGCAGTGAAGAGTAGGAATAAAATCAGGTACTTTAACAGGTAATAATGGCTTTGCCTTACATGCATACACATGGAGCACAAGGGTAGACTTTGAGTCACTGTGGGTAAGAGACCCTGGAAGAGAAATGTTAAAAATACAATCCAGGATACCCTCCCTGCCCATGGTTTGTCAGCTTAAGATCCTCTGACATCATATATTGGCATTAGGCAGAAGGCAATAACTGCGGAGATCTTTGCCCAACACAGCTGTGTAAATTTAACACTATCGCATTTGTTACGCATGGTAATGCTTCTGGCATGAATAGGACATCTCAAAATAGAGTGCAGCATTCCTAGCGTGCGTTTCAAACTGTACAAAGTTTTGACACATTATGATGTAGATGAGTTTCCTGCAGTAACAAAAACATGGTGACCTGATACTGCTTAAGCATGATCCCCTCTCAAGGCAGGGATATACAGACACACCTGTGTGTCTAGATCAAGGCTGAACATGAAGGGCACTGTCGCCATTTGGCAGAATTTAAAACTTGACCGTGTGACTGTAACCAACTTGCTCACAGGCTTACATACTGATTCAGAGAAGTAGCAAGCTGAAGATTTTTGTGATGCATTCAGAATTCATCATAAGAAGTCACATAAGCAGATACCATCATGGATAATCCAGATCTCACAGTAACAGCCAGAGGTACTTACAGGAGACTTTTCATTCATTCCCAGTTTTAGGAACTGACTGCTCAGGACATAGAGCTGACTTGGCTTCTGGGAATGCTGACATCTGATATGGGAGCAGGTGAGACGTGCACATAATGAAAGCCTGAAAATTAAAGTGATGAAGAAAAATTGATACCTGTTTTGGAGTGCTGGCTTGTACTATGAAACTGAGACAATCCACCCCGAGGTGGAGCAACTTTGACCTTCAGTCATTTGGTGAAAACCCTGAACAAGGGTTTGCAAGTAAAACTGCTATTTTAACTCCAGAACAGTTCCTTCCTTATGGCAACACCTGCTACAAAATCCCCTTCCCCTAAGAAGACAAGGAAACAATCTTTTAGCTTTCCACCTATTAAAAAAAAAAAGCCTCTTTATTTTACTGTAACAAGGAAGATGACAGAGGCAGGAAGGTGCATCAGAACAGAACTGAATGCTGTAACCACTGAAGATTTTGTCCAACACACAGGGTCTTGGCATTTTGCAGTTTCAAGCCACAGCTAAGCTACAATGGCCTATTTCTAATGAAGATTCAACCTTATTGATACAGATTGCCTTACAGTTCCTTGCACGCCACCCAACAGGTTGGGCAAAGACTTGCATGCACAACAAAAGAATGACTGTGCACAACAGTTGTGACCAACTGTGAGTGCCTACCTCAGGAGTCTCTCTGCTTTTTTGTGACACTACTGATGGAGATAATTAGTCCATATTAGATGAGATGCTAATCTGAAGAGCTGGAAGCAAAGTTGTATGTCCGGTGGGTAGGTCATATTTTCTAGAACGTAGGGACCAGCTATAAAGTCTACTCCTGGAAAAACTGAGGATGTCATCTCCTTCACACTTAACTTCCTCAGAAAGGTCTTTGGCCCCAGTTAGGGTCATATGGGACAGGTTTGAGTAATGCTCAAACTTAAACAGTGGAAACCACCTTGCCTCACGGTCTCCCATACTGAGACTGCTGAGAGAAATTCAGTGGTAAGAATGTCATTTGTTTAAAATGGTGATGCAATTCCTATGATGGCATAGGCCTGCACAGGCTTCAGCTGTGCAACTCGTCCCTCGGAGACAGGGCAGATTGAGGTCCCTTGTTGAAAATGTCACTGGTTGCTAAAGCAAAGAGGAACAAAGACAAGCCCCTAATTTGCCTTCACTTTGAGAGGAAGTTTCATGGACACTGACAACACAGCACCTTACATTAGAGTCCTCACACATTTTCAGCCAGTTGTCCCTGAGTAGTACCTATGGCTTGATAAACTTCATGGAGGAATACGGAGCTGAACCCTGGGATCAACGTCCACATCACAAAATTTATCTCAACACTCTGCTGTTCTTGCCGAAACAGCAAGTCATCTGTGAAAGGAGAGGCTCTAACCAGGGGAGTAAGAAAGTGCCCTGAGAGCCTCAAGAACAGCTGAAATTGGAAAGTAATTTTTTTTTTCCCAACTAGCAGAAAAGAAAATTGCTCTAGTTTGAAGAGAGGCCTCAAATCTGTGCTAGAACATAATCCAGAGTACTCAGACATAACCTTTTTACACTGTAGACAGGAGATGCAGTAACACAGATTTGCTCTTGTAATAAGACTAAGTAAAACTCCAAAACTCACCACGAGTACATTAGCAACAGACGTGGTTGGGCTTGAGTCAGAAGCACTATGACTAACTGCTGAAACTGTGTCCACTTCTTCCTAGACATCACTATTCTCTAATGTCATCTCAGCCAGATAATTGTCAAAAGTGCAAAGATACCAAAAAACTTCCCTGCAGGCCAGGAAGTCTTGGAGAAGTTCCAGCTTCTCCAGCTCCTGATTACAAGACAGATGAGCAAGCAACCCTGGTCAGATGTTTTCTTCTTCCTATACAGCAGAGAACGAGTACTTATGTCTTTATGCAAGTCTGCATGTCTGGGTAGGAGAGGGGATTGAAGGCTGCCAAAGAGGTAGTTCGGAAACTTTTTCTGATGCTCCTTTGTTGCCCTAGGATTGAGCTCCTGGTAAAAGAAATAGATGAGCGAGTTATGTGCATTGCCTAAACAAACAAGCGAGATGAGTGCATGCAAACTACGCACTGAAAAATTAAGCAAGCTTAAAGCCACATCACTGAGCAAGAGAAACCACAAGTGAATACAATTGTATTCATTTTCTGAAAAAAGTAGAAACAAACAAGGTGCTCAAAAAGAACCCTAAACGCAGATAAGTAAAACAGATCATCACAACTGAAACTAGCAAGCTAGAAGGAAGCACTCCGCCATAGCTGGAGCGGGAAGAAGGAAGAGCCGCCTTCTCACTCTTCCTGCGGGTGTCTGGGGCAGGGAAGGTGAGGCAAGAAGCACACGCTCTATGGCCACTAATACAAGTGGAGCATCCCCACCCTGCCTGAATGGGAACCTGAACAATTGCTGGAAAGAGAGGTATAATTTTAGGAATTTTCACAAGCCATTCATTTTTAACTTCACTAAAGGCAATGTAATTCAAGGATTAGATAAACTCAAAAATTAAACCCCCAAGAAAGCAAATGTCATCATTCTACTAACAGGTCTGCCTGCTGAATCTTTAATGAAATTATACTTTCCAAATTTAAAAGTATTTTTTCGTTAGTAAAATACCCCATGCAAGTTTTACTGGTAACTATTAGGAGATAAAGCTCACATTCAAATTTAACAAATGTATTTATCAATTTAATTGATAAACTTATTTTAAAAAAACCCCACCACCTTATGTCTACTATTTCCAAAAGCAATATTAAAAAAATGTTAAATTGCACAGGTGAACATCAAAAAGTTTGAAAATGTGACTTTCACTGGCAGACTCTTCTGCTGTCCTCTTCTGCCTCCCTGTCACCTTCCCCTGAGACTCTATCTCTGCCCTTACACACCTTCCTTTCAGCGCCCATTTCCTAACCTTTCCCAGCTTTTCTTCTTCACGTTTGTAAGTATAGTTCAAAGCGGTACTCTCCTTTTATATGGCATGTAAGGCCAGAAACACTGGTACTACAAGAAAAGATAACTCCTTCCCAATGCTTCCTGCCACGGAGTCCTCCAGAAGAGTAATTCAATAAAAAGCTTATCTGTTCCTCCAGCTGTCAGATCATTAAACGCAAAACATCCCTGTTGCAAAAAAGCAGCTTCAGGGAAAGCAGAGTATGTTTCGTGCAGACAAACATTCAGTGCATTAAACTATCAAATCCATCAAGCCTTTATTCAGCATACAGAAATGGAGAGTATTCTGGCATTTGTAACTCAGGCAAAACTTGATTCTTTTTCATTGCAACACCAACTCACATTCCCCGGATGCCAAAGTTACCCTGTTTCCTCCTGCCTCACAGTTATCTAGTTTCTGCACCAAAGCAGAGCTTTTCAGAAGGCTGGGCTTTTTACTTTGAAGCAAACACAAGCTCGTATTCCAGTAATGAAAAGAAAAAATGAAAGGCCACGAGAAGCTCATCAGGGAACATCTCCCTTTGTGTCATTTATACATGATGATGGTACCAGGCTACTGAAAATAAGTCACTGAACTGGGGAAGCGCAGGCATGAAAGCATCAGAATTATGAATATGCTGTTCTTCAGTGTGCTGCCTCTAGAAAGTGAAACTATTTTGTTCTGGTTTTTACAGGTGACTTTCTGTGTATATCATTAGTAAATGGATTTATACAGCTACGCTACAATCTCGGAGACAGGACAGTCATCCTGCAGACCTTTCAGAAGGTCCACGCAAATGGAAATACATGGCATTCACTCAAAGCAGGAAGAGTTGGTAATGAAGGCTACCTGGACCTGGATGGTATCAACATTACTCAAAAAGCTAGTCCTGGAATGAACGTGCTAGACACACACACAGATTTTTTTGTTGGAGGGGTGTCCTCCTTAAACCTTGTTAATTCAATGGCAGTAGAAAATGAACCCACAGGTTTCACCGGTTGTATAAGAGAAATTGTTATAAACAACAGGGAACTGAAGCTTACCGTGACTGACTCAAAAGGCGGAGCCAACGTTGGCGACTGTGACGGAACAGTGTGTGGGTACACAGTGTGCAAAAATAATGGAACGTGTCACCTTGAAAACTCGGGCTTTTCTTGTTCTTGTCCACAAGAGTGGATAGGGAGCACATGTGAACAATCTATTTACTGTTCACAAAACAGGTGTGGGTCTCAAGCTCTCTGTATTCCTCAACCTACGTCATTTTCTTATATCTGTGTATGCGCACTAGGCTGGTCAGGCAAGTACTGCGATAGCAAAATCCATTTTTTTATAGCAAAGTTTGTTGGCAACTCCTACATCAAATACACAGATCCTTATTATGTAAAAAGAGACCTTCAGTCTAGTCGCATTTCTTTAAATTTTACTACCAATCAAACTGAAGGCTTAATAGTATGGATGGGAAAAGGTGAAGATGAAGATAATGATTTCCTTGCCATTGGTCTTGCCAATGGAACATTAAAAGTTGTGATTAATCTTGGAGAAAGAATCTCTGTTCCTCTAATTCATAGCAAATACTCCACCTGTTGTGACGAAAGATGGCATTTCGTTACTGTAGTTCAAAACCAAACTTGTATTAAAGTGTATCTTGATGAGGAGCTAATTCTGTTTGAAGATATTGATCCACACAGAAAATACACTGCTTTAAACTACGGTGGCATTTGTTATTTTGGTGGGTTTGAAATTGGCAGGAAAGTCAATATAGTCACTACAGGGCTCTTTCAGAAGGAATTCATTGGTAAAATTAAAGATGTTGTGCTCTTCCAAGATTCTAAGAAGATTCAGCTAATGAAAGCAGAAGGGTATAATGTTTACAATGGAAATTATGGCAATTAATTGAAAAACAGTTTAAGAGTCTCCTCCTGTTTCTTGTGTTAGCTGGCAGTGTAAGACTCAGGAATCAACATAAGAAAGCACTTAATAAAATTGTCCCTAATTCCTTCCCTTTTTTTAAATGTTGAGTATTACTAGCATATCTAAAGTGTGACCAGATGTTGTACTCATATAATTATTTATACATAGTCTTTAGTATTTACTTTAAAACAACAGGAAAGTCTGCAGGTTTTTTAATTATTGTGTTGGAAATAGTTTTGTCAACAAAGAGGTAGTAATTAGCTTATAAAGCCAACCGTCACTCCAGTATCGTTTCTTGCATTACGACAACAGTCAACTTACCTGTTTCTCCAAAACTCTTAAATTTTATTAGAGTGTAAAGCTTCTTTTCTATAATTTTGTAATATTAATTCAAAACATTAAGGTCAAGTGTAAAAACTGAAAATGGAGGGAAGAAAAACTGTACTTGGGGCAAGAAGTGTGTGTTTATTGTAATGAGAATTTTAAAAATCGTAACATTTTTAATTACTTAAGTCCACAAAGACTGTATTCTAGCTAATGAAGTTGTTCTCCCTCCCTTCTGAGTCTCTCTCATGTATGCACTTATGTAAAAGTGTAGAACTTAAGCCTGTCTTCACACTAAAATATTACACTTAAAGAAGAATGATTTTAAGAGCAGAAAAGGTATTTTACTTAATTACTGAACAGACAGAAAATATGCCTGCTCTCTTCCTCCAGCAGAGGTCTCCCCTGATTGACTACATGAAAACTTTTTGTTTTAACCTTTCACAACTGGAATGTGGGAACGTGCCAGTCTGCCTACAAATAACTTCTATTCCTAACAGCTTAAAACTACAAAGTCTAAGAACTACTTTGCTTTAGGCTAAACCCTTCTGGCTTATATACCCCTAAAAGAGATTTTGAAATTTTACTAGACAAAGGTTTTGGGCACAATAAATTGAATTTCCATGTCTGTATTTTTCATTAATTTATAATTTCAAAAGTAAATACAGCTCATATATAAATGCAAAAACTCTGTTCCTTCTGAAAAAGCTCAGTTATATTTTACACTTTAGTGAGCAATAAAAACAAAATAAACCAAGACATATTTTAATGTGCTTAAACAAATAATTTATGATGGCATCCACATTTCTCATTTGACTGCTGGCTTAGTGTAGAAGTAAAATACTTGAATAAAAATAATAATGATTGATGCCTATCTTTTCTTTTACTTTACTATTGCTCAAAAGCACATAATGAACCATCACCTCCTTGCATGGAAATTCTCTGAATAGAAGTCTTCAGTGGGTACCTGTCAGAAACAAGTTAACTATTTCTGATTATTTTTTTGTCTTTTCATAAAGCAGATACAAAGCAGAAACAAACAGCACAGTAAAACCAGGTGTCACGCATCAGTTTCCACATAACCACAATTGGTATGTAGCAATGAATGCACTGCCAAATCAGTTACAGATGACTTGAAGACAACTAAGGGGCTGGGGGGGGGAAGAGGTGCTGATGGAACTACCCCAAGATGTTTTAATAAGCATCTGCAAACATCATTGTGAGGTTCTTTCTATCCTTTTCAGCTGCTCCGAGCCCCCAAGCGACCGGCCTGATGCAGCAGAGCTGCTTCCCCTCTTCCCCACAGGCAGCTCATGAAGGCCACTTGGCATTTAAGCTGGCTCCAAATTCTTCTCCTCTTCCAGTTTCTCTTTAGGAGGGCCTTTTATGGCCATGTGATGCTGGGGAAGGGAGCGTATTTAGGGTTTATCCTGTTCTCTCTGGGGCTCCTGGTGTACTGCCAGTTCCTCATCAGCACACATTGCTTTTTGTGGTCTGAGCAGTGATTCAGTGTAAAACAAGTAACAAGTAATCAGAGCACTTCCAACTAACACGAGTGTTGGAAGGAGAGTGACTGAAGGCAATGGAGAAGACAACATCCTTTATTCCTGGAGTAGTGGGATTTATTCCCATTGCACTAACTCAGATTCTAGGACCAAATCCTGGAAACTGTCACTACTTGTTAATTTAAACTCGTAACAAAACTCTCCCTCAAGAGCTGTTTTACTATGGCTCTCTTCGGTTTCTACATACAAAAGGCAGGTAGGAAAGCACTCGGCAAATTTGGAAAATGTTTACATATTCTTTCCAAACAAATTCTTTCTGGTAGTTCTGGCAGAAAGCATTCCCGTCCCTTCCGTACAGGTAGTTGCAATTTTCATTGGTCCCAGTTTATTTTTAGAGCACAAATGGATGTGAACGCAAGAGACAGATCGCCAGTGGACTGGGAGTAGACTATTTTTGAACAGGTCTAAAGAAAATCTTCACAAGCAGAGATGCTGACTTAAAACTTACTCCAAAAACCAGGACAATGGTTTGGTGCACTTCTATGTCTAAAGAACCCTGATGTAAATGTTTAAACACCACCACATGCATAATACTACCAGATATGTTCAATGGCATTACTGCTATATAGACCACGGAATTAATTTGGAAAAGACTAATTTAATCACGTCATGGTATCATGCTAGAAAAGTTAAAAGTTTAAATATTGCTTCTAGTTATTAACAATCTGAGGATTTTTTATTTATGAATCTTCTCAATTATGAGTCCAAGAAATGTTACTTATTATTAAGTCTACTGCTCCCTTTACTCAGTGCAAGATTTTTAATTTTAGTCAATTTGACTATGAAGCTACCTGCAAGATATCCAAATGAAGTTTTACCTTAAAATATATTAATAATTAAAACTAACAGTTAGTGTGTTGTTCAACTGGAAAGACGTTTCTGGAAAGTAGAGGCTTTTCAACAGCAAAGTGCAAAGTGTTATGTCAGTACATAAGGTCATGTATGCAAAGTGAAAAACAAAACACTGAAAAACAGAACAATAAACCTAAGTTTTTCTTTATAGGGTGGAATATTTTTGTTGTTTCTGACAGACTCAAGAAAATGACCAGTGTATTTTAGGAAGTATAAGAGCAGGAGATTTTAGTTTGTTTCCAGGTTTGCTTTTTGTTTTGCATCAGTGGGTGGTAGTCACTCCCAAATACCAATTTACCAGAAGTCCCAGTGGTACAAAAACCCTTCTGCCCTTCTCCCCCCCTCTTCGCCCCCCAAAACTCAAAATGACCAAGCCATGAAGTGTACAACAAACGTGGAATTCTGTAACTCAGCCTGCTATATTCATTTAGCCTACAATTTCACACCTATGAAATCAAACACAGACAGTATGTGAGAAAGTTTTATCATTTTAGAATCAAAATATCCCTTAAAATATTTACATTTTACAGTAAAAAGGATAGCAAAACACAAAGTAATGTACAAGCTTAGGTATTCAAGTTTTTGAAGCATGGAAAACGGTGGGAGAAATGAATTTACTACTACAAATCATATTTTCAAGAATTTAGGTTAAAAATGCTTTCTTATTAAAACAAGTGCAGTTTAAAGCAATAACATTCGAGCAGCTCAGCCTTCCAATTTCTGGTCACAAACTGCTTCAGATGCTTCGGAAATACTTGAAAAACTAATGAAATACACTTGAATTATTTTATTGTAGTACTGAATAATTTAAAAAAAAAAAAGAAACTCTTCACACCACGGAGCAATATTATATTTTGTTGTAATGTGTGTGGATTCTGAGGCTTTGCTACAGTCTTTAAAAACAGTGCAATTTAAAAAGAAGGTTATTGTATGAAATTCACCTTTAAAATTATCAGAGCATCTTAAAACAGAAGAGAGCACAAATTACCAAAGGGAGCAACTATATTGCAGACTTGACTAAAGCCAACTTCATCAGCTAAGAAAATTTCTAAGCCTTTATTGCATATTAATAAAAGAAATCTTTAAAATTTTGAATATACAGCAATGTAAAACTTTTAAAAATATTAAACTCCTACTTCTAGCGATAGTTGGTATAATGAAAAAAAGGATGAGTATTGGTACATCGTGTGGTACCAAAACACAGACTTGTTTCTGCAAAACACCAACACTGAATAAAAAAAGATGGCACAATCCTAGCAGGCTTTTTTTTTTTTATACAAAGTTTTACGACATTACTCTAACAGTTTATTTAAATAGGATTTTAAAAGACTGCCTGCATCTTTTTACCTTTTGCTTTTAGTTCTGTCACTGTGGTCCCTATGTCTGTCTCTGTTCTTTTCACTTTCTCGTTCTCTATGCTTCTCTTTGCTTTTCTCCCTCTCCTTATCTTTTTCATGAGCCTGTTCTTCACTTTTAGGCTTCTCCGTCTTTTTTTCTGGATTTCTAGTCTCTCTGGGGCTTTTTCCATCAGCAGCCCTATCACTGTGTGGAGATCGCAATCTTTCTTTGTCTCTCTGTCCTTCCTCTCTACTCTTCCTCTCTCTCTCTTTTTCCTGGTTTCTGTCTCTGCGTCTATTTCTTTCAGAATCTTGCTCCCAGTATTTTTCATTGTTCCACTCTTTTTCATGTCTGTCTTTCTTTTGGTGATGGGATTCACTGTAAAATCTTTGTCTATGTTGATCATTTTTTCCTCTACTGAACCCTCTCTCCAAATGCTGTTCTTGCCTGCCCCAAGGATCGCTGTGGCGTCTTTCTGGTCTCCTGCTGTCTTTACTCTGAAAAAAATTTTCTGGCCCCAAAAATCTTGATTGTTTGTGAGCCACTGGCAGCCCTTGTGCAATGGGTCCAGCATAGTGTGGCGGCTGACCTGATAAATGAGCTACTGGTGGCCATGGCATCATTGGATTTTGAGGAAAGCCAAAGCCAGGAGGCGGAAGAAGTGGCGGTGGTAAATGAGGAGGAAATCCAAACATAGGGTTGTTTTGTGGAGGGAAGTTATGAGGCGCAGGAGCCTGAAACTGAAATCCAGGTAGGTTAGATTTAGGATGCTGAAAATTCTGCTGTGGAGGTCTAACAGGTGAGAAGCTGCCACTTGTAATAGGGCTTGGGACTTTGGAAATAAATTCAGAACGAGAAGAGTTTTCTGTTTCAAAATGAGATGAAGTTGCTGCTGGTCCTCTTCTAAACGAGTTCACCGTTTCAATGTTTTGCATCAGTGCATCTTCCTGTGAGTGCCTGTTATCTTCTGTTTGTGATGCACCTGCGTTATCTGCTTTTGCTGCAGTTGAACTGTACTGCGTCTCATTGGTTTGCGCATTACTTTGATACAGGTTTAAGCCCACTTCTCCAGAAGACTGTTTATTCTCTGGTTCCGTTTGATCATTTCCTGAAGCACTCTGTCGGTCTTCATTTCTGCTAACGTCTCCTTCCTTGTTTTCTGAAGCATTAGTCTGCTGGCTTCGTCCAGCTGCCTGTCGTGGGTCTCTCTTAAGATTAATAAATGGCGGTGATTTAGAGGTATTAGTAGTGGTAGCTTCAGCACAGCCTACATTAACATTGTTCTCATTGGGTTTTTTCCCTGCATTTGATGAGGACGAAGAAAAGCTGGAATTTGTGGTCCTTCTAACTTCCTGTGCAACACTATCCTTCTCCGGTAACTGCCGCTTTGGGTCACCTTCTTTAGTTTCTTCAGTTTCTTTATTCTGTGACTGAGCAGATAAATTTGCTAAAAATGCTTCTGTGGAGACATCTGGAGGTTTTCCCTTAAGACTCAACCCTATCAAAGATCCAGCACTTCTTGCAGAACTTGAGGTCCCTACAGCTGCGGCATCCACAGTTGCAGTAACGTTAGTGGATTCTTGTAGATCATCCAAACCAGTCTTAGCTTCATTAACTTCAGCAGTTACCTCAGCAACATCCTTGTTTTCTTCTTTTAAGGTTGCTTGTTCATTTAATAATGGTATGTCTTCACTGGGACTTGCTTCTGACTTGCTGTGTTCATATACCTGCCCTGTCGTACCCAACAGGCTTTGGAGAATATCATCCACCGGCAATGGTTTATTTGCTAGCTCCAGGGTAGAAGGTTGATTTTCCCATCCAACCAGGACTCCAGGAAGAAATCTGAGAGGCTTTGGTGGTTCATGTTTGGTACTTTCCACCAACGGTTCAATAACTGCTGCAACATCTTCCATATTAGATTGCTGAGGTTTATTTCTCTGCTTGTGTAGCACAGTGGTGAAGGAATTAAAAAAATCATTTTCCTCTTCTTCTTCTAGTGCCAACTCATGATGGGAGACTTCAGGTTTGTTTGGCTTGCTTTTCTTCTCTGGTGGCAAGTTACTCATGGTACTTTCAGAAGCTTCATCTGCAAAACTACTAGTAATACTTGCAACAGCAGAAATCTGCCTCTTCATTTTCTGGCGAATTATCAATCCCAGTAATAAATTTGGTCGATGTATTTCAATCCCTGTACAAAATTGTAACAGCAATTTATCATCTCCGTATGTTTTGGTTAAGGCAATCATTTTAACAAAAACAACCCCCACGCTCTTACAATATATTATAGAAAGTATTCTTTTTATAACTTTTGAAGTTTCCAGCATTAAACATAACAAACAACACTTAAACTAATCAAAAACTGTATTTCCAACGTAACAATTATGACTTCAAACACTGCAAATTAAAACACTGCTTTAGGTACTGTATCGCCCACTGTAACTTCCAAATACAGAATACAGGACAATTATATAGGTTATCTAGTCACATAAGAAAAAGCACAGAAATTAACCATCATGTTAGTCTAACACAGCTACAGTCTGATAATGGTGGTAGCAAAGCACAAGAGGAAAAAAAGAAGCAAATACCACATTTGCAACCACAAAGTCTCCTAATCAATTTGTGTTACATGTACTTCTTCAAAGATTCACCAAGACTTTCCAAAACGCTTCCCTCATTCCAGGAAGGCACTGTGTTTCAAGGTATACTAATAGCTAGCTCTTCACTATGTAAATTGTTCGGTACAATTTAGGTTCTTGCAAAAAAAAAAAAAAAAAAAAAGAGTTGTAGCTCATCCTCTCTTCATTTCAGCCCTGCCTATCTCAAAAGAAGAAAACATCCATAGATGTTTATAACCAAAATAAATTGATACATAATATCTGAGGTGTAAGCAGAACAACTGAGAACCACTTCAGGATCTCCTTGCCCACCTGTTTTTTCAGCTTTCCATGTCTTTTTTTTTTTTAAGGAAGTTTGGAACACTTGAGGAAAAAAGGAATTAGTACATTTCAAATAATGAAAAATACTATTTCAAAGTTACAGTATCAATTTGGAACTCAGTATGATTACTATCGTAGTTCACTTGCATCACTGAATTTACTGAGGTTGTAACCTACAAAGCTACCTGAGTTAGAGGAAGAATGTAGTAAACATGAAACAGTTACACATCCATTTTTTCAACAATACTTTAAAGTATCAGAATAATCCTACAATAGGAAACTGATCTTTTCAAGGAAGCTAATATAGTACTATGGAAAACTCATGACATGTTTGAACAGAATAGCTGGTATTTTTAAATTTAAACTTTCTCTTATATTTCTGTTGTAAACTTCTTTAAGTAGTGTTACGATAATAAAGTTCCATATTCCAAGCTGTACTTACCAGGCCCATCAAAAGGCACAAGATGATGTGGGACTTTATCTGAGGAACCTAAAGGGATGAGGTACAAATCTTTCACTTGCTTCATATTATTGGCTGCTACACCATAGCGTTTCCTACTGCTGAAATAGGCAAACAACAACGCATAGGATATCTGATCCTCTTCAGTTACAGGGGTAAAGCGAACTACACAGATCTCCTGTTTAAAATGAGAGAGAAAACGATGGTCAGACACGTTTTGCTATGAAATTTTAATTGGTTTAGTGACTGCTCTTTATTTAAAAGCACAGTGCAGAGGAGGAGAAAAAGCATCCCCAAGAATGCAGAGAAAAACAGAAGAGACAGAAGGAACAGTAACAGGGCCAAAAATAATTAAGGAAAACTGGAGAAAACAAGTAAAAAAATATTTAGTACATAAAAATCCCAAGAATTACAGTGCATGACAAAGAAGCCAACATTTTATCAGCCAGCTAAATAACAAGTTTTAGGGAAGCATGCCAGCTTCCAAGTAATTATTCCCCTCCCGACCCTTAACATTACTAGAAAGCTTTATTTTGTAGTCTACTGTGTCTGAGATATTCACTAATATTGTCTGAGATATTCACTAGGGGAAGACCAGTAGTCAGATCCCAGAATTATGACCAGCTCAGGAGTCGACGCTGTTCAATTGCTTAGTTAATGACTTGGAAGATGGGACAGGAGATCCCCTGCAACACTGAGATGACATCTAATTAGGTGCAGTGGTCAACATGCTCAAGAGTGTGGGCTGCCATTCAGAGGGACCTCAGCAGGCTAAAAAAGTGGGCCAACCTTCATGAAAGTCAGCAAAGGCCAATGCGAAATCTTGCACCCTGAGATAGAGTAACCCCACACACCACGACAGGACAGGGCACTGACGCGCTGGAAAGCAGCTTGGTGTAAAAGGATGCAGCAGTCCTGGTGGACAAGTCAAACGTGAACCAACAGTGCATCCATGCCAAGAAGGCCAACTGCATGCTGGGTGTCAGAACCAGAGCAGCCAGCAGGCCAAGGGAAATGATTATACCCTTCTATCCAGCATTTGTGAGAGAGCATCTGGAGAACGCTATCTCGTTTTGGGCTCCCCAGCCCAAGGACAACCTGCACACAGTGGCAGAAGTCCAACAGAAGACCACTAAGACAGTCTTGTATACCATAAAAGTACCAAAACTAAAGAGTAACACTTGAGAAATGCGAAGTGGCATCCAAACGTTCATGATGAGTTACTGCCTCAAAGGAATACAAGTATTCTCAAACGGAAAATGACAGATTAAGGCTAGATAGTAAAAAAATAAACACCATCAGCTGCGATCCATCCCATTCAACATAACCATCAGTTATCCTTAAAGTGTCATGCATTTCACAAATGTTCCAGGAAAAATAAAAAGATCTTTCAGGTGAATAGGATGTATGTTAAACAGCAAGCCTTCCATATGTAAAATTCTTACCTTGGTCCCCGAAGCCTTGATTTTTTCTACATAATCCCAGACAGTGTGAGGAGATATCCTGCCACCCACTTGAATACTATCAGGTAAATCCTATAACAAAGGACAACAGATATCTGAATCCAACATAAAAGTTGTTGTAAATCCTTCATACAGTCTTGATTTCATATATTCAAAACATACTTAATTCTTATAGTTCTATAAGTTCTTATAATTTTAAAATATCAGTAGAAGTTACAACAGTAAAAGCAAATTAATTTACATTTAAATTTTGGTTATTTAAATTAGCATTTTCAGTGCAAAGTCAATGATCTTTACTAAATTAGTTATCATTCAATACTGTTCATCTATACGTTCCCCAAAATTATTTATTTCAGTAACATTAACTGCAAACATAACTATACACACTCTGGAAACATTTGAGTTATCTCTAAGATCAAACTGCTGTGAGAGCCCCCACCTATGAAGGAATATAATAAACTTTCAGAATCTTAATCATGAGGGAAAAACATAACCTACACATGCATGTATATATAGACATAAATTTGTTCTTGGATATTACTGAATTCACTATTCACAAGAAACAAAAACAGACTTTCAGAATCATTTAGGACCACCTAAGGAAAAAGTTTTTTGAAATAAAGCAGAAGAGTTTTGAAAAGCACATCATATTCTTGAAACAATCCTTCAGTATTAGAGGGTACTGCATGCTCTGCACTTAACTGAAGATTTACAGCAAAGTAAAGCTAATCACATTGATAGAAGACCTAAGTGCTTTTAATTAGAAAGCTGATGCATCTGTGTCACTGGCGAGAAGTAACATTGAGCCTTATGAGCTCTCTGATCTTTATTTTATGACACGAAGACAACATATAAACAGTTGTACCCTTTTCCTGCCTCTCAGACTCTGAAGAGAACACTACATAAACTTTTCTCTTTTCAGGGACTATTTAGTCTTATAACGGAAGGTTAGGACCAGAATTGCCACCAGATAGGCAAAAAAATAAACCCTGTTATGCAGGTTTCTGTTGTAGAAGATAAGACTTCCCACATTGTCAGCAGAAACCACCAGTAGGCACTTCTCTTCCAAAAATTGCTATCGACTTGTTTATTGCTTTGAATTCAAAATGGAGCTACAATTCTCTCTCCTCTAACTCAGAAAATGGATGTCACCGAGGTGGTTATTTCAGTAGCAAATTTTGTCCTGTCTTTCCCTGCCACTTTGTACTACAGAAGATGCTCCATAATAAACAAAAAACAGTTCAACATAAAACCAACTCTGGAAATACTGCTGCTCATCCTTACAAAACATCTTACAGTGAGATGAGAGCAAAACATCTTAAAACATATCAAAGAACTTGAACCCTGATGAACCATGGGTCCATGTAGGACAAACTGAAAAATACTTACTTACAAATACCTACCCTAATCCACGTCCTCCCACAAATACTTTGCTCAGTACAAGGAACATGCTTCACTGCCTTTCATCATTATGCTATTATTAGACTACAAGGTAAAGTCACTAAAGTTCATAAATGAATTTTTCATTCTTTGCAGTAAACATAAATACCTCTGTTAAATACTCAAACGAGCCAGAAACTGGATAAGCCTTAATAACAAACTTTGCCACTGAAGGCATATTGATGAAACCCTTCCAGATGAAATTCAGGCGTGCCAGAAACAGACTTTCACATTCCACAGTACCAGGTGTTTCTGACCTAAAAAAACAACAAACAAAAAAGCCACTGTTGAGAATATGATATATTATGCAAGGTCATTTAAATCATAATCTTTCTTTGTAAAAGAAATTACATGTCATTAAGAATTTTCTTTTTCAGTTAAGCATACTTAAGGGTCAATGAAGAGACAGACAACCACGTTTCTCATCTTCCAATGGAGAGATATATGTTACACGAAGGACCACCAGATAAGCAGCACATTAGTTCACTACTGTAACTTTTGATAATGGAGAAGTTATTTAATTCAAGAGCTATTAAATGCTACTGAAGAGGACATACAAACACACATAGGTGCTGCAGACCCACTAAGATCTTCCCCTGCCACAGGGAGGTGGGGAGAAGACAGCATACTGCTCGCTGCTCTATCTTCACCCTGCTTTCCTAGCTCCAACCCTGTCTGCGTCCCCCTTCCCTTGGCTTGCCTCACAAGCTGGCTCCTCATCTCTTCTCATGTACACATCACTTCCACAGCTTCTGTGAGCGCCTCCTCCCAATTCCAATACCATCACCTGCACAAAACAGCGCTCCCCCCCCCCCCCCCCCCCCCCCCAGAAAAAAGCCTCAGTTTTGTCAACAAATTAGCCGCAAAGAATAAATTTCACAGGAGAGTATTTCTCAACCTGAGGGTTTCCTCATGGAAGAAGGTTACAGCCACATTTCAACATTTCCCAACACATTTTTATCAAAATATTCTAGGCATGCTACCAGCAGTTTTAAACCCGCCGTGCAGTAGTACCAGTACCAGATGTTGTGCTGTTACGCAGTAACCTACGTTTCTTTCTGTCTACACTAGAAATGATGTCTTCGAATCTTCAGCAAGCTATTCAAAAGAAAAAGTCCACTGTCCTCAGTAAAGGATCCCACTGTCCTGATAAAGGCAGAATTTCAGCATGAACTCTGGTCACCTGTAAATAACCAGCAGTCGATGTTTTTCTAGAAGCCCCTCCCTCAAACCAGAAAAAGACAGGCTCATAAATTGCAATTCCTTCTTTAGTAGGTAGCAGAGCGTGGAAGAAAATGAAGAGAGAGCTGACAGCAAATATGGCAAAACATCGAACAAGCTCTTAACTGTCATTTCTAGAAAAGTGTCGCTTTGAGATTTGAAACTAGCCAGATTTATCAGTGTAAATACTCTGTTTAGGGCAATTCCCTAGCTTTACATAAACACATATACAAACACATACACATTCAAACGGAATTTTTTCCACGGAATTTTCAGAGTTGGAAGGGACCTCTAGAGATCATCTAGTCCAACTCCCCTGCTAAAGCAGGATTGCCCAGAGCACATTACTCAGGACTGCATCCAGGGGGGTCTTGAAAATCGCCGGAGAAGGGGACTCCACAGCCTCCCTGGGCAGCCTGTGCCAGTGCTCTGTCACCCGAACTGTAAAGAAGTTTTTCCGCATATTTGAACGGAACTTCCTATGTTCCAACTTATGCCCATTGCCCCTTGTCCTGTCACTGGGAAACGCAGCACTGTGCATACTACATTCCTTAATAGTAATATACAATATGAAATCTATATCCTGACTTTTTTAATATGAACTCACATGCCCTTTTAGACCTTGTTGCACCAGAAAATATAAGGAAGTTTACTTTTCCCAAGAAGAAAATGTGGTAATTGGAAGTTTGTAATCACAATATATGTAGTATTCTTTGTATAAATGCATAGCATCATTTACTCCAGCAAAGAACCCCATTCCTAAGAAGAAGTGTACAACTCCAAGTACGCAAATGGATTAATGAAGCACCATTAAAAAAAATAGCTTTAGTCATAATAGCTTAACAAGATTAGTAACGTCTTCCATTTTAAAATACTGTTTCTACAGTTTATATTACTTTGGGAGAGGCGTGAATGACAATTTTGATGAGTCTTGCTTATCATCTTCCAGTAATTCTGAAGCTAAAATACTTGATGTTGAAGAAAGGGCGTCTGCGATGCTCTCTGCTTCATTGTCTGACTGCTTCCGTGCAACTCCAACAGACACTTTCACTTTTTTCGCAGAAAGGTCATCAGTAGGTGGTGCCATTCGGCCTACAGAGAATGAAATACAGTGTTGTTTATTTTTTATTAAAGAAACAAAAGAGGACTTCCTCTGAAGACATGGAAGATGCACCAAAAATACTACATATTGCTATTGAAGTGGAATAGAACAAAGAAATTATACATTTTATACATATTTATACAATGTATAAATTCATAATATTGTATAAATATATACAATGTATACATAAATATTGCCACTGTAGTGGGACGGGATAAAGAAATGAGGAATCAACAACAGCATGTATACCCATTAAAGGAATTTCTTTCTCTGCAGTCTTTTCTTTTTTTAAATAGAAAACAAATTTATGCCAATAGCCTATCATTTTAATTTTGTCTCTTTTGCAAATTATGAAGTAAAACACTGTTTCCACACGCTTGTCAGCAAACTAGGGGGAAAAAAAAAATAAATCTTTACATTCTTGAGATATACTGAGATCTATGACTGAAAACCATTATACAAGGATGATGTATTTATTTTGACATGCTTTTCAAAATTACCTATGCAGATTTTGCAGTTAAGATCAAAGAGATGATTTTTATGTTGACTTGTTGTGTCCGGAGATGCAGATTCATTTACTTCTTTATCTTTTTCAGCTTCCTCTGACTTCTCAAACAACTTCACATTAGCTTCCTAAGAAAAGTCAAACACATTTCAGTTAGTCTTTTTTTTTTCCCCTCTATCAGTACTCCTAGTATTGCTATTCATATTGCTTAAATGTTTTATGGTATTTTCTTCCCTTCAGACATAAAGCTCTCCCTTCAGCTGTATAGCCTAAAAGGCTATCACAAAAATCTACAAATGCATTAAAATAATGAATTGGTATTCCTAAATATCTTTTAGGTGAGATTTAGAATATTTTCTACCATCGCCAGAATTCGTCATACAGTCACGGACACAACATGGAAAAAACAAAACCACCAGGCCCAGAAGTGAAAGTCAGTAAGAATAAAAGAAAAACTCCAAACAGACCTAACATATAATTACAGATCTGAACAACAAAATCATAAGCAAATCACTTTACAACTTATTAACTATTAACTAAATACACTGTGTTGCCATGTTTTCTTTTTTACCTGAATTTCCATGACTTCCTCTTGTTCTTTCATTGGTGTTTCACTTTCAATTTCTATTTCTCCTTTGTGAGTAATTTTTGTGATAGGTCTTCTTTCAACTTCCCTCTGTTCTTTCTCAATCATTTCAATTGTCTGTAAAAACAGGAAGTTATGTATATTTCCTTCCATACAATAAAATTTGAAAATCCACAAATATAACAACAGAAAATAGGATTGCAATTAGGAAACCCTCTGGGGAAAAGAAAGAATATATTCTTATTTTGCAAGAGTCAAGTAGTTTCATAATGCAAATGCACAAGCAGCTGGTCTAACTTCACCTGCAATGCAGCAACTACTTGTAGGGCATGTATTTAAACAACTTATAAAGCAGACCTTCAACACTAAATTTAAAGATAGCTAATTCTGATTTTCCAAAAAGTAAAGAAGAAAAATGCATCAACTCTTTTCCCATAATAATAGGGACAATGTAGGACATAAACACATATAGATTTGTATCATTTTTCAAGAGCTTGTTTTTTAGTACATAAACCTAATGCTCTACCTCAAAAAAGCATCTAAATGAATTCTTAAAGTAATGGATATGCTAATTCTGATCAGTCCTGCTGCTTGGCTCTGTTGCAAAAAATAAGACATAAACCATTATTTCTAAAATTGCTTCTTAAAGCACATTTCTACTTCTTAAACCAGAAACAGTTTGTGTTGGCTGTCCCCAGTATTTTAAGCCTGGTTTCAATAAGGAAACAAGGATTCTATGATTGCTTTATCTGTCTGCCAAATACCTACAGTTACTTTTGAACACACTCGGGAATCTTAAAAAAAAAAAAAAAAAATTAGTAAGTAGCAGTCTCAAAGTCTTGCTTAAATAGGAAAATGAAAAATACAGTCAAATGATACATTGATATTATTTACATGTTGTATTCCATTTCGACTTCTAGAAATTTTGAAGTATTTCTCTGAAATATTTAGGACCCTTCAGTAATTTCTGAGCAGCATATGCTTTTGTTTCAAAGCTGTTCCTCACAGCAGTGGAATATACTATATGTTGTTTTGTATGGTCTGTGTTCAGTATTTAATTGATGTTTATAAAAATAAATGTAATGAAGATGTACTACAAAAGATGGGCTTTAGATATCTACAGAATAGAACTTTTCATGCCTTTCTAGGCCCTAAAAACAACTTTGAGATAATAGAATAATTCAACAACTGTTTTTCATAGGAACTAGCAAAAAGTTGTCATGATTCATAAACACATCTAGTCGCAATATGCAAAGAAAAGGAAAAAAAACAGGAATAATTAATGTTGCAATGCAAAACGCAGTTAACTGAATTAGTTATCACTGAACATTTTTTCATTCTGAGCACACAACATTCAAGAGGATGAATTTCTACCTATTGTGTTACACTACCTACTCATTAATTTTTTATCTGAAATCATCTGATATAACCCACAATTCCTAGTATCATAAAACCCAAACACAAAATGCGTACGTTAACACCACCCCAACTTTGTGCCTTTGCATTCTATGAAGTGGCATGTAAATACCAAAGATTCTGCCAACACAAACCCAGATGTTTCAAACTTGAAAACTTGATGCTGTAAACCGGACATTTCTAAGCAGCTGCAGTTAACTATCATCGGACTAACTGCCCAATAAACATGGTAATATCTAAGAAAAAAAGGCATCTTCTATAAATATAATACAGCTCCTTATATTCCTGCTTCTCCTTCTAAATTGGCAACACAGCTATATAGTATGACTTTCTGTTTCAAGAGAAGTAATGCTCTAACTAACCTAATAAACATCCTACACTTTGTTGGGGTTTTGGGGTGGTTTTTTTTCCTTTAGACCGCTTTTCAGACTGGCAGATCAAGTTTTCAGCTTCAGGTTTACTTCTTGGTGGGTGAATTTTCATGCTCCATCAGTATGTAAGTTATAAAAAACACCAGTTGAGTTTGCTTTGTCCAAAGAGAGAGATCTCCTTTTCTAAGAAACTGGTGTCTATAAAGCTCCAGCTAGAGCTTTAAAATCTTGTTGGAAATAACGACAAAGAAGCCTTCACTCTTGAGACAGAAGAAAGACAGACGAAGCAGCAACAAAGTTCTATGGCAAAGGAAAATGCACAGTTTCCCCCTTTCAGGAATTTACTGCACTTCTTTCACTTCTGTCCTAACAATCCCTTTGGGTTTTG
This sequence comes from Pluvialis apricaria, assembly GCA_017639485.1. Classification (NCBI taxonomy): domain Eukaryota; kingdom Metazoa; phylum Chordata; class Aves; order Charadriiformes; family Charadriidae; genus Pluvialis; species Pluvialis apricaria. The sequence goes on from CM030009.1 coordinate 100,184,768, forward strand.
AATACTAAGTAAAATTAGAGATCCTCCTGATTAGTCAGAGTTGCTTTGTGTAACATGCATTCTGTTCTTTCTACATACACTTAACCCGAAAACAGAGGTTAAATATGCTTAGGCAGTCAACTAGACAACATAAGTTAACACGTCTCACGTGTCTGTTTTCTCTCTGTCTCCAAGCAGCCAGTTCTTTGGAAGCCAGTTCTTCTGGGCTCATTTTTATTAGATGGTCTGGAGTAACCTCTCCTTTCAGTACTTTCTTAAATAATATCTAGAAGAAAGAAGACAAGTTAACTATTGTTATCAATACAAAAACAGCTCTCAGCAGGGAAACAACATACAACGTACCCTGTACAACTATACGGATCACGTGGTTTTCTAATTATCTCCCACTGTAGGAAGCAGTACTAGATTTTGTAACATAAAAAGTTTAATTCCAGAACTCCATTTATTCTACATAATAGAATATATCTACGTATACCCTTAATGATCAGATGTATAATTAACTGTTGTTCCAAAGGAGAAAGTGAGATTATGCCCATTGCAGCAGTAACTCTGACTTTTTTTTTTTTTTAAAGGTGCAAATCCCCCATATTACACAGCAGAAAGAAGCTAGTATTTAAAAGGATGTCTATGTTTCTTGACTGACTGAACTCAATTCCTAGGGTAAAAAAAACAAAACAAAACACATAGTTTAGCAGTACGAGCAAAGAGAAGCAAGTAACAGGATTTAGCCTGTTCATATAATTCACAGCTGGATGACGGTAACAGTAAAATACTACAGACAAAGCAACTTGATCAGAATAACTGATAAAAGGACAAGAGACAGAAGCTGAGGAGGTGAGTATGATGTTGAATAATGGGCTCATAGAAAGCAGAAAAGAGAGTGAAGACCAAGCTTGAGAAATCCGGGTATGAAAAAGCACAGCGAGACAGCCTACGGGACAGAAACAAAAGTAAGTGCAGCAAGCAGGAAAGAGTTATGGGAGGGGACAGGAACACCCAAATAACAGATCAGTGGTAAAGGCAAACACTTAAATTAAGCAAAGCAAGCTATATCCACTACACTCTGAAACCCCACTATAGAAAGTACACTGGGAACAAGAAGTTGAAGAATTAACAATGGAGAACAAGTGAAAAAGAACACAGAGAATACTGAGCGTGCAGGAGAACAAACAACATCAAAGAATTGAGGAAACCTACAGAAAAAAAATAACCAACAGGATAAATTGTGAAAGGATTAATAATGTCTGTACATAAAAGACTCTTCCTTTAATCTATGGCACATAAAACATTTCTGTAAAGCACAACAGACAAATAATACATACCTTATTTTTAGGATCTTTTAGATTGAACATTAAACTTCTGTATTTGTTCTTATACTTTGAGTCAGTGTCCCGAAAAAAAGAAAACAGCTCTCTTTCAATCCTTGTGGCAACTTTTGCTGCTCTGTCCTCCGGAATCTTTAAACTGGAGTCCGTCAATCTGTGAGAGAACACAAGGGGAATTACCAAACACTCCCAAATAATTAATATTTTTTTCCTATGCCTTCTGAAAGAAAATAATTACAAACACAAGTTAATAATTTCATTTAATAATATATCTTTACCTTTTCATCAGAATTTCTTTAAGAGACTGCTTGACGCTTTGTCTTATCTGATCAGCAGAAGGTTTGGAAGCTGGCACAGCTGGCGGGTGTGCTGCAGTAATGGATCCTTTCTCAGTTTTCTTTTTCTTAATTTCTTGTTTCTCATGAACACCTATCAAAACACAGAGTTAAAAACTGTAAGCTTCTCAAGACACTGCTGTGAGCTTTTACGGTTGCTAGATGTCATGAATTTTTATTTTTAAACTGCTAAGAATTGACCTTCAAGGACAAGGAATGGACTCGCAGGGTTATTGGTTTTTTTTTTTTTCTTCTTTCTTATTTGGTTTGGATTTTGTATTACATAGATTAATCCAGAAAAAACTTGCTTGGCAGAAACAAACATGACTTTTGCTCTTTGACTTAAGGTATTTTCTTCTACACTGAACCAAGATGCCCGGTGCTTATCAGCTTGGTCTTAAGTAGGATTTTTGACTCTGCATTTTTGTAAAAGCACAGATTAATTTTTCAATGAGTAAACTCAGAAATAATACACTGGGAAGCACTTATTATAAGCATATTAAAGTTTACTTTAAGATAGTGTTTTTCATAAAACTTAGCATTTCTGTATCTGTTAGCCATCAAAATTATTTCAATTATAATAATCTCAGCTTCTGATTCAGGTAACAGACATTCTTAAACAAGGCCATTATAAGGTTTTGGTCATAAATAATATAAATAGTGGAAATTTCTAATCAAGTTAAAGACCATTAAGCAAAAAACCCAAATTTCTTTAGACTTTAATTTCCAGTGTCAACTGAAAGATCATTTGCCTCAGCATGTGAACACGTCACTAATTTAGAGCAGTAGCCCTCAATTTATGAAAGCAATGGGAAATAAATGTTAATAATTTATTCACTTTCTACTCTGAAAAAAGAAACAAATTGAAGACTGATAAAGATCCAATTTGAATGTTTGATGGAAAAGAAGTATTTCTTTATTATTATTCTCACCTATTGAGTGCAACTTAAAATGCCTTAATACCAGAACCAAACTAACTACATTTTCAAGCAACTATAAAAAGACAGATTTTCTTTTCCATTGGGCAGACTGTGTGTTGCATCATCAACTCTCTCATTAACGCAACTATGATCCCTATCAAAATTACTGATTTCCCCCTTCCTCACCAGCAATGTGGTACAGACCTGACACAGCTGTTTGCCATTCTGCACTGGGATCTAAATTATTTACATGCGAGGCTTGTTAAGCACAGCAGCTCGAATACTGCTTTTCTTTTCTCGATACTTTTTTTTTTTTGCTTATCTCCTCCTCAGAAGGAGGATGAAGAACTGGACTGAAAGCTTTCAAAAAATGTAGCCTGTGGAGGGTAAGGGGAAACGCAAAACCTCGACATGCCAGCAGCCTTTTGGCAAAGTTTCCACCATCTGAAAACACAGTTCTGTAACAGGGAAGTTATGGGCAAGATCAACAATAAACAATGAAACTATAAACATAATTCAAAGCAGTTAAGAGATTAAGACAAATGTGCTGCTTAATAATTTTATGCTAATTGTCCTAAATGAAACTACCAAGCCTCCCCTCTGTTTAAAAAAATTTTTTTTATTAACTTCTACTCTGAAATCGTCATTGTGAAAATCTTTTTGTCATCTCCTAGTTCAATCAATATATTTTAGAGCAATTCAATTATTTCATGGATGCCAAAGACTCATTTCACTCTACGCAATCTGCAGTTAGAAAGGATGTCAATGATTTTGTGACTCAGAATTTCAAAGTTGAACAACAAGGTATTTGAAGTCTAAAAGATACCATTGAGTATAAAATGCTTACATCAAGATTTACTCTTAACCCTGACATTTTTTATTGTTTTCTTCCACCAAAAAGAGTTTCTAGAATGTATCAGCATTGGCAAAAGACCAGAAGAACATTATTTCTTTTTTTTAGACAAGAATTCAAAGCTTGAGTTTAGGAGACAAAGACACAGTTCTCATACAAAATCTCACTGTCTTTACTGCTGAGATTTAAGTCCCAAATGCAAACAAACTCATATTACCATGATCTTCGAAGAATAATGCTTCCTGGGAGGGAGCTGGGGAGGGGAAATATGTCCCTTCAACCTTTCAAATAAAATTTAGATTAAAATCTGATAGCTCAGTGTGCGATATAACGTTCCCCTTTGAAATGAGTTGATACTATTACTTGTCAGTTTGTGCAAAAGACATCAATAAGTCAAAGTATAATTTATATAGCAATTAAAACACTTATGTACATTAAGTATTTCATAGTATTTCGTGTTTTCTGCAATGTGAAATAAAGTTTAATACAGAGACGCCTTTGTGTACTTTTTTCCCCCGTTCTTGATTATGTGAGCATCCTCTACTATTCAGACAGGAAATAATCACACATCCACACAGGAAAACATTTACCCGCTACATAAAATTTAAAGAGAAATGAGAAATAAAGATCATAAACATGGGAACAAACAGCTCTTCAGATCACCATCACTTGCAGTAAAAAACGTGGTTTGAAAAACTGGTACTGTAATGAAAGTCATCATCCTGTGGCAGGGGGGTTGGAACTCGATGATCTTCAAGGTCCCTTCCAACCTAAACCATTCTATGATGATCCTTCACTGTACATATATGTGAATTACAGCGTGAAGACCTTCACCAAACCTCCCTACCTGATTTTGTGGACCTTTCAACCGCACTAAGGGATTCTTTACTTATTTTTTCATTTTTATCTTCAGGGGACCGTCGAGGAATTACAGCAGTTTGAGATCCTTTTCGAGCAGGAACATGTTGTCCTTTTTTAGCATCTGAGTCTCTGGACTCGGACAAATTCTTCCCATCACCAGATTCCTGAAATAAACATTTACATGTTAGCACGCTACTGAATGCTACAATAAGCCAATATGTAAATACCACACATTTTTCCCATTTTTTTTTAAAGTATACTGTATAATGAATTCCCTGGATGTATGCACCGTCATATAATATTTTAAAAAAAGTTACTGAACAATATCCCAAATTACTGCCAAGTATTGCTTAACAATGTCTTTGAAATATTGGCCAAAGACACATCACAGGCAATTTGCAGTTAAGCTCTATATTGAAAACCACTATGTTTTCAGCTATTTTAAGAGGTCTGGGATACCAATGAACATGGCTTAATCAGTTTGGGCCACGTAACCACAGGAAGTCACTTATGATTAGAAAGCACACGTAAACCAAAATTAAACGGAATACCTTACATGTCAGAATTACAATACTACTATTGAGAAATAAGACAAAAAGGATAACTGATGATTAAGTTATGATTAACACGATGCTATATACTAAAACACTCTAAAGAATTGTAATAATACCATCTTACTGCTCTTGCAAATTATCCTTTGGTTAGTAAAATGAGACAAAGAAAGTAGGAATGTCCTAATTGAAATGTTAGGCATTTTCTTCCATGTACAACCTGAAGTTAAAACAATAAAAACTAAAATACTGTTTTCATATTATTTTACAGGTATTTAAAAGATCTGTGGTTTATGCCATACAGCAAATTGACAGATGTCCTGTAAAAGTGCTTAGAAATCTGAAAGAAAAATGCACAAAGTTCTTCACCATTTCTATATGCACCTATATGTATAGGTGTCTATATACACACATACAACATGCATATAACATAAGAGAAGTTATCATCTCAAAAGAGTCAAGCCAGTTAGAAAATGAAGTAACTCTGAATATAATAATGGAGAAGTTTTAAGCTAGACTCACAAAAATGTTTGAAACACGGTATTTTAAATAGCAGGGGGTTAGGAGGAAACTCCTTCTACTCCCGATAATTATCAAAACTTTAAGCATTAGATGAGACTCACCCGTCTGAAGATTTTGACTTTGTGCTTCCCAGTGTCCTCTGTTTGCTTTGTTTTTTCAGTTGTTACATTTATACTACAAGTTGGTGTTTGCTTTGACATCCCCGGTTTTTCACACTCAATTGCTTTTTCTTCTCTATGGATTTCAAGTTTCACTTGAGTATCTTGTACACTTTGATCAAAACACTCCATTTTTTTGTCTTCTTCAGCACAGCATTTCACACACACATATTCTTTATCTTCTTCACCCATCTGCTGTGCTTGAGATAGACTCAGTCCAACACAATCACCATGAAACCAATCATCACATCTACCACAGCCTACCATAAACCTGAAAACAAAATAAGACGTAAGTCAGTGTACAGACTATAGACTATGAAAGAAGACACAGCAACTTAAGCAGAATGTACCAATATTTGGTTTGATTTGTGCATCTCAACAATTCCTTCTTACCTGGTATGTGATTTTCTTGTAGCTTTACATCCATCTCCAGCCTTACGACATGGTATGATCTTCCTGAGAAACAGGGTTTTTGCCTTTTTGCCTTTTGCAATAGTCCAAGAGAATATCATAACCTCACTATGTTTTTTCTGTAACCTGCCCCTAAATCCTACCCACAAGATTTTTTCAGACTATTGTTAAAAAAAAATTATTAGGAAAAAAAATCCACAACTCTCAAAACCTGTAAACTTTTGTTTGAGAAGAAAGTTTTCTTGCAAGAGCATATTATCCTTGCTTTCCTTCAAATATGATCAACATCCTTACAGCAGGAATGCGAAGGCTGCAGTCTTCCGTAAAGTAAGAGATGTCTGAGTGTTTTGACGAGAATGATCAGCACAGAAACATCAAGATATTCCAAATGAGTTCGTATTTTACATCGCATTCCTTAGACTGTTAATACTGAATTACTCCCAGAAATTTATAGAATCATAGAGTGGTTTCAGTTGGAAGGGACCTTAAAGATCATCTAGTTCCAACCCCCAGGACTCTTTGCTAGTGATTACGTGGCCAGGAGTTTGGCTTCTAACTACATCTGGCTAGCTTGCAGTGACTGACCGACTAGTTTTAAATAAAGTACATGCCATTTTCGTGTTGCTCAGCAGCTATTTTATTCAGAGCTAGTAGTTATTTAAAGAATGTTTCACACACTAAAATGAGTATCATTTAAAGGACACTTTTCACCTCACAGTCACTGAAGTTGTTTAATTATTTTGAAACTAAAAGTAACTTCAGGTACAGATAGTATTTTCAGTGTTTTAAAGATCACTTGGTCTAAAATAAAACCATAGTTTCTGACTATTTTACAGAAGCATTTTGAAAACTTCATTAGGTATCACTAGTACCTAATTCCACTGAAAGGTACAATTTCCAGTGGAACTATTTTGGAAGGATCTGGAATTTCAAAGTTAGACAAGTTTTACACCTCAATAAATCTATTTCAGGAGACTTAATTGGTAGTAATTATTTTTTACAATCTTTTCTTACAAGAATGAATCTAGCATCATTACTAAAGATCTGCTTTCAAATTATGTAGGAAGATCTCTTGCATTATCCACTTCTGTGCTCTTACCCCTTTTATAAATTTTTTTGTTTTATACTTACATAAAATGTATATCTACTATGATATATATTGCCTGAATAAAGAAAATACTGAAAGACTGAAAGTGTATTATGAAAACCATGAGTGCTTTGTTAATACTGAAAAAATTACCAAATTACTAGTCCTTAAATTTTGTAGAAGACAGACCTGATTTAAAAAGTAATTCAATGAAATGCTGGTTGTTCGGGCAATATATTCAACAAGCTAAATACACTGACCTGCAAACCCTGTTTCCTTAATCTAGTATCTTATAAATCTTTTTTGTAAGATGATTCTAAGGAAAATTATTCCTAAAGTATGTATGTTCCTATTAAGGCTAGGATCTGCTATCTGGTTCCTTCTTACCTTATTTACCTACTTCACAAAATCATATAAATATTACAGAACATGCTTAGAGGAACTAGATGAACTCATGCACCAGAACTAGATGAACACTCCAGAGGGTTTGATGCAGGTACTATATTCAAGAAGCTACAGGTATCTCAAGAGACAAAAATACCTATTTCACAGCAGATGTTTGAAACGTAAAAGTAAAAGAAGAAAATATTGTGGCTTTATGCTCTGGTCCTTGCTTACCCAAAATAAATCAGGATTAAATTCTGCTGAAGTAAATACCATTTTGATGCAAAATGAGTGTCAGAAGCTTTAAACTTCTGGCAGTTTGAGAAAAAGGTAATTTCCACCTTCCCTAGCCTATGATGCTGTTTGCTACATTTGACAAAACCAGTTTTTAAGGTAGTTTGTGAAGAAAACTATTTTCTCTTTTTTAATTTTCTTTTTTTTTCTGAGCTGCAAGTACATTTTTGGTATTAGTCACGACTAACAAACAGTATCTGCCCATCTATTTAGTAGTTTCAATTAGGAAGGCAGAGGTTTCTTCACGTTTTGTCAGTACCTCAGTCTTTTCAGATCCACGTTCCAGCAAAATGGAGATACAAGAAAGGTAACATTAGGGGACAATTGTTTCTGATGGTTTTAACAGAGTAATACCATAACATGCATAATCACAAGAAGCAAACAAGAGAGAAGCGATGGGACTTCAACACAAAGATGATTGCTCCTTTCTGAGAGCTTACAGCCAAACATGATGGCAGAAAATACAGTGCGAGTGCCTGTTTCACAACTGCAAGGATCCGCAAGAGGATACATCTCTCACCATGGCAAGAAAATATTAGTAAAGCTCTGGGAATACCAAAACTGGTTACAAAATTTCAAAACATAAGATTTTCTACAGAGCTGAAATAAGATCAAATCATACAGTCAAGTACTTCTTGCATAAAGGGTATTTTAGTGTAGTAATGAATGAATGCCTTTTGGTTAAAAATAGAATGAAACCAAGACTACACCATCTTGAAGCCACAACTACTATCTGAATTTTTATTAAAAATATATGGGGTTTTTTTCCCCTGTTTGGAAATTCAGGCATAGGAGACTACTGAGCAAGGCAGACTGCAACCTTTAGCAACTAAAACAAGATTTTGATTATTTAGAAAACAAACTAAATCTGCAAAAAAAGCAGAGATGAACTCTGGAGACTAAATTACACAAGACGCTGCACATCTCCAACTTTAAATTGACAGCCCGTGGAATTTTTAAGCTTAGCTCACACATCACAAGTGGGCAACAGGGATAGTGTATGATGAGTAAAGCACCAGATAGTCGTCCAATCTTACATCTTTATTTTCAGGTCTATTAAAAAAAAGTAAAAAAAACCTATAATGAATTCGGCTCAGAAACAGATTGTTCTTCTCTATGAATGTACACCAAAACTGACAGATGTCATTCAAGCCATCTTAAGCAAACTACTGAAGATGGAATATCCATTTAGCTTCATTCCAGTCTTCACAATAAGGTTTCAATTACACGATATTTAAACACACACAACAGAACTTCAGAATTCAAGATCCAGAAACGAACACTACAAAGACAATCTGGAAATGTCCATAAAGCCTGTACTATAAAACAGAATGTAGTGTTTACAATTGTCTTGCTTAAACCTGGTTATACAAAATGGTAATAAAAATACTGGTGCTGCCTGAATGAAAAAAAAAAAATCATCACTATTTCTACTAGTATTTTCACACTAGTTAACTGCAAGACTGTGACTTCTGATGCTGGGAGAGAACCTACTGATTTTGATACCAATAGTGTAAGTAATCCTTTTTACCATAAGGCCACTTTTACATCTTTGTCTCACTCATCTGCACACAAAACACAATTATGATTTGTAATAGCAGTTATAATTGGGTAACGGGCAATGCTCAAAGACTAAAAAGATGAGTCAAGGGGAACTGAAGCCTGGCTTGAAGGATCAAGGATGTCCTCTTGTACAGCTGCCAGTGTTGTGACTGAAGAGGTTCTGATATCTTGGACTATTAAGACACCACAAAGTTTCTGACTGTAGACTGCTTCAAGTTTGAAGTGCAGGAGTTTTACCCATGTTGTAAGGCTGGATTACCCATGGATGTAAAGCTGAAAGAGAAAGAAAAAATTGTTTTAAAATATTAAGTCGTTCCACATTCAATAATTGTATTGCTTTCATTGGACTTAATATAAAAACAAAATTTTGGTCAAGAAAAAACTAAAAAGAGCTGACAGGTGACAGCAGACAGTACTATAGTTCAGTGGGACCTTTGCAGAGAGTATGTTCTTGTTTCATTCCTTTTGAAGAACCCTCACGTCAGCATGAAAAGATGCACCTTAAAATCGGGAAGTAATAGAGGATACATTAAAAAAAAAAGAGAGAAAATACTTAATACAAACTTTCTACAATCTCTCCTAGGATTGAGGTATTTTCTTTGTTGTATTATTTGTAGTAAATTAAATTCATCTCTTAGATGAAAAACTCAGGCTTGGACTATTTATTTTCAAAATATACAGGCCATGTTTTAAAATTAATTTACATACATTCAATTTATGTAACAAAAGCAAGTTTCTAGAGTAATCCATTACTGTGAAATATGATTTTATAAGTAAAACAGGCAGAAACCATCTTATTCATAAAACAATTGTTTGTTGTAAAGCTATACTTATGAGTAAAACAAAAGACAAAAAACTGGGAGCAGTCAGAAGAGTTCAGTGCAGGCCAGTAATCAGCATTTTAAAATTAATTAATTATGTAAGGTGCATTGCCACAGAAAATCATTTACTTCAGAAATAGTTGCCTCTCGTTACTCCTTTGCATTTGTGGTACGTAGCATAGGGAAAACACTGCAACAGGACCCAAATCTTAACAAAAAATTTGCAAAACAAACTATTCAAAACAACACCCTAACCCTGAACTCACCTAAGAATCAAACCACTGCTGATGCACTTTTTAAGGACTTAAGGATTTAAAGCATGTCCCACCCTGCATTCCTCCCCAGCCCCTTAATGGCACTGTTCACCAACCTTCTATAAAATCTGTTTTAAATTTGCATTAACATTACAATTGTGTCTCAGCTGCATTGATGCTACAGTCCAGTCAACATTAAAGCAGAGACACTGCATGGAGGCAACTGTTTTTCCTTCAGCTAATTCAGATGTTTCTAGTAGAGAAGATATTGACAGCAGTTTTAGCCAGAGCCTGTGTTCCACATCAGTGAAGTAGTACAGGCTTGATGTAAAGCCGAAGTCAAATGAGTGCCAAAAAAAGAAAATTGTACTACCTTGTCAGAGCACATATATATATGAGCAGTTTCTCTTGTTTGCTTTTTGGTACAAGTCTAACACAGGGGACATGACTTTTCAGGTTTTGAACTTCTAGAAACAAGAACAACCTCTCTCCAAAGAAACACTATCAGCAGATCTCTTTACACGGAATTTGCAGCGTAGGAAAAAGACACTGCAAATTTATTTCCTAAATGTTAAGTTTCAGTAACTCATCTTTTATGCAATATAAGTGCATTTTTTCCTTAAAGGCACAATCTTCTTTGTTTTCATATTATGGGAACCTCTCCAAAAAGAGGAAACACGCAGGGTTACAAGCAACCTATGCTCTCTGAATTAAAAGTGAATGCATAAAACATGCCCAACAACAAAACAGGAAAATCAAAATCACTGAACTTCCCAAAACCCTGAAAAAAAACTATCGGTACAATGCATCTCCTAACATTAATCACAATTCTGTAAGGAAAAACAAAAAAATCTTTAAGGGAAGCTCCATTACCAATGGATTCTACACACATCACGTCTTGTAAAATCTGGATACAAAGTTCTATAAACTGCATACATACATACACTTTTTTATAAAACTATGTGTTTTAGACAACTCGTGCTACCCATTTGCCAGATTTCCTAATGGTACTGATATTAATAATAATCCTACCAATACTGCAGCAGAGTAATATAATCCATATAAAAAAAACTCTACTAATAAAACGGTACAGCTGTAAACACAAAACACACTGGAGTCCGTCCATTCTTTAATTATACACTACAGTGCTATGTTTATACTGTCATTCAGGTTTTCCACAGCTGTGGCTGGACATGGATGACAGCTTTTAATGCTGCAAGGCTTTTCACAGTGGAAGAAAGCAGTAACAGAGGCAGAAAACCTAAAAGCATCATCCATGACCGTACATTGATGACATCTTACATAATCTACAGTTTAACACACTCATACTATTCAATGAACATTTACTAGAACTAAGGCATCATAATTATTCTAATTACTGTTTCTTGTGAAGAATGTTGTCACAACAATGATTCACTTGCTGTATATGCATCTACCCTTAAAAAAATATGCACATGTAACTTAAGGGTGGTTATAAGTTCGGAGCCTTAATCTCCTTTCTCAACCATTCTCCTTTGTACTGGCTGTAAAAATCATATGATCACCTGGCTCCAAAATAGTTTACTGAAGTATCAGCACTATTTTCAAAAATACAAGTGTCCTAATAATCTTTACTACACAGGAAAAAAACCAGTTTGCAGATTTTTTTTAACTTCATCCATCAGCCAAAGTAATTTTCTGTATTAGAGCTGTGCAGAAACTTGTTAGTGACTATGTGTATGCAAGAGATCAGGAATACTATATCTTAGCTAAATCAACTCCTGCACTTTCCAATTAATTGCCTTTTACAATATTACTAATTTTTTCTGCATGTTAAAGCAGAGCTGAAATGTGGGGAAAAAGATGATCTTAAATAAAACTCTGGTCCTGTATCACTCAATTTTTCTGTTAGCTCTGAGAAGTCCCATTTGTGTCTGACCACACAAACTGCATGATCAGATTCCAAGCAACAACAAAACAAAACAGAAAAAACCCACAAAACAACAAAGGAGAATGCCCACAATCCCACAGCCTATAAAAAAAAAAAAACCACCTTACTAGAATTGTAGAAATCAAAAGAGGAAGTCACCAGCAACAAATTAAAGCTACGAACTTCCCTCATGATATAATGCTCTCATGAAATAACGCCTTCATGAAATAATGGAAACAGAGTATCTCAAGTTATGTACTATAAATTAATCAGAAATTGGTGGAACTTCTTCCATTAAAGAAGACAGAGTGAAAACAAGGGAGACAATCCACAAAGTATCAGTTATGTTTTGTCTACAAAGGGGGCAAGAAAGGAATAAGCTCAGCCCTCCAACCTGCAGAGAACTTGAACATCTACAGTGAAAACTGGACACATTTATAATATAAGCCTTTACATCACAAGGCTGCATATGATGCATACCAAGAAGAAATCTTACATTAGCAGATTTCTCACTGTCTGTAGAGCTACCATCTTCTTCTAACTCTGTGCCAAGAAATGAAACATTATTTTTTTCTTCAGCTATCTTTAAAGATCTTTTATTTGTCTTCAGGAAAAATAACTATTGTTTGTGACAAAGCCTAAAATTTTCAACATCACTTGAACTCATTAAGAAGCTGAGGTCATAACTTCAGTCTGTAACATTTTTCTATGTGATATGCATATCCATATACATACCTATATTTCATCTATAGATAGATGAATGAAAATTTATGTGCATGATTTCTGTTATTAGCTGATGAGAAAACATCTGACAGCAATATGGGAACACAATAGTAAGGTCAAAGTTGAAAGCAATACTATAAGTAACAACAATTGAAACTTTGAAACTGAAAAAAAACCACCACCCTGTTTCAAATGTGCTGAAAATTACTAAGTAAAAAAAGTTACATTGTTATTATCTGACTTGCCCAGAAACATAAGGTTTAGTTTTCATATGAAGGAACAATTACTTTTTTGTTATGTTGCAAAGGTAAATCCCTGAATGGGAATCGACACAATACATCAAGCAAATGGACTGAAACAATTAGTCCTGAAGCCAAACGCTGACCACCCACTCTCTCGGGTAACGAAGATTAAAATACAAAACAGCTATGTTGGTTCCAGTTTATAAGCACAAAGACAAGTGGAAAACAGAGCATGAGTAGTCATTGTTCAGGTGCCAAAGAATGACAATCTATTAACAGAAAAAAAACAGGCATTCCTCTTATAAAACAAGACATGTTGTAACTTGTTAACTTTTTTGATCATGCAAGTCACACGTTTGTAAAAAAGGATTCCTCCCTTCTCAGCCAAATCCATTGTATTTGCAATGCAAGGTAAGCATACTTTGACTTTAAATGTGGTCAGCAAATTATTGCATGTATTCCAAAAGATATAAATTGACTCCATTTGTCAGGTGCTGATTCTGAAATAAAACAACATACAAATACCATCCTCCTTCTACTGTTCTTCCAGCAGGCACAGTAAGATTACTCTGGGGCTGTGAAAGGCCTACGTAAGTGTCCCCCTTTGGGGATTCTGTACACAAACAAGGCTGATGAAACAATCTCCACACATTATCTTCAACCTGAATCAATTTTCCAAGCTTAGTATTACATTAACTACAAGTTAGTGGCTTTGTGTTTATTGTAGGGAATACAAACAGGTTCAAGTGACCACTATTTTGCAGCCTGAATTCTAAAAGTGTTTCATTAACACGACATACTGCAAAGCTCCTGTGTACGTCATTTCCCAACTTGTACCGCAACATTGATCAAATTTTTTCAAAGTTTAAAGAATCATAGAACAGCATATAAACACAAATATTGTTTCAGATCTTAGCTCTGCCTTTGACATTTGTTGAATTTACTGTCTTTTGACAATATCGGTGTCTCACACTTTCTCCTTTTCTGCTATACAATAAACAGAGGGGAAAAAAAAGTAAGTAGGCTGGCCAGCTAGGCTATTACAAAAGGGAAAAAAAAATTCCTTAAAAAGCAATCCACAAAGTGAATTAAAAAAAAAAACCTTGTCATTATAGTCAATTTTCATAGTTTTGCTGTTTTTCCAAGTGGTAAAAGTGGAGCTTATGTTACGTTGATTTTTTTTCACTGTACTGAAAATGTTTTCTTGTTCTTGCACCAATAATTAAACAAGTACAAAAATGCCAAGGCACTCAAGAAATGAGTTTTGCTTCCTCTTGTATCTTAGTGACAACACGCGAATCTGAAAGGTTTAAGAGTTCCTATTTGCAGCATGCAACTACAAATAAAAGTAGTTTGAACAAACTAAAACTTCATTTTTTAGAACAGTGATGACAAAAAGTGCTGGACTGACAGTCTTACGTCTTCTGTTATTAAGCATGGGCTCAATACTGCAAGCTTCCTCACTCCACTGTGTCTCAGTCCCATTCTACATACAAAAATTCTATGCTTATGTACTAAGTATCTTTCTACTTTTAGTGAATTAGATCTTTTCCCACTGAAACTGCTGGCTGTGTCAACAGTTTTGTAACACAGACATATTAAAAAAGAAAAAAAAAAAAAATCTTAAGACTGACGTTATAAAGTTGAGGATACCAGCAATCACCATCTGTAGCAACTCATGGGCTCTCTCAATCCGACCTCAGATGGTGATCCATGCATTATACTATTCTTCTAGCAGCAGTAAGAACTAGCAATGCAAAATTGGTTTGTTGCATTTAATCCTGTATCAACCCATAGTATGTATATCTTTTGCAGCATTACTTTGACTTTATAAACTAAAATAAGCAGATTTAGTTCTGCCTCACTGCTGTATCTTCCCAGTTTTGCTTAGATCCGCTTAGTATTAAAAATCAAGAGGTTTTGAACTCTACCAAGACATTCAGAACAAGAAAACCCATAGAATGTTTACAATGTGAGCGAAAATACAAAGAAAACAGGAAGAGTTCAACTCAAAGCTGACTTTTTAACAGGTATCAAGCAGTTTAAACTCCCAATATGCATATTTGCTTTAAAAAAAAATCCACATAAGCACTTTCATATCAGGAAGCAGCCTTTCTGAATTTAAACAATTAATTGAAATACAGACTACGCACGTACTTCTACCATTGTGGTAACACGAGATGATAAAAACTAAGGAAATGCATACTGTGTAAAATTAAACACTATTATAGAGGCATAAATGGTAAAGCGACAGTCCTAACAATAAAAAGATTTAAAAAAAAAAAAAAAAACAAACAAAAAAACACACATGGAACTAAGTTTGAGTTCCCCTTCAATCAGGGGAATTCTCACCAACCAGGCAGAGCAAACCCAGTGTTAATTCTTTTAATAGGCCCCATTGATGCAGTTACTATAGCTGCAGAGCAAATGGATTTTATGTATTTGTTTTTCAAATATGATATAATAAGTCAATAAAACTCACAAGGGCTCTTCTTAGATACAAATCAATGCTATAAAAACCTCAGGCACAAAGGTAATTGTTCCATATTTCACTCTGACATACAGAGTTCTAAAGCATACCCACTGAAAATTACTATTAAAAGTTTCTCTCACATAAGCAAAGACTAATCAGAAACTTCTTCAATCTGAAATTAATTTAAAAAAAGACAGGCAGATAGAACTGCAATTATGAAAAAATACTTCAATATTATTACCACTTTTTATTTTCTGGATTTAAAGGAATTCTTATTCTTGGACTGATAGTTCATTAGTGATACCCAATGACCTTTTTCAGTTCACTTACAGTGTAGAAGAATAACTTTTGTCACAGAGAAACATTATCAACTTTAGCTGTGACCTCACTATTAGGTTTAATCAAAGGCAATTCCAGATATGCCCACATATACGTTTTATAGGATTGTTTTAGGTTTGGTTTTGTTGTTTTGTGGTGGGGTGGGTTTTTTTGGTTGTGGGGTTTTTTTGTCTTGGTTTGTTTTTTTTTAAGACTGATGATCTCCTCCCTGCCTCCAACTACTTCAGGTAATCCTGTTACATGAAAGCCTCACATCAATGATTATACAAATGGAAAAAACCCTCTCAGTCTCTAGGTATTAGAATCACACTTATAATAGATAAAAGTTACATGCAAACTACTATTTCTTTTTTTTTTTTGGTTGATGGTGATCCTTCAACTTAAGGGGTCTCTGTAAAGAAGGAAATGACAATCTGGAACACAGACATCTTAGTCTTATTTCTTTTCTATGAAAAAAAGTCAAGTTTAAAGTATGTATTTTAACAGCACAGCAAAACTACACATTCCTCAAAAAAATGTATGCACATAATAAAACATTTCTTGTAAAAATTTTTGACCAAACTAGTTTCTAATGTTCTACTTAAAAGACAAAAAACCATGTATGAGTGCAAAGGAAACTAATTGACAGTAGAACAGACACGCTTCCATTATAAGGCTATGCCTTTTCATTGTAGCACCAGCAATATGAAACATTTGGTAAGAGAGGACAAAAAATTATCTTCTGAGACCAATAATAAGTTCCTCAGACACAAAGCCACACACACCTGTTGCCATGTGGCTTTTTGCAAAAGCCACACTGCTTGCTGGGCACCCAAACATATTTGCTTTCACTAGCAGAGGTATGTTCCAAGCCTTCCCGTTTAACAGTTGAAATGTTATCTGGAATGAACAACGGAGGCTCATCAAGTGAAAGACTTTTGCTACTTCTTCTCTGGCGAGGTTGAAGATTCTTATCAATTCTTTTTGATTTGTTTTTTTCTTTATCATCCTCCTTCATATGTTCTACAACAAGGGGATCCTTTGTCTCTGCCTCTTCCTTTGCGCAGCTATTTGTTTTTAGTACAGTAGCAAGCTGGTGTTTCTGACCCTGGGCTTGCTTCTGACCAAGATTTGAAACATGCCCTGATAATGGATGCACGGAGCGATGGGAGTCTTTAGAACAGCTTTGATGAGTAGGAGATTTCTCACTTGCTTTTTGAATTGATGACTTCTGTACTTGCCCAGAAGCCTGGACTCGGGGTATTTTCTTCAGCGTTGTATTGGTCTGCTTTTTTACAGTCACCCCTGAAACACAGCTCCTTGCTTTCAAACCCAGATCAGATTGTTTCTTCCTAATTTTAACTGGGTTATTTGGATGCTGATGACCCTCTTGCTCATCTGCATTCCGCTTCAGACTTGCTGAAGATGGACTGTGAAGACCTGAAACAGTAAGACCAGCTCTTGTTCTTGAACGTGTTATTTCCTGTTGCACTGTACCTGATTTCTGTCGAGTACCTGCAGTCAGATTTTGCTTATTCTGTATTATAGATTTACTATGCCGGGGCCTAATGTTCTTTTCACATTTTGATGAAATGCTAATTTGTTTATCATCATCCTGAAATTTTGATGCCTCAGCACCTTCTGCTTTAGTACTGCTGATCTGCTCCTCTACATCTTGGCTTTTTTGGTCAAGAACAGTGCTATCTAAAATGCTATTTCCTGGGTCAGCAGAAGTAAACTCTTCACTTTTCAAGTCTTTATTATCAAACTCTGTACTGTCCAACAATTTCTCAGATGAATCTACAGTTTTCTCCACTCCCTTATCATCTACAGGTTCTGTTACACATTCCTTTACTGACAATGTATTTTCATCAGGAACTTCCACATTGTGCGAGCCTAAATTACAATCAACCCCCTTTTCTATAGAGCTGGACAAATTTGAAAAGGTCTCACAAATTTCACTTGGATTCACGCAAACACTAGACAGATCATCACCTTTCCCAGTTACCCCACTTTGATCATGCTCTTCTGTTTTCTCCAACTCCTCTGTTTTATATTCAGTCTTTTCTTCTGAAGAAGTTTCAGAGCCCATTGAATCAATCACATCATTTGCTTCATTTTTAACTGCAGTAATTTCAGTATCTGCAGATACTGAACAAACTGACTCAACATTCCCAGATTCAGTCTTTGTTGCAACCTCTGTTATTTCCTTTGTTTCTCCAGAAGAAGGAGAACAGGGTCCTGCTAAATTAGCACAACTTAACTCTTGGGGTGTTTCCTCAACTTTTGCCTGCTTAAGACTTTCAGACTTTATTTCATTCCCCTCTTCAGGATGAGGAACACATTTTGTATTACTTTGGGATGCTGATACTGCTGCTGCCGTTCCTTCTGTCTGTCCTGATCGTCTTGTACTACGCCTAACTTCTTTAGGTTGTTCTGTTTTCAAGGGTGCAGCAACATCTGTCTCTTTAGCTGGACTTCTCTCTTGTTTCTGTCCTGTTTTTGGAGCAGATCCACTTTTTACAGATGATTTCTTGGTACTAACAAGAGGTGCAACATTCGAACGCTTGGCTAGCGTGCTCTGTCGCAAACTCCGAACTGGTTCTAGGAATGGAAAAAGAAAATGTCTTAGGTATACTGCATCCTCCTCTTTTCAAACACAAGACTTACATAGAATAGAACTGATTTAGCCTGATTTAGCTTACTGGACACAAAGAGAACATAAAACTTAAGTCATTTACTAAACCTAAAACAAAGAAATAAAAAAAAAAAAACAGGTCTCTACTTTAGAAAGTTATAAAATTACTTGCATTTCAATTTTACACTGCCAGTTTGGATGTAAAATCACATTATTGTAATGGCTATGAAAGTTCTGAATAGTATATATAAAACACAAGTGATGATAAAAAGACAATCAAAACCCACTCTACTTTTCTACCACTCAACTTTTTCTACCTCAAGGAAAAATTGCACAAGCGATATTATGATTAGAGTACAGCTGTGAAGTTTACCCAGCTTTTAGAGAACGCACTATATGAATCTGAGACACAGGCACATTCTCACTTGACGACATCTCTTCCATTTTCTAAACAAGAAACCACTCCAGTGCCTTTTTAAAAAGCATATTCACCAGCTTTGTACTACAGGCTCTTATTTAAATTCTGACTTCCCTATTAAGTAGTTTTATCTTTTTAACTCAGCCTACTCTACAGGGGGAAAATAGCAGAGCTGTCAATAACCCCACCAGTTCAACAAGCTAGAAAAACCCTAACCATAATCAATTAGCTACCTCACAATTTAAATATTTGATTGATCCTTAAGCACACTAAGATACTTTGATCAAAAACTTTGACTGCAATCACTATAACCTAATTTAAAATTAAAAAAAAAAAAAACACAAATAAACAGAATTAAAATTGTAATTGGAATTAAAGAGCCATCCTAACCTAATATTCCAATGCTGCTTGCACATACAACATGCTTTTGCTGGTGAAGAACCACAATGCTAATCCGACGCAGGTAAAAGGATCAAAATCTCAAAAAATTAGTTTATGGCCTGTGGTCCTTAAGGAAGGCATCAAATACTTAACAAAGAGGAATTCAAACTGAGTAGTACCCTATGGATGCCGACTTCTAGCTCCAGTTTATAAAAAAGGAAACGTCTGTACTTGAATTCACACAACTAAATAGCAAAGCTTTACTTTAAATCTACAAATGTTGGGGGTATGGGATTATAAAAATTCAGCTGACTTTAGACGTGCAAAAAACACATCATCTATTGAATGATCACCTTGTGCCATTAAACGTGGCGATTTTCTTGGTGATGTGACTGATGTTTCTTCACA
This sequence comes from Pluvialis apricaria, assembly GCA_017639485.1. NCBI lineage: Eukaryota > Metazoa > Chordata > Aves > Charadriiformes > Charadriidae > Pluvialis > Pluvialis apricaria. The sequence continues at coordinate 100,204,617 of CM030009.1, forward strand.
ACGGCTCCTCAAATTCCTGTTAGGTAAAACAAGCTCATCTTCATCAATGGTGTCGTTACCACTCTCTTTAACTCCTTCTTCATCCATAATATCATCAAGACCAATAACTGGAAAAAACAAACAAACAAGAAAGAGCCTAAAACTTAAAATGATCAAAAAATGTTGCAGCTGTAATGGTGAACAAGACAGGGAAGAGACAGGGAAAAATAAATAAATTGGCCATCTAAAAACAAACCAAAGGGGAAAAATGAAGAAAGGCAAGACAGAAAATTCCCATGTGAGGCAGTTTCAGTGTAGAAGAAGCTATCACCCAAAGCTTAAAATTTCTGTAGATAGTCCTTACAGCTCTTTGGTGAACTCACATTTTTATTGTTTTTTTGCCACAGGAAGGTCCCCAGTCTTAGAGGATCAGCTGTCCCTCACTGTCCCTTCCCACCTAAGAAAAAGTGAAGAAAGGTAAACAGCAGAAAGAGCTGATCCAGAAGTGCAGAGAGTTTAAAATCACAGTTTTCTCACAGGATACAATTTTAAAACTCTAAGTCCCACCCACGTCACATATCTACATCTGTAACCCTTTCTTGGAAGGGCATCGAGTGCAGCATGCACTAGTCTCCCAGGAGAGTCAGAGAACATTGTCTTTGTCGAATCCTAGCCTCCACTAACCTGAGAAGGATCCCAGAGGTTGCTCCTGAAAATAGGTTTCCTAAGAGACAGTCAGGCCATTGTACCAGCCATTCTCCTCACTCTCTAAGTTTGGTTCTGCATAGGTAGCCTCTCCTATCCCAAAGATCCTATGTGTGATTAATGAATCCTGGTCCCTGTGGGATGTGAAATTTGTGAGATCAAGCCAAACACCCAAGTGATTTTACAGAATGCGTAGGAGGGTCTGACAAATACAACATGTACTTCAAACAACAAAGTATGCCTATTTTTCGCTATTCAGGCACCTACTTAGAAGCATTTTTAAGATAAACTAGCTCACATGACAGAAATAAGATATCTAAACATTTCTAACAATTGCTTACTTAAAACTGACTTAATAAATTTATCTTAGAAATCAAAATAAGCAAGAAGTTAATAGACATTAAAAATTCTTAGAATTTTTACTCTCAGAAAATCTGTCAATTCTTGCTCCTTTCCAAGTCTGATGTTACTGCAACTTAAAAAAAAAAATGTTTTTTTGAAGGCACTACAATAATGAGCATACTTTTAAAATAACAAAAATTGGAAGTTGTAAAACTACTGAAGCCAAACAGCGATGAATAGTCAAGTCTATCAAGACTGTATATCAATCCACAATCACCTGCCGTGAAGAATTAAAAAAAAAAAAAAAACAACACAACCAACCAACCTGTTAATTTTAAAGTTCAAATATTAGAAAGACTTTAAACAGCCTCTTAAGGAAGGCTGACCTTGGCACCAGGTAATCAGCAGCCTGGACCTCCATAATTAGATGGCTGTCAGGAGCTGAAAGCTAGAGTTTCTTGAGCTGACAACTTATTGTTACTTGTTTTATTTTAACCACAATTTTTAGTTACTGCATTGCATAGATCAGTTTACAGGAAAAGCATGTTTCCGGAAATTACTGGCAGCTTTTGCTTTCCAAGGCACAGAGCCACCTTTACGCCTGTGCGTGTGTACATATATACACAGATACCACACACAAGCTGCAGAGGACTGATAATGCTGGTCTTACTCCACTCATCCAAATATTCGTAATCACTTATTTGCTATAAGCTACGTACTGGGAAAAAGGACACAATGGCAAAAAGACGACATTGTAGCTGCCCTGTGAGACTTTATTTTCCCCATGATATCTAATACTAGCCATTGTCCAAGACCGAAAACTCAACGAGATGGGCCCTCACCCTAACTCCAGCTGCCCATTCTCAAAGACTATGTCCTCCCAACAGCTCCACATTTTGGTATTAGCATTCTCATTAAAGAGCGTTCCTACAAAATGCGGAACTGGTATTCGGAAACAGCCTGTGACAAAGGAGACTCCTTTCAGATCCTCTTCTGTTTCTTCAGTGTAGAACTAAACTACTAAGTTACTGAAGACAACATGACAAATAAAAACTACTCAGACAACTTCTGAAACAGCTTTGGAGCAGGTTTCAGGGCTGCCATAAGAGCCTCAGGTTTTACAATGTTCTTGCTCACGTTATTGAACTAATAACACAAGGGACACATTCAGTCTACTATTGACAGACAGTTTGAAATATTAGAATTAAAGTATTTCCATACTTACAAGACTCTGTGCTGTAGCTTTAATTTTACAGAGGAATTTGAAGCACAGAATCTTGCTAATTTCAAACCACCTGAGCTATAACTCAGCTAGTACAGCCCCATGAGGCCCCCAGAAGAGAAGCATTCGACACAGACCCTGCTGGGAAGAGAAAAAGTGACAGAGAATAGTAATAGATACAGAGGAGACTAGGACATTAAATTATGAAAGGGAAGTGGAGGTAGAGAAACAGCACTAGGAAAAGTAAACCAACAAAAGCAAAACCAGACAGAACTAAAAAGAAAGAGAGAGAGATTATCTTAGTAATACATGTCTAAAGATGATCTCAGTAATAAATATAGAAATTACGACAGAAGGATAAAAGATAGAAGAAAGAAAAAAAGAAATAAAAAACATATCTGAATAGAAATGTTTGTACCAGTGTACAACTGAACAAGCTTCACATAAGGAAAGTATGAATCACGTTCAACATAGTCATACTGGAAGAGGCACCACTGGCCTTCAAATCAATATTTTGAGTCTCTCCATTACTTGTAAAGTATTTAAATTGCTAAGCTACTGTGCTGTGCTACTGACTCATTTTTATATATGTTATACAATAATAGAATAACATACAGTAAAAAGTTTACTTGCAAATTTAAAGTAAAATTTTCCATGCGTTAAAACAAAATTGTGACCATTTTTTAATTCTTCAGCAATGTAAAATTGAAGAAAATAAGCCTTACTTGTCGGGGAAGAGAAGGGAAGGAGAAGAAAATACCCCTAAAAACATCATCAAAATCTTTGAAATTTATAAACATTTATTTTTATTAACATAAGTCTTCCCTTGATTATCTTCAGACAAAATTAGACAGAAATACTCAAGTTTTTGACACACTGGTAAAGGTAAATCTCAAATGTAGAAATAAACTTCTTTTCTGCAGATGTTAACCCTGATTTTCTTTTGCTTAGTTAACCACACAGAACAGAACTCCACTGTTGTTGCTGCTTTGCATTGTAAATGCTACGTCCACCTGAATCGCGCTAACAGCAGGACTGAGCAAATCCACAGTGGATTCCGTATATTAATTCTACAAGCATCACAAGTTATATGGAAATGGTTGAACATTGTAAAATTTCTACTATGTTACAGGCAGATGATAACATCAAAACCTAACATTACATTTCAGTGAAATGAACAGTGACAGTCTAAAGCAGTAACTAACATGTCTAGGTAAGCCTTGAGAAGAGGTAATAAACTCTAGGTAAGGCAATGAAACATATATATTTATACTGAAAAAATATCACTAAGTCTCAAGACTACAAACGAAGATGGTATATTTTATATGAAAACCTTTTTTCTATTGACATTTGTGATGCATATGTTCAAGAAACAGAATTAAAAATGCTGTTAGAAAAAAATGTACTTTGAAGAGAAATGAGGTCACTGATGATACAACTTATGTAAGAAAACACCAAATTCCAAATGTTTTACAGAAGTTTTTCTGTAACCCTGTAACCTGTTTAACTGAGAATTTGCTTACGAGTACAGTACTGACTGCACAGTGTAAGAAAAGAATCACAGTAAGTAACGTGAAATACTAGGTAAACGTTTACTCCCATTCTCCATTAATCTCTAAATTGTAAAGAGAAATTTTTCCTGTTTTTAGAATAAAAACATATGAAAATCAATTAGGATTAATAAACTTAACACAGCATGTATCTTGACAGAGGACTGAATCCCCATTTTAAAAAAAGATGGAGTTACATCACAGGCTATGGATCTATGGTTCTTTAGCGACAGGAGCCTGCTACTTTGGAAATAAAGCGTAGTAAAGCACAAATTCCAACAACAAAGTAAAAACAGTATCACACAAAGCACTTTCAATCAAATTAAGTTGTTTTATTAAGAAGAGAGCCTTTAGATGAGCTCTGCGATTCATAAACACATAAACTGCCTTGCAAATCCTATTATAGATCCAACCTCTCTCCATTCATAAAACTGCATAAAACTGATCCAAAGGAATAAATTACTAAAGTCTTCAGAAGGACCTAAAATGGTGAAAACTGGTAGTTTGTTATCTACAAACAGAAAAGCATGCAAAATAAACATTCTCCGGGTTCTAAATATAATACCAATATAGTAAATTTAAATTTTATACAGGAAAGTTACTACCTTGGTCACAAGACACTGTGCAACTGTTCACATGGACAGCTTGGAGGAAAGAAGGCATAAAGAGGTAAGAAAACTGAGAAAAACTCAATTTTGGGTTGCAATCTGAAGGTTACATTCAAAATTACTTCATATGCAGGAGGAAAAATACACGTACATTTGGCTTTAGTGAAAAGAGCCTGAAACGGCTAATGCAGCCAGACAGGACACTAGCTAAAGAGAAGAAATACTTGTAGTCAGAACAATTGGTTTGGCTCCCAAGACTCAGTAGGCAATCACAATTTTAGCAGAGGTAATGCTGATTTGAACAGCAGTCATGGAAAGACAGGCTAAAACTAGAAAGAACAGACTGCACTTGGGGGATACACTTTCCCAGCAATAATCCAGAGGGACAGGAAAAAAGGGCAATTAAAAAGATGTCCCCAACAGTCTTTGCACACTCTTATAGGATCAGTCTTCCTCACCATTTATGAGAAACACCTGATTTGATAAACATGCCCATAAACTAAATTGGTTAAAAGTTTATTATGAAATCCAGAAACGTCTCCAGATGATATGCAATTCAAATTCCATTCCCTCTATTACATGTATAATAAATCAAACTGCCCCAGTAAATGACATCCTGAAAAGCTACAGAACTCCTGATAGCTGAGAAATACCAATTCAGTGTGAACACTGGTTATTTACTTCAGTGGCGCATGACCAGTCTGACCTGCTACGCTCCAAAGCTTATAAATTAGTGGATAAGCTTCCAGCATGTTTTCCAGCAAGAACTAACAGAGCAAAACAGGAAACCTATCACTAGGCAACCATCCAAAGTTGAAAAAAGGTGTCATATCCTAAACTTCACAGTTTCCACTTCTGATCAAGGATTTGCTCAGAAGGGGGGGGGGGGGGGGGGGGGGGAGAAAGCAACCTCAAAAGCACATATCCACACCCACCTGCACCACCCAAACATTAAAGATGCCCCAGAGCTGTTTGTTCTGCATAAGCCACTCTACTGTGTGGGTCATTCAGTTCTCGGAAGAACAGCCGCCTGACCACACCGATCAACAGAAGCACAGGGACACCTAAAACATGATATGGGACACTTCTGATTGCTTCAAGAACTTGGGTTTCACTGAATTCTGAAAAGCCTCCTTTTGTCAAATTCTGTCTTATCAACTTCCACTATCAACTCTAGTCTTTGTGCTAATATCTACTTCAGCACAGCAAATGGCCTCCACTACTGCTAGGCTCCTATGAGCTGCAGTGAGTAAGATCTGTGAATAGCTTGTACTTTGATTCGCTGAAATAACAGAAAACTTCCTAACGAAGAGCAGCAATCTGCTCAGTCTAACCCCACACACCAGCAACCCGATTACATCTTCACAGTTTAGCAGTCACTCCACAAACACATCCTAAAAGGATTTCAGCATAACATCTGTTAATTTGACTCATAACCTTTCTAGCTTCTGAGACAGTCATGAAGAGTTGCTTCTACCTCTGCTCAAAGCCTTTAACAGGATCACCTGGAAAGAATCTTCTTGTCTTCTCCAAACATGTAACTGTTCAATCAAAGCTGAACAAGACAACCCCATTCTATAACACTGTGGCAATTACAGAGCAAGCTCATCGACAAGACAAAGACCAACAATGCTATCTAACTGAAGAAACCATTTAGATCCAGCACAAACTGGATTCAGGCCAAGACATGAACATGAGACTGCTTTACTGGTAGTGATATAATTCTTCCCACTAATAGATAGCCAACAGATATCCATTCTCAGGCTCCTTGCTCTTTGTCATACACCAGTACTGCTGACTATGAGATGCTCAGTACAAGAAAGGCATGGACCTGTTGAAGCAGGTCCAGAGGAGGGCCACAAAAACAATTACAGGGCTGGAACACCTCTCCTATGAGGACACACTGAGAGACTTGGGGTGGTTCAGCCTGGAGAAGGCTCCAGGAAGACCTTATTGCAGCCTTGCAATACTTAAAGGGGGTTTATAAGAAAGATGGGGACAAACTTTTTAGTAGAGCCTGTAGCAATAGGACAAGGGGCAAAGGGTTTTGAACTAAAAGAGGGTAGATTCAGGATAGATATAAGGAAATATTTTATGATGCAGTCAGGACAGATGGGGGTCTGAGCAACCTGATCTAGTTGAAGATGTCCCTGCTCATTACAGGGGGGTTGGACTAGATGACCTTTAAAGGTCCCTTCCAACCCAAACCATTCTATGATTCTATGCTGCCATCCTCCCCAAGAGAAGCATTTATAATCCAACTTACAAAATTTGCCTTTTCTGGCTAGATACTTCTAACAAGCAGTGTGATTGGAAATCAAACTTCAACTCAAAAAACTCTGTGTTTCTGTCTTATAGACAAGCACTTGAACTGTTCAAAGGACATACAACCAATTGCTACCAGTTTCTATCACATACAGTCAGATAACTGGTAACTCACCATAAAAAGAGCTTAGTATTAACAAAAAGCTTCGTTCACAGTGCATGACGTGCAATATAAACCGTAAACATGAGCAAGACAGCTGCAATGTTGATAAGTAGTAACTGGATTAGGCCTGTAAATAACACCCAACAAGAACTAATGAGAATGCAGCAGTAAGAAAAGGACCAGAAAGCAAACCCATACTCAAAACCAACTTAAGAGCAAGAGAGAAAGGGTTCTTAGACAAAAAGACCTGATCTCCGAAGTGAAGCAGAGAAAACATTGTCACAATCCTCATAGATTTGGTATGTGGGTAAGTAGGTCTGAAACAAATCCTTCTCAAAGCTTCTGCCACTCACACATACTCGTGTTCACATAAGAAATTTCATATTTAGAACATGGTAGAAGTTCTTTGGGTTGAAGGCACATAAAAATAGTACCTTGCTTTGAGCATAGGTTTGCAAATGCTCCTGAACTCTGCTCAAACCAAGCTCTCAAAGAAGTATTAGTGAGCCATGCCTTCTGCTCCTTCATTTCATTTGTAAGACAATACCACTTTAACCAAATCACCTCTTCAGCCCAACTATTTTTACCTTTATCTCTTCAGCCTACCCAGAGCAATCCAAAGCACGAAATCTTCACCACTTTAAAAACTGAACAGAACAGAGTACATTCCAGTTATTCATGGAGCAGCAAGCATGATAAATCTGTCCATTGCTGGCCTAATTTCCATGGGCATTTTGCTCTTTTCCTTAAACTGTTCCATGGTCTAGGCATGGGTTATGCAAAATACCATTTGAAGGTCTAAAACAAATTGTGATAAAAAAAAATTTTGCCTCTGGAAAAAAATTAACTCTTTTCTTCAGGAATGAAATCAAGAGCACAAGAAACAGCACCATCTACCATTTCAGTATTTCCTAAGTCTTGCCCTGCTTAACATAAATAGGTAACAACAATTGTACCTAAACCTAGTAAAACCTTACTGAAAATACATTGTTCTAGGTACCCTTTTAACCCTAGTGAAAGGTTAAAAGAAGAGCCAACCAACCATTCTGTTACCATACTGCTTAATGCACTACAGAATAAATTCATTGTGAAATCCTACACAGAGGGGGGAAAAAAGGACTGGAAGGATCAGAACATAGAAAACTATGACACACCAATGGTGTTGTAGCTCAAAAAGATGTACGTAAGGCAAGTTTTGTGGGAAGATTTATGCTTTTTAATTTTTTAGACAAATTGATGTTGGTGTAGAGATGAGCTTTCACGTGTACCGTCTGGAAAAACAGCCTTTGTATGGGTAACTCTTACCAAGGGTACTATCAACTTGCACAACTGCATTCTTACCAGGAGACTACATAAGCTGTGTTAGATCACCAACAGCCTCAGACAAATTAAATAAATCATGAGCTGTATGAATATTCAAGTAAGAAAGACAAGCAGAGAAACTTTGCTTCAAACTGACAATTGTTATTCTCAACTAAATAAAACGACAAAAACATACTGTGCTCCTGCTATCTCAGAATAAGGACAGTTCTTATGAAGACCTATAAAGAACAAGCAACAAGAACGCTTCATATACTTTTGGATACCCATTACATTAATTCCAAATCACATGCTTTAATTTACTTACTAAAACGTGGCTCTGCTCTTGCTTTCAGGTTTTAAAAAAAAATTAAACTCATGAGGTCAGCATAAATCAAATCAGTTTTGATTCCCTGAGTCTTCAGACAGCCTGAAATAGTAGCCCCCAAGTAAATGAGTTAGAAATTAATTGTGATTATTTAAGTATTAATTATTGCACTACTGATCACTTTTAGGAGAAATACCCAAGTAGTGCGCCAAAAAGCCGCCACAAGTCTGCCCATAACTTCCAAAATATCCAGCTATATGCTATGAGTTAATTCAAAAATTTTAAGTGCAGTATAGGTTTACTGGAGGATGCACAGGATGTAGTGTGAAACAAGAATCTACATCACTGGAAAGTAGTAAAAAATTTTAGAGAGGAGGAATTTGGTTTAGTTGTATACCTTGTACAGTCTTACGCACAGTAAGAATCATACAATTTTGTTTGGTGGATTACAGACAAGAAAGGATAGGGACTATGGCAAAAACATTAACAATGGCCTCAAATAATTCTCTACTGAAGTAATAAAATGATCAAATATTTTGTTTTGGCTTTGTAGTTCACTTTTTCTTTGCCTCAGTCAGTATCATCTTTGATTTACAGTTTTCCATGCTGTAATACCACTTAATTTAGTGAAGGTTAGAATTTAGCCTGTTAGTAGAAACAAAATACATACTATATCAGGAAATTATCAAGATTTTCAGAAACAGCTCATAAAAGTTACTAGAAAAAAATCAAATGTTGATATAATCAGTTACCTGCAGTAATCTACAACACTGTTCAGTAACCATCCTAAAAAATATTTTTTTTTAAACTTCCAGTCAAATAAAAAAACCTATTAAGCAGAGTATATATTTGTCTTCTACACAAAATTCAGTGCAATTATTCCAACTACTTGTCAATATAAATAATTTTAGGGACTGGATCACTTTTTTTTTTTAATCTTCCAAACCTACTCTACAAATCCTAAGATTATTTAAAAAACAAAACAAAACAAAAACAAACCACCACTTTGCTCTAAATTGGTTCCAGATCAGGTGTTTCCAAACAGTAAAAAAGATCTGCATCATCATTCCAGGGTTATGTTTGAAGCCAACCAAAGCAAAACACCCAGAATCCGGTTTTGGCTCAGTACCAGAACGCCTAGCACTAACAGAATAACCCTGAGGTCAGAGAAGTTATTTGGACAACTTACATGCTCCTACTGCTAATCTGGAATTATTACATTTTTTGAAGACAACTAGCAACTTCACTGACCAGGCACAGTACTTACACTAAATAAATCATGACTTTAATTGGGAATAACTTACATGTACTCAAGACAAAGCCTGAATTACTTCTGATCCAGATTAGGAACCTTCCTCTATTGTTACCCAACGAAGTTAAAAAGAACTGCACATAGTTTACATGCCAGGCATGTAAGCAGTGCAACAAAAAGGGCAGGAAGGAGACAGAAATCCCAAATTATAATTTCTACATTACGAAAAAGGGTTGGTACTAGAGTATAACTGTATTTTAAATTGTAATCTTAAAAAATTGTAACATTTACCTGTTGAACAAGGCATCTGGAAATTGGAATCATTGCTATCCAAAACAGGCAAACAGAACTGGGCACTTGCAGATCCTAGCATAGGATCCTTATCGCTGAGCATGTTCTTCAGCGAATCCTCTAAGACATTTTGACTTGTACTAAAATCCTCACAGACTTCATTCTCCAGGTTGGATCCTAGAAATAGGGCATCATCTAAGTGTTCAGTAGGAATTAAATGGTTAAATGTATCAACTATATCCATGAAGACTCCTGTGTGTCTTTCAGTCCTATAGAAAGACAAGAAAAATACCATAAGAAAATAAGCTACAAATTGTAAAACACCTAAGAAACCAGCAAGTTGTTTTGGCTGTAGTGTTTTATAAAGAATGCTTAAGGTATTTTAGAATTGTAACCAAAAGAAAAAAAAAAATAATCTGCTTATGGCTTAGTATGGCCCACTGCATATCTAAAAATCAATTCTCTATCTGATTCTCTTTAAAAGAAGTCCCATGCTAAGTTAATATAAACTCCACTATCAGCATCAGAGTGCTGCCACTTCTACAGAATGTGTATAATAAGGGTTAACTAAAACACCTCCTTTCTGAATTTTGTTTAAAACTTAACCAACCCAAGGGGGTGGGACACCAGAGAGAAGAGGAAATGAAGAACAAGCAAACCTGGTTAGCAGCACTGTGAGCGCACATCTTTCTTTGCCTTTAAATGTAAAAATGGGAGGTCAACCTCCACTAACATCAATGGAGCTGAGAAAGCTCAAGAGCCTGCCACACTAGGCCCAAAATTGAGGACTACATTTCCATTCATAAAGAAACTACCAAGTACTTCATAGCAAGTAACTACTTTTAAGCAGTAAGGTCTTATCGCTACTATTTTTCACCTATCCTTACATTCAATAAAATTACAGAAATTTTATGTGAAAATCTAACCTCAGTCAAGTATATGAGAATTCTGAGCTGGCTTCAAAAGGACCAGGAGCCTTTTAGAAACTTCAAATTTGAAGGCGTTCAAGTGAAACTCAAGGAACTGTATTCAAGGATGGCACCTACAGTTTACAAGAAGGGATTCCCTATTTTCTACATCACTTGTTTGCGATATAGAAGAAATGCAACTATCGCGGCAGAAATCCGACTAATAAGAATGTCGAACTGCACAACAGAATGGAAAAAAGTCAGCAAAATACTTCTTTGGAAGTTTAGCATAAGCATATACTTAGAGTGGAAAGAGATAATTATAATAAATATGGTCACAAAGGCAAGGAAAATGGAGTTCATTGGATTCATTTGGCATACAGGAAAGTGTAGGAGACCAGTTTTGGCACACACAAAGCTAGTCAAGCTTTTGGAAACAGAAAAAGGACATACATTCTCTCCCGCTCCTTCCTCCATCATCCTCCTACCACACATTAAACCCCATCTTTTTTTTTTCCAATGAACGCATTAGTTAAAGGAAAAGAAGTGAGATTTAGAGTTTGTAGTGCTTAGATTACTTTTTAGGTCCCTATTCCAGCAACCTGCCACTAAATAAATTCAGTACCTACTCACGCTGAATAGAATAGTACGTATTCTTCCTTATACACGTTAACGGGACATTCTTGTTTTAATGATCAACAGAGAAAATCCTAGCCATACACATATAACAGCTTTGCTACAATTTCAACTCTGTTTATGTAATTTATTTAATTTCACAAGTTTACAAAAACTACAGGTGAGCATGAAAAATAGTTTGGTGGGGTTTTGTTGGGGTTTTTTTGTTTTTGTTTTTTTTTTTTAAAAAACAAACAAAACAAAACATGACTGACTTTTTTACTTCTCCCATAGAGCAGCTCGGAAGAAAACAATGGTCAGGTACGGCACTATGCCTTTGCAGAATATGGTGTCTTTACAGTATCTGCACACTAACCATGACAAAACAGTCTAATACACAATGTCCTACTGACTAAACAGCCAGCAAGAAGGAAAGTCAGGCCAAATCAGGTGCATTTAGTAAGCAGGTAACAGTCCTACAGCAGGAAGTATGTTATAGTTTGAAAGCTCTCTGCATCAAAAAAATGGACTATTTTTATCAAGCAATGCAGTGCATCTACATATACACCATACCAACTAGCACCTATAGTAGTCCACATTCCTTTTGCAATTTTCAAAATAATTTCCAAATTTGGCAACAGATAAAGCAGCAAATGAATGGAAGAAGTCCTATGCTGCACTGTATGATCTATTTTTATGATGCCATGTAGTTACAACAATCTGATACTACGCAGGATAAACTACAAGAGCTGCAGTGGCTCCAAGTAAGGAAATATTTATAAATGCCACAATGCAGTACTTTAAAACATCTTCCTGTAATTACAGGGTTTTTTCATATTAGCATCACGCGACCACAACAGACACAGGATAAAATGATGGTGAACCCTGACACTAACAAGTGCCACTGATGCTGCAATAGAACAGCCGGTAATTACTGTAACAAATCTTTTGCACCCAATATTAAATACAAAAGAGTGGCAGGGGCTTTGAATGCATTTACAACAACATATCTCAAGTTTTTTTCTGGATAGGAGGGGAACACTTATGTAATCATTACTCAAATACTGCTGCTACCAACAGAGCTTACTGCTCCATTAAGAGCAGTGTTAAATAGCAAAGCTCAAGCATAATGTTATCCCTTGCTACAAAAATCGCTGCTGACAGAAGTTAACCTTAACCTCTGTCTTCAGCAACATGATGAAAAAAGAATGCCTACTGTTTTGCAAGGCTACCATGTAGCCATTCTGAACACAAAAAGCACTGCAAAATAACCGTCAAAGCAACTATACATGCAATGGCCACAGCCACCTTCAGTAACACCTAACCAGCTATTAGGGAAAATTCAAGTGGAATTTTATTGAAAGCTTTATTTCTGGAGCACGAGTCTATGATCAAGTATTAAATTCTATATATATTTTGCATCAAAAAGTCATTGTAAGGATATAAACGAAGTGGTTGTGCATAAAAATCCTACCACCACAAAATCTAAGAACAAAGAATTTATGTTCTACAGTTTTTAAAAGTTAGAGAGGTTATCCCACTAAAGTACATGGAATGAAGATTTTGCTTTACCTGGTTCAAGAAAATATTGTTCAACTCTTTGCATAACTTATACAGTATTGACTTTAGAAAAGTATTTCTAGCATTACTAGATTAACTATCACATGAAGTGTAGAATATGAAGGCACCAACAATGAAAGATACACTTTTTGCTTGACAGTCAATTGCCAGAAACAGTTGCTACCAGAAAAAAAAAAAAATTCTTCTCTTACACAATTCGTAAAGTGCATGAATTTTGAATGGTTTCTTTTGCATTTGAAACACTTCGAACACCAGGAAAGACAGCCAGATATATAGGTAAAAACACAGTTAAGTTTTTCATGATTATTTATTTCCAGACATAATTCTAACTGCTCAGAGGAGGAATGTATTGCTCCCCTGGAACACAGCTGCATCCTCCACTGGAACCCTAAAGGCCAGTGGCTTGGCATCACTCACAGCGAAACTGCACATATCAAGCCTACTCCCATTGGGTAGTTAATTAGAAGCAACAGAATATGAAAATTCTTGTTTATGGAGAACGAGTGAGAACAACTCACTCATGAACAAGGCAAAGGAATAAATGACAGAGGAGGAAGGCCCAGCCAGCTTCAGTCTGGACAGTCATAAAAATTCTCCCACCCGCTGGCTCCTGGAGCATCAGGGCATGTACTGAGACCGCTACAGCACACAGCACAGCGAGATACAGGAGTGTGGGTGCAATGACATCTGGCCATCAAGAAAAGTTAAAGGTATAGATACTACTCTCCTCAATTCCTTAACTAAAGTACATTTCTCTTACACAGTATTTTTGAGACCGATTTGTTTCAATCAGCCCTCTACTGCAACAACAGGTACTCATAGAAGTAACCCACCAACTAAAATCTTTGAGCATTAAGCAATCCATCATTAAAAACAATCCTATTAAAGAGAAGCAGCATGTCAGTTAAACACGACCTTCGGAATTTCTCCCAAATTACGTCTATCAAAAATCTCCTCATGCTCTCATTTTCTTCAGTCCGAGTCTTCCAGCTTATAAAATTCATTTTTTCAGTGGTTTAGTTAGTTTAGTTGTTATGTATGTCATAATATTACTTCAAATCCTAACAAATACTGGTATGAAATAAACATGCTGTAGGATCTGACATGGCAGATTTTTATCTTGTCCCCATTTACTACTTTTTCATTACATCTCTAGCAGCTCTAAATGACTTTGCAAAATTAAAAGACAGCCAGAATCTTCACTTGCTAAGGAAAGAAACAAAGATCTCAAGCAAGCATATCCTTTCAACTTGATCTTAGAGGGGAAGGAAGACTAATATCTGGTCAAGAGATACTGTACATCTTTAAGGTTTCTCATTGTTTAGTTTGTGAAAGAAGCAAAAAAAATTACTTCAGTTCCTGTTGTATTATTTTCTTATCAGAACAGTGCAAAACAGTTTAGCAAAGATATCTGACTCCATCAGCATATCTCTACCATCTATCATCTCTACCACCAGGCGATCACAGATTGTATACACCACTAGAAATTCTGTTTCTTAGCTGACATACAGGCCAAGCATACTCTGCCTTTGAATGCATTCTAAATTGTCTCCCTTAAACACCAGGTATGTGCAAGTGTTTACTTTTCCAACTACATATTTGGATTTTCATTAGATATATTTGTCTTGATATTTTATTATTTTCCCTTACATGTTTTATTCAGTTTTAATAATATTCCTGTTACTAATCAAAAGTTAGGTTTCACAATTTTAAATAACATTCACTGTAATTACTTTCTCTCCTCCCCTCTCTGCCCATGGGGTGACTTTTATATTTTAGTTTACATTTTAAACTGGACTTTCATATATTAGCTTATACTTTAAACTTAAGAATATAAAAATGGAAGTTTTTGTCTTTTTAATGATTGTCAATTTAAAAAGAAATCTGGTTTATGAAAGTCCTCAGAAGCTGGACTTCAGAAAAATAAAATACTTCTACAAAGACATCTAAAAAAAAAAAAAAAGCCTAAATTGGGAAAAAGGAGGGGTGGGCAACCTGAAGAAACCCAACCAAAGAAAGGAAAAAAGCTCACACTGCTTATTTAGGATACACAAAAACCTAGATGTTGAAGATCTTCTCTACTTTATTGACCTACATGAATCAGTGAGTCTGAAGATCCTAAAGATAGCATAGTAACATTACAACTCCTTCCATTTCATTTATGTACCCTTCTGAATAATGTCTGTTGCTTCCAATTCACTGAATCTGGCTAGTGCTTTTAAAAGCTTTTGTAAATCTAGTTATTGACTGGACTAATGTTGGAAAGATTGCAATATTCAAAATACAACACTTGGAAGGTGTTTACAGGACAACAGACCTTCAGTGTACCCAAAACAGATGACTGAGAGCAAGGACTAGTCATAACAGTAAGAGACTCCATAAAAAAAATCCCTATAGTACTTATTTCTTCAAGTAGTAGAATAAACGCCGGTCAGAAAAGGAACTGAGCTATTTGGATTAATAGCACCGTAGATGTCAAAACAAATGGGAAAAGCTGACTCAGCACTGTCACAGAGGAATCAATCAGTAACAATAACTGACAAAAACCTTTCAGCAAAAGAGGGAAATTGCACTTTAATTGACATAAAGTCAGCTAACAACACGGGCAGTTAAAAAAAATAATCCCTTGCCTGAGTCTTTTGGTGACAATTGTACCTAAAAAGAGCGTTAAAGGTATCAAACGTCTATCTTTGTTCACCAGAGCTGTGATGTCGGACCACCCCATGTGCTCACTGATACCTTGACACTTACAACTCACCCACCAATCAATGTCATTTCAAAGTGCTCATGCTGACACAGGCGAGTTTTACTACCATCCTCCCCCTTCTTCGTATACAAAACCTTAAAGGTCACAAGCACCTAACCGAAAAATAATACTAAGTTGCCACACGTCTGTGTTTTAAGCACTAGAAGCTGCATTCATTATTATAACATTTATGGATATTACAGCATCAAAAGCCACAACCAAGACCCGGGTCCTCTGCAGTAACAAATTCTGGCCAACAGAGCTCACAGTCTAAACACATCATGAGATAAAAAAGGAAATCAATACCAGACAGTGCATCAATGGCACAGTCTATAAGAAAACCTGAACTTTACAACTCTCACACCAATGCACTTTCTACTCTGGTTTGCACTGCCTCAAGTCCCATCATCTAGGGCAGACTTCAAGAATTAAATTAACTGACAAAACATTTTTGACAGGACAAGCAATTTGATTTATGAGCATGAGAGTTGCAACATAGCCACAGAAACGTGTTCGGAATTGTTAAAGAAAATTTCAGCTTCCTTTCTCAGAAAAGGATACAACACTTGGATGGAATATGGTTTCCTGAGCTTTGGCCTTTGAGCACAATCAAATTTGATCTCTCTCATTCACCTATCTCCCATCAAACTGGACTCTGTCAAAGACCTGCTTAGCAGCAACACGTACTCAACAGGTTTACCTGAAACATCAGTATTGCTGTAAAGGGGGCCCAGGTGTACTGACAAAGCTGTACGACAGAAACATCAACCTATAAGCATCCATATG
The DNA here is from genome assembly GCA_017639485.1 of Pluvialis apricaria. Lineage (NCBI taxonomy): Eukaryota > Metazoa > Chordata > Aves > Charadriiformes > Charadriidae > Pluvialis > Pluvialis apricaria. The sequence goes on from CM030009.1 coordinate 100,221,257, forward strand.
CCCCCTGTTCCCTTATTTAAAACCCCTATTTATTATTTATTATTTTAATCTCCCATTTAAAATTACAGATCTAGCCTTGGAACAAAGCCTTGCCACAGATCAAAGAACAAGTAATGCAAGTCTGAGCATTTCATTCCTTCTTAACCAGCTCTTCTATACTGTTTTTGTGTTCCACTCACCCTAAGGTCTTCAGACACCAACTGACCCAAATCTTATCACCCTGCTACTGAAATCTCAATAGTCTGACACATCAAATAACCACCATATCCCAAAACCTACCTATAATCTCAAGGTATGCAATGCTCCCCTCACTGACAGAGCAGATCCTGTCTGCAAGTAGTAAGCTATTTGCTATCACAGTATTTGAAAGAAGGGCAGACAGCTCAAGACATTTTCTTTATTAAACCTTCACTATCCAGAAGAATTATATTCACCAGCCAGTACTGTACCTCATTTCAGTGAGCAGGAAGAAAAAGTAAATTTCAAACAAAATTTTTTAATTAAAAGACAAAGAAGCTCAGAAAAAGTACACAGAAACCTTTTCTTAATCATACAAGATCAAATTACTACAGCACAGAAAATCAACTTAATAGGTCTCTTTTGACCAGAGCAACCTATCTGAAAAAAATACATTCTTCACCCTCACTTTATAGCTAAAAGAGACACAGATGCTGCACTAGAAATTGTGTTCTGTCACAAAAGTCTTTGTGAAATCTTTCAAGTGTATTTTGTAAAGCGGACCGTTTTCCTTTGCTGGACTGTCCCATCAATGAATACTCTTGAATCCCACAAAAATTAAGCATAATCAAATATTATACATTGTTTTATTAATCTCTCCATCACTGGATACACCTCTAGAATTTGTAAGCTCACTACCAAGAGACATTTCCCTGAAAAGAAAACGACAAGGACGGACTATTTTTCCATCACTACCGCTATGCTCTTCAAGTCTTTTCCACCCTCAAGTTCCTCAAGAATTGTTTCAAATATTTTCATCTTGAACATAGTATAAATGTTAAGTTGTGCAACAGGTTACACTGATTATTTGTCAGTCACCCCAGATAGAACAATTTCATTTGTAATAACTGTTGAATTTGTCAGTGTCTCTCTGCTAGTGATTCATTTGGAAACGTATTAGAACTACATTTTTCAGAAACAGACCAGGACAATGTCACAAGCTGTCTGTTATTTTTAACTTTTTGCTGCTATATAATGAACACTCATATCCCAGCTTAGTGGACTTTATCATTGCTACTTCATAATATCACCTTTCAAAAATAATTGCCTTGCCATAAAAAAAAGTTTCTGACACAATATGCCAGAATAATATAACAAAACAATGAAAGTTTATAATTTCCTACAAATCATTTATCTCCCCTTAGTATTTTTAAGACTTCGGTTTAACAATATTTAAGCTGACCAAGAAAAATTACTTTTTTAAAAATACAAACTTCTATTAGAATAACAGCTACAAAAATTTCATACAGCATACATTGGCTCAGTTCTTTGCACAACATGAGTAGTATTTACTCCATGAGGTAGAATCAAGCCTTCTAAGAAGAGGAGGTCACAGAAGTATGGCAGATAATAATTACAGATTTTCAGATCTTTTGCTTTCTTAGAAACACACCACCACTGTGTTGAATTACTTCAGTTAATTATGTTGAATTAGATCTAGCCAACATGGTTTATAGTTAGGTGCCCTTTCAGCTGCTTGAAATTCCTGAGGGTTTGCAAATGTAAAATGCACATTAAAACTGAATGACTGAGTAACAGGCAATGACAGCTGAAAAAAAATCTAGGTGTCAGAACTCCACATTCATACGTACAATCTTTAAAGCTAACTACAGAAATTAAAAGCAGAAGCTACTTGCTGAAGCAAAAAGAGCTGAGTAGTAGTTTCATTGTGGGCTACATGCTAAGTGTAAAGACCATTCAAAGTTAAATTATTCCAGGACATATAAAGTCCAGGTTTTCGTGATCTCCCTTACAGTGTGTCCCAAACCTTAATTTATTAAGCAAAACAAACCATGAATATTAGTGGTGTTAAAGAGATGCCACATGTTTACCATCCTTACAATCCCACAACATTTCTGCCTTTAGCAATGTCAGCATCCATCTTTATAAAAGCAAATGTATAGAAATTACATAATGGATTAACAGCCACACAAAAGACTATACCATAACTACAATTTGTATGGTACAGCTGTTGCCATCCCATGTTCTTGTATTCCCTCCCTCACTTTTATACTTCATTGTGCAGGCTATTTCTACTAACTCAACCTACACTGCACAGAGTGCTCTTCTTCCAATCCCTCACCTCATGGCTATAACAGGTCTCCATCATGCAGACCATACAGAAAGCACACCTGCAATCACATGAGTGATGGCTCTTCCAAAGGCTTATAGACATTAATTATTTGCATTCCAGTAGCAAGCAAGAAGCGTGAACATATTGCCTCAGAAAGAACATCTCATCCAAGAACAGGATCTGGAAATACCACCCAGCCACTGAATCCCCCGGGTAGCGCTGATGACCACTTTTTCTCCTGCGCTTCCTACAGTGTGTACTATACACAAGAGTTAAACACAGAAATTGTTGATGATGCTAAGTTTGAGAGACGGGAGGAGGAGCCCAGAGCAGGTCAGACCAATAGCAGGAAGAACAGCAGGGTCTAAATTGGTATTTGTTCCTCAGGTTTGTATGGGGCAAGAAGGCATCAGTGGCTGCCGAGAGAGAAGCACTGCCAAGAAGGGGCAAGACCTAATAAACGCGGGGCAGGGGAGGCGGTGCTGGAAAGCCCTCAGCAGCACGGCTGCGGGCAGGCAGCCTGCGGCAGGGTCCCGCACGGACGCCGGGCCGGGCGGGGACGGGAGAAGCCGCCGCAGGCAGCGAGGCCGGGGCCAGAGCGCCATGTCAGGTGGCGGAGCGAGGAGCCCGGGACCCGGCCGGCCCGGGGCACGCGGGGCGCAGCCTCCGCAAGGTCAGCGCCGGCGCCGCGGGGCCGCGCCCGGGCGGAGCGGAGCAGCCGGGGCTCGGCAGGGGGAGAGCCCCCCCCCCGCCCCCGGACCCGCTGCCAGACCACGGGCCTCCGCCACACACAGGGGCCGCCACCGCCACCTCCGCGCCCAGCCTGTGCCGGCGGCGCGGCGGCGGAAGCAGGCCGCGTCCCAGCCTGGCCGACCCGCCGCGCTGGGCCCTGCCGCCAGGCCAGGCCAAGCCAAGCCAGGCCAGGCCAGGCCGCGGCCCCGCCGCCACCGCAGCAGGCCCGGCCCTGCCCGCCCGCTGCGCCCCGGCGAAAGGCAGGGCTAGGCCGCGCAACGCGGCGGGCCCCTTCGCCACCCCGCTCCCGCTCCCCCTTCCCCCTTTACCTGCCGCGGCGCGGCGGCCGTAACTCACCCTGCTCCGCCGCTCAGCGCTGCCCCGGAGCCGCGGAGGAAGGACGCGGCGGCCGCGCCGGCGGGAGAGAGGGCGGCGCGCTGAGCCCCGCGGCGAGCGGGAGCGGGGGTGGGCGCGGGCTTTCTCCCCCCCGCCCCGGCCCAGGTGGTCCGGCCCGGCCTGGCTCGGCTCGGCTCGCGCTGCCGGCCGCGTGCCCGCTGCCCCGTAGGCGCGCCCCCGCGGCGTCAGGCGAGCGGCGCCGCGCCGGGCCCGGCCGCTCACGTGACGGCGCTGTTGACGGGGGGGGGGGGGGGGGCGGGTTGCTGCGCAGGCGCCGGGCCGAGCACGGGCCGGGGGCGGCCGGGCCGCGGTGGGGGGGGGGGCAGAGGGGTGTTTGTGGGGCGTGTGGGGTGTTCCGTGCCGCCTGCGGCCTCTTCCCGGCCAGAGCTGCCGCTCCGGGCGGGACATAACTGCGCTTACGGCCTCCTGCCGCGCCGGGCCCCGCCAAGGCCCTGTGAGCGGAGGCGGCCTCCGTGGCTCACCCGCGGGGGTCCCGGGTGTGCCCTCGCGGGGGTTGGGGGCCGAAACGGCGAGAAGCGCCTGGATGGCGGCTGCGCGGGCCGGGTCGGGTCGTACGCCTGACGGGCCTCGGCCTGCGGGTCGGTGGAGGGTGGCCGGGAGGGCCGGCAGGTTTTCCCCTTAACCCCATGGCACAGGGGACGGCGGGGCGCAGGCCGCTGCCCCGGCTGGGGATGGCGGGCCCGGCACCGCTCCGAGCAGCGCGTGTGTAATACTGCGGCCTTCGCAGATAGCAGCTGCCACCCTCCTCGGTGCAGTGCGTGTTACACAACCTGCTTGTTGTCAGTCCTTCCTGTGCGCCAGTTCCCAGAGAAGTTGTGGATGCTCTCGCCCCCCAGAAGTGTTCAAGGCCAGGCTGGATGGGGCTCTGAGCAACCTGGTCTGGTGGGAGGTCCCTGCCCATGGCAGGGGGGTTGGAACATGATGATCTTTAAGGTCCCTTCCAACCCAAACCGTGCTATGATTCTATTCTTTCAACTCCTGTTGTGCCAGGGTCATCAGTTACTACAGGTCAAACAGGAAGAGTCTCCAGAGCCTGTCAGACCAGGGGAGACATGTCTCACGCTACCTTTCGACACGTGCGTTTCTTCTCCTTGGCCTTCTCTTTTTCTGGTAACAATTTCTCTGTGGGCCCTACAGGTACGTGTGGCACATGTTCCCACAAATCCCCACCAAGGGGGGCTCTTACGATGTGAGTTTATCAGGTCATCAGAACCTGAAGTAATTTAGTGTCTCCGTAATGTTATCTAAGAAAAGGGCTCTCTTTCTAGTTTGCATTTTAGCATTAGTTAATGCAACATGTTATTCTTCTTCCAGCCTGGTAGCTAGTATAAAGTGCAGTTCTGAGGGTTTATTGCATACACTGAGTGAATATACTCCCAAAAGAGAAATAGATTTTGAACATTATTTCTAAAAATCAAATTTAGATTTATCTTCTGAATGACTGTATATTAGTACTGTCTTTACATATTCCTCATATTCTGTAATGAAATGCAAACATTTTATGATGTCGGGACAAAAAATAAAAAGGCAAGGAAGTTAAAACAGATTGTTTTTCCTTTTGTTTCTTTTTTTCAGTTCTGTTTTGAGCCTTTGAGGTGCATGTTCTCTAAGGCTTTCTGCGGTGCCCTAAAGGCTGAAATACATTAAGTGTTTCTCTTGCTACTGTCACAGTCAGAAGGCTTTAAACTGAAGGCACGGCAACACAGTGACGTTTTCAACTACTACACGGGGTAATTGCAACAAGATGGTAACATCTTTGAAGCAGAGCAGTTTTCAATGAGCTGGAGATTTTTTCTTTCTGTCCTTCTTAAAACATCTTTATGCAAATCACCACAAGTGTTTTTTCTAATTTTCTTCCTGCACTCTCCCAGTTTCAGAAATTATTTCTCCTTTCCAAGGCAAGCATCTTTAAAAAATACTGCGGTCTTATAATGGCACGGAACTGAGCTATTGGGCTGATTGCATTAATTTCTTCAAAGGCTTTTCAGGCACAGCCTTTCAACAAGACACTAAACCTGTAATATATTGTCGAGATTATACTAAGAAATGAAATTACTGTCTGAAGTAAAATTCACTTAAACACATTTGCATCCCACTGCACCGCACAAATTTTCCGGCATTCAACCCTTTTGATCTCATTACTTTTGACACAAGCACCGGACAAAGCACTGTTAGTAATCTGATCATTGTTCATTGCCCTATTCAGTTCTTTCTTCACACTTTCAAAAGTCACGTAACTCCAGTGACCCATCTCGGTTTAACAGAGTTTGTATGCATCTCTTTTGCCATGACGCACGCTGTGCCAGTCCCTTTGTACTCACAATTGCCTGTCACATATACAGTGAACTTGCCCACCTGTAGCAGCTATGTTGTGGTTTAATTTAACATTTAAAAAAAGAAAAAAAAGAAAACACCACAATGGACAACTTAATAGATACAATACAATGACAGATCAGCTATACACAATTACAATTGCACCATCTGCTATCTTTCCTAGCAATGCTTTTATCATGTCATCCCTTTGCACATGAGCTACTTGGTAATAGTCCAGATCTTGCAAGTTGTTTCTGTTGGAAAGCAACCTATTTATTTTCAGGAAACAGTCTACTAGTGCCCTGAACACAAGAGAAAGCAGCAGCAGAAGGCAGTTTCTTTGCTTATAGTTCCAAGTCTCTTTTCAGTCACAACTCTTTCCAAGAGGTGTCTGAAGGATTTTCCTTACAGCCCTTCCCTGCCCTTCCATGTTTTTTTCTAAACAGCATTTTTGAAAATATGCTATCTGCAGTCAGGTATCGCTTCTGAGTGTTAATTACTAGTTCTCCAGTTGTCAAAATGTAGAAAGGAGTTGGCTTGCTCTATACGCTTAACTGGATAAAGAAATTCTTGGGTATGGTAGCGGACTAACAGGTTTTCTCCCATGCTGCAGGATAGTAGTCGCCACTGTCAAAAGCTGAGATACAGCAGTAGGCCAGTAACTATTCAAGCAAAGTCTCACAGGAACATCTTTTTTTGGGGTGGCTCAGTCTGTTTGAGTGTTCTCAAGATACTTGATTTAAGTGATTTTAAAACCCAAGTGTTGCATTTATTTTGTGAACTATGTAACTTCTTAGAATGTCACACAAACCAGAATTAGACCTCTGAAAGAAGTTGAAGTATATGTACTACAGAAGCAGTCGCATTTGTCTGCCAAATTTACAACACTGAACAAGCTTATTTTTTTCTGCTTTCAGTTTTCTGAAATGTCATAAATGTTACGTTTACACCTCTTAATAACTGACTTTCATACTACATTTGCTATGATTTTTCCCAGGGTGAACAGCAGACTGTCCATTCGCAATATCCAGGATTTGCCACTATCAGTAGTTCAGGAAGCTCCATAGTTAGCACATTTGAAGCCTATTGGATATAAATTATTGTGAACTAGTATACTTAGCACACTTAAAACTGCTGGTTCTTCACATCTTTTCTATTTCTTGTTGTAATAAGAATTCTTTGACTTTTTCAAATGCAGAAAAATGACAGCCAACGATCTAAAATTTTCCAGTCCCATAGTGAAAACATGCATTTTTTTATTAAGAATATCTGATTTTGACACTATTTTCCTTTCATTGCCCAACTTTCCTTGCTTTAGTTAACACAGGAATTGTAACATGTTCCACTTAACGCACTTTCTACCAAGTTTAAGATAGGATCATTCTCTTTCGCCACACAAAGACTCGTTAGCAGCTGCCAGTCCTTGGATCAAACAGCAGTTGTGTGTCATACTCTAGAAAGCAGTGGAAACCCATTCAGTTCCACAGGTGAAAGGGACTGTGGCTTTTAAAATTAACAATAAAGCCTGGTGAATAAAGGCGAGGTTCTGAAGACAAAGGATGTTTAGCCATTGATTGTATGACTAAAGGTAGATTTTAGCAGAGATATCAGACATACAGACGCTACAAGCTATTTATTAAGAATTATCCAATGGAATACAAGAGACGTTTTATCCCAGAAAGCAAGGCGGAGTTGCAATTATTTGCAGAGATTTGTGTAAGACAGAAAAAAAATATCATTGAATGAATTCTTGGAGTGCTAGAGGAAAAAAAACCTGCAATAGCTCGCAAGGAACAGGCCTTTGATGCTTATCTCCCAAACTAGTTTGGGCAGTTGCCTATGGAACTGCTGCTAGAGTTCCTAATCCTCTGAATATCTGAGATTTCACTCCAGTACTGTTTACCTTAATTTTTATGTTCTGTGGAGACAATCTTATAGTAGTAAATGACAGTACAAAGCAACTTTATTTTGAATAAATGCTCATTTGATAATTTATCAGGGCTTTTTTTTCTGTATATTTGTAAGGCGAGGTCTGAGAGAGCATCAGTTTTTTTTTAAGAAAATTTTATTCATGTAAGTAATTTTCTATATATATTCCTATAGCTTTATTCACATACTTTGTAGTGTGTACGTGATATATCTTGCATTAAAAACCTGTACAAGTTTTCAGTAAGGCTGTTTTTTGACTTGTGAGATTTCCTCTCTGCTTTTCCAGCAAGGCTGAACATTGTATTTCCTTAGCACACATGTTCTCCATTCGTCTCTACACTCTATTCCTGTTCAATAACCAGTTCTCTTAAGTGTTTTTCCTGCCAACAAGTGTGATATTGCATCAAGTAGAAGGGGCATGGGCATGGTGGTAGAAACAGAGACTGGAATATGCCTTTTTCCTGAGATTGCTGAATTATGGGGCTGTTCTGTTGAATATCAGAGCACAGAACCAAGAGACCAAGAGCACTGTACAGGAATAAGTGAATTGTTTCTTAATCACATGATTCTAAATAAAGAAAAATGTAAATATATACTAAGAAAAAAATGCAATAAAATAGATTTGTTTGTGAAAGAAGGTTATATGATACATCACTCTGGCAAACAAAATCAAACAAAAGACCTTAAAAGGTTCAAATTTTGAATGTGATATTGCTAAAATTTCTCCAGGCTTGGAGGACTTGGAGAAGAAATCTTATTAAACACCCATACTTTAGTTTGAATTCATCTGTCTTGGACAAACATAACAAGAACTGTGCACGCCATTCTGATCTTCCTCGGTCAGCTCGACTCTTGATCATATTCCAGGCTTTATGTAATACTATTAACTAATTACGTCTATATATTTTTAATGTATTATGTATAGGCTTACATATTATGTATTATATATTTATTATTATATATACATCTACAAAAAAGTGCAGTTCCCAAAGCAGTTGTTGAGAAATTCCACTCAACCTCTCTCCGGCCTTCCATTATTATCTGTTATTGTCTCCCACTTTTCCTACCTTAAAACTGTTCTACTAAATCACCTTCTCCAGTTTAACTAGTAATTTCTCATGTGGCGTAATGACCTCTGGAAAATCCATGCTGCATTTTATTCCACCTATGATTTTCCCCTCAGAATTTGCAATTATTATCACAGGCCCAAAGCTGCCCTACTCATTTTTTCCCCATTCTTGTGTATAGATACAGAACTCTCTCATCTCCAGCTAGACAGTACTGCGTTTGCAGTCTGAATGAGCGGGAACCTACGTAGCTATGCATCACAAACATTATATGATGTGGGGGTGCTCATAGGGAGGTTGGCTGTGCACCACTCAGCTCTGCAGTAGATCCATTCCTGGCCTTTACAATAGATGCAGAAAACTCTGCCCCGGGGTCCCTGCCTCTGACTTTGGCACGGTACGCAAATAGAATAGAATAGAATAGAATAGAATAGAATAGAATAGAATAGAATAGAAGTAGAATATTTCAGTTGGAAGAGCACTACAATGATCATGTCCAACTGCCTGACCAATTCAGGGCTTACCAAAAGCTAAAGCATGTTGTTAAGGGTGTTGTCCAAATGCCTCTGAAACACTGACAGGCTTGGGGCATCGACCACCTCTCTAGGAAGCCTGTTCCGGTGTTTGACCACCCTCTCGGTATAGAAATGTTTCCTAATGTCCAGTCTAAACCTCCCCTGGTGCAGTTGTGAACCGTTTCCGCATGTCCTGTCACTCGATACCAGGGAGAAGAGATCAGCACCTCTTGCCTCTGAGCTTGAAATGTGAAGAGTCAGTTCTTTCCAAATTTGGATGTTAACATTTTCCAGTCTCTCCAACTAGAAAATATTAAGCTCTTCAGAATTGCTTCCATGTGAAGTATCCTCATTCTACATCCTTATTTCCATAAACTTTTTAGCCTTTGTCTTCTTATTCAACACGGAGGCACAGTAGAGAACGATGGAGTTTAGGAGCAATTAATCTAACTGGACTGGATGGGATGCATGCAAGGGCACCGCTGGATCTGGCTGAAGTTGTTGCGAGACTGCTCTCATCTTTGAAAGGTCATGGTCATCGGGGAGGTTTCTGATAACTGGAGGAAGGAAAACTTCATGCATGTCAAAGGAGAAGCTGCTGCCTGAGGGTACACACACCATTCAAGGAGTTGTGCACACACGCCACCCGAGTCTTTAACTGCCAGGACCAGGGTCCCTCCGCAGCGGGCAACCCCGGTGGGCCAACGGGTGCCCCTTTCCACTCCTCACACTCACACACACTTACTCTCAGGTGCGCTCCCTCCTTCTTCAGGCTCGACCCTAGGTTTCCCACAGCAGAGTCTCAGGCGTCAGATTTTATAAAAAATAAGTAATTTAATTGAAAGGTACAGCAGCAAGGTCATCCCGGGCTGGGTGCCTCCGAAAAGGGAGGGACTGCAAACAAAGAAATCCCTGGGCAATTATACCTTTGTGATCTATACATCTGCCCCTCACATGCTGTTCACACGTCTTTTAGTCCAATGGCGATTTTTGGTCTGGGGTCTTCTAACACCTTGTTGGACTATTTTTCTGTGTCCAGGCACACCATTGACTGCCCTCATCTTGTTGATTTGGAGTCTCTGCTGATGATTGGAGCCTCCTTATCTTCTGGTTTATGCTTCTTGTGCACCTGTGCTCGCTGGCAGAACACGGGGAACTGAAAAGTCCTAGACTTAGGGAAAACACTACCAAAACATCAGTATGTTATCAACATTTTTCTTATACTAAAAGACTAAACACAACACTGTACCAGCTGCTAGGACATTTACTAAGAAAATTAACTCTATTGTGGCCTAAAGGCTTCAGAAAATCTAGCTATTCATGCTAAGTAAAGCTAAGCAAATCAGACCGTATTATAACCCTAAGTAATTTATTCTAATTAAGACTTATTTAAGCTAAAGTTATTTAACTTATTTACTTATTTAAGCTAAACAACTAATCTCTCTCAACAATGCATACCTTCAAGAAAGGCAAGAAAGAAGATCCAGAGAAATACAGACCCATCACCTTCACTTCTTTTCCCAGGAAGGTTATGGAGAAAATTCTCCTGGAAGCCGTTTCTAAGCACATGAAAAATAAGGGATTGTGTACAAGCCAACTTGGATTTACCAAGGTCATGCTATGTCTGACCAGTCTGATAGCGTATGATGAGATGATTGCTTCAGTAGATGAAGGGAGAGAGAGCAACAGATGTTATTTACATTAAGTCCTGCATCTGGGATGTAATAGCCCCATGCACCGGTACAGGCTGGGGGTCAATCGTCAAGAAAGCAGCTTTGCAGAAAGGACCTGGTGGACAAATTGAATGGAAAGATTGCATTAGAAAGAAAGCAGGCAGCAGGTCAAGGGAAGTGATTACAGACCACATCTGGAATACTATGTCCAGTTTTAAGCTCCCCAGTCCTAGAAAAATACTGACAAACTGGAGTGAACCCCTGTGGAGGCTCACTGAGATGATTAGAGGTTTGGAGTGTATGGCACACTGGGATTTGTGTTTCTTCACTGATAAGATGAAGCTGAGGAGGGAATTTTACTGCTGTCCCAGCTACCTAGCAGGAGGATGTAGACAGGAAGATAGACTCTCTTAGATGGTTAGGGGACTGGAGCATCTTTCTTATGAGGAAAGACTGAGGGACTTGTGTCTTTTTAGTCTAGAGAAGAGAAGATGGAGGGGGGATCTTATCAATACTTATAAATACTTAGAGGGTGTCAGGTGGATAGGAACAGTCTTTTTTCAGTGGTGCCCAGTGATAGGACTAGAGGTAGCGGGCACAAACTTGAACATAGGAAGTTCCATCTTAACATGAGGAGGAACTTCTTTACTTTGAGGGTGGCAGAGCACTGGAACAGGCTGCCCAGAGGGGTTGTGGAGTCTCTGACTCTGGAGACATTAAAAACTTGCCTGGATGCCGTCCTGTGCAACGTGCTGTAGGTGTCCCTGCTGTGGCAGGGGGGTTGGACTAGGTGATCTCCAGAGGTCCCTTCCAACCCTGACCCTTCTGTGATTCTGTGTGATTCTTGGAGGTCACAGTGGGAGAAACAGGCAAATTGCATCCAGGAAAATTCTGACTAGCTATCAAGGGAAGAGTATTCACTGGGAGGGCAGTCAAACCCTAGAACAGAGGTCTGGAAAGGGCTGAGTTGTCTCCATCCTTGGAAATATTCAAAACTGGACTAGACAGGTTTCTGAATAACCTAATTGTGAAGTTAGCCCCGCTTTGAGCACAAGGTTGGACTAGATCACCTCCTAATGTTTTGTCCAGTGTAAATTACTGTGTCTCCAAATGGGACTATTAGGGGATTTCCTTCAAGAACATTCTACTGCTTCAAATAAAAAATATATGATGTTTCTCTCTAATTCACTTCCTGGACTTGGCTCAGAACCTCCCAATTTGCTGCTTTTACACTCCTAAGGGGGAAGGGCTTACTGTTTAATAGAGCTTACAGAGACCCAAGTTTAATGTAGCATAAATACTTGGTGGTGCTGAAAGACAATTGAGAGGAATGTAAACATGAAGTGCCATTGAATAGTACTTTATTTTTTTCAGTGAAGAAAACCAGGTACCAATTAAGGAAGTCCAGAATGGAGCTTTAAGGACAAGTAGACAAGTGAAATAGAAATGACCAAGAATTTTTGGACAGGGAAAATTGGAACAAAATAAGGAAGTCAAGAACTTGGGAGGTCAAGACTCCCAAGGTATGAAACAAGCCTTGCGCAGCGACGAGCTGAGATCAGACATCTGAATGAAGCCTGAGAATGGGACAAGTAAAAAAGGTCATCAGGTTTGTGATTAAAAAGAAATGTGGGAAAGTTTGCATACTCTCCATCAGAAGGATAGCCTCCTTAACAACACAAAGTGATTAAATATTATGAAGTTATCTGACTGATTAGATTAAAACGGGAAACAGCCACCAAGTGTCTGCCTAGAAAAAAGAACCTTCCCATTACCCAAATTAATCCTGACTGGATGAAGACATGGTGCAGAGACAGTCCATGTGGGGACACCCGAGAGCATCAAGGCTGTGTAGCTCCTGCCAGGTACCCATCCTCCATAGCATCTTACAAGGAACTCCCTGTTAGAAGGAAGGGAGAAGCGAGAATCCTGCCATACCAGATGGCAGAGAGTAGGGTAGCCCATCCCTAGGGTAGGAGTATGTGCGTGACTGTAGGAGACCTTGCCTATCAGGCTTACAGGGATGATTGTACTTGCAGTATAAGGGAAACCATTCATGGTTTTGCAGATCTGCTATGCCTCCATTGCCTTTATGTACTTTGATTAGGATGAATCAAAAGTTGTTGTAGAGTTGAATTGAAATATTAAAGGTAAGTTCAGGGTTTGCATGCTCTACCTTTTTACATTTACTGGGGAACTGAAGAAGGCAAACTAAACTACAGGAGCCTGTAGCCTCCTGCTAGCACCAGCCAGTGAAGTGTGTGACAATGCTGAAGCGGCACTGTCCCGTTCGGATCAGTATCATAACTATGGTCTTGTGGACTGGGAAGAGGAGTTTATTGTCTTCAATTATTTCTCCTCCAAAAACCAAATATAATTCAAGTTCTGTCTTCTTCAGAATAAGCATCTGTGAAACTCACTGACAAAGTATTGTCATGTCCAAATTTATATAAAGGATAAGGAAGGATCTGCTACCGCTGTTACTCCACCAGTAAAGTAGAACTAAGACTCCAGCTCACTAGGAGATAACCTTTCCATATACCTATTTAGGTTTTGTTACACTAACACAGGTTACATGTAGTGCTGAGACTGAAAGCCTTCTACTATTTGAGTATGTCTATGTTGAGCATTCCCATGTATCTACACGCTGTGGTACCTGGTTTTCTTCAGCTGCACTTTTGAAAGAGTTCTCATTTGAATCAGAAATTGAAGCAGGCAACTTGATCTTCTGGCACCATCCTTATCGTTTCTTGTCAGACCACTATTTAACCACTGTTAGCTCACAAAGATGTTTTCCACTGATAAGTAACTTGTGTCATTATTGAGATAATTAATTATCGATGCATTGAGGACAGAACACATTAGAACAATATCCATCAAAATTTAACAGCATTCATGCAGATTATCATTAATAATAATAAAATAACACCTAATAATTAGGCTTGCTGTGGTTACCTGTGGCATAAATCCATATCAATAAGAATCAAATCAGGTTATAATTGTCAATGTTTATTACACGTTAAGAGCAGGGTACGTTGAGAGAAATACCCAATACTTTACCTGGTACTTTGAACTATATTGCACTTAGATTAAATAAATCTCACCTAATTTAGACATCTATCTGTAGATACCAACACTGCAAACTGAATTTGCTGCGCCATGCTCCTTTTACAGACTATGCTCTCGCCTTTACAGAGCTCTTCATCGAACCTATTTTCAGTATCTCTCTTAGCATATGAATAGTTGCCTGAGAAGTGCAAAAATCCCTTCCACCAAGTGTAAGGGAAGCCTCTACTCATGTGAAGTCTGTATTTGTTTAGATGAGTCCCTCCCAACTATTAAAAAAAACACACCAAATTTCAGCCTGATTTTAAGATTTGAATTCAACTTGCGAATTATAACTATTCTTTTTATTACAGTGGTGACAACTTCAGTAGGGATTACATAAATATGTACAAAAAGATAATGTTGTTCCAAACAGATTGCTATGATTTCCAGTTTGACAATCTCCCTCAGATTTACTGAAAATACTTGTTTAATGATGCAGTAAAACCCTAAAAAATCTAAAATACTGTTTTGAATACTGTCTGTCATTAACTATTTAAATTATGTTGCATATTTTAAAAAAATATTGATAAACCAGTGTTATTAATGCTGCACAGTCAGAAGCTTAAAATTATACAGGTAAGATCACCTGTGAAAGCTTAGTCTGGCTCTCTCAAGTAAAAATACCTTATTACACAAAATTTTTTCCACTCATGCCACTTGCAAGGATGAACAATGGACACATGAATGAGCAGCGCTTTACTACTTATGGCCAAAGAAGATCTTAAGTCTAACCTAGAATTTGTACTCAATACAGAATTACACATTTTCCTACTGTTTCTTCTGCAGTAATATAGATGGGTTTGATTACTTCAGAAATTACTGCTTATCTCCACAACCGCCCTCCTGACATGAGGACTGGAATGAATGGATTTTTATGCAAGGAGAACTGAAGACCAGGGAGATTAATCAGAAGCATTAACTTGTTTTGAGTACTTGGTCTGAAAAGCTTCAGGACCATTCAGAAATACATAGTACTACATAATGTCTTATGTATTTAAATATGGTTTTTACAGACTTCAGTTGAAACCCCCTGTTCAGCACTTCCGAGAATCAGATGCAAGAGAACCACATTTAACTTTATACCTGATTTTGGATATCCAGTAACAGAGTATCTTGTTCAACTGTCTTTCCTGAGCATTATTTAGGGACCACATGACAGAACAATACCCATCAGAGAGAGAACCCATCAGTCTTCTGCTGCAATAATTACAAGATCGATCACACTCTCCCTCTATTTCCCATATTTAACTTCTGCTACCTGCTAAGGAATCCTATAAATACTACCATCATTTACAAACCATACTCACCCAAGCCGCTAGGTCCACAGCACAAAACATAGTCTAGTAGACAAAAACGTGCTATCATGTAATTAAGTACTGCCATATAACTCTTGAGGGACAACACAGTTAAATAGCCATTCTAAGCACCTAAAATTAGATATAACAGTAGAGCCTGTCTTCTATGCAAGGTTTTATCCTTTAGTGAAGATACAGTAATTCCATTTAAACTTTTCTTCCCTTTTATAAATTCGTCTAAATTACATAGAAATTTATTCAACTTGCCTCATGTACTTCCATCTGCTATCTTATCTTCACATTTTGAGTCCTGTCAACATTTTAGTCCCTAAAACTTTCCAGAGTTTTTAGACAAAGAGACATTTTCTGTTCCTTAAGGATTCGTGTCTCAATGTGGAAACAGTTCAGAAGTTGATCATAACTTTAAACAGACATGCACTCATTACGCAAAAGTCTTCCCTCTTTAGAAATCTCAGTTCACTGAAATCAACTAAAGTCAAGCCCAGTCTCAAGTTTGAAGAGTTCAAAGGACCAATCTCCCACCACTACATGTGTTTGAGCTCTTACCCTAAACTCAGCCCTCCTTACCACTGTATATCCTACAGAGACACAGCAAAGTCTGATGTATGTACAGAAACTACACTAATAATTTTAAGTAACAAATTCACAGGGATTTTACTGGTAGTTGTTTTACAGATTCCTCCTAGTTCCATGAGTGACCAAATTAATATTTTTAACCAGATTTGGATACTAATGTGTGTTAAACCAGTATGTACATCAACATGCTGTACTACCAAACTAAAGAATTTTTGTAGGTTTTGTCTTTGTAATTGGTCCTAAAGTCCAGTCCATTTTGACAATAGAAACATTGATGACTTTGGACATTATTTTAATCCTTTAATCCATTATTTTTAATTCCTTTAATTAAAATACCCTTGAAATCAAGTTTAACTTCCGAAGGAAAACTGAACTAGTTAAGATTTTATTTTACTTCACAGACTAAGCTAAATTATATTCAGTTTCGGGCATTTTTAAATCATACAGAATTTCAAAGTGCTCTTTATAATGAGACTATACCTTTCCAAAATATTTCAAAAGTCTCATTGAAGCCTCCAGTACATAGCATACCACCTCACCGCTTAGAAAGGCGATATGTTTTAACCATAGCTTAATTTTAAGGAGACGTGGGCCTAGGGTTATGATCACCGGTAAGAAAATCACCTCAGCTGGCTACTAACAGCATCTTCCAGTTCTCATCAAGAAGTTTGGTCACCACTCTGGAAACTCAAACAAAGGTCTTAGCTCACATAATTTTGGGGGCATCTTCCGTTTGGACATCGCTTCAGTTGTGACAATGAAGCATGGTATCATACTATTTTGTAATTAAATTCTAATGCTACTGCTGCAAGTGTTCTCCAAGCTTTACAGATGTGTATACTCTTCTGCATTTACTACAAAGACAGTTTCAAGAACACTAAGCAAGTAGTACTGGGGAAGCGAAGTCACAGGTAAGCTACATAAAGAAATATCGTACTTTCTACTATTAATTTTTGTCCACATTTATTTATGAGTAAAACAAACAGCAAACATTACAGCAAAGGGGACATTCAGGCCCAGATTTAAAAAAGAAAACAGATGCCTGGATAGATTCTGAATTTAGGCACCTCAAGATTGCTGACAAGTACACAAAAATAAGTGAAAGTCATGAGCGTTTCAGCAAACTTCGTAAGTGCATTTCAGTATTTATTTAGATGTTTAAGCTCTCGCACTAGATTTTACAAGCTGGTGAACACTGGCAAAATTATTTCTCCCACAGAACTATAACCACACATTCCCAAGACAGTATAAATATATGGTTGAACTAACATTAATACACATCACCATTTTATCAATTACATAATAAAACAAATTATCAAGTATCCAAATATTAACTTACGCAGCTTGAAAGGCATACAAAATATTACAGAGGTCTGCCCAAGTCATAGCAGAAACTCAAGGAGGAAAAACAAAAGAAAAAAAATAAATCACACTTTCAACAAAGCAATAGTTGGTAAACAACTTTCAATAGGTACAGTAAAAGAAACTACAAGATTTTTCAGAAATTTTCTGATTAAGAATTTTTAGCTACAATAACAAAGCATTTCTACGTTTTAAAAAAATATTTACTAAAGTAAAGGGCATATTCTATACTTCCTGCACAAGACAAAGGCAACATTTTACTAGAAATATTAAATAGCCCCTCCCAACCTTTTCAGGCCCTCTGTTAAGTTGCACATGAAGTGCCAACATTAATTTTACTGTAAGGCTTTTTGTCTGGAGACATTAAAGACTTGTGTGCTTCTGTACAATTTAAAATATTTTCTACATGAGTAACCAGAGAGTAATGATTTGTAAAATGGAGAGGTTCACGTAACAGAAAAGTACAGACACGGGGGTAAAAAGTTGCTGTAATTCATAGTATTAAAAAGACAGACTGTGCAAATCCTGATAATTCTAGTGCGATTGTGGGAGACAAAACATACAGTGAGCAGGCAAGACTACCTTAGAGGCCATATTCTTCAATATTGAAATGACTGTAGAAAAAAAGATAGTAAGGTCCAGATAAGCTGGTAGTTCTCACATCATCAGAACTATACTCATTTATAAGGAAAATAATATGATATGCTGGGTATTTTGGCACCTAATCTCTCTACAGATTGATTTATTTTAGTACCCCAATTTTTAGTAGTTGAAACTAGGTGGGTGAGACTCAATGGCATGATTAAAGGATATTTGAACTGGTAATTAATGAACAAGGAGACACCTCAGAAACAGGGTACAGCAAAAACATTTATTGGGTCTCCAAACGGATATTTATCTAAACATAGAAGTTGCATTTCTACTAAGCTTTTAGCCTATTAAATACTCCTAAGGAAGCTTCCTTTACTACTGAAAAAATATCAGACTGATGTCTTTGGCATACAGTCTGCTTAATTCTAGTTTCCATCCTTGATTCCCAAAGAAGTACTATAGGCTGTTGAGCTTTACTGAATACAACAATTATTTCGGTGACCATTGGAGTCTTTAAAGCGCAGACGCATCTTGGGGCGGTATTTCTCCAAGTACAGAAGTTGCTTGCTATTAAAAGCTCCACGCCGCTTCCTAGATGGAGGAAAAAATATTTTAAAAAGAACATTACTCTACTGCCCAGTGAAATATCATCAACCAGAGAAAAATATTTTTAGGTCACTTTAAAAAACCACCATTAAGTCAAGACTATAACCAAAATAAAGATAATTAAAAGTTAAGTGGCAGGAAAGAGGGTGGTAGTTTCCTTTCACAAATACCTCATTGTACCACATGCTCAAAGGAGTACATAGTATTTTAGACAATGTTTTAGCCTCTGCTATACGCAAGCCAGAGATCTTACATTAAGACCTTTAGGAGAAACTTCAAAAGGAAGCTATAGAGCAGATGTGAGATGGTCTTAAGAAAGCTGAAATTATTGTCTCTTAAAACAATCATAAAGAATATTACAATATTAAGAAAGTACATAAACATTGTAACTCCCCATAATAAGCTGAACAGAAATTGAGCTTTCTTGGTTTTCTCAAACCAGAAGTGTGTGAAAGAAGAGTACATTTTTGTTGAGTGTTTGGAATATGTACCAGGCTTTTTATTATGCAGTTGAAATGAGCAAAATTAAGGCACTGAGACTAAAATTCTTCTCATCCAACTTACATATATTTATAAAAAAATCCAAGGAAGTATTTTTCATAGAATCATAGAATTGTCTAGGTTGGAAGGGACCTTTAAGATCATCAAGTCCAACCATCAACCTAACACTGCCAAAACGACCACTAAACCATGTCCCTAAGCATCACGTCTACCCGTCTTTTAAATACCTCCAGGGATGGAGATTCCACCACTTCCCTGGGCAGCCTGTTCCAATGTTTGACAACCCTTTCGGTGAAGAACTTTTTCCTTATATCCATCCTAAACCTCCCGTGGTGTAACTTGAGGCCCTTTCCTCTTGTTCTATCACTTGTTACTAGCAAGAAGAGACCAACACCCACCTCTCTACAACCTCCTTTCACACAGTTGTAGAGAACGATAAGGTCTCCCCTGAGCCTCCTCTTCTCTAGACTAAACAATCCTAGTTCCCTCAGCTAGAGGGAAGTCAAGAGACTTGATCTCCAGACCCCTCACCAGTTATGTTGCCCTTCCCTGGACACACTCCAGTACCTCAATGTCCTTCTTGTAGTGAGGGGCCCAAAACTGAACACAGTACTCAAGGTGGGGCCTCACCAGTGCTGAGTACAGGGGGATGAACACTTCCTTAGTCCGGCTCACCACACTATTCCTGATACCGGCCAGGATGCTGTTGGCCCTCTTGGCCACCTGGGCACACTGCTGGCTCATGTTCAGCCGGCTGTCAAACAACACCCCCAGGTCCTTTTCTGCCAGACAGCTTTCCAGCCACTCCGCCCCAATCCTGTAGCGCTGCATGGGGTTGTTGTGACCCAAGTGCAGGACCCGGCACTTGGCCTTGTTGAACCTCGTACCACTGGCCTTGGCCCATTGATCCAGCCTGTCCAGATCCCTCTGTAGAGCCATCCTTCCCTCAAGCAGGTTGACACTCCTGCCTAATTTGGTGTTGCCTGCAAACGTACTGAGGATGCACTTGATCCCCTCATCCAGGTAATTTCTTCAACAGGCTACCACAAAAGACCAGGAGGAACTGTTTAACACACTTTGGTTTAATACAGAAGAAAGCATCCACAAACGTCGATGAGTGTTAGCTCTAGCTAGTAGACAGAACATAAATTTCAAAGGTGTTCTGCCTCTCATATGTACAAATAATAAAGACAACCCTGCAGATCTAACTGAAAGTTAGGGGGTTTGTGTTCTGGGTTTTTTTGTTGTTTTTCTTTTTAAACATGCTCAAATAACTACTTACTCATTCTGGTTTCCACAGGAACAAAAAATACCCATCACACAGGTCAAGTGTTACAACACTGAATGTGTGCATTCCCTGTGTTAAAAAGTTTGGGTGTACAGATGTTCAGATCTTACAAAAAAGCCCCCCAAAAACTAGAAGACAAGCAACAGCATTCAGAATTCTCTTAAGTGCCCAGGAATATATCAAGATATTAAATCTTGGAAACAGATGTTAGCTTTGTACTTACTGTCTTATGAACTGCACTGCATCTTCATACTTCATTCCACATTCTATCAGTGCAAGAGCAACTAAGACTGGAGCTCTGATAAAAAAAAAAAAAAATCAGTTTAGCATTTACCAAAGCATACTGTGAAAAAAAGTTTACCTTCCCTAGTTCTCTTTTCTGTCCTTCTGTGTATCTGATGTTTCTTCCCTGGGGAAGCAAGAGACAGGCAGAAGGCATTTGTACATTAACTGAGCCATTATACCATCTGTTTAAGCTACCCATCCTCATTAAGGGATTTAAATTAACTCTGGTCAACCTGAGCTTTGTTCATCTGACTTTAGGTAGAGGACAGCAGGAATAAAACGCAAGTCATCTTTACCCATTTGCTCCAAAGCCAATTTATTCAGGGGAAGAGTTGCATATGGGCTTCTATTTCCACAAATAAGCATCCTTAAGAAACAGTCAGGACCCCAAAGCAGAAATCAGAAGAGGGGTCAGGTTCAATAAGAACTGACAAGTCCTAGGACTAGTGTCACAATTTTCAGGAACAGATGCAATCCACAGGCTGCTGCACACCCCTGAGGATTTCCTTGATTACCACAGTATTCTTCATCTAACAGAATACAATTTTCAGCTAGGAAAGCTTGACACAAATGAAACTGAAATACATTAGCAATTTATAGTTTAAAAAAAAAAATCAAGACAAAACCCCATGCCACACAATAGCAAGAGCTGCGCATCTAGTAGCAAGCTTAAGTAGTTTTATACATTCAGGGATTTAAAAAAACCTTACATGATAAAAAGCTAGAACCTCCTCAACTGGTTAACTGCCCAATTTTGAGGAAAATACAACAGATATCATTGTAAGCAGCTGGAAAGGACTTGTTTTGGTAGCATTCACCACTACAGTCAACTTCACATCATGGCTTCCCACGTAACAAACAGTGGATAAGCCAGGCTTATGGACAGCAAGACCAGAAACCTCCATTTTATATTGAACATGCTGAAACCCATGGCTAGAAGATGGCAACTGCTTTTTGAATGGATCTAGTTCCCAGGTAGTCTAGAACAACAGCAGCAAAACCATGATGTTCTCAGAACTGTTGGAATTGTATTTAAGATAGCGGCAGCAGACAGAGGGAACAGGGCTAAGAGGTTATTCATAAAAATTTTGAAGTTCAGTATTAGAAATGAGACAGAATCAAAGCTCTGGGACTTTGGAGAACACTTTTCACCCCCCAAATAAGTGGTGGATGAAATTTGCTCTTGATGTGCCAGAACATACCACTTGTTTGTGGCTAATGGTTAAAATACCCTTGGTACAAGGAGACTGGCAATACTGGTGAAATGGGAACCAAGAGGAAACTTAATCACAAAAAACCAAATCCATTAGGAAAAAAAAGACAATGTAGAAAGACAAAAAATATCAATTGGACACTCATCAATATGCTTGGTACAAGAATATACTTGTTTACTTCATTTGTAATTGTGAGAGCACTGTGATAATAGCATCACTTGTTGACTAAAAGGCCTTCTAAGTCTAATATATGTAACATACAACAGTTTCTGGCCATCTGAACTACTTTTAAGAGTGAGGTCACTCCAATACTGGATATGTGACTATTTTACATTTGCCTCAGACAAGCTTCTGTACTAGATCTTAAGACGTATGACCAGGGATGGCAATTCAACAGAACTTTAGAACTTTACCCACCTTCCAAGACCAGCAACACAGTGTACAGCAATACAACAACCAGGTTCTTCACGAAATTTAACTTTAAGGAGGTTTAGCCAATCATCAACAATCTGGTTGGATGGTGGAGCACCGTCATCAAAGGGCCAATCCTAGAATATAGCATGACATACATAAATAAATACATAAAGATAGAACTCTTTATGCTTGTATGCTGTGTGCATACACAAAAAAAGGAGGGGACACAATGGACAAAAGAGCTGACAGCTAAGGGAACTGCACAAGGTTATGGTTTTCTAATAGTGTAACTATAGCAGTATTAAGAATATATTCCTTTCAATGTGTTTTCATTGAGCAAATGGTTTTGCTCAAAATCAAATTATTTTCTGACAAGAGAGGATGTCTATACAGCTTTTGCCTCCATCAGCTGCTGGAATGCACTTGTAGAGTTAATAAAGTGGTGGCAAAAGAAGTTTTTTCGGGGGGGGGCGGGGGGGGAATGGGGGAGATGGGACGCAGGGGTGGGTAGGTTGGTTTTAAACTCTGCTTCTGCACTACTTACCAAAACCTGAATGCCTTCTTTTTCCACCGGAGCAGTGTCATAAGTAGCTTCGCACACTCTTACCACTGTGGTAACGCCATATTTCTTAAGTTCCTAGGGAGTGAAAAAACACTCTGCTTTAAGAGTAAACTGACTTCACTTGCCATTTTATTTTCTCAATAGGTTAGCTTATTAACTCATTCCAAAATTTTCAGTAAGTAAACTCATGCAAATGCTTGCCAACCCATGAGGAAGACAAAGCTGAAATAACTGAAAACCTGTTAACGCCAGGTACTTTTAAGCTCTTCTGCAAACATATTTGAAGATTACGTTTTGTTACGTTGGATCATACTTTCTTTTAAAATCAGATCCAGATAAATATTGGTAAAATAAGTAGCCCATCTCCAAAAGATCATTCCTTTTAAAGGAACAGGAAGTTTCCTGGTTTATAAAACTACATACTTCACTAAAAGCATTCTGTGTGAGGTTTAGATCTTCCCCTTCTCTACTTAAAGAAACAGGTTTGTAAGACTGCTTACTGTTAAGGATTATGAGCACAGGACAATAAATTACTCCAGTTCGTGAGTTATCATAACTAGAGAATAGCAAAATTTAACTTTCCATTTTCCTATTACCCTCCATTAAAAAAAAGAAAAAAGAAAAAAGAAAAAAGAAGGAAGGCAATTACTCTTCATTCTCCCTGCAACGACCCATCATTCACACTGCAGCTGTCACGGTAATGACTGAAGCAAAGCCTAAGCATACTTTATCTAGTTGTAAGAGTACAAAGGCAAGCAAATGTTATCTCACTATGTTTCTCGTAAATTATCCCACACTGAATGCAAAACAGAGGTATAAGACACCTAAAATCTTGCTAATGAGGGACTGCATTACAAACTCAAACCTTACCAGGATGTAACTTTGGAGGAACCTATTGTTAGTACACATGCATACACTTTTAACTTTCCACTTTATAGCTCCAACATGCTAGATACAAGGTTTAGATGATAAATTCAGATACTAGCAATATATGCCAAGCCACCTGGCTTTAGTTAGTAAACAATTTCAGCATGTACCGAAACACTTAAATTAGCATCGGCAACTCTAAATGCAGAGCAAGCCTACCACCACAAATTTCACCCAAGCAGACACAATGACATTCAGAGGAGTCTGTTAAGCTACATTAGAGCCATGATCTGCTAATACTGAAGGGAGATAGGCAGTGAAAGCATATTGCAACCCTGTTACTTGTTCCTAAGGTTCTGATCCACAACGTATAGTGAATTATTCTCTTTTTAATCACCATGCAATAGGTGCAAGGAATTGTTACACCACTTCAGATTAATCTAAATGTGAGTTCCTACCACTAGCAGATCTGTGTATTGTTCTACACATAACTCTGCCAGGTAATTCCTGTTTTCAGACCTAAACAATATACTTAATGTACAATGTACTAAACAGCATAATTATTTCTTTGCTTCACTTTCAGAAGTACATTTTTAAAGGCCAAAGTACATCTGAATAGATTTGTCTGCAGGTCTTTGAAGCATGGCATCAGTATTTGAAAAATGTCAATATACAAACAGTCTCAGTACCTCTTCATATGGCTTCCACAGCTGTTATCAACTAGTAAAGAAGGAAATTGTCAATATAGCATGCTGTTCAGGCATTAAAAAAATACATCAGTAAGAATTCTGTCCTGGCCTTACCTCTATAAATTTGTTTAAGGTTGCATTGGTTGGATTGTGTGTGATTAGGAATCTCATGTTCTTGTAGGTGATTTCCACAGGAGCTGGGCGGTTCATTCGGGCCATATTGATTTAGTTAAACATGCAACAAGATTATGAAAGGATTCAAAAAAAATTCTAATACAGAAGTGATGTAGAGAAACTGAAGTCTACTTCACTATACTCCACGTGAAATTCTCAGTGCTTGGAAGTATGAAGTTGGGAGCAATGGGAAATGAAATGAACCTCCTAACAAGAAGCAGCAATTCTTCAATCCAGTAATACTGAGGCAAAAGAAAGGCAGTGCACTGAGGTTTACCCCATCCAGGTCTGAATTCTGTCGTTAAATGCTCTGCCGATTTCAATTCAATACTTCTTATCCTGGTCAACCACTCTTAAGGGGGCTTCTTGGTGGAGTAGTAATGAATTTCTACAGTTCACTTGTCTGCATAGAGGTCGTGCTGTGCCTGGCAGTAGTCTCCACTGCCCTTCAGAAACTCCATAAATGTGTGACCAAGAACACCACAGAACTGCTGTAAAGAGAGGGGAAAAAAAGCATGATGAGCATAGGTAAAGCAAAGTTATTTTGAAGACACCAAGCATTATAAAATGAAAAAAGAAAACCAGAACAACTAAGCAATTTCACAAGGTTTATTTTTTAATCCAAGAATTCGATTTGTGTAAGAATTCCATTACCTTTCTCAGCAAGGATTACTTGAAAATAAATACATTTACTTAATACAAAGTTTCCATATAGGGTTATTTCAACACCAAAACCTGAGATATATTAAAATACCAATTCCAATGTGCTGAACATAGCAACAAGAGACCAAGTTTTAAGAACCCCAGTATTTATATAAAGCATAGCTTTTCCGGGATACCCATACAACTGTATTTTCCATTCTGAATTCAGAGACATCACAACACACACTAAAGTTACACTGACCTTAAGTAGTCCCATGAAGGCAAGGGTGAGACTCCTTGAATATTCAAGCTGAGCATCAGACAATTTCTAGTGTTTAAACAAAACTTTCAGTCTCTACATAGATGCAGAATCACTTGTCTTAAAGGCTAAAGACTTACTTTGCATGTAAACATCATTAATTCACATAAACAACAGCCAGTAGAAAAAAAGTGTTTAAATCCACCTGTCTCAAACAGGATGCCTCGAAAGCAAATGCAAAGTCTTTGTGGCCTAACAAAACAATGAGAGCTGTTGAACACATTTTGAGACTTTCAAGGCACACAGATTTCTCGCCAAGGAACATTTCACATACTAAAGGCTGAAGACACATGGCAACCTTCATTGCTTTTAATTGCCTTTTTATACCATGACTTTGTTAATATGTCAAGATAGTGGCAATAGTCTAGCTAAAACCATACACAAGCAAGTTTATTGAACAGGTTATTCCTGCCCAGTGGTGTGCTATTTTGCCACGGTTAAATTTACATGTAAAATTACTGCAGGATGCACAACCAGGAAGTAGATAGCTGATGAACTGCTCCGAGTTGTGCATTCGTTTGCGAATGCTGCTATGCAAATGAGCTAAGACTATATGCTTTTATGCACTGTAGAACCTTACAGCAGAGGATTTAGTTTTGTGCCCAGCCACAGTACCAGTGCTGCTGACAATACCTGCCTAGGGAACAGAAGGGAAGAAGTGAGAAGTTTTGTTTCTCAAGAGATGGGTATAAGCTGAACCAAATGCCCACTAAATATACTTAGGTACTAGAGAGAAGCATCATTGATTGTACAAATATTTAGCAGAAAAAGTGACTTATGTTGGCCAGTCAACTCCAAACACTGGAAGGAATCCATGTATTGCTATGCCCAAACGAAACATTGCCCAAGACACTTTGGAAACAGATTAGCTGAGCATGCAGTCAGTGTTACAGAATTGCTATCACAGACTTACTTTCTTAAATAAGTGATGTGGGGTTTTTTTTGTTTTTTTTGTTTTTTGCCAACTGGGACACAGTAGTATCAGTTCTTTGCCTTCATAAATATAGTTTCCAGCAAACAGAAGCTGTAACTTCATTGTAACACTGTTCAGATTTTTTTTCTAAACTACAAACCAGCTCTATAAATCCATCCACATATATAATCAGAAAACATGTACATAAGAAAATAAGGAGGAGACAGTATCTCAGTGCTCCACATTTAAAGGGTCATGAAAGAAGCAGCCTGTGCTGAAAAGATTCCCAACCATAAGAAAGCAAATTCAAAAGTTCAGGTCCTAAAGACAACTGTACAGTAAGTCCTGACAATAGCCGATATCTTAACACACTTTACCAAATGCCAGGAAGAAAAAGCTACATGCAAAGAAGTCATGGTTGCTAACTGCCACCTAGGATTTGGAGTCAGACCAAGATTTCACTGCAGGCACTAAACCATACACCATAAGACTACAGTGAGTCTATCTAACAACTATTAGTGTAAAGCAGAAGTCACAACAAATCGAAAGTCTAACAACTGTCGAGTTTTCTAGGAGGTATAGAATCATAAAATTGTTTGGGTTGGAAGGGACCTTTAAAGGTCATCTAAGCATCTTAACAGTACAGGAGTTCTCAAAGTGAACTAGGATTTAAAGAACTGCAACAATGTTTTATGTTGTAGACATGGCTTTGCTCCATTCATAAGTCCAGAGAAGAGGAATTTCAGTAACAGACTCGTAGTAATAGAGAAGATAAAAAATCATTAAGGGGTTGGACTGTAGCAGATGGGTAGAGCTGCTTCACACAATGTTGCAAAGGACCTTTAGAAAAAGCAGACCAAACATGTCCAGGCATCATTTTCATGATAAGAAGTTTTGTTTTAAGGATGCACCTTAATCACAGGCATGGTTCTCAAAAAAAAAAAAAACCCACAACAAACCACTCCCCCAAAAAACCCCACCACAAACAAAAAACCTGCTAACAAATACAAGAAAGAAGTTAGCAGAAAGAAACTAATAGAACAAATTTACATTTCTGTAAAGACTGTAGAATTAAGTTTGCCAGTTACTTGCAAAAACCCCACCTATTTCAGCTTTTATTTGTGATACCTTGATGGACAGTGAGAGCTCTAAATATACCAGGCATGAAAAAGGAGTAAGAAGGATCCTCTGAAGTCAAAGGCCAACAGAGTAACAGGAACCAGAAGAATTTGGACTCAGAAGAACTCCAAGAATTGCCATCTGACATACCAGCCATGCCCTAGCAGAAAAAGGTAGGTGTGCATTAAAGAGACTCCTAGGACCAGACCTAGGGAACATCTAAAATAGCAACTGAAAAAAAGAGCCAAGGATAGCTTATTTAAAGTCACTTTCAATTAGTTTAAGAAGCAGAACAGCAAAAAGGGACAGAACAGCTTTAAGCAGATACAGCTGCACAAGGTCTTGTGCCACTTTCCACATGCACTGGCAGATCTCATGTTTATCTCTTCTTAAGACTGCTAAGAGGAATCATAGCCAGTCCTTTTCCCTGGTAGAGCATGAGGGAGTGGAGGCTGTCAGAAACAGAAATAGAAAAGCATGCGAGTGAGCTCAAGGAGATAGAATGGGGTCACTAGGGTAAAGAAGAGACATTTCAATAAGCAAGATGGAGATTATTTTTTTTTTTGAGAAAAGAATGTAGAGTAATTGGAAACCATTCACATGACCCCCTACTGGGGCAGGTAGCAAGAATGAGGATTCATCCAGCCCAGTAGGCAGGCTGCCCTTTGTATGCAACTAGGAGTACTCAATACGATACCAGACACACTCATCACGGGGGTAAGGAAGAGGGCAGGCAGCAAAGCATTAGTTAAGTAACAAATCCTACTTTTTCAATGAAGATTGTTAATCATATCTAGAAACTGGGTGCACAGTTCAAATTCTTATACAAAGTTGAAGCAAGTACATTACACAATGGCAAGTTTGACTTCTATGTGTAATTAACCTCTACAAATGAATTAATTTTGTTAATACTGACTTAACAGTTAGCAATTAGACACATCAGCACCTTACTAATTCACACAACTAAGGACTTAACCAAGCATGTATTTGAGTCTCACTGTTTGCCTTGGCAACTGCTGCTGCCACACTGTAAAGGAGCAAAGCTCACATTTTCCTTTGATGTGAATGCCATCACTTCTCACCATTGCTAGCCAGAAAGCTCCACATGCAGACCAGCTCCTTAAGGCAGCAACACACTGCGCTATCCTAAGAGTTCTGCCAACCTAGTTTAGTTCTGGTCCAGGAGTCAAATGAAAATTAAAGACAAATACTACATTGGTATGCTGTTTGTATTTTGGCATTAAGCCAGAGTACAACACTTCACTCGTCTTCAAGAAGACCTGGTAGGCAAGAAAACGGCTCTGAAAATAGTGTTGTAGTAATTAATAACACCTCAGGCTTAGGGGGAACCCAAACGAAGTGAGCGACTTTTGAGAGGCTTGGAAATACAGCTTTAAAATTGCTATATTGTCTCAGACAGTTAACTACTTGGAAGGTAAACTATCAAAAAGGTCAAGATAGTGTATGAAAGTGTAAGGCTGCATAAGTGAAACTCAAATGCATAGTATTGTATGCAGAAATTTCTTGATCAGAATGACACCAACTCATCATTTGTACCATCAAGTTGCGTACTCCAGCATGTTCTTTTCAATTTACATGTGAGTTTTCCTTGAGGAAAATTAACACTGAAGGGTGTTGGAAACAGAAGCAGCTGTTTCTATCAGTAACGGAAAGCCAAACAACATATAGACCATCAGATCCATCAAAATAAACTTGGAAAACAAAACTAAGGTTAATGCGCCAGGACAACCTCTTAAGAGAAAGTATCCTGTCCAGTATGGGATAAAGTCACATTAATTATGAGTGCACCATCTACTATCATTTATGCTAGCAGAAGTCAGGAAATAGTTTATTCAAGCAAGAGGAAGACATCTTGAAAATAAAAGTAATTCATGCTCTTCTTTGGGACAGAAAGCTAAAGTATCTGTCTTCACTGACAAGCAGATTAATGTGTATGTTAATTCTGGGTTTGAAACAATCACTCGTATCTGGCAAAAACTGGCTATGAAAGTAATCTATTAAATTGTTACTGATATCTGGAAAGCAGAGACGTGTAAGGCTATCCCATGCTGTTGACATTCTTGTTCACAACTGGGTAGCATCTTGAGAAGCATGCAAACAAAAGCGCTTGTTTACACAGTTACATGACACTTGACTCTACCTTCACAAGATGCGCATGATGGTTCACAGTTGCTCAATCCACCTGCTCACAGACCAGAAACATTTATACCCAGAACCAAGTACATGGTATCACGTTCTCTGAAGTCAAGACATGCCACACGCTCACCTACTGAAACCACAGGATCAAAACTAGAAAGCTAAAATAAACTACATTTCTTCACAATTTGAGAACACCTGCAAGTAAGTTCGTTGTTCTAACTTGCTACCCAACAAAAAGTTACTGAAGGACAGAGGGTCAAACACTCCTGACTTTCTCTTACTACTCAAGACCTAAGCAGCAACTGCTAAGGCAGACAAGGAGGCATGGGAGGGTAAGGGGTACAAACTGCAGAGCTGTTACGCAAAGTAGAGGCATGCTTTCATTAGATACCATTGACAAGATGTGCCTCCTATCCACTGGGCACATGAATGCCTGTATTATGATATGCACAGTGATAACACTACCCATTTTGGACCAGAGAAAGCGACCCATGACCTAAGAAAATATGCTCATGTGTCACAGACAGGAGATTCCAAAGGGTTTATCATTAATTTATTACGACATGCTCTGTGAAAGATGTTTCTTGTGGTTCAAGTATGCAGTTTAGGGGCAAGAAAAAATTATCGCAAAGCTTCCTGTATAACAAGTCAATGCAATTTCCAGAGAGATGATGAAACTGAGGACATGTGACTGTGTTCCTAGTTACTCTGTTCAAATCATGAAAAAAAAACATGCAAAGAAGCCTTAACAGATACTGGGGAAAATAAGACATCAGAGAAGCCATTCCATCCCCTTGTCTCATGCATCCTCTTGAATTTCTGAAAGCAAGAAGTCTCAAAATGACTTATCACTGTCACTTCAACAGCAAACTACATAAATCCTGTCATCCTACTCAAAAATTATTCCATTATGTTTTAAGCAATAACATGAGAAATTTAGCATATACATGCAAAGATAGTTATTGTTTTATTTCATCAAGTCTAATAAAGGCACGAGTGCCAAACAAGAAATTGTGTCTGTAAAGAAAACTGTAAGGAATTACAGACTTACATTTAACACAGAAGTACCTCTTGTATTGATCTGATAGAGTGAGCTTTAATTTTTTTAATAAGGTGACAATCTGCTACTAGTTTAGAATTCAGTAATACCCTGATCTGGGCGTTCTGGTTAATCTTTAAGAGAAGCAGTGATCACTTACAGTCAGCCTACACACTGGGACAGAGCCAGCAATCTTACGTGGCATGCATTCTGTCAGAACAGGAAGGTTTCACAAGATAGAAGTTATTAGATAAGGGTGAATTCTATTTATTTACTGCCTTACTGACACATTTAGTTTCAGTAAGACACTGACATCCTTCTCCCTTGGCTCCTGCTATATCTGTCACTCATTTTTCTTTCTCATTCTCACATTTCCTCCCATGGCTGTGCAATTTCTGTATTGCTTCTTCCACATCTCCCCCCGAAATGATTCTGTTCCTGTAAGACAATTTCAAAACCCTTTGCTGCTCCATCAACAGAATAATAAGAGCTGACATTTAAGTGTCAGCCTCGGGTTTTTTGATTTGACAGTTTTATGAGATTACAAGGAGACAGAGTTCATACTTCTGAGTCACCGCTTTAGAAAGACTCCGCAGATGCAGGTAGATGTATTGCAAAGTTGTCTCCAACAGCAATAAGAAACACCAGAATCACAGGACCCTCACGCCACGGAGGCTGTGCATTTCCCAGCTCATATCTGCAACGCGCGTAGCTGGCTACCAGACAGCAACCACGAGCTGCGCATAACTGCTACTAATCCTGCTTCTACTACCATAGATTACTTGTTTTTTGATAACGCTTTGTCTTTCCTGCTTCGCTGCTTTTGGAGGTCGTAGTACCACCTGCAAGCCTTGCATTGTTTGTGCTTAAATACACAAATACGCACTTGTGCTCTGTGGCCACAGATGTTAGGCAGCACAGACACTGCGATTATTAGGGGAGTTAAAAAAAAAAAAAAGGAAAAAAATAAAAAGGAGATATGAGGAAAGCGAAAACTTCTGATGCTGAGCTGTGATAAACCTCCAGAAGGAAATGCCTTCCCCGAAAAGCCAGATGGCGAGGTCTTAAAAGGTAGGTTCGGTCAAAATTAAGGTATTTGACTGCATTCGTAAGCTTCTGAGGGCCAATGGCAAACTGTTACAGAAACGTCCGCTTCAACGTGTACTGAAATGACTCCTCTGCGGACTTTCCCCCCCTCCACCCCCCCGCCCCCGCCGGGGAGCCATCTCGAAGCCCGGCGGGACCACGGCCGGCTGCATACGTGAGGTCGGGCATACCCCGCCTCCGCCGCGCACGGCTCATTTTGGAAAGGATTCACGTCCTCGCTCGCCGCCGGTTCTCACTGCCCGCCGGAGACAAAGGAGGAGCCCCTCGGCCGCCTTCGCCCTCACACGTGGGGCCGCGGCGAGCGGCGGCCACGCCAGCTCGCCCAGCTAATCGCCAGCGCCGCGGCCCGGTCGCCCTCCCCGCCGCGCCATCTGGCTGCCGGGCGCCCACGGGCAAGCCCCGGCTTGCCCGGAAAGCCCCGGGCTGCGGCAGCCGCGGGGTGCCGGGCCCCCGGGCTGCCCGCCCGCCCGCTTCTCCCCGGTGAGGAGACGCTGCCCCGGCCGTGACACCGCCCCGCGGGCCGGGCCGTCGCCCCAGCTGCGGCGGTCACGGGTTCGCATCACGCTTCGATCAGGCTCCCGACGCGGAGCCATCTTGTCCCCCGCAGCCGCCGCCCGGCCCCGGCCTTCCCCCCGGCAGGGGGCTCCCGGACCCCGCCGCCTCCGCGCCGCCGGCCTGACACGGGCCCAGGGGCGCGGGAGCCGCGGCTGTAGGGGCGCTGCTCTTCCCGGCGGCCGCCCGGCCCGGCCCGGCGCGGCCCGACAGACGCCGCCAGACAGACACCGGCGGGGGGAGGCCGGGCCGGGCCGGCGGGCGGGGCCGGCGGCAGCCAGGCTCACAAAGCGGCTTTGTGCCCGGGGCCGGGCCGCTCGGGAACCGCGGAGAGGGGTCGCCCCCTTCTGCTCTCCCGGCAGGAGGGGGGAGAGGGGCACCGGCAGGCGGGAGCGGGAGGAGAAGGGCGCCGGGGGCGGGAGGAAGGCCGAGCCGCCCCGCAAGCCGGGCTGGCTCGGCCCGCCCGAGAGGAGCCGCAGGCCGGCGCTGCGAGAAGCCGCCCGGAGCCGGCGTGGCCCGGGCGACAGAACAAAGAGACAACATGGAGGAGCCGGGAGGGGGGTGGGGAGGAGAGGGAAGAGGAGGGGAGGGTGAGAGGCGCGGGAGCCGGGCACCGGCGGGCAGCCGGCGGGGCGCACGCCCGGCAGGGCGAGGGGCCGGGGGAGGCGGACCGGGGCGGGGGGCGCGGGCGGCACTCACAGGAATATGGTTACTCATTGAAGACTGTAGCCTGATCATACAGCCGGGGTGCGGGCGCCACCGCCGGGGGCAGGAGGAGCAGAACCAGGAGGAGGCGGAGGCGCTGGAGGCCGCGGAGCTGCCGGAGGGGGTTCGGCGGCGGAGCGGGGATGGACCATACAGCTGCGGCAGCGGGCGGCTCTGCGGGCTGGCGCGGAGCGGACGCGGCTGCACCAGGAGGGACACTCGGCGCCGCCTCCCGCACAAGCGCCCCCCACCCCGGGTCCCGCCCCTCGCTCGTGCACGTCAGCGACGAGCGTCGCGCCCGCCCAATGAGAGGCGCCGCTAGCGCGTCCGGGGCGGGAGCGAGGCGGCCGGGGGGGCGTGGCGCCGGCAGGCTGGGCGGAGGCGGGAGGGAGCCGAGAGGCGGAGGCAGCCGGCGAGAACCGGTTAGTGAATGAAGCGGGTGGCGGCGGGGCCCGGGGAGGGGCGCGGCGCGGCGCGGCGGGGGTAGAGCGGGACGCGCGGAAATCGCCTCCAGGGGCCGTGCCGGGGCTGCCCTGCGCGGGAGCCCCGCCCCCCGCCCGCCGTTACCGGCAGCTTGGCCGGGAAGCACCCGGCGCGGCCTGCGGCTCCCCCGGGGGCGGCGGGTTCTAGACTCTTCCCTGCACTCCCCCTCCCGGTGCCGCCGCGGCCCTCCGGCTCTCCCCGGGGCGGGGGAGGGTCGTCTGAGGGCAGAGCGCCCCGGCGGGGCTGAGGGGAAGGCGGAGAGAGCAGTGCGGGGGGCTGCGGGGGTACGGGAGGGCCGTTCCCTGTGAGGGCCGTTCCCTGTGAGGGCCGTTCCCTGTGAGGGCCGTTCCCTGTGAGGGCCGTTCCCTGTGAGGGCCGTTCCCTGTGAGGGCCGTTCCCTGTGAGGGCCGTTGGGCGCAGGGTGGCGTGTGGCGGCCCTCCGGCCTCGGCAGCGGAGCGCCAGGTTGAACGGCGGTGGAACGGTCCGCGTGGGGTGTAACCCCTGAGCCCCTTTCGCTCTCGGGCTGCAGAACCGCTTCTGCGGGTTTAATGGAGGGTCCTTGGCGCGTTCTGTCGGCAGGTTATTCTGTGCTTTTTCGGTCGAGATAAAAGTCACCATTTCTGGTTTTACAGGTGGGAGGTCAGCCCGGTAGGCCAGAAGTCGTGTGGGAAAGGATACGGACTCTCCTCTCCGCCTTGTGTGCTCTCTCCCTCCTGGGAAGCACTGTCTCCCCAAGACACGGGCGTTCCTGAAAGGCACACATCTCCCGGGTGAACCCGGTGGTGGGAAAACACCTATGGTATCCCTACCCTGCGTATCGGGTAGAGGCGTGGGAGTCTGTCCCCAGCTGGACGCTGTCAACCTGGAAAAACGCCTTAATGTGGGTCAACACTAGCTTTATGAAATAACAGGCTATTTTGAGCTTCAGTTAGTCCGATACCGTTCTAGTTTATTTAGCTAGTTAAGCCTTTCTTCTGCACGTTGCATTATTGTTACTATACAGATTACAAGAGCACTCAAAAGTTGTTCTTTTGATCTAAAAAAGAAACAATTCTGTATCTCAGCACTTTGTACAAAGGCATGGCTGGTTTGTGTTTTTGCCCAAATTTTCTATATTTGTTTAACCTGCAGAAACCATGGTTTGTACAGAGGAGGTTTTCGTGGTAACTGACAAGTGAGAGAGGGATATGTTATTCAGAACATAGTCTGTGTTACCTTTCACTCTACCTGCTTTCAGGTGGGCATAAGCTAATTTCTGACCAGGAGCTGTGTCTCCGCTAGGATAATACACTCAGCTTTTTTGCGCTGTAAATAACATGTGGGCTGTATTTATTTACGTTTGCATTTTGTATTTACTCAGGGCACGCGTCTGGTGAACTTACAGCTATTTCCACTCTCCATGTATAACTTCCTGAAAATGTGCTCAGAATCCTATAAAATAAGAAGATGATGATCCCAATGTTAATGGCTGCTTGGAGTATTGTTTATTTGTTGGTGGTTACAATGTTAGGAAGGTTTTGGGGAAAAAAGAGAAAAAGTCAATACAGCTTCTGTCTCTCGTCAGTAAAGCTTGAGGAATTTGCTCTGGATAGAGTTCTGAGACAGATTAAACAGCTCTTTACCTGCTTTAATCCGTGCTGGTGCTTTGCTTTTTGGTTGGGTTTGTTTGTTTGTTTGTTCTCCAACAGCGCAAGCTTTTGTTTACTGTTTCATTGCACATTAAACTGATCAGGTTCTTAGGATGAAGTTACTTTCTGCTATCACATCCTTTCAGTACTATCTTACAGTAGTTTACACTGGAAATAAGTACTGGCAGTTTCTTTGAAATTATACGTCCGAAGAAGAAAGGATTTAGCTCGGAAAGCTTTTAGTCTAAAAATGTAGGGGTTTTCTTTGAGGAAAGAATGTCTGTGTCATTTTAACAATATAATATTCTTCTTTATTGCAATAGTTCCTATGTGGACCCCCTTGTTGTGATTAATTATGTCATACTATTTGACACTTAAGATGCAATCCATGTGTTTTACATTTTGAGATGACAAGAGATACTTGGAGTGTGAGAGAAAAGTAGACTACAATAAAGTAGTCTAGTATTTCATATAAGGTGTGACAGAGTCAAAAATACTTACAGGAGAGACAGACAAGTGGATAGTTACAAGGTCCCAACTAGTGAAGTGATGAAACAAAGTGTGTTGAGGAGGCAGAAAGAGACAAGACTCCTGAAGAACTTTAAAGATAAGAAAAAAAAGAAATACTTGTAAAGAGCAATCTGTGGGGCGAATTCAGAAGAGTGATATTATCAGTTTGAGAAGCAAAGATGATCATCACCATCGTTGTGGTATTAGGAAGATTAATACAACTTCTATGATAAGAAGCTGTGATAGGACAAAATTTGAATATATTTTTGAAGCGGTGTGAGTCAGAAATAAAATTTGGGTGTAGCCTGAATGTCCTAGCCCTTACCTAGTTGGCTATTATCAATATTTTTTGAAAGTTTTAATAGGAAGTTTTGCATTAAACCAGTCAATTTAAAGAATACCAAAGTTTAAAAAATCAGAATGGTAAGTTATACCTTAAGATTACTTTCATTTGTTTTATAAAACCTGCTGTTTTGTAATCTCTGATAATTTGATGTTACCTTATTCTCTTAAGTACAATAGTGAAAAAAATCACTTTCTTTATGTAAAAGTGTATCTACTTTACATGTTTTGTTAGCCATTTTTATCAAGAAGGGGAATGCTAGTGTAATTAGGAAGCAATTTTTTACTTCTGACCATCTTTTTCAACCTTCCTGTACTTACAAAGAATCCTTTATATTATTTTTTAACCAGAGGGACCAGAACAGGAAGTAGACTTCAACATGGCAGTCACACAGTGTCCGTGCATCACTTTGAAGTGGTTTGTAGTAATTTCTTGCTAGTACATGTGTTCAGGTTTGAGAATACTGCTTCTATAGAATTCGTGAAAGTTAAACTTTAAAATAATACTCTTATGCATGAAATATCTGTCTTTATGTATCAATTAATATTACTCAAAGACTAAATAAAAATACTGATGCTTAATGTGCTTGTCTTTTGCAGACATTTAACTTCCTTAGTCCCTCTAGACAGAAGTCAGTTGTCCCTGACATTTACATGGGTCTTCTGTACCATAACATGAGGGCAAAAAATCCCAAACAATTGTATACTGGAAACAAATACCAGAATCTGAATTTGTTTAAGTATCAGTTGGATGGAGTTTCACTGTAGTTTCACTGTGTTTATGTGGACTAATCCTATTTTAAATTTGAATGGAATCGGGATAGATGTTGATGTCATGTCCGTTACTAGTCTATCTGTATGGAATTAACTCACATACTGAAGGGTTTGCTGGTTAGATCCTTGTTTTGCTGTTATTAACTGTAGCTTTTTGGGGTGAAATTTCTGAAGGCCGTATTTATACTCATGGAATCATAGAATGGTTTAGGTTGGAAAGGACCTTGAAGATCATCAAGTTCCAACCCCCCTGCCATAGGCAGGGACACCTCCCACCAGACCAGGTTGCCCAAGGCCATGTCCAGCCTGGCCGTGTTCAAGGGACGGGGCTTCAACAACCTCTCTGGGCAACCTGTTCCAGTGCCTTACCACCCTTAAAGTGAAAAACTTCTTCCTAATGTTTAATCTAAACCTGCCCTCTTCCAGCTTAAAGCCATTCCCCCTCGTCCTATCACTACATGCCCTTGTAAAAAGTCCCTCCCCAGCTCTCCTGTAGGCTCCCTTTAGGTACTGGAAGGCCGCAATAAGATCTCCCCGGAGCCTTCTCTCCTCCAGGCTGAACAGCCCCAACTCTTTCAGCCTCTCCTCATAGGAGAGGTGCTCCATCCCTCAGATCATCCTCGTGGCTCTCCTCTGGACACGCTCCAGCAGGTCCATGTCCTTCTTTTGTTGGGGACTCCAGAGCTGAATGCAGTACTCCAGGTGGGGTCTCACAAGAGCAGAGTAGAGGGGCAGAATCACCTCCCTTGACCTGCTGGCCACACTTCTTTTGATGCAGCCCAGGATACGGTTGGCCTTCTGGGCTGCAATCGCACATTGCTTGCTCATGTCGAGCTTCTCATCAATCATCACCCCCAGATCCTTCTCCTCAGGGCTGCTCTCCAGCCATTCCCCGCTGAGCCTGTATTTGTGCTTGGGATTGCCCCGACCCAGATGTAGGACCTTGCACTTGGCCTTGTTGAACTGCATGAGGTTGGCTTGGGCCCACCTCTCCAGCCTGTCCAGGTCCCTCTGGATGGCATCCCTCCCCTCCAGTGTGTCTGCCTCGCCAAACAGCTTGGTATCATCAGCAAACTTGCTGAGGGTGCACTCTACCCCACTGTCCATGTCGCTGACAAAGATGTTGAACAGTACAGGTCCCAGTACCGACCCCTGAGGAACGCCACTCGTCACTGTTCTCCACTTGGACGTCGAGCTGTTGACTGCAACGTCATGTCATGCCAATGTTTAAAAAGGTGAAATGAGTTGACTATGACCGGGTTAGACTGTCATCTAATAGAAAACTCCTACGTGAGTAAGCTGATTAAAACAAAAAAAGAATTAAAGGATAAGAATATCATTAATGCAAATCAATGTAGTCCTAGGGTAAATAGCTATTGTGAAGAAAGCTGACTTAATGCTTTGATAAGATTACAAGATGGGTGTAAAAGTAACTGCATAGCTGTAACACTACATGTTCATGTTTTTGTAGTTTCATCAAAGGAGTGTAATTAAAGATCATGGAAAAAACCAAGTGTGACTGATGCAAAGACTGATGCATAGCAAGTAACAATGATGTCAACATAGTTCTGCAGAGTAATCTAGATTGTTTAGTAACTTGTATTCACTCAAAAATGTGGCTTAGTACAGACACGTGCAAAGTGATACAGCTAGAACTAGGAACACAAGCAAAATTTATAAGTTTTTAAGAATGCTTCTGTTCCTCTAAAAAGAGTCCGGGGATTATAGTGGACAAATAAGTCAATAGGAACTCCCAGGGCAGTGCTGTGGTAATGGTAAAAATGATCTTCATGTGATCCTTAGATGTATAACATGAAATTGTGAGAAGGAGTAGAGGAATTTTTGTTTTTAAATAGCATTGATACTAACTGTTGAAATACCATGTGCAGTTCTGTTGACCACAGACCTTTCAAGTTTCCTTATTTTCTGATTTAAAAAAAACCCCAATGTGTCTGGAGCCTGTGTGTGTCATTTTTCATGTGCACCTATTACCTACTCCTTCCTTTACTTTTACGCTCCTCCTCTAGCCTTTTTTCTCCTCCCTCTTCAGATTAGGTTCAGTGCCATAGTGTCTCTCAGATTCTGTGATCTTCTGGTTTTCTGGTGAATGGGGTAGTGGAGTGGAAGAGACCTCAGGACAGTCTCAATTGGTTCTGCAAAATTTGTGTTTGAGATGTGGTAGGTCCACAGCCATGTCTTAGAAGAGATAGTGATGTATTGGTGAGAATGCAAAGCTGCAAAAAATATTCAGAGTCTGGAAAGAGTTAGTGAGACATGTAAAGGACTCTCCCTATTTAACTCAAAAAGTAGAGTCAGCGGTATCTCACAAGGGGATAATATAGGCTTCTAAAGGTTTCTTAATTTGAAGCGTAAGGTGGAATGGATAATAAAAGTCTGACAAAGTCATGTGCTCTGACAAATATGTTACTGGCTTCAGTACAGGAATTGCTGGGTGAAATTTCATACACTGATGCAAAGGAGATCGTAAGCTACAAAATACAGGTTTTCACATCTTGAGGTAAGAATTTAATGGGAAAAGAAGGCTTTTAATAGAAGATCCTTTATTTGAGTTTTTTTTAGCTAGTTCAAACTCCTCATGGTATTTCTATTGCAATGCAGGTGTATAATTTCTTAAATTTTGTCTTACCTGGAAATTCTGCTTTTAATATTTCTAAAGTTCATTAATACTTACATTCATCTGAGTCCTTCTTTGTATTTTTCCACTGATGGTAATTTCTTTATGTATGTGAAATTCTTCTAAATTGCTTTCTTACTTTTCTCAATTTTTACTTTGTTGGCTTTATTTCTGTGGCTTGGTCTCGTTTATTCCCCCCTCTACCGTATTTTCTTCTTTATTGTTTGATGAATGTCTTCAGTCAAAATCGGTTTTCAAACTGTGTCCTTTTGTTCAGTCCTTTAAAAAGTCTCATGGTTGTTAAACGTTAGTTCATTTCTCTCCTATGTCCAAGTTTCGCTCACTAGTCAGGAAGCCTGTTCTATTTCCATGGCCTGGGCCCACGCGGTCACGCCATACATTCAAGCCCTCTGGTGCTGGCATATAGTGCCTAAGGAATGCTGTTCTAGCAGAAGATTGATGGGACAGACCTGTGCTCTATGCTAGAGGGGGGAACCTTTCTGCTATGGAAATTTCTGTGATGACGTGCTGGAGATACATATGATGTATATGATGAGTGATACAGAATCCAGCTTATTGTAGGAAATTTGTGTGTTGCTCTAGAACGTTGTCAAAACTGAAAGACTTTACGCTGAATTCTTCATGTTTGGTTTCTTTGTCCATGCGTATTTATAAAAAATACTCTGAATTTATTCTGGTGATTTAGCACAGACCTTTTTGCCCATTAATGTAAACGGGCATTTCATATACAAGGTGTGGTACACTAAAGGTTTGTGGTATAGCATCATGATCTTGGGCTAGATCTTGTGTATATGCTTTAGTGATTATGAGAGTTGTTTTCCATTTTCAGCTCCTAAAACTCCTTCTCATTTTGGAAGAGAAGGTCGTTTCAGTTTCTTTCTGGAGCTATGGTAATATGCATTGGCCATGGAGTAGAGAACTACCACTGATACTTCACAAATATAACCAAACATTGTGAAGCCCCTTTTCAGTTGTGTATTGGGAAAATTCAGTGAATTCCTCATGTTGCTCTGTCTGTTCAATGAAAGGATTGTCTTTGTAATGGACTTTATGCCCAGTATGTGTTAAAACTTTGGAGATCTGCTGAAGAAGGATTTTTCATGACTGAAGAAGTCATGATCTTTTACAGGCGCATGCTGTAATTGTAACTCAGCAGGTTTAACATTCCTAATTGATACTTAGGCAACATATAACCCAAGTAGATGGTAATTTAAGTATTACAGGAGTAATCTTAAAGATGAATAGTTTAAAAAAAAATTTGCACAACATTGCTCACAAGTTTTCTATTATGCACTTCTACACCGTGTCTACTTATTCATTCCTATTGAAGTAGATAAACCCTATACATTAGGAAAGCTGGGCCTTTTTCATTTCATTTAAGTTACATTCTCTTTTTGGAACAGTACAATGGTCTGACATTCTGGATATATCACAGAGTTTATCTCAGCAAGCTGTTCGAGCTGACGGCCTGGGAATATTTTCTCAAGAAATGTTAGGGGGTGAATCAGAGCCTAGCCATGGGGACGACACTAATACTGCTTTCCATATTTGCATGACTGTGTATGTAGGAAACTGGGGCATAAAGATCCTATACAGCTGCTGTTACAAAACTGCAATCTAATTCAGTTTGGGTTTTTTTGGTTTGTTTTTTTTTTTTTTTTTTGTTGTTACTGTCTTTCAACAATGCTACCCATGAAGACTGCTAAACTGGTACTTTAATAATAATATCTTTGACATTTTAATGGCAATTACAAGAGCATACGGCAATTACAAAGACTCGTAACTATTCCCTTTTGAAAAGTTTTTTTGGATAAGTGTGAAAATTCATTTATGTTTTTGGTCTAAAATGTTAACCAAATGTCGCCTTGTGCTGTTAGTGATGCAGCCAGAACTCAACAGTGATCTCTTTGCTCAATCTGTTCGGATTACTGCAGCTATCAGTCACTTATTGCCTGTTCAGCATCCTCTCCACACCGCTCCTGATTTTTTCCCCTCCGTTGTTAGGGAGAAGTGTTCATTGATTTTTCTGTGTTTTTTTTGTGCAGCAAAATATCAACGAATTATTGAGACAGGAAAACTTTTTAGGTCCACTTGTATAACTCGCTATATTAATCTGTCAATTGATATGCTGTACTGTCACTAGACTCAAAAGTTTGTCTTGTCATTTCCTGTTGGAATTTCATTATTGTTAAAAATTGTTGCCTTTGATTTTAATTCTGAGATTTGAATTAAAAATTGAAAGATAGAAGCCAAAGCTGGTAACAGCAGCTCTGTTGCAGTTTTATTCCATGCTCAAATACAAGCCTATGTCATTAAATGACAATTATTGCAGAAGAAGGAAATTTAGAACATGTCATAGAAAATGCAAATTATTATATTCTCTTGTTAGGTGTACATGTCCTTTTGTTGCTTCTTTGCTTAGTGAATATTTCTCTTTTGTACAGTGCCATAATTTTCAGTGTATTAGAAAAGATATACCTGTATTCATACTTCTGAAATTTTGAACTTGACAGGAAAAACAAATCACTTGGAAAGTAAAATGTGTGTAATCGTATGATCCAAAGCTCACAAACGCAGAGAGATGAACTCGTACTACTTTAAATAGAGAAAATAATGTATATTTAAAGATCAAGATAGAAGCTGAAAGCCAATACAAGGAAAAGATTAGTAATTTTCTGCACTTCCTAAAAAAAAATAAATTAACGACTTTTCTGTTTGGTTTTAAACAAGAAAGCATCTGAGCACTATCAGCCTCCATGATCTGGTGCTGACATTATTTTGGATCCCTAATTTCCTTTGCCTTTTGCTTGAATAAACTGGTTCAGCAAATCAAAAATATGCTGTCTTTGTTATAAAAGAGGACTTTTGTTTGGTCTTGCAGTGGGTAGAGTCTATCACGCTATCAATAAACATGCACTTTTTGCAACACTGACATTCAGATGGTGTTGTAGTAAACCTTACTCTATTGTGCTTTCAATCTTCCAGATGAACTCTGCATCAGCCTTTGCTATGTGTGTAATTAAATTGTCTTTTCCTTGAGCTTGCACAGTCAGAATATTACTTTGGCCAGCAATCATGTAACACTGTTGGCCAAAATAATACATACTAAACGAGTAGTAG
The DNA here is from genome assembly GCA_017639485.1 of Pluvialis apricaria. NCBI lineage: Eukaryota > Metazoa > Chordata > Aves > Charadriiformes > Charadriidae > Pluvialis > Pluvialis apricaria. Next base: position 100,263,837 of record CM030009.1, read on the forward strand.
GGACCTGTATCCCATTGAGAATATGATGATTAAATACATTATAGTTTGTTTGTGCAAGTTTCTTTATGCAGAAAGGCCTTCTGTGTACCCCTGGTGCTATGCACCTTTTTAAATTTTTCAAACTATTAGTTCTGAACCTGCCATCAAGCCCAAAACCAGGGAGTATAATATGGTTGCAGTTGGCATGTTCATACGTGTTCTCAGCAGTGTATGCTGTAGGCGTACGCATCTTAGCAATAACCCTGTTTTCTGAAACTGGCTATTGCTTCAACATACTTCTGATGCCACGTGGGTAGCTTTTTTAAATAATGAGAGTTAGCATCTCCACACCAAGAAGACTGGGACACATTTGTTTCTACATCTGTTTAGATGCAAAATTCTGGAGCCACTGCAACTATTCGCTGTCTGTGTCTAAATGTTCCCATTGTAGAATTGGACAATTCCTGTCTGAAGTACTAGTGTATACTTGGAGATAGAGTTAAAATTGCAGCAGTTTCCACGGCTGTCTGGTTTGTCATAGAAATATTATGGTAGTCATTTCTTTGATTTTTAGCATCTTCTTGCATTCTAGTATTGTCCAAAAGACATCAAGCCATCACATGGATATCTCCATCATAACATAAACGCTTAGAATTTGGGGCAGCATGTTTAATGTGTCTGTGCTGCAAACGGAGAATAGTAAGAACTATAGGGGCCAGAAGTATCCAATGTGTGTGGGGTGGCAAGCTAAAATATCTTCTGTTCTTAGAGCCAGAAAGGAAAAATAATAAGTTTGCTTTGTTCCTAGAGAGACACACCAGTCAGAAGGGCACTTAGTAAACTTGGGATATACCATCATAACCATTGGGGTAAGCAAGTGCACCAGTGAGTATTCAGGATATACTTGGTTTATGGAGTTGTAGATAATCAGAGGTAGTTTGCTTTAAGGTTGCCTGAGTAGATGTGAAAACACTCTGTCAGGTGGACATACCCACTGTGGATAATCATATATAGTGAAAATTGTGTCCTTGAAACTTGCCTTTGGAAGTGTGGGAAAAGGAGGAGAAAGGTATGGAGCTAAGTGATGAGTCTTACTAAATGGGTCAGAACAGGTAATTCGGAAAATGTAACAATATTTGTAATGACAGAAAAAGGCAAAGTAGCTCTTTGAGATGCCAATAGAGCCAATATTTCCTGCAGAGTCTCTCTCAGACGCTTTTGAAAGATTTCAGTACACCAAAAGAAACGCCATGCAAAGTCCTCCTAGTTAGTAGAAGAAGAAAATTCTTAGGATGCAGACAAGATGAATGTAAAACTGATAAAAAAAAAATTTCTGCAGTACTTCAGAATAAGTAAAGAAGCTTAGAAGCAGAGTCTTATATTTTCACTACACGAGGTATGCTTTTTAAAGCATAATAATAATACCAGATTCTAAAATTTACTGACATCTTTCTTGTGGCTTGTAATTTTATTAGAAATTCCAGTTTTTAAAAAACTCCATTGTAGGAAACATCATAAAATTCCAAAATTTCTGACACCTAAGCATCAAGATACATTTCAAGATTTAATTTTATTGCATCATTTGTAAGCAAGCAAGCGTCTGGAAACATTTTCAAAAGTCTGGGCAATGCAATAACAGAACTCTGCAGACGCTGTTCCTAAGAATTTACAATACAAACTTTGGAGAGAACCTCTGAAATTGTGCACATTATGCTGCTCAGTGGATGCGAATAAAAGCCTGAAAACCTCTGCTGTCTGTTGTTAAGCTCATAAGGCAGCTCTGTGAACCATACATTTTCTGAAGCCTCTCAACCTCTTAGTGATTCAGGATGTCTGGACATGAAGCTTTCAGAGCCAAGCGCTATTTGTACAAGGTAAAAGCAACCAATCTTGCTCTGATTTGACTAAAATACAATGAAAAGTAATGCAGGAATCATTACTTTTTTTGAAGGTACCATTGTGAATACAACTGGCCATAAATACTTTGACATATCGCTGCTCATATTTTGTTTTTTTTTTTACTATGCTATTTTCCATTTTTATGTACTTTTGCTGTCCTTATTTAAGAAAGAACAACAGATGTCCTATTGCAGTCTTCTTTCAGCCTGAAGCTTTTATTCAGGTTTTACTCTGCTTTATTCAGGCCCATTCTCACATATGAAACTAATTTTGGAAACAAATATTACTTCATCTCAGATTAAGAGCTGAGCAAAAGGTAAGATTTGCCTTTGGAAGCTGGCCTTTAGTTTAAAAGATTACTTTCTGAAAGCATCTAAATGATCTCAGAGCATGTCATGTTTTCCAAGGCAATAGTCATTTGGGGAGTCCCAGCTTTAGATGGTTCCAGCATAAGGGAATTCACACCCATAATTAGATGTTACGGATTCCTGTTCAAAACTTGAGAAAAAGTAGGAGACTAAGAACAGAATCAGGAGCCAGCACAGCTTACTGGGAGATACAGCAGACAAAAAATGTAGAGGAGAGGAATAAAACTTAAGTAATTTGGTCAGCTCTTGGGGGATGAGGTTGACTTCCTTTAATCAGGCTGCAATCATAACGAAGAAAATAGGCGAGCATGGGGGTAAAAGTTGTTGAACATAAGCATGAAACTAGTATATTTAAAAAGTAAAATGTTTTAAAAACATACTATGGCCTCTAAGAAAACTTACTAAAAATGCTGATTAGTTATCAAAAAGAAAGAGGTATCAGTACAGCCTACAGGTCAGGAAAATTATCAGCAAAGTAAATGGATACTCCAGTCAATTCGTAAATACATTTCAGCCTGTGCAGCACCATCAGGATAATACTGCTTTAAACAAATTAATGTTTTCATTTATCTCCTTATCCATCATAGTCATGAACATTAAAAAAAAAAAAGTTTCCTGCCAATAATTTTCTTGTTCCCACACTGCCTCACTCAAATCTGTTCATTCTCTAGGAACTAAAGCAGCATGCGCTCTTCGTTATTACAATTACATAACATTTTAACTGCTTTTGTGTACTGCTTTCTCTATGTGCAGTACAAGTTCTTTATTCTTAAGAATTTCACATTTCACTTACCTGTGTTCGACAACCCTTCCTTCTGCTTTTTCTGTGCTGGCATTATAGGAACCAATGAATAGTAACAATATTGTTTTCTTCATCTTATTCGCCACAAGGCATATTTATTCTCTCTTTATTCCTGTGATCTCAGTCCTGCATCTTGTGCACCAGGCTACCTCAGTCTTCCTTAGAACATTATTCAAGGATTGCAGTTTCCAACCTCAGAAGCAGAGGTGAACATTTATTCCTTTGTTTCATCCTTCTGAATGGTCAGGAAATTCAGTTTTATTTTTAGTCTTAGGGATCAGTGGGTTTTCCTCTCCCTTATGCTCTATATTTCTTCTGTGCTGTCTTTTTCAAGTTCCCCTGACCTGAGCTACGTATTTCTGCCTACGTATGTGTATGCTTTCCTTATGTTCTGTCTTCTGCCATGTTGTTATATGGCAAAAATGGCGTAAAGTGTTGCCTTCAAAGTAACTGTCATTGCCTTAAGAGAGTGAATGACAAACTTCATTAATCTGGTGTTGCATTATATAAGATATAATGTAAAACAGGAAACAAAATGATCAATACAGAAAACCCTGATCAGAGGATTGACATGTAACGCAGCAAATTTATGAATTAGTATTCACGCAAATTCAGACATTTCGCTCAAGCTAAATCAGAATAATTTCCCTTAAAGTGGCAAACCAGACTCCCATCTTTGGGCTGCAGCTCATTTAGAAACCTGCTGTAGTGGGATACATCCCACTTAACTTTTACCATCATGAGTTAGGTGTCAAATGTGAGTTAGTGGTCTAGGCTTCCTCTAATTCGGAGAGAGACAGAAGCCCTGCTAGATGGTAATTAATCCTGTTCTAAAATAAGTATTCAAGATGGGATAAAATGCTTTTCAGCAGTATTTCTCTTGACAGAAAGAATGAACAATTAGAGTAAGCACCTATATTTCAAACTGGTCACATGAGGTAACATGAATCTTGTCCCCTGTGGGCAACTTAAGGTACATGGATATATAAACTCCCCCATAGTTTATCACAGACTCAGAGAGTGGTTGAGGTTGGAATGGACCTCTGGAGGTCATCTTGCTCAAGCAGGGCCATGTAGAGCCCGTTGCACAGATCCACGTCCAGACAGCTTTTAAATATCTCCACGGATGGAGACTCAACAAACTCCCTGGGCAACCTGTGCCAGTGCTCAGTCGCCCTCACAGTTAAAAAGTGTTTCCTGATGGTCACACAGAACCTCCTGTGTTTCAGTTTGTGCCCATTGCCTCTGGTCCTGTCACTGGGCACCACTGAAAAGAGCCTGGCTCCGATTTCTTTACACCCTCCCTTCAGGTATTTATATACATTGATGAGATCCCGCTGAGCCTTCTCTTCTCCATGCTGAACAGTCCCAGCTCTCTCAGCCGGTCCTCATGTGAGAGATGCTCCAGTCCCTGAACGCTCATTCGGTTCCTTACCCATCCCCAGGCAGAGCCCCATGCACTCCAACTGCCCTCTCACATAAGGGGCAATTCCCCCTCCTTGCCTTCCTAGCCTGTCCTCCCTAAAGAGCTGGTCTCCCTCCATTCCATATGCCTCCTTAGTATTCAAATGCCTAATTTTTTAGGCATTAGAAATTCTAGGATTGGCAAGAACTAAAAGACTATTCAACAGCACACAGCTTCTGATATTAAATTCTGGTATTTCCTCATCTGTCTAATTATAGTCCTGTTTGTAGTACTCCGTAGCTTTACGTTAGTATTTATTCATGCTAAAGTGTACACAATGAGTCAAACTGTATGTAATATTTCAAATTGGTGGCCATAAATATTAAAAAGATTTTTCACTTTTAACTGTAATACTAGGTAATGTCTCAAGCAAAAATAAATCCAAAAGTAAAGGGCAAATTCTAAAATTACATTCTAATACCTGGAATGCATCTAATGCTTACTGTCCTGCAGCATTATAGTTAGTACAGCATATAGTTATATGCAAATGATAACCATATTTTTGCATTAGAAATCTCCCCAACAATTTGGGGAAGAAAATAAACTTATGGAAGAAAATAAACCACCTTTGTGTTCTGTTGAAACTGTAGAATTTATATGGGGTTGGGTGCCCTGCCAAAAGTGATACTCCAAGCCTTGCCAGTCTAGAGTGACATGGACTCTTCTTACCGATGGCTTTAGCGTATCACTCATCTGAAAAAATCACCCCATCAATATCTATAAGCATGCTAGGTGTCTGGCTTAGTTCTGAGTCAGAGGAAAGCGTGTCATCTGAGTCATCCGTATCTGTTCCCATACTCTGCCTGATGTTTTACTTTGAGTTGTGCTACATACCAAACAGACCTTAATCCACTTAGCTTGCGGAAACCAGTAGAATTGCAGCACAATCAAATACGACTGTTGATAAATATATTCAGTCAGTTGACACAATGCATGTACTATTCCACAGGACATGATTTTCTACCTTTCTTCTGGAAGATTTCAATACATTCTCTTAACTCATCATCCTGAAGTTAAACAGTGATACTGTATGTAGAGTATCAGTTTAAAATGACAGGTAGAGTACTTGCAAGCCCTAAGAAGATATGTCCATATTTCAAATTATGCAGTTGAATCTAAATTTCTTATATTTCAAATGAACTTGTAATCTTTAAGCCTGTGGGAGAAATTTCTGCTTTTGCTAAGATTAAAACCAGTCTGATCCCTTCTGAAGGATGGACGATCAGAGAAAAACGGAGCTAGCTAAGAACCTCAGGAAGTTACCCAGTCCATTTTCCTGTCCAAAGAGTTATGGATCAATGCATGTCACTCCTGACAGATTATTTCTAATCTGTCCTGACTGTGCTCCAATATTTGGGATATGACAACCTCTTAGATATCTGTTTTAGTTCTTTATTATCCTTACCTTGAAAACCATTTAGAAACCATAAGGAACAGAAACCATCATAATTTCATTTTTAAAGCATTAAAAGGTGCATTTGACCTGAAATAATTTATGCACTTTTAAGAAAAAAAGAAAATAAATGAAGGACCTCACATGGTTTCCAAATACAATTATGTTGCGGTATTGGCCTAATACTGCAGGGTCAGGGCTCTTGTTAAGGACTACAAGACCTTGAATTTAATCCTGTCTTCCATCTTCTGGGATTTGAGCCTGCATCTCTCAGAAGACTCCCTTAATCTGTACCACGTCTTCAGTATATAGTGAGTGACTAGGACCTCTTGATCTCTGCTTTCTAACTCTCTAACAAGATGTAAAAACCTTTGCTGAAACACATGCGCCATACCTATTTGTTAAGTGTCTACCTTCTTACTCTTTTTGCCTCTGACTCACTGATTATTTATGCTTTATATCCATAGTGGAACAATATCATTGGTGGTCCAGGATAGACCAGTGATTAAAGAAACAGAATTTTAAGTTAGGTCTGTCTGTTTCTGGATAATGACTTAAACAGAAGTCTCAAACATTCCAGGATAGGGCATTAACAACTACTAATTTATTTCTTATTGCTGGATTTAAAAGAGAAAGGAGGTATAGTGTATTTCAAACATATTTTAAGCAATTCAGCATAATATAAGACTGAACACTAAAAGGCTGGCAATGAGATTAGTGTCAATTTACAAGGGACAAATGCCTAGACTGTAGGGTTAATGAAGATCTGTGCTGTGAATATACTTGACCTGAATTATGGTCGTAACTTTAGTTAGTGTGACACAAAAAGAGGAATTTGGATTCTGGTTACTGCCTGCTGGTGGGTGCATTCAGCCAAATTAAATCCTTGTCTTCTGCTGCTTATCTAAAAGGTGCAATAGCTCAGTCTTTAAACATTCATTTAAAAATATGGTTTCACCTGTACATGGTGTTGAAATAAAAGATTTCAGGTATGATTTTGAACAGAGATTTTACATTTTGCATGCCTTCTAACATGAAACACAGACCCTAGGAACCACCATTTTCCATGCATTTTGATGCCTGTAATAAATGATGTTTGTTGGTTGGTAATGTCTGAGATCTGCCTGTAATTTGGGAGAGAAGTCCAGTAATCCAAAATAAAGTTTTCTTTATTTAAGTAAACAGTTTTTCAGCTCAATGGACGGAATATATGGTAACTTTTGGTTTTTGTATTAAGGCCTTTCTAAATTTGACATATAATTTAAAAAAGTTTAAATTCAGTATTAATAGTTAAATTGTTTTAATGGCTCTTTGGCAAAGTTCTTCTGCTGGACTAAACTGTATAAGGAAGACTTTGCTAATGCCCTCCTTCCTGTTGGTAGTAGGTAGTCATCTGGTTAAAAACAGAGGCTTGCTGCATAGGTGCCTTGGTTTTCCATGAATATTCCCCTAACTTATAAGGGCTAAACCTGATATAAAATATCTTTTAAAATATATTTCCAAATATAGTCAATTATTTTAAATACAGATTTTTTTCCCCAGTTTACATTGCATTTTAAACTTACTACATTTTTTTTTTTTGCCAGATCTGTTTTCATTTTGTCCTGGTTTCAGCTGGGATAGAGTTAATTTTCTTTCTAGTAGCTGCTGGTTTTGGTTTAGTATGAGAATAATGCTGATAACACATATTGTTTTAGTTGTTGCTAAGTGATATTTACATTAGTCAAGGACTTTTTCAGCTTCCTACAGAAGCTGAGAGGGAGCATAGACAGAACAAGCTGGCTAAGGGGATATTCCATACCGTAGATGTCATGCTCAGTATATAAATGGGGATTGGCTGGGAGGCAGGAATTTGTGATCACTGCTTGGGATGGGCTGGGCAACCGATCATTGGGTGGTGAGAGCAACTTGTGTTGTATCGCTTTATTTTGTATATTCTTTTACCGTTATTATTATTATTATTATTGTTGTTGTTGTTATTTTCCTTTTCCATTATTGTTCCATTAAACTGTCTTTATCTCAACCCACAATTTTTTTTTTCCTTTCCCCTCCTTTTCTCCCTCTTCTCCCTACCCTACTGGGAGGGGTGGGAGGGGGAGTGAGGGAGCGGCTGCATGATCCTAGTTGCTGGCTGAGGTCAAACCACGACACATTTACATTTACTGTTTCAAGATCTGGGATGTCTGCTTCAGCCCTATGTTCTTCTATGCATTTTGTGCTGACTTTACATTGCTAATAATGGTGTTGTTTATGAAAGTAAGCCAGATGTGGTAAGTAGGAAAAAAAAAGAGGAAATCCAGTAGCAATAATGTCCTTGCAATCTGAGATATGGATGACGTGGCCCCACAAAAGCAAATATTTTTCAGTATGGGATTTCTCACTCGGAAGGAGGACAATGGAAGTAACTTAATACTTCACGGCACTTCAGACACAACTTTGGTCACTAGGTTTCTTCTGAAATTAAGCAAACTCAGTTCCTTCAGTCTTTTGCTCCAGAGTACATATTTTGCCTCTCATCCTGCTCCAGTTGATCCAACCCCTTTCTTGAAGTTAGATGTCCAATGCAGTACTCAATTCAAGCATCTATCCATGTCTGTGGGAGTAGAAACACTACTTCATATTGTGTTGTCTGCAACACTGTTGTTTATGCTTCCCAGTATGACTTCTTTTTTCACAACAGTAAGAGTGTTGATTCACCTTGGCTTATGAACCGCAGTGACTCCCAGATTCTTTTTTTGAAGAAATTCTGCCTAGTCAACTTCCAGTTGTAGTTTTGGTAAACCCTAAACAGAATAATAGTCTGAACTTCATTTTTTTTTATTGCATTGATGTTTAAGCATCCAAATTCTAGTTCTGTCATTCAATCTGCTTATGTAGTCTGCAAACCCTAGTATAAAATACAACTGTAATAAACTACTTTTTTATTTGATAATCTAATTTACTGATTACACGTGATTGAATAGTACCACATGTTAGGAAAATTTCTGTGGTTTTATACTCAATCATCCCTCCCTCTGGACAATGAATATTAATTTTAAATTGTCTTTAAAAAATAGTTGAAATATCCCATCTTACTTTAGTTTCATCAAGATATTTTTGATTACTTGAAATGAAGTCTTATGGAAGTATCAAAAAACTTTTGCATGTTAATACATATGATCTTTTTTGCTTCTCTCCTATCCACAAGGCCTATTGCCTGGTTTAGAAGGAGATTAAATTGATTTAATGCAAAGGATTCCCTACAAATCTCTTAGGCTATCCCTTAAAGACCTTCAAATGGTTATGTTGTTTACTGCGGTAATTTTCTGAGAATTGCAGTTGGCTGACTAGTTTGTAAGTTCTGAATTCCCTCTCTTCCTCCTTTTAAAATGTGTTATAATTCTTTCCAGAACCTTATTTACCACCTACTGATAGTGTGTCAATTAGAAAATTCTCTAGAAAATAGAAAACATGGGTTTAAAGTTGAAAACAAATTTTAAACCCAAGGCAGTCCTTCCCTTAGCAGTCTGTTAACCTCAAGGCAGTTATGCAGAAACCATTCCATTGTGGTCTAGAAGGAAAAGAATAAATCCAGATCCAATCCAGCCTACTCTCAAGCAAGAATCCATGACTGTGGATCACGAGTGGACAGGAATGCCTTACTGTTGCCTGGCATTACATGCAACATTTCTGGAGAGGATAGATTTCAGACATGTCACTATCCTCAGGATTTATTGTCTGGACAGCAGGGTATCAAATTTTTTGTGTTGTCATTCTAAGTCACTTGCATACTGCTATGTGCTATATATGTCATATGGATGCCAAATCCTCAATTTTGAAACCTTATCCTGAGACCAAGTGATGTTTTTATTGGGTCTCTTTTCAGATCTTTGAATAGAGGATGCAATGTGATTTTAGGTTAAGGGTTTCCAGCTGAAAATACCCAGGGCAGGGAGGACACAGGAGCAAACTGTATTGGAAAGACAGGCATTGTTCAGTCTTAGCAGCAGATCAGATAGATAGACACTATGTTGAGCTTTCTGAGGGAAGAACTGTCTGACTATAGGCTTACTGGATTTTGCTGCCTTTTTGCAAGGTTAATAGCATTTCTGTCAAAAAAAAAAGTCAAAGGTGAAAAAAGAGTACATGTGTAAGGCAATTCCCTTGTGTTGTGGTTTGGGCTGGGCTGGCCGCTAAAATGAATGACAGACGCTCTTTTTTACTTCTCTCCCCTTCAAAGAACGGAGAGCATCTCCCTTCAGGGAAGAGAAGGATGAGAGAGAAAAGAGTCTTTTGAGTTTAAAAAAAGAAACTAAACTACTTTAATTCAAATATTAATAAACTAATAAAAAGAAAACAATGAAATATATATAATATATACAGCACCATATTGAGCTCCCAGGATACCAATCACGTCACCGGCAGGCACTGGCAAAGTCCCAGACTGAACTCAGTGAGGGGAAGCATGTCTTTAAAAGCTCCCAAAGCTCCCAATATGCAGTTTGGCAGATGTCCAACATTTTTTCTATTGGGATTTTTAAGATCATTGCTGCCTATACAAATTGTTCTTTGTCCCACAGATCTTGGCCAGACAAAGTCTAATTTGATAGCGCCTTTCCTCAGGCAGGCCAGATCACATGGGCTGTGGGTCAACAGCTGGAGCTGGTAGGTCCTCTTTGTACTACTGCTGCCATTGATTGCGCTGGGTACTTCCTAATTGCCATAGTGACATTATATGTGCCTTTGGCCTCATCCCACCAAATTGTCTCTCCCTGTGTCAGTGCCAGGCAGAAATCTTGCCTGAAGAAATGTGAAGGAGTGGTAGTGGTAGAAAAAAATACGGAAAATTATTTTTAATCTCAGCTATTCTTTTGATCAACCCACCATTACTGGACTCCACTTTAATATTGTTTTATGAATCATTTCCACAAAACCCCAAAGAAGATAAAAAGGACACAGTTCATTTCCACAGCACACAGGGCACTCAAGTGCTTTGACTCTGGTCATTGCAGCAGTACAAACAATAATTAGACTCCATCAAAAAGGTAGGTTATTTCCCACTACTGGTTCCTTCTATCTTGTTTGCAACCTGTTTTTGCATGGAGCACCACAGCTATTTATAAACTGCAAGTGGGAGCTGAGAATAAGAAGAGCTTTGTGTTCATAAAATGACAGTGTCAGGACAGCAATACTTTAGATAAATTGGGGTGGCCTCTACAAGCCCTATTTTTATGATTGTAATGCTACTGGTATTTTGGGGACCGAAGTTTCCTGGAGACAGGCCCAGCTTCATGTTATTTATTTCTTCTTAAACATAAAAACTAACCAGGTTATGTTAAAAAGCCATTTTTTGAGTAAAGCAAAGCTGAGTAAAGCTTTTTGGCTTCTAATTTTAGCTATATGAAATTAGTCAATAGGACAGGCTGTTCACCAGAAAATACAGTTTACCAGAGAAGGTCAAAAGGTGGTTGTTACAATACTGTGTTATTTTGAGGAGAGAGTAGGGACATGGGTGGGACAGGCAGATGCGTTAAGGGAAAAAAACATGTCTTCCAAACACCTTGCAATGGTAGAAAATGCAGTACAGTTCTAGCAGGTCTGCAAATGCCTGCAAATGAGCATCTCAGATATTATTTTCCTGTTTCTCCTTCTTTTGTTCTAGGTAAAAAGAAGACACTGCATAAGGGTGTGGGGAACCTCAAGTTTCCAATCTTACTCTTTGCAAAGGAGGTATCGTTCCAAAACTTTCTCGAAGAAAATTCTTCTCTTGCTCGTTTGCCACTAAGAGCTATGGTGTTTGGTTTGGAGCAATTTTGCCTGGAATTATTACCTGGCAAATGCTGGCTTCTAAGAAATATAATGATGATGATGGTGATGATGATGATAATAATAGACTAAAGCATTTTTCAGTCACTTTGGATGCACTGGGATAAAATTTTGTAGAAATACTAGCTATAAGCAAATTGACAGTGTCAATTTGAGCTCCTACCAAACTATTAAATTCTAGTACTAGAAGAGAAGCCTGCAACCCAGTGCACCATCTGCTTTTACCAAATAGATACTACAGAACTATTAGTATTAAAAGATATACATTTTTAGATTTTCTGAAGAAAAAGTTTTTTAAATCAGTCAAAACTCTTCTTCAAATTTGGCAAGGTACCTGCCTCTCATTTGAACATAGCAACAAAGTAACAGTAGGACTTGTTTGAGTCCCTTCTTAAAGTTATGGAAAAGGAGTTTGCAGTTTTGATTTACAGCCTTCTGGAACTGGAATTAAAAGCGATGCATTACTGCTTAGTTCATAGGTACAATACTTTTTAAACCTGTTCATATTCATTCAACACAAATGTCTTCGGAGGCAATGGGGAATGAGTCAGCACCAGAGTTGTTACCGTTTTTAACACTTCCATGGATATGACTAGGAAAATATAGTTAAGAAAATGATAACTTCTCAATTTCTGTGAAAGGACATTTAAAAATAATGGGACTTATACAGCACTATTAAATGTAAAACAAGTACAGACAACCGCCAGTTAATAATTGCCAATCATCTTGTGTCACTGTCTAGTGATTTGGAGATCTGAGAAAAGCAAAGGGAGATATTCAATTCAGCTGTCCAGCTTGTTAAAAGAAATAATAGAATAGAAAAGTAGAACAATGACATAAACTTAAGGAAAAAGTGGGTAAACTTCTTTGTACTTTCATACAATTGCAAAACAAAACCAATAATGTTGCTATATGATAATTGCAAGTAAGTTATAGACATTTATCAATATTGATATTCACAGAGAACTGGTTTTACTCCAAAACTTATTTAAAGAAATATTGTTAGTTGTTAATATTGCTAATATTTCATGAATAGGGGAAAAGGCTAGATTAATTAGCTAACTTTCTTATTGAGATTTTTTAATCACTGTGGTTGCACTGAAAGAAACAACTATCCATGTGTATAAAAATGCTTTATTGAAAATAACCATCTTTCTTCTTTGGTAAAGGGAAATCTGGTCTATTATTTAACATCTTGAAGCTACAAATAGAGAGAGTATTCTAACAGCTCAGCAACATTTTTTCATGTATTTATGCTGTTTACGTGCTTAAATACTAGTGTAGGTCAGCTATCTGTAGCAAAGACCTCCTAAACCTTTGTTAGTGGCTGGAAAAGCCTAGAATATACCAGCGCTTTGGACCCAGTGTCCAAAATAAAATGCAAGTCTTCCTACTGGCCTTTAGGGGCACTGAAGTGAAGTACTAACAGCTTATGAACTTGTTGCCCAAGTTAGCTTAAAGTTAGCTTTCATGTACCAGTGCTTGTCCATGTGTTGTGTTCCTCTGCCTTACTACTGTGTAAGGTCTCCGTGCCTCTGGATAAGGCTGAGGAAGAATCATTTGTATGCTGAGGGAAAAGCAAATACTGCATTTATATGCTGAGGGAAAAGCAAATGCTGACGTATTTTAAGACCAGCATAATTTTAATAAATTGTTGAGTAACTGAAGGAGTAGACTATGCATGCTAGGTCCCTGAATTAATTTTGAAGAATCAAAGGAGACTTTGTGCAGATAATCCAGTGAAGGTTTTCTCTTGAGGTCAGAACTAACTGAGACAGGACCTTAGAATTTCAGCCAGTAAGGTGTAAATAGGCAATGATTTTAAAAAAGGAATGGGGCAGGAATCTCTTAGGGAATATGTTTCTGAAGTTAGTGGTTTAGAGACACATCCTACAAGTATACATTACCCCATGAACTCGGTTGGTCCAGTGCTCTTTACAATCATTCTTACTTAAGTACCTTGCTGTTAGTTCTGTACTATGTTTAAGTACCTTCGCATTTATTGAAATCATAAGATAGGTGTGTTGTTACTAAAACTCTTGCTTTTTTTCTGTTGTTGCTGTGTTCTAATCTTATTGGCTAAATCCTTAATGTATGATAGAAAAATAAATGCTACTCTGCTCAGTGATTACACCTTGGATTTTCAAAGGGCTCAAAAGGAGCCTACACCTTCAATTTTTTCAGTTGTCTTTGAATATCCTTGCTTTTATGACTGAATCACTGATTCTAAGGAGTCAAATCCTTAGCAGATCTAAATCTTACAGTAATTTCTTGTTTGTTATGGGCTTGTTCCATGTCTCTTGATAATGTATTAATTTTTGTCATGTGATTTGAAACCAGCAAGGTTTGAGGATAACTTTGATAGGGAACAACTTGTGTAAATAAATGGATATGTATGCAAACTCAAATGATATTTTACATAAACAAAAACCTGTAGTGAAATATACAGTATTCTTAGTAAGGATAAGTGAAGGCATGAGAACTCTTTCTTTTCCATTTTTTAAGTCTAAGTCATTCTTCGTGAGAGGGAAATTGTGTCAGTGCTTCAAAAGTCTTAGTCTGAGCAACCCGCTTTCATATATGCAAACCGAATAAATAAATACTAATGCATATATATGTACATAGCTGGCACTAATTCCTTTAGTAACAATTAGTTTGAGTAATCTCAGTGAATCTCATAATAAATTTATAATCAATTTCATATTGCCGTTATGTAAATCAGGAGAAGTTAAGAAAGCATGTGGTAAATTCCATTCTCACCGTCTTTTGAAAACTGCAGAGGTGACACAAAGGTTCGCTAAAACTTGGGTTTAGAGCTTGACGTTTCAGAATTCTTCATGTCCATCCTGTCTACTTAGCTTTTTTTGGTATTTTACAAAACTGATGGCAGCTGTTTGGAGTTGCAAACATTATTGCAATTACTTGAAGGAATTATAATCATTATCTGATTCAGATATTGAATAGAAAAATGGACAGGAGGAACAGTTTTTGGATAATCCTGTCACAAAATGAAACAGTTTGGATCTCTGGAGGAAGGTTTAGAAAAGTACAGCCAGATTAGAAATGGGATCAAGTCAGGCCTGTAACAGCATGTCTAGCATTTACAGTGAATTTACAGAGAACAATGCTAACTGCTGCAATGGCCCCGCTATGTTTCAATATATTTTAAAAGCTCCTTTAATTTTTATCTTTTGGGAATTCTGATGAAGCATTTTGAAGGAGACAAGACAGAACATTTTTGTTATGGTGCTTGAAATGTTAGATGCAAACTCTCTTCTGAATGTAATGCAAATTGGTCTCTATGTATTTTGTAGGAAAGCTTAAAACATATTACCATTGTTGATATAACATGGAAACCATAATGCAGTGCACAGTTAACTGAGTTTTAACTTTTGTTACATTTAGGCTGTAATGTTCAAAAGCTGTTCTTTTATGCAATGGTGTATTGGGTCCCTAGCAGCTTGCTATGTCTAATTAACACCTATGCATGTATTTGCACGCTATCCTAACACTTAGAACTTGTAGGACCTTCATTATGGATAAACTTGCAGCAGCGCAAAAAGCGTATTGAAAAGCCCCATAATTTTTATCTTGTAAAAGCTCCAGTGAATAAAACAAATTCAGTCTCTATCTTGTTCATACTGCATTGCTTAGAATGGTGATCATGATTTCATGTTTTTTGTACATGGGATTCTGTTTCTGACTGGGGTTTTGGGATGCTTCTAACAAATGTATTTGGTACACCCAATTATCCTGATCTCAGGATTCGTCAAAAGTTTTATGTTCTCTTTACATTTGTCATCTTTAAACTTACTAATATATGGATGGTATTCCAGACTTCACTTTGATACATTACACCAGAGGCTGTAGTTATTTTTTTGGTATGATTTTCTCCTGCATACTTTTAGTTTGTCTCTAGTTTATCACCGAGATAAAGGACTTTTACTTTGTGAAATTGGTTTGCTATGGTGATTTTCTCCTGCTGCTATTTTAATCATTGTTGATCTGGATTTATAGTGACCTCCCTTAGAGAAATTGTTTTGTATAACCTGTTTTTTATTTCCTTAGGATTTAAATGATTGCTTCAGCTAGATCTCTGAGGTTTTTTGTTTAGTTTTCATCTTCAGGATTATTTCTGTTTCACATTAGTTCGGTTGCTCTTTTCTTGGTGACCTACTTGGCTGTCACAATGTCCAGACTATGTCATTTTGGCTATGCTCTTTTTTAAAAGGCTGTTTCTAAAAACCTGCCTGCTTGAATGGCATACAAATAAAACAACAGTTCAAGTTTTCTTTCTGATGATGTGCAAAATTTGCCACAACATCTGTTACTTTTGGTGGGTTTCCATATTGGCTTTAACCATGGTATTGAAGTGAATGTATAGGCATGTTGTCTTTTCTATCAGCTCTAAGCTATTGGGTACTACAATTTCCACTGTATTCAGATTCAAGTTAAAATGTCAAGATGTGACTTTCCTTGGATAATATTTATGTAAATATGGCACTTTCTTACCAAGTAAATCTATTCCTTTATTGATTGAGAGCCACACCTGCAAAAGTAAGCCAGTGACAAAGCAAAGTAGAAAATACGTTCCGGCTAACTCCCTTCACATCTCTAGATTTAACATCAAGGATGTATTTATATGGTTGATTTTAGCTGGCAACAGTTAAAAATGTTATTAAGTGTATTGATATGTAGCACAGACCGAAATTTCTAACCTTCCTCAAAGGCGAGTGATGCTAAAACAAACTGGTTAGTAAAAATGTCCCTTAGAAGTGAAACAGGGCAAGAAATGGTAAACTGTGATCTGTTTTGCTGTTCACTTTTCAGATTTCGTAGCCTGCCAGCAAAATCCGGGAGTGAATCTTTTCTCCATTAGTGTATCGGTAATTTATTTTTTGTTATGGTCAGCAACGGAAAGATTAAAATGTTTATGGACAGAGCTGTGCTCAGGTAGCACAACTACACAACAGTAAGCGTGTTGCAAAGCAACTAGGGACAGTGTCTCTGAAGTGACTCTTCAGCTCTCAGGAGAGTTACAAACATTCAAGGCAGGGCATACAGTGAGAGAACAGACTGTAAAAGCACATTACAGTCAGTAATTAATAACAATTATGAGGAGAATCAATCATGGCAATCAGAAATAAGTCCTTTTCTATTCAGACTCTGTAGAATTTACCATTAACTACAGACTTAAAGTGCTACTGCAGCAAAATTCACTGCTTTAAAGGCTATAGACATATGCACAAACATAAAAATGTGAGTAAGGTTGAGAAATCAAGCACTAAAAAGTTTGTAAAGTGTCAGAATGAAAAATGCCTCTGCAATCTTAATTTGGCGTTCAAGTGCCTATGTATTCTGATATAGGAATGCATATTTGAAATATTGCCTAATTCATTACAGCTGACAGTGTAAAGTCTATTTAAATTCTTCTCTGAATCATTACCTTTCTCACAGATTTTTCTATGAAATGTGTCACTTCCATCTGAAATCACCACAAAAATTCATTAATTTATTATCACAATGCCCATGTGAAATAATGGAATATTTTATCCCTATTTGATTTGTAGGAAGCTGAAGTATGGGGAGGTTTAGGTCAAAGGGACCCATTAATTTCATGTGTCTAACTGGGAAGGCTGAGGCCTCATTTTTCAAATAAGGTAGTATTTTTAGCAATTCATATGTCTAGAGCAGAGGTCCCTCCGACAACTGTTACAGTGTGAGTGCTTAATACTTAAAAAATCAGACTATGTGGCTGCAGTTTTCACTTCTTGTACGAGAACCTCTCTGAGGCAGAGCAGCTGGGTACAGCAAGGAAAGCGAAAAATTTCCAAAACTCTGTGTATGAGCTCAGTCATTCATTTTATGGAGATAGATGGTGCAAGAACAGCCTACTCACCACAACAAGCCTAGTAAAGCTTTCATGTGGTCAGTGAGTGCAGAATTTCTAAGAATTTTGACTGTTGTCTGTCACAGGTCACTATGCGTATGTGTGAGGGGCACTTTAAACCTTTATCATGTGGCCATTTAAGATGGTATTTCACAGGGACAGTGACGGGTCCATCCTTGAAATGTCCATATCTTGCTCAAGTTCAAAACTGTGACACAAAGTATGGAGGAGGGCGAGACAGGGGGAGAGTGAGATGGGGCTAAAATATTGTCAAGCAAATCATAGAATCATAGAATCATTTGGGTTGGAATGGACCTTAAAGATCATCTAGTTCCAACCCCCCTGCCATGGGCAGGGGCACCTTCCGCTAGACCACATTAGTCAAAAAAAAAAAAATCTCAGATATTTTTTTTAATATGTAGAAAACAATCTGTTTTTCCTTATTCTCTTCTCACAAATAACCAAAGTGTTATTGCTAACATTTTCCAAAAGTTTCCAGGCTCGGCCAGATTTCCAGTATGGAAAAGGTCATCTTAAACAACTGTTGTTGGACAAGTTTAAAATAAACAATCCCAACTACTTCTACTGGAAAGTATTGGCTGCGGTTATCTCAGCCACCTGCCCTTCCAGTAATTTTAAGGGCCTCATTCTGCACTAAATTACACCAGTACAAGTGCAAAATAATTTCATTTTTTGTAAAAGAAATAACATCAGTGCAAAAATGATATCAAATAATCAAAATAATGTCAAATAAAAAAAATATTTTAAATAGTTTATTTGGTTAAGAAACACATAGTGCCTAATATAAATGTAGTGAAGACTGAATGGCTAAAAATGAGGTAATGAGGTATGGCTTTTTTGCCTCATTAAATATTTAGCAAGTATTTCTAGGTCCAGTTACTTTTCCAGACACAATCTGGTAGTTTTCTAGGAGAAAACTTAGTTTGTTTTCCAACTGGCCTTCAATTATCTGCATCCTGACAATCAGAAATCCCAGATAAGCAATTTAATTTACATCAATTTCTTTTAATTTCCAAAACCAGAACAATCCCTCAGCTAAAGCACATGGAGAAGCGTATATGTATCTTTTAGAACGAAATCCACTGATGTTCATAAAAGAACAATCCCATGCCAAAGGATCAGAGATCTCTTGCACTTTTGTTGTGTAAATCAGTGCCGTAGAAGAAAATACATGACTTTAAAACTGGGGCAAATGAGAGGAGTGAACTAATTTTAATGAAGTTACATGGAATTAACAGTTAGGACAGTTTCTGTTCTATTCTGTTGTCAACTGTAAATCAGATAAGCCGGCAATACCTAAGTGTGTGTGTCAATAAAGAGAAGGACAGAACAGTCACGAGTTTTAACACACACAAAAAAAGATAAATTAAGCATATTTTTCCTCTTTTTTTTTCCTTTTGCACACTAAATTAAGAAGTCAAATATCTCTGAGTGTCTTGTCTTTCTAGGCAAATTTCATTGTCCAGGAAATCTATTTTGATGAAGAATTGGAGTCAGGACTCTGACTTTTGCCTTACTACACTCGAGTACTGCGTCCAGCTCTGGAGCCCTCAGCACAGGAAAGGCATGGACCTGTTGGAGCGGGTCCAGAGGAGGGCCACAAAAATGATCAGAGGGCTGGAGCACCTCTGGATGGAACATTATGAAGAAAGGCTGAGTGAGTTGGGATTGTTCAACCTGGAGAAGAGAAGGCTCCAGGGAGACCTTATGCGGCCTTTCAGTATTAAAGTAAGGGGACTTATAAGGAAGACGGGGACAAACTTTTTAGCAAGGTCTGTTGCAATAGGATAAGGTATAATGGTTTTAAACTAAAAGAGGAAAGATTTAGACTGATATAAAAAAAAATTTTTTTAGAATGAGGGTGGTGAAACAGTGGAACAGTTTGCTCAGAGAGGTGGTAGATGCCCCATCCCTGGAAACATTCCAGGTCAGGTTGGATGGGGCTCTGAGGAACCTGATGTAGTTGAAGATGCCCCTGCTCATTGCAGGGGGGTTGGACTATCTGGCCTTTAGAGGTCCCTTCCAACCCAAACTATTCTATGACTATATGATTCTACTTCTGCTATAGCAAGCACAGCAGTGTCTTAGCAAGACTTGGATGACTCTTATCCTATTTATGTTGCCTTTATTTTCTTACTAATCTGTAAATTAAAAGTATCAGATGGCATGTAGGAGCCTGTATGTGTCTGGAGCTAAGTCAAATCTTTCATGCACATACATTGCAGTGGTTTTTGGTCATAGCAGCTGCTGCCTTACTTTCACTATATCCTTTCTTTGTGCTGTGAGTTATTAGTTTCTTACAGAAAAATTTAGTCTCTTTTCTTTGCTAATAACCTTATTAGTCCACTTCGTGTCTCATGCAAACATTAATTTTTTTAAAAATCGTGTTACTCTAGTGATAGGAAAAGTGCACAGAAAATATATTACATTCCTGTCAAATTAGTCATTTCAGGAACTAAAAATATTAGGCATATTGTGAAATGCTTGGCATTATAGGCATTATAGGCATTGCTGGCTTCTGCCAAGGCTTCTATGAACTCCAAGGAGAGTTGTGTGGAGCTAGCTTCTTTTTCTGAAGGAACACACAAGGATAAGAGGCCTTAGCTCCCCTTCTGCCTCACTCATATTCTTCTAAAAACAGTTAATTTTTTGAAATAACATAGTCACTCCATGAAGTAATATTGGTCGAATATTGAGAAGTGATACGTGTTACTGTATGGATTTGAAAATAAATACATAAAACTGTACAATTTTATAAATAAATTTTATAGAAAATGGATTAAACTTCTTTTAAAGGTATCAATCCCAAGTAATCAGGAATTATGTACTACACAATCATTTATTGCAGTTGTTGAAAATTTTCTTTGTTTTGCCAAATGTGAGTTTTACAGTATGACCATAACATGTGTTTAAACAGCTGAAATATTTCCTCAGACTTGTACAAGTTATTTAGATCTGAAGTACTGGTATATATTTTGAAGATAATAATAACCTTAATTTCAAGGAAACATGATCTGAATAGAAATCCAGAAAGATTTTCATAAAAAAACTGTCTTCCCTCCCACTGATATCAAGAGGTTCTTGAAAGACTCTATTCAAAGACCTTTTAATTCCTTTTTTTAATACAATTATAATCTTAATAATGACCTTCTGAAATAACAATTAAAAATATTTTTGTAATATTAATTTTTCATCACACATATAAATGGAAAAAATGACATGCTTTAGAACTTTTTTTTTCTTCTAGAAAAAAAACAGGAATACTTAAATGTCATTTATAACACATTTCAAATAGATAATTTGTTTATAGCTACTGTAGAAATATATTTGCAAATATGAAAATGATTTTGAAATGTACTTTAGATATTAGATTTAAGTGATGTATATTCTCCTTGCTAGCTATTAGTTCAATCTCTGGGAATGACCGGAGCATGTTGTCTTTTGAAAATTCTTCACCCCTATCACCAGACCTTATATCCGTGTGTTTGAGGGTTACAGATGTGTTGCAGACTTAATATGACCATATATCACTTAATGTGACCATATGTCCTGAGTTGGCCTCAACTGTCCCAGAATGCAGGCACATCCTGACAAAAAGAAAAAAAAAAAAAGCAAAATTTTCTTTAATTTCCTTTCTGAAGCTGGTGAACTGGATCAAGCAAATAACTGGGTTAAAGTAGTAATCTTTTTTTTCCCTTGGTTTATTTTTAACTTGTGTCAGCTTCTCAATCTGGTTCATCCATGGCCACACAAATAAAGTAACCAACAGAACAATGGGGGCAGCACACAAATAGACATGAACAATGGGGATGGAGAGAAATTGGTTGTTTAAATTCAAACTATCATGTGAAGAAATGGTTGTGAAACTATCTTTAAATGGGTGACTTGAGTGGTCAGCCTCATTAGGCTTAGAAAGATTTCCTGGTATAGTTGTAGCAGTAAACTGGTAGAATAGCTCCATCCATGCTAAGGTTTCTTTCAGTACAGCTGTATCTCAAACAAATTCTGTTTGCCTGATACATAGGCAAGACTGTTAGTGCTCTTTTATTTCTCATTTCAGTGACGTTTTCTTTACTTACTTATATTTGGGGAGTTTTTAATGTTATTTCTACAGAACAATATTGTCAGTGATCACCTTCCTAACTTGATCCAATAGTGAGTGAAAACTGCTTATTTCTGTTGACTTCATTTGGTGTTGGGTTGGGTTCTTGGTGAATGGTCCTTAAAAGAGGAGAAACATTTAGAAGTTCATTAGTCCATATGTCTTATTTCTACCAGCTGTAACATCATTTAACCTAATATCTTCTTTGTAGCAATGGGAATAGCCACCTCTATCTTTGCAAAGAGAGTGATAAAAGAAAAATAAATTACATTTTAAATTAAATTCTTATTTGCAAGCATAAATATAAATAATTTTCAAAAACATGCAAGCCAGAGGAGAATCCAATCTAT
The DNA here is from genome assembly GCA_017639485.1 of Pluvialis apricaria. NCBI lineage: Eukaryota > Metazoa > Chordata > Aves > Charadriiformes > Charadriidae > Pluvialis > Pluvialis apricaria. The sequence continues at coordinate 100,285,911 of CM030009.1, forward strand.
CTGGGAATACAACCCACTTGACTGGTAGATGTCAAATATTTCTCATGGGTAAGAAATATAATTGCCCCAGATTATGAAACTTAATTCATACAAAATAGCTAAATCACTTGGAACCAGCTGGTCAGTGGCTTTTTTATGCTAATTTTAATGAACAACTCTTAATATTAAATATTCTGTTTTTAAAAATATAACCAACATGAGAACATTGTCAAGATTATGCAGCAACAGAAAACCTCTTAGACAGTATGATTAGTTTGGAGTTCCTCCAGATGTAGAAGAATGAAAGTTGCCTTACCTTTCACAGCATGGCTGCATGAACTCTAGTTTTGCTCTTTGTGCTGCGTTTAGTAAAATGGAAAAAAGGGCAGTGTCGGGGAGAAGAAAAGAGTGAGACCTAACCGCTTCCCAGCAGATACTCTGGCAACATTAGATTATGTACTTCTCAGTGAGATCATGCTTAGTCATCGTGGTCATGTCCTTCTGTTCCCTGGTTTATCCCAACAATGTGGGCCGTAGTGAAAATATATCCTACTTGAATAATTTTTTAAATACTAATTTATTTAATCCTATTGGCAGTCTCATATATCAAGGTTTCTTCTTCGGTGCAGCTTTAAGGGCACAAAAGGAGAAACTGTGCCTTTTGAAACGTACTCTTCATTGAAGTAAACATGCATTTTGAATACAAGAGAGCTAAATTAACCCGTGAAGAATGATGATCACGAAATACCTCTGTTTTCCATTGCATTTGCTTCCTATCCGTTTTGACCAATTTCCTCGCAAAAATAGGACTCATGTTACTAATAAGTTGGTTGCACTGTTGTAAGACAAGGGTGGTAACATTCATGTTAGTTTTCTACATAATTACATGAACTACTTTCACTAAAATGGAAAGATGTTGAAATATCCAGGTTCATCATAGCTGGAAGGTTGAGAAGACATCACTGGAGAAAGAGGAAAGGAAGAGAAATGAGACATTTTAATCTTATAAGGTGTCAAGTTAAAAAAAAAAAAAAAGAGATCTGGGCTGGGTTACAAGATGAAAAAATGAGAGGTGGTTGAAATTATCCATCCTGAACTCATTCTGTCAGTCAGAGATAGGAAATACCACCTTCAGAAACCCGAATACAGTTGATTCATTGACTTGTCAATCACAGGAGGACTTCAGTACACTGATTCCAAAGCCTGATTTACACCACCGTAGGAGTTACTGAGTGAAGATTAAGGAAATAGGAGGCTTGCTTGGGAATATAATTTCTGAAGCAGGTTAAATGAGATAAAAAAAATGGAAAGAGCAAAATGGAAAAGATAAACTAAAGAGAGGGAAAGAAGAGGAAAAAGGAAGAGAAAGAGAAACTTGCTATAACATCTTTTGATTATTTTCACACAGACTCCTATGTTTGGTATTTTCCTGGGACAAATTTTTGTCCAAAGTGATCAGTTGATGCCCATGTGTAACAGGTGCTTGATGCTCTGAGGCTTCCTTAGATAACGAAAAATGGTTGTGATACTTGGGAGTCTGGCTCTATGAGCAGCTACTATGTGTGAATATTTCATGGCATGACTTGCTTGACCTACCTTACTCCTGGTTTGGAGCATTATAGTGAGCAACAGCTGAACAGTTTCAAGCTTGAATGCTCACTTAAGTCCTAAAAACAGAATGAAACCTGAAATAAATAACCAGGGGCAGTCCGTGTTGATGGAGCCAACACTTTTGAGCAGCTTCACTCAGACAAGATGCTTCTTTCACTGTGTGCATGGCTTCTGAGGATTTAACTTGTAAATGTTGGCTTTGTTCCTCAGAATATTTCTGTGCCATCTGTAAATTTTCCACCCCACTATTTTGCATTGTCCGTCTGTTTAGACTAAGCATTTTCTCATATATCCTGAACACAATGTGTTATCCTAGAAAGCTACGTGAATGACTATTTATCTGTTGGTCTCAGAGCCTTGCAATCTTTAAGGCATTTATTTCCCCACAATCCCTGCAAGGTGGGGAGATAACAGTTCTCTCCATTATCTGAAGCAGAGGCCTATTACCAAAAGACGCTTAACGCAAAAGTCTTTCACTCAGGTAATGCCAACTTCCTCAGCTTTGCAGACACATAATCCTGCAATTCATATACTGTGTGAATTTCTGCCACTGAGGTGCTTCTGCCACCTTACACTGAATGTCACAGTATTGCTTGGGAACCTGCACTGAAAACTATCTCCTGACAGGATTACCAAACCAGACATCTTCCCAGCTATCTTCCCCTCATACCATTTCCAATGAAAGATAAAGACTTTTACAGTCTATGTCGTAGCGGATATACACATTCCCTCCAAGAAAGCAATAGTTGGGACACTCATGTGAAAAGAAAAACCATGTATTATAATTTTCATTTTAATATATCTGAATCTGGAGCAGCCTTCCCCTTTTCAACCTTAATCAACAGAATAAAGGGGAGATAAAAAGACATATTGAAACATTTTCATTTTTGTAATGTAATTATTCACTGGTACAGAGAGAGAAGACAGGGACAAATTTAAACGGGGATATAGGAGAGTCAGGCTTAGCCTTCTGTTTCAGTATATTTTATATTTTGTAACAACTTTGAATAGTAAGACTTTCAGCTGTAGTATTGGGCAAAATGGAACAAGACATTAAAATCGATTCATATAAGCAGAGAATAAAATCTACAAATTTTTAAAAAAATCATATTTCAAAAATCACAGTAGGCAGGTGTTAAACATCAACAGATTCTCATGTATAAAAACAGAGGAAGAATCACTTCAGCCTTTAGGTTAATGGCAACCTATCCTGAGGATAATTTACATAGTGACTTCTGGCATTTTTGGCAGAATTAAATGGCAACAGGATATCCCCAGTCTGTTACTGCAAGCAAGAAAGAAAAGATTTTCATATTCTGCCACTCATTTTACATTTTCCATAGATGTTTTTTACATCATACTGCTCCTGACAGACATGAAAAATTAATGATGGGGCTTTAAAATTTTTCTGTGCACTACACCACGGCCAGGATGTATGTGGGCTGGTGGAACACTATCCGTATCACTGCTAGAGCTTATTTCCCTAGCACTTAGACATGTGCCTTTTGGATGTAAACCAAAAGAAATAAAACATTACTAAAAACATGCAGGAATATCCAAGACTATAGTGTTATAATCAGCAAAGAAGGCATAGAATCATAGAATAGTCTGGGTTGGAAGGGACCTTTAAAGATCATCTAGTCCAACCCCGCTGTAATGAGCAAGCGCATCTCCAACTAGATCAAGTTGCTCAGAGCCCCGTCCACGTTCAGCTCTGTCAAAGGTGTGTGGGTGGGAGGATGCTAAGCCCTGTGTAAAACTCCACAGGGTCCAACTCCACTTAAGGCGATGGGGAAGGGGTGCCCATTTGCGAGAAGGTATTCCCATGGGACCGCTTGTCCTGCGCTACCTGTGCAGCATTCTTTCCTCGGCTTCACACTGTAACCAGTGGGAGAGAGCAAAGCAGATGTTTCTTCCTGGAGCTGTGTAAAGTGACCCAAATCAGGGCAAACAAAAACACAATCAAAATGAAGTTTCAAAGGGTGTTTGTGTATAACAGCAGGAAGAATAATCAGGACTTCATTCAAAAACCAACACCTTAGTGATGTTTAAGAGGAGTAAAATAGATTTTAAAAGCAACATTGTGACATCTGCAGTGCTTGTTAAAATTTGTTTTCATGCTGAATTATATGAGATTCTGGACTATAACATGAACACCATACACAAAGGAAAATAGAAATGAAAGTTAAGGGACTGCACAGGTCTGAACAGTCACCAAAGAACTGCTAATGAAACTCCAAAGTCTTGATTTCTACTTGTACTCATAACTATACAGTCATAGTGAGCTTACAAGCAAGAATAGTGTGAAAAAAGAGCAGATAATTAATTCTGTGGAAACTGGGAGTATTTTATTCAGCACTGAAACTATTGTCAGCCAAATGCAGGGGAAATTTACTTTATCATTAGATATGAATGTTGCTATGTGACCAAACAAGAGATTTCAGATATCATTGTTATCAGGCCTTCCAAGAACAAGAGTTCACTCTCACTATAAAAAGAAAAATGCAATCTGATCTGTTACAATAGAAATATCTGAACATTTTTCCATGGCATGTTATCTGTGAATAATGGAAAATTTATGGGAGCTGAACAGTAAATAATTACTGCAGATATACTGAATTTCATATCACGTAGTCTGTCTACTGTTAAACTTTCAGGAAACATTAACCTGGAGTATGGTACCCTGTTACGCTCAGAGTAGATACCGTCAAAAAACTAGGGCAGTTATGAATATGCCAATTTTAAACTGCGTGAAACAGTTCTACTTCACAAAATGAAACATTAATTCAATAAATATATAATGTAAGCATGAATTAACAATATTTAATGCTGTTATTTGAACAAAGTGAGAAAAATTACAACTTGGTCACAGTAAAAACATTGTCAATCATGAAAAATAGAGGCACATTCATAAAAAAACTGTTGCAGAAATGTGATTTAGAGGCACTTACAAAGAGAGACCAATGGCATCTAGAGCAGGACATATGCATGATAGTCATACCTGGCTAGACATTAAGACCCTCAAATTTAGCTTTCTGTATTTAGACTCGTACAAACATGCCTATGGCCCCATTATAGTTGCTGGAAATCTAATCAACACAGTTGGAGCCTAAAGAGCAGTTCAGTTCACCTCCGAGCAGACATTAAGGCTATGACCTTACTAGCAAATAAAACACTTCCGTATCTTAGATACCTATAACACTTAAATTTAGGTGTCTTAATCTCATATTCAGTGCAGTCATACATCAAAAACCTTCATGTGGCGGCTCTAAGTGCTTCATTTCAGCAAGTCATCCTGACTGTTTCCTTGGTGCTCAGAGTTTTTGTTTCTGCACTGTCCCAGTTTAAGCAGCTCAGTGCTTGGCTTCCACCTTTGCTGTGGTAGGATCCAAAAACTACCCAAAACAGCTGTTAAGACTTCAGAGGGATCCGATCTGAAAACCTTCCTCCAGATACGCCTAACTCTGCATAAAGATTTTAGATCCTTCAAATTCAGGCAGAGCTGTAGGTTTCTAAAACATAGGTAATAGAAGAGATAATAATGATGATTCTCTTATCAAGAAATAATTTAGTCAGCACTACAACTCTATTGCCTCATGGTCAAGGCACTCACAGAAGGAAGAAATTTCTTAAAGAAGTTCTTTGCTCAAGTGCTAATACATTTTATTTTAACTGTACTCTCTTTGGGGACCGTTTACAACAAATTCAATATGAATGTCCCTTTTCTCCTCAGCTTTGTGGGAAATTTATGTAAAAAAAACTTGACGGGAGAATGTACGGAAAATTATTTTAAACAAAACTGATTTCAGTCAGCCCTAGGTTTTCACTTACTCACACCCACATACGCACAAGCACAGAGATGTGTGTGTCCAAGTGGTCTGGCAAGGATCGTCTGTGTGTTATGTGGATGAAAAAGGATATTGGCTGTTGATTCCTCCCTATTTCTCTTGGTTTCCTCCTTACTAGTGATAATAAATAGGGTTCTGGTCTGTTCTTCAATACCATTTAGAAATCAAACATTATTTTAGGGTGTTTCTTCTGTTTCCGAATTTAATCTCACTTTCCATGAATCTTAGACAATGTGTTGCCTATTGTATTTCTTTCCTCATTTGAAGTATTGTTAAGGTTACAGTCTGTTTTCCTGTGAGGATAAGAGGAACAGGAATGATACATACAATATCATGTATCTTTATTGCTATCCTCCTGTTTATCAGAACACGGGCCTTCTGATCTTGGCAAAAACACATTCCTCAGTCTTTGCCAGTTTCATTCCTGTCAGATTTGTCCTTTGCCGTTGTCACAGGACCTTCTTTTAGCTCTTGCTCTATTGTTTCTTATAGAATCATAGAATAATCTGGGTTGGAAGGGACCTGTGAAGGTCAGATAGTCCAGCTCCTCTTCAAGGACCAGGGACATCTTCAAGTGGATCAGGTTGCTCAGAGGCTTGTCCAACCTGACCTGGAATATTTCCAGGGCTGGGGCATCTACCACCTCTTTGGGCAAACTGTTCCACTGTTTCACCGCCCTCATTCTAAAAAATTTCTTCCTTATACCTAGTGTGGATCTGCCCTCTTTTATTTTAAAACCATTATACCTTGTCCTATCGCAACAGACCTTGTTTGTCCCCGTCTTTCTTATATGCCCCTTAAAGTACTGAAAGGCCTCATAAGGTCTCCCTGGAGCCTTCTCTTCTCCAGGCTGAACAACCCCAACTCACTCAGCCTTTCTTCATAGTGTTCCATCCAGAGTTGCTCCAGCCCTCTGATCATATTTGTGGCCCTCCTCTGGACCCCCTCCAACAGGCCCATGTCTTTCCTGTGCTGAGGGCTCCAGAGCTGGACGCAGTACTCCAGATAGTGTCTCACCAGGGCAGAGTAGAGGGGCTGCTGGCCATGCTTCTTTTGATGCAGCCCAGGATATGGTTGCCCTTCTGGAGTGTGAGGACACATTGCTGTCTCATGTCCAGCTTTTCATGCACCAGTACCCCGAAGAACTTTTTGTGATTTTGCACACAAACTTTTCTGTATGTAATTCAGCCCATACCGATCTTAGTATTCCTGCTACAACTCTCTACTGTTGGAGCAATCATGAAGATAAAGAAAATTAAGCTTTCTTTCACTTTGCATGTATAGCCAAACAATTTTAATTGCAGAATAAGCTGGACTTACTAACTTGCCTGTCTCTTACCACCAGCTTAGCCACACTCAGCTGGAAGGGACTTTGGGATAGCATTTACAGTACATTTACAGCATTTACAGAATCTAGTAAATAGAAATCTGAAAAATCTGAAAAAGTACAGTCAATGCACTTCTCATGAAGTAAATGAGAGTTTTTCTGACTTTTTCTTTCTACTGGGATTTAGGCTAGTGGAATTCCATGTTATTGTAATCAATACCGCCCAAGTCCTGTTTTTATTCAGTGCTATTGGTTTTGATAAGAAATGTTGTTCAGTGTCTCAAATCCTCAAATCAGGCAAAAACCAATGAACTTTTTAATGAACTGAACATTGTTATAACAAAGCATAAACAAAAGTGTAAAAATAGACTGTAGTCCGTCTTGATGATTTTTAAATTTAATGTTTGAATTCCAACCTTACTACTGAAAAAAGTATTTTTTTATGGGGACCAAGGCATATCCATCACTGAAATCTTTTATGGACAGAACAGACAAACTTTGTCAAGTGTGACAAAGCTGATCCTGCACTGCAGCAGAGAGAAAGACTAAATGACCTTTGAAGATCCTTTCCAGGCCTGTTTCTTATTGTTTTGTTTTATGCATGTTTTATCATGCATAAGTCAAAATTATAAGATGCTGAAATTCCCATAATATCAGGAAGTTACCTGAGTAATATATATACTTTTATATATATACACACACATACTATATATCTATACACTTATATATATAAACTATATCTACTAACATATATTAGTGTGTATATATATATACACTATATATATACACTATATATATACTTATATATATATATTAGTGTGTGTGTATGTGTATATATAAGTCCACATATTTAGTGGTAAAGCTCTCAAGTTGGTGTTTTAAAAGAGAGATAAAAGCAAAAGCAAAAGCTCTTTCTCACGTTATACTTTTCAATAAGTCTAAGTCTCAACAAAAATGAATCTAGAATGTTCTATTAAAATAAGACCGTCTTTATTTTGTATCCGGCGGAATTTTAATATGAATTTATAAAACTTGCAGGTTTGAGAACATAGGGTTTATTTGATTTTAAACGTAGTGAAGAAGTCTAATGATAAAAGCAGTTATGCCATATCTGTGCAGAGCCAGATTATCTGGTAGAGCAGATTAGGGCCAATTCACCACGTCCTTGCAAGGTCAGGTCTTTAATGGTCACTGCCTGCATTGGAAAAATCATATATTACGCTTTCGGGCCAGTTTTTCTCATGTATTTTGTGTGATCTTTTGGGTTGTCTTGTGTCTAACCTTCCCTTTACTTTCCACGAATCTGCCATATCCAGTGCTTTTCTATCTGCTTTTTGCTTCAGAGCTCAGCTGCTGCCCCAGGAGGCAGCTGCACTGGAAGCTGACTCTGCCAGATGTAGCCACTGCTTCTATCTAACTTCCCACCTGGGCTGGAGTGAGAGCATAAACACTGCGCTGGAAGGACTTTAGCAGGTGATGATATTTCTGTTTCAAGCACGTGAGCACTGATGTGTGCCCAGCCACTGAATCACTGCTGAGCTCAGGGGGACACTTACAGCATGTAAACGGTACAGTCTGGACGGATGGGCTGGCTGGGACCTGCTAACTGCATCGCTGCCTCTGTTGATCCCATCCTCATTCCACTCAATTTCCGAGTTTCTAAAGAGAAGAATAAGTGCTGGTTGTGCTATAAGGATTGTGAACAGATGCAGAAGTTTCAAATGGGGACAGTGACATTCCTGTGTATCACATGCTAAGGATGAAGGAGTGGCTGTTAGCAATTCTTTACTTGAGCCTGTGTCAGGTCTTGGAGAATTGGTTTCATTTCCTGTCATGCTCTGCTGTGAGCGCAGAAGTGTCTTTCTCCTTGGTATTGTGGAATACCTAAGACCATGGTCAATCCTAGCACAGCAAGGAGGGTAATTGGTCTGTTTTAGGCAAGGATATGAAAATAACTATTTGCTCAAGCCAAGAGAAGGCTGGATGCACATGTCTAGTAATGTCTCAAAATGTGGTACTGCAAGGAAAGGCAAGCACCCAGGCAAGAAATATTATCATCCATGGGTCACTGGAAAAGTGGAGTTTTGCAAAGTGTGCATACAATGAGATGACTGGCAATATGTTTGTGTCTACCGGATATCCTTCTGCAAGGGGGGGATTATTGTTCCTTCCCTGGAGATTAATTGATTCTGCCTGGGGAGCGAAACTTCCAGAGGTGAAAGGATAGGTCAAGTGGAAGAGAGTGAAGAGTTGTAGTAAAGAGCTTGGTGCCTGCACATGAAGGAAAGACTGTGTTCAGTTTGTGAAATCAGTCATTCAGTGGCTGTAACGTGACAGGGACATTGATATGTCATGGGGTATATGTGGGCTTTGCACAGACAGGCCACAGCTCCAGAGATGAAATGGAGCCTGGGGTAGGATTCTGGGCTGGGCTTCATAGCTATAACTCCATAACTATATCTCTAGAAGCAGAATGGGTGTAAATCCAGTCTGTAAGATGTCCCTATTCGTAGAACACCCAGAGCCCGGTTGTGTGCCAATAAAATGAAAAACAGCTAGAAGTCAAAGCATATACATTCAGATACACATGCATACTCACAGAAGAGGACCAGCAGTACTGCTCACCTGGGCTAGCTGTAGAGCCCCCTATGGACACTGAAGCTAATTCTTGGTTTCTGATGTAGCAAATAGCCTTACACATCAGAAGATAATTGTGCGCTATTCAGAAAAGCCATTAATAGATCCAGAAACAAGGTCTTCATCCCCAGGAAGGATGAAGCCATCTTCTCATAATTTGGAAGGTCTGATAGGGTTTCGCTCAGACCCTTAAAATGCCCTTCCTTTCTTGAGGTCCCTCAGGTACCCTTGGTGGTCCTTCAGAGGAGGAGTGAAGCAAACAGCTAAAGTCAGTAACAGCTTCAAACATTCATTTAATCCTCCTCTGCACTCAGGGCATCAAACTTGAGAGCACTGGATGATTATTCTGAACATGGCTTTAATATCTCACAGGGGACACAGATAAGAGCATCATCAGCAGTATATAATTCCATTGGACCAGCCCTATATCTCAGAGTTTACGCTATTCAGTGTAGGATAATATCAGGGAACTGTTGTGGCTTGTCTGATCCAGTCATGCCTAGGCAAAGAACTTATTTAGAAGAAGGTGTTCTGGATGAGGTATCAGCATCTGAAAGACATCAGCACGCAGCTACATCTTACTGTATTTACCAGCTACTCAGAGTGTGTGGTTACATTTATCAAACTGCATTTATTAGCAGTTTATGAAAATGTATAGTGTAGACCTGCCTTGGCAGTGAGGTCTCATAAATTCTAACAAGATATGTTGCCAACAGATTCTGATTGCAAACATCTCAGTGTTAATAATCTAACAGGAAAATATAGGAGGAAAGGTGGTTGCATTACCCTTTTGCTCAGGGGTTGGGAAAGAAACATGGTTGCAAAGAGTTTGAATAAGCAAGTACAACATGGCAAAGACAATAAAGCGTAGCAAAAGAACAAGCAGAAACACTTCCATGGTATGTACAGGATTAATTGGTTTATTTGTGTGCCTCTGAAGGTATAGAAGACACAGCAGGACTGAAATACTAGACTGACAAACCAGCTTATTTCAAAACAATGGGGAAGGTTCAAGGCAGGAGCATGATAAAAAGGGGTGCGTTCATACCCTTAGGCAGAGAATGAGAAATAGGATATAAACAAATTATTTCCTGTTTCATAGCTGTATTAGCCTCCCAAAAATTTGTGGAACAGAACTGATCCCTTTTGTGGATGCACTTCAGTTCTAAGTCACAAGTAAAACTAAAACCAGAAAAAGAATTGAATTAAGCAAATATGATCAAAATGTTTGTTTAGGGGTATGCTGTTTTTGCCACTTAGTGTTAAGTTAGCAGTTATCTCATGAGAGGGCAGAAATGGACAGCTGGAGTGAAAACCTCTTACAAGATTCCAGCTAAATTCATCCTTTCCAGGTTGGGTGCTGTATTGTTAGGTGGCATTTGAGTGAATCTACACCTCAGCGATCCATCAATGTGTAAATAATACAAATAGCTTTGAAAGAGCAAATTAAAACATTATTTTCTCTTATGTATTTGTTTGCTTTTGTAGTGAGAAAGCTGCAATTTAAAAATAATTAATTTATGGTCTGTCTGATTGTGTAGCAGGCGTATTGTATTTAAACATCATTAGCTTAGAATTTGCCCTGCTGAACTGGTAAGCACAGTAATTTACAGACAATTAGCTGCTGGCTGATGTCTTTCAGATGCTGATCACTGTGAAACATAACCCCAGTGCCATGTTTGCGCAAGCAGTTCCTGCCATCCTCCCATTGCTGCCTGTTCAGCTGGACCTCAGATTTCATAGGCTCCTCTCAGCAGTAAGTAAGGATTTGAAATTTTTGGCAAATTTACAACTATCTGGTGCCTGAATTGCAATGACGCTGTGCGGTAATCTGACTAAGAGCAAACTGGCAGAAAGCATGTAGTCACATCTCAGACCATCTAGAATTTTGCAGCTGTCAAGAGATTGTCTATGCCCAATTCATTTATCAACTAAAACCCTTTAAACTATTAGAAAACAGGCTTGTTTGCTCTGTTCTCATGGAACCTCGTATTATGGATTTGTCAGTGTTGTAACCATTTGAACTTGATCTATGTCTTTGCTTGGCAGGGATCTAAAATCCATTGCTTGTCTGTATCTGTTTTATCGTCTGTGCTATCTGAACTGCTAGTGATTGTTTCTACAGAGCACGATATGCCTCAGAGTCCGCATGTCCAGTAATCTGCCTGTCTTCCAAGCAACATTATTTAATAGCACTGATGAAAAAACAAATATATTCCACAAAATAATGATTCCAGTATTTAAATTTCTCATATTAGTCAAGGAGGAAGCACACTCCTATGCAAAACATGCGGAAAAATGAAAAAGAGCTGCACAGCTTAAAAAAAAAAAAAAAAAAAAAAAAAAAAAGGAAGTAGTTTACTGCCAGCATGAAACCTCAGTAGTATCGTCTTTTCTGAGCTAATTATTAGTTTTCAAAGGTTTCTAAATCCTCCACTATGTTCAGGGGGCATCGTATAAACTAAAGCATTAGTAATAAAGATGTGAAAGGATCTCTGCTTCTATTTTTTCCTCTTCCTGTCTACCGCATCACCTTCCCTTGGCTATTCAACAGCACAATGCCTCCTTATCCATTAGGAAAACATATTTTAAATGAATAGGCAAAACTCCAGTTCAGCCCTATCTCTGAAATAATGAAGTCTACTAATATGGGCTCTGTTGATACTCCCTATGCTAACACCTGTCTTGTCACTTGCTATTATCTCGATTGAAGCTCTTCCATGGATTTTGAAAGGAGAAATGGTCTAAAATTTTCATTCCCTGGACTACTTAAAATTAGACAAGGGCCCCAGTCATGAAAACTGGTAGGTGCAGGGAATAAGCCTGGATAGTGTCAATAATTTTCAGAAATTCATCAGCAATTACATTACGGGGGGTTTACAGAAGCACATCCTAAGACCTTGCACACAATGAATGGTTGTCAGTGTAAGCATTGTGGTGTACCTCAATCAATGTGCCTTGCTAATGAAGAGGGCTGCAGTATATTGAACCAAAGCGCATTTAATTTTGAATTCTAATTGTGAATATGGCTGTAGGATGCAGTCTTCTCATATCTGGGAATCAAACTGACCCCATTGAGTCTACCATATAAAACAGTCATCAAATGACAAGAGCTTCTACTCATTGCCAAAGTTGGGACAGCATCAAAACAGTAATTTCATCAGTAGCTTGCAACCACTATCCAACCACTGATAAAAAGTCCAGCCATGACTTTTGTTTTAAAATATGCTTACTTTAGAACAGGAGTGAAGCTCATACTTCCAATGAAAAAACAGTTGAATTCTCATGTCTAAGTGTAAGAACAATTTCGCTAGATTGGGACAAACTTCTGTCTAGCTCACAGATCTGTCTCTGACAGTGGCTACTAGTAGATACTTAGGGAAAGACAATAAAACACTGCAAGCACAGGATTATTTTTCCTCTGGTTATATGACCTTATGACTTTCAGCAGTTTGAGACTTGGGGACTTTCAGAATGGAGGTCTTCCATGAATTCTTCCATTAATTTTGTCTAATTGATTTTTGAGCCCATTTATACTTTTGGCGTCCACAATATGCTATTGCAATGAGTGCTACAATTTAATTATGTGTCACATGAAAAATACTTCCGTTTATTTGTTCTGTATTACCAGTTGCCTGGTAATTTAATTTTGTTCCACCTTGTCTTTGTGTTATGGGAAACAGTGAATTCCCTGTTCACTCTCTCTATGACTTTCACAGTTTCTACATACTTCTCTCCAATTTTCCCATATTTATTTATTTTCCATACAGAAGAATCTATGTTTATTTAAACTCTCCCCACATAGAAACATTCCAAATCCCCAATAATACTTATTTTCTGATTTTACTGTGTTCCTTTGGGGTAGAATCACAGTACCTTATTTCCTTTTGATTCTTTACTGTTTTCATAATAGTTCTTGCTATTCTATTTTCAGAAGTTTTGATCACTTCTGAACACTGAGAAGATGTTGTCAGAGAAATTTCCATAAGAACTACTCCCAAGATCACCTTCCTCATGGTCATTTGAAATCTAGTATTATGTTTGTCAGTTTATGGTTTGTTTCCCTTCACGATGATAGGTATGAATTTGCATTCCTGAAGGATGAATTTTATTTGCCCCTCTATCATGCAGATTAGACCATTCTGCAACTTGTCCTTGTCGGTTCCAGTGCTGACTTTTGTAATTAATTTTGTACCATTTGGATATTTTTTGCCTCACTATTTATCTCTTAACCAGATCATTTAGGAATATGTTTACTATCATATGTCTAAACACAGATACTTGAGGGAGTCTGCTGGTATCTTCCTTTGTGAAAAATCTACCGTTTATTCCTAATCTTCATTGATTGTTTTTTGACCAGTTACTAATCCATGAGAGGACTTTCCTTCTTCCTCCCTTGACACTGAACTCTTTTAAAAGAGCGTTTGTCAAAGAATCTTTTCAAAAGCTTCTTAAAAATCTAAATTCATTGAGGAGCTTCAATACTAATTCCTTAAGGTAATTATTGCTCATCATAACTGAAATAGTTTATAGTTCCTGATCAGGGGTTAAGATTCAGCTGTGCTTATGCTGCTGAAAAGTCCAGATGTGACACCCGTCAGTGTTTAATCTATCATGAAGAAAACCTCAGGGAAATAGAAGGAAGCTGTTTTTTGAGTCTCTCCAGGCAATGTTTTCAGCTGACCACCTTTCTGTGGTCCCAGTGGAGGACAGTGGGCTGAGCAATTCTCCAGACTCCGTGTTGGTGATTGGCATGGGAGGATGAAAGCTGGAAACTATATTTTTTTAAAAACAAGATTCAGGCAGCTAATATCTAGAGATTGACAGTAGCTACCAGTGTAGAGGACTTGGATATTACTGTAACCAGAGATAAAAGTCAGTATGCATTTCACTGCAAATCTTCACTAATATGTCTTGATTGTGAAGACAGCAGTAGTTTCCTAAGATTGAACAGCTTCATGGAAAGGTACCCTATAAAAGTGCTTGCCAAACTTATGGGAAGCTAGGCTGGAATGAGATTTTCATTAATCTCTTCCCATTTTCTTGGACACCAAGACTACACTTTCTGTATTTTATAGTCTTGGCTGCACAAAATATTGTGTTTCCACAACAGAGACATTTTTTCTCCCTTAGCCCTCTTTTGGCCTCTTTTTTGCTCCTTAACCTTATAGGCTAGACATACTAGTGTACATTGATAACAGTGATCCATTTGGGATCGTGGGATAACAGAGAAGCAGACATGTCACAAAATGTAGATGTATATAGTCTTAACTGCAAGAAATAGTAACCAAGTGTATCTCAGCTTCACTGTGTGAAACTTGATGAGTCAAGGAATACCTAAATTTAATCAAAGAGGCAGAGGCTATCTTGCCAAACCTTCTAGTATTTTTTCTTTGCAATTTTACTGGCTGATAGCTATTCTTAATTGGAAATAAGATGGAATTTAATCTCTGAGCAATAGACAAAATTTACTATGACGCATCTTTACGGTTATTGTCGATACTGCATTTTCATTGTCTGAGAAAAGATGTCAGAATTTTGTGCGTGGTGTCTGTCAAATATCAGCTGGTTATGAGTAGAAATTTTTATGCTTGTGTGAAAAATACCAAAATCAGGGAAGGTTTAGATGAGGAATGGGAATTGGAGATTTCTTTGTAAGAGTGACATCTTAGAAGAACAAAGAGTTTTAAATATCTGTAACTGGCATATTCTTAAATGTGTAATCCATTAAAATATGCATAAATAAAAAATGAGGGTTTCAAGGGGCTGAAATTTGATATCATTTATAGAAGAATACACATCTGAATAGAAATATATAATAAAGCTGCACTGCTTCTTAATCTACCATCCAGCATAAAAGAAATATAAACAAGTCTAGGTATTTATTCTTCATTAACTCTACTGAACCTCTGGAGCCTCATTACGGTTGTGTTTTGCCTCTTGGATTTCAGTTATGCACCTAAACTTGGACATATTTGTTATACACATATAATTCAAAGCCTTGTTATGCAAGATAGAAATTCATTACAGGAATACAGCAGAATTGGTGACTTCAAGTCAACACTGAAATTTGAGATTAGAATAATAAAATAAAAATTCATAAAGCACATGCATTAGCTTTTTCCAGAGATAAGGACTTGCTGACAGACTGGTATCTTTTTAAATAAGCTCTCTGACAAATGTAGTCTGTTTCTGTTACCAGGATAATCCTAATTTATCCAAACATAGTTAATGTTCAGATATTTCATAAAGAATGGCAACAAATAGTTTGTAAACTAAAGTGCTTTCTTTGATGCTGCATCCAGTATTTTTCTAGTCACTGTGTTTGGCAACCAGAAAATTACCATTTGGGTTTTCTACCAGTTTGCTATTCAACCAGTATTTGGGGAAATTCTCAATTCTGCCCTTATTCCTTAAGCAGTCCCAGCCAATATGAACAGAATCTTCTTTTCCATATCAGTATAGATAAGAGTGTGTGGAGATTACAGTCATGAGGTATTGTTTCAGCTGCCTGGTTGGAAGACAAACTTACTTATGAAGGGTATAGTGAAAGGCGATGACTAAATTTTATGCTACCAGTAAAATTTTAATTGAATCAGAATTTACACTAAAATTTATCAAACTTTCAGAATTCACAGCCTTTTGATTTATCAATCTGTAGTCCTTTGCATATGTGTGAAGAGCAATACAGATTCATGAAAAACTAAAGAATCTGTGTTATTAAACACTACATGTACATATGGCTCTTCCTGAAATGAGAGTAAAGAAAGAAGAGGAAAAAGGAAGTAGGAGAATAAAGAAACACTAGGAAACAACATAATTTGCTGAAAGCTTCATGGCATCTCAGATGCAGATTCCTGAGCTTGTATGTAAATCCCACATTTAGAAAACAAGCTGAGCGTCCTATAGAAGCAATTATTGTATCTTGTAGCTACCCCTTGTATTATTATTTGCACAAGGATTATAAAGAAGAGTTATTTCTTTGTGAAAATCTAAACCAAGGTATAATAACTCAGTTTCATTTCTTGACTTTCAGTGCAGTTTCTGAAAGGATTAGCTGATATAAAAGAACTCAGCCATAGTATGTTCTTCCCTTGAGACAATCCATGTTCATTTCAGAAGGCTTAAGTCCTCAGCAGTGCGCCACAGAGTCTTGTTTGCCTCTCATTTAGCACAGGCTGCCAGGCTGCCTTGCACAGCCTTTGGAGAAGCAGAAAATAGGTATGTATACTGAATTCAGAAGCAAAACAAAACAAAAAAAAAGCTTCATCCATACTAGTGAACAATTTTGGAGATCCGTAAGTATTCACATATATTTTTCCCTCAGAAAAGCATACAGAATTCCCAAAGTTTATACAGAGCAATGTTTTCTAACCCAATTGCATGCCCAAGCAGGTCAGCAGTTCACTGTCTGCAGTAATTTGACTCTAAAACCAAGTCACTTTTGCCCTTGTTCTGGTTACTGGTATTTTTGGAGGATACAAGCTGACTTTAGGGATTCCTAGTTTCCTTAGTGTCATCTGACATCCATGATTGTGCTGTCCTGGACTCTGGAGCTACTCCTTTGACCTTTATAATTACCTCTGGGACCTATGTCCAGTCCCGAAATTTAAACTGTACTTGATCCTCTTTCTGCCAAAAGTAACTACAAGAGAGCCTAATGTATTAAGGGTCAAAAGCCCTTGCTTTTGACTGGGATTTTCCTCCTGCTGTGCGGAGCAGTGCAGTACGCTCCCTGCCCTTCAGTCAGGTACAGCTGCTATGGATAGGTCGTACCCACTTAGCATGCGGGTGATGTGTGGGAATAAGGCTGACACATATAGGAACGCAAGACCATAAAGTAAGTAAAGGTCCCAGCAAACATAGTCAGAACAACTTTATTTCAGCTTTCATTTTTATTAGCAATATTGTCTTATAGAATCACACAATCATAGACTAGTTTGGGTTGGAAGGGACCTTTAAAGGTTATCTAGTCTAACGCCCAGGCAATGAGCAGGGACATCTTCAACTACATCAGGTTGCTCAGAGCCCTTGTTATAGGGCTGATGCTGTTTAGACTATGTCTAAAAGATGTGCAAATCCCAGAAAAGGATAATTGCTATCCATTCTGCTGCAGCCTACTTTCAGCCAAGTGTGGACAGTGGTGCGAGCGACAAGTCATTCTGCTTATGCCCTTTGTGGAAATAAAGTGTTTGGAGAAGGAAAACAGACCATCTCATTGGGCTGTGAAGACAAGGCACAAGAGAGACCTTGACCCTGTAGAGTAGTAATTAGGGCATGCACTGGGAGGACAGTGACCTGGATTTTGAAATGTTTCTGTAATAAATGTTGATATTAGAGCATCATAGGTAAAATATGTAAAACACCTCTGGATAAGGATCAGTGCTTAGAGCTCTGATTACTTACTTGTTCACCCAAAAGAGTGTTTTTGCTTATTTTGTCATATCCCCTCTTGCATTAGTGCTGTGTGGCCAAATGACTTTTATGTTCTTCTGTGTGCAATGACAGTTGAAGCAAAACCAGTGGCAAGTACCATTTTTATCTACTTAGTCCCTTGTCCAGTGCTTAAGGTGCAATCCAAAGCTATTTGGGATTAAATTTCCTCAGGTAGTGGGGAGAGTTGAGGTTGCGCATCCACCTTGCTAAAGGAGATGTGACATCAACCTGATGTTCGTGCATAAAATTTAAAGGGCAGCTCTGTGTCCTCAGCTTTTGTTTGTATTTTAAATATAGTCCTCACTGCTGAATTCTTCAAAATGTGACTTTAAAAACAAACCCTCCACAGAGAAGTCTGAGTTTTAGATCTCTGGGGGTAGGTGAACTTAACTGCAGACTTAAGATAGGCAGCAAATCTCCAAAAGAGAGACCAGCCCCCTTATTTTTTTAAAAGTGATTCCTTTTGGCTGACTTTAGAAAACTTCTTTTTAACGTACATTTTGGGGAAGGGGGGATTCGACTATCCATATTCCTACCTCTTTCTGTAGGCTATTTACAAAATCAGGGTATCTAACAGAAGGTTATGTGGTGACCAGATACTTAAGCTACACATTTGAGTGCTTATTTTAGTAAATAATTTCTGTATATGTTAAAGCTTTGTGACTAATATATATTTCATCCCCCAAATTCATGAATCTGTAGAATTTAAGAGAGAGTATCTCAGAGATATCTATGTTCCTGGATCATCTCAGAGGAGCAGAACATCTGCTGTACATTTCACATTCCTTGGCTGCTTCTCTTCAGAAATAGCAGATCTGTATATATTTCCCATTTTTACAAGATGCTGCCTTAGACAATAAGCAGAGGGGACATCGGGTAATGCTAGGTCAGATGCTAGGGCAATAAAGAAAAATAGTTTTGTTTTAAATTCAGTGCCTGGAATTCTTATTACGAGAAAATGCTTGATGCCAAAGAAGTAAAATAATAATTATGTGAGTTGAATTTTACACTGAGCTGAAACAGTATTCCAGAAATATTACTGGAGATAAACAGCCAAAGGGGTTTTCTGATAATTAGCTGTGATTTCCAACTGAAGAATTAAACTAAAATGATGCAGATGCATTTTTCTGCCTTTTGTTAACACACAGTCTAACTTCCCTTGTCTTTCCTCTTCCACTTTGTTCTATTGATTTTTATATTTATTGTAGTGTCTTGAGCTAAGCTTACCGTGGGCAGAAACTAACTTCTGCTGGGGTAGAAACTGGCTTTCTATTTTATACTTGTACAGCACCCACAACATAGAACTTAACTGAAACAGCTGTAAAAGATAAATAATACATGGCAAGATAAGAAATTATATCCAGTGTTGGAATATATCTAGTACTAAGACAGTCTTTTAGAAAGTTTTTAAGGTAGACAAAAAGAAATGCGACATCAGATAAAACTTTCTACTGTCAGAATTGTACAAAATATTTTTGATACTGCTGATACTGGTATAACTCTTAGACTGAAGATTATTTTCTTGTAGGAAAGCTGCAATAAAGAAGGACTTGTAATATGCATTATAGCTGCTTCACGATGAGACCTGTCAAGGCCCTGAAAGCACCAATTGACCTTAATGGCCTTGACCAGCCTCACCTGGGACCTCCACCCTCTGCCCTGGGACTCCCTGTCCTTCATATCTGTCCCGAAGCCTGAGCTGTGGTGTAGGTGTGCTTGTCTCTTGGATGGACCTTAGGCCTATGCTGTAGGTGGTTGGACTCCTCAGGTGTATGTCTGAGCCTGTCTCCAGCCATATCTCCTTTGCTTCTGACTGAGCTCCCTGGATGGACCCTGGACCTGGTTCATCTCTTGCTGTGGCTGTTGAGGGACCCTGCTACCAGCCCCAGTGGGACTGTGTCCTGCTGATGAGGTGTTACGTGTGCTGGGGTCACCCTTGGCTCCTGGTTTGTTTTCCCATGATGGCTGCTCTCACTGTGCATGGGGTTCATCTCTGCTTGTAGCTAGAACTGGTAAATTCAAGGGGAAATTTTTACCAGGATTGTGAATCAAAAAAGCAGCTTTGCAGAGAGGTAATAGTCTTCTGCTGGTTAAAAAAAAAAAAAAAAAAAGAAAGAAAAAAGAGGGGGCTAGCAAAAAAAAAAAAAGGCGTTCTTTTACTCACAGAATGCTTAAGTGCAACTTTATATTGACTAATTGTTTGCTTCGCATAACTTAATACTGTCATGTTGAAACATTAGACAAAAAAACCATGTTTCTACCTGAAAGGAAGTAGTAATAAAATGGGCTAAGAGTAGTGTTTGCTGCAGTGTTCAGTATATGCTGTCCAAGGATGTGGCTACAGCAGAAGCATTTGTGAACAATTCAATATCCAGGTCTGGATGATGAGGAAAGCTGCTCTAAAGTAATTTCTTTGACCTCCAGAACCAGAGGTGTTTCTTTAGCATTTTGTTTTGCTTTTTGCTAATCAGTTTCTGCATCAATAACGCTGGCTGCTTTGTCCTACTATAAACCCTGGAGTTGCTGGACTGCGCTGTGTCATTGTGCCTGGATGTGAGCATGTGTGCACAGGTGACTTAGAAAATGATACCCCAGCTTTGTGTCACCATTTAATTCCTGGAAGGGAAGCTCCTTGTACCACGTTGTGTCACAGCCATGAATATGACCATGTGTGCTCTCATTTGCCTTAATAAAACAAGAAAATAAGATCTTTAGAAAGCTTACAGCAAAGGGACATGATTGTTTAACAAAAAAATATTTTCTTTACTGACCTCAGAAAGGTATTTAAAACACATTCCAATACAAATCTTTTGCCTGCAGAAAACTCATACTCTTTGGATGAGGAATGTAAATTAAACAAAAGGCGTCAATCAGGCTATGGGCAAATATCCCTTCTGAATCTACCTGTCTCAGCTGAAGCCATTAATGGCCCCAAAAGTACCACCTAGTCTTTTATGACTTGACTGCCAAAAGGCTTGTGCATGAGCTTTCTAGTCTACTTTCAGGCAAGATTGATGAGATAGTCAGTGACAGTGCTGATACAAGACCAGCTCAGACACCTTTGCCTGAAGTAAACTGGGGACTGTTCAGAGGATTCCTCCCACAGCAGGGTTGTGGGGTCAGCAACGTCCAACAGACAGATGGGAACAACCAACCAGGGCCTGCCAATGTTTTCAACTACCTAAACAAAAGCTCACTGTTGCCTAATATGTTAGCTTTGTAATGCTACCTTTCCACTTTCGTGTACTTCGTGACCTGAGCTACATTATGTTTGTTTCAGATGTAGTGCAAATATGGTGGAATACAAACGTACTTGCTTGTGGGCATTAGCAAATTAGGTGGTGATGAGTAATCTGTGCTTTCAGATTCTCACTGAGAACAGTTCTGAAACACAGCTTAACAGATGTGTCAAGCAGAAAATAAGCTATATCCAAGTGGAATATTAAACAATAATTATCTTGTAATTTGATTAAAATAAATTTCAGCTGCTCATTGCTCCTCCTCCAGATTTCTCAATATTATCTCTGAGGTGAAATCTGTGAGCCTTTTAATTTAAGATGCCTAGTTTGGGAGAACTGCCATTTTTTTACCTTCTTTTTCCCTATATGTATCTCAATATTTGATGTGGATAGATACATATCAGATACATACTTTTATATACAGAAGTGGATTATTTCCTTGTCTCTGTTGTGTGCTACTCATGTTTATAAAGAATAAAGTATCAGGACAGATATCAAATCTTCCATACATTTCACTGAAATACCAATGAAAATTTAATTTGCTTTATCATCTTTTAAAAAGTCTTCTTTGATTTAAGTTGCGTTAACGCTTTCTATTCATGGCAAATACCACACAACAATTTAGTGTGTGATGTCAAAGATGGCATGTGCTGCCATGGGTAGATAGTATTTGTAACGATGCAGTTGTATTATTTTTAGTGATTTTAGAAGCTCCAAGAGAATTAGACAGAGAAAAAGAATTTCAGAAAGTTAGCTAAATGCAGTGAATTAGAGAAAATATCAAGCATAAGGGTCTATCTTTGACTCAGTTATTGGTTTTGTTTGGCATTTCACATAGAAAGGAAGAATCACATCAGAGCTAAGTAAGTCAGATGGCACTTTTACAAGATGCCATACACATTCCTGCCAAGATCAGCAACCGACACAAATTAAGCTCCAAAAAACAAACTACAAAACTCTAATCGATGTCAAATGAGCCTAACAAATCATGGAATCATAGAATGGTCAGAGTTGGAAGGGACCTTAAAGATCATCTAGTTCCAAGCCCCTGTCACAGGCAGGGACACCTCCCACCAGACCACGTTGCTCAAAGCCCCATCCAACCCAGCCTTGAAAAATTCTACGGATGGGGCATCCACAACTTTCCTGGGCAGCCTGTTCCAGTGTCTCACCACCCTCACAGTAAAGAATTTCTTCCTAATATCTAATCTAAACCTACCCTCTTCCAGTTTAAAACCATTACCCCCCTGTCCTATCACTACACTCCCTAATAAAAAGTCCCTCCCAATTTTTTCTGTAGGCCCCCTTTAGGTACTGGAAGGCTGCTATAAGGTCTCCCTGGAGCGTTCTCTTCTCCAGGCTAAACAACCCTAACTCTCTCAGCCTGTCTTCATAGGAGAGGTGCTCGAGCCCTCTGATCATCTTCATGGCCCTCCTCTGGACCCGCTCCAACAGGTCCATGTCCTTCTTATGCTGGGGGTCCCAAAGCAGACAAATTTTTTGTAAGTTTTTTTTCTGTAGTCTAATTGAGGATTGGTTTATGTTATAGAATATTTTTCAATGGATAGAAAAAAATAACACTCTATTGATTTGTTAGCACAATTTACTGTTTCTAAGTATCTTAGATGGGTGGCTGTTACTTTGCTGCTACAGAAGACCTGTCACTGAGGAGCCAATCTCCAGCAATTCTCCATTGCGTTATGTAAGCCAGAGTTGCTTTGGATGTCTGAAGAAAAGTGTTGTGGTTTGGGCCGACCCGGCCACTGGGTGGAATGACAGATGGTGTCCCCTACCTCCCTTCAAAGAGAAGCGGGAGAGAGAGAGAGACTTAAGAGTTTAGAAGGAACTAAATTACTTCAGTGAAATATTAATAATAAAATAAAAAGGAAATAATGAAATACATACACAAGTATAACAAGCTCCCTGGATGACGATTATGTCACCGGCAGGCACTGGGAAAGTCCAAGACTGGACTTAACGACAGATGGGAACTGAATTCCAGATCTGGATTCAGGAATGCGTGGATCAGCATCAAAGGCAGATGAACAGAGTCCTCCTCACATGCCAGCCATTGAAGAAAGAGGGCTGACCCTTTGAGCCCTCAGCTTTTATACTGAGTATGAGGCAGATGGAATGGAATACCCTGTTGGTCAATTTTGGGTCACCTGGCCCGTCCTCTCCTCCCCACAGGTGGGACCCATCTATGCTCTTCCAATTCTGACCCTCCAACGGGGCAATTAACAAAGTTAGCTGGCCTTGGTTGTTATAGCAATAAGTATAAGCAAGAGTCTCTCTGCATACTGTTCCTTGGCATCAACTATAAACATAGGTCTTATCCCTCTGAGAGCGAACAATTTCTGCACAATATGCTGTTAATTTCAGTAATTAGAAGAGGCCTAGCTAAAAAGTAAAGTTACTGAAAAAAATTGGTCCTCTTTAACCTCAAACCAGGACAAAAAGGTAGAGGTTTCCAATAGTTTAGAAAAGTATTTGCAGCAAGGTGGAGACTGGGCACAGCCTTGTCACTGACTCTATGCTTTGTTCAATGGCTGAAACTCTGGCATGGAGGGACTTACAGCAGGCATGTACTGGGGTTTCCCAGTCCTGAGTTCCCTTTGAAGGAATACCTACCTTTGCTACCCTACCTACCCTGGAAATACCTACGCTGGAAATTAGAGCACTTGCCCAGGAAAAGCAAGACCTTGGCTATCACCCTTGTTCTGGGAGATGCTGAGACCACTCCTTCCTTGTCCCTGAGTCTGGGAGCCCCTGGCTGGTGGATAATCTACATTGTAGATGAAGCTAGACAACTGTGCAGAAAAGACTGCAAAAAATTCATGGACCCAGGAAGAGAAAGACTCATGGGGAAATGTCTACTCCCAATACAGCTTGGGCTTTTTATCCCATGTCTCTTAAATGGGTATTGCACAGGAAGAGCTCAGATCACGAACCAGAATGAGAAATACTGTCTCAAAAAGGCTGTAGATACATGCGCCCTCTTTTTTGCCCTCTCAGGTTAGCGCACACTGTAAGGCACGAAATGAGGACAACCTGGGCATAGACAAGGGCCTGAGAGTCCCGTTCCAGCCCAGCAGCTGTAACAGTGGTTGCAGGTGAGGGAATCTCAGCAGCACGAGAGGTCACTTCTGGTCCAGGCACATTCAGCCCCAAAATCCAGACTGCAGGTACATGGGATCAGTTTCGGCCACTGTGACTCTAGTCCACTTGAATTTGTCCATGAACTGTCATATTTCACAAACTATATGTAATATTGTTGGACTTCATTGAAGCCCATGGGGAAAATATTGTGAAAACAGATGTTAAAAATGCAGTTTATTACAAATATGGGCCTATTAAATGGAAGGACATCAAGTGGTGAAATAAATTATTAAGAAAAATCAAAACTAACAGACAATTGCAGGCATTGCCTTGGGGACAAATCTATTTTCTGCTCAGCCACAAGCTCAGTAATGGTGAGATATGATCCATTTAATGCAGTCTGAAATGTAAAAGCACTCGTACTAGATCACGTTATATAAACTGTATGCTCTAACATTGCATTCAAAAATAAATGTTGCAGTGTTGTACAAGAACCACACACACAAACTTTTCTCTTCTGGGAAAGTTCAGAAAGAACTGAATTTATCACCTCAGAAAATTCTTCTAAAGCTAGTTGCGGTTGTTAGGATTTTGCAAAAATACTTCTGTTGTGTTTGTTCTCATTAGCAAACTAAGAGGTGCTCCTTCTTAGCATTCAGAACCAACTTCAACACTTCTGTGAATAGATTAATAATGAAGAGAAAATGGGAGAAAGAAACTTTCCATCCTTTAAGAGATTATTTAGATAAGAAGAGATTAATAGCAGTCACTGGAGGATCTGAACTAAGAATCTATGTTCAAAAACTTCCCAGGTGACAATGGCACAAAGAAGTCAAAGCCAGATTTAAATAGAAATTTAATAGAGTCCTATGGGCAGCTCCAGGTCCTAAGATCCAAGAACTCTCACATTTTAAATCCAGATCTGAATCTTTTACAGCACAGACCCATGCTAATGTAGCAACCTTCAGTTTAGTACGGTCTTGGAATCCACTTTTTTTTTTTTTTTTGGTCAAACAGAAATGAGGTTTACACAATTGTATGTGCTGAGGTCACTCTGCATATATGGTGGTTTTCCAAATCCTCTTTAATAACTGGAAAGTCCTGTCTGATTTCTGTCACATTTGACAAAATGGTAGAGATCTCAAAAATAATTAAGCTCCAAGTTTTATGCAAATAAATGAACAGTTAGAGGAGGGGAAGTTGTTTAATTAAAGCCTACAGTAGAAATTTATCCTCTGCTAGAATGTGCATGAAAAAGAAACCTGGAGCCTGGAATGAAAAACTTCATTTGGACAGCACGGTTTGTGAAAAGCAGTACTCCAAGTGCTCACATCTGGCCAAAGTCAATCAAGTACAAGGCACAAATTTATATGAAACCAAGCTTTATTAGCTGCAATGTTCAGGGAGAGAGTTGTTTTACGTAGTAAATTATTTATTCCTTTTTGCAGTCTGCTGTGCCACTGCTTTTGGCTGGGTTTGGGACCAGAAATGCAGTAACACTGTGAGAAAGGCCAAGGCGTTTCTGAGCCAGTTTAAAGCAGAAAGTCTGGGCAGTCATGTGAAAATAAATTTTTTATGAGATTTGCAGCCCAGCTTCTAAATCAAATAGGTTTTGTTAATAAGCATCCATTATAGTGCATCTTGTTCCAGTCTTTCTTTCGGTTGTTTCTAGGTAGCTGTCACCTTTGTATAAAATATATTAATTCTAATTATCTCATCTAAGAATTTTCTCTTTCCTTGATAGATCATTTACAAAGAAAGCCCTCATTGCTAGGGCTTAAACCATTTTGTTCCTTCTACACACCCCTGATTGAGAAAAAGCTTTTTCCTGGTTG
The DNA here is from genome assembly GCA_017639485.1 of Pluvialis apricaria. NCBI lineage: Eukaryota > Metazoa > Chordata > Aves > Charadriiformes > Charadriidae > Pluvialis > Pluvialis apricaria. The sequence continues at coordinate 100,311,922 of CM030009.1, forward strand.
CTATGTCGGAATCTCTGCTAATTGTGCAACCGTGTGTGAGTATCTGCAAGGAAACTGTATAGATGTGCATATACATTTAGGTTTCATGAAACAAAATCTATGAAATTATGGAGCTCTTTCCAAATGCTTATGTCCAAGGAAGCCAACATCCCTGAAGCCCAACTACAAGTGTAATTTATGACTGTGTCAGTATTGCAAATGTACGATTGAGTCAGGCAACTGTTTTTCTCCTTTCTCCTCTGTTTTTCTGCAATGCACAGTAAATCAAGTTTAATGTTTCTAGCATGCAAATGGTACCCTCGGTAGCTACCATTTAAGCTTAAGAATATTTGCAGTGGGATTTCCTAAAAGGCTTCATAGAAAAAAAGGCTCATTGTTCGAAGCCCAATTCATCTTTTAGTTAAGACTGATCAAAATAGTTTATACAGATTTTCATAAGCTTTTTGCTTACACCGTGTATTACTTGGCTTAGTGATCACAGCTGAAAAGCATGATTTTAATAAAGAAGTTAAATAAGTAGATTAAAGTAAGTTGCAGGGGCTGCCTCATTCCAATGGTAAACAAAGTAAACTAGTTCAATCAAGGCAAGATAGGTTATATATAGCAAGTATATTATCATTACTTCATTTGCTTATTGCTTTACATTCGCATTTAAAGTAGCCAACGTTATCACAGATTATAAGAAAGATTACTTTTTAATCACCAGCTGAGCTCCTTGATTATGTTTTTACAATTTCTTCTGATGAAGTATGGAGAGCTGTTGCTGTAAACTAAATTTCTAATTAGTATCCCCCAAACACCCAGGAATCAATAATTTGTTTACAAGCCCCTATAAGGAATGACTGAGCTAATCAGTTTGAATATACCACTTGTGTAAGGACAAATCCATGCTCCTGTGAATGCCTATGCTAACTGCAGGTTGACTTTACTGACTCAACTCTTTAGCATTAGGTGGAAGAAGCGGTATGAAAGAGATTGGTAACAGCAGTGTTTCAGGCGATGTGTGCAATGAGGCACATTAGTGCAGGGCTGAACAGGTTCCTAGGCTTGGAATGGGGAGGGTGTTTTGCTCAGGGGCATACTGCTGAGGATTTTGGAGGTTTTCTGGCTTTGTTAAAATCATGCGGGTGTATTCCACACAATTGCATTCCTGCAAGTGCTCGGAGGCAAGGTGCTGGTGACCCCGGCTGCTCTTTGTCCCTGCAGCTGTGGCTCAATTCAGGCCTCTGGCACACTGCTTTCTCTGAGTCGCCTTTGCATCTTGGAAATCTCCAGCACGTATAAGATGTCCAGTGTGAGAACATTAGTGTGGGCGCATGATTACTGGCAACTTTGATATTATTCAACAAACAATCATACATACCAACTGAACACCAATGCCATCTTTCTGGAGAAGGAACAGTCAATCTCACCAGGTCATTTATATGAAAAGGAACTCTACTGCCTTTCCTGCAGCATTTAAGGCTTCTCCAGGGTCTTTCCCTAATGAAGAATCTAAAAGCATTTGACCAAATGTTTGAAAGCAAGCGATCTAGAGCTCTCTGAGTCTGAGGCGGAGCAAACAGGTCCCAGTAAAGCAAGACCTATTTAATTGCATCTCGTCATTACAACGATATTTATGCAGAGACAATGTTGTATTGTGATGAATTGATTTTTATTTTTTCTAAAAGTATTTTTCCAGATGAATGACTAATCTCGGAAATCCGCGGTTCGCTTGGGATGCAGGTAACCATGGTTACTTTTGTTGCCTAGCGACACCTGCCTTACGCTGCTGAGCGTGCTCCTGCTCATGCCACCTCTGCGCAGCACAGCCCCATTCAGCTGCCACCCCAGCCCAGCTCCCTTGACATAGGACAAGTTGTTTTGGGCTTATCCCGTGGTCCAGGAGATTAGTATTGGAGTTGGTGTTTTTATCTGAGAAAAAGAAAGAGGGAGGGGGACAAACTCTTGTCTCTCTTATACCAACATAAACCCCGTTGAGGCTTAAGGCAGGATCTGACTCAATGTGCTGATGTAAACCCTCAGCTGTGCCATGAGACACAAGTTTGCACAAAAGTTCATTTGAGGCAGGATTTAAGGGTATCGGTTAGTTTCTCAGCCCAGACACAGAACAAGTCCTAGCAAAAGAGCTCCTTTACTGGGTAAAATACAGCCTTACTTCATTTAGAAACAAGTAATGCTCATTTATGTTATTTCAGAAGCAGAAAATGCATTTATTTTATAAATAAGGTTTAAAAATACACATAAGAAGGCTAAAAGTCAGACTCTCCCAATTATGTCAATTTAATCTGAGCTAGTTGCAAATTATGAACAATGAATTTTACTGGACTCGGTTATGAAGGGCTTCTCAAATACTGCTGTTTTACGCATGCCGTGACTCACCAGCATCCGGTCTTGGTATGCAGAGGTCTGCGGTTGATGTCACAGCCTTGGGCTCTGCGTTTCAGAGCATTTTCTCAGAACAATGACTTGCAACTGCTTTTCACCTGAGCACTCGGGATGGTATTTGTGGTCTGGCTGGATTGCTTACACAAACAGGAGGACAAATTGCTTATTATGTAAGTCAGGCACTTTTGGTGCAATCTTGTCTGTCTGTAAATAGGGATGCCCTTGTCTTCCTCCTCAGCTTTCCCCTCTGCAACACTCAACAAACCCATTGCCTTGCAGTAGGAACAGACAAAAGAAAATAGTTTCTATGCTTACAGTCCTGAGTTTGCCCTTCCAAACAGTGTTCTGCTGAACAAGGACTCTTTTAGGAGCTTTCTTTCTGGAGTATCGACCTGTTTTCTGCTTCTGGTACATGCAGAGGTGCGGTCCAGTTAATGTGCTTTTGCAGTAAGTTCTTGGGAGCACCACTGTTCTCCTTTGGTTAATTCTTGCTCATGACTTCCTTGAGGTTAGTGCCACAGGTGGTGCCTTTTATGTTAAATCTTCTGGAGTAAGAAACTCATCTGTAGTGCTAGATCATTAACCTGGTCCCTGGTTTGGGCTGGATCAACTCAGACTCCTCCCAGCAGTTCTTGGAAGTTAGTACAGAATAGAGGTTATTCCCCCTAGGCGGTTTGGGAGCAGCTACTGTGCTTCGGAGAGAAGGAGTGGTCCGTAGTGTGGACATAGGACGTTCTAGTCTAGCCAGTTTCAGTGTCAGGGAGAAATTGTGGGCATGTTTAATCTTCTGTAAAGTAGTGTAGTGCTTTAAGTGGTTTATTCCATCAAGTTGCTTAATTGCCACCTCTTGAGCAGGTTCAGCCTGATCACTTTTTGCAGAGGTACAAACAAGTACAGGACTCTCATTCTGCTACATTTCCTGAGATCCATTCAAAAAATCAGAAACCTGCAAAAACTTGGCAGTCATGGTGCAGATATTGGGGGTTAGGGTGCAGATGTTCTTCAACTAATGTCTGTCCTGGTGAGCAATAATGTTTCAGGGCACTTTCCCATTTCTGTAGGGATGCTAGACTAGAAAGGACCACCTAGATCCACTGGTTGAGGTTCATCTGCGTTTACCTGTTAATTCTTGTGTTGCAATTAGATTGTTAGCAGTAGAGGGCTTGTAAAGTGCATAGCAAATAGGGTTATGATTCAAGACTGCAAATAAGCTCTACAGTTTGGTAAATGTAGGAATAACAATGGCCTTAGCCAAGCAAGGGGCCCACGTTGCCCAGTGTGGTGCTGATGTCCTTCTGCAGTGAGAAAAGAAGGGGCTTCTTGCTCACTTGGAATGTTGTCCAGAATCTTTGCAAGAAGTGCGTTTCTCCTTTATTTCTGTGCCTTTTTCAGAGCCGATTGAAACGTTCATTGTTTGTCTTCTCTTTATTTGCATTGTAATTTCATGTCAGGACTACTCTCAAATTACACTCTTCCTCTCTTTCTGTCTGTATATCCTATATCCTATGCTTAGCATTAGACTTTCATTTTCTTCTTTCTACATGCTGTTCCTTGTAAAAGGCTTCCTGGTTGAATATAATTTGTTTTTCTGTGTTAATTTAGGATAATAGTTCTCCTTGCCCCATTTGCAGCCCACATACTGATGCAACTTCCCCTTGTTTTGTTCCCAGATAAGTATTGCCACAGTACTTTAATAAAATGATGTAGGACTCTGTTTACAAAAGAGTGCTTCTGTGGTATCTTACTGCTTTCACAGGAAGCTTAACAGCTTGCAGAACAGTAAGTGGCAAATGTTTAGTGCAACATTATGCCAACTTGAGGACAAACTGTTCCTCTCAGGAATGTTTTCAGGCTTAAATGAGAGGAAAATCCCCCTTGCAGAATGAATTCTTGGAGGGGGCGGGGAGTGACTGCCACTTCTTTGCCTTGCCAGCAGCTCCAGTTCTCAAGCACCTTCCAAGACTTTTTTAGATCAGCTGTAGCATACGCTCAGCAGCAAGGAGTGATAAAGTTGTGACTGGCTTTTCCAGAGGAGTGAGGATTCCTCTTTTGTGGATGAGGCAATAAACCTTCCAGGCTGCCTCAGAAGGCAAACAGATGCTGGGAGGCTACTGGGGGGGGGGGAGACATGAGGCCATGGCAAAGCTACTAATGTGAGTGAGCAAAGACTAGCAGCGTAGCTGAAAACAATGTGAGACAGAACAATTCAGAACTTAAACAATGATGAGTCAGACTGAAATACGTGGCACTTCAGCCATGGATGCACGTCACCGATCAAGAAGATAAGTGGATATTAATAAATTAATGATTAGTTTGACTAAACAGTGGAAGGAGTTGAATTTAATACCATTGTCTCTGCTAATCCTCCTAAGCAGTAAAAAATTGTTGCAAGTGGGCTTTTCCCATCAGCAATATTCTTCATCTCTGGACCTCAAACTCAGGTTAAAATATTCTGCTGGCTTTTTGTGGCTGTTGAGTCCTGGATTCACTAAAGGGGAACTGTATGGTCATTATCTGTAAGTGGATCCAGGACTTCCAGATGAGTGGCTGAGCTATATATACACAGTGTGCTGGAGCCTGAAGGTACAAGAAAATTGCTTGTGTTCTTTCTATTTTATATCCAATCTTTGGGGCAAGGCAACACTTGGGTGCTCTAAAGCTGACAGGGTTCTCAGCTGATACTGTGTATGTACTGTAGGGAAAGTACAGTGAGCTGCAACTCATGGCTCTCAAATTCCCAACAGTGCCTGAAGACTTTGTGAAGTCTGAATGAATTTCAGCCCTGGATGCCCCAGTCCTCCACGTCAGAAGTATGGTCTAATAAGGGGGAAAAATAGGAACAGAATGAAAAACTCATCAGATGAAACTTGAGGCCTGATAAAAAAATGCTTCACTCTAGTAAAATATGTCTCCAGTAAATCATGAGAAATAAAGTCTGGCCAGGAAGCTTCATAGGAGACAAAAGGGCGTAACACCTTCTAGATCACAAGGGTCTCAAAGCCATAGTTAGAGTTTAGTATGTAGCAAAGAACACTTTTACATTCACGGCAAAATAAATTATTGTGTTTCATCATTTTTCATTAAAAAATAATTTCTCTATGGAACATCCAGATTTTGCAGAAACTGTGTTTGCCATGAAAAGCTGTTATAACAAAATTCCTCCTTCATACATATGCATAGGCTTCAGCTGTATCTGATCAAAGGGGCAGGAGTGTTCACTGGGAGGACCCACAGACCAGGTTGGGGTGCTGCTGCTGTGTGGAGGGACCATGTTCCAGCCCAGGTGCCCATGTTGCCTCCACACGGAGGCTGGAGGGAGCTGAGACAGTCCCAGGTTTCCACTGGGTAACGATTTAGATAGGGTCAGCATGTGCTTTCAGACATGCTTGCTGGAAAGTGTCCTACAGATTAAACAGCCAGAAAGCATCACTTGGTGACTTGGCCATGAATAGCAAATTTGGTAGGCAAATTACCTTTGCAACAGCAGAAGACTTTCTAGAGAAGGTACAATGGCCAGAGATAGGCCGAGAAGATTAATTTACATGACAATAAAAAAGTTCAGAAACAGACATTTCAGTGCTCCAAAATTTTACCTTCTTGTAGAACTAAATATGTGTTGGTTTTTTTTTTTTTTCCATGAAAAAAGAACCATTTTTCTGCAGAACACAGTAGTAATTTTATCTTCTATGCTTCAAAACTGACAGGCAAAATTATTAGGCAGGTGAATTTCAGAGGGCCAGTACATGAAGAAGTAGTAGGTTTACAGAGAAAAGATGTTAGTTTTTCAAGCACATAGAAGTATTTTGGGAAAGGACAAACTCAGTAGAAGGTCTTCCATGATACCTCTGGAACTAGACTGTGGACATGGAGTTTGGCAAGCTTTTGAGGGATTATCTGAAAAGTCCAAAAGATTCTTTAAATCATGTGGAAATTCTTCTTCAAACGGAAATCTTGCCTTAGTAAAGAAAAAGGAAAGAGCATGGATGATGAAATGTTTGCTTTGCATGTACTGAGAAATGTAACTAAAACATTACATTGTGATGTATGATCCATTTTTCATGTGGATTTCCAGCACCAATAACTGTTTAAAATTGTGGGGGTTTTTTTCCCCCCTCAGGTGATTAAATTATGCCTGTGTTGAGTGATAGGAAACATGATAATGAGGATGTATGATATGGCCTGTACTTCCCTCTTACATGCTTGGCAGCAGTTAGTCTGTATTCATAAAAAGAAAAGATTGGACTTGAAAATTAAAAACTGTGTTCACGACCTTCATTATGAGAAAGTGAAGATTAAAAAGGCAGTAGCTTTGATTACATAATTATGCCACTGTAAATTAATGTTAAATGTCTGAAGCTTCATTAGGCACAAAAATGTCAAAGATGGAGGCATTTTCATGTTCTTTTTCTCACTAAAAACTAACAGTACGTTTTATTCTCATAGAAAAGTAATTTCTAACAATGCTTCTTTCTTTGTGGCAGTTTTGCAGTGGCTGCACCAACTTATGCAACAAAATGAGAACAAGTGTGCTAGTAAAATAAATATTTTTCTTTAGTGCCTTCTACAACCAGTATCCGTATTCCTGCACCCTACATTCACTTACACATGACATTAAGACTCCAAAGCAGAACTGCAGGAAGCAACAGCAGTCTGAAAGTAGCAAAGGTCAGTAAGTTTTTGTGATGTGCCGTTTTTCTTTATTTTTATTAGAAACGTTTATGTGAAAGTTCTACTCCTGGCACTCATTTATCTCCCATGTAAAATTATCATAAACATACATGTGAAAATAGTATTTTTCATGACAGTCTACTGCAATGTCACGTATACCTTTATGATGTGGAAAAATAATTCATTTATGTTGTATTATGGTATATAGTAACTAGTTAGTGGTAACTAACGGATGTTTTATTACTCTTCAAAGATGAAAATCATTAAATGAATGCAAAAAAGTGGTGGCGTTATGAATAATTCTCAAATAAAAATCCTGGTTTTATGCAAAGGTTTATTTTCCTAACAATAAAAATGAGATCCATAATAAAAAAAAACCAACCAAAACTCATAAGTACACCATGAAAAGAGAATGCTTTTCTCAATAAATGTTTCTACAAAGCAACAGAGATTCTCTGTAAGAGCCATATTCAGTGTACAGTAGTGGATTTGATTCAGATAACCAAACCCAATTAGTAATTGTCATTTCTTGAACAAATTAGTTAGAGATGCCTCTTGTGTGCAGTGAGTTCTCTGTCGCATAAACTAATAGAGCAATGAGATAGTATAGGCAATCTGCATCAAGCCACTTCTGATAAAACTCCTGATTTTAGTGGGGTAAAGGCATTTCAGTAGCATGAAGCGCTTTTGGAAAGGAGGACTCCCATAGGAATCCACAGTACTGCCTTTTAAATTTTGATATTGCAGCTATTTATTAGCTCCAGGCACAGAATGTCTGGTGCAAGCCATAACAAAGTCTCAGGGCTGTACAGTGAAAAATCTGTTTTCCTAAATATTCATAAAAGAATTTAATACAAAAACCCATCAGCCAAAAGTTTGTATCATAATAAAACTTTATGTCTCCAATATTTCCCTTGTTCCATGGTAGCATTGAATCTCCTTGACTGATTAAATAGTTTCACAGGTTAACGACCTCTAAGAAAGCTTTGTTTCTCATCACGTTCCTGGAGTATTTGGTTTCTTTTATGTTCTCACTTTAGGTTTAGTTATGGGACTGGAAAGAGGAGCTGAAATGAAGAACATCTGCCTGAAGGCAGCCAAGCACAAACTGCACGCAAACCTAGAAAAACAGGCTGAAGATATGGACAGACCCAAATAGAAGGAGCCATGACAGATGAGTCACCTAATTCAATAAAGAGCAAACCTGAGATCGAGACTGTATTAGCTATCCATAGATTAAAACAGAACAAATAAAGCCCTTCAGAACAGAACAAAAAGCTTTCAGGTCTGGTCAGTGGTGTGTTGGAAAAGGTGCTTTTGAACAAGCATTAAACAAAAATGGCAAATATTAAAGCTTCTTAAATTGCCAAAAAGAAAACATAATGTTGTGTTTTCAGTCCCTGGAGCAATTGACTGGCCGGAACAGAAACACTGTGTTCTTTGAGGGGGTTCATCCTGCCCCTAGAACTTCATTATAATTATAAACAAAAGAGCTGAAACAGGCTGGGTAAACAAAACTAGAAACAGTTTCTTCTCTTAAAATCCAAATGCAAGTTAAAGTACATAAAGGAAAGAATTTTGTTTCATTTGTTCTCTGCTGTTCTGCCATTGCCTAGTAACGTTTTCAAACAGTGCTGGCTACCACTTGGAAGCAGAATTAGTAGGAGGATTGACTTTCTTCCCTCAAAGAAAATATTGGCTTTTTGGTGAAAAATTGGATGCTGAAGGTCTGAGCCTGACCTCATCAATTTTCAACCTCAAACTTTTATGTTTAAAACTATGGGGTTTTATGTGGAATGTTACTTTCATGCCTTGTGGGAATTGCAGCTCAATTGCTCGTATCCCATTTTCTTTCATGATTTTCAGTGAGAATGCAACATCTCACATGAAAAACGATCACATTTTAGTGTTTTGTAGAAACAATTTTCTTCTGGAAACAAACCAACCAAACACAGAAGCTTTTCAACAAGGTAATGCATGTTGGAGATCACGGTTGTGATGCATGAAAAGCAAAGATTGCCTCTGCTAGCCACTTGCAAAGCTGTGGAGAGGGACACTCAAAATTCACCTGACTTTGATGTTATCATTTCATATAAACTCACATATAAAAAAGACTATGCCAAAAATATAATTTAGGATGAAGGGTCAAACTGCACTGAAGCTAGAGATCACTACACTTACACTTGCCTCCGAAACCTTAATTTAGCTACCATGAGAATCCATTTTCTGCATTAAATGTAAGAAGCAAAAAAGGGGAAGAATAGGATGTGATTACACAACTGAAGACCATATTGAAATGTGATTGCATGAGGGAACAGAATAAAAGGTTGCCAGGAAATCATTTATCTGATGTTTCCTAACTTCCAGTGTGAGACCTCAGTTCCTCAGCTTGCATTCCCCGCCGGATGGTCACACACCAGCTGTGGTCCCACAGTTGTGTGGCTGTGTTAAGGTAGTGTGGTGCCTAGCTACCACGTTCAAGCACTCATCTGTGCTCTTTAAGTCGAGCAGACTAAAGTGGATAAAGTGGCTGCTACAGCGACTGTTAAAGTCACTCTCCAGCATCTGGGCTGAAGCTGGCCAATATCTGTGTTGCTAACAGCACGAGCAGAGCTTGCTCAGGAGCAGCAGCACCTGAAAAAGTAAATGATAACAAAAGAACTTGCAACCCAAGTAATATTTTTTTCTCATAGTAGTTTTGAAGTTAATTCCTTAGCTGTTTGTTTGAAAAGATGACTGAAACAACTTCTGTTATGTGACAGTGTAAGAATCTCCATCATCAGATTTGAACCCTCAGTTGTTTTTCACATCACTGATGTCAAAACTTGACAGAACTGACTTTTGGACAATAGGAGTCTGTTATTTGTTGTGGGAATATGAGTCCATGTACTAGTGCTTAGATGCCCTCATGAAGGAAAAAGAGAAACACAGTGATTCTTCTGTGGAGTGAATTTGGGCTCTACGTGGGACCTCTTGAATGAGGATGGGTAGCTGTGGCCTCCTTTCAAAGCATGGGTGAAGGGATCTTGCTTGTTTTAGCATATGTTTTCCATTCCTACTCCTCACTCAGAGTTGGAGGTCCTCGGGCTTGCTGTATGGTTGTGCTAGAAAGCGTGGGGTTGGTTGGGTGCTGAGGGCAGGCTGCTGAAGTGTGATTCGCTTCTCATTCTTAGGCATGAAAAATGCTCAAGCCTGTAATACGTGGCACAGCTCCTTTTCGCCAGAATTCAGTGATGACTCCTACCTTACAATATTTGTGTATTTAGTTATTTGAGTATTGCCAAATATCAAAGATTTGGTGAAAAAGGTGGTGCGGTAAGAACTTCTGAGAGTAGGAGGTGCAATACTGTTTTGTAAGAGTTGCGGAGACAGAACAAGCGCTGTGCAGCAGTATCTCATTGTTGAAACAATCACAGGAAGGTTACTGCAACAACTAAAAAAGTTGTAAAACAAAAAAAAAAGAGGTCTTGAAAACTACAGTTATTTCTCCTAAACTCTTCTAAAGATGCTCTGGTGCAGAGTCTGATGCTTGACTCTCTGTATGGATGCTGAGTCATTCTGATGTCAAATGCCCGAAGCCTGCAGGAAATTGCAGGTTTGCTGTTGCTGAGTCATAGTGGCATGTACATCTTGTTAACTTCAGTTAGCATACGGGAAGGGCTGATACACTTCTCTCACTGCTCGTGTCTCTCCTTGTCTCTCATGGGTTGGGAGGACTGTGGTCTGCTTTAGAGACGTCCCAGAGAGTAATGCTAGGAATACCCTGAGATTATGTTTATTTCCTGGTTGCTTCTTGAGCTCCTAATTAAAATGGAATGCTAGGTGGAGGAGAAAGGAATATTATATAGAATACATCATTAATAACCTTTTAAACTATCGTGTTATTTCTATTAGAAGATCCTCTTCCCTGCTTCAGTAATGGAAAGAGAAGAAGCAGGGTCAGAACTCTGTGTGTCTGTTACACGTGGTGCTGGCAGCATCGCTTATTATGCACCACTGAAGGCACCAGTGAAGACAGCCTTCATTCCCATTATACAATACTGGGTTTAGTTGTTTATACCTTTTTGAAGCACCGAGTTTCTGCCAAAACTTTTCATACCCTGCCTGTGCCCCTGGCTGAATTCTGTAATATTTCAGCCAAATAATTCAGCTCCTTCAGCGAGCCTAGGAACAAAGTGCCACTTTGCTCATGTTAATACTTAGAGGTCCTTTCTTTGAAATGCTCCAGCATCACCCTGCAGGGATTTTAAGTTTGGCAGAGGGATAGCTGTCATGTCAAAAATAAGCCTTCCATCATGCCTGTGAAAATCCGCCCTATTTTTTTCGAAGTCTTAATAATTATGTCAATTGCAATTCATACAGGTTCAGGAAAGTTGTGAGAAAGCTGTTATTTTGGCTTTTTAAATATCTCCTACAGAAACAAAGGATTGTTGCAATTTTCATCTTTACTTTAAGCTGTTACTTTACTCTTAGCTGACCACATCTGTTATGTGTACGTTCCCCACAGAGTAAGTATGCGTCAATCAATGACTTTGGAGGAACTCAGGAAAACTTTTCATGTTCTGGGCCACTTCTGCCCCGATAGTGGCTTTTTGTACATAGAAGGGGAAGCAACATAGAACAGTACGTGGCTGAGAAAAGAAAGAATTGCAGAAAAGGAGATTGGTGAGACGGGGTCTGTGGGGAAGAGAGAGAAGGCACAGCTGCATAACAGAGTTGAAAGACTTCCTGGAGGCTGACTGTGGAAAGGGTGGGACCCTATGAGTTAGGGTCAGAAATGAGCCTGGGAGAAGAGAACGGGGATGACTGTGTGAATACACTAGAACAAACACGCTGGGAATATAGGCTAGGACTAGAATAAGAAGGAAAGGATTGTAGGACCTTGAATTATGGAAGGAGAGATTGGTGATGGAGAGAGATTACGAGAAGAACCTCTTAAAGAAGGAATAGCAGAAAAGTTGTTGGACAATATTTGTCTCTGGAGGTTGGAACTCAAGATGCTGGAGATTCTCCTTTCTCTTGGTACAAACAAATACCTGTGGAAACCTAAAGGGAAAAGTTAAGGTGTTTACCTGTAAGTGCAAAGAATGTATTATACTACATATACACTAGGACATTGAATTAAGTTTACGTAGAAAATTTTCATTCTAGTGTTATTTAACTTCTGATTTCCTAAATTTGAAAGTTTTAAAATGGTCATCCTGTATCTTTATAGTGGTTTTGTTTTCTGTGTAGCTTAATAAAGATTTTTTCTATTACCCCAACACTGCAATAAAGATCGCAAGGTCAAGCAATTCAGTCAGCATACGTACATCCTTTGCAAGTAGTTAATTCTTTTTTTACCTTATTGTCAAGAAGAGATTTGTTTATTTTGAATGGTGTTTTGTTTTGGTAGGCCTTCCTTCTTTGTGTGTTTACATTGGAGAAGGCAAGGCAGTGTACACTTCATGAAGTTTAATTGTACTCGAATTGTGTTTATTCTGAGGCTTTACCTGATATATTTGCATCATTCCATATACAATACCCAACTATTACTTTAATGTGAAAAGCATCAGGAAAAAATATTTTTACTAATTGGTATTATTTGTACATTGGTATGTCTTGGGAGAGAGTCAAAGTGGAAGATCTGGTTAGCATGGAGGATAAGTAGTGAGACGATGAGTTTTCTACCTAAAATTCATGGTTATAAATCCCGCTCACATAGGTAGTGACCAATGATTTTGATGAATACTAACCATGTTTTTACCTAGCTTCTCAGAAATAATTTATAAAAACTGCTCTAATGTGTAAAAGCAATTGCTGCACTGACACAAAGATACAAAAATTGGCACTCATTTTACCCTATTCCTTCTCTCCTAGAACCAGCAAGGAGGGAATGTTCACTCTCCATAGCTCTCCCAACAAGTATCTCCTTGAACCTGCAGATCCTAGGGCAGTGTGTGGTGAGGAGTATTAGGCTCTGGTCCTCCCCTGTGAACAGGAGCAGGGATTTTAATGACGGCAGACCTGTCTAGCTTTGGGAGCAGTTGTTACTTTTGAACAGAAGTTTCTTCTTTCTCTCCCACATCTCAGAGAATGAGAATGGTCACACTGCAAACACTCATCACACTAATGAGGTGCTTAAGCACCTGTTCCACTCTTTGTGTTAATCCTGTTTGAGGCAGGTGTAGCCTGGCAGCAGCACAGTCACTGTCTCATTAATACAAGGTCAGGTTCCTCTTGCTGTTTTTGTAATGACTTTTACCCTGGGCTGCTACACCTAGTGTCCTTATGCTTGACTAGATCAGCCTGCTACATGAATCACTGTAAAATAAATGTCTTCTAAATTACACTGAATCAGTAGCAAAGAAATGGGGATTTGGCACCTTTTCTTGTTCATGTAAGCAGATAAGGAGTCCTTAGTTGTACTCTCTCTGGATCCTATTTGGAAGGACAGTGAGGTACTTGCTGAAGATGCAAGCAGGTGTCTACAAAGAGTACTCATTCATTATTAAAAGTAGCTGCAGGGTAGAGAGACTTATTTGTGAGTGGGAGTTCGAACCTCTGAACTGGATACGGGAAAGAAGAGCTTGCCTATGACACTGTAGTTGATCAGCTTGGAGAAGGTAGGAGCATTGTAGGCGTGAACTGGCCTGATAAGGCAGTGAGGAAGGTTGGTCAGAAATTACATCTACACAATGCCTTTATTTACCGAGCTATGCCAATGTTGTTGAACTTATTTTAAAAAGTTTACAGAAGCTCAAGATTCACTAAATAATGACCTCTGGACTATGGCATGGCGGGGGGCGGGGGGAGTCCGCAGGAAACAATTTGGCAACTGAATTCTTTCAAAGGCTCATGGCACAGATCATAGGTGTTTCATAGCCTAGAGGCTGAAGAGCCATAGGTTGCTAGAACATTTTATAACCTCCTATGTGCCTATATATTTTTATAGCCTCCTATCTCTACCTCGTTTTCCCATATTGGACTGTCAACCTAAATGTAAACCAGTATATGAATATGGGAAAGAATAGCTCTTGGATCCTGAGGTTAACTGGAACTGCACGACTAGTGCCCTTATGTCTTATCTCTTGTGTCTTCCAAAATGGGTTTGGCACTTATTGCCACTTATTTGGAATGGTCTAAGCCCTGAACTGTGCCAAGGCATTGCTCAGTGGAATGCCACCTGGTATATGGGCATGTACCAAACCCATGTCAGGCTCACCAGTGGAGGGAAGCGTTGTAATAGTCCACTATCAGCAAGGAAGAGTGATGAGTCATGAGTACGTTATTAGAGGGCCTCCCAAACTGATTTCGTTATATGCCTTCAGTCCATTCATGTGTTGTGCGCATAGATGTTTCCATACCATTGTCTGGAGGTCTATCAGGGTGTGAATTATCCTCACAGGCTTGATTAAAAAAACCAGTAATGACAATATATAAATCTATTTGTGTAGCTTTGACCCAGTGGTGTTTCAATGGTTAGGGTAGAAATGTTAAGTATGTGTATTATAAGACATCAGAGGCAGCACACTTAACTTCACTCTGTCCAGTTCCTTTCCCATTATAGATAATGAGTCTTTGATTCGGTGGTTCAACCTCGAGGGTGTTTGCTTCAAGTATGACAAATGATAAATGGCGTTTGTGGAATCCACTGATATTACCTGACTCAAGTAAATATGCAAAATTGCAGCACGATGATTATAAACATTCACTGTATTCTTTGCTGCAGTATGTGCTGCTGTACATATTAACTACTTTTAACTCATATGGTTGTTTTTTATAGCCAAACCTCTTTTCTACGTTTGCAGATACAGTCCTAGTAACAGTACACTACAGAAAAAGCCTCTGATTCTTTCCTCTTCCTTCTAGGTATAGACAGTATTACTACCTCAGTAAGCGTGTAAGATACAAACAGGTGTATGGGAGTAAATCTGCTTTCCAGGACTACTGTGGTTTGCTTTATTGAAAACATACCCAGATTACTTGCAACTTTTATAAATGTCATATAATAGGCAACTACGTGTTTCCATTCTACAATTGACCTATTAAGTGCTGAAAAACCCATTACCTCTGCTCCATAAAGACCCTTACGGACAGTAGGAAGGAACTCAGAAAGGCACTCTAGAGTGACCTGGTAGCCCTCACTGTCTAAAAGTATTTTCAGCAACATTTTGGTGCAGTTCTTTCTCTTTAACACTGATACTAATGCAATTTCCTTGAGACCAACAGAAAAAGTATACTCAGTTCCTTTGCAATATTTTCTAACTTTTGTTGCTGTTGAGATGAGCTTTTTTAAATAAATAGATTGGTCATCGTTAATTTAGCTCTGAAGTAGCAATATGAGCAAAAAACCAGAGTGAGTGTGTCTTGTAATCAGTCCAGTCTTACCTGGGACTGAAATATTACGATGCATTTAATAATTGTTGCATGGCCATTGCATGATATCATCCTAAGACACAGTTAATGCTACATATTTAGGGCCTTCCATACCTTAACATGCTTTTTACCTAAATCACCTACCCTGAATCATAACTTCAAATTATCATAGCTTTTTTATCTGGATATAAACAAAGTGGAAGGACATTTAAAATTACTGGATCAAATCTTAAAGCTTACAGAAAGCCCTTCCACTAGCACCAGTGGTAATAGGATTCAGAGGCTGGGTTTACCTGGTATCTAAAATTGTATATTGGGTCCTCAGGAGATTTTAAAAATAACTTTGTTATCTAAGTCCCATTTAATTTACAAGCTGTTTGGGTCACCTGTCTCTATAAGCATTGATAAATGGCATGAGCCTGCACTGAGCCAAAATTTGGTATCAGAGGATCATCAGCAATAAGAGCAATAAGATGTGTAGGTGAAAATTTCAAACAGTATCCATTTGCCTTTATGAATTTGACCCTAACTCCTTCAGCCATGAAAGTGAAGTTACTTAAACTAATTGCATGAGCTCATAGAATCATAGAATAGTTTGGGTGGGAAGGGACCATTCAAGGTCATCTAGTCCAAGCCCCCTCCAAGGAGCAGGGACATCTTCAACTAGATCAGGTTGCTCTAGCCCACTTGAACCTGACCTTGAATGTTTACAGGGATGGCACATCTACCACCTCTCTGGGCAAACTGCTCCATTGTTTCACCACCCTCATTCTAAAAAATGTCTTCCTTGTATCTAGTGTGAATCTACCCTCTTTTATTTTATAACTATTACCCCTTGTCCTATCACAACAGTCCCTGCTAAAAAGTTTGTCCCCATCTCTCTTATAAGTCACCTTTAGGCACTGAAAGGCGCAATAAGGTCATCCCTGAGCCTTCTCTTCTCCAGGCTGAACAGCACCAACTCTCTCAGCCTTTCCTTATAGGAGAGGTGTTCCATCCTTCTGATCATTTTTGTGACCCTCCTCTGGACCCGCTCCGACAGGTCCATGTCTTTCTTAAGTTGGGGGCTCGAAAGCTGGACACAGTACTCTAGGTATGGTGTCACTGGAGTGGAGTAGAGGGGCAGAATTACCTCCCTCAACCTGCTGGCTTTGTTTCTTTTGATGCAGCCCAGGATACGGTTGGCCTTCTGGGCTGTGAGCGCACATTGCTGGCTCATGGTGAGCTCTTCATCCACCAGTACTCCAAACTCCTTCTTGGCAGGGCTGTTCTCAATTCCTTCTTCCCCCAGTCTGTATTGATACTGGGGGTTGTCCCAGCTCAGGTGCAGGACCCTGCACTTGGCCTTGTTGAGCCTCATGAGGTTCACATGAGCCCAATTCTTGAGCTTGTCCAGGTCCCTCTGGATGGATCCCATCCTTCAGGCATGTCAGCCACACCACGCAGCTTGGTGTCATCTGCAAACTTGCTGAGGGTGCACTTGATCCCACTGTCTATGTCATTGATGAACATATAGAACAGTACTGGTCCCAATACAGACCCCTGAGGGCCACCACTCATCACTGATCTCCATCTGGACTTTGAACTGTTCACCACTACCCTCTAACCAATTCCTCATCCACCGAACAGTTCACCCATCAAATCCATATCTCTCCAATTTAGAGAGCAGGATGTTGTCAGGGACCATGTTAAAGGCTTTACAGAGGTCCAGATAGATGATATCTGTATCTCTTCCCTTGTCCAATGATGTGGTCACTCCATCATAAAAGGCCACCAGGTTGGTCAGACAGCACTTGCCCTTGGTGAAGCCATGCTGGCTGTCTCAAATCACCTCCCTATCCTCCATGTGCCTTAGCAAGATCTGTTCCGTGATGTTCCCAGGCACAGAGGTGAGGCTAAGTCAGTAGTTCCCAGCATCCTCCTTTCTGCCCTTTTTAAAAATGGGTGCAATGTTTTCCTTTTTCCAGTCACTGGGAATTTCACCTGACTGCCATGACTTTGCAAGTATCATGGAGGGTGGCATGGCAACTACATCAGCCAGTTCCCTCAGGACTCTGGGATGTATCTCTTCAGGTCCCATAGACTTCTTTATGTTCAGGTTCCTCAGGTGGTCATGAACCTGAGATCTTAGGGTGTTAAACTGGAGGTGGAGCAATGAAATAGAAAATCACATCTCTCCTGAGTTCCTGAAATATTTAGACAGTTTCCATTCATCTGTTCCTATCTGTTTAACTGAATTTATTTTTCCAAGTTTGGCAAAACTAAACCCCAAACTTTCAAGTACAGCTCTTCCAAGATTTCTCCTCGAGCCCAGGAACACTAGTGTCATGCGTCTTGTAAGAATTTCTTTCTAATGAGATTTTCAACTATGATGGCAGACTAATGGCATGGAAATAGTTAGGACTACATCCAGCTGGAACGCTGATACCAAAGTGTTGAAGTATTCCAGAGTGAAAACTTTTTGCAGAAAAGTGTTTAAGAATATACAAAGTTTTTTTTTCTTCAGAGGCAGGGAACCTTCTTACGTATTACCATTGGTTTTGGGGTACCCCCTAGAGACACTGGATATCCATGCCTAAGTCCATGCTTTGCCTTCTCATGATTTGAGAAGTGGCTGATCTTAATTGAATTTGGTTTTGGTTGCTGTTCCCACTTACCCCCTCCTTCATTCTTTTTCTGAAAGTGTTTAACAGTTCTGACTTCATTTTAACATGGGGAGAACCACACTGTGAAACAGTGATGAATGTTATGAAATGGAATCGGCAGCCTCAATGAACTTTTTTGAGAGATTCCTCCATGAATAACCAACGAATGTAAGGGTCCTGGCAAATTACCATAACCCAGCTAAATAAGTTGAATCATAAGTGGGTTTTAGATATTATTTTTCTGGGAATAGAAAGTGTTTAGAGATGGGGAGTGCATTGCAAGTTTAATAATAAGCCTATTACAGAGCAAGGTTTACTACTAAATCCCTCATCATTCCTACTTTCCTGCTAGCTAGTCCTTGTAGCTTTTCTTCTTTTACACTGAAGCTAAGTACTCTTTCTTGTCTAAATAATGTAAGATGTTCCTATTGGTTGCAAATCAAGTACCTCTTGTATCAAGTTATTTCCTGCTCGATTTCAGAATGAATGTTTTACAGCTTTTTGATGCAAACCATACATCTGTGAGGATGGTGCCACCTAACGTAAATAGAGAACATGACAACTAGATTGCATTTACTTGACATTGTTAAGTTACCAGTAAGGATTGAAAGGTTAGGAATTTAGTATTCTTTTATCCCTCCTGCCTAATCATCTGGAAGGCTATCCTGCCGGAGATTTCCATGGAATGACTGAAAAGGTCTTATTCCTACAAGTTTCACTTCTATTCTGGTCTTTTTTTCATCAATATGTTTTGAACTATTTCAAGTTTTTAAAACATACAAAATGCAGAAAATGTTTGACTAAAAATCTCTTAGGTTTAGCTGCATGCAGCTCTCCTGGCTTTGGTCAAATTTATCTATCACCTGAGAACCTTCTCAAACACTGCTGAAGGAGGAGACAGCAGAATTTAGTAGATACTCTGACCACCTAGAAGAAACAAGGGAAAATGACTCAGAGAAAGCCTAATAGAGAAGCAGCTCTTGTGTGCTCCTTAACTATGCCTTTTCTACCTGCATTGCTGCAGACTTAGGCACGATCATGCCAACTCACTGGTGTACACCTTCGTGCTCAGGTAGTGCCACCGTCATTTGCGCCAATGGAGTCTACTCAGATTTTGAGAGTGTGCATTGTGGTTTGCAGCAATTTACCTCTTCTGCATTGCTGTAACTTCAGGTATTGAATCTCAGCTCTGGCTGAGAAATGTGGCATGGTCAGAAATGTGTTTTAAAGAATCTTTTCCACAAGAGGAAAAGGGATTTTGAAGTTGTATAAAGGCAAGGAGAGATTAGGTATCAACCTTGAAGAAAGACATTATGGAGACCTACTTGCAGATGCTCTATTTCTTAGGCCATTTTTGGACAATCAGTATGGAAACTGTGGATCTGATATAAGCTGAGGTGTTTGATGCAGTGCTTTACAAGACATAGTGCCCTTGTCTTTTAACTTCTGTAAATGGGCTGTATAAGTCTTCCCCTTTTTCCATGTAAACAAGCACGCTCATTCAATCATAATGGTTTGGGCAAGGCTGAGTGTCTATACCACTTAGGGTGTTTTTTGGAACTTGTTTCTGAAATTATGGTAAGGATTCCTGATTAAAAAACATCCAAGCATAGTTATGAATAAATAAAGGATAAACGTTGTGACTGTGGATGCACATTTTAATTAACTAGAAAGTCACATCTTCTTTTCGCTGATCATCTTGTTTTTTCTCTCCCCAGGCTCATGTGTGCGAGAGAGCTGAATAATGTTTTAGTCACACAACTTTCATTAAAGCTATCAAAACCACGCAGTTAATTCTCTGAGCTCAACCTTGAAAACATAAAGGTTACTGTTTATCCCTGTAGCTAAGAGCACAAGCACTTTTAACTGGCTTAGGAAAAACCATTGCTTCATGTGGTAACAATCCCCTTTATATGAGTAGAATTATATTAAATGTTCAACATTACTGTGATATTCTTTGGGTCTTTTGAAAGCCTCTTCACAGAAACATGAAGATGGATGAAAAAGCACAATATTCAGATGACTGGGGACAGGACTTACAAGGATCAAACGTTCAGTCATTACACAGCTAGTAGATAAAAGGGGTGCAGTATCATCTATACATACAGGTCATTAGATGAAAGGGGTTTTGAGACAGCTATGACCTTTCTATGTTATCATTCATTGGCCCCACTAATATGCATTGTAAGTAGCTTTTTCCTTCACGTAGAAAGAATTAGCATTTTTATTGCAGAACAAGACTTGGCTGGGGTTTGTATTTTGCTTAACATACTCATATCATTCCATGGTTCAGCTGACCCTGGTACAGCAGAGACTGTGGTTGTGCCAGGCTATAAAATCCAAGAGGAGGATTTCATTCCACATACAGCACAGAATATGTCATCTTCTCTGTCTCCGTCACAAATTTTTTTTTGTTTGGCACAGAAAGATTCACTTGCATGTGGAGACTATAATGCCCAATAGATTCCCAATTCTGTCTATTTTTATTTTTCCCCTCTTCTGCCTAAGTCCTCTTTTCAGATGGACTAATACTCCATCTTCCTTATCTAACCTTTAAGAGGCTTGAGTATGTCTAACTGTGGGACAAGAATGCTCTGCAGGCCACTCATAATCCTCATTGCTGGGTGTGCTCTCGGCTGTGTCCTGACTCTGTGGGTATATGTCATCCTCTGTTTGACCTTGCTTCTCTTGAAGGGAAACTCAGATGTGTGGGTAGCAAAAATAGTGTAGTATGTTCTCAGGTCTGCACTCTCTAGGCCAGATCAGTGCAGATCAGGTTGGAGTGGACTAAAAAGTGTCAACTGAGCCACTGAAACCAGTGAGGCAGACCCATTAATATTAGTGGCAAGCTGCAACTGAATCAGTACACCATAAAATAAAAGTCATAAGTCATTTTGCATATAGCATGCAAACTTTTATTTACCAATTGAGGCTGGTTTAGCACAGGGTTTGACAAGAAAAAAAAATCAATCAAAAAACCCCTCCACCTAAACCACCAAACTCTCAAAGAAATTGTTTCCTCTGGCACTGTCTTGTTTCCAAGGCTTCCTTGAAAACATGAGATAGAAATATATTTTTCAAATGAAAGCTGAGATTCTTAAATTGTCTTGCCCGGGGGCACTGGGGTTATAAGAAAATGCAAAAGCTAGCATATGATTTGTCATAATATTCTTGAGTGCTGTTAATAATATGTCTTTACTTTATTCCCTATGGGAATTCAGGAAAACATGACATTTCTTTGATACCATTGATTGCCTATAAGTGAATCAGAACTGTATTCTGATTTCAGTGATCCCTAGAAAAAAATAGATTTTGAAGGGTAATTTTTGTTAAACTCCTATAACTACACTTACATTTTTACAGCTGTGATCAGTTTGCTCCTGTATTCTTATGATTGGTTTAGATTTCTTGCTCCTAATTAGGAAAACATGTGTAGAAGAGATTAAACCTACTGCTCCCTCTGTATAGAAGAGTGTCTCACTAGTGATGTACAGAATTAAGCTTATATTTCTTATCTTTATCTGACCCAATGATCTTATAATCAGTTTACATCAGGTGGAACAATTTTAACAAGGAAGATTAAGCACTTTTGTCACTTATTCCTTTAGCAACAGCAGCTGTTGCCCTGATTTAGGATGGAGTGGAGTGGAGTGGAGTGGAGTGGAGTGGAGTGGAGTGGAGTTGAGTTGAGTTGAGTTGAGTTGAGTTGAGTTGAGTTGAGTGGAGTGGAATAGAATAGACTAGAATAGAATAGAATAGAATAGAATAGAATAGAATAGAATAGAATAGAATAGAATAGAATAGAATAGAATAGAATAGAATAGAATATTTCAGTTGGAAGGGACCTACAATGATCATCTAATCCAACAGTCTGGCTACTTCAGGGCTGACCAAAAGCTAAAGCATGTTATTAAGGGCATTGTCCAAATGCCTCTTAAACACTGACAGGCTTGGGGCATCAACCACCTCTCTAGGAAGCCTGTTCCGGTGTTTGACCACCCTCTCGGTAAAGAAGTGCTTCCTAATATCTCGTCTGAGCTTGCTCTGATGCGTCTTTGAACCATTAAGCATTTGAACAAGATTGTTAAGAGAATCAGTATGGAGGTAGAATTGCATATTTAAATCTATTCAGGCATGAGTTGAATTGAAGCCATACCTACTGTAGCCTACATGAATATACTTTATGGAACAAACAAAAAGTATATGCTCCTGTCTGAATAGCACAAATAATCTATTAGGGTAAACAGAATAAACACATGTGAATACAACATGTAAACCAGTGTTCTGTGCATGCAAGTAACTTAAAGGAGAGTTAATTTTCATAGTGGACAGATTTATTGAGGAGATAAAAGAATACTGGAGTTTTGGTGCAATAGCTCAAACACTTCCAAACATCTAGGTAATTAGGCTAATACAATTGGGGTCAAGTTTTAATCAGCAGAATTACAGAAGTTTAAGTAAGTGTAATCACTGAGTACAAAATTCCTCTGCATCTATACAGTGCTAGAAATTGTTCTAGAGATAATCTTAAAGATAATTTCCTTTAGGTTTGTTTTAAGATTCCAGATGTTACCTGAGGAAGACCCTAAAGTTAGCAGATATAAAGATTTTTTTTACAAACAAGTGCATAATTTGGGCAAACATGTACATTTGTTTCATTTGATTTCTTTGAGTTTTGCCAATTTATAGTAATAAATTAAAACTGCAGACACAATTTCTCCATATAGATCACATATATATGTACTTTTTGGACAGACATTTAGAAAATTCAGGACTGGAGAATGATTTGCATGAATATTGTTAAATTATATACTAAATTTCCTAATTTTCCTATGGTATACATCATTACTTTAAGTGATGTGCGTAATTGTGTACTATGAAACCACTAGATCCTCAGCAAAAATACTTGACAAGTCATCTACCAGACAGGCTGAAATATTTGCACACTGCAAGGGGATTGGATCAATCTGTTCCTGTTGTACTTGAAGGGTGTTTCTCCTTTTACCGCTGTATTGCCATGGAGCACCTCTCATTGTAGTGTTAATGCATTTCAATGGCAGCTTGCAGTCTGCTGTTTGTTTAACTGGGACTCCCTTCTGAAGTCTAAGTGGAAGGCCAAGACTGTTAAATGTCATTTTGCTCCTCTTTCTGCAGCAGACCGGGCCGTGTATGTAGAAGTAACCCTGGAAAACTGAAATGATTGAAGCGTGTTGTGGTTTAACCCCAACCTGCAACTAGGATCATGCAGCCACTCGCTCACTCCCCCCCAGCTGGGATGAGGGAGAGAATCAGAAGAGTAAAAGTGAGAAATAACTCATGAGTTGAGATAAGGACAGTTTAATAAGTAAAGCAAAAGCCATTCACACAAGCAAAGCAAAATAAGGAATTCATTCACTGCTTCCCATCAGCAGGCAGGTGTTCAGCCATCTCCAGGAAGGCAGGGCTCCATCACATGTAGCAGTTACTTGGGAAGACAAACACCATAACTCCAAATATCCCCCCCCTTCCTTCCTCTTCCCTCAGTTTTTTATTACTGAGCACGTCATCACATGGTATGGAATATCTTTTTGGTCGTTGGGGTCAACTGTCCCAGCTGTGTCTCCTCCCAACTTTTTGTGTGTTCCTAGCCTACTCACTGGCAGGGTGGTATGAAGAGCAGAAAAGGCCTTGATTGCTTAACAACAACCAAAAATACTGGTGCACTACCAACCCTATTCTCATCCCAAATCCAAAGCATAGCACTACACCAGCTGCTAGCAAGAAAGCCAACCCCATCCCAGCTGAAACCATGACAAGGCATGATAAGCATCTTGCTGTATTTACCTGGAAGTCATGGAAGACATGAACAAAGGAAAGTGCTACATAAGAGGTTGCAGGCCATAGAGACCATAAGAGGACAAGAGGTCAAGGAGTTTTCCCCATACTTCTGCTGAAATGGGGTTGGGTAGGCAAAATGTGAAAAGACTCTTGAAGACTGATTGGATATGGAAAAGAAAAAGTAGTGGAGGGTGGCAGCAAGTAACAAGAGGTAAAAAGAATCAAATCATGATGCACTGGTCATGGTCCATGCTGACAGCTGATGGTAACTATCTCAACCTTCTTCCAGCATGGGTTCATGGCCTCCTGAATTAGCATGCCTCTGGAATGAATTATCAAGGCTTTACACAGGATGCAAAGATCTGTAGTTACAGCACCTTAGCCTGTGACACTGCTGTGTTGATGAGTCAAATAAGATCCGTTACATCTGCCAGGAATTTGCATGGTAAATCAATGTGGAAAATCTCAGCTGCTGCAGAAGATGGTGTTGGTGTTTCTGTTGCGCAGTTTTTGTTGTGCAGCTTCTTCCAGTTCACCTCAGAGAGTGCGTCATAGCTAGACAGCATTACAGGGATAGTTGTAAAACTGGAATACTGTTACTAATGCTCACATGATGTATTTTGCAGGATTAGAAATTCAAGCATCACCTGGATTTAATTTAATCCAGATTAATTGCTAATTATAGTCTGCAGGGCCAGGTGCAGCCATAAGGTTCTCTGGGAGGAGTTTCTTGCACCTTGCTTGCTGATCTCCCTCTCCAGACCTCATCACTGGTTATGCCTCAGCACGGGGCAGGTGTGATGAGCTGCACCCAGGGTCATGCTGTGAGACAGCCTTCCCGTGCAGTGCTATGATGGAAGAGGCATGGGAAACCATGGACACAGAGTTCTTGCTGCCGCACAGCTCTACGGCTCTTCACCCACTGCAGCAACTGCTTTGTGGCAGTGTGTGACTGCCAGGGGAGCGAGCACATATTGCCACCATGGTGGCAAAGGAGGAGGAGGAGGAGGAAGGTGTATTGGGCAGAGCTAGGGGGACAGGAATTCTTGTTCTAGCTATGGTCTTATTTTGATTCCTATTTAATAGTCTTCATCGGCTGTCTAAAACCCTTAACATTATTCTGTAACTTGTTTTTTTAAATTCTCTTGCAGTAACAGCTGTATGAAGGAGCGAGTAAAGTAGCGCATGCTTTGCAAGTAAAAGCTAGCCTGTGAGGAAAGACTTTTGGCGCAAGTCTCTGTTTAGTATATGAAGGACAGACTAGCTTCCAAACTTGAAGAGAAATTATATTTTTAGCAGAGAATGAAAGCAAAAAATAAAGCCATAGATATAAGAAACAGAATAATTTCCAGTCACTTAATAAGACAGAGGAAGCAATGGAAAGGATGAAAAAATATTTGATTTCTTTTTGTCATGGTTTGGGCCAGACCGGCTACTGAAACGAACAATGGATGCTCTCCCCCACCTCTTGCTTGAGGGAGAGGAGGAAGGGAAAGAAAAAGATTTATGAGTTTAAAAGAAAACTAAACTAATTTAATGAAAATGTTAATAAAATAATAGAAAGAAAATAATGAAATATATACAATATGTAAAAAACCGTATAGAGCTCACAGGATGATGATCACGTCACCAGCAGGCACTGGGAAAGTCCAGGACTGGACTCAGCAATGGATGGGAACTGGATCCCAGATCTGGATTCAGGAATGCGTGGATTGGCATCGAAGGCAAATGAAGAGTCCTCCATGGACACCGTCCACTGAAGAAACAGGACTGACCCTTTGACGCCTCAGCTTTTGTACTGAGCATGAGGCAGATGGGATGGAATACCCTATTTGTCAGTTTTGGGTGACCTGTCCTGTCTGGTCCTCCCCGCAGGTGTGACCCCTCTAAGCTTTTCTGCTTCTGACCCTCCAATGGCGCAAATAACAACGTTGGCTGGCCTTGGGTGTTATAACAATAAGGAAGAGCTTCTCTGCATACCATGCCTTGGCGTAAATTATGAACAATTAGATCTTATCACTCTGGGAGTGGACTACTGTCTTAAAAATATGCTGTTAATTTCAGAGAGTTCAGTTAGTTAGAAGACGCTTAGCTGAAAAATAAAATTACTGAAAAGAAGATTGATTCTGTTTTGCCTCAAACCAGGACACTCTTATTAGGAATGACACAAACTCACAAGGGCTTGACTGTGTAAGAGCATCACTTTGACTCGTAGAATGACAGACTCTTCATGATCTCCTAATCAGTGGTTCTTCATAATTTGAAAAGTAATTTTAACCTTTCAATATAGAAACTCAATCAAATGTGTTGTCAAGAGTAAAATAAATTAAAGAGTCCCTGCATTTTTTTTTGCACATTTGATATATAAAAGACCAAGAACTGGGAAAGGTGTAATAATGTCTGGCGTTTCATTTTAATGCTGAAATTATGGAAAGCGTATATTAAGGCATCTATTAAAACACAAACTGTGCTACAGTTTCAAATAAGCAAACTTTTTGAGAACTGTAGTTATTATAATTGCTTATTACCTCTTGATAAGAATTCTTGTACGTGCCATTGATATAAATGTTCACTTCACTAACTTCTAATACATCTTATGCCAATTTTTCAGTCCTGTCCTCATCTGTGAGTACCACTTGTGGCTACCTTTTGGCACCTGCAAATAGAGGAGTGAGCAGCGCTTTGCTGTGGCTTGCCTAGCTGCCTAACTGGAGGATAAATCACTGGACAACAGTGGATACTGGATAAATGCGGTCACACATAGTGAAGGCATATTTGTGAGAATGCGGGACGAGAAAACCATATGAAGAAATCCTAAACGAGGACTTAGCAGAAAGATAGCTACAGTAACTGAGTAAGTATCCGCGCAAATCCAAGCTCTTCTCTATTTTTGTAGTTTACTAGGTGGCAATGTAAACTGGAATTTAACTAGCTGAAGTCTTTTGCAAATCTTGATGCTGAATAATATTTTGTCAGCTGTGAAGAAATGGAAAGAAAAAGTAATTATGCGCAAGACAAACTACAATGTTGTTTAATAATGATGGCAAGGCACAGGGTTAGAAGTAAAACCAGAAACATCCTGTTGGTGAAAGAACACATTAGATTAGATTTTCCTGAAGGGATTTTGATGTTCAAATTTCTCTTTTGGCTTTGTAATGCCAGCCTTTAGGTATTAGTACAGAATTTTATAGGTTTATGGTGGTGAGGGAGAGACTTAGTGAATATCTTCTTTTGCTGGCCATGTGATTGCCAGCCTTGGAACTGGGGAGCTCAAGGGTCTTTGTTCTCAAAAGCTCCTGAGATAGATCTGTGCAAAACCAATCTTAGCTTGTATATCCGTACAGTACTGTGTAGTGTGGATGTTAGTTGCATTAGTCAGCTGGCACCAGTTTGGCAATCTCTGCGTGTTATAAGAATACTATAAGGCTTTAGAGTTATTTTTATTTTTGAGGCTTCCGAAATTGGAGGAAACAGTTTGAACTGTTTTCTCTGTTAAACTTTAGTTACCTACTTTAGCTATCTTTAAGGAGAGGACTACTTTTGAAGCCAGTCAGGGTGGATAGCTGTCTATTGGCATGCCTGACAGGATTAGAAATGGGAATGGCTGCACCCCATAAAATTTAGGTGATAAAATGATTCTGAGAATTTTTCCATGCCTATGAGCAGGTTACAGGATGTAATTTTCCCTTCCTCCAAGCCAAACAGTATTAGGAACTATCCAAGACCTATCCCAGCTACAAAATCTGTATCCTTTAAAGTCTCTTTTGAACAATTTAGGCATTTCAGGAGACCCACTGAAATTAACAGCTGAAGATAACCTACACTAGCAGGGAGAAAAACAGTTTCCTGGTGGTTGCCCTGAGGCCTGATTCTTTGCTACTTAAAATGATGTTAATTCAGAGTATATAAAAATTTCCCCTTCTGAGGAATCAATTTGAATGGGAGGAGAGTACAAGCAGTGATAAATCTAAGCTCTTTTTTTTGGAAAATACATGAAAAAAACCCTGACATCGGTAGCTGGAATCAGAAACGGTTCTAAGCCACAATGATGGTGAAGTTGCGTGTATGAAGGTTGCTGGTAGCTCGCCAGCAGAGAGCTCCCCTGATTTGGCAGCTATTTGCTGCATTAGCTGTCATCAGAGAAGCTCTATCTCTTTTTTAGCTGCTGAAGAGCTGCTAATGGGATAATGAGTGGTTTGCACTTTCTCATTACCACATTATCACAGACAGTGCATGTGAAGTATCAGTAGTTAAGGTATTAAGTGATCACTTTGGTGATGTTTGGTCTGTGTTATATTTCTGAAGTGTCTAGGTATTCAGATTAATATTTGATAAACTGTGGTTGAAGACCAGCATATTTAAATTAAATAATTATGCAAACTCAGGATATCAGTTCTACACTGTAAAAGAAAGGGATCATTTTGTGTAAATCTCTGCTTCTCTTCCAGAGAACACCCTTATGGGTTATTCTTCTGAGGCTTTCTTTCCAGTGATGCTACCAAGAACATATAGCTATGAAAATATTCGAGTACATGATACACACTCTTGAGGAACTGGGTTTACTAATAATAATGTTAAATGTGATTTTGTAGCTAGTACAAGCTGGAAAAAAACATTTGTAGCACAGAGTTATGCTAATGTTAGGATTGAACCTATCTCAAGGCTTCTTAGCAAGGAAAATGAACTAAATTTTGCTACACCTGCCTGAAGGGATTATAGACTGGAAAAGGTGCTTCTGTAATCAAGTGGAAAAGGAGGAGGGGAGTAAAAATGGGACAAGCAGCTGAAAGAGGAAAAGCCTGAGAGGCAGGTCTGCTCCAGCCCATCCATCTGCCAGGAACCGAGGTCAGTGGGATGGAGGTGGTGCAGACGTTTCTCGCAGCTGCATCCCCGATTAGGCAGTAGTTACTACTCTGTACTCTTTGACCCTTTCTTTGGTGGCCAATGCAGGTGCTACACTGGGTTTCCAGGTATTTGGAATTCACCATTTATAATGCCTCTCATGCAGAATTCATTTATAAATGTAAAATAAACATGGTCCTGTTCATTTTATCTTCCCTTCCTTCTATTTGATACTAACAGAATACTTCTCCCTCTTAGGATGCCCTCCTCTGGAACTTTTTTGGGGAAAGACTGCAGAGAGGTTTGTTTTTATGAAGCAATACTCCCACATCCATGTGAAAGCAGTTTTTTGCAAAAGTTTACTGACAGAAAGTGTCTCTCAGAATCCATATGTAAAAGCTAGTTTCTTTACAAAAACCTGGGTATTCCTCATGCGGATACAGTAGATTTGGCCCCATTTATGTTATTTGCCAAAGGTGGGAAGATGGTTGGTATTACTGAACAAATGGTGCTCTTTGCAGTAGTCCATGTATTGTGGTAGATGTGAAATGGGCTTCCATCAGTTTCTGGATCAGATTCTCAGCTTCTCTGATCAGCACAGTTCCGCTGAAACAAGCAGCCTCTCACAGGCACATGTTGGCAGAGAACCTTCTCCATCTCCTATTTCACTCTGTCCAGAAAACAAAATGAAACAAAACAACACTGGTTTTAGGAGGATCTAATAGGCACTTGAGATGGAAATAGTTGATTCTTCCAGTGCTAACGAAAAGATTATTCATTACTAACGGCGTTTGCAAGACTGGTGCCTCGAAAACTATACTCTTTAAGGCACAAGTTGTTCTTTCTTGTTTTTATGTTCTGTTTAGCAGAACAGAGTAGAACAGAATACAAAGTATGGTAGAGATGTTTTGTACTTGCAGAAATGTAATGAAGTTCATTAAAAATATGTATGAATGAGTCAGATATACAATCATAGCATACTTTAGGCTGGATAGCATCTGTGCTAGTCATCAGGTTTGATCCACCACTTAAATCAGGGCCAACTCTGAAGTTGTATAAGGTTACTCAGGGCCTTCTACAGTCAAGTTCTGAATATCTCCCAGTCCAACAACCTCTCTGGGCAACCCGTGCCAGTGTTTGATCACCCTTGTTGGTGGTCAAATATTTTTCTTGCTCTGACAAATGAGATTTTTAACTGGAAGTGTGTCTTTTTCAAACTATGAGCTGAGGTTGTTTGTGCTTGTATTCAAAATGGAAAAAATGGAAAGCCAGAAGACCTGTTTCTGTCTGGCCTCTGCTTCTCAGACTATTTGGTCTGAGTAGTCCTGCTCAGACATGTTCTCCTTTTGGCACAGCTCATCACAACATAGACTCACAAGCAACTCTGCCATAGCAAGTTACAGGCCTATGACACCTGTAAGTTGCCTAAAAAAGGGATCTCTGCAATTGTGCTAACTGTTGTATGATGACAGCCTAAGGGCAACTTCTTCAGAAAAAGTATTCTGCAAGCAAAATGCTGACTTCCATCCTATCTTTCTTGCAGGAGCCCAGTCCTTTGGAGGGTTGATTTTTTTTTTAATCTCTGCTTGACAAAATGTCAAGTCTTATAAGTAAGCCTATTTCTTAAATGCTAATAAACTTTCAGTTGTGGCCTGCTCTGTTCTGTGACAACTGGGGCAGTTCAGAACAGGGACAGTTACAGAAATTGCATGGACAGAGTCATAAAGTTAGGACCTCTGTCCTTCTAGTACCTCCAAAACAAGGAAGGCTTTTTGGATTCACAGTTTGGTACTTGGGCACCTGTATTTATACATTTCACTGGTGATGCCTTAGATTTTTCTGAACTATAGCTCCTAACCCGTAATCATTATTTTGATGGGGTAATTTTAACAAACTAAATTTTTTTAAAATTATTTTTTGAAAGTATGAAACAATGCCAAACCTGCATTTTTACAGGGTTAAATGCCAATCTTAACATCATGCTTGTATGAGTTCATTGAGTGATCGGTTGTTGGGAAGGGTTGCTGTAACCACACACTATATGGTCACCCTGTAATGTTATGTCAGCTAAAGGGACTCGAATGAATGAAATGTCAGTTAAACACGGTCCTTTGAATTCCTGTTAAACCCGATAAATAAAAAAAATAAGAAAGACAAACCTAACCATCTAATCTTTTAAATTTTTTTAGAGATCTAATGCAAAAAAGGCCCCTCCCCCCAATTCTAATACAACCAGGTCCACCAATATTAATTAACAACATGCAAGCACCTAGAATAACAGGCTAGTACTGCATGTTGTTCTTGCAGTGTGTTGTACCTTTCAGTTCCCTGTCCATGTGCCTCAATAGCATACCGTTGTTATAGTGCCCAATATAGGTTTTACCTCTAAGGAGCCTAACAATAGCTTCTATTCCAGAACAGAAATGGCTTGTTACAGGACAAAAGCCTTTTGTGAGGAGAAAAGTTGAGCAAAACAGTTTTATACTCAGTTGCCTTTGTTTCCAGGCAGGCAGGCAGCTAATAACGTGCATTTGTCAGTTTACTACTCTAACGCTGTTCCAGAAAGCGGTGCTCTTGGCCATGATATGTTGGGTTGTTCTTTAGAGTTCATCACCTGTGTGGCCTTCTGGGAAAAGAACTTTACAGCAATTCTGTTTTAACTAACCTTTATTGTATCTGTGCCTATAAATACACGATGTCTTTCTACTGGATTTTTACTAGGCCGTTTCTAATGGTGACCTGAACTAGAATGAAGTGGACATGAACAAAAAGGAAGATCTTACTCAACAGGTAAGAGACTGACTGTGAATGTTTTTTCAGCAGATACGCTGATATAAAATACTTTTTACATCTTCTCTTCAAGATTTCAAGTAAGTGAATACTTCATTGTGGATTGTGTGCAAGGCTCTTCATGCATGTATGTTGAGCATGGTCTAATTTTGAAGCAAATGCAGGCAAAGAAAAGCTTCTTGTTTAAGCTGAAAAAAACCCACATTTGCTTTAGGAAGAAAATCTAACAGATTTTAACTTCATATTTTTTAAGTTATAACTTTATCAAAAGTGTTAGAAATGGAGGTCTAAAATCTGATCCCATTAATGTTTGTGGGAAAACAGATTGCCTTTGGCTTCATTAATGTAAGTGAAAGTACTACAGTTTGTGGACCAGAGTCTGACGTGGATTAGAAAGTGATGCTCTTGAGTCAGGCTACCAACCCAAGTGGAGCTTATTCCTATACAAGTGCATTTTAAAATGGATTCTGGTCCTGAATTTCTAATATATAATTTCAATATATTTTTTTAAAAAAGTACCTGTTATTTTGAGTAGTGTCCAGAAGATATCATTGTGAAAACAGGAAATTAAATTGTTTCATTAAAAATATTGAGAAAGATGTAATTTGGCTTCGAAGTAACAGTGCAGGCAGACTTCCTGAAGCTACTAGACATTTTTATCAAGGTGAACAAATGGATACTTTATATGCAAGAGATGAATCTGTTCTGAGTCACTGACTGCCTCCTAAACCATCTTTGTATATGAAATGAGTCATAGAAATTAGACCTAAAAGTCTTGTAGATCATTAAGTTCACTTCCTCACAAATGTCTTCCTGAGGATTAGTCAACTGTTAAATGAATCCTGCTTTTGGATCTCATTTACACTGCTGCAAATTGGAGATGACACCACCGCTGTACTTCTGTGGTCCCAAACCACTATGGAAGCAGGATCAGCTTCTTCATTTTGAGACTCTGTCTTACTTTAGGGCTTTTTTTTAAGCATGGTGCAGGTGGCATAGTCGAAGGGAAAGTATTTGGAAATAACCTTGCCACAAGGACAACTCTGCTGCTTTAAGGCAGCAAGAGAATCAACGACCCTGAGGAGCTCATCTAATAATTCCATATATAGTATGAAGGCTTTGGATGGGTGTAGCAGATAAAGACAGATGTCAGATGTGAAAATAAATGGCACAATATTGTGAGCTAAACTCATTCCATTCATTTTCACATGAAGGATGTTAATAATCTGGAGTATGTTTAAAAGTTTCAAAGAAGGAAGGGGACTTTGCTTCTGCTCCTAACATTACCATGTCTTCCTGTCACCTATGGCAAGTTTGTGCTTCAGCTTCTCTAACTGCCAAATAATCACATGTACCTAATATTTATGCTATTTGCAGGTCCTTCACTAGGAGGGTTTTGTAGCAGTAAATCACTCTTGAAGAGCCACTTCATCAAACAAGGTCACTGAGGGAGAGATTAGTCACAGCAACAACTTGACAATGTGTGGTGATCTTCATGTCTCTAGCTTACAAGCCACCAGTGTCTGTTTATCGTAGCACACATTGTTTTAACACTGTATGCAAGAGCCAAAACCCCTGTCTGTGCCTGGAGCTACTCCCTGGAAATGTCTGTGTTGTCCTCCGTGTGACTCCATGGCCAGATTCCCTCCTGGTACAAATCTGTGTAGCTTCAGTGACGCCAGTGAAGCTGCATTAATTCCCAGCAGTAGATAATTTGTTCCTGTGTCCTCTGCTCCTTCACTGCCTGGTTACTGGGGGAGCAATGCTGTCAGGGGAAGGGGCAGGGAAAGAACTTGGACACGGGTGCACTTGCTTTGTAGGTACTGTTGTGTAAAGTCTAAAGCAGCATCTCCTGTTGACTTGACTTCTAGTTTTTGAAATTCATTATTACACAAAAAGATTAACTAAACTTGACCGTAACAACCTGGGGACCTGTGAAGGGTAACAGTCAGAATGCAACAGAAAAATTTCCTCAGCATTTACAGTTTCATAGCAATTGAAATACTTCGAAAAATTGTGGTACTTTTGAAATAAAACTGGAAAAACATTTAAACAATGTGAATAATGTCACATGTCAATATTACTTGAACAATATTTTTAGATTTTTCATTTCAGTTCAGTTTTTCAACATTGTTTTATATGATAGAAAAAAAAGTCAAACCTAAGTGAAGCAGTTTAACTTTTCATAAATAAAAAAATCAGCCAACCAATCCTTACATATTTTTGACTTTTCTGTTTGTTTCCCATGTTTTTCCTAATTCTCAGTTATACCAGATTTTGACATTTTGATGTTCTTTGCAAAATTAATCTTTTCTTCTTGAAAAATCTTTAGCAACAACTCAGGAAGATCACCGCAATTTGACCTCTTAACAATCCATTAAAATAATGTCTAAAATTGGTTAATCATCTGAAAGAAAAGAGAAGATGAGAATGTGACTGAGACTCAAGTGCATTTTACTGAGTGTTTGCATTACATTTTTGGGTAACCAGTAGCAGGAACATTGGGTCGTCTTGTTGATTAGATATATGAGCGCTCCTGCTAAAGTAGCACCTTGCTTCTTTCACCTTTTTCTGTGATAGAAATCCTTCTGCAGCTGTTCACCAACATTTACTCAGAGCATCTTTTAGATGAACTCCCTTTCTTCCTTTTTCTCCTTTTTTTTTTTCCTTTCAAATGCTATAGTGTGAGTTTCTTTTTCTCACTTCCATGTCTCTTTTTGTCAATA
Organism: Pluvialis apricaria; assembly: GCA_017639485.1. Taxonomy (NCBI): domain Eukaryota; kingdom Metazoa; phylum Chordata; class Aves; order Charadriiformes; family Charadriidae; genus Pluvialis; species Pluvialis apricaria. Next base: position 100,346,156 of record CM030009.1, read on the forward strand.
TGTTTTTAAGAGAGGTTTGTAAACCCCGATAGCTTGAGGTTGTGACACAAACAAAAAAGTAGGAGAAAAATAAAGGTCCCCTTCACAGCCTCTGAATTTGCCTCATAGAACATTACAGATATATTTTCAATCACCTATAAAATCCTTTTAAGGCAAAAGTTCAAGAATTGCCTTGGATTTTCACCTGTGTTTCACACACCAGAAATCTCAGCACTTACTACACCTTCCAAAGGCAATGCTTTACATTTCCAGGGGCTCTCAGCTTGAGGATTGGCAGGTTTACAGACGAACTGCCTTTTGGCAGTGCTGTATTTCATTATATATTTAGTGTTCCACTGCAGAGTTTGTACGAAGCCTAAAAGTGAATGCAAACTGATTAAGAAAAATTGCTTTAGATGTATGTGTTCAGTGTTACCACAAGATATGTCTATCAGCTGTAGAAGCCAACATGTCAGAAGTGGCATGTAATTGCGTTAAGTAGAGCAAGCAATTTCACCTGCATGGTGCTGAAATATTTACTTGCTGATACTGTCCTCTATTCTTTCCTCTTCGCACCTGCATGGTGCCCTAGTATGCTGCTGTAATGCACAAATGTAGCCCTTATGCTCTGTTGGTAGTTACAGATGCCCAGACTCTTGTGTAGCTGAAGCGACACAGTAGGCATCTAGTAAAGACAAGCAAAGCTATTATTTGTACAAGCTGAGATTATCCATAATGGGAAATGAAGTCTGATCTACCTCTACTCTTCCTGCCTATTGCAAGACTTGGGCTCATCCACCTCTTCTGAAACCTTACCAGGCACAAACCCCCAGTGCAGAGGGGATCGGTGTACCAGCACAAGTTGCAGCAATGGGGCAAGAAGTCCTGATGGAAATCAGAACTTGCGGGAGTACCAGTACCTATCAATGACAATTAATATAAGATATATCTTTAGAAAGAAGAATCTAAATCTCAGATTTGTTGCATAATGTGGCCCACACTGTTTATATTTTGGACCTAATCCTTCTGGCATGAACATTTGAATCACCACCCGAGTGTTCACTTGCTAAGAAAGAGAAGCAAATTTCAAAACTTTCAAGACCTCTGACTTAGGGTGCCAGTAAATATTTGAAAACAGGCAAACAAAAATTGAATGATGCTGAAACAAATGTTGACTAAAAGAGCCTTCAAGTAGCTTTAGTGTTTCTTGTAACTGTTGCTACACAGAAACAAAAATGTAGAAACATTCAGCAATTAAATAAAAAATAATCAGAACTTCTGCCATATTAATGGCATGACTATTTTGCTTTCCTTTCAGCACAGCAGGACACATGGTTCCATGAAATTAAGTCACAATCTGTATCCAACTCACTTGCACTGCAACTCTTGCAAGCTGTTATTTTACTTAATCATCCCTGTCTTCTGCAGAAAAAAAACTTGCTAGAAATAAAAAGTGAAAGAGAGAATTCATAAGTCCTATTTCCTGGGGGTTCTCCCCTCTGTGCCTTGGTACTAGGCCTTTTCTGGTGGTAGACACCACATAAGCCACTAGACAAGTAAGGCTGTCTTTAATATGAAGGGATGCTGTATTTGTACCTTGCAACAAATCTAGCACTGTTTAGTTTGCTGCAGAAAATACTGTGTATTATTTCTAAATGAAAGTCAGTGAGTTTATTTAGAAATGAGGAGTTATATTCCTGCAAAAAGTCATAGTGTGATTTGTGCTGAGGACCTTAAGAAATACATAGGTTGCTCTTTGCATAATGTAAGAGTTTTGTTTATTTGAAGGTAAAAATGATCACGGTTTTTGTTTAAGAGCAATTGGCACAGTATCTCTTTCAGGTCTATGATCAAAATGCAGTACCACAGTCTCCATTTCTTCATGGAAAATAAATTCTTTGCAGACTCCTGTAGTTATTAGAGTTCTTTTGCAAATGAATGTTTTCATTAACAAATTTACAAGTGTTCGGTCCTTATCTTGCTCATCTCTATTCAGAAGGTATTTGTTTTGGTAAGGGTTATAATGTGGAGGTGGTACCTTGTGTTCATGAAACCATTTAGAATGGCTAATTACGTGACCAGGCAGGGTTCTGACATTTTGCTTTTGATACATGAACTACTCTTTGTCTGACTTCAGTATACAGGTGTTATAAAAACGGATGTATTCCTCTTTCCTTCAGTCATTTATTGAACATTTTTTCAGAGATCTACAATAGAGACAACAAGCAAAAAGAGTCTAACATTAAAATTTTCAATGGTTATCTTTGAGCACAGAGAATGGGAATATGTAATAAAGCGGAAATGCAGATGATGTTATGATTATATTACCACTTTCAAGTTATTCAAAGGAAACAAAAGAATTTGGAACACTTCATAAAGTAGAAATCAGGATATTTTAGTGATTTCAATCTCTGCCACAAAAGATATTTATGTAAATATTTTTCATAAATTCATTTAAAAATACAACTTTTTTACAACTATAGCTTTCATAGCTGGTACTCTCCTTTCTCTCAAAAATAATTTTATACATCTAGAAATTTAATTTGATGTCTCTTTTATTTCAAAATTGTTTGGGTTTTTCCATCTGGCAGACACTGATTCCTCCGCACCTACTGTTTTTCTGCCAGTTTCGTTCACTTTCTTGTATTATTAATGGACGTGCTAAAATTCTCCATTATAATTCTCCATTATAAGCAGTTTTTGTCTGGTTCGTTATTCAGGAAAGTCCCTTCATTATACTTATATTCCATAATGATGCAGAGCTGTAGGAATTATGCTTATTCTGCATGGATGAATGTGTAGAGGTATCAGCAATACACCCAGAATTATTTTATTGGGTATACACCATAAGCTGTATTATGGTAATAAACTAAAGCCTTTTGATGAAGAAATGGATTCATTAAAAAATGAGTGCTAAAGCTGGGGTAAGCAAGGATTTCTGTTGTGAATGAGCCAGTAACTGTGTGTGATTCCAAGAGGGCATCACAAGCCCGTCACTGTTGAGATATGTGCGTGGGAGTTACAGGCACAGAGTGGCTTGTCCTGCCTGTAGAGCTGGCAGCCAGCTGCTTTCCATGCTAACAGCAATGCCCCTGCGAGCTCCCAAAGTAGCTGTAAGTACAGCATGTAGCAGAAATTTAGAGCAAGGGGGAGAGAGTAAGGCAATATTTCTGTAAGTTCTGTGTTAGGAGAGAAGTCATGAGACTTCTTTGACTAGATAATGATGGAAAATAGCATAACGAGAAAACAGGGAAAATAGGGAGGAATAATGTAGAAACAGGGAAGTGTTAATGACCTTAATGGAGGCCATGTAACTGTTTCCCTCCGTATGCACATCAGACGCTGCTGCCTTTTCTTCTACGTGCTTTTGTCTGCCAACAGGAATCTCTTTTGCCTTATCCAGACTGGCATTCACTTTGCTTTTGTGCAGATCCCTACTCCTGGGAATTCAGAAATTGGAGAGAGTGCAGATTATTCCTTTGTGGAAAAGGTAAAGAACGGTCTCATTCAGAGGCTATCTCTTGATTTCCCAGTGTTTTTACAGCTATTAATTCCAGCCCAACCTAAGAAAACCAAGGACAGTTGGTTAAGCTACTGAGTCTTAAGTACGTGCTTGAGTAGGTATTCATAAGCAATATAACAATTTGTGATTGGCTATGCAGTGATTTATACTTTGGTTAAACCATATTATGGAGTCTAAGACACTGTGAGATAGAGAATTCAATCCCTACCTTGATAGTCTGTGAAATAATTTATCATCCACAGTATTAAAATCTCTGTTGTTTTTTAATTTGAATATATCTGGTTTTGATTTCCTGTCCTTTTCCCTGTCACCATCAGACTAATCACACTTGTGGTAAGATCAGGATACTTGGGAGGGATGATGATCCAGACGATTCTTGAAATTCTTTGGGATAATGCAAGCAGATTAATATTCGTAGCTCCTTTTTGCATGTCCACATCTGTTTTAAAATCTGCTCCCAGCATTTCATTATAAATCATATCAATGTCATATACAAAGGTAAACATCATCTTCTGGTTCTTTCCTGTTTACACATCCAAATATGGGTTTGTCCTTTTGACCACTGCCTTAGAAGTTCAGTTATTTGACGAGATCAGATCCTGAAATTAATTTAAAAGCTGTTTATTTTCAGGTTTCACTCCCCATACTTATAAAGATTGCTAGTGTTCTGTGTTTCAGGGCAATAAATTTCCTTTATAAACAAAAATGCTTTGAAAGGGCATGTGTTTGACAAATGATGTCACACAGTGTATAATGTCTTATATATTAATCTACTAAATCTGCCTAAATACTATATTATGAAATCATTTTCACCAATTTTGTTATAGAACATAAAAAATAAGAATTCTGTGAGAATTTTTAAAATCAAAATAGCAGAATTTGAGGGTCAGTAAGCGTCCACAGAGACCTTCATCAGCAAGGAGTAATGGAGGTGCTACAACATAAATGCAGCTGGTGGTAGTACTCCATTATCATGTTCGTTTTCATTCATGTATGTTATTTGGTTGTATATTTTATTGCTGGTTACAGAACACATCTGAAAATGACAATGATGAAGTTGATGGCAACAATATATGTGGTTTCAGAAAGAAAAAGGGAGTCAAAGGTCCTACAAAGTACGTTCCTTCTTTAGAAAATGAGAAGATGGAGCTGTTCCGCACCTCAAAAATCCCAGATCCTTGTCCCCTTCAAGGAACCACCAGTTGCTCAGAACCACCACCAGACCAGTCTCTTCAAAACCCGACTAGCTTTCCTTCAGTAGAAAGGGACAGAGGGGGTCGTGACAGTCCCCATACTGGCAGCGACGTGAAAGAAGACATGTCTGGAGAAACACAAGAAAACCAGGAAAACGCTGACACTGGGAAAAGAACAATAGGAAAAATGCACAAGGGAATAGATACACCAGCTAAAACAGAGCAGCCCATGGGCGTGCAACCTGCGCGGAGCTCAGGGAAAGCTGGGTGTGCTGGGGCAGTGCGCAGGGGAGAGGGCAGTGAGAAGGCAGAGCAAGAACGGGGCAGGATGGAAGAAAAAGCTGTTAAGTTTCATGTGACAAAGATGGGTTCCCCGGGCAGTACTGTAACCACACAAGGAAGCAGTACTTCAGAGTCCATCACTGGGACACCCGACATTTCTAAACGAAGTTTGCAGGAGTTGAAAAACCTGCTGAGTGAAGGTCCTCTGCCTGATTATGGGCCCAATTACAGAGGCAAGGCAGGTGGCACTATTTCTCAGAAAAATTCGAAGCCCCAGGAGAAAGCAGCTGACAAGCAGGGCCGACCCTTTGAGACTTTTAGTCCCCATTTTGGAGAGGAGAATCGAAAGTACCGCAGCTTTCACAAGGAGGGAGTGGGGCAGCAGAGGAAACCTCTCCTGGTCCTCAGCTCTGCCGGGTCTGATCAGCAACAACCAGCGGGAAGTGACATGGATCAACTTATTCTGAGACTACCGGCAGCTTCTACACATGCAGAAAACACGGCTCCTGAGATTCAGTTTGACTCCTCCACGGGCCACGCTGGTAAGGATATTTAAACATCACCTGCTGTCCTGTTAAAAAGAATGCTACTGTTGTTTTTTGGGGTTTTGTTAAGCTGCAAAATTTAGTTAGAGCTATTGCATGAGAGAATTAAATCTGTGGTTTCTGTGTGACCGGGATGGATCAGAAGTTGTACTCTACACCTATGCTGCTTTTTTTTTTTTTTAAGTAAGGCATTTATGAAGCTCAGCTGCCTGCCAAAAACTGCCACACACAAGTGGTCATGTCTTTTTCACTAAAACTGAAATATTTCCTTATTTAAACTGAGCTCAAGCAACATTTCCCAAAGGTCTGATAGACACTGCAAAGCTCTGATGGCGTCTGGGCTTCTTAAAATTTCCTTTTTGTTAACATTTCCAGCATTGGAAATTGCTCCCATGTAGGGATGATATTTTCAATTATCCATCCTGTGAGAGGGCTGAAATGCAAAAACATCTAATGTAAACTACAGGGGAAGAAAAACAAATGAGGCAGAGAACTTCCACTTATCTTCATGCTGTTCAATAAGTCCATTCTGGAAGTGTTTATAGAGCCAATTAATTGCTACTAATAGGCTGTGGTTTCTTTGAAACTGTAAAGGCTATATTTTCTGGGCTAGCTAGATCAGCAAGCTGAAAGCTAGTATTAGCTATGATAATGTAATGGGTTTGAGTAGTTCATTGTTTTGTGTCTATTTCGGGAAGCACACAAACAACAATTTGCCAGTTGAATAGATATCAGATTAATAAATTTCCAGGAGCATGAAGCTCAAATCATATTATCAGCTTTTCAGGACAGATATCTTACCTCTGACTTTTCTCACTGGTACAAGAAAAATGAATCTTATCTCTTTGTTGATAAAACACCTTGACCATCATTAACTACATAATAAAACATAATGGTAGCAATTAAATTTGGACAACAATATTAAGTTACCCTGCTTCTTTTAAAATCTCCTTTCAGATAGGTAGAAATATTGCTATACATACTCTGAAAACAGATAATATCAAATGTTGTTAGCTACAGAAGGATTTCTCAGCCGACACTGAGTTACCCAGTTTGAACAAGTCTGAACAAGATATCTGTGAACATTATCAGTGCTAACTCAGGGCACTGCATGAGAAATATAAAGCTTTGAAAAGATATTTTACTCTCAAACTGCTCTCTATCCACGTCTATTAGAATAAAGAGGTTAGAGGATTTTTTCTCAGCCTACACTTGATGTTGTTCCCTTTCCAGGTTACATTGTTTTTCGCATTGCTGAAAGGCTAGCTAAATGCATTGTCAAATTTAGATTACTACTGTTTTCTCATTGTCTGCAAACCCAGCAAGTACGTTTTAAAATATAAGAATAACTATTCTGTATCATAACACCATTTACAAGGTACCAGGAATGGATGAGATTAATTGTGGATTTCACAGGGAGATTTCAACCCAATTTTCGGCACTTAAAGTGAAGTGGCTAATCCAAGCTTATTACCTAGTCAGTAGAGAAAGACAGGCATTTTGTCTTCAAAGAGGTATTAGGGGTTCATGAGAAATTGACTTCTGGAGGTGGGCATCTCTTTCACTCAATGGAGAAGAAGTCCCATTATGATTAGTTTATATTATTTGCCTAACTCTGAAATGCCTAAAGCTACCTGGGTTTACTCCTACTCTGTATCACTGGCAATAACAATGCTTGTAAGAGAATTATAGATGAGAACTAACTGTGAAGGGAGGTGGGGGAAGACTTTTGTCTCATCAGAAAGAAATCTGAAACCAAAAGTTTTGGAATGTTATGAGGTTTGGATTCTATTTGGCTTTGACCAAACAAACTGTAGGATTCAGTGCGTTTCCACTAGTAAACAGAATGCACAGAAACAGTTTCTATTTAATCAGAAATGTATGTGCTTGAAATTTAATTTTCATTTAATACATTCAGTAACTCAGCTGAAGAGGAAGTTTTAGATAACATTCTGTAGTCAAAGTGAGCCTTTGTATAAAAGGTATTTCATTGCTGTCAGTGAAAATTTATTGATTGATAAGATAGAAGCCTAAATATTTTACTTTTATGACTAAAACATTATCTTAAATATTTTAGTTACCAAGGTGCCTGAGCAGAAGGATTCGGATCTAAACATATCTCAAAACTGCATAGATCTAGAGTACAACCTCGTGTATTTTGCAAGTTTTAAAATATTCGAACTTGATCAAATCACAAATTGGGACTCAAAATTTTTCGGAACATTTGAATTAAAAAATACAATTAAAGAAGTAAATTGTTCTCTTCCTCTTTTTGTTTGTTTAATATGGAATACAAAGTGGAGAGCACTGAAATTGTATGACTATACATACATACATGATTATTACATAAACAGTGCCCAGTGTATTTACTTAGTCACTATGTTGAGTGCTATGCACATTTGGATGTCATGGCCAAAGCAGTAATATATCTATTTGTTCTAAAACTACACAGCTAAGGGAGAATCTCTAGAGGTCAGCAGTAGAAAGGCTAAGACATGTAGCTGAGATTTAGTGATTCACTGTAATGAAGAGGATTGAAATACAGTCACGTTAGTTATATGGTTAACATCTCTCTAACATAACAAATCCAGATATTTTTTCCAAAATTCTGATTGGAAATTGTGGAAATATTACTGCATGTGCATTTTGTCCATTGCTTGTCAGGTCTTTTGTAAAAGAAGTGCTTGGACATGGAAAAAATAATAGAAAAGAGACAGACATGCAAGATATTATGGTCAGTAAGAAAAATACTACTTGGACAGTCAGTGAAACTGAAGCTGAAGCTAAAGCTAAAGTTCTTTTAATCTTATTCATTACCATGGAAAGATAGAAACTAAGATATGTATCCATACAGGTTAGGGGCTGACCCCCTGGAAAGCAGCACTGTGGAAAGGGACCTGGGAGTCCTGGTGGACAACAGGATGACCATGAGCCAGCAATGTGCCCTGGCGGCCAAGAAGGCCAATGGCATCCTGGGGTGTATCAAGAAGAGTGTGGCCAGCAGGTCGAGGGAGGTCATCCTCCTCCTCTACTCTGCCCTGGTGAGGCAGCGTCTGGAGTATTGTGCGGAATTCTGGGCTCCCTGGTTCAAGGCAGACAGGGAACTGCTGGAGATGGTCCAGCAAAGAGCTACTAAGATGATTAGGGGACTGGAGCATCTTTCTTATGAGGAAAGGCTCAGGGACTTGGGTCTTTTTAGTCTGGAGAAGAGAAGACTGAGGGGGGATCTTATTAATGCTTATAAATACTTAAAGGGAGGGTGCCAGGTGGGTGGGGAACAGTCTTTTTTCAGTGGTGCCCAGTGGTAGGACAAGAGGTAACAGGCACAAACTTGAACATAGGAAATTCCATCAAAAAATGAGGAGGAACTTTACTTTGAGGGTGGCAGAGCACTGGAACAGGCTGCCCAGAGAGGTTGTGGAGTCTCCCACACTGGAGACCTTCAAAACCCACCTGGATGCCATCCTGTGCAGCCTGCTGTAGGTGTCCCTGCTGTGTCACGGGGGTCGGACTAGATGATCTCCAGAGGTCCCTTCCAACCCCCATCATTCTGTGATTCTGTGATATAGCTAATTAGGCAAATATACTGACTGCATTAACATGAATTTTTGAATTTTATTTGCATTAAGTATCTATATATGATAATGATGTGCACTTCTGCAAATGGGTATGTAGTCATTAATAATCAGGTGCTTCTTAAGCTGTTCCGGGCCTGCGTTCTTGGAGACCAAGAGAGAGGCTTCCAAACAGTAAAAATTCAGATGAAATTTCATGTATATAGCATGATATAACACTTCAAAGTATGTACATACACACACACATGAATGCATGCGTGTGCTATATGTACAGTATATATAGCATATAATGTAAGTGTATATTGAACTCAGATCTTATCACATGCAGCTCTGTACGCTACTAAATTAGAATATTTATACTATGGTAGCCAGAGACGTGTCAAAAGAAAATAACTTTCTTCAAGCAATGTGAAGTTCCCAATGATATACCACACTGTTGGGGTTCTCTTTGTCACAGGTGGCTGCCAGAGTCAGGGACTCCAGGTGGCTTCAGCAGCCACCCTACTCTGCACATGGTCAGAGGGACCTGCAGAGCCTGGTGCCACCACACAGGTTCAGGAGAAATCTCACTTCTGGACCTTATGAAACAACATCACTCCAGGCAGCTGTAGGTAGGCAACACACTGGAATCAGGCTGTCACCTGAGGCTTCAAATTCCCTTTGTACATTTTGGTCTGTAGCTGAGGACAAAAAAGTTTGTTAAAATCTTTTTGAGTGCAGACTGCAGAGCTGGGCCCCCAGAAACCTCAGCAGCTCCAGGAACAGGTCCTCTCAACAGGGTTCATCTTCTTGAGTATACTTCAAGTGAGGCCATGTAAATATAACCAGCATGGAATCAGGAACTGTAGGAGGGAGAAGGAAATTTCTGAAGAAAGAAAATACATCTTAACTATAGCTGCAGGCATCAGTTGCTACCTAGTGACTGTTGAAATTTCAAGTGCACAGAAAAAGAAGGTTTGAATGCTCCAAGAATCACATGAAATGTTATGTGGGTGCTGACCCCAAACACTAAGTTCCTTTGTTAAGTTGTTGTTTTAAAGAAAGGCATATCAACTAGCTACTAAAAGGCTATATTTCATACTTAACAGTTGAGTTCATCAGTCCTACAAGCAATTCCCTTTTCTATTACAATGAATAACCTCATATTGTCATTCTTAACTTATTTAAATCTCTTATTTTTGGTAATAAGGCAGTTACAAAGGATGATACCTAGTATTTAGGGGCACAACTATGAAAAGAAGACTTTAACAAAACAAATAGCCTAGGCTTTTTGTTCCATTGAAATGAAAATTTTGCCCACACACTTTTAACAAAATTTGAACTCCCCTTGTGGTTTCACGGTCCTCTGTGCTCACCTGGAAGAGGCGTGTCTGCCTCCACTGATCCTGCTCAGTAAGCCTAGTCAGTGGTGGGGAAATAAAAATGGAGACTCTTTAGGAGCTGTAAGTGGACAATCAGGAGGTATAAGTGGACACAGGAGAGTTCATGTAAGTTCACATGTAAGTTCCTGCTCCAGGCATTTCATATTCACTGCCTCCTGCAAAACAACCATGTCTTACTTTGGGGGTTACTTAGGACTGTGTTTTTTGCTTGCTACTCTTCTCTGTTTGGTATTTTACATAATCTGTGCTGTTCTTGCATCTCTCTTGAAGTGAAAAACCAAAGCCGTTGCTTCCTCATGCCCTATCTGCAGTTCAATAAAATTTTCCTAATAGTTCTTTTTCTATATTTTGAACTCAACTTGAACATAGCAGGGCTGAAGCTCAGCTGCTTTCTAAACCTTCTTGACTGCCCTTATTTTCTGTTGAACAAACCATCATATTTTCTGCCTATTTCTTTCCTTTTCCATCTGAACTGAGCTATATATAACTTGCTGTGGTTTTTTTACCTCTCAAGCTCTAAGAGCACCTATTTTTTGTTAAAGCAAACCAAAACTGTTAAGTCCTGTATCTTCCATACCAATAGCTGAAATCTCTTCCTGCTCTGTGGCTCTATGATTTTTCCATTTTCCCCGTCAATCTGTAAAAAACAAAAATGCTCAGACAGCACTTCCGTCCTATCTTTCTGACCTATTTTGTCCCCTTGTGGATGAGATCCAACACCTAATGTAAGTGGAATGCATTCTCTGCTTGATCTCTCTGCCAGCCGCCTTTCCTTCTACAACATATTCAAGAAGAGTTTAGTCCTTGCCTTCAACACTGTGCAAAATCTTCTCTTCCCTGAATAACCTTGCTCCCCTTTTAATGTGGTGCTCTCACTCATTCTCACTTGATTTTTTTTTTAATTAGGTCAAACTTTTTTAGACCAGAAAGGGCTATCTAATTTGCAATAATGCGTCCTTCAGTTCATGCAACTTTGCTCAGTGATTCCATCCTCAAATCCAATTTTTCTGTTTGAATTTGAAGAAAGACATGGCACTCTAGATCCATTATATTTAGTATTATTAGATAGGTAGTTCCAGTGGGTATTACACACCTTAATTTTTTTTTTTCAGACACCTTCATATTTTGTTTTCAAATCCTCTTGCCTAGATGGAATCTTTTCTAACTTTCCTATAAAACTGTGATAATTTTCTCATTCAATACAGAAGGGCCATTTTTATAAAACATGCTGGAAGGTAGGAAAAAATTAGTAATTTATTTTATCTTTAACCTATTGAGAAATAAAATCTTATTTTGTATTCAGTTCTTGATGATGTAGCTCCTTTGAGAATCTGTGTCATGTTGTTGTTATACAGTTTGGAAAGAACAATTCATGGATAATTGAAACTATTCATTGGTCTCTAAATTAGCTATAAAACTCACGAAAAAGAGATGAGCTTCTCCATGAACATATCAGTAAAAAAATCTGCTTCACGTTAAAGATTAAAAAAGAAAGCAGAATATCACGAGACAAAGAAACGGATGGAATAAACATTGAACGTATCAATATCAAACAGATCAGGGAAATATTTTTACGGTCTCCCACGCTTTCCTAAGTTTCTGCTATACTTACATATTTATTCCCCTGTCAGAGATCTTGTAGGGCAGCAAAAAAAAGAGGTAGGAAATGCCTTTTTATGTACTTGACTGCAGAAATCAAATACTTTACGGACCTATCAGTAAACATTTTTGGTGAAACCTTTTGTATGAAAAAGAAATGTAAACTATATAATGTTTTCAACTGAAAATTCTTCTGATCACTATTCATATCGATAGTACTATTCAAATGTAACCTAGTACTCATTTCTATTTACCATGTTAGAAAACAGGTGGGAATAGAAGAGATGCCTTAAATACTAGCAATAAGAATGATGTCTAGTGTAGGAAAAGCTGTCCTCTGAGATTTGAGAAATAAAGGTTGTTAATGTTTGAAGACAAACATGAGAACAGTAAGTAGCACGCTGGACAAATTAAGTAGACAGACCGTTCTTAGACACGCAAACCAGAGTCTGTAAGGAAGAGCAGACGTATTTAAATTAGTACTGACAGGAATTTCCATAGGATCTAGAAGAGTGTGGTGTGTGATTGCCCTGTGGGACTTATTGCCAGTGGATAAAATTGGCACAAGGTATCTGTTTTTATAAAAGACATCAATATTTACGTAGATCTTCAAAGCACCCAGTGTTAGACTTCTAAGGATGAAAAAGGAGTTAAGACAAATTTGAATATTAACCCTTCTGCTCCTAACCACAAGACCACCTTTTTAGTGAGGAACTGCAAAATCCATTTTCTTTAGACATTTTGCAAAGAACACCTTGCCTTTCCTGTTAATAGCCAGTGCCAAAGGCAGTTCGACTGGGACGAAATGCTGCCTTGACTGCCATAGCAATTCCTATGCCTGCAAGGGTTTTTATTTCTCTCCCACTCTGAGACAGTAACAGGTGCCACGATGTGCCACAGAGCACAGAGACGTGCACTCTGATACTGCGTGGGATGCAAGCGTGACCAGACCCTGTCTCATGGGGCAGGAGGAAGGTGCAAAGCGGCGACGTGGCTGCCGCAGTGTCGTTTCAGGAGGGAGTACATCTGGCACAGCTGGAGACAGAGTGGGAGGAAGAAACTGGAGGAGGACTGATGGAAACATGTCTCTTTCTCCAGTGCACGATTTGTATCTGGAGTCTACTGGCTGGTGTCCATTGTTATTGCCTCACGTTACCTAGGTGGTCGTGTTTCTCAGTGAAGAGTTTCCAATATTACTACATTTGTTAGGTCAGCCTGTTCCTGTCATTGTCAAGTCCCCTGGCAACATGTAGCACGTTCTTTTCATTTCATCAGTTTGACACAGTCACCTCTTATAGAGCTGAGAAATTGTTTGCTTTAGATGCAGTGTGATTTAATAAGGGACCATGTGAAAGGGTTTCTTTGAACAAGCAGATAATGACAGATTGATCTGGGACGTGTGCACTTTCTTCTGTCACGGCACTTTTCTGTTGCTGAGAAAATAAAGCTGATGTTAACTGCTTGCCCTAGCCTGATGTCAGCTGCCCTCAGCAATCTGAGTGATTTCAATATTAATAATCTAAGAATGGCACCACTCTTCTGCTAGAAATAATAATAATATAATTTGTAGATATTTTTGGTAATATTTTTAGTTTTGTGTTATTAATCTTTTTTTAAATATGTGAAGATAATTTGTTTACATTTGTAGATATTTTGTACTAATTACAAAAGAAACATGAGTAATACTAATTGTTTCTCAGTGGCAATTTAAATGGGAAATACAGATAGAACCATAGTAAAACAAAAATTAAGTGCTTTTCTGTGTACTACTGATTGGATATAGATACCTAAAGATCTGTATGTTCCATTCTGATTTAAGAAAGATTGCCAGTCTGGATTTATATTTGGGTTTTAAAACGAAAATCTGAACCAAAATCTGAGCATCTTGTGAAATTCACATACGTGCTTCCATAAGTAGATTTTCTGAAATGAAAATAAAGATGTCATTATTTCTAGAGGCCCAGAGAGCTAGGAAAACAGTTATACTCATGAACACAGTCCTCTCTCATAAGAACGCAAGACTTTCAGACTGTGTATCTAAATCAGCTAGACCTGTCTAATATTTATTAGCTGCCTTATCTCCAATAACTCATGCTCTGGATAATGACTGTATGAACTGGGAAAAGACAAGAGTACTCAGCTCCCTACTGTACCTTTCCAAACTTTAGTCATCATTGGCTTCGTGGACTTAGTTTGCCAGTGATTTATTTAGTGGTTACCAAGAAAATATATTTTGGGACCTGTGCTGGAGAAAAGTAAGTACTGTCAGTAATTATTCACTAAATATTATGTAAGAAACAAATCCCCTTTCATAGTTCCAAAATCAGTCAGAGATATTAAGTTATGATGATGTTTTTTATCTATCATACAATTTACAGAAACATTATTTCAATGGGAAGGATAATCTGCAAATGATATAAAAGATGAACTGCCTTTCAAAAGTATATGAAAACTGCAGGAGTGTTTCTACTGATTCTAACAGATTTTGGATAAAGGCTATTGGAAATGAATAAGTATCTGTCTCTTGACTAGCAGGCTGTCTAGACTGGTATATAGCCTAATTTTAGACTAATACTAGACCAATATATACATTTTAGTCTCATCATTTAAAAAGATCTATCTGTAGTCATAACAAGTCCAACTGGAGAATACGAATTCTTGCTTCTTAAGTTAATAATTTTTGCTTGCTTAATGTTCTTTAAAAATATTACTTTATAGGAATTTTCTGTTAATTTATGTTATTTCATATGATCTAACTATGTATTTATGCATTTATTTGAATAATTGTATCTTGAAGACAACAGATATATATAAAATTTGGAAAATTAACTACCATTGGTAGATGTTTAAGTACATTTGTAGCTATACTTTTAAAATTAATTCATACATCATTGATATGAATGCATTTGTGTTTTTCACAGATACAGATTTTATGTAATTTATATCTCTTTGGAACACTGATTTAAAGAATTACTTGGGTCAGAGTTAAAGTTGTTGTTTTTCATGAATTATGTGTTTTTACCAGAAAAACTTTTGTTCCATAGATGTAAATTTAACAGGTAACGTTTCAGGACATTATAAAAAATACTTGAAAAGTTTACATCACAAGATGACAATATTCTGATGTCAAGGGTTGCCAGTCAAACTTTGCTTTGAATAATATGAAGACATGAAAATTTCTGCGTGACAGGTGGTAGACAGGAAACATCTACCATCTTTGCATAGGAAATTAAACACGTGTAGAATAAGGGGTTGAGCACTGCTTTTCCAAGGGCAAAGACCTCAGGCTTCTGTCTCTGGAGCTGAGGAAAATGCTACTCGCTGTAATCTGTAGGAAAATTTTCAGAATCTTTTTTAGTTCTGTTAATGTAATAAATAGCCACAGTTTATTAACTGTTAATAAAATTCTAATTGATGGTCAGGTTCATAAAGAGGTCAAATCTGCTAAACGTTAGTAAACATTTATGTTGTAAAACAACGTTACAGGATGACACCGAGCTGGTATTCAAATAACTATTACTCGGAGAACATGTGCAAGACAAGGCCAGTTTACATACCCTCCCTGCTCACTATTGTGTTTTGGCAGCATCAGTAACATAGTGTTACACAAAATGTTTAAACAGGACTTCCTTATTTAATGTGCATCTTTTAAAGGACATAGTGCCCTAGTGTTTATAGAAGACAGAGGAAAATAGTATTTTCATAAGCAGCTTACAGCTGAAGCAGACGAAAGGGAAAGATGTCATGAGGAGAAGAGGATGTGACAAAATTTATTTTTTCTTGCTTCTACCTTTTCCTTTTTTACTCTGTTTTGCCATAGACTCTTATATTTACATAAAATTTTGTCCTATGCTTTCACCTGTCATTCCTCAGGGAGCACTGTTATTACTTAACTCCTTACTTTACTGACCTAAAGTATCCTTGTCACCTCCTTGCCATCTGAAGATGGAGAATGCTCCAGTAATATTCACAGGCTCTGAGAAGTCTATGACTGTGGATGAGTTTGCTGCCTTCTCAGGGAATAATCAGACAGCCTTGTGCTGGGTTAACTGGAGAGCCTCCTTAGAGCCTCACAGCTGGCAGTCCTACTTGCCCCAAAGGAGAGGTCAGAAAGATGTGTTTGTGCCTGCTGGTGACTGTTAATGGAGATCTACTCTAGTTTGGGTAGTTTGGTACTAGAGAGAATGGGAGTGCTCCCACCAACCTTCGTAGTGCCTCAGCATGAAGTTTTTGACTTCCGCTTGAAGGGTGGTGGTGAATGGTTGCTGTTGGTGATCTTCCACTGTGGATCTGAAAGATCTGCAAAAATTAATCTGATCATATCCTCAGGAAGAATGGAGGACTTTCCTCCTAGAAATGTAGAAAGAAATATTTTTTCACATTTTTTCATATCTTGATATCAAATTTTACCCTTGTTTATTGTACCAAATGGAAATTAATACCTTTTGTAGTTTAACTTGAACAATAACAATACATAGATACTTGTCATGGTTTAACCCCAGCTGGCAACTAGGACCTTGCATTCACTCATTTGCTGCCCCCCCGTAGTGTAGGGAGAAGAGAGGGAAAAAACCAAAACCCCCTTGTTGGTTGAGATAAAGACAGTTTAATAGAACAGTAACAGAAAATAATCATAATAATAGTAGTAATAATAATAATAATGGTAAAAGAATATACAAAATAAGCGATGCAATACATTGCCCTCACCACCCAATGATCGGTTGCCCAACCTGTCCTGAGCAGTGATTGCAGATTCCTGCCCCCATGGCCAACCACCATTTATATACTGAGCTTGATGTCTATGGTATGGAGTATCCCTTTGGCCAACTTGTCCTGTCTATGCTCCCTCTCAGCTTGTATGTGTAGCTGAAAATGTCCTAGACTTAATATAAACATTACCTACCCACAAATCAAACAGTATGTGTAATCAACATTATTCTCATACTAAATTCAAAACACAGCAGCTACTAGGAAGAAAGTTAACTCTATCCCAGCTGAAACCAGGACAATACTCAAAAGAAAATCAGGCTGAGAAATTGAAAGACTTTTGAAAGGAAGTTACTGTGCTCAGCTCTCTCCTCCATTGCAGAAGTTATACTCAGGTGTTACTGCTTTCATGTCAAGAAATTTATGCAGTCTTACAGCTGCTCTAATACTGTTAAAAAGACAACTCCATAACAGCAAATGCATAAATGCATAAACTTCTTTTAAAAGAAGTCTGCTGCCTGTGGTGGAGAAGACTGCAGTCCTCCTCAGGAGGTCTTGAGAAAGGTTTAGTAGAAGACAAGTGCCCTTTTTGTCATGTTTCTGTATCCATGCACTTTTCAAAGGCATTGAAGAAACATAGCATCTGAATTCTATCAGTTTTCGGTGGGAAATAGGTATCCAGCTGCTATTTGTGTTCTTGAAAACATCTAACAAAACAGCTGAGGTATCCCTTAGAAACTCCTGGCTTTACCAGGGGATTCCCCTGTGTTCTCTCACCAACATGAAAAAACATTTAAGTTATAGACAATTCAAAAAAAAAAAAGGGATTTTATACAGGTCCGCAGGGGAAAAAAGGTGTGTTTATTTACAAAAATGTTTTGTGATCCATATATTTTTCTTGTTTTTGTTTTTACATTCCATGATGCAGTTTCCCACTATTGCATTTTTTAGGAGAACAGCCTGTATTCCAGAATTCATTATTTTGTTTGACATGAACATTCCTCTTCACTTATAGCGTCCAGCAGAGAGCCTGATGTAAACGGCCTTGAAAGTCCAACTCTCCTTCACCTGTTCTCTCATATTGAATTTATTAAGCAGCAGATGGCCAGGGACAACGTACAGTTTGTCAGATTTGAATCAATAGATCTCCATGGTGTATCAAGATCAAAGAATGTTCCTTCTCGCTTTTTTCACGTAAGTTTTTTGGTTTCTAGCTGTACCTTTATGTGTTTTCATGGCCCTGTCCTTAATTTATACTTTATTTTTTTTTTCATAGTGCAAGCAGAAACTTAAACTTAGAAAAAAATTATCTGTTCCCTCCCCTTGTCAATGTTCCCAAAGGATCTGGACTTTTTTCATCACTGCAATCATCCATTCCTCTCTTCCCCAAAATAGTAATGTAATTAAATAAGGCTAGTAATTTCAGTTCTTTGCACTTCTAATAATCTCTTTCCTCAGAATTATCTTTTCAGGTTCAATGGATTATAAAGACTTTGTTTTACTGAACATCAGTAAATTGCAAAAAGAAAGGAGTAAACACTGAATGAAAGAAAACGACTGAATGAAAATAATTTTAGCTATGAGAAATTTTATAGTCACCAGTCACATAAGGATGTATCACTGGGTTGCGTGATGATTTAATAGCAATGTTAGCCATATTGATGATTCAGGAAATAAGAACCAAATCAGGAAGCAATCCTCTCTGTGTGTATCCTTGAGCGATCAGCCTTTTCAGTATATTGCTGCTGTGATACTTCATGCGCATAACTACATTATACTTTCACTCATATATCACTATGAATATTTTAAGCTTTACTGAGTGATCACAAAAAAAGATATGAACATGAAAATATGTAGAGCACTTCTGTTTCAAGTTCCTTCTGAAGCCTAAGCCATGTTTTCATTATTTCCCTTTTAGATATTGCTAAACCGCAAATGTTTCATCTAGATACAATTTTCTCTCTCTGATGTCATTTGGATTTTATCAAAATAAACATTCTCTCAGTCATTTTAATTGTTGTGAGGGTGGTAGGTTAATTGCAACTTCTCTTTCACATGCAATGTCAAACTGTGCATGTCTAGTTCAGCTTGTTCAGAGTTGGCTTTTGTATTTACCTTATTTACCATCTGAACAAATTGCAGCTTTGCATGACAGTCTAAATTTCTGGACAGAGGAAAACTGTGTATGTGCATACCCGCACATGTATACACACAGCAAGTGAGAGTAATTTCCTCTTTTTCCCCATCTTTTTGGGTAGGGGGCTGGAGGAGGGAGAAGTAGTCCTGCAGGGTAATTACCTTCAACACATTTTCACTGTTGAATTGACAGCTTAGACATCTTGAAGCACTATTCACCATCTCGTGCAGCTTTGGTTATGGGTGTTGCGTAGGGAGAATTGTTACCACTGGACTGCCACCCACTTAAGAGAAAGTAGACTTTATTTATTTATTTATCTATTTCAAGAGAAGCCACTGTATGTGGGTTGAAGTATTTCAACAATTTTCTATCTGGATAGGCAAAGATTTGGTTTTTTCAGCTCTGAGCCTGCCCCTTTTTAGGTTTGTTCTGTCTCCTCTGCTCAGTCAGATGATAATCCGTTCCCTTAGAAGAATAAAGGTAAGATGTAAACGTGAGCCAAATTTCACTTGATAGAACTTGGCATAACTGCAGTTTTCATCAGCTAAAGGTTTGAATATAAGGTAAGTTGTAAAGATGCTTCTTTGAAAGTAAATGATCCTTCCTTGGGGTCCTATCTACATTGCATTTGCGTAAGCTGAAGCTCTCTGTTCAAATGGAGAAGAAAGTATAATTACAAGTTGATCTTGTTTGCTACCTAGAAGGGGAGTACTGAATCATTAGAATAATTTCTCACTTGAAAGTGCTTCCCTTCATTTTTTTCCCCCAAACTTATTAAGACCAGAAAGTGAGAATTTTCAGTTGAACTTTTTTGAAATACGGTGAGGTACGTGCTATGGTATTTAAAGAGAAGTTACAGCTTGAATTTCTATTGCAATGAGTCTTGTGTGGTCATTTGGATCTATGTAAAAGAAAGGCTCAGAGGATATGGAATCCTAATAGAGTAACTGTAGATAGATGTTTGACGTGAAAAATTTCCACCTAACTGGTCATGCTTATATTTGTATAAAGGCCATGGAAAATAGGTGTTGAACATTTTTTTAATTCTATATGGAAATACAAAAAATGTTAATTGGGATATGTAATAACAGAGTTTTTATACCAATCTTGTAGAAGTTTGTTCTGCTTCATAATGACACAGTAACTGGCTGTTGCCCTCCACTTTAGCGATCGCTGCATTTCAGTGTTCTTTTAGGAAAAATACTATTGTTCTTACTGAGAATCTGAGTTTGATATATTTTACATACATAAAAATACTGTTGAGTTCTTTTCTCATTTGGTAACCTGTCATTCTGCTCTGTGTTTAGGAAAAAGCAATTCATGGTGTTTCCATGCCCAGAAGTTATCTTGAGCTGACCCTGAATCCTAGAGATAATGAATTAGATTACATAAATGCAACCAATTTTAATTGTGACATAATCCTGAACCCTGATTTATCAACGTTTCGAATTCTGCCCTGGACTGAGCAGACTGCGAGAGTGATATGTGATTCCTTCACCGTGCTGGGCAACCCGCTAATGACCTCACCAAGGCACATTGCCAAGAAACAGCTGAGCCAGCTTCAGGACAATGGCTTTTCTCTGCAGTCTGCCTTCACTTATGAATTTTGTATTTATGGCATTACTGAGATTGTAAATTCAAAGACAATATCCTTTCCTGCAGCCACGATACTAAATAACCATGACCAGACTTTCATTCAGGAGCTCATTGAAGGAATGTATTATGCTGGTGCCAACATTGAAAGCTTTTCTTCTTCCAGTGGGCCTGGGCAAATGGAGATCACTTTTCATCCAGTGTTTGGCATAGATGCTGCTGACAGTGCCTTTACATTTAGAACAGGCATTAAAGAGGTGGCTAAGAAGTATAACTACGTGGCTAGCTTTTTCTCAGAATCAGGATTCTACAATTCAGGGGCCCTGTCACATAGTCTGTGGGATTTGAATGGCCAGAAGAATTTGTTTTCTGTTGGTTATGGAGTTGAGGAGCTCTCAGATATTGGGAAAAATTGGTTATCGGGTCTCTTGGCACACACAGCAGCTATCAGCTGCTTGATGGCTCCTACCACCAGCTGCCGTAAGCCGTATTCTAAATACAGTAAAGAATCAAAAGAGACTGTAAATGCAAAATGGGCATATAATGATAACAGCTGTGCCTTTAATGTCAAATGTCATAGTGGAAAAGGCACTCGTATAGAGAATAAATTAAGTTCTGCTACAGCAAACCCCTACCTGGTGCTTGCTGCTACTATTGCTGCAGGTCTAGATGGAGTAAAGAGAGGACTTAGGTATGATGATATGCTCCAAGAAGAAAATCACACTGCTGATCTGAAACATTCGTCAGTCCCTCTGAAACTAGAAGATGCTCTTGTTGCACTCGAGAAAGATTCGTGCATTAAGGAAGCATTAGGTGAAACTTTTATCCGATACTTTGTTGCCATGAAACATTATGAGTTAGAAACTGAAGAAATGGACAGTGAAAGGAATAAATGCCTGGGGTATTTTATTTAGAAGGAGCACTTTTCTGTAGTGATGCTGTGTAAATGCATACAGTGAATGGCTAAGTATCTTGAAATTGGTAAAAGTATTTAAAAATGGTTTTAATGCTTTAGGATTTTTTTTTCTCCTTTGTATAGTATGTGGTGATTGCACTTTATTGTCTGTGTACATTCAGGACAGTGCAAAGCTGATACTTATGAAAGAACATTAACAGGCTTTTAAAAAACAGTATTTTTTTTCAATTTAAGTGAATAGACCTGCTGGTGAAAAGAAGAAAAGAGAAGGTCAAATGGAGAAAAGCAACTGTACAACTGTAATAGGATTGTCTAATGTGGAGAAAAGCAGAAATAATGGGGGCAGGGGGCAGGATAACTGAAGGAAGAGGGGAATTTCTTATTCAGCATGGTTATGGGATTTGTCCCAGCTTATTCAGTAGCTGAAGGGTTGTTACACTAGAAGAATCTTACTTTGATTTAAAACTTAGGCTGGAATGATGAACATTGTAGAGAGAGAGAGGCAAAGGACTGAGGCTCTAGAACCTGAGAGGCAGAAATCAGTATCTTAATGGACATAAATAAAAAGACAGGAGGGAGGTGTGGGTATAAAATAACCTATACATCAGGACTTCTGCTGCTGAATGAAGTTTGCAAGATTTGTAGTGGGTAAAGATACTAAAAGAAATCAAAGAGTGGCTTGAAGGGCTAATGATTGATAGAAAGCCAGGAGCATCAGGCCACTGTGCAACAAAAAAGGACCTGGTATTATGTCTGTTTTGATAGTTATTGGGTTAATTCAGAGATGAATGATAAATGAAGAAAAAAAGGTCAAAGAAGCCAGAGAATGAAGAGCTTAAACTGGACTTTTTACATGTTCGAAACCTGATGTTATCAAGGATGAAGAAGATGACTGTGAAGAGAGGAATAGAAAGAGTAGGTTAAAACCGGAAAAAATGAAGATGTGAACTCAGAGACTGGCAAATAGTGGTAAAACAGAGGAAGAAAAGACCTATCCTAGAATTAGAAAAATAAACTCTTTTTGGAATCTCAGGAGCTGGTTTTTAGATTTGCTCTCTGCTTTTGTTACTTGTTGCTGCTGTAATCATTTATTATTAAAGACAACCCTTGTTTTGTACCCCACCTCCACATTAACAGTGATTTCTGATGTTCTTTATCCTGCCCCAGTGTTTTGATGTATGTGAAGGGATTTGTGAGTGAAAGTGTTTGGACATCAGTGGAGTGAAAACAAGGTTCAGTCAATGCCTCTGCCAGCTTGCGGAATGAGAACGCGTGAACAGAAATGAGTTAGTTGCCTACTGTTGGATCTGCCATTCTTCCCCTACAGAGTACTGTACTTGAAATGTAGCACCTGGTATGCTAAAACTTTTTGTGGGATTCCAAAGAAGAACTCACTTTATACCCGGGTAGCAAGAGGAAATAAATAATCTAAGGAAAAATGATGAATGTATTCCCTTGTCTCAATCTGTGGTTGGCGGGTGGATTTGCTTATCTCCCTTAGTCACCTAACACATTTCTTTGGGTGCTCCATATCATGGGACTATTTCTCTTTGGTCCAGGCTGATTTGCATTGGCCAGGCCTAGCCTTGCATTTAAGCAGAACTTCCCATTCTGAAAAGATGTTTCTCTTTTGCTACCCTAACACTTCTTCAGGGGCTCTAGTCTGTCTTATGACCTGTCTTCTGTCTTCTCTTTCTGTTTATTTCCCACTCTCATCTTCACAAGCTCTTGGCAGAAAACACCCATAAAAATTATTTCTTTGCTTAGACAGCTTACTTACCATACTCATTATTTAGTCCCAACAGTCACACAGGTTAATAGCTATTCCTTGGTTCTTCATCTGGCAAGGATGTACTAAAGCACAACGCTGCATGTACAATGTGTGTTAATGTGATAGGATTTTTGTATGGTAGTAAGTACACTGGCTAAACAAAGATGTACCAGAAATGGCTATGGAACATGTATTAAGCTTCTGCAGGGATAATGATCTTAATTTTACAATTCATCTAGAAGTTGATCTTCAAATAGAAACATATTCCCACGCTAGATTTTCCAAAATCCAATTTCAGATCTGTACCTGCTTTTCACAGATTATTCTTTAAAAATAAAGCATATTAAACAAAACAGAAATGAACTCAGCCTTCTCAATGAAATCTTACCAAATTGAGTTACATTGCTTGTTCAGTTCTTTTGGAACTTGGAAAGCTACCCTGGCATAACACCAACCACATTTCTAAGTTGAAATCTTGGAAGATATTTAGGTTCACTTTCTATATTGTACTACTTCTGGACCTGATTATAAGGATGGCAAAATGAATGAAAGAATCGGATAAAACCATGTATTTTTCTATTCATTTTATGTATATTTATATATAAGTAGGATGTCATGCTACTTACTATACCAATTTTCAAACAAATTTTTGTTTATAAGACGCTTTGTGGTTTGTCTTGGATTTATAATTATCTGTCACTGTATACAGTCACTTCTTAAGAGATAATATATAATGTAATTCTATAACTGAATTTAATGAAGTTCATTATATATTATAGGTATTATCCATATTGTTTTCTTATCACAAAATTGAAGAAATAAATACATCAAAGCTAAACCTTTCACTGCATATGTCCAACTATCTGATTAAATTCAGTTATAGAAAGCCAATATCTAGAAACAAAAACCAACTGAATAGAACTGATGTTTACAGGTTATCTTACAGAAAGATAAGATAAATTGATAAGATAAATCTCCATCTATTTTCTAAGTAGTCCTCAATGACATAGGCTCTGAAAAGACAGTGACTACGTGATTAAATAAAAACATTTCATGTTTCTTGCAAAAGAATGTCTTTTTTTTTTTTTTAAATAGAAGGTTCACAAATGTATCTTGAAGCTAGTGTGCCCTAAATTTTCGTCAATATTGGAACAGGTTCAGTATTGTTTTCTAAACATGTTCTATATAATAAAAATAAAATAACTCCAACTCTGTAGGAAAACATAAAAAATATATATTTTAAAATAAGCAGTTGTGCATTTTTAAAGTTGCGGGCACCCCCAACCAAATTTCAATGCATATTATTTAGAAAGGCAACTAGAAAAAGATAACTGCTTCATACTGCTCAATTGAAATGAATTACTATTGACTGCTGTATTGCTAACTTTTCTTCTTGAAGCATTGTCTGAAAATACTCTTCACTGTTCTAGAGCTCCAAGATAAACGTCTTGAGCATCGCTATTTAGATAATTTAAACTTGTGCAGTGTTATAAATTTAGAATAAAAAGACATTTGAAATCTGTAGTCTTGCATAAGGTCCTGATGATTTTGCAGGTTACTACAGTCAGATTTTGCAAAGCTTTATATAAGAAATTTCTGATATTAATAAAGTATCTTTTAGTCTTTTCAGCTTTAAGCAGATTATATATTTATATCTTTGTTGACAAAGTGGTACTACTTTTGACATTGTGCTATATCATGACTGCTTTTTCTACATGTTTGTCCATGCCAGGCCTTGGTTCCATAACGTACAGAAGAATTACAAGGAGCACTGCTATAAACTCCTAAGCCTTTTCACATGCTGGAAGGTGGCTTTTGCAATGCCAGCATGGTAAAGGCATTACTGTAGTTTGCAATTCAATACATGCAGGTAAATAAACAGTTGCTAGGCTAGCTGAGCTTTTTGGTCAGTGCCATTAGTAATCATTAAATAAACATTCTCTCAAAAGAGTAAAAGGATATTTTTTACCAGAAAAGTTAGAAAACTGTTTCATAATTAACAGCTAGGGTATATAGACTTTTACAGAAGACACCACCTCTCCTGCGAAGACAGGCTGAGAGAAAGAGTTGGGGTTGTTCAGCCTGGAGAAGAGAAGGCTCCAGGGAGACCTTATAGCAGCCTTCCAGTATCTGAAGGGGGCCTACAAGAAAGCTGGAGAGGGACTTTTTGCAAGGGCATATAGTGATAGGACGAGATGGACTGGCTTCAAACTGGAAGAGGGGAGATTTAGATTCGATATCAGGAAGAAATGTTTCACTGTGAGGGTGGTGAGGCACTGGAACAGGTTGCCCAGAGAAGCTGTGGATGCCCCATCCCTGGAGGTGTTCAAGGCCAGGCGGGATGGGGCTTTGAGCAACCTGTTCTGGTGGGAGGTGTCCCTGCCCATGGCAGGGGGATTGGAACTAGATGATCTTTAAGGTCCTTTCCAACCTAAAATATTCTATGATTCTATGAATATTCCATATTGCGTAAGTTGTATAACCTATTTAGCGTTTGCATCATTACTATACATCAACAAATATTTTAATTGTAAAGCAAATTTATAGTCTTTCTTATAATGTGAAGTGGGAGATTTTCCACAGAGAGTGTATCCCAGAGAGAGAGATCGTAAATTTAGCTGATATTTTTCAGAAGTCATTTATTAATAAAAGCAACAGTTGATCTGAAACTAGTAGCAAACATGATGAGAATTCAGTGTATAATTTAAGTGGAACAGCAAATTAAATAAATTTTACAAAAAATCTAAAAAGAGAAATGGATAACTATAAAAGATTTACCTGTCAAGATGGAAGAATGTATAGAATAGGATTTGACAGGGGTCTGTCCTGGAGTCCAGTGTTCATTGTTTTCCCTAATCACCTGGCTAATGAAACAGAGAACAGGCTTACTGTCTTCAAAAGCACCAAACGGTTTTTTTCCCCCACTTATGTAGGACAAGATAAAAAGAAAAAACAGTGTAAACAACTGGGAGAAATGTTTGGGGGAAAAGAAAAGTACTTGAACAAGGATGAGTGCAAGATACTACACTGAGACAAGGATGTGAACTGCCAAAGTACGTGTTTGTTTAGAGAGAAGTCTGGGTTGTGTTTGTTTCACTAGCTCAGCAATTTCAAAGAAGAGGCAGATCAGGAAATATAAACAAGGGTACAGCTTGCAAGAACCAGAAACTGATCCTTTTGCTCAATTAAATTCTTCTCAGGATTTGATAATAAGGTGCCACTCTTTAAACACATGTAGATTAATTGGAGAAAATCCAGAGGGGACCAAAGCAAATGATCATAAGTCTAGGTAGGAACTATTTACTAGGAAGAACCAAATGACTGTTTTTAGCTTAGAAAGAGGAGATAGCGTATAGGTGTTAATAATAGTTTTCAGGCATGTAAAAGATGCAGCTAAGTAGCAGGGTATTATCTTTTCTTCCTGTCCACTGCAGTTAGAACAGAATAACAGACTTGTATCAAGGAAGATTCAGACTAGACAGTCTGGAAAACTTAATAGTGTGAATAGAGAATGAAAGTGGTAACAGGTAGACATCTGTGGAAAGTCAAAGGGTTTTGATAAGGGACACCAAAGTGTAATGTATGATGTACCAAGATAGTACATCCTCAAATGCATAATATTTACAGGTATAATAAGCTGGCTCATTTTCCTTGTTTGCTGGGGTCTCATGTTGCTGTGTGATCGTGGAACAGACTGCTAGACTGTGCTCATAAATGAGTTTATAGGAAAGGAAAATATTTTATCTATTTTAGAAGATAAAAATAATAGCTAAATCACATTATTTTTTAATGGGGAAATTTTGTTAATAATGTGTGTATGCAGGGAAGAAGGTAGACCAGAAGATATGTACTAGCAGAGCAGTCAGAAAAACTGATTTACTGCTACAGTTAGACAGAACATGTAATGAAACACTAGGAACACAGTGAAAATGTATTGAAACACTATGCTATCATTGCTCAGGTAAATTTTATGTTGTGCAATGAACAACGAAGCTACCTCACATCCCTTGTTACGCATCACATCTTGATCTATTTTGTGATATAGTATCAGAATAACACAAAATCTACAGACCCCTCCATACAGTAGCTTATTTTGAATTTAGAAATGCCAGGCTTCAGGTTTTGTGACACATGGAAAGAGAATTTTACTTATTAACTAACATTTCTCCAGCATGTCTAGCCGCTGACATCATGCACACAAGTGAATATTCAGACTTTCTTCTTTCAGTCTCCAGCCAGAGGGCAGCAGTGTACCGTGCAACTTTGCTCTGGAACCTCAAGCGCTCGTGCTGTGCTGAAAAATGCCACATTAAAATATACCTATACTTACAACATTTTAAAAAAAGGTAGCATGGCAGCTGAAAGCTAATGCATATCTTTGTCATTTGTTTAGTTAAGCTTAGTTAACTGATGAATTTGCATAGCCTTTTCAGTAAAGGTTGCACTGTAAGACTAAAAATATTGTTTTAATTCTTGATAACACTGTATAAATCTTAATCTAGTAAAAGGCGTATGTCTATATTCATGTGTGTGCATATGTGTATCATCTTTATGTATTCTTTAACAACATCACAACAAAAGTACAAGTCATTTAATGGCAGTATTCAGTATTTGTAATTTAATGTACACCATCACTGGAAGTTCTTTCATACTTCCATCTTATTAAAATACTTTGGGAAATCTTCTTGCTTCCAGGGGCTGCCATTTTACCTATACTGATTCCCTTCCTTTCCAAATCTTTTTTTCCTGTTTGCTGGAGGAAAATTGTAAATAGATACTGGACAAATGCACCCTAGACACACCTATTCCAACCACCTTTCTATTTCTGAGCAAAAACCTAACTCTACCCAGAATTTAAATTACTGGAATTTAGCTACACATTCTAGATATCAGTCAGTATGTGAGACAGACATTTAAAAGTGGTTCTGACTCCATATATGTATACAGCTTTGCTCTGCAAGTCTGCTTCCACAACTCACATTTTTTCACGTATTTAATCTCTTCACAAAGTTGCAATATTCAAGTCTCAACAATCTCTTTCCTCCAACACTTTCTTTGCAAAATCCTTATGATTTTTTTTAACTGAAGACCTGAACTATATTCAAAATTCTTCAAATTCTTGACATAAAAAATGATCCTGCAAGGTTGTTGCAGAGCATTAATTTAGCTTCTCTGAAACTGTTGTTTTAAAGCATTTTAATACAACTTCTGTGGAAACCAGACAAATGTGGTCCCAGGGTATGGCAGGAAAAGAAGCAAAGAGGAGAGGAACTATTTACAAGCAATGCCACTAAACACGTATGTGAGACTTGAGCAGGGGGAGAAAGATGTGAAGAGGTCTGAGCAGGTGAGAGTGCTTCGTGCAAGCTCTAATTCATCACCTGAGAAAAACTCAGAAAGGCAGTGGGCAGGAGACCAGCTCCTGGATGAAGAATGATTGGTTGAAGGTGAGAAACCACTTGGATGAGCTTGCAACTACAGAGCAATTTTCTTTGATTGACAGTATTCAACAACAATTGTTCAACTTAATCTGTAATTTAAGAGTGTTCTTTGATTTCTTTGCTGACACTGAGCTCTCATCATAACAACATCCACAAATAGTGCTTTCTACCATCTCAGAGTGGGTATGACATTCTTTCCTGGTAAATGTTATGTTCTTAGTTTTTCCACTCCTTTTTTTTTGTTTGTGTTATAAGGCTACAGTACATGTCAGATGGAACCTGTCACCACTTACAGAATTGCAGTTAACACATGACATTGTTTTGTGCCTCTTCCATACACACTCTACATGGTCTTTCCATAGAATTCAAAAGCTGTTGGGCACAGACTTACCCAGACTCAATTTTAGGCACTTAACTGGTAAACATCAGTTAGGGTCTTAGCTCCCATAAGCCCCCTGGCTGCTCAGTGGCAAGAGATAGACAGCTCCAAAGGGCAACCAAAATATTATATTCTTTTCTATACTGTATTTTTTAAGTTCTGTTGCAGTAGCTTTAAAGTTAAGGCTAAGGACAACCTTACTGAAACCTGCTTTCTTAGACGTTGTTCAAGAGTGTACTGGGTCTGGTTGGGATGGAGTTAATTTTCTTCATAGCAACCCATATGGTGTTGTGTTTTGGAGTTGTGACTAAAATAGTGTTGGTAACACACCAGTGTTTTAGCTACTGCTGAGCAGTGCTTACACAGCATCAAGGTTTTCTCTGATTCCTACTCTGCCTTGCCAGTGAGTAGGCTGGGGTGCACAAGAATTTGGGAATGGACAGCTGGGAGAGCTAACCCCAACTGACTAAAGGGTTATCATGTACAATATGATGTTATACTCAGCAATAAATCTTTGCAAAGTTAGTCTTTCCAAAGTAGCCATTGCTTGGAGACCAGCTGTGCGTTGATCTGCTTGTGGAAGGTGGTGAGTGATTGCCTTTACATCACTTGGGTTTTTTTTTTCCTCTTTCCTTCACTTGTTAAACTGTCTTTATCTTGACTCATGAGTCTTTATCCATGTTTGCTCTTCCAATTCTCTCCCCCGTCCTGACGGAAGGGTGGTTGAGTGAGGGACTGGGTGGGTACTAAGTTGCTGGCCACAGTCAACTCACTACAAACTGTTATTCGAATACTTGTACCCCTGGCCCAAACCAACCCCAGGTAAAAGACAGTGCATTAGCTAAAAATCTTGCAGTTTTTGGAGGGAGATTAATGATGTGTAGTGTTAGTAATATTAGGATTTTTGTGGAAAAGGTGGAAAAGTCAGGGTTTTGAACACTGGGAGATATGAGGCATACATAGTATACTGTCTATGCCTGGGCATTAGATGTCTTGGAGAAAATGACCTTCTCTGTATGACACCTTATTAGTGAATGGATTGGTAACAAATGTATTTTAATCCGGACTCTGTGCTCTGGAGGCTGCTTTTTATATTTAGATATTTCATCGGCTGCAGATATTGTTTGCCACATGGCAGCTTCAGTGTTATCAGTTGAAGTCCAGCCTATTCTCCAGCAGGACTTAGTGGGCACATCATCAGAGGGTCACAACAGAGCTGCACAGTGAAATCTTCCGTGTCCCCTAGTAAATCAGAGTGTTTCACATGGAAGTTACAGTTACAGATGCACGACACTGGAAGTGAGCAAAAAGAGTCTCACAATGAAGCTACACCATAAGGTTCTGTATCTTGTACAGCAAATCAATATAAATTTACAATAGAATTACATGCTAAGCTTCTCTGTATTATACGCTAAATCATGGAAATTCACAATAGGGTTCACCTTTAAGCTCCCATGTAATACATGATAAATCACTAAATTACAGCAAGGCCCATCAAGCATCTTGCTTTATTTGGGCTATATTATTATTGCTGTAGTGATGTTGGAGCATCTGTCATTGACAGGTAAAGTTAAGGAAAATGGCAAATCACTTTGACTTTGAAGATGCACATGGAATGTGGCCACCTCTCGCTGATTCAAATTTGTTCTTCCTTTAGGATGCTCACCATGCTCCTTGGAAACTCGGTAGCTTTGCAACACACAGGAGCATATTAACAAAAGAATTTTAAACATCGAAGGATGGTGAGATGGTCTCTTTAGCATAGGTATTCTGCATGTTGCTCCATCACTGCTGACCTGATGACCTCACTTGACAGTGAGGATGAACTAATCCTGGAACTCCACAGGTTGCATTGTCAACATATGCATTCATTAAGTAAAAACTTGAAAGTAACTTTCAGTTCTTCCATTTTGGGGATACTTTGCCATGCAGTGAAGACTTCACTAGAATCATAGAATCAGAGGATACCAGGATACTTGGATCATCTGGTCCAACCTTTCTTGGCAAAAGCATGGTCAAGACAAAATGGCTCAGCACCCTGTCCAGCTGAATCTTAACAGAGGCCAATGATGGGGAATCCACCACTGCCCAGGGGAGATTATTCCAATGGCTGATTGTTCTTATTGTGAAAAATTTCCCTCTTGTGTCCAATCGAAATATCCCCAGAAATAATTTCTAACAGTTACCCCTCATCTTTTCCATGTGACTCCTTGTATAAAGGGAGTCTCCATCTTCTTTGTAGCCACCCTTTAAATACTGGAACATGACGATAAGGTCTCCCCTAATCCTTCTTTTCTCAAGGCTGAACAAAACTAGTTCTCTCAGCTTTTCCTCATATGGGAGGCTTCCCAGTCCTTTGATCATCCTGGAGGTCCTTCTCTGGACCCTCCCCAGCCTGTCCACAACTTTTTTTGTACAGCAGCAATCAAAACTGAACACAGTATTCCAGGTTGCCTGGACGCTGTCCTGTGCAACCTGCTGTAGGTGACCCTGCTGTGGCAGGGAGGTTGGACTAGACTATCTCCAGAGGTCCCTTCCAACCCTGGCCATTCTGTGATTCTGTGTGGCCTGACAAGCGCTGAGTAGAGTGGGATAATGACTTCTGTATGTCCGCTGGTGATGCCCTTGTCGATGCAACCCAGCATCCTGTTGGCTTCCTCTGCCACAGCAGCACACTGCTTGCTTGTATTGAGCTTGTTGTCCAGCAGGACCCCCAGGTCCCCTTTCCCAGAGCTGCTCCCCAGCTGGGTAGATCCCAGTCTGTGCTGTGCTCCTGGATTATGTTTTCTCAGGTGCAAGACTTTACACTTGTCCTTGCTGATCTTCATAAGGTTCTTGTTAGCCCACTCTTCCAGGCTATCCAAGTTATCCTGCAGGGTGGCTGTCCCTTCCGAAGCGTTCACTTCTCCACTCAGTTTGGTATAATCAACAAACTTCATCAGGGTACGCTTGATTCCATCATCCAGATCACTTACGGAGATATTAAACAGTGGATCACTAGACACTGGCAAAACACTATTTGCAAGAAACTCTGTGAAAACATCAGTTTAAAACTTACTTTAGTTTAGTTTTGATGAGTAGCTTCAGATCATAGTCAACAACGGTTTATTTTCATAACATTTTCATTGAAAACTGAGGGGGGTAATCTTAAGGATATAAGCTTACAGAAGTGTTTGCACTGTAAGTCTCATGTTCTGAGGGTTGGAAGGGGAAAGAGAAAATTAATTCAGAAGAGCAGGCATTGATAAAACTAGCAGAACAAGAAGGAAAAGCTGTTATTGATGGGAAAGCAATAGAAAATGGAGAGAGATCACATGGCTGCTTCATGCAAAAGGGTTCGTCCTTCATCCAACTGAATACCTGGCATGCGACCAACCAACAAATAAGTGGGTGGGATAAATACATCTAGACGCAGTTTCTAAGAGGAATTTATTTTGAAGATGGCTTACAAAGCTTTGGGAAGTTCAGTATGTTGATGGAGCTCCTCCAATCAGATGACATTTTTGACCTTGAAGTACACATCACCAACAGTGTCAAATGATGTCATTGCCCAGAAACTTCAAATACTAGTTATAGAAGCCACATAAAGACCAATGGTTACCTGGCTTCTCTGGATTTCCCTTAAGTGTAAATGGCAATCTATCATTTATAAAAGGGTTTGACTCTAAGCCCTGGAAGAGACAGTGCGTGCTGTAGGACTGGTGTGTGATCTCTACTAACTCAACGAAGAGCCAATAAATGCAGGCACTACAATGGCATCCTGCAGATAGTGTTTTTTTGTCTGCTCAGCTGCTGCTTCAGCTGAATCCTGCTGGAACTGAGAAGCCCAAAGCTTTCTGCTGCCTCCCATGGGTGTTGTCTTGCAGCTGCTTTCATCCCCTTGCCTCTGTGCCTAACTCCAGGAATGACAGTGTAGCTTGTCATTTGGATCAGGGCCCAGCCAAAGTCACTTACAGTATCAGTTGATCTATACATTGTTTAGTTTATTTCTTTCTTATTTAGGAGCAAAAGGGACTAATGTGTTTTAAAATATAGAGTCCATACAGGACATTTCTTGGAGCCTACGGGTAGACTCCATTATGCCAAGCGTTTTGGATGCCAGTAACCTCTCTGTATTGTCACTTTTCTTGTACCACTCAAACCAAATGCTCAGTGCTGATTTCAGAAGCAGCTGTGTGGAATGACCAGAGAGATGCCAATGTCATCTTGCATCATTTTCATTAAGTCTTGAGATGCCACAAAGTATCAGTGGATTGGTTTTGCGGATCTGGGTTACTTGCCCAGAGGGAAGTATATATTTGGAAAGCCTGCACTACCCAACTTGCTGCTGGAGTGAACACACATGGATGTTGCCACCATCTGCTTCTTTTGATAGTAGAACCGATCTTTCTGTTCTCCTGCTCATACTGGTTGTATGAGATATATTGTCTGATACACGTGTCTTCAAAAATGGCAACATGCAAAGCAAAACCTGTCTCATTTTGTGAAACCTGTTGAATGATCATGCAATATCTGCATGTTTTACTTGCTGTTTGAAGCCACAGATCTTGTGAAAAAATGGAGGTCAACTATTGTTCTTCTGTGATAGTAGAGGGTGCTGTGTCTCTCTGGGTACACTGTGTGAGCTGGAAACAAGTTGCTTCATAAAATCATGAAGTTGTGAAAATTACATTGAAAGAGGTCTGGAAACGCTGGCTTGTGTGTCCCAGGACTGGGACTGGAGACTGTGCTGTCAGACTCATGGCAGAGATTTATTTAACCTGTATCTAAAAACTTTTTGGAACAAAGATAATCCCAAAGGCAAACCCTTCTAAGACTTTCTGTGCTTCTACACATCCTCAGTGTGGCACTTCCTGAGGCCAATCAACTACTAGACAGAAATTAGTTTCTGTAAACACCAGCACCTGTATGTCATGTGGTAAAAGCTTATCTGCACACAGAAAGGCAATGGCACATGAAGGTGAGCCCAAATAGCATCCTGCTCTGGGTCTTCCCAGGTCCATCCTAGGAGCCATCAGCTCACCACAGGCCCATCTCCACAATCCCAGAGGAACACAGAGCCCAAAGGCAGGTGGGAACCCAAATTAAGGATTCAGAGGAAGGGATACCCTGTCTCGGCCCCTCTCAGGGCTGTCCCAGGAGTCTCTACGGTGTGTATATGTGTGCTCTGTGTGCATGTGCCTACTGGGTATATGTGCTCAGCCTTGCTAGTGGTTGGACATGTGGCATGGAGCTCTGTCAGCCTCACCTCTCTTGGGCTGCTGGATCCAGCACAATATAGTTTCCCCATACACCATACATATAATTTCTTTTAAAAATGAGGTTAGACAGATTCTTCTTCAGAGCTACATAAAGGTTAAACGCCTATAAACTCAGAACAAAATAAATAGAAGGAAAGTCCATATAGCTTGCTCCTGTCACATCGTATCATATTATAAGGACAAGAAATATTTAGATAATCAGAATTAAATTTGACCAGGAGACTCCAAACAGCACATATCCAACTTGACAGTCAAACGTTGTCACTGTCTTTATTTGTCTCATTCAGTAGATGAGTATCCCAGCAGTTCTGTGCAACCTGCTGCCACGTGATTGTGCTTGTCCAGCAAATTTCAGAGTACAGCATCAAATTTCTGCAGCAACAAAATGTTTACCGAAAGCTCCCACGAGATTTACTTCTTAGGTGTGAGATCTAATGGAATGATGATATAGTTTGGTATTTTACTGTTTTTACTGGCCTAATTTCAGAGATTAAAGGGAGATTTGATGGCATTCACATTTGTATCCAGCTTAGTTTATCTGGTGGCTACAAGTGTACTTCCAAGAGCCTTGAAAAGAGAAGAGGCTTTTATTTTAAGGCTTTTATTCTTGGGTAATAGAAGGAATTAGTCTGAGGTTTAACTTTGCAGTGTCTCTTGCTGACTTGCAAAACTTCAAGTACTACTAATATCTATATGGCTTTTTTTTTTTTTTTAGCAAGGCAAAATTATTCAAGTGAGCCTGTTTGGAACAGAACCATAAAAATATTTTTTTCCTGCAGCAATGTTACAAGTGGAGATGGGAACACAAAGAAATGGATGATTAAGCAACATAGTACCAAGCCTAAAACAATAAAATGTAATTGCCACCTACTAAGTAAGAAAAGAATTTCAAGATTGTTTTTATTCTCATTGATTTCCTTCTGTTTTGCTGGATCCTGGTCTTGGAAAGAAGAAAGATAAAAACAGTGTTTTCTTAGTCTTCTATCTGTGGATCACTGTGTCTTAAGCCTGCATTTTTTTCACATGCAAGAATATAACTGTTTAATATTTATGTATTCTCATCTACCAATCAAAACCAGAGCTATTAATTAACATAATAATAATTAATTATACTGTTAAAAGTTATGTAAAATTAAGACATTTTAAAATATCCTCTTTTCATCATACTCGCTTGTCAGTTCTTCTTTTAAGAGCTGTTCTGCCAACAGAGTGCATAATAACTGACTATATTTTTATCTTTGTTCATGATTTTGGATGAGTTACTGCATAGCCATTCTGCAGGCAGAGATATCTTATAGTTCTGTCTGACACAAACACTGTTTTGTTTTGTTTTTTTTTTAAAATGTTTCCTTCACCTGTTATAGTGTAGACAACTATGTGTATCTAATTCTAAAACCAGTTCGAACAAACATTATAATTAAGAATTTCTATGTGGAGACTTTGGAAAAAAAGTAAGATTCTTACAGAAAGCAAATCCCACCTCCAGTGAGATATAAGGAATCTTATTTATTTTTAGTGCAATGACCCCAAATGATCATAGCATTCAGTTTCTTGATTTCTTTTAACCTGTTTAAACTCTGGGCTGTTGCCTTGTAAGATCTTATATTATTAAAGACAGAAGTGAAAAAAAAACCCTGTTTCTGCTTTTTCAAAATCAATACATGGTTTTGCTGAGTAAGTAATAAAAATTAAGTCGATTATTGTCTTTGAGAAGATTTATCTAACTCATCTGATGCTTTAAACATGATTTCTGACATATTAGGCTGTGGTCTCAGCTTTTTGTATCTCAGACTTACTGATGGAGTAGATTACATTTTCCCCATTAAAATATAAGTAAATATGAGTCATGACTCTCATATATGTTTGTGTTAACAAGAATTACCAGGACAAGAGTCCTTGTTCTCGGGTCATCCAAAACAAGAAAAAGTTAAAAAAAGATTTTGTTGCTTTTCTGGCAGAGGATGCCCAAGTTTCCATCCCCAGAAACTGAGATGAAGCCGGATGAGAGGAAGTTACATCAATATACATCCCAAAAAAAGATAACACAAGATGTGGCCTAGGCACGGGTGGCTGGAAGATGTCTTGCAATTACCAGTTTAGACATAGCCCTGAAGACCACGTCTACCTCTGGGGCACGTTGCTAGCTGCTCCTTCACTAGCCTAACCCTCTATCTGAGGGAGAGGGTGGAACCAGATATGCTATTTTTTCCATATAAATTGTAACTCTCAACTGTGCCAGTACAATATATCACCTTCCACACATATATTGAGCCTTACAGAGAGTCTTTTTTCCTTTTTTCCCCCCTTCTCATTGCTGAACTATTTCCTGTTCAATGCAAGGGGTTCATTCCCTGCCATGCGCTTGCTCCTCTCTATCAGCATATTTTAGAGACAGGGAGCCCTTGTCTGGTTTCCCTTTGGCAGGCTGTCCTTACTGATTTGTTATTCCTGCCCTCTTGGGTTGGCCTGGGATGCCATAGCGAATTGCATTGTCCCCAGCTGCGGTCTGACTAGGTGAGAGAGAAAGGCCTTATATCTTCTGCTATACCTTAGACATATGGCCACTGTCTAAAGCCTACATATTGCCTCACTGACTGCAGCACTCCTGAGCGTGTAACTTATTTCAGCTGTTTGCCTAGGTACTTTATACTGCTCTGCATGACTCATTATTTGTATTGCAGGACTGCCTACAGCAGTAGTCTGCAAATCAGGAATTACAACTGGAAGCAGAGCGGTAGTAGGAGATATAAGGGAGTGTTATAAGAAATGCAGTTGTTTTTTACTGTATTTGCAGTTGCACGTCTGGAGGCAAGCGAGAAGAGAAGCTGGAATCATAAACAATTTGGAAATGAAGCCTATGGTCTTAGTAATGACTAAATCTTAATAGGCAAGGCACAATACAGAGAGCACTTGGAGACAGAAATATATGGCTTACAATCTATGTAGCTATTTATATAATTTAAAAAGGTGGGGGTGAAATGGTATCCCTTCACCGATATAATGAATAGTCATATAAAGGTCTGAGAAATAAATGTCAGAGATGTTTTGGCCAAAGACTAGAAGCATTCCACTTCTCTGGGAGTTTCCTAGTGTAGGTTTTCACAGAGATGAAGATAAAATTTGTCTAGATGGACACATTGTAGTCTGAGCCTCCATTCAGGAAGTTGGTGCATTGCAAACTGTTAAGTAGCAGTGTTTCAGTTAATCAAATAAATGTCTAATCAGTACTTATGCATTATGCACAAATACTTCACATTGTCAACAAAAAGATTCAGGATTTGTAGAGGTTTTAACACTCTTTTTTTTTTTTTTCCTATCAAGAAGAAATAATCTGACGGGTTCATTCCTCATTTTCAAAGGGTCCTCAGGGTATAGCCGCAACTATGCTAGTTACAATTCAATTAAGTGGCAATCTATGCAGAATAAATTAATGTTATCTACTTATATTTAGAGTTTTCACGTTATCTGTAAAACCTCACCAAAGGACAAAAAAGTCTTAGAAATTTTGAAATTTTTCATCAAATTAGGTTTCTAATGTTTCAAGTTTTAAAATCCTTCCCCATGTTGTAGAGTTTTGACTGTAAAATCATTGAATTGCAAAACTGCGATAATATTCCTATTTTTATTCTAGTTTTTAATAGAAATTATTTGTTTATATACTCTCAAGTGTGTGAATATGTACATATTTTTTGGCTTGGGAAGCAAGCAAAATCAACAAGATCTGAATACATGTGCAATATTAGCAGGACAGATCAATATTAGTATTATTTATTAACAATATTACCATGTGTTAGAATTGATATGATTTCTATGGACAGCTGTCTTACACCAAACAGTACGGAGTTTGCCAGGTCCTGACTAACCGAGCTTTCAAGCTTTTAATAGAACATGAAACTTTTAACATTGTAGGCCAAAGAAACTGCAATGCCTCTGACATCACCTTAAGTTGCTCAGAGTAGCAGCTGTGCCTGAATACTGTAGCCCTCTTTGCCCTTGATCTTCAGAAGCTACAGAGTATCAGTACAAACATGATAACTGCCTCTTTGTCTAAACAGAATGTGTAAGCCTCTACTCCTCATGAGATTGCAAGGCATTAGATAGTTTTAGGCCGCACCTTTATCTCGGGTACAGAGGCTGGGAAGGACACAAGAAGAGACAGCTGGCAGCTGGAAAAGGAGCCAAGAGTTGGAGTAACCATCAAGGACGGAATGATAACGGGACATTCCAAGATGTTTGCAACATAAAGGCAACATCAAAAGGAACCAATGGAAGACAAAGACGGGTCGCATGGACAGTTCGTGCCTGGGGGAATTAGCCAATTAACATTTAGCTAGTTGCGCAAACTAAGCTGATCTGTCTATAAAATCGGGCTTGTAGCGGAAATAAATGTTCGACTGTGCATCGCATCGGTGTGTCCTGTCGTTCCGGTCCTGCATGACTCACAGATCTCGGCGACAGCGGCAGGAGTTGTTGCCATACCTGGCACAATAGCATCTTCATTGTAGTCAATTTTTTTCTGAGCATCCCCTCCCAAGATAGCACTGTGCTCTCACCAGTCTTCCTCTAACATTCTCTTCAGCTTCAGGCAAAAACAATAATTAATGATAAGACTTGAGCAGTGTACAGCTAAGTACTGAACCGTGCTTCCTCTTCTCATCTCTGCCTGTTACTTGCTCTCTGATCTTCGGCAATTCCTCAGATTGTACGTAAAATTACTTGTTATGAAAACTATGATACATATGTCTACTGTTTCAAAATAGATTAATTTAATTCAAATTTGTGGCTCCATGTGACTCTTGATCTTTGGTCTAAACAAAGGTCTGCTAAAGCTATTTTAGGACATTAATGGTTCCTCTACAGGAGCCATTATCTCTAGTGGAAAACCTTTCAAAGTGTCTATACTTTGAAAAATGCTAGAAAAGAAAAGTTTAAAAATACTGATTTAAGGCTACGTCCATGCTAGACTTTTTATGATATGGTGATACTAGTTGCAGATATTAGTGTTGTAGCTGTGAGGGTATGAAGTCCGGAAGGAGAAAGAATATCTTTGTTAGATAAATCTCTATACTAAAAATATTGATGCATTTTTGGAGATAAAGCTTGCCTATTTTTTGTAAGCTATGTCAGTTAGTCTAAAAAAAATTACTGTATTACCTAAAAAAAAATCACAATACTTAGAAGAAGGGTTTTCTATAATATTTGTAGTTGTAAATCTTAATGTAAACACAACTATGTCAGGGAAAAAAATGTTTTTGCTAGTGCATTTTAGTTTGTTGGAGTGAAGCTGGATATGTTACACCGCCAAAAGATATATCTAACTTAGAAACGTCTCTTGTTACAGCTGTACAATAAATCTTTTTCTAATGTCAGCTAAGCCTATGATCTTTCATTTCCCTTCACTTCTCTTTTCCTTTCCCGGGATTGTCCTGGTTTATTTAGATTTGAGTAGTTCTCATTGCAATTACACTTCCAAGAATTTTACAGCACCAGTCCTTTGCTGAAATCGTAATGCATCAAGGATTTGATGGCTTCTCAAACAAACTTTTTCTCCATTGAAAGCCTTTCTGCAGGAAAGTTAAAGAAAGTTAGTTAAAATATTTCAACAGATCGATGCTGTGGCAGTGCACAAAGTTTCAACTATAGAGGGATTTACAGATCAAAACAAAAAGCCAAACATTGTGCAGAGTTAAACAAGAGTCCTCGGAAGAGAAAGACTTATTTCTCACTCCAGTAAACAAATTGGCAGCTGCATTCAGCACAAGTATAAAATTCTTGCAGGCCTTCAAAAACAGCTCATGTGGCAAACATCTCATTAGTTCATTTGGGAGACCCCAAATATGCATAAACTTGTGCAATGCATGACAATAACAAAGAAATGGTACAACAACTCCAACAATACTCTAGCTCCCACATCCTTTAGCCTGACAAATATGTTGTCAAGAAATGAGTGAGTATACTGGCTTAGGAGGGTATAGAGGGACCTCACATGAAATCTCATTGTATTCCTCTTGCTTTTGTGAGGGGACATGACAACCGGTTTCAATTGCTTTCTCAAATTTAATGAGAAAGGTGCTTTTTCCCTTGTGTCATTAAAGGATCCCTTATGTTCACCAAAGTCTTCCCCCCTCACCCCATGCCAGGCCTTTGGCCATCCCTTGAGGCCACAGTGAGGGCTGTGCCGCGTTGCCTGACCTCACTCTGCTCAGGACCTGGGAACCCACATACAGGTCTTCCTCCTTGCACAAGGTTTTGCAGGAGTAGGTGGAAACCGGGGTTGGATTTACAGCCAAGTTTCAAGAAGGAACACTGTTAGCAGCTAATAGACATGTCTAAACATTTTTCTCTCCTATTGTCTTTTATTTTGTCTATGTAGTTATAATATATCAAAATGATGAAAAAGCATACTATATTAAATTGCCTTAAGAAGAGTAAAATAAAAATAATATTATATTTGTATTATTGGCATAGTCATGATATTTATGCAGGACTGTGTATGGGGGAGACAAGCAATATCTTTGTAAACAAAAGATTCATGACCGTATACTAGTAATGTAAGAAAACAGAGGATAAAAGAGGAAAATATGGGGTGAAGATTTAGTTTGGTCCAAAACACAAGCAAGCCTGGTTTAGCTCCAGAGAAGAACTCGTGTGACTGAAAAAAATGTCCTTTTTTTGTCCAATAGTATCAGTTTCTTAGTAAAATACTATTTCTCTCTACAAACCCACCTCACTATTATTCGTTAAGCTCTATCTTTCGCACAGGGCAAGAAGAGGAAAACAGAAGCATTCTAAAATAATGCAGCCAATTGTGCTATTGCTTGAATCGGTTT
Organism: Pluvialis apricaria; assembly: GCA_017639485.1. Lineage (NCBI taxonomy): Eukaryota > Metazoa > Chordata > Aves > Charadriiformes > Charadriidae > Pluvialis > Pluvialis apricaria. The sequence continues at coordinate 100,387,269 of CM030009.1, forward strand.
ATAGACAGTATAATTGCATTCAAAGCAAAAAGAGAAGGTCTTTACGTTGCATTCAAATATGCAAGTAAAAGCACTAAGCGGCTCTGCCACGGAAAGCAGTACGCTCCTTTCCATCCACTAGATAGAGCTAGGGGACTTCATGTGTCGGTGCAAAGTTCTTGGTGTGGCACAAGCGTTTCTTCTGCCAGGAGACCTGGTGCTCCTCTGCACTACTCTGGAAATGTAAACAAACGTTTTCAAAACTGGGTAGGTTTCTGTGTTTGAAAGCTCATTTCGTATAATATGTTGAATCTCACGTTGGGAGTAGTGAAAAAGAAAATAGCATTTTCCTTCTTTTATCCTTTTGAATTTTTATATTTGTAGGATATCACCTTGAATCCTCTTATTATGCATTTGTTATTATGTGTTAGTGTTCTTCATATTAATAGGGGTATTTCAGCTTCAAATCTTACATCAGACATACCTTTTTGCCTTACCTGACAAAATGACTAGGAAAACAGGTAATTTAACCATTAAAAAAACATACCTTTTGAAATTTAATGTCTCGCATTATTAGAGTTTATTGCCTTGACAGTGACCTAATATTTTATAAAAATGTGAAACTGAACATTATGTTCTGAGATTTTGTAATTTTTTAAAATGTGAATTTTGGATCTTATAACAGTGTTGGGTTCTTTTTTTCCCCTTGTTGTCAGTTTTCTTGCTTTCCTTGAGGAAGAATACTATAAGATTGAATTGGGATCAAACTAATAAAGTTCCATAGATATGAATCCAAAAAAGTATAGCTTTTCTAATGATGCAACTGAGCTAGGGAAATAGATTTTTATTGATTTTTTTATACTGGCTTATGAAGTTTTTTGAAAAAATACCATTTGCCATTACATTTTATCGAATTAAATAGAATGCTTCGAACAGCTTTATTTTGAAATTTTAATTGTCTCTTATATTCAACAGCGCTTTCCCTAAAGTTACTACACTTGCAAAGGAAAAGGCTGGTGTGATAGACTTGCTATTAAGCACTCCATCTCTCTAAGGGAGCGCTGAGCCTGCAGGAGGCAGATGGAGGTGATGCTCTGTCTGCAGCCAGCTGGCCTCTTCTTCGGCTCTTTCTTACAAAGCTTACAAAAAGGCCATGACAGCAACTAGGGACAGACAGAATAAAATGTAGAAATTTGAGGGAAAATGATCAGTGAAAGGCTTGGGAAAATTGAATATTCCCATTTTCCTATATTTGTTTCTTTTTTCCTTCTCCTTTGAAATTATTGCTTATGTTTCATAGAAGAACTACATTCACATCCTGAGTGGGGGAGGATGGAAAGGGTAGGCATGATAAGGCAAAAGGGCTAAACCTTTTTGCTGTGGGCGAGAAGAGGGGGGAAAAAAGGAATAAATGAGAGACTTTCCCCCTGAGAAAAAATACAGAGAGATTAAGGAATCCAGGTTCACTCTGCAGAACCCCATCATCCTGTACTTGAAATTTTTCTCTTCTCTGACTTCTGAACTGGTTAGCTCTGTTTATCCTGCTTGCTCTAGGGATGATGCTTCTGTAAACAATCTTGACAGTCTTTAAAGTGAGAGTTACATCATACGGAGTGTAAAATGTTGAGGAAGACAAAAGCAGATTCTAAATTAGAATGGATTTCTATCTCTTTCCAATCTCTTCAGTGAAGAGGAGGAATTAACTTTTCATGTTTTCTGTTGTAGGTTCTGCACATTGTACACTATTTTTGAAGATTGTAGATGAAAAGTTATATGTGGCTGCTGTGTAGTAGAAGTGCAGTCTCTTACTGACAGAAGAAGAGAGCTTAATTCTGTTTTTCCACGAAAAGACAGAGGTTTTCAAAATGTATTCAAGTACAGTCTCACTCCTTGTATGTGATAAGCTGGGAGACAAAGCAAAAATAACAAGAAATAGCCACTCAAGTTTGTATCCTTAGGTCAGTGTCTCTCATATTTAAATATTTGCAAGAATCAGACTAATGAGTTTGTCAGAAAAGTTGAACCTCACATATGTTTCTGTTCTTGGTGACACCACATTATTCTTTCTACCCAGGGACTGCATGTACCACCTTCTCTGTGACTTCATTCACTAAAATACACCTAGGAACCCCACGGCAGGAATGGAACAAATTGCAGTTCACGTTAGTGCTATACAAATGCTTTTTTTCTCTTTCTCCAGAGGGTTTGCCAGCATAAAATTCCTTTACAGTTGTCTTAGCAAAATCCTTGAAAGAACCATGTGTACAAACATGCACACACATCTGACGTATAACAGAAATTGATTGAACCAAAAAGTATAGTATTTATCATGGTGCTAAGTACTTCAGTCGCTAACCTTTAGACTGGGCAGGTAGAACAGTGATTCAGGAAATTTACATTAGGTATTCTCTATCCTGCTAAGGTACATCTGTCTCATAAGAGACGAGCAATGGTTTCCCGTGTCGATTTACTGATATAACATATCCTTCTAAGAGACTGTGTGTATCTATCTGTGTTTTGGTTCTCAATGATATTTCATGAATGTCGTAACTGCAGACTGAATTGCTACTGTCAAGATTAGTGACATTCATCGCCCTGCTCAGTGGCTGAGATAGAGATGCTCCTCTGAGTGAATGAGTTCGGTATTTATTTATATTGTTTCCATCCAGCTTCTTCACAGGCTTAGCCCAGAATGTGATGCTACCAATCCTAGCAAGCTTCAGTGAGCCTACTGAACACACAAACTCTTTCTGCTCAGCCTAATTTCTCCACATCTAGCCAGACATAAAGGACTTTGATTGTTAGCTTTGAATGAGAAAAGTGGTGCCAATGTTCTATCAGGCTTACCGTTACATAGACGAACTGGAAATTTGACTTTCATTTATTTTCTTTCATAGGTGTTAAAATATGCTTTCAGATGTTTGTCCATGTTTTTCCAATTTTCTGATTTGGGCATCAGTATAAAACCCCAGTGTACTAAACTGTGTAAATCAGAGGACATTCTTGTCTGTCTGTGGAAGAAAGCAGCAGTGAAAAGAGTGTTGATTCGACATATAGCATATTTTAATTTGCAAAGCTGTTTTCTTGAGCTGAGGAATATATTTTCATGTCTTTTTCCCTTCTTCAGTTCTACTGTCCTTTAGATCTAAATTAATTTGAAATTCTCTTGAAAAAACAGAATGGGAATCAATAGCTCCCAGAATTCAGCTGGAGCAGTTTTGAGTAATTTATTTTATCCATTGAACTAATTCTGCTGGGTGTCAACTTCAGTGAAGTTCAGCCGTGTGGCTGGACTTCGTCAGTCTTGGTCCTTCCTGTATGAAGTGGACATCAGCTGTTTGATTTACCTTAGATGTACACAGTGTGGGTGTCTATGGTTAGGTAGACACCTAGACCTATGTCTAGGTTAGATTAGCTGTCCTGTTTCCTAGACCTTCTCGATTTTGATGCATCTGACCTGTTACGGACTTCAGGTTCAGGTTTAGATGAATTGTACCCTAGAAGTGCTTATTTTCTCTCCATTCACTATAAAGAGATTCCACAAGGTCTAGCTCAAATCCAGACATTTGTAATACAGGTGTCTTCATATGGACAGATTAATCCTGCTCATCTAATCTACCTATATATTTGATGTGGATGTGGTAAGAATAATACCATTATACTCAATTGCTGAAAGCAATATGCAAAAACTCTGCCAGTACTATTTCAGCTCCAGCAAATTCTATTTAGCACTTGTTCATTACTGAATTATCCAGTACACATGCAAGATACCATAACTTTCCTTATAAAGCCAAATGTATTCAGACTGGAGACCTGATATTTGGATCAATAACGGCAATCCAAGTAAAAAGTGTGTTTCTTTTTAAATTATACGTGTCCTGTTAAATTATACTTTTCTGTGTATTGCTGGAAAAATGTCAAACAAGACATTAACAAGACAATAAGGCTCAAAATCATCCTATTTTCCAAATACTATATTTTTCAGCTGGGAAAGGCATTCCAGGGCACTTTTCTTCATTAGGCTATGACCAAGAAATTATCCTTAATATTTATAATGATTTGCAGCATTGATTGATCTTCTGTAAAGGGTGCTTTGGTTTGCTTATGGGTATCTTTTCTGTGGCAGTTCATGAAAGATAAATATGTCTAGGCTTTTGCAGAAAATGAAAACGTTAATGTGTAGAAGTGTGTGAGAAAAAAGTATTTTTATCTTGCACCATATCTTCTTTCAGTTTTTTTTAATACTTTACACACTGATAAACACAGGTTTAAAGATCTGTAATTATGTTAAATGTCTAGAACATGAAACAAAATCATCTCATGTGGAATTTAATCTTCTTAATTTTTTTTTAAACAAAAACTTATGAAGGTATCCAAATAACCATGCAATATCTGAGCTGCTGTTAGCACTTCGCTAATTAAAATCACAGTATTCGTAACATCACTGTAGCATAGGTATTGAATTCCCTATTAAAGTTACCACAATTTGTGCTCAACTTGTTTCAGCTCTGTTTTCATATATGCTTGGGGAAAAAATAGTCCAGTTACCTCTGTCACTCCAGAATGCTTAAGTATGGCTCAATGAATCACTATAAATATGCAATATTTCACCAATGAAGCGTGAGTGTAATGTTTCTCTCACAAGTATGAAAGACGCATTACAGGTTTTGAAGGTCTTTTTTTTAAGGTGACTGAAATGTACACTTCACAGAGATGACCTGTTTTATTTGTTCTGTCAGGATTCATTGCAACTTTTAAATTCAAAAAAGTGAAATTTGAGAGCTTGGCATTTTGTTGTGCCTGGGTGAAGCAAAGATGAGGTAGGTAGATGATGCAGAGAGTGGGCCGAGGGCAATCTGTGTTAGGATTTATGCTTCCTAAGTGTTCAAACATCATTGTCTTAAAATGGACAGTAAATTAACTGTCCACATTTATTAAGACAAAGTGTTTTGAAAATGACATCTTCCAAAGGTGCAACGTTCTGCTCCTGAATATGTAAATAGAGACCAGCACAGGACTGTGGAATTCAGCTGGAAATCCTTCCATGGCCTGTGCAGAAGAGGAAAATAAGTACAACTTATTCTTTTAAAATCCCACAAAAATATTTTTTCTTTTCACTTTCACTATGTTTTTCATTCCAAGAAGTTGCAAAGTGAGACATGATCTGTACTGTGCTGTGGGTGAGCCAACAATAGCTAACGCTATGAATAATGAATCAAAAGCCTTAGAAGAACTCACTTTAGTGGCTGGCTTGGGTGCAAAAAGAGCAGACAACTGTAAGATCCAGGAAGATTAATGTCAGCTTTTTATTCTGAACAAGACTATTTTTCATTCAATGTGTATATTTTGTACCTTCTATTCCTGAGTAATTCTAGGACACCAGTTTACAAATACACAAGGAGTGTTACACACCGACGTAGCGATATGTAATATTAGTATTGAAATAACATTTGCTTTGTAATTAATTTCTGTTCCACAAAAATTATGCTAATACTTATATTTCTGGTAATTATTTCTTTCCTGATGTATGTTTCTTTTATCGCTACATTGCTAATTCCAGGAAGCGGTGAGATTTCTCGACTTTTGTATATCTCAGGTTTTTTTCAAACTTTTTCTACTTGCTGGTCATTAAGGGCTTTGTAGTAGAATTACAGAAAACTTCAAATATTTTGCGTGCATGTGGTGATGTCTAACATATATGACTTTCCTTCGTTTCCTTTTCCTTTTTTGTAACCATTTTTGTGTGGGTCTTACAAGCAGTTAAAAAATTTCAGAAGAGAAAATGATACATTTGATTTAAATAATTGATTCATTGATTAAATTAAAAAATAGATTAAATTATTTAAAATTATATACTACTATTTCTATTGATACGGAAATATAATCAGTGAAAGTATAATCAAAATGATAATTGGTTCTGATTAAGCCATGCTGCCTGCTGGCTTTGAGAAAAGGCACTTGCACAATTCTTTTCTGATATTGATGTACACACCTAGATTTGAGAAAGTTAAGAAAAGATTTCTTTGAAAAGTGCTTCTAAAACTCTCATTTCCAAAATGTTTGTTGAGCATCCTGGTGATATCCCAATGTGATATTCTTATTTGATGGAACTGTAAAATCAGTTTGCATTATGAGTGTTATATATTTCACGAATTCCAGCTAGATTTTATGGCATGATTCTATCTTTTTATTCTACCCGTCTTTATCCTAAACTGTGTCTTAATATTTTTGATAGTTGAGATGGGAAGAGATGAGAAAAGTATAGTACTGTTATATCTACCTGTGACAGGTTAATTATTTTCATCAGTATCTAAATAAAACACACAGATGAATATAACGCATTCCAGGTAAAGGCAGTTTCTTGTAAAATATTATACTTTAGGGAGAGGTAAATCCCCAGGAGATCAAAGAAACTGAGTATAGTTGCTATGTATTGAAAAATCTCTGAAGTAGAAAAATTCTGGAAGAACCTGAAGGAATTCAGAGAGAAATGTAGCTTGCCAAACAAAGAGAAACACAGAAGAGCCACTTTTAACTACAGCCATTTTTAACTGCTGTAGGGAAGAAGAAAACTGGCAGCATGAGAGAGACCTGTCTGTAAATTGGAGGAGGAAACTGGAGGATTCATTGTTGGTCTGGAATTTAAAATCAACATTCAAGAACTTTGTGATGTTTTGTCTATTACTAGTTAACGCTGAGATCTGGATTAAAACTCTCCTCATAGAAGTACTGGGCAAGAAACCTAACAAATTTCTTGATAAATTTGAGCTTGATAAACTCTGATAGTAATTATGTAGCATAGTTGTCTGTAATGGCAAGTAACTGAACCAGTGAATTTAGGAGATCTTTTTTGATTTTATGCTCCTTGACAAGGTCAGTCTTAATCTAAGCTGTGTTGGAATCCTCTTTAACAGCTTTTTCCAAAGCAACTCTTCTCTCAACACAAAGAAAAACTCTGCCTTCCTAGACCTAATTTTATATTGTACACACTGTTCTGTTCTTATGCAGAACATAACAGAGCATAATACATTTATCAGAATTTTCCATATTATTTATCACACTATCACAGGAGCTATGTGATATGGACAATGTGATGGCCGACATAGTTCAGGAAAGAGTGGATCTAAAAGGCAGAGTTGATTCTAGTTGGTCTGAAAAAGTGCTTTCCCAATGGGTTTTTCTCAGCTTGCTCTCCATGGTGTGTTCCTGCTGTGCGCTTCTGCTAACATCACTTGTGTGGCTTTGCAATCAGCCAACTCAGACAGTTCATTCTGCTAAAAACTAATGCAGAAAAAATATACTTTTCCACAGGACCAGTAGGATGTAGCCATGTGCCTGATCACATAAGCACTTGTGCTGACACAAGAAAATGATTGGGAACTTGTAGCAAGAGCAAGGTGAGATTCAGTTAGTTTAAACCAGCTCAAGCTTTCTGCAGAAAGTCACCCAACCTTAAAGGGGAAAATCTTATAGACATAGTACTTAATTATTATTATGATACTTGATTTTCACCTTTGTCTTGCTACAAATGTGCTGAATAAGATTGTGATATTTTTGTATTGAATTTATCAGGGTGTCTGCTGATATGCCACAGAGGACATTGCCCATAGTGTTAATAAAAATGGCAGTTATTCAGATTTCCTTCAATGGGAGATATGTTTGGATTCATCAACAGTTGTGATGTATTTAAATAATAACAATAAACTTGGCCTTGAAATGCCATTTCCTCTTTTTATTTTTTTTTCTGCTTTAATCTGGATATAAATCTCAGATGGTGGGCTAGAGGGGGCAAACTATGAATATATCTCATATGTATGAATATATTACCAACTCTACAATTCTTAATTTATAGGCTATAGTATTCTAGAATTCGGATGTCAAAATCCAACAAAACTGATTATTTAGCTCAGCCATTAGCCAGAGGTATTAAAATTGCATGCAGAAACCCCTTTACAGGAGGTTTTTTGTTCCAGTTGTGCATTTTACAGTTGTTTGGATTTTTAAGTTAAAGTACAATTAAACACCCAACCCTTTTCTCATCTGAATGTAACCAGAATGCCAAACCTTTTGATCTTGGTCTATCACTAATTAAATAATTATAATATTTTAGATTATAAGTAAGGATGGCATTTATAACTGAGATTTTCAGCACATCAGGCAATGAATAGGTCTTTTATCTAGACATGAAGAGCAACAGAAATGAACTGGCAAGAAAAAAAATCTTACTTACAGATACATACTTTTTTCCTATGTCTGACTGTCAAAACCAAATTATGTCCAAAATAAAAGTAAATATGTTTTTTTTTTTTTTGGCAGAAAGGTTGTATGTTAATGCTTAAAAAAATTCTGAAGTTGAATATTTCTTTTGCATTTGTGAAAGATCAATTTTATGAAATTAAATGATTTCTAAATTCAAATTCCTTATATTCTTATATTCATGTAGAATACTCTGGGTTTCAACTACGAACAGATACATAGAGAAGAAACAAAACAAATTCATGTTTGTTTCTGGTCTCTCTAGATTTAAAATGTTACCTGGGTTGCAGAGACAGTCTCGTTTATGCTTTCATTTTTTTGTATGACGAAGTAATCACAGAAAATGTTTTGTTCTTCCTTCAAGCATTCCTCTTAAAGTCTACTGTAAAATAGAAAGATATTTTGAAAGACAAGGTCTAAGTATCTATTAACTACCAAATTGCCCTACAATCTTTATGTAGGATCTGGGATGTCAGTGGGAATCTCGCTGTTTCTGTATTTAGGCAATTTTGTCTGTTCATGTGAAATTTTGTTCTATTTGGAATGATTCAGGGTGGAAGTTTTCCATGTAATTTTTGATCCTTTTTAGTATTTAATTTTCTAAAATTCGGTTAACTTTCTTGGCTTTTTGATTCTTCTACCTGATAAACATTCAGACAATTTTTCATATACATTTGATTTCTGAGTGAGAAGTGTGGTTCAGATTTTCCTTCTAACCAATGCCTCTGTTGGGCTGACTCTGTGCGCTGCTGTAGGGGTGGTTTGTCCCAACAGTAAACTGAAGATTTTGCTGTAATACCCTCTCTTCAGTTTAACCTGTCTATGCTACATGGGGATTACCATTGCATTTTCTTGTTGCGTTTGATAACCAAACTTGTTCGTGAGTGTTTGAAATCATACCTGGCAACAAAGCACTGACATTTAAAACTAGTAACTGAAACTCATTCTGTCCTCACAGAAGCCAAAATAGTCACAAACTTTTTAGCTTCCTTATAAATTGACAGTGAATAACAGGTGGAAAATGTGGTATTTCAATAAACTGAAAAATAGCAACTACTAAGCATATGGAGTCTTGCTGTTTGCAAAACACACTGTATAATTTTCTCAAATTGCTCTCCCTAGCAGTGATGTTACGAGAGGTTCTGCTTTCTAGAGTTTTACACCTTCCATATTCCACCATTTTTAACCTTGCTGCTACTGAACCATTTGAGCTAAGCGCTTTTATTTATTTATGGATGTAAGCGTGGTCCTGTATTCTCTGTGGGACTCAGGCCTCTGGCTCAGCGTAGCAATAGATCATATGTGTCACTGGGAAAAACTACCCAACTCATGTGGTTTAAATCAAATCAGGATCAAAGTGGTTTATGGATTTATTAATGACACAGTTAACTGGCAATCAGTGAACTATACATTCAGGATCGATACTGGTGACACAGCAGATAAACCGCAATCCCGGATGCTTGAAAAATATTAATATAACCTTACAAATTTCCAAAAATCCTTCTGTAACTAATGTGCACCACCACCTTCTTTGGATTTGGACTTGTGTGTGCAGTGTGTTTTGTGAAAGGTGATTCTGAGAAGCAATTAATAGACATTATTCTCCTATGAAAAATAAACGTATTAAAATGCAAGGCAAACTAAAAGAAAGCATACAGTGGTCTTGACTGAATACTTAGCTGGTCTGAGAAAGAGCAGGGAGATTAGCTGCTAATCTGTTCATGTGTTTGTGGAGGCAACTGTAAAAGAAAAAGGAAGAACACAGACTTTTATGTTCTGCATGTCCAACTTTGCTACCAGTAGGACATAGGACACTTCCTGTTCTATGCATTTTTAACAAATTATATTTCCCTATTATCCGCTGCTACAACTACAAAAGTTACATGTGTTAGAGGAAAGTGAGGCACACCTACCAACACTAGGGTATGGCTCTGAACATGTGCTGCATGTGCTTTATCTGTGAAATAGGAATCAGGTCACTGTGCAAGTGTGTCTGTTCTGTACAATTTTCAAGCAATGTAAAAACTTCTGAAAGAATATTTTTGTTTGAAGAACTGGAGGAAAAGTTGGAAAGACAATAAACACAATTTCATTGAGAGTCTCCCTTCTTAATTTTTAAATAGATTGATTGACAAAGGAATCACGTTGAAAGAGGGATCTTTGCTATTAATTCAGTCTTAAAAGAAAAAAGTTCAGCTAAATTTAACTAATTGCTAAATTTACATGTTTTGTGCAAAGGGTGTTAAAAAAATCACATACATGATTCTTCTAATTGGTATTTTAACTCTAATATACTTTTCACATTTTAATAGACTATAATGAATATTTCCCAGAATTTTGTAGAGGGCTGAGATGTGATTAGAAAAGTCTTTTGATTGACACAGGAAAATTGCCTGATTTGGGAAAAAGACACAACACTAAGTAAAAGCTTCTGATTAGCTATTAGTGATCTAAAGGGGAGTAAATTTGAGCACAATCTCCTTGAAGACATTTACTTTCAGCAGTTGCACCGAATGTGAGGGTTTTCCCTGGATCAAGGGCTCATTCTCAGGTTATCCAGGGCTGACAAAGTTTCTGCTAGTGATCAGAATTGCTAAGTCTTCTCAAACCTAGACAGACTTATCCTTGCTCTTTGGTTTAAGCTATGGCCTTACCTACTTCTCAATCTTTTCCAAATCACTGTTGAGTCCTGCTGTGTCCCTTAACCTCTGGACCACTCATGCCAGAGATCTGGGAAAGCTTGGAGCACCACTGTGCAAACAGCAAGCTCCCTTTTTGTAGCTGATGGCAGAAGGCAGTCTAAAAGTCCCTATAGTCTAGGGAAATAAATCAAAGGGCTTCACCTGGAAACCAGAGCTTTTATTAAGCCGCATCACCTAGCGCATTTTATCTGTTCCTTTTTCCTTAACTCTTTTTTAAAATACATGTTCTATTTCAACTTAAAAAGGTAGTTTGTCATTACTAGCCAGAACATTTATCATTGCAGACTTTCTTTGAGTTCACTGAAGAAAAGCATTTGTCTGCAAAAGGCAATTTTGTTTCACACATCACACTGTGGCATAATTTTCCAACCAATGGCAAAAATCCTATGGTCCCATTAACACCAGTAAATAAAAAAGTGGCTCTATATTCCCGTAAAGACATACTTTGCTGCCACAGAAGTAGTGCAATGCAAACAAGAAGTACGTTTCCAGCAGCTGAAAAAAAAAATGCTACAAGAAATAAAATGGCCAGAGACATTATGTTCTGAGGCCATAAAAGCAGGTGCAACCTATCAAAGCCAACCACCTAATTGCACCATCTGTGTTACTGCGACATTCTCAAAGCAAATATAAGAGCAAAATATTGCATGGATCCATTGATATGTGACCAGGCACGTTTAGTAATCTGTGGTGCCATTTTGAGTTTGCAGAGACAGTGGGCATGACTCCAGTATTGTAATTCCAGGAGAACTGGAATTACAATCTCTAATTGTAATTAGAATCCTCTAATCCTCTAATTGTAGTTAGGAATCCTCTCTAATCAGGACTGCTGAGTTAGGTCAATACTGATGCTTCTAGCCCAGAAGACCATTGAAGTTAATGGTATTTGTCTGACTGTATCCCATAAAACTCACTACAGAGCCATCTGAAGAAACTCCGGTGTTTTATTTTGACAATGTCTTTATAACTGATTCAGAATCTGTTCTTACATATGATGTATTTTCAGACCTCATTTTTGTGTAGATTAATAATAATAATTCAGATCCAAGTTAATCATGTTCCCTCACCCAGAAACATTCTGGAATCAGAGAAAAAGGATTCTTCCTTTTTAGGCAGACAGTGTAAGGTTTTCTTAGAGTGCCTTGCAGGCTGCATCTTCTCTTTTCTCCCAGGAATGCAGTGCTCACAGGAGGTATTTGGAGGACACTAATAAACATCACTCTTTTCTAGCATTGCAAAAACAGCTTGTGTCCCATGAAGTGGAGCTGTGGAAGCTACTCTGCCTGTGCCGGGATGTTCAAGAACACTTTTTTCTGTTCGGCGCCTTCCTTACTCTACTTTTGCCTAGCAAATTATTTAATTTCTGATAACAACTTATTTAGAAAAATGTTGCGCAAAATCACTTGATAACACTTGTGCTATCATAAAAGTATCTTTTTCCTAATAACAGGTAAAGCCCAAGCCCTGTATTTAAGTTTGGAAATCTCCAAATTTGGAGTTGAAATACAGAAATGGACTTATTTATAGTATTTATCAAACACAGGTGGGCAGTGGCCAAACAAACTTTATTTTTTTTTCTATTTGTCTATTAACAAAAACTGATGAGCATCAGTACCAAATAACAGCTTTTAAAACTAGAAGTCTAAAGAAGGGACGTATCAGGAAAAGGATGTAAAAAATATTTCCTGTAGGAGCAGGTATTATAGACAGGTCATCTCACTAAAATGTGAAAATGGTGCTATAAACTGAAGAACAAGATGGATTCTGGGATATAACTTAGTGCAGTCTGTATATAGCTGTGAGTTCCATGAAGAGCCAGCAGTCCAGCTATTCTTCTAAGTCTGCCACCTTAACAAGTCTTAAATAAGGTGCTTTTGCCTATGCAGAAACGACCAAGTGAGACCTGGAGTTATTCTTCTTTTCCTTCCCCTTTCTTTCCAGTCAAACAAATAAAAGCAGATTGCACTCTGCACAACACTAGAGTGTGCAGGGATTTACTAACTGTCAGAAAAATGTGCTCGTTGTGTAAAAAACTCATTCCTTTTGGAAACGAAATAGTTTCAATGGAATTACAACAGGACCAAATGTGCTCCTGGCTATTTAAATCTATCATAGCACAAGGTTTCGAACTTTTAAAAAATATCACTTTGTAGGGTCTGAAGGTCAGCCAGGGCTACACAGGATCAATTTACAGCAAGAACTGTGGAAGGTTTTTGATGAAATTGGTGTGAAATAGAGCACATATAGACAAAAGAGGAAACAGCTCTCTTTCCCTAATGATAGCATTGGATTTTGAAATTAAGCACAGCAGGTAGAGAGACATCCCACACGGATTTCAAAAGAGGATGCATGTCCTGGTACTAACACACACTTCAAAGTGCCATGGGGTTGAAAAATCACTATGTTTTACAATAACTTTAGCTTAACATAGGCAAAGCACTGTTATTAATGCCAAGCTGCTATGCAGCATTTAACACACCTGAAGCATACAAACATCAGTAATCATACCTCTGAATTCTCATCAAGTTGTTGTCAGTACAAAGGGTCCTCCATTTTACTGATAGACTGCCACCAGAGCAGGGCTCTCATTTAGATTATCTTTTTAAATTAGTAGACTCTAATTTCTGGCTTAAATTTTAAAGAAAAATGAGAAATAACCCTAAACAAACCTTTCTAAAGTTACGAGGAAACGTTAAACCTTCCAGGTTGCTGGTGACGTGTTAGCTGAACACCAGTGTTGCTCCCAGCAAATGAGTAGCAGCAAGGCAGCCTGTCATCATGCCTTTGGTTGCCCTTATTTTTCACTAGAAAAATTACATCTTTCTGTATGTCCAAATCTTCTTTTTGAATAGTGTGATAAATTGAATTCACATTAGTTTTATGTTAGAAAATCTTACCAAAGTGGGCAGTTCTCTAGCAAGACGGAACAGTTTATGGTGATGGACAAGGACAATTAAAAAGATCATGCATATAACTCATTGTTATTGGGGGTTAAACAGGATGTGTAATGACCTGTGCAGGTATTAGAAATGCTAGTTGGTGCTGTGCATGTCAACCTGGTTGATCCTTGCGGACACAAACACTCAGGTTTAGGAAAATTTTAATTATCACTGAAGATTTAAGGTGTAGAAATTCTAATGGAAGTTTAAAAGGCATATTTGTATAAACTAGAATTAAAGCTTAAAAACTTACTTTAATTATTTATCAGAAGAAAATGAAGATGTATGAACTGCAAAAAGGGCTCCTTTGAGTTTGTTTTACCACAAGTGAACAGAGCAGAAGGATGCCAGGAGAAACTGGATTGGTATTTATTCATGATGTTTTTTTGTTGTTTGAGGAAAACATGTGAGAGCGTGTAAGGAAATGAAAGTAGTTACAGTAAACAGGAGGAAAGAATAAAACATAAACATGTAAATAAAAGAAAGCACAATTTTAGAACAAATAAACATAGTTCTTCACATTTAAAGGAAAGATATAATGGGAAAACTGTTTTTTTACATCCTTTTGTTCTATGCATATTATCTTCACATTAGTTTAGTTTCCAAACTACCAACTCCACCATCCTCCATTTTTAGGAATCTATTTAAAAATCTGGTATTGTGAATGAAAAAAATAGGTAGGATTCATTTGATTTTTATTCTGAATAACCATATACTACCTTCTCACCAACAGTTAAAATTGTACTTATTTATTCCATTGGCATCTGAAACACTACGATAAATGGTACTTGCCGTGGCACCTACATTTTCTTCCAATAGGATATTGGAGGAGAAGCAGCTCAGAAGTTTTACCCTGCCATAGTGTTGTTACATAGTTCAGTACAAACAGCTGGAAATGTCAAGCAGTGTTATTAGACCAAAAACAACTGAAGGAAAAACTGGGGATGTAGTTAGGTTTCTGATGAAAGAATTTGACAATATGTTGAAGTTTCAGATTAATGAGAGGACAGCAGTGCAGTCAGCCTATGAAGAAAAACCTTTTTGCTAACAGTGTTCCCACAGCATTATTGACATCTCCTTTTGCTCCTTCAGTGCCTGAGCTTGTTCAACAGTCCTGTATGCAGGCCAATGGGAAAGTTGCCAGTTTGCTGAAAAAAAGAGAAGATTTGTTCCTAAAGTAAGTTGAAAGGCTGACAGGCTGTGAACAATTGAAACTACCCTTTTTTTTATTTGCAAAACAGCATTTAAGTAATGTCAGAAAAGGTCAGTTGTTGGAATTAAGTCCGTTAAATGCTTTAAATGTTTTTTAATCTTCTACTCATAATGCCATGTGCTGGCATGATAATGCTATAAAATGTCAATGTGGGTATTGTTAAATATATTATAGAGAACAAAATCTGCCACCCAATCACACATGGTCTGGAACCAACTATCCACTCTCCCTGCCAATCAGGCTATAGGAAATATGAATTCTGCAGATGGCATGTGTTTTTACATTATGTTCATCAAAATGTTGTGGAATTCAACGGTCTTTGAAATCTGGGACCACTTCTTGTTTTTATTTTTTTCTGGCTCTTCTTTCCATAGATCAGGTTGGTAGAATAATTTGTTTACATTTACAGATAAATGAATTATTTTGTGTACACAAATATACCTCAGAAGACAAGTATTCAGTTTGCTTGCTAGGCTAAGTAGGAGGAGAACATTAGAATATAATTTTTATTGTGACTAAAAAGTGGGCTAGTATTCAGTAAATTTAAATAGATTTCATTATAAAGGGTAAAATTCACTCCTTGTGCAGAGTAGCATAAGGAGCTTCTTTATGACAATGTTGTTAGGGAATCAAAATACTCATAAAAATACCCTTAAAGGTATGCCCTGCTCTTCTCAGAGCCAGGTTTGACTTACAGAGAATTACGAATATTTATTAGAATGTGGGACATTTTTCTCTTAAATCAGTGCTTTGAGCGAGTTTATCAAGAAACACTGAGCTCATACTGTTATTATTCACTTTGAGCAAAAAGAACAAGTTGGATGGTGTACATGTACATTTATCTCTGTGCACCAGATATTCACTGTACTGATTGTCCCTTGGAAGCATAAAGCAAATGTTCTGTTTGTGCACAAGGAAGAATCGCAATTTCATAGAGTTTTTGGACGGCACGTTGCCTGGGAGAAGCAGGTCCTGCAGTTGTTCTGCCTGTCTCACTGATTCATGCTTCTGAGAGAAACATCTCAGACACCATGCAGGTGTAGCAGTGCAGCACTGAACACCTCTTCTTACCTCTTTCAGCTTCTGTTGACAGAAAAGATCGGTTTGAGGAGAAATAAAGGGCAGTTGCTTCAATGCCTACGAACTTTTGAATGTGTGTTGATACATTAAGCCAATTATATTGTCCAGAATAGTTTCTGTGTTGCGTATAAGGCTCCGTGCATCTGTCTGAATGTGACCTCCCACTGTTTCTTCTTGTAGCCTTAAGTCTGGGAGGATGAACTGTATTTTCATGTTTCTGTACAACGCCTAATATTACGATGGTCTTATCTCATGTGCTCCAAATAGTCATAATATTTTGATTCTGTAAATCTGGTATCCTGTGCAGATGCCCATGAATGCTGCTGCAGTTCTGTTCTTCAGCCTAGAAGCTGAATCCATGTAAGCTTTGCGCATACCACCTGCAAGCCAGGACCTGCAGTACAGGGGCAGGGTGCTTAACTGGGGTAATGGTCTGTATTTCAAATTTATAGACCCCGAACACTATATATTTAAACACATGAAATTAATTTCAACTCAGAAAAACCTGGATCACCAACATGAAAGATATATTTAACTCGATTACTCAGTTAGCTTTACTTCCTCTTTTTCTTATCTATACGTTGTCTCCTTAGCAGGATATTCCTAAGCCAGGGACTGGACTGTCTTTCCTTTTCTTGTTTAATTGTCTACACATTTGAGATTATACATATACTTTATATATATATGGTTATACGTATCCATCAAAACCTTAAATTCAAGAATGATGTGGTAGATGGGAATGATCTCACCTACTTTAAACATTTAATTATAAATTATTTTTTAAAAAGAGAAATGTGGGTCTCGAAAGAGTTATTCACCTATCCTAAGACAGTGGATTTAGAACGAGACATACTGTCCTCAAGAAGTTACTGATTCTTTCCAGTGTTTATGGAGAGAGCCTAGGAGAATAGCCCAAACTTCAGATGCCTAGTTTTGGGGCAAATGCTATTTGACTGGACAAAAAAGATGAATACTTACCTGCAAGAACTTATTTAACAATGACTAACATCTTGGTTTCACAGAGAAAGGGTATTCCTCAGCCTCACATTTGCATTATGCTACCCTCTTGATGTGCCTCTGCTCCAAGATCTGGTGTGCAGTGTGACCTTACAAATAGTTTTCTGGCAGAGTAAAAGGAGCAGGTGAGAATGACTGAAAGGTGGGAAGAAGTGGCAGGAGGCAAAGAGAGACTGAAATACTCTAAGTTAATGTTTTGTCTGAATAATTTTATCATGAAAATATAGCCCAGGGCCAGACAATTAACATGAAACAGCTTTAGTTATCATCAGTATTGTCAAATACTGCTGAGATTTACTTCAAGAAATGAAAGAAGAAACACTAAGTTTAACTGAAACAAAAAGTTACTGAAAAATATTAATTCTCAAAATGTTTCTTTTTTCAGATCTGATGAACAAATTCTGAAAATGTATGTTTCTAAAAATAATGGGATCATTTTATTTCTAATATTTTCAAATTTCCCTTTTCTTCATTCTTCCCACTAGAAAGCCTGGGAAACATGTAAAAGCTAGGGAGAAAATAGATTTAACTTATATTTTTTCTTTCTTTTCCTGTGAAAAAGTTTCAAGCAATGTAAAATAAGTTTAAGTAATTGTCATAGTCTTTCTAACTTTCATTCTATACTTTTGCAGTAAAAGTAGTACAAAAAGTGAGATAATGTACAAACCTAAACATTTAAAATTACATGTTCCAAAGCAAATGAAGCATGGAATTGTCTAAATTGATTTTTCTCTTGAGTAATGAAAAGGTGAAACATTTAAAAATAAATTAAGACTTCTAATTTTCTACTACAGTTCTTCTTTATCTCTCATTTTCTGACGAATTACATTATTTAGGATTTCATCATGTTAACACCGAGCAGCCTTGCACTTAGTGCAGACTTGCACAAGGTCGCATTATGTTTGGCCATATGTATGATTTAGAAAAAAAAAAGTCAATAATCCCAAGAGACTGTAGTTTAAACAGAAAAAAAACCAGAAGAGCAATGAAAAAGTCCCTATTCATATGCCCTGTGTGACCTCAGGAAGGTCATTTTAACCTTTCCATAACTCAGTTCCTCACTTGCTTAATATGGAGAAACTACTTCCATTTTTCACTGAGATGTACAGAGGATAAGTATATTACAGTTTTGATTTTTTCGGAGACTATAGTGATGACAGTCTAATGAGGATTTATCATGTAAACAGGTAGGTCAGTAGCTGAACCATGGCTCTTGAAGATTTCTATCCATTGACTACATTTCTTGTTAATTTAGGTCTCAGACATCTTTAATAAAGGTTCCTTGTCATATGAAGCCTAATTTAAAGTAGGTCTTTTTCCAGTGAAAAAAAATTTACTCTTATCATGCTCAGGTGGAAAATGAAATAAAAATAATGTAAAAAAAACCCAGATGCCTTCCACTTTATGGCTAACATCTTTTACTTTTGCATCTTTCAAAGGGGAGAGAGTAACAAGTATATTTGCCATGTCCTGCAGAGCTCTACACACAGTCATCCAGTCTCTCAAATAATATTCAAATTAGTTTCAAACCTTGCAATTACATTTTCCCTGAAGTAAAGTAATGGCATTTTTATCTTAATTTTACTTTCCCATCTATAAAAGTAGCATTACTTCATGCTGTATCCCTCACATTAGACTTTGGGATGTGAGAAAATTATGTAAGTCCAGAGTTATCATTGAGGAAATGTACTTTGCTGCATCACACAGTTCAATTTAGATTAGAATGAAAATAGCATTCGGCAGAAATGAAGAGAGGAATCGAGTTTTAAGAGTTAACACACTAAATGAAAATTGTATGCAGTAAGGACAAACAATTCTGAAACATCTGTAAAGATGTTTTAAATGCAATCACCAATTCCCCCATCCTCTATTTTCCTATTGGGAATGTATTATCAGATCTTTAGCTTAACTCCTGACTTGTAGCTGGACTCATAGAATGGGGTACTGTCAGAAGTGCCAAATTTTCAGCAGGCACTGTTGGTTTCAGTGGGAACTGCTGAATGGCCAATCTTTTGAAAAGCAGATCAGTGAGACTCCAGTTCTGCATACGGTCTGCTTGGAAACTGCCTGAGTTCGGTAACTCTTCATGGGATTTAGGAGTTAGGACAGAAGTCTAGACCTTCAGTGTATATATATTTCAGAATTGGACCTCTGTAACCCTTCTTTGAAAACCTTGACCTACGGATTTGTTCAGCTTCTGAAGGAAACAGATGGATAAGTCAGACTGAATTCTTCTATATTCAGTCATATCTCATTATCTGATGTGACCTCTAGAGTTATTATTTCATGACAGATAAAATCACTGTCCTCCTCCCACGACAAAATGTCAAATGGGTACTATTTCCCCAAGATTTTTTTTTTTTTTAATATTGGGCTCTTTCCTCATCATATTCCTGACAATTTGTGTATTATATCTTTACAGGGAGAAAAAAAAATCAATAGCTAAAAATGTCATAACATTGCAACAACACTAATAACTGTAGCAGAACCAATGTCAGAAGCCCTGCAAAGTTCCTTTGAAAGTCTACGTTTGTAGACCTCTTTACCTCAGAATTTTTCCAGTGTTTCTATATTAATTGCAGTTTGATGAAACTTTTATACCTAATTCTATAATACACAGAGATGTAAATAACTATGGCAGTCTCTATTTTCAAAAAATATTCCATAGAATCATAGAATGGTTTAGGTTGGAATGAACCTTGAAGATCACCTAGTTCCAACCTCCCTGCCGTAGGCAGGGACACCTCCCACTAGACCAGGTTGCTCAAAGCCCCATCCAGCCTGGCCTTGAACACTTCCAGGGATGGGGCATCCGCAACTTCTCTGGGCAACCTGTTCCAGTGCCCCACCACCCTCACAGTGAAAAATTTCTTCCTAATATCTATTCTAAATCTACCCTCTTCCAGTTTGAAACCAGTCTGCCTTGTCCTATGCCTTTACATGCCCTTGTAAAAAGTCCCTCTCCAGCTTTCTCGTAGGCCCCCTTCAGATACTGGAAAGCTCCTATAAGATCTCTCTGGAGCCTTCTCTTCTCCAGGCTGAACAACCTCTCTCAGCCTGTCTTCATAGCCTGTCTCAGCTGAACGTCTCTCTCAGCCTGTCTTCATAGGAGAGGTTCTCCAGCCTCTGATCATCGTTTACTGGATTGGGCCCTTACAGCTCCGGGAAAATTTGTCTAAATCAACAGGTGAGACAGAGAATATTTTTTTTAATAAAATTAGCACAGAAGCAGCAAAGAAAAAGAATAACATCATTGGCTGGTCATATCGACATGCAATGAGACAAGAGAATTGATCTAATCAGCTCTCTGAAGAATCCCGTGAAACAAAGAAATACATATGAATGTTGACCAGAATAATTGAGGATAGACAGTTAATGGTGATGAGTAACAGCTCTTCCAGCACATGCTCTTTTAGAGATTTTCAAGAAATATCACTTTGTCTCAACCAATGGCACCAAAACTGGTCCAAGGCTTAAAAGATGCAAAGTAGCTAATTACTGTCTCCACAACAACAGAAGTTGCAATCGTCTTATTACAATTTTAAAGGCAAACTTTCATTTGTATTCATTATTTTATTTCCAACATTCACAGACTTATAAGTGTAGCTACAATGAAGCAAATATGTTTGCAAGAACTTGCAGTTGGAAAGCCACTTATCACCAGAGCCCAGGATGAAGGTTCCTCTCAAGCAGCCTGCTAAATATGTTTTCTTCTCATGTGCTGACTGCATCCAGAAACAAACAAGAATAACTACGAGAACAGATAGCAAATGGTGATGGGAGAGTGTTTTGTGAGGAAGTGACTTGGAAAAGCACTGGTTTAGGAACTTATTCCATCCTAATACGTCATATCACCTTGGGTGGAGGAAGTCTGGAGAGGTCTAAGAGAAGATGTTGCATCGTAATAGTCTATAAAACAGGGTGTAAAGTAAGGGAAGAAATTTTACTGGTGATTTGGAATTATTCAGGGTAACAAGACAAGAGAAGGTTGTGATGAATTGCAAAAGACTATGAAGTATTATGATTAGGCAGTCAAATAAGAGATGGAATTCATTTTTATGTAAAGTAGTGCATTTGGTCAAAATGCATTTGAGATATCTGTTACCACTCAGGAGGGAGATCTGAGGTTCTGTCCTGTAGTCCTCTGAAAGCATCAGCTCCGCACTTAGCGGCCATCTAACCAAATCTGGAGTTAAGAACTGTAAGGAAAAGAACTGAATACAAACCAGAATATATCATTATGTCAAAGGAATAAATTTTTTAGTTCTCCCACACCCTGCCCATGCAGTGCAGTTTTGATCCCCTCATTCTAATAAAAGACATATTAGAACTGGAAAAAAAATCAGGGAAAGGTGATGGGAATGATCAGAAGTAGGAAACCGTTTCTGTGTGAGGCAGGACTGACTTGATGAGTCTGCTGCAGCCCAGACAGAGCTGATGCAGGGGGAATATGACAGAGATATGCAGAATGATGGGAGACATGGAAAGCATGGTTAGAAACTGTGCGTTACCTCTGTCAGAGGGAGAACAAGGGCTTTGCAGTGGGTAGTACTCCCACAGAAATTCTTTCCAAAGTATTTTGTGGAAGCAAAAATTTTACATGGATTCACGGACTACTGGACAGGTTCTTGGAAGAGAGATCAGATGAGGAGAACTAAATAATAATCCGCATCAGTCTCAGGAATGCCCTTGAGCATAAAACAGTCAAAGGCTGAGTGTACTCTTGGGAGATATCACAAATGTTTGCCCTGTTTTTGCTTTTCCCTAGGCTCGTGTTCATGGCCACTGCTGGGGATAGGATAATGATGGGCTGTTTCTCTCATCCGGTATAGCCATTTGTAGGTGACCAGAATTTGACGTCATGCTGTAAATCTTATTTCTGCAAGCACTATTTCTAATCACAGCTGCACAAAATGGAAGTGATATGTGAGTGTGGCCAGGTTTTCTTTATTCTCTGAAACTATTAGTGTGTTTATTTACATTTCAGAGGCAGATGACTTTTTGGAAGAAATTCCATTCAAATAGAAAATAAATTATTTAAGGTGCTGCTTAAGCACCTGAAAAGTAAAGCATTTTAAGTGAAAGTGAATTTTCACATCTTTGAATACTGAAATCCACAGATATTTCGAAAATGTGCACTGAAAAAAAATTTGTATCTATAAGCCATCACTCCAGACCAAATGACAATCTCATAAATATTTGTGCAAAGTACTTTTACTTCCTTGCCTGTCTGATTTTAACTCAGCTCTGGCTTTTACTGATGCATAATAAATGGATGCATTTGTACATCATATATTACTGCGTAGAAAGATATTATTACTACTTATAGTACAAGTAAACAAAAATGAAGTGAGCCCCTGTAGTTGCAAAATGTTTAACTCATGAAGCTCATTGAATTATTTTAAACAAGAGGTGTGTTTGATTAAAGAATATAAAATGACTTCTATTAGTAAACTACATTCGACATCTGTGGTATTACATTTGGGGTATAAAAATACAAAGAAAAACATGAAGTCAGATACTTAAAGTATACTCCTTTAATTTCTTGTTGCCTGAAACATCTGTCTTCTACCACAAGCTGAGTTATATACCCTCTGTTTCCATAGCACATCATTAAAATGTGAGTCAGAAAAAGAACTCTACTTGGAAACTTTAAGCATAACTTTGCCATATGCTGTACGATTACAGTGTCTTCTTTGTTGTTCTCAGCTCAGTGAATTCACCGAGCAAGAGTTTATTGGCAAACTACCAGATCACTAGCAATTTCATTTGTTTAGAGATATTTATAATTTTAATTATTTACATGCACTACACTTCAACTGCCAGAGGTATTTAGACTTCTAAATGGGGCCCAGAAGGATCATTTTGATAACCCTCAGATGATTAGCTGAACAAAGGCCCTTTTTCCCTTAATTGGTTGCAGGCACAGAGTGTGATAAAGTCCCTTTACAAGCTTGTGACTGAATTGGGTACAAATGATGTAGCAATATTACACAAATTACTTGGAAAAAAAAACAACCCACCCTATACAAGAGTTTTCTTTTTCTTTTTCTTCTTAATAGAGTGTTTTAGTGACATACTCTACCTAAGCATAGAAGCAAAGGCTATTTAAAAACAAACACTGATTAGGAAGCTGGGCACACCACAGAGTCAATCTAGTAGGTGACAGTCCTGCACCTATGTGGTCTCCTGATTTTACTTCACATCTATTTAATTATTTGCTTTGTATAAAATCTCTGGTGAAATTAGCACTGCACTTGTCTCAGAATAAGCCTTCCTTGGTGGTTTTCCAAAGCAGCTATGAATGATTAATGTGGTCTAGCTGACAGAACTGAGTGACATACAAGCATGTCCTACGTCTTCATGTCTATGGCCAGAGTAACTGTTCACCAATAGAAATGAATGAAATATTTGGGTCAAAACTTATTTTTCTGTGAAAGGTGCAGATTCAGTGACACCAACTGAAGTGTTGCTTTCCAAATGTGTTAGCTTCATTGGTCTCGTCCACCTCATTCAAAATTATGAAAGCTGGCATAACTTTACTCCTCTGCAAAGGGATGGGAATATGGTTTTAGCAACACCCTTGTAGACAAATCAGCACACAGAGTCTTGCCAGTACAGTCCCCCCTCGCATGCAGATCATATACGATTGCAGTCTTCAAATTAGCTGTTTAGGTTTATGGCTGGTTTGACACGAGCGTTTTTCCTTCCTTACATGATAATAATTTCATTGTTACCTCAGGATTCCCCCATCTTCATTATACCCATTTCTGATATTATATTTGTGTGGCAAGGACTTTTAAGTAAATAGACATTGAAAAAAATACACAGTGCCTGACAGAAAGGGGTCCCAGTTGCTGCAGTACAGACAAAACACGACTAACAGAAAGAAGTGATTGGGGTGTTAATGCAGGTGAATAAAAATAGCTTAGAATAGCCATCTGCTGTTGACTAATGTGAGTGTGGTAATTAAAGGCACTTAATGAACTGAAGGATACGATCAAGTTTTTCTTTCAAGTGGGTGCTAATTGCTGCCTAAAGTTCAGGTGCTTAGTTGTAAAGTCCTCGTGGAAGTATAGAAAAATCCCATACAGCCAGAGTAGAGACTATGTACAGTTGGAGATCTCCAGAAGGAGAACCTATCTGCCCAAATGAGGAGGGTAGAAACCTCTTCCGCAGTGCTGCAGGGGTACCTGCTCCCTCCCCACTCTCATATGGAAGTCTTACAGCAGGGGCAAGGATTTACATCCATGTGTATATTGGGTGGAAAAGTGGTACTGAATGTCACCGCCTGTCTGCTACTTGATTCAAAAACCTGCTGCCTGTGTACTGGTGGGTGCTAACGGCAGAGAGTTAGTCTACTGTTATGGTATAGTGCATATGCTGCAGAAATTATCATCACAGAGGGAAAATCACTTTTACTATGAGAAGGAATTTGAGAAAAAAGCATTTTTTTAAGATTAAATAATGAGTTGAACCATCTCCTAGGAAAGATTGTCTTAATAGAAATAATGTAATGCAAAAATGTACCTAAATTTGTCTCTTAAAATGAAATTATTTTGCTTTTCATTTACAGTCACAGATTTGTTGCATACTGTTCTAAATATACTAGAGGATCCAAGGCAGAACAATAAAATCAGTGAGATTTTATTCAAGGGTGCAAAGAAAGTGTTCCTGCAAACTTAAAGGGTTTTTTTTTTGTTTTGTTTTTAACAGAGCAGATATACTATGAAGTAAGAAAGGTGTACCCAATTATATTTGTGAGGTTTATATAGCAAAGTTGATCATTGC
This sequence comes from Pluvialis apricaria, assembly GCA_017639485.1. Classification (NCBI taxonomy): domain Eukaryota; kingdom Metazoa; phylum Chordata; class Aves; order Charadriiformes; family Charadriidae; genus Pluvialis; species Pluvialis apricaria. The sequence continues at coordinate 100,412,246 of CM030009.1, forward strand.
AGTATTCCCAATGTTTTCATGCAATCAGGACACACTGCCTTCTTTCTTTTCAGCATGCATAATACAAACATTATTTTTCTCTTTTTTATGCGGTTGTCTTGCCAAGACTGATAGACTGTAGTCTTTTCAAATTCAATATCAAAATCCTCTGTTGGATTTATTTCCCATTTGCTCTTGTTCATTAAGGATATGGTTGATCTTGTTGAAGATTGAAAGAAATGCAGTTTCAGCCACAGCCTCATGAATAATGCTCTGGGTTTACACAACAGTAATTCAGTTAGCTCTTTGAAAAGCAGAGATTAATAATCATGAGAACCTGGAACGTTTTCTGTGAGTTAATTGGTGCTTTAACATTGCATAATGCAATAATATAAATGAACGGAAAGAAAGGAGAAACAGCTCAATAGCCTTACTAACACCTTCAGAAACAATGTTTTCATTTCATCTTCAGCCAGAAATCCAGCCAAAAGTTGTAAACCAAAACTACAACATAATGATGCTGTAATGATGCAGTGTTTCTTACTTAACAACTAGGCAAAATTTCAGGGTTCTTTGAATAAATAACAGTGCTGTTGTACTCTAAAATTGATAAATCTTGAAGTACGTGTTAGAACTTGACCCTGGTCCATCATCATTTGCAGCTGACAAATGTTTCAACGATGTGAACAACAGGAAGAAACACATCCTCAAATATTTCCTCCCAGCTGCTTGCAGGGTTGGGAGTGCAGCAGGAGTGGCCACCACAAACTGCTCCCTGGTAACATGTCAGGGGTTCTCAGTGTGTTCCCAGTCCCTGCACATCCCAGCTACCATGGGGACAGCACAGGAAGAGGACAAGGTGCCCAGCTCCCAAGGTGGCCAGGCCTCTGTGAAGTTGCAAACAAGAAGTCAGTGTCTTTATTTGTGTCGTATCTGCCTCACAGAAAAGCGCTGATTTTGGCCCTGTGTGCTTTTGCCATTGTACTACAGGGCTACCCCTTGGGCTATGTGGGCAGCTACCTGCCATTTTAGATCCCCAACCCCACACTAATGTCACAAACCCCTCACTTATCCAGGACACTTTCTGTATCCTGAAATTTCAATCAGTAAAGTTCATTAGATGTTGGTACCTATTTGTTCAGCTGTGCAAAAGAACCCAGGTCTTGATAGTTAAGTTACCTGGCACCTATTTCAGATTTAAGCTTCATTGGAATCACAAGGTCAGTATTCTTCTCCCAGTCCTGCACGCTCTGTTTGTGCTGCCTGCTCTAATATTTGTGCTATGAATTTACTGAAGTCAGGATGCCAGTGAGGTACATAGTGGCAATAAAGAACTCATTCCTTTCCAACAAAGATCTCACTTTATCATCTGAAGACTTGGATTTGGGATATCTCACCCTGGTTAAATTTTAAAACTCGTGTATCCTATTTCTGTGAGAGTGCTCAAGTTACCAGGACACAGCATATTTTGAAATAAGGCCTTCAATTTTGTCTGTTGAATCTGTGTAGATTTAAACAGATATTTAAATATGTAAACACACACACACAAAAAAGTAAAATAAAAAAGCAAGCATGTTTCCTGTCCCATGGAAGATGTCTGCTAGACTTGCGCTTGGAATGCTCTTGTATCAGACCTGGAGGCAAATCCACGGCTGAAGTAGAAAAGTACTATTAGTGGGCTAAAACGGTGCTTTGGGTGGGATTGAAATTCCAGTTTCTTTTTCCTGAGATCTATTAGATCAGTGAGTACAGTAAATTATTTTCTGAGAAACTCATGTTCTCAAAATGCTGATTTTCAACGCTTGTGTTAAGAAAACATTTCATTTTTTCAAACTCAGAATTTTAGCAAAATTTCAATTTTTTACCCAAAGGTACCTCCAGTTTAATTTCCACTTGATCAGAAACAAAGAAAATGTTCTGATAAAAATGGAAATTTTATTAAAAATAATAATTTTGGTCAAAACCCAGGCTTCTTTAAAATAGTCCAAAGAAAATACAGTGAAATAACTGGATACCTAATATTTTTTCTACATGATGTAATCTTTAGACTAAGGAAGCATATTCTACTCTAATTTTTGTTGTCTAAGTCAAATATGAGTAACTTAATATTAATTTAAAAGGTGAGCCAAGTAATTTGCAGGTACACTAATACTGTCTTTGCCCTTGAGTACATGACCCATGTGGAAATTTGGTGGAGGAAATATAAACCTGTGCAATTTTTATGTTTTTTATGTTTGCTTGCTCATGCTTCTAATAAAACTAAACAAACACATTATCAATCTGATGTACTACAGTTTCAGAAAGCTAATTAAAAGTGGCACAGTGTGATGATCATAACTGTGACAATCAAAGTCACAATTAAAATTGAATCAATAAATCAATGCATTCAAATGATCAAACCACCAATTAATACAGCAGGTAATCAAGTCAAATTATTTTGTGTTACTCTTGCATTAGAAAATTTGAAAGAGAAGTCACTTAACACTCATTTTAACAGTCAATCAGTACAATTAGTTGACCCAGTCAGAGACGAATGAAAAAGTTAATTTTATATTTATGTGCTTGCTTTGAGTGGTTCCCTTTGTGGCCTCAACTTCACAATTCCTTGTATCAAGCTACTGGCACAAGTTCTTTTTTCCCCTTATTCCCAATGTAACACAGATTCATCATTAGGAATCTAGAATTTGGAGAGTATGCAATGTAATTCAAATTAATTAATTGATTGTTATGGCTTTTTCATCTTGTGTTTCTTTAGGTTACCTGCTGGGGAAAAACACAAAGTTTAAGACATTGCTGCTGCTTCAGGGGAGACAACATCACTTCTAGAGAAGATCCTTGCTTTTCCAAGATCACATGGTACAGCTTTGTTTGAGGTATTGATAACCTTAGAGTTAAACAGTTGGATCCATGCATTTAGGACAAGCAATGTGGCCCAATATTTTCAGAATGGGCAGTCTTTGGGTCTTAAGTAATTCCGGAAGTGTCCTTAAATAATTTTCTATCATTAATGATCTGAAAGCTCTTCTAGCTGAAGTGTAGGTAGATGTTTTTTCCCAGAACACACACACAAGCTGTAATTCAGATGCATGCCTGGAAGTTTGATTACAGTCTTTTATCTTATATAAAGCCTAGTTCAGTAATTAATCAGATTCTTAAAAACGATACAAAAAAATCTACCCAGCACATACCCTCCATCACTCTTTCTTCTACAAAAATTGTTTTGGTACCCTAAATAAGGGAACTAATATGAAAAAGTTTAGAATGCTTTAATGATTTTTAATCTAGAAAAAAAATCAGAAGCTGCTATTACATTTTGCCACAGTAAATTACATTCATAATTAAAACCGTCAAGTTTTCCCCCAAATCAGCTCAGAACTAGGTCCTGTCCATCGTAGAAGTTACATATATTTTCTGACCCACTTACATACAAATATGTAAAATTACTTCATTTATTGAGGAATTAATCCCTATTTCCCATTACTGAAAGGCATGATTAGAGGGAGGCTCCTTTTTAAATAAGCAGGAAAAAATCTGTTTTTTTCATATTTAGTCTACAGCTCTTTTAGGATGTGCTTAGCTGCAGAAAATTATATTCCCTATACCTTTGCAGACATTGGAAATAATATGTGTTTAATTAGAAAAACAAGGAATGCAAGTGTATTAGTATTGACTATAAGGCACACAGACCCCAAACAAACTGATGGAGATAAATTCCATTTAGAAAGCATAGTCCTGGAGGAGATGGAGCAACCTATTTAGCAGGCAGAAATGATGTTGATAATTTTTATAGCTTCCATGCACTGTGGGATTTTTCAAGTTTACTATTTGGCAACAGACACTAGCATTTGGGCAAAGGGTTTTACTTTCCCATGTTGGGTTTTGGAGCAAAGGTACCAAAGTAGGATATACACGTGCAGCTGTTAGAGTATTATTTTTGCTACAATTGCTCTCATGGAAGTTCCTAGAGAGAACATCAAGCATGTTTGTGAAAAATCAGGTGTTACCTCTGATCTTGGTGGCCTTTCAGTACTTCAAAGGGGCCTATAAGAAAGACGGAGACAGACTTTTTAGTAGAACCTGCTGCTATAAGACAAAGGGTAATAGTTTTAAACTAAAAGAGGGTAGATCTAGACTAGAGAAAAGGAAGAAAATTTATACAAGGAGGGTGGTGAAACAGTGGAACAGTTTGCCCATAGAGGTGGTAGATGCCCCATCCCTGGCAACATTCAAGGTCAGGTTGGATGGGGCTCTGAGCAATCTGGTATAGTTGAAGATGTCCCTGTTCATTGCAGGGGGGTTGGAATAGATGACCTTTAAAGGTCCCTTCCCACCCAAACTATTCCGTTATTCTATGATTGGATGAATGATTCCTAGCACTGAGGTCAAAGTCGAGAAGATCTGCATGCCCCATGCAAGCAGTGGAGGACACAAAGTATGTTCAGTAGCTGTGTTCCCTGAGCAGACAGAAAGAGAATTCCAACTTTGCTACCATCTCATTACTTTCTTGGCATAGGGGTAATCTCCGATTTTAGGCTCAGGAAATTTCTGGTTCCCATTCCAGTGAATCACCTGAGTCCATAGGTCAATGTAGCCTGCCTCAAAGCACTCTGTCTGCACATGAAATGGTATAATTTATTGGTTTTTTCACCCCCCTCATAGACAGTAGCTCTGCAAATAAGTAGGTTTTTTCTTTACTTTCTAACATAACCCCTAGTGGAGCAGAGTTACAGAAAAATTCTTTTCCTTTTCAGGAAATATTTACCTAATCTTCTGGATGCAGGAACTGTAAAAGCAGTCCTACTAATTTTAGCCAAACAGTAGGATTAGAAACAAAAGTTGTCTCTGCTGTACGAATGGCTTGAAGCAAAAAATCGTTTCTCCTCAAGATTATTAGTCACTTTCGAAGACTTGATCGCATATCTTTGTATAATAACAGTAATCTACACTCTCAACTCAACAGCTCTCAATATTTTAACAGAGAGAAAGAATGCATGGTTCTATTCACAACTGAATGCTAGGTCTATAAATTGTTTAAGTCTGAACTGCTGTACGCATTATAGTAACAAACCACTAAATCCTATTTGGACATTGCAGCAATTTAGATTAGAATTCTTCTGATAATATTTCACACATCCCATAGCCATCTATATGCTAATGTTTCCAGCAAATTATCAGATGTTATTCTACACAACCTTTTTTCCATAAATGACCTGTCATATTCATAATGGCATCTGCATTTGGTGACAGTTTTTATTTTATCTATCAAAAACTGCAGGTCCATAAAGAAACTAATTATATACTTTCACAGTTGATAATATGGTTTCTAGTTTTATAACTAGCAATATGCAAACTGATTCAGTACAAAAGAATTATCCCTAAACTCAAGGGACTTTCAGGGAGCTGGACCGGTTTTAAAAATGACAGACAAGATTTCTTAGTTGTTACTTGAATGCATCACTTTTTGATCTCTTCAGACCATCTCTGAATAAAGTTTGTTCTTACATTTCACATTTTTTGTCCAGTATTTCTATTGCACACCACATTTACTTTCTAACCATATACTGCAAAACCAAAACATAACCAGAACTATAGACCCTCTCTTCTCCTCATATCCAGAACAATGACAAATATTTCAAGGTTCCCAGAAGGCATTCAAGAATTACATCTAAAAAAAAAAAGAAATCAAAAGAGCTTTCCTGGTCTGGAAAGGAGCAGGAAGCAATCCCATAGTTACAGGGTGAGCATGAGCTGTAAGGCTCTTCTGACCCCTTTCTCTCACTAAGATTCAGGTCAAACACAACAGCTCATTTCTCAAAGGCACAAAGATACAGTTCAAGATGCATCATTTGGGCTGCAACTTTTCTGTTTCTCAGACAAGTTAACATGATGTGCATAACTGGGTACCTGCATTTCTTTCATTCTGGGTATTGTCAAAGTCTGATTACAGTCATAAAAAACATCATCTTCAGAAGAAAAAAATTTTATTCACCTGAAAGTTCATAGGATATAAACAGTCCTATCTGTGCATATTTCTCTTTCTTCCTTCCTTGATAAATTTTGACAGATAATTCTGCCTCTGGCTGGAAAAGATGGAATGCTTGGAGCATGCTGCCTCCTTCCAAGTATTTCCACTGATTCCTGATGAACCTTCAGCCTCTCTACCTTTAGTAAGCTTTACTATTGAGCCTCAGATCTTCCTTGATAGAATAATCTTTACCAGCTGTATCTTGGAGTATTCCCTTGTTAGCAGCTCTTCTTAATCTTTCTTTAAGACATTGAAATATCTGTGTCAATCTTCTTTACTACTGTTTCATTTCCTATTGGCTTCTCTGCTGTAATATTCTTTGGATATAAGATAATCTAAAATACTGTGATAGACCTGGCTTGACTTTCATCTGTTAAGGACTGAAGCTTTTTCTATTCAGAACAAAGAATAAAAATAAGAATGAGGGTCAGTCAATTTACAGTTAACTAGTAGTCTTTACTTAGCTTATTCTGAGTTAGCCTCATGCTACTAGGTAAGATAATATTGTTTGGTAAGTCAAGATATGTAAAGTATTTATAAGCGTGACACCCTGATTTCCTACATGTTTCTCAGCAATGCAGTATGTGAATAATTCACTTGCAGTTCCCACGTCCAACAGAATTCATAGCTCTGTAGCAATCCTGAGCATGTTAACAACTGATTTTACAGATCCAGATCTGAACATTCCTCTTCCTGACAGTTTGAGCAACCCCAAGTCTGCCTTTGTCATTTTATTGTTACATCCTCTGTTCTCTGCTGAGGTACCAAGATTCAGGATCACTTTTATATGATTGGCTGATTATGGTTTGTGTTGCTTAAATGTCAGGATAGCACATAGAAAAATACAGCTTGGTAGGAATTTATCACTTTAAAACACCATTATTTTTCTTTCAAATGAAGAATACATAAATTGTTAAATCTCTGGGGCATAAATAGCATATACAATATCAAGCACAATATTAGCTACTAAGGGCTTTCAGCTGTTAGAACAATGCAAATGCAAGCACTGAGTTTCACAAAGCTGAAAGACTCTTTTTTTTTTTTTCCTTTTTTTTTTTATCAAAGTAGATACCAAGTTTGTAATCACTAGTAGTTATTCTGTTCCCCAGCTAAGGAATATGTAATAAATACACTATGCTAAGTCTACTCCGGGGAAGTTTGTAAGCTTGTCTGTAGGTTTGAAATCAGCTTACCGATTTTGGGGCTAGTCCTGGTGCTAAATTCTGCTCTGTCAGATTTGTGCAGTCACAAACTCTTTGATGATTACCTCATAGCTCACAAGCTGGCAAGGCACTTTCTTTGTTATTACTATCTATCATGAAACTGATGGATAAAACTTGTGTCTCTATATAATATAAAACCACTCATTGGTCTATTCTTACTCTTTACTAGGTCTGAGATTTGAGCAGATGGTCAATATGCTCAATGCATATTCTAGAGCCTTTGGAACAAAATGAGCCTCATTGCAATAATTCACAAATGCACTCTTCTTTGTTTCTTAAAATGAATACATCCTAAATTTATCAATCATTTTGTGTTTTAGAGGCTCACCCTGAGCTTTGTCATGCAAGCTTGGGGAGTAGCTTGAGCAAAGCAGCTCTCACCTTGCGCTATTTAATTTTGTTTTCTATTCGACTCATTCTTGAAAGGAACTGCCAGAAACCATTTTTTGGGGGGGGGGGGGGGGGTGGAGAAAGCAGTCTAGCTTTATTTCCCTTCAATATAGTAGACAAACCTAGCAAAATTAAAACAACTTAATAGAAATCTCTGGGAACAAAATTATGTTTTTGAAAAATCTGTTCTAAGTTTAAATATAAAGATGTTTTGTGCATAGTAATCCATATATTTAGTAATTATTCTTTCAGATTATTTTGAAAAGTGATTATGTTGGAAAAAAAACCACACCAAAACAAAAACACAAGAGAGGAAAGAGAGGAAGAATAGATCTCTTTGTTATAGTCAGGAAGCAAGCGAGTCAACTAACAATGCAAAGGTGACTACATCTACCTCAGCTGAAATGAGATAGAAAGATTTAAGGTCATACTTAAAAATGCAGTCACACATAATCCCATTGTTTGATGGATTATTTAAATGAGGACAGAAAAGGAGCAGTGTGATGGAAGGATAAGGCAATGTGAAAGAAACTGACTGTGAAGTAAAAGAACTGACAGATAAAAGACAGAGGAAAAAAAACCCCAACAAATCCCCCAAAACAGAAAAACAATTACAGATAAAGATTATCAGAAGACAAAGGGACAGAAGTGTAATGTACTTGGAACTTAACAGAAATATGATGGGACATACAGCATGATGGAATTTCTCTTTTTTGTATTCCTTTCATTTGAATGGTGCACGTAATTAATTTTCCTTTTTTGAGATAAGAGTTTGAATGTTCTACCTGTATTTCCTAGTAATAATTGTAGTTTTCTCTTTTTCTTTAAGAATCTTCCAATTCACACTAACGTCAAACATTTTGTTATTTTTAATACCTTTAAGACTTTTTTTTCAGTATCTTGAAAACTTGCATCAGATCACAATCCAGTTATCCCAACATCCCATCTTCCACAACAGCCACTTGAAATTGAAATGGAGATAAATAAAAGAGCAGGACCAACCCGTGCTTACTGTATTCTGGTCTCCAAGCCTAGGGATTCTTGAGTTGGAGGTTGTATCTACACATCTGTGTTTAGCAGCAGTTGACAGATTCATCTTATCCTTTTGGCATCAGTAATGTCTTGTAGCAATAAGTTTTATAATTTAAAACCACACTGCATGAAAACAATACTGCTTTTTTATATTGTAAAGCTATTCTCTCCCCTTTAATTCTTGGGTTATGATTAGTGAACAGTCACCTTAGTCATTTATCGGTGAACATCATGATTTTCTATACCTTTATAATATCCCCCCTCATTTCTCTATTTTTGAGCTGAAAGGCCCTAGACCATTTTATCTAGGGGTTTGTCTAGTTTGGAGAAAAGGAGGCTGAGGGGTGACCTTACTGCTCTCTACAGTTTCCTGAGGAGTGGAAATGGAGCGGAAGGTGCTGATTTCTTACCCCTGGTATCCAGTGACATGACACAAAACTGCATCAGGGGCAATTCAGTCTGGATATCAGGAAACATTTCTTTACCAAGAGGGTGGTCAAATACTGGAACAGGCTTCCTAGAGAGGTGGTCAATGCCCCAAGCCTGTCAGGTTTTGAGGCATGTGGACAGCGCCTGTAATAATATTTTAACTTTTGGCCAGCCCTGAATTAGCGAGGCAGTTGGACTAGATGATCATTGTAGGTTTCTTCCAACTGAGATAAAACATTCTATTCTATTCTATTCTATTCTATTCTATTCTATTCTATTCTATTCTATTCTATTCTATTCTACTCTACTCTACTCTACTCTATTCTTTCTGACTTTATTCAAGCCTCTACATTAAGTATCTCTTTTTTTTAACTGGACTTTATGCAAAAGTGGGTTTACTTCTCCATCTATATCTGGTGTCCCTCTTGGTTCACATTTTATGTTCACTTCTTTAATTGTTAAACTCCAGGGTGATTGGTTCTTTTGTGATGTCTGCTCATCTTACAAACAGTGATTTACTCTTCTATTTAACATCCATTTCTCCATTTCTTGTTACTATCTAGCTAGTTTTATTTCATCTCCAGATGCTCTGGCATGGATTAATTGTTAATACCTTTCAGGCAATGACATCACATCAGAGCCATTCCCACAGTTCAAGATGTAGTCCAAAACAGCTCTCTTTCAGTACCAGCCTCCAAGCTCACTTTCTTCAAACTTGCAACCCAGTATTATCAAACAGACAGGAAGGAACAGTTACTTTTTTCAGTGGAGGAAGCACACTGGTGTAATCCCGTAGCAATTTGTGTAATAGCCTGTTCTTTAATATCCTTAGAAAAGGGGTTGGAGAACTTTACTGATGATGCAAAATTACCCAGAATGATACAAGTGAGTACTGACCTAGAAATGTTGCGGAGGATCTCTGACAGGAAGTGATAAAATTCAACATCAATAAACATAAAGTATGGAGATGGAAAAACTAATCTGAACTTTGCACAATGATGGGTTTGAATTAGGTTTATCAACCAGAAACAAGATACTGGATTTATAACAAGTTTTTGAAAATGTCACCTTAGTTTTCAGCAATAGTTAAATAGACTGTAGATAGAATGTCCTCATCCCCAACTACTCCCAATGCTTCAGCGATTATTTTGAAACACGAAGAAAAATTTTTGTTTATGTCCCAGAAGTTCAGATCCCCACATATGCTCTACATTGCACACTTGCATCCAAAATTCAGTAAGGAGGATAGTGGCTGTATTTTGATATTCAGTGGTCATCAAATGCCAGCCTACCTCTTGCAGGATTGTGGATTTTGACAATCCGAGCCCCTGTTAGAGATTCCCCACTTCCCTTCAAAGCCTGTTCCCTGTTTTGGGCGAAAGGAGGATGGCTGCGATTCCTTTGAATTTGCTCTTCTCTCTCTTCCACATAATCCACAGTCCAGTTTGAATCATACTAGAAATTGGTAAGTTCTTATTTTTTGTCCATTTTTTAAACATCACTTTCTAAAGTTTTCTCTAAAAAAACTGTGTCATGATTTTTTCTTCCTGCTGTAACATCCCATACCCTTTCTCTTCTCTGAATGGAATCATAAGTTTCATTTATCTTAGAATTTATTAACGATCTCTTCTCTTTCCCAGATACAGGGTGTCTGCTAATCATCCAGAGATCTGAGAAGGTACAAAAGCCTTTGAAGGTCTTTTCAAACATTAAGATGGGAAGCATTGTTTACTGAGTTCAGGACTATAATATCGGTCTGCAAATGTTAGTCAAAACATCAGGTACTCAAAGAGAACTGCAATGCGAATCATTTGTCTCCATCACTAGAAACACAAAGGTGGGAACAGATTTTCTCTGTGCTGCTCTTGTATGTGGAGAACAGTTTTGGGATGACTATCCATCCTGCTTATGTACATAGGTATAGCTGATAAGGGGCTGAGGGAGAGAGTCTGGCAGCTTGATTCAGGACTTTTACTAGGGTGGCTGGAAGTTGCACTGATGCAATGGAGAGAGAACAGAATTTTGAATTCCAAAATGTCTTGCTAAGCTTCTGATTTCTGTTTTTATTTAGTTTAGTTTTATTTAGTTTTTATTTTAAGCTTAATTAAAGTTTATGATTTTTGTTCCCCTTGTATCTCTGACATTAGTCTCAAATTCTTGCTTGCACATTATACATATGTAATGATTCTATTATTATTTGCCTGTCCATGTTAACTGTATGAAAACACTGAAGAATGCATGTTTTTATAGTCTTAATTTATGACTCTTCAGATTTTCTAGAAAACTTTTCTGTTTTTACTGGGCTTTAAAATGCCACATCAGGAGTTATAATCTTTTCTGGTGTGTGGTTTAGTTGAGTAGTTCTCCAAATACACAGAATGAGTGGACAGTTTGGCCTGGGTAAATAACAGCTCAGAAAACGTGAAGCTACTTTCTGTCAAAACATTAATTGTATAAACACAGTATTCCAGTATGTGCTGCTTTGTTGCAGTACCATCAGGTTCATATCTACTCCGTGAAATGACCATATTTCAACATTGTCTGGTTACAGAACGTAGGTGTCTGGCCAGTTAAAATACCGCTCAGAAATTACCTTTATCTTCTCTTTTTATTCGTTGAAATGTACATGAAAGAAAACTCAAATCATCCAGTTATGTTACACCAAGGATTATTTTAGCCCTCCATTAGTTGCTTCTGCAATAGTATTTTGCAAGGTTTTTTAATGCTTTAAGCTAGTGGATATTCAGAATGTCACATAATCATAAAGAAAATCATTTTGGATTCTTACACAAGCAAAACTCCCATTAAAGTCAATTGGCATTTTGCCCAAATTGGCTTGTCAGATCAGACATACAGCTACTAACAGACTGTGAAGACTGTCAGTATGCACGCCATTCCCATTACAGAGCAACTGATTTTGTTTAAATTCCACTTATATTGTTAAAGATAGAAATTTAATCTAGGAATTAAAGATAGCTTCAGTCTGATCAATATTCACATTACGCTCACAAAAGGCCCATTTCAGAAAAGGAGCATATTTAAAAATAAGGAATCACTTACATCCATTCCTATTCCAAGCATGCAGAGTCTGTTTTGAACTGAGGCCAAATAATGCTTTGAGATCCCCGGAGATGCCACAGAAAGCAAATATGTACACATATACCCAAATGAGTGCTTAAGGTCTATTTTTTTTTTTCCTACCTTCTGGTTAAGAGAAAATTATTTTACAGTTCCTCTCTCAATACCAGCACTTAAAGATTTTCTTTGGCTGGACTTTTAATAGTTGGGTTTATTTCTGAAAGAGAGAGAGGGTTTAGTAGTTAAAAGTATATATTACATGGTCAGCTAGACCTTGTGTATGTGCAGTACATATATATACACAATTCTTTCTTTCCTTGAGAGGAGTGGGCTACAATTTTCCTCTTATACATAGTCAAGAAAAGTCTGCTGAAAACATTATTTAATTTGGAGCAATCAACTGTCATCCCAAAGTCTTACAACACATTTATAATGTGTTTCATCACTCTGATGAAAAATGCCATATATATTATAAATAGAATAAACAACATCTCACATAGATGGTTATTCTTCTCTGCATTAGCCATAGAGTCAGGAAAGAAATAAAGCAATGGGAATTTTGCTGAAAAATCTATAATAAATAACAAGACCTTTGAAATTCTGCCATCAGGCTTCAGAAACCTTTCAAGCATCAGATTAATGTTTATTCTTGTGATACGAAAATAAAGAAAAGACATTCTTGTTACGACTATTTCTTGCTGAAAAGCCTGACTGAAGTACCAGATCTATTCAGGGAAAATCCACAGTACAGAAATTATAACTAGCTAGGTTATAAAAGAAGTCATAGCATTCAGAGTAGACACAACTGTCTCCTGTAGATGCCAGTAATTAAATTTCTTTTATCTGGTGGAAGAAGTGCTGCCAGCTTCCTATAATGAACTCAACATCACCTCAAGGCTTTTAAATCTTAGCACTTTTGCAGTCATGCATCAAAGCTGAAATTATAGATCTCGTGTATTTTATGATAGAAGAGAACACTGTGCATACACGATTGGACATCAGAGGAGCCCTATTTGTAGGGCAGCTCCCCAAAAGAAAACATTATTAAATGAAAATTTACTTGACGTATTAGCAATTTTTAATTAAATCACAGCAAAATAAGTTCTACAAAAGTCTGTAATGAAGAAATGGCTAGAAGAAGCCAAGAGTAAAAAAAAAAAAAAAGAGTCTCAGAACAGAATTTAAGCTTTTATGTGTGGAATTAAAAATTTCACTTTCTTGCTTCCCTAAGCATCATCGATTCACCCAAGCAAGGCAGTACGGCCCCTGTGACTGCCACATTCATGGTAAAAAGCCTGGAAACTGCCCTGGCATCAAACTGGGATTCTCATTACCTCTATGCTTTCAAAGCTCAGCTCTTCAATGGAAAATCCTGAGATGCTTCATAGAAATAGTTCCATTTTTTAATCCTTTGTAGAGGAAGATCCAGGGTCCTAGGTTTAGGGGTAACCCATGGACAAGGTTTTCCTACAGGTTTTTACTCTGCATACTGGTGTTCCAAGCACTTCACCACATGTGCCAATGGGAAACAGGGAGGTCTCTGATGGGAACTCTTAACTATTTGTCAGAAGGGTGGAGAAACTGAAACAGTTCTGCAAAATGTTCATCTTTGATGAATTGATATACATAATCCTCTTCTTAAATAGCTCTTACAGTAGCTCAAACAGTTTACTTCACCCCTGTGAAAATTCAACAAGCACCTACTTAATAGACCACTCCATATAACTTCGGTAAATGTGAACTTATGATGAAAAAAAATAAGGGTTGTTTGGGAGTCTTAGTGGTGACCATGCCTACATATGAAGAAAAACAAAATAAAAACATATATTTAGTCTAACTATAAACTGAAAAAAAAAGGGAGACAGACCAAAGAAAAAAGTACTTTTTCCTAATTCACAGTTCTGTGTTATAAATACCTGCTTATCCTGACCTACAGCCCATCTGTGACACAACTAGAACCTTTCTGACTTTGGATATTTTCCCTCAGAGACTCATGGGAAGTCTGTCTGACGGATGGTTAGACCATCTGCTAACTTACTTCAACTTATATTCACTGATCTTTTTCCTGCTCCATAGTCCACCTCTTCTAAACCTTCAACACAGTAATATTTTAGTCTATGCAGCCTGTTTCTTTCTCTTTTCCATAATTCCTTTGCAAAAGGAACAGGTTATTACCTGCATTTATTTATATAGGTAAATACTGTGTTCAGCAATAACTTGGCCAGCTGAATAAGAGATGACAGTGATTCTCACCTCAGCTTGAAGCATTCCCAGGTAAGTTGGGAAGCCACCTTACAGAATTGTGGCTGTCCTTCATCATTGTCAAAGCACTCTCAGCTGTGTTTCCAGCCTGGTTGGGGGTCTCACTGGTGACCCACCTTGCAGTTTGAGAAAGAATTGCTTCAAGGTCCTGGGTGGCTTTTTTCTGGTCTTCTAAGGGGAGCCAGGATAAGAATTTTGGGAGGCTGAAAATGCCCTATTTCATCTGTTAATGGGTGCTTGATTCCTACCTTCAAGATGAATTTTTGTATCTCTGCTCTGTGTTCTGGGGGGAGGGAATGAAGGAGAAACTATACCCAGGCATCTTTTAACTCCTCAGCAACTGCAGGTAGAGTAAACATATACAGATCTCTTGCCACAGAATCTGTAAATAGCAGATGTTTTTTGTCTTTTTACACACGTTTATCTTTTATTTATTTAAGTTTCCCCAAAATGTGTTTTATATCTTTTTTGTTATTTGTTTGTTTTATTTTGGCTATCCTCCAGCTCTAAAATCACTGCAGTGTAAAATACCAGTATCTACCATTTTTCTAGGTAAGTCAGCCTCTTTGAAAAGCATTTGAAAACCAGGAAGCCACACAGATAGTCATGGTGAACGTGAGAAGAGGACAAAGAAGGATTTGTGCACCAGTGCAGCATCTTCCCTGGCAGGAGGGGTGCTGTGCCCCTCGCCAAGCTGTGCTAATGGGAGAACTGCAGAGCCCTTGGTTCTCCTGCCCGCAGCAAACATCTCATAAAATTAAAAGCTTAGTACTGCAGTCCATATAAACTCCAGTACTCTTGCTTGTGCTTCCTCTTAGTCTCCCTTCTTGCACCTCCAAATGCTGATAAGGTGGCAAAGAGGGTAAGTATTTACAATTACTGTATGCAGTAAAAGAGAGTGTTCATTAAATATGTTCATTCTTTTCCTCTAACCTACGTAATATCTTTCTTTTTGCTTCACCTTTGTCAATTCTGCTTAGATACTTTGTTGGCATGACAACGGAGAGACTTATTGCCCAGTTGAGGAAAATGTTCGCATACCTCAAGTATCTGTCAGGTGTGGTAACCTGCTCTTAGTAACCTGTTCCTTCTGTCTGCTTATCCTTCCTGATCATTGCTGATCTGCTGACAGTCTGCTATGTGCATGTTTATTTTGGGCAGTAGTTATATGTGTGATTCATGGATCAGTATCAAGAAGTTACTGCTCATCCCTATTGAGTGGGTTCTATTTAATACATTTTAAATCATTACAGTATCACAGTATCGTCAGGGTTGGAAGGGACCTCTGGAGATCATCTAAGTCCAACCCCCCTGCCACAGCAGGGACACCTACAGGTGTCCACCTCCAGGATGCCATTGCACAGGATGGTATCCAGGTGGGTTTTGAATGTCTCCAGGGTGGGAGACTCCACAACCTCTCTGGGCAGCCTGTGCCAGTGCTCTGCCACTCTCAGAGTAAAGAAGTTCCTCTTCATGTTGAGATGGAACTTCCTGTGTTCCAGTTTGTGCCCGTTACCTCTAGTCCTATCATTGGGCACCACTGAAAAAAGACTATTCTCATCTACCTGGCACCCTCCCCTTAATTATTTATAAGTATTGATAAGATCCCCCCCAGTCTTCTTTTTTCTAGACTAAAAAGCCCCAAGTCCCTGAGCCTTTCCTCATAAGAAAGATGCTCCAGTCCCCTAATCATCTTAGTAGCTCTTTGCTGGACCCTCTCCAGCAGTTCCCGGTCCTTCTTGAACCGGGGAGCCCAGAACTGGACACAATACTCCAGATGTGGCCTCACCAGGGCAGAGTGGAGGGGGAGGATGACCTCCCTCGACCTGCTGGCCACACTCTTCTTGATACACCCCAGGATGCCATTGGCCTTCTTGGCCGCCAGGGCACATTGCTGGCTCATGGTCATCCTGTTGTCCACCAGGACTCCCAGGTCCCTTTCCACAGAGCTGCTATCCAGGAGGTCAGCCCCCAACCTGTACTGATGCATGGGCTTATTCCTCCCCAGATGCAGTACCCTACACTTGCCTTTATTGAACCTCATCAGGTTTTTTTCTGCCCTACTCTCCAGCCTGTCCAGGTCACGTTGTATGGCAGCACAGCCTTCCAGCGTGTCAGCCACCCCTCCCAGTTTTGTATCATCAGCAAACTTGCTGATGGTACACTCTATCCCTTCATCCAGGTCATTGATGAATATATTGAACAAGACTGGACCCAGTACTGACCCCTGAGGGACACCACTAGTTACTGGCTTCCAACTGGACTCTGCACCACTAACCACAACCCTCTGAGCTATATCTGTCAACCACTGTTCAATTCACCCCACTGTCCATTCATCTAACCCATACTTCCTAAGCTTGTCTGCGAGGATGATGTGGGAGACAGTGTCGAAAGCCTTGCTGAAGTCAAGGTAGACAACATTCACTGCCCTCCCTTCATCCACCCATCCAGTCACGCCATCATAGAAGGCTATCAGGTTAGTCAGACATGACTTCCCCTTGGTGAATCCATGTTGACTACTTCTGATAACCTTCTTTTCCTCCAGATGCTTGGAGATGATGCTCAGAACAAGCTGTTCCATCATCTTTCCAGGGATGGAGGTGAGGCTGACTGACCTGTAGTTTCCCGGGTCATCCTTCTCTTCTTTACCTCATTGAATCTGTATTTGTGGGCTCAGTCAGGTTGTTTCCTGTTTTTTTAAGATGTGGATTTAAGTTCTTTGCAGCAAGATCTTCCTTTTTATTCTGTTTGTACATCTAGCTCAATAACACGTTAGTGTAACCAGTTACACTGATGAATCCCAGACCATTCCAATTGTCTGCAATATTTTGATTTAGTGCTGTATTAAATAAAGCCAAATGTAATTTATTTTTTTTTACAAGATGGGTAGCTTCTTGTTCACAGCTCTCTTGACCAGGTTTCTGGTTGCAAGACAAGGAAGGATTCTTATAACATGATTGATACTTCTTCAGAGTTTAATTCTCACCTTGTTTGTGCAAGCATTGTTTTTGTTGGGTTTATTCCTGTTTCTAAAGGACAATGTTATTAACATCAGATCAACTATCTTTAAGTGTCTTTGCCATTGAAATATCCAAATAAAACAGATTTCTCTCTACTTTAGCTGCTTTCCTGAGAAATTCTTCCTCTGCAATGACCTTGTTTATCACAATATTTCTTCAACACTTGTTTTATCTTGTCTAACATATGTTTATTTACAATGTTCTACGTACAGTAATCAAGGATGTGACTCAATTTGCAGCTTTTTTTCCTCATATAAAAGGCTAGTAGGAAAGAATGATAGAGAATACAGTATATGACTGCCCATTTAAACAAAATAGATACAAATACATACATGATATGGCATTACTTTGGCTATATTCAGACCTGAAGAAATAGTTATTTCTTTACAAATAGGACTCCAAACAATGAGATAAACCAAGCTGTGATTTCAAAAAAGTTGCAGAACTCACACTAACACACAGCAGAATAATAAAGTGTGTATCACAGTGACTACAGAGTCTTCTGGTTTTGTTTTTTTTTTTTTTTTTCTTTACTTTGTATCTGCAGCTTATAGAATCATAGAATGGTTTAGGTTGGAAAGGACCTTAAAGGCCATCTAGTTCCAAAACCCGCTGCCATGAGCTTATACATCTATTCTTTCGACTCTGGCTCCGTGTTTAGCAAGAACTTGCTTTAGTGTTTCAGAGCAGTCAGGTAGTCTGTTGTCCGAACAGACCTGAGCATGGATCAGCTAACAAGCTCCCAGCTGCTCTTTTCAGTTTGACTCTCCTGAGAGGAATACTTCCCCCACCCCCAAGGTGCTGCACCTAGAATTGCAAGGATGTTTTTGTTCCATTGGTTTGAAGGTTTTGAGCCTAGGTGGTAATGGCACAAACACAGATTGGGGATTGTATTGAGTTTGCATGGCAAAGTTTTGGTAACAAGGGTGCTACAAGGGTGGCTTCTCTGAGAAGCTGCTAGAAGCTTCCCCTGTGTCTGATACAGCCACTGCCAGCTGGCTCCGAGACGGATCCGTTACTGGCCAAGGCTGGACCTATCAGTGATGTTGGTAGCGCCTCTGGGGTAACATAATTAAGAAGGGGGGAAAAAAAGCCCTGCATGGCAGCAGCCAGAAGAATGGAGTGAGAATATGCGAGAGAAACAACTGTGCAGACACCAAAGTCAGTGAAGGAGGAGGAAAAGGTGCTTCTGGCACTGGAGCAGAGATTCACCTGCAGCCCATGGTGAAGACCACGGTGAGGCAGGCCATCCCCCTGCAGCTCATGGAGGTCCACGGTGGAGTAGATATCCACCTGCAGACTGTGGAGGACCCCACACCGGAGCAGGTGGATGCACCTAAAGGAGGTTGTGACCCTGTGGGATGCCCATGCTGGAGTAGGCTCCTGGCAGGACCTGTGGCCCTATGGAGAGAGGAGCCCATGCTGGAGCAGGTTTGCTGGAAGGACTTGTGACCCCATGGGGTGTCCACGCTGGAGCAGTCTGTTCCTGAAGGACTGCACCCTGTGGAAAGGACCCATGCTGGAGCAGTTTGTGAAGAGCTGCAGCTCGTGGAAAGGACCTGTGTTGGGGAAGTTTGTGGAGGACTGTCTCCCAAGGGAAGGACCCAATGCTGGAGCAGGAGACGGAGCAGCAGAGACAACTTGTGGTGAACTGACTGCAACTCCCATTTCCAGTCCCCCTGCACTGCGTGGGGGGAGGAGGTAGAGAAAACTGTGAGTAAAGTTGAGCTCAGGAAAAAGGGAGGGGTGGGAGGAAGGTGTTCTTAGGATTTGCTTTTATTTCTCATTACCCTACTCTGATTTGATTGGCAATAAATTAAATTATTTTCCCCAAGTTGAATCTGTTTTGCCCATGACGGTAACTGGTGAGTGATGTCTCCCTGTCCTTATCTCAACCCATGAGCCCTATGTTATATTTTTTCTCCCCTGTCTAGCTGAGGAGGGGGAACAGCTTGGTGGGCAACTGGCATCCAGACAAGGTCAACCCACCACAGGGATTCAACTAGATTTAGTCTTTGGTCCTTCAGTGATCTGGCAGAGCAAGAAAATTGGTCTCAAAAATTAAATGTTCCAGGATGTATGTTGATTAACGTGAAAAATCTGTGGTCATATCAGAGACAAACCTGCTCAGAAAATTTTGTTTTCCTTTCAAGTGTGTAGCATGTTGTATTTTTAATTTCCCTTTTAAATTCAGAGTTCTTTTCTCTTCATTGATTTTCAAGCTTTCTAATCTGATAAATTTAACAAGTTACGTTTTTGGAATGTATACATACTCTGACACATATATAGAGACTCCTTTGACATCAGTGATAGGTGTCATACATGACCTGCTGGCAAGTTTACAGTCCTTAAGCATTTGTAACAAGTATCACTATTTAGATTTAAAGCAATATTTAAAATAACTTTAGGCTGACTAGTTGCGTGTCATATTAATTACTCCACTGTAGTTATGCTATTCTTCTTCCTTTTGTAGATCTCACTCTGTCATGTTGTACTATCTCTTGGATTTTTTACGTTTTCTTTTCTTCTATGTGCCATTTGCTATTATTGTTACCAGAGGAAGTTCACAAAATTGGCATAATTACTATTTTCCTTTTGAGTTAGTTAACCCTAACGAGACACTAATTTTCTTCATTAGTATGGTACATGAGATATTTCCTGGCAATGGGTTGTGCTTCACAGATAGAAATGAAGCAAGATTTTACCTTGTACTATAAATCATTTCAACAGGGTAAAACATTCAGTGCTCTTTTCTCACAGTGAGAAGCAGACTACTAGATTTTTATTTTTTTTTTTGCAGAAAATGAGTGATTCATGTACATGTGAGCAGATGCGTTGACATCTTGTGACTAGCCAGGATTTGCCTCCTTTGCCTTTAGAGAAGCCTGCTACCCCTCTCCGCATTACAATTCTGTCATTCTGGGAAGAAAATTCCCAGGGATAGATTTTTACTGTCAGAGGGACCTAGGATAGAAGATTTTGTGTTTCAAATACAGATGGTTTCTCACAATGAAGTATATGAGGAAAAAAACCTCCAACCCCAGAATGAAACAAAAATGATCAGAGGAATAGAACACCTCTCCTATGAGAGAGTTGGGGTTGTTAAGCCTGGACAAGGCTCCAGGGAGACCTTATTACAGCCTTTCAACACCTAAAGGTGGCTTATAAGAAAGACAGGGACAGACTTTTCAACAGGGCCTGTTACAATGGGACAAAGGGCAATGGTTTTAAACTAAGAGATGGAAGATATAGACTAGGTAGAAGGAAGAAATCTTTTACAATGAGGGTGGTGAAACAGTGGGACAGTTTACCCAGAGAGGTGGTAGGTGCGCCCTGCCTGGAAACATTCCAGGTCAGGTTGGACAGGGCTCTGAGCAACCTGATGTAGTTGAAGATGTCCCTGCTCCTTGCAGGGGGGTTGGAGTAGATGACCTTAAAGGTCCCTTCCCACCCAAACTATTCTATGATTCTATGATTCTAAAAGGTTTGTGCTGTTTCCTTCTCCTAAGCGTACAAAAAATGGCTCCCAGTCTTCCACCCTCTTCTCAATGCATTATATTGAAGATAAATTCTCTGAAGGGAGAAGACGACCACAGACCCCGCCAGCTCCAGGTCAGTATTAAAGGTACATGGCTTTCCTTTCACTGTTTAATGTTAGTGGGAAGTGTGCATATGCCCCTTTCTTGTATCAGTTGGATGCTTGAGGCACTAATCAAGACTGACTAAGGAGGAATTATACATTTTCTCTGAAATGAGGTGTTGCCAGATGTTTATGCTGGGCAGTACTGATACTGCTAAACCTTAAGCATCTCAAACAGCCATCTTATTTATACATTGCTTTAAATGCATCTCAGCTGAAAGGGAGAATTCATACTAGTTTTCACTTTGTGTCATTTGGCCATAGCATTTTTTTAACCAGGTCTGCGCTATCTAAATTAAAATTTATAACCGCAAGTTGCTTTTTGAAGGGAGGTCTCACTCTCAGTTGTAAAAGGAACCAAGGGAGACAGGCCAGTTAAGTTAGGTATCCAAAGCCTGGTGGTGTGAATCCTTTGCTTTATAGTTCTAGATGCATGGACTAGTCAATAGTAGACCTTTGATTATTTAGTTTGCTACATTTAAGACTTTTGTCTTTCTCAAATACCTTTCTGTCTCTCATCTTATGCTGATACTGGCAAGAATATATTATGAAACATCCTTGGGGAATACACTGTAATATCTAACTTTCAGACCATGTGACATCATAATAGAAATAAATTCAACAGCAGCATTCAGGTGCTTTAATGGTTGTTACTCTTTTCAAATTTTCATTATCCATCACATTTATTTTTTAACATTGATTAAGAGATCTCTGGTCTGGCCTACTAGAGCATCCTTTTATTTTCCTGAAATAAAAGTGCTTTTCCCCACCCCCTCAAGATTATGAGTATCTCTTGTTAGATGTTGACTACTTTTGGGCAGTTCAGGAATAATAGAAGTTGTTTGACAACATTGCTGAGGAGGTCCTCAGCACATCGACACATTAGGACATAGTCTTTATACAGCTGCACCAAATCTAACTGATGTTAATTAGATTCAGTGTTAATCTAATGGTAAAATTTTCCCTGAGTTTTCAGGGAAAGTTTCTGTTATGTGAAACAAAGTGGAAATGGCAGGTTTGAAGAGAAATTCATAGAGTTCTTGACATTTTTATCCCTCCGTCTAACATAGTGCCATACCATGGAAATTGTTTGCACTCTGTGCTTGTGAATCATAGCTTCCTTCATAAAGCAAAGCGAATAACTGTTTTCCGTTAGAGAAAAGAAAAGGGTACTTGGTTAACAAGTTAGATATCCCTTAGGATGAAGACTGATTGAATTTCCATATGAAAGCCAGAAAGGATGTTTCATTTCTTCCTAAGCCCCGTACTGAGACACAGCTATGATGCCAGCTGAGGTCTTTTACCCTCACTAGTGTGCGCATTATGAACGGCAGTATATGGAGGCTAAACCTGGACACATCAACGCCATGTTACTTCCTAACATGAATGCTGTCCATTATCAACAGTAGCTTTTTCTCAGCTCTATTTCTATATTTTCTATGTTTTATACTTCTATTTCTATTGTTTCTATATTTAGAAACTATATTTCTATTTCTATATTTATATTTTTGTATTTCACAGTTCTATTTCTATATAATATTAATATATTCTATATTTTCTGTATTAATCTGTTTCCAGAGGACTTCAGCATGCCTCTTTTCTCCCTGTACAAACCTTTATTTTCTTGAACAAAGAAATCAATCTTTCAGCTTCATCATTAAGATTGACCCTATTTTTTCTCCTGACTAAATTTTCTGTAGTTCTTTGAGAACTGCAGTGTTAATCTGCTTTCAGAGAATTGACATACAAAAGTAATAAGTAAATACAACACTCTGTCCAGCAGGTAGAGAAGTCTACATGAAACATATTTAAGGTGGGCCACAGGCACCTGTGAAAATTATTGTCTGAGGAAAGGTTTGTTGGTATGATTCACTACTCTTAACTAAGGTGTATTTACTATTTATAGAAAATATGAAATAATTTGAACTAAAAATACAGACCTTATGTTCCCTACCCAGCTATCCATCAATTCCTTCTGTTTCAGAAATTAGGTAACTGAAAGCTTAGATTTGAATTGCATGTCACTTTGCCACTTTTCTCTTAGTTTTTCTGTTCACTGGGACAGCAGATCAGCATACTTTGCCAGCTAATAAAGATAAGATCAAAATTCATGTTCTGAGATGTCAGTTTCCACATCTTTTTGGATGAACATTAACAAAACATTCTGCAAATAGAGTACACTGATCTTACATGCTTTTCGACATTTGAATAGCTGTCCCTAGACAAATATTTGATCTCTTTAGGAAAAATGCAAGGAAATGCAGGTCAGTGGGACTAAGTTAAGTGAGAAAAGATTACTTTTAAATGGAGAATTCATCAGCTGAATTCACAAAAAAATAGCCAGTGAAGACAGGACCATATTACATTTGCAGGAGGATTCATTGTGAATGAAGGACATGCTTCAGTTACTCACTACATGTATGTCCCATTATGCCACGTGTGTATTTATTTGAGTTTCTGTAGTTTATTCATCATCTTGCACAGCTGAAGTAACAAGCACTCATCCGCCTGCATGCTTGAGTAGACTGGTCTCCATAACTACGCTTGTGTCTTTGGTTTTGGCATCCTGCTACCTTCTACTGACAACTTTACTAGGTAGGTGGGCAGATAGAAGGGTGGAGTCTACATGCATCAGGACACCACTGAATGGGTTTATCTTCGAGCTTCCACTAAATAGCTGCTAAAGCGATCAGGAAGAGTCTTTAACATCATTAATTTACAGCCTATCTCACAAATATTGTAAAATATTACAGATATATTTTACAAGAGAGCTCTGGGAATCATATATGTCCAGCCAGCTCTTGCTACAGGGACTGATTAATCTCAAAATCAGAGGTTTCAGCAAGTTACACAAATCCTGAATTAATAGCACTTCTGAACTGAAATGCTATCATTTAACACTGTTTTGCTCTCTTAGACAGTATTATAAGTGATAAAGTCTCAATCCAATCCCATCGTTAATAAGGCTATTACTTATATATCCAAATATGAAAAACTTCAGAAGTTCAAATGACTGTGGGTTACACTATTACCTTACAGTAAAAACTCTATGATTATTATAATGACAGCTAAAAGTGTACAGAAAGTGTGTTGTATTAGCTGAGTCTTTAGAGCTGTATACAGTGAATTCAATAAATATTCAAAAATTCTTTTAATATACATTTTTCAAAAGAGCATTCTTAGAAGTATAATACCCAATGACAAATAAGTTTAAAAATATGTTAAGCTTTCACTGTATCAATGATGCTAGACAGAGTAACACATTGCTTTCATGTATTCATTTACTATCTTTTCTTTATTTCTGACACCTACAGATGTTTTAGAGTTATTAGTTGAGTATTTTATCATTCAGTTTTGGAAGGCAAGTCCTGACTTCAAACAGTTTTTCCATTTAATCAAAAAAAGTTAACGCCATGTCAGGAAGTATGTATTCTTATAAGCAGTGGGTTCTATTCATTGTTAATTCTTTTCATTTCATACATTAAAACATCTCTTTCAAGTGTTATTAGTACAAATAATTTTTCCAAGGGCTTCTAAAGACTCTATTTTAATGGATGTTTGTATTTGTTCTTTCCTTTTTACAGTTGGTGTACCCTTACATACATTTGTCCCTCATTTTACTATGCCACAAAAATGGTCATACACATATCACTGAAACACAAAAACATTAGTGGCTTTATCATACTGGTTAATCTATAACCATGGAGTTTATTATACAATAAGGTGACAAGAAGAAGTGTTCCAAACTGACATATGCATCTGGAACATGGGCTTGGACAATACAGAATATATACATGCCAGACCAGTAAGTACCAATGATGGGGTAACATTTATAATTAAAACTGCTCCACATCATAAAATTTTTAAAAAATATACATTAAAATCAGTTTGCAAGTTTAATCATTACTTTGGTTGAATCTCAGATAGTATGGTTGTATTTCACGTGTCATGAGCTCAAATGAACACCTCTGTTTTCTGTACCATTCAATTTCTTGTGCATCTTTGATTCCAACAGCTCCAAGGAATTCAACATTAGGCTCTGAAGTGATATTTGGCAAAGAAAATGTCATCAAGAATTTGAGTAAACTTTAATCTTTACCAAATTCTAGGATAGGAAAATGGACAAGATTATATTCAGAATGCTTAATCTTCTTTATTATTTAATAGAAAATATTCAAAAGGATAACTATAGAGAATCATGTTTAAAATTAATTATCTCATGATTGGCATTAGTAGAAAAGACATGAACAGGAAAATTATTCAAAATGAAAGAATAAACTGCTCCATGTTTTTATGAAATTAACTCAAAATTTAATATAATTTAGTATTTATTACATATATTTTAATTCTCAAGTGCTACTCCATTTGTGTTTAGAGAAAACATAGCAAATCAGAATACTCTTAATGGCATCCAGAAAGCAACAAGACCATGCACAAGGATATAAATTTAAATTCATAGACCTTTCTGACAAATAACTTACAATGTTATGTAGCTAAATGAAAAGAGAGCAGCAAGATCTGGTACACATGTATAACTGTCACAATGGTTTGCCAATGCCCAGTCTGTTTAGGCAGAAACGTTGCTGTCCTAGCATTGAATTTACATTAGTTTCATGTGAATATGTGACTGTCTCACAGAAAGATATATGACACATTCTTAACATTTTATCACAAGCAAAAATGCTGGCCTATCTTTTCTGTTTATTAAGTAATGATTCTTTCCAGGTAAGCACAGGAACTAGAAATAGTTATTGATTTTGTTACTGTTTTCTCACAGGAAATTAAAGGTTTTATCTAAAGTACATAAATCTCAGGTGGGTAAGATAATTAATGTATTCTGAGCACACTTTAGAAATGCCTGACTACTAAGGTAAAGAGGTCAAATCTGTTTGAAAGACTAGCCAAATTTATACATTTTAATGTGTTGCTGGTATCTATAAACCCCTGGCAAATTCAAATAAGGTACACCTGTCTCAGAAAAAGATTGTATTTTGTACATATATTGGTAAAATTAAAGAGTATCTTCAAGCATTCAGTCATGAAGTTATCAGATATCATAACACAGAAATTATATTAGCATACAAGAATTGTTTCAGCGAAAACGTAGTTTACAATTCAGCAATCAAAGAATCGGTTTGGATAGCAAAAGTGTTTTTCACTCCCTGAAAATATGATATGATTGGTTTAGATAACTCTAAACAAAGCTGAAAAGAATAACATCTTTCCTAGACCCAAAATCTGTGGGGATGGTGAAACCACCATTTCTCCTGGAAATGTTTTTCAAATGCTGTACTTGATCAATACTTTTTTTTTAAATCTGATTATCTCTTCTATAGATTCAGTCTATTACTATTTTTATTTCCCTGTTGACTAGGGAGATAACAGATCCTCGTTCACTTTGTTACATCACCTTACACATTTGTAGACAATTCTGTCTCCCTTCATCCATCTTTTTACCAGACTGAATGGTCCTGTTCTATTAACCTTTTTTCACAAGTCCTAGTTTCTGAGCTTTTATTAATGTTTATTGTTCTCATCTAAACCTTCTCCTGTTTGACAGTGTCTGATTTAACATGTGGCTTTCATGCTGAATGCGTTGCTGCAAAAGAAAAGAAATTTGGCAGAAAGCCAATGCAAGTTTTTACATAAGACACTCTATCTAGATAAAGACTTCGCAATTAATGCATTTATTGCGGTAAGCTCCCCCTTCAGCTTACAGACCATGCACAGACAAGCTAACCATTATATAATCTTTTCCTGTTCTTCAGTTTATCCTTCCATTTTTGATGAGTGATAATGTCCAGAACAGCTTGCTTTTCAGGGGAAGCCAAGCATTGGTTTTTTGGAACAAGCACATTTTTCTGTATTTGTAATCCATTCATTATCTGGAGTTAAAATATCTTGAATACATTCAACTTCAACTACACAATGGAACTGGTTCAGCTGAAGGAATGGAACTGGATAGAACTGGAGTTTCTAATTTAAATTTTGCATATATATAAGTGTCTGATGTCTGCAGCCATTAATAGCTTGTCCTGGTTTGAGTATTAACTTTCATATTGTAGATTTACAGTAATTTTCCCTGTTTGTAAGGAAAGAAATTTTGCAAGATCTCATTCAAGTGGTATCTTTAAGATAAATATTTTAACATCGGCTTAGCTAGGTTCCCACCATTAAAAATAGTAGATGTTGAGTGCAAAAAACATTAAGCACAGAACTATACCTGCAAAACTGTTATTGACCATATAGTTATATTTTCTTTCTTTCTTCATCTAAATCTTATATTTCTTACATTGTAATCTGTGCTTGGTTTTTATTTGGGGGGGAATGAAACCCTATTATCTATATCAAGTAAGTGTATTTAACACAGTAAAAAAAAAAACCAAATTATTTTTTTCTAATATTCACTGTCACGATACCATGATTCTGCTCTTTCTTGTTATTTTTATAGAGCAACTCACATCCTATGGATTAATGGATATCAGATATTTGTATGTGCATCAGGCCAACAGTTTTCTGATATACAAGCATAACAAGCATCTACCCTTTATGTGGTTGATTCTTAGCATTCCTAAATATTCTTAATAAAATTCTTGGACAGAATGAACTGTATGTTTATGAACAAAATCTTGACATTTTGCTGCCAGATGATCAATTTAAACATCAAGCAACCTTTCAATCTACAAAGTGTATGCATTATTGCCAAACTGTCAGTTTGTTTGTTTACTGGACTAGATGCTCTGAATTGTCTCTTTTCCCCTCAAAGGTCAGCTTGAATTTCTTTCATTTTCTGCAAAAAATCTATGAGCTTTTCATAAAGTTGTGATCTTGGTTCTATCTTTCCTTCTCAGATCAACAGAAAATGGCATCTGTAATGCCACTTGAGACACATCAATCTATACTCATAGCAGATATATCATCTGTGAAACTAGTTCAAGAAAACTGTCAAGTCTCATTGGGAAAATTAAGCTTTCTATTAGGAGAATGAATCATATATGACAAACACTGAATGATAGTTTGAAAGAAACTATTGTTCGTGAACTGCATCTCAGCTCAGTTCCTTCTCACTTCAGAATTATAGTAGCCAGTTCTTAAGACTCCTTTAACTTTTATATATATAAATACATTTGCCCATAAAAATCTGTGGTGCTGTTCCACAGATTTAGGAAAACATGCCATTAGAAATTATTCAACATATTACTGTTATTCGGATAAAAGGAGATTAAATTATAATTCTCAAACTTTCATTTAACAAAAACAAATAAAGAAGTCTTGTAACTGACCATTTGTCCAAATAGGTTCTACTGTCTCTCGCCTGTCATACTCATGTGAGAAGGTGCTTCTTATGACAGGGATATCTAACCTTTCATGGACTGAGATACAGGAAATGAAAATGTGCAATCTAAGAAAGACATAAATTTAAAAATAAAATAACTGAATTTAGTACTCCACCTATTTTGCTTTTAATTATAGTTACTGGTACAACCATAACATATTTCATTAAATATTTTCATGGAAGTATATTTTCTGTAGCTTATGGTTATTTTGTTTCTCAGTAGAGGCAGTAATTATACGTTATTTAAAAAAAAAAGCTACAGCATTCACGTGAGTGAAAATTATACTGTCTTACCATGGTAATTAAGAGACCTCAGCATGGCCCTAAGAAGGAAATTATTCCATTATATCAGGTTATTCTAGGAATGAGACTAACAAAAAATATCTCAGTTTACAATTGTTCATCCCTCCTTATCTATTCTTATAAACCAGCACAATAGCACACATCTTGGCCTGGTAATTTGCCATTCTTCTCTGTTCTTTTCCTGTATACTACTCTTCTTCATTTCCCTCCTCCTTTTTTTCTACAAAGAATGGACTAGTCACTATCTCACATCAAGATTTACATTTAGAGGAAGCCAGAACGCATATATCAGGAGCCTCCTGTGGAAGCTATAATGCACATGCTGTTGCATTGATTACTAAAGAATTGAGACTCTTGTGCATGAACCATGAGACTGATTAAAAGGTCTCTCTTGACATACCTGGAAAGGTTATTTCTGTAGATTCAAAAATGTTTTTGTGCCTGATAACCAGCTGACTCTATGCAAACTTTTAAAGTGTATTCATTTAAACCTTGACATTACAAGGGATGCGGCTGCAAAAAGCTCACTCTGAATCTGTTGTAAAAACATACTGATAATTAGACCTTGATTTTGAAAATGGTGACTTCCACAGACAGCAACCTTGATTCTTTTCTTCCTTTTACTGGTTCCACAACTAAAGGAAAACACTGTCTATCCTACTGTAATGCTAATGTACTGGTGGAAATGAGGTAAATCAGTCCTGGTGTTCTTAAGAAGAAATTTTATTTTAGTCTCTTTCAAAAAAAGCAGACTCAGAATGTGAGAAAAAAAACAGGAACTCGGAGCGAAATTACAGTATGGTGAAAGGGCTAATGATGGCTAGCTACAAGATATCCAGTGAAACTGAGACATGAACAGCCTGGAGTGACAGTCACTTCAGAACTGATTGGTTGAAGTGTTAAAATTAATTACAACAGAAAGGCTCCCTTTGCCAAAGGATGAGATTAGAAAGAATAACCTCTGAAGTGTTGGGATTAAATTTCTAATATCTTCTTACTGAAAGTATTTTTTGATGGCTCAGAGTAATACTTAGCTGATCAGTTGCAAACATACACAGATAAATTCTGCTTCAGTATACAAACACACTACTAATGTGGTGAAACTGTCTTTGAGAATCAAAGACATGTTAAATTACATTTGACTATCTCATCAGCTGTCTGCAGAACATGCTTTTACATTCTAACTATCTGAAATGCTGTAAACAGCCAGAGTTCTTTTTTAATAATTAAGCTGTCAAAGGACCATTTGTTCTATTACAGAAGTGGAGAATTTACTGCAAAAATCCTCTAATACATTTGTTCTGGCATAGTAGGAAACTAAGGATGTGAATAACACATAAATATTTAAGAATAACAGCATTATAAACAGCTAACTCAATAAACAGATATATATACACACATGTACATAAACATGTGTATATATATAGTAAGAGAGAAACAGCACGATGATTATAAGATATCTTAAAAAACATACTTGGAAAAAACCTTTGTTTAACAAATCTTACTGGCAAGATTGATGACTGTTTGCATAATTTTAATACTGTCCTCCTGTATTTGCCCAAAATCACAATCTTAAACTATTTCTTTGCATAGTAATTTTTCACCACTGAATCTTACCTCATTGAGTTGATAGGTACCTATTAATCATTTTCCTTGTCTTTCCAACTGATGTATATAATTTTGCTTCATTTAATAATGTACAGTCTAAACTGGGCATAAGGGGTGGTTTAACTTTGGCTAAGGGACAGGTGCCCACCCAGCCACTCCTTCACTCTCCTCCTCAAAAGGACACTGGGCAGAAAATAAGATGAAAAAGCTCATGGACTATGAAAGACAGGGATATCACTTACCAATTACCATCATGGGCAAAACAGGCTTGGCTTGAGGAAAATTAGCTTAATTCATGGGCAATTAAAATAGATTTGGATAGTGAGAAACAAAGACAAAAATAAATAACACCTCTCTCTTCCCCCTGCCCCCTTTCCCAGGTTCAGGTCTACTCCCTCACTCCTGACTCCTCTATGTCTGCCCCTGCAAGGAACACCAGGGGATGGGGAACAGGGGTTGTGGGCAGCACACAACAG
This sequence comes from Pluvialis apricaria, assembly GCA_017639485.1. Classification (NCBI taxonomy): domain Eukaryota; kingdom Metazoa; phylum Chordata; class Aves; order Charadriiformes; family Charadriidae; genus Pluvialis; species Pluvialis apricaria. The sequence continues at coordinate 100,443,047 of CM030009.1, forward strand.
CTCCTCTCTGCTGCTCCTTCCCCCTCACGCTTTTCCCCTGCTCTGGTGTGGGTCCTTCCCACAAGCTGCAGTCCTTCATGAAATGCTCCAGGCTCCAGGGACATCTTATTGCGGTTTTCCAGTACCTAAAGGGGGCCTACAGGAGAGCTGGGGAAAGACTTTTTACTAGGGCATGTAGTGGTAGGATGAGGGGGAATGGCTTTAAGCTGGAAGAGGGCAGGTTTAGATTAAACATTAGGAAGAAGTTTTTCACTTTAAGGGTAGTAAGGCACTGGAACAGGTTGCCCAGAGAGGTTGTTGAAGCCCCGTCCCTGGAGGTGTTCAAGGCCAGGCTGGATATGGCCTTGGGCAACCTGGTCTGGTGGGAGGTGTGCCTGCCTATGGCAGGGGGGTTGGAACTCGATGATCTTCAAGGTCCCTTCCAACCTAAATCATTCTATGATTCTATGATTCTATGAGTAACTGTAAAGAACAACAATTTTTGAGCTCCAGTCAGGCTTTTGAAACTTAGCTGATTGGTTTTTTTTTGGTCTGTTGCGTTCTCTCATTAAGGACCCTATAATTCCCGATTTTGGAAGCAGAGTGAAACATCAAAACCCTCAAATGTTTAATCCAAAACAAACTAGCAGCTATCCTGTGACAGGCTTTTATGAAAGAATGTGGATGGCAACCATTGCCAGCAATTGGCATCAGTTCAGCTTTGACCTACGACATACATAAGATGTTATAAAAATAATTTGATACATAGATGTCATTATTATGTACGGCTAGAAATTGTTCCTAACAGAAACAAATTCTTCTACAACTGCTAAATATAGTTAAGTGAGTTGGTAGAAATTATACAGGAAATAGAATAGCTATAAAAATCCTTAAGATTTTGCTGAGGTGACATTAAGAGCAGGTATAGAAAAGCCTGGACTGCTTTTTAGCAGTCTTAAAAAATAAATATTTGAAAGTATAAGATGATTTTTGATATTCATAGTAATGAAAAATGCACTTAGGTTTAATTACCACCTTTGTAGATATAATTAGATTCAGGAAAGGTTATGTTTCTGTAGTGTCCAGAAATGTCTGAACACAGAAAGATGATATTGCTAGCTGGGTAGGTTAGACTGATTAATTAAAAATTATCTTTTACTGCTAATATTCAACTCTTTTTACTATAGTTCCTTCCAAGGGAAGTCACAAAACTGTTTTCACACAAGAAACTTAAGTAAACAAATTAAGAGCTTTTTAACAAGTACCACTTTTTGTAGGGCACTTCAACCAATACTGGCAAGGGAATCTTAAATTTATTATGCTCTATCAAGAGATCTAGTAAGGTTTTGATTTGTGTAAGTAATATAATTCAGCTCCAGAGAAACATTTTTACAGCTGGTCAAGTGGTCCCACTCACTCTCTTCTACACAACACTTCAGTGAGTAAAGCAATCACCCAGTAGGTAAAGACCTGTTTTTATTTTTGAGGAGAAATAAAGCTACAACCTCCTAACTCAAGGGACACATTTCAAACAGGCTGCTCTGGGTGAAAGGGCCGCATGTGTTCCTGATGCAGAGGTTCACTGCTGGCCAAGGCATGCATGTGGAAAGCAAAGTGAGCTACCCTCCTTGCCCCAGAACACATTTTTGCCTAATGTTATATTCTATCTAATTTATGTGTAATGCTATTAGGCAGATCATTTCAGACTGAGATGGAAGAGTGGCCTCAAGAAAATACGCAAGCTGCTACATTTACCCCTCTTGCTCTCTTTCAGGCCAAAACATTCTAGAAGCTTGCTGTGAAACGTCGAATGAGATGGACAAGTCTATAGCAGTGACAGAAGCTGGGATTCTGATGTGAACCTTAATGTTTCAGAGCTTCCTTGGACTGCTGGGAATTAAGGAGAGCTCTTTTGGGCTCCGAAATCAGAATTTATACCAAGGCCAAGTTCTGAATCTTTTGGAATAGGTTCACTAGACTTGAAAGTTGATATAATTTTAAGATGTTTAAAATGAAGTGTGTGTAAGACATCTTGATAACAAAAAGGGGCTTAAAACGACTGACATAGGAAAGATGGGAATTTAATCCTCTTAGTACCACAGATGACTGTCTTATTTAACTGATGCTTTAAATGATGGGAATCCGTTGCTATTAGCAAAAAGTAAAACATACATTAAAAATGTTGCAAACTCACTCATTTTATCACTTTTCAGCAGCCTGATGCAAAAGCAGGAAAACTTGAAGAGCTCAGTCTCTTTTAAACCACCACCACATTGTAAGTCTTCTACCTCTGCTGACTGGCACCTAATATTGTCTATTGATCAGATTAACCTGTTTAAATGATCTCTACTCATCCACCTAGCAGGTGTTGTTAGTTTTGCCCTCTTAGAAGTGAGCTGATGCAATTTTGAGAGGAATCTCCAAATCTGAGTCGATGGGAGTGTCGAGATTTGGTCTGGGCTGGCCACTAAAGAAAGGACAGATGCTCTCTTTACCTCTCTCTCTCCCTTCCCAGAAGAGAAGGGAGAGAAAATAAGGGAGGGACTTATGGGTTGAAAAGAAAACTCGAACTACTTTAACGAAATATTAATACTAAAATGAAAATATTATAATAATATATATATATAAAAGAAATATATACAATATATACAAAATCAGTATTGAGCTCCCAGGATGACGATCATGTCACTGGCAGGCACTGGGAAAGTCCCAGACTGGACACAGTGACAGACGGGAACTGGATTCGGGAACACATGGATCGGGATCAAAGGCAGATGAAGAGACAGAGTCCTCTTCAGGCGTTGCCCATTGAAGAAAGAGGGCTGACCCGTTTGATCCCTCAGCTTTTATACTGAGCATGAGGCAGATGGGATGGAATACCCTGTTGGTCAGTTTTGCGTCACCTGTCCTGTCCACTCCTCCCTGCAGGTGTGACCCCTCTACGCTTTTCCACTTCTGTCTGAGCCTTCAAGTTGGCGCATAACAAAGTTGGCTGACCTTGGTTTTTATAATAGTAAGTATAAGCAGGAACATCTCTGCATACCATTCGTTGGTATTCACTATAAACATCGGACATTATCACTGCCAGAAGCAGACACTGTTGGAAAAACATGCCATTAACTTCAGAGAGTTAGTTCGTTAGTTAGAAGAGACTTAACTGGAAAGTTAAATTACCAAAAAGAAAATTGGTTCTGTTCTATCTCAAACCAGGACAGAGAGAAATAAAAAATTATAAGATACAACCATTTGAAGTATTATGCCCCTAGACAGGAGCTCTTTGGAACATTGTCATCAACTTTCAAAAGATTTGCAAAAGTTCCACAGAAGTAGAAGAAAGGCAGCATTGTGACAGTATTCAAAAAGGAAGGAAAAAATTACTGTGTTAATTGTTAACTGTATAGGCATGACATTGAGTCTCAACTGAGATGGAGTTTCATTAATTATCAGTCAAAGTAGGATAATGAAATAAACCAGGTTAACAGGAGTACAAGGAAATAGAATTGTTATACTGAAAAAAACCAAGCTTCCAATTATTTGCAAGGTGGCTGGAAAAAGCAATAGGGTTGCTGAATCTGGCTTACTCTTCTGCAAGGCATAGAGCAAGATCTACACTGAAGTGTGCTTCTTACAGTGTCCCAGAGGAATGGGCTCTTGGCTATGCATAGTTTACTATTTTTTATCATTGGACTGGAAGAACAGATTTGAACCACTTAATAAGCTTGAGGTAAAAATCATTTGGGTACAAAAGAAGAGGAATACTGAGGAAACATCAAATGAGTGTATTTCATATTGAGAGTGCAGTGATTACTGCTGGAACACAGAGATAGGGTACAGCATCTATAGTGCAGAAAGGATGTTGAGAAATTGGAGGTGGTTCAGAGAAGAACCTTGAGAATGATGAAAGGGTGAAAAAACATGGCTCTTGCTGAAATACATAGCTCAAACAATTTGTTTAATAAAAGACAAGTCTGTGGGGGTGACCCCAGCATAATCGATAAATAATTTCCTGGGAATAGAAATCTATTAACAGAGAACTAGCAAAGAGGGAAAGTAATTGCCTATAGTAAGCATTTAGCTAATGGATTTTCCATCTCTGGAGAATATTTATAAATCTATACTGGATATTTTATTAAACGATATGCTTGAAATCAAACAGAAATTAATTCAAGGGATTCTGTAGTCGCTGTTTTTTTGGAGGATAGACTAGATGATCATGATCTGTAACAAAATCTAATCTGTATTTTGCTATTGACTAGGTGAAGCCATAGAATCAGTGAAATTCTATTTAGGTGCGAAGTTCTTTCTCAAATAAGACCTAAAATACATTTGAAAATTTTTTTTTAATTGCTATGGGAAATATTTTTTGTGCAACATTGTTGCTAATGACTAAAGTAAATTTTGTATTTCTTATGTTCTTGCAACTGTCTGCTAGAGAATCTACTGGTGATTGATTAACAAGACTTTACTGGCAATAAATAAAGCACAGATCAGAATCACAGCAAAATTTTATTCTTTATGAGGGGACCGCAGTGCTGTAGTTAATTATGAGCTACATAACATTTTTGTTTCTGTTTTTAACAGGTGTCATTGTCAGTTCTAGTGTGTGAGAAAACAAGTGAATTTCAGAAAGTATCTCTTACAAAGGTGCATCCTATGGCATGATTACTAAAGGAGTAGAGAAAAATACTTCTGAAACCTTACAATTTTTTTTATCTTGTTGAGTAGTTAAATTTATCTGAAGAACATTGAAACACAGAACAACTCTGGTATACTGGACACTAATATGGAATTAATTAATGAGGAATTGCAAATACAGAAATATTAATTGCAGGACATGTAGGAAAAAAGTTTCCAAAGCAGGTGAAATAGACCTAGGGGACACCTGTAGGGAAAATAATATAATTTTCAACTTTTTAAGAAGAAATTAAGATTAGAAATTTTTAATTATTTGGTGTTTTGTATGTGATAAAATCACATCTTTGAATAGAAATGTTTTCCATCCTCGTTGTGTCATGCGGAGTTACTGGCACTTCTAGGTGTTATATATTTTTCCCATTTTGCCTTTTAGAGCTTTTTCATTTTATCATTGAAAGATGGTGATTTCCATAGACTATAAACATGACTGTGAAGAACATGTATTGCTATTCAGACTGTGGTCTGTGTTTCAACCATATTTTCTATCTAGGTAGGACTTCACTCTGGAATTAAGGAGCAATGAATGTGATGTGAACGAAGCTGTGCCCAAGTGCAAAAAGTCAACCTATACAGATTTGATCATAGATACATTTTATGTACCTGCATTCCAGATATGTATGGTTTAAACTAAAATCACATATGTAGTCTGAACATGCAGATAATGGTTTCTCTGGCTGTCTTTTTTCCCCTTACTCTATCTGTTGGATGTTGTGTTGAAAAATACTTGTGGTTATCTTTGTTAGTAATAGATAATAGCCTAAGGATTTGTTTGAAGGAAAAGGTGTGTCTTAAGTATTGTATGCTGGAAGTAAATGTAAAGAAGTCAACATTGATTCTGGATCATATTCTTACAACAAATCAATACTTCTAGACACAACGATATTAACTTCTTATTAAGTCACAGGATTTTTTTTAGTATACTATTTTTGGATTTCTATTGTAAATGGTGCAGTATAAAACTGTTTTAAACACATTTATTTATATGTAGTATTTAAAATATGTATTTTTCTCTTTTGTTTATAATGTAAATTTTGTTATGTGGTGGGTGGATTTGCCATCACATTTTTTCTTCCAAGGAAGTGGGATGTGTTTCAGTCAATTATGTATACATTATCCCTACTTTTGTGTTCAAAAGCAGTTAAGTTAAAGTGTTCAAAGCTTCTCTCTACATTTATTCATTATGAGAAAGATGATACTTAAGTGTGCTCACTTGTGCTCAAATAAATCCTCACTTTATGGACAAACTGGCAATGCATACTGGGCCAGACAGAAAAATGCTGAAGTCCATTTTATACCTTTGTCATTCAGCCTCAAAAACTGGTAGATGCACTTTACAGGCAAGCAACACTAAGAAGAGAGGGTAGTCATTGTGCAACACATTAAAATGCACCAAAATGTTTATATAGCACTATCACGCTGTAGTCCCAGAGGCTCAAGACTGTAAGCAACTAAATCTCAGAGTCATTCTAACTTTCAGAAACCTAATATATAACAATGGGCCCCTGGAAAGATTTATTGGCTGGAGAGAGAGAAACTCAGAGAATATAATTCTATTTACTGAGTTAAAACATCTCTTTTGAGTCACATGGTTTTTACAGAAGCTTAGTTGAGAGGCTGAGGCACCTGTTTCTTTCTGTGGATAGAGGCTTCAAAATTAACCCAGTGAAATATTCTTTCAGTTATTAAACCACAAGGACAGAAGGCTTCTCAAATTGTTTTGTTCAAAATTTGGAATGACTTCTGCATTAGAGTACTGCTTCCTAGTATGGAGATCCAAAGAAAGACTAGGGAGAACACAGGGCAAGGAGGAAGGGCTGGTGGAGGAAGAAGAGGAACAAACTGTAAGAAGAGACCCTTAGTTATGCAGCTAGGGTTTTCATAGTGTGGGTGCAGTGAGCTGAGGACTGGTACTCTTGCACGGGGCTGCATACTCATGGAAAAGGCCAATTATCTTAAGTTTCTCTCCTATATTGATTGACTTAAATCTGAATGGCAATCAGCCTTTCGAGGAGGAGACATTGCTCTATCAGATGGAAAATGTTGAACAATGCTGGAGATAAAAGGATTCCTTTGGAGGATTTTAAGTTGTTTTTTCCTACTGGTAAATTCTTCGATAACTTCACATGAACTAATGCTTTTTGAGTTCTTTCATTCTGGTTTCCATAAAGCACTGAAAGCATACTCTAATGATGTGCTGCAGTACTAATTTTTAAAACTGAAATGCCATCTGTTAGTAAGTCACACTGCTTACACAAATAAAGCTATCAACATCTACAGAACCATTTTTTTCAATCACACTGAATCATGTTATTAAAATAAATTGAATTAGTCAGAATAGATGTGTTTTCCACAAAATGCCTAATATTTGTGTTTTTCATAGAATCATAGAATGGTTTGATTTGAAAGGGACGTTTAAAGGTCATCTAGTCCAATGCCTCCTGCAACAAGCAAGGGCATCTTCAACTAGATCAGGTTGCTCAGAGCCCTGACCAATCTAACCTTGAGCCCCAACCCTCTTGAGTCCCCTTGAGCCTTTTGTGGCTCAATAATTAAAATTCATAGTTAACTCTCCTCGTTTTTCTGTAACACTGATTGAAAACATGTCAAATAATTGAATATTTTCAGTTCAAAATCCTCAACTGTGTGAAACTTTTCCACAGTCATTTCTTCTGCTTGCAATCACAATTGGAAATTGGAACTAGGTATTTCAGCTGGAGTGCAACAGAGCATGGCTTTCATCTAAACTAGGGTGATGAACAAATAGGCAATCTGACTTTTTCGTAGAAGATATTGGTGAACTTCTCATACTGTAGTTCCCAGTTCATGGACAGGTATATGTCAGGGCCAATGTAAAGTATTGAATACGTTGTACAGTTGAAGTTGGGTGAATTTATTTATTTTTTTAAAATGCAATGTAGTTACCCTACACTACTGGTTTAGGGAAACAGAAGGCAGTCCAGTCAACCAACTCAAAAAAAACCTTTCTCAGAAATCTTTCAGATTAGATATGTTTGTAATGAATAGGACATCTCTTACTAAAAACATATCAAGCTTTTTAAAAGGAAAAAAAGAAAAAGGATAAGAATACACAAGTGACAAGAAAATGGATTCTTACAAATTGTTTGGTATGTTTGATCTGCTCTCTCTCATATACTAGTTAGATAAACAAAGGAATGTGGAATTAGAAAGCAGAAGATAAAACTACAAAGAACAAAATAGGAAAGTAGAATGACTACAATGTAAGTACTTATTTTCACAGCATCTGTGAAAATCTTTGTTGTTTTTTATTGCACATTTACACATTACAGTGACATTTCATGTGCTCAAAACATTCATTTCATAGTGATATCCAGTCTGTGTACACTAAATATCCTACCCCACAATGAAAGACATGTTAAAGCATCTTAAAGGCTGAGGTATTACATACTCACAGCTGTTCTACCTTGCGGTGATAAAATTTATAAAACAGTTCTGCTGGTTTCCTCTGTTTTTATTGTGACAACATTAGTCTTTCCACCTCTGGTACATGACTAGAAAACGAAGAAAAACATGGTGCAGTTTCCCAGTAATGCATGCTGACAGCTCCACTAAATTACGAGTATACCTGAGTGCACTGGAACATGGTGGGTTACTGACAATTTTTCTTTAAAAAAAAAAAAGGAAAAAAAAATTGAACTGAAAATTCTATACTATGAAAATGGAAATATCTATCTCATTGTTAGTTGTATATTATAGTTGAACAGTATAATAATACCTATAATATAAAATATGAGTTATTTGTTAATACCTCCAGACGTCAGTTAACAAATATTCCACCAATTTCAGCAGGCCACAAATCCTAAATAGCTTTGAAAATCTGGGCCCTAATGTTTTTTACTCACCTCTCAGAGCTGGAAGTGAGTTACCGAAATGAACAATTCTCAGTATAATGGTCCAAAATCTGACCTCATCAAAGCTAGCAGCAAGGTTTAGGTCTCTGAGGATATGATTTGATGTAGAATTTAGTCAAATATATTAAAATAAAGCTTCTCTTTTTATATCACATTCTTTCCAGGCACATCAAGACAGTTAGGAAGACTTTATCAACATAACCAAAATGCTTTATTTCATATTTGAGCTACAAGTATGACTGAAGAAGTATGTTAGCTCTTACACTAGGTTTCTGGTGCATAATTTAGCCCTTTTTGACTGTTCCTGAAGAAATGTGTATGCTGGAGTTACTGAGGCATTCTTATATTCCATCTAACCTATAAAACGTTATAACCCTAATAAAGATAATAAAAACAATAACAACATTTTATGGTTGTAATTGGATATGTTTAATAACAGTTTTTAACAAAGACAGCATGTCAGTCTTTGTTGGAGTTGAGATAGGATAACAAAACCATAAATTTTACCCCTTTCTTTTTTGTACCTGCATTTTTGATAGCATAAGCAAAAAAGAGGAGAGAGCGGCTTTTAAATAGATTGACTTTTCTCTCTCATTGAGCTGGAAATATGTTTTGTTTTAAGACCTTTTCTCTAGCTTACATAGTACAGTAGTTGCTTCCAAGGTCAAAAAGACCTGCCAAAGTTACTAAATCCTACTCACTGTGGATGTTCTTGGTGTAAGTGGCGTGCTTATTTATGCTTCCATAAGTGTACAGTTATAACCATTTATTTTCTAGTACATGTCCAAAGTAACAGAGAGAGAAATTAAAAACATCACTCATGCAGTATACAAAGTGGTCATTTTGGTCACTGAGGGAAAGGCTTTCATTTAGCAAGTCAGAGCAAAATGCAGGGATCAGCAGAAGGCAGAATAGATTTCTTGAAGTGTGGAGGAATCCTGTTGACACAAAAAGGAATCCTGAATTATTGTCTCTACATTTTCACAGTTTTTAAGATCAATGTATTTTCCAACAGCTGTCTTCTTACTGCACTTAGAATAGGAATTGAATCTATATGAAAAGTATAAAACTATGATCTTTTATCACAGAAAACGTAGGTATTTTCTGTATATACAGATTAGAACAAGATGTTACATACACGGTTTCTGAAAAAAAAAAACCAAAAAACACATTACCACATTATTTGCAGTATATGGATATTCTTTTTGGCTGAAATAAGGTCCATGTTGCAAACCTGTTAAAAAAAGTACTAAGTAAAAAAAATTGTTGTTATAATGGTTCTGAATTTTAATAGAATTGAGGATTAAAAAGTTTATTTATTCGCTACTAGTTCAAACTAGTCCAAGTAGTAATTCTGCTGTAAGCAGATTTACGTAACAGCCAAAAGCTTCAAGCAAAGATAACCAAACACTTTTAAAGGCTGAAAATTCAAAAATTCAACCGTTAGAAAGTGACAAAATTATAGTTGTTGGTGCTGGCTTACTCTAAGCCACTGTACATATATTTTTTGATCTACGTGTAGTAAAAGTATATGATGCACTTTTTCTTCAACCCTTAATTCATTTAATCCAGAAAAGGATCAGTGCATTCAGAATAAGCAACTATTTGAGCCTTTGTTTTACCCTTGTTGGTCAATGGATGTCCTTAAGCATTGCATTATTCACCATATACTATATAAATGTTGCAATGAAATGGAAAACAGGTGGCATAGGCCTGCCTGCTACTTGTCCCACCCCTGGTCTCAGGAATTTCCCACAGCAGGGCTTTGGCATGCTGCGTGACTTGCACTTGTATCCCAGCACTCTGTGGCTGGGTACCATGTCTGTTGGGTGGGGAAGAAGGACCCTTCCAAGATGATACACTTGTCTCTGTGAGCACTCGGGCTGTGGTCCAGTGCCTGGGCAAAGTGTTTAAATCACTTATCTAGAGCTACTGAAGTCATTGGGAGGGATGCTTGTATACAAATATATATATAAACTACCAGAAATTATTTCAATAACCTTTGGTTTTGGGTTGAAAGGGTCTGTAAGAGCTCAAGGTCTCATTTGTAGCTTTACAACAGCTTATGAAGCCATTTTCTTACCACCTTCCAGCTTTCAGCAGTAGCAACCCAGCCAGAGTTTTGCTGTGACTCCACCATTCCACCTGTGGGACCCAGATTTCCTCTGTGGTTCTCAGATGGTTTCGGACTGCAAGCCAGGAGGTGACAGCCTGGGCTTGTCATTTAACAGTGTGGATGAGCAGCTAGTGAAGGCACAAATTTAGACCTGCACAGGGATTTTGCCAGTTGTGCGGACATACGCTGAATGCAAAAGTCTGGGGCAAAAATAATTTCAAAATGCAAATATATATTATAAACTCTGTGCATAGGGAACTGAATTAAATGAAAAGAAGAACATTTTTTTCTAGCAAATCCTAACTTGCGGGAATTTGAGAAAGCAGGTAATAAAATTGGAGGTATCTATTTGTGCGTGTCATTTTACAGATTTCTAAAACTTGTATATTAACCATTTCATTTACATTAGATGCCATTGCACTGATACCTACGTGGTCTGTGTGGGAAATACATTCAACTTAGAGCTTATCATTATATCTACTAGTGTAACTGATAGAAAAATCAGGTGTTCCTCCTCTCTGTGGACTGGAGGAGGTTGGGAAAAAAAAATCACATTTCTTTACAGGTTTTGCTCAGCTTCAAGCTCCAGCACTTCCTTTCCCCATTTTGCTCTTTTCTCATTTGGTTTTTGGTTTTCATTCCCTATTACCTCCAGTCCAGTAGCTTACTCCATCATGCTACTTGCATACTAGTTCCAGAACAGTCTCCTTTGGTCTGCTTGGATGCTGCCCCAGATCTGAGAGAGCAGCTACAGAGGCAAATTCAGGTGGAAGCCATCACTGTTTCTCTGGCTCTGGAGGGGTTTGCTCAGCTGGGACTTTAACAGAAGATTTTTTTTGTATGGTAAAAGCAAAATAAAAAATTCCCTAGCTCTATTCCTAGAAGTCAATTAATTGTTTTGGTTGACATTCTCTTCTCAGGGTTTGTACCCTGAGTGAAAACTTTGGATTCGAGACATTCTCAAAACAGACGTAAACAAAACTTCGGTGATTCATAGGCTACTCTTCTCTAAAACCATGAACAATACCAACAGTTAGACCTATTTTTCTGCTTAGGTAAACTTTTATTCTGCAACAAGCCAATTTCAAAGTTTATCTCCTTTTGATTTTGACTTTCCCGTCATACTTCAGCTGACTGTAAACAAATGCAAGTCAGGAAGCAGCCTGAGTTTCAGTCTGTCAGGTATTCCCAACACCAACATACACATCTTTCTAGGAGAACTATGAGTGACTCCAAGACGAGAAAGAGTCAGTCCATTGGGGACACTAAATAAGAAAAAAATGTCTCACATTTCTTTTAAGCTCTGTTTAATGCAGTAGCTCAGGCTGAACTACAGATCTTGTGAGCTGCTTGTTGACACTCCACTGCAATGTTTTGTCAGGACACATGAAAAAAACATTTCCAAGTGCAGTTTGGTTATATTGCTCCACCACACTGCTGCCCTACCTCAATACACCTTACATTTCCCTTCCTCATTTCTTATCACAGATGCAGACCGACATCAGAAGCTTAAAGAAAAACAAAGCAACAAAGCCCGATCAGTCAGCTGTGAAATAACTCACTTTTGATCTGAGGAATAATACACTTCAGAGTTATTTGGAGGACGGTGCCCAAAGTAAGGAAAACCTTATCTGAAAATGGTAATGTCTGTAAAAAGCACTCCAGGACAAACATGCAAAGATTATCTCTGAAACAACAATTTATATTGCTTGCTTATACACAAGCTTTTTTTCCTTTTCTTTTTTTCTTCTTTATTAAAGATTATTTACTGTTAGAAACTGAGCAGCCTAACTTTAATCATATTGTTTCCTGAAAGAAGAGAGAATACTTTCTTGTGACTCAGGTAGTAATTATCAGGTTATTGGACTTGCATTATGAAAAAACAATTACAACAGCCTTGGTTGAAACGATTATTTATTTCTAGAGACTACAGATGTTTAATGACTTAAAAAATATAACGACTTGGCAATCAACACCATAAAACAACCCTTTTCCAAATTCTGGGCCAAATGATCTTTTTAACTAAAGAAGATATAAGTTCCTTACAATCAGGAACTCTGTATATCATTCAACAACTCATGGAAACCTCTTTGTCCTCCTCCTGCCTCTCAGATTCCTTAATAAGAAGAATGATGGAAGTGAGGGTAACAGATCTTTGTACTGCTATCTTGGCAAGTCCTCATCGTATAAGCCTTGACAAAATGAAAAAAGCAAATGTATACATTGTACCTTAATGGTTTTATCTTTCATATTAAATTCATGTAAGCCTAAGAAGGTAAATAAATAGTACTGGAAATCTGCATTAGCATCAAATTGAATTGAAATGCTTCCGTGTTGCTTGTTTAGGATTTTGGTAATTTGCGAACAATTGATCACAGTATCACAGTATCGTCAGGGTTGGAAGGGACCTCTGGAGATCATCTAGTCCAACCCCCTGCCACAGCAGGGACACCTACAGCAGTTGCACAGGACGGCGTCCAGGCGGGTTTTGAATGTCTCCAGTGTGGGAGACTCCACAACCTCCCTGGGCAGCCTGTGCCAGTGCTCTGCCACCCTCAGAGTAAAGAAGTTCCTCCTCATGTTAAGATAGAATTTCCTGTGCTCAAGTTATCAATTGATAACTGCATCAGTAAGAGTTTAATATTTTCAGTACAAATTTAATTAAATATCACACCTTTTTTCATAAACACCGAACATTATTGGGGGAAACACTGGTATCCCCGGGGCAGGGGATGTATATATTTAAATGAACTTTTTTAAAGCAAAAACATATTGTCAAATGACCCATGGGTTTGCCATTGCCTTCAGTGGCAGCCTGCATGAAATGGAAAAGAAAGTATTTTCCAGGAGGAAATCAGTGTATTGTATAAAAAAATCTAGTTTCTGAGCACAATCAGGATGTTCTATGTTGTCTGTGATTGCTACAGTAGATTTTACTCTGGGTAAGTCCTTACAGCTGCATTACTTTCTGTCAAACATTTTGGAAGATGCTTAATTTTTGACTTGCAGCTCAGCTTTGTATCATCTTTTGCTATAGTCTACTTGATGACAACTTTGGCATGCTTGCTTAATACTGACAGTACCTTCAGGTGCTTTAGAAATTGAATCTGTGTTCAGCATGATGCCTTAAAGCGAGTTACAACAGCAACAACTGAAAATAACTAGAACAATGCACAGAATGTCAAGATAATATTCATTTGTTGTTACTGGATGAATTGACTAAACAGATCAGTATTAGACAGCTTTTGCTCTCAGGAGAGTTGTTAGGATTTGTTTGCAATAAAATTGGGAAAGTAAAAAGCTTCTGTAATGCCTTTTGTAAAGTCTAGTTTAGTACTATCTGAAGTTAACAATGTCATGTTCACTTCTGCTTGCCAAGGGGTTTTACGGTTGTGTAAAAATCTACAGACCCCATTTTCACTACAAAGGCTAAAAGGAGAATCAAAGTACTTTTTTTTTTTTCATCAGGGATGCATATGGATAAATAAAACTTGGGAATCAAGGGGAAAAAAATCTAAGCAATGAGGAAGCTGGAAAAAAAAATGGCTTGCTTTGTGAACATCCTCCCCACCCCCTCAGCAATATTTGAGCATTGCTTGTCCTTTCCCACCCTCAACAGAAATGGAAAAGAAAGGAGATTTGGGGAGCATTCATGCTATCTGACTTTAGATGTAATTTGGATGCTTAGACTTCCCATATTATTAAATTCGGGGTGGGTGCCACCACAGGAAGTTCAGCATTTGGGCTATAGCGACTGTGTTACTTAGGATTTCTAGATCCCTCTGGAGGTTCATGCTGTTCTCTGTTAAGTATTAGAGGAGTGGAGAATCCCGTATTGGAAAATTTACTTTGGTGCTAAAGTTAGTGACATGAAAGTCCTTTTTCATCTCTCTTATTGCACTGCAGTGTCGCTTGGTCCTTGGTTTGAGTTGAGAGCACATTAAGGGTTGCCAGCACCAGTCGGCCCAAAGGCTTACCCCTGAGCTGACCCTTAGCCAAGAGCTGTGCTGTGCAATTCAGATGTGCTTCCAGTTTCTGACATATCCCTGGCATGCCATCATGAAGAGCTGTTTTGGCAACGCTTTTTTGTCAAAATAATTCCCTAAGGTTGGTCAACTGTCTTAAGGCGATTTTCAGAAACTTTATGTACATTGAAACAGGTAATGTGTGAAATGCAACCGAAAGGTCTTCATAGCTCATAGATGCCTGTGCTTCTTGTAAGCAGATGAAACTTGACATTTCAGCTATTATTTGTGGCTGTATTATGATAACATGTTAAAATATTTCATACGGACAATTAGCAGTGCACTCAAATTCAATATATTTTTCTCTTAAAACGTGACATACTCAAAAGTCCTATCTAACAGCTCTGTTATTGTCCTAAATCCACTTTTCTCTGCTAAAGGTGTTTATAATGTAAGTGTGGTGTGAGGTATCCCTTTCAGGTGATTATTTTTTTTTTCTTTTGATTACTGCCTTTGTATCTGTCAAATCCTTTTGGTACTTCCAATGGCAGTTTCACCAAAATTAATTCCAAAGTAAGATCTCAAATATCTTACATCAAAATGGCAACCCCACTAAGCATTGTTCATTGAAAGAACAGGACAGTCAACCATAAAGGTTTCTACATTTGTTGGACTGACTAGATATTTGATGTGGTTTTTTTTTAAAAAAGATCTTCAATCATGAATACAATGATAAAACATTAGAGATGTCCATTGCTCTGTATTACAGAATAAATTGGATTACCAAAAAAAAAATAATTGTTAGCCAATTGTGATTAGTAATCTAGTTGTTTCTCCATGTAAAATCTCATCTTCTGTGAAGCACAGAAACCAGCTTTTTTCAGTCATCCAAAGGGGTCAGACCCATAATTCACAGCTGTGTGGAAGGCTCTTAATTATTTCCAGTTAGATTCATATTTTATGGTTGTTGTTGTTACACTGTAAATAACAATTTGTACACTGGAAAATGAAACAGAAGCGATTTCTGGAGTGCTTGTAAGACACCAGCAGCAACAAACGTAGATCCAGCTGCAAAAATTTGTATCACTTGCACAACTTTATCCTGTAGAGCACAACAGAAACTCACACTTTGCATATCACAAAACAAATGAGACAAGAAAGAAAGCAAGTCCCAAGCTGCACATGGGCAGGGGCAGCAGTTCTAACCAAAATGTGACCTTATCATAACCCAGAGGCATAGCCAAAATGGCTGAATCCCTCACATTTCCATATACAAGTAAGGTGGAACATGACTTTCTAAGAAAGTCTGAAGATGATTTCACAGACCTGAAAGCAAGTTAATTTTTTCCAACTACATTGTGTGGTCTAACAAATAATTTTATCTCTCAGTTGACCTCTTAAGGTACAGTCAAATACAATTCTATAAGATATACATTGTGAATATTACAAAACATTGCAGCAGATCTTCTTGTCATGCAAATCAGAATGACTGATTTGTAGCACAGCACCATTTTATCCTATCTGGGGCATGGCCACAAAACTTTTTTAAAACAGGGAATTAATTTTTCTTCTGCCTCCTGCAATGATCTACACCTTCTGCGGTTATAAATTAATTATATTCCTTTCTTTCTTTCATTATAAAGTCTGTGTTACACATTTAAATATCCTGTGGTTGTCTTATAACCTCTTTTTTTATTTAACTTTGAATTTCCTCATCCTTATCGATGTTCGTGTTTTATTTATTCACTTGAGTTCAATGTTCTCAGTAAGGTGCTGGATCTTCAAAAGAAATCTTCAGTCACAACAGAGTTCAATCAAATCACATTTCTGCAAGTTGTCTGCCCAGGTTAAAATTAAAACATTATACTTAGCATCTGTGGATGTGAAATGGAAACAGGATGATTATGAAACTCTTTTTAGAAGTCGAAAGCGGAAAGCTGATGAGTTTTCCATTAATATTTTTCCTTTAAAATTACAATAGCTTAAAACTACCTGCTAACCACGTATCTAAATTAATTTCCTGCACTTCACTTTTCTGTGTTTCACATGCACCTGAGAACACCCCCAATAGAAAGCTCAAGAGAGACAACAGTAAGAGGCTGCTAAGAGACCACATTAACCCTTTGTCTGGCAAAGCTGCCAGATGAAGTGTTCCCCTTTTGCCTGGGAATCCTCAAGGATTGCTTTAAAAAGATTATGATCTCTTACTTTGGTGTCTGTGGGGTTTCAATGTTAGAAATGTAATAACATGCTTTAACGTTGGAAGTGTAAGCAGTCTTAGCATTTCCATGCCCCGCAGCAGCTAAATCCTTCAGTGACTCCAGGCCACAGTTTGATAATGGATGAATCACATCCTTGTTGGTGAACTTGTATGGAAGCTGACACCTGCTCCTGAGCTTGAAAGGCTAGTTGTGTTTTGGTCTAGTTTCATTTTCAAGACTGTGCACTCAAGATACGATTGGACAGGGTGCTAGGTAATCACATCTAGGTTCCCTTTCCCACGAAAGGTTGGACCAGCTGAGCTTTGAAGGTCCTTTCCAACCTTTCATCATCAGTCCCAGATGATCTCTGGAAATCTGCTGATTGGATGATGTTTTAAGGGTACTTGCTTCCACAAGAAATTATTTGAGTGACTGTAGTGGGTGGGAGGTTTAATTTCTCATAATTTTACAAGTGAAGATATTTGTCTTGCAATATTTGCTGCATGTTATGGGAGCATTCTTTAATATTGATAACTTTTAATAACACAGGTATCAGAATATAGTCAATTGACTATATTGACATAATATATTTTTTATTTCAAATGTACACAAAAAACTTTCAGCATAAAAAAGAAATCTGTCTAGGAAAAATCAAATTAAATATGTGAAAGTTTAACGTGTTTATTCTGGTACAATGCAGACAACTTCCCCACAGTCTCTGGCTGGATCCTTTGATTCATAGATAAACCCTTCCATGAGTGAAATAACACATGTGATAGCTCCAGGAAGACATGAGCTCAAGACTAGCAAGGCTTCAGCCTAGCCACATAGTGTAGTCAGATTATCACCAGGAGTGGCCTGAGTGTCCTGGTGTTGTGATAGGACATGGACAATGGGACAGAATGTGCCCTTGGTAAGCTTGAAGATGACAGAAATTTAGAACAAGCAGTTGATATACTGCATAGTATGGTTTTCAGGCAGTGGGAACCAGACTGAAGACAGAAAATGGTGCGAACCTCATGAAAATCTACAAAGACAAATATGAAATCCTGCACCTGTGATGGAATAACCCCATGCAGTTGTATGAGTTGGGGAGTCAAGTGCATGGAAAGCAGCTATACAGACAAGGACTTGAGCGTTCTGGTATAAAGTAAGTTGAATGTGAGTCAGCAGTGTGTCCGTGCAGCTATGAAGTTTAACCACATTCTGAGCTTAACAGAAGTGTAGCCAACAGGCTGAGATAACCAATTATTCACCTCTTCTGGGTTCTTGTGAAAGCACACCTGGAGAACTGTGCCCAGTTTGGGGCTCCCTGGTGCAAGAAAGGCTTAGATAAACCAGAGAGTGTCCACCATGCTGACTATAGGGCTGGTGCGCATAATGGGAGAAGAAACCAAAAGAGTGGGGTTTGCGCAACCTGAAGAACAACAGGTTGAGGGGCGATCTAATTGCTGTCTTCAAGTACATAACAGTTTTAGACAGGACAGACTCTTCCTGAAAATGGGCAGAGAAAGGATAAGGAGCAATAGTCACAAGCTGCAACAAGGGAAATCCTGACTAAATTTCAGAAAAGCAGTTTTCACAGTGAAGTGGATGAAACGCTGAACCAGGTTACCTAGGGAGTCTGTGAAACCTTTACCCTTGAATATATTCAGAACTTGACCAGACAAAGCCCTAAGCAACCTAATCTAACTTTGAAGTTGGCTTTGAGTAGTGGGTTCAGCTTCAGAGGTCCTTTCCAACCTAAATCATTCTATGGTTCTATGAGTTTCTGGGTGTGAATAAACAGGTAATATGTATTTAATGTGTACTTCCAATATTTTCTGTTCTGTGAGAACATATTAACTGGTTACTGCCCTGCATGGACATGACTATACCATTCTGGACCAGAGCAGCTCAGACCCAGAGGTGCTATTTCTGTTTCAGATTTATTCTATTATCCAGAATAGCTCAGCTTCCAATTCTCTGACTAATAAAAATGTGATGATTTTGACTTTTGCCAACATCACACAGCTCTAAACAGATAATTAAGTATACACAGGCCCAACCCCATGCAGTTCTAGTGAAGTCAACAGAAATTAAGAGAACCTGGGGACAAAAGTCTGGTTTAAAGAGCTCATTAAGTTCCCAATTTCTTTACATGAAGATAATGATTGTAAAGGGAAAACTAATCAACCTAATGATTGACTACCTTCCACAGAATACTTCAACAGTTTTACAGACCAGTTCTTGTAGCCTGTAGACTTTCAGCAATATACACATTTAATTGTGGGTGTTTTGAAGTTATTTACCACAGCTTATTTTTTTTTGTTGTTGGTTGGTTGGTTTTTTGTTTTCTTTTTTTTTTTTCCACAGAATGCAGCAAACATATAGGAAGCCTCAAAACTGTAGACAATGTAGCTAGAAAAAAGAAGTCTATTTTCTGATTTATTTTTTTGGCATGAGTACCAAGAGATCACTGTGAGTGAAATTTATTGT
Organism: Pluvialis apricaria; assembly: GCA_017639485.1. Lineage (NCBI taxonomy): Eukaryota > Metazoa > Chordata > Aves > Charadriiformes > Charadriidae > Pluvialis > Pluvialis apricaria. The sequence continues at coordinate 100,462,371 of CM030009.1, forward strand.
TCTCTGATGGGCACTCTCCAGACAATAAAGGGAATAGCTTCTATTCTGAAATCAATGTTTGCAATTTTCTGCATCTCCTTCAAACACAAAGAACACATTCTTTTAATTCACAAAACCAATTACTAGATATTCCTTCAATTTTGTTCATTCACTGGTACTTGCAAATAGCACTTTATTTTAGTTTGTTAGATTAATTTAAATGAGTAGCTGTTTCATCAGAAGACTTTAAGTTGTAGGTTGTCTTTCTCAGGATAAAACAAAAACTCAATAAATTGTCATGACAAAATATTTTGCATAAGTAGTTTGGCTGATGAGAGGCCATGTATTAGAATTGCACTAGGTCTCAGATATGTTTTTTAGAGAAGATCCTTAGGGGGCAAAAAATTATTTAAATGGATCTGTACTAGTTTACAACAGCTGAAAAATTGGTCTATGATGAAGTTGAGTATTTACAGAACATGTAGCTGAAACTGGAATACACTTGTTACCATTTTTCAAATGATCATTACCTTTAATAATGTTATTTCCACATTTCATCTTTTCTACCCCCCCCCCCCATCAGTCCTTTAAAGACAGTAAAAGATAATTTTACAGTTGTCTGTATTCACATGACCTTTGTTAACAGAGCAGTTCATATGTTCGAGGAAATGGTGTGGTGGTGCAGACCCCCTTGGGCCATGTTGTCAGGACCAGACAATACTGTGTTCTTGTCTTGGTTCCAAGTGCAGTGGGCTGAGATGATCTGGCACTTTCTTATCTTGGTTTCAGGTGCAGTGAGTTTGAACAATCGGGTACTTTCTTGTCCCAGTTGCAAGTACAATGAGTGAGGACAATAAGGCACTCCTTAACTGTATCTGAAACTTGTTATCTGGGTGACATACCTGAAACTCCTGCTGCCTGGATTGTAGCCTGCTTCGGAAGGTACCAGAATTATCTGACAATACTGATAAAAGTCAATCATTTTCGTGATTCTATAAATAGCGATCCTAAGTGAGATCCTTTGAGATTGCAGTAGGCTGTGACCTGGTATCTCCCCCTGAGTTGGGATGCCTCTCGGGGTAGACTTAGTGAGGATATTAAAGTGTAGGATTTTACGAGGGTATTGAAGTGTAGATTTTGGGAGGATTTCACAGGTAGATGTCATGAGGATGTCAGAGACTGTCTGCTGACAAATGCTGATGAAGGAAAAGAGTGAGCAATTCACTACTACTGGATTTCTCAAGGTTTCAAAAATTGTTTGGTACCAATAATTTACTACTACTTTTTGCAAAAAGAGAAACATCATAATTATATAGGTTAACATCTATATCTGTTTGTGTGTGTGATTTGATTTAGGAAACTCTGTCATAAGTCTTGGGTGCACCTTGCCATTTTTGAATCTTTAACTAAGTTTTTGTGTTGATTACAGCAAATTTTGTTAAATCACTTTGATCATTGGCTGATAGTTAAGTGTTAAGTTGTTAAAAGTCATACAACCTAACCTTGTGTTAATAAATTTAAATTGCTGCTACCTCAAAGTTGTGCAGGATACTGAATTAACATTTGTGACAAACGGCTATGACAATATGATTGAAATTAATAAGGGCACCAAAACCAGAAATAACTTTGGAGTACCAATATCTTCTGAAGTATTCAGAAATTTAAAATAGGAAACCAAGGCATCTGTGTCTCAGTTTAGTTTCCTAATCCTTTCCAAACCCTCTCTGATTATTTCTGTCAAACTACTTCACTTAATTCTAATTGCTTACTTTCGTGTCTCCTACCTCAAAAAACCTCTTCTTGTTTCTTTCCTGTGCATTGGTGAAGTTTGATATTAGCCTGAAGTACATTAGAGGGGAATAAAGACATGGATGTTTTCCCTCCCTGTGCCAGGAGATATGGTTCAATAAAATCTCTTTATAATTCTCATTTGCAACATACTGATGTTCACAGGAAGTCTCTTACTGAACCTGTGAATTTCCTAGTAATCAGCAATGGGGTAAGAAAAAAGGAACTGATCATCTGGAAGTCTAGCTGAAAGAATCTTTGGCTTAGCAGACATAAAACTAGAAATTATTTGTCTTCAGTAGAGAGCAATGCATTTGTTTTTTAAGACAATAATAAGGCAAGGCAGCTAGGTGATGTAATTTGCTGGACTAAAAGGTGTTTAGGGTAGCTGAGGAGTCTTTGTTGGTCAGTGACAATCAGTATGTTTTGAGAAACCGTTTATGAGGCTGAGGCGTTTTGATATGAAGGATTTTGGAAAAGTGTCTCTAAGGTCATGATGACACCGATAAAGTTTTCATGGGAAGTGGTGTAAATGAAATTATTTATTAAGGGATGTATTTGTGTATGTATATATACACGTATATATATACTTACAGTCTTGAACAGGAGGATAAAATAGCTTGGATTATAGAAGGACATGTTTAAAGACAATTTCCTCAGAGCTTTCCCTAAGATAAGACCTTCAACGATGTGATTTCTAGGGCTGCGGTTGCCTGGGCATCTGACCTGATCAAATTGTTTGCTCTGCTGAACATCCTTCACTTCCTCCTCCTCACAGCTCCTCTCTCGTATTTCTCCTGTAACAGAGGAAGAAGACTTGGGAGTAGGATCTCTTAGTTTTTGTTATAGCAAGGTGATAAATCCGTTGATGGTGTCTAGTAGAATTACATATTTAAGATGCATGTTTGTTCTTGACTTTGACCTTTCATTTCTACTTAAGAATGCCCTGACTTTTTGAAGTAATCTTGGTATGGGTGGTCACAAACAGATCTAGGAGAAGTAACTGGAATTAAGTTGGTCCTTACTATCTCAATCCAGTGTTACAGTTGGCACTACATTATTCGGCTGACAGGGATAGTCAGTTGAACTCTATCACTTAGGGACTGTTATAGCCTGGGAGAACACGTTGGGTTGGGGCTGAAATCCCATCTTCAATAAATTGAGCAACAAAACTCCCATCGGTTCCAAACACTGGCAGTAAGCAAAGGAGGAATTCTGTGCAGTGGTGGCTTTTCCAGGCTGTGTTCTAGCTATAGTTTTACCCCTCCAGTAAAAGAGTTTAAAGGTGAAAGAATTGTTTGTTTAGCTTTCTTTCAACACAATATTTTACAAAACATTAGTTTAATTCTTGGTTTTGTAAAGCAAGAATCTTTGCAAATAAGACTAATGATAGTTTGTTCAAATTAAAAAATAAAAATTGCAAAATAAAATCTAATACAGGTTAACGCTTCTCTTGAACTCCAGTGACAGCCAGTATTTGCCTTTATCTCTTTATGCTTGACTCACTGTAGAACCACCTTGGATGTAGTTGTGTCAGTAGCTAGACTAAATGACTTGACTTATGTCAAGAGAGCTGTTTCATTTCCTGCTTGTCATGGACAAATGATTTTTTTTAATGGTCTCCCTACCTCATGCTTTCTGAGATACTGCTTGGAACATTGCATAAAGGAAATACAACTGAGGGCAAGACCTTGGCTTACTTAAATATAACTTCTGATCTGGAGCCTGGAAGATGTGGCTTTAAGCCAAAATTTTTCTCCTAAGACTTATAAGGTCTGGTGTGGACTGCTTAGCTTGTAAAGCAGGAAGTTTTATATTTTTATACATTTATGTTTCAAATTGAAAGGCTTTTAAAGGCTTGTTACTACAGGTAAGTTAATTGTTCAAAATTCTAGATAATTTAAAATTTTAACCATACCATAGTTAATGTGAACTTGGAGCTGCTAAAGTAATAAAACTTTCTATTGGGTTTAGGATCATTGTTCTTGGTGATAACAGCTTTATTTTGTTTTTCCTGAAACTTTAAAGGCTACAATGGACAATAACAGACACATAAGTTGAGTCTCAATTTTCAAGAATAAAACCAATTCACTGATGGTCGTTTGTTAGCATTATCTTCAGTATTTAACAGTGCAGCAGAAAGCTGACTTGGATTTCAGCATGAGCCAAGAATGATAGATCTTTTCCATTAAGGACAAACCAGAAAAGAAAGTAAAGACTTTTTTTTTCTCAGTCTCTTTCTTGTTCCAGGGAGCCAAGAGTCTGTGCAAACCTTGTAATAAATACAAATCACCTCTTCTGCAGTGCTGGTCCATCTGTGCCAGTCAAAGCCCTATCCTCTCCCATTGCAGGGAAGCTGCAGTCTCAGGGAATCTCTTCTTTCTCATCCCTGCAGAATAATTACTTCAGGAGGCAACATAAGCACACTGTAGACATGCTACCTGGGAACTTACAGTCCTCCTGCCACAGGTAGATTTATAGGACGATAGATACTTGCCTGTAAGGTTTTAAGGTCTGTAAATCCAGTATAAATTCTTCAATCAGTTACAATCACAAAAATGGAGACAGAATTTAGCTACTGTTGAGGATGTTCTGTGCTACGTCTCCAAGAAATCCAGCGCAAACATGTCTGGGAAATGTCTTTGCATCCCTTTAGTCTAGGGGTGTTTCATCATACTCTGCAGTGAAAAACCCAAGGCATCTGTCAAACCTACAACAGTCTCATAGGCATGCCATGAACCTTGCCTGAATCTGCCATGTTACACGGTGTAACTTGATCCTGGTACTACCTTCTCATCTGTGCCTTTTACTTATGTAGGGGGTCTTGTTCACCATACCAGAACACTACCCACAGCTCCTTTCAGCCCTTCAGCACTTTAACCCAGTATCTAAGGATCAGAAGAAGCAGAGAACCCAATTATCTGCACATAGGCCATTTCCATGGTGGGACAGGGAGGCGTATTTTTGGTGTATTTGCTTGTGTCAAATAAGAGAAAAGTCTTATAATCCTTGGTGGTGATTGAAAGAACCTATCTGGAAGTAAGGTTGTGTGTTAGAATTCTTTTTATTCTCTTTTGAAAAAGTCTATTAAACTAAATGCAGTTGCCAGCAAATATGCTGGGTGACAAAACCCCTACAATCTAGTGGGATACAGGGGAAAAGGTGGAGTAATGGATGAGGAAACCAGACAGAAGTCTTCTAAAACCATATCTTAGCTTCTGGAAAACAAATTTGCACTTCATACAAGTGTTTATGTAATTCTGAACTGGTAACCATAGTAAGGTAATGGCATTTCAGAATGGGATCAGGGCAACAGTCCACATAGAGGCTGTGTTTATACTGCAGGGATGTGCATTTGATGGTATATGTCCTGTCCAGGACTTCTAGGCAGTCAGAGCTTGAGGATTCAGAAGAGAATGAAGAGATGAATTCTCCTTCTGACATGAAAGGACATAGCTTTAAAGAAAGGGCATATCCTTACAAAACATGAAACTGTACTCGACTCAGAAATAGAACACGCAGGCCAGATATTTAGTTGCTATGAATATAAGTTCAAGACTAAAATAGTTACGCTCATCTGCCCTGGCTGTTCTTGTGACAGGATTTCTATATTGCACTGCACAGTCAGTGACAGCTGGAAGAAACCAGAACTGGTTTGTCGACTGCAAGAATAAAGCCAGATATCTGAAAATTGTTTGTTTCTTATGCTGAAAAGAAAGCGGCTGAGGGGGAACCCCAGAGAGCCAAGTAAAAAATAGAAATCACCAGCACTTCCCACATCCCCCCCCCCCTCCCCTTCGCCTTCCCAGCAGCAGGGGACTTTTTTATAAGGAGAGAAAGTTACTACCAAAAAACTTTATTTTTTAGGCATATAGGTGTGTTTCATAACCTGTTTCATATAAAAGGTAAAAAAGAAGAGTATTTCCATAAAAGAAAATAAATAAAAGACATTTCAGAGCCTCATTTGTTCATGCTATATGAGGTTTTCCCCTCTCTGTAAAATACTGAAAATAAGCTTAAGAATATCAATTCATTTACCCCGCTCTCCTGGCTTTGTAAAAAATGTACCTGGGTATTTTTTGTTTTGGCTTTAAAAAAGCAACAACAGAAATCTATTAATTTTGTTAATGCTGTGAGAAATATCAAACAAAGGCTACTTAAAATATTATGAAAGAATTGCAAATATTTGGTTATCAGTCCAAAGGTATGTCTTTAATTAATCTCTAAATCTTAAATTTGCCTTCAATTTTGTGTTAACTTCATTTCTTTCTCTGGAGTTTATCTCATTTTTGGCATCAAAAGATTTAAGCTTCAGAGAGTTACAGGGTCAGATTGTTTTATACACATACAGCTGTCCCTAAGGTTAGTTACATCTTTTAGACTTCTACCTTCTACTATAAAGCACAGATACTTGGAGGTAGCAGCGTAATCTCCATTTTACATAATGCATTACCAATAACAGCCTGAAAATGAGATGTCTGTGTTTTGTGCATCACAGAGCAGCGAAATGCTTGAGAGAAAAAAACCCCTTGGAACACAAGCACAGAGCTGCCCAGGGAAAAAAACAGTGCAAATAGTTCTGCAAAGAGGAAAACAAGTGATGCATACGCGGAAGATCACCTTTCAATCACCAAAAATGGGAAATTCTCCTAATATGAAAGCACCATAGTTAGTTCATTGACTGACACCAGAATTAGGAGACTGTTGTAAAACATGCAAAGAGCCCAGGAAGGACAAAATGATTTCTCAGAACTGTAAAATATCAATAAACATAAAACATAAAAAAAAAAAAGAGAGTATGAAAGAAGGAAATTGTTACAATACTGCTTAACATATTTTTGAGAGCAAGAAGCTGGCTGTTCATAATGAGATGGCAAGAGAAGAAAGTGTATAAGTAATCTGAAAGGATGAAAAAATGCCATAGAAATCTGATTTCTCAAAAAATATCAAAAGTGGTGGGACTGTGTATTTTTAGCAATGAACTTATTTGATGTGTTACAGATTTTTTTAAAAATCCAGAGTGTGCAAAATGTCAAAAAAAAAAAAAGAAATGTTATCAAAATTAGAGTGGAATGGGAAACTTGGGAGATTTGGGGCTTTTTCCATGATCAGTATCTTACAGCATGTGACAGAACACCTGCCAAGTTTCTCATGAAGCTGGATAACTGAGAATGCAGAGAATTCCTTTCCCAGTTCCTTGTGTCCCTGTCACCTAAGAAAGTAGCTTCTTGACTTTCTTGGGTTTCACATCCCAGCTCCATAGTGGTCCGCCTGCCAAATATGGCCAGAATCTGAGCTGGGGCTCCTCGGGATCCCAGGATCCCATCTGGCAGGATGCTGAGGATCTGATCGCCACCAGGGCAGGGCGTCCCAGCAACACATAAGGCAGCAGCTGTACAGTGAACCAGCCAAAATCCCTCCTGGCAGAGAAAGCTCCTTGGAACACCATTGGCACTGTTTCCTTTCCCATGGAACACTTTGGTGTTGATGGACTGATGTATTCTATGGAAAAATCCACTATGTCAGAAAATTTCCTGACAATCCTAATTCCCAGTCAACATTCTGAGTTGCATAAACATTGCTTTAAACAGGTGTGAGAGACAGTGTTCTTCATAAAAGTATTTGGAAAGGTAAAAGAAGCAAATGAGAGTAATTCTTCATAATAGAAAACCAAAGAAATATCTATTCTCCAAATATCAAGAGTATTACTAGCTGCTGGAAAAACCAGGCATAACAATGATTCGAATGATTGTGCTACGGTGGAGATAGGTAACATTCAAAAAGGGACAAACTAGTTTTGCGCTATGTAATGATCTCTGGGAACTGCAAGGGGACTCTTACAAACACTGACAGTCTCCTGTTAAAGGAGACAATTTATTCTATGTAACAGGGACAAGAATGACACATGGCCAAATGCTTCATTACACTATTTCCATTCTCGCCCTTCTGTTAGAGATAACTGATTTTGGTATCCGAAAAACAAATTGCACTACAAGAATTGTGGCTGAATTTTTATTATGATGAATTTACATCAAAAGAACTTTTTTTATTTTCAGCGTAGTTGCCTGTTTTAAGTGACCTCTTTGTAATTGGAAACATATGCAGTAAAAGTAAATGAAAAATATTCAACATCAGAATTCACTTTCAGCTAGAAATTTTCTCAATTGCTTTAAACTGAAGAAATGGTCAGACACACTAAAATAAATTTTTATGGAACATAACACGAATGAGTGTTTTTCCTTTATATTTCACTTGAGAGGCCTAAATTAAAAATAGCTTGGAAGTTATTTTTTAGGCAATGGACAATTAGCTTCATATTTGCATTCACTGTATATTTTAGAATAACTAACCCCTTGAAAAGTGATGATTTGCATGATTTTATGGTTTCAAACCCTTTCCATGGCATTAACCCATTTTCTTTGCATAATCCTCTGGGTAAATCAGGCAAACACATTGTTTCCCATATCAGAAAAACTACTCAGAGGCATGTAACTAAGAAGAAACATACAGGGTCAAATGAAATGAAAATTAATATGGCTAAAATGTTAACATTTTGAATTTCTTCTTGTGAAAGATTTAGAGCTTTTTCTCAGTTGTCCATCTGGTTATTTTTCAACTCTTCAATATTTTGAAAATGTTCAAAATAGTTTAGTTGGCTATGTATACTGTGTTATTTATTTTAATTAAAAGTTAAAAGATTCTGTTTCAGTAGCACACCAGATTCATTGTTAGCAGAGCAGGAAAAGTAACTGAAAAATGGTTTTATACTATCAGCAATAAATTATTGTGAGTTTAAATGCTAAAACAAAACAGTTGTTTAATTCATTCAAAAGACACACAGAAGAGTCAACATCAAACAAGGATGGGTGTCTAGTTTCCAGTTAGGGTTTTCCTCGGAGTAAAATGCATGGTGCCTCTATTATAAGAAATAAACTAGATATTAAAAGACAATGAAAAAGTGCATCATCTGTTCAGTTCTAAAACTTACATCATAGGCCTACAGACCAGTTACTGAAATGCACATTTGATTCCCTTCCTAATAAGGATTTAACTTATTAAATATATAAAAGCTTTATTGTTCCAGAAAGTAATGAGAAGTGAGCTGATGAGACAGGAAAAAAAGACATAGTGTAAATTCATATTTTTGTGTTATAGCCTAAAATATATTTCATTAGGCAAAACAGTTCTTGCAGATGGATATAGCTGTAAAACAGGGCAAAATTCTGTTATTAAACAGTTAGATAATTGGCTTGCTATTTTCCCCCTGTATTTTGGTACCAGAGAAGGAGTCATAAAAAGAGAATCATAAAATAGTTTGAGTTGGAAAGGACCTTTAAGGGTCATCTACTCCAAGTACCCTACGAGGAGCAGGGACACCTTCAACTACATCAGGTTGCTCGGAGACCCATTCAACTTGACCTTGACTGTTTCCAGGGATCGGACATCTACCACCTGTCTGAGCAAACTGTTCCAGTGTTTCACCACCCCCATTGTAAAAATTTGTCCTTATAGCTAGTCTAAATCTTTCCTCTTTTGGTTTAAAACCATTACCCCTTGTCCTATCACAACAGGCTTTGCTAAAAGGTTTGTCCCCATCTTTCCTGTAGGACCCCTTCAAGTACTGAAAGGCTGCAATAAGGTCTGCCCAGAGCCTTCTCTTCTCCAGGCTGAACAATCCCAGCTCTCTCAGCTTGTCCTCATAGGAGAGGTGCTCCATCCCTCTGATCATTTTTGTGACCCTCCTCTGGACCTGCTCCAACAGGTCCATGTCTTGCCTGTGCTCCAGAGCTGCAGACAGTACTCCAGGTGGGGTCTCACCAGAGTGGAGTAGAGGAGCAAAATCACCTCCCTCGACCTGCTGGCCTCGCTTCTTTTGATGCAGCGTAGGATATTGTTGGCCTTCTGGGCTGCAAGTGCATATTGCTGGCTCATATGGAGCTTTTAATCCACCAGTACCACCAAGCCGTTCTTGGCAGGGCTGCTCTCAACCTCTTCATCCCCCAGCATATATTGATACTGGGGGTTGTCCCAACCCAGGTGCAGGACCCTGCACTTGATCTTGTTGAACCTCATGAGGCTCACATGGACCCACTTCTCAAGCTCATCCAGGTCCCTCTGGATGGCATCCAATCCCTCAGATATGTCAATGCACCACTCAGCTTGGTGTCGTCTTCAAACTTACTGAGGGTGCACTTGATCCCGTTGTCTATGTCACTGATGAAGATATTAAACAGTACTGGTCCCAATACAGACTCCTGAGGGTCACCACTTGTCACCGATCTCCATCTGGACATTGAGCCATTGACTATGACCCTCTTGATGTGACCATCCAACCAATTCTTCATCCACCGAACAGTCCACCCATCAAATCCATATTTCTCCAATACAGAGAGCAGGATTTTGGGGAGGACCATGTCAAAGGCCTTACAGAAGGCCAGATAAATGATATCTGTATCTCTTCCCTTGTTCACTGATGTGGTCGCTCCACCATAGAAGGCCACGAGGATGTGCCCCTGGTGAAGCCATGCTGGCTGTTCTGAATCACCTCCCTGTCCTCCATGTGCCTTAGCACAGCATCTAGGAGGATCTGTTCCATGATCTTTCCAGGCACAGAGATGAGGCTGACAGGTTGGTAGTTCCCAGGCTTCTTCTTTCCACCCTTTTAAAAAATGGGTGCAATGTTTTCCTTTTTCCACTCACTCGGGACTTCACCTGACGGCCATGACTTTTCGAATATCATGGAGAGTGGCTTGGCAACTACATCAGCCAATTCCTTCAAGACTCTGGTAGGTATCTTGTCAGGTCCTGTAGAATTCTGCATGTTCAGGTTCCTCAGGTGGTCATGAACCTGATCTTCTTTTACAGTGTGAAGGACTTTGCTGCCCTGGTCCCTGCCATGCAGTCCATCCACTTGAGAGGTGTGGGGAGAGAGGCTGCCAGTGAAGACCAAGGTAAAAAAATGTGTTGGGTACCTCAGCCTTCTCCTTGCCTGTTGTTACCAATTTGCCAGTCTTGATCATCAGGGCGGCATGCTTTCTTTGACCTTGCTTTTCTGGCTGACATACCTGTAGAAGCCCTTCTTATTCCTTGCGTCCCATGCCAAGTTCAGCTCCAGCTGTGCCTTGGCCTTCCTGACCTCATCCCTACACAACCAGACAGCATCCCTTTTACAAGATTCTTATTAATAAAACACAGTAACATGATAATATTAAAGCTACACTCATCTTCGGCATTACAGACAATATGCTTTCCACTGGACTTTATCTCTGCTTCTTTCCCTAGGATCCCATGAGACTCACATAGAAGCAGTCATGGTTTCTCCAGAAGAATTAATTGTTAACCTCTATTCCCTGTGTTTGGGACTGAAGGAGCAGAGAACAGGGATGTTTGCATACTTAAATTTCTGACATGTTAAACAGCAGAAAAAGACCTTTTTCCTCTCCTCAGACTGAGTTTTCCAATACATTGGGGTAAAAGCATCATATCTTATCAACACAGTTATGATTTCTGGTCTGTAGGACATTTCACTGTTGACAGACTCCTGCCCTTGGACACTACTTTCTGCTTTGTCCATGAGCAGACTGCAGTGCACAGTCCTTCTTTGTGCCTGTGTGCAACCCGTGACACTTATTTTAGCAGGAGGTTGGACAAGAGGCCTTCTGAGGTCCCTTCCCACCTGAATTATCCTGTGTCCAAACACAATAAAGCTACAGCTCTGTGTGAGGCCCTCAAGGACCGGCGCAATGCAGGGGCAGCTCTTGTACTGGGGACAGTGGGGTCTGTCGCCAATACAGCTTTATAAATTTCCAACCTTTTCTCAGTCTTACCTCTGTCCCATGTTAAGGCAGACAGCTTGCATGCCAGTAAGTGGCCCACCACCCCCAAGCACCCGAGTCCACCACCCCCAAGTACAAAGTACATGCTTGAATGGCAGGCAACCCACTCTTGCATGGCATCTCTCAGAGGGGAGGCAGGTCACTAGGGAAGTGATTATCCCCCTGTACTTGGCACTGGTGAGGCTGCACCTTGAATATTGTGTTCAGTTTTGGGGCCTTCACTGCAAGAAAGACATAAAGGTGCTGAAGGATGTCCAGAGAGGGGCAACGAAGCAGGTGAAGGGTTTAGATCACAAGTCTTATGAGGAGCAGCTGAGGGAACTGGGGTTGTTTAGTCTGAAGAAAAGGAGGTTGAGGGGAGACCTTATCGCTCTCTACAACTACCTGAAAGGAGGTTGTAGTGAGGTCAGGGTCAGTCTCTTCTCCCAAGTTACAAGAGATAGGACAAGAGGAAACAGCCTCAAGTCTTGCCAGGGGAGGTTTAAATTGAATATTGTGAAAAATTTCTTCACTGAAAGAGGGGTTGTAAAGCACTAGAACAGGCTGGCCAGGGAAATGGTTGAGTCACCATCCCTGAAGGTATTTAAAAGACAGGTAGATGTGGCGCTTAGGGACATGGTTTAGTGGTGAACTTTGCAGTGCTAGGTTTATGGTTGGAATCGATGATCTTAAAGGCCTTTTCCACCCTAAACAATTCTATTATTGTATGATTCTATCACCAACAAAAAACCAATCAAGCTGCCGCTGCCACAATGTAAATAGTACATAATAAGTACAAACATGGGTACTGCACTTCTGTAGCCTTTCCCTAGTCAGGACCCAGAAGAGGAAAAGGAAAGAAGGATTTCTATGGAAAAGGTCTGTTCAACCTTCCAGTTCAGGCTCAAATTTGGAAAGGGAAAATATCTGCAGTGCTTAAGTCCATCACACTTTATATATGATAGCTCTTGTCATCAACCATTCTCAGGGCAACAGCAATAATGGTCCAGCTCTTAAGTGAACTTCAACACCCTTCAATCTCTCCCTTGATAGAATAGCATATAAAAGCATACTTTTTTTCAATGTAAAATGTAGAAAAATTTTGAGTTGTAACATATTCAAACAGTTTATTACAGACACCTCAACAGGAAAACAGTCCTTCAGAACATTACTGAATACTAGATTAACATTCACATTTTCTTTTTTTTTTTTTTTTTAAATTTTAAGGTCAAGTATATATCTTACAACAACAATGGTTTACTTATTTGTGGAATTTGGGAGTCTGGGATTTAGTCCACTTCTCGCTCACACTAAGCTGCTTCCATCGGCAGGAATAATTCTTGATTTACCCAAGGGTAAGGAAGAGGAACATAGATCCATAGATTGAAGTCCTAGGTCCTGGCTTCCTTCAAGCTTAAGTTAACCACTGACTTGAGCAGGCATTCAGTCCAATTATGCAGAAAATAAATGTTGTTGAATTACTATCTTCTAGACTAAATGAAAATTAATTTTGAAAATGTATTTTGGCATTGTTGGTCCTGAAACAGTATTTTAGTACAAGAAATAAGACTGTTGTCTCTTTCTCTGTGGAGCTGTCGTCTCATTGATATTGAATTGTACTCCACAGCTGCAGACAGAATAGGACTGACAAAATTCAAGTTCCATTGAATTTTCAAGTCCCATTAGAAAACACTAAGACTCAGAAAACTTCAAAGATGTTTTAACATAAAATCTATAGTTAATAAAAACACTGAATGCTTTATTTCAATCTTGAAATAAAAGAAATGACATTTATTTATTAATATTTTAAATTAGCACCCTCCCCCTGCTAAAAGAAATCCCTGGGGTCCCTAGGTAATGAATTTTATAAGATAATGCTGCATGATAAAGAACGTAGACAGCTTCTCTTCTCCCTCCTTCTCTTCTTAACAGGTATAACTTTAAGCTTGGATATCCACAAACATTCTAGTCTAACTCAAACAGTTCATTGCAATATCACATATCTGACAATATGAACAAGAATCAGTGACGAATATAAAAATTAAACCTGATTGGTATTATGCTTCCTGTTTTATCTGTCTTTGCACATCCATTGTGCGTATTCTTTTTTTTGTTTTATTATACATGAACAAGTAGCAATACATATTCAATAGAGTGTGTGGATATGAATTTAGTTTCATGTACAGTTGTTTCAGAGGATAAACTGACAATAGAATTGTATCATGCTTTTAAGGGAAACCAGCAAATTTTCAATTCTAAAGAAATGAAAAGAGGAGAGATAAGTGTGGTGGTATTGATTTGCTTGAAGTTTGTCTGTTCATTTGCTTATGATGCAGATGTTGTAACTCAGCAAAACCAATGAAAGGTGTGAAATAAAAGAATAAAAGAGTTCTTTCTTGAGGACTTTTTACTAATCAGAAAGGTCAATATGGGCAAATTAAAATTCCTGCTCAGTACAGACTTCAATCAAAAGTGTACATACAGTACCAAAAAATTTATGAAACTGTCAACATAAACAAAATTGAAATAGTCTTTTTTCTCTAGATCCTAAGAGTATAAAGACATTGCATTTCTCTTTGCCTTCCAGCGATCCACAGACAGTAGTTATCAGCCTTTGCTGACAATTTCCTCAATGTGTATTATTTGTACAATATGAATGTTTGTTTGTTTGTTTTTTACATTTCATCTTTAAAATGCTTATTTTTCCTCTTTTTTTTTTAATTAAATGGCATTTAGGTTAATATATTTGCAGAAATGATGTATGAAAAAGACCCGTTATGCTTGTTATAGCTCCTCATTCTTTCAGTGTTACTCCCAAAAGGTAGTACGTTTTTATTGCACTCATTCCTTAGTGTATAATGTGTTAGTTTGGATTTGCTCAGTGCAGTTCTGAAACAGCTAGAGCAACAGACTTCACACCTTTTTCTCTGAAAGACTAAATGAGGAAGAGTTGAGGTGTGTGCATTCAGGGAAGAAAAGATCTTTGGAGTATCATTGGAATTGTTGGGGCTACAATCCAACACTCTCATCACAGATTTTCATCTTACCTAACCCAGAAGAGCAGAGGATGGGGTAGGGCAGTGTGTATTAGCATTTCAGTTTGGATCAGAGCAGCACCAAGGCCAAGCCCAGCCTCTTCATGAGAGTGAGTCAGGGTCAGGCCTGGTGAGGGGACCCAGGGTCAAACATGGCGCTGGCTTCCACAACAGAGGAGCAGAAGTCTTCCAGCAATTGCTCATGTGGCCCTGCCCTCACCTACCTTCATCTTGAGGATTCCTCAACAGACAAAATGTCTTTGGGTTACTGAACAAAAGGGGGGTAAATTTTTCAGAGTCATATAACATGACTGGGGGATCTGGACCCTGACCTCACGGATATTCCCGTGCCTAGTGTCAAGGTGGTGTTCCAGAAGGGAACGGACCTGAGCTTCTCAAAAAATATTTCTTATTGAAGTGTTAAATTATTGAACAGACATCCATCACTTAACAGGAAAATGATTAGCAAAAATGTTAGATTCTGGCAAACAAGTGTTTAGCATCTCACACACATCTTTTAAACCTAAATTGGATCACAAACCCATCATTTCTGCTCCTTGGTCAAGGAAGGCGGAGAGTGGTTTTCATGACATAACAGTTATGTTCTTACATCAAAACTAAAGCTTTGTTCTACTTACAGTTCTGTAAACCAGAAGCATGCAATCATTGAACTATACTTGCATATTTGCAATTAGAAGGAACCAAAACCAGATTCATATTCTTAACTGCAGACTTGTGAATTTGCAGGAACCAATGCTCTAACAAAATCCCACTAACCCTTTCTAACGAAGGTTGAGAGGTGCAAGGCTTTGTTTTCAGAGCCAGTACCAAGGTAAAGGTAACCCATTATAACTAAATTTTAAATTCCTAGTGGAGAGGGAAGAAGCTAATATTTTCACATTATCATTCTTATTGTTATCAAACAAAGGTGGAAGAAAATATTTTTGTTAATAAAACAGTATATCCTAAGATTAAAGAATCAGCTGAAAGCTCATAAAATTAGTTGCCATATGAAAGATTCAATTTAATGCAGATTGCATGTGGTTTTGTTGTTTATAGTTGTCTGGTTTACATTATCTTTTCTTCTTTTATATTCCTTTAAAGTACTGTCTTTGCAAGGTTCTGAGTTAAAAGCTGTTCTGCACTCTTTTTTTCTATCTTTTTCTATGAAGAACTGACAGATGCCTTAATGAAGAATGGACAGCTGGTTTATAGACAAAGAGGCACAATCAATTTAGGCTACAGTTTAAACGTACATAAAACAGCTGTACCCTACTAATGAATTTTAATAGTTTTGTATCTTCTGCATCATACCATTCGAAATATCCATAATTAAGTGTGCATTTGTTAATGAAATCTTCCCCTTGAATCATTAAACAGAGGGACTTGTACTCTTTCTAAAATCTTCTCTAGACATGTTTGGATAACTATTTTGTTTTGGCTTCGGCTGGTTGTTTTTATATTGTGTTTTTAAAAAGTTATTTCAACTTTCAAAATATAATTATTCTGTATTGATTTGCCTGACATACAAAATTACTTCTTTTCAGTTCTGTCACCATGTAGCAGTTAGCTATTTTCCATTCTAATGTTGCCTTTGATTTCCAGAGAAGCAGTAACTTTGTGAACCACAAAAAGGCAGTATCACTATTGAAATACAAGGACAATATACTGGGAAGAAGGGATGCTAGAAAACTTCATTTTGTATTTGCACTAATAAAAATGTGATAATATGAAATGGATAAGAATAAGAAAATCTTTAAGCTAATCAAACAGAGGGACATAGATTGGGTGTTATATTAAAAAGAATACTTATGCTCTGCATTGAAAGCTCTTCTGTAGTGAACTCAGGTTTAGAAATTTCATATTACATATAGAATGAGTGAGTCTGGCACCATCAGAGAGAAACACATCTAGACTATATCTCGATGATATGTCACATGTATGATTGCAGCCAGGGTAGAGGTAGGCTAGTTGGCACTAGACAGCAATAATGGTTGTGATCTAGCGGCCATGGTCTTTTGGAAGAGACAGTTCAGGTTGTCCCAGTACCTTGAATATTTCCTTGAAAGCTGAAAGAATTAATGTCTCTATCATGGGTGTCATTGCTAGACAGATTAAGGCATGTTCAGATAGCCTAAGGCTCCATACTTGCTACTAAATAGAAATAAATATAGAAGTGATCATCCTTTAACCATAATGTCCCAGCTGGGTGTCAAACTGGAAAGCAGCTGTGTTTGGACCAACTGTACTTCCTGACTGCAGCCATTTCTTAATCAAACAGTAGGGACAAGTTGCCCACTATTCTTTCAGTGCCACCTGGAAAGTGTAGCAAGTAATTTGCTCACAGTACTTAGCTATACCTTTACTCTTTTCCCCCTAGTGTTCCTGTCTGTCTCTCCACACTGTCCATATCTTTTCCTTATACACATATCCCCTCCTGCGGTGGTTTAGGACCCACATCTACCCCTTCCCCTCTTTACAGAGACCTCCTTCTGGCAGCATAGTCTCTCACCTAGGGAGATCCAGCATTTGGGTCTCTGCTTATCTCAGCTATGCCGGTCTGACAAGCATTACAGCAGAATTTTTCTAGCAATCAGAACCCTGAAGTCCACTCAAAATACAAACAAATAAAGTTCTAGTTTTTATACTATTTATTTCCAGATAAAAATACATTACTTTTGAAATTAATTTGGAAATCAATGAAATTAATTAAATTTTGAAATTAAGAAGAATGAATAATTGTAACTGAGTCTGCTATATGAAAAATGAAATTTCATGACCGGACCACTGCTTGAAAGTAAAGAGGATAAGCATGTCATGATTATTATAGTTTCTCATTAGCTGGGAAACTAATGACTCCAAAATCATTAAAATTACTGGCAAATGGCACTCTGTCATCTTCATGATTATCATAACTTCAATATTCTCTGCATTATCACCTATTTACTGTTCTTTGTCCAGCTAGCTAGAGTGGAAGATTTACATGATGGTTTTACTTCTGTTCGTGTTCCAGATAAGGTCAGGACTGCACTTTGGAAATAAATTTCCAATCATTCCTCTTTATCATGCTTTGCTTTACATCAGTCTCAGAGCGTGTAAATTCAATTTCTTTGAAGTGAAACTGAGCCACAAGGGTCACCCTGACAGCATGCTTAGCGAACTCCAGCCAACAGACATTCATTCCATGCAGCCAAAATATTTTCAGAGAGAACCCCCATAAAATACACACAGTATGGAAATCTGGTCTTCAGCACCAACTGTTTTGCATTACAGTTGCTGTACTGCATTGTGTGTTAATGTGGATGTAAGTAAACTCAGCTCAAATCCAAACTATAACCTGGGGCATGGGTGGTGAGCATATTGAGGAGTATGGATGGATTAGTGTGGATTCAAGGGGATGGGCTAAGTATGCATATGACTACGTTTATTCAGTCGAAATCTGTCCCTACTTATCTCAGCATGTAAGCATAACATTTTCTTTCTTAAGTTCTTCTGAGCTTTTCTTGGCAGGAAAGAAGAGGTATGACATCTTCATACTTCCTAGGCTGATATCTAAACAGCTTTATTCACTGCAAATTTGAAAGTCCCTGAGAATACCCTTGCTGATACGGGACACCAACTGGTAATAAGCACTTGAAAGACTGAAATCACTACTGTAAACTATCCACATATTTCAGGATTGCATTCATATTCTTCATTAAGTAAAATTATGTAGTACATACAGTATTGACAGAGTATGAAAAAATCCCACAAGCTTAGGACAGCCTCACCGTGACATCTGTCTCTGCAGGTGAATTCTGTATTCTGTTCCATGCAGCAACACTAACTAGCAGAACAGAATAAAGATGATTGTGTCCACCCTAAGTAAGACAGGGCGGGGAGGGGGAGGGGGACACGACGACGACACATGAAAGCCTAAGGAATCTCATTTCCAGGAAAATGAAAGTCTGAACTTCCTCAGGCAAAGGAGTGAACTGACCCATGGAGAGAAAACAGTGCCAGATACCTAAGTTTAGTTACATAGCACTTGATGCTAAAAATAGTGGACTAAATACAGATATGGCTTTATGACATACTACAATTTTCTCTGCCTTCACAATCAGCCCCTTCTTGGTCTACAAGCAATAAATTGCCAGCCTTTTTTCTCTTTCTCATAATTGACCACTTTATTGCATATCTTCTTGCTAATATTCTCTAACTCCACATGTACCAGCCAACTTTTCAATTTTCCATCTGTACTTAGTTTGGAAAGATGTTTGATAATTTTCAAGTCTGAAGAAGGGCTTCTGTTTCCGCAAACTTCTCTGAATTATACCCAGCAACGTCAGATGGTCTAATAACAGGTATTATTCCTCCTGACAATGTTGCCTTACTTCAAAAGAAAGGGCAGAAGTGCCTCATGTTGACACAAGTGGTAATAATGAAAATTGTATGCATGTTGGATATTGATGATTATCTTTGATGTATTGTTAAATTTTACAAAGTTTATTGCTACCTTGTAAATCCTACATTTCTTCATAACTCATAAATAATCTCTTAAGTCTCTGGTGATAGCTGTCATGAAAACAAAGGGAATTGGCCTATTAAGAACTGTTTAACTCTTGTCAGCTTAAAAAGTATTAAATATACGAGATAGGGGAGGAAGGCAGAGTGATTGGCACCAGACTTCTAGAAATCAGTCTCAAGATTAAATCATTTGTTACTATCGCTTTTTCTATTGACTTCCCCATGACTACCAAGAAATTAAAGTGTGCTGTTTTTGAAGGACCCTTCCTTTTGTCCTGCAACAGAATGACTTTCCCAAATCTTCAGGTCTTTCCACCAATGATGTGTCCCATATTAAAAAAAAAATAATAAATTCCTTAAATGCAAATTCTGGTGAGAGAAAAAAACAGGTTTTCCAGTAAATCTTCCATTGTACCTTATTATACCAGAGAAGAGTCAGAAGAAGATGTAGTAGGAAAGGTACCTATAATATTTTCCTATTTCTTTCCATTCTCTTAAGGTTCCTAATTATTAACACTTTGAAAACAAAGTTTCTTTGTGTCAGATATACTTGGTCGTTGAATGTGTGATTTGACAAGATGTGAAACGTGCCAGCTGTGTGCTAACTGGTCAATAATTGTTTGATATCCATCAAATAACAGCTATCCTCAGGAGGCGCTTCCAAGCTGTGGATCCCCTATTAAAAAAAAAAAAAAAGTTTATTTCTTTATTAAACATCTATCCAGAGCTCCTTACGTGATGTCAATTCAGAGTATCAGTGAGCTTAGTTTTCGGAGGTACCCAGCTCTTCCCAGGTGTTGAACTGGGGCAGTGAATTGTACTTCAGTGATACTTGAGTGTCTGGTTTTCTTTTTTCTCTTCCTCTACTCTGCAGGCAAGTTTTGACCTTATGTGCCCAGTACAGACTTCCAGTCTCTGCTCTTGGGAATGAAGCATTTTATCTGTGTACCATAGCTAAGACTGTTATACTGAAGCCCAAAGTAATCCCCTGGATATAGTTTAGAACAGTTATGGTGTAGGTATACATTGGAAATGTGAATTACAAAGTTGAGCTGAACAATGTTTAATGAATATCTTAATAAACATCGTGTTAAATACTGCAGTTGATATGTTTGAGCAAGTTAATTTTAAAGCTGGCTTTTAATGAATAGGAGAAATCACAGATTTATCATCAACAGAATGAAAGCAATTAATTTGCATTGACTATTGAAATAAAAACATTTTTATAATGAAATATTGCATTATACAATCAATGTAAGGGAAGGTATTAACATAGGGACACCTCATAGAGATTCTTGCAGAAACCATAAGCATAATTTCTGCATCTAATCAGCTACTCAAATAGAATTTTAAAATGCAGATTCCATCTGGTCTTAAAATTAACACTGCTAGAAGAAAACATTTAATAGGCTGCAAGCATGTCAATAACAAGTAAAGCAATATAGCTACGGGAGATCTTAAATTAAAATTTCTCTATGACATTCTAGGGAATTTATCTACTGCAAATTACAAAACATCAGCCCTCAGTGGGCCAACTCAAACTCATGAGAGAGTTCTAAAAGAAGGAGAAAACTCAGTTTGCTGTTTCAATTCCTGCAAATAAATTATAAGTATCTGGTAATCATACCTTTTAAAGACAAGAATATCAATAGTACACATGTATTCCATAGTAAATAGAGAGTTTCACAGAAAATATTGTGTCTGAGTTTGAAAGAAAAATCCAGTTTTATAATTTCATACATGTGGTGGGTTGACCCTGGCCTGCCCGCCAAAGCTGCTCTATCACTCCCCCTCCTCAGCTGAAGAGGGGCAGAGAAAATATAACAAAAGACTCGTAGGTCAAGGTAAGGACCATCACCGGCAAAACAGACTTGACTTGAGGAAATTGATTTAATTTACTGCCAATCCAATCAGAGTAGGGTAATGAGAAATAAGAACTAAATCTTAAAACACCCTCCCCTTTCCCCCAGCTTCCTGCCCCCCCGCCTTCTTCCCGGGCTTAACTTTACTCCCAGATTCTCTACCTCCTTCCTCTCAGCAGCACAAGGGGATGGGGGATGGGGAATGGGGGTTGTGGTCAGTTCCTCACATGGTGTTTCTGCCACTTCTTCCTCCTCAGGGAGAGAGGACTGCTCACACTCTTCCCCTGCTCCAGTGTGGGGTCCCTCTCATGGGAGACAGTCCTCCCTGAGTTTCTCCCATGGGAGTTCTTCCATGGGGTGCAGTACTTCAGGAATGGACTCCTCCTGCGTGGGTTTTCCACAGGGTCAGAAGTCCTGCCAGAAAACCTCCTCCAGCGTCGGCTCCTCTCTCCATGGGGTCACAGGTCCTGCCAGGAGCCTGCTCCAGTGTGGGCTTCCCACAGTGTCACATTGTCCTTTGGGCATATCCACCTGCTCTGGCATGGGGTCCTTCATAGTCTGCAGGTGGATATCTGCTTCACCATTAACCTTCATGGGCTGCAGGGTGTCAGCCTGCCTCACCATGGTCTTCACCACAGGCTGCAGGGTAGTTTCTTCTCCAGCACCTGGAGCACCTCCTCCCCTTCCTTCTTCACTGATCTTGGTGTCAGTTGAGAGTTGTTTCTATCACATATTCTCACTCCTCTCTTCTGGATGCTGCCACACAGGTTTTTTGTTTCCCCTTCTTAAATATGTTATCTCAGAGGTGCTACCACTGTTGCTGATGGGCTCAGCCTTGGTCAGCGGCAGGTCTGTCTTGGAGCCGGCTGGCCTTGGCTCTGTCAGACACAGGGGAAGCTTCTGGCAGCTTCTCAGAGAAGCCATCCCTGTGGCCCCCCCACTACCAAAACCTGGCCATGCAAACCCAATACAATACAGAAAGATTTTTGTTGGTTTAATTTTGAATAAACTAAGAGTCTTTGTAGCTCAGTCTACTTAATCAACCCATGATGGCAAGATTGCACAATGTAAGAATATTAAACTTGTTTAATTAGTTGTTTAAGTGAAAAGACAGTGGCTTGTAAACCTAAGCAAAGTATTCTTCCTCCCATTTCTACCCTCTATAAGAAACAAGAGAGTATCCCTGGGGATAATTTCCTTGTTAGTAAATTAGAAGACAGAGATGCAGCTGATGTTCTGGACTTAAACTGCAGGGGAACCATACTGGGTGTCCGTCTCCCAAGGAAATGTAATGTGACAGTTGCATTTGTGGAGAGTGTGGGCTGTTGTAAAGGGCATCATGAAAATACAGGCTGCAGTGAGTTTAGACCATAAGACATACATAAAGCAAGATAAGAATAATAGGAAGGAGTCTCAAGGCACAGAAAAAAAAAATAATGCTTGAAGCAACAAGGGTATGCTTCAGTCCTCAAAGTAAATCAAGTACTCAGCTTTTATTCCATTCTAAAGTAGGCATCTGAAGTTTTAGGCAAAAGTGACATCTCTATTGGATCAGAAAACAATGAGTTTGTTTTTCTTTCCATCAGTATTTGGGAAAGATAAGGAAATTAGCCATGCACTGGGAAACGGAGGGTTTGCCTACTGATGTGATAGGAGCTATCTGCTGTCTTACCTGTAATATCTCCATCAGTGTGCCTATCATCGTGCCCTAGAACATATTATCCTCAAGGTATGAAATTGGTTTTCTCTTCTGTGCTCACAGAATGCCAGCAATGGTGCCTTCATCCTGGACTGGATACAATGTGCTGGCACACTACTGATATAAACCCGGCCTGTGGAGGCTTCAGTTTTTCAGAGGAAGTCCAGAGTGTGGAATTCAGCCTGTGGAGGCTTCAATGAACCCTGAGCTTTTACTGAAAAATGGCTTGAATTGGTTGGGACAGTTTTGAATTTTTCTCAGCCTGAATTTCAAACAAGAGGGTACTTAGGTATGCTTGATACAGGATGACACAGTTGTGATGACTCTGAAGGGCAAAGAGGTAGGGGAATCCCACCTTCATGCTGCCTTCTATCACACACTAATGATGCACATCATTCCTCCCCTCAAGCAGAGCTGGTCCCTCAAGGGCATCAGGGAATAGCACTGTGATTAGTGGTCGATGTAGAGATGGGTATGTAGACGTCTAATATTAATGCTATTACCTGACTGCTTTCCACCTCAGTTTCTTCATAGCCATCCTGTCCTATCTAATCTTTTGATCTCTTTGCATAGCTAAATATTTTGTGCCTTTTATTTATATCTAATCCAGAGATGACTTTGAACAGCAGTAGAGACAGCACAACACTGGAAAACTATATTGGACACTTCTCAGGACTACACAAAAACATGGTCTAAAGAGATATCTATTTTTCAAAGCTGTGAGGTCCTTCAAAATAAAAGCTCCAGTGGGCCTGCTTCTAAAACTTTTGAGGCTACTAGTTTAAAACATTACTACTGGTAACAACGAGAATGGTTGTGAGACGGGCTGTTGAAACCAAAGGATTACCAAATAATTTTAGAATCAGTGTATTCTCATCATAGGAATGCATGAACAATATAACGCCAGTTAACTACATCGTAAACTACTAACTAAAAAAAAATTTTGCTTTTATTTTAATAGATACTATTAACGTTTTTCAATGATAGATATTGATTTTTCTCTGTAGATAAATCCAAGATGTGTTTCAAAGTTATGCTATTGATTTAACTTAATATGAAAAGCTTTGTCTGTACATACAATGTGCTGTTAATTGCTCAAGGATATTCCACAGAAGTTATTGTATGGACTTATGAAGACATGATTACAAATGTAATGTTAGTTCTTAGCTTTCTATTGCATATGAATGTATGTTTAATAGAAAAAATAATAGGAATATTGAAATTAATGGTTAAATTGTTACTGATTTTCATACCATAGGATTTAAATTGCTTTATATTTAATATTTCATTTAGCTCTGCTACATATAATACACTGTATCGTATGTAGTATTTAGCAAGAAATATTTTAATATCAACATCAGATTGAAACCCATATTATCACTAATACTTGCAAGAAATAATGAAATGAAATAATCTTAGAGAAAGACCAAATAAAAAAAAAATCCTCAACCATTAGCTAGTTCAGAACATGAATATTCCATATTTACATTCCTAGTCAAACTTACAACTTCTAAATTAAAACCACTTTCAGTGTTTTCTTTTTTTTGTCCAAGGAAGTGATCTTTAATTATATCTCCATCTCTGTTTTTATTACTTTCTTGTGTTCTAAACCAAAATTTTTTAGTTAGCATGTATAAAATTTTAATATAATACCCAAATACGTCTGGCTGAATGTCTGCAACGTTAGGCAGGCATAGATGGCTATCTTTGAACTAGCTAGTTTTCCCTTACACATTTTTAGGAATATGCAAAAGATAACTTAGAGGCATTCATGTAAGAAACTATTCTGGAAGGCTTGAAGTCTGCATTATCTACCAACTTGTTCATAGCTACATTACCAAGAAGGGGAAAGAGGTTCAGTGACACTATGGACATATTCCATTATCCTTTTAATGTCAGGCTAATACTAGAAACAGAAATGCATTTGCCAAGTGTCTTTCAAGCTTCATTTATCTGCCTTTACCTCTCTTCCTAGCAAGCATTTTTACAACAGTAAGACTATTTTTTTCCTTCAATAAGCCATTCCTAACAGCAGAAAAAGGGTGTAGAAAAGGATTACAACAAGGGAAATGAGCTGAAAACTCAAGTGCATTTCCTCAAAAGGCTTTTTCAATCTGATTTTTATCAGTCACAGGAAGCAACAAGAGATGAGAATTCTCTCTTCTTCTTTGAAGTTGGACCACAGTTAATAAGTAGGTCCACAGTCCAGTAGATCTCAGAGTGAAAATATTTTCGTCTAAAGTATAACCTCCATTTCTCTTCTACAAATTTCATCCTATTGATTTTAGTCACATCATTTTGTGCCTCAGTAAATAATTATTACTTTATAAGAATAACACCCCTCAGTGTTTTTAGATTTTTTTCTTTACCTTTCACTTAAAAAAATATATGACTGTTTCAGTTATGGCCAGTTCATATGGTAAGGCTGAATACTGAGCCATATGAGTAAGGACTGTTAACCATGACAGTCAATGAATATAATGATGTATGCAATATATATGCATCTTAAAAGACATTTGCATTTTTATAGCTGCTATCCGTACTCTTAACTACTTTGCTGCCCTTATTCTTATTATCATTACTTACATAGAGTTGTCTCCAACACAATATCTTAGGTAATGTTACACCCAGAAGTGGTTGAGTCCATTCCAGATGTGGTCACAACACACTTACATACACGTATTATTTCTCTGATATTTGTATGCACCTTTCTACTGTGTTAAATGTAGAGTCCCACACTATCTTAAGTCACTTTCATCTTAATATATTAGTATTTATTTGGTTTCTTTTGAAATGCATTATTTGTGTTTTCAACTAATATTCCTCCTAACAAGCAATCTGCAGTGGATTTCTTTTGTTATGTCTATGAAAATGTTCTTAGTAAGTCATATTTAACTCACAGTGCCCTGCCCAGACACCTTTCAGGAAAATGAAATCTGTTATTTGTGCATCTAATGCAGGGTATATTGAGGAAAAACTATTATCTGTCATCAGGACATTCAAAAGTCATATGACCTGTGGATATTTGTAGGAAAAGTAACCCACGGTTTAGCTAAAAGCAAAAATAACATCTTATTTCAGGAAGGTCTAAATGATTAAGATTTCCAACTCCAACTAATTCCAAGCAGGCAAGATAAAACCTTTCACTCAAGATTAAAATAAGGATGAGACAACTTTCCTAATTTAGGGTAAGATCCTCAATCTATGAAGTTTTAGCTGAAGACACAAGTGAAACTTCTGAGTTTTGTAACATTTTTGTTAACTTTGGTGTATTTGTGAATTTCTATTTGAATGTCTATAACTAAATTTCTGATTTGGAATGAGAATGCTAAAACATTCAAAGAAAGACTAAGATCTCTGGTCTGTTTCTTTCAAAGTAAGAAAGCTCAGAGATTTTTGGGTATATATCCAGAATCCTGGATTTTTCTTTTCATAGAACAGAATTAAGCCTCCAAGCACTTTGAAATGTGTTCCTCTCTTCTAATGTTCATCTCTTCTAAAACTCTCCCCTTTCAACTTGTTTCCTGTAATTCAGCTCAACTGGAGCTCACTGTGGCTCAGTAAACATAAAGCTATAAATTTCATAGAATCATAGAATGGTTAGAGTTGCAAGGTATATTGAAGATCATCTAGTTCCAACCCCCCTGCCATGGGCAGGGACACCTCCCACCAGACCAGATTGCTCAAAGTCCTGTCCCACCTGGTCTTCAACACTTCCAGGGATGGGGCATCCACAACTTCCCTGGGCAACCTGTTCCAGTGTTTCACCACCCTCACAGAAAAGAGTTTCTTCCTAATATCTAATCTAAATCTACCCTCTTTCAGTTTAAAACGATTACACCTTGTCCTATCGCTACACTCCCTGATAAAGTCCCTCTGCATCTCTCCTGTAGGGCCCCTGTAAGTACTGGAAGGATGCTATAAGGCCTTCTCTTCTCCAGGCTGACCACTCCAACTGTCTCAGCCAAATTTGATGAAGTTGCTGTCCCAGCTCTCTCTTGAAGCTTCTGGAAGGTCAGAGGGGAACACATAGCCTTATACAATATGTGCTCATTTGTGTCTCTGTTTACTAGCATTTTAAAAAATGATGTTTGATTCCCAGCCCAAATCCATCAATTCTTTTAGAAGCTGTTGCTAAATTCTTGTCAGAACCATGCACAGGCAGGTGCATTAAATTCCCCAAACTTACCCTTCAGCCACTTAACAAATAGCAAAGACAGCATACCAATATTAATATTAGATGTGGCTCACTAAAGAAAGATTTTTCTGAATAAGAAACCTCTTCAGTTTGCAGCCCTCTAAGTGTAACCTCTTGAATGCATTAATGAATTTTAGGAAGAAGTTACTTCATAGCTGTCATGGTCCTCAATCTGAACATTACTACAACAGGGATGTATCTTAGTAATACTCCCAAGTTTCTATTTGTATGCACTTGGATAACCTCAGTTTTGCCAAAGCATATACTTTATTTAACTTTTCAGAATAATAAAGTTTCTTCCAAAATCAAGATATCGATTGATTCTTCAATAGGAATGTACAATAGTTTCTAATGCAGAAATTGCCCTTTTTTTTCTCTATGTTTTTCCCAAGCAGATTGCTATATTGTAGACCTGTGGTACGTAAATACAGTTTTGCCATTGATAGTAAATAACACAGGCTTTTTATTGTGTTTGCAAGGCCTCAGGACTGAGGCTTGTGAGGCTTGCTTGGTCTGAACTTATTTTGACCTGCCTAGAGCTTTGTTTTTACTTGGTTTAGCTGCAACAGCAGTTTTGCTAATGATCAGGTGGCTATGCTTAATTTGTTTCACTTTTGCTTATCTTCATATGGCATAGCCAGAGTTTTATATAGATGGTAGTGACAAGTAATTATTCCATGTAGACTGACACATTTATGGCTCTGATGTGATGATACACATGATGTAGAGGAACAGAGATTTGGTATGATAGTGGTGGCCTTGAGACGTAGAAACAGGCTGGCACCAGAGACTCACCAGCAGTCATTTAAAGAAAAGCAAACCTAGATCTGAAAAAAATTAGTTTTAGGAATAGCAAAGAGAACAAAAAG
Organism: Pluvialis apricaria; assembly: GCA_017639485.1. Lineage (NCBI taxonomy): Eukaryota > Metazoa > Chordata > Aves > Charadriiformes > Charadriidae > Pluvialis > Pluvialis apricaria. The sequence continues at coordinate 100,490,122 of CM030009.1, forward strand.
CAAGCATAAAAGATTTATAAAATGCACTACATGTAATAAATTCAGCTGTATAGTGCCTGACATGCTGACTTGACTTTGCAGCTTGACCTCAGACCTACCTTATCACCAGGGACTTGCCTGGGGATCTCTGGGCTGTGACTGACCCTGGTTACCATCACCTGACCTGCCCGGCTCGCCTTGCTCTGGCACGGTGGGACTGTCCCCTTGCTGGTGAGGACAGTGCCCTGCCACCTCGCTGTCACCCCGACTCCCAGCTCACCTTCCCTGGGGAACAGCCTACTCTTGCTGCTCCCTGACAGACACCTTTCAGACTTTAATTTGTCTGCAAAATTACGCTCTTCTTGTCAAAAAGATATCTTTGTTATTTTCTGAAGGCTGCCCTGGGCATCTGTGGTTTGCCGAAAATTTCATCTGTTCCCACCACTGAGGTATTCTGGGGGGACAATTTCTCTACAGCTGGAAGCACACACCTTCTGTTAGTTGCAACTAATGGCTGATGGCTTACCAGGAAAAGTGATGTTTTTAAGGTCATTAATCATTCCAAAAGGTGAACACGCAGAGGAAATTCAATTCACCGTTATTTGCATAGATTCCTGGGAATGAGCAATCAGGGTATAGTTGTCAGCAGACAGATCAGACAGTCTTGTTGCTCACAACAATGGCATTTAACAGCTCTCCATCAAGCCCTGAATCTAATCTGTATACCTGAAGCATGTGGGAATCAGCCAAGAGCAGCGTGACAAAATATGTACTGAGCAGTGTTGGTGAGATGACACAAGCTTGCGCTACTTGAGGAAGTATATTGAAACCATTCAAACTTGCTCCAGTCCTGCCTTCATTCCATCATGAAATTGTCTAAACCTCAGAATGAAATTGTCTAAGCAGCTGATCCTAAAGTAAAGATCCTGCCAACGGTGTCAAACGTTACTGTCAGGTAAACAAAGAAGAAGCAGATGTAAGAGACCTGTCTATATTTCTGTTCTATGTGTTAGCTAAAACGATTAAGCTTGTTGTTAATTTCATTCTCTGAAACAAAATTTTCTGCCAGGAAAAAACTCTTTGTTATATGGCTAAGTAAGGCAGGTAAATGCAGACCTTGTAGTAATAGTACCAAGAATTTTTAACAGAAGAATTCTTCAATGAGGGAAGTGTATGAAATGACTATCCATCTTATACAGATGGACAAAGAGACAAAGTTTATAGTCTTGGGGGAATACTACTCTATCTCGCATAAGCAGAAGGAGCTTTCTAAGGATTAGGAAGCCTCAAAGCCTCTGAGAGTCTCAACTGAAAGGAGAGCAAGTATTTTGTCACCTGAATTTCTGAGACAGCAAGTGATAGCTAGAGTGAACTGATGGGCTGTGAAGACAGGTGTTCAGTAGCCTTGTAGCTGATGGTGGATTGTTTACTGAATAAAAATTTAAATGCTGACATTTAGTTTCCAGAATTCTATTCTTTCCAGTCAGAAAGGTAATCTGTCCAAAATTCACAACAGGGGTGGAACTGCCATTAGGAGAAACATACTGTATTTTAAGAGCACCATTAGACTTTATGCCATTTTGATTGAATTGTTATCACAGCTCATCTGTTTTCTTGCCACCCAAGCACTATGCATAACTTCAATTTATGTTGGAGATTGTAAAGATTTTTCCAAGATGCTGATACTTTATAAGCTTTTTAAGATTAATATAAGCAATATTTTTCATCAAGCAATTTCCTGCAAATTGTCTCTTGTAACTGGTCTTTATATTTCCAGGCCATTGCATCAAGAGCGTTCAAAACACTTATGTTAAAAACACTTTTGAAGTGATTAAACATTGCCAGAAGTTGTATTAGTGATAATTCAGCTTGCATTACAATGCTTTGCCATTTAGAAAATGTGTTGTCATTTAGCTTCTTTAAAGGCTTTTTCCTGAGTTCTGGCAGAGAGAACATCATAGGCAGAGAGGCTAAATTTTGAACCGACAGAAGGATAGTTTGCCCAACGTTAAATTTCTATTCTAAACTTGGTGGTGTTGATGTTTCTGCCTTAGAGTGTCTAATTAAATATCAGTATTTGGGTCTGAGGTGTAACCAAGAATTCATTTTTTCTTATTTAAATGATGAAAGATGGTCTTTACAGTACAATTGTGTTCAGCAGCTTTCCTGAAATAATAAAATATTGCTGTTTTTTCTTCTTCTGTGTCCATTATCCTAAGTATTATTCTGACAGCCGTCCTGGCCAGCATGAACGCTAGAGACATCCAGACTAGGTTTGCATCCTACCTTGGCCCTAAAAGATTGTGTACTGCAGTTATGCATACACTGCAGTATGCTTTGATCTCATGAGGTTTTCTCATGATACTGAGAAGTCATTAAGGGTAAGATTTCCAGACAAGCTAGTTTATTGACAATAGCAGACCAAAGAGTAAACAGTGTAATTTGTAGTGACAATATATAACAAAGGCATAGCTGATGGTGGAGGTATTGATTCATTTCTGCTTCGCTTGCCCATATGCAATTTTTTTTGCAGTTATATTCCCTGCATACCATCAATGTCTGCTTTCCCATGTATCTATTGTCACAGGATACAGAAATAATGATGGAGGTATGAGATGCTATGAAACCTGACAACACATAAATTACTTTCTAGGGAGGATTATTTGATGAATAGACCTATTGGAGGGAAACTTGGCTGCGGTGGGTAGGTGTATGTCAGCCCTACCACTTACAATGACTTAAGCTGTCCACAAGACTTTGCCATAGAACATTTCCTCTCTCAGAAAATGAACATATCTTTCAATTCATTATAGCTGACTACCAGGATCTGGGTGCTTTACAGTCTGAGAGTCCAAGAGTTACCTACTTCACCCTGTGAAACAATTCAAGGGTAGGATATGGCTGTCATCTGTGACTGAATGTTTTAGAGTAGCAAGGAACACTAGTGATGGACAAACACCTTATTTCCATTGCATACAAATCTTTAAATAAATATTGATAAGAAGTTTCAAAAGCTGTTCGTGTGTATAAAAATGTTTATTTTTATGCATTTAAGATAAAAAAAGTTACCTTGTGTCCTGGTTTCAGACGGGATAGAGTTAACTTTCTTTCTAGTGGCTGCTGTGTTTCAGATTTGGTATGAAAGGGATGTCAATAGTGCATACTGTTTCAGTTGTTGCTAGGTGATATTTATACTATGCAAGGACTTTTTTCAGCTTCCCATACAAGCTGAAAAGGAGCATAGACAGAACAACTGAATGGCCAATGGAATAGTCCATATCATAGATGTCATGTTCAGGCAGTTGGCCAGGGGGACAGGAATCCGCTATCACTGCTGAAGATGGGCTGGGCAACCAGTTCACCACGTGGTGAGAGTGACTTGTGTTGCATTACTTCATCTTGTATATTCTTTTACCATCATCATTATTATTATTATTATTATTGTTGTTATTTTCCTTTTCTGTTATTGTTCTATTAAACTGTCTTTATTCCAGCCCACGAGTTTTGGGGTTTTTCCTTTCCTCTCCTTTTCTCTCTCTTTTTCCTACCCCTCTGGGAGGGTGAGGGTGGTGAAGGGAAGAGCAAGCAACTGCATGGTCCTAACTGCCAGCTGGGGTTAAACCACAAGATGTTGTAAGTACAGTACGTTAACTGTCAAATCCAAACTGGTTACAGTCTAAGTATTGCATGAGTTGTTATAAACAGTGAAAATTATTAAGCAAATTGTCTGTAAATTAAAGCACTGCCTATAAGAGTGTTACTTCCAAAGATCTTTTTTCTTCCTTTGCACTTAAATCCAGCCAACTAGGAGTAGAAAGCATACGGTTCTAGAGGTAAAATTTATGACTCCAGAAGCTTGAAAAAGAAGGGATTGTTCTCTCTCAAACCTCTTGTAACCCAAGGCCAAGCCACATATGATGCCAAAATGCACTCATGATAAAATCACATTGTCATGACGTTATCCTTCCTTCTCTTTTTTATGCTCTTTAATCAGTATTTGAATAGCTACCAATGATGGTGTTCACATTTTAATTAGGATTTAGAATTTACTTCCCATTAAGGAATCAAGGAACCACTTCTTTCAAGGTCTTTGCTAGACTGTAGTGAAAAAGCTGCATCATTCTATGCTTAATTTGTATCACAGAGATTATTTTTTTACAACCATAAGGGTCAGAAGCTTACATTATTTCATAGGAAGCTTGAAACTTCAGGAGTGATTCTCCTGGCCAGATGAATCAAACAAAAATCATCTGGTCCTGTGGGATGAAGTCATGCCTTGGTACGTAAAAGAAGTTAATACTTAAATCTCAGTTAGTGACCCTTTGGCTCAGCTTGGTAAGGAAAGAACTAGAATGTTTTCGTGTTTGTAGAAGTGATTAAACCAGCCCAAACGAGTGTACTATTGCTGTAATTTGACATTAAGCTGTTTAGGTAGAGTGGAAAGGATATAGGTTCCAGTTCCTACTCTAAAGATTAATTTAATATTTAGCCTACATTTACTTGATGTTTCTTCCTGTATGAATATATATAATGATATCTCTGTTGTTTTTCTGGCACTGAGATTATTAAATACATTAGGCAAAATGAAACATCGTCCATAGGGAGGAATGAAAAACCTTTCTATTCTTCCTTTATGGCAACCAGAATATCCTAGAGCTTGAGACACATAACCTTGGACCATGTATAATGAAATGCAAAGCATATATAACATATCATAGAAAAGGCTCAACAACTGAGCTTTTAAATGAAAAAAAAGTGCAATTCTGTCTCGTATTTTGTTGGAAAGTTGTCACTGCTGTTATTTTTTTTTTTAGTAAGAAGATATCTGAATCCCAAGTTAGGATGGTAGCCATTGCTAGAGCTGAGGAAGAACAGTGAGCACAAGGCTAATAAAAAGTATCTCATTTCAGCTTCTCATCTCAGATAAAAATTTTAGGTTGCCTTCCCTGGTAGATCATGTTCAATGGTGGGCATGGACAAACAGTGGTTAATGTGGGATGTACATACCTCTGTGCAGTGCTGTCAAGACAGAGCAATTTCTAGTACGGATGGAAGCAGAACTGTAGCAATGTCAAAACATCAGTGCTTGTGCAGATTATGAAACTGCCATATTAGACAGCAGCTGAAAAAACAGCTTTAAAAATTCCTTTTGTGGACATAAGCATCAAAAGTGGAAATTAGTCTGACTTCAGGATTTACCGTTTCTGTAAAACAATCTTTTCCCCTTCTATAGAGTTGGTATAACAAAACTCCCCCAAACCACTTTGACCATAAGCTAAACTTTTGTTTACTATTGACCAAGATCATCTGAGTAGTTTACCTCTTCTAATGTGGAACCTGAAATTAAGGACATCCAACCTGGGAAAAAAAACCCACCCCACTCCATAAAAATTACATCATATCACAGATTTATTTTTAGGTATGAGACCACAGCAGAGGTATTTTTTATTGTACCTGTTGTTGTACAATAGGAAAACATCTATGGAGAGGTGAACCGTAAGCAGTAAGCCTTAGAAACTTTTCAGACTCTACAATCTGAAGGACCACAAAAGAAACTTGAATGCCATATAACCTTTCTGTTTTCCAAAGTATTGAACATTTCATAAAAGGGTGACTGCTCTTAAGGAAAAAGGATTACAAAACCAATGAACTGCTGTTACAAAAATCTATACAATATACTTGTGAAAGTGCACCTCATTATGGAGTATGACAGATAATTCTTCAGTGAAAAAGGCACTGCTGTGAAGACTGTGAAGATATATGGATTGCATAGACCAAAGGGAAATTTTATGTGAGATGAATCCTTCCAATAAATAGTCTATGCTTTGCTCTTTCTCCCATGAAAGGTTCTGTAACAAGGAGGTGATGATGCGAGCTATTTGCATGGGAGTGGTTTTAAATCCTGAACTTTGTACATTATGTAAAACATTTAAACCCCTCCCTATCTTGATTGTTTGAAGACCACAGCTACCTTTCTCAGCAAATGGTTTATCTGATCAAGTTTATTTGAAAGTACATTATATATCTCCATATTTGAGAGGAATTTATGAAAGAGAGAAGTGGTATAAGAGGATATTTCAGACCAACAGAAACAGAGACCAATAAGTGTATGGCTTATTTTACAAAACATGCAAATAATGCCACTGTTTTCCATCAGTCTGTAGACTAAATACTAAACACATAAGGCTTGAACCATAAACTACAGTTTATATAAACTAGATTGAAGAGCAAAAGCTGAATTTTACTAAAGTTTGTCAACTAAATATTTTAAAGTGCTCACTATTTAGTTCAGTACATTTAGGAAACAAAAGAATTAAGGATTAATGAACTCCATTACCTGTAACTAAATTAGCTATGGCTATTCCAGTGGTAAATATAATATCAAACCCAATTTTTGCTCGTTATTGGAAAGAAGGTATTGAGTTTCTTGTGAAATAGAACTCATAAAAAAAGTAGTTCAATAGAGCATTTGGCCAGGTTCTCACATAAACAAATAGAAGACTCTAAGACAAATAATGAAATTATATTTTATGAATCTTCTGGAATAAGCAGAAATCAGACAAACAGAAGTTAGTCTGTCTAAAAATGCCATAAGTGGATGTCTATTTTTTGGAGGCTTTAGGTTTTTCTCAGATTCCAGGATTTACAGGAGGAAAACTACTTTTTGTGGCTCTTCTCCAAGTCTAATCTATCAATATATAAATGACTGTATATTGGTCTCATCAATCATCGTGCAACACAAAATAATAGCATTTAAACTATAAAACAGCATTCTGCAAAAACTCTTACTTGGAAAGTGAAACAATTTCTTTAACTATTTCTCCTGAATTCAAGATCATAAATTAACCAGACATCTACTCATGCTATCTTCTGGTAGTTAATCATACAGTTTATTCCCTGGTTTCTCGCAGTTATAACTCATTCTGTAGTGAAAAATTGCAGTTTCTGGAGTGTTTCTGACTGTTAGGAGAACATCTGGTTTGCTATGAATACATGTAAAACTGAAATGTAAATTATATATTAAATAAATATAAAGAATCTGAAACAAAAACTATATTGAAATATAGGAAAACTGAAATGTATTACTTTTCATTTTACCTGCAAGGACAAAAGTAACGCTTTCAGTAACCTTCATGAAAATACATAATTTCATCAATTTTCCAGAAATTGATTTTTTAGAGTATTCATTTTTCAATATCTCTGAAAAAAATCATAAAAATAAAAATAAACGTCAGATTTACTCAGCGAGTTATATATATATTTTTTTGCTTTGTTTTCCTTTTTCAACTTACAGCCAGTGTCCTAGCCCTCTCTCCTGTGGTCATTTCACACATAGGAGTCTTACTGACATCTATGAAGTTCAACATACTGAATGAATAGCAGAAGCTGTTATGGACTGACCACAACTTCCCATTCCCCACCTGCCCTGCCCCACTCATGGTGCAGGGAGAAGGTAGAAAAGTCAGGAATGAAGAAGTGAAGTTGAGCCTGGGAAGAAGGGAGGGGTGGGGTGAAGGTGTTTATTTCTCTATTTCTCACTATCCTACTCAGTTTTTAATTGGCAGTAAATTAAACTAATTTTCCCCAAGTCAAGACTGTTTTGCCCATGAGGGCAATTGGCTAGTGATCTCCCTGTCCTCATCTTGACCCACAAGCTTTTTCACCTTATTTTCTCCCCCCGTCCTGCTGAGAAGGGGGAGAGAGTATCTGGGTGGGCATCCGACAGCTAGCCAAAGTTAATCCATCACTAAAACAAAGGAGAATTCTCAGATAATGAGAGCCCAGAGGTGCAAGACGATGGGTGCAACAGGATCTGCAAACAGGGAGCAGGTTCCCAGATTCCCAAAGAGAGCATTGCACGGCAACACACCAATGGTCTTAATTATACAGCCAGCGCAAAGTGAAATGGGAGACATCTGTATTGATGCTTTGAGGCTGAGGCAGGCTGGAAGAACCTAGTCCAGAAAGGACAAAATTGAACGTAGTAATGATTGATGCTGAAGGAAATAACCCAACACTAAGGCATGGCCCTTTTTTCTCACCAACTGTGTTCTGAGTTTCCCCATTAGTTGTATCTTGGAAACTTACGTCTCCCACAGCCTCACAGCTTCCCCAAACTGAGCCATCCTCAATCTTTTGATCTCAGATTCCCTCTAACCTGTCTTCCCCCATCTTCTTTCGTGAACTTTTCTCCTACTGCAAAATTGCGTGTTATCTGCTCCAGACATGCTATACTCCAGCATGAGCTATTTCAATCTCATCCCTTGAGGGAAGGGAGGGTTAATGCAATTTTGCCTATGCTGAATTGCTGCTGCCAACCCTTAATTTCTCAGCAGTGTAGCATATTTGGCTCATTCTATGATTCTTTAAAACAGTGACATAGTTTTAAAGCATATTGAACTTGCAGAAAATATTAATAGGCTGCAATAACCACTCTTCCATACTTAAATGCTGCAGTGCAGCTACGTCCACACTCCCTGATAAAACATGACTATATTGTTGCAAAAAACATAATTGCTGGAGTTGTATGGATTAAATCAGTGAATCATGAGCATAAATCCCTGCACCATTCTATAGGTGCACTCACAAGTCTTTTGAATCTGCAATGTGAGATATTTCACTGTTCTTTCTCAATTCTGTGAATGATTTATGCCATTCTGCAGAACATAAGTATAGATCACAAGTCTCTTGGCACCCTCCTCTCTTAGTAGGTAGCATCCTGTACATACCAAAGTTAGAAAAGCAGCTAGCAGATTTTTACTGTATGCAGAACTGATGCAGTGTGGAATTCACAAATCTCTTAAGTGAAAATCATCTGGGTTATAGAGTCAACTTGTATTTTAGATGATGCAAAACTACTACAGAGTACTGTTTGTGGCTTTGTGGTTTTGGTACTGTATTTCAAGGCAGCAGACAAATATTTTTATTAACTCACCCTAAAAGAGATGTATACGAAGGAAAATATGAAATGCAAAGGTGAACTTGCATGTTTGAATCTGAAAAGTTGTGTGCAAATAATAGTCTTTGAAGGCATACACAATGTCGGTTTCTTACATAAAGAGGGATTTGCCCTTGCTAAGGGAAATGGCTAACATCATTAATTTCTATGTCTCTATTAAGCCTGAATCTTGAGAAAGTTTTCTTATTTGTTCTGAGCCACTAAATAGCATGCAAAGCTTAGCTTCAGCCTTTACTTTTGGACAATTCCAACCCATCAAAAATGCTTTTGAATGAGCAGTAGGGGAATCCTTCCTTTAATTGGTATTAAAAGGCTGAAACAGGAAAGGTAAAAGTTTTCTGAGGTGACCATAACTGTTTATCAGATGTCAGTTGACAAAAAATCCTTTTGGGTATAACTAAGATTACAGGCAGTGTAGTGGGAGGTAGGTTCTTCTCCAGAGCTAACAGTATACTTGTACTGTCAGACTGTGTCTGCATGCAATTTCTCCTGAAATACGCCTTCTGGAGTCAGAAATCATAAAGAAAAGGATGCAAAACATAGCACATGTATGTTAATAGAAAGCAGGGTCTTGTTTGATTTATGCTTTTAATTTGTTTCACAATCTATCTTTTGACTTAAAATTATTTTCTTCTGCAGGGATCTTAGTCTTTCTGTATCTCTTGTACAAATCAGCATTCTGACAGAGGGGAAAGAGAATTAAATTAGTTTTAAGAAATTTTCTGCTTTGATACTTTTACCTATGGAAGAGATTTCCTTCTGTTAGATTCTCCTTAGTTAACACCATCTCCTCTTCACTGGACTCAAGTTGAAGATTCTGACTTAATTATTAAATTTTGATCACACTTTTTCCCCATAGGTTTGGGGTCCCAGACAGCCAGCTTAAGCAAGATTTGGTGGCCTAATTTGTTTCTTCCTCTCATGCCCAGCACCTTGGTCTCTGCCTCTCTGACGTTCAGCCTGGCTCCTTCACCCTTAGCTGAAGAAATCCCAGGGGAAATGGGGGTGGGGAGCCGGAACTTCTAGCTATCACTAGGGTAAATAACCATGGGATTTTTGCACAAGGCAGCAGCTCCAGCTTCAGCTGATCTCCTTCTGCAGGCAGAACCAGATGCAAATGAACCTGTCTTTGGCTGAGGTCTGGCAGGGGCCAGGTTGCCTCTTTAGCAGGTGGCCTCCTCCTCACAGGAGCAATCTTCAGTGGGCATCAACTTAAATGTCACTGGCATGACTCTGAAAGCTGTCTCAAACCTGGGAAAGGGATCAGCAAAAAATGCACCTTGAATAGAAGGTGAGATGCATTTTATGTTGATATTCCTGAGAAAACCCTTGCCTTATTCTCAGAGAGGGGCTGCTACCTTTATGTCCTGTGCCAGGTGTTGGTGATGGTTTGTTCAGGTGGCCTTTTTCAGGTTCTTCTGATAAATGATGTTGGGTTTTTTTCACAAAAATTCTAATGGAACTAAGCAAATGTCATGATATTTGGTTTTAAAGGCCTTGTATTTCTCCATAGCAAACAGTTTAAGCTATTTTTCAAAATAGTTTGAGATTTACTCAAATGACAGCTTTAATTTGAAGAGGTTTCTTCAGGCACTGTGAATTAATATCATCACTTTTTAGTCCTTTAAGATATAGCTTCAAGGAAAACTATCGGTTTTACAAGGCTGAAAAGATTCTGTTGTTGTCAGATCGAATTAACTCTACTTTTTAGATTCACAGTAGTCCTTGTTAAAAGACAATCCTCAGCAGGGATATATAAAAAAAACAACAACCCAAGTTTGTAATTGTCTGGAAATTGCAGAACTTACATTCCTAAAATTGTCTCTTAACAAAGCAATTGAAAGGAAAACACTACCAGCATTTGTTTTTGTAGATATTTCTCTGAGATTATCAAGCAGAATTAGTCTTGGAATTGGAATAATTTTAGAAGGAATTCAGCTGTAGCTCTTTGCTGCACAAGTGGTATTTGCTCTTGTTTCTACCCAAAAGCATGCGAAGAAAATAAGAAAATAACTTCTTTTGAGATGAGGATCATAAGGCCATGTAACAAATGATGCTCCTCACATCTTCTCACAGTAGTAGCTAAGATAGACTATTATCTTTCTCACTTATAATTTTCTCTGATAACTCAGGACAGTGCTTTGACAAAGTGCTCTTGCCAGCATTGAATGATAATATCCTTCATCATTCGAGAGGGCAATAACGAAAAAAATGTAAGTCAGTACTGATATAAGTTTGAAGAATTTGGAAGACAACTACACAGGCCTTTATCCTGCAATATGCTTGAGTCAGGGCAGGAATCTGGGTTCTTGGAATTTGTTGCCAGGTTGGAACAGAGTAAGAAGGACCTGCACCCTGAGTTATCTCTCAGCGTGAAACTGGAAGATGAAGTTTAGACTGCTACGTATCATTACAAAATGATGTAAAATATATAGTGTCAACAAAGCTGACAGAGCAAGCAAATCTGTCCCAAAAATTAATTGTTTGAAAAGTACAATGAGATTTTTTAAAAAAACCTGTCTATATTCAAAATACCATTGAAGGAAATGAATGGGAGAGGCAGACCACAGGAAAACATGACACATGGGCTTATTGCAGGGCTCTTATTGAAGATCACTTACCTTCGTGGCTTTTAGACTACGTTAAAGTAATGCATACAGTGTGGGCTTAGTGCTCTTTTGCCAGCATAAATCATGTTCTACTGAGCAGTCAGTAATGCCTGGGGAGACCTGGTATCTTCCCATGGCTCTGTTCCTCCCATCAGTATTATCATTTCCATAATCATATACAAGAGACAGATGCCATTTATTAATGAATTTGGTTCAGTATGTCTATGGTGGAGCAGTATACCTAAATTGGATTGAAGTAACCTGCTGGCAGCTGGAACTGTTACGTGCAGAAGAAATGGGCAAAACATGATGGCTGGGCTTTGGACAGCTGTGGAGAAGGTAACTAACTAATAGGGACTTGATAGAACCTCTGTTGAGGAGAGTTGCTGCAGTTTCCTAGAGATATCTGAGACCTGTTAGGCAGCCAAACAGATCTAGATAAGAAAGAAAATGGGAAGGCAACAAAAGGATTTATTTGATGGTTTTGTTAGGTCAGGGAGGACAGAAGGATGTAATGATTTCTCTGGATCAGAGACAGGAGAAAAAGTGAAGGTATTTCCTGGCTGAACAGTCCAAAAAACCTTCAGAGAAAGGAATAAAGTTGTCAAGTTGCAGACATCTAAGGGACGATGGAAGATCAAATAGGCTTTTTGTTGAAAATGCAAATGTTTTCTCAGTATAAGATAATAAGCTACTCTGGGTAGGAGGGAAAGAAAACTTCTGAGAGAACTTTTGAGTCACTGCCAGGACAGTTACACGCTGTGATCCTTCCACAGGCGCTTGCCGTGTGTTTGGTACAACAACTGCCATATTGTTAGATAAGCACTTATATTCTAGAGTCCACAATGGCCATTACAGCAAAATATGTCACTGCTGTCCTACTGTAAGCAGATTCACTAAGGTCTGGTTAAACTAAGAATACTTTTGAAGGGTCTCCTGTGAGTCTCCTTCTTAGCTTGAGTGACTCTGGTCACACCCCATATATACTGGGATATTTTGTCATCTTCTTTTGTCAGCATCCACCTGCTGTGAAGATTCTGCTAGGTCTCTAATGGGATGGATCAGTTCCACTGTATTAACCAGGCAGTTCTTGAAGAAAAGGCAACTCCATTAATCCAAGCCACAATTTTCAAGGGGAGAAAGGCAAATGTTTCCTTATAATAACAAAATCCTGTGATCTGAGGAGACAGTAGCATTAGCTTATCATTCTTTGTTTTCCAATCGTTGCTTTAAATTATATTATCTTTTTTTCACATGTAGTGATAAAAAAGAGGATTTTACAAAATGATGGCATTTAACTCAGACTGTGAATGGTAAACTTGCCAGCAAGATGAGTTCCTGGTTTACAAAAGCAAAAATAAAGAAACATAGACAAGTCAAAAACGTATTTGGTCACTTATGATTGTGAAAGACCTTGTCTGTATTTTTTTGCAAATCCCATTTATGGTACTTCAACACTGATACATGATTAATCTCTATGTGGGATAAACTTTCAGGCCCAGGATTTGCAGAGTCCAAATATATGACTTCTAGACCAATGGGTATATAGTGCCTCTTTTTGTTGGTTTCCTTATCATGGAAGACGTGAAACAGTGTGAGTGCTCCGAAAACTCATCTAAATTGTAGACCTAAAATGTTCTGCATAAATTATAATTTTTTTATCTACTGTTAACAGTTTCTTACAGTGTATATTTTAAATCCTGAGAAATTCTTTCTTTTCATTCTTGGATGCTAGTAAAACAGGGTTGTAGATTGGATTGTCGAAGGCATTTTGCTTATACCAGTTCCCAGTAAGAACAAACGATAACAAGATATAAAGCATTAAAAAATACTAGGCTTTTATGGGTCAGCAGAAAGCTTAAGTGCCTTGAAACATCTGACCTTACTTGTTTCTGTAGAACTCTGGAAAATCTGGCTTCTACTGTACTTGTTTTAATAACTCATTTTGGATTAACTCTGCAACATTACTTTTAACTGCTAAAAAGTGACATCAAAACATCTTTAAAAGCTCATTGCCGTGAAAAGGAACCCTTCCAATTTTTATATTAATTTTTGATGCATTACAGATTACATTATAGGCAGAATTACAGGTGATGTCTCCACTTTGCAGGAACAACTCTCAACATTATATTTGACCTAATATAATGTGAAATAATTTGATTAGTTCTCTTTAGGGAATGGTCTCAGAAGAAGTACAATGTGGGGGGAGGCTAACTTGTTGCTTCATAGATTTTCATGCAATGTAGTATATGCATTAAGGTGTAGCCTCACTGATTATCAGACAAGAAAAGTACCTAGAAGTACTGGTTCCTTGCTCCCTGTCCACTTCATAGGCTCCAGATTCAGATGTATTATTCGTAAAAATATATCATTGTAATAGGACTTCATAGAATTTAAAACCACTTCTACATTGAACTCAATAAGCTGAGTTGAGCTACTTGCCTTTGTGCTATTACAATAATCCTTCCCTCTAGCAAATTATATTCAAACTTCAAGTGTTGATAATAAGCTTCCATTCTGAAGGCAAAGAGTTCATTTGAGCTCTTAGTAATATTAATATAAACACCTGTCAAACTTCCTCCTTGTTTCCTTTAATTGCCTGAAGTATCAGATTTTACAGATTATTTGCTTCCTAAAATACCTCTTCATAGTTCCCTGTTGTGTTAGATGTTTTGTGATATTTTTGCTTGTCAGTGCTGTGTTTAATTGTGTCTAGCTTTCATAAGCTTTTCTTTGTAATACAGAATGTTACACTGACATATTCATCAATAAGTTTTTTTGTTAGCCTATGACACTTCTAGCAAGAAGTATTGTAAGATTACCCAATTTACAAAGTTAGCCTCTTCCACATATTGTCATGGATGGAGCAAAGCACTTCACTCATGGAGAGAAACAGTGATACATTTATTGATATAAAACAGGGATTTAACTAAGTTTGATAGTAAATGTGACAGTGTTTTAACAAGATTCGATGGCAAGGCACATTTGGATATTTACTGCATAGAGGACAGGGTCAGACAGAACTGTCAGGGAGACCCTCCCATTGAGTCAAGGTTTCAGAAAGGACCCCCTTTCCTTTCTAAACTCCTTCTCAGAGAGGAGTTTAGATGTGGCTGGATGCAATCCTAGTCCCAGGCTTGATCAATGATTTATGTCTAAAGGATTATATGTGTGCAATCAATCCTTTATATTACTTAGCTAAGATTTCAAAGTTTAGCACGCTACTAGCCACTTACCGAGGATCTGCTGCAGCAAGGAATCTCTGAATCTCGAGAAGTAACTTTGAGAGGCGTCCCTACTCTAGGGGACATCCTGGCGTACAGCCCGCTGCCATGCAGCCCACTGCCTTGCAGGAGAGATCAAAGGGCTCTTGGGCTGTTCACTATTCATGGGGGTAAGATGATTGACCCACAGTCATACTTACATACTGACCACAGTACCAGCATTGCTCAAATTAACCCTCAATTATTGTGCTGATATCTGTCCCCTTAAACCCTGTTGAACCGGATGCAGCCATCACAACTAGATGCACCCATTATGACCACCACAAGTGTTTATCACTTCGGCAAAGTTAGGGGGGATAAAGATCAGGCTGGTGCCTGTGGGGGAACACACTGTCACAAACTCTGGTGACAGCTATTATACACCTGGAAAGGCAATAAACTTTCTTTGATTCAATATTAAGGCCAAAATTGAAAAGAGAAAAGTGTTGGCTTTTGGTCTGAATCGCCATCAATATCAAAATCAAAACTATTTTAACCTGGAATAAAGTACTTGGAGTGTTGCAGTCTGGTTTCCATTTTTAGTTTACCTATGGTTACTTTTCTTCTACAAGTTGGAGTTAAAAATCGGTATTTTTAAATATAGGCTCTCTCAGAGTTAAAAGAAGTTGGTTGAATTTAAATATTTAAATATCAATTATTAAATATTTCATTAAAAATCAAAATAAGTCATCCTGTTCTTCAATATTCATATTCTTGGTTTGGTTTTTAGATTTTTGGTTAAGGATTTTTGCAGACTATACACTTCATTTTATTCCACCTAAACCTTTTTAAGGCACCAGAAAAAAATATTAACTTGGCTTCAAATGATTGTGCTCATACATTATAGAAGAAACCCTATTAACCTCTGGAGTATGCTCCTAGCGTTACACTATTCAAATTCTGAATAAAAGGGAATGGAATCATCTGATAGTTCTCCTGACAGTTTATCCCATGGCAGCATCTTGAGTCTACTCTGTTGAAAAACTCAAGCATGTATCAGCCTTCCTTAAACACTGCTTCTGACATGGAAGAAAACCAACTACATAAGCAAGGTCAGAACACCAGTTTGCTTCAGCGTGCATCTTGTCTTAATCTCCCCACTCCTCAGCAGGCACACGTCCCTCTGAGAGGTGAGGTATCCTCTGAAGTAAAGCAAAGACAATCTCAGCTCTGACCCACAACTAAGAAACTGGCAGTATAATTTTTGGTTTTGAGTGCAGTTTCTGAAAATCTGACTCTAAATTTGACAGTCACCTTTGAAATAGGAACAGCCTTCCTAAATAACTAGCTCATTTTGGAAGACACCATGTTTGATCTCACCCTTAATGTTTAAAAATCCTTTTTCTTTAAAAACATAGCTTAGTTTAAATCATGAACTTAAGAGTGATCCTGCAGCAAAAAACTCCTCTGAATTGAAAACATTACAGCACTGTACCCAGGAAATATAGTTGCAGCTGAGCAGAGGTACTGAGGATTATGGCTAAAAGGAAGACCTCCCTTAGATCCCTTTAAAAATATCCACTAAATCCAATTCTGTTCAGTGCTGTAATTTACTGTGCTGAGCATTAGAGCAAGCAAGTGCACTAAGCCACCTGCTAATTGTGCCAACACTGACAATATATGTGAGCATGAAATAATTCTACCAACTGATGCTCAAGTGAAATTAATCAATGAAAGAATTTTAAACATCTGTGCTGATGACTGTTTTCCAGGTTGTTTTCGTACTCACATAGTTTGTCTGTTTACAAAGTAAATATCCTTGTTAAAATACTATAGCACTAATTTATATTTTTAGTTTTCCTAGGGAACTTGACAGGCTACATAAGGGTGAAAAAAGTCAATGTATTAAGATCAGGAAGATGGACAATAAGCAGGAGTCACACTTTCTTCACTGTAGATCATAAAACTTTTAATATCTATTTTTTATATTTGATCAGAGAAGATTCTTTCTCCTCTCTTTTGTTTTCATACTGTGTCTGAACTATTCCGTATCAATAAAAACCCATTTCCAAAGACTTTTAATTACCTCATTTGTCGATAGACAAAAAGGTATTTTCATTTGATTGTCAAGATTGTCCTGATAAAGGTCATATTTATGGCAATTTCAGAAATAAGTAGCTTTAAAATTTCAAGAGACCACTAATCTGAAGATATTATTTAATTCCCTTAAAATCTGTTGAATTGATTTTATATTATAGAAATTGCATACTAGTTACTAATTTGACAAAATTACTAGAGAGGTCTGTGGATATATATTTTTCCTCCTTTTAGGATGTCACTCAATAACTACAAAGTGAAGTCCATAATTTTTTTCATTCAATAGAAAGATCCTCTTTTCAGATGCAACAACAGCCAAAAGGTGAGATTTTTCATCCTCTTTGGACAAATGTCCTGCAGAGGTTAATAGAGATGTCATTCTTTCAATAATCTGTAGTGCTTAGGACAATTCAATATTGCTCTGAAACTTTTTGGAAGAAAGTTCCATTTGTTATTTTTAAGAACAAAGTTTGAAAATGTTTTGAAAACATGTTTGCAAAGCTTTGGAGCAGTAACAGCAACAGTTTTCCCAAACTCACCACCTGAAAAGTCTCCTCACCATCCAAGTAGATGCCAACATGTACATACAGGATGCTTATGGCATTATTGTTGTCCAAACCCCTGCTTTGATTAATTTGGAGCCATTTGCTAAAGGCTAGCCAAAACCTTCCATGTCTTCGGAAAGGGATGCTAATGTTTTTTCCCTGGGCTGAACTTGTACTCAAAGATCCTTTTAAAGTTAAAATTCCCACCCAAGCATTTATTCTTCTGCATTTTACCCAGATGTACTTGGATGTATATATAATGTCAAAAAAGTGAGTCACAGTCCTCCGGGCAGAAAGCTCAGTAGAATATTGGCATTACTTGCAAATGTTGTGGAAAGACTTGTTGTGTAACCTCGATCTGCCCAGCAACCTCCCAAGAAGCAAGAAGGCAGTTCTAGGTCCAGACACCTTTCCAGTGGTCTGGCACAAGATGACAACATCTGGTCTGGATGCAGAGACAGAGAATCTGAACTGGGACAAAAAACAGGCCAGCAAAAGAGATTGGCAACCTGACGCATAAGTAAGAAGGGGAAAAAAGGAAATGCCACCTGTCAAAACACATGCATGGGCAAAGGAGTTTCTGGCAGAGAGCGCAGCAGCAGGAGGAAATGAGCTTGCAGGAGGTGCAGAGTATTATTTTGTTCAGCAGGCAGCCCGGGAAATTTTTCTTTTTTAGCAGGTAGTTGTAACTAACTGCTTTCACTGCAGGTCTGGATCTTTTCATACAGTGTACTGGCTGCAGATTTTTAAGGCGGTAGATTTTTAAGGACAATGTAAATCATCTAATGTAAGATATTACATAATCTGGGCTGCAGAATTCCGTGTGGTACTGGTGAAAGTTGTATTGTGGCACATTTTAAAGAATGACAGCCAATATTGATTTAAAGTTTTCAAGTGATGGCTAGGAATATGGTAGAACTCTACCATTTTTTCTTTTAAAAAATAAGGACCTTCTGTCCTGTCTAAATATATCTAAATTTGGACTCCAGCTTCTGGATCTTACAATGCCACTTTATTTTTATGCTGAGAAGCCCTTTTTAGCAGAAAAACTTCTCACCCTTTGGGTATTCATTAGCCATTGTAAAATTAACTCTTGAAATTCTCTTGAATACATTCAATAGATAGGAAGGTTGTAACTCTTCCCAAGGAAGACTTTTCCAAACCTCGCATACTGTTGAAGTAATTTTTATCTTGCCATAATATTTTATTTTGTATTGTACTTTTATTTTGTCAAAACACTTTTAAATGTAATATTTTTGTACAAGAAGAAACTCTGGTGACTGTACAGTGCCTAATATAATGGCTTGACACTTCAGCTTTTCCCAAAAACACAGACTTGAATATAGGCCTTCAGGTTTATCACTCTGAATTTTAGGCAGAAAACTAAAGACAAAGTCGAGAGGAAACACAGCTCCAGAAGACTTAGTCTACATAAGGTCTAATTTGGTGTTTAGTGATATCTTTCTTTTCCCTGACTATATGTAGAGCATAAATGTTAAATTTTGAACTTCTGAGTTTAGATTTTACTCCCAGGCATTTCATACTTTCACCTATACCATTAGTAAAATTGAGGAATAAAAGAATGGCTAAGAAGGGATATAAACTCCAGGAATCTCTCAGAAACACCTCACTTGCATGTTGGTTATTAACCACGGATAATTCAGGTTATGTTACCAGAAAATCTTTGCTACTACATCTGTACCGTATTTTTTTGTCATCTTTCTGTCAAATTACATTTGACTGAAGCAAGTTTTTAATTCTCGTATAATACTAATACAATTATAATTTCCCTCTAGTGCTTAGGAACTTCCTGGTGTCCTGACAGCTTGAAGTACCCCTTAAACTCTGATTGTCGTTATTTGGTCCTATGCATTCAAAACTTGCTTTATATTTAGCACTTACTGTTTGGCACATTTTGCAGTTACGGATGAAATAACTAAAATCTAAACCAAAACATCTCTGTAAAGTGTGACATCATCCAACTTCTTGGTTATTTTGCTTTTCTTGCTTTGATTTTTAGTGTGTCATGTCTGTAGCTTCCTACTTGCATCTAGCTATTGAATCCAGTAACCTGAACTGACAAAATACTTCAGTAACCTGGACTAATGAGGTACGAAGGGCAACCATTGGGTATCTGGAGACATAGTAGTGTCACAAAGCAGATGACCTGCTGGGAAGTGTGCCTCAGAAAAGAAGGTGTCTTAGAGGCATTGCTACTTTGCTCCTTTGGATTCCAACCTCTATCTGCTGCTGTAGCATGTTAACCTTCTGGGGAGGAATGGACTGTGCCCAGTGAAAAAGGAAAAAGCAAACCAAAACCAAGACAGAAACCCCAGGAGGTTTAAGACACCTTCAGGAAAAAAAAAATACTAGAAAATGTTCATTTTAATACAATTTTAGAAAAAAATGCTGAAAGATGCTTTTTCAGGGCTACCCCTTGGCACAGAATAGGGGTAGTCACTTAAGCACAAAATGGGAGAGTTGGGGATTTATGATTCAGTTTCTAGTTCTTCTTGTGCACAGCATAGAAAACATCCACCAAGGAAGGGTCTCACAGCACACAGAAAAAGGCAGAGACTGGTAAGTGCCTATACGGCTGGCAAGTAATAATTGCATCTGTTTATATCAGGGTTTGATACAACAGGACACATTTGTGGTGGAAGAAAAAACCTGGAAACTTTAATACTGTATTAGCGAGTCCTATCAGGTTTGACATGTCACAGTCACTTACATTGTATAGTCTGACATACTGACATAATGAGAGCTGATATGTCACCCTAATGATAGGTCTATTCTGAAAAATGAAAGAAGATGTGGCTCATAATATCAGAGCTAAGATTACTATGGCTTTCAGTAACATGCTCTTTCCAATTAAGATCATAGTCAAGCTGTGCCAAACATATATGCATGTGAATATGGTCAGTCATGTAATCACATACTTTTATAATTACAACTACATTATGTAATCTTATGAAGAAATTTTACAGATGTTAGTAGTAAGGCAGCCAAGAAATAAGGAATGTAGAAAGGCATACAGAAATTGCTGTAAGTATTTAATGGTCAATAATAGATTTGCTGTAGCTTTTTAAAGCCACCTTATTGGCTTCCATAGAGAGAATCCAATACTACATTAAATTCCAAAAAGATTATTAAAATGACTGACATGTCATTTCATTTTAAATCTATCAAGATTAACCATTCATTCCCAAAGACTCAAAGGTTATGTAAAGTTTTATGTTTATTCACCCACACAGAACAGTATTAACATTCCCCATGGAGAGCATAGACATACTTACAGTAAACGCATGGCCATTTTTAGAAGGTACCTGTCATTGTTGCTTTGTATTATACTGTTACGAACATGGTAGAAATACAGCAAATTATTACAATTACTATTATGTTACCGCTGTGACAGTTGAAATGAACACAAATTTTGAAAAGCATTTTATTCATGCCTTTTGCCAAAAGCTTTTAAAAATCTTTTATTGTCAGCCTGTGACCTTGCAGAACATGATTTACTCTCTAAAAAATAAACGTAGCACATTTTTCCTGTCATGTTACTGTGCCTTTTCAACTCCTATTACCATCGGGGGAAGGCAAGGACTTTTGGCACCTTATATGCAGTAGGTCCTGCATGAAGATCTTTGTCGTCTAAGTTGTGCAGTGTAGACCCAGGAAAAACGTCTTTCTGGAATGTATGCTTGTATCCCTGGGATCAATTTTCCGACTGTTTCTCTGCCATATTCAATTTGCCATGAATAATGTTACACTTTAACTGGTAATATTTATAACTGTTCTGCCCATGTTTAATTTTTTTTTAAAAAAAGGACTAGGAATTGTAATTCATAGAATCACAGAATGGATTGAATTGGAAGAGACATTAAAGATCATCTTGTTCCGACCCTCCTGCCATGGACAAGGACACCTCTCACTAGGCCAGGTTGCTCAATTCAGCTGCTTATCCTTTACTAACCAGGGAGTATTGATAAATTTTGTTGACTAAACACTTTGCAGCAAAAAGAAAGTTTTCCCTCTCAGACTGAAATTATAAAGAAGAAAACAGGTTTTATATAAACCTTTAAAAAATATGAACCCACAAAATTTAAAAGGTAACCTCATATTCCTCTGGCGAAAATAAAAATATTTTCAGGAGAAACACGTTACATAAAAATAAAGACAAATAATTTTGTCAAAATGAAGTAAAATCCATGCAGCAGGTACAATGGTGTTTTCAGCCACTAGAAATTCTGACTTGGAAATTAGTGCACAAGGAGGGAAGCTAATGTAACACTTTCTGCTGACCTGCATCACTCTGTCTCTGTGTAAAATTTATGCTAGAGAACTTGTGAAGGTGGGGGTGGGCACACCTTTATCAGAAAGATTCATTTGCAGAATCATGCTGTCAGGGATTTGGTTGTATGGCTCTTCTGTCTCTCAATACATTTTTTTTCCAGAGTCTTAATTTTAAATTTGCTTTCAGTATCAGAGCACCTGTTATAATATCACAAGGAAATAAGAAAAATATAAGATTGAACTGGCGTATTTCATTATCTATTGCATGATCATTTAAAATATAAATGAGGTGCCATTAAAAAAATGGAGTGCAACAATGTAATTTCCTAGCTTAATTTTGCCTGTTCCTTCTACTTAAACATTGGCAGCAATGTATGTATAATACATTATTGGGAGGAAAGAATAAAATGTATTTGGAAAACAATCCACAATTATTTTGTTTTCTTTTACAGAAGAACTTAATTTCACAGATTTCCAGCAGCTCTGAAAGTGCTTGATCAGTACAAAAACGTGCAAAGTTAATTAATGATTTCAGTTTCAAAGCACCTTTGATTAACTGAAACCAGTACATAGGGAGGCAAACTACTTTTCATTAATGACTCTTTTTATCGTTTCTATTATAAAATGCCTCTAATTGACAGCACATATTTTCCAAACAGTCTGTATTATTAGATTAGAACTCTTGACGTTGTTCACATCTGGGTACATGAGCAAAAATAATTAAATTTAATAATAATGGAAAAAACACAGTAATCCATCATACTACTACTGTAGCATGAGCAATGAAGTCTGAGTGGGTGCCAAATTAAAAAATGAATCCATAAAAATACGTCAATTACTATAACCATAATAAAATTTCAGCCCCTGTTCAAATGAATATGAACCATAATCCTCTCTCTCAGTCTCACTGGGGTCTTCTGATTTCAAATTGCACCAAAAAACATATTTAAGGTGACTAGCATTGCACATTAGCTTTAGAAATTACATATAACACTGTAGCCCTGACTGAAACAAATCTCCAGGACTCTTCAATTTAAAGTTCCTCCATTTTCTGTGCTATTGCCTCAGCTTCATCACAGCATTCAGTATGACCTGAACTATTTTTCCAAACTCATCGTTCATATACTGGCAGCTTCATAAGGCAAGCACAGTGTGACTCTCTTTCTTTAGATGCTGCTTTTTGCATCCTGCTCATCTTTCTGTACCAAATGTTCTCATTTGTCAGGCTTTAGAAACCTGTTGGAAGAGTAAATAGGGAGCTCTGAACATTCAGAATTTTTGTCTGTGTCCTGTGAAAGTATTGTTCAACAAACAGGCATCTCCTTTTTTCATGGTTAAAATGGATTGCTACTATAACAACTGAGAAAGGCGTTGTATAAATGTTGTTTCAGCAGTGCAGATGCATACATCAATGTCATGTTTGTTTCACCTTTTTCCATATGGAAGGAGATAGCTTGCCCTGGTAGACATGTTTTCATTAAAGACTCAGTGTGGCCAGTCCATGAGATCATTGACAATTCTTGTGTGAAGAGACCTCAGGAGGTCTCCAGTCCAACCTCCTCCTCAAAGCAAGGCCAGCCGCAGGGTCAGGATAATTTGCTCAGGACTTTTTGCAGAGGGGTATTGAAAACCTCCAAGAATGGAGCCCCCATAACCTCTCTGGCCAGCCTGCTCCACCATTGTGCTTTCCTCATCGGGAAAATGTTTTTCTTTGCCACCAGCCTAAATCTCTCTGGTTAAAATTATGTTCGCTGTCTCATCTTCCCACCATACACCACTGAGAACAGTCTGTACCTGTCTTCTTTATAATCTTGTAGTACTGGCAGGCTTCTGTTAGATCCCCCTGAAGCCATGCCTCCTCCAGGCTGAACAAGCCCAGCTCCCTCAGCCTTTCCTCACAGGACAAGTGTTCCAGACACTGAGGTCTTGGTGGCTTCTGCTGAACCTGCTCCAGTTTATCAGTATCTTTCCCATGATGGGGAATCCAAAACTGGGAATAATCCCTTCCCTCAATCGACTGACTGTGCTTTTGTTAGTACAGACCCAAAGGCTGTTGGCTGTCTCTGCTGCCAGGACGTGCTGCTGGCTCATACTCAGCTCCCTGCCTATCAGGATCCCCAGCACCTTTCCCACAGAGCTACTCCCCAGCTCGTCAGCCCCAGCATGGATTGTTACGAGGTACTCTTCCTTCCCAGGTGCAGGATTTTGCATTTGTCCTCATTGAATGTCATGACGTTCACCTAGACCCATTGCTCCAACCTGTCTGTTTCCCTCTGAATGATTTAAATTGATAAAAGTGCCCTCCCTTGCCTCCTCCAGGTCACTCATGAAGATGTTAAACAAGGCAAGTCCCGGGGCAGACCCCTGAGGTACTGCACTTGCTACTGGGCTCCAGATAGAACATGATGCATTAACCATAGTCATAACCAATCCTGTTCACCCATCTAGACTGTAATGTCACAACTTGGGTACAATAAATTTATGGAAGACAGTGTCAAAAGTTTTGCTGTAGTTGAAGTAAATGTCATCCACTGCTCTCTCCCCACTCTCAAATCCAGCCATTTTATCAAAGAGGGGAATCAGGCTGATCAGGCATGATTTACCCTTGATAAATCCATGCTGACTGTTCAAAATCACCTGATTATCCTTAATCTGCACAGAAATGTGTGCCAAGGGGACACTTCATGATTGTCCCAGGGTAGTACTTTGTAGTTCCTAAGTTTCCTTCGTTGCAGAGCTATAGGGACACCATGAAGTTTGTTGTCAACACATCCTCTTGAACCTGTTTACAAAGAGCAAATGATTTACCTCCATCTGTGTATGCACTGTTTGACTGTATTTATTAGACGTTTGTCTCCTCCAGTGAACACTCTTCCCAACTCCACTCTCCAGTAAGGATTGTACTCAAACATGCCAGTGTGAAGAGCCTGAAGAGAACAGCAATTCTTTTTCTTATGGTAACTGTATCATAGTGTCTATTTCAGTAGTTTTACTTTGTTTTACTTTGGGATATGTTAAAAAAGATATTTCTCAGGTGGCATAAAACTGTCTTGTTCTAATTTTCTGGAGATTACAGACAACCCAGTTTATGCCTGTAAGTAAGCCAACCTGAAATAAAACTGTCGTTTTTCCCTTCACTACATGCAAAATTCATTTTTCTGCAGTGAGGCATCAACCATGTGCATACAAGCAAGTTCCGTGAATGTACACATTATGAACATTAGTTATAAATATTACTTCCTTTTAGTATAGTTATGAACAATGTAAGTTGTCATATTTTTTTGTGAACTTTTTGGTTTTGGGATTTGTTTTAATTTAAAAATATATCAGCATTCTCACGGAACCCCATTAAAACTGGTTATAGATAATTTATGTCTTTTACCTTTAAAAAAAGTTCTCCGGAAAAAGATTGTTTTTCTCAGCAGTGTGAAAATCTAAAGGTGCTTTTTAATATATCATCTAGAAAACTCAAGAGCTTTGCTTAGGAAACACAATATTCTGTTACAAGTTCCACAAAATAAGCAACTGTATGAGTGGAAGCCAAGCCATTGGGCTTAATGATCAAGAGGCCTCAAAAACATACAAACTTTACAAGTGCACCTGCAAGAGCCTGCCTACAGCACATACAGAATGCCTTAGAAACAGACTGTTTTCACAGATATATTATTGTTCCTTAAAATCTTTGGTATTCTTAAAGGTGTGCAGAAACAGTGTTAGTAATTACAATATTTACTCACTGGAAATAAAAGTAGAACTATTCTAAGAATATTCTCTAAATTGTAAGGTATATTTATGTAAAACCAAAGAGTTTTCTGTTTTTTTTTTTCTCTTGAACTAAATCCCTTAGTGTTGAGAAAAGAAGGTAGAAGCCCTTTGTCACCATGTTGATCATATCAAAATATGCTTCATGTGGCAAAAATTTGCTGCTGGTAACTCTAAAACATATGGATAGCAAATTACAACATTTTATTATTCATTTATTTAGAGTTATTAATGCTGTAAACCATTGTAGGTAGTTGATTTTTCATCATGTATATAACTGCCCCTCGATGTTTTAATGTAAGAGGCATGAAAATAAATTATTTTCATTCAAATGGCCAAAAAAGAAGTACTTTATCTTTCAGCTATCTTTGATGAGTATAAATACTTTTTTTTTACCTGGTATCTGATCTAGTTTATTTGCAGATGGATGCACTCATCATTAATTCATTACCGACTTCATTCTGTTCATAATTGTGGCAGATTTTGCTCCCACAAAATTTTAGGTTCAGTTACACAAATTAGTCTCAACAAAGGCAAAAGAAAATAGTGATCAAAATGGGATATCATTTTGATCATTTTGGGATCAAAATAAGGATGGAAGTTATCTCATGTATTTTCAGTGATCTAAAAGCTGTGGTTAGGCTAAGCAACTATTTGCACTCCCTCTGCAGTCAATGGGGTGACACAGACACTTCCTGAGGATGATTAACATTCCTCGTTAATGTCTTTCAGGAGGTTTTTCATCCCACCTGTTTCCCATATTGGAAAAAAAGAGAAGCAAAACCACTCAGTTTAGCTGGGATGCCCAGATTTTTAGATGGCCTGTATGAGGGAGAAGTCATGTCAAATGAACTTTGCAAGGTTGTCACAGGATTTCTAGGATGGCGGTGGAGTGGCCATAAGAAGGAAGGATGGCTTTCTCAGCCATATACTGTAGGTGGCACCACTTTTACACAATAACAGACATTTGCAGTTTCTTGGTAAATAACTTTGTCAGCAGAAACCAAGACACTCCCAGGCTGTAGGACTTGGCACGGAAAGCATGCTTAAGGTCAAATAAATTTTGGATGCACAGGTCATGAGAGTATGAGGAGACCCAGACAACAGAGCATCGATCATCATGCTGAAGACTAGAATCTGGGTCAAATCCAATTATCTGCAGTGGGTAAGAGGGCTGCAAGCTCTGAGAAGCCTGGTGAACTTTTAATACCTTGGAGCTGCAGGATAAGCAGACATGTTTTCTGTCCGGTTTAAAAGGAATGGACAGATAAGGAATAGATCCCCATAGTACCTTGAGATAGACAACTTGCTGCAGAGTAGAAACCATATGGAATAGACACAGGCTGTCCAACAAAACCAAGAAAAAGAAACACATTTTATAGATGTCAGATGAACACCACCACCACCACCAAAATTTGTAGCTATAGGACAAAGAAGAGTCTGATTTTTTGATGGAAAGTGAATCACAGTATGTGTACTCTGCTGTAAAAGATGGTACTGCTTGAATATAATGATGAATGATTTTTTTTCCAAGGTAAAGTAAGCTGATATTACTGATATTTATCTTTTTCTGCTACCACTAGTAAGCTTTGCCAGTATGGTCTGACTTCATTCAAACACTATTTGTTGAGAAAAACTTCATGTTCCATAGTGAGGGATTTCACTTCAGAATCAACCCTGATAAAGACAAGAAGAAATAAAATGATATCTTACTAGTTCTGAATATGATCTATGACATCTGAATTTTATTTGCTGTGGTAATGTAATGGTTATATTGAAAAAAACTTGCTGTCGTTTCAGTACAACTGATTTTCAGCTAAAAGGAACAAAAAGGTCTTGTTTAGGCATGACATTAATTATAGCTGTCCCTTCTTTCATATTGCAGAAATTTAATGGAGTCCTTGTTGTAAATTAGGACAATTAGGTGCTGAGGAAATACAGTTTACAATCTAAGTGGGAAGCCTCCCATTTTCATGATTAGTGAAACACTGCAGATATGTGTCATTTTTGTAGCAAAGGTATTCTTGGGGAAGGACTTTTTACTAGGGCATGTAGTGATAGGACGAGGCGGAATGGCTTCAGACTGGAAGAGGGTAGGCTTAGATTAAATATTAGGAAGAAATTTTTCACTTTAAGGGTGGTGAGGCACTGGAAGAGGTTGCCCATGGAAGTTGTGGATGCCTCATCCCTGGAGGAGTTCAAGGCCAGGCTGGATGGGGTTTTGAGCAACCTGGTCTGGTGGGAGGTGTCCCTGCCCATGGCAGGGGAGTTGGAACTAGATGATCTTCAAGGTCCCTTCCAACCTAAACCATTCTATGATTCTATGTTTAACTGTACTGAAGACCAAAATAACGATATTCTGCACTTGTCTCAGGTACACTCTGTCCACAGACTTTCCGGGTATAGTCAAAGTAAATGTATTCTCAGTTCTTATGGGAGCAAGGACCAGGGGTTATAAATTTTTTATGGTGATGCCAGATATCTCAAAGGACATGATATACAAAAGGTTGAGTAACCATACCTGTAGTCTATAGTTAAGGAAGGCAAGCTGAAACCTTTTATTATGTACAGTGATTGCATTGCTGGAGTCTTGGGCAAGACTTCAGGAGGAATAAACCCAACTATTGTTGACCTAAGCCAGCTGCAGATTGCAAAGAGAATGTCAAAGACATACATCTTTCTTTACCCCCTGGCTTTATCAGAAGCATTCTAAAAGTACTTTAGTGAACCTCCAGACTATAAGAAACTGCTGGCAGCCCTTTTGAAATGGCCCCTCAAGGACTGTAGGCACAAGTCCCCTGCTGCGTTTAGGTGGCTAGTTCCTCTAGCAATTGATGGGAACCAGGGACCTAAATACTGGCTATAGTCCTAAATAGCTTTGTACATCTGAGACACACGTACTTACACTCACCAAAGAAAGTCAGCAAAGCTTTGTAATATTAAGAAGGATTACCCTACTGCAGCTACGCAAACAGTTGCAGACAGTCCATCTGCTATTGTGGTTTAATACAAATAAGATACAAACCTTTGTAGTGACTTCAGATTATGAAAATATTAAGAACAATTACATTTGGTGGTTTGCATGTTATTATTCTTTTTGACAGCCCTCAAAGATAATAGTCCTGAACTAGACATTTGCTAGCTCAATCTCCCCCAAATCTGCATTAATTCTTTCCACTAATTCTAAAATGTTGACAACTTACTGAAAACAGTATGTATTAGACAATCTATATACAGAAAGGAAATAAATCTGAAAATTCTGCAAAAGCATAGAGAAAAAAAGATGTATAAAAAAACCTTCAGTGATGCAGGGTTAGACTTTATAATGAAATGTAGATTGCCATATTTAAGGCTATTCTGAGGTAAGGTTTTGTGAAATTAATTACACTTTAATTGCTCAGACTAGCAAAATTTTTTCTCATATGCACTACCTGTTTTACACTTCAGACTCGGTGTATCATTGAATCAAAGAATAATCACCATAGCGTTACCACAGTCAAAGAAAAAATTAGCTAATTAAGGTGCTTCAGTCTCTTTGCAAACAAAGGCTTGCTATTGTTCGAAGTCCTAACTTTCATTTTAAAAAGTATAAAAGCAATTCCATCTCTTTGTTTGCAAAGAAAAACCATAAAGATGTAACCAAGCACAGTCGACCCTCTTCAACTCCGTTGAAAGCACAGAGTAATTCTCCAACCTGTGAACTTCCTCATACATGTTCAGGGGCTATTAATGATGAACAGTATTGCAACAGAAGAAGGAAACACAACTCACATTACCCACTTTGCAGTAGCTCCATGGGAATTTTACTGTTTGACTGATGCAGTAGCAACAAGCTTGGCTTGAGCACACAAGAGCTAAGTTTGTCCGACTTGCCTAAAACCAAAATTGGTGGTGCAGAGAAAGGAAGAGATGAGTACTTCTGAGACTTTACTGGGAAAACAATTTGTTTTCTGTGTCTTGCTTCTATAACTATCCACTGTTTTGTGAGACAGAGTAGAGGGTCATATTTACGGATGGGTATATGAAAGTTTAGCCAGGGTCTTAGATCTTTCACTTTAAAAATCATCCTTGCACAGACTTGCAGTGAGAGTTAAACAGGGCGTGCCAGACAATTGCACAGAGATTTTCTCCAATGTCCTTTTTTTCCCCACAGAAGGTATTTAGGAAAATGGATTATTAGAAAGCAGAACCCCAAATTTTATCTCAGAAAATCAGTTTTGCTGCACAAATGACCTATTGCCTGTGATTCTAAGCATTGTGAAGTGACCGTTAAAGAACAGTAACCATATTTATGTAAACTGCTGGAGAACTCAGAAAGTAAGAGGCTCAAGTTTGAACAGAAGACAAAACGGTAACTATACTTGTGAAATCAGTATTCAACTTTAACAAAAAGAAGCTGGACCGTTGCTTTCATACCATACTCAAAATGGAATAATGCCCCAGTATCACACATCAAAGCAGTTTTGATGCTTTTCTGACCTCACTCAAATAGGACTGCCAAGAGCAGAACTACCATTAACACTTTCTGGAGCAACTGGTCTGAAATTTCCATTAGAAATGTCAAAGTTGCTTCAGCTTTAACAGATCTGGCAAAAAATACAAAGCAGCGCGGTTCTGTTTCTCGTACACTTTATTGTCACCAGTGGTATCTGCAGCAAACAGGGTGTAGGGAAGCTGTTTTGTCTTTGTCACTATGCTCTGCCAATGTTTATTTGATTGCTATGGCATTACTTTGTTCGTGACTACCAAAGACTTCTAACCTGCAAAAATCAAGTTTGGGCCAGAAACCAGTAATTCATTCAGATAAGTAATTTTGGAAATAGTCAGCAAAAAAATTCAGTTATAGTTTGACATCTGCTCAATTCTTGCTGTCAGTGCAATGACATGGGAAATATCTCAAATATAAACTAAAATAAAAAATGCTGATTCTCACAAAAACATTCAAAACCCACTGAGGTCTGAGGGAATGAGAGAAACTGGGAATTGCACGTTCCTAGGCTGGGAGAGATTGAGGATAAGCAAGACCTGCCTGAACCAGCAAAAAATGTATCGAGAATTTCAGTGCTGTAAACCAATTTGCTTTTGTTTCTTAAATTTCTATAAACCAGGGCTTTGGATGAAGTGATCCTGAAGCTATCCTTTTTCCTTCTGGTCATAAGCTTCTGGATGCAACTCAAGAACAGCCAGATGTGATAGGTCAAATGGAATGAAACTTGACCTATTGATGGGATGTCATGATGCTATTCTTTAACTAAAACATCTCTGTTTACTTCTCTCCTATTTGTTCTCTCCACTTCAGATGTCTTTTCTTTCCATCAAATATCTCTGTCCTCAGAACCTGTCTTTTCTAAACTGAATAGATGAAGCCCCTAAACTGAATAGATGAAGCCCCTAACCACAAATTGTAAGCCTTATTTTCCAGCACGTAAAGTATCAGTGTTTGACCCGCCCTTAAACTCTGTTATTTGGTCCAAAGACGTGGCACTGAAAATAATCTCATTACAGTTACTGGTGAGCTAAGGAGTCTGGGTACATGTTCAAGATCGCCTCTCTGCTTGTACCAGATATTTCCACTGTAGACATTCAAGGACTAAATTAATCAGTTGTCTACAAAAATTCTTAATGTATCTCTGAGTCACTACTTTTCAAGAATTTCTCACCCTGATATTATAGATAGCTTGCATGCCTCGTTCCTGAATGCAGTACTTGACTGCATGCAACAGCCAAATGGCACCATTCCACAACCCATACACTCCTTTCTTCACCAGCAGGAAGAAATAAATATTAATTGTTGCTTTTGGAGTTAGGTCTAGAGACTTGTTACGAACATTTTTGTGTAAAGTTGTGCTTATCTAAGGTGATTTCAGTGCTAAGAGCTTCTGTTCAGTGGGAAACAATTCTAGGTGAGCAGTCCTTCATTGTGGCTTTACTAATGCCGTAAATGAGCAGGGTTCCATATTTAATTTCTGTAGCAGTCTAGAATTTTATCTTTAGCTTTAGAAAATATATACAATTTATTGTCTGATCCATTTGCAAATTCTCATAGAATTGTTTCTTTGGGACATATATATATGTATAAATTAAGCCTTCAGCCAGAAAGTTTATTTTATATGTTTTCTCTAAAATGCTGGAACTTGCCATTTCGAACTGTAACCTCTGATTTTTTTTTTATTCTTTACCCTTTGTATGTCTTTTAAAACTGTAACTCTGTTTATCTTGCAGTCTTGCATTTTTAATTATATGTTTAGTTACATGTTTAACTTAATGTTCTTTTAAGACTTCCTTGGGAGTGGCAAAAAAGTTCGAAAATAAATGGAATTCTAATTGAATGTCAGACCATTGATTTCTATTTCTTACATATTTTTTCATTTTACACAGATTCCAGAAAACAAAAAACCAACCAACAAACAAAAACAAATCCCCCAAAACTCAGAAAGCTGACAGTCTAGAAATCATTGTACTGACCACCAACTTTGAGTGTGTTAATCAGTTGCCTGAGGGAGTCATGCTGGTCAAAAACATGACAGCAATTTAAAAACACTGACAATCACCTGCTTGTGTTTGGGATGCTACTGTGACACTGATGAATTTGCTGCCACAGAAATAGTCTGTTAATCAGCAGTCTGCTGCTTTACGGATATTTGAAACATTCTTTACCATGCAGTACAGGGATGAACATATTTTGTCATTTTTAATTAAACAAATTATTTTGATCCTTGAACAACTGTAGCAACTTAACAGACATTTCCAGCAAGATTTATGAAGGGGTTTTCATGCAGACTCCAGACCTCTCTGTTTTAAAAGATGGTAAATTTTCTGTTAACTTGTCCTTGTAAAGCCCTGTTAATTTCTTCTTTGTATAGAACATGACGTGTAATAAGGCAGAGCTGCACTTCGTGAAATTTGGCAGGTCTGATTTCGCACAAGACTTATGATGATTTCATACTACTAGACATTCGGCTGAGGGAACTGGGGTTGTTTGGTCTGGAGAAAAGAAGGCTGAGGGGAGACTTTATCACTCTCTACAACCATCTAATAGGAGGCTGTAGAGAGGTGTGGGTTGGTTTCCTCTCCCAACAAGCAATAGGACAAGAAGAAACAGCCTCAAGTTGTGCCAGGGGAGGTTTGGATTGGATATTAGCAAAAATTTCTTCACCAAAAGGGTTATCAAGCATTGGAACAGGCTGCCCAGGGAAGTGGTTGAGTCACCATCCCCAGAGGTATGTGTACGTGTGGTGCTTAGGGACATGGTTTAGTGGTGGACTTGGCAGTGTAAGTTGGACTTAATGATCTTAAAAGTCTTTCCCAATGTAAACAATTCTATGATTTTATGTACCACTGAAAATACAGGTTTTTTAATTTTTATCTTTTTTCCCTTCTCTTTATCAGTTTCAAGACCAAAGCAGCTCAGATTTGTTGCTTTCTATGATTATTACAGAAAACTGTGTCAGGGTAACGTATTTCATTCCATGTTGTCAGCAACAGACTTCCTAGGAGGTGAGCAACTGCATGCTTTAACTGCTTATTGTTGTCACTTGAAGGCCATTCCCATTAGAAAAAAAAAAAAAGAGAAACAACTTTACAGAACTATTGTTGTTACCCACAAAACATTATGTATTCCTATTTTAGGACCTCTTCAGAGGGGATTCAAATTTATTCTTGATGAAAACTCTTTGTAGTTTTCCCTTTTAGTCTTCTGCTGTTTCTACTTCTAATGAAGCCAAATGTCAGTGCTTTACACAATGTTATCTCAAAAACTCATTGCCACCTACAGTTTCGTTATTTGAGTTTTTGGAACTTTTAAGCTTTTCTTTGCAGTTGTCTTGATGCTGGCATCTAACCCTTCTGAAGCAGCATTTGAAGTCTAGTGGGCTCTCCAAGACTGTCTCTTGGACACCTCAAAACACCTCAATTTATGGAATTGATTTTTGCCCTTACGAAAAGAGGCTGTTTGGGATTTACACATTTATTTGCAAATGTCTGCAAGTACACTAGGTGTTTCAAGTCTTGTTATAATCAGTGAAAATCTAGTCAATGCAATCAGGGAGTTCAAAAGACCAATTAAATAAACATCAAAGACCTGGTTAACCAAATTCCTCTGCAGTCGCTGCTGGACATATTGACCAAACTTCCACTGACTGTAATAGTGGGGCCCTCCATACATAAGAGCATCTAAATTCAGATGTGTTGATATAGAACTGAATGCTCTCCTTAATTTATAAAAGAAAGCCACTGTGTGACACTGAAAACTGCAGTTCTGGGGCTGGAACAGCATGCGCTGCCCACACATTCATTACAGATACTCGTATTCAGCAGAGTCTCCAGCTCTCGTCATAGTATTTTTTCTGGGGAGTACATCAGTAAATATTTGGTGTTCAGGTCAAGCTGAAGACGGATAATACAGCCTGAAAATAGTTAAATTTTTACTGTAGCTGTCTGTACGCAGTACAACACTGAAAGGTGAGAACGATTTCTGTTCTTACACTTGTGCCCAGACAGCTGGTTGTACTATAAGCATAGCACAGAAGTACTAATGTGTTAAAATGATATCACAATTTTAGTCACAGTTTCATTCTCTTTCAATACCCTGATTGCTTTCCTACTTGTGCATATGATCAGTATTTGGCTTGCTGTATTTTTGCCAGGTAATCTCAGCCTTTCCAGAACTGTGAAGCCCTCAGTGATGGCCACACACGCCTGCTGCTTTCACACCCTGGAGAGACAATGCTGTGGATGCTGTGAGACCTCAAATAGGAGGGAAAGAATGATTTTGTAACTCCAAACAGAACAGCTGTGTTGCCACAGCACTGCCATTTAGTAGGCATTTAACATATTTTTCTTCATGAAAGTAGTACTTAGTACCTAAATAGAGCTCTCCATCTTCAAAGAGTTAAACAAACATTAACTAATTAATTCATCCTGCATTCTGCAAAGGAGGTAAGTAACGTTGTCTCGAGTCTGTTTTCAAATTCAAAGACTGTAACTGATCTGCCGAAACCAAAAGTGGAATTAGCATAATGTAGATGTAAGTGGAGATCTCTGTTGTGCTCTGATTATTAGATCACTGGCAACTGCAATGGCTGTATCTCTCTTCTGTTATATGTCTTTTCCAAGGTTTTAAAACAAGCTTTTCTTTAAATGTTATTTTAACAAATATTCAGGCTAAAAGTTAGATATAAGGTAAAATTATGAAATGTAATAAAAATTAAAATTAGTAATATAACAATTAAAAAAAAAAACTTGTAATAAAATATACTCAACCGTTATAACTTTTAAGGCAAAGTTCTACAATTTTTAGCAATACCTAATAATATATTTCCCCAAACATGCTTTCTTCCACAGATCCCTAATTTAGATTCTTGAGAAAGACAGTGGTTAACTCAATAGGAACAGCTTAACGTGGTGTGTGGCCGGCTGCCTAAGTTAAGGTCTTGCTTAAAGGATCATGACTCTTGTGCAGTGGCACATGACAAACCTTTTTTCAAAAAGACTGGAATTTATGAATTTTCAAGAAACTGTTTGACAAGGCAGCTGTCTAACAGCTGCGAGAAAGAAAGAAAGGATTACAGACGAGGGGTGCTTTCCCTCCCTTTCGCTCCTCCCAGCTATTTACTACACTGGTAAACATTCTGTGACTAAACACTGCTTCTTAAACACTGTTTTAACAGGTTTCTCAGCCTTCTGAAGTTCTAGTATTTTTGTTAGGGAAAGATGGAGTGGCCTGTTTGGGTTGGTATCCCCCTGCCTGTGTAGACAAACCTATCCCTTTTGCTGAGAGTGCTACAGGAGGTGGAACTATGCATGCCACTTAAAATTGTCTTACAAAGTCAATATTAAAGTTTAAAATGTACAAATCTCTCATGATACCTACTTCACACAGAAAAATGGAGTCTCTGATAATAGCAAAGCACAAACATTATCTTTTTCTGACTATTTTCATCAGATAGTGTCTACAACAGCTGAGGTACTATTTGAAAAACAAATGGCTCGGGACATATGGCATTAAGTGACTTTTGGCAAACCTATAGAGCAAGGCATATGGCATATGATAACCTTGAAGGAAGAGATGTCTCCTTGTATCCTGTAAAATGATATGACAAACTGATCTCGGAACATATTTCTTGTCAGAAACTTGAAAAATTACATTGCTTACCTAGTATAAATGTAAGGTTTTTCATGATTATTTTTCTACCCAGCTGTGATTGCTAATTATGTCTAACTGGCAAACTGAGATTATTTTTTTTTTGAGTGGGCCTAGTATATGGACATGAATATGAGCAGCCACCTTGTCACTCACAGTCATTATCTTGTTTTATATTTTCCTGTCAGGTGAGGGTATTAGGGCATCTCATACATCTTAAGTAAACCTTACAGAGATGTTACATGTAAGAAGGCACACTTAAATTGTATGTGTCCAAGGACGATGTCTTAAGAAAAGTACGAACAAGAATCTTTTTGGTTTAGGTAAGTGCAGAAATGCCATCAGTATCAAAACAGTGAATAAATTCATTTAAGAAAGAAAATACTGTCTGTCTCCTAGGCTTGTGTTTAAATATTATGTTAACAGTATTTTCTGGCTTTATTTTTCTATTTTCTGTGCTAATTATATACAAAATATAGGTAATTTCTAGGCATAGATTTCTGAACTGAAATCATTCCATATGATACAACATCATTATTCAGGATTACAATTTAGCAATAGTGATACAACATCATTATTCAGGATTACAATTTAGCAATAGTGAACCAGGAGTGTGCAGACAGTTTTATCGTGAGGATATTATGCTATGCAGTCTTGATGCGAATTCCATAATAAATTAGTTACCAAAGTTGTAAATAAATCTTTTTTCCTAATCTTCTATCATTTTTTCTGTCAAATACACAAATTTTCCAAAGCAAGGATATTAATTTGTTGTGTAGTCATAAAATAAAAAGTGTGTTTAACGACAATTTCAAACCATACATTCTAAGGTTGTTAATTTTAAGATGGAATATCCATTTTGCATTATCAACAGAGCTCAAATAAAAATTGAATCCTAGTTTTCCTAAAGTCAAAATAAATTAGGGATATAGCCATGGATTCCTCAAGTTTAAAGACGTTTTTTGATGGATCAGGGATGAATACTCAGCATCTTGCAATTTATAAACCAAAAAATATCCAGAAATTGGGTTATTTCCTTAGTCTGCATCGGAATAATTTCATAATCTGTCTCAGAATGACACTGGAAGTGTTTTTATAGTCCAGAATGACCATTTGCATGGCCAGAATAGCCAGTTTGGAAGTAAGCATATTAAATTTCTATCCCAATTTTGTACCATTCCTGATTTAAATCTTTGTGAAGTTACAGCTGAAAGGAATATTTTTTTTTTAAGAGGTTGGGCTCAGTTCAACGTCCTGAATAACAATTCCTTCCTTGATGTAGCACTTCCAAATACCATAAGACTATGCCCACCGGTAGCTCCAGCCAGCTGGCATACACCAATGCCCACAGAGTAGAGTTTTCTGCAGCCCGTGGGACTTTGTGATGTCTGAAGCTGGACATAGGAAACCTGATAGCACCTGAACTGATAATAATTTTGGAAATTTCAGTTGCCTTCATGGCAAATTTGTCTCTTATAATCAAGGCTATCTGAAATTAGTCATTGTACTGGTTTTGGCTGAGGTATGGTAATTTTTCTTCAAAGTAGCTAGCATGTGGCTATGTTTTGGATTTGCGCTGGAAACAGAGTTGATAATAAATAAATGAAAAAGGGATGCTTTAGTTATTGCTGAGCAGTGCTTACACAGAGTTAAGGCCTTTTCTGCTCCTCGTACTGCCCCACCAGGGAGTAGGCTGGGGGTGCACAAAAGGTTGGGAGGAGACGCAGCCGAGACAGCTGATCCCAACTGACCAAAGAAATATTCCATATCATATGACATCATGTTCAGCAAAAAAACTAGGGCTAAGGTTGGTAGGGGGGGACACTGCTCAGGGACTGGCTGAGCATCAGTTGGTTGTGGAAAGCAATTGTTTTCATTTGCATCACTTGTCTTTCTTGGTTTTTTTTCTCCCTCTTTATTATTTTCCTTTTTATTACAATTTATTATTATTACTATCATTATTATTATTACTTTATTTTATCTCAACTATTAAACTATTCTTATCTCAACCCAGGAGTTTTCTCCCTTTAACCTTTCCAATTGTCTTCTCCAGTCCCACTGAGGGGGAGAGTGAGAGAGCAGCTGTATGGTACTTAGCTGCCAGCTGGGGTTACACTACGACAGACGTATAATCTAACCACTCATTAAAACTTTTCTTTCAGTCAGTATATAAAAAGGGAAACCTCCAGAACCCAAATCATCTCAACCTAAGCTTTTACTGTAAGGTAGATACAGCAGCCAAACTTAAAAAAATTGGAAATTTGGATGAAACACTCAACTTCTGGATGGATAAAGCTATGTCAGATGAATTTTTTGAAGTATTATGTACTCATCATCAAGCATGACTTCCAATAGTTTTAAAAACTAAGTCTGCCTTTGGCCTTTAAGGCTAACAGAACAAATCTGATTCCATGTCCACAGAGCCAACAAGAGCCATACATGTACGTTTAATAGCCCCTTGGTTTGGGGCTATGCCATGGTACTTGTAAGCTGCTGAGAAAACGCTAAACACTCTCAGACTCTATGGATGTTAATGAGGGCCAAGGGTCATCATTACCTTTCGGGCTGGAGCTTCATAGACTGAAGGAGATGAAAGCAGCATTTCTTCTCAAAGACCTTCCTAGTTGATTATGCTGTGCATTTTCATGGACAAAGTATTGACCTCTCTACATCACTAGGAATTGTGTCTTCAATTTTAATAGGAACAAAATTTCACTGTAGATATCTAACTGACCACATTCATGTGCGTATAATCTAGGTGACAACAAGAATAAGTGATCAGATTGTTTTGATCCTATCTGGGGTGTTTCATGACAAGTTCAAGCTGTACATGTACAGGTATTCTTGCGATGAACATCTTACAAATGGATTTAATAAAAATTAAAATTAAACCATCATAAATTCAAATTTATTTTCATTAGATTAATATAATTTTCAATTATTCATTAAATGTAATTAAAAAAATAAACTATACTCTTCAAACTCCAACTGTATCTTGTTACACTGATGATTTTATAATTACAAATGAAAATGATTGTAACAGGAAGGAAATTGTTTGCAGAAAGGTGTTAAAATTGATTTTTGTTAGAGAAGCACACCGAATACATTTTAATAAAGCAGTCAGACTGGGATTACACACAAGATCTGTAACAGGCACATTTAAAGATTAGCTCCCATCCTCCAAAAATAAACCCCTTGTGTTGATTTTAATTATGAACTGACATCATTAAAAAGAAATGACCTTACATGCTCTTGATTCAGATCACGCATACTTTATATGAAATTTCATATTACTGCTAATGCATTGCAAATAATTACCTTATTCAGCTGCTCAGAGGTTAAACAGACTTTTTTATACTTCATAAAGAAAAATAAACACCATCATGTAGACCTAAGTTTTTATAGGACAAATTATGTTCTGCTTTCTCTTCCCAAACCTCCCTACAAGCTCATGCCTTTTTAATGGAAATTACTTGCAGATCGTATGTGGGGAAGCAATTTATATAAACAAAATTTGTATATTAAACTGATACTCTTTTTCCTTTCTGTTGCAAATCTACCTACCAGCTTACTTACCCGTTCATATCCATCATTAATCACACTCTCGTCCTGACTGTTGATTGCAGCTGAAAAAGCTGCATCACCAAAAGCTGGGTGCACACACAGCACCCAGAAAGACCAAGGAACGAAAGATGTCTCCATCTGTGAACCCTCCAGATCCTGAGCGGCCTTTTTTTTCAGACTGTTCCCAAGACGGCCTGGCAGGAGACTAAACCATGCTGCTGGGCAGCCATAGCAGAGGATGGCTGCACGGCAGCACTGGCAGCATGCTGTCTCTCCCCTGTTCCACAGCAGCAAGTTTTGGGGGGGCAGCGTTGGGAGACAGGATGTTGCTGCTACCATCACTTTACCTCTGCATTCCTGAAATCTCCCTCTGTGTGCACACCTCCGTCACAGAGCTGTGCAGAGCTGCAGAGCTTCACCGAGTTGCCCTGACAAGGAGGAGAAGCCTGGCCAGCTCGTTTGTTCTGCTGACAGTGTTTGTTCACACTCTGCTTATTTATATTTTTTTCATGATGCACCCAGCATTACATAAACAACGTATGCTAACTTCCTAATTATATAACGTTCAATATTAATTGATACAGTAAATTATTTATAATGCCTTCAATGTCCCTGGCCTTAGCAAGGATGACATCTACTAATACACACAGGACCACTATATCTGCAGCCTGGTATGTCAAATTACAGTAAGGTCTTATTTAAAAAATTGATTTCTGTGTGTAAGGCTGTGAATGGGCTGTAAAGCAGAGAGGACAGAGACCTTTTAAGCTAACAGATTTGGAAGCAGCAAAGCAAGTCATGTAGTTTTCCACTGACATAAGTTAAAAACATAATTTTTATGACATCTTTCAATACAGCTTTCAAATATGTATACTTTATAAAACAAAATAATCAGTTAACATGAAATGATTTGTAACTGTTTTGAAATAAAATGAGCCCCTAATTGGTTTATGCCTGTTGTTTACCCTCGACCTTTCTCTGCAGTCATTCTACAGTAACTCACTTGAAATCCAGAAAGAGGTATCTATGCTTCTTGACTCTTAGTGTGAATTTCATTGTTTTTAAAATAGATTTATAACTATTAGAACTGGTGTTTTACGCAAATTACATTTATTACTTTCTTAATTTAGCTTCAGAGGAGAAATAACTTTCACCACTTGATAAAACATTTGACATTTTGAAAGGCAAGAGCTATGTTCTGTCATAAATAACATCTTTAGGTCAGGACAATCCTATTCAAATCAAGTCAAAGCAAAGGGGTTGGACAAAAAAAAAATCACCTCAATTCAAGGACAAAATAAAAAACAGTTGACTGGAAAAATCCTTCCTCAGCTTGTGTTAGCAATAGGGTCTTCTGGGGAAGATTTGTCTATGCTGATGGGGATCAAATCACCTGTCAGGTTTCTGAAGAGACACATCAGTCAGATTTGACACATTTCTGATTGCTCCATTAAATCACCACTATGGTCCTGATTTGTCTCATCAGCTCAGATGAAATTTTTTTGAGAAGGTTTCTTCTTTTCCTTTTCCTTTTCCTTTTCCTTTTCCTTTTCCTTTTCCTTTTCCTTTTCCTTTTCCTTTTCCTTTTCCTTTTCCTTTTCCTTTTCCTTTTCCTTTTCCTTTTCCTTTTCCTTTTCCTTTTCCTTTTCCTTTTCCTTTTCCTTTTCCTTTTCCTTTTCCTTTTCCTTTTCCTTTTCCTTTTTTTTCCCTTCCCCTTCCCCTTCCCCTTCCCCTTCCCCTTCCCCTTCCCCTTCCCCTTCCCCTTCCCCTTCCCCTTCCCCTTCCCCTTCCCCTTCCCCTTCCCCTTCCCCTTCCCCTTCTCTTTCCCCTTCCCCTTCCCCTTCCCCTTCCCCTTCCCCTTCCCCTTCCCCTTCCCCTTCCCCTACCCCTTCCCCTTCCCCTTCCCCTTCCCCTTCCCCTTCCCCTTTCCCTTTCCCTTTCCCTTTCCCTTTCCCTTTCCCTTTCCCTTTCCCTTTCCCTTTCCCTTTCCCTTTCCCATCTTTATTGTTTTCCTTTTCCCTTTTATTTTCCTTTTCCTCTTTTTATTTTAATTTTTTTTTACTCTTTCTTTTTTCTGTTTCTCTTCCTTTGCTTTTCTCTTCCCCCTCCCCTTCTGCTTTTCTCTTTCCACTTCCCTTCTTCATCTTATCTCTTCTGTCTCTATTTTTTTCTCCTTTGAAAGCTATACAGAGTATTTGAAAACCCAAAGTTCTTTTCCTAAAGTTCTCTACTAACATTTAGGTCAAAGAAAAAGAAGGAAAAAATCAAACAGCTCTGGAGAGCAATAAAGATTTTAGAATGCAGCAGCTTCCTCTGACAAAGTAGTTCTGAGACATGTATCATATGACTTCATTATGTTACTGGATTTTCTATTAATATTTTGTATGTACACCCAGAGCTTTGGATGTATGAATATTTAAGCAATCTAAAGAAATGAATACATTAAATTATCACTACTTTAAATATTTCTCCCTTGGTTTTGCATATAGGGATATGGTAGTTTCAAATCCCTATTTGAACAGATTATTCTCATACTTGATGCGACACTGGGAAGATGAGTTACAGTAGTCATGACTTTGGCACGCGTTACATGTAAACTTGAGAGCAAAGCTGTGCCCCAGCAACTTCCAGACTCGAAGTTCTCTGGAAATAAACCTGCTGGTGATATTTCAGCATGGCTGCTTCCCTCTTGAGCCAGCATAAAGAAATCTCATGGCACATAACATTTTCTGGGTGCCTACGTAATCTATATTTCAACATCTCCAGCAGATATTTAACCTAAAATCCTGGTTTCAGTTAACAATCACTAATATTTCTCCATGCCCTGATTCACTTTGAGT
Organism: Pluvialis apricaria; assembly: GCA_017639485.1. Lineage (NCBI taxonomy): Eukaryota > Metazoa > Chordata > Aves > Charadriiformes > Charadriidae > Pluvialis > Pluvialis apricaria. Next base: position 100,532,114 of record CM030009.1, read on the forward strand.
GAGTTTAATTAAAACCAATGGAGAATATAAATAAATAAAAAAAAAAAGAAAAAAGTTTTGGAAGCTCTATAAGCATTTGATCATGTGTCTTTTTAATCAATAGCCTTTCTGAGGGACTGTCCTTACATCCACCATGAGTAAACAGTTCCTGATGAATCAGGAGCCAGTGCACACAATCGTTATGGCTATTGGGAATATTGACATAAGGCTGGTTTAAGGTGTGGGTAAAGAGGATCATTATGCAGCAAAGCAGCCTGTCAGTCAGCAGTTTCCCCATTTCTCTTTGGCCAAGAGGATAAGGATGTGGTTTTTTTACCTGCATAGCTCTCTTCTACTACAAAGTCACATTACATATGTATTCCCCAGAAAAGATGTGCATGGGGAGGACCTAGGAACTATGTGTAGGCAGCTTTGAACACGGAAAGTGTGTTCAACTTTCTCTCTAGTGTCTTTCCACCTGCCTGTCAGAGCAGACTGCCTGCAACGGGCTATCTGGGTATGCTTGATGGTATAGTAATTCACAATAGCCAGATGTGCTGGAAGCTGTGCCTGAGCCCAGTCTGACTGGTTTGCTCTCTAAATAATCTGTGTACTGTTCTTGGTGGGACTGGCCTTGAACCCAACTTATTTTTGCAGCATAGATACAGTCTGTCAACCTTGAGGCGTACAGACTGCAAGACAAAGCAAGTCAGAGGGTCCCCAAGACATCCATTATGTACCCACCATGTGAGAAATGAATGAGCCAAAACTGGGGTGTGAATTAGGAAGGCTGTATACACAGAAGGTAGAGACAGGTCTCTTAATTGAGTGACTAATGTATGTAGCAACCAGAGCTGCTTTTTCCCCAGGACGCTTACATTTCAACAAATGCATATCTTTGCATGAGGGTAAGCATCGCTGTAACTTACTCTAGTAGAATAGATTTCCATTGTGATAATGATTATAACCCATTGTGACTGGCTTATGGAATGAAATAGAAAGCTGAAAATGATGCAGATTGTTTACCAGCAATGGCACAACAGCTGCCTTCCAGTCAGAAGGACTGGACTGGTACTCTCTTTCAGCACATTCTTACCAAATGTAGTTGGGCATATTTGGGGAAGATTGCTCTTCTTGTGGAGTCCTACAAATACTTATCTCAGGTGTGGATCTCAACATCTGGACCATTTCTGTTACAGAATCTTAATTTTTGTTTCACCAGAAACTAAGTAGATTGATCAGTTGTTAAATCCATGCCTGGTATATTGAAGAAATTATTAAACGTTTGGAAAAGGTCAGCATTGACGCTTTTCTTCTCAGCTAGAAAAATCAGAAGAAACACTGCAGAGTGGTCACATCTTAAAGACAGATATCAGTGAGGGAAGAAAAACGTGCATATTCTTGTATCTGTTGAAAATCAGTGAAAGTGTTGTATTGAATCCTGTGTAAAAAGCACAAAGTATAGAGAATGCCAATAATTGCCCAGCAGCTTTTGTGTCAAACTTAATACAATTTTAAACAGTATCAACTGTGTTTCCTGTGTGCCTTACACATAAGCTTACAAGAAACTGTCTCTTTATGAAATTGACTGAGCACTATTGAAGTCTTAATTCTGAATTTTAGATGGAGTAGCCTTGAGGCTTAATTCAATATAATGCATCTGAGAGTCCCCAAAAGACAGAACTCTGGCCTTTGCTTCATCAAAGAACTAGCCTGAGGTGAGGAAACAAAGAGAGAGTTACATGTGGTGTTATGTCAGCATTTTTGCCTCCTTATGCAAGGCAATGCTTCACTGTTCTTGGTGCAGTTTTCTTGTCATGAACTGCATCCCTGTCCCCACTAGAAAAAAAACCATAACCACATCTGGAACTATAAGAAGAATATTTATGCATAGCCTTGCCCTATTTTTGTTCAAAATATCGTAAGTGCGAGCATGTTCAGGAATCTAGTTTGAATAAACAAGTCCCTGAACATTAAAAGGAGACTGTAAAAGCAGTATTACTGAAAAGGCAAGGATTTGCACCAGAGATTTAGATTACATTAGTTATAGAGACATCGGTAGGTATTTCGGCTACTTCTGATATAAATCACTAAGGAATGGATGTGTGGTGTTACATTATCCTTGTAACATATGGATTCTTGAAACTTTATTCCAAGGATGTGTAGATTTGTGCACTTCCACTGCTTTTATCTTCAGCTTTCATAGTTATAAGACGTGTCTGCATTTTAAATGACCTGATTTTCACTTGACGTTTGTTTGGTATTCACTTTGATGTTGATTCTTTTACTATGTCATTTGAGTTACACACACTCCAAGGAATTAAGCCATCACTTTGGTATTTTAAATGTTTAAATGACATGTGAAATAACTCCTTGAAGAAACAGTAGCTGTGTTTCAATTTGACTTTTCAGATGTAGCTGCTGGTGTATATCAGCGCCATAAAGATTACAAAATATGTGCAAGACCAAATATACAAAAATATTCTTCTTGGAACTTAATCAAAAGGAAAAGAAAGAAAGTGAATCAATGCTTTAAGTATTAATTATTACAAAAGTACAGTTTGAGAGAAGTGTTTTTAACACTTTAAATTAGAATTTCCCATTAAGTAACATAAGAATTTAACACCTTTCATCTTCTAAAGGACAGCACTTTGTTACTTTTTTTATTTTCAGCCTTTATCACTTAGACACGCAATATAATAATTACATTGTATTTATACATAGAATACTCTGTATTCTACCTCCTGTTAAAGAGCTATAATTAATTGGAAGCCTCAAATCATGGTACTATGCTATTTAAGAAACCTATGTAGACTAGACTGATTTGGCTGGTATGTCATGCAAACAAATTCTTATTTCCTTCAGCTTTGTGTTTACTTACTTCCTTATCTCCCTATATAATCCCGCATGTCCTAACCATTCCCTTTTTCCAGCCTTATCCACTTCCCACCTCCATCAACTCTCAGCTCAGATTTCCACTCAGTAGGATTCCCAGATCAGTCTCCCTCTCTCTCTCCCTCTCCCTCTCCCGCTCCCGCTCCCGCTCCCGCTCCATGTCTTCCCTCACATACACATCTATCCTGCTACTGATCATCACAAAACTCATGTGAATTTATGAGACTTCAGTCAAATTTGGTGGAACCTGGCTCGGAGATTCAATTTATCAAAAGGAAGACAAATGGGTGGGCAGATGTGAAAAGAGACAGACAAATGGACAGTGTCATTACAGAAGCGACATTTGTTGAGAAATGAAGCTAAAAGGCTCTTATATTTTTAAAGACTACAGCAACCAGAGTTTTAAAGGCATATAAATGCTATCTCAGTGCAGCCCATTTCCTATTACCTTTGGTGAAAGAGTTGCAGTACAAGAAATAAAACACAAAAAGAAACACTGATAAGAGACAAATACTCTTTTACAGAGATCGCTGATACCAGGTACACCACTTCCCCAGCATCAGCTGGTACAATAGGAGCTACACCTCAGGATGGGAATTTATTTATTTATTTATTTAATCTTAGCAGTTTATCTGTCACAACTTTGATTTGATACTTTGTGAACAAAATAAATAGCCAAGATACTTCACGACATTTTTATTTATTCTTCAGTTCCAGGAAATGAGGGGTGATGATTTTGAGGGAGAATGAAAGTTTCTTTTGTTAGATATGATATATAGGTGATACATATATAAAGTGGAAAATCTGTTATATTTCTACAGCAGATAGATAGAAATATCTATTTGTTTTTCTTGTTTTCGTTTATCAAGGATATTGAAACTTGCAATGTTGGAAAACTCTTTTGAAAGTGGAAGATTTCACAGTTTTCACTACAGATGGCTGCAATCTGGAGTCCTCTCAGTCCTGGAAGATCCTCCTAAAAGCCAGTCTCTCTTACCAAGAATGTCCCGTGCTCAGAACTTGGAGATCAGCCTTGACACAGAACAACATAGCTGTTGTCACCAACACATCAAGAAACTTTTAATCCTTAGCATAGCAGTGACAAGGTTCACTAGTTTTCTAAAATTAATGAAGGATCTAGATTATGGACATGATGTGCTCTTAGGAACTCAAAATATAGACATGATAGACAGCCATATTTCTAAACATGCTCTAATCTATAAATTTCTAAAAACCTTCCATAGTAATACTATTCTTGCTAGTTGGATTAGAGCCCTGACAGACAGTGTCAGGAATGATCGCCACTTTTTCCCTTTCTAAAAATGTGCCATGTGGGACATCCCAGGCACCTTGTCTCCAGGGTAGATTAATAGGTGGTGGGTGATTAATCCTATCCTGTTCAGCTCTGTCCTAGAAAACATACTTGCTCCACTCACTTGACTATAGCTAAGTATTGCTTGTTTTCATTGTCATCTTCTCCAGCAAACCTCAGCAGTGTACCCTCAGCAAGTTTGCAGATGACACCAAAGTGGGAGGAGTGACTGATATGCCAGAGGGTCAAGCTGCCATCCAGAGGGACCTTGGCAAGCTGGAGAAATGGGCCAACAGGAAACTCATCACTTTCAGCAAGGGGAAGTGTAAAGTCCTGCACCTCAGAAGGAACAACCCCATGCACTGATATATGGTAAGGACCACCCAGCTGTGAAGCAGCTTGGAAGAAAAGAACCTGGGGGTCCTGGTGGGCGCCAGGTTGAACATAAGACAGCAATGCACCTTTGCTGCAAAGAAGGCAAATGGTACCCTCAGCTGCATTAGACAAAGTATTGCCAGCAGGTCGAGGGAGGTGATGTTTCCCCTCTAATCAGCACTAGTGAGGCTACATCTGGAGTGCTGTGTCCTGTTCTGGGCTCCCTAGAACAAAAGAGACATGGACATACTGGAGCTAGTTCACCAAAGGGCCTCATGGATTATTAAGGGTCTGGAGCACCTGACATACGAGGAAAGGCTGAGAAATCTGGGGCAGTTCAGTCTAGAAAAGAGAAGGCTTGGGGGAAATCTCATCAATGTATGTAAATACCTGAAGGGAGGATGTAAAGCAGACAGACCCAGGCTCTTTTCAGTGGTGCCCAGTGACAGGACCAAAGGTAATGGGTCCAAACTGAAACACGGGAGGTTTTATCTGAACATCAGGAAATATTTTCTCACTGTGTGGATGGCTGAGTACTGGCACAAGTTGCTCAGAGAGGCTGTGGAGTATCCATCCTTGGAGATATTCAAAAGCTGTCTGGACATGGTCCTGGGCAAGTGACACTAGATTGTCCTGCTTGAGCAGAGAGTGTGGACAAGGTGATCTCCAGAGGCCCATTCCAACCTCAACTATTCTTTGGTTCAGTGATTCTGGGAAACCTTAAAAAAAATTCCACTTGTCTGTAGAATCTTTGCATAAACAAACAGAGAAATCAGATCTAACTCCTCTAGGAAACATGGATTTGTATTACTCCATTGTTCTCCTCTTTGTTCAAATTCCCATGGAGATGACACAAGATCAGGTGATAGATCGGGGGTCTCAGTAAACACATCACCACTAATTCCAAAGTAGTCCATTCTCAGTACTTCCATTTTTATAGTATGTCCTAGTTTGAGGTAAAACAGGACCAATTTTGTTCAGTAACTTCACTTCTTAGCTGGGCCTCTTCTAACTACTGAAATTAACAGCACATTGTACAGACAATGCTCCTTCTCTCAGAGTGATAAGACCAATGTTTATAGGTGATGCCAAGGCATGGTATGCAGAGAGGCTCTTGCTTATACTTATTCCTATAACAACCAAGGCCCACCGACTTTGTTACTTGCCCCGTTGGAGGGTCGGAAGCGGAAAAGCGCAGTGGGGTCCCACCTGTGGGGAGGAGCGGACAGGACAGGTGACCCAAAACTGGCCAACAGGGTATTCCATCCCATCTGCCTCATGCTCAGTATAAAACCTGAGGGCTCAAAGGGTTAGCCTTTCTTTCTTCAATGGCCAAAATCTGAGGAGGACTCTGTCTGTTCGTTTGCCTTTGGTCCCGATCCTGAATCCAGATCCGGAATCCAGTTCCCGTCCGTCACTGAGTCCATCCTGGGACTTCCCCAGTGCCAGCCAGTGTCATGATTGTCATCCTGGGAGCTTGATACAGTTTTGTATATTTTTCATTATTTCCTTTTATTTTCTTATTAATATTTCATCAAAGTAGTTTAGTTCCTTCTAAACTCATAAGTCTCTTTTCCCTCTTCTACCTCTCTCTTTGAAGAGGGGTAGAGGGGTAGCATCTGTCGGTCCCGTCTGGGGTCCCCTATGTCCCCAGTGGCTGATTTGGCCTAAACCACGACATAGTGATAATCACAGCTTAGCCTCACACTGTTTGGCCCTCCTTCCCATTACTATCTGAGCCAGTCTGTGCACTCTGCTCATATTTGGCAACATCCAGGTGACACAACAACTTTTATCTTGCAATGGGCTAATACAGTCAGTTAATTTAACCTCAAGGTCTCCATGGTGTTCTGCAGCTGCAGTTTGACTTACTACACTCTAATATTTCTGCTAACTTATGTTAGCAAAAGCTAACTTGTCAGCTAACTTATGTTAGCTTTGCTGTTTTAATGCTAGCTTGTATCTTCTAGCTCTTTCACACTGAGTAAAGGATGCATGTCTGAAAGAAGACTACCTATAAGAAGATTTCAGTCAAAGTGTTAGGTGAAGCTGTAGTAGTGTGTAAAAGCTAACCTTATTTATGAATGGTGAAGAGGACAGTATTTCCCCAAACACAACAGATACTTACAACATTTTTCTCCAAAGTTGTTATGAAAATGGCTTATTTGTTCTTAAGTGTTTTTTGACTGAGCGGAATAGAAACCTGAAAGCCCTTTTATATGTAAATGCCCTTATTTGTCTTGATTTTTTGTAAAATGTTTACTTCAGCTTTAAGGATCATCATTTTTATAATTTCTATAGTTGAGAAAAATTAAATGGAGCTGCTTCCCCTTCACACCAACAGCAGGTGGATTTAATTAGATTTTTTCTTTATTCTGTTTATGCAAACCACCAACCACCCCTAACATTTCTGTGTGTCATAGATTATTTTTGTTTCCTCTTCTTTTCTTCCTTCTCCAATGTAAACGGGTTTTTCATTTAGTTGTTATACTTTTCCAAATATTCAGTTTTGATGTGAGGTTTCCTCATTTTACTTTCATAAACCTCCAAACACCCTGCAGCTTCATTTGCGTTTATTTTTACTTCTCATGTTTCTGTTTCACAGTACAGTTATCTCTGTTAATTGGATATTGTTTTTCACTTTCAAGTTCTGCTGCTGTGGTTAAATAGTGCTTTCTGGACTAAGCTGAGAGCAACTAACAGGATCTATGCAGTGTCCAGACTTTTCATACTGAGTACAGACTTACCATGCTAATATTTCCCTTTAATTTTTGTACATACAAACTTTAAGCCAATTTATTTTCCTCAGATATTGCTTAAAAAGTAATGAATAGCTCTGAAAAACCAAATCTCACATGAAGAACAGGAGCCCATGAGAAAGAAACTATGTTTACTGTTTTAAAAAGAGATAGCTCTCTGGGATAATCTAAAAATGTCTCTCCCTGGTGGACTTAAAACAATAAGCCAAAGGGGCTTGTGAGTAGAAGGTAGAGACATTAACTACTGTAGATGTACTCCATATGTTGTACATGAAGCAAAATAGTACATGTATTAAATACACAAAATAAGATTATTTTTAAAAAGATACTGGTTTTCCTACCCACGTTTTTGAGCTCCTGTTGTTCTTTCCTATAGTTATTATTTTACCAGATTTTGGACAAATTTATGAAAAGTTCATATATGATTATAAGATATTGTCCTGAAGAACACATCTCTGTTTCCTGAAGCATAGAAAGGAGTAGGAACAGCAAATTTTGGATTAATCCATTTTCTTGCCATTCCCAGTGTGATCAGAGGAAACCACAGCTGGCTATTTAAAGATTAAAACTGGAAATCTAAGTGAAAATATGATTCAAATAGTAGTAAAGCAAGCAAACCTAGGATATGAAAGCATGATAGTGCAGTGAATTAAATGTTATGTGGGTAACAAGAACTATTATCTCAGTTATCCTGAGTAGACGTTGACCTAAGCTATAGAAAAAGCAGCAACTGGAAAACTAATATAGAAATGTATGTCTTGCCCTCATTGGGTGAAACCACGACAAAGAAAGCCATTTTTTGTTGCAAGTTGTTATACTTACAGGTTGTTTTCTGTTTATACGTATTTATTTATTGTGATTTTACCATCTTGTCTACATAAGATAAACTGGTGGATATTTAGCCCATAAAGAAATGCCTGCTGGTTTCATCTTATATCCTATAGGAGTTATCTAGGTTGCCAACCTTTCACTTGGGTCAGGCCAGTATGAGTATACCATTTTGTTCAACAGAATTTCTACAAAGGTCATGGTTTTTTCCCCAGTAACTTCTGGTCCTTTCTTGTGGTGGGTTGACCTTGGCTGAACACCAGATGTCCACCAAGCCATTCTATCACTCCCTCTCCTCAGCTAGACACAGGGAGAAAAATACAAAGAAAGGCTCATGGGTCAAGATAAGGACAAAGAGATCATGCAGCAGTTACCATCATGAGCAAAACAGACTTGACTCAGGGAAATTAATTTAATTTATTGCCAATCAAAAGTCAGAGTAGGGTAATAAGGAATAAAAACAAATCTTGGAAACACCTTCCCCCCACCCCTCCCTTCTTCCCTGGCTCAACGTCACTCCTGATTTCTCTGCCTCCTCCCCCCGAGCAGCACAGGCGGAGGGATAATGGGGGTTGCAGTCAATTCATCACATGTTGTCTCTGCCACTCCTCCCTACTCACACTCACCCCCTGCTCTAGTGTGGGGTGCCACCCAGTGGAAAGAGTCCTCCAGGAACTTCTTCAACGTGTGTCCTTCCCATGAGCTGCAATTCTTCATGAACTACTCCAGTGTGGGTCCTTTCCATGGGTGCAGTCCTTTGGGAACAGACTGCTCCAGTGTGGGTCCCCCACGGGGTAACAAGTCCTGCCTGGAGCCTGCTCCAGGGTGGGCTTCCTACGGGATCACAGCCTCCTTTGAGCACATCCACCTACTCCATGGGCTGCAAGTGGATATCTGCTCTACCATTAACCTCCATGGGCTGGAGAGGGACAACCTGCTTCACCATGGTTTTCACTACAGGCTGCAGGGGAATCTCTGTTCTAGTGCCTGAAACACCTCCTCCCCGTCCTTCTTCACTGACCTTGGTGGCTGCAGAGTTGTTGCTCTCACATATTCTCACTCCTCTCTCCTGGCTGCTGTGGCGCAGCAGCTTTTTCCCCTTCTTAAATATGTTACCACAGACGCGCTACCACCATCACACATCGGCTTGGCCTTGGCCAGTGGCAGCTCCATCTTGGAGCCAGCTGGTATTGGCTCTATTGGACATGGGGAAACTTCTGGCATCTCACAGGAGCCACCCCTGTAGCCCCCTGCTGCCAAAACATTCCCACGAAAACCCAACACAAGGCTTTAACCAGCATATTTTCTCTGACTTTCTCTACCTTTTTTCTTTTCTTTTTTTCCTTTTCTTCATTTTTCTCCCTAAATTCCTACTCTGGCACTACTCTACAAAGAAAGGCTCTTTATACTGCTTTTCCCATGGAAGTCAAGCTTTGGATATTCTCCTTTTCCCTATCAGGTTCCCACATTCTATTCCCATCACTTCTTAATCTTTTATATCTAGTAGATATAAATGGACAGTGGGGTGGATTGAGCAGTGGTTGACAGATAGAGCTCAGAGGGGTGTGGTTAGTGGTGCAGAGTCCAGTTGGAGGTCAGTAACAACTGGTGTCCCTCAGGGGTCAGTACTGGCTCCAATCCTGTTCAATGTATTCACTGATGACCTGGATGAAGGGATAGAGTTTACCATCAGCAAGTTTGCTGATGACACAAAACTGCGAGGGGTGGCTGACACGCCGGAAGGCTGTGCCACCATACAGCGTGACCTGGACAGGCTGGAGAGTTGGGCAGAAAAAAACCTGATGAGGTTCAACAGGGGCAAGTGTAGGGTACTGCATCTGGGGAGGAATAACCCCATGCATCCATATAGGTTGGGGGCTGACCTCCGGGAGAGCAGCGGTGTGGAAAGGGACCTGGGAGTCCTGGTGGACAACAGGATGACCATGAGCCAGCAATGTGCCCTGGTGGCCAAGAAGGCCAATGGCATCCTGGGGTGTATCAAGAAGAGTGTGGCCAGCAGGTCGGGGGAGGTCATCCTCCCCCTCTACTCTGCCCTGGTGAGGCAGCGTCTGGAGTCCTGTGTCCAGTTCTGGGTTCCCTGGTTCAAGAAGGACAGGGAACTGCTGGAGGGAGTCCAGCAAAGGGCTATCAAGATGATTAGGGGATTGGAGTATCTTTTTTTATGAGGAAAGGCTGAGGGACTTAGGTCTTTTTAGTCTAGAGAAAAGAAGACTCAGGGGGGATCTTATCAATACTTATAAATACTTAAGGGGAGGGTGCCAGGTAGATGAGAAGAGCCTTTTTTCAGTGGTGCCCAGTGATAGGACTAGAGGTAACGGGCACAAACTTGAACATAGGAAGTTCCATCTTAACATGAGGACGAACTTCTTTCCTCTGAGGGTGGCAGAGCACTGGAACAGGCTGCCCAGAGAGGCTGTGGAATCTCCCACACTGGAGACATTGAAAACCCGCCTGGACGCCGTCCTGTGCAACTGCTGTAGGTGTCCCTGCTGTGGCAGGGGGGTTGGACTAGATGATCTCCAGAGGTCCCTTTCAACCCTGACCATTATGTGATTCTGTGAATACAATTCTTAACAGACAGAGAGAACTTGGTGGGTATACACAAGTTGTTATTAATGAATAAGTCTAAAATTTTTTTAAATTTAAGCTTAATTTAAAGAAAATCATAGTTTGTAGTACTGTGTAGTATTCTGAGAAAACTATAAAGTTAACAACCTGAAAATAAACTATGAAAGCCAGCAGATATTATCTATGAAAGAAACATCTAAATGACTGATAGGCTGAGAACATCAATTGTCTCATGGCTCATAAATAAATAATAGACACAGGCATTATATCAGCTATTATTAATGTAAGAATTACTTTTTCAGAGGAAGTTAAATCCCTATTGTCTACTTCAAATATTTATTAGAAAAATGTAGGAAAATATGCAGCTACTTTCATGTTATTTATGATTAATAGACCAAAACAGTTTCTAATTCAAGAAAATGAAGAAACTATTTTCTGACCTCTGGTGAATCTCATCCTATCAACGTCTTTCACAGTCCCATTAAAATCTTTACATCTTCCTTTGAACTCTGAAAGCCTTTTAAGCTTCACAACTCACCCTCTGTGGCACAGTCATTAGAGTCCACTATGTAATTTGGCCACCTGTGTCTTATCTAGAAGAGAATTTCTTCAACTGATTTAGAGGTTCAAGCTTTTAATGCAATAAATGAAGTTTTACTTTCATAAAAATAACTGAGAAAAATCATGCAAACTGTATTCGTGCAATCCAAATGTGATGAAGTATTGCTAACAGTCAACAAGTCCTTGAATTCTACACCTACAGATATTGAAGACTTCCATATCATCCCTGCACATACGCCAAGAGATCAGTGCTGGAATCTGATGGTTTCATTGGTGAAGCTCCCTAAAAGCTATTAGAGAGAATTCAAAAGATATCTCAATTATCTGTGTTATACTGATGCTGACACTATACAAGAACCATTCATAACTAACTCCTTAATAATACATTTTATTAAGATAGCACCAAACAACAGAGTGCAATTTTTGACAGTGTACATCAATCTGTATTGTGCATAGTCTGTGAAACCTCACAGAGAAACTATGAGCATATTTCAACACTGGGCTGCAAATCTCAAACACTGAGCTGGTTCAAAATCTAGGTCAAATATTTGTGTAATAAACTGACTAGCTTTTGCCAAAATTATTTAATGTGAATTTATTAAAAAAACTCCATGTGCATGCCCCATATTGCCCCTAAAACTTATTTTTCTTGCTCCTTTCCCATGAAATCAAGTAATCACAGGACCTTAGCACTGGCAATTACAGAGTTGCGTGGAAAATGGCAATGTTTCAACCTTATTCTCATCCATATCTACACCAAATACCATTCTATCTGTTACTGGTAAATATTTCAAGGTGCAGGTTTTCCATAATAGGAGGTAGAATTGAGCATGATAAATAAACAAGAGTTAATGAAAGGACAACTTCATAACCCTCCATATGGGCTCCATAAAATCATATATGAGGTACTTGGGAAAGATGTCCTTTCTTAACCTTTGTTATTATCCACTCGTAAAAGGCACTGATGTATATAATGCTTATGATGATACCTCTCATATACATTTTGAAGCTTTCTAATTACTTTTTTTTTTTAAGAGATGTTCATTTGAAAACGAACCTCAGTTACCTAAGCAATTTTAGTAACAAAAGTGAAACAGCATATCAGTTTTCTTATACTGAAACAATGGACATTATATTGTTATCAGTGAAAGTATCTGGGCAGAAGTACTGGACACTGTGTCTAAATTATGTTGGTTCCATGGGACTGATGATATATTCAGAGCACTGACAGATCTGCACGTCGTTTTGGAATGCAACGGAGTTAATATTTGTCCTGGCAAGGGAAAGCTTGGAACTGTATTAAAAAAAATGAACCATCTTACACAAAAAGAGAACCATTCCCAACATACCTTTCATGAATTTGCACAAACATGAGAGATTTCATGGATCTCTTTTAAAAATTGTAAGAATTTACATGTTCTCTATTCTCTCCTAAAAGTGCAACAACTGATATCAATTAATGCTCTTGTCAGTTGTTCTGGTGAAAAGAGGTGAAGTTGATTCTAGCAAGCTCCTGCCATGCAAAGGCCATCTGTTCCATCTTGCCCTGCACACAAACTGTAAGGCAGGAATTTGGAGGCAATCTTTGCAGCATGAATTCATCCTGTTGGATCCAAAAAGTTATGGCTGGAAAACTAATGCCAAAGGGAATCTGGATATTCAGAGAATAGCTGGATCAGCAGCACCCAACTCTATCTCAGAACTTACAAATAAAATTTCATTCTTTCCTGCCAAACCAGTGAACATATGTGCATTAGGAAGCCACTTAAGTGCACTGGCATGTACAAACAGCAAACCTGTATCAAATACTGAAGGCAGAACGGATTAAAAAATGACCCCAATGAAAATGTGGAGAAAAAAAATTGCTAATACTGTTATATAAGTCTATATACTATATGATAATATATAACATTATAAAACTGCATATAATATCCATATGCATTATTTTAATATAAGATATTAGAGTATAAATTATAAGGTAAGTGTTCACCTACCTTATTTTATGTATTTGTGCTGTTAATGGCACTGCTAAGGTGCAATTCCGACCTAAAATAGGTCTTCTGACCTATCCATCTTAGGATCTTAGGATCTGAAGTGCATGTTCCTCTCCATTGATTACAAAGTACAAACACTGTACATATTTGAAGTTAAATGATATGAACCCTACCCCTGTTCTTTTACAAATGCCATGTATTGTATCTAGTTTTCTTTCAACAAGGATAAATACTCGGGCTTTTTAATACTTTATACAAAGAGAATTTTAATCTCTTACCCATATCAGAGCTGTGTGCAATCCAGCTTGGATCACTCTCCTCCATAAACAAGACAATATCCTCACCAGGTGTTTCTTTTTTTTCTATTCAAATGCTGGGGCTGCTTTCCTTTAACCTTAACACAGGCGAGTCAACCCTTTTGAACCCTGTCATCTGAACCCATTTCATTTATTCCTGTCCATGGTAAGGGGGTTGAACTAGATGACCTTTAAAGGTCCCTTCCAACCCAAATCATTCTATGATTCTATGATTCTATGATCTGGCAGAATTATTATTGTCTGTTTAGTCGTTGCCACATGAGCAGCAATATTTATGTCCGGTGGTCCAGGGAAGGGACTCTGAAGACCCTGTTCATGTATGTAAAGCTTCTCATTTTTTCACACTTATTTTTCTTTCAATCCATCAATTTTACTTACAGGAAGTGTATATGTACAGGTGAACGTTTTTACCAGGGCAACACAGTGTTTTGGGCCACTGAATTATGCCTACTCTCTTTTAACTGGGCTCCTGCCCTGTCCACGTTGTATGTGTCGTGACATCTTTGAAGACCCTTGGGGCTCCCATGTGATCTCCATTAACTTGTGGTATTCCAGAGAGCTTTTCTGATTATTCATGGATACTGGAAGAGACTTCTACCCCTAAGACTTCTGCATTGCTAACTGTGAAAAGAACTTGAACATGCAGCTTAAAAAAGTTCCTATCCAGAAGCACTTTTATAATATCCTGGAAAAAACTTTAAAGAAATTAGGTACCTTTTTTTTTCAACTGAAAGTAGTTTTTGAATTCTCTCACCCTAGTTCACTACTTTTAAACCAACCTTAACTACAATTGTAATAAGGTAAAAGCTAATAAGTTTATCAAATCTTAAATGCTCAGCAGAGTTTGTAGTTTTATTAAGACTGATACATATATAAAGAAAGCATTATTTAGGTAGCATTAAGGTCATCTGTCAAGGTTGATTTCACCTGATATAATCCAGGTAATAAAATTATTTGATTCACAGCAGAGAGGGAACAGTCCTGGAGGTTCCTAGAGTGTGTCGAGGACAACTTCCTTAGCTGGTGAGCAAACCTACCAGGATAGGTGCCCTGCTGGACCTGCTCTTTGTGAACAGAGAAGGACTGGTGGGTGATGTGACGGCGGGAGATCGACTAGGGCACAGAGACCATGAAATGACTGAATTCTCCATTCTTAGAGAAGTAAGGGGGGGGGGGGGGCAGCAGAACTGCCACCTTGGACTTCTGAAGAGCAGACTTTGACTTGTTTAGGAGAATGATTGACAGAGTCCCTTGGGAGGCAGTTCTGAAGGGCGTAGGAGTCCAGGAAGGCTGGACACTCTTTAAGAAGGAAGTCTTAAAGATGCAGGAGCAGGCCATCCCCACGTGCTGTAAGTCATGCTGGCAGCAAAGAAGACCGGCTTGGATGAACAGAGAGCTTTGGCTGTAGCTCAGGGAAAAAAGGAGAGTCTATGGCCTCTGGAAGAAAGGGCAGGCCATGCTCGATGACTACGGAGATGCCATGAGGCTATGCAGGGAGAAAATTAGAAAGTCCAAAGCCCAGCCAGAAATTGATCTGGCTTCTGGTGTACAAAACAACAAAAAATATTTCTATAGATACATTAACAGCAAAAGAAGGGCCAGGGAGAGCAACCATCCTCTATTAGGTGCAGCAGGAAACACGGTGACTAAGGATGAGGAAAAGGCTGAGGTGCTTAATGCCTTCTTTGCCTCAGTTTTTAGTAATAGGACCAGTTACACTTTGAGGATCCAACCTCCTGGGCTAGAAGATAGAGACTGGGAGCAGGATGATCCCCCCGCAATCCAGGCAGAAATGGTCAGTGACCTGCTGCAGCACATAGACATACACAAGTCTAAGGGACCAGATGGAATCCACCTAAGAGTTCTGAGACAGCTGGCGGAGGTGGTGCTCACCAAGCCACTTTCCATCATTTTCCAACAGTCCTGGCTGACTGGGGAGGTCCCAGCAGACTGGAAACCAGCCAATGTGACATCCATCTACAAGAAGGGCCAGAAGGAGGATCCAGGAAACTACAGGCCTGTCAGTTTGACTTCGGTGCCAGGGAAGCTGATGGAGCAGATCATCCTGAGTACCATCACACAGTATGCACAGGACAACCAGATGATCCGGCCCAGTCAGCATGGGTTTATGAAAGGCAGGTCCTGCTTGACAAACCTGATCTCCTTCTGCAACATGGTCACCCACTTAGTGGATGAGGGAAAAGCTGTGGATGTTGTCTATCTGAACTTTGGTAAAACCTTTGACACCGTTTCCCACAGCATTCTCCTGGAGAAACTAGCTGCTCATGGTTTGGATGGGCATACACTTTGCTGGGTAAAAAACTGGCTGGAAGGCCAGGCTCAGAGAGTGGTGGTGAATGGAGTTACTTCCAGTTGGCGGACAGTCATGAGTGGTGTCCCCCAGGGCTCAGTACTGGGGCCAGTCCTGTTTAATATCTTTATCAATGATCTGGATGAGGGGATCGAGTGCACCCTCAGTAAGTTTGCAGATGACACCAAGCTGGGTGGAAGTGTTGATCTGCCTGAGGGTAGGGAGGCCCTGCAGAGGCATTTAGACAGACTAGATCGATGGGCCAAGGCAAACTGTATGACCCCAATGCCGGGTCTTACACTTTGGCCACAACCACCCCCACCAACGCTGCAGGCTTGGGGAGGAGTGGCTGGAAAGCTGCTCAGCAGAGAGGGACCTGGGGGTGTTGATTGATAGCCAACGATCATCATGGCAACAGCATCCTGGCCTGTATCAGGAATAGCGTAGCCAGTAGGACCAGGGAGGTGATTTTACCCCTGTACTCAGCACCGGTGAAGCTACATCTTGAGTACTGTGTTCAGTTTTGGGCCCCTCACCACAAGAAAGACATTGAGGCGCTGGAGCATGTGCAAAGAAGGGCAACAAAACTGGTGAGGGGTCTGGAGCACATGTCTTATGAGGAGGAGCTGAGGGAACTGGGATTGTTTAGCCTGGAGAAAAGGAGGCTCAGGGAAGACCTGATCACTCTCTACAACTGTCTGAAAGGAGGTTGCAGAGAGGTGGGAGTTTACCTGTTCTGTCAAGTGACAGGTGATAGAACAAGAGGAAATAGCTGCAAGTTGCACCAAGGGAAGCTTAGATTGGACATGAGGAAGAATTTTTTTCACTGAAAGGGTCATCAGGCATTGGAATGCATTACCCAGAGCAGTGGTGGAGTCCCCATCACTGGAGATATATAAGGGTCGAGTAGATATAGTGCTTAGGGACATGGTTTAGTGGTGGGCTTGTCAGTGTTAGGTTAATGATTGGACTAGATGATCTTGCAGGTCTTTTACAATCTAGGAGATTCTGTGACTTTGTGATTCTGTGATTTTTATTACGGTCCTGGGTACTCACATGATTCTTATGCCTGAACTTCTGTTCACAGAAGGAAGGCTGATTTGGGAATGCTTTCTTTTGTGAATAGTTCATATATATTTCAAATCTCTCATCTCTGCTAGACATTTAACATTCACTTAAAAAACCAACAAAGTGCCTAGATCTTCTTTCAAACTATTTGCTATTGCATGCTTTGAAAACGTTAGACCTTCAGACCAATGTAAGCCTCTCCCAAGGCTTTTGCCTCTGCAGACAGTCACTTAACTTCAGATGTCAACACTGCGTATCTGCCTCTGATCAAACCACAACTCCTTTCTTATTCAGAAAAAAAGAAGCAGGTTCTATTTTAAATGTGTTTTAGGATGAGATTAATTTCATATCCAGTCATATGAATACTATAAGGTTATTACCGGCATTTGAGTGACACTGAGAATCAAATTAGACTGATAATGGGCTCGTTGGGATAACGTTTTTGAGACATGCTGGGACTGTGAAGAAAGCATGAGACTTAAGTAAGCCTAGCTGTTTAACATTCAACTTTGTGGCTTAAGGAAGCCACAATTCTTTCACACAGTAATCTCTGCCACCTCCTGTCATCTGTAAAGCTTCTTGCTTTAAAACAGTTTAGACATCTTGTTGCTTTTTATCTGGCTGCTTCCACTTTTGTCTTCAGTTCTACATTAACAACAAGTCATCTATCAACATGGTAACTTTGACTTGTTCATCATGTGCAGTCTACGTCTAAACACGCCCTCCAGCTTGAGACAAATACACTTCTTTTATTTACTGGATTCCATGGTACCTCAAAGGTGCAACCAGCTCTGCTATGTGGTCATTGTTACCACCACTGAAATAGTGAATGAATGTCTGCTCTGAGTGTGTAGCAGACGTTGGCTCTCAGAATATAGGTCACTGTTGTTTGTCCTCTTCACTTCAGTGTGCTGTTTTGGGAGGAGTGAGCTTTTACACCTGCAATGTCTCTGTTGAAGATGGGATTCTAGTATCCATCTTCTTTGTTGAACCATTTCACACAAATATCTGCACATCAGTCACATTTAACAAGCACTCAGTGAGTCCTCTTCTCTTTCAATTACTTGACTTACTTTTAGATAGACACAGTCTATCTATCTCAGACATTGGTTTCATATTTAGAGTTTTCCTTGGTGGTTTAGATTTTTTTCTTTGTCAGTTTTTTACCCCTGCCACTACCAAGAGCTTAGCTATTTCCATTGTGTGTATGCTCTAGAATTTCCAGGGGTGTTGAATATGCAGTACTGGGCTCTTATCTAAATTTCAGCAATGACTGGGGCTGGTCATAGGTGTCTGCCAGCAGAGCAGTCTGGCAACACGTGCTTGAACTCTACACAGATGCTTGGATCTTCTGAAAATTTGAATACTACATTTGAAAATTCTGGGAATCCTGTGTCCCTTGGTCCCACTTCCGGAATATTTCTGTAATGCTGCCTGTGTGGTAAACCATGCATTGTTGGCATCACATGAATAAGAACAAGTAGGAGCAGACACACAAGCAAAAGTGATATAGGATTGCTTAGGTTTTTTTTACAGTGAGAGCAAATATGAAGCTTCTGCTCAGCTAGACGCATAAAGCCCACTGACACAGTTTTTGCCACCTCAGATGATAGAGGTTACCCGCCTTGCCTCATAATTATCTATTCATTACAAACTATGTGAGAGCAAGTTCATTCTCTAAAAACAAAAAAAAAAGAAAATTATTGCAGAATTATGATTTACTAACAAAACCATAAACTGCCTCACTTTTGTAGAAACTCATTGGAATGATCTACACTCACATTTTGATTATGAACCTTCCTAGCATTTTCCCCTACAGCCCAGAAACTCATAACGGCCTATAATGTCAGCCACTCCACAATGAAAGCATAACTATCCTTAACATCTTTTCATGCACGATCCAACTTCTGGCTCTAGTTGTTTTAGCAGAGGATGTTGCTCTCTGGCAACTGGCTTTTCCAGAAAGTTTTCAGAGCTCTTTTGAATGACTAACAAATCACAGAGATATCCACAGAAAAGAAGTAGCAGCAAAGCTAAAGGTGAAAGAGTTCTAAAGTTACTAGTGCCTCAGCAGATTCAAGGTTTCCCATGCATCTTCAAAGCAATCTCTCCACATGCCAGCCGGGGCAGTATTACTAACCAGAGCTGATTGCTGATTTCAATAGTTGCGAAAACATCTGTGTTCTTTGAGGATAAACACAAGGAGAGCTCCATGCCAGAGAAAAAAAGATCATCTAGAGTTGCTCTCACTAGCAGAACCGGGGTGAAGGAGACTATAGATAATATGAGAACACTTTCAAAGGATACTACCTTTGTTTCAGCCTACATCTCTCCTTCATCACAGCAATTGACTTTTATCTTGTTCTCACAGAATCACAGAATGGTCAGGGTTGGAAGGGACCTCTGGAGATCATCTAAGTTCAACCCCCCTGCCACAGCAGGGACACCTACAGCAGGTTGCACAGGACGGCATCCAGTCGGGTTTTGAACGTCTCCATCATCCTGAACTTGGCAAAAACCTCGTTCAACAAAAAGAATCCTACTCCAGGATACGTGTGGTTAGTTAGTCCTTGAACAAAGAATATCTGTTCCCTAAGAGTTCTGCTCTTGCAGGGTTAATCTATTTCCATCTTTGTTCATGTAATGTTTTGTCACAGTCTTCCTTTTTTAGCTTTATTTCCTCTTGTTAGTTATGTAAAACCTCTTTGTTGCATGCACCGTCTTTTTGGCATTTGGCTTCTATTTATGTATTTTTAGCCTCTAATTTTATGTATTTACTGTCATCTTAAAGTTATAAGCATTATTTTCATTAGTAAATGTGTGAGTGGTGCTGTAATATGGCTTCCCATAAATTTTTTTGTGGAAGGTCATCTGCTAATGTTACTCAATTTTTCCAGAAAGACAGTGTATATATCTTCCAGGTTTGTAAAGGTTCTAGTTTGACCATGTTTTCTGCTTACTGTCCAAAGAGTGTCATCAGAGAGAGAGATTTGTTTGGAAACATGTGGACATAACACTCGTCGGGCATGTGTCATAATGATTTCTAAAACAGCCTAGGAAGAAAAGAAATTCTGTTTTACCAAATATGATAAAGTTGCCTGCTGTCTGTTACCATCAATAACCATTATTTTTTTAAGTTTAAGATTTTAAGTATTGTTTTCTTCTAGGCCCAAAGGGAGAATCCCTTGCTGTTGTCAAATAATATTTTCATAATGAGATTAAAATTTTAAATTCTTTTAAAAAATGTTCTTTCCCCTCGGTTACTTTTGTTCTCAATAAAATCACACCTATTCACATTTATGAAAAGGTACTAATATATCTAATGTATTTGGAAGTATGTGATATATAAGTAATGCACATATCTAAGCAATCTTAATTCTTAATTAAAACAGGAGTACAGAATTTACTGATTTTAGAAGACTCATAACACGCAATAATGTTGGAAAAGCCTCACGGTAACAAGGAGGTGGAGGAGAGCAAAGGTTAAACTCTTAATGCAGAATAGTTACAATATTGAGTTCCATGGAGTCTCTATACTATTGCAGAATTACAGTTTATTCTGTGTCCTGAGCAGGCATATCACTCATGCTGGGGCAACCAGGAGGGCTGAAGGAGAAAATAAAACAAACATAAGTCTAAACTCAGTTCCTTGTTGTCCTTGTTATGAAAAATTTGGACTGGAAGCTAGCATTCAGAATAGCACAGCAGTCTACTGTACTAAAAAAAAACACAACAAACCAACATATTCTGAAACCACAAAAGCTAATTGTTTGTAAGGTAAAGCACATAGTGATATTTCATAAACTTACAGGAGCAGAGGATGTAGCCCACTTAATCAAAAGAAGTGGTGAATCTAGAAGTGACAACCAGAAAAGAAAAAGCAAATTTTTCATAACTGAACGACCTCCTATAACACGTTGAGTATATAGGTGAGAGATATTTAATGATTAATTTAAGATCCAGTGAAGTTATTGTCATAGTTTACAGTGATATATTTAAAGGAACTGGAGAATCTGAGCATATTTGCATAGAAATAAATGTTTTATTAGGTATATATGGTTGCAGTAAGATAATTTCTGCTACACTTGGAATACCTAAAATCCAGTTGTTAAGCTGCATGAGCAGTTTCACTATAATCAACAGTAAAGTTAGGGCAACCAGTTATGGAATAAAGTAAAATTCAAGTGATTGAAAGTATCAAAATTTTGTCCTTGACCAGTAAAGAACAGAGAAAGTTGATATCACAAAATAATGCATTAGCACTTTTACTGGAGCAGAAAAAAGCAAAGAACAAAAAAAGACTCAATGTGTTTAACACCAGAAGGTTAAATAGCACCATGCCTATTATCACTGCTCAATACTGACATCAGAAGATTTGCAACATCAATTAGCAATCGAGCAACTTGTTACAATTTCAGATAAGAAAGATGGGGCCTGGCAGGTGAAATTAGATAGGTACGTCTCTTTTTAGGTACCTCTAACTCTCCAGGAGGACATTATCAGTTTTCTAGATTTACATTTGAGATTAAATGTGTCAGTGAAATATTGTAGAAAGAGAGTTATGAGGCACTTGGTGATACTTCCAGGGAAGATATAATTGCTGATGATACGATTATTGCTTCAGCTGATGAGGCTGAGCATGATAGTACCCTGAGAACAGTAATGCTGAAAGCAAGCGATGAAAATATTGAATATCACAAAGATACAGTAGAAAGAAATAGAGATAAAATGCATGCTGGACCTTCTATAACTTCTAAGTGACTAAAAATGCAAAAGCAATTGTGATATTGATGAATCCCAATAAGGAAAATGAGAGGTCTTTACAAAGAAATTACGTGTGAAACATATGCTTCTTAATAATTTAGGAAATACTGAGCTGTATTTTTCAGTCATACGTAATTCAGTTTTTGCCACATTGTGATATTTTCCATAAGTCTTCATAGCAGAAGATATAATGTTCCTCTATGGTGTTTATAGTATAGTTTATCTCCTGAGTCATTTAAAATTCTGAAGGCATCTGATACAGACAAACACTAATTCTGTTCCCATGACTAGAAAAGACTGATTCTCTGTGGTTTGTTCTGGTACTCTACCACTGTCTTATTCAACATTTTCTAAAGGTCTTGTATAAAAAATATATGTACAGAATAGATCATCACTTATCCCACAGGCCCACACAAAATGTGAGATTGACCTTATTGGAGTAGATTCTTCCAGAAAAATCCAGAGGGCACTTCATCTCGTCTTAAAATTTGAGTCTGAGTCAAGGGAGATGAACCACCTTCAGGAAATGCTTATTTCTCTTTGTTAACTATACAAGAAACGTAGGATGATTAACTCAGATGTCAAACATTTAGGTATTTAAAGGAAATCAATCACACAGAAAGCATGTGAAGTTTTAATGCCCTTTCTTTTCAGTATATATGTACAACAGGGACAGACCCAATATAATAAGAGTTTCTCTTATTATAATAGAGAAGTTCCAAGATGTCTTAACATTGTATTGCCATTCTTTTTCTATGTAAATTCTTACTTTATTCTGTTTTTCTTCTAAACATGCCTCTGAAATCCAGTTTAACTTATATAAATTGTCTGCATAGTATTAATATGGTTTTCCTATTAATCTGTGACAGGGCATGAAATTTAATACTTTCCCCATGACAAATCCATGAAATTTATCAGCCTAGCCTATGCTCTGTACAGTGAACTATTTATAATCTATGGTTGTTAAAAGCAAAGGAAGTTAAAATAAATGAATAAACATGCAGAACTTTTCTCCCAATGGTAGATTCATTAATTACTTTTGTGGAATAAAAGTTTTACGTTATTCACAAAGCCTTCTCAAGCTGCAACCACAGTCTTTGTCATGGTACTGTATGTTATTAGTATTCAACTTGATGCTAAGCAAGCAACTAATTCTGAATAAAAATTGAAGAATAAAAGGAAAATATCCTCTTTGATCATTTTAAGTAGCACATATTTAGAATGGGATTCTTCTGCAGCCTTCAGACTGTCCTCAGTTGTCATAGGAACTCAATGCATTCCCTGTGACTACTAGTTCTTGCTGCACTTTTTTCTTTCATGCTGTTAGCTATCATCTGTTGCACAGCCAACTTCAAGTACTGAAAAAGACAAAAACTTCCAAATTGCATGATTGGCTTAAAGGACTTAAGAATGAACAGTAATCATTCTCTTTATTTGCTCTTTGGCACTGAATGGAGCTTCCATCAGTTTTCTCTGTTTTTCTGTCAGATCACAAAGTCTATATGGTCAAGTAAGTACTTCAAGATCTGGGCTTTTTGCACAAGCACAACACTTATGAGGCTTATTGAAAAGCTGGCAACACATTTTTCAGTCTCTGATGCTGTATCCGGTTTTTTACTATTGCTGTATTGGGTGTTTTTTTGGTACAGTCAGCGTCCACATGCTGATCAACATAGATCCCGTTTTCAAAATTTTAATCTGCCTTTCTCTCTCACAGTTCTGTTAGCAGTTTCAGTCAGCCTTGTGTTTATAAATGATACTCTCAACTGATGAAGCAGGCGAATTGTAAAAAACATTATTTGGAAATTTGAGGGATGCGGGAAAATTAAATGCATATTCTTGAAGGTATACCTAGGATGTAGTTATATTAAGCTTGCTAGGGGTTCTGTTTCCTTGTCATGACCACAAAAGTCATTGAGGGTGACTAATCTCTATTTGGACAGCTAACTTTGAGACATATAACTCACAATTATGACTCTCAGCTTTGTTGTCTATGTCACATTTTGCATCTGTCCCTAAGGCTTTGCAGGAGTAAGCACCAAAGTGCCTAAGTATCTTTCAAAAACCCAAACTTTGTCTATATTCTGTCACTGTACTCAAAAGTTTCCAAGATCACAATATTTTGAATATATACATAGTTTGCATGTGTAATACTCGTTTCAGTTAAGGCATCTTATTATCCTAAAGTTCTGCTTTAATGTAATTTTCCAGCTAGGCTGAGGTCAAGTTTCTTATCCAAGGCCCAAGATTGTATGAGCAGCTTAGACAGTGATTGGAAAATAAACTTCACTGCATTTCTCAGGTCTTCCTAGACTGCAGAATTTGGTGTTCAATAAAGTCAGAACAGGAAACTCAGATCTCAAAGAAAAAAATCTAGAATTTTAAGCAGCTTTAAAACATTTCTACATTATTTATGTTTTCCTTTTAGAAAGAGGATATAAAAAAATGCCTTATGAAATGTAATAAAACACTCTTCATTCATCCTGACTAATGCATATACACATGCATGAATCCAATATACTTTTGACAAAGTGCCTGAAATTTCTTACAAAGAAAAAGATGATATATACATATAGATATAAATACATATAGAATAAAAGTGTTGTTTTTAGGATGAAAAATAGCATAGCTTTATACAAATACACCACAAAACTATACAATATATTCATTCAAGATTAGCAAATTATTGTGATTATTATTCATTGGGCATCCTCATGATGGATCCCCAATGAATAATAATCACAATAATTTGCTAATCTTGGATTCTCTGATATGGTTATGCAGAACCATATCATCAGCTAATATAAATCACAAAACTGCTTCATACTTCAGAACAGATATTCTGATTTATCTCAGAGGATGATATCTCATTAAGAGGGTTTGTTTGATTGCAATGCTGAACCCTCTTCATTCCCAAATTATCTACTTTTTGAAACACTTTCCCCTTACCATCTTTATACTTGATGTATTACTGTACTTTGTGAATGTTAAGCAAAAGAAATCTGGGTTCCAAGTTTTTGAATCCAAAGGTCTTTCAGAGCAACTCCTATTGCAAGGGAACCATAGTTAGGCAGTATCAGGGTGTTACTTTTTTCCTAGGCGTAAACTTGCTGAGAAGAAGGGAGGAGGAAATGTTGCAGCAAACTTAGTTCCATATCTAGCTCTTGTTCTTGCACCTCTTGTATACACACATGCACTCACAAGTATGCACACACACACACAGAGCTACTGCTCTGTGCTACCACTTCTCTCTACCTGATAGAAACTAAAATTGCTCAGCAGCCAGGATTATTTTGCAGTGCCTATTCCCTTCCTTAGCAACCTTGCACAGCAAGACTGTACTCCAATTATGTGACCCGTACTGGGAACATGTCCCTGGCTAAGGGGCAAACCTGACACAGAGAGAAAACTTTGCCTCTCCCCAATGACTATGAGATTGCATTCAACCCTAGGTTTTATTTTAAGCAAGTAATCTTTATGAATTAAGGTAGTTCCGAATAGTGTCTTATAATTAATTACTTCCACTTAAAATCAACGTCTAAAGTAAATGCTATATTGGTACACAGAGTTGTTAACAATATATACAGATACTGAACACATCAAATAACCAAACTGTTTCACACACTTCAAGCTCCCCACAGCTTACTAAATGCCTGTTTGGAGATGCTTAGATTCCCAGAGCAGAAGTTAACACGTTCAGGTAAGAAAGTAAAATCAAGTATTAGAACCCGCATTAAAGATGTAGCCTGCAATTTATGATGCTGAGCCAACTGAAAGTTATTGAAGAATAGATGTTTCCAGTACTGTTAGGAAATAAGAAGATTAAATACATTTATAAAGCATGTGAAGGTGTGAAAGGTTGGACTAGATGATCTCTGAGGTGCCTTCCAACCTGGCAGTCTATGATCCTATGATTCTATGATTTTACATTATCATGGTTTCAGCTGGGGTAGAGTTGACTTTCTTACTAGCAGCTGGTACAGTGCTATATTTTGGATTTGGGATGCACAAATACAGGCTGGGCAGAGAATGGATTGAGAGCAGCCCTGAGGAGAAGAATTTGGGGGTGTTTATTGATGAGAAGCTCAACATGATCTGGTAACGTGTACTCGCGGCCCAGAAGGCCAACCGTATCCTGGGCTGCATCAAAAGAAGTGTGGCCAGCAGGTCGAGGGAGGTGATTCTTCCTCTCTACTCTACTCTCGTGAGACCACACTTGGAATATTGCAGCCAGCTCTGAAGTCCTCAACACAAGAAGTTGTCAACACATGAACACGTTGGAGTGGGTCCAGAGGAGAGCCATGAAGATAATCAGAGGGCTGGAGCACCTCTCCTACAAAGACAGGCTGAGAGAGTTGGAGTTGTTCAGCCTGGAGAAGAGAAGGATCCCGGGACACCTTATAGCAGCCTTCTAGTATCCGAAGGGCATCTACAGAAAAGCTGGAGAGGGACTTTTTACAAGGGCATGTAGTGATAGGACGAGGGGTAATGGTTTCAAACTGGAAGAGAGTAGATTTAGAATAGATATTGGGAAGAAATTTTTCACTATGAGGGTGGTGAGGCACTGGAACAAATTGCTCAGGGAATTTGGGGATGCCCCATCCATGGAAATGTTCAAGGCCAGGTTGGATGGGGCTTTGGGAAACCTGGTCTACAGGAGGTGTCCCTGCCCATGGCAGGGGACTGGAACTAGATAATATTTAAGGTCCCTTCCAACGTAAACCATTCCATGATTCTATGATTCTATGAGAAATGGTGTTGATAACACACTGGTGGTTTTGATTGTTGCTAAGCAGTGAAGGCCTTTTCTGCTCCTTATACCACCTTGCCAGTGAGTAGGCTGAGAATGTGCAATAAGTTGTGAGGAGACACAGCCAGGACACCTGACCTCAACTGATGAAAGGGATATTCCATATTACGCTCAGTATATAAAACTGGGGAAAGAAGAAGAAAGAGGGGAAAGTTCAGAGTTATGATGTTTGTCTTCCCAAGTAACTGTTATGTGTGATGAAGCCCTGTTTTCTTGGAGATAGCTGAACAGCTGCCTGCTGATGGGAAACAGTGAATGAATTCCTTGTTTTGCTTTGTGGGGCTTTTGCTTTACCTAGTAAACTGTCTTGGTCTCAATCCAAGAGTTTTTTCTCAATTTCACTCTTCCAATTCTCTTCTACATTCCAACTGGGAGAATGAGTGAATGACTGCATGGTCCTAGTTGCCAGCTGAGGTTAAAACGTGACATACATAAAGAACAGAAAAATTCAAAACTGATGTTTCTACAGAAGGAGAAAATTGTTGACAGGAAATTTAACCTGAGCAGAAAAACATACATCTCCAATGTTATTCAAGATGCCTTCCACTCCCCAAATAAAATCATTTCCCCAAAGGAGCTCTCATTTTAATTCTGCTTCAAAAAACAAACCTAAAAAAGTGAAGATATGAAAAACTTGGTCTATGAAGAAATTACCAGTAAGTCCACTAAGAAGGAGCTGGGTCCCTTGGTGGACAGCAGGCTATACATGAGCCAGCAGTGTGCCTGGGGAGCAATGAAAGCTAATAGCATCCTGGGCTGTGTCTAGAGAAGCATGGCCACTTGATTGAGGAAAACAGTCATTCCCCTCTATGGAGTCCTCACTACAACCCATCTGGGATATTCAGTCCAGTTTGGGACCCCCAGAGGAGATGCTGATGAATCTGCATGAGTCCAGCAGACTTGCTCCATCCAACATTGTCAGGGGCTGCAGCACTTTCTCTGTGAGGAGAGCCTGAGAGAGTTGGGCATGTTCAGCCTGGAGAAGAGGCAGCTTTGATAGCATCTAAGCAGCCCCCTAGCCTATGGGGAAGATGGCAAGGAGATGAAGACAGGCTTTTCACAGATGTGCATGCCAGGAGGTTGAGAAGCAATGACCATAAATTGAAAAGGGAGATTCTGACATAAGGACAAAGTTTTACATTATGACCAGATTAAACATTGGAGCAAGTTTCCCAGAGCTGTTGTGCAGTCTCCACTCTTGGAGATTTTCAAGACCTGACTGGATAGAGCTCCGAACAACCTGGTCTCAATTATTTGTTGACCCTGCTATGAGGAAAAGTTTGGATGAAAGACTCCCTGAGTTCCCATCCAACCTGAACTACAATATGATTTTATGATTTTGTAGAGGTCAAAATGTCATTATCATGAAAAAAAGATTTTTAAATTCACTCATTGTTTATGAAGTCACTTCATTTTAAGTGAAGAAAAGATACATGCATGCACATATGAAACTAGTTTTAAATACCATGCCAACATCCTGTAAAAAGGATACTCTGGCTGAACTGTGAAACCTGTTGGATAATTTGTATCCACAAAAACCAACACAGAACATTTGTATATGTATTTATGTATGTGTGTATATATATCTCTGCATACATCTTTATTCATGCAATAAACTTGATTTCCAACTTTCAGTAATTTTCCCTACTCATCCCACATAATCAAGATCTTGAATTGTGTATTCATTTCCAAAAATTTTCATCACTTTTAAGAATAAGAACTTATGGTAAGTCTTACTATACTTGCAAAGTACATTAATTCCTTTGGGCTTTGCTTCTAGCTGCTTTTTTATTTATTCATTTATTTTTTATGAAATGGGCACAGCATATATAATGATGTTTGGGCTGAAGGATGAAAAGGAATAAAATATAACCATTAAATTAAAAATGATTTTGAGGTCTAATGTGAAAAAAGTGTTAGGAGTCAAGAGTTGTATGGATTTAAAAGAAGATCTGTTGGTAAAAGCTGATGCAAAGTGATGCAAGTTAAGCAAAGAGCAGTATGTACAGTTTGCCATACTCCTGTCTAGTCTAAAAAAATTCATTAAAATAAAACAGTAAATTGCAAAGTACTGCAGAAGAAAATGTAGTTTTCAGAAGAAAAAAGTTAAACAAATGTGAAATGAAATTGAAAGATGCAAACGTACCTCTTCACTATGAATTGCGCATACATAGAGAAGTTTTTTGTCTACTACTTAACGAAAGCAAAATTGTAAAAAACAATATTTGGATTTCAGAGGTCATGTAGAACAAGACTGAACATTAAACCAAACTACCAATGTGAATAATGATCATAGTTATTCATTTGTGTGACATGATAATATAAGAATTTTTGTCAGACTATACAAAGAATTAAGATCAGTTTTCACCCCAAAGGAGCCTGAAATACAGAATTAAAAGAAAGAAGGGAAACACTGGTGATGTGAGTTGTTAAAGGTTAAGAAGCAAGATAGTAATTGTGCTAGGACTTGAACTTGCATCTCCCAGGACAATGCTGCAGTCACCAGCTTACACTGCTTTCATAACAGCAGACCAAAGCATTTAACCTTCCAGCAATGATGAGGAATTCTCTCTGCATAATGAAGAATGTAAGATCATACCCCATAATCTTTCTTAAGACACCCTGTTTATACAGGGGATAGCACATTTGGCCAAAACTAATTACAACTCTCAATTTCCCTGAAGAGTAGATGTCTATCACTGGCTTCCACAAATAATTGACAGTGAATTATCAAAGTGAATCTTTTGTAAATATCTCACCAGCTGAAGTGTATTTGCATGCGAGTAGGCAGACTTCAGTAAAAAGATTAAAATAATAAGCCAACCTGCAGAAATCAGTATAGGTACATGAAAAATTACAAGACCCAAATCCTGCATGATCAGACATATT
Source organism: Pluvialis apricaria (assembly GCA_017639485.1). Taxonomy (NCBI): domain Eukaryota; kingdom Metazoa; phylum Chordata; class Aves; order Charadriiformes; family Charadriidae; genus Pluvialis; species Pluvialis apricaria. The sequence goes on from CM030009.1 coordinate 100,561,565, forward strand.
ATTCACTGAAAATGAAGTCCTCATCCTAGCTTCAATAATGTGCATCTTAGTGGAAGGCTTGGCTGTTAAAGAGGCACAAAGTACTATTGTTGTCTGGACTTGCAGGAAATCTGCACCTGCAGTTTTCATAACTATGCCATATACCACTCAGTTTTACCCTCTGAATAAATACAGAAAGCAGTGGAATCTCTAAATAGTGCATTTGAATTGCAACTATCTGAATGGATTTACAGTATGTTTAGGAATTATTTTTGACAAATCCATTAAAAGAATCACAGAACCACAGCATCATAGAATGGTTTGGATTGGAAGGCACCTTAAGGACCATCTAGTCCAACCTCCCTGCCATGGGAAGGAACATCATTCACTAGATAAAATTGCTCAAAGCCCCATCCAACCTGACCTTGATCACTTCTAATGATGAGGCATCCACAACTTCTCTGGGCAACCTGTTCTTGTGTCTCACTACTCATTGTAAAAAATATCTTCCTTATGTCCTATCTAAGCCTACCCTCTTTCAGTTTAAAACCATTGCCCCTTGTTCTGTCACTACAGGCATTTGTAAAAAGACTCTCTCTATATTTCTTATATATTCTTTATATATGGAAAAGGCCGCATCTTTTGGGCCCTCCTCCAGACCCACTCCAACAGGTCCATGCCTTTCCTGTATTGAGGGCTCCAGAGCTGAATGCAGTACTCCAGGCGGGGTCTCACCAGAGCAGAGTGGAAGGGCAGAATCACCTCCCTTGACCTTAATCTGATAGCCTTCTACGATGGTGTGACTGGATGGGTGGATAGGGAGAGGGTAGTGGATGTTGTCTACCTTGACTTCAGCAAGGCTTTCGACACTGTCTCCCACATCATCCTCACAGGCAAGCTTAGGAAGTGTGGGTTAGATGAATGGACAGCGGGGTGGATTGAACAGTGGTTGAAGATAGAGCTCAGAGGGTTGTGGTTAGTGGTGCAGAGTCCAGTTGGAAGCCAGTAACAAGTGGTGTCCCTCAGGGGTCAGTACTGGGTCCAGTCTTGTTCAATATATTCACTGATGACCTGGATGAAGGGATAGAGTTTACCATCAGCAAGTTTGCTGATGACACAAAACTGGGAGAAGTGGCTGACACGCTGGAAGGCTGTGCTGCCATACAGCGTGACCTGGACAGGCTGGAGAGTTGGGCAGAAAAAAACCTGATGAGGTTCAATAAAGGCAAGTGTAGGGTACTGCATCTGGGGAGGAATAAGCCCATGCATCAGTACAGGTTGGGGGCTGACCTCCTGGAGAGCAGCTCTGTGGAAAGGGACCTGGGAGTCCTGGTGGACAACAGGATGACCATGAGCCAGCAATGTGTCCTGGTGGCCAAGAAGGCCAATGGCATCCTGGGGTGCATCAAGAAATGTGTGGCCAGCAGGTCGAGGGAGGTCATCCTCCCCCTCTACTCTGCCCTGGTGAGGCCGCATCTGGAGTACTGTGTCCAGTTCTGGGCTCCCCGGTTCAAGAAGGACAGGGAACTGCTGGAGGGAGTCCAGCAAATGGCTACCAAAAAGATTAGGGGACTGGAGCATCTTTCTTATGAGGAAAGGCTCGGGCACTTGGGTCTTTTTAGTCTAGAGAAAAGAAGACTGAGGGGGATCTTATCAATGCTTATAAATACTTAAGGGGAGGGTGCCAGGTAGATGAGAAGAGTCTTTTTTCAGTGGTGCCCAGTGATAGGACAAGAGGTAACGGGCACAAACTTGAACATAGGAAGTTCCATCTTAACATGAGGAGGAACTTCTTTCCTTTGAGGGCGGCAGAGCACTGGCACAGGCTGCCCAGAGAGGTTGTGGAGTCTCCCACACTGGAGATATTCAAAACCTGCCTGGACGCCGTCTTGTGCAATCTGCTGTAGGTGTCCCTGCTGTGGCAGGGGGGTTGGACTTAGATGATCTCCAGAGGCCCCTTCCAACCCTGGCCATTCTGTGATTCTGTGACCTGCTGGTCACGCTTCTTTTCATTCAGCCCAGGATGCGGTTGTCCTTCTGGGCTGCGAGCACACATTGCCAGCTCATGTCCAGCTTTTCATCCACAGGTACCCCCGAATCCTTCTTGGCAGGGCTACTCTCTATCCCATCATCCCCCAGCATGTATTGATATTGGAGGTTTCCCCAACCCAGGTATAGGCCCCTGCACTTCGCCTTGTTGAACCTCATGAGGTTCACATGGGCCCACTTCTCAAGCTTATCCAGGTCCCTCTGGATAGTATTCAGTCCCTCAGCCATGTCAGCCGCACCACTCAGCTTGGTGTCATCTGCAGACTTACTGAGGGTGCACTCGATCCCACTATGTCATTGATGAAGATATTGAACAGTACCGGTCCCAACACAGACCCCTGAGGAACACCACTTGTCACTGATCTCCATCTGGACATTGAGCTGTTGACCACTATCCTCTGGATGTGACCATCCAACCAATTCCTCATCCGCTGAACAGTCCACCCATCAAATCCATACCTCTCCAATTTAGAGAGAAAGATGTTGTCAGGGACCGTGTCAAAGACGTGTGTTCACATGGGCCCACTTCTCAAGCCTGTCAAGGTCCCTCTGGATCACATCCCATCCCTCAGGTGTGTCAGCCACCTCACTGAGATTGGTGTAGTCTGCAAACTTTCTGAGGATCACTCAATCCCACTCATATGTCATTAATGAAGATATTAAACAGTATTAGTTCCAGTACAGACCCTTGAGGGACCCCACTAGTTAATAATTTCTTTTTAGGCTTTGAGCCATGGCATTTAGCCAAGGAAAGCTAAACCATAAATGTATTTTACTTTCTACTTGCTTTTCCTACTCGGTGTTTATTTAATTTATTTTATCATGTTGGGAGACTTAATAATTTGAAATTGTCTTAATTTTATAAGTTCTGTTATTGATTTTCTTGATATTTAAATAGTCATGTCTTGAAGAGCCTGCTTTACCTGTAAGCAAAATATGTCAATATTGTCAAACGCAACACTGCACAGTTTATAAGTATATTCAATAATGAGAACAAGCAGTTTAAAAAAAAAAACCCACAAAGATAAACAGGAAGGTATACAAGCTTTCATTTGAAAGAGAACTAAAGCTGAGTGTCTTTCAGACTCTTATAAATACAAACCACCCACGAAAGGGTTCTCTGTGCGCAAGAAAAAGAGCATCGTTAAGTACACAAACAGGAAAGTGGAAGAAGATGGATAAATTGAGAATCAGAAAGAATTTGACAAAAAGACTGGGAGGGAGGAAAAGAAAGTAGGGAAAACACTGTCTGGAATACACAAACTAAAATGAAAGAAAAAAGTGATGAGCACTAATGGTTCACTTCTTTCTTGTTGCATCAGTGTTGTGCTGGAGAAATCATGCTGGTATCAGGGGGTATCAAATTCTGCAAAACAGCAGTAACTCTGGACAAACATGGGTTGGAGAGAAACAAAAAAAAAGCAACAGAGTGAAAAAAACACACCAAAGGTGAAGCAGGCATGAGCACCAAAGGAAGGAATAATGAACAGAAAAGAAGAAAGTCCTGGGTTCTGCGCCCTCCTCCCAGGCAGCACTGCCCTGCTGGGGCAGAGGGTGGGCTGATGCAGCGAGGGCCAGAGGATGTCAGAGGAGAGGGAGGGCAACACGCTGTATCACTTTGAGAGTCTTCTCAGAGGAGAAGATGAAATCCTAAAGATTGAAGTACGCTAAAGTATGTTCAAAAGCAGGTAGAAAAAAAGAACAGAAGGATTTCATAAACAAATATTTCTGGCAGATGAGTACACTCCAGGTTCCATAAGTGTTTTTTAAGAATAAATTTAGTTATTAATTTACTGTTTTATTTATTTGTTTAGTTACTAAGTGAACTGAAGTGCATAGATATTCTTTTCCAACACCAGCTAAGGTAGTACAATTTTCATAACAACTTCCAATAGGAGAGCCCTAGATGGAATTAATTTCAATAAACTTTATCTTCTACTTTATAGATATCTACATCTTTGCTTGCTAACTCAGGCTACCTTTGAAATCAATGGAAAAAAAAAGAAGACTGAGAATCACCTTTCCTGTTTCAGAATTTTGTGTTATACAGGTACGTAGTGGGGTGCCCTAGAAACAACATTTTACAAACACTTTAGCTTGTATTTTTCCATGTAGATGTAGCATATGCACTGCATGCACAGTAACTGCATTTTGTTGACATGTAAAGTAACTTTTACCAGTAGCCACTGTTTAGAACGTGCAATGAGATATTTATATGGAACAGTATCTCATAAAAAGAATGACACGGAAAGAGATTAGAAGACCAAAAAGTCATGTACAACATTCTGACTCAGATAAAACCAAATTTTGCTTTGACAGGGTGAAATAAAAGAAAGATTTAATGTTAGCAAGACACATGTTATATAAATTGCTTCATATTTGTTCATTATTTAATTCAATGGAACGTACTGGAACATCTAAAAGACCTCAATTGTCCCAGTTTCTGTTGCTTATCTTTTACTTGAAAGACAGAAAGTTCATGTGACTTATTTATTTAACTGTAAAGAAGTTCATCAAGGTTCCAGTACACCAAAGAGCAGTCGTATGCTTAAATTTAAGCACCTGCTTATATTGTTCCTCCGTGTGACCTAAAAATGGTGATGCTATTTTGATACGTGGTGAGAACATTAAGGAAGAATTAGTTATATAAAATAACCTTGCAGGAAGTTATTTATATACAAGCTAATTTTATTCAAAGTACATTGAAGGACAGACAAAAACTTCTGAATTACAAAACAGCAGGCTTTTATAAACTAAGAAAAATTGTAAAAAAAAAAGTTCAGAGACTTCGATCATTCTTATAGGCCTTCTTTGCAGCTTTTTCAGTTTGACTATACCTTTTTTGAAATGCGGGTCAGATGTCTCTTCAAACTGTGCGTGCAAAATAATACATCCTTGGATTTGTTCTCTATTTTTATTTTAATAATTTTTAACATTTTCTCTCTCTTTTTTTTGACTGCTACTGAGGACTTGGCTGATGGAAAAACCTAGTATAACTTTAAGAAAAACTGAGGTGAAAGCTTAGCATGTAATTTGACATATTTGGAAAAGATATTGGAAGTCTGATTGGGTGTTTGGGCACTGGAGAAACCATTATTGTGTTAAAAGTGACTGGAACTACAAGCATTCCCAATATCTTCTACCTATGTGCAATATGCTGTGAAACTAAGCTTGTGGACTTCCAGCTGGAACCTGGAAATAGGACTTAGGCCCTGCTTAGGATGTAGAAGGAATTGGATCCACAAAGCATGGTAGGATTTAGATGTCAATGCCCTGGTCAACCTAGTAACATTTAGATCGCCTTGTGCTTGACCACCTAGGTGGAGAAATGTTGAACTTCATTCATCCTTTTCCATTCGAGAAGAGTAAGAATTTGTTAAGATTGAAGAATAATAGGCACAACTATGAAAGATGCTCACAAAATTTAAGGAAATGTGAATATGCTTGAGGATCTAAATTACGGCTTCAAGCTTTAGGGAAAAAAAAAACAACAAGGAAGTGTTTTAGTATGGATTTAATGGGAAAGCAATACTGCTTGTCTTCTTTCCCCATCAAGGAACAAGTACAGCATTGCTAATAAACTGACCCTCTTCATGAATTTTAGAGACGCTACATGCATTAGAACAACAACTGCCCAACAGATGACTTGGTTTAAGTTTCCATTTTCTCTCAAAATCAGTGCACCATATTAAAACTTGTATAAATTTCTGCCCAGTTAAAAGGCTTATCATGATTTTAGTTAATTTGTATTTTATTTAAACTAGTCTCAAAACCATGCTACAGATGAAGGAGAAAAATATTCCCTGTAAACTTTTAGCCTACAGAAATAAAATGTGTTTTTTTAAGGAAACCACAGGTATGATTAAGATAGAAGTCTTGGTATTGCAGCGGCTCTCAATATTTCCTGCAAAACAGTTTTCCAGGCCTTTTTTTTCATGTCATGAGAAACAGTGAAGTTAATCAACATTTCTATAATATATAAACAGCCTGAATAATAATAATATACATTAAACACACAGCAAGAACAAAGTTTACAGCCCATTTCAGTGTCTGTTCTCAGTGTCATATGCATTGTTCACTTAGTAGGAGATGATTCACCTTAATATATATTTACATTTGGCATTACTTGAGTGTTCAGTCTCCTGAAATGCAGAATTATCTTCTCTGAAACATAGCAAGAAATATAAATATAATTCTTCATTTTTATATTTGTGTGTCCAAGTATCTATGGGCTTTGATCATATGAATGCCGATTCAAGTGCCATTAACCATTTAGTCATAGTCAAGGACAGGAGAATATGAACTCTAAAAATCACCACACAGTTAGTCTGTTTACTCCATTCAATCAGATACAATAACACAGAATTGGTTATGCTTGAAATCTCAGTGCAACAAAATAAATAACCAACTATCGTAGCATTATTTTTCTCAGATATTGAATATATATGCATTTGAAGTCATTCATTTAAAAGGGACTGTGTTTTTGGACTGTGCCCCACTAGAACCTTTCACATATGAATAGCTCAATTTGGCATTGAAACACAGTTTTAAAAATATGCTGAGTGTATTTTTTCACATGTGAACATCCACAGCAAAGCGCCACCTTCAAGTCATGTAAAAAATATCCACAGCCACTGCCTTTTGGTGGAAGGCTACTAGCTAATCAACCCACATTAACACAGGGTGTAATTGAGTTTCCAACATTCAGCGAGAGGTCCTTGCACAAATACATTGCTTACCAAGGTGTCATCAATAATGAAATCTAGACAGGGGATGAAAGCCTCCAAATTAGCAGAGTGTCACTGAGGACTTTAAACCTAGTATTTTTACAGCATCCCTCCAGGAGCTCTTCTTGCCTTCTGTAATCAGCACCAGAACTATTCACTTGCTCCCTGCTAAGCTTTTATCTCCATGAAGTGAAGGTGACAATGAAACACTCTCCTGCAAGATCCTCCTGGCAGCATTCCCACAATGCCTGCTGGACTGTTTTGATCCCATTCCATATGTCCACAATTTAAGCAGCACTACTGCTGCCTGTCTCTGAATTGTATCATATCACACTGCAGGGCACAATCCTGTGGTACCTGAGTTTCGAAGTAAACTTCTCAGCCTATTTCAATTTTCACATTAAAGAACATGCTGTCTGGAACTTGATGATTACAGGTTTGTAAGGACAGGATCAAACAGAGGCAGATGCTAGCAGGGAGTCAAGAGTAAGAACATTATTCTGCAGACATAGCTGGTTTTCTTTTCTCCTTTGAATGAATTCAGTCGTCTACAGCAACACTGATCTAAGCATGGCCTTGCAGTTACATACTACTGCAGATAAGTTTGAGTAAATTTCTTACGTGTGACTGCACCCAGGAAAGCAATTTAGGAGAGAGCTGGTTTTATCATTACGTAATTACAGCTCTGGATTATTAAGTGTAGGAACCGAAGAGTTAAGAATATTTTTGCAGTATATAAAGAGGTACGTATATGATAATTTACTTCAGCAACAAAACTATCAATTATTCTGTCTGCTGATTAAACACTGCGAACACTGAAGAATCAATTTATTTTTCAGGGCAATTCACTTTCATAAACAGACACTAGCTGCTCTTTTTTTCCCTGAAATCTGTCAAATGTTCTTAACTCATATTACATCAGCATTTTAGTAAAATTACTGATGGTCAATACCATAAATGATAGTTCTTTGACAGTGAAACATTCTGTCATGTAAGACTACTAGCTAGTGAAGATCTGTGTTAATTTACATGTTGATTTTCTATTCAGAGAGAAAAAAAGTACCTGGTGTTACCACAGCCACCCCTCAGAAATTTTAACAGAAAGATATTTGATAAAGAGTATACATTAAAATGTTACATCTCATCTGGCAACAACAGACATACATATTTATTAATGTTTATAAAGATCTAATATAATAATAACATAATAAACATTGTTATCAATGACATAAAGAGTACACAGGTTTTAAAATTAGTTTTCACCACTGGTTGTGGGACTACACTAGGGAGGGTGAGATCCTCAGTGGGCACTTTGTGTTCTTTTCTTGGTCCTTGGTACCATCTGTATAGGTATAAATAAGAAGTGTTTTTCTCCTGTTTTCTTCCTAAAATAGATTGTTAGTGGAAAGACTATATACCACAAAGCCTTGGCTTTAACCTTATCATAGGTGATTGCTCTGCATGCAGTGCCAGTGATGAGGGCTGAAATATTTTCCATCCCCTTCCTTTCCACTCAGAGAAGAGAGAGAGAAGCACAAGAGGAAACATGCTGGACAAATTACTGGGACAAATTATTGGATCACAATTATGGCCCAGGTTCTGACATCCTTCCTATTCCATTCTCCTCTTCCTTATTCATTCATCATCAGTACCACCATAATACGTAAGAATCTGTCTCTGGTAGATTAAATAATGATTAATATCTATCAGGTATTCTCCTTCTCTTTTCAGGATCATGAACGGTGGGAGATGGGTGTATTATGATTGGGGATCTTTTACATTACATATATCTCCATACATCTATGTATCCACATATACACTTATACATGGACATACATAACCACTGCTCCGAGTTCAGGAAGACTATGTCACTTTCCTTTGAAAGTGAAGTAGAATAAAATAAAAATTCTTATGTGGTGGGTCTTAGTCTCTGGATGAGTGCTTTCTACAGTTGGAGACTCCTAGGAAAGCTGTCTTTACTGTACAAAGTAAATTTAACATTATTGGAAGTCTTTATTTTATAAGTTTTTAGTATTTATGTAAGCTGAAACGAGGCCATGAAATGTCTTGAGTAGTATCCTTTGGATTCAGTACTAGTCAGAATTCCCAGGCTTCATACACGGATCAATCAATAGCAATGGCCAAGTCAGAAAAAGGCACGGGTAGCTGTGACCAAGTCATAATCTGCCAGGATTAATCAAATTTTTCTAGCCAGCTGGAGTTGATAGAAAGCATTATTTTTGGACATTACTTCTGGCCACTCGATGGAAATGAAACATCAGCGAGGAAGCCAGGACATTTCTAACACATGATCTAAACTGGTGAGCTGAATACGTCTCCAAACAAAGGAAATAATCCTAAAGTTACAAACTTGTCAAATGTTCTCCTCCAACTTCTCCACCGCTCTATCTTATGATTACACAAGGAAAAGCACATTTTTTCTCTGTGATATCTCATTGACTTTTTGGTCTCAGTGACAATGTGAAATATAAATCAGTATCAGAGAGAAAATAACTGATGTTAGACAGCCATGAAAGAAACCAACTCATCTGTGGGTTCCACAGATCCAAGATGTGGACAGGCTGGAGAGGGTCCAGAGAAGGGCCACCAAGATGATCAAAGGACTGAGAAGCCTGTCGTATAAGGAAAGGCTGAGAGAATTGGTTTTGTTCAGCCTTGAGAAAAGAAGGCTTAGGGGAGACCTTATCATCATGTTCCAGTATTTAAAAGGTGGCTACAAAGAAGATGGAGACTGCCTTTTTACAAGAAGTCACATGGAAAAGATGAGGAGCAATGGTATAACTTGTTCTTGGGGACATTCTGATTGGACACAAGAGGAAAATTTTTCACAATGAGATCAATCAGCCATTGAAATAGTCTTCCCAGGGAAGTGGGAAGTGGGAAGTCCCCAACATTGGACACTGTTAAGATTCGGCTGGATAGGGTGCTGGGCCATCTTATCTAGACCATGATTTTGCCAAGAAAGGTTGGACCAGATGATCCTTGAGGTCCCTTCCAACATGGTATTCTATGACTATATGACTAAGCCTGTACACTTAGCTTAAAAAACATGTGAGGAAAAACAAATTCCATTTGTAGAATCAAGTTGGCAATGAAGAAGAGTAGCTGGAAGGTTTTTTCTGTGTGCCTGAAGCTCTGGCAGCCAATCTGAGATGGCTGAGGAACTATGCTGCACTGTTCATAGCTGTCCAGTAACTCACGATACACTTGAGGCCAGAGTACCCTCATCTACATACCATCATGTCTTCAGGGCTATGGTCTGCTGTCAGTCTACCTTTGGGCAAAAAAACCCAGTAAATTGTTTCATTCCAAGATTCACTAATCAGTGTCAGGTATAACAGTAAAAGTTAGTGGTTGTTGTCTCCATCTATCTCTAGTTGTTGTTATAAACTCTTTTCATGAAGAGTGGGTTTTGTAATTTTTGAAAAAGTTTGTTATCTTATGGATGGTATAAATATGGAAAGTATAACCAAATTGTCAGTGTCTGAAAACATGGGGAGAAGATATTTCTGAGTTAAGAAAATCTGAGGAATGGTAAGTGAAAGACTTCAGGTGTCTGTATCAGAGATATGTAGCTATAATGAGACTCTACTGAGATCCAGCACTGTGGTTTAGCCCAGCAGGCAGTTAAACACAACACAGCCATTCGCTCACTCTCCCTCAGTGTGATAGGGGAGAGAATTAGAAAAAGAGGCAAAACCTGTGAGATGAGATAAAGAGTTTAATAGGACAGAAAAGGAAGAAAAAACAACAACAACAATAATAATTATAAAAGAATATACAAAACAAGTGATGCACAATGCAATTGCACACCACCAGTCAACCCATGCCCAGCCAGTCCCCAAGGAGCAACCACCACCTCCCTGGCCAACTCCCCCCTGTTTTATTGCTGCATGACATCATATGATACGGAATATCCCTTTGGCCAGTTTGGGTAAGCTGTCCTAGCTGTGTCTCCTCCCCGCTTGCTGTGCACCCCCAGCCTACTTGCTGGCAGGGCAGTATGAGAAGCTGAAAAGTCCTTGACTTAGTGTAAACACTGCTTAGCAACAACTAAAACATCAGTGTGCTATCAACCTTATTCGCATCCTAAATCCAAAACACATCACTATACCAGCTACTAGGAAGAAAATTAACTCTATCCCAGCTGAAACCAGGAGATCCAGATACTGTATAACTATATGAATTAATACCTCAGTATTACAGATATCCAAAACTAAATGGACTTTTGTCATTGCTCTAGTTTTGATGTGATAAGATATCATTTTAGCCCTAAGATACAGGAGATAAACCAGAAAGTTAAAATGATAGGAGAGAGAAAAATAAACTGTATTTTTAAAGCATCTTTGATTACTGCAGCTTTTCCATGTACCATGCATTCAAATAAATCTCTTTCAGGTCATTTAATGAAGTAAGGAATACATGGTTCTTTGGAAGCTTATTTGGCCTAACACTTCATCCCTTCCACTTTTATAGCAGCTATACTCCTTTCTGTCTAACTAGGTTTGCAGGTGGTGCCAATCATTGAAATAGGAGTGTAATTTATAAAGATTATTTCAAAATCCAATTTTTTTTAAAATCAAAATTATATGTTGAGAACTTAAGGAAAACGGGGAAGATGTGGATTTCTGAGAGCTGAGGCTTTGAAACATTCAGTATCATTAAGGGTAAAATTTTAAAAAAAAGAGGAAGCTAGCAACATCATAGAGTAATCAAATAATGGCAATTGATATTTTTATGAATGAACCCACCACTATTTGAAAAGCAACATATGCAACCACAACCATAGTGAATTAAATATACTAAAATGTATTAAGAAGTTTGATTATTTTACTTTTACTAATATTTCATTTTCCTTATTCAATCTTGTTTCTTATTCTGATTAATTTTTAGCAATTCTGTGTGTCCAGTTTTTAGGTTGAAGGAGCTTGCATCTTTCTTAAAGATACACAGATTTTTCTTAGAGGACATATGATGGGAAGAAGAAAGAAGATATCAAAGTCACAGTGACTTTTCAGTTGTCTGACATTCTGGATCAGATATATCTGGGTGTCTTAAAAATATGTTCATAATGGTTTTGCAGATCAACTGTTAAAATATGAAGGTATGAGTCCTATTTTAATTTGAAGGGCAAACTAACTTGAAGAACAAAGTTGCAAGTTTTGTCTGGTCAGATGGACTGTTGCAGAGATTTTTCAAGCTTACTGCTTACAGGAGACGTGAAAATCTGGTTTTCAATGGCAAAGACATGTAATCTTATTTGCCAGAGCACAGCTGCCTGTCGTCTTAGTGAAAAGTTAGACTGGAGGTGATATCTCATGCAAATTGACAGCCATGTGTTGGGGGGGGGTCACTTGTGCCTTATGAAGTTAGGACTTGAGAGTACTCCTGAAAGCTTCAAAAGAAATGCTCTACCTAAGCAATATAAATGGCCATATATAAATAAATCTTTAGGCAAAAAAAATCCGTGTGGCTTGCATTGAGTTGAAGCTGCATTTTACACATTTTTGTCACTTGCTCTTTGGGAATCTTCCCTACCTAGAGGGATTTAAATTTGCAAATGACAGCCACAGTTTTGTAAGGCCTTTGAAGCAACTGCTGTCATTAATTGTGCATTATGCAACAAGAAGCATGTCACCATTATTTAGCAAATAAGAATAAATAAAATAATACGTGAAAACTATTATAGCAATAATAGCTTATTGATTTCAATGTAATCTGTGAGCTAAGTATATTAAAATATGAAAAAATGTAGTGGAAAAATCTGTTAACACTTCCTCAAAGATAAACAGCAATTCAATGTTCTTCTTCAGGAACTAGAAAATTAATGACTAATTCTGAACAACAATGGGAAGAAGGAGACCTTGAAGAAGACCTCACAGACAAAAGAGCCACCAATGAAAAAGCCTATTTGCCTGATCTTCTCAGTCAAGAAATAAGAGAGAAGGTCTCTCAAACAGTTAGCAGCAACCCAAGGACACTCAGGTTGAATCATGTGCCCTTCACCGGGGACTGAACTAAAAGAAAAACAAAAACCCAAACACAGAACATTTTGTTAAAGAAATAGGTACTCAGATCTCTTGATAATCCTTCTGGGTTTTGGGGTGGGTTGTTTCGGGGTTTTTTTTTGGGGGTGGTGGTGGTTTTGTTCGTTTGTTTTATTTCTAGAAAATACAGAGTGTCATGATAAATAAAGCAGATCTCATCTGATTTTTCCTGGGAGGTTGATGATACATTAAAAATTACGTGAATAGAAATCTAAGCAAGGCTGATAATCAGGTATATCTTACTGGTATTCTTATCAGCATTTTGTATATTGAAAGTGACTTTATAATTCCACGGATGACAGAAATAGCAACAATGTCAATTTTACTTCTGTCTTGTTAACAAGTTAGGTCTTTTTTCCTGATTAAACAATATTGATGAATATTTTGGGATCTATGAAGAAATGCACGTGCTTCAGTGCAGAAGAGAAGTATTGACTTTGGATACCTCTCTATTCATCAGATCAGATTTTAGCACACAAGAAACAGGCATACTATTAGCTTATTGCACTACCGTAGCCTATTAATATCAACATTGTGCTTCTCTGCAAAAGTGGTGGCAGCCATGTAGTATTACAGCTGAAAACGGGATATCTGAATTCAGGCAGACGTTATGGTGTCTGAAAAGGCATCACGACAAAAAGCTGCTGCTTTCCTTCTCAGTTCAATCTGGCAGCAAACAATAATCGTGAACTAGAAAGACAGAAAAAAAGTCCGGTCATACCTGCCAAAACATTCATTGATGTTTTCCACGTCACCCTTCCACAGTAAAACCTTTGGTCCTTTCCAGTTGCTTTCCATCAGAGACTTGATTTATCTTTTCCATCATTTTTGTGTTGATGCAGACAATTCATTTGTTTGATCCTGTTCTTGTGTGTTTTATCAGTTGAACTAATCTTTTCAGTTTTCCTTTAGGATTATAACCTTCCTTTTCATCTGCTGCTACTCTACACCCATTCTTAAGGAGCATAGCTGCTGATTACAGGGTCTGGGAAAATACAAGCTTGCATTGCAGTTAACACAGAGTTAAATATTTGTACTGAACATTATGGACATGGTTTTGTGTTCTATTTTCTAATAGAAGTAATTAAAAGACTATGACAATATTAACTAGGTCATTAGACAAACACAACAGGAGCAAAAAAAGGCAAAATATAATAGAGATTGGGATAGAGTGATGATGGCTTCTCAAGACCCACAGACCGATTCTTACAATTTGCCACAGATTATTTATTTCCTCTGGCCTGTACTTCCACTGAGCAAGAAAGAAAAAAGCTTGCACCCATTGCCTGCTGAAGCTGATGATCTGATATTTGGCTCTTATTGTGCTGATTGTATTGATCTGCAGGTAACAGATTTCATGAGCAATCTTTGAAACCTTTTATAGGACACTTTAGAATTTTGTTCCAAACCAGAAAGCAGCCTAGATAATATATCATCTAAGTGTGAACTCTCAGTCAGTGAGTGGTGAGACAATTAAAACAGTTAAAATTATTATTACTTCAGGATTTTGCCTTATTGTCTCATCTGTCCAAAACGGACCTTATCAAGGAAAATATATTCCAGATTAATGATCTTTTTTCATGCTCTTAACCAACAGAGAGGCCTTGAAATGCCAACTGTAACCAGTAGCAAAGATTTTCATCATCAAAACAGACAATCTGAAATGCAATAAAATGCAAATACTTGATAAAACCAGGGAACAATATGCCATACATGTCACATATTGAAAGATCTACAGTTGCTCCAAGACAGATATGTTCAGACTGTCACACAGTGGCTTGGAGAATTTCCATCCTTAGTGGGAAAACCCCAAAATGAAGGCAAGATTTTTGGGAGTCCCCCTTGTGCTGCTACATAAACTGAATCCACCAAGTTCTCTTTTTTTCTGCCTATGGGATATTTTGGTAATTATGTGATATCATTATCATTATGTGATATGAAAAAAAAAACAACCCAAATTTTTGTGGTAGAAAATATATGTAGGAATTTACATTTCCATGGTTTATATATCTATGATTTTTTAAACTAAATATTTAAATTCAGTAATACTCAAGTGCCTAACTACAGGAATTTTTTACGGTTTTGGACACCTTAACGTATGTGAAATATCTGCATGGGTCTGACAGATAAGAAACAAGACTTAAATGAAACCTCTGCACTTCTGGACTGACAACTGAAAGCCAGATAGGAGAACCTGGGGGCCTAAAATGTCACTAGATCTATTTTTTCTACATTACAGAAATTTATGTCATTTTCTTTGAGATGTTTACTTTCCTGATTCATCTTGAATGGAAAAACCAAACTTTAAAAAACGAGGTGAGTGTGTAAGCAGTCAGGTTGCATTCCTGTATGACCTAGGGCAAGATACTCATATTAACAAGAGTTAATTATGAGAGCTGCAGATCTTAGAATATCTCACAGACTATTTAAATCAAGTTAAGTACCCAAGTTAATAAATTCAGCTCTTGATTTTATGTAGACTCAAGTATGTACTCAACCTTATGCAACTTTGTGACATGTGTGGAATGATGCACATAATTTACTTGCAGAAATATTGACAGGACAAGGTCTAAGGTCTTAATCTCGCTTTCTTAAAGCTTCATTCTTTTTTTTTTTTTTTAAATAAATTGAGATGCTTAGAAAAAACACTTTAATTAACTCAAATGACAATGTCATATTTTATGAGACCGAGTCAAAGAATCATAACATATCTTTGAAAATACTGGCTGGCTGGCTGGACCCTACAAATGCACACCACTTCGAGGCAAGCTGGAGCTATATTATGACTAATCTTACAAAGTTATGCAGGATATTTCATTCCTTCAGTGCAGGTTTGTTCTATGTGTTCCGAATAAGACTGTGGTTGAGACCTTACACATGCTTACAAGTGTACTAGACTGAGTGGTAGCAAGCTGGTCCCACCTCCAGCGGCATGAAGGTGTTCGGATATCCCTGTGGTCCTGGGGACAGTGCAACCCCATGCGATTTAAAGGGAAATGTACAGTCACAGTTGGAATTTGAAGAGTAATTTATGGAGCTTTGCAAATCTGTATGTCAAATTTCTTAAAACATGGTATGGCATTCGCTAAAATTATTTCAGACCACAAAGACCTCTAGTGTAACAAAACTACTGCCTTGGGACTAAAGTAATTTATTGGACAAAATCATTTAAAAATGCTACAAGGTCATGCTTCCTTGTATCATTTTAGTATCTAACCCTTCCACCTTTGGATTTGCAATACATTTTATGCTTTGTCCTATACAGAAGATATCTTTTCAAGGATGCAACCTGCAGGAATGTTCAGACTCTTCTACAACTTACCCTTTAAGTGTTTCTTTCTCAAAGAAACTCTCTCAGTCTTTCCATCTGTACAAGAGAATACTTAGAGAATTCAAGAGTAAAGTTAGAGCTGTCACAAAGTATTTCAACTGATGAAGCAGTGGTTCTCATCTCTTGTAGAAACCTAGAAAAGATTAGGATTTCAAAGCTCCTAAAACTTAGAAAACTAAGGCCAATGACTTTCAAAGAAATGTAGCCTCCTGGGAACAGAATGTATATATATTTCAGACAGAAAAACGTGAAGTTTTATATACATGCACACAAGATGATCTTTCGAGGTCCATTCCAACTGGTGTTATATGTATGCATACATAGACAGATATATACTTATATGTATATATACAAATCTAATATACAGTTAACACATATATATAAGCACTTTAATTAATTAATATTTTATAGTTACTATGTCTTGATTATGTGATTAGACAATAATAATTGTGTTTTCCTTTTAAAATTCCTAATAAGACAGCTAGTAAATATTCCTGTCTCATTAATGGTCTAAACACTTTGTGAACTTGGTTTTCAATCCCCTTAGAAAATTATATTTAGCTTCCTAAGTTACTAAGGACCTTCTTAATTTTTTTAAGCAAAGACAGAAATAAAGTCCAACTGATCAATATGACCTCAGTACTGGGATCATTGTATTTACTTTGTTTTCTCACTGGCCCTTCAACACAGAACTTGTTACAAAACTCTTTCTGATGTTGTCATGTTCCCATGTGTGACAGATACACTTGACCCCTAGCTGTACTTTGGTTCAGGCTGACTAAGGAGCAACAGTCCTCATGCCCTGTGGTGAACCTGAGACCTGGAAAGCTCCTGGCTCATGTACAAGTGAGTGTAGATGCCTCAGAAAAATATTTTGAAAGGTGGTTTTGAAGCCCAAAAATGCAAGATAACCAAAACACAGAACAAGATACCAGACCTAAAACGAAGACATCTGTCTTTTCTATACTATTGACTGGCAGCCAACTACTTAACTCTATGAATATTAACATCAGGATGGGCCCAGTTTGAGCTCTCCCTGAATTGCAGCTGGACTGCATGCCAGGTGACTCTCCCCTTGAGCAGGGACACCTCTCAAGGTTTGAGATCCCTTACCTGACATTAAGAGATCCTTCCTTGGCCAAAGTGGAGAAATCCCTTACTCGTGACGGATCCTCGGTAAGTGACTGATAGCATACTGAATTAACACTAATGAAACACTACTAATCCATGTAGCTACTCAATATTCATTATTATAAACTTTTTATAGATAATTCCATTAGAAATAAACCATTTTCCAAGTCCGAGACTAAGATTGGACCTAGCTTCACCTAGGCTCCTTAAGGAGTTTAGAAAGCAAGGGGGTCCGCTCTGAACCCCATGACTCAGCGGGAAGGTCTTCCTTACGCTTTTCGTCTCTGGTCTCTATTTGAATCATTCTAACTCGATTCTAACTCAACTTTCCTTTGTATGCTTCTTCCATACAGTAATTAATAAGATGAACCTTGCCATCAAACTTATTGAACCTTGGTAAACCACTGCTAAACTTTGTTAAATTCCATCGGATTTATTGAACTCCATCAAATTATAATTTAATTCAATAGAATATATTGTTGCTTCTCTCTTCTGAGTGAGGTGCATTCCACTCACCCATGACACCATGCTGATGAATCTATGAAAGGAGTAACTACAGAATGGTCCCCATAATGCATTTTTATTTGGAAATTAGTGAGTCTGCTGCAGAGAAACTTCTCACATGTACGGTAGGAAGGAGCGGAGGGAAGATATTACTTGCTAGCTTAAGACTGAAATTCCCAAAACCTCTGGTTTGCTGCTCCAGCCTCATCCCTTCACCAGAAACGTTACTGCTCTGTCACAGTCCTTCCCCTTATTCCTCCTCAGTGCTCAGTGCTTTCCCTCATTGCCTCTGCTTAGCACCTGTGGGCTAGCAATAACCTTGTCAGGGGGGAAAAAAAGATTGAGAGATACATAAATATGATGAAGAGTTTTTGTTCTTTTATTCTTAAAAGAATTTGATAGCCAGTAGTTAAAAGGACATAAAAGGAGCCTCTTTCCTCTTCTTATTGTAACTGCTCCTGTTCAATGATCAAATACTAATGGCTTAATGCCATAATTGTGTGAGTAATGTACAGTCATTACAAGTATGGATTGTATTACAGGATGACTCTCCTGTTCATAGGAATTGTATGCCTGCCCTTAGCCCGTAGAAGAACATATCTTCATTGTAACTCTGTGGAATTTTAGCAGGTAGTAGCCATTGTGGCAAGAGTAAAGCTGACAGCGATACTCTTCCACAAGTTTTTCTGACCTGCTTTGGTGGGACTTTGATAACGTTAATGAGATCGACATTAGCCAGAGTGACAATACTCTGCAAGCATTAGATCAACACACAATTGTTTGTTCCCCATTTGAATGTTTCAAGCGGAACAAAATTATGCCATGGTCTCCAGATGATCATAAGTTTAAGATTAGAAATGGCAACCTTAGACTTCTAGGAATGTATTTCTTTTATCACAATTAGTCTGCTAAATTCAGTAGGCATTTCTATTCTGTTTATAAAAACCTCATTTGCAGCAATCAATGTCTCCCATTACAAGTGAGCCCAATGCTCTTGCCCAATGTCCTCCTACAGAACACTCACATTGAAAACAATGTGTGCCTGGCTGGTGGAAGTTGTGGAACAGCCCTCAGACATGATGAGACTGAGGCAGGCAGACTGAGGCATCAGGGAGAACGCACATGGGCTTTGGTTAAAGTTTCTGCAGGACTCTTCAGAGTATATATCAGATCAAGCTAAAAGGTGCTCATGCCACTATACAGAAAGACACATGCTCAGGGGTCTTACCTTTGTCCACCAGTCCCATCTACGTATCAGACTTTCCCCTCTACTGTCTCTGCCAAAAAGGATCCTTGTCAGTGTCAGTGCTGAGCTGGTGTACCCTTCCAGCCTGCAGAGAACAGCTCAGCTCCTACTGGGAACTCTGTGAGAGCAAAGGGTGAGAAATGCAGAACTCCCTGTGTACAGCAGGTTTCTGTGGAGATAGCGCTGGCCTCTTCCAAGGACTTCCTTTGCCACTGAAGAAATGCCATCAGATATTTCCATTATTTTGACTTCATCTGTGTTGGGATAAAACTAACCATACCCCAGTGGTGCCCATTTATCTCCTTCATTGGGAAACTAGAGTAACTAGCACAGAGTCAGATACCTGACTCTAGATGTGTAATGTTAGGTGAGATGAACACCATCATTAACAACACCAAAAGACTGAAGATCACAATCTAACCATGAGGAGATAATGGCTTTTGCTAAACACACAAGCAATATCAGAAGCATTTTACTTTGTAAATGTTAATGGCTCATGAAAAACTTGAGTGATTTATGTTCAGCAACCTGTTCCTTACTTTAGATCTTACTTCACAGATCTCTTCCTGTGATCTCAGTGAAGCTTTTAATTGTACCAAGCATGATTAAAAGCCTTTCAGTGAATGCTGGTATTCACTCTGCTCCTTTTTCAAATGCTATGTCTACCTACTTTATTTTTGTAGAGTTGTGGAACTTGGCAACTCCCTACCCTGCAACTGATCAAACATGGGAGACTTCTCTATAGTTATCAGGACATTGCTTTACCTTTTTGTAGAACTACTCTTTAATTAATGGCTCCAAGGCCTGGATCTTCAAGCCACAGCATTTTTTTAATCTTCTGTCAACTTTCTTAAATCAAACACCATGTCTGGTACACTATTATAATATAGCTTTACTTTAAGTTCATACTAACATATTTTTTAACTGTTATAATTAGCTTTTCTATGGTCTTCTATCAAAAATATGAATGATATAAATGAAGTCCAGGTATTCTTTTAAAAAAATATTAGTGTTTCACTTCATTCTTCAACATCTTTACTGGGATTCCTTAGTCTTTCCTCATTACTTGACATAGAGGAAAAAACCTTAGAGTCAAAAAATAAGGGAAAGAAAAGACCAGCATTATCTCTATTTCACTGACATGGAAATTGGTCATTAACAGCAAAGAACAGAGATTGTCATGTCATTATGTCATCTTTTAAATTTAAGGTATATTTTATATGTATATACATGTGCATATATTTTTAAAGCACTCTTTGTCCGCAAGTCTCTCTCGTCTGAGACACTGTATGTGCACACAATTTACCTGAGCTAGACAATATTGATGTTATGAGAGGTAAGTCTTGCATATAGCGAGGAATCGAAACCAGAATAAAAAATGTTAATGCGTTCTAACTCCCTATGCATTATTTTTGCTGTCTTTTTCTATTTCTATTTCTATCCCCTAAAAATCTATAGAAAATCCTAGTCTTCAGACAATAGAATTATTTTTGTTAGTTACCCTTTATATACAGTGCAGTTATACAGGTTTATATGGTGTTCTACAAACAAAAAAAAAAAGAGAAACATATTCTGTTGACCCTAAGTGAAGCATACAGAAGAGTTTTTTCTCTGCTTTTCTTCAGTGGAGTGCTAGTAACAAGCCTGATAGAGTTACATTAGGCTATAATCTAAGGAGCAGACCTGTTTACTTGTCTGTTTAAAGACATGAATGCCTCACTCCAAGATTCAGCAGGCCCTCAACTTTATGATACAGTACTTTAGAAAACTCAAACCTCTTGTCTTGTGTTTGTCTAAAATTTAAGTAAATATACTTTTCACCCTAATTTCCACATTTCAGGTTTATCCATAATTTATATTAAAATCCACATTGCCTCCCCCTAAAAACAATTTGTTGAAATAATAGCCTGGGGAAATCAAAGGAAAGAAGCATAACAAGTCACAATTTTTTCTGCTTTGCTAATGTTTGTACTAGTGGGAATGAACTCGAGGCGTATGTGTCTTTATCTTGTTTGTTACAGAAAATCACTTCATTATACAACCTGCATTTTGTCTCTTGTGTTTTTGAATTGTGCCTCTGCGATTTGTTATCCTCCAGGGTGAAAGTATTTATGATATTTAAAATACTAAGTCAGACTTGTTGTAGCTGCATGTAGAAACAACTTCAGTCATATCAAGAGAATTTCACTGGTAATTAATTTCACCCATTGATGACATATTATGTAAATAATTCATAGCAGTGTTCAATACCAGAGTAATTTTTAAAGTTTTAAAAACTGAACTAGAGGAAGACAAGGAACCATCTAACTCCATGGGATACCAGCAGTAGGACAGAAGACCAGGTGAAAGAAAAGCAGGAGACAAAATATGGGAGAAAGAAGTAGTATACATATAAGGGAAATAGGAGTGAGGAAGATGTGAACAGAAAATTGTAAGTTAGAATTAGTGAGATAGAAACCAGTAAAGTGAAAAGGAAGACACACAAGTAAAATAGCAACGTGGGGCAGATTTTGAAACACATCACCAACAGGTGAAACAAAAGACAGTCTTTCTCTCTGTCTCGTGAAAGCAGCCATGGCAGACATCCTGTTCTGATGTTACTCCAGTGAGTACCTTTGTCCAAACTATATTGGGAGCTAAGCTTGATATGCAGAACAATTTTACTGTGTTGTAATAGATACACATTGGTGTGGTATTTGTCTTTTCAAGTTACCTGGTTCATCTGCTTGTGATCTAAGAAAGTGCAAGAGAGACAATACAGTTCAGGAGAAAGTAGTTCAGCTAGAAATTCTGTGCTACCATGGCAAATGTAAAAAATAAAATAAAATAAAAATCTAGTGTGACCCTGGGGAAAAAAAGGAAAAAGCTGTAATAACCTGTAGACTACCAGTATGGTGAATAACATTTTTCAAAAAATCTCCTACACTTTCCACAACTTCTAGATGGGAAATAAGGCATAATTGTCCTCAATCTTCCTTCTGTCTCTGTCCCTAAGACAAATAAATGGTGACTATCTAAAAATGGGTGACATTGATGTCTTGTCAACTTTCCTAAGTTTGGAAATACACTACAGAACAAAGTCTACTAGGAAAGTTGTTTTCATACTTCCTGCACTTCCAGAAATGAAAGATAAAATGAGTTTTACAAATGGAATGTCATCTTGAAACTGGTTTGCAACAAGGACAGTTACTCAGTCAATAATTATATATAACACTAGTTCATAATTTAATTTCATTTACACTTAGGTATTCATAAGACATTTAAAAAATGTGTAATTAGATAAAAACTTTACAATTTTATCTCTTTCCCCTGGAAGGTGCCATTTAATGTTTACACTGAAAGCAAAATCTGCCAAAAAAAAAACAGTAGCAAAAGACCTGAATCTCTTTGCATACCTTCTGTTGTCTCTGTGCTCCAAACAGTAATGCTAAATAGATTTCTAAGTTCTCCCCCAAAACCACACCTGTAAGATTAGGGCTGGACTTTGCCATTGTTTCAGTAAACATTCTTTCAATATGTGTTCATGTAGTGCCCATCTGTTTTTAGAGTGCATGGATATGAACACAGTAGTGCTGAAAGGACATTTTCCTATCACAGATTTGAACATATGTTCCTTCCTGGATTTATATGAAGCATCAAAAAGTATAAACACAAAGTAGTCACCTTTCCACAGAAGTCTTCAGCAGAAAGAGAAGTAGGCTATGCCAGCACAACCAAAGACAGTTTGGTTATGCTGCAGGTGTGTGCTGTGGGGCAGCCCGAATTGGTCCTGATTCCTTGGCTGCTCAGAGCAGGGGCTCACCAGCATGCCCTGCAGCTCCCTCATGGTCCTCATGCACTGGAACTCTTTCTATTTGAAACCCAGGCACAGGGCAGAGGATGTGGAAACTGATGGCGTGTGCTTGGGTTTCATTCTGAGGTGAAGGTGGGTTGCACTTGAAAATATTCCTACATCCCAAATTTTAGATGCAGCCTAAATATGTGGTATCTGTAACGCTCCACAGCTCATGGCAAATAAAAATTAAAAATCTTCATTAGGAACACTAATAGGATGTGTTGCTCTAAAAGGGAAGCTGGCTTTAGCCATACTACACAAAGAGCATTCTAGAAGAATGCATTTAAAGTTATAACCTGCAACATTTGGGTCTGATTCTTATGTACATAAGAGATCTTATACTCTTTCACTTGTGGAAAAGGAGTCTTAAAGCAGGAATAACCTCATGCTGAGACTTCCTTTTTATCTGAAGAATGCAAAGGGATAAGAATAAGGTCTTATTCCACAGACTACCAGGTACTTAACAGGCTATTCTTGGTGTCAGTAGATGGTCACTGAGATTGTGTCTTGTCAGTTCCTTGAAAACAGATTCAGCTATGCCCAGCTTTGCTGGGTCCATCATTCCTGCCTACCACTATCTTGTCTTGTGCAATTCCAGTTTGTGAGACCTAGGACAGAGTATTTTTACTCTGTCCCGCTCATTAGAAAGCTCTGTCATTTCTGTATAGGACTTGATCACCACTGAGATACATCTCTCCCACTTTCAGCTCAGTGTCATCACATACATGAGACTGAAGTTGTTTATTCTGAGCATATTTAATCAGTGCAATCCCAAGGGGTAGGCACAACAGCCTCACACATACCATATGACAATTTTACATGGCATATCCTGAGTCCTAAAGACTAGCTTGTCAGCCTTTATTACTGATGGCAATCAAGATTTTTCTCACTTTCATATTTGACATCGGAATCAGAGACAATAGCGGCAGTGAGGGAGTGAATCTGCCCCCGGAAGCAATCTAAAGACCCTGGGCCACAGATTTCGGACCGGGCCCAGAGTCCTGTCGCAGAAAGAAAAGCAGAACTGGCTAAATACAAAGGTATTAGAGACCCACATGTTAACAAATCTGGTTTTCCTGAATGCCACATCAAGACCAATATTTCTGTTTCAGCTAGGACAAATATTTCAGAAAGACATCAAATCTTTCTTTGAACACTTATCAAGCATCTAGGTAATTTGTTCTGTTGGTTAGTGATGATTCACTGTAAAAATGCATGTTTCATTTCTAGTCCAATTGACCTATGCTCCATGTTCAGGCTCTAGGTCTCTAATGTCTTTGATAGATTGAACTTTCCTCCAATGTTGGAAGTGTCTGCATTTATAGGCGATGATCAGGTCACTTCTCAACCTTCACTTTGTTAAGCTAAAGTGATTGAGCTGATTTAGTATCTCACTGTAATGGTTTTTTTTCAGAACTTCCATCATTCTTGTAGTTCTTTTTTAAGCCATTTCCAATATGTCAACACTGCTTTAAAATGAGTTCATAAAACAGAACACAGTACAGGTCTCACTAATATCATAGAGAATCAAAAATAGCTCCGTACTTGCATTTTTTATTCCTCTTTCTGTTTATCTAAGAATTCATATTTTCTTTCTTAGTCACTGCTTCACACCATGCACCCAGTAAAATCTAGGGCCCTATATTGACTTCTACTGCCTAGGGGATGCTTTGGGCCAAAATCCACATTGGATATAATCACATTTCAATATGGCAGAATACTTCAAAAGCTTCAGCAGTCAAGCTCAGTATGTAACACTTTAAAATATGAACCTATTTTATAGATGATTGCCTGCACAAATACAAGGAATATTTACCATATGACTACACCAGTATCTTTTAAAAATTGTAAATAGATTTAATGTATTCAAAACTTGTGTAGGATATTGAGGGAATATTTTTTAAAAACACCACTGAAAACAAGAAAAATCAGAGAGAACAATACTACTTTTTTTGGTTATGAAAGTATTATATGTCTTCTTTGTATCATATTCAGCAATACTAGTTACACAGTGGTATTGAATACTCAGTTAACTGATCCATGGGTGACTTAATGAGTCAGATTTATATCACAACAGTATTTAATTAAAATATAATTAACGACCATTGCCATGTTGTCACAAAGATACAGACACAGTCTCACAGTCCCAGTTTGGTGAAATTTAACAGTTTTCCTTTTTTTTTCTTTCTTACTGTATGACATACAGTTTTCCTCTAAGTATTCAGTGATCAGGCAAGACATTTCTTTATATCACAAAAAATTGCGTACCGCCTCCCTGTAGCACCACTGGTGCTATCTTGATATTTGTCATCAGAAAATGATTTTAATTTTCCTTTTTTTCATTTGATGCTTAGTTGGAGAGATCACTGGATGCTGTATGATGATAAAATTCAGCTACTTAAACTGTCAAGCAGGAGCACTGTCTGCCCTAGTGCTTTGCCTGGCAAAGCTCTGGATGGGACAGAGAGGACCTCTCTTCTTTGTGGGCAAGCAGCACTATCTTCACAAGGTCAGTGCTAAGGAGTTGGCATCTCAGGTAGGCAGTGTTGTGCCGGGATACCCAATCTACCTCTAAGTGAGTTAGTCCAAGAATTAGAGTTAACTACAGTGCCGCACATGCAAGTCTGGGAGGTGTCATCTGCCGCACTGCTGCAGTGAGCCTGCATCTGAGCTAACTTAAAGCTGGAACGACATGTCTACTGTGGTCTTCATTGTAGGCATACCCTAATGACTCATTTTATTTTTTGATCCAGGGAAAAATGTAAGAT
This sequence comes from Pluvialis apricaria, assembly GCA_017639485.1. Lineage (NCBI taxonomy): Eukaryota > Metazoa > Chordata > Aves > Charadriiformes > Charadriidae > Pluvialis > Pluvialis apricaria. The sequence continues at coordinate 100,587,203 of CM030009.1, forward strand.
TCAAGCTTAGGCTGCAGCTGGAAACTTCTAGCGCTGCTGTCTGAATAAATTATAATGGAAGAGACAGGCAAAAAGAATCAAATTGCAGTGAACTGTGCTGTAATGACAGGATCCTCAATTTTTTTTAAAATGTAGTCTTTTGTATACATTTATAGTATTTTTTTGCTTGGCTTGAGTCAATATTACTACCCCACGGTGAAAAATATAAACAAAATTATGTTTCCTTTTCCATCACTGACATCCTCCATTTGGGTCTGAACACAATACATTAAAGTTCTTATTTTTCTGCTGATAGCTCTGGTACCAGGGGAAATATTTTTTATTTTTTTTTCTTCATATGAATTCATGCTTTATTAGGTTATTTCAGTTGTCTCTTATTTTTAAGTTTTTTTCACAAGGGATAATTTACAGGCTTCTCCCTACTCCTTTGTGAGAGACAGATTGATTAGTTTGCTTTCAGAACCAAAGGCACAAGTAGACTGTGTGTCTGGGTAAAGAAACATCAGCAACACAAAAGACAATATTTTGACAGATTATCTAGAAGTCACTAATGTTAAGGCAACAAAAAAAGCATTCTGTTTCAGATTCTCAACTGTGTGAGATAGCAATATATGCCTGGATGGCTGAAACCATCAAGCGAAATAAAAATGTTTAGTACTGTTTTTGTTTTCTTAATATTCAGAGCAAATTATAAGACACTGAGGTAATATCAGCCAGAGTGACAAGTAGCCAAGAGACTTCTAATTCTCTTTCTGCCACAGGTTGAGGAGATATATGTGCTCCCAGTCCCAAGGTGAGTAGTGATCATACAGCTCCACAGCCTCTCCAACCATGGTACGACTGCATCTGCCCTTCATATCAGTACACATCAACACATGGATGCCATTTTGCCTCTCTCAAGGACAAAGCACTATCACAGACTGCTGCAATGCATGTTTATCACAGGCACTCCACACCCCTCTGAGGAGGAGAAGAATCTTAAAAGCAAATATCTGCTCCACATGAAATCTAGAAAAATCATTGTATGTTACAGATAAAATGGGACAGTGTTTTAATGCAAAGACCATTCGTGATGCCAGATCTGAACCCATCCATTCCCTGCTCTAATTACATTAGGAACAGTAACGTTGTAGAGAGAAGACAAGGAGAGGGATTTGACATGCAGATAATTATTGAAACAACACTGCAGAACTATGGAGTTACAAATATTATATACTTACTGTATCACACTGCCAGCTAGGATTACTGTTGAAAGATTTATCTTTCACAATATTTGCAATGGAACGAACAAACCTGTAATTGTACTAATCACATATGAAGCTGTTCAAAAAAGAGGGAAATTTATTGTGGGTTATTTCAGATTGCTGTCCTTAGGATTTATTTTGACAAGGGCACTTAAAGCTTCTGGTGAGCTCATTTTTAGTTTTCATATAAGTCTTAATAAATCAGAGAATTCCTGGAGATATGACTAGGTTTTCATGCCAAATCACCAGTCTTTTGGTTTACATGGCAACATTATAAAAGTTGGCGAGGCTTGTCCAGGTCACAGGTGTTGCAGAATTTTCTAATTAAAGGTCCATTTACTAGGAATTGTGGATGAAGAACACGTTCTACCGCATAAGCTTGACTTATATCTAAACTGTATCATGCAAATCTCTCCATGATAGACCTCCTCTGTGAGTAATGTGTTTGTCTAGATATTAAAATTATTTTCACAACCATTGCAATGCATATATTTTGAATATATATAATATGTATTTAAATTAACAATGTACTTTGTGGGTATAAAAGTCATTGTTTCTTGAGAACTAAAATTAAAACTAAAATGTTCCCTCCACCTCTAGAAGATGCATCTTATTTAACTTCCAATACTCAGAAATATAAAGGCGAATTTTGGAAATACTGTATTACTGATTCAGCCTGAAAAGCCACCTTAGGAGTGGCTTGTGTCCCTAGTCATAATCCCATAACAACCCAGTCATGTTTTTTAAAGCTGTACTGAAGAATGATAACATATCCATTACAATAAGGACCAAAATGTCAATCTTACCACATAGGATTTAGAATTATGTAGGCAGTATCCTAGTTCCTTTCAGCTGACCGGTAAGCCTGATGAGGAAAGGACAGGCGACCTCTGGCTGCCTTTTATGTGTGGTGATATGTTCCATAAAATCGGATTCACATCTGTGGTTAAAGCTGTAGCTGTGATACAGTACATGAGTTTTCTCAATAAAACAACCTCCCAGCACCTCCGATCTACTGCAGGCTGCACAACCCTTCCCTGCACAACTGGTAGTCCCTTTAGCATTTACCAAGAATACTTTTTGCTGCTAGAGCTTCCAGAGGACTACAGGCTCTTCTCTGTTTGGTGGTTGCTGTTTTTCAAGGTTGCAAGCTAATACAATAACATTTTCTGTAAGTGTATTTGTGTCAAAATAATATACTGGAAAAAGGAATGCAGTTAGCGCTTTTCATATAAAATACTGACAAGAATCATATGCAGTACAATGTAAATTATGCAGTCTTTGTGGAATCACTTCAAACATTGACTTCATTTTACAAAAAAAGGAAAAGCAATGTTAACTTTCAAAAAAGGAAGCAGGTTAACTTTTTTTTGGGTGGATTTTATAGCATCTGATTAAAACACCATTCAGATGAATCATGGCTGTTCTGTTAAACAGTAAACTTCGGACCAGGTGTCTACAGGAGGGCAGAAAGGAACTAGATGTGGGGCTGTACGGGGCTCCCTACAGCGAGGGCTGCATGGCGGCCTCTGTGAGGAGAGGCCGGGGCTGCTGCGGGCCGGACACAGCCGGTTCAAGCTGACTCCGACCGACCCACCGCAGGGCACGGCTGGGCCCCGCAGCTACGGCGGGGGTGCCTCAGGGGAAAATGAATTTAAGAAAAGGCAAAAACACCAGACAGAGAGATGAGAGAGGAACAGAAAGAGAGAGCAAGGTCAGGGAAGAAGGAGGGGGAGGAGGTGTTCCAGGGGCCGGAGCAGAAATTCCCTTCCAGCCTACAGAGAACCATGGAGAAGCAGATTGTGCCTCTGCAGCCCATGGAGGACTCCATGCTGGAGCAGGCAGATACCTCCTAAGGGAACCATGGCTCATGGAGAGCCCATGCTGGAGCAGGGGAAATGTGTGAGAGAGAAGGACCAGCAGATAGGAACCACTGGTTGCTGACCGTATTCCCCCCTCAGCCCCTGGCACCGCTCAGGAGTCAGGAGTGAAGGAGTGAAGTCGAACCTGGGAAACAGAGGAGAGGAGAAGATGTTGAAATGTTGTTTCAATTTTTGTCTTTTTCTTTCTTGCTACACAAATCTGCTTTAACTGGCAATAAATTAAATTAATTTATCCTAAGTAGAGCCTGTTTTGCCCATGATGGTAATTGGTAAGTGATCTCCCTGTCTTTATCTCAACCCACAAGAAAGAGTTTTCTCCATCTGTCTCTTTTTTCTTCAGATTCTAGTGCCAGAAAGGGAGTGTCCTTTTTAAAAGTCTAGACCGAAGCTGATCTCTGATTTTAACCATTCCCACTACTCTATCCTGAGCGCTCCCTGTTTTTATCCTCAATGATTGTGTTGCAGCTCCTCCACAGCTTCTCAGCTTTTCTGGCACTTCCATCACCTGGATTTGTATAATTTTCTCTGCTTTATCCAGCTCCCATCACACCTTTTAAGTTGTCCTTTAGAACAAGAAGAATGTTTAGTTTGAAAAATACCTGATTGTCATGGTGTGTGTTTTAGGTGAGGGGAAGCCACTTACTTCTAGAATGCACTTATTTGGCTTTAGTCAGCTCTCTAGTTCTTTTGGTTTAGATTTTTTTTTACTGGCTACGTGGGAGTGACAAGACATGTCAGTAATTTCCTTTCAGACTTTCTGCAAAAGCCTTCTGGCAACTAAGTATATGGCTATAAGTATCAAAAACCCCCAGGAAATTAGAGGTCTTTTTGATGGAAGCCTTAAAAGATCAATAAATCAGGCCAGTTTCAAACTTCAGAACAACACTTTATGAGACTGACATTCACCAATCCCACACTTGCTGCCAAGGCTTAGTTCTTACTCACTATCTGTCATTATCACTAGGTATTTGAATAATTAGTCCTTAACAATCTTGCCCTAAACTCACCATCAGTATGCAGTACTGATGCTGTGCATTCAGAGCTGCATGTGGAGCAGTAATCAGAGCTGATGCTGTAGTTGGCAGAGAAGGTAACAGCCTTGATGGCCTTAGTCCTCAAGGCTGGGGTGGCCAGGCTGGAGTGCTCTTCAGTGAGGGAGACCAGTACTGAAGTAGGTGACTTCTTTCTGCCCCGTTTTAACACTTTCATTGTTTTCAGTTCCTTCCCCTTACCCAAAGAAAGGGTGAAGATCTCAACTGCTTCCAACAACGTTGATCATATTTTTCAGATAAGGGCTTGTTTTGGTTTTCAGCCCACACATCATGCACGACTACTCTGATTCTACCAGATATCTTTCCCACTTGATCTACATCTTTTTTTGTCTTGCAGATTTTACTACTTGAACATATTTTGATGTCCACTGTGCTCTGCTGTGCAATGGAGACAGAAGTCCTCATTTACCCCTTTTTGGTTATGTGTCATTTATATATTTAAGCCCAGTTTACTCTTAGCAGCATTACTGTGCTATAATGCTATTTGTGGGCTCAAGGTAAGTAATGCCAATTATATCTTACTTAGCATGCTTCTACTTCTCTGGCTGCAACACCCCCTCATCTGGCTACAAGCTCTCTGTAGTCCTGCATATCTACCTTTTATCCACCTACTTATTCTCTTAGTAATGGCTTATTGATATAGAACTTTTCAACTTTCACACAGCATTTTTGGACAATCAATGGTTCTGAATTCAATCTACATGACAATACACAGAGATAAGAAAAGAATAATCTATGAAGCCCATTTCTCATGCCTCCTAAGATCATTAGATTTTTGAGTCCAAAAAAATGAAAGGATGTCTTGTATAAAACTATGTTGGAATAGTAAAAGTAAACATGAGAATGAAGACTGTTCATATATGTACATATATATGTATGGTAAGAAAAGTCTACTTGTTATGCATTTTTAAATTTAGCATTATATCAGTCCTAAAAATTAACATTATTTTGTTAATACAGAAAATCAGTAGTCAATTACTGATCATCAGTAATTAGATTAAAAACATTGTTATCATCAGTAAAAATAATAAACTTTGATACTAACATGATTAGAACAAAGTTCATGAATAAAAAATTTGGTAATGAAATAATGGAGTTTCTGAGAAATGCTGATATTGCTTCATGTGCTTTATGGTTTTGCTTGCATATTTAAATTTTTCTCATGGGACAGAAGTAGAACAGAAATGCGATGAGTTGCGCTATAGTCTGAAAACTCAAGTCCAATCATCAAAGGGGATTCACTTTGAACCAAAGTTCAGTAATGGTTTGAGGCCTTTGTGGTACTCTGCAGCATGGCTACAGATGTCCTAATTTTCTCCAAAATGCACATTTCATGATTAAGCTATTTTCTGTAACCATGAATTTTTCATGGCTACATTTTTCTTTAATGTATGTTAATTAGCTACTTCAGAATAGAGCAGCTAATTCTTCAAGGCATCAAATTTTAGGCAACAAAGCTAGTTAGCATTGTAGTTGAGCTTTGCAGGTAGTTCTTTGATGATAATCATTTCACCATTAAGTGGTGTGTAATGGGATGTATGGTTCTTGCACACTCCTTTCACTTCACATCATAGAACAGAGAGTAAGGCACACAACACGTAGCCAGTGAAGATAATCAGCAGTGAAACTTACATAATTTATAGCTTTGTCATGTTAAACACCCTGCTTTATTGAAACTATTTTCCAACAACATGTGCTTTGGAAATGGCACATATCATAACCACAGGCAAGGAAAAGGATCCCTCAACTTTAAGAAGGTAATAAGGACATGAAAAAAAAACCCAACAATAGTGTTGCTACAGAGAGGTACCATGAAACATCTGTGGTATAACTCCAAAGAAAGGAGACATATTGTTAATTGAAATATATTGATAATTCAGTTCTCTTAGCAGCAACCAGTGCTGGGAAGAGGAAGAAACATCTAGCTATATTTTGAATTATGAGTTTCCATAGTACCTGCACAACTCAGCAAAAGATGTACCACTCTCAAAGCTTCAGTAGTGAGAGAACACTGTAAGGAATATCCTACGGAGGACCATGTTCTTCATAAATCTCTTAGAGAAGCACAGAAAAGGCTTGGACCAGCAAAAGCCACAGTAGACTTGTCATTTCTCAGCTAGTCAAAATGCCTCTTGTTATGGACCATAACTAGCTTGTCACACCATGCTTAGATTTTACCTCATGATGGATCAGTTCTTAGTGATGCTCAACTATGCTTTCATTTTCACTGAACAACAAAATTTTTTCAAGCAAACATGTGAATGGAAAGAACTAAAAAGGAGAATTTAGGAAGGCATGTGAAAAAAAATCTTTTCCTTCAATTTCTTCTTGCACTTAGTGCAAGATATAGGATTTTTTTTTCCATTTTCTTTTAACTTTGCCACTTTATCCCAGACCCGAAAAGTCACAGATGCTGAGAGGCAGCAAGACAGGCCCGAATATATCTTCCTTTAAATGGTTACTGTTGTGTAGGGTCATCCATCTTTTACAAAATAACCTGTAGGAGAAGAGTACCCACCCAAGGAAACACGCATTTTGTCCTTTCTTCATCTTAAGGGCGATCAAACACTTCACATGTCTCAAGAACAAGCCCTAAATACTAGACTGGTTAATTTTCATCTTTCCTGTTCAGATTATACGGCTGAGGAGCGGAGAATGGCAGATTTGTGAGTCAAAGGACTGAGAAAGCTCAAGTGAGAAGAGTATTGTCTCTATACCGGTTATTGGGACAACTAGCCTGGAGAGTGGAACTCTGCATTCCTGTCTCTGCTTCAGGAATTGTTTCTCACTGTTTATTATTCACTGACTATATACAGAAATGTTGAGTAAAAATAGCTAGAAGAATTTGCCATCTTTCTCCCACAGGTGCCATAACATTTGCCTGCTTTGCTGCAAAATTAAGTCATATCAGCATGAGCAGTACAGAACACATATCCATCAATGCCACTGCCAGCTGTGTTTTCAAAAAAAGTTGTTGGTGCAACATCTTGAAATTTCTTGATGTGTCCTATGCACATCATGAGCACTTTTATTGCATTATGGGAGTTAGGTGGAAGTATTGGTATCCTGGCATTCAAAATCAAGTTTAGGCAAAAAGCATGTTATTAGGATATTTGGCTGGGACAGCTGTGGTAAATCAGTAGTACTACAGGCATCAGTAGTTTCAGGTCAAACAGAAAGGCACTTTTCCAGACGGAAACTGAACAAAAGGATTTTCAGGAAGGCATCTTTTTATCTTGCTCTAGACTATTCTTACACTATAATCAGACATATGGCACAATCTCTTGCACAACTATCCCTGATTAAAACCTGCCATGGCCCTGAGACAGACACAGTAGCAAGATATGGTACCTAAATCCATCTGCGTGAGATTTATCAGCTCTTTATTCATCCAAACCCCTTTCTAATTATGTATGCCACATGCAGGATAGGACACAGCAAGCAATGCATTCAGTAGGAAGTTTCCAACAGTGCTGCAGTCACTTGCAATGTGTTTGGACAGGGAATAGTATGATAATCTGAGGACGTCTCATTGCTTGGGACCTTTAAATGGATCAGACTTGACTAACATTTACCAACCACAAATGATAAATCAGTGGATCAGCCAAATCTTAGTACATACAACAGAGCCCTCCTGCCTGGCTCCTGTTTAATTTGGGGAAGTCCACATACTGTTGCCGCCACCTCTTTGCATAAGCAGAACACTAGTCTGACACTGTAACAACACAAAGTTGTTATACTTTCTACTTTCTTGTATTTTGTGCTCTGAGATTTTTGTCCATGTCAGCAATCAGGGACTAACAGCTGTTCTGGCTATTATGATTCTATGCCTTTCTTTTTGTGGAGAAATGTAAGTCTTTTCATGATATTGGAGATTGATACAGCCATGCGTATGATCATGTTTACTCACATAGTTTCCACAGATTCATATTGTGTAGAGCCAGAAAGCTTTATAGGTCATTACACTTCACTCCTGTGCGCTGAACTTGATCAAAACATTTTTCTAGAAAGGCAAATCTTTGATTTAAAGACAAGAAATGGAGAAGTTGCCACTTCACCTGGTATTTTGTATTAGTAGCTTTGCACCCTCACTGTTCAAAGCATGTTTCTTAATTTCAAACTTCATTTTTCTGGCTTCAGCTGCTAGAATTTGGTTCTTGTTATGCCTTTTCCTCACAGACTACTAAGATTTCAGAACCTGGCCTTTTTTCCTTGTAAAGGCACATGCACCATGTATCATGCGTTAAGACCTTTTCAAAATTTCTAAAATATCACTGTTTCTCTTTTTTGATTACCTCTTCTGTTTTTAACATCTTTTTAAGACTGATGTATTTGTCAATGTATGTACTGATCCAATATTAGTTGCATTCGTATATAGCAGTAAAGTTACTCTCTATTCTTGAATCCCAGTATTCTATTTTTGTTTGAAATTATTGTAATTATCCTTTATTTTTGACAAAGCTTTATGCTGAGAACACATGCCAAGTTCTTTGGTCACAGCCTATATATCCTATGAACTGCTGTTCCTAGCTGAGTTACTGCACATATGGCAATGTTAAAATACACCTTAATCAGCTAACAAATTGTCCGTATCAATTTGTGTATCAGCTCTTTTTCCAATATTGTTTGTCATTCCTCCATTTTTTTATGCCACTTGCTTATGTTTACCAGAATTTATTTAATATTTTTTCATTATTTCAGGTGATCATTGAAAACATTGGGTAGCAATGGGTCTTTTATCAATCCCAATAGAAACTAAATACAGTCTTACCTGAGGGCGAATCCCTGTTGACACATTCTTTTCTCAATCAGCCCTCCCAATATCCTATTGGTACTGTATGGTTCAAGTTTGATATTTTTGGGGGAGGGTTTGTTTGTTTTGTGTTTGTTTGGGTTTTGGTTTTGTTTTGTTTTGTTTTGTTTTTTAATTAGAATGCTATGTAGTACTGACACGAACTGAAATATAAAGTGGAATACTGACAAATAATTTCAACTGCGTAGATGTCTTGGCTGAGGTAGACCTATAGTGTCGCAAATGAACAGAATGGTTATCAGTTTAGTTGCAATTTAAAGAAAGAACCTGAGTGTGATGCTGGGTAGAGATAATTATTCCTATGCAGGCTTAACTGCTACTGTCATGTTCCATTAAAGCGTGCAAGATAGGTTTTCTCTGTGTCTGTCTATTATGAAAATAACATTCAGGAGAAAATGGTGATTCTACAGCCGTTAATAAATGCAAGCTCCTGTGATGTCTTGCAGTTACAAGGCCTGTGCTGTGTTAACAAAGTGTTTGTATTCCTTTTCAGAAATTATTTTGGATAGCCAAGAGAATAATTCAAAATAAAGAAAAGCAGCAACATTTGTATTCAAGTTACTAGTATTTTTGCAGACCCAAGATGTAATGCATTGGTGATAGTCTATGTATAAATGATGTAACAAAAAATAATTCTACACGGTAATGACAGCTAAGCCATCACTTATTTCAACTTAATTTAATATATTCCCCTTGGCATTACCATGGTCAATTCTAGAACAGGTAGTAGGCCTTGTGCTTAGAGTCCAGGCTGCCAGACAAAAAATGTAAACTGCCAGGAGATGTTTATATATTATTAATTTATTTCAAATTCTTCCCTGACAGTCACCAGCACAGTACCATATGACCTTAAGATCAGATTAATGGAGAACAGTCAAGACAGACTTCCTATTAAAAGAACTTCAGATATGATATCTTTCTTCACAAAAAGTAGATGAGTTTTTAATATGTTCTAGGTGTTGCCCAGAACTCTGAAGACAGATTTAGTGTACTGAGAACATTAAACTGAATAGAAAGAGTGAACACAGATCAACATCTCTGTCCAGCAGAGAAACAAAGGACAGAACAGTCCAGAATCCTATCTTCTATACCAGAATCTTCATTAAAAAATTAGGAATAGCTAAGAGAACACTCAATTTACCAGTACTACTCTTTAAATATTTTTCCACAAAAGTAGCAAAGGATGTGGACTCTGAACTGCATCTCTTTACAGCAACACACAGTACACAATGATTTAGCAAACACAGTATCTTGGCATCCTAATGGACAAGGGAGATGATCTAAAAACATTACACAGCTATTCTTAGAGAAGTCTGGCCACAGCATTTCCAAAACACAAAATATTATTTTCCATTCCTATGAAGTATTAACAATGGCAGACAGCATGCCTCAAACTGTATTCAAAAGGAAAATCACTTACACACTTCAGCTTGTGATTCAGTGACATTTCATATTTCCATTCTGGAAGTGGGAAAGGGGTCCAAATAATATTCTTCTCTTCTAATACTTACAGAATGTGACTGCAATATCTTGAAGAGTTTGGTCTATGAATTAAAAACAAATGTAATCTCATCAGACTCAGGTATCTCTTGATAGAAGAAATTTTTATCCCTTTTCATTAGAAATCAATTAAAATTATATTATTGGTAATCCCAATAAAAGGAAGTGATATCATCACAAAAATGTTGGTTGGAAGGTCGTCCAGTTTAGCCTTCTGTTTGAAGAGTCACTGCTGGACCAGGGAAAAGAGAGGCGCTGTGTTGAGGAGGAGCCTGAACCTGTGTCGCAAATGGGAAGGGTTGTTGAGGTTTCTGAAAGCAGAATATACATGAATACTGGTGTCAATGAGGAACAAACGAAAAAAAAAAAAGGCACAAAATGCCAGCTTCCTGAGCACCTTCAGTCACTCTTTGAACTATGGCCTCCTCAGAAGACAGTGAGGATCATAGCTTCTTTGAAATCAATTCAATCTTCAGAAAAACCTCTGGAAGGACCAAGAGACAGTCCATGTAAAATAGATTCAAGTTCATCTTGTATACCCACATTTAACCTCACTATTAGTTTCGGTATTTGTTTGCACAGAAGAAAACTTATGGTCATAAAAACCAAAATGACTCCTTTTGAAACAATCTAGCATACATTTTCTACTGAAATAATTAATTTGATATGATAGAGGAAAACTGTGTTTTGATATTTAGCTTCTATATGTTAGAAAATGACAACATGGTTCTCCCTCAGAGATACACACTTGATTACTGCACTATTTAACAGATTTAACATAAAAAAGGTTTAATTATGATTTCAAATTCCACAGTTACTGAAACTAATGTGAAGCAATCATGATACATTAATTCTGGAGCCCCAGAGCATGGAACCCTGCCCTAGCAATTAATGCATTGAATAGGAAAGGTCTTGTTTAATGGTTCCATCTAGTACATTAATATAAATACAAATAATAATTTTAAGACGCTGTGTCGGATAGAGCTTTAAACTATCCCCTGTGTTATACCACTTATTTCAGAGATTATTGAGCTAAATCTTCCCTGACTTGTGCACATTTTATTTTTGTATAAACTCAAAGGACTCAAAGGGGTAAAAGAATCCAGATTTATTCAGGTGTGGAGAGAAAGCCCACTGTGCAAATAATGTCACAGAATGAGCAGGTCTGGTAAGCCTTACCACATTACACTGCTGAATTTAATTTGAGACCCTATATTAGACATATTTTTGTTAATGGTCACAATAACTACAAATTGAGTGGAGAGATCTGAAAATCTGGCAGTTTATGATTAAACATCCTAAAAGGAGAATTGTAGCCCAAATAAACCAAATTTGAAATGAGAGCTACAAAGCACACATTTAATATTAAAATTATGCCTGAGTGTTAAACTAAATTCTACTGTTGTTTCTATTTCTACATAGCAACAATTAGTTGTTCATTAATAAGCAGACAGTTCAGACCATTACTGCTAAAAACAATTATTGGCAGCACCCATGTTTTCACTCAGTTCAGTAACCTAGTAATTTCTACAGCTGCTTCTGTTTATCGAATGCAGGTCTGAAGTCAACCTGAGTTATTTTAGTGAAAGCATTCAAATGTCAGCACTCACCGTGGTCAAATACTAAATTTTGACAGAATGCTCAGTATAAACGCCTCTACAAATATAACTTAGCACAAAGAGCAGTTTTAAGAATTATACTATGTCCATAGATATCTGGTGAAAAAAGCAGATATGATGAGCTCTTCAAGAATGGTCATTTTTAATGCCATACAGAAACAATGCAGAATTTAAGGAGTAAGCGTCTTTTCCTCCATTTCACATAGCATTTATGAGAGTATAATAATTAATTCAAATAGTTCAAAGTTATATACTTGTCTCTGCAAAACACTGGACCAAAACAAAACAATATTAAAAAAAAATTTAAAAGCACTGAAGTTTGTGCCACAATATGGAAGGTCTTCCATATGGATTATTTTCTATATGCCTTCTGTGTAAGAAATTATTATTGATTCTTTGCAAGGTTTAAGCAACTGAGGGAGTCACACATTGAAGGTCATACAGCAAATCATACCGACATGATGACAGACAGATAGACAGACTGAAGGAAAGCATATCGGTCCATGTATCTGTCCAGAATTGGACAACAGAAGCGAAACAAACCAGAATACAAAGCTTTATGATAGGAAGGATTAAAATTACAATTTCTGCCCTTCTATGCTAAAAAGATTCTGATATCTTATGATTATACACCACAGCCAGGTGCAGACTTGCATCAGATCAGTAATTTAATAATGCAGTAAAAATTAAACGACAGAGTAGTTACCTTCTGACCGTTACTCTCAATTACAGCTCTAACTCTCAATTTAAATGACAGCTACTGAGGCGTCATTTAAAACTAACAGCTTAGCCAGTGTTTCTCAATTATTCAAAGATTAATGTTCCCCAAAGGTGCTACTAATAAGGAAAAAAAAAATATATTTGGGTACATTACCAGTACTGTTGAAAGCATAATCATATTGAAGAATTCTGAGAACAAAAACTTGGTGGTTTTTATTATGTCAGTAAGATGGTCAGTATTTCTTATCTTACTGTACTTGTACACTTAAAACAGCTACAGGAAAAGGAGGTACACAAGATAACAATAAACAAGTATCTATGCCACTTTGCCAGGTAAAACTTTCGTAAATCTTATTGCCTCCAGAAGGAAATGTGTACATAGAGGTTCTGTATAAATTCAAGAATCAAAATTATGAATTACTATTTTTAATCCAGTAGCTAGCTCTAATGATATCTATACACTCTACCATTTCCTGGCAAATTACAGCTTATTGAACAATGCTTAGGAAAAAAAATACAAGAGAACAATTTTTAAAAGGTGAGCTTTTTTTATAGACTACTTCAGTTTTAGATATGGATGAAGATATTTCCAGAATATGTACTTATGAAGTGCTTAATTTAAAGCTGTATTCATCTGTCATTTCATGGTAGAACTGATAGGAAAGTTAGGACTTAACAGACTTTAATAAAACAAAATTCTCTTAGTTCATGCTTACTTTTTTCAGGTTAATTAACAAGTTTTAGTAATATGTTGACAAATATGGGCACAGGATTTTATATTACCGTCTGTTTAACAAAAGGAATTAACCAGATCTCAGGAAACTGTGCACATACCTATTTCTAGAAAAGAAAGAGCTTTAAGTTGTGGAAATAATGTACTATCTGGTAATTTATACACAGTAGTTTACATATGGAGAACTATACATTAGAAAAAAATTATTTGCATTTTTTGCTCATCATAATAGATTTGTGCCAGTTTGTCTTGCGTTAAATTAGAGTAGAATATTTTATATCTCTGTGCCTTGACGTGATACTGGGGTAGCCCTTGACATCTACTGTTCCAGTGCTACAATGCCTAATTTCTAACTGCTGAGACGCAGAGCTTCAAAAATAAATAATTAACTGCAGTAGGATTTGGGATCACAGTTCAAGACACTTCTCATCAGTCATATTGCCTGTACAGCTACAGTTCCATTTCTGTTCATACCTTGAACAAACACTATTTCTGAAGATAGGCAGCTTTTCTCTCACACCTAAGTGCATTTAGGACTCACCCATGAAATGTGAGGTCTAGGAAACAATTTCTGCTACCAGGTGAACATAGGGTCCTCCTGTCTCTTGTAACCTTTATAGAAACATCATTAAAAAGGGTATAATTTGCTATCAAACCTATGTCTTCCAACTGATCATGTTTTCCTTGACCTTGCTTGTCAATGCAGCCCAGGTCATGAAATTACTTTTGTTTGATAAACGTTAACATGGGAAGAAACACTAAGTAAAAGAAAGGACAGTTTATTGTTGACCTAGATTTTGGTAAAGCTTTAAAAACTGTGTCCCATAAGATCCTTATGGAGAAGCTGATGAAACATGAGCTGGATGAGCAGACAATGAGGTAGACTGAAAACTGTGTGATCAGCCAGGCTCAGAGGGTGGTGGTCAGTGGCACAAAGTCTAGTTGGAGGCCACTAAATACCAGTGTACCCCAGGGGTCAATACCAGGTTCAGTCCTCTAACATCTTCATTACTGATCTGAATGATGGGGCAGAGTGTACCCTCAGTAAGTTTGCAGATGACATCAAAGTGGGAGGAGGCTGTTATAGGAGAGGGTCACACTGCTATCCAGAGGGACCTCAACAGGCTGGAGAAATTGTTTGACAGGAATCTCATTAAGTTCAACAGGGTGAAGTGCAAAGTCCTGTGGAGAGAGGAGGGGAGGGGAGGGGAGGGGAGGGGGGAAAGTAGCACTTTTTCAGGAATGCATGGGTTCCAATGAGGGTGGGAGGTTTTCTTAGGAAAGCTTATGATAATTAGGTCAGTTTTGGGAACAAGGACCCCAGACTGCAAGATTTTTTTTTCAGTTTTGTATATGTATTTTTCCATATTTCCTTTCTGCAGTCTGTGAAAATATGTGAAATAATAGTTTTCTCATCCCGTTTTATAAAGAATTGCTTACTAACATTGCTTTTTTTGGTTTTTTTTAAGATTTCAGAGGAAGAGACAAAAATCTAATTTAAATAAAGAGTCCATGTCTTTTGTGATGTTTTCCCTTAGCAATTATTCTTCAAATGTGAAAGATAAACATGCTTTCTCTTGACTCTGGGAAGAGAAATCAGTAGAATTCACATACTGTCCTCTATGCATTCCATCTAATCGGGCTGGGACTAAAGAAATGACTGCTCTGCTCAGGTACAGCAGGAAGAAGAGCAACAAATCATATCTGTGGGAAATGAAGTTCTATGACGCCATCTTTTGTGACCCAGCATTAGCCAAGTCTTTTTAAAACAAAGCTATAGGTCCCATAAGCGACAACTAGGGCTTGATCTAAGAACAGAATGGCATTGAACTTCCTTTTTTCTTTCCTTTTCCTTTTTTTTTCTTCTGATTGGTGTCTGTCTTCAGTGAAGATATATTTCACCTGCTTACATGGAATAAAATCTGCTGAAAGAGCTTATGCTTTTGAAGGGTATTCTTTGTCTGTTCTGCCAATCAGGATAAAAACAGTAGTGAGAGAAAGGGATAAGAAGTGTAAATCGAGAGTGTCTCTCTATTTATCTTTCTTGCAGATTTTTTTATGGTATTTTCCTTCTAAAGAGTGCAAATTCACAAAGCACAGAGAGGTCAGTTTGACTTTGCCCACCACACAATTAACTCTCAAGTATTTGGCACAAGCAGCAAATGGATTTTACAAAAGGTAAAAACACAATTTTTGTAGTTGGTCCATTTGCATTTGTCCTTTACCTGACAGAATGAAAATCCTATTAGTCTGAATGACTGCACCTGCATAAGAATAGAAAGATACCAAATGCTGCTATATAAATATCATGGTTCTGGAAATACTTCAGTGTCTGAGCTTGCACGGGAAATTTGGACAGATCAGTCCTCATATCACAAGAACCATACACCTGAAATCTCAGGACTGGTAGCAGATTCCAAAATTATTTTTTCTTTATTACAGCACCTCCAAACAGGTGCAGATCAGAGGATACTACAGCATTCTGAATGAATGAGAGAGGACTAGATCACTTCACTTCTGCATCACTCTTACATAGTAAATGAAATCATGCATGGAAAACATTCTTTAGAGTATCAGAACATAAAGATGAAATTTATTTCATTTTGAACATCTAAATATTAGTTTTCTAAATCTAAATTAGTCACTGTACATATCCATACAGTTAATGGAGGTAAAGGTGGTTCCAGTGCCAGTTCATTCAACCTGTCTTGTATGTTAATCCTTGCAGGAAATGTTTTGCCCTCTAAAGGTGCAAATTTGCCTTACGTGGTCCTGCAGGTCACTACTTCCTGCAGATGACAGTGATCTGGGTTGACTATTTAAGTTTAGACAAATAACTTTCAGATGTCTAAGTTAGCTCAAATGAATCTCACCGCGAATGCCAATAAGAGCTGTACCATTTTAGTATTTAATGCTTCCTTCTTTTTTTTTTTAAGGCCTCTATTTTTATCCACACATTTTAACAGTAAGCATTTAAATGCCACTTGAATTTATTTAAGAATTTTCAAGGTACTTTACAGAGAGCTCTGAGCTATAGTTTTAATAATAAAAACTTTGCTTTTAAATTACTTAACTATATTTTTGTATTACTTATAAGCAAAGTATAAACAGTTTCTCTTCAATAAAAATTAACTCTTAGTAAAAGATCTACATGTGAATACATATGGAAATGAATATCCGTAAAAATAGGAGGTACTACAAAATTTTGGCTTATGTCATATATTATAAAAATAAACATATATGGAATATGAAACAAATGCAGAGCCTCTTGGTAATTAGTATTCAAACCAATCATGACACTTGCATGTTCTACATGAAAAAGAAAGAGTTTTGAATTTTCTTTGAATGATGCCATCTATACTGGAAAAACACTTATGTTTTCCAGTATTTTCTTCAGGGTGTCTGACCACTAAACAGAACTCTATTTGATTAGTCCATTTTGTTCTGCATGTAATCAACAAAGATCTCCTTCCGTTACACAAAATGAGATTAAGTTACTGCTTTTATGAAGCATTGGCAGAGGTATTTTACATGTACCATAATATAATCTTACCCAATGAAATGGTGCTTAACTGAAAACTATAAAATGAAACAGAAAGTTAACCAAGGTTGCTATTCAAGATTACTGGGAAGTTTGTTACACACGGGTCATTAATGTAAACTACCTCAGAAGCATTACAGGGACTTTTCAAGGTTGACCTTTCTCCCTCTCCAAACCATATTTTATGTTTTTAGAATACTCCTTAATAAAACAGAACATTTCTTTCCAGATTTGGGCTGTCAAAATGTGAGCTGCTTTACCTTGATCATGTTCCTTTAAAGCTGTTTCTAATACTTATTTGAAGCCTAAGTTTAGTGTGTATAGGTGACTTATTCAAGAATACATATAAATTAGCTGATTCCTATTTAAGTGGTACTAGACATTATTAGAATCAGTGATGGGATAGACTAAAATAGTTCTGAAAGAGTAATAAGTGGGGACTAGGAGGAAATTGCATACCCTAGGAAAAACTGTTGAAAATTGAAATATATTGCATAACTTTTCTCTGCATAGTGCATGAGATTAAAAACAGATTTTTTTTTTTACAGATTTTAACCCCTCAGAGAACAGAATGAAAAGACATGCTTTAAGCCTTGTGCACACCTGCCTTGGAAAACAACTTGAAAGGATGTGGTTCTATGACTACATGTGTGATTCTCCACATGTCAGGGACCAAATTCAAAAGGTTTCTCAGGCTTTAAAGAAGCAGACATTTCAACGGCTGGTCAAATTTTAAATGCAGATTTCCCTCTTGAAGGGAAAATATGTATCAGAGACATCTCTATTATTCAAAACCCATAAAATGCATAAAACATTCAACCTCTGTGCACATTTGATAACACAAAAAGTAATCCCTTCCTGTCTCATAAGACTATACCTAGAGCATGGTTCAACAACAACAAAAAAATTATCCTGTATTCACACTGTTCTTAAAGGTTGGTGAAAACTGCCGTATTCTGCAGATGTTTATTAATAGGCAAATCTGACAAATCTGTCAAAAATTGGTCAAGCTCAGACGTATCCCTGTATTCCCACACCAAACCTTACAACTCGGATCTGATCAACTGTTACTGCAAATGGCACAGAATGGTAAATCCAAGCATCTGTATTATTTAGCCATATTCAAGATATGTTGTGTGTGTCCAACAAATAACTTATGAACTCCGGATATCCATTTTGTAAAGCTAAAGGAAAAGCCTTTTTATAAACAGTTGAATCTCTGCATAAAACATCTCCAGTTTTTGCATAATAAAATATCCTAGTGAAAATGTTCTCAAAAATAATCTAGTCATACAACACCAGCAGAGATACTGGCAAAACCAGTTTTGATTTCTATGGAAATTTACACATCTATGTGGAGATATTTTCCCTAGTCTCACTTCCTATTTACATAGCTATAAAAGTGGTAACTTCTAAAAATGCAACCCTATGGATATACCTATCTTCTCCATAATTTAATCACAAACTCTAATTGACCCAGTAGAATTACACCTCCAGCATCCCATTTTCTCTCCTGCACAACTCCATTTCCCAAATTCACGATTACAACCTCACATTCTTATCACACGCTCCAAATACATAGCCACAACACAGTACCACAAGAGAACAGAAATGTTCTTGGAGGCAGTACAGCAGGTCAGAAGGAAGAAGGGGGCTGTGTTGTGAAGAGGAATCATCAATATTTGCAGAGGTGGTGGGAAATGGAGGGCCTGGTGTTTCAGGAAGACGTACAGGGAGGCAAAGAAGGTAACATTAGTAAAGCCAAGATAAAAAATAGTTACCTCAAGATCCCCTCTTTCTTTTAATCAAAGCATTACCTATGCATGTAGGCTTACACGCTGTCTTTGTAAATATTTCTCGCAATTTTAGCTTTCCTCCTTACCTGTTTGCTTGTCTAATTTACGCTTCATAAAAACACTAGTTTAACAGAGCCGAACAAAATCATCAGAGATTAATCTATTGCCTGACTGGAGAAATGAAAAAAAAGTAACCAACCAACCACAAACAACTTTAAACAAGAAGTTCAAATACAGCAAATGTGAGGAGTTTGGTTTTTTTGGTTTTAGTACTTTAATAACAGATGGAGAAAAGGCCAGCAGTGAAAGAGCCTTCATATGACAAATATCGGGCTTCAGGGTAGTACAGCAGGAGTTACCATACCGGGCACATGAGTATCTTTATACAAACTGCACAGGGCCATGTTCCATATCTAACAGGAGAAGTGGGATAGAAAGCTCAGGAGAAGGCTCACACACCAAAGACAGCAGCCATCCATAACCACTCCATTGTGGAACAGGGTTGCACAGACTGCTACTAGCACAGCCATGCGTTTTGCCTCTTAATGCTGTCTAGCTCTACTGAAAACTCACAGATCTCAGGTGACTAGAGCACAAGAGGTCACCATTCCTCCTATAGGTTCTAAAAGACATGGAAAAAAGTTTAAAACTAAGAGTGCAGAATCAAATTGAATAATGAAATCTTTATTTTCCCTTCATATTTTATTCCAAGTATTCGAAAAGGAGGGAGGAAAAGCCAAATTATAAATAAATTAAAGTCAGAAGTTCACCAAGGGAGTTGACTGTCTTTGCTGACATTGCAGTGGAATTTGTCTCTTCATATTGTTTTGAGAGGCAGTAACAAATCTATGCAGATTGCCTGCACCCTCTTGAGTAATACCAAATACAATATCTAAATGCTTATCTTAGAAGAACCTCCAGTGCAGCTAAAAAGAATTTCCAAATGTTTACATATAATTTGCAAACTAAAATCCTAGGCCAATATGTCACTGCAAACAGCACTATTTTTTTTTTTAATGGCATTTGGGAATGGGAATCAAAGTACGTAGAAACTTTGAAAACGTACGTAGAAAAAAAAGAAAAAGATCTGAAATAAAATGTGAGTGACTACAGAACTGCTTCAAGAAAAACACTTAGAGGCTATTCCAATCATTTCTGCCTAATCTTCCTGATTCTCTTTTGGGGAGTTTAGCTGATGCTTTCAAATGCTACATAAAAGAGAATGTTTGTATACAGTAATTTGAAACATTATTCTTTTACCCTTATGTACACAAAATGTATTCTTCATTTTCAGTAAAAAACTACATCAAGACTCCTCGAGAAGGATTTTTTTAAATTATAAATTTGAAAGAAATAAACTGAATTATGTATCTATAGTACGTTTGAATTTTAATTATGTGCTAGAAAATATACGTAACAATATTGTTAGCCTTTGATGGCAGCAGATGTTGCACAGTAAGTTACAGACGTTCAAAATTCCTTTTGAAGGGTTGATGGCATGTCTTCCGAAGTGACATTTTCAAAGTCTCTGGAATTTTCTCTAAAGATGAATCTAAAATAGTACAAGAAAATACTTTTTAAATTAATTATTAATGCTATTTTTTATTTCTCAAGGCAACCTCTCTGCAGATTGTTAGTAGAAAGAAGTGATGAAGCTTGATGGGGTGACTTATCAGAATGGATGATTTTTTTCAAAAATTTAAAGCGCATAAACTTCTCTGCCACACCACTGATAGACTGAGGTTTCTGTATGCATTCTACGTAAATTATGCTAATTTTTTCCTCTGTCATTTTTCAGGTTTGAGGTGCCCAGACAAAATGCAGAGGATACCAACTGTTGCAGTATTTCTTTAAACTTTGGTACAGAAAATAATTCACACCATTATACACATTAAATTTCTTGGCAAGCATTTATCAATTAGAATTTAGACTACAGCAGTACTAATACAACCTAAGATAAGTTTCTTCAGAATAGAAAGAGCATATTTAGATCAGGATGCATTCTGTTAAAAAAACCCCAAATAATAAAAGATCTGAAATGAATATTTTAACAGTATCGAAAACTGTTCCCTAACATACATGAAATAATACATTACATAGACAGGCTTCAAGTAGTTACTAATTTAAACAAACAGTCAAACTAACCACATTGTTAACTTAAACTTTCAAATTGACACCTTCCCCAGAAGAAATGGCAAAAAAGCCCCAAAACCAAACCAAACCTAAACCACAAACAGATTTGGTCTTAATCTGATATACTGTGACCTTAAAGATCCTCTAGTTTGAAACCCCCTGCCATAGGCAGGGTCACCTCCCACTAGACCAGGTCACTCAAAGCCCCATCCTGCTTGGTCTTGAACACTTCCAGGGATGGGGCATCCACAACTTCCCTGGAAAACCTGTTCCAGTACCTCACCATCATAGTAAAAAATTTCTTCCTGATACCCAATCTAAATCTACTCTCTTCCAGTTTGAAGCCATTAGCCCTCATCCTATCACTACATGTCCTTGTAAAAAGTCCCTCTCCAGCTTTCTTGTAGACCTTCAGAAGGCTGCAATAAGGTCTCCCCAGAGCCTTCTCTTCTTCAAGCTGAACAATTCCAACTCTCTCAGCCTGTCCTCATAGGATAAGTGCTCCAGCCCTCTGATCATACCTGTGGCCGTCCTCTGGACTTGCTCCAACAAGCCCATGCCCTTCTTATGTTGGAGCAGGTCCAGAGCTGGACACAGTACTCCAGGTGGGGTCTCACCAGAAAAGAGTAGGAGGACAGAATCACCTCCCTCAACCTGCTGACCACGCTTCTTCTGATGCAGCCCATGATGCAGTTGTCTTTCTGGGCTGCAAGAGAACATTGCCAGTTCATGTTGAGTTTCTAATCCACCAACACCCCCAAGTCCTTCTGCTCAGGGCTACCCTCAATCCATTCCCGCCCAGCCTGTATTTTTGCTTGGGATCGCCCCGGCCCATGTGCAGGACCTTGCACTTGGCCTTGTTGAACTTTGTGCAGTTGGCACAGGCCCACTTCTCAAGCCTGTCAAGGTCCCTCTGGATGGTATCCCTTCTCTCCAGCATGTTGACCATTCCACACAGCTTGGTGTCATCAGCAAACTTTCTGAGAGTGCACTCAATCCCAGTGTCCATGTCGCCAACAAAGATGTTAAACAGCACTGGTCCCAGTAACGACCACTGAGGATCACCACTCATCACTTGTTTCCATTTGGACATCGAGCCATTGACCACAAGTCTTTGAGTGTGACCATCCAGCCAGTTTCTTCTCCACCGAATGGTCCATCCATCAAATCCATATCTCTCCAATTGAAAGACCAGGATGCTGTGTGGGACAGTGTCAAATGCTTTGCGCAAGTTCAGGTAGATGATGTCTCTTGCTCTCCCCTTACCCACTAACACTGTAACCTCAGCTTGACAATGCCCTACACTGTCCCACAGCTTCCATACACTGTTCCTTTCCTCCTTTTCCACAACCTCCACCTATTTATTGACTTCCTTTCATTCTACTTCCAGCTGGGTGTGGGATCTTTATACTCTTCTACTGAATTATAATTGTTTCAGGATGAGTAGCCTACTACTGTTGAATATGGTTTAGGCTAGCCAGAGGAATTAACAGCTAGTGGAAATACTAGATGTGGAAGTTCCTGAGGAGCGTATTGTTTCCGTTACTTGTTCAAGGGATGAAACATCTAACACTAGCCTGCCTGATTCACAGCCCATAATCCTATCATCATTACACATCAATCCTATGCTGCTTTGAAATCATTAAGTAATGTTTTGAAGGACAGGGATTTGTGATTCTTTTTATACAATAAACTTGTTTAACAAATACCTGCCTAAGAATTGAGAGCCTTGTCAGACACCTTCCTTCTGAGCAGGTTAAGTCGTGCAGCACTTGCTTTCCAAACTCAAATTTCCAGTTGTTCATAAAGACTAGCCTAGCAGCTAAGACAATGGCAGAGGTAGTTTTCAGTGTTCCTGTTGAATTGGTGTCATTCCTAGCCAAAACTCAGGGTTAGAGAGATAGAAACAGGAAGCATGAAAGGGGCCATAGCCTCGTGTATCTCTCAAGTCAGAATGTTGATGGCAGAAAGAGAAACCTTAGGGTCTGGTCCTTACTCCAGGCTGGTGTCTGTGGTTTTCAGAGAGAGAAAGACTATTCTCAAGGATGAAAATGTTCAAAATGTTGAGAAGGCAGATGTAAGGTCCTCTGTTTTCTCTTTGCAGGTCTTTAGCCCATTCCCATTGAGTATGCTATGCATAAACAAAGAAATTTCATCAGTATATAAGGCCTGAGCATAGCAAGGCTGGCACAAAATCTGAGCTCATCGGGTAAGATTCTGTGATTCTTGAGGTACAGGAATTATAAGAAAATTGGGCAAAAACGGTCAGGCTGATGCCGTTCTTGATGCTGCTGATGTGCTGGAGATTGCTAGAGTTGCTCTCTGTCTAGAGAGGATTAGGAAAAAAAGGGTCAAAAAGAAGCGGTGAACACAGAGATACATGGGGTCTTAAGGCTTTGTGCAAGGCTTCTTTTTCTGTTATAATTATAGACCAATCCCTTACATCTCTGCTTACAAATTTGTGTGAAAGACTTGCCAGTATATCATTTTATGCTATTAGATCTATTTATAAATATTTGTAAAAGCAGGATTTTATTTCTGCTTGAGCATTAACTCTAAATCAAGCTGTTCAGCATATGTGTGAACTGCGTATCAGGCTATCAAAAATATTCCAATATAGAAACCTATGCAATTGGAATATCCTCTAGGATATGATTTGCATAGGATATGCCTATACAATATGCCAAGGATCTGTAAAAAAATTAAACCCCATGGTTATTAGTTTCATGATGAAGTCTAGGAAAATATTTCCAACATATGGAATAGCAAGTCAAATGACTATTTAGTGGAGTAAATATGACAGAGATAACTAATAAAAACCCTATGACTTAAAGCCAGTTTTGGTTTAGGACAATGACGTATAAGGATTGCATTTTTTTTCTGATATTTTTCCTGTCTTATTTCTCACTACAATATTTCCTGGTAAAAAGAATGTAGTATCAAGGTACAACTAGACCATTCTTGCATATTACAACATATAAAATTTATATACTAACTGCAGTCATGTAAACTGTCTGATCTGAATGAAATAACTTCATTACTAAGTTATTAGCAAAATTTTCACTGCCATTAGTGGACTTATATTTAACCCTGAATATTAATCCTAGTGCTTTCTCTTTAAATCAGTTTGTGGGATAAAGGCCATACAGTTTTCCATTTATTTTGTGATATTTTTGACTGGGTTTTTTTGACAACTACTGAGAAAGAACTGAGATGAAGGGATATAAAAGGCAAGAGAATTGTACATGTTTCTGTTCTTTTGTCTCCTGCAACTAAGAAATCTCATGTGTTTTCTTGAAGTTTTAAATTATAATTATGAGGCTTTTTTCCCCTATATTATATGTGGTAGATTATGACCATAGTGCATGTTGTATCCCAGTTTGAAAACCATAAAACCAGAGGTATTTAATGAAAATGCTGAAAGCCTTTTAACTACAGAGGTGTAGTAGTGCTGTTGTAATTATAGTTATGTTTTTCTGCAAAAATACTTTTATAGTAAATTAAATTAAATAAGAAGTATAGAGACTCTTTAGCACTCCACCCATGCATTTTAGCTATGATCATGTACTTGCAACAGTTCAAAAACACAGCCACTGGACTATTCATCTTTTCATTGAGCAGTTATTAGTTCCATTTGGTAGTTGTAACAATCTTGTTTCTAAGAGTTACATGGAGATTGCTTTTGCTGATCACATGTGGGAACAGTATTTTTCCTAAGTGCCTATTTTAACCACCCCATTTGAGAGGAAAGCTGAGAAGACTGTCTGTCAGATAGCTCCATGTTAATGCTTACTGTCATAGTTCATGCACCAGACATAACTTATGGAGGTAGAACAAAAAGTGGCGAACATTGCTACCGCTAATTAAAACAACAATGAATGACTCTAATTACAATTACAACATTCATCCAGGGAATTATATTGTGTGTTGAACTGAGATGAAACTGGAGTACATGATATTTTGAAGCACATTTCTTTTCAGTGAAAATCTTTTTCACTAGACACCTGGTTGGTATGTATTTTTCTATACACAAAATATTGTAGGGACAATATATATAAACACTTTTCTATTTTTCTATTTCTGTGTAAAAGCTTGTTCTATCCTCTAGAGATTCTTCACTTGAAAAAAAACCAAAAATAATCTTCCTTGTAACTCATGGCTTGGATTCTCTGAAAGGCACATGCATTATTTTTCCAAGAATCAATAGAATAACTCATATTAAATATATATCTTTTATCTTTACTCATTTACAACAAAAAAGACTCACACAATATGCCAGGTTATAATTCTCAAGGAAGGGGTAAAATATCACTTGGGATGCAAATGCCTTAATTCTTGAGGGAAGGAACCAAGAAAAGATAAGAAAGAAATTCCAGCCTTGAGATTCTGATCCCATTAGCTAGGAAAGGTAAGATTTTATCTTACTTTCTAATTTTTTTACTTACCTAATCTTTTAAAGGAAATGTTCATATGTGTAAAATTCTTTATAATACTTTGCTTTTTCAACCATTGCAATTTCTAATAATCTATTTTTCCTACCTGTTAAGGGGTGTAACTATGTTCTTCCATTTTATCAGAATTATTATTTCATATACAATCAGTGGCATTTAGTCATAGCTTATCATTTGGTCTTCTGAACCTCTCTAATGTGGTCCTAAAGCACAAGAATGAGAATGCAGTTAATCTGAGGATACCGTTTTTGTGACACATTATTGCATAGAATATCTACGTTCACCAATGAGACAAACAATGAGAGAATGTATATATAAATGCCTATTCTCAAACCAAGCACAGCAGTGCTTAAAAAGGCAAGTGCCAGATTTCATGAATGATTCTTCACAGTGCTGAAGCCACTTCAGTGCTCTAAACAAGTGGAGTGCACTAAGTATACAATGCTTTTACAGTATATAGCAAAGTAAGTGAGGAAAAGATGAATGGCATTCAGCCTCCTTAAGGTAAGGCAGACCTTGAGTAAACTTCATCTATGTTGTCTTGATTCCCAGGCCTGATGCTGCAGACTGAAGTAGGTACAAACTGACGAAGGTAAACATATACGGGATCACACTGGCCCCATCTGTTATGCATGAGAGGTGGAATAGTTCTCCAGTAAGCTTTGTACCTGTGTAACCTGGAGCCTTTCTAGCATACACCACATTCAACACTTGAACCTCAGCCCTGAGTTCCAGCTGACCCTGATTTAAGGTTTAATTCAGTGCACCCTGAATGGGAGACCTTGGCTTAATTTTGATAGGAAAGCTGGTATGAAGGAATAAGTACATGAGCTAGCACCATGTAAGATAGACAAAGCAGGACACAAAGTGTAATTGTTGAGATGGTGATAAAACAGGATGCAAGAGGAAAAATACTGACAAAAGGAAGTGTTATGGTTTGAGAAAACCCACAGCAGTTTATTGTCATTTAGACAATTATTCTCTCACCTGATGACCCCTCCCCACCCGGGAAGGGGAATTAGGGAAAAACAAGGAAACTTGGGGTTTGAGATATAAACAGATTTAATAGAATAAGACTAGATGATTAACATTAATAATACTAAAGAACCAATATTGATCCTGATAGCAGTATAAAATATACAAGGATTATACTCAGCCAATTTTATCCGTAGGAAGCTGTGCACCCCCAGCAGTGACAGCAAATGTCGGGCACTGTGAGTGCTACGGCTTTGGGAGGAAGGGAAGGCCTCAGGGGTCTGGCACCGGGGAAATAAGTTCTTTGGATCACCTCCATCAAGGGGTAGAAAGCACCTCACAGCAAACTTTCTAAATTGTATTGAATGTGGTGTTCACAGTATGAAATAATCCTGTTGGCCAGCTTGGGTCAAGTGCCCCGGTCTTGCTCGTCCTCATTTCTGCATGTGGTGAGCTCAAAAACACTGAGACCTTGAGACCCACATACCATAGCTGGCTATAAAGTAAATATTTTCACAAATTCAGACACTAGAATCTTCTAAAAGTGCAGTTTTCCCAAGTATTAGAAGAGAAATTATTCCTATGTTGCTCAAACCAGGACAGAAGGTATAAAAAACTAAGCCGAAAAAAGCACAGGGATCAGCAAGATGCAAGGGAGGCCATCGTTTCCCCATCTGACTTTCAGTTGCTTGAGTCACTTTTGAGTGTTTTAGTGAGGATTAGTCTTCAGTATCTCCTGTGTGAACCTGCTAGTAAATATCTTTCTTTCAGAGTTGCTCTGTAAACATTAAATGACACTGGAACATAAGTGACCTAGAGAAGAAGGGTTACATGTCATTCTGCCTCATGTATAGCATGTGATCCTGTTAGCTCTGAGGTTAACATACTCAATACATCCTGGAAAATTCTGTTTAACCCTCATTGCAAAGAATGTGCAGCCTATTATTTATACTGCCACTTCCAGTGCTTCTGTCCCTGCTGCTGCTTCTGTTGCTTTTCTCATGCATGTGACTGGGAAACCATGACAGAACCTGAGGCCCATTACTGTGTTATCCTCATCTTTTGAGATGAGTCAGATGAATCTAGCCATCCTGGAGGAGGTTCAGATCTTCAGGAAATGGGAAGTGCTGATCAGAGCATCCAAAACTGCCTAGGAGGTGTTCATTACTTTCTTGAGTTTTCCAACACATTACTTTTAGAAACCAGCCACTTAAGGGCTGGTGTATACCATGGGCTCAGTTACAGTAAAATTTATTGACTGTGAAAGACAAAGCTTTTTTATAGAACCTTGATTGGTCCTCAGCAGCAGTCAGAGACTTTGTGTGACCAGTCGTCCCATTTAGATTCCCCATTGACATGGAGGCACTAAATGAGACTGGGATTGCCATATGCTGACCTGCACGTGGATCTCATGGCTGTGTTGATGGGGAAGGCAGCCATGCCACTGCTGTGTGAGAACGTGAAGGCACGGGATAGGCTGTACTCCTAGAGGGAGTAACATCATCTTGAAACTGATGTTTTTTCTTTTGTTCTGTGTGTATGAGATTGATGGTCTCTACATACCTATGTGCATGGTTATGAGGTGATGACTGTCAGGGCTATCTTTTGGATATGAGAGACTCACACATATATTTCCTGACTTTCAGTGGACATCAGTGAGCCAATTTACATAACAGTTTTTGGATTTATGGGAGTCTTGTTGTCAAGGACTAAGCTGTCAACAAATAGAGAATGGACCTAAACACAAACCATTCTCTCAGACATACTGAGATTTCTTCTTAGAAGGAACAGTTTGGTTTGCTCCAGAAGGAAACCTATTGGCAAAATTCAAAACCTGACATTCAAAACCTGATGCAAAACAGCAAGCAAGCAGGACAGTGTCCTTTTTCATTGCAATTTTAGCGCTGTGCACAGCCAATTTTTTTTCCACTGTTGTTTAAATGCTCTAACTACTATGTTACTACCTAAGCAGCATGTTGCATAAGGAGAAATTATCTTGTTCCTGCATTTTTCAGTGAAGGGCATAATGATTTCTGTGCTTAGTGGGGAATTTAGTGCTCTAAGCAAAACTATGAGACAGGGCATTTTAGAGGACTTAGACACACGGAATAGTTTGTGAATCTTAAATCATCAGCAGCAAGAGACTGGAGAATCTCTCATAGTGGTCTCACAAATACTTCTTAAAAAAATTGGACAATAACTAAACTATTATGACAAAGAATTGAAATTCACCAGTATTTAGTTCTTATAAATGTCTAACAGCACACTTCTATGGACTCAGCTAACTGTCTTTTACAGTATGTTTAAAAATTCCTGGGTTTATCACGTACTTTTTATTTTGATGTTACCCTTACCCCTGTGGAGCTTATTATGATAGAACCTGCTCTGCGATTTAAGGGTTAGGATCATGTAACACAAGGTACCTCACGCCTAGGAGTTTCCACAGAAACTCTAGAGAACTTGTAACAAAATTATGGTGAAAACAGACAAAAAGTTGGAAGAAATGTTGCCTGGCAGCATTGATTAGGTACTGCATAAGTCTATAATTCCTAATATTGGTAGAGTACATATATATGTACTCTCAAACACTCTCAACTATTGCACAACCTGGTTGTTCGACTTTTATAAGGGTCACAGCAAAAGTGAGTCTTAAGGAAGTACGAGAAAATGAAAAAAATGTGGCTTTAGTGAATTAGTTACCTACATACTGGCTAGGTGGAAAGAAAGCAGTACACATACAAGAATTATTAATGAAATAAAGGAAATAAATTGGCTATAGCTGACTGTAAAGTCAAGTCAAGTCTTATTCTGTTGAGATTAATAGTAAAAAGTCCCATTGTTCTCAATAGGAGCAAAATTTAGCCTACAGCTTGTATGACATTCATTAAAATATTCATAAGTTGTAATATAGGGCTGAATAGAAATATCTTTCATATTTCATTAATATGTCAAGGTGACAACTAATAGACTGCAGTTTGAAACCAGCTTCTTTGCTCCATTTGACATTTCTGTCCTTGACCCTTTTACGCTTTCTGGGTCATGTTGAACAATCACACCATTTAATTGCTCCCCCTGTCAAAAAAATCTGGAAATACAACTGAGTGGAGGAAGCAGAAAGACATATTCCACCTTTTCTGGCATTGAAACAAGCAAATGTCACTGGTTTAGAAATCCTCCTTATGCAGGAGTCTGTGCCAGCAGCAAGAGTTTTACCATTCATAATGATTGCATCAAGTTGCACATAACCAGCAGCACTCAGTACAGCACCATGACCTGCAGGAAACCATTCCATTTGTAAAAGGTCAAACATTCTTCGCCTTAAGCTTTTGAAACGAAGCAGAGAAAACAATTTCAGGGCTATTTACTACCCAGGTCTCTGACAGCTTTTGTCCTAGCTTCCTGTAAGAGATATTTGCTTTTATAGTCAAAATCCTTTAAGTAAATATGATGCTTGTGGCTACAAAAAAGCATTTGATTGTTTTCTTTGGGTCATAAAGCTTTTATCTTATTTCTAAAATCATGAATTGTGCCTGGCAATGCATTTTTTTTTCAGAGCTAATGACTGATGTTCTTTCTACACATTTTAAGTAATCAGATAAGAATACAGATGATCATAGAATAATGCTAGTAGTGTAGAAAAAGATTTATAATGGCTTTGCTATTGATGTAAGTATGACCACTCTCAAAATCAAACAAAAATGATTGTTACTAAGTTCCAATTTTATGTTGCATTTATAGTCATTTTCTGTGTTGCTGACTTTCGGGGAATTCTTGAAAATGAGGTTTCAACTCCCTTCAGCATTGTTTAAACACAAAGCTACATACATGAAAAATATAATTTTTAAGTAGGCAATTGAGTCCACAAAGAATTCTAATTTATCAAGGAAAATAAGAATACAAAATATACCAAGAAACCCCCAAACCTCTAAATGAAAATAAGCAATGCCTTATTCACATTCCTGTGGATATTACTACAAGACAGTCCTGGTTTGAGGTAAAACAGAAACAATTTTCTGTTCAGTAATTTTACTTTTCAGCTAAGTCTCTTCTAACTAACTGAAATACTCTGAAATTAACAGCATATTGTGGAGACACTGTTCATTCTCAGAATGATAAGACCTGATTAGATGTAATTTATGCCAAGGAATGGTATGCAGAGAGGGTCTTGCTTATACTTATTGCTGTAACAACAAGACCAGCCAGCTCTGTTATTTGCCCCATTGGAGGGTTGAAAGTGGAAAAGCGTAGAGGGGTCGCACCTGTGGGTAGGAGCAGACAGGACAGGTGACCCAAAACTGACCAACAAGGTCATTCCATCTGCCTCATGCTCAGTATGAGCTGAGAGATCAAAGGGTCAGTCCTCTTTCTTCAAAGGCCAGTGTCTGAGGAGGACTCTGTTCGTCTGCCTTTGGTCCTGATCCATGCATTCCTGAATCCAGATCTGGAATCCAGTTCCCATCCATCGCTGAGTCCAGTCTGTGACTTTCCCAGTGCCTGCTGGTGAT
Organism: Pluvialis apricaria; assembly: GCA_017639485.1. Lineage (NCBI taxonomy): Eukaryota > Metazoa > Chordata > Aves > Charadriiformes > Charadriidae > Pluvialis > Pluvialis apricaria. Next base: position 100,618,168 of record CM030009.1, read on the forward strand.
GTGATTGTCATCCTGGGAGCTTGATACTGGTTTTGTATATATTGTATATATTTTCATTATTTTCTTCTTATGATTTTATTAATATTTCATTAAAGCAGTTTATTTTTTTCTAAACTCATAAGTCTCTTTCTCTCTCTCCCTGCTCTCCTCGGAGATAGAGGTGGGGGACAGCATCTGTCATTCATCTCGGTGGCCAGTCCAGCCCAAACCACAACAAAGACAAAATGTGGTGCGAACTATTGTTTTCAAACCTTCTGCCACCTGTGGTGAACCTAAAAACTAGTGAGCCTTTTCAGTCATTCAGAAAACCATGACACAACTGTTACCCTTTGCCAACTGCAAAGGGAGGCACAAAATGACAAGAAGAGCATATGTCACATAAAAGTATATTGGTATAAACCCTGTCCAAGTTTGCACTAATGTTGCCCACAACATACCGTATCCCAAAAGTATCAGTCACTTGCATAGGTGTCCTGATTCTCCCTTCAAAACTGAAAAAAAATCTAGAGTATCCAGCAACACTTTTCTTTCCAACCTTTCCCTTGTTGTTCCTGCTGCTTTCTTCTGAAAGTATTCCCAAAGCACCATCAGGTTTATGACTCCATAAATCTGTGAGAAAGACTTACAGTGAAATAATGGTCATCAGCTTCTAAATTACAACTGTATCATAACACTGGGGGCTGATACCTATAAACTTGTTAATGCTGATAACTAAAACATTAAAAGAAGAAAAGAAATCTTTCCCCAACATGATGTATATGACATAATTATGATGTTAGTAAAGGACTTCAGTGTAACAATGAGAGAAAAATAAAGAAGTTTGAATTAAGCTGTTTATTTGTGTGTAGTTCATAGCTTCATTCATGGTACTTAAGAACGTTAATGAAATTAAAATGAACAACTCTTTCTAACAATTACTGCAAAACAATTACCTAGTTTATTAATGAGATACCCTCTAGATAAGGGTGCAAATTAGGAAGAAAACAGAATGAATGGATGTGTCTGTAGATGTACCCATAAAAAAGCTAACCAGAAAACTTGAACTTGGGAAAAATCATAGGAGAGTAGATTTCAGGGCACTCACTAATTACTACTCCCCCACTCTGGTGCCCTGATGCAATTATGGTGCATAATAATGTTTTACAGGCCGTGCTAAAAAGTTTTTCCCCATCTTTCCTGCAGGCCCCCTTTAAGTACTGAAAGACCACAATAAGGGCTCCCCAGAACCTTCTTTTCATGAAGCTGAACAACCCCAACTCTCTCAGCCTGTCCTCATGGGAGATGTGCTCCTGCCCTCTGAGCATTGTTATGGCCCTCCTCTGGACCTGCTCCAACAGGTCCATGTCTTTCCTGTGCTGACAACTCCAGAGCTGGATGCAATACTCCAGGTGGGGTCTCACCAGAGTGGAGTACTTCCCTTGACCTGCTGGTCACTCTTCTTGTTATGCAGCCCAGGATGCAGTTGGCCTTCTGGGCTGCAAGCGCATATTGGTGGCTCATGTCCAGCTTTTCATCCACCAGTACCCCCAAATCCTTCTTGGCAGGGCTGCTCTCAAACTCTATCACCCAACCTATATCGATATGGGGAGTTGCCACGACTCAGGTGCAGGACCTTGTACTTGGCCTTATTGAACCTCATGAGGTTCACATGGGCCCCCTTCTCAAGCTCATCCAGGTCCCTCTGAATGGTATTCTGTCTGTCAGGCATGTCAACTGCACCACTCAGCTTGGTGTCATGTTCAAACTTGCTGAGGGCCCACTATGTCATTTATGAAGATACTGAACAGTACTGGTCCCAATATGAAGCCCCCAGGGACACCACTTGTCACCAGTCTCCATCTGGACATTGAGCTGTTGACCACTGTCCTCTGGATGCGACCGTCCGACCAATTCCTCATCCACTGAAAAGTCCACCCATCAAATCCTTACCTTTCCAATTTAGAGAGAAGGACGTTGCAGGGGACCATTGCAAAGGCTCTACAGAGGTCCAGATAGATGACATCCATAGCTCTTCCCTTGTCCACTGATGTAGTCACTCCATCATAGAAGGCCACTAGGTTATTCAGGCAGGACTTGCCCTTGGTGAAGCCAGGCTGGCTGTCATGAATCACCTCCCTGTCCTCCATATGTCTTAGCATAGCTTCTAGGAGGATCTGTTCCATGATGGTCCCAGGCACAGAAGTGAGGCTGACAGGTTGCTAGGTCCCAGGGTCTTCCTTTCCACCCTTTTTAAAAATGGGTGCAATGTTTCCCTTTTTCCACTCACCAGGGACTTCACCTGACTGCCATGACCTTTCAAGTATCATAGAGAGTGGCTTGGCAACTACATCAGCCAATGCCCTCAGGACTCTAGGATGCATCTCATCAAGTCCCATAGATTTCTCTATATTCAGGTTCCTCAGGTGGTCACACACCCAATCTTCTCTTACAGTGGGAGGGCCTTTGTTACCCCAGACCCTGCCTTGTGGTCCATCCACTTGTGAGGTGTGGGGAGAGTTTGCCAGTGAAGAGAAGCAAAAAGTTTGTTGCGTACCTCAGCCTTCTCCTTGCCCATTGTTATCAGTATGCCAGTCTTGATCATCAGGGAGAATATGGTTTCTTTGACCTTCCTTTCTTGGCTGACATACCTGTAGAAGCTCTTCTTGTTATTCTTTGTGTCCCTTGCCAAGTACAGCTCCGGACCTGTACTCCTTAACCCATCTCTACACAGTGTCCCTGTACTCTTCCCAGGATACCTGTACCTGCTTCCACTGCCTTTGCATTTCTTTCTTGCCCTTTAGTTTGACCAGCAGGTCTTGAGTCAGCTATGCTGGTCTCTTGCCCTCCTTTCCTGATTTCTTACACCTGGGGATCGAGAGCTCATGTGCTCTATGGAAAGCCTCCTTAAAGATTTGCCAGCTGTGTTCTGCTGCCTTGTCCCTGAGGGCAGTTTCTCAGGGGGAAACACCTAGATTACAGTTTGTCTGCCCATCAAAGATAGCCATGAATAGTGCATTGGTTTTTTGAATCATAATAACATATGCATATGGGTTTTCTCAACTGGATTATAAAATTCTCTAGCTTATATTAGGTTTTTATGGTAAGTCATGCCTTTTCCCTGAGCTCACCCTGGGCTCAGAAGTTTAATTAATTCTACCTCAAAAGGATTAGACGTTTAAAAGAATAGATATTGATAGGACACTGAAATTTGACTCTACAGGAATTAGTGTTTTACAGAATATTCTTCTGAATTATTTTCATTATTACTTCATTTCTTCATGCTTCATGACTACTGAGATTCTTTTTCTAACAATTAAATTAAAAAATCCAGTATTATCCTATTCCATGATTTGGCAGTCTGAATTCTTTTCTAATCACCATGTTTTTTGTCACTTTGAGTGCTGATATTGCCTTTGTTTGTGGCAAAAGCCGTCTGACTAAGGCTAACGTAGACTTTAAGAAAATGATCATGAGGTTATTTGTTCAGGATTTCCTAGAAAATCATAATTCAATGGAATTTTCTTTTTCTTGTAATGACAATTCAATGTTATCATGTTGCCATTTTAGTCCCATACAAAAGTAAGGTTCAAACTGTTTAGTTTCGTTTCAACATAAAACTCTTTATTTTAATTTTAACAACTTTTGAGATGCTTGTTCCTCTTCATTTATGGTATCATATGAATTAACTCCATATTGAATAACTAGAATAGCCTTAAGCAAATCAGGCAAATGAAGTAGGAATATCGCCTCATTTCCTCTTTAAGATTTTCCAATAACATCTTTTAGACACAAACATTGAAGTCAAAAAGATGATTCCTATTATCGGAGAATCTGGGGACTCCATGTGTGTAATAACAAGTACAATTTCATTGAAGCATAGCATGATTGAGGTTGGAAGGGAGCTTTAAAGGTTACCTAGTCCAACCTGCCTGCAAGAAGCAGGGACATCTTCAGCTACATCAGGTTGCTCAGAGCCTCATCCAACCTGACCTTGAATGTTGCCAGGGATGGGGCATCTACCACCTCTCTGGGCAACCTGTCGCAGTGTTTCACCACCCTCATTGTAAAAAATGTCTTCTTTCTATCTAGGCTAAATCTTCTTTCTTTTAGTTTAAAGCCATTACCCCTTGTCCTGTCACAACAGGCCCTGCTAAAAAGTTTTCCCCCATCTTTCCTGCAGGCCCCTTTAAGTACTGGAAGGCCACAATAGGGGCTCCCCAGAACCTTCTCTTCAGGAGGCTGAACAACACCAACTCTCTCAGCCTGTCCTCATAGGAGATGTGCTCCAGCCCTCTGAGCATTTTTATGGCCCTTCTCTGGACCTGCTCCAACAGGTCCATGTCTTTCCTGTGCTGACAGCTCCAGAGCTGGATGCTATACTCCAGGTGGGGTCTCACCAGAGTGGAGTAGAGGGGCAGAATCACCTCCCTTGACCTGCTGGCCACGCTTCTTGTTATGCAGCCCAAGATGTGGTTGGCCTTCTGGGCTGCAAGCACACATTGGTGGCTCATGTCCAGCTTTTCATCCACCAGTACACCCAAATCCTTCTTGGCAGGGCTGCTCTCAATCCTTTCATCCGCCAGCCTGTATTGATATTGGGGGTTGTCCCGATCCAGGTGCAGAACCTTGCACTTGGCCTTGAACATCATGAGGTCCACATGGGTCCAGTTCTCAAGCTTTTCCTGTTGCCTCTGGATGGAATCACCCCAGGTAGAAAACTCCTGCTCTGTATTTTAAGTGTGTAATTCCCAGATCTTATTTTGTGTATCATGTTCTTATACATCATATATATACATACATAGTGAGGATTGCCTTTATCTACCAGCACAGTGAAAGTGCTTCAGCGCTTGGCTATACAACACTATGAGAAGGTAAAAATTATATTTACCACAAATATTTTTAACTGTTATTGCATGACTGCCCTTAGAATCCTGATGTCCATATAATGTGTTACAAGGGATTTCTCTTGTATACTTTTCTATTAGACGAGTAAAAGTTGAGTAAACAAGCTGAAACCTAAAATTCATTGGAAACTGACAAAAGTGTCTGTCAGTGTTGTCTAAGCATCTTTTTTGTGTACAGCAGAAAAGTAATCCAAATTCTTATTATTGTCCACTTAGATCACAATAGAGCTGTGACTTCAGGTGGGAAAAAAAGAATCACCAAGTTGCAAAATTCAAACCCTGATATGAAATATCCAAAAATTCAGTGTTACATATCCACCTCAAATTATCTAATAAGACAGTAAACAAGCAATCACAAATCAAGGAAGACTGAATTGGTGAATCTGAAATAGTCATATTGTCCATAAGAAGTGGATGAATTAGTAGTTATTTAAGTAAATTTGTAGCATAGTGTTCTAAATCAGAATAATTTTGTCTTTGATTTATTTTTTATTTGCTTGAGCTTTTTTCAATGTTTTCTTTGTCATTTGAAATAATAGAATTATAGAATTGTTAGAAGATCTGGCACAAAGAACGCATGTTTTTCCCCATTGTTTACAGGTGATACTTTTCAAGATCACTAAAAGTTGCAAAAAATGCTTTATGTCAAGACGTGCGATCTAATTCTTTTTCCTTACTGTAGGAATGTTCTTGAAATTCCTGCAAATCAGGCTTGCTATTCTGCTTCGCTGCTCAATGGGGCCTCAGATTAATCTACAAAGTGTCAATAAATCATAAACTCTCTTATTCATGCTCAAAGTGCATTCAATCAATTTTACCCACTGCTGAGCTTCTGGTATTATCAAATGTCTGATCTATCTTTGTGCATTTACTAAATAATTTAGGAATATGATATTGACTGATTATACATTATTTTGAAGCACAGAGAATCTATAGTTATATTAAAATTTCTCAAGCTGACAAAAACTCAGACAAAAACTCTTTCAAATGTTTTTGGGAAGATATGACTAAAATGTTCCTTAACAGGGCACGTAAGATAACTTTTAGATGAAAAAGCTCTACCTATACAAAAAGTCTTTGTTAACATGTTTCTGTGTTATACCAAGGCTCTAATCTACATCTCATTTTCCTGCTCTAAGATTTCAGACTAGCCTGTAGTATTCACAGAAAAGAGGCAGAAAAGCCTTCTGTAGGGACTGTCACTTAAATTCTTTTAGTGAATAGATGGCAGAGGAATAAGAAAGATGCACACCAGGCAGATACAAAAGATAATGGGCTTGAGATTTGACTGAGATGTACTGACATAGTCCAAAGGAAGAGGATGGCCTACACCTACTGGGGAGTTTATCTATTCTGTATTTCTATGCAGCCTTTTGTAACGGTTGTACAACAGGCAATCTCAATAAAATGTGATCTTCAATTTTTTCTCATCCTACAAACAACATAACTGTTCGGTGGTATTAGTGGGGAATATTTTTATTAGTGTGCGCATATAAGAGAGTAAGAGGTTGACAAAATGCTCTTTTCACTTATGGTGGAAGGCGCTGAAGATTGTTCTTGAAGGGCTTCATAACCTCAGATAGTATTTCCTACAAACTGATGACTGGTATATATAAGTGATAAAGTATAACCGTATTTCAGTGTGTACAGAGTAAAGGTAAGTATCATGGAAGTCTAGTCATTGTGTTACCTCTTACCTCAATTGTTTATTTGCTTTAAAGAGTTAAACGAAGTCTGACTTTGTCCTCCAGAAAAATAGGTATAGGTACCCTTAGACCATGGATCTTGATCAGACAAAAGAATCTAAGGTATGCTAAAGGAGAGCAGAAAAAATTCTCTATAATGCTTACTATCAGGTGAATTTGGCCGCTCCATGTTTTGTATTAAAGCTTTTTAGGGTGGCACACTTAAGAGCTTAGTTTTCTTACTGATTCTACAATTCTTCCCAGATTATATCCAGGCACCCAGCAAATAGCTGGAAAATTAAGGCAGTGCCCTGAGGCAGGGCAGCCAGCATAAATCCTGACTTGAACATTCAAACTGAAGGACTGTTGGTATAATGCATTTGAAATGCATTTGAAATTAGAAATTAGAAATCTAATTTGAAATTAGATTTATGATACCTATACAAACTTAATTCTGACTCCACACTCACATGTATAATTATTTCTGTCTATACTACTTTTGAATTCATTGATAAGTTGAAAAAAGTCCAGTGAAATGGGCAGAGCTAGCAGGCATAAAGAAAAGGCAGAGGAAATTAAATTCAGGGTATTATAAATTCATATTTATCACTTTCAGATAAAGAGATTTTGATAGGCACAGCAGGAGGGAAGAGGTGTTAAATGAAATTTTCTTTAGACTAAGGAAAATATAATACACTTACAACCCAGAAAAGTCAGAAACAACATTGATAAAGAATTAAGACAAAAACCATATGAGACACAGGAAACATACTGTTAAAGGAGCAGATTATGTTTTCCTTTCCCCAACACAGAATTAATAGCTGAATGCTGTAATGAGGTTTTATTTTACTAGGACTTCATTACATTTTCAAGACCTGCTACTACAGAACATTTATTAGCACATTATGAAGTGCTATAAATAATTGAAACTAAGCTGCGGTTGTCAGTTGAATAAGTGCTTGCGATTCATTATTATTACTCTTTTTTGCCCACTCAATAGTCCACAAGATTCAAGAGTTTTCATTAATGTGCGAGTCACTAGGCGGATGCGGACATGTCCTGACACTCCCTCACTGAGCTCGCACTCCTGGCTTTGCCTGCTTGGGGAAATGACTCGTGGTGACTTGCAAGAAGCTCTCCCTCCCAGGTACATGGTTTCCCTGGAGTCTGTCTCTGTACTTGCCTCTGCAGTGACAGAGTAAGTCAGAGAGAGGTTACCTGGTGCACCTTAACATTTGAATGATGCAGTTCTGCTGGGCAAAGTAGCATATATTTTGGAAATCCTAAACGTGGGGATAAGAACTGGAGGGATGCCCTGTGACATGTCCCTTAGGACCAGTGCACCTTAGTAAGTTCTGATCATTGCAAGTGACACAAAAATACTCTGAGGACTGTCCAAATAACAAAAATACTGCCCCAACTGTTTTTCCTTGTGTCACTGTCCCATCCCACACTAATTATTAGATGGGAGAAGTTTTCCATATTTTGATGTTCAGGAAGCCATCTTTACCAGAAAGTCAGTAACTTGCGTATCATCCTGATACCCAGACTGATTCAGCCAATCCCTAATTTAGTTCAAAGAGTCAATTAATATTTTGTATAATGCCGTGTGCTGCTTTTAGTTTTAATAAGCAAAGAATTGCCTTCTGAATCACTTAGGCACTGAATATAAGACCCCCATATCATTTATTGTTTCAGTTTGATAAACAACTCTACTTGAGTTGGTCATTGATTAAGCAGAGATTTTGTCTCGGATTACAATAGAAACTTGATTGTTACTTTTTTAAAACAGTAGCTGCAGCAATCTAATCAGCTCTTTCATTCCTGTAAATATGATTTGATATCCAAGACAAACACAACCACGACTATATTTTCTAGTGCTTTAAATGAGTTCTGTTGTTGTATATGCTGTGAAAACTCCTAATTCTGTGGTATTGCAGAACCACTTACCAGGTAAGAGTTCTACTTTCTCAAGTGTTACCTGCAAGCCACCTGAAAATTAGAGTGATTGTAGAGAAAAGGTACTATAAACTTATGGCATCCTCTTAGAGCGTCCCATAGGCACACATATCAAGGTGTTTCCCATACTTGAAAATATATGTACAATGTAAGTGTAAAAGACGAACATCTTCTATATCCACCAGTGTAAATTATTCTTGTTACTGTTGTTATATGCAATTATACTTTATTTTCAACTGCATTTCCTGAAGGTTTTAATCAATGTTGTTAGAAATACATTTATTCTTATGAGAATTTAACTTTTCACATATATTTATTTGACAAAAAAGAAACACTAGCTTTTGATTGGTGTGTAACCTGAAAAGCTCATTGATGTTGAAAGGTAGTTTGGAATAGTAGGTCCCATTTTAGGTTAAGGTAGAAACCTTTTCTTTTTACCTTTTTATTAGAGGGGTGTTTACATGAAAACAAGTTCTATCTTTTAATTCTTGCAAATTCAACTCTTTCTGATACTTTTTCTCTAACCCATGTTACAGTCTGTCTCTGGCATCAAAATTAGCTGCTGTGAAAATTATCATATCAAAAAACAGGATTATGACCTCAGTTGAAGAATAATCAGAAGGAGTAGATGAACCCTTCTGGCTATGAGATACCATCAGATGGGCATGAGAAAGCTTTGAAAAATGCCTTTATATGTTTTTAAGATGATAAGGTTTAATTGAAGATCCATCGATCTGTTTGTCCTCTCCTGGAAAGGATGGTTATCTTCAGGTGTTCCATAAAAGTCCCCCAAAAGGAAGGTAGTTTGAGCAAAAGCATTTTAAAAGAGATAGAGAGAGGGAATAATACTTTCTGCCACAAAGCACCGTATGAGGAAATTCTTACAGAATGTAAATCAAATACTGGAGTGGTACATGTGCTTGACCTTCTGCAGCTGTTTGATCATTAGAGATTCTGAGTACAAATTTTTCTGTATCTGCAAGCTAAATCAGCCACCCAAAGGACAACTGCAGTGGCCAAGACTTTGGGTGAATTCCTAAGACTCACTGAAGAATCCTGAATCAATGCAGAATATGAAGACACAGAAATATATTCCGCTCTGCAAGGAATGTCATATTTTTGTTATATTGCTTATTACATGGAAGAAATTAAAATTCTTTTTTCCCTTCCTAGAACGCTGAAATTTCACTATTGAAGAACTATTTATGTCTGTGTCTGCAATTGCTATCAGGCACTCAAGATCCGAAAGCAACTTAACTGCTTCCAGTGTTTGTTTCTCTCAATGGCATATTGAGAACATTTTGAATTGCAAACTAAAGTACTCAATTGTGAAAGAACTAAAGATGATGCAGTAATGAATCCTGAAGAAGAGTTGTGAATGGAGAAGTGAGGTTGAGCCTGGGAAGGAGGGTGGGAGGAAGGTGGTTTAGGATTTTTTGTCTGTCTCTCACCATCCTACTCTATTTTTATTTCTTTAATTGGCAATAAATTAAATTAATTTTCCCCAAGTCAAGTTTATTTTGAATATTGGAAGACTCCTCCATGGGTCTCACCACAGACTAACACACCTGTTTGATTTTTCTTGCCTTTGTTATGTGGACTGGGAGCGGGATCCCCTTACCACAAACCTCAGCATCTGGTGTGATTCAAGGCCACTCATTACTCTTATATTAGTGCATCTGGCCTCTGACCACTACTGCAAAAAGGGATGCTTGCTTCATTTCTGCCACCCTTTTTTGGTTATCCTGAACACCCTACGTAATCTCGAATAGCCCTGGGCACACGCATGTATTTAACCAAATCAAGACCCTGCTCTTTACTGACACTAATGGGAGTGTAGGTATCTAGCACAAATTTACATACCTTAACCTCCAACTGAATTCCACTCCTAAGTCTATCTATGTTAGTCTCAAACTGAATTCTGCAGTCTCAAACTGAATTCTGCTTTTATAAATCTACTTGTAGCTTTCTGGACACCAGCCAGATTCAGTCTAGAAACTATTTAGCTGCATTAGTGGGGCACTAAATCTCCTCAATTCCAGCTGGGAAAATGGATTGTTTCCCTACTGTTGCTCTCATCCTTTTCTTCCTTTTCAGCTGCGTGGCTATAGCCATTTCTGCAAATAGCCGTCTTGGCTCAGGGTCAGGAAAACACAGCAAATTAGATTCACAAATTCAGACCTCTCACTATGTGGGCAGAGAGAAAAATGTGACTTGCTGCACTTACCAGTATACATGTGCTCATTATCAAAATCAAAAGAGAAATTTTTTTGATTCTGACACTGAGGTGAAATGGAACAAAAACCTGGGCATCTCTTATTACACTTTCAGAGTTAAACAATCCTTTGTTACTCTTGTAAGGAAGCCTTCTTGCTGTTTTCAGCAGACTGTTGTTTGTATTAAGAGAAATTTTTTGCCAAACCCAGTAAGAACTAAGCAATGGAAATATTTTCTCAGAATATCCACTGAAATTCTGTTTTCGTAATTATAAGCTTAGGCTTGGAACAGTCTATTTTTAACAACATAGTTCAACAGAATAGTGATTTATTAATTTTAAAAAATTAAATAGAATGCCCCATATGATAATAATTTAGATGCTCTGTACCCTTTAAAGAAAGAATGAGGAATATAAATAAAAATATAACATCTACGATTGACAGAAAAATTAATATGTTTCTAAAAATATAGCATGCAGATACATCCAATTAAATCAATGTATGTGGACAGCAATGATATGGTGGGAGCCATTGTTCTTTCTTACCCATCAGTTCAGCTTCTAGTTTGTATTCAGTTATGTCTAAGTACCTTGCTGAGAAAAAAAAATACTTTTTTTTCCTGCTTTTTTATTGCTGTTACACCACATTTAGAAAGGATTTAGTTAAATCTTATTTCTTCTAGTACTTGTATCATCAGAAGAATTGTACTTAAATTGCGATTTACAAGGCTATTCAGTTAAACATCAAAAACAAGAGCATAGCTTAGGACATGCTGAGGCAAATCACAGAAGAAAATGTGTTATATATCTGCAGGAGAAGGTGTAATTTATCTTCACATCTTTTATGATGGAGTTGTATCACAAGAAAGATTGAGATTGCAAAGCTTTTCTTATCTCTGGTGGATTTTTCTAATCTTGCTCTTAGTGGGAAATGAGCATTTTGGGCAAATTGAACTCACCACCACATCACTTTCACAATCAGTTTTCTGAACATATCTATGCTATAACCTTTCACACAAATATTTTTTGACCACAATATCCTAGCTAAGAGGGGCACTCAACAAAACGCACTTACTTGACATTTTCTTGCATGTTCATTCACAAATTAGCTTAATACCAGAATTATGTTTGCAGCCTCTTCATTTTCCTACTACTGATATGTCAGTGGTTCTGCTAATTTCAAGGACGATAAATTGACTTGCCCAATATGTGCCAAATTATTTACATGAGTTCAGAACTTCCTTTATTCCCCTTTAAGCAGTTTGAAATAGAAGCTACCAGGTGCTGGGGCAATACTGCCACAAATGTTTGAAGTAACTAAGACTGCAAAAAGGTGTTTATAAGTAACCTTAAAGTTACACTCATAGTCGTCATCATTCTCCAAACCCAGTTTTGAACTTTCGACTCTAAACAGTTCAGCCAAATGCCCCTCAAGGTACCTGAAGAGTGTGGGAAGACAGATAGAGAGGTCATGCCAGCAGCTGTAGCTCCCATGGCCACAACTGAGGAGCTCTGCTACCCTGTGCCCTTTGGCTGTCCTGGGGCAGCTGGGGAGCTTGGGACCTTGTTTTCTGAGGGTGTAAAGGAGCTGGGTGTAGTTCAGAGCTTGTGCTTAGTCTCCTCTTGCTGCAGCTGCACTTCTACCAGTGCGGGTTAAAACCAGCATAGACATGTCTATATGAACACACATGTGTAAACATACGTAAGCAATCAAAAAGCATTTGAAGATTTGCAAGACATAAATAATATGGTCTTATTACTTAGAAGGCTGTTAATACTAACATTCTTGTCCACTTGCTAGCACACTCTCCATTTTCAGCAACTTGTTTCTCTTTAACTTACAGTTGTTATGACAATGTTGCATGGAAAGTAATTTAACTGCAGACCACTCGCTATTTGTGAAGATAGCCAGAAAGGTGCTGCACACATCTTAATTGAAGAATATTTGTGCCTGTTCTCCATTAATTTGTATTTTTTCTTTAAAAAACCCCAATCAACAAAACCTCTATGTTACCATGAAAAAAAGTTAAGAATTGAACTGTGTTCCAGTTTAGAAATGCAAATTCCAAAACCTGCAGTATTATAATTCTCACACCTAAACATGTCCTTTGGTCTCAGTAAATAAGTTTAGGGATGACCTTGAATTCAACTCCAAAGAATTGTCTCATATTTATACGCATGTAACTCTTTAGATCTTTTACACTTATTCCTTCATGCTGAAGTCTCAGCAAAGAGAGGCGAGGCGAGGCGAGGCGAGGAGAGGAGAGGAGAGGAGGGGAGTCGAATTGTCATTTCTTCCTCTTTTCTTGCATACTTTGCCATTTTTCTATGCTGCAATATCAGATATATCTTCCATTCAAATATGGAGAGACATTTTGATTTTTTTGCCTGTACATATGAATTGTGTATTTAAGTCCAAGAGTAGAATGTGGTACTAATTACCAATTTCAAATCTCTAATCTTATTCTTGACTTTTTATCTTACCTTAGAATCCATCACACCAGAGCTAATACTTGAGTAAAACTTATGCCAATATATTCGTTTTGCCCTCATAACCATTGAGCCTTTGCTCTCAGTGTTTTATGTTCCATTAAGTCTGTTATTAAATGTGACCTTCTAGCTTTATTTGGAGGCTCTTTTCCTATTTTTAATAACTGTATTCTATTTTTTGTTCCCCTAAGAAACTGAATGCCTTTATTACTATTCTTTTGCTAGCAGACAACTTAGAATATTTTAGCAACATCTATAAGAATTCCTGATCTTTATAAAAATGCATCAGTTTCACCAAATAAATCATTATGACAGTCTCAGCATGTGTTGTCCTATAAAAAGAACAGAGCTCTTCCTCAAGCTTTCTAGCATTCTTTCTTTCCTAGAGTTCATCTTAAACTATGGCTTGCAATTAACGTTTTGTCTTTTTGGTTTAAATTGCTGGATGAAACAAAAAGATTACTTAGAACCTAGAAGTCATCTGCCCATGAGCTGTTACAGTCTAATTAGAAATACAGTTTAGGAATTCGTCCACCCATTACAAACAAATTAAAACAAGAAAAACTGAGGGTTACCCTCACATTAGAAGACCAGAGATAGTTAGGGAATTCTACTCTGCTTAACTACTCTACAGCAATGTATAAATAATAGATATTTTGGAAGTAACAATGCAGATATCATTCATATAAAACAAGTATAAGGAAAACACGGTTGCATAACTCATATGTGTAACAAAATTAACGATCATATAAAGGAATAGTGTAAATAGATAGTGATAGAATCAGGACTAAAAAAATGTGTTTCGATTAACAAGACATAAAAAGATATAAGAAAAACTTAAAGAATATTTTGGAAGTAAGAAAGGATCAAAATGAAAGGAAAGATATAAAGCAAAGAAAATAATGAATGTTACAAAGAAGAACCTTCTTTTTGGATTAGTCTTTCCAGCAAAAGTGAACTGTGACCAAACTAACTAAGTTATTTTAAAATTTGAATCCAAATTTAAAAGTCCAGAAGGAAGAATTTAAAGTATATTGAGATAGCACAGAAGCATGCAAGTTCAGAGACCCTGAGGAATGTGTCTGATAAACTAACCAAAGCGCTCTTTGAACAATCTAAATTTATCTTTAAAATTTCTCTAAGAACAGAGGAGGTATCTCTGGGCTGAAAAAGAAAAAAATATACGTGTAAGAGTAGAAAAGACACTTTGAGGAATTCTGGATAAATCAGTGTACTTCAAGTGCCTGGAAGTATTCTTAAACCAATGAGCAAACATTTCTAGAAAACAAAATGTTAATAAAGTGAGAGGAAAAAAAGAAAATATAGGCTTTTCTGGAACATGACAAATGAGTCTAAATTAATTCTTTGACATGAAAGGAAGAGGAAATAGATATTATATAGAGAGAAACAGAATCCTTTGAAGGATTTTGGCACTATCGTATATGACATCACCGCAAAAAGGTGTTGAAATCTTCATTGGAAACTTTGAAAACAAATCAAATTGTCATTTCCTGGGGGTGTCTCAGACTAATTAATCATCTCTCATTGCAGAAGCTGGACTGGGTGATTTCTGAGGTCTTCATGAGCCCTGCATTTCTTGGTTTGTACCCTACAGTCAGCTATTCTTCACACTGCGTTGCGTAAAAGAGGAATAATAGTGGAATTTTGGCAATAAGTATGAACGCTTTTGCATTCTGACATGAAGACCACATTGAGTTAGCCCACTTTCCTCCTCGTATTTCTGGAATCCATAAGCTACTGGCTGCAATCTGAAGAAGTGACTATGACTTACATAAGCATACTTGCAAATAAGCTTGGATCCTGCTCACCAAGTTGTTAAAGTGGAATTGAATTCAGTGCACGTTAAATATTGAATTCAGTATCTTGGGCAGTTTTGCAGGTGATATTGAGTATTATGTTGCCAGGAACATTTTTTTTTTTTTTTCAGTATCTAATATAAAACAGCTAATATAAACCTGATTTATCCACTAACTTGCACATAGCTGAAGCTGGGTTTATTAAAATGAGTTGCAGTCATATATTTAGGTACACAGTAGAAGTACCAAAAAAAAAAAAAAGCCTGACAAGCACAATATTCACAAATGTTCACAAATGACTCACAATAATTGTTTCCATACCTTTCTTTTCATGGAAGTGAGTTTTTTTCCCATGGACAATTTGTCTAAGTTTGCAAACAAACAGAATTACCTCAGTTCTAGAATCAGACCTATAGAAAAAACTATTCCTCATAAAAATAGAGATTTAGCTAAAAATGTGTGGTAATTAAACCAGCAGGTGAGTAGAAGCAAGGGGGATAAAGCAACACACATTATAAAACCCTATACTTTCAAATGCAAGTCTATTGAACAAAATTGTTAAATCTGCATTGTTTTGCCCCAATCACAGCCACGATTTATGCACAGTGGCTGAGCAAGCTGTTGTTCATTTTGCTCTGATAAAGATATGAAAAACTGATATCCTATAATGCAAAAGTTCAAAGACATGTAGTTTATCTCAGATGCTTGGAGCCTTGGGTTTTGGATATCTGACGAAGGTGGCAATGATGTCTGCACACGAATTAATTGAAGTACTGGTTAAGGAATTGTCTAGTACAATGTATAAAATCTTTACATTAAGGAAAGAAATAGCTTTGCCTATCTTTACAAGCATACTGGAGCGAATATTAAACTTAATACATTCCAAAATGTGAATGAAAAAACTATTATTTTATTGACCTGTGTAGCACCTACAGTTACAGAAGTTGGGGGCCTTTCTTTGATATTACCTTTAGTTGGTTTCCTAATGATTTAAAGGTTGCCTGCCCATTTGTGTATAAAACCCTTTTTACAAGAATCTCACTTATTACTGTTTATTTTCTTTTAAAAATCTTTATGATCTGTGACATTACTGAGTCAAATTCAGACACCTTACCATATCAGTGAGTAAATCTAAATCATGGATCATATTTTTTAGCCAATAAGAACATGGATTTTGTATTGTACTTTTGCTCCTGTGTGAGTGCAGGCAAAATAAGGCCACATATGTGAGGCAGTCACAGTAATGGAAGCCCTATAAAAATGTTGTATTAGAGCAGAATTGTTTTCTGATTAATATTAACCTGCTTTTGCTCTGTATCTCAAGAGCACGCAGAGAAATAAAGATTCTCCTCCACCCCCCAAATTATTACTTTCTGTTTGTTTTCTTCTCTTTGTTTCAAGCAGCTTACACTAGCTGGGAAACAATTTACAGTATAATTCTCTCTTTTTGATGATTCAAACAACCTTAAGCTTCCAATTTTCCAGCCAAATTCTTAGTCTCTGCATGCGGTAAATTTTATTTGCAAATGCAGAGCAGGTAGAGTAAATCTTTAGCCCGTCTTAATTATTTTGTGAGGGGAATCTTTTGAAAAGGCAACAGCCTGAATAGTAGAGACCAAAAATTGTGATGTGTAATTTGTGGTAGAAAACGTAATTCAGGAGAACTTTGCACAAACTTTTCCCAGACATAATTGGTTTGAATTGACTGAGTTTTTAAGTAATTATTACAAAATGTGCACTGTTTTTCTTTTTTTTTTCCTATGCTCCACTGACTTTTTCTTGCTTTTATTGAAACAAATGGGTTTGCCATTCAGTTGAGGTGGACTGATATTTAAGTGGATGAATGTTTTGTGTTTAAGTGCAGAGTTAATGTTAAATTTTACAGTGTGTATGTTTCCCCCTTTTTTTCCACGAGACCTGCTCAAACTCTGTCTATTCCCTTCCATCGCCTACAAAATCTATCGTATTTTCTACTTATTATGATGTGGTAAGTGCAAGAGTTTCACGTATATTAAGAAAAGGATTCATAGGGATTTCAGTAAAAGGAAGGGTTCAAGAGTTGGCTGGGACAAAAGTGAGCTGAGGTATTCAGAAAATACATTATTTAGATTTACTGAATGAAGAGGAAAAGAGTTTAACTGGTGCATTATCAAGTCACATCCTGCCCAGTAGCTGAACAGGTAGAGATGAGCAAAATCAGAAATACGGTTCTGGTGTTTCTAGGAGATCATGAATGGCTGAAAATATTTTCCCTAAAACATAAAAAAGTGTCAAGAAAGGAATGAGACCAGCTCTCCTGAGGTCTGGACTGAACCAGTAGTTGGATTGCACAGTCTCTTTGGTATTGATCTCAGTCATGTTAATAAAGTTACAGAGTAGTTAAGTTGAGTTGTAACCACCTCTGTCTTTAACTAAGATTTTTAGGTTAATTATACATTTGTACTACTATATCAGTTATATAATAACTACTTACTATAGCTTTGGAACTTGTTACTTTAAACACTTTTGAAGCTGAGGTGCGTTTGCAAACTGAAGTTGTCTTTTCCTAGAAATAAGTGACTACTACAACAGATTTTAATGGATTATTTGGAGATCTATTCTAGCTTTTAGATAGAGACAGTATTTACAAAAAAAGTCGTCTTTTATCCACATTTTTGAGCTTCAGGACTGGGAGCTGTCACAGCAAATTACATCATAGTAATAGTCAGCATCAATTGTGCATTTTACACATACATATGGGTGAGTAGGAACGTAGTGATACAAACTGCTTAAGCAGAGGAACCTTTTAAACTGGTGAAACACATGGGGAAATAACCTCTGAAAATCCTATGAGAATAAGGGAGTAACAAGAAATTCGAGGTACTAAGCTGTTAACCCAAACCAAAGCATTTACGTGTCTATCTTCCCTTGAGACATGTGCCCATAATTATTTAAGAAATTCTGTCTGAAATCTGTCCTATGAAAATCTGTCTTACATTTGTCCTTTCTCGTTTTACAGCTAACATTTGTTCCTAAAATAAGTTATGTTCCTGAAAATTTAATTCAGCTTGAGTTTAAGGGATCTGAGTTAAGCTCTAATTCTCAGAGGTCTCAAAGATTTCAGAAATAAGTGGACAGTTCTCACAATAACTGCAAAAGGCAAGTAGAAAAAATTTGTAATGTCTGAATATCTTAAGGTCCTGTCATTGACACAACATCAACATCAACATCAACTTGGTTTGTGGTTTTTTTGGCTTAATCTAATTCTCATGTGATTTAGTACTAGAGTTTATTAACATGGGAGTTGTGCTAATTCAGCTTTATTGTTGCCAGTGTCAGCCGAGTATTTCTACAAGGCACAGCATTGCTAATAACTGCAGCAGTTCTCCCTCTGTACTGTGCCAGACTTCACAGTGCGTCTTCTTGTCCTGGGGTATCTCAGGTAACCTAAGAAGTATACATCAAAACTTTGATTTACAACTGCCCATTTCCTATGTACTACACTACACATATTCTATACTGTATCCTACCATGGGGAGTACTGATGCCTTAAAATAGATCACAAAGTGATCAAGAAGCTGCTGAAAATCATGAAGCTCTGTGCATCTGCACCTACAGCTAGTCAACAAGATAGAATACACTGCCTAAGGAACACTGGGTAATTCTACCCAGTTTAGTATTGTCTCAAGTTCAGACTCATGCCTAAAAACGCTTTATTCACTAACTTCAGTCCTCTAGCACTAAAGGTATTGAAGTCTGTGTTTTCTAGCATTTCTAGAAGGCATTTCCAAGAGACTAAGATTACCTCTTTATGCCATGTAAATGGGAGTAGAACTGACTGCAGCTCTGGCCCAGAGATTTGGAGAGGAAAATTTCACTCAGACAGTTCTCAGATCTCACCTCCTGTTCTGCAATAAGAGCTAAAGACAACCAATTTCAATTTTTTTCTTAATGTTCCTTATCACACGAACACTCTCAGATAGCTTTTAATTTTGCCCTGCAATCACCCAAGAGTTTTCAAACAAAAGCTTTCTCAGGTTACAGTAGAAACTTCAGAAAATTATTTCTCTCAGCTTTTAGTTCTTATCCTAGTCTGATTGTAGTGTCAGCTTCACCTATGAAAAATACTTAGTCTGCACTAATTCACCAAATGTGGTGCAAATTTGAAAACATGCCATGAGCCAGCTGGAGACCAGAAGCAAAATTACCTGATGATGTATGGTTTGGGGGGTTTTTTGGTTTGTTTGTTTTGGGTTTTTTTTTACAGTTTTCAGTGAAGTCCTAAGATTATCTTTCTCAGGGTTACCAAGATGCAATCACACTAACTTGAAAGCTAACTTGAAATGTGTGTAAAAGACATGCTTTTCTTATAAAGTGTAGGAGAAAGGGGTAGTAACACTACATCCTTCTTTCGAGATCCTGGTACAGAGCACACTAAACTGTTAACAGTCTATTGCTATGTGACCTACACTCCAGTAGGACAGTGGTCTGGGGAATGCGGATGTGGTGAAGAAAGAAGAGATGAAATGATTCTGTAGGCAAATGATTAGATCATTGTGTCACAGTTCCTGTCCCTGCTCCCGAAATATGGTATAGTCACTGGCTAATAAACTAGTGCTAACAGAAGCAACAACATATGGTTGAACACCTCTGAAAATTTGTCACTGAAAATTAAAGCACTTAAAAAACTGGATGTGAGCTGGCCAAGGGGCTTGGGGTTTGTATTCCTGGACTGAGCTGCCTTCCTTCTTTAGATGTACAGGCTTGGTTTTGTATCTGGCTCCTGTTTCTTTTCATTTTCTTGTAGATGCTCATGAAATATCCCTGCTGGATTAAGGTAACCAAAGGAAATAGCATTTATTAAAGGACATGTTACGTGAAAGTTTATTTTTTCTGGGAATATGTATTAACCACAATGCATGCATTTATAAGACTGCGGTTTTACTGCCAGTGTTCTACTTATTTCCTCCACAGTTGGTATATGAAGGTGTTCTCACTGAGTCATTACCAAATTTCATTTATTTCTTGGCATGCTCTCAGACAATGTACTCTTCCTCTCTCCTACCCACATCAGCCACCTTTGACTGCAGCCAGCCAGGTGGTTCACTAACTGACTTAATAACTTATAAATTCGGCTTGCTTTACAGTTTCTGCAGAACACACTCTCTCACTACCAACCGAATTTTCCGAGCTAGAGTAATAAATGGGGTTACCTCAGGGTTTAAACAAATGTGAAGTGTGTCCTTAATGCAACCAATTTAATCAAACACATGACTGAGTTCTTCTAGTATATTATTTTCATTTAGCTCACATGAGACCTTCATTATACATTTGATCAGTTTTAATTCTTCAGAAACTTTAATCCCTGGCACAGGCTAAGCCTCCACATTCACAATGAGAAAACAGAATAATTCCTGTGTCCCTTTATACAGAGAAGGGTGGACCTTTAACACAGGAATGTTTTGTGCCTTCATTTACTGTGCCATCCATAGCATTTTTTTTTAAACTCTCCTCTACTTGCAATGAAAAGCCAAATTTAGATATTGCCATTATTAAGTTATCTAAAGCAAATGTCTATAGAAACTTGCACCTGTAATTACCTGAATTTGTGGCAATTTTTCTGCATATTGAATGCTTCAGTTACATCTATTATCCAAATATTCAGGTACATTTCTGGCAGTACAAAGGATTCTACAGTGTGCTTAACTGACAGGTTCACCATTTGCTTTCAAAATATTTGACAGCATTTACAAATGAAGATCTAAATTTCTACTGAAATTTGTTTGTGAAGGAGTAACACAGCTTATTATGCTTAAAACTGGGTATAAACTGTGAAACTTAACCAACAGAATTTTGACTTAGCATGTTGTTTTTCTAAAGAGCAATACTTCTGTGGAGTCAGATAATTAAGAGGTCAGATAACCCCATGGCCCACACAGGGACTGATTTATTCAAAACCTAGTAATAACTGAGGTCAGATGTGAGAAACAAAAATCAGCTGAGGAAATATGTTCGTATTTCAGGATAGTTCCAAGGTCATTAGGTTTTTCCTGTAGAACGACAAACATTTCATTCCTGGATAGTGTGAAACTTCTGAAAATTGAGAAATGTATATGCCTCTACAGCCATTGTCACAGTGTTTACCTGATTGATTACTTTATTTTGTTTTTAAATTTAATACATATCTTTAAATGTTCTTGGAGGTTTGATTTTGGCCTTCTGTCTATTTCTCATGTTGTGAAAAACATCGCTTCACATCGATGTATTGGTTTTCTGATCGCTGTCACTGGTCACATAGTCACTTCGTAATTATTTTCATCTAAAGTTGTGAAAGTCAAAGAATTTCATCTCAGCCTGATTGGTTCAGACTGCCATATCCTGCCTAGATCTACCTTTGCTGCCCCTTATGTATACATCACGGTTTAAGACAAACTGTATACGTATCATATGAATTATATATCAAGTGAGGAAACATGGTCAAATTTAGAGGAAACTCATCTCTTTATAAATCTGATAGAAATTTGTTCCCCATAAACTACGTAAAGTTTGAAATCCAAAACCCTAACAATAGCATTTTAGATGACAGTGTAACTAAGTTATACTTTTAAATAATAGACAAACTGAGAAGTATGGGCCAGATAAGTGGACAGTGAGGTGGACTGAAAACTGGCTGAACTGGCAGGCCTGAAGAGTTTTGATCAGCAACATGAAGTCCAGCTGGAGGCCAGTCACTAGTGGAGTACTCCAGGGGCTGATACTGAGGCCAATATTGTTTACCACCTTCCTTGATGACCTGGCTGATGGGACAAAGTGCTCCCTCACCAAGTTTTTAGTTGATATAAAACTAGGAGAAGTGATTGATGCAATAGATGGATGTGCCACCATTCCCGGGGTGGGGAGGGGATTGACAAGCTGGAGAAATAGGACAGCAGAAATCTCATGATGTTTGAGAAAGGGAAATGTTAAGTCCTGCACCTGGGGAAGAATAACTCCAGGCACCAGTACATGCTGGGAATCAACTGGCTGGAAAGCAGCTTTGCAGAATAAGTTTTGCCAGTTGCACAGGACAAAAAGTTGACCATGAAAAAGCAACATGTTCTTGTGGCAGAGAAAGCCAACAGCCTCCTGTGGTGCACTAGGAAGAGCACTGCCAACAGATCAAAGGAGGTGATCCTTCCCCTCTTCTATCATAGAATCATAGAATTGTTGAGGTTGGAAGGGACCTTTAAGATCATCAAGTCCAAACACTAACTTAACCTGACAAAACCACTTCTAGACCATGTCCCCAGGTACCACATCTACCCTTTTTTTAAACACCTCCAGGGATGGTGAATCCACCACCTCCCTGGGCAGCCTATTCCAATGTTTGATAACCCTTTCAGTGAAATTTTTTTGAAAATATCCAATCTTAACCTTGTTTGGCATAACTTGAACCCATTTCCTCTCGTCCTATCACTTGTCACTAGGGAGAAGAGGTCAGCCCCCAACTCTCTACAATCTCCTTTCAGGTTTCTATGCCCTGGTGAAACACACCTGGAGTGCTGTGTCCAGACCTGGGCTTCCCAGTACAGGAGAACATAGAATCACAGAATGGTTAGAGTTGGAAGGAACCTTAAAGATCATCTAGTTCCAACCCTCCTGCCATGGGCAGGGACATCTTCCACTAGATCAGGTTGCTCAAAGCCCCATCCAACCTGGCCTAGAACACTTCCAGCAATGGTGCCTCCACAGCTTCCCTAGGCAATTTGTTCTAGTGCCTCACCACCCTCAGAGTGAAGCACTAGAACAAATTGCCCAAGGAAGTTGTGGAGGCACCATCCCTGGAGATACACCCCTGGAGATACATAGACAAAGTGGAGAAAGTCCGGTAAGAAAATGAAGCCATGAAGGTGATTAAGGTATTGAAGTATCTGTCACAGGTAGAGGCTGAGAGAATTGGAACTGTTGATCCTAGAGTAGAGAAGACTCAAGGAGTATCTTATGAAAATGTATAAATATCTGTCAGGAATGTACAAACAAGACAGAGCCAGGCCCTTTTCAGTGGTGCCCAGTGACAAGACCAGCAGTGTGCCCAGGTGGCCTAGAAGGTCAACAGCATCCTGGCCTATATCAGGAATAGTATGGCCAGCAGGACTACGGGAGTGATCACCCCCCTGTACTTGGCACTGCTAAGGCCCTGCCTCAAGTACTGTGTTCAGTTTTGGGCCCCTCACTACAAGAAAGACACAGAGGTGCTAGTGCGTGTCCAAAGCAGGGAAATGAAGCTGATAAAGGGTCTGGAGAACAAGTCTTATGAGGAGCGGCTGAGGGAACTGGGGTTGTTTAGCCTGGAGGAAAGGAGGCTCAGGGGAGACTTTATTGCTCTCTACAGCTACCTGAAAGGAGGTTGTAGAGAGGTGGGTGTTTGTCTCTTCTTGCTAGTAACAAACAATAGGACAAGAGGAAATGGCATCAAGTTGTGCCAGGGGAGGTTTAGATTGGGTATCAGGAAAAAATTCTTCACCAAAAGGGTTATCAAGCTTTGGAACAAGCTATGCAGGGAAGTGGTTGAGTCACCATCCCCAGAGATATTTAAAAGATGTGTAGATGTGGCACTCAGGGACATGGTTTATTGGTGGACTTGGCAGTGCCAGGTTAACGGTTGGAGTTGATGATCTTAAGGGTCTTTTCCAACCTAAACAATTCTATGATTCTATGATATGATTCTATGATTCTAAGCAATAATAAGCTCAGGAAATTATCCTCTGAGTAAATCAAGAACAGTCTTCTGGTTTCAAAGATTTGCAATATAATAAATAAGATATTCTTTAGTATGCCATATGGGTTTTGAGATCATTGAATTCATATTTCAGTGCTTTCCAGCCAGAAACGTCCCTTTAACAAAAATAAATGTTAATAGCTTTCACATAAAAATATGAATGGTAGCTTTAAGAAAAAAAGAATATTGTGAGATACCAAGGGTAAACAGGAAAAAAGGGAGAATAACTTCAGGAAGAGAAGAAAAAAGTGTAAGAGAAAGATAGAAAGATGTGATGTTACTTCTGGAGATAAAGTCCCAAATCACTAATGAAGAGCTGCCCTCAAAAGAGAATTTAATTTAATTTTTTTTCAGTGACTGTTCACAGGTTTCCTTGGTAATCTCCTCAGTTTATCTGATGGTTTTCAGATTTGTTGAATCTTCACAAAGAAATATTTCCAAAAGGTCTCTCCTCCAGTTTATGGAGGAATGAACACAAAGGAGAAGACATAAAACTGCTGCAGGAAATGTGAACAAAAGGATATGTAGGGAAGAGAGAGAATGGGAACAAGGAATGCAGACTGTCTGTGGGCTAGGTGCAGACAGCAATAGAAAAGCAATTTCAGTATTAATACTACTTACTTTTTTTATTAGAATGCATATGCCATTGTTTCTTTACTATCTTGTTGCTATTTTGTATTGTCCTGGAATTCAATCTACTAAATATTTTGGGGAAAAAAGGCAAAATTCTGCTGCGACGTTACATCTGAAATCACCTGTGTTTAAACAGGTAAATTGCTTCTGTGGGGGTCTTTTTTATTGCCTATTTAGATGAACAGTTGTTCAGGATGTAAAAATAACATCCTTGTTAATCTATTATACTGAAAAATATGAGACAGTTGAAAGCTACAACAGGGACAGAGTTTCTCACACACGATTGACTGTCAAAGGGCAACTGTCTCATATTAAGTGAAACAACTGCTTACAGAGTCTTTGGGCAAAGAGAGTAGAAGGGAATGTGTATATCCCCATTATTTGTAGTGCAACTAAATTCAGCTATTAGAGACACCCTGTAAAAACTTAATAACAGTACTTAAGCCAAATGTTGTGAAAAAGATGGCATTTTCACATTTCAGGTCTATAGCCATTATACAAGGATGCTTTTAGAGGCATTTCTAAACTTTCAAAGACAAAAAAAAATCACACCCTGTGGGTACATGAAATCCAGACCATTTGCAGCATCTCTCAGAAATACACGTTTTTTCAGTCACGCGCAAACAGGGAAAGCTGCAAAGACACATCTGTTATGGTTTTATGCTACTGCAGCCTGCTGCAGTTTCCAGCTCACTTTAGCCTAAATTTTAGTCTTTTCTTGTTAAATGATGCAGGAGAACCTATCATGTAGCAGCAGCTCCAATGGGTTTGTGAGGTAAATCCACAGAGCAAATTTCCTGTATGTTCCCCAATGGATCTCTGGTTTCTTTCAGTAATTACTTTGCCTGTCAGTCACCGCACGATTAAATAGCTACCTGGCTGTGGCAGCTTGAACCTTTGAATCTGACAGGAGCTGGTTGCAGAAGTTAGCTTGGAAAATAGTTTAAAAGAAACTACTCCAAATGCCACATCAGTCATCAGTGGTCCTCTGCAATCTTCATTAGAAAGGCAGCAGGAGATCAGATATCATGAGACCATCACAAAGTTATGCAGGTTATTTTTAATGCTATTTATTTTTAAGAATAATAAATTCAAACCACACTGTCTGGGAAGAAAAAGATATTGCAATTCAATAGAGCTTGTAAGTAGGAAGATAAACCTAGCATAAAAAATTAACATGTCAAAGACTCTTTAGATGTTAAAAGACAAACCATACCTAAAAAGTTTAAACAATATTTTATTTGCATTTTTCAAGTAATGAAAGTCTCAAGAAAATAGGGCTCTTCCCAAATAATTTAGAAGAGAAAGGAAAAGGGAAGATTCCTGGGAAATCTGTTTGGAAAACTATTTGTGCTCATGGACATACAATTATCCCCAGTGTAACTGGAGGAAAAGGGACCCAGGTTGTGCTTTTCTTTCTGAATCACAGTGCTTTCAAGAAGTGGTACTGGTTTGATCCTTGACTTTCATAACCCAGAGGTGCCTCAGGTAACACTTAAGAAACAACTGAGATTAGAATATACCTGATATCAATCTCATTGAGATTTGCATTTTCTTGCTTTTATGGTTCTGTTTTATAACTGATTTATAATTTTATCACAAAGAATTTACTCCTTTGCCTTGCTTGAGCACAGTTATTCTCCTGGTGGATAAAATAAGATAAGCTCAGGTGTATGTGTAAAATATGCTCCATCGCAGACCCAGATAAGTCTAAAACTTTCACCTGATTCCTCTTTTTTCACAGAGCAGCATGCATTTTCTCAGTGTATGCATTCTCTCTTCCTCTCTCTTCTGCTTTTCATTTTCCCCAGGAACAAACCTGTTAATGCTGGTGTGATGTCACTCTGAGCAGCCTCAGTATATGCACGCTTCATCACAGACAACAAACTGAAGCTGAAGTATACCATATGTATACCATAATGAGATAGTGTTCTTCTATGGCTACATTCTAGAAGGGCTCAACAAGTTTTTCCACAATAACATGTCAAATAGCAACTCACCACAGATGCACCAAGATCCAAAATATATCCTCCTGGGTCTATTGCTTTATCTGGTCTGGTATCATGATGATGTGACTAGAACTCGCTTGTGGCTGAGTTTCATTTTGTTGTACATTCTGGCATATAGATCTTACTTACCGTACTTACCTCAAATAGACAGGTTTGATTTTAACAGCTCAAATGAGTCTCCAGTGACAGAATATACATGACACCCCTATTACCTTACAAAGTCCATAGAAATGACCAGAATCCAGTTTTCCTAAGCCCTATTCCTGGTTTTAGGGACAAAACCCATAACTTTCTACTAGCAGGCACCAGTTTCTGCTCATAGGCATTTGCAAATGGATGATCCTGTTATCCAGATCCATTAAAGCAGGTGTCTAATGAATTTAGCAATCAGTAGGATTTTTTTGTTATTATTTGTAGATTGAAGTTACTAAGTATTATAGTTCAAACAAAAAAGTTTGAAATTGAATTGCAATATATTGAGATGACATTGGAAAACCTCAAATTTTTATTCACCTTGTTATAAAACAAGGGAATATCTGCTAAAAAGAAACCCTTAACTATAGATTTCACTACCACCCACATAAAAATAAACATTTTTAAAACTGCAATTACTAAGCAGCACAAAGAAGAGGCATAGCATGCAGCACTGACCCAGCTCCATGGGAAATGTGACCTTCGTGCGTAGATGCAGGAATACTTAAGAAGAAAGATAAAAGGTCATCACAAAATGCAGATAACTTCAGAGATATTATTATAGAAATCTAAAAACTCAGAAGATTTGGAGTGTTTAACAAATTCTTATTTAATACACCATTACAAGTTCCATGATATTCAGCATTTTCTTCTAAGACTTGCAAATCCCATAGTCTTCATTGAACTTCGACCTATTTTTAATGTTGGAAATCTGATTCTAAATGCATTTATCAGTCCTAAACATCTCCATCAAAAAAGTTATTTGATATAGCTTCTATCATATACTAGGACATATATTTTTTTACTTATCTTAGCAGAACACCTAAAAACAGTGTAGTTTTATTTAATCCCTATTTAATATCACACAGTGAAACAGCGTGAGAAAATATTGAAAGCTTAGCCTCTTAGTCCTCAGATCTGCTTTTTATGTGGCTGTAGAGGATCCCATTTCTCTAGAATCTGAATAAAAATTCCCAAAGAGTTTCCTGGTATTCTAGGTATCAAGTTCTGAGACCAGGGATTTTTTTCCTACTTTTTCTGTTTTCATCTGATTGCATAGATCTTACATGAAAAACCTAAGTGGATTCTCTTTTCTTTTGGAGACCTGCTTGCTATGTCTGGCTAACCTCATTATCAAAGAGCTGGCATGCTTGTCTTTCAGAAGGACCGGGGAAAAATAAAAAGGACATTTGAAAAGTCAAATGGGAAGTTTCGTGTTATTTTAGTAGATATTAAAATCAACACAGGAAAGCAAAATCTTAGAGCAGTAGTAACAGGTCTCTAAATAATTGTTTCTAAATTGGAGAGACATGGATTTGATGGATGGACCACTTGGTGGATAAGGAATTGCCTAGACAGTCACACTCAAAGAGTTGCAGCCAACGGCTCAATGTCCAAGTAGCAACCAGTGATGACTGGCATTCCTCAGCAGTCAGTACTAGGACTGGTGTTG
Source organism: Pluvialis apricaria (assembly GCA_017639485.1). Classification (NCBI taxonomy): domain Eukaryota; kingdom Metazoa; phylum Chordata; class Aves; order Charadriiformes; family Charadriidae; genus Pluvialis; species Pluvialis apricaria. Next base: position 100,646,241 of record CM030009.1, read on the forward strand.
TTCAACACATTTGTTGGCGACATGGACAGTGGGATTGAGTGCACCCTCAGCAACTTTGCTGACAACAACAAGCTGTTTGGAGCAGTCAACACACTGGAGAGAAGGGATGCCATCCAGAGGGACTTGGATGGGCTTGAGATGTGGGCCCATGCCAGCCTCATAAAGCTTAACAAGGCCAAGTGCAAGATCCTGCATGTGGGTCAGAGCAATCCCAAGCACAAATACAGGCTGGGCGAGAAAGGATTGAGAGCAGACCTGAGGAGAAGGACTTGGAGGTATTGGTGGATGAGGAGCTCAGCATGAGCCAGCAATGTGTGCTCACATCCCAGAAAGCCAACTGCATCCGGGGCTGCATCAAAAGAAGCATGGCCAGCAGGTTGAGGGAGGCGATTCTGCCCCTCTACTCTGCTCTTCTGAGACCCCATCTGGAGTACTGTGTCCAGCTCTGGACCTGCTCCAACATAAAAACAACGTGAACCTGTTGGAAAGAGTCCATAGGAGGGCCACAAAGATGATCAGAGGGATGGAGCACCTCTTCTATGGGGACAGGCTGACAGTTGGGATTGTTCAGCCTGGAGAAGAGAAGGCTCTGGGAAGACATTATAATGGCCTTCTAGTACATAAAGGAAAGATGGGGAGGGACTCTTTATCAGGGAGTGTAGTGATAAGACAAAGGGTAACAGTTTTAAACTGAAAGAGGGGAGATTTAGATTAGATATTAGGAAAAAATATTTTACTATGAGGGTGGTGAAACTCTGCAACAGGTTGCCCAGAGAAGTTGTGGATGCCCCATCACTGGAAGTGTTCAAGGCCAGGTTGGATGGGGCTTTGAACAACCTGGTCTAGTAGAAGGTGTCCCTGCCCATGGCAGGGGGGTTGGAACTAGACAAACTTTAAGGTCCCTTCCAACTCTGACCATTCTATGATTTTATTATTCTAATATAGATTTTAAAAGCCCCAGACCCCCTAGTAACTTGTGTGCAAAATTTAGTGGGCTATCCATCAGGGATAGGATTCTGATACCTTTAATACTGCTTATTCTAATACCTTTAAAATATTACTTGTGGAAGTGACCGTACTACTTGCAGTTAAGATTGTTTAATGCTTTGGGGGTGTACCTACATTACGCAGCTAAAGGTAAGAGCCTAGGCCACAAATGGACACAGGCAGTAGTTTGTGTCCTGCTCTGTGTTCTGGCTATACTTGGAATCCAGGCTGCTAGATTCGGTGCCTAAATATTATGCATTATGAATACTCCCTCCCTTAACCCACTTTAAAACCATGTTCTTAGTAGAGCTTTGTCATAATTTAATCATAAGGCTCATGGTTTTGATCCTCAGCTTCGTTCGGTCTCAGACTGAGAGGATCTGAAATGCTGGGCACCTTAAAATACACAGATTTCACTCGGGCGAAGGAGTGAGTGAAAGAGGATCAGTAATTTAATTCATTGTAATTAAAGAGAATTTGTCAGATGAAATAGAGAAAGATCTAGTGGTTCCCAAATATCCCACTTAAACAAACTGTGTAAAGTAGTCACATAGACATTTTTATTAAAGTGACACAAAAATTGGTCATAGTCCTGAATTTTTATGATTTTGGTCTGCCCTTTTTCCCCGTCCAAAAGATGAGTTAAAGCCTGAAGATACTAACTGAAAAACTAGTGTTCAATGCAATGACACTTCCATGCTGGTGATTAAGTGGTACATTTACTGGTATATTTTGCATGCGTGTGACTGAAGTTGATTGTGCTTTGCTTCACCTCAAAAGAACTTTGCTAATGCCAGTTCAATAAAACAAAATTGTTTTAATGATCCTCCATTAAATGCATTCAAGTATTTCTACAGTGTTCAGGTTGGCGGTATCAGAAGGCTTCATAGGAACTAGAGAACCTGTATTTCTTGGCTGCCTTTATGCTCAGCTGGAGGGAAAAGAGTTTGTCATGGTTTAACCCCAGCTGGCAACTAAGCACGACACAGCTCACTCACTCCCCTCCCCCAGTGTGATGGGGGAGAGAATCAGAAGGGGGAAAGTGAGAAAACTCATGGGTCGAGATAAAGACAGTTTCACTGGTAAAGCAAAAGCCGCGCACTCAAGCAAACCAAAACAAGGAATTAACTCACTGCTTCCCATCAGCAGCCAGGTGTTCAGTCATCTCCAGGAAAGCAGGGCTCCATCACGTGTAACAGTTACTTGGGAAGATAAACATCATCACTCCAAATGTCCACCCCCTCCTTCTTCTTCCACCAGCTTTTGTTGCTGAGCATGACATCATATGGTTTGGGATATCCCTTTGGTCAGTTGGAGTCAGCTGTCCCGGCTGTGTCCCCTCCCAGCTTCTTGTGCACCCCCAGCCTACTCGCTGGGGTCTTGACCTGTGTAAGATGTCAGACCTGACAGAGGTCTCTGTGTAAGCACTGCTCAGCAACAGCAAAACCACCCCTGTATTATCTACGCTGTTTTCAGCACAAATCAAAAAGAGAGCCCCATACTACCTATCATGAAGAAAATTAACTGTCCTGTCCACAACCAGCACATAGTTGAACCTCTCTGTCAGTAGCAGCCCTGTGTTCCTTTAAGATTTTTAAGAACCTATTCAGTGTTTCTTAAACGCTATTGATTATTTGGCTTTAATGAGAGTTTCACTTCACCAACAAACTCTTTCTAAAGAAAAAGCATGATTTTGCCAAAGAAAATAAGGTAAGAATCATACCAACAAAATACCTCCACAATATGCTATCTCTTAATTACTGGAAATTTTAACGAGTTCAAGAAGCACCTAAACCTGGTATTAGGTTTATTACCTTTAAACAGTTTGTTATAGTGAGTCCTAATTAAATTACAGATATCAAAACATTTTGATAAAACTTGGAGGGGCAGAATGAGGTAATTTAAAAGCACAGATAATGATCACGTAGAAAATAAGAAACTTAAAACAGCTATCACAATATATTTGTTGCATGAAAAAAAAATAGATTGGAGAATAAAAGATTACAAAGCGGCTACTGTCATTTACATAGAAGTGATCATATTTTTCTGAATGGTGCAGTAGTACCTGTGACAAATGGGTACCAGATAAAATTACTCTAAACTTTCTCCAGCAAGAATTACTTTATTTTAACACTGTTCAAAACTGGAACCTAACTGCATACTTCATGGTTATTATTACAGCTGTAAGTTTGTTGGTAACTTTCTGTTGCAACAGTAGTGCACTAATAACTCCTGTAATGGTATATTTTCTTTGGCCATAATAACTTTAGTGTGTAAATTAACACAGGTACCTTCACTGTGCTCCTGGTATTTCTGAGCATACCAAACTTTATGCATGTTTGCCCATTTTTTTTTTTTTTAATGTCAGTTTGTGATTAGTCGCTTTGCTGAATATGGTCCTTTGGTAGAATAAGATGATACTTTTTTTTAGTCCTTTGTTTTTTTCACTATTTCCAAGTCAAAACATACTGCAGAAAATTATACTTCCCCAGAGAAGAGCAATTCACTCTTATCAAAGTCGTTTCAGTAGAAAAATCTGAGTGATCAAAACCAAAGTCAGAACTTGTTTTCCTCTCAGTGAAGTTTTGCATTTCAATGTGGAGTTTTATATTTGTAAGGAACATGTGGTATGTACGGAACATTCATTTCATATCTTTATAAAAGTCATGTACAGCATATGGATAAGGTACTTTACTGGCAGAATTAAGCAACACTGCTTCTCAGGAACTTGAAATCCATTATATACTTAGCGCTAAAACTGTGCGAGTCTTCGCTTGGTAAACTAGACATGACTTGGCATGGAGATAGATGACATTAGGCAAGATGGAAGAAGGTTTCCAAGTGTCTCATGAAGTGGCTTATTTTTCATTTGCATGCATTACAGATGAATCCTGTGTAGTCATTGAAGGCAATGACAAATCGTCCATTGACTTTAATGGGGTGGAATTTCACTGTAGCAGTGATGGAAAAATGCATAATTTGAAAGGAATTTTAAAGAAAAGAAGGAACTTTGAAGAATTCAGGCAGGATTAAGATATTATTCCAGTAAAAATTGGAAGCTTGAAAAAAAAGTGTGATGTAGATTGGTCATAGAAAGTGGAATTAGGAACTTCAAACAAGGAAAGATGAGATGCTTAGTGACACATATAAGCAGTGCAGAGCTGAAATGTTAAAACTGTATTATCCAAACTATTTCTGATCTTACTGTTATTCTTATCATGCACTTACAATAGTATCATAAGAGAACTTTTAGGTGACGTTACTTACCACATGGTTCCAGACAACTATTTCAAGTTTCGTATACTTCAAGGACTAAAAAGGAACTAAAAAATTGCTGTGCAAAAAAGCAATCTAAAGAAAATTTACATAAGCTTTGCAATTCCAATGTATAGTCAGATCAAACACAAGAGAATGTAACAGAATGTTAATTGATAGAAAACACAGAAATTAGGAAATACTAGAACAGAGATAGCTGTTATAAGTGTTAACCTTAATAATTAGCTATAATAGTCTTTACAACATGATATACTACATAATTACATGATCATAATTGTCACTGGATTCTTACCTCATTTAGGACAGGAGGTAGATTACGCTCTGGGAATGGGTCAGGCAGTTTCAACTTGAGTATTTTAGGCATAGTATAGTTATATGCAACAAAGGACAAGAAGAAATAATGAAATAGCCTCAAGAATATTTTTTTTCCTATTAGCTCTGCTTTCTATATACATTGAGTAGCTGCAAAATTATACAAGCAGATGATTGACAATAAACCAGTATACAATATAAAGAACTTATTTGCAGTCATACATACACATGCATTTAAATATCACTAAAAGCATATCTGGTTTCTTTTGGAAAAGGAGGGACCTGTTCCATCTTGCCCTTTATGCTGTTTTCAAGCAAAAAGTTTTTTCTTTAAACAGCTTGTCTTTAAAATGTAATTACCCTTCTGTGAGTGACAAATTTGAAGATAAAATTAAGTCATTTTGCAGTACTCAGTGCAAATAAACATCTCAACGTTTTTTCCAAAGCATGAAACTGTCATTTTTTTCTCACTCAGAGAGCTCAAAACCTGAAACATTTACTTTTATCAAACCCCTCCTTCAGTCAAAGAAAAGAAATAACCTTGGCATTGAAAACATGCCTGGAAAAAGGTCATCCAAGCAAGCAATAATTTTCAGTTTATAAAAGCCTCAAAATAGCAGCTAAAGAGGAAAACATCCCTTAACCATTCTGACGACCATTGTAAGTGCATTATACATGTTATTTTCAAAATGGTGTATGACAATCACATTGAAGATCTGACTGGGAGGAAAGAATGTAAAATTGTAGCCCCTGTTGAAGCCCACAGAAAGCTTTTTCTTCATATTTCCCTTCAAAATTTTATTGATCTCGGGACTGTGCACTTAGAACAGGCAAGACCATTTTTCTTTCTGTCTTGCCTGGTTCCTGAACCTCTAGTCAGTGTTGGGACAGCTGCTGAATGTTACTACAGCAGAGGGAAGTGAACAGAAAATGCCTTTCAGTTACCGCTGCCTCTCTTATGGATTCAAGAGAAGAACAGCAATTACATGAGCTAACTAGCATCCACACCAGAGAAGTAAGGTGAAGAAAAATGTGAGAATATGGACATACAGAGCTGCTGAGGACTTAAAAACAGGGTCCAAAAGAGTGGATTTGACTGGGAAAAGGCAGTACAAGAGCCACAGCAGGGCAGGTCAATTCCCACCAATGACCTCTGAGATCGAACATAATATTAATGCACAGAAAAGAGCAGAATGGAAACACAACATGTGGGACAGAGAAGCAGGCAAGAGCAGCATGGATTTGTAATAACACTAAGTACACATATATAGAAAACCACCAAACTATTCTTCAAGTTGGAAAAGTTCATTCTGAGGTTTACACTGGTAGATAATGAATGCCTTCTTTGCTTCTGTCTTCACTGCTCGGGCCAGCTCTCAGGAGTCCCAGACTTTGCAAGTAACAGAGAAAGTCTGGAGGAAGGAAAACTTTCCCTTGGTTGAAGAGGAACAAGTTAGAGAACAATTAAGTAAACTGGACACCCACAAGTCCATGGGGCCTGATGGGATGCACCCGCCAGTGCTGAGGGAGCTAGCAGAAGTCATTGCTGAACCACTCTCCATCATCTTTGAAAGGTCCTGGAGAACAGGGGAGGTGCCTGAGGACTGGAGGAAAGCCAATGTCACTCCATTCTTTAAAAAGGGCAAGAAGGATGACCCGGGAAACTACAGGCCGGTCAGCCCCACCTCCATCCCTGGAAAGATGATGGAACAGCTTGTTCTGGGCATCATCTCCAAGCATCTGGAGGAAAAGAAGGTTATCAGAAGTAGTCAGCATGGATTCACCAAGGGGAAGTCATGTCTGACTAATCTGATAGCCTTCTATGATGGCGTGACTGGATGGGTGGATGAGGGGAGGGCAGTGGATGTTGTCTACCTTGACTTCAGCAAGGCTTTCGACACTGTCTCCCACATCATCCTCACAGGCAAGCTTAGGAAGTATGGGTTAGATTAATGGACAGTGGGGTGGATTGAACAGTGGCTGACAGATAGAGCTCAGAGGGTTGTGGTTAGTGGTGCAGAGTCCAGTTGGAGGCCAGTAACTAGTGGTGTCCCTCAGGGGTCAGTCCTGGGTCCAGTCCTGTTCAATATATTCATCAATGACCTGGATGAAGGGATAGAGTGTACCATCAGCAAGTTTGCTGATGACACAAAACTGGGAGGGGTGGCTGACACGCCGGAAGGCTGTGCTGCCATACAGCGTGACCTGGACAGGCTGGAGAGTTGGGCAGAAAAAACCTGATGAGGTTCAATAAAGGCAAGTGTAGGGTACTGCATCTGGGGAGGAATAACCCCATGCATCAGTACAGGTTAGGGGCTGACCTCCTGGAGAGCAGCTCTGTGGAAAGGGACCTGGGAGTCCTGGTAGACAACAGGATGACCATGAGCCAGCAATGTGCCCTGGTGGCCAAGAAGGCCAATGGCATCCTGGGGTGTATCGAGAAGAGTGTGGCCGGCAGGTCGAGGGAGGTCATCCTCCCCCTCTACTCTGCCCTGGTGAGACCGCATCTGGAGTATTGTGTCCAGTTCTGGGCTCCCCGGTTCAAGAAGGACAGGGAACTGCTGGAGAGGGTCCAGCAAAGAGCTACTAAGATGATTAGGGGACTGGAGCATCTTTCTTATGAGGAAAGGCTCAGGAACTTGGGGCTTTTTAGTCTAGAAAAAAGAAGACTCAGGGGGGATCTTATCAATACTTATAAATACTTAAGGGGAGGGTGCCAGGTAGATGAGAATAGCCTTTTTTCAGTGATGCCCAGTGATAGGACTAGAGGTAACGGGCACAAACTGGAGCACAGGAAGTTCCATCTAAACATGAGGAGGAACTTCTTTACTCTGAGGGTGGCAGAGTACTGGAACAGGCTGCCAAGAGAGGTGGTGGAGTCTCCCACACTGGAGGCATTCAAAACCCGCCTGGATGCCGTCCTGTGCAACGTGCTGTAGGTGTCCCTGCTGTGGCAGGGGGGTTGGACTTAGATGATCTCCAGAGGTCCCTTTCAACCCTGATGATACTGTGATACTGTGATACCGTGATAATGACAGTCATCCAGATAGGAAGCAAATATGGCAAAGATCCTTTGGATCCAAGAGGATGATTGAACCCTCAAGTGCCACAACCTGCACTCTAGACAGCTTCCTTAGATGCTTGTCACTCAGCTGCCTGGAATCTCATACTCTTGTGACAAAAGACATGGAATCCTCCTATGAAGAAGCTCAACTACTTCATTGTTTCAGAATTAAACTTGTTAAATCCCTACAAATCTTTAGAAGATATCAAGAACCATAGCTGCAGAAACAGTAAGTGCTACATCTACCTTTACCGTGTATGTAACAAGCACAACCTCCACTTTGGATCTGTTTAAAGGTACCGCAAGTTTTCCATCTGTCAAATCCTTCATCTCAGATAATGACAGCACCGAGTCTGGGCTCAGCCTGCGTAAGACAGCCACTGTATAGGCTATAGAAAGGATGTGGGCCTGGGAAGTGCTCCTCAGAGAATGTGGTCTGAAGGCCATGAGGAGAGCCGGAAAGGAGACTGCCCATCCTACAGAAGTCTAGGAAGATCCACATGTGAAAGTTGCCATATATAAACAAAGAAATAAATGGTAATATGGCACAAAGAAATAAATGGAAATATGGCACAGCCAGTGAACAAAAAGGTTCTCCATGACTGTTGGTGCAAACAGTCCTATCTAGGCAAACACTGGGGAAGTGAAAAGAAGAGGAACACAGGTGGTGTTATGCCTGTGATCTACATTACCTGTCCACCACTAAAGAAAGTCTTGAATGGAAATTCTAGTACCAAGACCTATGAGACAAAGGCAATAGTTTCTTGTATTAAACTCATTATTATTAATAATCATAGAATCATAGAATCATAGAATCAGTGAGGTTGGAAGGGACCATTAAGATCATCAAGTCCAACCGTTAACCTACCCTGATTTAAAAACACCCACTTCTAAACCATGTCCCTAAGCACCTCATCTACCCTTTTCTTAAACACCTCCAGGGATGGTGAATCCACCACCTCTCTGGGCAGCCCATTCCAATGTTTAATAACCCTTTGAGTGAAAAAATGCTTCCTAATATCCAATCTAAACCTGCCCTGACATAACTTGAACCCGTTTCCTCTTGTCCTATCACTTGCCACGTGGGAGAAGAGGTCAGCCCCCATCTCTCTAAAACCTCCCTTCAGGTAGTTGTAGAGGGTGATAAGGTCACCCCTCAGCCTCCTCTTCTCCAGGCTAAACAACCCCAGCTCCCTCAGTCGTTCCTCATAAGGCTTGTCCTCCAGACCCCTCACCAGCCTGGTAGCCCTTCTCTGGACACGCTCCAGCACCTCAATGTCCTTCTTGTAGTGAGGGGCCCAAAACTGAACACAGTACTCGAGGTGAGGCCTCACCAGTGCCGAGTACAGGGGGATGATTACTTCCCTACTCCGGCTCACTACACTATTCCTGATGCAGGCCAGGATGTTGTTGGCCTTCTTGGCTGCCTGGGCACACTGCTGGCTCATACTCAGCCGGCAAATAATAACTATTATTATTTCCCTATAGTGCATATAGTACAATCAAGTAAAAGATTAATAACTTTTTTGTTGCTCAACTTATATTCTGATTCTTATTAATACCTACCTGATTCTTATTAATACCTAGTTACTAGTAGATGCACATGTATATTTGTTGGAAACCAGTGTTCACATTTTGCCCAATTTTATCACAGCTTTTGGAACATTGCTGTTTTCATAAAGTCCAAGGTATTACAGTCAAATTATTAAAATGGGAATTACAGTTTTCCTGTACATTAAAAGTAAATTTCTAACATAAATGGCCAGGAAGACTTAAGAGCTCAAAAATAAAGAAAGAGAACTCACAAATTATTTTTACATTTTCATAATTTAAGCCAGTCTTATAACTCCTGAACACAGTGCTGGCGATACTGGGAAATGCAGCAATTTTACAACTGAGCTTTCAAAAATTCCTCAACACTTGACTTTGAGGTTATGAAATCCACAGTATGCTTATATGTATTGGAAAGAGATGAACAATGAGAGCGTTGAAAGGATGTGCGTTATTGCAACTCATGGCGTTGCTGTGGCTACACAATTTGTCAAATAATGTGAAAACTATTTAAAGTCTTCCTTGAGCTTCTTCACTATTGTTACCTTCCCCACATGTATTTCCTATTTGTCTTTGAGAGATAACACATCAGACAAATTGAAAGTACAAGCTACAAGGAAGAACTGAGTTAATAACGTGGAAGACTTGTTTCCCTATACTGTAAAATATACCAGTAGTTTGGAACAGCATACCTTTTCCAAATTAAAGATAGAATGCTATGCAGTGTAGTCCATTAAACTCTCACAGAGCAGGGTAAATAGGAAAGAAACATGACAAAAGAGAATAACAATACCATATATGAAAATCCAAATATGGATGCTGCTGGTCTCCTTAGGATACTGTTCTAATGGCAGATACCTGCACAACCCCTGAAGCCTATGTAAATGTTCAATTAAAACATAAACAACTAAAAGTAACTTTATTTTTTTAATACCAAATATTAAGAGGTCCATCATCATATTCATTATTTATGTTGCTTACTTATATAGTGCAGAGGAATGTTTCACTGCAAGAGTACCTTATGTCTTCAGGCTATCAGCATGCTCAATTTTGTATGACCACATGAGAACAGCAGCATTCTCAACAAACAATCATCAATAATTCTGTATTAAAACAAGTCATGAAAGAAAAGAAAGATAGCAAATTTGCACCTGGTTTTGGAAAATATCACTGGCAAGGTGGGATACCTGATAAACCAACCCCAGTCCTACTCTACTTCCTATTTATTTTTTCCACAGGCAGGAAAGGAATCACCTGGGTCACTGGTTTCAAGCCTTTTCAATTGCAGGTGTCTGTAATTAAAAAAAAGTAACCTGTATATTATCTATCCCACACACTCCTGATCCCAATATATTCACAAGACCTCATGTTAAACTGAAGAGTCTTAAAAGACTGAGAGTCACCATCATGGGCCAAAGTAAGAGAGAAGATCAGTAGTATAACTAGTGTCCTACTGCTGTAAATTTGAGAAGTCTTTAGGTAAACTGGTGACACAGAAAAAAGATCTAATCTGTTTCAGTAGATCCATTGCTCTTCCTGAGCTCCAAAAAGGTGAAGGTGACCCTCTTCATGCCCTGAGCTGGCAGTCTGGGCACAATCTCATCCTGGAACCAAAGTACTCTGGAGAGAGAAGAAATTTATATCTGAGTTTGGGGGTCCACTTTCTCTTCTTCAATGTTATTTTACTTACTTTCACAGCCCAAAGCAAACCTGCTTCTGATCCTCACTAGGCAGGGAAAATGTATTAGGAATATATGCAAAAGGAGATTGCTTTTAAGCAAGTTGAGCTTTAGCCAGAAGGGCAGGTATGGGGACTCGCGTTAATGGCACATAAATTTATTCTTTCAAAAAAAGTGGAGAAAGATAGTCCTTTTCAAAGACAATCTGAGTTTAAGCTGAATAAAATGACAATGAACAAAACAGAGGCTCCAGTTCTCAGGAGAGACCATCATTTTATCAGGCCCTGGAGCTCTAGGAAGTGCTGGAAAAATGGTGTAGTAAAATCATGAGTGTCATTTTGTTTGAATATAAAAAAACCAAACCCAAATTAGTCAAATACAAGAGACAGTGGGATGTGCAATACACTGCTGGAACTCTGCTAAAAAACAAGTATATTTAAGTGCTTGAATTATTATTTCTTAGGTTTCTTACACTTAAATAATGCGAGTTGTTTCCTGGCCTTTGTATTGGATGCAGTCTTCAAGCCGTTGGCAGCGGGGGCTGCATGGCGGCCTCTGTGAGGAGAGGCCGGGGCTGCCCCGGGCTGGACATGGTGGAGTGGGAACACCTCAGGGATAGGTATTCAAGAAAGGGTAAAAAACACTGCACAGTCAGTGAGGAGTGAGCAAAAAGGCATGAAAAGCATCTGTGTTAACACCAAAGTCAGTGAAGAAGGAGGGGAGTTGGTGCTCCAGGTGCCAGAGCAGAGGTGCCCTTGCAGCCCCTGGAGAAGTCCATGGTGGAGCAAATATCCACACTGCAGCCCATGGAGGACGCCATGCTGGAGCAGGTGGTTATCTCCTGGAGGAACTGCTGCCTCTGGAGAGCCCACACTGGAGGAGGGGGAAAGTGTGAGAGGGAAGGATTGGCAGAGAGAAGTTGTTATGGACTGACCACAACATCCATTCACCTTTCCCTCTCCAGGGGTGCCTGGAGTGAAGGAGTGAAGCAGAGCTTGGGAAAGAGAGGAGGAAAGGTGTTGTTTTCATGTTTGTTTTTTTCATAGAATGCTTTGGGTTGGTTTGGTTGGTTTTTGTTTCTCACCACCCAAATATATTTTAATTGGCAATAAACTAAATTTAATTTTCCCCAAGTTGAGTCTCTTTTGCTAAGCAACAGTAGTTAGTGAGCGATCTCCCTGCCTTTATCTCAACCAAAGAACTTTCCCATTCCCGTTCTTCCTATTTTCTCTGCCCCCCTGTCCTGCTGGGGAGGGGGTGGCATGAGTGAACAGTGGGGTGGGCTTTTGGCATCTGACCAAGGCTAACCTGCCACAGGGTTTTATAAACTCTCCTCCTTAACACTGTCTTTACATCTTCTGTTGCCTGCCGTCTAAGTCATAGCAGTCTTTTGGGTGAACAAAATTAATCTCACAAATTTGGCCTGTTTCATTTTCACTTTACAGTGAGACAAATTATGGTCCATAAGTGCCTATTCCTATCTGTGATTACAAGCAGAGCTCAGTGTGATTAGATTATCTGCAGATGAGTGCTGCAGGCATGAAAAGTTAGGTAAAATTAATGCAATGCTTTATGCCCACAACTATCCTGAGGTCTTAGGTGTGCACAGGTGACAGTACATTTGATCTGAAGGGAACTTTGAAGAAGACTATTGAAACAGAAGGTTTTGAGCTGTCGTATAAGAGAAGCAGCTAGTGAAATCTCCGAGCTAATGAATAGTTGAGTGAATACTCAGAGTTCCTCTGTGAAGTCTTATAACTGACAAAATATTTTTTAGATTAGCAAAATGCTAGTCTGGTCTTTAGTTGTGTAGATTAAATAGATACACTCAAATAATAGTCTTAAAATCAATCTTTGTGTGTTACAGATAGGAGTTGAGTTCGTACAAACACCTTCTCTTCTCTAAAACCATGCAGGTTAGAATAATATACAGATACACAGATTGTAAGAGATTATATTAACGATATATTGTTAAAGTAACTTCACTTTGCAGATCCACAGGTGGGTTATCCTAACAAAAATATGCTGTGTTCCAATGCTTGCATTTAAAAAAGAGCACGAAATAATTAATTGTAGTATTCTCAACTTGGTGTTCATTTGTTATAAAATACAGTTGGAACACATGCTGTGGTAATTGTTAAATCTATATACTGCCTCACTATAAAGCAAAGCAAAAAAATAAAGCTGTCTTTTTAAAAATATGGCTTCATCCAAATGTATATGAGCTTGCTGTAATGTCTATATAACCCACATTTTTTGCTGTTCAGTGTAATGAATAATCCACATTTTTTGCTGCTCAGTTTAATAAACCACCTCATAGAACCTCTTCAGACTGATGATCTGTTGTTTATGACAGACTGAACTGTTTAACAGAACTAGCTTATTTATAAATACTGTCAGGTGTATAGTTAGGGAACTGTCACCTTCCTCACATCACTGACTACTGTAGTATTCATTCTACCCAATGGAAAAGAACAGAGATTAAGATAATTCCCTTAAAATTTTCCAAGGATAGATATGTACACATTCACACAAAGGATACTGTAAACTACATGGATGTCACATATATATACAAATGCAAATATAAAAAATGCAAATATAAACTAAACCGGAATATCTGCTAACTAAAGCCTTTCTAAAACTAGAGAGGTTTTTTTTAGTGAAACACAGACACATGAAAGATATTAAGCATATGTCTCATATTAATGCCTGATGGGCAATATCAATATTTTTTGTATTACTTTCCCTTAAAAGTTATTTTTTACATAGTTCTAATCTAAATTACTGTGTGGCTTACCATAACTTAAATAAATTCTTTAATTTAATATTGCTCTGTAACAAAAAGGGAAAGTGAAAGCAGTAATGCACTGGGGGGGTACACGTAGGCAGATTCCTTCACAGTGTGATGATATTTAAATTGGAGATAATCTAATGATGTATTACCTGACAAGTTTTGAACAATTTTCAGTAATAAATTTCTTCTAGCAGCAGACTAATTTCCAATATACCTTATTCTGAATCAAAGAGTTGGTTAAGGAGAGTCATTTATTATTACAAGTCATTTCAGGTAGGAAAAACAGTGAGAATCAGGTGATGCAAGGGTTTATGGGTTTTGTTTGCAGACCCCATGCTGGAGTTGCATCATACAACCTGCAGCAAGGCCAGTAGAAATCCTTTCCCTGCTTATGTGGGAACAGAAGATGGACACAGCTACCGAAACCAACATCACTAGGTTTCTCTGGGACCTGAAGGCACTCCTGATTCAGCCCAGTTCGGACACCGATTGAAGACATAGTCTGTGTGAGAGGTTCCTGAAACCCTCCTTCCTTCAGCTGTCTCAAGGAGGGGACATGTTTCTTGGAACTGTTGACCAATGCACAGTCTATTGGGCCAAGAAAAGGGGACATTTGTGCCATATGACATGCAATAGCTCAAAAATTGGATCCAGTAAAGAAATGTGTCACCTTTCATCCCATGCCACCTAAACAAGCAGATCAAGAGACAAAAATGTGGCTCCAGTAATTTATTTGCAGATATTCAGTATATAAAGACTGGATTACAATAAAAGGCAGGTACAGCATTTTCTTCCATAACATATAGGATATAATTCTGCTCGAATGTTGTTTATACTAGTTAATTTTCAACTTCCTCTTTTTAAAAAAAAAAAAAATCAGAATAAATTCTTCACAATTTTTTATAGGGAGGGCCAATCTGGTTCCTGTTTGAAGTTTTGATGGAAATGGCATTTTCTTACAAACTTTTTTGCCAGATTAAATTCACATTTTGTAATTAAAATTCCCTGGGGAATTTTTTAAACAGCTCTACTGAGTATTCTTTATAACCATCCTTTTTTCTTGAAACAGTGTGAGGAACAAGACAGGACTGGGGTAAAATTATTAGGAGTTTTTATTACTCAGGGTTGACCAACTTGAGACCTTTAGATATGCTTTCTCCCTTCTGTACAGCTCCTGCTTCTCCTTAAAAAAAAATAATGGATCACATAGTACTAAACATTGTACTAAAAACATGTAAGACGCAAGCTAATGCCTACAAGCAACATGTCCAGTAAAATTCTGTGCAGCCAGTCTGTAGGGGAATACAAGTGCAGTCCCGATGCGGACAGGTACGTTTTGGCCCAAAGCATGTTCAGTAGAGATGTAATCATTGGATAATTTAACAGCTGTTGTAGATCAAGTCTCAATGAATTATGTGAGGAATGTGATCCTTTACAGAGGAAAATAATTTGGCCATATAAGGGTGATTTTCACTGAAAGCATTAAACGTTACAGTACCAGGGTAAAATTCAAGTTTCTGTTGAAAAATCTTGAGAAATTAGAGGTTCTTAAGTATACCTGTTGCTGAATAATTTGTCAACGTGGGAAAAAATGACATTTTACTAATCTCAGTCTGGAAACTGTTAAATCTCTTTTCATAAAAGTTTCCATTTTGAGACAGATATCCAGCACAGGAAATTTCAGCCTGAGCAGCTAAGGATTAGCAAAGTAAAGTACAAACGAAAGCAGGATGCTAGGATAGGAAGAACTAAGCAACCAAAATAGAAGTAGCATTGCATAAACAGATAATAACATGTCATACTTCAGTTCTGCAGATGAAAGTGAGGAGTTCTGTTTGTGCAGCTCTCTGCTGTGCTTTCTTATGAGGCAAGAATTTTTATTTTCTCCAGTATATGCATTATTCCTTTCAACTTGCTAGAGAGCTCGCTTAGATTGTGTTGGTTTGTATCATTATCTTCTCTGTACTGTTGAATTTCCCTGAAATATGGAACAACTGTTTTAGGTGAATTCTGCATTAAATTAAATCACCAAAATGTATAGCAACATAGTAGAGTATAGACAAGAGGCAGATACTGGGGTGACTCAAGTGGCAACTTGGAGGCTATGAACCTACCAGCATAATAAAGATTAAGCATTATGATTTTATTTTTGTCCATATATATTGCATGTCTTGAAGAAGCATTAATAAGAGCCAGACGAAACGAGTTCTTGAACTGGGCAGAGGATTGTGCAATACAAAGCCGATTCTTCAGACCATCACACACCTTGACTTGGAAGTGTGCTGAAGATACCTGTTAAAAGAAATAAGTCTATGACTGTGGAAATAAAAAACTCTCAGAAAAAAAAAAAAAGTAGATTGTAATGCAGTAAAACCCTGAGAGAACATCTATATTTGTAATAAAAGAGTGCACATGCATGAGCACGCAGACTTGGTCATGTCCAAAGAAGAGCAACGAAGCTGCAGAAGGGTCTAGAGCAAAAGTCTTATGAGGAGCAGCTGAGGGAACTGGGGTTGTTTAGCCTGGAGAAAAGGAGGCTGAGGGGAGACCTTATCAGTCTCTGCAACTCAGAGGGAGGTTATAGTGAGGTGGGTGTCGGTCTCTTCTCCCAAATAACAAGCAATAGGACAAAAGGAAATGGCATCAAGTTGTGCCAGGGGAGGTTTAGATTGGGTATCAGGAAAAAAAATTCTTTACCAAAAGGGTTATCAAGCATTGGAACGTGCTGCCCAGGGAGGCGGTTGAGTCATCATCCCTGGACTTAAAGGTCTTAAAGATCCCTGATCTTAAAGGTCTTTTCCAACCTAAATGACTCTATGATTCTATGTAGAGTGTTAAATTGTAATAAGAGTCTGCTGTTGGTTTAGCACCAGCTACTTAATGGTGTCCCAAGGTTAGGTAGCTGATGCACTTCAGGAGCTAACACAGGCCACGCATCCACTCCAGGGGCAGTGAGGGTGTAGGAAGATTCTGCTGGAATCCAAGGCAGTCTCACAGTACAGGTAAGAATAATCACATTGCGCCCGGGAAGCCACGGGATTGAAGAAATGACTTGGGACTGCAGGGTTTGCTAGGCTGCAGGAAGTCTGAGTGCCCACTGAAGGTGAGAATCTGCAGGATGGAGCACAGAAATCCAGTATCTTGTATAAAAAGTGTCTGAACATCCTGTCATCCCACCGTGTTAATTCAGAGGTGTCTGTTTACATAATTTGTTATTATATGTGTTTGGTACAAATACTAGATAGGAAAAGTTTATGTCAAAATTTGTCCAGAATAGTCTGTGTTAGGGACATCTTTTGAGTTATTTTTTGTGACTCATCCTTTATTATCAAACATATATATTCTACATATTATTTCTGTCCTAAAAGTAGATGAGTGTGTCTTCACGTATCACAGTTGCTAGGGGGATAGATCTGTACTCTGAAGCCAGAATAAAGCACTATGAATTGACACAAAGCTTAAAATCTAGCACTTATATGGACTAGTGAAAAATGACATTGTGTTTTTAAAGTGCAGATGTGTAAACTTCAGCTGAAGCCATATCTGCATACAAAGCACTGCCAAAATAAAGAGTATAGTCTGCTGAAAATTCTGCTGACCTTACTATGTGCAAAGATCTGCCAGCTTTTGAGCTTCAGCTCTCCCTCTACTTAAAGGGCAGCATCTGGACTAGCCAAACTGTAGAGGAGGTTTGCACAGAAAGAAGAATAAATGTTCTCCTCTGGATTTATCATTACTTTATGAACAGAAATTGCTTTCTGTTGGAACTCCTACTTCTTTGGTAGAATTTTGGAGGCTGCTGAGACTCAAAAAAGCTGATCAAAGTATAAAAGATGAGCATATTAAGATATATATAGTTTGAATTGAAAATATTTGTACAGAAAAAGTCTTACGTGTGGTAAATAATACTTCTATTTTTTTTAGGAAAAAAGTTCATAAATATGTGATATAAAAGGTAAATTTTGGATTTTTAATGTATAAAAATGATGTGTTTCTAGCTGTCACAGCTGTGCTTGGCTTGAAACTTCTGGGACAACAAATTCCAAATACATTTCAAATAGAAACCAAATAAAAAGGTGGTTTGAACAAGTTCCTTATTAACCCAAAAGGAGTAAAAAAGTTCATATGCTTTTTTTAATAGAAACTCTGCTGTGTTCAAAGACTATATCAATAATTTTAGTATCATTCATTAGAATGCAAAAACCGAAAAAAATCTCTTGATGCATTGATTGAATTATGTATTTTAAAATTTCAAAAGTCTCCAGCAGAATTAGGTACTACAATACTAAGGCAACAACTAGAAATGCCACTCTGACCTTATAGTTCTGGTATCTGAAGAAGAAGGGAGGAACATGGAAAGCCTGGAACTGTTGCAGTCGTTACAAAAAAACCTTGTCACAGGATGTGGTCCAGTGATAAACAAGGTCAGGCTAGCATGCCATCTGCCCATGGAATATCATGTCAATGTGTTGTTCTGGATCTTTTACAGCTATATTGTTCTCAGTCATTTAGAAACAGAAGCAAATTTCCATTGGAAATAAATGCTTACTTAAAAGCTAATTAAATGCAGAGCAAAATAGGCAAAAAAACAGAAACACAGAAATATATTCTTCACATGACAGTGAAAGCTGCGGCTGAAAATAGTGCCATCTCACACCACGCATCAGTTATGGGTCCTTTAAACAGGAAGGAATCTAGGTTCAGCTGTCCTCCTTTGGAAGGCATCTTTCTTGGAGCTGTTACCTTATTGGCACTGGACTGTGTATTCTGGGCTCCTGTGGAGGGAAAGAATTATTATCGTTCCTCAGCTGACTGTCTCATGCTCTGTGCGCAGTGTGACTGAATTGGCTGGAGTAAAGCAAAGCTTATTAAAACTGTGTTTAAGACTGGTTCCAGAAAGGGACTTTGAAGACACAACACTAACAGAGTCAGAACGATGGCATTCACTTTCATTATACAAAAGGATTATTCACAATTCTACAGACATAAGGAAAAATAAAAGCGCATGCAGAGTGCATATAAAGCCCTTTTCCTGTTTTATCTTTCCTTTTAAAAAGTAAAGTTGTCTTGTTCTTGATTTTTTGAAAGCAAAGAATTAAATGCATTAAATAAATAAATGCATTTGTATTTCTCAAATTCTGTCATTTTTGCACAGTTTATTCCCCTTGAAGAGATACAATTCCTACTGGCTTCACTTGGAGGCATATGCCAGTCAATCAAGGAGTGGCTGACATTTTGTGTTCTTTTGAATTACGAGGAGTAATTGACTTGCTGTTCAGGATACCATCCATTTACACCACTCTGTAAACTTCCCTGCAGGAAGGCTTTAATTCAAGGAAAACTGCACTGACAAAACTGGAAATGTGAAGGGAAAAAAAAAAAGGTATGTTTTATTATCACATGTATTTAAGATCTCGGTATGAATGCATCACACAGGCATCTATCATCTACATTACAATCATGAAACATTCATACGTTGCAGTATGGGAGGCCCCTTCTTCCCTTAAACCAGGGAGAAATTCTGCCTGCCCCTGTCTGAATGCACTCTAAGTACTGAGAATGGCCATTATAAGCCTTCAGCAAATTGCAGCTCTTGCACTGCATGCTGCCCGGAGATTGCTCTTTTTTCTTCTTCCTTGAGAAACATGAATATCAAAGGACTATGAAAGGATGGGCAGGTGGTGATCAGTGGCCTCGCACAGTAGTCAGCAGATCTGGCCAGCTTTATCAAAGGAGAAAGAGAAAATAGATTTCTATAGGGGGAACAAGAGCCACCCAACTTCATTGCACCCTCAGGTCTACATCTCAGAGCCGGCACGGCCCTCTAACTCCTTACAGACTTCGCTGAAATACAGTCAAGTGAGAAATCGGATTTATAAAATACTTTTATAATGCACTTCTTTCAAAAAATCATAGGTAGTCCAAAGTTTCTTTGCTTACTTTTATTTTGCACTGTGTATCCATGCACATACTTTTTCAGTATTTCCAAGATTTTATTTCCTCTCTCTTTCTAGTTTCAGTATATATATTTGCATTTTGAAATGTAATCAAGTATATATATTGATTTATCAAGTATATAAAATAAATTTGATACATAATATGATATACAGACAGACATTGAATTTCAAAGACTGTCATGATGGGTTCTTTACAGAAATAAATAGATGGGAACTCAATGAGACTTTTGATACTGGTAGCTTAGGTAGATTTTCATTTGTTATTCTTAGAGGAAGTTTTTACAAGTACTTTTAAGACCATATTCCAATGTTTTTTGTTGTTTCTTTATTTGAGGATTGATCTTGGTAATGAGCACCACAGGGTTGTCAAGAAAACCACTCACGTACATGCTTATGGTCACGGAAATTATTTTTAAGGTCAGTTGGATGTCTGACTATTCAAAGGTATGCATGAATTTTGGCCTCTTGAGAAGCAGGACCCGTCTTGAGAAGAGCCCCAAAAGACAAGTGTTGTCTGTCAAGGCTAAAAACAGTGGACAGCTGACCAGTCACTGTGGTTTAGCAGAATGTAGCTGGTGTGGCCTAATGTGGCTTGTAGGTCTCTATGAGAGATGCCTAAGACCAGAACCCCACAGCTTTATTCTCGGAATCCATGGTGATTTTATGATGTGAATGGACAAAAGAAGTAGCATCTTTTAAACTTGCTCAGTCAGCACATTTGCTAAAGCTCACAATTAATATAAAACTCCTCAGTTTAGGGTGGAGCTGTTTCTTAAAGCTTCCTGTGAAATTGGGCCTAAGAATTAGGCAGTATCCCACAGGCAGGATCTTCTCCAGCGATTTCAGGGGCCACTCCGTTGAAGAAGTAAGTAGTGATATTGCACCAACTTTGACAAGATTAGGGAACTGTATGACATCTATACTGTCTTCAGGTTAAATGAAAGAGATATTAACTTTCAATTTTTTTCTGGATAATTAACACAGAGACATATGTATGTGCTTCCATTTCACAAAATACATGTTAAGCTGAAATTAAGTATTTGGTTTTATGCTTCTCGGCTACCATTCATAAATTCAGTTTACAACAGAAATGAAGGGAAGGGCTACTTAATTTTCCACATGAACATTGTTTAAATTCCTTTTAAGTATACCCTTAAATTATGTTTAAATGTGTGCCCCTGGAAATTTAAATCCTGTATTCACTATTCCACATACTCGGTTTTAGAATCTTTATTCCTAGAGAGTTTCTAAGGGAAAACAAGATTTTATCTCAGCCTTTATTCTGCAATGTAGAGCATGTTTTTTCTTTAACTGTTGACATTTTTAATTTCATTCTTTATATATATTGCTATTTTGCTACTAATCTCATACGTCTGCTCTTTCACCACCCAATTCCAAGTGCTTCTCATTCAGTTGTCTCACAGCTCAGGGCTCTGATTTTGCCTTGGATGGCTCCACTTCTTCAGGTCTTTCTGTTCTTCTGTTTTTATGTGTGGCAGTCATGTCCGCTCTGGGAAATTATTCATGCTTGTTATCATTCATTTTACTTCTCATATAGTTATTTTGTGTTTATTCCATTGCTAGCCACCAATATTCCATTGACATCAGTAAACTTTAAACTGGCCTCAGAGGAGCTTTGCTGAGCTTCAGAAGTTTGTCACAAGATGAGCTATACTAATTTTCAAAATGGGACGAAAAGCATATTAACCCTATAAATAATCTGGTTTGGGTGTGAGTGTGACTGAGGGTGGACAAGAAAGAGT
Source organism: Pluvialis apricaria (assembly GCA_017639485.1). Classification (NCBI taxonomy): domain Eukaryota; kingdom Metazoa; phylum Chordata; class Aves; order Charadriiformes; family Charadriidae; genus Pluvialis; species Pluvialis apricaria. The sequence continues at coordinate 100,667,624 of CM030009.1, forward strand.
CTCTTCCAGAGTCTTGAGGGTCTGTACGTAGACCAGGCTCCTCTTAAAGAGGGGCTGGATTTATGTAGCCATCGCTGCAGGAAGAAGAACAGTCACTTTCCCGCAGCATAGTCCGACATTTGGTGGAGATCAGACACCCAGAAAGACGCACTGTAACAGTAACCATTGCAGTAAAGGTCCTGTTAAAAGGAAAAATGATTAAGCATAGTGTTTTCTCAATAACTGATTAAAGAGAAGGCAGAGAGGAAAACATACAACTGCACAAGGTGGGAATGGTTGAAAGATATGTGCAAGTTCTAACATTCTTAGAGGAAGTTTTCAAGAAGAGTAGGACTGGGTATCAATGCTAGTAACGAAAGTAGACTAGAGTCGTGGTTTGGGCTGGACTGGCCACTCAGGTGGAACAACAGATGCTCTCCCCCACCTCTCTCTCTGAGGACAGCTAGAGAAGAAAGTAGAGATGGGCTGAGGAGAAAAGTATGAAAATCCTTGCTAGAATGAAAGAGAAGAAAGCTCCTGTTTCCAAGTGTACTTGGTAAACTAAAAAAACTTTGGACATAAAGACTGATTTCAGTTCTTGGAAAATAGAGAAAAAATTAAGAAAGCTGTGGGAAGAGAAAGACAGGCATCTTTAATCCGCCCGCTTGGCAGTCTGGCTTATCGGCTCTTACAATTAGTCTCATCTCGTGTGAAAGGGAAAGTTCACACCACTGCCTCTAATTATATATTTAATGGAATAAGGAAGAAGGTTAACATAATCACACATTACCAAAACTTCATTTTCCTAATGTTTTAAGGTGAATATAGATATTTATTGTCTGTAAGAAACTTTGTTCTGTCACTTAGGGCAAATATTTGACTAGAGCTGTGTGAAGCACTTGTGTCTCTGTGAAATTTCTCAAAATAACACACAAAATTCAGTTAGCACAGCTGGAGTTGAGTGTTGGTGGTTTTAAGAAGGCAGTGTGAAAGAGGTTAAACAATTTCATAAAATACCTCCCAGTATACTCAGGGATACCCTGAAGTCACTAAAACATTTAAAGCGACTCCTACCCCTTTTCAGTGTAGGGTAGGTGAGAACAGCCTCTCAGAAATGCCAATGAAATGTTTCCTCCATTCTGTTGCCCAGGAGTGGAAAGAAACAAAAAATCTGAGGCACTTCCATGAGACCAACAGTAACCTTAGTATGCGGTTTTGATGTGAGTTATCCTAAAGGTAGGTAATTTTACCTAATGGTAAAAATCAGAGAAAGTACAAATCAGGATGACAGTACTTTTAACAGTCTTTCCCATAAGACTGGTAAAGGAAGAAAGAAAAATGTTGTGCAATGGATGTCTGTTTTCAAGTGATGAACAAAGCCAGTGAAGCTTCTGTTTTGGTTTCCATTGCATTGTCAGTCCATACATAGAGCCAACAGGAATATTATAGAAAAACTACTGATAATACAAAGATAATAGTTTGATGCAGAACACATAATGGAAGCAGGCATAACACACAGGTAACTGTGAGTTCCTAAATATCTCAGCACACATACATGATCGTCTTGTAGAATGAAAGACAAGTACAGACAATAATCTTCAAAACATAGCCACAGTGGCAAATTTTTGTCCTGCTATAAAAAAAGCTATATTCTATTTACATCGTGTATCTCTGGACACTTCCTTCTTCTTATTTCTCATATGTGAGCCTTTGTTTTCTAAACACCCTTTCTTCTTCCACTTTAATCCATCATCTGTAATCATAGAATCATAGAATGGTTTAGGTTGGAAGGGACCTTGAAGACCATCGAGTTCCAACCCCCCTGCCATAGGCAGGGACACCTCCCACCAGACCAGGTTGCCCAAGGCCACGTCCAGCCTGGTCTTGAACACCTCCAGGGACGGGGCTTCAACAGCCTCTCTGGGCAACCTGTTCCAGTGCCTCACCACCCTTAAAGTGAAAAACTACTTCCTAATGTTTAATCTAAACCTGCCCTCTTCCAGTTTAAAGCCATTCCCCCTCGTCCTATCACTACATGCCCTAGTAAAATGACTCTTTTTTGACATGAACTTTTGGATCTTTGATCATGTCTAGCTATTGCTTATGATTTTATTCTCAATGCTTTTAAATATTATACTTAAGTTCTTTCCTTCTGCTTTTTCAGAAATGCTTTCCATTTTTGCTGCAAGTCCACACAATTTGTGGCTTGGCTTGGATGTTTTAATGTGATACTCATTTCTTATTCTCTTTACCTCCCACACTTCTTTGAATCTTTCCCTTCGTGATCCTCACTTAGTTCTTGTGCTTATTATGCTGGTCTTTAACTCCTACACTTGCTGTACGTTTGTTTAGCATGAATTTATTTTATCCTTCCCATGGCATTTATTCCTTCAGCCTAAGAAATTCAAAACAGATTCCCTACTGAGCGTTATCTTAATCAGAAAGGTAGCACTCCAGGGCTCGCTCTCCACTAACAAGTCCCTCTACACAGCATTTCTCTTTGAGCCTTTAATATTTTAGTACAATTTTACAGAAATTTAAAAGTTCGGAGACTTACCAGTAAATTAAAATGTTAGATGTTTCAGCTTTTTGTCATTTAGAGACACTATCCTACATTTCTTCTCTTGAGATGTATTTCAAATGTTCAAATGTTGCAATTGAGCTCTTTAACAGAACAGGGGCCTGAAATTCGACTGAGGAATCCCATTTATGACAAAACCTAGACAGAAATATTACATATAGGATAAGAATGGCCACACATCAGGTTAGACAGCATCATTTTGTACACTTTTATAATACATCAAGGAAAAGGATCTGAAAAATGAGAGGAATTGAGGAACTGCTCCCAGTAAACACAAAGGAGAAATTAATGTTAATGTTAATGTTAATGAACTAGTTAATCTGAACATTTATTCTGGAATTTGATGTATATGTTTGGAAGACAAGAATTGTAATGCATGATGAGAACTAGAATTGAATGTAAAGTGGATCATGGTGAGTGTCATTAAGGGCAAGATGGGAAACACTGCGGCGTGATTCTTTTCCCATTACAAGAAACAGAAGCTTTATCACAGACTTTAAGAGCAGGAATGAACCCATTTTTGTTGTTTTTTTACTAGTATTTAATTCTACACCTTGCCAAGATAAATTAAACACTCTAAATACAGATTATTAATATTCAGTTTAAATTGAAATTGTGATTTTTTTGACCTTTTACCCTAATAACAGAAAGCAGTTCATGGAATTTTTAAAAACTCAGGCAGTATAAGTTGATAGGACTGAAGAGATATCTCTGTGCAGTCTGGATCATAGTCCAAACCAAACTAAAATTACCTAGCCAAATTTTTCTTTTAAAAATGCAAATATTAACATATCAGAAAATAAAATGTATTGCTTTCAATTAAGACATTCACTGAAATATAATTACTTCTCATCTTGATGCTCATTGAGCACTGTTTACCCAAACTTAATGATACTACCTTGCTGAATTCTGCAATGGGATATATTTCTAGATATATAGTGTTATTTTTACATTATTTACTGAATATGTAAAGACTTAAAAATTGGTCACACAAAGCCAAAGAGGCTACATATAAACTTATCTTGAAAGGATAAGACCTTTCTTATAACCTATGGCAATGCTCTGAGGTTAAATTTCCTGCTCATCCATGCTTTCTGCAGATTTGTTCTATTTGTTCACAATGTTCCACTTGTTCACAATGTTCTACTTGTTCTGTACCGCTTTCTTGGGAAAACTGGGAATACCCCATGCAGAATATACTAAATCTCGCAAGACCAAGTGCTGTGATCTAGATTACCATGTTTCATTGCTCTCCACCTCCCAATTTGTATATGTGGTATGCCATTTTAAAATTAAAAAGCATACATTGCCCACTGTACTGTGGTCCTACCATAGCTTTACCTTCAATATTCATGCAATAAGTAAAAGTCAGGGCAAGCCTGTGTCTTCCACTAGTAAGCATAAAGTAAGAATGGGAATATTTTTTCAGAAGTTGATTTACAACAATCACATTGACCTAGCTGTTCACGATAGGATGTAAAGGTCAAAGGAAATGACTGATGGTAAGATGTAAAAGTCGAAGGAGACCTACAATCAGCTGGGTACAGCAACCCCCATTAATGAGACGAAGACACTCTCACTTTGTTTATCAACAGTCCCAGAGGCCCTCATTGGAAAGCATATCTATGTTGTGTGTGACACTTCCCAGAGAAGAGAAATGCAAAACTGATCACCATTGAGAGACAAGACAGGAGCTGCTAGGCTGGAACATCTACCCCACTCCTTCCTAGGAACATTTGAACTTACTGATCTGTTTCAACCATATGAAACAGGAAGGTGATGGTCCCAAGCACACTGAGGTCCTCCAAGTTTTTTTGAAGAAAGAAACAAAAAGGAAGATGTTTGTCTTCAACTCAGGTAAAACCAAAACTGAACACACACACACACACTCTTCAGTTTCACAGAGTGAGCAATGAGGCATGCGGCAAGAGGGGAAGGAGTTATGTTTTGAATCCTTTCTCTCAGCTTGTACTTTGAAATGTGGTATGTGGGAGCAGAAATATTATTGAATGTTTTTTCTGCCTCTTATGGTCAAAGAAAACATAGAAAATAGCTCATCTCTGAATAGCAGCAGTGCTATTGACACTGTGTGCTACCGAGTTGCTCTTTGAGCCACACTTTTGTTATAGAAGCCAAGAAAGATCCTTAGAGTTAAAGAAGATGCCTGATACAGATGGAAGACATAACTTCAGCTGAACTGCTTCCTCACACTCTGCTGGTGTTTGTAACTTGGAAAGATGTCCCATCTCAGCTCAGCTATGAGACTCATGGCTACTTATTGCAACTCACCACTTCCAAATGAGGTGCATTGGCTAAATTTATATCATTTATTCATTTATATCACCTACAGGTCCAACCGCTCTTCTGTCTGCAAAAAGTGGCTGTATAAATGCAACACACTATTTTCAATTGTCTAATAAAAAATCCAGTCTTGTCTTCTGTCAGCACAGGATTGGCTTTGTATTTGCATTGAGGCAGTAAGTGCAGGTAAAGCAGTTTTGCAAACAAGTACTCTGAGTGGTTGTAACCAAAGATGGGCATGCTAATCTGAGACTTGATGTTCCTTTCCCACAAATTCTAAAGGTTTCATTTGGGGATGGTGTCATCAGGTGCAGGACACTGACAGAATTCTCTGTTACTGGTTACCTGCTAGCCTATGGTACTCCTATGTAATCCGTATGTTATGCAATTGGTATCATTGAATCTAAAATATTAACGTGATGAAATTTTTTCAGATCCAAGTCATAATCTAAGTTTTCTTTTAACGAGAGAATGTCTCCTGTCTTCATCAAACAGCAATTCAATGATCCACGGGTTAGCTGGGATCCATTATAGCAGCACGCCAAAGAACACTCTTCAGAGCAAGCGCAGAGAAAGGGAGAATTATAGAATGAGCTGAGGCTATATATTAAATTATGTGAGTGATAAAATTTCCTCTGCCTCTGAAATGTAAGATGGTTGTAAATCTTTATTTTAAAACTCCCTATTAAATCTATCAACTTAACTAAAAAATCTGTAGTCAATCGTGGTACAAAAATAGGCATTGCTGAAAAAGAAACACAAAAATGTCCACAATGTAACTGTCAAAGCAATATGTTTTAATCTGTTTAGGTGTTTGAGAACAGTGGCATTGCAGAACCTCAGTCTATTGTCAGCAATTTATTAAAAGCCGTACACTGTCCTTGTTCTACATAGCCAATTCATTTCAAGTTTTGTATGCAGATTAGAATCAGTGTATGAGTCAAAGAACCAATATTAATGCTGTGATTTTTTAAAAATATAAATCCAATTCTGTTCATTGTCATTCAGTAGCCAGATTTGTAAACAATTTACATTTTGCCTGAAGTCAGATAAGCCTATTATTTAATCTCTTTAGGCACAGGCAAACATCTAGATCTTTAGTTATGGGACTGGATGTGTGTATGGGAAAGGGCTGTGTAAACAGCAAGGCAACAAAAATAGCAAAAAATAACAAGAAAAAAACAACCAGAAATATACAACAGTTGCAAATACTTATAGTTCTGGAGAGTACACTTTTTTAGTTACTCCCAAATTTGTGGAGTTGTTTTATTCACCCTTGCAAAATCAAGGGCAAGGAGAGAAGATGAACAATCATATACAAAAAGGAAGACTGTTTTTTAAAAAGTAGGTTTGGATTCCTCAGTCACTTCAGCACTCATTTTTTTCCTGAACCATTTCTTTCTCATTCTTCATAACATAAAATTCTACACACTGAAATGTGACTTTGTAAAGCTGTCACATTCTTACTCCATAGATCATTTTCTTCTGTTTGATTAGCATCGTATATATTTGTTTATTAAAATCATTATCCTCCTTCTTATGCCACTGAGGCCTGGGTAGCAAACATGCCTCAGTTTCCTCTTTCATGTGAATCCAAGTATTCACAAAATGGTGTGTCATCACAGTATTTTTCTTGGTTTTGGAGGCTGTAAAGGAGAAGTGAGCCCGCTGTCTTCAGTACCCAGCTTTCCTGAGCCGCAACTCGAGCGCTAGCCAGCCAAGCATTAACTCACCATTACATGCAATTGTCCAGGTTAGATCAGATAGGGGACACGAATCGCTGCTCCTTACTCCAACTATCCAAAAGCTAGCTAAGAATAAACTGTTCCATGAAAAGAAATGATACAGCCATAAATACTCTGGGGAAAGAGCATTCATTTCTTCTTTGGCTTCCCGCTGTGTCAGTGTAGCTGTATGCTGGCTTTTACAGTGCAGTGTCGCTTTATGAGCTGAGCTGTCGGTTGCATCCTGATTGACTCGTGTAAAGTTGTAGAAATGTCTCTGAGAGCAAAATTTGGCCTACTCTTACTATATTGCTGAGGATTACAGAGAAGATACAAAGAATCCATTTTCACTCTTGAAGACTGAATTAGAAGGAATAACGGAAGAACAGCTTTTTAGTTGTGCATTTGCTCATGTACTATGGATCCTCTTAACCATAAAAATCCTGAGACTCCATAGAACTATGTCTACTGAATCATTTTTCAGAGATGAATCATACTTTAATAGTTTTCCCTATTAGCACATGGATTTTCATGTTTCTAAAAAAATAATGTCATTTTCTTCATATTTCAAATTGTTCAGTGTGCAAGCTTTTACCTTGCACTACTCAGAATTGGACAACAATTTAACAATCAATTTAACAATTTAAGAATTGGCTCTTGATGAAAGTGCTATCAAGCTAATGTAAAAAAAAATGCTGTGATAAAATGGTTATTGGGGTTTATCTGATAATTTGTCACACATCTTTGATCCAGCAAGCACACAGGTACCTACTTCAAAAACTTTCTGTGCTGATAGGAATTATTTCCTGTCCTTCATTTAGTAGGAACTGACTGACAATATAAAAGGTTTATAATACAGATCTCCCTTTACAGAGAGGAATACACTCAATTCCTTGGTTTCCGCACAGATCAGGAATTCAATTTTTGCCATGTTTATCAAGCACACATGATATAATCAATGGCAGGAGATGTGTGTCCTTGCAGACTTTCCTTGGTTGCTTTGTACATAAAAATTCTGTGAGATAATCTGTCTACAGCCTGCTGTCAAAGATGTGACCTTTGTTTTCTTCTGCTCTGATCATGTGTTCACACTTCCTCTCATGTACTGGATGGTTTGAACAAGCTTCCTGATGCGGTGAGAAACTTAATTTTGTGGTGTAGTTGCTCATCAGGTTAAGCAGCTGGTCATGTGGCTGCATGATGACTGCATGATTTTGTGTATCATCCATGTGCATCATGATTTCTGTATTTCTTTAAGCAGTATCTCTCTGTGGGAAGGAAATAGTAAGCTGTTTGGAACAAAATAGGCCATCCTATGCTTTCTCTTTTTCTATTTCCTGGAAACAACAGGGAGCAGAACATTGTGATGACACAGAAGTTTGGAAAAGTCCTCTGAAAACATCTTGGGGAGGCAACTCATGTATTGCACAGATGATAGCCTGTTTTGCGATGATGTTCTCATTATCAAGCACGTTTTTTTGGATGTCAGTCTGAAAGGATCTGAAAAGGATTTAAAAACATTTATTCAGTTATTCTGGCTTTTTGTTTAGGTGTGAGGAAGATCAGCTGAAAATCAAGACCCAGGCATACCACTTTGGCCATTTCCTTTTGAACTGCCAAAATAAATTTTCCTTTTTGAAAACACCGAGCATAAATCACCTAACATTACATGCTACATCTGGTGTTCTGGTAAAGAGAATGTATGTACTCTGAGTTTTTGTTTGGAAAGTCAATATTTGGTAGAATTTTAAGCTACTGAGGTGAAACATAATTATAAAGTTAGACATGACCCTGTATTTAATATTAAAGAAACAGGCCTGGAGACATTTCTATGTGAGGAGAGCTTGCAGCTGGGCAAAACAACCTGAAGGCGCAGGAGCTGGGAGTTAGAAGTATTTTGTGGCCAATCCTTAATTTTTCCTGACAAGTTCATCTAAGCATTAATACACTGTCGTATCAATAACTGAATAATTCTGATTTTTCAAATTTCATTGCAGTCCATAATCAGTAAAAAATCAATGGCACCCCAATCACAGTGGCTATGAGGCTTGAGAATTTTTTTTTTTTAATTTAGATGCTGTAGGAAGGGAATAGCATTTTAAAATATTACAACGGTCTGTCAAGATTAAAAAAAATGAGGCATAAAATCATCCACAGCACAAAAAGAAATGGGAAAAAAGTGCCCAGTAATCACATTGCTATTTAGCATTTCAAGATGGGGAAGATTTCTAATCTATCATGCTGCTAAAATGAAATGGTAACATATTTCTTCATGTATACAAATAGGCAAATATTGAACTATTATTGTCAGCGAACAAAAAAGTAATTTGGTATGTTACTTGAACTGCTTGTTATTTAAAATGCTGAGTACTATATGTATTTTATATGAGAACATATATAATTTTAGGACAGCTGATAACTTCAAAATGTATCTGAGAGTTCAAAAACGGTGATTCATTTTATAAAAGAAATGCCAAATAAAAGAAAATGTTAACTAGTAGTAAAATAGCATATTTTAGCAAAGTGGGTTTATTTATCTATTTAAATAAATTATCAGATAATAGTTAGATGGCAGAAAAAGTCATAGGAAATCCTTTTGAAAGTTACAAAACTGGCATTTGACACTGACATTGAACTTTGACAATTTCACAAATCCATTACATAATCATTGTTGGCAAGTGATTTTGAGAAGAAAATAAAAAAAAACCCAGAGTAAATCTTAAAAATAATTTTGATTCACTGGCATAATGAAATTATTAAAAATTAGACTGTGAAAGGATACCAAAAGCACACAAGCTAGTAAATTCACGTTACCATGCTGGAGGCAGCAATAAGCAATGGCAATACTAATGGCAAATGCTAAACACTTGCTAAAGTAGTAGGATGAGATTCCCAGATATAATGAAGCTTTCATAAATTTTCATGCTGTGATGAAGAATGTTATCACTAGAGGTTCATGGTCTTTGCTAGAGATGGGATTTACTTCATTAGAAAATGAAGATGACCTTGAAATTTACCACAAAATAACAAGGTGCGTAAACCATTCTTTTCTGTCTACATATGTACACTTATGAAAGGTGACAAAGAACAGGAAATGTGGGAGGAGAAGAACGAGGCTTATTCAAAGGGCATCAGCATAGCCTACTCCATCACAATTTTGAGATGGATGTGAGTCCCCTACAGGTCCCCTTGAAGAGTTTTTCTGAACACATGGAAACAGACCTTTTTCATTACAACTGAGCCGTATAGCTGGACTCTGACTGTGTTAGAATATGATTCCCCGGATGCCTTTGTAGCTGTTTTTAAAACCTGTCTTGTAATTTGGAAAAAAGATTTTGGCAAGTTATTTTATAAAGAGAGAGGTGATCACACAGAATGGAAGACAGAAGACAACCTATGTCAATACTTTTAAATATTTCTCAAAGTTTGGACATTTTGTCGACACAGCAGAGAGTTTCTCTGTGCTCCCCAGATCTGTTTCTGAGTAACCCGATGAGTGAGTATGTGCGTTCAGAAAGGACAGCTCTTTTCAAACCATGACGAAGTGCCTTTACACCAGAACCCGTGGCGTTATTCAGCCATCCTTATCACGCTGTAAGCCTGCGTGCTGTTTAGACACGTGTAAATTTCAAAAGTAAGTGAGCCCTAAAACTTCGACACCTGGATGCTTTCCTTCCACAGGTTCACCTTCCTCCAGCTTTCACTGCACGGCCAGGCAGATCAGTCCTGCTGCCTCTAAGACCAGGAGTCCACAATCATTAGTACCAGACCTGAGCACTGCCACATCATGGCGGGACCTGCCTGATCCCCTTCACCATGTATCTGCTGAGTGAACCAGAACACGTGTCATGGCATTTATTCCAGCTTTATGCTTTTATACCTGCTGGGAGGATAAACAATAACTGATCTGGCATAAAGTTGCAACCCCTAGTCTGGTGTGAAGTCTGCTGGTATAAAATTAACCTGTCATCATCCTTTTTTGAACAGTGTCGAGTGAGCAGAGATTGGCACTTTAGATCGTGTGATTGCAGTGCTTTCAAACTGGGAGCAGGAGCCTTCAAAGGGGATTTCCCGTGTTGCTGAAATGGTCTGAGCTAGCTGCTGCTTTTCAAATCGGGTCCCCTGAAGCAAAAGTATTAGAAGAGGTGGGGAAATTATAGACACATTTTCTCGGCGCTGCTACAATGGAAGCTCCTTATCTGGTAACTCCATTAACTTCAGTGACCTTCTGCTATTATTCCCATGCTCAGCTTTATAGATGAGTAATCCCATAAAGGGACTCGCCTTTGAAGAGAGGCACAGGTGCTACTGACTGCCTGATTGCATCCTTTACCTTTCTCCCTCTCTGACACAGTCTCCGTTTCTCACTCATATAAATGTGACATCCTTTGTGGAAAATTTCACTGTGAGCAAAGATGCACTGATTTTTTTTATTTTTACATGTAAATAAATACAGGCTGCTATTTTGATGTGCTTTTATATTTTTAGAGATAAACTCTCAAGCTAAAGTTCTGCTTCTTTTCCAAAGCCATTTCAGAAAACTTTATTGGGTCAGTCAAAGGAGCTGAAACGGGCTATTTAGTTTCGAAATGCACATACAAATTTGCAGCACACCGAAGAGCTGTGTACCAGTTCGTGCCAGGATCTGCCCTGATTCTGTACCTCTGTGATGTACACAAATTGGCATGTGTTTCAGCTATTAGACTTTTACTTGAATACACTGATATGGACGTGTATTATCATAGTGGAATCCAGATGTGACAACTTTCACGTAACTGAGACTCCCAGGCGACTGTTTCATCAGTTGCAGTTACTAATTTGCCTTTTCTTTGGTAAACTCTATTAGGAAAACTGAAAAAAAACCCAAACCCAACCAAGAAGCAAATTAATAGCAGTACACTTACAGCCTTAAAAGCATAACATTTATGGAACTCAAACCAGTATTTTCTAGGGCAACTGCTTTGATCATTTCTTGTAGAAGAAAAAGCTACAATTTGACAGATGCCACAGGGTAGGTGAGCTGACCCACAGTGTGGAACCAGGTCTTTTGGGTGATTCAGATTCTGAGGTCAGTGGGGTTTGAAGGCTGCTATTTGTTGGCTGATGCAGATTTTCAGTCTCAGCTGAGAGCACTGGGCACGGAGAAAACAAGAAAAGCAGTACCTGTGCATGGGCATAAAACATCTTCTCAAACATCTTAGCGACCGTTCACCCACGGCTTTTTTCTCAGCAGCTGATATTCAGACTGAAGGCGTGCAATTGCATTTTTAGTCCAGAACCACAACAGCAGTCATAGTATGCTTTCTACTGTATGCTTAGAGTGGAGTCTGCAAAATGCAGTGATTCCTCTCATTAGTTTCAGGGGCTGGAGGCAGTGCATGCCTTGGACTGCAGATGGGCAGTCAGCAGAGATGACGGTTTGTCTTGAAGTAGCAGTAGCTGTATCTGCTGAGCTAACCCAGAATCTGGCTAAGATGAAGGACTTACTAAAATATTGGGACTTCAGACACTGCTTTTAGAAGCTTCTTTGAGGTTACAGTTAGGGATAATTTGTACAGAGAGTTTCTTTGCTTTCACTGTGGATACATTTGGGTGAAAATCTGGTGGGAAGGGTCTTTCTGTGTTGCTAATTTGGTTGTGGTTTGGCGCAGTAATGCTGGTGACTACTGTTGCCTGTTTAATTCTCCCAGTATGTAATGCAAATCAATTACTTCAATGCTTTGATCTTAATGATTGCCTTTGTAACATCAAAGCTGTCAGAAATACCAGACCTGATATAGTTATCACTAGACTGCTTTAATGAAAGTAATACACTATTAAACTATAAGATGTTTTTATTCTGAATGTGCCTGGCGGCTAGCAATAGGAACATCTGATAAATGAAAAATAAATCAATAAAAAATTACCTACAAACAAAAATAGTCCAACAGAAAAAGAACAATGACCATTAAGCATCCATTAACATTTGGAAATCAAATCATACCAAATCTTTCAATGAAGTAACTGCCTGTTTAGTAACTGTATCTGGACATATACACTGAAATTATTGGAGTTATGTAAGGACCTATAAAGCCAATGGAAACATGCTGTTCTATAAACATATTATTGTTGCATATGTTGTGATATAACTGGGGAAACACTTTTCATCAAGAAGATACTGAGGGAGGGCAGCCTATTTGTTTGTGGGGTTCTAGTTTGTTTTTTATAAGCCAGATAAATTACTTTTTCTGAAAATGCAGTTTTAGAACAGTGAAAAGTATTTGTCAAATTGGTCCTAGCTTAGACCAAAAAGACTGTGAAAAGTCAGAACAGTTTTTAAAATGTCACTTCTCAAACTTGAAAACCATAATGGGACTTTTTTTTGTTGTCTTTTTTCTTTTTTCCCCCAAATACAAAAAGTCTTATTTTAAAAAAAAAAAATCTTAGTTGGTTAGGCAAGCAAATTACCAATTTAGAGCCCTAGACCAAAACCGGCATTCTTTAACTAAATCATCCTGAGATTGTTAAAGGGGAATTGTAAATGAGAATATTGACATTCACATCACAAAACTTCCAGTGCAACTAGGCTGTAATGGGCGAGATATACCTATAATGTAAATATCTACACCTAAGGGTGCTGCTCTAGGCTCTCATTGGAGTAACTGTCATTGTGCGTGAATCTCACTGTAAAGTAGATTTAAAAATTTGATTAAACGGGTAGCTGCTTTGAATGGCCTTTTCTCTCCACTGATTAAAAAGAGGAGAGAGGGAAGACTGTTAGGAACAGGTGAGCTGAATCCCACCTGAACTGTTTACAGTGGCAGTACCACTCACTTAGCAGATCATTCACAGCATAAAGGTGTCACAGACATCTGGTCTGACGATAAAACGTTAAATTTTTTTTTTTAATTAACTTATACCAGGCTGACTCTTTGTGTATATACAGCTACAGTATTTCAGTTTGGTACTTGCATCACTAAAACCGGACTGGCCCTGTTGTCAAACCAGAATCTGAGGCATTTACTACATTTCAGGCTGGGTTTTCTGAACTGGAAATTCAAGAACTATAAGGAAATAATGTTGTCTTTGTAGATACAATGGCAGCCCCCTAGCTGGTAACCCTCTCCTGTTGCTGTTTTGTTCTTTCATAGCTTTAAGCAGGTGAATCAAACTTGATCTGTGCCACATGGCCATATCACACAGCCATATCACATGGCCATACCAAATCTGGTTTGCATTAGCAATCTTGAAATAAGTTTATAGTTTCACAATACATTTTATTTGGTGGAAAAGCCTTCTTTGGTTCTTATTCCCATTTATATTCTGCAATTTACTCATTGCAGGTTGGTGAAGGGTATCCTTTAGTATGGTAGAGGGTAAAAATCAGATCTGGATCTCTTACTACAGTGAGACAGAGGAATTTATTGAGCCAGGTCTTCCACTCAGGAAAACAGAATGTGTAACCACATCCTTCGAGAGTGATTCAGATGGTGAACTGTGAAATACTGCCTTTTCCCCAAAGCCACTGGAAATATATTGCTGCCTTCATTTTGGTACTTTTTTTTTTTTTTTGTGGGAGCCTAAAATCTTGATCTTCTGCCAATTTTAGCAAGCATGCTGTCCTGCCAATTACACTTGCAACTGCTGTCTCAGCTCTGTGGCAAATCAGAGCTGGGTGGGGATGAGCATTAACCTTCTAGATCCTTAACATAATTCTTAAATGATACGGAGAAACAGGAGTCGTTTCAACACACAGCACAGAGGTTGTTTTGTAAAACAAGGAGGGAGGGGCAGAAAAGTCTCGAGGAGGAAGAAAGTATTTTGAACAATAACTTACTCTGTGGCCAGTACACTCTTGGGTCCACTTGCTTTCTCCTTCACCTACCTGAAAATACTTGAATGTCCATCTCCCAGGGGAATGATCCTGGCATTACATGAGTGGTAAAGGGCAAAGGGTACATTAACTTTAACCAATTTCTACACATGGGGCAAATGCTTTGCTCGGATCAGGGTTATGGTTGGTTGTTTGAGACATGATAATTCAAATCCACTCTGGACAAGAAGGAAGACGTAGAAGTCCTATCTCCTACTTTTCAAGTGCCTTTAAATAATTTGGCTTTTTCTTTCTCTAGGTGCCCTACCACAAAAGAGTGATCTAACTGTAAATTGGCAACTGATTGGAGTCAGATGGGTAAACATACACCTAAGCTTGACATTTCCTTTTAGAGAGTTCCAAGTGACAGTGCACATGTACCAAACAGCAAATTGCCCTTCAAAGCTGCCTGCAGTCCCCATGCAGCCGATGACCGAGATAGGCACCCTACATGGGCATTGCCCAATTGCTTACCATTAACGTATGGTTCCCATAGGCAATTGAGGCTTCTACCTTAATTGCTGTGAATCATCCTGCTGGTGATTCACCCAACTTTACTTATGAATCTAGCTCATCACATTGAAATATCCACATTTTAACATGTGGCATGTAGTGGTCTGTAGATTAGGATCAGTTTTTTTTAATTCCACAGATCAGAAATGGGGATCAAAGTGATAAAATTCTGTCAACTCCTGTTGTCTAATTGGAAGATCACTGTTGAAAGAGCTGAAGTCCCTGCATAGCATGCATATTTAAACTTCTGTAGCTTCCAGTAGTTTAACCTAAAGGTTATCCCTGACTTTACTATTGTTAAAGGGTATTAAAATCCACACTGCTGTGGAAAGGAAACCACATAATTCTCAGTCATTTATTTGGATGGCAGCATGTTTAACAAAGACATTACCTCTGTGATAATATTCTTAGAAAAAAGGCTTATTTTTCCTCTTCAGATTATTATTATAAAAAAGTGATTCTAAGTAAACACAATTTTTAGAAACTAACCGGAGGAAAGAATTCTTGTTCTTCATTTAGCACAAAATTTTATGGTAACAGAAATTTTAATAAGAAAGAAGATAATATCCACTGTTTTCAACACAGCTTTTACTGCATCGTGGTGCATACAACATCTGAAATGAAAGAAGAATGAATGTCTATTGTCAGCTTTGATGAGAACTACTTCCTTTGATAAGTCTGTGATAGGTTGATTTTTCAAAAGCTGGAAGTCAAAGTGTTAATACTGTTTTTCTGAATCTTTGAAAAACAAGCAGATGAACAAAGACAAAGAGGTTTGTTCTGTAAGTTTCCAAAATGTAAAGATTTAACAGAAACTTTCATCATTAAAACTATTAAACGGGAAAGAAATAGAAATCGTGGGTAAGTACTACTACAAAGAAAGTGTGAGAAAAAGATACATCTTGAAATATTTCCAGTTAATTAAATACAATTAGAGTACTTAATAATTAGAATTAAGGGATTTGTATTTAAAGTGGTTTTATACTTTGATTATTCACCATAAAATCCATTCATGGTTTAACAAATATTATATCAAAAAGAAATTTCTAATTATGACAGAAATTTGTAAGAAAAGAATCACATACTTGGAACCTGACTTTGATTTTATCTTTTTCCAACTTTGCTCCTCATACTTTATTTCCCTTTCTCATAAAGTAACCTGAAGCAAAATGCAAATTGCAGAAACCAAGTCTTAAATGTCCCCATTCCAGCAGTACAAACCGCCTGTTCTGATAAGTTTGTTCCTGTACAATTTTTTTGTTGAAAGATAATTTGCTCATAGTGAAATGCCATACATACTAAGGAATTAAGGAGTGTTAGGATGTGGATTTGAATGCTCTCAGATCAGCTCTCCAAGTAGGAGATCCAACTAGCACAGGAAGAAATAATTGGTATCTGCACAAAGTAACAGTTTTTAGTAGTTTGTTGTTTTTTTTAAAGGAAGAAAGCGATTCAGCATCTCCTAATACACATCCCTATGATTAAAGGCATTTGAGAAAGAGGCATTGGCTACAGAAACTAGGAAGGAGGTTTGTGCTAAGGAATGCAATGATGTCTAGTAGTGCCAAAATAATAGGGGGACATTTGGTCTGTTTGATTCAAAGTAGCCTAGGGTTATTCAAGCATTTTAAATAGCAGGTCTTTCCCACACAGCCTGTTCTGACCAAAGTGACTGACAGCTTGGAAGACACAACTCTGACTAGGAAGCAGCAATGGGTGGGTGGAGAAGAGATCACCTCACTTGGGGTAACTGCAGCCAGAAGATGTGTAATTTTATCCGCAACCTGATTTAGAATGTATTTACTCTGCATACCAAGTTTCAAAGGAAAGTTTATCTTTCTTTGTGAGTTTGCCCCTTCTTCCCGGTAAAGATACTTTGTTAGTGTGGAAGACAGGGGGAGAGACTTGCCCTTTCTTGAATGTTTCTCACATATTTTTTTCTTTTCTTTCATATATTTTTCAGAAGACCATGTTCTTTTCAAACTGAACATTGGCCACATTTTTCCACCTTTACCAAAAATCATGTTCCTCAGTGCATAGCTCTCTGGGACACTGCAATGTGTGAGCCTACACCCAGCAAGGATATCTTCTTTGCTTTCGCAGTGCACTATGTCTCTGCTATTCTTGTCCATCCTCTTAAGACTCATCCCTCTGCAGCTGCGGCACACGACTGTGGCCGAAATAACATGTGACTCTGGTTGGCTCTGTGTGAAGGCAAAGTAGACAGCAAACACACGTCCCTGCAATGGTCTCAGTTCTGCCTCTTTCACAGCTACCTCCTCTGTCCAAGTTTTGCTGCAGAGGTGGAATGAGGTGGATGGCCTTCCTAAAATTATCTGTCAAGCTGAGAAGGAATGCTGTACACTTCTTCCATCTTCACATGCCCCTGCAGTCTACAAGCCCAGGGCTGGGTCATGCCTCTGTCACAATTGTGACTTCCTACTATAGGTGAAAGCAATACCCAACGTGTAGATGTCAGGTTATAGGTGGAGGCCAGTCCTTCTGGTCTCATGGAGGATGCATCAGAGCAGGGAGTGGGGAGCACTGGGCGCAGGTCACCCAAGCAGCATGCTTCTTGTGCACTGCCATATCCCTCTAGTTTTCCCCTTGGTGCTCCAGGAGGACCATGGTCTGGAGGGCTTATCAGGGACTCCTGGGATGCTCAGGAGGGTTGTGGTGCAGGGTCATATAAACACTGTAGGAGCACTGGTTATAAAGAATTTTTCTCTGTGGATATTGACACAAAAGAAAGGTGTGTATATTTTTGTCAGCAGTATCCTTCATATTCGACATTTTAGTACCTAAAATAAAAAATTTCAACAACATTTACTTCTTTTTCCTCATTCAGAGAACTGTATGGATTGAGAGAAAGTAAAAGAATTCCCATTTCTTTAGCCTGTGCTTCCTTTAACTTGCGCCTATATACATAGGGCTATGTAGAAATGTGCTCCCTAGTTATCACAACACTAGAGTAGCACGGGATCTTCACACAAATGCTAGCAAAAAGCTCCATTAAATATTACACAGGAATAAAATTCCCTTGGAAGTGTTACTTCAGCCATATAGCTAATTGTACGAACACAAGATTCTTTGATAAGATCAAATATCAACTACTGTGACTTCAGAGCATGACTGGTTATACAACTTCAACAAACATTACTTCAAACATGCATTTAAGCTTGACTCTTCTCTCTGCCTCTAATATCTACAGACATTAAGAACAGCGATGAATACATATGAAAATAAAACTACTGATTTTATATACAGGGCAATGTCAAACAAAAACAACTAGTGCATTCAGGCTTCCTTAGGAACACCATGCTGAATCAAAAATAGGCGAATGCAGTAAAGAGCATGAATGGCAGTTCACCTCTGTCTCCCACAGGCTGATCACGCATAGCAGCACGCTGACAGTTCTGCTTGCTGATGGCCATAAGCTATAGTCCAGTACCCATACACAAAAGACAAATGTATTAATTCTTTATGTTAGACCAGCTGGATAAAAAGCACCAAGCTGCAGAGTTTTTAATTCTTGTAATGTTTTTAAATTTGTATTGGATTATAAAAAGGAAAATATAAAAAAGAATGAGAAAGCAGCACAATGTGCTTGACAGGCAGTATTCTTCTCCAGCAGCCCTCTCAGACTGCAATGATGCACACCTTCACTCCCAGGCTGATGAAACAGATGAAGGAGCAGAGACGGAGTAGCAACAATGAGCCAGTTTAGTGTCCCAAGTATTTCCAGAGAGTCCCAGTACAGCAGCTCTGTATCTATTTGACCACAGCAGCACATGCATATTCATCCAAACATGAAAGTAAATACTTTTAGTAAATACCTTTAGTTACTAGAGAGAGCACAACCTGTGGCACTAACCAGTCCATTTTCTTTCCTGTCCTGTTGATGCTGTTCTCTCCTAGCTTAACTAACAGACTAGAAAAACTCACATTATCACTAAACTAGTGTTTTTGTGTTTGCCCAAGTAGCTCAGAAGGAAAGTTCACTGAGGATCACAAGTCACTTGTGACCCGGTCACAAGTGGTGTCCCCCAGGGCTCAGTGCTGGGGCCAGTTCTTTTTAATATCTTTATCAATGATCTGGATGAGGGGATCAAATGCACCCTCAGTAAGTTCGCAGGTGACACCAAACTAGGTGGGCGTGTTGATCTGCTTGAGGGTAGGGTGGCCCTGCAGAGGGATCTGGACAGACTGGGCCGATGGGCTGAGGCCAATGGTATGAGGCTCAACAAGGCCAAGTGCCGGGTCCTGCATTTGGGTCACAACAACCCCATGCAGCACTACAGGATTGGGGCGGAGTGGCTCGAGAGCTGCCCGGCAGAGAAGGACCTGAGGGTGTTGGTGGACAGACAGCTGAATATGAGCCAGCTGTGTGTCCAGGTGGCCAAGAGGGCCAACAGTATCCTAGCTTGTATTAGGAATAGTGTGGTGAGCCGGACTAGGGGGATGATCATCCCCCTGTACTCGGCACTGGTGAGGCCCCACCTCGAGTACTGTGTTCAGTTTTGGGCCCCTCACTACAAGAAGGACATTGACCGTGTCCAGAGAAGGGCAACAAAGCTGGTGAGGGGTCTGGAGGACAAATCTTACGAGGAACGACTGAGGGAACGGGGGTTGTTTAGCCTGGAGAAGAGGAGGCTGAGGGGAGACCTTATCACCCTCTACAACTACCTGAAAGGAGGCTGTAGAGAGGTGGGGGCTGACCTCTTCTCCCGGGTGACAAGTGAAAGGACAAGAGGAAATTGGTTTAAGTTATGTCAGGGGAGGTTTAGACTGGATATTAGGAAACATTTTTTCACTGAAAGGGTTATTAAACATTGGAATAGGCTGCCCAGGGAGGTGGTGAATTCACCATCTCTGGAGATGTTCAAAAAAAGGGTAGATATGGTACTTAGGGGCATGGTTTAGAAGTGGATTTTGTCAGGGTAGGTTAATGGTTGGACTTGATGATCTTAAAGGTCCCTTCCAACCTCAGCAATTCTATGATTCTATGATTTAGTTGCAGAAGCACTTGACAGTGGTCAAAGCTGAGGGAACTCAGATAGATGTCTTATGGTTCAAACATAAAACACTTCCTCTGCTTTACTGACCCCCAATGTGTTCATAGTTAGTGGAGTGATGGTTTACTATCAGAGTATTGGTGCATTATTTGTTAATACCATGCAGTTATTTTCCTTTTGTTTTGTTTTGGTTTTTTTTCCACAAAATTATGTCCTTAGAGCAGTTGAAAAAGAAAGAAAATGTGATTATGTTGTTCTCTGTACCATGATTCAGCATAAATGGATAAAATACATTCAGTTAATACAATGCTCTGCTATTCATCATTATTGTTGTAGTGATTGTGCCTGTCCTTAGAGAACATTGCACAGCACCACTTTGTATTATACTACCTCTTGTTCTCTGTGGGCAAATAGATCACTTTGCAGCAGACTGCCATGTAGTTGCAAACTGCCCTGTGCAGGTCAGAAAAATGAGACAATTTAACCATAGTAAAATGCACACATTGTTAACACAAAAATAGATTGTTGAATTTGGGGCCACACAGCTGAGATCATAGAAACTGCTGATGTTTATTTCTAAATATATATATATATATTAAAAAATAGTAATAATGAGCTACATGATTATTTGCCTTCCTTATACCTTTGCAGCAAAACATAATTTATCACCCTTCACAGGCTTGAGAATTTTGTAGGTTAAGAGGAAATTTTTCAAGTAAGAGCAAAATGTTTCCCAAAGTGTGTTTCCTGTTCATAAACATCACTGACAGCTGTCATCTTGTGTTAACAGGAGAACTAGTTTAGGCTTAGAGTTTCAGGTTGGATGTGCAAGATTTCTTTATAAACAGAATAGGTTCATTTTTAACCATGACCAAATTGGGAAGATGTAGACCTGCTTCCAGCAGGTGTTGATTTGTCCTATCTGTATTGGAGGTATCTCAAAAAGTTATGAAGATTGTCAAATATTTTTGTTATTCAGCTTCAACATACTTGTGCAATTTGGCAGAGTAATGGATATAGCTACGCGATCTCTACAAGGATACAATTGCTGATCCAACAACCAGAGTATGGACTTGCTCATGTTTATGTTTGTGTAAGGAGCAGACCCTTCAGAAAATGTCCCTTGTTCTGCACCCAGTTTTCACCATAAAGGTGAAATAGGTCTCAGCTCAATAGCAATGTAGATGTATCTTTCTGTATATTAAACCTTTTTCATCTTTTTCCAGTGACCAGCTCCACCATAAAGAAGAATTGCCTAGCACCACTTCTTACTTTAATCTAGATGCAGTCATTTTGAACATTCCTGTGCTCATACAAAATTTAAGTGTGGCTGCACACGATGCAAACGTTCATTTCTGGGGAATCCCCTGCAAAATTATAATTTCATCATTAGCATTGCATTCACAAGAATACAGGCAGAATCTTCACTTTTCCTTTAAAAACTGAGTCAGAGAAGAAGGAGGAGGAAGTTCCTTGTTCTTCTTGTAAATTTAGGCTTGCCTAGATTCAGAGTTCAAGAGGAGTCCAGCCAACGAGAATGAAGAAGCACAACGAAGTCCTGCACGGTATATGCCTGTTGTCCATGCTGCGCACATCCCTGACATTATGAAGTAATGTAAAGGTATCTCAAGAGCAACTATTATTAAAAGAAAAAAAAAAGGAATTAAATGTCATTTTATTTTGGCCAGAAACAGATGTTTAGAAAAAACTCTCTTTTGAGCTTTGAGATTTATCTTTTTGACTTTTTGCAACTGCTGATTCTTTCTTTTTCCCCCAGACTATCATTTCTTTATCCTTAATCAGAGAAGACCCATCTACAGAAAATAAAAGTGAAGGTATTTTTGTTTTTTATTTTCCCCCAGATTCTTAGTGATATGGAGAGTCTGTTTTATTGATTGTTACAAAGTGTTCACTCTTTCTAAACCTAAATTTTTATTTTGACATATGCTATGCATAAATTACCAGCAAGTCGACTTCAAAAAGAGCTATGTCTTAATCAATGGCTGTAAATCTATGCTAAGATCTTTATAGCACTTTAAACTTATTCACGAAATTTCTTTTCTTCGAATTATAGAATAGCCTCCAAGCACTTTCTAAACACTGACAGTAAATTTTTTGTGCTTTGCAAGTCAGTGCTCTATTGTCATTGATTCTTGCTACTGTGTTGATACCATCAAGTTACACTGGTGTTATATACCATTCTATTGTTAATATATTTTTTGTACATTGAGTCCTAGAAATTTTATTATGGTTTTGTCCAGAGTTACTGAAAGGTAGAAAATTGACTCAGGAGGAATTACATTATTCTGAAGGTTCCATAGCTAAGGTAGCATTTTACCTCTAGTGTTAAAATGTTTCCCCAATCTGTCAAAAGAATGATAAAAAATAGACTGTCAGACATTACTTGATTTCTACCTAATGATGTACTACAGCAATAAGATGCTCCAGGGCTTGCATTGCTGTTCTCCGTGCGCACTCATAGGTACACTGGGGGGTCAGAGACTGAAGGCCAAGTGCTTTCATCCATGCAGGAAGTGCAAATTAGACAACGCTACTTCACACACAAACAGGAATTCAGTTTTTATAGCGCTAGAATATATAACTTCCTTGTCCTACAGCAACTAGATCATATGCTGGCAAAAGCTTTTAAAAATTCCAGTGTCAGTATTCTCCCAGCAAGGGTTACGATGGGGTCATAACTGTGGGAAGCAGTACTGTAACTGTATGACAATGATTCACTAAAAGCTGGGCAAATTACAATACTGACTTTCCTTGTTCCATTCACTAATGAGCTGTAATGGCACGGTTTTCTAATGCACATCTTGGGTACACTGCAAGCAATTCTGTGCATTCGAACAGGAGAGGTGTTGCCTCAGTGGGCAAATAAAATGTTCTTGATCTCCTTATCACCCCATATTTTAGAGAATCTTAACAAGCAACTATCTATATGGTGATTTAGGACTGGGGAGGGAGTGTTCGCCCTTCAGATGCCATTAACAGTTCAGTAGTGTGACAAGTATAGTTCTTGTTTATTTTGAAATAGTAAAGCACTGCCAAGGGAATTAACAAACTGCAAAGTGCTCACTCTTTCTCTAATTTTGTGGTAGTGACACATACAGTGGTCCACAGGGGTGTCTGCTGGCCGTCAGCTCTACTTTTTACAAGTACAGTCCCGCAAATTTCAGTGTGACATAAAACCAAAAATTTTCTTATGGTCTGTTTGCATCATTAGTTTCAGACAAAATCTAGTTTGCATTTCTCATAATTTGAGCTGGCTGGGTGGGAGCAAGCACTGCTGCAGACACTGTTTACACGTATTAACAGAGAATGTTGATTCAGCGAATGAAGCCGAGTTTCTCAGCAGACATTTTTAGTTCAGCACAATGTCACGCCAAAATAGATAAATGGCTTTGGTTTCAGAGCTGTTATGCATCAAACCATGTTACAGCACAAAGGCACCTTTTTTGGCCTATCGGTGAGTACACACAAACATTTCTGGCTTTGAAAATCCTTTAAACTCTGTTTGAATAGCCTTGCCTGCCTCCAGGAATTTACCTTTAAATACAATCATACTTCTATACTCATACCTTTACCCAATGATTTCAATAGACATTTGATCCAACCAGTGTAAGACAGAACAGATTTACCCCAGAAGTCATAGCTAAGGCATTAACTGAACAACATGCTAAAGATGGTTCTTTACACAGTTACTGTATTCATCTTCTGGAATTCCTGTTTGGGAAGGCACTTAGAAGCACAGATAGCTTGCTGTAAATATTGAAATCATAGAACCATTTAGGTTGGAAAAGACCCTTAAAATCATCAGCTCCAACTGTTAATCTGGCACTGCCAAGTCCACCAGTAAACTATGTCTTTAAGCACCGTGTCTACCTATCTTTTAAATACCTCCAGGGATGGCAATTCCACCGCTTCCCTGGGCAGCCTGTTCCAATGTTTGATAAGCCTTTTGGTGAAGAAATTTTTCCTATTATCCAATCTAAACCTCCGCTGGCCTTGAGGCCATTTCACCTTGTCTGATCGCTTGTTACTTGGGAGAAGAGACCAACACCCACCTCTCTACAACCTCCTTCAGGTAGTTGTAGAGAGCAATAAGGTCTCCCCTCAGCCTCCTTTACTTGAGACTAAACAGCCCCAGTTCCCTCAGTCGCTCCTTACAAGACTTGTTCTCCAAACCCTTCACCAGTTTTGTTGCTTTTCTCTGGACACACTCGAGCACCTCTATGGCTTTCTTGTAATGAGGGGCCCAAAACCGAACATAGTACTTGAGGTGAGGCCTCACCAGTGTCAAGTACAGGGGGACAATCACTTCCCTAGTCCTGCTGACCACACCATTCCTGACACAGGCCAGGATGCTCTCGGCCTTCTTGGTCACCTGGGCGCACTGCTGGCTCATGTTTAGTAGGCTGTCAATCAACACCCCCAGGTCCTTTTCTGCGAGGCAGTTTTTCAGTCACTTCTCCCCAGGCCTGTAGTGCTGCATGGGCTGGTTATGACCTAACTGCAGGACCCAACACTTGACCTTTTTGAACTTCATACCATTGGCCTTGGCCCATTGATCCAGCCTGTCCAGATCCCTCTGTAGAGCTGTCCTACCTTCAAGCAGGTTGATATTCCCACCTAACTTGGTGTCATCTGCAACTTATTGAAGGTGCACTCGATCCCCTCATCCAGGTCATTGATAAAGATATTAAACAGAACTGGCTCCAATACTGAGCCCTGGGGAACACCACTTGTGACTGGACCCCAACTGGATTTAACTCCGTTCACCACCACTTTTTGGGCCCAGCCATCCCACCAGTTTTTTACCCAGTGAAGAGTATGCCTATCCAAGCCATGAGTAGCCAGTGCTCATTCTCCTAGATGGGCATCACATTTGCTAACCTCCAGTCAACTTGGACCTCCCAGTTTAGCTGATAAATGATGGAAAGTGCCTTGGTGAGCACTTCTGACAGGTCTCTCAGTACCCTCAGGTAGATCCCATCCAGCCCCATAGACTTGTGTCTGTCTAAGTGGTGTAGCAGGTTGCTAATCATTCCCCTTTGGATTATGGCGGCTTCATTCTGCTCCCTGTCCCTGTCTTTCAGCTCAGGGGTCTGGGTACCCAGATAACAACTGGTCTTACTATTAAAGGGTGAGGCAAAGAAGGCATTAAATACCTCAGTATTTTCCTCATCCTTTGTCATTGTGTTTTCCCCTGCATCCAATAGAAGATGGAGATTGTCTTTACCCCTCCTTTTTTTTGTTAATGTATTTATAGAATCATAGAATCATAGAATCATAGAATGGTTTAGGTTGGAAGGGACCTTGAAGATCATCGAGTTCCAACCCCCCTGCCACAGGGGGCATTTTTTAGAAACATTTTTTATTGTCTTTTACAGCAGTAGCCAGACTAAGTTCTAGTCGGGCTTTGGCCCTTCTAATTTTCTTCCTGCATAACCTCACAACACCCTTGTAGTCCTCATGAGTGTCCTGCCCATTCTTCCAAAGGTCACAAACTCTTTTTTCCTGAGTTCCAGCCAAACCTCTCTGTTCAGCCAGGCTGGTTGTCTTCCCCACCAGCTCGTCTTTTGGCACATGGGGATGGCCTGCTCCTGCGCCTTTAGGATTTCCTCCTTGAAGAATGTCCAGCCTTCCTGGACTCCTTTGCCCTTCAGGACTGTCTCCCAAGGGACTCTGTCAACCAGGCCCCTAAAACAGCCCAAGTCTACCCTCTGGAAGTCCAAGGTAGCAGTTCTGTGAACCCCCTTCCTTCCTTCCCAGGAATTGAAATCTCTATTAGTTTGTGATCGCTATGCCCAAGACAGCTTGCAACCACCACATCACCCACAAGTCCTTCTCTGTTTACAAACAACAGGTCCAATGGGGCACCTTTCCTAGTTGGCTCCTTCAGCATCTGTGAATCGCTGAGGTTGCCTCAGAAATCACGGCTTTGATAAAATGCGGGAGGAAAAAAAGTACAAGTTTTCAGAAGCATTTTTGGTGGTTTTGCTTTTCATTGAGTTGACAGATTTTTGCTCTAGCTTTATCATTAAAAAATCATATTAAAAATCATATTAAAAAATCCTATGAGAATATGAAAGAATTTTCCAGCATCATGAATATAAAATTTAATTTCCTATTTCTCAGTATTAACCGATTCATTTGGAGATTGAGATTCCAGAAAACTAATTAGCAGCTGTCATAGTGGTTTCCAGGCTTGAATATCAAGAGACATCTTCTGGAAGGTGTATCTTCTTGTGGGAACTTCTGATGGGATGGCGCTGCTAATGAGGGATAGCTTCTGGAAGCTGAATTTTTCAATCTGACAGCTTGGAATTTTTTTTTTAAATATGAGGCTAGATAAACCCTGGAACAGATTGTTCCAACAAACAGGTTGGGAAGTCTCCATCTTTGGAAACATTCAAAGTTTTACCGGACAAGACTCTGGGCAAACTGATTTAATTTGGCCTGCTTTGAGTAGGGATTTGATTAGATGGCCTCCAAAAGCCCCTTCTAACTTTTTTCTGTGAGCTAACATCCCTTTGTTCAAGACACGTTGTACCTTTGGAGAGAGATAAATGTTTTGTGTGAAAGTAGAGATCTTGTCTAAAATCCCGGCACTCCTGAATTCAATGGAAAGTACCCACTGAATGTTCAGCACCTAAAATGTCACCATCATAGTCTATAATGTTGGTGCTCTGTGGCTGAACACAATCCACTACAACTTTAACTCAAGATTGTTTAGTGCTGCTCTTTGCTGTTACTGGTTGCATTTCAGTTAGACTGCTGCACTGTCGTTTCAGAGCATGATTGAAGTTCCCCACCGCCAGAGTCAACGGCAAAAAACTAAACAACAGTTTGTTAACATAATCACTGCCTCTTATAAATTTTCTTGATTCGGCATTGAAAACCGTTGGAAATCTAAATATCTGGTGTCTACTGTTGGCCTGTATTAGGAAAAAAGATTGTGCTTTGCGTTTGTGCAACTGCTGAGGACAGCATCCTCCAGCAGATATGAGTGTTATGGCTCTGCACTTTTTGCAGAACAGCTGCAACTCACATCTTTCCCTGTTTCTCTGATTCCTCATGGATATTAATAGAGACAATATCCTCTTCCGTCCCCTTTTTCGCCTTTTCTAAGATAAATGAGAAGGTGCCTTGAGCAACAAAAGTATGTGCGTGAAGGAATGCTATGTTTTCAAAGGACGGAAATGTTATTTTATTTCCAAAGGTTTTGGAAGCTGTAATTTTGCACCATAGAGCATGCAAAGTGCATGACTTTTTGTCTGATAAGAGTTCAACTTCATATATTTAGAAGAGTATAGGCACTAGTCCCAGAGGTTTCACTGAATCAGTATTCATTGTTGCTTTTCTTTGCATATAAGCTACACAGGCAGGTATAAAATGATCTAAGACTCACCATAGTGTGGAATACTATTTTTGTAGGTGGTATGACTGAACTCTGATATGGTTCCACACCCATCATGGGCTTTGACTCCAAAATGAGGCTTCTTTAATTTCCAACCAAACACCTTCTCACTTTAGCTGTTTTCTCAGAGAGACCTTTAGTACATTTAGTAGATCTTTTAAATGTTTATCTCTCCCTCCAGTATCTGGCTGGATGATGAAAAACGCAAGGATGTAAGAAATAGGGCAGTGGAGGAATAAACCGTTCTTACATATTTATTTAATATTTTCGAAAGAACTTCTCAACTTGTCTGAAACCTCTGTGTCTGTTTCAATCTTGAAGACATTGTAGAATATATTGTCTTCATCTAGCAGACCAGGATACACAGCTCTGCCAAAACACAGTCTTAGCAGATCTCATTTTCCTTTTTACTTTTTCAGGATTAATTAAAAAATGCAAATACTACTGATACTGGGTTGCTAATTAGCATGCTGTTTTCATTAAGGTGTGAAATGCTTTTATGGAAGAAAAAACATGGAATATATAAAAGAGCTGCCTGTCATTCACAGGCAGTTTCACAGCCATGCAAAGAGCTTGAGAACCTAACTGGGGCTGAGAGAATTCTTCAAGTATGAGAGACTTCAATCTCGAGAAGTCTTTGTGCACCTAGCCATCAGTGCCTTCAAAAGTCAAGAAATGTTTTCCACTCCTTAAGGTAGTGGGCAAGGAAAAGTTTAAAGTCCAGTACAGAATTTTTTTATTTAATTTTTTTTTTAATGAGGAATTAGCAACAAATAATCACTGATGTGTTCTTGAGGCAAACTCCTTCATCCAAAACTCAGCAAAGAGGAGACAATGCTACAAAATACTAAACAATGATTTCTTGTGTGAAAGTAGGTTACGATCAAGTTTTGTGGAATTTGTATTCTAAAATATTTGCTTAAGTATACTCTAGATATGATAACAGGTAAAGTAATATCTGAATTCGTGAATCCAACAGAGCTGAAGCGTAAAATAATAACAACACAACTGAACTGCTTCTAGAGCAAGCTTGAATCAGGTCTGTGTTAGGTGATGGCTAAATAGGACTTAGGCATTTAAGTTTCAGACACAGAAATCTGTGTACGGGTCCCTTCTCCTGAGTGATGTAGAGGACAGGGGTTCTTCCAACGACAGTTGAAAGGTACTGAAGATCTTGACAAGACATTAATCAAGGTCCTGTCCTGATAAAGGTATTCAAGTCTGTGTTGGAGACCCCATCTCTGGCTTTTGTATAATAGCACAAAGCTCTGGCATTCAATTATCATTCATCTGTGGTTATATATAGGCTTGCACTGTGATGAAGCAGACCAATATTTCACTATGGTTAGGCTTCATTTGCCTTGAGTTGTTTTGACAAGTTAAGCAGCAATCCATAACTAACTGTGTTTTTTCAAGATCATAACTTACTCTAAAGTCATGATTTTGTAAAGGACACAAAAGGGGCAAAATAAATCTCTGGCTACAAGGTGGTGAATGGGTGAGAGGACACAGTGCTTAACTCCCTGGCATGCTAATGTTCCAGCCCACTGTTCTGCTAGGTTCTGCATTTGGAGTGGATCAGCTGCATTTAAGTTACAGATTACATCAATTTAATGATAATTAGCTTATTACAACAGGAGAAAAAAAAAATCTAAAATAGCATTCCTGTCCTTATGAGAATTTTGTGCTCATAAAGATTAGGCATTCACGGACTGCTTAGGGATCTGTGGTAACTGCTGAAAGTATTTGACAGTTACCAATTGCATCCCACCTGTTACACTTTTCTTTTTTCCTAGTACTTTCAAAAGACAAAAATAATCATCTTTGCTCTTATAAAATAATGATTTTTCATTATTTTCCCTGTGAAAAACTGCTAAGCTATTTTCTCTTTTCATATCAACTCATCTTCCAATTTCTACCTTATATGTATTAGAGAAGTAACTTAAATGAGGAAAGTCTAGAGAGATCAGAAAAAAAACAGTTCTACCAAGGCCAACAGAGTTAGTTCAGCAGAGTATTTGTCAGAAAGACATAAATTAAAAGTGACTTTAAAAACAAAATAAACCTCTGGAAACATGAGTGTGAGTTTGGAAGGGAAGAGAGGAGAAACTTAGAATAGCTTTGCTAGTTAGTGAATGGCTAACAGACTCTTCTTAGGAGAAAGAAATGATGAAGGTAATGGTAATTTGAGGTTATATATGCAAAGACAAAGTTAAATTGAAGACTATATTATAATCTGGTACATTTCAAGCAATACCACATTTAATGTATTGGGCTCAAGAAATTGTTTTTGGGCCATCACCATTAAACCTACTAAGTGATGAGTAAAACATAATAAAATAAACAATAAGCAACCTTATAGTGAAATGTGTAGGCAGGATGAATTTCAATGTGACTGCACACAATAAAGCAAAAAATTCTTGAAGCTTGTGTTAGGAAAAAGGTACTAGTGAAGCTGCATTTTATAATTAAAATGAGACTAATTTTAGAAATATGCCAATTATTACAATGAAAAAAACTGAAGCTGATAATCTATAGAATGAACAACTCAGAATATAAACCACAAAAAAGGTAGGGTTATAGGAATGTAATATAGCCAAAAAGAAAAAAAAAAAAAAAAAAGGAAAAAAGAGAGCAAGTGGCATTTTAGCCTTTATGTCAAAAGAAGTAGTCAGTTCAAGGATTTTTTTCAAAATCTATAGTTACATCTCTGTAAGTTTCACTAGGCAAATTAAAGCTGCCTGTCAGCATGGAGGTAAAACATCTTTTCATTCAGTTATGACGAAATCAAAGTTGGGCATCTTCCTCCAGTTCAAACTGAAGTTCAGCTTTTGAAAGGTTATAATCGGAGAGTAGTTTGGAGAAAAGCAATAAGAAAGGCCAGAGAACAGAATAAATTAAAACATTTGTTAGTGTCCTACCTAACAACAATTCCCTAACTTTGTAAGAAACGCTATTTTTTTAATTTATCAAATACTTCACTTTATACTTGGCATTTAAACCATGAGTATGTTGAAACTGCTGATGTCCCAGAACTCAAAGATTAAAAGCACATGCAAGTCTTTGCTAGGTTAGGGCACTAAATCCCATTTATTTAAAAGTATAATATTTTGCTGAGGGTGGTGAAAGAATATACAATGGGGCCAATGTAATTTCAGTGGTATTGATATCTACAGGAGAAGAAATAGTTTAGGACCAGTGTAAAGAGTCAATGGGTAGTAATATTGTAAAAGGAGCTTTAAAATGAGGTATATTAGGTCTTCTCTTGCATTACCAGTTACTCTAATATTGAGATTTATTTAGCTGTGCAAGTTTTCCAAAGGAAGCACAGAAACCCCATCATTTAGGACAGAAATCTAGACTGGACCAGGATTAATGGGTGCATATCTTGGGGACAGCATATCTTGGGGAGAACAACACAGCCCCAGCAGCCAAATCATCAGGCCTTGGTGGCTCTGCACTTCTCTCGCTTTCTTTCAGTCACTATAGAGGTGCCTCGGAATTAGGGAGTGCTGTTAACAACTTCTCTTCTTACTTAAAAGCACAAATCTGTTACTTATTGCTGCTGTTAACATTCTTGCCTAATTATTTAAATTAAATATTAGATCAATACGTAAATATAGAAGTGTATATTAACTCCTCCACTTTTTTCTTCACTAGTGATTGAGTTTTCAACTCCATAAGTAGAAAATGATAAAGTAGAATCTAAGGATGCATTTAAGATAATTAATTAATTTTTAATAAATTGCCTAAATGCAGATTTATCTTCACGCTAACAATCTAGAGACTTTTCTGCAATAAACAAGTTTATCTGGCTGATGATCTGCAGGGATTTATTTGACTATTGAGGATATATTGAGTATTTCCTAATTTTTATTTTGAACATCAGCATTCTGCAATATTTAGAAACTACTTGAAGTAAGGTGGAAAGTAAATCAACTCACACAAAGAAACTAAGCTTTTTTCATTGGTCTGTCCTGTTAGGATTCTCATAGGGCTGCTGAGAAAGTTCTTAGAGTTTCTTTAGCAAATATATCTGGTTAATGACTCTAAATAAAAGGTGCAGAAGTGCTCCACTTGGAGAGAATTCAAGGTAGGTTCAGTAGTCAAACTACAAAAAGAATTTAGATTAAGGCTGGTTGTGGAATTACTCGCTCTCTTACTGCTATAAAGGTAATATGGCTCTTGGTCATAAGCACAGCCTTTGTGCTTTAACATGGCTCAGTGCATAGGCACAACTGTTGTCTGGAATACTATTTTTTAGACACATTCATATAACTTAACTTGCCAGCTGTAAGCCTGAATGCATATGTGCCTTCTTAAGTACAGAATACCAAGAACAGTGTTTTCTGAGGAGAGAATTTTTACTGATTCAGAGGTTGCATTCCAACTAAACATAGCCTTAACTTGCCAACCTTGCCAGCTGAATACACGGAGGAAAAATGTTTTAAATCTTTTCTTTTCTTTTTCTAGGGTTTCAGAGCTTTACAAAATGCTCTGAGCAGGTAATTTTCTCCACTCAGGATTCAAAGGTCTTAATCTTCTCTTCAAGGCCTTTCTTTCAAAATGTGTAGGTGGCTGGAAGGCTAAAATAGTGCCTGTGTGACTTGGACCGGTTTTATATTTTTCCACTTTGAACAAGTGTAGGATACAGGGTGTGTGATACTGGAATAGACCACCTATTTAGGACTAAAACATGTGACTTCCTATGAAGCCACTTGACAGTCCCCACCTGCAAGGCTGCTGTTCTTTCTCTTTGGTGCCGGGTCCTGACTAACCGAGCTTTCAAGCTTTTAATAGAACATGAAACTTTTAACATTGTAGGCCAAAGAAACTGCAATGCCTCTGACATCACCTTAAATTGCTCAGAGTAGCAGCTGTGCTTGAACACTATAGCCCTCTTTGCCCTTGATCTTTAGAAGCTACAGAGTATCAGTATAAACATGATAACTACCTCTTTGTCTAAACAGAATGTGTAAGCCTCTACTTCTCATGAGATTGCAAGGCATTAGATAGTTTTAGGCTGCACCTTTATCTCGGGTACAGAGGCTGGGAAGGACACAAGAAGAGACAGCTGGCAGCTGGAAAAGGAGCCAAGAAGTTGGAGTAACCATCAAGGACGGAATGATAACGGGACATTCCAAGATGTTTGCAACATAAAGGCAACATCAAAAGGAACCAATAGAAGACAAAGACGGGCCGCATGGACAGCTCGTGCCCAGGGGAATTAGCCAATTAACATTTAGCTAGTTGCGCAAACTAAACTGATCTGTCTATAAAATCGGGCTTGTAGCGGAAATAAATGTTCGACTGTGCATCGCATCGGTGTGTTCTGTCGTTCCGGTCCTGCATGACTCACAGATCTCGGCGACGGCGGCACTTTGGTCTCTTACTCAAATTGTATTAGGAAGAGGAAGGAACTCCACAAAAATTTTGCAGTTGTGGGACTATCTGGGAAGTCTGGTGTGCAGTTCATGCCCCTTGATCACATGAAGTCCCTACAACAGGGTCTCCAGGCTCCAGGTCTTTCTCATTAGATGGCCAAATAAAAGAAGTGCAGATCAGCACCACCTCCTTCTCCAAGTATTTTAAGATAAAGCAGCAGCTTACATTCTGTTGACTCTATAGATGCATTATTAAGTTCCTCATTCAGTATCCATTAAGGAACTCAAGTTTCCTGGTCTTGATGGAGTTTAGGCTTGATACAGACCCTGAGCTACCCAGTGTCGTCAAGCTGACACACACATACCCATCAGTCGTGCCACAAACAGGCAGTTTTAGGTGGCTGGGAAATATTACTGTCTCTATGGCAAATTTATGGCAACATGATCCCTAATTAGAAAGTTGCAAAGGCAATCCTTTTTGAAAGCTTGTTCTCCCTTTGAGGTTGCAAAAAGAGTCCTGAACTTTGTGACAGTTTGAAGCTGACCGTGACTCTTGCTGCTCTCTCCAATTAATTTGAAAGACCTTTGCAACACTGACAGTCTCCGCTTCTGCAAATAATATCCGTGTAAGACAAAACAAATATTTGTCAACAGGTGGAACTGATATTTAGCCAAGAGGTTTCAGATGACTGTTTCCTGGCTTAAACTCTTGGCCACTTTACCACCAGCTAGTGGCTACAGTTCACGCGCATGATGTTCTGAGCCCAGTTGGGCACAGACTGATACTAATTCACCTACTGCCAGTGCTGAGCAATGGAAGGGATTGAATTTTCTGAGATGCAAAGTTTTCTGACCCTCATCCTGTAGAATACTTTACATCCTAATGTGTAAACCCACAGAAAAATACACTGACTTCGATAGTAAGATACATTTTTCTGAATTAAATTTCTACTCAAGTTTTTTTCCTAAAATGCTCTTTATCCTTTGTGATCACGGGAATAATCCAAGATGTAGAAGGCAACAGTCTTACCATAAATGTTTACTGACTTGTTTAGACACTGAAAAATAAAACAAAGAGCCCAAAGGGTATGCTTTTCAGTGTTGCATATTAATTTTGTGTGATGTCTCAATAAGGAGTTACTTCAGTGCAATAGCCTGTTATATCCAAAGATCTCAAAGTGGTGAACAAATATATTAATCCCCACAACATTCCACTAGATATACCTTACAGGTGGGAAAACTGAGGTAAGGAAGTTAAATAAACTGCCTAGCATTATATCGTAAGTTAAATGCAGAAACACAAATCATCACTTTTAGTTCTACAGTTAATGCAAAGATGGCCTCTGCTCTTGCTGTAATGCTGTTGTAGATTTCAATTTCCTTTTTTTTCCCCTTCCTCTTTTTAGTGGTATCTATTTTTCTAAAAAAATTAAATTAGACATTAGCACCAGCTTTTTAGATGTTGAACATGGTTATTTGGGAAGACAATTAATCTAAGCTGGGTTTGTTGGTTTTTTTTTTTCCTCCTGAAAATTAATGGAGGACTGGCAAATTTCAACAATAAAAAGAAAAACAAAAGTTTATTTTTCCTTCAGGCCATTTCCTAACTGGGTCATTTTAAGAATCGACCCAGATTCTTAGCCAAAGGAATTCTTGGAGGAAAGAGAGGCTTCAGCGCACAATAACATCCCTTCGTTGGTTAATATCTCAGGTTTATGGAAGTGTGATTTCAATTTTCATTTTAAAATGCAGATCAAGCAATTCTGCCAACGCCTATTCTTCTCTGGCAAACATTCGACTTACTCTCGGCATTGCAGACAGCTTGCAATGTCCATTGCCCATGCTTTTGCAGCTGCACGTGCCTTTAATCATCAAAGAGAGCTTGGATTTGCTTCAACACAACACCAAGAACTGTATACTTTACTCTATGGATAGTAGTGTCTACAGCAAAGATATATCCAACAGGGCACATGTGCAAGACCAGGACCAGTAAGGAATGGGGGAATCTGACATTCTGATTATTTTAACGTCCTTCTCATCTCCTGTTTATAATAGTATCTGTCTTGGTATCAGGAGAGCAGTTAGGCATAAAAAGACATAAAATTGGATCAAAACAATAAAATGAAAATAAAAGTGTAACCAGAGTTGCAAGGAGAAGAAAGTGCAAAGAGAGAACCAACTGTTCTCTGGAACTTTTTTTTTTAATGAATGCTGCCAACAGTGAAAATGGCCAGCCTTCGTTTCCTGTAACAAGTGAGAATTGCTCACTGTGCCAGGGAACTGAAAAGAGAGTTCAAATAGAGGTTGTTGCATTACTGACAACATTTGGAATATTACTTCGGTAAGAGAAAAGGATTTCAAAGACCTTGAGGACTGGCATGAAGGGGAGAGAGAAAGGCAGGGCAATTTGTCCTATTGACAAGCAACTGGGAAATGGCACAAGCAGAATCAAAGGGGGGATTGCTTTCCTCTGTGAGCAGGACAGAAGAAAAGCAATTTGTTCCTTGAGAGTGAATATCTGTAAAGAGAGTACACAAAAGAACATCTGCTCTTAGAAGGCACTTGACAAAATAACCCTGCACTTGTGTGAAGAAATACCTGTGTAGCCAACAGGCTGCAGGTAGCTCAGCGTGGGAAAACCACTGGAATTTCACAGAATGGTCAGGGTTGGAAGGGACCTCTGGAGGTCGTCTTGTCCAACCCCCCTGCTTGAGAAGGGCTGCCTAGAGCCAGTTGCCCAGTACCATTTGGCAATATTCAATTAACAAAAATAATAACTTAATACACTGGGTCCCATAACCAGGTCTCCATTTCTAATAATAGCAGTTTAGTGACAGGTAGGCAAAATTCCTAAACAAGAATTATCCTGGGTACTTGCATGCAACCAGCCATTGAAAAAAGATTCAAAAAGATGGATTGAATGAGCAGAAATATTCCTGCATCTCTTGATCATTCGTGTTCTGAAATGTCTTTTTTTTTTTTTTAAGTTTATTTATTCATTTGTAGCAGAGAATCTTTCTGACTGAAGGAAATGCAGTTTTCATACTTGTGGTCACAGATGGTAAGAAGTGAGTTTAGAGATGCATCTGGTGATAGTATTTGAGCTGATGTATGCATATGCTGCAGAGTGATGTATCTCATTTTCATCCGTGTCATTACACCTTCCATGCCTATTGACTATCATTTGTTAATATTAGGGAGGTATGCTTAATTCCTGGCTGAACAATGCCAAGGAAAACTGAAGTAGCAATACAACACTGTAAAACATCTTAGTGGTCATACATAGTGTATTTTGTAGAAATCTCATGTGCCTGTTACTGAATGGTTTGATCTTTTTCCAAGACTCTGATCTTTTGGGGTTTGGGCATGGTGAGAGAGAAGAGACAAAGGAGGAGAGGAGCACAGCGCTTGTCTCTGTATCTGCTCTCAGAGGGATAACCAAGTTTGTACTAACCTAGTTTCTGGCTTTTGTAGATTTTGCAGTGTGGTAGGTCACATCACTGGCCAGACACATGCTTGGTCATTTGGCTGGCTACATTACAACCACACTTATGTGGTTGCCTGTACGAAACAGATACGCATGAATGAAACCTAAGCGCATGACTGGACTTTCGCTTAAGAGGCCCATGATGGACCATAGCTTCAACAGGTTTGTGGGTGCACCCATGAACACCATGTAAAAGTAATGGCTAAGTACTGGGAATGTCTTTTCCTGAGTGTCCACCAAGAGGCAACACTTAGAGGACTTTATTTGATTTACTTTATGGGCAGACACAGACAGCCTGCCCCCTTTCCTGGGTTTCCAGTCATTACACTGGGCTTTCTCCAATAAGGTAATTTACTACAAATCTCAATTTTCTCATGGGCCATTTGACCCAGTTGAACCACCTACCAGTCACTGGGTCTTTGTTGATGATTATGAAGCTTATCTGTATACCATGAAAGGAAGGAAATTAAACCATTTTGTTTCTGATGGCAAATCAAGACATGATTAGCCTATTTGTTGTACTTTAGCTGCTTACTTTTTAGCTCTTCTTTCATGGGAAAACACCCAAATTTAAAAAATTTCCAGGTTGTAAAACAATGTAAACAGTAATGGAAAGTAGTCATTAGGTTAAATCATTGCAATTATGACATATTTGCTTTTATTTTCGTTTTTTGCTGAACATTGAAAAATATTATTTTTGTAGAGTTACACATGTAAAAAAAATATTGTATAAGTATTTTTGTTGATATTCATTTGTTGTAGTTTAACCCCAGCCAACAACCAAGCACTACTAAGCTGCTTACTCAGTGCCTCCCTGGTGGGATGGGGGACAGAATTAGAAGGGTAAAAGTGAGAAAGCTCATGGGTTGAGGTTAAGACAGTTTAATATGTAAAGCAAAAGCCACATGCACAAGCAAAGCAAAACAAGGAGTTTATTCACCACTTCCCATCAGCAGGCAGGTGTTCAGCCATCTCTGGGAAAGCAGGGCTCCATCATGCATAACGGTAACATGGGAAGACAAATGCCATAACTCTGACCTTTCCCTTCTTCCTTCTTCCCTCAGCTGAGCATGATGTCATATGGTATGGGATATCCCTTTGGTGAGCTGGGGTCAGCTTTCCTGGCCATGTCCCCTCCCAACCTCTTGTGCACCCCCAACATACTCACTGGTGGGGTGATGTGAGGAACAGAAAAGGCCTTGACTAAGCACTACTCAGCAGTAATGAAAACGTCCCGGTATTATCAACACTGTTTTCAGCACAAACCCAAAACATAGCCCATACTAGCCATACTAGCCACTATGAAGAATATTAACTGTATCCCAGCCACAACCAGCGCACTCTTTCAAACCAGTAAACTGCTTCTGTGGGCCTTAACCTTTCTGGATCTCAACCAAGATATATTGTGGAATTTTGCTTCTTTTTACAAAACAAATTAAAAAATTCCATCACTTGTCCACTTAATAAAAACAATATTTTCTTCAGCCAAACCATTTACTTCTGCTATAAAACAGCAAAACACTTGTTGAGACGTGCTCTGAACTTTGAATTAATAGGTCTTACTAATAGGCAACCTTTGCTAGTTTGTAGGGGCGGGTCAGAAGAAAATTAAAAGTAGGAAAGCAGAACTGATTGAACAATCACTCATGTACACAGGCAGTAGCAAAGGATAAAGAAATCCTTCCCCTTTTCTGATATCCTGTTGTCCCATTGCCTAGCTGCAGCTAAGAAAAGCTGCAGAATGCAACTGTTCATATCTCATTGAAGCAGTCCTTCTCAAGAAACTGCAAATAGAGTATTTAAATTTTGTCCCTGTTTTTTCCTTCATCTGTTGATTGTTCGGTTGTACTAGGTCTGTGCTGTGGTTTGCGACAGATTGGCCACTCAGGCAGAACAACATATGCTCTCCCCTAACTCTCTTCAGAGAGAGGCAGGAGAGAAAGAGGGAGACTTATGAGTTTAGAAGAAACTAAACTACTTTAAAGAAATATTAATAATAAAATAAAAAGGAAATAATGAAATATATATATGAAACCTTATCAAGCTCCCAGGATGACAATCATGTCACCAGCTGGCACTGGGGAAGTCCCAGGCTGGACTCCACGACAGACGGAAACTGGGTTCCAGATCTGGATTCAGGATCAGGATCAAAGGCAGGTGAACAGACAGAGTCCTCCTCGGACACAGCCTTTGAAGAAAGAGGGCCGACCCTTTGATCCCTTAGCTTTTATACTGAGCATGAGGCAGATGGGATGGAGTACCCTGTTGGCCAGTTTTGGGTCACCTGTTCTGTCCGCTCCTCCCTGCAGGTGGGACCCCTCTATGATTTTCTGCTTCCGACCCTCCAATGGCGCAAATAACAAAGTTCTTTGGTCTTGGCTGTTATAGCAATAAGTATAAGCAAGAGCCTCTCTGCATACCATGCCTTGGCATCACCTATAAACATAGGTCTTATCACTCTGAGAGCGAACAGCGTCTGCACAATATGTTGTTAATTTTAGTGGTTAGAAGAGGTTTAGCTAAAAAGTAAGGTGACTGAACAAAACTGATTCTGTTTTACCTCAAACCAGGACAGTTCAAGAAATGTTCGGATGAGTCTTACGAGGCTTTTTGAACGGTGTGCAGAATACAAGAATCCTGACCTTCGCTTGTGCTTCTCATTTTCCGGCTTTCTTGAAAGGTCAGTTCAGTAACCCAGGTACCTTGCCAGAACTAGGTCACCACAGGGACTTGTAAGACTTTAAATAAAAAACATTTCCTAAGCTGTGCTGCTAAGTGAGATGTTATGCTTGGGCCAAAAATATAGTGCTTGAAAGAGTATTTAGATGTGACTTCCAATGATATTGAAGTGCACTTGGTTGTTGTATGTGAGATGTATGCAAGTCCAGTATGCATATGGACTACTCATCTTTTGCAGTGCTTTAAACCACAGGAAGTTCATATCCAGTGTGTACTTTTACAAATACCTACTGTAGCAGTTATTTATTCATGAAAAGGGTGTAATGTCTCTAATTGACTGAAGGGTCGTATGGGTTTTAAATCAGAGGCTGAGTTATTACATACACCGGTGTAGGAGAGAATCACTTAACATGACAAACATCTGTAAAGAATCATAGCCATCACTTATCTTTGTTTTTAAATTCTAGATTCAAAGTCACCAAAGCCTGTGTTTAGACTGCAGTCTAATTCTTTCAGAAAATTTGATATTGGAGATTATTTGCAAGGTGGATCAGGATACTTTATCTAGCAACAGTTGCTGGTGTTGTTTATTGTTTCCTCAGCCTTGTTCACATTCTCATAAACAGAGGAAAACAAAGTAAGCCTATTTTGGGACAAAGATCTATAAAAGGCTGACATGCAGAAAAATTAAAAACTATTGTGCTCTGCAATTTTATATTAGGCTGAGTTTATCATTCAATTTGAGTAATTAAACCACTGAAATGAAGATACATTCAGAAATTATGATTCAGTGAGGAACACCAGATTCATTTCCTTATGATAATCACTCTTTCCTAATTCTTTTACTATTTTTCCCTACTCCGCCCTCTTCTATGATAAGAGACAAAATAAATGTAAAATATATGTTAAATGATAAAACAAAGATCTGGATTTCAGCCTGAACATTCCCCAGTCATCCTAAATTTGGCAGGAAAAGGGGTTTGAAATGCGGGAAGTTTAAGTTATCTCATACCAGTCAAAGCTGAATACAGAATGTGTCCGTGATCGTTTTCATGTGTAAATTTCTTGTTGAGAGGAAAATCTCCTAGTTATTCTCTGTGTGACTTATCTGATGAATAGCATTAATCATCAGGAAGTGTATTGGTAACTACTGCAAATAGAGTTGCGTATAAGTTTTTGTTCTAATCTCTATTCTACATACAGTTGTTTAAACTTCTTCGACTTTACTTTCTGTACTTGAAGAAGACAGAATTAATTAATACTTATATATTTTATTCATTTTTCATTTAAGGATATTAGATTAGTGTCAATCCCATACCGTTTAGCCAACTTGACATACAACTAAACCTGATATATTTTATACTTGGTGAATATATTTTTAATACATGCAGGAGGCTCCATCGGAACATAAGGAAACACTCTTTTTCTGTGAGGGTGACCGAGCACTTGCACAGGTTGCCCAAAGAAGCTGGGGAGGCTCCCTCTGTGGAGATATTCAAAAGCTGTCTGGACATAGTCCTGGACAATCTGTTTTGGGTGAAACTGCTTGAGCAGGGCAGTTGGACCATGTGACCTCCAGGGATCCCTTCCAACCTCAGCCACTCTGTAATTCTGTTATTCTACATACATCTGCTACTCTGTAGTGAATTCTGTATTCCCTACAGGGTAATGTACCACACTCTAGAAAAAGCTTATGGTTGGACATTGTCACAAACCTGCTCTTTACCTAGGGACTGGTGAACATACATGCACATGCAGCCTTAGTAGCAGGGACTAGAATGCCGGGTTGCCACTTTGACCCTGAACATGTTTCTCACTGGGCAGCAAGTAGCTCTTCTTGGCTGCTGTCCCTTGGCTCCAGTGTTGGCTGGATTAATAAAGCTCCATCCCTCTTTCCTTGTACTCCACCGAAAGTGCCAAAGGTCAAAGCACTGTTACAGTGTGTGAATTCTGAGCAGACTATGACAGGAATTTAATCCAGGTCTTCCATTTTGGGGATAATTCTCTAGGCAAAATGGCTACTTGGTGTGGCTTCTGGGCTTTGAAAAGCTTTATCTCTGCTCAGTTGGATAATTATCCTTGTAGAAATGCCTAGCTGCCTGGATCCAGACTGCAAGAAACACAGCCTGACACACAAAACACAAGCTCTCACAAGGATCACAATTAAATACATTCCGTGCTTAACATTTTCTTCTCACTCACACCAAGTGGCTCTCCTTTCCTCATGAATACTTTCCCCATTTCCACTTGGAAGAATCTAATTTGGCCCAGTGTCTCTACAAGGAGCCCTTGGAATCTAATTTAGGTTTTCTGAGCAGTTTTCTGACCTTACACAGTAGGTATGCTCTATTTATCTTCTGTTTTGGAAAGATACATTAGTATTTAAGTGTCAGTATTTGGGCCACTGGGTCACTGCAACTACATATATCTTATTGTTGTGATGGCAACAAGACTGCTTAAGGGGTAGCTGTTACATTATATAAGGTGGCAAGCCTCCAACTGAATGTATATTACAATGCCAAAAATGTGGATGTGGTAGCATTGCATAAAAAACTTATTTTCCCTATGTCTGACCCAGGGGAAAATATTTCACTGTTTGTGCAATCAAGAATTGGCCAAGCCAATGGGTGACTGACTGGAAGAACCTGGGGATGTCCTCCCTGGTTTGACAAAAATTCCTTGTGTTCCCCACACTGTTGCAGCTTTTGCAGCAAATGGAAAGACAAGAGTTATGTGGGCTAATAGTCCTGCTTTGTGCACCATATATTTAACTCCAAGACTCTGCAGATGTCTGGCTTTTCATTTTTGGCTTGTAGCAAATGGAGATAGAATGGTGAAGGTGTTAAATAGATGCATAACCCATACACCTTATACTTTCACTAAGATCCCTCCTTCAGAAAAAAACAGAGACAACACAATTGTTTTTTTTTTATTCTCTACCTGGGATCTGTCCTTTGAAGAAACTTTTGTATTTTTAATTTCTTTCCTATTTACAACTTACAAAAATCTTGCTTTAGCAAGCTAGGTTCTGCCTAACTCATTCTCTCTAACAGGTAAAAAATATATAAGTATGAATGAACTTCTCACCAAAGAGGCTAAGTAATTCTAACTGCAGAGTTTGAGCCACGCTCCCCCAAAGGTGAGTGATACTTTTCTGTTCTGTTGTTTCTCCATGGAAAAGAAAATTTCCTGGATATTTTCCCTCACCCAGTCCTCTCTATTCACTTTGCTTCTTGCATTGAGAGTTCACACAATATGGTAAATAACAAGAGACCATGATGGGGGCAGGGAAATTTCTGGCTTTCTAAATACTGGAGGACTACATTTCTTGGAGTTAAAAACATTAAATCCTCTGTGAACCGTTGCAACTATACAAGGAAGTCCTCTAGGCCAATGAAGGTCCAATCCATTTTCAACACATTCTTGTTAAGATCTCTAAGCCTACACGTCACAGATGTAGAAATGGACTATATCAATATTAACACCTTGCCTACCATTTGATGTTTCTTATACTTCCTATGCATTGGTGTTCTATGGGTTGAATGAATGCCCAGCCTCTGTGAAAATAATGGGTTTATCTCTAGTTTGCTCTCTGGAACAGGTACGTACATAAATTCTATTCCCTTGCTTCTGAAACAAACATACCTTCAATTAAAGAGCAGTCTATTATGCTGAAAAAAAAAAATAAACAAGAGCTCTCTTTACCTAGAGAAGGTTCTTATGAAGAAATTTCAGAAGTTAAAATAATGAAAAAACAAACCAATAAAACACTACTGTAAGTTTATACATTCTTAGTTCAAGGGAGATTTATTTATCAATTTGTTTGCTAATCCTATCAGCAAAGGAGCGTAGCCCATAAGCAACAAACTATTGGCTTTAGAATATGATTCATTCAACCAATACCAATGAGGACTCTTGCCATACAATTTTATAGTCTGTGTTCATCTACTTTTAATGCTAAACTTTGAAAGTAATCTTGTGATGTCTAATTTGGGAATAATGGGACATGAGTTACAATAACTCAGCAAAATATGTGCCAGCGGAATTCTAAGTTAGCCCAGCAAAACTATTTATTTGTACGAAACAGCATAAAAGAGGTTTATATAACCCTACAGTGAACATCTAAAAGGAATACAGGAAAAAAAGAAATCCTAAGTTACTTGTCAGCTCTCACAATGCATAGTTGAACAACTGTATTTCTAAGGCTGTAAATCTCTTTGGCTGGTATATGACAGTTTTGTGAAGGTTACTTAAAGACTAAGTCCATCTGTAAGCAGGGAGTTAAGTCAAAACAACCAGCTTTTTGCACTTCAGTCTTCTTTCAGCTAACACAACTCAAGACAACCACGTCAGGCAGTAAACAGAAATTCTCTGACATCTAGTTACTGATGTAATCATAATCCAACATGAATAACAAATCATTCTAAAATTGTAGCTACAGTTATTTAGAAGATCTAGCAAATATATCGTAAACCGTAGGTTCATGAAAACCTATTTTAACCGTATTCTTGACATTAAAAATTGTGTCTGGGTAAGACAGTATTCCAAGGTAAAGCCTACTGAAACTTGGAACTAAAAAAGGCTGAAGTTCTTATATTAGCTATAGATAATCATACAAGCACCCAGATGTCATTAGAATGAGGAAG
Organism: Pluvialis apricaria; assembly: GCA_017639485.1. Taxonomy (NCBI): domain Eukaryota; kingdom Metazoa; phylum Chordata; class Aves; order Charadriiformes; family Charadriidae; genus Pluvialis; species Pluvialis apricaria. Next base: position 100,711,214 of record CM030009.1, read on the forward strand.
AAAACTGTGGTCCTTGCAAAGTGATTTTGATTTGCCAGATCCATATCTCAACCTGCTGTTCCTTAAGGACAGTGATGATAGAGTTTAAGATCAGCTGCCTTTTGCATGCTTTGTATTCTCTGTTACAAGTGTAGCTTGCAAACATGGTCTCTGACTTGTACCAAAATGACCTTACGAGAATGTCATAAATAGTTCCACACTTGCAGTTGATTAACTGTGAAATACCAATTTCTGTTGTTGTTTCTTTCTTTGAAGTTGTCCTTTATTAATCTGTCATTGAAATAATAATTCTTCATTAAAAGGGCAATACTTCTTAATTTTGTTGAAGAACAATGGCTTTTGACAAGAAAGGTTTCTGACCTGGTTAATCAGAATGCTATAAGTAGATATACTCCACAGCTTAATTATCATGGATTTTCTCATTTTGTTAATGTTGATGTTTGTTTGTTTTAAGCAGCAGAGGAAATCAGCAGCTCAGTGAAATTTAAAAAATTCTGACTAGTTTCATGGTTACACAGAAAGATCTGATTAACTTTTCTCTTGATAAAACTAACTCATACTCTGCAATTTTGTCCAACTACAGCTGCTAATTATGCACAAAAAATCTTCCTTATTTCAGAAACATAATTTTTTGAGTATATCTTGTACGTTTTATGTAATTTATGTTGGTGTTATAAATTAATGTTGGTGCATACCTGCAAACTTTGCCTTCTGATCTGAAATCAGTTCCAGTGACTGATACATCAAAATTCTAGTAAATATTACAGGTCTCTTTTCCTGAACAACTGTAGGGTGGAAGGACGCTACAGGGCACAGATGTTCTGAGTATTTTTGGTTTCTACTGACCTGTTTTTCTGTGATATTTTTCCAGTTTTTTGTTTCCAGTATTTCTGTCCTCATTAAGCAAAGTCTTTGTTTTTTCTTGCAACCCGAATGACTCTCTGGCTCTACAGCCTGCCTGGAGGTTTGTGACTGCATGTTCCTGTCTCTTCTCGCTTACTCATCCAGCAAGTTTCTAGCTTCTTTGATTAAGGGATGAACAATTTATTCTCTGTCCGTACCTCTCATAACTGCACTTTTCCTTCTTAGTCTTCTTTTAGGGAGTCCTAAGAGATAGTCCAAGAAACTTCAATCACACATTAAATAAAGAGTACTAGCTGTTCTTTGCAAAAAAATAGGATTACAAAATTTAATTTTGCTTCCCTTCTGCTTATAAGCAAGCCCTTTTTGATTTTTTTTTCTTGGTTTTTTTTCACTGCAAGTATATGCCCAGAATGGATGTTGGTGAATGGATTCAGTGAGACCAGAGATGGAGTAACTGCTGAAAAAACTACTTCTGAATTTCACAGGTTGCAGTTCATCCTTAACACTTTAAAATGAACAAAATAAAGGCATGCAGAACTCACTTCTCTCTGTCATTTCTTTATATAAGATAAGGTCATGTTGATGTTCTACTGTCATCTGTATACTGTATCTATGTGTATATGAATGAATACTTAATAAATTAGTACATTTTTCTATTTAAACCACAAAGTTCCATAGCATTTAAAGGTATTACCAACAAAAGTTTCCTGAAAGGCAACTCACTTTTACTATGTTAAATATTCACTATTTCTTCTAAATGTTTTCTTTGTGTGGCCATCCAGACACTGGTGGACAAGATGGAAATGGTATTGAATCGAACGAGTTTAATAAAGCTTCTGAAATTGCCTTCTCCTACTTTGGTTTATATTACTTAACACTGCAATGTTAAATTTTAAATCTTCTCCCCTAACTCATTAATAATATGGCTGCCTTTGCGAAATTTTTCGCAATTAACAAGTCAAGAAATTCTCATTCCTATCAACTCCCTTCAGACTTCAGTAAAATTGTGCCTGAGCAGAGCTTTAGGATGTAACTCTGTTAATTACAGAAAGACTTCTGTAAATCAGATCTTTTTCTCTGGGTTGCTACTGCAGATTTTTGCTTCAGAATACAGCAAAATCCCCCAAACGCTTACTAGCTTACTAGTAACTTCTTTGTGACACAGAGAAGTATTAAAAAAAAGGGAAAAAAAAACCCATATGATTGTCATAAAAATGGAACAGTAACAACAAACCCACAATGATTTGGGTAGGCTGTAACTTTCTTCATTCTGGAGCACATAATTTTGGTGTAATTTTGCCATTGGTGAGGGCGAGAGAGAAGGCATATCACAAAAACAGTGACAGTATTGCCAGCATTGCATTACCTGAAAATTGTGGCTCACAGTAGAGAAATAGCAGCGTATCACACCAAACATGCTGGCCTGGCACCCCTTTGACAGGTAAGATGTAGGAATATAACCAGTGCTCCAAGTACCTGCTTGCAGCTAGTGGCAAATCACCATAGCAACAACAGTATTACAAAAACATAAAAATGAGGAAACGGCTAGCAGTTCAAACTAACTTGGGAGGATTTTTTCTTTTTTTTTTTTTTCAGAGAAATGCATCTTACAAACATCAATCATTTGTGAGAACAGGTTGTGGTAGGTCTCACTATATATTTTCTTACCAAGGTGCTTAAAGAAAGTAGTCACAAACTGGGAAATGGTATTTCCTAGTGCTGGTCTGTATTCCATGCGTTAGACGTAGGCTGTGTTCATTGATAGCCGTCTGTACTTTGGTTTGAGTTGGTTCTCAGCGTCAGCAGCTGCTGTGCTTAGTACTTTTTGCTGCAGTGGAATAATTCAGATTCATTGTTTTAGCTGGAATACATGGCCTGTCATTCCATGGTTATCCAATTTTTGGTAAATGCCAACAGCTAAAATAAAATTAATCATTAACTGAACTTTAAGAATCTATGCAACACTAGAGGCATGAGAAGTATCTTTTATTTCTAATAGCTTTGAAATTTCAGATGTGTTATATCACTGGCATCAGAACTGGGAGTTCTTTCCTTTTAACAAGGATTTATCTAAGCCTTCATTTCTCTTTTCTGAACAAATAGCTGCCCAAGGTGAATGCATTAGCAATGTGTGGCACTGAAATGAGTGATAATATTGCAATCAACTGTCTGATTATTCAACCAAGGAAACATTCTTGGTTGAAAATGAAGGAAAAGCATATTGAACTTTGACAGCTTGTATTTCATAGAAGCTCTGCACCTAGCCGAAGGCTGCCACTAGGATGTTGCCTGAGGAGGTTATCGGCTTTGATATTCTGCCACACTGAAATTCTGTGTAACAGGGATAAACCTCTTCAGGGCAGGAAAAAAGATCTTTCTAAGGGCTCACCCAAGGGTGTGGAATGAACTCACATAGGAACCAACGATGATGGAAAATAGGTTAGAAAATACATGCCTATGTTTTTCATCCCATTGCCTTTAATGTCCACAGTGAGTTACAATCAATTAAAAATGCTGATAATTATTGAATAATCTTTATAGACTATTCAGTGTTGAATATTTTTCCCCAGTCCATATTAAATTTGTGATATAATTTATGAGCTAATGTTGTGAAGAATGTTACCACCATATTTAAGATACTGGCTCACATGGGATGTGAAAATAAGTGGTCCTGGTAAAAGATATTTTACATTTTTCTAATATATATCATATGCTTTTCCTAATGCACTTCCTTGGGAATTATCCTTTCTGGGTGAATGACAATTCTGAACTAAGAACACCTCTGGTAAGATCTTTTTCACACAAATCGTATGCCTGGAAAATGTTGTGCTCTCTCTCTTGCATGTGCACACAGTTAAGAGAGGGACAAAATGATGTTGCTGTTCCTCCTCCCTCTCCATCCTCTTTGTTGTACTTCTGTGCCTCACTTTAGCAACACAACAAAGCAGAGGTATTTTGGGAGTGTCAAGGACTGCACCACGGAAATGGGTTTTATGGGCTATTTTGTTCTTTTGGTGTGTTTGACCTGTCCAAAGTCTGCTTTTAAATACAACAAACTCATCAAAATCACTAATGTTCTGTATGGTTACGGTGGTATCTTACAACTGCAATGATGTGTTATTCACTGCTTGTAAAGTTTACAGAAAAAAAAAAGCAAAGTACAAAACTGATGTATTTTAAAGATGCTAAGGGGTCAAGTCAGCCTGGTATAGTTAATGTATTTTCTCACAGAAGTAGTAAATTATGTTTAAGCTTTATTATTTGTGGGTTTTTTTTCCCTTTAAAATAAAACTGTTCTTTTGAAAAATGCACTAGGATATCTGTTTGCTCTGTGTGACTGACTGGATAAATGAACTCTTTTTAGCATTAGAATAATTTATGTTTTGGCATTTAAAATGCAGTGTTTTAAAAAATGAAAGCTGAAAGCATGAGAGAAATGGGGGCATTTTAAAAAGACTTACAGTAATTAGTGGTCTCTGTTATTTAGTGAACAGTATCTCAGTGGAATTACAGTGAATTACATACTTCTGATAATTATTATTTATTGATTCACACAACTTCTGCACAACCAAAGGAAATATAAGGAAGCTAAACAGTTTAGGTTTTGGTGTCTTAGCCATTTATTGCTAAAGGAAATAAATCACATTTTTAATTTTCACCATAAGGAAAGATTTTGCAACAAACCTGACCTGTGGTATTGCTATGTAATATTTTTATTTTTGTTTTCATGCCTTTAAGAACACTTTAAAGTGCATATTTAACTAAAATACTTTTCATATTGTTGCATTTGTCAGCTAGAATTTAATTGGTATGCATGAGATCATTACTTTTCTTGTCACAAGGGATATTGTGCATGTCCCCTAAGATTTTGAGAAAGAATCCCTTCAATTAACATTGGCAGGTTTCCAAAGAGATTTTCAAATGTATGTCTTCACAGAATCACAGAATGGTCAGGGTTGGAAGGGACCTCTGGAGATCATCTAAGTTCAACCCCCCTGACACAGCAGGGACACCTACAGCAGGTTGCACAGGACGGCGTCCAGGCGGGTTTGGAATGTCTCCAGTGTGGGAGACTCCACCACCTCTCTGGGCAGCCTGTTCCAGTGCTCTGCCACCCTCAGAGTAAAGAAGTTCCTCCTCATGTTAAGATGGAACTTCCTATGTTCAAGTTTGTGCCCGTTACCTCTTGTCCTATCACTGGGCACCACTGAAAAAAGACTCTTCTCATCTACCTGGCACCCTGCCTTTAACTATTTATAAGCATTGATAAGATCCCCCCTCAGTCTTCTTTTCTCTAGACTAAAAAGACCCAAGTCCCTCAGCCTTTCCTCATAAGAAAGATGCTCCAATCCCCTAATCATCTTGGTAGCCCTTTGCTGGACTCCCTCCAGCGATTCCCTGTCCTTCTTGACCCGGGGAGGCCAGAACTGGACAAAATACTCCAGATGCGGTCTCACCAGGGCAGAGTAGAGGAGGAGGATGACCTCCCTCGACCTGCTGGCCACACTCTTCTTGATACACCCCAGGATGCCATTGGCCTTCTTGGCCACCAGGGCACATTGCTGGCTCATGGTCATCCTGTTGTCCACCAGGACTCCCAGGTCCCTTTCCACAGAGCTGCTCTCCAGGAGGTCAGCCCCCAACCTGTACTGATGCATGGGGTTATTCCTCCCCAGATGCAGTACCCTACACTTGCCCTTGTTGAATTTCATAAGGTTTCTCTCTGCCCAACTCTCCAGCCTGTCCAGGTCACACTGAACGGCGGCACAGCCTTCCGCATGTCAGCCACCCCTCCCAGTTTAAGAGGTCTTGTTTAAAAGGTATGGGTATCTATTCAGTCATAATTTTGATATGGAAATGAGTACAGAATTCAAACAATGCTCTTCCTTTAGAAACAGAAAAGTATAGTATTGGAAGGGTCCAAATTATTTTTTCACAGATGATAACACTCCCTAAACCTTTTCTCTCTTTTGCACTGCACTAAGGATATAAGTACAGGTAGAGAACTGTAAATGTACCTTGTAAGTCATTTATAATTTTTTCCACCTGTCTAAAATTGTACAAGCATTGTTACTTTTTAGGCAACAAATAACTCTGAAATTTTTGCAATACTTCAGGATAAGTTGATACTGAGCTTTCAGACATATTCTGGTAGTTTCTATTAGTTCTCTTGACACTATGGGACCGAAAAGTAAGCCACACGCTTCTTCTGAGACACTATGTTTTATTAAAACAGCTGTGTTAACTGACGGATGTGAAAGCCACAGTTATCTCTGACAGCATATTTTGTTTTGGAGCTCTGGTCTCATTAAGGCAGTTATTCCGGAAAACAGTATGAGTAGTATTTAGTGACAATAATGACACTGGGGCTGGTAGGTGATTGCGGCACACGCACCATCTTTTTCTATGGCTGACTGTGTCTGCATTAAATAACGGTATCATTACTTTACACTTCAACTGCTAAGTGAAAAATATTTTTCTAATTGGCACACAAGCCCTAAACCCATGATACTCTCCTGTCAAGGAACCAGGAAAAGGCAGCAAGACTGATTTTTCTCTGCTTTCACAGAAATTGCATTGAATGACAAAACGTATTTGTAGAACATCACTCATGTATTAACTATGAGAGCGTGACCATGACAAATGATGCACTGCATATACCATCCACCCTGGGTATGTGTGAGAGTTCCTAGCTCTTTACACACTAATTTTTCAATTTTTTTTAGGTTTCTAGCAGAATGCGAGAGAGTTTTGTTCCTTTGACGAACAAAGTCCTTTATGCCAATACCAGGCTCATCATTTCAGCAGAAGTTTCGTAATAATTCTGCCAAATCTTAAACACAACGCTATGAGTTCCTCTCTCTTCTAAATATTACACCGCTGTAACAAACAGCCAAATATAAACAATAAGAAGTTCAGCCAAATTGGTGCAAAATTTGAAACCTCCAAATCAAACCTGTATTTCACATTGTAATTGCGCACCAGTTGTACACAATTATGCTAACTTATATGTGGAATATGTTTTGTAAAAAACAAATCATTTAGGGATTTATGTTTGACAATACTTTCCAGTGTTGTATCTTCCTTCTGGGTTATTTTTGTTTCTATATTTCCAGCAAAGCAGCAAACCAAAACAAAAACAGAACAGCCCTGGGAGTAGAGACTGGAACTACTTTCGCTGACCTCGCAGGTGAGTATCCTGACTTGTAAACCAGAGAGGTGTCTTTAGGCCAATTCATCTTTGTTTCTCATAAGCAGGGTGAAATAACTTCCACACAAGGGATTAAGATGCTGTATCCTTTTCCTAGCAGACAATAAAAAAAAGTGTGAAGATGTAAAAAAAGTGTTTTATTTTTAAAACACTTTTTACAAGAGAGTTGTATTATTATTGTTGTTGGTTTTATTTCTGACTGTACTCAGTACTATAGATGAGTACCTTAAATCCTATTACTACCGTTTGTGACCTTCTGAAACTTTGACATAAAGTGTTAGCATAAAGAACATTCAGGAAGGAGTAGAGCTGTAAGGAATTTTTTGTATCTTATTTATAGCTGCCAGGATTTTTCACCTTAAAAGGGAGCATCTCCTTCCTCTCTCCTATCTTGGAATTTTCACGTAAACAGGCTGGTATCCTGCTGGGTCCTCCTGATTAAAAGCCTTTTCCCACCATCTTTTTTCACTAAACGAATGGCATGAAATGTTAATAATTTATTGAGCAGGGAATATATAAAATCTCCAAAGACGGAATCAGTTCTACAGTATACACGGGCTCTATGTTTGTCACAGAAATGGTGCATTCCGCGATCCCAATGGGGGGAAAAAAGTGGTATTTTTTTAACCCCTTTTAAACATTAAGCAGCTTTAAAGTTTCCAGTGAAATTGCTGCCGCTCTAGTTCCAGAGGAAACTGGGCACATTACATCTAGGCACAATCTGAAATTAATAGCAAGATCCTCTCAAGGCTTAAAGGCTATTATCTCATATGTTTTAGGAGGTGGGCAAAGAAGAAGGTGGAGTCACTAAGTTTATATTGTCAGGGGCTGAGATATCTGGTACAATAGTCCTAATCATGCTGGTTTTCCTGGTCATACGGGCTATGAGGAGATCGGCTTCCAAGGCCAGTGCTGGTGGGATACTAAGGGATCCAAACTGAAACCCATTGAAACCCATTAGAAGACATCTGAGGGCTTTGATTCTGCATCGCAGTTACTATCAACAAAAGTAATCACCCACTTTGTTAAAGTCTTTTTAAAAACACTTAAGATGTCTTCCTTGCAAATATATAAATGTTGACAATGTGAACTTTGATTTTTTACTTTTATTGTTATAAACTTTGACTCCATTTACATCATGCCCTCAGACTGGAGAATGCCTATATGTGTATTTCCTAAGATATGGCAGAAAAAACTAGTTAACATGCAAAACATTACAAAGTAGGATGGCACAATGCAAATGCCTGAAGCAAATAAAGGGAAATGTCTGCTTTGTTCTGATCTCTTAAGCCCCTGGCACTTTCTAGCAGGTGACAATATAAGAATATATTTAGCATTGCTCTTTGTTCCTACATTAATGTTTCCACTACTGTATTTTGTTCCATAATAATACTCTGGAACATTTTGCACATGAACGACAATGAGGAGAAAATGGAGTCTATTATTTGACTATTGTAGTGGAAGGAATATACATTAATCGGACAATGTTGTGCTGTAATGAAGGATCTTGAGGTGGTTGGTACAACTGGATAGTACCTGCAATAGTATGGTGAACTGCCTCACCCATGGAGCAGAATAACCACAGACATAAGAGTAATTGTTGCTTCGGAAATACATCAGAATATAATTTTACAGTTCTCCAAAATCACATATACCTACAGCTGTACTGGAGGTGGTATTCTAAAAATCTGTAAAGTCAGAGTAGGTTGGTCTTAGAATGGTAAATTGATAGAAACATTAATTTTTATCTACAGTTATTCTAAACTTGCAACATACCAATGTACATATTTGTCTCAAAATTTGTCATCTTGTACACTTCCCTATGCAAGTTAGTCTAAATTAAGTAGTTTGCCCTTTGTTGAGGATTTATTCCACAATATTTATATAAATCTTTATATAAAAACATTTACAAAAACTCAGACCCAAATATTTTGGAGGGGTTAGTATGCGTGTTGTAGAAAAACGTTGTAGAATTATCTTGTTAATGGCATCTTATAACTAATTATCTGAAATCATCTTGAAAGAACAGAATGAAATTCAGGGGAAGGAAATTCAGGATAGCACATATAAACAGGAATATTTAATTATGCACATTCATGATGGGACCCAACATGTTCTTAAGTGGTGCTTAAGAAAAAGGTGAGAGTTGTATATTGCCGTGCTGCAAAGGAGGCAATCCTCATCGGCATTTATATATAACCCACAGGAGGTGAGAAACAAACTATTTGCATTGTTGACAAGGCCTCAGCTATGCTGCAAATGAACATAAAAATGCATATATGTATCAGGGAATTTGAGATTGCTTTGACTGGATTGTTCAGAAGTGTCACAAATTCAAACCAATTTTGAGACAAAACTTTACCAAACTGACATTGATTAACAATATATTTTGTGCTAACAGTTAGTTCTTTCATGTATCTTTTATCAGTACTTATCTCTACCTGTATAAACTGCTAGTTCTTAACAGTTGTATCTTACATTAGCTGTGACTATACAGCAGCAGGGTGCTGATGCTGCATATTTAGCCGTGATTGCTATAGATCTGGGTGGTTCTCAGTCAGATGAGATCTCAGAGAGATGTGGGTTTAGCATGGAAAATCAAGAAAAGAGCAATGGAAACGATCAGAGATTTAGGAAACATGGCTTATGAGGAAACTTTGGCAGAATTGGGGTTGTTTAACCTAGGATTTTACCTTTTTCCCTTTGTACAAGCTCTACGAGTGTTATTAAGCACAGGCTGGGCACTTGGTAGCACTGAGCTTGGCACCGCAGCGCATGGGAGCCATAGGTGCCACTGCAGAAAGCACACCGCTCCTGGGCAGCTGCCTGCAGCGGTGGTGTCACAGGATTTATAGCAGACATAAAGGTTATAGGCTAAAATCTATTCTTCACACACACACACACACACAGAGATGTGTGTGTGACAACCCGGCTGGAGGACAAAATCGTGGGAGGTAGGATAATGCTGGAAGATCCAGAAATCCCGGCTGTTTTAAGATTTCCCTTGTGATTTGATTGACATCGCTGTAATCGTGTGCTTCAACTCTCCTTTCTGTGGTGAAGGCGAACAAAATAGACTTTTTTGTGAAGAAAACCATTTTCAGTAAATGAGTGACAGAGCTCTTACGCACCTACACAGTAGCCCTCTGTGGATTTTGCTGACTGTCCTCTTGCTTGGAGGGGTGGGTATGTGTCAAAACAAGCTTAGCAGAAAGAGAAAGGCGCATAGGAGAGATTAACAAGGCCTTTGCAAGGTTATGGCTGGTTATTTTCTATTTTCTTATGTGTAACAATGAAGTATGCTCACCTTGTTGTTTAATTATTATCTTGTTAATTATTTTATTATTGTAGGTTATTTATTATCTTGACAATAAATAACCAACTCTGTTCTTGTTTGGTATGATACTGTACTTACAACCCTCTGCTGTGTTCTGTGCCTATGGACATATACATCCATTATGACCTTTTTTTGTTAAAATACCCACAAGCTAAAACAGCACTAGAGTTTGCAACTTTTCTAGCAATTAGGATCATGAGTTAAATGTCTGGGCTGAGGAACCTCCATCATTGTGGTGTATGAACTTGGACTTTCATGCCGTAAGAGTCTATAAGGACAGGGGAAGAAACCTCTTTCCAGCATAAAAATCAGTACCGTTGTTCATGATGAGCAAGCGTTCCCATGTCTGTCTTGTTACAATTCAATGTTTATAATCCACAGTCTTCACTGAGACTTCCATGCACTTACCTGAGGGTAAAACATGACTTATAATCTTTAAGTTATGATATGAACTAAATAGTTTTGGGGACAGCTATACCATTCTTTCTTCTGTAGGAAAAATCTGAGTTGTTTTTGAAAGAAGACAATTTGAGGATATTGTCTTTCTGCACATCACCTAGACATCTATTTCTTTTGTGGAAAATTTAAAAACGTCTTTCACATGCCACTAAATCACGCAAACCTGCTCTTTTCAGTAATCTGTCCTGCCCAAAACATACCCTAGAGTTGACGGATTATAGTCTTGTATAGATCTAAAATTATTTTTCAGGAGACTGAAACAAAAAATGTTTTTTATAGTCTATCCTCACATAGGATAGGCACATTAGATGGGAAAGGCTAGACATCAGCCTGTAACCTTTATGTGTGCTATAAACAACTTACAGATCTTTGGTGGATGCATATAAATGCATCATTGCCAGCAACTGTTGGACTGATCTGTGCCTGACTTCTACCAACGCTATATGAAGCACTGGGAATTGATTTAGTTTAAATCATATAAACCTTTTCAACTCCACAGTTTGCAATACTAATCTAAAGTTTTTGTCTCAGAAATCATTGCAGTAGATGGAAATGTGACTGCTCCAGTAATAAAACCTGTGTCACTAATACATATATTCTGACCTTGCTCCCCAAGAGAGGTTTTTAAAAGCCTTTGCAATATAAGGAAATCCATGTCGCCTATCAGGAATATAAATATTTTTTCCTTCTTCCTCTCTATGCTAGAAAATTATCCTACGCTCATTTTTAGTGAGAACTTTTCTGCAGACTTTTGTTCCTTTAACCACTGCATGTTTCCTTCTCTGTCAGTTACCTGTTGCTGGTTTCCTCCTTTTTCTCCTGAGTGGATTTCACCTCTGCAGTATTGCAACTCTTTCTAAACTTCCTTCTCAGCTGAACAGGGGTTCATTTGTTTGTTTGTTTGTTTTTTCCATTGTGGCTATGAAATCTTCTGTGTTTCTTTAATAATTTTTAAGAAAGACTCATGTTTGAAAGCAAAGTCTAAACCAAGTTCAGTAAGTACATTTTTATATACTATCTTATGCCCTCTCTTGGCAGTAAAAGTCAATCCTGGATTGCTTTAGCAAGAACTATAAAAATGTAAATGACTAAGATCTGATTTGGCCTTATTGCCTTAGCTGAGTTCCAACAGTTAAATCTAGAATATATAGCTGCTGAAGCTTATTAATACAGGGTAATTTACATATTCAGAAGAATGCGGTTGTACTCTCTTTCTCTCAGTTAATGTAAGATGAATGAGAAAAAGCTCCAGAGGACATTTAAATAAGGTTCTGAATTTGAAATTTTTGCCTTCATTTAAATTTTTAGAATTCCTTTAGAACAGTATTAGCTCATGGTGTCTCTTTCCCCCTTTTTTATTTTTTTGTAGAGGGTTACCAAGAATGACACATATTATTTTATTTCATCTGGGTTGTAATTTTAGAAAAAATCATTATATAAAGGAATTTGGAGCTATTGTTTTGTCTTTTGATCTTTAAAGATTTGATTAAAATGCAATAAAATTTGCAAATCATATCTCTATGATGTCACAAGGGAAAGGTCTATGTATAGGAAGAGCAACATTCTGTATTTTTGCAGGACGTTAGCAAAATGATTACAGCTTATGCTGCATTTTAGCAACGTAGAGAAAATTATGGGGTTTTTCTAGATTAGCTGTTTGATATTAGATCCTGATCCAGCCAGTCACATAAGTGTATACTCTCTGCACATAAGTAGCCAATAGCAAAAGGAATCTGCAAGTATACATAAAGAAGGTAACATTATATATTTCACATATTGTATATAGTAGTTGTATTAGTAGTAATATTTTCTTAGTAGTGATATTTTCTTCCTAAGTGGGCATTCTTTTAGTTTAAGTAAGTTGCTTAAATCCTGTTTATTTTTAGTAGAGAAGGCTTGTCTTTTTGGTAGTAATGTGATTGATTTCAATGGGAAGAAGATAGTCTCTGAAAAAAACTCAAGATGTTAGAAAAATTTCATGGTCCAATAAACATAAATTTGACAGATGGAACTTGCTGGCATGGGATCTTTTCAATCTTATGATTCAAAATAGAGCAGGCGTTTGTGTAGATGCTATCTTCAGTCCAGCTACCTAGAATGGAATTGACAAAAAGAGTGAAATCCCATAAACTGTTTACCAACTGTAGTCAATGATATGCTTTTGATATTGTTGGATATTTGTGGATGCTATTGCCAGAAGGCAGAATTGCATGCAGCTAATCTAATACTACCTAGGTCACAGATCTCATCAAAGGATTCCAGTATCAGGCTCACACCTTTGGCAGAGCTGCACAATATTTTTCAAAGAGAGCACTTCTAAAGACTTTGCTGATAAAGAACCCATCAGACCTCTAGGCATCCTCAAGAGGAGAGAAACAGATTGGTAGTATACAGAATGTACTTTCATTTAAACCATTTGGTGGTCTTTCCAGTATCTTCTTTAGATAAAGGTAACTTTTACCATAATAAGTGTTCAGTGAGTTTCAAATTAAGTGAATGGTTGCAGATCTAGCAAGTATGATCAAGTTGCAGATTACAATCCAAATTCTGTGAGTAATTCTGTGGTTATTGGAATTTTTGTGCAAGGAAAGTGGATGATTAGACTTCATCCTGAGGTAATTTGTTGCCAGTACACAAAGATGAACAAAATTCGAGCTAAGCCGTCTGTACATACGAGATAGATGTGAGGTTAAGTAAAGCCATGGATATTTAGATTTGCCAACATATGCAACAGTACTTGCTAAACATTGTAGAATGAGTTAGTCTAAACTTATTGACATAATTTATCATTTCTCATAATATTAACATTGAAGAGAATTCTGGTTAATATAGCCTGAAAATTTTCCAGAAAACAAAGATAATCTCTTCCAGATTGTCACTAAAACTGCAAAAACTATTCATAATTTGGAAAGAAAGGACATACATTAAAATATTTGGCAAATTTACATAAATTCTTAATTACTTTAAGAGAGGATGATATAATATGTAATTATTATAAAACCAACTTGAAATAACAAATAATTCTTCCTTTTAATTCACATTTGTACCATTTATTAATTTTATCATGTCTCTACTATGCCATAAAGCTTGTTGTTTGCTGCTCAGAAAATTGATATAGCAGGAGCCAAAAAACAGTAGTGATGCTAGAAAGCATTTCTATTATATATTGCACCTCCACTCTGTGTGTATATCGTATTTCTACAGATCCATTAGCTGATATCAGGTAACATATTTTTTACTATAAATTACACCAAAGGGATCTTTTGTAATGCCATCAAATTTTTGTTTACAGAGAAAAAAGAAATCACAGACTCTGTCAGAATCATAAAAAAACTTAGCATCCCGCAAGTCACTCAGAAAAACAGCATCTTACGAGCAATAAGATGGCTGCAGGAACTTTAACTTGCCCATGTTTATTCACACAAAGATCAAGCATCTGTGTCTCATATGAAAAAAACCCACATTTGATACAAGAGTATTTTGTTAGAGGAGCATTCTTTGCTGCTAGAGTTTATGGTATCTTGGTTATATCTCATTCTGACACTTTAATTAGAAACTTAGAGTTAGTGTTTTTGTCTTTTCTATTCTGTGATAAATGCAAGCATTCAGTCAAGGTTTCTAAAGGTATTCAGATACTTCAAGATGCAGACAGTACTGTAGTAGGATTTACACAAGCTCATAGAAACTAATCAGGAATTTAATAGCCAAGTGTTTTTGAAAATCTCACTGGGTGAATATTTGCATTTTTAGCAGCCCCAAAACCCAAAATCTGAGCTTTATAGGCTCTAGAAGAAAAATAAAGATATTTATTTAATCTTTTAAATTCAATAAAATTGAATACCCCTTGAAACTTTATTTATTTTGTTGTTTATATCTCTGATTCAGATTGCTTTGCTGTTTATGAAGCAGTGCAGTGAGAATCTTCACATGCATTAATGCAATTCAGTGCAATTTATTTTTCATAGTGGCTTTTATATCATATACTCTGAAACCATCAATTTTCTGAATGATAGGCCATACGACATTGAACAATGCATGGTAAAGAAAACATGTTTTCTTTTGGGAATATACAGTTTGTGACATTTTGGGAGGAAAAGGTAGTATACTGCATGTCTAGCATAATAGAACAATCTTTTGATGTTCCCAATATAAAGTGAAAAAACTAATAAAGAAATATTTAGCAAGATTAAAATATGAAAACCATGTCATAGATTTGGTTATATGGGTGCATATAACCATAAAATCAAAATCAAGGGAGATTTCACTAATTATTAAATTAAAACCTCCTTGTTCTAAAAATGTGGTTCAAAAGTAGGAAAATAAGTTTAGTGATTGATGGAGGGGTAGTTTGCCTTCTTGTGGGCAGTTAAGTGAAATCTGCTGGCAACGTTAAGAGTAAATCTGGTGGATATATTTTCAACAAAATTACCTCAACTGGAAAATAATTTTTTGGGATCATATTATTAATGGGAAAATATATTTCTGTGAAGAGGTTCCTATGGATAAGTGTTGCTGAATATGAGAGAGAGAAATGCCTCAAGATGTAAAATGAGGTCCTGGAAAGCGATGATGGAGTTTCAGATCCCCTTGTACAGTCAGCACAGTATGTTCTACATTGATTATTTGATTACAGGACTATTGGATGTCGTAGGAGGATTTTCTCTCAGTCTCTTCTCTTGACTTGTTCCATTCTACATAGGATATCCACTGTTCCTTTGGATCAGATTACCATAATCAATAGAGATTTGAAAGAATGTAGCAGAGAAAGATCTTGAACTAGAAAATATCACACCCAGTAATAGTGCTCTCAACCATTTAGTAGTAGGAGATTCTCTTTCAGCTTTTTAGTGAAAAATAGCAAACTGATGTGTTTTGGTATTCTTTTTTTTTTTTCTTTTGTAGTTTTGATCACAGCCGTGAGAGATTTTAATAACAATTTATTTCAATAAAGTAGAAATGTTATCTTCTGAAACCTCACGTTAACAGCCCCTTAATTCCCAAAACTGTTCACCTAGTCTCAAAAAAAGAATGGCTATGAGGAGGCATTTCATTTATTATTAAATCTGGGTGCTCTGTAGTCTCTGATATTTCATGTAATGTGAAATAACGCTTTCAAGGTGTCAAGAGCTGGAACATCTGGAGTCCAACAGGAATAATTTCACTTCTCTTTGCTGCTTTGTTTCTATCTCAGATGAGAACATCTCAGTGCTCTTTCTTCTCCAAAAACTGGACAGAGAAAAGGAGAGAAATGGAAACATACTTCAGACAAATGGGGAAATCTGGTACAAGTATCCAAAAGTAAAAAGTTTGCCTGGCTCCATCCATTACAAGACGAGGTGTGTTTAACTCTTCAGGTACTCAGGAAAAGGAAAGGAATGGTATCTTCATTTCTAATGGGCAGATTTGTCTATTCTTAAAATAAAAAAGAAAAACTACTTTTACAAAGTTGTCAAAATGCTACCTTCCCAAGGAGAATTTTGACCACCTAGTTCCTGAGGTTCACAGATGTCAAATTGTATTTGTTTGCTTTCCAAAACTGTTAAAGATCATTGCTCTAGACTGATCAGCTGCTGAGAAGACTTTAGCAATTAAATAAAACTCATTAATTTCAGCTGAAACCTGAAACAGGTGCCTCGATGACAGTGTGGCTTCTAAATTTTGCTAAGCCTGTCTAGGCCTGTATTTAACTTGTGGGATTCGATCCAACACTCTGTGTTCACAGCCTGTGGTATTATTATCTTCCACATATCCCAATGTACATTTGAGATCCAAAATGGCTGACCAGAAAAAAACAGCTGGAGATAACTGTCATAAAACAGGCACTCTGATAACACACATCTTGAAGTTTGATGGGATGATACTGCCTCCACTGACAGAAGGTGTGCATTATTACAGATATAATGAAAAACTTCCATGAGAGTTTGCCCAGAGAGCAGGTTGTGCAGATTCCATCCTTGGAAGTTTCCAAGACCGAACTGGATAAAGCCCTGAGCAACCTGGTCTGACCCTATAGCTGTCCCTGTGCTGAGAAGGGGTTGCACTGGAGACCTCCTGTGAGGTCCCTCACAGCCTGAATTATCCTACGATTTTCTATCAAGTCTATTTGCACTTTGCAATGGTGCAAATTTCTCTATTGGTGCTGGGTTCCCAGCATTTTGGTCTTGTTGCACAGACACCCACATACAGATTGTTTAAAAACAAATTATAATTTATAGGATTTTGAATGGGGTAATGCTCAGTGCCTTAAATCTATCCACTGGCTCATCTATGCAGACACTACCTGGGGAACTGCCAGTGCACAGCGTGGGTATGCACAGTGCCACAAACCCTTGAAAACCGGCTGCACTACAGTAGTAATTTTTTAAAAATCTTGGCTTTCATCTTTTTATCACAATTATAAATTCTGTACATATTGCCACAGTCTTTGCAAAGAATGCATCTTTTATCTTCAAGTAATTTGGATACATACCTTAGTTATATATCTTAGAGTTGAAAGCATACATGCTTTCAGGAGATATTATTGCAATGCAATATATTTAGGCTTGAAATTATCAGCTCTGAAAAGCAAGATGATTTTTTGTGGAGTGCAGCAGATTACCTCCTCTGTGACACAGGGACAAAGAGCACTTACTGCACTCTTTCCGTAAGGAATGCTGCATACTTCATAAGCAGTTTTCATCGAGAAAGCCCTCTTCACTCCGCCCACTGAGAAGAAAGTTCTTTGGAGATATTTTATTATTTTTATTCATATATAACAAAACCAGTGTATTATACATTCAAAATGAGTTAGTGATATTTAGCAAAAAAAAATAATCAAAATGATGAGTTTTATATTTGCACTGGGGAAATAAGACTCTTAAGCTTGTTCAGCAATGACCACAGTTTTGTCTCTCTACGTGTCCATTCTCAGAAACAGAGAACTGTAAGAACAGACTATGGCGTAGAGTACGTTTGAACTGACTGGCATGAAGAAAGCTGCAATTAGAAAAATGCATTCTAACTCCATTTTTAGATCACCATGTAATACATGTTGTTTTACAAGAAAGATTAAAACATCACTTTCTTGCTAATTTTTAAATTAGATGGATAAAATGCAGTCTTTTATATAGCCTGTGGGATATGTACAGTCTTTGGGACTATGGACTCTCAAGGTATCAGATGTGGCTAAAAACAGGCTAATTGAATGCATTTTTAAGCTTAGTTCATCCTTCTAACTAGCTGAATATAGAGTGTGAAGGTTATTGTATAAAATATTGTATGTTTGCACAGTAATAACAGTTGAGTAATACTCTTCACTACTAATATTGCATCAGAAACAAATCCTAACAGTCATTTTAGTCACAGCTCTTTATATTACTAAGATAATATAATTAATATCTTTTGGAAATCTTTCATAAACACACATGTGAACATTTTCATATTTTAAACTTCCAATTCATCTAATTTATACTGTTATTTCTGAACTATTTCTGCTGGTATATGCCTTATATCTTCTTTAATACAACGTACTCTATTGGTTAACGTTACACCTACATTATTCATATTATAATACCACACTCACACTGGATGGATTTATTCCTCAACCTTTATTTATGTGTGTGTGTGAGTCATTCACCCTTGACTCTTATTATAGTATTGGAGAGAAGTCAGCACTTTCAGGGTGCCAGTCATCTTCATCTGTTTTCAATGACTGCTTTAGTAGGAGATGAATTACGCCCCAAAAGTACTTATTTGTCCGGTTGATTTTGACTGGCTCAGATGTAGATGTTCTTACTGTAAATGTTGATATTTGATTAGATGTATCACCCCCCCAAAACCCAACTGTACCTATATAGGCCATTTCCAACAATCAGGAAGCGCACTTGCAGTCCAGTTGTATCTGCTTGTTGTTCAAAGTAAAAAGAGAGTATATTACGTATAGATAAGTAATAAAATGAAATAAATAAAACTCCTACTAATTATCGAATAAAATTCAATCGAGTATTTTTGTCCTGTAATACAACATGCATGTATTTAATGATTAAATTAATGCAATGCTAAAAGGGCTTATTTCCTTTCAGTAGAGAGAGTTTAAGAATGTATAGGATGTCTACTCTCTCCAGCTTTATGTTTAATTAGATTGATCCCAACCACAACGTTTCAAGTGTCTTGAAAAACCCTTCTTGATGCTTGATTCCAAATCCTTTTTATTTCATTATTAATAAACATTTTACAAAAATAATTGTCTTGTATTATTTTCATTAATGATATCAATGTCTTCATTCCTATATGAAAATACCCCATTATCTATTTCACTTTTATGATCAAGACCAATACTTTATATAGGAAGGTCTATGTCAACTTTAGCAACAAACAGAACATTTAAGCAAGCCTCTCAAAAACTTAATTAACTTCTGTTTGAATGCCTCTATTAACATGATGTTTGAAATCTTTGATGAAACAATAAACACTTTAATGTAGGTGCCAAACTCAAAGTGACCAGGATGTTAGGATGATAGATGTAGTAGATCATATTCCAGTCTTTGTCTTCCTCCCTTTGACAAGAGCTAGTTAACATTTCCATCAGTTAGGAATTAGGAATTTTGAGGACTATTGACCAGCACCAGTACTAACCACTGACTTTGCCAACACTGCAGCTAAACTTCAGAAGCTCTCTGTCTATAGAACACCGCAGTCAGCTCTGCAGCAAATGTCAGTCTCCACCTCTCCATTGAAAATAGACTGTAAGGAAAAGGATTAATTGCAGCCAACTTTATATTTGAACTGGTCACTGTAGTGGTACAGTGTATGGTACGTGTTTTACTTACTTAAAATATGTAATTTAAAAAATAAATTAAAAAAAACAACAAAACCCACAAACAACAAAAACTTAAGCACTGGAAAACAAGTTGAATTTTATTTCATATATACCAGATTTCTTATAGCAGTAAGTTTGGCCAGCAAAGCCATAGTCTTTAGGTTTTGTGGTAACAGAGGAAACTTTAAGTCTGAGGCCTGTTGTGAAATGGGTGTTGTGGATTTATTCTGATCTGAGAGTTCTGCTGGGTAGACACTTGAAACTTAACAGAAAATTCCTCTCTTAAACGCAGATCTATTTACAGATTAAAGCCTCAAATTAAAAAAAATGTCATATGACCATTGGTACTGCTTTCTTCTGATTCAGTAATACAGTGGTCTGAGGCGTTATTCTGAGAATAAGTATTAAGGTCAGAGCCTCCCTGGGTAAAGCTGTCTCCAAGCTCCTTTTGCAAAGAAGGGTCACTGCTCACATGCCTTCGGTCGCTCCACAAACTTCTGGGGTGGTGGAGCATGTCCTGGGCATGGACAGTGTGGTACAAGGGGAGACAATAGCTTAGTTTGTCATCCACTGCGCTCATTGGCACCTTCTGCAGCCCTGTGGAAGCAGGTATGGCAATTGCAGAAGTGCCCAGAGAGGCCAGCTATGCTTTAGCTCAGATAATGCATTCAGCAAGCCATGCGGCTTGCGCCACTGGCATATCTGTAGATAGGAATGGAAAGTTAAAGCTCTCCAGGCACCCTGTGGATTAATTCATAAAAGAAACCTTTGTAATACGGGGAAAAAAAATCTTTCTTATAACAAGACTGTACTTTGGGCATGATTACCTGGCTAGGAAAATACTGTGGCATGAGATTTGCATTGGGGTTTTGGGTGGGATTGAATTCTAGTACAAGGTGAATAATACAGCTTTCATTCCTGTTGTAGAAATTACAGCCCAAAAATTACAGCCCAATTACAGCCCAACCCTGAATGAACAGAACCAAAATGTTTGAGACAAGATATAACCCAAGAGAAAAAATACGTTTGAGGAGCATGCCTTCCTGCTACAGCGGGATGAAATATTGGTACGGATATAGCTCGTATTGCACTGCCTGCCGTTACAAAGAAAGTTTATACTTCAGGGATTTTTCAAAGACAAATAGCAAGAACATGTAAATAAAATATAACCTATTTACTGTTTTTACTGGGTTTTTCCTTGGTAGGTCCTGTCTTTTGCTTCAACAAAATGACAGGCCACCACACAAGAAATTTATACTTTTCAGAGTTTCATTTGTTCCCTCTTTCATATCGGATATGTCATTTTAAATGGTAGAAATCTTTTTCGTTGTTATTGATCTCAAAGATATTTTTTTTGGAAGTAGAGAGATTTGTAACAAAACATGTTAGAAGGGCCTCTGCAGCAGTGGTCTTTTCTGAGCTCTTCTCATGTTGTGGAAAGAGAGGATAGTGAGAAAATGGATATAGGCGAGACATCCATGTTGTGAAGATGTAAGAAAACTGACTTCTGCAAGTTCCTACGATCTTAAAGCGCTTTCCCGGCCATCAGCCTTTCCTCTGCTTGCTAAAAAATTGAAGAAATCCCGCTCTGTTCTTCCCTCTCATCCTGGCTGCTGCCAGAGTAAGTGGCAGAGGCTCTTTGCTCGCGTGTGTGTGCCTGCCTGGTGGGCAGCGGTGTTTGTGGGCTGCTCCCAGGAGGGACGGCTTTCTCTGCCTGCATACACAATGCTCAGCACCTCCCAGGCAGCGGCGGCGGGGAAATGACCTGATCCAGCTCAGTTTCAGGGCTGACCGGAGGGTCCACAGTAGCAGCAGCAAAAACCGACACATCCAAACAACGGCAGAGGCTGGGAAGCTGTTTGTCTGAGCTCTTAGGAAGACATTTTTCTTCCCACTTAATTCACATTTGGACAATTATCCTCACAACTGGAAGGGGTGAAAACTATGTTTTGAATTGAAAGCCTGACCTTTGCAGAGGTGATGACATTTGCCAAGGGGAAGGTGCCTTTTTCTTAACGTGTGAGTATTTTTCAAGCCCTGATTACAGTGTACTTAATATTGTCCCTAGTTTGTAGAAGAGAAAGAGAAAGGAAAGGAAGGGGGAAGCAAGTATGCTTTTAAACATGCACACAAATTTGAACACTAGTGCTGCATCCATAGCTGGCTTTCGGAATTACAATTTGAGAGGGTCTCTGAAGTCATTAAGATAAATCCCCTCCTGTCACACACATTTTACTTTGCATTAGCACAGTAGCATCTTGCTTACAAATAAGCAGTAGCATATTCACATGCAGTAGCTCTCTGTTGATCAGAGATATATATTATACATTCTTCTCATCACGTATCTATTGACTAATGGAGATGCAGTGTGTTGTAGAACTTTATTAAAGGTTTATTTTTCAAACAAAATTATTATTCATTAGAAATCCAAATTGACAGAAAAGTATCGAATGAATAAAGACATACCTGTGAAAATATAATTTCTTCAGATGATGTAAACAGATGTAAGTCCATCAAAGCGAAAGGGTCTAAGTTGATATTCACCCATGTGCATCTTAATTTTAAACTCTAAAAATTTAGTTAAATGCTGACCGTTGCCACTTTATTTGGTTTTCTTTCTGCTTACCCCTCCACAGTCTTTATAATGATATGTGACATTACCTTGTATGCTGTAATGACAAATACATTATCTGTTTACCCTGTTAATTAGAAGCACCATACTTAAACTGGACTCCTTCTCCTGCCTACTGTCGTACTTCTCCTCACCCTCTCCATTCATACATTCTTGGCCAGCTGCAATCGTCCCACCTGAATCTTGAACTCAGACTGTGCTGCTAAATTTCTCTGTAGCTATGCTTGGTGATAGACCCTGGTGTTCATAAAGTTCTACAGAAGAAGAAGAGAAAATAAGATGCATTTGTCAGTTGAAGTATTAAGCACTTTGTCCCAATCAGATCCATTTTCAAATCTCTCCAGTGAGAAATTAAACTCCATAATTCTTATTCATCATTACATCCAGGTGCAACCGTGCAGAAAAGTTTTGACCAAAAGGCAGCAGCACTAGTGAAAGAGATTAGCTGGCATTGTCCAGTTATATATATGAAGAAACAGCACTGAACTCTGACAATATTTGAGCTCCACCAGTTTCCTGGATGCACTTGTTTTAGGCTTCAGCCAAAGAGCAGGAATTTATTGGTCTGGTGTTAGATTTCCTCAGCTTTAGGTCATGGTCAGACAGCTGTGATCGGCCCATTTGATCACCAATGCTTTCAGCACACTTCCCATTAAAGGCTGAGCTCCTGGCCTATCCTTGGAAGTCCAATACAGTTGTTTCCCTGTTTGTTTTGAATAATGCCCAGAGAACCATGATGAACTGCTCCTTTGTTCTGATAAAGCTTGTGAAAAAGCTCAGAGCTTTGATAGTGTTTTCTCTTGTACCTAACATATGGTTGGTAACCACAGAAAAATGAAAAATGTTATCAATGGGAATGCATTTCATATGATTCCTCAAGTCTATTGGAGGCAATGTCCTGACTATCTAACTTCCAGCTATTCAAAATCTCCTCTTCTATTCAACCATACTGCTAAAAGCCATAGTTTGATAATGTTTGTCTAAAGGTATTCTCATCTTCTGTCCTTGCAACTCTTAGTGGGATTGAACCCATCCATCCAAGCCAAGTATTTTCCTTGATGCACTTGTGTTGTTGCAGCTTCGGTGGTGGCACTGTGATGGGAATAAGGGATCAACAACTAAGCTAGTACGCTGTTGAATTAAGGTTATATGGAAACACTTCAGTTCCCCAAATAACCAGTGAAGAGAAGGAGGAAGCTTTGAATGTCTCCAGAGTGGGTCCTTCCATTTTAGTTAGGGGTTAAAGTGTGTCACTTGAGCAAACAGGATCTTTCTTTGGGAACTTAAAGGCACTGTGTCTCATCCTTGACTATATGTTAATACTGTGGATGCTTCCTTGAGAAGGATAGCTTTGCTGGGTTCTTAAAATTTCAGTGCAGGTGGATGGATCCTAATTCTGTTTATTTCTGTTATTAAAGTGCTGTTCTCTCTGCAGTCCCTCAAACTGTCTGAAAAGGATCACAGCTGAATGAAAGCAGCTACTGAGTAAAACTGGAAAGTCTGAGCAAAGCTTGTCCATGGAGGGAAGCAAAGACCCCTCCAATTACCATCCTGAATTGTGAAAGTGCTGGAAAATCTCAGAACTCTTATTTGTTTCTTTCCTTCTGAAACATCAAAGATCAGTGGTGGCCACATTTTCCTGAGGCTTTCTATAGCAAAGAAATTGTGCCTTCTGTTCCTGGAGGCAAACATACACATCATAATAGTTCTTTGTTTCATCACATGAAACCGTTGCAGTTATCCATAGGATCATTTAGGATCGTTTAGGTTGGAAAAGACCTTTAAGATCATCAAGTCAAACAGGGTATTTTGGGAAATGTTAATGTTCTAGCATCTATTATCTCTCCACTTGCTGTAAGAGAATAGAGCAGTGGTATATGCCCTGTTCTTCATCTTCGTGCTCAAGACCTGCTTCTGGATACAGTGCAGAGACCCAACTCCATTATCCTTGACTTCATCATTTCTTAACATTTGTGTCTTGTTGTCTCATTTTAAATGATTAAGGCTCTTCTCTTCATGTCCAGCCTTTTAGTATTTGAATGTTTCTCCTAACACAAAATTACTGACACATTTTTATTTAAAACTTTTCTTGAAAAAAGAATCATATGAATAAAATGTCCGTATGTGCTTTTCCTTATCCTACACAAGTTCTGGCTGGTAAAACACATATAAATATTATGAAAGTTGAAATAACATGCAAATATTAATTCTTGTATTTGATACTTAGACACTTTTGTGAAAGAAAATATATGAATACCACAGAATCACAGAATGGTCAGGGTTGGAAGGCACCTCTGGAGATCATCTAGTCCAACTCCCAATATACATATAGGAAATATAGGAATATGCATATAGGAAATCATTTACTGTTTATCATTACTTTGACAGTCACATGTCCTTATATAGAAGCACATCCATGCTTCCCTGTTTTGCAGTTTCTGGATGCTAATTAAACAAATGAGGTGAATAATGTAGTAAAACTACCTGAATATTCAAGTAAAACAAGTAAAAACCTTTTTTCTCATAGAGAGGTGTATTAATTTTTTTATTACTCTTCTGTAAGAAAAAATGTAAAATCTATTACTTCAGGCACTGGAAATAGACATCCCACAATGACAGCAAAAACATTGCAAGGAAAAAAGTCTTTCTTTTTTGAAAGGATGTGATAAGGACTGGAGAGTCTTTTCCCCATCTATATTGCATATTATTTCCCTCCTACAGTCAGTGGGATGAAGGAAAAGTGAGTTATGTAAAGCTCCCAGTAATTAAGTTGTCTTGAACTGGTGAGATAGTACATCAAAAGATAAAATGACCGCAAACCATAATGCAGTCCACTCCAAACTACTTTCATTATACTTGTAATGCAGAGCAAGAATGCTGTTAAATTAAAACAGGTTTGCTTGAATAAATTTAATCAGTGTGCACACAGTACGCTATTGCTCATTTTCAGAGCTTTCATGTCTAACTCTGTAGCCATTTAATTTTTGTTGTTAAGGCTTTTTTTCCTTTAAGTCTCTACTGTCCAAAACAATTTCCAGCTTTTGATGTTGCATTTATGAAGAATGGCCACTAGAGTGCTGCAGGTATCCATTGAAGCTGCATTTGTGTACATTTACCATCAGTATTTCAGTTTCAGATGTATTTTTAATATATGTATCACACATACATTTTTTAAAAAGTAGATTTTGGTTCTAACTATATACCTAAAATCCTTTAGGATTTTTATGAGTATAAGCAAGCTCAGACCTGATATTTTGATATGTACAGAGAAAAGGGTATGACTGCTAAGTAGGTCGTCTACAATTGGATAATGGTTTAGAGGATGGTTAGCTACATTATATGCCATTGTCTTTTAAAGGGCTACCAAGCAAAAACTGGTAAACACGCATTTTCTTGTTCAAGCCGTCTATAGCATTATTGATATAACTATAATGCGTGTGCTTGTATAGCTAATCAGTTATCCTCAGGTCTAATGTACATTTCTGAATTAATACCAATAGAGGATATAGACAAAACTTGTTTCTGAAACCTATTTGGGTGCTAATATGAAACTCATCATAGAGATCTCTGTCCTTACTCAAAGTTTTGGCCAAATCTCTAAAGCAGAAGCAGTCCAACAAGAAGTCACAGTTTTCTGTGCCAAAAGGGATATACTCACATTCCCTGAAATAAGCACTGAATCCAGTAAGAGCCACTCACCCCTGACATAGCACTGTACTTGTTCCTCCCTGCCAGTGATTAGTCTCTTTTACGGCAGCAGTTGTAAGAGTAGCGCCCTGACCGGGAGAGACGGTACAAGACCCTCTGCTAGAGCCTATTAAGTGTTGAGGAGAAGCCAAGTGCCATCTCATGTTTCTGTGGTTTCAAGGTTGACCTTGGCCCTGTCTAGTACAGCTAAAGTCTCTTGGTCAGACTCCTTCACAGCCACAAGTCAGAGGATGGGACTGAAGTGAAAAAAAACTGGCAAAAGCAGTTTGAGATACTACAGTTCTGACTGTCTGGTTTAACTCAGTCTAAAAGTACTATAAAAATATCACTTTAAAGCTACAGGAAGACAGGGCCAAAATATTACTCAAAGGTTAGGAAAGGAAAGATTAAAGTCTGGAAGTCTTGTCAGAAAGAAACTGATACTGGGGTGAAGATGAAAACTGAGCACTTCCAGCCTGCTCTGAGGAGTCTGTCAGGACACAGCACAGGAAAGGGGGACTGCTGGGACAAAGAGATTAAGAAACGCAATAACAGTTAAAGAATTGGACAAGCTGGCATTGCAAAGCACCGTTACAAGAGAAAGCTTAAAAAAATCCTTGTAAGACCCTGAAAGATGAGGAGGACTGAGGTCACTGTAACTATGACGACCAGCAAAATGGACAGAGGAAAAGAACAGGCAAAGAAAACCGAAACCAGAATGATTTGACACACACTCATGCTCTTTCTGATCACTCAGGGGGAAAGGAGAGTGGAAGGAAGGAGAAAAAGCATTTCAATGATAAGTAGAGAAGGGCAGGGTTTCTTTTACCTTCCTCCTTCAGTTTGTATTAAATTCCTTTCCATTTCACACCCTCCGTCCTAAATTGGCAGCGTCAAACTCTGCTGTAAAGCTAATGAAGGATGTGGTTTTAAAGTGTTTGATGTTTAATATATCTTTTAAATGTCATCATGTGCCAGGAATTTCTAATCATATTGCTAAGTCTTCTATCAACCTTAAAATCTTTTTTTTCCATTTTTATACTGATCTAGCACGGTAAATTCAAAGACCAAGTATGGAAATTTCTGAAAATCCACAGATGTCAAGCTATCTCAAACACAAGGATTAATAAGGATTTACCTAATCACCAGTGTGGAATTAATCCATGGAAACCTATGAGAACTGGTTGGCTCAGAAATTATAACCAGTATGCCAAATTTTTCTTTCATTCAAGTGCATGCCAGCTCATTGACTGATGTCATACTATTAATTTATCCATTCAAGACATTTGTATTTTAAACGGTTTGATATTTTAGTGCAGAATATAGTAATCTGTGATTGTGGTGAGGTAGGGGAAGATTAAATAGAAATGCTCTATGTCCTAAGGAAGGAGAAGGGGGAATCTATGACCCAGATCTTGGCATAGAGACAGGGAGCTCTTTATGGACACATAAACACCTGTGAAGTCAAATATGTCTTGTCTGTGCAAAATATCCTTGGTCTGTGGAGTACTTTGAAGGGCAAGAGCTCAAAAGGACCCAGCACCCTTGTTGCCCCACTGGCTTGTGTTCTGTGCAGTGTGGCACACCAAAATATCTGGTGTCAAATGTCTCTGGTTTAGGTTGGCTAGGAAAACTTCTTAGCAGAAGGCACTCTCAGACTATCACAAAATGAGAGTACTTCATAGTTTTTAGGAAGCAAGGTAGCTGTTCAACCACAGTGGAGTTTTCAACCTTTGAAAAGTCTACGTTGGTACCAATTAGTACTCAATGACACAGTTTCACAGAAGTTTCCCTCTGGGACTTGGCAAAGTTTGATTCTCAGTAATTCACAAAAAACATTTTTCTGTTGTAAGACTTCATAAAACAACAATACATGGCTTTCCTTACCTACAGCTTTAAGTGTCAATTTGATGTCTCTCAAGACAACCAGTATTGAGTTAAATCTATCAGTCAAACTTTTCCAGTGTTTGTGTTAAGCTTCTGCTCAAAGAAAAGCGGTGTGTTTACCTTACTCTGCGTATCTTTTGCCAGAAGTGGGGTTAACTTTGATTTCTACTTTAGCTTTCTCACAGGTAATGGACAGTCCAGAATGTGAAGGAGTAGTGACATGAAAAAATAGGACTAGTCCTGCAGAGGTCTTCTCACAGGTTATTATATGCTAGGAATCAGTGTACTGATAAGACCATTTTCTAAATTTTATGAGACTTTGACTTCCATGACAAAGAGTGATAAGCTCTTGTCTATATGCGTTTAGAAATCTATGTATATCCCTTTGAATAACATAAGCTCTGCATCTGTTGGGTTTGACAAAAAACAGAAGGGATGGTCAGTTCAGAATAAAAAAGTTATTTTTTTCCTTTTCATTTAGGACTAGTTGAAAGTCTAGACACTCTGTAAACTCCTCTCTAATTCCCCCAAGTGGCTTAAATTTTCTGACATTTTACACATAGCTGAATTTCTCTCCAGGTGCGATTGCTGAAGGAACTCTAAGCAAACTGCATTGCTGTACTTAAAAGGCTCTTTTGTGGAGAGGGAGAAGGAACAAGAACCAGGGACCAGGAAAGGTGTGCTGAGAATTTTTGGTGATCTGCAACTAAGTGCAGACAGCCCTTTAGTGCCAAATTTGCATTTGTTAACACTCATATCCAGTTGGCATGTATACGTGGAAAATTCTCAAAATTGGTTCAATTCTAAACATCTCCCTGCATGCCAAGATTTTAATTGACATGTTTCTTCAGCAGGATGTTTAGTCAGAGATGAGCATAAATAAAAAAAATTTTCCTCTTTCCCCTACTTGTCTCTGTTATCTTCTTTTTTGTTCTCAGTATAACTCCTGGGACCGTAATATGGGGATCTTTATTTTAAAAAAAGATTTCTTTAGATTTCCTGGTGTATGTTGCACTGAACAAATATGCAAGGTTTAGCCACTAAGCAAAATCTTTAGAAATCTCAAGTCTCTCTGATTTGCAAAAAGCCCAACAAATATTTTTTGTATCTATTTAGAACAGTGACGCAAAGACTATTGTTAGTCTTCCTTTTGATCATATCACCTCTTACAGTGTGTTGCTTCAATTCATTCTTTCTGCTTTATAATGTAAAACATAATAAGCTTTTTCATTTTCAGGGTCTTCCATGATCTTTTCTACCCTATCTATCATTTCACATTCACTATGAAGATGTCATTCCTGTCCCTGAGTCTCTCCCCCGTCTCATTTTTCAAATAATTTTCTTTCAAAATATCTTCCTTCCTCCTTCCCAAGTGTTTTGAATGAACTCCCTGACAATGCCTACAATAAAACTTTGCTGATCTCCTTTAAAAGTTCCTTAAGCTTCTCTTTTTGGCATAAAGCCTGCAGGATTTTCACAATGGCTAGGTACCACTACTACTATGTAAAGTTCTGAAGTTTCTTAGTTTCCTCAGATTTTCGTTCTGTCTATCTCTGTACATTATTTCTTACGTTCAAATTCATAACTCCTGATCTGTGGGGCAAGTATCATCTCTTTGTTCGGTGTTTGCACTAGGTTTAGAATGATGCACTCCTGGATGCAGTGCTGATCTGTGACTAGTAAAAATAAAAAAAGAAAAAACCCAATGGTAGGAAGAGTATCTTTGAAGAAAGAGCTGGTTATGTTCTCTGGCAAAAAAAAACCCTGTAATTTTCTGAGACTCAAAACGCACAACAAATTTTCAAATTGCAATTGATTATGTTATGCTCATAGTGGAAAATGTGTCATGTCCCAAATGCATTTGCTTTAGCAAGTATGAGTGCACACACCTGTTGAACAACCATTCTAGAATGCCCAACTAAATAACTGCTTCAGCAAAAGTAAAGCCTCCAAGAGAGTTATATTTTAAAAAATTTTGTATTGCCAGATTTCAGAGTTGTGTGGTCTAGAAATTGTGCCAGGGGTACGACAGTTCATTACTAAAATAACATAAATTTTAAAGGGTTTTTTTTAGACGCTCCAGAGAAAACAAGGCCTCTATAGTGCAGTCAATTAAATCTCTATTTGTGATACAGTAATCTCAGGGAAGACCTGTTGGGTCTGTTGACGACTGCGTAGTATGGGAAAGACTTCAGTTCTCAGCAGTATTTGCTGGATCAGAACACGTTATTTTTCTAAGAAGTAGAAATAAAATGAAGCACAGATGCCCTCACAAAGTACGAAATATGAATTTTATAAGATGAACAATATGTAAATAAGACATCAAATGGCTAATTGGGACATCCTGAACAAAAACTAAGGCCAGATAGTAAAGGAAGAACTAAATGGGAAGTCAACTAGGTGGATTCAGTAACTATTGAACATTTATAGATGTTAACATAAGTGACGACAAAAGGTAATCTTTTTTTAAAGTGGGGTTTTTTTTCAAAAAGAACAAAACCAGATTAAAGTATATTTGTACCACAAATGCAGTCAAAAAAAAAGAAGTAAAATCACATTATTTTATAAACAAAGGTAATATTTCTGTCTGAATGTGCAAATTATTTTACAATTACTCTAATCCATTCTTGCAACCCCAGGGCAATGGTGGAGTCCCCATCCCTGGAGGTATTTAAGGGTCAAGTAGATACAGTGTTTAGGGACATGGTTTAGTGGTGAGCTTGTCAGTGTCAGGTTAATGATTGGACTAGATGATCTTACAGGTCTTTTCCAATCTAGGAGATTCTGATTCTGTGATTATGTTCTACATTGTGTAACATTTAATTAATGAGGATTTAGTTTTAGTCCCATGCCATTAAAAACAGAGCCAACTTTTTACAGAAGATATGTTTGATCCTGCAAATACTTCCATGGCCCACTGAATTCCAGTGAAATGTTCAGGACCAGATTAAAATACGTTTTTTAAAACTGTAGACAAACACAATAAAAACAAGACTAATTAAAGTATAGGTAAGCCACAAACTTTGTTTTGAGGTGATAGTAACTAATACAGAAATACAGTTGAACTCATCTTCCCAATATAGGCCTAATTTTAGCAGCTTATACTCTTAAAACTTCGTTAAAATCCCTCTTGTTAGTGCCTCATAATATTTTAGAGTTGTGTTTTCCTGTGAAGCTTGGTAAAAAACAATGGAGGAATTTATTTCACAGTCATAATGTTGAATTTAAATAAAATATGGTTTTGAATACACAGTTGTAACCTAGCCAATTAAATGTTTGCTGTCTCAGCCACGAATTTCATATTTAGGATTTTCAGTGATGAGACTGAACGAGAGTTTCTTGATTGAATGCAAATTAGTCTTGGTCCTTCTTGTGCCCCTCCTGTCTTTCAGAATATGTCTAAACTACAGTGGAGGAATTCCTTCAGCAGGATGTTATGATATACAAACCTGTGGTGGCCTTTGGTGATCTTGAGTACCGGTAGGCGTCTGGCCCCAATACCACATAGGTAAGACCCACCAGAGAAGCTGCATCTAGAGACAGTGGTTCCTACAACCCTGCCATATGCCAGACCTGAGACAGGGTGAATGTGCACTGGTCTTTCTTTCTCCAACATGCTTCTGGGCTTCATGTTCACAGACACCAAATGGAAATGTGCGAGGTTGCTGGCTGAGCTGGCAAACAATACGGAGTTGTGCTGAGGCTTGGAAAGGCACTCCCACCTTTTACATGTAGACAGACTTAATTATTCTGTTATTTCATGCTATTGCATCAGTATAATGGAGGAAAAACATCAGGGTCCAAGTCACTAGATTAGAATGAACAGCTTTTTTTATTTCAGAAATCAGCGCAATAGAGCTTGAGCAAATATGATATAATTACTTTCCACAATAATGATAACAGCTACAAAGGCTAAGAAACTGCTTACGTATAAACCTCAGTTTGGGCAAGACTTCTTGGAAAAGAGGAGAGCCAGGACTTAGTTCAGCATAGCGTTTAATCACATGTATAACACTTAATGTTAACCTCATGCATAGATGCTTTGTGGTTTTGGGACCTAAATGGGAAAAAAAAACACAACAAAAAAACAGCTGAAATGTTTTTCTTTGACATTTCTCTTTTCTATTTGGAAATATGTTAAGCAGCCTTTCGTTCTGGAGTAGAACATTTTTATGAAGTCTGTCAAACTAAGCAAACAGAAACAAGAGGTTTCAACTACTTCACGTAGGAGTGACTGCACTGTGTGATTTGTTTGAAGGTAACCACTGAGTCACCCTCACAGAGGATTTAACCGTTCACAAAGAAATCCTCGGTCTTTTTTTTTCATTCTGGACATCTGAGGGCTTCTCTAGTGTCACCAACTGATTCCTTTTCATCGGCTTGTTGGGAGATGTGACTCTCCTCCCAAGAGCAGTGCTTCCAGCAGTCAGGAAAGCAGCTTGATGCCACTGCTGCCTGCTTGGTGGGTCCAGCTAGAGGGATGCCTTTGGAACAAAGAAGGGCAGAAAGGTGCCAGAAGGGAGAGAAGCCGCCGATGACAGCAAGGCATCTCAAAGACTCTAAATTGTGGTGCAAAGCACACCCCACAGGGGATGAGAAGATCTGTGTGCTGTCCCCGAGCCCCCATCAGAGCAGGGATAATGGCTCTCAGCCTTGTAACTCCATCACCACACACTTCACTAATGTGTAAACGCAGTGGAGGGTGGCCAAATATGCTCAGAAAAAATACCAGTGAGGAGATAAAAACAAGTCTGAATTAGCTGCCAGCCCCAGAGAAATTGTTCTCCTGTGTCTATTAGCTAGAAAATATTTAGGTGCTTGAAAGGCCATTACTGGCTTGGGAATAATTAATTAGCTTAATTTCATGGTGTTGCCTTCCTGAATTTTTGTCAAAATAAATACTGATTTATAAAGTTTTAAATGCCTAAAAATGTCCATTCTGTTTCTTATCTTAGACTTTATCATTAGCTTAGATCTAAGTTTGAATATTATTTAAACACCTTCATTATAGGGAATAACAAGTAGTGGCAAAATTTTTGCTGAAGAATTTATGTCTTTTGCACCCCTACTGCAATACTGTTTCCCTTCAGTCTATAACAAGAATCTGAATCTGTACTTGACTACTCAAATGTACAGTAATTCAGCCAATGCTTCTCAAATACACAAAATTAAATATATATACAAATCTTTCCACATTTAAAATCCTAGTTAAAAATGAAATCAGTAGACCAAAAGAAAGAAGAGAGAGAGGAACAGGAAGAAGCTTTAGTCTAAAACTGAAAATTAAAACTGTTAAATAATTGACTACCAAATCAAGGAAGAGTACTGTTACAGAAATTTTTATTGACTATTTATCTTCTAATGCATTGCAGAGGTCCCAACCACTCTGACCCCATTCTGACAAGTGATTTTGAGAAATACAGAAGAAGCAGTTCTTGTCCCTAGCAGTGCAAGCAGAGGAGACAGATGAGAGGGGAAAGAATATTGTCAACTTTATTTAAAAGCTGAAGAACGGAGGCACAGCCAGTACCTGTAACTAGCTTGGGTACATGCAGGATGTTTCCTAATAGAACACTGATACTGATTTCCAGTCATGGCATAGTTATTCTCCTTTTCATTTGTTCCTGGTGACCTTAAATTATAAATTTAGCAATGTGTCCTCGCCTGGAGTAAAAGAATAATGGCACTGTCTAAAAGAAACAAAACACCCAGAAAATGAAACCCACCTGAAGACTGCAGCAGTGGAAGGTCATAGCCTGTGTGTGGGTTCTGTTGATTGCTACCTTAATCACTGCAGATATGAAATTATTATTTTCTGGATAGAAAGCATCAAGTAGAAATGGGTCTTCAGAGACGATCTGAGTGGAAAAGGGCATCAAGAGAGTTGTCGATGTGTACCACATTTGCTTATATATGTAGGACGACTCTTAGAAAGAAGTGTATGGAATGAATCACAAGATTTTATAGCCCTGACCAGAGTATCAGAATATCTACTGCCCGCAAATCCTGGAGGTGATAAAACATTGATTTGCAGAGCAAAAGAGCAAAGCTATTTTGATACCAAGTTATTAGAAATTAAACAACGTATCTTCTGTCTAAGAAATTCACACATATTACCTGTGGCAGAGATTCTGATTAAGAATATGAAGGTAAGTTGCTATCATCAAGCATCAGGTTTTTGTTCTGGTGATTTTTTCCCCCCTTTTACATTCTTAGAAGTTCTACGAGGTTTCCCTTGAATTTTCCCTCTTCTTGTGAGCACTGCTGTTCTGGACTCAAAGGTCTTGAATAGTACCTTACAGTTCTAATTCTTGCAGCTGAAAAGATTGTAAAATGAATTACTGAACATTGTTCAAAGAGCTGAACTCAGAAGTGCACTGTGTTTTTCAAGAAGCAAAGCGAGGCACAAAGCCAAGCTTTAACAAAATAGAATTGATTTAAAAAAAATAATAATAATTTTGAAGAAACAGCACCTTCTTACAATTTAATCCAGAGCATTGGTAGTGCTGGATTGTGACAATGTTAGGACTGACCCATTGAACTCAAACCTGTTTGTATTTTCATGGGCTTGAACAAAAAACCCAACAAGGTTCTGTGACATGGCTGAATTTAGTAAAGTTAGTAGTATTGACTGTGAAAGCCGATGTTAAGCATCCAGTGAACATTTTTCTGTAAGGGTGAATTTAGTTACCGGCTTTTTGATAGCTCTAACTCTGGTACCATTTTGACATGACAGGGCCCCATCTTTACAATTTAGCATTATAATGTGGAGTTCTAAAATGCTCTCATAGCATCAACTGTCAGGAAACTTGCCTATGGGAATGTCTTTGAGAAGAGACATGGAAATGTGGATGGTGATTGTATATTACGTTGGTCTGGTGCCTACATTATGAATCTAGTAGACTATAAAGACAGCTTAAAGCTATTTCAACTCCCTCAATCGTTTCTGTGATGAAGAAAAGGACAGCAGATTTGAGAAGAAGCCTGCATAGACATAGATGGTGAAAAATGAATAGATGGTGGGAAAAATTCAAAATTGTGTGTTAGAGTTTTTCACCAGTGATAACAAGCTTCAAGTACTTTCAATATCTTAAACAGTTTTGTTTTCTGAAATGCTCGCTCATTGTGTTGACTTCAGTGGTGACTATGAGCAGCCATTATCTCTGATGACCACTGGTCTTGACAACTAGCATTGAAAATGTTCATTTAGATTCATGTAGAAGCATACACAACATTTTAAAAATGCCTTAAGAATTCAAAAATGAGTCGCCTTTGCAGGAGCTGCTATATCTGTTGATTTTTTGTTTGTTTGTTTTGGGTTTTTTGCTAAGCACAATATTTTGTCTTGCTATAGTGCTTTCCTCAGACTTTTGGTAAAAAAAAAAGGTCCAATGAGGCTTCTGTGTTTTGTTAATAGCTGGTCCATTTCTATTCCATAGCCTACAACTGCAGGTTTGAAGGATTCCTTGACATTACTAGGAAAGTAGTAGAAAGGGCAGAAAAGCCCCATCAGGAGGAATGAAGAACTGTCTACTTCAACAACTCAGGCACTAGAAAAGACTTGTCCATTATTGTAGACACTGGAGCAGTTTATCTGCATGGCACAGTGCAGTGTCGGCAGTACCAAAGGTAGCCTGGGGAACAGGGAAGAGCTGAACTCTCCTGAAAATATACTCTAACCTAGGCTACAAAAATCTGCTGAGAAGCACAGTGTATTAATTTATGTGAAGCATCTACAACCTGTTCTAACGCACTCCATGTTAGAACAGTTAACCTCACTGGGCAATGTCATGTGCTGTCCAGGTGCAAAGAAAGTGATTTTGCTTTCCAACTGAAAATTTGCTGAGGAAAACAGCCAGATTTCCTAGACACTGAGCTGATGGCCTGACATCTAGACCACCTTCCATTTTCCTTGCAGAACAAGAGGTAGAGAAGATGTGCAAAAGTGGAACATAGTTTTCAGCACACTTGCCTTCTCTTGCTTTCATTTCACAGTTTAATCTGGTTTTGAGTTGCTCTTTGGGATTTATGCAATGTGTGAATCTTAAGCCGCTGTTCTAGATGAAATTTCAGTTACATTTCCTGGTCTTACCTAGGCTGCACCATGCCAAACTATCTCAGAGTTTACCATTGTATTTTGCCTTCTATATCATAATGAGTGTTCTTGAAATGCATGCTTGATATTAACTGCTGTTGTTATTGAGCACAGAGAAATAAAAATATGAAGTAGTATAATGGAACAGCCTTTGACCATTACAAATTTATCTCATTGTTACATATCTCAAAATTTATCTCATTGGTACATTCAAACTTCTGTATTTTTTTTGTAGCTTAAATCTCTGAATCCCTGGTACAATACACTGTACTTGTTTACAGTAGTTTCTGTATGATGCTAGCTAATTGGTATTACCAGCAGGGCATGTAACAATTATTTCTGGTTTCTGTCTGTTGATTTCAATAAAAACAGGAGTTGTTCATGCTGAGGTTTTACTGTTTGGTTGTCAAAACAAAACACAATATTATTAAAAGAGTTAAGGTTAATTATGCATCCTTTTGAACCAAGCATTTACAGCAGTCAAATTTTAGCTTCCAGATACAGTCCAAGAGTGTAATATTAAAGTAATAAATTTTCTTGTAAAACTCTAAAGCTCCGTTAGTTTTGATTTTTTAAATAACTGGCACCAGCCTAAGAAATTACTGAGACCAAAGATGTAAAAAAGAAAAAAAAAACTGCTCTGGATTTTCTTTTTTTTTTTCCCCCCACTTTCCAAAGAGTGGATTGACATTTTTAGAAAAAAAAAAAATTGTGGATGCATTCTCTTATACAGTAAGGATTCAGAAGCATCCCAATCTGGAACAAACAGGAATTCTGTTTGCTTTCCTGGCAAAACAATTCAGAGGACACTGCATTCAGCTGTAAATATCAGCATACCACGAAAATGTCTACAAGACACAGAGAATTCACAGGGGAAAAAATACTTAATAAGATGATATTTAATGAGACAATATTTTAAAAACATGCTGAAAAATTAAAACAACAATTCTTTCCTTCCTTTTTTCTCTGATTAATGATTGCCAAGACCAGCTACAAAGATTATTTCTGGAGAAAAACTAACTGGTGCTCTGAAAATCACAGGTGTAAAGTAGCGTTTTGTAGGATGAATGATTAGAAGATCAGGTTTACGGTTGGACTCGATGATCTTAAAGGCCTGTTCCAACCTAAATGATTCTATGATTTGAGAAAAATAAGGCAAGAGCCAAATTGTCAGTGTAAAGTTATCCATAAAATAATAATTTGTAGGTCTTTCTTTACTGTGTAAATGTTTTGGATATTTGTATCCCTATTCTACTGTTTTACCTAAACACTTCTTACACAAGTCTGCTGCCTTGTTTACTAGGTTGTTTAATTGCAGATGGCTGTTCTTTATTCACTGATATCCAAAGGGCTGAACCGCTTTAGGGCAGCAGCTGTCTTTCATACTGACACTCTTCTGATCTTTTTGTCTCTACTGTTATATTAGCAGTGGCCCATAAGCAACATCCTGTAGCCTGCAAAGAGTGCAATTACGCATATAGCTATTTATAGCTAAAGCAGACGGTTTGTTTGTTTGTTTGTATTCATGGATATTTCATCTTTTCTCCATATTGGCTTCAGGTTGGCCAGGCCAACCCTTCTACACTCTGTCTTTCTCATAATCATGAGGAAAACATCTGTTTAACATGATATAACTTTCATGTGTTCCATTTGCTGCCACACCTATTTCAATGTTTGTGCAATTTTCATCATTGACTTGTTCTACAGGGAGAATAAGCCTGCTTTCGCAGTCTAGATAGTGCAAATTGATGTCATCAGACTATTACTTCTCTGCTAGATTCTGTATCACTGTCAGTCATTCTTTCACGGTGAATCAGATAGGTGTTTTGAAGTAATCCATCATGCAAGTGACTAGCAGAAATGTGTTGAAGTTCCAGTTAGACCAGAATGGGACATACAATTTTATGCTGAACTCCTTTTTATATTTCTCAAATAATTACTAGACTTGAGGAAACAGGAAATTAGAATATTGAGAAAACGTTGCTGAAAATAGGGTTCCACTTCTTTGCTCTTACCACCTTAGGTGACTAAGAGTAGCCCAGACACTTAAGTGTGAAGGATGAAACCCTGTCAGTGGGATTTTCATCACTGACTTCAACTGAAAATGGAATTTGCTTGTGGTTGTGTCTCAAAATGTCAATGTATGAAACAAGCTTGGCACATGCTATTTATCTTAGAAGGATTAGAACGTCACCCTCTTGCCACAGATCCACCAAAAATATATGGTATCACAGGTGTCTCTCCTGTATGTCAATTCATGGATGCAAAACATCAGATATCTGATATAACTATTACACTATTTATCTAAAAAACCCTATATTTTATTTTTGGACTTCTCTTATGGAGTAGTACCATGAAAATTTAATTCAGCCAAATCTCATAATTATTTTTAAAACAAAACTTTCAAAATCCAAAATTCTTTATATGCATGAAATTAAGTACTAAAAATATTTTTTTTTAATTTATTATTGAAATAATAGAATCTCTCTTCTTTCCTTTTCTGTTCTGTTCACAACTAATGTCAAGAGTTTCATGTGATGAGGTTTCCTATATTATGCAAAAAGCTTGGGAGAAGATGGTAAGTCTCTGATTCATAAACTAATCCAAAGCAGGCAGTTCACTGTGTGAAGTTAATCTTGCAAGGAACAGATTAATCCTGATTTTGTGACCCACCTGGGAGTATAATATGACTACTATCTATATTCCTACTTGAATTGTAGGAGTATATTCATATTGATTTGTAACAGTCAAAACCATGGTAACATATCAGTGTTCGCTCTTTTGTATCAGACAATTACTTTTAGAAATAATCTTTTGGAAAAACTAGAAAGCATTCAGTTGAACGCATCAGAATGTAATGTTCTGTAAATGTAAATTTAATGTAAAAAGTAAGTGACCAGTACTTAGGGGCATCATATAAATTTTCTCTGTAGTAAAATTATGAAAATGTCCCTCCAGGTTCTGAGTTTTACTACTGATTACAGGAAAACATCGCTTGAATTTCTTTGGCATAAATTAGGTATGTTTGAAAGATTACTGTTTCAAGCACACAAATGCCAGCAAGGTGATGTATTCAGCATAAGACTCTATTTATGCAGAGATTTCAAGCTCATTTGAGGGACATAAGTAAAGCAGATGAAGTGGACTCATTTTATGCAAAGTAAAACTGTAAAGGAGAGGAGTCAGGATTAAATAGAGCAAATGAATAAACTAATTGGGAAATAAACACTGGCCAGAATGATAACTCTACACAAAATAGTTTTTCCACCATTCAGTGTTTTACTTTGGAGGATATTAATAGTTATTTTAGTGTCCTCCTTTGGTAACCATGAAATAATATTGGCAGGTACTATAGAAAGTAAAATTTATAATGGCATATTTAAAAGTATAAATTGACAGCATAGTCAACAGGTCTCTCATTCAAAATAATTGTTCCCATCAGTAAATTCAATGAATTACAGATGCCATTCTTTCATATACAGAATAGGATCTAAACACTATAAACATCTAAATGTAGATAGAACACAGCCAAGAAAATAGTTAATAATTATGTATTCATTTATACCTTCTACAACATTGTGATCCTTAGCCTAGATACAATTTGTTTTGTCTTTTGTAGAACCTGCCACTCATAAAGCAGAAATAAAGCTAAATCCACTTCAGGACATAGCCACCTTTTATGCACCTGGGGTAAAATCCAAAGTAATATTTAAATGTCCCCAATGCCCATCTTTCTCATGAAATTTCCTCAGACGTTTAAAATTCTGTTCCATGTATGCCAAGGGCATAAGTTTTTCTTCATATCTGCCTTCTAAGGCCATCTGAGATTCATAATCTCTGGGTCTTGGTGCGTCTACGGAATTTGGTAGGCACACGGCTTTGAGTTTTACACACAGTTCAACTTGGCTTTTCAGTGAAAATTCATTCAGTGATGCCTAAGATTTGGCATAATAATCTAGACATTGAAACACTTATCCTTACTTAGAAAATTACTGATTTTAGTTCTAGAACTGTTTCAACATGAGTCTACAAGTCCTGTTTTCCATGATGTGCCCCAATAGACACACTATTTGCTGACTGCTAACTCTATGAAATGCAGCTCTGTCAAAACTCCATGGAATCAGCAATGTGAACCATTGGGGTGGAAAACAATCAGAAGCCTGTCTTTCTTGCCTAATGTCTTAAATTCTCAGTCTTGAGACCCTCTCCTGTGGTAAGAGTGTAAGATCACAATTTTAAGATTAAGTTTGAGGACATTTTAATTTCCAGAGAGCTGCTTGGTGGTTTCCCAAATTCCCTGGGAAAGCGACTTCATTTCCCAGCTCAGAATTCAAATTCCATTTCTGAATCTGGATGCTTGTCTGCTAGATATTTCACTATGAAGAAATACAGTGCTTACTGCCTTTTTCTGTCTGCCTCTGACCTCCTATGCGGAATATGGAAACCAGGAACATGAATATGAGTGTTGATGTCTTATGTGAAGCACAGGAAAACCAGATGTCTCCAAATGGTGTCATTCTATGAAAGTTCTTCTTCAGTGGCTAGTGTGAGAAGAGAAATGAGAACAATAGTTTACAGTGTAATGAACATATTACCTGCAAAATCTCTAGTCTCCAATACTGTTTTCCAATACTACTTCTGTATTTTAATTAAAACTTTCTTAGGAAAAGATGTGACCTAGAGTCTTATCTCTCAGGCACGGAC
This sequence comes from Pluvialis apricaria, assembly GCA_017639485.1. Classification (NCBI taxonomy): domain Eukaryota; kingdom Metazoa; phylum Chordata; class Aves; order Charadriiformes; family Charadriidae; genus Pluvialis; species Pluvialis apricaria. Next base: position 100,751,887 of record CM030009.1, read on the forward strand.
TTTTGCTAATAAACTTCAGCCATACCTCCTTTCACTTTCTCTTCTTCTCCAGTAAATCTTGAATTCCTTGCTACACATCACCCAAATGCCAGCAGCAGTGAACAATTTCCGTTGCAAAAAAGCTGCTTATAAACTAGTTTCAAGGCACATCGTTAAGAAATAGCAGGCATGGGTTGAATGTTTTCATAAGGCTGTCTCCTTTAGATGCGTGTAAGCCACTAAATTATTACATTTTTTTTAAATTGGGATGTTGCCATAGAGTACAGAATCCGCTCCTGTGAATTGTGTTAAGTAGGGTCTGAGAAAACCTACTAAGTAGAGCATATCTGTTTTCTGAATCTTAAATGGGTTTAGGTGCTGAGCTGTGCAGAAGCAGAATTCACAGTTGTCTTTCAATTCAAACTTTATATTCAAAACCTGAGACGCATATGAAATTAAAGCAGCATGGATTCTGTATTTATGAAAAAACCTTTCACTTAAAAGCCATTTAAAGTCCTTTTCTTGGATTTAATTCATAAAGATTAACCTTGAGGATTATTAGGTTGGACTGGGATCTTTAAACTGTAAGGTAGTAAAGGTAAGTCATATCAAGCATATCTGACGACCTTAAAATAAATTATGTGTTAACAGTTATACTAACCAGAAATCACATTTTCTTTCTATTGATTTTTCAATTCAATTACAAAAAAAAAAAAAAGTTATATTAAGAAAAATAGGCTAAGAAAAAAATTAAATAGAAAACTCCAAAGTTATTAAGGAATTGACTCAAATAAGAAATACAAAGAAAAAGACTGTGAATGATGCCTGATGGAGACTTCCCAAATGAACATGCACATCTTGCCATGAAAACTCACATTGTGGGAGCAATAGGACTTCCACTCCACTTGAGCTGAGGAGACCTAAGTGACCCTTAATGGGAGTCCACCTTAGAATGTTCTTTGAGGTTTCCAAGTAATCATCCTCATGTCTACAGTTTGGGAACGTTAAAAAACTGAAACACACAGATTCTCTTCAATGGCACGGGTAGGTCTTCTGAAGAGATAGTTTAAAGCTACTTTTTTGCAGTTGTTGATTTAAGTGCAACAAAACCAGAAATTTGTTGCAAATCACTATTTTCATCACTGCCCTTTACAACATCTTACCATGATTTTCTGTTGTGAATGGGAGATGTGTATGTGTGTATGATCATCTCGTACTTTTAAAGACTCTTTCTCAAAACATGCAATGCATGTATTTAAACATTTTAATTTGCTTTAATTCTACAAGATGTCACTGAAACTTACTCTTGCACTACACAACTGAAGTAGTCATATTATTATATTAGGAAATACCCATGAAGTTTGCAAGTACTGCTGAATTTTGATGTATAATATGTCAAATGCTTTATTTTACAGAATGACACAGCCACTTAGTGTCTAAGAAACGTGCTTGGAGATTACAGAGAAATTTCATTTTACATTTCCAGAGAGCTACTCGTTTCTGGTATTTTTCCTGTGAATCCAACAAAACCTATTTAGCACAGAAAGTGACCTTTAATAAATAGCTTCTAAACCTTTACAAATATCATAACTGAATTTCAAAATCAGGAAATCCAATTTTTCCACATAATAAAGCTTTTGATGGCTGTATCTGAATGCTTTGAAGCCTTTCAAGAAGTTAAAAGTTGGGAGATAAAATTTCTCTTTTCTTATAAGCCATTTTCTTTCTGTGTGACTGCACTGTTTCTTTTCCTACAATAAATCTGCCTCATTAATGGCTAATAGTACTCCATGAATTTGTCATTAGATGTCAATTCAACAGTGACCAGTTTCTAGCTGAGCCACTACAGGTTTGTCGTGATGCTTGAACTCCTTTTACTCCTTCACTTGCAGACGGAGAAAACGCTAATTTCCACCCATATTCTCTGTTGACTTGATGTTTTCCGGAAATGTGTTGGTGCATACCTAAGGATCTGCAGGATTTTTTGCATTGGGGGAAATCTAGCAAATTTTTAAGTCATTTGTTCCCCCCTTTGCATTTCGTTCCACTACACCTTGCAAAATGAAACACTCTGTTAACATAATTTGGAATAGGAATTCTGTAAACAATAAATTAATAGAAGGCTATTACCTTCCTTAGGAATCTCTTGAGTGGAAATATGTAACATACAAACACAAGGACTTAATTGTCACTTTAAAAGAAATGTGGTCATAGTGATCTCTTCTGACCTTAAAGTTCATTAACCAATGTTTAATTTTCAAGTGGTTTCAAGTTAGATATGCATTGTGGGTCTTGCCCTTTTCTGCTGAGACAATGCTGCTCAGTATTTTCCCTCGTAAGACCTTTTCTTTCACACCAGTAATCAGTGAATCAAGAGTTAGATATTTAAGCTAGTGCTACCGCATGAGGTAACAAATTCTAATGATGTTTTTAAAAAAGCACTTATGCAGATTTTGTTTATAAATTATAACCTCTGCTAAACTGTAGTGGTAACATAGTAATAATAATAATGTTCTTAATGATAGTGCTTCCAATATGTTCTCACGTTATGGCACTTGAGCTTTACATATCTGTTTATAGGAAGAGATCTTTAACACATATTAGGAACTAATATATATATTCATTGTGTAAGTATACCTTTAACGAATATCTCATTATATTCCCTTGATTAAATGATGTTGCGTAGGGCCCTAAGATCCCCTTATAATCGGAAAGCTATGTAACAAGAAGTAATTCATCTGACCTGTCTTACAGAGTCAACTTTGGATAAGACGCTTTAGATGTTGTTGATTCGGTCACCTGCTGAGTGTCCATGGCATAAAGTGCAAATATGTAATTTACTGGATACAGCACAATTCACATGGTGGAGATCATCTCCATATTCCTTGTTGAAATAGAAAGACTTTGATTGGCAGAAACTTGCTAAAGTCAGTTTCAAATCATTTGGCCTAGAAGAGTTCACCAACTCATACATTGGTGTCAGCTGACTTTTAGAGACACACAGATAACTAGTGTATTTCTGCAATTTTCTAAAAGAGTTGATGAAAGCTTCCATGACACGTAGAAAACACCCAGTAATAACAGTGCTCCCTTCTCATCAGTTTTTAAAGTTCAGCTTTTTCTCTGTTATGATAGAAATAACAATGTTACATTCCAAAAAGGCACACAAACTAGCCAGTATTAGATCTACCTCAGCATCAAGGAAGCATGCTATTTCATAACTATCATGAATCCATAGCTTATGCCTGCACCTTCTCATACATCAGTCAAAATGTATGATGGTGGGAATGACATTTATAAGAACATCTTCGCTTCATCTGGGAAAAGCTACTCATCTGGAAAGATTATTGCTTCATTAAACTATGCAAATAAATTTGAATGATTCAAATTAAAAAAAAAAAAAAGATTATATTGTTCCCAACTGATGAACTGATAGAGTTATGGAATCAGTTGGTCATCAACCAATTTGTAATTATGTGCAGACTAAAGACAGTCAAGTCAAGTTCTTCTGAAATCTACTTGTAGGCTCAGGTGGATCTGTTATTTTTCCATTAAAAAAAAAAAAAATTCTTTCTGAGATTTATGTCACCCAAAGTCATATTATATTTATTTATTGTTGCACTTTGCATCTTTTTCTGTTCAGCCATCAACAGCTGACAAAACACAAAATAAAGAATGATTATTAAAAGTTTTGCTTCAAATTCCGCTTGCTTTATAAAAGAACTTACCTTAAAGATCTATTCTCCAGCTAAACTATGACTGATGATTTACATCTGATTCATGCAGGAGAATGTCCAGCTTTATAAATATTTAAATCAAAGTAATAATTGGAAGAAATGCAGTAGATACATTTCATCTTCTTAATGGACAATGTTTCTCTTTTATACTGGATCATAACGTCTCAGTAGACAACAAAGCAGACACGGTGTTTTTCTTCAGAATCTATGAAATAGCACTTCCTCTGCGTCTCTGTACTGTGCATATCAGATTTCCAATTTTGCATACTTGTTTTAAAAATGTGATTTGCAGTATTTCTGACTAGTGTTGCGGGGATGGATGTTTTGTATCTCCTGATGTTTTGCTTGTAAATTACTCTAAATATCTAAGTAAAGTAAATCAATTTAAGTCTTATGGACACAGACCACAGGATCTCTTCTGGACTACAATGAAGTATTTGGATATTGTCACTCTTCTAATGGTTAAAACTTGTCTTCTCATTTCCAGCACAAATTGAATGTATCATTAATACTCTTTTCTTGAGTTACTGTTGTCTAGTTCCTAGACTAATGCTGTATTTTACTTTTAATGACTCATTTTTTACCCTCATGTTTAATGACATATGTTATTTACTAAGAGTGATCACCTTAGTAAGCTTTTTCAGCTGTCATGTTAAACTGAACAAGCCAGGTTTTTTGGTAATTTTTCTCCAGGTGGATTCTCTATTCCTATCACTATTCCAGTAGTCCTTCCATTTTTTAGTTTAACTTTTTTAAACTATATAGGAAGAATAAAATTGCAGGGTAGCAGAACATCTGCTGAAACATTATTCTAAGTTTTAAGGGTTTTGTTTGTTTGGTCAGGAACCTCTCGGTATTTAAAGAAATAAGAAGATGAATGCAAAATGATAGTGTTTCTGGATACTTCCACACTGTATTTCAATGTGACCGATTTCAATTTCACCTTAATCACATTTTATGGAACTGCTGCTGTTTAGCTTAACTGTCTTTTCTAAAGTGATCTATAGTATGTTCCATACAGAAAAAAAATATTAATCTTTTCCTTGGTCAAAAAAAAATCTAAAAAGAAAATTTATATATTTTTGAGTGTTTCATTCCTACCAAATCACAGCAATGTAACATATAGAATTGTGAGACATTGTTTAGTTTGTCCTCCTGTGAGAGAGGATTAACTCTACCTAGCTCATTCTGGTAGAAGTTGGTTTAACCTTCTTTTAAAAGACTTAAATGAGATCACCAAAGCCTCCCTGGACATTCCCTTTTGCCATTTTTACTCTTGCATTAGAGAAAGTTTGTTTACTTGTTCTTGTGGTGGGTTAGCCTTGCATAGCAGCAAAATGCCCACCCACCTTCTCACTCACTCAGCCGGATGGAGGGAGAAAATAGGATGAGAAATGTTGTGGGTTGAGATAAGACAGGGAGATCACTTACCAATTACTGTTACGGGCAAAACAGACTTGATTTGGGCAAAATTAATTTATTTTATTGCCAACTAAAATAGGTTTGGGTAGTGAGAAACAAAAAGGCAAACATTGTAACAACATCTTTCCTCACTGTTTTCCAAGGCTCAACTTCACTCCTTCGCTCCAGACTCCTACACAAGCCCCTGCCCTGCCAAGCTGCACAGGGGTTGAGGGGTTATGGTCAGTACATAGTGGTTTCTCTCTGCCGCTTCCTCCTCACACTTTTCCCCTGCTAAGGCATGGGCTTTCCACAAGCTGCAGTTCCTCCAGGAGATAACCACCTGTTTCAGTGTGGGCTCTTCCCCGGATTGCAGGGGAATCTCTGCTCTGGTGCCTGGAGCGCCTCCTCCTCTTCCTCCTCCGACTTTGTGGTTCCCTCTGCTGTTTCTTACTCCTGCTGTTCCCTCCTCCTCTGTCCGTGGGGTGTTTTGACCTTTCTTAAACACCTTTTCCCTGAGGCGCCAGAATCTTGGCTGCTGGGCTCAGCCATGCCCTGCAGTGTTTCGGTTGGAGCTGACTGGAACAGTCTGTGTCCAGCACAGTTCCTCCTCACAGGTGCTGCCCTGCAGCCCCCTTGCTAGCAAAGCCTGGACACCTACAACAAATACAGTTCTTTTTTCAATTTCAAATTAAAATCTTTGTGATGAAAATTTTTAGTCTGTTAGTTCTGGTACTGCTCTCCACAAACAAGGTTGATAGGGTATTCCCTTTCCCCAGTCTTGTTTCCTAGACTAAAAAATTCCACTCAATTTATTTTCTCCAGAAACCATGTTTTATAAATCACAGTGCTTTCTAGATTCTTCAATTAATCCATGTCTTCCTCAGAGTACAGCACACCAACAGTCCACCCAAGGCCTAAACTGAGCAAGCAAACTTTTATGGACTACAGCAAAGATATTTTTGGCAGCTAGATCACTGCCCACCCTCCTGCTTACCTCCTGATTACCCCTTCTGGGAAAGCATGATATCAGCTTCAGCTCAGGGTACAATACAACTACCAAAACTGCTCTGAAGAATACAAAATTGTTTCCACAGCTTTTATCTGTGCAATTGATTATTGCTATATAACTAAGATGCTTGGCTGACTCTTATACTTGGGGGTCCAAAAAGGAAAGAAGATGTTGGGGCTGACTTGTGTCTACGCTCTCGAAACTTCAGAATTATGTCTGTAGGTCAGCATGTTAAGAGACTGAATACTACTTGATTTCATTGTAGCAAGCCTAAAACTAAAAATATCTGCCATTTAAAACCTATCATTCTTGGAGACGTTTACATTTTCTGAATTTGAATACACACTATGAAAAAATTCAATTTTGGTATTGGTGTGAAGGAAAGGTTTTCTGAAGAAAATAACTTATTTAAAAGTAAATGACTCACCAATTTAAAATAATAATAAAATAAACACCTTCAATGTTTTGAATAAAATAATAGTAATAGAAAAACTAACAGCATGTTGAAATAGTTTGTCAAAAACATGTATAACATTACCTAACTCAATAAAGAAATGTACTTGATTAATCCCACAAAGGAAAACATTGTGATATGTATCCTGTTACTCACTGAAGACATTTGTCTTGTGTTGCCTAGACAGACTGTCACCATGTTCTCATCCATCTTGGTTACTCATAGGATACAACAGAACTATTGATTTGTATTCATTCTTATACAAATCATGAAGAGATTTCAGCACTGATAGACAGTTCTGTTGTATTCCTGTGCATAATAATTGCTAAGGGAGGTAAAATTACTTATCAGGCAGCTGCAGTATATTTTACTGTGTCTGATGTTCACCATGTACTCAAATAAGAAAATATCAATTTATAGTATACTGATTCCTTAATGTGATTATTCCATTTTGTACACATTTGTGATTAGCATTCACAGTACCTCGTTCAAAAGAAACATGCATGAAGAAACTTCTAACATTATTATATATGTCATTACTAATTTAGCTCAACTGATTAATTGAGATTTTTTGCACTGTACCTTAAGTTAATAAAACCATTTATTTGTCTCTAAAGCGCAAGTTTAAGCAACTTGGAAAATAGAAGAGTCAGGCTGTGCATTTGACTACTTATTTTATCTGTGTAAATCTAAAAATATCTTTTAAATAGTTAAATAGATCTGGTTTTTTTCCTGTCGTGTTCAGTGCAAGTGCATACTCAAACCACACTAAGTGAACAATTTGCAAATTCTAACATTAAGCAGCCCACAGGGTAAGCCACTATTAAGTCTTTAAAGTTCAGACTCAATGACCTGGTATGTGCAGCAGGTACATATTTTCTCAAATGAAAACATAATGGAAACTATTTCATGCTGATTAACAATACCCTTCATTTCTTGTCTTACAGCAAAGAAGAGTCATGTTCTTGGACATTTTTAACAGCATTTCAACAACTACACGGCAGTTTCAAAGCCAGAGACTACCTCTTCTGCCTCAAATAGGCAAAGAAAGCATTATGTACAATACTGCTTGAACACAACACAAACTCTTAAGGTTGCTCAATTTTAACTTCATTAACACTTGAAAATACTAAATGTTTGATGTGTTGCGTTTATATGAAGGGCATAAGAGGTCATAGTTTAGAGTGGGGAAGATAAATATGTTGCATAGACTGTGCAGCTACATTCCTACCAGCACATCAAAGCAGCCTAGGCCATTCTTTGGCGCTGAGGGCACCTGGTATTGAACAGCCTGTGGTCACACCATTAAAGATGGACTCTCCAGATGCTGGTCTCACACTAACGAGCAGTTAGGACCAACCTCCGACCCCTGCAGAGACCTGATCCCTGCCTGGCTGGGAGAGGGCTTGCTGCTCTGCCCTAAACCCTTCGCACGGTCTAACAAGGCAAACAGCCGCCTGGCAGCACAGCATGCCGGTAACGTACAGATTTCCAAACGCAATGTTTACCTTGTCATAAAATAGTTATGATACTAACAGGCTTTTTAAGCAGACAGAGATGATATTCAGGGTATGTAAGCAGTGACTCAGGACATTTATACTGATCAGTCTCTGCCAAGTCAAACAAATGAGAGCGTTTTCACTGTTCTTTCAGATCAATATGTATTTCATTTCTGGAAACTGTTGGCCTACATCTCAGCAGAAGTTATCTGTGAGGCATGTGTAATCCCAGCAAGGAAGCCATAAGAATTTTCAGGAATAAATCCTACAGTTGTGAACTGCTGCTTTTTCTGTGGCTGTACTGTGGGGTCCCCAAGAGCTCCACCAGCCCTGACTGTCACAGACTGCTCCCCTCTGCCAGTGCTCCCCTCGTCCTGCCCATGGCCCGGGACCCCACATCAGCCCCCGGGGCCCTCAGCCCCTGCCCCAGCGACGCCGCAGCAGGGCCGCTCTCCCGCTCCCCACAGCCCTGCCCTGCCCGGCCATGGGCCCCGCTGGGCCGGGCCCACACATGAACCCACATCCCGGCCTGGCCTCGGCCTTTCCCCGTCCCCAGGGAGGTGCCCGATGCCCGGGGCTGCCCCGGTGCCCCCGGCCGCCCTGCTCCTGGCTGGGGCGGTGGGATGGGCCCTGCTGCCAGGCCCTGCCCTGACGGACCCTCCATGGGGAGCCCCCGTTGTTCCTGGCACTCAGCCAGGAGTACATACAAGATCTGCTGCAGAAACCCACTAATCCCATTTTTTTATGGCATTTCAGAACATTCCAAAATATTAGATCCACGTCCAAAATCCTCTTTCCCGTCTTGAACACACAAGATTTGAAAGTGCGTGAAAGGAACAGTTCACTTCCCACATGCAGAAAAATCATCTATAATGCCAAAGAGATAAAAACTATTCAGACATCAGATGAAGCATTACTGAAGAAGGGAAGTTTTCCTTAAATAACCTGAGCAAACAAGGCTCATGTGTGTGTATATGAATATACACATATATAAAAATATTTACACACACTGCATTTATATGCACAGTAAGCTATGCATCTCCTGCAGCATAATTATTGACTTGTAATACTGATGGACTTTTAAAGGAAAAAAGGCATTTGTTAAACAACAATTAAGTGAACACTAACTAAAATATATATAAGTATATCCAAAGTAAGCCACAGCTGTAGCAAGTAAGGACAGTATCGTGTTAGAACTTAGGCTTCAAGCTGAGGTTAATAATGAGATTTTTTTGAAAAGAAAGTGGGTAACATATTAAAATGGAACTTTCTGCTCTGTTCCTCACGGACTACAGTCCTCTAAGGTTTTCAGTATCCTCAGCATGCATTGATCATCATCGCCAGTAAGAGCTGTTCTGGTTTACTGCTTTGTAAGGGATTCTCAGCAATTTGCCTTTTAGGTGAAAGCGCTTGAAATTTTTGGCTGAGGTTTTCATCAAAACAATGACTCATCATAACACAGAATGAGAAGGAAAAGGTTCATTATTAAATGCATGGAATCGATCATTGATGGGTAACACGCTGCAGTACTGTTGTCACGCTTAACAATGAAAGTCAAACCAAAGCACATTTTATAAATGTCTTTCAGTGTATAGCGTTCAGACCTAGATGAGGTTTCTTTTATGTATACACATGTGTAAGTGCTGTTGCAGTTCTGCATGTTGAATGTACATAAATGTCAGCAAAGACTTCTTTTCACGTATTGTTAACAGAATCAAAACTATGTCTTTTTAAGTCCTCAAATATGCATTTCCTGATTTGCCACATATGCTTTTAAAACCTTAGTGTTCCCTATAATGGAATACATATATATTATAGTTACAGGATGCAATGCAGTTAGAGATGTCTTTATCTTTCACAAGTACAGTTTTCAGTGGCTCAGCATCACCATATAGGTTTTTTGTGTGACATCACAAGCGTTTCCCAGACACGCTAACAAGATCTGTCTAGCTGTTGACAGTTAATATCCCTTATTTGTCCCTGTCTCAGTACACACATACTTGAGACGAGAAACTGAACTACTCCAATTACTTGGCATTCCAACATTCACATTTGAAATTACAATGTGACTGAGCATGCACTGTCTTGACACTGAAGGGGATTTGGTCTTCTTTTCATCCCAGTCTTCCCTGATGCTTAAAATGAGTTCAAACTATTTCCCCCAAGGGCAGTTTTAACATGATCATTTTTAGGCACTCTGTTCTTCCTGTCCTGCCCAGAGCCTAGCCAGCCCTTTCATTCTAACAAAGCCCTGTGCATTCATTTGCATGTAAGAGAGTATTAAATTACTCTACAATTCAAATATTTCAGAATAGGAGACAAGAGACATAAGTCATATTAAATATAGGAGGCAATTGTGGCACATATAGTATGCATGTCCATCATATTTTTTTGTTATTCCAATCATAACAAAAAAATCTTTCTCTTTTGTTATCTTTTAATTTAATCAATCATATCACTTTTTTCTTCTTTTCTTTTTTAAATTAATTCTCTTTCTGAAGAAGTGGATTTAATCAAACATAGTGCTGCACAGCATAATATCATCTTCTCAATATAGCTTTAGATGAACCCTGTTTGTAACATTTCAGATTTGCCTGTCAGTTGGTATAAACTGGTCATCTTAAATTAGGAGGATTTTTACCAGCTGTTTTTCTCTATTTTTTGCATACATTACATGGATAAATCATATAACTTAGAGACAAAAGCATAATGTTGATTCCAGCCCATTAAAAATAAAATGAAAGCTAGTAATTCACACTATTAACATAAGCAGTGGATTCCCTATCATTAGATATCCTAAACCAAAACTGGCTGATTTTCTGAAATTCATGCTGTAGCCATCCACAATTATTAAACTCCGTAAAGGAACAGATGAGTAAAAATACTACACTTTTTTACCTTGAGAACCAAACTATCTCTTTAAATGTTCCATCAGATCTTCAAAACAGCCTATGACGACTGGTTCATATAACCTGCTTGTTGTATATTTACAACTTTTTTGAAAAAGGAAATTAATGATATTTCATTTTGCAGTAGCTGTTTCATATAGTTTCCCCTTGCAAAAAAAAAAAAAAAAAAGAGGGAAGGTAAATAGTGGAAATAACTTAGTTGTCTGTAATAGATCCATTCTAAAATACAAATTCATGAAATCCTACAATACCAGCTCTACTAATTTGTCCCACTGCTCCACAGGTACACTTCAATTTGCAAAAGGTCAGCACGAAGTAAACCTCCGTATCTTGCAATTAAAAATTACAAGGTGGGGCAAGCTAAAATACAGATTTTTTTTTTCAGGGCACAACATATTTGGAACAAATGTAATAAATGTAAACTGTTTGAATATTTGAAAGCTCCCAAACGTTGACCTCAATGGGACTGGATCAATAGCAGTCAAGGAGAGGCCACTGTTCTGTTCCCCGCTGGGCCAGATGTTTCATTTCCTGCCAAGCCTGCTACTGCTAATCGCTACTGAGTTTGGCCTTATTATAGCTAGCTCAGTGAAACACTATAAAGAAAAATAATGACATCACAAAAAATGTAAGGATCAGTCCTATGTCATTTCAGTGATAAACGTGCTTTATCCATAGATATTTTACAAGCTTTCGAATGAATAAATGATTACATAGGATCTCAGCAGCACATCCTAATACAGATAAGCAAGAATTAGTAACCATGACAGATTTTGTCACGTGCAACTGTAATAATTCCCCCTTCTTTCATATGCAATATCAATTCAGATTTGACACTTGTCACTGACCTCGATCGCTACTACTGAAGATATAGGATTAGCTGTGCTAACAAGTAGCAAGAAAAGATTGGCATCTGATATAAATCAGTCACTAGAAACGGCTATTGAAAAAGTAAGTAACTCTTTTGTAAAAGGTGGCATAAACAGAAATTGTATTCTCTTCAAGAAATAATACAAAATCATAAGTACAGTTTGAATTTCAGCTTGGGAAAATTCAGTGGAATATGAAATGCCTTATGAAAACCAAGTTGGGAAATATTCCTGCTCATTCATGTCAGTTGTTCAGTGTACCGAGCTGTACTTCATGCTTTCCTGCCTATTACATTTATTTGTCTACGTCTGCATCATGTTCCTCCTAATCTTCAGGAGTGAAGAGGTTGAAAGGGGGAGATTTTAGATATTCCTCCCAGATCTCTATAATCACACCCATATCTCTTTTTCTTACAACTACCTTTGCCCTAGGAAGCAAAGGGTTGAGATTTTGCTCCCAGTGCATCACACTGCAGTGGATGTTGATGTGGCTGCAGGAGGAGCAGGGTTTCATGCTTAGATCGTCTGTGGCTTTGGTATCCTGCCAGTCAAAAAGCAATAATGGAAACCCCAACAGGAAAACAGCAATTCTCTGTAGTTTATTGCCCAGTCAAATCTGAAGATAATTTCCTGGCATCAGCCATTGGTATTTTCCTGGCATCAGAACTTTTCCCCTGTCAGAGTTCCTAAAAATAATGTAGGTATACAAGCTACCCTTCAAAAAAGGCTCCAATAATGTTTCATAATGGAAAGTGTTGCTTAGTTAACCAAAACAAAAGATCATGATACCTGTAATAAAAATTGAAATCTTACTGTCAGATCTGTAATACTGGGCCATCTTGGAACTGGAAGGCTGTCCTGGTTTGAGGTAAAACAGAACTAATTTCTGTTCAGTAATTTTACTTTTCTGTTAAGTCTCTTCTGACTTGCTGTACTCTGTGACATTAATGGCATATATTTCATACAGCATCTGCATCCAGAGTGATAAGACCTGATGTCTACAGTTAATACCAAAGGATGGTATATAGAGAGACTCTTGCTTATGCTTATTGCTATAACACCCAAGGCCAGCTAACTCTGTTATATGCCCGGTTGGAGGGTCGGAGAAGAAAAGTGTAGAGGGGTCGCACCTGTGGAGAGGGGAGGAGTGGACAGGATAGGTGACCCAAAACTGACCAATGGGGTATTCCGTCCCATCTGCATCATGCTCAGTATAAAAGCTGAGGGATTAAAGGGGTCAGACTTTTTCTTCAATGGCTGGCATCTGAGAAGGACTCTGTCTGTTTGTCTGCCTTTAATCCTGAACCATACATTCCTGAATCTAGTTCCTGAGTTCAGCTCCCATCCATCACTGAGTCCAGTCTGTGACTTTCCCAGTGCCTGCCAGTGATGTGATCATCATCCCGGAAGCTTGATAGTGGGTTTGTGTATATTGTATGTATTTAATTTTTTCTTTTTTGATATTATTATCTTTTATTTTTATTATTAATATTTCATTAAAGTAATTTCTTTTCTTTTCAACTCATAAGTCAGTCACTCTTTCATTTTCTCTCATCTGAAGGGAGATACTTTCTCTTCTCTGAAGAGAGAGGTAAAAGAGAGCACCTGTTGTTCATTTTGGTGGCTGGTCCAGCCCAAACCATGACAAAGACTAAACAAATTTAATTCCTTTCAGTTCCCGTTAGGATAGAACTATTATTTGTACAAAGGGTTTTTGATATTATATCTGCAAAGTACTGTATAATCACATGTAAGAGCAACAAGAAATCTGTTATTTGTCCAAAAATTTGGAAATAAATTATGTTAAAAATGCAGAAATACACTAATATTTTATAAAAAACTTTTTTGTAATTAGCTACTATGTCATGTAGATTTTTAAAATGGTTATATACATTTTGTTTGGTTATTTGTTTTAACTGTTAAAAGCTCGCTACTTGTTAGCTGCAACTGGTACAGGCTAGCTGTAAATTTTGATAATATCTGGACTAGAAAAAAAGACACATCCTAAATCCTCCAGTTAATAAAGAGGCATAACACAGAACCACCAGTCAGGAGGCTGATCATGCCTTGTGTTTCTGTACATAGACTGTTTAGATAAGAAAAACTGGGGGCTTGGCATTCCAGAAAGAAGAGCTGGTGTTGAAAATTAAATATTCACAGGAGGTGGTCTCAGAAAGAAGGGGTCCAGGAAAGAAGGTGAACAAGTGCAAGCAGCAGCACAACACAAACTGGTACAACTTTCTGCCTGAGCTTCCCAGACCAGCAGTGATCTGCCTGCTGGGATAGAAAGCAGAGACCTAGTCAACAAAGCAAGTTAGTGAGTAGGTGCATGTGATAGCCAAGTAGGGTAAAATCTCTAATTTTGTTGGTTCTCAAGTGAACCACAGTATCCAGACCCAATATGGACTGTTGTTTACTCTCTTTGTGTAACAGCATTTTTAAGCATTAGTCTGGCTTCAGAATATAACATTAGAACAATAGTATGAAGGGCTGAGGAAAAGAAAGAAAACTAACTAAAAAAATATATATACTTTTACAGTAAAAGATTTCATATGGGCTTTGAGGTCTCTGAAGTAAAGGACGCTCTTTATTTTGCTTGGAAAAAATCCAGGTATAAAAGATTTAAGTGGATATAAGATCAATACCACTGGAATCTCTTAAGTGATCTCTGTCTAAAATTCTAAAAGAATAGTAAAAGAGAATTATATAAGAGCTGTGAATTTCAAGAGCAGGACCACAGAGTAATTCTTCCTTGAGCTACTAGATCTATTAGCATTGTTCTTCTGTTTCGTAGATTGAAATCTGTATTTGTGGGATTTGTGGAGGAAGAAGAGGAAAGTGTGCTGAAGTTCCCAGGTTAAGGCATACTCAGGACAAGTATGCTTGTAAAATAGCCTAAAGCTGAGTCATCAGTGGTCAGCCTCAGTTCTTCCTAAAGTTACCTGAATTGTAGCTTACAGTGACCTGAAAAGATTTTTCTGTGAATATGAATCACATATGATCTGAAGAAGGTTTACTGAATTTAGACACAGAGATTGGGATCCATCTAACCTGAGGTAGTATCTGAAAATTTGTTGCCTAAATCTGTTTTAATAACCTGAAGCTCACTTTGCAGTCAATGCAGATAAATAGGTATCTAAGGTAAATGAGATGAATCCCCTTCTAGAGGTGCTTATTTCTCTGCATTAACTATAAAGGAATG
Organism: Pluvialis apricaria; assembly: GCA_017639485.1. Classification (NCBI taxonomy): domain Eukaryota; kingdom Metazoa; phylum Chordata; class Aves; order Charadriiformes; family Charadriidae; genus Pluvialis; species Pluvialis apricaria. The sequence continues at coordinate 100,766,949 of CM030009.1, forward strand.
TAGCACTAACTAGCTTAAGGTCAGGCAGCTGGCTTTGAGATCTATACCTTCTGTTGAAATGAATCCCAAAATGCTAAAACACAACCTAGTTCTACAAAAGCTGTTTTCTATTTTCCGTACTGTCTAATCTGTATTTTGACAGCAGAGTCTTCAGGTGTCATCAGTATACCCAGATCTTTTATACAGTCCATGAGTAAGGACTTCATGGGTGGAACCAAGTCAGCTAATATGATGATTGGAAAGCAAACCAATATTAAAGGCTGTAAGTTATACTTTAAATCCCATCCCCTTCTCAAGTGCTCTTATAGGACTGAACTGAACAGAAGTGTTCATTTCACAAATATTTTCCTGGTGCTTGGCACCTGAAAATGAACACAGAGCACAGACCTTTTAAAAAGCAACTGGAAGACGTGATAGTGCTGCCCTTTTTTTTAGTAGTTGAATGGCTAATACATTAAATCAGTACACGTTTTTATTCTATTCTTTGTCTGAAGAACATGCATCTTGCACCTTGCATAGTCATTAGACTGTAAACTCTTACAGATAAAGAAAAGCTTTGTTAAAAATTCCAGAACAGTAAAGTATCTTCCGTATTTCCCAGGCCAAAGGAAAACTATGTTCTACTCCAGCAGTTTAGAGCATTCACTCAAAAGAAGAGACCTGGGTTGCCGTCCCTCTTTTAGTGATAGTCTCTATATTAGATGTTAAACATTCGCTCATGTGAGACGGAACTGCGTTATCTTCTTCTCTGGAAAGTGCCCTAATCATGAGGCTACAGTCACACACACACGCTTTCTTTTTGGCTGGTACATATGTAATTGCTCCAAACAGTGAAAAAGCTTCAACAGAAGGGATTCTAAGGAAACCTTCCCAAGGAAAGCAATGAAGAGAATAAGATAGACTTGGTAAGTGTTTGCAAGTCTAGGCTAGTGTTTGGATGACTTTCCTAAAAATCAGAACACTGAAGAGGAGGTGGACCCCATATTCAACATCGTGGAGGATAGATAGCTGTAACTAACATGGAAATGACTAAACAGTGCTGCTGCCACCACTGACACTCCATGGGAAGCGATACTACTCAAGGAAGGGGGTTTTAAGACTTTGGAGAGGCTTCCCTGCAGCATGGGAACTAGTTGCCAAAGACCATAACGAGATGAGGGATAAGAGATAGCCTTGCAGGCAACTCTCACTCAGACTGCTAGTCCTTGTGGATGCCATTCTCAGCTGCTTTATCCTTCACGTATCGTGTAGGAAGCCTGCCTACCTCATGACTCGCTCCTGCCTCTAAGCAGCAACAGGGTTTGTTGCAGTTCCAGGCACTTTCCTGAAATTGTGACAGTATCAAAAAGATACTGGAAGCCAAGGGATTACTTTCTGAAACTGTCTTGAACTGACTACTAATTAGTGTTTTGTTTCATAGCCCTTTCATAGCTGGATGCAGCTGGATGAAAATAAACCACAAAGGGAGCATATTTTTGCTTATCATTAATTTTTACTTAGTTTTGTAGACATTTGTGAGACACTGCAGTAATCTTCTTAATTTTTCATATATTTTAAATTGATTTAGTAAGTGTATTCATTTCAGGAGTCTTTTTTTTGTTATTTCTCACAAGTCTAATCAAATGAATAAATTTTATAATGAGTTGGATCACGTGATATTGCTCAAACTAATCTGGTGTACTTCTACGTTTTTACAATATTAGACATCACTAAAGTTTACTATTAAATGTTCCAGTGCCCTGAGGGCATTTTCTATGCATTAGAGAAGTGGGGCTCTGGGATGACTTGTTTAGATTTTGAAAATCAGGCCAGTCTTCATGTCAGTTATGTGAAAAATAATGACTACATTTTACAAGGTAAACAACCAGAAACACATAACTTTTCTCACTCTTGCTTTAATACCTACACTCATAACCCGTAACTAGATTATGGCACATGTCAGTGCTTCACAGTTCCTGGGTCCAGCCGTCTGCCCCTGCTGCATTCTGCATCTGTATCAGGTCCAAACCAAGGTACACACCTACTGAATGGTGGTTTCCAGACCCAGGAAACCAAGGTGTATAGGCCAGATGGAAGTGTAGGTACAAACCACCCTAAAGGGCCAGAAGTCAGGAAAGTTCTATATTTTAGGAAGCAAATGTTGATTGTTTTAAAGATGCTTTCTTTTAGCCAGCAGTAGGGTTACTTTTTTTCATGAGAAACCTGGTGCAGCCCTTGCTTCTCTTCTAGTCCTCACAAGCTTAAAGCCTGTTTTATTCTTAACAGATGTTTGAGACATCCTTCTTCTCAGCAACTTAAAGAATTGATATTTTGGCAGTATCCCTTGCAGACAGTTTAGCTACTGTCTTGATTTCAAGTTCAGGCACTTAAAAATGTCTCACTACCTGCAGATTAAATAAAAAAAAAAGGTTTTACCTATAGGCTAATCTCCTTAATCATGTTTTAGTGACTGATGCATGGTTTTCTCCCAGGCTTTAATTCACCTCCACCAACAAAATATTCTTCAGAAAAAGCTTGCTTTTGCCTTCACGAGGATCTTAGGACATGTTAATGCTAGCTCTCTGACAGGATCTAACAATAACACTTCTGAGTGAAGCAGTTCCACTCTGCAGGGTAGACTCTTATCATCTTGAATGTGTGATCAACCATGACTCCAGAATTTCAATGAGGAAATAGACTTTCAGAGCTGTGTGAGGGGCTAGCCTCGGCTATGTGGGATGAAAATCTTCAGTTCAAAGAACCTGTGCTTGTGCAGAAATGGTTCATTCTTCTCAACTCTGCTGCAGCATTAGCAGTACAGTCAGCTGTCAAATTGCTGTGGTAGTAGGTTTGCAGAGCGAGTCTTTAAGTGTTTTCCACACAGATACTTACATTAGGAGCGTTCTTGGGACTACAGCTTGCTTTCAGAAAATGGGGGCTCTCAAATCATGTTGAGGTCACTGATAGCACATACGTACTTAGCTTCCCCCTCTTAAATAGAAGCATGTCTGCCAAGTAATAGGGATAGCTCTCACTGCTACCGCAAGCACTGGCGGATGGAAAGGTCTTACAAAACTATTTGAATACAAATGCAGTAAATAGCATATGAATAATTTGGGCCTGCAGCACCAAGTGGAAGGATAAAGAAAAATATATTTAGAAAGACAGACTGAGGGCAGTTTTTGCTAGGCTTCAAAGCTACTGAATATCTATCAGTGATGGCTTTGAGCATACAAGGAACATGAGGCTCCCTGGGTATGTTTATGTCTTAGTAGCCTATCCAATGTTCCTAGGCTACCCATTGAAAAAAATTAAGATAACTGAACCTAAGGTAGAGCTTAAACAGGAAAGCAATACATATGTTTTTAAACTATTTTGTACATAGCTTATACTTGAATGCCTATGGAATACCTGTGAAGAAAGGACTGCTTTCATTTCTAAGGAGTCTGATTTTACGGCCTACGGCACTGGTCTTTTTTTTTTTGTAATCTTCTTAAATACAAACCTGTTTTTATCTGTTTTGACTCATGAGGTACTAGATAATTCTTTTTTATTTTTAATTAAATTGTTTTTATTTGATACTGCAATAAATTATTTTGGCATAAATACAGTTATTTAATTCCTTTTTAGCTGGGCATCAACTTCCTATTATAATTCACTAAACTAATAGTATCTGAGGTAGTCAAAAGAATAGCACAGTCAGACCAGCTGCTTCTTAAATTAAAACAATTTCTTCTTAAGCCTAAAACAAAGTAAAGAACTGTATGGAAAAAACTGTCAAGCATTCAAAAGAAGGTCCACAAAACCAGGATGACATCTATTGTTTGTTGGGGTCTTATTTATTTTCCTTTTCCCTAATATGTATATGGAGATTTTGGGTGAGGTCTGTTTCCTACTCTTCCCACTCTGGAATTGCTTATTCCTTCTCCCAAAGCTAAAGTTCCAGTCCCTGAGCAGCCTTTAGCAGGTACATGCACAGAGTAGGAGAATACTGGTACATGTGAAGGGTTCATATGGAGCTGTAGTCAACAACTTACATGAGTTCCAGATCTTCTCCTCTCACCGTGGTCCAGACCTCCCTAATTCTCTTCCTTAATTAACATGTAGTCATGTGGCTTTATCAATCTTATAGGGGCTTTTTAAAAATGAGTCTGAGAACAGCACAACGTATGTCAAATCTAACGTTTACCAAGTTACTGATGTAAACCACCAACTTTGCCCACCATCTAGTTTGATCAACCTGAGTTCCTGCAATACTGAAAAGACCCCCTAGGAGTGTGGAAAAATTACAAAGAACTTTGATGAACAGACAAAATCAGTGTTGGGTAATTGATAGTTACAATTGCTATTTATCCTTTCCCTTTGTGTCAAAGCAGAATAAATTTCTTGTGAAAGGTCAGAAGGCAGACAGATAAAATCAATTTACAGGAACAGGGAACTTGATAAGGTTAAGAGGACTTGAAAAAATCCACTATTTTTCAAGTGAGAAATTTCTTTGAGATTGCCTAAGAAAGGTAACAGCAATTTCATCATTGTAGCACAGAATTGTCTCTTGAGTAGGGAGGAAATGTTATCTCTTTTTGGTTTTGTAGTAAGTATAATTCAGTGGGGGGGGGGAAGTAAACAATTGGAAGCCTCTTCCTTAAGTAATTTAAATCTTATTTATAAAATTATAACGTGGTTTCTAATCAGAACATAGCCTACAGTCCTAAATAAGAAATGCAGACAACTTATCCTATTACTATCAAAGGATTTTCTTTCTATCTAATCAGACACAGCTATCTGATTCATATGTCCAAATCCATGTGCCTTGGGGGAATAGGGAGCAAAGGTAGGCGAGCTGATGCAGAATTCCACAGGTGGTACCTGGTCTTTCTTGAAGTTACGTATTTCCAACCTTATGAAGTATTCTTACTTCCAACTTTATGAAGTATTCTTTATTGTAAATACAGTGTATTTAGGCCAGCACCACTCTCTCTGCTTAAACCAGGAAATTTATAAACCAGAAACAAGTGTGGCAGGCAACATTTACAGATTTTATGGGGATATGTGCAGTTTTTCTGCTAAATGAGTAGCTGTTTCCCCCTATATGTGATCAGATACTAGGTTTTGTATGATAACATCACATCTGCGTTCAGCAGAAACACATAAACTCAGTATAGAAGAAGGTGGATTCATTATTTTTTTCTTCAGATAGTTTAGTGACTCCAGAAAACTGCAGTATCAACCAAGAGAGATTAAGTTCTCTGTGTCTTACAGGGAACAATTGCCTAGTTTGGTAAGTCATCTGCCCTCTCATGAAGAGTTACTGCTAGTGCATTATTTAGTACAGCTTCAAGCTTATGCTTGTGTGCTTACTTAAGTACCGAGTTCATTAAGAAACCTCCTTCCTGTCCCTTTCTTATGCCTCTCTTCCTATTTAATTTTTCTTGTAATTAAATGTAAAAACTACTATTTATGTTAGAAAAAGATATAAGCAGAAACGAACTGAAAAGTAGATGCAAAGATATATTGCCATTATGCATTCAACATTTAGCAGTCTTTTTCCATCAGCTACACACAGGTTCTTTATAAATTGCTCCAAATATAGATTTATACAAGAGGATAAAAAGCAGTTCAGTTTAGCAGAAGACAGACAACAGTGTAGATACTAAACATAAGAAGTTCAGTTATTTAATTCATTAAAAAAAAAGAAATCAAAGTAGGACTTTGTAATTCTGCAAAGAGTTAGAAGAAACATGGAATTATTTTTAAGAGTCACTAGTTGAGATGACACACAGCATGAACCAAGTCATCTGATATATAAACTGAATGGTATATAATGGAAAACAGAAAAAGATCGATGGAATGGAAATTGTTCTGAATTACTTGGGAAACAAATAACTTCAATCAAATGACCAACTTGACATAGTCTGATGCATCAACACTTTCTTTTGAGAAAGGTTTAAGCTCCCAAAAGAAAGTGTCTAAATAAGTCTGTCATCAGGAAAAAAAAAGTCTGCTTCATTTTCTACGGCAGAGAAATACTCCTCCTCCTTCAGTGTTAAAGCCCATCACAAAACTAGACCTTCACCCAGAGTCAGTGGAAGACAGTGCTGGTGGGCAGCATGATAGCAGTTCCAGCAGATTGGAGTACATCTGCTGCAGTGTCCTTGTGCCTGATTCAAAGTCCATTGACAATGACAATACTCATTAAAACCAATGGTCATTCAGGTAAGGAAGCCAAAAAAAAAAAAAAAAAGGGAAAAAACATCAATAGTTTGATATTTTAAAAACTGCATTCATGATAAATTGCTTATTTTTCTCTTTTTAGTGGACTTCATCAGAAAACTGTTGGAAACATTAAAGGATTCAATTAATATTGTAAATACTATAGTCACTTTGTGCTTGCACAGGTCTTTTATGGTGTGGGCAGTCTGTTCTGGGAAATGATTCCAACGGTCCTCAATAGATGTCCATTCTGTATTTAAAATATTAATGTTTTGTTGTATTGTTATGAGCAAGTTATGTTTAAAAAAAGGTGCATGAGGATGAAAAAGTAAATTGAAAATATGGGAAAAAAGAAAATTAGTTTTGCATAATTCATTAAAAATATTATTTTGAAATAAATGTCTTCAAATCCATCAGGTTTTGTATTTTGATATTCCTAAAAAATGAATGTAATTATGGTTTAGGTACCTTTAGGTAGCTGACATTTACATAGTTTAAGAAGTATCGTTGCATTATAGATTTCTCACAAGTTTTTATTTCAACAGCTGCTGATTTCCCATTTGCATATGGTACGCTAAATTTATCGAAATGCATAGTAATTATTAAAAATGTTTTGTAAATCTGTAAGTTTGAATTGCCTTTGAGATGTCAAAGTTTAAAATAATAAAATGAAATCCTATATAATTAAGATAAGCAGGCAATGTTATTGTTCAGTCATTACATAGAATTAGTATGATACCAACTGAACTGGGACAGTGATTAGACATAGGTAACAGTGGTATAAACTGTCTTTAAATTTCATCCTCTCAAAAAAAAAATTATATAATCATGGAGTTCATAGAGCTTTGGAAGGACTTATTTGGAAAATTAAATAATTGCAAGATGAGACTGCACTTAATGCTCTATTCAGAAAAAGAATAACTCATCATCCATTTGCTCCATGGGTGAACTGAGCTTTGCAATAGTTGAGACTAATACAGCACAGCTCCTGAAATAAAGCAAATCCATTTGCTCTGGCACAAAAGGCAAATAAACTCCATCATTATAAGCAGATTTAACAACATTTGCTAAGCTTTTAACATTTTCATTCTTATTATTTTATAACTGGAGCTGGTCAGACACTGAAAACATTATTTTTTTTTCACAGACTTGCTAAATGTTTGCCTGCTTTTTAAATTTCCTCTCTTTTAAGTTTCCTGACCTTCTCCATTTATTATGCACATCTCTAAGACACCTAGTACGAGTACAACTAAATACTGACAACTTCTCCAAAAAGAAACTGCTGGGAACATTAAATGGCTTTGCTAATGTTAAGAAGGAAGGAAAAGGGGAAAACTTGTTAAAAGTTTTGAAACTACTCATGATCGGAATGTTTTAAAATCTGGGTTCATACCGATTTTCTAAATGTTATCGATGAGAATATACAGTGTGCACTAAGGATATTTCAGGGGTCAAAGTGCTCTTACCTAAAAAAGAGAAACTGGGAATTTAAAAGCATTTTCATAGAGGACTTTTTCTTTTAAGGAAAACTGACTGACAAAGCTTATATACCTTTTTACTCTTCTGAATTGGAAATGTCTGTATCTCTGATTACCCATTAAAAAAATGCATTCAGATATGTCCAGTTTTGATCAAATAAATGTGAAATAATTTATAACATTCTTCCATGGTTTACAGTTAATAAAATGCTAACTTCATTTTCCAAAAATTTTCTGACCTCTACACGCTTTCTTTTATATAAAAGACAAAAAGAAGAATTATATTTTAATATCAGCTTTCTTGTGTCCATACCTACAAGCTTCCCTTTCTTTGCTTTCTATGTCTGATGAAAGTTCACTTCCTAAATGAAACTGTAAAAGTAGCTTGTTACATTTGGTCTATATTTTCCCACATGTAATTTGATCTCCTAATTTCTAGTTTATATGCCTTGCATCCTCTAAAGTTTTCTGTTCTCAGTTGGGTATAATAATTTCTTCAGGTATTTGTAGATTTATTTACATCTTAGATAAACAGCATATATATGCATCTCATCTTTTTTTCTCAAATAAGTTCTATCATTTTATTTTCACCACAGTCTGACTTTCTACCTGTGTATGCCTGAAGTAGAATACAGTTTGTGACGCAAATCACATGTGCTTTTTGGAAGACTTATTTTTCTGTTCCATCGTCTGTTATATAACAACAAACTCCTCTGGCCTCTTTATTGTCATACACTACTGAAATCTCTTGGAATTCCTTTGCACTAATGTTTCGTACAAGCTAGATGTTTACATCTAATCTAGTTACTGACTTCATATCCAGTGGAGAGAAATCAGATTTTGCACAGGATGACTCATCTCGACCAACGATAGTGGTGACTGGAGTAGACTTAGACATCAGATTTTTACATCCCTAAAGCCAGGTGAAACTGCCAACTTCTGTAACTCATTGTGCTGAATAATCGGCGCTTAGCTGTAAGCGGAAGGATTAGCTCAAGGAAGAGTCCTAGGAGTCTGGAAACTGTAGCTCAATTATTCTAAATTACGTATCACCTTCTTTGTACCTCAGTTTGTCCATCATTTTTTATTATTGTTGTCATTACCATTCAAAGGAAAAATTTGCATTAAAGGGAGTTTTGCATACTGGGCAAGGATGGCGGAAACAATCAACTGAAAGAGAGACAGTAAAAGCGGGGTACAAAAGGAGTAATTTTGCATCATCTGAAAAGAAAAATTAGAAAGCAATGTAATTGGAGGTTTTGTATGAAAAAGAGCAGTTCTAGATCTCGGAGGTAAGGATGAAAGGGAAATTCAGACATCTATTACTTATTGACTGTAGAAAGGTTAGAGGAAACGGGTGAAGTGGAGACTGTGCTATGATCACGGAGAAGATTTTTGTGAAAGTGTTTGAGCTACCTGCAATGGATAAGCTGTTATATAAAGGTCAGAAGGAACAGCAGAGATGGAACTTCAAACACAGGCAAGTAAAATATAAGATCTGGTGTTTACCTACATGTGGAGAGGACAAAATTATAGTTATGTCATAGACTCTCGACTTTGTCAGTTTTGGTAGCATCACAAGGCAGAAGGAAGAGAACAGACATTCTAGACTGCTATTCTTTGCTGTTAATTTCTATCTAAGTATTCCTGCTGTCTTCAACTGCTTTTTTATAGTTTATTAGAGGTTATCCTTCCTTCCATGGTGTTTACCCTGGGTCACCTTTTCAGTTAATTCTTCTTTACAATATCTCAAGAATGCCAAATATGAACTAGAGCTGTAACGTGTAATTTTGTTTGATGTGTGTTTTGATGGACTAAGAACTTGTAATGTGGGTATCATAAACCAAGTTATAGCATAAGCCAGCATTTGTTGTACACCTGGAACTCACACTGAACTCTTCTGGAGTCCTGGGCTCACCAAGTATATGAAGCCATTTAGTGTCTTGGAAGGAAATAAGTACTGATACGTTTTTTAACTGAAGCTGATTTAAGTAATTTATATAGATTAAAGTCTGATGTCTATGACTCGTCTCTATTTAAGAAAATCAGTGTTTATTCAGTTGTATGAGAAGAGAGATCAAAACTGTACCGAAATCAGGAACTTGCCATGGAGATCAATCAGCTGCAGGTTGGACAATATGGCCGAGTCTTTTGCTGTGCCCGGGGCAGTCTGAAGCTGATCTACAGTGTCTTGTATACTTGCTGATGCATGCTTCCCTTCTGGATTAGGTGGCAAGGTGTCGGCGGCACCGGGGACTGCAGGGGTGGCCTCTATTAGGAGAGGGCACAGCCAGTTCCAGCCAGAGCCACCGCTGGCCAAAGGCCAGTATGTCATCCCAGTGTTGTTACATGGACACAAGCTTTGCATTGACAGTATCAAACAGTAAAGCCACATGGTCCAAGAACTAGTACCCCCAGGCCAGGGTGCAGAGATCAGATGGAGGCTGGATACAGACAGTATCCCAAGAAGGAATTAAATAAAATAAAGTCAAGGGGGTGGGGACATTCCCTCTTTCTTGCACATGTATTGCTGCTTCTTTATTCCTTATATCATCAATTATAATTCCACTTTAAGGGAAGGGTATGGTTAACATAGATGGTAGGGAAAACTCCATAGTTGTTTTTTTTTTATCCTGATCTGTAGTCAGTTCAGGAACCAGATAACCCTTACCCATAGCTAAAGCAAGTGAAACAGAGAAGAAATTTGAAAGAAAATGGAATTTCTGAAATTGAAAACTCTTGAAAAATCTGGTCTTTGGTGTATGAGGTCCTAAGTGTACTCACACACACATAGCTAACTGTACTGATTTAAATTATTATATTGACTTTAATGTGATGTGTCTGAAGGGTAACTCATTGTCACTGTGCTCACACTGACCACTCATTCTACTGCGTATTCTCAAAATATTTCATAATTTTTATATAAGCATTTGGAAAGTTTGGAGATTTTCCTGCAATTGTTTGCTTCCGCTGCCTTTTGACTTCAGTGATACGTGATAATACATGTATGTTTAGTTGGCACAGCCAAAAATACATGATTGTTACCTGTTCTACAATCAAATAAGCTATAATCTGGTATGCTGTGATCCACCTCAATATCAGACTCAGTAATAAAATATAGTACAGATAAACTTTAATTTGGCTTGACACTTCAAACTAAAAAGTTGTAAAACGTGTCTTTGGTTTTTAGTAGCTATGAAAAAAAATTGATCTCCAACTAGCAATGAAGTCATGCTTGATGTCATTAGAGGTCTATATTTCTTGTCTGACAGATTTTAATGCTTTTTTTTTTAATGAAGTATAAGGCAAAATTCAGAGAAGCATCTCAATGGCTAAGTATCACTGAAAGTCAATTTAACTTTATAACTTGGAAAATTAACTTGCAGGAAACTTGTCGCTGTCTACTTTGCTGTACAACGATGTGCAAGCAAACCTGCGCTCTACTCCTTCCACCAGAAAGAATGAGTTTGATGAATGTAGCACTTCCCACTGTTTAATAAACTTAAAGGTGTTTAAATCAAAGCTTCCTACGATCTAAGTAGGTTAAGTACAATTAAACAGACTAAAGTAACACTATTTTTCTAACACCCCAGATGGAAAGCCCCCGAAACTCATTTTCCATATACATGACCATATGGTATGTTTTGAAAGCTACCAGAGACCAGGATTGCTTCTGAGTGAGGATGGCTTAGATTCATCTTGAAGGTGTTTTGGGACAATATACCTATCCCCAGTCATCTCTTTGAGCTGAGGGGCACCAGCCTGAATTGTTCTGATGAACCAAGCCACAAAAGTATGATCTGAAGACACAGGCGATCTCTCCAGCAAGACAGTCCTGAGCTGTGTTGCAAACAGTGTACCATTTATTTCTTGCTACACTGTTAACCAGGAAAGAAGTAGAACTATTCATGCGGTAAATTGAATCAGGGTAAAATATTAATAAAATATCTTAGTTCTATACTTTGTTTTATTTGTTTGGGGTTGTTTGTTTGTTTTGTCTGTGTATTTTTTTTAAAGGAGGACTTACGTCTTCCTTTTATCCGCACACCCAATTTGTAGTAAAAACTGATTGCCAATTAAACCTTTCAATTCTGCTATCAGTCTTCTCTGCTTCTTAAGTGTTTCACAAGTCTGCTGAAATCAACTGTTTTCTTGCTCCTACTCTTTCTCAGCAGGGAAGTTAGTTCTCACGTATTTTATTCCCCACCCCTGGAAATACTATAGAATAATAACACATTGGTCACTGTACATTTCCTGTATATTCTTGTGAACACATGTAGTCCCTCAATTATCTGCATGCTGAGTGGAAATTGCATAAAGGTTGCCTGCATGTACAAACACCACAACAAAAAAATCTCGGGAGGAACAGTAGTAGGCGATTTACAAGTGTATTATTGCAGCAACCATCTATTTCATTAGAATAAATACTAAGTTAGTAGTCTTTGTGCTAAGTACTAAGAAAGAATCTCGCATAAGGGTGTTGTGTGGTAGACTGTTTGCTCTTGAGGTCCCACAAATGAAGTTTTAATGGCTCGAGATGAGTTAAGCATCTTTTGTTTACTCTCAAAATCGTTACTAAATTGTCTGTTGGGGGAAAATCCTGGATAAATAGAACCTATAGTAAATGTATACTTAAAGCTAAATTCTAATTAAAATCAATTTTATTTACTCCAGCTGCAGACACTTTAGTTGCATTATAGCTTTAATTCTGTAACATGGGGCCGTGGGAGCTGCAGAGAGCTACTCCTGGAGGTGCAGCTTGACACTCCCAGGCAGAGATGGCCCCTTCCCCTCGGGACCGTCAGGCACCTCCCGCGCTCTCTCCAGCTGTACACAGCCGCCACGGGCAGACATTTTCCGCGCACTGTGTAGGCAGCCGCGCCGGATTGCTGATGCTCCGATCCCATCCCCGGCGGGAGATGCTGTCTGGCAGCTCCAGCACAGGCACGCCGCCGACGCTGCCACCCCGTTAGCAGGGCACCTCCCGGGACCCCGCGGAGAGCCGGCGGGCCGGGGAGCGCGGCGGAGCTCGGGGAAGGCACTCCGTGCTCCGCGGGGCCGCCGGGGCGGGAGGGGAGCGGGCAGCGCCGGGCGAGAGTCGGGCGAGCGGCGCCGCCTGGGCCCGGCCCGCGGCTTCAGCACCGCGGACAGCGCCCGCCGGCCGGGAGGGGCGGGGCGTGGCGGGGCGGGGGCACCGACAGACGGACACGGAGTGACAGCGGACACACAGCCACGGCCGCACACAGGGTCACCGCCACGGCCACGGCCACGGCCACGCACGCCCGGCCACAGCCGGCCACAGTGCAGGCGCGGGCACAGGCACCGAGGCCCACGCAGAGACACGGGCGGGCGGAGGCATAGGCGCACAGTGGGGCAGGCGTGCACAGGCAGGCACGGGGGGCACAAACCCACGCGCGCACAGACACAGTGACACGCGCACACAGACAGACACAACACGGTCCCGCGCAGCCCACTCCCACACGCGCCTTCACACGCAGGGCAACACAGGCGCTGGCGCTCCCGCAGACGCCTGCCACGGGCACGGCCGCGGCCCGACACACGGCGACACGCCGGCGGGGGCACACGCGCACACGCCTGCACACACGGGCACGCAGAAAAGCACGGAGGCGCGCACACACGTGCCACGCGTGCTCACACTCCCACCGACAGGAACAGACGCACACACACAGAGTTGTGCACACACACGTGTGTACACACACACACAGAGACACACAGGCACATGCACACACAGAGAGATACACACATAGACACAGACACACAGACACGGACACAAAGACACACACACAGACACACGGTGACACAAAGACACACACACGTGTATACACACACACAGACACAAAGGCACATGCACACACACACACAGACACACAGACACACACAGACACACAGATACACACAGGCGCGCACACACATGCGTGCACACACAGACACACATGTGCACACACACAGACACCTGCACGTGCAGATGTGCACAGACACATGCACACACAGACACACACACACACAGAGACACACATAGACACGGACACACACAGACACACACACAGACATAGACACACAGACACACATAGACACAGCCACATGTACACACACAGGTGCACACACAGAGACACGCTTATGCACACACACACAGACACACAGGCACACACACAGACAGACACACAGACACAGAGACACAAAGAGACACACCGAGACACACACAGACACACACAGACACACGCACACACACAGAGACGCACGCACACACACACACACACACACACGCACGAGCCTTCACGCGCGCCCCCCGCCCCGCGCCCGCCCCCCCGCCCACAGCCAATGGCGCGGCGACTCTCCCGCCTGCCCCCCCCTCCCCCCGCCCCCGGGCGGGCGCAGCCACCAATGGGAGCGGCGGGGGGCGGGGCGAGGCGCGCCCCGCCCCCCTAGTTAAGGCCGCCGGTGGGAGAGGGTCGGTCACCGGCGGGCGGCGGGGGGGGGGGGGGGGGGGCGGGTGTGAAGGCTGAAAAAAAAAGGCTGGCGCACGCCCCAGCCCCCGCCCCGTGAGGGGAAGGCGGAGGCGGCGCCGGTGCCGGTCCCGCCGAGGGCAGGGCCGGGCAGCGCCCCGCCGCGGGAGTGGCGGCCGGCGTAAGGCGAGGCGGGGCGGCGCACCGCACCTGCCAGCCGCGGGGCGCTGAGGGAGGGAGGGTGGGGGGCGGCCGCCGGGCGACCAGGAGGCGGCCGGAGGCGCGGAGGAGCGAGCCGGTGGCCGCGCAGCCCGCCCCGGCGTGCCCAGGCGCCGCGGCCCCGAGGCGATGGAGCAGGAGAAGTACCTGCCCGAGCTGATGGCAGAGAAGGACAGCCTGGATCCCTCCTTTGTTCACGCCATGCGTCTCCTGGCCGACGGTAAGCCTCCGCTCCCCCCCCACCCCCGCCGCGGCCCACGGTCGCCCCCAGAGCCCCGCGGCCCCGCCACTTCCCCCGGCCCGGGGCGCTCGGCGGGGCGAGGGCCGCCTTCTGGGTCGGTGTGGCCCCGTCCGGGAGCACAGGGAAGGGAGCTCGGGTCTCCGGGTGGGCGTCGGGCCGGGCCGGGCGGCGGTACGGCCGCTCCGCCGAGTGGGGTCTTGGCCACGCGTGGCCGTGGGGAGGCGCGGGGCGAGAGGGGCCGGGCGGCGGCAGTTGGCGGGGCTGTGTGCGCCCCAGGAGCCCGCCCCGCACCCCGCCTCGCTGAGGGAGCCCGTCCGGCAGCAGCGGCTTCGCTCCCCGCCTCGGGCGATGCCTTTCGGGGGCTGTTGGTTCGCCTGTGCTGCGGTTCGTTAGGCTCTGGGGGGGGAGGGAGGGGGGGCTTCCACGGTTCCCGGTTTTATTCGCACACAGACAGATGCTGGTTTCTCATTAAACTCCTTACATCGCGTTTCTCATGCTTGAGTAATAAGGTTTGTGCGGTAATACTGTTATGCCGGTAATGTGGCACTATTGTAGTTGACTACGCAATGTCAGGCATTGATTGGAGATGGCTTATCAGTTTCGTGACACTGTTTCATCCAGGACATGATGATTTCCTCTGGCTTTTGTATGGTGATGCAGAATATACTGCTTGTAACATTTTCTGATTCATTGTAATTCACTCTGCTTTCCTTGCTTTAGTTGAACTAGTTCAACTGGAGATTCTTAAAAAAGTTTATAATTTAGTCTGTCTTAATAACTGCTCAGTATAGTTATTGAGTGCAGGCCTTGTGGTACAGCATTTCAACTTTTGCAGAAGTGTAATCTAGTAAGACTCCCTAATACTTCTGTTTCTTCTGAGGTCTATAATATTCACTTTAAAAATCCCTGTTAAACTTGGAACCTAATGTCAGAAAGAAGTAGTAAAGAACAATGTATAAAACAAAACAAACTATCAAGCACTTAAATGAGACTAAGGCAAAGAAATGTATGGTTAGGCCCCATTACAGAGTCACAAATTCAAATAAACTCACATTCAGATGTGGTGAATATTTTCCAGAGTTCTGTTATGTCTTAAGGAAAATCATAACTGATTAAAACTTAAAATTAAAGCAGTGAATGTCTCTCTCCGTCAGCGGAATTTATATTGTCTTTCCTTAATATATGTTGTATTGATTGGAATGAAGATAACGGTGTCCAAGTTTTGTTAGTGTGCTCCTGTTTAATAGCTTGGAGATTCAGTACGAATACCGACACATTTAGTACACTTTTATCATAACTACCTGCTGAAGAGGCAGCCATGCTACTTTTTGCAGTTGTTTTTCTAATAAACGTACGATAAACAAAGTCCTTATTTCTTAGAGGGATGTATTTTTTTGCACCTTGCAGTTCGATCTTTTCCCAGAGGGGGGAGGTATCTACTGAGAGTGTGTGCCTGTGCATGGGAAAGAAAGAAAGGCATGAAGGACAAAATCGAAAGCGTGCAAAGTAAAGTTAAAAAGAGGAAAATAAAATAGGTGTTTCTAGGCGTCAAGTCCATGTGGAAGTTCCATTTTGGGCAACTGTGAGATGGAATAAATGATTAGCTTTCTCATTACTTCTTATTATAACTAAGACTACATATCTTTCAGTGGATTTTTAAAAGATGAAGGTGAATTGTCTGTAGGGAATGCTAATGTCAGATTCACACCAGATACCTGGCATTATCCTTCAAAACACCATCTGTCAAGCTTTCTAGAGATTCGTTTTAGAGTCTAACATATGATGACTGTTAAAACGCTTTCATCAAGGTAAGAGTATAGCTACTTAAGGAAACAAGAATTAATGCACTGGTTGCTGCTGGGTATAAATGGAAAGAAAATGTATAGAATTGGCAGAATTTTTTTTCGGTGCTAGAAGAACATGGGACGGTGGTGCAAGGGTCTCTGTAATACTGTATTTCTAGGATATGACTGCGATGAAGCATACTTCCAGACTGGATTTCTGTTCTTTAAAATATGTGATCAGCTACAAACATAACAATAGCAGCCAGGTGTTATTTTTACAGTATAATAAGCTTTTTTTGATTGCCAGTAGATTTTGTATAAAATGCATGAGTGTAGATTTGAAGGTTTTTGCTTCAGAGTCGAGAGCCTCAAGCATTCACTCTGACTTGAAAGTGCTGTGATTTTTCATGTCAGTTGCCAGAACCTGAGGTTGAGAAGAGACATGCTGCTGTGTGAAACTGCAGAAGGACACACAAGTGATAAGCATTCCAGAAATATGTTTTCAATTTATGATGCTGGATTTACTTGTGAAGATAAGACCCCATGTTTCTCCCCATTAATGTTTTTTTTTTCTGTTTGCTTGATTTTTATTTTTTTGTTGTTGTTGCTGTTTGTATGTTTTGGTGTACTTATTTTAAAAACAACAAATTACTTGTGTTTTTAATATGTAAGTCTGTGTCCTACAACTTGACCCGTGTCAGATGCATACTTGAATCAGTAGCTATTTAGCCCTCACTGCTGAGGGATGAATAGAAATTATTTACTTTAGTCCTTATCTGGTTTAGAGCCTCCGTGGTGCAATGTGTGGTGAAATCCACAGAAAAGGGACATTTCTCATGGCAGAGAATTTGCATACTTACCAAACAACACCAAGAAAGGTGAGGAAAAAGGTACTAGCGCTTCTTAGATACAAAATGTGAAGGCATAAACCGAATAATTTCTCTAAAAATCACCAAGGGAATCTGTGGTTGGGTTCTGAATATGAACCCAGTCTCTAAATGACTAATCTAGTGCCTTAATCAGAAGATGCTTTGTTTCCCCTGGGTCATTACCTGTTTCATATAGGAGTAGCTCCTACATGATTATCACAGTATTAGAAATGGAAAAGCCATTTGTAACTCATCTGTTAGAAGAACTTGTGAAGTGTGAATGGTTGGTGATATTTACATCAGTCTGGTTTATCCAAACTTCTGCAAAATGCAATGAACATATTTATTCTAATAATATAATCTATTTGGCAATGAAAACAAAAGACCTCTTTTAATTGTAGTAGGTAGCTGAACTCTGAAGAATAGGCAAATCTCTGTCTGTTGGAGGGGGCTTTTCTGTATTAACTGAACTATTTTGTGTACCAGGCTATTATAACAGCTGGAAGAATCACTGTTTCATGGATGGTTTTAAATCATTTTATTGTAAACTGGTTACAGGTAGTTATTTTCTTAGGTAAGATTGTACTGCTTCTAGTAAGGAGATACCCTGATCAATGTATGAGGTCAGATAATGCTTGGTCAGCTGAAAAATGTGAAAAATAAAAAGCATGTTCTTGAGCAGTACCTTTTGTACCTAACTTGTGCTTATGCCACAGCACACTCTAAAGCTCCGGTGAGAATTGAGAGCCTCTCTGTTCTAGCACTGCCTTCCGTGGTAGCTAATGAGCTGCTTTTGTGTGTTGTTTTTGCATGTATGTAAATATTCATTGCTTTGTGTAATATGTCTATGATTATGAATATAAAAATGAGTGTGTGACTTAGAAAGTTACAACCAGCTGGAACAGTTTAGTAGTTCAAAACTTGTTTTATATCAGCATTATTTTTAATAAGCTAAACTGTCAGCTAATTGTCTATGTACTTTCTGGGACAAGAAAATTTTATATATGTGTGTGTGTGGCTTTGGAATATCTTGCATAGTATATTTCTAAGGCCAGTTATGTGTGTTGTAATATAAACATACAAGAAAAAGACCTATTGGAAAGAGCTGGCCAAAGTAAGAGCATCTCTCCCCATGGAAATATCAGCATTACTTGGGTAATGAGGTAGCTAATTTCTCTCTATGTAATGACAGTACAATTGACCTCAGACTTTCAATTGGCATTCTGAAGGCAATGAGAATCAGGCCTTTAACTTTAATCTTGAGTTAAGTCCCTAGATTATTCCACGTGGCATAGCATGAGTTTGTTAAACCTCCAGTCGTGTCAATTAGACTCATATAGCTCAGCGTCATAAAGCTCCTTGTAGGACAGGGCATGATTATTCAAAAGGTATATAATTACTTAGCCTTTACACTCAATGAGCATTAGTGCAGTCTTTCATACAAGCCTGCAGTAATTGTTCTAGCTAGTCTGAAAACTGTTGATGTAATGCAAATTCATATTGTCTTATGTTCAGGATTTCAGATAACTTATTGGCTTATGGGGGTTTTGGATTTCTTTGGACCCTTGAAGATTCATTTGCTTTTCATACAGAAAGGCAGATTTAGTTCATAAGTATATGTTTCTGTTAAAAACCTGGGGCAATAATAAGGTCGCCATATGAAAATTAATTGTCTTGGTAATACGGAATATGACAATTATATCCTTAGCCCAAGGTGTGAAAGACTGTTAGTCAAGCCTGTGACCTGCTGAAGTCAGACCTCTGATACTTTTTAATTTTTATCAAATTTCCCACTGAAAACTACTTGTGAAAATGTACTTGCAAATCTGTTAGTTTACTCTGTCTAAACAAGCCTTTGGATTAAAATAAGATTAGCGTAAAACGGTAATGTAAATTCATACATTAATATTAATCTGTGAGTGGTCACTTTTCTGCTTATTGTTTCTTTTTTTTCCTGATGTTTACATCAGATGAGAAGAAAAAAAATAGTGTTCACAAAATAGTTTGTATTAATCATCGTTTACTTTGCTGTCCCAAGAAATGCAGTGTAAATAACTGGAAGATTGACTCAGGAAATACACTGATGTTTAGAGCATGTATTTTATGTATCTTGGTTTCATTAGAAACTAGATTTATATATCTATCATTTTGATCCTTTTCTATAAAAAGGAGTAATATCAGTGCAAACTCCAGATGAATACAAGATACTTATGATTTCTATAAAGCAGTGATGTGGTAGGTATTACAGACTTGGTTCAAAGCTCTCTAAAGTTAATGGGAATCTTTCTATTGCCATTAGCGGGCTATCAGGCAGTCCTCATACGAATATAATATATTGACTGATGCAGCTAATATCTCTGTAATAATGAAAATCAGTAGAATATACTGCAGGTTTTAGAACTGACTGATGAGTTTTGCTTTCTTAATGTTTTTTTTTTTTAAAGGTGAATAGATTTGGTTTTTATCATGGTGTGACAACATGCTATGTGTTTGTAATCTTAAGAAGTGCTTTTGCCTTGTAGAATGTAATGCAGATGAATCCCAGGCGATAACCAGATTTAGGGAAAACAAAATACTGTAAAATGTTACAATGAATATAACAGAGCAACCTTTGTGTTTATATTGACCCTAAGTTGTTAGTTATAAAAGGCGGGCTTGCTTAAGAGCAGAAAAAAAGATAGATGGGATTAAAAAAAAAAATAAAAATCTCTCTGTTTCAGACATCTGAAGCAGCTTAGGACCATTTGATCTGTGATCTTAGAAAACGTGTCCTTTGAAACACAGTAAATTCTCTTGCAAAGAGGGAACAATATAAATGTGATAACTGAAGGTTAGATTCTGATACTCTTGTGTTTAAAAAAAAAAATAAATAGTGCTTCACTCTCTAAATGGTGCTGTTTGAATCGGTGGAGCTGCTTAAGGCACAAATTAGTGTGAATAGCAGAATTTAGTACCAACTGTATAAGGGGAGGTCAAAGGCATTTGCTGAGGCTTATCTGGATGGTCGTAGCCTCATCAACAGAGTGCACTGGTTTTTGGCAATGTGAATGTTTTCCTTGGAAGGAAGACAGTGTTTTTTATTTGTCCTAGCAATTTCTTTCATACTTAGTCTCCCTGGTGTATTAATTGAGGGAACACCTACTGTAATTGCCCATGTCTCTTTCCTTATGCCTCAAAGTAGATATTTTTAAACTTAAGAATTTGGAAAATTGATATTTGCAGTCAGTACCAGGAGAAGGCAGAATGGCTGGATAGATGAGTAGAAAACTCCAATCAGCTTACTAACTTCCAGAGCACTGAACACTTGTGTAATGTGTAGAATAGAGTGGCCATTCCTAACCAGGAGGTGGCATGATTGGGCTCCACATGCCACAATAGAACTTAGTGTCCTAGCATCTTCAGGGAAAGGGCTAGTCTGGCCCAACAAATAGATCAAATGCTTGTGCCTTGGATGCATGCTTTTCTCCTGTAAGCAATATGCAGACAATATATGCTGACAGCCAGATTTGCTATAGCATGCTGGGCTATTTAATAGTCTATAAAATCTGATGTGATAGGAGGTGGCCAGTGCATAAGACTCCTAAGAAAGGCTGAACATCTACCTAGCCCACCAAAGTAATGCCATAAAAATAAAACTGATCCTCCGTGACATCTGAGGACACAAGTTTCAAGCTCAAAGTATGAGATGTGTTTGGTCTTAGTTTATAATGTGTAAATGTAGCTGTTGTTTGTTTGGTATTCCTCTTCAAGCTTTATTAAAATAGGAGTATGTCATGCCTTTCTGTGCCTTGTGGCTGTACCATAGGCTAAAATGCCTAGATGAGACAGTGTTTTCTTGACCTGCAGGGTCACTGCAGTTATCTGGTGTTTCAGTTCAGGGTAAGAGTGCCTTTCCAAAAACAAGCAGGTTGTAACTGTTTCAGTTTAAATCTCTTTTCTCCAATGAACTGCTGAATTTGAAGGAAAATTCAGTGTCCTCATGGCTGACCTCAGAATATACGTTTATCTTTTAAGAACTTTGAGAATAAATAAATAATAAGAAAACTGGTTTCCTCAAGAATTTGACGTCTTAATAAAGCATGCATGATAGAAAAAAAAAATGCTGCTTTGCATGCAGATCTTGCCTAAGCAATGTGAACATATGCATTCATCTTTTGTTCACCTTGCATTTTTCAGCCCTTGGGTGGGTATTGTGGCACAGGGTTAGGAATATCAGCGCACAATATCGGAACAAGTGAGGAAGCAGACATTTTAAAAAAATGAAGTGTGTAAAGTAAGGAACTTTAATGATGCTTTAGTGTAGTCTTTGGCTGTATAAACAAATAAGAACTATGCAGTCTGACCAGAGAAACGGAGAACCTTGACACTCGGGTAAAGGTTTGAGGTGCATAGTACATGGAGTTTTGACTTGTTTCTTCCTTGTACTCTATACCTTCAATGAATACCTTCTAAAACTTCCATCTGTAAGATGTAGACTAATGCTGAACTTCATTCTAATCTTTGAGATCTCTATGTGAAAAGAGCTTTATAAGAAATGTGTGTTATTCTTATTACTTTTAATATGAAATTATTCTTTTTAAATTCGCAGGCAAAAATAATCCTGGTTATTGCAGTCCTCTGTAAATCCTGTCATATTTTAATTAGAATCCTGCTGGAAATAAGTACAACTATTTCCTTATCCTATAAAGGACTGGAACTAATAAAAACTATGAAGAAAAATAATCTAAGACTTTCAGCAGATTAAAAATCTCTAACACCCTCCCCCCGCCCCCCCCCCCCCAACCTCCTGCAATAATTTATGCCTGTTCCCGGTTTTGCAAGTTTTGCTGTTAAAATGGAGGGGTATTTTAGTTTGAATACTGAAAAAAAATCAAGTAAAAACTCATAATAATGCTAACATGGTAATATTGAGGATCATCCACATTCAAATAAGATGATACAAAGTTTTGATGGTCTTACATGGCTGCATGTGATATAACCAAAGATATCTTTAAAACTTCAAATGCTCTGCTGGCAATGGGCATTCCCGTTTGTTCTTCTTGGGTTAGCATGATCCAAAGCCTAGAAGGCATGGGGCAGGTCACTCCTGCCTTTGAAATTTTCTGCATCTGCTGAAGTGTTCATCAGATACTCTAGCATGTATTTCTTGTTTTAAAGGTTACACAGAAGGATGTAAACCTCAAAAGCTTTTGATTTATATAATATTTTGAATTCTGGGAATTGATGTAGCTATTGGAAAAAGTAATATTTCATGCTAGTCTGTAAAAGATTTGTTGAAATCTGCATTTGTCCTTTTAGGTCTGCTTTGGATCTGGAAAGGAAAGAATTCTACTACTTTTACAGTAGAAGCAGTTTAGATTTGCTAACTTGAAGGCAGGTATGTCTTCTGCAAAAACAAAAGTAGGGATCAAAGCCCATGGCTCGTAATCAGTCAACTTCCAGAGAGCAGCACTGCAAATTAGAGGAAAAATAGTGTTCCTAGGATGTGTGAGCACTGGAGAAAGAATACACATCCCCACTTGGCATATTCCCCTAGTTTAATGGTCCCTAGGATTCAAATGTACATTTCAAAGCTCTCTTTCAAATGCTTGAAGTTAAAGAACTTGCCATGAAATCAAGGACTGTGTGTGTATGTTTTGAAAGGGTCTTTTTGTTGTTGAAAAATTTAATTACCTTCTTACCTCTCATGGTGTAAACTTTTAGGCTCTGTATTTTTGACAACGCAGGCTCATTTTGCTGATTTTTTTTTTTCTGAATATTTCTAAGCAAACTTGTTTCTTGCTTTTTGTCTTTTTTGAGATTGTGGTAAGAACTTCGTGGTGTCGTCTGGGGGTTGTGCCACGTATCCTCTGGGGTCAGAGCTCTAACTGGGGAAAGAGCGAGACTTTGTTTCCTGAATACTTAGGACTATGCTGACTTGCTGCAGCTATGAAGCTGGCTCCCTGACTTTCCAATTGGCAACTTAAACTGATTTTTTTCCCAGTTCTGCTGAAATGAGCAGCACCAAACTCTTAAGTGACTTACTGACTTTTCTGTTTACATTTGAAGGGTAAATTAAGGAATGATAAAGTGAAGGAGAATTCCAATAGACCTTTCTCCTTCCCTGTCTTCAGATAGCTGTTCCACAGGAAAATGGAGAGTTAATTTTGGTAAATGATGCTTATTATCCTGATGTATCCATTGGACTGTAGAGCTATCGAATAGATCTAGCTTTCACACAGATACATACTTGCAATTATTTCACTAATATTTGCATGCAAACTAGCAGGCTTTATTTTGGCCTGTTATAAAATTTGAAAGAACTTCATCCTCATACTCATAGATCAAAGTAAATATATGAATGATATACCCATTTATCGTTATGTTCAGAAGTTATTGGCGGATAATCTGCCATGCTCAATTCTTACGTTACGTGGACTCTTCTTTTCCTGAACCTACGCACTCTTATTTAACAAGAAGATTGTTCTGTCTCTGTAAATACACTATTGCAGAATGTCCTGTAAGTGATTCTAACTCTGTTTTGCCCATTAGGGGTCTTCCAGATGCTGTGTTGCAGCTGTTACTGGGGTGGTTTGTTCTTTGCTTGCTGCAACAAGATCAGGTTGTGCCAAATCCTGTAAGAAATGTTTTAGTGATCAGTGGAAAAGCAAAGGGGTCCATAGGTCAGCAGGGAATGTGGGAAAACAGGTGCTCATGTTACCTATTTTGTTACTCTTCTTTTTCTGGAAGACTAAACTGTGAGGTAACATGGATATACAATAGCTTACGTTGAGTTGTGCATGACAACAAGGTGTTCATAGAGTACCAGCTTGTTAGAATATACAAACTATCTGTTCCAGTGTGAAAATACTCTTGCTGCCTCAAAGTGTATGAATAATCTGAAATGATACGTCCAGTGCAAGGGACAAGACAAGACTAAGTTTTTTGTTGTTTTTTTTCCACTGCTACAAAGATTTTGATAATACTTTTTTTTTTTTTCAGTAAGGAATGTTTGTACTGTCAACTATCCAAGTGCTTCTTGTGGTAGAAGTGGAAGATGTCTTCATCAGAAAGCAGAAATGGACCAGCTTAGTTTAGACAGAAGGCATGAGCTTGATGTGATTTTGCATCCATCCAAATACTAAGAAGTCCTCAGTCAGAGATAGAAAATAATTAGAAACTAATACAAATCTGGCTGCAACTTTCCAGTTCTTGACAGTTCACCTCCGTCTCTTCTCACAGCCTTTAAAGGTTTTTTATAAATAATGAAAATGTGGGACGGAGATAGGGAAGAATGGGGGGAAAAAGGAACAGAAAATGCATGAAAGGTGAAAAAAGGAGAGAAAAAATAATGGAAGATTGTAAGGGAAGTGGAGAAAGGGGGTAGCGGTAGAGAAAAGGATATAGAGAAGAAAATTAAAACAATAAAGGGAAGAATTAAATTCTCGTTTAACAGGTATAAAATGTTCAGTTACTTTAGCTCTAGGAAACTGATGAAAGCTAGAAATATTGAACCTTTAATAAGGACTTCTGAAAGCTTTTAATTACATTTTATTCAATTAAAATGGATAGATAAAAGTAGCTGCTAATAAGGATGTGAAAATGCTGTTGGTTATTTAAGAAAAATTAAAATGAAATTCAAACTTTTCTGAAAAGCCTCTGTGAACAATTACATAATTTTGATACTGTTGTATTTCATGATTTCAGAGGCCCTCTATAGGTGTTTGCCATACACCTATATGTGTTAAATTATGCAGTAGTTAAACACAACAATCTATTTTGCAGAGATGCTCCTAATTTTATACTAAACAGCAACCAAGCTCTTCCTTGTAGTAAGATTTATAGTCCTTTTGGAATACTATGGGTAGCCAGTATTTTTATGCTCTGTATTTCTGATAATGTAGGCTCATTTTGCTGATTTTTCTGAATATTTATTTATGCTTTTTATTTTAAGAGGTAGTACTGTAACATTGAATGGATTGAAGTTTTAGATATGGAGTTTCCTTGTTTCTTTACATAATAGAGCCTTAAAACTTTGGATAGGGGCATGCTAGCGTTATGAGCCATTAACTTGGACTTTTATTTATTTATATCAATGGTTTTCTCATTACAGATGAGGACGGTTGTCCAGATTCTGCCTTTTCAGTGCTGCTCTTCCAGCTTGTTCCTTTGCATTGCCTTCCGCTGGTAGTTGACGCCTCCCCCCGCCTTCCTCTAAGCAGCCTATATAATTGGTCAACTTCCCACCCTCGGCCACTGTCATTCTGTTTTATACTCTTCTCCTATCCTCAGAAGCTCTGTGAAGAGCAGGAGGAGGTGTTTTATTTATTCTATGGAGTCTTGAGCTGGGAGTAAAGCTGGCAGCTTTACTGGAGAAGGATGTCAGAAACTTTGAGCAGAAGGCCTCATGGTGAGGAAAAAGGCAGGTGACTGGATAGTGTATCTTTAGGAGAGAGGAGGATTGGTTGGGGGGGAGTTCAGAAAGACAGAGCAGAGCACATTGAAGGTGTCAGAATGAAAATTAAATTGGGTACTTTTTTCCCCTCCTTTAGAGGGCAAAATGTTTATCCAAATGATATACTTCACTTGCTATATACTTTACTTATCCATACATGCAGATGAATAGTTACTGGGTGTATATATATTTTTTTCCACCAAAAAAAAGTGATGTATATAATACAATAGCAGTAGCATAGTGCACTATCTTATGGAAAAATCTGCACTGCCATCATTTGATTATTCATGTTTTAGGCCATAACCCTTTGTCCATACCCCAGTGCATGGATAATTCAGTGTAATTGCTAATGCTGCTTTGAAAAGAAGATGGTATTCTCATGACGATGAGTGCTTCAAGACTGACTGTTCCAGAAATAGTGACTTCTTTATGTCTTACATTCATAGAGATAAACTTACTCAGGTGTTGGAATTTCCAAGCATTCTGATGTGTCCCCCAAATTAAATGTAATTCATCTTCTGACAGAAATGGGGTTCAAAGTACACGAGTATTACCAAACCTAGAGCGACTTAACTTCTCAGCCCAAGGATGAGATGATGGTGAACATTTTATCCAGGCTTATGGGGTTTCACAGAAGAAAGCTTAGATATGCCAAGGTTATTGAGAAAGTGTTCAATTGTGGAGTTTGCAGCTGATTAGAGTGCAGCAACCTTCACAGTGATGTGAGCACCAATTCATAAGCAGAAGACTGTTCTGTGTGTTTAAAACTCGCTCTGTGCTATCCATAAACTGAAACAAAAAATTTTGAGACGATAACAACAGCTTCAAACTGCAAATAGTAAAAAGATTGCATAAAGCAGTGGATTTTAAAATAGGGGGACTTGACTGGCAATTCTGAGGTAAGATTGTTTTGCTATAATATCAGGTTTTGCATCTTACTGGCTTGAATGGTAAAAGAAAACAATTGAATGTCTCTAATTGGGTCATTTAAGTTCAATTAACATTAATTTTATCTTGTAAAGAATATGTAATTTAAAAATATATGTGCACATTTCATAACACATTGGAAGGCTATGTTACAATTTATTTATTGTAAGGCTTTTCTGGCTAGCTTTAACACTTGTAATATAACTCAGTAAAGGGTAATTCAGGTTCATTCACTGCTTTAAAATGAAGTGAAGTGAAAATTAGGAAAAGATACAATGCGGTAAGATTATTTTTTCCCCCTACATTGCTTAGCAGACTCTACTCTAGTTGTCAGAGACATGAAATGTGTGACGTAACTGAGATTTCAGGTAAAACGTTTGTCTTCCTGTTGCGAGCACTGACGTGTGTAGATGTGTGCTGCTTGCATCTTGTTTGTGAGGCAGGTGTATTCCAGCATAAGCACTGCAGTCGTATTTCCCCTGGCTGTGTAGGTCAGCCTACCTCTTGGAGTATGGTGCTACTATCTTCCCTCTCACGTACTTTTGTTTGTTTCTCAAGACAGCAAGGATTTGGCATAGAGAGAAGTGATGCTGCGTGTTTTAGTCTTGTCCCAGCATTGAGCTGGGTGAAGACCAGAGCTGGGACTTAAGGACAAATTTAACCAGTTTGACTTAAACAAAATACTGACCACATCTATCATTCCAAGTCAGATTGTCGTGATTGTTCACTTTTCTTTCTTTTTATAAATTTAAATTCTGGGGGATAGATTCCTGTATTAGTTTCTGGCAGTGAGTCTTGCTGCTACCAGTTTTTGTTGAATTGTTACCTGCTGACATTTTCTTCATGATTTGTACCATTTTTTAACAGTATTGAATGTGGATCAGAATCAAACTCCAGAACCATTTTAAGAGGTGCATTTTTATTTTAATATTTTTTTTCACTTTTTTAAGTCAGGTATATTGACTATTTGAGATCTATCTTAAGCCGTACTTCCCTATACATTACTTAAAACCACTGAACTATGGCTTACTACAGATCATCCTATGTCAGATACAGCAGATTAATAAACTAATGGAATTGATGTGCAATATCATATTATGCATAGTAGCATCTTCTTATTAGGTTATTTCAGGAAAGGAAGAACAGTCATTCAGAAAAAAAACCCAAAACACCCAAAGTCTTACAGCGTTACGGTTTGATTTCTCCTGCCCCCTTGCCCCGCTCCCTAATCAACTTAATCAAAATTTTGCCCATGCCATTCCAGGGAGATTATTTTTCATATGACAACAATAATGGTGTTTTCCTTTTGTTTGACTGATATTTTTGACATGGGCTATAAGCCTTAGTGGTTTCATCAATAAAAATATTAATTTGATAAATGTCAATGGATGTTTCCTAATCTGTAATCATAGTGATGTTCATGTATGTGTCTTCGCATATTTTTTGAGACGTCATGATCTTGGAAACTTGGACCAAAATTTTCTTTTGTACGAAGGGCTTTACCTGAAGTCCTTAAAGTGCGTGGCCTCAATGCTTTGCCTTAATATAGCAGGTGAAAATTTATTCTGCCAGCCATGTTGTGATAAGCATTCTTCTCTACAGTAATGCTGTCAGTAGGAGTCCCTATATTATGTGAAACCACATTATTTACGGATTTTGCTCCACTGTGTTTTTCCTCAAATTCTGAAGAATTGTAACTGCCAGACCTTTCCAGACTGATTTATTGTGATTTTAGCTCAAATTGCCATGAGAATATCAAGTTTGGTATTGGTGTCTCCTGTTGAATCCTGTTTATGTATAGTAACACTTTGTTTTCATTACACCCAAAATACAGAAGCTGTTGGCCCTTAAACCGCTGTAGGTGGGCTATTTCAGTACTCTCCAAGATGTTGCGTGGCCATTTTAGTCATGTTTTATTCAAAAGTTAGAAAATAGAGATTGTTGCACTACATAACTTCTTTTCTTGTTACTCTGTATCTAGATTTGCCTGTTGTGTGCTTTGGACAGGAGTGGTCATTGCTGTTTGCTTCAGATGGCTGGAGGAGGTGGGATTTTGTTACACAATTCACTATCCCAAGGCACCTTTGTACCTTTCTATTTGTCTTGTGGGGCACATAGCTTAGTTATTGTCTCTTTCTTAGTGATCTCTGTTCAATTTACTGTGTCAATTTTTCTCTGGAACATCCTATATTCGCTGCTTGAGTCTTAACCCAGGTCTCCAACTTTTTCCAGGGATCTTTGGGGATTTGTGTAGTTTATCTAGATTTTATTGTCTTCAGCCTCATAAAAATGGATCTTCCTGGGAGACGCCAATGTGTGTGTTATACCTCGGGTTGTTGTTTGCTGCAGCATGTAAGTTCCATGGTCTTTTAATTTAACCTCCAGTCTCCTCCCGTGTGAGGTTTGGATTCTCTATAGAGCACCTTCTTGTAGCCACAATCCAAAGTGGATGGACTTATGTGCCAAATTGAAGCTGTTTCATTGAAACCTAATACTAGGTCTTCAAACAGTCTTTTTCTGATCATCTTTCCCCAAAGTCAAGTTTCAGTTTCTCTCTTACTCTGTGATGGTTAGTTATCCTACTATTGAAAAACATGTTCTTCATCCTTAGATAATGTTCACATTGTTTTACATAGTCAATCTTCTTTTAAACAGCATAGAAAAATATAACTGGAATTTAGTATTTTTCATTATTTTTAGCAGCTTCATGTTTTCTTTCCTTTGCTTAAGTTAAATGAAAACTATTAAAGATGTCGAGAGCTTCTGAAGATGGGTTTTGGGAGCTAGGACCTCACTGACATTTAATGGGGAAAAAAGCCTACTTCAAAATTGTTTGATACTCTTCTCACGCTATAGAAAGCACCGAGTTCTATCAGAGTCTAGGAGTGGTGGAATTAAGTATGACAGTATTTAAGAAGATAATAAATGTCAAAAAAAAATAATGAGTTCGGATGTTGCTTAGCTCAGAAGAGAAGGCACAGATAAGAAAACCTGAAGCTTTCTGGTAAAACTAACAGGAAAAAACTTAACCTTTTCTAAAAGATGCCACTAAAATTACAGAGGAGGAAAGTCAGTGAAAAGCTGGTTATCGAATATCTGTTGTGTCAAACTTGTCAGATGTCACTCCAGGGCAGTAAGGAAGAAGCTTACAATTGGGCATTTTAGCAGTATGCATAGGGTTTGCATATGAAGAAAGACTGTAATAAAAACTGAATCAGGATTCCAGAGGTAAACGGCTAATATATGCTAAATTGCTGTTCCAAGTAGTTCTGCTTATAGCCGAGAGCTCTCTGGGAAGATTCTGTTCAGGCTGACCATACACTGGGAATAGAATTTAACAGTATTTTTTTTTTTTTTAAAGAAAAATTGACTGGTAGAGCAAAATGCTGAATTTCAGTCAGACTGTAAAGAGTGATTTTCCTGCTTTGCTAAAGCCAGTTTCTGTTTGAATTTGAATGTTTGAACTGTGTTCCATTTTCCCCATTGCAGTATTTAATACTAGTTTTTGTTCTTTTTAAAGTCAGAATAACAAAATGTAGATTCAATCTGTACTTTTTACGTGGGGTATTATTATTGTGGACTTTGCTAGTCGACAATACAGTTTGTCAGGGAAAATAAATTGAGCCACGCTTGAATGTTGTGGATTTTTGCTTTGAGGGTATTTTGTTGCTTTCGTGAGCTCAAGCATAAATGTGATTATCTTACAGATATTATTGTGGTATTCATGTCATCTGAGACAAATTCTTATTTTGAATGAATTTTGATTACAGCTACTTTAAATATTCCCACCCCCTCTGCCAAAGCCAAACTTTAAAAATACAAATCTTTCCATATTAGGTGTTTCTTTACAAAATCTCCAATTTGCTGTTTGGTTTTTTTTTAATGTGTTGATAAAAATTCTGTATCAGTTTAGCAAAGAATTATATACCTTCACATGGGCATCAGGCGTTATGCCAAGTGCAAGGTCCTGCTCCTGGGTCAGGGCAATATCAATATAGACTGGGGGATGTAAAGGCTGAGAGCAGCCCCGTGGAGAAGGACTTTGGGATACTGGTGGATGAAAAATTTGACAAGCTGACAATGTGCACTTGCAGCCTAGAAGGCCAACCGTATCCTGGGCCACATCAAAAGAAGTGTGGCCAGCAGGTCGAGGGAGGTGATTCTACCCCTCTACTCTGCTCTGGTGAGACCCCACCTGGAGTACTGCATCCAGCTCTGGAGCCCTCAGCACAGGAAAGACATGGACCTGTTGGAGCAGGTCCAGAGGAGGGCCACAAAAATGAGCAGAGGGCTGGAGCACCTCTCTTATGAGGACTGGCTGAGAGAGTTGGGGTTGTTCAGCCTGGAGAAGAGAAGGCTCTGGGGAGACCTTATTGTGGCCTTCCAATATATAAAGGGGGCTTTTAAGAAAGACGGAGAGAGACTTTTTACCAGGGCCAGATTATTACACCATGTGTTTTGTGTCAATTTCACTAACAACAAAAGAGAGAAAAACATTTACACAGTCAAATACAGAATATATTAATTGCAGTTAAATGCTACTAAATGGTTTTTTAGATCATTACAACTTTGCAGAAACTATAGACTAGTCCTCAATTTGGCTAAAATATGAGGAAAGGAACAAAGGTCATCTTCTTGGGCCCTGTTGTTGGTTTGTGGCAGTATATATAAATACAGTTTTTGTTTTTGTACAGTTGCAGTTCTTAAATGCAGGCATACCACTGTGCTTATCTCTGCAGCTATATAGGCATTTGTCATGCATGTTTTTTGACAAATTAAACAGAAAAAGGAATTGGAATTTTAGAGATGAAGAGTTGAGCCACTGGGAGATTAAAATACTTGCACAAGGTCATAGAGGAAATCTGCGATCAGACAGGGAACCGCTCATAGATCTCCTGAGTCCCATTCTATTTCCTTTTCTTTGGGATGAGCCCTCCTTTTCACACAAGGTTAAGGATTTGCCTGTTACCCCATTGCTTTTGAGTAAATCTTTCATTCTGTAATGTAGCTACTTAGGCACAGAGGAGCAGGTCTCTTGCTTTTTATCACATAGACGACTTCCAAGGGCCTCAGCCTTCCATAGCTGTGAATGTATAGGCAAAAATTGCTTCCAACGTTCAGGACTACAAGGAAAGTGTTTTGTGTTTTGGTTTGGGTTTTTTTTTGCTTTGTTTTTTTAGTCTATTATAACGACCTCTTTCTGT
The DNA here is from genome assembly GCA_017639485.1 of Pluvialis apricaria. Classification (NCBI taxonomy): domain Eukaryota; kingdom Metazoa; phylum Chordata; class Aves; order Charadriiformes; family Charadriidae; genus Pluvialis; species Pluvialis apricaria. Next base: position 100,798,758 of record CM030009.1, read on the forward strand.
ATTTCTGTATTGTTATAACTCCTTTTTATGGAAAAGAAGGAATCTCCTCCTAACAAGTAGTACTAGACACCAGGAGAAAAGAATTGAATAGGATGATCAGGGTTAACTTATAGGATGTAGCTTTTTTTTTTCCTTTTATGCATAGTTAATAATTTAATTTGGCTATTAGAGAGAGTAAGGTTTTTCTAAATTGGACTATTCTAAATATAACAGTACCGTTATGGATTCAGAATCTGGTCGTAAGGGGATTGCACTGCACAATATGCAGTCATCTGAATATTGTGGATTGCAGTACAAATGCACCATACTCAATTTAAATTTGCAGTATCTGTCTGGTCCTTTATTCTGTAGTGTTAAGTGTGTTATTTTATTGCTTGTTTTAAACTGCATTTTGATGTGGGCTGCCTCAAACAGCTATCCATCGTGGAATTTGGGTAGAAAATGCAGTGTGTGAATGAGAAGTAAATAAGGTATTTTGGGCATGTTTTTTCTATTTGCTACTCAGTTGAAAATGACATGGTTTCTTCAGTGGTCTCCAAGAATCAGAGGTCAAGAATGTATTTTATTGCACAAGTGGCTTCTGTGGTCTCTGCCAATAGATAGAGACAGAGGACAACAACATTTTAACTTTTTTTTTAATATAACAACAAAGACTTTCCCAAAGCTTAACAAAAATAGTATTAAATAATGATATCGTATCCCTAAGTTGGAAAATTAAATAATTATTCTATTATGGTTTATCACTTATAAAATTTTGCTAAATAATACAATACTACTCAGTAAAAGCAAGTTCTTAACTCTGAAACTGCTGAGAGTATCTGCATTATATTGTTGCTGCCTTCACCTGCAGTTTGTGCAGCGTGCTGCCAGTGATATTAATGTGACTTTAGATATTGAAAGACTAAAGTATTTTGGAGCTGATCGCTTGCCAAAATGTGAAGTTTTGAGTACTTTTTTTTTCCAACACCAGCTTTGTTCGTTAATTGGGGGATATAATTTCAACCATTAAAAATTTTAGTGTTATTTTGTGTTTTTCCTAGAAGCTTTCACTCCAGGCAGCAGCTCACTGTCCATCTCTTTCCATAGAAAAAGTGAGTGAATTAAGGTAAACCTGTCTCATAACCTGAGACATCTCTGTTTATGGTATTCCATAAGGTACTTTTTGATCTGGCTGATAGAAGGCCCTCTGGAATTTAGTCCCTCATTTGAATGCTCAGTAGTGTAAATGCCATTGCAAGCTCATGACCTCTGAATTCTAAAACTTCCCCATCCCTCATGATTTAAATGTTTATAGCCTGAGGTGCGCAGACTGGGAAACAATGTTTGGTCCAGAGGCATGTCACAGTACTGCCAGGATAATGATCTTACCTTGAGTAAGAGTTATTCTGAAAGAAAAACAGTGCCATTTTGCTGTAACAATTTATTGAAGACCTTTAAAACATAATTTTTAGGTGCAAGCTGAAATGGAGTTAAAGGAGCTTAGATGCCTAGAATTAGGAGTCTTGTAGGATGAGGGTGTGTCTCAGTATTTAAGCAGGCAGGAATCCAAAGATAAACCTATCAAAAAAACCCCAAAATATTACCATCACTTTAAGAAAACCTGGCAACTGCAGGGGAAAAAAAGTCTTTGTCCATTTGGGTTCATTCCTAAAGGGATATTTTTAAGCTGTTTTGTACAACTTTACAAGCAAACCAGTAGCTAGAAAACATGGGTACTGATGATTCAGCACTTCGAAGTTTAAAGGTATTTTTTAAGATTTTTCTTTTGTGTGTGAACATGAGTCATAACTCATGTTCAAGTCTATTATTTCTAGCCCTGTGGAAGTATAGAATTAACCTTATGCTGTAAGTAAATTGCATGAACATCAGACTGAGAGATGATGCAGCATGTCCCTCATTGAGAAAATCTGGGAAGACATGTTTGAGGAATGTAATTACTGCTAGTGAACAAAAGAAGTATTCTTCAGAGGTCAAAATATATAATCTCTTTGATTGTTGGTATAGCTTCCTTTGAAATGGGTGAGTAGCCCATCCCCACTAACCATCTTTTCTGGGTGCCATCTTTCTAATGGTGCCTCACTCAATGGGCCTGTTGAGTGCAGAAGCCCTGTAGTGCTTTTTTTCCCAGGACCTGGATGTATGGAAGCCTGTTATTTAGGCTGCATAGTGGACGGTGGGGGGAGGAGAGGGGAAGTACTAGTATCTGCTGCTTACTACATATGTATATTTGCATAACAAGTTACTCAATCGTTTCCACCTTTTAGTGAGCATCTTGCACCTAAAAGTTCTTAATTAATATTTACTTTCTTGTTATTGTTCTTTTTTCATAATTCTTGCACTTTCCCTGTCCTGAATTGTTTTCCTATGCTGTGTGATGCCCTTGTTTCACTTAGATTACAAGCTCTAGGAGGCAGGTGTGAGCTGTTATGTAAATATAGTATGGTAGTACATAAAATGCTTTTTATCACTTGTTTGTCAGGAAACTGATCACTGCAAAACAGAGTTGCCTGTAAAAGCCATCAGCAAGGACTGGAGTCTATTCACCTGCCCAAGTGTCACTCAGTTCATATTACCGGCTCATTCAAAGTTTCAACTCAGTTGAGCTCTTTCTTGTGGACACGTCCATGAAGATGCTTTCCATTGCCATCTGTAATAGGTCTGTTTGCTTTGGTAACCTTTGGTGTTTTCCAGTTAAGCATCGAATCCATCATCTCTCCAACTGTTCTCTCCGTGAATATTGTTCCACTCCATGGAAGTTATTCTTGATTATCTCTGCAGGTGTACCAACCAATAACCAGTGCATCCTGGTCTGAATAGGAAGGCCTTCCTGCCCTCACAACAGGGTCTAGACTGCACTGCTCTTTTGTTTACAAAATAATATAATCCAGTCATTCTTAATGTACCTCTTGCAACACACTGTTGTGTTTTTCTAGGCATTTCTTTGTTTCTTAAATCGTTAGCCGCTTCTGCCCACTTCTGACTTTATTCTACCTTTTATGCACCCCCACATTGTATTTTGACTTCAACAAATGTCAAACACATTAAGCTGTAAAACATGCATCTTAATCACTCTTCCATCACTCTTCTTGCTTATCTTTTCAGAGATGAACCACTAATTTCACAACCTCATAGAGCTAAGCAAAGATACAATATTAGCCTGCATGCTTACCAAATACACTTCTTTAAAGCCAGCATCCTGTTTTTTCAAGTTAAATAAACACTGATGTATTCAAATTACTAATTGCAACAAAGACAACTGTTAATGGATTGGCAGGACAATGAGAAAAGAAGGGAGAATGTTGGGGTGGTTAATATCAGTTTCCTTGTGAAGAAACAAATTTTTGAGCAGAGAAAACCAGCATGAGAGGCACCAGAGACTGGCTGAATGAATGCCCTGAAGAGCAAGTCTATCCACGTGAATTCAATTGGGTTAATAAACAATATTTAAAGAAAAATCTACAAAACCTCAAACCCCTAGATTGGTAGTCAAAGATGCAGAATGGCAGTAGGGCGACATGCTGAGTTATTACTGAACAGCTACACCAGGTTGGGATAATAGAGACTTGACATAAGAGGGATAGGAGACAAGCTAGAGAACTAAGCTTGAAACAATCATAACGGAAGCTAGCGTAGGAGTACAAGCATGTAGGAAGTAAAAACAAGACAGCATATAGCTGAAATGAATTGCATGAGAAGAAAAAGTGAGAACAATTGGGAAAATTGAAGAATAGGGAAGGAGGATCCTCATATTGCTGTTTGCAATCATAAAAAGACTACAAGAGAGAAGATAGTAGCAGCAGCGAAGTCTAAGGGCAAAACCAGTGTTTCAGTGAGGTCACAGAAGCAAGAAAATTTTTACATGTGTATTTTAGTGTTATGTGATGGAAGCTGCAAGGAAAAAATTTTTTGCATCAACAGCAGGAGGAGGTTCTGAAAATGCAGTGGTATGCAGGAGCATACCAGTGATGAGCATGCCACACAAACGTACACCTGACATGACTTTTTGCTGCTTGGCAAAAGCCAGAACTACACTTTTCTTGAAAAATGTTACTTTGCTGCCATTAAATCCTCTCCATGATAAGTTAAATGATTTGGCTAGAGTTGGTGTCATATTGTTATATGTTACCTTATTGGCTGTTAATCACACCTTAATATTCCAGCTTTCTCCATAATAGAAGATTTTTTTTATTAACTGTGATTTTGTCAGGTGCTTATTTATAACACCTATTCCTGATGCTCTTATCTTGCTACTGCTCCTTGCTCTTTCAGTGGGAAAGGGCAATTCAGGGGAGATTTACCGAGGACCCAGCTGTGAATCTTTTAGCACCAGACTGCCATGTGCATTTCTCTGTCATTGACATGGTATGGCTGCTACACAGCTCCCTTTGAAGAAAGGCTTTGTCTGCCTCTGTGGAATTTTTGCTTTGACATTAGATAATGTATTTTTGGTTTTATTCAGTGTCTGAAAACTTCTCTGAGTTTTGCATTGTTTTTTGGAACATTTGCTGTTGATGCTCAAGCTAGGAGTGTGATCATGGCGACAATATTCTACCTTTAAACATCTGGTGCAGAGCATGCACAGAAGAGTGGAAACTGAGTGTATACTAACATCAAGGCCATCTTTTTTCACTCTTGGGGTCCTTACTTTCTGTTACATTTGACATCACTTCTCTTCTAGAACTGTACAGAATGTGAAACAGGGAGAAGTCTTCAGTCATATAATACAGGATGCAAAGGCAAGTACCAAGTTATACTTTTGCAAACCAAACTCCATCACTAAGGAACACAGTTCATTGCTGTACCATAGTGATAATGGTAATGATAAAATGATACTGTTAAGGTAAATGGAGTTAATTCTGCAGAACTGGTTGGTTTCAAGTGGTCTTTGCAAGGTCTGGAGGTTGTGGGGAGGAAAGAAAAATTTTGTGTCTCCTTTTTTATTATTTAACAGACTCACAGAATGGCAAAATATACAAAACCCACAAAACTCCATGTGAAGACCATTTGATTCAAAAGAGTAACAGGCGAAAGAGTTTAATGGCTCAGGTAGTAAAAACACTATAATTGTTTTCTTATGTTTAAATGGAATTTCCTGTATTTGGATTTCTGCTCACTGCCTCTTGTCCTGTCTGTCACTGGATACCACTGGGAAGAGTCTAGGTCTATATTCTCTACACCTTTTCTTCAGCTATTTAAAGACTTTGATGAGATCCCCTGTGAGCCTTCTCTTCTCCAGGCTAAACTGTCCCAGCTCTCTCAGCCCTTCCTCATTTGTGAGGTCCTCCAGTCCCTTAATCAGCCTTGTGCCCTCTGGACTTTCCAGTATGTCCATGTCTCTCTTGTACTGGGTTGCCCAGAAAAGGACTCAACACTCCAGATGAGACCTCACCAGTGATGAGTAGAGGGGAAGGATCACCTCCCTCAACCTGCTGGCAACACTCCTCCTAATGCAGCGCAGGAGGCTGTTGGCCTTTTTTTGCAGCAGGGGCACATTGCTGGCTCGTGGTCAACTTGGTGTCTGCTAGAACTGGTAAGTCTTGTTTTGCGAATCTGCTTTCCAGCTGTTTGGCCTCCACCTTGTACTGGTGCATGAGGTAATTCCAGGTGCGGGACTTGGCAATTCCCATTGCTGAACTGTGAGGTTCACGTTGATGCATTTCTCCAGGCTGTTGAGGCCCCTCTGAATGGCAGCACAACCCTCTGGTGTTTTAGTTGCTCATCCCACTTGTGTGTGGTTTGAGGGAGCACTCTGCCCCATCGTCCAGGTGAAGACGTTAAATGGTATTGGACCCAATATTTAGGTCTTAATTACCTGCCTTAGTCTTGAATTGAATGCTACCCTTACATGGATTCCAAATGTGAATATATTAAGTAGGAAGAATATGGAGCACACATGCAAATACTGTCAAGATAAGTGAGTAGACTTTTTCCTTGTTTATAATCTCTGTGTGGTTAATGGAGTTAGGAAGATTAGTATGACAAGTAGAACAGTAGGAGTCTGCATGCACTTAATTTGACACAACTTGTTCTTTGTGAGTTGTTCATAATACATCTTTGTCTAACAGTTAAAAAGCTACTTCCACAGCAAACATTTAACTTCCTGTAGTTTTTTTTCTTCCTAGTATTTTCTATGAGCATTTGCTATGGGTTTTTTTCTGGATTTTTTTAAGTACTCATCTGTTTCAGTCCAGTAGTCTGGATTTAGCTAGCAGCCTCCTTTGGAACTTACTAGTTTGTTAGCACTTAATTTTCTGTATTGTAATTTGTTCTCTTTTCTTTTTCTTGCTGGTTTTGTCAGTGGTGTCACTATTTTCTTTTATGTAGTTCATCTAGTCTTACCTTGAAATGTAACCTGCAAATCACTTGCTTCCTATTTAAGTAAAAAGTTTTCATAGTTGTTTTTGTATTGGCTAAAGGCTGTCTGGTTACCGTGAATTGGGTAGGGTATACTGTTTTCTTTGTACCTGGGAGCAAGGCTACAATGTTGCACTGATTCAGGAGTTTTTGTGGGTACCACAGAGCTAGTTTTGAAGAAGTGGTGTTTTTGTGGAATGAAGAACAAACAGTAAGCAAAAGACAAGCAGAACATTAGCCCTTTGGATTAATAGGAAAGTATAGAAGACTTATAGGAAATATACTCGCTCAAGGAATAGGCGGATCAAACTGGGATACCCTCTGATAAAATTCTGTTATTGCAATACTGTGAAGCTGTGTTTTCTCTCTCTTTCACAGCAAATGGTAAATAAGACTGCAGAGATGTTGGGCAGCTGTCATGGTTTCAGCTGGGATAGAGCTGACTTCTTTACTAGCAGCTGGTATAGTGCTATGTTTTTCATTTGGGATGAAAATAGCATTGGTAAAACACTGATATTTTTGGTTGTTGCTACGCAGTCAAGGCCTTCTCTGCTCCTCAAACCGCCCTGCCAGAGAGTAGGCTGGGAGTGCACAAAAAGCTGTGAGGGGACACAGCTGAGACACCTGACCCCAACTGACCAAAGAGGTGTTCCATACCATATGACGTCATGTTCAGTATATAAAGCTGGTGGAAGAAGGGAAGGGAGGGGATGTTTGGAGTTTTGTCTTCCCAACTAACCCTTACGCATGATGAAGTCCTGCTTTCCTGCAGATGGCTGAACACCCGCCTGCCAGTGGGAAGCAGTGAATGAATTCCTTGTTTTGCTTTCCTTGCGTGCGTGTTTTTTGCTTTTCCTGTTGAACTGTCTTTATCTCAACCCATGAGTTTTCTCACTTCTTTTCTTCTGATTCTCTGCCCCATCCTGCAGGGGGTGGGAGGGAGGACAAAGCGAGCGTCTGTGTGGTTCTAGCTGCTGGCTGGAGTTAAACCATGACAGTGGCTGAGTTTGGGACTCACTAAGCAACACAAAAAGGAAAGGATGGAAATGAAAGGGCAAAAGTTGTAACGCTGTTCTGGGTCAACATCTTGAGGATTAAATTCCAAGAGAGCTCTGCACCACGGTGTGCACCATAAAGAGGATGTTCATTACATGTGGGATGAAAATGGACTACTCCTGCAAGTCTGCAGACCAAATAAAGCATTACTGCCTCTAACACGTGCCATTTAAGACTCTCGTACAAACATGGATGGATGGATGGAGAAAGGGAATGGTGTAAGTTTTACCAAGAACTGTAACACTGAGTGACTGCAGCTGTTTTTCCTGCTCATGTGATGATACTGCAGAAGTGAGGAGCACTCCAGTTTGACTCCGCATCGTGGATGCCTTCTCTGTGGGCTCTTTGCTCTCCTCCAGCATATATATATTTTTTTTTTTTTTTTTTTTGCTTAAAATGAGATCAGTGTTGTTTAATTCTATTCATTTGACAGTGGAACTCTGTCTTCAGGTTCAGCAAGGCTAAATGTTAACCTAGTGCAGAATCTTGAAAAACCATTTCATATTTAATATATTATATTTAATATACTATATATAATGCAGGTTGGAGTTCCATTAATCTCTAGTGGTGATTGTGTTTGCCAACTGGGTGCCTGTTCCTGTTTGGCATAAGAGCCTTCTATTCAATATCTTGTTATTTTTTTTCCTTACAATATCTTGACTTCTTCATGCTGGAGTTATTTTCTGCAGGAAGGAGGCCAGCATTTCATCTCTAGAATTTTATTTAAAAAATGTATTATGTCTTTTAAGGCATGACGGGCTGCAGGCAGTGTTTAAACTGCCACTTGCCAAATCACGTTTTGCTAATCATTTATACATTTAGGTCAGATAATAAAATTGCTACTGGAAGTTCTTACAGCCAGCAAAGAAAATCAAATGCAATTATCTCAATGACACCAATAAATATGGGCTCCTTAACCTAAGCTTTTAAAGGATACTGACTATAAGCCCATATTCATAGCGGTCTAGAAGGTAATTGCATTTTGAATAAGTCAAATGTCTGTTATGTTTTACAAACTGTAGTAGTAAAGCTTTGTTTGATCATCAGCCTGAAAAGTCCCCATCAGATCATCTGTAAGGTAGTGGAGAGACTACCTTTTCCATCAAGGTAGTGGAAAACTACAATGCAGAGATTAAATTATGAGGAATAAGAGGAAAAATAGGAATTGAAAGGATGAAACTTTAAACGTTTTATACTGTACAGTCGTCTTTTGAATTTAAATGTGGTACTGGAAGCTTGATAGGGTGCCTAGAACATCTGGATATCTTCTGTGCATGCAATTTCAGCCTAAATCTGTGTATATTATTGACAGAACCCTTATTCAAGTAAAACAAAATTAATTTCTAGCTCTTGTGATGCATTTTTGTCTCACTTTTAGAGCATTGTTCTAAATTCTTCCCAATGTTTACAAATATTTTGATCATTTCTACTAATAACTTATTATTTCGTTTTAATTTATTAGTCTTTCCTTTTCTCCTCTCAAAGATTGGTAGTATTTTAGCTTTTTCAGTCTTTTGAAATCTTGTCTTGAATTTTCAAAAATATTTGCTAGCAGCATTAGCATTACCTCAGGCAGTTTTCAGAGTCCTTTACAGTGGTGTCTCCTAACCCTTTGTATGCTTCATATCCCATTAGGTCCAGTTCTTTTCCTCCTTTTTCTTCCCCAAAGACTTCTGCGGCTGTCTCCTTGCCTCCCTCTTCTTGTTTTTCCTCTTCCATTGTTACCAGCTGCCACAAAGCTGTTGCAATCTCTTTGGCCCCACTCACAGAAGCCCCGCTGACAGCTGAAGAAGTGATACAAAGACGCTCACCCTAAGTAGAAAAAGACTTGATATCACTGATACGTGGTTCCTGGACCACGGTGCAGAGGGAGAACTGCCTTATGTGGCGCAAGTGCAACTGTCATTGGGATTGTTTGCTTCAGCGTTGTGCCATGTCTTATGAACATAGTATAAATTTCTTGAGGTTAAACCAATCTGAAAACATCTGATTGATCTCAGTAGTCTTTAAAGCAAAACTATTCCAAGATCTTTCACTTTTTAAGATAATCTTACTGTTCTAATCATGTAATCAAAGCAACTTTTTTTAACAAAGGCTAAAATAAAAAAGGAACTCATTAGCTTTGGGTATCTTGATGTCATCTGTAACTAACCTTAATGTCCCTTTATGGTGCCAAGAATTTTAAAAGAAACGAATAGTACAACTTCTAAACCACATTGTTGGTACATCTGACTTCTGTAAGGACGAAAATATACTTATGAATTTTGAGGGTTTGATGATTGTATTCTTTTAAGGTATCATCTTTCATATATTTGAAAACACCAAATTATAGTATAAAACAGATGAATAAGAAAAATAATAATATTGAACTAACCTAGATGAAGTCTTCATTTTAGATGGTTTTTTTCTACCCAAATACAACTACTTTATTCTACAAACACATTTGTTTGAAATTTTGAGAATTAAATGAGTTTTTGTTCTGAATTAAAATGGAAACAAATTTGCTGCTTTGCAGATGCTTAGCCCCTTGCTTTCTCCAACACTTCCTCCTCTAGTGTTGACTCTGCACACGTTTACATTTATTTACAATTATCAGTGATTAAGAAACTAAGTCACATGTCTATTAGAGAGATAGTTCTGTCTTGTACTTATCTTCAAGTCAGTAAGTGAGAATGCTTCATGTGTCTTTGCAACTGTCCTGTCAAATCTGGACTCTATTGGCAATGTCAAGCAAAGACATGTCAAGCCATCAAGAAACTTGCAAGATGGTCATCATTTAGAAGCAAGTGAATGTTAATGTAGCTCAGAGACCAGAGTTTACACAAAAACAGGCTCACAGATAACTGCAAACAGAAATTGACGGTAGCTAGCAAGCTGTTTTCTTTGTTCCTCATCACAACCTACAAAAAAAATCATGGGAATGTAGTTAGCCACACTAGTAGTGATAAGCCATAAAAATAAATATAATAAAACCAACCCAATTAGATAAAATGGATACTTCCATCCTGTCTGTCCGCTCCCCAACCCCAAATTTCCCTTCGTATTTCTAACTCTACTATTAAAGCTTTACTAACTTACACAGGCATTCAGTTTTACACTGCTTTGAACACAGGAGGGGGCTGTCAGTGTGCATTCTCCACATGGTCAACTATTGCTGGTTTTCCTATGCTTAATTTTTTTTTTTTTTTTCTAAAGCAAGCCAATTGGTTTTTTTCACTTTAATTTTGCCCCCATTTGTTCTGGAAATACTAAAGTGTGTGTACACACATATATGTATTTTAATGTATGTATATATGGGAAAAGCAATGGAGAAACAGTAGTTAGCCAATGAACTCCTAAAAAGCCCACAGCAAAATCAGTTCTGTATAAAGATAGCATAGCAGATGGTATAAACTGGAGTAGTATACCAGCAAAAAATGTAGAATCTGCTTCCAATGAGCAGTAGCATCTTGGCATAACTATGCAGATATTGTAGCTTTTTGCTCCTAAACAATTCCTCCCCAGTAGTCACATATGTATTAGTTTGCTTTGAGGTAAAACTGCCAGCTTATTTCTCTTCTGTGCTGCTTCAGCTCATTTTCCCCCAGCTAGCATTTTCAAGAATGACTGCCAGAGAAGGCTGCTATTCCCTAATCTGCTAGGATCTGCAGGGGCATTTTGCCTCTGCTCCAAGCCACTTTCTTTTATGTCAATAAGCCAGAGAGATGCTGGTAAGAAAAAAAGAGCAAAAAAAACTTACTTAGAAAAAATAAGGTTTGTGCATGAGCTTCATGTTTTCTAACAAGGAATCAATTCCAGTTCCAAGCCTGATATTTGACTTACGCTATTGAGAACTGCCATGACATTGTAGTGAACAAATGGCTTTGAGAGTATATTTTGACATGGATGGTCTTATTTGGAACACAGTACTTTAAAATCAGCTATTGGTATATATGATTTGTTTTTTGTTTTAAATAATTCCCTAATCTTTTAGAAGGTAATTATCAGTCTTTCATGTTATGGGAGATTGTATTGGTAATATAACTATATATATACACACACACACATATGTGTACACACACACAAAATACAGCTTTCTAGTTGTATACTTTAATTGTTTCACTTCCACTGTCTATGATTTCCTAAAGTGAGAAACAAAACTACTATTTCATAAAACATCTGAATGAATAATATATTATTTCTTTCCATAGAAATACCCATATGAAATAAAGGAGAAGTGAATTAGATCTGGATAATGTGCTTTATGAACTAGGTCATAAATTCACAGGACAGAGACTTGGCCTGTTGTTATGTATTTATGAAGTGTCATATATATTTTAGAGCACTATGCGAATTATAAATACTCTGAACAAAACCACTTTTGAAAATGGAGAACTGGTAGAGCATGCTGTGTTTCTTAACCAGTAATTGTTGCAGAAGGCTGCAGGGTCAGTACTGTGATACTGTCGTTACGAGAGCAGGCAGGAGACCGTGAGTTACAGGTTTCCTGAGAATTTCAGGTAAACTGAAGATTTTTAAATTTCAGGTAAACTGAAGATAATTGAAGACAGAATAATACATTTGTGTAGTAAGACAGGGTGAAACTATTAGAGTTCCTCTAAGGAAGATTGTGCTTTTTCAGCCTGCCAGAGTTCTTTGGAACAAAAGAAAAAAAAAAGTGGGTAAGGTACGTAAAGGTTACCTGTCAGATATAATGTTCTAGGATTTTCACAAAGCCTTGGATGAGATTCTTCATAGTAGACTGCAAAGGAAATGAATAGTGACAGAGACAGGAACATAACTTACATATGGTTTAAAAATTGATTATGCTGAAAACAATCGTAGTAGTCTGTTTCTGAAACAGCAGGAGGACCAGAGTTAATGAACACTACTGATTCTGATTAAGGGGGCTGCACAAGGGCAAAATTTCCTTATATGTGTAACTTCTGATTAGGAACAGATGTTCAGAACTGTATGAAACTCCAGATTATAAATGTGACAGTCAGATCCACCTACATTTGGGTAACTAGCTTAACGGGTAGGACTTTTTGGACAGGAGGCTATAATTTGTTGTGGATATTTAGTGCAGGATGAAGCACTAAGGGATCAACTGTTTTTATGCTACTAATTGCTAACAGAAAATAATTATAACATATTGTCTGATTATTTTACTTGGTAAGGATGAGATATGAAAATATATTAATTCTATCAAAAGCAATTGGTGCATTTAAACATTTTACTTTAAAGAACCAGTGAAGTACAAAATGCAGTTAACCATAACATGACTGACTTGCAATGAATTATGAAAAAACAACTTTAATTATTTTATAGGAAGATTAGAGAATTGTAGACCAGTTCAGGTTGGAAGACACCTTAAAGGATTATCTGGTCTAGCCCTTTGTGGGAAAGGGAGCCTCTATGAGACTATCTCGCACCGTGTCCAATCACATCTTGAAAACTTCCAGGGATGGGGACTCCACCACGTCCCTCGGAGGTTGTTCCAGTAGTTGAAGACATGCTTCAGTGAGGTGTTCAGGAAAATTAATTGATTGTATCTTTTTACCCTTTCCAAAAAATAATAAAACAAGCAGACAGCTGTAAAATTAAGGAGTGTATTAAAAACCTATAAAATGAGATAATTATGCACTATAGTCATCCCGTGAAACTAATTAACTCTACAGGGCATTTAATCAAAAACTGAGGCTTGACTTTAATTTTCTGTAAGTACTGCATACCTAGCAACAAATAAATCAAGATGACTCTCCATTACAGAGTACTTTATATTTTCTTTTAAATCTGTATAAGGTTCGTGGAAAAAATGCTATCAGATCAGAAAAGGAGTATTTTTACTGTTCCTGAAGTTCAGGCTGCATGTGTTCACAAGTTTCAGTAGGGACTTCTAAACTGCTAGTCTTTCAGCATGTTGTAGCTTCTGAGAAGCATTGGGTTCATTTGGTCATTTTGCTGGGAACAATTGGATGCTATAATGCTCATAAAAAATGACTTTGTATGTCCATGTTTACCTTGTAGGTCATGAAATGATCCTGGTAATTTTGTAATCCAGAAGTCCCAGATTGTTATTGCAAAGGAACATAAAGAGATGGTTATTTCCCTATAGCTGTACATACATATATACACATATATATAAAAATATTAACACAAGGTTTAATGCCTAACTGAATTCACATAGTTTGAGTGAAGTGTTATGAATTTTGTGGAACAGACTCGATGTAACACTTGATCATGGAATCATAGAATGGTTAGGGTTGGAAGGGACATTAAAAGATCATCTAGTTCCAACCCCTCTGCCGTATGCAGGGACACCTCCCACCAGCCCAGGTTGCTCAAAGCCCCATCCAGCCTGACCTTGGACACTTCCAGGGATGGGGCATCCACAGCTTCTCTGGGCAACCTGTTCCAGTGTCTCCCACCCTCACAGTAAAGAATTTTTTCCTAATATCTAATATAAATCTAACTTCTTTCAGTTTAAAACTGCTACCCCTTGTCCCATTGCTAACACTCCCTGATAAAGAGTCCCTCCCCATCTTTCTTGTAGGCCCCCCTTTAAGTTCTAGAAGGCTGCTATGAGATCTCCCTGGAGCCTTCTCTTCTCCAGGATGAAAAACCCCAACTCTCTCAGCCTGTCTTCATAGGAGAGATGCTCCAGCCCTCTGATCATCATCATCGTAATGGCCACCACCATGCACTGGATCATGGGGCAACAAGAAAAACTTGATTAAGCATGCCAATGATAAAAGGAAGACTAGGGAAGATATGGGGCCCTCTCCAGAAGGAAACAGGAGACCTGGTCACCTAGTATATGGAGAAAGCTGAGGTACTCAATGACTTTGTTTCCTCTGTCTTCACTGGCAATGGCTCTAACCACACTGCCCAAGTCACAGAAGGCAAAGATAGCAGCTGTGAGAATGAAGAACCATGCGCTGTAGGTGATGATCAAGTACAAGACCATCTAAGAAACCTGAAGGTGCACAAGTCCATGGGACCTGATGAAATCCATCTGTGGGTCCTGAGGGAACTGGTGGATGAAGTTGCTAAGCCACTTTTCATTTTATTTGAAAACTTGTCGCAGTCTGGCAAAGTTCCCACTGACTAGAAAAAGGGGAAATGTAACCCTTATTTTCAAAAAGGGTTTTTTCAAAGGAAGACCTGGGGAACTACAGGCTAGTCAGTCTCACCTCTGTGCTTGGCAAGATCATGGAGCAGATCCTCCTGGAAACTCTGCTAAGGCACATGGAAAATAAAGAGTTGATTGGTGACAGCCAACATAGCTTCACCAAGGGTAAGTCATGCCTGACAAATTTGGTGGCCTTCTACGATGGGGTTATAGCATTGGTGGACAAGGGGAGAGCAACAGACATCATCTACCAGAACTTATGCAAAGCATTTGACACTGTCCTGCTCAACATCCTTGTCTCTAAATTGGAGAGACATGGATTTGATGGATGGACCACTTGGTGGATAAGGAACTGGCTGGATGGTCACACTCAAAGGGTTGCGGTCAACGGCTCAATGCCCAAGTGGAAACCAGTGACAAGCGGCCTTCCTCAGGGATCAGTGCTGGGACTGGTGCTGTTTAACATCTTTGTCAGTGACATGAACAGTGGGGTTGAGCGTACCCTCAGCAAGTTCGCCAATGACACAAAGGTGTGTGGCATGGTTGACATGCTGAAGGGACAGGATGTCATCCAGAGGGGCTTTGACAGGCTTGAGAGGTGGGCTTGTGCAAACCTCATGAGGTTTAACCAGGCCAAATGCAAGGTCCTGCATGTGGGCCAGGGCAATCCCAAGCACAAATACAGGCTGGGTGGAGAATGGTTTGAGAGTAGCCCCATGGAGAAGGTCTTCGGGATGTTGATGGATGAGAAGCTCAACATGAGCCAGCAATGTGCGTTTGCAGCCCAGAAAGCCAACAGCATCCTGGGCTGCATCAAAAGAAGCACGTCAGCAGGTTGAGGGAGGCGATTCTATCCCTCTACTCTGCTGTCGTGAGACCCTACCTGGAACACTATGTCCAGCTCTGGAGCCCTGAGCACAAGAAGGATGTGGGCATGTTGGACCAGGTCCAGAGGAGGGCCGCGAAGACCACCAGAGGGCTGGAGCATGTCTCCTGTGAAGACAGGCTGAGAGAATTGGGGTTGTTCAGCCTGAAGAAGAGAAGGCTGCAGGGAGACCTCATAGCAGCTCTCCAGTATCTGAAGGGTTCCTACAAGAAAGCTAGAGAGGGACTTTTTACAAGGGCATGTAGTGATAGGACAAGGGGCAATAGCTTCAAACTGGAAGAGGGTAGATTTAGAATAGATATCAGGAAGAAATTTTTCACTATGAGGGTGGTGAGACACTGCAACAGGTTGTCCAGGGAAGTTGTAGATGCCTCATCCCTGGAAGCGTTCAAGGCCAGGTTGGATTGGGCTTTGAGCAACCTGGCCTAGTGGGAGGTGTCCCTGCCCATGTTTGCCTGATATACTGGCAGAGGAATGAGGCTTGGATGGAAGGATCTGCAATGTCCTCACTTTAAAGTGAACTGGAATGCATCTGTGGTAGGGAGAGTGCATAGGATGTGGAAAAGTGGTGAGGGCCACAAAAAGTCCATGTTCTTCTGTAATCCCCTGCCCATCCTTCCTGCCATACACAAAGTCTGTATCTACAGTAATAAATGAAACAGCACCAGGACTCGGGTACAAGGACTGGTGCTTTTGCCCACTTTGTTAAATTTGTGGTGTATTTTCTGACATGGTTTTGAAGCACTCCAACTGCAATTCTACCAGGCAAGGCCTGGGCATGGTTTGGAGCTTAGTGCAAGTTAGGCGCTATTCAGGATAGGCATTTGCCTTGGTTAGACGAGTTTAGGTGAATAGATGTGAGTTGTGTGTGACAGCTGATCTCGGGGCCAGAGAAAGGTTGTTGTCCTTATAGTATTTAGTTAGTAGGTGTAAATTGAGTTGTTGATAATATCAAATCCCTTTCATCTGTCCTTTCTCCTGCTGTCAGCTTTGTACAGCTCCACACCAGGAGACTACATTCCTCATCGCACGCTTTCCCTCTCTTTTCTCCACAAAACTGCGGTTATGCCTTTATTCTGTTTTTGCTCTTGAGTGCATTTTAGGTGATTCTTTCCACCCTATTTCCCTAAGTTGGTGTGTTTGCTTCTCCCTCCTTAAAACCTCAGTTATTCAGTTATTTAATAAATGATTCAGTACTGCTACAATTCAAAAGAACAATTCAAAAAGCAAAGCACATACGATCTCTCTCCTGGTTTCTTAAGTTTCTCCCCTCTTCCCTTACGTGCAAACACTCCAACGTCGTTTTACTTTTGCTATATTTTAGGTTCTAATTTCCTTAGGCAGGAAGCATCTGTGCCTTGTTCTGGACTTTTTTCATGAGTAATGGGAAATGGTGATAGAACATCTTGCTTTTCAGAAGCTTCTGCTGATCTTTCTAAAGACATAATGCTACCAATGGCCACAGAGTTGTCCGTACATACTAATTATAACTAGGATGAGTGATGGTCATTTTTCTGTTGTAAGTATATAACAGAGAAACGGGATGTTAGAGAAGAGCTTCAAATGGTATTACATGCAAAAAACAGTCTTGCTGCTTCCAATTTACTCTTCCTCCAAAAATATCAAAGTTCTATTCTTTATCCCAGAAAATAAAAATAAGATGTTGAAAATATTGGAAAGGAAAATAAATTAAAGATCACTTTCATTTTAAATTATGACTTACTGATTCTGAAGATGAAGAGTAGGATGCTTGTAACTGTATACTTGTTTCCATTAACTACCTGCAAACCATTAACACAAGTTAAAAACCGCTCTCAAACTTCCTTGCAGACAGTGGCTGAAAAGACAGCCTGTTTTGTTGGGTGTTATCACAGTGGCTCTAGAATACACACACAAAAGGAAAGGAAAGGAGCCTCACAGTTTTACATTGTTTGGGTTTCCTGGATTGTGAAGACAGGGTTAATGTCAGTGTTTGCACATCAAAGGAATGGTCCAGAAGCCCTGGAGTTTATGCTTGCTTAAAGCTGCTGATGTTGTATTGGAGATCTAAAATTTCAAACTGTTCAATTTGATGATGCACAATATATGCAAGATACAAAGCTGTCCACAGCATATTTTTTTAGTAGTGCTTTTCCATGTAACAGAAAGGCTGGGATAACAGGATTTAAAAGAGTTGAGGGCCTCTGAAATATAAACAAACCAGGAGAATACACATGGCAGCACAAGAGAACAGAAAAGCCACTAAACTTAGCTATTGAAATGCATGCTTTTTTCTTAATCTTTTTAGGTCTGTTGAAATGTATATGCATAACATATATAAGTAGTTTTCAACATTTCATCTGGCCATGTTAAGAGATTCTTAAATATTGTTCCTTCTGAAGTCAGTTTAGGGCCCAGTACCAGAAACTGCTCAGTTCTGAACATGATTCCTGTCACTTTTTGGTTTGGTCAAGTTGTTCATGTGGCGTCAAGTGGAATGCCCAACAGCTGGTATCTTGTACCACTTTAAAAAGTCATCCCAAAAGCACAGATTTCTGAAAATATTATTTGTTTGCATTGTAAAGTTTGTTAAATACAGTTTAAAAATAGTCTTAAACCTTTAAAATTGGAAAAATGCAGCCTAACTTTCTGTAGCTATGTTTCTACAGATGTGATTGTGTTATGCTGTACGCTGTCTGCTGCCTGGTAATATTGTTTATGCCAAGATTTGTATAGCATCTGGAGGACTAAGCACGGCATGAGTACTTAATTTATATCTGTCTGAACTGACCAGAATACTGACAACTGTATCCAAACCGCTTCCGGGGTGTTTTGGGAGAGGGATGCACTTTTCAGATGTCTGTGCTGCATGTGGTAATGGGTCCAGAAAAGTGCTGTGAGAGCTGAACAGCTGCTCAGGTGGTTCTGTCCTGGCAACAAATGGATATGTGGTGTCCGTACACCCTTCTCTGCGCAGTTATCAATTCCTGCATTCATTTTGGAGCCAAAGTCATGCTCCAAGGAGACTTTTTTGATTGGAAACAAATTGCTAGGACACCCTGAGTAGACTGAGAACTGAAGTTTTGAATAAATTCTTCTTTATGATAGTAACTGAAAGACAGAAAAGGAAGTCCTAAAAATTGTCAAATAAGTTGAACAGGCTGCTGTAAAAGCTCTCAATCTGTATTGCTCTGAGAAGACAAAAAGAACTTAAATAGAAATAGATTTTGCCAAGAACTGTTCATTTTTTAGTTAACAAATGTCTTTTCTTTTTAAGATGAGAAAATAGTTTTTAAAAAAGTTTTATTTTGAGCTATAAATATACTTGGTTTTGTTTTCTGTAATCACTGTGAACTTGCCAGTTTCTTGGGGTAGGGATGGGAAGAAAATTATATTTCACTTTCTGTGTGTTGCTAAAATTAAGAACAAGCATATTTTATAAGTCTTGCACAGATTGGCCAATCTGTCTTTCTGTAGAAAGATCAGCGCTGATAATTTTTGTTCAAGTCAAGGTAATGACTAGAAGAAAATACAGTACATTGCATCATGATTGATGAATGAAAAATACATGAAGAGGTATTTCCCATCTGTCAAAATGTCTGTCTGACAGTTGACTGGCTTGGATGTTTTGCAACACACTTGAAGTCAGACTGTGCCCTGTATCTGTTGCTTGTGTCTGGAGTGGTTGGCTTCTCTCTTTCAAGAACAGTAAAAGCAGTGCAGACAGATAACTCAAGTTCTGTACTATCACAGTCCTATTAAAATTTCATGAAATTTTGAGTATCTAGGAGACCGAGGAATAGCAGCGCAGGTATTCTGAGGCATTAAGTTAGCCTGGAGAAGACCATGCTGCTAAAAACATGTTTTTCCTTAGAAGAAGATGGTGTGGTGTTTCTTTCTAGTGCAAAGGTAAAGTAAGGTTCATTTCTCTTTAAGTCAAACAGGGAAATGTACATTTTTGCCTCTTCTATTATAAAGACTATGAAGACTGTATTAAAACTGCTTTCTCTTGGCACATGAAACATAATTCAGAGCACTGGAAGGAAATAGACTTAACTGGGAAGTGTTCATTTTATGCTCAATACAGCTTGACTTTCTAGCCCCAGAAACAGAGAGAAGAAATTTCTGAATCTAATGGTTCCCATCAAAGGATTGGAGCTGGGGTGCCATCCGAAGTTACCACCTTGTATACAAAGAGGTTGCAGTGCTCTAATGTAATGTGAGAATGAAAAATGAACTGAAATCATCATGCTCTCAGGGACATACTGTTGCTTTACAGGCGAGTGCTTAGAAGGACTGCCCTGCAATGTATCTTAAGATTAATTGAAATATTAGGAAACTGAGTGGGAATTTGTCTATGGTTATTAATATCCCAAAGTAAATGTTACTAATCAAAAACTCCAGCTTGATTATGAGTACTTTCTAGATGAGATAATTTTGAAACCCTGAGCAGAAATCAGGCTGAAAATAGTACTGTCAGAAAGACATCTTTCTTCTGAAATATATTTTACTTTATGTCACAAAAGAAATGTGATACTACGTTTTGAATCAGCAAAGTATTTAAATAAACTGGGAAAACCCCAAATTGTTAAAACTTTTAAAATCACTGACAACTCAAAGAGGTAACTAACAGACTGTTGTTTTCTTCAGATTCTGAACCATGCCGCTAGATCCATGTGCTATAAACCCCTCTCTTATACTACATTTAAAATGGCCATTTCCTGCTGAATTAGGTGCCAGGCAGTGTCTGTCAATACAGCGTGCCCTGTCCAGACTCTGCCTCCCTCTAACTGGGGATACTGTAATCCTATGTCGCTGTTCTCCCAGTTTTGCACTTTTAAACCAATATTTAATTATGTTTTGTATGTCACAAGATGTGTTTTAACCTGCTGTTTTTTTCTTCTGGATAGTAGGGCCTGGAAATAACTTAGGCTCAAAAAGCCCACCAGTATAATACTTTCAGATGCTGGGACAATCTGCAAAGCCGGGATGACACATTCACATTCTACCTTGCAAAATGAGTTGTTTGGGATGATATTTTTCTGCCTGTGTGTGACATTTGGGTGCAGTTTAGTTCTTTACTAAGGCACCTACATTTATGTATCTACATGCAAGGTAAGCTCTAGGCTCTCGTTACAGTTGATGGAGATCTAGTTTAATGCTCTCTGTGGAACGGGGAGAGATTCAGCTGAATGTCCACTTCACTAAGCTGAGCTATTTTCTTGGCTTCATTATATCTGTTGATAAGATATCTCAGGTGGGATTGGTTCATTTATCTGAATGTGGCCCAGTGCCATTTTAGATGTCCTGTGGTATCGGAGACATCACTAGATCTGACAGGTACAGGTATGACACAGGGCCTATGGGAGACCTGTACCCTTCCAGAGTGGCAGCTGGCGGCTAGACAAGGTATCTGACATTTCAGGTAGTAGTAAATCGCTATGTTTAGGTAACTGAATCAAATCCTTACATTTTCAGCAGACATCAAAATTTAGGTATCATAATCTGAAGCTGAATTCCACTCAGATTGGACGCATCCATGAAAGACTTGCAAGCAAGACATGGAAACCTACAGGAGATTTGCGTTCTGATGCACTGGCAGCTTCAGGGCAGGTGAGGTGTCCTTCAGTATCTCAAATTGCACTAGGGGCTTAAGTTTAAGCAACTGAAGGAAGGGTAAAGTATGTACTATAGTGTAACTTTCTCAGAGTTGTAACAAAAATAAAACATGATAGTAATATAAAGAGAATCAGTGAAATCAGTTAAATATTATGTGGTTATTCCAGTCTTTGCTACAAAACTGTCTGAAATCTGCACAAGAATGGAGTGTTGTTGCTATTTTGTATTGCAGAATTATATAATTATGCCCTCAATTAAAATGTTTATACAGTGAAATTTACTTTTAAATTTTGTCTTACATCTGAGACTGAACTTGTAATTGTGGTTGCCAGGATTTTTAAGCTTTATTTCATGTAAAATCTACTTTAAAACTTATATTGGAATATCTGTATTAAATTTTTTGAAAATTATTTGTTTGAATGTTGAATATTATATGAAACTCTGTTTCAAAAATTATCCTGTATACTTCCTAATAATATATGTGAGTACAAGGAAGCGTGGGTTGTTATTTTTTAACAAATACCGTATGCGGCTTGAGTTCCTATTTGATATTGACATGCATGACAACCAGTAAGTATTACATGAGAAACTAGCAGGAGAGGAAACAATGGAAAAGATAAAATACCCAGAATAAACAGCTTCAAATGAATTAAAATGGCAGTGTCTGCAGTATAATTTTGGAAGTAATTACTCATTTGACTCTATCCAGGCCGGTGTGTTTTATTATTCCCAGGGCTGGCAGCCTACGAACTAAGGGGATCCTAAACCTTAAAGTGATATCTTAGGTAAACAGAAGACTTCGGTGTGTTAAAACAGTCAAAGTAACTGTCTTGTATAAACAGAGTGATTTGGCAGGACAGGGTGGCCATCCTTACGGCAATAGTCAACTGCCTTACACCGTTTGCAGGAAGTTTAAGAATAAGAAAGAAATCATACATTGAAGTGTTTTGTTGCCCTACTTTTTCAGTTTTTGCTTCGTGGATATTCAGTCTTTGGGTAAAGACTTTTTTGTTATTCTATAGATAAGTTTTTTTGTTCTCTATAGGTAAGTTTTAATGAAAGGTGTATTTGGGTCATGAGTAAAATTGTTAGCTAGCAATTTTATTAATTAGTCAAATTATTAAAATTAGTTTCAGAAAAAGCAAATTTATGGCACTATGAAATAATTAGGTGCAGGATAACTACAAGCATTTTAACATTCAAGTACAAGAGCAAAATGATCTAACTTTGGCTGCTTTTGTAGTCTAATGGATTCAACTTGAATTTCTGTGTTGGAAGATTTGTTTTTTAAAATGCTGCATAGAACTTAGCATATTCATCCATGTATTCAAATTGTGCATGACATTATCTATCCATTTTATTCAGTTTCATTGTTGGAGGCTCTGAAAGTTTTGAAATTGGCCATCAAAGAGTAATGGGACCATATGTAGTGCTAGCTAGACTGAAGCTTAATAATTACAATCTACATTGAAGTCCCGTGGAAAAAATGAGGTTCAGTGCTGAAACAACTGCATCAACTGAGTGTTGTATCCATATGGTATCAGCAGCTTTGTTAAACTCACTAATAAAATGTCATTACTCAGTTCTGACCAGTAATTTATCTGTTAGTTAATAAAGATGCTCAGACCTTCAGCACAGAGGAGACTCTTAGTATTTTAGGAGAATTCAGTAGAATGCTTACCATATAAGTGGGTTTAAAATGGTTGATTTGTGCCAAATTAGCATGATTTCTCTGACCTTAAATTTCAAAAACTACATGCAGAACTTTGGCGGACCCCAGTGTGGCAAGAACCTCATACTTCATCAGCAGTGTTTGGAGAAATACTTGAAATACTCTAAACAATGTATTGTTATGTTAATGTATTCAATTTTACAGCAGTCTTTAAAGAGATCAAAACTGTCATTCTTATTACTAGTTACCATTATAAACATGGTCAAAAATAGCTGAAAGTTGCCCTTCCTTTTTAAACCATTTCTGCTAGTTCAAGTGATAACAGAATAAAAATCTTCTAACATTCTCTTCTTCAGCTAGTGCCTGGCCTGTGTTTCAAAAGTACGTATTCATCTTCAAAATCACCTTTGAAATGTGTTCACCGTTTGTGGGTTTTTTTTTTTTTTTTTTGTCCCCCCACCCCCGTATAAGGACAGGCTTGGAGAGGGGGGTGGAAGGAAACAGTACACCAAAAATGGAGCAGGAGGAAAACCTCTGCCTGGGAACCTGTTGAACTGCAAGTGTCCCGCAGGGTGTTCATCATCAGTTTTTTTTTTTTAAGTGACACCTCTTTTCTGCTTCTCCTCAAGGTTGACTCAGATGTTCTGGTATCCAAACACATGAACAATGCTGACTGCAAACAGTTTGGCTGGGTTTTTTCACGACACAAGTGTGTTACCACTAAAATTTAGAAAGCAAATTTCTTAAGTTGTTTATTGTAAAATAAAAACACTGGCTATATGTATACAAAGCAGTTCGGATCTTAATCTCATCTGAATTATTGGGAAGGACATATATGACAAGAGGACATAAACTTTTGAAGATACCTCTTCATAGTATCCATAAGGTTTGCAGACGTTGAAACAAAAAAAAGATACATATCAAAAAGGGTTGTGGAGAAGCACAGAATGATTACAGTGTATTTGGTATTCTGATATTGTGGACAGGTATTTTCTTTGTCATTGATTTAATATAAAACAGTATTAAGCTTTTTAATAAGATTAAAAGTAGCCATGGATAAGCCTTATTGAAAATCATAGCTGGATCTAATTATTTTTTTAATTAAAAATGAGAATGGAGATTAAATTCAGATTTTAAATTCTGCAGGCAAAACAGTTAAGGAGTCTAAATCAGATTTCATTGCTATTTGGACAACAAAGAGGACTAGCCTCTTCATAAGATTGCGCTTATATTTTGAGCTCTTTTTGACCCTTAGTTTCATATATTCTGAAATCCACAGAAATACTAGAAAGGAAACATATGTGAAAAATAGCCATACTTCATCTGCCATTCTGTTATTACAGGTCTAAGAGTCACAGAGTTGCAGAAACTGATGTTTTAATTGAGATCGAATTATGGGTATCTTTTTTTGTCTTTGTGTTTGATGTCAAAAAAATAGGCCACAAAATCTTACGGTAGGCTTTTATCTCAAAATACAGGGGATTCTTCTCAAACCTTGACTTAATCATTCATTGCTGCTATTTTGGTAAACTTTCCTAATGGCACCAAAAGGCCATAGTAATGAGCGTAGGACAGTTTTTATGGAATTGTATGTAATTGTTAAAATTTGTTAGCATGAAAGATAATACAAATGGAATATATTCTAGTAAATAAAATGCAGTTGTAATTGGCAAATGTTTAATAGTGGTCACGACAGAAGTGAAGATTGCTTTATGATTATATATTAATTAATTTATTGGAGATGAATAAATTTATTATTCATATTTAATCCATAAGGGAAAGCATTCATGAGTTATTCTAAAATATTGAGCCAGTCACTGACTCTTCAGGTAAAGGTTCTCAGCGTCTACTTCTATTAACTCACTTTTTCTAAAAGGTAGATCGTAACTACTGCTGAGACCTATTGCTTGTTGTTGATACATTTAACAAGTGTATCAATATATGTAATTCGGTGTTTTTAAATACCTCTAAATATACCATAATTTGTCGTTTGACTTCTTAATACCACTCATACACTGACACAGTGCTCAGATTTAACTTCGATATGTTGCACAAGACTGCTTTATATTATTTAAATCTCTTAAATCCTATTAGTGCCAAGAGGAAATGCCTCTGAGCCAATTTGGTTTTCAATGTAAACAAAATGCAGGCATCCTACTTGGAACAAATTACCCTGTGAGTGTTTATCATTGTAAAGATCGATTACAAGAAACATGTAATTTTTCAGTGTTTTATGGGAAAGAATGGGAAAGAACTGAGCTAGCCATAAGACGAGAGCAATTGCATATCTGTCTTCTACTTCGTAAGAATTACTGCTTTGGGAGAAATATCAATGGTTTGGTGATGGATCCTTAGAGTTAACAGTTGAATTAAAGAAATTATAATAATAACTGCAGGTTTTTCTGGGGAAAAAAAAGATCACTCCTTAAATAGTAAACTGGAAGCATCTTGATGTGACTCACTTTGCTGCTCTCTTGTGACCTACATAGAGAAACAGTACAGTTATTACTAACACATTTATCTTTATATGAAGAATATTGGACCTTAAATCAGTTACCAAATCTAGAAGTAGCATAACATGAATGGCACCACATAAAGTACACAAACATTGAGTTTGTCTGGCTGACACATCCTCTTCCCAGTTCACCTGAACTTACACATTGAAATAAGTTGCATTCTCAGACCAGTAATGCTGTTAATACTTTGTGACGCTGTTATATTCCTGTGGCACCGTGGCATCTAAATGTAGGATTGTGCGGTCTTCTTGTCTTCAACAAGAATGAGAAACAGACTAGAACAAGAAGGGGAATCTGAAGTTTCAGGCCCTTCTCTTCATTTCAGATCAGGGCGGGGAAGGGAAAGAGATATATTAAATATGTTGCACCAGGTGAAGTTTAGAATGGATATCAGAAGAAATTTCTTCACTGACAGGGTTATCAAGCATTGGAACAGGCTATGTAGGGAAGTGGTTGAGTCACCATCCCTGGAGGTATTTAAAAGGTGTCTAGATGTGGTGCTTAGGTAGACGGTTTAGTGGTGGTTTTGGCAGTGTTAGGTTGATGGTGGGACTTGATGATCTTAAGGGTCTTTTCCAACCTAAATGATTCTATGATTAGGGCAACTTGCTTTCATTTTGCGTGTCCTTAATCAGGCTTTATGTTTTAATAGATATAGATGTCAATATTTTTAACTATATCAGTAACCTGTCTGCACTGTGCATCTCCTTTAATATATATGTATCAATTACCATTCATTCAGAAGGCTTACAGCATTCCCTTCACTCAACTGCAGTGACTCTTTTAGCTTTCCCATCTCTTTAATACTCCTGTTGGTGGTGTTTAAAAGGTAATTCTTAATTTTAGAGTGCAATTTGGAAAAATTACATTAATTTACTTAAATATTTTTATTAGTCTAATGAGTTGAAGAGGTTGATATGTAGGCCTTAGTCTGCTGAGACTGTGTAGGTGCTTAAGATCATGAATAGGAACAGAGAGTCAGTTATGAAAAAGAATCTAAAAGGTGCTATTTGTCCCTCAGTTGAGACAACTCAGTTGTAAAACTTAATCTAGTAAGAGAAAGGTGCCTGACAGGCTGAAGGTGATCTGTGATCACAGGGGATCTTAGGCAATTAGTCATTTCTGTGATGGAAGGATACCAAATGTGCACTTTAGATTAGGCAGTCTGTTCATTCC
Source organism: Pluvialis apricaria (assembly GCA_017639485.1). Classification (NCBI taxonomy): domain Eukaryota; kingdom Metazoa; phylum Chordata; class Aves; order Charadriiformes; family Charadriidae; genus Pluvialis; species Pluvialis apricaria. The sequence goes on from CM030009.1 coordinate 100,825,130, forward strand.
TTTCTTGATTACCTGATGTAGAAGCTAGTTGTCCCAGTTCATCAGTGTGAAGAGGCGAGCTCTTTGGTTTTTTTTCTTCCCCAATAGATTTAATATTTTTTAATACAGAAAAAAAAAATTGTTCATGTAGTAATCTTATTTCTTTCAATCAACCTGTTGTTCAGCCAGCTGCAATTTTGGGGAATTACTTAGTGCTGAAAAAGCCACAAATACTTGCTTTCCTTCTGGCTAAGAGGATATGAATCCCTCAGGGAGGATTTAATAAAAAATATTTTTTTGGACTACTTTCATTAAACCTGTAATCCATGTAGAGCAATCTAGTTTAGCATATTTTAGGTAATTAGTATAGGTATCAATTAGTGATAGGTATCATAGCCTTTTGACAAACATTTAAAGTTGGGGATTGAGAAATCATAGAATCATAGAATGGTTTAGGTTGGAAGGGACCTCAAAGATCATCGAGTTCCAACCCCCCTGCCATAGGCAGGGACACCTCTCACTAGACCAGGTTGCCCAAGGCCACGTCCAGCCTGGCTTTGAACACCTCCAGGGACGGGGCTTCAATGAACCTGTGTTAGAACAGTAACATTGTCTTTTTTATTGTGACCGCTTTCTAATTTCTGGCTTGTCTCAATGTCAATGCACACTGTGGAAAGGAACTGTAAATTGTCACACTGCAGAAAGATAAAAGATATTCTATGATAAACTTTCTCATTGGGCTGAGGGTAGTGCTTATCTGGACTTCAATTTCAGTTATGGTCTTGGAATCCACCATTAAACCCTGCTTTTATCATGCAGAATTTGGTGGTGCTCTACTAAGACGGTGTATGCGTGCCATGATTGCAGTAGCCTGGGTTTTGACTATTTTTCCTACATATTTTGGGCGAGCTATTTGGCCTCTACTGCTTTATTTCCTATAGGTAACACTGACTGGTTATGCCGAAGGCTTTTTGTGTCAACAGAATCACAAGGAAATCCTCTTTTAATGAGACAGCAGGATGTTTATGTACGAGTTAGGCATGAATAGTATATGGTTGAGCTGTCATTTAACATTCCTTGCCAACTTAAAGTAAAATAAACATACAGAAAACTAAGAGTAGATCTGGGAGTAATTTGGTTGGAGCAACTTCTGTGGTCAAGTGTGAGTCAGAACAATTTCAAAAGAAAATACTTGTTTTTTTTCACTTTATTGAATATGCTGTGTTTTTTGTAGAAATTCCTTTCTATGCCCTAGCTCTAGCTGACTTGAACATCCTCAGTTAGAGGAGAAATGTTTAAAGAACATTGCCTACTAGGTCTGTGTTGTTTTTTGGATTATTTCAGGTAGACTATTGCCAGAAGACATGTTTAAATTAGAGCTACATTTATTAAAACTTCAGAATTACCTGTGTATAGTGTGTAGTTCCAGTAATACAATAGTTCTAGTAATAGTATAGTTCTAGTAATACAATAGATCTCCTTGTTATGAGAAAAGATACAAGGTTGATTTTTATTTTGACATTCAATGACATGAGTTTGAGGTACCTGGACGTCTAATATACAGGGAATCAAATTTAATAATTTTAAATGTAGGGAGAATAGGTCTTTATTTATTATTATGTAGCTCTACCCAAGAAAACTCTCTAGTCCTTATTCTCTTTACTGATCTCTTTGTTCTTCCTTATACGTTCATTATAGTGGCAGATTCTTCTAGTAAAAAAGCTTTCGAGGAAAACAAATACTAATTTTCAGGAGTTTTAGAAAAGACTCACCGTTTTGCCGCCTCCCATACTCTTTGTGTAATCACCATAAGCAATCCCTATGCAGTTAACCAGACTACAAAGAATAGTGCTGCTCTCCTTTCATTTAGAAGGAAATTATATAATGCTGTGCAGTGACTTCAGCACAAGACATTAAGAAACGCCTTCTGCCATTCCAAAGTAGCCTCTTCTCAGAGTTAGTAGATGTATATTTGTATCCCATCAGATTGAAGACGTAGTTAATCAATGAATGAATCTGTCTGAAAGTCTCAAATGGCAATTTAGTTCACTTCCTTCCCTAGCACTGCCCGACTTTAGCACAGGGTGCTTCTCTGCTAAGTCTGAAAGCTTTCTGCCAATGTTACTGCAGTCACTCGTAAAAGCTCAGAAAAAAATACATTTAAGATGGTTACCACTGCTATCATACCCCTGAATTATATCCTGTGGGGATGCATGTAGTTAACATTTCCTTGGATGCTCAGTAGGGAGCAGTGGGCACTGAAATTCAGTGGATCAGATTCTGTCTTGCTCTAGGCAGCGTATGAATAGAAAAAGAGGGTTGTCTCACTTGTGTGGACTGCCCATCATTGCAAGTATTCCATCTCATGTGCTGCTTTCCACTGACTGGAGAGGAGACTTAGATGCCTATTCCAGGACATTCATTTCACGACCTACTTGCCCAAAGCTTAGAAACAGCAAGGCAGCCTACATTTAAAGAAGTGGATCCAATTCCATGATTCCCACATCTTATGCAAGTGTTGCAATTATTGAGATGTTGAACTAGAAGAACAGTAATTGCTTTTACTGCACACACTTTCTTTTGCCTATCTTGCCTTCAGCAACTGTGAAGATTTAATCCACACCCATATTTCAGTCTTCTAACATATTTCAGTTAGCGAGTGCTTTAATGCCTTCAGAGTGAAAGGCTACTACTTTCTCCAAGGTGGACCGCTTAAGAAATGTTGACTTCTGGCCACTGCTTTGTGGCAGTTTTGCATTCACAATAGTACAGTAATTAGTAAAGCTGCTAATGTCTGCAGACCCAATGGCAGAGCACTGTTCCAAGTTTGGTAAAGGCATTGTCAGAGCCAGAAACACTTAACCAGGTTACCTCACAATTTTATCGAACACAGCCAAAGAGTGCTGCATAGTTATTGCTACCCTTCTTCATCTGATTAAGTACAAAATAATAGTAACAATAACCACAGAAAATATAGGAAAATAACTAAATACTACTTTTAGATTTTTTGTGAGAAAAATTTTCTAAACCTTTCAAAACTATGTTGCTATTAGTCATTTATGCTTAAATCCACTTGCCTTTATTAAATTTTCGTGGCCACTTTAAATTATATTTATTAGTTGTGCACAGGGAGAAATACTTCTGTTTCTTGATTGCCTTTCTTCTTCTGTTACTTACTCTGCGCCTCACAGAGGAATCGTACTAGATTCACTATATTTTAATCATTTTTCTTTGGAAAGTATTTTTGTATGTTGTAAATACATGTTGGGGATTTTTAAAGAAATGCTAAGAAGCACTGCGGGCAGAACTCCTGGAGGAGAACCTGTGGCAGTAGGGACAGCTCGGGCTCAGGAGCTGTGGATGTGAGAGGGGCAGTTCCCTGACTCAGTGTGTTGCTTCAGAAAGTTTGGGAGCTACTATTGCTTCAGCCTATTAAGCTGTTAAAGTTAATTTGCCTCTCTAAATAAGCACCCAAAGACACTGCTTTATTGTTCAGTTTGTTTTTACTGAATTCCCAGATGCTCCAAATTTCTATCAAGTTCTGCGTTCTTTCCCAGTGGAACAGCTGACTTCTGTCTTCATACACATTAATGTTTCAAGTTCATAATTCTCCAGTTGCACTGGAAGAGGCTGCCCAGAGAGGTTGTAGAGTCTCCTTCTCTGGAGATATTCAAAACCCACCTGGATGCATTCCTGTCCAACCTGCTCTAGGTGAACCTGCTTTGGCAGGGGGGTTGGACTAGATGATCTCCAAAGGTCCCTTCCAAACCCTACTGTTCTGTGATTCTGTGAAGTGCATATTTTATGAATGCATTAATTTATCAAAGATGTGCAAACCAGTGTTAACTTACTTCCAGTCCAATGATGGTAGATGCATTATCTTATATTACAGCAAGCCCCATGCAAATTTTGGCTAAATAAAAATGTCTCAGCAGCATAAAATACTAAAATAATTTGAATTACAGAAAAATAAGGGTCTTTGGAAAGTCGCGTGCTCTACGTTTCCATGCCCTCAACTGAATCAGCTATGTTGTTATAATATTCCTCTGTCCAGATTGATCTTGAAGATGCCAGGTGATGGAAGTTGGAAGTTGCACAACTTGTTTCCCTGGATACTCTATGCCACTGCTGTTTTGGGGAAATACTTATTCTCCAGTGGCAGCCTTTTTGCAGATGCCTTTTCTGTAGCTTAAACTACTGTCGTTTCTTCATTCAGTTATTCCTTCTTAGCTGTGAACCTTCGATTCCTTACGTTCGGCCCCCTCAGTGCAGCTTGGAGAGCAGTTCAGTAAATTAATTCTGCAAACCTTTGGTGGGTACTGGTCAGCTTAGTAGTCAGTTTTTCCAACTTTATATGGAATAATGGGTATGTACTCTCTGACTGTGAACTCATTAAAAAGATGGTCAGGCACGTGTATTTTCATTTGAATATCTGCTGATGAAAATGTTCTATTGCAAACATCAGTCAAAAATTATGTGGATTAGGGACACTCTTGGGAGGATTTTATGTCCATAAAATAAATTGGTACTTTGTGATATATATGATCTTTCTCCCATAAGTTTTAAGTAATTTTAAATGAATTTCCAATTAATTGCAGCATGATGAAATTCCAGTGTGGTGTATATAAAACTGAACTTGACAGCATCCTTGAAAATTCAGTCCAACACTGTTCCTGATCAGTGATAGCTCAAACGCTTTTTAGCTGATGAGAATCTCAACAGGAGCTGGTGCAGTAGGGATGCAGATGCGTGCATCTGCATGAGTGTAACACAGCAGGAAGAGGAAACACTATGCAGAATGAGAACAGCATAGGTTTTTAATTATCCAGATGATCCTAATAAAATGAGAATATTTAGTTGTAATAAATCAGAAGACAGAAAATGGCTGTCGCCTTGTAAATGACTTTGTACCTGTCTCCCGTATGTCCCTTTTGACACTTAGCCTTAGACTGGCAGTGTGCACGTTGCTGCGGTTGTGGGGGTATCCAGGGAAGCACAGCGTGAGCTCCTGTGTGGGTGCTGGGTACTCTCTGCTGCAGTGGGTTGTCACTGGTCTAGCAGGTAGTCCAACTCTGGTGTGCTGTGGTGCCAGCCTCGGTGCTAGCACGTGCACTCTCTGCGCCTTGTGAAAGAGGGAAACAGCACTTGAAAGGTTTTTATTGGGGGTTACAAAGTTGTGAAGGTGGGCTGTCCATGCAATAAAAACTGGCCCTACTTCTGACCGTCATGCAGCAAACTGTGCATAACTTAAAGCTGTTAATAATTTCTGCTTCTTACCTTAAATTTTGCCACGTTATTCCACTGTCGTAACAGTAGCATGTTCTTTCAAACATCTAAAAAGCAAATATTTACCATGCAGTGTTCCATTGTGTGTTTTAACTTGTCATTTTGTTCTCAGTCCGCAGAAGGAAATACAGAGATCCTCTCCTATTTACATAATTTCACGTGGGTAATCAAAAAGAACACACTGTGTAGGAGGATCCAAGAATTAGAATTTCTTGTTGCTTTAATTAATGCTCTAACAGTCTAACAAAAATATAAAAACTACTTATTTTTACTCCAGTTGTAACAATGCTAACACAATCAAAATAATACCATTTGTATTGAGATTATTAGTAATACAGTGAAATCAATAACTGCAAATATCTGCTCCTTTCTTCTGATTTCTCACCTCTGATCATCCATAGTCCTAGGTTAAGGGCACGATGGTTTTAGTGGGTTGTCATCATTCCAGTTCTTCACCAGGAATACACTACCAATGGTGGTGGAGGATTTCCTCTCTGATCCTGAATTTGCTCAGGGTTATTTTTATATATTTCAACCTCACATTCAGTAATGAATTATACTTTTTGCTTTTCTGTTGATCTGTAGGGCTTCTTATAGCATGGTTGCTGAGGTTTGTTAGTCTTTTTCCTATGTGGTATTATTTCTTTTGGTGTAGGAGAACCCTGCATGTGGAAAGCTGAGGAAAAGTTAAGCTTAAAAAGAAGTTAGATGATAACCAGCACAGCTTACACAAGCTCAAAAGCATGGAGTAGATGCCTGGCCTTTGGGTACTCTTGCTGTCTTAGCTAGGAGAAGCTACACAAGAGTTACCTGATCTTAGAGCCAGTTGCAGCAAAAGTTTCACAAATAATTTTTGCAGATACAGCTAAAATCAAGCTAAAGTAAGTTCAAGACCAGACAAGGGTAGTTAAGGCTTGTGGCCTGGTGTGACTAGTTATTGTTACGAAATTGAAGACTTATTGCTGCTACTTGGGAAAACCAAATTTGCTGATCCACAGGGCTACGCTGCTACTGGGCTGTGATGTTAAAGTGGATCTATTCAGAAGCTTGTCATTGGAGTGGACAAATTTAACCTCAGGTTACCTTAATAGTGCTATTTCAGAGATACTTTACTCTTTTCCTGTAGGTAAAACTAATAAAGCAGCCTGTAAAATATGTACTTATTTTCTAGATAGATAATTCTAGAAATCATCTATTCTAATTTAATAATTAAATACATATCGTTTCATGAATTGTTAGCAACTATCATACATTGTTGCATACCATTGCTATCATTGCACAGTGTAAATCATCCTGGGGAAGCAGAATAACTTTCTTCATTAGAACCAATAAAACATCACTGCAAAGTCTTCCATGATATCCATGTGTGCTTGTGACTTTTTCACAGGCCGCCTCTCCCTTTTGCTCCCCACCAGTTTTTTTACTGTCAGGCAAACCAAAGAGTGAAAAATGAGGGGGGGGCACGTACAAGTCAGAAGAGAGTGGGGACAACTGGAGTTGGATACTCTTCTGGTGCTCAGTGACGGGACATGTGGGAATGGTTCCAAGCTGCGCCAGGGGAGGTTTAGACTGGATATTAGGAAGCACTTCTTTACCGAGAGGGTGGTCAAACACCGGAACAGGCTTCCTAGAGAGGTTGTCGATGCCCCAAGCCTGTCTAAGAGGCATTTGGACAATGCCCTTAACAACATGCTTTAGCTTTTGGTCAGCCCTGAAGTGGTCAGGCAGTTGGACATGATCATTGTAGGTCCCTTCAGCCTATTCTGTTCTATAGCCTATTCGTAGGAGTGTGAAAGAAGCCAAAAGCGTGTGTCAGTTGAAGCTGGATGATGAGTGCTGTATAAAAGCGGCCAGGAGACTTGTTCCAGGGTGCTGACCCTTTGGCTGTCTTCCCCTTTCACAGCTCTCTTCTCCAGTCTTGCCCACCAACTCACCCCATCTCTGCTACTCCATCACGGTACAGCTGTCCTCCCTCTCATGCCTTTCTGCTGTCTCATCTGCCTCCTGGCTTTTGCAGCAAGAGGACTTGTAACTGTGCCCTGCTGAGCCACAATAAGCGTGTAATGAGTAATATGAACACAAATGTCTTCAAAAATGGCTTCCTTCTGAGACATTAGATGCTTTATTCATTAATTGTGTTGATGTTTCATGATGTCGTTAAAAGGTGGAGAACCTCAATAGCGTATTTACATAATTCAGATTGAAGGGATTACATCTAAGACTGGCTTCAGAAGTATTCCTCTAAGCCTGTTTGAGTGCTGATGTTAGTTAATAATGACCATATGGCTATCATCTCTATTATCCTTAATTTACTGAAAAGTCCTAGGATTTTTCTATCTCCCATCATTGTGTTTTGATATCTTTTTATCTTTATTGTGGCACGTGTCTGCATTTAATTCACTTCCTTCTTCGAATAATTTTTCTCCTTGTTAATAAATGTCCTACTAGTTATTCTGCTCATTTTACTTTGACATTTACTTGAAGGTCCTGTATTTTTTCGCATGAGTGTTTCTTCGGAACTCTTCCTATCAGTGAAAGATACACTCAAACAAATGAAGGTGATTTTGGTTGTATATCTAAGCAGTATGTGTAAAAATTTGCTGTTAAAACCTAAAGAATTGACTTAAAATCAGTGAGATTACATATTTCTGTATTTCTGTGACTTAGATGATGATATACACACCTGAGATGATCAGATTCATAATTTTCCAAGGAATAATAAACATATTCAAGTTTTAGTAACCTAACGTTGTGTTTCAGTGTTATGTTGCATCAGACATTCAAAAGATATCAAAATACATTCATGTATTCAACAATGCGTATATTCATTATGAAAAATGGCATATTAATGTTTGTAAGAAATATTTATAACATCACACTATAAAGAATTCATCATCAGGCAATCAAGACAGATTAGTAGCTGAGGAGTACGTAGAAATATCAATGCAATTTATTTTAACTTTATCACAATAAACATAAGTAAATGCTTTCTCAGTAAAGCATAGAGCTACTGTCATTGAGAAAGAGAAAACATACAGTAGCTAAATTATGTTCACTGTACTTGCTTTGCCTGATCATGAGAATTGAAAAGAAATTTATGTGACCAGAGGCGTAAATTGCATGGACAGGTACTATATTAATGTCTGTTACTATTCTGCTGATTATACAATGAGATGCTTGCTAGATATACGTGCACAGATGCAATGGGCTTTAACCTGCTTACTCAACACTTTTTTTGCTTATACTTTGGTAGTCAATACTTTTTGTTGTTTTTTAAATATTTTCTTTTTATTTTTTTATTTAAAGGATCACATGATTTTATGAAACAGAAAGTGTAGTAAAACACTGCTTTTTTCCATAGTATAGTTTAGACTTGTTGGAAGAGAAGTGGCTAGGATTATATGGTACTGGTTGTATGCGTACCCATTTTTGAAATAAATTTATTTACCCTCATGTATCTGCTGAGATCCCAAACACTGTGAAAAACCATCTTCTGGGTGTCATTAGAGATCTTCTAAGCATAGTCTCTGCCAGAAACGGCTGCTAAAATCCACTCTTCCAGCTCACTGTTACCCTCATGTTGGTGTACAAAGGCTGAGATGGCGCAATCTTTAGTTATATGACTCTTCTTTGAAGATTGGGCTGTTCTGGGATTTATTTACACCTGTGTTATGATGTGAGGTGTAAGTCGTCATGGTTCTAGTAAAAGCACGATAATTACACTGCCTGAAAGTGCAGTTCCGAATATCTATCAAATGGTGTGTGACTCTCTGGAGATAAACTGCTATTTGAAAATCTAGATCTTCTTTATTAAAATATCTCTATATCAGCTTTTTCATGAAGCCAAATTATAAGTAACATGGGCAATGAACATCTCCTGTCTCCTTTGACAAATACATTTCTAATTACTATGATTTTTTTAAAGTAAAAATCTAGATTAAAATAGTGCACTTCATAACACAAGGCTCTAAGGGCAATGATGAGACAACACATCTATTATTCAGAGCCTCATATGAAGTAGCAAATCTTGCCATTCTTCACATCTATTTTGCGTGATGTCTTCACGTTTTGTATTGGTTTGCACTCCAGCCTTCTTTGCTATCTTCAGTGACACTGATGTTAAGATAGAGTGATTTATCTCTATGGTATTAATATAAATGCAGACTGTACAGAAAGCATATAGCACTTGGAATATTTGGAAGAATTCTGATTTTGCTTAGGGACTTCTGGAAGCGTATACTTAGTATAAAGATGGCTGCTGAATGTCAATGTTCAACAAGTACGACATGTTTTCCACGGAAAATAAGGTAGCATTGAGAGTGCAAATACCTCATATCTTCTTAGAGTATCTGGTAATCAGTGGAGTAGAAAATCAAATGCCATCATCTTTATCATGATTTAAGTGATTTATGTGAAGCCATTCAGATGAAGCAAGCTTGTTTTGAGGGTGGTGACAGAAAGTAACCAGAATCTAATATATGTGAACGAGAGATTGATAGTGAAAGTTAGGACCCACGGAAGCAACCAGAAAGCTTTGCTCAGTAAGAATCCAGTGCACTGCTCAGCAGTGCTGCTCTTAGGGTAGGAGGAATAGGAGTGAAACAAGGATATAATAATCTCTGTAAGAATTGGAATGATCTTTTGAAGATTCAGAAGTACTGTGTTCAAGACCACTGTTAAAGCAACCCCAGATCTTTAGATTTTTATTATGTGCTGTTTATTCATTCACCACCATTGCAGCAAATGAAAAAAATTTAAAAAGCATATTTAAATTAGAAAGAAAAATAACCAAAATACAGAAGATACTTCTGTGTAGGTGGACAGCCAGTTTTTGCCATGCTTGTTTTGGCTTCGTTGGGAAGTGACTACCATTATGCTAAGGTTATTTTATGCCTACTGTCATTGCAGAATCACCACTCTGATTAAGGGATTAACATCTGCTGTGAGGTCTTTTTCTTCTTTCTACATTACCCATGACTTCAACAATTTTGGACTATGACATACACAAAACAGTGCAGACTAATTCATTACATTGGCTGTATTTGACAGCTATAATGTTTACATTATTGTTTCTGTAATTTATTTATGCATCTTACTTAGCTAATAGCAAGACTGGACGATTAAAATGTTTACTAATGCTTCCCTCAGCTTCCTTCTTTAAAATTACAATTCTAACACAATTACTATAAATAAATATGTCTCTAAACCAAAAAAATGGTGATCATTACCCTATTAGTTTATTTTCCAGTTGAATCTTGAATTCAAAATTAATTTAACTTGAACACATAGTACTCATATTTCTGCCTCAGTTCAGTATGAATTCATACACAATGAGCAGTTGAATGTACTTACATTGCTCAGCAATCCTTACGCAAAATTACTGGCATTATTTAAGGCCACCCTAGGACAAAGATTTGATGCCCTAGTAAAAGTATTTCAGAAAATTGAACGACTTGTTGAAGAATACTTACTTTTATTTAGGAAACCAAAATTCCATTGTGCTTGATGACCTTTTGCATATAGAAATAATTTTAGACAGTCACAGTAGAAAGCATGTCCCAGTAGCATACGGAATGATGTAATTCACTTCAGAATTTCACTGACACTGCACCCACAGTACCTTATGTTCTAGAAAATAATTTGAGAACTATAATCATCATTAAGAATGTAGAGTTGTACCTAAACTACTAGCTTTTCACACAGAACAATGGAGATTTAAAAAAGGAAAAAAAGAAAAAAGACAAGACAAAGAATGATTCTTCATCATTTCCGCTTGCCTTTATTAGGTATATGGAAGATACTCATCTGCTAGCAGGAAAAGGAGTAAAGCATTTTAAAATGTGTCTGAACTATAAATAAAACCAGTGACTATTATTAGAATATGGTTATTACCATTCTGTTATGAAAAAGTTTAATTTTTAACCACCTATATTTATGACAATTCATATACAGGAGAAACTTTCTAAAATTAGGAATAGCTTTTGCTTGCAGTCCATAATGCAATGCAAGGTGTCATTCATTTCAGTGGCCATTCTGGCACAAACCATGACAGGATGAGTTTGATCTCCATTTCTGACTGGGGACTATCACATTGCCTTCAGTGTCAAATACACACAAGACAATTCAGGGTGCTACCCAAACCTGGAGATGTCAGGAGAGAATGCGAGTTCACTTCCCTCTTTCCTGCCATAGTCACACAGGTGAGCAGCGCAGGATCAGTCTTTCTTATCTATCTACCCAGCTAATTTTCTCATGTAGACTGTTCCTCTCTTGCTGCTTCCACATCCTTCTCGCTGGATGACAGCTTAAATCTGCCTTAGTTGGATCCCTTCAAAATACTTCTGAAATAAACTTCTTGGTGGGTATTGTCCTTTCTTAGAGTTTGACCTATGATTTTCTCTTTTCTTTTTACACCAAACAGAATATTTGTTTCTGTCTTCAGATCTCATAGCATATTCTTGGTTCTGCCACCCACCCAGCCATTCATCATTTGTTACTGAGATGTCATCTCCCAGCTAAGGTCTGCCTGCTGAGCTAACCTTCCTCACCCTTCTTACAGATCCTCAAGGAAATATCTTTGTTTCTCATATGGTGGTCCTCCGTGTTAATACCTGTAAACTGCATCTTAATCCCTACACCTCTGGTTATTACAAATAATTCTGCTCACTGCTTATAGCAACAAAATTACTGAGAAGCAGTGGCTAAATTGTTGTACTTAAAACCTGTTCTTTCTCTGGTGGTATATACTGTTCTATTATTCTAAATTGAGCAGCTTCCTATTTACCTTTTTATATAGTTTAATGTATTGTTATAAACAGATTTTCAGAAAGAAAAGTCGTTGTGAGTAGTGACTGTGTGTATCCATTCCACTATTAATTGGTTCATCAGTTTCTTATCAGAAAACAGTTTGTAAATTTTAAACATGCATTATTATTTGTATCTCTTTCCTAATATTTAATAATGAAGATTTAATAGGAAAAATAATATATAAGCTGGCATTGACAACACCAAATTGTATGGAGCGGTTGACACTCTGGAGGGGAGAGATGCCATCAAGAAGGACCTTGACAGGCTTGAGAGGTAGACCCATGCAAACCTCATGAAGTTCAGCAAGGCCACGTGCAAGGTCCTGCACATGGGTTGTGACAATCCCAACCACAAATACAGGCTGGGTGGAGAAAGGATTGAGAGCAGCCCCACAGAGAAGGACTTGGGGGTATGGGTGGATGAGAAGCTCAACATGAGCCGGCAATGTGTGCTCGCAGCCCAGAAGGCCAACCGTATCCTGGGCTGCATCAAAAGAAGTGTGGCCAGCAGGTTGAGGGAGGTGATTCTTCCCATCTACTCTGCTCTTGTGAGACCACACCTGGAGGGCTGTGTCCAGCTTTGGAGTCCTCAGCACAAGAAGGATGTGGGTGTGTTGGAGCGGGTCCAGAGGAGGGCCGTGAAGACTATCAGATGGGTGGAGCATCTCTCCTATGAAGACAGGCTGAGAGAGTTGGAGTTGTTCAGCCTGGAGAAGAGAAGACCCCAGGGAGACCTCATACCAGTTCTCCACTACCTGAAGGGCGCCTACAGGGACTTTTTACAAGGGCATGTAGTGATAGGGGCAGGGGTAATGGCTTCAAACTGGAAGAGGGGAGATTTAGAGTACATATTAGGAAAAAAAATTTCATTATGAGGGTGGTGAGGCACTGGAACAAATTGCCCAGGGAAATTGTGGAAGCCCCATGCCTGGAAGCATTCAAGACCAGGCTGGACAAGGCTTTGAGCAACCTGGTCTAGTGGGAGGTGTCCCTGCCCATGGCAGGGGGGTTGGAACTCGATGATCTTTGAGGTCCCTTCCAACCTAAACCATTCTATGACTGAAATAAAAGCTGATAATTTGAAATAAAAGCTGATAATGTTTACTGGAGGCAACTACTTTTTACAGGTCCTGAAAAAATATTGCGATTAGATAAGCAAAGAAATTAGTTTTGTTATGTATGTAGTAATTGTTGTATTACGTTTTTGTATTAGTTTGTGTTACTGTTTATGACTATTTAGTATTTAAATACTGAGTGTCACATACTGGGCCCTTTTTAAAGGATGTGCACAGCAGATTTTAGTTCTTGATCCTTACGTTTAAATAGGGTCCAGGTTCATGTGAGTGCCTAGAGGGAAAGTATTTTTTAAACAGAAATTTTAAGACGACCCCTGATTTTCACTTTGCTAGTGATCTCTTTTGTTGTTTGTGTGTTGCATTTTTCGAATAGTCCTTCATATGTGGGATGAAATTCCTTTAAATGTTATGATGCCATTACCTCATCCTTCTGCAGATGCTTTCTGAAGTGTTGCCTCCACTTCAGTGCCCGCAGAACACTGCGGCATGCCACTCTGTAGGCAGGTGGCAAGCTGAGATTTCCCCTGCCACGCAAAACAGGCTGTTCTTGCTGTAACTGCAAATTCCCATTCCTCCATCAACATCTTTGTTTTTGCTCTCCTAATATGTCTTATTTGATAACTTGATTAGGAATTTCCAGGAACAGGTTCAGTTTGAGATTTTTTTTTCCTCACTAATGGAGACCAGATTTGTGCCTGTACTCAAACTTGCGGTCTCAAGAATATGATTCTTGAACAGCTTTGCTTTAATATTGTTCTATGAAATTTACACTATCTAGAACAGAATCATAGAATGGTTTAGGTTGGAAGGGACCTTAAAGATTATTTCATTCCAACCCCCCTGCCATGGGCAAGGACACCTCCCACTAGACCAGATTGCTCAAAGCTTCGTCCAACCTGGCCTTGAATGCTTCCAGGCATGGGGCTTCCACAATTTCCCTGGGCAATTTGTTCCAGTGCCTCACCACCCTCATAATGAAATTTTTTTTCCTAATATGTACTCTAAATCTCCCCTCTTCCAGTTTGAAGCCATTACCCCTGCCCCTATCACTACATGCCCTTGTAAAAAGTCCCTGTAGGCGCCCTTCAGGTAGTGGAGAACTGGTATGAGGTCTCCCTGGGGTCTTCTCTTCTCCAGGCTGAACAACTCCAACTCTCTCAGTCTGTCTTCACAGGAGACATGCTCCAGCCCTCTGATCATCTTTGTGGCCCTCCTCTGGACCTGGTCCAATAGGTTCATGTCCTCCTTATGTTGAGGGCTCTAGAGCTGGATGCAATATTCCAGGTGTGGTCTCACAAGAGCAGAGTAGATGGGAAGAATCACCTCCCTCAACCTGCTGGCCACACTTCTTTTGATGCAGCCCAGGATACGGTTGGCCTTCTGGGCTGCGAGCACACATTGCCGGCTCATGTTGAGCTTCTCATCCACCTGTACCACCAAGTCCTTCTCTGTGGGGCTGCTCTCAATCCATTCTCCACCCAGCCTGTATTTGTGGTTGGGATTGTCACAACCCATGTGCAGGACCTTGCACATGGCCTTGCTGAACCTCATGAGGTTTGCACAAGCCCACCTCTCAAGCCTGTCAAAGCCCCTCTGGATGGCATACTGTCCCTCCAGCGTGTCAACCACGCCACACAGCTTGGTGTTGTCAGCAAACTTGCTGAGGGTGCATTCTCCCAACATCCATGTTGCCGACAAAGATGTTAAATAGTACCGGTCCCAGTACTGACTCCTGAGTTACACCACTCATAACTGCTCGCCACTTGCACATCAGGGTGTTGACTGCAACTCTTTGAGTGTGACTGTCCAGCAAGTTCCTTATTCACTGAGTGGTCCATCGGTCAAATCCATGTCTCTCCATTTTAGAGACCAGGTTGTTGTGTGGGACTGTGGCAAATGCTTTGCGTAAGTCCAGGTCCATGATGTCTGTTGCTCTCCCCTTATCCACCAATGCTGTAAAACCATCATAGAAGGCCACCAAATTTGCCAGGCACGATTTGCTCTTAGTGAAACTGTGTTGGCTGCCACCAACCACCTCCTAAGTTTCTATAAATACATTAACAACAACAGGAGGACTAAGGATAATCTCTGTCCTTTAGTAGACACGGCGGAAACATAGTGACCAAGGATGAGGAAAAGACTGAGGTACTTAATGCCGCCTTTGCCTCAGTCTTTAACAGTAAGACCAGTTGTTCCCTGAGTATGCAGCCCCCTGTGCTAGCAGACAGGGGTGGGGAGCAGAATGAAGCCCCCATAATTCATGGGGAAATGGTAAGTGACCTGCTACAGCACTTAGACATACCGAAGTCTATGGCGCTGAATGGGATCCACCAAAGGGTACTGAGGGAGCTGGCGGAAGTGCTTGCCAAGCCACTTTCCATCATTTATCAGCAGTCCTGGCTAACCTGGGAGGTCCCAGTTGACTGGAGCTTAGCAAATGTGACACTCTTCTACAAGAAGGGCTGGAGGGAGGATCCGGGGAACTACAGGCCTGTCAGTCTGACCTTGGTGCCTGAGAAGGTTATGAAGCAGATCATCCTCAATGCCATTATGTGGCACATGCAGGACAACCAGGTGATCAGGGACAGTCAGCACAGGTTCATGAGAGGCAGGTCCTGCTTGACAAACCTGATTTCCTTCTATGGCAAGGTGACCCGCTTAGTGGATGACGGAAAGGCTGTGGATGTTGTTTACTTGGACTTCAGTAAAGTCTTCAACACGGTTTCCCACACCGTTTGCGTGGAGAAACTGGCTGCTCATAGCTTGGACGGCTGTACTCTTCACTGGGTAAAAAACTGGCTGGATGGCCAGGCCCAAAGGGTGGTTGTGAATGGAGCTAAATCCAGTTGGCAGTCAGTCACAAGTGGTGTTCCCCAGGGCTCAATACTGGGGCCTGTTCTCTTTAATATCTTTATCAATGATCTGGATGAGGGGATTGAGTGCACCCTCAGTAAGTTTGCAGAGGACACCAAGCTGGGTGGAAGTGTTGATCTGCCTGAGGGTAGGGAGGCCCTGCAGAGGGATTTAGACTGACTAGATCAATGGGCCAAGGCAAACTGTATGAGTTTCAGTAAGGCCAAATGCCGGGTCTTACATTTTGGCCACAACAACCCCTGCCAACGCTACAGGCTTGGGGAGGAGTGGCTGGAAAGCTGCTCAGCAGAGAGGGACCTGGGGGTGTTGATTGACAGCCGGCTGAACATGAGCCAGCAGTGTGCCCAGGGGGCCAAGAAGCCCAATGGCATCCTGGCCTATCAGGAATAGTGTAGCCAGTAGGACCAGGGAGGTGATTTTACCCCTGTACTCGGCACTGGTGAGGCCACATCTTGAGTACTGTGTTCAGTTTTGGGCCCCTCACCACAAGAAAGACATTGAGGCGCTGGAGCATGTGCAAAGAAGGGCAACAAAACTGGTGAGGGGTCTGGAGCACATGTCTTATGAGGAGCAGCTGAGGGAACTGGGATTGTTTAGCCTGGAGAAAAGGCGGCTCAGGGGAGACCTTATTGCTCTCTACAGCTACCTGAAAGGAGGTTGTAGACAGGTGGGGGTCGACCTCTTCTCAGTAGTAACAAGTGATAGAACAAGAGGAAATGGCCTCGAGTTACACCAGTGTAGGTTTAGGATGGATATTAGGAAAACGTTCTTCACAGCACAGAAAGGGTTGTTAAACATTGTAACAGGCTACGGAGGGAAGTGATGGAGTTGCTATCCCTGGAGGTATTTAAAAGACGGGTAGACATGGTGTTTAGGGACATGGTTTAGCGGTGGTTTTGGCAGTGTTAGGTTGATGGTTGGATTTGGTGATCTTAAAGGTCCCTTCCAACCGAAACAATTCTATTATTCTATGATTTTCCATGTGCCTTAGCAGAGTTTCCAGGAGGATCTGCTCCATGATCTTGCCAGGTTCAGAGGTGAGACTGACCAGCCTGTAGTTCACTGGGTCTTCTTTTCTACACTTTCTAAAAGGGGGTTATGTTTCCCCTTTTTCCAGTTACATCCTTTCAGAGGTTTATTATACTTTGTAAATATTTAGTCTAAGTCCAGAATTCATGGAGTTTAATTGGGTGCTCATCTTATTAGACACTTGAATTCCTTAAAAGATCTGGCTCCTAGAAGTCAATGTACAATCCATTCAGTTTAAGGTTAGCATTACGTGCCTTCTTGAGTTTTGAGGGTAGGAACTAGGCTCCTAAATAATGTCATGGTTTTGAAAGTGTCACCCTTCCTGTTTAGCACCAACATGAAAAAGGTTCTGATTTGGAAAACATTGTGCATTTTTTCCCAGTGAAAGGAAACCAAAAAAGATCTGGTTCTGACCACTATAAAGGGCCTTCTGCTCCAACGCGATAAGTGTATTTAGGATCCAGACATGGGTTTATCCTTTGGTTGTCAGGAAATAAACAGATATCCACAAGGGTTTCCTTCTTCCATAAGTACAAAAATTAATCATAAACAATAAAAATGGAGGATTTCAGTATAAACTCAGCTGTTCTTTGTGTATAGACATCAATGGTAGAAGAAAGAAATATTGTTACTATGTGTGGAAGATTTTTTACCTTAACAATTTCTTACTCTAATAACAATATAAACAAGATTAAGACTAGTTCTTTCCTTTCTTTAAACAATAGCATTAAAGAGTGTATTAGGTGTATGTTTATTGCTCAGATACCACTGCTTGGTTTGGATTTTGCATAATGGGAAAAACAGACAAGCAAAACAAGGGAATGGATTATTTCATGTTCACTGAAAACAAGTAATGTATTTTTCTTGTCTCATTCCCACTGGTTTCCTAATGGCGTATTTCTTGATCTGAGCGTATTTGGTGGAATCTGAATCTCAAAGGAGCCCTTTCATCCTACAGATGAGTCTGTGTTGGCACAATGGTGGGAATCATATGCAAGTTTCATAGATGTAGTGCTATACTGGTCTGTAGAGAACTTCACAATCCAGTCCTGGCCTTATTCGTAAGCATTAAGGACGAGGCTTCAAAAGATATTTAGTCATCTGACTCCTCTTAATTTCAGGATTAATTAGGAACTTAAATGTCTTCAAAATCCAGGGCTAAACTTGTTTTTCCTTAAACATGATGGTTTTAGGATGTATCTGTTAGCACTAATGTGGTTTCTCTTTAATTCCAGGTTTTCACAGCATGTTTTATGCTGATCCCCATGGCATACAGTTGTTAGAGCTGCTGTCACACAAGTAAAAGATTCTACTCCAGTTTCATGCTGTCTTTTGTTCACCCCATTCTGCACTGCTTATGATTTGATTGTGTCAGTTAAGTATTTCTACAGACTCTTACACATAGCTTTCTCAGACACTTCTACTTTAATAAGACCACCATAGTTTCTTCTGAAACATTTATTTTCAAATCTGTAGAATTTGTCTTTATGAAATGTTTTCCATATGGTATGAGGAAGAGAAGATTAATAGAGGACAATAGACAATACCCAAAATATAGTATAGATCACAAAGGTAAATCTGCATATTTTCCATTGCCTCTTGGCAGGTAGCCAGACAACCTCTTATGAAAAGTTACATTATTCCAAGATTTTCAGTTAACTGCATGAATAATTACATCATTTTTGTTTGCACATCTTGGAATCATAGTATAACAACAGCCTAGTCTTTAATTTGTGTGCTGCAGTTTTAATTGCTTAAGTAAAGATGTTTGCTGTAGCAGCATACATCTTCTGAAATAGAGCAGCGTACATCTTTTGATTAATGAAGGTTAAGTCACTGCAGTGTTCATGTTGGCAGCATCAGTTTCTAGGCAGAAAAGCTAGAAAATAATGCAGAAAGAATAACAGGCCTGTTGTTATTCCCTGCCACTTTATTTATATGTTAATGTTCCAAAATCTGAATTTTTGCCTGCCAATGTGCCATTCAAAGAATATTTTCTATTAGCAAGTTGTTGATATTTTTTGGTTTGATTACAGAATGATGGTTTTTCCTGCATTGTTCTAAACTACTGGTAGATAGATGCATGGACTCAAAGGTAACATGGCTTTTTTTTTGTTTTCCTCCAAAAGCTGAAATTAATCAATTCTATGGAAAATTCCTTTGATGTCTGTCTGTGTAATTTCAACTGTAGAAGTATTTTAAAGAAGGTAGTCGTTCTTATCTGAATTGCTGAGACAATTGAGTTCATTTGCTTGACCTTGTTTGACTTGGATGCCTTGGGCTTTTTAGGATACCCTAGCAAATACCACAGTGGCATTTAACATGTAGCCTATGCATAAACTCCATTTATATGAAGCATATAATCTGATGTAATGGATAGTTTTTGTTTAGTTTCACCCTTGGCAGGCTCCTTGCAGGACCTGATCTTTACACCCTCATTTCATTGATCTGCTACAGCTTTCTTGATCAAGTATTGCTTCTTTGCAGTAGCGTGAACCAAGTTGTGTACCGCAGGGTTTCTTCTCCAAAGCTTTGCTGCGTTGCTCTTTCATTTTCCCCCCACCCCCCATCCCTGAGATATTAGAGCTGTTTTTGAAAACCTGCAAAGACTAATAGAAAGAATAGATACGACATACAAATAAATTACCTTTCAGGTTTTACTTTTTGTTTTTAAACCTTCATATATAAAGCCCCTAAGGAGAGGCTTTTAAGGAAATGACATGGCCATAGGGAAAGGCAAATGACCTAATCTCAGAGTGAACCCCATCCATTATATTTAATCTCAAAAAACCTGAAACGACTTTCAGAATCACTTAACTGTAATTCTCAATGCACTAGGCTCTGATCCATGCAGACATAAGCTTTGTCTATGTCAGTATATTAACTATACCTGGGACCATTCTTTGGTACTGAAACTAACTGGCATGAAAATTACTGCATCCATGCTATTAATGTCTCCCGCCCTCCAAAACAGAGGGTGCATGCAGGCTTTTTATTGTGAATGGTCCCTGGCCTTTGATAGTGTGCTCCTCAGCTACAGCCCAAAATTGTCTGGGAGAATGCTAGTGAGTCTAAGTCCTGCCAGGTCCATTCTGGCCATTGGGTGGTATAGTTGGTCAAGTTCCAGTTCACAGGGACGCTCCCTGTCACTTGGGGATTTTGTGGTTTGAAGAAAGCATTGGTTAGTGTGTAATATAAAACTATCACCCGCTCTTCTGCCTTTTTGCAGTAGTTTGGGCTCAAGTGGAAGAAGATAGACTCTTTCGTGACCCTGAGTGTCCCCTGCACCCTCATTCCAACTAATTGATGCAGCTGAGTATATGCTCCCAGTCATGATTGTTCTGTGTCCCCCCCACTCTTCCAGGAGGCAGGAAAAATTGCTAGGCTCTGCAGCATTTGGCAATTTCTACTTTGATGCCTGAGAATCTCCAGCCTCGTCTTCTTCTCTGTGGTGGCGTATTTAGATCAAAAGGCACCACCTAAACCTAAGAATATTGAATGAAGAGGAAGGTTCGCTAGAAAGTTCAATTTAGTTCACAGAGACAAAAAATAACGTGTGTATTAACATTTCATATATATATAAACCCATATGCATTTTTATATATATATAGATAGCATAAATTAATATTTAAGAGTTCAAAGTGTGCTTAATCAGTGAGAGGGTCTACATTTGCCCATTTTTTTTTAGCTCCCATTCAGAAACAATTCTGGTTTTCCTTTGTTTGATATCCCTGCTTGTTCTCCACCTCAGGCACAGTCTTCAGATTTGTTCCCTGATTTCTCATGTCCTGTCCGATAACTTGCTGTCTTCTTCAAGCAGAAGATTGACAAAGTATGCCATGAACTTTTGCCTTTCCTTTCCTTTTTTTTTTGGTTACCTTGATTCATCCTGTCATCTCTTTTCTTGTTTTTCTGTTTCATATTTCCTTGAGTGTCTCTAGGCCATCTCCTTACACCTTTCTGTCTGGATTCCCAGGTTCCTTACCTTCAAACTTTATCCCTTGCCTTCTCCTTTTCCAGAAACATTTTATAATGAAAACCAAGCTGTATCTATAGAATGTCTAACGCTATCTCTTGTAGAATACTTTGTAAGCTGTCAGAGTGCTTCATTTTACTTTCTTGAATGAAAGTTAAGTCTTTTCAGCCAAGAAAAGATTTTAAACCATTGGAGATTTCTGAGAAACCAGAAGAAAATCAAAGGGCAAATATCACTTTGTGTGTCTTGTCTATCCTACCCATAACCTTTTTTTTAAAAAATATTTTAATTATTTATTTTTCTTTTTAAATTGCTTGCACTTTCTATTTTTGTAGGTGCATTAAAAGATCCATATTTCTTTCTTGGAACAAGTACTTTTCAGATGGACACTAATATTCTCAGTCATCCAACTGGGCAGCCATGAAGCCATGTGTGTACAAGAACTGACATGCTCCCAGTGATTACCAATGGTTCTGCCTCTCCAGTACTAAGACTGCTGGATATTTTGTGACTGAAACAAAAATCTATCTTCTATTTTCATTATTCCATACAACTGAAATGATGAATCTGTGGGTGCTGTCAGCTGTTGCTGTTGGTGGCATCCATCCTAAAACAAAGAGAAGCTATATGATTTTTATCAGTGTTAGAAAACTATGACAATATACATACCAAGTCCTGATGGAGTATTTTTTGTGTAAAAAGGTTATAATTAGTTTTGAAAAGAAACACTTCCACAAAAATATTTAATTCCTTATTCGCTCAGCATCAAATTGCAGTTCTTGTGTTGGGCAAAGCGTGAGCAGACCTGTTTCGCAATGGAACAGATTGTCTTGCAACACGGTGTGCTCCTGGAAATTTTATTCTCCTGTGAGCCTGTGGCATTTTCTGAACGAAAGAGGCTGTTTCCTGTGCTAATCAAGGTGGCTGACAAACTCTTCAGCATGCTTGAATCAATGTGGGTTTGCCCACGTTCTTTCTCTTCCCTGTACATCCTTAGGAACGGGAACAGATTGACAGAGTTTTCTTTTTACCAGCTGCTGAGACCATCAGTGACAGCCGTGTAACCAGATGAAGGCTTGTTAGTTGGAGACCTAAAATGCAGGCAAACTGAGCAATTTCCTTAAACATTGTCATTGTGAATTGCATTTGTCCCTGTTTATTAAATATGTCATGATACGTAAGCTGCAGCAGCATAAGCCGTTTGGTCTGGGCATGGTTAATGAGGATGTTTGTTGTGAAGCAGGACAGTTCCCAAATCTGGTCAGCCTTAGAGACCTTGCTACTGTTTCACCAGTGTGCTGGTAAAAAAGAGATCTCAGCAGAAGGATTTCCTTGTATGCCTGTTTATGAATAGTAATAGCGAGGTAATTCACGAAGGTGACATAAAGTAGAAGAGAAAAGAAAGAAGAAAAGATGTTACCAGATACACAGAACTATACCAAGTGCTTTCACTAGCTTGACAATTCTAAGTATGGCAGTTTCTTTTTCACCCTTACAATCAAAGGCTTACCTGTCAGCTACCTTTACTGGAGGAAAGAATTGCTTCTAAACAAAAGCAAGACATACACCAGATTTGTATGGCTAGCTTCTGGATAACGAAATAAAACAGTATTCAAATTGGTGAAAAAAACAAGCTGAAAGGTATTTTTGCTTTTTAGATGAAATTTAATGTCTCTGTTTACTCAATTTCCTGAAGTCTGTTCTAGTACTTTATCCTGTTCTATGCAAGTATTCATATTGGGTTCATAGTCCCTTACCTGACTGCTGTATGTTATGCAATAAACAGTTTAATTATAGATATGCTGAGAAGGAGAAAGGTAATGAAGAGCCTGCACAGTGGCAGCCTATAGGCTCCTACATCAAATATCATCTTACTACATTCCCTCCCGTTCATGTAACCTGTGCTTCTGCATTTTTCAGGTATTTAGTGTTCTGAAGTCCTAGGGAAAAACAAGAATACTGAAATGTCTTTTATGGGAATTTTAAGGAAAAATTTCCAAGGAAATATACTTATTCTGTACAATTAAGTGGTCAATTTGTCTGCTGGGCTTTTTTTCCAAAATAATTTTTGAACATGTTGGCTAATTTCAGCCATATTTGATGTAAGGATAAAAATCCACGCGTGTGAAGTTCTTACGTGTTGTTAAGAAGGAAGACTAGTCATTGTGTCTAGAGGAGATATTCCAAAGAATGGCCATGTTGAGGGAGACATGATAGCTCAGCCCCACATCCATTTTAAAGGTACCACACAGATGCTTAAATTAACCTCTGGGTCAGCCAGACTATCTGCTGTCTCTTTATCCACCTGAGCAGATGAGCGATCTGGGAGGAAGATGAGATGAAAAGGACACAGGGAGCAAATAAAGAAATTGTGCGCAAGGACAGGTGATGAAAGATATTGTTCACAAATCTATAGGAAACAGAAATTCATTACTTACTCTTTTTTACCATATATTTGTGGTAGTGACAACAAGGTAAAAGCAATGTATCAGGTCAGGTATTTGGAAAAGAGTCATAACAGACCTTAGTCTTCCGGAAAGACTGGCTCCTGGAAAAACTGTTATCTCACACAGAGCTGAACCCAATCTTTTCAACACTGATAATATAGTGAAATGCACTATGCTTGAGGAGCGAACTCACTTCTCGTAGGGTCTGGCATAGACTTTTAGGCCAGCTTTTATATACCCTGGTCTACAGGCTAGAAGTGCCTTGAAAACGGGTGCTGTTGCTTTGAACTTGACTTGAAACGATGAAGAGCCATACTTGGGAGCTGAGAATATATTTGGTTTTATGATACGTTGCTGTTATAGCTGCAGCATTTTGAAGTGGAGTTGAGAATAAGAAATGCTTCTCTCTGACAGGGTGAAAAAATGATACCTGGCCATTTTATGCCAGCGTGGGGTCTTGCAGACAGCTGGAGTTAGGAGTATAATGCCTAGGTATCATTTATGGATATCCACTTGTGTAAGGGCTCAGCAAGGATTTAAACTTACTCCTAGACTGTAACAAATGAAGCTGCTGTGTAGATTCATCACAAGCAGGTTTCACTGCTGTTGGGAGCTTCTCAGGTTGCTCACTGAGTTTCCTGACTGTCAGCGCTCCTGCTTACTCTAGATTCAGTTTCATCTAACTGGACCTTGTTAGTGAGCTTGTCTGTGTTATGTGTATTCTTGGCATGTGAATCCATACTGTCTGGTTAGTACGGCTGCTGACATGGATCTTAACTCTCAAAGGTTTTCTGGTTGTGGGTTTGTTTTTTTCGTTTTTTTGGGTGGTTTTTTTTTTTTTTATTATTGAATAAGAAGCAAAAGGTCTAATAGAAAAAAAAGGGAGGCTTCCCATCATTGATTTTTTTGGATATATGCCAGGATCTTACACTGTACTCATATTATTTGAAAACATTATCCTGAGCCCCTTTCTTCCCTTGACAAGATAACAGACTTTCACGTTCAGCAGTGATGAAGTGGGTTGCAGACAGGTTCAAACAGGCCTTCTTCACGTTTTAAAATTGATTCCTAGAAATGTAGGTGCAGGATTTGAAGGATATTTGCAGAAAATGAAACAAGTCTCCTTGACATTTGTACATTTTAATTTATTGCTGGGGCCTCTACAATGGAAAGAAGTACTCTTAAGGTAAGGCGACAAGCCTATGAAAAACACGCATCTTGTTTGCTGCAATACGAGGCTGTAATGCCACTCTAGGATGAGTTTTAATTCCCTCTGTCAAGTAACCTAGTGTAATGAAATCATGTTACCTGGTGCTGCTAACCTGTTTTCTTTCCTATGAATACAAGTTCTCTTGCTTGAAATTTTCTTTTCTAAAGTTGCCATAGAGAGTCCTATTTCC
The DNA here is from genome assembly GCA_017639485.1 of Pluvialis apricaria. Lineage (NCBI taxonomy): Eukaryota > Metazoa > Chordata > Aves > Charadriiformes > Charadriidae > Pluvialis > Pluvialis apricaria. Next base: position 100,850,003 of record CM030009.1, read on the forward strand.
AGGCAGGACTCGGGTTTCCTGCCTTTTGTTGAATAGTTTGTAGAGACTTGGTTTATATTCAGTATAACAATGGCCCTAATCTTGCCTCAGTTGCCAAGTGCTCCTTCCTGCATAGATAAACGGTAGTCAAGAACACTTGGGGTGACTTAACTAAAACTAATATGTAATTGCTAAACCTATCTGTTACAACTAGCGCTTGTTCTTTCTTCTGGGGTGATCACTGGGCTAGTTTCTGTATCCTTAAGTTATGGCTGTTTCATTAAACTGAACAGGAATTGTACATTGGCCCAAGCATTGGCACCTTGTCAGCATGTCCCCTGCCATGTCTGCAGATCCATATTTTAGCAGTCAATACTTAGACATGGCTTGAAGAGTAGTATGGTTGAGGAAACCTAATCAGTGTGGTGTGGGCATGAGTACGTTCACTCAAATTCATTGAAAATTCTGCAGAAAAATCCACATTTATAAGTGTGTGAATTTAGGTTGCTGCATAAACTATGTATTTTTAGATTTTGCTGACAATTTCTCTTGAAGAGGCAGTACAGGAAGGTTGATCATCTTTTAGTGTACATTACTGATCCTCTGGAGCAAGAATCTGTTCGTGCAGACTTCGAAGTGGAGGCTCAGAGCAAGGATATGCTCTCCAGGGCATTTATGAGTGAAGGCTTACATACTTTTCTGCTGTTAGATATCACTAGCTTAGTCTTTCAATTAAAATACCAATTTATCCAAAATTTATTATTTGTAATTGTTGCTCTCAGTCTGAAATAAGGTAAATTAAAATGTACCGCAACGGAAGCAGATCAGTAATCTTCCATTGTGATAGGAAACAGTGTGATCTTTTGGATGAATTATGAAATCCTGGTAATATTTAGTGACTCTCTGAACATTGTTAAACTTGACATTTGCCAGATACAAACTTGAGTGTATGTTGACTACATAGTATTAATGAGCACCTGAATGCAACTTTTCTCTAAATGAACTCTTTTGTGATGAAACACTTAATGTTTAAGAGAGAATGTCATTGTAGAGAGGTAGTTAGGATATATATTATCATATATACCAGCACTGAATCTTTGGTTTCCTTCTTTCGTGCTTTTTTACCAGTTATGAATAAAAAGTGTATTTATTTTATATATAACTATTCGTTTTATATGAGTATGTGTACACGCACGGAGTGTTTTCCTGTCTGTATAGCAGTCAGAGCCAATCTTTTCTATTTGCTGACAAAAGCACATTAGGAAGCAAAGGTCATATTCTGAGACACTCTGAATCTATTCCACCTCTCAGCAATTCCTAGCATTTACTTGGGGTTTCATCATCTCTTTCCCAGTGAACTTCAGTTTTCCTGTCACTCTTTCAGATACAGTCAACTTTCTGAGCCTGAGATCTGAACCCACATCCTAAATGGAGACTACTCTTTTGAAGGTTTGTAGACTCCTTTTAGATACTTTGATAACTGTGTGAGCAGAGGTTATTAGCTCATTAGTGGCATTGCTAACTGGAAAACCAAGAGAGGTCAGTGAGAAGCCTGAACGCCAAGCAAAATTTTATACCGATTCTCAGCTTTAGTAAGTGGCATCTTTTCATAATTTTCAACACTGTGTACTTCCAGATGTCAGTCTTATTCTGTAGCTGTTCTACCTCACAGTACAGAAAAACCTTAAAAAGGCTAAGTAAGAGCAGAAAAAAAAAAAAAGAAATGCCTGCTGTTCATCTCTCTCTCTTGCTCTGAGGACAGAACAGCAGACAATTTTATCACTAATAAGTTCTTGGACTGAAGAGAGAAAAAGAAAGTATTTCCTCCTTTCCAGAAACTGTGAAGAGACAGAAAAGCTTCCTTTTTGCTAGTTGCTCCGGCTAGGCAGAGCCACCCTCTCAAGAGCTTTCAGATGGTCAGAGATAGGTAATGAATATCTCACCGGGGGACTTACCAGTGACTTCATTGATTGATACAGCTTTCACCCCTACTTATCTGTTCCACACCATACAATATGTAGCACAGCATTGATGTTTTCTCTTCGGATTAATCCAGGAAAGCACTTCAGCATGTCTTTAAGTGCCTTGTTGAATGGACTTTAACACAGTAGAAACTACAAAAATCTTTGTTGACAAAGAACTACTTTATTTTCCTTACACATCACAGCAACACAGTTTTCTAGGATGTTAAATTCAAGGACACCTAGAGATATGTTCAGAAATAAATACACTCTTGATATTTTTTGTGGGTTTTGCTTTCTTTTTTTTCTGGTCTGAGTAAATCTTCATGTTCTCTACTTCCTCTTTTTATGGGTAGTTTCATTCTCAGATGAAAGAAAACCAGAATTAAATAAAAAAGTATATCAGCAACTTTCAAGTTTGCCTTTCATCTAACTGGTAGCATATTCATAATACTATCTAAGCTGCTCTGAAGGTAAGAGGTAAGAAGGGAGATCTGTACTGAGTTCAGCTACTTAGTGAACTGCACACCATAGTTCTAGCAATACAACAGCTGCCAACACCAAACTTTCCTCATAGCCTATGCAGGCTAACTCCCCCCAAAAAGATACGTTGGACTTCAAAGACACTTTTGAAAGAACCTTAGTCTTTAAAATCTTACCCAGTCGCTTACTTTCTTTTTAACAATTTGATAAAAAATATATTTAATCAATGTTATAATTGCTCAATTCTTTTAATAACAATGTTTTCCCAAAAGCAATAAAAAAACCCTCATAGCTAACATTGCTGTGATTTTTTTATCAACAACTGTATTTAGTAAGCCATTGCACTCAAAACGCATCCCAGATCTTTTTTTTTATACTGCACGTGCTGATGCCGACTTTGAATGATTGCTGTTTGTGTTTTTTTTTTTTACTGAGGAAAGAAAGACTCCACCAATTTGCTACAGTAAATTTCATCATAAATACTAATTTTTTCGTGATTACAGTTGGTATATATCTAGAATTACATGGGATAGTGCATTGAGGAATTATTTGGCAATCAAACTAGAATTACATGGAATAGTGTATTAAGGAACTGCTTGGCAATCAGGCTTAAAATTCTCCCTAGAAAGCTGTGTCTGAGCAGATGATGTTCATAAATGTAACAAGAACTGGTATTTCCACATGAGAACTTTTGTAGTTATTTAACACTATTAATATTCTCTTTATAGCTTATCTAATCTATACTGATATAGCTATAGATCAGTAGTTAGATACATTAGGTAATTGCATTTCTACCAATACTATAATTTGGAGAGGAAACAACTCCTTCGGCATACGTCTGCAAGTTGCTGAGAGCTCTATGGGTAGAGTCAAGATAGTAACCAGGCAGTAAAAATAGGTTGCCTATATAGAGAGGAGGATAAGAAACCTAAGTTCAGTTTTACTCAGTCTTTGCTCACTTTCATTTTCTCTTTTGTTTTCTTGTTAGTTCTCTTTCATTTTTAGTCAGTTAGAAATATAAAGTTCTTTAGATCTTTAATATCTTTTCTACCTATATTATTATGTTTTGTTAAAAAAGTTTCCTAAGGATACAGGGCTTATGCGATCATGCTGTTTCAATGTCCTTTTCTAACTTTATCTGCAATAACATTTAAATTTTTTGGATAACTTTGAGCAAATTTGACAGACAAGTATAGGTCCAAAAGGTATTGCATTTATAGGATCATAGGATCGTTCAGATGTGAAGGGACCTCAGGAGGTCTCCAGTCCAACCTCCTGCTCAAAGCAGGGCCAGCTATGGGGTTAGACTGGGTCATTGAGGGATGTATCCATGTGGGTCTTGAAAGCCTCCAAAGGAAGAGATGGCACATCATTTCTGGGCAACCTGCAGCGCTGCTGGGCTGTCCTCACGGTGAGAAAGATTTTCCTCATGCCCAGTCCAAACTTTTCTTGTTTCACCTTTTCCCTGTTGTCTCCTTGTTACACACCACTAGAAGAGCCTGACTCTGTCTTCCCATAGGCACTGGGGAGCTGCTTTTAGGTCCCCAAAGCTGTCTCTTATCCACATAAATAAGTCCAGTTCCCTCAGCCTCTCCTCAAAGGGCATGTGCTCCAGCCCCAACCATCTTTGGTGGCCTCTGCTGAACTCACTGCACTTTGTCAAAGTCTTTCCTGTCCTGGGAAAGAGGGGTGCAAATCTGGACCCAGCATTCTAGATACAGTCTAATGAATACTGTTTAAAAGGTGTGGTCACTTCCCTACGTTTCCTCTACATTTTGTAAAATAGGGAACTTGATAGAGGATAATGGTCATTAGGATCAACAATGAAAAAAACCTGCAGTAGGAATGAAACTTTTAATTGACACTGCATTTTCAGATGTGCCCAACTTGGAAAGACATTCCGTAGACATCTTGCCTTATGGGACATCATGGAATCTAATCATAAGAGAAAAATGTGTAAAAAAACTTGATTTTATCAGTAGGGATGCTTTCAGTAGTTCCCCAATGTAGTTACACTTTGTACATAAAAGTAGGTTTTTTATTTGTTTTCAATCTGTAACATGACAAATTGATGCTTTCCCCTCCTCAGAAACAGTGAATACCCATATTCTGTTTCTTCTCATACCATTCCTGATTTTACAGGTTTCTGTCATTCCTTTTTGACTTGTCTTTTAGAATTCTTTCCCAACATTATTTTAATAGCCACTTTGTTGCCTGAGAGCCAAGGTAATTCAGCTTGAGTTAATACAGTGACAAAGCTTCTGATGATTTTGAGTGTAGACAAATTCAGTTCATATCTGTCTACAACAGAGAACACAAACATGTAGATTTAACTCACAGTTTTCTTACAGGTAATTAAATTCATTGCTGGTAGAGGTATTGCCTTACTTGTGTCTGTCATAACAGGAATTACTCCTTTATCCTCCCTGAATCATCCCAACTAGCTGCGTGAGTTAATGACTATGTGTACATATAGTGGAGGAATGTTGTTAACAGATGCATGTGTTTCTGGGTGAATGCAGTGAGCCACTGGCTAATTTTTCAGAGCTTGTGGCAGATTTTGCTGTCCTGATAACGCCTCCCAACTCCTATTAGACACTGAGTGTTTTTACTTTTAAATTACCTAGCCTTAGGGGTTTGGATGTCCTTTTCATGACTGGAAACCTCTTAGGATATTCCCTTCTCGTGAATTAACTTCACTTTAATTTGTCCAACTGTTTTTTATTGAGCCATCTGCTTCTTTTTTTTTCTCTAAAAATCCAATAGCCCTGCATTCAATTAAAACTAAAACACCTTAGACTGAAAGTAAGCCTTCATGTATATTTTAGTATTTGCTGTTTTAAAAATACGCTGAGATTTTGTGTGATTTTAAATATCATTGTAGACATTCAGGGTTCCAACTGCAAAATTTAAAAATCTTTAATTAAAAAAGTTCTTTTTAAAATAGACACATCAGTGATTTAGCAATTGTTATTTTCTACCGGCATTGTCTCATTCTTTCTTTTTCAGTTCAAGCATTCTTCCATTCACCTGCAAAAAAAACATACTTCTCAGAGTACTAGATAACCTTGCTATGCATAATACCACATACAGGCAAGAGGTTGGTGATATTCCCATTCTGGAAATCAGTCCTGTTAATGGAAATATTCTTTGAAAGAGCCTGACCTTGTAACAGCAGTTCATGTTTCATTAATGAAGTAATGCCAGTATTGCAAATACAAGAATGAGAAAAGTCAAATAGGTAAGGTGCAAGGCAGGCTTGCAGAATTCCTTTAAGTGGGAGGCAAATGTTGACAGCAGAAAGGGATGTGTAGATTTCATTTTTTGGTAAGTTGGACAGGCTGGGAAGATCATCATTATTTTTTGATGAGTTTTGACATGACTCTAAGTGTAGCAAAAAGATGTTTTTGCTGTGAGATGCCTAATTTTAATGGAAAAACTAAATTCATGACAAGTTTTGTAATAGCTGTCAAGTACTTTGAAGTGAACTATAATTAAAATCATTTTATTGGCACTGTTAAGAGTAAAGCAGATAGTTTTGAAAAAGAGCTACTCACTCAGCTATTCCATTTTATGCTAAATCACTGAAGAGAAGGAAAAAGCTGTTCCCCTCAAAAAAATCGTAAACAAGCGGACAGTATTTCCAGAATTTTACAGCTCCAAGTTTAAAGAAAGCTGAAGATAAGTTTTCATAGGGAAGAATATCTCTAATTTAAAGATGTTAGAAATGGCTTTAGTCTCTGACACTTCTCTAGTGGTGACCTCCTTTGAATGACTGTGATATGCATGTTCTCTTCCAATTAAGAGGGATGAGATACATGTGTATTATACAGAAGCAAGTGCGAGACTACTGTTTCTGATGAAAGAATGAAGCATGATTGGGGATTGACAGGTATTGTAGGAGGTAATTGAATAGCTCTCTGTCTCCCTGCTTTAATTCAGTTAGCTCAGAGTGAAAGTGAGTGGAAAATGCATGAAGTTCCTTCTTAAGGAATGCTTTCTTTTCTCTTTTTGCCTGACATCAGTGTTATTGAAAATGTACTGTTGAGTTCCTTGTGTTTGTCCTCGCTGGAAGAATAATGCTGATTATGGACCTTCTTTTCCATTGTTTCTCAAATACTATCGTAACTCTGGATTTCAGTAAACACAAAATATGTAATAGTTGCAATCATAAAAATAAACATGTAGTTTCAAGTTAAAAGTATTGATTATGTTTTAATAGAGTGCATTAGATGTGACCATAGGCTCCCAAGCTGGTCGCAAAATCAAAATTTATAACTAATACAACATGCTGCATGTCAGGGCCCTGAGACAGCAAGTAGTCAATTTGATCCTGATCTCAATTCCTTCATGACAGTGTCATAATACTTCTGTTCTGTGGTGGCCCTAGTAATGGAGAGACAGAAAGAGCGTACAGATTAGAAGGCGACTTTATTTAAATACAAACGTTTACTACAGTTGGCCTTGGCCTGGTAATGATTTATAGCATCAGCTCTGTCTTTTAAGCAAGCCCCTCTTCCCAGCAGTTTACTTGAAGGTAACAACATTCTTGGTACACTGTTGTTTTCCAATGACTTTTGTAGTCTTTGGACGTGGTCTGAAGAGTCTGTAGCATGTCCTCCCATGGAGGGCACTAAACGCGAGGTTCTGTACAGAGCATGGCATGGGGGCAAAGTTCTCTCAGAAGGCTTTGGGGACTACTTTTAAAGTCTATAAGGAGGGAGAAGAAGAAAGGAAGCATTTGAAAGGCTTGATAGTGGCCATTAGATTTGGACCTGCATTGCAGGATATCCCTTTGCAATAGAGCAGAGTAACGGTAAATGGACTTCACTTACGAGTGTCACCTTGTGAGAAGAGTGGTAAGGAACAGGAGAAGTTATTCTGGGGGGTATTTGGGGTAAAGTGTGAGAAAAGAGGTGATGTGGAAGGACAAGAGGTTTTCTAATAAGCCATAGGTGTCGTAGTACCAGGGCCGAAAGGAGAGAAAGGGATAAAACCTTCAGCTGATGGCACTGTGGAAATGCAATAGAAGGAGAAAAGGCACACCCGTGTGAAATGTTGAGTACAACTTTTAATAGACAAGCGTGAGACAGAACAGTATGAGAAGACCAGCACCCTAGTTTGTATGCTGTTCTCATCATAGCCCGAGAAGGCCTTGTAAGAGTCCCTTTAGATTTTCGGATGTATTTCACAACAGCGAGTAGATGCTTGGCCCCAAGCTTGGTGGTTGGATTTGACCTTCTCTTTGCCACCATTAGTAGGAGCGGTTTTGGTGTCAAGTGAAACTTGTAACAGGGCATAGAGTAGTCCCCTTCTCGGTAGGGTGTGCTACCAGGCCCTGCGCCTGGCAGGGCTGTGGGACCTGGACCGGGGTCGGCTGCGTGTGGCCTGCCGTTGCCTGGGAGAAACACGGTCTCCACGCTGACGGCGCTCGCTCCTCTGGGGATAAGCTGGGCGTCGCTGTTCAGTGCTGCGAGCTCGCCTGTCGTGGCGATCCCTCCTTCTTTGGTGTTCCCTCTGTGTTAGGTGCCGAGTGCTGTGCGATCTCCGCTGGGATCGGCTGCTTGTGGTTTGCCGTTCCCTGGAGGAAACCCGGCTTCCCCGTTGACGGCGCTCGCTCCTCCGCGAGGAGGCCCGGATGTCCCGTTCGGGTCTTGCAGCTCGGCCCTCGTGACGAGTCGTGTCATGAGCCCGGCTCTGCGGGCGTCTCCTCCCGCTGGAGTGGCCGTAACCCCGGGCGTGCCGAGCCCTGCTGTGGCCATACTGGTGTCTCCTCCGGGACCTGCTCCGGCCCCTCTCTGGGCTCCTGGCGCGGCCATGGCTACGGCCTCCGCTGGCAGATCTGCGGTTGTGGCGGCCTGAGGAGTTTCGCCGCCTCCGTTCCGCAGAACGGGACCGAGATCGCCTTCTTGGAGCTCGGCTCGCTGAGCTGTTGTCCCGCACGATGTGGTACACCTCGTAGTTACCGGGTCCCACCTTGCGGTAGATGTGGTGGAAAGGCTGCTGGCAGATCGGGCACGCAGCCCTTATGCGGGACCACTCCAATATGCAGGAAAAGCAGAAAACGTGCCTGGAGCAGGTGATGGAGGCTTCATCGCTAATAGTGTCCCAGCAGATTGGGCACTTCAGGTCCTCAGCAGCATCCGGTGGGGCAGCCTGGGGCATCTGCATGTTGCTGGCAGCAGGGGAAGAGGTGCTGCCTTCTGCCAAGTCCTCATCTTGTGCCATCTTGCACTGCAAAGAAAAGAGAGGCAAAGCTCATGAGCTGCCCTGGAGACGCAACCTGCATGAAGCGGCAAAGCTGTGGAAGTGGAGCGCTAAAGAGTTTCCCGCTCCGCCTCACGGCTCTGCTTGTGGTGCCACGAACGCCAGGGACCATCCCTGGGCCGACGATGGACACCAGAGGCATCTTGGCATGTTCCTGCTCTCAGGGCAGGGTGGTGACTGACCTCAGGCTGGGGGTCGTCAGAGGATGTGCGTCCTTCATCCCGCAGCTCCAGACATCTGTCCTCGACAGACGAGGACAGCACTGTGGCCCTTTGGGGCTGCCCCATGCCCTTATAGGCTTGATGTCACGGGGGTCACAATGACTCTCTGGTGACATCACCAGGCTTTTGGGGACCACACCCGGAAGACACAAGGCCCGGCTTCGGGGGACAAGCATTTCCCAGCCAGCTCATCTCACAAGACTGCCCCACTGTCGAGCAGAATCCCGTTGCCGGATTTTTGCTATAAATCTGGGCACCAGGTTTCCCTGATCGTACGCAGCACTACATTCTGTTTTAGAATGAAAGCATCTCAAGGCATTTCTTACGCCTTGGCTGTCTTGGCAGGTCGAGGGAGGTGATCCTTCCCCCTCCGCTTAGTGCGGGTGAGGCCACACCTGGAGTACTGTGTCCAGGGCTGGGCTCCCCAGCACTAGAGAGAGATGGACATCCCAAAGAGAGTCCAGCAAAGGTCCACCAGGATGGTGAAGGGACTGGAGCATCTCTGCTGCGAGGAAGGGCTGAGAAAGCTGCCTCCAGGCTGTTGAGGCCCGAGAAGAGAAGACTCCGGGGGAAATCTTTTTCAATGCAGATGGGTGCCTGAAGGGAGGGTGCAAAGAAAGCAGAGCCAGGCTCTTTTCAGGGGTGCGCAGTGACAATGGGCACAAGCCGAAACACAGGAGCTTCCCTCTGAACATCTGGAAACCTTTTTTCACTGTGAGGGTGAGTCAGCGCTGGCAGAGGTTGCCCAGGGAGCTCGTGGAGTCTCCCTCCTTGGAGATACTCAAAAGCTGTCTGGCTGTGGCTCTGGGCCACCGTCTGCAGGTGGCTGTGCTTGAGCAGGGGAGGTTGGACCAGACGACCTCTGGAGGTCCCTTCCCACCTCAGCCATTCAGTGGTTCTGCGACTCAAAGCACAGTCGTGCCAGTTGAGTAAGCATAGTCACGGAGTGACACAAGGAGTGTAAAGACTGGAGAGAGACTTGGGCTGCAGAACCTCAGCCGGGATCGGCGCCTTGTGGCCTGCCACTCCCTGGAGGAAATGCGGCCTCCCCGCTGACAGCACTTGCTCCTCCCAGGATAAGCTGGGAGTCACTGTTCAGGGCTGAGAGCTAGCCTGTCGTGTGATCCCTCTTCATTTGGTGTTACCGCTGTTTTCAGTGCCGAGTGCCATGGGATCTCTGCTGGGATCGGCTCTTTGTAGTCTGCTGTCCCTTGGAGGAAATCCATCCTCCCCGCTATCAGCTCTCGCTGCTCCTGGAGGAAACCCAGCGTCCCCACTGACGACGCTCCTCCTGGCATAAGCTGGGAGTCCAAGTTTGGGTCTGAGAGCTCGTTTGCCCGAGATCCTTCCTCCTTTGGAGTACCTCCTGTGTTTAGCGCCAAATGCTGCGGGATCTCCGCAGGGATCGGCTCCTTGTGGCCTGCCATTCCATGGAGGAAACCTGGCCTCCCCCGTAACGGCGCTCGCTCGCCTGCAATGCGGGCGGGACGTCACGTTCAGGCACTGGAGTTCAGCCCTCATTATGAGCAGTGTCATGAGCCCTACTCTGCTGGCTTCTCCTGCTGCTCAAGGGGTTGTAGCTCTGGGCATGCTGAGCCCTGGTGTTGCAATAGTGTGGCCACCTTGGTGACCTGCTTCGGCCCCTCTCATGGGCACCGTGGTGGCGAACGCTGCGGTATCCGCTGGCAGAGCTAGAGTGCTGGTGGCCTGAGGGGAGACGCCACCTCTTTTCTGCATAGCGAGACCAAGGTCTCATTCGTGGAGCACAGGTGGCAGACCTGTTTTGTTTCACAATCTTAGAACGGTTTACGTTGGAAGGGACCTTGAAGATCATTTACTTCCAACCCCTCTGCTATACGCAGTGACACCTCCCACTAGACCAGATGCTCAAAGCCCCATCCAGCCTGGACTTAAACACTTCTAGGGATGGAGCTTCCACATTTTTCCTGGGCAACCTGTTCCAGTGCCTTACCACCCTCAGAGTGAAAAACTTCTTCATAATAAGTAATACTAAATCTAACCTCTTTCAGTGCAAAGCCATTACCTCTTGTCCCATCAATACATGCCCTTGTAAAAAGTACTCCCCCAGCTTTCCTGTAGGCACCCTTTAGTTACTTGAAGGGCGCTGTAAGGTCTCCCCGGAGCCTTCTCTTCTCCAGGCTGAACAACCCCGACTCTCTCTGCCTGCCATCATAGCAGAGGTGCTCCAGCCCTCTTATCATCGATGTGGCCCTCCTTTGGACCCGCTGGAACGGGTCCATGTCTTTTCTATGTTGGGGGCTCCAGAGCTGGATGCAGTACTCCAGGTGAGGTCTCACCAGAGCATAGTAGAGGGGCAGAAACACCTCCCTCAACCTGCTGGCCACACTTCTTCTGATGCAGCCCAGGATACGGTTTGCTTTCTAGCTTGGAATCGTGCACTGCCAGCTGATATTGAATTTCTTGCCAATCAGCCCCCCCCAGGTCCTTCTCCTCAGGGCTGCTCTCGATCCATTCTCTGCTGAGCCTGTATTTGTGCTTGGGATTGTCCCGACTCGGGTGTAGGACCTTGTATTTGGCCTTATTGAACTTTATTAGGTTGGCATGGGCTCACCTCTCCACCCTTTCAAGGTCCCTCTGGATGTCATCCCTCCCCTGCAGCGCGCGTCTACCTTGCCACATAGCGTGGTATCAACGGCAAACTTGCTGAGGGTACACTCGCTCCCACTATCCCTTTCACCAACAAAGATGTTGAACAAGCACAGGTCCCAGTACTGACCCCTGAGGAACACCACTCATAACTGCTTGCCACTTGGACACTGAGCCGTTGACCGCAACTCTTTGAGTGTGACCGTCTAGTCAGTTCCTTATCCACCGAGCGGTCAATTTATCAAATCCATGTCTCTTCACTTTAGAGACCAGGATATCATGTGGGACAGTGCCAAACGCTTTGCACAGGTCCAGGTACATGACTTCAGTTTCTCTTCCCTTGTCCACTACCACTGTAACCCCCTCGTAGGCGGCCACCAAATTTGTCAGGCATGACTTGCCCTTGATGAAGCCATGTGAGCTGCTACCAATCACCTCCTGTTTTTCTATATGCTTTAGCAGAGTTTCTAGGAGGATCTGCTCCATGATCTTGCCAGGCACAGAGGTGAGACTGACCACCCTGTAGTTCCCTGTCTCTTCCTTTTTTCGTTTTTTGAAACCAGGGGTTATGTTTCACCTTTTCCAGTTGGCAGGAACCTCCCCAGACTGCTACGACTTCTCAAATATGATGTCTAATGGCTTACAAACTTCGTCTGTCAATTCCCTCAGGACCCGCAGGTGTATCTCATCAGGTCCCATGGACTTGTGCACCTTCAGGTTCCTCGGGTACTCTCGTACTTGATCTTCACCTACAGTGGGCGGTTCTTCATTTTCCATGTCCTTGCCTTTTCCTTCTGCATCATGGGTACTGTGGCTGCAGTCTGTGCCAGTGAAGAATGAGGCAAAAAAAAGTCAGAGTACCTCGGCTTTGTCTCTATCCCGGCTGACAAGGTCTTCCATTTCCTTCCAGGGAGGGCCCGCATCTTCCCTAGACGTTCTTTCCTCACTGACATACTTGCAGAAGTATTTTTTGTTTGTCTTTATGTCCCTGGCCACATTTAATCCAATCTGGGCTTTAGCTTCCCTAACCTGATCCCTGGCTGCACGAACAATTTCTCTGTATTCCTCCCAGGCTATCCGCCCCTGTTTCCACCCCCTATAGGCCTCCTTTTTACTTTTGAGCATCTCCAGGAGCTCCTTGTTCATCCATGCAGGCCTCCTGGCTTTTCTGCCTGCCACCTTCTTTGCTTGCATGCATCACTCCTGGGCTTGGAGGTGGTGATCCTTGAATATTAACCAACTTTCTTGGGCCCTTCTTCCCTCTAGCGCTTCATCCCATGACACCATACCAAGCAGAGTCTTCAAGAGGCCAAAGTCAGCTCTCCTAAAGTCCAGGGTGGTCAGCTTGCTGCGCACCCTCCTCACTGCTTTGAGGATATCAAACTCCACCATTTCATGCTCACTGCAGCTCGGGCTACCCTTGAGCTTGACACCGCCTACCAGCCCCTCCTTGTTGGGAAGGACAAGGTCCAGCAGAGCTCCTCTCCTTATTGGCTCTTCTACCACTTAGAGAAGGAAATTGTCTCCTCATTGGCTCCTCTACCACTTAGAGAAGGAAACTGTCGTCAATGCAATCCAAGAACCTCCTGGATTGCCTATGCCCTGCTGTGTTATCGTTCCCACAGATGTTGGGGCGGTTGAAGTCGCCCACAAGGACCAGGGCCTCTGAACCCAGTGCCACCCCTTTCTGTCTCTAGAGGGCCTCATCCACCCAGTCTTCCTGGTCAGGTGGTCTGTAGCAGACCCCCACTGTAATGTCCACTGCTCCCGATTTCCCTTTAGTCCTGACCCATAAGCTCTCAGTCAGCATTTCATCCATCCCCAGGCCGAGCTCTGTGCACTCCAGCTGGTCGTTGACATATAGGGCAACACCACCTCCTCACTTCCCCTGCCTGTCTTTCCTGAAAAGCCTGGAACCTTCCTGCAACACTCCAGTTGCAGGAGCCGTCCCACCACGTTTCTGTGATGCCAATGAGATCACAGCCTTGGAGGCATGTGCACGTCTCTAGCTCCTCCTGTTTGTTCCCCATGCTATGTGCATTTGCATAGAGGCATTCCAGCCGTGTCCTCCTTGAGGCTGACTTGGCTGGAGTGGTTGCAATTCCTTTGCATTGCTCTCCAGGCGGTATTCCTTTGCCGTGTATTAACAGTGCCTCCCCATTGGCTCCTGTTACCCCAGGAGCTCCTGCCTCATCTACATAAGACTTTAACTGTGCTGCAGCGTAGCCAGCACATCTCAGAGCAAACGGATGCAGACTCTCACTAGTACCGCATTCTGCCGTCCTGGGTGCATCATCCCTTGGCTTGTCACAGGCAAGCCTGACAATACCCCCTTCCCCTGCTGAGTCTAGTTTAAAGCCCTGTCAATGAGCCCCACTAACTCTTGGCCAAAGACCCTTCTCCCCCTTTGAGTGAGACACACCCCATCTGATGCCAGCAGGCCTGGTGCCGCGTAGGCCATTCCATTGTCCAAAAACCCAAAATTGTGGCGCTGACACCAGCCTCAGAGCCACGTATTAACAGACTGAGCTCGTCTGTTTCTTTCAATGTCATTGCCCCCAACTAGAAGTAGGGAAGAAAAAATAACCTGTGCTCCGGATTGCCATACTGGCTGTCCCAAGGCTCTCATTATCTTTTTTAATCATCCTTGCACTCCGATTTGCACTTTCATTGCCACCCCCCCGCCCCGGAACAGAAGCAGTGGGTAGTAATCCAAGGGCTGCACCAGGCTAGGGAGTTTTTTCATGATGTCCCTAACGCGGGACCCAGGGAGGCAGCAGACTTCCCTAAGAGCGGGGTCTGCCCTACTTATCAGACCCTCTGTCCCCCTCAGAGCTGAGTTGCCTACAACCGCTTTCTCTTCCTTATAGAGGTGGTCATAACACCAGGGGTAGGCTCTCTGTTTCAGGGAGCTCAAAGCATGGGTCCAACGGTTGATTTCTTTCTTGCACTCTCTGATACTCCTTAGTCTTTCAACTTATTCTCTGCGCTCTGCCACCAGGCTGAGCAGATCATCGATCTACCCGCTCGCACCTCACACACCCCTCTTCACCACCACGTGAGAGGTGAACTCGGGGAATGTTTTGCTTCAGCCATTTTGTATGTTTCAGGCATTTTGAAAAAAAGCGGGTGTGCCTCTGTTTGAGACGCACCAGGCTCAGCTGGCTCGTTTATGTTTAAATAGCGTTGAATAACTTTTTATCTTTGCTTCGAAGACTTTGTCCCTTTGACATTTTTATCCGTGAGCGAGCGCCTCTCACGACCACCGCTCCGCAGCGGCGCGGGGCTGCGGCGCTCCCTGCAGCCGGCGGCGCGCACGCCCGCGCGCTCCCGAGGGAGCCGCCTGCGCGCAGCTACGGCCGCTGTGGCAGGCGCAGAGCACGTGACTTCCTTCCGGGTACAGACCACGCCTGCGCGCCCCTAACACGTGAGCGCCCCCCTCCTGATCCGGAAGCACCTCCCGCGCGCGCGCTGCCGCGCCAGGCACTGGGCGCTGCGCTGGCGGGGGCTGCCCGCAGTGGGAGCGGGGGAGGCGCCGTTGCTGCTGTGTCCCCCCCGCTTTTTACGTCCGCTGCCTTCCCGCGAGCTGCCGGCCCCTGCGGGTGGCTGCGCCGCCCGGGCGCTGACCGGTCTCAATAAAAAAAGCCCAGAAAATTTTCGCGGAAAGCGCCTTTTCGCGGTGATCGGCCGGCTGCGCTGATCCGTCCTGTGGCCCTACTGGTGCCGCCTTAGGGACGTGCTTCGCCCCCAGAATCGCTGTTTAGGGCTGAGAGCTCGCCCCTCGTTGCGATCCCTCCTTCTTTGATGTTCCCGCCCTATTTGGCGCCGAATGCTGCGGGATCTCCTCTGGGATCGGCTCTTTGTGGTCTGCCGATCTGTGGAGGAAATGCGTCCTCCTCGCTATCACCTGTTGCTGCTCCTTGAGGAAACGCGGCGTCCCCACTGATGGCGCTCACTCCTCCCAACATAAGCTGGCAGTCATCATTGGGGCTGAGAGCCCGACCCTCCCTGAGATCCCTCCCGCTTTGGTGTTCCCGCTGTATTTAGTGCCGAATGTTTCGGGATCTCTTCTGGGATGTGCTGCTTGCGGCCTGCCCTTCTCTGGAGGAAACCCGGCCTCCCCGTTGACATCGATCGCTCCTCCGCGAGCAGCCGGGATGTCGCGTTCGAGCCTTGGAGCTCAACCCTCGTTACAAGTAGTGTCACGAGCTCTGCTCTACTGGCGTCTCCTGCTGATGGAGGGGTCGTAGCCCTGGGTGGTGCTGCGTTTGGGACCTGCTTTGGCCCCTCTCTGGCGCCCTGGCGCAGCCACCGCCGCGGTCTGTGCCTGCAGATCTGCGGTTGTGGCGACCTGAGGAGTGTCGCCACCTCCTTTCCACAGAGCGGGACCGAGATCTCCTTCTTGGAGCTCGGCTGATGGAGCTGTTTTCCTGGACGATGTGGTACACCTCGTAGTTACTGGGTCCCACCTTGTGGTAGATGTGGTAGAAGGGCTGCTGGCAGATTGGGCGTGCAGCCTGTATGCGGGACTTTATTTAAATACAAACATTTATGAGAGTTTGTGTGGGTCCATTAATTAATTTATAGTATCACCCCCATCTTTTGAGCAAGCTGCTCTTCCCAGCAGTCTTACTTGAAAGGAACACGATTCTTGGTACAGCGTTGTTTTCCAGTGAGTTTAGTAGTCTTTGGACATGGTCTGAAGAGCCTGTACTTGTCCTCCCATGGAAGGCATTAAACGTGAGGTTCTGTACAGAGCGTGGCATGGGGGCAAATTCCTCCCTAAAGGCTTTGGGGGTCTGTAAGGAGGAAGGAGAAGAACGTAAGCATGTGAAAGGCTTGCTAGCAGCCATTAGGTTTGGGCTGGCACTGTAGGCAGTCCCCTTTGGGACAGAGCAGAGTAACAGTAAATGGACTTCACTTACGAGTGTCACCTTGTGAGGAGAGTGGTAAGGAACAGGAGAAGTTATTCTGGGGGGTATTTGGGGTAAAGTGTGAGAAAAGAGGTGATGTGGAAGGACAAGAGGTTTTCTAATAAGCCATTCGT
The DNA here is from genome assembly GCA_017639485.1 of Pluvialis apricaria. Taxonomy (NCBI): domain Eukaryota; kingdom Metazoa; phylum Chordata; class Aves; order Charadriiformes; family Charadriidae; genus Pluvialis; species Pluvialis apricaria. Next base: position 100,866,589 of record CM030009.1, read on the forward strand.
GCTATAGTACCAGGGCCGAAAGGAGAGAAAGGGATAAAACCTTCAGCTGATGGCACTGTGGAAGTGCAATAGAAGGAGAAAAGGCACACCCGTATGAAATGTTGAGTACAACTTTTAATAGATAAGCGTTAGAACAGTATGAGAAGACCAGCACCCAAGTTTGTATGCTATTCTCATTATAACCCAAGAAGGTCTTGTTAGAGTCCCTTTGGATTTTCAGACATGTTTCATAGCAGCGAGTAGATCCTTTGCCCCAAGCTTGATAGCTGGATTTGACATTCACTTTGCAATTGTTTGAAGGAGCGGTTTTGGTGTAAAGTAGTATCATTTCTGACACTAGCAGCAGGGCATAGATTACTGCCCTTCCTGGTAACGTGTTCTACCAGGCCCTCGCCTGGTAGGGCTGCAGGACCTCCGCCAGGATTGGCGCCTTGTGGCCTGCCGTTCCCTGGGGGAAACGTGGCCTCCCCGCTGATGTCACTCACTCCTCCAGGGATAAGCTGGAAGTCGCCACTGGGGACTTAGAGCTCACCCCTCATGGCAATACCTCCTCTTTACGTGTTCCCGCTGTGCTCGGCACCGAGTGCTGTGGGATCTTTGCCGGGGGGATCGCCTCCTTGTGGCTTGCCATTCCCTGGAGGAAATGCGGCCTCCCTGATGTCGGCTCTGGCTCCTCCGGGGATCTGCTGGGAGTCACCTTAGAGCTCTCCCCCCAGCACGATCCCTCCACCTTTGGTGCTCCCACAGCGTTTATTGTGTGCGGAGTGCTGCGGGATCTCCACTGGGATCGGCTCCTTGTGGCCTGCCGTTCCCTTGAGGTAACCCGGCCTCCCCGGTGACGGCGCTCGCTCTTCCACGAGGAGGCCGGGACGCCCTGTTCAGGCCTTGCAGCTCGGCCCTGGTTACGAGCAGTGTCAGGAGCCCCGCTCTGCTGCCATCTCCTTCTGCTCAAGGGGTCATAGCCCTGGGCGTGCCGAGCCCTGCTGTGGCCATAGTGGTGCAGCCTCGGGGACCTGCTTCAGTCCCACTCTGGGGCCCCAGCACAGCCACTGCCGTGGTCTCTGCTGGCAGAGCTTCGGTGCTGGCGGCCAGAGGAGTGATGCAACCTCCTTTCTGCAGAGTGGGACCAAGATCTCCTTCTTCGAGCATGGCCAGCGGTGGTGGTGTCTGTCATGAGGCGGTACGCTTCATAGTGACCAGGTCCCATCTTGCAGTTGGCGTGGTGGAAAGGCTGCCAGCAGATCGGGCACGTACCTCTTCTGTGGCACCACTCCAATGTGCAGTAAAAGCAGAAAATGTGCCTGGAGCAGGTGATGGAGGCTTTGTTGCAAATGGTGTCCCAGCAGATTCGGCACTTCAGGTCCTCAGCAGCCTCCACTGGCGCGGCCTGAGCCACCTGCGTGTTGCTGGCAGCAGTGGAAGAGGCGCTGTCTTCTGCCAAGGCCTCCTCCAATGCCATCTCGCACGGCAAAGAAGAGCGATACAAAGCTCCTGAGCTGTCCTGGAGACGCCACCTGCATGAAGGGGAAAACTGCAGAGGTGGAGCACTGAAGAGTTTCCCGCTCCGCTGGGCGGCTCTGCTCGTGGTGCCACGAACGCCAGGGACCATCCCAGGGCAGACGAGTGGCACCAGAGGCATCTTGGCATGTTCCTGCTCTCAGGGCAGGGTGGTGGCTGACCTCTGTGTCAGGCGCAGGCAGAAACTGGGAAGGCAGGAAAGCGGTTCCGGTCCTCTCATTAAGAGCAGCCGGAGCGTGGGGTCGTGGCAGGTGGGGCCCAGCACCCCAGGCCCTGCCGGTGTCCCCGTCCGGCAGATCCTCTCTGTGCCTTTAAAAGATAATTTGCAGATTGGGGGTCCTTTGTCCCCCCAGCTGCGGATGTCTCTCCCCGAGAGATGAGGACAGCCCTGTGGCCCTCCGGGGCTGCCCCACACCCCAATAAGCTCGATGTCACGGTGGGTCAGTGACTCTCTGGTGACATCACCAGGCTTTTGGGGAACACAGCCAGGAGACACAAGGCCCGGCCTCGGGGAACAAACATTTCCCAGGTAGCTCATCTCAGTAGACTGCGCTGCTGTCGAGCAGAATGCCGTTGGCTGATTTTTGCTATAAATCTGGGCACCAGGTTTCCCTGTTCATATGCAGCACTCCATTCTGTTTTAGAAATAAAGCATCTCAAGGCATTTCTCACTCCTTGGCATTCTTGGCAGGTGGAGGGAGGTGATCCTTCCCCTCCACGTAGCACTGGTGAAGCCACACCTGGGGTACCGTGTCCAGGGCTGGGCTCCCCAGCACTAGAGAGAGATGGACATCCTGGAGAGAGTCCACCAAAGGTCCACCAGGATGATAGAGCCTCTCTCTTCTATGAGGAAGGGCTGAGAAAGCTGCCTCCAGGCTATTGAGGCCGGAGGCTGGGAGTCACTGTTCAGGGCTGAGAGCTAGCCTGTTGTGTGATCCCTCTTCATTTGGTGTTACCGCTGTTTTCAGTGCCGAGTGCCATGGGATCTCTGCTGGGATCAGCTCTTTGTAGTCTGCTGTCCCTTGGAGGAAATCCATCCTCCCCGCTATCAGCTCTCGCTGCTCCTGGAGGAAACCCAGCGTCCCCACTGACGACGCTCCTCCTGGCATAAGCTGGGAGTCCGTGTTTGGGTCTGAGAGCTCGTTTGCCCGAGACCCTTCCTCCTTTGGTGGACCTCCTGTGTTTAGCGCCAAATGCTGCAGGATTTCTGCTGGTATCGGCTCCTTGTGGCCTGCCATTCCATGGAGGAAACCTGGCCTCCCCGGTAACGGCGCTTGCTCGCCTGCAATGCGGCCGGGACGTCACGTTCAGGCATTGGAGTTCAGCCCTCATTATGAGCAGTGTCATGAGCCCTACTCTGCTGGCTTCTCCTGCTGCTCAAGGGGTTGTAGCTCTGGGCATGCTGAGCCCTGGTGTTGCAATAGTGTGGCCACCTTGGTGACCTGCTTCGGCCCCTCTCATGGGCACCGTGGTGGCGAACGCTGCGGTCTCTGCTGGCAGAGCTAGAGTGCTGGTGGCCTGAGGGGAGACACCACCTCTTTTCTGCAGAGCGGGACCAAGGTCTCATTCTTGGAGCACAGCTGGCAGACCTGTTTTCTGTTACGATCTTAGAATGGTTTATGTTGGAAGGGACCTTGAAGATCATCTACTTCCAACCCTCTGCTATAGGCAGCGACCCCTCCCACTAGACCGGGTTGCTCAAAGCCCCATCCAGCCTGGCCTTAAACACTTCCAGGGATGGAGCTTCCACATTTTTCCTGGGCAACCTGTTCCAGTGCCCCACCGCCCTCAGAGTGAAAGACTTCTTCATAATAACTAATAATAAATCTAACCTCTTCAGTGCAAAGCCATTACCCCTTGACCTATCGCTACATGCCCTTGTAAAAAGTACCCCCCCCCAGCTTTCCTGTAGGCCCCCTTTAGGTACTGGAAGGGGCTATAAGGTCTCCCCGGAGCCTTCTCTTCTCCAGGCTGAACAACCCCCACTCTCTCAGCCTGTCTTCATAGGAGAGATGCTCCAGCCCTCTTACCATCGACATGGCCCTCCTCTGGACCCGCTGCAACGGGTCCATGTCTTTTCTATGTTGGGGACTCCAGAGCTGGATGCAGTACTCCAGGTGGGGTCTCACCAGAGCATAGTAGAGGGGCAGAAACACCTCCCTCGACCTGCTGGCCACACTTCTTCTGATGCAGCCCAGGATACGGTTTGCTTTCTAGCTTGGAATCGTGCACTGCCAGCTGATGTTGAATTTCTTGCCAGTCAGCCCCCCCAGGTCCTTCTCCTCAGGGCTGCTCTCGATCCATTCTCTGCTGAGCCTGTATTTGTGCTTGGGATTGTCCCGACTCGGGTGTAGGACCTTGTATTTGGCCTTATTGAACTTCATTAGGTTGGCATGGGCTCACCTCTCCAGCCTTTCAAGGTCCCTCTGGATGTCATCCCTCCCCTGCAGCGCGCGTCTACCTTGCCACATAGCGTGGTATCAACGGCAAACTTGCTGAGGGTACACTCGCTCTCACTATCCCTTTCACCAACAAAGATGTTGAACAAGCACAGGTCCCAGTACTGACCCCTGAGGAACACCACTCATAACTGCTTGCCACTTGGACACTGAGCCGTTGACCACAACTCTTTGAGTGTGACCGTCTAGCCAGTTCCTTATCCACCGAGCAGTCAATTTATCAAATCCATGTCTCTTCACTTTAGAGACCAGGATATCGTGTGGGACAGTGCCAAACGCTTTGCACAGGTCCAGGTACATGACTTCAGTTTCTTTTCCCTTGCCCACTACCACTGTAACCCCCTCGTAGGCGGCCACCAAATTTGTCAGGCATGACTTGCCCTTGATGAAGCCATGTGAGCTGCTACCAATCACCTCCTGTTTTTCTATGTGCCTTAGCAGAGTTTCTAGGAGGATCTGCTCCATGATCTTGCCAGGCACAGAGGTGAGACTGACCACCCTGTAGTTCCCTGTCTCTTCCTTTTTTCCTTTTTTGAAACCAGGGGTTATGTTTCACCTTTTCCAGTTGGCAGGAACCTCCCCAGACTGCTACGACTTCTCAAATACGATGGCTAATGGCTTAGAAACTTCGTCTGTCAGTTCCCTCAGGACCCGCCGGTGTATCTCATCAGGTCCCATGGACTTGTGCACCTTCAGGTTCCTCGGGTACTCTCGTACTTGATCTTCACCTACAGTGGGCGGTTCTTCATTTTCCATGTCCTTGCCTTCTCCTTCTGCATCATGGGTACTGTGGCTGCAGTCTGTGCCAGTGAAGAATGAGGCAAAAAAAAGTCAGAGTACCTCGGCTTTGTCTCTATCCCGGCTGACAAGGTCTTCCATTTCCTTCCAGGGAGGGCCCACATCTTCCCTAGACGTTCTTTTCTCGCTGACCTACTTGCAGAAGTATTTTTTGTTTGTCTTTATGTCCCTGGCCACATTTAATCCAATCTGGGCTTTAGCTTCCCTAACCTGATCCCTGGCTGCACAAACAATTTCTCTGTATTCCTCCCAGGCTATCCGCCCCTGTTTCCACCCCCTATAGGCCTCCTTTTTACTTTTGAGCATCTCCAGGAGCTCCTTGTTCATCCATGCAGGCCTCCTGGCTTTTCTGCCTGCCACCTTCTTTGCTTGCATGCATCACTCCTGGGCTTGGAGGTGGTGATCCTTGAATATTAACCAACTTTCTTGGGCCCTTCTTCCCTCTAGCGCTTCATCCCATGACACCATACCAAGCAGAGTCTTCAAGAGGCCAAAGTCAGCTCTCCTAAAGTCCAGGGTGGTCAGCTTGCTGCGCACCCTCCTCACTGCTTTGAGGATATCAAACTCCACCATTTCATGCTCACTGCAGCTCGGGCTACCCTTGAGCTTGACACCGCCTACCAGCCCCTCCTTGTTGGGAAGGACAAGGTCCAGCAGAGCTCCTCTCCTTATTGGCTCTTCTACCACTTAGAGAAGGAAATTGTCTCCTCATTGGCTCCTCTACCACTTAGAGAAGGAAACTGTCGTCAATGCAATCCAAGAACCTCCTGGATTGCCTATGCCCTGCTGTGTTATCCTTCCAACAGATGTTGGGGCGGTTGAAGTCGCCCACGAGGACCAGGGCCTGTGAACCCGGTGCCACCCCTTTCTGTCTCTAGAGGGCCTCATCCACCCAGTCTTCCTGGTCAGGTGGTCTGTAGCAGACCCCCACTGTAATGTCCACTGCTCCCGATTTCCCTTTAGTCCTGACCCATAAGCTCTCAGTCAGCATTTCATCCATCCCCAGGCCGAGCTCTGTGCACTCCAGCTGGTCGTTGACATATAGGGCAACACCACCTCCTCACTTCCCCTGCCTGTCTTTCCTGAAAAGCCTGTAACCTTCCTGCAACACTCCAGTTGCAGGAGCCGTCCCACCACGTTTCTGTGATGCCAATGAGATCACAGCCTTGGAGGCATGTGCACGTCTCTAGCTCCTCCTGTTTGTTCCCCATGCTATGTGCATTTGCATAGAGGCATTCCAGCCGTGTCCTCCTTGAGGCTGACTTGGCTGGAGTGGTTGCAATTCCTTTGCATTGCTCTCCAGGCGGTATTCCTTTGCCGTGTATTAACAGTGCCTCCCCATTGGCTCCTGTTACCCCAGGAGCTCCTGCCTCATCTACATAAGACTTTAACTGTGCTGCAGCGTAGCCAGCACATCTCAGAGCAAACGGATGCAGACTCTCACTAGTACCGCATTCTTCCGTCCTGGGTGCATCATCCCTTGGCTTGTCACAGGCAAGCCTGACAATACCCCCTTCCCCTGCTGAGTCTAGTTTAAAGCCCTGTCAATGAGCCCCACTAACTCTTGGCCAAAGACCCTTCTCCCCCTTTGAGTGAGACACACCCCATCTGATGCCAGCAGGCCTGGTGCCGCGTAGGCCATTCCATTGTCCAAAAACCCAAAATTGTGGCGCTGACACCAGCCTCAGAGCCACGTATTAACAGACTGAGCTCGTCTGTTTCTTTCAATGTCATTGCCCCCAACTAGAAGTAGGGAAGAAAAAATAACCTGTGCTCCGGATTGCCATACTGGCTGTCCCAAGGCTCTCATTATCTTTTTTAATCATCCTTGCACTCCGATTTGCACTTTCATTGCCACCCCCCCGCCCCGGAACAGAAGCAGTGGGTAGTAATCCAAGGGCTGCACCAGGCTAGGGAGTTTTTTCATGATGTCCCTAATGCGGGCCCCAGGGAGGCAGCAGACTTCCCTAAGAGCGGGGTCTGCCCTACTTATCAGACCCTCTGTCCCCCTCAGAGCTGAGTTGCCTACAACCGCTTTCTCTTCCTTATAGAGGTGGTCATAACACCAGGGGTAGGCCCTTCCGGCACTGGCAAATCCTCTGGTGTATTTGGACCGTCAGCCTCATTGTCCTTTGGCTGGACTACCATGCCCGGGGCCTCATACCTCTTGTACAGAGGCACCTGGGCAGGGCAGGGGGGCAAGGAGGGGATTCACTCGCCACCCCTAGCACAGACCTGCCTCCATTCACCGTTTTCTGGTAGGCCACCGCCTTCAGTGCCTTCAGCCCTGCAGGGCAAGGAGATGAGATCCCTTGGATCTCTTTTGGTTTTTTCTTTTTTTTTTTTCTGGTGACTGGCCCGGTCTCTGATTCAGGGAGCTCAAAGCATGGGTCCACCAGTCGATTTCTTTCTTGCACTCTCTGATACTCCTTAGTCTTTCAACTTATTCTCTGCGCTCTGCCACCAGGCTGAGCAGATCATCGATCTACCCGCTCGCACCTCACACACCCCTCTTCACCACCACGGGAGAGGTGAACTCGGGGAATGTTTTGCTTCAGCCATTTTGTATGTTTCAAGCCTTTTGAAAAAAAGCGGGTGTGCCTCTGTTTGAGACGCACCAGGCTCAGCTGGCTCGTTTATGTTTAAATAGCGTTGAATAACTTTTTATCTTTGCTTCGAAGACTTTGTCCCTTTGACATTTTTATCCGTGAGCGAGCGCCTCTCACGACCACCGCTCCGCAGCGGCGCGGGGCTGCGGCGCTCCCTGCAGCCGGCGGCGCGCACGCCCGCGCGCTCCCGAGGGAGCCGCCTGCGCGCAGCTACGGCCGCTGTGGCAGGCGCAGAGCACGTGACTTCCTTCCGGGTACAGACCACGCCTGCGCGCCCCTAACACGTGAGCGCCCCCCTCCTGATCCGGAAGCACCTCCCGCGCGCGCGCTGCCGCGCCAGGCACTGGGCGCTGCGCTGGCGGGGGCTGCCCGCAGTGGGAGCGGGGGAGGCGCCGTTGCTGCTGTGTCCCCCCCGCTTTTTACGTCCGCTGCCTTCCCGCGAGCTGCCGGCCCCTGCGGGTGGCTGCGCCGCCCGGGCGCTGACCGGTCTCAATAAAAACAAGCTCAGAAATGTCTCGCGGAAAGCGGGTTTTCGCGGTGATCAGCCGGCTGCGCTGATCCGTCCTGTGGCCCTACTGGTGCCGCCTTAGGGACGTGCTTCGCCCCCAGAATCGCTGTTTAGGGCTGAGAGTGCGCCCCTCGTTGCGATCCCTCCTTCTTTGATGTTCCCGCCCTATTTGGCGCCGAATGCTGCGGGATCTCCTCTGGGATCGGCTCTTTGTGGTCTGCCGATCTGTGGAGGAAATGCGTCCTCCTCGCTATCACCTGTTGCTGCTCCTTGAGGAAACGCGGCGTCCCCACTGATGGCGCTCACTCCTCCCAACATAAGCTGGCAGTCATCATTGGGGCTGAGAGCCCGACCCTCCCTGAGATCCCTCCCGCTTTGGTGTTCCCGCTGTATTTAGTGCCGAGTGTTTCGGGATCTCTTCTGGGATGTGCTGCTTGCGGCCTGCCCTTCTCTGGAGGAAACCCGGCCTCCCCGTTGACATCGATCGCTCCTCCGCGAGCAGCCGGGATGTCGCGTTCGAGCCTTGGAGCTCAACCCTCGTTACAAGTAGTGTCACGAGCTCTGCTCTACTGGCGTCTCCTGCTGCTGGAGGGGTCGTAGCCCTGGGTGGTGCTGCGTTTGGGACCTGCTTTGGCCCCTCTCTGGCGCCCTGGCGCAGCCACCGCCGCGGTCTGTGCCTGCAGATCTGCGGTTGTGGCGACCTGAGGAGTGTCGCCACCTCCTTTCCACAGAGCGGGACCGAGATCTCCTTCTTGGAGCTCGGCTGATGGAGCTGTTTTCCTGGACGATGTGGTACACCTCGTAGTTACTGGGTCCCACCTTGTGGTAGATGTGGTAGAAGGGCTGCTGGCAGATTGGGCGTGCAGCCTGTATGCGGGACTTTATTTAAATACAAACATTTATGAGAGTTTGTGTGGGTCCATTAATTAATTTATAGTATCACCCCCATCTTTTGAGCAAGCTGCTCTTCCCAGCAGTCTTACTTGAAAGGAACACGGTTCTTGGTACAGCGTTGTTTTCCAGTGAGTTTAGTAGTCTTTGGACATGGTCTGAAGAGCCTGTACTTGTCCTCCCATGGAAGGCATTAAACGTGAGGTTCTGTACAGAGCGTGGCATGGGGGCAAATTCCTCCCTAAAGGCTTTGGGGGTCTGTAAGGAGGAAGGAGAAGAACGTAAGCATGTGAAAGGCTTGCTAGCAGCCATTAGGTTTGGGCTGGCACTGTAGGCAGTCCCCTTTGGGACAGAGCAGAGTAACAGTAAATGGACTTCACTTACGAGTGTCACCTTGTGAGGAGAGTGGTAAGGAACAGGAGAAGTTATTCTGGGGGGTATTTGGGGTAAAGTGTGAGAAAAGAGGTGATGTGGAAGGACAAGAGGTTTTCTAATAAGCCATTCGTGCTATAGTACCAGGGCCGAAAGGAGAGAAAGGGATAAAACCTTCAGCTGATGGCACTGTGGAAGTGCAATAGAAGGAGAAAAGGCACACCCGTATGAAATGTTGAGTACAACTTTTAATAGATAAGCGTTAGAACAGTATGAGAAGACCAGCACCCAAGTTTGTATGCTATTCTCATTATAACCCAAGAAGGTCTTGTTAGAGTCCCTTTGGATTTTCAGACATGTTTCATAGCAGCGAGTAGATCCTTTGCCCCAAGCTTGATAGCTGGATTTGACATTCACTTTGCAATTGTTTGAAGGAGCGGTTTTGGTGTAAAGTAGTATCATTTCTGACACTAGCAGCAGGGCATAGATTACTGCCCTTCCTGGTAACGTGTTCTACCAGGCCCTCGCCTGGTAGGGCTGCAGGACCTCCGCCAGGATTGGCGCCTTGTGGCCTGCCGTTCCCTGGGGGAAACGTGGCCTCCCCGCTGATGTCACTCACTCCTCCAGGGATAAGCTGGAAGTCGCCACTGGGGACTTAGAGCTCACCCCTCATGGCAATACCTCCTCTTTACGTGTTCCCGCTGTGCTCGGCACCGAGTGCTGTGGGATCTTTGCCGGGGGGATCGCCTCCTTGTGGCTTGCCATTCCCTGGAGGAAATGCGGCCTCCCTGATGTCGGCTCTGGCTCCTCCGGGGATCTGCTGGGAGTCACCTTAGAGCTCTCCCCCCAGCACGATCCCTCCACCTTTGGTGCTCCCACAGCGTTTATTGTGTGCGGAGTGCTGCGGGATCTCCACTGGGATCGGCTCCTTGTGGCCTGCCGTTCCCTTGAGGTAACCCGGCCTCCCCGGTGACGGCGCTCGCTCTTCCACGAGGAGGCCGGGACGCCCTGTTCAGGCCTTGCAGCTCGGCCCTGGTTACGAGCAGTGTCAGGAGCCCCGCTCTGCTGCCATCTCCTTCTGCTCAAGGGGTCATAGCCCTGGGCGTGCCGAGCCCTGCTGTGGCCATAGTGGTGCAGCCTCGGGGACCTGCTTCAGTCCCACTCTGGGGCCCCAGCACAGCCACTGCCGTGGTCTCTGCTGGCAGAGCTTCGGTGCTGGCGGCCAGAGGAGTGATGCAACCTCCTTTCTGCAGAGTGGGACCAAGATCTCCTTCTTCGAGCATGGCCAGCGGTGGTGGTGTCTGTCATGAGGCGGTACGCTTCATAGTGACCAGGTCCCATCTTGCAGTTGGCGTGGTGGAAAGGCTGCCAGCAGATCGGGCACGTACCTCTTCTGTGGCACCACTCCAATGTGCAGTAAAAGCAGAAAATGTGCCTGGAGCAGGTGATGGAGGCTTTGTTGCAAATGGTGTCCCAGCAGATTCGGCACTTCAGGTCCTCAGCAGCCTCCACTGGCGCGGCCTGAGCCACCTGCGTGTTGCTGGCAGCAGTGGAAGAGGCGCTGTCTTCTGCCAAGGCCTCCTCCAATGCCATCTCGCACGGCAAAGAAGAGCGATACAAAGCTCCTGAGCTGTCCTGGAGGCGCCACCTGCATGAAGGGGCAAAACTGCAGAGGTGGAGCACTGAAGAGTTTCCCGCTCCGCTGGGCGGCTCTGCTCGTGGTGCCACGAACGCCAGGGACCATCCCAGGGCAGACGAGTGGCACCAGAGGCATCTTGGCATGTTCCTGCTCTCAGGGCAGGGTGGTGGCTGACCTCTGTGTCAGGCGCAGGCAGAAACTGGGAAGGCAGGAAAGCGGTTCCGGTCCTCTCATTAAGAGCAGCCGGAGCGTGGGGTCATGGCAGGTGGGGCCCAGCCCCCCAGGCCCTGCCGGTGTCCCCGTCCGGCAGATCCTCTCTGGGCCTTTAAAAGATAATTTGCAGATTGGGGGTCCTTTGTCCCCCCAGCTGCGGATGTCTCTCCCCGAGAGATGAGGACAGCACTGTGGCCCTCCGGGGCTGCCCCACACCCCAATAAGCTCGATGTCACGGTGGGTCAGTGACTCTCTGGTAACATCACCAGGCTTTTGGGGAACACAGCCAGGAGACACAAGGCCCAGCCTCGGGGAACAAACATTTCCCAGGTAGCTCATCTCAGTAGACTGCGCTGCTGTCGAGCAGAATGCCGTTGGCTGATTTTTGCTATAAATCTGGGCACCAGGTTTCCCTGTTCATATGCAGCACTCCATTCTGTTTTAGAAATAAAGCATCTCAAGGCATTTCTCACTTCTTGGCATTCTTGGCAGGTGGAGGGAGGTGATCCTTCCCCTCCACGTAGCACTGGTGAAGCCACACCTGGGGTACCGTGTCCAGGGCTGGGCTCCCCAGCACTAGAGAGAGATGGACATCCTGGAGAGAGTCCACCAAAGGTCCACCAGGATGATAGAGCCTCTCTCTTCTATGAGGAAGGGCTGAGAAAGCTGCCTCCAGGCTGTTGAGGCCGGAGGCTGGGAGTCACTGTTCAGGGCTGAGAGCTAGCCTGTTGTGTGATCCCTCTTCATTTGGTGTTACCGCTGTTTTCAGTGCCGAGTGCCATGGGATCTCTGCTGGGATCGGCTCTTTGTAGTCTGCTGTCCCTTGGAGGAAATCCATCCTCCCCGCTATCAGCTCTCGCTGCTCCTGGAGGAAACCCAGCGTCCCCACTGACGACGCTCCTCCTGGCATAAGCTGGGAGTCCGTGTTTGGGTCTGAGAGCTCGTTTGCCCGAGACCCTTCCTCCTTTGGTGGACCTCCTGTGTTTAGCGCCAAATGCTGCAGGATTTCTGCTGGGATCGGCTCCTTGTGGCCTGCCATTCCATGGAGGAAACCTGGCCTCCCCGGTAACGGCGCTTGCTCGCCTGCAATGCGGCCGGGACGTCACGTTCAGGCATTGGAGTTCAGCCCTCATTATGAGCAGTGTCATGAGCCCTACTCTGCTGGCTTCTCCTGCTGCTCAAGGGGTTGTAGCTCTGGGCATGCTGAGCCCTGGTGTTGCAATAGTGTGGCCACCTTGGTGACCTGCTTCGGCCCCTCTCATGGGCACCGTGGTGGCGAACGCTGCGGTCTCCGCTGGCAGAGCTAGAGTGCTGGTGGCCTGAGGGGAGACGCCACCTCTTTTCTGCAGAGCGGGACCAAGGTCTCATTCTTGGAGCACAGCTGGCAGACCTGTTTTCTGTTATGATCTTAGAATGCTTTATGTTGGAAAGGACCTTGAAGATCATCTACTTCCAACCCTCTGCTATAGGCAGCGACCCCTCCCACTAGACCGGGTTGCTCAAAGCCCCATCCAGCCTGGCCTTAAACACTTCCAGGGATGGAGCTTCCACATTTTTCCTGGGCAACCTGTTCCAGTGCCCCACCGCCCTCAGAGTGAAAGACTTCTTCATAATAACTAATACTAAATCTAACCTCTTCAGTGCAAAGCCATTACCCCTTGACCTATCGCTACATGCCCTTGTAAAAAGTACCCCCCCCCCAGCTTTCCTGTAGGCCCCCTTTAGGTACTGGAAGGGGCTATAAGGTCTCCCCGGAGCCTTCTCTTCTCCAGGCTGAACAACCCCAACTCTCTCAGCCTGTCTTCATAGGAGAGATGCTCCAGCCCTCTTATCATCGACATGGCCCTCCTCTGGACCCGCTGCAACGGGTCCATGTCTTTTCTATGTTGGGGGCTCCAGAGCTGGATGCAGTACTCCAGGTGGGGTCTCACCAGAGCATAGTAGAGGGGCAGAAACACCTCCCTCGACCTGCTGGCCACACTTCTTCTGATGCAGCCCAGGATACGGTTTGCTTTCTAGCTTGGAATCGTGCACTGCCAGCTGATGTTGAATTTCTTGCCAGTCAGCCCCCCCAGGTCCTTCTCCTCAGGGCTGCTCTCGATCCATTCTCTGCTGAGCCTGTATTTGTGCTTGGGATTGTCCCGACTCGGGTGTAGGACCTTGTATTTGGCCTTATTGAACTTCATTAGGTTGGCATGGGCTCACCTCTCCAGCCTTTCAAGGTCCCTCTGGATGTCATCCCTCCCCTGCAGCGCGCGTCTACCTTGCCACATAGCGTGGTATCAACGGCAAACTTGCTGAGGGTACACTTGCTCCCACTATCCCTTTCACCAACAAAGATGTTGAACAAGCACAGGTCCCAGTACTGACCCCTGAGGAACACCACTCATAACTGCTTGCCACTTGGACACTGAGCCGTTGACCGCAACTCTTTGAGTGTGACCGTCTAGTCAGTTCCTTATCCACCGAGCGGTCAATTTATCAAATCCATGTCTCTTCACTTTAGAGACCAGGATATCATGTGGGACAGTGCCAAACGCTTTGCACAGGTCCAGGTACATGACTTCAGTTTCTCTTCCCTTGTCCACTACCACTGTAACCCCCTCGTAGGCGGCCACCAAATTTGTCAGGCATGACTTGCCCTTGATGAAGCCATGTGAGCTGCTACCAATCACCTCCTGTTTTTCTATATGCTTTAGCAGAGTTTCTAGGAGGATCTGCTCCATGATCTTGCCAGGCACAGAGGTGAGACTGACCACCCTGTAGTTCCCTGTCTCTTCCTTTTTTCGTTTTTTGAAACCAGGGGTTATGTTTCACCTTTTCCAGTTGGCAGGAACCTCCCCAGACTGCTACGACTTCTCAAATATGATGTCTAATGGCTTACAAACTTCGTCTGTCAATTCCCTCAGGACCCGCAGGTGTATCTCATCAGGTCCCATGGACTTGTGCACCTTCAGGTTCCTCGGGTACTCTCGTACTTGATCTTCACCTACAGTGGGCGGTTCTTCATTTTCCATGTCCTTGCCTTTTCCTTCTGCATCATGGGTACTGTGGCTGCAGTCTGTGCCAGTGAAGAATGAGGCAAAAAAAAGTCAGAGTACCTCGGCTTTGTCTCTATCCCGGCTGACAAGGTCTTCCATTTCCTTCCAGGGAGGGCCCACATCTTCCCTAGACGTTCTTTTCTCGCTGACCTACTTGCAGAAGTATTTTTTGTTTGTCTTTATGTCCCTGGCCACATTTAATCCAATCTGGGCTTTAGCTTCCCTAACCTGATCCCTGGCTGCACGAACAATTTCTCTGTATTCCTCCCAGGCTATCCGCCCCTGTTTCCACCCCCTATAGGCCTCCTTTTTACTTTTGAGCATCTCCAGGAGCTCCTTGTTCATCCATGCAGGCCTCCTGGCTTTTCTGCCTGCCACCTTCTTTGCTTGCATGCATCACTCCTGGGCTTGGAGGTGGTGATCCTTGAATATTAACCAACTTTCTTGGGCCCTTCTTCCCTCTAGCGCTTCATCCCATGACACCATACCAAGCAGAGTCTTCAAGAGGCCAAAGTCAGCTCTCCTAAAGTCCAGGGTGGTCAACTTGCTGCGCACCCTCCTCACTGCTTTGAGGATATCAAACTCCACCATTTCATGCTCACTGCAGCTCGGGCTACCCTTGAGCTTGACACCGCCTACCAGCCCCTCCTTGTTGGGAAGGACAAGGTCCAGCAGAGCTCCTCTCCTTATTGGCTCCTCTACCACTTAGAGAAGGAAATTGTCTCCTCATTGGCTCCTCTACCACTTAGAGAAGGAAACTGTCGTCAATGCAATCCAAGAACCTCCTGGATTGCCTATGCCCTGCTGTGTTATCCTTCCAACAGATGTTGGGGCGGTTGAAGTCGCCCACGAGGACCAGGGCCTGTGAACCCGGTGCCACCCCTTTCTGTCTCTAGAGGGCCTCATCCACCCAGTCTTCCTGGTCAGGTGGTCTGTAGCAGTCCCCCACTGTAATGTCCCCTGCTCCCGATTTCCCTTTAGTCCTGACCCATAAGCTCTCAGTCAGCTCTTTATCCATCCCCAGGCTGAGCTCTGTGCACTCCAGCTGGTCGTTGACATACAGGGCAACACCACCTCCTCACTTTCCCTGCCTGTCTTTCCTGAAAAGCCTGTAACCTTCCTGCAACACTCCAGTTGCAGGAGCCATCCCACCACGTTTCTGTGATGCCAATGAGATCACAGCCTTGGAGGCATGTGCACGTCTCTAGCTCCTCCTGTTTGTTCCCCATGCTATGTGCATTTGCATAGAGGCATTCCAGCCGTGTCCTCCTTGAGGCTGACTTGGCTGGAGTGGTTGCAATTCCTTTGCATTGCTCTCCAGGTGGTATTCCTTTGCCGTGTATTAACAGTGCCTCCCCATTGGCTCCTGTTACCCCAGGAGCTCCTGCCTCATCTACATAAGACTTTAACTGTGCTGCAGCGTAGCCAGCACATCTCAGAGCAAACGGATGCAGACTCTCACTAGTACCGCATTCTGCCGTCCTGGGTGCATCATCCCTTGGCTTGTCACAGGCAAGCCTGACAATACCCCCTTCCCCTGCTGAGTCTAGTTTAAAGCCCTGTCAATGAGCCCCACTAACTCTTGGCCAAAGATCCTTCTCCCCCTTTGAGTGAGACACACCCCATCTGATGCCAGCAGGCCTGGTGCCGCGTAGGCGATTCCATTGTCCAAAAACCCAAAATTGTGGCGCTGACACCAGCCTCAGAGCCACGTATTAACAGACTGAGCTCGTCTGTTTCTTTCAATGTCATTGCCCCCAACTAGAAGTAGGGAAGAAAAAATAACCTGTGCTCCGGATTGCCATACTGGCTGTCCCAAGGCTCTCATTATCTTTTTTAATCATCCTTGCACTCCGATTTGCACTTTCATTGCCACCCCCCGCCCCGGAACAGAAGCAGTGGGTAGTAATCCAAGGGCTGCACCAGGCTAGGGAGTTTTTTCATGATGTCCCTAACGCGGGACCCAGGGAGGCAGCAGACTTCCCTAAGAGCGGGGTCTGCCCTACTTATCAGACCCTCTGTCCCCCTCAGAGCTGAGTTGCCTACAACCGCTTTCTCTTCCTTATAGAGGTGGTCATAACACCAGGGGTAGGCCCTTCTGGCACTGGCAAATCCTCTGGTGTATTTGGACCGTCAGCCTCATTGTCCTTTGGCTGGACTGCCATGCCCGGGGCCTCATACCTCTTGTACAGAGGCACCTGGGCAGGGCAGGGGGGCAAGGAGGGGATTCACTCGCCACCCCTAGCACAGACCTGCCTCCATTCACCGTTTTCTGGTAGGCCACCGCCTTCAGTGCCTTCAGCCCTGCAGGGCAAGAAGATGAGATCCCTTTGATCTCTTTTTTTTTTTTTTTTTTTCTGGTGACTGGCCCGGTCTCTGTTTCAGGGAGCTCAAAGCATGGGTCCAACGGTTGATTTCTTTCTTGCACTCTCTGATACTCCTTAGTCTGTGCCTGCAGATCTGCGGTTGTGGCGACTTGAGGAGTGTCGCCACCTCCTTTCCACAGAGCAGGACCGAGATCTCCTTCTTGGAGCTCGGCTGGTGGAGCTGTTTTTCTGGACAATGTGGTACACCTCGTAGTTACTGGGTCCCTCCTTGTGGTAGATGTGGTAGAAGGGCTGCTGGCAGATTGGGCATGCAGCCTGTATGCAGGACTTTATTTAAATACATTTACGAGAGTTTGCGTGGGTCCATGAATTAATTTATAGTATCACCCCCATCTTTTGAGCAAGCTGCTCTTCCCAGCAGTCTTACTTGAAAGGAACACGGTTCTTGGTACAGCATTGTTTTCCAGTGAGTTTTAGTCTTTGGACATGGTCTGAAGAGCCTGTACTTGTCCTCCCATGGAAGGCATTAAACGTGAATTTCTGTACAGAGCATGGCGCGGGGCCAAATTCCTCCCTAAAGGCTTTGGGGGTCTGTAAGGAGGAAGGAGAAGAACGTAAGCATGTGAAAGGCTTGCTAGCAGCCATTAGGTTTGGGCTGGCACTGTAGGCAGTCCCCTTTGGGACAGAGCAGAGTAACAGTAAATGGACTTCACTTACGAGTGTCACCTTGTGAGAAGAGTGGTAAGGAACAGGAGAAGTTATTCTGGGGGGTATTTGGGGTAAAGTGTGAGAAAAGAGGTGATGTGGAAGGACAAGAGGTTTTCTAATAAGCCATAGGTGTCGTAGTACCAGGGCCGAAAGGAGAGAAAGGGATAAAACCTTCAGCTGATGGCACTGTGGAAATGCAATAGAAGGAGAAAAGGCACACCCGTGTGAAATGTTGAGTACAACTTTTAATAGACAAGCGTGAGACAGAACAGTATGAGAAGACCAGCACCCTAGTTTGTATGCTGTTCTCATCATAGCCCGAGAAGGCCTTGTAAGAGTCCCTTTAGATTTTCAGATGTATTTCACAACAGCGAGTAGATGCTTGGCCCCAAGCTTGGTGGTTGGATTTGACCTTCTCTTTGCCACCATTAGTAGGAGCGGTTTTGGTGTAAAGTAGTATAATTTGTGAAACTTGTAACAGGGCATAGAGTAGTCCCCTTCTCGGTAGGGTGTGCTACCAGGCCCTGCGCCTGGCAGGGCTGTGGGACCTGGACCGGGGTCGGCTGCGTGTGGCCTGCCGTTGCCTGGGAGAAACGCGGTCTCCACGCTGACGGCGCTCGCTCCTCTGGGGATAAGCTGGGCGTCGCTGTTCAGTGCTGCGAGCTCGCCTGTCGTGGCGATCCCTCCTTCTTTGGTGTTCCCTCTGTGTTAGGTGCCGAGTGCTGTGCGATCTCCGCTGGGATCGGCTGCTTGTGGTTTGCCGTTCCCTGGAGGAAACCCGGCTTCCCCGTTGACGGCGCTCGCTCCTCCGCGAGGAGGCCCGGATGTCCCGTTCGGGTCTTGCAGCTCGGCCCTCGTGACGAGTCGTGTCATGAGCCCGGCTCTGCGGGCGTCTCCTCCCGCTGGAGTGGCCGTAACCCCGGGCGTGCCGAGCCCTGCTGTGGCCATACTGGTGTCTCCTCCGGGACCTGCTCCGGCCCCTCTCTGGGCTCCTGGCGCGGCCATGGCTACGGCCTCCGCTGGCAGATCTGCGGTTGTGGCGGCCTGAGGAGTTTCGCCGCCTCCGTTCCGCAGAACGGGACCGAGATCGCCTTCTTGGAGCTCGGCTGGCTGAGCTGTTGTCCTGCACGATGTGGTACACCTCGTAGTTACCGGGTCCCACCTTGCGGTAGATGTGGTGGAAAGGCTGCTGGCAGATCGGGCACGCAGCCCTTATGCGGGACCACTCCAATATGCAGGAAAAGCAGAAAACGTGCCTGGAGCAGGTGATGGAGGCTTCATCGCTAATAGTGTCCCAGCAGATTGGGCACTTCAGGTCCTCAGCAGCATCCGGTGGGGCAGCCTGGGGCATCTGCGTGTTGCTGGCAGCAGGGGAAGAGGTGCTGCCTTCTGCCAAGTCCTCATCTTGTGCCATCTTGCACTGCAAAGAAAAGAGAGGCAAAGCTCATGAGCTGCCCTGGAGACGCAACCTGCATGAAGCGGCAAAGCTGTGGAAGTGGAGCGCTAAAGAGTTTCCCGCTCCGCCTCACGGCTCTGCTTGTGGTGCCACGAACGCCAGGGACCATCCCCGGGCCGACGATGGACACCAGAGGCATCTTGGCATGTTCCTGCTCTCAGGGCAGGGTGGTGACTGACCTCAGGCTGGGGGTCGTCAGAGGATGTGCGTCCTTCATCCCGCAGCTCCAGACATCTGTCCTCGACAGACGAGGACAGCACTGTGGCCCTTTGGGGCTGCCCCATGCCCTTATAGGCTTGATGTCACGGGGGTCACAATGACTCTCTGGTGACATCACCAGGCTTTTGGGGACCACACCCAGAAGACACAAGGCCCGGCTTCGGGGGACAAGCATTTCCCAGCCAGCTCATCTCACAAGACTGCCCCACTGTCGAGCAGAATCCCGTTGCCGGATTTTTGCTATAAATCTGGGCACCAGGTTTCCCTGATCGTACGCAGCACTACATTCTGTTTTAGAATGAAAGCATCTCAAGGCATTTCTTACGCCTTGGCTGTCTTGGCAGGTCGAGGGAGGTGATCCTTCCCCCTCTGCTTAGTGCGGGTGAGGCCACACCTGGAGTACTGTGTCCAGGGCTGGGCTCCCCAGCACTAGAGAGAGATGGACATCCCAAAGAGAGTCCAGCAAAGGTCCACCAGGATGGTGAAGGGACTGGAGCATCTCTGCTGTGAGGAAGGGCTGAGAAAGCTGCCTCCAGGCTGTTGAGGCCGGAGAAGAGAAGACTCCGGGGGAAATCTTTTTCAATGCAGATGGGTGCCTGAAGGGAGGGTCAGGGGTGCACAGTGACAATGGGCACAAGCCGAAACACAGGAGCTTCCCTCTGAACATCTGGAAACCCTTTTTCACTGTGAGGGTGAGTCAGCGCTGGCAGAGGTTGCCCAGGGAGCTCGTGGAGTCTCCCTCCTTGGAGATACTCAAAAGCTGTCTGGCTGTGGCTCTGGGCCACCGTCTGCAGGTGGCTGTGCTTGAGCAGGGGAGGTTGGACCACGCGACCTCTGGAGGTCCCTTCCCACCTCAGCCATTCTGTGATTCTGTGACTCAAAGCACAGTCGTGCCAGTTGAGAACACACATCTGGGTTGCGTGACGTAGCAAGATTGGCATGTTTCTATATGCTTATGAAGATTCCTTCATCCATGGTGCCACCAGGTGGTTTGTTTTTTTTTTTTTCTTCCTGGGATTTAGAAGTAGCTGCACGGAAAACTAGCAGGAGAAAAAAAAGCGTGAGGGCTGCATTGAGTTAAACAATTGAGTGAAACCAAGGGATGTCCCCTGAGAGTCTCACTCACGGTCAATCCACATACTCTTCTTCACATATTATTCATGTCTTAAAAGTGCAGTCGAACTAGTCTTTCATGAACTTTATTAAAGACCCCACTTTTGTTACAGAACTTTAATGTATTCTAAGTCAAACAGTAAGTGCAGACCTTCAAGGGGTTAGGGGAGAGTCACAGGGCTTTGGAAGTTTGGAAGGAGAGCAGTTTTTCCTGAGTTTAATTTGCCTATGTCTTGCCCGCTGACCATGGAGACTTATAAGTATCTTCAGCATGTCCTCAGGAGAAAGAGTGAAATAGCATCCTGGGTGGTGTGGCCAGCAGGACTAGGGAGCTGTTCATCTCTCTGTACTCAGCACTTGTGAGGCTTGACCTCGAATACTGTGTTCAGTTTAGGCACTATAGGAAAGACATTGAGGTGCTGGAGCATGTCCAGGAAGATCAAATAAGCTGGTGAAGACTCTGGAGAACATGCCTTATGAGGAACGCCTGAGAGAACTGTTGTTGTTTAGACTGGATAAAAGGAGACTCGGGAGACCTCGCTCTCTACAAGTTCTTGAAAAGAGATTGTAGCGAGGTGAATTTCGGTCTCTTCTCCCAGGTAACATGTGATAGGATGAAAGGAAATGGCCTCAATTTGCACCAGGAGACGTTTCAATTGGATACTAGGAAAAAATTTTTCACCAAAAGGGCTGTCAAGCATTGGATTAGTCTTCCCAGGAACGTGGTTGAGTCCCCATGCCTGGTGGTATTTAAAAGACGTGGAGACATGGTCCTTAGGGACTTGGTTTATTGGTGCACCTGGCAATGTTAGTTTAATGGTTGGACTTGACGATCTTAAGGGTCTTTCCAACTTCCAAATGATTCTAGGATTCTCTGATTCTAGTTTAATATATGAGTACAAATAGATACACTTTCCTCACTTCGATAATTACCTCACTTACTGATGTTCACAATGGATCTGTGAAAGTCATTCCTTCATTTCATTCCGATACTTACTGCACATGCAACACTTTTCCTTCCTTTCTTTACCTTTGTCTCTTCCCTCTGCAACCCCATAGCATAAACCTTTGTATAATTGTGTTGGAGCTGTATTAAAAGAACTTCCTATCTATTAAACCTACCTGAACTAAGTATTTTACTGCAGAATATTACTTTGTAAGCTTTTTCTTAATTAATGCTTGCTCCCACTGAATGCCACATACCATATTTTTTCCAGGTATATTAAAATATTTTATAAGATTGAAACTTGTCTTCCTGATGCTTTTAGTGATTATTAAAATACCTTTTTAAACCTAAATTAGGGAAGGTGTATCCTATCTGAGTTCTTTTAAGTGCGTTTTCTGAGAGATCTTAAAAGAGCTTATAACAGCGGCATTTGAGATCTGTCGGCTGGTGCAGGCTTTAAATAAATTATTTGATCTAGAATCGGCAGCATAAACATTTATTGACAAATCATGACCTGGGTTGTTTTCTTACATACAATTTTCCTTATGCTTGTTTTAAGTCAAAGAAACTTGCATATGTGTTACGATTGCTGTCACTGTGTTACTCTTTTCCTTGCTTGTTTTCTGGGCCTTGGAACTGCATGTTTCTCAGACCCACAGCTGTCCCTTTTCAGCTATAATTCAGTTATAATTAACTAATTATAAGCATTGCCTTTTTTTTTTTTTGCTGGCAATAATGATAGTACTGCAAATGCAGCTTTTTCAGTAGTACTGGTAGCGTCAGGAAGCTGTCAGGCACTGCATTAGATACACTTTGCAGGGTAATAAAGTCAATGATTTATTATCTGTTGCTCATAGAGCTTTAGGGAGTAAAGAACTCAAAACTATTCAACCTGAATTTATTTTGGGGTTGTTTTCGCAAATTCTCTTGGATGTTCTACATACCATCATTATTATATATATAGTGATTACTTACTGCATTTCTTTAAGAAACTTGTTGTTCAAGAGTTAACTTTATTTCTTGTATTATTTGTACAACCTTTAAATAATTCTGAAGCATTTGAATGGAAACTCAGTAACAACAAGAAATTTCTTCAGTTTTTCAGTAATCTTACTCAAATTTAGCCATTGCGATTAGAACCTGACTTAGTTCTTGCAGGTCACATTTATAAAATAGCATCAAGCTCTGATGATGTGATCCTCTTTAAAAGACTGATAGACTGAATCGTAAGCCTCACCTGTTCCTTCTCCCACTGAGATCAATTGGTTTCAGTTTCTGCTGGGGGAGAATTAGTTGAGGAGGACCCATGGGCTGTCACCTCTGTTTCAGCACTGGTGACAGTCATGGTTTCTTCAAAGATGACAGTGCGTGTCACATGAGTGCAAGCAGCACAGGTGTTCAGTGCACAGTCTGTATTATAATGTGTAAGTTTAAAACTTCTGAGAATGACAAATATAATGTCACACATCGCTCTCCTTTTTAATATTTTTCAGAAATTGAAAAATTTCAGGGTTCTGAAGGTAAGAAGGAAGATGAAGAAAAGAAATATCTTGATGTCATCAGCAACAAAAACATAAAGCTGTCGGAAAGAGTTCTGATCCCTGTCAAACAATATCCAAAGGTACTGTAAATATAGTCTGATGCTTGTTTAATCTTTCTTAATGGAATGATGAAAAAGTTATACACTTAACCATTTTTTATTAACTTTTTGTATGCAGGCTTCACGATATTAGAAAAAAAAAACAAACACCAAACCTTGAAATGAAGCTCCTATTTGAATTTACCTGTTATTAGCTATTATATGTTCTAACTTCTGTCTTCGGGCCTTTCAGAAAAACTATTGAAGTGAACGAGATTTTTTTTTTTACTTCAACTAGGTTTTGTAGCTGATCCTTAGGCAAACTGTTGATACTCTTATAGTTGCTTTTTTCACATGTACTGTCTTTTTAGAAAATAAAAGACTAGTTAACAAAAAAATATATTCTAGCAGAATAAAGAAAAAATGTTTCAATAACTCTGAGAAGTCAACTTAAATGTGCTGCAGCTTCTTCATGTAGGAGTTGGGGGATTTTCTCTGTTGTAATAAGTTTTAAAAGATAAAGTACCAGGATTACTGCAGGCTATGACTTTGACAATGTATGTCCCTGTCTCTAAAATACAAAAGATGTCTTTATGTCACATACTTTCTTCATATTATGTTTTGTTCTCCTCACTGCTACATACTATGATTTAAAAACCATTTTTTTTCATGCATAAGAGGCCCAAATTCAGCTGCTCGGGTGACGTTTTAGTTTTTACTTTACATGAAAGGAGAGAATGTTGATTTTGTGTGTGTGTGTGTGTACAGTGTTGTATTTTACATAAACAGTTGTTCTAATAGCATTCAAACTGAAATGGTAAACATCTCCATTTGTTGGTAGAGTATTTTTTTCTTGCTGATTTATTGTCATGTGGTATTTGGTTCACCATTAGCTTTGATTACACTCTCAGCTTTTTGCTTTATACTTTCATCAGTAAGAGCAATAAATTCCAATGAGTAAAAAGCCTATCAAACAAAATGAAAGGTGTAAAAAAAAATTGAGATTCAATGATTCCAGCTGACATTTACCTCCTGACTAGTGAATATAAAACTGAGATAATGTAATCATCTGAATGGTAAAGACGTTAGAAATGCATACAGTGCTATAGGGAATTACTTTCTTGCTGCATAGCCTGAGGTGCTTTCACTAGAGTTGTGGTATTTTGTGTAAATGCTATAGGTGACCTGAAGTTCTTAATAAGAATGTAGCAGTGCTGTAACTTTATAATGGCAATGTGATAATTATTCAGAATACTATTTGATGAAGATAGTAGAATGAAAGACAAACTATTTAAAAGACAAATGCAATAATCTATCCCATATAGTGCCTGAATATGATTAAATTAACCTTCATTTACTTTAATGAGCTTGTTATATTAATGAGTAGTAAAAGATATGAAGCATTTCTACAGGTGTTGAGCAGTGAAACAAAAAAAAAATCAGTGAGGTGGAAATGAAATGCTTATTCAGTAATGCAAAATACACTCTTGGAAAGTGTCTGTGGTTGATTTGCTAGCAATATTCCATGCTTGCATGGAATTATTCCCAGAACTGCAGGTTTCCTGCTACCGTCTAGTAACTGTCCTTCAAGGATTGCATTTGCCATTTGTATCAAACTGCTGATTGCTGTGGTCTAGTGTCTTATCTTTTCTTGATTAATTGTATATGTTAGGATAATCAAAATCAGTACACAATGGTTGCTTCAGATTGCTTTATAAATAACCAAAAAAATTTAGAAATTAGATTAAAAAATAAAGTAATTTTATATATTTAGAAGAATATGATAATAAGAGCAGTTGATTGGACCTGTACTTGTAAAAAGCTAAGGGAATTGCTGTGTGATTTCACCTGAGAGGCATTTATATTTGAAAGAACATTATTTTAAATTACTCATTCGTTGTTTGCTGATAAGATCTTTTGGGGCGGTGATGGGTGAGCAGGGTTCTGTAAATCTGAATAAAGCCTCTAGGAGTATAAAATTTTGGAAAAAAAATTTTGACCAGTTAAAAAATTCATGTGGCTTACAGACTCCCTATTTAGGAATGAGATCAATCCTTTAAAGACATTTGCTTTTATTTTAACTACACGTAGAAATATAAATTGCTTCAAGGGAACCCTTGGCCTAAAGGTTTATTATGGTCTGTAGGTTAAGTTGCAGCGAGGGTAGATCCCTTCATTGACAGCTGTAGAGGCCGAGGCAGCGTTTTAGCTTTGAGCAAAAGTTAACTGGATACAAAAGGCTTCTAGTGGCTAAAGAGCTCTTGAAGTGGCAGAATAAGTATTATAAAATTGTCTCTACTCAAGTATCTGTGGTCTGATTTCTGAAATTGCTGGTACAGACAACCAGAAAATAAAATCAAAGGCTGTGATTGGCAACATCTGTCTTATGTTACTAGCTCTGTTAAAGATACAGTCCTCTTTCCTCTTCTGTGAAACAGAGATCTAAAAAAGAGATAAAGGTGTTACTTGGTAGTTCAGCAATGATCTTTTCTGAGATTAATTATTTTAAATCTAAGCAGCCCAAGTAAGAACAACGTCTCATTTACACACACTCCTCTATGCAGCAGATACTTTTAATGCCCTCAAAATATCTTCTGAAACAGTCATGCAGTGTCTTGTGTTCATTGATCTTTTTTCCTGTCCCATAGTGCTATTTTTTTTACTTTCATGATATGTGAATTGCAGCTAAGGCAGACTAACAAAAGTGCTCAGAAGACTATTTGTTACTGACTTCCATTTTTCAGCTTTTGTAGCTGTTCAACTTAAAACTTGCAGGAAAATACCTAGGGCTTGTTTATAAAAACTTTGCCATTTATCAGTCGAATGCTGTACTTCAAATACATCAAATAAGGGAAAAGAGTGGGTTATTAAAAAAAAAAAAAGAAGCAAGCAGACTCTGAAGTGATCTTGTCGCTGAACACCAAAAGCCATGATTTTAAATGCTTGATAGACAACTTTTTTGTTTGCATTCCAATACCCAGCTCTCAGAGAATCTGAGTTACTGTATGGGCTTTGGGTCAGAACACCCAAACAAGTGTGATTTACACCTTTACTTATTGTCATGAATTTTTTTCTGGAAAATGTTTGATTTTCAGTAAGTGCTTCCTCTTCATATGAATTCCAAAAAGAGTTACTTTGATTCGAGTTACTACCTCATCAACTCCCAAAACCACTATTGTGTGGTCAAGATGAAGGAACCCAAGTCAGTTGAAATCTATTGATTTAATGATTTATTTCCAATTGTTCTTTCTAGAAATTAAGTTGTTATTCAGTTAAATCTGATTTTGGTTATTTCTTTTCC
This sequence comes from Pluvialis apricaria, assembly GCA_017639485.1. NCBI lineage: Eukaryota > Metazoa > Chordata > Aves > Charadriiformes > Charadriidae > Pluvialis > Pluvialis apricaria. The sequence continues at coordinate 100,892,286 of CM030009.1, forward strand.
TTCTGATCTAGCAACAGGTAAATTAGTCTAAATCTAATGGAGTTGAAATAACATGGACAAATTTAGAGCCAAAATGCTGAATTGTTTAACTGTATGACAGTTCACATTCAAGATAAAGAATTTCCAGTTTTATCAAATTTCAGTTACATTGAAATCGCATCTTCTGGAAAAAACCCAAACAACAGTTAAGTCAGGAAGAAATTTTCCAAGTTACTTAGTTACTGAAGATTGGGAGGTGCAGAGAAATTGGAGGTGGTGACACCTGGAAATAATGAACTCTCCTTTTTTCAGTAAGGGAAAGAAATCAATACAATGTCTTATGAACAAAAGATTGTGTTTAATAATCTTCTAATGATATGATTATTGAATAAAGATAGATTTTTCTATAAATAAGAGAACAGGATATTTATTATATAAGTATAATACTAAATGAAATTAATTACCATTTGCTCTGATGCTAGAGTGAGTCATAAAGTTAGAAAGTTTTTAAACAAAATATCAGTTTAAGTACAGAATTATATGTAAACTTTCCCTCTACTGGTTTGTTAGATAAGGATAACTATCAAAATAAAAGATACTGGAAGCATATCCTGCTAACTACTAGGATCTGGTAAGGGTGACAAAGATGACAAGCAGGTTGATTCTTCTGAATGGCTTCCATGATGTAGAATTGCAAACTTTGAGGCACTGCCTTCAGAGGATGCAGTGTAATAAAGGCTCTTTCCTCCACAAAGGTTCAGCTGATGGGCAATAATAGTCTCATTCAGAAATACCGTCTGGCTGTAGCTGAGCTTCCTAACTCCTGCTGGCTTCCTCCTGGATGTTCAACTACCATTTTTTTTTTTGGGGGGGGGGGGGGGGGGGGAAGAAAGAATATAATCCAGCCCCCTTCCTCTGAAAGGCTGGCACCCTGCTTTAAAGTCTGTGTTTATGTAGAAGAGACAAGCTAATGCTGATGAACACTGTAAATTAAGTTAAATTCTAGATTCTTGATATTCTTTGTTTTGCCCTGTCTCATGATGGTTCTTAGAATGATGAATTACTCAAATGAATTCACCTTTCTGATTCTTAGTTGTTTTTTAAACTGGTTAGGTTGTATATAACATGTCAGGTTGGAGATAGTGGTCTTGAAATGAAATTTATTTGTTCAGCTAAAATCTTGTAAGGTAGTTTAATCTCTGTGATGTATTAAAACAGAATTCACAGGTGATTTGAACAACAAAGCACTATATTTCTTTTGTGTGTGTTACACCTCAGAGTGAATCTCTCCACTAAAAACTTCCTTAGAAGGCATTTGAAACAGATTTTGGATGAAATAACCATTTGCAGGAGAAGAACTGGTTTTTGTACTTTTCCTCTTTCTAATAAATTTAGCATAAATCAATGGGATTATTACAAAGATTGTATTAATGAAAGTCCTGTCCAGGTACCAGCAGTAAGGCAGCTATCATCACTTGATTGGTAATTTCTCAATTGTATCAAGTATGTGATTCATTAAATAGATAAAGGTTAGTGGCGCTCAGTAACTTGAAGCATTCCTTATTCACATGCATATAAAATGTAACCTTCCCTTATACATATTGCCATGTAGATCAGATTAGAAGTAAGAGGCTGTCTATATTAGTATAGCAGAAATTTCTCAGGACGAGAAGAAACATATCAACTGAGCTGAGATTTGTTTCTGAAATTTCCCCTGGTAACCATTTTGCCATTATTCTAGTTAATTACTGTATTTTGTAGTGTGTCAATTCTACGTTAAAAATATACAAGCAAAACAAACTTCTGAAGTAATTCAGAAGACTCCTAGCCATGGCAGATCTATGAATATTATTCTCCCCCAAAATGAAAAGAAGAACTCACTTTCTGGGTATACTTTATTCAGTAGTATTTCATACAGAGAAACAAAATCTCTGATGTTTCTGTTCAGTATATTTGGAAGTTTAATTACAGGCATGGACACAAAAGAAAAAATACAACTGATTAGTAGTAAAGAGAAGATGTCACGTACTGGTGGAGGTATGGTAAGAGAAATGAAAGAAAGCAGGGTAAAGATGTTCGATAGAAATGAGTAAAAAACTTCAGTCACAGTATCAGTAGAAAAAGACCCTCATTAATGAGGAGAGAGTGAAAAAGGATAGTCATGTCTCAGACGGAGGGAAGAGCAAATAGACAGAAGGGATGGGACAGAAGGTTCGATGCACAGAAAGGAAATACTGTATGTGCAGTGATGTTTCATTACATGGGGAAATAATTAGGAAGAGGGACATAAGAGGTAAGAGACAGGAAGAGTAAGAGAAATTAAATGACTGAACTCAAAGACAAGGCAAAAAGAGACATTCATAACTGCTTTAAAAGAACGGTCAGGAGTGGGTGTGGGTGCCAGTCTGAACTGGTAGATATGCTGATTCTCTGGCAAGCACTTATCTACTGATTGATATCTGCTGCCGAAGAAAATGCTATCTTCCAACAAATTGAACCTCCTTTGGTTTTTGTTTTTTGTTTCCTTCTTATAAAGACTTTTGAGAAATCAGGGTGAATTACTTTTCTCTCGGCATGAATTTGTGAGTAAGTATGGAAACAAACCTTATTATATACATAGTTCCTGACACCAGTGTGTGAGCACATAAAAAAGAGATCTACAGTGGAGGCAGTTCAGTTCTCCGTTAGTATTTTCAAGTGTGTATGTTTCTCTGTATATACTAAGAATCTATTTGGTCTGATCATTTACTGCTCTCATGTAAGATAAATTCATCCAAGTGTGCTGCTCTTAAAAATAGTATATAACGTTGTACACCTAAGCCTCTGTGAGCAATTTCTACAGTTCATTGAACAGATTTTTGCCATTTGTCAGCCAATAGTTGAGCTTTCATTGTTTTGTAGAGGCATCTCCTTGTTTTGTGATAACATGCTTAAAGAACTTGTAAACCTGGCCTTGCAAATGTGTTCCTTTGTACTGTTTAAGAATATGAAACCTTGTTTAAAACCTTAGTTTTATGTAGCACATAATATAAAAATCTTTTGTTCGGAAGCTTGTCCAGTGCACATTGTAAGTTAAAATGATGTTGACTTTGGTGAAATTCTGTCCCCTTTGTGCTTGGTTTCAACTTAGTTGGATGTCAGCCTTTAACTCATGGCTTATTTTGTTCATTACTTTTGCTTTCTGTAAGTGTAGATACATAAAGTGTCTGCTAAGTCAGAAAAATAAAGAGTAAGAATATAAAAAAAATCTTTAAATTGCAGTACATCTTTTACTATTTTAAAGACTCAAATAAAAATAAAAAAAATCCATAGCGCTGAATAATATTTGTTTATATTGTTTTATACTTCATAAACCCATTAATTCAAGCAACTCATACAAACTCACTGGTGCTAAAGAGTTCATCGTGAAGGGTGAGGTTTTCTGTTCTTGTTCTCTCTTTAACATAGGGTTCGGACAACGAATATGGTGATTTTTATTTTTATTTAGCATTCACCTTCTTTTATGTTTTGTTTCTCTCAAACCTGACAGTTGCTATTCTGTTTTCAAAGCAATTGTCATATTAATCATCTCCAGGTGATTTGTGTGTTTAGTTCCCTTTTAAGTAAGACAGGAGGAAAAAGATATAGTGTTACGTCCATTAGATGGATGGACAAGAAGATATAAAATTTCTAAGGAAAATGGGGTCCAGTCTGTCAGTTCAGTGAGCAGCCAGGACTTCAAACTGTGATTTATATTGCTATAATGAAATGACTACCTTGTTGTTGCATAAGGCAAAAGTAAAATTTGATCTGTCACTCAGTCCTGGAGATGTTTCAGGAGACTGGAAAAAACCCTCCAGGATTTTTAATAAAAAGAAACAGAGCTAAGTGTCTAACTACAGAATAGGGATTTTTTTACCTTCCCTACCACCATTTTTTTCCCCTGTGTAAGACAGGAAAAGCTTTTGTACTTGGAAGTTCCGATACTAGAAGTTAGACTTATGGCAAACTAAATCTAAAGATTATGCTTGTTCTGTTTTGCAACTAAATTCTTTAAAGAGAAGCCTGAACAATGGAAGGCAGAAAATTATTTAGATAAAGTGTACTGCACTGAAATTGCTGCTGTGAATAGTTGCTTCAATAAGGAATGCTTTCTCATACCTTTCAAGATTTCTACCCCTACCACGTCTTGATGAAGTAACTGAACATGCATCTTTGTAACAAAATATCACTTTTTATTTTATAAATTTACGGGGAGAGATTCAAACTTCCTTTTTAATTTAAGTCATTTTAATTTTCATATTCAAGTGTAATTGTTGCCCGTAGTCTTTTATCCACACAACACCAGGAATAATAGGTGTTTGTTTTATTTGTTCTGTGTTTAACCTGGAATTTAATAGTATTTGATACTTGCATGAAATCTCTGGTTTCTGGAGTTGCTGATATACAGAAAATTTACATTTTATAATCAAATAAAGTGTTTAGTACTTAAGGTTCAGAAAAATCTCTTGAAAATGTACCTGAATAAAAATGATTCGATGATGAAAGACCAGGCCTTAATTAAGCTGCTCAGATATTAGAAAATGCATCTTTGGGTTGTATACTATTTTATTTCTGTTTCATACCAAATTTCCTATTAATCTATATTTTCCATCCTGAACATTAATTTTATTTCAAATACACTAGAAGAAATATTTCAAAATTCAAATTATAGTTTTTCTGTGTTGTTGACTTCTTTGCTACAAATAAATAGCTGTTTGTAAGCAAGGTATTTGCTTTAAATCACTTCTGTATGAACTATCCAATTGATTCTGAAAAGTGAAATCAAGTGTGTGAACACTTGACTACAGAAAAAGTGCAAAAGAAGTATCTTCATTTTTGGTTTTCTCGATAGCATCTTGTATTCCAGCTGAAGAGAAAAGGCCAAACATCTCAAACCTCAAAACCTCATTTCAGCTCTCAAAAATTTTCTTGCAAGTGATGTAGTTCTGCTATTCAGTACAGTTTTTCAGTATTTTCGACTGTACTCAAAAAGCAAAAGACCCATGAATCTTCTGTCCTGCATTTAATGACAACAGGTATTTGGAAAATTCAGGTAAATATTTTAGCTGTACTTTCAGTAAAATACATGAGTAAAACATCACACATGTTTTTGTTTTCTGACTTTTTAGGACCCGACCTTTCATCCATCTCTGTGTACTTATCTTTTCCATCAGGAGATGAACCCAGACTCCAGTGTTTCCAGGGCCTATGCCAGTCTTGCAGAACTCTTTTGAGTGCATACAGAAAGTAACTTGATTGGAGTAGTTCCCCATTTTTGTTAATGATTTATTTATTTTCATAACACTGCTGTTGAAATCAGCTCCCACAGTATCAGCTAACCTCTTTGTCATGCTGAGAAATTTTGCTTTGTGCAGACCTCTTTAGAAATTGCTTCATAAAAATTGTTCCTGACTGCTGAGAATAACACGTAGTCCAAACAACATTGTAGAGATTAGCCTCTCTCTGTCACTTCAGCATCCATGGCTGTATAAGTCTTTAGCAAGGTAATTAATACAGCAGTGACATAATTCAAAACAAATGGCACAAAAAATATTCCCAATTTTAAAGGACCTTTTTTTCCCCGTTTGATTATATGATTTGTTGAAAGATTTTTTGCAGGGTATCTTTTCTTTATTCATACATGCAGAAATATAGTTCAGCCTCCAGCTTTTGCTGTTTTCTTCCTTGAGCTTATCCTTAAAATTACAAACAGGGGAGCTAAATTGCTGCTTTGTGATTTACAAGGACTTAACTTTGTGCTATTATAGTGGAATGCAGTATTGCCTTCCATATTTCAAGGTAGGCTTTTAGAGTAGTTATAATTTGGCATTTCCTATTGCAGGGCATTCAAAGGCCAAAACTAAGTTGGAGACACCCTTTGTACTCAGCATGCTCAAGAAGTAAACTGGTCTTGCTCCAGGGGGCTGACAGGCTGGAAAATACAACATAACTAGGAAATGAGGCAAATAAAAAGATAAGCAAGAGAGAGATGGTTGCTGGTAGCAGCAGGGTGGAATACAGACAAGTTCTAGCCACTCGCCAGTGGGAACATTGGTCGTGTCTCTTGTTTTCTAAGCCACAAGAAGTCTTGCATTCCTCTCTATTCTTTTCTTATTATTCCTATTTGGGGGAAAAATGGGGAAGAAAAATATATTTCATAACACTGCTTTTATAAAATAAATTTGAAAGCAGGCAGGAGTTCAGCTTGCATTAACAGATGATTCTAATCAGGAGCGTGGCTTCATGTTAGTGGTACACAGATTGTGTATGGTTGATTGCAGAGATGTGGTCCACTTACACCAAAAGATATTTGGGGTTTTGGTTGCAATTACAGCAGCATTGTTTCTTGCTCTGCTATTTGTATTAATTGAGGATTTTTGGACTAAAATCTGTGCCTTCAGTGTCATCAGTGCAAGTTCACCATTTTCGGAGAACCCAGCTTTTGGAAACTGAGGAGAGTTCAACCAGCAAGGCTGTTCGTGCTTTATGAAAAGAAATAGACTCTAGCTCATTTCCACTTACCTGTGGTGCTGCTTAAGGACTAAAAAGGGTAGTGAATGGTAAAAATTACATTTTGTCTTTAAATACACAGTGAGTCAGATCTAGTAAAACTTTCAAATTTGACCTATGCTTTGTGAGGAAAAAAAGAAGCAAACTATTAGTTAGGGTACGATTTATCAAAGTACTGTTGACCTCAGTCAGAGCAGAACTAAGCCAGTGATGTGCACTGGTCAAAAATCGCATCTACTGAGTGATCAGTTTTAGATGACTTGTTTTTTCCTTCTAGCTTTTGAGAGATTGAGTTACCATTTATGGTAGCATTTATAACATTAATATTTTAAAGTTGCAGGGGAATAGAAGAAAATACTTCATGATAAACTGGTTCTTTTGCGTTATTTTTTTTATATCCTTAAAATTAGCAAGTTTTATAAATATACAGAAGTCTTATCATTTCATGGACAATGAGAAAGAAATGTATCTTGCGGAGGAGAATTTCTATAATATGGTAACTTAGGTAAGAACAGAATGCGTAAGATATATGTTATGCTACATCTTGATGAAACAGAAAGATGCTTTTCCTGTAAGTGTAAAACAAAATACTTGTTGCAAGAAGATTAAAACAGCTGGAAAGGCTTTTGTGGTGGGTTAACCCTGGCAGGCAGCTAAGACATATGCTCACTCCCCCACAGCAGGATGGGGGAGAGAATTGGGAGGGTAAAAGAGCAAAAATCCATGGGTTGAGATAAAGACAGTTTAGCAGGTAAAGCAAAAGCTGCACGTGCAAGCAAACATAGAATTCATTTGCACAAAGCAAAATAAGGAATTCATTCACTGCTTCCCATCAGCACGCAGGTGTTCAGCAAACTCCAGGAAAGCAGGGCTTCATCATGCGTAATAGTTACGTTGGAAGACAAACACCATAACTCCAAAAGTTCTTCCTCCTTTCCTCCAGCTTTTATTGCATGATGTCATATGATAGGCATCTGTTTGGTCAGTTGGGGGTCTGCTGTCCCAGCTGGTCCCTTCCCAACTTCTTGCCCACCCGCAGCCTACTTGTTGGCAGGGCAGAGTTAGAAACTGAGATGGCTTTGAAGCTGTGCAAGCAATAGCTACAACATTGGTGTGTTATAAGCACTGTTTTGGTCACAAATCCAAAACACAGCACCATACCATCAGCTATGAAGAAAATTAACTCCAGCCAGCCAGATCCAATACAACTTTTCAGTTTTAAATGTTGCTATCGTATAAGGTATAAGATTTACTTTATTTTAGTTGTGGTACTGATTCATATAAATATTGTAAATAATAATAATCTTTTTAATAAGAAAATGTATTGCAGTATGAACATCATATGCTTTTTTTTTTTCCCTCTTATAGACAATCAGTCTACTTGGGTGTTAGCAAAGAAATAAAGAACAATAAACTGATAATTTTAAGTGAGGTAGTGGGGTCTAAAGAGTGTCTTAGCGACTTGCTAAAGCTATTAAAATAAGTATTTACTTCCTTACAAACAATGAAAAAAGATTTAATATTTAAAGGAAAAAAAAATCCCAATGGGCACTTTACAATTAATGCAACAGGTGGTTGATGGTCATTTTTTATATGCCTCTGCTGCTCTAGTCTAAACTGATCAAATGTGCTGTAAGTACAGAATCTGCATGAACTAATCAGTTCTTGAAATCAAATGTAGTGTTTCATCCTACACAAACACTCCTGAAGAACGTTTCTGCCTCTTGAAGCTGAAGACGAAATCTGTTTTGTGTCTCTTCGGGCTTTTTTCCTCTGTTCGAGTGGGTTATGAGGTCACTTCAAAGTAGTTATTAATGTAATTTATAACAACTCGGCTAAAAATTTTGAAAATTGCTTATAGAATAAAGTATTAACACAAAAGTTAATGCTCTGCTTTGATCCCTTTGCAATAGACTTAGCCATTAGTCAGGAGGTAACGCAGCTCATCATGGAACAATTCAGGTTTCAGTAGTACCTGTTCAGGTACGCAAGCAGTTCCTTGAACACTGGAGCTAAAGAACCTATTTCTACACATCTGTGTCTTGTGGTTAGCTGTGAGCTCTGATTTGACATTTTTCCCATGGCTATATGGTGACAAAAGCTTTCTCTTCTTTGGAACTTCAGACCTCTTATGATGTGAGCTTATGGCATAGTCTTCCTCTTAGTTTGCATCGAGAAGAGCGTGGCCAGCAGGTCGAGGGAGGTCATCCTCCCCCTCTACTCCGCCCTGGTGAGGCCGCATCTGGAGTATTGCGTCCGGGGGGATCTTATCAATACTTGTAAATACTTAAGGGGAGGGTGCCAGATAGATGGGAACAGTCTTTTTTCAGTGGTGCCCAGTGATAGGACAAGAGGTAACGGGCACAAACTTGAACATAGGAAGTTCCATCTTAACATGAGGAGGAACTTCTTTACTTTGAGGGTGGCAGAGCACTGGAAGAGGCTGCCCAGAGAGGCTGTGGAGTCTCCCACACTGGAGGCATTCAAAACGTGCCTGGACGCTGTCCTGTGCAACGTGCTGTAGGTGTCCCTGCTGTGGCAGGGGGGTTGGACTAGATGATCTCCTGAGGTCCTTTCCAACCCTGACCATTCTGTGATTCTGTGGATGTGTCCTTCTGTCCAGCTCCATGCTCTCCCCAAACTTCAAAGGTCTTACCTGTCTTTGGGATAGCCACCTCTGTCAAACTGAGTTGACATCAACCTAAGAGATCAATAGTTGCTAGTAAAAAAGACTACACAAGACACATGAGCACCTTGCCTTGGTTCCCTATGAAAGGCTTGGAAAGGACGTGGCCTGAAAACCCACGGGTCATTTATCTCCTTGCACGGGACAGAGAAAGACTAGGCCAAATACTGCAACAGAGACGTACAAACAGCCTTCTCCAGAGCCAATAAGCCCCAAGCAGTGTGAATGTGAGTCTACCTGGACAAGTTAGTTTAGCGACAAGTGTTTCTTCCCTTTTTAAGATTGTCATTCGAATGGTTTTGTAACTCCATTGCAACTTGCCATGGATTTTGGTGTCTTCTCCCCTATTTCTCAAGCTTCCTACATATCGTCAGAGATCTTTAAAATGTAATTTTATGTTGCTACATAGAGGGCTATGATGATGAAAGGAATTTAGATTCTGAATGATCTCTTATTTGCTGAATTGCAGCTGTTTAGCCTAGAGTGTGATTGACCTCAACCTGCTGCTTTCCTGTTTTGTTTTTACTCACATTGAACAAACAAAATAAACAGGTGATGCTTTCATACGATGAGCATGCAAAAGGATGTGTGCTAATTTTGAAGAAATCTGTTTCATAAATATATCTTTCAAGGGTTTGTTAGAATATCGATTTTATTGTGTTTTATTAAAACTTATTAAAAATATGTCTCCCATTTTCAGTCTTTATAGCCCAGTAGTAGCATCAGTATATAAAAAAATCTCAGGAACTTGAAGAATCAGTGGCAAGCCTGTTTCAATTAATAGCAGAACCACAAGTTTATTCTGAAACTTTTGTGTTTCCATGGTTTGGGATTGGGAGTCAGAAGGAAAATATTACAAACTGGGAGGAAACCATGCCCTCTTTTATTTCAAGAAATGTAGCAATGCACGGTGCTATCACTCATACATTCTTAAAAAAAGGTAGGGGGGAGGCAATTCTTCCATCACTTTTCCTAGATATGAAATCATGGTTTTGCTCCAACAGAATAGATTTAGAATGGGTGACGAATATAGCAAAGACATGTTTCCATCTACCTACTGAGATGATAATCCTTTTATCTGGGTAAAGAGTAAGTAGCACTAAGGTAGATACTATCACATATGAATTATTCTAATGCAAGAAATGTACACCATGGCTTACATAGCATGATTGCACATCATTTGCTCACTAATCACTGGTTTCCAAGCTGATAGACCATCTACCATCTGATGAGAGAAACTGTTTATTGTTTATGTCAACTCAGCAAGAGAGAATTAAATCTTCAGCTGGTTATTTTTAACTGAGGAAAATTCGCTGGAGCAATGTTTAATGAAATATTAAAAGAAAAATTATACAGGGCCTAGAGAATTATTCAGTAATGAAAATAATAATGAACCTGTTTCTCAGAAATTAAAGAAATATAGTTTTAGTTTTGAATGAGGTATTTATCCGCCATTTGTTGAAAAACAAACTGGTAGATAGCAGAGAGACAGAAAAAACCTTATTTCTGAAAGAGAACAATTTGTTACTGCTTTTATTGGCATGGAATTCATTCTGTCTTTTTGTCTTTTTATTTTTCCTGATATACTGGCAATATTGTTTCAGATTGGATAAAAGAGAACCCTGTCTTAGGCTACTCATCATCTTGCTTTAAATACTGATTTTCTGACTGAGTGGAAGTGGCCTTTGGAAGAAATAGAATTTTTTTTTTGTGTAAGCTGTAAAACTTGAGCTCAATTACTCACGTAGGTACTAGATACTGTAAACGCATAGCTTTATACATAAATGAAAAGGTAGATATAATGTAAGACCATATTCTATGTCATGTCCCAGCATGATGCTTTTTTGTTTTGATAGCTTTCATACCTCAGAGTCTGCATTCTCAAGCGTTTCCAGTGAATTTGTCACATTGCCTAAAATAATTGACATCCTTAAGTAGATAGGTTATCTGCAGATTTCCAGGGTTTGTAAGTACTTTTGCAGATACCAGAAAGCACACCAGATTTTTGCTAGATAACTGTGTTCACATATGAAACTTATAACACTGATGTGTAATGAGTGTATTGCCAAAGCTTCATTTGACATCTAGTATTTGTAAAACTCCCTTCTTACTCATGATCGTACTAATTTTTTTTTCATGGGAACCTCACTTCTTTTCCAGAAATCCCTAATACCATGTCTGTGTGTGAAGATACTGAAGGTGATTAGTATATACAGCAACTCTTTCTGCCAAACTTTGCAAAATATATGATTTAAAATTCAAGCATATAAATAACGTTTTGGATGAGTTTTGTCATACTGCATTGTCTTACTTTAGTCACAAGTTGCTTGTGATTTACACCATGTAACAAACAAGGCAGTTACAAAATTTCGAACTGAAATTTAAGCCATTTTTAGGAAAGTGTCACTAATGAAGCCGTTAACTACCATGTTGTGCGCTCCCATAAGAGTAGCTAACTCGCACAAAACAGAGTTATAAACCCCTGCAATGAGGGGTTCATAATGTAAGCACTGACACTAACAGAATTCTAGAGGCATGAGTGGTGTCACTGTAATTAGCTTAGTGCTAGTACAGATCATGTTTTAGTATTCTTTCAGCCTCTGCAAGAAGAGATGGTTTATTTCTTTCAGGCATAATTACATTTGTCACATTTTTTGAGATTGCAAAAATCATACTAGCGTAAAAAGGCAAGATGACTTTCAGAGCACTTAACATCATGTTGTTCATAATATCATTAGAGGGAAGAGATGATAGGGGGGAAAAAAAAGCGGAAAACAGAGCGTTCTACTTTGCAGATAATTTCTGTGTCTTCTGTCCCTTTTCTTTAAGGATTTATTTTCAGAAGAGTCTATAGGATAGTGGGAACAGAATATATTTTCGCCCTTGGATATACCTGAAGGATGAGATATAGGGAACAGGGAATTTCTACAAATCCTCTCATGATTGTTCCCTCAATGAAGAGAGAAAACTCTTCTTTTTTTCCTAGGAGCTGGTTACCAGAACATGCCATGTCTCTGCAAAGATGTGTTTTGGTGGGCTCAGGCTCAAGCTTACAGACCAAGTACATAGAGTGAGTTGTATCTGCAGGGGCAGAGCCAGCTGCCCATCAGCATTGCACAATGCTGAATTTGTCTGCTTTGTAAGGAAGTTGACTCAATCTGCTCTAGAGTGAGAGTGCCAAGATTTGCCTCATGTTCAAAGTAAAGGATATGTAAGCTGGGAAAGGAATGATGATGGGGCAATGAACGTGTCCATCTGCTGGCAATATAAAATGTTTACCTACATGCCTATGTCCAGTTTTAGTTCTCCAAGTACACGAAAGACACAGACAAACACCAAAATCATGAGGGGCTGGAGCGCTTGCCCTGTGTGGAGAGGCTGAGGGAGATGGGCTGAACAAGTCAGGAGAAGAGTTGGCTCCAGGGGACCTAAGAACCACCTCTATAGTGTCTGTGAGGAGGGTGTTGAGGACACTTTAAAGTGGTGCATAGTGGGGGGATAAGAGACAGTGGGCATAGCTTGAAACAAGAAGTGTTCAGACTGGATAAAAGAAGAAACTTCATCAGCATGAGGACCATGAAGCTGTGGAGCAGGTTGCCCAGAGAGCTTGTACAGATAGAAGACGTTCAAATGGTATTTGACTGCAGCTCATTAAAACATACCAACTGTCTTTAAATTACCTTGTTGGGATTTTTTTTTTTGGTAGGTCCCCCCCCCCAGCAATCTAGCTGCAATAGCTCAGAGTTCAGTAAGGGTTTGCCAGCTGCAGACCCGGATTGCTGAGTGGGCTGAGCAGCTCAGGTCAGCTTCAGTTCTTTTTTATCTTCATTGTTAGCAGTAAGTAATTAGTGAATTTAAAGGTAATTTATGTGTTGCCAAAAGTGCCCACAGCTGTTGGATACTTGGAAATAATCTTAATTCTGTCCAGGATAATGTTACTGGGGTTTTAGTGTATACAGAGTCCCACCATATGATCCAAATAAATCAAGAAAAGCAAAAAAAAAATCTTTGTTTTCTCTCACTATCAAAAAGTAGCATTCAGAATACGGAGAGGAACTAATAAAAGCAATACCAGTACAAGAACAGCCGCCTTACATAAGCAGTTGCAGAGACTTGGTTACTTTCATATAACAGCTGGCAAGAGAAAACTGGCAAACAAATCACTTTTCGTAGTAGATATTCAGTGCAATGAAGAAACAAGCCTATTTTTAAATAATATATGACTTTTTTATTTGCATTTCTGATGTATTAGGAGTACTGTAATCTCAAAATGCCTATTTAGTCAGACAAGAAAATGAATGCTAATAACATGAAGCATCTTTGCATGTGAGCTTTCTACTGCAAATGGGATCATAAGGGATGAATTAACTGGTACCACAGAGGAAGATAGTTATGTTCTGGGGAAGGAGATTCAGAAGTCATTTTTGAGATAACAGTTTGACTTTGAATTTATCACTGAACAAAGTGATCAATCATTAAAGTACTTTGGAAACTGTAAAAGATTCTGTGAATGCATTGCCCTTTCATGCTTGTCAAGTTTGGCTAAAGGTAATGCTGGAACAACAGTGGGACAAGTGCCTTCACTCCTGTCAGAGAGGGAAGGAAAAGGAGAGAAGGGATCCTCCTAGAAAGGATTACATCTCAGCTATGTCCCCTGCATCCCCCCAAAACCCAGATGTCTGCAGACTGTATGATGCACAATTTTAGAGGGAGGCACTCAGTAAAAGAGCACTTTTTTTTTTTTACTGAGAGTACTTACATTGGTTGTAGATGATTGGGGTTAAAATGCTACCTAATCCTTGTGAGATGAGAAGCTTGCTTACAGAAAGAGAAAAATAGGCTCTTCCAGGGTGAATATTTTAATCCTAAATGTTCATATGTAGATAGGTTTCCTAAAGGCACTATTTCTTCTTTTTTAGCTAGAAATCAGACAACTTCAACTCTAAAGTTTGTGAAGTGAAACCACCTAAGAAAAGGTAGTTATTGCACTCTTGGAAGTACCACCTAAATATGGAACCTGATCAAAAACATTGAAAGCCATTGGAAAAGCCTCTCCAGTTCAGTTGTTGTTCTAAAGGTGTGCTTTTGAAGATGCTAGCTCTCCTGACCCACATATCTTCTTACACCTTAGAAGCAGAGGTCTTATTCCCTGGTATTCACACTTCTTCTGAAGGCAACACCTCATTGGTCCACTTTTCTTTCCAAATTTCTATATAACATTAAAGAAAGATACTGTGAGATAAAAGGTACTGAAAACCAAATGTTTGTTGCATAAAGCATGCACATGGCTGCACACACAACAACCTTTTAAGATGAGCAATTCACATGACATATCAACTGACAAAATATGGCTAATTTTACCACCATCAGCCTGGGAGAGATTTGTGTTGCATAGAGACAGTATGCAAAGGCTGCACAAACTACCAAAGAGATAATCGTACAGAAACTAGCTTATTCATGTCTAGTGCTATCCTGTACCAGAAAAAAAAAAAAAAAAAATGAATTCACACTGAAGTGTAGTTACATTAGGCTTTTATGACAAGATATTTTTTTTTCTAAAGGAAATATGCTCCCAAGTTTTTATTGTAAAACCAAATATCCTTATATCTAGAAAGCTGCATCACTATCAGCTCCCCTGCCTTATCCCCCAAAAAGGCATATATACGGCTTTTTCTTCTGACAGTGAGGAAATAAAAGCCAGTTTTACTTACAGGCTGATTTCCTCATCTAGGATGATGGGGATGCACTGGTGGGTTGTAGGACAAGCTAGTTCGTGCATTTCAGAAAGGCGTATGAAGCATATTACAACTGCTACAACCAAGGTTTGGAACAGAACAAAGAGAGTTGTGGAGATCTTTAATTCAAGTTACTGTGTTGTTGCACCAGCAGCATTCATAGTTGGCCTCGGTCTTTTCCGGTAGTCACTGTTAACTTCAGCTATTACGCGAAATATTTTTTAGTACTCTGACAGTAGTGACTTTGATGTTGCTAAGGGTCAAGCTCCGGTTCGGGCAGTTTGGGTTTTTTTCCCCAATGTGCTAGTTTAACTGCTATCAGTGTGATGCTGTTGTAAAGGTGGTGTACAGACATAGATGCATAAGCTGAAAAATGTATATAATAGAATTCTGGAATTTACTTTGAGACCCAGCTGCTTATTCTTAATCTTACTGTGTAGTGTTCTTCTGTAATATTCCTTATCAGTGTGATTAAATAGAAATAAAAATGCAAAATGTCTTTTCCTATAACACCCACTCCACCCCTAGATTCTTTACATTATGCTCTTGAATTGTGTTTTTGCAGCTATGATGATAGACACGTCTCATCCAGTATACAATACATTCATGGTACGTACAGCTTGGATCCCAAGAACAGACTCCATTTCTTACAGGAGAACAAAGCTGGGCGGTTTTGAAGTGCTCTGAGCAATGGAAGGAAGTTTTTCCTCTAAATTAGAGATTCTGTTGCCAAGTGACCATAATCAGATGCCCTGCGTGCATCACTGCTCTTCAGTTTTTACAGGGAGTGATTACATGTGGAACAATTTGTATTTTTACTGGTATTTGGATAAGTAGCCTACAGAAACTTTTTTCTCATTTATCACATTGTTACATTTAAAGTATATGATGCTTAAGGCAAAGAAATACTAACACTGTAGGAATCTATTTGTAAATGAAGGCTGCATTTATGTCATACAGTGAAGAAACAAATGAGTCACTGTGGAGAGCTTTCTCGTAACAAAGTTTGTTGGTTTTGGGGGAGGGTTGGTCAAAATGAGATCTTTCTGGAAACAGTAGTCTGAAGTGACATTAAAAATAAATAGTTTGTATGTATTGGTATAACAGCTTGAGATTAATGGCGTATTAGGAATTTGATGGTGGCACTGCAAAGACTTGCATATATTTTAGATTTTTACATTCTCTGTTTAGTTTTACTGAAGACAGTGGGAGTATTCTTAGGATGCATTAAAATAGATTTTTTTTTCTAGAATAAATTCACGTATAGCAAGGAAAGTAAAAAAAAAAGTGATATTGTAGAGTCTGCTATGCTTGAAGAATATCTGCACAAAACTGCTTTCTTAAAATCATACACATTAAGTTACTCTTCAAGCTTATCGTGAACATATTCTCTTCAACAGTTAATTTCAGCCTGGAGATAAATAACTGTAGCAGTGAGGCTACCTACCTCAAGTAACTTGAAATCTGTTGAAAAATATGGTCTCTAACATGAATAAATAAATTACAAGTACATTTTTTTTCTTCAGTTAGTATGCTGTTTCTCATTTTCTGAATAATTGTCTCTCTCATACTTTTGTAACTAGGAAACCAGAAAGAAAACACGGACTATTTTAGTCCGGTACTATAGCTGTCTATAACAGGCATGTCAGAAATACCAAATATTCCTTTCAGGGCTTGAATGGTGAAAGTATATAGGATTTGATTCACTAATGTACAACTTCACTTTTCTTCACTTTTCTTCACTTTTACATTACTTGATTTCATGGCCTATGGAGTCTATTAAGTATTCAAGAAATGAGCTAAGATAAAGCTGGAGGTTTATCAGCCAGAGCAATGGGTTATAATGAAAACTAGCAACTGTAAGACTCAGGAGATACTGTAATATACCCATTAACTGTCTCTTTTGATTTTTAGGGAATTTTCAATTAAAATCTTTCCTTAACACTCATTATTACTCTGTTATATAACTTATAGGGAGAATGAGGTACTTGGTTTTGGTGGGGTGCTGCTCATGTATGCACCCTAAATCTGTTTTCTGGATGAAAGGAGGAGTATTCTCTGAAACTTACAGAAGAATAGCAGTAACAGTATTTGCAACAATTATTATCAACTAACTTGGCAGTAAGCCTTAAAGGAAAATAGTACCCTCTCGGTCTAGTGAGAGGAGGACTGCAAAGCTGATGAGGAAACAAAAATGGTATTGTGCAGTTTTTCTTCCCAGGGTACTGAAGGCCAATGGTTATTTTGAAGTTTCAAGGATTTTTTTTTTTTTAGGAGTTTAGTTAGAAGATGTAGTAGATTTCATGCGAATTGTTATTACTGTGTTATTCTGGCATCCAGTAGATTTGTCAAGTTTTAAATGAAATTTCCAACACAGGAAGTTTGAGGTCATCATTTGACATACATCTTGTGTTAATTCGAAAAACAGTGAAAAGTGGTTGTTATTGTATCCATCTGTAGCAGTGTAAAGCAATTTTACTAGGCTTTGGAATAAATACATATAAGATGATACACATTTTTCAGCTGAGTCTGACATCTAACTTCATGAATAAAAAAGACCCTATTAATCATGAGGTGATAGAGTCACATGCATTGTATTTATCACTCTTGTAAGAGAGTTGTCTCTTGTTAATGTTTTGAGAAACTGCATAGTAATTATACAGAACAACTAAGTCAAGAAAATAAAAAATACAGTTAACTTGTACAGAAGCTTAACTGTTGGTCTCTAACTTTTATGTTAATACTTTACAAATGAGTGTGCAATTGGTGAATGTAATTTCTTACTGCATAGTTGAGTAGTATGCGTATGTGAATGCATATGTGAATAATAGTTAATTCTGTGGCCTGAAAACAATTTAAGGTAATTATATATACTTGACATGCAACATCAGATGTGCTCATGCAATCTACAGAAAGTATACAAGGACTGTGCAGCAAGGATACAGAAGTGGTATTTTCAAATAATCTTTAATAGTATAAATGATCAATAGCCCAATATCACGGTATTTATTCCCTGGAATCAACACAGCATGTTGACATGTATAACCAGAGTACATGGGGAGGGATCTGTTATCACTTAGCTGGGAGCACAAGACTATAAATATTTATTGAAATACTCATTTTTGATCTTTAACAGAGGATTTTGTGGGAAATACAGAATTTTCACTTCTGGGTCAGATTTTCATGTATGAGCTTATTCATATGCTCCTTGAAGCAAGCAGAAGTCATGACTACTAGACTAACGTACCGATATGCAAATGAAATAATTTTATTATTTCAGTTGATTTATGTCTTGATCTTAGTGTCTTTTTAACAAAAACCAACAGATTAGAAATCCCAGTTTGTGCGCTCTGTCCAACCTTATTGTGTACATATGTATGCATAACTCTCGGGGATTCCTGAATGTTTTACCTATGCCTTGAGATCTTGCTTGCCTTTCTTCAAGGAAGGGAAGAATTCAAATCCTTACTCTTAATGAGTTGATTGCATAAATGACTTTCTAGTGTAAGACAATTTCTTTTCGCCTCCCTTTCTTTGCACCTCTTCCATCATTTTTCTTTGAAATTTCATTCAATGCATTGTACTGATGGATAAAGTTTTTCTGTAAGTATTGGAAACAACCTTAGAACAAATATTGAAAATTTGGGACCTCATCTTACTAAGCTGAACAGTCTACCCAAAGTCAGAGGATGACACGCTGGACTCTTGACTAAGTTTGAAGGAGCAGAGAACATTTAACCAGGTAGCTGTAAGTGTACCAAACCAGTGAAATACATCCTTAAGTCTTACAGAGCTTGGATTTAGGTTCTTTTTTAAAGCTTCTCACCTCTTTTCAAGGTGTCCTCTCTAATGCTATTGTTCATGTTATTGTGTTCTGCAAAAAGAAGAGTGGTAACACTTTACTGCTACTCCATATTTCTTTTCTTGCCTCTTAAAAACATTGAAGTATGTTAGTGCCTTTCTTTCTTAGATGTGTAACAGGATGTTCTTTAAAGCTGCATTCCATAAAAATGGACAGGCTTTAAACTTTATGGATGACAAAGTGTGCAAGTATCAAAAGTATTTGCTGTTTTCCCTTTTAATTGTTTTAAAATAACTATAAGCAGGTGTTATGTATTATAGAAGTACTCTTCCTAACTCCAGTTTAATATCAATATACACTGTAAGACAGGAGTCATCAATGACAGGGTGGCAGACTTCATCTTTTAGAGCTGAAAACAGATTTATTATGAAATGGAGAGCTAAAATGAGATACAGCAGGGCTGGCAACATCATTTCCGGGATCGTTTTAAGATCTTTTTTAAAATCTTTCTAATGGTTGTGTTTTTCTGAGAGCTTTTGTTTTCGCTCTTGTGCATACCATGATTTCTGGCTCTTGGTCTTTTCTACTAGGAGTTAATTCTATCATAGGATGTTGGTGACTGTTTTGTGTCTTTTTGTGTGTAGGGGAAATAGAAATTTTGTGGGCTACGTTATAGTATAAGCCTGCGTTCAGATTTGATGATCCACATTTTTGTGGGACCATGAAAACTCCCTACATATTTTCATCTCACTTGTTAGGGAAGTCTAGAACTGGAAATTGAAAATCACCTTTCTTCTCCCCCAAGCCCATCGTGGCCTTTGTGTGGAGCCAGCTGTAAGCGTCAGACCTGCATGAATTTTCACAACGGGAAGCGGCACTAACATAGCACATATGAGGCAGTCACACCTCTGTATCTGCATGGGAGCACTAGTACATCTTCATCTGCCGTTGGCTGCTGCTAATGCCAGTTATTTGTCTAGTAAGACCTTAATTATGAGAGCAATTTTTGAGGCCATAATCTAGAATTTATCGGGAGCTGAAATTATAAATTATGTACAATGAGTAGTATATAATGAATTACTTTTTATCAGCTCTCCTGAGTTACAGGACACACAAACCAAAGCAGCAGTCATCTTCTCAGGGATGAAGTAGCTGAGCGTTAACCACTGCAAGTCTCTCTCACTTTGCAGATCTTTCTGTGCTCTTGCTTAGCATCCCCTGGTGCAGTTCTGTGTGATAGCTGTTTGCTGATACTCTTGCTGGAAAGTAGCTACCACGAATATGTATGACTGGTTTTCCAAGTTGTTAGGTGGCTAGAGGTCTGCTGGGTTTCTAGGTGCCTGAAGTGATCTATATGCAACTTTCTGTTGGTTTAAAGGGAGTCCATTCCCCGCTTCGTCAGATGTGTTTGAAAATCTACAAGACACCTTGCACGCGAAGTGCCAAGTCATCAGCAGATGCAGTCCCAGTAATATCAATGGCACCATTTTTCTCTTGGCTTCTTGCTAGTTGTAAAACTTTATAGAAACCAGACTGCCTAACAGGTGTTGCCCTTTTACTTTCTGTATTCGTTATATAGCCAACACCTGATTACATCGTTGTATTGTCAGTCTTTTTGTTGGTTGTCCCTCACACACTCTTGTCTTCCCGTCTAATTCAGATAGACCAGTTTATCTCTCTATAATACCTAACTCTTCTTTTATATATTTCCTTAACAACAGACGATAATGGATTCTTGACTATATGTATTGTTCTGTCCCAACTGTATATATGTAGCATTTCTATGTATGATCTAAGTATGGACACCTTCATTCTTTTCAGGTACACTGTTCTCTCTGTGGAAAAAAAAAAAAAAAAAAAAGATGTATTTTTTATTTTAATGCTTTAATAATGCATTTTAACAGGAAGGGGAAGCAGGTATTTCAGAGATTCTTATGTATGGGGGCTAATATTGCAGGTTCTGCAAGTGGGTTTATGTATCCAGCTACTGGTGGTGAATTACAGAGTAAAGAATTTCTTAATCCATGGATATAACTGTGCATTTGTCCGTATTCTGATAGTCACACAACATAAATCTTTTCCTCTGACTCTGTTCCAGTGTTGTTCACTATAATATTTTATGCATGCCCTGTTAAGGAACTATATTTTTCATTTTCCAGAGCACTGTCCATTCAACTCTTTAGTGGGATTCTATACTCTGTGCATCACTGGGTTTGCCATTCTCAGACCCTGGAGACATGCACGTCTTCTTTCATTCTTACTAATTCCCCACATCCCTCATCCTTGTCTTCACATAGAGGCTTGTTACCACTGAATTATTCAAAAATCTGCCTCCCACTCATATACAATGTAAACTGTATAAATGAGAAATGAAAGTGAAATATTCCTTGCCAGAAAGCCTTTTTGACATAATTTTCTTTGAAATTTGACTCTAATTTTAAAAAAGATACTGAAGTTATTTTGTAAAAATAACCCGTGCAGAGTTGGCATTTTGAGGTTTTCTAGTCAAACTGCGTGTAGGATGGTGCATTAGGTCCTGCAGACAGAAGCCACTGTGGCCATTAGGGTTGTATCATGTGCATCGCATCCTTGGGGTTGAAATTCCATATGTTCAGAAGCTGCACTTTTCTTCCCAAGAAATCCTACTTTCTTCTTGGCCTATTCCTGCTGTTTCAGGTAACACATCAAGACAATTCTTTTAGCCAAGCATATGGATGTCCTGAGGATGACTTCCTCTGAGCATTGTTGTGTTGCTTGTAGGCAATAACTGTGCATCTCTGCTACATATGTCAATGCTAACAGGCTGCTTAAAACAGCACTGACTTCATAAATCCATTAGAAGAGGATCTGCATTACCAGTACATGTTTAACTGACATTCATTCACTTAAAACACAGGAAATTAAATAAATGCACTGGAAAAAACTGTACGTGCAGTTAACCATGCAAGTAATTAATGTAATTAAAAATGACTTTTGGGGATTATTAGTGAGAAATTGTTGCAGAAAAAAACTATGAAAAGCATTATAAAATGTAAATAGTGTATGCTTATATGACAGTACAGTTATTACATCTATCTACTTCATAAATATTCGAGAAGGTATTAACTTACCTAATTTTGTATGTAAGTTGATGTCTTTTTTTCATGGGAATTTATTGTTGAATATACATCAAATCAAAAGAACCAAGAAGCCGAAAAGTCTTATGTATTATTCTGGTGGGATCGGTCACTATGATAATAGGTATTTTATTTTATTGTTTCTTTATTTGTTTTGATTTGTATCTTTAATTTTATATTAATTTAGGTAGTGCAGTACATGCAATGAGTCTGTATTTGTCTTTATATCAGTGTCTCTAATGCAATCCTGGTCTTAAATTGTTACAAAAATGTTATTATACTGGAGAATGATATACTATAGCGGCATCTTTTCATGTTGAGTTCAGAGGAATTTTTTTCTGGCTTCCCTACACTTACTGTCCAAGTGAGTTCCACGCACACAGAAGGAAAGTACCAGCCGTCTATGTTGTCACTGCAGGGTACTCCTTAGAGTCCAGTAGATGACTTAAGAACTGTTTTTCTGCAACCTGACTAGACCAATTTGTTTAGGGAAACTATTTATCTATTTAGTATTACCAGAAGGCACCTTAACACATGGCAGTGGTCAGGGTGGGGGGAATGTGGCATGGAGCTGTTCATTCTACCCACTTCTCCATTTTTCAATCAGTCTGGATTTTTTTTTTTTTTTTTTCTTTCTCTCCTTAGTTGTTTCCCTTTTAATTCCATAATGATTAAACAAGTGTTCTTAGGCAGATAAACTATGCTTTCCCAGGGAAGGGGGTTGACATTTGGTATTGTTTCTTTATGCATTAGAAAAAGGAGAAAAAAAGCATTAAAATTTCTGTATAAGGTTTTGATATGCTTTATTGCTCATAAGTTTGCTACA
This sequence comes from Pluvialis apricaria, assembly GCA_017639485.1. NCBI lineage: Eukaryota > Metazoa > Chordata > Aves > Charadriiformes > Charadriidae > Pluvialis > Pluvialis apricaria. The sequence goes on from CM030009.1 coordinate 100,914,961, forward strand.
GTTCTGGGAAAAAAAAATCACTATATTGCTTCAATGGGAAGTAATTTGTGGGTTGGAGATTAGAGTAATAGTATATTTCATTCAATCAGACCTTATGGATTTATAAACAATCGATACATCTAAGACCTCAAACAGTTAGCAATGTCTCTTAAAGATTTATTGTTGCAGTAGCAGCATATTTGTGGAGATAATAAGGGGCCATATGCCCCTTTTGAACTGCACCTGCAATTTGCACTGATGTCTGCTCTAGATGCACCTGAACGGGTTTAGTCTATACGCCCTCTGAAACTGAGGTCAGCCAAAAATTATCTGTCCGGTTCAGTGCCGTGTAAAGATTTTGTGACTTAAAAAGTTCCTGCCTTTCTAAGCAGGGCAGATCAAAGAGAAAATGACGATGTGGCTGCAGAGATACTATACTTGGTTGAGAGAAGCCATTAACACGACTTCCCCATCCTCTGAGCAGTTTCATGACTCTTGGTCACACAGCTTGCGATTCCTGCTTTTTAAGCCTGCTAAAATAATTCATTTTCTCCCAAGTAGACTAATCCACTGAGCAGTTACTAACCTTGAAAGTCATATCTTTTTTTAATATATTTTTAGGAACCTCTTCTAGCTTGACATACTTCTTATTCCCTTCTCGGTTTTGCCAAATGCATTATAGTTTCATTCTGGAGAAATAAAGATATAATTTTCAGCACCTGATAAGCTCAACTGATAGAACAAGAATAAACTGCCCTCATTCAATTTTGAACCTGGAAAGATTTGTTGACAAGTAATCTGTCACATTCTGTCATTTCATAGAAATTTCTGTCTTGTATAATGATCCCTTGTTAATACAGGAGGATGAATGCAGAAGCAGGACATTTCTACATAATATATAGCCCATCTGTATAAACTTCAGATGTCTTTTCCACTAAGATTATTTTTGTTGTTCCATTTGAATTCCTCATGCCTTTGTAGCCTTCTTAAAAGGGTTTTCTGTTTCAGTGGATGTTGTAATTGAGAGAAACTAAATGAACCCCCACTATCCCCATTTGTCTTTAAGGCAAGATTATGCAACTTATGCAACTTTCAGTCCAATTTCGGTCACTGAAGCATTTTACTAGTTCTGATTAGTCCCACAGAGTGGGAGCATCCTCATCTTGTCAGTTCAGAAGAGTCATTAAAACTTGTGTAAGCTGTGGTGATGCATGAGCTAGGGGTATGTAAATTCCCTGTTAGCGAATGCATTCTTCATCTTGTCAATTTTTTTGCTACCTGCTGTTAACTCTGTAGGTAACCCAGTGCAGCTGATAGAGGAAAAAATATGGAAAGCAAATTGCTTGTAAAGAAATACCAGAGGTGATCCTTACATGGTCATAATTAAGCTTCTTTGGAAGACCTTGTATTAAAACTGATTTTCACTTCATTTGGATATAATAACAATGCAATGTATCTTCTGTAAAAATAGGTTATAACAAATCCGAATTTTTCACTGGGTATAGAAAGAAAAAATCAGAGGAATTAACACAGCAATTAAGTAACACCACTTACTAGAAAGGCAGATTTTAATAGGAAGGGTTCAAGTAATATCTTTCTTTCGAGCTGTTTTCATTTGTTCTGCTAGAACTCAGTGCATGAGGTTGTTCGTCTCAGCTGACACCAGTGCAGAGTTAAGGGGTGATGTGCATTCGAGCTGACCTTGAATATCTCCATTGCAACTGAACCAAGCAAACTACTTAAGGGCTAGGTTTGTTGTTTGTTTGTTTGTTTGCTTTTTAACGTTGCAGTGATTTTGAACAGTTGTTTTTCTTATAGTAAGTGCAAGGTAAAGTACTATTCTTCATGCACTTTTCAGTTCTCCAATGACTACCCATCGGCTTGGCAGGATGGGGGTTCTATATAATAAAATTCAGTACAGAACCCTGCCAGAGCTTGGTTTAATGTAGAAATATTTGACAATACTTAAACTTGACTGTTGATGCAATCCTCATTATAACAAGGAACAATTGTATTTAAACTGATTAGTATTACCAGTATGTAAAAATTAACTGTGAGATTTTTTCTCAGTCCCAGTCATTTTCCAAAAGCAATCCACTAAGCAAGTACCTGCCAATTTTCACATAAATTTGTTCACGGTTTTGTAATGCACATACCAGCTGCATTGTAATGTCCTTTCAATAATATTTGAATGAGTCCATATCTTAAATCAAGACTTTTCATTCTATTTCAAAAAAGTAAAGGCAAACTTTTTTTTAGTTACTGCAAATCAGAAATTGTGGGAGTATGTGACTTCAATGTCATTAACAATATGAACAACAGAAGTTGACATTTTGAATTTATTCATCAATATATAGAATAGTGGTTTTGCACTGAATTAGACTTCTTATATTGAAAACTAAATTTGGGACTGTAGGAAAACAGAGAGTAATATACTAATGCCACACCACCTTCCTGTATTTTTCTTTGTAGTTGTGCACATATTTAAGAAGCAGCAAACGGACTACATAGGTTGCTCGGTTAGATTCTATGCAAAATACTGAAGATGAGGAGGGCAGGGTTTAGGATTTTTACTGTCACAAATGTTTGTCACGTTGTTCTTGGCCATGAGCTCAGAGAACTGGGTTAATCTGCCTCTGTTGACAGTGTGAAATAGGGCTGGCATTCCTTCAGTGTCACCAGTTACTTCTATGAGCAAGGACCTGAGAGTGGAATTGGTTTGCCTCACCACAGACATTTGACACCAAAGGAGATGCTTTAGGCGTTTTTCAGGTCTGACAAACAAAACTGGATAATGGTGAAGATGCCCGCCTTTCTGAAGATGCAGCCTGAGGCCAGTCAGCATGCCCAGTTTTAAGTGTCTGTAGATATCTGTGCTCAGGCATCTCAATCCCACGTCCTTACCAATTCCCATAGTCAAGATTCCCCCAGCGTACCTATTTATTAGCTAGTAACTGCTAATTGTTCTTGAATGGCGGTGTGTTTTTTTATGTGGCAAAATTATTTTGTCAGCATCTGCCAGTGGTACACAAGACCACTAGAAATCGTCATTCAGTGTAACCGATATAGAATCAGACCCTTACTTTTAAGTCTCTGCGTAAAAGGACTATACTGTGCTGTAATAGATACATGCCAAGGCACTGCTGAGGCAGACGAAGAATTTCACTACCTAAATTGAGTTGGTACCTCAAAGAGTGGGAATGGCCACACTTGTTTCTTTTCATATCTTGCTTTGTTATGTGACTTTCAGCAGTGGAGGTCGTGGTACCCTGCTGGGCTTTCCAAAGTGTATGTGCATTTAGAGATTCCTGATGTTGGAAACCTTAAACATAGTAAATCCTTAGGTATACTTCGTTGATCTGCTTGAAGCTGCTGGCTATGTAGGGGACTTCAAAATCTTAACAACTCACAGATGTTTTCCTTTAATAAGGTAGGCTCTTACCTAACTGCCATTTTACTCTGTATTTCATCATTTGCAACTCAAACCAACAAAATGGTAGCTAATAATATTTTCAGAAATTTTGTGTCATCTTTAATGTGCACCTTTATTTAAAAGCTGTTAATGGCAAGGTTTTCTCAGTGTATTCACTTTCAATCCAGCTTGTATTTGCACATTTTATAAGTTGTTATGCAGAGAACAATTCTGTCTTCCAGGTGGATTCTGGTCTACAAACTCTTTGATTCTGAAAAATAAGAATTGATATCAGGAGCAATATCTGAATGACCAAAGAGAAAACAAACAAACAAGAAAATCTTTACCAAACAGCTTGGGACATAATGCTTTCTTTTTGTTCTCTCATCAGCTTTTCCTTGTATCATAATCACCCATTTAGAACAAAAGTTAGTTTTTCCTTTGTGCTTTAGTACACTGAGAATGAGATACTTGGCTATTGCAGCTAGAACATAAGAATGAGAAAAACAAATGCGTTCATTATTGATTTTCACCTATTCAAGGGGTTTCTTTTTCTTTTACTTTTTAATGTCTGAGAAAAGAGCTCAGTTATTTTGTAGTGCTTTATTGAGGTCTATAGGCAACTTTTTTGTAGCGACATACTTTAAGCCCATATCAGCTTTCTATCTCTCTACCTTAACACAGAGAATCTATGATGCTGCTTTATAGACTGTTTTAGAATGGAAAAAATAGTATAGAACTGGCAAGCTTGCAATGCACATTATATATGGTCATATTGTTGTATGTTTAAAAAATGATTTTCAGAGTAATATAATGCATTCACATATTGTGAAGTTATTTCTCATGATTTCTTGTAAGTTATTAATTCGCAATATAGCAGAGACTTTCTCACTGGAACAGTGTTGGTTTCTCTTTAGAAGTTCCAGCAGCATAAAACTACTGCTACTGTAGTTTGCAGTTACCTGCCATATCAGTAATTTGTTTTCCAGACGATGAAAATTTTTTTTCCTCTTATCTATAACGATCCATATACACACAATGAGTGTACAGTGATACTACTAGTGCAGAGCCATGCAATCAGTACTTTTTTGAGCATCACCATAATGACAGCGTGGTGAAGGGTTTTGCCTGTCAGAATTATACCTGAATTATACCTAATTTTTATATAACTATGCAATTATACATAAGTTAACAGGACAATTGAGGGTGGCTTTTTTGTTTTCATTGCTGTAGATTCTTTTCCTTTCTACTTGTTTCGGATTCCTAATAATGTTAAATCTTTATGAGCATTTTTTAAACATTTTGGATGTGTTCAGAAAAAATACAGTACATAATTCTGAAGATTATCACTTGCTTATTAGGCTCTAAGATTGTTTCCTGTAAAGACAACTTTTGTGAAAATCAGATGATTAGCAAGTGAAAGTAAACAAAGGGCTATTTTAGTTTCAAAGGGCATGTTTTGCAGGGTTCTGCCTCTGCTTAAATACTTTTTGATTATTACTCAATTTTTTCTAACATATTTTAAAATACTGATAATATTTGGTGATTTTTAAATTTCAAAGAATTGTCATTTTTGGTTTGTTTCTCACAATCATTCTGTCTTTCAGGTATTCCCTTTTCTGAAATACTTTTTTGAGGTCATGAACCTTCACTTTTAATCAACTAGACTGTAAATGCCCCCATAAAAAGCTTCACCCAGTTCATTGTGACTGCACACTGAAAGTGTATTACATGCTAATATTGACATTGATTCAGAAACAAGTATAATTCAGAAACAGAAAACGTTATTCCAGTATTTTTAGAAATGGCAATATAGCATCTGCAAGAATTTATAAAGAAAATAAAAAGAACGTTCAAAAACCAGTCTTTGTATATTCTCCCAGCTGCCTTTCTTCACAGAGACGAGGGGAAAAAAACCAGGCCTTTGGAAAACACGAATAAGAAGAAGCGTTAAGTGGACCTGGTATCTATTTATATACTTGTCACATCAGTAGACACTTTTCAATACATGACTTGTTTCCTGTTTCATAGAGAAAAGAGTGAAAAATAAGTTGTCATGAATAGAAAAGAGGTGGAGCAATGTTGGGAGATGAAGTGTCCTGGAGCCAGGCCCCAGAGGAACTGGTGCGAGTCTGTGGGAAGGTTGGATGGTGGTAAGCGGAGGACCAGGACCTGAGCTGTGGTTGGATAGGCCCTGTGGGAGAAAGTGAGCATCTCAGTGGAAATGGTACACTGGAGTGAGAGCCTCTGGAGAGTATGAGTGGATTTTTAGGACTCAGCAGTCTTTTGTCTTTTTTCTTTTTCCTGGAGGTCAGTCTCATGCCCTTATTCCAAAACAGCATACCTTAATCTGTACTGACAGATTTTTCCCTAATGCGATCTTAAAAACAGTTTTGTTTTACTAAATCCTGTTTTCTTCAATGCATGGGGTGTAAACTGGTTGTTCCTGTTTAAAGGATATTCTAATTACTTTATAATTTCTTTCTCTTTGCACTATCCAGTAAAAATGGATAGGGTCGGACCTTCTACTTTGTGCCCTGCTCTCACAGCTTCTCATGTTACCTCTTCTTCAATCCTGCTGTGTGATTTCTAAGCATTGGGGTAGCTCTAAGTCATGGATGGGGAGTAATTCTACTCTTTTGTAACTGGTGAGAAGGAACAATCCTCCACTCCTGATCACCCAGCTTCATATTCAGCCAGTCTCTTCACCAGCTTTATCCACCACATGCTGTTCTAGCATCTCCAGAGATCAGTTTTCAAATTCTCATTTCCTCTGTGGTAACTTAAAGATTCTTTCAAGCATCTTTGATCATATATCCTAACTTTGCAATTTAGAGAGGCCTCTGAATAAGATGTTTCTAAGCTATGTAAGTAAAAGGAAAGTAAACAAGACAGAAAAAAAACAGGGTGTCTAGTTAGAAAAACATGACTGAAATATATTGCACTTTTAATTAGCAGCAATATATGCTTTTAGCAGTCATTCACTTGTCAGTATATTTTATTACTGAAACCTAGATCATTGTTTATTCAGCCTGAACTATGAGGCACTCTGCACACAGTTATCTGGTTGGTCACAGAAGAGACTCAAATAGCAGGTGAATATTTCAGAACTATTTCCATCTGCATGGCAGTCGGCAAATCATTTTGAGAAGGTTTTCACAGAATGGTTATTTTGTACAGAGATTGTTCCAGTTATTGGTGTGAGGGTTTTTGCACAGCTGGTGAATGTTTCTAGGGCTATTTATGGGTGACTATCCATCACCCATATTGCTTGATTAGCAGAGACAACTCTTTTTTACTGTACTTGGAAAAAAAACAAAAGAGTTTATAATGGAAAAAAACAAACTTTTGTTAAAAACCATTGAAATGAAAACCTGCCTGACTACATTCTTTCCTTTTGTTGATTGCTATAAATTAATAAATAATAACAGTGCACATGCAAATTTTTCTCTCACATCCTTGACATCAGTATTGCCTGAAGAGGTGCTAACTGCTTTGTTTTATTCTATACTTTTGCAATTGTGGAGTACTTAATTAGTTATATGTTAAAAACATGTATCAGACAGTAAATCTAATGTATATTTTTTTAAAAAAAGTGTTCTGTGTGTGGAGTTGTTAGTTCCCATGTTTTCCTGTTATTTTTTTTATCTCACGGGAACATGAGATCCATTAACCACATATTAAGATTAGTACATAGGTTGGTCAGAAGAAGGGTGATGAGATATTTTTAGATGTTAAGAAAAGCTAAGATAAGTTCATAATAGGCATGATAATAGACAGTCACTAATCAAATTCTGCAAAATGGGGTTTTAATGGATACTGTCACATGTATTTTGAGCTGATATTAACAGACTTGGGTTGTGCAGTACTTCAGACCTTAAATTAATCTCTTTGTGAACACGACAAACAAACATGGCTTGAAAATAGAGGCATGAAGTTTGCCTGGGTGTTTCTTGATGAAATAGGCAAAGAGTTACTAAATCCATATTAAAGAAAGCTCTGGTATTCTTTGATTTCTAAAAGATTAATGGTTTCTCCTAGTTTTTACTGTCAGCTGTTCAGTTCTTTTTGAATGAAGGATCTTGGGATGTGTGCGCGTTTGAGCACGAGCAGATGATGCTGAGCTTCTTTGGTATCATTTGCAGAGTCTCGCTTAAAATTAGCTAATTTCTCTTCCATATTTAACTATGTTTACACCAGTGTCTTTTCTGAAGGTGACACCTATTGGATATGAGGAGAAAAGTATTGAGCACATTGGCATGAAGTTCGGTTGCATATTATACATATTGTTGCTGGAGAAAAATTTAGAACTGCCTAATTTAAGCAGGAAATTTTTGAAGTATTGAACTTCAACTTCTTCATCCTGAATTTGTTCCTTCATCATCCTGAGCCAGTGGGCACTGGAATAACTTCAAGACTCATTTAAGCCACAATAGTAGGAATTGGCCCTTAGGCCAGAACTAGTCTGTAAAATGAGTAAGTGCTAGAGGATATTGCCAGGCATTTGAGTCAAATGTTCCCCAATTTGTTTTTGACCTGGCCAACTTTCACTCTCCCAAACAGGACAATATTTCACTGAAATTTAAATTCTATTAGATTTCAATTCAACAAATATTGAAAGATTTCTGGGTTTGCATTCTGTGCAAATTCCATAAAGCTGATTAGTTTTTATCAGATTAAATGCCTTCTGTGACAAAGCTTTATCTTCTAGTCTCAGTTTACATGAAAAATGAAACTGCTTCTTCACTGTAAACAAAGGAAATTAATGCTTTCAAACTGTTCATGAAATTATTTCTAATAACTTTTGTTATGTGAAAATTCAGCACTGATATATAGTTTTTCCAATATTTATGTATCATTGCTAACTTATTTTTAGGTCATATATTTAAAGCAGCACATTTGAAAATTAAGTTAATTTCTATAGTTATTACCTCTATGTGTGTATATGTGTGCATATACTCTTCTTTACACCAGAGAAATTGTAAGTAATTTTCTTTCTGTTGTGAGTCCATTCATAATAGTATATTAGACTAGGAACCTATTGATTGAATTGTTTGCTTTCTATGCAGTTTCCGTGTTGTACTCTGATAATCACAGGTTGTTTTTGTTAGTGATACTGTTGCTCTTGAACAGCAAATGAAAGAGAAGTGGAAGAACACACAGAAGTTAATATGCGGTGTTGAAGTCTTCCAAGCTACAGAACAGCCCTCCAGGTGCATGCCTTGCTCCAGTAAGCCCAGCTTGAATGAGGCATCAAGCCTCTGAAGTACTGAGTGGCAGGTGCTCATCAGCAGTTTGCCATTAGCCTTCTCAGTCTCCTTCTTGTGATGGCTATAGACATGCAGTTGTGACATGATTTCGTATTGGAGCCACTTAATTTTCTAATTGTACGAAATGTAGCAAATAGCACTGCTGTGCTGGAGGACAGCAAATACTCTACAAAGAGCACATCTAGACCCTCATTCTGGCAGGACTCTCATTGCTGAGGACTACTTGGAGTATATGCAAAGGTTACTGCTCAGTATTTTCCTACCCCTGCAGTGGTTTTGTAATGTACAATGGGTTTCACCAGTGACGATTGCCCAGAGGTCACTGAGGTAGTGGAGAGAAGGTGTAGAATGAACCAGATTGTGGTGTGTAAATCTGCAACACCATTTAATGGTATCACCCCAGAACTGATTAGTAGCAACTGGCTGGCCTTCGGAGATAGCGCAGGTTTAAGTGTAGCATTGGGCTGAACAAGAAGGTGAAATGTTGGCAAGAAGAGCTAATAAACAGCTACTGTTCTTTTAAAAGTGTATTATTAGAGAAGTCCTCTTGTTTTCATGATCTCCTATGGAAGATCTTTGCTTAACATGAATTGATTTTAATGACCATGAGTAACTGAAAGTCTCATGTAATGTTGTATTAACATAATCATTGGCATTACAGGAAAGGAATTCCTTCACAAATTATTTCCCTTTATATTGTCTGCTATTTGCTTAACCAGCTTTTCAAGAATACTCAAAAAGTTATTGAAGATGCTCCTTGATACAAAGAAGGGTAGCATTACTGAATGGCAAGACCAGCTGTTCTGGACAGTTTTCAAAGGAAGGATCTGATGCTTAGAGGCATCAAGCTTCTGAAGCATCTTTTAACTTTGCTGGGTTTGAGGACATTAAACACATTGCTGGAAGAGAGATAATTTTGTTTTGATTTTTTTTAATTATAAAAATAAGTTGATAGCCTACGCTGTGATGTGAGTTGTCTTCTGTCATTTGACTAGCTGAGTTATTCCAGATATTAATGACACTTTCTCTGCCCTACATTTTAGTCTTCATTTCATTCTCCAATTCTTTACTTGAAGCTGTGCAGAGGAAATGATCTTACAGCAATGGCTTAGTGCTTCTGAGCAATCATCTGAAAGAGCACTGATTTCTCTGAACACGCATCACTAAAACTGGTTCCTACCTTTCTCTCAAACAGTGTTTTATTGAGAAAAAAAATATTTTTTCTCAAAAAAAAGCTGGTTCAATGAAACCACTTTTTTCCTCTGAAGTTGTATCAAGGTTCTTCCAGGTTGCCTGAAACTGTGCAGTGGTGGGCAGAGACTTGGAGCTGCAAAGGCTCAGAAGTCAAAGAACGACAAAAGGTCAAGATATGTCCACGTTGGCAATTTTACCTGTAAGCTGTCCTTGACACTTTCCTTGGGAGCCCGTTTCTTTTGCCACACTCTCAATGAAGCCAATTGTCAGAAATAGCTTTGAGATACAAGAATTTGTTGAGGACTAGAGATTTGTGCAGTGTGTACCAAACATGGAAATCAAAGCCAAATATTCTCGCAGAACCTGCCTAGGTTAGAAGATATGGAAGTGAAAGACAAAAGTCAAAATTTTTTAAAAAAATTGCTGTCCTTTTGTAATAACAGCAAAACCGTGACTGCAAAGAGGGGAGAGTAGAATCGGGAGGGTTTTTTGTTATTTTTTTGCCAGCCAGGTCTTTAAGGGAGGAAAACTTGTCTACATTCATTAACTTTCAACTTGTACTCCCACTCAATTTAATATATATATTTTTTTTTATTGACTAGTTTCAGCTGCATCTTAAAGGGGGCAGACAGCTAAATTCTTGAAAGTTCTGTGGACAGTGGAGATGGAATGGAGACCCCATTCAGAGAACATGTGCAAGTTCTTTCCATAATGAGGGCCACAGTTAGGAACTGAGGGTGTTACAGTGCAGACTGCAGGGAACCAGGGTACAACAGCAACAGAAATATGAAGTTATTCTTCATCAGCTTTGTGGAACAGCTTTCTCTGAAATACCAAGCTTAAAATAAAATTATAACTATGCAAATTAGATCTGACTCATAAGAATCATCTCATGACTTGAATGAGAAAAGATAAATTCTAAAGTTAAAAATGTAGTTATTTCTTTATGTTGAGTAGACCATTATCTAAGCTCTGACTACAAGGCATAAAACACCATCATATTGGTGCTGTTAAGACGAAAAGTTCTTGAGCCTATGTAAGTGAGCAATTTCACAGCAATATGTGTTTAGAATAGAATAGAATAGAATAGAATAGAATAGAATAGAATAGAATAGAATAGAATATTTCAGTTGGATGAGACCTGCAATGATCATCTAGTCCAACTGCCTGACCAATTCAGGGCTGACCAAAAGCTAAAGCATGTTGTTAAGGGCATTGTCCAAATGCCTCTTAAACACTGACAGGCTTGGGTCTCTAGGAAGCCTGTTCCGGTGTTTGACCACCCTCTTGGTAAAGAAATGCTTCCTAATGTCCAGTCTAAACCTCCCTTGGTGCAGCTTTTAGCCATTCCCACACATCCTGTCACTGGATACCAGGGAGAAGAGCTCAGCACCTCCCTCTCTACTTCCCCTCCTGAGGAAGCTGTAGAGATCAATGAGGTCACCCCTCAGCCCCCTTTTCTTCAAACTAGACAAACCCAAGGTCCTTAGCTGCTCCTCACAGAACATTCCTTCCAGCCCTTTCACCAGCTTTGTTGCCCTCCTCTGGACACATTCAGGGACCTTCACAGCATTCTTAAACTGTGGGGTGCAGAACTGCACACAGGTGAGGCCTCAAGGTGAGGCCTCGCCAAAGCTGAATACGGTGGGATGATCCCCTCTCTTGACTGGCTGGTTATACTGTGTTTGATGCACCCCAGGATGCAGTTTGCCCTCTTGGGTGCCAGCGCACACTGCTGACTCATATTGAGCCTGCGGTCAACCAGCACCCCCAGATCCCTTTCTGCAGGGCTGCTCTCCAGCCACTCCTCTCCCAGTTTATACTTGTGCCCAGCATTCTCCATCCTATGTGCAGAATCTGGCATTTCGCCTTGTTAAATTTCATCCCATTAATCATAGCCCAATGCTCCAATCTATCTAGATCCCTCTGCAAGGCCTCCTGTCCCTCAAGAGAGTCAACAGCACCTCCCAGTTTTGTATCATCAGCAAACTTGCTAATGATGCATTCAATAACTGCTAAAAAGTAATTCTGTTGCTTTGGAGACTACTTAGATTACATTTAAAAAATTGAGAAATTTGTTTCTAGTTTGTTTCATGATTGCATTTTAGACATATTAAACCATCTGTGCAGTGGATTACTACTGTCTGAGAACATGAAACAAAACCGTAGTTGAAATATATTTTTTAAATATTTAAGTTGTGACAGCTTCTGGTGAGTACTGGTTGAAACATCTCTTTCTTGAAAGAGAAGAAGGTATGTTATTGAACACATCAGATATTTATTTTCTATTAATGAAATCATAAAATAATGTGAAATCAAAAAATATAAACCTGAAACAAAAAAGTCAAATTTAAAATCATTTTTGAAATAATGAAAATATTTCAAATCCTCGAAGAGTCAGTTATAAACCTACTTCATACTTTAACAATTAAGTTTCACTATTTTTTCCACTTTGATCAGAAGGAAAAAGAAAAAATTTCTCATACAGCAGAAATTACTCATTTTGAGTTGTTCCACTTTTAACTCTGGAGAAAAAAGTAGAAAGAAAGGTAGAAACACAATTGAAACAAAACTTAAATCCCCTAAAGTGTCGTAGAATGTAGTTAATAGGCAACAAGAAAAAAACTGTGTAGACATTTTGATTTTCAAAACATTTTTATGTTAAGCCTTCTGAATGGCTTATTGGTAGGTATTGTTTCTATTTCCGTGCAGGGACATCTCTTCCTACTTCCAGTTTAACATTTTTTCTCTAAGTCTTGTGAGACCCCTATCACAAAAGAAAGCGTATATAATAATTTGCTTGGTAATGAAAATCATGCTCTTTAAGAAGTGCAATACAGGTACTCAGGTTCTTAGTAGGATATCTGCTGTTTGAAATAGAGGTGATGTATTTTTTAAGCCTAAGGTATCATAGCCGTAAATCTGTATGCTTCCTCATTAAGACTGTTTAACGAAAATAATTCTTTCTTCCTAAAAATTGCATTAATGTTGTTTGGTATCCTCACAGTGTGTTTGCCTTCTGTTGAAGTGTCTTTGTCTCAATAATTATGTTGTTTCACTGAAGTAAGAAGTATTTGTTATTTAAACAAATTATTTGATGCTTCTGAATTGGGTAGAAGTTAACACAGTGAATATGAAATAAATGTTAAAGAATCTGACTAACACTACAGTTGAAGCAGCAGTGATTGCTGTAATTAATTTTTTCTCAATATTTTCTGTTACACAGCATAACTTTCCAAAACCTATACCATCTGGCTGCAAAATTCCCCATTTAGCTGTGGTGGAAAGGTGATATTTTGTCTGCAAAATAACACTGTTAATTTAGCAGTACTGCAAATTAATCAACTCTTCTCAATAGAGATATGACAGCTTTAATTTCAGTGTCAGAAAGGGTTTATAAGGTGTTCAGTGTCCCTGTGTAAAAGAAAAAAAAAAAGAAGACAGACTTCTACACTTTTTGGCATGAAAGGGTCATGTTTGCTCTGGGATTCTTAGGAAAATTAGGTGCAATGAATTTTGTTGTCCTAATTAGTTCTATATTTATTTGGTTCAGAAATTAATTCAAATTAGACCACATCAATTTTGAGTAAATGTGTCCAAACATGAGCTAAATGCAGTTTAAATATTCCACTTTATAATTTGCCGTAAATACATTTTTTAGTATTACTTTGTAAACAAAGCCTCAATCTTTTAACTAGCACCTTCTTCCACAGGGGCATCTAGCAGTTATTTATACTGGATTTTTTTTTGCTATTTTAAATCTAGAGAAGATGTGATTGCTGCACATGATCCTGAGTTGTGAGGTGTCCCCAAAGTGGCTGGCTCAGGCGGATAGCTGAGTAGCACTGTCTGCCATGAAGGCTGGTGTCACTTGGATGAAACCAGGGACAGACTGAAGAGCTACCGTACTTTTATGGGTGCTGGGTTAAGCCTTCCACCTGCTAGCGTTGTGTTTTGTAGCTGCTGTTCCCAAGAGTCTTCTTTCTGTATCCTTTGCCTGTTGCTTTCAGCCTTCCCATTTCTCTGTATTGCAAGTTTATAACAGCAGAATCCGTAACCTCGATAGCTGTGGCACTCCCCACAGGTATTCTGACACTGCCAAAATTTCTCTGGGTTCCCTTGGAAGTCTAGACCGAAGTAAAGCTCTGTTCCTTGCTTAAGTGATTTGTACAACAGAAAATCTGTAGCAAAAACCTCAGTATTGGCATGGGACAGTCCATCTCTTCCAGTTATCTTCTTCCTTAACTCTTGACCTGGGTGTAGTCCACAACAAGAAACTTTACCTCCTGTTCTGTGGTTTCTAAGCTTCCTCATCAGCAACTTGAGCCCCTATACACAGCACATCCAGGAAGACCAAATATACTCTTACCCACAGCTTTCCTGAATCATCTAAATATTTCTAATAGGTTCACTTCAAATATTTGTAATAGGTTAAATATGTTTCTATGATGTATCATTCAGACACTGTGAAATATTGCTTCTTTTTTTTTTTTTGAAATATGTAAATTAACATTCACTTGATCCACAGAATTCTTGGTCTTTGCCTCTATTTGTGTTTTGTACTGAATTGCATGCTTTTCATTTCACATCATGCCTGTTTTTAATGAGATAGCGTACTTTATTACCAAGGTATTGCAAAAAGTGGTTTGACAAAACTCCTTAGGTTTGGTGATGCGCTCCAAATTTTTTTTTCAGTCTGCTGCTACAGCCCACGGTAACATGGTGGTTGATTTAGCTGGGTAGAAAGGGGAAAGTCATATTTTGTTCTTCTTTCAAAACGCTTTAATTACAATTATTTGGAATGTCATGCTTCCTGTCTTGTGGTTTTTAAAAAGTGCTTTCGGATAAGGAGTGAGTTCATGCCTTCTCTCTCGTAAGGGTATAACGGTAATCGATAGTCTTGTCTCAGCCTTACAGGGAGGGAGATTTAAGTGATTAATATTTATGTGTAATACTTTAAACACTGAATGGTCTTGTATATAGGAAATTCTATTTTAATGCAAACATTTCAGAGGGTTTTAAGAGTCTTACAACATTAATCTAATCAAGATGAAACTTTAGTACAGCAGAGACAATAAATATTTTGCTCTTGGATTTTGACTGTAGCCACCGTGCACGTGGCTGCATCTACACTAGCAAATTAAGCAGTGCCAATGCCTGTTAGGCTCTGCAGCCAGCTGTTATGGTCTACCCACGTCCATAGCATTAAATCTCCTATCCTCTGTAGCAAGATGACTTCATAAAATATGCATCTTGGAAATCATTCCTGGCCCAGTTAATTCGCAAGGGCTGCTCGGAGATTGCATGGGAGAGGGCTCGTTGACTGGTCCACAGCCTTGCCCGGACAGTTGTAACGATGTTAGCAGTACCGATGCCCAAGTACAGTGCTGATTTTTTCTCCTGGCACTGTGTACACGCATATATGCAGCCTGCGCATCCTCGTCTGCTCAGCAGTTTAATAATTTCAGAAGTCTCGCCAAGGCAGAAGCAAGAGCTGCTTGACTGTGGAACTGAGAGCGGTGCTCTGCCCGCTTGCTTCAGCGCGGAGAAATGTGAGCACGGGTTTTGCAAATCTGCGCGGACATGTAATCCAAATCACAATATGGTCATTACATTGCAATTATTTTGAATGAAATGAGCCGGAACTCATCAACACGAATCTTTGAAACATAGAAAACGGTCCTGTGCTGCATATGATATACTGTATAATGTATATTTTAGTCAGTTTAAAGTTGAAAATCTCCAGTTTACTTTTCTTACATGATTTCCTTTGGGACACTGCTCCCCAGTGTAATATAGCCCACTAACTTTTGGCAATTTTTAGCTTGGTTGTATACATCTATATGCGCTAATTTGGTTTGTGCCAAAATGGAATTAATGAAATCAAACAGAAATCAGTTGTTTGGCAAGGCTAGAAGAGAGTCTTTATTCCAAAGTTTGTCCTAAATAGTGTTCCATTTTAATAATTTTAATATGTAGTGGGATTTATTTTTAATGGGATAATGGAACTGAAATTGCAGTTGCAACTAAAAGGAAACCAATCTGATTAGCTGTGTACAGTCATTTTAACCAAGTAAGGATTCGTAGTAATTAGCTAAACGTGTTAGAATTGCTAATGATACAGGCTAAGACAAAGAGCTAAGAAAGAAACTGCTTAAAAGGGGAAACATGCCCAATATCTTTTTAACCAGTACATTATTTTCCCTGGCCTTCATTTTCCAGTACAGGGTAAACTCAGATATAAGGAACCATTTTGTATAGAATGGGAAGATATTTATAGCTCCTAATATATTATTGTTTCTGCTTAGTGCTTGATTTACAATATTTGCTTTCAGATATGCTGTACTAAATTTTGCTTGGAGACACAGGCACATTGATTACCTCTAGCTTTCAGGGCAATGGGGACTGTGCTCTGCTTATAAAGAAATGAGGGATTCCAGTAAAAGATTTTTGATGGAGTTCATTTAGTATACACAGACTTATTTGTATACGTACAGGTCTACTGACAATGGCTTTTAAAAAATTCCTTTTAGTATAAAACAAAAAATATTGATTAGCTCTGAAAGCTGTCATTTAGCAATTTACATCAGAGCACTTTAAAACCATTTACATGAAAATAAGGAGAAAATGAGTACATTGAATATTTCATTAATTTTCTTTAATGCCATATATTTTTCTCCAAAGTATATGGTAGATTCACATTGTGCAAATTAAGAGTAATTTTGATAGTGAAATGATATTTTTGTCATGTTTCCTTAAGACTTGCCATAAATCCTGTGCTGTAAACATCTCTGAGTCACTTTCTTTTTGACTCATTGCTCATCTTCTCCATATCCTATAATTTTATATAAACAAGTTTGATTGCTTTTATGTTAATAATAACCAGTTCTTCATCACATTGTAACTGCCTCTCAAAAATAATTATTAAGGAGTTTGCCAGCTACCTCACGCCTATGGTTTATAATTGCCTCAAAACCTTGTAAAGATAAAATAAATATTAAAAGTGTATATTTTGCAGATAAACCTTAATGTCTACATCCAATATCAAACACATTTTCACTTATTCACTCTGTCGTGGTGCATTCTGTCATATCATAAATAAATCTGATGCTTTGCAATGACAAAGTAAAAATAAGAAATTTAAATTAATGTTACTATTTGAAAAGGCTTTTTCACAAATATATTTATTTCCCTTTAGTTATTAATTCCTTGTCTACATAGCAAGGCTATAAACTACTATCTTTGAAAATCATATTTACAAGAGATGAATAATAAGTTTTTTTTAGATTAATTCTTATAAAGTATACATCAGAACAATTAATCATTGTATTTTTAATAAATCATTAAGGGAGAAACCCATTCTGCATTCTCCTTTTTTTTTTCCATCTGAAGTAAACCAATATGAGTGTGAGAGTTGTATAAGAATCTGAGTGTTGAGCGATGTGACAAGGTTACATCCATATTAGTTACATTACATCCCTTTATTATTCATAAAAATATGGTAATTCCTGAACAAATAGGGAAGTAAGGTTAGGTCTTCAGCCTAGTTACGTATTTTGCATCTGAAGAAACACAAGGAATTAATTTATTCATCACATTCTATCTGCATGAAATAAAAAATGCATATTGACAGCTCCTACTGAATAGCGGAAGGAAACATGCCACCACAGATGGATGTAATTCATTTTTTAGGGATGATAATTTATTTAAATGAAGAAAATAATTTCTTTAATTGCCATCACTGTTGTAAGTTGCTGTCTTTGCATCTCAACAAGATCTTGTAGATACAACTCCAGAGGACTGTCAAAAATTGTATCTTTAGAGATTAGATCTTTAGAGAAGACTCCGGGGAGACCTTATAGGAGCTTTCCGGTATCTGAAGGGCGCCTACAAGAAAGCTGGGGAGGGACTTTTTTACAGGGGCATGAAGTGATAGGATGAGGGGTAATGGCTTCAAACCAGAAGAGGGGAGATTGGATATTAGGAAGAAATTTTTCACTATGAGAGTGGTGAGGCACTGGCAAGGTTGCCCAGAGAAGTTGTGGATGCCCCATCCCTGGAGGTGTTCAAGGCCAGGCTGGATGGGGCTTTGACCAACCTGGTCTGGTGGGAGGTGTCCCTGCCCATGGCAGGGGAGTTGGAACTTGATGATCTTTAAGGTCCCTTCCAACCTAAACCATTCTATGGTTCTATGATAATATTTGGATCAAAGCGTATCACAAATACTTAATTTTTTACTATGTCTGTTTAACACAATTATGTTTGGACTAAAATAGAAGAATTCTGTATATATGCCAAAAATATGTAAGGAGAATATTGTATCACGTCTCAAAATAAAATGATACATAAAAACATAATGAGTTTTGCAGTACAATATAATATGAACAAAATGGGTTTGCCTTTCTTGTTTCTAATTATTTTTGCATAGTAACAGTTTGGTGACCATACACCTGATGAAAATAGAAAGTGATTTACGTAAAAAGGGGGTAATACTTGCTTCAGTGTGACACACAGATTATCTCTGACTATTGCAAACTCTTGCAAACACTTGCAAATCACATTATAATCCAGTTGATGTATGCCTTGACTTCAGTGCCTTATAATGAGAACATTGCTGTGGTTTAGCTCTTCCAGCACTGACCAACAACAGAGACATAAAATCGAATGTGGTACAGTCAAACTGTACAGAGATACATCTCCAAAATATTATCCCAACTTCCAACATGGATGTCCTGAGCTCAGGGTAGTTTCTTCTGGTGAATCTGTCAATCGGTTTTAAAACTCAAATTTGGAGGAATTCCACGCAGAAAGTTTGGGGTTTTTTTGCTAGTTTTGAGATGGCTGCTTGCTAGGATCTTCTGCTGTCCCCCAGGTTCTGTCCTGGAGGAGTCTCTGGAGATCATGTCCAATTGACCTTCTTCATGCTCCTCATGATTTTAGGGATATGTTGTCATTCTCAGCTGTTTTCCAAAATAAAGAACCATAGCTCAGGACTCACTCAGTGATTCCTATTTAGTCACTGTACAGAAACATTGGGGTTTTTTCCCAAATTGCCCAGTACTACTAAAGCCTTTCTGAAATTGAGAGGCCATAACTGTTAATAGTCTTCAAGGTGGTGTGGTATTATTGATTTATAAAGTAGCATAATGCTATTCTCCATTTTTTTTCTTTATTCCTTCCCTAATAATTTCTAACATAGCACATAAAATTTGCTTTTTTCACTACTGCTGTGCACTGAGCTATCTCTTATTTTTCCTGATGTAATTTCTGAGGAGTTAGAATCAGCACATTTTATTTATAAAGGCGGGATGTTTTTCGATGTGTTTTAAGTTTACTTACATTGAATTTCAGCTGTCATGTTATCACCAAGTATCATAACATGTAGTTTTTTTATATCCAGTCCTGCCTTTAGAGCCCTGACTTACCTTAGCAACCTCAGTAAAGTTTCTCTTCTCACCGTTCCCTGCTTTTTCCAGCTTGGGTCTCCACTGGATCCCTGCAGGACTCAACTAATGACTTCCTCCTACTGTGACCATTTACTCCAAATTTTACCAATCATTTAAACTTTTTTTTTTTTAATCCATGAGAGAGCCTTCCTTCTAATCCCATGTCAGGCTGGTTTCATCAAGAAATTTTGATAAAGGACCTTTTAAAAATGAATGTCTTTTGGAAATCAGGTATATGGTATCAGATTACTTTCTGTTCTGTGTTTGTTCTTTGGAGAACACCGATAGATTGCTGAGAAATTATTTGCCTTTAAAATAGCATTGTCAGCTCTTCACCTGTCTAATGTATTTATTTTCCTGTTCACTAATTTTATTGTGTATCCTGATTTTTAGTAATTTAATTGGAAATTCTTAGGAAATTTTTCTTGCACTACCTTTCTCTCAACCACCTGTCACAGTTTCCTCCATTATGAACCCAGATGGAGAAAAAACATTTTATTTTCATGTTCTGACCTCATCTTTCTTGAATACTCCTTTTATAGCCTGAACAGCTGTTAGCCCTACCAGCTCTCTGTCAGGCTTCCAAATCTTTGAAAAATGTTTTATTTTAATTTTTTATACTTTCTCCAAGCTGTTCCTCAAACTTCTTCTCTTACCTGGTTTGTGTGGATTTGGTTTTTTGTGTTTTTTTTTAGGCTGGTAGTTTATGGCCATTTTTGTTTTGCTTATTTGAATACAACTTCAGATTTTTAAAAGATCTTTTTATTGTTTTTAATATTTAAGTGAGTTAAATATTATTCCATATCCTTCACATGTAATCTCTTTGATTTTTAGGCATATCCACAGCTGGATTCTTTATACTTTAAATAAGGTCTTTTCCTGCTGTACAGACATTTTTTGTTTTATATAAGCACTGCAAATTGCTGCAGCTATTATGTCTTTGGAGTCTGCACAGACTTCTTGTGAGGTCCACAGGATGCACATTCTCTTCAGAGCCACCAATACAGGTCTCTGTCCATGTCATGGTAGCTGGGACATGGCATGTTGTCACTTCATGCGTTCCACCTGGCCTGTCTCAAGAGCATGAAAGAACTAAGTTGGCTGGGGCTAGCAGTTTCTCTATACAACTTGTCCTCTTTCCCACTGTAGTCTGCAGACTGACCAGACTGACATCCACGATAGCGTATTTCAGTTTGATTTTTTCTTTTTTTTTTTTTTCCCCGCTCATACTTCCATGATTTGGAAATGGGATTTTCATAGAACAATCCTTTTCCTAATTTATTACTGTTACTTTTCACAGTCATTTTCCCTGTCAATTCATTTTTCTTCTCATAGTACTTTTTCTGTGTGGATGAACTAAATCAGAAACTTCCATGTGATAAATATTATCTGGTATTTCTTAAGTAAACTTCAAGGCTCACCAGGCTTTACTGCTGTGAAACTGGAATTCATCAGCTGAAAGCTGTTCTGGGATTTGGGCATCTCTGTTTGCTAGCACACTTGGAGTTAATTTGTTTTGTGTTTGCTAAAGATTAACGAGAAAGCTACTTTCTAGTATTCTAACTGTGGAATGGACAAGCCTAAGAATAACCAAACAACACGTAATGTCCATACACATCATCTACAAGCATTTGACAAACCCTAGTCCGGAAATTATACTGTTAAAATGCGTTCTGAAATATCCAATTGCTGATGTAAGTATAAACAAAACAGGGTGTTACTTGTCATAAGAAAAGACCTGACAAAGATGAAAGTTGTCATCTGAGGCAAATATCTACGAATTTAGATGCTTTAAATGAAACTTACAGTTATGTGCTGGCTTTTTAATTAAAGAAGCCTTTCACAAGGCAGTTTTTAGTCTGAATCTGATGATGAAAACATGCAGTTTTAATTGTGAGTTTGCGGATGGTACATTTGCTAAGTTGTCAATGTCATTGTATAGCATCTTAAAGGGAAAAGACTACATCAATCAGTAGGTGCCTACTGATTTAATTGTTGTCTCAGGTTGAAGTGCACTGGTCTGTTCTTATTTTGGTGCAATATTATTTTCAGATGTGTCCAATTTTAAGGGGTATAGGATTATTTTGTAAATAAATTTGCAGTGGGAAAACATTCCCATGTGTGGAACAAATCCTTAGTTTTTACCTTTAAGAATGTATCAGTTTGTTTCCTCTACTCTACTATGATCTAAATGATTGAAGACAGATACGGTGTTTATTAAATTAAGAACTTCAAAGGACTTTGGGGATTTCCACAGAATATAATGTTCCACATAGAGTTACACTTACATTTTTCCCCAGTGTCTGCTGAAAGTTAATTTTGCTTATTGTTTCACATATTTTTTTTTGTCACGGCAGTTTGGTTTTTCTTTAGCTCATTTCAGTGGCTACAGCATTTACAGAGAGACAAATATAAGGGATTCATCAGGGTATAAATACTTGAGGGTTGGAAATCAAAACACTTCATCATTTATAACTTCATGAAGGAACTTGAATGCAGTGATTTCCTAGAGGAACATAAAAGAGTACTGTAAGGTGCAGGTTCCCAAGAGTACTAGATGTTGCTTTTCTGTCCATGAAGGATCTAGGCATTGAACGCCTAGTTCCAGACCTGAAATTTAGGAATTTCATCAGTTTGTGTGAGATACCATAGTTCATGCAGTTAATGAAATGAATGAGGCTAAGCTGGAGATTTACAGCAGCCTCCACTGAGCGACTGAGGCTCAAGGCAGACAACAGCATTGAATGGACTGATGTGCTTGAAATTCTGCAGACGTAGACATCAGCCACCCAACTGCATCAGATGCCAATGTGAAAATGAGTTTCAAAGGCTGAAAGATTTACCTAGATACCAAGGTAATTACTTTGGTATGGCTAACTGTGTCACTTGAACCCTTCCAGGAGAGAACTCCTGGCTCCCTTAAACAGTTGGAGCTGGGGACATACTGGCTTGACAGTCTGAATGGAAAATATTCACTGCCCTTTTTTTTGCATTGATTGATATCTTTAATGCATATTTTGCAAACACATTCATCCTCTTGAAGACTGTAGATGTGCAGTAGCAGGGTAATTACAATGGAATAAATATTAAATAAACTAGATAGTTATTAAATATACCTGAGGCATTTCTTAATCTTGTGTTAGAGGAGAATTCAATATTACTTCTATAATATTCTTTTAAGTGAGAATCAGATCTTAGCCTGGGGTGTGGGGATAAGAGAAAAGGTGCAAGCAAAAAAAAAAAAAAAAGCAGATCATTTAATATTTTATCAGGTAGGAGCATGCTAGCCACAGTTTTGTTCACAGTTGCTGCACTGCAATGGCAAGAATTCCTTCCTGGATACTGTTAGATATTGCAGCCTGTGTTATTCAAAGCCACTTGGGCCCTCCTGCTCATGCTTCCCAGCTCATTTGTCACATACAGTATGTCTTGTTCTTTCAAGGTGCTGCCCTGAAAGTACTTTTTTCTGTTTTATATTAACTAAGTCTGAAACACAGTTATGTTACTTTCAAAGGGATGCCGTCAGCAAAGCATCTTAGGTTTTTAGATGCTTTTGACACTCAAATGTTATAAAACTATAATTTCTAGTTTTGTGATGAGGCTGAGTAGGTATTCTAAATCGCAATTAGTGAGTACTTTAAGCTATCAACTTGGCAAATTATAAACATTGACAAATACTGATAATGGAAAAAAAATCACTTTCCTTCTATGCATATTTAACACAGTGGTTGATTCTTCACAGTTAGCAAATCTGTTACATTTATATCAAATTACAGCGTGGTTACTCTCTCTATATGTTAAGCTTGTTTTTACAATGAGCAGTGTTAAATGAAATGTAAATTCAGGAATTTGCTGCATTGGCTACTACTATTGCAATTAGCCCCATGTACTGTGGAGGAGGAGGAGGTTCTGCATCCCCTCTGGTTTGCATGCTGTAGAGCAAGCCAGGGCAGTTTCAGTTTAGTGAATGGAGAGGATTTTTGAGCGCCCAGTATGTTTGCGATGTAAACTAATGGAAAGCCATCTGTGCCAGATATCGAGTTAACACTGGTTATTTTCCTTCCATAAGCTCATCACAGTGAGCAAAAAAACTAAGAAAAAATGTCTGGCTAGTATGCAATCTGCTCTCGGAATGGAGTGCTGCAGTATGTGGCTTTTGAGAATAAGCTCGTGAACAGCGGCAATATATCCAACAGTATTTATTCTGCGCTGTCTGAGTTTGTATTCTGTCCTGCCACATTTGACTGAATGGACAAGTAGAGGACAATATCTATTGTCGTAAATTTGTACAATTTTCAGCTGAAACATAGTTGAAATTTAAGTATGAATGGGACAGATGTCCTACCTGAACACATTGGGAACACAATTCAGCACCAGTTTGGGTCTTTGAATTAACACAGTATTACTTAACTGTTTTCACCTTGTCCATGTTGTTTTGGAATTCTTTGCTCCTCTTGAAATATTTCATTGCATTATCACTTCAGATCAGCCAAGTCTTGGTTAAAAAATCTTGAAAGATACTTGGGTTTTGTCTCTAAGCATAGAAAAAGTAAAAGGTAATGAGCTCTAAGGAAGAAAGATTGTATTTTCTTGAATTTGTCCTTAGTAATAAAGCAAAACAACAAAAAAACAGTATAGAAAATATACGGGGGGGGGTGGGGTGGGGGGGAGGAGAACCAGAATTCTGTAACATGTTTTTGAGTGCTTTCACAAGCTGGTTTAATTTCCATAGAGCTATGTGAGTTTGCATATGTCAATCAATTTAAAGTAGTGCTTTGCTTTGATTGTGAACATGACTTGAGAATAAAATTAATGTTTGCAT
Organism: Pluvialis apricaria; assembly: GCA_017639485.1. NCBI lineage: Eukaryota > Metazoa > Chordata > Aves > Charadriiformes > Charadriidae > Pluvialis > Pluvialis apricaria. The sequence goes on from CM030009.1 coordinate 100,939,084, forward strand.
AGTGCTTGGTATATGTAAATTGATACATAAATGCTGCTGTAAGTATAATTACTTTAATAATGAAAGGCAAAATCAAGTTGACTAACAGAGTTTTTAATTAGATTAACATAAACCATTTGTGATTTAATACAATGCCGTCTGCAAAATTAGATACTATATGCATGTATGTTAATTCAGTTCATTTACATACTGGTTCCAAATTAACTGTTGTTATAATTTCCTTGACTGAAAAGAAATTTGAGTTTTACGCTACATTTTTACTAGTCCAGTATGACTAACATACATAGGAAAGATACATTAGTTTTATGGTTGAGTATTCAACCCTCACTTATCCTGGTTCTTGTTGACTTAGAACTTAACTTTGCAAATATAGCGTCTGGCAAAGAGAAATCTTACACCTAATACAAAATCATATTCAGCTCAGTAAGAGTAAGATGATGTGCTTGGAAATCCCTCTGTGTTACAACTCCTTTAGATCTTCCTTTTACGTTCCAGACTCTTCAAGTTAGAAAAAAGTTGGTAAGTTGCTGCCAGTTAGCAAAGAGCAGATGGTGTTTATTACTGTGACCAGTAAATTATGTATCTGTGGGAGTAATAAGCCCAATTAGCCAAATGTTGATTGTGCTTTTAAGTGTTGTAGTCTTAGTACCTATATCCATACCTGTGCATATGCTCTATGTAAACTTATTTAATTGTGCACTTTGAAAAAAGATTAGTGGTCCACTTCTGCAATTGTTAGCTTTTGTAGAAATATCATTTTAGATAACGTCCTTCAAATGAGCCAGTCTTAGATACAATTCCAAGAACTGTTTATTACTTGCCTTGTATTTTATTTGTTTCTAAATAGTAAAAGTTGACTATTTCAGGCTTGGCTAGGATGAATGTTAAAAGACAGGTGGCTTTTTGTCCTAAAGAGCCCCCTTGCCCTTGTTTCAATAGAATATGATTTAAATACAAGGGCAAAATCATTATTAACTCAGCATACTCCACAGTTTTTAAAAATACTGCTCTTCTTGAACAGCTTTCCATGAAGGAGCAGTCAACCCTCAAAGAACTTCCCTACTCTTTGTAGACATGGGTTTGGATCAGTCGTGACCTCTGACTGGCGACTAGTTTGCTAACAGCTCGGACCTCCCCAACTCAGGCAAAAAAGCCTGACAGCTGTTCTTCAGCCTCCCACACTGCCCTAGCTGGGCTGGCCAAATAGGCATAAGCTTAGGAAAAAGCAGTTTATTCCAAGTTGCAGAATAATTATAAAAAAGGCAAAAGCCAAAGGTAAAAAGTGACATTAGGATCCTCTTTCCCATTTCTGTGTAGAGAAAGCAGGCTCTGGTGTGGTCCTCCTGTCAGCGGAACCTGGTCCTGCTGCACTTACCTTGAGTAATACCCACTTTCATAACCGAGCCCAGTGATTTTAATGGCAGTAGTTTCTGCCATCACTCCCTGACCATCCAAATAAGCAATAGTAGCCACATACATTCAACAAGGCCTGTTTGATTTTTTTATCATACTTGACAATTCTTTGGGGTCAAGATCATGTCTTCCTGCATGTCTGTGCAGTGCCTGGTATGATGAATCTCTCTGGATATCTCTGCGATTTAAATAATAAACCCCTTGAACTTGTTAATTGCAGATTTAATATAGATCCGCTACTTTAATTGGTTCCTTGGCTTTTCCTCAATTACCTCACGTCAGAGTTAAAAACAGAATCACACAAAATGAAGTGTTTGGGTGTCTGATAGATTAGCAGATTATAACAAATCACACTGCTAATGCATGTATTAGTGAAATAGCTATTCAAATTTTCCTGAGTCAAGAAAGTTTAAATGAATAGAGATACATCAGACACCAAAATATATATTTTTTTAATCAGAGAATTTATTTTAATTTTACAGCTCATTTAAATTGCTTTATTTAAATTCCCCAACTTGTTTCCAAATTCTGACATAAAACTGCTAAAATAGTGAGGGGATATTTTTGCTATCTCAATGTGGGCTTGTATCTGGAAGGTGTTTGTCTGGAGTCGCTGACCATCTGTTTCATGGAGTTATGCCAAAAGTATATTTTCACTGTAGATTTAGATGCTTGCTATGAGCTAGTAAATAGCCAGACAAATATTGCAGCATCTTCAAGCACACCGTAAATATGAACTCCCGGCACTCTTCAAGATAAAAAAGGGTGTAATAAAAAATGTTTATTTCTTAGGTAGATCCTCTAGTCACAGTAGCTTTAATGATTCTAACTTTGTTACTCAGATTTAATTTATTCTTGAGGTAATTCTATTGATTTAAACCAGAAATTAATTTGGCTCGGAGTGTTCAAGAAGCTGTATTTTCGCTTTGAGCATTTAATTTTGAGTCCATTTTTCTCCCCACAGCCCTGCATCAGGTTATTGTTCAAAGCGTAATGAAGAGATGAGACCCAGTGATCTCTGTAGGAAAGGGCAGCCTTCTCCTTTGGTGCTGGAACCACTGCAGTGAAGTATCAGTGGTGCAATACTTTAAGAAAGCTTTAGTACATATTCTTTGGAGTAGATCTCCAGAGCCCCTCTGAAGGAGTACATTCATTTTCTGCTTCTGCTGTTTGCTGTCTCCTGACATGCTTTGCTAAAGTAGAGCCCTGCAAAGTTCAGTTCTACCAAACAGGTTTCTCGGAAGCTCTTCTCCAGAGACAGCAAACATCACATTGCTGCAATAAAAAATAATGTTGCATCCTTATCTGGAACACTAAGTTCATTTCAGAAAAGCCAAAAAGTGCTAGATATTGAAGAGGTATTGAGGTAAACAGTTACATATAGAGGGAGGCAAACTTGAACTTTGCAGAATCTGCTGAGTGATGGAATTAGAATAGAATAGAATAGAATAGAATAGAATAGAATAGAATAGAATAGAATAGAATAGAATACAATAGTTCCAGTTGGAAGGGACCTACAACGATCATGTAATCCAACTGCCTGACCACTTCAGGGCTGGCCAAAAGTTAAAGCATATTATTATGGGCCTTGTCATGCTTACAAATTGCTGAGAAAAGTAAAATTTGCCTTCGTAATCGACCAGTACTACCTTGACAGGAAGAGAAGTCCCTTGTGCATATCAAAAGGTGAGAGGCTCTTAAAATAAACGCTATTCTAAAATAAATTAACTATTGGAAGTCCTAGAATAGGACCAGAAGAAAACTAATTTATAATCAGGTGTCAGTCAGTAAGGTTCTATTAAGGAGTGAATAAGATCTTTGTCTCCTCCCCTTTTCTTTAGCACAGAACTGAATTTAGAAGGATTTCTTTTTCCTGATGAATAAGGAAAGGTTTTTGTGAGGATAAGTAGCTCTGAAAATGGAAAGACACTTTGTCTCCCCGCAATGGAGCTGATAGCAATGGTGAACAGAAGACGCTAAGAAATAACAAACCTATTTCACGTTGTCAGGCCTGTACTATTTCTGTTTTGCTGTTTCTAGAAGAAATTAATTTATTCTCCCAGTTCAGGGCTTTGTGCTGCTTTATCTTACAGCTGGAAACACTTGTCTGTCCCATTCTTTATTTATCTAGGTTTTGTTACTGTTCTGAACACTGATCTGTGTATAAAACAGAAAGTCACTGACACAAACACTTTTGCTGAATGGCAAGCATATTCCTTGTTTCTGCTTGTAAAACCCTATTAAAATAGTGTTTATAAAATAAGAGTTGTTACTGTTCTAGCAGGGATGCATTTGGGCTACATCAAACAGGGAAACAAATACTCTTCTAAATGTAAACATGCATTTTCTATCAATCATTGTATGTAGTTTGAGGCTTGAATGTTAATGCTGTAAAGCATGTGTGAGATTTGTTTTACCTATGGTAATTCATAACCTATGGTAATTTACCTATGGTAATTAATAACTCCTAAGATTAAATGGAGTTTTTAGTCTTGAAAGAAATTCAGGTTAGAGCTTTATGCTGCAACATAACAACAAATTATATGCTGCTTTGCCGAATTGATTAGCAGCATTCTGGCCCCCATGTGCAGAAGGAAGGTGGGGAGAAAGATAGGTGTGGTTTGAAACAGGATAGGTTTTACGGGCAGCGCTTAGTGCTGCCATATGGTGGAGTGACTTTTGATGTACTTCTGGTGGTGCCACATGGCCGGGCAGGGGGGGTCAGTGTCCCGAGTGCGTGTGACCATTCTCAGCCTGAGGTTGCTGCTGGTTTCGGAGAACCCTCTGCCAGACACCCCTTGTCACCCGGCTGGACCTTGCAACCTGTGTCCCAGCTCTTGGGAGGTTCGTGGTACACCTCAGCATGCGTAAGCAGAGCAGCAATGCCAGCCCACCAGTGTGATGAGTCCTGCAAGAGAACTGACCATTGTATGGCTGTCAGCTTATTGAAAGGACAGTTTATCACATACTGAGAATAAAGTGAGTCCCATGTATATAACCGAGATAAGGATCAATGGTTGATTACAATTCTCAGCATTAAAAAATGAGGTAGTGATGAAAGCAAACAGCTTCTATCTGCTTAGCTCTGTTAGCCCTGTTTGCGGCTGTCGGGCTGGGTTCCTCCCCAGTGATGCAGGAGCCATGGACATTTAAATATGCTAGTGTTAGCTACAGGTTCTCTACAGCACAAGTTCACTGTCTTTCTTTTCCCCATCTTTTATACAACACAGACACAATAGTGGAGCCGTGTCTATTTGCCTTTGATGCCTGCTTCAAAGCTCAAACTCCCATTGCGCCCATCTCCTTGATAATTTGCTTTAACATGCCGTATACTGACTAAACTTTCCCCTGAGTTTGCAACATTATATACATCATATGTTATGTAAATATCAACTTATAAATTGTGTGTGTGTGTTTAATTTCAATTCTGTGATAATTCTGTTGATATTATGACTTCCGAGAAGAACACTTGGCATGTCCAAATTAAAGGAGGTAAGTGCAAACATGCCAATGGCAGTAAATACACGTGGCGATCCTCTTGAGGTGCTGCAGCACACCTAAGACTACCACTACATTGTATGTAAGCTGCAGGGTATATTTTAAGAACTAGTTGTTGTACACATTTTGTTTGCAGCACAGGTTATAATTAATCTCTGGCATTTCGTAGAAACCATGTATGGTATATTGACATAATAAATGCTGACACTGGGAGACAGACTGCCTGTGCTGTGATCCAGCTTGACAACACCTGGCTGGTTTTAGGGATTCTTTTCTCAGCGTCTTAGCCTGAAGTAAGTGAGGTGTGTTGATGTGCAGCATGTTTTATTGCAAGGGGTTTTGGAGATGAGCAAGTCTGTGATTATATATGTATTCATGCGTGAAGCACAATCCTAAGCTTTTCCCTAACATAGGCAATTTTTTTGCAAGAAATTTCATGTAGTCAGTTCTTAAGACTTCTCCATTTTCTATATACTTGTTGGGTATCTAATCTTTGGTCTTAAATATTCAGTCCCGGCATATAGACTTGAAGAGAATGTCTCTCACTGTCAGTAAGTATTCATGTGTAAGCACAAAGCTTTTCAGATGGATGGAAGCAGTAGTTTGGGGAAAGAGTGTGTCCACATGTGCAGTATCATTTTTGGCTATTTCCATATGAGTATAAAAAAAAGTTTTATGAACAAAGACTTTGATGGAGACAGAGAAGCCAGAGTGTTGGCTTTGGGCACCTTACAGTCTGATTGCTTGTGAGGGGTAGAGTGTGAAAGTAATAACAATGCAGCTAAACCTGGTGAAACTGTGTGTATATTGGTTGGCGACGATGCTGGGGAGACTGGCTGTGGATACTTGAAAGATCTATCGAGCTATATTCTCTGTCAGGATTTAGTCTGCACAGGAGAAAGTTTATTGCCCAGCCGTTGACACATGAAGCATCATGTGCATTTGATTATAAGTAAAGCATCCCTTGCTGTCAGCTGATCATTTTTCCCTGAAGACATGCATCTGTCTCCCCCACGCAAACGATAAAAAAATCTAAAAAAATAATGTGCAAAATCTTTGCCATAAACCAGGAGGGGTTTCTACAAGCACACAGAAAGCCTAGCTCACGTTCATAAATATGATTGAGAAGTTAAGCCACCTATAAAAACATCCAGTAACACAATGTTAAACATATTTTTCAAGTGGAAGTCTGTTTTCTTGCCAGCAATGTACGCTTTCTGTTAATACTCTCTCTTCTGTATGTCGTAATTTCTCAGCTATCCTTTTCTAATATGACCAGATATTATCCCAGAGAATTAGACCTACTATTATTTGGAGAAAGTTTGTACACATGGTGGAATTGGTTCAGAACTAATATTGCAAAATAAGATCTGCAGTTACAGTGGCTGTACCAAGAATGCATGTTTGTGGGCAAGGGTCATCATTATGTGCTGTCAAACCACCTGAGTTTTCACATTTTTCTTCACTGCAGCTGTATGCTTTGGCTGTGTCTGTGACCGTAACTGGAGCTTAAGCTCTCCGGTATTAAAAGTAGTTCTGCTCAGGTTGTTATCCAGCATACCTTAATAAAATAAATAAGATGACTAACGTTGTGTTTCAAATTTCTTACTATCTGTGCTGTTCACTGAAACTTTCTCTTACTTGTCTTCTGTTCTTGCCCACATGTGAACATAAAGGATTTAATTTTTCATAAGTTATTGAGTCAAAGTTACTCAATATTTCCAGACTTTTGGGAGTTTATTATAGACTGGTGCTGAGGATAGCCAGTGGCTGTAGAGCTTACTGACTCTGGGAAGACCGAGCACAACAGTTGAATGTCTGATATAGTGCACTGGCTTTTCTGCAACTTTAGACAAAAACAAATTAAAAGCAATTCAGTTATTCAGTTGTAAGTAACTGCTTGCTTCCTGATGTGTGTTTTTTAGAAGGTGGATGAAATGTGAGTGTCTGTCTGCTACATAATCAATAGAATTAAAATCCCTAACCACTTATTTCCTCTGAAGTGATTAAAATCCACTTTGTACATAGTTTATGCTGGCCATACCGCTCCTTTGCAGCCGTATGTCAAGGTAATTATTAGACAGTTTATGAAGTGCTTAAATATAAATGGTCAGCATAAATCTTCATAGAGTGTATTTTAATAGTTTTATTGCATTCAGAGAACAAGCGGAGTCGAGCTTTGGCTGGCCTTCTCATAGTCTCCTCCAAACTTAGGTAGCGGTATAGCTCTTTCAGCTTTTGAGGGGCAGCTTTTCTTAATATTAAGAGACACTGAAATCAGTGATTTCTGATTAAGAGACACTGAAAGCAGTAGATGGTTCTGCTCTGATTGGTGATATGTAAGTGGCACAAAAGATTTGGTGTTGTAACTTGTGAACAGCCATTCTGCGCCTAAGGGGGTTCCTGCAGAGGAACAAAAGCTCTGCTGTTTGATGAGCCATCTCTAATAAACCTTCACATACACAAGATGTGTAATTTTTGAATCTTATTTCTACCAATAGATTAAGTCCAACATCTAGTATGAAAGTTGAAAGTCAGTCCTTGCCATTCCTTCCTTGCTGTTTGGTTTATTTTCATATGAAATTTAATAATCAATTTGAAGCCAACAACTTCTTCTAAGCCATCTTGTCCCTGGAAGAAGCATAGCTACAGTTTCAAGACATGGTATTGTTGATGCCATGATGGGTCATCATCTCTAAATCCTACCCCAAAGTGGGTTAGGATTTATTGAAGAGTTGATATCTCTTATTAAATAGATAGAGTTGGAAAAAAATACAAGCATACAAGGTTGAAAAATCTTTTTTTGGAGCTTCAAAGCTTGCTGGGTTTTTCTGCAATGTTACCGCTTACTGCTTCCCCCTGAACATGTTATTTTGCTGAAATCACTTATGTTGGTTTAGGTGGCAGTAGATGTCACTTTACCGATTTACTTTTCCTGTGTTACATATTGTTTTCTTTGATGGTTTAACCAATATTTGAAGGAAATTACAAGTGATTTGTAATTAAGACACTGGACTGAAAGCCAGCTTGGGTTCTGGGGTATCTGGCTTGATTCGGAGTTTGGGTGTTATTAACATGGCTGATGCATTTGTGTTGTTATATTCTTGCTGGCTAAAGCGCAAACAAGAATATTTCCCCATTTTTTCCATTTTTAAAATAGAAGGTAATGCAAAACGAGATATGTTATAATATCTTTTTAGACATTCAGGTGTATTTTTGACAGCAGCATATTCTTGTTTGCTATTTCTTATTGTCATGCTCTTTATCCCTGAAATAAAAACAAGGAAGTGCTGGTACAATTACACACCTTTTTCCTTGGCTAAGCTTAGTCTTTGTTGAAAGTCAGGCCAGAGTACTGTCTGTTCAGACTTGAACATAATTTAGAACCATCCTAAGCAAGTGCTGATGGTTCCCAGTCAACTTACAAAGACAGCATGCCATAGAGTTTTTAAATGATTTTGGAAAGCATAAAAAATAATAAGTTGAAGAGAATATTGATTGCAGGAAAAAAAAAATTACTGTTACTTAATAGACTCCTGCCTCTTTGCTAGTTTGTGTTGATGTAACTTTAACACCTCATTTATTTATTTATTGTTCTGTCCTCTGATTTTCATGTAGACAGCTGTTCTCTTCATACAGAAAAAATGATGTTGTATGTGTCACATGAACTGTGCAGTGTTTAAGAATATTAGCAGCATGTCAGACAAAGCCCAGTGTTCTTCAGAATCCTCTCAGAAAATAGCCTTGAATATCTGCAGTGATCTATGGTTTGTGATTTGTTCTGTTGCTGGCAAAACAGATATTTGAAGCCGATACACAAAACAGCACTTATTTTAAAATCAATGTGTAAAACATCAATTCCTAAAAATCCATCTAAAGCTCTAACTTTGCAGAATATATTACTTTGCCAATAAAGCTGGATAACTCAGGAAAGAACGCCTGCATTCTCTGGGTTTCACCTATACTGTCTGATAAGCAAAGATCTTGTTCAGCATTTAGCTAACCCTAAGCAGCTACTGACCATTTTTGTCCCAGAGAGGAGCATCCTGGGGTTCAGACAAACCATGAATGCTTTTGCTGCCTTTTGCACTGAATGAGAGGGTACCTCAGTTCTCCAGACTAGTTTCCCAATGAATTAGGCTCAGAACAAAATAGGAGCATGTTTTTAAAGGAAAGTATACTTTTCTCTTCTAAGCAGCTTGTTTATAAAGATTTATTGTTTTTGAAAAAGTAGCTCTTGGTCTAAAATAGTTCTTTTATTTGCTTTCTAGTTCAATTTTGTTGGGAAATTGCTTGGACCAAGAGGAAACTCCTTGAAGAGGTTACAAGAAGAAACAGGTGCAAAAATGTCCATCCTGGGGAAAGGATCCATGAGGGATAAAACTAAGGTACTGTTTCAGGATTCTGGTTGCAGTTAGTGTCAAAACATTTGTGCTTTAGCTGTTACACTTAGATTTCCTGTCCACTTAATGACTCAATTAATAGACTCATAACAGACTCTCACTCCAAGGTAAGTTTGGTTTTTCAAGTTACATCAAATACTTAAATACAATTTTTCTCTTGCTACATGAAACTTGCTTCCCATCTAATTGTAGACCTCCACAGTTACTATATTACCATTGTTATTTAAATAATTCACCTAAAAGAGAAACCAGCTCAAAATTCATTTGTTCTGAGAGAAGTCTGTTTCTCTTGAGGAAGCGTAACTTGTATAGTTTACTGCCATAATATTGGTGCACATGAATAGGTTTTCTCCTTTGTTTAGTTTTTCTTTAGAGATGGGACTTTTTTAAAGGATTGCATGTTTATTCAGGGCATAGTTCTAAAAAAGATAACAAAGTGGATGTTTTGCTTAAGTGTGTGTCAAAATCCACTATCAATAAAAGAAAAAAAAATTGTGTTTGGAATCACTGCTTGGTCAATGCACCTAAAATAATTATTTGTAAGGTAAGGCAGCTTCATATATATGGTACCCAAAGAACAAGTACTGATTGCATAGTGGCATTTTACTTTACAGTCTGTAGAACAGCGGTATTATGGCCAATACAGAAATGACTACTAATTTCACTAAACCGTATATTGCCTTTAGTAATGTGCATTATTCGGCTTTCCTTTCTGTCACCTCTGTCATTCATCTCAGTAGCTAAAATAATGAAAGCAATAATATGACGGAATCAAGGAAAGACTAATCAGGATTTTATGGTTGGCAATGTTTGGTCTTGGTAATGCGTATCAGCAGTTACACTTGCATTATGAGGTCTCCAATTGCAATATTGAAAAAAAAACCCACAAACCAGACAAATTAGGCACAGAGAATGTATTTAATTTTTTCAGAGATTTCTTTATGGCATTGGGCATACTGACACTTCAATTTTCTATTTAACATTATATTTTATGATAATAAATGTTGAATACTTTACAGATTTTATATCTAGGTATTGACAAGTAAAATATTTTATGACTTTTGGCTTACTTCTGGAGTGATAAAAAATGAGTCCCTGGATGAAAGAATGCATGTGCTGCTAAGTAGCAGTAATTTGCATCAGTACTGCATCTGCCAGCTCCATTCTCAGCCACCCACTCAGATTATTACTGCCAAGAGCAGCAATTGCCCAAACAGGGGAGTGTGAAGGGCTTGTTACCAGCTAGAGACATTTAAACACACATAAATAGATAGACTAAAAGTCCTCTGATTTTGAGATTGATCACTCTTCTTATCATGTAATTTGAATTTCATCTGATCATAACGAACAGTGCCAGCATGCCAGTTATTACAGTCACTCATGGGTATGTCAGCAAAAACAAAATTCAGGGTATTTTTTTTCCTCTTCACAGAGTGTTTAGTTGTTAAGTGTAATCTGAAGTTAAATATGAACTTCATGGAAACTCATTCATATGAGTATCGTGTAAAAAATGAACTTCTAGAGTAAAACAGCATTAAATATAGCAGTGATTAAAGCAACTTCTGTAGAAAAGGCCTCATAAGTGACTGTTATCTTAATCCAATTTAGACATTACCGACTCAAAAGAAAACAAAATCCCTGTGCAATTACAGTGAGAGATAGAAATTAGCTGATCCGTGTACATCACTGTTACCAGTTTCGAGCAAAAGAGGCTGAGAATGATCATCAGATGGGTAATAATTACAATTAGCATTTCAGAGAGGGTATTCTAGGTTGAGATACTGGTATAACCTAAAGAAAATATGTTTGACTGTGAGCATAAATAATAGTGTGAATTGCTACATTGCTAAGGAGAATACAACTTGATCTGGTTAAAAGTTTTCTTGCCATAGAACAAGCCCACTAGTCTCATTTACGCAGGTTTTATTTTTTACTGATTTAAATACAAAATACCAAAGTCTGGAGGCTTGTTGTGGTTATCTTGTACCATACAAGAAATCAGCTTGTGTGTATTGGCGGATGAGTCTTTGTTCTGGAGGAATTTTCAAGAAAAATCTATGTGATTTCTCTCTGTAAATTAGAATTTCCTTAACGCTGTCTGTATTATGCCATGAACCATAATATTCCCTAGGCAGACTGCAAGCATGTGTTCTTTTTCCCTCCAGTCCAGTGCAGCTGGATGCTGAGCTGCATTGGAGCAGCAGAAACAGAATTTCTGCTGGAAAATACTAAATGCATTTATGCCCTAAATCCTTGTGTACTTAGTGTTTGAAAACCAATCTGCTGATTTGGGGTTTTTTAGTGCCAAAATGACAGTAGGCAAATGCTTGGCTCTACAGTGAACCACTCTGGCCATAGTCTGTAATTTTGGGCATATGGAGGGGCAGTCTCCAGTTCTGGGAAGCAGAATCTGTCAAGGGAGGTGTATCTGCTTTTCAGAATTTCCTTATGTTGTGGTTTAACCCCAGCTGGCAACTAGGACCACGCAGCCGCTCACTCACCCCCGTTTCCCCCCAGAAGGGCAGGGAGAAGAGGGAGAAAAGGAGGGGAAAAGAAAAAAGGGGTTGAGATAAAGACAGTTTAATAGAACAATAATGGAAAAGTAAAATAACAATAACAATAACAATAATAATGACACAAGTCACTCTCACCACCTGGAGAATTAGCACCTTCCCCAGCAGTGATCATGGACCCCCCACCCTCATCTACATACTGAGCACGACGTCTGTGGTATTGAATATTCTACTGGCCATTCAGTTTACTGTCTGTGCTCCCTCTCAGCGTCTATAGAAAGTTGAAAAGAGTCCTTGAAAAGTATAAACATCACCTAGCAACAACTAAAACAATATGCATTATTGACCTTCCTTTTGCGGCAATCACTAGAAAGAAAATTAACACTTTCCTAGACGAAACCAGGACACCTTATCTTTAAAAAGAAATCTGTGGGTAAATTTCAGAGACTAAAGAATTTGGGCTGTTTCCTTCCAGAGCCTTGGGGGGACACTTGTTGAGAGTGACTTGAGATTTTTGGATACCTACTGTGCCTATAGTGTGGGAACAGGATAGATTAATTTGAAAAGGCAATGCAACTTACCTAATATGAATATTATGAACAACTCCAATTGTGCACTAAATACCACAGAGCATCTATATGGTCACAGAAAGTTGTGTTAGAAACTGTTGAAGAGATACCGAGGTATAACTGCAGCAGTTTTGCAGGATGTTATTTGGGATGTAAGGAAAAAATGATTCTTCCAGAGCAGCATATCTAATGTGAGTACTTAAATCTCTGTGCTTAAGCTAATGCCACTGGCTGAGCAGAAGTTTGGTTTTCTGTAACAGGAGAAAGATCCTACAGTGTGCTGACAGGAAAAACAAGCACCATCATGAAACACGGACAGTCTACGAGACATAACAGAAGACAATTCTGGCTTTTAGATACTTCTTCCTTTTGACTTGGCATGCAAAACTGTAGCTAAAATTTGAAATATTAATTAGCTTAATAACTTCCATTTATTTTTAAATCACAGAAAAAGTGTTTTTCAACATCTTGAGCATAGCTGTGATCACTGAGAATTGTGCCCGCCGTAAGAGCACAGCTAGTTTCCAGTGAGTTCTTAGAACAGGGTGAGCTCTCACTATCTTGCTGGCTTATATGCTGCCGCTAAAGGTTGTCCTTCCTGTAGTAATATGGTATTCTAAAAGTGCAAATACATTCTTCAGAACAGGTAGTGATGAAATTAAACATAGTCATATTGAGTTGCTTGGCTTTTGATTCTTTTCCATTTCTTTTTCTTCTTTTTCCAAACAGCATGGGAGGTGATTGTAAAGGTAAACAATCAAACTGAAGTGACAGGAGAAATCTCATTAGAAGTGGAATTAATTGATTGCTTTCATACATAGATGCAGATTTTCTCCTTTTCAGCCGTGCAATGAATGATTTTCCCTGTGCCATTTAAAAAAAAAAAAGTATGCAGTGAGCTGGAATAGGATTTTTTTACATAAACTATAGCAGTAAGAGCATGTATTCTCTTTAAAAGAAGCAGAAAAATATGTAGCAATGTTTCTTAAACATTTTTATTTCTCAGGCTAGTTACCTGCCAAAATTTTGTAGGAGAGAGTACAGTCTTGGAGCTTGCACCATTTCTCTATACTCCCTGGTTTTAGATTATTTATGTGAGCGGCATTTTTTTATTCAGATAAATTATACACCAATGCATTAGATAGTATATGTAACTTGGTCTTTGTGTTTTGTGGAACTTCAGAACATAGTATGCGAGAAAGCAAAATGGCAATGATTTCATGCAGATGGAAGTGAAAGCAAAAATTTTGTAGGAAAACCAATAACATTTAGGGCCAGAGATAAAATAACCACACTGGTGTCATTAGAACTGCCTTTAAGGACTGCATGACCTGACTGCAGATTGCCAGAACTTGGGGAGAGTACATGGGAAGAGTCAAAAACATACTTCTCCCCTTCCACATTTCCCTAAGAACCCTCTACTGACTGGAGACAAAATAGTGACCTGAGGGACACTTGTCTGAGGTGGGACTGCACCCTTAATAACAGAAGTGAGAGCAGATCAACAGCACGAATCATAGTCCAGCCATGGTACTTTGCAACATGACTTCATCTCTTTTTATTGTGTTTTTTTCAGACACAAACTATACCAGAGTAGATGAGACAGTGTATGGTGAGGCTTGCCTGGAATGACTATATATAGCATGATACCAGTAATTAATTGATATAGATAATGCTGTTAAAAGAGAGGAAATGAAGGCCATGATCCCAGATTAATAACCTGAATGGTGAACAACGCATAGAAAAGGCAACAACATATTGAGAAAGGGAAGAGGACTGGCTTGAATAAAAATATGGCAGGTATAAATCTTTTGCAAAAGAGCTCTACCTTGTACAGAATTTTATCTTTTGTCTTTTGTCTTTCCTATTGCACGTGTAACTTTATGGTGGGAACATTCAAAGAAAGAGATGATGAAAATTTTCAAGTGAGCACAAAACTATGTAGAAAAGAGGCATATAGAGGCTCCAAAATTCTGAAACAAAGAACAATTGTGAGAGAAATCTTGAAAATGTGCAAGTGTTGTAGTTGAAATTTTTTGGGGGTAAAATGTTTGTGCTTTTTGTTTTTAAAGAACTTTTTAATTTAAAAATTAACCTAAGTGAAATGTTTGGAAGAGCTGAAAAACCTAAGAACAATAAAATGTTTTGATTTTGCTTTAATAACATTTTGAGTGTTACCCAAAGGAAGATTTTTGATTGCTTTTAATTTTGTTAAAAAAATGAAAAAATGGATTTTTAACCTGACTGTTTTTTCCTGGAAACTCATTGTTCATCACCTGCAAGACACTTCTTGCAAGACAGATTAACTGTTTAAAGGGAAGAGGCTCAGATTGTCTTTGCAGAAGTCACAGACACTCCAAACATCTTTTTGAACCACTTTTTACCTACATAAAGCAGGATTTGGAAATTAATGTATACCCTGTTAACAAGGCTATGTACTATATAAAAGAACGCTAAAACGTCAATTTTTACAGTAGCCCATGGGCTGTCAACCACTCATGAAGGAAAATGTAAGTCATAGTGCTCGAGTTAAATCTCCTGAGTACTGATGTATAATTGCCACCCCAATTTAAAGTCTTACTTTTTACATAGAGAAATCCTGTCAACACCAATTCCCATTTTGCACACATTCATTTAACCCATTTATTTCATTGTTTAAACTTCCACTTGCTTATGTCTTTTGTCCTGGCTGTTTGGAGGATGCTGTTATGAAAGATTCCTGTTTCTTTCCTGTAAAACATGGGAAATTAGAAAACAAACTTGCACTGCAGCTTTGAAAAATCATGTAAAATATTTGTCCACGTCTCAGTGTTTCGTCAGCTAGTGAGTGAACTTTTAACTGCTTCCTTCTTCAAGTTTCAGTTGTTTTTTAAACTAGTTATTAAAGAAAGAAGGTTGCATCACAGAAGTTAATTGTAGTAGAACTATCTACCTTTCATTAATCTGGGGGTTAAGTACTTTACAAAGATTTTGCACTGCCACTGGACAACAGCTTGTCCCATTAAACCAATTTTCTTGCATTAGTTTTTTTTTTAAAAGACACAGGCATTAAAGAACTTGTTGGCAACCATAAAGATTTGAAGTCAGCATGCAGAGAACCTACCTAGATTCAATGATTAACATATTAGCTTTAGTGTGGTTTTTAACAGCCATATTATACAAGTACCTCATAAAAGATTTTGAAAATATGGGAGAGTTGCAATGCACACTGGTCTGTTCCAGTGCCGTGACCTCAGGGCAAATGCTAAGTGCCCTGACTTCAGTCCTGCAACCTTTGATTATAATTATATAAATATCTTACAGGATTAAATCCATATATATGTAACGTGAATAGTTCCCAATAACTTCTTAGTTTGCAGCACAATACATTTTTTCATTAGATCATTTCTACCATGAGGATAGTGTCCTAATAGTAAAGAGTTAATTTTCTGATAGCATTCTGTTGACATCACTGGTTTTTCAAGATTATATAAATAATGCTTTGATAACCCAAGAGGGAAGAAAAAAGTTGCAAGTTTTTTCTATAGGAGGTGGTGATCCAAGTATTGCATTATATTCTTCCCCAATCCTATTGCTTTACTGAAAAATGAGAACAAAAGTGTCGTCTTTAGTGTCCTGAGTTTCAAATGCCTTTGAGTGTCTCTGCTTATCCAGTATGGTTACATATGAAGTATTTCCTTCCAAATGAGAATGGCAGCATTCTGAACAAGAATAAGAAGTTAAGAAAGACACTAAAAAGTAAAAAAAAAAAAATTAATAAAAATCATCTAGTGGTCTGTTGCACCAGGTTTTACACTGGTGCCACTCCACTTGTGCAGGTGAGGTTGCTTCTCTAGCTTATGGCTATGGTAGTTAAGCCCAGCGTGTCATCATGAGATTTCAGCTCTTACAGCTGGAGACACAAATTTGGGAATTTCTGTAAAAAGTCCATTTTAGTTCTTTTAAAATAGAACCTGTAGGCTTACTTCCAGCCTGCTGGGAGATTTGATCAGGACTTTATGCAAAATCCCTGAAATGTTTGTTTCTTAGGTAAGATGTTTCAGTTTCATTGACTTACTCCTTTATCATCTTTAGCTGTACAATCTCTAAGGGAACGATAGAGCAATGTGTGGCATTGGGTTTAGAAAACTGGCTTGCATACAGAAGCATCGATAGCTAGCTTTAAATCACTAATTGGTGCTCACCCATTTAATATTTTTCTGTTAGGTTTTCCTTTGCTGTGTGTAAAAGTATTATTGACCTTGTATTTTTATCTCTACAGCTGTGATACCTTACAGTTTACAGCCGTTTTACCCCACAAACAGGTTTACAACCAAGAGCAGGATTAGGCCTTCAGCATGCCTTCAAGATATGAGCAGGAGTTACAGCAGTACACCGCTACTGCTGCAATGCATTTTTTTTTCCCTTCCTAAATCTCTCCAGCTTCCTGAGACTGACTGCTGTAAGGCAGTAAGGACTATAACAACCAACCAGTAACAAAGAAAAAAACAAAAGGAAACAAACAAAAAGCAGAGCATCCCATATTTTGAAACTGAAATCTTTAAAGGATCATTTGCAAAAGGATGTTAACTCTTTAAAGTCTACTGTAATCTGCATTCTCTTAGTTTTTCCTTTAAGTGGGCATGTCAAAAGGTACCAAAGGCTTTCAAAATCTAAAGCTAGGTTTTACCTGAACAAAAATTCCAAAGAAGATACTTTCTCCTTTTACAGAGAAAACGTAAATCTGCTGGCAGGCACAGATTAAAAGAAGAGACCGTCTTTATCACCGTTTCCTCCAGTGTTACTCATTTTATAGCAACTTTCAGTTACACAGCCACCCCGGGTTTTTTTTTGGAAAATACCTCTATGTATCACCTCTAATGTGTTGTAAACTCCTTTTTGCCCTGATAGGGAAGGAAGTTTGAGGTAGATACAAATCACAACCAATATTTCTTAGAATAGCATTTATTCTTTAAGCTCTTTTTACTTACAGCAGATAACTTCTCACAGCACATTCACTTATTCAGTCTCACATCTAAATTGCACTCTCATGATTACCTGGTTAGAGCAGTGTTTGGGAAGCCAACTCCAACTATATACTCAGAAAATAGAGGGTAATACTGGCAGGTCAATGGTAGGTGTTCAGAAAGTCCATCAGAGGGTCCTTTATTTCACCAGATGCATATCACAGAATCACAGAATGGTCAGGGTTGGAAGGGACCTCTGGAGATCATCTAGTCCAACCCCGCTGCCACAGCAGGGACACCTACAGCACGTTGCACAGGACGGCGTCCAGGCGGGTTTTGAATGTCTCCAGTGTGGGAGACTCCACAACCTCCCTGGGCAGCCTGTTCCAGTGCTCTGCCGCCCTCAAAGTAAAGTTCCTCCTTATGTTAAGGTGGAACTTCCTATGTTCAAGTTTGTGCCTGTTACCTCTTGTAATTCATGCAGAATTCATGCAGACTTACATGGATGGGACTTTCATGAAAAATGCTTGGATGCTCATCTTTTCATTGCTTCTCTTAGGCGTCTTATCATGTCCACACATGCTGTCTGACACCTCATGCATTTCACCAGCTCCTCAGAGCTGTGCAAATCAACTTGTTCCCAGAAGAATGTTAGTTCTCTTTACTTCCAGAGGACTCCATGTTACCCAGAGTGCAACAACTAGGAAAAGGAAGCCATCTTCTCTGCTTCCCAGCCACATCCTTTTAACTAAATTTGTATAATTTAATTCACAGTAAACTGAGGGCTTTCAATTATATAACTTCCTTCTGTGTTTATCAGTTAAGATCTTCCTAGCTTGGGAGTCAATAACCTCTTCATTCTTTTGCCATATCCCTGCATATTTTGAGTTATTATGCTCTTGCCTCTGCACCCTGGGGGCATATTGTCTTTCCCCAGATCATTTACTCAGGTGGAAGAAGGGAGTTTACAGGATGTGGAAAAGGGGGCTGACGACTTGGGATGAGTACAAGAATGCTGTCAGGGTATGCAGGGAAGAAACGAGAAAAGCCAAGGCAGCTTTGGAATCGAACCTGGCAAGGGATGTAAAGACCAATAGGAAGGGTTTCTTTAAGTATATAGGAGACAAAAGGAAAACCAGGGAAAATGTGGGCCCGCTCTTGAATGAGATGGGTGCTGTGGTGACGGATGATGCAGAGAAGGCGGAGTTGCTGAATGCCTTCTTTGCTTCTGTCTTCACTGCTCGGGCCAGCTCTCAGGAGTCCCAGACTTTGCAAGTAACAGAGAAAGTCTGGAGAAAGGAAAACTTTCCCTTGGTTGAAGAGGAACAAGTTAAAGAACAATTAAGTAAACTGGACACCCACAAGTCCATGGGGCCTGATGGGATGCACCCGCGAGTGCTAAGGGAGCTAGCAGAAGTCATTGCTGGGCCACTCTCCATCATATTTGAAAGGTCCTGGAGAACAGGGGAGGTGCCTGCGGACTGGAGGAAAGCCAAGTCACTCCAGTCTTTAAAAAGGGCAAGAAGGATGACCCAGGAAACTACAGGCCGGTCAGCCTCACCTCCATCCCTGGAAAGATGATGGAACAGCTCGTTCTGGGGGTCATCTCCAAACATCTGGAGGAAAAGAAGGTTATCGGAAGTAGTCAACATGGATTCACCAAAGGGAAGTCATGTCTGACTAATCTGATAGCCTTCTATGATGGCGTGACTGGATGGGTGGATGAGGGGAGGGCAGTGGATGTTGTCTACCTTGACTTCAGCAAGTCTTTTGACACTGTCTCCCACATCATCCTCACAGACAAGCTTAGGAAGTATGGGTTAGATGAATGGACAGTGGGGTGGATTGAACAGTGGCTGACAGATAGAGCTCAGAGGGTTGTGGTTAGTGGTGCAGAGTCCAGTTGGAAGCCAGTAACTAGTGGGGTCCCTCAGGGGTCAGTACTGGGTCCAGTCCTGTTCAATATATTCATCAATGACCTGGATGAAGGGATAGAGTGTACCATCAGCAAGTTAGCTGATGACACAAAACTGGGAGGGGTGACTGACACGCTGGAAGGCTGTGCTGCCATACAGCATGACCTGGACAGGCTGGAGAGCTGGGCAGAAAAAAACCTGATGAGGTTCAATAAAGGCAAGTGTAGGGTACTGCATCTGGGGAGCAATAACCCCATGCATCAGTACAGGTTAGGGGCTGACCTCCTGGAGAGCAGCTCTGTGGAAAGGGACCTGGGAGTCCTGGTGGACAACAGGATGACCATGAGCCAGCAATGTGCCCTGGTGGCCAAGAAGGCCAATGGCATCCTGGGGTGTATCAAGAAGAGTGTGGCCAGCAGGTCGAGGGAGGTCATCCTCCTCCTCTATTCTGCCCTGGTGAGGCCGCATCTGGAGTACTGTGTCCAGTTCTGGGCTCCCCGGTTCAAGAAGGACAGGGAACTGCTGGAGAGGGTCCAGCAAAGGGCTACAAAGATGATTAGGGGATTGGAGCATCTTTCTTATGAAGAAAGGCTCAGGGACTTGGGGCTTTTTAGTCTAGAGAAAAGAAGACTCAGGGGGGATCTTATCAATACTTATAAGTACTTAAGGGGAGGGTGCCAGGTAGACGAGAATAGCCTTTTTTCAGTGGTGCCCAGTGACAGGACTAGAGGTAACGGGCACAAACTGGAGCACAGGAAGTTCCATCTTAACATGAGGAGGAACTTCTTTACTCTGAGGGTGGCAGAGCACGGGCACAGGCTGCCCAGGGAGGTTGTGGAGTCTCCCACACTGGAGACGTTCAAAACCCGCCTGGATGCCGTCCTGTGCAATGTGCTGTAGGTGTCCCTGCTGTGTCAGGGGGGTTGGACTTAGATGATCTCCAGAGGTCCCTTCCAACCCTGACGATACTGTGATACTGTGATTTGTTAGTGCCACATTCCTGGCAGATGGGAGCATCTTTTGTTTGGTAGTTTTTGCAGCTTCCATTGGTTACCTCTCTGAATCGCTGGATGAGGTGGGAACAAACTCAAAAATATGAGGACATTGAGCCAAGACACAGTAAACTGATCCTATTGGAACAGATTCTTCCCTTCCTGATATTCAGATGGTCCTGTCTGCGTACTTAATGAGATGCCTTCTCATAGATAGTCCCTTATCTATCAGATAGCTCATCTGTGTTAACAGGCATCCTCTTAATATCATTGACCAGTAACTTTGGATTTGGAACCTGGCTAGACAGATCAACTACCTGGTATCCTTCAATTTATGCAGTTTCAAATGATCTGCAGCACAGTAACCTCTGGCTGTTTCAGTTTGTGCCATAAAATTTTGGGAAAGTCCATTTGTTTCTGTTTCTGTCAAGTTGATTTGTTTCCTTGTGGTATGGATTTTTCCTTCTGAAGATGGTTTTTCATATTTGTGTCAAAGATTTAAGATGTTTTCTCTGACTTCCCTCTCTGAGTTTTAGAACCCATTTAAGTACATAGCCCATCTTGCTGCAGAGAAAACAGTCTTTTCCCTGGTCCCTCTTGGCTAAAAATGGGTCTCCTTTGTTTTGGCTGGATGGCTTAACCACTCTGACCTTGCTTAGAGGAGTCAGGCTCAAGGAAAACTTTTTATCTGTATGTATATGTGCAGAGAGAGAGAAAGATGTGTGTGTGTGATATATAGCTGTAATTCATGGTTGAGCGCAAGTCATTCTATATTAGCCAGTTCCTCCTGATGTCTTCTACACAATGAGTAGGGATGTATGTCTTTTATGAACAGTTTGAAATTCCCATGCTATTTAACATTCAACTCTTCTATGCCCAAAAGATGCATAATTGCTTCCAAAGTTTCAAGATAATTTCATAACCCATTTCCTAAATGTTTCTACAGATTGGTAGGAAATTATTGGTAGATGAGACCACTTTCATTTTAAGAGTATCGCTAAAGTAGCATTACTCTCTGATTATCACCACATTATTCAACAGTGTTCCTTTCACTTTGGTATAAAACTTACTGTCTTCACAAGACATACTTGAAGCAGCCTCTAGAACATTCTATGTCCTAAATGTGGATGATGTGTCACCTTTTTTTCCATTCTGAGTTTCAAGCAGCAGGTAAAGAAAAAGCATCAATACCAAACCACCCTTTATGCCAGAGAAAGATATCTGTATCACTCTAGGTCCTCAACCCCCCCAAATTACTGTTTCCTGCCTGTGTATGAGGTACTGTGGCTGTTTGTTTCTGCCACAATGATTTCCACTGTGCTTGAGTCTCCCATGTTCTAGAGAAATCTCTTCTCCAGAGATGTGGCTCGTGGCTTATGCTGCCTGTCAGCTCTGACCTGGATTTCAGGATTTAGGTCTGAAGACGGGGCAGTGGGGGCCACCTGTTGACTTCTCTGGTCGGGTTCCAGTTCTTCTCTGGATCTTCTGCCTGGTCGCTGTAGGAGTATATGAACATGACTTTGTTGTTGCATTAAAGAATTCATTTATGTCTCTCAGTAAGCAACTTATTCCTATTGTCATGACAGCTGGAAATTATTTAGTTGCAGTTTTATACAAAATGTTATTTCTGAGTGAAATGTCTGAGTGACATCAAACTGTGTCAGCAGGCTTTTACACATTACTTATGAAAACAACTATTACAATATTATAGCTAGAGCACAATTTACTGCAGATTATTTTCATATAATTACATCACAGAATCACAGAATCACCTAGATTGTAAAAGACCTGTAAGATCATCAATTCCAATTATTAACCTAACGCTGACAAGCCCAATGCTAAGCCATGTCCCTAAGCACTATATCTACATGACCCTTAAATACCTCCAGGGATGGGGACTCCACCACTGCCCTGGGTAACGCGTTCCAATGCCTGATGACCTTTTCAGTGAAAAAATTCTTCCTAATGTGCAACCTAAACTTCCCTTGGTGCAACTTGAAGCCATTTCCTCTTGTTCTATCACCTGTGACTTGACAGAACAGGTCAACTCCCACCTCTCTGCAACCTCCTTTCAGGTGGTTGTAGAGAGCGAATAGATACTTACCTGTATGCAATGTCCCCTCCTGAAAAGGGACACAGGTCACAAGATGGCTGTTGTTCCTCAATATTGGAGCTTGTTTTTCACTGGTGCAAGATCTGGCCTACTATTAGTCAAGAATTAGCCATCAGGAATTGCTGGATCACAGAAGCATCATGTTTATCTCCTGACCATCCCTGAGCCTGAAGCAACAGTAACAAAAAGACCTCGGTGAATATTGCTATGCTGGCATTTTGCTCACTGAATATTCCCCGGGAGAGAAAAATCCTAAATTGAGCAAATAAAAAAAACACCTTTATGGCCTTTTTGTCTCTCAGAGACAAATTTTGGACTATAAATTCTGGGCTGCAAATATTGGAGACAGTCTGCCTCATTGATTCTATAACTTATTCACCGGTGATTTCTTGGAAAAAGCTATAAATACCAAACAATTTGTGCAAACTTGTGTGCTTATTAAAGGAAACAGAACCTAAGCCTCTGACCTTGTCAATATGCTGGTTTTTATGACATTATTTGGTATTATATAATGAAGACTTATGTTTCAGCATACATGTGAAAAATTGGAACACAGGTTTTTATTTTAAATTGGAATGACAGCAGAAAAAATGAGATTACCATGTCTCCCTAACCTTGACCTATGTTGATTGCTGATGAAAAATTAAAGTTCATAGGTTGTTTACATGCAAAGGTAGGTTGAAACAATCAGGAAAGTACGACACTCATTTAAGTACTTATAATGTTTGTATTTTAAATAAAATTTGAAAATCGTTGGAATGATCTCCTTTGACACCTAAGGAAATCTATAAGATCTCTTCTAATACTCTCAGTATCCCAAAAGTACAGTTCTTGTCCTGCTGAAGCCAGTGGCAGTTTTGTTAATGACCAGTGAGAGGAACAAATCACTCTTAGTATTTTTCTGATTGAGCAAATGAAATTCAAATGCAATCTCCAAATATTTCTCTATTAATTTTTAGACTAAAGTCCCAGTCTGAGGAGTGAGATGTTAGAACAGTTGCAGAGATTCAGGCAGATATATCACTTTAGGTATTTCCTGCTAACTTGATTCATAGAGTGACATGATACTTCCTTGTAATTAGTGATGGCATTTTCAAAACGGAATAACCAAGAGGGCAATTTAACTCTGTGTTAAAAATTTCATGCTCTAGGGCTGATAGTTAAGAATATTACATTGTCCTCACAAAAGAATTATAGCAGACCTCAAATAGATGCTGAAAAATCCCTGTTTTATTACTGATACAACACAGTGGTGATATTTAAAGTCTTCATCGCTTCCCTCACACCCAATGTTAAAACAGACTTACATATTTCTTAGCTCTGACAGGACATTTGTAAGACTTATACTGCTGTTTTTGAAAGGTGGGACACATTCTTCTTTTCCTTCTAAATTGGACTACTTCCAAGGGGCAAAATGTTGACAGAGAGCTTCAGGTTTATTCTTTCTCTTCTGAGTTAAAAGTGATGGAGGACCATCAAACTTTAAAGGAGGCAAAGCAAATAAGCAGCAAAAGAGAGGAGTGTGGGAAGGGTAAAGATGGCCCTTAGTGAAGAAAAGTATGGATTATTTGAAGTAGTGAAAGTTTATCTGCTTTCTGTTGTGCCAACTTGTAAACATTCAGCAAATTTTTGACCTGAAGACAGTTTATTTTTTTTGTTCGTGGAATATTGTAAGGTTTTCTAAATACCCCAGCAAAGTAAGCAAAGCTGTGTACACATGTATTATGCATTAGAAACAAGCTGCCGAGTAACTCAGCTGCAGTCTTCCTCTGTCTGTAATGACACCCAGATGTCTGGGTTTGACATCCAGAGCTGTGCCAAACTCTTCTTGATTTCAGATCATTCAGATTTCATTGGCCAGAGAATCACTTGGTGCTTGTTGGTGCCATTCAGTTGCTGCCACTGTCCACAGGGGGACTCAGGTGCGTCACCTTGACAAAAAGGTTCAGTTGTGAGACCATGTTGCCAACTGGGACATCCCCTTCTACCTCCCATGGCATTCCCAAACCTGAACGGCATCGTCAGTGTGAGACCTGACACTAAAGTCCGTGCCCTTGGAGCAGGCAATAAGTTTTCTTAAAAAAAAAAAAAGCTTGGGAAGAAAAAAAGCCACGCATTCATGTGTGAGAGAGAGGAAGATAAAAAAAAAAAAGAGACAAGGAAATTATACATAAATGAACTCAGTGGCTTACAGCAATTTGGGGGACCATAGATCTTTTCAAACTCATGTTTTTTCCCATCTATACTTTTTCAGAACAGTGATTTATATTCCAAAGTATTTTATTTGTCTGTGCGTGGCTTCATAAAGACCAGGTTTGATCTCGCTGAGTTTTGTTTTATGATTACTGTTCTTGCTGTTTTACATATAGATAAATGCAAAAAAGAACTGCTTTAAATTATTTGTAGCAATTACGTTAAATCCCAGTTTTCTGTGCATAATGTTATCTGTACTCTTGAGGTTCATGATAAATACTTTTAATATACTTTAATGGGTTACTGTTACAAGGAATTTTGCATTGCCACAATAGAGGCAGCATTACAGTAAATTAAATTACAGTGCACACAATTAAATAGAATAATGAAAAAAATCAGACTTGGAGCAACAGCTCTTTGGAGTCCTCTGAAATTCCATTCCACAAGAAACATAATAGGAGAAGATGGTGAGTGGAATTTAGATAGCTAAGCTAGATACTATTTTGTTTGTAATATCTCCATCAGGGATTAATGTTCTCTTATTCAGAGACATTGATTAGTCTCTGGTTTATTTTTCTGATTGATTACTGTTGTAATGTAGCATTCCTTTTTCATTTATCTACCCAACATCAATATAACTTTAGAGCTATAACTTCATCATGGTACAGTTGTTATGCAATCTGCAATAATTTGTGGCTTCTCAATAACAGCTTTAAGGAAATCTGTAGATTTAACTTCAGCTTATAGCCATATATTACCAAAAAAATCCCCCACGGCTTCCTTTCATCCTCCCCAAAAAAGAGAAATATTAATTTTATATATTCTCTGACAACAGCTCTTTTCCAAGAACACTTGAGCATGAGGTACATTTCTGTTTTATCAAACATAGCTAAAGACATGTGTGCAGCTCTGGACAGTCGTTATTTTGAATATGCAATGTAATTAGAAAGTATGATATTAACAATGCAAATGGTATTATTGATTTTTTTCCTTATTTTTCTTATTTCTGTTTTTTTTTTTTTTTATTGGAGAGGAATGTGAATTCAATCCAACATGAAGCTGGCATTTGAAGTCAGGAAGAATATAAATTTTGCATTTAGTTCCTATCACTGTGTGTGGCTCTGGCTTTCTTTCCTAGATTCTTGGTTTCCCCACAATAAAGGCTAACAGTTCTTGCCCATCTACTTTAGAGGTGTCTACAGAGAATTAATTAATTGATAATTATAAATCTCTTCACAAACACTGCATGTTATTGAACTAAATTCAAAGTTTTCTGAGTTCAGATGAGTGGGCTGTTATCCCTGCAGAATACATCCCATGCCTAAGAACACCTATGGTTGTGCTCAATCCTTTCAGGTTCTTTTCCCTTTTTTGTACTGGTATGATATTTTACCTATTTATAGTCAGATATTCCATTGTTTTAAATCAGATCGACTCCATCTATAATCTGAAAAAGAAAATTTTTGTTTTTACAGAATTTGGGGAGGAGGTGGGAGGAGTAGTGGTTGGCAGGTAAAATATGCACACAAAGCATTACCCTGATCCCTGTTTTGCCTTTCACGCTATCTGAGAAGTTTTTTCGAAACCAAGTCTTTAGAAGTAACCCTGGCACTTAACACCAGACCCTGATCCCATAAACTGTGTTTAGAAGACATAGGAACATGGTTGGGATTTTTTCAGCTTATGGATGTGCAAATGCTTTGCTGAATTTAGGCCTTACAGGCAAGTCCTCCCTTCCTGTGCTTACAAACCCTTGCTGTGAAAGTCAATCACTGCATGTTGTGTGTTTGTTCCTTGGTGCTCCAGCAGATGAATGGTTCAGGGGATATCTATAAACTTTGAAGAATTCACTTAAGAGTCATTTTTTGAAGTGGTGAAAAAAAAAAAAAAGAACCCAAAACTGTTTTGTTTTTCTGTCCAGCTACAGGTCCTGCTTCAAGTCCCGTTGTATTAAAGAAGTCTGTTACCAAATGCTTTTTATCTGGCATGAGAGGGAAAGAAAAAGGATGTTTCCTTTGTATTATGTTGTTAATCCTTCTCCAGAGGTCCGTTTATAGGGTAGGGAGATACAGGGAATGGGCAGCATGCCTTACTTCCTTAATTAAAAACATAATTAACCATGCATATAATTCTCTCAACTCTTGTGTAACACTGGTATTATATGGAGTCTCTGACTGTTAAGAGACTTGATCCATAGGTACATATGTAAGTCCAAAAATAATGGTTCACATTTCTTTAAATTGATGTAGCAAATGTGTACTCCTGAATAGTTTGACAATAAATCATTCTGTTTTACTGTTGCAAGGCCAAAATATTTGTGTCAACTGTTGCAAACAGAATTAATATTTTAGTTTGTTCTTTCAAAGATTTAGCTGCAGTTGCTAAAACATGCTCCACAGAAATGGATGTCTTGCAATCATCACACAGTGACATACAGGAAAATGGAGGTTTTTTTAAACTGTTTTTAAGTAGGAGGCTCAATCATGGTGCTAAAAGATCTGTGGTAAAAAATGATGTGATATTGAACCTCTGAATCAAAATCCTTTTTTTGTCCCCTTGATGATCCAGACCCCACATTATTTGTAACAAGGATCATATGAGTCTCCATCTTTTACAGTTCCTGTACTGAAAATAGCTACCTTTAGTTTTGTCTGTTTGCTGCCATCTTCTCTTTCCTTTCTTATTACATAAGCAGAGCAACATAACGAATCTACAGGTTTGCTTTCTCCTCCCATGATGCAGGCAGCTATCACAGGGATTAAAGTGGTGTCTCACACTGCTATCTAGATTATATACAGTCTTTGATTAATAATGTAGGTGGATAATGCTTATTATATACAGCAGATATTTTGGGGGGAGAAATTTCTTATCACGCGCTTTCCACTATTCCAGTTTTGAGTGGTCTGCTTGTCCTGTGGCTTCCGCCCAGCACTACCACACAAAAAGATGGATAAATTCTCACTTGTGAACTCTTCTGAACATCACAGAATGTACATGGGGAGAGAGATTCCTCCTTTCGCTCTCTAATGCAAGCTACTCTGTAGGCCCTCTGTATAGCAAATGTCAGCCACCTCTGTAAGACAGTCTATTCCCTCTTTGGACATCTACATCTCTTAGATACATGGGATGAATCTCACTGTCTTCACTGATTATACAACTATCTTGGGCGCCACATCTGACTTTTGGGGAGCTGGAAGTAGGTGAGGTGGGTACTGGCTGTTCCTGATCCCACAGTCACTGAGGGATTGACACTGTTTCACTGAGAACTGATTGAGACTGATTGAGAACTCCCGTTTTGCTTTGAGGAAGCCAATTCTGTTCCAAGTTCTAGAAATAAGAGAGGAAAGTGTATGTCAAAACTTTTCTCTTGAGAATCCACTTTTCTTCATGTCTTTAGGGCAAACTAATCATTCAGCTTTTATGTTTTCTTGTGTGAATGGGAATTTTATTAATTTTCATCCACCTGTATATATTTTTTATGTATTTGTTACATCCCTACAGTTTGAGAACGTAAGCCTCCTCCTGTGTTTAACTCTGAATTCAGAGGAAGTATTTAATGGGTGTTTCAGTCCAAATAATAGGTGTATGAAACAGACTTTTCAAACTGTGCCTTCACACTAGAGGGCACATACCCCACTGTAAACTTTGGCCAAAATTAAAAAAACAAACAAACCAACAAAAAAAATGACAATGTGACTCAGAAAGGAAGTAAGAGAGATTGAGGGCAACAGTCTGTTCTAAATTCCTTGAACAATTCCAACAGAATTGAAGAATATGTACTGAAACAGAAGAACATTTACTGAATATGATGAATATATAATGTCATATGATTAAGTACATAGTGCAAAATTTTTTCTTAAGAATACAAAACCAGCTACTCCAAATGCCAGCCTAGATGTTCCTTGTAACTTTAATTGTTCTGTGAGTTTTAGTGAAAATATTGAGTTTTGCATATCTCAGCTGGTTGGGGCACTCAACTCATCCATATTTAAGGTGCCGCGTGAAGGAGATTTCATGTACATTCAGAGTATATTATGTATATAAGTGTCCAAGAATTTTAAAGTAGCTTTTTGAGGTGTTGAAGAAAACTGCAGCTAATACAATCTTCTTCATATGGAAGTAGAATTAAAATTTCTCTTTATTACACGCTCCCATTTTTTCAAATTTTGTTTGAGGAATCTGTGGTGTCCCAAATACCATTCATATGCAGTTGCTCTTGATGCTTTCAGCTTTATGGTGGTGGCCATATTCATTGGAACAACACTTGTAATAATATTGCTGGCTTCTTATATTGAAGTATTTAGGTGAAACTTTGCTATTGTATATTCTGCATCGTATTTAAAGTAACATAGAGAATGAACTTATAAATTACGGGGTTTTTAAATGAGATTCATGTAGGGTAGCTGCTAACTTTTTTTAATTTGGGGTTTACCATTTATTACTTTCCTACTTAGTCTACCAGATATACAATATGTGTTATTATCTATGGATACATATTCAGACACAATAATTTTAATGCAAATTCACGATTAAATGAAAATGTTTACATTTGTTGCATTGAAGTATATAAGTATTAAGAATTGCTAGAATATTTTATAAATAAGGTTCCAAAATCTATTCACAAATAGGTTTAAACTGTTCATATATGACTGGGAGGTCATATCCAGTACTTCAAGTATAGTGAATAAGATGTCGTTTGTCCTCAGGACTATAGGGAATTGTGGCCTAATAGATATACAGAAATATATTTCAAATGTATCCTGGCAATTTATTCATGAAGCGGACAGTCTAGAATCATAAACAGATGAAAAGGTTTTACATATGTATTTTAAAAATAAAGCAATTAACCTTTTACAAAAACATCATTACTTTTTTTCACATGGGCTTTGGTGAGAAAGGGCTTATGATATAGATCATAAACCATGTTATTTGTAGTGTGGACTTTTGTTTCCAAACTGGTCTTCTCCATATCTCAACGATAAAATTTGCTCGTATTATAAAGCAATAAGGGCAATTTTTTTGCATTTTGTATTATACTATTTGTAGAATGTAGTACAGCACTGAAATCTGGGAGCTGTCATACTACACTGAATTATTAACTCATCTAGTGCTATTTCCTGGCTCTGGAAATAGTATTCAGTGTTTTAGAAAATTATGAGGCAAATAATATTCCTGGATAATTGAAAAAGCTAATATGATTGAGGAGAGAATTCCTTTCTATCACACATAAGTTATCACCTTATACTATGAAATAAAAGATCAAATGACCCTTCATAATACATTAGCTAGCATAGAAGCATATGTTACACTTTTCCATTCAGCATGCCTAATTAAATTTTGTGAAGCTATTTGTGCAAAGATTTCTTGTTGCATTGTATCAAGAAATGTCATTAGAAAAAAAAAAATATCTTTTGTGTCTTTGGAATAGATTATATGTATGGGACTGAAAGTATAGCAGTAGTATTGCAGGCAAATATTAGAAGAGATTCTTGATACCAGAAAGAAAATCTAAGAAAGAATATGTTTAGATAAGAATTGCAACAAAGCTCTGACAGGTGATAAGAGTCTAACAGGTTTCCATATCTTGAGTTTGATTTATTTCTTTCATTTTCTCTAGTTAAAGAAAACGGTTTATAGACTTCAAGGAAGTGTCATTGGTTTAAAACTCAAATATTATACGGCATGAAAAACTGGGACTTCTTCCATACACCATGATATATTTGTGATAGTTTGTTCCTTTATTTCTGTGAATGATTCGTGATGTATGCTCTTGTTTTAATTTTAAATATAGAAAAGTCATTCATTATATGTTGAATAGGCCACAGTTGAGTGTCGTTAAGAAGATGAATGTGCTTCTGGACTGACAGGAGTGTATCATCTGAGTGATTTGAAATGCTAGAAATTATCCTGTCAGCTTTTGGCATCTCAGGAGATAAAACCAAAAATGCTGAGACTACACATAAAGTGCTACTTTTATATTGTTTATTCTTTTCTACTTTCTTTAGATGCCTTTGGTGTCTGGATGGCTGTAGTCATTAGTTGGATCTTTGAGCTGCTTGTAGTTATTTACATGTGTTTGGTTTTCTTTTTAATGTAGAGTTTTATTTCTGTCCTATTCAGTACTCCATTCTCAGTTCAGGGAGGTTGTGTTATTAAATTTGGACAATTTCTGACCCTTTAGTTGTTTATTCTTTCTGTACCTGTGCAACCCCTGGTGTGGGCCTGACCTGGAGACACTAAATTCTGCAAGAGTCAAAGGACACACATGTCTCTGAAGTTTGAGGAAGCTCAGACATAAAAGCAGGGAAAACTTCATGTTGTTCCATGCATTGCTATTCACGTCACCACAGGCGAACTCCTGCATTGTGCCATCATCTGGGAGAGGTTATGGCTATAGCCCAGGGGACATCAGTCTTCTCATTTAGCTTGCTAAGGTCCATGCTTGAAATTGGGTGGTGTGAATACTACTTCAATGTACACAACATCAAATTTTCATAAGAATGAGCTCAAACTTCTTCTTTGTCCTGGCAATGGTTATGTGATATCACTGCAGGATATAGGGAAATATATGGATGCAAAATCGAACGTGAACTGGCAATGTGCACTTGCAGCCCAGAAAACCGATTGTACCCTGGGCTGCATAACAAGAAGCGTGGCCAGCAGGCTGAGGGAGGTGATTCTCCCCACCTACTCCACTCTTGTGAGACCCCACCTGGAGTACTGCACCCAGCCCTGGGGTCCCCAGCACAAGAAAGACATGGATCTGTTGGAGCGGGTGCGGAGGAGGGCCACGAAAATGATCAGAGGGCTGGAGCACCTCTCCTGTGAAGACAGGCTGAGAGAGATGGGATTGTTCAGGCCGGAGAAGAGAAGGCTCCAGTTAGACCTCATTGTGGCCTTTTGATATATAAAGAGGGCTTACAAGAATAAGAAATCCTTTTTACTTGGGCCTGTGGTGACAGGGCAAGGGGCAACAGCTTTAAACTAAAAGAGGGTAGGTTTGGATTGGACATAAGGAAGAAATTTTTTATGATGCGAGTGGTGAGATGCTGGAACAGGTTGCCCAGAGAAGTTGTGAGTGCCCCATCCATGAAAGTGTTCAAGGCCAGGCTGGATGGGGCTTTGAGCAACCCAGTCTAGTGCAAGATGTCCCTGCCTATGGCAGGGAGGTTGGACAAGATAATCTTTGAAGGTCCCTTCCAACCCAGTCCATTCTGTGATTCTATTATATAAATGCAGGCTTAATATGAGCAGGCATAAAGATATCTGGGCTTGCAACATCCAGCCTCAATGTTTATGTCTATCCTAGAGGACAGCGGGAGCATAATGTTTTCACCTTCTTAAGCTTCAAAGACTTCACAGGTAAATGCTGGAACTTGAGTTTGTGTTCAAGCCCATATTCAAATAAATCTGACTAAATCCAGATGTCTTAGTTAAGAATTGCTGTCTGGACAGTGCTGAGTATTTATTTGCTTAAAAATAGGTGTCTAGTGCCATTTAAAGTGCCCTAGGATATCTCACCTGCCCTGTACTGTGAACTTGGACCTTAGCACACGCTTGCCTCCCACGCTTTATGTTTGTGAAACTTCAGTTATCCACTGGTGTGACCTGGCATACTTTTTGTTACATAGCTTGTACTGCCTCAATAATTATTTGTTGTATGTAATACGGCTTTAGGCATATGGGTATGGTCATGGACCAAGTATTTCTTCAAAATTGAGGGGGTTAATGTTATTCCTGTGACTACTCCTAATTTCTTAAAGTCTTCTGAATTTCTTCTGGCTATATTTTATTTTTTGCCTCGTTATTCTTTGCTCCATATAGTGTTCTGACTCAGAAGCACTTTAGCTTGAACATAATGTGGAATTTCTGAATCCTTGTACCACTGATGTCTGCTATGAATTCCAGTTTCATCACGTGTGTATGTTTAAACAGAGTTGCTTTAATATCTGGTTTTGCAGTTTCTCAGTGTTTTCAGTCCCCAGTTTTGCTGCTAGACTGAACTTCTGAGTCTCTTAAACATTTTGCCAACTATTCAGTAGTATTCATTTCAGGCCACCAGCACCACTACTGTGTACACAGCAGTTGTCTTACTTGCTATGTTCTTTCTTGTTGTTCTTGAGAGCCTTTTTCTCTTCTCTAATCGCTGGGCTTTGGCAGCCTGGGGCTTTGAAGAGCAGGCATGGTGCCAAGTTCTCACAAGCTGTTGGTCTTGATTTCTGGAGTAAGCTCCATAAAGAGGGTGCTGTGGATAACACCACCAGTGTTAGGAAGCATTGCTCAATGTTTTTCCACATGCACACAGTATTCTCATTAACAAAACCCAGCATCAGTAAGCATCGTGTCAGTTAAAGCAGACACAGCGGTCACTGGGGATTGGCAGCAGCTGCTGCGTTATTCTTCTGCCACCTCTCCTCACCCTGGCCCAAGGGGGATGTCTTCCAAAGCATGTGCAAGAAGAGATGGCTCTGCGTAGTTCACAGAGCTTGTACTTTCATTGAAGAAGTCGAAGCATATGAAATTGTCTTTTAAAGCATAATATTCCACATGGGAATCCAGATTTTCCTCCAAGAATTTGTTGCTTCAGAAAAGAGGTACAAAGTGGCACTAGCTTCCTTGGTGAGGAATGGGTAGCCACTCTGACAGTTGCCTGCAGCCTCCCAATCAGTCTGCAGTGCTATGAAAATCACACTGGGAAATTCAGGAAATCCTGGAAAGATGAAGTGGCAGATGATGGCTTGAAGTCACATAATTGAGTCAGCATGAGGCACCATTTCTCAAAACCAGAATATACAAATAAACATAAAAGACCTGTCAGAAGTGTTGTCTTCTGACCTGGGCCTGTCCCACTGATGAGCTTTTCCATATTTTGAGTTTTGGTTTCTTGACGGACAGAAAGCACACACTGGTTCCAGGCCACACACACTCATTCTAGAAACTTCTAAGTTCTTATAAAATGCTTAATTCATTTATTTTTGCCTAAATGGAGTAATGAGGAAGAACTATCAAAGAACATCCAGTAGTGCTGTAGTCAGGAAAATCTTCATGACACTTGCTCGGGAGCGTGGCTGATAAACCATTCTTGTGAATTAATCATTTTTCTGCTTGCTTTAGTTTTGAACAATTCTTCTCCTCAAGCATACATCAGATATTATACTGTCTTTCCAGTCTGGGTGATACGGATAAAATCATTGTATTTTTCCAATAAGTCAGGGTATTCATCTGAGTAATCATCCTTACTGATTTTTACCATTCCCTCTAAACAAGAGGTGGGGAAAGAGATTTTTAATGTCTGATGGTATATACTGAGATGTATTTCTGTCTGATGAAAAGTTTCATGCCACAATATCTAGTGTGGAAGCGGTTTGTCATGCCACGTCTTTGCAACCATGGTGTAAGGCTGTAGGAAAGATTCAGGCATGCTCTCTTGACCCTCTTTTTCTGACGGTTTGAAACGCATTGTAATAAAGGGATAACTTCAGAGAAAGCTCCTTGCAAACCACAGGCATGCTTAGGTCAGAAGATCCCATTCTTTGTTTTCCCTCTGCTCATCGATTTTCTTCTAATGCAAATCTGCCAGGTGGACTTTAGCCCCATCATTTCCTTCCATCCCACAGATCGTCCAACATGCTCATTGACCTGCCCATTGGAATGTTGCACTTGTTCTATCATTTCCCTTACATTTCCTTTAATGTTTCACATTTGATCTTCAAGTCAGTTTTGGATTCATTAAGAGCAAAAAAAAAGTGTGGGCCATGAGGAATAGGGCTTCGTGAGCCTAGAAATGAGTATGATAAGAATTATTGCATGATGTAGAAAGAGGTGTTTACCTTTTAAAAGTAACTAGTTAGAACATAACTTTTAAAAATAAACTGAGAAGAATTCATGACTGTGGACCACATTCACTTAACTTCCAGAAAGCTGATGGCACCCCAGCAGTGACAAGGGGAACTCAGCGTTTTGATGTCTCCCTGAGAGCATGTGGATTTAGAGAACCAGGATAGAAGCCAGGGTGCTGGGGAAAGGTAGGCTGGATATTTATTTAAACAGTGAACCAGGGGGCAGGCACAGGATGAGTTAATCAGTCTCCTGTATTAATCCCTTTTCTAGTAGCTTCTTTAGTATTTGATCAATCAAGTTTTGCTAGAAAAATTTAGAATCACGTCCAGAAATACTCTTGGTAGTCCACTTTTGCTAATTCCCTGTGCCTAAATGCTCATTCACTCAGGGAAGGGAAATAACATTGTGGTCAATAAACACTAGGGAAATTCACTGGCTAATCTCATGTAAAAGACATTGACATCAAAAAGACTGCTGCTAGGTACTTTGGGAGGGAAAAGCAAAGGTCAAAATTCAGTAAATTAAATACTCATTGTAGATTATTTACACGGCTCTACTTCGTGCCCGTAAGTTAGAGATCTTTCAAACCAAAATCTATGTCATTGCTGCCATGTTAACATATTTGTCTATGCAACTTAATATGAGCAATAATATGAGAAATAAGATCAAATTTTATTTTTTTTATTTAACTTCAGACAAGACTAGTAATATTTTCCTTTTCGTTAGAATGGTCCTAGAAAACTAAAAGATGTTAAGCCCTGAGGTGTCTAAAGGAGGCTTTACTTTGTCCAGCCTTTTCTCAGTGAACCCAGGAACATAGTATTTGTGTTGAAAATTGCTTCATGTTGGATTTCATTAATTATTGCTTGTGCAGCTTGGTATGTTGTTTCTGTTTTCCTTGCACTTCTACTGATCAGATAAATTTCAGGCAATTTAAGAAACCACTTAAGAAAGGTTAGCCATTTAAGAAGAGTTTTTTTATCCTTTAAGTATTTAAATTGCTATGACCTTCTCAGCAGTTAACATAGCAGACTTTCCTAAGTGCTTAGAAGGTAACTGGGTTTTGCCTTGAAGAAAAAGAGGAATATTAATTTCAAAACCTTTCGAGTGTGGATCCATTCACTTCTCAAACTGAAGAAAAACTTCTCAAGAAAAATTTAATGGCATTTATCCTCTGGAAAATAGGATCATGAAATGAGGTGTCAGGTGGCAGAGCCCTCAGCCCGTAAGCTCACCCAGTGTGCTGTGACATGGAGACTTTTCCTGTTTGTATGCAGTCCAAATTTGCCAGCATTGACTAGATCCAGACCTACACTAGTCAAGTCTGCACTTCACCAGGTATTTCCATGATACGCATATTCTCTGGGATCTAAGGAAAAAAAGAGAGAGGAGAGGAGAGGAGAGGAGAGGAGAGGAGAGGAGAGGAGAGGAGAGGAGAGGAGAGGAGAGGAGAGGAGAGGAGAGGAGAGGAGAGGAGAGGAGAGGAGAGGAGAGGAGAGGAGAGGAGAGGAGAGGAGAGGAGAGGAGAGGAGAGGAGAGGAGAGGAGAGGAGAGGAGAGGAGAGGAGAGGAGAGGAGAGGAGAGGAGAGGAGAGGAGAGGAGAGGAGAGGAGAGGAGAGGAGAGGAGAGGAGAGGAGCTGGACTGGGGCAGCTTCCTTTCACATCCATTTCATAGGGAGGATTTTGAGATATCCAGCACTGTGGGACACAGCAGCCATACTAAGTCCCCTCAGTGGCACTTCCCTTTTGTGACCCCAAGGCATAATTCAGTTGCGTTCAAATGAAAAGAAGAATGGAGGATGAAGGGCAGAAATGGTCTATAGAGTGTTTTTGAAGTCCACAGAGGACTGATGCTATAGTGGATAATACTGTGGTCATACTGATGCTTGTTTTCCTAACCAGCCATTCCAGTTTTTCTCCCTGAAGGACTCTAGGGCTTAATGCAGGAGTGAAGATAACATACAGGATTGTTTTGGTGGGCAGTTATCCATCCTCTGCAGCCGCAGGCTGCTCCTTCTGCCTCCTCAGAGCAGGCAGCGCCTTCGTTGCCAGACCTCCAGCTGGAGCCAGTGGGCTCTGTGGCCTGTGCTGGTGTCTCTGCCTGGCCCTGGGCAAAACTCAGCTCCCTATGGGTTTAAAAGGTAAGAGTCCAAGAAAAAGTTATAATTGAATGCATGAATTAGGTTACAGGATCAATAACCGACCCATTTAGGATTCTTTTATTTCATTAATATTCAGCGCAGATGATTGACTGCATTCAGCAGCTCTATGAACTGGTTTTACCTTTCAAATAAGCTGTCAATGGTAACCTTTTTTCCTAATAACCTCTGGAAACAAAGGGCCCCTTAGCGAGGCTGTACCCAGTACTACCCAGTTTCTATACTGGTGTGGGGAAACCTGCATGTTTTCATTACCAAATGCAGATTTTCTTAAACAAACCACATACACTTTTGCTATTAAAATATTTTGTAGGAAGCGCTTTTTAAAAGAAGCAAGCTTGCATCATCTTAATGCGCACAACCTAAAGAATAATTGTAGTCTTTTGGAAAGCACTCAGTATGGTAACCCCTCTTCAATGCTTCAGTGTATAGAAAATAACTCTGTGATGAAAAATGCTACCAGTTATTCCTTGTCACTCTATTTCTGGCACTTTCCTAGTCTGCTGTTGGCCACTCTTCTTGCTCACTTTCACCCCATGGACAGTTCTCAGACCATCCCCAACCAAACCTGAGAGCTGTCCTGAGATGGAGATGGGTCCTTACCGGAGGCAGTCTCACCTAGAGCAGTGCTCTGATTCCTTTTGCATTACTTAAAGATGAAATGTGTAAGCATTATGTGCTACATGGTATTTTCTTAGGCAGTGTGTGCTTTTAAGGAGTACCTGTGTTTTATTTCTCCACGTACAAGCAGAAAATTTTCCCATTACCTTTCAACAAAAAACAGGCTGTGCAACAGCAATTTTCTTTCCCCTAAGGATGGTAGCCTGTAATCTCTCTTAATCTTCCACAAATTATCATCACCTTCATGCTTTGTTGCAGTATTATGAATTTTTAAACCAAATATAGAAAACTAGTGATATTTGAGAGAAAGTAATCCCTCTGACAGAAAGTTGTGGGCAGAAAGATGGAATAGGACAGGGTTAAATTTGTGCCATATGGTGACCCCTATGGCCAGTTTTGTTTTTCATCTCTATTTCAGTTACTGAGGAATTGCTGAACCTCAGTAACAAGGTACCCGGGAATGTTCCCCTGTTTATTTCTTTTTGTTGGAGGTGATTTTATGTACTTTATAAATGTAAGTCACCCTATGGAATTCCAAGGGAAGCTTGTCGATTTAAAGTTGTACATATTTATTAGAGTCCACATTAATGAGGCCATTCGTAGCGCAGCACCCAGTGCATTTAATCTGAATGACAGCTCCGAGAATCATCAGAATAGAAAAGGATAAATAGTGAGTGTTCCCAGCCATATTGCTATTATTCTTTAACAGGTTTTTTTTTCAATTACTTTCATAGAACCATAGAATCGTAAATTGTCATTGCATTTATTTTAGGCACTGCCTGTAGCTGAAAGCAGTGTTAATTTTCAGAATTAAGAGAAGGAAATATTAATGCTTCTTTTCCCACTAAATTGTTTACTATTAAATGTAATTAATAGCCCCATTAAGTATTCTACTTCAAAATCTTCTCCTGTTTGTTTTTTTTTTTTCCTGGTCTTCTGTCTGTCATTTTTAAAAATATGTTTTGGTTAAGTTGATTTTTGCGGAAGTTTCAGTTATAGCCCTACTGACTTGTTTTTCATTGCTGAAGTTGAGCTCAATACCTGTATTCCAAAGTAGGGCACAGATATTTCTTAAAAGTGTAATTCTCTATAAAAATGCAATATTTTCTTGGGCATTTTGCAGTTTACTGGTTTACTAGCAAGTTACAGAATGATTGCTCCAAGTTGAAAGAGCCCTTTGTTAAAAACAGTGAAATATAAGCGGTGAATTACATCTCCTTGCGGTACTGCAAACTTGAAAACTTTGGATCCAATTTCTTTTTTTCAAAGACGACCAGGTTTTTGTACCAGTTCCTGCCAGTGTTACAGAACCAGGTAGAGAGAATGGTAGAGTATTCCTGAAGAAGGAAACCTTAAAATGGCAAGTGCAAGGAAAACGTTTAGCTTTGCTATTAATGAAATGCTTAAAATTTGCTTTGTAAATACACAGATATAAAATTACCCTCCATACACCTAATTTTCCTTCCGCACCATTAGTATTATCCCTTTGGGAATGCAAAGCTAATGAAAACCAATGAGGAAAAACAACATTAGCAAACTCATCATCTCGTACGTTCTTGGTCAGGAGACAGAGAGCTGTACTAGCCCCTCAGCGGGCAGCTCGGCAGGATCCCCTTGGCTGGGAGGAAGGATTCCCCAGGGTGATGCTCTGCTGTATCAAAACCAGAGGTGTCGCAGTTTGCTGTTGCTGGAGGGTGGCATCAAAGCATTTCCTTTTGGGGATGGAAAACTGGGAAGGGAATCAGCTCTCAGAGGTAGTCTCTGAGATGGAGTACTTCTTGGATTTCTTCCTATTACTGGAGCAGCTTATGGTGCGTGCTGTGTTCAGGTTGACTAAATCCATCACCCCTCTCTAGATGACTAGTGCAGGGCCACAAAAGGAGTTCATGTCACAGCTGAGCTTAGAGTACACATACTCTTAGGTCTTTGTCCTACCCTCTAGGTCTGGAAAATTGTGGATTTCTGGATAAAAAAGTCAGCAAACGCCTAAAAAAAATTTTAAGACCTTCACCTCTGTAATAAATGAAGTGAAGTGAAGGCAAGCAAGCAAGAGAGTAGCACATTTTTTTTTTCAGATAAAATTCATTAGAACACATGAGGAAATGAGGAAAATAGAACACACCCATGTATAAATATAATGGAATGTATTTTTTTTAAATGTAATACAAAAAAATATTATGAATAGAAGATATTTCACCATCAGCTGAGGAAACACACTATGTAGAAACTTACTGTAAGCACAGAATTACTTTGATAGTTAAACGTGATTAAATAAGCAAAATTAAAGTAGGAGAAAGTATACTCTGTTCAAATTCAGTGTTTTAAAATTCCTGCCATATTTTTCTGATCTTATCATGGAAATCAAAATGAAACTTAGAGGCACTTGAGTCTTTTGGTTCCTGCCAATTTCAACTGCTGGCAGCCAGTGCCTATTTTCTCTGCCTGTTGATTAGAGAAAGATTAACTAAAACAAGTAGCAAAATTAAACGGTTGGATTATTTCTTTTCTAAAACTAACATAGCCTCAGTTTTAAGACTGAGTTTTCACCCTGTGAGGAGCCTAGTTTTTTTGAATAGTTCTTTACAAAGCTAAGATGAAATGCATGCTACAATATGTATGTATATGTAATATGTAACTCCCCTAAATGAGCATAGTAGTATTATGCAAACCATATTCTGGTTGTCATTCTCTTTATTTTCTCACTATGGGTATCTTTATATATGTAAAAATACAATGAAAATACGAACTGTATAATGTAATTCATATCTTACATAACAAGCATAACATTGTGATGTCCTGATAGAATATGCTTGAAAATCAGATAATTTTCCATTGTTTCATTTCATGTTGGAAATAGAGAATTGTATCCAACATAGGTCTAATCATAAGCTTGTCACTACTCCATTCTGCAAAAGAAGCAAATACTGTGATTTTAGTTATCCGTCATAGTGTAAATCCTTATTCCTGCCAAGGAGTTTTGTTGGTCTAAACAGTTATGAAGGA
Organism: Pluvialis apricaria; assembly: GCA_017639485.1. Lineage (NCBI taxonomy): Eukaryota > Metazoa > Chordata > Aves > Charadriiformes > Charadriidae > Pluvialis > Pluvialis apricaria. The sequence goes on from CM030009.1 coordinate 100,979,263, forward strand.
CAATGACCTCAAATAAGTTTCCAGTTTACAAAAGCGGCCTTATAGTTGCTTAATTAATTTTTATTGCATACATACTGGTGTGCTACATAAACTAGGAGTATTGTAGTTCATCTTGATAATATAGTAATTACTGTGATCTTCTAATTGAAAGAGTCATTCTTTAATGCCAGAAAGCTGTCAGCTTTGCCTAACTAGAAACACAGAAAACCACAATGGCGATTTGAAAAATTCAGTAGCAAAATAATTGGTGCAAAATCGCAGTTCAGCAGAGCACTAATCAGCATGTGCATAATCGGTTGAAATGCCTATTATGTCCACTTTATGTTCAGTGCACAGGCTTTACAGATTCGTTGGGAGTCAGATGTGAGAATAAGCTGCACAGCGTGTGCGCAGTGGTTTGGTCATCGGGGCATGCTTCAAATCACAGCACACCTCTAATCACTGATAAGCGTACACAGAGTAAACCACCGTGCTGTGGCGCAGGATGGGGTGTGCTGCTCAGGCGCATGCTGGCCGTGAGCTGAGCAGTGTCCGTCACTTATGGTGAAGTCAGTTTTACTTGGGATGTGCCATGAGGTTGGTCAGCACGGGCTCTCAAACAGCAGGCATCATGCTTGGTGTCACTGGGAAGTTGCCTCAGTAAAACTCCCGGGCAGGAAGGATTCACTCACAAGAGGAGGAGAGGGTGACCAAGGGAGCCCAGGCACTTGGTGGTCCTGTAATGAACACATTGCAAAATAATTATAGTTGTATCTATGTGTGCATGTTAAGTATGCTTTGGTGAAATACTTAGAATTTGCTTCTAATATTAACATTCAATTTAAAAATTATATGCATCAATCATGAGGTCCTACTAGAGTTTCTTATTCTCCATTTAACTCCATTGTATGTGTCCTAATATTGCTGCAGTACCATCCATTTTGCACAGTAAAAACCAAATTTAACAATATATATTTCTTGTATTTTGGACAAAATACAAATACAGGAGGAAATAAAAATACAGATATTTTGGAAAAATGCAAAACAAATCAGTACATCTGGCCTTTATTTTTTTCCTAACAAAAGCATTTCATATTTAAGCAGTTAACATGTCAGTAATAATAATCTGCTAATGCACTGCTTCTACGAAAAGAGATACAGCAGCTATCTCATACATTAGCCTGAAGCTCCAAATACTCCCTGACTGACTGTCTTGGTAGGCAACAGAGATTGTGAATGTTCCAGGAAATCAGTGAAGCTTCAGCGTATGTTTAATGCTGAAGTGCTAACCCAGAGAAGGATGAAGTTAAGCCTGAGCATAACAACTCTGTGCCAGAAGATCACACTTCCTTGCTCTAGAAGGGGCCTTCCTGATCCTGCTCTGTCTGTAATCATGTTACATGGCCATTTTAATGACCTGATTAAACTCATTGTAAGAGTTGTGTTGCCATTACTGGCATCTGAAGACTGTCTCCCGACAAAAATAGTCTCTGGTAGTTAGAAATTTAGTCCTTCAATTTTATTTTCCATCCTCAATGTCAACCATTTTTTCTTGTTTGTTTGTTTGTTTGTTTTTTCTTTTAGAGAAAACATATGCCCCTTCTAAGTCTTGGCTTTGGCTAAACAAAAAGCCCAAGCTATTTTAATCTCCTGTCCTAAAATAGAGTCCCGATACTTGTGAACATCCTAGTCATTTATCTTTGTACCTGTTCCAGCTTGAATACTAAGCTCATACATGCTGTATTGGCTGCGGTAGCTATTTTCAAGGAATTATCTTTGTTCAATATGTCTTGCTTTGCAACAAACAAGCTTCACTACAAGAGTCCAGTGAACAACTCATTTCACTTATTGTTTGGTTGAGAAACATCATTATACTAGCACTGACATACAAGATTGTCCAAGAATATAAGGAAAAGACTAAGTGGTTGTGCCACCAAAAATACAAGCGAGGATCTAAATAAAAATGCTTATTTTTCAATACAGTATAATTTATACAGAGCACAGTAATAGATATTTAGAAATTCATAATTAAACAGAAAATATTAGATTTAATAATGTATAATGCTGGTGGGAGTTCTAGTATTTCTAACCTATAAATTTATTAATTCAATATATCTAGTAAAATATTATGTGTCTTTTCCAGACTTGAGCATAGATGTTTGTATTTTCTGAAGCCACTTGCAATTTTATTTTTGTGTTGGGTTCATTTCGTAGATATGCTTTCAGAGATGCAGTGCCTAAAGACGGATTTGGGGGAGAAAAAAAAGTGTACTCGTCTTACCTACGTAAGCCTAGTAAAGCATTGCATAAGTCCTTTTAGTCCTGTGACAGAGAATGCAGATGCTTTCAGGGACTGGCCAGGAGAGCATTAATACATTAAGCATTGTGATCCCGAGCCCTGCGGCTGCTGTGTTGGTGAATAATGCAGAGGATATAGCACATTTTGCTTCTGGCCTTTGTGATTTCTCTTTGTTGCTTCTGTACTTAGATCTTTTTTGGTTTACAAATCTTTTTTCATTTAATTAAACCTTAGCACAAGTGGCGCATTCAAAATGAAAGCAATTCAAGCTGTGGTAGAACCTGAAGTGTAACTCTTTTATCACTCACCATCTTAAATGTTTTTACTAATTCATATCCAATTCACGGCCACGGAGTAGATGTTGCGAATTGCCTGCATGGTTCTAATGGAGCCACTTTCCTCTCAGTCTTTAATCTCACTCTCTTCTCCCAGATGGGCTAAATCGGTAGCGACAGTATAAGTCCATTTTATGAGTGTGTGCTTTAAGGAACATATCATGGTTTATTTTTTGAAAAGTAGCCATCTGGTCACAGCAAGGGGATTGTGGGCACTTAATTCAGGAGCCTGAGTTTTATATATAATTAATGGAGAAGGCAGGACAGGCCTCCAAAGGAAAGTGAAGATAACCTAATCTTTTATATATCTTTCTGTTCTCAGCATAGGAATGGATGGGTCATGGTACTGTGCCTAAAGCCAGAGAGAAGGCAACGGTGGGCACACTGACATCATGTCAGATGTGGAGTTTCACAACTTCTATCCAGTTGAGCTTTAAATGCTGCACTATCTTTGGAGGAATAAGTACCTCCCTGAATGAAAAGCGTAGCGGCCTTTGGGAAATATGGATGTGATTTGACTTTGGCGGACAAACTCACAGTTGTGCCTTTTATAAGAGTCATGTACCTGTGAACTGGAAGAAGGACATGCTTGAGGAGCTTTGTAAAGTAAGGGGGAAAAGGATTCTTTCTGCTTATTTTGGGTCACTCTGAAAGAAGAGCTGTTCTAATTGTACCATGAGAGAGACAAAATAAGAGAGAGCAAGACTGATTGTGGCTGTGGGTTTTTTTTTTTTTCAAAAGGCAGCATGCCAGCTCTGCAAAGGCAGAAGTGAACTCTGAATGGAAAACATCAGCACTGTGCAGAGCCTGAGCTAATGCATCTGCCTCCCAATCAACAGCGTGGGGTCCCTGCTCTGCTTATTGCAGCTGTGCAGCTCCTGGCTTTCAGCAGATGCACGTGCGTTCATCTCGGACTGTGGGCAGGGCACACTACTTAGCCGAGTGAAAAAGTGACTCCTGGGAGGATGAGTTGTGCCTCCTGGTCACTCTGAAAAGAAGTTTCTGTTTATTCCTAGCAATTTCAGGTGCCTTCAGAAGCCCCAACTGCCCTTTGAGGCCTTGGGCATACAACATAGCTCATCGTGTCCTTGCCTTTCATTTTCAAGTAATGATAACGTTAATGACACAGGAGCTTAAAACATGATTTTTCAGATGAAAAGCACAAAGGCAAATGTATGAGTATAGCTGTCAAACATAGTTACAGATTTATGAAGATCCATGGCATCATATTCAGTGGAATTATGCTAGACTACAAAGGGCAGGAAAGCTTATTCAAATAGAAAATCATTCTTAAAAGCCTTTTAAACTTTTTAAAGTCATGAGAGAGTCAAATTTTTGAAGTGAGACTGTAACTATCAATCTTCCATGACTATTTCTTAAACTCGTCTTCTAGTGTCTACCTAGCACCAACAGCAAGGAGAAGAACTCTCCTAGTACTTCTAGACCTTTTACTGGTGCTTCTTGGTTAGGTAACACCGGGCCTCCCTCTCTGCTTCTTTTAGAGGAAGAAATAAGTAACATTTCTTGGTTTGTTCACAAATAATTTGTGCCACACCCCCTTTACCTGAACAGAATAGGAAACAGCACCCAGGCAGTTTTCTTGTTTGAAACACAAGCTTTCTGTTAAAGACCCTACCTCCAAACAGGACCTTTTTCTCAGCTTCTTGCTATGAACATATTCAGATGTCTACTTTGTCTCTTGGTTATGTTTTTCTTTTTCTGGGAGGCAAATAGACCTCTAGCTGCGTCCAAACATGTACTGTGTCCTGCATTCTCTGCTGGTTTGCAGGAAGAATACACACTGAATTGTTTCATTTTCCATTCAGGAGTCTTGGGTGTCTGCTGGTTGAAACCTCTTATTAGTCAACATCGTAATTACATGTTCACTCATGTAGCTTGAATAAGTGATGTTGAGCGTGCCCACCAGATTTGATAGCCATTGGTGAAACATACAGGCACTGGCAAGCGTAAGCTGTATCCAGCACAGACTGTATTTTGTTGAACAGCTCTCAAAGGTGTTCTACCAGGTTTTGTTGGCAGTACTATGATGGCACATGCATGTCCATCAGCGTTTTGGTCTCCAGCTAGCTCTCTGAGGCTGCCACAGAGGGTCTGCAGTGCTGCTTTGTGGACCCCAAGCTCTCTGCACAATGACAGCCGACTCTCAGCAAAAAAACGTTGCGCAAGCTGATGGCTGTGCCTGATCAATGTCTTACTGGTTTTGATTTATCAGAAACCGAAGCAGAACAGAGTCAATTCTCATATCAAGCAACAGTGAAGTAGCTGCAATTATCTCCTCAAAAGACAAAGAAAGATAGGAGAAGATCTGGTGCTGTCCTCTAAAACCACCATTGTCCATTACACAGAGCACAGTAACATCGCTTTGCCAATCCACTAGTAACAGAAAATCAGGAATGAAGATCTTACAGGCCTTCAGGTAGCCTGTACAAATCTAAGTACAAAATGTGCCAAAAAAAAAGAAAGGTATTATATTCTGCCTTCATTACTGCGTACTGTTTTATGTACCCTTTCCTTCTAGTCCTCTATCTCTTTTTGTCCTGAAAATGAAAGCTAAATTTCTGTGCACAGGGAACAGAAGGATTCTGGTTTTAAGTCACTTGTTTCTTTATGAACACGCTTGGAAAGGAGCTAAAAAGATTCCCCAAAGTGTGTGTTTGCAAATATGTTTGACCCATCTGGGTAGAAGGAATGAATGGAAATCAGAGAAATAAAATACAAAGCAGTCTACTGAAAATAAGCAAGAAAAACTGCATGGTATTTAGATGAGCATTGTAATGCATTATACTGGAAATGCTAGAGACTGCTGTGCGTAAACCATTCATTGATCATTCAGATTCCATAATGTTGACAAAAAAGTGTTGTAAATGTAGGGGATGCACGTTTTCAAAGCTAAAACCAGAATATTTTGATTTTCCAGTGCAGAATACCAAGTCTGAATTAAAGCACTTGCATGCTGTGCTTAGATTCAAAAAGTGATAGAAACAGTGGGTGACTGGCTCAAAAGTTATGGCATGGATAGATTGCAAAACTGGTCAGCAGTCGCAGGCCTCACGTACTGGCAAATATGATGATTTATTTCATCTTGGACATTGTTTCTGCACTGACCCTTTATGCTCTGCCTGGAAGTAAATGATGCTCAAAACCATGCTTCTAGTTTTTTGGACAATATTTGTGGCTTATAGTAGTCTATTTTGTGTATTGGGGGGGGGATGCTATAAGACAAAGGAAAATCCTTCTGATTTAAGATTAATGCATAGCACTTTATAGCTACACATCCCCTTACATCCTGTATGTTCACAAATTAAAATAAACTTAAAGCTAAACCAGCCCATCACATCAACGTGTAATCCAAAGGCTTCCTTTGGCTCAGCAGAACCTCAGGAAGCCCTAGCTGTTGAACTCATGGTGGACTGGCTAAGTCTGGCACGCAGCCCGTTTGCTCCTCCCCTTCAACCTACTGGGAGTATTTCCAACTCAGCATCAATTTTTTAAAATTATTTTTCCTCAGAATCATGTTATGCACTAGCATGCAATATATTGTGTAGCAATAGCAATAACATTATCTGGCTCTACATTAATTTCATAAAATATATACTCTATAGTCAGAGTTTCTTAACCTCCTAAATCTTTCTGTATCATTACTACTAGTATGGCTTCATAAGGTAAGCAAGAAGAAAGCACGCTGGGCCTCCTCGAAGTTAGAAGTATTTCAATCACATATGCTGACTTAGGGAAAAGGACTCTTTCTAAACTTTGCAGGTAAATCCACTGCATTCCTACAGTTGCGAACATCTGTCCAGCCACTGATCTCTTGATACCTACATAATCTGAAAAAAAAAAAACCAACCCCAAGAAAAATAGCCTTTTCTGTTTTCTGTGCAATGGAAAGCTGGGGGGATCTCAGTTAGGAAAGTCCATTTTATTCTTGTTCCAAAGTGTGTGATAGAAGGTGCTAGCAATACTTAGTCAAATACATTTGCACTGCAGGAGTGGAAGAAGACCAATTCCTCAGTACAGAACTAAGCACAAAACCAACAGTTTTGGATTTTAATTCAGACGATAGTCTGAAGCTGTCATTTAAATAGTCCAGGATCATTGCTGCATTATATGCAGATGGTTGGTTACATTTATTTTCCATATTATCCACCCGAAAGTGGCACTTAATTCCTCTTCCTGCACAGCAGGCTGCTACGGTTGCTGATCTGCATTTCCACAGACAGAGAAGAATCAGATCTCCTGTCTCGACGGCAAACATGACGGTTCATCTCATTTGTCACCCTCCATGTGTCAGAGGAGACGGTGGCAGAAAGATTGAAAACCAGCATGAGAGAGGATTAGAGAAGTTGTGGGAAGTGGACTCTCAGGGCCCCCTGTGCCCTGGGGTGGAGATGCTCCATCGCCCCTTGTGCCTTTGTCGCCCCTTGTGCCTTTCTCACCGGGTGCTTACCAGCCTGGCTGCCTGTGCAGCACCGGCAGCAGGGGCAGGCAGCACTGGCAAAGGCAGGCAGTGGCGAACGCGGTCTGCCAAAACAGCAGCGGCAAGAAATGGTCAACAAGAGGATTTTTTTGCCGATGAACATTTCTAGCATAGAAACAACCTCTGGCAGAATGGGATTCAGAGATACTGTGAAATAGTGTGCTAACAGCAACATTTAATTGGGAGGGGGGAGACGGGAAAAAAAAAAATAAACCAACCTTTCCCCTACAAAGGAAGGACAGAAGGAAGGAAGGAAGGAACAAACGAAGGAAGGAAGGAAGGGAGGGAGGGAGGAAGGAAGGAAAGGCAGGCAGGCAAGCATCTTTCCTTCCTGTTAGTCATGTTACATGTATGTCCCCAGCTGGTGAAATGCTCTCTGTTAGGGTATGGAGGAAGGACAAGCCAAGGAAACACACATGCAGTCTGGCACTGGAGGAGGCACAGCCCCAGGGGTAGGTGGCAAGGACCCAGGGAGGGACAGTGCAAGACCTAGAGGTGAGTGACCAAGGCGGCCAGCAGGCCTGGTCATGGCCAGCAGTCGAGGAGCACTGTTAATGGAAAAGACGTCATGCTCTGGTTACCAGAGAGGCATCTCAAGCACTTTTCCAGACTGCTCAGTGCATCTCAGGTCTTGCAGTAATATAACGTGGTAGCCAGTGTGCCATTATTCAGACTGCAGAGGGGCAGAACCTGTCCTTGTGTGATGGATTTACTGGTGGTGAAAGTATATAACTGGTAAACCACAGCAGAGAGAGGTTTAATTAATCAGCTGTTGTTGCGCAGCAGCATTCCCACATGTCCCAGGAGAAAGGTTAAAGCCCAAGCACCGTATGGCTTTTCTGCTGGGAGACTCCATCACTGTCATACCCCTTTGTAACTTACGTAAAATGAAAATAAAACAAATGGAGTTTCTCATAGTTAGATATATTGTCCCTCTTAAATCATACCAGGATCTGTTCCTCAGTGTTGCTTTTGCAACCACCGACTGTTTCTGAGTGGAATAAAAATTATACCGTGCAGCAGAAAAAATAAGTTTGAAGCTGGTAATACTAACATCTCAACCAGTGCTTGCCTGATTGCTTAGGCTTCCACCTCCTTGTTTGCTCTCTGTGGCACTAGCAGTGGAACATCTAGGTCACTTATAAAATAGTGCAATTTTCATCTAGCTTTCCCAGTAGAAACAGGTAACACTTAAATATGTGTTTGAAGGAGAAAATTGATATATACAATGTTTCAGATTCATGCTGGTTCTATTACCTTTTTCCGAAATAGTTAAAATGATGTCTATAATCCTTCAGCCAGTTTCAAAAGTGATGCTTAGCAGTCTTTAAATTTGTCTAGCATTCTTCTTCTTAAACTGATTTATTCACCCAAACTCCCAAATCATCTTGAATACCACCCTCAGCTTGAGATGAGTCACCCTGTGAAAGGGTCTCTTTCCACTGAGAGCTCCACATGACTAGTTTAGGTTTAAAAATCTAGCTTCTGGACACCTAAGTCAAGCCAAATGAATCCTACTTAGGGAACTCAAATAATTGTCCAGCTATCCTGTAACTATCTTTTCAGAATGGGACCTTTGTTTGAGGTCCAGAACCTCAGAAAATATTTGGGTTTGAACACAGCTTGGGGAGTGTCATTATGTCCTCAAAATACTTGAGGCATTTGTTCTTTGCACACTTTCAATGAAAAAGAAAACTACCATTCAGATGGAAAATGTAGCACAGGGAGCTAAGTCTGTTAGGAGCCAAAGCTCTGCTGAGTTTCTGTGGCGCACATATTCCTGATTTAGGATTTATCTTTTATTTTACCCACTTTTTAATTTGGGAGGGAAGGGAGGAAAGAAGGAAAGGAAAGGAAAGGAAAGGAAAGGAAAGGAAAGGAAAGGAAAGGAAAGGAAAGGAAAGGAAAGGAAAGGAAAGGAAAGGAAAGGAAAGGAAAGGAAAGGAAAGGAAAGGAAAGGAAAGGAAAGGAAAGGAAAGGAAAGGAAAGGAAAGGAAAGGAAAGGAAGGGAAAGGAAGGGAAAGGAAGGGAAAGGAAGGGAAAGGAAGGGAAAGGAAGGGAAAGGAAGGGAAAGGAAGGGAAAGGAAGGGAAAGGAAGGGAAAGGAAGGGAAAGGAAGGGAAAGGAAGGGAAAGGAAGGGAAAGGAAGGGAAAGGAAGGGAAAGGAAGGGAAAGGAAGGGAAAGGAAGGGAAAGGAAAGGAAAGGAAAGGAAAGGAAAGGAAAGGAAAGGAAAGGAAAGGAAAGGAAAGGAAAGGAAAGGAAAGGAAAGGAAAGGAAAGGAAAGGAAAGGAAAGGAAAGGAAAGGAAAGGAAAGGAAAGGAAAGGAAAGGAAAGGGTTTTTTTCAGCATTTAATATCAGTCGGAACATTTGAGGGTGCTCATACAACAATAAAAATTCCTTCATCGTTTGTCTCAAAGCTATGGAGAAAGTCTGCCATAAATAGGGCTGCTATTCAATTTTATTTTATGTTCATTTGTACTGGTATTGAAAATGAGCGACAAGGGAGACCACAGGTGTTCAAGCACTAAAGAACTGGAAAACAAATGCAATGCTTAATTTTCAGCCAGAGGCAGGTTACAATGTTTCCCGGGAAAATGCTTTTAATAGAAGGAGAATTTGTGCTAAACTGATGGTGACATTAAGCAGAATTGACTATAATTGATTAATGTAATCTGTGTATTTTATGATTATCTGAGATACGGCTACCATATAATGAAAATTTTGCAACACTCAAAGCCTGTGCACAAGGTTATGTCTTCTTGCATAAATCTGAGAACATAAAGGGGGGTGGAGGAGTGCTTTAAATTGCCAAGGATGATCTGGATGATAAAACTTAAGTGCAAATGAATATTAATTTTTAGTGCAGTAAAATTAGCTGACTCTTTGAAGATTGCCTGTACTTAACCTTTTCTGGAGTACACTGATTTGCTTTAAACTGAATTTTTAAATTATTTTACTCTTGCAATTTTACATTGATTTGGTGTGTTTTTGATAGCCCATTCTGGTTTGGACCCCATAAGATCACTCATGGGAGACGGGAAGTTCTGGGGAGGGGAGCAGGAGCCATATGCTGTGAAATTTTCGAGGAAACGCCCTGTCTACACTTAGTTGCCGACATCTTGGCCAGGTCAGTTTAGTACCAGTGACCTCATCAGCCAGGGGTAAGCTCCCCTGAAGTGAATGCATACCTGATGTTTCCTTTGGGGCAGTACAAAGAACGACATGAAATTGTGAAGACTGGAGTTCCAAGAGGAAAGCCCTGGCCATCCTGCAGGCTGCTTTCTCTATGGTACTAGGATTTTGTGTACCTTGCTAAAGGGGTCAGGCTGCCTTCCAGTGAGGATACATATTTGTTCTTCTTGGGTGAATAATTATTCTAAAAATTTGCAGTGAGAAACGCTGGAGTTTCTGCTGAAGTCACAGACTAAGCTACTCCAACTAAAAGCTACCATCATCCCCCCTTGCCCCCTGGCCAAGTTATCTTAAGATAAACAAAATTTTCAGAACTAATTTTTTACTTCCTTTACTTTTGCTTTAGGAGTGGTAGCTTCTTAAGTCACTGTCTTGTGGTTCAGAGTTCAGGTCAGGTCTAGACTGAACAGTCAAGGAGCTAGATGTTACCTGAATTGTCCATGGTTCGAGTACTCTGCACACTTCATGAAAATGAGCCTTCTCATAAATTGCTATTAGAATTGCCATAATCACTACTCATTAAAAAATTCAGGGTTTTTAGTCAGACTCATTTACAGCTTATATTGGACTAATATCCTTACAGTTTTCCATTATGAGAAGATTAGAAAATGTGTTCTTCTGTCTTGACAGAGCAAATCACCATCATAGCTGAGATGACCGAGAATCTTTTTGCAAGTAATTTTATTTGCATTTAGTATATCTGTCAGACATAAAATCATGATATATGTAATATTGCTATAACATACTCATCTGTTAACTACTTCTGACACTTTGTGAGAAATCATCCAAGAACTTGCACTCTCAGTAAAATTTATTTGTCTAAATGAATATGATGTGAGTAGTCAGATTTTTCTGGATAGAGGAAAAAGTAATTTTGCCATTGAAATGTGTGTTTGTGTTCTTTGTCATTATGCAAACCCTAATCTTAAAAGGAAAGAAAAAGCAAGCAAAACCTGCAAAGTCATGTGGAACTGTCACATGTGAAAGGAAATGTCTCATTTGTGGGACATTAAAATTCTAGCTCAGAAAAAGGATGTTTGTGAAAAACAGTTTGACATACTGGTTGGGTTTTTAGGTGTTTGATTTATCTGTTATTTGAAATACTTTTTCAGAAGATAGCCTATTTTCAAGTCTTTTCAGGTATTGAAACATTTTAGTCTGTGTAAATGCCATTAGAGCTACAGCATTTGCCAATTGTTTGTGAACTTTCTTTTCCTCTTTCCTTCCCCAGAGTTCAGTTTGCCCCCACCAATGTGGCTTCCCTCCACCGATGTGGTTTCCGCATCACTGCGTGAGAATCAAGGGGATATAGAAAATAGTTGTCTCTTTCTATATTTAGTGGTAGGATCCTTGAATCCATTTGCTGCTTTCGGTTGCAATGTTGTGGTTAATCAAGGGACAGCCTCTAGGAAATAATTATTGGCAATCAGCCCAGTTGCAAGAAAATGAACTTTGTAATACAGCCTATCAGCCAGATCTTTAAACTGCTGGAAGCCAAACCATGCTGTTCCCCTGCCTAGGCCAATACGGCCATCAAGGAGAAATCCGTTCCTTCATCCCAAGTGTTTAGGGAAGGACCTTTCTTGCATCACAGTACCGTTGCATTTCAAGGTACAAAGCGTTAAATGTGGAACCTGCTTAACGGTGGGTACTCCCTAGAAAAGCAACCAGGAGTTAAATGGCATGATCTGTTCTAGCTTTTAAACCTTGCACTGGCATGGGTTTCCCAGTTGAACTTCAAAGGGTTGGTCAGAGACGCAACATTATCCTTTAAAAACTCCCACTGCGTGGGAGGGCCGTGGGGGTACTGCCACCGCGGGAGGTGAGGAGGGGAAGGCAGCAGTCGGTTCTCCGCACATCTTGCAGCAGTCGTGATTCCTGAATTTGCAGCCGAAAGTGGCTGTAAATCTCTCTCCTCTGCACTCTCTCAGCTCTGATTATAATGAGCAATCAGAGTGGCTGAAGTGTTGCCTTGCTTTCTAGATGAAGCACTTGTAATACTACATTAAGCTCATTTGAATACTAATTAGTAACAGGATCTTTTAAACAAAATGCGCAGCCTAGGGAGAAACATTATTAGAAGTGAGTTCCATATTTGACACATAACTGCCTTAAGTGTACACATCTATGTTATAGGTGGTATTTAATAAAAAACATACACCTAACACATCAGCAAGCAATTACAAATATAATAGGACAAAAACATATTACATTCGCATGTTGTTTTCCTCCGTATGTATACAACGTGTCATGCCCCATCAGATGCGTTCACGTTTCCAAATGGGACAGAACAACGTAAGAAGGGGCTCAGCTTGCAGCTCCTGCAAGTTGCAGGACTGAAAGTTTGGGTAAGAAAGGCATCTTCCAAGAATTAGTTGTTTAAGGACGTCCTGAACTGCAGGAACATCAAGATTGCCAGGACTTTCATGTTCAGCTTGTCATACGGAAATATTTCCGTACTCATAATCATCCTTTTCATCTTGATCTTTTTTGGCTCTAATACTTTTATAAATCGGGACCCAGAGCGATCCTCAGTATTGAAGGTGGGGGAACAGTACAGGTTTTGCACCGGCATAATCCTGTTTGATGATTCATTTCTTTTACTTTCTTAAAAATACCTAATAGAGGATGTCCTTTTAATTGCTATTGGACACTGAGTAAATTCTTTCTGTAGAACTGAATGTAATGCCTCCAAGATCTTTCTCCTGAAATAATGTTATCTAGAGTCTTTCATAGTGTGCACAGATAGAGCTGTTTTTTATCACTGGAGAATTTTTATTACTCTTCAGTTCATTTTCTGTATCACTTATGAATAGTTTAACAGAACATGTCCCCAGATGGTTCTTGCGGGATTCATCTAGCAACTTCCCTAAAATGCATACCTATTTCCTAACTTTTGTAATGTGTAACTTGATGAGCGCTCCAACAGCTACCCCATTATGGAAAAGGGCAGCAGCACCACTATTTGATTCAGTAGGATTGTATTCAGAACATCTGTCTTATTTAGTCCCTTGCTAGTTTATGAATCCCAAAGAAGCTTAAGCCTGAAATAACTATCAGCTCTCTTTCACCCTACTGTGGCACTGCCAGTCAGACGCTTCTGTGCCTGAGGAGTATTACGGTGGACAGTTCTGGCATCTGTAGATTTCAGGGACAGGAAGCAACTGAACAGGAATTTAGGTGGTCACAATCCGGTGTTTAGGATCAAAATCATGCCTAAATCCTGGGTGCTTAAGTTCTTTCGCAGCTATAAGCTAAGTGAGTAGTTAGATCGGTAAAGACTTGGAAATCTTTATGTAGGCACCAACAATAGCAATTAGGCACCGCAGTAATGCCTATGTGCATCAGTGGATTTATTCTCTAGGCCGGTGTTTGGGGAAGCATTCTTCATCAAATGGGTGGTTAAGCCAGTAGTTACCTTGAAGTGTGTACTTGGAACTTTCATTGTGAAATTGGGTTTAAGTATACAAATAAATGAATTCCCAAAGTGAATCTTTAGTTTCCTTCATAGCCAAGGGTAGGTGCACATATTAGCCCCCTGCTGATTGACTCTTTGAAAATACAAGTTTTTCATTCTGCTTATACATAAAATAGCTTAGACATGGATTTTTCCCTTCAGAATTTTCTTTATGGTAGAAATACTCTTTCTACTATTTCCTTCAGGTGACCAAAGCCAAACTCTTTAAAGTACTTGACTGCTATACAACTGGAGGTGACATATTTCAGTTCGATAGTGCATAGCAAAGGAATTCATTCAGAACCTTGAGAACTTCAAAATATTTCTTTTCATACAAGTCCCTGTACTTAGAATGCCCTTTGCAAATTTTATGATACAAATATTCTGTCTATTTGTTCCTTGGAGAAAAAGCTGCATTCTCATAGGACCAATAATAATAATAATAAACTTCATGACAGAGAAGAAAAAAAAAGAGTATATGGATATTTAATTTAAACTTTCCTGTTTATATATTTTAAATGGCAAATATTATTTTTGATTAAACACAGCTTTTGAGAACACTGTTTGTACTTCACACATATCAAGATGAATGTTTCCTGAATAATAAGAATTGTAAATAAATATCCTACTATTATTGTCAGTGTATAGAATTGTTAGCGTAAATACAGTTAACCTTCTTTTCAAGATATCTGAGGACTTACCATCAGTTAGCATGTTGAATTACCTCAAACATTAGTGGAGCTTTCTAGTGTCTGTGAAATTCGTATTTCTTTAAGGTGACTGTTCACCTTCTCTGTCTCTAAAAAAAAAGGGGATAAAATTTATAAAACCAAGATAACTTGGCTCCAAACATGATGAAATAAATAGAGCTGGAAAGATGTAATAGAACTAGTAAAGTGATTTCTGGAAAGTAAGAATGATAGCTGAGGAAAAGAAAGTACATTTTCTTCCAACAAGTGTAAAAAAAGCTATGTCTGCTTTGCTCAAAGGATCTTTTTCTCTTGTGCCACAGGCTTGTTGCTTTATTTTTGACACAGTAAGCTCTTAAAGTTCTTATAATGTCATCAGCCATTATAAAATCTCTCTAGTCTTACGTTTTTAAAATCACTAAATAACTGTGTATGTCCTTTTGAATGTGTTGATTTGGCTTTTGACTGTCAGCAGGCTGGTGTAGTTAAACAAAACCCTGTACCATAGCGAGGAGCCCTTCCTAAAGTGATGGTGAGGATTGGGAATGTGGTCTGCGCTAATTAGTGTTGGTCACTTTGTGCAGAGACTCATCCTCAGCAGTAGCTCTAGCAGTCACAGCTCACACTGTGACAGAGCCCAAATGAATGCTTTTAAATCCTGAGATAGTCATGTGTATAATCTAGCGTTGAAGTCTGCTGATTGAACTAGGGAGTGCATTGATAGCAGTAGGCCTCATCCAGGTGTGTATTTAGGTTGAAAATTAGACATTTATACCTGAAAAAATCTTTGTATCCCAGGAGTGTTTATCAGACCTGTTCAGCAAAGGCAATAATTTATGTTTTCTTTCCACTGACACTTGTAGTCCTGTATCTCAGCAAATGTGGTGTTGCCGTCACTTCTCGCAGGCTGCAGACTTTGTGCTTAGGCAGCAGCTCGGGGCTTGGGACCCGCCAGGCTTCCTCTGCCCCCGGCTCCCTTGGAGCTTCCTTACTTCTGGCAGCAATTGCCTAATGGCGAAGTGATTCTTATCCATGTTGTTTTAGCTTTTGCCTAGGTTTGTACTATATTTGTAACTAATAGATAGTGATAGTAAATTGCTATTCTGTGTAGAGGGTGCTGCTATGGCCCTAGAATAAAACTGCAGCATAGGGGAGTACGGGGGTGGGACTGAGGTGGAGGTCTTGAAAGCAAAGGCACAGGATGATGAGGAAGGCTCCAGGGCTGTAAACGGGGACTTGGCATCAAGGTCAGTTACTGGTCATTAAAGGAGTGCAACCTTGGGTGCTGGGCAAAGTCATAGAATCATAGAATGGTTTGGGTTGGAAGGGACCTTAAAGGTCATCTAGTTCCAGCACCCCTGCCATGGGCAGGAACACCTTCTACTAGACCAGGTTGCTCAAAGCCCTATCCAGTCTGGTCTAAATCACTTTATGAGTAACATAAATCTCTTTATGAGTAATAAAGAGAGCAAAGAAAAAGTACACAGCATATGTAAAACTTACCATACATAGTGAATTTGGATGGGGAATGGAGTTTAAAAATGATGGAGAAAGAGTAATTTATGTAGCATCTTCACAAACCTAAAAATTACTCCAAGTGCTTCCTGCAGAGAGGAGGAAGAAATTATCACCATTGGTATAATACGTCCTGCAACAAAGGACTCAAGGTGCTGCCAACTCACAGCAATGCCCCCCCTGCTAGCTGAAGCCATTCACCTTAGGACCCCCCCCGGCAGTGGAAGGGCGAGCCATAGCACCAGGGAAAGGGTCAGATACTAGAAAGTTTGTGTGTATGTCATTTTACCTGCATGTAATTTGAGCTGCAAGTGTTAGTATGGAACTAGACTACTAATAATTCTTTCATTAGACTTTTGCAACTTTATTAAGAAAAAAAAAAGGACTTAATCTTATGTTTTTGCCTGTAGTAAGAGTGTAACAGCTTGGTGGGAGTTCAAATAACCTACTTTGTAACTTGGTTGCAACAAATTAGTAATTAGCTTCTCGTAAATAAAGACATGACATTTTGTGCTGTCATTAATTAAGGCAAAGTCATCGTGCTGAATCTGAAGGCACCCTGAATTCAGTGGTCCCTAGTTGTGGTCATAAGTTTTAAGGTGAATGTAATCTTCTTAGGAAGCATCTTTAGGTATGGTAATTGTATGTTTCTCGACGCTCTTTAATTTTCTGCATTAGCTTTGCAAACTTGCAATGCATTGGTTATATTCATTGAACATCTTTGGCTTGTTTAGTTATAGCAGCAGTTGTCTAATGACCAGGTGATCCTTACCTATGCTGGTTTAGTTTTTGCTTAGATTTATACAAATGTAGGAACATTTCTAGGTTTGTGAGCTCTCTCTCTTCTCTATCAGTTTTCTGGCAGGTAATTTATACATAGATCACTAGTTATTGGTCACAGTGGTCACTGGCTGTAGCCTCAATTTTGACACATACCACTTTAATGTGTTAACCTTTCTCCTAAACATTTATGTTCTTTCACAGAATTTATAATTTTCGTTCATTTAAAATTCACCCCAGGTATTCGGACTCTTGATATCGATTCCATTGTTGTGTTATTATCACATTCTTCTACTGATTTGTCTTTGTTTTCCTTCACACCTGACTAAACAAAAATATGATCTAGGTACAGCTTAGTACCTCTTTGCCACTAAGATGTTGTTATATTTCATTATGAAAAGCATCAGGAAATAACGCACCCTTGAATTGAAGGGCCTGGTTTCCCAAGGCAGTACTGAATGTACACAAATTTCTGCTCCATTTCACCAAAGTAACTACGAGAATTTTTATGATACATGAAGTACAGAAAAATAATTGTTGTCACCTGTATCTCCAAAAATTTCCTCCGTTGTAAGCAGTGTTCTGTCTACATGCCTGTATTTCATTGTGGGGTCTCTGTGGCTGACTGCAGGTGGTGTGCACCCACTCTTACCTCTGCTGTGCGAGCTCTCCTCATGTACACACCATCTCCATCTTCTTTATTCTTTTTCCTGGAGTGAGAATACCTGGTTTAAAAACAAGAGTCAAGGGATGGCTAAACTCTTTTAGCTTTGTTCTATACGCCACTGAGAATTGTCCCATTCCACCTCATCCATTTTCAAATTGTTCCTCTTTTTTTTTGTTTTTTTTTTTTTTTTTTGTTCTCTGTTTCTCCACTGATGGGACCTAGGACCTGAAAGCTTTTTAACCCCAAAACAGGTACTACCAAGAAATTATTCTGATTTACTTGTTACCGTACAGTTCACTTGTTACTTTTACTATAATCAGTGTTTCAGACATCTCCATTTTTGCATTTCTGTCCAGATTAAAAATTAATAAGTTTGCATTTGTCAAACTGCGTACTCATTTCTTCTGTAGAATTGTCCATTAATCTTATGAATAATGCCTCTGTAGCAATAGCACTGTGATTATCATCTTTGCCTAGTCTCTGCGCTGTGCTTTTATTTGCAAATTCTTGCAAGATATGAAATCCACCACAATTCTCATATTGTTCTTCAAGTACCCGTTGTTTCTTTTCATAGCTGTATTTGTTACTTTATAGGAAGTTCTATGTATTGCACTGATGAAATTTATCTCTGAGATCTACACCAATTCCTGCTGCAGGTTTCTCTTGTATTATTCTTGGATATTCTGTTATTTTAATTTTATGAGGACACTTTTTATTCATCAATCTGGATTGTGTAATTTTGTTTGCTATGCAAACTCCATTTGTTCTTTCAAGTTCCTTCCAGTAGTTTTATTCAAGCATTTTGGCCAGGGTTCCAGCCAGAAATCAGTTCTCTGTCAGCGCACATCCTTAAAATGATAAGGCTGCTTTCTCCTTAAGAGATAATTCATCATTTTTATTGACCTTTATGTTTTTGTCACTCACAGGCTTCACTTTTGCAGAGGTCAGTACTCCTCAAATTTCTGCTATAAAGTTTTATAATTCATTTTCCCTGCTTTGGTCAACTGGAAATTATAAAACATAGCAGGTGTATCAAAATATCTGTTATCTTTTAAGAGGGAGTGGTTTATGGAGCCATGCATCAGGTTAAGGGAGGGTGGGCTTCAGCACCATGTGACAGACATGCTGTAAGGCAGCAGATGAGGATGAAGGAGGCCTGAAGCGCATAGTGTGAGAGGAGCTGGGTTTGAGTACGGAATATAGTACTGTCAGTCTTGAGAGATGAAGGGAATTGGCATGCAGAAGGGAGTGGAAGAGGATCAGGATGAGGGGGCAATTGTCTCTGGAGGGTGGTGTGTGTTTCCTCTGCTGTGCTCAACCCACAGTGGAGTTAAACATCATCACCATGCAGTAAATAAGAACCATATTATTAACCTGAGGGTCAGTACTAAGAGAGATTTCCATCAGTGGTGCAGAAGCCCAGGGAATCTATTCCATTCATTTTACAAATCAGAATTGATCTGGTCCCAGGTTTGTTTGTTTTTTCTTAAGATCCAGTGCCTAAGACTTAACTGCATTTTGATTGTTTCCACGGCAGTTCTTTACAGCAAATCCATCAGGCTTTCAATGCACATCATCTTTCACTGCGATTCAGTTCATGTCTACACGAGTAGGCTTAAGCAGTTTCAATTCCCATGCTAGGGCTGTGGGAAAATGACTGGGCTGCTGGGTAGACCCTGACCACAGCTGTGCAAGCTGAACAGGGTCTGGAAAACTGCTGGACATGACGTGGGAAATCATAGAACTTAAAAAGCTGTGAGAATCTGACAGCAGTTACAGACAGCACCATGGGGAATAGCTGAACCTCACAGGTGGTTAAGGCAGAATTATATGACAAACAGATGAAGTCCATGGGTAATTGGACTGGTGCATTAGAGACCTTTAGGGGTGTAGAGTGCAAGGCCAGCAGCACCCAGGTGACCTGTTTAAATAACAACGTGTAAGATACATTTATGATAATCTCACTCATGTTGCCTTCATGCAGCAGATGCTAGAAAGTATCATAATCTGTCTTTACCAATCCTACATGGGGTGTTTATTCATTAGTGTTTCAGTTTGAATCAGAAGCACAGCTTAGAGGAGAGACTCCTGATCATTCCCAATGACTGGGCCATTAACAGTGAGCAGAGATCACAGGGCATGAACTGGACTCCTCTCCTACAAAACTAAACCAAAGTTGAGCTCCAGGAAGACTCTCTGACTTCTAATGGGAACTCAGTTTTGTGCAACCAGGCTACAACTAGCAGGAAGCAAAACCCACTGAAGTGATAGAGAAGGGGTCATGCGGTCATCCTAAACACAAACAGTGTGGATGTCGGCTCCGCAGCACTGACCATTTTGCTGTGCGATTGGGCTGTGCTTCTTGCTAATGAAGATGTACAAGGGTGGTGTCCAACTTCATGTGCTCCTGGCAGAGCCCGTTCATCCATACTGCGCTTGGAAAGCTGTATTACCTGCCTGTAGGTGTAACCTTCCATATCAACAAGTGTCTCCTCAACAGTGTGAGTTATGCCTTTTGTTTTGCTTGTTGATTGCCTGATACCTGACATACGATTAAATGTAAGGCTACATTCGGTCCTAAAATACTCGGTCGTATTCACTGGCTTTGGGAAGCAAAGCTTGATACAGTGCTCACATGGTCTATGAGTTCTTACTCTTCCATATTTTTCCTGAGGTGATTTAAGTTTCTCTGTATCAACGCACACACTTGCAATAAAAGGAGCATTTTTCTGACATTTTACCCTGTTGTGGGAAGAGTTACTGTGTGAAAATTCAGTCTTTAACTCCATGTGTTCCACAAGAAAAAACATCATTAGATATCCTCAGAAAGAAATGCTGAGGATCCCATGACCCTAGCCTGCTGTTTCTAACAACTGTAGAAATGACTACTGAATAGTGACAGAAAGCGTGTGCTGAACCTAGGAGGAAGGTAATAAAATGACGTGTTTTAGGAATTCCCAAGTTTGTTGAGAAAAAAAAAGAGAAATGTCATTACTGTTGTTATCACCATACAAGCATATACCTAACTTTCTGTAAGACAGGTCTGCATTATAAAACCATGTTGCTAATGTCTTAGCTGTGCAAAATCCTCATCAAAATAATGAGCCAAACATTATTTTTTACTTTTTCTACCTTTGAAAAGAAGATTCAATTTATATTTTTTACTAAGTTTGTTGGTAGTCTTCTCCCGAAAGACAACTTTTGGGGCTTTCTGGGGTTTTCTTTAAGAAACTTAAAAAAGTAATACAAAAGAAACTTTCAGCAATTAGTAAGATGTTTCTTGACTACTATTAAAGCTTAATTCTGTTGAAATACTTAATGTTAAATTATTCCAGAAGCTGCAATCAAGTGGTTTTTTTTTTTCAGAAAACTGAGAAGTACTGTAACATCTCATGATAGACTGTTATATTATGCTCTGGTTCTTATGGACATTTCAATGAGATTTCAGTGATAAGCTAAAATGCCAAATATACTTTTTACTGTGAAGATAAAAATACTCTACCATCTGTGCTGCTTATCTTAATCTTTACTTTTTAGTTGAAAACAATTATGTCAATTTTCAACTTTTTAGAATAAAATCATGGATCACATTTCTTGAGTTGTGATTTTATCATCATCTGCAAAATATTGACTTATTGTGGAGTCAGATCTAGGGCTCTGGAGCTAAAGGATGTAACCATTGTGCATTCTGTGAAAAATCAGAAAGTTCTCAGGGATGGATCTTCTACTGTAGATAAAAAGAACTGTACGCATATTGCTTGAAGCATAGCATCGTGCAAATATTTTTGGTGTCAAGCAATGGTGTAAATTAGGCAAGGCTAAAATAAGTGAAGTTAATGCAGAATTAAATGAGCTAAGTAAATAATTGTAATCTATTGTTACAACTTTTATATCTTAGATATATAAATGTTCATAAAGTATTATTTTAGTATATACTAAAAAGCTATAACTTCTTAGATAAAAAGCTATAACTTCTTAGACAATTTGAAGCAAATTAGTTCCTTTTCTGTGATTATGTTTTCTGTCTATAAAATGCAGGTATACATACATATTTTCTTCAAAATTACATTTCTCAAAATATTTTTGGAGACTGAGTGTTCAACTCATCATTTCTTCAGCATTACTTATTGCTATCTTGTGTAGTAATGACCGAAATTTTTCATTATGTTGTCATAGCCAATGCCATTAACACTATTTTATATCTTTGCTTTTTATTTTTATGCAGAGGTAACTACTATGAGTGTGTGTTACAATTTACATTCACTATCTCAAATCCTGGTATAAGAAAGTGGATTGGCATTTCAGAACATTACTCTAACATAAAGTAAGATTATTGGGCTTATTTTATAGCTGGAAAACTGGGACCCAAAGATCATCAAGATAAATCTAGGTGAGGTGAATCGCTATCTTAACCAGTGTACACTAGATTGCGTAGGTACTGTATATCAGAACTGGGACTGAAACTCAGACCTCATGTCTCAAGTAGAAATACTAGGGCATACTTTCCTTTAGCGATACTAAAATGCACAGCCTGCAGATATTCATTAAATAACTTAAAGACTTTAATAAACAATAGCATTTGTTAAAGTGCTCCAAAATGGTTAAATGGATCTTCGTTTTTTTGTGAACAGCTAAGATTCAGACAGATTAATGCAGCTTTTCCATTATGGACTTAATATTTCAGTACTCACTTCTGGAGTATTTAGCATTTTTTCACTGTGCTGATTAAAATCTGTTGTAGAAGATAATTATGCTGGTTTTATCATTCAAACACTCAAAACTGATTTTTAAATCTTTAAGTGGCTTGTAGTAGACTTTTATTTCTCAAAGGGTTTAGGAATCTGCTTATATTATGTCCTTTCATCATGTTCTGTGTAAATGTTAAATCAATGTAAAATTAGTACATTCCCAGTTCTAAAAAAAAAAACCTCACCCTTTTTTCATAGGAGGAAGAACTAAGAAAAAGTGGAGAAGCCAAATACGCGCACTTGAGTGATGAGCTTCACGTATTAATTGAAGTGTTTGCTCCACCTGGGGAGGCGTATTCTCGTATGAGTCATGCCTTGGAAGAAATAAAAAAATTCCTCGTTCCCGTAAGTGGCTTATAGCATTCTTCTGTGACTGGTTATGGTTTTGCTGCATTGAATTTGTGCCTTCTTTAAGCACCTTCAGCTAAGGAAAAAAAAAAAGTTCTGTTGAACATTCATCTTTCACTCTTTTGTCTCAGGGAGATGCCAAACAGGCCATTAATTGTCACAGTTGATCGCCTGATATATTTTCTAGATGTTTTATTATTTCCATTTGTCATTGTTTTTTGCTTTCCTTTCTTGCTTTTTGGAGGGAAGGGTGGATTATTTTTTTTTTCTGGTTGCAGACATTAGTCATTAGTATGGGAGTATACTTTCAAGATTTTTGAATATTTAAGTCTGTAAAAACATTTTTGTGTGTGCAATGATTTATCTAAGTAACTTGCTAATGAAGTTAATGAATCTTTTGTGGAAAAAACAACATGAGCAAAACATCCTTCAGACATTTCTGTTTAGGCAGGTTGTCGTGACTCAGACCACGGTTTAGCAATCCTCTGTCAGCTAAGAGAGCGCAGAAATGTATTCTAAAGCTGGGAACTTTTCAATTTGATTAATACTATACTACTATACTACATCACTTCCTAAAATAGTTACCTTTTTGTCTATTGATTTTCCATCAAACTCCCCAAAATTTATTTTCTCCACATTTATACAGTATTCCATTATATTTTCATACTTAAAATTTGTACTAGAATTTAAGCATACGCATACTAAATACTAAGTAAAGGTTGCTTTGTGTAGTACTTGAATTACATGAGTTATCGTCTGAAGTCTATCCTGAGACTATTTAGCACTCTAAAAAGTTCAGAACTTGCATTCCTTAAAAAAAATATAATGGGAGCTTTTTTCTATTTGTGATAAATAAATGAAGTGCAGTATCTGTTCATATCTCTCGATAATAACGGAAGGATTCAATGAATGCCTTTTTATTATGAGTAACATGAAGGCAAGAAAAGAGATGTTCAGGTGAGGCATACGCGTATTTGCATGGCAGAACTTAAACGTGTTATTTGGTGGGGGCTTCTTGGTGGGGCAAAAGGAGAATACATTACAAGTACAATATTTAAGTACAGTATTTAAAGTGTTCAAATTTTTTAGAGTAACTAAATTTTTTTTTCAAGAATACAAAATAAGTAACTTAAAATCATTAAATATAAACAGCTGAATAATCGTTTTAAATAATGAAGTTTATTGCCACCAAGTGAGCGCCCATAAATGAGCTACATTTTGAACAAGTTGACCCTATCTTTCTGATTCTCCCTTTCCATCCCCTTATTATGCTTCCAGTTTGGGAACACTGGTAATAAAATACTATTTCAAATTCTGGGAAATAACCCTGAGACAAGAAAGCATTTTTTTCATGATTTCTGACTTTGTGTTGAACATATAATACAAGGAACAATTTAGGTCAGTGTCGTAATGCTGGCAACATAATGTGGAATGGCATTTTGGCTGCAAGTTAATGGCGAAGATCTGCCAAGCCATAGCACTGAAAGAAAATTTATAGTTAAGTAACATGTTCCTGAAAAGTCTGGAGTGTTATAGCTAAAAATGGTAACAGGGCCAATTATGAAGATTGCCACCCTCTGTCCTTTGGGTAACCCTATTTCCAGTTGTTCGTGACTTTGCCAGACTCTAATTTGTTTCTGTAAGGGTTTCCTGTTTGAAGTTATCTTTGTATGTCCTCTGCATTCTGGAAGAGAGCTCCTGCATTATAGCATGATGCAGTGGTGATGGTACCTGTTCCCACGCCGCTTGGATTTTTAACATCCATTGTGTATTCTGTCCAGCCTGAGAAATGTGTTCTGGGTGAGTAAGGGAGAGAGAGCAGTGTATGATGACAGTGGTGTTAAAATTTGTGGCATGTTGCTGTTGTAAATATTCAGCATCTGCGCAAGCATATATTTTGGGTGACACATTATTTATTGATAAGGTTTATATGTATTTTTCAGCACAAGTATAATAGCTACATTGGAGGAAATATAAAAGCAGGATCTTTGTTACAAGACTGTGAACTTGCTTGGCAGCAGCAATAATCACTCCAAACAAGTAACAATTGTACTTTATGACTTGTTTGTTAGTTTTATCCCCTCTGCTTCATTTCAGATTTATAACAATTTACAAAGCAATTATTAACTGGCTGGTTACAACATGTGTCAAGGGGTTTACACTCAAAAAACTTGCACTAGAAAATTTCCTTTTTGTTCCCTACTTACATCATATCTTGAATTTGTTTTATGATGTTTTGTTGTTTTTAAGACCTAATTTATTGCAGCAGTGAATACTAGAATTGCATGACAGGGATGAAAGCAGTAGAATCTAACAGTTTTATTTATACCAAATCAAGGATGCAATAAACTATTCAAATGAGTTTTCACATTGCTTATGAATTTTGTGAAGTTTAAGTGAAATATTTGTCTCAGAAATTACATTGATTGTGTCAGTAAGATGGAAGAATTTTTTTTATACTTTATCCATAAGTTTTAATGAGTCTGAATTTTAAAATAAATGCCTCGAGAATGTAATAATAGAAAAAGAAGGATGTAGAATAGGACTGAGGAAAAAAAAAGAAAGAATGTTTATTAGCTGAAGCAAAGTTTTAATGAACAAGGACTTCTGATTTAAATGTGATTACTTAATTTTCACTTTCAACCTTGCCCCATAATAGCATAAAAAATTTTTACTAGTGAAGATTTCCCCCCCAAGTCAGAGGTAGAGACTAAGTACCGCTATTTACACCGGCTGTTCCACATGTTAACACATTTCAAAGCTGCATGCGGCTCAGCCTTAGGTGGTGCGTTGGGGTCCCTCCAACAGGCATTTCCGTGAATGATTGAACCCCCAATGTCTGCAGCCTTCGGCGGTTCGCTGACTGACACGCTTTTAAATCCAAGCTGCTTCATTTACTGTCTGCTGCTTCCATTTTGCAAATGGCTTGAGGTCTGCGTGAGAGCTGCCGTCGGGGCGTTGCTGACTGGTGGATAAGATTGATTTTGCAACTTACTTTATGGGTTTTATGAAAACTTTGGCTTTTGGGGGATTCTTATACCCAATTACTAGCTAGATATTGTGCTTCATTTTATTTTGGCATTTACTTTCAATATGAAAATTTGAATATAATTAAAATATGAAAAATAAAAAAACCCATGATTAAGTAAATAGGGTTAATACCTCAGAGTTTTGAAACCCAACTGCATGCTCCTTTTTTTTTTTTTTTCACAACCTAGTAAAAATTTAAAAAAAATGTGCTCCCCCAAGTCTAGGTTTTAGGGTAAAAATCAAATTTGGAACTGGCATTAACATAACGTAAGTTATCCAGTGTTAGCTATGTGGAAAGTACAAACAGTGGGGATGCATGGGAGGAGGACATGTATTTTGCAGATTCACCTCTGTGGCCAACACAGATGTGACAAAATCCATAGGTATCTGACTGCCAAGTACTTCTGACCCCAAACTGCCAGGGACCTAGGTCTGGGTGAGGAACCTAAGGCTGATGCTGTGTCTCAGTGCCTCAGAATGGGATGCAGGGTCAATGAACTAGAAGGGGAGATGTTTAAAATGGCCAATATGGGGGGCAAAAAGCTTAGAAGCTTTTCAAGCTCTGCTGATTTTAAAAGGTTCATAGCTATTAATGCTGTGAAACTTTCTTCACCATTAACGAGCAATGAAATGCTACATCATTCTTATCAGATATGACTATATCATTCTGATTTACATCCAAACGTGCGAATATATTTTCTGACCAAGCTTTTATTTCCATATAGTAAGGGGCTATACCATCTTTAGGAGTTTTGTGCTGCCTAACACATGATAAATATTTTTCTGATAACCATTTTCATCCCTTTAAGCAGCACATTTTTATTTGACATGGTTAGCATCCCTTGGGATGAGGAGGGAAGCAGATACTGATCATTCATTTTATGTGTGAGTGCTCTGTAATAGGGAGCTATTATGTAGAGGGCAGGTTGCAGCTGCGGTGACACGACCACTTTAAAAAGATTGTTTACAACTATGCGGTCAGATGACCAGAAATTGAACCAATTACCACTTTAAGAGCTGCTGTTCAACGTATTTGCATACATTTTCCTAACCACTTGTATCTGCTTTAAATTGAGGCATATTGGCATCACTCAAGGGCTGAGAATAAACATGTGGTGATTAAATGCAGTCCAGTTCATGGACAATCACTCATGATCATCTGCCAGTATACCTCGGTATTTTCTGAGGGTGTTTGTCAGATCAAATCAGATCAGATTACTTTATTAGGAATTAGAGTGATAAGGCAGCAGGTGAATACGGGTTTTTATGTTGTTCTTGTGAATTCAGGCTAAAATGTTTTCTAGACTTTCTTGTAGGTGCCTAAATCTCTTGTTGAGTAGTTAACTTCTATCCTTTTATCTCACCTTGCTCTGTACCATTGATTAATATTATTTTCTTACCAATCATTTAAGAAGAATAAGCATTTTCACTGATCCGGCTTCCAGCATCAGCTCTTCAGTCTTCCTAACTAAGGATGGAAAGTTACTGAGGAAAAAGAGCCTTTAAGTGAAATAAAAAGATACTAATTTCATATTGGAAGTTATTGATACCAGAATTATGTATGAAAAAATTGAGATTGGGGGTGAATAGAAAACAAACTTCAACACCAGTTTGTTTCAGTGGGAACAATTAAATAATCTTCCAGTAGAGTCAAATCCCTTGAAGGTCTTTGTCTAGCTAGTGTTTCAAAAGAAATTGTTTTACTTCAAACATATATTTACAGTATAGACAGTAACTCATGTATACTACAGACCAAAGTTGCTAATGATGTCTTATGCCATGTTGTGCTGACTCTATTGTAGTATATAGAGCATACAGTAACAATTTTTTTGTCAAAATGCAGTTTTGCCTGGTTTATAAGAAGTATATGTAGGTATATGGTGTTTATTTTGCACATTTTTTATTAGCCATCTGAATTTCTTCTGTGCTACACTACAGACGAGATATGAAATCTCTATTTCCATACCATTTCACACTCCATTGTTTTGTAATCTTACTTTTATGTCTAAATAAGCTATATTATTGGGGGGGTTGGGGGTGTCAGTCTTTTTGTCCTTTTTCAAAGAACATCAACAGGCAAAATATTTCCCTAACTATGATGGTGAGTGGCGGCACAGCTCCATCTCTAAAAAAGACAATTTTTATACCTGTCAAGGTAAATAATTTATATTTGCACGTTCTGCAAAGATACTTGCAATAATAAATAATTGCTACAGTAATTATTTAAAAACTGTGATAAGGAAATTACTTGAGCAGCCTCTTCAGTTGTGCTGGGTTCTGTTTTTCCCAGTGTGCAACAGCTCTGGCAACTTCACACACAAGTTTTCATAATCAAGGTAAAAAAATTATAAGATTCTGTCAAGGCCTAAAATGTCATAGTGCTTTACCTCTTCACAGCTTTTTTTCCTAAACTTACTTAGCAAATCAAATTATTATAAATATGTTAAAATACAAGTGTTCTCAAGAGATTTATCATAGCTTTTGGACAGTGGTTTTTAACTTTTTACAGACTCTGGAGTTTTTCTTAACCAAGATATTGGCCAATTGAGCAGCAGCACTTGCGTAGTTTAAATCACTCATTTTAAGTTTGATTAATATAGCCCTAAAGCTTTCCCTCAAAGTGAAGGTTTGGGGATGGAGACATACACTAAAATGGGCTTTTAAATTGAAATTTCAATTCCAATATTTCTCAACTCATGATTGAATTTTTATGTATTTGCTGATATACAGTATAGTTCTTTCTGCTGTGAAGCTGTGAAATGGATAGTAACACAAAGAGCACAAAATTCCTCACATATCTTTAAATTTGTGTTGGGATGAGTGGGTCTCCTGTTGGCATGCCAGACCAACAAACATCTTTTGCTTAGGCTTAGCTCCCCGGCTGCTTCAAGGTGGTATAACTACTTCACTGCCTCACCTGTACTTTAGGGCTTGATACTCCCACTCTGAGTGGATTAAGACCTTTTTAGATATGCCAGAGATGTATTTAGTCTGTGAAAACAATCCCTTGGTGATCTCTCTCACACACAAAGGAATCGATATAAAAAGCACAGCCTTATTGCCAGAGCCAGCCCTGTGTTTTGCCTTTCACATTAACCGGAGACATTAACCTGATCGGGGATTTTACACTGACGATTAACCTGAGCATACTATTGAGACATGGCTGTAGTTTAAAGAAATATTTACAACTTGCTTGGTGAGTCTGTGTTCATCAGCAATTTTATAGGCTTGTCTTGCTGTTTCCTTTTGCTAGGGTGTAGCATGTTCACCAGTGAGGGATCAGAAGCACTGATTTGGGTGTAGGTGATAAAATTCATGCAGAGAAATTTGAATCCTACAGTATTGCTCCTGGTTTCCTAATAGCAGCTCTGTAATGTGTAGCAAAAAGATGGCTGTGGTATTGCACATTCGGCTGTACAAACCCCTTCGCCTCAGAGGAATGACGAGACCCTCCTACACATCTGGCATTTTGTTTAAGAGCTGTGTGAGTACGAATTTGGCCAATCGTCTCATCAATAAAGGCTGGGTATTTGACCTGTTGAAGAGGCTGCAACTTCATGGTCTGAAAACAAAATTCCATGTGGTTCTATATAAAAGCAGGCATGGAAAGTGTATCTGAAATAATTGTTTTTCATGCAAAGAATTACATCCTAATGAAGAAAAAAAAGATGTGCAAGATGTTGTTATGTGTTTCCATCATATATATATTAGTCTTTTTTTCAGCCATCAATGTAAGAAAAGGACTGTATTTGGGTTATAAACATAAGACTGAAAGCAAGGAGATTATTTATTATTATTATTTATTATTATTAAAGAGAGCTATTTATTTTGATTCTTTCAAGGAATTGGTTTGTGGCTTAGCCAGATTGCTTTATCTCTGTTTCACTTATTTCAACAAAATGACAATGGGATTTTTGAGGTTTAATTCATTTGTGGAGGCAGACTCAAATAAAAAATTTCTTTTCCTGCTTTGATTAAAATTGAAAAGCAGATAATACCCAGGCAGTGTGTTGGGTTTGGGGCTTGTGGTTTTTTTTTGTTTCCTTGTTTTTAAAAAAAAAAGGAAGAGAGAAGGTTTTAGTGGCATTTTTTAAATTTTTATCTATTTTTTTTTAATGTAGCAACAGTCAGTGTAGAGGATTCATAGGATGCCAAGTTATGGTTGCTTAGGAAAGCATAAACGAAAAAGCACAAATACAGAATAATCTTTTCTTTGTTGTGTTCTTTCAGCTCCCAGCAGTCAAAAATTGAACCTTGTGAAGGCTGTATCCAGACCATCTTGCCTTATACCCTGTGATAGATTTTTCTTCTCTTCCCTGAGTTTGTCAAATGCTTTTTTGAACCTTCATTAAGTTTTTGCCCCCAGAAAAACATCAGGTGGCAATGGGTTTGACAGTTCAATTATGCACTGTGTGTAAAAACAAAAACCCAAAAGCCACCTTCCTCTTGTTTCTTTGAAGGCAGCTGCTTAACACCTTATGAGTACCCTCATCTTCACGCACGATTAAAAGCAATGGATGATCTTACACCAATCCTCACTCCTATGTTGTTCTGGATTTATTTCTTTTCTAAACCCCCCATCCTTTCTTGTACAGAAGCGGAGGTAGATGTGATTATCCGTGTGACATACCTCTGACTATCCTTTCCACATCCTTCTGTGTCTTCCTTGGCTTACCCCTTTCATTTTTTGTTGGGATAGGATGGCCAGGATGGCACACAGTAGCCTCATCTCAGTAGTCAAGAAGCAGTACACTAATGAAATGGATATTCTATTATTTTATAGTTTAGTTTTTCCTAGTACTATCTATCATTCTTCCCACTTGTTTGATTTGATGTTTTCTGATTGGCGTTTGTAAAAAATCCAGGGCATCTTTCTTGAATAATAATAACTAATTAAGAGCTATTTACTTTCAGTATTTTAATGTTTATCAATACTTAAGTTTAATTATTTTCATATGCATTATTTTGCATTAATCAACACTCAATTTTTTTCTGCCGTTTCTTTTTCTAATAATTGAATATAATGAGACCTTTCAGCAATTCTTTGCAGTAAGCTTTAGATTTTATTGCCCTGAATAACTTTAAATGAAATGCTGTCACCTCACTATTCAATTTTTTTAATATAATTTATAAATAGGATGAGCAAAACAGATTTTTTGAATCATTTAACAAACTCTTCCCCTCAGAAAAAAGAAAATAATAAAAACAGCCCAGCTATTCTAAATATTCTTTCTTCTATAACCAAAGAATTATTAATCAACAAGGTACTCTGGCTTACCTTTTGACAACTTTTGGTGTGGCTGATGGGAGTTTTGATCTCCATCTGTGGAGATCTTTAAAAATGGATGTCTCATTTGCTGTGTGCCATGCCATATGACATAAACCTGTTCAGAAATTATCTGTATGAAGGATAAAGGCACAGACATCCACAGAATGGACTTCTACAAGACCAGTGACAACAGCCTGAGCACAGTCAGTATGTGCAAACATGAGAAGGTTTCAGTAAGTAAAGGATATATATTTGCATATGTTCCTGATGTTTTGAAAGGTTTAAAGTGTCCTAATGGCAAGGAATAATATGACAAAACTTCATTGGTGTGAGAGATTTTTGAAAAAAAATGTATGTTCGAATACCAAGTTGAAAAGAAGAGATTGATGGTTGACTATGAAAACAGCTTTCTACAGAAAAACAGTAACTTTAGCTTAATATGTCAATGTTTTTGGTTCAGCCTGAGTGATGAAGAGAAGGCGAGAACTTATAAACAATCACTGTATAAAAATCAGGAAAAGATGCAGAGGACAGATTAATAGCAATTAAATTTATAAAATAAATATTCCATATTTAATTGAATAGTTGTGAAGAAAATATGTGGCCAGCAATGCAATGATAATACAAATGAGTTCAAGGAACATTAGAAATAAAAGGAATCCTAAAAAAGATATATACTTCAGTCCCTGGAGTTGGTAACTTTATCAATAGCATTAATGATGCAGAAAAAGCAGATTGTTTCTATAAATATCAGTTGTGTAGCTGGAAAAATATAGGATGGTGCAGTTGTATCTTACCAAAATGATACAATGCTTTGCAGTTACTAGTACAGTAAAGCTAATTTCAAGAAAATCTGTTCAGAAAAAAAGTGAGGAAAATGGAGAAAAGATCATAGTGTGCTGGTCTGAGAGCAGTTCTGTGAGCAGCAGAGCTAATGAAGGCTGAGTCCTAATGACTTTGTTTCTCGTGTTTGGATTTTGTGGGGTCAGGTAAGGGGTGTATTCTCTGTCTGAAACTTTCATGCAGTCCAGACATTCACAACTTCATTCCTTTGTAGGGTGTTTTGGTTGACCCGATCTGGGCATTTGCTCTTCAGTAAGGGCACTAACAGTATCTTCCTCACCCTTCTGGATGAGCACTTTCATGAAACTTGGAAGGATTGACTGTTTTAGGACTACGGGACATCTGTCAGGTACAGCCAGAGTTGACCAGTGAGTGAAAAGTTAATTAGGTTGGAATGACAAGCGGTGGAATAGAAACATGGCCAGTGAAAGAAAATCTTGGGGCAGCAGTGTGACTGTGTGGTGATTATGCTGTGACCAGCCTGACACCACCGGTCCTTCACTGAATAGTTGGGAAAGATTGCAACTTTTAAAAAAAATGAGCAAGGAATCTAGCCAGTGCTTTAATGTTTTTATGGCTTGAGAAAAATAAATTTGTCAACAAATCTCATTTCATAATCAATGCAAAAATTTGTTGATAAAATTAATCATGTTAGTGACACCTGATATTCTTGTAAAAATCTATCACTTGTATGATGTAATTGACAGGGCTCAAAACTTCTTAATAAGAAAGTTTCCCTAAATAGGTGTGTCTGTAGCAATTTTGTTAAGGAAGTTGGTATGTGGAACTTCTTTGTCTGTCAAAACTGGTTTGGGTATCAAATTTTGAAGATGGACAGTTGCATCTTGATATTAGATTATTTCATTTCAGCATATTCCTCTCAACACAGCAGGTTCCTTTGTGTGAAACCTACAGGGGGTACAGGTGGTGCAATACTTAGACCCTGGAGCAAAATCTGTAGCCATTAAGCAGGTGAAGAGACTTCTTGTGTGAGAGTGGTGCCTCAAAGTGCATTCCCAGCCATCAGCCCACTTACACTAACATGTAAAAAATGCTGAGCATTACTATGCATCTTATATCCTGCCTGCTTGCTAGGTTTAGGCACTTGACTTTGGAAACAGATGAGACATACCTCCAGATAAAGTAAACATGAAACTAGAAAAGAATTTTAATAAGAGAGGAGTCATTCTCCAGAGCTGCCCATAGCTGATTGACTACAAAGGGAAACTGTTGGTGACTTAGATTAAAACAAAATTAAGCTCTCGTAGGTACATAACCTTTTTGAAAAAGAAAATCTACATGAAACGTAATCTTTCTGAAGAGTCACATGGTGACATTAGAGTCTAGCGATCAATTTTGTTCAGAGCTGACTGGAGACCTTATGGAGAAAGAGGAGTGAGGCAGTCTGGTACCCAAAGCTGTCAATGGGAGTCACTTGGGAATGATGGGACAGAATCTCACTAGTGAATGGAAGCAGGAGCTCCTTCAGAGAGAGAGGCTGAGAATAGATGCGGAAGTCAACAAAAGCATGCTCAAGAGGAACTATCTCATATTTCCTATTTCAATGACTTGAGTACAATTGTTATCCACCTATTTGCTTGCCATTTTTTCTCAGCTGTTTGAAAACTCTTTGATGCATGCAGTTTATTTTTACACTTCTTACTAACTAAACGCAGAAAAAAAATATGGGACTATCTGCTTGAGACATGCTAGAACAAGATTTGTGTCTGTTGGACAATAATTCAACTTCAGTATGATTTTCATGGCTGCTTAACTTGTGAATGACCCAGTGAGTAACAACTCGGTTACAGCACTGTTGAAAACCAGAGTTTTTAGGGCCAGATTGGAGGAAGTGAGAAATTTTTGCAAGCAGGCAGTGTGACAAGCTGGGCAGAATCTGTAGCTATTTCGGATTAAGGTACATACTTACATTTCTGTTTATAATGAATATTTACCACAGAGTTAGCCTGAGAAGGACAGTACAAGAAGATATTGAACACAATAGAAAGTCCTTATTTTTTTCAGAATTTTCCTTTTGATTGTTTTTTCACTTTTATAAACTGTGTTAAAATTCAAAAATAAGATTTGGAACAATAGTGGACCCCAGGCTTTTAATTTGGCTCTAAGATTAGGGTTAAATGAATAGACGTATACTACCCAGGAACTGTCAGTAGGACAACAGGCAGGGAAACACAGGCAGAAGGTGATTTTTTCCAAACAGTGAGAGCTTCAAAAGGTCATGGAGAACTTTGCAGAAGAAAAAAAGAATACCACTTTTAAAGTGACAATTAACAGCTATTCATTGTTTTCATTATTTGCTTTACATCATTGTTACTTTTGAGGAAGTGAATAAATAATGCTTTGTTCCAAAGACACTATTTCTGAGTTGTTTAAATCTGCTCACAAGTCCCTAGCCTGTAGGATTTCCTTAGGTGCCAAATAAACGTGAGCCATCCAGTTACAGCAGACAGGGAAAAGCAGTGAAGAGGTGTGAAATAACAGTAGTTACAGCAGGTTCAGGAAACCAGAGCTGTTATCTCAGAGGGACGAAGAAAATCCCCTCAATGTCAAAAAGGGCAATTACATATGTAACACAGTGCTGAGTTACACGGGAGGCGGGTACGTATAATCTCTGCCCAGTCATTATCCTTAAACTGATCGGTTGAATATCGGTGAAAGGAATCAGTGCTAAACTAAACAAAGATTTTGCTCTGATTTTAATTGAGATTTCTTTTCTGCCTATAAACACATCAGAAAGACAGATTGTGCCTTGGGTATTGGCTGGTCTACACTTTTGTGTGTATCTTGCTTTGAAAAGCACTTAATAGATTTAAGTCAATCTGTAAAACGAGCTGCATCCAGGGTAGGAGGTTGCATACTAAACTGAAAGCAGGTGCAGTTAAAAATGGAAGTGATATAAAGCTCTGAAAAATATTTGTGCAATGGGAATCCTGAATCCTGACAGTCTGCTTCACTACAGCGTCTTCAATGTGGTACAGTGATTCGTGTCATAAAATGGTATGAGTCCCAGATATGTTATTGCATACCTGCATGAGAATGTGGTTTTGCCATCTCCATCTGTCTCCTAAGCAGTGTGAATATGCCGCAGTATGTTTAAAAAGATCTCAGTTTTAATTTGGTTAACCAGTCTTCACTCAGAGATCAACTTTTTGCATGGTCAGAAATCGTATTTTCTGCTGGAATGCAAAAGCCTGTTTTGTTTTGTTGTGCAATCACACATTGCAATAACACTTTAAAAAGTAATTTCTCCTGTGTCACATGTCAAACTAAACAGCTATCTGAGTCATATCTTTATTAATAAAATAGCAAACAATCAAAATCTAAATGTATTTCATTTTCTGCCAAACCCTAGCCTGTTCTTATGTAAATTACTGTATGCATGGGCTATAGTCAAAGGCTATTTGTACAGTATATCAATTAAATCTTGACTTGTACTTCAGCCCTTCAATCAGTTCTGAGCTAGAAGTGATTTTATATAGTTTAAGGCCAGAGGGAACAGAGAATCTGCATTGAGTTTGTGTATATTATTATCTATTATTATAGTGTACGTATTGTGTTCCATATAATGATATATATCACTATACTTAGTAGAAAGTCTATTACTATAATATAGCATAGTCTATTATTGTATAATGTTAGGCTGTTAGATTTCATTCAGCTACCCTTATACCGAGACCACCAGACTGAGTTGCGCTTCCTGCTCTCAGGTCATCCAGCTGCTCCGCACAAGTCCTCTGCTGCTGCCTGGCACCCACAGCAGGTGAGGAAAACTACCTGAATGAGCAGCTGAGGACCTTTATTTATGGAAAAATGAATCTTTCCAACCAGTCTGATTAGAGACTGAGAATCAGGAAGGGTTTTGTTACTAAACCTGGCAGTTTTCCTTCTGCTTACAGAACTGAAGCATTATGTGATGCACCTGAGAGGTTTCTCTCTACTGGCATAAACTGACTGGTGTCCTGTCTCTGAGGGTGGCAGATGTCTTGTGACTCACAAGTATTTCTGGGGAAGATAGTTATAAGGACAGGAAAGAATGCCCAGTATTGTACTGGGGTCAGAAAAGCTTCTTGACCCTTCTAAGCGATTACGCACATCTTCTTTAGACATGTATTGAGCATGATGGGAATGATCTAGGCAGTTCTGTGTCCTCAGAACTTGTGAAGAGGAAATCAAGGGAGAATTTATAGATTCGCGGATTCTGAAACTGGGAAGAACGACTATTCGCTTTGAGCCCCAGCCCACACAGGCAGTAGAATTTCTCCTAAAAACTGTACTAAATATATGTTTCGGAAAGATATCAAATCTAACTTCAAGTGCTCCAGATGATCTGGAGTTCATCGTCTTCCTCCTAAGCTTTAATTACCCTTACTGGTAGGAAACTATATCTGTTTTCAAGTTTAGCACTTTTTTGCCACTAAATTCAGTTTCCAGTTAGTAGTTCTGTGTCTTTGCCACATTAAAAGCACCTCCTCCTCTTTCCGACTATCAGTTCCCCTGTTGGGTCTCCAGAGACACAGTGTCAGTTTCCTCAAACCGGTTCTTCAGTAAATAGAACATTGTTGTTAACCCTTACTTCATAAGGCTTTTTTTTTGTTTGTTTGACTGTTCTCTCATGTCAGCTCTTGAATCCTTACCCTGTAGTCAGAAGAGCCATGTAGATTTGTGATAGTAATTTAGCCTTCACATTTGTGCCACCCACTAGTTTACAAAGCAGTACCAAAAAAGAGCTGATATAATTGTCCAGATAGGTAGTAAGAATATTTAATAGTGTTGAGGTAAGAAGTGATCTCTGAAGACATTGGTCTGCATTTTGATTTCTCTCAATTAATACTAATAAAGAAATAACTATACCGCAATACCAGTTTGTGAATCATTCAGTGTAAACCCTGTTAATTTCATCTCAGTTTTAAATCAAGACGTTCACTGATAAAAAGTTCATCTGATGTGCTTGATCTGGAAATGATTGCATTCAGTGGAAACAGTCTTACGTCCTATTCTATTAGAGAGATAAAACTTTCTATCCATATCAGGTGGTATAAATAAAGTCTCAATTTTCATTGCAGATACAGAACTGAAAAGTGAGTTAAATTTCTCTGTTTTCTGGAACAGTCTTTACAACTTCATCTGGAGACATAACTCTCTCTGACCTACTTTTTGGAGTGGGGTGAGAGAGAATTGAAAGGAATAATCACATTATATTTCCAAATGCCTGTATGTTACCCTTAATCATACTGATCACTCTTATTTCCCTGATGTCTTTTGCTTCCATTATCAGTCACCAATGTTAAAAAAATATTTGTCCATCCTTCTTATTGTCACTAGGCATTTAACCTAAAGATCTTATTGCCCAGTGCTGCCTTTTTAATATCTGTGGCATTTGGGTTATGTGGGCAGTCTGCAGGGTGCTCTTCAACAGCTCCCAGCTTTCAGTAACGTTTCTGGCTGCAGACTCACATTCCCAGACAGGTATGCCAAGAACAACTCAAGTTTCAAAAAGGCGACCCTTAAAAAATGCTGAATGTGTTCGTGATACAAAATTACAGAAAACATATCAAGATCAGCATGTACCTAGGTATCAACTAATTTTCAAGTTGAGCTTACACTGTCAGGGTAGTTTCACTACTGACTTGCTCTACATTGAACTCAGACTTTTCTTTAAGCAATTACAACTGAGCCTGTTTTAGCAACATTATAGTGTTGTTTCAGTTGCATGTTATGATGTCTAGCAGATATCCCCAAGATGAAGTCTATTCCATTATACATTCTTTTTTTCTTCTTGTGTAGTAAGAGCAGAAGTTTAAGGAACATTTTGTTTTCTTGCAGAGATGAAGTGGCTGTTACACATGCACACCTATACTCCATCCTTTGCCTGAAGAAAGCTCTATAATATTATCTGAGGGCCTGAATCTTCTCTTGCGAACGTTGTCCTTGAAATAAAGTACCATCTTCCTGTCTTTTCCTGCTGGGTAGTGCTTAGAAAAGGCATCTTCTCTGCACTTTGTTTTTGGTACCGTTACATACTGTGCTAGATCCCACCAGTAAGCGTCTCATTGGCATCCTCTAATCTAGAGTTTGTCCCATCTCTCCCATCTGAAGATGGGACCACACATAAGGCATAAAAGAATGGAGAAAGTAGAAATACCAGGATGGGAAAGTGAGAGGAAAACCAAGTGGAAAAAAGAAAACTAAAGTAAATTTAATTAATTTAAAAAAAAATTATGAATAGCAGTAGAAAGATACTATCTGCGGTTGCAGCATCTATGAAACATTTAGGTGCCTTAAGTTTTGTTTAAATTTTCAGGAAAAGTAGCTTTTGAATCAACAGTAGCATAAATATTTGTAATCCTTTTAGTTATGAAAAATTAATTCCAAAGTTTATAAGAAAACAATACTTTTTTATATTTTTTAATTTTATATTTTTCATTTTAAGTGTGATGGAAGCATTTCATAGGAGGGCAGATGCAAAAACTGGTAAACTCCACATAAAAATTACACATTGCCATTAATATATTAAGCATTGCGTGTTCTTTATTTCAAAGAGAAATTGCCATCAATTATTACAGCATGCTTATACTTTTGATGGAATATTAATAGTTTTAATTTCATTAAGATTGACAGACTAACTAGGGTCCAATTTTCCATTTGAATTTTTCCTCATTGCTGTTAAAAAACTATTTAAAATGTCACAATACCTGCAAAGATGTTGTGAGAAGGCCAGCATGACAACATCATCTTTTCATGCATGTTGGTTGAGAAATAACTGGCCCTAACTGTAAAATTTTTAAATTAAAAAAAAATAATTTAAAAAAATCAGCCACAAAAACACACACAGCAGTTGCCATATTTTCTTGAGTGAAGTCAGCAGTATGGGGCGAGGGTTGGAACAGCAGGGATGGAAGGTGAAAAGTCAGGAATAAGCACAGCTGGCAAGAAAGATCAAACGCACAACGGAAAATATCAGACAACTCAGAGAAAAAGGCACTAAATGGCATTTTTTTATTTCTTTCCATAGACATCAATATTAAATGGAATCAGGTCAGTTTTATTCTAAAGAAAATTCTGTAGGGAAGTCACAGAGTTCTTAATCAGAAATTAGTTGGGTGTTTACTCATTAACAAAGCTTTCAGAGAGACCAAAGTCAGTCATGTATACAAATACTTTATAGTTGGTGGAACTTAGGAAATAAATACAAATTTTATTCACCACAGTACTGGTACCTAATTTTAATTTTTTTCCAGCAATTTATCTCATAATGTGTTTGCCATCCAAAAAAGTAATATTTATTCCTCTTGCAGTTAACATTTTAAACAGTATTACTAGAAGATTCCTAGCTTAGAGTCCCTGTTCCCAGGGCTGGTACTGTGTTTTTTTCTGATGACGCTTAAGTAGAAGCTCTATATGCAATCCTTTTAATGATGAGCAGAGCCTGTGGCTTTCTTCTTACAGTGATGGACTTTCATAATTTGGAGATCTATCACTTTGATGATCCATAACAAAAGATTTTACTACGCAAGCTGACAGTTTTATAATAACATCTCGTTTATGGTAAGATTTATTTGTTTAATTCTAGCCACCAAAAGAGTAAAAAATATCTCAAAACCCTAATGCTAATGAAATCTGCTTGCCTCCAGGATGCCACAGGATTACAGGGTGTTCGGAGGCTCTGTCATCAGGGAGGACAGGGGGTGGCAAGCAGGTAGTCAGTTGTCCTGGGTATCTCTTTGCAAAAGGTTGTTCAACACTTGGGCACAGGGTAGAGCATTCTCTGCTCATTGCTTGGTCTAAGTCAAACGCAAGGAGTGGGAATCTTTGACAGAGGTTATTGGAAATGAAATATCTGTTTACTAAGTCATGTGTTTGCTATTCTGAACACCAGAGGCTATATGGTGGAACAAGAAGTAGCTTAGAAGGTCTATGCACCCCAGGTGGAAGGTGGATGTTGGCAAGAGAAGCCTGCTGACCTCTACTTTACTCTTTTCAAGACATCTGCAACTCTTACCACTGCTCAGCATTGCAGAATTGCTTGAGAGACTCTTCTAGGCAGCTACAGGCTGGGGAGACAACAGATATAAAGGTTTAAAACAAGGCTGGAGAAGAAATACTTTCAGTGTCAAAGGGTGTTGGAATGAGTGTCCGCTGCAATGGATGGATGAAAGGTAAGGCAGGATGTACTCATACTTGCTGGAGGAAAGGCTAACATAGCAGGCTCTATATAGTTGCTAGAGATTCCTCATTCAAAACGGGTCTGCAAAAATTTAGCTAGGATGATTCAGGAATGCTTAGGTAGATAATCAAGGAAATCACAATGAGTACTTATCAGAAGAAACACCCCTTAATAGTGTTGATGTTTACTTGATTTTGAAGAAGGAGAGATGAACCTTTCTTGTGAGTTCATCTGGCTTTCTTTATTGGTCTCCTGGGACTGCTTCAGTTGGGACTCCTCCCGTCTTTTCAGAAGTTTGCCAATCATCTCTGGTGTTTTCATATATTTTTATTCTTACCCAGGTCTTCCACAGGGGTCTTTTGCCTCTTTGAAGAAAAACAGAGGATTTGAAAGGCTTCTCAAACTAGGATCTGACTGCATTTTTTGAACAGTAATTCTGACTTGTTTTGTTGAGCCTGGGGAAAATAGTAAGAAGATCCAATTCCAAGCAGTGTAATGCAGTTTAAAGCTACCTGGTGATAGGTGTAGTTTGTGGGAAATAATTGAAACTTGACAAAAAGGTGAATGACTAAATTACATTTTGACCTAGTATCATATCAAAGTTTTTGTTGCAATTGATCAGTATGGAGTTCCACCGAGTACAAATTCCTCTGGTAACAGTGTTAACAGAGTGAGACCCTGGAATTATGTCCCAGGGAAGTACAAGACTTGCTTTCTTTTGTGTTGGATTTTTACTGTGGGCTGTGTAGCAGGAAAGGATTTCCAGGTTTATGTGTATGAATAAGGGATAAAGGTGACTACGTTGTATTCACAGACAGTGTCATAGCACTGATAAACAGCCCAGAAGTCAGGGATTTATTACAATAATTTCTTCATGCTTTGAAGAGCACTCATTGTGCTCAGAAAAGCAGTCAACATTACAAAGAACAGATCTGCAGATGGAGACAAGATTCCCTGCAAGGCTTTGGATATTTTAGGGCTGAGATATTTTAGTGGAGAGTAGCTAGTTCAATTAAAATCAGAGAAGCAATTTATTTTCTTCAAGGTTAAGTTAGAAAAGATGGAGCCTGATATTGCCATAAAGCATTGATGTTAATAAAAAGCACTCTTTTTGTCTCATTACTTTAATAGGGTTTGCTTAGGTATATTCTTCTTTTGTAAAATTGCTAGTTAAATTTATACATTGTAAGGCCATAAATATAAATTAGTGAAGAACTGAACAGTCTCTTTTCCAGTTGAAAAGCATGATTTGGAGATTATATCCTCAGGAGATTTCTGAGAGTGCTGCTAATGACATTTCATTTTCATGAAGTTCATGTGACTGAGGTTGGGAACAGGCTCCTTTTTCCTCTGTTCCCAAAAAGGTCCCTGAAAAGAAGTAGGGCACTTTATAGGAAAGAAAGTATAAACCCCTCCCCACACACGCTTACTCCATCTCTGTAATAGTCTATATGGTTCCTTTTTAAAAAGAATTAGATCTTGAACTGGCAGAGCCGGACAGTGGCATGCTAATGCACTAGCTCAACTTGTAGGACTCCACTTACCAAAGGGATGTTGGTATGATGATCTTCTAGATGATGATTCACCAATACAGGATTGTCCAAATGATACATATATCCCAAATAAATTAACACTGTAAAAACAGTATTTCTCTTCATGTACAGGGATGTTTGTGGTTGTCAATATTTTAAAATTTTCTATCAGCAGCAGGTTATTAGTGAATCAAATAAGAGTTAACGATTGTCTTTTTAGCTAGAGTCTAGCATTGATTAAGTATTGAATGTTTACTTTTAATAATTTCATTATTTTTTTAGTGTGAAAAATACACATTGCGGTGTATTAATTTTCAGATACTTGGTGATTGCTTTACCATTTTTCTCTCTCACTTTCCATTGTTGGTTCATATGCTCCAGGAAAAGATGGAGTTTATGCAAAAGCTTCCGTAACTTACCACTAAGTCCTTATCTCTTTTTTTTTAGTATTTTATTTTAAATGAAGGATTCTGCTATAATATAGTAAGGTAAAAAAATAATAAGAAATGTATTTTTCACCTATTCCCTCAAAGAAATGAGGCTGATGGAGCTGTGGCATCTGTGTATCCAAAAATTTGAAATTGAAAAATTTCAAACAAATTGGAGTAGTACAGGCTTTAAAGATGTTGTCTACAAGCTATGTGAAAACTTGTTTCTTGGTCAAGAGGAGCCTCAAAATAGTATCTTCATCAAGGAAAACCAAAAATTTAACTTTTTAAGAAAACATTCCAGCTTTCCCAAACCACATCGTGTGGTGGTAGTAAATCCGTCATGCTGTCTTATGAGCCAAATAGTGAAGGCACTTGAGTCACACGTGCAGTACAGAAGTGAGCTGAGTAGGACATGGGCTGATGGCCGGGGAGGGATCCGAAGGGATGCAGGCAGTGTGTTGGAGATGGGTGGTGAACAGGAGACTCTGGGGCCAAGGATGTAGGAGTGCTCCCTTGGGGCTTTTATGGTGAAGTTTCAGGTGGAAGTCAGCAAGGCTGGATTTAGCTCAGCAAAACTCCATGGGAAGTGAAGGAAACCAAGTCATGTTTCTTCTGCTAGAGAATAATTATCTTGAGGCAAGATGACTGTGAACGGCAAATGCAATTTTGTACTAGAAGTACTAGATTTTCCTTTTTTTAAAAAAAAACTTCCAAAATTAGAATCTGATGGCTGAGAGAAACTTTAGCAGTAAAATATTCCACCACTAGGGAAAAAAACTTGGTCATTTATTTCCTTACTCTAAGATGAAAGATATTTGGAAAAATTTAGCACTACCAAGTTCCTTAAAAGTCTTATGATGATGACCTCTTGAAGAGATGGAACTTTTGAGCAATACTTACTGCATACATGGGGGCATTAAAACCATTTTGTTTTACGGATTTTGGACAGGCACAGGTCTGTTGAGGAAAGAAAGGCTGTTATTAGCCTCTGAGTCTCACGGACCACTTAACTGCCTGCAGGCATACCAATTAAGTGGAATTATCATCCCAATTAACCATTGTCCCTTGCCAGTCAAAACTCATTTGGTTTAATTCAGCTCCCTAGGAAACGTCCCAATTAACCAGATTTCCTAATTATCTGCGTCCTGATTAAGTGAAGTGTACTAGTACAGCCTGCATTAATAAAGGAGCGTTTTCACGTTGTTGCTTAAATCATTTTCCAAAATTTTGGTTTATGGGTAATGGTCTCAGAAAATAAATGTCCCTGTTTGGGATTTTGTTCTGGTAGCTACAGACTGAGAAGTCAGTTGGGCCACCAACATAAGTAATTTCAGCAGGACTTGCCAAGAAAATGTTATTTATAAACAAAGGCAACAGAGGTGTTTATACGTCCTGCTTTAGGCTGAAGATTTCATTCAGGTGTGATGCAGCCATGAGGTTAGTACTTCGGCTGGTGAAAACTGCTGTTGCCCTTTGACCTCAAAAGATCTTTGCAGACTCGCATGAGCTGAGATATGGGTCCAGATTCTGGACACAGAATTAGGCACAGAATGTATCTGAAAGTGTGGTCTCTTCCACACACCGCATCCAGATTATATTCAGTGCTTAGTCATTATGCTGTTTGCTTCAAGGTATGATTCCATTTGTTGACAGGGAACTTCTCAGATACTCCCTGGGTCTGTGACATGTGAATAAACATGAAGCTGAGTTGCCTCCCAGTAACGTGTGACCCTAATACTTCACATCACATACATGAAACAGGAAGATAGAAGTTGTTGGAAGGTGGGGGAGCACTTGAAGAAATTAAGTGCCTCATTCATTTGATTAGATTATATTGTGAGTAGAGTGTATTGCCTTTGTAATGTTATGTAGCTGAGGCTACTAATTATAATGTTATAATGATTTTCATCCAAGAATCTTAAATCTTGACTACACAGGAACATTTGGGAAAGGAGATAGAGGTGAATCAATTACAGGTATAGAACGAAGTTCCTCTATGGATTTCTTCTAAATCGGGAATAAAAGAGCTGAATACAATTCTACACCCAGACATTTTCTGTGCCTTGTCATGACGTCTTAATTGATCTGCCTGAACTTCCCTGCACTTCCTTGTCAAAAAACCCCAAGACCCTTTCTGAAGCCTTATATGACCGCAGTTACCCTCACTGACTTGCTCAACATGGGCTTAAAATCAAGCAAACTTGGTCTTCCATTTGGAACAGGTGATTGCAGGCTGGGGGGAATGCATCACTGT
This sequence comes from Pluvialis apricaria, assembly GCA_017639485.1. NCBI lineage: Eukaryota > Metazoa > Chordata > Aves > Charadriiformes > Charadriidae > Pluvialis > Pluvialis apricaria. The sequence goes on from CM030009.1 coordinate 101,023,315, forward strand.
CCCTATTCTGACAGAGGTATGACCTAAAACTGCCAGCGCATGATATAGACCCATGGACGGAGCTTTTCAGTGATACAGAGGTTTTCATAGTGACTGTAATCTCATGTCATTCATTTCTCATTCACAAAAAACAGGTTTCCAAACTAGTCTCAGGACCTAGCACATAAACCCACAACCACTTTCATTCTCAGATCATAGAATCATAGAATGGTTTAGGTTGGAAGGGACCTTGAAGATCATCGAGTTCCAACCCCCCTGCCATAGGCAGGGACACCTCCCACTAGACCAGGCTGCCCAAGGCCACGTCCAGCCTGGCCTTGAACACCTCCAGGGATGGGGATTCAACAACCTCTATGGGCAACCTGTTTTAGTGCCTTACCACCCTTAAAGTGAAAAACTTCTTCCTAATGTTTAATCTAAACCTGCCCTCTTCCAGTTTAAAGCCATTCCCCCTCATCCTATCACTACATGCCCTAATAAAAAGTCCTTCCCCAGCTCTCCTGTAGGCCCCCTTTAGGTACTGGAAGGCCGCAATAAGATCTCCCTGGAGCCTTCTCTTCTCCAGGCTGAACAGCCCCAACTCTTTCAGCCTCTCCTCATAGGAGAGGTGCTCCATCCCTCTGATCATCCTTGTGGCTCTCCTCTGGACGCGCTCCAGGAGGTCCATGTCCTTCTTAGAAGGCCTCAGCTGGTGGAAAGGAACTCTTCTGGATGCCTGAGGGAGCTCTGCTACTTCCAGCAACTCTAATTGTTCCACTTTTGGAGTGAATATTTTTTTAGCATCTTCTTTTACGGCAATCTGACCATGACCAAGCTGAGTCAAGTTAGCACGAGGAGCCCCATATACAAGAATTAGGCCCTGCACTAACCCAGAAAAAGGCAGTCTATCAATCCTAAAATATTAAAAGCATAGCATACAGCAAAGGGACATTATTGTGCAAAAATGATAACCAAAACAATCAGGAAGTAAGCAGGCTCACAAAAAAGATAAAAGCCTGTTTTATCTTTTCTGGGTGGCTTAGGTATCTCTATTTATGTTTTAATCAGATAAAAGCAGTAGTGAAAGAGGAAAGAAAATGTCAGTGGCTTGATTGCTTTCACAGTTTTTACTGTGGGAGATATTAAAAACATTAACAATAGATGGTATCATAAGAGGTTTCTGATAACTTATAATTCTCTCCAGCCAGCTGGGAATGAAAAAGCTTGAAAATGTTTCCCAAGTGAAAAATTTCTCTGTCACAATGAAATTTTCATTTTGTGTCTTTTATGCTGTGACTTTTCTGTCAGACCCTCCTGGGATGTATTGAGTAAGGCAATATTAAAAAAATAATAATTCTCTAGAGTACTCTTTCAGCACTGTCACATAATTTGAAAACAGCCGAACCGCACTCTCATCACTCTCTCCAAGCTGAGATGAAATATTTTCATTCATGTTTGTTCCTGAGGTTTCTCAACTCTCAAAATTTGCATAAATTTTTAAGTTCCTCAAACCCTAGATAACATGCAAAATCCAAATTGGAACACTTTGATTAAAGACTATGGATCATACATATATCATCCTCAGAAGTGAAGGATCAATGTTCAACTGATATTTACCTTTTATTTTTTGAAGATTGATGAAGCAAAATAGGATTTATTTAATTTTCTCTTTACTGGGTATGTTGTATAGTTGTATTGATGACAATGATCAAAGGTGTGAATACCAAAAGATAAAATTACCAAAGACAGAATTTCAGGAGTTAACCTGCCTAAGATTAGCCAAGGTACCCATATCTTTATGGACATAGTCTCTGCAAGGAAACTGTGCAAGACAATTTAAAATGGAAATGTTTCTTTTAGCTGTATGCACGTAATTTATCACGGAAAATAAATTAAAAAAAAAGCACTTTCACTTTTTTCATTATGTTTTTTTGTGTCCAGGGCTACTGCAAATTTAACTGTTGTTTGTACAGGAAAAGTGTAGAAATGTGGTATTTTGCAATTTTTTTCTTTCACCTCATTGTTATATTAGTTGATAGAGCACGTCAGTGTTCAAAAGTCCTGGCTCTTCTGAGCTTTCTAGTTGCCAAGTTCTCTACTAATTGCAAAAACTCAAGGGAAACAGCAGAAAAGTCTTTGAAGGACAAAGCATAATGGTTGAAATGGAAACTTCTGAAGGCATGACAGAGGAGTATCAGCGCTCTAGAAGGAAAGCCTCATACAAACCTGCAGTTTTTCCTGATTTGAATTACTTTCAATATTTTCGTTTGAGTAATACTAATAGGAAAACACTCAGCATGGAAAACTAACTTGCTAATTATAACTTTATGGGATTTAGAGATGGAAGAGAGTAATCCAGGTGATCGATATCCCCCTACCCATGCCGACTTTTTCTTGTGAAAACAATCGGCGTGCCTTGTAAAAGGACCATTAAAAAATAATATATGGAAAAATGAAAATTATAAATATTAAATTTGTTTTAATTTTGTCTGTAGCTTGTGAAAATGTTGTTGCATTTAAGTAACAGAAGAAATTCCAGTTAAAAAATATTGCTATGTTCAGTTACAAGTAGTACTGTTTTGAATTTTCATCAGCATCCTGAAAGAAATAAACCAGCCCGGATTTCAGCAAAGAGTTATTAATGACAACTCCAAATTGTAGCAATTGATTATGGTCTTATCCCATTTTTAATCTGCTGATACCATGTGCCTCTGCATGTTCCTGTGAAAAAAAGTTCTAGAAATCCCCTACCTGTTGTGTAAAATATTTTGTTTCACATGTTTAAACTTTGCTTCTGCTAGCTCAATGGACAAGTAGCTCTGCTACTTGGGTTGGGGGTGGGCAGGGAGAGGAGAGAGATTTGGTGTATTAAAGTTCCTTATTCAGTTTATCCATGGTCAAATTATGTCATGATTTTGTAAACCTCGGTCTTACCCCCGTCAATATTTACTGTGTCCAGTTCTGGGCTCCCCAGTACAAGAGAGAGATGGACATAACTGGAGAGAGAACAGCAAAGGGTTATGATGATGATAAGGGGACTGGAGCATTTCTCATATAAGTAGATGCTGACAGAACTGTGACTGTTCAGCCTGGAGAAGAGAAGGCTCAGGGGGGATCTTGCCAATGCATATCAGTACCTGAAGGGTAGGTGCAAAGAAGACAGAACCAGACTCTTTTCAGTGGTGCCCAGTGACAGGACCAGAGGCAGTGAGCACAAACTGAAACACAGGAGGTGCCATATGAACATCAGGAAACACCTTTTCACTGTGAGGCTGGCTGAGCCCTGGCACAGGTTGCCCAGAGAGGTTGTGGAGTCTCTGTCCTCGGAGATACTCAAGAGCCATCTGGACACGGTCCTGGGCAACCACTTCTAGATGGCCCTGCTTGAGCAGGGGGATTAGACCAGATGACCCCCCAAAGGTGTCTTCCATCCTCAACCATTCTGTGATTCTGTGAACAGTCACCTCTCTAAACAGAAGAATCCAGGTGTCTGAAGTCTCACCTCATAAGATAGCCGCTCCATCCCCTGGTTCATTTTAGTTATCTTCCTTTGTGCCATCTCTCCGTTACATCCTCTATTATACAGTTATCCATCCTCTGTGTAACTCCATTACATCCATCCTGAGATGGGCAAACCAGAATTTCACTTGGAACACAGTATTTTACAGAAGTAAAATGAACTGTCTTGTTCTCAGTACCCTTTTTGATGATTCCTGAAGCTTTCCTGTTTTTTTTAACTGTCACTTCATATTGAGCTGTTTGGGATATTAGGGTTGATGTTTTCACTCCTGTGGAGCACTTAATCTGAGGTACTTTTAACCTCATTGACCACAGAATTCAACATGAAGTGTTTTGAGAAAATTCTGTTCATTGTAGCAAGAGTCTCATTGACTTTAATTGCAGTTCTGATTGCTGCATGACATTAAGGGAACATCTGGGAATCGCAGTTTGGAAACTAAAACCGCTAAGAACAAAAGTTGGCATAGCTGACTTGCCCAGTCCAACATATCTGTCTCTTTTGTGCTCTCCTGTCTCATGCACTGTATAGTTTCTAACTTGTAGCTGATAAAACAACTGTTCTACAAGCAGTATTTTTCAGTACACAAGGTACCTTAAGCACTATTAAATCCATATAGTGACTGAGAAGGACTCTTGTTGAAAAAGCCATTTCTTCCACCCTATCTATGGACATATTAAAATTAATTTAAAGTGTGTATTTTCAGGGTGTATTAGGAAATCAAAGATAATGTGTAGGAATATAGGCCAATACTTTTCCTGCCTTTCAATTGTAACTAAAAATGCATGTAGAAATTAAATCAAACTGCTAGTTAATTAATATAGAGCTTTTGTCTGCAGATTTTCCAGAATGCATTAGCAGCCTATTTTTACTTTTGATTTTGATTAAATATTGTACTTTACTGAATATATATTAATATTTGTTTTCACAATTGTAGACTCCTGTAAAATTCTTATATCTACCATTTAAGACTATAGAGAACATACAGAAGTCACCCCATACTTTTTTATTTATGATGTTGTCAAAACATCGCTGGCAGCTGTGAATTCCCTTGGGGAGAACTGAATCAAGTAATTGTCAGAATGAACTGTAGGGATATGCAGTTCTTTGTGTCAGTGGGTAACTGTTCTCCACTCTTTATTCTCTGGCAATTCTTAAATGAATTTTAAATCCTTGAACATATTCATAGTTATTAAACTATTTAGAGAAACGAAAAGAAATCTAACTTCTCTTTTCTGAGTTCAGTATGACTAACAGTAACTCACGCTTGTATGCCGCAAACTCAGAAGTCTCTTTCTCTCACCCCTCTCCTTGAAGAGAGACGTGGGGGAGAGCTTCTGTCGTTCACCTCAGCGGCCAGTCTAGCCCAAACCATGACAACCTGCCAGTGTTTAGATACCTTCACCCCCCCAGTTGCTTGTAGAGAAGCTATGAGTTTTGTATAGTAGTCCAGAAATAAATAGGTATTTAATTATCCAACTTGCTATATTTCATGCTTAGGGAAACTGGAAATATTCCCTGAATGAAGAGAAAAGGAAACTCTAACAGGTTCACGAACTCTGGAGTGTTGGTAGGATGCTCCTTCCACTCTGGGCTCATTGTTGAACACAAATGTATATAAAATCCTGAAAGGCTAAACCAGGGTACAAGAATTCTCTTGTCAAAGGAACTCTAATAAATTCTAACAGACAAGGATAAAAATTAACTTTTAACTGATGTTGCTACTTAAATACTGAGGTTAAAACACATATCCAGAGAGTAGCTCTCAGCTTAGGGGATATTAAATTCTTCCCTGCAGGTTGTATTAGTGCAACAGAAAGAGTGAGATGTGTCTAATCTTCTCTGTACTGTTCTGCTCATCTCCTAGTGTATGGGTTGATGATTCACATACACTTCTGGGAAATGATAAAATGTGGTTCTGAACTCCATCAAGCAAAGCTGATCTCAGACTCCCAGAGCGGAAGCTCCAACAGGGAAGCTGTCGCTTCAGCTGTGGTGTTTTATCTTGCTGCTTTTTGCAGTTTAAAGAGAGCAACACCAAAGGTACATTTCATGAGACACTTGATGCTGTAAGTGTGTACTGGGCATGTGTTGATATATACTACAGCGAGCCTCTCAAGGCACTGCAATGAAGGTAGACCTGGTGTTCAGAAATCAGGCTGAAAAGCCCATACCTTTTAAGCCTGCATTGGTTGTGAATGGTTGACAGAAGAAAAATCTATGCTCTGGCAAACTGTGGGAAAAAAGTATAGGAAACCTATGAAGGTTTTTTTGCCTTGAAGATCAGATAAATCTGAGCCAGAAAAGGTTCAGGATTGTAGTTACAACTTTAGAGCTAACTCTGCCTTACTCTCAATTTTGGTGTCTATGGCTTTCAGTATTCAAGAATGCTGAATAAGAAAAAGGCAAACTTGATCTTACATGTAGAAAACTTTTGTTTTATCATCTACAATTTATAAAGAGAAGGCAGACATTGTAATATCCAAGCGTAGGTAACAACGCTACTATTAAATTTTCCAGTTTTGCAAAGAAACTGTTTTGATCAATATTTTAATTTCACTTGGGTAGGATGGGGAAGAGATCTCAGCAGATGGTTGTCATAAACTCCATACCTCATTTTGGAATTAGCGTACAAAGCTATCCAGCTTGGCACTGACTACACAGCATAATTTTCCTGCATGTTCGTGCCAAAAGAAACCTGGCATGGAAAATATTTTTTCTAATTATTTTCAGATTTTATTAACCAACATCAAACCTGCTTAACCTGTGGTCGCTCTATCCATAAATCTGTATGTTTCATAGTTTTATGAGAAAAAAACAGCCAGTTATCATACAGCAGTGACCTAAATCACTAATTGTTAGCATTATTGGGTAACTTAATTAGAATTATCAGTAAGTTTTCTTGCTACTTTTAGTGCCTGATGGTGAGTCTGAATGAAATGGTTGTGCCTAAATTACAAGTAAACTTTTTGAGAAAAGAGAAGTTTAGAAGACATACTAATACTCATAAGGAAAAAATTGTCATTGTTAAGATTATTTAAATAAAACTCTTCTCATTTTTGTAACACTTGATTTTTTTCTAATGGGGAAACAATTCCTCACTGTATATTTTGTGAAGGTAGAAAGGTACTATCACCAGCAGAAAGTGTTCCCCGCCCATTGTCCCTCTCATCCATTGACTCGGCATACACAGTATCTTAACAAGTATTTTCATTTTACCCTAACTCTGAAATAAATAAAAAACCAAACCACTATTCAAGTGGAGGCCATCCCCCACAGGGCAGTCTGAAAGCATATTGGCCCCAGGAGAAGTTTCTGAAATTCCATGCCTGCTTTTGTAATTAGTACATTCCAAAGCTAACAACGCATTTTGTTCAGAAGTACCTCTGAAGTAAGGATAAAAATTACCTCTGACAGATACCTCTGAAAGAGATTAGGTAGGCTGTAAAAAAGGACTGAGCACCAACAAAACCCAGGAGCTTCTTGCTTACTCTGTTTTATCTGTGAAGGAAGGTTTTCCGCATGAGACAAACAGTAACATTTCAATATCAAAGACAGATGATAAAAATAATTAGAACCTCAACAGAGAAATTGGGATGCCTGTGTTTTAGATCTTATAAAAAAAGACCATTGACAAGCTCTTCTACAACATAATAGTATCAAAACAGGTGAAGTTTATTCCTCTGAATGCCCTAGCACCAAACTCCTGTCTTCTTTTCCACAATTCATTAAAGACAGCTAATGAGCAGCAAAGGTAAACACTTTCGTTCTCTGCATACTGGGACATGGGCAAGACCCAGTGGCAAGAGCTGTGTGGCAGCACTCCCACCACCACCAAACTGTGTCTGCCAGAAGAGGAGGGGAAGCCTAGGGGGGTTGTCCCACCACCAGCTGATACCCATTCTGCTGTTAGAAACTCTTCCTTCTTGTTCCTCCTAGATTTTGGTGTTTAACTGTATATGTCCTCAGCTTCTTTGGCCTCTGGCTGGTGTGGCTTCATACAGGAAGTTGACGTCTTCATAGAAGTGAGACTAATAACGTTATCAAACTTGAATTTGTTTTGTACAGAGACGTATTTTGAATTTGTTATCATACAGAGACGTAACTGGAATCCTTTTTCTGGGATATGCTCTACTTTGAATTTGTCTCTTGAACTCAGCTTTGTAACTCAGGCACTCATCTCTCTTCGGAATTGTTTGAAATATCTGATGTAACAAATTTGGATCCAAATGTCTCAAAACTTTTTTCCCGATTTTCTTGTCCTTTAACAAATGGCTAACCCATAACTTTGTTTTAAAAGAAAACATAGAACTGTAGAAAAGAGGATGGCCATTCCTTCTGTGAAAAATTATTTTTCATGTCTGCACTTTACTGAGATGTTAGATACTTTCTTTTTTCCTGTTCTTGAAAAAGAAAAGTGTGGTTTGTTCATCTTTGTGATACGTGTGACCAATGTGCAATGTGTGTCAGGCCACAACCTCCCAGAATTCAGCAATGTGAGAACAAGAGGAGTTTCCCTATAAAGCTTGAGTCTGGAAACACAAGTTGGCTTTAAGACCTACTAATGGGATAATAGAAACCAGGGAGTAAAAGTCCAAGAGAGCAAGCAGTGCTTGCTATTTTCCATTGGATCCAAATGAAACTTTATGTGCTTTGTAAACTGATATTTTAACTGATATGATTGAATGAAGAAGAGGAAAAATGAGCCCTTTAGGATTATTATCTTTTTATTCAGGGCCAGGGGAAATTAATTTATAAATAATGTACCTGCCCTTTACACTGTTATTCACATTTATGAAAGCTCCACTGGATGTTCTGCAATTATGCTAATGATATCTTTGACCCAGTGTTCAACGCAGGAAGTCTGATGCTTAAACTGTGCCTCTGTGAGTAGATTCCTCTGTTTCCTGCCTTTTATTATTTACTTTTATAAGTATGCTAAAAAAGCAAAAAAAAAAAAAAGGCTAAAGTGGTAATTAGTAGAAATAAAATCATGTGTTTTACATAGTGATCTGTACATATGTTTCAGCTTCTCCTTCTATATGTACACATGTAGATGGATTTATACATATGTTTCAACTTTTTAGTGCATAGTTTATGTTTTTCTTTGGGAATGGACAGGACAGACACTTTGAATGCAGGACAGAGTGGGAGATTCCCATACGGGTTCTCTATCATACAACTAGCAATTTTTAGCATATTAAGGGGGTGCTAATGGTGATGTTATTTTAACTCTTTTAGTCCTGATGACTAAATATGTCCTTCATAAAGAAAAATCAACTCCCCATGAACTTGTAGGTGAGTTCCCAGATGCCCATGGACTTGTAGTCAAGCATCGGGGAGAGGTAAGAATTCCTACTTTTGATTCACTGTGTAACCTTATGGAAGTTATTTAACATTGATGCAACTTGATACCTAATTAGGAAAATGAGCATAATCATACTTAATTACTGTGCCTATTTCATAGGGGAGTATGAAGATAAATTAGGTATAAGAGCTTGAAATATAAAAAGCTTTGTAAGTGGATAATATCATCCACTTGTTCAGTCTGTTGACCTCAACTGGTAATGAAAAAGCTGCAACAAATAAATGTATGAGAAAGATTTGTGTTAACTAATGATTTTTCTGCCATAGTGGGTCTTAACATATCTACATCAGAACCTTCTCAAATTATGACAAAAGAACCTGTGGCAATGACTCAGAAAATGGCATCAAAAGAGAGAAAAAAGCAAGAAACTGAAAATTACACAAAATCCCCTTCTTTGTAATGACTTACAATTCTATTGTCAGTGCGACATAAATAGTTTTCAACAGCAAGGACAGGGACGACTGTTGACCACATTTGTGTCTGATATGCTAAAATAAGCAATATCTCTTGAAATGTAGCATCATTTAGCAATATGCTACAATACATGTACAGATATGTAGATTATTATAACCTTCTGTTGCTGAGGTGCAGCAAAGATTCATTGCTAAGAAACAGTGAGCATGGACGCACTAGATCAAACAAGCACAGCAAGCAATGATGATGATGATGATGATACAAGTGACCCAGTTAGGCAGGGAAAAAAGAAGAGTGATAACTATGAGAAAAAACAGACAGATGGCTATACTAAACATAACAGACTTCTGGAAATGTCTGTAGCCCAAGGGTATAGACTTAGCTACAAGTTGACTATTGGCAGGTCATTAATCCAACATGTCGGGGAAAGAAAAAGGCTGTGCCTTAATAAAGAGGAAAAAGAAGTACTGGGCAGAAACTGAATGTATTATTCTTATGGTGCCCACTGTTTTCCCAGGAGACAAAAATGAATGCATCTTGTGTAGAAGAATAAAGCAAGCTTTAGGAAAAGGAGCCTTTAAATAGATTGTTAATTTACAACTATCCTCACGTACCCTTATTCTGCTACATTCCCTTTCACTTGTCCTTTCTTACAAGCATGATGACTGGTCCCTGCTAAAATAGCTGGATGCCATGTTTCTGGCCAGTAGTCCTCCAGTGTAGTGCCCCCATCCTAGACTATGAGTGGGACTTCACTGATCTCAGATAGTGATGCTCTTCTGTTGCCATTGTAGGTGCCATGAGGCGGAAAAGATGTTTAGTTCTTTCCTTTAGCAAACTCCTCCTAATTTCCAACTGAGAAAAATCATGTCTCCTTGGAAAAAGAAGTGAGGCTGATGATGATGGCAAGACTGGAATAACAGTTGAAAACAGAATAACAGTGAAAGCTGAATGGGATTTAAAATGACCAGAAGGAAAAGGTGGGATTGGGGAAGGAGAAACAAGTAGTGATCACAGGGTGAGCGGTGACTGGAGCAAGAAGGGGAAATTCTTCCCACACAGCAGGTTTCACCCATGACCTTGCAAAACCCATGGCCAGACTTAGGGCAGAGTGACAGGACAGACGATGGCAGTGGCAGCAAGCAGCAGCTGGGGAGGATGCAGACATTCTAGCAGGTGTTGCTGGAGTCACCGTAACACGGTGACACCCTGACACAGCCTGTGTCTTGGTAATGTGCCCCCAGGCACTGCGTGATGCCTGTGGAGCCTGTGTCTGCCCAAGTGTGTCTTTGCTATGGTCGGTACTTGTTTGACAGTTCTTGATTTTGTGGTGACTTTGTTCCTTATGTCTTGTTTATTTGCACATGATGTTTTGTACACCATCTGTTTCTTCCCTCTCTGCTTTTTCTTCTGTTCATAAGATCATAACTCGCGTTCAGTATAAATATGTATGTATACTCTTCATCTAGTATTTTAAATAGCTTGGCTTTTTGATTAGCACAGAGCTTAAGTGCCTGCCCTTACTTTGACCTTCAGACAAATGGCCAGATTTCACTTTTGTTTACGCTTATTGTAAATCCTAAATAACTCTATTGGTTGTAATGCAATTCCACTATACGCTGCTATAAATGGCAAGATAATTTAACCGAGACACAGGCCACACGCCCTTTCCGTCTGGCCACAGGAAAGATGGATGCGTGGCAGTTCAGGAATAGCTCTAGTTCTCTTCTGCGCTGCACAGGGCTCACAACCCCGGCGCTGGTCACGGCCACGGCCACCACCGTTGACGGTGTGATTGCAGGGGACTGCAGAGGGTGAGCTGTCAAAACAGGAATTGCAGCTGCCTCCTCCATTTTGCTACAGAGCTTTTTGTTTGAAAATTCATGCTCACTTTCAGCTTTAAGTCTATCACGCAATGGCTCAGCATGATGGGCACTAGCTCCACTATTTCGTGTACCATTCCTGCCTTGTAGCCTGGCTTCTTCCTGCCTCCATCTCCTAGCGCAGTTGTGTACTTTTTAGCAATACCATTGCCACCAGTCCCTTTAATGTCTTCAGTGGAGGTTTTCTGAATGACAACTCCAAGATATCGCTGGCCTCATTTTCTTGCAGCTTTCAGGAGTGAAGCAGGAGGCTGTACTTGTGTCCTCTAAGTAGTCAGACCATCACGACGCATGCAACTTTACAAGCAATGTCAGCAAGTTATTCCTTTGCTGCTCCATGCCTGGGTCATGCAGGCTCCTGTCATTGTCAGAAGTGATGTGCTCTACAGAACAGGGAAAGAACAGTAAGTCTCCTCAAATTTGTGCTGAGATGAGCGTTTAAAGAATAGCTTGTTTCTTAAGATGTCAGAAATGCTGAAGGACAGCAGCATCGGTGGGAGGGTGGGGAAGTGGAAAAAATCCCTGTGTGTCAGAGATCAACAGCTGTAACAGCACATTTTTGCACTCAAAAATAAACTTGTAGGTTACCTTGTTTTGTCACAGAGCTGGGTGAAGGAGGCACTTGAGAAGTTCTGGGAAGCAAACTGGCATTTGGGAGCCTGCTCCTCTTGGAGGCCAGCGGTGCTTTCTCACTGACCACAGCATCTGCAGCATCCCAGCATCAGAGCTTTTTTCTCTTTTACTAATGTGAATAAAGAGTGAGAGGCAGATGATAGCAGTCATAACTGACAGTCTCTAGGTTTAGTGACAAGTTTAATAATAATAATTTTGCTCTTCATCTGATGCATTCAGCGATTCTTTCCAATGTTCATAATACTTTTCAAAACAGTGACATGACTAACCAAAAGAGATTTTTCAATATATAAAATTTCTTAGTAACGTAATTCAAATATCTTTCAAATAAACATGTATTAAATAGAATAATTCAAGTAAACAGATATTAAATATAATATATTTGACATCAAGCAGGAACTATTCGTGCACACAATCAATGAAGGAACTCATTAAACAATATTGTTACTTACTATTCTGCTTATGATTCAAGTTAATCAACTAGCAGAAACGTTTTAAACAAAAAAATCAACAAAAATTTTCTTGTTTTCATTTTATTTTTTTTACTTATATGTGTATGGGAATTAAACTGGAGTTTGTGTTTAGTGATTCTAGCCCTCCGTGAAGGTAGGAAATGACAACATCTGTCTTCTAATACTGTGTTCATATATGAGGAGCGGACCTGAGCACGTACACTGCTTCCACAGGCTTTGTCCTAGTTGTCAAAGACCTCTGCCACATAATAAATGGGAAGCAGGAGATTGGAGGATAGTACCACCAGAGATATTGCAAGGTTTTTCACTGACAATTATAAATGCATACCCATAGTTTCACACACATAGCCCCCAGATAATGTGAAAAATCAGAGCAAACAAACTGTCAGTGCAGGTGATAGCATGTGTTGTTAATACAAGGAGCGGATTTCCCTAAAATCCTCTCTTTCTGATTTCCATAAATCTTCTCCATCTCTCCAGATAATCCCTACCATTTTTCTGTCTCTCCTTTCCCCATTGAATAGTCTCCAGTGGCTCCAGGCTAAATTCCTTTCCTCTGTTCATACAAGTGCACATTTTTCCTGGCCTGAGTATGATGAACAGATTTTAGCTGTCCAGGATGAAGAAGTGGGAGATGACTCAAGGAAGAAATTCAAATCCTAGAAAGGTAGCAGTTTCAGGGTTTCCCACAAACAGAACAGAAGACAACTGAGTTAAAGGAGGACATATTGCTCTTTTTCCTCTGAATTTTCGTAACTGGATTTCTCACGAGCTTTTTGGTGGGGGTGGGAAGGAAGTCCTCGAATGACACACTCTTCTCCACTGACATGCCTCTGCGGCAATCAGATTACACTGTGAGCTCTATCTTTACAGGGGGAAAAGCCTAGAAATGTTATATTTTCATTTCAAATAAGAAGTTATGAGTCTGGGATTTCTTTGATGTTCCAGACAATGATTACTGGAACCGGCACAGCCTGACTTAGTTACTAAAAGAAAGTTTAATAACTTCTGATAGGTTATTCTTCAAACTTGTGTTAAAGGCATTCAGATTGATTTTTGTTGGAAGAATTCATTCAAGTCAGACATCTCTTTTTCCTGATTTTACTTTCCTCAGATTTTTCTGTTAGGTAGAAAAATAAATGTCATTTGTAATGAAAACCAATCTTCAGCCTTTACTGTAGGACTGAATAGAAATATTTTCCTGACAAATAGCACACGGTGTTGCTTCCTTTAGAATACATAAAGAACCAGCTTCTTTCCCTGCCGTGTTTCATACAGTGATGAATATTCCATCAGCCTCAGAGTAAAAATCAAGAAACCTGTGGTTTAGGCTGGCTTTAGGTGAGTGGGCTTGTTTAGGTGTTTAAGTAAGCAAAGGAAGACTGTTATAATACTGCAGGACATAAATGTGTTGCAACTCTGTCATGCTAATAACAATTCTTGTTCTATGACATGCTACATATTGTGGCAGTCTTCCTAAAACAGCTATGAAATCTTTGTAGTAAAGAGTGGGTTTTGTCAGCTGATTAGGACATTGCTATGAACGCAGACATAACATTTTACTTCACTGTAACAAACCCAGTTGAGCAACAGAAACTATGATTATGAGACCTTTGTGGTGGTTTTGTGATCTTTACTGAGTGGGTGCCAAAGCCCAAGAACGAGAAGGATTACTTATGCAGACTCTGATGTGATAAATGACTTTTTATTTCCTCCAGATTAAATTGTGCATCTAAAACATTGCTGTAAATAGCTCTGCCAAGGTCACTTTATGGCCAGTGCCCAGCAGACTTGCACATCACATGAAAGTGTTCAGTAATTTAGACTTTATTTGAATTTTAGTAATTTGGCCTTTGAAAGCCTTCAAGTACCTTTCCTGTCAGGCTAATAGATTTAAAAGATCTGGATGAATGAGTAATCTAGTTGTGTTAGAAGGCTAGCATGGTGTATAGCTGATGCTTTTATACTATTATCGAAGAAACCACTAATTTTTGCTGTACTGAAGAAATGCATAAAGAAAAAAAAACTGTAACACGAAAACCACCATAGGTGATTTACCACTAAATACAAGACAAATCGATCTATTTTAAATAAGCCTGTGACACATTAAAGAACCAGACAAATATCAAAATCAAAAAAAAAAAAAAAAGAATCAAGAAATGAGTTGATAGATCATATACTACATATCTCTTCTCATGTAAATACACTCTCTGTCCTAAGGTCTCCAATCTACCCAAGGGTCTCTTGTCCAGTTCAGTTACAAGCTGTCTTAGGTGATCCCTAAAGGACTTTTCTCTATCTGTTATTTCCCTGCCTTCCTTATAGAAAATCCCTGCAAATTCAGGTAAACATCCGTACCGAGAGACATATCTCAAAACCATTCCTGTATTTTCATATTCTATGTGTATTCTTTTCTGCAGAAAATTATAATTTACACTTTTAGTCAGAGACAGGCATTGCATCCATATGTTGCTTAGCTAATTGTTTACTTTGTGTACATGTCCAGTGAGATTTTTGGTACCTGCAAAACAGGAAGCAATATTTTAAACAGGAACTTGTAACAGAAAGATCAGTCATTGAGTCCTAACTATGTTTCTTTCTTAGTTTTGAATTGCATAAATGTATGCATTACCTGGTGGGGAATGACTTCAAAGAATAAACTCCAGTTGTAGTACCAACTTTACATAGTGCTAATGAGAATATGCATGGAGCCATTCACTTGTTGTGGGGCAGAACAATGCCAACAGGTTAGCATAGCTGGAAAATACTCAGAAAAAAACTAAGAGAGAAAATAGAAACTAAAATAAAACTCTCAATGAAGAATGTGAGCATTATATACATATATATATACACATAAAAATAAACACACAACAGATGATTGCAATAACTTTGGAAGTTACAGTGATCATCACAACAAGTCATGGTTTCTAGATTCCTCCCCCATTATGGCAATTCTGATAGAATATTTGCATTTGATACGGAACGGTGGTCTTTTAATGCTGACCTTCAAATGACTGACAGCTGAATACGCGTAATATGATTTCAAAAACTCCTTAAAGTTGCTAAAGTGAGTATAAAGTTACTGGCAGAGAGCTAAAACAAAATGCTTTGTGTGACTTTAAAAAAGAGACTAACCATGAAGTCATTAGGATTCTCCCTTAAAAACGACAGATAATAGAAAATTGATTCTTATTTTTCAGTTTTATTATTTGTACTATGAGGACAAGACAAGTTCATTAACAGAGCCTGTATCTATAGTAACACACAAATCATCTGGAAGTCTTTTAATACATAAGAGTATTTTTCTCTATATATACACATACATGTATGCATATGCATATATATGTATGTATATGTATACACACATACATATGTATTCATTGTGTTTGATGTTTTCCAGCTTTTAAATAGCAATACAATCTCGGCCAAGAGGGAAGACATGTAATATTTAATACTTTAGCCAAACATAATTGCTAGGAAATGTCCTCACGCTGAACTGGCATCAATCAGTACAACAGTGTAATCATGTGTGCTTAATCATAGGTAGAAAATTCTAAAACAGTGAATAAAATCTCTTTCTTAAGCATTTTATTATCTAAAGGCCTAAGTGGACATAAAGCAATGCAGAGTAAGAGGATAACACATCATTATTATGTTATTATATTCAGGCTTGAGTGACAATGAAAAAGCTGAATTTGTCTGATAAGAAATGCATACTATTAAATTTGATATGTTTTAAAATAATTACCATATTATCCATCATATAGCACTTAATCTTTTATTTCATGAAATGAAAAAAGTCAGTCTATTACAGAATGGTTTACACAAATAAAACCCCCATTCTTCTAGTGATTATGTGAGAAAGAAAAATCTGGGTATGTGATCCAGACAGAAGCCATTGCAATGAAGTTTTCAGTTTGGATGGCAGTGTGTTTGAGATCCATTTTCTTTTCACCCTATAACCTTGATAAATCCTCAGCACAGGTGTACACTGTGTAGAATGAAACAGTGCACCTGGGCAAAAAATGTGTGATATCATGAAAATTACAGTAGTTGTTTCTGTCTCAGCCTCTGTGGAGCTGGACTGTGCTGGTACTCAACCCTAGATACATACGAATAATTTCAAATTAGGAACTGGTGAACTGGTTTGTTATTGCGTCTTCTTGATCTGTGCCAGATGAACGTGAAATATGTAAACTGTAATTTTATATCAGGCTTGGTACTTGTGCTAAAATGAGAAGTACTGATAATGTATGATGATTTGTATCTTACTTCTACTTCAAAAACCTGTTTAATCACATCAGGGTCTTAAATGGATGAGCATAACTTATACATCTGGTGTATTAACTTTAAGTGAGTGTTACAGTACTCTGCTATCTTAATCCAGGAAATTCATTATCCAACATCTGTTTTAGAAGGCAGCTTGCAATATCACTGGTGACAACTAGTTTCCATAGTTTCCACTGGAGTAATATATTGTATTTTCCACATCAGCACTCACTGTTGAATAGCAAACAGGTCAAATCATGGAGCTATACAATAACCACAGAAAAGGAACTACAAAGTTTTGCAGAGAATTAAGCTATTGTATCAGATGTCAGCAATGAAAGACAAAACCATTGTCGTTGCAGGAGGAAAAAGAATGTAATATTTCTCATAGGTTAATGTGAAAATAAGGTTCTAGCACTGGATTTACTTTTGTCCTAGTTACGCTAGCCTACAGGCTCAGATCATTGACTTTATACTTAGAAAGCAAGCTATTTGTTGAATTTTATACAGAAAACATCACACTTATTTTTTCTGTTCTACTTTTACACCCCAAAGTTTTCCTGTAAAGCAGGATTATAACCCTTAATTGCTGTAGAACAACTTCATTCCACATTAATAAAAACACAAAATATCTGGCAGTACAGAAGATCAATAAACACATTTATATATTAACTGTCACAGTAGAAATATTTGCAGTTAGAATACATATCACTTGGGGAATGAAAAACCAAAAAATCCAAGGATTTTATTCCCATGAAACAAATTGCATAATCCAGTGCTGAGTATTTTTATTGTCTGATTGTTAAATTTAAATGCATTCATTAAACATGTGAGTTCACTTACACCTTTTTAGATTTTGTATGCCATGGGATAGAATCGGTCAAGTATGCTACTGCAATATAATTAAAAGCTGTAAAAAGTAAAAGGCAAAATTAAGTTCCCATTTAAAATCTTGCTTTTAACTGTAGACAGACATGCTTGTCTGTGCAGATGTTTCTGTGACTGTCAGTGGTGTATGCCAGATACTGCTTTCAAACTATTCTTATGCTCGTAAAATGACCCAACATTTCTGCATTTTGAACTGGCCCTTTGAACTGGGGGGAAAAAAAAAGCTTCAGACACTTTTCCTTTCATTGGTGCAGTTTAGGTAACAATCCTGCAGTAAGCTTAAATGTCTTATACTTTGTTAACTTATGACCGTGTATAAAAAGAGTTAGGAAGAGAAAATGTGTACCACGTTGAAAAATGCAAATGCATTTTCAGAGCAATAAACACCAGTTTCTTGCAAAATCTGTTTGTGAATACAAGATGAGTACAAATACAGGCACACACAACTGCACATAGAACTAGTAAATTTACAACTCTGTGCAAGCACAGTTTTTTGTGATTCCAATCTTTTCTGGCTGCACAACCGTGTGCTTTGAAAACATGGCTGTAAATGCATGCTGTCTTAACGAAATACAATGTGGAGATAAACCCTAGCTAGTCTTAGCTGGGCATGTTCTACTGAGATGATCTGAAACTTGCATGGCAAGAAAATCTCAGACCTAAAAGAAACAGAACTACTATGAAGATTAAATTACATCTTGTAAGAGGTGGCTGTGATGCTGTGGATAAGAATTAATTTACGTTTGCAGGAGAGTGTGATGACAGTTGAACAGATCCTTTTTCAAAATTACTTCAGCCCACATTCTGGGAGTGTTTAATTCAGCATGAGAAATGAGTCATTCAGCTTCAGAGTTTTGTATGGGTTACTAGTGTGAACCTGAAACTTGTTTTTAAGCTGCCAAATAATTTAAAACATAGGGTTTCCTTTCACAGAATCACCGAGTGGTTGAGGTTGGAAGGGACCTCCAGGGGTCATCTGGTCCAAGACCCTTGCTCAAGCAGAGCCACCTCGAGCCAGTTGCCCAGGACCGTGCCCAGATAGCCTCCAAAACATCTCTGGGCAACCTGTGCCAGCATTCAGTCATCCTCACAGAAAAAAAAAACTTGCTCCTGTGTTCAGGAATGCTCCTGTGAATTTCACGTGTTTTAATTTGTACCAATTTCCTCTTGTCCTGTCAGTGGGCACTACTGAGAAGAGTCTGGCTTCCTCTTCTTCATTCCCTCCCTTCAGATGTTTATGCACATTGATAAGATCCCCCTGAGCCTTCTCCTCTCCGGGTTGAACAGCCCCAACTCTCATAGCCTCACCTCATATGAAAGATATTCCAGTCCCTTAATCATCTTAGTGACCCTATGATGGACTCACTCCAGTAACTCTGTATCTTTCTTGTACTTGGGAGCTCAGCACCAGACACAGTACTCCAAGTGTGGCCTCACCAGTGCTGAGTAGACAGGAATAATCACCTCCCTTGACCTGCTGGCAATGCTCTTTTTAATGCAGCTCAAGATACCATTGCCCCAAGGGCACATTGCTGGCACCTGGTCAGCTTGTAGTTCACCAGAACTCCAAGTTCCTTTTCTGCAAAACTTCACAAAACTGCTTTTGGGTCAGTGAGCCACCAGCATGTACTGATGCCTGGGGTTTTTCCTCCCAGGTGTAGGACTTTGCACTTCTTGTTTAACTTCGTGCTTTCCAGAGGAATTTTCTCTATCACCTTCCCAGGGACTGAGGTGAGGCTGAGCAGCCTGTAGTTCTCCAGATCTTTCTTCTCGCCCTTTTTGAAAATAGGAGTGATATCTGCTCTCTTCCAGACTTCAGGAAGCTCTTCCAATTGCCATGGCCGCTCAAGGATATTTGAGAGTGGCCTCATGATGCCATCAACCAGCTCCCTCAGCACTCATGGGTGCAGCCTGTCAGGCCCCATGGACTTATGTATGCCCCATTTGTTTAAGTGCTCCCTAACCCAACCCTCCTCCATTGAGGGAGAGTCTTCCTTGTTGCAGTCTTTCCCTGTGGTCTCAGAGGCCTGGGTTTCCTGAAGGCAGCTGAGACACCTATTCATGCTATAGGAAGGCACCTAGTCACGCTATAAAATATGGTTTAGACACTACTCTCAGTGTTGCCCTAGCTTCACACATGACTGAGCAGTTCCCTCCCCAACAGAGGTTTGTGGGACATGTCAAGAACTGGGAGCTGCAGAAGTATCAACAGTCGAATGGTGCACAGGTCCTGAGAGCATCAAGAAGGAATATGATGGGAAAGGCTTCTGTGTCATTATGGTCTTTTTTAGTTATGGAAGTGTGTTTACTTAATGGATTAGTTTAAATAATAAGTGGACTGTAGGTGGAAAAGGACTGATCCTGACCACAAATTTAGCAGCAGACAGTCACACACTGAGGAGCCAAGATAGCATCTGATACCTAGTAATAATATCCAGTGGATTTATTAACACCAATTTTGTGACTTTTCATAGTCACATCTTTTTTCTTTACTTCAAACAATGGCATATTCTGTTTGTTTGAAGACTTTGTCCATCCATCAAGACAGATCTTCTTTGTTAATTGTCAAGTAAGTACCCATGGAAAGTAATAAAACATGGAAAAATGACTTCTTGAATCAGGTAGTCAGTTCATCTTGATCAAAGCACTAGCTTTTTTCTAGAAGCCTAACAAACATAGAGCAGATTCAAGCTGGACAGTTACAATTTCCATCTCTAGCCTTTCTTCCAAGCTTAAGGTAGTGTTGCAAGTGCTGGCCTTAAACAGCCATGGACTGCTTTTCCACAATGATGGTTGTGTTCCCAGCCAAAATCTTATTCCTGTTTTTTTTGGCCCTTGAAAATATAAGTTCATCTACTGACATCTTTCTAAAAAATATTTTCTACATACAAATACTCATCAGTGCTTGAGAACCTGGTGTCTTGGATTATTTTTTTTTTTTTTTTTTTTTGTGATCTGTGGAAATTCTGTTTTCCAAATCTTCAAACATGTGGCCCTGATGTGAAAAAAAAAAAAAGACTGGTGGAAGTTAGGAAGGAACAAGTGTTTTTCCAAGAACAGAAAACAAAATGATAGTTAAATAACAATTGATTCTAGTAAAGTAAGAAAAAGGAAAGATCCCCTCTTGTAAGACCTTGCAAATTTAGGAAATCATAGCCACCAAAACTTTTGGGGACTTGAATCAAGACAGATTCATGTTCCTCTGCTGAATGTTTGTCAGACTGTGACCTTTTGCAAAGTAAGAACCAGAACATCCAGTAGAATGGAGGTATTGAAAAAAATAATAAAAGAGAAAGATTGAAAGTGAGTTTTTCTAGTACACTGCTGGAAAAACCTGAAGGATTTTCTGGTTGGAAGCTCTCAAATGAATAGTTTCTCCTAACTGAATTATGTTTGGGGAAATAGAAAATTCAGAAATTTCAAGAAGCAAAGAGACGCAATAGGATACAAGAGAGATGTTCTAAGAAGTCACGCTTGAGTCTTTAACCAGTCCCTGAGCTCCCCTCAGATGTTTTCGTTTAAAAAAACATAGGGAAAAAAAGGCAGCATTTTCAAATATTGTGTTGGCTGTACAAAAACTGAGTTAATGGTGCATTGCATTGTGTTCTGTTGCACATACAGCCTTTTTTCTTCATTCTGTATATTTTAAGTTGGTGCTGGGAAATGGCCCTGGAGAGGTGAAGGAAAGATTGTTTTGCCAATAGGACAAAACCTGGAGGCACTGGAAGCACTCCTGGTTTCTGCAGTGCACCTGGCAGTGTTTGAAAAGCTACTGGATAGGTTTCTATGGTGTATCTTTAATTTCTTTGTATCTAGGTTTATGCTTAGATGTTTAACAAGAACTGATATATTTACAAATACTCTCTCAGATGCTTGATCTCAGAAATGTGAAATGAATCCAAATGAAGGCAATCGATGAGGTGAAATGTCCACTTAAAAGAAGACTCAATGCACTCCCCAGACAGTTGCAGAAATGTGGCATTTGTAAGGCTCTGCTTATGTTAAGAAAGGCTTGTTTGGATGTTTCTCAGTATTGAAAAATCTATGGGATAGGCTCAGCAAGAGAGGAAAACTAATTTATTGGTCAGTAATATGTATTGCAATATCTCAAAAAGATTCTTCTAACAGTGCGCTCAGCCTACTTTTGCTTTAAAACCCTTTTCATAAGGATACAGATGATGGTGCTTACCAATCTGGAGTCAGTATATACTCAAGAGAACAAATGACATTCGAGGGGAGCAGTTTATTACAGCTGAGTCCAGAATCTCCAGAGAAAAGGCAGAACCACTTGAAAGTAAATAAATTAATTATAGGTTTGTTTTTGGTTTGCTCCTATTCTTTATACAGAATGAAGTGTAGGATTGGGATGGGCTTGCTTTTGGGGCTCTTGAGATTGAGGAATCCTGGGACACAGCTTCACAAATATTTCAAAATAAAAATAAATTCACAGTCGCCCTGCTGGCACACGCATGGTGATGGTGGTTCTCCAGAGAGCACTTTTTGGAAGTTAGTTGCAAACTCTTCCTTCAGCAGAGACAAGGAAGTGGATGCTCAGTGGAAAGAGTACAGGCGAGAAGAGGTGTCTGGTATCAGTCTTCTCATTTTTGTCACGTGCAGAAAAATAAAGCTAATGGTTTAGCTGCTGGTGAGTGGGCCTACAGGAGCAGACTTGAGAGCAGTTAAAATTTTCCAGTTTGTGTACTCTGAAATCACCAAGTTGAGTGATGAAAAGCTCTGGGTTTTAAAAAGCAATATCAGGTATGGTAATTCTCAGAATGCCTCAGTGAGGCTCTGGGATGACCGCAGGAAAGCCTGGACTTCAAAATTTCCAGTTAAGACAGAAATTCTCAACTCAGGTTATTTATAGGAGGTTTTAGGAATCTGAGAGAATCATGAGACTTTTACCCAAGCCACTTAGCCCGAGCGGTGGTAAGTGTAAATAACAGTGCAGGTTAGTCAGACCTGCCCAGGAGAGAGCTGAAACGGAGAATTTAATCTCATAAACCCCAGGGCTGTAAGGCTTAAATTCAATAAAATAATCTACCTTTGCTGCTAAGTAGGATTAGTTGCAGCCACCAAAAGCTGAGTACTCAGCACCTTGAGGTGTGATGAAGTCGTATGTGTTTGCCTTGGCTTGCTGTGCTGAATTTAAATGCATAACGAGACATTGATATCCAGCTCCTGTCCAGATTTGGCATTAAAACAAATGGCAGACATTGACAATTTAATTAAATTAAATGTATTTCAGTTTTAATTAAATACATTTCAGTTAAAAGAATTGATCATTTCAATTATGAAAAAAAAAGAAATGAACTAGTCTCAGTTAATTTCATTTATAGCGCTCTTTCCTTCGAAAAAGCAACAGTGGTGAAGTTACCATAATTTCTTTAGTGTCCACTCATATTTTCTATAGTGAGGTGAATTATTATATTGAAAGATGAGGTATTTAGTTGTCCTAAATTTGACACATTTAGTTCAGTTTAGCACGTTTTAATAAAATTGAATGGAAAAGTAGAAGGAATGTCTAGCATGGATTTCCATGCTTCTCAAAATCAGTAATGCAGAATTGGGTTTATTATGGTTAAATAATAACTTGGAACTATTGGGTTCATAAGCACTTGTATTCCGTTCCAAATACTTACGCTGTAAGTCTATATAATTTTTTTGTTGGAAAACATGTAATGTAAGGTGATGGCTATTTATTCCATTGATGTTAAGATAGCTCACCACAGGTTTTCTAGCAGAAGAGAAGATAGGTGAGGAACCAATAGTTAGTGCATCATTCAGCTAATAATTTTGTGTTTACAGCTGAGGCTTATTAGCACTAGCTATTATTTTTAGATAAAAATGAAGTTATATTTTTAGTTATATGACTAAAACCCCTGTATCTCCACAACTTTCCAGCTGCCCCAGCTTTTTGTCACAGAAAAGCACTGAAATCAGTGGGATCTTTTTTCTTAGTCAAGAATATAAGGCTGATTTCAAACCACAATTGTGATTCTAGAGCAAAATCAGGGGTGGGATTTGAGACCATCAGGGGTTGTTGTAACAGCCAGCAAGGCTCTGGGTGCCGGGTTTGGGTGTGTTTGTGGGGGTTGTACGCATGGGGTAACTGTCCTGAAGTCCTGACCCCAGGTGGAGTCAGTGGCTCTCACACATGGGCTCTGAATTGAGTATCACATTTGTACTGAATGGGATCTGCTTGGGAAATTCAACTTAAGTGGCGCTTGGCTAACAGTTGCTGGGATCCTCCTTCCAGCCAGAATTAGTGAGCTCAGTTTTAAGGTGGCACTGAGCTCAGCAAGGTACTTCAGTGCATGAGTCGTACTCACTCATATGTTAAAACACCTCCTAATCTGACCTTGTATTTCTAGGATTAAAGAAAAAAAAAAAAATTCTCTTAAGTCTCATTTCCTAATTATTCAATTGTATTTTCACTATCCCAATTCAGACTGAGAATTTAAGAAAGGAGGTTTATGGCCAGGATAATGTTAGCCAGATTACTAATTAATAATATTCCTTTAGGAGCCAGTCTACAATATATGCTGTACTTTAAATACCTATACTAGTTTTCATACAAATGTAATAAACAATTACAGAATCTTTTTGCTTTAGCTATTTAGGAAAAACTGAAGAATTAGTTCTAATATAAAAGAGCAATTAACATTTGGCTTGGAAAAAGTTCTATGAGCATTCCTTTCACCCAGTTCTCACATGTGTGTTATCTGTCGTAACATAAGAAAAAGAAAGCAATATTTCATCTCTGTGAATAAAAAAGAAAGTAACCTAATAGTTCCTTTTTTGTGAATTTCTGACTCATAGCACAGAATTAAATTTAATCAGTTTTTTCTTTGATAAAGGGCCAGATTAATAGCTTTAAAGAGACCTAGACATTTCAGTACAACTATATACGCACTTATATACCATGATTTGAATATTATAACAAATTAAAACAAATGTAAAACAATGTCTGCCAGTGCAGAACTTTTTGCATTGTGGTAGTTAAGAAACTAGGTAGGGTCACTTTTCAAAAATACTTTTAAAACACTTTGATATATCTATAACAGTATAGTAATGTGAAACAGAAAGAAACTGAACATGTGTTTCCCAAGCCCATCTTACCCCCTTCCCCTGTTTTCCCCTTTCAGTGCCGTGTATAGTTGCTGATTGTGTTGCTTGGAAATGATGGAAAAGTATTGAATGCTTTTGTTTCTTTTAGTACAGGAAATATTTTTAGATATTAGGAAGCTGGAGTATAATCTTTGATGACAAGATTATCATCGTGAAACTCTTTAAAAACTTAGTTTAGTTTCTATCATGTTGCATTTCTATAAAAATAAACCAGTTTATAAGAAAATACACTGGTGGGCTTGTGAGTCGGAAATGAAGCTATATGCTAATGAATCTAGTATTATCTAGGGAATACGATCACGAAGTCTGTGTGTTTTTATCAGATTTGCATCTGACCAGTATACCTGAGGTTTTTCTCTTGAGAATACAGTTTGCTCCTGTGTCCAATGCATATCATCAAGATTACCTGATGCAGGAATATACTGTATTTGGGGCAACACTTAAGTGTATGCAGAAGCAGGGATGAAGTGTAGAAGGTCATACACTAAATGGGATATCTTGCTATAAATGCATCTGTTTAAAAGCTGTTTTTCCACTTCTGAGTGCTGCTTTTAAAGAGATATTTTTTTATCTGTAATTTTCTGGCACCATTCCACATGATAGCCTTCATCTCTCCCCCCACTACACTGCCGCTCCTTGGGTTAATAGTTGTGCTTGATCTGGATCTTCAGTTGCTTCTGTTCAGATGTTCTCAGTGAGAGGGTCTTTCAGCTGTGAAGCTTATTTCACTTTTCCCCTCGAGCCTGGACTGTCTGTATTTGATCTAAAGCCAGTCTTCTTGTGCAGCCACCTGGGGAGGGATGGGTTAGGTATGCCAGCCATGAAGCAACATAAGAAGCTAAAAGATTTTGAGAGGCAGAACTTTTTGCTACCTGGTAATGAGCAGGATTTAGCTCATATTATGTTAAAAAAAAAAGCAGTGGTAAGTGTTTTAAAGTACCTGAAACCTTCTTTAATGCATGATGCAGAGCAGAAAAGGAGAAATTATAAATACAGATGCCGTATCTCGTGGTGGATAATCTTATTTACAAGAGTTTATGGAAATAACAAAATAAAATATATTCAAATTAAATAATAACAAATATAGGACTGATAACATTATTATCATGTTATATATTAAATTGTTGAGCTTGAAACTGACAATATTTTCGCCTATATCTGGCTGCATTAATTATAGCACTTGCTCAGTGTTATACACTTCACTCCTAATCTTTCATTCACCATGTACTTTTAAAAGAGTGGAGAGATACTTGGGAATGAGTATATCTGCACTTGGTACATGGTCTAAGCTTTTCTTTGACAATGATTTTCTACCTCCTGTTACTGCTTGACATTTCCTTAATAATTTTTCCTTTTGTCTCAAATCTTATTCTGAAAAGACAAAACCTGCATCTGATACCTGATGCATACCTGCCTAATGGAATTATTAAATCCATTTTTAAATTAAATCAGCTTTTTTAAACTTACATGCTTGAGAAGGTACTTTTTGCTAATTTATTGAGCTTGCAATCTATTTTGTTTTTCCAATGGCATGATTTCAACTTTTCTTATTTGATGTTTCTTCCCTTTCCTTTCCAGAGTTTTTATTTATTTCTGTATTTGCACTCTTTCTCACTTGAAGTTTGGCGTAAACTTCAGGAAGTTGAGTCTAAATCATTTTAATATTTTTAGTTTCTGTGACAGTTCTGATGGTGACCCTGAGATTCAATAGCAGCATCTTTTCACTGCCTTTTCCTCATGCTTATTGAATTTAGTGTGGAGAGGGGGATTCCTCGCATATCTGCTTACTGTCCTGTGATTGTCCTCTGTATCGTTACACTGGCTATCCATAAATCTCTCAATACTGAAACTAATTTAGATTATAGCAGTTCGAACCAAGCAGATTTAAAATATCTTTGATTCCAGCAGCGAAAATTGCTCCTGTATTTTTACAGTGCTATTACAGACCATCTTCCCAGCATGTTTGTTTGTTTGTTTGTTTTCCTTAATATGCAAAAAAGTCCTGGCTCTGGGGAGGCTGTGCTATGCTGTTTAGTTTGGGTTAGTCAGATTTCTGTGCAGAAGGAGCACATGAGAAATACAGATACTGTGTTTTCTGCCTTGACCTCTGACGAGGGATAATGCCTGAGGCACTGCTGCCTCTCTAAAGCCAAACCCTGATGGTGGTCTGAGGTTTCTGGAAGGAGTTTCCATGCCTGCTGCTACGACTGACAAAGGAAGGAAAGTCTTCATCCTTTATCTGGCTGTCAGTCCAGCTTTGCCCCGGTCTGTGCCACCAGTTTCTTCTCCACCAAGCAGCTGTGCCAGGCAGCAGTGCTGCTGGTACCGGGTCTGGTGCAGTCCCATCGGGAGAGGAGACAATGCTGCTCCGGTCAGAGTATCAGCGATACAGATGGTCTTGTTCATTTTGAGCCCACAAAAACCTACCTAGGCACAGGCTATGGCTAAAATGGACGATCAAAGAGAGATTTGGGGTCCCTGAAGGGATCCACACGCAGGATCTAGACCAGAACCCAGGTTAGTCTGGAGAAATCCTTATTCTGGAAAAACAGAGGAGCAAACACACAGGCCATGCTACGATCCCCACAGCTCCTCTGTCGAGACACAGTGCTGCTGTGATGAATCACCGTTCTGCCAGCTCCTGCTCCCAGGACGTTTCAGCTGGGTCTGTGGTGACTGAATTTAAGACATTCTCTATCCGTCTCCTGACTTAGAATAAAACCACGGTTATTAATAGATTTCAGTGTATGTTAGTAGCATTATTAAGAACATTTCTGCTCTGCATTTGTAACAGACTTAGTGCTTGCCAAGACAGTTCTTACTCCGTGGGCAGCTCATGTTATCTTAACCCTATATTGCAGTAACTCAAAAAGATACTGGTGTGGCTTTAGAAACTAATTCCTGTGTCTTGTGTCAAGTTCAGTCCCAATGGACTTTGTGTGATCAACTTGTACAGATTATCACCTAATGGGATTTTTTAAAGTTCTAAAGTGATTCAGAAGCCATAAAAGAAAGGGCAATCAACAAACCCATAGCAAGATATTTTCTTGCCCAGACTTCTCATCCTTCGTTGCTCTTTCTAGTCTCCTCAGGTCGAGCGGCATCTTTTGTTTACTGTGCCACGTGGGACCAAGAAAGTGTAGCTGCAGCCGGGCTGGATGAGACAGGCACACTAAACAAGAGTAAACATGTCTGAATTTTGCGCTGCTGTTGCCATCCCTGTTATCCTTGACAAGGACGCTGCAAACCTCCAGCGGTGGGTTAGCAGGAGGCAATATGGGTCCCACCTGGCGTAGTTGGGGAAAAAAAAGATGTACATCTACTATGTATAGCTTGTTACTTGCATTGGCTTTAATGTAAACTATAGTAGACAGTTACTCCAGCCTTAAGAGCAATTAGTGATCTCATTAG
Source organism: Pluvialis apricaria (assembly GCA_017639485.1). Lineage (NCBI taxonomy): Eukaryota > Metazoa > Chordata > Aves > Charadriiformes > Charadriidae > Pluvialis > Pluvialis apricaria. The sequence goes on from CM030009.1 coordinate 101,051,281, forward strand.
TGGTAGAGCTCCAACAAACAGCTGGGGAAGAGCCATGGCAGTCCTACTCCTCTCCCTGCCTCCTTTGAAGCAACTGGATTTTCCCAGAGGAAGACCAGCCATATCACATCCCTCCCTTCCTAGGAGCCAGTGTAAACATCCAGTGTGCATCCATAACGATTTCTTTAGGAACAGGTGGCTACACCGCCCTTCCTGCAGCCTGCTATATGCCCTCTGTTAATATTATCAATTCCCTTATATATCCTCTTCAAGTGACAGCTGTAAATAAGCACAAGTCTCTGGCAGCCAGGGTTCGCTTGAAATTAAATTCAGGGATAGGGAGCTGTCAGCTAACTGACTTCTGCAGCATCGTAGCTGTCATTTGAATGAATTACAGATCACAGTATGCATTTGTTTGGGGGCCCGTGAGCAAGAGGGGTGGAACAAATTGGTGCAAATAGCTGAAATTTAATACTAGTTTCTGCAAGTTTTTCAAACATCATGCACCCATCTTCAATGTGGTTATTTTGTGTACCTAACAGCATTTCCATGTAAACTAGAATAATCTTCTGTTGAAAGCTGTCTTTAGTATGAAAAAAGAAATTAAATTGATTGTACAATTAGATGAGGCTTATTTTGCTCTGTTCTAGCAAAGACTGAAATGTCTGGGTTGAAGTTTCATAGCAGTTGCCTATGCACAATTTACACTCTGGGATTGGCAGCTTCTCTTCAGACGCCGAGGAGCAAGACGTCCCCCCTCCCTTCCACGCTGCTTGTAGAGTGCGGTGCCCCATGCTGATGATGCCAGGCAGATTTAATTGTGCATGCTCAAAGAGAAAAATGACATCCACGCTTGGGTTAGTGCTCTCTGTGGCAAGCTGACAAATCCCCCAGCTGTCAACTAACCTCAAAGGCAAGTGTACGTGGCTCCAGCTTATGTCTGCTTGCATTCTGCCCATAGGCATTTATAAGCTGAAACTCATATTGGCTGCAACACATTCAGACTGCTACTGAGAGAAATGTATGTTCTGGTTTATGTGTTTCAATCTCTAAGGGTGACCCACACAATTAAGGTTTATTTTTCAGACAGGCTATAAGCAGGTAAAGACAGTAATTTTTTGCATATATGGCAAGTGAAAAGGCATAATGTTTATGGCTATGGATCTGGCTAAGTTGCTGATTGCTTAGAGAAAATTATTTCTTCCTTGGGCTCAGATGGATTATATTTATATTTTTATGTATTTATTGGGGTTACTGGCTGGCAGAGAACTGCGTGCACACAAAATGGCCTCATGTAAGTGCCAATATATATGGGCAAATGCAAAGAGGCATGTAGTGCTAATGCAATATTGGAGTCAAAAAGAGGACTTCTGGCAGAAGCATTGTCACTTGTGGTGCACTGCAGGCTGTCCATCTAAACCTATCATTACCTGGCACCTATGCTCTAGTGAAATAATCAGACCAATCTGCAAATGGGCAAAAAGCCATCTTAACAGATGGCTTTGACTGTAGGTAACCAGGAAACCATGCATATACATTAAACATGGGTTCAGAGAGCATGGGTCTTATCTAGGAACATCAAAACAGCTGTTGGTTTTGAGCTCCTCCGTATACGGTTGAGAACATATGCCGTACCCATCAGACACCCACGTAGGGTGGGCTAGAGCCAGCTCCCACAGTTCTGATGAACTTTGTAGGAGTTGCTTGGCTGGGCATGGTCTCAGTTACAGATTAATCTCGTGTGTTGCAATGAACTTGTATTAGAAAGATGAATTTGTATTAGAATTGTATTGGATTTAAGAGAGATTAGAAATGTATTAGAATTATTGTAAATACAATTAATTTCTACTAGAAAGACAAAGAATGAAGTTTGAGGATGCAGTTGCATCCACCTAATTTGCATGCCCAGCTGAGGCACTGTCTCACCCAAATTTTAGGTGATGGAGAGGGCCATCCAACCTATCTGGCACAATTGTCTAGGTTTCCTAAGTAGACAGTGATAGAGAGAGGCTTTGGATATGTGCAGGGAAAAGTCCTATATGTTTAAATTTTGAATGCATTACAGTCTTAGAACAGGATCTTAGAACATAAAGAAATAGCAGGATGTGCCAAATATCTCTATTGACTCAGGATTTAGTTCACCAAGCTCTTCTGGTACTGAGCAGCCAGTGCTATTCTTCTTTTTTGTAACAGTCTGATATTAAAGCACTCAGCTAGAAGGTGAGAATTCCTGGGTTCTTTGCCTCTTCAGTATAATAAACTGCACATCCTGACCTCGTGAGTCCAGGTGGGTGGTTCTCACCATACTGTGAAGCTGAATCATAGCCCAGGTCACTGTCATGAGGCCAGAAAACACAAAGCTCCAGGAACTCCTCACCACCAGTTATTTTCATAGGCTTAGTGCTTCCCCATATACACAAGGGAGCATGTGGCCAGTGTCCCTTTTAGTGTCCACAATGACTATGCATCTAAAAACAACAACAAAAAAGGGCCATATTCACATCACGTAGCTCCACCTAAAATTCAATAGGTTTTCTGTGTCCTTTTGGCTGGCTGTGGGTTTTCTGAAGCATGTACTCAATGGACATTTTAGGCTAATTGGAATTTTAGCTGCCTGAAAATAGCCCCAAGGCAGCAACATCAGAATTTAGGGGAGATACCCTAGCTTCAGGGAATCTGTGCAAGTACATGGAGCCCTGGAGCTCTTTTACTGTTGCTGGGAGCTGGGCAGGATGCAGAAGTGCCGCAGGAGTTCAAATCCATCTTCTGTTTCCTTTCTGCTACCTGAGCATGGGAAGAAAGGATCGAGGGATTAGGTGTACCTATGTCTGTGAATGTGGTGCTCTCTGTTGGCAACAGCTTCAGAGAATATTACATGCCTGAGAGAAAAAGAGTGTTTCGTAGTTCAGGCAGAGCAGACTGAGATTTCCAGGACTGTAGGACCTCTGCATGGGCCAGTTGTAAATCTGAGTTGTTGATGCCTCGGGACCTTTGGGAAACACTTTAACAATTATAGAGAAAATAACAACAAGAAAAGGATTTATTTTTGTGACTACTTTTTCACTCAGTTAAAATCAAGGAATTTGATTATTTAAATGCGAGATGTTAGTATGTAGTTGTTTGTCTATAGAATTAAGATACCTGTAAACATGTCCTAATAATAGTAACACTACGTGGAGGATAGTCTGCTCTTCGCATAATACATGGTTAGTTTAACTGTATAAGGAATGTGTGTATGCTATAAAATGTAACCTGTATGTAAGCCCCATTCATATTTCAAAATTGTCAATGTGAAGAATTGTGGTTATCATTTTAAGTTTGACTTCCCATAACTCTGCATTCTTAAGGTAGTTTGTGTTTAACCTAAATTACTGGCCTCTTAACTGTGGAGTCAGAATGAAATTCATTTGCCGCAGATAAGAGTAATGATGTTTATTAATAGTGCAAATTGTTCATACAAATGGAAAGAACTTAAATGTGCAAAGCACATCAGGACAGGAGATCACAGTCCTTAAGGGACTGATTTATCTTTGACTTCTAGTAGCCTTTGTTGTGCTAATGATAGATATATATTCCCAAAATCCGTTTCCTCTGTCTGTGCCTTACCCTTTGATTTCTTTATTAACTCTCCTCCCTTGTCACTACGTGTTCTTGTTAATTCAGATCAGGTTTTTCAGCTTGCGTCATACTTTGCTATTTTTTACCAAAACGGTTTATTGAGTTCTGTAGCAGCTTACGTGCTTTCCCCTCTTTGCCGCACCTCTCCGCGCTGCTGCCAGAAGGGCCCCTGGGTGAGCTGCCGCCAGTCGGACTCTGATACTAACGGGTTTCCTTTGTTCCTAGAGCAGACCTAATTAATCATTCCCAACCTTCATTAATAAACATGATTTTGGTAATTTGGGGTAAACGTGTTCATGTACTCCAGAATACTGAATGCTTTATCTAAATATGTAATTAGTTTTTTAGGCACTTATATAAACTTTATGATTTATGGTGGCCCTGGGTGCTACTGACTTTGCTAAGGTTGTAAATCCTTATTATTTCTAAAGTCAAGATGCAATATTTGGGTGAATGGTTGTGCGCGTGCATGGTTAGCCCACCTACAGTGGTTGTTTGCGAACGTTGACCACCGTGATACGAGTAGATGGCACCCTTAGTATCATCAGTAAATGGAAAAGCTGTTTACAGGCAATAGTGTCTTCAAGGATATAAACAAGAGCAAAACTTATAGATTAATGTATATTATCAGCTGTAAGAATAGCTATAAGATCATTGGAGACCTGTAAGAAAAGCTAAGTGTATAGAACATTTCTCATGAGCTTATTTTAATATGAGGAGCAGGGTTTTTTTCTGAAACACACTATACTACTGCGGTGTGTAGGTACTTCATTATATTTTCTTCAGTACAGGTATGTCTTGCAACATCTTGTACTCCCTCTTGGGACTAGATATATATGAAACATCAGCAGCATAATTTTGCTCATGTGCTAGGCTCTGAACTCAGCTGCAATTAAATATTCAGCAGGATACTCTGTCTCTAGCTAGACTTATGTAGCAGTTATGAAAGATTAATTCAGTGTTATGTTTCTGTTTAATGAAAGAGTTGAAGTGAGCATTTCTGTTGAAATTTTCAGATTTCAGATTTAGAAATTATGAACTTTATTATGCTTTTTAAAGGGCACATAAGATAAATTATCTATATAGAGCTATAATTTTTTATTGAAATCTTTCTCTTTCAGGATACCCATCCCAGCATCTTAATTGCAGTCTTCCATGTACTTTGTTGTCTTTACCTTGCTATTTCAAAATATATTGTACGTATTTCTTAACTGGACATGCAGTAAATAACCTGTAGCAAAACTAAGGGCATTGCATAACAGAATGGTGCAGATTTGCAGATCTTGCTGGATATTATAAATTTAATTTGGATTTTCTGTTTCGTCTATACTAAGATTTTAAATAATATGTGTGTCTAAGGAAGGAGTAGCAGCTTTGAAGCAATTTCTGGTAGAATTCATTTATACGGCAATGTTCCAAAGGAGAGACATTAAAGCAGCAACACAGAAAGTTCCAATTTCTATCCCTTGCAGGTTTTTTCTCTTTTTTTCTCCACACCCCCCCCGCCCCTCCCCCCGCCATCTTCCTCTTACAAAATTTGCTTGCATTATTAACAACGTTCAATCCCAGCACTGGTGTGGACTCTGAAGGACAAACTCAATCAGCAAGTTTCAAGTCCTAATCCTTGTAAAGCCAGTGTGAATACCAGATGATATTAAACAAGCCACAGTAGATGGTACCCGTTCAGCAATTGCTGTAAATGTGACCTCATTGATTCTATCTGTGTTTTTCCCTCTGTGTTTTAAAGAGCACATTGATTTAGGAAGATGTCTTTGGCTTATTGCCATTCACATTAGAATGATAGAAAAATGTGCAAAAAGATTTGGGGATTGGAAGGAACTGAAAGCCATTATCTGGTTTATTAGCAAATTAGGGATTTGTTTTTAATTATGATTCTGCTGCAAAAACCATGCACTATATTGTATAAATGGGGTTCTTTTCTGAATTTCATTAATAAATTTTACTCCAGCTGCACTCCCTAGAAGTTTAGAAGGGAAATTGTGACCAGGTCTACACTCTCTCAGAACACAACAGGATCAGCATCATATCTTTAAACGGTTTTCCTGGATGTGTTCAGGATGGAGGAGGAATGAGCAAGGCCCCAGTTCCACCTCACTGTTTGCTTGGTCTTTAACTTGGCTAAAAAGTGGTGTCACTTGTAATGCATCCTGGACAGTCACCTACCCGAGAAGTAGCAGGCACTGTAGCATTTTTGGACCCTTGCGTGACAGTCAATGGCAGTTGCCTGTGGGAGGATGGAAAGACTGAAGGGTTGAAATCCAATAATCCTTTCTGTTTTGAAACAGTAATTAGCTGTCGCACAGTTCAGCTGCCAGCGAGCCGGCTACTGCGGTGGGCTCTTATTACCGTGATCAGCAGGCAAAGAGCTGAATGCAAAAGGAAGGAAGCTAAGGAAAAAGGAATTTCTGACTGAGACAAAGATTGCAAAATACATAAAAATTGCCCAACATTATGTGTTTTGTATCAGTAACAAAAGGAGATTCATCCAATGTTTACTGAGCCAGCAGAAGCTTGCAGTGTTAGAGTCGATACCCTGTGGTCTTACAATGGGCCTATTTTATATCATTTAACAATATTATATAGTAAACATAGCTTTATTACTTATGAGTCCTAAAGAGAGAGCTCCTTTCAAAAGTTGTTTAGTACATGTACAGAATAACTGAAAGCTACATTCAATGGTGCTAATTGGTATTGGATTAAATCATCCAGTCAAATGACTCTAGTGTAAATTTTGCATGCTGAGGTGCAATGTAAGGTGGAATTTGTGTTTTAAGTGCGTAAAGATAGTCAGAGATGTCTGCCAAAAAATTTTTTAAAATTTATAAAATGCATTTTTTAATATAATTTCAAGTTGTTTGAGATTAGTACCTTTGGTATGTGAAAGTCCATTTGCATCTTGTATACAGCTATGTTCTTGATGTCTACCTTGTGTTTATGCTTTCTAGGCCTTGTGTGTTTTATTTTGTGTGTACATGTTCCCTATGGCCATCTTAACTACCCATATAAATTTGTCTGTCCACATATTATAGGTAGTTGTCTGCTCCTGCTTGTATGTTTTTTCAGCACGTAGGTGATAATGCAGAGCAATTCACTCAAATACCATCCATGGAATTTCTGGTTTGGATGGTTTGGCAGCTCAGCCAAAATACAAAGTTTCAGCAAGTTTCACCTTTTGCATTTCAGGATTATAATGATGAAATTCGCCAGGAGCAGCTGAGAGAACTGTCATATTTGAATGGTTCTGAGGATTCGGCACGTGGACGGGGCATTCGAGGAAGAGGGATCCGTGTGCCACCTGCAGCTCCTTCAAGGTGTGGTAACCTGAGCTATGATGCTAATAGCATTAGAAAGTGAAAACAATGGTAAAACAAACTTAGTTTAAAAAAAATAAAGAAAATCGCATACACATTATGGTCAGTAAACTAAAATGTTTTTCTTCTGATAACTTGTGTGGTCTATGGTGTGCCAGGTTCTCTGATCTACAGTTCACAGGCTACAGTAGTTGGTATACAAGTATCAAATAACAAATGAGAGCATGTTATGAAGGCAGTGAAAGGATATTTTTTGGAAAGAATATGGTCGGTATGGTCAGCAGCATAAAATCTTTGGTCAATAAAATAATATAGTCAGAAAAGGCTACTTATAGTCTGGATGGAACTTCATTTGCCAAATAATTACCTTTTTTGTATGTATACCATACCTATAATATATATATTGCATTATATATTATTTGTTATGTGTTATCAGTTTTATGTGAATTTCATAGGCATCATCTAAAAACACTGGTGTATGAAAATTTCCTGAAATCTTCCAAATATTTTTTCATATATAGGTAACATGTAGCTCTGCTTGTTCATAAGGCCAGTGTATAATCTTAATGTACTCTCTCAGAGTCGTTTTTCACTGTGAACCCTTAAGAAATTTGTTGCCTCAGGCATCTAGGTTACCTAGCTACTTCTAGGTGTCCATAGAGATCATTTCAGGATTGGTCCCAAGAAATCTACTTTTATTTTGGAGGAAACAGGATATGGAGGTGCCTTATTTTACGCTGACAGAAAAGTTGTTCTTTGGTAATTGAACTGGCTGATCTTGCCTATGACCTTTTTTTTTTCCCCTGAAGGTGTCTATCATAGTTTCTCTCAGTTCTTCCTGAATGGAATTTTTTATCCATAGTATGATGCACATACATAGGATTTTTTTACATTTGTCATTCGTGACCGTCTTCCACTCAAAGTCTTTTAGGGCTCAGAAATCAGTCTTCCTTACACCTAAGAACTCTGAAGGGCTTGACTTAATAATGGTGTTCAGAACATCACTGCAACAGACTGGCAGCTTTTAAATTAGGTTCAAAGCATAATCAGTGGAGTGCTGTCCCCCACTTGCTGCAAAATACCCAAATGATTGGATCAGTTGGACAGAACAGGGTCTTGGATGCTTTCCCTATTTACCAGTCAGAAATCCTGGGAGAACATTTAAAAAAAAAATTCCAGCTGAACTATTTTAAGCTAAATATTTATGCTAATAATTTATGGCAATAGCCTAATTATATTTGTGGTGGTGTAGCTGATACATTTGAGGCACAGGATGCCATCCAGAGGAACCCTGACAGGCTCGAGAAGTGCATCTGTGTGAACCTCATGAAGTTCAACAAGGCCAAGTGCAGGGTCCTATTCCTGGGTAATCACCAGTGTCAGCACAGGCTGGGGGATGAAGGGATTGAGAGCAGCCCTGCAGAGAAGGACTTGGGGATATTGGTAGATGAAAAGCTGGACATGAGCCAGCAATGTGCGCTTGCAACCCAGAAGGCCAACCATATCCTGGGCTGTATAACAAGAAGCGTGACCAGAAAGTTGAGGGAGGTGATTCTGCCCCTCTGCTTGGCTCTTATAGCACCCCACCTGGAGTACTGCATCCAGCTCTGGAGTGCTCACAGCACAGGAAAAGACATGGACGTGTTAGAGCTGGTCGAGAGGAGGGCCACGAAAATGTTCAGAGGGTTGGAGCACCTCTCCTGTGAGGACAGGCTGAGAGAGTTGGGGTTGTTCAGTCTGGAGAAGAGAAGGCTCCAGGGAGACCTCATTGCAGCCATTCCAGTTATAAAAGGGGCTTATAAAAAAGATGGAGAGAGCCTTTTTATCAGGGCCTGTAGTGACAAGACGGGGCAAGAGTTTTAAACTGAAAGAGGGTAGGTTTAGTTTGGACATAGGGAAGAAATCTTTTTTTGATAAGGGTGATGAGACATTGGAACATGTTTCCCAAAGAAGTTGTGGATGCCCCGTCATTGAAATTGTTCAAGGTCAGGCTGGACAGGGCTTTGAGTAACTTGATCGAGTTGAAGATGTCCCTGCCCATTGCAGGGGGGTTGGACTAGATGACCTTTAAAGGTCCTTTCCAACCCAAACCCATCTGTGATTCTGTGATTCTAAAATTGGCTACTGAAACTTATAGTAAAGTCGTGAACACCATAAGCTAGCACTATGGGTTTGGTTTTCTCAGCAGGGAATGAACCACAGTTCATACTGCTGCGGGAGACCTGAGTTCCATTCACAGCTCTGGATCTGGGTGTCACGCATGGTTATACCCTACACTCACAGTCTTCAGAAAGGGTAGCACACTCAGGAGCATACTGCTGTGAAACAAAACTCACAGAGTGCTTCCCTGACATATCCTCCTTCTAATATGTTGTATGGTATAGTTACAACAACCTCTTTTTAACCAGTAGCAGCTTCTTCTGACTTACCAATTAGTACAGCAAGGTGGATATAGCCTAAACAAACGGGAGGATGCTAAACCTCTCTGCGTGTCTGTATGCGTTGTTCTCTCTGCACAGTGGGGGAAAGCAGAATCCCATGCTACCCTTCCCTTGTGCTGAACTAAATTAGACAGGAAGAAGAGTTTCTTAGTTTCCTTTTATACTCTTGGTCTGCTTTGCCTTGCAAGTTTCTGCCATCCTGCATCATCTTCTGCCAATCAGTTTCTCCACCCACCAAAAAACACGAGAATGAGAGTGATGACTGCTCTTCTAAACTAGTTTGAGAGCAACAGAAAAAGTTACTCCTCACCTTCTTCTTCCTCTAGAACTACTTTGGACTAACTGCGACTCTATGAATTACAATGATCCAGAATTTCATTAGTACAAGCGATAAGAGGATCAGGTGTAAAAGTCACTGGATGGCTTAAAAATAATGCCTTTCCATAATATGAGTTCTGCCTGAGATACTGCCTAAAAGTGCTTGACATTGTAGCTGCCAAAACGCCAGAGTTATACAATACTTCAAGTAGTAGTAAAAATGTAAGAGCCTTTAAAATGGGGTAGCACTTGCATGTCCTCCCTTGCCATACGTGCCAGAGTGATGACTCCTTTTTGCTTTCCCCAGGGGACGTGGGGGTGCGATTCCTCCGCCCCTGCCCGGACGAGGTGCCCAAGCACCCCGAGGAGCGCCGGTCACCCGTGGAGCCCTCCCCGTCCCACCAGTGGCGAGGGGCGTGCCCACCCCTCGAGCAAGGGGTGCCCCGGCTGTCCCAGGCTACAGACCACCCCCACCACCTGCACACGAGGCCTATGAAGAATATGTAAGTAACCGCATGAATTCATAACATATGTGAGCCAAACTCTGTGGGCAACATCAAGTACCTCTGAGTTGGAAGACTCCAGGCTGATAATTCCTCTGTCTCTACTGCTTACCTGCTGATGGTGAATTACTGTCTGGGTGATGCAGTGTGTTTGCAGACCTGAGTTTGGAGTGATGTGGGTTCGTAGAATTGTTCACAGCTTAGTTTTGGATATGAGAAAGGCATGCTGGTTAGCTCTCAGGGTGTCACAGAAGATCAATACAGATATTCTAAAGACTATATTATAACTAAATGTCACTCATTACTGTAGGCAAGTTCCTAGGAATAACAGATTATATCCTTTATGAGAAAATAAGTGGGTTTTTTTGTTCTTCTGAATCCTTTTTATTACATATGAATATGTATGTGTATATTTCTATTCAACGTTGTGTTGCAGATACATAACAAATAGAAATTCAGGTAATTTTCATGAAAGCTGATACAATGACGCATATTTAGCAAGGAGCAGTACTAACTGTCACCTTTTCTTACGAGGTGTTAAAAATAATTGTGTTGTAAACATCAAAGCTTTCAAGTCATCCTCTCTAATGTTCCCTCCTGGAACTATCACCATAACAACAGATCTCCAAGTAGAGGAGAAAGTACCATCGAATAAGATGTCTGACTTTTTCCAGCTGTGGCAAATCCAAGGGTAAGATGAACATCCCATCCACTCCGTAATTCTGTCACTAGGAGGACCATTGAGAAGATAGAGTATAATTGAGAAGATGCAGTTTTATTCAATTAATGGTCTTCCTAGAACAGAAGAAAGGCAATTGAAATAGAAATTAATTTTGTTGGTAAAGCTTTACTCAACCATCTGTATTTGTAGAGTAGAGATTAGATCATGGCCACTTCAAATCAGGGACACACATTCTGTTAATGCCAAGAGTCATAACTGAACAAGAGCTGCAAAAAAGGAGGGGAAGAAAGTCACTGGGTCATTACACAGCTTCCATCTTTAAATGAGATAAAAGTCCTGCCAAATAAGGAATTTAAAAAGTATACCCCTCCTTGATAGATTGAATATTATCTCTTAGTATCAAAATGTATGTGACCTTCCTTTCTGTGCAGAACTGCATCTTTTCCTAATCCACAAGTGACAAATTTCAAAACAGAACCCTTGTAATGTAAGATTAAGATTATAAATTAAGTAAATATTTTCTTTTTTTTTTTTCATCTACAGTACTGATAAATGGGCTAGGGTATTAGACAGTTTTTAGAGGACATTTCTTATGCTTTTTCTGGACAGTAAAAGTATAGAAAGCAGGAGGAAAAGTTGAGGCAACTGGATTATCAATGTTGGGAAAGCATTCAGCCAGTTCCGCATTGTTTTGAAATGCTTACACTCTCAGGAGCACAAAATATACACATAATTAAAGGAGTCATTTTCGTTTGCAACAGATAATTCCAAGACAAAGAAACAAATGTGTTTGTGGTTCTATTTTGCCTACTTAGGTAGTAGCAAGAAACATATTGCCTTATAGGTCAAATTCAGATGTTCTGGAGATCCTTCTGTCTCCTATGTCCTTTCAAAATCTATATTCCACAGCTGGGAATACATGGGCTTCATCTGATTTGCTTTCATCCACCAGTTTGCAATGAAAATCTCTTGCCATTTTGCAAAGACTTATAAGTACAATCTAAATCATCTTGGTACCTTACGGACTGAGATAATAATTAAAACACTGTTGGTGTGCAGGTGGAAGGAAAAGTTCACTGTCATATATCCATATATTAATTTGTAAATTATATTTTAGGAGAAGATATTTTTAATCTTGCTGGAAATAATCAACGCAGTTTTTCTTTCCGAATAGAACATTACATCACATATCTGGCTGGGTGCTAAAAGCAAGTGGATCTATTTGTTGACCAGCAACAAATGTCATGTGTAATTGTTGTTCTTTCACACTGAATCCTAGAGATGAAAAACTAATTTATAATGAATAATTTATCCAATTTACTTTGTCTCATTTTCTGCTTGTAGGCAACCCACAAGCATATTGCAATTCCTTTATGTGTTTATGTTTTTCATTTTTGACTACAGTATTTCACTCCAATTTTTGCCTACTATATGCAAGCACCATTGGTTTGATTAATTGTGCACATGAATGCAATGTCATTGATTGTGAGTATCCATATTTTTGATTTTTCTTTGTTCTAATAGAACATAGTCATTTGAATGCTGAGCTTAAAGTGAACTCAAGAAATAGAATAGAATGGCTACAGCAGATTTTTTTTAAATGTTTGAACACCACTTCCTGAAAAAAAATCTTTAGATATTTGCTCAGCACTACTAATCAGAGATTGTATTGACTATTTGACCTTGAAACATCTAACTATTCAAATCTGTTTGGGTAAGCATTTAAAAGTTTGGATCACTCCTTTGTAATTATCCAATATCTAAGTATTTTGAGGTTTCCTGATGGCCTTTGTGAGAGTACATAAAAGCAAATGTCTAAAGGTTTCTCAAGAACAGTGAAATCTTGTCATTGTGGTGAATATATTCGCATTCAACATTTGAATGTTAAGCCCAACCAAAGGGAAAATAAATTGGAACAACTTTCAGAAAAGTAGTGGGCTAGAGAGGGAAGGGGGAGTGACACACCTTATGCCTTTTTCTTTACTTGATTTTGAAACAGACACATAGCTTTTATTGGGTGCAGCATATATAATATCTCAGAGGAACTTCAGGAGACTACCCGCAGGAAGAGGAGATACAGACATTAGAAAATATATGCAAAAGGAAAGAAATAGTTACTACGCAAACTTGCCTCATTTTAAAAACAGCTTATTGTGTGTGAATTTGGATGGAGAACTTAACTAACAGCTACTGGCTACTGCGCATCTTCTGAGATCAGAGGGATTGTCCTGGGTTTGTAACCCAGTGAGGAAGAGTGCTGTTCAAAGTGACTAACCTTTGTTCAGTGTGACCAATCTGTACATGCTCCTCTTCTGCTGAAGGAGAGGTCCACCAGAGTGCAGTTCAGAGCAGAAGCTTAAACTGGTCATTGTGAACTTCTCTCAGAAGAAGCTTCATTCACAAAGCTGAACTTAGCCCTTTGTCATTACTATCTGAGATAGAATTTTACACCTGTAATCCACAAGCACTGCCATACTGAAGATGTCCCTAGCTGCTGGAAGGGATTCAAAACTTTATTAAAAAACAGCCTTCTGGACTGCAGGTTCTGGTGTTTTGTTTTTTTTACTGAAAAACACACATTGTGGTTCCCTATTAAATGCATTATGGCTCATACTCCTACTCCTTCCACAAATGCAGTACACAAATTAATTTGAATTATTGCTTAATTCTTCTTTCCATGTATAGCAATACATGCCCCAACCAGTTGGCAACAGTGGCTCAGTCTTGAACTTTCCAGGCGTACCGATTTACCACAGAGCTGTGTTGTTACTCAAAGGATGCTGAAGAGCTTGAAGTGGATGGTAGGGATGGTGGCAATGCCATCAGGCTCCTTGGGTAGAACTAGTGAAAAGATGGCTGTTTGGGATTTATCGAACCAGTTTTGTAAAATAGGTTCTGGCTGTTTGGGATTTATCAAACAAATTTTGTAAATTAGGGTCATATTCTAGATTGCGTTGGACAGAGATGTTTTGAGTAGAGAGGATGGTACTGGAATTGCATTTTAATTGCCTCTTTTAAACTTACATCTTGTGCAGTTGGGTCTGAGATATTAGTCTTGTCTGTTAGACAGCTGATGTTCCATCTACAAACTTTACAGAGTTTCTATATCAGCGCACCAAGATAGGAAATGGTAAATGAAAATAAGTTCGAACGTTGTTTCCATCCTGCATCATCAGCTTCATTGACAGGGCCAATGGGAAGAATGACTTTGTGACGTTTTTTCATCACAAAGGTTAAGATTTGTTTGGTTGGACATCTACTTTTATCATCTACACAAAATATAGTAAAGGGAAATTAACACTGGTATCGTCTTTACGAATTGAGGGGAGACTTCTGGAATCTTTTATCAACAAGGATAAGCAATTTTAAAGGCTAAGGTCTTGTTGGCAACTTATGAAACAGCAAAAAGACAAGAGACGTGACTGATTGAGGTTCATGATTTATACAGAACTAAGAGTGAGAGGTGCTTCGGTAGATCTTCTGCTGGAAGGAGCACCCTACTGAGGCAACAAAGCCAATGTTCAGCACAATATGTTTTAATCTCAGCATCCAGACTTTTTCACTCAAGATTAAAGCTAAATATTTGAAGGGTGATTAGCTCAAATATAAGATAAAGATACCATTGCTTTCAGACCTTGTTTTGGAAGGCATTTGACTGTGGAGCTGTATTTCTGTGTTCTGAATCAGAAGCTAGTAATGAACTGTGCAGCAATATTTTTTTTTACATTTTTTAACAGCTATGGTGAGCCTTGCTAAGAGGTCTAATGCGGGTCTAGAAGTGACTTAGCACTTGTTCACTTACCCCAGACTCAAAGAATTACCAAAACAGAATAAATTTGGGACTAAAATACACATTGCTTTTATATTTCACTTGTACTTGCATTGTTACCTCTGGGTAAGACAGGAGGCTTTTCACTCCTGGATAAGAAAGGGGACTTTTGCCACTCATCTTAGTATGAATACTTAAATGAGCTTCTTGTATTTACAAAGAAATACATAATTTGTTTGCAAGAAATAGGCCAGTCTGTCGAGACACTGAGAAACTGGTACAGCTCCTAGGTCTAGGACAGCCAGATTAAAGAGCAATTTTAAATGCAAATATTCTTTTTCGCCTCTCATTTCACTGATCAAACCAGCCAAACGCAGCTTCTTGTTATCTTCTGGAATGAGTGAAGAGCAATGCTTTTAGAAAGTCACTGGAAAAGAACCACACAGTAAGATAGATTGTGCTTTTAATGTCATGCTGTTCTTCCTCTCATTTCAAGCTATTTAAAAGGAAAGCAAATGCCACATTCAACTGTTTATTCTAAGCTCAATGGTTATTTGCATTTTTCAATAGTTTTCAAACAAACTGAAACAACTATGCTCATCTTTATTCAGTGCCAGCCTAGACAATGAAAAGACTGACAATAAGAGGCATTTTGTCACACTTTAACATTTTAAAAAGAATAATCAACATTTACATGTGACTGCTATCCCCAACGTTGTGGTAGCGGAGGCTTTGTTTCATATTTTAAACTGGAACTCATAGGGCTTTTAAATCCATTCTATCCGCCACTTCTGAATGTAGATAGAAACTGTGTATAAAGACCTGCACTTCCTCTTCATGGCATGTTTGCACCTGTGTTAGTGCTTTAATGATTATGTTAAAGTGAGCAACTGGTACTTGAGTCTGCTACTTTTGCAGTCCATTCCTATAATCCCAGTAGGGTATTCTCAGTGAGAGTGAAACCTGAGAAACTAAGATGACTTGTTCCAAATCTTAAAATAGTGAAATATATTGGGTATAATGATAGTCAAAGGGAATTATTTTAATTTTTTTCCTAAATTCATATTTCCAAGTTTTAAGATGTACCACTTTTTTATTTCTGTGCTTCTTTCAGATGAAAAAAAAAATCAATGAAGAATGTACTGAGACTAAAAAGCATTTGAATAAAGCTGGAATTATAGACATAGGATTCTGCATGGCTGAACAACATATTGATTAAATATGATTGATTACCTATTTATGCGCAGGGCACTTAGAAAAAGAGCTAAGCTATACTCAACTTACATCTGCTGTGACTCGAAAAATCAAATTTTATTTTTACCATAATAGCGATAAACAGGATAATGTTTATATTATCTGAAAGACCCTATTGAGCTTTAGAAGAATGCTGTGAATGATGGTTTCACAAAGGCAGAGTGGATTTTTCTGTTGCTTATTCAAACTTTGGAGAATTTGGTCCATCGATAGTATAAATATATTTATTGAGAAAAAATCCGTCAACATAAATACAGAGTTAAAGTAGCAGCAACTTTTTTGTGTTTATCTAAGAGCAAAAACCACAGTCAGCATTAAACCTTCAGTGTCTGGGAACCTGCAGTTCTAGAGTTTTTTGCTTACCTGTGCAAACTGTAGTTTGGTCTTATTCTTATAGATGATATCTGAATAAATCAGGCTTGCCCCATGAAACCAAAAGAACTGTCCAGAGAGCAATGCATCAATAAATGTGAATACTGCTTTCAGATTCATCACTGTTGTGAATTTCTCACAAATTGACAATGTGCTCTAAAGCAGACTTTATTATATCATTTTCTTGATTTATTTTTATTTGATTGTAATGATCATAGTTATTCAGTGGACTAAACTTTACTCATAAAATATGTAAAACTGTAACATCTACTTATAAATGCTGCAGAAAGATTTTGTTGAGGATAAGCTTTTCTGCCGTCCTTTTCATGCTCTCCTTACTTGGCAAAAATAATTCTCTCCTTGACATTACTTATCAAGTTTTCAGTTCAAAATTATTGTCTATGCTAGACAGAGTATCAAAGAAAATGCTGACGCAGCTGTATATGTTTTAGTATTATACATGATGTTAATACAGCTACAACCTAATAAATATTTATATTTGTTATACAGAGATCTAAGTGAAGGGCATCTCTCAACTGATCATCCAGCTTTCATATGGTCCTTAAATATTCATAGTGTATGTGGTTATATTCATAAGATCCTACATAAAAAATATATGGAGTATTCTCCATAGAGACAGAATTCGTCTGCATCATGCAATGCACCTTTTGATCATTAAAAAGTGTGATTGTTCAAGAGTCTGTTACCAAAAATACTTGTCTCCTGTCACTTGGATCTGTCAAAATTTGTCACTTGGCTATTTATCTGATGGAGAACAGTCTTGGTTGGTAAAAAATAACTCTATAGGCATTTGCTGGCTAAACACGATCATGTGACTGTATCTCCACCCATGTTACGCTTTTTATGACAGGTCGCAAAGTGAGTTATAAGCTTATTTTTTTGTAAAAACTCATAAAAACTTAGAGAATTGCTGTTAAAGACTTGGGACAGGTCCAATTTAATTAGAGTCGTTGGGAGTTTGTTTACTGTGTGAATTCAGCTCAAATGGAAGGCTTGGGTTTTCTCTTTCACTTCTCAAAGTTTCTTATCCCGATTTAGTCCACCGAGGTACTGAAAAGTTAAATAATTTTGAACTGCAAGGTTTATCATGACTGGTGAGTTCCGGGGGAGCCAGACACACATAAACTCAGTGGTAATGAGAAAAACTCAGTGTAGGCTGCTATTTCTTGCAGACTGGTAAGCGAGGAGCTGTCAGCTGTGCCAGGCAATTACAGAAGCCACGAGCTCTGGTTTCAGGAAGGGCTCTGGGTGATGAGATGCCATGGTACTTAACATTATCACATCAGCCTTGCCTTCAGCATACCAGTCTTGCCCACAGTCTAGCCTTTTGGTAAACTCAGATTAGTGACTTTTTATTATAGCAGATAAACAGAGCGCTCTTTATATGAATAGATTTTGTGCAGCTAACAGAGTAATTCTGGTGTGTGTATTATCTTTGTTTATTAGGAATTTTCACTGCAGCTTTATTAATATAGTAAAATGCACAGTTTAGGAACCGTTTTATATTAATTGAAAACTTTTATGGATTGTTCCAAAACCAGTATTTTAGTTTTAATGGAATTGTAAGGGCAAGTATTTGAAAAATACTTCCTATTGCAGGAAGCTTTCATCAGAGTTCATTTATGTTCTTCTCTTTGGTACATTTGTGATATTGTCGTCTTGCAAAAAATACTTCTGCATGAAACTGCAGCAATACGTATTTAGCAACTGCACTTAAAATCAAAGACAAACATGATAGAGCACAGTTCTGTTTCATTCTCTGGCTGATGGGCCTTTTAGCCAGTTGCCTTTACCCATACACTTAATGCTTACTCAAGATAATTGAAAAAGAGGATGTGTATTTGGTACAATAAAAGGCCTGAAAAGTAGTTTTACAGGCCTATAATCTTTTTTTCCCGCATTATGTTCAGTGCATTTGCAACTCTGAATTTCAGTTATACGTAGGAAGAAAAAGGGTTGTGCAAGATGAGTTATCTCATGTATTTGGGTGCAGAAGCACCTGTCCAGCAATATGCCTGTTCTTTCTGGGTGTTTAAGGGAGGCTCAAATACATATCTAAGCCTAGATTCTCATACACATAGGAATTCGTATATATATACACCCCGTGTGTATGTTGTTACAGGCAAAGCTGGCTCAAGCTATGCCTTGGATGGAGGCCATCTGCAGACACACAGCAGCAATTGGTTCCCCAGAGGCAGCGTGTGAATGTCCCGTTATCTGCTACTTTTGGAAGGAGGAGGGCTTACGACTCTCCAACTGCCTTAGCATATCCATTAAATCTTTGCTTGGGTATAGAGATACATGCTTACATTCCGATACAGATATGCCTGTATGTTATCTATAGCTACAGCACAGAAAAACGTGGGCCATTTCTTCCAGGACGCGTGTTCATAAGGACTTTATATTCCACAAAGCTTCTCTGCAGCCAGCAATGGGCATGAGTAGCTGGGAAAGGAATCCGTCTAAAGGATCAAAGAAATAAAATTTAAAGCATATATTTTATTTTTTAATAATATAGTTTTGGAAAAAAGACTATAGAGAAAATAAACACAGAAAGGAAAAAGATACTAGCAAATATTTAAAAGAGTAGTTTTACATGTATAATCAGATGGACTGGGTGAAGTACACATTTTTTTTCCATCTTTAACTTCTTTAGCAATGGTGGCATTAAAGTGACTGGGAAATTCGTATGAATACCTCTTTGTCAGATAAACAGGTCAATGTTGTTCTTGGATATTCTCATTTTTAAAATAATGAGATCAGTTATATTTTATCAAAGGTGCAGACTTAGTGTACCTCTTTAAACTGCAGGAAAAATGTTGAGAAAATTGAACTTGTTATGAAACACAGTACCTTGAATTTGACCTATAGGGCTCTTAGAGGGTGTAGCAATCACTGGAAGAGGGAGATGCAGTATAATGGCTCCAGGACAATAAACTAGAAGGCTAGAGATGAAAAATGTTTTGTCTCCATACAGGCCTTTTTTTTTTCCTGATGAAATTATGGTTGCCTGCACTTTAATAGCTTCTACAGTCATTATAAGTGCTATTACTCATAGACAGCTAATAGCTCTCTTTGACTACCTGCTGTTGTTTTGTAGCTCTTGGTACAGTGTAAAAATTTGTGGAGTGCAACATCTGAAATCATAAAGAGTGCAATGTTTGTTAAGTGAAATTAGATAAGTAAATACTTCTTATATATTGGTATCATAAGAATACATTATTATCCTAAGGACACTCTTGCAAACATACCCCCATACTACCTTATGCAATACAGTAAAATGGCATTTAAATATTTATCAAAATCCATATATCTGTCCAAGTGGAGTGCATAACATTACATATCAGTTCCTAACCAGGTGCTTTAGCTGTAGCCTTGGTGTTCACACTGTCTTCCAACCCTTCTGGGCCAATTAGTGAGTTTCTGTAATGAAAATATTAGTAATCCTTTAGATAATATACTACCACCAATTCTTTTGATCACCGAATGACTGTTAGATGCAAATTATTTAAGTCTGAATGGGGACACAGCAACTTTGTTAGAAACCCCATATCCTGTTATCTTTTATTTGGACTCTCCAGTCCCTGATTGTTGTCTCTTACTGTACACCCTTGCAACTTCACACATACGCATTTTTAGAAAGCTGAAGTTAAAAAAAAGACAACAACCAGATACACTAAAAGTTATTCTTATTCTGGGGGGTATATAAATTCATGTACTATACTGAAGTATTTTAATATTTTAGTTTCTCTTTCCCTGTATTAGAATCACACAGCTTTTCCCAGTTTCCTTTCTCATTTTTTTTCAAAAAAATCTCAAAAAAATAAGGTATTAACACTATTTATTTATCTTTCTGAGGACTAAACTGTAAAACAAACATATACATTTGAATTGTGCACATTTGGGTATTTTAAAAATAAATTATCAAAGTCTGATGAATCACCATTTTACTCAACACTGGATTTCTACAATCACATGTAGCCCATGCACTTGTCTTTATCAAGACTTTGCATGCATATACTGGTCGTCACACATGCTGCAGCTGGGAGTTTTCTGAAAAAATAATGTGTTTAAAAGAAAATACATTGAAATTCAAACTGTATTTCTTTCTATTTTACCAACCACTTACCATTAATCATTCTACTTTTGGACAAACACTGCCTGTACTATTGAACTGACATGCAGAGTTAAAATGTATGCTTGTTTCTTTTAAAACAAATCTTATTTTAAGAATAGATAATTTCACTTTTATTTCTTGTTTTCATGTCCTTGCAAAAAATAGCTTCAGGACCAGGTTTGGTTTGCCTTGGTTTGCTTTCTCTCAGATATGTAAAAGATTATCATGTTGTTTTAATTTTATTTAATTACCAATAATAATAGAAGAATGAGTGCTTTTAACTGAAAATGAATTTTGGAAATTGGGATTTCCAAGTGTTTTGACAGAACTGCATCAGTTAACTAGATGGTATGCAAATGAAGAAAAAGGATTATAAACAAATAAAAGTAAGTCAAGGCTGTATAAACCACCTTGCAGGGGAGATGCAGAAGGGACCTGTGTTTCATTGCAAGTTAAATTTTGCCAAATTTAAATGTGGACACTGTAGCTGGGAGAAAAAGTAAAGGGGAAAAAAAAGTGGAGAATCACTGAAACACGGTTGTTGAGTTTCAGTGCATCTATCAAATAAATTAGAAGCCACAATATTTTGGTCATTTTTCACTTTCCTTGAACAGCTGTTTCACTTTCTTGCAAGGCCACCCTTCATGCAAACACCCTAAACAAATAAATCCAAAAAATCATTTGGAGTTCTTCTAACTTATTTCTCTTGAGATACCTATTATAAGTTGCTATTTTGGAAGAAGCAGTAGAAGTGCCTGGTATGTGCTAAACATAACACAGAACAAAAAGAGGAAAAAAAAAAGTAATTTTCATCATGTTTTATTCATTTCACTCAAGTTTCAATTGTTTATTTTCTAAGTGGTAAAAAATCTCTGATGCAAGTGATTTGTCTTGTATTTGCTTAGTCTTATTTTGTGTAACAGCAGAGTATAATTACAAGTGAGGTTACTACATCAGTTGTAGCTGTAGTCAGTAACTGTGCGGCTCAATCAGTGGTTAGTATGTGTGCTATTTCTATTTCCATGCACAGTACAATATGAAGGGGAGTGAGAGTGTTTTCCTCCTGCAGAATCTGTTGCAGCCCAGTGTTGTGGTATCCACTTGAGTAGGGAGCATCAGGAAGGAAACTTTAAATCCCTGAAGGCAGAGGGAAAAGTGAAAGTCAGTGTCTCGCATCTTGGATGAATGAAATGCTGGATAAAAAAAGAGTGAAAGGACTACTTTTACTCTATCCTTCTAGATTTCTTTTTAAAAGAAAGACTTGACCTCTTGCAGAATTTCTACATAAGTAACATGCACATCTTGCCACCAGAGAGGTCTCAGTGCTGAGAGCAGGACGTGTCTTCCTTGCAACCCAAACAATGGAACTGAAATCATGGAGAGGATCAAGGTTTACACAAAGCCCTCTTTTTCACCTTTTCCAAAGGGTACTAAAGGGTACAGCACTGTAGGTTCCATTCTTGGGTACCATTCTTCCTAAGTTCTCTTATACATCATACAAGAAAGTACATCTATCTTGGATGCCATTAATACCAATATGATTCTTTTGTTTATCCAGGATCTAGAAATTTAAGATCTTAAATCGCACAAAGTTTGCAAACAAATCAGGCTTCTAAGTTCTTAAACTACTTCGGAAAAAAAAGGACTTAAATTCTAAATAACTTAGCTTATTTTTTTATATGCCGTTCATTTTGTAGAAAACTTGTGGGGATAAAAATTATTCTAGCTTTTTTTAAAAAAGTCCTACCTATCTGATCTGATGAGTCTATCACCTTCCTAGTCTGAAAGCAGATTACAATGTGGCAAGGAGGCAGCACTGTTTTGATAGTCCCTGACTGAGTGAGGGCATTGTTGAGGTGAAATTCAATTTTGAAAGAAAAGACTTTTAAAGGATCTGCTTTCTTTCCTCAGGACCTCAGTCAGGCTGTGTACAGAGTATACAGTCATTCCTTGTTTGTGTTGGAGTAAGGAACTAAGCTTCCATTCTGTTTGAAAAATACCAACTCATCCATACTTGATCAGAATTTATATATTTGGGGATAAGCAAACAGGTCACTGCATACAGTCTGAGAAACTGTTTAACATTCTGTAGAGCAGAAGTTATTAATGAAAGCTGAAAGATGTTAAAATAAACTTCCAGCTTCAGTAACATGAGGCTTTTCCTTCCCTAGTTGAGGATAATCTTGTTGAACATCCCCTTTAAAGCTGGGTATCTGTGTTGTCATGAGTGTATGAATTTGTATGACTTAGATGTTGAGTAGTTATGATAGAAGCCTAGAACATTATTTTGAGGAGGAAATTAACTTTAGTTATTATTAATTTATTTTCTGTCCTCTCAAAATGACATAATAATTTGTTTTGTAAAGGGCACTTTTGCTCTGCTAAAAGTGCTGGTTAATTTTATACTATAAGTTTTATTACTGGAGGTTGTCTTCTTGAACTCTCCTGAGATTTGCTGACCTTCTTAGAAAAACAAAGTGAAAAATCCAACGATATACTTTGTTTCTAAGTTTAAAGCATTATGAACCTAATGCTTATTTATTTCTTGAAGCCTGCTTGATGCAGCCTAGAATTTTATGACTGCGTTATTATTTCCTTATTAAGTAAAAAAATTTCTGAAATTCAACATAAAAAATGCTGTAAAAAAAGACCAAGTGTTGCTGTAGCCTACTTCATCTGCTGAGAGGAAGAGAATATAGAGGCAAAGAAAATGAACACCAAATTAACAAAACTGCCAGAATTCTCAAAATGCATACAGGTTTGCATATATGATCTATAAGTTGTCTAATCATCATGGTCCTTAAGACTGCATATTCAAAAAAAAAAAAGCAACAAACCAACAAATATATTGGGCTTTTGGAGATAAGGATATCAGCATTTTGTTTTGGCAGGAGGTCATGCAAGTCTGTATTCCATCTCCTGAGCAGAGTACAGAAGTATAAGCAATGTAATAAGTCAAAAATCCATGAATGCATCACTGTAAATCCAGAGTGGCTCTTCTGAAAAATGAGATGGAGATCAAAGTGAGCACAGTTGTATTTCTAGGTAGAAAATTAGATATTCCAAGAAAATTACTGCTGGATGGGCTGAAGCAAGCTTTGGTCCCCTGAGATACTTCTGGTTGGGCCACCCAGCAAATTGTCAAGAATGTTACTATGCCATCTTATTCTTCTAAGTGATAAGCTTAAAAATCTCTCCCATCTGGGAGTAGCAGTAATAATTTTCAGAACTTATGCAATCAATAAGGAATTAATGTAAAGCAGAGGCATTTTTTCATGGCTGGAGACAGTGGGCTGAAGCTCCTAGGTGTTGCTGTCCTTACTGTAGTAGGCAGCTAGAGGTCAAGAGAAGGGAGAATCTGAAATGTGTGCAGTTATCTTTTATTCCGCGTGGACTGGGGAGGCAATGGAAGCCATAAACTTCAAAGTAACATTTCAGTATGTGCCAAGCAGGAAAGGACTTCCCCCAGGACTGTGGTGCAACCTGCTCTTTCAACGTGATTTCTGAATAGACCCAGTTAGTAGGAGCAGGGTATCTCTGTCAGACAAAGCAGAAAATGTAGCAGATTACTTAAATATTAGTACAATCCAGCTGTAACGGCTTGATTTATTTATTTTAATTGATATAGTACTTCCAGGATTTTCGATTAGCAGTTTAGATTTAAGTATGCCTAAAGCAAATCACAAAAGACAAATTGACTCTTTGGATTAAAGTTGCTTGTCCTTTCTAGTCCTTGGAGGGGTACAAGTACAGATAAATGCCCAACAAAAAGCCTTGTTTAAATTTTAGTAAGCAGCTGTCAAAGACAAGGGAGCTATCCTTTACCAGTCCTGGAGAAAAAAAAACTCATCATGCGTAATCTTTCAACTAAGAGGCTTATTGAACACAACAGGAATGTAAAGATTATTCCAAAGGGTGCTGGCCACTGTATGAGGTGCCCTTGTGATTTACAGCCGCAATACCGTGCCCTGCATGAATTTCACGACATAACAATCTGTCAGTTCTCGAAGCTATAAAGTCATCCCTTGGAGATAACTGAGTCAGCCTCTCATTGATGGTCATTTCAGGACATGACTATCATTTCTTTCCTTAATAATAAAATGGTGATGGGATTTAAAATGTCATGCTTTAGGTATAAGACTAACAGTCTTATTAAACTATAATACAGATGATAGATATTGTAAAATACTGTAAGTACTAATCTAGTCCAAAGTAATGTATCAGATCTGTTTCAAAGCAGATAGATAGGAACTGACAAGGACCCATAAGCAGCTTGGAAAAGAAATGGGATATCATAACCAGGTTATTTAGTGAGATGTTAAAAATACTCACAATCATTTTTCCTCAGATATGGAGAACCAAAGAGTTCCAAACATCTTCGTCTGTGAAGTGCTATGATTGTATTTATTTCTGTTTATTTAAGATTCCAAAGTTGTTCAGATAGCGTACAAATATGAGACGTAAACATCGATCTACAGAGTTTCCATTGGGTGTAAGAATTTCCTGTAGTGACACGCTGGTCCTTAATGTCATCAGCACGGGGACTGAGTGCCTTACAGGAACACGTTAAATGAGGCTGATTCTTTTAGAATTTTTAGTTAATCTTTTTAGTTATTCTTTTTAGTCCTTCTTCACATTGAAGTCTACTTAAGGATGAACAGCATTTAAACTAGTTGTATCTGATTGAGAACTTGTATATGTTTAGGGAAATTATTAAGTTTTCTTTGCAGTTAGAGAGCAGGAGAGGATGCTCATGACAGCTTCATGTTGGAGCTCACTCCATCATCTCTGACTGGTCCCTGAGGAGTTTCTGTCTCAGGAACAGGGCAAACTTCACCTTATGATTTACAGCTGCAATATCAGACCTTGCATGAAAGTCATGACATAATTGTGCGTTGGTGCTAGAAGCTGCAAAGCTTTAACTCCCTAGAGAAAGTTCAGTTCTTCCTGCTAATGGAAGTTTTCAGCCAGCCACCGATGGATAGAAGATCTTTGAGATTTTTCAGTCCAGTCAACATCTGGAATATGAAAATTAACAGCTCTGAGGCTGTCTAGAGAGAGAAAGAGAGATATAATGTGTGCAGAGGAATGACGACTTAGATGTTACTTGTGGTAGTAGTTAAGATTTTGCTGATACCTTTATGCAGATATGCCATGCTATGGCATCGTATACCGGTGTTCAGGCCTGTGCTCTCACCCTGTTTAGATTAATAGCAAATAGTGAATTAATAGTGAATAGTGAATTAATAGCGGGTGAGCTCAGAAACTATGAAGTTCTCAACTAGACCTACTCAGAGTATACTGATGTCTATGAACAGGATGTGTTAGACTGTCAGATACACTTGTATTAGTCTTCAACAAAGCCACAAGAAGTTCTTACAGAAGTATAAATTCTATTGAACTTTTCATTTTGAGTAAGATGAGGTTTAATAAAAATTATTATACAAGAAATATTTGGGAATGCAATGAAAATATACTCAGGTCTCTATTCACAAACTGTCTTCATATTGTCTAATCGTTGAGATGCTTCCTGCGCACCTGCACTTTCTGTGAGTCATATACTCTGCACATGAAAGTTATTAGCATAATGACTGACTATTTTTAAAATGTGTTTATATTAAGTGCACAGATTTTCTTTTTTGGGCAAATAACCACAATATGGATAATGAACAATTTGTATCTGTAATTAATATTTAAAAAGGCAAAACAGAAACTGATAGCTATAAGCTCGATATTTTTAGCTGCAAGCTTACTGCTACCATACAACTTTTCCTTCACCATAGATTTCTGACAGCAAAACCACAAGGGTAGTCTTTGTTTTAGTCATTCCGTAGGAATATTGCTGATTCATGCAACACGCTACTATCTGGATGCCGATCCTTTTGATCTGCTTGGGCTGGATTCATTCTTGGTACTGCTGACTTTACTAAAAAACCATTTCATGTTGGGGATGAGACCGAAAATTCAGTCATGCCCCAACCCCACATCTTGTGTTCTTAAGATTTTTGTTTCACCTCCTTTGTTCTCGCCCAGAAGCTTTCTACTCCAAATTATAGATGGTGCCTCTTTTGACTTATCTGGTTTTCAGTATCTTTGATCTAAGCTTTGAGAAGTGGAATATAAGATACAGAAGTCTCTTCTGAATCCCTGACTTGTGTCTGCAAGTTGCAGTTTATAGGCAGTGTGTCGTCACTGTTATAATGAATGAGGTATTAAAAAGCACGTTCATTTTGCCCAGATGAGACTTTCAGCAAGGTATGTAAGAGGTTCTACAAAGAGCTCTTGGTATCAAAGGAGTTTACAGTGAGAAGAAAAATAGCCCCAAAACCAAACAGAATTTTCATATTCCACCCTCTTGATTACCAATCCAAACCCACAGAATTAACGTTGTGGTTATCATGCATTATTTATAGGTCATAGTAGGCACTTCGCAAACATAAATTAGAGCAAAGATTGGGGCAAGACATGTACATTCTAACAAAGTGTGGACCGGTGGCTGAGGTTGGGAAGGGCAATTGAAAGCTCACTGCTATTGGTATGTATGAGGGTCCAGTCCATAAAGAATTCATTTTGGAAGGATGGTTGATTGAAAAGTTGATACGAAAGAGCCAAGAAATTTCAAACATCTTGCAACAAGTAAATCCAACTGACGCATGTGACTTTTAGTCTTCAGTTTTTAAAAAACCTCTTAGGAATTAACTTTGAAAAAAAAAAGGCTCTTCAAGGAATCTGCTCATCAAATAGTGGGCGCAAAGTTGCTTTATTCCTGTATTTTAAATTGTGGTTTTGCTTTGAATTAAAGACAACCCTCCCTATCCCCTGAACTTTCACAGATCTTAAATCTAAATTGAACAGAAGCTTCTTCTGGTTCCAAAAGGCTCTGATTATAGTAAAAATCATTAATAAGGAAAGCTAGCTGTAGTGAATTAATAATGAACCTTACTTTAACATCTGAATATGCCCGTAGAATTGTCTCTTCCTAGGACTGAAATGTAAGAACTGATGTAAGTTATTGTCAACAACAAAGTTATTTCACAAACTGTTTTACTCCAGTTGCACCTCAGCTAAAAGCAAAAAGCCATACTTTTCTGTATGAAAATACACAAAGGTAAACTCATTAAGCAGCAGAAACCTAATAGAAAATTTAGTCATCTTTAATCTGTACAACAGATACATTTTCAGTTTACTTGAAAGTCAGGGCTGTAGCTAAAATTGTCTAATAAAGTAGAAAACAAGTGAAAGGAAGGAATATTGAAAATATTGTTCAAAATATTAAAAAGCAGGTTGAACATTTGGGCTTGGATCCTGAGGAGTGAAATCTTCAACAAAGAATAAGACTTAGAATTCAAAATTAGGATGTCACAGTCTTCAGGACTTTCCCCAAACTTCAGCCTCCTCATATTTCAGTCAATACCACAACAGCCCTCTAAGTGAGTCATTAAAAGGAAAACCATACAAAAGAAGGTGGTTTGTTCATCAGTCATTTTGGTGTGTTTCTGTAATACTTGCGGAGAATAAAGATCATTTATATGAGAAACACTTGCTCTCCAAACACTTAGTATTCTGTACAGACTTATTATGCAGTATTATCAAATCACATTAGATTGCATAAACTTTTCTGCAGTGTAATCAAATGGAAAAAAAATTACAGATGCAGTGCATCAGATTAGTTTCACAAGAGCAGTATTTATATCTTGCAAACAATGACATATGCTGAGAGCAATACTGTTTCCGGCTTGGGAGGCAGCACTGTTTTTTCCTGAGAAATATTCTGTTTCCTAAAACTGTAGCAAACAGATATTTCAAGTGTACAGTTGCAAGACTATCTCAGACTGTTTTTGCATCCATACAAATTATGCATTCACTGATAATTAAAGTGTTTTGAAAGAGAATCACCAAGACTAAAATAAACCTCCAGACTGTATAATTTTCTAGCATCTAAAAGGAAATTGCTAGAATACATCTCAAGTAGGCAGTTGACCAGCTTTTTTATTCTAGATTCGAATAGGTACGCGTGTACTGAATCTGGTTTAGACAACATGAAGAACCTGAAGGAAAATTTGCAGCAAGAAGGGAAAAGAGATATGAGGGAGCAATGAAAGTAAGACAAAGAAAGCAGATTATGAAATCAAGCAAAGGCAGCCAACTTGAATTTTCAGAGAAAAAATGTAAAGATCATAGAATCATAGAATGGTTTAGGTTGGAAGGGACCTTGAAGATCATCGAGTTCCAACCCCCCTGCCATAGGCAGGGACACCCCCACTAGACCAGGTTGCCCAAAGCCCCTTCCAGCCTGGCCTTAAACCTAATGAATGGCTTCAAGCTCCAACAGGGTAGATTTAGACTGAACATTAGGAAAGAATTTTTCACAGAAAGAGTGGTCAGGCATTGGAATAGGCTGCCCAGGGAGGTGGTTGAGTCACCGTCCCTGGATGTGTTTAAGAGCCGTTTAGATGTGGTGTTGGGGAATACGATGTAGGGGAGAACTTTGTAGAGTGGGGTAGATGGTTGGACTCGATGATCCCAAGGGTCTCTTCCAACCTAGATAATTCTATGATTCTATGATACTAATCCCATCCAGGGATGGGGCCTCAACAACTTCTCTGGGCAACCTGTTCCAGTGCTTTACCATCCTTACAGTGAAAAATTTCTTCCTAATATTTAATCTAAACCTGCCCTCTTCCATTTTAAAGCCATTCCCCATCATCATATCACTACACGCCCTTGTAAAAAGTCCTTCCCCAGTTCTCCTGTAGGCCCCCTTTAGGTAATGGAAGGCTGCAATAAGGTCTCCCCGGAGCCTTCTCTTCTCCAGGCTGAACAACCCCAACTCTCTCAGCCTTTCCTCATAGGAGATGTGCTCCAACCCTATGGTGTTGAAATAAAGGAAGGAAGTCTAAGGAAAGACAGAAGTATTTGGAACAGTAGAATAACATGCTTGTCTATGACAGAGAGAGATTAAAAGCCCAGCTGAGAGAATGAGAGCAAAGCAACAAACCCTGCTATGCTTGTAGTGAGGAGCAAGGGTCGCTCATAAAGAGGAAAAAAGAGAACCAAAGTAGTGGAGCGGAGGAGAAATTGGAGAGGAGGAGTGCATGGGAGAAGATGCTGTGAATATAGAAAAATAAGAAACAGTAGACATTGAAATACTGCGAATTCTTTCAATACCAAATAAAATTCAGTGGGTGCCAAAGGACTTAGCATATGGGACAATCCTGCCTGAAGAGGGATGATTTTATTATTATACCTGATTCTCCCTTTTCACTCTCCATGGTTTCCCGTGGTTTCTTCTTGCATTGTTGCCTTGTCAGTCTAGGCCAAGTCAGTACTGGCCAACTACTTACCTCCTTCTGTTGTGTGCAACATCCAGCAGTTTCTCACATCATTGTCCCACTAGCTTAACCTCAGAACAGAGCTGGCCATCTGCACACATGCCGTAAAACATATTTATAGCTGAACAAGACTCGTCCGTTGTTCATAACGGACAATACCTAGCACAATTCCTCTGAATGTGTATTTCTGAAATATATAAAGTTGAATGATTCAATCAACCTGACACATTGCAGAACATTTCCTAACAGCCAATGCTGTGCAGGATCAGGCCTTACATGACTAAAAAATTGAAGCCATGGTGTATTATGAAGTTGCACATCTTTCTCTCCATCTTTGTTGCATCACTAAAGACCAGCAAAATCCCAAATTGTATTTTTCTCAAAATTTAAAAATTAAACAAACAGACAGACCTTCACACTATATGCGATATAAATTCGTAATGTTAGAAATGCGGTGAAATTCTTCCTCTGGAGATATATACCTTTTGGACTGAGGACGGTATTTTGTCTGGGATCTATACATTCATATTATCAGCAAACTATTCATTGAGCTTCAGAAATTTTGGATTATTTTCTTGGAATATTTTAGTAGGCCATTCTTTTTTTTTCCAAAAAATCCCATCTCCCATCAAATTTAAAAAAAAAAAATCATCCTTTTCTAAGATTATAATTTATGATGTTGACTTGAATGAGATGCTCACTTTCTAACTGTCAGCAGGCGAATTTAGACTACCCATTCCCTTATACTTATTTGGTTATTACTATTTCAAATAGCCACATATAATTGCTTTTCAAAACATACCAGTTTCATCAAAAAACTGATTTCTATTGGGCTCCAACTGTAGTTCCACCTATAATCTCTATCTTACGAATTGTTCGGCCTGACTAAAGAAAGGCTTATGAAAAAGACTGTCAATCAAATACTTAAAACTGGCTTAATAATACAGGTTGACCTTCAAATATTTTTCTCTGATACAAGAAAGTGCAATGGATGAATCTGCTACTTCTTGTTGTTTTCAACTCTATGAAGGTCGTCGGTGTGATTAGAAAAGTATCCGTTGTTGCTTGTCACATGAATTGACCATATTTCCTGGCCTTTGTGCTTAACGTCCCAAATGTATGCATTATGTACTAACCATTCATGTGGAATTTATTGGTCTATTATAGCATTTTGAAAACTTCATGTGCACTCTCTGATTTCCACTTATCAAGCATGTCATCCTCCCACTTCCAACACTAAGTATCTTGACGTTAAATGCTTTTTGCCTTGTTCTTCAAACCAATACCCAAGTTCAATTTATGACTTTAGTGTGGGAGGCAACTTGCAGGAGCTTACTGGATTTTATGACATTTTTATTTATGTATTTTAACGAAGTGGCATCATTGTTATCTGGACTCCTTCAATTTCTGCTAGGGAACTATAATACAGACACAAAAATGCAAATGGAAGCATCTAAAGCATAAAACAAAGCTAATTTAATAAGAATCAAGATATGACAAGAAAGGTTGCAAACGTCTTCCTTCTTCCTAAAGAGGTCTAGTAGTAGTGATCACACAAAATCCTCAGGCGTGCAAGCAACCAAGAAAAACACCTTTGAAATGCTTTGAACAATTAATAATTTTATTCAGTTCTTTTATGTGCAATTTAGCCCTTTGAGAATCCTTTGTTTCTAGGAGCACTTTACTCCCACTAGCATGTCCGTGTTTTCCAATGACTCGTACCCACCAGCAGTGGGGGTGGCAGAATAAAGTAGCAGAATAGAGGAAGATAAGTGGGGACTTACCTGCTATTCTGCTGGGCTCGCTTTTAACACTTACTTGCAATACTAAATATTTTGAGCTGAACTTGCAAATCCTATTTGGATGCGGTTGCATGTATTTAAATTCTGGAGCCTTTGAGCCACTAGGAGAATATTCTGCCTGTGCTTTGAGTCATCTGAAGCCCTGTGGCAGCATTAGAGCAGCATTGCACTAAACCTCATCTGAATGTATGCTACTGAGTCAGATACAGGCATCCTCACACTTTTTACTGACTTCACATTTACTTTCAGAATACCATCTAATCACATACATAGGAGGGAATAAATAACCTAGCTTTGAAAAAATCCTTCACAACAAAGTTCTGCATTTTCCCCTGAGGATTTAAGGCAGGTAGTGACTCATACTCCAAAATATGTATGGGCACACATGAAAGTATTCAGTCATTGAAGTAATATCAGGCAGTCCGGCTCATTTCTGATAGTGGTCTAGTATGTGTTAAACTGATGACATTAATGTGTTGCAAGTACCAACTGCTAGAATGTGCCGGGATGAAGACTAGTTTGCTGCATATATCATCAGTGCTATAGTAATCTGCAAGAGTAAGTCTCAGCAAGTAGATTTTTTATTATTGGAGAAAAGAGGATTATATTCAGAATTGGCCCTAGAAGAATTTCAGGAGGAGGCGGACTGAGGAATTGGTCGTTCTTATTATGTGTTTTGTGTAGGTGTAAAGATGAGAGCAAAATTTTTGCAGAAGGGAGGGAACACTTATAAATGGTGAAGGAAGTCCACAGTCCTTTTCTTGTTCAAGAAATTAACTACATTTCAAGTGATTATTTAAGCTAGCAGGTGAAGAAAAGGTGACATTCTTAGGATCATACACAGAGACTGAATCATGACACCAGTAATATCAGAGTAATTCCTGAGAAAGCCTGGCACTAACAAGGAAACAAATGAGGTCACAAGGGCACGTTCCAGAAAATGTGAGAGCTTGATACAGGGGATAGTCAGAAGAGAATCCTGACCAGTAATAACAGTGACCAAAGCAATACTTTATGCTCCTATGATTTTTTTTCTTCTGAAAGATGTCAAATAATGTCATCTTTAAAAAGGTTGTTAACTTTCAAATATTTATGGCTAACTCGATGTCCAGAAAATTTTTTTTTAAATGTAACACCAAAACGTAAAAGCCTCAAAATAAATCTCTGCCTCAGATGAAATGTCATTCCACAAGTTATCATTAAATTAATTACGTGTTGTTATCACAGAAAGGTGCTGTTTTTCAGGATTATCCAAAAATGAAACTAGGCATGCTGTCACAGTATGTTTCATTATTGCTAATATAA
The DNA here is from genome assembly GCA_017639485.1 of Pluvialis apricaria. Lineage (NCBI taxonomy): Eukaryota > Metazoa > Chordata > Aves > Charadriiformes > Charadriidae > Pluvialis > Pluvialis apricaria. The sequence goes on from CM030009.1 coordinate 101,084,126, forward strand.
GCAAAAGTTTGTACTGGATTAAATTATTTCCTTTACTACAGTATCTCATCAGCAACAGCACAGATTTACAGGTTGTTGTTTTCCCTTCTCCAGAGCATTTGCATTCTTTCCTTAAGTTCTATAAGGCAGTTGGAAGATATCCAGGCTATAGTTTGAATTGCACTTCCATTCATTTTATTTTAGCTCTTCATTTTTCAACTCAAGTTCCTAAATTTTATACCAAATGCCTTTAAATGAAGTGCAATGAAAAATCCCCCTTATTCAAAATGCATCCACCGTATCTGCGTAAGACCAAGCTTTTTATCTAGTACCTACTACTTCTTCATCGGTGATCAAAAGAAATAAGTGTGTGTTCATGTTTTATTAGAGGACTGTGCAAGATTGTGGGAGTATCCTGCAGTGGCTTAGATCGAGCTTGCAGTGGTTTAAATTAGGCTTTGGAGGCTGGACCTCTAGAGGAACTTTTCATGCCTTGAAGCCTTTGGATTTATCTTCTGTTTTGTAAAAGTGGTTGCAAAGCAGAGGACAGCCTTTCTGGGGCTGAGACCCTGGTTCTCGGGTTGATTGAGGCAGCACATTTCAGTTCTATTGTCCCCACTGAATCTACACAGATCATCAAGGGCAATGTTAAAACAGAGCACACGCAGCTCAGCACCTATTAAGCAGCTAAGGACAGATCGCCTGGTACAGACATTCAGAGGATTAATTTGGGATTGCTTGGGGACTTCTCACACACACAGCAAGGATTCAGCGGGCCTCATATGGGCACTATGCTTTATCACGTGATGCAGGGCAATATTTAGTTCGAGTGGGAGTAATATTTAGTATGCTTCAACAAAATACGTAACTGCTTGGTCAAAGCAAGGGAAGATTTACATTGATGTGAGTTGAAGGACAACATATTACACATGCTAAAATTCACATGTTCATAGATAGGGATCATTACAAGCATCTTGCCTGACCTCCTGTGTAATCACAAACACTTTTGCATGTGCTTTTTGAAACATGGGCATAAGAACTGAACATAATAATCTAGCAACAGTGGAGCAGATCTTTGTCTGTTGTATGAAGGGTTAAGACCCACGTCTTAACTGGTCCTCCAGTAAAGCAGAAATACAGAACATACTCTCTCATACCCCAGCAGCAATTCTAGCTGAGGTTTACTGGCTGTTACCCTCCCACTTAAAAGTATGGTAAAGTCATGTGAGGTCAACCTAACCCTCATTCTGCTGCTCAGCAGTTGCCTGGGGTCAAAGTCCGGCTCAGGGCACTTTTAAGATGAACTGCAGTTTCATTGACATGCGGTGCTGTTGTCAGGATGGAAATTCTTAAACATCTATTTCTCTGCAGATTTGATCCATTATTTTTTCACTGTTACTGCTAAAATACATGTAGCTATAAGATGTTAGCTAGGCTGAGGTTGATCTTATATAACTTAGCAGTGTAAAATTTAGCTGTCTGATGGTACAGCTTCATAACACATGACCAATACAATTTTTTTAGATTACAAATTAGATTACAAGAACAAAAATTCCAACTTCATTGTTTCAAGCACCAGAAGCTTGTGGTACCAGATGCTTTTTTCTTAGGAATTGTTTGCTCTGTTTCCAGGACTTCAGTTCACTCAGATGCTTTTGAGAAAAACCTGTATTGCATTAAATTTTAAATTAGGGTTAAGAGATTTTTAAGTCATATCAACAGCAAGGCTTGGTAGCTTTATTGGAAACCCTAACCCCTTATTCATTCTTAGGTCTTTCTAGAGGCAATACGTGGAAGATATTGAAGACAATAGGCTTTAATTTTAACCAGAGTGCTTTGCCCAGGGGATGATCTCCTTCCTGTAGTACCACTTGTCAGCCAGAGACTCTGGTCTGCCCCGCGGCATATTTACAGAAAACATGTTGGAATCACCAAGATTTTAAGACAGTGAGGCTGAGGACGTATTCTCAGGAGGCACACATACAAACACTGTGCTGTATGCAGCACACGTATGCACATATACATGGCCAGCCATAAAGAACAGACAGAGAGGCACACAGCACTCACACAAACACATGCAGCACCAGTGGCCTCATCCTGCTCCCTTCTCTGGCCAAGCATGATGAAGGTCCACTACGGGGAAATATGTACAAGGTGGATCCCCAGCAGCTGTCCTCAGACACATAGTCTGCCCAGTACCTGCCCCTGGATCCCAGTCTCCCCAGTTACTGGCACCCAGGCATAAAAGCCCTTCTCCAGCTGCTGATGCTCATAGCCCTTTGCACACACCTATCCACAAACACACACACACACGCACACGCTGCCTCCAGTAACACACAGTCCACCAGTAGCTGGTGATGGATGCTCCTTCCTGTGATGGGAGGAGCTGGGCAGGGTGGTATCTGGACTGTCCCACTGGCCATCATCTCCCTGTACTCCTTTGCTAGCATGCAGAGGAGCATTTTTTCACATTACCTATCAGTACTCGTTAGCGCAGTTAAATGGACATGCTACACTTTAATTCATTTGCTTGCATTCTACAATATGCTAAAAAAATCTCTCAGGCAGCCAAGAAAAACCAACCAAAATAACCAGCAGTAACCAATTTTCTTTTCAACATGGATTTCACTAGGAAACTGAGTAAGCAGTAGCTGTTGCTTCTTATGAGAAACTCATTTTGGATGCTTGCATTGTGATAGGTGGCAAAGTAAGGATTCCCTGCAGTTTAGGAGGAAGCAGCAGACTAATCACCATTTAGGGTTAATTCTAGCAAGGAAGGCAATATAATAGCAATTTTAGATGTGAGAGAAGCTAGAAGTACATAGGTTGAGGGACTTTTTTATGCAGCTTAGAGTAAAAGGACAGTCATTTCCTCTCATAGCACTAAGAATGGAACCATAATGGCTTAGCATTGTTTAAAGCTCGTAAACTGCAACCGTAAATCAGCAAATTAGCTAATGATTGCCTCTGGGTAGTGATACATGATGAAAAACAAATGAGGAAAGGTACTCATGCATTGCACTTTGTAGCTACTGGAAAAATTAAAGTTCTATCTTCATAAAAAAACTGTTAAAGGGATGTTATGAAGGGTTGTGCCCTGGTAGCAGAACAATTACTGCTCCAAATGAGCATGTTTTTTAATAAATGCTACTACAGTAAGTCTGCAATTCAGGGCTAGCCGTTTCAAATGATTCATGCTGTAACTGAGAAGTTGTATTTGCAGTGGGAAACTGAAGCAGAATACTATATGTCCAGCCCTTTCTGGGTAATGCCAACCTTGAGTACTACAAATACACATAACTAAACAACCAAATAATATCACACAGTGATATAACTATACCAATAATCTTCAGTGCAGAGACAATAACGGTAAGCAAGACCTCAGACCTTTCAAGCCATAAATTGGTTTATTGCCATTTTGAATAAAATAGAGTAACAATACAATCGTAACAAAGCAATAACATTTAGATCTCATCACCCCACACCCACCAGACTGGTACCTGCAGAGCATAGGGGGTTCTTGAAACTTGCACAGTGATTCCTTAATTCCCATGTTGCTTGTGCTCAGCATCTTTTTATTGTCTTTTTACTTCCAACTTACATTCTTTTTAATGTGACCTGACTATATTCAATTGTCCGTGTTGTGGAAAAATTTAAGTAAAACTTGTTTCTCTTTGGTGAAGCACTGGAACAGAGAAGTCGTTGAGGCCCCATGTCTGGAAGTGTTCAAGGCCACACTGGATGGGGCTTTGAGCAACCTGGTCTAGTGGAAGGTGTTCCTGCCCGTGGCAGAGGGGTTGGAACTAGATGGTCTTTAAGGTCCTTTCCAACCCAAACCATTCTATGATTCTATGATCTTCCCAGAGAAATTCTGCCGCTAAGATGCCTTATATATTTTGTTGTCACAGCATGACTCATGACGTTTTTTACATTGTCATGCCTATTTGTTTACAGCACACCATGCACAGTAATCAAGGGTCCGATCAAATTTACATCTCTTTATATCAATATGAGGTAAGTAAGAAATAGAGTGTATGATCAGCTCATTCGAATAAGGTGGAGTTCACATACACAAAATGGTATTATTCTGGCTATATGTTAAAGCTTGGCATTTCCACCATTGATTATTCCCAGCTTCTGTTGCAATAGATAATGACCAATATTTTTAAATGCCATAGGGAGGTATGGCTAGCTCCATAAAATTCAGAGGAGGCAATTAAGCTCCGTACAGCATATGAAGATCAGCATGCGAAAACAAGAAGCCCCTTTTAAATTGTGTACCTCTCCGGGACTTGGGAGCGACTCTCTATAGCAAGACATTCCTTCATTTTAGTATCTGTAACCCTAACTTTAGGCACCTCACCTCAACCCTACACAAGAGAGCCAGAATGGGACATGTCAGTCACCCTTGGAGCCAGGAACAGGGAGTGTAGAGTGCTTGCAGAGGGCATTGCAGATGGGACACTGAACCCCAATGGCATGCTGTACCGCTGTGATATCTAAATCCCCCCCAAACAGGAAAGAGTTAAATTTTTGTGTTCTACATCTTGGATAGTCAGTCTAATCACTGCTGTTTTAAATAATGGAAGTGTCCTCTCTGTTGGTGGGAATCGGTGAAGTGGGATTCTGTAGAATCACCCATTGATTGGGTTAGATGCTGCAGGCAAATGATTTACCTTGTTGGCAGGGTCTGGAGTTTATCGTATCAGGAAGGTAACATTAAGACAATTCTGGTTACACCCAGAAACTGATTTTCAGACATCTGAATAATTTTAGTGATAAAAAATTACGTAGTTCTGGCTTAGGTGGTATGTGACAATGGCAATTTTGACAATTTGAATTTTAGACTTGAGTATCTAAAGAGGCAGTTACGCAGACTTGTGCTTCAAAGCAAGTGTGGTCCTAAATGTCCTCAAAGTGTTAGTAACCTAAGTCATTTACAAATACTATGACTCATGTTTTCCAAAAGCCTTAAACCACATCAGGAAGCTGTCAGAACACATCCATTGCTATAAAAGAAAAAATAAAGAAATCCACAGGCTAGGGAATAGTACTCTTATGTCAGGGGCACTTGAAAGTGGTGATGAAGGACCTCATACACTTGTCGTTTTGTACAAAGACTATGCAAGATCTTTTGATCAAAAGCTTATGTTTGTTCTTTGGTATTTGTACTCTTTGGTATTTGGAGGTCAGTATTATTAGTCCAAGCACTTTCTTTTTTTGCAGCATACAGCCCTTGTACTACTTCTTTTCTGGCAAATATCTGGCTTATGTATGTGGATATTTTGATAAATCAAGTTGTCACCAACGTTGATTATAAATGGTTTTGTGTTTTAGTAGTATGCAAGGACTACAGAAATCCCCTGTGATACACTGAGAGTATAGTTATGTATAATGAGAAACTCTTCATCGCAGAATGTTTACAGTCTTGAAGCCTTCATAGCAAAAAATGAGCAGGACTGAAATACAGGAAGAAGGACTTCCTCTGTGGGGAGAGTACCATCAAAGAAACATACAAAGCATGTTTTCTAGTCCAAACATGTTTTTGTGGAGACCACTTCGTGATCTTATATATATTATATTCTCTCATTAAAAGATATATTGCTGCCTTTTGACATTTCGCTGCAACAGGCGTGCTTTGCAGACAATACATCTGTAACAATTCATAAATACATGAAAGCAATTGATTGTAGTGATCTAAGCTTACCAGTTATCACTGCTGATGGTTATGTTGACTATTACTGAACATAATATGATAGAGCATAGGGCAGCAATGGGGGATTCTCTGCCAATGAAATAAATAGCTGGAGCCTGAATCTTGTTCTCACAGTGTTGTAAATGTGGAGTAGTTCCAGTGAAGGCATGGATTTATCACAGCAAAATTCAGGAAAGAGAATTGAAACTGTTTGACTGTTTCTGATGGTTGCATAAAATTAATCTTTTTCAGAGGTGAAAACAGCCTTATGCTGCATATTTTTTCCATAATGCTCATCTAGATGTAGTTCCTTGGATACTGTTTCGAAAAAAATAACCAGAACCTATGTTCAGAACCATTATGTCTCTTTATTGAATAGATGTGGATTCTAGATTTCTTATTAGGCATGTAAGTAAATTAAGTTCTCTAGTACTTTTATTAATTGTCCAAATTGCCTACTTCTCAGGAAGGGGAATGCTCTTATTTGCTACAGCATTATGCAGGACCATCCCCAGTCCTGGGGGACAGTAACAACTACTAAAAGTTGCTGCTTTTTGCAACTTTTAGTAGTTTTAAGCAGACTATATTGTCTTGACAGTATATTAATTGCCACACAGAAGTAAAAGAGTTATACTCTAGTTCTTGTTAGATATTTTTTTTTGGGCTTTTGGTTGCTTTGTTTGTTTGTTTGTTTGTTTGTTTTAATGAAAGCCATTTTCTGTTGGAAAAATAATGCAAAGAAAACGTTAAACTGTGGTTTTTCTCCACAAAGAATACATTTTCTACAGGGACCGCTTTTGACTATATATACAAGGTGCTTTATAGTTAAAAGAGAAATTGCTGCTATTTTAACATTTTAATAAAATACAACCCCAAAGCTGTCAACTGAGGTAATGTATAGTGTGATATAGTAGAGTCCTGGGAAATATGCACTGAGAAGTTGCCAGTAATGAAACTAAATCTCTGTTTTCTATTAGTATGTTTTACAGATAAAGAGCCGCAATACTGAACTATGTCAAAAATAAGAACCCATGTAGAAAAGTACTGGTCAAATAATGGCAGCTGCAAATTAAAACAATAATATTGGCATGAGCAAGAACTCAAAATGTTGATATTTGTATACTTGGAATGACTTTCCTCCCCATATGTAATTATGAACTCTGATTAGTAACAAAATATTAGTGTCCTTGAAAAGAGATTTTCAGATTCAAAGTTCCAAGGAGGCTGGTAAAAATAAATTTCTGTTTGCAGACTTACTCATCTTCTTCCCCTTACACTTGCTGAGACCAAGTACACAGACAGTGGTGAGTAAAGGTTAAAAAATTCCCTTACCTTTGGAAAGAAGGATTTCATGTCAGCATTAATTTCAGTCGGCTGCATAGCAGATAATACGCTGACTCCTTATCACTGAATTTGATGCAAAGAACAAAAGATAAATCATGAGTTAGGCTTAGGTCCAATGTTGTACACAACAGCACCTAACAAAACTATAATGAGCCTGAAATCATGTTTGACCAACATGATAGCCTTCTATGATGGCATGACTGGCTGGGTAGCTGAGGGGAGAACAGTGGATGTTGTCTACCTCGACTTCAGCAAGGCTTTTGACACTGTCTCCCGTAACATCCTCATAGGTAAGCTTAGGAAGTGTGGGTTAGATGAGTGGACAGTGATGTGGATTGAGAACTGGTGGAATGGCAGAGCTCAGAGAGTTGTGATCAGCAGCGCAGAATCTAGTTGGAGGACTGTAGCTAGCGGTGTTCCCCAGGGGTCAGTACTGGGTCCAGTCTTGTCCAATATATTCATCAATGACCTGGATGAGGGGACAGAGTGTACCCTCAGCAAGTTCGCTGATGATGCAAAACTGGGAGGAGTGGCTGACACACCAGAAGGCTGTGCTGCCATTCAGTGAGACCTGGACAGGCTGGAGAATTAGACCAAGAGGAACCTAATGAAGTTCAACAAGGGCAAGTGTAGGATCCTGCACCTAGGGAGGAATAACCCCGTGCACTGGTACAGGTTAGGGGCTGACCTGCTGGAAAGCAGCTCTGCGCAGAAGGACCCGGGAATCCTAGTGGGCAACAAGTTCATCATGAGTCAGCAATGTGCCCTTGTGGCCAAAAAGGCCAATGATATCCTGGGGTGCATTAAAAAGAGTGTGGCCAGCAGGTCGAGGGAGGTTATCCTCCCCCTCTACTCTGCCCTGGTGAGGCCACACCTGGAGTACTGTGTCCAGTTCTGGGCTCCCCGGTTCAAGAAAGACAGGGAACTGCTGGAGAGAGTCCAGCAGAGGGCTATGAAGGTGATCAGGGGAATGGAGCACCTCTCTTATGAGTAAAGGCAGAGAAACCTGGGTCTGTTTAGCCTGGAGAAGAGAAGACTGAGAGGAGATCTCATCCGTGCTTATCAATATCTAAAGGGTGGGTGTCAAGAGGATGGGGCCAGACTCTTTTCAGTGCTGCCCAGCAACAGGGCAAGGGGCAATGGGCACAAACTGGAACACAGGAAATTCTGTCTGAATGTGAGGAAAAACTTCTTTACTTTGAGGGTGCCAGAGCACTGGCACAGGCTGCTCAGAGAGGTTATGGAGTCTCCTTCTCTGGAGATATTCAAAACCCGCCTGGATGCATTCCTGCCAACCAGCTGTGAACAGGTGAACCTGTTTTGGCAGATGGGTTGGACTTAGATGATCTCCAAAGGTCCCTTCCAAACATTCTGTGATTCTGTGATTCTATGAAATATGGGTGCCTAGTTCTGCCACTTGGTCTAGCCTTCCTAAAAATATAAACCTTCTATCATGTCATCTAAGAATCTGAAAACCAAGAAAGAGCAGCTGTGTGAATGGAGAAGATTACCGCTGACGTGACTGGGCTGGAAGAAGACATTCTGGGACATTCAATCTCAAAAGTGATACAAATCAAAGTATGAATATGTTCTTTTAAAGATTTACAGCAAGTTGTATTCTTGTTAATATACATATATATGGGTGACATTTTACTGAAGAAAAAATAAAGAAAAATGTCATATTCTGCAGTAACTTTCTCTACCAAAGCAAGAACATGAAATAAACTTGCCACAATGAGCATGTCTACATTACCGCTTCAGTACCACTAGACACTGAATATAGAGGCAAGGCAAATTCACACCTAAGAATCACTCAGGCACCTTAGATCGCTAATATGGATATACCCAAGCTGCACACAAGTTCTATTTCATATCACTGACCAAAATAGGGATCATGATGGAGAAGGTCTGCTTTAGATCCTTTATTTTGAGACCCAGCATAGATCTGAAATCCAGCTCTGCTGTAGTGAGGAGACTGGAGCAGAGTATTCAGTTTTATGGTCTGTAAAGATCACATCTAAGGGGTTCCTTCTGCTTCCTCTTGAGTTCTGAGAAGCCTTTGGGGCCCCCCTGGGTGTTGATGGAGTAGAGCAAAGAACATAGCTGAGAGCAGTTCATATAGTCATTGCAAACTATCAGAAGTCAGAAGGGGACGATGCTGCAGTAAAATTTTATCATCACTGAAGGCAATATGCTCTTTTTCTGTGGGTTATCATAACACTGTGTTGGTTATTTGTAATTAGGTAGCTGTTACAGGATGGGGGAGGAAAAAGTGGTGAATAAGGTTCAGTTATAACAGAAGTTACTGACTAACATTTTACAAATGTAAAACCAGAAAATTAATATATTTCCAGGACAATCTCAACAATGACTGTGAAGTAATGTAAAGATTCTACTGAATGTTCAACCTAGCCCACTTGAAATCTCTTTCAAAAACCTCTTTTTTTCATTAAAGTGGTCCTTCTCATTATCGTGTTCTCCATATCTCCTGGCATTGTCGTAACTAACATGTATGATGTCTATCTGCAGTATTTGCATGCATATTCTGCACCTCATTTATATGTTTGGCAAAGCATTGTTAGAACTAGACATAATGCATACTGAACAGTATACTTTAAAAGGAATAACTATTAAATCTGAAACTATTTATGGGTTTTAGTTTCGAATTAATTACTCATATATAAGAGTCTTTTTTAAACAGGAGATGTAGTTTAGCATTTGTTCCTTTTCCTTGTAATGGCTGTGATCTTTACAGTGCAACAGACGGTTAAGCATTCGCTTCACTATGAAGAGATGAGTATAAACTAAAGTTATTTTGGGGTTGTATATTTTTTATAATTAAACAAACTAAAAAAGAACAGACTGTAATTTCTAATTAGTAGTCTAAGATGAATAAAATTAGCATAAGTCCAAGTTGGAGTCCCAATTATGACAACAATATAATATAAAAGAAATAGAGCTTATTATATAATGTACAAAAGATGTGTGCCTCTGCACCATCTTATTTAAATGTGCATATGTAGGAGCTTGATTTGAACTACAAAATTTTGCTGCACTTATTTCAAGCTGAACATATATTAATACTTGGAATATTAGGGAGAAAAGGCTTCAACTTCATTGGCAATTCTCCTTTGTTTTATACTAAAGCACAAAAAGACAGACTGAATTCAAAGTCATGTATCATTTTAACACAGGTAGGAAAAGAAGCACCTACAGATTTTGTTAACAGAAAAAATACGATAATTATTTCATGCATTAAGCAATACTAGTGCAAAATAGATGAGTAAAATCAAAGGATTCTTTTTTTCTGATTGGTTTGGTTTTAAAGGGTTACTCCATGGTAAAAAGCCATGGGCCAGATGCCGATGTTCTCATAATATCACTTTATGCACGATGCCACTAGAATCTATGGAAATAATTATGAAGTAAAACATTAGTAAGGTATTAAGTTTGGCAAGATAAGAAATTTTCAGCAATGAATGACACAATCAAAATTTTTGTGAGAAAAGCAATGAGAAGGTCCATAAATGAATTATAAGAGGTTACTGTTGGCATCAGCTGTTTTTCTACAACACCTAGATTTCCCTGAAGGTTTTCCATTCAGTTAAAACCTCAACCTATCTGTCTTAGGAAGGACACAATGCCACTGGGTACTTTGTGATATATTTATAATCTGAAGATACATCTTGAAAACACATCAAAAGCTAATGTTGAGGTGGAAAAGCAGTTGTGCAGAGGAACCATTAGGAAGGGCTTGGAGAAGTGGCCACAGAGGTGGCAGGTGATGCTTGGTTTTGATCTTTTGTGCACCGGTGTGAAGTGGAGGAAACTCCATGGAAAGGAACAGGATTGCTTCAGTGTGACTGGCTTTGGGGTAACGGCCGTACTTATGTTGATCAAGGTGTTACACTTGCGATCAGAGACGAGTTCCCCATCTACGAGAAAAATAAGGACATGTTGCATTACATAGTGGCATATGCAACTGTGGAAAAATTAGTACTTTTGAAACAACAACCACACACCTTGGGAATGTGCGTGTAGGTGGGTGTATATGGGCACGGTACCCAGGCTCCACGGACTATTTCTTGAGGAAGGGCAAAGTCTGGGATCTATGCAGCTGCAATGCAGGCTGTATTACATCAACGGGATTTCTAGGATACAGGGCAATTTCAGAGCAAAATGGCTGGTGTTGTACTTGCCTTTGTAGCAGCTTTTTGTATCGTTAATAGCTGCCTTGTCCAAGAATCCTGAATGATTAATGTTAGAAGAGTGTATGCTAGCGTTTAGTTTAATTTGTATTTAGATGGTATCTTATACCTAGTGACCATGTGCTCTGCAAATAAGCAGCCTTTTGATTGCTGTGCAACATTATTAGTGACAGTGATTTGTGAACAGAGGGATGTAAGGTAAAGAGTGGAACATATAGTATGTAGCAAAGAATGTGCCAGAATATATGAATGACGCAACATGATCAAAGCTATTTCAAAAGACTATTTTAGAGACTGCAGCAACTGCCTGTCCTAGAATTTAATCAGAAACCAAAGCTTTGAAAAGACTCCAGGACGAAAAATGGAGGTAATATAAAAGTGTCACTCAGGCCAGCAGGCAATGCTAACAAATTGCCATGTCTTTGTCAAATGCTCATCACTCATTCTAGTGTCAGGTAGTGACCATACAAATTGTAATTGTATAGATCAGGCAAGATGTTTAATCCAAGCAATCACCCTGACTATTTTATTACATGAACGTCTAGCAAACTCGGAAAATGTTGAAAGCACTGTGGTATTTAATAGAAAAAAAAAAAAAACCAAACTCAGAAATAAATGCACTGTAAAATAGGATTAATGGTATAAATTTGTGGATTAGCATAAATCCTATTTACCCCTCCTTAATAAGGCATTATAAAGCAAGCAAGGTTTATGTAATAGGATTTAATCTTATTTAATTTCCTTTTCTAAGCAAATATCCAGTTGACCCTAACATATATAATACAAAAGCAAATTTCTGAAATATTCCGTAGATCTGCAAAATCTCTTGTGATTAAGGGTAGTGAATATGCTTGACACAGTTGTGTGCAGGCTCCAAGTTATTGATATTACAACCGTGTTCCACAGTTACCATGCAGGAAAACCTGTCACTAAAATCAAAGGGAGTTGTGTTTTTTTATGAACTTAATAGTCTGTCCCTTACAACCCACCCCCCCGCCTCCCCATTTTTGTTTAATTTATTTTTCTTGGAAAGACTTGGAAATTTATACTCTTCCAGTTGATTATATACCCATTAATATGATAAAATTTAGTTGTTTAATAAATGTGCTGTGTTCGTGTGTATTTAATCCTTTGATAAGTTTATGTGTATCTGGAAATAAATAGTTTTCCAAACAGTAAGTTTTCTATTCTGACTGTAACTCATTAAATTGGCTTCAACACTGAATGATGATAACAGGCTTGATTTTATGTGGATGATAGACTTCATTAGTGGCTTTCTTACAAATATCTTTGTGAGTTTACATTACTGAATAATAAAAATGGTCTTGTTTGCATTTGAGTAATACTTTTGTCTCAAGATAAAGGTTAATCATGAGGTTTAGGATATGTAGAGCTGAAAATGTTTTATTTATTACTGGACAGAGTTTTTCCTCCAGGCTGTAAATTTTTTTATTTTTATCCAATGTCTTTGAGCAGTGTAGATAAACAACAATGTTTGAAAGTTAGCTAACTCATAGAATTACCACAATTACAAAGCTGACAGCAAGATATTAATACTCAGAAATGTCATCTCAATTTAGCTACTTGCAAAGAAGTTAACATCTTTCAGATTTTTTTTAGACATCTCTTTACCATTGTCACTGTCATTTTCATGAGTCAAAATTAATTTCTAATGTTCCTAAGAACATTTGAAAAGCTTGTGTTTGCATGTAAAATATTAAGTATCTTTTTCCGGGATAGTCCTGTAGAAAGTGCTTTTTGTGTTTACGGCTGCACCTATACTCCCCTGAATTCTGCATGGCCATGCTAATGATTTTCATGACTTTACATTTGGAGTAATACATTCTAAATACCACCTAACAGGTCTATTTAGTGGCTGGAATTCCTTTCACCATGTGGGCATTTTCATTATTAATCCTACTGCCCATGTACCACTTATCTTGATAACCCTCTTTTTTTAATTAGCAGTAGACTATTTTGGAAAGTCAGGCTTTGAAGGTAGTTTTTCTGGTTGCTTATGAGAAAGAAACATTAATCTTGTTCATCAAAGATGACTACAGAGGAGAGCTGTGGCTTATCAGGCACATAAATGATTTCCCTGTCTCAGAGGACCCGAGTACTGCACTGTCTGAGGAAGCCACCAGCACGTGTGTCCTCAAGGAAAGTGTCACTCAATGTATGCAGAATTCCTCCAGTCCGGAGGACTTGAAATTTTCAAGAAAACTTCTCCTTAGTAGCTCTTTTTTTTTTTTTTCCCCATCACTTTCAGACAATTTTTCATTTTCCTTCAAGAAAAGTTTTTTGATGTTTTTCACCTTAATTCTGTTTGTCAGGCAACACAGGCTACATGAATCGCTGCTGATGTGTTAACTACAGCATCCAAAGTAATTTCCTTGGCATCAGACACAAACTTTCTAACCCCACCTCCCATATTTTCTGTGACACAATCCTGAAGCTTTCTAGTGCAGTTCTCTGGGAATGTTTCATTTCCTAAAATGCATTTCAGTACATAATATTTTCATAATAATTTATAATTATAATTATTTACATAAATGTTTCAGTATTCCATTTAGATTTTTAAAAGTCACTTGAAATGTAACAACTGAATATTCAGAAAACATTAAAATAACTTATCAGTAAATAACTCAATAAAGGGTCATTGTTTGCGAAAGGCACTTTTACAGAACATCATGTCAGCATTATGAATGGTAATGTTGCTACAACCTTGAGAAATAGGCCTGTCATTAAATTTGTAATTAAATATAATTACCAAATATAATAATGAATTCTAAGTGTATTTTATAGACTGTGGTAAGGAAAAGGTGATTAATTTTAAAAAATATGTATTGGCCTAAGTCTGTGAAATAAATTAGCTCTTCATATAAACCTCTCAGTTGACATCTGATATTCTTGTTTATTTTAAATCACGTATCACTCTGGAATTCAGGTGAAGTGTTTGAAAAATCCCTACAAATACATCCTTCGTGCTCCTTATTGATAAGTACATTTAGGAATGACCTTCTATGTCTTTTTCGTTTGACACCAGTAATGCTGAGCAGGAATTGTTGGAGACGGACAACTCTTGGGCATGCTCTTGCAATCAGATCTGAACTCCTGAACAAGACGTCAGAGGCTCTTGTACCTGCAGATACACACTTGTTCTGCCTCCCTGGTCTCCACAAGGTGCTGGTGGGAGAGGAGTAGGGATGTCCCAATCCATCCCCATACCTTAATCCCCTTAGCATGATCCAAAAGTTGATTCCCTTCAGTGACTCTAACAAGCATTAACGTATTCTCACTGGAGGGTGCAGTGGGTAGGGTGAATAATCTAGAAATATAAAACAAAATCCTACCCACTACCACTATTGAATAAAAGTTAAGAAAGCTTTTTTTTAGTCATTTGCACTAGATCTCCCTGTTCAGACAAAATTATAATCTACTTCAGTATCTCAAGTGCTGTATCTGATTAGCTCTTTAAAATACTACGAAGTGGTGGGGCTTCATTTATTTCCCTTGATACATCAACCTATTGCCTGATGGCCCTCATGGAGAGGAAATATTGTCTGTTCTTCAACTTACACACTTTTGGTTTCATACCAAAGAAAAAAATAGTTCTTTTTAATGCCGTTCTCTTGGGTAGGGAGAAGGTCATGCTCTAATTTATGTTGCTCTAGATATTATAAGGTTTGAGCTATCCCAGGTATCTCAAATATGAATCTGAAGTTCTTGAAGAATAAAAGTAAATATTAATTATATCATTTGTTCCTTCATTCTTTTCCTTCCTACTGACACTTCGTTATACCTCCCCTTCTTTCCTTGTTCTTGCCTATCTCATCTTTCAAATTTCACTTGCTCCCTTTCTTCTTTAGTGTGTTCCAGCCATTTTTGTGAAATCTAACCACTTCATAAAAATGTGTTGAAATTGCTTCAGCTGAGATTTATATATCTTTCCCATCCTTCTGTTGTAATTTCAAATGTATCTACAGTTTTTTGAAGAAGAGTTAGTGGGGATGTTTTATATATATATTTTTGTAGTTCTTTAAGTTTTTCATCATGAAAAGAGGTGCAAATTCTGATAGAAGTTCCAGTCATTTCACATACCATGAAGAAAGATGGCAAAACCTGACTTAAAACATAGTTTCACAAGTTATTCTTTATTTTAAATCAGCTTTCCCCACTAGTATACTAAATGTGAGTTGAATTAATCATTTTCTGCATCAGACGTTATGGATAAAGTATTTTTGCTACATGGTTTTAATTCATTCAGCAATATAGTACGAGCTGAAATTGGATTTGCTGTGGTAATCCTTTTAATAAATATTCCAGCATCTTCAACAATATCATTCCACTCCTTGAATCCTTTCCCTCTCTCTGTGTACTTTCGTATTAATTGGAAATGTCTCGTCTTTACTTCTATGTTTTATATTGCATCTTTCGTGTCCTGAGACAGTGTACTTCATGTCTGCTTCTTTTTCTTCTTGCTCCTTTCCCTCCTTTTCTTCCTCTGAGCAGATAACTCTATTTGTGGTGGTATTCTCCACATCTGACATTACAGCCATTTTCAAGGGTCTGCTTCTCTTCTTTAAATAAACAATAAAATAGTGCATACTTGTACAATAGGAGGGAAGATAAAAATAGTAACTGTGATAAAAGACTTCTGAGAGAAATGAAGTCTGAACTGGTTAAGGTGCCAGCTAATGTTTGTAATCTTTTATTTAAGCAAATATTATTACAGAAACCTGAAGTGCAGGAGTGTGCTTTAGAAAACAAATTTTAAACATTATGTCCAATATATCAAGATGTCTTTCAAGTTATAAATTTGAATTTTCAACATATTTTCATTACTGTTCCATCTTGAAGTATCTATGCAACTATATATTTAATAACTCCACCCAAGTAATTACATAAAATACTAAATAGTACTGGACCAAGGATAAAGCCCTGTGGCTTTTATTGTGTCTTTCTATTTTGATAGTGATTGTTGATAATTGCTTTTGTGAGTATGATTTTTTCCAACGTTTCTGAACCCATCTTTTAGATGAATAGATGTTGTTATATCAGATGTGTTTCCCTAGCAACTCCACCAAAGGGCAATTCAGATCTTACACAGGCCAAATTATCTATGAAAATGCTTTTTTTTTTTTCTCAGTTAACAGCACAAGAAATGTAAAGCAACAGTGCTCTCAAATGAAGTATTTCAGTCACATACCAAAAACTAAGTGGAAAGATTCAGGGTCTTTGTCAAAAGTAAAATCTGTGAATTTCAATAACCAAGAACGACAAGTTAAAAAATAAGAATAGAGGAATTGAAATGTCTTTCAATGGACAGAGATCCTAATTAAAGATATAATGAGTCAGTATAAAAAATAATATTTTAGTGTTAATGATTGCCGCTTGAAATTGTGAGTCCGAGGGCATACTAAGTAAGTTGTTTTTCACTTATTTCTTGGTGGTGTACAGACACTAATTCAAGTTGTGACTGTAGATGAGCTACTAAATAATAATGAACACCTTATAATTGTTTTTGCTGTCTCAGAATAGATACTGTGCTGAAGGGTGAAAATGAGACACAGAATATTTTTTTTTAATTATTTCAATAAATGCAAAGATGCAGTCCAAAAGTTAAATTTTAAATGTGTCTTAAATTTAGGAATGAAGCAAATAAAATCCTCAGAGATTATATAGTTGCTGCTTAAGAAAATAATACCCGAGCTTAGCCTGCGATAGAACTTAAAAATCAAAGATTAAACCAGTATGAATATCAGATACAAGAAGTCTGTGAAATAGTCAGTTTTATTTGCATCAGTGGGAATGTTAGCAAAAGCTATCACAATTAACTTTTTTTTTATTTACTTGCAGAGAGTTGAGATATTTTTGGAGACTGATTTTTTGAATATTAAGGAAGCAAAAAAAAAACCAAACTGGAACTTATTGAAGATTTCTGAACAAAGACAGTTCAAAATAAGCTAAAGTGTCAGAAAATGTAAATGGTCTCTTACTAAAGCAAAACTTATAAGAATGGAGTGCCAAAAATATTTACACCTGTATGCTCTAATCACTTAGCATGCAGAGAACATGGAGAAAACTCAATTATAAAAGCCAGGGAGAGAATAAAAATCATGTCTACAATGAATTAAAAAAACTTCACTGCCACATTGTTCCTGGAACAATGATTTTTCTGTGCTTAGAAAAAAATGACTGAAATAAAAGAAATTATAAACAGGATAAAAAAACATTTTGATTGCCATAGTCAAAACACCTATAGATGGAACAGCTGTATTGTGTATGTATGTGTATAATATTCAGCTATAGACTGTGAAAAGTGGAATCAAACCTTGCTTCTTAGGTTCATTGATTGTTTCAGTGAAGTACTGGAAGAAGAAGCTGAAATACTTTATGCCTGCAAAAGGGCTTTTTGCATATACTGCATATACTTGCAATAACTGCCTGTTATTTTAATTATCTATATTAGTTCAGTCTTCTCAGAAATTAGATCTTATTCTATTAGACAAAGTTTTTATCTTTTATTAATAGTTCTAAGGATTAATCAGTGCAGCATTTAAAGCTTCTGTTTCCATTTCAAGCCTGATTTTTTCCTCTATTCACCAACAACTAATAAAGTATTTTCAGCTTTGAATAGGTGTGTGATGTGTGGTGAGAAGGAGGGATTTTCTTTTTAGGACTCAGTTGAATTTATTCTTATGAAGTGCATCTAGCTATAAGACAGAGAAGATTTAATCATGTATTGAAAAGTCCTTCCCTTTCTATGCTTGATCTTAAATATATAACAGTGCCTTCAAGAGACTTGATATGAGGTTGACTATATTTACCCATGCAAGCATTGTAGCAAGCTCCAAAAAATAATTTGATACCTTGGTCTGTTGAGGGGATAAAGGAACTACCAGCCAAGATTTTCCCAGCAAGTGTCCCTAGACAATCTAGCTTCTTCATCCCCTGAGGGAGGACATAAGCAGGGAAACACCCTTGTTCATTCATTTTCAGTAATCAAAGTAAAAACTATCTCAAAGCTGCTCTGAATTATGCCAGATCTATTAAAAACAAACATAAGCTTGGGTAGGCATATAACACCAGTAATTGCTCAGAAACTACTGAGAATGTGAACCAGATGTAATTGGTACATTTAGTTGCCTATACCTGATGCCTGTCCAATCCACTGAAACATTGCAGGGGAAGGGATGTCTTAGTTGATCTACTCTGGGTCTTTACAACTGCAGTATAATATATCTGTCATAAACCTTTGTTATGATTATCCTTCTTCTACTCATTTTCAAAACTTTATTGTGTTTTCATTTGTAATGTATTCCAAAGCTTACTGAGGTTGCATCAAATGGGCTTCTAATTACATTTCTTTAATGTAAGTGTTCTGTTTATTATCTTCCTGGCATAGGGTACCCTCCCCAGCTTGATAAATTTATCAGAAGTGCTTGTAGCCACTCTTGAAAGAATACATTTTCCAGGTGGTTGGGGGTTTGGGGTTTTGTTTGGTTGAGCTTTTTTTTCAAAATTCTTGGGTAGAGTTGGGGCAAGAATTCTGAAAAAATAATTAGGCAAAATCTCAGGAATGATCCAGATGCATTTAATCCAGCCTCTGTCCAGGGGCAGGAACTAGTCCTCCATTTCCACAGTTCATTGCTAAGGCTGCCAGAGAGCTTGAATCTTTCCCTTGGAAACTCAACTGGTTGGAACACAGCCACCCACCCAGCCACCCTGAGCACCTCAGAGTCCAAGTACAACAGCATGGTAATGGCCTTTGAGAAGGACCCTCTTGCTATCAATCACATACCATGCGGATTTCTCACATTTGTCTCTAATCATAGTAGTCACTGCAAGCCTGAGCCTGAATTTGTCAGGAATTTTATTTATAATGAATTCTTCAGTTGCATAAGAAATGTATTTCTCTGCTTTTAACTCCAGTGCTTGAAGTATTTTGTGGAAGTACTGTATTGTCATGGTGAGATGTTTCTCTAGAACGCAACTTGCAGGTGGTGTGGCTTTTTACTTACAATTTATTAACAGAAATTGCCCATATTATCTTTAACTAAAATTTCTAGCTAGTATTCAAGATGAAATATGCGCACACCAAGAAACACTGTTATGGACGTAGTAAGTGTATAAGTTATGGACTGCTTCATGTTTAAATTATTAAGGATTGTATAAGTATTGTATTTAGACCCCTGTCATTATAGACACTTATCTTATTCATATATATCTTTTTTGTCTAAGTTCCAGGAATAGATGAATGACTCAGACCACCAACTAAGCCAAATCAGAATCCCTGACAGTCAATGGGAACAGAGAGTTATGATAAGAGTAGGTGTTCTACTTTATTCCCACATCTGCTTGTTTTTTTAGGCTGGAATGGACCAAATAATGAAACTCTAGAGGTAATACTAAACATCTGGAGAAATACTGAATGCTATGACTGATTTTGATTCCTCAGACTGAATAAGGTCTTTTCCTTTATACATGCAAGTAACACGGAAGAGCAAAGAAAGTCATAGCAAATGTATTGTAAGGCTTGCCATAATAAATTCCAATTTATTTGAAACCATTGCATGTGATCAGTGAAACTGTTAATGTTGTCTAGGAAATTTAAGCAGTCTCCCACCTAACAGACTGTACATATCCTGCAGAATAATCAGGTTGAATGTAATTTAAACCCAAAGAACTGCTTTAGTTTTCTAGATTGAAGAAGTGATATTATGCTTCTTATAAATCATAAAGAACTTGAGCCCAAATTTGAAGGATAAATACGATACAGAGGTTTTGCTGGATACTAGCATGTGTAGCAAGGGGAACATATACAATTTTAATTGCTTTGGACAGTTGAAGTTGTCAATCTATAATGCTGCACACCACATAGTCAGCCTTGGGCACATCAGTACTCTAATTACAGAAAGTCTGGCTCTTCACCAATGTTTTAACACTTGATTTATTTCCCGTTCAAGTTGTTCAATAGAGGCAGAGTTAATTGGTTTTCCAAATGAGTGTTAAAAATATAAAGATCCAGCTTCATTAAGTGGAGGCTGTACTTATTATGCACCACCGAGTTGTAAATCCATGTAAAGGTTAGAGGGTGAGATTTCAGAGCCCTGTGTACAAAACCACAACTTGAATTGGATTGTTTTGCTTACAAATTATAGTTAATATCTGATAATTGACCCTAGCTGCCTTTTCTTTTTTAAAGAGAAAGCTAAGCAGCCTGAGGAAAAAAAAAAATCAAGCTAAATGTATTAAAATTAGGCAAGTAGGCTAATCCATTTTATTTCTTTCATGTGATGTTCACCATTTATCTGAAAGGATCACGGTATTTCTTTGCAATCCCAGTGTACTTTCCTTATTCATAAAAGGGAACAAGCATTTTACTGAGTCCTTTCCTTCTGTTTAAAAGATTCCTTCCAAGCACCTTGCAAGCCAGCGATGTATCACAAACAAATCATAATTTCCTATTCTTGTGACCTACATACTGTTGGAGTGCAGCAACCTGATGCTCCTAATCACAAAATTGCAATTCAAGAAACAAAGAAAGTTGGCACGTATCTTGAACGTTTTTAAATTCCTATCAAGGCAGTAAAACAGGCTAGCAGGACTTTCCTGGGTTTTTCTCGGGAGCAACTAAAGATTTTTCACTCTTTTGTTCTGTGTGGGTGCGTGTGTGTGTTTTTGTTTTGCTGGGTTTTTTTGTGGGGGAAGGATTGCATTATTCCCTTGCATTACTTTTTTTCTTAAAATATATTCAAACTTTCAGTAAGAAAAAGTATTTGATTTTTAAGACTCTTCAGTTTGGATTGTATAAAAGGAGTGCAGAATACTTTGTGGTGTTTATGGGTAACTCCAGGGAAAAAGCCATGCAGACAGTGCGTTTTTGTTTAGGAACAAGGGGTAGGAAGATGTGGTGGGAACGGCTGCCAAGCCAGGGCTGGAGCTGATTTGCAGGATGGAGGAGGTAGTGAAGCCACGCAGGCACAGAAGCGACATAATCTGGGGAAGGGTGTCTCCTGATAAACCGATAAATGAGAACCTCAGAGGAGCAGCAATGCAGCTGTTTGTGGGGTTCAAACAGTGGCTGTGGAGGGAGAGAAAGGACGTCCTGAGGAAGTATATGACTGCACGGGTGTGATGGGAGAAAAAAATCATTAGTGGGAAAATTCTTTTCTGAGGCAGAAGTTTGTTTCTCTGGTAAGCGGTAACAGAAAAAAGGACAGCAGGGAAGAGCAGAATCAGTCTCCATAAGGAGAGCTGAAAACAGACAGAGACCCATGGCCAAGGAAGGATGACACAGATCATCAGGTGAAACTGGATGAGCTCAGGGGAAGAAAGGAAAGTAGGCAAGAGATGCAAGTTTCTCACGAGTGCAAAATAATGCTTGTATGAATGTTTGGGTTTACCTAGCTGGAAGGTTGTCAAGAGCTGATAAACTCATCAGCAGATACAGTTACCTGGGAGGGCACCGAGACATCAGTGTGGTAAACATGAACAACTTGAACAGCAAAATGGAGGAGATGGAGCTATTCATGTCTATTTAAAACTTAATATTGTAGGGAGAGAAAAAGCCTGGCATAATATTAATAATGGTTATACTACGGTAGAGTATACTTTCCTTTAGGGAGCAGGGAGGGCCAGCAGCTCCATGGAGTGCACTGGGGCAGTCCCAGCCCTTGGGCATCGAGCATCTCCCAGGCCAGGATGTGGGCCCATGGTGGGGCCCAGCTCAGCAGGGCCCATGGCTGGGCAGGGCTGTGGGTTCCTGGGCCATGGGCAACATGGGGGAAGCCCCAGAGGGCTGAGCAGGGAGAGTCAGGTCTGGCAGTGCCCTCCGGGCCTGGACGTTTGCAGCAAAAATAGAAAAATAAAGTAGGAATGTTGTATAGCATGGTATGCTACTGTGATGACTATCAAAAAATAAGGGAGAGAAGGAAAAAAATAAATGTAAATAAAAATCACTTCATGGAAAGATTTTTGTGTTTAAAAGCTCTCAGTTCTGCTGAAAATCTGCATCAGATACAGACAGAGATATCTGAATGTCTCTATGGAGAAATACCATGAAAAATTCTATCAGGCTTCAACCTCACACCTAGAGATCAGATCTCAAACATTACTAAACAGTAGTTGAAACAAACAGAAGACTGTTTTTAATTAAAATATTTTAAAAAGTGCAGGTATACTAAGAAAACACTATGAATTTCCTTAAATTCATTTGCCTGACATTTCCTTAAACATATTCCATAAAAATAAGAAAACCAAAATATCACTTTTTCTGCAGCTTATAGTTCACACCCAGGTTATAGATTATTCATAGCCAGTAATATTTGGGTTTAGTCTTCAAATTAGGAGCTACTGTGAGATGTAAACCTGTTTAAACTATGATATGCCAAATAAGAAACATTCTGTTTTGTCACAGAAATATTTAAAAACTGACACTTTCTTCAGCCAACACTTGGACTTCTTGGACTTTGACATTGAGTTTGCTGGAGATAATCAAAGAGCTTATCAAAATGCGTTGGCTTAAATATCAATAAAACACTGGTTTTGGATCTTATTACTGATCAGGTTTATCCAAAGTAGAGCCAGATTTCACAGGTCATCTTTATGTCAGACTACAACAAATATTTTAGGAAAGTTTTCAAGGTTTGGTAGCCATCAGAAATTTGTCTTTGCTAAATTCTCTTACATGGAAAAATGTTTTAGGATAACCAAATTGCAGACTATATACTTGGCCAGCAGACTAATTGTGATAGTATGTCTCATTAACAATGCTGAATGCTGTAATAGCTTTTCCTCAATTGCTGCTGCGTTTAATGAGAAGCAGCACAACACAAGCCACATTACTGGCCTGACAATTTGTTCTATTGATTTATCATGCCTGTTTTACTGCTGCCTACCCAAAACAACTGCAAAACATTTGTCAGATATTTGTGGGTTTTGACTTCTTAGCTCCACAAACGTACAATAAGACTATCTCTTTCAAGCATTGCCACATAACTTGGTCCTACCTGGATTTTTCTTTTTTCTCTTTCCCAAATGCCAGCTACAGTATTTGCTTCAGTAAGGTAGATTGAAGAATCAATTGTAAAGTATCTGAAAAAAATGCCGATGAAATTTAAAAAATGCTAGTAATGTCATAAAGGATGCCTGTCTCGTTTTCTAAAACATAGTTCTGCCAGCATTTCATACACTATTTGTTGCAATAGTCTAAATATTTCTCTTGCACTGTGTGTAAAATATAACAGAAGAGACATTAAGAGAAAGCAATGCTAAACATTCATAGATTTTTCTTGGGACATAACAAGGACAAGACCATACTTCCAAGCACTGAGTCATATGCAAGTGCCATAAATGCCCAGTTGCAATAGCTCACATGTAATAAATGTTCCTTGAGAAATTACTCAAGTGAAATGAAATATCACAGAAGTATTTCTACTAGAAGATGCTCATAAAAGCCCTGGACAGGAAAATGAAGGCGCAATTAAAATTTTACAAGGACTGAGTGCAAATTGTAATTAGAAATATGCACAAAAAAATGCATTATAAATGCATGATGATTCATTGGATGATGAAATCAATAGAAAAATTCCCTTGTGAGGTCTGCATCTAGAAGTTTCTGCTTACATACTGTTACCTACCATTTTGGCAAGGAGTATCCAGAGAGGTAAGACGGTCTGTGATTCATTTAGCTGCAACAGCGTCTTTGTACACGTTTAAGATAAATTGAAAGAGAAAGTGAGTTGAATTGAGTCAAAGGACATGCGAGGTAGTACAGAACCCAACCATATCCCATAAGAGTATGTTTAGGTGTCAATATCAAGCACTGGAGGGTACCCATTTGACATAGAAATAGTAGGAAAAATTACGTAAGATGTGGAGTGTTTGAGAAAACTTTTGCTATTTCTCCATTAACTAATATGAGCATAGATGGGAGTAAAAAAGAAAAAAACTTTTAGAAAAACACAGGGATAACCATTTCTTTATACAAACTAGTTACCTTTTCCTAATTAGAAGACTTTTTAAAGTTCAGAGCAGGTGTGGATCCTGGATCCTTGGCACTACTTGCTGGACTCATGCTCCTCACCAGAGAACACAGCTTCCAAAGCAATGAGAAAATCTGTTTTACCACTATGCAAGTATCTGAATCATCTCCTGGCTGTATTGGAAAGAGATCTGAGGCAATTGCCGCAGCTCTTACTTTCTCAGAAAATCTGATTTGGCAAGAGAATTTAAGATAAGGGAACTGAATAGGCATCTGGGTGAGTAGTAGCTTACAATTTCCTCTGAAAGTTCAGATGCCTTCCTTGCCTATGAAAATGAACTCAGTGCTTTTTTTTTTTCTTTTAACTGCTCATAACTTAAAAATATGGCAGAAACTAGTTCTGATATCTTGCAAAAGAAAATTGCAGTCATATCAAACCATGAAATCCATCAGAAAAATAACTTGTGGCATCTTGAAAATGAGATATCTGGAGCCATATTACCTGACAGACCTCCTCCCCAAATCCATGACATTATTCTAGCAGGTTGTATTTTACTCAGCAGAGCCCAAAGAGATGGGTCATAGCCACCTGAGGGGCAGGAGATGGAAGATTGCCATGATTATGACTCAAACTAACTGATGCCAATGCCTTGGGCTTACATGCTAGAAATATGAATAGACTGACTGCTGAAGTCAAAGTGTTGCCAAAACCTTTGTACTTGTAAATCTTATGTGATTATGAGAAATTAGGAAAGAAACTCTAGAATAGATGTTGTATTTGAAAGAACATTGTAGCATGACTGTCATCGTGTACATGTCAAAATTATCAAAAAGGTAAAAAGCAGTGACAGAATCAAAAGATTTGATGAAGCATCAGACACAGTTGATCAGAATAGTAATGACAAATTCCAAACTGTAATGCAAAAATGTTTGCCATGGATATACTTAACAATTGGGTCCTGTCTTTCTACAACCCAAATAAAGGAAAAATCCCTCTAAAACAAAAATTAATATTACCCTTTTCCTCTTCCCTTCTCATACTTTGTTTAGTGACTGTGAATAAGCTTTTGCCTACAACATTCTCTAATGACTCTTGAAGAGTTCTGATAGGGTACCCTAGGATAAGGACTTTGTTGCCATCTCTTCTGGTAAGTCTCAAAAAAAGGTTAGCACTCTTGTTCATAGCAAATCTCTTTTTTCCCATCAGTCCCTGTCTCTGCTATAGAGTCACAGTCTTTTGAGGCGATCTGTTCCACAAACTTATGTTTGTGCTCCTGACAATTGCTATGTCTGTGTAGGATTATGCTATGTCCATGTAGGATTACCTGTTCCTGATATATACAGATGAACTGCTCAGTTTGTCATTAACTGGGAATGGGTTTTCATTCCTAAGATCTAGAAAAAAGCTGCAAAGATACACAAAGAGCTATGAATGGCTGTTGACATATATACAACAGCCCTAATTTCATCCGTGTCTTCTGAATTTTGAAGCATAAGGCTGTGTATTTTCAAGCAGCCTTCTTCAATCTTGAAAATGGTATATAACAAACTGTATTGTATTCTAAACGTTCCTTACTATGCTGACAAAATCTTTAAGGTCAGTGAACTGTAGTGGAACAGTGTCCTGATTGTCTGTTTCCTGTCTTTGCTTATCATAGTCATACAGACTTTGCAATTATCCACTATGTGGAAAATTGGGTAAATCACATTTTTCCTTCAGAGATGACTGGATAAACCAATACATCGTTGGCATACGTTGCTTGCATGCGCTAGTCAGACACAAGAGCATGAATTATTTTAACCAAATATTTGACAAATTAAGATTTGAGTTTATTTTTAATATTGTAGCATCCCTGCTCTGCCTTGATCCAACAAAGCAGTGATGTAGTCTGACAAATTCCTAACTGTAACAGCATCTAATTGACAGTAGCTTCACCAAAAATTCATTTGCACTTTGAAGAGGTATTTAGATCAAAATCTTCCTCATGAGCCTTAGATTTGGCTGAGTCAGTTAATGAGGAAATTAGCCTGTGCATCCTATTTGCCTAAATCAGTAAAGAAGGCACCACTATCAACTGCAATTGATTAAACTCCTTCACTCCTTATCAGTCAACCATATAAATCAGAAACTGCTAACTGCCTCTTTTCTACTATGTATATCAACTGTGTTGAAGAGAAGAAAGAAGATACTTCAGTCAGGTGAATGGTTGAACGTGTTAGTTTGCATTGTTTGCATTTTTAGTTCTCAAAGTTGCTCAAGGATCTTGTTGAGCAAACGATATCTGCAAGTTGTAAGAAATTCTGCAGAATCTGTGCTGATCATCAGTTTCCAACCATGTCTAATCTAGATAGCTTGTTAAATTTAACATTACTTCAAAGAAACCATCTAATTCTTTCATGAGGCAATACTCAGTACCTTTCTTTTAGGATTTTTGTATTATATATTTAAACAGAAATTATTAACTTTTAATTATTAATTAATTATTAATGCTGTCATTAATAATTATGATATCCTGTGGTCCAAGTAAGGATTAGTGATGTGTAGTGGTGGCTCAATTTGCTAAGGAAACAACCTGTACATAAGGTAAAAATGAGGGAGATAAATAAGTGTTTCTAATGTATATCTGCTTTTACTTTTGTTTATGTAAACAACAAACAAAGTTTCTTCAGCTGCTTACTACATGTTGGCACAACTATGTAGATTCTGTGGTAGAAGTATATGAATGAATTTCAGTCCTCCATAGGCCTGTCAGTAGATGCGCACACAAAGTTTATTTGCTTATATGTCCGTGGAGTCATGGTCAAGGAAATAATACAAGAGAAACCGTAACATTCAGACCTACCAGTGCTTTGCAATTTTTATGGTAGTTCATTAACCTCAAGTTTACAGATCTGGAAAACTGAGGTATTTGGACCTTTTTAATTACTTCTAGGACAAGATTATAAATTGGTTGTTTTCTTCTCCAGTTTCTTTGGTATCTGGCACTACATTCTTCTAATTGGCAGTGAAAGGAAGATATTTTCTGGACAAAATTGTCAACACGTGGCAGTCAGAGATGCTTTTGTGGTTCTTTTATCTCCTTTTTCTAAATTCATCCTTCTTCCATAAGTTGTGAATTATTGACTGTCATAATACAAAATTCACAGATTTTTTTTTTTTTTAACAGCAGTCCTATCCTTACTACCTTCCACTTAACATGGGTTTGTGTACTTGGTTGCACTTAACTTGGTTTTATGTATTTTAACATTAGGCTTCCTATTGTCTTCAGTATGTCTGCCTTTCTCCCTTAAATATAGCATTGCAACTATGAACTGGACCTTAGCAAAATAAAAAGCCCATCATTTGAAAATTATCACTTCGGAACAGCTATATATCATAAAATGAATAAAAGGTTATAGTTATTGATCTAATATGCTGGTTGGAAAAAAGATACATTTCAGAGATTGAGGAAGTGACCAGACTATATTTTTTATTTCACCATTTGCTCCCTCTTACATTTAATGAGCACGTCTTAGTGGTCACATATTTGCAATGACTCCTTTGCTACCTTTCATATAGCTCTATATTTATTAGTAAATGGTTCATGTCATAAAAGAAAGATTACACTTTTCCTTTGGTCAATAGTGTTTCTGAAACTGACTGCTGAGATGGAATTTCATTGTAATTAAATTGAGTCTAGGCAAAAATCAGACCTAAAATACTACTGAGACTGAATTTAAGACAGCTGGAAATTTTCTAAGTTATGAATTGTATATTTAAAAAAAAAAAACAAAAAACCAACACTTCCTGCTTACGGAATTCTCGTTGTCTTTACTACATTCTCTAGTTTGGCTTTTTTGTTTGTTTCCTTTTTAAGCTTGTATGGGCTTAGTAGAAGTGAGAAGTTTGCTAGCTGTGTGAATATCACATGAAAATCGTTAAATGTTTAAGAAAAGCAAAACCAGCTAAAACTACTTGGTCATTGAATGTCAGTTATTAAATCATTATTTCTTTTTTCAAACAAAAAATGAGAAAATTAGCTACTTGAAGCCAAATCCTCTTTGAATGAGCTGCCCACTGAGCTAAGCGCTCCCTCAATACATGTTATACCAAGTGAGAGCATTTTTTTCAGAGACTGGAGTTTAATTTGTTCTTTGCATCCCTACTACAAGAAAGCTCATTTAATACTATTACCAAGAAAGAGTCCTTTCATTACATTGAACAACCTATAGACTATTTGACATTTATAGCTTTAACACAAACTGCATTATATATTTGAAGGTGCTGTATAATAAATATGAGTGTCTGAGGGCAGATATCTAAAGAAAGAACAAGTGTGTGCTATATACTACTTAGAGCTCTATCTGGTGATGTTTTTCCAACTTAACTGTGCATCCCTAATTCAGTTCCATGCAGATGACCAAGCACTTCATGGAGCACAAAGGTAAAATTTCTACAAAATCTAATGTCGTCTCACCTTGAAACCTGACTTCCCTCCCTTTCTAGCTGTATTCTCCTACCTCCAGTTCACAGTGCCTGTAGGTCAATTGTGTAAAGCTACATGAGCTCCTCCACCCTCATGTGACCCAACCCAAGCTATTGATGGAAAATCCAGCTAGCTGCTGCTTAGCTGAGATCAGAATTAGCTGCCAAAGAGGGCAGCAGTGACATTTCAAGTCAGGCTCCCATTTCGTGCGAGTAGCTTACCCTGTCTCTGAATACCTGTGAGTCCGGTACACCTGATCAAAGCTGAGAACTGTAGCCCACTAGCTGGTTTATAGCACACTGTAAGCATTGCCCATATGCTGCTTGAATATTCAAAACAGAAAAAAAAAAGGGGGGGACTTCAGTGGCATGTTAATTAGGCCTCTAGGTAAGATGAAAGTGGAATCAGAATGTAGACAAAAAAGCTTTCTCATCTCCCCTAAATGTAATTACACATGCCAGGTGTGGGACTTTATTATTTAAGTTCTACCATGCAGTTTGATCAGGTCAATGTAGTCAGTGTCGTGATAACGGCGGTACTGAACATATGGCACCCAAACGGCACTGATGTAAAGTACAGGGTGAACTTGCAGTGCAGCAGCCGTGCCACAGTAACTTCCTCTGCTTCCATTGTGCTCCGTGGTCAGTACAGCTCAAAGGGGCAGACAGCAGACGCAGCAGCTCAGAGAGCAGTTTGCACAGCCGGGGACCCAAAACCATGCAGAGAGCAGCGTACATGTGCTCCACGGGGGTGGTGATACACCACAGGGCACAGTCCCAACCGCTTGCTGGTACAGCTTTTCCTGATGCACCCGAGGCCTTGACTCAGTAGGAGTTCCCAAGAGAAGATGCAGCTCTGAGGTGTCAGCTGCAGGGATGCCCGTGACCCCTTGCTGAGGCTGGGGCAGTAAGCGCTGGACTTTGCGCTTACAGAAGGTGTGCACTGGTGTCACCAGTCTGTCACCAATGAAGGGGCTGCAGGAAGAGGTCAGCAGATTGTACAGCAGCAGTGATGATGAAAAAGACAAAGAAAGGAGATTGACCATATCTTTGCCAGGACCCTGCAGCTACAAAAACCTGAAGCCCCAACTGTACCAGAGGAGGGGCAGGCAGGGTCTGTGCTTATTGCATTGGGAGATGGAGGCTCCTGGTGATGGCAATGGCCAAAAGCTTGTGACTGCTGGCACCAGAGGACGGCTCCTGCCTCAGCTGCAGCTCTGCTGCTACAGAATAGGTTCATTACACTGGTAGCAAAGGGGAAGCTGAGAGCTTGTCCAGTGAAGCATCTGAGCCACACAGTAGTACCAGGAGGAAGTGGTGAGTGAATCCCTGCTACTGAGGATGGAGACCCCATTTGCTGACCTGGCCAGCTGTCTAGGAAGTCATGTTGCTTGCTGAATCTAGGACATGGTGGAGAGACTACTGAGGCTTGTCTGACTATTAGACTCTTACCCACCTTGTTTTTCTGTGAGCACCAGTGTTGCTGCCAGGAGAGATCTGGAGCATATCAAGAGTGTCTGTGTGGGTTAGGGAGTGAGAGCCAATGGCGTGGGGGCCCCATGTGTTTGCTCCTCAGTATTGCCAGTGAAGGGGAAGAGCTTGAGAAGGATTGGACAGATCCAATGGGTCAACAACTGGCTGTGCAGCTGGTGCCAACAGGGATTCAGCTTTTACAATCATGGGACCCTCTTTGAGAATTAAGGGCTGCTAAGAGGATATAAGATCCACCTGACAAAGTGGGGTGAAAGTATCTTTGCCAACAGGCTGGCCAAGCAGGTGGGCAGAGGTTTAAACTAGGAACAATGGGGGAGGGAGAGGAAAACAAACATTCATGTCAAGAAGTAGTGGAACAAGTTGGCAAGTAAAGGGTTTAGATTGGTGTGGACAGGAGAGACCTTGAAAATAACAGAACAAGGCAGAAAGACCCATACTCAATTGTATGTTCAGGAATAACAAGTGCTGCATTATGGGGGAAACACTTTTCCTGGGAAATCAGTACAACTGGGTGCATCTTTGAAGGGCTTGCACACTAATGCATGCAGCACAGAGAACTAACAGGAGAAATTAAGGCACCATTACAGGGGTACAGTTCTATTGATTACAGAGGCATGGTGGAATAGCGCACACAACTGGAGTGGTGCAATGGATGGATACAGACTCTTTAGGAAGAACTGCCTGGGATGCCAGGAAGGAGGATTTGTCCATATGGGAGCAGCAAGGATGCATGGAAGGGTGCTTTGGGACTGATGGTTAGACAGCTGAGAGCTTATGGGTTAGCAGGCAAGTCCAAAAGGGCGACGTGGTGGGTGTCAGCTGTAGACCGCCAGATCAGCGAGAAGTGGAGGAGGCCTTCAGACTACTAAAGAAAGTCTCCCATTCACAGGTTCAGATCCTCATGGGGTCCTTGAATCACCCCAATATCTGCTGGAGTGGAAACAGCAGGGCACAAGCAATCCAGGTTTCTGGAGTGCATTGCTGGCAGCTTGCTGACACAAGCAATTGAGGACCCAACAGCGGCAGGTACTTTGATGAACCTGGTACTTATAACCAGTGAGGTTGTATGTCAGGGAGATGAAGGCTGGGGACAGCTTTGGCTGCAGTGACTGTGAGAGGAGGAGTTCAGGATGCTGAAAGGAGGGAACGAGGCAAAGAGCAGGAGCAGCACCCTAGACTCTCAGGACAGCAGTCGTAGGCTTCTTGGGGAGCTGCTTACATGTATCCAATGCCATCTAGTCCTGGAGAGGAGTCCAGGAGGTTGATTTTTGCCCAGGGAGGTGGTGGATTCACCATCTCTGGAGGTGTTTAAAAAAAGGGTAGATATGGTACTTAGGGACATGGTTTAGAAGTGGGTTTTGTCAGGTTAGGTTAATGGTTGGACTTGATGATCTTAAAGGTCCCTTCCAACCTCAGCAATTCTATGATTCTATGATTTTTCAAGGATCACCTCCCTCAAGCTCAAGAATGGTCCATGCCAGCATGCAGAAAGTCAAGCAAATGTGGCAGGAGGATGGCATGGATTAATGAGCTCCTGATAAAGTTCAGACCTTAAAAAGGAAGCATACAAGCAGTGGACACAGGGGCAGATGACCCAGGAGGAACACAGAGACACTATCTAAGCATACAGGGATGGGGTTAGGAAAGCCAAAGCCCATCTGGAGTTGAATCTGGCAAGGGATATTAAGGTCAACAAGAATGACTTCTGAAGGTATATCAGCAGCAAAAGAAAAACTTAAGAAAATGTGAGCACACTGCTGAATGGGGCACATGACTTGGTCACAAAGGACATGGAAAAGGCCAAAGTACTTGTACCTTCTTTGCCTTGATCTTTATTTGTAATGTTTGCCTTCAAGAATCCCAGGCCCCTGAGGCATGTGGGAAGCCTGGAGAAAGGAAGGCCTTAGTAGAGGATAGGAAACATTTTAAATAGATTGGACATATGCAGGTCTATGGGACCCGTTGGAATGCAGCCATGTCTGCTGAGGAAGCTGGTGCTGTCTGGTGAAGCCACTCTTTATAGTCCTTGAACCATGGCAATCAGGAGAGGTTACTGAGGAACAGAGAAAGAAAATGTCACTCCTATCTTCAGTTAAGGCCACGATGGAGAATCTGGGGAACTAGGGGCCTGTCATCCTCACCTCCATCCTGGGAGTGTGATGGAGTAAAACCTGGAAATGTTCTCCTAACGTATTATGGACATGAAAGTGACTGGGAGTTGTCTACAGGGATTTGCAAAGGGGAAATTGTGCCTGACCAACCTGATAGCCTATGATGAAATGACTAGCCCAGTGAACAACTGAGTACTGTTTATCTTGACTTTAATAAGGCTTTGGGCACTGTCTCTTATAAAATTCTCATATACAAACCGGTGAACTACAGGCTAGATCAATGGACAGTGAGGTGGATTAAAAACTGGCTGAACTGCGGAGCCCAAAGGGCTGCAATAAGTGGCACAAAGCCCAGCTAGAAGCTCATTGCTAGTGGATACCGCAGGCGTAGATATGGGAACCAATACTGTTTAACATCTTCGTTAATGACCTGAATGATGGGACAGAGAGCTCCTTCACCAAGCTTGCAGTTGGTAAAAAACAGGGAAGAGTGGTCAGTGCACCAGAGGGTTGTTTTGCCACTCAAGGGGACCTCAACAGCCTCAAGAAATGGGCTGACAAGTACCTGGTGAAGTTCAAGAAAGGGAAATGCCAAGTCCTAAAATGGGAGGAATAACCCCACGCACTAGAACAAGCTGGAGCTAACTGTTTGGAAAGAAGTTTTGCAGGAAAAAGGACCTGGGGATCTTGGTGAACACCAAGTTGACCATAAGCCAACAATGTGACTTCACAGCAAACAATGCTAATGCCATCCTGGGCTGCATTAGAAAGAGCACTACCAGCAGGTCAAGGGAGGTGATCCTTCCTCTTTACTCAGCACTGGTGAGACCCATCTAGAGTACTGGGTGCAGGTCTGGGCTCCCCAGTGCAAGAGAAATGAATGTACTAGAGTGAGTCCAGCAGAGGACCATGAAGGTGATTAAGGTGCTGGAGCATTGACATACATATGAGGAAAGGCTGAGTGAGTGGCAACTGTTCATCCTGGAGGAAAGAAGACCCAGAGAGATCTTATCAATGCTTATTAATACCTGATGAGGAGGAGTAAACAAGACACAAGTTCTTTTCAGTGGCACCTAGTGGAAGTTGCAAGGGGAAATACAGTGTCAGGAGAAGCAAGAGCTGGCTGGAGCCAGGAATCAAGGCTGATATCACGGCCAGCAGGGCAGGGGCTTGCCACCCAGAGCATTGTCCGACAGTGTCCCAGCAAGGCAGACTCAGAGATGGTACCCAGGTTCAACCAAGACACCAGATCATCAGACAAGTTTGTAGCAGGGACAGATCTGAGGTCAAGCCAGGAAGCCAATCCACAGGTCACGATCAGGTCTGGTGAGGATGAACAGGGTCAGACACAGCTTAGTGACTGTCAGGCAGGTCCATGGTGACGATGCACGCCCAAGGTCAGGCTGGGAAGCAGTTGATCGGTTGGGGTCCAGATCAACATGCTCCATGGCCAGGCACAGCTGTGGCTGAGCTGAAGACTGGCACTCCTATGATGTCACTGGGGCAGGGAATGAAGGCCACACTGAAATGGGGCTCATGGGTCCATGGGCACAGGGTGTGGATGAAGGCTCCAGGTGTGGCTGGTCACTGCCACTGAAGTCTATAAGTGCACCATGAAATACAGGCAATTCCAGTTTAATATAAGACACTTTCACTATGGAGGTGGGCAAACACTGTAACAGCTTGCTCAGAGAGGTTGTGGAGTCTCTGTCCTTGACAATATTAAAAACCAGACTGATCCTGAGAAAATTGCTGTGAGCAAGGAGGAGTTGGACTAGACAGTCTCAACATCCAACCTTCCAGTGTCCAGATTGTTGTAATTCTCTGATAGCTAGAAACAAACATGAGATTATATTTAGAGTGAGCATGTACCCATAGATAACTGCTATGGAATTCACATTCTGTCTTACCCATAGTAACTTACCATTTTTCCAAGCCCTTGATCCTTAGATGTCTTTTTCTGTTCCATAAATCTACAGCAGAGATTCATATCCAAGCACATTTTTTAATTTAAGTTACTTCATAAAATTTATGACTCTTAAATGTATTAAATGGGCATTAAAATGTGTAATTAATTTAAAGGATGGCTATATATGTACCTACATTCTGGAAGCTAGAAGTTTTCACTCCACAAATATTTTTTGCTAGATTCGTATGCATGTGCAAACACCATACAGATAAACTCTTTTTTACATCTCCTTTACATAATATATTGGTGCTGGAAGAGTCTAAATTAGGTCACAAGAAATCTTGACTCTGCTATTGTGCTCCTGCTGACTCCATGGACCGCCTGTTGATATCAGTGTGAGTTCTGCATACTGAGGGAATCCAGAATATCTGAACTAAGATCAGTCATGTAGATCTAAGAGAATTTTCCGTGACTATACAGTATGGCATATCGTGGGCTGTTTTGTTTATACATTATAGATGACCTGTTTTTTGATAACTAAGCTTTCATCCTGAAGTTAAATCTCAGTACTCTTCATATTTATATTTTTATACTAAATTCAGATTTCCATTTGCTATTCTCTCAACAGTATTTATGCAAGACATATTTGTCTCCTTTTTGGAAGGGAGAAAAAAGACCAAAAGAGCTGTATAAAAGCAGTTAGTTTTCTTTGTATAGGATACCTGCTGTGCTGATTTGATGCCCATTCTGGGCACTGATTTAGCAGTCATGGTATACTAGATGTGTTATAGTAATAAGGAATTTACTTAATCCTGCAAAACATACTTGCCACAATTTCAGTACAACTCCAATTCAACTTGTGTTAAAGTTTTAACTCTCCTTGTGCTCCTAAGGACCTAATCTTAACCCCCTTTGATACAAATTTTCTACTCTACCAAAGTTAATTAATAGCCAGGTATGCTTGAGAAAATTAGCCTCAAAGCACAATCCTAATAAAACTGGTCTAAAGTATACCAAATGATACAGGAGTGATTGGAATAACTGAAGATTTTAATATCCTTTTTTATATCTTCTCATCTTTCCAGGTAGCATTTATTTGAATATACAGGTAAAACAAAGGTGAAAGACTGAGCTACAGTCAGTGCCATTGGATAGAAAAATACAGGTTTTCCCTATGTGGAAAGTAGTATGAGGACAAGAAGGGCAAGACTACCATCATGATCGCCATAATTTCTCTGTGTTTATTGAGTGATCTATTTTTGCATTAAGTAAACTTAGTTTAGCTCCTTTTGCTGCAAGATATTTATTTTTAGCTCTTAGGACTCTCAATCAAAAAGATGCAGTTTTCTTAATGCTGTTGTTGCAAACCCATTGATTCTGCTGCCTTTGTATTGCTAATTTCCTTGATGTGTCCATCTGTTTTTGTTTTGACTTATCTACAGAATTGGAGAAAATATTGATTTTTTTTTTTTTTGAGGAGACCAACAATCTTTAGGTTTTATTTTAAAAAAGAAAGAATAAGCATTTGTTATAGACACGAAAGCTGACTTATGATCAATAGAAAAGATACTAATGGGCTGTTTTCTTGTCACTTAACTTTTGATGTAATTCTAGTGTCAGCACTTACAGTAGTGCTGTGCTTCTAAGAAGCCAAAATGAGCCAAGAGAAACGCCGGCTAGGTCAGCTAGAATCACAGAGTCAGATAAAAGGACCTGTTTCCTGTGCACCACCATGTTCTTTTACCTTTTTCTTAGAAGTATACTAACATGAACTTTGGCCATTTGAAATAAAGTTGAGCCGGACTTGTTATGAGACTATTGGACAATTAATGTCATTGAAATAGTGAGCTAGCCATAAACTGCCAATGTAGGTGGACCAGGAAAAATAGCATTATGCTTTTAGGGTTATAACTCTTCCAACCAAACACCTGAAACCTTTTCTAAACCAAAAATTTTTCTCTTTAATTTAAGGAAAAATTTGATTTGTGACAGACTGCTAGATCCGATCCAGAGACTGCTTTCTGGATATTCTGCTGGTTCAGCTTTCCACACAGGGCTCTGCCTTCAATTCCCTTGAATTTTGCTATGCAAAAACTGCACCCAGCTTCACAAGACTAAGTCATGTGGAGTCTCTGTCAGTTAATCACAAATACCTAGTTTGAAAGTTTTACGGTTAGGATTTTGCTGCCGGATTAATCTTTTTCATGTTAAATGCTTTCTTGTCTGCTTCTCATATGTTAGCAGTGGCAGTCACATATGGGTCTAAATAGAAAAGCAAGCGTTGTCCAAATGGAATCAAGCTGTATTATGCACACAAATACTCCCATATCCCCTGCATTTTATACTAGAGAATATGTTTCTCACTCCTGAAAGGAGTTTATTTATAGTTAGTTTCTTCATTTGCTGTCTTTACAACCTGTAGTCTCTGTGCATTTCATGAATTATAATCATAAGTTACATTTATGCATTTAAGTTTTATGTGTTTTGTACTGCTGCCTGAAGCTACAGTTTGTGGGGTGTGCCTTGGAGAGAGAAATACTGTGAGGCACTTATGGCACAGCCAAATGACTTGAGGCAATGCTACATTTTGCTATGCTGCAGTTTTGCTTGGCTAGGATTTTCGGCTTCCCGGCTTCCATGGAGCCAACTCTAGGGAAAAATGCAGAACTGGAACCGAATCAGCAACCTGCCTTCTTCCTCCCATGCCAGGGTAATGAGCATGCCTGTCAGGAGGAGATAGCAGGTCTGCTATCCCCCAGGAGCAACTTTTGCTATTGCATCTGAGTTTTTTACAACTCCTTCACAGGTAATTTCCTCAACCCCAGCACGTAGGTTAGGCACAAATACACCTTCAGTAAGAGTAAGGAACTAATCAGGTTACCTTAGCTAGAGAAAAGATTTCTGTAGTTAGAAATTCCTTGCAGCACACAAACACCATTTTAGAACAAGGAAGAAACATACATCGAAGCTTAATGTAAAATTGTCTCATTTTGTTATGCAAGATGATTTGACTTAATTAGATCTCAAGCTTTCTATCTGTGAGAACAAGAGGACATCAAATTCAAATAAAATATGTAAGATGCAGTTAAAGAAAGAAGATGAGGATGTTTTTGAGGCACTACATAAATATCTCACAATTGGCCGTCCACGATATTCAAACATACACATGTACAGATACTTTCCTTGGGCTTCAAGGCATTGTTGTGATCCATGCTGAACAGAAAGGATGGATATCGTGTGAACATGCGTAGCATGAGATAAGCTTAAAGAGCTTCTAAGTGTAACTAACAATCTGGAAATTCAAAAATTCCAGTTGAAATGTTGTTATCTGTCAACTTTCTGTATGACCAAAAGGTACATTAAAAGCAAGTCTTGTTCTGTAGCACGCTTCCTCATGGCAGTCATAAGGCATTTCTCCAAAGCAGCTGTGTCCCAGGAAGATAATCGGATACAGAAGCAGAAAGGGGCATCCACCTACTTACATGAAAGATGAGTCAAGTCAGAGACAAAGAGACTGAACAGACCACAAAGTTCAGTGCTAAAGATGGACTGAAAACAATGCTATCCTCTTTCCCCCCCAACACCCCTGGGGTTTTTGTTAAATCATGGTAAATAAAATTTCTTTTAAAAATATATTTGGAATAACCCGGAGAACTACAGATCAGCAAACTGGACTTTTCTACTGGAAAACTAGTAGAAATTCTGAAGAACCAAACTGACAGACGGAGCTAACATATGAAGAAAAAGCTTTGACACAAAGAGATGCAGGGGGTACTCAGGGAGAATCAGTGCAGCCTATCTAGAGGCTGTGTTTTCAAAAATATTAGAGCTCTTTGCATGAGGCAGTGAAAAAGTTAACAGGACAAAGGTCACTCCACTGACATTTCTAAGACTGTGATTATGTTTTTTAAAAAAAAAAGCTCTTAAAGGTATCAAGCCATCAAGTTATATGAGGAATAGTTTTCTCATGGATTTAATTATTGAATAAAAGGTAACAAAGTGTGCACCAATCCCATAGTTTGCCTATATATGGAGTGGCATAACTCCAATTTAAGATTGAAAAGGAAGCCTTTTTTTGACACAGGAAGTAACTTTTGAAATCTGTGTCACAGGATATTACAGGTGCAAAAATGAGTTTAAAATTAGTTAAAAAAATTATTACAAATATTTATGAAAAGTAGGTCCACCACCGTGGGCACTTGCAACCACTGACATAGGAAGTCATTACATTACTGTTGGTTAAAAGTCAACAGACTACTTCTCAGACTATGTCTGAGTGATCATCACTCCTTATTTATTCCGGATGGTCCTTCTGTCTAGTTGGCTATACTGTTTATAGTTTTTCTCAAAATATTTGCTATCTTTTGCAGTCAAAGACAGCATACTAGGCTGGTTGAAGCTTTGGCATGGTCCATGATGTCTCATCTTATGTAGGGTGGACAGACAGTTTTATGTCACACAATCATTAATTGGTATAACCACAGCTGTTATACCTCAGCTGTTTTACTACATTATGATAAATTACAGTCACAATGATACATTCAAGTAAGCACTTCCACTACATGCTTTGACTGTGGGCATGATGGAAATAGCTGGTGTCAAAATGGCAATGTGAATAGCGCGTGTGACGCATGCGCACCTTAACAGCACCTTGACTCGGCACACAGGAATTTTGAAAAAAATGTTACTTATCTTTGGTGGCTATTATCTCTGCTGAAATACAAATACATGGTTGCCATACCACAAAACATCATGGCTTAGATTGCTTTTGAAGACACTTTTTCTCAAGCAGACATCTTTTTCAGAATAGTTCTTGTGTTGTTTTTTAATATTTTATGGTAACGTTAAGCGTGACGTCCACAGAAGCACTTGAATGTCTAACAGCCCTTGTTTTCATAGTGATTAGTATTAATCAGTAGTGTTAATGCCTAAATATCTTTTTTTAATCTCGCTCTAAGGCCTTTGGGGGGAGATGTAGACCTTGATTTTTCTTAGTTTGTTTGTGAGATTTTACTTTTCCCTGAGGTTTTCTTAACATCCCTTTCACTATTTACTTGAATAAAAGACTAGAAATTGTTTTTCATTTTGATTTTCCAGATCTTTTCATTTTTTTTTTTATGATGATCTTTTTTTAGGTCTTTTCCAACCTAAATGATTCTATGATTCTGCTTCACAAACTTAAATCCTACAGACTTCTGCTTACTCCGGACTCAGGTTGTTACCTTTGTCTCTACTCCTAAACTCTCTGTCTTAAAAAAGGAATTGGTGTTTTAAGCTTTTGACAGCCTTGTTCACCACAGAAGATCTTAAATTAAATTTGTGATTACAAAGACAGAATGAAATAATATTTTAATGGAAATGGAAACAAAGTATTAGGAAATAATCTTGACTTTTAGAAATACTAACCAAAACCATGTGTTAGGATAAGAAACAAGCTAAGTTCTACACAGGCTGTTTCTGAGGGGGGGACCATTTGAATTTCCTTGTCATATTTAATACGACTACCCTCTGAAATTTAATGTTAAAGTGTATATATAAGTTAGTGTTTAGAGCAAGCAAATTTCAGATGCACACACACTAGTGCTTCTGTCTCAGTCCTGGATGTAGTCATCCAGTAATGGAAGAGAATTAATATGATGTGAGATTAATTTAAAAGATCAAATACAGATAAAAAGTGACAGCAATCACAGTATTGGCAGAGAATTCTTCACTATCATTCCCTTTGGATGAAATAATGAAAAAAAAAGCCACCTATTTTCAAATACCAGATATACTTAGGTAAATCTTAATTTTCTCACAAACAGAAAGGTTAAATTGTTCCTTCAAATAATTATTGTGAGATACTCTCAGCTCTCAGCCACACTGATTGGTATCACTAAATATACATACTTTTTTGATCATACTGCAATCTTATTCATTTTTTTGTTGTGCTGTTATTATAAATGTGTGATCAAAGAACATTAAATGAAGGTCTGAAGGGCAGCCTACACCTTTTATGTGTTAGTGAAATCAGATGAGGAAGTGTTTTGACAAAGCAAAAGAATACTATGTCTGTCAAGTTAGCCTAAAACTGTTCAAAACCTAAAGAATGAGTTTGAAAATTCATTAAGTGTTATGAGATAATGGGAAAGTCACATGAGGATAGACTGTAATGAACAAAGCTGCACCTTTAAGCTCATCAAGATAGAAATGTACTTCAGTACAATTTTAAAATATCTTTTTGCAACAGTAAGTTGCATGTTCTAAGGTGATACAAACCTCTTATTGTTGGCCATGGACCTCTAGTCGTGGATCTTAAAGTGTTTGAGTTGGTGAAGCTGTTTGAGAAGATGTTCATAAAAGGTTTATAAAGTACCCTTTCCAATAGCATCAATATCTAATCTACTTTTAAAGCTAATGTGAGCAAGAAATGACTCATACCATTTAGGAAGGTGGTGATGCGATCCAAATAATTCTGAGGTTTTTTCATTGCTCTGACACAGATTTTCACTTTGATTTTGAGCATGTTAATTACATTAACACTTCTAAATTCTGTTTTCTGCATCTATATAACAGGGATAGTGATAATTAATGATATCACAGGTTTGCTTAAAAGTTGAATTCTTTAATACATTAAACTGAGTCAGTATAATTATTTATATTATTAATATGATAGGTTTTGTTATAAATAATGGCAACTAAAGTATAATATATTTTTTAATTTCTGAATTAATACCTACAGTTACATTTCCCAGATTTAAAAATGCATAAAAATCCCACTTAGTTGTTTTTCTGATTTTGATGCCACTGAAGTCCATGAGAGTTTTCCCAGTGTTTTAAGGAGGAACCAGACATAGCTCAGTGGATAACTTGTTTTTCACATGCTGTAACTTTATAAAAATATACACACTAAAATGTCAATGATGTTTCTGCCACATGAACTGAACAATGCAGGAGACAGATCAGTCATGCAGAAAAATATTTTTCTCTTCTACTTGTCATTTCTGTGATCAATGCTAGTTTCTATGAAAAGCAGAGAAACTGATTCAGGAAACAGAAGTACGCAGTGGTTTTTGCTTTTGCTTTCTTATTAAAAGGGAAAGCAAAAGCCAAATATGACATATTGTTTCTCTTTGTGAAATTAACATTCCGAAAGACAATTAGAAGACTATCTATCTGTAAACAAACTAAGCCTTTACAGAGATGTTATGTACTTAAACACCAACATTTACATCTTAGATTCAAAGATATTTTGAGGATGGAAATCAAGTTTAAAAGATTGTTATTTTCACTGTTTTTCTATGCAAAAATACTGTGGTTAACATCCCAATTACAATGTTATACAAACTTTATATAGCATGCTTGAATTTTGCTCAGTTATGAGTAAATAGGTATGAGAATCTATTTATGAAGTCCATTAGGGATAATTATGATTTACAGCCCTGAATCTTCTGCAGCTGGAAAACTAAGGAATAAAGAGGAGCTATATCTTTCTTACAAAATGCCAATTGAGGAGAACGGGTAATTTTACCTCAGTGTTCTGTTTCTGCTCTAAGGATGTTAACATGTTGTAGAATAATACAACTCAGAGTAATTACTGGACTGAGGACTGCAATCTAAAACTTCCTTCTCCACAAGTATGTCCCAAAACCAAATTTGGATATTCATGCTTTCTTTGGCAACCTCTCTTTCCTGAATGAATCTTTAAAATTGGAAAAAAATCAACTAGGTAAGAGTACCGATATCACAGAATAGCTCAAAGCCTAGTTGTTGCAATAGCCATTCTCATTAGAAATGTAGCTTCAAGGCTGAAATAGATATTGAACCAGGTTTGGCACTTCACTAGAGTGTTGTGGTATTGTGCTCTTTTGGAAAGAAAGAAGTGGTATCATCTGTGTTTTGTGGGCAGACTGATCATGGGTGTATGTATTAGATATGCTTTGGGCATGCCAACTGGCTCAAAACCTTCCTGGATGGTAAGTGGAGAACTTCTATTTAGTGGATACTAATTAGACATTAGTAGTATACAGTTGAGCTGTTCGGTTCTGCCAAGATTGAAGCAGCTAAAAGCCTGCCCAGAAGAAAAGTTTTAGGAATATAAATCTCAAAATCTTACATGCTTCAAGAGTTCAGACATATTGGTAGTTAGCGCCAGTTTTGGCAGATCAGTGCTTACGACAGCTCCCAGCTCAAAACACTGATGTAGCTACACCCTTCATCTCCAAGTAAATCTCACAGTTCAGGTTCTGTTTGGCTGTCTGGACACAGGTTCTAACGTCATTTGAGGACCCAACAGCCTTCAAGACATCCGCAGAGGACCAACAATGTCACATAGGACCCAGGAGCGACCTCTGCCCTGCTGGACTAGGAGGCAGAAGCCAGGATATGTTAGGATGTCTAAAATGACAGTAGATAACTATGTGCAGCTGCTGAATTGAGCTCTCAATGTCTTCATTATGGTCAGATGTGAGGTACTTAGCTTTCACACTGGCACCAAAATGAGTTAGTCTTAAACTAGAAAACTCCACTAGATTGCGCTTTTTACCTCCAGCAGGCACTGATAAGAAAGACCTCTTTCAAAGAAGAAAATTGTGTTTCTTATCCAAATGCACTTCAATTTTATTTTTTTTGTATCGATTTTTTTGCCTACCCATATTAGCAAGACACTTTTATGTTGTCCGTGACGTTCAACTTCTTCACTCCACATCATGAAATACAAGAACCCCTAGGATCCTCAGACAGTGCAGATGGCAAAATGGACAAGAAGAATGTTGCTTTTAATTTCTACAAGGATTGTTTGCAGTTATGCCTGGCTGCTCTGATTTTCACTCCTGTGCTGACTGCAAATGTATTCATCAATCTGTCTGAAGGTCAAAACTGAGCTACAGCTTTCTTCAATTGGCAAGAAGACTACAGTTTAAAAGCTGAAGGATGGCTTTTGATCACCAGTGATGCAATCCTTAATGTTTATTTGAATGCTAATAATTTAGTATTATTTCAGCGATGCTTGCAATTAAGTGCTATAAATGTCCTTGCTGCATTTTATAATTCTGAGCCAGGTTCTATGCTTCCCAGATGTTCAGGGTGATGCTCAGGAGTTTACTGATCACTCTTTTCAGCTCTGCAGAGAGGGACCTGGGAGTCCTGGTGGGCAACAATTTCACCATGAGTCAGCAATGTGCCCTGGTGGCCAAGAAGGCCAGTGGTATCCTGGGGTGCATTAAAAAGAGTG
The DNA here is from genome assembly GCA_017639485.1 of Pluvialis apricaria. Classification (NCBI taxonomy): domain Eukaryota; kingdom Metazoa; phylum Chordata; class Aves; order Charadriiformes; family Charadriidae; genus Pluvialis; species Pluvialis apricaria. The sequence continues at coordinate 101,127,530 of CM030009.1, forward strand.
TGGCCAGCAGGTCGAGGGAGGTCATCCTCCCCCTCTACTCTGCCCTGGTGAGGCCACACCTGGAGTACTGTGTCCAGTTCTGGGCTCCCCGGTTCAAGAAAGACAGGGAACTGCTGGAGAGAGTCCAGCAGAGGGCTATGAAGGTGATAAGGGGAATGGAGCACCTCTCTTATGAGTAAAGGCAGAGAAACCTGGGTCTGTTTAGCCTAGAGAAGAGAAGACTGAGAGGAGATCTCATCCATGCTTATCAATATCTAAAGGGTGGGTGTCAAGAGGATGGGCTCAGACTCTTCAGTGCTGCCCAGCAACAGGGCAAGGGGCAATGGGCATAAACTGGAACACAGGAAATTCCATCTGAACATGAAGAAAAACTTCTTTACTTTGAGGGTGGCAGAGCACTGGAACAGGCTGCCCAGAGAGCTTGTGGAATCTTCTTCTCTGGAGATATTCAAAACCCACCTGAACGTGTTCCTGTCCAACCTGCTGTAGGTGAACCTGTTTTGGCAGATGGGTTGGGCTAGATGATCTCCAAAGGTCCCTTCCAACCCCTACCATTCTGTGATTCTGTGATTCTTTACTGACACATCTCCAAACATTTTACCAAGGGAATAAATACTGCTAGCTCCAATGACTTAGTTCCTATTTAATATTAATTCTAAATAGACAAGTCAATACTCAGTACACCTGACTGAAATCTGTGTGCTTGGCTGGCTACTGGTATGTATCGAAATACGGAAATCAGGAGGAGAGCTTCCTTTCTATATTTTTAGAGGGATACATTGTGAGAAATCAGTACCAGAGTTAAAACAGCTTCTTTTGCTTCTTAGATGTATTAACAGAGTGAGATTCTGGTAGAGGTGATGGCTTAGTTTTAAGACAATGAACTTCCAGCCGTTGTTTTGCTAATCTACTCCAGCCTCTTGCAAGGCCATGGATGGACCCCTTGGTGGATAAGGAACTGGCTGGACAGTCACACTCAAAGAGTTGTGGTCAACAGCTCCATGTCCAAGTGGTGAGCAGTGACAAGCGGTGTTCCTCAGGGGTCGGTACTGGGACCAGTACTGTTTAATAACTTTGTTGGCGATGTGGATGGTGGGATTGAGTGCACCCTTAGCAAGTTTACAGATGACACCAAGCTGTGTGGAGCAGTCAACACGCTGGAGGGAAGGGATTCTATCCAGGTGGACCTGGACAGGCTTGAGAGCTGGGCCTGTACAAACTTCATGAAGTTCAACAAGGCCAAGTGCATGGTCCTGCACAGGGGTTGGGGCAATCCCAAGCACAAATCCAGGCTGGGCGGAGAATGGACTGAGAACAGCCCTGAGGGGAAGGACTTGGGGGTGTTGGTGGACGAGAAACTCAATATGAGCCAACAATGTGCACTTGCAGCCCAGAAGACCAACCATATCCTGAGGTGCATCAGAAGACTCATGGCCAGCGAGTTGAATGAGGTGATTCTGCCCCTCTACTCTGCTCTCATGAAACCCCACCTGGAATATTGCATGCAGCTCTGGAGCCCTCAATATAAGAGGACATGCGCCTGTTGGAGCACGTCCAGAGGAAGGCCACGAAGATGATCAGAGGGCTGGAGCACTTCTCCTATGAAGACAGGCTGAGAGTTGGGGTTGTTCAGCCTGGAGAAAAGATGACTCCCAGGGGAGACCTTATAGCAGCTTTCCAGTATCTGAAGGGTGCCTACAAGACGGCTGGAGAGGGACTTTTTACTAGGGCATGTAGTGATAGGATGAGGGATAATGGCTTCAAACTGGAAGAGGGGAGATTTAGATTAGATATTAGGAAGAAATTTTTCACTCTGAGGGTGTTGAGGCACTGGAACAGGTTGCCCGGAGAAGCTGTTGAGAACCCGTCCCTGGAGGTGTTTAAGGCCAGGTTGGATGGGGCTTTGAGCAACCTGGTCAACGGGAGGTGTCCCTGCCCCATGACAGGGGGCATCGAACTACATGATCTTTAAGGTCCCTTCCAACCTAAACCATTCTATGATTCTCTAAGTAGAGTTCTTGGACTCAGCATGATGGGGCTCAGAGATGTCAAATATTTTCATGAGCCTGACATGGATATTTCTTATGATAAAATTTGAATGCAGAGAATCACTAATGACAAAAAGACTCAGCTTCCTTTAAATCCAAAGGGAGCAATTGGTTGCAGTAAACCAGTATATTTTTGTGTATTTATTTCCTTCAGTGTTTTAGTATCTTCAGCGTTTAGTGTTGAGTTTTACAAACTTATGCAATAGACAGCTTATTAAATGGAAAAAGTAGAAAGAGTTAATTAAAGAAATTTATTTCTTTATTTTAAGTAATGTTTTGATGTTTTAGGTAATCCTGTATACATTTTTACACTAGACTAATTCCTAGTCTTAGGTAAGAAAAAAAACAAACCAAAACAAAGCCCTCTGTCCCATGGATTTTCTGTTTCAAAACCCAACTGAATACTGTAATGAAGCACTATATAAAGTGCTGACACTGTCTCTGTGAATCACTGAGATTTTTGGGGTTTTTTAAATGGATTCCTGAGTCATTGACTATTACAATCACAGCTAAATCAATGTCTTTATTTTCTCCAGTGCGTTAACAGAACAAGGACATGCCAATGAGGAGATAATACTGCCATTGTGGAATAGCGGTCTACCAGATGAATAGTTAGTGATGAAACATTACCAGCATGAACTATCTCTTTTTAGAAAATTTTGAGACTTTAAAGAATAGTGACAGTATCTTCAATCTCTGTCATTAGAGCTTGTAAGATGAGAATAACCTTGTGCTCATTTTTTAAATATTCAAATGGAGTCTAAGAGTTAGTTGGCCTCTTCTCTGAACTGGTAGTGAAAAAATGTACCCATATGCTTCTCCTTTTCTACTTGAATAAATGCCGACTTCTCCTCTTTGACTTCGTTCTTTAGCTATGAACACTCCATCATTCAGAACTTCCAAAAGTGACGTAGGGGCTTTTTGAACTTGCTGCTTAAGACCTGATATAAATTTCAAAGAATTCAATTTAAAAATTCCTTTTAACATTCTTGCCCTTTAAAACAAAGAAGATCTGAGACACAAGTAGATTTTTATCTTATCCAGGGCAAGGTATTATCACGACATAAACAAGATAAAGGTGAGTGTGTAAAGTGCTGAAACAATGTTTAAAAGGAAATAGTAATTAACAGATTATGTCTTTTCATTCCATTGCCCTACTTTCTTTTCCTGAAGTAGAATAGATTAAGATAAATTGCAATCTGTATTTCATATCATAAAAACATCTCCATATAAAAATAAAATAAAAAGAAACAAACAAACAAAGCAGAAAGTTGCCTCCATAAAAATAAAAGGTTAAAGCTAAGAGTCTTTTGTAGCATACAGGGAAATATAATAGCTGAGGATATGTCCTGAGCGGTAGGACATGATGGAAAGCTTCTTTTTATAAAAATCTTGGGGTTTTCCTATAAAGCTGGAGAGACAACAGAAATGTTTTGTGTAGGAATTGCTTTCATAAGTTTCTGCTAATGTGTATATGTTTGAATGTGTTGCAGGGCAGGGATGGGATGACACGTGGTTCTCCCTAGAAGATTAATGCAAGTTAACTTGGCATGCAAGCTTTAAAATTTAAACTGTCAAAGAACTAAAATCACACAGAATTATTTTCAGTGCCAAATATGGAGCTAAAAGGGTTCTGAGCTTAGTGGGAAATTCTAAGGAATGACAGCAAAACTTATTCATTTCAAAAAACAACAGCAGCACAAGATTTCAAGTATATCAGTCAAATGTTCCCTGAAGTACATATTGTGCTTCCAGTTCTACGGCCAGAGAATAATCTCTTCAAACATTTTTTTTTTTTTAGACAATAGTCAGCCTGTCACATTAGACACTATTTATCTAATGTGGTTGTTAAGAAGAACTAGAAATTACTTCTTACCAAAGGTTTAAGTTATAGTGAACATAACTTTCTGCCTTCCATCCTTTTTAATGAGTCTCAAAACCGTGTGCACTCATACAGTGTAATTGAATGAAAGAAACGCAAGTATTGCTGTTGCCCAAGAACAAGATAGATGCCTGTGTGTACATATATATGTATATGAATTCTATATGTATATATTTCTTATTGTATTCATATACGGTGTACAATAGAAGAACCTATTTCTTACAAAAACATAGATTTCTACAGTGCAAAGTATTTTTATAACTATAGCAGATGTTATGATTTCAGTGGTCAGCTAGAAACCTTGCTCTTGGTTTATCGGAGCTCATCAAAATCTAGAATGGCACCTTTTCCAAAATGTTGATGAGTGTAAAGTGGAACAGTGAAGTTGGTATGATTATGCTTTCTATGAATTGGTGCACGTTAAAATGTTTCTATATCAACATCTTGTTAATTTTTGATTGGTAAATATACTAAAATGAATAGTGGAAAACAAATGGAAATATATTGGTAAAAATTAAATTGCAAACTAAAGAGATGGACTCAAAGAAACATTGACATTCTCCAGGTCCATTTTCAATGACAGTGTTGGACACCATCAGCAGACTGCACAGTGACTGGAGCAGTCATGGCCCAGGATGGTCTGTACAGTTTTGGGAATCCAGCCCTAGACATGCTTGCGAAGGTTGTTGAACTCTGCTTTTGGTGTCTGCATTGCAGTGTTTAGAGTAGAAGAGGCATTATTGGATGTGAACTGCTACTTCTATATAGTAAATGAAAATCAGTACTAGTATTAACTGGACTGATTGGCAGTCCATCAATAATTTTAATCATTTTTTGTTCTTCATTTGTTGACAGGCTGTGTCGGGAAATGTCAGAATCACTATTCTGAGATGAATAGTCTCAAAATGAACAGGGCTGTTGGCCTTTTTACCTTTTCTTATGCATTTTCTTTCTTTTTATTCCTTGACGAGCATTAGAAGAATTAGCATAGTGATACAACTTAGTGTTCTCGGTATGTTGATTTCACCTGATTCTGTATCTTTAATGCACTTAACTCAGTAAATGTATCAAATATCCAGTCTATTTTCTGTGTTTTCAACCATGAATGATAGCCATCAGGGAAAGACTAAGCTAGACCAAAGCGATTACAGCTGCACAGTAGAAAGAGTGTCGCATTCAATAAGGGAAACTGTTCTTACTATTCCTTCTTCCTTGTTGTGTCTTGCTGTGTTCTGGGATCACGACATATCCCTGTTTGCAGCATGACAGTCAGGCTGCACCAGAGTCTAGGAATATAGAATACATAATAACAGGATTTTCATTCTCTCTTAAATATGGATTTTGTTACTGTGATCCATATCTGCGTCACTTTCATCACCTTAAAAAAAAATCTGCAAATTCGATCTGGTGCACAGCACAAAGGCTTGCTGAATAAACTGAGTGTGTTGCTATGAAAGCCATATGAGGCTATGAAAGTCTGTACAGACTTCCTGCGACTTTCTGGGTGGATTTTAATGCAATGAATTTCCATCAGATTTTCAGAATTTAATTCAGGCAGGTCATCTATCACCACCTGAGAACCACTTGTGTTAGAAGGCTTTCACTTTAGGGAGCTAGTCATAGGGTTTGACACTCTTGGACCAGTACAGTCAAAGATGACTGGATGTCTTTTCCAGCACATCTGTTTGCTGGACCCAAGGAAAAGGAAAATTTGTGGAGGTAGGGATCTGTATAAGGTTTTTATGAACATAAGGTGGTTCTGGCTTGTTGCTGTGCCGTCTGCTGATCATTATATCTGTCTGCATCAGGGCTGCATTTGACTTTGAATCTTTAAATTTGAATTATTTTTAAAAGAAAGCAGGAATATAACACAGACATCAGAGAATACTGAGTTGGGAGAATACATCTCACTGTTACAGTGAGATATATTTAGTCGTATGGGATAAAGTTAGCAGAGGTGTCTGACACAAAGATCTATTAGGCTGTCAGGCAGACTCTCAAGAGAAATGGTGGAATCCCTACTACTGGCAATATTTAGAATTTGATTAGAGAAAGCACTAGAAAATGTGCTGAAAGGAGCAATCATATTTGACAGGAGCTCCTAATAGATGATCTGTTCTTTCCCATCCCTAATTTCTCTAATTGCATGTTCAAAATTGAGGGAATAACAATTTAAAGACTACCTCTAAGTATCTCGATAAGTATTAACCACTTTTTACTGTTTTGCTCATTATTGTAGTCACAAATGGGAAGTCCCATCACATTCTACATGTTTGCTTTTAATTATACCTGGCCTTTCTGCAATAATTCCTGTACAAGATTGTGCTGGTTCACCCTTCTTACGTATCTTTTAAAACCAAGAAGAAAATTCTGCATTACCTCTAATCCTTGCGTTTTACACATCATGCTAAACTGTATTTCCTAGTCTCACAATATCTGTTAGAAACTTAAGTACTACAGTTAAGAAGATGCTGTGAGTAGTCACTTTCCTTTTCATTCCTGTACAGTACACAAGACAAAGAATTTCCAGGAACATTTTCATTCAAACGTGATTAGCAGCAGTGCAGATTAATTTACATAACTTTAAAAATCTAGTTATATTTTTCAAAGTAAGTTTCATTATGCCAACTCCTCAAAATTTAAGTTTGAAAGAAAAAAAGTTTGATCAATTCAAGTGTATAAATTTATGAGACACACTATTCAGGTTGCAACTTCAAAAATTAAATCAAAGGTATCAAGGAACGGGTGAAATACTATTTAGCTGTATGGCTTAAAACAATGCCAAATAAGAACTACCATTGTTATGTCTTCTAAATACTGATGTATAGAATTTTATAAGGTAGAAAAAATAATGTAAGAGTTAAAATGTTTATGTGAAGAATCAAAAATTTTGCAAAATGCATAAATTACATAAACAAGACAATTTAATATTCCTTGTCCAATTATTTTTTTTTAGAAATATTTTTCTAAAAAATTAGACTCTAGGAAATATGTGATAAACTGTATTTGTAACAATCTAGGACATTTGGAATTTGATTCAGCAAGAGATTTAATTTATGAAAAAGGTGTGGGGTGTCTGGCAAAGGTTAGGATGTAAGGATTCCAATATTAAAATGCCTGAGCTTTCATCGAGACCTGTTTCAGAATTAATAAATAAATAAATCGGGTTTTGCCCTGTGTTTTAAGCACTTTAAACAATTTTGTCTCTAATTCCACTGTGAAGTTTTGTTACTGTTACGTATTACTAATTCACAGAATCCTTAATGGTTAAATATATTTAAATAGAGGATAAAACCAGATCAAAACCAATGGGATTGCACATAGAATTAACCTATTAACCTTTTCTTTTCTTGACACAGAAAATATAAGGCTATTTTTGTGGAGCTTTTTTTGTTTTAATGCTGCAGTAAAATTGCCCAGATCTAGCTGTTAATCATGATGACTCCTATAAGTCTTTTCCTGAGGGAATTCTGTAAATTCAGAGACACAGGCAGTTTATAGAATGTGAGGATGTATTTACTAGAGCACATTATCTTGCATTTGGCCAAGTTGTATTTAATCTGCCTACTTCCAGCATTCATAATACATGAGAGTGAAACTTGATTTAAAATTAAATGCAATTCAAGATCCTGTAAAGCACTTATCAAAGCATTTCTGCTCTTTGCTAGTACCTAAGCATGTACTTGCACATTTACAAGCTCTGACAGTCCTGTGGTCCAGTTTCCAAGGGCTGGAAAATAAAAAGGAGAATTCCTTGGAATTCCCAACCATTCAAGACCTGAAAATTTCATTTCCTGCATTATTACAAGACTTATTTAGGGTTGAAATTATTTACTTTTAAGGCATTGTGCCTAGCGAGTCAAACCATTGTGAAATGCTTTAAACCATCAAGAAGTAGCTAAAATCAGACAGAGGAATTGTCAGTCTTTAGTAGATTCTTGTAATGATTTCGGTACCTACGATACAAGAAACCTTACTGCTCCATGAACAGATTTTAGGTCAGCTCCATCTATCGATCATACAGCTGGGGAAGCATCAGGATGCGCAAGAAGCTCACCACCTGCTTCGCTTCAAATTTTGGAAGGAGCAATATTAGATATGATAAAGAGATTAAAACTAATAGTGGGTGTATTGCAGCCCATCCTTCCTTGGCAGCTGAAGACCACTTTCTACTCTATTCATTTGAGTTCATGGGAAAAATAAATCTTTCATTTAAATGCCATTTATGTGATATATTGTCACCAGTGCAACTTGCTACTGTAATATATTATCACTCAAGTACTATGTAAAGCAGTACAAGTCATCAGTAAAAATAGCAATTAAAAAATCCTTTCTTCAGGGATCTCAGAATCATAGACAAGTGCAAAAATGCAATTTATTGCAGATACACAAGGAACATATCTTTCATCTCCATTTGCTACTTATTACTAAAATAAGTAATTTTATTGATATTGGAAGAAAGAGATGTTTGTACAAGAGACTCTTCTGCAATAGGAACTGAGTAAAGGATTGACACTGAGGTTAGGATGCTATTCCATAAGGAGAGGCAGTATGAAAAAATGCACAAGTAAAATGGGAGAGGAAATTGTTTCAGTGTTGATGATAGCAAGATTAGAGGACAGGGAAAGTGCAACAAGTTAAATGGATGGAAGCAGCAGCTGATTATACAGAGCTTTGACAGGAGTTGAAAGTTTTAATGTGACTTCATGAGCATAGGAGAGCTAAGAGAATGATTTGAAGAAATAAAGATGTTAGATGAATGTCGTATAATAATTGCAGCAGCATATTATGCTGTAGGCTACAGTCTTGCATATATGGAAGGAGTAAGAAAACTCTCATTTCTATTCGATTTTCTTTTACATTTTCATTCCATTCTGATTTTCTTATTCAGTACACTAAAATGTGTTTTAAGTGTTATTCATTCATTTTGCATTTAGTTGAAAAATTACAGGGAAAAAATAGGAAAAAAAACCCAAAACAAAACCCCCTGAAACCTACATTTAGGAGTGTACACAGCAATTGCTTGATGAATCTGAGATTCTGTTTTACCGTGACTGCTTTGGCACTGCACAGCTATGTGCTTCTGTGGCTTGTGCCCTATCTTTATTTTGCGTACAATTAATTTTCAGATTTATGGGTAGTAAACTTGTTTAGTTTGATTCATTCTTATTACCCTAATTGTTCAACATGAGGTTTATTTAAACCATTGAGATATGAGGACATGGATAGCTTATTTATGTACTCTGCTTTGAATTTTCAAAATCTCTGTGACTGTGGGTATACTGAAATTTCAATTATATTTCCATGACTGTGTGAAAAATGTTCACCTTATAACCATTCAGTTATAAAGGTGTTTCCCATTGCTGCTATGTGAAGAATAAGACTGATTTTGTTAAGAGGTCGAATGTATTGAGATTACTTTATTGCCTCTGGGTTGTCTCAGCACTGTAGACTCTAGTTCATACGTTGCATTTATGAAGTCCATAACATAGAGCTCTGATTTTTCAATTGATTAGTATTCCCATTTTAATTTCAGCATTATTTTTATTATTAATACTACTATTTATCTTTTTGATGGATATAGTGCCACTTGTCTTTGATTTCATCTACAAAACGTTTGGTAGATCTCACTAGTGCAGGGAATATATATCTTCAACAAACTGGTAATATCTAGTTTCTCTTTTTTGTGACACTGGAGGCATAGCTGAAGAATTCAAGGCCAGCTATGAAAGCAGGCATATGTACTTATGGAATAATTTAGTCAGGATTTAAGTTTCTAAGCATAAAATATGGTTCTGGGAATCCTTGCTTAGCAATGGACTAACTTTCCAGATACTTCCATGAGATTCTAAGGGCTACAAAGATGATTAGGGGATTGGAGCATCTTTCTTACAAGGAAAGGCTCAGGGACCTGGGTCTTTTTAGTATAGAAAAAAGAAGGCTCAGGGGAAATCTTATCAATACTTATAAATATTTAAGAGGAGGGTGCCAGGTAGATGAGAATATTCTTTTTTCAGTGGTGCCCAGTGATAGGACAAGAGGTAACGGGCACAAACTTGAGCACAGGAAGTTCCATCTTAACGTGGGGAGGAACTTCTTTATTTTGAGGGTGGCAGAGCACTGGCACAGGCTGCCCAGAGAGGTTGTGGAGTCTCCCACACTGGAGACATTCCAAACCCGCCTGGATGCCATCCTGTGCAACATGTTGTAGATGTCCCTGCTGTGGCAGGGGGGTTGGACTTAGATGATCTCCAGAGGTCCCTTCCAACCCTGACCATTCTGTGATTCTGGGATTCTGTGATCCTGGGATTCTGTGATCTGCTTTAAGTGCAGGTTTTCAGCACTGACTAATCCAAATCTAAAGTAATTATATATTTTACCCCTCTTTCTAGTTGGTAGAGAGAAAATGTCCTTTGTCTAAATTACATAAAATTAATATATTGAGATATGTTCCTCCACATCTACTCAGAGCTGCCCCCATCGCAGAATGACCTGGGGACTGAGCACCAAACTCATGAGTGTGACTGTGATGGCAGGCAAATCCTCCCCCTTACAGCACTCTAGAGAAGCTCAACCATATCAGCACTCACAAATCGTCGTGAACACACGTTGACGCTATCGGCTGCTTTTTTAAAAAGTAGAGAAGGAAGTGACAATACTACAGGTCCAAGGATAATAGCTGCGATCTGTTTTAACTTTGGTTAAAATTGTGATTTCTCTGTGACATGATTTAATCACCTTAAATGCTCTTCGCAGGAAAAAAGTTAAGATTTATTCAGCCAAACAGGAAATATGACTAGCCAAGGGCGTGAGTCATACATCTGGAAGAGAAGGCTTCCCAGATGTATTTCTCTATTTTCTCACCAGCGTTTCACATACAGTAAAAGGAGTGGGATTTAAGTTTTCCCATAGTTGTTAGCATTTCCTGAGTCGTAGGTGTGTGGTCAGTTGCATGCCAGACTGTCTAACCTGAGATCTCCTCTGAACAGAGTGCCGTCTGTTTGAGATGTTATTCTGCCATGCCCACCCGTCCCCATACATCATTCACAGCATTCTGATGGCATTCTGGGTCTCTGGTTGCTTCAAAATCAATCTTAGCAGCTCTGATTTTTACAAGCTCAGCTTTCCCTGAGCAATAAATTCCTTCAAACAATGAACTAACTTACATAACTAAAGGTTAGTTATCTAAATCTAAGACGTCCGTCCCGGGCTCCCTTTACAGTCATTGGAAAGAAAGTTCTCATTTAGAGAGCAATTCAGCTTGTGCTCAAATAGGTGTCAATGTATGTGGGATGAATTACCCTCTAAAAATGTTTTATTTCTACCCTGTGATTCTTGTGGGAATCTACTGCTAGGTTAGTGGTGGACAACTAGCTTTTAGCCTTCTAAGGTAGGGTGATATGGATGTGTGAGAAAATATGGATGTGCTCAAGCCACGACAGAAAAGAGAATGAGACAGCCTTTGCAGATTTATAGAAGCAAGGAGAAGAAAATAGCGGAAACTATGCAAAGGCCCCTTTACTGGGAAACAAGTGGCTTTACTTGGAGTTACAATTAGAGGTTGATTTTTATACCCTCACCTTCCATGAAGTAGAGAACTGATTTTTGTGTACTGCTGGCTGCAGCAGCTGCTGAGTAGGGCTACCCTGGTTCTCTGGCTGCAGACATTTTTCTTGTTCACATATTTGCCAAGTAAAGTGCAGAGCTGCATAACTCATTTTACTTTGATTTATTGTTGTTTGTGTTTTGCTTTTTTTTTAAAAAAAAAATCTAGATATTTTGCAGTTTTGCAGCTACTTTAGAAAGATTTGGGCTATCTTCTATTAAAAACTAATTAGTTTTGACTTCCTTACAATGTATTTTATCATGTATTACAAGGACATACGTAAAATATTGTGAGTAGGGCAGTTTTCATTAGAAGTATTAGAGTTATTTTCCTTCTTGGTTTCCCAGAGCTGAAACCTATCATTTTTCAGAGCATGCTGTGAAAATCCTATTTTCTAAGGCTATTCAGAGAGGAGGTGATTTAGATTTGGTGCATTTCAGTGTGGGCTGTTATTGTTTGAAATAGGGTTTTAACATTAAGTAGGAAATTCATGTTTAAAGAGGTCGGGTTGCATTAGATTATGATACCCTTGTTACTGATAATACTTAGCATTTTGTTTGTATTTCTAATATTTGTTTCAGCATCTGAAACTTGGAGAGGATTTAAGGAAATACAAATAAATAAAATACATCTTTCTCCATGATATCTTGAGTGTTGAATCAAATTGATAATTAATTTTTTTATCATGTAGTAGAATATAAGCCTTTTTCCAGTAATGTCCCTTTTTTCTTCTACACCCCTTTTTCCCCTGAATACAATTTTCATTATCAGTGGTAGAGTAGTGCGTATTTGGTCCTGAAGTGAGTGTTCCAAATGCTAATTTCATGTGCTATTCTGAGATTCTTCTAGGAGTTTTTCCTCTCTTCACTTTGTGGGGAAAGACCGGTAAATATTTAAATATTCTCATTTTCAAATTAGTCTGTTCTTGAATTGAGCTGTATTTTAAGATTTTCCTTAATTTTTCTTTTTTTTCTTGTTGTTATTATTTTTTGACTCCAAACTGTACCAAAACTCCTCAAAATCATCCATAGTTTTTTGTAAACATCATTAGCCCCACTGCAGCTCCGGATGTGTATTTCTGTTCCTTTATCTCCAGTTCAGGATGTATCACTGTAAGGCCAGAGCAAATCCTAGTCATTGAAACACTCACTTTTCCCTGACACAAAGTAGACGTCTTTTTCTTATGTTTTGGAAAGATGTTTTATTAAGAATTACCTGAGATAAAGATACCCTGACACAAAAACCTAGCCCAGAAATGGCAAAGAGTTTGACTTTGAATATTTCTAAGAGTTCACCTGTTTCATATTTTTCAGTTTATTCCAGTAAGTTTTTTCTTCTGGAAGATGGTGGCAGCTATCATGGGGAAAAAGACTTCTCACACAGGAGAAGAGTCTTCCCAGGCATCCAACCCCAGTCCCTTGGATAGCCTCGAGAATCAAACCACATCAGCAACTTTTTAGAGTTCAGAGGAACCTGTTTCCCTCGGGTCCTGCTTACCTGCACCCTCATTAACCTCTTCAAAGAACTCTGAAGATTTTGGGAAGCGCTTGCTTCCCCTTCACTGAAACTGGGTGGCTTGACCCTTTCACCTTTTCATGCAAGTTTTCTAATATTCTGATGAACGTGCAGATGGATTCTCCAGTGGTGGACATTGACCAGATCATGCCCAAAGTCGCTTTATCTGAGATATTTCTGCTTGAAAAGCACAGAGCTCAATTAAATGGCATTAGAACTTACATACAGGATGGAAGGTCTTAGTGTTGTACACATATATGTGAAGATTTCTGGTAAAAAAAAATGTAGAAATTATAGAAGAAAAAAATGTCATATTCAAAATACTAACAGCATGGCTAATCAATCCTTTTGCCTTCAATGAGGTGAGGATACAGCAGTAGTAACTAGGTTGTCTAAGAGGACAGCTCGGTTCCTATCAGCATACGTATACAGAACATTTGTCAATTTAATATGGTTTGTTTCTTTGTTTTTAATACAAAGACCTAGAGAGTGCATGGAGTCTGACTCTATTGCTGAGTAAAAGATTGCACTGCATTTGGAGAGGGCATCCTGGGCTCTGGTCTGTGGATTTATACAGAACTGCTCTTGGGAGCACCGTTCTCATCACACGCAGAGCATAGGATATGTGAATTTGAATGTCCTCAGACTCATACCTTCTGGATCTTAACAGGGTCTACATGGGAGCCGGGTGTCTTATCTCTCAAAATGTGCATGCAAGAAATACTTTCAAATGATAAGGTTGTATGTTCTGGGGACCTGAAAGTTAACGAGACTAAAAATGCTATTTTGGATCTCAATTCTAGATGCCTAAAGGCTTCTTTGGGATAAGAATGTCTGGGTACAATACACCGTATTAAACTTTGAAAAAATGCTAGTATGTACCTTACATAACTAGTTCACCTGTAGGATTAGATTCTAATTCTCATAAAGATTTACAAAATAAGAGAACATTACCCAGAAAATACTTTTCTTTATTAAAGATACATTATGCTTTTTTTTTATTCTGTCTCTGTTTTCCAACCATTCCACTTGAACCATTTGCACTGTATTGACCTGCTCTGAGCCTTTAGGGAAGCTGTTAAAATCCGTAACGTGAACCCACAGCAGTGTCAAATATTAACAAGTGTTCTCTGCCCTGCTGGTGCTGAACGTTGATCCACCTCAGGCGTCAAGAAACTGAGACAGCTCATTCGTAATTGTTGCCTTTCCTGTTCTCTCATATGGTGGGTAAGCACGCTGAAATGTCTTTCCTCTGGCTATTCAGCTTTATATATATTGCATCACCCTCATCTTTACAGTAGCAGGATCCCTCCCAGTAGCGTACTAATCGATGTGACTGAGATCTGTCTCCTGTGGTTCATTGTTTCTCTCATCCTGTCCCCAGAAGAAAGATTGTCTATTTAGCTGTATAATGTTAAATATATCACTGTATTCTGCAGGGATATGTGTTTAACTGTACTTTTTGCTATGAGTTTATACTAATGAAGGCAAGTCAAATTGGTGTACTTCCACCTGAAATGAAAGATGACGAGGTTTGTGTGGACTTCATATTCTGGGAGAGGCCACTCCCCAATCTCAAAACAGGAGTCTCTCTCCTGCCCAGAAAAGCTTTCCCTTACTGCAAGCAGACAGGGGTGCCTGAGAAGTGGAGTCACCATCTGAAGTCCTGTCCTTCTTTCAGGCCACGCATCACCCCAGGGGTGAAGTCTCCCACCTGGAATCCACACTTGCCCTCACTGCTTGGTAGGAGACCAGAAGGACAGGCAAATTTAGTATGCTTGACCTAAGGAGACATAACTGAATGCTTCCTCCTTTGAATGTTGTCTTTAAATCAGGAGTACCAGTGAAGTCTAGTTCAATACCATTATGGAGTTTAATTAGCAGAAATAATGAAGTACCAAAATAACACTGTACTTTGTGTGGTTGCAATAGTGTACCAGAGTGATTGTTTATTGGACTGCTGTTATTTTGGAGCTGCCTCATGCTGTCCCTTGTATCCCAACATAACTAAACTTTGCATAGCTTGTGGGGAAAAAAATTTAAACTTGCCTTCTGCTGTAATTAATGTTGAGTCAAAGATACTTAAGCCCCCTATTTCCTTTAGCACTTCCAATAACAGTTTGCATGGAAGGGTGTGCAGGAAGGGTGTAGTGACCCTACCAGCTCAAGAGGTGAGCTCAATCAGTGGTCGTCACCCTCTCAGAAGGAGCACAGCTATGGTATCCACCTGTCGGAAAGCCATGTCCTCTGCACTTGGCAGAATGGATGTGGCAACCCAGACGGAGCTCCCATGAAAAAATGCAGCCGTCCAGGTCTTGGGCTGCAGGGAGTGACAGAGCCTTTCACTGGTGGTGGATGGCAGTAGTGAGAACAGCTGTGTGAATTGTGACCAGGTGGACAACCTACTCAGCCTGGTGGCAGAGCTAAAAGATGAAGTAGAAAGGTTAAGGAGCATCAGGGAGTCTGAGAAAGAGATAGACTGGTGGAACCGTGCTCTGCCCTCCCTGAGACAGAAATGAGAACAGCCACCAGGGAAAAAACAAAATCAAGGGGGTCCTGTATCCTCTTCCCAACAGGCTGAAGGTGGTAGCTTAAAGGAAAAGAGTGAATGGAGGCAAGTTCATGCTCGGGGTGGCACGTGAACCCCCTTCTTGCCACTCCACCTTCCCAGATGCTTCTGTACAACAGGCATGAGGCTCTGGATGTGGAAGGCAAATCAATGGATGATGATGTGGATCACAGTCCATCTTCATCAGAGTTGCTGCCAAGGTCAGAAAGGCCCACTCCTGGTATCACAACCACCTCCACAAGGAAGAAAAGACAGGTTATAGTTGTAGGCAACTCCCTTCTGAGAGGAACATAGGGTCCAATATGCTGGACAGACCCTCCTGTTAGGGAAGTCTCCTGCCTTCCTGGGGTTAAGGAAACTAGGAAACTTCCTAGTCTGGTACAGCCCTTGGACTATTACCCATTGCTGCTCTTCCATGTGAGTGGCAATGAAGCTGCAATGAGTAGTCCAAGGGGAATCAAAAGAGACTTCAGGGCTTTGGGACTGTTGGTAAGGGAATCTGGAGCACAGGTTATTTTTTCCTCTCTCCTTCCAATTGTGGGCAGTGACATTGGAAGAAACAGATGACCCCAATCTATTAATACATGGCTCTGTTGCTGGTGTCACTGACACAGTTTGGGTCTTTTCCATAACGGGATGGCCTACATGGCACCAGGCTTGCTGGGGTCAGATGGGCTTCACCTTTCTGAAAGGTGAAAGAGGGTCTTTGCTCACAAGCTAGCGGGGCTCATTGACAGAGCTTTAAACTAGGCCTAAGGGGGGAGGCGAGCAATATTAGGCTTGCCCATGACAAGCTGTGGGATGATAGGCAACGGTTAGAGGGATGGGGTGCTAGCAAGGGCCTGCAGCCTGTTACTCTGAGATGTGCTGGGTATGCTGCAGGACACTTCAAGTCTTACGGAGAGGAGGTCAGAGGCTTTTGGAATAATAGAAGCCAAGAGGGATACACCAGTGAAATACCCTAAGGGAATTAAAGAGTGTTCCTCTAAGGAGGTGACATGGCTGACAGCCCAGCTGAAGTGCACCTACACCAATGCATGAAGCATGGGAAACAAATAGGAGGAGCTGGAAGCCACCGTGCTGCTAGAAATCTACGACCTGGTTGCCATTACTGAAACCTGGTGGAATGAATCCCATGACTGGAGTGCAGCTATCGATGGCTGTTCAGAAGGGACAGACAAGGAAGGAGGGGCGGAGGTGTTGCCCGCTACATCGAGAAATGGATAGAATGTGAAGAGCTGTCTCTGAAGAATAACCATGAGCAGGTTGAAAGCCTATGGGTAAGAATAAGAGACAGAGACAGCAAAGGGAGGCTTGTGGTTGGTGTCCGCTACAGGCTGCTCCATCAAGGGGAGCCTATTGATGAAGCCTTCATACTTCAGCTACAAGAGGCATCACGCTCACAGGCTCTCATCCTGCTAGGGGACTTCAACCATCTGCTGGAAAAGTAGCAAAGCGAGCTGAAGGCTATCCAGGAGACTCCTGGAGTGCATGGAGTTTAACTTCTTAAGCTAGGTAATAGACAGCCACACCAGAGGGGATGCAATACTGGACCTATTGGTCACCAACACAAGTGAGCTAATTGGTGACGTCAAGATTGGAGGCAGCCTGGGCTGCAGTGATCATGCACTGGTGGAGTTCACAGTCCTGAGGGATATGGGTCAGGGGAAGAGTAACGTCAGGACCCCGAATTTTAGGAAAGCAAAATTCTGGCTCTTCAGGGAGTTAATCAATAGGACCCCTGGGAAACTGACCTCAGGGACAAAGGAGCAGAACAGAGCTGGCAGATGTTTAAGGCAGCCTTCCATAGAGCACAAGAGCTCTCAATGATCCCCAGGTGTAAGGAATCAGGAAAGGAGGGCAAGAGACCAGCGTGGCTGAGTTGAAACCTGCTGGTCACACTAAAGGGCAAGAAAGAGATGCACAGGCAGTGGAAGCAGAGACAGGTATCCTGGGAAGAGTACAGGACACTGCCCGGTTGTGTAGGGATGGGGTCAGGAAGGCCAAGGCACAGCTGGAGTTGAAATTGGCAAGGGACACAAAGAATAATAAGAAAGGCTTCTACAGGTATGTCAGCCAGAAAAGCAAGGTCAAAGAAAGCATACCCTCCTAATGAACAAGACTGGCAAACTGGTAAAAACAGATGAGGAGAAGGTTGAGGTACTCAAATTTTTTGCCTCAGTTTTCACTGGCAAACTCTCTCCCCACTTTTCTCAAGTGGATGGACCTCAAGGCAGGGAGTGGGGGAGCAGAGTCCTTCCCACTGTAAGAGACAATCAGGTTTGTGACCACCTGAGGAACCGGAACACAAAGAAGTCTATGGGACCTGACGAGGTGCATCCAAGAGTCCTGAGGGAATTGGCTGATGTAGTTGCCAAGCCACTCTCCGTGATATTGGAAAAGTCATGGCAGTCAGGTGAAGTCCCTGGTGACTGGAAAAAGGGAAACATTGCACCCATTTTTAAAAAGGGTGGAAAGGAAGACCCTGGGACCTACTGATCTGTCAGCTTCACCTTGGTGCCTGGGAAGATCATGGAATAGATCCTCCTAGAAGCTATGCTAAGGCACATGGAGGACAGGGAGGTGATTCACGACAGCCAGCCTGGCTTCACCAAGGGCAAGTCCTGCCTGAATAACCTAGTGACCTTCTATGATGGAGTGGCTGCATCAGTGGACAAGGGAGGAGCTACGGATGTCATCTATCTGGACTTCTGTAAGGCCTTTGACACAGTCCCCCACAATATCTTTCTCTCTAAATTGAAGAGGTATGAATCTGATGGGTGGACTGTTCAGTGAGGAACTGGTTGGATGATCACATCCAGAGGGTAGTGATCAATGGCTCAACGTCCAGATGGAGATCGGTGATCAGTGGTGTCCCTCAGGGGTCTGTATTGGGACCAGTACTGTTCAATATGTTCATCAATGACATGGTGGGATCGAGTGCACCTTCAGCAAGTTTGTGGATGACACCAAGCTGAGTGGTGCGGTTGACACACCTGAGTGACAGGGTGCCATCCAGAGGGACCCAGACAGGCTCAAGAAGTGGGCCCGTGTGAACCTCATGAGATTCAACAAGGCCAAATGCAGGGTCCTGCACCTGCGTCAGGGCAACCCCCAGTATCAATACAGGCTGTGAGATGAAGGGATTGAGAGTAGCCCTGCCAAGAAAGATTTGGGGTTACTGGTGGATGAAAGCTGGACATGAACTAGCAATGTGTGCACACCGCCCAGAAAGCCAACTGTATCTTGGGCTGCATAAAAAGAAGCGTGGCCAGAAGGTCGAGGGAGGTGATTCTGCCTCTCTACTCTGCTCTGTTGAGATCCCACCTGGAGTACTGCGTCCAGCTTTGGAGCCCTCAGCACAGGAAAGACATGGACCTTTTGGAGTGAGTCCAGAGGAGGGCCACAAAAATGATCAGGGGGCTGGAGCACGTCTCCTATGAGGACAGTCTGAGAGAATTGGGGTCGTTCAGCCTGGAGAAGAGAAGGCTCCAGGGAGACTTTATTGCAGCCTTTCAGTACTTAAAGGGGGCCTACAGGAAAGACAGGGACAAACTTTTTAACAGGGCCTGTTGCGATAGGACAAGGGGTAATGGCTTTAAACTAAAGGAGGGTAGATTTAAACCAGATATAAGGAAGAAAATTTTTACAGTAAGGGTGGTGAAACACTGGCAAAAGTTGCCCAGAGACATGGTAGATGCAAAACATTCCAGGTCAGGTTGGACGGGGCTCTGAGCAACCTGATCAAGTTGAAGATGTCCCTGCTCATTGTAGGGGGATTGGACTAGATGACCTTTAAAGGTCCCTTCCAATCCAAACTATTCTGTGATTCTATTTAACTAAGAATATTGGTTCCCAAAATTCATAGAGAAAAAAAAGTCTTTCTTTACAGCATTTCTTGCCTACTCTGTTGTCCTGTAGTATGAAAAGAGCATATCAAAAGTCGTCTCCTAGATTATGTCTTTATTTATTTATTGTCTCGTTCCTAAGCACTCTCTGTTTCACAGGCAGATACAATGGGTCATAATTGCCCATGGCTTTCTCAGTAGAAGATTCAGGCATTAGATGAGCTGAACCACCTTCTGAAGTTGCTTGTGTCCCTTGAGCTTAGGCAGACTGAACATTTGTCTGAGCCCTGTGGTTAGGACCCTTAAATTAGGTGGGAGGAACCTGTATTAAAGTGCTCATTAACTTGTCACAGAAAAGCACGCCTTTAAAAGGAGTGGGATGCTCAATGAAGAAAAGGGGGTTTAGTGTAAGTTATTTATAAAAATCATAACCCATTACTTCCTTCACAAACAGATACAAATATTGTTTCTCATAGGTTGTTTGGGTTTGGTTTTTTTAAATAGACTGAATATTATGATCTTATCACAGTAACATTCTTAGTAATGTTGTATAGTCAATATATTTTTCCTGCCATTTGTTCATTTTACTTATAGCTATTTGTGGAACCATTCATATAAAAAATTGCTAGGAAATGATTGTTTTCATTATCATTTATCAGTATTCTACATAGATCCCACTGAAGCACTGTGGTTTGGACAATACACCACAGTTTATCAATGAATAAGCTGAGTTCTTAAATGAGTAACTGATTTCTTTACCCTTGCAATGTACAGGTTGTTCTTCATGATTCATGATTCTCGTCATTAGACTGCGTGTTTTACCTAATAATGGGCAAACGTAGCATGTATATGTTGATGCAGGTTACTTCTACAGCTTGACAATATTCTTTGATTTATCACTCTTCTAAGCTGTGGTGTTCTGTTTTTCCCTTAGGGATACGATGACGGATATGGGGGTGAATATGATGATCCAAGCTATGAGGCATATGATAACAGTTACGCCACCCAAACACAAAGGTAAGCATTTTTACTTTTACATTAATTTTTCAAAGAACACTTTTTTTTCTCTTAGCTTTCCATGTGAATTTCCTGTTTTATTTTCCACATTAAATTCTACAAATTTCACAGTACTTTAAAAGGCTGTCAAAAAGTAGTAATGGCAATCAGAGTTTATAGACTGAATTATTCAGATGAAGCAAAAATGCAAGCAGCTATACTTTTAAAATTGGTGCAAATTAAGTGTATTTTTTTTTTGAAAAGCAAGTGATTACATCATTTTCTTATCTGATGTCATTCCAAACTTGTTTGTTTACTGGTGCGAAGTTGTCAAGGGCATCTTGTATTTATGGCTTTTACAATGTTTTGGGCAAAACCAGAAGGAAATTTAAAAAAAATTATGATGGTAAATACCTGCCACTGGTTGGCATCCATCATCAAGGTAAACTATAGAAAGAAACTGCATGCCTGAAGTAGGGCTGAAACTATCTGTTTTCAGCCAGTTATTTTCTCAGCAACTCTCAGAATTGGTAAAAGCAACCAAGTTTGGAAATTTATTTTATGTCCTTACTGTGTGCGATAATGGGGAAAATTACTTTCACATCTTTTATGATTTGTGTCACTAAAATAAGGCAACAAAAATGATTGTTTTTTATGTGCTCATACACCATACGCACTCATATATTAATTCGACAGTTGGTCCATGTTTATTAAATATGGAATGACATCTTTTTCACAGTTAATCTGAAGGATAAAAGGGTGCTTCAGCCAATTATTCAGAAACTGCTCTTATGGGTTGCTAAGAGTACATGTAACACTGTGGAAAAGCAAATTAATTTTTCAGAAGAAAAGACATAGATTTTAACTGGATTAGTGTGGTTCTCACCGGGCAAGAAAGCAATGTATATGTACAGCGTTCTGCACTCCAAAGACCAGAGGACCTTAAATTTGCTTTTTGTTTAACCATCTTTTTTGATGAATGCTTTGCTGATGAAAATGCGTGTCAGAATTATCTTCAGCTCCAGAACAGCTGTAGTGAGTGGCACTCAAGCTGATAAAAAAATACTTTGTAAGTATTTTTATAACCAGTGAAGAATCTTTAAAAGGATTTGTCACACCTAAATGTGAACCCTATCAGGTATACTTTAACTGCACTTTTAAGTAATTATACATTACTGGCTGCACCCATCATGTCATTGTGTAGGTAGATATTCTTGTTGTCAAATGTACTCCAACTTTTTTGAAAAGAATTCAGCCCATCTTTTGCTATAATAGTGAATTGTCACAGGAGATATTTCCCCTGGTGTAAAAATAATAATTAGCTGGAAATCTCTCTGCTATGACATTGCTTTATATCATCCGAATTAACCTGTAATTTCTTTGCAAGTTGATGTCTCAGGCAACTAAATGACAAATATATCAAGCTTATGAGAAGTGTATTATAATCAAGCAAGAACTGGCAGTGACTCAAGAAAGAAAACTTATAAAGAGTCACATAATTTTGTCAATTAAACAGCTATTAAGTTTAGTCATCAGATATGTTTTCTATAAATGTGAGCTACCTCCAGGATACCTAATCTATTTAAAATCTGCAACTAAAACATTTAATTTTGTAATACATGGCAGGACATGCAGTCATACCTATCCATGTTGAGTGTCACTGAATGCCAGAAGTAGTCTATTGATTTCAAAGAAAGCACTTTCGGAACAGCACACTACTTATTTCAAAGATTTACAGAACAAATGGACCATTAGATATGGAGTTTGGATTTCTGTACCTTGTTGGCCATTTAGCTTCACAGAAATGCCTCCCAACTGAGCCAAAATAATACAATACAATAAAACAGTATGACCAAAATATTTGGTTAGGTGTATATACCAAAATGTTCTCTCCTTCTCAGAAGAGAACATTGTTATTAGTATACTCCAGTCACACGGGAAAGACATATCATGCCACATCTAACCAAGAAGATAAGTTGTACTGCTTCAGAGTACTTGTTCCTCTCATCGAGTATGTGATCTACAGGGAAAAAAATCAACAACTTGTAGACAACATCTGTGCTCAGAGAGAAAAATATCATTACTGCCCTCTGCAGGTGGCTTAATGCAGAGCTCAAAGATTTCTGTTCATGTTAAGGGCAGAGTTTCTATTTGCTTTTCATGGCTCATTAAGGAATCAATATGGAAATTCTTAGAGAAGGTATAAGCTCTTGTCTGGCTGTCTCACCACACATGTTGACCAAGCCATACTCTCATCGTTGCTTCACATTGAAGATTGGGGGTGGGGAGGGGGATGCGATGGTGATGGGGATGGATGAGATGGGATGGACGGACTGAATGCAAGCCGAGTTCAGAGTGCATTAGAGCAGAGCACATATTAAGTGGTGCTTTGTTCTCCTATCCACCCAATGCACAGAGTGAAGATAGTGCTTGGGTAGCCTGACACCACCACCCCTGTTACCTATACCTTTGTCTTCCAGACCTTATATCTACTTACTATTTGCTCACCAGAGGCTTTCTGACCATACATATTACTTCTAGGGACCCTTGGTCCTCATTGCCCAAGAGGTCTGATTTAGACTTTTTATAAATTAGGGTCCGCCAACAGCAGAGAAAATGAGCATGCTGTCAACATACACCACTGTGCTGCAGCACGGGATTATGATTTAGTAGAAGGAGCACAAAAAATACCCAGTCCCAGGAACATCCAGATGCAAATGGAGATAAATGCTGTCCTGCTGTGCACAGTTATCTGAAGATTTGTACTAAAGGTCAGGGATAGCGTTGCAGGCCCAGCAATATATTTTGTATAGGTCCTTCTCTCATGAACTCTACCACTGCCACACTTCCCAACAAAGAGCTCTGTCCTTCATGATAGCAGTCTGATTTTTAGACTGAAAATAGGGGGATGGGGTCACTTGCGAAAGAGACTGTGACAAAGTCTCGGGATCAGACCTGAATGAAACCCACAATAAGTCTGTGTGGCTGAATGAGCTAAGAGGCACCTCAAGAGCACTTTGAAATGGACACAATAATCAACTTGAAAAAAGAACAGCAGGACCCTCACTGTGGTAAGTGCCACCTGTACCTTATTATGTTTGGGGAGACATTTTAGGAAGGAGAGAATGATGGGTTATGACATAAACAGTTATTGCTAAATCTATATTGCATGATGTACGTCTTCCTTTAACTAACAGAAGCTTTATTTCTAAAGCTACCTTTTTTCCTTCTCATCTCCCTGTCACATAATAACTACCCAGAACACAAGGTGGATCCTCAGAACAATGAACAACTATCTGCCCTTCCCAAATGTGTCTATAACCATTATTTACAAGATTACATAAAAGGCTACAGATTTAGCAAAGGCATTTAGAAACCCTGCTCATTTTAGAAATTTGTTCATACTGATGTCAAAATACAGTTTTTAAGGTAATTAGAATGAAAGCTTTGTCTGATGCCAAAAAAAAACCAAGGAGAAAACCATTTCAGTGGGCAGGGGAAGACATCAAATCTGACATACTTCCCATAGACAATCTTGCACGGCACTTCAAATTTCTTGATGAAACCTCTTTTTCCTCTCTCTTCCTCTCCCTTCCATGTATTTTGAAGATGGCTTTCAGTGATAAGTCCCTCTGCCTGCCCAGACACAGCAAGAGATATTCTGTAGTTGTTAAGTTTATACACTATTCCCTAGGTACCTGGAAGTCAGGCAGAGAACACTCAAACCCTTTCTGCCAGCTAGTTTTACCTCCTGAACTTCTAGTGTGACAACTTTGGTTAAAAATATAAATCCTAGACATGCTATTCAGAAGTTAAAATCACTTTCTGAATATGATTGCCATCCCTGCTCCTCACCTTTGCCTTTTCACACGGTCCATGGTGAGGCGCAGAAGGGAGGTAAGGGAAATAATTCTTTCTGATATTCTCAAACAACAGCGTCTCATCTCAGCAACTGGTTAATATCTATCGAAGTTTTCCACTCACCTTGCACTTGATACTTAAAAACTTGTAAGAAGTATATTCTGGTTGTCTAACAGAATTATGGTATTACACAAAATTACTCTCACCTCACAGGTGTTTAGCTAGATTCAACCCTCACCTGTCGGCCATTCCATCAGATGCTGCCCAATTTCCATTGCTAAGGTAGAGGTCATTCCTGTGCAGGCCTGTAAAGGTATGCTGCTTGTCCATTTTTTGGATGACTCTTAGCAGTTCAAGCACACTGATATTCTCAATGGCTTCTTACCTTCAAACCATGTTGGAATATGTGGTGGCAACACTTCTTCCTGTCCATTCCCACTCAGATACTGATTTAAAGAAACATATCAGATTTTTACAGGGCAACAAGCAAGTTCATAAAGCAAAACTCCAAAATGGTAGAAGTATGAATTTCCAACTCAGCTGTAACACAGAAGATATAGGAGAATGCTATTAGTTTTCCGAATATAATATAATTTTTTATTTTCTTAGCAGGAACTTTTAAGTCTGTTGAACCACCACCACTGTCCAGGATTCATGGGTTGAGAACACTAGATTGCCAGGAGAAAAGAATGAAAAGTTTTGTGACAGGATCTGCAAGATCTGCCTCTTTGGTTATGGTTACTCAGAGGTCGGTAGGGAATCAGACCGTATCACAGGCAAAGTGTGGCCAAACTCTGCAGCCAAGACCAATAGAATAATTTTGTGGAAGTGGATCAGCTGCTGATGAATCAGCTGTGAACCCTGATGGCCAGCAGAGCCATCTTCAGCTTTGCTACCACATCTATAGTCATCTGTGACCTTTTTGTCTCTGCCAGTACCAGCAGTTTCATTTCCAAGGTACCATGTCTCACAGCCAAAAGAGATACTAAGGAAATCTGGGACTGGCAGGTGACGGGAGGAACCAGGAAGGGTATGTTCTATTTAATCCGCGAGTGCATAACCTATCCAACCATATGCAGTGTAAACAATGGTGCCTGACAGAGAAAAGCAAAGGAAGTCAGTGATTGACTGTTGAAGCTTAAAATTTGGGTTTGGTATAATTTCCCTGTTCCACAGTGCCTGGCATGAACAGTCACACATCAATCAGTTCCCTTTTTATGTGAACAGGTAGTTGGTATATTGGCAATGGCTTCCAGGGCTGGTTGGTTGGCTTGTTCTGCCTTTTTTTCTGTCTGGCTTTTGTTAAAAACATAGTTCAGCTGCAAAATGAATTGTTGAGTGGGTGCTTACTAAAGAAAGAAGAGTCTGTGATTCCCATCCCAGGCTGGAAATAGACTTGCAAATACCAGAAAACCTGTAACATACTGACAAGAAGAATAAATAGTTCAGTGATAAATGACAGATGAAAATAGCGCAAAACGTTACTGTTATAGATGTCATCCCACAGTGACATAGGCCTTCTCATGACATATCTATGCTGTGACTGCAAGAGGACATAGGTAAAGGGCATTTCTTATGCCTGCCTGGACCCAGCCTCGCTAGTGACAGTAACCCAGTTTTAGGGCCTTGAAGCAATTTTTGGCAAAATATTTACTGTTAATCTTGCAAATATTTTATGTAATGCTATAGGCAACAAGCCTCTGGATACACATTCCGTGCTGGTATGTAAATCATTTTGGGACAATGACTTCTGTTTAGTCTGTCAAACGCACACTGAAGACCCATCCTGCATCTGCTAAGCAAACAACTTCCATTTCTGACGCAAAAATGCATGTTATAGGTCATGTCGTCTCTGAACTTCCTCTTTAAGAAATTAATGGTAATACAGAATCTAAATCATAATGTAAAGAAAGATGGCATTAATACGTCTGAAATAAATTCTAAGTTTTTACATGATCTGAAGAATTACACACATTGAGTTAGATAACTGCCAAAATGAAATTATCTTGGAGGACTGAAGAAGAGAGAAAGGAAAGGTGCAGCATCAGAGAATTTCAAGTTAACTGGCGTAGATTTCATCTAACTGAATTATATTTTACTCAAAAGATATAATTATCTGTGGTTCATACTTATAGCTGTGTCGTCATGTGCAAAGTCCCATTGGGCTCCTGTTTCTCAATGCTAGTAACAAAAATATAAAGATAAAAACATGTTTCAGGGCATATATTCTGCCTTTCCTCCTATGGCAGATAGTTGCTGTGGCCATACCAGTGTAGTAGTATCCCAGTAACTGTATGTTCATAGCAATACCTATCAATTCAACCTGTAATAGGCTCTGCAATTCTGATTCACGTACTTATAACAACTCAGACACAATGAAAATTTCAAGAACAAATTCAACCATTGAGATTGAATATATGACAAGTTATTGCCTTTGAAATTAAACTTTGTTTTCCTGGTTATGCTTGTTTCTGTTGTTAAGTTCATGCTACCTACTGTACAGCTTGTGTTTACAGCTCCTTTTTCTGTAGCGTGGGCTGCTAGTACAGGGGATTTAGGGATCACTTACTTATTTCTGATCTGATATGCAGGAATATAACATGGACCACAGTTCAGCCCATGTCACTTATGCGGCTTAAGGTACAATTGCTTCAATACAGAGACATGCTGCAAAACTATTTAGGAAGTAAAGCAAAGAATATGTTATCCAGCTGAATCTCCAGGAATTATTTACATCAGCAGTGTATATTTGCCTGAACTCCAGTTCATCCTAGTTACCCTTGCTTGACCTCCAGATACCAAGACTTTGTATGTACATCTGTTTCCAAAGATGAGTTCTTCACAAACAGGCCTGCAAGTAAAATAACACTTTCAGACCAGTACAATTATAAAGACAAGCAGTCTTTACAAAGTAGTACATAGTTCTGCTGGGTGTACATGTTCTTTGATGGACCCTACCCAATGGAACATTCTTCGCTCCAAGCTCCTTTCGGATTCAGCAAAAAACAATGGCTCTACGTTTCAGTAACAGAAGTTTAGTATCAGCATTAGGAGGAGATGAAGAATAGTAACACAGGACTGGAGCACTTAGTAGTCTCCATCACCATAGCTTTTAAAACCGCATTAGACAAATTTCAGTAAAGAATCATGTAAATAAATATGTGTGCTTATAGATAGATGAAATGGTCTAGGTGACATTTTAAGGTCCCTTCTAGCTCTATTTTCTGTTACCTTTTCCCCTTTTTGTTCATGCATGACTAGGTTTACTTCAAGATAACAACACAGGATAATCTAATTGGACTAAGGAAGCTGTTCTGTTACAAATAAAAAGAAAGTATCCCCATTTTCAAACTCCATTTTGATTTGTGGGTTTTTTATGACTGATAGAAATCCTTTTAGGAGCAATTAAAGTAAATCTGATGTTTCAAGCAATGAAAAAGTAAATGTGTTTTTAATTGAGTAGGTTACTGGCTTTCACATGTTTTTCATGTTGTGTTAAATTACAGTAAATAATTCTAGTCCATTCCTTCAGGATGATCTCATAATAAAGATATCAGATCTTAATTTTTTACAGGTAGCATTTTCATCTAGATACGCAAATGTACACAAACTGAAGACTATAATACATCTCATAATACAGTACAATGCAGCACTGGATGAACTTTCTTTTTTTAGACTCCTAACTTATGCTGAAAAGGGGCAAAATTCGTTAGGGGAAAAAATCTTTGATACAGAGTTATCAAGAGACTGAAGAGTTATATTAATTTTATTTGCCACTACAAGAGAAATTAATATCATGGCCAACTCATGTAAGTCATAAACTGTCTTAGATGCTCCTTTTAGTTTCAAGTATTGATGTAAACTTCTTACAACAGTGCCAGGGTACATGCAACAATAGTTAGTGCAAATTACAACACAAAACCTGTTTTTTCAGTCTTCTCGCTGACATCTGAAGTCATGAGAAGATTAAATAAGTCTGCCATGATTCTGCAAGACTGAATTGCTAAAAACCTCCTGCTGTGCATCTAAGGGACAGATAGCAGCAGCATTGAGATTGCTCATAGCTTTTGCTGATGTGATAGCTGTCTTGGAGCCACCCAGTTTAGAGGCCACTTTTGTCTTTGTAAGTGATGTAACAGCATTAATTCATTAGCACTGTAAAGTCTAGAAATCCAAGTAGCTGATCAGCATGTTACAGTGCTAGAGTTGTACAGCTGAAAAGCTTATGCATTCTTCGAAGATCTTTGAGTGAAAAATCCTGAAAATCTTCTACCTGCATGACAGAAATGACTCATATTCCATTTTGTGCAGAACTTTTTTTGATAAATTTTTGAAAGAAAACTTCATTTGAAAACTTCTCAAAATCTGATTATGACAGTTACTTGGGAAAACCATTGCCAGTAACAAATGGCTGTTGTACAGCAGATAAGTTCTGATCCCTATTTCTGGATTGAGTCTTCAAATGGCAACTATCAGTTTCCTTACCTGCTGATAGACAGTTGGGGGGGCCGGGAGGGGGTAACCTGTCAGACTTCTAGTAATTTCCTGTGTCTTGCAAATGCCCCTGGTGTGTTTGTACCTACCACTTGTAGTGTAGTTCAGTGTTCTCTGAGGTGCCCAAAGATATTTGGACCATCTGTCCTATTGAATCCTCAGCTATAATGTTGTGGAGGGATTTCCAAGCAAAAGATGGCAGAAATACTCAGGGTAAATGTGAGATCTTTGGCTGTTTAATTGAATACTAAAGAACTAGGCAGCAAATATTTCTGAACAGTCTTAAGACAAAGACTTAGAATTGCCATTGAGAAACTCACAATCATATTCACAGACTCTCTTTCCTAATGTCTTGCTGAGGAGCTTTAGTAAACGGCATTTCTCAGATTCATGTGTTGGGATGCATTCAGAAAGAAAACACTGAGACACATCAGTGATCTTCCTTGAATGTAGAATGAGTCCAGTAAATGCTTAAAGCAATGATCAGGTACCTTTATTTAATCAACCAATCCCACTGTTTTTGACTACTTGCTTTGTAAAACGTTCCTGCAGACTAGTTGTGGAGACGACTATCCATAGTTAAATGAAACAATTTTGTCCTTAGTTTAAAAATGATGGCTAGACAGGACTGTGAATAATCATTAATTTATTAGGAGATTATCACATGGTTAAATCTTTTGGTGATCTGATCAGAGGTTTACTCACTTCTCTTTCACTGTCAAAATATTACTATACAGTAAGATATATAGACACATAAATATAAACCAAGCTGCAATAGGTAGAGTGGTTACACCGGTTCTTTGTAAAATGGGATATTTTCTCTACTGTGCACTCTCTCACCTTTTAACCAGTATGCATTGTATTTATACTTTGTCGTATTTCATTTTGGCTTTGTGCTTATATCCACCTGTTCATAAATAAAGATTTCCCTGTATTTTATTTCCAACCTGTTGAAATCAATCAAGGCAGGAAGCCTAGAATATGACATTTTATGTATCTTCACAGCAATCCACTTACGGCATTCATCATCAGAAACTGTTTTCAAATGCCACTTCTCATTTATTTGATTCAATGAGCAAAATGGAATCAAATGTTGTTACTCTGAAATAAAGAAAAGTTTTTCCTCTAAAACTGGGTAGGATTCCTAAAATTCTGTGCCATTCCCTTTGCAAATACTGCATCTGCAGACATTTTGTATTATATTCTGAAATAGTCGGTCATAATTCTGTGTCTGTGAGAACAGTACAGCAGAATGCAGAATGTCTGAATAGAAATCCTCATGTGTCTGTGGTTGTAGCAAATAAATGGCAAATTGGCTTCTGTTTCTGTTACTGCAATAAGTTCAGAATGCAAAGTCATCTTGCATTTGTGATGGCTTTCCACTCCCATGGTTGTATAACTCTACTGGCTTCATTATTTATTTTATTTTTTAATTCAGATTTGCAGTAGCATGAAATCAAATGTAGGAAAATGCTGGAGACAGATGAGACCTAGTTTAACTTCAGGCATGTTGTAAGCTGCTAAATAAATCCAGGGAGTATTGTAATGGAGACAGTCTTCTCTCTCTGTTAAAAATGTTGGATACAATCAAACAAGCTTTCAGAAAACAGGAGACTTTACCCACTAAAATGTTCACCATATTATTCCATTGGTTCTAAAGATCTATTCAGTAAAGGACTATATTTGTGATTTGAGGCTGAATCCTACAAGAAGTTCCTTTATTCAAAAGACTTCTCATCTCTCCTATAGATGTAATGCTCTGTTAGGTAGAGATGCTCCAGTAACTTTCAGATTCCTAGGATTATTTCTTTATTTACACATTTTCACTATGAAATATTATGAAATAGTATTTTATAAAAATTGCATATGTTGCAGTTCATGTGAATGCAAATCTTGCTCAGCAGTCTTCCAAGGAGAAGCATACTGCTTTGTGTAAACAGATTTTCTTTCATGGCCAACTATGTGTTAAGTCCTGCTTGCTCCCTCCCTCGTCTAGGAGGGAGAAGCATTACAAATGCAGTCTTACATAAATCGACTGCAATAGCGTTAGACAGGGTCCTGTTAGCATAGGAGCTAAGTATTTGATTGTATTAATTATCGATGTTGAAAGTTGTAAACTCCAAGGATTACTCAACAGAAATGGGACTGAGAAAGAGCAAGATAATATAAAATAGGAGACCAAGACATCAAAGGATCTATTTGAGGAACTGAAAAGGACGGAGAGTTGTCTAAAATATTGAGTCCCACCTCTAGGGATCATTGTGAATTATCCTGGGTGTTAGCTTGACTCAAGAATCTGTTGTCTGAACCTAACCCAGACTGAGATATTTCTACAAGGAGTGCTAAAGTTTCATTTATCTGTATCTATATGTCTAAATATGTATATGTGTATATACATATACACATACATATATATACACACGTATATGTGTATACATGTCTAAATATCCATATGTATATATATGTCTAAAGTATAGATGCTGATTGCAAGCTGGCAAAGGCTGGCAATCACTCTTCAAAGAGTACCAAACCTAAAACAATATTGGTTCACTCTCACATTGTTGAGTGCTGCAACCCAAAGAGGAAAGTCTCTCAAGACTTATTTTTGTTTCTTCAAAGGTTAGCGTGGAACTTTTTCATCTGTTGTTTGATTATGAATCTGAACTGTGGAACTTCACTGACATCAGCTGAATCTCCAGTTTGGATCAATTCAAGTATTTCACAAAAGAAGCCTAATTATTATCTAATGGCTGAGTTATAACTCCGAGGTTGATCAAAAGCCTCTTTTCTAAATTGACTAGCTCTTTCCCAGACATTTCTTAATAAAAGATTCTTATAATATTCTAGAATATACTCTCCCAGTTAAAAAGTACAACCATTAAGAAAGAAAAATAAGATACAATAATGTCTTTACAGGAAAAAAATATCTGTTAAAGTTCTAGCTCTTAATCAAAGGCTTTCAGCTTCTTAGGATCTTTCAGGATAGACTACAGAACACATCACCTATATGGAACCCCACATTAGCAGTGTTTAAAGCAGACGAACCCTTTCTTGTACCTTTCAGCTTTGGCTGTTAGTGTGCCCATTGTATGGCTGCAACCACATTTTGTGCTCCACAATTAGAGAATAAAAAGTCAGATGCATCTCTTAGCAACAAAAAGCAAAGAACAAAAAGAGAGAAAGGAAGAACGAAACAAACAAAAAAAAAAACCACAAGGGAACAAGAAGTACTCTAGTTCTTCAATTCTTGCAATGCTCTGCTGTCTTATATTACAGAAGCTGTAAGAGCAGCCAGGGAACCAGATGGTCATGTTGCTAATCCTGGGTCGCTTGTCAGCAGCTTACTGCAGGTGCAGGAAGAGGTTGGTCAAAGGCTAATGCAGTCTCTTCATTAATATTGTGATTTCCTACACCTAACGCCATTGATCTCTGAGTGGTGAACATCACCCTTCCCCAAGGTGGCTTATTGACCCAAAAGTCAGGGGGTTTGTGGCTTCAATCTTAACTCTTTCTTTTGCGGTTCTTTGCTTAAACCACCTTAAAGCACCGTTCTCCACTGCCTTTTGGATAACAAACTGTGTGGTTTCCCATGGGTGTTGACACAGTCAAACTGGAATTTGGTTTTGCTTAGCTACTGTCAATTTGAAAAAGTCCCAGTTAACGAGAGGTTAAAAACCTTTGTTGGCTTTTAAGGTTGCTGTTTAGATACAGAGCCTCTGTATGTAAGCCCTCCTTGTTTCATAGGAGCACCAGGTTGAAAGGCAGCTCAGGGGGCCCTTATCTCTCAAATGAGGAACATCATTTGTGTTCTTTTTTTGGAACTGATCTGGCTTTATCTGCATGAAAAGAAGACATCACAAGTTTATGGAAAATTTGATCCCAAATCTTTAAAAGTAACAGGTTCAAAAGCACTAACCAAAACCAACAGTTATGTTAAAAGCATAAATAGGTTATGAAGATTAACAATACATGTATTATTAATCTTCTTGCCCACAGAATAGGAATGAGGACAGAATCATACATCTCTGTTGCAAAAGTGTCATCTAGATAGAGAAAAATTACATCAGAGGTTCTCAGATGGTGAGCTGTTTGAGATATAAAAAAAATTAAACTACTTGCAAGATTCATAGTCCCGTGTATATCGATTCTTCCACAAGCGGTACGTGTAGAAGGCTACTAAAGTCCAAGTCACGGCACATCAAGACCTCTGTGTTTCAGAAGTCTGGTGCTATAGTGTAATGCTTTGAAAATTTAGGAGTAAAAGCTGAAAAGTTGTTAATGAGCTAATCTTATCTGCTTTATAAAATGTATTGCATCCTGCTTTCAGGTGGGTGCATGTACTTAAGTAAATTACACTTCATGTTGCTTGAAAGTAATGAATGCTAATGACAGATAATGGTGTCTTGTTTCCAATTAGCACCGCCAAGAGAGCCTGAGGTTTCTAGAGCTTATGATCACCGAATTTTCCAGGAACAGTCTGAGAACTTTAAAATTATATAAACAAGTTTTACTTATTCTAAATGCATTTGCTGATTGTTTCCTTCCACAGTTGGGCATAATGCAAAAGAACTACATCTCTCTGTAGTTCAATAATTAAAAAAAAAATCTTATGTATGTAAAGCCATATTTTATCACCCATTTTGATAAACATCATTCATTGTTCACTTTAATAAAAAACAAAGGAAAATGTTTACTAATAAATGCATGTAATAGATTGTAGAGAACATTCAGAAAGGTTTAAAATAGAGCAGACTAATGGATAAGCAGTCGGGCTCACAAAATGTGAGTTTAAATCAGGTGTTTCACACTAAGAAATAAATTTCCTTCACTTAGGTATTATTCAAAATGCTATCTAATATAAGTTAGCAAGGAATTTGATATATCATTTTGGCTCAAATATATGAAAAATGTATATTACTCAGGGAAATAAAGTTGGAGAACTTGGATCGCAATCATGTATTGTGCTATGAATTATGTGTTTTCAGAAATGTGTTAAGTATTGTGCTCACAGACATCAAATATGCAGTATATACCAAATCACTGCCTCTCTACAGTTGCAATACAGCTTGTTTCTTATTTTAACAGTTTGTGTATTAACTTTGTATTCTGTTTATAATGTATTTTAGTTCTGAATATTCACTGTGCAGGATTTTTATCTCACATCCTTATTGTCTGTATGATTCTGTGTTTTTTCTCTAATAAAAATGTACAACAGCAATAGCGTAGCAATGAATTTTTACCTGCTTTTGCAAGTCTTGCATTTTGCTGGACTTTATATTGATGGTAATAGCACAAGGCACTACTCAGTGACCACTGAAAACAGGACTGCTGTTGGTAACTTATTAGCCTTTGGACTGGGTCCCAAATGCACTCCTTTTAAGGCTGACCTTTGGATGCAGCCCCTTCATTTTGTAAATGTATCAGGAAGGTTTATTAGCATCTTACCACTGACAGAAGATGAGAGTTGTGGGGTTTCTTCTCCTGTAACTCCACTCACTAGTCCAACACACTCCTCCACCCAGAAAAGCAGGCAGTATGCCAAAATGCTGCTGCTTAAATTGTATTACGCAAGATTTTTATATACTGCTGTCTGCCAGTTCTGAGTGGTATGTCTTCTGTCTGTTCTGTACATCTCATGTAATTTCTTAGGTCTGAACCATGAGCTCTGTAGATATGACTAGATTTAACCTTGATGTTGCCAGTTCTGTAGTTCACCTTGCATAATCCTGTAATTTTATTTAACTGGCTACTAAAATCATCGCAAAATAGTACAGAATGCTTAGTATGTCCAACAAATAAAAGATGTATTCTTCCTGTTTGTTTCTTGCACCAATTCAATAGGAGGGTGTATATGTTTAGATAATTCATTTTCAAGCAACTGGATGGCTTCCGTTATCCTGGAAGGTAATGCTCTGCAGTGATTATGTCCTATAGAGCTTGGATGGCACTGGGAAAAATATGTAAAAGTATTAACTTCATTCTCATTCATGTCACTCGTGTGTCCACTTTCTGAAACTGCTTTAGCAAATGAATTTAATCTGTTGGAGATATTGACGTCAGTGTACTACCCGCTCACATGAATGACTTCTGGCTAAATTACTAAATTAATGCGCAGCAATTATAGCCACATTTTCAGTTCAAAAAACTCCCACAGATATTCGTAGCTCAAAACTGACTATGAGAGCTGTGCCTAGCAAGTCAGGGGATGACGTGTCCCAAATCAAAACAACTTGACTGTCAGTTATCAGATACATGCAATCAGTGCTCTCAAGTGAGATGCAGCACATGAATTATTCTCAGAAATTATTCCAAAATAGTTATGAATAGCTACTAAGTTTGAGAAATTAAAAATCTGATTGCAGGCAGTTTGTGAACAAAGAAATCAAAATTATTTTAAGAAAATAATTGTTACAGATTGCTTGTTTATCTCTATTGCATTTGTGAAATATTTTTATGTACACTCCACTGTCACCTAAGCTTCTCTTTCAAGTGTAAACTAATATTTTTAAGAGAGTAATCTAATATGGAAAATTGCCTGAGCAATAATGTTATAAATAGTGCAATATCGAGCTGATTGCCTGCTTCTGTTCATTTTGCAAGAGTCCATCTCACATAGTGTCCAAGGAAGAAGAAGCAAAAGTGATAATAAAAAATTAAGAACAGGGAAAGTGTTACATTTTCTGTTTGGTTCACTGTGGGCTGAAGAAATACAATATAGTAGAATTGTTGGAGTTTGTAAGTTTTTCTGGGCAGAGACTGATTCTCTTTATGTCTACCTGGTACCTGGTAACACCAACAGTCTGATCTTGAATTTGGTGCCGGGTACCAAATACACAGTACAAACTGTAAATAATAAGAGCAGTCAAGCAAAAGTGTGAAAAATTCCATTTCCATTTCATTATGTCTTAGAGGTCAGATTTTCTGGGTGTCCACTCCAGGTACTAGCTGGGGATTGCTGATTGTCAGGGTGTAACCATGATCTGAAGTCTTCTGATAACATGTTAATATGACCATGCATAATTTTATTTAATGAACAGAAAGCAGTGAAAAAGTATTTGAGACTCTAAGTCTGATTTTCCACTCCTTGAGCCTCACTGCTTTCAATATGCATTTTGTTGATTACTGTATAAAACTTTCCATGGGAGTCCAATAACTGCATAAGGACAAAGGCTGTGGAGAATCATGTTTCTCTGTACAAGCGGTGGAAACAGACTTTCTTCTTCAGGAACAAAGCTGAAAACTTGTCAGTGTTTTTGGTAAAGATAAGTATTTTACAGGTTCCACACAATACAATGCAGTCAGCTTTGGGGAAAGCAAACTATGCTGAGTTTGATACCGCATAAATGTTTGGAATTACAGATAAATGAGATTAACACTTCTTTTGGCAGTTTAACAATAGTGAATAATAAAGTGGATGGTCTTTTTTCAGACCTTATTTTTGCAAATAGAATTTCTGTCAGTGTTTGTCACATCTCCTAGGTTTACATATTTAGAACCAATTTTGCTTTATGCTCAGTAGATAAGAAATGTGATGTGCTGTATAATAGCTGTTATTGTCACTGATACATTTTCCTTCATAGTTTTTAAATTCTCACTACCCCTGAAACTAGCTGGACTATGCTGTCACGTAAAAGTGTTAAAATATGTTTCATTTTCTATGCTCTGTTTTTGCTTTGAGTTGGTTACCTATGATAATAGTGACATGGCTATCTGAATCTGTTACAGTGTGCCTGAATATTATGACTACGGTCACGGAGCAAGCGAAGAGGCTTATGACAGCTACGGTAAGGTCTATTCTATCTTCAGCAAAAGTATGAAATCAACAGAAAAAATCTGTCACTGACAACTCAGAAATTACTTCCATATGCTTTTCTTTCTTTCACTGCTTTTACAAAGACCAAACAAAATGGATTTGTGGAACTTCAGGGTGAGGTTTGACTTATTGAAGTAGGCCCAGAAAATTGGACAGATCAGTTTTGATCAAAATTACAAAACCAATTAATCACAGTCACAGATCAGCTTTAACAGCAACACTAAAGTTTCTGATTAGCGCCTGAATATATTTCACAGTGTTAAGTTGCAGTCTGCTTGATGTGCCAAGAATACTATGCCACTGCTACTCTCATATGCATCTCTTCAACCAGCAAGTTTTGTAAGATTTTGAAATATAGACTTAATGAAAGTGGAAAGAGAGGGTGCTGTACCACCATGGGACCCCCCCACTGCACCAAGAGGGAAGGGAGTATCTCATGGGGCACCAGACAGTGCAGTAGAGGGAGCGCTGTACTTTTTGCACCTCTCCCCACCGAGTCTGTGTCTGAGCTGGAATAGTTCCACTTCACAGGAACAGAGGGCATGAGAGGAGTATAAAGGGTTGCTCCAATGCGTGCAGCCCATTTTCTAGGTTTGATATTAGTGATGTGTTTCAACAACTAATTAGAATCTCTTCCGTCTATTCCTATCAGCTTTTTTTCAGTACATTTTTCCATCAGATGGCACAGTGAATCTGACTCTCACATTTTCACTGAAATAATGGAATGATGCTGACTATTGTCAGCTTAAAGACTGACCCTAGTATATTCAGGAGAGTTGTCATGCTTGATTTACTACTACTAATAAAGTATTGTAAATTTACATGGTGACTTCCAAAGCATTGTGAAAAAGTGAGCTGCTGGAAATGATGCTGGAAGTACAAGTTACAGTAAGGGTTTATTTATATAAGGATTGCTGCTTGAAAGAAATAATGTTATTCATGCAGCTGTGAAGAAAATGTCACTGTAATGCAAAGTTGCAGTTTCCTTTGTATTTGTACAGAAATCAGGACATGTCAAAATGATTGCCTTGCATAATCAGAAATAACTTAATTTTTTGTATAATCAGTACTTGCAATACATTTGGATAATACAATGTCCAGTAAGACACATTTTCAGTGGTAAAAAGGAATAATAATAATAACTTATCCATATGAGTGTGTGTAGTTCAGTTACCCTTTGTTTTGCTTCCTTTTTGTATGTACTTTTTTTATATATCTGCAGTGAAAAACCTTTCCTCCCCTCTACAGCTCCACTCTCCATCTGTCCTCCCAAATGTATTGCTAAGGTTTTGGGCAATGCAGAAAAGCATAGTCTGAGCTCAGCAGTAAGAATTACCCACTGCTTAACTTCTAACTAGACTTCCCCACACTGAATCTCTGTGTGTTTGGGTAAGACATTTAAAGTAATGTCACTCTTCCTTCAATCCCTTGTTTGTAAAACTAGAAGAATATTACTTGTTTTCCCAGCTGGGCTTTTGAATGGACTAATTAGTTAAGGCTTACAAAGTGTTCAAAGAGTGGGATCACGACTGAATTTATGCTCTGCATGAAGCTACATTTTTTTGCCATTTAGCAGCTGAAACAAACTCAAAATGCTTGGGTTTCCTTTGCTAGACTTGTCTTAAAATACATAGTTGATAACTGTCAGCTTGCTTTTTTACTTAAAAAATTTTCTGAGCTGGCATTTGAATACAAAATTCCAGAATAGTTTTACCAGTAACCTGGAATAAACTTAAAAATGGACTTATATTCCAAATTGCTATTTTTCTACTTTCTGAAATCAGGTACATTTCTATGTGAGTCTTTGTGCTCCTCTTGGTTCACTTACTTTAGTAGATTAGTAAATTCGCTAGTTCTATGGAAACCTGTGTGCAAACTTCCTTCATCCCGGTTGCCACCGTTTATCTGAAGAGCTAATCTGAGTATACGTAGCTATAGAATATATTCTTAACTTCCTTGTTTTCTGAATTCTTGGTACATATACAGATGTTCTCTCTGTATGAGTCTTTTTCAGTGCCTTCTACCCAGCCAATAAGCAGTCTGGTGCCACCCTTTCTCATCCTCATGTAACTTTTACCCCAATTCTCTGTTCCCAGAGAACTGTTCCCAGTTCTCTACTTCTTTTTCAGGATTTTTGCAATTCATTGTGCATCTTCTGAATCCATCCCACTGTATAAAATAAGCTGTCCCTTCATATCTCACCATCCTGC
Source organism: Pluvialis apricaria (assembly GCA_017639485.1). NCBI lineage: Eukaryota > Metazoa > Chordata > Aves > Charadriiformes > Charadriidae > Pluvialis > Pluvialis apricaria. Next base: position 101,166,372 of record CM030009.1, read on the forward strand.
AGAAATCAACCCCAGTTCAGTTTCACACTTTATTATACCTTCCACAACAAGGCTATATTTCTCCTTTACAATCCATTCTGGCACACTGCTGTAATTCAGAATACCCCCAAACTCTGAATAAGACCATGCACAAATGGTGCATGAACATAGAACTGGTGTCTTGTTGTTGTTGTCTCTCAGCCATTTGTTGTAACAAATTGTCTTTTCACACTTATCCCCTCCAAGAACAGTATCTGAATTCTCAAAAATTTACTAGCTTGGCGTTTCTTTATTTTCTCCCACGCATCCTCTTGCTTCCAACTTGTCTTTAGGGAGGACCCAGGAAAGTTTCCTTTTATTCTTTTTCATGAAGTAGATTCAACCAAATAACAATGCTACTTCATTCTTTCTTTTTCTTTTTTAAGTATAATATAGAGCTCTCTGTAGTTTGTTAAGTATTATACAGCACCATAGTACTCCCCTATGAGCTGCCTGCTATGACTTTTCTTTCTATCTGGGCTCCTGAGAAGTAGCAGGTGGTTTTTGTCTCACAGCTTCTTCTATGCTCCTTTTAAAAGAGCTTGTGAAGAAGTCTGACTGGGGGCACTGTTTCCTCAAAAGTTCTGAAGATTTACACATTTATGGATTGTTCATGATAGGGTTGCAAAAATGACAGCAGTGTTTCAGAACAGAGCCCACCTGAACACCATGTCATTCTCAGGAAGTTCATGTCTCTTTTGATTAGATGGAAGTAGTAAACAAGAAATGGCCTAAATCACTTATCTGAGGCTGAACAAGATGAATTCTTACACACTTTTCCCCACTGTAGAATCCACAACTTCAGTTAATTGCCTTGATTCCTTGTTCAGTTTCTGATGTGAAGGTTCCTGAGAATTCAACCCCTTCCAAATCCAAACAGGCAACCACCTAAGACAATGACAAAGGCAGCTGAGAGGGATATATGTAAAATCCCACTATTTCCCATGACTTAAAGATGTTCCATGAATGAAAGTTCATTGCACAGGACCCTGTCATGCAGTTAGACACTCTGACTCTGTTGTGATTTGATATGCTTGCCACCCAGTCTCTCAGAAGGATCAAAGGAGACACACTTCAAAGCATTCCCTACAGCAGCCTCTGGGCACCTGGAAATACTTTACTAAGGAATTACGAGATTCCTACCAATTTTTAATAGGATCAGCATTATGCAGTTACTACTAGAGAATTTTGGAGATCACTGTTCTGGGCTGAGAAACATAAATTTGGGATATATGCCTGGAAATCTTGGGGACGTAGCCCTTATAGCCTTCCTCAAGTGATAAAGAAATATCTTTAGCAGGCACTTTAAAAGGCCAGTCACTTAAAGCACTGTATATTTTTCAAAAATGTAAAGCATCCTCACCTCTAATCACACTCAATAAACATTTTATAATACTTATGTCACTGAAGGTCTTGGTATCTACAGATACAAATTTAAATCTAGGAGTCTAAACTAGGGTGACAGTGTCATTTTAACTTGATGATGATGCTTATGTTTTAAAACAGGAGACATGAAAATGGATTAATTTATGAACAAAAACTTTATATCCATTGCTCTCATTATATTTTAATAATTTTGTGGTCTCCCTTCTGGCACTGTTGTCATCTGAGGAGGTATCTAGTGAAAACATGAATTTAATGATTTGTCTTACAAATCCATTAGGATAAAATACACAACTAAAAATGTGGTAACTAAGAGCCTTTCCTGCCCATATGTAATGTCATGCTCAAGTCCAAAAAGCACCTTCACTGGACAGGACCACTGTAAAGGAAAAGGCCTTTGTAAACCATTCATGTTCTCATTTCTTTCTCCTTTTGCCTGTTTTTTAGAGGAACCAGCATTCTCAATACAAGTGTTGTGCTGTGTTAGGTCACTCTAGACTTGCTAGCAAGGCATGTCCAATACCTTATAAGCTATACTAATTATATCTGACCTGCCTCACAGTTCATCTGAATACTTTTTCTCCCTTGCAGTGATTAGAGCATTCAAGGTTCTATTTATCAGATATTGTTTCTGTCTTAGTTCTTCCCCAGGCTGGGGAGTCCAACAGATGAGCTCTGCCAGTTCCTGCTGCAGAAGGCTGAAGAGGCTCCTGCCTCTGCTTCCAAAGGTCGATACTGCCATAGCAAGGATGGAGGAAAGTAAGAGTGTACCTGTTGTCAGATGCTGGAGTTCACAGCCTGGTGCATATTCTGCCTTGTGAATTACCTGAAAATGATGGTGATTTGTGTTTTTATGCGAGGTCATGAATTGCAGTATCTGAGAGGCCAGTACATGTGGACTTCTGTTGCTATTACCAAAAAAGCAGAAAACTTAGGTAGAGGGTAAAAGGAGGTGGTTAAAATCTATAACCTTCTAAACCACCACAATTAAATTAGAATAACACCATCTGCAAAAGGCCTTAGGCAAGAGTTAGGAAGGTTAGTGTGTCTCCTACACAAAGAGGGAAGACGTAAGTGAACTCCACTTACATTCCTGTTGCTATACAGGAAAAACTGGCAAGGCCGTTTACTGCATGGGCTGCCATTGTGGCAAGGAGACATCATTATTTAAGTGTGCTCTATCTTCACCAAAAATTTTCAAATGCACACATTTTCTCTAATTACCACATTTTGTAGTGTGTATTCTACTCCAGTTTAGCATTGAGTGCCCACTTGTAAACAACTGGTATTTGGTTTTAGGATAATTCCATCTTTAATTAAAATTGGAGAGTATAATTGTTGAGTATAACTCCTTTCAATGTAAGACACCCTTTAAGTTGCAAAATGCTGCCACAATGATTTAACTGACTATTTCACAAATAATTCCTTGCCAATCACTCAATATGAGAGCTTTGCTGTTGCGATGACAATTACTTTACTAAGTAATGCTCTACACAGACAGCACTTCATAAACAAATTATTTATAGGGCTTTATAGGGCTAAAAATTAAAAATGTACAGGAATGTTCCACTACTTTTTTATTATCTTGTTTATCTTTTAGTTTTGTGTTTTGGCCTGAAGACTGTATTACCTAGGTTGTTTTGTTTGGTTTGGTTTGTTTTTTTTAGAATAAAAATTATAGTTTCTGCTGAACCAGTAAAAGTAAAAATACATATATAATGATGAAATTTGGGGAGGAAAGAGTGTACGGAGGGCTCAAATTTCAGGAATTCTGATAAACAGGTTGATTGAAGAAATGTTACTTTAGGAGACATAAATTCTCATACTTTACGATGAGACATAAGCACGCTCATTTCATGGAGAAACTCAAGTAACTAGCATCCTAATGCGAAATAAACCCTGTGTTGATTAATCTATGGCAGTGATAAAACCAGATCAAGTCATGCTGCAATGTATACAGAAAAATATTTGCAAATTTTGAAAAAGCACTTAGCAATTGCTCTGCAGGTGACAATAAGGTTTTTTGTCTGTCAGGTCCAAGTTCCTTCCTCACTTTTAATAACAACTTTGGTACTGTAGGTCATTGCTTCCAATATTCATTATGGTCAGGGTGCTAAGGGTTTCTGACCCTGTTTTTTTCTAGCCTAGCCCCATTTAAGTTTTCAAATGTAGGAAATCAAGTGCTCAGATAAGGTAGTGACTGATATGCAGATGTAAGAGACTTAGGTCTGATTCTCCTCATTGCAGTGCTTGACTTCACATAGCTTGTGATTTACAGGCAAGATCTTTACTAACACTAATTAGTAAAGCCTTGCTAGTGTGCACTGATTGTACTTTTATATCATCTGAGCACACACATTTGGTATCTGATAGGAAATGTTACTGCCAACATACCAAAGAAAAATTTGGTTTCTAGGTCTTGGAGCATCTTAGCATTGATTAGGCATCTCAGAGGCAACAGGACACAGATTGCTCCAGTGTGGTGGAATATTTCTGCTGTACCTTGACAGAGCACCTGGCAGGCAAGTTAGCACATGCTGGGTGCTTCTAGATGAGTGTAGGACCAGAAGTGCTCTTTTGAAGCAGATTTCCCAATTGCCCCCATTTATTGCTCTTCTCTTCACATCACTGAGTGGGCTCAAAGTATGTGACTTTTAGCTTGAAACTAAACCAGAAGATGCACTCACAGCTGTTTGTGAGAATTCAGTTCAGAGGCTCAAACTAAGGCCAGTCTGAAATGGAAAAATTCTCTAGAAACCATATAGTGTGAATATCAGGTCCTCAGCATCACCTGTTTCACTCTGCAGATCGTTCCTATTTGTATGCACTGTGTGCTAATATTGATATAGCACCCGAGTCCTGATGTCTCCCCAGCTGTCCAGGCTAACGGCCTTGCTACATGTACCATGGTTCTGTCCCAAAACATGCCAGAGCGTGCCATGGGCCTGCATGACCACCTTTATTTTGAGGCAGTAGAGGCATCTGGTCTCTCCCTGAGCACGAGGCAGATACACACCCAGCCCTGGGAACTCAGAAGTGCTCCTGAGTCTTTCTGTACAGCGCTCTATTTTTCTTCCACCAGAAACAGGAGTCATTGAAGACTTCTACTGCATACGGACAGAAGATATACCAAATAAATTGTCCTCCTTTAATCTTCTATTTCAGTCATTCCTATACTTACTAGGATATCAGAGATCCAGTTCCTACTCTGTGGGACAAAATGAACTGTCAAAAGCATTTCCTTGATTTTCTGCAAAATTTTATCAATTCTTTTACTGGAGGAATCACCTTAGCTGTCTCCCAAATAGTATTCATTCCCTTGGAAGAGATTTATGATTTTCATAAGAGCATGATTTTGAAAGTCTGCAGAAAAGGGAGTACATTTTGAATTCAGCTATGATGGCTACTGTGGGGATGATAATACAGCTATTGCTATTTTGTCAAATCAGTGTTTAAATTAGGCTGTAACTCTTTAGAAAGTTCCATATTTAAGCCTGTCACATTCTTTTAACTAGCTGCATATCCTAAAACATTTGTACTTCAGTTATTATGCTACAACACTGAAAAAAAAATCCACATGCAGCACAAGAAAAGAGAGTGCTTTTAATTTATAGCGACTTGTTGTGCTTCCTCTATTACTTCTGAATTATAAATCATTTTCTATGACAGAATAAGAATAAGTAAATCATGTAAAACTTTCCTATGTAGTATTTCAAATGGTAATTTCACTGCCTTTCACTACAGGAACCATATATTTGGAATCCAAGAAAACAGTCTTGTAATACTGACATGCATGTAGTGTTGACCATCTATATAATTCCAGACACAGTGTATCACTGCACACTACATGTTGTGTTACCACATAGTAATAAAAAATTAATTTTTGCTGAAAATAAGACAAACATAAAACTCCCTCCGCACTGTCACATTCACAGTCACCTCACAGCAACACTGGTAATAGCCTGTCCCCTCCCTGCGTTGCAGTTTCCCAAACAGGTTACCTGGGAACCCTGATGCTGCTCCTCTCCTGTCTGAGGCAGATGTTCACTGCAAAAATGGCTCAAGCCTTGTAAGCAATTATTTTCGCCAGTAGTCATTACTGCTCCTCTTGCTGGTATTACTTAACCCACGGGTGCACGAGGGCTCCTCATCTGCTCCAGTGCTAGGTCAGCTGGAGGATTTCTGGGATTCTCCACTACCAGTTTAAGCCAGGGCAGCTCACAATACTAAAGTAGATTTGGAATAGCCATGCAGTCTAATTTGTTAGCCCTCCTGAAAAGAAGGTACTGTCAAGCATAGGGACAGTCTTTTTTTGAAACAGTTCCAGCTAAGCCCAGAAAATGGACTATTAAACCACAAGGTTTACCTAGCATTCCATTTTTTAAGCATTTTGCATACGCAGTAGGTTTAGTAAAATAAACGGTATTTATCACGATACAAGTAAGCATAGTGGTTTTGAGTCTATGTTTTAAAAACATTTTTTGTCTTCTGCTGAGATTCCATATTTCAAATAAGAAAGGTACCATCTGTGATTTGAAAGATAGCCACTTCAGCTATTCTTCTCAAAAAATTATAAAATACATCATATCGAGTCAGAAAATCCTGTGTATGTTGCAGGCTTTGCAGATAAGCAAAAAGAGAGCAGAAGAGTGAAAAAATAAGTGGATGCTCTCTTTAAAAAAAAAAAAAAAAAAGACAAAACCTGTTCTTTAGTTTTTGTCTAAAATAATATATACTTGTCCAATTATGACACAAGAAAAGTACAACTGTCTTTTCTGTGTGGATTTATGGGGTGAAATCCTGGCTTTGCCAATTTTAGCTGAACTTTAGTTATTAGCTTGTGTAGGGCAAAGTTTCCAACCTTTGCTTAGTACTTAGTCTCCACCCGTCTTTTCACAGAGGGAGAAGTTTGGAGGCTTACTAGAAAGACAGCACAAATTGAATTATCCAAAAAAATTCATTCTAATTTTCAGTGTTCTCATTTTAAAGTTAAATGTCTGGCTTCTATTGGGTCTTCTGCTCAGCACATCTATAGCACTTCTCTCTCACTGCTCAGGCAATTAATTACATCTCAGAGCACCCCGGGGAAGTAGGTATTCCTGTCTCATTCTACGAGTGAGGAAGCCATACCACAAAATATTAAACAATTATCCAAGGTCACTGAGCAAACAAGGAGTAGAGCTAGTAATCGCAATTCCTGAATGCCACTTACACTCCATCTCTAGTGTGCTGTGCTCTCTCCAAATGTATGCAGTATAATGACCTTGCAAAGAAGGTAGAGATTTTTTTGCTCATAGGGAAGAAAACTATTTTATTCTGATTTAAAGCAGCTTCTATATCTCTAATAGCACTGAAAGCTAAATGGCAAATCAAATTAAACCATTATCCTGATTACTGTTATATATGTCTTGACTACCTAAACAGAATAGCTCTTTTTATCTCTTCCTGGCCACCTGTCCCAAAAAAATTGACCAGAGATGGATGAAATTGTGCCCAAAAATTGTGAGCAATATTCAGATGTTAAATAAGTTGCCAGGAAGAAGAAGCGATCAGGTCTTTATTATTACAGGGAAGAAGCAATGAATATAAATGTAAAATTATTAGGAAATAACATATTCATATGCAAATCACATGCTGTTAATATGTATTTTTTAATTTTAAAGCATCTGTTAATATGATCTGCCTTTTAATTACTTGTATTGTTGCCCTCTTTGCATTTGTGAAAGTTTTATTCAATGCTGGAAAATTCCATGACAATGTTGCAGAATGGTGACTGAAGAGTAGAAAAAATGCTCTGAATATGTGCTTTTCTTGAATCTTGTACTAGAACACATTTAAGTATGTGATGGTAACCGTTGCTTGGGGTAGAATATTGGGGTAGATGGTCCACTATGAATTGGTTTTGTGCTTTCAATACTACGTAGGTAAAACAGTAAGACAGAAACAACTTCATATGTATCTCTCTCTGTTATAAATATTACCATTTAGTGATCTTGCATTCAAACGAATTTCACAGGTTAACAATACTATGACCTTTTTTTCCTTCTAGCTCTCCAGCAAGAAAAAAAATCTAACTTAAATTCTGTATTTAAACAGTAGATCAGAGCTACTGAGTCTACTAGCAATTGATCAAACAATAATCTTTAAAGATAGTCTCAGCTAATATATCAATAATGTCTGTAATCAATACTGGAAGTATTTATATAACAGTGAACACAGCAACTAAGAGTCAATACGAATTGTAAAAAGCAATGCTAAAATACTGATATATAATTTCAATCAATCATAAGCCAAGGGTGCTGATTGCCTGTGATAATAGCAATTAATCTACGTATCCTAAAGGTGAGCTTCAAATATCGATTCACAGGGAGCATACAGCAAATGGAAAGAAGTATCCAGTGCCATTAGAAGAGCTGTGCCCATGGTTTCACATTTCTTATCAAAGTAACCCCCAAAAAAAATTGCTATGACATTTGTTACCATACCCTAAACAATCCTCATGCCCAAGCAAACCCAGATTCCTCAGCTATAAACTCTCTTACGTTTCCATCATGCCACTGTAACCTATACTTTTAGTTTCTGAAAACGAAGCACACAGCATTTCTTAGATAAGATTGGCAAAATCTGTGAGATGGTGCAAGCTGGCAATAACACCAAATTTCTGGAAAAAACGAATTCTCGGTCCTCAGTTATTAAACTGCCTGTGTGGATTTCTTTTCAATCACAGTCTTTGACACCTGGTAACAGTAGGGACAGTCAGAAGTGAATAGGACAGGGGGTGAGAGGAGCCTGCTAGAGCAGAAGGACTGGACATCAGGCTGGACCCCACTGAGGGAGCGGGTGGGTCGGACTCCACAGGATTTCTTTGTGTGGGAGTCAGAAGGAGGAAAAGGAATCAGCTTTAAAACACTATGACCACCCTGCACATCCCTTCCGCTCTCGGGCACGCTGATTCACAGACTTGGTAGCAATTCTCCCAATTACCTTTCTCTCTGCAAGGCTACAGCTCTTTCCTGCTCTTCACCTGAAATCCCTCCCAGTTTCCACTCCATTAACATGTCACTTACTTAAGATCAAATATGTCCAGGCTCTCTTTCCTTTCCATTTTGGCACAGTCTCTCAGAGAAAGACCAAGCTCAACTGTTCTCACCAGCAACTTGTCTCCTACAAAGCATGTTTTGAGGCTTTTTTCCCTGATTGTATGTGTTCTCCAAGATCTGCACTCCTGATTTATTCCATTTTTTTATATATCATGCCCAACTTTTAATACTTGGGGGGGAATGTGCAAATACACTGGATTACTTTCTCTGCTAAGTAATACAGGTCACTGTGCCCTCTCCTATTGCCCTCCTGATCAGTACTGTATCCCAGGGGAGATCAGACCATCTGTGGCACTTCTGGAATCAACATTGTAGGTCTGAAAACTGAGCCTAGAATCACGGCTGGTTGTATGTCATTGGGTAGTAAATGTAGCTCATTCCTTTCAAAACAGCATCTATGAGCTCCCATACAAAAGAAACTGTATGAAAAATTAGCAAGGGATGTAGGCAGATAAACATATGAAAACACGAATGAAAAGAAGTCACAGTCTGTATTCTACTGTACAGCTAATTATTTCATGAAATATTTTTGCCTACCTTCTTTTTAAACAGATGTAGTTATTACATTAACTAGAGAATGCATTCTCAAAGATTTTTTATTAATAAGGAAATTGCAAAAAGGGTCTTCCACTATATATTAAGCTACACAATTTTAATAGCAGAAATAATCTTTCTAAACTATTTCTGGGATCATTGCTTCTGCCGGTGAGTGGGAACTTGGAAACGGTGATTCGGAAGAAGCCGTCATTCTGAAGAGTCAGCGCGACAGCTGCTGCTCCCCTCCGTTGCATTCCCCACATACTGGCAATGATGTATTCTTGTATTTCAGTTAGCATTAGAAGCAAATACACTCCCAAGGAGACTGGGAGGCTTGGGTTCACCATTCAGTGGGTCAATGGTCCTATTCCACAGACTCTGGGTCTTAAGGGGCACGATCCCTGTCAAAATTACATACTGAAGATGTCTTGCTCTGAAAGCCCCATTGTTCTGCTCCTGTTAGTGCAGTAGAGTCTTATCATGCAATATCAACAAAAGCTGTTAGCTGGCAACTATCCTCTCATATTTTGATGATGGTATTACCAACTAGATATAAATCAGCTGTGATCTTGGTAAAGTTTGTACTCAAGCATATAGGTCCACCACGTTACTGGAAAAAAGAGCATAAGAGTCTTGTACCACAAATAAGCTTTCAGTTCTTGTTCCGTATCAGAAGCTGATAGAGCCATAGCAGCAATTTACTTTAAGAACACTCTTAGTAAAGGAAAAACAGCTTCTTCCAACGGGTAATATGAAGTCATCTTTTACTATACGAGTAGTGCCAGAAAGACTGTAGGTTTCACCTTCATATGAAGGTGTTTCAGTCCGGAGGTGAGGGAGGAGACTCGAAGGGAACAAGGAATTGGTTTGTCTTTATGTTGTACATTTAGTGAGTATTTTTACTACTTTAGTCATTTTCATTTATATAAATCAAGTTTCTGCTTTTTTATCTAAATCTTACTTCTCCCCAAGGCCTCTCTGCAAATGCAGTGACACTTCAGCAAAGGGTAATTGAAGCTGCAGCACGTTTACAGCAAAATGCCATTTGTAAAGGGTGTAATGAAACATACTGCAGACGCAGGATTTTTAAATTCACTATATGGAAACTGATTCCCTGTAGGAATGAGAGACCTGAGGATTTAGAACTATATCATATTGGCTGCCACTTCTTCAACCCTCTAGGCAATAGCTTTCCACAGTAAACTTTTGTTTCATGTGACCATAAAACCCCTGATATTCAACAAGAGAAAATCCTGAGCAGCTCAAAGAAAAAGAAAATAAATTGAATGAACCAAAAAAATCACAAAAGGAATGTTCCTTGTTCCATAGCAAAACCACCTGCTACCAAATCTTCTCCAGAGTTGTCCACTCCTAATACACACTAGCGTGAGCCTTACTCCAACTCTGCAGCTGATATTCCCCCTCCCCAGGCTTTTCCCTCACACCCCAAGGCAATGAGATAATGAAATGTAGTTGCAGAGAAAACATTTCACAGAGAAGAAATAGCTTTCAGAATTGTAACAGGTTTTTTATGTTTTATCTTTTCATTTTTCTGTTTTATAGAGCATTATCTTGCGTATTTCCTTTTTTTCAAAAGCAATCTTTGATACCTGTTTTAACCCTTCAGTATTTCAGTCTAGAGTCAGCTAATTATTTTCTTACTGGCCACAAAAGTCAGCAGTGATTAGCAAAAACTAGATACCAACAATAAAACCATGCCCATTAAAAAACAACAAGCTCATTAACTAAAATGCTTCAGTTCATTCAAACTTTTTTTCTGTTACCTCTGCTCCCTCCTGGAATCTTTGGAATATAGGTCATTTTTTGCAGTTGTAGATCTGCAGCAAGATTTAGATACTCCAATTAGGCAGGTAAGAAAATGGCAGGTATTCTGATTTTCTAAGGGGGCTATTGTGTTTTTTTCCTACTATGTGAAAGTGCATATATAATGAATTTCATTTATTATTCAGGGAGAATTTTTAAAGTCTTATATAAGTCTTTAGATGTTATAAAAAATCAAAAATAGGGATCGACAACTTTTAAACTTCAAAAGTGAATGGCAAGGAGGAATTAATTCTTTTCTTAATATCAACAATGTTTTTATTCCTTTTTAAAATGAAGTTTTGACAATAAGGGGGTCTTTAGATATATAATACTTCATTTAAACTAGGATAATAGCCTGTACATTACTAACAGTTGGCAATCTTAAACAAAAACTGGAAAGAAATCTGCATCACAAAACTTTAAACAGTCTTTGACAGCTATGATGTGATTGGAAGGAAAAATTCACCTCTTGGTTTTGGGAAATATAGTTGATTTCAGTGAAGGGGTATCTGAGATGAGGAAGTTAGTGGGCCGGTAACACCTGTACCCAGAGGAGCAGAGGAAGATCATCAGAAAATTAAAGGAAGGAACTAAGCGTCCTCTCCAACCTGCATTTTGGCCCATTCACAATTCAACATGATGCCAACATGTGATAATACTGCATGTGCCTACACTGCTGGTCAGGCCATGGGCCTGGATCTTGTCTGTGATCTAATGGCCTGACTGACCATTCACATTCAGAATTCACTCTGCATCCACTTTAATAAATAATTTGACTCCAAATGATCCCTACATAGTATAAATCATGCTCTGCCCTGTGATAATTCTGGGGGCAAAAACTGATGCTTCTTCATCAGCAATATCTCCAGTCATCACTGTCCCCCTTTGTGACTAACAGGGTAAAGTGTTTGCTGGAGTTTATATTATTCCATAAGCTCTCAAGTGTTGGTTACTGCCTCTCAACAAAAACATGGTGTCTGACCCTGTGAGCACTGTTTCAAGTGAATGTGGCTCACTTTGCATAAAAAACCAGGCTATTTGCACTAGTGCAGCCGCTGACCACGTCTCAACTGAAAAGATGTTTTGTTAATGCCCCTCTTAGCCATAACCAAAGATGTGAGTGTTCTCTCAGTTTGAGTACAAGGTGAAACGTTAATTTGCCTGCAGTGTTGACTTGAACTAACCCATTTTTCTTTGCCCTGAAATGGAGCGCGCACAAAACGTTACCACCTTTCCGTTCATGGTGTAGCTTCTTCAACTATGAAGCTCCTCAGCTATTCTGCAAGAGCTTCTCTATACTAAATATCAGTATCTTTGTACTTTCCACCCATGCAACATTTAGAGTTCAGTTTCCCTTCCATGGCCAGGAGACCTCATCCTCCTTTACCCAGGAGGGCTTCCTGACCTGCCAGAGAAAGAAATTGTGACCTCAATTTCCCATGTGTGTGGACAGTATGTGGTCCTATCCATGTTGGGGAAGATTTAAATTTTGCAAAGTTTCTGCTAATAGGATGGGGGTTTAAGCTTATTTACTCACATTCTTCCTGCGTTAGGTCTAAAAGTGTGGTACGACTGACAGCAAAATATATTGTGTTACAAAAGTTTTGGAAATAGTAAACCAAACATATAACATCGGCACACCATTCCTTACATGTAGTTAATATATCACGACATTGCTCAAAAATTTGTTTGGAACTCGGACTTTAACAGATGCATATAAAAAGAAAAATCCAAACAATTTTTTCTGTGCTTGCACTACGCTGTTATGGATTTGGAATTCCATATTATTATCAATTGAACCATTAATCAAGATGCAAAAGAGAAACAAAGGCCTCTGTTATATTACTTTCACTGGGGAGTCTTCTCATTTTAAGCTCATCATAACTAAACAATATGAATAAACTATTTAAGGAGAGTCTAGTGAAGACTGAACTTTAGTAAGTTATCTATAGCAACTGAGCCCAAAGCCATCAAAATATGGACCTTTTACTGAACTCTTGTTCTGCTCTAGAAGGTATATTTATGACGTCTTTGCTTTAGAGGAAACTGTTGCTACCACTCTAAAAACTTGCTTTAATAAAACAAAATCTTTGACATTTCTTAATAGAAAAGAAGACTTTTTCAGTTCCTTTTTATATTTAAGAATATATTTCCATTAATCAAGTAGCTGACTAAATTTAAGGCACGGTAGTTAGCCTTCATTGAAATGCATGAATAATATAGTTTTGATTTTTAATATTGTCATGTACTAGCCTACATATTTTATTTTGCATAGGAAGCTCTATTCTCTCGTTTAGGTTATTCCATTAAAAAAATGAACAAAATTCTTCAATGCTTTGAGTGAATTGCAACATACTACCTTCAAAAATTTAGCAATCTGTTGCTGCTTTCTCGCAGTGACCTGACACTTGAAAGCCCAGTCTCTTGTTCCAGTAGTGGGAATGGAATACTAGAAAAAAAAGAAGAATTAGTTGAGGTTGGATTCTCTGTACAAATACATCAGGGATCAGATCGAACTCAAGAACATCTCTGCTTGGCTTATTAGAAAATAAATGAAACTTGTGTGTAACATGAAAAATGTAGTAAAAGTATGTACTTCTTGTCTATGAGCAAGGAATATTTTTGCCCCACTTGCCATAGCTAATATGTCCCACATTGACTCACAGCATATCCCCTTATACCTGGGAGTTCAGCAAATTTCACATTTATATTCCATAAAGATGAATTTTATTGACTATGCTGAGTCAGGAGTACTTATTTCAATACTTGGTGGCTGAGTGGGTAGCAAAAGTCTAAAACAAGACCTAAGCAAGGACAAAAATGTTCTAAAGTGTTAATTTCTTCAACAGGCACTTAAAAATTTTTGTATGGATCAAGGCATAAAAATTATGTACCTCTTAAAACATAGATACAACTGGATTTTTAAATTTATGGGACAAGGACCTCGAGCGTTTCAAATCTTCAGTAGTAGTTCAAGAATGGATAGTTCAGCTTATTACTGTGTTACCTATTTATAAATGAAATAAAATAGCCCCACTTGAGACTTAGGGAAAAAGATCTATTTTACTGTTCTGATCAATTAGGGTTTTTTTGATAGCAACAGCAAACACAGTGTTTCATCCTGAGTTTGAATCTTCCTTTCCCTTTCCCTCTGGCTTCAGTTCACCTTCCAGTCTTTTAAACTCCTCTCTTTTCAGTCTCTGTTTTTTATGCACCTTAAAAAGTGTTCTTTCTTCCCTAGCATCAGAAGGTTTGACCCTTACTTTTATATTTTACAAACATTAATCTTCTATGCTTACCTGTAATACAAACATGCTGATTGCCAATAAAATAAAACAATATGGAAAATAACTAACATTTGCCCCACTGATTTCTGAATGGCCTGTGTATTTTATTATAAAGACATAGACAGATTATGATATAACTTTGGGGGAGTATATAGAGATTCTGAAGCTTTGTGGTGAATATGTGTATGTCAGATGTATTCTACAACTATTGCAACAGGAGTAACACTGCACTATGATGTGATGTAAGACAGATGATACACTGTGATTTCTGCATTTCCATTTTAATCACCATGTGTATGATTAGTTGAAGTCAGTGGAAGACAAAACCAGAAATCATTTGATGATCCACTAGCTGATTGAGGAGAGAGTTCAAGTCTGGGGTTCAACTGCCGGACCACAACTGTAGGTAGCTTCCTGTTTGCTCCTTTGGAAGGCTTAACTTCCAGAAATACCCTGTCTGTGCAAAAAAAAAAAAAAAAAAAAAAAAAAAAGCAGCTTTGCAGAAGCTTTGTAAAAACTGAAGTAGCCTTACAGTTTGTAGCTCACTCTTCCCAGGTATATTTCATTCACACAAATTTGAAAAAGTATTCGAAAGATAATGTAAAGTAAAAACTATTTGGCAAAACTATTTTGCTTAATGGAGTAGCTTCATTTCTACACATTATTTTTCTTCCATTATTTTCTTTCTTTTGGTCTCCAATGAAAGTAAAAAATCAAATGTATTTCTATTATCTTTTCACAGTTCAACTTATTAACATACCAACTGCGTTAAGTGTTATTCACATTGGTGCTTTAGCTTAAAAGCTAGAAGCTCAAAACATCAAATAAATTCTGAGCTGGCAGACTAGTGTAGTGATTTTTCCAGAGCTGACTGTACTGCCACCACGCTAGGTATTCATTCTCTGCTGAAAGTGAAGGAGGAAGGTTTTTTTCATCCTGAGATAGACAGGTTGCCTATGCAGAGAAGTAGAAGGTAAATTCTGTAAATTCTGTAAATTTTTGTGGGAGGATAAAGAAATGGATCCGAACGCCATCCTCATTTTATTTTTGTGAAGCTTTCAGCCAAAACCCTGGATAATTTTGACAGCCATTAGCAGTAGCAGCACTTTGTTCTTTCAAGTTTAGATATTTACAAAACATATCTTCTCTCTTCTGTTTTTAGCACAAGAAGAATGGGCCACAACCCGTTCCAGCCTAAAGGCACCACCTCCAAGGTCAGCCAGAGGGGGTTACAGGGAACACCCCTATGGTAGATATTGAAGGTCCTCCTCATCTGTGACCTCATCTCAAAGACAATTAATAGCCTGTGGTCTCCACATAAACAGCAACATGACAAGTAATAGTCCATTTCTTTTCTATCCTAGGGATTACTGCTCATTATTATCCTATGTACTACTTGTATTTCCTATAACATTGGAGTGACATTGGCATTAGTATTATTTTATAACACGGACTTAAAAAAAAACAGAGACAAAAAACCTTCGGCAAGCATTGTCTATAAACCATTCAAAGATGATGTTCTGTTGGTTGTATTCATTGCTGTGTGTAACTTAAAAAGCATGACACTGTTACAGATCTTGAGTCTCTCTACATACTAGCTAAGGCTGAGTTTTTGTTTAGGGTTGCTGGAAGACTGTAATATGATTCTTTTTCTTTCCTTTATTTTTTTTTGAACCGGACAATAATCAAGCTGTAGATAAGATGTTTTAACCTGTCTTTTTTAATATATGTTAGTTTAGATTAAGATGTTCGATATTAAGTTTGTAAATTTAATTTTAAATGCTGTTTTAATGGGGTTGAAAACAAGCAGCTACTGTATGTATGTAGCTAACTGAATTTGTTCAGTGTTTTAACCTGTATTTGTTAAAAAAAATCACATAAAGTTCCATGTGTAAGCTTCTCTAAATAGGAAACCATAATTTTGTCAAATATGTTTGCCATAATTTGTCAATAAAGCTGAAACCTTTTGTAACAAACTAAATTTGGAATTACTTGTTTTCTAGCTTTAAATGCCTGCTTTATTTCTTTTTCAAGAGATGCCTAAAATGTTTTTTATATAAAAATTACAAAAATGAACCCAAGCCTGTTTTAAGATTTTTTGTGTAAGACTTTAAAAGTTGTATTAATAACTTCTGGTTGTTAAATAATTTAAAAGTTAACAAACTAAACTGTTACATGAATCATGGTTAGTATCCACTAATGTATAACATGTTAATGGAAAAAAATGCTTTAGAACAATAAATGGATTTTAAACTATCCTCTAAGCTTGATCTTGCTAAACACAAACTCTGATTGACTTGTTTGTATTAGCATGTCTCTCGTGAGAGTGTAATGGAGTTTAAAGAGGTAAGATTACCACTTACCACTGTTAGACTGTCTAAATGCTAGTTCTTCAACCTTTGAGTTTCCCCGCACATTAAATATCCCATTCAACATGTAAGCATTGCATAGATTCACCTATTTGTTTTCACTCAGAAGAGTGCGTTGACTGCATTTTTCGTAGTATACAATTTGTCTTGATAAACAAATCATCAGTGTCACTGCCCAGTTGTTGGTACTCAACTTCAAAAACTTTATTTGTAATTTTCAGTGCTAAATATCATCGCCCTTGAAGGCAGTTTAGAGGGCTGATATTTCTTTTGAGACTATCAGACTTGATGGCTGATGATTATTAAGGAAATATGTCGCAGGACTCAAAGGATGACTAAACGTTAAACAGGTAACACTAATAGTAACTCTGTAATTTTGAGTATGCAACAGTAATGTTAAATATTCTCAGTTATTAAGTTACTGATAGTTAAAAAAGTAAACCTACCAAAAGATAACAAATAGGTATATAGGCTATTAAAACAACTAATTAACATTAACTAGTGACAACAAAATTATTCTACAATATATAACCCTCAAGGTAATAAACAGAACTAAAATTAACAATAATAGTAATGCAACTCTTGCTAACAACAACTATATAACCTAAATTCTGATGAAAAAAAAAAAAAAGACTTGATGGTAGGGATGCCAAAACTGTTAATCCTTTAAATACAGTCTTTTTGTTTACAGTGGCTTTTTGTCAATGTGATTGGTTTACTTTTTTGATGAGAATAAAGTACAGGCCTATTGCTGTTCAGTTTGTGAACAAAATCTTTTGCAGCTGGAGTTGCATGCTAACTCTTTTCGAATAGTTTATGAAGCGTATGTTTTGTTGTTTGAAGTGTTAAAGCGAATTGAGAAGGCTACATGATGGTTATATTGAGTTTATTCTGTCTCACTATTTCAGGGACCCACAGGCACTGGACAGCTAAGTGACAGATCTGCTGAGAAGTAGTCAGGTAAGCTCTGCCGCATCTCAGGGGTTTTTCCTATTTTCTGTTTCACCCATGCATTTGTTTTTACTAACACACAGGAACATATTCAGCTAGAGTTTTAAAATAAAGCATTATTTCCAGCCGTGTTTCCCTGCATAGCAGCATAGTGATTATGGTATAATGGCAATCAAAGAATTTGCTTTTATATGGTGTGATACCCTTCATTTAAATGAAAGAAGTCTTGTCGTCTAGCCTTAAAATGGTAAATATTATGATGGTATACTTTATAACCGCTCCTGCTAAAAACAAGAGCTGGTGTTTATTAAAAGCATGCCTATGTTTGGGAAACAAACTAGTCACATGACCTAAAAAAATACCATACTGGCTTACCTTTGCTTCTCAAAATATTTATTATTTCTTGGTATGACAAAAGTATCTATAAAGAGACAGGAATTTTGTTATTTATTCTTTTGCTTGGTAGGATTTTCCTTTGCATGCTTTAGAATGGCAGAGACATTAATGGTATTACCATGCAATGGCATGGATCAAGGCACAACTTTCTATATTTGTCTGTTAAATACATTTAAAGATAAAGGTGTATCTTGGATAACCTTCTTATGTAGACTTCAAATCATATATGACATTTTTGATTGAAGACAAACGTCATTGCTGGAAACGTTAAAAAAAAAAAATTCAGCTCAAGTATGACTGCTTCCACTCACCCACAAGTGCCAAGTCAATCATAACACAAAAAGTACAAATTCTCTTCCTCTCTCATGATTGTTAAACTAGATAAGAGTTAATAAACAAACCTGAAGACTCAGTATGACTGCTCAAGTATGACTGCTTCCACTCACCCACAAGTGCCAAGTCAATCATAATACAAAAAGTACAAATTCTCTTCCTCTCTCATGATTGTTAAACTAGATAAGAGTTAATAAACAAACCTGAAGATGTTGCACAACAAATACACAATCCTAGACATATTTATTACTCTGGCATCTTTTCCCATGATTGTGGTCTGGCTGATTTAATGTTTTCCAGCTATTGGTGTATTCAACGGTTACTTGCAAGCCACAAGTTGTGTTGTGTAACAAGATATAAAGGGCTTAATTTTCCTCTCCAAAGGGCTACCTCAAGACCTTTATAAATGGCTTTATGTGCTACAACCACTCTACAAGCCAAAGTGATATAACATGACATTAAGATTTGCCTGTATATTACAGTCACATCAGTGTACCACTATAGTAAAAAGCTTCCACCTACCCAGCTTACATATAGTTATACAAATGTGCTTCAGTCAGTATATTTTATACCTATACAGACAAGAAAAATACACTCCACTGCTATAAATACAGTTTTGTAGTGGTATAACTGTGATTATAGATTGTTATACACTATAGATTTTACTATATAAGTACTTCAGGAAATGCTCATATGCCTTACTGAAATGATTAATTACACAAAACTCTGAGCAGATCATACCTGATGTGAGATCCAGGGCAAAGCACATAAAATTAATTTCTCATGTGTGCATCAAATTTTTATGTGAGGGTAAATAATGTGAAATCCTTGAGGATGGACTCCAATGAATACAGCTTTATAGCAGAGCAGTGCCCTTTAATATTATTGTCTCAAAGTCCACTTCACATCCATTATTTGTGTAGATTAAAAAAAAATGCAGAACATGTCTGTAAAATGACGCATTGTGAAATATTCTCATACAAGAATTATTTAGAAAAAGTAGGTTAGTCAGTGCTAGGAACTGTTTATGCAAACATTTGTCCTATTGATTTTCAGGAAATTTGTATGAAAAAGTACCCATGACCACATGTGCTGTTCTGTGCTAACTACACAGTATATTTCACACCAGTTTCTGAAGAAGTCTTACAGTTAATCAGCTAAGTCTTACTAAAGAAATCCACCTTCTGAATTTGTGAAAGACTAACAAGAGTGACTGATTATTCAAATTAACAGTCATCTTTAGGTCTTCCATGAAAAGCTGTGATGTATTCCACACATCACTACTCAGGTCAGCCATAATTCTGAGGTCCTGAAAACTTGCATCATCAGAAAACACAGAGCTTCACTTGTGCTACAGACGATTCCAAGACACTAGTCACCAACCAAACATTTTCTTTGGATGAATTCACATACCAGGTAGTTTTGTTCGTAATAGGAAGGGAAACTTGTATCAAATATCAAAACAATGAGTAAAAAATGCTGGAAAAGAGAACCAGAGTTGAAAAAGCAAAATTTCTGTTAAAAGATTTCTAAGATTGTTTTTGTTCATTTTGATATCTAAAAGAGAGTAATGCATTATAAATTGCAGTACTTAAAACTGCAGAATATAGTATTTTACATAATTACACTAAAATATTCATAATTGTACATCTGCAGCATCAAGCTAAATATTCTTTTCATTGTTTTCTTTTTAAAATGGAGTTGTTTGCTTTTGAAAAATTCTTTGCTTTCATGAGATAGCAGACGGCAGATAGCTCCTGGGTGAACACCAGGCTCCTTATTGCCCTAAATAGGTAGGCTGTTGTATTATAAATGCAAACAGTGCACATTCCAAAAATTTTTTGTTACGAATAGAATCAATGAGCCGGCTTTGGAACTGGTGATTTCTGGAGGTGGGTTATGCAATATTTGAGTGTCTGCATTGTTGAAACAGTGATGGGACAGTGGAGTGGATTGCACACTGACAGAATCTGTAGCTTCATATGTCATACTGACACAGCTTCGCTTGCTGGAAATTTAGTCTGGGAGGAGGGAGCAATTTTCAAGTCCTGAGAGAAACAGAGTAGGAAGAAAGTGCCAAGAGGCTGAGAGCATTGTCACCTGCTGGAGCAGAACCCACAGAGCTGCACCACCAGGGACAAGGTCCTGGAAAAGTAACAGATGAGGAAATATTGCAGTACTGGACTGTTTTGTCCAGAGGACTTATTGCATGTATGCAAGAGCCATTCTAACTGAAAAAATTAGATATCCCTAGAGTAGTAACCTTTATCAGAAAATGAAGTAGCACCATGTAACTGTTTCTGGCCTATACAGCTTATTTTACACTGTTTAAAGAAGAAGATCATAAGTCTTCATATGAATAAATGAAGAACCTTAGGAAATACGGTATACCTGACCTCACCTCAAAGGATATTGACAATGTTTTTCTAGCTCAATGAGGTCCTCAACCTCCATTCAGAATAATGGAACTATAGCCATAAAGCCAGGAGATATTCCTTCCTGCACATGCCCCATTCAGTCTATAACCTGGCAGTAATTACTCCATTATACTTGAGCATGTGCTGACTTCTAAACCGAGTAACACCAATGTTAGTGGAAGTGAGTGAGTGCGTGTAAAACAGATCATGGTGTCTATGGTAGCTCTGAAGGAATGGATGTGAAGACCTGGTCACTAAGCACAGCAGGCTGGAAGAGTCCGCGTCTCCCTATCGTGAGGGAGCTCCAGACCACACCCAGCACTAGGGGACTGAGCTGAGTATCTGGATTTTAGTAAAGCAACCAATTTACCATTAGAATCATGATAATGAACATATATGAGTGTGTGACTTAAAAGGCTTAACATTTTATCATGAAAATATGGATTTATGGTAGTTCTCATGAAATATCATCCAGGATTATTATCTGAAGGTTAAAATCAAGAACAAGTAAATGATTGATTGTGTTCAAATAAAAACCGATTTGGTCTACATTAGTGATGCATTTCCTTCATGTTTAACAGTAGGAGTGTTGTTTTCTGTACTGTCTTTCTAGAAGTCCAAAGTTTTGCGAGTCAAATAATTCAGTTACAAAATTATAAATGGTGGCGAAGGAGAGTCATAGAATATGATAAACATCAGAGACAAAAAAATCTTTGTTAACATCAGAAAGAAGAATATGGTCCATTAAGGAAAAGAAGTCCTAGAAATTTATCCATATTGTATTATATTAACTTGCAGAAGCAAGTTAAGTCAAGAATGTATAAAGATTAAATAGGGACATCACTGGATATCAGTGTTCTGCTACTTAGAGAGACCTCATACTTTGTAAAGTTTACTGGTACATTTTCTTTCTTTTATGGAAAAATACTGTCTAAAATGAAAAGATAACTGAGAAACTCAACTTGAATTTCCGAAGTAGTTATGTATTTTGACCAAAAAATTATTTTCCCGTAATATTGTGACACAAATATCAAATCGAAACAAAATTATAATCTCCCTACAGAATCTATTTACTAACAAATTTCTAGCAGAGATATTAAAGAAAATAGGGAGGTTTCCATAAGTGTTATCTGAATTCTTTTATAATGCAGTAGAACTTCAGTGAATGGCTCAAGATTGCAAGAAGATGAAGTAGTTTGGGTAAAATGTTCATACAGTCAAAATCGTATAATCGATTATGAATGCATCCTATGTGACAAAGAACCCATTTATCCCTGTATCAGAACATATGCCTTTTTAGGGTTCAGGAGGGCAGAGTTCATTTGTAGATGCAATTTATCAAGGTAGGAATCGGGAAAAAAAAATTACTAAGAGATTACAAACTTTTTACCAAAAAAACCCAATAATTTAAGTTTACAAAAATTGAAAAGGTTGGATGTAACTAAAGATATGTCAAAAGAATGAAGATCGTATTTGTTACTATTTCAAGTCATCTTCTGTTGTCAACAGATTAACCGTAGTACAAAAAGAACCCTAATTAGTAAGTAAAATCACCGGAAAAACTGAAAAATATTTGAAGGCTTAACAGAAAACCAAGTCTAATATCTTCTGAAGTTTTTTGTCCTCCATTAAAAACTTCAATGCACTCTGTGACCTCCATCAGTTATTAGAAGTTATCAAAAAAAGTATCACACGTTATCCATTTTACTGTATTGGTCTATGGAGGCAGAAAAGGCACACAGGTAACTTTCTCAGACCAATTATGGCTTCAAAGATGATCACCGTCTTCCACTCTGTTGTTAGCTAATTACATTTTTCTAGTCATTATTATTGCTCATTGGGACCTGACTGAAACCTTTGAAATCATTAAGCCTTTCCTTTTTCTTCAATAGGTTTTGTCTCTGGTCCTGTAGGTTAGATGCTAACATCCATTCGGAGACATTAAGGAAAATGATTCCCACTGAAAGAACTGCTGATCTACGTAGTTATTAGACAAATTATGAGCTTTGCTCATGAATATGCTGATATCTTTTGATGAAGACAAGCTGTATACAGTATTTATTTTCTGAAACAATTAGTGGAATCTGAAGATGAACTGTGGCTCCCAGTATGAGTACAGGAAAGGTTTTTTGTCCTTTCATGATCTCTGGTTGACTAAGTAATCTATATTGTAACTTGGCAGAACATTTTAAAATTGTTGAAATACATCTCTAAATCATGCATATCTGGAACAAAGTTTTCATTCTCAAACAGAAGCAATCTGTCAGCTTAAGCATAAGAAAAGCAGGCTTTTAAACCTCTACTAAAAACATGTCACTGTTTTGAAGGTTTATTTTCCCTATATAAATCCTAATAAAAGGCTGTGTTTAGTACTTATTGAAAGACATAAATGCCTCCTTTCCTAAAATAATTGAATTAACTTTGAAATCTAGGATACTTTACGAGAGAATAGCAAGATTTATTGAGAAAGCAATTTCAGGCTTTCATATTTCAAATCTGTAAATGAGCAGGAAGGTTTATTGGAGGAAGATCAAACCCATACTGTAATGGTATAGGTCATCATTCACATATTAAAAGGAAAAAAATTAAAGAAGAGGCTGTGTAGTTGATTTCCTGAATCCTGTGTGTGCTGAAAGAATTTTTGAAGATGCTGTATAGAAACAATCAGAACTTTCTGGTATCTTTTAGCAACATTTGGGTGTACAAGTAGGACAGTGAAAATGCTTGAATGCCCTTATAAGAATAGAATTAATTCTGAAAACAATGTTTCTTGTTTCTTTGTGTTGCTGCTGTACCCTATTGATTTAACTGAGGTATAGTTTCTTATTATACGGTGTAAAGTGTGACAATACCTGCTTGTATCATGTCTGACACTGTTCTTGCCATGCTGGATGCATTAGCTGATGATGGATGGCTTACTCACAGGAGAACAGTGAATACCTTTGTTATATGCCCTTGCATTACAGGACCTTCACACTGTGTTACCACTAACAAGGTAGAGGTGTGAACTGCTGAGCTGCTCATTTATGACTTCTTAGCATTCTGGGTATTTTATTTTTTTTCTTTACTTCTGCACAGTTAACAGAAAAAAACTTGCGGCTATTTTGTGTCGTGATTTACTATATTCACTCATGACTCCATATTCATTGCTCAGCTAATAACTGATTTCTGATAATAACTGATAATAACATTTCTTCTTGAATTTTATAACAACCCTGTACAACCACTAGCAAAATTCAGTGGAAAGGTCTTGCCCATGCAGCTTCTTTCTTTTTCTTTTTTTTTCTTTTTTTTTTTTCCTCTTCCCAGAAGAACATAATTGTTCATATACCTACTTTAGCTGAAAAGATAATCAAGGACAGTCTCATTCAAATTAAATGCTACTAGTCTCTGCTAATGTAGGACTTCAGCTTAGTATTCTCAGAGTATTTTAAATGAATAAGGTTCTTTTTCTTATTCTATATGGTATTTTGAGCATTATATCTCTTTTTAATGTCTGTATTAGAATCCATGATGTAAAGATGCAAACAGCTGACAGGAATGCTCCATTATGTTGGATTGCAGTTAACTGAAGTAGTTTTTTGATGGAGAATTTAGTCCTGCAGATCTTACTCAGGTTTCATTCACTAAAAATCCATGCTGACATCAACAAATGAAAAGGGAATATGAAATTCAGAATTTGATCTGCAGTAATTTTTATAATTTAATTAAATTCAAACAGATCACGTATCTGTTAAGGACTGGATTGTGTCATTCCAGCTGATATCCTGCTTAGCTGGCAGTGTGAAATAACCTTGTCCCAGGAAGAGCACTTCAGTTACAGTACCAGCATCAAGATTCTACTTTTTATATCAAGTAATTTTCCTATGTGCAAAAAAAATAATTAGTTGAAGGTACTTGCTTGGGACTGTCACTGACTCCAAATCTCAACTTGGCAACCAACTTCATCCATTTTGGTAGTCACCATTTTATTTCCATGGAGTGAAAACTAACAAATCGCTTTCTGAAGGAGGCACAATACTTTTCTTTACATAGTCTTTAATGACAGTGTTACTGAACTTGCTTGCAGATCTAAGGCAAAAATGGGCTGCTCGCTAGACTGTGAAGGCCTGTGGAATACGTGCTTCAGGGAATCTAGTGCTTATTTGAAAGAAAGACAGCTATCTGTTATTGTAACACCAAGAATACTGCAAAGCTCTTCTAAAGCTTGAATAGCATATACAGAATTTAAAAAAGATTGCTGCATAGAACTCAAAATGCTTACTGAAGGAAGCAGATATTTTAATCTCTGCCTTGTAATGGAGAATTAAAAAACAGCGAAGATGAATGATTTTGCTAAGGTCACTCAGCGGGTCAAAAAGATGTAATAAAGTGCAATTAGCAAAGCAGCAGGCAAGGGTAAGAAGTTGCATCAGGAAATGAAACGCAGGATGTATTCGGAGCTGTGATTTGTTTTGAGAGCTGAACTCTTTTGTCCACGGTGTAGATATACTATCATCACTTGAAGCCTGATGGGCTTTACTAGGCAACTGGATGAAGCAGCTAGATGAATGGGTGCGTGTAGTGAGCATACATACATACGCAAATTTACACTGAAGAAGCCTGTTATTAGTATCTTTTTCCACTGGCGTTATAGCTGTGTTTTTCTATATCTGCATCACCTGTTGCCATGGTAAGTTTCTCATGCTGTATGTCTTTGATGAACAAGAAATACACCTCTAAACACTGGTAAGGGTTTGAGACTCCTGATAATACCCAATGCCTTCCCCACAGTGCTGAGCACAATAGGACTGGACCCTAAAAACCTACGTATTGCTAAACTTTAGAGTGCTGACAGTTCTAGAAGTAATAGAAGTTCTATTTCAGACTATTGTAGGGATAACTTTAGATTCAGAGATGGGTTTTTTTTTCTTAGCTAGATTAATCAAAATCAGACACCTGGCTTTGTAATACATAGTAAGCCAAAAATAACCCTATGAATAAATTTAAGTATCTAGAAAACGATTTTGGTTTTTCTAATATAAAATCATTTTTATATCAAGTTCTTTGTCTGGACTTGTTTGGATGACTCATTCTCATTCTCAGCTCTCTGAGATAAAATACAGAACTCCAAAATAAGCTATACAACTTTAATCTGTCATGCTTCCATTTGTCTTATTATTTTGTAAATGTACTATTGGCAGGGCTAGTAATACTATCTACCATTAAGATCATCAGTACTTTCTATAAATGCAACTGTGCCCACTTCAAATTAAATTTTCCATGATGCTCAATCCAAGGATTTGGTCAAAATGCCAAAAAGTTCAGAAAAATACAAGATTTTGGTCATTTACAAAATAATAAAATTTCATCTTTTGTCAGAAAATGCCTATGAAAGTATATTGCAAAATATGTGTCTCAGTACACTCTAGAGCTGGTTTCTCATGCATGAGAGTGTAAGAACTGCCTTCCTTTCTCAGACCATGAATCTATCCTGATCAGTATCTTTTTTCTATCCGATCCAGAAATGGATGCTTGGCGTGCATAGTGGAGGGGTCATGAGAAATATATAGAACAAGTAGAAGCTCTGTCTGTATTAGCAAATTAAACAACACCAGAATGATCCTATCTCAGACTTGTCTTTACAGTGCCCATATTTTTAACTCTTGCCTAATGTACAAATAGGCAGCTGTGATAATGTATGAGGGTTGTGTGCCCAAATAGGCTCTTATCCAGAGAACCACTGACTGACATTCCCAGGCACTGGGGTCTGTGCAGTGAATTGGGTTACAAGAAAAGATGTTACAAGAGGAATGGACTATATTCTCCCTCAGCATCTCTAGCAGCAGAGTTTTGTGTAAGGGTAGGCAAATTGTTCAAAGTAAAAGCCGGCTAATGCTGTATTTCTTGTTGTCTTGAGGTCTTACAGAAAATCCTGGGATCTGATTTTCATCAGAATTGCAAGTGGCATCATCAGGAGTTGTGCCTGACTATGCAAAGTGCTCTTTAAAGTTAGGTATTTAAAAAATCAAGTCTTGGATTTCCCAGGTTATGTAACAGTGCTGAATGCTTTATTTTAACTCAGAAATATAAAAATAAAAATTAGTCACACTAATAAGATATTCACATACTATAGCCACAAGTGGCACAGAAAGCCAACGAGGAAATTCACAATTTTGTCAAAAATTAAGCAAATTAATAAAGGAACAACACATTGAATAATGAGGATAAAAGAAATACTGAATAGCTCTTCTTTCAGTGCCCTATTCTTATGCATGAACTCAAGAAAAAAAAAAAAGAAAATTAATGCAACCATTGTAAAGACTAGATCAAATGTATACATTAAAGGAACTGAATTAGGGTTTCACTGGCCCGTAATTCATATTTATCTAACTTCAGAGTGCTTGGCTTACCTTAACCATTTCTTTTGCAAGCCTGATGTTTATACCTACCTAATACTTTCCATCATAGAAAAATGTCTCCAAGTTTATGGAATGGTTTAGACAGTTTGCAGATTGAGGTTTCCTGCAATTTGTAACAGGAATTTGCTTTTGGTAAGGGGATTTCTCCTGAGGGTCCCAGAAATTATTTTTTGATGCATTCATGAAAATCTGTTTGTTTTGGAAAATATCATGAGACATGCAAAAAGTTGCATTTTGGCAACTCAGTAAACTCGCTAGAAGCTATACAAAAATGTCTATATTCCCCTACCCCACTGATCAGAATTTTTTTTCTGTTATGGGAACTTACCTTAGTGTGGCATTTGGGGAAATATTGAGCACATTCATCACCTAGCTTCAAATACCTAGCTCTTGTCACTACAAGTACCTAGGCTACCTATACATTCAGTGGAGTGGTCTTTGCTTACAGAAAATAATTCAGAGTACTTAAACCAGGTACTCTAAAACACTGGATGTACATTCTCTCCATTAGCTGGCTGAAGAGACTAACTAATATGTTTTAAAAAATACCTCCCTCTTCAGCCTTCAAATTAGCTCTCAAGCCATTGATTTTAATAAGAACTGATTTTAATTAGTCTCTCATAGACCTGATTATGTTATTACTATCAAGAAATGAAACACAACTCCAACCCAACCTGTTCTCACAAGTTCCCATTCTCATCCATACCAGCACTTAGAAGTAATTTGCTCAGGATGAATATAATTACTCTGCTGTATTATCTGCGTAAAGAGTGTTGGTGTTCATAAAATTCCCTGCCACAAACCTCCATTTTTATTATATTGATAAAATCATACTCATACTATTGTGCATGGACCATGAGCCTTCATCTCAAGTAGATGATTGCAGGCGGAGAAAAGGTATTGAAGGCAATGCTTTATAAATTTGTAACACTATAAGAAGCAAGAATTGAAATCAGAAAGCTAAGCTAAAGTGGTATCACTGAAGTTCCATACAGTAATTTTACAAAAAACATTCAAAAAGCTAAAAAAACCCTCAAAACTAGAAATGCCATTGTTTAGGTTGTTCCCTTTCCTCATTTTAGCTCTGTTGTGCCCATTCATCATTTTAGAGACTCGAAGCAGATGATCACATGCTCTTCCATTCTACTTGTGTTTCTTGCAGGGAACACGAATGTGTCAGAACTGTGTAGAGAATTATGTGTTATTTTTTGTAACTGCTTTATCTCATAGCTTGCAGAGTTTGGAAGGTAGTGTCTTCCAAGGGTTTTCTGTCATCCAGACTAATCTTGTGTCACAGAGATGCTATATTAATTTACATAAGTCATTTAACCTAAAATATTAGTGTGACAACTAATTTTGTGTTCTTCATTGAATATGTCTGCCCAACTTTATCTTGATTTTCAGATTTTTGGAGCCCTTAGGGAAGTACTGTACCTTTTGAACAGTGTTCAGGGAATCGAGAATGTTCAACATCATTTGCAATCAATAAGTGGGATCTGAAGGATTGAGCCCTGAGTTCTGGACCTACCATTACCACTCTCTGCAGGACATGTCAGCCCTCAGACTTACAGTGATCTTCCAGTGTATCAGGTGAGCCACGGTATTTGACTGTATGTTTTTAGTTTATGTCAAATGTGAGATAATTCATCTTACCTCAGTCTGCAGAAAATTGGATTATTTTAAACTAGTTCACCTTATTTTTGCCATTGGAAGAGAGCTTGTACACAGATACCTATGATACATGCTACTTTGCAACAGGATAGTTTGAGAATGTGTCTGAGTTCTTATGCTCTCTTTCTGTGGTGAAGAAATATAATATTTAATCACCTTTCTCACAGAAGTAACATAAAAATAATCAATGTATATTTGTGCAGTATGTTGAACAAAGAAATAGTTTTTTTAAATGCCCGATACTTGGAGAAATCATTTCCCCTTGGGATGAGCTAACTCATTGTGATGGTCATGTTAAAACCAAATTTTGCAGATTCTGGTTTTTTTTTTTCTCTGTTATCCAATTTTTCAACTAGAAAAATCTTGACATCTTCATAAGCTGTTGTGAACATACACTTAATCATGTTTATAATGTTCAGTAACTCTAGCATTGTTGCTACAAACTATGGACAATGAAAACCTGTGAGAAAGTAAATAAATCTACACCAGTGGACATTTGGTTGGAAAACAGTAAACAAAAAGGAGTCATACTACTAGTGTCTAAGACAGATACAAATATTTAATTAAATCTCAGATCCAGAATGAATTAGGTCTTGCGGAGAGAAGGGTAGCAAGGGGTCCTGTAATGAAAGGCTATGTCCTCTTGTATATACTAAAGAAAATAATCTAATTATATTGGAAAGTATAAATCTAACATTTCCTAAATCTTCCAAATAAAATCACGGAATCAGGGAATTTTCAGAGTTGGAAGGGACCTCTAGAGATCAGCTAGTCCAACTCCCCTGCTGAAGCAGGATTGCCTAGAGCACATTACTCAGGACTCCATCCAGGCGGGGCTTGAAAATCTCCAGAGAAGGGGACTCCACAGCCTCCCTGGGCAGCCTGTGCCACTGCTCTGTCACCTAAACCATAAAGAAGTTTTTCCATGTATTTGAGTGGAACTTCTTATGTTCCAACTTGTGCCCATTGCCCCTTGTCTTGTCACGTACTTATGTGGGAGTTGCATTTTTCTGTAATAAGCTTATTTAGACCCATATGTCATATGAAAATACAGTTATTGCATTTAGTTATTAGAAATGAGCTTGTTTCTTCAGCAAACAGCATGTGACATGAAAGACCATTTTCAGTCTTTGCTGATGGTAGCTAGCAGCATCCAGAAGGTTTCAGGTAACTGGCAAAGGTAGTATCAATAGCTAATGTGGAGTTACTTTACGACTGCTCTGGCAGATTACATACAGTGGCAGCAGAAATACCTGTCTCAATCCTGCACACACCATCACTTCCCATACCTCTGGCGCAACCACAATCCTCCCCTTGCTCCTTCTGGCTATACATCAGAAAACAGGTCTGAAGTTTTGTCTCCTGCACTGCAAAACAGCATGAAGTCCTCTTACAGGACTCCGTTCCTTGTCATCACGTGTTCTGAAAGTGCCAACACTTTTTACCCATGCTGTTTTTGGCTTTGCTTTCTGCAAATGGCAATAAAAATTTGAACTATGCCTTGCTTTAGATTTAGATTTTTCTCTACAGAGAAAGAGTGAAAAGAATGTGGCCAAAAGCTATTCAGACCTAACACATCTCTAGACTTGAGAAAAAAAATCAGTGTATTTTCCAAGATTCCTCCGGCTAGCTAGAGCTAGAAATAAACCCTAGGTCACAGTACTCACACTCCAGTTTTAAGTAGGTTGTGAGTGAGATAAACAAATGGGTGAAAATATGCAGGTTTCTTAAGGGTTTACTTAGATTATAGTTAAGTGTGTTAACACTTTGTAAATAGTAATCTAGGGCTCTTAGAAATGTTTTTGACATGTAGCAATGTAGAATAAGAATGATGCCTCTATTATTATTTGTGCTTTGCACACAGCAAATGGAAGGAGAAGAGGGAAGCTGTTTGCTCTGTATCACACAGAATGCTATTCTTCAGAAACACGATAACTTTACTTATAGCCCAATCTCCAAACCATTGGACTACATTTCCTAAAATGGCTTAAAAGTGAGACTTGGAAGTAGGTGACCATTTTCACTCTTTGCCTAAAGAAAATGACTTAATGTTCTTGGAAACTCAGACCGGTGGTTCCTTTTGGCTTCATAACTTCAGGTTTTAATAAGTGAAAAAGTGTTTCAGGAGGGTGGAAGACCCTACTTCTGTTTCTAGAAGGTGAACAGAAATCTGTGGAGGAAGAAACGGAAGTCTGTTTTTTCCCCATCCTGAGAAAGCCAGAACTTCATAGTAAAATGCTAAGGTTCATCTGCTTCCATGCCTTCCTTTGCATTTTCTGACTTTTTTGTTTTTCAGCTGCATACATACGTGCATATATACTCAATTCATGTCCAAAGGGCAATTTAGCGCTTCTTCAGGTACGTGTCAAAAACAAGTGGGATGAAATGCCCTCTACTGTTGAGAAAATGAGACTAGATGCCTAGCATAGATTGTGTAGATGTCTTTTAGGTAATTGAGGTTGGGTGAAATTAATCCCAAGCTCAATAATAAAACTTCTAAGGAACAGAATTTTAAATTTCAGTTGTGGGAGATACTTAGATTAAAAGCTACAGATTGTGTGTATCATATCGTATCATATCATATCATTAATTAAATTGTGTAGACCTGTGGGAACACAAGGCTTGACATGTATGCTTGTCCTTGGAGTTTGAGGTAAGCCTGTTCTGTGCTGTGTTGTGGAGCAAGAGATTGAAAAGTGGGCATAGAGAAGCACAGCCCGATGCACAAGAGCTTTGCTGTGATAGAACAGGGGTTCAAGGCCTTCACTTTGAGCTCCCCATGTGCAGCATCCACCTCATGGAAACTGGCCTGTGGAGTTTCCCAGAAGTGGATTTCCTGTACTTTAAACTTTGTTAATTCTTTCCTCTGGTAGCTTTGCTGTTGAACTGCTTGTTTATTAAAGAAATGGCATTTGCTTAGGAGAAGCCAGTTCTGTTGATAACCCTCAACATTTTCAAAAGATAGATTAGAATTTCCATCTGTATTTGAGCACTGAAGACACACTTTTGTTTTCAGAAGTGCCGAAAGCCTGCAGCTTTCACTAGCCTCAATTTCAGGTTCTCAAAAATCAGGAGTCATCACTGGCACACAAGATCTAAATATTCTCACCCAAACCACCATTTTTTAATGTCTTGTCTTGCATCTTTATACAGATACTGTAGAAATTAATATATTACAGATTTTGAGACAGCCCGCTAGTATAAATGAAAGCCAGAAAAGTACTGAAAATGCATATATTGCACTAATATTTCACTAGTAGCTTGAATTGCAGCTGCCGCAAGCATACTTTATTTTTCTAAAAGCATCCCTAATGACTGGGATATGTTGCTGTACCCATGTAATATAGTGATGATCTATGAAAACAGGCAAGCAAATAAGAAGACAAATTGTATGAGTATATGCATTTTTTTAAAGGTAGGTAGAATTAAATGTTGGACAATATTCAGCCTGAAGCTAATAGATATAAGACACTGTGGTCCATACTAGTAATAAATGCATTAAGCTGTTAGTTAATCATAAATCTTAATGGTGAGTTCTGTAGCTACATCTGTAACTGGTCTGCAGCATGTAAGTTTGGGTGACTAAGCACTCCTTATAACACTGATACAGAGATAAATGTTTGGTTAGGGCTGAATCTAGCCTTTAGGCTGTGTCCTGAAAGTCTCTCAAATTCAAATATTATTTTTAGCTTTTATTGACCTGACCAGCTGCCTCCACTCAGCATTAGTTGCTGGTCAAATGCGCTTCTCCCCCTCTATGTCTAAACCGACCAGCCAAAGAAGTTGTGTTCTTCAGACATGAAATGGATTTTTATTACTGAGGTCCTCAGTGCAGATCATTGGAAGTTATGTAATAATGTGAAAGGACATATAATTGAAAGGCTGTCAGAACATAAAAGTGTATCAAGCTTCCCAGAGCATTCGCATTGCAACTCATGAAGTTGGATGACATTGAAAGAGCAATTCAGCGTCTAATGCACGCTCCTCTGGTGGCTGTGCTCTTCCACAGCACTAGCTGATGAAGTATCAATCACAAAGTCTGTAGCATAGAAGTTAATACAGGAGTTTTCCATTAAAGAAGTTAGCTGTTGCGGTTCACAGTAACTTTCTTTCTAGCTCAACTTACCTGCTGAGGACACAGTACTTTGTCCTTGAGCAGGCAGGATTGCTCTCATCTTATTCTTCCCACTGGAGCAGAGAGGAAGTAGAGTGTGAGTACATATGGAGCAATGCACAAGTGAGTAACTGCAACAGAAGCATGTATTATTATTGGATTATTTTTTTTAAATGTCAAGCAATAATACCTGAAAAATAAAAGTAAGTCTGTAACCATCCTGAAATTGTCCTGAATGTGCAGTAACACCATAAAAGATGCCTGTATTTACTGCAAATAATAAAACTGTAGCATTACACTAATCAAATTCAAATCGGTTCAACTGTGTAATTTTCAGTGAAGAGGTGCTTATGAAACACAAAATGAACTCCGGAATGAAAGGTTCATTGATTCCTAATCAAAAGCAGTCAACTTTAAACACCAGTCAGTCAGGTGATAAGTTTGTCATTTCTCATCTGCGCTTTTGAAGGGAAGTTGCCAAGAAGGCTTGACAGCCTTTAAACTTTGCAGAGCATTTTTTGCCTGTTTCTGAACGTCATGTTGATCCACAAAAACTCCTGGGAGGCTGGGAGGAGAGGCAGGGTAACAGCAGTTCTATTAAAATATATTTGCAGCAATGAATGTCAAGCAGAGTTTATAGTGTGAAAAAAATGTGTAGTTCCTGAAAAGAAATTTTCACCACCCCTAGTCTGGTTCTTTCTTGTCTCATTGTGTCCAGCTACTTTGGGGGACTGAGGAGTGTCAATAATTAATTGCCTAGGTGTCAGAGAAGTACAGGCTTGTAATGCATCATTAAAAGCCAGAGATCGGGGTGTCTGAATTAAAATGGGAAGCTCTGAATGAATATATTAGTGCTATATACAATTAACAACACAAGCCAGAAACTGTTTACTTTCATAATTTAGAACAATGGCAGCTCTCCAATGAAAACATATTTATAGTAGTTTTTGCATTGCTCTCCACAGGCTTAGTACAAAAGGGAGAGACACAAATAAATATGCACCAAGGCAGTAACAGAGAAACCTGTCTTTGAACTGTTCTTTCCTTTTAATCAGCATGAGCTCTGCTAAATAGGAGAAAGAATTATGAGTAGGTGGAGACCATCTAGGTTACTGAGGGCAAATCACTCTCGGGGGAATAATTTGAGCAGCAGAGTCTGACCTTTATGTGACTTGGGATGAACAGGTCTTCTCTGTTTTAACCCAGCATGAACAGCAATTGCAAGGCAGCCAACCTGAAGTCACTCAACCATCTTTCAATATGTGAAGGTCTGGTTTCCCCTCCTTTGGCTTTATCCTGGAAGAATAATGCTGACATCCTCAAGTGTAGGACCTTATAGGTATTTCAGTAATTTTTGGTATTGGTTGAAGTCCCATTAAACTTCTGAGGTTCTTAAATTGCTTCTTGGAGTTTATTTGTCTTGTAACTTAGGTTATAAAAGTAGCACCATAAACATTAATTGAACACCCATTAAGCAGTATGGCTGTTTGTTTTGGGCTGATAGAGAACATAAAGCTTCATACCCTGTGGTGGAAAACAATTAGATCTGATGATGAACGCACTATTAAATATACCATTTCCAGACTTCTATCAGTTTAACTTCAGAAAATGGCAACCAGCTGTAGCCAAAGCATGCACAAGTGATAGAAAGTCGTATTTTAATTGTCATGTCACAGCCTGTTATAAATATTGTCGTTTCTAATGTTTTATGCTAATGACAGTGACTAATGTTAGCCATTATCTCCATTCATTCTCATAAAAAATTTCCTCAAGAGAGGACGATCATAACTAGAATGCTGTTTAAAATTAAACTGTTTTTCTAAAATAGAGAACATAAAAAACATTTAAATACCAAGAGGTTGGCTAGCTAATTTATTTTGTTTTGAGTGTGTTTGACAATTACAGCTGTTGTTAATTGTGCCATAAGTTGAACAGATATTCCTTTTAGAAATGTTTTTGGCATACTAACATGTGTATAAATGTCATGTCTTCATATGGTCTCTGCAGAGTGGGATAAAAGGTGAACCTCACAGCAGGATACCTGAGGCCAGAAAAAAAGTCTGATGCTGCCCTTGTAGAGCCTTAATGTTAAGAACATTGAATTTCCTCATCCATTTCTTATTTCAGTTATGAATTCTGCTTACTTGACAGGTACAGAGTACTTCATTATGTGCACGAACAGAAATGCTTAAATGGATGAAGCAGCTATTTACGTCTGATAGGAGCTAAGTGGGACACTAAATTAATGCCAAACAAGTGAGTGCTCATTTTAGTTTCGTTATAAATGGCTGCAGCACAGCAGTAATGTGTTGACTCTCATGTGCTGACAAGTTCTATATTTCTTACAAACTTCCCTTAGAGCTCAATGTAGAAAGACAAATTCACACTCTGCATGATGAAATTAGCAGCAGATGCATTAATAATTGAATAAGGATCTCTGGAGACACACCATAGTTGAGCAGGAGAGTTGGTGACTGGCTGGTTTTAACTAGAGACTTTTGTTGTGTGTATATATATATGTACACATATGCACTTACATAAGCCCCGAGTTAAGAGCCACTGCCTGTACAGAGCCTTTGGTATCAAATCCACTTCCTGCTTTTAGAAGACTTTGCATAGTTGCATTTGCCAGGTTCATGAGCAGGTTGCCAACCATTAATCTGGGCAGTGTATGGCCTTGTTCATCCCTCCTTCCCCTGTGACTGTTCTCAAACTTACAGCCAAATTCAACACAGTCCCTTCTGAATTTGTCTCCAGACGATGAGTAGAGTACAAGCGACTGAAAGATTTTCATTGTATGCAAGACTCTTGCCACAGACCTCCACATCTGGAGTCCCAATTGAGTTGAAACATTTTCCTGAATTGCAAAACCCAGCTTCTCTCAGAAAAGCATCATGATACACTACTGCCATCTTCGTTTCCATCCCTGTAAGCAAAGTTGATGTCCTTTGATCGAACCACATGCCTTGCAGATTCCCAGGTCTGGGAAAGAAAGGAGCTTGTGTATTTTGGACAGTAGCAAAGAAAACAAGAGGTTTGCCAGAAAAAAAAAACTCGCTTTTTAAAGATACTAACAAGGCCATGATGCAATTCCTAATACTTAAATTATGATCATTCCTCACACCAAGTAATATTATGCTCTGAAGACATTAACAAAACAATGTGACATCTTATAGACAGCAATACTACTGGGGTAAATTCTCATGGGTTTAAAACCAGCAATTTATTACACTAGTGTGAAGAGAGTGATAGCAATTTGAATAATCTGAGAATTTGTCCCAGTTAGAAGAAGAGTAGCAAAATTTAGCACACTGTTACTAGATTAACTCCACAGAGTTGTCAGCTCTACTAACTGTCCATGCACATTTCAGTCACTGGTTTCCAGTTGCCAAGGTTGAACTGACCTCTGTGTTTTGCTTTCCTCCAGTTACAGGTTATTTTATAAATCTCAGGATCTGGAAGACAGAAAAACTTAACTCCAAAATATATATCAGTGTATTTTCTGGAGTTTCATCAGCTAAAGGAAAGCTAATTCTAATCAGTTTTTTTTAAGATATTGCAATATTTTGAATAAGCTATAATATGATTTAATAAATTTGTACTGTCTTTAAAACAATACTCATTAATATAATTATGGAGTTCAATTCCTTCTCTTTAGATATGTAACTCTCTTCATTCATTAACAGTGGATGCGTTATTTATTCAGTAAGATAGTGGTATCAATCTTGTCCTAATCAAAATATTGGATTTGAAATCTTTTTAAGTATAAGAAACATTTAAAGTATTTCTGTTGTCACTTGAAATAGAAGATAAGTCCCAGAGACTCATATTTGTACAATGAAATAATGTCTCCATCTATTAGACACCCTTGAAATATCCTGCAAGTGATTCAGCTGAGGAAAGAAAAGTACATTTTTTGCTTTGTGATGTTGGACCACGATGCAGATGTTAGAGATCAGAGAATATCAAATGAAGGAGGAAAGATGCTAAAAGAATACCCTGGTTTCACCATCACTTCCTCTTTTGAGGTGCTTGAAACAAAGATGTGGAAAGTAAATTGGATTTACAGATACATTTTTAGTGGACACATGTATAATACATTTCATTGTTGTTTAAAAGTAATGTTACCATCATCTGAGTTTTTAAGGAAAAGACTAAATACATAAACAAGGCCATGTACTGATGCACGAGAAGAATATAGCTGAATTATTCAGACCAAAGAGGAATAAAGAAGTTGCATTGATGGGGATGGGGGGGGAGACATCACAAGTCATTAACTATGGCTTTATGCTTCACATCTCTGTACAGTGGGTTTAATCCTATTAACTGCT
This sequence comes from Pluvialis apricaria, assembly GCA_017639485.1. Lineage (NCBI taxonomy): Eukaryota > Metazoa > Chordata > Aves > Charadriiformes > Charadriidae > Pluvialis > Pluvialis apricaria. The sequence goes on from CM030009.1 coordinate 101,203,504, forward strand.
TTCCATTCATTCTATTATCCCATGGAATAAGATTCTAAGTCTGCTCCGGGTCAGTCATGAATATTATGCAGTCCGACAACTTCTGTACCTTGTTAGCATATACAAGGCACATCAGAGGTGCCACTGTTTATTCTTAACATCTGAAGTAATCACCAAATTTCACTACTCCTGTAGAAGCAAAGAGATTTTTCTAAATCCTTCTAGTGAATGAATATACCAATGGCTTTCATCCAGGTTTTGCAGGTCACAGGATGTTCAAAACAGGACAGCAAATTAAAAGAACCCCTTCTCTTTTGCTATCACGGCAATTTTGCACTTGAGTATATGAGGATTTGCTAATGTAAAAGCTGCTGAGGAAGATATGGAGTGATTTTCTTCTAGCACTGCCTTGAAAAGGAGCAATAAATGTTGCATTTCAAATTACAACTTTCCTTGAAATGTGACTTCATTTAAAAATAAAAGAAAGCATCTTGGACACCAGGTTTTTGTCCCTTGGTGACTTCCAATCAGGGGTAATCCACTTTGAGGTAAAAAGATAATTTTCTAATTGCCAGTCCAGTAACCTCAGCAGGAAGATCAAGTGGCTACTTTTTCACTTATGCCTTATCACTAATACTGAAGCTTATGCAGGCCGGACATTTTTTTCCCTTGTATGTTCACAACTTTCTAGTCTTCATATTTTTCCTCAGTTGCCCCTTTCTCCTATTGTCATTATGTCTCCTGAAATGCACAGACAGTGTTTAGATACACCAATGGAATAAGTTGGCAAATCTGTTTGTAATCCTTCTGTGTATTTGTATTTTAGTACAGATTTCCCAGAAGAATAAATCGTACCTTAAAATAGATATGTAAGCAGATAAATGAAGCAAAAAAGACAAACACCTTTTTAAACAGTTTTTACTGAACTTGAAGACAGTTGTGGAGAAACTGGGAAATGCTGCTTACTCTCCCTAAGCTCTCTGATGGGCACGAGCTTTAGGAATGGCCAACACAGCTGAAGCAGAGCAAGATGTTGCAGCAGCAAACTATTGCTGCTAGAAACAGGACAGAATAGCAGCTCTTTCCTTGGAAGCTCTTAGGATGACAGACTAAGTATGGATGGTGTCCATAGAGGGTCCCAGCTTACTGTATTCAAGCAAAACAAATGCATATAGATAGGGTCACTGTGAATATCCAAATTATCCTCTGAGGGCTGTGATAGCTGTGCTGAGCTGGCAAGGCTAAAAATTCCAACAGTCCCAATCAAATGTATTTGGTTTCTTTCTAGCCCACCCTGAGAAGAGGCAAGCGCAAGGCATGGGCACTTGCAAGGGCGAGTGTTTCCATGTATTCTCTGTAAACCATCTTTGAATTTAACAAATCAGATGGGATGCCAATTAGAGGGAGTGATCCAAGCTTTTGCATAAAATGATACCCTTTCATTCATCCAAGCAAGTAACACCATAATTCTACTTTTTCTTCTGCTGTTGTTTGACAAAGTAGGACTTACTTTTCCAGTGTCCCATATGAGAAGTGCAGTCTTTTTTGATCACAGGAAAAGGTCTGTGTTTTTACCAGCTTTTTACTTATAATTTTGAGTCTATTGAGAGAGATTTCCTCTCCCATGATGGTCTTCATCAGTTCCCTAACATTTCTTAATCCAATTAGCATTGTAACCATTCTTGCTTCCCTTTTGTCTTTCTGATAATGCATGGGTAATGCATGAGATGTCTGCTGACTTTGGAATTAAAATGTCTATTTTGAACTTCAATACACAGAAACGTCTGAAATTGGGCACTAACTTAACACGTGAAGTTCCAAAGTCTTCAGTATTGCACAACGGACCAGCCATTAAAGAAGTAGACTTTATCAAGGTGTCTGTTAGGAGCTAACATTCCCAGTGCACTGGGAATGTTAGAACATTACACTACACTTTGAACATTAGAACATTAGAACATTAGAACATTAGAACATTGAACATTAGAACATTAGAACATTACACTACACTTACATTGGGAACACTACACCCAATTTTGTCTTTCAGGTACTCTTGTGAAGCTCCTATCTCCCATACAGTGTAGGAGCTGATAAGAGGTTTGCACACAGATGTATTAAAGCAATTTTGGTGAAGGTAGGCTTTTGCAACTTAAAAATGGCAGTCTTCATGGGGAATAAGATGAATATTATGGTATGAATAGACAGTGATTTCAGTCGTAATCCAAGATGGAGGTCTGTTCCCCATACTTTCATCCTCTTGTAAAGAAATAGTCAATGTGCATCTCCACAGATGTATTTGTGTGCTCTAAATGTCTCCCCTAACATACTTCTATACTTGTCATTTTAAGATATTAAACATTTTTTGAACATAGAAGGGGCAGTAAAAGACTTTCAAAAGATAATTACAGATTCAAAGACTCAGTTAGGACAGCAATTCCTGAGTACAAGCAACTGGATTCCCCTAGTTATCCTTTAGATGAATGCACTAAGAAAGTGAAGGGAACTGTTAGAAGGGCAGGAATCTCAGGATGGAAGTGGAAAGTGGAAACACAAAACGAGAGAAGATGGAAGATATTTTTTCTCTGAAAAATAAAAATCTGTGAATCTCAGATGTTGGCCTAGCACGGCCAACTGAAACTCAGGCAAGGGACAAGGGATGTAGTGTGGATCTTAACAGTGCTTGCATAGAAACTACCTGTAAAGGTCATAGGAGTATCAGTTGCTGCAAAATTAGGTGACAATGCAGACTTAAAAGGATGACTTGAGCAGCTCCTGAAAACTCCTATGCCCAGACCTGAGCAGAAAGGCAGATGTTAACACAGGATGTTTCCTTGCCAGGGCAACAGATTTTGCACTCTGTACAGCTTTAACATCATGACTACCTGAAGCTAAAGTCTTCAAACTGAACCTAGCTTTTGGCTTGTTTGTTTCTTTTTAAGCAACGGTCAAGTAGGAGCTGGAAATATATGCATGATTTTCCAGAACATTAAAACAGGCAAGAAATTATTAGCATTTATGTAAATAAGAAATAACCCTGGTCATAATAATACTCTCATAAGGGTTAAAAACTAAAAACATCAGCCTGAACCTACCTCTTAGGAAACGGAGCGGGGATTAAACACTGCATGTGTTGTGAGTGCACTACAACTTCATGTTCCACTTCAGCATAGTGGATTTGGCAAAATGAGTGATTACACTGATAAACAGAGAACCTCTTCCAGATGGGCAGATGTACCCAGAAAGAGATAACCTGTTGGGTAACCAGTGCCCAAACCTGAGACAGGTGAAAACTTAGGAATATCAGACATTTGTAACAGTGGCCCAGTAGTGATGTGTTCCCCATGAGGAATAACTGTGCCACCAGAGGAAGTTCATCCCCAGTCTCAGGAATTAGGAATTTGTTAGCTCATTTTTGCCTTAAAGGATAAGGATTTACATTCCCTTTTTTTTTTTTTTTAAATAAAATGCCACATCACTTTAGAATTTTTCTTTATGTTAAATGTTCAGAAGAGAGTTCAACACTAATGTTCCTCTAGAGGATGAAAGTGGGTTTGGCGTGTTCATTCTTTTTGAGGGGGGGCAACGAGGATGTGCTTCGACAAGATTTATGGCTGTTCCCATTGCCTATAAACACATATTTATGATGTATATTAAAAGAGTTTTAGTTCAATTCTTAATAATTATTTGGCTTCATGACTTGTTCAACTTCATTTTACATTTGAAAAAAAAAAAAGTTTATCTTTGAATCCTTCTGGTTTTGCTTGTTTCTAAATGAAATGAATAGTAAGATTTTCATCGATAGAGAGCGCTGACATTTTAGCCACTAGAATGTTTCAAGTATTTTGGATGCCAATTCAAGCACACTTTTGGGCTCTAAAATAATCTAATATTCTAATTGTACTTCACATTCAACTATTTGCTGTTACTAGGACATCTGTTATGCACCAAGCAGATCTTTCTGCATTTTGTCAAAACACACGTTGATATACCAGTGTATTTCTCAGTGGCCTACTTTAACATCATCTCTGAAATTTCTTAACTGTCTTTTCAGATCTATCATACTTAAAATTTTATGTACTTCCTATTTCGACATTTCCTTTTCAGCCATGTTCATATATTTAAATCAAAGTATATTCAGCATCAATCTTTATATGACTACCAAGGTGGAGCAATATTAGTCTTCTAATACGGGTTTACAGTCATTCCTATCTTGTTATCAGAGTCTCATCCAGCTTCTTATCTTCTTACAATCAGTCTTTGTCCAGAGAGATTTTTAAGGTGTGACAATAATGGCATAGCACAGAGAGCAAGATTTTTTGCAATGCTTGGTTGTTTAATTGGTAGATGAGTGGAAAGCATTTTTACTACTTAGGTATTGTAAGGTTTGTCTATGAAATCAGAAAGAAGTGTACCTCCGCACAGCACCACAGAACAGGGTCCGAGGATGGTGAGACTTTTGCAGGCTCTTCTAACGCATTACATGACAACACTAGCAAAAGGACCCTGAATTAGACAGAAAAATGTTATTTATGTCTACTGTTCTTCTGCTCCAGGTCTCTTTCTCAGCATTTCTACTCTCTCTGTACCCCAGAAATATTTTCTGTAGTATTGCAATATTTTTAGCATTCTCATAAATATATTTTTGAGTAAAACCCAGCTATTTTGTAAATATTTGTGAACTGTAGACAAGCATTCAGCTCATCCCAGTGTCTGTGCATTCAGCTGGCAGAATGAGCTAGGTGTTACAATACTGTGACAAATAATTCACTTAAAGAATGTAATGTATATGCTTCAGATATACACATACATCAGTAGACTACTGCATATGACTGTCCTGTCAACAAAAGAGCAGTTATCTCCATCACATGGAAATTGATTGGCACAACTAGTTCTCTGAGCGAATGTGGAAAAGAGACAACAAAACTGATTTTATCAAGGAAAAAAGGAGAGTAAAGGGCAACACAAGACTAAACAATAATATATTTAGGCATATACTTTAAAAGATTTGAATGATCCTGATCCAAGCATAGAACATTTAAGAGTGATAAATGTAATAACCCTGAAAAATAAATATGAGAACTCATTTAGGCTTTTTACTAAAACCGCAAAGGTTGACTTACCATAAGCTATAAAACATGTCATTAAATCATCAGCCTTTATGAATAATTGCCTGTTGTGGTTTCTGAGATGCTCCTTTCTCTCCCAGTGCTCTGAGTAACTACGTAAAAATCCAAGAATTGATACCTGCAAGGAAGTTCCAGTGTCAGAGAGACAAAGCAAGTAAAAAAAAAAAGTCATGTCTTACTACAGTAATGAGCAATCCTGTTCACCTCAGTGGGTCTAATCGTAGGTGTATAGGTTGTAAGATCTGTCTCTAAAATTATACTGTGCTTAATATAAGAGCATAGAAGACAGCTAAATAAATGGGCTACATCAAGTCAGTTCAATGGTGTTCTGTGGAGTGTAGTTTGTGTACCAATAAAAATCTCCATGATTTTTATTAATTCCATTAAAGTAGCACACCACCTCCAAATATTTATAGAGATCAAGCAGACTCACTTCAGCATGAGCCCTTCGTACATACCAGAGGTACCATTTCCTGAAATGTAAACAATTGGCATCTGCTGAGCTATAATCCCTAAATCAGAAACACAAATGTTTGGATTAACAAAAAATGGAAAGCCTCATTCTTTGTTGTTGACCTCCTAATACATATTTTTTCACTTTCAGTGTTATGTGCATGACTAGCATTCTTTATCCAGGACTGGAAATGCAGTGTCTATTTGCCATAGTGACCACAAAGGACAGCGGTGATCAAATTCAAGCCAATCTAAACACTCACTGAAACTCACTGATTGCAGGAGATTTGCAATCAAGCCTTCAATTCAATGATACACATATGATGCAGTATCAGGCAACTGAGATTTGATATTCTTAAGAATCAGAGAAATAAAAGGCTATTTAGGTTTTCTGGAGTGTGTCCAGAGAAAGGCAACGAAGCTGGTGAGGGGTCTAGAGCACAAGTCTTATGAGGAACAGCTGGGGGAACTGGGATTGTTTAGTCCGGAGAAAAGGAGGCTGAGGGGAGACCATATCACTCTCTACAACTACCTGAAAGGAGGTTGTAGAGAGGTGGGTGTCAGTCTCTTCTCCCAAATAACAAGTGATAGGACAAGAGGAAGGAGCCTCAAGTTACACCAGGGGACATTTAGGATGGATATTAGGAAAAAGTTCTTCACTGAACGGGTTGTCAAACATTGGAACAGGCTGCCCAGGGAAGTGGTGGAATCACCATCCCTGGAGGTATTTAAAAGACGGGTAGACGTGATGCTTAGGGACATGGTTTAATGGTGGTTTTGGCAGTGTTAGGTTGATGGTTTGACTTGACGATCTTAAAGGTCCCTTCCAACCTAGACGAATCTATGATTCTATCTATTTTACCCCTTTAAAAAAGTAGATGGATTTGACAGGAAAAAGTTGAGGAAATATAAAATGTAAGCTTACATGTTGAAACAATTTTTATATACATAAAGTATTAACATTCTGTTGCACCAGAGGTGAAGTTTTTAATAACTTTAAAGTATTTCAGCACAGACCTGGAACGGCTGTCTGTCACATTTGCAGTGCATATATATGGAATACAAAATGCAGATATACAGAATAATCCATTGTACAAACTAAAGCTATAGCAATGAGCAAACTGCTTAAAATCTAATGCTGAGGGAGTGAAATTTGAAATTCTTTTCCGGAATAGTTTGTTTTTGGACAAGTTGGTGGATTTTTTTTTTAAGAGATTAAATACAGAGCTAGTGGAGAGCACTGAGAAGTTGGAGAAGGGTGATAGAAATACTGTCTCAGTTGCAGGTGCTGGTGCTCAGGACCTGGGGCACAAGTAGTGATCTTGGAAGTCCTGCCCATTCTGTTTAATGCTGTGTTTTTATGCCATATGGATCTCAGTAGGACAATCCATAATCAAGCATTTGCTGGGGTTTGGGGGCCTTCCGGCCTTCCTATTCCCAAGCCATGCTCCAGTCACTGCTCCTCATGCCAGGAGCTCTGACAGTTGTTGGAGCTCCACCAGCTCCGTAGCAGGAGGACAAGGAACCAAGTGCTCCAGGTCAATCTGCCTGGTGAAGGGGTTTCCTGCAGCCTCTGCTGCTAAAAGTAACGGATTGGTAACTGCAAATTGGAGATAGCAGTGACGTCTCTGAACCAGCAACTCTTTGGAGCCTGATGTGGTCACCAGGTGTTGCCTTTGGAAAGATGACAGGGAAACAGTTACATTTCCACTGGATTCTGCCTTGCTTTACATGCATTCATCACAGGTATTCAGTGTACACTCAGGTTTTTTTTGATTCCACAGATCCATTTGGCTGGGACGTAACTCTAAGTAAGTTTCAGGGAAGACTGGGATTGTCCACATACAAAAGATTGGTGCTTTGAAATGGCTACAAAACAGTAAAAATTAAAATCAGTAAAAATTCAAATCAGTGAAAAATAAAATCAGTAAAATACCCCCAAGTTCAATTTTAATTTCTTTAATAAGCCCCTTTCATGCTCTATTTTCATGTTCTATTAATTTCTGGACACATTAGGTTTCATTATACTCTGTAAGAAGAAAGGAAGTTTTTCAAATTTGTTTTTTGGTTACATATTAAATTTTAGGTCTCTGCATTAGTGTCTCCATATGACTTCAAAATTATCAAATAATTACTTTTTGTCTATGCGAATATGCAGGTTTTGCTTTCATTCCTACCTTGTCATAAGAAATCAAAAATTCTAGACAGTATAAAAAATGTGCCCTGAGTCAATATTCACCTATTTCCCTTTTCAAAACAGAGTGTAATTTTACAAGACATCACTTTAACCCCCGGGTGAAGCAAAGTAGCTCGTGCTGTGTTAAATAATAAGCTGTGTAAATTTCAGCTGTTGGGGGTCTATTCTGTGCCTCCAATAGAAAAAAAAAAAAAGCTATTTCTGGTGGTTATGACTTTTAATGTTCATAATTTGAAGTAACCCATATACTGATATCGTTCAGGGGAAATCTAGTTTTTCTGCACCCTTAAGGTGTTTCTGAGGCAAAAACGTCTTAGAAAATGATATAAAATCATATCATATTATGGCCACTGCCTTGACAATAGAATTGACATAGTACAGTGCATTTGTATTTATAGTTTATACAGTAGTACATTTGATCCTTGATTTTATTATTCCACTGCCATAAAATTCACGTCTTTCCAGATTTTGTCACACTGAGTGACACCTGGAGCAAGGCCAGAAAAATAAGACCTGGACCTCTTTAATCATAGCCATGAAACGAATGTAAGAGTTGTGAACGCTGCTCTGGCTGTGGGTGTCTGTGTGTGTCTGTGTGTGCACATAACCATATGCCATCCACTGGACTGTGACAGGAAAGCAGGACACAAACCTGAGTGAAAAAAATAACCTTCAATTTCTGATCAGAGGGATTCTCTGTGCCAGCAACAACACTGGCAGAGAGCATCCCAAACCTTGGGTTAGTCTCTGTTGTAGAATGATATTTGTACTTCTTGCATAGAAAGGAGAATTCTTTCTAATTCCTCAAAATGCAAGATATAGACAATCACAGCCACCATTCTGTTCAGGGTGTTTCACCTTTTTTCTGTTTGTATTTTTACCTGTGAATATTAAGCAACATTTTTTGGTGAAAAACCTATGAAGAATATTCTTAGAATCGCAAATGTACCTGGGAATTTTTAATCATTTTTTGTATTTTAAGTAGCCAAGTGTACTTCATCATTGTTGTGCAGTTCGACTACCTGTATTCATAAGGCATGCCTGCATGCCACTTTGATGATTACTGCAAGGTTAAGAAATACCCTGTGGGAATTAAAAGGCTTGTCTTTTTTCAAAATGGGTCAGTGATTATGGACTGCTTCATTGCCTATGAAAAATAAAGGAAGTTTGCATGAACTATAGCCCACCTGAAGTGCTTATACACTAATGCATGTAGCATGGGCAAAAAACAAGAGGAGCTGGAAGCCATCGTGCACCAGGGTAATTATGATGTAGTTGCCATCACAGAAACATGGTGGGATGACTCTCATGACTATAATGTTGCCATGGATGGCTATAGACTCTTCAGGAAGGATAGGCGAGCAAGAAGAGGCGGGGGTGTGGCCCTATATATCAGGGAGTGTTATGAATGCTTTGAATTAGAAGATGGTGATAATGGGATTGAGTGTTTATGGGTAAAGATCAGGGGGAGGGCTAACAAGGCAGATATTGTAGTAGGAGTCTGTTATAGACCGCCCAACCAGGATGAGGAGGCAGATGAAATATTCTATAAACGGCTGGGAGAAGTCTCAAGGTCGCGAGCTCTAGTCCTCGTGGGTGACTTCAATTTGCCGGACATCTGCTGGGAATACAATACAGCAGGGAGGGAACAGCCTAGAAAGTTCCTGGAAGGTACTGGGGATAACTTCTTAACACAGTTAGTGAAAGAGCCAACTAGGGAAAGTGCCCTGCTGGATCTGTTGTTTGTCAACAGGGAAGGTCTTGTGGGGGATGTGATGGTCGGAGGCCGTCTTGGCAACAGTGACCACGAAATGATAGAGTTCTCAATTCTGGGAGAAGCAAGGAAGGGGGTCAGCAGAACTGCCACCTTGGACTTCCGGAGGGCGGACTTTGGGCTCTTCAGGAACCTGGCTGAAAAAGTCCCCTGGGATGCAGTCCTCCAGGGCAAAGGAGCCCAGGAAGCCTGGATGTTTTTCAAGAAGGAAGTCCTAAAGGCGCAGGAGCAGGCTGTCCCCATGTGCCGGAAGACAAGCCGTCGGGGAAAAAGACCGGCCTGGCTAAGCAGGGAGTTAGTGTTGCAGCTTAGGGAAAAAAAGAGGATATATGGCCTTTGGAAAGAAGGGCAGGCCACTCAGGAGGACTACAAAGAGGTAGTGAGGCTATGTAGGGAAAAAATTAGGAAGGCCAAAGCCCAGCTAGAACTAAACCTAGCTTCTGTTGTCAAGGACAACAAAAAAAGTTTCTATAAATATATTGACAATAAAAAGAGGACTAAGGATAATCTCTGTCCTCTAGTAGACCAGGCTGGTAACGTATTGACCAAGGACGAGGATAAGGCTGAGGTACTTAATGCCGTCTTTGCCTCAGTCTTCAGCAGTAGGACCAGTTGTTCCTTGAGTTCCCTAACCCCTGAGCTAGAATACAGGGATGGGGAGCAGAATGAAGCCCCTGTAATCCAAAGGGAAATGGTGAGGGACCTGCTTCAGCACCTGGAGGTGCACAAATCTATGGGGCCGGATGGGATCCATCCAAGGGTACTGAAGGAGCTGGCGGAAGTGCTCACCAGGCCACTCTGCATCATTTATGAACAGTCCTGGATAACCGGGGAGGTCCCAGCTGACTGGAGGTTGGCAAATGTGACACCCATCCATAAGAAGGGCCGGAAGGAGGATCCGGGGAACTACAGGCCAGTCAGTCTGACATCGGTGCCTGGGAAGGTCATGGAACAGATCATCCTCAGTGCCATCACACGGCACATGCAGGAGAACAGGGTGATCAGGCCCAGTCAGCATGGGTTTGTGAAAGGCAGGTCATGCCTGTCAAACCTGATCTCCTTCTATGATGAGGTGACCCACTTAGTGGATGAAGGAAAAGCTGTGGATGTTGTCTACCTGGACTTTTGCAAGGCTTTTGACACCGTTTCCCATAGCATTCTACTGGAGAAACTGGCTGCTCGTGGCCTGGACAGGTGTACCCTTCGCTGGGTAAAAAACTGGTTGGATGGCCGTACCCAGAGAGTGGTGATAAATGGAGTTAAATCCAGTTGGTGTCCAGTGACAAGTGGTGTCCCCTAGGGATCGGTGCTGGGACCGGTTCTCTTTAATATCTTTATTAATGATCTGGATGAGGGGATTGAGTGCACCCTCAGTAAGTTCGCAGACGACACTAAACTGGGGGGGCGTGTTGATCTGCTTGAGGGTAGATTGGCTCTGCAGAGAGATCTGGACAGGCTGGACAGATGGGCTGAGGCCAATGGTATGAGGTTCAACAAGGCCAAGTGTCGGGTCCTGCACTTGGGTCACAACAACCCCATGCAGTGCTACAGACTGGGGGCAGAGTGGCTCGAAAGCTGCCTGGCAGAGAAGGATCTGGGGGTGTTGGTGGACAGTCGGCTGAGTATGAGCCAGCAGTGTGCCCAGGCAGCCAAGAAGGCCAACACCATCCTAGCCTGCATCAGGAATAGTGTAGTGAGCCGGAGTAGGGAAGTAATCATCCCCCTGTACTCGGCACTGGTGAGGCCTCACCTCGAGTACTGTGTTCAGTTTTGGGCCCCTCACTACAAGAAGGACATTGAGGTGCTGGAGCGTGTCCAGAGAAGGGCTACCAGGCTGGTGAGGGGTCTGGAGGACAAGCCTTATGAGGAACGACTGAGGGAGCTGGGGTTGTTTAGCCTGGAGAAGAGGAGGCTGAGGGGTGACCTTATCACCCTCTACAACTACCTGAAGGGAGGTTTTAGAGAGATGGGGGCTGACCTCTTCTCCCACGTGGCAAGTGATAGGACAAGAGGAAACGGGTTCAAGTTATGTCAGGGCAGGTTTAGATTGGATATTAGGAAGCATTTTTTCACTCAAAGGGTTATTAAACATTGGAATGGGCTGCCCAGAGAGGTGGTGGATTCACCATCCCTGGAGGTGTTTAAGAAAAGGGTAGATGAGGTGCTTAAGGACATGGTTTAGAAGTGGGTGTTTTTAAATCAGGGTAGGTTAACGGTTGGACTTGATGATCTTAATGGTCCCTTCCAACCTCACTTATTCTATGATTCTATGATTCTATGATTCTATGATTCTATGAAATAAAAGTAAATACAAGGACCTAATGGCTTGACAAGCAAGCATAAAGCGGTATTTGGAGAGCTGAGTCTGAAGAAACTTGCTTGACATCTAGCTTCAAACAAAAATTTTTTATAGAAAAGTCTTCCTTCTACCAGGAAATCTATCTAGCTACCAGGGAACCTGATTCCTATAGGATACATATATAGCTCACGTCTTAAGAGAAGAGGCTGAGCTACTTAATTCTTTAATAAAATTGTGTGTCTTTTCTAAAAAAATAAAAAGATAAATTAAAAAATAATAAAAGAAAAGAAAGCAGAGGGGAGAAAAAAAGAAAAATAAGAAAAACCTTAACATTACAATTCATTGATAAAATTAAATTAGTTTTCTTGGGTTTGCCTTACTGGTTAAATATTTGGCAGCACACAAAAACGTTTTGTAAAAACAATGAGTTCTGTCTCGTAAAATCCCTGTCCTTTCTTCAAGGGCCTGGGAAGAAAACTGAGTTTTCTACCTAAATTGTATTTTTCTAACTAAAAGCCAGAATGCCCTGAAAAATTAAGCTGTCACTAGTTAATGTTGTCAAAATACCCTATCTCAACTGTTCATGCTTGTTTAATTAGATTTCACTCTTTCTTTCCTCTCGTTTTGAAAGGTATTTGTGTATTTGTTATTCTCCAGGCTCTTTTTTTTCACAGTCCCTTGAAAACAAACCATAAAATCAATGATGCTGAAGTTTATGTAGGCTTAATATTAGGCAAAAAAATGAAAGTCCCTAGTTCTGCTGTCAATAGGATGCATTTGTGTAGTTCTCCGTGTCTCACTTGAAAACAGGGTAGTGTCATTCTGAGAAGAGGAAGAGCCAGATGGTTCCATTTTATGGGCAGCTGGTTTTATAATAAACACTCATGGTCCTTAAACAGATTCAGATTACTTATGTAGGTGGGCAAAGTAGCCATGCATAGTACCATGCAGTTCCTGTCTTTTCCATGTGCTGCCCTGTTAGGAAAGCATGCCAAGGATTGCAGTTTATCAAGAAAGAGGAGAAATGTTTCCTCCAAGGAATCTATAGATTCAGCAGAAAGTTCTCATGGTTTGTGTGGTTACTTGAGGTCTGTCTGCAGTAATTAGTTCATACCTGTAGTCTTTAGTGCCTCTGATAAGAATGCCTTTGAAGGCACCCCCAGGCAGAACATGACAATCTGTGGTGATATGCCATACTGCTATTTCAGATATATAGGTACTAGAAAAGGTTGTAAGTTCACATTTTGGTCACCAGATGTGTGTGTGCATGTGCTTGGCTACTCAAATATGCATCCATATGAATACTAGATCTCTGAAAGGATCTTAAATTACTTGCTTTGGCTTTGCTCCCTCCTTTTGATACTGAGCTGTCTATATGAATTGAAAGTGAGAAAATAGTTAATAGAGTATTCAGTTTCATTGTAAACCCTTCCTGATTGATGACTTGCCTTCTCCTGGGACTCAGCATTATAGCACAAACCAATCAGTATAACTCGCAGCTAAAACTACTTCTTGGAGTTCTGCTTCTTTTCTAGGGAAAAAAAACTGGGAGTCCTGGTGGACAACAGGATGACCATGAGCCAGCAATGTGCCTGGTGGCCAAGAAGGCCAATGGCATCCTGGGGTGCATCAAGAAGAGTGTGGCCAGCAGGTCGAGGGAGGTCATCCTCCCCCTCTACTCTGCCCTGGTGAGGCCACATCTGGAGTAGTGTCCAGTTCTGGGCTCCCCGGTTCAAGAAGGACAGGGAACTGCTGGAGAGAGTCCAGCAAAGGGCTACCAAGATGATTAGGGGACTGGAGCACCTTTCTTACGAGGAAAGGCTGAGGGACTTGGGTCTTTTTAGTCTAGAAAAAAGAAGACTGAGGAGGGATCTTATCAATACTTTTAAATACTTAAGGGGAGGGTGCCAGGGGGATGGGAACAGTCTTTTTTCAGTGGTGCCCAGTGATAGGACTAGAAGTAACAGGCACAAACTTGAACATAGGAAGTTCCATCTCAACATGAGGAGGAACTTCTTTCCTTTGAGGGTGGCAGAGCACTGGCACAGGCTGCCCAGAGAGGTTGTGGAGTCTCCCACACTGGAGACATTCAAAACCCAACTAGATGCCACCCTGTGCAACCTGCTGTAGGTGTCCCTGCTGTGGCAGAGGGGTTGGACTAGGTGATCTCCAGAGGTCCCTGACTATTCTGTGATTCTGTGAAATGTGTTTTTCATTAATACTAATGTTCAGACTCAGGAAAAAATGTATCTAAGGAAGTGTGTTATACACAGAACTTTAAGCTATTGCTCTTCTTGATGATACTAATCTGTTTTCCTACAGAGAATCATGTGAATTGTTACCTGTCAGTGCATCCCCGCGTTCATCTCTTAATACTTGTGGGTGTGATACAAACCACTTAAAAGAAATTCACTGTCCAGGCTAGGCAGTTTCCTCTGTTACATCAATATATTTTTCCTGTTGTATCTTTTGGTTTGATAAGTGCTAATACAAAGATTCTTACCTAGTGCTTTTAAAATGCTTGCTGATCTACAGAGACAGCAAAAGTAAACAACAGTTAACAAATTGCTCTGATAGATAGTGCAGTCCCTCAGGAAGCATTCATAACATCGACACCAACGCAGAGTTATTCTCTCTCAGGAGCACCGTTAACAGTCATTTTATCACCAAGTGTGTATGTAACTCTGTAACATCAGTCCCAATGCTGAGCAATTCTCCCAGTCAGAGAGTAACTATAGGCAAAACCACTTCGCTATTGACAAGAAAGTGGAAACCAGTCTAAAGTGTTAAACTTCCAGTTTACAGTCCCACTAATGCAAGCATTTACAGACAGCAGAACCAAACTATGAACAGAAGTGAGCAGTGTATTGACCTTTTTTTAATTGTATACAAAGGGAAAGTTTGTCTCTTATTTTCTCTTTTGATTAAGAGTTTATTTTGGTTTTAGTCTGTTTTAATCCCAAGTTAGCTAGAAAATAATAATTTAGAGAAGGACACAGTGTCACTCTGTGTAATAAGTTGGATGTGTACTATGAGTGGGATGCCATTGGAAGACAAATATAATTCTTGTAAGACTAAATAGGTAAATACTATTCAGAAATTGGCACAGAATTATTTGTTCACAACATTTGTACAACTTCTCCTGGAACGCCACCTGCCGCTATGGTTTGTTGAAAAGGATGTTGAAAATCAAAAAAAATGTACAGAAAAGAGTTCCGTCATGAACAAAATTTAGATAAAATACACCAACAGTAAGACACAAAAAAATTCTATTACTGCAGTCAAGACTGAGAAGTAGCTTGACTACAGCCTTCAGATACCTACAGGCAAAAAGGATCTCTGGCAATTAAGAGCTCTCTAATTTAAGAGGAAGGAATGTATAATTAGCTGGAGCCAAGAATTCCATTCTGTCCCCCTCCACCAAATTAACAATGGGAGCTTTTAACCATTGGAGCAATCTGTGTCCTTCTGAAAGACAAAGAAATTTTTGGGACCATACAGGAGGTTAGACTAGACAATAATGTACAATTTCTTCTACCCTTAATATCTATTTCTGAATTTAAGAATCTATAAATCAACAAAGATGAGTAAGGTTAACAGAATCTGGTCTGTACTCATATATATTTTATCATTTAATTACATTTCCATTTGAGGATTATAATTCAGTTCTCTTACGACTTCATCTCTGAAACTTTTCTACAAATCCCAGAAATGGAGTCTTTCTTATTCTAATTAAACTTTGAACCTGATAGAAGCTCTTCAGCTTGAGACTCTGAATTGTCATGAGGAAAATTTAAATAAACATAATTTTAGCTTCTTTGTTACAAGTGAGCACAGCAGTGATATAGCACAAAAAGTGTTAATGTCTGTTATAGCCCTTGAGCTATACAAATGTGTAGTTCTGTTTTGATCATGCTTGATATGCTATGTCTTGACTAGGTCTTATTCCATTCTGTTTCTACAGGTTAGTGGGACTTTAATAAAGGAAAAAAAAATATCTAATGAACAGCAATTTGAAACACAGCATTTGGAAAGGTCAAAATGGTACATTACATCCTTATTATCCAAAAGAACAGATGAGTTTAATATCCTGGCAGCATTTTCCTGTGAAGAAGATATTAAACAAGAACTGAAAATGGCACAAGGTTCCCTTTTCCTTTCCTATGACAAAGATTGTAACAAGATGATGAAACTATACAAAATAAATCTCTTTCTGTTTTAATGTTCAGGTTCTGGATCCTGCCTAGGTTTGAAAAACCTAAGCTAACCAGATCCAACACACATGCTATTTGTTTCAGGTCCTTTACAACACATTTTCCTGCTTATATGACCCAGTTTCCAGTAGTATTTTCTAGTCTCAAAGATGTGAAGAGATGTTAACAGAAGGTACACAGTGCAATGAGTTTTGGCAAACGCTAACTGTGTTGAACTGCAACAAATAATGCACTGCATTGGCACTTCTTAAAATGTAGATTTTTTTATGTTCTGTTTGAATAGACCTAGGAACAGAGGTGTCTATTCCAACACACAATACATTGCACGTGTCTTGCTTTGGAGATTCCCTGAAGATATGGAACTGTTTGAAGGCAAAGGAATTTGTAGAATATCCTGTAGGATGTTAACAATTAGATTAATATAAGGAACTGTCACAATTTTCTTCTGTAAATCATTATCTGCATGAAGATTCTTCCTTTTACTTTAAAGGTCTAAGGAGAGAAAAAAACCTTCTGGAGCTCGATGTTCTATTTTAACACTAAAATATAGCATCAGGGTCCTCATGTTAAATCTTATTATGACAACTGAAAAAACGCTATGCTTAAAAATCAAAAAAATAGTATATGGTGGGCACATTTATTCGTTACTTGTATGCATTTCACATGAAATAAGAGAAGTCTGCTATTACCTAAGAATGTAACAAGTTATGTATTAAAGATATCCATAATTATTAAAGAAAACACTTTATGTTATTCCAAAAGATATCTGTCTTGAAGTATTGCTGGCTGAACTAGACATACACAGATTTGCACAAGCTCACAAGTAGAAATCATATCGAACCTCTTTTTTCCACACCATCTAGGGAATAGATTTGAAAAAAAATTTCTCCATGGTACATTACATGCAACATCTTGCTGAGAAAAGCCATTCTGCTTTAGTCAAGAGAGATAAAATGAACATATCCAAAATATGTTTTCAATGTCTCGAGTGAATATATATATGCATGTGTGTATATATCTCTCTCTGTATGTATATGCTTTCTCTTTTCCTTAGGTGATTTTATTTTCCACTGGAGATTGTAAATGTCTTTTTCATCCTTTGTTTTGCAACTATAAAGTAGGATAGCTTTTTCAATGCATTGGAAATGTGCAACCTATTTTGAAACTTCAAAGGTTTTGCAAAACTACAGACAAAAATCCCTAATGGGTGTTGATTTCATAAATGCCTACGGAAATTAATGTTTTCCATGTGTCTAGAAAAAAATCCACTAGATACAAGTTTCTATCAAGTTCCTTGTGAATTAGCTAACAGTCCTTGAAACTGAAATGACTACAAATAACTCTTTTCTGCTTTCCAGCCAGGTATATCAGCCTGCGAGTATGCAGCCTACAGAAAGTAATAAACAAAACTATTTTTTTCCATTCCTCATTATTATTCACAATAGAAATCTATGAATTTTTATAATTTGAATTACTAAGAACCCTGGCCATATATACTTTTGCTATGAAAAAATAAAATATGTGCTGTTGTATCCATTTTTAAAAAGATCATGTTCAGGGAACGACTGAGTAGAGAATGCAGGGTACTGAGGGGGAGACTCAATGTGTAGTCTCACAAACAACTCCAGGATTTCTGAGAATGAGTCCAGTATATCAGATGAAGACAGTGGGTTTTGTTACACTCTTTTCAGTGCGCTCATGATTATGCAAAATGCTGTTATTGTGTTACACACTAATTAACATGGGGAACACCTTGAACACATTATGCAGCCTTATTTAGTTATTTCATGAAATGGATTTTTTCCACTAGGTGATCACAGTCATTCTTTTCTTGAAAAATTCCCAAAGTAATCAAGTAAGTCTTATGAAGCAATATGTCAGTTTGAAGTTAAACTTTAAGAGGGACCTACTTTCATCACTTATCTTCAATAAATCATGTGGTGGTTGGGCATTTTCATTAAGTCTTTCTTTAATGAGGAAGGTGAAGATTAAAAGTTGAATGTAAAGTGTTGGACCTGTGAGCCCATGAGAGTTACATCTCAAAGCAAAGGATCATGTAATCCTCTGTGAAGGATATTCATTAAATTAACAGCAGGCGAAAAAAAGGATGTGGCTGATGGGAAAGGTGTCATACTGGAGCAAGATCAGAAAAGAGAGACATCAAAACACAACAGACCACGTGCAGCACACATATTTCTACACTCATGAGTTTGCACCAGGAGGTGCTGGTTCGTTGTAATCCCAGTAAGAAGGGCACTCGGACTCTGTGAAGTATTGCTTAAAATACTGTTTATTGCAGCTAACACTATAAAGAAGATGCAGTTAGTACAGATAATCTTACGTCCCTTCAGGTGCTGGGAACCCCGGGTTGTACACCGTCGAATGGGCCTCCAAGCAGGGTGCAGCATCCCGTGCAGGTCTTGTCCATATAAAGGTTACCCAATATTTCAGTCTTCTGAGTCCTTGTGAGGTTTTCCTGATAGAAAATAACTCCACTTATCATTTTCACTGTCAAGCAAAAAAGGTGTATGCGTGATAATTTGTTGCTGCTGTTTTAGATAAAGGCAAGGACCCACAGGTGGTACTGTCGGAGGGACCAAGTGGCAGCTGCCCACAGCCGGCTTCATTACAATTAGCAAACTACATTTATGCTGCAACCAGAGGATGTGCACAGCACAACACAGACCTGAAGGTCATGTTGTGCGCCCAGCACAGTGCAGGCCTGCACCTGTTCAGGGTAATTGCTGTGTGCGTCACTAACTCCTCCATATACAACTATTTTTTGGTCAGGATCTCTGCACATATATACATACATGTCTATTTTGCCTCCATATAGCAAAAGCTCCTTTTGTGCTCCAAAGTGAACCAATGCATTGTATTCAAATCTGCACACATTAAAAATCTGTCCATGTCTATTGCAAACACTCCTTTGTACAGGTCTCTGTGTCCGTCAAGTTAGAATTGTGCACGAAGTCAGATAGGTTTATAATTATGCAATTTATAATACCTCCAAATGCTGTTAAAAGGCTATGTAAGTACATTTTTTGGAAGTGTGCTTTTTGTGCCTGCAGCTGAAAATCTGGCTATACTTGCATTTGAATTTGTTTTGTTTTGTCACACACTGTTACTTGATATTATATGAATAAATAATCCATGAGCTAGAAAACACTCTAAAATCAAAGGAACGAAGTCAGTTGCATTATTAAAGAGGGATTAAAATAATTTGACATGAAAGGCATTTTAGAGACAATAGAGCCTGTCTGATTTAGTGATGTGCACAGAAGTTAATACATCATTCAGCGCTGCTACCACCTGACAGCTGTTCAACATCTAATGGGAAATGTGATGGTGGTCACAGTCCAGTTCGTAGTGGACAGGTGTTGGCATCACAAAAATCATCATCACAACTGGCACTAATTGGCACCTTTGTTGACAGTCTCAGCAGAGAGGCCAGTGATTGAATCAGCATGGAGGCTGCCTTGCAAGCTCTGCTGGCGTAGGATGCTGGGCTCGGCTCTTCCTTCACCGAAACCATCCTTAGCTTTGCATATATTTCAAAGCAACACAGTCAGGTCCTGACACTCTTTATTTGCCTGTAAATTCTATAAGCATGCGCATTGCTGTGGCATAGCTCTGGAAGTGATGCCTCTGTACAGAGGGTTAGACATATCTCAGGGAAACTGAAACCTGGCCACCGACACCGGCCAACAGAAGAGTCTGTGGACTTGGACTTGGGGTGGAAGAAGACCAAAGGGGATGAAACCAAGGTTGAAAAGTCAGGGTGTAAAGGAGAAGCCACACATGACACACACGAGGCTCCAGTCTCATCCAAGCTTTTCTAATTTTAGCTTATTTTAGATGCAGATGTGATTCTGTGGACTTCTAGTAGCCACTTGACTCCTCCGTGGCTCAGTTTATTCTTTTGTATGAAGATCATAATATTTGTCTCACTCTCAGACATAACATGAGTCTTTGCTAACTAACCAATGGCTTGAAGTACTTAAACACCTCTGATGGAAGTTAATAGACACATTAAAACTCAGGCTTCAAATTTATAGGAACTTTGGTTTCTTAATAATTCTGTTAAATGAGTTGCAGGCAATGACTATTGAATGTATCTGTTTTACATTTATGCATCTTTCCATTCACTCTGTTGATATTAAATACAGTTTCTTCTTCCACTCAGCCTGCCTTGTCCAAATCAACGATTAAAACTAATTTTCCTTTGGTGTACAGAAACCTGTGCTGTTTGTGGGTTAATTATCACTTCTTTTTGTTTTTTTTAGCTCTATAGACAAATGTAATATAGGTCAATAACGTGACTGTAGAATTTAAGAATGTTTTTATGGTAATAAAAAGAAGTAAAAAAATGGGTGATAGCTTTGCTTGCAATTAGCAGCAGTAACTGAAGTATAGAGAGGCTGTTAGAGCTCATTAGTACCTTTTTCCAAAGTGAAGAAAGAAAGGCAGGCAGGCAGGAAGGAAGGACGAAAAGCAAAGGAAGTAAAGAAAAAGAAGAAGTAGGGAGGTTGCGAAAAAGGAAAGAAAGAACAATCTAGTTTCATGTGTATGGAAAAAATACTGAATTTGTTGCACATCGCTTTGTCAGTGTACAGATAAAAGCAAGAAAACCAAACTGGAAAACTGGCACACAAGGTCAGGTAAAATATATCATAAAGGACTGAAAAAATTATGTAAAAATTATGTAAAAATTATGTTAAAAATTTATAGCATTGTACCTGAAGCCTACCTTCATTAGAGATGATAAAGCTATAAGATAACATGAGCACTTACAGAGGCTCAAAACACCACTGAGCCAGATTCTGATCTCTCCCCATTGATTTTTCTCTGCTGTATTACATCTGTTTTCAAGGAAATGTCTTCTCATTTACATGCATCTACATAAATTCAGGATCAAGCCACCACCTTGTACTTCCTCCAGTGTTAATAATGAGCGGTGGCTGCTACAGTGTGCTCCTAAAGACACTCTGGAAAAAGAATATGTCATCGTTAGCCAAATGAGGGGAGAGAGGGAGAGAGATTGCTAAATGTTTTCTCTCTAGCCCAATTAAAGGAGAGAGAGCAAGACAAAGAGAGGGGGAAGGCGTGCTAGAGGGAGAGCTGTGTACGTGACAGATTTCTTCCTGCCTTTAGCTACAAGAGCATTCTCGTTAGGTAGAACTGAAAAAGACAGGAGGATGTGGGAATACAAAGGATAAATCCTTCCACTGAAATCAGACTGTGGCAGCATGGACCATCAGTCTGAGCTGCACATTAACTTCCAAAAATAGCTTGCTGGGGAAGGAAAGAATATGATAACAAGCACCCTATTGTCATTGTTGTTCTTAAGAAAAATTATCCATGCAAATATGAAGGAGTAAGGCTGTCTCCCTGCTGAGATCCTCCTTGGCCCTCCATGGTCACTGTTCATTTCTGTTCTAGAGGGAGAGAACTGCTTGTGTACGAAGGACTTCGCCAGTCTGGACATTGCTGAGCTCACTGACAAGTGCCAACTCACTGTTGATAAAACAAGCAGAACTTGATCCCATTAAATTTTTGTGTCAGCAACTTCAGGCCTGCCAGAAAGTGTGTCTACATCTCAAACCTCATGCTAAGTCACAAATTCATGCTGTCCCACCCACTGGGCCTGGGCACTGTCATGGAGGGTGGTAGCTCACCTGGCCCAGACCTATGCCAGGTACCATGCCAAAAATTTCACATGACAGATGATTGCAAGCCAGCACTTGGGGCCATATGCCAGGCCAGTTTATGTTTCTTCATGACTCGGAAGTCTCTGGGGTTGAGTGCACTGTTTAGGACTCCAGGTGCTATGCAGGGAGTCAAGGCTTCTAGCCCAAGCTAAAAACTGTGGTGTGAAGGTTTGCATGTACATTACTGAATCTGGGGAGACTGTTTTCTTTCCAAACACAGAAAAGAGCACTCCATCCAGTCATACAGCATGACAATGTATGTACATTATCTCGTATGTCAGAAGAGTACCTGCTCCTGTAGGCTGCAGCAGAGATACAAATGGGCTTGCTAGAAAGATTTCTTTGCAACCCCCAGCTCTGCTGCTGACTCCACATGCAGCTCATGGCACCTTTCTGCCATGCTGTGATCAGATATTAAAGATATATCCAGCCCGTGGACCTCAATCTGCATGCTTCTGATTGACTGCGTGTCACCCATGGTCCATTGGCAGGTCCATGGTGTCTGCAACAGGACAAACACATGAGTAGGCAGGTGATGTGTGAGAGTTAAATGAAAAGTCCTTGTGTCCAGATCCTCAAGTTTAACAGGACTGCATGGCTGCATGAACATACAGGCTTTTTTCCGTAGGTTATAGAGACCTATGACCAAAGGTAACTTGGAAGGTGGGAGTTTCCTTGTCATCATATTGCACACCAGCCCCTGATGGGATTCCAAGATTACATCCCACACTGTTCTCATTACCTGCACAATGGCCTGAGCCATGCAGAAAGCAGACAAGATCACCTTGCATCCCTATTTATATATAATGCTCAGACACTGAGCTGAGTGATAAAAAGCAGGCTTGATGTGCCTGGTATAATCCAGTTCCCAAATGTTGAATTCCTGTTACTTATTTTAAATCTCTCCATATTTCCTTGCCTTCTGACTAAAATGTAGCAGCTTTGTGAGCTAAGCTATAGCTGCCCTTTTACCGTTTCAAGTGCCAGAAGCTTTAGCTAGGGAAAAAGATTTTGTAAAGACGTTGTGCTCTGGTCGTCTTACACACTGTGGTTTCTCCCAATAACTAAAAAGAAGTTGAGAAAGCTCCCAGGAAAGACTTGCATTACCAGCCTCTTGCTGTAATTATTTTTCAATCTGTGACTCCTGAGTCCCCATCCTGGGAGACCTTTTGGCTTGTTCCATCATCAAGCCATGACTGGATTAGATTTTTTCCTCCTGCAAAGAGACTTATTTTCTGTATTCACCACTTACCTGAGCACAGACAACAGAAGGGGAATATTTGCTCTGGCTTCTGGTTGTCCAGCAGGACTCACAGGATGATTTCCCAGGCCTTCTAATGAGGAACACCGGACAGGAATGGCTCCGTGAACTCTCCTGTCAGCACAGCAGAAGATGGTGGGAAAAGCAGCCTATGCTGCTTTGGGGAGAAGGGTAAGTCTGCCAGGAAGACTGGCAGTAGCCCAGACTCATGCAAGCGAGCCCAGTTCAGTTTTGTTTGTACAATGGCAAACAAACAGGAGGTGAGGGAAGACTGCGATTAGGGTCCAGATGCTTTCAATCTCCTTACAATATTTTTAGATTATCCCAAAATTGTTCCTGGTTATTTATATATTACAAATATTCTAGCTAACAATGACAATTTCATAAGATTTCCATTCAAAACTCTGAAAGTTTGTGTCTCTCAGAGGGCTTTTCACACATTAGATTCTTTTAACCTCTTTTATGGTTCATTTCTTAAGAAGTACTAATCTCCTCAGTAAAAAGCTGCCCAACTCACATTTGTAATACTCAAGTTTTGTCTATTTTTCAATTAAGAATTCTGGCCCGCTAAATTCTGACATTTTAGCAGTGCACTCTGTGCTGGGTGCTAGCAAAATCAGTGACTACATGACTGAGTACTTTCAGCTCCTCTGTCCTGAACTGCAAACATCACAAGATCTGAAATAGAAATGTGATCCCTTATGACTGAGAACAAGATGCTGAATTCAGTTTGATTTAGTGCTAAAGCCTGCCACCTTGGGAAATATAAAGGCTAGCTAAAGAAATGGTATCTTATTTGCTTACAAATGCCATCTTCTAAAATATCATAGTTAAGAAGAAATGAATCACTTATTGTTTCTGTTGGAGCACAATGGTAAAATTTAATGGACAAATGTGAGTTAACTCCAGCTCATGTACAAGGGGCTGAAAACCCATCACATAACTGGATCCCTCTAACATTTACAAATGGCACTTCTTTGTGCCCCAGCCTGGAAATAAGGGCTTTACATTACCCAGGAATGGTCTAAGGTGATGTAAGGAGGAAGGAGATGAGTACAGTCATCTTTATTATGATGCAGATACTACTCAGACATTTTCTGATCACTTTCCCCTTCCTGTCGTATCTCAACCACTGCAAAGTCTGCCTCACAGTAAGGAGGCTGAAGTCATTAACTTCAACACACAGCGATTTAATTTTTATATAAAAATACTGCATTAAATAGGAGAGTTTTCTGCAAAAGTTACCAGTAAAAATTCAATCTCAATCAGCAAGACCAACGCAAAAGGCCAATCGAGTCTGAATTATCAGTCAGCACTTCAGTAACATTCCAATTATTTTCATCATTCAGAATGACCCTTGCAGTATTTTGAAATTATATTTAAAACTGTAGTGGTTATTAATCAGGGAGCTATGGCAAGCCAGCATCACGATCAGCAGAAGGGTGGAGACAGATGCTATATCATTTTGATCTTGCTGAATAAATTGCTTTTAAGCACAAAACTTCTTGCAACTGTATCTCTTCATCATTTGGATGTCCAGAATAACAAGCAAAGTATCTTGTGGTGGGTTAGAGGGCTTTTATGACATGTCACAAGAAGAAAAATGAAAATAAATTACACCTATCTCCCACCAAAACTGCATGACTTTTTTATTCATATAGACCTAATCATTAAATCTCAGTTTCTTAGCAGTTAGGACGCACAGTGGGACCTGCAGTAGCCCTGATTGTAGCAAACCAGAACTGGAATGAGTTGTTAACTACACTTGTTTAGGACTGATGTTTCCTTACAGGAAATAAAAAGAATTTATTTTTTTTTCTTTTATTTATGAAACTCCATGGCTACTATTTTTGTTTGTAGCATTCATTCACATTTTCACTACGTAAAAAGCAATACTCTTAAAATCTTCTTAATAATATTACTTAAATACTTGTGCTTTTAAGAAGAAAAACAACATTCATTTTTTGCTTTTAAGCAATTTTGGGACTCTTGTATTCATCTGCTTCATCTTCTTCTGAAGCGTAGCTAAGTTATGTCCTGAGCATCATCACTTGGGTATTATTAAAGAAGTGATGTAATTTTGCATCATCTTATTTCTTATTCCAAGCAAAATAAATGGCTAATGGTGGCGTCAGTGGTTTCTCTATTCCTTTAAATTTCTATTTCCTATGGATCCGCAAAATTTTATTACAATGCTCAGTAAATCTGGTCAAATTTACTTTTATTATCTTTAAAAAAAGGAAGGTCACTAAGGCTATTTTTTCAAGTAATGCTCATGTTTTTCAGTGATCTTAAACATTAAATAAAGCAATTTATTTTTATGTATTAAAAATAGGAGCTGTCAAGCACTGGGTTTACATAATCCTATTTCTGATTAAAGCACCTCATTTAGAGAAGCTAAAAGTGCCGGAAACTGCAGATAATAAAGTGTTATCTGAGGAGTATTTTATTTCTCTGCAACACAGTTCAGACAAACCCATTCCATGTAATTATCCACACAAAGAGCTGCTGGATTCTGTTTCAGTTAAAAAAAAATCAGAAAAATCTTTAAAGCTTTTCTCTGCATTAAAGCCACTTCAATGCCAACTGTACACACTGAAAACATCTCCTAGAAGATCCATAATTCAGTTAGCTTCTGAAGAATGAGGAAGAGAGCTGCACGTAGGATTTCCTTGGTTATTACAGTACTAGCCTAAAAAGCCTGTGTCGTCTTTGGTATCAGTTGAATAAGATTGAAGCAATTTAACTTGTTAATTTTATTTGATTCTGGCCACCACCCCTAGATAAGAAGAGCCACGAAGGCTGCAAGTCTGGGTAAACACTGAACCTGAAGCATCACCCTTAGCTTTGGCATTGAGAAGGAATTGACCAGAATTTCCCTGTGGCTACCAAAAAGACACTTTACCCAACTATCATCAAGCATTCCTTTTGTGGGGAACGCTGTGCCAGAAGCAAGTGAACTAAGGGAAAGATCCTTCCGTATCTGCCATCTTTTAGATACTCTCCTTATGCATCTGCTACCAGCCACTGACAGCGCTGCACCTTTGGACTGAACTCAGTGTGATTTGTCCTATGGGTCAGTCCTACACCCTTTCTACTCAGCTGCTTTGAACCAGTAAATCTTCTGCTCTTCTTCTTTCCACACTGCTTTTTGCAGATACTCTTGATTTATTTTATATAGACACAAAACCCAGAAATATTCTTGCCAAATGGTTACCTAGCATCCTTATTAATTACAAATTGAGTGCATACTTCAATTATCATGACAGGAGGTGTAAAGGTGTCAAAGACACTTTAAAAAATTCTCACAAATATTACAGAAAAATCCCTTACAGCTCAGTTGTAGCATCTTCTGTCAAAGCAGAGACTTTGGGAAAATTCGGTCTGAATAACAGCACATTCATGCTTCAGCAATTTCCACTGAAACATTACAGCATTCTCATTGAAAAGGAAAGAGGTTTGTTCTGATTTTCTCTGATTTCCCAATGATTTTCCATAAGACTTGGCTCTTCCTAGTATGGAATAACATGCAACTGAATGACAAGAAAATGCAGTGTGCCTAAACATCGTGTTTAAACAGCAAAACGAAAACCAATCCAGGCAGTGTTAGCAACACAGCAAACAGATGAGGAGGGGATATTTAGGGCTATGACAACCAATCCAACCATGTGTCTGGACAGATAATACAACACATAGGAGGAATGAAGTTATTTACTGGCTGCAGCTCCTGTATGATACCAAGTTATAACTCTCCTCTTGTACTCTGACATGTTCATTTCATGATATTTCATTTGTTGAAAACAAGTGGATGAAGAAAAAAGTGTCTTACTTATAAGCACCTGCGAGAAGCTTGGGCTTTAAACTATCAAAAAGGGGTTGTGCATGTTTTGCTTTTAATTAAAGCTCATTTGGTAAGTGTACAGCTATACACCACCAGGTAAAAGGCACTTTCTTTAACTTTCTTCACAATTGTGTCAAACTCCATTTACATAAATATTCAACTGCCATACAATATAATAAGCACAAACTGAGAGGAAAACATGCGAAGGAAAGTGTAATTTTTCAGACATATGATAGATTTGCAAAGTACAATACACTTGACTTTGAAATATTGCCACAGTTTATTACACTGGTTACACAGATAATTTCATCCTCCTTATATATCTGGGTGATCTTTATATTCTACCTTAATAAGTGCAACAAGTATGTGACAACTCTGAAATTCAGCCTTTCAAACATACTCTTTGTGTCTAACTTTAAGGATGCACTTCGAATTTTACAGTTTAAAAGTATCTGAAATTGCTACACTTCTATTTTTTCCCCATATGAAAACACCAAATTTGATTTTAAAACATATTGCACTTAGAATAAGAATTAACATCACTAAGTCTTACCTCAGTAGGTCATCTAATACCCCCCAGAAAATAAACTGGAAATTATTACTGGCACAGCTGAAGGAGATGAAAGAAAAAACATATTTAAAACATTGAAACCATAATAACATTCAAGAACTAACGTATTAGAGTAGTCGTGACCATAACATATTCATGTGCTATACTGAGGACTCTGAAAAGCAGTTTTAAATAAGCAGTTATAAACACTTAGCTGGTTCAAGAAATTCTAACAATAAGACACTGCATGAATGATAAACACCTAAGCAGAAACCAAATTATTTGCTTTATCCCCAAAGCCAACACACAGTCTTTCAGCATCAGAAACTCTATGAAATTGGAATATATGGGTACACACTTCTGAAATATCACCTTTTCATCCAATTGAAGTAAACAAACATCTTGCACACTTCAACAATGAATTGAAGAGTTTCCTTCTACCCCTGGGATGCAAAATGAGAGCAAAAATAAGCACTGCATTCATGCTTTGTAGTTCAGAAGCGAGCAATTCTCTGTCTTGTTTTCTCTGAAGAGCATAAAGGAGCTTGCCTGTGTAGTTTGTGGAATGAAATCCAGGATGCAGCTATAGTTAAAATATTTCAGAAAGCGTAGCCATTCCACATGTTCTGCCTGATTTCTGCTGCTGGAATAGCTGGTAAAATATAACTTCACTCTTCGTTTGGGGAAGGGATAACTCTTGAGTAGAATAACAAAATTATTGTAACACTAACGACTGTTACATATGATATGGTAGTATTTGAAATGCATGGTTTGGGTAAATAAATAACTGTATGACTTTTATGCACAAGTGACAGACTGGAAAGGCTGACAAACCAACCAGAATAAGCAAACGATACAAGCTTTCTCTTCCAAACCTGGAAATGTCTGACCCTCCTTCAGTGAAAGTGCGGGCTACATTCTATTTCTGTGTAATAGTTGGCCTTTCTGGTAATACTGCAAATCAGCATGCTGCTTCTGTATACTACCAACCACTAACCAGAGCTGAGGCTCGAGGTGGTAACAGCCCTGCCCACATAGGCATCTGTCTCTGAATCGGAAACCATAGGATCATTATCATCTACAATTCCTGATACTTTAGCTGGGTTACAGTACACTGTTCTCTAGTTCTACGCAGGAAAAATTAATCTGGGAGAAAAAAACCTAGCTCCTGGATGGCTGTGGAATTCCACACCCACTCAAGAGAAGTGCTAAACTCTTTCCACTTTCAGTGAAACGTAGAAGAGGGGTTTTTCTGTTGGTGTGTTGTACTACACAGGTAATCTCAGATACCTCATGTCTTTGATACTTCTCACATTAGGAAGGTATGTATCATTCTTCTCTTTACTGCACCCCAAATACAAGAAGTAATGAGGAGGATTTTGGTTTTTATTGTTTTTCATTTTTCATCTCTCTTTTTTATCCCAAACCTTGATATATCTGGTTCCTTTAAAAAAAAAAAAAAAAAAAAAAAAAAAGCTTTTTTTTTTTAAGGCTGGAAATGTGCTGAGCTGTCTAAATAATTGTTTCCAAAGTGCCTTCTGTAAAGAGTTAGATTTTATGACCACTGAGATGCATCCTCAGCCATATGTAGCAGGCCAATGGTGACATTGCAACATCAGGATAATCAAAGAAGTGTACAGCACTCTAAACAGCTAACGCACAGAGTCCTGGGGTCATTTCCTCATCCAGCATGATTCTCTAAACGTGTCGGTCTGAGTTCATATTGGATGTAAACTATTTTACATTGCGTGCTTAGCAGAATTTAAATGTGATGTGACATTAATAAAGCATAAAGGAAAAATGCTAATGCAAGAACTCTTTCACATCATATCTGTGCTGGGCACCCATTCTTCTCTATTAAGGATCAATTTTAGCAATGCCTGTAGTTTTGCTTGGCTCATTTTTTCCCCCAGTGCTCAGAGGAGTTTTTAGTGCACTAAGTGGGCTCGACTCTTAAGCTATTAGATAGCCCTGTTCATCGAGTTATCTTGATGAACCAGAAAAGCAATAGACAGACTTTTTAACACACAGTGAAGTGGTGAATTATTTCTTTCTTCGTGAGTACGTTTCATGAACCTTCTTCCAACAATAGGAACTCACATGCTATTTTTACAATGCTGGTAGAATAAGAGATTTGTTTGTGTCAGATTTTACACCTTTGTCCTCTTCTTAAACATCATTAAAATAAAATCAGTTTAAAATCTCATGACTTCACCCACTTTTTAGACCCATGAAGGACAGAATGTTGTTTATTTCAGTTGAAGGGCTTTTTGTAATTGCCAGCAAAAATATAAAAATCTTGAATGACAGAGCACTTTCTCCGGAGGCTGCTTTGAAAAAATCACGTTTCCAAGGGCATATGTACAAACCCAGTACAGAATCATCGAGTGTGTTTGGTAAACTCCAGTAAAAGCATGCACTGCATTGCAGTCCGTCCCTGATTCTGCCACCCCTGCAGCTCTGGAGCTGCAGGGTGTGATTAGCAGCACCACGCTACCTTGTCACCCCCAAAGCAAGCACACCAGTAGCTGGTCACTCCCCACAACTCCTTGCCACTCTTCCTTTGCTTGGAGACAACTGCTGTTAACCACTACTCTGTGCCCATTAGCAGTTGTTGTATCTGCCCATCACCAGCTCACTCCGCACATCTAGAGTAGATCACCCACATTTGCAAGGACCTCTGCTCATCCACCGGGCCAGTGGATGAACAGTTTGAGGAGGAGACAAAGGAGAAGAGAGACGAGGCTTTCTTTCAGATCCTTTCTCTTCAGATCATTACCTGTGCAACACGGGCTGGAGTGCCTTTCGCCTCCTAGAGATTAATTAAGTGGCTTGCAGATAGGACATCCTCATCAGCCTCCCCGCAGATGATGCCTGCAGTGGGCAATGAGCCAAAAGTCTCCAAAATGACACCTTCGCCCCCCACCCCAGAAGTTTAGATCAGCGCAGGCCATTCAAGAAATTGCTGGCAAATAATACTTCTCCTCTTTCAGATCCATGTGATGCCTCGCCAGCTCAGTGTCTGGCCTGGCTGTATTTGAGCAAGCAGTGGGTGAAAGGGCTTTCTGACAGCCCAATCTCATACGGATTGAATCTGTTGTGCAACCATGCTGCAACTACATTTTTCAAAGCTATTGTTTTTCAAAGGTTATTTTTAAATACTTTTTTTTTCCCCTGCTTGATCTTCCTACTTTTAAAAGGCCACACAGGAAGATTTGTTGGTAATTTGCTACGTAGATAGTAGGGAGGTGGGAAAAAAGATTTCACTTGGCACCTGGATGGGCAGTCATTCATAAGTCCTGGTCACAAGGGTGTGATGCTTGATCTCACACCAAGGCAGAGTTTCATTTCAGTCTGTTTCTGCCATTATGACTGACGCAATCCCTGTTTTTCTACTGGCCCTCAAAGACTAAATGCTGCTTTCTGTGACACAAAAAAAAAGTGACAGAAATACGATGTGGGGTCTGACAGACTGTCGGAATTAGTGTCTTGCTTAGTGAAACTAAGGATAAACTGGCATAAACTGGGGGGCAAGGTCTACCTTTCTGCCAAAACATTAGGTCCCATTTTTCAGCCTCCTTTTTAGATATTCGTCCCAAACACTTTCTGCAGGAAAGGTACCCCAAAGTCATCTCTTTCAAGAAAGACACAGCCTCAGTGTATGAAGCCTTACAGCCTGCAAGTATCCCGGCTGTATCTGATATTATGCACATAGCTCTTTCCAGAACTGTGTGTCCTGTCCAGGCATATAAATTCAACAGGCTTGGTAAACAAGTGGCCCAAAGGGAGCTGCTACCGGCTGCATTATAAATATTCAAGACCCCCTCAACCATAATTAGTTTATTCCCTTATGTTGACTTTAATACTTTCCCCCTCCTCCCAGTCTGTATATTTTTTTAGAGTTCCTCCTTTAGAACAAAAGCTTGCCCAGGCAGTTTTATCCTCTAAGTACAAAGAAAATCTTCTGGCTGTGCAATATTACTGTAAGTATATCCCATACATACAGGAGGGAAAAAATCTTTCCTCCTTTCACAGAATCTCCTAGATTGGAAAATACCTGTAGGATCATCTCGTCCAATCATTAACCTAACACTGACAAGCCCACCACTAAACCATGTCCCTAAATACTATATCTACATGTCCTCAAATACCTCCAGGGATGGGGACTCCACCACTGCCATGGGTAACGTGTTCCAATGCCTGATGACCCTTTCAGTAAAGAAATTCTTCCTCATATCCAATCTAAACTTCCCTTGGTGCAACTTGAAGCCATTTCCTTTAGTTCTATCACCTGTTACTTGCAGCACAGGTCGACTCCCACCTCTCTGCAACCTCTTTTCAGATAGTTGTAGAGAGTGATAAGGTCTCCCCTGAGCCTCCTTTTCTCCAGGCTAAACAACCCCAGTTCCCTCAGCCGCTCCTCATAAGACACATGCTCCAGACCCCTCACCAGCTTCATTGCCCTTCTTTGGACACGCTCCAGCACCTCAATGTCCTTCTTGTGGTGAGGGGCCCTTTCTTACGAGTACACTAGAGTTTTATTATCCTCCATGTTTCTTCTGAAAGGAAACATCACAATTTATGTGCTTTGCTCCTCCAAACATCGTATCCTTCTGCGTTTTTCTTGTTTTTTAAATTTTTAAACATGAAAAAGCGTAACTTACAGTTTCATTCCTATCAATGGTAAAACTGGCTTTGCTGCTGTATGACCCAGAAGTTCTGTGAAGTGCCTCTGTTCCTGTCAGAAGCATTGCACAAAGCTGGAAAATATAGTGTTGGGGATTGCCTATCACAAAACATATTTTGTTGCATATTTGCAAAATGAAGCATACACACATTAAAAATTAATCAGTGATACAAAGACAGAAAAATACACAGAAAATCTAGCCAGTTAAAGAGGCAAGGGATAAATTAATTGAACAAGAAATTACCTCTTCAAATAGTGATTTCTAATATTTGGCATTGGAAGGAAAATAAACCGGAATATTTCTGGGTTTAAAGAAGTTAAGTTCAGACAAAGCATTCCCTGTCCCTTTAAGCTCACTGCACAGTGCCACCTCCTGCTTGGTCAGAGTCCTACCTCAGAGGCTGGCAAGTGGGGACATGGCAAGCTGAGTTGAGGGTGATGAACCTGTCTGGTTATATTAGACATCCACTGCCATCTTGTCTTCCTGTTCTACAGCCTTTTCTAATGTAGAATGAAGGTTTTCAAAGTCAAACACCAAAACAGTCATGACATAGGATCCTGTTGCTGGAGAGGAATCCAGACTAAGTTCCTTTTGTGGTGCACATAGTACATAACAGTTCAGTAGCTAGAACAGCTGGATTTTATAAGTGACTAATCCACATTTAAACCCAATTTCAAAATGGAGTTACGTTACTGGCCATATCATTATAGAAATATCTTTTGGATTATCATACAATTTAATGACAAAGAGAGTGCTATTAAATGCAGGACTTGGAGCCATGTGTAACTTTCTTCAAAGCTCAAGAAAGTTCAGTTCAAATGTTCGGTATTGGCTCATCTCCATTAATAGTAAGAAAATTTAATCACTTTTGCAGCTAGAAACATTCAAAGAATAAACACTGAGAATAGCTTAGATGATACAATCAAAACAGAACATGGAGATTTGTAAACTGAGTGAGGTGATGTTTAGTCGAGCTGTCAGGGCTTTGAGGGTGCTGCCATCCCTCTCTGTCCCCATCCAGACCCACCCCCAGGGTCTTCACCCACCCTGCCCACAGCCCAGGACCCCTTTTCAGCCCAGCCCAGGGCTGTCAGTCTTTGCACCAGAGATGCCACAACAGGGCTGGTCCCTGGTCCTACCTGCCGGACAGCCCTCAGACCTGCACTGTAGCCATGTTTCCAGCCTTGTCTCCAGCTTTTCCTGGATGGACCCTGGATATAACTGATTACCTCACCTTGTCTAGGACCATGGATGGACCTTTTCCCATTGCCATACCAGTCCTGCTCAATTTTGGTCTGGTCAGTAAAGTTGCGTTCCCTGCTTGTGCCAGGGTTGCCCTTGCTTGGTTCCTGGTGCAACCTCCCTTGAGGAATACCTCTGCTATTGCTTCCCCCTGACAAAAGCAGGGTGAGAATGTGAGGCAGATGATTGCTTCAATCAGAGAAAAACTTTGACTAAATGATTGTAAATGTTCCTGGCTAGATTATGTGATGGATGGTAAGCAAAGTGATTTTATTTAAAAGGTAAAATCTGAAGTGCCGGACCTGTGGCACTGCAGAACAAGCAGTGTCAAAGGGCAGTGTTGGGAGTAAGTCCTTTTATCCCAGACCAACAAGTTGCTTCCTCTGGAAGCGGTGTCTGGTTAGTCATCTCAGTACCAGCTACATGACTGCACAGCTTCACGAGCACAGTTTCATTAGCCTAACTGAGACCTCCCCCTGTCTTGAAGCTGAGTCATTAGGGAATAAAATAACTTTGCTTCTAAAGTTTAGCCATTTTAGAAGTGCCTGAATATTTACACTTTATCTCCAATTTTATCTTTAGGTATCCATCAGGTGCTAGCAAATCAATGGAATCAATGGAATATATGTATATATATTGAACTGAATGCATGTGGCATTCATCTAGTCTCACTTCAGATAATCTGAACTAGTCTATATGTAAACTAGTCATCCTGGGCTCCTTTTTCAGGCAATGGAGAGAAAGATTATTTTTTTTTAAGGGCAAGATCCATCAGACCTATTTTAGACATTATTTTAGCATAAAATAGGTCACATCTTAGAAGACTCCTTAGTGTCTCTCGGCCAGGACAGAGGCTGCTACCAGACTGGGGATAGCAGCGGTGGTGCTGGACGCTGGGCAGCTCTTGGGAGGGATTTGATTAAGGATGAGAAACGGGCTGCCAGGAACCCCAGGGAGTTCAACAAAGTGCTAGCCTGGGGATGGGCTAACTCCCTGCAGCAGGTTGGTCCGGTGCCAAGTCGCTAATGAGCAGCTCTGCAGCCCTTAAGGTGCCAGGCACCAAGTAGGGCAGGAGCGGGCAGTGTACCCAGGCAGCAAGGACAGTCCTGCACCCTGGACTGTGTTAACATGAATATGAACAGCACTGCTGGGGAAGGAGAAGCCAAGGGCAGCCACAAGGGTGTGGGTTTGAGGAAGCTCTAGCAGCTTCAAACAAGCATGCCATGGGGTGCCTGGAGCCTTTGATGCAGCTGCCCCCTGGTTAGAAGGGCCAAGCACCCTTGTAGCTGGTGCTAGGGAGAGGTAGGTTCTTCTTCGGGAGTTTCTTATCTTCTGGGGACAAGGTCCAGCATCACTGGGGAACCCCTGTTACTAGAGGGCTTTGCCAGGGTACTCCTCCCACTCTTCCTCCAGAGCTGCAGCAGCCCTGGTGCCTCCACAAGCATGGGGATCAGGCCCTGGCTGAGTTGCAGGGGACTTGCCACCCTCAGCGGTCTGGACCTCAGCCAGTGCTGCTGGACCAATGGTGTGCGCCAAGTGAGACTGTGCCCCCAGCGGCCATCTGGGTCTCTGGGTTTGCAGCTGTAACGTGGCTCAGGAATCCCCGCATGAGTGACTGTACTGTGGCCTCCAGAGCCAGGGACTCCCTTTTCTGATGGGTTCCCAAGTACACTGGTAGGTGCACCTTGTCTGTCAGTGGTACCTACGTTAGTGTCGGGGCTTTCTCTATTTATATCCTATTGGCACAAAGCACTCTACTAATTGTGAGCTCTAGTAATGTCATTCTTCCTGTAATGGAAATAGACCTATTTAAATATAAAGTCTTTCAAATGACAAAGCAACTTCACAGGTCCTCTAGCTTCTTAAGGCTCCAGTTAATCTGTTTCCTTCTGTCCTCAGGACACCTTTGTGTACACAGGTATCTTGATTTTAAATGTTATCACTCCTACCTTTTCATCCAGAGGATCACAGCCCTAAGTCTGGGTACAGAAGATATAAGCTCATCTTACTCGTTGACCAAAGCTATCATGGTATTTGCCATGCACAATCTAATTTTAACTAGTTTCATAGCTCCCACAACAGGTTACCTGTTCTTGTGCACTATCTACAGGAAACATCTATTTTCTATTAATTTAGATATAGAAGAAATTTGGGAGGGGGTATCCCCCGTTGGAGCGTCCCCCGTTGGAGCGTCCCCCATTGGAACGTCCCCCATTATAGTTTCTTTTTCTTTGATACTGCTTGTTTTTCAAAACCAGCATGTTGCATGGGGTATAGTGAATGGAGCTGAACAAACTCAAAATTTCTGTGCCTGAGCATAAATGAAGCAGATCTGGATATTAAGCTATCAGCCTCTGCCTACGATGGCAATGCAGAAACATGAGGAAAAGCACTCAGTCCACAGGACCAGACTAAAGTTAGTTTAAAGTGAAAATCCCCAAAACACCTGTGGAACACCAGGTCTTCATCCCTAACTGTATCCTTCTTCAAATCTGCTATACTGCACGCTAATGTAGGCATAGTCCTCTTTGCCATAATTCCCCTTCAGCTTTTTCTGATGATAGTAGAACAAAACCACACAGCAACCTCAGCATAAGAATTCAGCTAATATAATCTAAAAATTCCACCTTGTTTTCATCCCTTACACCTAACTATTACGCATCAGAAATCTGGCAGAGAGCTCTGTCAAATTGAACTATTGAACTCAGAGTGGCAAAAGTCCCTCCCCAGGCAAGACATTTAAATCATTTCCAAAGTTAATTTCCTGCTCCCAGACGGAGAACAAATCTAATCGGGTTTACTTCATTCTTCTGACGAACAGGAAAGTGTTCTCTGCATACTCAACAAGGGAAAGTGTCCTAGAAGGCAGCCAGAGAGCTCGCTTTGCAGCACCGAAGAAGCCT
Source organism: Pluvialis apricaria (assembly GCA_017639485.1). NCBI lineage: Eukaryota > Metazoa > Chordata > Aves > Charadriiformes > Charadriidae > Pluvialis > Pluvialis apricaria. Next base: position 101,239,739 of record CM030009.1, read on the forward strand.
CTTCTGCAAAGCAATGCATGTGGATCAGCATGTGAATGGGAATTCAGATGTAACCTGTCAGATCTTCCTGGTCTCCTTCTAACCCCATTTTATAATGAAATTATGAACTGTTTACAAGCTAACAGTGCACATGGGAGATTGAAAATAGTCAGAAAAATATAGTATGGCTGCAGGGGTATGTTTCAGAAAACTGGCTATGCTTTTGAAAAGACCCTCCTCTGGTCCCTCCGGATTCCTGGTGACCAAGGCTTTTTCCAGGTTCTAAGGATATTTCCATGAAATCTTCAGATAACAAAACTTCAATAGGCATTGGAGAGAACTGAATGAGGTTACTAGATGACTAAAGAGAGTTTGTAGAAGAGCGAACAAAAGCGTATCTACACATGGGAACAAAAGTGTATAAACATGTATATATGATACAGTTTAAGATAAAACATGGTTAATTAACATCTAAGTCACTGTATCATCAAAGGTGGAAGACAACTAGTATTAACTTTCTAAACAAAAGAGTTGTCAGATTCTATTTCTGCATGCATTTTTACAATTCCACAAGAAAAAGGTATATAATAGCACCTGAGCTCCTAAGTATTTCTCGTTTCTTTTGAACGAATTAGCAGATTATATATTTAATTCTTTTTAAAGCAGTTTAACTTTAACTAAAATTTTCCCAATTTCAGCATAAGATATATGACTTTTATTGCTCTGCAGAGCCAAACGCTATACTTTGAAAAAACCTGAAAATATTGATATCGTCAATTTAAGTTTACTTAGTAGTACTAAGCTTTCAGTGCATGCAAAGAAATCAGATGTTCATTGCTAAAAGCATAAATCCTCATTTATATTTAATTTTAATGTTTGTGCTTTTATTTGTGCATGATATGTAAGTACAAGGATGAATTACTTAAATGGATATAGAGTTCTTAAGTAAGTACAGTATTTCTATAAACCAGGGGAAAAAGTAAACTTCATCAAGCTAATGCTGCAGGGATGAACAATCATAACAATTAAAATCTCACCATTAAAAAATGATTAGTTCAAGTCACTGAGAACTATTTTTTCAGGTCATTGAAAACTGTCATTGAAAACTTGGTCACTTCCAAGTAGCTCGTTCATATTAATTGCTTTACTCAGAATGTATCTCAGCTGCTTTACTCCTTACTTCTGTCTGTCCAGAAATTCTTCTTTCTGCACTCAATTTTATTGCTAGAGATCAATGGAAATTTCTATTCCTGGTGAGCAATAATATAACTTACTGTACAGCATGATCAGTCTTGCTACAAAAATTGAGACAGTTAATGCCATCACTTACTTCCTTAATTTTACTTTCTCTGACAAGCCCACGTAAACTTTTGCATAACCAAAATATGCATACCTCCAAACTACTCCTCAGTGAACCTAAAATTGTCCAGTGAACTAAAATTGACCCTTCCTGGCACTTAAAGAAAAGAAGATGTTTCTTCAGATATGCTGAAACAAGCTCAGCATGATCAAACTAGCATGCTAATTTTTCAAGGATCGCTTCTAGAGCCCTACTATAACAAATTATATTACCTAAGGGTAATGGGTGGAAGAGGGAAACCCGGACCCTAACTGAAAACTGTAGGAAACCTTTCTCCCATATTGACCTTCAGCAGCATATAATAGAGGAAGAAGCATCCCAGTTTCACTCCTGTATCTTCAGACTTTGTCTGTTCCCCACATTTTAAGGTAGGTACTACTAAGTGCATCTTCCTACAAATCCTAGACTATGGTCTAGGTTTAATATGTGTTATCTGCAATAAAATAAGTAGGTTTTATTTAGTTAGTAAAAAAACATTATAACTAACATTTCTTTGCCCAGTAGTGAAAAAAATTTCATAAGGTCTTTTTTTGTAGATGCGAACTTCCTCTGTATTGCAAACGTTTCACTAGCTCAGACTGTATTTTGATAAAAACCGATATTTGAGCAATATGCTGTGAAAACACTCCATTTATCTATATACTCTGTTGTTATTAATGTGATATTACATTACGATGGAAGAACTCTTAAGTTTAAAATTTTTTTTTTGGGTATTGTCTGCTCTCCAGCAGATGCTTACAGGATACTTCTGCATTCCATTACTTAACATTTTGTGTGCTCAGCAAAGTAATCTTTTTTATCAAGTTACAAGATTAATACTATGTAATAATTATTTTTTTCTTTAAGAAACTTGGGTGGCTGTGATTTAAAACAAGCCCATTTATGCAACAGCGTAACACAATGGGTGGAGACAAATCCCGTAATGCCACCTTTATTGTGCATCATCAGCCAGGTGATTGTACCACTGGATATTTTCACCCTCTAACTTCAAAACGCAGATAGTTAAAAGTTAAAATCAGGATGTACAAGAAGGAATTAATTGACTGCTTCAGGTAATTTGGAAAGAGCCCACAATGTTTAAAGCACATGAAAACAATGGATCCATGTAAACTATTTAGATAACTGCATGAGAGTGAACATATTTTTAACAACTTTTAGCAAATGCTAAGTTGTCCATACAATGAACTTTACTGCTTCTTCTACTTCATTACAGTACATTTCTTGGCAAAAGTTTTGCCATAAGTATCTAACAGTCTTGCTTTTGGAAACTGCAATTTCATCCAATTATTTCATAGGATGCGACAGAAAAAAAAAAGAAACCTCATTGCTTTATATGTGATCATTCTTCCCGACAGATGGTACCCACTAAATACCCAGAAGCATCATTGAGATGACTATATTACAAAAATTCAGGAAAGATTAATAAGTAACGCTTACCAAATGGTACACAGCTAGATCATCATTCCAGAATCAGGCTTTAAGCTAAGAATAAAATGAAAATATGCATGGCGTATTCACTTAGGTGGATGGGCTGAAGAGAGATAAAAAAAAAATTCCAAGCATTAGTTTCTTAACTGGAAAGAGGTATACGTAATTCACTCATCAAAAACAGTGCTCTCATCTTGAAAATCATTAATGAAACTACTGTTGGTTTCAGCGGTGCAAGATCCCACCCAAGACTCCCTCCACTATATCCAAAACCCTACATTGGAATTATCCTTTTAAGGTACAAATTCTGTGATATGAATAGCTTGGTGATAGAGTTTATTTCCAAAGGTCATTTGCAAAGATTTAAAGGTTTTCATCATGCCCATGGAGTCATAATTCTTATGGACCAAGTGGTACTTCCTTTTGAAAGGCAAATGTTGCCTCTCATGAAAGAGTAAAGAAGGTGTTTACAACTCTAGAGACAGTCTTCTTAATTAGAAAAGAATATTTTATGTTTGCTATTAATTGTTAAAATAACACTCTGAACTCTAAGCAGAGTAGTAAAGATTATTGAAAGTAGATTTATTAGCAATTCATCATAGATTATTTAAGAATATTTGTGCTTTTTAGTGTTGGTTACTGTTATTACAACTGGTTTAACTAAAACCATATCAAAATAATCTGCTTTTCCCGTTTCCCCACTTCCTCACAGGAGAAACACCAACTAGAAAGGTAGAATTTTCAAAGATCATTATACACACTGTGCTGTTCTAAAGTAAGTTAGTGTTACAGTGTGCATGTGGCCTTTGTTAAGATTAATTTACCTCTAGATTGAGAAATCATTTTGAGTTTTTCTCACAAAAGGCCCCATCCTCCAAAAAAAAAGCAAAACAAAATTAAAAACTAGGAGAGGAGAGAAGCGGACACATTACTTTGACAGGATACAGACTATTTCATTCTGAAAGGAAAGCATTTTATTTTTTTTTTGTCTTTTGGTCAAGACATATCTAATACAATGCAACACGAAAAGAAACCAGAATTTATTTTGTTTGAATTTTCAGTACAGTAGTAAAACCATGAGATACAAAATTTTCTGGGACAGTATTGCCTTTACTAAAAATAAACTTGCATATTTGGGAAAAAGGATGGCTTTAAGGCAGACAAGTTCTTCCTTGGGTTTGGAACAAAGGCAGCAGCCTTACAGTCGAGCTGGTCTAAGCTTAGCTTGGTTATCTTAAATAATTAGACAGCTTGAGAGAAAGAGATGATTTGAACTTGGAGAGAAGAGCAAGAAAGGGGAGGACGAAGAGGACGCTATTAACCCTAGAATGACACAGAGAGAGAAACAGGTAACTGCTGGTTATGAGACACTGGAAAGTTAGCTTTAGATATAATGTGGTAAAAGCTGCAATGTGCTAGCAAATTGCAATCTCTTTTGACATCATGATATGTAGTATCCACTAGATATGAAAAACAACAATTATGAAAAATAAAACCATGACGTTTTGTTCCCCAATTAATATTTTGAAGACCATAGGGAAGTCTTTGTTTTATTCCAGCTATATCTGTTTCTCTAGTACAAGATGTTTTCTTTCTGACAAGTCTTGCCTCACTTACATCCAATCAATCACAGCTACATCGGCAGCATAACATAAAACAAAACAAAACAAGACAAAACAAGAAGCAAATTTAGGCTAATTTCTTTGTCAGTTTAGTAACATGTAGGACTAACTTCAGTGTGAGATCTTCTAAAACAGGCTGAAGATTAGAGGACGGTTTGCTAGGTTTCTGGGAGTACATACACTTCCACAAAGCATCTTCCTGTTATGATAGGTTTCATCTTTCATCTGATCAGCTCCTGCCATTTTGTTTCAAACATCTATGTGCTAAGCTTGTCCCATATGTAAGGGGGAATTCCTCCAAATTTCCTCTTTAAAACAAATCTCAATTGTGATCGGCAGGCCCATGAAGAAATATGAAAGCATATTGGCAAAATTGTTTCCAAACATGAATGAATTAGACATTAGTAGTAGAGATTTCAAACATGACCGAATAGTAGAATTACATAGTAAAATTCATCTGTTATTTTCCTCCATTGTACACCAACTTTAGAAAGGTTGACACCAGTGAGCAGATTTCACTCCTTGCCAGGGACCTGCAGTTATACATTTGAAAGTTAAGAAGTTAAGTGACTGTGCCAATATTGATTCCCAGGGAAATGAAGGAACCGAGTAAGGAAAGCAAAATGTTATGTAGAAGTCCTAGAGCCTCAGGTGTAGTAATAGCTCTGGAAACACAGGCAATTTGTTTTTATTCTTGCATTGATCTCATTTAATGTTACCAGTTCAGATAACTGGATGAGATACAAATCTGTATTTAGGTGAGGGTTTCAACAGTTACACTTAGGAGCAAATAATGTTCAGCCTACACTTCTGGCAGATATGCTTGTAGTCAATCTGGTGAATGAAACTATCAGAGGGTGTATAGCATAAATTGGCAAAATGGTGAGAAAAACATGAACAATGTCTTTCAGAAACTCCATTCCAAATCTTAAGAACAGGGTCTAAGAACTGTAAATACAGAACAAGTTACTAAAAAAAAATATATTTCTTAGTCACACTATAGAAATCTGGCAAGTCATCAGGGAACTAAACCTGGGATCTTTACTTTCTCAATTAAATTATCATTATAATAGACTGGGGGAATGCATCTGTCAAAGTGACAGTTTGCATATGGTATCTGAATTGTACAGTTGTTCCATACAGTACTATAATTCTTTTTCCATTTTAAGCTTTCAGTCAGTGCCAGTGATTCATTGAAACTTGGTCATATTTTAATTTAGAAAAAAAGACTGTGAACTTGTCTGAATTCAAAATATCCCGTACTGCTGCTTCATGTGTTTACAATAGTGCTTACATTGTCTGTGAGGTAATCAAGCAAATTTAATGAGCACTCTGATATAATTAATGCAATAGGGCACTGCAGATTAGTAATTGAATATCAGTTACCACCAGAAAGGCTGATTTCTAAATAAATCCACTTACAGTGCCAGTAGGGTGGGATCTGGTCTCTTTGTGTGCAAAACATGGAAGGAACAAACATGCAAGTATAGTCTCAACAGTAAATGTTTGATTCCACTATTGTATATAGACAGAGATCCACCAGGTCATTCTTCAAATAATAAATTGTCATTTCTTTGAGTGTATCTAAAAATTATCCATTAAAAGGTGTTATCTTTTGGATTATATTTACATGAGACAATGAGAAAGGCAAAAATATGTTCTATTTGAAGACAGGAGAGCTACCATACCAAAGAAGGCAAAGAGGCATACAGCAAATGTATGGTAATTGTGAACTTCTTAACCTCTGCATAATCTTCACCTCTTTTCTTTTAAGACTGCTATTATGAGTTTTTTTATTTTTCCTGCTCCACAAGAATGGGCCTTTATTCATATGTACATCAGAAGGACAGTTGAGGAAGAACTATTATGTATATAAATAAAGCCAGTTACTTTGAAACAGGTACTGCAGCAAGTGCACAAGCAAAACCACTGGAAAGAAGTCTAGCTACCTGTGGTCTTTTGGATACAGATTTGTATCTTGCAAGTCCAAATATAAAATGCTGCACAAAAGCTCATTCCTCTTTCTGGAGTCCAGAAACTCCCACGACACTCACAGAATGAATTTGGGTATAGAAATAATTTTCTTCTACCTAGCTTGATTCTAACATAGTTGATTTGTAAAATAAAAGCTAGGGCTATTTCAGACCTATGCTTCTGAAAGTAAAAAGAAAAAGGTATTTCTAAACATAAATCCTACAAGAAACATTCTGCTGATAGTGGTTATTTTACCACTTTTTATTCTATAATGGTTCACATCAAAGTAACCCTATTTAATAACTTTAGAAAACCTGAAATAAAGAAACATAAACAAGGGTAAAAGGCTTATTGAAAATATGATATAAGATGGCAGTATTTTATGGTATTCCTTTAGTAAAGTCACTTCACATATTTGTTCTCTTTAAGCTGTGGCAGAACTTTCAAGCCATTCTCTGCCATAAGCAGCCATCTGTCACATCACTGTCCTTCATATTTTTTTTCATTTCTGCTCGATAGTATGCACTGACTGAACATATGGCCTAGAAGGTGGACAAATGTCACTCCTGGCTAATATAAACTCTTAAGAGATGTTTGCTGGTAGAAATCATTACACTTCTCATTAACAGAGTGAGAAAACTCCTTCCTTCAAGCAATCAGCTGTTAGCTCAGGAAACTATCACAGGAGTCTCCAATTCTCTAGAATCTCCTTTATCACTCTGTGTAATCCAGACTGCTGGCCAAAGCATGGTACAGGTGCTGGTTGATCTGTCCAGTCTTAATTTTCTCACAGAGAAGGATAAAGGTAGTTCTTCTTTGCAGCTAAGTACAACTATTAAATATCAGGGCCCTACTGAACTGGATGAATCCAGAAAGGAGGTGGGGATGTACAAAAAGTCATTAAAGGTTTTCAGTGTTTTACCACGTGTCTCAAGTGTTCTGCAATAGTCTTAATTAGGAAGAATATTGAGGAGAAATGGGTAAATAGCACTGGGATACCTAGATGCTCTAAAGTACAATGCCAAGACCAAGTAGAGGAAATTCAACCAGCTGCTTTCATTTAACCCAGATGATGCTGGGTTAGACAAAAGGATATGGTTTTAAAAACCACCCAGGTCTGGTGGTGACCATGATAAGACAAAGAAGGAATATTAGGGAAGAAAGTGGTAGCAAACCATTCCTTACAGAGAGGGGGGCATCCCACCTTTCACTACAAATGTTTTAGAAGAGTGTGTCCTTTCCTGAACTTCTGTTGCAGAATAGTGCAGGCCACTGTGAATGAACAAGCACATTGCAACCTTCCCTGTCCAAAGCATATCTCACCTCATCATATTAGATTATGCCCATCTTTGAAGTCTTTGTGAAAATCCAGCAAATGCAGAACGGGACTTAGAAAGGAAGCAGAAAGTACCTGTACTTGAGAGAGGTCATTTTTATTGGTTTGTTTCCAGGGTTTTTTGAACACAGCCACTTTCCATTAACATTATCATGAAGATTCATATTAGCAGAAAATGGGTTTATTGATCTTCAAGTCAAGGTCGTCAACTGACCGTGAAGGTCATCAATTAATCTGAGATGTTCCATTAGAAAAATGGCTCACCATTATTCAGACCTCTTGGAGAGGTATTTTGCAGTTCTGTGATGTATTTTTTGTCATGAGTACAAATATGTGATGGCATACTTTTAACGTTCCTATATGAAAACAACATAATAAGATTAACTTGATGTGATCACAAGGCACATGAATAGCTTATTTTTTTTTACTTAAGGCATAGGCTTACTATATATACACCACCAGAGGAAACATCACTTCCTACAGGTTTACTGTATTACTAGGATATATCTGGTGGTGAGAACTTTCCTGGTCAGCTGTTATTATGTTTTGTGGCATCACTTGTCCAAGTTTTTTAAATTGCGAGTAACAAAACCTATGATGATTTAATAATTATCTAACCAAAGACAACTTAACAAATATTGTCTTAGTCCCTGTCAGTTGTAGGTGGCAGTTTTCTTGACATAATATATACAGAACCAGACTTGACTAATGATACTGTAGTCTTTAGCATGTTTAAGTGATTTCAGTAGTAATCTTTCTTACTAAGTGTTTGAGCCTCTAAATTGCGATAAAAATGACTGAGGACCTTGTTATATCCTCAGCAAACTGATAGGGCAGCCCCAAAATACGACTACAGACTTTGAAGGACTACAGATAGTTACAGATACAGGACATGTTTATTGTCTGATTGAATTGCTCCAGATTCTTCTCTGTATTTCAGTTTTGTAGGTTGCTAAGGGTCTTTAAGAACACTAATGACATTTGCCTTATCTTCTCCAATATTCAGAGCCTCAAGACAGGTTAAACAAGCCAGAGCTCTGTCTCAGATGTGCCAGGAGCAAGTTCATTTGTTGTCTGGATGAAGCTTAGCAGTCCCTCAACATACCTGCATACACGCGAACAAAACTTCCCACACCTAAATCATTTTACCAAAATAGTGGACCAGTTTGTAATGTTCATTAACCTTTTTGACCTGCACACTCACAACAAGGCAATTAGAAACAAAAGTTAGTGGTTGATTAATTTTGATTTATTTTATGTATTCTGCTGCTTTTATAAAGAATGTGCAAAGTCCCTAGATGCACAATTCAGCTTCGAGAGCAAAATAAACTTGATGTTCCAAGGTTTTCAGTCAGTACAGTCACCTTACTTTTTGTGCTTTTTCTTAGGGCCATGTTGTAGTTAAGACAGGATGTGTTCTTCAGCATCTCTCTTAAAGCTCTTTTTAAGCTTTTTTTTTTTTTGAGCTGCTTCTATTCTTGCCTGCCCAAAGCAGAATCCTCTTCCTACAATGGTCTGTATTCACCTTCATGTTCTGTCATGATATATATCTGCATTTTGATGTGTTGGTTTATACTGTCTTCTAGAACAGCAGTCTTCTAGGACTTTGACATGATTATGCCCTTATGTGTTCCCTTCCCCATGCTATCTCCCCACTTTTAAGCATATCAATCCATGAGTAATAGCAAGAAACCACAAGATTTAGGCAAAATGGCCATATTTTTTAAAGTGTGAATTTCAAAGTTGCTTGCAGGACACAGAATATTTCTTAAGCCCTTTCACCTCTGAGCCCAACAGAGTTACATCCTAGGCTCTGAATAAAATGCATCTAAGGTAATTGCATGGCAGTAATTAGAAAATTAATTCTGCTTTCCTCCTGCTGTCTTGCAATTTTCCTGCTGGTCTTATTTCCTTTACATTGTGGCAGATATAGTTTAATTTTTTTCCTGTTAGTATTCATAGAATCATAGAATGGTTTAGGTTGGAAGGGACCTGGAAGATCATCGAGTTCCAACCCCCCTGCCACAGGCAGGGACACCTCCCACCAGACCAGGTTGCTCAAAGCCCCATCCAGCCTGGCCTTGAACACCTCCAGGGATGGGGCCCCTACAACTTCTCTGGGCAATTTTTTCCAGTGCCTCACCACCCTCAGAGTGAAAAATTTCTTCCTAATATCTATTCTAAATCTCCCCTCTTCTAATTTGAAGCCATTATCCCTCATCCTACCACTACATGCCTTTGCAGAAAGTCCCTCTCTAGCTTTCTTCTAGGCACCCTTCAGATACTGGAAAGCTGCTATATTGTTGACAAGAAGAATTTGTTTTCCCTTGTAAATGGGTTGATTGCTTTGCCTGTAGGAGAAAGAGCAACAAATGGATGGAGTGCACTTTGGCAGATACCCATATTTGTGAATGGGTCATCTTTCTGCATGTGGTGCTATGATATGAAATCAACAGAAAAGTATTAGTTTTTTATAGGGAACCAGTTTTTCTGAACCCTTGGCTGAAAGTGGAAGTATGGTGAAGGTACAGTGCTGGGGAGAGGTATTGTGGTTTATTCCTTTTTTCTAGTTCAAGAGTTCTGCAGGATTAGGAAGCTGATTTCCCTCTTACCAGCTACTTCTTTTCTTAGATAAGCAAAGGAGAACTTCCATAGGTGCATTAAAATATCACAGAATCATAGAATGGTTAGAGTTAGAAGGGACCTTAAAGATCATCCAGTTAATTTTTAAAAAAATTGCTTCTTCACCTAGCAAAAAAGGGAGGGGTCTTAGTCCAAATTCCTCAAACCTATCTAAGCACCTGTCTTCTCTAGAAATCAGTGGAAATTAGGCACTTGAACCACTGCAGAGTATGCCTGCCTGTCCCTAGTTGAAGTCACTTTAAGGCTTTCCAGAGCGAGAGGCATGATAGAACAACCTACAGAGATTAAATAAAATATACCAAAGCTTCAAAAACTGGCATTCTTACTACAATGTCTCTATTAGAATCATAGACTCATAGTGTAATTCAGGTATGAAAGGACCTGAGAAGGTCTCCAGTTCAACCTCCTCCTCAAACCAGTGACAGGCAAGAGATCAGACCAGGCTGATTAGGGCTTTACCTAGTCTAGTCTTGAAAATCGCCAAGGAAAGAGGCTACGTAATATGTCTGGGCAACCTGCTCCACTGCTGGGCTGTCCTTATGCTGAGAAAGCATCTCCTTATAGTCAGTTTGAACCTTTCTTTCAACTCACAATTTTTCCTCTCATCCTCCCACCCGGCACCACTGTGAAGAGCCTGGGTCTGTGTCCTCAGCAACCTTCCACATAGGCACTAGGGTCTGCTGTTAGGTTCCCCTGAAGCCATCTCCTCCAGGCTGAGCAATCCCAGCTTCCTCAGCCTCTCCTCACAGGGCAAGTGCTCAGCACCCAAACATTTTGGTGGCCTCAGCTAACTCATCCTAGTTAATTCAGGTCTTTCTTGTATTGGGGGCCTAAAACTGGACACTGTACTCTGGACGAGGTCTAACAAGTGCCAAGTAAAGGCGGATAATCTCTTCCCTCTGTTTACTGGCCATGATTCTCTTAATATAGCCCATGACACTGTCGGAAGTTTTTGCTGCCAGGGCATACTGCTGGCTCATGTGCAGCTCAGTGTCCATCAAGAGCTTCCAATCTTTTTAAGCAGAGCCCCCCAAGCAGCTCCAGCCTGTATCATTGCAAAAGGTTCTTCCTTCCCAGGTGCAGTGCTTTCCATTTTTCTTCTGCTCACACAAGGCTCTTGTGGGCCACTGCTCCACCCTGTCTGGGACCCCCTGAATGGCAGCCCTGTCACTGAGTGCAATCCAGAAACTTCTTTGAGTTATTAATAGAAAGCTTTGTCTGCTTACCCACCCAGAACATGGTGCGTCCCACAACAGACTTCTACCACAACGCCACAATCACTTGCCTCTCCTCTGGTCTTGACCCACAAGCTCTTACCCAACCTTTTGTCCATTCTTTCTTTACAAGAGGTCCCTACATTTGAGCTGCTACTTCATGCAGAGAACTCCTCCTCTGACTCACCTGCCACCATAATTCTTGCCAATTTTTCCTGAAGAGTTTGTACCTGACCATTGCAGGTCTCCAACTGTGAGCTGCCCCACCACGTCTCAATCCTCCCCTGCATTTCTGTTGGCAAAGAAGCTCTTGCTACGTTTTGTCAGGTGGATCCCATTACTCTAATTCTCAGCCTTTAAAGAGGTTCCTGTGTTAGTAAAAACCAAATCCCCATCTATGACACAACTTCTGTACAAGTCATTGAACTACAGTATTGGCCTACCCCTCCCCAAACCCTTCCCTTAGACCAAGGAAACGCCACCAGGCCTCCCATTGCCCATAGGTTCATCTCAGCACCCTGCAGCCCCTCCTGATGTCCTCAGGGTCTCCCCTGGCCAGATCATTGGTGCCCACAGGGATGCACAGCAGGGAGATCAGCTAGCAACAGTGTGGAAAAGGCGATATTAAGAAGTGATTGGATATGTTTTTATGGTCATATCTTAAAATGCTTTGTTTGAGGATTCATTAAGTGGCTACATTTCACTTTCAGAAAACAATTACCTGTTGGAAAAAAATGGCTGTGGCATTCTTTCCATCTTCATCAGAAAAGAATTAAGAGTGCTTAAGAGATGCTGTATCTGGCCCAGATTCTGTTTTCAAGTTCATGGGGTGTAAACCCACAGAAACCTCAGCTGAAGGTTCTCCTCTGCTAAGCGTTTTATTTAAAATGTAGCTCTTCTGGCTTTATATCGGTGTTACTCAGAGCAGAATGTGATTCATTACAGTCATCCGCACCTTTTTTAAATGCCATTATTTTTAATCTTCAGTTTTATCAAGGCCTTTCACATGTCATGCTGGTGTTTACAGGATGGCCAAGGAGCATTTTTATTTTTAGTCAAGGTTCTCCTTTAAAACACCTTGCCGGTATAATGTGTCTGTGTTTGATTATCTAATCTATGAACAGATCAGTCCTCTCAGGAAAAAATGTTAACTTGCTCCCAAGAGGCCAGAATAGCTGTTATACAGACATATATCTGCATCCATCTCTCTCTTGCACCTTCATGATTCTGGTAAAACAGATTTGTTAGCAGCAGAAAATACTTTGTGCTTGTATCCTAGTTTCCATCCATGGATCACAAAGCAGTTTTACGATGTTAACAAAGATAAATAAATGTTAATTAAGATAAATAAGTCATCCAGACAAATATGACTATCAATGTTTGGTGGATGGGGAAGTACAAAGTACAGGAAGCTTAGATGACTTGCCCAAGGTCATATTGCAAACAAACAAGAGGATTAAGGGAAAAAAATGCCTATTTTAACTATCAGGTCCTTTTTAATTCCAAGCTATAATCTTGAAAAGCAATTTTTATTACTATTAATATTTTGATATTTTAATTAAAATAAGCAAAAAATTAATCAGTTATTATTTAACCAACTCAGTCTTTGGGGCAAAAAATGAAAGTATATCAAGGTGCAAAATGACATTTTCAAAATATTGTACAGTGCTCTACAAAAGCACTGCTCAAGCATGGGACAAATCATATAAGGACACTAAGAAGTTAATACCATGATTTATGTCCCAGCACCATCTTCACCATCACTAGCATATGCAACCTATGTGCTATAAATGTTTGTGTACCTACTGATAGACAAATATGAAGCAACTGAAACATCAGTATTAGTACACAAAAATAGGAGCTATACCTCAAACCGTGAGAGTGAGGATTTTAAATTAGATATTTGTTGTCAGCTGCATGGTGAGGCCTGAGGTCTCAAGGGAAACTCAAAAAGGAAATTCTCTGCAAAAAGAGGACGAAATGAGAGAGAGAGCATGATTTATTTGCCTACACATGGCCACTTCAGCCATGGTGGGATGTTTCATTTGGCCTCCAGCTGCAATTCTAACAAAGCGGAATAGTCTCTTTGGTCCACTGTCATGTTTGCCAGCCTAGTTTGGTGTAGATATGCTAGATATTCTAGACCACCTCAAAGAGGAGTATATACTTGTATTTAGACCATCCTACCCCACACGTCCAGGTTTACTCTTCTCACACGAGTATGGTAAATGTAGTTCCAATACCCATCACCTTTGTCTCCAAGTTAAGGGATCTTTGCTGTTACAGCAGCCCTACTTTGCACAGATTGCTATCACAACAGTCTTGAATCATATTTTCCCAGAATCTAGGGTGTCCTTTAGCAACTGGGCCAAAGACTGAGACATCTTTTATTTAGCTCAACGTGTATTAATTGTTCCTGGAAATTGAGATATTTCTAAAAAGAAAGACTAATTCAAGTTCAGCCTCTAGTGCATTACAGGTCTCTGGAGCATGAGAGAGAGCTGAGCTCGTTTGTTCTCCAAGTCACAACAGAAACAAGCCCACCCCTATTCTGAACTTCCCAAAGTGGTAGTGTAACCACAGTTATTTGGGGATAACACATATGTGTTTTCATGATTTCTTAATGAAAGTGGACCTAACTCCAGAGCACAGTCTGTAAGTCATGGCTGAGGAGCCCACTGTGTGTCAGGAGCATGTATGTGCCTTTAACAATGTAGACGTTAATATAAATAGCTGTTGAAACAGATGCTTCACTCTTAGCGAGAGCACATTATTTATCAGGTACAAGATGAAAAAATTTAAATGCACTGCTAAAAGTCTCTGTGAAATCCAAATATCCAAACTGTATTTCATGATGGTTGTAGAAACACTAGAAGCAGTTTTATGATATGCTTCTAATCTGTGTCAACCACGTAATTACTCTTTAATTCAGCCAAGAAAAGCTAAACATGATTTATGTGGGCTTTGTATCTGATACACACAGAAAAATCCCAAACTTGAATCAATATACTGTCTGTTACCATAACCAGCACACTGGGGTTATAGAAGAAAAAAATGCCTTCTGTTTTTGACTGGCCTTGTTCATGCAGTAGCCTGTCTGCTGATTAGAAAGCAGATCATGCTTTCCTTGGCATTTATCCAGTTGCTGTCTGGACTGAAAGGTTACAGAAGCACACATACCATGGCTCTGCAAAAAGTAGAAAGGCCAGTGAGTCACGTATCCTCTGTGCCTGAGGCAGAGAAAATACTGTTCCCTTCTCGGAGTTTCTTTCCACCTGCAGTCTTCTAAGGGAGTGTCAGACTTAAGGTATCAACCTGCATTAGTGAGTTTGGAGATTGACAGTTTTATTCATTTTTTTTGTCAGATCTTTAAGTCCAGTGTAGCAGACAGCATATGAGATTTACTTCTCACCTACTATGCATACCAGAATTTCCACCTGGAAACATAGCACCCCCTTCCTATTTGTTTTTCATAAAATGTAGAAAGGAATAAAGTTTGAGACAAGAGCTAAAATTCAATTCAAGCTGGTAAAGATAATTGTTTGCATTATTGGTTTTTCAATAAGACCATCTATTCTTTAGCCGCATATCAATCAGAAATGTTCTGATTTACAGGAACTTCCCTGATCAAATAGCACAACAATCAGGTGACAAATGTGTTGAAAATGTTATTGTTCAGTTTGTAACAGGATTCTTCTACACTGCCCTATATTTAAAGAAAAATTGCAGTCGCAGGAAATCTTCTGTTTCAGTGAGAGACAAAATTCTGTAAGTCTGAATACTCAAACTAGTCCTTTGGCTCAAACTAGTGCCAAAAAGTATGTAGATCAATGTATGTCTGCTTGACACAGCGTTGCCTAGTGCAGTTGCATCCAAGTTATCCTATGGTTCATTAGCTCAGCTATATAAGCGGTATAGTCAGATTAGACCAGCAGCCTCCCTACCTGTACAGACCCCACAAGAGCACAGAGGCAACAAGTTAATACGACCACGACTGACATGGCACCGGAGTTATTCACAGGACTGAATCCAGACTGAATGGCTGATTGGAAATAATAGAGTGACATTGGCCTCAGAGTTTTTACATAGCATGATGCTCATTGTGAGCTTTGTCCTTACTAAGCCCAAGCTAGTCAGGCTTCCTCTGACTAGCAGGCAGATCATAACTAACTTGTTGAGTTTTCAGCAATTTTTTCCTTTTTCGTGGCCTCCCTTCCTGTGCGAAATCCATCACAGTCAGAATTTCTGGTTCAGCACTTGGTTTACACCTGGGCACTGCCAGGATTCATAGCCTGAGGATTGTTTTGTCTGCCTTACCTACATAATCAGATCTGGAGGGTATATATTCTGAAAACATCCCCTTTCTTTCCAACTTGTCCAAATGCAAGGCATGAAAATCTTGTTACAAGTGGTCATAAGTGCTGAAGTGTGCAACCTTTGTGTTCGTTGTATTAAAACCTATGCAGGGACTGAACAGTCATCCCAGAAATTTTGAATGTTCACCACATCTGTGGTAGATAAATACTTCCCAGATAGAAATTTAGAAATATTTGGTCCCTGTACTAACACAAGCTCAGTAAAAGTTTCTTTTCTTTATACTGTGAGCATGACAAAGACAATCTAATGCATTTTCTTGGATGACCTTAATACATTTTCCTTATCACTTTTTAACTTGGCTTAGAATATGATACAGCAATTTTCAGGTAGAAAAGGAAAGACTAAAAAGCATGTAATTCAGCTCACAATAGATTGTACAGGCCTCAGTGGAATTAATTACTGAGAACTTGCACATGTAGTAATTAATTTCATGCAATTCAGCACCATCTGCAGATGCATTATTTCCTTTCAAAGCTACTATAATTTGATGTAAAATAGAAATTGTTAGGAGTTTTTAGGCAGCAAAAGCTTTTGTATCTTGTTTATGCCAAAGCAATTAGATAAGGAAATTAAATATTATTTGAAAAACATAACCTCTTTTTCCACCGAAGAGAAAATGACTTCCAGTTGTTGGTAAGGGAACTGCTTGCACAAAGATTTGGGAAAAAGAAACTTTGATTTAGGACCAGTTTTCTGGTTTAAAAAAAATATTCATGTGGTTTTGGCAGGATTTGCTTATCATTTGCAGGTGAAGTGTATTATTGCATCAAACTTTGTACTAATTACAAGCAAAACCTATTGAATATACATCTCTCTGCTGAAGTAAATTCCAAAACTACTTGTATTATTTACATGTAATGTATATAAAAATATTCCTTTAACTACTTTTCCCTTCATCAGTTTGTATATATCTCATCCTGGAACAGAAAACAACTGACCACAATATATGAGACAAGCAGCTTCTCTTATGTTCAAGGGATTTTTTTATTCTTTTTGACCCCTATTAAGGGTTTATCTGTACTGAAAAATCAATTCCATAAACCAAAAGTCCTCTAAATTAAGCATTTTCTTAATTAGTGTCCTGAAGTGTTCGAGAGCTTTCCTCAGTTGCATCTTTAAAGTTCATACAATTTAAAGCCAGACATATTGTCAAAGAACAGATTAGGACAATGTACTAGAATTTACTCCATGCATCAGATAAACTATCAGTTTTGTGCTGGGACCTCCGGAAAACTGATCCTAATTTTTTCCAGGTATTCATGTAGCACTTAACACAAGGGCTGATTCTGCTGTAATAGTGTGACTGGGAAAGAGCAAGTGTTTGGGAGGGAGAGAATATTCATTCACATAGCACAGCTTTTTTTTTTTTTTTCTCCTGTGATATGTTAGGCAGCATGCATTGTTCTTTAGCAGTAATAATGAATGGGTTACAATCCCATCAATATATGCCCATTTAACACAGTCACATTATCATGGAATGGTTCCTGTTTCAAAAAAAACATGTAATTTTTATTTGCATTTGCTAGCTCTTACAGTATTCAACTTCAGCTGAGAGCCCATTGTCCTCTGCAAAAACAAACATTGTGGCAATAGAGAGCTGAAACAAAGAGCACAAGCCTTATAATTGCAAGAAGAGATACAAAACCCGTCAGGCTCTACATATTTTCCACTTGCTGATCAAAGTCTGGACATGGTTTTCCTTTCTGTCAAATATCCACTGAAGTCCCATGTCTAAGAAGCAAACTAGATAACAGCGTTAAACTACATTTGGACCTAAAGGAGATGCCATCACGATAGTCACGTATGAGAATGGTATAGGGCAGTACAGTTGATTGATTTTAGTGCAATCACTTATCAAAGCAAGGAGCAGTAAGCAAGCAAAAACTCTTTCCAATGTATTTTACAATGAAAACGTGAAGACTTGCAGGCAACATCTATATTGTTCCCACGACAACTACTTTTAAACAAGCAGCGTATCTTTACCTAGATAAGTGAAGTTGGTGAAACATGAAACAATTAGTGAAGTGTCCTTATTTTTAAAGAGCAATACAAATCCAGCTTTCCGGATGAATATGTACTAAAATGGAGCTGGTGATTGGATCTGTAAAATCCCCAGTTCAGTCCTAAGAAAGGAAAAAAAAAACCTGAAACGGAGAGCGTGAATGTCATTTTGAGGGCCTGAATAGGGCAACAAGGTTTTTTTTGAAAAGGACCTTGAAATCACACTTCTAAAAATGCCAGAGGAATTGGTTATTTTTGTACTGTTCTTACTGTCATTATGTTCACTGACAAGAGAAGAGATGAATAGTTTGAGGGAGGGGAGGCTAGCCAGATTCGCTCACTCCGCAGCCCTAAGATTTCCTCAGGCTTGGATTGACTGCAATTTCCTGATCCTTCCGTTATGTTTATCACAATAGGTTATCACCAGCCTTTAATGTTTTATATATTGTTAATGAATATTGTCATCCTCCTTATTATGACAAAAGGGCAGAGTCACGTAGTAAATGCAGAAAATATAATCCATTTAATGTATTCACATAAAGAGATCTTCATGCTATGACAAAAAAGGCTCAGAATGTATGCAGTCTGATGATTAAATTGGGAATTGGTAAAACAAGCAAACAAAAAAATCTTGCAAATCATTGTTCCTCCAGACAGCTTTAAGATTATGATCTCCCAGTTCTCGGTGCTGCTGTACATGTACAAGCAATTCAGCCTCATGAAAGTTTTAGTATAGAGGGCTCAAGCTCAACTCATTGCTCCCTTTTTTGACTGAAAATAAATTATTTGGTCTAGTGAAATGTTATCATTATTTCTGGACAACCTTAAATAAACAAACAATGTGCTCAATTCATAGTTATCTGGTAAAAACTTCCATTTTTAGTTACATACAGTCTTAAACAAGCTTATTTTTGTGTTAGTCCTTCATGGACTTCATTGGTTCTGTTCTGTGATGTAATGAATTACCCATTATTAACATTATGAAACCGTTTCTTATGGAACTGTCTCTTTGGAATAGTTCAGGTGACAATATTATAATCATAAAACCATGACACGATGACATATATCTGGTGCTGTAATGAATTATATCAGAGTCTTTTTCCACTTACTAAATATCTGCCTTATAAAGACCCCTAACCCTTTAGCAAACCTGGTGTGGAGATTACATGGCTTGCTACTATAAATGTTGATACAACAGTTATTTGCACTGTAAATGAGGTGGACAAACCTTGACTGCCATACATGCCCAAAGACTGATTTTTTTGATTTCTGGATACCATAAATGGTTGCATTTTGTTCAGCACGTAGCCTTATTACATACTAAATCTGTCTGTAATATCAACTTTATGTAGCCAGAGCTTCTCCTCTGTCATATCTTTAAAAAAGAAAAATATTGATATAAGTTAGAAGTGAGAAGCTTGAAGGTGTTATCGATCTAATGGTATATAAAAGTACATAAAAAAAATAAACACACATAAACAAGTATGTGAGAAGACTGGCAATGCGTAAAGGAACTGAAATATATTAAGATGTTTATGCGGTATGCTCGCTTTTCTTATGTGAGCCTTTGAACTATACCCCTTCAGGTACACTTCTGATTTGATAATTCAAACTTCTAAGTGTCTGCAAGTCTCTGTAAAGCCTTCCTTTCCACTCTTCTAAAGTAACAGATGCAAGAAGATGAAATAAACAAAACTGGATTGAATGATTTCCTGTTTTCACTTTCTTCTCTTCATTAAAAATTCTCCCATGTCACTTTACACTGTAAATGCAGTCACAGCTCAGCACAAAGAATACTATGTTTCATAGTTGTTGCAGTAGAAAAGAAGTAACTTGAATACAAATATTTTTTATGTGGGAGACTTTGACTTCTCCCCTGGAAAATTTTCATTAAATGAAATAACATCTATTTTTTAAACGTTTAGGCTTTAGAGAAAAGATACACATTTACACAACAACATAGTAATATTACATTCTAGTGAACAAAAGAAAGTAACAGCTGCTGATTCAAAAGTTCAGCTCTCTAGAATGTAGGAAATGTATGCAATGCAATGTGCCACAAGGCTTGCAAAGCATTTAAAAACAACTGTTTTACAGCACTCATCTACAGCTCCTACAAGCCATAAGCTAGCAATTTTTTAGCACAAAATTCCTAACAGACCCTCCTGTCTTTCCTTGTCCTAAATAACATTCATCATAAATACTGAGAATTAATATACACAGATTGCAGTGAGAGAGTAATTAAAAACAAAAGAAGCCAAACAACTTGTAAAGCAAGTCATTTACTCAATGATTACCAACTTCCCTTTAATTCTGTCTTAGATAATGCAAATACAATAATGGCTACTTCATCGCCATTCTCCTTATTACTGAAATTCTATTTTCTGGAATGCAGCTGCCTGAAAAAAAAAAAAAAAAGATAGTGTTCAATATCAAGTATTAATACCAGAAAGACTTACTTCCACTGCCAGTAAGGACATGATACAATCCTGCTCCATCTTCTAGTTTTTGTAAGTATTCTTGGTGATAGAAATCATATGCTTATTTTTAATCTATTTCAATTGGCAAGTGTAAAAATTTTTGTTATCCTAGTGGTTTGTGTGCCCAGATTAAAGTTATAAGTAGATAAATAAACAAATAGAAGCTAATTTTCTCTGTAGCCAACATTATATCCTTAAGAAAGTGAGATAATACAGTATCCTTCTGTCCTGGAAATTTAAGAAAAAATTGTTTGACCTAAAACACAAAGCAATAACCAATTATTCTTTTAGCTGGTAGATTTTGACTTAAACTTCACCATGTTCATGATCTTGAAATAATTTTCAGTCTATCTAGGCCCAGTGTTTCAATGGGCATACAGCATAGCAGAAAAGATGCCTGCAAGTCGTTTATTATAATGAAGTGACCCGTGGATGTTTGTAAACCAGAGGAATGTACTTTGGTTTGTCTGATGGTTTAGCCATTGCTGTGGCAATCCGTGACATCGTTGTTGTGCTTAAGGGTAGCGGCAAAAGGAAATAAACAAGTTTTCAATGACATAGAAAAATAGCCAATAGCTAGCAATTCTCCTGTGAAACAGGAGCCCTGAAGTCCTCAAATTTACCCAAAGCCTGTTTCAAGCCTTCTCAGATCATCAGGTAAAGGCAGTTAGTGCAAACAAAATACAGTACTCTTTTCCAACAGCGCACAAGAGCAGTGTGGCCAGCAAAACATCCCCAGCAGCTGCTGATTCGCAGAACCCGGGGGAATTCACAACTATGTCCAGTGAACAAATTCATCACACTTGCTACTGTTGACAAAAGAACACACTAATGACCCTAGAACATGAAAGGAATAGTGTACAAACTATTGTGTTAATTTAGATGCTTTGAAATAATCCTAACTGTAAAAAAAAAAAAATCAGACTGAACTTCATCCAAGGATAAAGACACAGTAAAAGCAGTCTCAGATTTATAGCAGTTATCTTTAAGAATTTGTGTACGGCAGGTGAAGGACGGAAAACAGAAAGGGAGCAAATAGAGAGTAGGGAGTTTTAGGTCAATTAGCATAATGTGAATTCTCAGGTGAAAAAAATAAACTGGAAATATAAGCTTACTACTTATAAAAAACAAGTCGAAACAACCTAATACTCTCGTAAATCAATGAAACACATTGTGGATTCAAGAGAAGTAACTTATCCTGTATATGGTGACTCTCACATGAGACTTTTTAAGCAAGCTAAGAAAACATGAGCAAGATTAAAACATTCTGGAATAGGTCTGCTGTCAGAATGAAGCATGAAGAGGAGTTCCTCAGACTTCTGCTCTGCATCCGGCCTTATTCAACAATTTCATTCCTGACCAGTCTAAGCTGGGTTTGTTTTGTTGTTTTTTTTTTTAAATCTCTACTCCCAACAGGAGGCTGGTGGGACTGCATATATTTTGGAGGTTAGGGTTCAATTCAAAATGATCTTGACAGAGTAGATAAATAGCCAAAAAAATAATCTAGGATGTGGAAGTGGGAATAACTGACCACAGTCTGCAGAACAACTTACAGGTTCTTTGGAAAAGGATCTGGAAGTTACAGTATATCAAATATTGAATGTGAAACTACATCATGCTGTCATGAAAAAGACAAACATCAGGATGAAAGATATGTGATGTCTTCCTCCCACTCCAGTCAGCATGGGAAACGCTTTCTTTACTACATAGTACCTGCTCTTTCAGCAAGAGCATGAGTTCAGTTTTAGGAAGCATACAGACAGAACAATTAGAAAAACTTCAGAGGATCAGACGCATAAAGAACAATCTGTTAAAAAAAAATCCCAAACAAAAAAACCCTGAGGTTGTTTAGCATAAAGAAAAGATGTCTGAGAGAAGAATTCTGAAAATAGTCTTCAGATCCCTAAAGACTGCTGCAATTAGGAAGAAAATCTCTACCCCGCATGCATAGTTGATATAAGAAGAAAATACCTTAAGCTACAAGGAACAATAATTCAGATGAGACATTACAAATTTTTATTTTTTTTATGTCCAGAAGTGAAACACTGGAATAGATTACCTTAGGGCTGTGGCATCTTCATTGTTTGTGGTCTTTAAGAAAAATTTGAGCAGACCTTAGATGACAAGAGACAGGAAAGGAATAGGTTACCTTAAGGTAAGGCAGTTGATTATGTGACCTCCTACTGTCTCTTTCCAATTAATTTTTCAAGGCAGAGCAAAACTTAAAATTATGCTCCCGTGAGTATACGCTAAACCCTGTGCTCATTCTGTCACCTCGCTACTACATATTTTCATCTTACCTATTTTCAAGGAAACTTTGACTCTGTAGCAACCACTTTCATCTGAGATGTCTTCTTCAGCAATGGAGCATGCAACAAAATTTAGCTTTTCTTACACAGCATCAGAAAAAGTAGTTTTCTCTGTATTTCCAAGCCACTCTACCAAGTAGCAAGATGACACTCTCTATTTTTACACAAGACATGCAATTTTTGTGCCTTTCTGAGGCACTGTCATGCCTGATGAATGCTACTCCAGAGGCAGACCCCAGAGACTTCCTCCCTGCAGAGCATAGCACCGACCAAAGGCCTTGAGGGATACTTGAGGACTTTCTCACCTTCCCTGTGGAAGCGATGGCAACGGAAGCAGAGTTAGGATTGGAAAAGCCTACTTTGCATATACTTTTTTCTGTGTCAGCTGCAGCTTGCTAGCTCATGGAGAAGAGTGATGACCTCTGTTACGCCTCCCATGTATCAGTGTTGCTGGCTGTACCAGCCAAGCACTCCTCCTGTCCCAGCACTCTGGAAGCTCAGTGATTGGGAACTCAATTGCCCCCAATTTACATACCTGCACATGCTTATACCTAGCTGCAGTCTGGCCCCATGGCATTAAAAGGACTCACATGAGAAATGGAAAATTCAAATACTGCCTCTTTATGACAGAGTATGAATAAATAAGAGTGGAAGATTTATAGTACATTAACCATTGGAGAATTCAACCACTATAAATACAGTGTACTCTTGAAATTATAGTGACAATTTGGAAGTAATTGAAGGATACTATGTGTAAATGTGTCTCTATATACAGGCAGATCCATTCACCCAAAATTGTAGTGAATAAATAACATGCAATACAATTTCTTTTATACCAAAATGACACTCTGGAGAAAACGGAGAGCAGAAGCAGGATAATGTGACAGAAAAAGGCAGACAAAGGACACTGTAAAAATGCTCAGGAGGGAAAAAAGGAGAAACAGAAAAAATAGGACAATGTGCTAAGGAAAAAACTTAGGCTGCAAAAAGGAGAAATAGAGGTTGGTTGATGTGGTATGCTGAAACAAAGAGATTAAATGAGAGGGATAGGTGTAATGGGGAAGAAAAAATAAGAAGACGTGACAAAAGAGAATAAAGCTAACAGAGTAGTATACAGAAAAAAATAGCTAATATGATGCAGATAAATATAAAGGTAGTTCAGTGCTAAAAGAGAAGGGAAGGCTCAAGGTAGGTTGGATATTTCCTTCTTGAGACAAAGAGACTTATTTGAAAAAGGGACAGGAGCAAGTGTGGGAAAAATTAAATATGTGAAGAAACAATGGGGAAAAGAGTAAGATGAAAAGCTCTGAGTTCTGTTATGGTAACAATGTCTCTTCTGTGCTGATGTACGCAAGTTTAGTAGTACCTGTAATGGCACAAACACACCCTGCATAAAGCTTTGTACTGATGTCACAAAAGACAGGATTTTTGGAAATGAGAAGCATAGTGATCTGCCGGGGGCATAGGGGGAAGGAACACAGCTCACAGCATGTACTTGTGGATATCTCAAAGAATATCATTCATAGTGCTAAAGGCCTTCTCTTTCTTCCTCCAGTGATTTTCTGTATGCCCATTGCATACTAGTAACTCAAGGTAATGTGTACACAGAGGCACGTACATGCAGGAGGTCATACAGCATCCGGGACACTGACATGGGATTGGAAGACATGACACAGGGTCTACAAGAAACGGGTGTTTTTTTAAAAGTAGCACCTGGAGTCCAGGCATATCCTAATCTTCCAGGGCATCTAAAATAACTCTAGATACCTAGGTAGCCAAGTCCAACCCATTACCTAAATCTTAAGGGTATGGTGCTTGACTTTGTTGGACATAATGTCTGCTGTAAAGGTTTTACAACTGTGTGAATAGAGCTGTATAAGGTTATTTCACAGCTGTGTTCTTAGCGGCCACTAACAGGCAGAGAGAACACTACCTCGCTACCTAATAACCTGTCTGTATGTGATGTGACTAGGAAGTTGCTGGTAGGAAATTCCTGTGACTTTCACCTTCTCCACTACTTCTCCAGAAAACTGAAAACCTAACTCAAACTCAAAAGTTCTTCATAAGCTGATAGCCAAGAAACAGTTCATAACTAGGTCACCTTGTAAAATCACCATTCCTCCTCTAACGAAGAAATTCATATGCTCATCAGATGTAGGGGCAAGGTCCTTAAAGACATCATCTCTATACACAGGAGTTACGTATAGCTGTGTCTATCTCTCACCCTCTTCCCTGTGCCAAGTGACAAGAATTTCAGATGGCATGAACTTGAACTGGAAAAGCAAGGACTGCTTCTTGTTTAGACAAATTTATTCATACTGAAAATTACTTTAAACTGGTACATATTCAGATTTGGCCATGTCTTCAGTAACCAGGAAGGAAAACTGCTGGTGAAAGTAGTAGAAACCATAATGCTCTCTACTAAAAAGCGAGCTGCAAAACTGGGACTGACATCCCATGTGGGCAGTAACACTTTGGTCAGCCTTGTAGGATGAGAAAACACCATCTGATCCATTAGCAGGGCATGAGAACAATTCCATTTGCCTTAACCAAGCATAAGGACAACTTGCTTTCTCTCAGCCTTAGACAGCAGGAGAATTTATGGATGGCTTATATGGTGTTAGAGGCTTTACATTGAACCAGACAGGAAAAAAGAAGAAAAAAAGTCCTCTACTTTACTAGGTATTCCCGCCATATAGGCAGTTTTCTCAAACCTTTCAGGAAATTGTGCACTGGGGAAAAGTGAGAAAAATCTGGGAATCTGTAAGAACAATCCGGGAATCACTGAGAACAATCCATCATCCAGGCTTCAAAGAGAAGAGAGTTAAGGTCATTGCAAGACTCTTCTTTCTTATTCCTAGCACACCAGGTCTGGGGATCAATATGAGTCTTTAAAACTAAGGGATGAGAGAAGTAAAACTTCTAGGAACAAGAATTGTCCTTAAGCAAAGTACATAAGCAATAGCAGTTTTAAGTTGTTTCACAAGTAATAACTTTCCTCAGCAAATCCAGGGCAGACATACTGTGATCATCCCATTTAACACCTGGCACTTGAGACTTGTTTCTCCTGGCTGATGTCTCTCACATAAAAATAGCAATGGGACACAGGAGAACAGGATGCACTTCATCTTCCTTACTTGGACTTTCCAGAAGAAGAAATTGACCTCACTTGCATCTTCAGTGGAGACTACTGACTTTCAATATTCTTTTCAGCTCTGCTTTATTTGCCTTGTGGGCATCTTTTTCATCAGATCAGCAGCTACATTGTCTATTTAGCATTTTCTTACCCTTTTCGTGCTTCTGTGAAAAAAGCTGGAGCAACATTTGTCTAACCAGTACCCAATACATAATACAGAAGCAAAATATAGGGAAATGTTACCTTTATATATTAAAGCTCTTAGAATGCTATACTTGTGTAAGAAATATACACTTTACGTGAGATGATGCATTCTGCTTTCAATTTTTAAACATTTAACAGGTTCTGATTTCATTCAAAAGCAGACATTGCACCTGGTGAAAAACCTAGAGACAAAGCCCTCCTTACAAGCAAAAGTAAACTTGGATTTGTGGGTTATTAATCATGGGATAAATACAATATGCCATTGAAAGAAGAGGAAAATGTCTTTATAGATTTTCAGTAGTCTCCTATTGAATAAAATTGGCAAACAACAAAGAGTTGTTAAATACTTCAAAATTCACAATTCCTGGCATTGAGGTGTATCAATGATTATGATGTGCAGCTTTCATAATTAAGCAATAAGCATACACACCTTTCAGCTAGTAATTAGGGTAGATTTGTAGAATATCATTCCAAATGTGTGTATTTGTCTTGAGTAGTACCTTCTCCCCTCAGTTGTATCTCACTGAAATCATGGCATATTCGACAAGATAACTGAGTGAATAAACTGTAATTAGCATGAATGCCAAGCCTGGCTATTTCGTTATATGGTTTTAGGGCAAATTTCTATTTTCCTTGTCAGCCAGGAGCTCCAAACTCAATTTCATTTCATAATTATTCCCCAATTGCTTATAAGAAAAATCTTATTAGTTGTATGTAAAATGTATTGCTGTGTTTGGGATCTCAGCATGGAAATGGAACCCTGCACCCTTTCTTGCTTACCACAACAGAAATTGAAGGTATGCATAAAAAAGTGAATTGTTCCTTCCATGCATGTCCTTCAACTGTCAGCTGCAAGATTAGGACTTTCTTTGAAAAGACTGCTTCTCTTGTACACTGTATTGAATCAAAAACCTGTACTTTAATCTCCCCCCCCCAAAAAAATGCATCAAACTGGAACTTGTGAACCGGTTCTATTTGCTGTCTATAGAAATAAATATTTAAGCCAAGAGGGGAAAAGCTTAATTTCAATGCACTGTAAGCATGGTTCCAAAAACAGCTGAGAATCATGCAATCAGACATAGGGAGTAAAAACACAGAGCCAGAAAAGGCACTCTCATGTTCACATGTACGCTTCTCTAAGAATGTTAGAGACCAGAAAAAGTATGACTGGTTAGCCTGATTTCCTCTGTGAAAAGCATTAAAACAGTAACCACGGCAAGGAAAAGATCACTATTGTGAGATCCTTTACCTCCCTTGCCTCTGCTTTTGAAAAGACCTCTCAATAGTAGATTTAAGAAAGCCTGCATAATATTGCATTTTAAAGCAGTTCATTAGAAGACCACAAACGGTTCCAGTGGAGAAAGAGTAAGATACCTGTTGTCAGTAGGCAGTTCGGTGAATGGGGTCCTATGATGCTGCTGTTGTAAGCTGAGGCTTTTTGAATGCAGCAACAATTTTGTATGCATTTTGAAATATAATATCTATATTTAGAAATTCCAGTTTTGTTTTAAATTTCCTTCCCAATTTATGTTTTCTGCCAAGTCTATTCTTAACACTGTTTGCCTCTTGATGGAGGATATTACAGCCCAAGAAAGCATGAAAGTGACCAAACTATCCAGAAACTCAGTCATCACAAATGGTGACACGGGTGAATAGCTGAGCTCTTCTTTGAAAGAGACCTAAAGGGTATAGATGGTGTCCTTGAAAAGCAGCTGGAGTAAATTTTGTTAAGAAAAATCCCATGAAATGAAAATAAAACTTCTTTCTTTTTTTTTCTGCATTTTTTGATTAAACTCCTGTTGTTTCTGCAGTATATACTTTTATTACCAATACATTCAAAAACAGAGCATTTTGCAGTGTAATAACACTATCATATTTGAAAATTTGTAGAGGAAAAATTAACATAATGAATGGTTGAAATCTGGAGTGACCAAACTGCAAAACAGTAATGCAGTAATCCTTATGGAACAATAATAATTCTAATCTCAGGAAAAGAAGGAGAAGCAAGGAATATTAGTCCAACCACAATAAAGATTTTTTATGATTTTCTTTAAAAATATTAGAGATCAAAAATTACTTGTTACTGAATAACATGCTACTGGATAAAATACTTTGGTCAATGTTCTCTGATATTTTCCATGAGCTACAGTGCAGTCTTTCAAGTTGAAGAATGTCTTTGAGATTTATAATGCATTTGTCATTTGTTGGAGGGAATTCTACTCTCCAGTTTATTTGCTTTTTGGCAATCAATAAAGCTATTTGTAAAAAAGTCTCTTTGAATTTGTCTAGTCTGGTATTTTCATTTCTGTGAAGTAAACAAACATGGGATAAATAGGAACTTTTATTTTAGCTATTCTATTTGTTACTTGAATCACTTGAGACTAATACTTTCACAATTTAGAAGAAGGTCAAAACATGTGCATAGGGTCACTTTCATTTTTTAAAATATCTTGGACAGCCAAAACTAGTAACCTTTACTGAACAAACTAAAAGATTTGTAGCTTCTAAAAAAGTACTAATACAACTACTGACATTTAAAAGAATTTAATACTTTAAAACTGATTTGCATTTTTCATTTGGCTCTGAGTGAGCTTCTGCAGGTTTCATTGTTTCCTGTACTTCATGTTTCGTGATGAATTTGTAAGACCAGAGTAAACTTGAGTTTGAAAAATTGTCATCTACCTCTGCCCCGGTACTCTTTAGTTCACAATATGTCTGAGAAACACTTCTACTGAAAAATGGATTTTCTGACCATTCAAGGATATATCCACTTTATACATCAACACTGAGGCAGGCCCCACCATCATATTTCTTCTTCCTGCCTCCTCTGAAGTGTTTTGTATGCCAGTGACAAAAGTCAGCATCTAGACACCATCCACATGATAATTCCTTCTCATTCTAGTCATTACTTTCTACTCAATTATCTCTACCTATTATGCGTTACTCATTTTTCATTTTAGGCTTTACAAGCGTGTTTCATGCAGAGATGCTGGAAGCACATAAAGGCAGAAAGCCTTGTTGGCTTTTCACATCTGACACTCGATATATATAGTTTGTATTATGTGACAATATAGCCTTCCTAGGTTATGTTTTTTCTCCACCAATCCCAAAGACTTCACCAGTAGCTTTTCTTTTAGTTTGAGGTTTATGCAATCACATTTGTATATGGCCTAGTATGTGTGAACTTATGTGTGTGTTTATAGATACATCTTTTTGTTGGTTTCTGTGTCTGTCAGTAACTCCTGAACACGCAGACAACTTCAAGTTAACATGACAGAGTGATAGGAAATTCAAAGTATATGAGGTTCCTAAAAGTCCCACAAAAATAAGCAGACAGGTGAAAAACAGGGAATGGAAAAGGCAGGAATACCTCTGTTCTTATCTTTTTTCCTTTGGCCTTCATCATAGCCCACAAAGAAGAGATGTCTGACCATTTCACACTTACCAGCTGTCCAGTCAGCCTGCACCCGCCCTGCAAACTAGCCACGGCATACGTTGCCCCTTACCTCAGCAGAAGAGGTAGGAGGGATGTGCGCGTAGATGTAAGAGGTAGGTAGGAGAAGTAAAGAGGCAGAATAAGGGGCGAGCTATGAGATGGCAATAGCAGCTAGGGGAATGTGAGATGAAAAACTGGTCCCAGGACCAGTTTCATGGAGAAACAGAGTGCCTTCCTATTATAGTGCCTTTGTTTCTTCTCTGCTTGAGGAGCAATCTTCTTGAAGAGATCATAATTAGTTAGCTGACACCAGGTAATTGGATAGAAAAAGAACACGTAGTCTGAACTATTTCATAACCCAGATATTTTAGGGGGTGAGAGATATTTTGATTCTGGAACAATTAGGCCTCTTATTGATAACGGCTTATTGATAAGAACAGCAATAGAAGAAAAGGCTGGGATGACTTTAATGAATGTACATAGTTAACTAGAATAAAGTGATTTGATGGCTGGTATTCTCAAATAATTGGCTCATTAACCTTAACTATATCAACCTTTTCTCATTATCAAGGTTAAATAATTGGATAGATTTCTGGGAAACTTGCAGTCTTACACAGAGGACAGCGATTTTACTCACATGGTACAAACCTGCTATTTAAAAAAGCTGTGAGAGAGGGGGAAAATTCACTCACATGCACACACAGAGGACAGCCATTTACTTGCATGGTACAAACCTGCTGTTTAAAAAAGCTGCGAGAGAGGGGGAATATTCACTCACATGCATGCAAATTACTAAATACTTACATGTTAATTGTGAGAAAACACAACATAAAAAAAAATTGGGCAGCCCTGAACAATTTTCAAGCAGCAGTCATGTATTTTATGAAGTATTTATTTACCAGTGATAGTACCCGTCAAATTCTGCTTTCTTGTAGGTAACCAGTAAAGTTTATTTCATGTGCAGGCCTCCTCATTCCCTAGCTGTGGTTCTCAAAATTGTTTCAACGACAACAGCACCTGAAGCCCTCAGTAAGCAAATAGGTCCCCGTGAAGCACAACACCATTGAGACTTTTATGTAAAAGAAAAAAATCTTACTCCAAATGAAAGAGAACCAAGAAGATGCTGTCCAGTAGTCGTTACAGATGAAGGATACAGAAGCACCAGTTATGTATCATCTGCAACTCATAAATAAAGATTAAAATAGACTAGTGTAAGACCAGTGTGCACCAACATGGTGGCATTACAAGAAATCAGGTTCTTGTGCTGTTCAAGTTCTTTGAATAATTTAAAGACGCCATTGCAAATGTTGGCCTTGCAGGGACCCTGCATGATGGTAACCACCATTCACTGCTCTTCTCAGGGCAAGGAGCTAAGCGCTACCTGCTGCTATCACCACTACCACATTCACCTCACCAATGGGCCGAGACCATTTCTTCCCCACTTTTGAAGACATCCTCTGCTACTGAGAGCTACTGTGGGATTATGAGTGAGGGAGTAGTTTGCAAACACCCTTGGGTTGGCAGCAGAAAATCGTGGGCTGGGCAGCTGGAAGGGGCTTAAAACCTCAGAATTGACAGTGGGAGGAGGAGCACAGCTCGAGATGCAACTTTCAGACAGATTATAAATTTAACTTTTCCTTAGGTCTAAGGTGAGAAGGAGGGTTGAATTATTCATTGCACACCAGGCTCAGCAGCAATACAAGGACAGATTAGAGAATTCCCCTAGGAATGGAGGGAATCTCCTAGGTAAGCCAGTGTGTTCAAATGCAGAAAAAGACCTGAGATATTACTGAGAGATCAGTCCAAACAGACACTTATAAACTAGTTGTAAAGGATAAATGTGGAAATTTAACTAAGAAGTGATACATTCATCATCTGGAGACCCCACTTGATACTCCAAAAAAAGCTATTAAGTAGGAGAAGCCTCGATAAAAAAAATCCAATCCTCAGGTCATTTCTGTCTTTCCTAGGATGGTACCAAGCTGTTCTTTTTCTTCTTTTTTTAAATTGTTTTTGACTCTCAGTATATCTGCAATATAAACAATATGAAATCAACACCAACATTTAAGATGCTGGGGTTTTGGAAATCTATACTGTATAAATAATCAAATAAAAAGGTAAAGGTCAGAATAGTGTCTTGCTAATAAGACTGGCAGTTAATTGGAAAAATCTGTCGACTCTGAGATCAACTAAACTCCCTGCTGCATTTTTCCAGAAGGTGTCTGGTGTTTTATTTATGTGTGCAGTGTGTTGTGTTTTTGCCTACTATGATTTGTGTTTGTTTTTCAGCCTGTTCTTGCAGACATTTGGCATGGAACTAATCCTCTCTCTAGCTCATCCTCCTCCACTTCTAAGCTAACTTGAGTTATAGCTTGATATTTGAAAGATTTCCTGCAAATAATTTTGTCTTGAGTGGGAGGATTATAATAACGTTCAGAACATTGATCTCAGTGAAACTTATAGGGCAAAAAATTGCACAGAGAATCATGAGTTTACCCACAGGCATAAAACATTAAATTAGTCAGGCAGCTGATAAATATGTAGTGAGGGATGTATAATATTGAACTGACTGATGCAGTTAAATGGTTAACAGACAAGGTTCAAGGAATAGCTATACAATGTGTTGCATTTCTAAGTGCTCTATTATAAATCTCATAATTTCAAAATGGCCTATAAGTACTCTTGTTTTATGGATGAATGGTAACTAATCTAAGTGTTCTCTAACCGCTTGTTTTCAGACAGAACTAGGCTCTGAATATCTCAGTACTGAAGCCCTTTAAATTGTCTTCAGATAAACAGTTAAAATACCAATGTGCCCAAAATATTTTGTCACTTCATTTATTTAGTCTTGACTTGAAAATAGGCTAAAGAAAGGATTTCTTACAGTAGAAAGTGATGAAGAAACAGATACTGTCTATTTCACACAGTTAATACCACACATTGGCACTACAACTATCAGGGAAACCCTGTATGATTTCCCTCTAAAAACACACTGCAGCTGGAATGATAAAGAAAGCACCTTCCGATCCTAGGCAATCAGTATAATTTTCTGCGAAATCAGGGGAAATCTTTAATCACTATCAAACTTTCCTGAGCAGAGACTACATACGAGCTTATGATTTGCTCACAATTACAATTTTCTACATAAAACTTACTTCATCATTGTATGTAATAACCAAGGTCACATAAAAACGGGACTTTCTCCTGTAATGTATTCATTTTAAAAGCAAGGATGATTATAAAGCTATCAGACATCTAAACCTGCAACAAGTTCACTCCTAAAGCACACAACTGGAGATGCACAAAAGTCACTCTGAGCTGCCACTATGGAGCTTGTGCACTACAAAGGAAATGGTGACTTACGAATGTCTGTTTTATGTACCATTGCTTTGTATATGGTATAAAATATATGCATACACTTTGCATATAATAGAAACACATACAAAATATTTTTAAAGTCGATTTCCAGAAGGTAAAGGGTGAGAAGAGGTGATCCGTTATTGAGATGTTCTTAAAACAGTAGAAATTGTCTAAGCTGAAGACTGTCAATGGCAGGGGTCTGACTAGTAGTATGACTTTTGGGGTATTTATTCTCTCTGTCTTAGGGTCTCTGTTCAAGGAACCACCACAGCTGCTGTGTCTTTCACACGGCACCTGCAACCCAGGTATGAAACCAGGTTTGCTGAATTTGGTACCCTAAGAAACAAATAAAACATTACAAAGACATAGAATGAACCAATAGGACTACAGAAGTCTCCACTTTCTATGTTTGTCTCGACTTAGGCCCACAGCAAAAGCATTGTTGTACAAAAGTTCATGCTCCAGAAAAGGATTGCCATAGCAGGTGCAAGGAAACTTCCACCACCACCACAGATCCCCAAAGTGGTGTTAACAGAGAAGGGGTAACTTTGGAAACTGACTGTAAAAAACATCTCTTCACCAAAAATATGTCTCCCAACTTAACTGTTAAGATAAATAGGCAGGTAGGAAATCACACAGATGGGCAGATGTGAACTGTAGGTTAGGGTTCACGAAAATGAGCTTCTTAAAGCTAGAAGCTTTCAAAGCAGAGGAATAAGTTTAAGGTCAAAAGCAGTCATTTTAGTCTAAGCTAGTCTCCTGCCTAAAACAGGTCAAAAGTGCTCCCTGACACTGTTAATTCCTTCCAACACTACAGAAATACCTTTCAAGATTTGAGGCAGGATAATTTTCTTAATTATCATCTGTGGTGACAACCTATGACACTATTCAGTAAGTTGTTCCACTACCTATATATTGTAACATTTACAAATGTTCATCTGAACAAGCTTAGCATCAAACTGCGTCTAAACACAGTTTTGAGGTGGAGCAGCAGAATAACCATTTCCTTTTACCTCTGTCATGACCATCCCTCAAAGCCTGTGCAGAAAGAGAGCTGAGAGGGTGGGACTGGATTAGATGTGACTCACCAGCTTTGCATGCGCTGAGTACTCACGCTGGTGCACTGAAGCTGCATGACACTGGGCTTTCTTCCATCTGAAAAACAAATCCTGATACCTGCCAGCTCGACACACCCGCAGTGAGGTCCCAGTGAACAACAATGTGTGCGGGTCCTGTAGCTGCCTGTTGGTATCAGCAGAGATCATAAGAGCCCAAAGGCTCTCATATATGCTACTATACACAGTGAACTGACTTTTTCTTTTACTGCCCTCAAGATATTTGACCAATATTGTAGACAGACAAATTGGCTAGCTATTAACTTTCTAATTTTGTTTTGCTTACATGGATATTTTCACTTTATGGATATAATTAGTTATCTCTCATTCTCCTCGGACACTTATTTCTGGTTCAAGTAATTACTGTGTTACACTGGTCAGCTCTTGATCAGGTTGTTACCATGCTCTGTTACTCTACACATTTCTTTGCCAAAGTGCTGTGCCCTTTTACCCTCTCATTGTTACAGACTGCAGCAATTTTTATTCTCAATGAAGTTGTTTCAACTTATCTCTATGTTTAAGACTCACTCTTCAGATGAAGTGTACCCACTCTGTCACTTGCCAAGCAGCAGTGCACAAGGGATGAGATATTTCTGGAACACATTCAGTTACACAGCTCAAGAAGGTCTTTCTACTTTGGACAAAGACAGTGTCTCCCACTAGTTATTTATACTCTGACACAAGACTTATTGATGACAGGAGACAATAATTACAGGTGTCACGAGGGTGCAGAGACAGTGCAGGTCATGGATTTTCAGGTGTCTTTTCTTGTTCCATTAGAAAAAGGGTTTCCAAGAGAATTCAGAGTCTTCACACTTGTAATTAGATTGTCAGAAAGAGGAAAAAATAAATTCATATAGTTCATACAAATCACTTACAGTAGATACCTCCTACAAAGATTGCTGTTCCACAGACCAATGGTAGCATTATAATACTGCATGCTTTTGAGGAATGATAGCAATATCAGCACACAAACATTTTATGGGTCATTCTGTACACTCTGCACCTATCTGTGAACTAAAGCATGCATACACCATTTCAAACCAATTTCCTTCAGTCGGGCAGAAAACATAACTACCCAACACAAATGCAAAATGAGAATTTCACCTAGAAAATGTTTAAGATTTCTTAATCAATTTTCCCATTGTGAAAGGGATTCAACAGTTATGGGAAATCACTTAAGAAATTTTTCTTTAAAAGCACTTGTCCAGTTGAAAATATGTTCATCAAAATTTATTCATAATTGCAAATATCATAAATACTTAATAAACACATAGTTGAACATTTAGATATAGCTTTAACAGATCATGTTTAGCAATGACTGCATACTTTTGCACAAAAAAACCCCAACCAAACCTGGACATCTTTTGAGAGACCTCTGAAGAAAGAACAAGACTCATAAGAAGGATGTTTGTTGCACATTGCTGTTCACATCATTGCTCCCTCAGACTTTGAGGTCATGAATTATCTGCAGATCACAGCACGATATTAACCAATCCATTCTGAAGATCAGTTTTGGGAGGGTATTTGAAGAATAAGCACTCCTACTATATTGAGTTTACTTCTTCATTTCAAAAGTGAGTAATGCATGCTTCACATATGCCTGTTAGCTCCAAGAGCTACAGATAAAAACTCAAGGAAAGAGCATGATGTGGATATTCTTCTCTGTTCTAGAAATCATCCAGTGAACAAAGACCATTGAAAGCAAGTAATTAAATAGACAAGAAACAAAATGTGTTCAACAGGTGGCAATACAAAATTTGCAAAAGACTTTAGGCAGTATCCTGGACTTAGTGGCTCAAGGACAAGTGAACTCAGGTTTCCCTTTATTCAGATAACATCACAACATATGTAGTCTTTGATATTCATACACTATTACTTCTACAACAAGGCTTACTGGGCACAAAGAGCAGTGTAAGTAACTGGCCTTTGCACTGATAAAATGAGAAAGAGCAGGGAGAAGTTATGTCTTTAGGTGATCTTTCTGAGGAACAGCAGTATTTCAGAAGCAATGTCAAGAAGGAAATTTTTCTTCTTTTTTAAGGCTCAATAATCCTAAGGACAGTTTTGCTGAGTAGTTTTCCAAAATCATTGCTGTTCATTTGTTTTGTTTCACAAATGATTTGGGACCATGCTGTTGAACTGCATCAGATAAGCATCAGATCCATATGAATTTCCTGCACAACTTGCTATGCAAGCAATTGCATGTTGAGTAGTCAGTCGTAACTGCTCCTGTGCACCTGCCAAATGTTAAAAAACTAAAGCAAGCTACCGTGGCTTGGGTTGCCTCCCATTAGCTGAAGACTGAGCATGTGCACGTGAAAAGTTGCCACAGAGCAGCTGACGCTTAGTACTGTGCACGTATTCTAAGCCTTTAAACTAATTTTGCTCTTTAAAAAGCCTGTTCATATAATGTGCTCAAAGTGCTTATAATCTCTCTCTCTCTCTCATTGCTTTGATAGCTTAATATAGACTTCTCTAGCATGTGCATTAAAAGGCAGAACAGGTAATAAAAGCAGAAGTTTAAATACCTTGTCTACTTTAGGAAATTTTACTGGTTTAATTTTGCCATCCTCATTCAAGTAGCATGAGACCCTTGTGTAAACAAGGATGACAACATTAAAATGTGTTCAGCCATATTGGTCAAACTAACTAAACTTGTGATTTAACTGTTCTCATCCAAGATACATGCTAAAGGTATCAGCAAGTCAACCACTTTTTATAAGAAGCTTCATTTTTCAAATTTTGTCAAAACCATTAACTGGCTATGCAAGATACTGGTGTAAGTCAGAATGGCTTTCAGCATGCCACAGATCACCAAAAGGCTTCCTAATTATTTTTTTGGATGGAGAGATGAGAGAAAATACATCATAAAAGCTAATAGTTTGAATATTTTTTTTAAAACTACCTGTTAACCCCAACAATGAGTGAATGAGAGACAGTCTCAGAGACTGTCTGCAAAACTGACCTAGAAATTGCAAGCTGTGGTCACACAGCACAATGCTGCGTCAGGTTAGAGGTACCAAGTAAACGAAGACATCAAATCAATATGCACAGCCCTGAACATTGAGTTCACTTTCCAGTCTAAGAGTTTTGGTAAGGTGGCACCATGCCCGTTAGCCCAAAAAGAGAATCTCAGCTGCACACAAACCTGTTCTGCTTTCAGATGTCAAGCTGGAGCTTACTAAACTCTTTCAACCAGGACCACTCAGAAATAGAGCTCAGGAGGAGACCACTGAATTCACAACCTAATTTCTGGCAGGATCAATCTAAAGTCTTCCTGACAGCTACTTGTCTATTTAGTTGTTGTCACTTGGTGACAATTTGATTTCTTTCTTCACAGTTAACTCTATGTTAAAAATATGTTGCGGTGCTCTAGGTCAGTTGAGAGCCTCTGGAGGGGATCATTCTTTGCCTGGAAAAACTGGTTATGATCAGATGGGAGAACTATCTGGTATGTAGCATGGAACACATGGGGATTGAAAGGCATAGCCATTAGGGAGACTGTAGCATGAGCTCAGCACATGGGACTCTGGAAAAAAGCTGGGTAAAAAGCCTGCAGCCAGGCCTTAGAAAGAGAATCAAATGGAACATTTCCCAAGAAAGCCAGAAGGGACTACACAAAACATGTTGCAAAGCAGGTATCTAACTGGAAGTTACTAGCCTAAGAACAAGACCAAAGGAAAGCTGCTACCCAGCGAGAGCAGAGGGAACAGGAGAGAAATCTGCTGTGTCATTCATTTCAATCTCCCTCCCTAGCAGATCTCAGCATTCCTTACTTGCAGTTCCTACTTCTAGTTGGTGTTTGGTAAAGAGTACCTTTGGAGGCTGTAACCCAAACAATCTATTTTATTCACTCACTGAAGAGAAAGCCAAGGTAGTCCATCCTGATCACTCTGGCTGATGCAGATTACCGCTGTGCACACTTAAGGAGCTACAGCTTTGTGGATTTCCCAAATTTCTGATGCGTGTTTTTTAAAAGATTAATGATTTTTTTTGAGAAAAGTTGCTAATGTAAATTCTCATTACTGTAAACTAAACCAAATTACTTCTTGTTCCCCTTCTTAGTAGATATGGAAACCAATAGCTACTGTATTTTTATAAGAAAATTTTTACACATGATCCCATCTATCTTCTCCAGAAAGTCTTCTTTTGTATGAGACTAATCAAACCCAAAGTTTTCCATCTTTCCTTGGTAGTCATATTTTTTTAAATTTAGCTGCTCGCTCAACTCTTTCCAGCTTGCATACATCCTTCTCAAAATATGGTGTATAAAACAGAACTTTAGCTGAGACTAAATTGTGACTGGGTGTCAATGTATATGAAACAATGACAGATGTATTTCTGACATGATTCACATGGACTTTCTGTTTTACAGAATGAATACTCTATATCAGAAATTATTTTTCCAGTATGCAAGTGGTCTTTCACCGCTAAAGCAGAATAATTATCTCCCTGCATATGATACTTCTATTAATACATTAAACTATCTTCTGCCTGCTATTTGGAAAAGTACCTACCATGTCTGTTGACTTGTTTTCACTTTCTGATCCATCATAACATAGAGACCCAGCCCTGCTGATTAACAGGACCTTCCCCATTTATTAATTTGATTTCTACCTCTACTTTGTATTTTGCAGTTGGATTTCCTCTTCCTGAGTTCAATTCACCTGTTCAATGAATCCAAAGCTAAAGCAAAGCAATGGCAAAGGGGGAAAAGAACTTGCTCCAGGTTTGCATCTAGAGGACTAAATGGACTCAAACATACAGAACTAGTGAAGCCTATTTCTTGAGAGTGTGAAAGCTGAAAAATATCATTAGACAAAGAACTTAATTTTCAATATCCATTGCCGTCACAAGCGCTGAATAGCAGAAGATGTGGGGAAAAGCTGGAGGAGGAAGTGGTATCATTCATAGTACTCAAGCCAGCTAACTTCTACTCGTACCTTTGAATGTGTTTTAAAGCCCTTCAGGATGCTGAAAATAAATGGTTTCTCTTCATTCCAGCACCCCAAACTACTAGTGAAAATATTGACTGACATCAAACTCAGATTAGGAGTTTGTCGTATTACATGTGATAAACCTTTTCAGTTTGACAGGCAGCAATTGATAACTACTATCCCATTACAGTTTTTCAACCACTTGTGCATCAACATTACTGTAATTTCATCACCCATAATTTCATCATATTTCCCTGAGAGTGTCATAGGGGATATCATCAAAAGCCTTACTCAAGTCAAGAACTATCACATCTTCTGCTTCTCCTTCTGTCCTGTAAAGCAGTTATCCTGTCAAAGAAGGAAATAAGGCTAGTTCATCGTTATTTGCTCTTAGCAAATCCATATGAGCTGCCTCTTATCACCTTATTATTCTCCAGGTACTTTCAAATTGATTGCTTAACAAATTGTTCCAATAACTTTCTAGTATTGAATTTAGGCTGCCTGCTCTATAATTCTCTGGATTCTCCTTCCCTATGGATAGGTACTACTATATCTGCCCTTTTCCAATCCCCCGGAGACCTTAACTGTCTCACATTAGATCCTGGAGATAAACGTTGACAGTGTATTCAACTCTGATGATTTATTACTTGAAGCAGGTATTTGTTTACAAGAAGAATCTAAGTTAAAATCAGTATTTCAAAGCAGGATATTTACAACATTATATAATTTTAGCTGCAAGTTAAGAACTTGCATAAACCCACTGGAAATATCATTCCCCTCGGGAGACATTTGGGTCCATTCCTTACAAAAGTATTACTTCATTTAAAAATAACCACCTAAAAGATTATAGGTGGATTTATAGGAAAGTATGAAAGCAGGAAGGCAGGAAGGAAGAAAGGAAGAAAGGAATGGAGGGAAGAAGAGAGGGAAAGAGGGAGGAAAATATATTTCCAAAAGGATAAATACAGGCAGGTAGGAAGAAGCATCACAGAATGACTCTGAGAATGGTTTCCAGCTAAATCCCCATCAACTGGGTACCCTAAAATAACAATAAATAAAACATAAACAGAACTTTTTTAAAGAACACCACATGAAAATACTAAAACCAGTACAAACTTGTCTGTCCTTGCTTCTACTTACATATGTGAACAACTTTCTGGACTGCCTCAGGGAGGCTGATCTGGAAAAACTAAACTACAGCTTCCTCCAAAATATAGTTCTCCCTACAGAGGTGTTTCTTACCAGTTTAACTTCAAGTATTTCAGGCTTTGTGTATGTTCCTAGAAACATCTGTGAAGTAAATAGTTGCCCAGATTAAAAGAAAAAAAAAAAATGCAGCTTGAAGCTAAAAGACTGTAGGATGATTTTTCAGACATCTTTGTCATTATTTAAAGCTGCCATTCTGTTTTTAGGTGAGAATGAAGTACTTTGCATGGAAATGTTTCCTAATTTAAAGAACCTCGTGTACATTTTTTTTTTGGACATGATCACTGGTGAATGTTACTTAATTTGTGTATATTCCTAACTCTCATACATAATTTTATGCACCAAGTATTGACTGTAGTTTATTCATAACAATGATGTTATTTGCATTCATGACTGCAAGACCACGGTCTGCTATTATCTTCACTGGTCTGTGAAAATAGGATACTTCCAGTTAAAGCCTTCAGTCTATCAAATCCCACTTTCACTCTGGTAGCAACTGGCCATAGAAATATCTAAAGTACAATAGAGGTAATATTTCAGCAACAAAATAGAGTCAATGCTGAAATTCTCTATTGGTATTTAATTGAATATACTCAATAATACTAGCAAATAAATACTGACTGTACTTCAAAAACTGTCTTAGGTAGGTGGAAGCAGTAGCACATAGGGAATAGTTACTCTGTAAACAGAAGGTAAACATTAAGGTCATTTATCCAGTTTAAGGGAAAAAATAAGGAAACATTGCAGACACAGCTGGCTTTCAACATTTCCTTCTCCTTAGAACAAATTTGTCTTTTTGTAGATTACAGTAAGCTGTATGGAGACTGAGATGTCAGGGAACTGCAAGAAATCCTTTATGAAACAGGACAGGGAGACAGTGATGACTGGCAAGAAGAGAAGACAACTAAAGTGGGGGAGATATTTCTAAGAGGCGTCTCTGCTCACAGCATGTCTCTTGTGGATATAAAGAATGGCTTGATAATGAGTAAGGCTCTGGTTTCAGATGTCCAAACCTGATGAAAGAAGGCAAATTCCGTTTCTGTCCTCTATTGTTCCATTTGCTGGAATGTGGTCCCATGTCTCATTGCATGCAGCCTGCACATACGAACGCCCCCAAGGCCCTGGAGCTGTCAACAACAGCATTCTCTTCTTGCTTTAAAATATTCCACACAAAGCATGTTAAACATATCCCTCTCAGTTTTCTTTGGCGAGAAGAAGCAGGAGTCTACATTTAAGAGGTCATTTTTTGTTCCATCTACTGCTAATTATGAATATAGCCTGTGCAGCATTTCTTCAGAAAAATAACTTTTCATCCTGTCTCATAGCATGTCACTTCTTGTTTTCTAAGACTGCTACATTCAGAAATATTCTCTGGTTTTGAGCTGCATCCATTCCAGCTCTCTCTAGTGTCTTCCCCTCCCCCTCGAAACATTACTCGTTGGATTTTCAATCAGAGCAGTCTATTACCTATTTAGATGTTCAAATCATCATCAAGGTGCCTTGCGATTCAGGATTGCCTCCAAAACCTGGAAATTGTCTGATTGCCTGACTGCCTGAGTGTGAAAATGAGTGAAAATATGAACCTTATCTGCGGCTTTGCAGCCAGTCATGGAAATAATAACTGGGAAAGTTAAGAGACTGGTGAGATGAGTGGTCATTATGCAAAACTCACCAGACAATCTAACCAAAACCCAGACAAGGCAGTGCCACAGATGTTAACCATTAGATGTCAGTGTCTATAGAATTACTTAACATGGCAAAGATTGTGTGCTACCTATGGAAAAGTATTATGTTCGCATTAAACTCCAACAAACATAAAAAAGGATATAAAAAGGGGTTAATTTGATTCTGACAAGTAGTATG
This sequence comes from Pluvialis apricaria, assembly GCA_017639485.1. Classification (NCBI taxonomy): domain Eukaryota; kingdom Metazoa; phylum Chordata; class Aves; order Charadriiformes; family Charadriidae; genus Pluvialis; species Pluvialis apricaria. The sequence continues at coordinate 101,281,722 of CM030009.1, forward strand.
AGAACTCTTCCAACAGTTCCAGGCAGGGAGAGAGGCAAGCAAGATGATACCTTTCAGTATGCCTCAGACCAATCTTTTTACAGAAATCTCTCTAGAGATAAGGAGAAATATTTGAGGAAGAAATACAGTCAAGTTGCAGACAGTTCTTACAAGACACAAGCAGGGCAAATAATGAAAGAAGCATCTTACTGGGGAAGCATGGGACAACCCAAAGCACTAAAGAAATAATAAAAAAATAGGCAGAATGTCTTGGCAAAATAAAAGGCTCAATTAAAAACAAAGAACAGAAAACAAGTTATGAAAATGATAAGCATAAGATTAAGTTACTTGGAAACACAGTCAAACCAAGGGTACAATCGGTAAAAAAAGGCTAACTGTATAGTGACAACAATTGCCAAACAAAAGCCAGCAGGATGGAAGGAACATTTTGACAAAGTGCTAATCTCTGCTGACCATGCAGATCCAAGCAGTCCAGGCATGCTGGAAGGACAGGGCAGCTTTCAAGGCAGAAGGGATGTGAGCACTACCAGCAGAAAAAGGAGGCAGAAGGAGCACTGATGTAGATCAGAAGAGGAGAGGTGATGGTGCAGACAGCATAACTGCTGAGCTGTAAATAGTTAGAAGGACAACTGTGAACAAAACATCAGAAGTACAATCTTTTAAGCTTTTGAACAGAGGTCATACTCGGTGACTGGCAAAATACAGAGGCTGTATCAATCTGTTAGGCCACCTACCTAATTCAGGCAATGACAGATATGAATCTCGTTGTCAGTTTCTAAAAAAAAAAAGCTAAACCACACATGAAGAATGAGACTTTTAACAGATTCAGCCCAGTTATAAAGAAAGCTGTAGAGGAAAAGTACGGTTTCAGATGATGTACTATTTGGATGCACTTACCCCGAACTGACCAAGGACAAAAATGTGAATAGGGATTGTAGTGGTTTCTCTCTCTTTTCACTGACTTTATGAAGGCATTCAGTTTAGCATTTAGAAAAGCATTATGGAAAGCAGAAAAATCATATGATGTTCTAGATAAAACAGATTCTATTTAAAGTGCATACATGAAACCTTCTCAAGTGACATTGGTAGCTGGTTCACACCAGAGGTTAGAGTAAGTGACTTAAGGTTAGAGTAAGTAGAGTGAAGATGGACTGCCTGCTGTTTGGAATCCCTCTATGCTGAATTAGTAAGGATACTGTAAGAGATGTCAGACGAGAAATTAGATGACATAGAACTAATCATCTAATATGCAAACAGCACCACACAGCGTCAATAAAAGAAATGCAGAGAAATGCATTGTGGTGAAATGTCAAGTGTACCACAGAATTGTGGTTAGCACTGATAATTCAAGAATGAGGTTTGATGAATGATGTGAAAGCTCATGGAGATGTGTCCCAGCTGTAAGTGTTGCATGGAAATTGATGAAATTGGGAATAAATGGTTATTAACAGCATTGTTAATAAGCTCATGAAAGCAACATTCCAAGAGAATCCCTCAACAACCTGGAATTTGCTATGTAACATGAAACAGGTTTCAAAACACTGAAGAATGAATGTGGGGTAGTACAGAATTATTTTTACGAGAATTTATGAAGAAGGATGTAGAAGAATCCTTGATATGAGGATACAGGAGTGGCAAAAATCAAGAAAGTTAGAATGGAAGGAACAAGACAGGAGACAAGAGAGGATGGCCAATAGCTACATTGCTATACATGGGGACAGGAATTAGGTTTAACAGAGGGAAAAACACCGAAGAGGCATCACAGCGGAATTCAGTGTGGGATAGCTGCAAGAATGGAACAAACCACACCAGTCACTGACATAACATTTAAAATTTATTTATCAAGACAGGTGTAGCAGGTAGGTAGTGATCATTTCAGATGCGCACCAGTCAGGGCCCATGTCCCTGCCCCTAGACCCAGGGAACAGGACATGCACCTCTGACCACTCAATGTGTCTCAGTCCTGGCTGGCAGCCCAGCCACTTTGTACAGCAGTACCACCATGGGCTCAGACTTCTGCACAGTGTTGAACTCCTGTGTACGGATATTCCCCACAAGGCACTAGGAACAGACCAGGAAAAATGCATCTCTAATGATACATAATATACTTTCAAATTCTTAGAAATGATCCATAAACACCGGCAACTGGAAAACAATGCAAAATAAAAAACTGTTGAAAGAAAATGTTTCTGCAATGGCAATGCCCAGTCTATCCTTCTTTTAAGGAAGAGAGACTTCAGTGTAAATACTCAAAGGCTGGAATTGGATCAGATCACCAGTATTTGGTTCAACTTCTATTTACGTTGGTACCCTGTAGCACACTGAGTACTACATGTCCCCCCACTCTCTCCTGTAAAGATGTTATGAGCTTCACCAAAGCAGGTGCTGGAGCAAGGAGCCTGAGCTAAGGTTAATGCAGATGCTGAGTGCTGTGCCAGCTGCTAAGCTCTCCTCCATTTCAGACAGGACCTCAGAGACTACTGAAAGTAGGAGGAGCAGGAGTACTATGTTTCTTCTTGATGTAGCTCTCCTGTTATCTTTGTACCTCTACTTGCAGTTCACCTCCTTGCTTTTTTCATCTGAAAATGTACATAGCAGACATCCAAACAGCCCCTCTCAGAGTATTTATTCAATTTTGCTACAAGTAAGCCATGCAAAGATATTTCCATAGGTAATAACATATATAGATGCATCTGGTGGATAAAATTATCAAAGTTATCCTAGTGCTTTGGGAACCAAAGTAAAAATTGAAATTTCTGGTGAAAATAAGATCCACTAGCTCCATATCTTCAGAAGTATTTTATTAAAAATCAATGGAAGTATGGTAATTATTTTTTTATGAATCTTGGCCTCTGTGCCTAAACTGCAAAAATATTTTCAAAAATGTATCCTGTAAGAAAGAAGACAGCACTGAATTGTGTGCATATCTAAGATGCACATATAGATAAAAAAATTAAAATTTCCCCTTTCACTGGATTTCAGCAAAGTCAGTATATTTATGCAGAGGTATGAAAGGCCGTGGAGCTTGTGGCAGGTCCCTGGTGACCAGAGAAATGCAAATGTTGCACCTAAGCCAAAAGGATGGTCTGGAGAACTACAGAACAGTCAACCTCACTTCAGTCCGTGGGAAAATCATGGAGTGAATCCTCTTGGCACACATTTCTAGGCACAATAAGGAGAAGAAGGTGGATTGACCAAGGGTAAAATATGCATGACTATCATTACTGTCTTCTATGACAAAATGAATGATTTTTGGATGAGGGGAGAACAGCACGTCTTTTACCTCAATTTCATCAAGGTTTTAACACTGTCTCCCTCAATGTCCAATGTAACCAAGTTACAGCATTGTGATGCAATGGGAAGATAACTAGATAAGCAAAAAACCTGTTCAGTAGTTGTGCTCAGGGTAGTGATTACTGGGTCAATCAATGGCCTGGAGGAGGAGGGGACTGTCATTAGGTTTAGGTTTGCAGATGCCACCAAAGTAGGGGAACCTATTGGTGTTCTTATGTACAGGGTTGCCATTCAGGAAACCTAAACAGGCTAAGGCAATGTTATGTAATTAAAAAAAAAAAAAACAAAAAAACCAAACATGAAAAGTCCTGAAGAACCTGAAGTTCCTGAAGAACCCTCTGCAACAATATGGGCTGGGGCTGGTTGGGGAGCACCTCTGCTTAGATGGAGCTGGTATGCTTTAGCAGCAAAGATGGCCAACAACATCCTGTGCTTTTCAGTGTCCTGAGAATCACAGCCAGTAGGGGGAAGGTATTATGCCCCTTTACACAGTGTTCATTAGACCTCATCCAGAATACAACAGTTTTGGGCTGCCCAATACAGGAAAACAGGGACAAACTGGAGCAAATTCAACAGAGCCCATCAAGATAGCTGGGGCTGGAGCACTTGCCTTGTAAGAGGCTGAGGGAGCTGGGCTTATTCAGCCTGGGAAAGAAAGAGCTTCAGGGGACCAAGCAGCAGTCCCCAGTGTCTATGCGTAGCATATTGAGGACATAGCGCCTGGATCTTCACAGCAGCGCATGGTGGGAGGATGAGGGACAGCAGGCACAAGACAAAACAGAAGTTCATATTGGCTATGAGGAAAATCATTTTCACCATAAGGAGAGCTCAGCAGCAGAGCAGGTTGCCCAGAGAGGTTTCACAGTCGCTGTTCTTGGAGGTTTTCAAGACTCAACTGTCTAATGACACGAGCAACCTGGTTAGACTCATAGTGGGCCCTGCTTTAAGCAGGAAGTGGGACTAGAGACTTCCTGAGGTCCCTCTGCACCTGAATTATCCTACAGTCCTGTGATTCTGTAAGATAATCAAGAATACATGAGCAAACTCTCTAATAAAATCTAAATAATTGAAATTCTTAGAAAATTTAGAGCAGATCTGATCTTAAGTCTAAATTCCTTACTTAACAGTCCAAGACTCTTTCAGCAAAATCAGTCAATATGACACTCTTCAGCAGTATGGGAGACAAAATAGGCATGATTTTCCCAACATTTTTTTTTTTTGATTGATTTGGAATAGATTATTGAAAACCTAACAGAACCTATTAGGTCCAGATTTGTTGAGGGTAAAACTTCATTTCTATAGTGTTTGATTTATGTATTTCAAAGTGTCTTAGCAGAAACAATATATCGACTAAGAACAGCTTAAAAGGCAAAAATACCATTAGACTTTAATAGGTGCATATAAATTAATAAAGAAGCAGACACTTTGAGGGACCCATTTTCACTGGTTTTCCTCTTGCTCCCATATCAGTTTAATGCACTGTTAGAACAGGTAACTTCAGTAGGAGTGAATGAACTCTGAACCCTTGGGCATTCAGGCTTGATTTCCTTGAATCACTGATTCAAGTTGCTATTTAAGTTCTGAGGCTAAGAATATAGCAGAATTAGATGTTTCACTAATTTCCGCAGTAAAATTTCAGTGCATGTGAATTGGCAACAACATGAAGTGATGCATAGCGGCTTGACTACCGGGCAGCTTTATGAACAGCTAGGACAAAGGGTAAGTCGTGCAGTGCCATTTGAATGTCAACGCTGTTTCAGTATTCCATAGCATGATTGCTTCACAGTCACACCTTCTGGAGAAATTAAATATGTGAAAATCTTCATGGTTTTCCCCATAGCTTCTACCTGCCAGCATTTGAATACAAATCAGCTGCAGAAGCCTTCCTCGAGTTATTCTCAAAAGAACAACTTTCCTTATGTGTTTCCTCTGAATGTAAATGTCGGCTTTATCACTAAGCAGGCCATACAGCAGCTTGGTCTGGAAACAGTGTCCTCTGCTATCATGAACCAGGATCAGAGCTCTAAGTGCCAGGAGGCAGAGGTCAACAGGCACACCAGACCCTGCCAACACACTCTAACTTAAAGGTTTGCACAGGACATTTCTGTCCAGTAGTCAGGGTAGAGAAGAAATTGTAATTCAGTTTCATAGTATCTTCACAAGTTTCCATGGTGACGCAGGGAAAAAAAAAAACCTGCAGTAACACCTCCCTGCTACCAGTATCTTGGGAGACAGAGGTGGAGGTTTATGGTAAGGAGCAGGAGCCTCACAAACATTTTTCGGCTCACCCGTGCTGCAGACATGAATGCATGTACTAGATGGTGTGAAACAACCGACATGATCCAGTAATGCCAGAGGAGCTGTTGCTATCACCCATCAGTACTGTGACACCTCTTTTGGCAGTATAACAATATGGCTGTATAAGACTTAGTTACACACGTACATTCATTCCAGAATTTATTTGTCTCTAAAATGGAAGTCCGGCCAGCAGCAGCTTAAAAAATTAAACTAGAATATTACCTTCAGCCTATTTTTCATCCTTTCAGCCACCTGTGTTAGTCAAAAGGAATGAGACTAGCTTTGGCAATATTTACTACTTAGAAAAGCAGCAGAGGCAGATCACACACCAAGGTTTTACACCCTTCTTTTTCCAGCCATGATTATGCCAGAGAGAATGTCTCTGTAGGAAAATGTAACAGGATATAATGGGTTAAATAATTTTTAAAAATATGGATGATATTCTCCTTTAAATAGATGAAAGTCAGGAGTCCGAACAGCTACAAGTCTCAGATGAATTCTACAAGCTACACCTGTCAGGATGCTCAGCACCCTGGAGAACTGGATGATTTGGCTTAAGTATTTTAAGACAGAGTTTTCAGAGGTGGTTTTTTTTAACCTAATCTGAAAGTTTACAACCCCATGTTAAGGACTGTTGACCATTTGCCATTTTCACTAATAGCTTAGCTATTGGACACATTTTTTAATTTGGTTATTAAGCAGTCACATAGATACTTTTTGAAGGAAAAGAGTCCCTTATGAGAGAGGGACAAAGAGTCCCCTTTGAGACTGCACTATGGTTTTCATGTTATGATGAATATAATTTGCATCCTTTGGGTGTTATTTTCTACTTGTCCTTGCCTAACAGAAAACATTAATCTCATGAAATCTTTCAGAGGGTTGGAGAGGAGCTGGAGAAGCAAATAAATGTTGCTTATCCCCCAATTTAAAATCATCGGAACTATCCATAAAGGAAAGCTTTTAATGGGAGACTGGTGACTGACACTTCAGCTGCAATAAGATATATACATTGATGCTTGCACCCACTCAAAAACATAAAAATAGCAAATTTGGCATTCAAGCTTATATTGTTGACAGCATAATAATGCAATCAAAACTCTGCTACAGAGAAGTAAGTAATTCCCCAAAGCCTTTGCATCATTGCAAATCAACACCCACTCCATAAAGTTGTTTATGAAAGACAAACTACTCATAAATATGATTAGAAGGTACCCTCCAAGAATTTCCTAATGTAAATACTCCATCAATGTCATCCAAATAAATTATAAAATATAATTAAACAAAACCCAGTTTTTTGAAAATTAACTACTTCCTAATAAAACATTAACTTTGTAATAGCCATTGCACATAACTATTTCTTCAATAAACATCAGTTGGAGAATGCAGAATAATTTTATCACCACATCACAGACCAAAGAAGACAACACTGGAATATGGCAAATATTTCTCCAAAAAAAAAAAAAAAAAGGTATATGCAATGCTCTCAGATATATTTAAGTAGAGCCATCCACGTATAACACAGTGATCACAAAATCAAACCAACCATTTCAGTTCCCTAGAAATTGTGGCTTCAGGGAGAACTTGGCTCATATTCACACCTGATTTAGTTACATGGCTGCAGCTAGAGACAGTTTAGACACTCAAACCAGAAATTAGGCCCCCAGTGACTAAATTTTATGAACACAGCTCTGTTGGAGAAATACATGCTGAAAATCAGAAACCTCTGTTACTAAAACCTGTTTTTCTGTTTCTCAGAAAGTATGCTTCTATTGGTAAAGTTTAGGCCAGTTGGATAGATGAGATTTATGAGCCAGAGAAACAAACACTGAGTCAGAGTATATGATGTTCCCACTAAGGATGCTGCTGACCCCCTGTATCAGCACAATACGGTGGAGTCAACCCTTCAGCACCAGTCAGGACAAAATTGTGTCTCAGAGGGAAACACAGATGTAACTGGAGAACTGTGCTATTTATTTTCCTTTTTTTTTTTTGAGAGAGAGAAAGATTTTTTTTAACACTGATTTTGAACAAAAATCACAAAGAATTTTCAAACCTGACAACTCATGCCAAGGAAAAACCTGCGAAGAGTGAAATTACTCTTCCTTTGCTCAATACGGAATATTTTATTATTCTGAAACTGAAATGCTGGTGTCCTGGTTCATGACTTGGCCCAAAACATCATTTTGTTGTGCTACAAGATAGTCCCATATTGCTCTGAAAAGAAGAAAAAAACTCTTTAGTTTCACATATATACCATAATAAGGATCTTAACAAACCAGTGCATCACAAGTTGTGAAACACTGCTGTTTTTAAAGGATAGCAATTGCATTTGACTGTCAAATTTTCAGCCCTTCATTGTCTGTTTGTATGTAGTGCTGCAGACAGGTTGGCTGCTGCTGCAACAGACTGTATTGGTGCTATTAAGATATCACCTGCTATGCAAATATGGGTTTAATCCCAGTGTATTCCACTGCCTCTGAATGACAGCATTCATAGTGAAGCCTGTGAATGGTTGAATATCCAGGGTATTTGTGGCCTGCCTACTAAATTTTGCAGTAGCATTGGTTACTAAGCTGATATAGGCAGTAATAATTGAACACAACTATTGCTCGCTGTGTAGTGCCTTGACAATACTACCTCACCACAAAGAAAAATAAGTTCCCACCCATGTTGTAATGCTTACCTGGGATCTGCCTTTAATGGGCGAGCTGCTCCCATGCACTGTTTCTTCATGTAAAACAACCTGTTCAGTACTTCTGGGCTCCTGAGCACCTGCAAACCACAGATTCATTTCTTTCCCCCTCCCCTGTATTGCATTTCTCCCCTTTCAATTTATGTTCCCCTAAGAAGCGCTGCTAAAGCTACATGTGCAGAGATTAAAGGCAGGGTCTGCTGTGGCTTACAGACATCAAAAGGCAAGAGCAGTGCAAGACTGGAGCAAATTGCATGGTACTGACTTTTGTTAGCCTCCAAAAGCCTCTCATTATCATTCTTCTTGTAAGTGCTCTCTACCACTTCTCTAGTGGTTGTAGATGCCCATCAGAGGTGATAAATACTACCTCCGGAGAGTGCACAGGTGATTTAATTGACATGCGAGAGGGGGAACTGAGGTGGGTGGGTGTAGTGACCTGTGAAAGCTGTTATTCATGACACATCACATGTTACATTTCCCTGTTAATTTATTGTTTGCAGAAAACAGTTGCGGTTTGTCTAAAACCAGACTGCAAACAGAAAAAAAACTTTTTGGTGGTAGTTTAAATACACTGTAAAACCATGCTCTCACCACTTCCCCCTCAGGTGATGCAGTTATACTGGTGTAAAGGGGCTATATACACACACCTTTACACATATATACCTCTCTCCCTCTGGAGAGGCAAGTGCCTATTGCAGTGTGAGCTACCTTCAGAGTAGTATAACAAAATGTGCGTTCTCATAAAATTACACCCCTTGATCGCATGAGAATGAGTATATTGGTTTTCTAAAGGCCCATCCACCCCAGTGCCCCAGCACCAGCTGTTAGCAGATCTGGATGAAGTGTGAGACCAGAACAAGAGCATACGGTATTCCCCTGAGTGCTGTCCTGTCTCACGCATCCCTACTGGAGGGGTTTTCTGAGCCTGGTGTGGTTTCTATATTTAGAAATCTAGGTTAGAAACCATAGCATAATTTTATGTAATAACTCATAAACTTAGACCAGATATACATCTTTTTTTTCCTATTTCTCTGCACAACTTACTGCATTTTACAGAATTCATCTGCCTGCAGTTCTAATTCCAGGTGTCCCTGCTGGTATTCAGGATGGCTTATGGGTTCTTTCCATTGCCCTCATATCTAGCTCATCACTCTCCTAATATTTCATTCCTTTCTGTCCATTTCCTGCAAATTTCAGAGGGATTGCTCCATTATTTGTTCTGTCATGGTGATCTCATTTTGCTCACTCATCTTAAATCTTCCTTCTTTTGTTCTTTAGTGTATAAGTGACTTGCAGCATAAAACTCTCACAATACCCTATATGAAAACACCAGAATATTTTTTCTGTATGTGGTGAAATTGTTGTCTTTCCACTGAAATAAAAAGACATTTCGTATTTTGGTATCTTTCAAATGGGCCTCTAGACATACAATAATCTTGAATTTATTGTACAAATGTCCCTAAACGACACACACCATTGTTTCACTTTTACAGGTAAATTGAAAATAAATGTGTGTGCGTCATTACATCTTTGGATGATTTTAGGGATTGGTTTTGTGGGTTTTTCTTTTTAATTCTGACTGTTTGGGGCAGTGGTAAAATTAAATATATGTAATTGCAAAAGCTGGTTTAAATATCTTCTTCAGAAAAAAATGTTTGATTAAAACTTCCAATTTGACATAGACGCTTTCAAAAATTTTATGTACGTAGAGGAATTTAGTTAATCTTTGCCAGGTATTATGTTGTAAACAAGGCTATATTGAAAAATACAGAGAAAAAAAAGCAAATAAAGAGTGACAAGAATGGCACAAATGCAGGATGATGGCAACATGAAAAAATGGCCTAGGGAACAATGAGTCATGAAAAAAGTTTGCGAAAAATTGGGCTTTTTTCAATTATGAGTAGTTGTTAATTCACATAAAATATTCTCTCTCCTCACCTCTTTATTAACTTGTGCTGGATGCAATGCCTCCATTTACACAGATAAAGGCACTTCCTCTGACACATTACCCAAATCGTAGGCCAACTTGTACAGGATCACTCGTGTACAGACTGCAGAGAGCCAGACCCTCTTTGGGGAGATTGACTGCTTCCACATAGCCTAGTGCTTGGCTTGAGTTTCCTTTCCCAAGGTGGTCACCCAAAGCTTTTAATAATCATTTTCTGTGAGAATTTGAAATTACCTGAGGTTTACATTGCAGGTTAAATAAAGCAGAGTTATTCTAGTGTTAGGCTGAGGATATGTGGTTTGTGCCTTGGGGGCTCTTGACCAAAGAGGAGCTTGGGGTGTGCATGATCTCTGCTTTGGAAAACATGACATCTCCACAGGAAACAGTTCTGGGAACTACCTCCAGAAACCCAGTCTGGTTTCGTCAAGAAGGCTTGAACACAGGAACAAACACAGTACGTATGAGACTGGGATAATTAGTGGCAAAACAAGGAAGTAAATAATTTGGCAGTGTAGGTATACCTACTCAGTTCTCAAACAGTTTCAAGGGTTTCCAAAGAGGGCCTTTTCACACAAAAACTTGGTATTATGGGAATAAATTAGAAGCTGGAAGTAATGAGTGGTATACTTTGTGGCACGGATTTGGACAAGAGGAAGAAGATAGTAATGAATGTGAAGGTAAATGGAAAAAGGTTTGCAACATGGCCAAAGCAGGAGAGGAATCTGATGGGAACATAATTTCTGCAAAAATATACAGAAACCTATGGTGATCTCTTTGAATTGAGTTTGTATACCTGAAAAAACTAAATCAGACATGACATTAATGGGTTATGATTTTATGGGTTTATGTTATTCTAGAATATAAAAAATATATAGAGGAATCTATATGCACTGTTGAGTAATACCATACTTTCTCACTCAACTCCTTTCTGCCAGTGTTTCTCTATATTTATTCAAGGTACACTGGAGGGAATATATAGCCATATATTTTTCTCCAGTTTCAGCAGTATATACTTGAACAAGCAAAATAAGAAATTCCTCTCAGGTTGTCAGTCTAGTAGGTGGTAGCAAACCCACCTCTTGCCAATTCCCAAACTCCATTCTGAATTCTTCCCATTTTGCTCCTCTTACATGCATTGGAGGATATATTAATCCTAAAAGTGTGGAGGAGTAGCAAAACGTTATCTAACTAGTTGTGTCTGGCAAATTCCTTTGTCTGTGTCGAGCAAGGCACAGTAAATGAAAATTCAGTAATTACCCATTACAAACATGAAAGACAAAATAAAAGGCAAACACAAATTATTCTTTTTTTTTTTTTTAAAAAAAAACCAACAAACTCAAATTGATGGTCACTGCTATTTCACAAACATCTATGTTGTAAATGAAGAGTTTAGACAAGCATTATTTATCATCACAGGATTTCAGAGTGGTAAACCAAGAAAGGGGAATAATATTTTGCTGACTTGACAAAGCAGGCTAATATTTTGAGAACAATAGTTTACCCCAGAATATTTTATAAAAGGGGAGATTACAGAATGTTATGTAATTTCTTCTACTAGTTTTCTATTTACTTCATATGCCTCCATAAATATAAGAGGTCTTAATGTTTTGTTTCTTTTTGGATCACCTCTTCTTTAGAGCTTATATTTGCTTCATTTAATCTAAAAGGGCAGTTACCCAAATTTAACAAGTACATTTCTGGACACAAGATCTTTCTAGGTGATAAAGCCAAGAAGCTCCCTTATCACAGTGAATAGCTGAATGATCACTTTGTAAACTTATCTGCAGAAACATGAAGTACAGAGTAATATTATAGTTTTTAAGGAAGTTTTGTTTTGAAAAAAAAACTTTGAAAAATCAGAATACTTATGTTTGGAATCCAACTCTATTATCTTAGATTTAATAACAACAACATAAAACCAAATTTTTGTGCAATATTTTAACTGGGAAATAAGAAACCAGGAAGATTAATTTTTCTCATTGAAGTATTTTTTAGAACTTAATCTTGGACTCAAACTGAGCTGCACGTACTTCTTCATTTAAAGATATTGAGGATGATTTCTGGGTGGCCCCAGGAGAAAAATACATTTTTTTAGCAGACATTGTCTGTCTTGCTGCTACTAGTAGCAAAGTCCTGCCACTTCTCTACAGCATTTATTTTTAAAACCTTATTTTGTCTGTTCAAAAGGTATTATAATTAGCACTTATCTGTCATTTTGAAGTCTAATTAGTTAGCCTTGCATTCTTATTAAATTATGAAGTGCTGAAGGTCATGTCATACATCATTTCAAAAGTAAATGTCCCCTAAGTTTTTAATACAGTCTTGAAATTTACTGCTTTTATAGATATGGCATTTGGCATTCAAGATTTCAACATTGTTAGAACACAGGTTAAAAAGAAAAATCCAGGTTTTAAAAGTGCATTGATTTTCTTATAAAATAAGGGGAAATTTGATTTAGTATGCTCATTCTCTAAAATCACTAAGTAGCAGGATTCACCACTTGCAGAGGCTTTATACCAGCTTATATCAATTGCTTTATTGAAGTTACTTTTGTGTATTTTGAAATGATCCAACACAGAGCTAGGCCCAGATACTTATAGGTGTTTGTCAAGATTTGTGGAGTCATATCACACCCCCATCCCTGGAGGTGTTCAAGGCCAGGCTGGACGTGGCCTTGGGCAACCTGGTCTAGTGAGAGGTATCCCTGCCTGTGGCAGGGGGGTTGGAACTCGATGATCTTCAAGGTCCCTTCCAACCTAAACCATTCTATGATTCTATGATTCTATGATATCCGACCCAGCAAGTCTGTTACGCAGCCTCTACTTCTCCCTGCCCCACTGATTACAGAAGCAGGATCTTCCGATGGCAAAGGAAAGCCCAAGTGGTTTTTTGCAATGGAGGAAGATACAGAGCTGGGAAAGGGTCCAGTGACAAGGTAGTTTCAGGGGTGGGGAAAAGCAGAGGTGTGGGAAGCAGTTTCCAAGTACCCTGCAAAGGAGACACGGGGAGAGTGCTCTGTGTCACCCACAGGAGAAAGGTGGGAGGCTGCGGGGTGCAGGTCTCACTTGTGGGTGCCCCAGGCAAGCAAGCAAATCTGTGTCTTGTGGAAGGAAGGCATCAAAGTCCACAGACGTTGCCTCCAGCTTTTACACCCCATGGTTTTGCTCAGCTGGTACCAGCTCCTTTAGGGCCTCAGCTGGAGAGTTCAGCATCTCCTGAGTGCCCAAAAGGCAGCCCCACTGCACCTTCTCCCTGCTGCAGACAGACTGCTGGGCATGAACAAACATTCACATCAGCCTGCACAAGAATAGGTCGCTTTTGTGTGTCTCCCTCTGGTTTTCATGTCTGTGCTCACAAACTGCACCTGCGGTTTCAGTATAGGCTAAGAGAAGTCTTAACACCTGGAAGAAACTGTACATTTGAGACTCAGCAGTGAAAGTTTCAGCAACTTTGGTAGTTTTGCTTATTACCGTTCCCATAACTGAACTCTCAACATTTGTTATACCTAATGCAAATATTTGTGCAGCAGAATTGTTTCATTTTTCAAAATAATTTAGAAATAAAAATCCATCTGTGTTGTGATTTATATTTAATCAGTGCTTTAGACATTACATTTGGGTCTCTATTGGTATAAATAAAACCAATAGATTTGACAGGATAAAAAGCATTTTGGGTTCTTTTTCTGTGGTTTCTTGTTTTTGCAATGCCTGGCTCTCTGATAGGGTTTTATTTTTAAGGCTTCACTGGGTGTTTTGCTGCCAAGTTAACCAAACAACTGGTAAAAGCACGTGCACCTGCACCACACTTGCCTTCATTAGCAGTGTGCTCAGAGAGAAGGGAGGGAGGTGAGAAAGAACTCCACAAACCAAGATGCAAAGTGCTAAATCAAATTGCATCTCAATGTGGTGAATCCTTGGGAGCCCTTCAAAAGGATGTTGGCATATCTGTCCTTTCTATAGTAACAAACTGAAAAATGTCTTAATTGGCTGAAGCAGATTTTTTGGTAACTATTCCAGAGTTATGCTCCATAGTGGATAAACCGTTTTGGGGGGTCAGCCACTTCTTTGATGGCTAAAGTTACACTAAAGATTATTAACTGGTTCTAAGCTTACAATTTATGATGGAAAATAGGGCACCCGTCAAAAAATGTTGGTATTATATTTTTCTCAAACTGAAGTACAGGGAAGTAGGAAGTGGAAGAAAAGGAAACCTTAAAATTGGAGCACCTCGTGAGAAACATGAACTTCTTTCTAACACAGAGGAAATTCTAATTCTTCTAGTAGGCCGTTACAGTGACTTGCAAAAAACCAAAAAGACAGCACCCACCTTTCAACTCCATAAGCCTTACAACTAGGGATCAGTGATATCAACCTGAAACCCAGAATCTGATAGCAGGTACTCCTGCAACACCCAGGAGTACATTCATCTTATGTGCAGCCTCATAGTTTTGTAAATACAAGCCTACATTTTTACTTACAGTGCTGCTATTAAAAAAAAAAAAAAAAAAAAAAAATCAAACATGAATACATCGTTCACAATCCCAGCTAAATCTCAGTTCAATCTCAAGATCAGCCTCAGGTCTTACACTGTCAACTTGGACATCTCAACTTTAGTCAAGAAAAGGAATATTAGATAAAGTATAAGGGCACAAATTTTTGTGTGTGGTTTGTCCATAAAAGTTTTGTTTCCCACCACGCCAAATGTTGTTGCAAGATAAATGACGTGGGCCACCCTACAAGCATGGAAAGCTAAGTCCCCATGCATCTCTTTTTAAAAAAGAAAACTGGCATTGTGCAAAGCCAGTTGTAGCCCTCCATCTGCTCAGCTGAGAGGCTGATGAGGCCATGAATGTACTGAGTCTCCTTTTTCCTCATATGATAAATTTGAACTAAATCGTTTTTGACATCTTTTAGGACAAGTCAGAGTCAAAGCAAACCAATTGCCTAGTTTATGCCTTAGGCCTAGCCAAGCAGAATAACCAGAGGACAGCCATTAATCATCGACAAATTACAAAGCAATCACCATGCCAAGTCAAAGGTAAAATCAATTACAGTGACAATTAAAGAGGTCAGATATCAGACCTGAAAGGTTTGCAGTTAATAGATGTCCTAATACAAGGTAGCAGAGTCTGTAGGCTTCTGAATCTTCAACTAACAAACTAGATGTTCCGTGGAAGGAATAAAGCTATTAGTTAGTAGCAATTATTTATATAAGAAGCTAAACACAAAACCACATATAGAAATTAAACTAAGGAACTTATCTCCTCCCTTGCAAAGAATAACTGATAATTAAAGCAAGTATAATATTGAGCATTACGAAGCTTCTAATAATCACAGTTGCTTTTAGCTGCAATTATATCACTAGGAAGATAAGAACAGAAGAAATCAGCACTTTTCTTTTCTTTAAACTGAGTGATAAAAAGGCAAAGGAAAGCATGCATTACTTAGTGGCCAGGATCAGAAGGAGCACAAATTGTTCTGTTTACTCCCACTCCTGGAATGACGCAAAGTCTAACAACATTTTTTCAGCCTACAACTCCGTGCAGCTAAATGTGTCCTTCTGTTGACATACTATAACATGAATGTTTTTAAGTTGGGTTGAAAGTATTTAAGAGAGCTGAACTGAAATGAGAATTCCTGGTGCAAAGAAAAGCAACAATCAATTAGAAGGGAGAATAAGTGTCCTGTCATGCAGGAAGTCCAGAAAAATGAAGAGAATTCAGATATTAGACTTCCAACCAAAGTTCAGGCAAACCATCATGCTGCTATAAATACACAGTGTCTGGTTTGAAGACAGATTTTCCCCTATTGGGCTTCCTGAGAACATGAATGTAGAAAGCAGATCCCTCCTGATAAAACCATGCAGGCAGATTAGAACACTGCTGGTAGACTCAGACTCCTGAATGCAGTTTCTCAGCTGAGAGAGGTACCTCCTTGAGGGCCCTCCCTTGGGCACCTAGATTTCAGATACAGTCTGGATTTCTGAGAAAAAGCAACCCTAAATCAGTCTACATTGACATTGCTTCCAAGGGACAGCCACCAAACAAAGCTTTTCTGTCTCAGCTCATCAAGGATCCTCGGCAAGTAGCCCATAGTTAACATTAGTTGAAAAATTCTTCCTGCTCTATGAATGAGAAATTTGTGCACACAATCAAAACAATTTTCTAACAAAGTTCAACAACAAAAAAAAAAAAAAAACAAAAAACCAAAAACTCACTGCCATCAGGTTTTAAGTACAAAATACAATGCCATTGAGTGTTTTATTTGGATTCTACTTCTTTTATTCCTAAGATCTCTTGCTCTCAGAATTTCTCTAAACTGTGGATCAAAACTGAAAATTTAAGGTGGTTATGCCCCATTTTAAATTCCCAACCAGGCAGGGTCATTTCAGACCAGACAGCTGACGGCCAATGCATTCAGGTAGAAGGAATTAATGACAGACTCATCCTCCTTGCCTATTAGAACTAAATCCTCATATTAGTCTTTTAGGTTTTGAAAAAAATTATTCAAAACATTTAAAAAATTAACTATTCATATAAAGATGCATTTAAAAAGCAACTGCCAATAATGAAAGTTTTAAAAAGCTAGTAGGCAAAATGCAAAAGCATACAAAAAAGCATGGAAGCTGCTCTCATGCTCATATTTTCTGACACGGAGTCAGCACGAGGAGGTCCATTTCTTCCAAACCTCTGGGGTTTTTTTCATAAAGTAATTACGGAATGGCATCCATTTATCACTATGTAAATGGATGGGCTCAGTAACTAAATCCAACATACAGAATAACTAACTACATACAGAACTGTTCTTTAAAAGTGAAATGGGCTGAAGCCTAGCTTATCTTTGCTGACAAGTTTCACTGTGGGCCAAAGCTCATATGGTTATTATTCAGTTTTTAATGGGAAACTTTTCAAAATACATATTTATTTCACTTATAGCTGGAGAATTTTAGTTTAACAAACTATAGAAAGTAGGAGTAGGAGCTTTTTTTTTTCCTGACCATGAAATAGGCTTTTTCTTTCTTATTTTTCTAAGAAAAAAATTGGAGATATAATGAGCACTATTAACTGTCTCAGACTATAGGCAATGCAGTATTTTTCTCTAGATATAGATACTATATGTTTTTAATCTGTTCAGTTCAATAAGAGTTTCACAGCTTGGACTAAAAATATTAGTTTAATGTTTTAATCATTTAGGTGAGATAATCTATAATGTTTTAAAATACATACAGGTCAATATTAAAACCTTGAACTTGGGCAACTCATTTATCTCCAAATACTAATCAATTCATATGTTGATGACTAGTCAAAATTACCAGTAGTTACAAGGTCTTAATCTGTCATTCCAATCAGATATGGACAACTTCCTTAGGTTGAGGGGTTATTTTTATTCCTGTGTGGATACCAAAGGTTGAAACAGCTGCATGTGTGAGACACTGTACCTGGGTCAATAAACTGTTTGGCCTTGCTCTATATCACATGAGTGTCCTTGTCTCCTTTCCTCTTCCATGCAGTAATACCTCCATCTAGATGGGTTCTTGTCCTCCTGACTGAATATATTCCAGAAGCCAAATACATCACAGTATCGTCAGGGTTGGAAGGGACCTCTGCAGATCATTTAAGTCCAACCCCCCTGCCACAGCAGGGACACCTACAGCACATTGCACAGGACGACGTCCAGGCAGGTTTTAAATGTCTCCAGTGTGGGAGACTGCACAACCTCTCTGGGCAGCCTGTTCCAGTGCTCCGCCACCCTCAGAGTAAAGAAGTTCCTCCTCATGTTGAGATGGAACTTCCTGTGCTCCAGTTTGTGCCCGTTACCTCTAGTCCTATCACTGGGCACCACTGAAAAAAGACTGTTCCCATCTACCTGGCACCCTCCCCTTAAGCATTTATAAGATCTCCCCTGAGTTTTCTTTTCTCTAGACTAAAAAGACCCAAGTCCCTCAGCCTTTCCTCATAAGAAAGATGCTCCAGTCCCCTAATCATCTTGGAAGCTTTTTGCTGGACCCTCTCCAGCAGTTCCCTGTCCTTCTTGAACCGGGGAGCCCAGAACTGGACACAATACTCCAGATGTGGCCTCACCAGGGCAGAGTAGAGGAGGAGGATGACCTCCCTCGACCTGCTGGCCACACTCTTCTTGATACACCCCAGGATGCCATTGGCCTTCTTGGCCGCCAGGGCACATTGCTGGCTCATGGTCATCCTGTTGTCCACCAGGACTCCCAGGTCCCTTTCCGCACAGCTGCTCTCCAGGAGGTCAGCCCCCAACCTATATTGATGCATGGGGTTATTCCTCCCCAGATGCAGTACCCTGCTTTTGCCTTTATTCAACCTCATCAGGTTTTTTTCTGCCCAACTCTCCAGCCTGTCCAGGTCACACTGTATGGCAGCACAGCCTTCTGGCGTGTCAGCCACCCCTCCCAGTTTTGTGTCATCAGCAAACTTGCTGATGGAACACTATCCCTTCATCCAGGTCATTGAGGAATATATTGAACAGGACTGGACCCAGTACTGGCCCCTGAGGGACACCACTAGTTACTGGCTTCCAACTGGACTCTGCACCACTAACTACACCCTTCTGGGCTCTATCTATCAGCCACTGTTCAATCCACCCCACTGTCCATTCATCTAACCCACACTTCCTAAGCTTGTCTGTGAGGATGATGTGGGAGACAGTGTCGAAAGCCTTGCTGAAGTCAAGGTAGACAACATCCACTGCCCTCCCTTCATCCACCCATCCAGTCACACCATCATAGAAAGCTATCAGATTAGTCAGACATGACTTGCCCTTGGTGAATCCATGTTGACTACTTCTGATAACCTTCTTTTCCTCCAGGTGCTTGGAGATGACGCCCAGAACAAGCTGTTCCATCATCTTTCCAGGGATGGAGGTGAGGCTGACTGGCCTGTAGTTTCCCGGGTCATCCTTCTTGCCCTTTTTGAAGACTGGAGTGACATTGGCTTTCCTCCAGTCCTCAGACACCTCCCCTGTTCTCCAGGACCTTTCAAAGATGACGGAGAATGGCCCAGCAATGACTTCTGCTAGCTCCCTCAGCACTTGTGGGTGCATCCCATCAGGCCCCATGGACTTGTGGGTATCCAGTTTACTTAATTGTTCTTTAACTTGTTCCTCTTCAACCAAGGGAAAGTTTTGCTTCCTCCAGACTTTCTCTGTTACTTGCAAAGTCTGGGACTCCCGAGAGCTGGCCCAAGCAGTGAAGACAGAAGCAAAGAAGGCATTCAGCAACTCTGCCTTCTCTGTATCATCCGTCACCACAGCACCCACCTCGTTCAAGAGCGGGCCCACATTTTCCCTACATCTCCTGCGCATGTGAAGTCTAATAGCTAGGCCACCAGCTCACCTTCCCTGTTTTAGATACGCTTTACTTTTTCCTGTTTCTATAATTTACTTCAGTAGTTAGTTTATTCAAAGTTATTCCTTCCCTGCACTCTTATCATTAACCTTTAATAACTTTTTTCCGTACATAAGCCATGAAAGTAAAATGACCAGTTCAACATAACAGTACAAAATGTCTTTGAAACATAAGAAATTACATTGTCTGGAGAAATATGAATATTGTTTCTTTACTTTGTCACTAACTTACTGTGTGGCCTTGAGCTTTCTGTATTCCTAGATTTTCTCTCTAAAATGGCAAAAATAATAATTAAATATATTCTGTGTGCGCATGTATATAGTCCACATTATATATAAAAGCCATTCTCTTTCAACATTTTACAGCCCTTAGTATAGGCCTGTCTCTCAAGCTTTCAGTGTTAAAGCTAGATTGCATTAAACACAAATGGCTACTTTTACAAAGGGAAAACACCAGTCTGCTAGGTGAGGCAAACCAAGGTATGGAATCACCCTTCTGCCTGGTGGAGTTCTGCAGGACAAACTCTTTCCTTCAGCCTTGCTTTCTAGTATAGCAAATTTCAGCATTTTCCCAAGTCCCAACAAATTCTGAAGAAACCCCTCTGCATTCCCAAGAAAACCACCCACAACTACAGGCAAGCTCCCTCCTCTGCTCCGGGGTGTGTGCTTCCCACATTGTCCATCACACCTGCATCTCCAGGGATATCCTCTTGCAGTGCGTGTTCAGGCTCTGCCTGGCAATGAAGAGTACCTCCTCCAGCCGAAAAAGTAGGCAACTGCCAGAGTAGCAGGTTGTTCTCAGCTTCAGAGCTCGAGCCTTTTTTACCTACAAAATACTAACACATTAATCTATGTATGAACGAGATGAGAATAAACACACCCATATGCTTTGCCAGTCCTCTTACCCCAAGCTTGTAAAGTCCTTTGCGTTATAGGGAACTACTAGGTCCAAAGTGGTTCTTCACAGATCTTTGTCCACAGGCAACTTTGTCCTTGTGCTGCAGCCTGGAGACCCTGTAGTTCTAAAACTAATTTTCTTGCTTTAGTCTTGCACCTTCATTACTCTAAAAATGAAAGCTCTTCACATTACTGAATTCTTAGCCAGGCCATGTAAGTTCTATGACAAACCCCCAAAGACCAGCTTGCCACATAAAAATAAATTGTCCTGCCATAAGTGCTATGAAAAACTTACTACCTAGCAGAATATCTCCTTGTTATAATGAAAAATATCAGTTGCATTACAGCTTGGATTTTTTTTTCCCTGTCTGAATGATAAAGGCTCAGAAGACTGATTGCTTCCTGTACACAAGAAGGTCATTCTATGAACTGAAAGTTGTGAGGATTGGACAGGCTATGGCTACGTCAGATTTTGTTTACTGGAAATATTGAATAGATACTTAATGACCGAGAAAGTTTCACAACTTTTACAGCCATTGCAAAGGAGTTGCACGTGATATTTGATACCTTTATCACGAAATATCTGGATATATTTCTAAGAAATTTTGTGATAATGCTGTAGACATCAAGGAGACAGTGGCAGAGAGAAAAAAAATTAAATTAAGTTTAGACTATTAGAGAAAAGATGTTGGTCTAGGACCTCCAGAGACTGCAGGGTTGATAAACAGTTGTTTATTCAACAGTGTTTGAATTACAGGATAGAATAAAAAGAGGAGAGTGAGATAAGCACTGGTGATTGGGGGGGGGGGGGAGAACCTATAAATAAGTCCTAGGTTCCAACATGACTAAAATCGATTTGTAAATTTATTATTGAAAAAGAACGCTGGAGAAAGGATGTCATGCTGTAGAGTATGATCAAATCCAATTGATACAAGAAATCCCAACAAAACTTGATGAAGTAATGCAACAGGTGGCTGGAACCTGCCTAGAAAGTTTATTGAGGATCAGCAACACTGTCTGTGAAACAGTTTAAACTGCAGAGGTGGAAGAAGAGCTATTCAGCAGCTAAAACGATGAGAAAGCTCAGTCAGATATTCATCCTGAAAAAAATTCCTCAGCCAGCAGAGTTTGTGTTGTATGTTGATATAGATAAAGACATATGTTTTCACTCTAGGTTGCAGCGTAATGTTGGAACAACTTGACCTCGTTTTAAATGAGCTAGCTCAGGTATTGGAAGCAGTGTAAATGCTATGCTATGGTATTTGTTCTGCAAAGGCAATTAGAGCTTTCTGCTTCTATGGCTAGCTTCCTTCTAATGAGTTTGCTTGCTACCTGCTTATCAAAGCAATCTAGCTTGCTGAAAGCTATTTCCAATATCTCTGCTGTCTTTAAAAGGTACATGTACCCAGATGTCACAATAATGTAAGACTGAAACAAATGTTATTGGGACTATACTGCCATTTTCCTGTCTGGTAAGGAAAAAGGTACTGAACAAATTCTACTGAGATAACTATAATAAGCAAAAAAGTCTGAAAAAAAGATGTAAGGGCAATGTCAGCTACCCAAATAAATGATTGCCTTCATTAAAGTCTGGAGATCACACAGGCAAATCGGTGGCTTAGTTGCATTCTAGAAATCTTTCCTGGGAGAAAATGGTCTTTGGTGCAATTTCAGTTCTCACTACCAACCCCCATAACACAGGTGAACTTCAAGTAATTTCAGCTTCCCCAGAGTGATTTCAGCTTTACCTGGATTAACTCTGGAGTAAACTTAAAATGTGCAGATTCAGAAGTTGAGGGACCAGTTCTCTTTACTGGGACCAGGCACCACTGGCATTAAAGGCAGGCCTGCACTCTGTCCCACTAGGGAGAAGCAAAAGAAGAGAAAAGATTAGGACAGCAGGTTAACTGTTCTTGCACTTTACCTTCCCATCAAAACGTGGCAAGGGAACCCCTTCCTTCCTTATTCCTAAGTCCCTGATCTATATAGTAGCTCTGCTAATTGTATTTGATTTTATATGGGATAGATCAATGTGCTCCTTGATGCACAATACCGAGACAGCTACTTTGTACATATATGTTGTTTGTCAAAGGCCTATACCAATCAAATCTGCAGAAATTTGGTTCACTTTTAGGACCCTCACATGTTCACCTTCAAGTGAGTTTAAGCATTTTTTTACTTGTTAAACAAATTTTTCTTCAGATTAAAGTAAAAAAATTTTAAATTTCAAATGCCTTTGTCTTGCAATGTTTTATCTTAATTAGACCTTTAAACAAAACCCTTTTTAACTATATTATTTTCCTTAGTAGTGGGAAATGTACGCTGCTACAGCAAAAATCGACTTTTCTAGTGCAGCTCAATTTTGACTTGTAATGAAATTCTCTACTACTGCTGAAATTGGCATCTTCTAAAACATCTTTTAAGATTTTGTCCATGACAAATGTTCTTGGAACTGCCTTCACAGCAAGGTTTATATTGATGACAAGAACAAGTAAATAAAAGAAAGGATCAACACGAATTTCACATATTGCCTTCGGTATTTCCAGGAGAGAGAGACCCATTCATTGATTATTTCAGAAGTAACTGTCCCATTCACCTACTTCAAGGTCCCTTTGCTGGGAATACACCCAGGTAAGGTACTTACTGCATAAAGAAAGACTACAAATTCAGCATACTATAGTTTAATAACTTAATTTCTCCCCACCAAGAAGTTATTTCTCCATAGAATATGTCAACCTAACCTTCCTCAGTGCAAGATAAAATATATTCATTTACAAAACAAACACTTATGATGCAGTCAGTCATTTTGGTAGAGGAGGATTCTTACGTGTGGTGTCCAACATCGCAAAATTCAGTCTAAACAGCTAAAATTCCAGAAAGACAAAAGCAACTGAAAAGCAGGTTTTACAATGGAAATTGTCAGAGGCCTTGATTTCTGTCACACAAAGATGCATACACATACACAAACTAGTCTCTGTATTTTTTTATTATTCCCTACAACACAACACATAGAATCACAAAATTTTTGCTAGTAAGCAACCGTGGGAACACTAGACATTATATTACTTCATGCACAGCCACCTTGCACACAAATTGGGTCTAAAGCCCTAGGTAAACTTCAGCCCTAGCTACAACTTCTTGATGCATTAAAAAGCAATTAGAAAATGAAAGAAAGAAAAAGGGCTAACTTAAATCCAAATAGTAGATCTGATCACATTCCTAGAATCAAATGAACAGATCTTCCAAACATATCTCAGAATGTGATTCAAGTTTCAATCATGGTAAAAATGAAACTATTCAAGATGCTCTCCCCAAGCCTCTAGCAAAGGAACGGGAGTTAAAATGTTGGTTCTTGTATAGATCAAAACATTTATTTGAATAAGATTGGTTGCACATCCTGGTTCACCCACAGTTGCATTTGAATATCTCTAATGAAATCTCAGCCTTCAAACCCATCTACAATTACACATGCAATCTTTGCAATGGTTCCCAGCTGCTCAAGAGTTTCCACAGATATGTCTCAAGTAAAACTAGGAAGGAGAGTGCTTTGTTGTCAGAATGAGTAAAAAAGCAGGTCGGTAAGCATTACAGAAATATAATGGTACTTACCTCAGTAATAACATTAGGTACTTTCAAGTTGCCTTTACAGACATCTTCATTTAAGTATACTGCTGGGCACAAAGCAATATTTTCCTCTGAATTCAGAAGTACAGGAAATAACCGACACCACCACTGGCTTAAATGCTTCTTTCTAAAGGAAGACCAGCAACATGGAGTGTGATTGTGCTCTGACATTGTGCCCTAATTCTCACCCAGATATTAATAAGGTAGTCTGAAAACAAGGTAGTAAGCAAGCTAGAACAGCTATCTATAATGGGTGACATGAATTGATGGACAGACACATGGCTTTGTATCCATTGATGGCAGCAGGACTCTAGCATGCCTGGTTGTAATATGGCAGCTAGGTGGATTAGTCATAATGAATCCCTGCTGTGTGTTATATGCCAATCTCAAACAAAAATCTGGCTTGCAGCGTCTTTACTGGCACTTCCACCAAAGTCAGTCTCAGTACTATGTTACTGCTGTTTAGCTTGAGCTATATGAGGGTCCCTAGCAACAGGTGTTAGCAGTCAGCTGAGTCTCAGAGTCTCTTTCCACTCTCTGCCAGATTTCTTTAAAAAAAATTCATTAAACCTTTAATAATCATGATAAAAACAAGGTGAGAAATAAAGAGGGAGGGGAAAAAAACAAAAAAAACAACACCCCCCCCCAAAAAATACCCCACACAAACAAAACCAAACAACAGAGGAAAATTAAAAGGCAAATAAAAGGAACACTCAGGAATAAAAATAAACAAGGGCAATAAAGGAGAGTGAGGACAAGAGAAGGAAGAGAGATTATCAGTAAAGCAGAGAAAGAGAAAATAAGGAGGAAAATGGAAAACAAAGCACAGAAAGGCTCAGGAAAGGGATGAGAACAAAGATGCAATTACTTCATTTATTCCAATTAATCCAATTGATTTAAAAGCTCTAAAGATTTCCATGAAAGCCCTAGTTTTTAGTAATCATACTCATAATTCCACTTTGCTTTTGGAAATTTTTTAAGGGCAAAACCCAAGATGGTTATAAAAGGAGTAGCAAACTAAAATAGCCCACGTGTTGATAACATCAGTATCCCATTCTTGTGAAAGCTAAACAAATGCAGCTTGTCCATGGGAAAAAAATGAAACCAAAGGTATATCTTTGATTAATTGTGTCTGTAAAACTCACTAAATTTTGCGAAATTGTGTCAGTAAAAAGGTATCATGCCTTAACACCCAGCTACAATATAACATGAAAATAAGTCAGCAGGTGAAACACTCTCATTTGAGTCCCTATTGTTTACACTGTTTCTATTAAATCAGCTTCCTAGATAGTTGAAGTAAAATTCATGTCAGCATGGGAGCAGTAATGCCTGCAATCCAAACCGAAGAAATCCTGATACTTTAGTCTGAATGAAATGTGGCAATATCCATTTAATTCAAAGGCCTTGTTTTTGTTCTTTGCTGTTCCTTAGTCCTAAACTATTACAGATTCTCTAAAATTACTTTATGTAGAAGGAAAACAAAAGAGTTGTGAAAGGTTGTCAGCTTGTAAACTATTTGCTGAAGAATAACATAAAATGGGCCTGCTGAGTATCCATTATTTCTGTACTTTGTGCCTGAAGTGATGTAAGAAGACAGTTTATAACTAAACAAGGTATGTCCTTCTTACCAGTCGTATGCTGCCATAATCCAATTTACTGGGGTAAAATCCATTTTACAGGGAGACAAAGAATATATAGGCTGGTACACTGATAGGGTATAAAACCTCCTAATACAAAATATACTGCTCAAATCAAGTTGCCACTTCAAGTTTATTGCTTACTCACTAGTATTAGCTTTACATTTTTCTGTGAGACACTATGCAAATTCAAAATGAGTTTATTTCACACAGTGTTTGTGAGAAGTAAGATCCAGAATTGCCAACAGGAGACAAGCCAACTGTGTTTTAAAATGGGATCAAATTCACCAGTAGCAAGGATTACAAGTCAACAGGATATTGAAAGAATAGGGGTTTCTAATCTCAGTTGTTGTGCTAGTTGTGGACAAGGACCTGCAAGACCTTGTGTTGAATATCAGATACTGATGCTTAAATAATAGCGTCATGTTTGTAATCTTTTTTCTATTTCAGCTTTCCAGAATGCAGCACTTCACAGCACTTTAGCAAGATACGGTTCCATGTTAGAAGGAATTTTTTCATTATGCTGTCAGGATTACAGTTCTTGGAAAGTGGAGAAGTGTATATTCCGATATACTTCACAGTAAATTTTGGGGACTGTCAGCTTCTTCTTATGTCTGCCTAGCTGTACTTTTACTCTGTAAAAAATTAATCACATGACTATATTTGAATGGAAAAGAAACTCCTTTGCTTCTGGTACCACAGATCTGGGACCATTTACTGGAAACACATGACTCTGTGTGTGTGCGTCTGAGAACCAGCAACTGGAGTGAGGCTACAAACCTCAGGACGTTCAAATGTGCAGATGCTAACAACTGGAAGACCAGGGATATGGGGCCAGCTACTGGGCTGATCAAGTGGCTAAAGGCAGCAATTGGAGAGATGTGTATATGTGTGTAAATATATATGTATATATATATTCCACTAGCAGACTTCAATCCTGGCCAGATGGAGGAGAGGACCAGGACTGGGCAGTCCATGCTGCTCATGTTTGTGCGAGACCTATATGTTTATGTGGGTGCTTGTGAGTCGCTATTTTCTACCTGTGCTGACCTGTGTGTCTGCCCACGCGTGTGCACGTGTGTGCTTGCCTATCACAAATATGCACTCAACCTTGTTCCTGGGTGCAGGGAGCCACATCAGCCCCACAGCTGTGGGGCTAGTGGATGGAGCCATCATCGTGCTTCTGGAGCCATCGTCTTCTGCTGAAGTTCAGAGTGTCCCTTGTGAATTTCTTAACATCTGACCACCAAGATGACAAAACAGCTTATCCTACTCAGGATTACGTTAGCCCCACTGACTGCAGGACAGATGGGTCCCATCTTGAAGGAGTACATCGCCACAATTATCTCACATAGATTGCTGAGTGGTGACAGTTTATGATCTCTAACAGCCAGGTCTGAATTCAAGCTTACAGAAGACTCATAAGAGGATCTGGATCACTTAACAAACCCTGGGACATGTAGTTCCCTAGAAGATCGTGTTTCACCTTTTGTTAGTGAGAAATAAGACTTATTCTTAATTTTTATATTTCTTTCAACTATTTTACTGGTAAATTCCCACTGAGATAAAACAGCTAATATGAAAGTATGTTCTAAGACAGACATGCAGAATGTGAATTCAGATTGATATAAAAACTTCAAAAAATATTAAAGCTTAAAACGTCCATAAATAATTTTTAGGTTTAGATTATAGGGGTCAGAATCTTGTAAGCAAACTCTCAAAACAAGACATATCCATGAGATCAGCAGGGTACTTACATTCCTGAAAGCAGCAGGAAAGTGCCATTCTGATGCAACTCAACAGAAAACCCACTACAGAACCTAACAGAAATTTTATCTCAGTCAATTACTTCATATTTCTAACATTAAATCTAAGATGATTATGGTTCATTAACTGAAATTGCTGTAGAAAAGTTTACAGAGAGATTTATTTGGGAGGATTATTTTAGCTAGCGAGGAGAAAGTCTTATTAGACTGTCAAGTCCATCTGCCTTCAAAAGCAGCATACTTTCTACTGACCAGGAGACAGATCAGATATTAAACTAATAGCTTGCTCTTAGCCAAAAGGCAGAAAAAAATACATATGTCTTAACATATCATTTTCTTTACTGGAGAAACTACAATCTCATTCTAAAAGAGCAAAACAGACTTTTCAACCTCATCCTGTCTTCTGTGAATCTTTCTCATTTACGTGTTTGGGTTTTTTAAAAAAAAAAAACCCACATGGGTGCACTGTGGATACTGGCCTCACCTTTTTTTAACAAGCAACCTTGACAGTTATTCATGGAACCGCACTGAAAAGAGACTCTGAAATTAAGACACTCTAGGCTACAAAAACACATTGGTGTTTTAAGTGCTATGTTGAGTGACACTCCCACCATCTGGCTAATAAGGCCATGCATTAAGCAACATCTCTGTCTACATGAACACACCCCAGTGCTTTTCATTTTTCTTATTTATAAATACCATGTATCTTATAATCTATATCTTGTAGGTATCTATTGTGAATCAGACAGCACACAGCCTTGTAACCACAACTATAATAATTTATTGTTTTCCTTTCCCATTTATATCCAAGCCATTGATTCTTCACTCCCCTTCAAATTGATTTCCTTCCTGTTTCTGAACCCTCAGCTCTGTTCCTTCCCTAGGCAGATCTCTCAGAAACTTGCACTGATAAAGGACACTTAACTTTGCTCATCTTTTTCCTCTTCCCCTGCATAATCTGCATCTCTTGCTTCTTTTTCCCTCAGATTTTCCCTGTTCTCAGTGTTATCCCTTTTGCCCAGTTTCTCTTTGCCTGCCAAAGGTATTCAGTGCTACCCCTTTTGCCACATGGCTGTGCTAACACTTCCAGTTAGTCTCAACGGAGGGTATCTTAAATGGAAATCAACCCCTGAGTCTATTTTCCATGTGGTAGAAGAACTGATGTTGAGAAGAATGGATTTCCCTTTGATAGCCTTCACAGACACATATTTCTCTTCATTTACTGTTTACATTTTATCAGAGGATCTGTTTCTCCAGTAGGTGCTACTGGTAGTCTCACATCTAAGATTTTGATGAGAAAATTAAACCAGTCCCAATCTTTGTAGAAATAAGCATACATTAATCTACCAAAAACAGAGCCTATTTGAGGTCTGTTGACAATCTGGAACTTGGTTACTTAAAGTTTAAGCTTGTTTTTGCAAACGAGGGGATTCAACACCCTTATTGCAAAATTGTCCCCCAAAAATCATAAATTCTTGGACTGAAGTAAAAAAAAATTGTTCTCTTCCTTCTCCCGAGTTTTTTGGCTTCTTCCTCTTTATGTACACCAGAAACTCCAACCATAGCTTCCACTGGGCCAGAGCTGCCCTGTAATTTTTGTATGGGTAAGACAGGAACAACTAACTTACTGGTCCTTCCAAGGCAAAAGTTCTAAAAAGTCCCCACAGAAAGACACTGGCCTGAAAAATGAAGATCCTGACCCACTAATGAAATGTCTTGAAGCACTCTTACTGAAGATGAAACTCTCCTGCAAAATTGCAGAGAAAACCCTTTGCATTTTATTTTACATTTTAAATAAAATTAAAAAGAAATTATACCAAAAATATACATATCACAGTGATCAACAGGACCAGATATAGGAAAGTGATAATCATATCATTTCCCTTAGTTCATCCACTCTTCTGTGCTAATTGTTTCCTGGGATATGCCAGCCCACCAGACCTAGTTTCAGTATAGCTTGGCAATGCACATTGATGTTCATTTGGACACCATGACTGAAGAATGAATATGATTTGGGTCTTTATCTGCTTTATAGTTTTCCCTGGCAAAAGAGAGAAGTCCACTCCCTGTCAGAGACATCCAGGTAGAAAGGAGGAACAGATGTATTATTGCCATTTCCTGGTGACATATCACTCCTTATTGCACTGTCAGCCGTGCTCCATCCACCTGTGAGTACCATCCAGTGTGACTTCTTTCCTTGTGTGTTGCTCAGGATTTCACTGTCTTCCTGAATTTAAGATTTTATTCCCACCGTTGTCTAGTTAGAGCGCATTCGTTGTCTTGTATCACTTATAGTTGTGGAGAGGCTGTCATTTAAAATGGCTCTGACTCCAGTTTAGTTTTCTCTGGTTGTCAAGCCATTTTCTTTCAGGTACTAGTGATAATAGACAAAGCAACTACTTCTATTAGCTGCTGAAATTTGATCAACAGGTGGTTCTACTCCACCTACACCTCTCCATAGCTCACAATACCAAAAGTAAGGATTGATTGGTACTCTGTCACTTTTTCGACTTCAAGGCGCAGGACTGCTTTTTAAAAAAAAAAAAAACTTGATATGACTTTTGTTCTTTTGGTTGATTTTTAATTTTAGCTCTCAGTAAAAATAATATTTATCTGACTAAAAATAGCAAAGAGTCAGGGCAGACCTAGCTCTGATTATGACTGGCATAAAGAACAACTGACTGTGGTGACCATGACGGGAGATATTTCATACTCTGGAGGAGGTTTTCCTAACAGAATAGTAATTGAGTCTGTACTCCTTGCTTCTCACTTCTTATTTATGGTCTCTTTTGTTACTTGATGGCTGAGACAAAGTAAAAGGATTTCATTTAACGCATGGTACTTTTTAGAGATGAGGTTTGAAATCCTTTCTCTTTTTCCATTTCTTTGCTCCTCACATATATCTGA
Source organism: Pluvialis apricaria (assembly GCA_017639485.1). Classification (NCBI taxonomy): domain Eukaryota; kingdom Metazoa; phylum Chordata; class Aves; order Charadriiformes; family Charadriidae; genus Pluvialis; species Pluvialis apricaria. The sequence goes on from CM030009.1 coordinate 101,312,156, forward strand.
ACAGTGATCCAAATTTGAAAACTGGTTCATTTTAACCCAGAAGCTATAACTCAGTAATTGACAGAAGGCTGCTGCCTGTAACTCCACTACAATTAAAAGCACTGTTTTGTAAAGAGCTTTCTCCTAAGAAAGTAAAGCTACTACCCTAATTGATTTTACCAATGACACCAATGACAATTCATCTTTACTCTGAAGTCAGCATATAAGATCTACTTCAGGAAGAGCTGTGAGACTTGTTAGTGCCAGAAAGCACTCTTCTTTAAAAGAAAGAACCACTTTCTATCTCTCTATTTAACAACTCTGCTATAACCACACCATGCTGACCAGTGCTCTTAGGGAAGTTTTTTATACATTTTCTCATCTCCAAGACTTCCAAAGTTTTTCTTCTTAGAGCCATAGAATCATAGAATTGTTATGGTTGTAGGAGACCTTTAAGATCTTAGAGTCCAACCGTTAACCTAACTCTGCCAAGTTACCACTAAAACATGTCCCTCAGCACTACATCTACATGTCTTTTAAATACCTCTAGAGATGATGACTTAACCACTTCCCTGGGCGGCCTGTTCCAATGCTTAATAACCCTTCCAGTGAAGAAATTTTTCCTAATAACCAATTTAAACTTCCCCTGGTGCAACTTGAGGCCATTTCCTCCTGTCCTATCGCCTATTACTTGGGAAAATATTGAGTCAATCTTTTCTCTTCCTCTGTATGTACTTAAAATTGTCTTAGGCATCTGTGTTAGCTGGTCTTTCTTCATCCTCCCATCACCAGTACTCTTATGATACAGCCCTGCCCACTTTGAATTTCCACATACACTGTACCTCTGTTCCAAAGTACATTTTAGTAACATCTTCTAAAGATCATAAACAAGGGACTATTACAGAGCACAAGGCTCCCCAGGGTGAGATGGGCAAGACTGCCAATTCCCACTGTCCCAAAGAAAAGAACGAAACATGGCTTCATTCAATACAAAATGTAGCTCTATCTGCTTAGAATGAATAAGGACATCAACAGACTAAAAGTAGAGACATTAACACAGAAATATTTAAACATTACAAACCGAATCCAAACTTCATTGAACTTAATGACTAAGCTCTTGACTGACTTCAATGAGTTTTGATGCAACTGTGGCAAATTAAGAGCTTCTTCATGTCCAGCATGGAGAAAAAAGAGCTCATACAAAGTTATTCAGCATAAAGATTTTTAGCAAGTATCTCTGACTTCTTGGCAGTGAGCCGGGATATTTCCAGTCATAGTTATGAAATTGTTCTGGATTTATGCCACGATTACTCTTTTATGAGTATGTTTGTCACTTCTGCTGAAGACCTGCTTTCTTCCAGTTACCTCAAGTCTGAACAGGATATGCATGATATTTAATAGCCCTTCATCCACTGTAACACTCCTATGCTTACATATGGGCACGCTAATCAAAAGCAGATAAATCAAGGTAAAGATTATCTCTACAACTAGTCTTCTCTATGATATGAAAAAGGTGATGTGGATTTCCTCGTATAGTCAGATGCACCTTTTATTTTGCAAACTATGGACAAACAATGGCATTAACAAGGAATGAATTATTGTGCTTTATGAGAATAATCTAAAAGAAAAAATTTATATTCATTTTAATTCTTCCAATCACCTTTTATGTTTCAAGATACAAAATGCAGTTTCATTTTGAAAACAATTTTTAGCCAATGGTTTATATGGCATCAACATGAATTCATAGCAATACCATATGTCTTAAGGGTCACTTTAAAAATATTCTGAACACATTTTCTCTAACTTTTGATACACCAGCAAACAAATACCCTGTAGAGTATAAAAAAATAGCTCTGACACTTCCTATGTGAAAGCACAGTAAGATCTTCTATATCCTGTTCAACAGAACCCTTGCAGATTTCAGAAGATATTTTAAGAAATCATATCGCTATAGAAACTAAAAATCAGCAATTTATACTATTTCTGTTACTTTGTACATCTCAGAAGTTAAAAACCATCCTTAGTAGTTTCAAAAGCACAATGCCTTGATATTTTTCTGTACCGTTTGTCCTTTTGGTAAACAGAGAAAAGCCCCAGGGGAGGTTATTTCATCTTTCGCTCCTCACAAGCTGGGGACACAAATGTATCTAGTCCAATTTTATTAACCGTATGCTCTTAACTTTTGCTATTACTTTGGGCAGAGGTAGATTGAAAATAACAAAAGTAATGGCAAATATTTCATAAATATATCACTACTTTCACAACTTTAGCAAAAGTGCTCTGTCCTAAGGTAAGCAGGCAGAATAAATTTCTGTGTCTCCATTCTTCCCCAGACACATTCAAATCTTTCCACAAGAATATCTTCCCAGGGCTCTTAATCAAAATTAGCAACCTGTTGAGCGTAATGGTCATATACCTATAGCTCATTCCTTTAGAGCTTGTGCTCAACAGGTCACATCAGTCTGTGATGTAACTCCAAAGAAGACAAGATTTGCACCAGCAGTGATATGGAAACAAGTTCTCAGGACTGGTACAAGTTGCACATCACCAGTTTTCATTTGCTGTTCTCATGTAACGCATGCTGAAGCATTGAGCTTCTCAACTGCGAGACAGGCATATTTACAGTAGCTCTTAATTCCTTCTCCAGATTCCTGTCACAGATATTTTGTTCATGAACATTTTTGTTCCTACATCTTTGATATTTTTATTATGTGGTGTTGGTTGTGACTAAGCACTACTTGTCTCAGTGTATCACTGCACTTTCAACACAGAGCAGACCAACCACAAGCACCATGAAGCCAGCAAATTTTCCTATAATGTTAATTTCCAGCTCTAATGTAAGTATGCATATTTACATGCATTATTTTCACACATAAGCCTATAGGACAGCTACATCTTATCAAAGAACATATTTAAATCAGGATCCTACCTTAAATTTAAAAAAAAATAATCTTCTTACAAATCAATTTATATGTTTCCACATAAATAGCAATATATTTTTGCCTTTGTAAATTAAAAATTAAATTATTTAATTACTTGACTGTATATCCACACTTATACTGCATAAAAATTCTACACACACATTCAGAAAATCAAAATGTACAAGGGTACACTAAAAATGAGGGATTTTTATTTCATTTTGCATGGAATAGCATTTGGTATGTTTTTCTTAGAAGTTTGTGATCAAATCTGTTCAAGCCTTATTAACATATGTCATGTTTTGCCTGAATTCAGGAAAAAAAATATGCACAGACTAAATCTGCCAGATCTGTCACTTTTGTGAGCAGACTTGTCTTGATAGCTGAAATCTGCTTGTTTCCAAGTGATTTCAGATTTTCTTATGAGTACTTCACATAATGTTATTATGCATCAAATAAAAATTCCAAGTCTAGTTATACAGGACACATGCCTCAAGAGGGACCATGATTTATTCCTACCCTTCAAACATTAGGGAAAATGGTTTGCTGTCAACTAACCCCTGTGTTCATTCAGAAACAAGAAGCAGTCTGCATTGCAGAGAGCTTCAGCAGAAAATTATGTAAATGGAGCTGCTGGTTTAAGATCTCTTTAGAGCAAATTTGACTTTCAGATTCTCTCAGGAAACAGAACATCATGCAGCAGTAATACACAAGCAACTTTTACTGTGGTAGCTATATATTTAAACTTCATGAAGTAACATTGCATAACGTAGTACTTCCAATTGCATAATACACTTCAAAGCTTGGCTGTATACTTTTTTCACATACAAAGGTTCTTTTTCAAGCAAAGGGATTTTTTTCCCTTCAATTATTTTTTTTTATATTTATGCCATGTTCCCTTGTATCTAATAATGTATTTCCTTCAGTGTGAACACAAAACTTTTCTATAATCCATTCAAAACTTGCTTCTCAAATTTTAGTAGTCATTCACACTAGTAAGGAAACAGAAGATGAAATATTGTCTCCTAAAAATTGAATAGAAAGTGTTTGCCTCCTTTTTTCAGCAAATTAATTTTTAACTTATCCTCAGAAGGCTAAATTGTTTATCATGTGTTTAAAATGATACTGTCTTTAAGGTGAGGTTTCCCACTGCAGAAGCTCTCTTCCTTGCCCTTCCCTCTCTCTACCTGTAGCCATGATCTTGCTGATCTCTTGGCCCAGCAACGGAAATCATCTGACTCTGCAGTTAACAAACACAATTGAAAAAGTGAACGGTTTTCTGAACCACCTCGCTCTGAGATATGATAAACAGCAGAGCTAACACTAGAAAAGAGATGGGCGCATATGACGAATTGCAGGAACAGAGAAGGATTGTCCCTTTTCAGCAGCTGCTAGCAAGTCCTTCAGCCTGCTCAGCACCCTTCTTCCTTTTAGAATGAAGCAACACAATACATAAGAAAAGTAACTGTGAGACAGCAGGGAATATACGAAAATTTTTTCTTTTTACTTCTCTCTAACTGAGAGATATCAACTATGTGAACACATGTAAGTATTATCCTGAGAATATTTTCTTGACCTGTTTAATGGCAAGTAGGTAGACATAGCAATGATGCTGTCAACATCACACAATGAGATACCACTTCTGTTGGGCTTACTTGAGTTTGGATCTTTCTGAGAATTTATGAGATCGTTGGATGTAAACAAGCAACTCCCAGCACACATCTTAAAGAAGCAATGATGTTGGCAAAGAAGGTTGTCATGAACTCCCGTATAGTGGCCTAACAGCTCCACTGGAAGAGAGGTTACAGACATCTCCAGTTTGCCATGCTATTCTGACAAATTTTTGGCAAAGACAACTTGATTAATCCTGTTATAACAGCTATCAGGGTCGTGTTATAAAGCGAACTTACACAAACTGAGTTATCTAATGAACACAGAATAATTCTCCAGCATAATGCTTTGGTGATAATTATGGCCATAAATACTTCTGCAAATGTAAATATTAAGCAGCCATCAGGAGAGAAGTTACATTTGTAATGTGCAATCTTGGGTTGTAGGCTAGCATAATTTCTGTTAAGATATAGAACATGTTTAAGAAGACATCTGCTCTTTTTTCTTTTTCAAAGTTGTCTGTACTTTCAGTGTCCTTGTGAATTGATCTCCAACAGAAAAGAAAATTACATAGCTCAGAATATAATTTTATGAGCAGCATTATACAAGTGTTCATCCAGTATTGGGCTACACTGCCTTTCACACTTCACATATCAAGTTTAGGTACAAATTTACCCTATTTTCTCTAATACGGCAAAAGATTTATTTTGCCACCTGTTTTCATGTTCAGTACCCTAATTTGCAAAAGCGACGAGCTGCAGAGTAACTGATTGCTTTAAGTAATACAGGGACGGAAATGGAATTTTCCATTAGGACTTTAATTGTTCATTTGTTCAAGACATAAGCTAGTGAATTGCGAAATAAAAACCTCAAAAAGGATTGACCATTAGGCTGATACTGAATTCTAAAACCTGGACTCAAAGTCTAAGACTTCATAATGTAAATAGGTTTTTTCAGGTTCAGTAAATAATTCGACTATTACCAAGCCTAGGCTGCTGCTCTGGGGAGTAAAGTGTAAAATGTGACCAGCCTGAAGAATCATTGCTCTCCATGTGAGGGTAACACCTACTCAGGCAGACTTTAATATTTTTATGTTTTATTGCAGGAATGCTTCCCACAGGAATAAATTACACACCATACCCACAGTGCAGTGATAGTAATCACTCATCGGCTGAATATTTCCTCTGCATCCAACAACACTTTTAGTAACACAGATTAATCTGTGCTAGCATTAGCTAAATTAGGGAACCTTGGCCAGGAGGGCAACAGATCAGAGCATCGGGGATATCATTTTAAGGGCCACAGGATCTCTAACAATTTTTGCAAATTTGGCCTCACTTTAACGCCAACCCAAAAGGCTGGACATTTAAGTTCACTGTAATTGCTCCTCAGTGTTACACTAATTATTGACATGCTGGCAGTGAAACTTTGATTTATTATCCTGTTTTTCGAATGCAGGAACCATAGGAGTTACCAGTACTATTAATCCTAGAAGATGCTCAGGTAGAACACCCTGCGGATTATCAAGAAAAATTCTGGAAAGTATTTACGATATGGAGTTTGCAAAACATTGAAACTGATACAGAAAACAGAGTTATCCATGCCTATCAAAGCTTACTGTACCGCTCAGGCTGCAGATCCTTCAGCATTTGGTTTAGAGCAATTGTAAGATTTGAATTGAAGCATTCACTTAGCACTCACCACTCACACTTAACACATTGAATGGTTCACTTCATGGAACAGATGTGGTGCTCACAGACAAGATTCATTTTGGAAACTCCTGCTCAAGGTAGGCAACAAATGTACTTCATCGCCTTCTGGGAGTGGAAAACATAATGGTCTAAACCCCTGTTTGTCCTTTGTGCAATTTTAAACCACATCCATGATAAGGACATCCAATCAAGGTGACTAGACTAAATTCAGTCCAAAATAAAGCCTCTGAATAAGGCTGATTTAGGGGCCACAGCGCCAATGGATTCAACCTGTGATCCACTCCTACTCTGCCAAACTGCTTGTTAATGTAGATACAGCCTTATGAAAGGGGTTGTGGAACTCTATGAAAAGAGATGTTATATTGCCACTGAAAGAAGTTATATTCTCAGCTCTTAATGATGATGCCTATAGTCCTCTCAGGCTATTGTAGTCCATACTCCAGAGGATGGATTGGCTCCTGGATTCCTATCCAAATATCTAAATATAATTAGGAATTAAATTTTTTTACAATCATTGATAAAGACTTAATTAGTGCTTACATACTGTTTTAGGAGAAACCAATATGGGATTTCTATACCTAAGCCAATGCGGAAATGAACTCTTAATGTAGACTTCTTGGCATCTGAGTTTTCATTCTAATTAAGGTTAATTCATAATTAAGAGAAAAGGCCTTTTTTATAATAGTGCACTACTGAACCAGTAAAATCAATGCAACAGGCAGGAAATCATATTTCAAGGGGGAAAAAAAAGACAAAGCTATTATTTTCAGAACTACATATTTAAATTCTTATTGATGTCTGCCCATTCATAATCCCCATATCAGGTACTTTCCAAAATATTGCTCAATAATTGCATTACGTAAAATAGTATTAATCATAACATAGACCTGTATACAAAATTCATCAGTGAACTTATGTAAGGAGAAATTTTCAGGCGCATTATGCATAGATTAGCTGTACAAAGAAACTTTTTAATTCAGCCATATTATGTAAGTTGCAAAAGGAAATGTATCCCGTCCCCCTTTATTATGTCTCCCATTAATTTCCTGTGAGTCTGATACCTTCATTGGCGGCTGCTTCTCACCAGGGACCTCTCAACAGCATGACTGCCCACAGCATGATCTGTCTGTCACAATATCTGCCCTGCCTCTCACTCACTTATCTCTTATCCCGAGTTTGTATAGGTTATCTGATTATGCACATTATCTGAAGTGTATATTCATGAAAGGATGCTAATAGTTATCAGACTTTGGATTTTCAAGTTTTCAGCTGGGTCACCAGCCACCTCATGCCTACTTAATGCTGTGGTAATGTTTTATTTTGTGCCATTTTTCTAGTTTCTATGTATTACAATAGTTGCTACCTCTTTGTGTCAGAATTGTGAACGACTGAAGTCTTGGCAATAAATTAAAGAGTGATTAATTGTTTTGATAACATTTATAACAAAAGGCCAGTCCTCAGCAGGTCAATTGTCTTTAGAGTAAATTAGGTTATAATCCATCAAACAGATGTCAGAACCCCATAAAGATAGGGGCATATGCCTACACTGACAAATTCATTGTGTGAAAATTGTACAGATGATGGCATGAGAATATTTTTTTCGTTCCCTTAGGCGCCATGTATGAAACATATTTTTTGAATTGCAGTTTGCCACATTTTACTGAATTTGTGATAATAAATAACAGGCATCTGGAAGTGGCATACCACTTGCAATGGAAGCACAGTATGTTCACTCGCTGCGGTAATAACAGGATTTGCCAAGGCGAGGCAAATGCAAGACAAGGATCAGCTGAAGAAATCAGCTTTCAAACTTCAGGTCTTACGTCACCTGCATCCCTTCATGCACTCCCAGAGAGACATCCAAGCACATATGACTTCTCTGCCTGATTCCCACACAAAGGGGATCCAAATCCCAGGTTGGAAAGCTGTGGCACGTCCTGGCTGGGACTCTGAACAAATGACTGAAAGATCATGATTTTGGGGTGTGCCGTGACACTTATCCAGACTCTTTGTAATTCTAGTTTGATCCTCTGACTCCCAAAAGTCCCTTGTTTAGTATTAGACAGAAAGAACCAACAGAGCACCCAGTCACCAGCCTAGCAGTCCAGTGAACACAAGTAGTACCTGAAAATAGCCGATAGAGTAATTCCACTTAGTAGCCCCAAAAAAGCCCCCCAAAACTGAAGCTACTCACAAAGGGACTTTGGAAGTAATTAGTCCTTGTCCAGAGACTGTCAACCACTTGGCATCGCTCTTATCTAAGACATAACTAAAAATTCAACTCACGCACCTTTGTAGCCGTATTGACATGACCTAATATAGATGCCTAACTTAGGTACCAAGACTGCAGCAGCACTGACATTCAAGATAGCAATGAACAATCACACTGTTAGGCCTGCGGTGTTCTGGCTCCCTATGCAGTCAATGCAGAGAACTAGTCACAGTGCTCCAGCCAGGCTCTTCTAGTAGCTGCTCTTCATATTTTGGGCATCATAATAAATTTCATCTGCATAGGGAACAAGGGTCTGGCAGCTCTGGTTAGCAAATGGTCCAAATCATAAGTTAAGCATCATCATAAGGTGGCTGGAACGCAGGCCATTGCAGTTATCTACACCTGTTGCAACGGGACAAAACCAAGAGTGTCACTAGTTATTCCGCAAACCGTGAATGGATTGTATTAAAGGGACTCTAAACTACAGAGGTAATTTTCAGCAGTTTGCTTCAATCAATATCCAGCTTGCCTTTTCTTCACAAAATTCATGAAAGCTCGTGAAAATTATAGCCTGAAAAGATTATACAACTGGCAGCTGCAAAGAAGCATTTTAATTCTTCAGTAATTTTTATACAGTTCATTTCACTGACTTGAACTAGTTCGAGCAAATGTTTTTCTGGAAAATCAGGCAACACCGTAGAGAAACACAATAGTAGTTAATAGGAAACGGAGACTTAGGCACTCAGGTGGGGTTCTAGATAATTGGCACTCAGCTGTAATTCAAAATTATATTGTAGCTAAAATGTGAACATTTCCCAGAAAACTAATAACTATTTTTAGCTTTCCGTTTAACTGCAATAATGTCACCTATGGATGTTTTCTTCTAGCAAATTAGGTTTCAGTTATTAAGAGACATTAAATGCATTTTACATGAAACCATTAACTAGGGTTTTTTAACTTGTTTCTTTATTGGGTGCCTTTTGAGATCTTTTGTTTGTTCTATCAGAGTCACTTTGAATTAAAACCCATGTGGTACTCCTTGAAATGTGTGATAAAAAGCACCTGACAATTTTAAGAGGTTAAGTGGCCATGATCTGTGCACTGTCCGTACTGCAGCTGACAAGAAGATGCAGTTTGACACAATATCTAATTTGCTGTGACATTCAAGTTTTAAGTGATGTTCAAGGAGATGGAAGCGCTGGCTCTGAACATATCCCAATGTGTGCTGGTCTTCTGTCTGTTAACTTGCTAATGAACCATGATTGAGTAAAGTAATGAAGAGTTTACAGAGAGCCCCAGGAAACCAATTTCCAATTTTGCAGCCAGCAGGCTTTAACTTCACTGCAGCCTTTGCTAATTTTGTCTAGAAGGGGACTTGGATACTAAATGCCATTTCTGCTTTGTGAATCAGACAGACTTTTCTAATCCCTGAATACCTACTTGCTAATGAATGTCTCTTCTTCAGATCCATTTTATTTCCATCTGTAGTTGTTAAAAATAGGTTGAATAACTAAAAAATGATTACTGAGAGAAATGAAATTATAATCACTGAAAATCAGAGGAACTGTTAGGCTTGTGGAGAGAGGAGATTTTAATCTTCAGTCTGACCTGGGATGAACCATGGAAATAAGTGTAAGAGAAATACAGAAGGTTAACTTTGAAAAATAAAAATCAGTGTGAAAATCTTTTATACGTGATGTCTGTATGTGACTGTAAGGAACCAGTGCTTCTACCCACCCTTCATGCACACAGCTCCATAGAATCACATTTGCTACAAAACTGTTTCTTTGGAGCCAGCATCCTCAATGTTTGTCACACAGGGCAACTGAAGGCAGTTGGAAAGAAAAGCAAAATAGGAGAGAAATCAAATGTCAAGAGAAAAGATAGATTTCTAAAGACAAGTTTACCACACATCTCTCTGCTGAACAGAAGGGTTTCTATACCCAGTTCCCTGTAAATTGCAAATGCCACATTTGCTTCGTTTCTCTTCTTTTCAAGAAAACATCATTTAAAAAACACAATTTCCAAAGAAGATAATGTCAGTACATTTCAACAAGTATGTCTGTAAATAATAATGCAGAAACACTTCTGTACTGTATCTGTAAAAACAACTATAAAAGCAGTGGTTTCAGTATTTCAGCAAATCTTTTAATTGAATTAATGTACTTCATATAAATTGCAGTCTAAAATGTTACCTATCACAGAGAAGGGAATTTTTTCCTCCTGTTTTCTGCTGATACTGAACTTGTAATTTGGAGAGTTTGAAACTTTATAAGCAGATGTAATCTTGCAATCCTTAAAACAGCTTTGTCTGTTATTCATGCTTTCATGAATGCAGGTTGAGATGATTCAAAACTGTAGAGTACTATCAACGATTTTCTTAGTGAATGACACTATTGTATTGACAGAAAAACAATTTGGGATATAATGATTAAAACAGGCATAAAAGTGAAATGATGTATTCCATGGACAATGGAGTGAGGAGAAAACTATAATCTAAAAGTCATAAAGAAGTGTGTGTCAGTAACTATACAGCTTCTATGGCTGAATATGACTAGTACAGTTCTTACCAATTCTGGGTGCTGCTTTCTATTCTCTGTTCTAAAAGGCACTTACATATGTGGTGTGTTTTAACATTTCAGAGCATCTTGAGTTTAAATATTTGAGATAATAGCAAACTGTCTGCAACTGATCATCAAAAGAGTCGTATTTCATAATTATCAACAAGCAAAGAGCCTTTTTTTCTTTTTATTTTGGTTGCAGAAAAAGCAAATAAGCATTATCAGGAGAGCATCAGTCTGGATTTCTGCCTCCAGTGCTATTATCGCAATCAACCTTCTACTTAGCTGAGTGAAGAATTCTGAGTTATTTTAGGTCCTGTTGGCAGTGAAGTGCACTGTCCCATTTATTAGCTGCATGTACTTAACATGCATTCCAGTTTCACCACAAATCCTAATAGATCCATAATCTACATGTTGTATTATTTATTTAATAAATCAAATTTCTGCTTTCCCAGGTTAAAATATAACCAATATCTTCAGTAATGAACAGAAGCCCATTAGAGTCTCAATAATCACAAGCTGTGAAGAGAAACACTGTTAGAAATTATAGATATTTTCTTCAGAAATTTTAAAATCTTAGGAAAACAACTACAACCTAAGAAGAGAATACTACCAGTAAAATCAAGATTCAACAGATCTTGGCACATACTGTCTCAAATGAAACCTAATTTTTTTTTAATGTGAGTTTTATGAATGTCTTTCTATCATTAAATCTCCAAGCACATGTATAGCATAGATAACAATGAAATCTGACATATTGAGAAATGCTAATGAGTACAGATGTACCCCATAGAACAAGCACTATAAATCCTTCAGAATGACATCTTCAGGCAAAAATCTGAATAAGTTTTATAGCAAGCCTTGAAGGTCAACAAACATAATCTTGATCTAAGATGTGGAATTAAAATCAAGATCCAGGGTTACTACATCAGTTAAATGCTGCCAAAAGCTTTTGGAGGTCCATTTAAGGACAGTGGGTAGCCATCGTTGCTATAGGACTATATAAGAAATGGCACATCCAGCATCAAGTCTTGAATTTTCACAAGAAAATAAAATTCCCTCAAAGAATTTATGAAAATGCCTCTTTTATACTGCTGATGAGAGCAAAGACTGCATTTTAGATTGCACACGTTTCCAGCATCTACGTAAGAATTGAAGGTCTAAGTGCCTTTGGGTGCTAGGTACACGCCACTCATCTGGGGGAATCTAGTGCTGTTGTGACAGCAGAGGTACTAGGCTAGTCCAGTCCTCAGCCCAAGCCAGACTTTGCCTTCCAGCTCAGCTTCCTAGCTTGCATTTGCTGCCATGACAACATCTCCAGGGAGACGTTATTGTGACCTTTCAATATACAAAGGGAGCTTACAGGAAAGGCAGAGAGAGATTTTTACCAAGATAGTGACAGAACAAGGGGTAATGGTTTTAAACTGAAAGAGGGTAGATTTAGATTGGACATGAGGAAGACATTTTTTACAATGAGGGTGGTGAGACACTGGAAAAGGTTGCCCAGAGAAGTTGTGGATGCTTCATAACTGGAATCGTTCAAGGTCAGGTTGGGCGGGCCTTCGAGCAACCTGATCTAGTGAAAGATGTTCCTGCCCATGGCAGGGAAGTTGGACTACATGATCTCAGGAGTTGTGCAAGTTCTGTAGCTCTCTGCCCAAGCATGGCAATTGGCATGGGTTGAACTTTGTTGACAGTGATGTCAGCAAAGCCTTACCTGATGGCAAAGGGGGGCCGATAAGAAGAAATTGCAGCAGTAACCCACTAAACAGAAAAAGACACGAAAGACAGATGAAAATTGACCCTATCTGAAAGAAATTTTGGAGGTGGCCCCAAGACACTGGGGAAGAAATGGAGAAGTGCACAAAAGCCCAACTGTAAAGCTAGCAGTATAAACCAAAGAGGTAAGTGACAGACCAAGAACAGCTGAAAGCAAAAGCAACCACCAAAGCAAGCTGTAAGCCTACCCCCAGTTCAAGGGAATCTTATAAACAACTGCAAATCAAGTTGTGTGAAATCAGCTCCTGCAACAAGCCCTGCCTCTGGTCAGGAGGAGGAGGGGGAAAAAGGTGTCTATTGAATATTTAGGGTACAGGGACCTAGCATAACCAATCCCATCAAGCATCAAGCCTTCACAGACACCAGTGCCCTGTGTACCCTGTTATTCTCATACCAAACAGAGGACATGCCTACTGCTGTCACTGGATTAGCTGGTGTCCCTGCTAGCTGTGCTGCAGGGACCAATTAGTCTTAATAGTGACTGGTGGGAACACAACTCCTATGAGAGGTCCAATTAGGAGTAGGTTACCAGAGGGGCTGAGACCACAAAGACCCATGGGCACATAAATGGGTTTTTGGCACGGCTGCTGAAGAGGGATATCTTGTCTTACCTGACCTTTCTGGACTGACTGAACAATCAGAGGTGGTGAGCCTTTTCCAAGTCCCTGAACAATACATAAGTTTTAAAACTTCTTGGGACAGACATTACATTTTTCCAAATTACTAAAACATTGAGCTACACAAGTAGGCTGTAAAAGTAAAAGAATAGAGGTGGAAGAAAGAAGATTGAAACAAGGGAAACCTGAACCCCTCAGATAATAACTATTATCTTTCAGATAAGCAAAGTTAATCCATTTGTTTTAAGAGCCTGTAGAAAATGAACCCCTAGAGGAATAAACTTCTTCAGTAAACAGACTTGTGCAATAATTTTCTTTAGCCAAATGAAATTGATTCAGGTTATTAATAGTTACATAATGTAAGTCTCACTATTTCTTTTGAGAACTCACTGCATTGTACACGATTATTTAAAAAAAAAAAAAAAAACAAAACAGAAAGTGAGTCTATATTGTATAGAATTCCAAAACTAATTCACTAATTGAAAATGTATTATGAAAAGAGATGCATGGCTGAGATACTTTATTCAGTCCAGTAACAGATTCAATGACATTTGCAGCAATAGCTCTCTATTATCTACATTGTATTACTTGGTAAATTTAGCAGAAAGAAGGGGATGGGAAAATATGAACACAAGAAATATGAAAATAATGAAACTTTAATGTAGCACAAAAAGTGTGACAGATGTAATACCACAAAGAGTCATTAAATACTTCCCAGTCCATCTCTTTTTATCTCTCTCATCCTGTCACTATCAATTATTCCTAATGTTTCTCCTTGTTCCTGCTAGACTTAAGGAAGCAAAATTAATTTATGTTTTTTGCTTGTTATCTCTCCATCTAAACTGGCTACTAACATTTCAAGATGCTGAGCTACAAGATGCAAAATCTCTTTTAGCAGAGGAAAAGATAACCATTTTATGAGGTAAGCCACGAATCATTTTAGTATTTGTTTGTTTCTAGTGTTCACATCTTAAAAAAAAACATGTCTAAACAATACCAATGGTTACTGTTCTTAGTTAACCTCCTTATCTTATATTTACTTCTTGGATTTAGGCCCACAACGTATTCCAGTAGAACTTATATGAGCCTTTTTAGCATGGATCAATGCAGATGAAAGAGTGCCCTGAGCAGAACTCATTTGTCCTTGTCAGCTGTGGATAACCAACTAATACACTTAAAATAAAATTACACTGAAATAGGCTGATCTTATTAGGTTTATTTAAGTAATAAGTACTATTAAGTCTTTAAGACCTAATTTAAAGTTGCAATAGCCTACAAAGATGTACTGAATTCACCTAAAGCAATATTTTATACGGCAAACTGAAGTAGTCTAACATATAGAAATAAACCATTTTTTCCCATAAAAATAAGCTGCTCATTCTGCAGACAAAATAATGCCAAAATGAAATTAATTATTATTTCATTCTACTCATTCTTCTCAGTTCAAAATATTTCCAATAAACATAACCCATGAAAAAATATACAGTAGTTAGTAAAACATTAACATAGCCATTTTCATTATAGGGGTCTAGGCTATTCCAGGCCAATTGATTTGAATGTTTAGAGGGACGCGTTATGTACTGGGGTTACATAAGTGCAAGACTAGTGTTAGTCTTATTTCTGCAGTGGGACAGAAGGGTTACTTTCTACAGCTTGGCAGGCTCAGTTGTGGACATTAGGGCCTTGTTTCTATTTCCATTTACCTTACCATTACCATCCCTTACAATAGCCATTGAAATCAGATTCAAGAGGGCATTACAAAATAATGGGGAACATTTTATTAACTAATCTTAAAAAAAGTATCCCATCATACACAAATGAGTATTTTTCCAACTGCTTCACATTTTGAATGATCATAACAGTGTAGGGGTTTTTTTCCAAATACTTTTATAATTAGATTGGGATAGTTTTATGTTAAGTAAATATTAAAATATTGTGAAATATATATGGGGAATATAACCTTAATGAATTAAAATCTCAGTTCTGCAAAATACAAAAGTCCTTTGTATCCTATTAACAGCAAAAAGTTATATACATGCTTAAATACCTTTACAATGCAGAAGCTACATGATTATGAAGAACGAGAAAGATTCATGGGATCTATTCTGTTGGCAAATTTGAGATATGTAGGAAACCAATGACGCCTGTTGCCTATTTCAGCTAGAATGAGATCCTAGATATTTTCAGTTCGTGGGTGGGGATTTCACTATGCAAATGAAATTTCTGGTGATGAGAGACACAGTGGCTATATTCAATAGCAATTGCACAAGATATTTAGACCGAGGCAGCAAATATTCTGGCTGTTCCTGGCAGAACGGCTTCAAAATAGCAAAATACCAATTTAATTGGCATCCCAATGAAATCCTTCTGATTTTGTTTTGCCAACTTATATGCTGGAACTTTTCTCAACTTCCTCACTCAGACTGCAACCCTGGGAGCTAATATGATGGCTGAGACAGCAAACCAACCTCCTCTCTGGTCATGAAATCCAACAGAGGAAAAGCCTGACACACAGAGTCTGTCCCCCTTGAGTCTTAATCTGGATCTTTTTCTTCTGTCTTTGGAGTTAAAAAGGGAAATATGTCTTTTGCCATGCAAGCTGGTCAACAGGGAATCTCTTTCTGGATCCTGAATTACTTTTCTTTTTTTTTCTCCTTAACTGGTCACCTTTAATTAGAACAGAAAATGTTTATAGGCTTCTCCAAATGAAACAGAAGGATTCTTATGCAGATTCAATACCATTAACTTGGTTAAAAAGCAAAGGAGAAATGGACCGCTATAATCTTTCTTGAATATTTTTCCTGTCAACTTTGAAGATCACAAATAGCTCAGATCTCAGGTATGGGCCTATTTAATCAACCAAAT
Source organism: Pluvialis apricaria (assembly GCA_017639485.1). Classification (NCBI taxonomy): domain Eukaryota; kingdom Metazoa; phylum Chordata; class Aves; order Charadriiformes; family Charadriidae; genus Pluvialis; species Pluvialis apricaria. The sequence continues at coordinate 101,328,410 of CM030009.1, forward strand.
ATCCAATATTTGCTAACATATTTGTTCAACCAGGAGGTACTGAGGATCTAAGAACTATGTTAGCCTGCTGATCACATGCTGTCTCCCCATTTATGTGAAACTTATTACACAAGGAGTAAAATAGAAAACACAGAGGTATCTTGTATCTGATCCTCTTTTAGAGTACTTTTCATACCTCCCAAATTACCTTTGCCTGCTGGGAGCAGTAAGGTTTAAAATGAAAGTGCTCGACTAAACAACTTGTTTAATTGATATATCTGATTAAGCTCGCTTGTTTTTCCTTGGCTTCCTCTAGTCTGATACATACCTGTTTTTACCTGTGTTCTTTAACAAAAGGAATTATATATATTACCACCCAATCTCCAGTGAAAATATAGCCTAGCATTTAATCTCTTTATTTGTATGTGTACTTTTAGGACATCTAGTTCACACAAAGCAGTTCAGTTTTCCTAGGTCTGTGTGTCAGCACAACTACCCACCCAATAGAATTTGAAATTACAGTTTCAGAGATTTCTCTGTTGCCTTAAGAAATGGAGAGGACATAGAGCATTCCCTCAGCAAAGGCTACAGGCAGTTTGTTAGCACATTTTCCTGTGTATTAGCAAATGTGGGTTTCTATCTACCTAGGAAGAAAAGAGAAGTGAACAAGGTATTTTACATGCTGGGCCTGTGATCTAAACACTTAGCTTAATTACAGATCTGAGAATCAAGAAAGGAGGAATGCTGATTAAAAGGTTCTAGTGCTTTTTACATACAGGGCAAGTATATAAAAGCTGACTAATTCCTAACAAGCCAGAAGCAATTTCAAAGCAAAGATATGGTCAGCTGCAGAAGTTCACGGTGAAAAATGAAAGTTATTACAGACCTGGGATGTCTTCAAGGATTAAGATTTCAGCCTGCAGAAGTGAAGGCTCTGGGGACGCTTTATAGTGGCTTTCCAGTACCTAAACGGGGCCTACGGGAAAGATGGGGAGGTACTCTTGATCAGGGAATGTAGTGACAGGATGAGCGGTAACGGTTTTAAACCAAAAGAGGGTAGATTTAGATTAGATATTTGGAAGAAATTCTTTACTGTGAGGGTGGTGAGACACCGGAACAGATTGTCCAGGGAAGTTGTGGATGCCCCATCCCTGGAAGTGTTGAAGACCAGGTGGGACAGGGCTTTGAGCAACTTTTGTCTAGTGAAAGGTGTCCCTGCCCATGGCAGAGTAGGTATAACTAGATGATCTTTAAGGTCCCTTCCAAGTCTAACCATACTATGATTCTATGACGATAAGCTGTATACTCCCTAGAGTAACAGATATGGACCTCCTAGAGCAAGTCCAGTAAAGGGCCATGAAGATGACCGAGGTATTAGAGCATTTGTAATACAAGGAGAAGGTGAGACAGCTACAGCTGTTTAGCCTTGAGAAGGCTCGGGAGGAGATCTTATAAATGTGTATAAATGTCTGATGGAAGCAGTAAAGCAAGCACAGCCAGATTCTTTTCAGTGGTACCCACTGACAGGACAAGAGGTAACAGGCAGAAACTGCAATACAGGAAATTTCATTTAAACTTGAGAAAAAACTGTTTTACTATAAGGATGATTAAACACTGGAACAGTTGCCCAGAGAGGTTGTGGAGTCTCAGTCCTTGGAGGTATTCAAAGTCTGACCCAACCTGTCCCTGAGCAACCTGCTCTACTTGATCCTGCTCTGGGTTGGACTAGACAATTTCCAGCTGTCTTCCAACCTCAATGATAGTGTGATTCTATAAGCATCTCAATTTTCTGTGCAGAGGCCTTAAATTAGTCCTTTTTTAAGTTGTGGCATAAGTATGTTTGTGCCATTCAGTATGATGATTTTTACATTCATTCCTTTTCATATATATTATTTGAGTCTCCAATTCTGTAGATAACGTTATTTAGCATTCCTCTAGATAAGTTATACATCACTCACCTGAATTCTTAAACAGTAGAAAAGAGGATCATTCCACCCGAGATTTTAAAAGCTAATATTTCAACAGATACTACCTATTCTTGAACCATATAGAACGTAACTTAATACTTCTGATTAGGACCACTCTTTATCTTCGTTCTATGAAGAACAAAGCTTCATAGATTATGTCAGTAACACATACTATAAAATAAGTTTGGTGGATGCCTAATATCTGTGTTCTTGAGAAGTCCTTATGGTTCGAGCAGGGACAATTTATGACAACATCCTTACAAGGCAATTTTTAATTAGGTAATTATAATTACATTATTAAAACATTAAAACATTAAAAACATTCTGGCTGGTCAGGAAAACACAAGAAAATAAAGCAGAGATTTAACATTTAGAAGTTCAAAGCAAAATTAGAAAGACACTTCTTAGTTAAAACATTAATGGGAGATGTTGTGTTCCAGGACCTAAATGCTTATTATGACAGCTGTGAAAAACAAACACTTTGCAAGTGCAGCAAGGTTTGGTATACATGTTAATGCACCAGAAGTTGTAAAAAAGACCCCTTAAGGTTTCTAAATGGAAACAATCTTAAACAGATTGCAGTTGTTTGCAAATTTATGTCAGGCCAGTAAATGTTATGAATGGTACCAGGTAATATATAAAGTTTAAGAATGCAGATTAATGTGAAAACTGGTCCCAAAGAAAGTAGTCTGTAAAGTCCTGTATGAGAGAGTGACTTTTCATTTCCCCACATTAGTAAGGAACACATAAAAACGGTCTTGATACAGAAAGGGTTAATTATTGTGGACTTTTTCTCTACTTGACCCCTGGAGATTTCCCCTAAGTTAGAAACCTGAATTAAGCAAAGTAGTTATGCTTAACTTTGTCAAAGAAGTCAGAAGAGAGCCGTAGGTTCATCCCATCCTGACTGTAAAATTTGCCAGTAAATAAGAAACTGTAAAATTGAGATTTTCCATCAACTCCTAAGCAATAAAATTATCAAAAGACAGATAACAATACCTAAGGGTCATAAGACTTGACAGAGAAAAATCACTACCACTAAGACTTTCTCTGCTTTGGGAAGCAGTTAAGCATATGTTTAAATCTACACAAAAGGTTTGGTGCAAAAAATTCCGCATTTTGTCCATGGTTGTGTACATACTCTGGACACACTCTGAGATGATGACTGTTACCAAAAATTAATGAGACCATTTTCAATGCTCCTGTTAATTCAGTGAGTTTCAATCAGCCAAGTTAGAAACTGTGTATCTACGTACTATCCGAGAAACTCAATGAAAAATTATCTTTTCTGGTCTTTTTCCCTTTTGCTCAAATTTTTACATCAAGTATTTAATCTAAAAAGTCCACTCATTAGTAATATTATTATATAGCAGACTAACTAATGCATAATGTAGTTTTTCTATCAATATTCATATTTTTCCCATGGCAACAGCTGTATGGGTACAGTGCCCTGTGCTACTAAACTGTGTATCAAATAGCTCAATAGATTTTCTTTACTTGTAACTCAAACATTATTTCAGTGTTACTGAGTATGTATCTTATAATAGTGAATATAACTTTTTAAACAATAAAAAAAAAGTGCAATAAATCTCAGTTTAAGTATGATCAAAGACTTGATACCCTAAGGATCCTGAAACAAAGAACTTCTGGGGAGTGAAGGTTTCCAGAAGTCTCACCTCACAAGCCTAGGACTTTCAGCCTTAAGTTTTAAAATATATTTTAATCTTTGTTCAGTGTAAGATGTAAGAAAAAATGCACCATTTTTTTTAAGATCTACAACTTCAACTGTGTACAAAACAACAGCAGACAGACTGCTGTGTTAGCATGAGAGGCTGAGATACTAAAGCCAAGATCTTAAAAATACTTCAGCAGTTAGGGTAAAATCCACTTTCCTTAATTTGTAGATACTTTGTGAGGAAGTATCTACACCATAAATTCCTAATTTCTTTGTGCATTCAGTGAAGAAGGGCGTATCCTTCACAGTCATCAGAGCAAGATCTGATTGCAGATCTCCACTGGAAATTAAGCAATATTTTTAAGAGCACTACATCCCATTGCTAGTCCTTGTATAGTTATTTCAGTCTTAGTGTGAGAGAAGGCAAAGAATGAAATGGACTACAGAATATTTTTTCATGTTTTGAAGTTACCCAACATGATGACCAATGCCAGCTAAAAAGATAAGTAAAACCATACTGAGATTTGGCAGAGAATCAGAATAAGGAGACCTGTTTTGAATCAGAGGAGATCTTGCCTCATACAATAAGGTGACTTATTTGAGCTGAACAAGAGGAGTGAAATACAACCCCATCTGAGATGACTTTGGCTGTCCATTTTCCTCCTACAGGATGCATAGGTGGGAAAGAATGAGAATTTGGTTATCAGGAAAATAGTATCAGAAGACTTGTACTAAAAAAAAATCAAAAAAGAAAGAAAACTATAGGGGGGCAAGATTCAAATTGGGTTTGCCCTTCTTAGTCAGGGCATCTGTGTGCTGGAAGGCTTTGCATGTGGAGGAAATTATTTGACAAGCATGAAAAATGAGAAAAGAATCCAGAAATCCCTGTGTTAAATACAAACTGACAGCATTCCTCAGATGGTAGGTTTGAATTAACCTTTAGTCCCTGATAAAAATGCGCCAGTTTTTGTATGCTGTTCTGAAATAGAATGTTTACAGATCTTAGTTCACCCATCATCAGAGTAAGAGAGTAGAGAATAACTCATAGAATGGCTATAATTCAAAAGTATACATCTTGGTCTTTGAACCAGTTTGGTATTTGTAGCATAGGTTTCACTGTAGTAAACTAACAGTTAAGTGGCTGTCAAGCACACTTGCAAGTGATAGGAAGAAGTTGCTGTGTAGAAAGCTGAGGTATGTACCAAGTAAATTCTTCCATTGTTAACAATTCTATTTACCCTTGCATCCTCATTGTTGTCAATAATTTTTACTACATTCTGAGACCTTAATAATTTGCACTTTGTTTCTGTGCTGACTTCTGCTGAAAAGGGAAGAGGTTTTTGGCAGCTGTAGCTATATACTGTAGGGAAAAAAATGACAAGAAGCTTGAAAGTTTGGAACATATTTTAAAACTTCAGAGGATGTGAAAGCCTTTTACTTCCTTTCCGTATTTGTGTATGTCATGCACTAAAGATGTAGGAACTGCTTTGACTGAAACTTCCTCAGCTCAGCAATTCCCTACCAAATCTAAGGAAGGAGTCTGAGAGAGTCTGGGCTGGATTCCATCCAGATTTCCCCAGGATCCATGACCCTAATACAGTTTACCAAAACCACCCTTGTGGCATGGTGGTCTGCATGGTGTGGCATGTGGTCTCCATCCTTAATACAATTTATCTGGTAGGATAAATGTGACTGGGGCAGGTGCAACAGTTAGAATGGCTCAAGACCAGAGAATGTTCCCAAATCCTCTTGGCCAAGACAAGTTGCACAGACTGAAAAAAAAGGTTGAGGAGGAATGGCACTTGCATTCATTTATTAGCAAGAGCATGTGAGCCTGAACTAGTCTACCTAGCAAGCAGAGAAATAAAAGCAGCTGCAGAGTTTGGTCGTCTGCATCTTGGATACTTGTGTGTCCTGGTTTCAGCTTTCTAGTGATTGCTGTGGCAGGAATGTCAATAATGCATATTGTTTTAGTTGTTGCTAGGCGATGTTTATACTTTTCAAGGACTCTTTTCCAGCTTCCCATAGAAACTGAGAAGGAGCACAAACAGAACAATGGAATGGCCAGTGGAGTATTCCGTACCATAAACATCATGCAAATGGCAGTTTGCTGGTGGGGGGCAATCCACGATAACTGCTCGGAAAGGTACCAATTCACCAGGTGGTGAGAGTGACTTGTGTCATCATTATCATCATCATTATTAATAATAACATTAATGTCATTACTAATATCATTATTATAATCATCATCATTATTTTCCTTTTCTGTTATTTTTCTATTAAACTGACTTTATCTCAACCCACAAGGTTTTTTACTTTCCCTTCTGCCTCCTTTTCTCCCTCTTCTCCCAGACCTTCTAGGGGAAAGGGAGAGAACTGTGCGAGCAGCTGCGTGGTCCTAGCTGTGTTAGAAGTGTTTGTTCTCTCTTTTGACTGTAGAGGAAGACATCGATATGTATTGTCAGATTGCAACATCTATCTTGTGACACATAATCACAGGTAAAATTAACTCTACTTCTGCTTACCCTATTTGGTGTCTAGAAACATTGGCTCTAAAGAAAGCCTGGCTCCTACCTGCTGGTGCGGCTTTTGGATTAAGGTGTAAGATCCACAGAACAGTAATGCCAAACAGCTGAAATCCTGAGGGTACCCCAGCCCAGAAGTTGCCTACTGAAATTCTTGGCAGGGAAGATCACATCTATCAATAACAGTAATTTACCAGAGTAAAGATCAATGGGATCAATGGCATTGTTTTAGAATTATTTGGGCCAGAACAAAGTTTTGAAAAGCAAGATTTTTCACAGGAAGGAAACCCTCCATTGTAATCACTTCTAATAATGGTCCCCACTTCCAATGCAATCACCAAGCACTGGGGAAAAAAAAGCTCACTAGTTTATATTTTCTGCCACTCTTATCATGCATCTATCAAAGCAGGGTGACATTTTTTAAAAAATGAATACGTTCACGTTTTTCATAACACTTGATTTCCATTGATAAGTTTTCCTAGTGATTAAGTCAGAGTGGCTCAGCAACTGAAACAGAACCAAATCATCAGCCAGTGGCAGCCAGTGACTCACTGACTTCACTAGAATTGGTTGTTTATCACTAGCTGAGATGCAGAATTTTATTCACTGTTTCTTGGTTTAATGTAAGTTCAATGCAGAAATCATGCCCAAGCTGTATAAAAAATTATTGTCCTTTCTTGTGGTGGGTTACCCTTGGCCAGTAACCTGCTGCCCATCCAGCTGCTCACTCACTCCCCCTCCTCAAGAGGACAGAGGGAGAAAATAGGACGAAAAAGCTCGTGAGCTGAGATAAAGACAGGGAGACTGCTTACTAGTTACCATCACCAGAAAAACAGACTCGACTTGGGGGAAAGTAATTTGATTAATTGCCCATTAAGACAGATTTGGGTAGTGAGAAACAGACACAAACTTTAAAACACAAACTTCTCCCTTGTTATTTGACCTTCTTGTTCATACCACTGTTTCTCACTATTTTTATTCCCTCCTCCCATGCCTGTGGGGTATTTTCTACCCTTTCTTAGATATGTTATCACAGAGGCATCACCATCTTGGCTGAGGGACTTTGCTTTGTCCTGCGGCGGGTCCATTACAGCCAGCTGGGACTGATTGTGTCCAGCATGGGCAGCCCCGGCCTCTCCTCACAGAGGCCACCCCTGCAGTCCTCTGCTACCAAAACCTTGCCACCTTCATGCAATGCACTTATGCACAAAGTTTTTCTTTCTTTTGATGTTAATTCCATCTTACCATGTCTTCACTTAACCGACCAAAGTTCTTCTAAGAGCAAAGTTAGCCATTTGCATCCATTCAGACTTTAAAGAGTACACAGTTTTTTAAGATGTGCTGCAAAGATGGTCAGGGACCTACAGCATATGGCCTTTGAAGAGATATGAAGAGAGACCAGCTTATTTAGTCTCGTGAAGACATGATCTGATACCTGCCTGCAACTATTTGAAAAGCAGTGCAAATCATGAAAGAGTCAACCTTTTCTCAGTACTCTCAGGTGACAGGGACATAAACTTGTGGCTTGAAATGTACCAGTTGGACTTAATGGAGAAAATTTTCACCATAAGGATAGCGCAGCATTGAAACACGTTGCCTAGAGAGACTGCGCAACTGCCAAGTTCATTATTTGGTTAGACAAAGCCAGAACTGACCTGATCTAATGTTGATCAAACTGCTTCATGAGGGAGGCTGGATTACTTGACATACAGAGGTCTCTTCCAACAAACATTTCTGTAATTTTGTGATTCTCATCTTTCCCCACTTTGTCGATCCAAATAATTAGCATTGAATCATGCAGATCCATGAATACATTCAAAGACTGAGTGAGAAAAACAATGATTTTGTTTAGTCCATTCTACTTAAGTAGACCTCTTCCTGCTCTCTGCTATGGAGCCTTCATAAGTTTTCTTTTTAAAAGATATTAATTTTGGAAAGACTACAGAAACATGTACTCATGGACGAAAATGGTTCTGTAACTGTTATTCTGTACCTCTTACTATTAAAAAATATCTCAGATATATTTATCCTACGAGGATTTTCCCAAGATGGGAAGACATTGGATTGCTGACTGCAACTATCCACATACTTAATATTGCACTTCCAACATCCCTGGAAAGAGCTTCAGTATCTGTCCTCATAAACCTCACTGCTGAACTACAAGTAATGTTTCTCATTTGGTTTGCTATGATCTGGACTACCCAACATTTAAGAAGTCTTTCAGCGAGTATGATTTTTTCAGAATACATCAATCAAATAAGTATATATTCAATATTTTTCGGCATCTAACCATGATTTGGAAATAATATTTATTTTAACTTATATTTTAAAAGGAGTGTAGTCTCTCGTAGCAGACAGAGATATATGAACAAGTATATGCTAGTAAATTAAGAAAAATTTACTCAGAAAAAGCGCTGTTAAAAACAACACTAAAATAGATTATTTCTCTCCACTATTTTTTGTTAGTTTTGTCTGCCATAATACTTTTTTCACTGGCAAGTCTCAGGTGCATTTTCCTCTATAGCACTTCAGAAACCACTTTGTAGAATATAAATGTGACAAATCTTCCATTCTGTCACATTTGAATAAACTCCAAACGCCTTTGAAGTTGTCATGACTTCCTTTTGCAAACTCTTTGAGATCTACAGATGAAAAGTACTGTATGATACTAGGTAGATATTATCATCTATTTCTTTATGCACTTAGGGACAACTGCCATTTATTTTCAGCTATTTGTCACATCAAACAATGTTTAAATTCCAGATTTGCTAAATTTTCAAAAATGGTTTCCATTTACACCATTGAATGTCACTCTGTCTTGGGGCAATATTCTGGAGAATTTCCAGAGCCATGTGCTGAAATGGACAGTTTCAACATCTAGTTATATTTTGGCATTGTTTGTGTATAACTTCTTTGCATATGTAAATTTATGCAGAGATAATTTTTTGGTAAACTGATTCGTGTTTTAACAGCCGTTTCTTTTCAGTTACCTGCCTGCAACATTCCTCGAACAATATTCGCTGTCTGAAAACTGTGTCGCTTAAGAGTACACTTTGTCCAGAATAGTACTTGATAGAGATATGAGCGTCCATACTGTATGACAGGCATGTTCTGCCTACATGTCAAACAACAAAGTGCAGACAGAGTGTCATATGCAATGCCAAGTGCAGGTGTATTACCTTTGACTCAGTATGGCACTAATTTCTAATTAAAGTTACGCCTCTCTTGATTGCAGCAGGCTAGTGTCCTGCTGTTTTGGCAAATGAGGAAAGCAAGCTTGTGATGGTCGTGCACAATAATCCTTGTAGGTGTACCCTAAGTGCAATTGTTTTTTAAATGGCCATGAAAGAGCAAGAAGCTGACTTCCCAATTTGCAAGACAGAACGTGCGAGACAGAGAAAATGGCTGTCATCCCCTATCCTTTAGCTATTAGTTAGCAGCATCAACTAATAACTAACTGGTTAGTAGCTGATTAACCAGAACGGAATCTGCCAGCAATTTTTTCTGCTACATGAGCTTTTAGTAGGTCATTCTCAGTTCTTTTACCCCAAAGAAAGAAATAATCTCTAAATTCCTAGTGCCCTGCAGAGTGTATGGAGCCATACCCAACATGGGAATAAGATGCAACATTCTGCCTAGCCTCCAGTTGGGAGTGGTACCCACAGCTGCGGACAGGCCTGCACGGCAAAATGTAGGGATGGCAAATCAGGTCAGGACAGAAGCTTTCTAGGTCCAGTCTGGACAAAGCACTATATCATGTATATTCTATCTTTCTTGCCCTCAACATGGGCAAAGCCTGACTCTCAGGTACGTGATGTGGGCAAAATCGCTATGTGCAGGGTGCAAAGCGTGGTGCAGATTCTCCTCTAAGTTTTCTCATCCCAAGGCAGTAACTGATTCAGTCCATATCAGTGCCTGGGAATGAACTGATATATATTTGCAGTATGGATAACCATAGTACTAGCACTATTATGGATCCAAACAAAGAGAGGATCTGTTTGAAAACATGGACAGCCCTAAACAGTAACACCACTTCTTGCAGCTTTGTAAGTGCATTTAGGACTTCGTTCCAGGTACCTGTGAAACACTGCACTGTACTCTATAGATATTTCTGTTTCGAGATATCTTTATTTAGAGGCATCTGTGAAGTTTACACTATCCTGTTCAAACTCTGAAAAAGAAGGGTCATTTACTATCAGGAACTGTGTATTCTGCTGTATTTGCTACCATCCTTTTGCTAGGTTAAACCTCTGTTATTAATGAGAATATATTATCTTAGACCTTCACTGAATGATATGGAAGTGTCATTGTTAAAGAGAACTACATTAGGAAAATGGATATTTCTCAAATTGTTTGCAGAGTAGCAGACAGCAAACAAGAAAATGTTCTGCCTTTATTTTGCATACAGTACGTTGTATTTCCAAAAGGAAGATTATGAGATCACTCATAATTTTCTTATGAAAAAATAACAGAACCTTTAATGAATCCTAAATGTAAGATCATCTGTTTTTTTGCCTGAGAAAACTTCAGATGTCTTGGCACTATTCTAAAATTTGTTGGGGAACAAAGGCAAATGCTCGGCTTGTTCTGCCATGCATTAGTTAGTAGAGAAAACAAAATATGTTTGTAGGAAATTAAGCTACAATTTAGAAAATAAAATCAGATGAGGCAATTCAATTTCCTAAAGTCTAAAAAATGCTGCAATAAATGTAAAAAACTACCAGTAAATTAGTTTACACATTATCAATGTAATTTCTTATCTTGCAGCCCAGGTATAATGTCTGCTTTTGAACAATATACCCATTCCTTTCTAGAATTTCAAGCCAGTAGTGATCTGAATTTTATTGTTCAGGACACCAGATGACAAGAGGTAATTTTTTGTTAATACCATGATCCCTTTTACCATCAGCACTGTGCAACTTCTTGCATGATGCATCTTGAGACTTCAGGCGCTTCCACATCATGTCTACATACACTGAGGACATAGGTCATGAGGGAAGAAAATTAAGCTGAAAGACAGACCCTGTACAAGTCCAAAGGGGGGGGAGCTGGTGATGAATAAATCTAAATTAGAAAATAATAAAAGAAATCAATAACTAAGGAGATTCTTCTTCACCTTTGTCCGCACAGGTGAACGTACAGTTCAGTCTGTTTAGGCAATAAAATGTAAGATCCTGTGGAGAGTGGCTTTAAAACTACAGCTGGCAGTAAATACCAAGTGGGGAAGAGAACTATATGAGCTAACACCACAAGCATGCAGGCAAATAACTAAGTGAAATTCTGGCTTTGCATCAGAATGTTTTAATGGCCAGAAAGGGAAGTTCTGGGGCAGTCTTCCTCTTGGAGCAGAGAGGACACAAACTGATTTAATATTAATTGTCAGCTTGATAAACTTATGAGAAGAATTACACAAATACTTGTCTGTGATTGATTTGTGATGTCCTTAGTGAACTAAGGGATCCCATCTACTATTTGTGTGTCCTGTGTGCGCTCCCAGCTTCTAACAATCCAATTGATACCAAATTAAATAAGCCTTTTTTCCAGTAGATAATTTCAGTCCAAAAAAAAAAGTACATTGTAACTTGACGCTATAAATTAAGAGTGTGAGAATGTAATGGTTATAGTTCACAAGTTGTGGACAAGAAACTGAGACAGGGAGAAAGTCATAGCATGGCACACACAAGAATTTAGACATCTCAGCCTGGGTCTGCACAGCACAGTGGGACTTGAGAAAACAATGCCTGAAGAAGTAGGACCACGTAGGGTGGGAAAGAGCCACTTTTGTGTTTGGACCCCAAAAGCAGAACGGCCATAGAAGGGACTGTCCACCAATGTCTATACTGGGAAAATAAACAGTCCAGAGTCACCCTCTAGCTTTTGAGCTAAATGGTACACCATGGATTGCATGCATACAGTTGAAATCTCTTATTCACCGGAATGTGGTAGCTTGTCCAAACTGCCTGTTGAGAACACTCCCTCAGCCATGCGAAAGCTCAGACATATTTTGGGGTCTATCTGGAAGAGTGTTAGCTGGCCCTCAGCCAAAACCAAGCCAGGGACTGCATGCTGTAGACCTGGGTACATGTGCCCAGTCTTATTCCCTAACTCTTCTCAGCTTAATATTATAGATGCAGCCACTGGGACTAATTAAGCTAGGCACAGTGCTGTATTGATATACCTGTAACGCTCCCCTCCTGACAGACTTTCTGAACATATTAATTGTATTTAGAAGCTGTACTTTTCAGAGCATAAAACACTTTTCCTATTAGGTAGTGTGGGGACAGTTTTTGATAATGAAACAAGCCCAAAGTTTTGGATTTCTTTTATCATTATCTCAGTTTTTATTTCTGATATCTTTGCATCTTAGCCTGTGGAGAAAAGAAATATTAAGTGCAGAAAAGCCTTTGTATTTTTTATTCAGTTAGAATCTATTTCACAGAAACATTCACTGTTTCATTTCTGGATTGTGGGGATCCCAAAATGAAAGCTATACTGTTATAGCAAGACAGCCTCCAGGAGACTGTAAGGGAATGTTCGTGGACTGTCTGCACTGTTATGAAATAGACTCTGAAGGCTGATAGAAGATTTCAGCTACTCGCCATCTGAACTGTATTTAAACAAGAGTTGTGGATACCCTCCTGTTTTCTCCATCTAGGCTATAGTGGATACATAGGCCCTTGAACTTAAGGAAAAAGTGTTTCTTGTTTAATGCACAGTTTATAGTTTGTTAGATATCTAAAGTAAACTGAACTTGTGTAGATGTAGCCAGTATTTACTTCGAACTGCCATGTCTTCCCCAGTGGCTGCAATTCCTGCTGTGTAACTCCTGAATAACAGCAAAGTAGAGGCACAGTTCTCAGTCAGTTGTTTTCCTGTGCTTCATTTCAGTGACCTAAAGATGTGACTTTGTAATATCACTTCTTCTAAGACTCATGAAATTCTGGTGCTTTTGACGGCTTGCCACAGTCACTTGCCCCATTAAGATGTCTCTGTAAGAAATATGTTGTTACTTAATCTTGCTTTGGAAAAGCCAGAGAACAACAGAAGAGCTCTGACAATCTGAAAAATAGGATTTAGAGACAAATATCTTTGTTTAATTTAGGTCTTTCTGTATCTGAGTGCCAACATGAGATTTTTCAACTGATTCAAACAGAAACCATATAGCGATATTTTTGCTTCTGAAGCCTATGGAGTAAGGTGAATTTTGATTGACTAAGCAAAAGAAAAGCATGCTATACTACAAATAACCTTTATTGTTTCAGTAAGTTGCTCTATCTCTAAATTTCATAAAAGCTAATCCTGTTTTAGAAAGACAGATATTTAATTATTTATATTTTATCTCTCTGAGCTTATTGTAGAATTTTGCTTTACCTCTACTGATAAGTATGTAGAATATACATATAAAAAGGAATAATATATTTTTGATACTAATTCAACATGGCCAATTTTGACTAACAAAGCAGGCTGGAAGAGTGTTGCCTTTTGAGTTTATCATTTTAATAAAAACTTGCTCATCTTTATATTTCATTAAAATTGCCAGTATTAAGAAGATAGATCTTAAATTATTGATGTTTTCTCTAACTTAACAAAAGTATTTTTACCTCTTCTGGTAAAGTGAAGACTGAAATTTCAGCACTTCACGATGCATAGGCACCAGAAAACGTGCAGCACTGAATTACAATGACATACAATCTCCTCTGAGTCATTATACGGTGTATCATCAAATGTCATGCAGTAACTCCTTTTTGCTTCAGGGGATCGTTGCTCACTCTTATAATTAAAGGGACCAGTAAGCTGGTGTTTCTGGACTGGAATGGGAAAAGTTAAATTTATTCATGATAATTGACGGTTTTAGTGAAAGCTGAGTTTCCTTATAAACAGATAGTCTGTAGCTTATTTGTAAAAGAAATATGAAAATATTGCTTGGCTACTGGAATATTTTCTGGCTGTATTTTCTACAGCTAACTGTTGGGGCAGAAAAATCTAAGACTTTCTTATGAATTACTGTATCTTTTGTAATACCCTTTAGCAAACTCAGCACAGTAGATACAATGCAATGAGCATTTCAGCTCACCTATAGAACAGGTTAATGCCTTGCTCCATGAAGTTCACACTAGACTTTGAGTCCCATAAGGACTGGCAGACTTCCCTGATGCACAGATTCTGCAGGAATTTAGGTTTAGCAGGTATATCTTCATGATCATCTTCATCTTAATGATGAAGATGATCAGAGGGTTGGAGCACCTCTCTTATGAAGACAGGTTGAGAGAGTTAGGGTTCTTCAGTCTGGAGAAAAGAAGGCTCCAGGGAGACCTTATAACAACCTTCCAGTATCTGAAAGGGGCCTACAAGAAAGCTGGAGAGGGACTTTTTGCAAGGGCCCATTGTGATATCATTACCAAGGGGTAATGACCTCAAACTGGAAGAGCGGAGATTTAGATTAGATATTAGGAAGAAATTTTTCACTCTGAGAGTGGTGAGGCACTGGAACAGGTTGCCCAGGGAAGCTGTGGATGTCCCATCCTTGGAAGTGTTCAAGACAGGCTGGATGGAGCTTTGAGCAACCTGGTCTGGTGGGAGGTGTCCTCGCCTATGGCAGGGGGGTTGGAACTAGGTGATATTTAAGGTCCCTTCCAACCTAAACCATTTTCTGTTTCTATGATTCTATGACTGTGGGGTCAAATACAGGTAAGCAGGTATAAGTTCATAGCATGTTCTGGAAAACTGGAACCATTAATGAAAATGGTAATTGACACAGCACTCTAAGAGAGAACTGAAGAGGGTACACTTTGCTAACAAGCCTTGTGTACTGCCAGAATCCCAGCAAGAATGTTACTATCACCACTGAACTACTGAGGACCCTATACAATACCAATACAACAAATGAGACTGAGGCCTAGCTGAACTCACCTGAAAAAAAGAGTTAGAGACAAGATTAATGAGGTGATACTAGAAGCGTAAATTCAGTCTACATCCAGAGTAACTGTTTCAGCTGACTGTCAATCCAGAGTCTGGATTGCTGACAGAAAGATTAGTCCTTTCAAGTCTTGCAAACATCAACAAAAAGCCATATTTTTCAGATTGCTTCTTTTCCTCTATTTCTCTTTGTATCTATCTGTTTTGTTAGAGCAAGATAGCAGCTGAACTTAAATGTGAGTTAAACATCCTCCATGAAGAGCTGTATGACAAATCAGAGAACTCTAATGGAGATGTCTTACACAAAGGCTTTTTCCTTTCCAATAAATGGGAAATTGAAAGTAGCTTTTACACTGAGATTTATCATCCAAACTTCAATTTATTGAGAGTAATACACTAATACTTCTAAATTTAAAAGCAAGAAAGCAATTCAATTTCACTTGCTGGGAACAGCAGGCAATATTACTGTTATCTGTTGGAGAGAGCTCAAGGTACTCTCAGCCTCTCAGTCTTCCTCTTATCTCCCCTGGATTTTAAGCATACTCTTGCTCGTAAAAGTCTCCAGCTATCCCAGAGGTGGACTGAATTTTTCCTGGCCTGCCCTTCTTCTAAGTTAGGTCAAGTTTCTCCTTTTTTCTCTAATTTGCTGTATTTAATTTGTTTCTGGGGATTTTTGGACAAACCAGGAAAAATGGTTCCTCCAGTTCATAGAGCAACAGGATGCAAAGCCTTGTTCATATTTTCCTTCTGGACTAAAGAGAATTGAGGCAAAGGAAAGGTATTGCTTACCAGTCTTTATTATGTCTCTTACATTATTGATTTGATTTCTAGACTATTGCTGCAGCCTACCCACTTATATTTTTGTGATCTGCTTTACCTGGAATCTCATAATAGCAGAGATATTTTTAACAATATTTTGGCTATTTTCTATTCGAGAAGCTTTGAAGGAACCCCTAACCCAGAGATATGATTACAGTAAATAGCAGTACACAGAATTGCGTCTTACACTAACACACATTTGCATATGGTACTGATATATATATATAGCGCTACAATTTCTATAAGCAATTAGGCTCTAAGATCACCCTTCTGAGACATTCCTAGTTTTTACCAGAAGTATATTTCATCTAAAAATGATGGGACTTTGAGATGGTTGACTAACTAATTTCTTTTACATTGCCTGTTTTATTTTCAAAATACTTTATCCTAGTTTAGGATAGTTTCATCTGTAAATCGCGGTGAAATCAGGTAAATGGGTGAATAATAAGTAACATAAAATCTTTATAGGCATAGAAATTCAAGGCCCAAATATGAAAAGTATAGTATTGAGATTGCTAGGCTAGGACAGTGATAGTGATTGCGAAAGGCTGAGGTTGATTAGAAGCTAAGGAGAAAAATATAATAATGAGATTCCATCTGCTTTTCTACAGACTGGATAGAAATCACTTTTCAGGTGTGAAACCAAGACAGGTTTTCAGGCAAAATGAGTGACAGCTTTGCAAACCTGGCTTAAAATTTATTTTCAAAGACCTTAATGAATAAATATCAATTATCTTTTCAAGAGTAAGAAACGCAATAAAGCCACTGTTGCAGTGTATAATTTAAAAAAGAAGAATTACATTAAAAATGATAAAAACTTCTAGAAAGAAATGAGAAGAGGAAGCCAAAAAATGCAAAGTGTTGGCAGACAACACATTAGAAATTCAAAAGAAATGTGCACTATTTGCCAAAATGCTTTTAGAAACATCACAGGGAAGGAAGCCAGCATGGCTAAACAACACAATAACGGAAGCTATTTAAAATAAGAAGGTACATTTCAAAAACTTTAAATTGTATTAAAAGAAAAAAAGAAAAGAGAAGGGGGGGAGGGGGCGTGGAAACCAAGCAAAAAAAGAGGCTTAGGTACAGCGTATTGAAAGGCATAAACACCTGTACTATATCCTTGTTCAAATATGTATTGGTGAGGGAATCCTCTCCAGGGATGCTTTTGAAGAGATGGTCAGGGTACAAAAACTTAGCTCAGAGAAGACAAAACCACAACAGACACATAAAATTATTCTTTCCATCCAAATTTACTAGCTCGCAAGGTACAGCTAAGAGAGGCATATGTGTGACAACCCTTGTTACAAAAAAAATATTAGAGAGTTTATATAGAACTGACAGCAGAAAGTATGAGCAGTCTTTAACATGTTTGGTCTGTGCTCTTTTTCTTCATTTTTGTGGACACACTCATTCCACCAACATTAATTGAACCGAAGTTTCCAGGCTGGGGAAGTGCAAGATTAGTTCTTATTTCTAAAACTTTCATTTTTAACAATTTACTATCTGAACAATGACCATTGTTGTCTTTTTGGAGATGTTTTTACAGCTATTCCTCATTAAACAGTGTGGTGAACATTGTCTTTATAGCTGTTTCAGGAGAAAATAAGGTTGCCAGGGCTATAAACCAAAAAATGTGCCACTTCCAAATATTAAACATCCTTATAGCCCTATTTACCAGAGATACATTGAATCATAGCTAAGCAAATATTTCTTTGAAGTGGAGGACTGTCCAAAAATAAGGTAAAGAAAGTGCAGTGAACTGTTGTTTTACAAGGTTTGGGAATCATTTTCAGCTACTTGTGTTGTGGCTCATCATAAATAATGATGATCATTTAGAAACCAGACACTAAGTGCAGCTGATGCCAGCCATGCTTCCCGAGGGTTGAATTGATCTCACCTGCTATTAGTCTTCTAAACGTTAGACGTCACATCTAAACTACCAGTTTAGACTCTCTCTATACTCAGAGAGATGTTTGTTCAAAGCATGGTTCATCCTAACAGCATTAACATGAATGAATGGGGAAGCACCCATGTTGCTCCTCTTCAGAGCCAGGAGTTAAACCCAACGTCTATGCTTCTATCTTTTAGCTGGCAAAAATTCAGCTTGCTAAATCTAGGTCTGACTGATTCATGAACCTTAAAAAAGATTTTTTCCTTCTTAATACAGGAGGGACAGCTGTCTGAATCAGGTAGTGAATCATAAGCAAGGTATTTTTTTAGAAGTGTAAATCATGTTATTACACATTTTTCACAAAAAGGTGCACTAGCTAAATCCCAGTATCTCCTGGTTTTGAGATAAAGTGCATTTAATGCAAATGAAAAAAAAACTGGAGCCAGCAGCTTATTGAATATATCAGATTAGACTTGATACATAAGTGACTGAAATATTTTCAGACTAGTTTTCATGTAAAGGAAAAGTTCAGGAAGAAAGTGTAATGGAGTATAATCCTGTATATAATGTGCGTGTATGTCTAAACAGATACATCCATATATGATATCTTTGAAACCAGTATTGATACAGAGTAAACAACTGCCTTTGTTCTCTGAACATTATTTAAAAGTTGTTCCCTGGACTATTAAACACTAAATATTTTGTTTCTCTGTACACATCTAAAAAATCTATACTAATATTTCCGACTAATTTTGAAAAATGGCATATGTGATTACACTTTAAGTTTTCAGTTCCATTAAAAAACTGGGCAATTAGAACTATCCTTACCATGGAGGAGAAATAATGCTTTCCCTTAATTTAAGTAACTTGTGCATACCCAGGCCTTTTTCTTGCAGTAAGATTGTCTTCATATAAAACTGATGGTTGCATACACCAGCTCTATAGATGGGGCCAAGGATTTCCCCTGAGCTAAGGTTAGCAATGTAGAAATCTTTGAACCTGACAGCTTGAACCAACTTAAATGTGAAAGAAAAGAAACACACTCTTCTTCATCTCTGCTGATATACTTATGTCAGAGCCAAAACCAGTAAATATGCTTTTCAAAAAGCTCATCAGAAAGACGAATTTACCATTTTTTTTAGTATGTCACAAAAGCATAGTATAAACAAACAGATGTAAGTCGTGTGTTATACTGAAATTAATGTCACCGTGCATGAATTCAGAAGTAATGTGATAAAGAACCATGCAAAGACATGATTCAATTACAAGAATACAGCTCTCGCAAACATCTGGAAACAATACTGCTATTTTCACACCTTTTAACCAATCAGTTCTAGTTTCACACAGAAGTCTCAATCGGACCTTAATTCCTTAATGCCATACATTGTTTTTTAAAGTCTAAAATTAAAATATGCTAGGATTAGAGAGGTGACTTACTACATTTGTACTTAAACTAATTCCACAATGTAGTGACAGACTTTGCAACTCCCTTTTGTTGGTCTTTTGCTGGAAAATGTAGCAATTAGGAAGCAAGAACTGATTAATTGAATAAAATCCGCCTTTTAAGTTCACATGCATTTAAGACAACTGGCTTGAACCACGGTCCATCTTACCAGGTTGCTCCCTGCCAAGTAGGGATTTACACCATCCACAAAGCAAATGAAGTCCAGTAAAGAATTTTTATTATTTGTAAGCAAGATGCTTCTGAAGAACTGACTGATTTCACATTAGCTATCACATTTCAAATGCCTTTTCTAAAGCAGACACATATCTTGGAACTGCACAAAAGGGTATGCTGGCCAGCTTTTCCCTCAGAATTTCCAGGGCTTCATACCTTTGGTTATAGCACAAAATAAGCTTGTAGTGGTCACAAATGAGCAAACAAGCACAGTAATGGGGGGTGGGGGAAATAACTGGTATGTTTCATAACTTCTTCAGGATTTACTAATATTTTGTAAGAAGATTTGTCACCAAAAGATCAATTCTTATTTTACCTAAACCAGTATTACCTGGTTAAAATTTGGGAAAACTTTCTAAAAATAAGAATAATCAAGCACTAGTATAATAATTTGTCATTTCAGTCGGGACATTTCAATAACATAAATTGGAGGGGGTAGTGGGTTGTTCAGTTTTGAATTTTTCAGGAACAGGTAAAACATAAGTCTGTCAAGATTCATTTAAAAAGCGTTGGTTCAGCTGTGGCCCATGAGATGGAATTGTGACTTTCCTTTCAACGCTGTTTCCTATATGAAATTCATTCCAGAAATAGCTTTTCTTCATTTAATCAGTTATTTAAAGATAGTAATAGAAAAAGTGATTCTTCATCATCTTATAATAGCTAAAATTTGTTTCAGTGGTGATGAGAGGTGAAACAGATTTTTGTTGCAAAAATTGTTTTACTAATCTGTTAGACTCTACCACAGATATATGTATAAAGTATGGGTAGCTTGGAGTCAAGATCACTTTGTTCACCTCCTTTCTGCTACTATATATCCCTTTTCAATTTTGTTTACCTTTCTATTTTTTCATTTTTGTTTAATTTTCAGTTTGGTTTAACAAAAACTGCAACACAACCATATTGGCTGCTGATGATTCAGAAGCCTTTTAAAAGTAGTATATATTTCAGGGAAATGTTCCAAATTTAGATTCTGGCATTACCAAATACGATTATGTAATACTTTCATTGTTTTTGAAATTAAATTACCCCACGTAAATAAAATCTAGTAGATAAATATGCTGTTCAATGAAATAGATGGAACGTAGCCCCTTTAAGGCATAGATTTACACATTTCTTCTGAACAGATGAGATACTGATCCAAACACTTCGTTGTCATCGTCGTTGTCGTCGTCGTCGTTGTTGTTGTTGTTGTTGTTGTTGTTATTATTATTATTTCTCCTAGTGACTGGCAAAGATGCCCCATTTCAACATACAAAAATATGGCTGCAGACACACAACAAGAGGGAAAAGAATTACGTTGAAGACAGGGATTTTGATTTATGAAAGTAAAACAGTACAACAGATAAAATGAAATAGAAGATTACAAAAGGGAACAAATCACAGAATCACAGAATGGTCAGGGTTGGAAGGGACAAATAGAATCTTAAAGGGGAGCGGATGGTGTGGACCACAGAACACCAGCCGAAAATAACCCTTACTTGTCATATTGGGAGGTAGAGAATCAGCCTCAACCAACTCAGCTGCCTCTCACTGCACAGTACTGGGTGCATATCCTTAAAATTAAGTACCATGGAATATGCCCAAGGAAGACTGAAAAAACCTGCCCCAAATAAACAGGGTTTTCTTGTTTCCTTTAGCCCAGTGGCACTAAAAGTTCCTGTCAAAGCAGAGAAGAAAAAAAGAAAGGTAATTAGAGTCTTAGGAAAGCATGTCAAGGAAGAACATTAAACAGCTAGGGAGCATGTATCTTACTATCTTACTGCTTTTCTTGTCTTCTATACTATTCTTAACAAATTTCCTCAACTCTTTTTAACTAATTTTCTTTCTTTCCTTCCTTTCTTTCTTTCTTTCTTTCTCTCTTTCTCTCTTTTTTCTTTCTTTTTCAATTTCTTTTTTTTTTTTCTGCAGCATGGTTAATTTTTCAATTTGAAGAGCTATTGGTATAAAGCATGCCTCATTAGCTTTGGGAGGTAGCTAGTCTTCATTAATTCAGTTCTCACTTCATTTGCTTTGCATACAGTCATAATTAGCTTCAGAATAACTTTGGTAACTTCAGCAGATTTATAGCTTCAGTTTTATTCTGCATTTGAGTTTTTCTTCTTGTTTCAATGTGTTGTATGGATTTTAAAAAATCAAGAACAGCAATGATTGCTTTCAGGAATAATTTATTTTTGCAATTTTTAGAGTGACAGTCTTTCTACATCCCTCTGTCTGCTGAGCTACATAAACAGTTAAAACACTAAGCCTTATGTAACCTCAGATGATGTTTTCTTACAAATAGGCAGAAATTCCCACTTTATCTGGCATGCATTTTCTGGAGAGGCAATCCTTTCCCATGTATCCCACCCCTTCACCATAGTGTATATGGCAGCAGAGGAACCCGCTCATACTGTTCAGAGCCGAGGAAGGAATCATGACAGTCTTTTACTGATGTCCTACAGCCAAAAGAAAATTTGGTTTGTTCATTGGGGATGTACTGCTGTAGTAGGGATACTTGCACAGCAGCACACAGTTCAAACTGGTTTACATAGGCTGGCAAGGGAGTACTCCTATTTTAAGAAAAGCAAAGAGGACACAGCTGAAGACAACAGAGCCACAGCATCCACTGACGGCTCTGTAAGGTTGATAGGATGTGTGTCAGTGTATTTGCTACACCCCCTGGGCTGAGCTGATGATTTATTTCTTCTTGAGGCAAAAGCACAATGCTTTACTCCACTAGACGGGACCACATTGAGTTAAGGGGAAGGGAAACAAGCCCTTCAGAGGAGTCCCAGAACTTTTATATAGATGATCGTTGTCTTGGCACAAGTGCCAAGGTACCAAAACCAGAAAGATTAAATACTTTCAGGAAGAAGCCACAGCAACTACTAGAGATATTCCCTAGGAATTTCTGATACTGTAAAGGAGCTTCAGTGAAAAACATCTGTGGTAGAAATAAGGTGTCCAGTCCCCCGCAGACACCACTTGAAAACTGAGCTGATCAGAGCACAGGGCAAGGACAGGAGTTATAAATGCAATGCTAAGAGCAATGCTGCAAAGGCTGCTGTTTTCCTGGCTTAAATAGAAGTCACCCACAAAGCTCTGGAATCTGTGTGTATTCACTGTGTGCTCAGGCAGCATGGGCAGTTGCACTGTCTGCAAATCCCACTGAAAACTCGTCACTCCAGTATTTCCCACAGAAAACCAGAAACCTATGAGTTAATGCTATGCAGCTATTGTACTTTTCCCTTACTTGAAAAGCCAGTTGACACAGTCTAAAACAAAATGAGGAGATTTTGCCAATAAGCTGCAAGTGGTTCAGTTCATGGTAGGAGAGAAGTAAAGCAGTACTGTAAAGGTTATTGGCCTGCCAAAGTGCTATTAATTGCTCTGCATGGACTGCTAAGTTGTGGCTTCTCTGTAGCAGTCCATATGCTGACTTGGATATGCACAATCTTGGAGAACAACTCTCCCCTACAGTTAGCCAACATGTGAGCAGGCCACTGAGCCAGGCTGATGGTGTTCCTGGCATACTCCACACGTCTCTAAGAAATATGTTTTATTTGCTACGCAGTACCATCTTCATTTTAGCTCAAAAGTTAGACTCTCAGGGATGTGATTAGTCCATACCACTGCCACCAGATGAGCACCTGGAAAGCCCAAGCCCAACACTTAGTAATATCCTTATATCTGTCATAAAACCCACAGGTAATTCCACCCTGCGTGCTCACAGGAATGATTAAACAACAACGGCAGCCCACTTTGCAGAGCAAATTGTTGACTGGGATCCAAACATGCAGCAAATCGAGCTGACTTAGTATGTGGAAGACTAACGCTCCTGGCAGAGCCTCATGAGCAGACAGCGTGTTTGAGCAGCTTGTTCTGCTGATCAGATTTCAGACAGGCACCTGCAGGGAAACAAGGGCAGCCTGTTTTCAGTAAATCCTGTGTCACTTGTCCCAGATGGCTGACTCCGTGATATCATCCCTCCCATATAAAAGTCTTCCCTGAGAAGCCCAGTAAAAGAATTGTGCATCATATTGGACCTGCTACACTGTGAACACAAAAAAGCGTCAAGCTGTATCATTGAGGAGATGGGTACAAAATCATTTGTGATCACTTTTGACGTACAAATCTTAGAAGCTGCCAGTATGCTCCATGTCCAAGTGGAAACCAGTGACAAGTGGCATTCCTCGGGGGTCAGTACTGGGACCAGTGCTGTTCAACATCTTTCTAAGCAACATGGGCAGTGGGATTAAGTGCACCCTCAGCAAGTTTGCTGATGACACTGAGCTGTGTGGTGTGGTGGACATGCTCGAGGGGAGGGATACCATCCAGAGGGACCTGGACAGGCTGGAGAGGTGGGCCCATGCCCACCTCATGAAGTTCAACAAGGCCAAGTGCATGGTCCTACATCTGGGTCAGGGCAATCCCAAGCACAAATACAGGCTGGACAGAGAATGGATTGAAAGCAACCCTGAGGAGAAGGACTTGGGGGTGTTGGTTGATGAGAAGTTCAACATGAGCCAGCAATGTACGCTTGTAGCCCAGAAGGCCAACCGTATCCTGGGATACATCAAAAGAAGTGTGACCAGCAGGTCGAGGGAGGTGATTCTCCCCCTCTACTCCACTCTGGTGAGACCCCACTTGGAGTACTGTGTCCAGCTCTGGAGCCCCCAACATAGGAAAGACATGGACCTGTTGGAGCTGGTCCAGAAGAGGGCCACAAAGATGATCATAGGGCTGGAGCACCTCTCCTATGAAGACAGGCTGAAAGAGCCTGGAGAAGAGAAGGCTCCGGGGAGACCTTAGAGCAGCCTTCCAGTATCTGAAGGGGGGCTACAAGAAGGCAGGAGGGGGACTTTTTGCAAAGGCATGTAGTGATAGGGCGAGGGGTAATGGCTTCAGACTGGAAGAGGGCAGATTTAAAATAGATATCAGGAAAAAATTTTTCACTGTGAGGGTGGTGAGACATGGCAACAGGTTGCCCAGAGATTCTGCTACAATCTTACTGTGCCACCAGGCTTGACTCCCATTACCCCAGTGTAAGCTGCAGGTTCCTTCAGCCAGCAGGTACAGGGTGCCCAGTCAGCTTTTGGAGCTGTTCCATCACTCTGGAAGGTGGCTGGTGGTGATGCTCCTCAGACTTCCAAGTGCCCATCACCACCAAATATTCAGAAGGGGGGCAAAGTAGCCTTTTTAACCTCTAAAAACTCCATATGATATGCCTATTCACAGTATGAAACCCCAACAAAAGCTACAAAAGGGAAAAAAGATTAGAGAGGGGTGAATTTAAGGGTACATGCTGACATACCAGACATCAGGTTGCAGTTCTGTCCTGACGCATATGTAAGAACAGCAGAGCACTGAAAGTCATTATGAAAATTATGCTCAGTTGAGTACATAATAATGTGTTTAAAATATGTTCATAACTATTGTATACACTGCCAATAATTTTTCTCTGTCTGCTTAAAGTACGGGTGATTCAGGATTATAATTTTTTTAGAGTCTGAGAACTGTTAGTCAAGGTCTATAAAGGGAAAGCTGCAGGGTAGCTGTTCTGGAATATCAAGAGAGTTCACCACAGGGACAGTGCCATTTTCCAAAATAAATGTATTGTTCTGCACTGGGCGGGGTGGAGGGGAGAGAAAGAAAGAGAGAAAGAGTGCAGGGCTCTTTCAGCATGTCAATAAGAAAGGCCTCACAATAAACGAAATATTAAAATAGCTGCTTTAAGAAAATAGAATAAAAAGAGGACTATAAATAAAAGAGTAAATCTTATGTCCCTTCAAATGCTGGGAACCTCTCCACAGTTGAAATCTGTGCAACATGCCATGGGAAAATCCATCTGGGGTGCATCTGATGCTGCATGAAATCGGGGTTCCCAGCACCTGAAAGGATGTAAGACTTACCCGCTATGTATATTGCTCTTTCTATTCTGTCTTCCTGAAGCAACTGTTTTATTATGCCATTTGTTGTCAGGCCTTTCTTACTGACATCCAGAAACATCCCTGGACCATCTCTCCCCCACACACCTCCTTCCGCTCCTTGTGCAGACCATGTACCTAGACAACAGTTACTACAGAATAGCTGTGACGCTTTAAATTCATACCCTGCACTAATGATTTCCCTATACAGTTAGACTCTTCTCACTGACACACTCGGTGCACAGTCAGAGGCTGCTGCTTGCAGCAGAGCAGAAATGCCTGAAACCAATTTGAGAAACTTTAATTCCTGGGCCTGCAGAAGCCGGAACAGCTCTTTGTCAATTTTCAGGGTGGTGATCTTGCTTTTATCATACCAATTATCCACCACACAAATGGAGAGGTCTTAGGTGAAGTATCTAAGGTTGCCCATGCCTCAGTCTGGTGCAGAACCTTTCTTCTACAAACACTAAAATAGATCATGACAGACCTGGCAGGATATGGGGACTAATTGCTGAAAGAATCCATATTTTAAACTGGAGAAAGTATTGCAGAGTTTTTATTAATATTTGAAAAATAGCATTTCTCCCTGCCTAATACATCAATATTGTCTCTACCTAGATAGAGCTCAGCAGTGAGATGCACAAAGCTATCAGCAAATGTTTGCCGCTGAATTTTCTCCACTGCTCCTTTCCTAATTGTTCCCATTTAAGAATTCAGTCAAAATATTTTAAAAATTTGTTATAACAAGATGAAGACTGCTGAAACAGAACGTAGGTTCAGCAGTAAAAGACTGCCTCTGAATTTTTGAGAGATGCAACAAATTGCCTTAAAAAAAAAATTACAAGCAATGCTGTGAAAGTTCCAACATCTGGAAAAGGATTTGTGTTGCTAGCTGCCATGAATAGTCTCTAATTATACTGAGCATCTTTACACCAAGAAACAGGGTTTATCAGGACCAGACGCTAAGCTGCAATCAAATGCGCACAGTGAATTCTAGCTCCGATAAGTTAAAGATGCATTGAAAAGTTGTAATGAAGTGTACAATTGGAAACATTTATCCGTGATTCTGTCCCAGTATGAACCAAGCAATTGTCTGAAATCACTGGAAGCTGGTCTGCTGGCTATTCAAAGTCTAGACTGAAGAGCTGATTGAGCTTGCATATATTTTTTTTAACAACTTAAGCTTTCTGACTTCAAATCAGTGGGGATACATGCTGTATGATCAAAAGAAACTTCGACAAAATACATTCAAAATCTGCCATTATATCTTGACATAGTCCAGCTTTTGAACACTAGTCTTGATTTCCCGTTCTAAGTGGAAGACAGCAACATGACTGAGGGCCTGGGGACATTTTTCCCGTTCTTTTTCATAATCCAGCAGGAATCAGAGAGGTTTCAGCAAGAGATTTGGACCCAGATCCCCATGGCATCTCAGATCTTTTGTAGTTGGGCTTTGTCAGCTGAAAGACTCCAACTACATCCTCACATGTATTTTGCAAAAGTGTTGTCAAGAGTCTAAAATGATTACACTGCCTGGTCACATCCACTTCATGTGTCCCTGTTTTGCTGTTATAAAGATCTGTTATATTATGAAGTGTGGTGGTTTCAGTTGGGCTAGAGTTAACGTTTTTATCAGCAGCTGGTACAGTGCTGTGTTTTGGGTTTGGGATGAGAAGTGTTTTTGATAGCGCACTGGTGTCTTTAGTTGTTGCTAAGCTCTCATGGCCTATTCTGCTTCTCACACCACCCTGCCAATGAGCAGGGTGGGAGGGCACAAGAAGTTGGGAAGGAATACAGCCGGGACAGCTGACCCCAACTGACCAAAGGGCTGTTCCATACCATGTGATGTCATATAAATCTGGGGGAAGAAGAAGGAAGGTGGGGACATTCAGAGTTATGTCGTTTGTCTTCCCAAGTAACCATTATACTTGATGGATCCCCCTGCTTTCCTGGAGACGGCTGAACACCTGCTTGCCAATGGGAAGCAGTGAATTAATTCCTTGTTTTGTTCTGTTTGTGCGTATGGTTTTTGCTCTACCTATTAAACTGTCTTTGTCTCAACACACAAGTTTCTCACTTTTACTCTTCCAATTCTCTCCCCCATCCAAACTGGGGGGAGTGGGTGGGCAGCTGCATGGTTCTAGCTGCTGGCTGGGGTTAAACCATGACATGAAGAAGAGCAATATTATTGCAATTCATCTGTAAATTGAAAGCATAAACACGGTTCCTTCTTAACGAATAACTTTTCAGATTAAAAAGTGTTCTCTTGTCATAAATAAAGAAGCTTCCATGTAAGAGAAAGATAGAGGTAATATTTGGGACACCATCAACCGAGTGTATATCTGTCTCTTAACTGAGAAAAATCTAGCAATTTTGCTTGAACACCAAAAAGGAATAGATATATGGGAATAGAGGTTACCTAATATTGTTCATCATTTAATGGAAAAAGGGGTAGAGTGATCGTCAAGGATTATTATCTAAAAAGTGATTCCATTTTTAGATTTTTGAAACATGAAAGAAGAAGGGTTACCCATGCTGACAGAAAGCTTTCGTTTCTGCCTAGCCAGCTAATGCAGAGGCCTCCTAGTATACAACTTTCCAGCTGCGATGAGTTCTTTGAGCTAAGTGAATTGAAACAGAGAATAGTGTACAGAGAGCTTGAAACAGGCTCTCAGGGAGCCATCCATTGACCAGAAAATCTCTCATTCCTTCTGACCCTGTCCAGACGCAGCTGAACCCATCTTGTGGCTATGCAGAGCTGAGATGACCTGACAGAAGTGGTCTTAGCAGGTGTCTGTAGGTCCCAGTTCAGCACCAAAGCCACCTATCACTTTCTCCCAAAGCCTTGCAAGTGATCCACCTCCTGGAAGGCCAAAGCAGAACATAGCCCTTATAAAAGCACCATGAAAAGCCAAATGATAGATCAATGTTCTTTCAGTCTGAAATTAAAACCTGTGTCAATTGTAATGGCAGAAATATATGTTTTAAATTGGACTCAATTTGCTTTCAGCAAAAAGACATTTGAAAGCATCACGAGCAGATTGAAGGTTCCAAAAAAATAGCAGCTGACAACATCAAGTAATCCCTGGTGTGCTGCAGAGAACAAAAAAGCCTCTCCCATTGAATTTGCCTGCGGAAAGCCACTGCAGCCTGGAGTGGCTGGATGTGTGGAAAGCACATATTTTTAAATGAGCGCTAGGACCAGCGTAGGTCAAAATATAAACATGAAAAGAAGCTTGATATTTCAAAGAATATGGAAGTCTACCAGTGCAACTGAATGCAGCCTGAACTACAAAGCTGCAGATTTTTGCCCTGCCAGGATTCAGCTCTACGAAATCAGTCATCCTAACAATAGGACAAGGTTGTGAACTGCTCTGCTTGCTCACTGGAGTACGTGGTTGGCGTTATCCTGTAATCACACAACAGATTCTATAGGCAAATTTTGCTGCAAAAGCAATTTCTCTCATTTTCATCTTAAAAAAACCTGCACAGTAATTAACTTCACAGCAGTTTCATTTGGCAAAGTAATACAGTACAGAGAATAAAATAATCATAAATAATTGACTATGAAAACTGTAGTTAAACTATGTTCAACTAATGTAATAGCTAACAACTATAAGAATACAGAGGGCATGGTTCTTCCCAAGAACAAAATATTTCAGTCCAAAAGTGTTTGAGACTGAATATCTGTGGTAAAACTGCAAAAGGCCCACTACAAAAAGAGAGGATTGCTGGGGGTACAGGGAGAACTTTGTACAAAATTTTGACCCATAATATAGAATACTTCTGAGAGTGAGTTTATTGACAATTTCTCCAAACCCAAGTACTGTATTTCTTCTAAAGATTTACAAGGGACAGCCAATGGTTTCTTTTCAGCAACGATTTAAACTTCAAGGACACAAAACTGTATTGCAAATAACAAAACCTGAGAGCAACACGTGATAACATATGGTGAAATATAGAATGAAATCACTGATAACTGTGCATTGAATCAAGCCTTCTGTTTCCACGTTAAAGCTCTAGTCTTATCCTTTTACATTGTCTTTCCACAGTCCCCTTAATTCCAATTTGCTATTCCTTAGTGGGAAACCAAATGTAGTCCTACTTACCACGTTTGACTGTGATGTGGTGCACTTTCTTTCTCTCTCTTCTTTCTTTGTCTGTATCAAAATTTGCTAAGTAATTTTTCTGCCTGAAAGAGATTTTGAAGCTCAATGGAACTCCTGTCTAATGCTTTAGCTTTCATATGTTAAGTGTCTGCAAAACCTTTTAGGCAGAAAAGAAAACAAAGGCAATAGGAATATTTTTTCCCAAGCTGTTTTTTTTCCAATGTGTAGCTCACCTTTCATAATTATTCTACCCATGCAGCCTGACTTCTGCTGGAAAATAAACCAGAAGTAGAAAACTGACATGTGCTTTCCAAAA
This sequence comes from Pluvialis apricaria, assembly GCA_017639485.1. Lineage (NCBI taxonomy): Eukaryota > Metazoa > Chordata > Aves > Charadriiformes > Charadriidae > Pluvialis > Pluvialis apricaria. Next base: position 101,358,194 of record CM030009.1, read on the forward strand.
AGAAGTGTTAGAAATGAGCATATGAAAATTCCAGAATGCAGAAATACATTTGATAAGAAGGATAAAAGTACACTTTTAAGATTTTTATCTATTTCCTCCCAAGAGATCAGATTTTCCAAGACAAGAGTCTGAATCCAAGGCCAAGCTTTCTTTGAAGCTTCAGTCTATTAGAAACTATGGTCCAGATTCTGGCCTTCCAACAGGTGGAATGGCCAGGATTCTGTTTGACCTTAAATATAGACACTAGATTTAGGTGTCTATAGGCACCTTTGCTGTCTATACTCCGCCTTGTAGTCCATGAAAATAGCCAATACAATCAAAATTGCCTAAAGAAATACTGAGCTGACCAGCCACAAGAGCATCAGCACAGTTGCCCTTGCACACAGATCTTTCCTCCCGTGTCCAAAATCTGCACAGATCGGCATTATTATGCAAGACCTATAAGAGAGACATGAAATTAAATGCTGGCCTGTAATTCCACCTTTGGATGAGGTGAAAGACACTCCAGGCTCCCTTAGCTGAGAGCAGAATCCAGCTGTCAACACCACAGTGTGTCCAAGATGCCACAGGACACCCAAGACACTCACACAGGATGACCGGACATGATGTAGGGCTCACAAGAGATCTTTTCCTTCTGAAGAGGCAGCTCGAGCCCAGGCAGTAAACCTCACTTCTTTACTTTGAGGGTGGCAGAGCACTGGAACAGGATGCCCAGAGAGGTTGTGCAGTCTCCCACACTGGAGACATTCAAAACCTGCCAGGAGGCCGTCCTGTGCAACGTGCTGTAGGTGTCCCTGCTGTGGCAGGGGGGTTGGACTTAGATGATCTCCAGAGGTACCTTCCAACCCTGACCATTCTGTGATTCTCTGATTCTGTGATTCACGCACTTAAGTAGCACTAGTTGCTATAACAAGGTAGCTGAATCCTACACTAGATCTCCACACAGGAGTTTAGACAACTGGAGGGCTTGTAGACACCTAAACTTATACTTCTTATTTTTAATTAAATCCCACTGTAGAAGTCTACATGTGAGACCCAACTTCCTCAACCTTTAACCACCTGTTTGAAAGGGTTCTGGTTCACATCGTCCACTTATCACCAGAGTACCAAATAAGTAACCAAAGTGCTCATACTGAATAAATTTAAATGCCAAATCCCAAACTTCTCTCTTTCCTTCACGCCAAGTGTGTATCCTATCAAAGAGAACCATCTCTGTCCCCATCTGTGCATCTAGCATTTCTCAACTAGAGATGTATGAAATCTTTCCTTTTTTTTTTACTGCAAAAAAAAGCAGTGATGTTAATCTTGTTAGAACCAAACACATCAGGTTTTTTTCCTAGTTGTTTCAATCTTCCAGTTGCAAAAGGAGAAAAACTAATTTCTACAATCATGCAGTAAAAAATAGATTTTGCTTACTGAAACTGAAATTTTCATAACTGGCATTGGAAGGACAAAGCCTACTCAAATCCCTCTTCAGATATCATTTCTAACTGCAAGGGCAGAGTACTATATGTAGGCATTTATAACTGGTTCATGTGATCATTATAATCACATTTGTCCCTTAGAACTTGTAAATTAAAAGGGGGTGGGGAAGAAAGAAAAAAAATGGCAAAACTCACTAAAGGAAACATAAATATGTACTTGTTCTTTGGGATCTCTAGGAACTCACGTAATCATCTTTCATCACATACACAGTCTAGTTACATTTTCAAACATAAATAAAAAGCACGAGAGGTGAGTATTGTCTAGGTCAGCGTCACTTAATAGCAGAAGCACAGAAACTCTTTCATACTCTACAAAATATACAACTATTTCGGACAGTAAATGAGAGCTAAATTTCCTAATGGGAACATGGGATGGATGTAGATAACCTGTTTCATCATTACACTGATTATTAACTAGAATCCTTATTATCAGAAACTATTTACAGTTTTTTAAATGCTGTAAGTATCCAGGACAACTGTCACTTTCAAAAGAAAATTAAAGTTTCACAATAATAGCATAATAGAGGAATAATTTACATTTTAACATATCCAAGTAGCATTATTTTGCCCTAAAAAGAAAAACAAAGTGGATTTACTCCAAAGAGGCTTAAGTTCCACAGTTCTGTCTACTGATAACTAACATGTGAATTAACAGGGCAAGCTTCCCACCCAGAAAGCACATAGCTCACACTGGCAACTCTGCTAGAAATTAGCAACCAAACAACAAAGGAGAATCTCCAAGTGCTGAGATGAGATTATAATTCTTGCTTAGATTTGACCAGGATGCACTGCAGCCTTTTCTAATAAAATAATATCTGCAAAAAAAGCAGATGGAGATTTATTTCTTTGTCATTGTGTTGCCTGACCTTCTTTTTGACCAGGTTCTCCTTGTTCATACCCAAAACCAAGTATCACACTAATTGCATTAAAAGAAAAATATCTAATGGATTGTTAATGAAAAGAGAACAGGATAAAAGCCCCTTGCATAGCTAAGGCAGAGAACCTGTTTAGCAGCAGGAGGTGATTCTACTAAGTGCAAAGATAACATTTATTCAGTCTTATCTAAAGACAGCTTTCATTTATTTTCAAACTCCCAAAATGAAGTCATTCATTGTTTAAACAAGAGAGCTGATCAAGAGATTCCCAACTTCAAAACGTGATGGACTAGCAAAGATCTGACATTTGAAACTGCCAACTACATAAGGATTTTTGTAGCATTTCAAAAGTTTCTGTGATACTTTATACACAGATACATTTTTTTTCTGTAGATTTTAAACCTCCAGTCTTAAATGCAGCAAATTTTCTATGAGAGTCTCATGAAAGAAAATCAAATTTGTAACGTGAGTGGGGTGTATGGCACTCAGTGTTTCCAGGTACTACTCCTCTCCAAAAATCAGGTCACCTACCTCAGTATTTAGATACACTTTCATGTTCCTCTCCCTACACTTTCTAATAACACCAATTTTAATCCTCTCCATTAAGCAACACAGTCTAGAAATAATTAACTCTATGAAATGCATTATGATCTCAGCTTGAAATGCATCATCAGTATCACTTTCACTTGTGCACACTCTCTCTCTTCATATATATGGATTTATGTAATTATTTTGCCGAGAAAAGAACAGTTGGCCTTCAGGTGTTTGCCTCTCTTGAAAATGTATTTCCATAAGCATGTAAAGTAGTTTTGTTTGCATATTCTCCCTCACGATTTGATTTTACTGAAACCAAGGGAATAGAACATGCAATACTAAGCTCCTTTCCTGTTCTTTTTCTCTCTTAAAAAGAAGGGCTTGTTTCTTCCCATTGCTATAGCTACTCAGCAGAGTACATCAGCCCTTTCAATTCTGAATGTTACTGAACTCTGAACAGAAGATGATGGGGTTTTAGCTTATCAAACGTCATTAAAAAATAGCTCAGTATACAATTAACCTGTTACTGTGTATCTACATAGTTGGAAAGTCTGTGTGTCGTGCAGATGGAGAGATTTAAACCAAGCAAGCTAAAGCCTGCATCTTCAAAGCTAAGTGACTAATCATCATTCAAAGCTCTTTGATACTCAGATCTTCCGTGAGCCTCTGTATGTACCCAGTGTGCCGCACAGAAACTAAAGAAGCCCACTGTGCAAGGAGGTGAACAACCACATACACAAACATAATACCTGTTTCTGTTCTAAACAGATCCCCTCCTGATGCTCTTGAGACCAGATTTCTTGATTGATCAAAGGCAAGGCAGGATAAGAGAAACAATTTTGAGTTGCTCACCACCTGGATGCAAACACACACAAGTCAATCAACAGAGGTATTTACTGGGATACAGAATATTCCCTCAGCTGAATGGATCCAGACACTCATTTAATACTCCATGCCAGCTCTCTTCTTCCTGACTAAAACATTTCTCTTACTGCAGGTCGCAATGCTGGCAAGCTTCTGAGGCACAAGATGATGCCCGGCCCTGAACAGAAATAGTTGACTTCTGGGCAGGCAATGGCTGTCCATAAGCATTTGGCAGAAACACAGTTCAGGGTAATTTGGATTTCTCGTTGGAGGTTGACAGCACGGGACCTTCTCGATCCATTTTGCTGCCCCAGTTCTGCTATACGTAGAGCTGATTACCTCCCCACCCTGATGTCTATAAGCATCTTAGCATATGCAGTACATCAGTTCTCTAAAAGGGTCCATGTCCTTTCCAGAAGTGGGTCTCTCAGAGAAAAGGGGATAGATGGTACCACTGAGGTACTACTGGGGTGGCAAGGTGAACAGGCTCAACACTGAGCTCATACTGGAAACATGTTCCTGCCTACTCTATAGTCAATGTCACTTAGCGGAGGTGTGACCAGCTGGGTGAGACCTTGCTACGAGTATCCTAGGGGCAGTCCAGAAAAATATTGCAAGCCAAAAAAAGAGGGCATGTCCCAAACAGTCTACCATTCCTGTGTCCATGTGTTGGTGGGACATTGGTCTAAGATATTGAGCACCTTTTAAAATACATAGGTCTGCCCAGACCTGGAGTTGCTGTGCAAAGGACAGGATCAGTTCATGTAGAATATTTACCCAGCCATATCACTGCTTATGTGAGCAAACTTGAATATAGGAAGATCCATCTTAACATGAGGAGGAACTTCTTTACTTTGAGGGTGGCAGAGCACTGGCACAGGCTGCCCAGAGAGGTTGTGGAGTCTCCCACACTGGAGACATTCAAAACCCGCCTGGACGCTGTCCTGTGCAACCTGCTGTAGGTGACCCTGCTGTGGCAGGGGGGTTGGACTAGATGATCTCCAGAGGTCCCTTCCAACCCTGACGATTCTGTGATTCTGTGATTGCGTTTCCCCACACAATTCAAATTTTCATTTTGGGGCATGCACAGACAAGCAGGTTCCCAGGCACAAATTTGCACTCTCAAGGAAGTTTTTGACATGCTAAGGACAGCTTGATTTTTGCCTTTTAACATTTCTCAACATGTGATTAAGATATTTTTAATAAAATGCTCCAAAGCTTCATTGAAAATTTTGGAAGTTCATCTATGAACCAGGAATGCATCATCAGAATTGATATGTTGGGTATCAATATCTGCAAGCTACCTGAAAATGTGTGCTCTGAGCTTCCTGTCATCTCAGTGCAACAGGAATGATGTCTCCCCTGAGGGACTGGAAAACACTATAAAATGCCACTGCTGAAGATGTGATCAATACGTTTTTAGAATCCTCAAAGGCATGCTTTTGTGATTTATCCCAGATGGACACAAAGTTTGTTTTATGTAGCTCATAAAGAACTTGGCCTTCTGAGGAAACAGAAGGTCTGAATTTGCTACGCAATATTATCTTATCAAAGATCCACAGAAATTCTGATGTTCTAGTAAACAGTGGCATTTCATCTATATGTTTTGTCTTATTTTGTCTCTGCTATCACATTTATCAGTCACATGTCCTAACTAACATAACAAAGTTTCTCATAGCACATATTTTTGCCTTTAATTTTAGATTTGTAACTGCACTTGTTTCAAAGCTTCTTTAAGCTTCTTTTACTATTGTGCTACATTTTTTTAATCTCCTGTGTTTGTAAAATATAAATATGTGGTGGAAGAAAAGCTGGACATGAGCTGGCAACAGTATCCTGGGCTGCATCAAAAGAAGTGTGGCCAGCAGGTCAAGGGAGGTGATTCTGACCCTCTGCACCACTCTGGTGGGACCCCACCTGGAGTACTGCGTGCAGTTCTGCGGCCCTCAGCACAGGAAAGACATGGACCTGTTGGAGTGGGTCCAGAGGAGGGCCACAAAGATGATCAGAGGGATGAAACATCTCTCTTACGAGGACAGGCTGAGAGAGTTGGGGTTGTTCAGCCTGGAGAAGAGAAGGGTCTGGGGAGACCTTATTGCGGCCTTTTAGTACTTAAAGGGTGCCTACAGGAAAGATGGGGACAAACTTTTCAGCAGGGCCTGTTGTAATAGGGCAAGGGATAATGGCTTTAAACTAAAGGAGGGAAGATTTAGACTAGACAGAAGGAAGACATTTTTTACAATGATGGCAGTGAAACACTGCAACAGGTTGCCCAGAGAGGTGGTAGACGCGAAACATTCCAGGTCAGATTGGACGGGGCTCTGAGCAACCTGATCTAGTTGAAGATGTCCCTGCTCATTCTGGGAGGGTTGAACTAGATGGGGGCCTTTAGAGGTCCCTTCCCACTGAAACTATTCTGTGATTCTGTGATTCTATGAAATATCATGGGTACTGAATTTCAGTCCTATCAGGATTTCAATAGCCTCATACATTTTATGTTGGACACTTCTTCTGTTCTTGTGATGATGAATGGAAAGTAGCAAAGGAATCACTTGATTAAACACTTGTCACTTTGATGTGACCAGGCTAGGGTAAAATTTAGAGGAATATGCCATGTGCATCTATTCTGGAACTATCTATTGTCAGCCTACTCACTTACCATCTATCATCCAGATGATGTCTCCTCCCCTAAGATGCAAGCACAGCTTTCTCGCTTTCTTATTTTTATTACACACTACCACACAACGTTCAAACACTGATTTGTCAGGCCATTCATCTTATGCCATGCTTGGTCTCCATCCCAGTAGTTTTCCTTGGTTTTGAAAATCTTTGACTCTGACCCCCCTGGCATACTTTTCCTTCCTCCCACAAAATCTATATTGCCTATACTTGAAAAAGACATTTGTGGTTGCCACCATCTCATCCCTGTCTTGCATTTTGTGAGGTTTCACTTCTGCATGTCTCCTTCTCCTCTGTCCTTGTTAATAGTTTCCACATAAGTCTAAACTTCCTTGTAGGACAGAGGATGTGGAGCAGATTTCAAGATACCTCCTTTCAGAAGAGTCTTTGATCTAGTTTATTCGCATTTGGTATTACTCTGCACTTTTCTAGATAAGCATTATTAGGATTTTTGCTTTCTTTCCTGTTGTCTGAAGAAGACAGGTGTGCACCCAATGTGTATCATGTTTCAGGTTTATGTGTCCTCAGAAGTCATACAAGTAACCTGCTGGCTAGGCACTTACAGATCTTGTCTGCCGTTCCAGGAATGAGACTGCCTGTACCAACAGCATTAAAGCAATAATGACAACAACTTCATTAAAATGGTTTGGGGGAAAACAAAGGAGTACAATTTCACAAAAAATTTCCTCTCTGGCACCCTCAGTTTTTACTCTCCAATATTGACTCTAATATAATTTTATTCGTCCATCTGTCTACATATACTGGATGTGAAGCTGGGGAGAACTTACACCAGCTAAGTCAGTGTTGAGTAGACGCATCTGTTGATGAGAGACCGCTAACGTTTTCACCTCTCTAAGGCTTCCCAAGAAGTAGGTTTCTTACTTTATCCATGCTTCAAGAGCCGTTACTGAATACGGGGCAGTATTCTGAAATCCTGGCAACAAAAACATGTTTTGTTCAGTAGAATATTCAGAAAACAGCAAACATGAAAGGGCTATTTGAAAGACATGAAGATTTCAAAGTCTGGTACTATTTCATGTTGTCAGCAAAGTTAAGCCAAACATGTCTTTTATAAAGTCCTTACCTCAGTTAAAACAGCAGCTTAGAATTGTGGGGGTTTGACATAGAAAAGACAAAACATGACCCAGCTCATTTAACAACAAAAGCACAATATACAGAAGTAAAATGACCGCTATATTGAACGTATTTATCCATCACTGTTCATTCAATAAGGTTTGATTCATTTTCCTGGCTATAAATGGGACTTACTACTCCTCTGTTATGCACAAATGTTACAATTTGGAGGATAACATATTGCAAACCTCAGTATCTGTGTTCCCTTGGAGACATCCCAGGCAAACTAATGATTTTCATTTTTTCATTTCAGACTCTCATTTCACTCTGCACTTTTCATTGCTATGAGGGCTTTGTAGAGATCACAAAATGCTTACCCAAGCAAAATAAAACTAAAATTCATCTAAGGTACCCAGAAGTCTACTACACTACCCTTGGAAAACAAGCCTTATTCATTTTAGTATTGTTGGCTTAATGAAATGTGAATGCGCAATTTTTTTTATTTTTTTTTTTTTGCTTTCATCCAAGTTCACATTACCAACAGCAGCAAAAAAGCAACATCTTTTTAGGTCCAGAAGCAAAACATTCAGCTTAATGTCCCTTTTTAAGACAAAATCTGTAGTACAATGTCCTGTAGAGCAAAATTTCATGTGTTTCTTTACACATACCTGCCATTTGTATTTCATCTCAACATGGGAATTAGTATACAATTTCTAATTTTTGCTTTATTTACCAAATGCTGACTTTTGATTTCCTAATGCTTTTGAGGCAAAGTTTTCTTGTACATTTTAACATTTTTACCAGTGTTTTCTCATTCAAATCCTTCCATAAATTCATTTTCTGCCTGCATATTTAATTGTTTCTTTTTTTTTAATTGTTTTAAATTTTTTTACTTTTAACATTAGAAAAGGCTGTCTGTTATGCATTACAATGCATGGACACCAATATACATTCTTAACCCTGAAATGGTGTTTTTTCTTATGACTTCAAGTTTACGTCAGGAGTAAATCACACAAAACTGAACAATACTTTGATATACAAAGTAGTTCTTAAAAACAATGACAAAGATGTAATCCCACTCACAAAAATTAACCTGCTCGAAACATGATGAACCATCCTCTCATCCTCTGAACCTTTAAACAGACCTGTTAACACAGTAGTTAATGACTGTGAGGTTCTTTCAGGTGTGTATTATTTCCAGGTTTGTTATTAATAGTGATAGCAACAATTCACAGATAAGCAGTACCTGAAATGGTATTACAGTTGTTAGAATAAATTGCTTCCAATCTTTATCAAAGGCAATTCAACATATGCTCAACACAAAAATCAGTATTGGACACTAATATTGTTATAAAGTTAGGATCCATGTCCAGAAAAATGACTTACGAACATGCTTCAAATACTGTTTTAATGAGTGTTATCCCAGTATAGAAAAGGCAAATTAAGCCATTAAATATTGCACAGTAAATGTTTATGAAAATGACAGTCACAAAAGAAGGGGCCATAATTTAAGTGTCCAAGCTATTTCTGCATGTATCACGAATAAAGCTGTGAAAATAAGCATAAAGAAGAGTAACTCCTTTATCACAGTATCACAGTATCGTCAGGGTTGGAAGGGACCTCTGCAGATCATCTAAGTCCAACCCCCCTGCCACAGCAGGGACACCTACAGCAGGTTACACAGGACGGCGTCCAGGCGGGTTTTGAATGTCTCCAGTGTGGGAGACTCCACAACCTCTCTGGGCAGCCTGTGCCAGTGCTCTGCCACCCTCAGAGTAAAGAAGTTCCTCCTCATGTTAAGATGGAACTTCCTGTGCTCCAGTTTGTGCCCGTTACCTCTAGTCCTATCACTGGGCACCACTGAAAAAAGACTCTTCCCATCTACCTGGCACCCTCCCCTTAAGTACTTATAAGTATTGATAAGATCCCCCCTGAGTCTTCTTTTTTCTAGACTAAAAAGCCCCAAGTCCCTGAGCCTTTCCTCATAAGAAAGATGCTCCAATCCCCTAATCATCTTTGTAGCCCTTTGCTGGACTCTCTCCAGCAGTTCCCTGTCTTTCTTGAACGGGGGAGCCCAGAACTGGACACAGTACTCCAGATGCGGCCTCACCAGGGCAGAGTAGAGGGGGAGGATGACCTCCTGGACCTGCTGGCCACACTCTTCTTGATACATCCCAGGATGCCATTGGCCTTCTTGGCCACCAGGGCAAGATATGTATGGCATATTATATGGCATATGTGAATATCCCTTTCTAGAACACAACATATCTATACTCTTTTTAGTGTCGATAACTTCAGAAACAAAATTTAAAGTTGCAAAATAATATAGGAAGAATAATAATATGGCCTTCTTACTAACTTCAGCATGTATATGGCAGAAGGTAGAGTCACTTAAGTGAGCACTGAGCAAAGAAATGAGACAGCAGCAAGTAAGTACTCTGAACAAAATCAGACATTAAAAGCACTACTGAAAATGGTGTTGTTTTGTTTTCCTTCCAGTGTAAAATTTTATTCCTGAAATATGCTGTCTTCTGCTAGCACATTTTGTAAAGCCCATACACAATAATTTGCTTGGCAGTCACAATTTAGTGATCCATTAAAGACTTATCTTTAGGCTCCAGTTCCCTGAACCCATCAATCAGAGCTAAAGCAATAAAAGCTTGCTGAGGGCAGAAGCTTTGGGGCTTATTTTTGGAACAGCTGAGCACCCTCAGCTGTCAAAGTCATAGCTACAGGTACCCAGCAAAATAAAAAAAAAAAAAAAAGCAGACCTGTATTCTGTCTGTTGGTTTCTTTCACCTGCACTGCCAGTGAGCAGAGATAATCTGCTTTGCTGTATTTCCCAGTCAGTCAGCTCTCACATTTCCACAAGTAATCTGCGTGCCAGTTTGTTAAGATCAGAATCAGTCATTCAGCAGTAGTAACATATTTTTCTTGTTCACAGTAAAGAACTTCCAAAAACTAAAGTAGCCAAGGAAAGAGCTAGGAGTAGATAATAATGTTGTGACATCAGGAAAAGGAGAATTCAGGAGAAGCTGGACAGTCACCTTGTCTTGTCACTGAACCAACATCCTTCTAGGGGAGTAGTTGCTAACGATTCATGAAGAAACTGTCTTCATCAGCACTGAAACTGTGGGTTTTTACTGCAGGGGCTGAATTTGCATTAGGGGGAGTGAGAATGACAGTATTTGCATTTGCATTTCAAATATGTGTTTCTCTTCCCCATAGATTTAGAACTGTTCATACCTAGGATTATGACTTAAACTAGTTTGGACATACAAATCATGCCTGAAATTCAGATTCAAAGCTAAGAACTGCAGTTCAGAGTTTGAAAATGTCTGGATTTAGCATTTTTATTTGGAGTACATGCATGGTTCCAGATCATGCCAGCTAGGAACTTACCTAGCTGAATGCATGTCACCAAGCCACCAGGTGCTGCAGTGAGGTTGAAGATCTGTTCTGGTCAACCAGTAAACTTTTCTGAACAAGGAGTTGTGATGTGAATGACAAAACTCTGAAGATGCACACAAGATTACAGTGTTGCCAGCTCCCTCATTGCTGCTATTTTTCTCATGATAATAAAATTTTTCTTCAAGCTCCAGCTCCTGAAAGGAGAGTCTCGATTTTCATTATATAAAAAACAGATTTCTAGCTCTTTCTGTTGCAAGGGAAAGATTGAAAATGAGACTTCAGAACACCCAAACATTTTAGAAACCCCAAAACAAATACTATTATTACTTGGGGCTTTTTCTATTTTGAGTTTTTTAAGCTTATTAAAAATTAATCTGGGGGATCTAATTCACTGTATGTTAATGCACAAGAATGGTAATTATGACAAATACATAGAGGGTCCCTCATGCAGGTGAATGGGACACCAGGAGAGATACAGAAGATATCCATAGAAGATATTTTGGTCTTTTCTCTGCAAGGATAGCTCTAAACTAGTTCATATAAATTGCCACTGGGGCAATGTGACCTGCCTTCACTGTTTTATTTTCCTTTCAGAGCAGAAAAGAAAGTGCACACGGTCAGCCTGTATGAACTGTGCAGCTTGCATCGTATATGTGAGCAGTATAGTCCAAGCTGTAGGATAGCTGGAAGAGAGCTAAAATGCCAGCAGAGTGTTGCAAAGGGACATAAAGTCACAACCAATTTGTTACCAACCAACAGAACTATAAAGACAACAAACGCAGACAAGAAATTTTTCATTTTCTTAAATGCCAAATGCCAGGGTAACAAAAGTGAAGTGGAAATTCCTATGCATAAGAGGAAATGTGATTTAATTGGCAACACTAAATCCAAGAAGAACATTTCATATGACTGGAATTTTAAAATCATTGAGGTAGGTCTGGCAAATGAGAGATGAGTGAGTGGAATGGTGTGTCACATGAAAGAGAAAATATTTCTCGTGGAGTAAATTTCTGTGAGCCGAGGGTTCTGCACATATCAGTACACAGATCTACATGATAAAGAAGGTCAAGAGAGTCTAAGAACAGGGTGTGCCACAGACCACTAAAACAACCTGGTGAAGAGGCTAAGTCAATCCCCTGTTAACAAGAATAAAAGCTGTACATAGAGGAGCTTTTGTTGGGCAGGAGGCCACAAGCAGACAGTGGCAAACAAGATCAGAGCTGCTGACAGGTACAGATGATAATGGCCCAGCACAAACTCCACCACGGAAGGTAGACAAGTTGGGTTTGTTTTGGGTGAAGCGATGGGATAAAGGGAGGAATGAGTCACTAGTCTGTGACACGGGCAGTGACCTATTGCTATCTGTCAAACTGAATTAGGATTACTTAGAGCCTCACTGTCTCTTTGCTAGAGGCTACTCCAACTGAGTCCTGAAATTATTACAGAAGACCACCAGTTTGTTTCAACAGTCATCAAGAGGCAGTACATTCGGTTTTGGTGAAATCAAAGCAGTTGCTTATTTTGTTTTATCTTAACCCACTGTGGCAAAAGATGGTTGCCCTTCAGGAACACAGTCTTTAAAGAAGAACCCCTTCATAAAACCTATACTGTGTGCTCCAATGTGAGCTGTGTCTTTGTCAAACCTTTTTAATACCACATGGAGCACGTAGGCGGTGTGCATGCCCCCACACAAAACAGCTGAAGACAGAAATATGAAAATCTCTATTTAAAAAACATAATTGCTTATAATAAAGCCAGGGGAAAAAAAAAAAGAAAAAAAAACAACAGAGGCAGAGTGCGAAAACTCTCAGCACTGGGTAACACTCAGGGATACTCCTGAGAGAAATACCTTGATGATTACAGAACTGACAAGCCTGTGGCACATTCCCAAATCCATATACACTGCTACTGTCAATATGAGGTGAACAGGGCTTGAATCTCATCCCATTGCCCCCATACGCTCCTTCCTGGCACCAGCAGGAGAGAGGCAGCTGGGGCACAGCTGTTTGTCATAAGACAAGAAGGACCTTTTCTAGCCCTGTCCAAGGATAACTTGAACCTGCATTGCAGTAAAGAGGCTCTTTTGCTAATCTAGAAAGTCTGTGGCGTGCACATTCACACACAATCACTAGCAGTCACATTTTTTGGGGATAAGCTCATAGATCTCAGCTGTCTTGGTTTATGCAGAGTTAAAAACCTCATTCCTAAGCAGTATTTTTAAGGGGATAATTACATGAACTGGATTTTTTCTGGGTATGTATAGTTCTATAATGGCTGGGCATGGCAGGTTTTTTTCTGCTATTCGGATTGCAATAGGAAATGGCTATGCAAACTGTGGAAGCCATAAACCAGATAATCCTAAGCCATTTGGGTTTTTATTTTGCCAATTTGTGCTCTTCAGAACCTCCTCCAGGCAGGAATTTGAGAAGAATGCTCTGTATTTGGTTTATTCTGTCACAAGGTAGATATGGCCTGAGTTTTAAAAACATACTTAGCTTATTTTCTTAATGTCTTTTCCATTAATGTGCCCAAAACGGAGTTGTCCCATACAAAGTATGAAAGTCAAAAACTGTCAGTAACAGGCAGAGACAGGGAAAAAACATCATCTGCCCATTGCAGGGTTCTGGGGGAGCTGGAGAATTCACACAGCAAGTCACAGTCATTAACTCCTTCCTCTGCCATGAGGGCATTTGAGGAAGCTGTAAGAAGTATGTCAAGGTCACGTTCGCCCAATTCTAATGAAGCAAAGCATAAATCACAATTTGTTAACCATCCACTGGGAATAAAAGTGTAATTTTTTTTTAACAGCTAAGTAATTAAAAAGGCAAATGTGCTCCATATTGAAAGAATGTTACTATATTAGATAAGGGAACGGTTCATGACCATGTGACACTATTAATATGACAAAAATGATCTGGTCTCTTAAATTACTTTATTTCCCTCAGCAGAATGTTAATTTCAGGTTAGTAATTTTAATTGCATTCGTATCTGTCTGCTTAAAAGTGGCATTTCATTTCATTTTTTAAGTTGCTCCACTTTTAATTTCTTCTCGTCCTACCCACAGGGTTCTGTTTATTTTAATTGGGAGTTACTTAGGCCAGATTGTGTACTGACTCCCCATGATATTTTTTTTCAATAAGCAGTTCTTTTCAAACCCACCATACTGTGGAAAGAATCACTATAAATAACTGAGAATTTAAAATCTAATCTCAGTTGAATGAAGCGTCTCTCTCTTCAAGATGCAAAATGGCCTAATAATTTCATGGGTACTATAGGTTTTTGCTTGATTCTGTCACCCTCTCTCATGCTGATTAGCAATGTTTTTTGTAAGCAGTGCCACTGAAATCAGTGTAGGAGGCAAATAATCCATATTACTTAAAGTCATCTCTTTTACACGAAGGAAGAAACGTAACATGGCCACATTCTCCAATGTGGAAATACAGTATGAGACAATAATTACATAACTGCTCCTATTCTATTAGTTTCATTACAAAATTAGAAAATAGCTTTACCTCTTCCCCACTAAAGGCAATATTTGCATTATAATTTAATTTTTCCTTTGCCACAGTGTGTTTCCTTGGTAACCAAAAACTTCGCCACAAACTTCAGTGAATGACCAGTGAAGCAAGCAATTAGTTTACAGTGATGTTTGCTCAACAAGCAGCACTTACCATCAGTAGCTACACAATGGTATCTAAGATACCATAGTATTTCTTAATCAAGTGGTACATGCTGATCAGGTAAAAATAGGGTGGAGGGGGAGAGAAAAAGAGAAAACTGACAGCTGTAATTAGTGCTGAATGGGGAAAAATTTGCTACCATATGGCTAAAACAAAATGTCTCTTGAATTCCTAGGAAAGCTGAACTGGAAGAGAAAAATATCCAGGATTTTTTGCCAAAAAGATTACTTTGTCTCTTATTGTATAATGAGGTGCTTACTTGGTACACACCAGGTGTGTATGCATGTATGGGGAACAGCAATGTGACAGCAATGTATCTTTCTAGCTGATGAAATCTGACCTGCACTTTTGTACTCAAGGTTTTGACATCTCAGTTAACTGAGTATTGCCAGCCTGCCTCAATAAAACAGACACCCAAAGGGTTAGTACCCACTTGTAACCACCTCCTGCCTTGCTATAGCATGCTCTAATGCACGCTGCACAAACTGCTTTACGAATCACAAGTGATTTGGTGGCCCCCTTTAATTATGCCAACGTCTTCTGATGGAGATTTCCTGAGGATAAAAGATTTCAGTTGAGTAAAGATGAATTAAAACCACTAAAGACAGAAGCGTATATGTAAATGATCATAAATTAATCTTGTATGTTTCACCAGGAGCAGTAATGACTGAAATGCCATGTATGGTGTCTTTGTTATCCTGACCTTGGCTTCAACAGGCACAAAAAGTGAGAACGTAAGTTAGAGTTAAGATGCAGAAAAAATTGTTCTCTTCCAGGAAGAAGATGACTTTTCATTGTGGTTGAATCCTCGTGTACTCGTAAGAGTATCCAGGCCAGGAGAAAAGAGGATTTTTAACTTTATAGAAAAAGTGTATTTGCATTCTGAGTTTGTTCATTTGCTTGTTTTCAAGATGAAATACATAAGAGCTGTTTAAAAATAATAAACATTAAACCTTACAAAATAGCACTTTGATGTTCTTTATTTTTTTATTCTAATTCATAAAGGAAACTGATGAACTCATAGATTTTGTTGAAACTTAACATATGTTCAAATACTCTCAGTTTATTACATGAACTGAATAGCTCCGTACTTCCAGGTAATTGTATCAGTTGTTCTGATATTAACTGAAATAACTGAAATAGCTAATGGAAATTGCAATATAACTTCTGCCAGACTTTGTTTTAGACAGATGTAGGTTCCATAAGAATCAAGGAAAAGATATAGGTGATGCTTTTTTAACAGGATACTAGGTAGACATGTAGTGTTTCCAGTTAAATCACAGTCTCAGTGACTTGTTTTATTGTAGCATTACTAAAAAAAGTATTAATGAAAATTTTTACTGCCATATGATAGAATAGATAATACAGAATACCTACTGATTTTAAAAATTAGAAAATACACGTGAAATCAATTCTCGATGTGAATGGCAGGATTTGCCAGTGCAGCTTTTGCTACAGTTCTGAGAGGCAGTGATAGTGGTAAGATTTAGCTAACTGGAAAAGACAGAAAAGAATCCCATAATCAGCTTACCATGATTAAATACCTACACAAGAAGTAAACAAATTCTCCTCTTTAAGAACAACTTTAAATTGGATACACTACAGATCTCACAGCATCTGGAATTCTTCATTGATAAATGAAGCACTAAGCATATCCATAAAACATGCTCTTTTGATTAATTCAGATGCACTTAATGCATCTCAGTGCTCTGCTTTTATTTGAAAGAACAGAAGCAGAAACTTGCCGCTATTTCATGTGCATGTTAGACAGTGCTGAAGAGACTAAAATAGAGTATACAGAACTGCAGAACAAACTACCCAACACATCATATCTTGGCAACTTTTGCAAAGAATATGAGCAAGAATAAATTTGCTTTGCAAACCCATATCTGAGGAAGCTACAAAACCTCCAGCACTAGCTGCCTACTTTTTCCTACTTCAGTAGAAAAAAGAAAGATCTGATATTATAGCAAAGATGTGATTGTGAGGACTTTTTTTGGTTTTAACTGTTGTTAAAAATATGAATGAACCAGTAGGTGAAATATGGTGCTGAACGGTCAGATCTGGAGGCTCCATGAAGTATTTCCATGATTAAAATTGTTCCTTCTAACAACGGATGGGGAACTGATGCAGAAACCCTTCATAGTCTTTGAATATCATACAGTCTGGAAGTTTCGAAGAGACACAGCTCTATTTTCTCGCTGGTTTGTTGCAAGACAGATCCTAGCATCTTAAAGGAAGTGTCTTTGGTATTTTGTCCATACAAAATTACATAGAACTCTTGATTGGGTGTTTTTAAAGGCCCCTGAGAAAGTGGTTAATCTTAGTCAAAGCTCTCAAGCATTAGTGGCTATTAGAGGCTGGTGAGTATTGCAGAGAGTAGTTATTAGTTTCCTTGTGATCCAGTAAATGTTTTTTCACAGCGCCTGGCTTCTTTTAGTGAGTTCTTCTGTAAGAAAGTGCATTATTTATAGGCAGAAACTCTACAAAGTGCAGTAGCTTCTGAAGGCTGGAGTGGGCTGGCATCATCCGGTCCTTATGACAGACAAGGAGAATTCCAACACCATATGCTTTCATCTGCAAAACACCTACTTCTGAGTACAAGTGCTCCATAAAATTAAAATTATCTTCCTGCAGAATTCAAAGTCATTTGCAAATCTGCTTCTGCTAAACAAGCTCAGAAATAAGAATAATAGAGTAATGAAATTAACTTTGCACCAAACCAGTTTTATCTTCTGATTCTTTCAGCAAGTTCTGAATTTCCGTGACTCCTTTGCAAACGTATATCCACAGAACTCTAGTGAAAACTGTTTATCATCTTTCCTGTAGCAAACACTAGTTCTCTCTTGCCATAGCAGCATTGTTCTTTTTGTGCCATCTGGAGAACAAAGTCAAACATCATTTTAAAAAAACATACAATGCTTAGCGTCATTCTTTTGTCACTGTTGCTTAAGTAGTTCATGACAAATAGTTTGAAGATTTGAAACACATCCTAAAACATTCGCAATACCTTGGAAAAGTGATGCTTTCGTGCTGTATCACCAGGTTTTGTTATTACCATCATTCTTGTTCTAATTACCAGACGTACACGCTGCAGACAGCTTGAGATCCTCCGCAGTGTCTAGAGGTGATACTACAGGAGAGACACAACTTACTTGTGCAGTGTACTCATGTGATCTTTTATCGCTCCTCTGGTAATGAAGAATCAGTGGTAAATCAATTAAAAGTGTTAAAGCTATTGGCAGGCTAACAAGTAAATACTGACAGCATCGCAAATTGAGACCCTAGTTTTGGCATCAAAGCAAGAAGGGTGGTTTAACGGAGGTCTAACAGAGGGCTGAAAGCTACCGTGGAGGTAGCCAAGGACAAAGCCACCCTGTGAGTGCAGCCCACAGGGATTTTAATTCTCACTGTTGTGAGAATCCAGAAAGGGAAGCATACCAAGAACGTGCTGCATTTCTTTATCTGAGGAATGAACACTGCAAATGCAGACTTTTGAAATGTGACATTTAGATATATATATATGTATATATTTTTCTTCCTGTATTTTTCATTGCAGGGAGGGTAGAACATCAATTACATAGATTTACTTTTTTTTAAAAACTAGGTTTGCATGAAAAGTTTACAGTATCTGAAAAAGCTATGAAAACTTTTCATTTAAGCTGTATTATCCCGGGCATCTTGTAGCTTTCCAAAAATGGTCTAAACAGGACAATACTAACCCAGGGATAGATTGTTATTCCTTTTCTCTGACTGACACAAAAGACTTGCAGTGAGAAGGAAATTGTGCTGTGACTCACACACCATCAAATGACTGTTTGCAGCACACAATGGGCTCAATATATCAACAGGGGGAAAAAAGAATAGCAATATTTAAAACAAACAAATTTCATGGCAATATCAGCCCATCAAGAAGTGTTTCAACTCCAGAAAGTCTTCATTTTTATTTTGAAATCGTAATTCCTCTCTGCCAAACCCTGGTAATGTTCATCTCTTTTCCATTGCAGCAGACTCAGATGCCTGCAATGTGTTTCACAACTGCTTCCCTTAAACCCAACAACTGAGCTTTGTTATCAGAGCTATATTCAGAAACACTACTTCAGCCTAAAATTGAATGAAGATCTATTTTCACCTTTTATATTGAGTACATTTGCTTCTCCACTAGGGTAAGAATACTATCAGAGGCACACAGTGCTTAAAAGTATTATTGATTTTTAGAAATTAAAGCCAGTTTCACATAGCTGTGGGCTTCAATGAGTCAGAAAACCCCATCAACAGTTAGTTCAGATGTTTTTTGTTCCTGGAAGACAGTGATACGTTCCTGTGAACTGACAGGTGCAAATGTATTCAGTGTGAAAACTTCTGAAGGAATTTTTGAAGTGGGACTCTTAACAGAAAGAGGCTGATTTTAACTAACCCACAACAATCTGAGTACAGGGACCAATTTGTAGTGAAATGGGGTCATCACACTAGGGAAGTCTGAGTTTCAAGCCTGCAGATGTTCATGCTGGATGCTTATCTGAACCTCTGGAGTCTTCAAAGCTGTGCTTTAAAAAATGTATTCCATGAGAACAGGGATTTTTCTTTTATGACACTTCCACCTCATAGTAATGCAAAAAATTCCCAGAGCACAATCTCCAGGTCAGTACTTTTTCATCTTCCTTGTTTCAGGATATGTAAAGATGGCTAAGGCAGAAAGATGATTTTGAAATGAAAGAAAAACCGACTTAGAGAAATAGAAACATACATTTCTTGAGAACAAATACCTTAAACTTGCTCATGTTGTTTCTATCACATGATGACTCAATGCCTTCCTTCACCAGACATTCCATTACTTAAAACTATCTAGAAAAAACATTAGTTTTCTCACACAAAAGATGTATGAGACCCAGGCGCATTCAGATATGGAAAATGTCTCTTTTCGTAATGTACCAGTAAGTAAAATGCTATAATTGCTACCATCAAAATAGTGAAGTTACTACTCAGACATAGGCCACCAGTTCTCAGTGTCCCGCCCTATATCAAGAAATCATCAGGCATTCTGAAAAGAGTGAAATGCACAAAGCTACCCAGCAAAGAGCGACAAAGAATCCCAAAAATATTTCCTCCTAGAATTCCTTGTAGAAGTTTACCTCCCACCACCAACAGGCAGTACTTCCCAAACTGTGTGAGAATACTCATAGGATCTACAGTTATATCTGGAGGACTTCTTACCTGGCATGAGTTAATGGATGCATGTCTCCTGCCCAACCCTAATGTTTAACTCTTCCCCCTTTCCAGTTAGAGACTGTGCATAAGACCTTAGAAACAAGGTGAGTTTTCCCTTTCCCTAATTATATTTGTTCTTGTTGTCATTATTGTCATCACAAGATCCAAATGGCAAGGGATTCTCTTCTCAGCATATAAACCCTCCCCAGCATTGCATACAAGCAGATGTTCTCTGTGGTTTGGGCTGCTGTTGGCCTGTTGGGACATCCTAGCAGATAGCAGTATCATAGGATAATTAAGGTGTGGAGGGGCCTCAGGAGGTCTCTAGTTCACCCCCCTGCTCAAAGCAGGATCAGTTAGGGGGTTCCTCAGGGCTTTATCCAGTTGGGTCTTGAAAACTTCCAAGGACAGAGACTGCACCAGGTTTCTGAGCATCCTGCTCTACTGCTTGGCTGTTCTCATGGTGAAAAACCTTTTCCTTTTATTGATATTTATTTATTTTTAATTCTTATTTTATCAGTTGCTTTTATTATTCTTTATTTTTTATTTATTTTATTCCAAATCTGGCTTTCTCATTCCAGCTTATGCTTACTGTCTCATATCTTCTTGCCACACAGCACTGTGAGAAGCCTGTCTCCATCTTCTACCATTCTGCACCATCCTTCAATCTTTGAACTTCTGGACCTTCTGCCATTTGTCCATAAACTGTGCTTAGGGTTTGCTCATCTCTCGTTACATGTTTCTAAAGGCTGTTTGCCTTTTACTGTTGATTAAAGGAGGACACTTCTTCCTCTCCCTTGCTGCACATACCAGTGAGTTATCTAAGTAATTCTTCTTGAGTTTAGGAAACTACCTTCTTCCCACCTGGGGAAAGTAAACTCATAAGAGTTTCCTCTCCAACATCAAGCTAAGAATTTTAGTTCTAAGTACAGAGCAACTTTGTAGAAATGCTGAGAACTCCCAGGCCCCATAAGATGAGGCTGGACTTATTCCTGTACCAAGTAGCAGAGTGGTATGGGTTTGCCTCACTTCACATTTCAAATGCAGGAGAGCAGCTGCTGAGTTGAAGTATGAATACAGGACTAGTCTTCATGCTTCATGTAAAGAGGATGTTACTGGAGGTCTTTCATCTGCAAACTTTACATGGTAACAGCATCGTTGTACCGTTGAGTTTAGGATTCAGACATCCTTCTGAAGGTAACACTGTTTACCTTTCAGATGGGCTAAAAGCACAGCTGGACTTTAATGATAGTTGATCTGAGAAGTGGTAAACTGCTTGCCTCATTTTTATGATGTTTTTTTACCCTCAGCATTGTGCTCCAGTCCCAGGCCTCAAAATCACACCATTTAGAAACTTAAAAGCAAGCAATTACAATTTAATACTTAAATAATCTGTATAACGAACAGATCTAAGATTATCTGTAAAATGGCACTCAAGAGACGGCAGGTCCAGATTACACATGGTGTTTTCAAGATCTCTCTTTCAGACCATATGAGTGATTTGCACACCAGTGTAAATCATTGCTTTCTCAGCAAGTACATTCCTGTAAACTGGTATTAATGTCAAATTCATACTCATAAAAGAATGCAGACTGAAAGAATAAGTGACAGGCATTGATTTAATTTCTTGTCATGCATATATTTGCATGGGATTTACAGATTAATAAATGAGACATACCTTGTGTAAATCAATAGCTACCCTCCCTGTATAGTGTAAACTTCATTATTCATGGTCTTACACTATGTTGAATGAAACATTAAAGATACAAGTAAAGCGACTGTGGATGGCTCTGAAGGACATAGGGAAGGTCACTGTCTTAAAAAGTTAGAACAGGGACCTACAGGATTTCACAAATTTCACTCTCTGTCCTTTTCTCCATTATTTCGTATTCTTTTACCTGTTTCCCATTCTATCAAACACAGGCGAGAGCATCTCAAAGGGTCTTTGTGAAACGTTTGCAAATGTCTGAGAAAAGGACAATTATTTTACAGGCATGAATGCCTTCTAATTTACAGTGTCATTAGGCCGTTTCCTAAACTTGTAGATCCATATGAAGTGATTACTTACATTTCAAGGAAAGGAGGATACATGATAAGCAGAGGAGAGCATTTGCTTCCCATGTCCCCAGAGAATTTTATCACCATACATTTATATCATGCTTCATTTGTGATCACCGTTATAGATGAAGACAACATAATTTTAGCCTCATTCTGCTTACTTTACTTAGACAAGCCTCTCTGTAGAAGATGCTCCCTGTATGGGGAAACATCTAGAAGTCCCATAAATTCATTTCTGCAAAGCATATTGAGGACAGATAGGGTGAGGAGGCAGGGAGAAGGAAGAATTGTGATACACTCAGCAAAACACAGCAACTGCTTTGTCCCAGGGGAACACTGCCAGCAATGAGAAGTTTGGTCAATCTGGAGGTCATGCTGGCATGATTGCCACCAACTACCACTGGCCAGCTGTCTGATATAATGGAGGCTGGACTAAGGCTATCCCAGCCAACACACAGCACAGAAAGAGCAGCATTCACCATGACAACACTGTGTCCCTTTAGTACCTAGACTGCTTGACCAGGCAGAAAAAAAAAATAGTTTGGGATGGGAATAAGTTTCCTGACCGAAAATACAGGAGCTTTGTATTTTTCTTAGTCCATAGCCATTGCTCACACATCAGGTTCTCCTTCTGTTCTTCTAGGTACTGGAGCAAACCACAGAGAAAGAAGCATGGTGGAGCAGGGTAGTGGAAATGAAATAAGTTAGTCACACAAAAAACAGCAGCTGGTCAGTGCCCTTGTCTGACTGAGCCTTGTGCATCATCACTGTAATCTCTCCTGTATTCCTACTAAATCCACTTTTCTAACTATCTTCTGCATGGGTGCACTCTCTCTTCTTAGCCTGTGTAGATGAGCCCTAGAGAATTCCAAATCGGACTGGACACTGAGCAGGGTACAAGGTCTGAGTGCCAGCCACCATAGGGTGGGACCATAAGTCTGGGGGCTCAAGAGTCTTGGGGTCAGTAGCTGGAGGAGACCAGGGCCTGGGGGACAGTTATAGACAGAGCAAGCATCAAACACCAGCTTTTGGAGAGACCCACAGCATTTCCCTGCATGTGTGTGTCCAACGCAAACGTCAACAATAATAAGAAAACAAAGAAGAACAGGTTTGGGTTGTCCGTGAAGTTTATGGCCACGTAAGTATTGTTTGTTTTCATGTTGGTAAAAGCACCAGCCTCTGTGGTGATTTGCGCGGCCAACCACATTATTAGTGTGGGTGAGAAAACACAGTCAGCCTCACTACTGGTTGAACTTACAAATGGGAATAGCAGCAGGCTGGCTCTACTGGACTGGCCCAGGAAGGATCCATCCCCTCAGTCCCCAAAGCTGCGAGATTTGGCTCCAGTGAACCAGGAAGCAGAAATCCCCTAGGTCATGAAGCTGACCAGATCCGGTAACCTCCAGTGCCTTCCCCATACAAAAATGATGAACGTGCTCCTCCCTTGCCAGCAAATCAACTGTCTCCACAACCCCAGATTCTTACTGAAAATATCAAGCCATTTCAGTCTCTCCTTCCCATACGAGGAGCATCTAGTGCCTTCTCATCCTTTCTTCTTCCATAATTGTTATTTTTATGTTATCTTGATAAAAGAGATGGACAGAGCTGAGAACAGGAATATCATCATGCCATGATATATATTATGCTCTCACTGCAGACGCTCCACTGAAGCTGCCATGCCCAGAACCCCAAATTCCATGTATATTATATTTGCACTGTTCTGGTTTTCAAATGTTCAGTATAATCAGTAGAAACCAGCCCACTGTATCTAGGCAAGTTCATTTAACACCATATTGACCAAAGCTGTATTTTTTCCAAACAGAGAAATGTTGTAAAATTGAACCTAGAATTAAACCTGAACAAAACCAAAGATGACAAATCCTTGAGGTTGAATTCCAGTAAAGACAACCAGGAGAAGTCATAGAGCCTTTCGGGAACTTGTCTTTCACCTGAAAGTGTGAGCTGGGAAACAGGAGAAGGATACTGACAGGGTAGGCTGTTCTGCTCCTAGAGAGAATACAGTGGAAGCTGTGAGTCCTCATTGCTCAAGCCAAGCACAGAAAGCTGATGCTATGAATTTATGAAGGTAAAATGTGACCAGAAAAACCCTCACCATGCCCTGCCTGATCCTATAAACCCTGGCACAGTGCATCACAAGATCTAATCTTTTATAGTTGACAGCACTATTGGTTCTTCATAATATGAAAGAAAATAAATCCTCAAGGAAAAAAATAAAGCTCACATAAAAGCATGGTTTAACTTTTGTTTTACTTCTCAAACACCTTTTGCTCACCCTGACTGATCTTAGCCTGATCAAATGGAAAACAAATCTCCACAGAAATAACACAGCTGTCTTTGCGGGCTCTCAGATCCTTTGGAGGGGTGGAGAGGGCGCTTAGAATTTAAGTGTTGTTTTCTGCGTCTCTCTTCCCTCCTTCTCAATATCCAAAAAAACAGAGTGTAGAAATGAGGTTGAAATCCTTAAAGCTAGGAAGGGCAGAACTTCTAAGTTTCTTAGTAAAACAGAGAAGAAAAAAAGAAGGTTAAAGAATACTAGTGGTAATGGCAGCAGGAAAATTCAAACACAGAGCTTTCTAAAAAGGCTTAAATATAAACTTGCAAGCATGCCCAGTCTTAATATTCTGTCCTTAAAGGAGATTCTGAGGACATGACAGGGGGAATAAACAGAATAAGAGAGTTCAGAGGTGTTCTGCCATCATTTATCCAGGAGAGAAACAAGGATGAAAAATGAATGGAGCCAGAGATGGGCTGTCTGGCAGCCATGAGCATCTACAGCTGCACTAATGCAGGAGGTTGAGCAAGGGACGGGGAAACAGGATGGCAAGACCCCACCCGCTGGATCTTACCGCATTTGTCACACAGAAAACAGCAAAAGCAAATGGAAAATCTCTTCTCTGGGGGAAATACTAGACTGGGCATTGATAGAAATCTAATACAGGAACTTGACAACATATTGCTAGAAAACAAGGGGCTAAGAGGACAGGAGTACAGCACTGCTGGTGCCAAACCAGAAGCAAAGTCAGAACCTGAAGGAATAAAAAACATTAACTCACTACAGCCTACAGACATGCACAACCACTCTTGCAGGAGCCCACCAGTACTTAAATAAACCACAATTGCAACAGAGTGATGAGTAGTAAGGTGCACAGCCTGACAGATCCTATTCCAGGTAAGGCATCATAAGGCTCACAGAGGGGGAAAAAATAAAAAATTCTTTTTATCCTGTGTTTCTAATGCTTATTTTTGTTATTGTTCTTCAGCAACAACAACAAAAACACTGGGAAACTGTACTGAACAGCAAACTAAAACATGCCTAGGGCAAGAGACAGCTTTTTAAACTTCCATCTCGCTAGTGTCTGTCTATATGAATAATGTCACCATGTCACTGCCTTTCCTGCATTCTATTATGGTATATTCTTCCCCCACTTTTATTATGCTATTCTATTTCAACCTGATGAATTATCTATATTACATTTTTTGAGAAACATTCCCTCTAGGGATGGACATACTTGGTTTAGAAAGTTTCCAACAGAAAGAGGAAAAGAAAAGGGGAAGAGAAAAAGAAACTTCCACAGCTCCACTTTTTTTAAGCTACCCTTGGGAGTAAGACATAATTATCCACATTCTGCAATTGCCAGCCAACTCTTAGCAGAAGTATTGTATTGAGGGCAACGAAAATTATTGGTACTAAGAAGCAATGCTCAGGCAAGACCAGGCAGTAGGAAAAAGGAGTCTGTCAGTAGAGGGCAAGAATGCAAAGCTGAAAACACAAGATGGGGGCCCAGGTGAATAGTTTCATTGTCATTGAGTTTGTTTTTCTACTCTTTTCTGCACTGTTCCACAAGTGATACGCTTATTCACCCAACCAAAGGCTCAGTAACGTTCTCTTTGAAAGTGGCACAAAAGATCAAAATAACTTGCCACGCAGCAGCCATTAGCAGGAAAATTAGCAGGAAAATAGGTGGGTATGCTCTGGATTATGTAGTAAAGCAGATTTCATGTCTGATAGAGACCAATTTCAGGAGAAAATCTGTGACTCTATGGATATAGTTTTCACTTTGTCCTCCTCTTCAACATGAGAAAAAAAAAGAAAAAAAAAAGGAAAAAGCCAAGAAACTTTCTCTTTGCAGGCATAATTATTAATAGATTTTGTTACATTTCTGCATTCCAGCAGACTTTAACAAACCTTGGTGGTAAGACCTTTTCTTCCTTCTGCAGTGCTAAGGACTGAGGGCTCCACAGGCCAGGCACGCATGGTTTAGCTTGTTTGCCACTGTTACAGCAGCCTATACTTTCATGTGAACCCTGAAACCCATTCTCATGGTGTCAGTCTTCAATAGAAATTCAATGCTGAGCATGTAAGCTTCTGTTCTGTTGGGTTACTGCAGACATGCATTTATGCTCAGAGACCTGTCTTGTCACCATAGCAATTTCGGGCAAGGAGACCCTATAGACATTTTTTATTAATAAAAAAAAAATCGTTCTAGGAAAATAAGTTCCACCAGCTGAGCTGAGTCAAATAAATCTGTAACTAATAATATGTGTGTTCTGCTACTGTGAAAACCTTTATAGGACTAATCAGTCCTTGAGGAACTGTAAGCCAACTTTGCCATGTAGGATGATTGCAGTACAAAACCTCCCACTTACCCTTTCTTCACACTTGTTTGTTTTAATTCAGTTTAGCACTAATGGTTTTTAATAATTGTTAAGACTTAAAATTCAAGAGTGCCTATTTGTTTAGAATTAGAAAACGTCTTCCTATGCATTCAGTTAGAATGCAAAACATTCTACAATCTTCAAAATTCAGCATATATCACAAAAACTTTACTAGTTTAGTGCCATTTTATTTTTTTTTTCTCCTTTTCAAAGATATGGCTCGTTGCTATGTTTCCTTACCTAAAGGCAATGATGCACCTAGAGAGCCTGGTAGCTTCCCAGTGCTAAACAAGTGTCCGAGGTTTAAACTGGAATGAGGTAGTATGAACAGTCCTGCATGCTGCAACAACAATTCTTACTGAAGACCCAATACGGTAAGTTCTATACTCATAGTGTAGTTATAATTTTGTCTCACCATTTTTTTTAGGGCTGTGGACCATTCTCTTATAGGGAAATTTTATGAGTCTAAGTTCTCCATGAATTTGGGACATTCACAGGTGTGTTTCTGCAGTGGCCATACATTCCTGTTGCCCATTTGCAACTTTGCTACAATAAGGCTGAGACAAACACCACTTCTCCAATGACTTTTCCCTAAAAAGCAGAGACCATGGAAGTTTACTCTTGCCTCATCAAGAAAAGTTGCTTGTGAGTGCTCAAGCTATATATATTGCTTCTTTCAAATTGTAGATCCAGGTCAGTTGTAAGACGCTATCATGGATGTCAGAGAGGCCTAGAGTGGGGAAAAATAGTCTTCTTCTTCCAAGGCTTCCTCTCCAGGAGGCATGTCCTCAGTTTTCATTGCCAGCATGCTACATTTCAACACGGGACAGCAGAAAGATGCTCACTAGTAATTTTACCCTTGTCTTGCAAGGCTCCAGAAATCTGATAGTCTCTCATGATCAGAAAAAAAGATTTAGAATTTGATTTAGTAAAATTTTCTCTTTGGTCCATGCTATTTATCAACACTCATGACCTTGAAAGGTCATTTGCATTTAAGAAGATGACTTTACTGTTTGACTCGGTAATTTCTTTGATGTAATCCCATTCATTTCACAGTCTAACCCTTCATCCCCCTCAAAAAAATCTCTTTCACTTAACAGTAGAAAAATAAACTGTGAACAGGCTGTTTCTTTAGACAAACCCTGGTGTTTATCTCAACAGTGAGTTCATTGCCTACAAATCTCTACCTCCTTTCTTTCAAAGTCACATTTTTAACTCCTTTTTCTGGTCTTTAACTACATCAGCTGTACACAGGGTAACAAGGCACAGGAGCCCTTTTGCCCGCACAAGAGCTCTGCTCAGAGCTCTCCGTGAAATTCAATAAACTAGGCAGTAATCCCCACTATGTACAGCTGTCTCACTACAAAAATGAGCTCAGTCACCTCAGTTAAATTCAACAGGAGTCCTTATTGTACTCATTACTTTTAATAAGATGTCTCATAGTTTGAGAGCAAAGACCTATTTGATAGTGGCCATTAGCACCTTTCAGCTTAAAACAGTATGAAATACCATCCTTACAAGACAGTCACTGGAGGATGTCCCACTGTTCTTTGCAACATATTACTTAGTGCTTGTTTGAAAGTGGTTTCTATTACACAATCATTTTTGCTGTTACCTTGAACAGTAGCTTCAGACAGACTCTTCCAATATATTTAAAAAACAACCAATCATGACGTATATAAGCAAAGACAAAGCAGTTAACCAAATTAAAAGAACATGTTATTGCAGATGCTCACATCTGTTTCATGAACATGCAATAATCACTAGTTTCTTTGCACGGCAGGGGAGGAGGTTATACATTGTGGAAGAGCTTCGTACATCAGCATCAGAATTCATTATCCCATTTCCATGAGTTTTCATACACATTCTCTTGGGATGACGAATTATTAGACCATTTAATGTGCTTACTTTTTGCTGCATTAAAAGGATTATCATATTCTTAGCTGGGAGTTTCGTTACATATAATCTTGACTTTTTTGGTCTAAGTACCCTTATGTTTCACACAGGGGAAAAAGAAAGTCTGGAGGTGCCTTGTAACTTGGTTATTTTTTTCCAGTGGGGTGTCTTGTTACAGATTAGAAGTCGAATTTTGTTTTAACTCTGACTGGAATGGGTCTGTTCTTAGGTGGAAGGCTACTCACTTGAGTACTGACAGTCTTTATATTTCCATCATTCCCCTCAAAAGGAGAGATATATTGTCTTGCAATTATTGGGAAAGAATCCTAAAGCATCGCTACACACAGAGTCGTTATTCTAATTACACCACGCGAAAAGCAAACACAGTGGTGGTGGAATGGCCTAGAGGTAGGGCTTTGCATTTGGCTACATTAAGTTAGATACTTAATTGCCAACTGTAGGCTTACTTGAGGAGACTTTATTCTCTGAGGCCACCTTTTCTCACTTAGAATTAGTAGGGGGATCCAGGCTGGAGCTTTATACACTGAAACTAAAGGAGGAAGATGCAGCCCATTCTTAGCGGGGGCTCCACGCCTTTGAAATCCATACTTTCCACTTTGCTTGAAACAGCCCAGCTCTGATGACCTCCAGATTACATTGCACAACCCTACCTTTTTCAGGACTTTGTACATAGTAGGATAGAGGAGACTAAAAATGTTCAAAGGAATGATTTTTCAGCAGGGGTGTCTTTCAGTGCTGCACTTAGGATGTTTTATATTATGTCAAAAGTTCTGGATGCATATGCAGAAAATTTTTTTTTAGTGTTCCAGCTAAACCTAAATAAAAGCTCAATAAATACATCAATTCAGACAGTATAAGGAACTGCAGCTTTCAAAATAAATGTACATTCTTGAAGTTACATATATATTTCAAGTAATGACCACCTCACTAAAATCTGAGTAACAGTCAGGTAATGACTATTTCACAATACTGTCTTGAAACAGCAGAAACTGGAAAATCCAGAAGTTGCATTTACAAGTTCCTAGAAGATATTTTTTTTAAAAGCATTGTCATCTTAGCAGTAAATTTCATCCACAGCAAACAAGAAAATGGAAAAATAAATAGCTTTATATGCAGGGCACTTTTCTGTAGTCTGATGTCTCAACACTGCCTTGGTCAAAAGAAATTAGAGGCATTAAATTTTATTAATTTCTTGAGAGCCTTTAACATGTAGTTCCAATTATTAAAGGTGCTAGGCCAAAATAATGCAAATTATTTCTGTCTTTTAAAGGTCTCTGAATAACATTCAAGTGTCTGGTACAGTCTTGAAGAAGCTAAGGTATGACTGTCTTCTGTAACCAAATCTGTCCCCTCTCGACCCTATATTCAGCAGCTACATCTGTTCTCTTTTGACCCATGATAAGGTAATAAACTTCCAGATCTCAGTGCGGCCTGTGCTGGCTGAAATGATCACAGTTTTGTAGAAAAGTAATTTTTCTAGAGAGACAACGCTGCAGACTTAAAACACACCGAGCATATAAACAAAAATTAATTGGGCACATAATGATTCTTGAGCCATAAGGTTAAGTATTGAAAAACAAGGAGATAAACAAATCCCATACACCAAACTACAGTGCATGCCGTGTTGTAATTGATGTAATACACTGCTTAGCTTTCCTTCAGAGAGAAAGAAGTGTTAGGGAGTGAAGTGAAGCAAATAATGCAATACGTTAACTGAAACAATAGTCATTGTATTAATTTGATAAAGTGCTGTATCAGAGCAGTCCCTCTAATCTTGTAAGAATTTATCACAGAACTATTTCACAGTTAGAAACCACTGGATTTAGCTCCTAACAAGAAGAGACATTAAGCCTTCTGAAAAAACTGACCAGGCTCTCTACAGAAATAACATATTTTGCAGCTATGATAGTAAGATGCCGACTTTGATTTTTAAGAGATTAGTGATAAAGCAGGTTATTTCTGCATATAACAAGATTTCCATAACCAGCTATTCTGAATGCAGGACCACAGTCTACTGCTAGGTCTCAGAGTTTTGGAGGGTTTTTATCTCTCAGCGGTGGTTTCCTTGCAATGTTTAGGTCTTTGTACACTACCCGAACAAACAAGTCCAATCTATTTTATTAGTTTTACTTATTTTTCCAAGGCATTTCCGGTTTCCCTTTCTTCTGCTGTAGCTATTCTTTTGATTTAAAACTGAAAGCTGTTCTTTAAACACAAAGAAAAATTTTACTGCTTCTTAGTAATACATATTTAGACTTCCCATCCATTTTATTTAGGATGCATTGTAAGTATACATTTTCTAAACATCTAAAGATCTAAAATTTGCTTTCAGAGATTAAGGCAACTGCTTCACAGATATCTCATTTCACCCATCTGTCATCTAGGACTGAATTCTCTATTCAGTTTGAAACAGAAAATAGCTCCTTATAATATTGACAGATTTTCTTGTCAACAAAAACAATATAGTAATTGTTATAAACTCAACTACAACGATAGTGAACATTCCTTCAGCACAATCAAAACCAGGAATTTTACAGTAATGTGGGATAAAATAATAGCTTGAATCATTCCGGGATTAAAATAATTATTTCAAGCCCCATTCAAGTGATGCTTACGGAATACTCACTAATCTTGAAAATTTAAGCAAAGCTAGCAATGCTTTCTAGACCTCTAAGAAAGGCCATTTAAGGCTATAGACTGAGTGTTTTATACTTTGGTACAAAAAGGCTGCTTGTAGCTGTCACTTTACCTTCACTGCAGACTACATTTATGCAGCTTGACACAGGGTGACATAAGTAGAGTATTCTAGAAATGTGGGTTTATGCATGCTGCTACATAAATGTGAGAAAAGGGAAAATCCAAACAGCCCATAGCTAGCAGACATGAGGAGGCATTCCACATGAAATGGCAGAAAAGATGCTGTCTTAGCTGCTGGAAAGAAAACATGAGGAAAGAAGGAAAGGAAAGGGGAAGGGGGAAGGGGGAAGGGGGAAGGGGGGAAGGGGGAAGGGGGAAGGGGGGAAGGGGGGAAGGGGAGGGGAGGGGAGGGGAGGGGAGGGGAAGGGAAGGGAAGGGAAGGGAAGGGAAGGGAAGGGAAGGGAAGGGAAGGGAAGGGAAGGGAAGGGAAGGGAAGGGAAGGGAAGGGAAGGGAAGGGAAGGGAAGGGAAGGGAAGGGAAGGGAAGGGAAGGGAAGGGAAGGGAAGGGAAGGGAAGGGAAGGGAAGGGAAGGGAAGGGAAGGGAAGGGAAGGGAAGGGAAGGGAAGGGAAGGGAAGGGAAGGGAAGGGAAGGGAAGGGAAGGGAAGGGAAGGGAAGGGAAGGGAAGGGAAGGGATCAGTAAGGTTGTTATGCAAAGTAGTATTTTTATGCCTGAAATGCCATAAATCCCACAAGTTTCCTGACTACAGTCTTGCACACAGATGCCCACTTCTTTTACTGCTTAAAAATTCTGTCCTTGTGGCTGAACATGTTATTCAACTGAACTGAAGTCTGTCTTTTTTGGGGGATATTTATTCCAAAGCGAATATCCTTGAATACAAGCCCAAAAGGGATGTGGTTGAATAAGTATCCAGTAAGTTTATCCTCCGTCGTGCTACAGAATGGCTATTAAAAATAGGTAAGCAATGAAAGAAAAGGAATGGTGTCTTCCCTTCCTTTTGCTGCAGCTCCATAATTGGAATATGTCCCAAAAGCAGAAAGAAGAGACACCCACCCCTCAGACAGTCACCAACCTAAAGGGTGCTGATCATTGCTCTCTCCCTTGTGGAGAAGCTGTACACGCCTCTGCTAAAAACCTACATAAAACTAAAGGTGTTTTTCATGTCTTCTTTGCAGCAAAATGCAGAGCTGAGAAATAATATGGAGAGCAGGGGAGAGGAATTCTGATTCTTGACAACACATGGGGAAAGTGATGCTGCTTTCAACCCCTGCTCCCAGAACTATTCATCCTGGGATGACAAACAGGAATCATCCAGCTGGAGAGGACTGAAGCTGTTTTTCTCAAAAATAAATTGGGGCTCTAAAGACCTCATCCAATGTTGAGATGGTCAGTCTTGCACTGTTAGATGCGGTGGGGTATTTTTGTAAGTTATTTGATATCACATTCTTCTTTTAAAGTTACAGATTGTAACTACAGATAGCAGACAGTCAAAGTCATAAGAATGGGGGGCCTGGAAAGCACCTAAGCCCAGTGGGATAGTTTGAGGCATTCCCAGACCATCCTTAGCAAGTGTTTGTTTCAGCTGTTCTTTAAAACCTCTGATGCCACCATCTCCTTAAAGCAGCCTTTCCTGGACTTTCACAATTTTAAAAATGAGAAAAGTTTTCTTAATATCTACCTTCAGCCATCTTTCCTTCAAGTTCAATTGCTTTCTTCTTTTCTTTTTCCCAGTGACTACATGGAATACTTGATCACAAGTTGATCACAGGTATAAAAACCTCTAACATCTTAGAAAATTACTCCAGTCCCTCCTTAGTTTTCCATACTTTCGAAAAAACAGCTGCAGTTCTTTCAACATTTTTTGTCTCTTGGGCTTCATAAATCTCTCACAATTATTAGGGCTCTTTCCTGGATGCTCTCCAATGTATTTACGTCTTTCCTGAGGTTAGGTATGCAACGCTGGTCACAGTTCTCCAGATAACCTCGCAAGCACCAAGTGGAGTGCAATAATTACCTCCCCTGTCTGACTTAACCTCTTCCTTATAATAATAATAATTCCAGAATGAGATTAGGATCCTGGCAACAGCATTGTTTCTTGGCCTTATTTATATGCATCTCACATTACAATCCCCTGCCATTATCAGAAGTACTGTTGTCAACTTATTTCCACCTTTCAGAATTTGTGTTTGATAATGCCCTCTGAAGAACAGTACTTTGTGTTTGCCCTTATTTCATATTGTTGATATCAGAGCATTTCTTCACACCACGGGCTGAAATGAAGGATTTTGCAGATGTTGTTTTGATCCCTTCTCCTCATAACACTTTGGGTGAAGATTACACACTTTTCTGTGATTTCCTGTATATTCTTGATGTGATCACAATCTAATCAACACCATATTCTCTTACTGCCTTCACACTTTTCATCCAGCCACCCTCATTTTCGTTCTCTCACCAATATTTTTTTTTTTAATTCTTGTTCTCTTTTACTTGGAAGAAACCAGAGAGCCATTAATAATTTTTCTTTCCATGGTAGGATAAAGGTCACCCTTGACAACATGAAACTCATGAAATGTACCTGAACTAAGAAAGAAAATAAAAATTTCCACCGAAAATGGAAAGATATACAAATTGGAACTCAAGCCTATTCCATTGACATCTGTCATTTAGCTTAAATAAGAGACTTCATATCACAGGACTACTTAATACAATGTAGAAGATATTATCTTGTCATTGAGGAAAATGTCAAGGAGCATATGTTAGCTCTCTAGTTCACTAACAAAAATGACCTGTTGGAAAATGTCGTTCAAAGGGGAAAAGCCCACAGGTGCTGCAATGAGCCAAGAGGACCTGGTAGGTAATTTGTTTTGCAAATTTACCCTATGATTATTCTTTTGACAACTGTTTTGAGATTAAACAGCACAGAAAACCATTAGGAGTTTCCAATCAACAGGGGAAAATTGTTGTGAATACCCAGGGAAAAGGCATCCGGAAAAAAAACAAGCGTGAAATGACATGTTTAGAATGAAGGAGAACTGGCAAATAAAAACAGTGGTATATAGGAAGACAGATTTCAACATATTGAGGAAATATCAAGATACAGCCTCCTGGAAGGCTAATCAAGGTGGAAACCTGTTAAAGAGACTGAGTTCCTTCAAGAACCTGCATTTGGGGTAAATACTGCAGAAGAAAGAGAAGAAGTATAATCAACATACTGATGTGGCTGAATCACAAGTGCTTTACGGACTTCAGACACAAGGAACAGGTATACTCAAAATGGTAACAAGGTGAGCTTAAAAAAGGCAAAACCAAAATTTTAGCATGACAAGTAGAAAGAAAAAACAAGTTGCACATGGGATGAAACTAGCAAACTACCCAGGGAACTACAGGCCAGTCAGTCTCACCTCTGTCCCTGGGAAGGTAATGGAGCAACTCATTCTGGATGTCATCTCCAAACACGTTAAGGAACAGGAAGTTATTGGAAGTGGTCAGCACAGATTTACCAAGGGTAAATCACGTTTGACAAATCTGCTAGCCTTCTATGATGTTATAACTGCTTGGTTGGATGAGGGGAGAGCCGTAGATGTCATCTACCTTGACTTCAGCAAGGCTTTTGACACTGTCTCCCATAACATCCTCATTAGGAAGCTGAGGAAGTGTGGGCTAGATGAGGTGACAGCGAGGTGGATTGAGAGCTGGTTGTGTGACAGAACTCAGAGGGTTGTGATCAGCGGCACAGAGTCTAACTGGAGGCCTGTAACTTGCGGTGTCCCCCAGGGGTCAATACTCGGTCCAATCTTTTTCAATATATTCATCAATGACCTGGATGAGGGGACAGAGTGTATCCTCAGCAAGTTCGCTGATGTTACCAAACTGGGAGGGGTGGCTGACACGCCGGAAAGCTGTGCTGCCATACAACGTGACATGGACAGGCTGGAGAGCTGGGCAGAGAAGAACCTAATGAGGCTCAACACGAGCAAGTGCAAGGCCCTGCACCTGGGGAGGAAGAATGCTAGGCACCAGTATAGGTTAGGGGTGGACCTGCTGGGAACTAGTTCTGAGGAGAAGGATCTGGGGGTCCTGGTAGATAGTAAATTATCCATGACCCAGCAATGTGCCCTTGTCACCAAAAAGGCCAATGGAATCCTGGGCTGCATAGGGAAGAGTGTGGCCAGTAGGCCGAGGGAGGTCATTCTCCCCCTCGACTCTGCACTGGTGAGGCCACAACTGCAATACTGTGTCCAGTTCTGGGCTCCCCAGCTCAAGAGAGACAGGGGACTACTGGAGAGAGTCCAGCATAGGGCAACTAAGATGACTGAGGGATTGGAGCATCTCCCTTATGAGGAAAGGCTGAGAGAGCTGGGACTCTTTAGCCTGGAGACGAGAAGGCTGAGGGGAGACCTTATTATGGCATACAAGTATCTAAAGGGTGGGTTGAAGGAGGATGGAGCCAGACTCTTTTCAGTGGTTCCCAGTGACAGGACGAGGGGAAATGGGCACAAGTTGGAACATAGGAAGTTCCGTTCAAATACACAGAAAAACTTCTTTAAGGTTCGGATGACAGAGCACTGGCACAGGCTGCCCAGGGAGGCTGTGGAGTCCCCTTCTCTGGAGCTTTTCAAGACCCGCTGGGATGCAGTCCTGAGTAATGTGCTCTAGGCAATCCTGCTTCAGCAGGGGAGTTGGACTAGCTGATCTCTAAAGGTCCCTTCCAACTCTGAAGATTCCAAGATTCTGTGATAACATGGAGAACGGAGTCTGTATATCCCCCATGCTTGTGTGCTGAGTTTTCCTCATCTGGAAGTTATCCATACCAGTCTTGATCTCCCTTGCTGCAATTTTGTATGTTTTTCTTATTCTGTCATCCCAACATGAAGAACAGGTGTTTACATCAGTCTTTTATGTATCTAAAAACCTTTAGCACGCTCCCCTTTGGTCTTCTCTTCTAATCCTTAATTAAATTATCACTTTGCATTTTCTCCATGGGATCGCAACTTCATTCAGTACAGGAGCTGTTATTCAGTATTTTGTTTTAACCTTCTTGTTCAGCTTGTGATTCGTGTTTTTTGTTCTTTTCCTTTTTTTATTA
The DNA here is from genome assembly GCA_017639485.1 of Pluvialis apricaria. Taxonomy (NCBI): domain Eukaryota; kingdom Metazoa; phylum Chordata; class Aves; order Charadriiformes; family Charadriidae; genus Pluvialis; species Pluvialis apricaria. The sequence continues at coordinate 101,394,398 of CM030009.1, forward strand.
AACACATATACAAAATCTTTGCACAGATCACAAAATTATTTATTTCTTTCTGTTTTTTTCCTTTGAGATGCACTGCATTTGAGCATTTTAGAATCATTAATTAATCTCGCTCTGCAATATGGTTGCTGTGAGAAAGATGCTATTCTTTTTCCACAGAATATTTGGGAACCTGAGGCGCAGATATGCAATTTAAAATTGTTAAAAGCATTCACTAATTGCTCATTCCCAAGTTTAGCCAAATAGGAGGGAGATCTTCCATATTTTATGCAAACACAAAGCACCGTTCCAGCAGGAATAGATGGAGATATTAAGCATTATCCACCTTAGAATCATAGAATCATAGAATCGTCTAGGTTGGAAGGGACCTTTAAGATCATCGAGACCAAGCAAATTTGTCCCTTGGTGTAACACACTGAGAACATATTTATGGCCTAACAATTTCACTGACTTTACCCAGTGCCACGCAGCAGCTCTCTGGTACAGGCAGGAATAAAACCCAGTTTTCTACAACAGCACTCTACTCCCTTAAGCATTAATCAATGGTTATGTCATTAAAGATTGTATCACTGTATATAGAAGGAGACCAAAAGTTGTATGGATGACCATATCCCTGGTATTCTGTGTCCTGATTTTGCAATTTTTACAGGAGACAAGTGGGGAGCACGGAGGAAAAAGTCTTGCTCTGCTCACTTCTGATATTTGGCATTACAGTAACCCCCAGAAAAAGGAGACCCTCAAGGGAAAATTCCAGCAATTTCAGACTGGATTGTATCCTGTCCAAAGCTGTCAATTGACACAAAACACTATTAAGCTTTGGACTGTACAAAAAGATTCCAACATTCAGGAAAATTTTCACCAGCACTTGGATCTGCTCACCAAATACCTTAGCAAATGTTGAGACTTCCCATAAAAGCAGGGAACTCATAGTCTTTTTGAAAAACACTAATAAAATAAACAAGCAGTACATAAATTATGACTAAAAAAACTGAGCAAAAAGCAGATTATAGCTTGAATTTAGGTTTCTGATTTTGGTTTAAACATAAGGTATCCTGAGAAATCTCTCTGTTGTCAACAACAGATTAAATTCTCAAGCTCCCGCTTTGTATTTGTGTCCAGACCAGACAGGATTCAGCGTTGGCCCGGTGTCAGATTTTTCTTGATGTAAAATTTCCATGCTGTTCGTATACCACAGTGCCAGACACAGCCAGATTAGTAATAGAAACAGTGTGTCACTGCAAAGCAGATTCCTTACTCTGGAGTCAGAAAAATAATTTGCTCGTAGCTATGGAAGGGCACGTTTCTTCCTACCAGGAAATTTTTGCACTGCCAGACGGATTCACAAAACCTGCTTACCACACGTGGTTCACAGCCCATCAAACACACTCATCTACCACCTTGTCTCTCCCACACTGTCCTAGACGGCAAAAACCAAAACAAAATGGATTTAGCAAAACCATCCTACCTATGCAGCCCAACAGAGGAGGAGTCTATACAGGACAGATAGGCATGGTACAGGTGTCCATGGTCTCCACATCTGGCTGGTTACCCCACTTGAAGGCAGATGCTGTGGCTGGGAGCCCAGACTTGGTCAGCAGCCCAGGAACCACAACACATGGCAGGTGAAAGCAAGGCAATCTTCAAAGGCCTGGCCAAAGCTCAGGAAATCGGGGTTTGTCTACAATAAGCAAAGGTACCTTGCAAAGGGTGAACGGGCAGGAGCAAGTGTTCAAAGGCAGCTCAGGAATCACAGCCAACTTAAAGTGAGTTTTGAAGCTAGAAGAGGAGCAAGGCTTCGGGAGCCAGGCTGGAGATGAAGTCAACAGCAGGACTCAAGGCAGCCCACATAGTCTGAGTGTGTCTCCTTCACACAAACACACCTACCTGCAGACTACAGCAGCACATAACAACTGATAGCCAGAAGTCACACCCAGAGGACATCTCTTCCTGAGGCAGACTGTGATTCCTGACGGGCAGGAGTTCCATGGGAAACCAGCTTCTGAAACCATCCACACTTGATGTGTGACGTCCCAAGTACCCAACATCACACAGAGAGGAAAACATGTATTTGATGAGTCCGGATACAAAAATGATCGACTGGAGCAGTGTGATGCATGCATACCTCAAACACTTCAAAAGCAAAAAAAAAAAAAATCATGTGAAGAATAGTTATTTCACAAATTATGGGATTTAAAATTCTTTTTGGCTTTAGAGAAGGATTAATTCCCTCATCCCTTTACCCTTTTAATGTCAAAACTGACACAGTAAAAGTGTTATTGAAACCTGACCAAAGATATCAGAAAAAGAATGAAAAATGAGTAGAACTTTGATAGTAGTTCTGTCTGATCCCCAACATCACAAGAGACTCAGGAAAGTAGCTGCAGTCCTAGAAAGATATTTTATGTGAAAAGAATATATTTTTTTTCAGTTCTAAGACTTGCAATATCATACAGAAGGAAATTGTGTACAAGGAAGCCTGTGTGGATGACAGAAAAATGTCTTCACACATATTCCCAGCTAAATTCCAGCCGGAGCAGACAAACTCAGTGTAAACCATGGACAGGGTACAAACAACAAGTCTAGGACCACAGCAAGCAAAATGCTTAAACTAAACTCATTGTTATGGTCAGGACTTGAGTCCTATGCTCAGATTTAGCACTTTTTTTTTTGTTGTTGTGGTGGTGGTTGCACAGTTTGATTGCTCCTCTGTAAAACAGACCCCTTGAAGGAGAACCGTGTAACCCTTTACAATATGTTTATGCTAGTTAACCTAACAGTTGCAGAAAATAGACCCAGGCACTCCACTGTTTCTGTGGGGAATTGTTGGAGCTGGCATGGACCTGGCCTCTGCTCCCAGACAATTTCTGAGCTTAATCAGGAATTAGCAGAGGTGAAAAATGATGCTCATTGGGCACGCTGGGTAGTGAAGGAAAGATTTTAACAGTGAATTATTAGGACGTCATTTCAAGTCAGTCAGTCTCATTGGCAGACAACAGTCTTGAACACAATTAATTTACTAGTATAGACACAACCTAAGTGTCTGTAAGCTGCTTGGATGTAGAACTGCAGGAAGCTGTGCTTACAAACTCACTGTCATTCATAAGTCTGTAATCAAGCAGCCTCTGGTGGCTCGGCACGAGTAGTTTACGGCATTGTCCAGGTGCCTCTCCCCGCAGGTGGATGTGCCGAAGCAAACCACGACAGTGTTAATAGTCCATTTCAGGACAAAGTCACCCAGATCCATTTCAGCTGTCTTCACTCATGAGTTAAACTAATCCAGCTAGATTTAAACTCATTTGGATTAGGAATAACTGAGCCACCATAGGCATTGCATTCACTGGCACAGAAAATAAACCCCAGTGGAGAGATTTAAAAGGCAGCACAGGGACAGAAGTTTCTGACTCTTCTAACTAGGCGAGAGGATACATAGCTGCACTTGAACATGGATCTGTCCAATGGCCAGAATAGAGCAGCAATACCCGTGTTCATAATTTTAAATAAAAGCTTTCTTCACTATAAAGAATTAAACTAGCGAGTGGCAAAATCGAATGTTCCTGTATTTTTGTGCTGTAGTTGCAGAGTGAGTAAGGTAAGTAGAAGAGAAACAAAAGCAGAAATTATTAGATTGCCTTGGGTGAAGTAATTGACCTGCATCTTCCCTTCCAGCTTGATCATATCTACCAGGAGATTTGAAAAACATTTTAATATTATTGCTAATTATTCAGTCCTTCCCATGATTATAGGTATAAGCCAGCAGTAACTGAAAACAACAGGAATCCAAGATACGTTACTCTTAAGTTATGTATCCATACCATCCAGAACAATTAATATAGGAAGCTCTGCAGGTTTTCTTACCCTGATTCTATTTCAATCCTTCTTGGCACACCACTGAAAAATAAAATCTCTCGTCATCACAAAATGAGTGTGCAGATCTACCAACCTCATTTAGACTCCTTGTACAAAAGCCAGAGGAAAATTAGACACACTGTCTGGTTTCTCCAGCATCATTTTTAGTTAGATGTTTTCAACCTGTGAAGCCCTAAAACTTAAGAGAACTGTGGAGACCCTTGCAGAGAAAATTTAAGCCTATTCCAGCTTGGTTTTCGTGACTGTCTTTTTCAGGCACTGAGACACAGGCAACTGACCATCAACTTTTAAGTTGCAAATCGCTGCTAAAATGGAAACAAAAATATGTCACTTTCCCATTTTACTATAAAAGAAAATTGTTCAGGAAAATTACAGCTGCCAGAGTAGCGGTGACTTTTGTCTCCATGTGATCCAATATGTTCACTGCTTCACAATGCTTCTGAAGGACCAAAACTTTGAGATGTTCATGTGATATACTATAGAGTCATGTCAATGAGGAGCCACAAGCAGAAGCAAACATGCAGGTCACTCCTGTCCACCCTAGTATGGTAGCACCTTAGGTTTTACTCAGCAGAGCTGGGAAGGAAGCATTAGTATTGCCCTTAAGCCTTGTGCTGTTTCAACTTTATGAACCAGAAACTGCCTGATATTTCTATAATGCAATCTGTGTATGGATCATTGTTTCATATTACACTCAATCCTACAACCAGTTTCTCCATTAAAAGGTGACTTCACCCTCCATTCATCTCTTCTCCAAAGAAATGATCGTTCTTTCAGTGATCTTTGATTCTCCCGGATGATTTTCCTGGGACCAGAAAAATTACTATGCCTCTTTCTGTTCATATATATGTCCTATCCACTCCTACCCAAAACCAAGGGAGGTTTATTTCACAGAACCACAGAAAAGAGATTCTGAAAAGTTGTCTGATCTTCTCTTTTCTCCAAGCCATGGTATCTCATCCAGTTTAAACCATTTCATCCTTTGCAGTCATTCCTGACGTATCCTCCTGTCCCTCCTCCATACCATGAAATACTACGTCCCCTACAAGTTTGGTATATTCTTACCATCCTTTGGACAAGCAATTCTCTGCCTGGTCTTCCCCATCATTAACCCAGCCACACTCTGTGTCACCCCTTCACAGACAGCCATAACTGACCCTGTACCTTCTTCCTGCCTGTCTTGTTCTTCAGGTTGCTTTCTGCCCCTTGTATCTTTGTACTGAAGATATTGCCATCATCTTCCACAACCAGATGTATTGAATTCACCTCTTACAGGATCCACCCACACTCGTTATGACTTCCTCCAGAGTTCTCTATAAATACAAATACAAAATTAAAAAAAAGTACACTGAGCATTTACTGCAATATATAATTTGCAAGAAGAGGCATGATAAGCACATTGTTTTAAATACAGAGCTTGATTTTCTCCTCATCTACAGAATACATTAATCCTGCAGAACAGCAGGCAACACTGCAGGAAATAATGTCGCAATATTGTAGCAGCCACATAGGAAATCACAACGTGGGACCTTACTGGAGGAGGAGGTGATTTTATTTTTAAACAAAAACATCTTCATTCATTCATACTCACCTTCTCATATCCACATACGACACTAAAATGTGTGAGGCCAAGTCATCTGTCTAGCATCCAGGCAAGAAGCCATGTATATGCAGGTGCTGTGTCTACGAGTCCTTGCAATAACGTGGGAGACAAGGGACACCAGCTGTTGGGTCCTTCTCACATCTGGGTTCCTCTTATGCTGGTGACTATGTTCTGGTTTTAGACCCAAAAAAAGTATTAACACTTTTGAAAGTACAGCACTCAGTGCATTGGTATGTACCTCAGGGTTTTGTGGGTATACTGCTGATAATAATAATAACAACGGAAAATGTGTAACGCTCCCATGAATGAAAGGGCTTCTCTGGGCTCTAAGACAGACTCAATTGTTCAGCTGCTTTTCTGACCTCCCTGCATTGTCATCCCAAAACAGTAGCCTAGCAGTGAACTACTGTGGCAAGAAAACAGCACTTTCTGGAAGTAAGGGAAAGACCATGCTGCATCCCTGAAGAAAACAAAAGGGATTAATCTAAACATGTCAGCAGCTCAGTGCATGGCCAGAGGGCTGCCCACATTCAACCCTCAATGTGAGTTTCATGTTGAGACTTGGCAATGAGAGTGGTTCATAACACCATATTTCGGAAAGCCGTGGTCACTTTGGGGCTAGAAGGTGGCCTTTGCCCAAATTCTGATTTCAGACTTTTACCAAAAAAAAACGAATTGTGAAGAAACTTTATTTTTTTTAAAGCTTAAAAACCACACAGTGAGACCCCTAGAAATTCCTGCCAAAGAATAAATACTGCCACCTGAAGCAAGCATTGTGCTAAAATAGTGCTTCATGTATAAATTGAGTTGGCCCATAACAAATTAGCACTATTTTGTAGAAATGTCTCAGATGCAATATAAAGATAATAATATATAATGGAAAATATATCTAATTGATGGAATTTTGAAATCATCTTGACTTTTTTACAGTAAAGTTCTAGGGATTGCATGACTTTTAATGTAACAGCGTAATAATTACATTACTTCCAAACACTGCATTTCATAGCTGCATATACATACATACACATACATATACACACACACTTGCACTTATGTATGACGTGCTGCAGATTTATACAACCGAAGACATTTTACTCAGAGTTGCGTCAGTTAATCTCATATGTTTAATGGCAGCAGATCTTCTGCTGAAGAAGTCGTGTCTCCAGATTACAAGATGAGAATCTGTCCCGTGGAAGTGGCTGTGATCTACAACTTGCACTGTGTCGGAGCAGTGGCAGCCAACAATATGTTGCAGTCCAGCTATGCAAAATCAGAAGCCTGCGCACATTGAGGGAGACTAGAAGAAACAGCCCTTCAATCCCCTTTTGAATAACTTACATTATTGTGTAGCTAATCATATGCCACCCTGCAAAAGGAAAACATCTGCAAAGTTCGCTTCATAAGCCCTGTGCACATGAAGTTCTCATCTGGTTGGTTGGTTTGTGCTTTTTTCACTTTTCATAACAAGGCGGTAATGGAAATGAAGACTTTTTTTTTTTCTGCATAAAACAGGACTGCAGAGCAAGATTACATCTGCCAGGAATGACGTATCTTTGCCTCCATGCAAGGCACTGACTGCTTGACAAACAAAAACCATCCTGATAGTGTCACAAGTCTATACAGGTGTGATGGAGGGCTGCTTTTCAAGCAGAGCTCTGATTTATCTCACTGCTATGAAAAAAGCCCCATGGAGCAAGGCAATTTCAGGGTCACCACTCGTCTGCAGACAAGGAGGAACATATGCCATCTGGAAGCAATGTAAATGAAATTTCTGCATGTGGCAGTGCTACTCCTCTGGCTATTCTAGGGCTTGATCCCACCCTCCCTGCCCACATCCCACTGAAGGAAATGGAGGTGAGGAAGAGCCTGAAAGGAAGATTTCACTCTTTATGGACATAGGTGAACATTTCATCATTTATATCCTGGATATAAAATTGTCATGCAGTCTGAGTAGTTGTGGTTTTCATGTGTACAAACAATAATAAGTATTTGTATGGACCTGAAGACAAGCACTTTTAAAGGTGTTTTATCAGAGAATCCTTACTGTGGAGAGAATCCTACTTAAGCCATTGAATATTTTAATAATGTCATTCTTAGGGAGCAAAACATTATAGACCTGACATTACTACGTGGGCCAGCCAGAAACAGGGTTTCAGGGATGGAAAATTCTCTTTCACATTATTCACCGAGGCAATAAAAGTGACAGCAGCAAAAGTCACCTTTTTTGCTGTACACTCCTGGATGAGCTTTGTCAGAACACATGATCAGAGAGATATAACAATTTAGCATTGCAAAGATCAGATGAAAAAAAAGTGCAGTGGATCTGCTTGGATTAGGCTGCTTGCAGTGAAATGACAGTAACTATAAAAAGGAAATTTCAGGAGCATTTAAGACACTTCAAACTTGACATAGACATGACTGCAGGATTTTTGCTTCTTCGCCTGAACTCAGTGGGCATTAAGGGTGCTCAGCACCATGCAGGAGCAAATCCTTTCCTTCCTCTTCTTGCCAAGCATCTCTGCCTTTCAGATATTCTTTGATGCGTCTATGGCTTCTCGCTGCTACCCCTTTATTCCTGAAACGTGCACTGTTTAGATAGGTGTTCCAGTGCATGTCATAGGCAGCTCTGCTCATAGTCTAGCTTTTGGATTTCTTGTCACAATCTGTACACTTAACATTTTCTATTGTTTTTGTCTAAGCACAGCAGTGCTCCCATGTTCAAGTGCCTGGATAGACCCTTTTCTGCAACTCTCCCCAGCTGCTAGAGCAAACATGCAACTGTCCTGGTGGAGACAGAAGTACTCAGGAGCACCATGCTTCAAACACTTGCTCCTGGCTGTACTATTTACTGCTCTGCGCCAGCCCACCAAAGACCAAAAAGTGCTGCATCCAGCTCTGGAGCCCCCAATATAAGAAGGACATGGACCTGTTGGAGCAGGTCCAGAGGAGGGCCACAAAGATGATCAGAGGGCTGGAGCACCTCTCCTATGAGGAGAGGCTGAGAGAGTTGGGGTTCTTAAGCCTGGAGAGGAGAAGGCTCCAGAGAGACCTTATAGCAGCCTTCCAGTACCTAAAAGGGGCCTACAAGAAGGCGGGAGAGGGACTTTTTACAAGGACATGTAGTGATAGGACGAGGGGGAATGGCTTCAAACTGGAGGAGGGTAGATTTAGATTAGATATTAGGAAAAAATTTTTCACTCTGAGGATGGTGAGGCATTGGCACGGGTTGCCCAGAGAAGCTGTGGGTGTCCCATCCCTGGAAGTGTTCAAGGCCAGGCTGGATGGGGCTTTGAGCAACCTGGTCTGGTGGGAGGTGTCCCTACCCATGGCAAGAGGGTTGGAACTAGAGGTCCCATCTTTAAGGTCCCATCCAACTCTAACCCTTTGATGATTCTATAAGTGGGCACATGTCCAGGAGAAAGCATTTGTAGGATGATTGCCCTGCTCTGTGTCAGTCCACTTCAGTAAAGTTACATGATATGATTAACTTTCCCATGCTGTATGATGGGCAGATCTGCTTTTACCCTAGCTTTTGGTTTGTGTGTCAAGACACACTTCTACTTTTTGTATCTGAATAAAGAATATGGAAAGAATCCAGACTTCCATTGCTTAACCTAACACATTTTTTGTCAACCCATATAATATTATCAGAAAAATGCCATTAAGATATGCAAACCTGTGTGCAATGACACAAAGTTCACAGTGTCAAGAACCATGCAAGCAGACACCATTTTCTCCAGAGCTGCCACCTTGTATTAGGAGAGCAAAGTCTCTTAAAACAATTTGCAGCAGGATTATTTTTGGTCCTGAGTAAGGCCACCTGCATGTCCTCTAAACTAGTAGGGCAAAACCGACCCTGTGTCCCCCTGTGGCACTGGAAACGGTGCAGTCTGCTGGAACGAGCACAGTCTAGGCAGCAGCAAAGTCCTGAGCCGTAACTAATCCAACACAAGCAACTGATTCATTCTGTGGCCTTAGGCAAATCCCTTCACTCCCCTGCTTTCGTTTCGTAAAGTGAGAACAGCAATATGCACTTTGCAGGGATGCTGCGGTGATGCCAGTGCCTCCCAGCCACACTTTCCAAGGAAACTTTAGCCTGCCCACGCAGAAAGCAAAGCCAGTTCGGTCCCATGGTGCAGGCTCAGTGGAGCAAAAACAGAACTGTGTAGAGGAAATTACCGAATTAGAAAGTAGAAAGCAGAGCCTGGAAAACAAAGGCTGAAAAGGCATTGCATTCAAAAAGGCACCGGCTCCTTTGGGAGTTACTGAGCTGCTCTGGCAGATCATAAATTCTGCTTTTTCTACCCCTGTTTAAAAGTTTTGGCAAAGTCCATGAGGTGAATAATTTACCTGAGGTGGAACTTAGGAGCCATTTGATGTGACTGTGATTCTGACAAAAATCAAAAAGGAACTTTTTATGCAGACACTTGAGCCAGCATTATCAAATCCATAAACAATATCAATTTTCTGTGTATGTCATGCTTCTCTTCTGACTGGTTCTTACTATCAGCAAGCAGCCTTCATTTTTTACACAATACTGCAAAACACAATAGGTATCATCAAGGAAAGAAAAAAGCAACAATTGAGGCAGTCTATCAAAGCCTGTCATGTTTTAACTGAGTCTCAACCACAGCAAACAACAAAATGTGCCAACACCAGCAACTGAAGGAAGATGCATTTACAAGATAAAGCTCGGCCTTCTCCATGCTAAAGCACCCACTCGGGCAGATGAAGGGTGTACATGTTCATCGCTTGGAGCATGTGGCTGGTGAGAAGGTATTCCAACCCTACAGCTGCAATATTGGGCGGTAATTGGACACGTCTGTCCCATTCTCTGTCCCTGCATGACAGGACACCTGTGATATGTCTTCTGACTCTGCCATTCTCTGCCAAGTCAATCCTCTCATTAGCTTCCTTAAACACCACCTGTCTGTGTTGAGAAATCATTCTGAAACAGCAACATCAGCGTGTTACACCTTGCTCTTTTAGGAAGCTAGCTGCAAACATCATGGATCTAAAAGCAAAGTGCGCAGCCTGAGCATTGCCACCTATTTTGACCATTCCCCTGGTCCTCAGTGGCCTGATCCTATAAAATTAAAAACTAACTGGCCACTTTTTTTGGAGGGAATACTGAAATGCCTTGTGGTGAATTATTCCAAACAACTACTCCACAGCCTATGCAGCCACAGGATTTAACCAGGAGAGGAAGGAGATTTTTCGGGCAAATGTTTTACACATAACTGTGCACTTAGTTGAGTGTAATTTTACTGAAACTTCTCTTTGACCCAATCCATTTGCCTCCTTTTAGGACAACTTTTTATAGGTTACTTGAATCCCTGTCAATGGCTTAGGAATGATCTTCTGCACTTTCATGACAGATACTGTCATTACTCAATTGATTCCCATAGAATTATGATAATTACACCTATTAATCTGTCGGTACTTCTACAGCCCATGTTCCTGCCTTCAGTATAATTCATCCCATCTATTTACAGAGTCATCATCTTTTTTTCCTCATAGCTGAGTCACCAGTCCCAGTACAGTGACACTTTATGTTTCTTTGAACTCTCTCGTTGACATCTGTACCTGTTGTATGAATTTCAAGAGGAGGTCCGTTGTGACTTTCTCTGGAGGTCTACGGAATGCCCTCCCATTCTTCTTTTATCTGACACTAATCCATTAGGAGAGCAAGGTAGAAGGCATGCTCCTCATATGCCTGGTTAGATCACTGCACAGAGTAAGCCTTTGCAGCAACCCTACCAAGTTAAAAAATTATTTCCTTGCAGCAGAGAACGGCATAGCATGCATCCCAAATCCCACAACTTTGTGACTGGGCTTTGCAGCCACCTAACAACATTAGAAGACAATTACCATGCAAAGTAGGGAAACACAATCTGACAGCATAAAGGTTTAACCAGAGACAGAACTGTCTGCGTTACAACGGATAGCACTGCATCACACACTGCGGTGTTTGTGTACACAAACCCCTGCCTAGGTTAAATAGTCCTGCTGCAATTTTTTTTTCAGTGGGAATTCCATGTTAGATTGTGACAGGAACAAGAGAGAAAATGTGAGGGAAGGAGACAGCTATTTTCATTCTGTTTTATCTGATGCATTAAGAGTAGTTTTTCCTATTCCGTTTCAATAATTTATAGCAATAGTATGCAGTGCCTTCAAGATCCATTTGCAGGACATTTGGGCCCAGATTGTTTCCTGTCAGCTGCACAGCAAATCCTCCTTAGACCCCTCAACCCTGACTTTCCAATGCCTACATGGAGGGCTAAGGACGAACCAGCAGGTTGCCAGGACACTGGCCACAAGGAAGGCCCAGAGGGATTTGGGACTATCACAGAAGATAAGAACGAATCATTGGAGGCGTTTGTGCGCAGCCATTGCAGACCCAGCAGGCTCAGACCACAGGAAGGTCTCCTTCATCTGTAACTGGGGTCTGAGGCAAGCCACTGCAGCACAGAAGGCTTTTCTAAAAGGTTAAGCAATTTATTTTTCCCGTCTATGAAAGTACATAGGCCTTGGGAATAATTTCCACCCCACTCTCCACCTCTCTTCAGCTCTGATACACGTTAAAATACATAATATGCAGCTAAAGCCATTGCTAGGCTGGTTTACAGCTCTCTGCCTGTTTTTCCAGTTTCAAAGCGTTAACCATCCTGGAAAAATGTGCAGAAGAAGTATTTGACACATATTCAAAAATAAACAGCTGGAGGAATAAAGGGGTGGGTGTGCAGGGACTACTCATTACAGTCCCTCCTACAAAAAACCTAGAAAACAAAGAAGATTAAGCTGTTCAGTAATTATTTCAAAACTAAGATGCACAAGGAGGTGAGGAAAACAGTGCATTCATTAAAACTATGCAGGTAGCAGCAGGCTATTGTCAGCACCTTAATCACGATCCCTAGTACAGCAACAACTAACGCCTTCATTTTGTTTCAAGGACACAGTCAATAGCAAGGTGCTGTTGTACCAGCATGAATACTGTGGGATGGATGCTGTGTTTCAGGAGACCATTGTTCCTTCCTAGCTCCCAGAGGAAAGGGATTCATTGCTGAAGTGTATTTGTGCTAAATTATCACACCCACATTGGCCAGTGGAAGAGCAACGGGATTCTACCCATTCCTCTTCCCTTGCCCGTTTGCTCCCAAATGATAGGAAAAAGAAAATGTTTTCCCATTTATCCCTGCCTGACCAGACCCGATTTCCTAAATAACACCATATGAAGGCTTCAAGGCAGGTAGCCCACAGGCACAAAACCCAGATATCTCCAATGCCTGAGTTGTCTAATGCTGTTCTGAAAGGAGAGCCTTGCAACTCAGGTATGATGTTGATGAAATATTACCGTCATTCCTCCTGAAAGTGAATCAATTTATCACAGTGTTGTTGGCTTTTATTCTAGAAATTCCAGATACAAAATGAAAAATATCATAGCACTAAATATTTTGCAGTTATAAATGAATATAATTATAGATTTCATACTATCTATAAAATGTTCTTGCTCAGGAGAAAACAGGTATTTTCTGTTGTTGTGATATTCCTGGCAGTTGATAGAAATGCAAAGTTAAACAACAGAACCTCCTTTAATTTCACAGTCTGTGATTCTTTCATAAAACTTTTAAAGATCAATTATGTCCCATCAATGCAGAAGTCAGGCTGAACTAAGTGATTTATGCATAAATAGCCTTATACAGTCAACTACCATAGAATAAGCAACTCATCTGTTAAACGTACATTCAAAGAACCGTTATTTTTGGCACTGTACTATACTTTACCATTACATTAATCTTTCTGATTCTTCATATTTTCTGTCATGGAGGCATCTTGTCGTACATGCAGTTTTGTGTGACTTTCATAAAACTTGTACAGTTGAACAAAATAGAAATTGAAATCAGAAAGCAATTGTTTACTGATGGGCCTGTGCAATGTCCGAAACACAAAGTGAAAATGGTGAATTAACACTTTTCAAAGTAACCCTCATTTTTTAGGTTTATCTCACAGTTACTTTGCTTAAGCACAAAAAAAGAAAAGGATTAATTTGCTTTGCTTTCCCCTGGAAAACAGAGGAAGTGTTTACATTCCAGTAGAAGCTGGAAGCATGGCTGGGTGTGACATTGCAATAGCTTGTTGGACCTTTGACATTAAACTGAAGGCTTGCCTAAAACCTGAAGGCACTATCATGTGAAGCAGAGCTAGCGGCAGTCAGACAAGTCTTTGAAAACTCATTCTCCAACTCAGAGAGGATAGAAATATCAGGTAGCCAACATAGAATCATAGAATGGTTTAGGTTGCAAGGGAACTTGAAGATCATCAAGTTCCAACCCCCCTGTCATAGGCAGGGACACCTCCTACCAGACCAGGTTGCTCAAAGCCCCATCCAGCCTGGCCTTGAACACCTCCAGGGATGGGGCTTCCACAGCTTGTCTGGGCAACCTGTTCCAGTGTCTCACCACCCTCAGAGTCAAAAAATTCTTCCTAATATCTGATCTAAACCTGCCCTCTTCCAGTTTGAAGCCATCCCGCCTCGTCCTATCACTACATGTCCTTGTGAAAAGTCCTTCCCCAGCTCTCCTGTAGGCCCCCTTAAGGTACTGAAAGGCCTACATCTGGTAGTAGAGCCTGCATGCTCTGGTGAGAGCTGAAGAAAATTGTGTCTGCCTTTTTTTTAGCTCTACAGTCTATAGTAATCAGTAGTTTTACCACCAGGTGTACCTCTCAATGCCATGGCAACACAGCAGGCAGTGCCCACAGCTAATGCTGAGTGGGGAGCAGCAGGGAGCCCTTCTGGATCTGGTACTTCCCTGCCATTGCAGGGCAGCTGCCAAGCTGTCATGCTGCAAAGGTGAGAGGCAGGATATGTCCCAGCATGTAGCATGGCAGAGCCCTGACCCAGGGCAACAAGAGGCTGTTTGTTGTCTATTCAAAGAAATCACAAATTATAAGAGCAAGATGTTGGTGTATGCTGGCACCGTCATGAGTCTGAGAAATGGTCTACAGAGTCAGTATCAAACCAGAGATCTTCAAAAGTATTTTTGGAGTAGCTTGTAAAAGATACCTGCATACCAGGGAAAATGCACTCATAAATAATTTCATTCCACATTTTTAACCAAAGAATTAGAATTATATCATGGTGGCTCTTTAATCGGGCAGAAGAGCTACTAGGTATTTTGATTTTTGCTGTTGAAGAGTCCTGCAAGTCCAAACTCAAAACAGTACATAAACTGAATGCTAAAGTTGAAGAAACAAGCAGTATCTATTCAGTCAATGTCTAGAAGAGCAAAGCATCAACATTCAGAAATCCTTTTTGTATTCTTAAGTCTATGATCATCCAGTGGAGTAAATGAGTTGAGGTGCATCTTTAAAAATCTCCCTGTAAAGTAAAAGATTGGAGCGCATTACAGCAATACAAAGCTTATGGCACATCTAAACCTCTTATCTACAAGAAGCAGAAGCAGTTACGACACTGTCATACCCAACAAAACCTCCCTAGAAAACCAAGAGAGAGTAGGTTATTCTGCCAGCATTAGGGTGAGTATGTGGGAGAGCATGAGAGAATCTAGAAAATATGCTTCTCTTTGGGCCTGATTTATTGTTATTTGTCTAACAGTAGTGTGGCTGAGCCTCTCAGCACTGCAGAAAGAGACCCTCTGGGCTGCTTTGTGTTGTGCTGGCGGATGGTGGATGGATCGCTCTGCCCTCAGTCCGGCTCAGCCCCCTCTGTCTTTCATAACGATGCTGTGAGAATGTGACTATCTCAGTGCGTTGCAAGAAGTTACGATCAAAAAAACAAACAAAAAAAACGAACCCCAACCACAAAGGCTTAGAGCCCTCTATCCAGAAGTCACCAGCTCTCAGGAGGAGAATGAAGGAACTAGGAAAGAAAGGAAACTCCCATCATAACACAGTCTTATCAGAGGCGCTTCCTCTGCTGTGTCCTTACATGCTCTGAGCACCAGGTACTTACAGAATATCACGTTTTACTGATCATCCCATACTTAAGTTCAGCTAATGGTCAGTACCAGTTATTCAATGAGTTGGTAGAGGAGAGATTTTAAATTGTGCTGAAACACAAATACGACCCACAAGACCGTACTCTGCAGATTTTATGCACGTGCTAGAGCATCATCGCTCACAGTTCAAACACAGAAAAGGTTTTGAAAAACAAAGCAGAATGGCTCTGATTCCACACTATTCTGCATCCTGCAATCTTTAATATATGTACAAAATGTAATGCAGCCAAACAAAAGCAGTGCTTTTCATCCACTTCCCAGTGACCCTAGAGAGGTACCACTCCAGGTAGATCACATATAACTTTCAACACACAAGCAGTGTAATGCTACTTCTGCTTTTCCAACAGGGTAGCAAGAGCTCCTGTTTTGCTGGATTGGGCCCTAAATAACAACTTGCCATACTAGACAAAGGAAAACACAATATTTTCTATTAGATAACTATTTTAACCTCTTCTAAGTAAACAGAGCGCAAACTGAAGGTTCAGTCTATCTGGCTGGAAGGCTCATTTCGTTAGTAACGGGAATTTAACCTGTAGGAAATGTCAGGGAGGAAAATTAATTTCGAACATGCCTATCTGAACATATGATCACAGCACTCAGAGAGGCACCTCACTTAGAGGTCCCTGGCAATGGTGAGAAAGGTGTTATTAAATTCCTGAGAAGAACAGCAGATGCGGGAAGGAAATAGGTCCCTGCTACTCTCCAGTGTGAAAGGGACTGCACCACACAGATATGGGCAACTACAGCAGGGTTACCCTTAACAGAGGTTGCTTCTTTCCAAGAAGCCACCTGGAGGTGGAAAGGAGTTTCTGTGATGCTGCCTTGATGGGGTAGCTCCCTCCTGCTCCTGCATGAAGGCGAGGTTCTCCTCAAGGACTTCATGTACTGAGAGGTTCCCACCCTTCCTCAGCTGCAGGGAAGCTGGGTGACCAGTGCTATCCCTGAACAAGACACAGGTAAACACACGTTTGAGGGCAGAGATGTCAAGGGTATTGCCACTGTTTCTTCCTGGAAGGGCTAAGGTAAGATCATGTGAGAGGATGGCCAGTAACTCCCCTATGGTAAAGAAAGGGCGAGAGTCTCCATGACTGCCATGTTACTTGTGTTACTATATAGTAAGAGGCAAGTTTTTTGTCCTCATTTCTCTGCTATGCTGAGATCCTTCCTGAGCTGTTCCTCCCACAATTTTGTGTTGCTGCAGTTTTGCTTGTCTTTGCGAAGCAGAAGAGCACCAGCGTCTCCTGTGGCTTAGGAAGAACTGTAAAAACCCTGATTTGAAAGGACCTCTGGGCCTGCTGCCTGACTGCTTCAGGCAGCAAAGGATTCACATGCTATTGAATTACAGTCTTCTGTGGCTGAAGGGAGCAGCAAGGGAATGCCATGCTCTCTGGCTGATAGCACAGCTGCTGAAGCATCTTTTTACAGATTTTAAACATCAGCTCTCTCTCCTATAGTAGCTGTGTTGCATAAACAGCAAAAGCAGTGCCTTAGCTTTCAAACTAGCATCCAACTGCTGAGAACATCTTAGCCTGATGTCTGGTGGGGTTAGTCTAGAAGTATATATAAATGTATATATACTCCTGCATTACAGAATTATGTCATACACACATACAATAATGCAAACATGCCTTACATAAGATAAGCACGTTTACATGAGGTATCCCAACACACATAACTAAAGTCCTGTGGAATCATCCATATCAACGTTATGTACTATAGAACAGAAATAGTTTTTGTATTATTTAAATTCAAAACATTTATAGGTTTTGATTTTAAAATTATATGTGTCCAGTCTTCAGAAAATTATGCAGGTATGCACACAAATATGAGTCCATGTGCATATATCTAAAAGATTACATATGTATATATACTGCACATATAAAATCCTACACGGTATGTATATACATACATTCTCTGTAGTATGACTGTTATTATGTGAGAAGAGAATATAA
This sequence comes from Pluvialis apricaria, assembly GCA_017639485.1. Lineage (NCBI taxonomy): Eukaryota > Metazoa > Chordata > Aves > Charadriiformes > Charadriidae > Pluvialis > Pluvialis apricaria. Next base: position 101,411,836 of record CM030009.1, read on the forward strand.
CAGCTTGTTTCCAGGGAAATTACAGCTAAGGCCCTTAAACGCATCTTTCCTCTGCCCACATGAAGAACGTTTGAGGTAGTGGGGGAAAAAAAATTAAGACCATGGTATGATCTCACACTTGCATGCAAGATAGAAGTTTGCAAGGCTATGAAGAATGCAGGGATATACTTTTTCCTCCAGCTGCCAATGACTGCTGAGGTCAGATACTGTGAGCCAGGAGATGTTCTCTCTCATAGAGACAAGACACCACCAAGCTGCTGGTGACTCTCATCTCGCTCCTTGGCAAAGTCTTCCACTAAATTGAAGAATTGGCATCATTTTGAAGGTAGCAAGGAAAATGTGTCAAAAGCAGCGGTAAAGTGGCAGTGAACCTACTTTCTCTCCTCCTCCTTTGACAACCTTACATACCACACAGTCATACACACACACAAATTATCTACCCTTATATTTATGAATGTATTTCTCTAATGCATATGTACATACATGCCCAACATAGAGTGGTTCTACACGAGTTTAGGACAAATGGCTAAAAGCATGTAAAAACATATGAACGTCTACATGTGCACAGATTATCTGGGACTCTTGTCTATTATCTGTTACTCACATGCAGAACAAATGCAAACGAATGGATAAAACTGCACAAAGCTGTGTCTTTTACCTATTTTATTTATTTATAACATTTACGGAGGATTTTGCAAAGCTAATTTTCAATGGTTACTTGCCATTTTACAAGCATGTTTAACATCTGCCGTGTCAGGTAAATGTGTAGCTATTTACTCTTCTGTAGAGATGGTGCTGATTACATAAAGGAGCAGGTGTATTTCTTGGGTAATGCAGCTGAAACAGAAATATTTTGTCCCAGGGGAAACCAGCCATGATGTATGAAATGTGCTGAGGATACAGGATGCAGTGCTTACTAGGAAAGTCTCAACAAATTCCCTTGCAAGGTGTGCAACCTCTGTACATCGGGAGCATCACCACCAGGTACCTGAACATGCTGTAATGAAATTATTGCACCGACAATTGCAGACTCTGTTCTTTCAACAGGGAAGCCAACAGCAATTTTCCTTCTCAGCAAGAGACACTAACTAAGCCTTTTTTTTTTCTTTCTCTCTGCCTCACACAAACCCACCCACATTTTGCGTACAACAGCCCTTTATATGCTTTTCTTTCCTTTGGGGACCATAGATGTCCTGACTCCACAAGTGCGTGCAGCTGGCCAGGAAGCTGCTGTGCAGCTTCATTACTGCAATGGTCATGAACTGTGCCAAAACCTATCACTTTCTGCTCCTGTGCCAGTACCATCATTTGCTCTAGGTGTGCTCCATGTTTAATCTCGAATTACAGCCCATACCCATCACTGTCTGCCCTGATGGTGTTCTCCTCCCCTGTGATCAGTGTTCAGCTTCCCAATCATACTCGCATCTGCCTTCTGCACCCTTCTCCTTTTCAGCTTAGTTTAGATTTCCTTTCATCCAGCCAAAATATAGCACCTCCAAGCCATATCACACATAGGCAGCCTGTCTTTGGACGAAGTTACCTCACAGTATTTACTATGTAATTTGGTACCTCGCTTCTTGATGGGCTTTACTCTGGCTGCAGGCAGATCTAGTCAAGGTATGTTAATTAGCAAGCAGTCAGACCTATGAAATATTGGCCTGGTAATTATCCACTGAAAATTTTCATCTTAGTGAACCCGTTTTAGCCCACTTAAATTGCTTCCTATCAGCCCAGCAGGGTTACTTCAGAGGTAGTGACTGGTACAGTACAAAGAGGGTGAACCTCACTAATGAAAAACTCCCCCTGAGAGTAGTATGCAAATGGGATTTGTTTCATCCTTTGTAGTTAGCAACTCAAACTGCTGTTTGGCTGCCCCACTCGTTAGAGCAAAGGCATCGTGCTGGATATACACGCTGCCCTCTATCCCTGTTTTGCTTCGTTCCTCAGTAAAATTCACGCTCAAGAAGAACTGAGCATTCAGTATAGTTCAGTGAGCGACACAGCACAGAGGAGCAAGGCTCTTGCAGAGAATATAGAGCCCCGCTGCAGCCTTCTCACTTCTGAAAGCCCAAGTGGTTTCCAAACATTATGCCTTTCCTTGTACACTCTGCGCACAATCTGGAAATTCATAAAAGGGTTTTAGTTCAGAATTGCACAGAAAGGTCAATGAAATACTGCCCTGCTGGCACAGTTCAGCGTTAGGTGCTGCTCCGACTTAATAAATTGTGAGAGACCACAGGGTCTTGCCTGATGGAGAACTTCCTCGGTGGATTTTTAATAGCTCTTTGATCTGAGGCTTCACAGTGTGATGCACAGATTGACTGAAAGTCACAATGATGTTACTAAAGTTTGAGTGTTGTTTGATTGGTACAGAATTGTACCAGCTCCCCTTGTCTCCTGTGTCATTTAATTTTATCTTCTTGAGCTTCTTCCCTGACATTTCTAATCATACAGCAGATTTTTGTAAAGGCCAGGGGGGTGGAGGGTGATGCAGGACACTGGATTGTTCTCAACCTTTTGCAAATGCAGTGGCCTACCACAGTAATTCTGTCTTTTACAGTGTTGCTTTCCTGGAGTTCTCCTCCATTCTTCCATCACATCTGTACAAGTACATTCAGAGATGAAAATTCAGAAAAAAATAAATATATGAGCACAGACCTTGCAGGAGGTGAGTTTGTCATTATTCTCTTTAATGGCATTGATTTCCTTTTCATTTTCAGTGCTGAAGAGAAAGGAAGAACTGTAAATAAGAGAATAATGCTACTGTCACACTGACATACTGTAATGAACAGCACAATATGCCTTGAATGAAAAACACAGGAAAGTAGTTCTGCAAAGCTACCATTTCCAGGGTCATAGGTGCTGTATTTATGGAGTTTTATTTTTTCCTAGCTTATTGTGTAATGGAACCATTGAAATGCAGAAGCAGAAGGTGCTCAAAGGGTCACGTAGGACAGCCCTCCATGAGATGCTTAACTCCCTCCTCCGAGGATGGGGGAGTTTGGCATCCCCCCACACCTCCCTTGGTGTCTGGGGACGGAGGCTGCGGGTGCAGAAAGCCCAGTTTATCAGAGCACAGGATGAGCTGCACCAGCCCGGAGTGTTCTTTCTGCCCCTACACGAGCCCTAGACCCGCATGGTAAGGGCGATCTGAGGAAGACTCTGGCCCGGAGCAGACCACTGCTGCACGAGAATAAGTCACCTTAGCACCCTCATGAATGAGCTTTTGGGCAAGCCAGAGACAGACACCAGGCTGAAAACTGCATATCCCTCCTTGTACCAAGACAAAGTGCCCTGTCTCCAGACCCCCACATATCCAATTTGCTGCATGAACTTAACCCAAGATGCTCTATAACTGTGCATGCTGCATTTACCCTAGAGAGAAAGCTTTTCCTAGTATCTAAACTAAATATTCTCTTGATGTAAATTAGACTAATTTATTCTGGTCTCTCAACAGAAAGTAAACCACAGCATAAATTGCTAGTTCCAGAGAGATCCTGTTTTGTGCTCCTGTCATACTCCAAGATAAAGCCTGCCCGTAAGCAATTTGAGACTTACACTTTTCAAATAAGACTGTCACAAACGTAACCCAGCAAGAAGGCAAGGATGGAAAGCTTTGACATTTCTTAATGAGAAAAATGCCTGGAAACACCTCTTTTTAGGGTGATGCTGAGATATGAGTGAGTAACTTGTAGCAATCTTACATAGGAGGGTCAGAGACAACCTGAGAAGATGACTTGGAAAACTTGGTCTGGTGATGACCTGTGACAAGAGAAAGTAAGTCTTCTTTAGTGGAAATATTTCCTGACATAACTATTTGCAGATATTTGAGTTCATCAGTGAGACAGACCCAAAAGGAATGAAACTAGTTGCACTTTTTCAACCAAATCTCATCAAAAACTACCCTTATGGAAAAAGCTATAACGCTACTGGAGAAGGGGGGTGGAGGAAGGGCAGGGGGGTAATCATCAGCTTAAGCCAAGAAGGTCAATGGGGTGTGTCAAGAAGACTGTCTCCAGCAGGTCGAGGGACGTCATCCTCCCCCTCCACTCTGCCCTGGTGAGGCCACATCTGGAGTACTGTGTCCAGTTCTGGGCTCCCCGGTTCAAGAAGGACAGGGAGCTGCTGGAGAGGGTCCAGCAGAAGGTTACAAAGATGATCAGGGGAATGGAGCACCCCTCTTGTAAGGAAAGGCTGAGGGACATGGATCTGTTTAGCCTGGAGAAGAGAAGACAAAGAGGGGATCTCACCAATGCTTATCAATATCTAAAGGATGGGAGTCAAGAGGGTGGGGCCAGCCTCTTTTCAGTGGTGCCCAGCAACAGGACAAGGGGCAACAGGACAAGGGCCAACAGGCACAAGCTGGAAGACAGGAAATTCCATCTGAACATAAGGAAAAACTTCTTTACTTTGAGGCTGGCAGAGCACTGGAAGAGGCTGCCCAGAGAGGCTGTGGAGTCTCCTTCTCTGGAGATATTCAAAACCAGCATGAATGCGTTCCTGTCCAACCTGCTCTAGGTGAACCTGCTTTGGCAGGGGAGTTGGACTGGATGATCTCTGAAGGTCCCTTCCAACCCTTACCACTCTATGATTCTGTAATAGAGTTTAAAAAAAAAATCAACATACAAAGGCATTTGTTTGGTCATTGCAACAGAAGCACAGAGGATATTGTGAATTCTTCTAGACTTCAGCAGAATACCAGTCATAGCGATTTTGCCCCTCTCCTATCTAGCAATCGTATGCTCACATTTTACTTGATCCTGGTCACAGTTCTTTAATTCTTCTTATGGAGCAGACTTTACTGAAACAGATTATTGCACAGCAAGGTCTTTGCTATTTCCTTTGCTGTATTTATCTCTCCAGAGACTTGTGTAGGAAACCAATCAGAGCATCGGCTTCTTTCTGTCTGTGCAGAATCATGAAAGGTTATGAGTTTCACTGCTCAAAACTGCCTTATAGGCGAGTATTTTAAATGAGGCCATTTGGAAGAGAACTAAACCTCAGAAAATGCCATAAACTTCCTTGAAGAGTATGTATTCTTCTGCAAGTTGAACTTAGTTACAAGACTGAATTTACAGTTAACTTCAGTATAGACTTGCAATAGAAGGAAGGAGTAAATGCCATGATGTCATGCTGAGACAGACCTTTATGTGAACAAAAAAATATATATGTGAAATTCTGAAGTACTTGGAAGCAGTGAATCTGAGCATTAGTGTCCAGAGAGGGAATTTATATGATACGCAGATTTATCTGTCCTTATGGGGTCAAGTCTTTTATACCAGTGGCTTAACAGTAGGGTTTTAGTGTTCGTGCTCACAAGAGTTTTATGGCACTGCCTTCCTGAATATTTCTTTGCCTATCAAGCATTCACAGACAGAGTAGGAATAAAGATCAATGTATTTTTAACTTACTTACATGGTACATTTGTTACAGATTATACCAGTTTGAAGACAGACAACAAGTCTCAGAGCATGACTGTGAAGCAGACCTTCAGCCAGAAGATGAGGTCTGCCTATAGCAAAAGACGCACAAAAAACCATACTTAGATGAAGAATTGTTATATGTCAGACATTAAACAACAGACAGAAGGAAAGCCGCAGGGAGAAACAACAATGATTTAACTGTACACCAAGAAATGCAAGATGGGTCTATTCAAAGATGATCTAAAGACAACCTGAAGAGCTGATACACCAGGAAATCACTGGCTCTTCAATACCAGTTCTCCTCAGCTTGTACCTGCCAACGTGACTAGGTTGTTGGCCAGATTTCTGTAGAATAAGCTCTATGAGCAGTTGGGAGGTTTTTGTACATGTATATTAGTTATCAAAAAAAAGAAAAGGACGGAAGAGAGGAGAGCAGCAGCCGAGCAGCAGGAAAGATGTTCAGGGTAGTAGGGCAAGCAGGAGCTCGTGGGAGCTGCAGGGGTAGGAACCTGATGCTCTGGGCCATGCTGAGTGTGCAGAACATGAATGAGAAGAGCTTCAAAAGCCTGATCATCACCCAGAAGTCTGAGGTGAGGCGGATACTGTCTGAAGCCACAGCAGCAAACTAAAGGGCTGCGACAGACTACCTGGGCCCAGAGCAGCAGCCCGGTGAGGGACAAGGAGCTGTGAGATGGTCATGGAGAAAATGGGCTTTGACTCTTCCAGGACAAGCTTGTAACAGGGATATGTTTGGACTGTTGAAGGTGAGTAAAATATCATGCTGGTCCTGTTTACATCGACTTGAAACAATGTCTGCTTCACCTGGTGAAATGGGCTCCACAGAGTTTCCAGGTTCTCTGGGAATAGGCCACCTTTCCCAGGCAGCGCAACTCAAACTGATGTGCATCACTGAAACCCTCTCCCAAACCATTTGCATTTACAAAATGAGCAACTTGTACTTGCAGTTTGTATCTTTATTGCCTTTTCTGATTATTGGTTGCTTAATTTCTAATGCTTTTCTCAGGGAGTTTCTAGATATCAATACTACCATCCTGCAGAGAAGGAACTTGGTAACTGGAAGGTTGTGCAATGTGTTTTAGAAGCAGAAGACAGACCAAAGTCCAGCTCACCTTCACAGCAGAGTCAATACAGCAGCACAATATTTTCAGGTCGCTTTGGTGATATGAAATTTAACTGACGTAAAAATGTAACTGAATACTGTTAGTGTGTGCGTGCCTGCCAAAATCGAACTGTCTCTCACTCCAGCGTGCTCAGAGGCGTCACACAGCTCCTGAACAAGAGGAGTACATCAGCACCACCTCCTGGCAGCTGCCTAACTCCAGATATTTATGAAATAAAGAACAGCAGGAGAAAAAAAAATTATCTCCGTGTGGGAAAAACAGCAAAATCATGCTGTCCATGCACTAATGATAATATTTGCAATTCCTATAACAGTCTTTTGGTACCAGGATATGTCCCTGCTATTTGGGAGTGATGGTCTAAACAGTAGCCAATGCCTTGAATGAATGCAGGGAACTATGGTACAGAGCAGGATGAGACAAACACCAAGACACACATCCTTGACAAAAAAGGACGAGGGTGAAATAAGCCCAAAAGCTCTCCCCACATCACATGTTGTCATCTGAAAATCAAAGCACTCTGAAACTTTAGTGCAATGGCCTGAGAGAGCTTTTGAAATGTGAATAGACATCCTTTGCAGTAAGAAACTCTGAGTACACCCATGCTTTACCTGCTCCTCAGATCAGTGTAGCCAAGACTGCGGTCTCCTTACAAAAGCTGGAAAAGCAATGTCAACATTTGTCTGGAGCAGAGAGAAAAAGCATTTCAAAGATAAGTGCTGGCAGTTTCCTTCAGAAGGTGTTGGATCCTGTACTTGAACATGATGGCCTTGCAAAGGGCAGCAGGTTGATAATCAGCACTATGAAAAGGACCAAGACAGCTTCTTAGCTCTTTCTTAGCACACTTGACAGTGCAAAATGATGATGTAGGAGGGAAATCACCGAGCATAAAATCCTCCCTGACTCTTAAAACTTACATGAGGAAAAAAAGGAAAAAAGCTCTTGCAATACCAAATGAAATTATGTTATACTTATGTCAGTTTTTCAAGCTCTGAGATTACTCAAGCAGAACTGATGGTAACCAGGAGAACAGCCAAACTAAAGTGGCAAACTGAAACCTGTTTATATCAGTGGGAAAGATGAAGGTCCTAAAACAGAAGGAAAATAAACCTTATCATTTTTTAACTAAAATTAAAAAAAAAAAAAAGGAATTTGGGAGAAATCCTGGCTTTAATGTCTCAGAAAGAAGCTGCAAACTTCAGCATTTCATGAAAACTGAACAGAGAACTCTCAGGATCTACACAGAGGGCTTCTAATTAAAGGTTAGAAAATTAACTTGCTCACTCCCAAACTTCAGCAAAAAGGTTCTCAAGAGCACTCTTCTTCTTCTGGTATATATAGCTCCCTTCACTTTCTTGTGGCCAAATACAACTTCTAATATACAGCAATAGACGAGCTATTTGCAGGTATCAGCAAGGGCTAGCACCTTTTTTTTTCCTGACACAGGTGCAAGGCCTTTGTTTTTGCAATGACTTAATTTATTAGTAATTTTTAAAGGTTATTTAAGGATAGCTTCTGCTCATTTACTGAAATAAAGTGTCACAAGTGCACTTGGCTTCTGTCGGAGTATAGAACGACGCTCCAAGGATGGATTCAGTCCCTCTGCTCTTGAGCCTTTTGAAGAGTCACCTGGCCAAATCTCACTGTGGTTCTTCAACAGGAAAGCACTTTATGTTCCATTACACCTGGGGAGAGAAATATTTTTCCCTGGTTCAAAGCTAAATCTCACAGATCCTACTCCAAAAGTTAAGCTGATCAGGGAATCAATGTCTAAATCTGCTTGGAATCGGAAGGAGGGACTATTAGTAAACAAGATGTGTCACAAGTTCATTTCTCACCTACCACTTCCCAAGCATACTAAATATGAGGTATACCGTCTTTACCCAAAAATCAACTGAACAAGTTTCTTTCACTGGTCGGAAAGAACCACAGGGGGAGGCTACACAGTGCACATACATGAAAAAAAAGCCAGATAAGCAGGTCAACCTCTGCTTAAGTACAACATTTTTTTTACCTTCCATTAAAGCTTAACATCTCAAAGCAATATCAAGTAGATTTTCTGACTGGACATCCAACCAGTATTTCAAGCCTGAGACTTTCCTGAGTTTTTGCTACTGAACCTCAAAATTAAGAAAGAGGGGATGAATCATTCTCAGAGCTGTCCATGACTCCACCTCGGGTGGATACATATTGTTGGTAGCAGTGAAGACCATAAGGTAGAAAACACTTGTAACCATTCGTACCCAACTTTCTCCCTGATTGCTCAATGCTTTCAAAAGCTGGGAATGCAGTTTTGCTTTGGTCTGTGCAGCAAGCGCTTGTGCAAAATCAATGCTTTTATGGCACATGGGTGAGACAACCTGCTCCACTAATGTGCTCAAAGCAAACAACCATCTGAAGACACCAGGCACCGCATTGTAGCAGATGCAGCCTTTCTATGCGTGCATTTAAATATATGATAATGTATAGTGCATGTTTGAATAGTGGAACAGCAATCATTCATGTTCCTGAGCTAGGGGATAGTTATTCAAGTTTGTTATGAAAAGCAGGACGCTATTATTGGTTTTATTTATCACTCCTCTAAAGAATAATTATCATTGTTAAAACGCCTAGGTAGCTGGGAATGAATTCAGGGAAAACACAGATGAACAAAAGCACAGCCCCCAAACCCTGTGCTTACACTGCTTTTGTAAATTATAAATAAACAATTTCTTAATGACAAACAGACAGATATAAACATAATAGCTGTTTTCTCTTAAAAGAGGCTTAAAGATCAACTGAGAAGTTTGGCTTACTAAAACATACTCATGTTTTGCAATCAAATGAAATAATTCAAGTTAGAAACTTTTAATTAAAAGTGCTTTATAAATTGCATTCATTATGTATGTTTGCAGTGATATATTTCTTTGCTCTCTGGAGCAATCTGTTTTCCTTGGTTTCTTTTTTTCCCACTCAATAAATTATCCTCATTTACACAAAATGTTAATGCCAAACTCTTTATTAATAGGATAAATATGGACTTCAGTAAAAACAAATTATGTGGTGTCACTATTAAATGATCTGCCCCTTCCCAGCTTAAGTTCACTTTTCAACACCAAGCCTGCCAATGGTTTGGCAGCTGCTTTTTGCAGCACAACACAAGAAACATTTAAAGCAAAGCTTTCAGGAATTACTCCTTTGGGGTGGTCTAGCACAATCTGAAGTTTCCCATGCCTTATTTCGAAACAGGTCTGTGAGCACTTTCCCTTGCTGCACTGACTTTCCTCCCACTGTGCTGCAGGGGATTAGGATGCTCGGGAAAGATGGCGACAGGGTGAAGTGACTCTATTTCTTAGCTGATTTGAACAGTTTGACATTTAAACACGTTTAAGACATGAGCCCTCAGATATATTGTGTTTTCTCACAGATTTTGGCCACTATGCCAGATACCCCATCCTCACAGAGACTACACAGACACAGCTTGATGGCAGGGGGAAAAGACTGCTTCTTATTAAGCTGCAAGGCACATGCAAAACTAGCAGTGTGTCTTGCTTTTCTCATACCATCTTACTGATTTTTTTTCTTTTCTTTTTCTTTTTTTTTTCTTTTGCTATTAAGTACATCATGGCTCTAGTAATAATTCTAGTCCAGCTACTATGTCACACAGTTTCAAAACAGTGTGCTCCAAGAGAGTTACCTAAGTCTGTATGTGGGCACCTAAACACAGCTGGGTTGGTTTGGTACTGTGCACAGTGACTCAGAAAGTCAAGGGAAATTAACTGCTTGGTGGAGGAATGCATTCATCTGTAGTTAGGGAAGCACAGAACCCTCCTAGATAAGTCTATGTCAAATACTGTAATCCTAAAGGATTTTTTTTACCTGAAAACAGTACATTAAACAAAAATAAGTTTGAATTTTTCAGCCATCATCTCACAAGCTCTGCCTCGATTTTTATTATGCCACTGATAATTTGATCACCGTACAGACCCACACTGTGACACGGGACAGAAACTGCCCTTAAGCAACAGCCCAGCCCAGCCTTCTCAAGACTAATTCAGACTTTCACATGTCCTCAGTCCTTTGGCAGGACCAGTCTCAAGCCAGCTGGTGGTAATGTCCATGCATCTTCCCTGTACCATCATTGACCCTTGCACACCTTGTTCTTATTTCTGGGAGCATGACAGGGGAGATCCTGCAAACAACCACAAGTTAAGCATGCCAAGCAGCCACTTGTTGAAGATTGGGAATAACTTCTGTGAGGTTTCCCCCTCCCTGGAGGGCGGCTAATTTTCCCAAAATGACTGCAGGCAGCCTGCCTGCAGCTGTCACCTTTTTATACAGCAGATGAGAGCGATCCTTTCCAAACCTGCCCCTCCCCCTGCCACTTCTTCCCAGCTATCAGTTGCACATTGCAAAACACAAGAACAAAACCTCAGGACATGGCCTTCAATAGTCTCAAATGCTGCCAGCTCTGCCACCCAGGCGGCAAAGAGAGGACCGCTACCTGATGCAAAAAAGAGGGGACAAGGAGGAAACAATGGAAGGTTAGGACAAGAAATGGCTAAAGACCTGATAAGAAGACCCCAGGGAAGCCAATAAGATTGAGATTAGATGAGAAAGAGGACTGACTTCAGAAGGCTGAGGAAGAGACCGACCGTAATAGACGTAGTCAAGAAGGTTCTCTAACCATCAAAGGAACTTCCCCTTCAAAATGCAGAGCATAACTCCAACTTCCTAAGCCTCACCACTCCCCTGATAACAGCCATGGGCTGTGAAGTACCTTGAAAATGGCACTTTTCATTCTCCTTTACTTCTGGTAAACACAGGTGATGACAACCTGCTATCAGTTATGCTATCGCGAAAGTGACAAAGATCTGTGCGATAGAAGACAGTTTTGCAGGTGAAAATTTCTGTTTTTTTTCAGTTTGACTTCTAAAAACCCAAGAATACATACGCATTTCTTTTGAAGAATCAGTAAGGCTGCAAAGTCAAAGATTTAAAAGTTAAAAAATGGTAGAATTAAGTTTTTACAGACAGCCTCAGTTTGTGCAAATTCACTATGTTAGAGTTAATAACTACAGGGTCATATGACATTATGTTCTTTATAGTCTCTACCACATCATTTAATGAATAAAATAAACAGTACCCAACTAAATGAGTATATTTTGTTGCAGTTGTTCAGCGTGATGACCCAGGCCTTCCATGCTGCAGTACTGTTTAACAACAAACACCAAGGGGCTGGGATTCATCTAGGCTTTGATGAACTCGGTTTAGGCATCCGTTCCCGAGCCAGCCATCTACTTTCTCTTTAAGGCAATGAAGAGGAAATAGGCAGTTTTAGGAAGCAGTTCTGGAGACCCAATTGAAATGAATACATTCAATTTGGGTGTATCCAGTCAGGTGCTAAAAAATGATATCTTTACAGCCAGTGGCCGTCTGAGAAAAGTCAGTGGACAAGCAACGGCCAGGAGTTTTGTGACAGACACCACAGGAAAGACTGTCTGCCTCCAGGGCAGTATTATTCCCTCACCTAAGAATTTGTCCTTTCCCTAATTTACAGTTCTCTCAGCTTCAGTTTTGGCATTTCCTATTTTTAGGTGATTTTGCAACTCGATGACCCTTAGGATATAGGCTGCGAATGCACATAACAAAGGTATGAGAGTGGAAGACAAAGGCAACCTCGCTGTTATCACATGCAAAGGCACCCCCAATTGATTTAGGACTGCTGCAGCTGACCTCCGGAGGGTCATCAAACAGCCAAAGCTTATTTGCTCTTCAAATGTGCTCTGGACAGCGGAGGTTTTAGAGCAATTTCAAAGGTGTTTACTGTTTTCATCCTAACAGAGAAAAAGCAGGCTGAAGAGCTGATCAAATGGTAGCCTGAGAAAACAGGGAGACAGACAAGGCTGTCAAGAGAGGGGTCAAGAGCTGCAGAAAAACACATGCTTAATTTCCTTAAGGAATAGGGAAGTCCACCTCTTGGCAGGACTGTATTTTTCTGTCCCTAGCCTGTCCCACACCAAAAAAAAGCAATTTTCTTCCTCCTTTACAGACATTCTTTTTAATGTAATATATATTTCACTCCATTAGCACCCTGAAATTCCCTCCTGAAACACCCTGCCGTCTGCCGTCCTGCAGGCAGGAGCCCTGGCAAAGGCCGGTGTTTGTGATGTCTGAGTGTGAAGAAATCATGGAGTGCAGGAAGCTTCCAGAAAATGAGAGCTGCCTGGCTTGAAAAAGTCTTTTATCAAAACCAGCGTCTTCAGACTGAAGATGAGTTCGGTCACACCCCTCAGCAGAGCCATTTACATGTGCCTGGAAATGAGGTACATGAGAGGGCGTATCTAGATACGGAAAACAAACTGCCTTAAGAGGAAAACTTCATGTAACCACAAAGCCAATGGGTACTATCACCATGTGTTTGTCCATATTTCCTTATGACATTTTTGACATGAAGCTTAGCCCGGAATGGAAAATGTATAAATACAGATTTCATTCGGCAGCCTGACCTAGATAAACAGTATATCATTTTCATGGATACAGGATTTACAAACACCTCTGGAGACTAGAAACTCTTGGCAATCCTCAACACTGTAATTGATCTTACTTGCTGGCCTTTTGCATTCATATCACTTTGGTCTCTTGTATGTTAAATAATTCAACCATCTTATTTTCTGATTGCAAAGAGTAAGGCTTGACTCACGGTTTTTTCAGCAGCATGAGCCTGCAGAGTAAAGAAACGGTAACAGCAGGCTCCTGTGTGGTAGATCACTTTTGTGACAGCATTTTGTTCTTGCTGTGAGTGTGTGCTACACTAGTGCCTATTTATATTTTATTGAATAAGTCAAAGTGTGAATTCCAAAAATAAAAGCACAAATCTTTCTTTTATAGGGAAAAATAGTGGTTGTCAACTACATGTACTTATTCTTGAGTCCATGAGCGAGTTAACAGCATGTCTAACCTTTACTAAGGAAGGATATCTGTGCTATTCAAATACTTTTTTTTTCTTTTCCTCTAATAAATTAGAGGATAGAAGGGCAGGTATCTCTTCTTACACAAGAGCTTGATGCAACACAAAAAGGATTTAACCACTACACACAAACTCATTGACTGTTTTCCCAGGAGAAGCTGTACTTGAAGTATGTTTTACATCTGGTGTACGTTAGCCCCCGTCAAACAAAATATTCCTCATAAACATATGGAAAGGTCATTTTAATTCCTCCTTAAGTAGATTGACTTGAAAGTACTTGGCAGAGGAATGCTGGTGACAACCCGTCAGCACTAACCACATTTTCAGGATTTCTCTGATTAGCCTTTCAAATCCACATGAGCTACTCTAGAGTAAATCTGCAGAAAATACAACTGGAAGAGATCCTAAGACATCCCTCTGCTTGCGCTAAATGGAAGGTCCTCTGGCTCTTGCCCCTGCAGGGCAGGAATTACTGTACAGAATTACACCCACTGGGCAGAGAAAGTCTTGAAGACATCCTTACCACTCGCCAAGGAGAGCCATGGGGCCACCACACTGGACACAATGGTGGCACCCGTAGGACACGTGCCCCCTTCCTGCTGCTCTCCTCCATCCCAGTCACCGACAGCCATGTGCCACCACCGCCTGCCTGCTGCCCGTGTTTCTCAAAGGCCTTTTCACCTCCCCGCACCCTAAGGGAATTTCATGCTCCAAACCAGTACCAGTGGCTGTGTACACTGGAGTTAAGATTGAACAAGCAATGATTACATGTGGCCTAATAAATACTTCATAGCCTATTATAAACCAACAAAAATTCCTCATGCTGCGCCTACATTTCTAGATAGCCTTAAATGCCGACATAAGTAAGCTAACCTTTACATTTTTCAAACGATGGATATTCTAAACATACAGCATACAAAAACACAACAGAATGCTATTTTTAACATCTTTTTAGGGGGGTGGGTTTTTTTGCAAGCACAAGTATGTTTAAGACGTAGAGTGCAATATATGTTACAGCATTCAAAGGGCATGTTCAGCTTGTGGTTTGGCAAAAGCCCTGCTTGGAGACATACTTAAGGTTTTCTGCCTTTGACAGCTTTATGCTCTTGTTATCAGCATGTTCATCTTCTCTTGGGGTTTTAGCATTCTGAATGTTCCTGCTACGGTGTCTTCAAATCAAAATAATGAGACACAAGCAGCCACTATCTTACATATGTCATTGTCGATAATTGACAGGGACTGCTTACTTGCAGACCCTTGTGGCTGTAACCCAGGCAAAGAGCTTAAACTCTATATTGAACTATAACTTTAAATTTAGAACCATTATGGCACTTTATTAATAATAGCAATACTCAGCACTTGTGTATAGCTGTGCCTTTTATAGGAGAATCTTGAACGTGCAGTGAAAGCACTAAACAAGCCACAAAACACCCTTGGGTAGTTCAGAATGATTATTATCCCTTTATTTTACAAAGGAGTTCCAAGAGGCCTTTTTATTTTTTATTTTTTTCCAATAACAACCATTACTGTTTCATCTAAATGTTTGCAAGGAAAACCAGGTCTGCCTAGCTAAGTTGTTAGTAAGTTTTAAGGACCACTCTGTTTTACTCATAAATTTTAAGGCCATGAGGAATGACTATGATCATCTAGTCTGACTTCATGGATAGTACAAGACTCTTCTTTCTGGCTGGAATAGGGAAATTTTCCAGTTCTGTAGAGCACTATTATATTCGTACCCTTACTATATACATTATACACTCTATAAACATCTGCCCTACGCAGGGTCCAAGCAAATCAGTCCTGTTAGAATCAAATCAGAGTTTTTGTGACCTGTCAGTCTCTCATATAAACTCATTTCACACTTGACCTTCCTCAGCTGAGTACATGTTATTACCAGCACCCACACTGCAGCGCAGTGGTTTATGGAGGGTGGACTCTATTCATGCACCACCATGGCTAAAGACTGAAGAGGTTTGTTGCAATTAGAGTAGTATGAAGCTCAGCGTCTTATCGCCCAGAGTGAATTACATCCTTACTGTGAGCAGAATATTTAGCGTTCGACAATAAAAGATGATAGATGTCTGCAAGGAATATTTTGGAACAATTACCCTGTGCCACGTGCTCCCCATTAGCATAGCAATGAACTACTCTCTTCTGAGATAATGTGAAGGAAAATCTAGCACAGAGGTTTTCTCTCTCCTTTTATATTTAACTCATTTCAAACATACAGGATGCGAGAACAAAACAGAGTGGGCAAGACAAAGCCATTATGACAACGCAGGAGTACATGCATAAATTCACCAGAGAACAATACGATGAGAAAAAAAAAAATCAAAGACAAACAGCGGAGGTACAGGTACACTAGAAAGATGCATATATACCATAGCAAACTGAACCTGTTCTTTTTACTGCTTTGCTTGGTGCCATAGAGGAAAAATTCTTGTTCATACTCTTTTCAAGGGAGATACACCATGTGTAAATCACCAGGCACTGTATTTTTACTATTCAGAAGTGTTTTCTATTAGACTTATATGCAGGATTTTTCCTATTCAAAAACCTTTTCCTGGGAGCCTTCTTGTCCATTGTTGAACCAGTGGCTGATGACGGATCAGTAGAAAGACCCACTGTGGACACCAGGCTGGGCTTCTAAATGTATCTCTTTTTCATCAGAACCTGGTGGGTTTTAAAAGCAGCAGTGTAACATCAATATTCGAGGTTTGGGCAGAAAGTACCGTTGAACTGCTTGCAAATAAAACCCAGGAAATGAAAAGAGAAGATATGAAGAAACAATGGGGGGAAAATGCTTTGTACTTACAGCATCCTGCCAACAAATAGAAATGCTTGAGGAAGGTTATTGTACTCAGTGGTAGAGATATAACCAGAACATGACTTGGTAACATTTTTTTGTTTTGTTTTCAGTAGAAACAGAGCAGCAGTATTTTATGTGTTCTGTCAGGGTCTCACATACAGAGAACAAAAAAAAAATGCATGTCTTAACTACCAATCTGCCTTGCAATAAACCCTGGAACAAGAAAAGAAACACACACAAGGGACATGTTAAATCAATACTTTCAATGTCCAGCAGGAAGGAAAGATGCTAAAAAATTTGTTGTTGTTGAACCAGCTGTAATTATGATAACAAAGAAAGGGAGAGGACAGGGAAAAGATGGTACCAGATTAAAAGGACATAGAAACTAAGGACTTAAAAAAACAATTTAAAAAGAAAATAGTGGAATTCTGTTAGGCTCATGATGCATCTACATTGCACTGGCAGCCTGATACTCAGCATACAGGCCCACGCAAGGAGGCTTGCTCTTATACAAACATAGCTGTTCCCACAGCAAAATCATCCTGCTCTTATTGAATTCTTCCTGCCCAGTATGTGAAAATGTTTGTTTTGCTGGGAATAGTCTAGTACCCCTTCTCAGTCAGTGGTGCAAGTTGCAGAACTTCTCTGTCCCTCAAAAAGAGGGTAAAAAAGATATCGGAAGACTGCAAGCATTTATGGGATCTCTGAAAGTAGTTAGTGCTCAGTGTGGTTTTAATCACACCTTCTGCCACGTGAGGAATCATGGGTTAAATATACGTGCTTGACAACTGTGAACAGAAGGGTTCAGGCAACAGGACTTGCGGAATGAAAGGCTAAGACTACAAATTATTCCACTTGGCAAAATCAAAGCCTTGACAGTTATTTGTCAGAACTGCTGAGTGCCTTTTATGACAGGTCTCTTTAGCAGAGACCGTCTCTTGAGGGTAATGGAGGTTGCACTAACTTTTGAGGGAGGCAGAAGTGCGAGTACAAGAATACAAGGGGCTTCTACAGAGAGAGCGCTGCAGTGAAATTGGCATAAGTGAGCAAAGGAAAGGGGGAAAATCAATTTTACAAAGTATCATGGATTTTGATGCCTCAGTTTCTGCACTTTTCTGCATAGAAGCATGGGTTGTTTTTTTTTCTTCTGATGCATTTTCAGTCAAAATGTCACTGCTTTTTTTCAGGTAGAGAAAACACTGGTTTTCACGCTCTTTAGAACGTATCTGCCCAAAAAGCAAATCATCTGTAATACAAGACACATGTCTTATTAGCTCTGACACACATGCACACAATTCTTACTCTTACACGTAGAAGACCTTGTCATTGATTTGTTACTGAGAGCTCCCACGAGGTCAATGAAAGCCTGGAAAATGTGACCATATGTTTCAGTCTTGCCCTTGGTTGGGTAGTTACGGACACCTTCCTTATCCAAGATTAAAGCTTCTTCATCACATTTTATGTTTCAAAGATATAAGTTATTTTAAAGTAATTGACTGAGATAGTGATCTCTGGAATTACGATAGGTGTAATTTGCATGCACATCTGCTTTGCTATAAATTGTGGCAAGGAAATGCAGTATCTAAACTTCAGCTACTTTGATCATCCTCGTGTTATGTTTAATATCTTCACAGTGAGAAATATGTGAATAATAAAATAATTCAACAGGAAGGAAGGAAAGAAGGAAGATTGGCCCAGCCTCTGAATAAAAGACAGAATGACACCACCAAAACTTGTAAAAAGGCCCTTACTGATTTTCCTGTCCTGAACGGATTGATCTTTTGGATGATAATAACAGTGCAACTGCAGCAGTGTTTCTAAGGATGTTTCTAAGACATAATTTTTGGATTTAGTTAGGTCTTGCTGAGATAGAAATTAAACCAAAACACAAAAAGAAGCCCTCACATATATATTATTTCACATATGTACACCTTTGACTTAGCCAAAATATATTGCCTGAACTGCATAGCATGAACCCTTTAAGTGTTGCTTGTGTAAGACTTACTCAAGGTAAATTAAATGCAACATTCAGAAAAGTTTCAGACCAGTCCTACTTTTATCAATACAATTCAAACTAGAATGCACCCTGGCCGTTCTTAGGACTTTTCTATTGTAAATGAAGCTAAAATTATTGATCAATTTTTTGCATAATCAAACATAACATTATGGTCTATAATAATGGGGAAAACTCTAAATTTCTATCCAACATTAAGAAAAATTAGAATATTTCTTTTACTTCCCCCCAATAAAACCCCATATATTTTTGCAGTAGGCTTTCAGATAATTTGGGGTTTGTGTATTCAAAACCGAAAGCTTTCTAGTGATTCTATTTTTAATATCACTTGACAAAGGGCTATAACGCACATCTAGGTGCCAACAGATTTAAATCCGATTTTAGCAGGTGCTGCAAAAAAAGTCTTAATCTCTGCCATAAGAATCCTAAACTTAAAGAGATAACAGGCAGCCAAGGAAAACAAGCATGTTACAAACAAAAAAGAGAGGGGACACGATGAAAGATTAATCATGTTTATTTCCTGTAATTGCTGTTTGGAATCTAAGGTATTTTACTTTGACAAAGCAAAACTAAGAAAGATGTGAATATCAGAGAAAAATAGTAAAAGGGCTGTGAGGAGGTATGAAGAAGATTTAGGAAGAAATGGAAGGGTCCTGAAAGGAAACTGCAGGCTCTGAAGATGCCTCTGAAGAAAGGAGAAGGCCCAAGGGATAAGAAAATCTGAGACCCGTTGTTAAAAGCAGCCATAGCCCATGGTTAAGCAGAAGCTGAGAGGGCAGAAGACAATCTGTGACCACTGCTGACCAGGTTAATTGCACATAATCATCTGTGGTACACTGCCCACCACCTGCTTGTCAAGTCCTTCCACTGACTTAAAACACAGATTATAAACCCTTCAGACAAGAGACCATCTTTTACATGAAAATTTGGTAACTTCGTAGTTAGCAGAATGGATCAATGATTTCTGATTTAGTTCTCCCTCAACACAAGGGCTGCTATTAATCCCAGAAATTGTACAGCACTCTGAAGTCATCATTTACACGGCACCGTTAATGCAGGGATTTTCCTCCTATGGCCTACAGACCCCCAGGAAATTCATATTTCTAGGGCCACAAAAAGTAACTAAAACCAGCATTCTGTTATAAACAGACTAATAAATAGACTACGCAGGTGTCCATAGCTCTCAGGGAAAGCACTGAATCATTAATACATTGAAAAAAGAGGAAAGCTACCGGTCTTGTATCATTTTGCAAGAATCAGCAAAGGAGAAAGAGAGACTCTGCCTTTATGGCCAGCGCGTGGGCTGTGCCTTGTGAGGAAGCTGAGGAGCAGAGGAGGTCCTATGAGCTCCAGCCACCTCGCGCCAGGATGCTGCCTGCTGCCAGTTTCTCCCTGCGGGTACTAAAGGTTTGTGCCCGCAGGCAAGAGCACACATATTGGATTAAGAACTCTGCCTTAGGTCTCCGGAATTTGCAAAATCTCTATTTTTTTTTTTTTTTTTGCATGCCTATATCTGGAGATGTTATACTCTTTGTGTAATTGAACGTACACTGAAGACAGTTTCCTTGGCAGAGCGGCTGTTTTGACTCAGGACGTATCAAGGGCTTAAGAAAGGGGAAAGAGAAGAGATGGTTGTGCAAACTGTTATATTTGGCTGGCTTTCTCTGGTTTTAAGAAATGCAGCACTTGGAAAGCTGTTGAGCAAAGCAGGTCAAGGTGTTAGCAGCTTGTCCTCCCCGACACACTGCGCATTCATACTGTCCATGTTCATTATACAGACTCAGGCAGAGACACTATACTAGGTAAAAGTGCTAGCTACATATTTATTGGAAACATGTTTTAGCTCTTCATGGATTTTTTTTTAACGTTGCTTATATTTAGTCATCCAGAGAAGGCATTTCCACAGTGGTTTGGTATGTTTTCATACAATTAGGAGTGGGGAAAAAACAACATGTGGTCATTTTGAAAAGGTCTGGTTCTCAAATAGGTAATATCAGATGTGAAAGCAACAGAACTCAGATGCAAGAATTTCTGTATATTGGTAAATAACAGAAAATACAGGAACACTCAACATACAGATATTTAATAATGGCATTATAAAAAACAGGCGTCTAACCAGAAAGGACCCTTGAGAGAAAATATAATCCATTTCTTACCTTTAAACAGGATCAAACGTACCTGCAGTATTCCTGGCAGGTGTTTGTCTAACCTAATCTTAACAATGCACCATGATGGTGCTCTCAAAACCACTCTAAGCAACCTGTCCCCACAAATAAGTACCCCTTTAACATTACAAATGTTTAGAGGATGTTTTACTGTCTCATCCAAACTTAACTTGCTGCACTGAAAGTACATTTCTTTTTGTCCTATCCAGAGAGAACAAAAATTAACATTTGGAGGGATTGGTTTTCTCTTATTCAGAATAAAGAATAAAAACCTTCTCTCCATAAGAAGACAAAGATAGGTACCAAGTTTTCATTCCTTCAAAATTTCACTTACCCTCCACAAATTCCCAGAGATTAATAGTGACTTATGATTGATTCAGCCAGCTCTTCCAATATCCTGGCACAGATATCATAATCCAGATAATTCATTAAACGACTTTAAGTGTTCTCCCATTTGCCTTTCCACTGGTCTAACCTTATTGCCAGTTTAAATAGCAGTTGGTCAAGTGATAATCTGAGGAATGAAGCTAAGAAAGCTTTCTGTATTTGAGGTTGCATCTGTCCATGACTTTCCCTCTTTGCTGAGTGAAAGGTTTTTCTTTCTGCTGTTGTACTTGTATAATGATGTATTTTATACTGCATGTTCTTGGTTCACTTATATTTGCAAGTCTTGGTTTTTCTGAATTTTTTCTCTCATTCCTATTTTATTCTTTACAATTCATCCTTAGTAACTTGACCAAATCTCCACATCCACTCTTTTTAGACTTAGAATTTGCTTTTAGCTAACTTTTTTCTTATAGCACTTCCTATTCTTCCTCCTCACTGAAATGATTCATACCTGAACGTTTAATATAGCTTCTCAGGGAACTGCCAACTATTCCTAACTCCTTTTTCCATCTCAGACTTGCCTTCTGTGATTAGCAATACCACTGCAGCCGTAAATCTGAAACCACATGCAGAAACCTAACACAACCTTTGCACATAGCAGGGAATGAATTCCAGAAATGAGAAATGACTTGCAGAACAAATATGAACTCCTTCTATATATATTAACTGGGGAAAGTCTCTTTTCAAATGGTACGTGAATTTGTCAGGTTTTGAAATGTGTAACGATGGGTTGAAGTTACTGCATTGAATCGCAGCAGTCAATGGTGAAGAAAACAGACTTTCATGAAATATGTTACTACAATTCAGGAAGCTGCGTGGAGAATTAGAACCAATTTAAAAGTTTAAGACAGCTTTTCTGAATGGCAAGAGTCGGCTTAATAAAAGGTTCTGTTGTTAGGACATAGTATTCACTAGACGTCAGGATGACATGCTTTTACTTTAAATAATAAATGCTAATTATGAATTTACTTAACAGATAACAGACAAAGGTATTTCCAACTTATCTTTGTCCTATAAAAGTTTGGGTGTTCCGATGGGGACAGAAATGAGGCTCGCTAAAGTCAGGGCAAAGCCTCAGATTTACCTCAATGGTCTCTAGATCCACCTTTAATGTGTATGATAAGATGATGTGAAGTGAAAAACTTGAAGATAAACATAATCAAAGCTTGACTGAAGAGCTCTGCAGTCGCACAGATTTGCTAACCGAGTAGAGGTACATAGCATCATGGCTCAGATATAGAGAAATAAATAAAGTCTATCCCATAAGTCAAGTCTAAGAAAAGAATAAATCGGTGGTAATGTAGAAAGATCTATGGAGCTGTTTATCCTGTTGGTGTTGAGCCAAGTTATGACTATTGGAGAACATATCATTCAAGTGACTTTTCTACTGCTGTATAATGGACTGATTAAATAGGCTTATAAAACATTAAAGAACATAGAAAAACTACTACAGATTAACAAAAAAGGTTTGACAAAGGTTCAGGAAAGGGAAAAGAGGTCTGAAAAGATATAGAGAACTCCGCAGGCATCCAATGACTTCTCAAGTCATTAACACACTCACTACAAGAAACTTCCAAGCCTGTACATGCTGGTTGCTCAAAAAATTGAAAATCCAGAAAGGTAAGCTGAAATTTGTCAGGAATCTTCATAAAAGCACAGAGATTTGCAGGCTGCACAATGGGACATGAACATGCATTTTTTCCAAAATTAAATTATAATATCTTTTCTACCTGAACTGTAAAAAGTTGATATTTAGAGCACATCTCGCCTTCTGGGGACCATCGCTGTTCCAGACAGCGATGGATTTTGTATTTCATAGCATCACATCTATTTTCAGATAAAGCCACGTAGTCAACAACCCATCCCAGACAGAGTTTAGTGCCTTTAACAAATAACTTAATGCAACACAAAAAGTAAATGGTAACAGCAAGACAGCACTATGCTGAAAGAACACAAAATATGTACTTCTATCCAACAGCAGCTCAGCATTCTCTCATTAAAGTAACTGCGAAAATGTATTAGTCTTCTCTTAAAAGACAACATATCATGAAGTGCCAAACTGAACTGGACAACTGAGCCACATACAGCTTTCTCTTCTGCAAAAAGTTTCATAAACCGCTATCCCTTACCTAGGGGAGTGCTAGATGATTCTAAGCTTGAAGAGAACACAATGCTAGAAATAGTTGGTGAAAAACAAGTAGGTATTTCTTGTCATTATTGTGTTTCACAAATTTTGTCCTTAGGTACTCAGAAATAAATGAATCAACATTGAAGATACTGAGAACTGGGGTGTTACACAAGTCCAGGACATAAAGATAACTTCAAGGGAAAACACCTAAAGAATAATGACAGCTTAAAAGTTTCACCTTTTTTTTTCCCCCAATGTCACACAGGTTTTTAGCTTCTTGAAGGAAAAATAATTTTAAAGCCATTTCTGTGGCAACAGAGGATTGCAGTGTGAAGCTTGAGCCCAACAGCTCCAGGGAATTCCTACCCCATGGCAGGATGAAGGCCAAGATCCTTTTACTAGCGTGGAGTCTGAACTTACATCTAACGATCAGCAGCTTATAAACATATGTAAAATATCCACATTTCAACCCAGGCATTGTTTGAGCTTTGCTATAGATACTTCTGAAACAGAGATATGATCTTTAGGGTACTTGCTGCCCTTGGAACAGTCAGAGAGGGAATCATTTGGTCCAACAGGTTTAATTAGTGCTTGTACAAGAAAAATGAAAGGACTGAAACTGTCTTTTCCTTTCCAAGACCATTCTTTATTATCCTGTCTGTCCACACAGAAGTCACGGTCTATTTTTTATTCTTCTTTCAGAGCTATTCCTTCTAAATCAGACACATTTGAATTTAGCTGTACACAATGCTTATGTTCAGCCCTCGGTCTGTAAGTGCCAGAGGCACTACCACCAGATGCATGACCCAGAGCTTGGTCATACACTATTGTAAATATTTACAGTACAAAGAGTTATGCTACAAGATCTGGAAAGATGAGATATTCTGATAGTACGGTGGTACTTACACAACCAGATGTTTATGATCACATTAGAAAAAGGTTATGCATCCTGTGGGAATGAGTCAAGAGGAGCTCAAGGTGCTCCCAGAGCACAAAGAGCTGCAGGTTACCTCTTCCCAGCTGACATTTGGCAACCGACCACATGCACTTCCAGTCATTTGCATTGCAAAGTGAACAACAGGCATATAAATCACCTAAAATCTCAGACGTTCACCTGACAATGCTACAAAGAGTAGATGATTAACAGCATTTAGCTATGACTAAGCGAGAAGTGACATGAGATTTACTCCATGTTTTACAGTTGATATTTCATTTCTGTTTTCATCTCTGCTGCTTTGCTTTTGCATTATACTTTGTTAATTGCTTCAGGAAATGGTTAGAGTTTACAGGCTGCCTGGAAATTGGGATGTTTTAAGAGAATGTACTGAAGCGCATTGATCTGAATAATACCAAATCTATTCTTGCATAACAAGTGACCTTACCTGATTGCACAAGTCTACTACTCTTCCATTAGTAGTTTACAACCCATGGTTCCAGTTTTCATCTGTATTAAATATATTATAAATCTTTAACTTGAGAAGCAGCCAGCCAAGATGCAGGACTCTGTAATGTATTGAAACTCCTGTGTTGTTTGAAATTGTGGTTAGCTCCCGGGAATGGGTTTCTCTCTGGGCAGGCAAGGGCTCTCTGCTGGAATGTGATGTTAGAAAAAGCAGTGACAGGTAGACTTCTTACTTTAAAAAAACAAACAAACCCAATAACACTTTTATGCAAGTCATCATGAATATATGAACACATGCACCCAGCAGTAACTTTTCTTGAACACAAGTTATCTCCCTAAATACAGCACAGGTACAGGACACTCGCACCTAGCTCTGTCTTTTAGCACTTAGTGAGTGACATTATATCATGATTAGCTGCTTCAGAGAGTATATACAATATTTTGGCTAAAAATTACATTAGTTTTTTCTTTGTTCCTTAGCTGATGGTCTCAAACCCCTACGCACCCTAGTGCTTGACAGAATGTCTGTGCATGCTTTGCAATAGGATGTGGAATACAGACCCAAAATCAGAATTGTCCTTTAGCGCAGCAGTTTTGTCTAAGAAATATGTATTTAATGATTTGGTGGGGTTTCATCTGTCATATCCATCATCATTGTGCCACTATAACTAACAAGCATTTTCAGAAGATGAAATAAACTAAGAAGAAAAAGTTCTGTTAATTATTTGAGGCAACTGCTGTCCACAGCATAAGGGCAATTTTTGTCCTTGCCATATCAATCACTGGAAATAGATGCGCATTGAGATTTTAGCTCCTCATTTTGTTTCTGAAGCAGCAAACTGTCAGCCATCATTAACTATGTGCAATGTACCTGAATACAAATGAGAAAAGAAATGTCAAGAAAACTGTATCTGTAGCATTGCTACCAGATAGTGCAGTAGTACAATATCCATATGGACAAGAATAACCCAACCAGTGTCTACCACTTCTTTTCAACAAGGTAAAATTCATGTAGTTTAAACTTAAAAAAATAAAGTATTTTTCTAATGAAGTTGTGGTGGCAACTTGTAGCCAATTTGTAGTTAATACAGATAAATATAGATTTATCTACTTCAGTTCTCCATAAATGAAAAGTGATGAGAGGGTAGTCATTATTAAAGCAGGTGTTATGATGAAGAAAAATGGATTAGGATTGTAATTTTCAAAGAAGGGCTTTATGTTCACGTCACAAAACTTGTCCCTGGAAATGTCCATGGGGCTGCAGTGCTTTGCACACAGATTCACCAAGTTGAACTCGGGATGGACAGGACAAGGAAAATTAATCCATGCACTGCTTTTTCTCTTCCTGAGAAACAGTTATGAGAACTTCAGCATGTCCCGCCAGAAATACAGCTATTGAGTAGGCAGCCAAAAGCACCCCATGCCCCCTGGCAGGAGGAGGACCTGGTGCCTTTGGTCCCACCGGGGGAGGCAGGTTAGCCCCAAATCCCAGCCTGATGGAGAGGGGATGCAGAGAGTCCTCTCCCACCTTCCCTCCTCCTTTGTTTTCACAACACTTTCTGTTATTAAAAGTTCATTTTGCTAGAAGATCAGCTTGCAGTTTCTCCATAAGTTGCTCTCCCAGCTCTGCAACCTCTCCGGGGTGGATTAGAGTGGGACTGGGGAGGAACAGTTTTGCTGGGCTGCACCTGAGCAAAACTGCACCCGAGCCTGCCCTGTGCCCAGCTGAGCCAATGAGCCCGGTCACGCTGGGTGGAGGAGGTTTACTGCTAAAATTATCTGGGGCCCTGAGAAGCCAGTGTTTCCCCCAGGTACAGGAGTCCAGGTATGATTTTGTAAGGGAGCTTAAACAACATGTTTTATTTTTTCAGGGACCCTTAAATATGCCTGAATGTACACTTTCCTGGCTAACAAAATCCACATTTGTTGGTATTTTGCATACCTGATTTCTGATGCTGTGGCACAAACCAGTTGTTTGCTGAAGGGATTAGCTACTAACAAAACTTCCTAGTAAGTCTGTGCTGTCCAAAAACCCAAAATAAACCAAAACTCCAGAGGCCTACGCAGATTTAATTTCCTTTCTCACCAACCTTGCCAAATAACTCCTTTTCTGTAGTGATGCCTGCATGCCACCAAACTGTGTGTGAAGACCAGAGGTTTACTTTGCGGCTATAGTGCTGCTTTCCTGTTTCATTCCCTGTAGGAGTGAAACAAGAGCAGTGGAGGCTCATCTTTGCCCATTGGAATAATGACATTACATTGACATGGATGATATTAGACCTTACCAATGAAAGAAAAGGGTATTTGGTGTATACAAAGAAACACGCACTGTCTTTGCCTTCACATGTCTTACCCAGAAACTACGGACCTGTGACCACGAGGGCTGGGTTCAAGGGGAACATGCTGCCCCCTGTGTTTCGTCTTACTGATGGATGCTATTCACAACACAGTTAAAAAACATTTAAAACTGACCCTAACTTCTACAATGAAACATTCTTGCATGCTACAGAGGAAATGCTTATACACAAAGTAGTGTCCTCCACATGCCCGAAAGTTTTACTCATCTTCAAGGCAGGGTCTCAATGGCATGTCTCTAACAAAACCTTGTTTCAAAAACAACTCAACTTCGCAAACCAATTCTGCACAAAGGGTTTGCACAGCATCAAAGGATTTATCATGTCTTCATGATTTAGATGAGAGTTGTTCATTTCACAAATAAGGAGATGGGTATTTATGACTCCAGCTGACTCAGAGCTGCTTCTGTGTTACTCCTGAGTCATACACAACCTCCATCACTGAAGTTTTCACAGGCTACACCCTTTCTCTGTGCCTTTAGTCTCCTCCCACAGACATAAGTAGGGGCTCAACTTGGCACCACAAACCAGAACTTACTTAATGGTTCTCTTGTGTTGGGGAAATAAGAAGAAAATCCA
The DNA here is from genome assembly GCA_017639485.1 of Pluvialis apricaria. Classification (NCBI taxonomy): domain Eukaryota; kingdom Metazoa; phylum Chordata; class Aves; order Charadriiformes; family Charadriidae; genus Pluvialis; species Pluvialis apricaria. The sequence continues at coordinate 101,439,185 of CM030009.1, forward strand.
TTTCAGTCCTTTCCAGGTGCATCTGCAGGGCCAAGAGCAAGAAGAAAATAAGCAGAAAAAATTTAGGAAATTCATCTGCAACGAGCAAAACTAAATCCAAGTCTGTATACACACAGGAAATGAAATTGCTCCATAAGAATGTACCACTTTTATTTATTAGCTCTCCAGAGATAAACTGCCCTTTAAGATGTGAATTCTGGACATCACGGGTAAGCAATGAGAGAATGAAATTCCAATTACTCACCTTGGGCACTTAGAGAAAATCTCAGAAAATAAACACACCGCTTCTACTGTCCCTAGCAGCCCTACCCAGACACAAGGGGCAGAAAGAGTTTGTGATAACGGGGAACCCCTTCAAGGTCATGTCACCATAATAGAGATGTTTTGTATTTTTGTTTTCCTTTATCCCGAGGCTATTCCACCTCCAGTCACCACAGAAAAGGGCATGCTGCTACTTACAAATGAAGAGTAACCTAATACAGTTTTATTACCAGGCTCTGGTAAACTGAGAAACAGATAAACAATGACTCAAGAAAAAGTGCTCTTATCTACTTAATGTAGACGAGTAAGCATATGAACAAGAGGCCAAGGGGAGTCTCTGGTGGAAAGCAATCAACTCTGAACTTTGATCCAATGCAATGGTTACAAGAGACTTCCACAGGGACTGCAGCATGCTTGAAGACAAAGAAAAAAAGGGGACATTACGTGGGAGAAAAGCATACAGGAAAAAATATTTGCCTGTTTGATAGAAATGCGTTAATGGAGAAAGTTCAGTTCCTCAGAGTGTAAAGACAGGACATCATAAAATCTACCAGAGTAAATGTTAAACTGGAAAAAGCATATCAGATAAGAAAGCTGTATGTTTAACTAAGTTAGAGGTTGTTTTACGTTTTCAGCCAACCTTCATCTCAGCACACATATTATCACACAGCTTTATGAGCACACTCAACTGGGGAAAGTATGGGTTTGACCACTTACAATGACTCCAAGGATCAGCTGCAGATCACCTCCCGCTGCCAAACGGGTCCCCGGAGTCCCCATCAGTTGGAGAACCTCTGACACCCACGTCACAGCACAATCCCTCTGGTGACACTGGGAGGTGAAGGCCATCCCTTCTCTCCATTGTTCCTGCCCCCGCACCTGCGCAGCACAGCCGCTCACGGAACTGCACTAGGAAATGGACTACCAAAATGATCCGGGCTGAAATAACTCTCCCAGATGAACTACCTGACAGGCCACAAGCTTTACTTCCAATTGTCTGTTAAAATCACCTTTTTTTTTTTTCATTTTTTTTCCTCCAACTACAGCTGCAGTGACTGCTTAGGTGTGCTACACTTTGGAAACAAATTTTGTGGATTTTATGCTTTTGATGTGGTTTTGCACATTTTTTTCTGGACCTCCTGGGGGTTCTGCTATGGCCATTTTGATCCCATACCAGGCAGGACCATAAAGCAGTGTCTGAAGGAATCAGCTATGAAGAACAAGCTGAAAGACTGAAAAAATAACTTTGTGTGCAAATTAGAAACATTCCTGGAAGCATGTTTGCTCTGCAACACTAAAAGCTTAATTCGCTTGATGACTTTGAATAAGAACAAGCAGAACTGTTCTCATTTTTCAATACAAAATATACAAATGCATTGCATTATCTTCTAGTTAGTAACGCTTGCTGAATAATTATATTTTATTGTATCTCTTTCTTTTATTATCCTTTTTCTAGAGAAATAAGGAGCATGCGTGATTGTAGGCAAGCAACCACATCTGCTCCAGTGTATTCCATAAAGAAGCATAATTTATAATCACCATTTATTATTTACCAGATTACTCACTGGACAATAAGAACAGAGTTCCTCAATTTCCTTCCTCAGTGGCAGAGGATGAAGAAAAGAAGAGTGGCAAGTGTTAGAGCAGCATCGCTGAGTGAGATCCCTGTCTGCACTGCACAGGAGAAACTCCATCTCCTTCAGACCACAGACAGAGTCTGCAGTTCAACACGAGAACGCCTCTAAAACATTCGCACTCAGAGTTGTGGTCAACGGCTTGATGTCCAACTGGAGATCAGTGACGAGTGGTGTTCCTCAGGGGTTGGTATGGGGACCCATGCTGTTCAACATCTTGGTGACATGGACAGTGGAACTGAGTGCACCCTCAGCAAGTTTGCCGATGATGCCAATGATACCAAGCTGTGTGGCGAGGTAGACACACTGGGGGGGAGGGATGTCATCCAGAGGAACCTGGACAGGCTGGAGAGGTGGGCCCATTCCAATATCATTAAGTTCAACAAGGCCAAGTGCACAGTCCTACATCTGGGTCAGGGCAATCCCAAGCAGAAATACAGCCTTGATGAATGGATCGAGAGCAGACCTGAGGAGAAGGGCCTGGAGGTGCTGATTGATTAGAAGCTCAACATGAGCCAGCAATGCATGATCACAGCCCAGAAAGCCATTCATATCCTGGGCTGCATCAGAAGTGTGACCAGCAGGTCAAGGGAGGTGATTCTGACCCTCTACTCCACTCTTGTGAGACCCCACTTGGAGTACTGCGTCCAGCTCTGGAGCCCCCAACATAGGAAAGACATGGACCTATCGGAACAGGTCCAGAAGAGGGCCACAAAGATGATCAGAGGGCTGGAGCACTTCTCCTATGAAGACAGGCTGAGAGAGTTGGGGTTCTTCAGCCTGGAGAAGAGAAGGCTCCGGGGACACCTTATAGCTGCCCTCCAGTACCTAAAGGAGGCCTACAAGAAACATGAGGAAGGACTTTTTACAAGGGCATGTAGTGATAGAATGAGGGGGAATGGCTTTATGCCGGAAGAGGCGAGATTTATATTAGATATTAGGAAGAAATTTTTCACTCTGAGGGTGGTGAGGCACTGGCACAGGTTGCCCAGAGAAGCTGTGGATGCCCCATCCCTGGAGGTGTCCAAGGCCAGGCTGGATGGGGCTTTGAGCAACCTGGTCTGGTGGGAGGTGTCCCTGCCTATGGCAGGGGAGTTGGAACTCAATGATCTTCAAGGTCTCTTCCAACATAAATCATTCTATGATTCTATGATTTTTGCATTTTAGCTGTAATCACACAACGGTTTTGAGCAGTAGGGAGCAGGAAAAGGGGCAAGGAAGACGTTTCTGCCTGACATGAGATAGAGATGACCCAAGGGCCACCAAGCCAGGCCCAGTCAGAAGAGGACACTTCCAGCATTGACAGATATAATTTACAGCTCTTGTTTGCTTCTTCCCTTCCCGTATAAATAAGATAAAAGGCATATCATTGCCGGGACACTCCCAGTCTTCTTGAAAACTGCTGGTATTTCATAGCTAAAGACAGGAATTACATGATGAAATGGGTCATTAAATAAAGCAGCTGCTTTTATTGTAGCACATTAGCTTCTGTGTGACTCTGGAAAAAAATGCTTACGCTTGGGCTGAGTGCATGCTCCATTCCTCCAAACCCAGCCACTGAGCTTAAACCATTTGTCAAGCATTACAAGAGTCAGATCCACACTATCAGAGGTCACCAACTTCTTCGTACATTCATTTGCTATACTTTTTTTTTTTTTTTTTAAGCATCTAAGGCACTTCTTTACAGTAGCCCGCACATGGTACCTGGCTCCATTTCTTGCAATGTCATATAGCACTTATGGCATCTGTCAACATCTGTAGCTGCTCCCAGGATAATCTGGGGGGGTGACCCTCAAGGAACAATAGCCCTGCTGAGGGAACAGCTTCTTAGGTTTGGGGAATTTGGGTTTTAGGTTTAAGGTAAACATACTGCACTTGTATCTGTCAGCTGAGTTGATTTTTCAACGCACATAGAAACACCTTGCAGGATTCACAGAGCAGGTGGTGCACATGTGGGTCTGGGAAATGAGACTGGGGCTTTTATCTTCCAGAAAAGACACAGAACACATCTTAAGGAAGGACAACGGAGCACAACAGAGAAAGTATAAAGGGAGGTAAAGCGGGGAGAAAGAGGGAAACACCCTGAAAGCCCACCTCACAGCATGCTCAGTGGTAATATCAGATCCTTTTAGCTTCTAATCAGATGGATGCTTGAAGCTTACCTTTTTGTTTCTGCTTGAGGAAACTCCATGCTGATGCTCAGATAAATACTCTCCCATCTAACATGCACTTTCAGTTTATGGAAATACAACCTTTAACATTTCAGTTGCTTGTATCAAAAGTCATTCTGATGCCAGAGGAGAGTTGCTCAGCATTGTTTCATTGGAAGGGTTTTTTTGCACAACCGCAATATGTTTGTCCAACCAAAGGAAAAAATAATGCAACAAAGGTAGAAAGAGAGTAACTCCACAGAAGGGCTGTGCAGAAGGGCTGTGCAGTGGAATTCTTCAGACTAACCAACCTCATTCAAAAGATTTTGTACTGGGATGTCCTCTCTCTTATTTTTCAGTTGGTTTTTTTTTTTTGCGTGCACCTCTAGATATTGGCATTGCAATGTCACAGGCAGCCATTGCCCCTACTGTCTACAGGCACAAGTCCCAGATGTGCCCCAGTCCAAGGAGGAGACTTTTAATGATAAAAGTGCAGCAGCTTCATACACCACAACATTGCCCTACAGCTTGGGGTGCCCTCATACGGTGTTTTTATGACCACGTATACATCTCCTCCTCCCTTGGCACAGCCACTACAGACACAGGCTGGAAAAGCCACTGCCAGGTCAGAACGTAACTCCCCGCAGCATTCTTCTTGCACTGGGGAGGTCTGGGTAGTGAGGGAAATCTCCCCTTGTGAAAGTGAAGTAGATGAAAAGAGAAAAGGATTTGCAGAAACCAGCAGTCCATCTTCTTTTAAGGATTAGTAAGGCAGGAACAAATTTCCTTCCCCATTACAGTAATTTCTTTTTTTACTCGACCTGACAGACCCATTTCTGGATCTGAACTGGCAATGTGCGGTCACAGCCCAGAAAGACAATCATAGCCTGGGCTGCATCAGAAGTGTGACCAGCAGGTCAAGGGAGGTGATTCTGACCCTCTGCTCCGCTCTGGTGAGACCCCACTTGGAGTACTGCGTCCAGCTCTGGAGCCCCCAACATAGGACATGGACCTGTTAGAGCTGGTCGAGAGAAGGGCCATGAGGATGATCCGAGGGCTGGAGCACCTCTCCTATGAAGACAGGCTGAGAGAGTTGGGGTTCTTCAGCCTGGAGAGGAGAAGGCTCCTGGGACACCTTATAGCTGCCTTTCAGTACCTAAAGGGGGTATACAGGAAAGATGGGGAAGGACTTTTTACAAGGGCAGGCAGTGATAGGACAAGGGGGAAGGGCTTTATACTGGAAGAGGGGACATTTATATTAGATATTAGGAAGAAATTTTTCACTCTGAGGGTGGTGAGACACTGGAACAGGTTGCCCAGGGAAGCTGTGGAAGCCCCATCTCTGGAGGTGTTCAAGGCCAGGCTGGATGGGGCTTTGAGCAACCTGGGCTGGTGGCAGGTGTCCCTGCCCATGGCAAGGGGGGTTGGAACTAGGTGATCTTTAAGGTCCCATCCAACTCTAACCATTCTATGGTTCTATGATTCCTCACCACAGCGCTGCCTTTCCCAGCTGCCTGAGCAGTGGGCAGGACAGGATGCCTTGTGTCACCTGTGCTGTGAACACATCTCAGTATTTCCCACCAACTGCTACATCTTCTCTTACACTAACCTCAGCATAAAACACACTGTTTAAGGTTGTTCAAACCATCAAAAGCATGGAGCTGTCTTGCTGCCTCTTGTCCATATGGGCAATCCAGTGCTATAGGATAGAGCACTAACCAGGGGCAGGGCAGGAGGACAGAAAGGGACTGGCAATGAGATGGCCAGCACAGCAGTCTTTGAGAGCTTCCTCTGCTCTCAGCAGAGGGTTGGAGGATGAGGGATTCACAGGGAGAGGGAGGACCGGCCAGGGCTGCCCCCCTCTCACACAGCCCAGGATCCACTGCAGCAGCTCTCCAGGACTCTGCCAGGGTCAGAGCTTGGCAACAAGGTCAAGTCATATCTCTGATTTCCTAGGCACCTGCCTCCTCTGTCTATGCATGAAACTACATTTCTTGACCTTGTTTGGCCCCCCTTTTGTGGTTCCAGTGAGTTAATAAATCACACAAGGTGGGGTAGGGATGGGAAGGGAGGAGGGACTGCAGTGCTCCTCAGCACACAGGCTGATCAGTGTTGAGTTACACAAGTCTGCCCCACCTGTGTCACTCCTCAGCTGAGGTGGCAGTAATTAGAGGCTGTGGGTTGATACTTTTAAAACTCCTCTGTTAGAGGGGCAGAGTTCCTGTGCTCGTACCTTTCCACAGCAAAGGAAATTATACCTTAACCCTCAAAGTTAAACATCTATTTCTCCCCAGTATCAAAACCTTTAGTACTAACCAGAACCTGAAGCTTACTCCAACAAGGAAATTTACTAAGTGCTACTTTGGACTATTGAAATTTAAATTAAAATCTCTTAGGGCTGTGTTCTAGCAATTTAATTTTAGGCTCTGCCGAGCTGTGGAGGAATGCCAGGAAACATGTCCATCCCCTTGTAGAAAAGCCAGATTAAAATATGGAAGCTGGTTTAGTCTTTTGTGCTGTCATTATCATCGAATCATAGAATGGTTTGGGTTAGAAGGAACCTTAAAGATCATTTAGTTCCAGCACCCCTGCCATGATTCAACCCCCCTGCCATTCACCCCATGCTACCGGTGTCAAAAAAATGGCTGGGAATCAGGGGGTCATCAATAAGTCTCCAAAATGTTAATTTACTTTACATGCAGTCTTCATCCTGGCTACCAAAACCACTTCTCCACATGAATCCTCTGAGGTGGAGCTGAAGAGAACCGATGCTTTACACCTGTGAAGCATCAACCATCCTAGTATCCACACTGGAGCAAAATGGGTGAAGCTTCCTGCAGAAAGACTAGGTGGGTGGGAAGAAAATGTATTTCATCAAAAGCTGCTGAAATTGCCAGATTTGTGGACAGGTCTGTGGACTGTGCAGTGGGAATTCAGGTGCTGAGGTAAGCGTTCCTCTGCTAAACACTATGATACAAGATGAGAGAAGTAACACTAACCTAAACTATAACCAAGATATTTCCCATTGTAGATCAGAAAAGAAAATTAAAAAATCAGTCTTTTCCCCTCATCACAATAGAAGTGAAGCAAGGGAGTAAGTCTGGAGGGAGCAAATGCACTTCAGAAACCATTAGAGTTAAGTACAGAATAATTTCAAAACCCAAACATTCATTCCCTCTTCTGCCTAACCCACTCTGTTGCCAGTGTGCAGGATAATTTCTATGGAATCAGAGGGACTACGCAGGGCAAAAATGTGATCCTGTCAGTCTATGTCAGCCCTGCACACCAGGCTGTCCAGGTGTCTTTTCCCAAAATTGCTGTTGAACAAATACTCCCCAAACACAGCGCTACAAGTGACAGGCTGTTCCCAGCACTCCCAACTCCAGTATCCCACTAGCCTAGAAACATGGGAGACACCATCATTCACTGTAAGCACAGTCTGTGGCAAAATTAATACCTAAGGCTACAAATTAGCCTACATGCTCGTCCACTCTACAAAAAAAACAAGGCAGTCTGCGCCTAGGTTTCTTACTCATTTTTGGGGACCCCACCATCACCACGGAGACACCAGAGCTGTTTTATCATTCTCTGTGCAAGTCAGATTTGCCAGCCACAACCACAAGAAGACTGTGCTACGTGGATGTCTTGTACAATGCCCTGTTCAAATTCCCTCCAGACCAGATTAGGGAATGCCATAAAAAGGCCATCACCAAAGGGAGAAAGCAAACCCTGACTGCTATTAAAGAAATGTATCCAGCCTACATTAGTAAAAACAGAAAAAGGTTCCATATTACATCCCAAAAAGAAAAAAGCTGTGGAACAAGATGTTCATTTAACACTACTGACTGTACCAGAGCAATAACCCTCAGAAATTAGGACCAGAAACACAGAATTGCTCAGGCACTTCACTCTTGTCATTTCTCAAACCCACTCCATCCTTTCACGACCATGAACCTGCTCCATTTCCCACCTTTCTTCATTGCAAGTCTCCTCATTGTTTTTTGGGTCCCAAAGTCTCATTCAGGGAGAAAGCTCCAAAATCAGCAGCGCAACCTGTTGCTTTACATAGTGCAAAGGACATACCCATGCAAGGCAAAATTCATTCCTCAGCTGCAATAATAATTTGGCACGTGTTCTGTGTCCTTCCACACCGACGGGTATGTTGTTACGGGGGACAGCAGGGCCGAGCCTGTGCCCTACAGTGTGCCGGCCAACGGGCTTGTGCTGGGACAGATGGGAGAAATTTTGGAGGGTTTTGAAAGTAAGATGATTAGAGGTGCATTTCACCACTGCCACCTTCAACAGTAAGAATAAGTCTGTAATCACAATCGGTTCATCTGATTATGGGCATAAATTAAAGCTGGAAGTACAGGGAGCAACAAATACTCTGATTTATTGCAACAGGCACCAGTTCTCATTTATAAAAACTGGAATTTGTGCTGTACAGTGTTTCGACAAAAAGCCTCAGTAAGTCATTCGCTATCCAATAGTTACATTGAGTTATCACATGAGCAGCCATTACTCAAGGTGACAGTCTCAGCACAACAAGCCCCTGTTGAGAGCACTTGAGTTTATGTCAACATGAAACAGATGAACCTAATGGATATCCGCCTGGATGAATCCAGTGCCTGCACGTAGCCACAAACCCGACTGTACACAGTGGGACAAATCGACCGAGCAGTGCATCCCTCCAACATTACTCTCTGCACAGTAAGACTGACGTTTTTCTGTTTTTCTTTAGATAGCCTGGGGTTTTGTTGATTTTTTTTTTTTTTTGAGGGGGTGAGAAGTAAAAATAACTCCTAATTAACAGCCACCAGTCACATCTGGCAACATGTTTAGTGTTGGCAGGGCAGTAACCTTACAGCCTTGAGGCTGTGCCCAGTTCTGGTGCAGGTTAGACCAATCTTGGAAGCTATTCTACCCCAAAATCTATAATCATCTTTAACTAATTCTGTAGACTTACCTATTTTATCAAACATCTTGAAAGGCAAGTTCTCTAAAGCTGCTAGCTGAGAAAGATCAGGATTTCCTCCATGGTGCTCTCTCCTGAATAAGAGATATTTCCTTTCTGCAAGCAGACATCGCTGTTTCTGAGCTGATCCCAAGCTATTTTTGTTAAAACCTATAGCTGAGCCTCATGGCGCAAAGAGAAGATTCATTCTCTAACCAAGAATAGTAGAGAAGAAATAAAATGCACACCAGTTATTTTTCTACTGCCAAAGTTACTTCATTGTCATTTTACAATACACAATTCTCTAAATTACATACAGAAATTTTCCTTCTTCTTCTAAAAAAAGTAATGAAAGTCAATGTCTGAAAGCAGAATATGCATCTTCTGACTTTTTTACTGCAGTTTTAGGCTTTTATATCTTCACTGCACATTAGAAGGAGGGGGGGAACCCAATAAGTAGCTAGCGAGATTGATTTCTGGAGCTGTTATTTAATCTCTGAGGGTTTTTTTCAGCACTTGATACAACATAGCCAGTAGGGAACAGTCACATTTTGTGCTCATTCATCTGATTAAGGAGAAAAAGCCACTTCCTACTGCCACGCATTTAGCGGGAGATTAGCCAAATTACCATGGGCTGAGTCATCAGTCCCATAACCGCTCTCCATCCATCTCTGCACAGCCCTTCAAGCGGGGAAACGCATGGCATGGCTCTGCACTGCTGCACCCCCAGCCTCCGCGGTGCCACCACCACCAGAGCAGGGTCCAGCCAGGGCCAGCCCTGGCCACTGCCAGCTCCCCCAACCCCACGGCGAGACCGCTGCTCCCACAGAGCCAGGAGGTGGCAAGGGGCTCAGAAAGTCCTCCTCGCCACAGGGACTGAGGAAACGTCGCTACAGGCAAGCCAGAGGAAAATTATGTCTATCTGGAGTCATTTACTTGGAGCTCTGTTTAAAAGGAACGCGAGGCAGATGGGGACAGAATAAATCCACGGTGAGAAGCGAACTGGGATAACAAATAAGAAGACAATACCGAACTCTCCTCTTCAGGGAGCACGTTAATTTTCTTATCTAACAATATGTCCCTTTAGTGATAATACAGTGGAAACAATTCAAAATCATATTAATATAAACAAGGGGTAGCTGTTACTAGAGCTCAGTTTAAATGACAAAGCTCTCTATTAACGTGAATTCTTTAGTATCTTCTTCCCTGCATGCTTATATCTAATTTTCAAATAAATTATTTGGGGACTTTATGCTATACATGACCCTGACCTGATCCTGCAGTACTTTTACCCAGAGAACCAGGGGCAGGAGGGTTGAGGGGCAGGCTCTCTTCTGAACCATTGCCAAACACTCAGTGCTTGATCAGGCAAAACTCGTTTAAAAGGCAATGGTCGTTTGCAGAGCGAGTAAAGAGCGAGAGATCAGAGCTCCACTGTGTGGCACAGCCATGAGGAATTACACCATGTCTCTCTGTCCAAAGATGGAGAACGCCACTTACGGAAACCACAGCAAAATTGGTTGAGTCATCCTCCATTTATCACATCTGCAGCTTCCTTCTCAAGGCGGGCAAGATGATGATAAATACAGCGTGAGCATACTACACTGGGTCTTTTTCTCAAGCCACAAATAAAGGTGCCTGCAGGATCTGCCTCCCCAGGAGCAAGTGCCAAGGAGAAATCCAGGGAAAACAAAGGGAGCTGGTTAATTGAGTGATGCCCGCGTCCCTCAACAGAAATGATCCTACAGAATGGAGCATGCAGTCCCAATCTGGCACTGTTTACAAACACGATGCAACTGGCATTGTTTCAGTATTGCTGTAACAGGTGAGCACACATATAGGCTGGGGAGGAAATAGCATTTTTATTGACTGACAGATTGCAGCACTACGTTACATTGAACATCCCATGAAAAATGGAGCGAGCCCTGCCTAAAACAAGGCGCTGTGCAAAGGTTAGCAGTACAGTGGTAATTTTATCAAGGTTAATTCCCATCTTTCTCATTTGGGATACATGTTCTGATTGGTATAGTAGTAATTTTTGAGAAATATATGATCTCTAGGTTTTTCCCAAATCCTTTTCATCAGGATTCAAGGAAAAAAAAAACAAACCACAAACCCAAAACCTTTGAAAAAATTTTTGCAAGTCAAGAAAGTCATCCCATCCAGACGTATTTGGCTATTCTACAACATCTGTTGAGGGTCTTTAAGTGACATGAGACTTCATGAGACCTTCTTCAGCCCTTGTTTTTTGACAACACAGAACAGTTACTCTCTATGGCATTTGATGAGTAATGGCATTCCATGAGTACCTGAGCGCTGGCTGCTCTAGAGATGGCAGCTCAGTGCAGAAATCAGGGGCAACTGTAACTCTCAGTATCCCTTAAATCCTACTTTACGTTGGACAGAGCCAGCACAGCGTTTCTTTCATTCACTACATTACACAGAGCCATAAGACTCCTTGGATGGAGCACAGTTGGGAATGCATTTTGGAGAAGTAAATATATTACCACTAGTTATGACACTGCTCATGAACATGGACGAAGAACAGCAATGTTTAGATGACTAACAAAAATACCTTTACTACATATGGACACCCTTGTTCAGTTATAGCCAGTCATTTCTCAAGTACTCCTGAACTTGGGGTTTTGATAGCAAATGGACAAGTGGAGAGTGGGATTGGAAGATAACCCACTGTCTGGGAAGCTGCTCTCTGTTAAGTGGAACACACTGATATTTCTTACAGGAGAGAGAAATTCTTTCTTGGCTTCTCCTTCGACACAGCTGAGTCTGGTGGGAGGAAACGGCAGGAGGAGGACCCTGCCCAGGCATTGCGCTGTGCCATGCAGCTCACACTCCACCCATGGTCATGGTTGCTGTTGGTTTTCAGAAGCCTGCTAGTTCTTGCAGAAATAGGCTGCTCCCATTAAAACAAACAAACAAACAAACAAACAAACAAAACCCAAAAAACCTCCAATGCAAAGAACAGATGGAAAGCATGAAATTGTGCATGGAAAAGCGAGGGGAGGATAACCAAAAAGTGGTTTTTCAGTTATTCATTTCTTCCAAAGTCTGAAGAAAAGCTAACCTATAATATTTCTGCAGTTGCTTCAGCCAGCTCACATTCTTGAAATTCCTGGAAATTATAATTTTCAAAACAGCATTTAAAGGCCACACTGGAGTCCAGATGTTTTTTAATCATGAGACAGAATAATTAGCGGATAACAGCAGATGAGGCTAGAAGGAGCCAAAACCCACTGAAGTTGAAAGATATCATCTCCAAAAGCTCCAACAGAATTTGGTCCAGCGTGTGCCTTGTACTCTAACCATCCTAAAGGCTGCTGGCAATGACATAGTACGATTTCTCTGTTTTCAAAGTGAGAGTCACATGAATTGATAAATGCTGCTTCATTTGAAAGCTGGGTGCTTAGTCCCTGGCTCTAATAACACTCCGCAGACTGATGACTGATTAATTGACAGGCATTTTTGGGATACCTAGTGATGAATATCAACAACAAAGTGAAAAGTCAGCGAGTGAAATATATTGCAAAGCTTACATGGATTATGCACAGTTGTATTATCAAACAAGAAAACAAAGTCAAGGGATAAGCAAGTGTAGAATTAGAGCATCCAACAGGATAGTCATAATTAAGTCCAGGGAGATAATTTTATAAACGTAGATTTAACGGCTTTACTCAAATTCTCACCTTTTCTTGTATAACCAGTAGGTTTATTCAGAGATTGTGTTAGTAATCAACTCGAGTAGAAGTGGAAACGTGAGTGGAAAAGGGGCTGCACAGAGGAATCGTTAGGTTGAAGAAAAGCAAAATTACAATTTCCCTGCTGCCTGCTAATGACTTAACAACCTCAAATGTGATCCATAGGGGGCTGGAAAAGGAAGCTGTCTTTTGAAATTCGAGCAGGACTTTCATATCTGTTATGCTAATTTCCAGACACTAATGTGACCAATTTTATATATAAACAACAATTTCATCTGTCATTTTGGGCTCAAGTTGCAATCGTTTTCAGAAAAGAAAAAAAAAAAAAAAAAAGAACCAGCAAGTAAGTAATAATGTCCCTTAGGCTAGAACTGTGACCTTGGTGTCATCCAGCAAACAAGCCATGTTAATCTCCCAGCTGTAATGCCATGAAAACAAACACATCTGTTTATGAGCAGTCGCCTGTTCTTACGTACCTGTTACTGGGTGCATCATATGCACCATCTGACATTTATAATGAGGCTGGCCAGAAAAGAAAAAATCTGCTTAACAAAATGGTTCATATTTCACCACTGAGTTTTGCCTGTTGTAAGGATGAGCTGGAACGACTGTGCATGGCTTCAGGAAGGGACAGGAGAAAAACACGGTGGTAAGATAATTGCTGCGGATACCCAGTGTTAAATCACCATTCCTTGAGATGCCTGATTTCCCAGCAGTTCCCCAGCCACAGTACTGTGCAATCAATGTTCCCCCCTGCATGGATAAACGAAACGACTGACTTCCAATTTGCAGCCTCGAGACCCCTGAGGAGGACATGGAGTGATTTTAAGTTGTCCAAGAAAGGAGATTACAAAAGCAAGCTCCTACACTCTACATGTGGTTGGGTGGGGAGTTTTTTTGGTGTCCACAAATGTCTAGAAACTGAAATTCTCTAAATGAAGTTTTAAACAGGCTAATGGGAGTGGTAATCAAAATCATGAGGCTTGACCTGCGGTCTCATACAACCAGTGCAAGCGCCACTGCTGTCAAGGACTCCCTCAAACTTTTTGGTGCACACACAAAGCCAGAACCTGAGGAGCCTTTGCAACAGACACCTCCTTGAAATATTTACCCAAAACTTTTGATTTCAACAGGTGAGAATTTCCCTATATCAAAAGCTTTCCTATCACCTGTAATAAACACATGCATACACGGTTTGCACAAAGCACTTCAATCCTTGCGTTTTGTAAGCTTAGAGTAAACAATTCAACTGGAAAATTGAAAAAAACTTCAATATAATAAGAGATTATAACCGAGCAGAATTGTCATAAATTATTATGAGAATAAATATATATTCTTTTTACACATTGTAAAGTCTGATTTCACATTTAAGCAATTGTTTCATTGTAACAGCACTTAAATATCTATAATTACAGGTTGGTTTCTATTGTTCAGAACATTTTATATGCACACATAAGGCTAACGCTCAGATATAAATCCCAGGCGATGATTATTCTTAATAGTGCAATTATTTTCTCATCGTAATCACTAGGGTACAATTCCTGTTAAACTATTCAGCATTCCTTGAGAAAGTTAAGTAAAAATCAATCTGATTTACTTTAAGGTAAGGGCTTCCCAGCTCTGCTCTCTCCCCCTTCTCTGCTCAAATAAATATAAATGTGTATTAGCTATGGGGAGAATCAATGAGATTATATTAAAGTTGCAATTCAGCCAAGTGTCTGCAAATTCAACTAATTATTTATATTTTGAGTCTTGTTGATGCTGCTGTTATTGAAAAGCTCAACAGCCCATGTCTTTAACGTAAACAATGTCCTAGGCTTTTACACCTCCTTTTCATTAAAGTTGAAACATTTTGTGGCCTAGTTAAGTGGTTTACAAAGTTTTCTAATTGTTTACTGGAAAGTGTGAAAACTGGTTTGGTCTCCTGAAATGCATTTTACAAAGTAGGACATCTTCAATAGGTGCCAATAGACCAGTACACATGCTGTACAAAAAGATTTGGATCTTATAAAATCATAACTGACTGTGTTTACTTCCCATAGAGCTTCTCGGAAGAGCTCTTGGTGGAGGTCTAAGAACAGCGGGTCCCTCCAGACCCCGCACAGCTGATCCTGCTCCAGGAAGCTGTGTAAAAAAAACACCAAAAACCATCATTGTCCCCATTTTCAGCAGTAAGAAAGCAATTAGCCTGATGATGTAAAACCCTGACAGGGATGAGGAAAGCCTGCCCAAAGACTGTAGGGCAATGAATTTCAATCCATAATATGACAAATACTGGTGCAAATACCTCAAAATTGATTTGAATCCACAAGGATGAGTTCACTGCAAAGACCTACCCTCCCACGGTCGCTAAACACCCTGTGACATTTATCAGAGGAGTGCAGGTAACGACCTCACTTCTGCTTGGCAGATTACATTCTGCCTCCATGAACTCACCTTTAAAATTTCAAATGGATTGCACATTATTCATTTCCTGTTTCAAAATGTCCATTATTAGCAAAAATGACATTTCGGTAGAGAGAGAAACGATTTCAATGTAATCTGCAAATCAATTTGTAAGGATTTCAGCAAAGCAATTAGGGGAATTTCTGGACTACAAACACTGTGTAATGTGAGATTTCATCTTGACTGATAGACCTGTCAGGATTTCTATCCAAAAATACAGCTGCGTTTCCCTCCTCTCCATCCCACCTTTTCATGAGTTATATCAGAAAGTTTTGTTCTTTCCTGTATTTATTATTGGCGCCTTGGCACTTTACCCAATTTTAATCCACTTTAAACCTCCCATTGTCCCACTGAGCAGAACAAATGCCAAGCAGGACCGGAGAAAAAGGACAAACTGATACCATATCTACAGTGCTCAGGAGCTATGGAAAAGAAATGCAACCCCAATTAAACCTCTAAAATGTACCAAGTGCTCGTTGGACAGGAGAAAGCAAGGCTGACCAAAGCTGAGTTTGGGTACATCACACAATCTGCAAGATGACAACCAGTCTCAACATTTCCTGACAAAATAGGCAAAATGCAGGATCACAAGTTACAAGCTCTACCAAAAGGCTCCAGGGCGTCATTTTAGGGAGCCATATGTCTGCTTTTTTTTTTTTTTTTTAGCTTTTTTATTCTCTCTTTCCCTCGAAGTGCAGTGAATTCATAGTTGTGTTCCAGTTTCTTTTGAACTATGCACCAGAGACAACATAAATAACAACCTTGCTGCCATCTCATTAAGTCTCAGAAATTTTCCAGCCATTAAAAAACTGAATTCCTTTCACATTTGCAGGTTCTGCTGCCTCGCTAGCAGCTCCCTCTGTAAGGTTCCCTGACATCGCAAGCTTAGTGCAAATAAAATCAAAACCTTAATTCATCCTCTGTCTTCTCCCCCAGTTCTTTGTTAGAAATGCCACATCCACAACGCTCTATTTTTGGCCTCATATCTCAAGGGTCATCTCCAGTTCCCCCTTCCCTCTCTTACAGCCCATGTCAGTCAAACCTGTTAAGATCTATTATTTTGCTTTTCCTCCTTGGAGGCAGTCATGTCCCAGTTTGATTATTGCACTTTTCCTTCTGGAGCCCTTCTTCACTATAACTTTTTCTAGTCCATACAAAACCAGCCTTCCTTTCTGCCTTGCGAATCTTCTCAAGCCTAGCTGGTAGGTTAGTTTAATTAGTTAAACTAAACTTAGTTTAAGTCATTAAATTTTGCACATGTGTAAAGAGATGTTGTAGGAGAAGTTGGCATCCACACACCGATCCTAGCTCTTGTTTTGACCTGCATGTCCCTGCACCATCTCGCTAGAGCAGGAAAGAAATTCTTAAAGTATTTAATCAACTTTCAGAGCTTTTGTCTTGGAAACAGCAATAAACAGGACAGCTGAGCTGGTCAAAAGCATCCAGCTGGGATCCTCTTCTCTAAGCTTCAGACACAGTCATGCTGGCTGTGCTGAGAGGGAGCACAAGCACGGATAAACAGAACATTCAAAATAATTAGATACCCACAACACTGCTAATAACTTAAATAGGGGGTTTCACATTCTGAAGGAGTGGGATGGAGCTGCTCATGACAGATTTTTTTGTGGCTGCATCTAAACTGACTATTAAAATGAATAACGGAGCACAAGAGAGAACTCAAGGCAAGAGCAGCCTGCACCATCCCTGCAGTAAGAAGGAAGTTTTCATTTCCCACCTCACGTACACCATGCTGCTGCCCTTACACACAGACAGTACGCAGCCCTTAGAAGCAAAGCAGAGGATAAGTTGTGATAGGGGAATGGGAACAGTTCCAGGTGGGTTGCCAGAAGGACAGGAGATTTGAAGGTAATATCAAACGACACATGGAAATCTAGCATCCCAGAAATCCAAAACATTACAGAATTAGCAACTAGGATTGCCTCAAACATCCAGAACTTTTAGCATCAGGATGCTAGAGGAGGTCATCTGGAATATTTGTTTCTATTGTAATCCAAAGTAAAATACATCTTTATGCATCAAGTACCTGGAAAGAGAACGTTTATCATTACTCATTGTCATTGCAGGCAAGCTTGGAGAATCCAGCTGGGACAATCCTCTCAATATACACTACACAAAGTAGGAGATACAATCTACATGGTATAGACTGATATAAATGGGCCAGAGCTGGGGTTAAG
Organism: Pluvialis apricaria; assembly: GCA_017639485.1. NCBI lineage: Eukaryota > Metazoa > Chordata > Aves > Charadriiformes > Charadriidae > Pluvialis > Pluvialis apricaria. The sequence continues at coordinate 101,456,540 of CM030009.1, forward strand.
GAGGAATGGTTCCCTCCGCCTTGCAGGTGAGGCAGGTACGCAATTTGCCACACAACACCAGAGAAATCCATGGCCACATCTCAAATTGAACACAAACTCTGCTGGGCTCTGCCAGCATGGTCTTTGAGTGGCAAGAAAGGTGACATTCAGTGGGTCAGCACTAACAGCAGCAACAGGGTTGTGCCTGCTAAATCAGCGTGAATCTGGTACAGTTATTAAGAAGGGAAAATGAATGCATTTTGCTCACTCTTGTCCCAACATTTCTAGCATGTCCCCACCCCACAGCTTCTCTGCCCACTGCTGGCACACAGGAGCTTGTGGTTCTGTTAGTCACTTCCCATTTCCGCCCCTCCACAGGAAGGCATTTTCATAGAATCATAGAATTGTCTAGGTTGGAAGGGACTTTTAAGATCATCAAGTCCAGCCATCAACCTAACACTGCCAAAACCACCACTAAACCATGTCCCTAAGCACCACATCTACTCGTCTTTTAAATACCTCCAGGGATGGTGATTCCACCACTTCCCTGGGCAGCCTGTTCCAATGTTTGACAACCTGTTCGGTGAAGAAATTTTTCCTGATATCCATCCTAAACCTCCCCTGGCACAACTTGAGGCCATTTCTTCTTGTCCTATCACTTGTTACTCGGGAGGAGAGGCTAAGCCCCACCTCCATACACCCTCCTTTCAGATAGTTGTAGAGAGCAATAAGGTTTCCTCTCAGCCTCCTTTTCTCCAGACTAAACAACCCCAAGCCCCTCAGCCGCTCCTCATAAGACTTGTCCTCCAGACCCCTCACCAGCCTTGTTGCCATTCTCTTGGACATGCTCCAGCACCTCAATGTCCTTCTTGTAGTGAGAGGCCCAAAACTGAACACAATATTCAAGGCGGGGCCTCACTAGTGCTGAGTACTCTCCTCTCCCTTTGATCAGCCCTGCAAGCAACGCTCCTTTATTTGTAATAATGTCAAGCTCTTCCTAAAATTTGGCCCTTTAGAGGAAAAACAGGCACATGCAAAAGCATTATGAAATTAGCAGCTTTCCATACACAACCAAAGCCACGAGCTGTTCAGCCTCACCCTGGGCTCCAGCAAGCAGAGGCCTTCACCTTTCACTTGCTCCTGTTATGCAGAAAATATCATATAATTCAAATTTGGAAGGAAATAGAAAGCAAAACACGGCTGCTTGCATCAGAAGCTGTGCCCTGCCTAGCACGATATGGGCTGTTGTGCAGCCCTACCTCCAGGTGTCCACCTCTCTCCCAGGTCAAGTCCATCAAGAGGAGGGCCGTGTGTTTTCTCAAAGCATCACGGGGAGATGAAGAGATTAATGGAGCAGGAAAAGCCGGTGTCAGCAGTGAAACCTGTTACTGTACCTGCACCATTTCAGAGCTTTTAGACAGCAAACCGTGTATTCGCACCCTTCCCCACAACTTCCCAGGGAGAGTATTTTAAAGGTATGACCAGAGAAGTCTAGATATAGGCTCAGGCCCACCAAAACTTCACTGTAAATGGATAGAGGGGTTTTGCAATCAGGTCAAAATTCTGGAAATATTTGGCCTTAGGTTCACATCTGGGATTAAACTGGCAGTTTCTGGTAAGCAGGCAAGACAATGTTTTTCTCATCATATCTTAATGTTTTTCTCATCATATCTTAATGGTTTTCTCATCATGTCCCGCGCAAAACCCTACTCCACCTGCCTCTGACGATATTCCACCTAGCTCTGATGGGATATGAACCTTCTTTACTTGGCAGGGTTACCCACCTAGCCCCCATTTACCATGCTTCATCATGCAAGCTGAATACGGCACCTGCTTACACAGCCTGAAGATGTGGCTCCACAGATTGTCATTATTCTCTTTGCAAACCATTCTGTATCCTTTTGTAATGGAGGTAGATGAAACTGTTTTACCCCTCCAGGCCCTAGAATATTTTCATTTTTAAACATTGAGTAAAACAAATAAAAAATCATGTTTAGTGACCGCTTTTACCTATACTTATGCCCAAGATATGCCATTTTGTGGTGCATTAATGAGAAATATGTACATCAGAACGCAGAAGCAGTAAGTTTTGCCTGCAGTCCATTGTGACAAAGCATTTATTTCTGACTCTGTTCAGCCACCATCTGTGGCTCACCTTGCAACCTGACAGCTGCCACTGGTGGTGTGACCTCCTGAGCAATCCTCGTTAGTACAGATTCTTACCCTATCATTTAAGAAAAAGAAATGACTATGGAATAGCTCCCAAATGTGCACCTCTCCCTACAACTAAAATTCAAGGGATGAAGCAAAAGACAGAACATTTGTCAGAGAATGGTATATTTTGTATGTTAATCAGCAGCGGAAAGCAAATAAAACATGTTCTGGAAATAGAAAATTGACTTATTCCAAATCAGGCGAGACTATAAGAATATATGGCTGCTCTGAAAATGAAAAGCAAGTGACTGACTGCATACGAGAGCAGCCCCAGTCAAAGGCAAGGTGGGTCCCCAGCCTGGATGGTGCTCAGCAGGCGGAGGAAGCACTCCGTGTCCCACAAATGCTGGGGTTCCTGGATGAGGGAAATGCCTTCCCTCCAGTATAGACTTCAAGATGTTATTTAAGGGAGGAAGGTCAAAAAAATATTTTGCCTTTTTGACTTTCTTGTTCAATATCTTTTTAGGCTCTTTGATGCTGTGTCCTTGGAACTGAAAGCTCAAAAAGCAACGGTGGGAAACCAAATTTTTATTCTTCCCCAGTCTTCTGTCAGGAACAAAAGCATTTGCTTACTGAACTACCTGTGGAGAAACACAAAGCAACACTTCAATCACCCATTCCAAATGAGAAACACAAGGTAAAGGCCAAAAAACTGCAAGCATGCTTAAGGATCATAAATTTCCTTATGTGACTCCATTCCTCTAACAAGATTCTGTTCCTGAAAGTACTATTAAAAAATAAAATAAAAAAAAAAATTAAAATGTTCTCCTTTAAAGCAAATTCTGGAATGGCAGAAAGAAATTAATAAAGTGACCAGAGTACTGTTTTGAGCATCTTTTCAGTGCTCATGAAATATATTGAACATACTCAACGGACAGTTTTGTAAAATAAAAACTTCTATGGCTATGAAGAGCTGAATGGGAAACAGAATATGCTTCTTTCTTAGCTTCAGGCATGTCTCTTAACCCTAACATATTTGGGGAACATATCTAGAGTGGAGAAGATAGTTCAGCCTTCATGTCATAAATTAATCAAGTATCCAAGTATCCAAAAACTTTTTGCCATAAATGATTAGGTTGCATTTAAATCATTAACAGGAACAGGAGTTTTCTTATTCCATAGTCAACCAAATCTGCCAAGCAAAAGAGATTTTTGTTGCTTTGTTTGGCTGTGTAATAATTTGCATATTGCAAATTATGAATACTTACGATTATAAAATAATAATTAAAATATGAAATAGACCAGTTTTATGGCATCAATCCAAAATCATTTGCTGCAGCACATAAGCTATTGTATGAAAATTGCTGAAGCCAGGGTTTTGCTCTGGCTGTAAAATCACAAGACTAGAATACAAAACACAGCGTTCAAATACAAAGACATTTATGAGCCTTAAATACCTGTGTTTAGAGACTATGAGATCTGTGATGCTCAGAACAAGAGAAAGTGTTTACAAAGTATACACAATCATATTCTTTGGTCGATCAGTAATTATAGAAATAGTTTATATTTGGGGCATTTCATCTCACCTTCAAGATCTCTCGTAGAGGAGTATGGCGATAAAACATGGGGCTTGCTTTGGCTTTTGCAACACTGAAATCAATCAAGTATCTGTTTGCAGTCCAAAGGGACGATAAATCGTGTTTGTCACACCTACAACCAATTTTCTGAAAACAAAAGATGTAACAATTTACAGAACCTCAGATGCTTTATATTTATCCTTTCTGTGAGAGCTAGAAGTAAAGACAGAATCGACCCCTCCCTTTTTTTTTTTAATAAGCATCTTTTTTAATACACCCCTTTTTTTTTAGTGGTAGATTTCTTACTACAGCTGAAGCTTTTGCTGGAGGCAGAAAGTGTTTGAAGTGTTTGAAACAGAGTGCTCTGGGCTCCATGGAGTGGCCTAGATTATACTTCGTATAAATGAATTTATTATATTAATCTCAACATTCATCATGAAGTATGACAAAGTTTAAAATGGCTTAGATGTGTTAGGAAAAACAATATTATGAAAAATCCTTCCAATTATAACTGTTTAATTTACTACCTCCATCTATATATATATTCTAGTTACAAGACATGTTTGTTTTCTTTGTTGGTAAATATTAGAACAATATGAGAGATTAAATTAGAAAAAATATGTGCTGTTGTGAACTCTTAGTTAGAGAATTACTTGCTTCCACTGCATTGCCTAGATAATTTACTGATCTGTATACCCTAATAAATATTCACGCAGGTCAGTCTCAAGCACAGATCCTTATCAGGCAGATGTGTTTGAGGCAATTCAGTTTCTGGAGCCAAGAAAACACACGAGAGTCATTTTCTCTGCATCTTGTCCAGCCACCTTTGGTTACCCCCAGCCGAAATTACAAGGTACCCAATTACAGCCAAGTTAGCTGGCAGCAGCCTTCATGCAGGTTCGACGCAAGATGTGAACTCCGTGCCTCTGGGTGTGTAGTGATACTCATTAGCTGCATCGAAACAGTGACTGAGCAAATCTCTGGAGCACCGGGACTAAAAACACAACTTGAAGTCTGGACCAGAGGTAAATCGCATACAGAAAAGACATAGGAAGAAGAAATATCAGGGGCGTAGAAGAACATCCATGTGCAGAAATATTAAACACAGGAGGACTCTCCAGTTTAGGAAAGCAATAACTGAGGAAGGACAGCTAGGACCTGTCATATTGAGAGAGCAGAAAGAACAGTTAGTTACTGTTTCTCATCATACAACATAACGATACAATCAGGCACCGAGCTTAAAACAATAAAAAGGAAGTGTTTTTTCCCATAATACATAATCACATCACAGGAACTAGAGTTATACAAGCATGTGAAGGTAAAATACATAAATTACTTCAAAAACTGGGCAGTCCATAAATTTTTAAAACAGAGAAGGATCACTGCCCCTTTGTCCTCTTCTTTTTCCTGAGCATCCGGCCCATTACAGCTGCCAGGGATGAGATGTGGACCAGGAAGCTATAGGACTCACTTAGCTTCATTAGGTAGAAAGCACTCATCTCAATTCAAAATGCTCAGGGAGTTCAAAGCAGCAGCAATAACAATGAAAATTTAAGATTTGCCTATCATCAGAACAAATAATATACTGCATAGGCAGTAAGTGTATATCAAGCTTGTTATTGCCATTCAATGCTGTGAGAATTAGAGCTGGGATTGAGAGATTGCAAGCAGCTCCAGTATTTCTCACCTGAATTACAGAGCTTCTTTCAAACAGAAGGTCTTTCAAAACAGAAGGAATCATGACTAGTTTGTGTGCCTAGTATTTACGTATTTTTATTTAGATTGAAACAAGCAAAGAAACCCAGGCTGTAGATGTCCTTGCATCACTCATAAATGCAATTTAGTGCACCAAACCCCAATACATTAAAATAATCTTTATAAATAATTATGAACTGACACCTAAGAGCTAACACAGCTGAAATGACAAATTAGAAATGTCATCTCACGATGTGTGTTAGCCCAGTGTCACTCAAAGCCAATGTATTTTTACTCATATCAAATTAGAATTGCCAGCTGCTGTGGTTGTTTTTCCCTGAAGAAGGCAGAGCTGAAAGCTCTGCAAAGAGAAACCTGACTCTCAAGCATTTCTTTTGGAGTAAAGCATAAACCATCTGCATGTGCCATTAATGTCGGACACGGGAGCAGGGCTGCCGCATGTCAAAATCCTCACATGACAGAAGTGTGTCTTTGGGAAACAAAAATATAAAGGCTAATAAAAAGGTCTTTTATAAGCTGGTAAAAAGATTACAAAGGTGCATGAAGGGGACTTGGACAATGATAAAACAGATGACCAGGCTGCTCTTTCTCCAGAAGTCCCAGGACAAGGGCACAGGTAGAGCTTTCTGGACTATGAGAAGAGCAACATCATGAATGGAGGTCTTGTCAGACATAAAAGCATCCTTCTCACGTAGGTGTATGTGAAACAGAAGTGCTGTATGTGGAGTAGTATGTATGGAAATGATCCTTGGGGGGGAGGGGGGGAGGAGTATTCTCACCTGGTTCTACCTTTTGTTCCATCAGTGGTCAATATTTGCTGCTGGCTGTACCTCCTTCTCAGCTAACCATCTTAAACTCCTCCTTTCTTCAAGCAGGTATCACTCAATCTGCACTGGTTTAGCAGATGCAGAAATGTTCATACAGCTTTCCCAGGCAGTGCTTTTTGAACTGCTGTCACTCACAGGCTCCTACATTCAATATAACGAGTGACCGGATCAGCAACAGGGACAACAGTTACCCTCCTTTAGCCATCGCTTGGACACTGCTAGTTGAAATCAAGTCTGGGAGATGATACTGTGCATTACAGACCCGATCTGTTGGATCTATTTTCATTTACATGCATCGGTGAAACCTTAAAATGAATGTCCTTAAGGTTGTTACCACGAGCTGGGAAGGTGCAAACAGTTTGCAATTCGGCCCACACACCTGCCTAAAATTCAGAAGCATCCAGCTAGTTTGAAGGAACAGCTACAGTTCCCGTGCCTTTTGGTATTGCTGCAACGTCACATCAATAATGCAAAACAAAGAGCCAGCAAGTGAGGGCCCCTGTTCAAACAGGAGCTTCTGCATCGTCAAAGATCCTGAAAAGTTTGTGGACAGCAAGAGAACTCAGACAGTAAGGGAGGCACAGACTTCAGCTCAGGGTTATTTAGCATGTAATTTGATTTCGTGTGTTTTCCTGCTTTGTATTCATTGATTTCAAATCCTTCCTCAGCACCCATTTCTGCCACAATAGCTATGGTAAATTACCAGCTCATATTGGGTAGGCAAGTGGCCAGCTGAGACTATGGGCATAATTAACATGTCTATTATAACAACCCACCTCAAAACTTCAATTTATACAACAACATATCTATATAAAAACACTTACTGGTCACAGTCCTTTCCATTTTTTTTTTGTCATCTGCCCCTTGTATTTGTTACATTCACTCATCACAACATCTCATAATTTAAATTGTAAGCTGTTGAGGACAAAAAAAAAATATTCTGTCTTGCTCTATTATTCTGCAATGAGACCAAGAACAACGAGACCCTGCCACAATAGCTCCTCTGGAAATTATACACATAACAATATTATTATAACCTTCCAACCATTTCCTTATCATTTCGAAGTATATTTTTTTCCCGTATTTTTCAAGCTGAGCAAGGGAAGCTGCTGTCTGATTTGCATTCAAACGTGAATAAGATGCCAAGTGCTGCACCTCTGTGCACTTTGCACCGCGCGCTCCTTAGAGCCTGCATCTTCCATAGAGAAAAGTGGGTTGTGGCAACAGATTAAATGAATCCGGACAGTTTTTGTCCTTCAGGGAAAGACGCCTTGTTTTTGTCCTGCTCCAGTCTGTCGATGCTCCGAAGTCACAGGATAGCAATCCACAATACACGGCTTCTCAGTACGGCAATACAGATCAGAAATGGAAATTGTGTTCTTCTTTGGGAAAAAAATGGTCTTTCATACAACATCTACTGATTAAAATGTTGCAGCTCTGGTGAGCAGCTATCATTTAAGCGACCTTCGGCTTCCCACAGACCAACGAAGGAAGCAGATGGGCCTCCACATGTTCCTGGCATGTATTTTCCCTCTTCCCGATTCTCTGCGCACAGAACACATGAGATGAGACAATGACAACATGAAGTTCATCTGAACGTTTCCGTTCAGCCAAACCCATTTCGAAGAGCAAACCTGACATCAAAAACCCATCTAGGGACTGTTTTCCACTGAAACCCTGCTCAGAGAGAACACCCATGAATGGAAAGGCCTGCTGCCTGCCAAGGAGCAAAAGCTCTTGGGGTTGAACACCCATGCATTAGTAGCTGTGAATAGCGACAGCAGCCTGTAATCATGAATATTATGCCCCGAAATGAGCTCTTCATACTATTTTGCTTATGGGCAAGGGTGTTCTTTATATATATATATTTTTTTTTTTTTTTTTTTATGCTAAACAACCAGGTTTAACGTCACAATTCTTTTGACGGTGGGATTCTGGGAATTCATAGAAATGAAAATCTGTACAGGAAATTTTTTTGAGATCTTTCTCTTCTAATAAACATGAGTTATAAACAAATTCCCTCGGCTGTCACCCACAAGACCTCCTGTTTTTCCAGGCATCTGATGGCTCTCTTTGATCATGCAGCCAACAGCCCACATCCCTCTTAGCTCACTACTCCACAACAGTCCATCCATGTAGAAAATAAACATATTGATGCTCTTATCCCTCCCTTTCCTCTGCCAAAGCCATTCTGTGACCCCAAGGACCAGGCTGGACTCCTTTCAGTGCTGACAACTGCTCTGAATGGTGAGCAACAGCAGGAGTGGTTGCCAACAGAAACCTCACGCTCCTCTCTTCACCCTTGGGAAGTTAAGATTTTACCAGTCACTTACACACGTCCCACAGAGACTAGTTTAGAAGTATGTGTTTATTAGACTTCAGTCTTCCACAATGCAGAGTAACCCATGGCTTTAATCATTTTCCCTCCACAGGCACAGTTCGGCCATACAGCTAATTCATACTGTAGATTCTGCTCAGCGAAGCACTGCAAATTATCCACACAAGCCAAAAAAAAAAAAAAACCCACTTCCAGAGAGTAGATTTAGGTTAAGCATCATTCAAGGACTTGTATGCAAGACTCTCACCGCAGTGATCCATGAAGACATTAACACCATGATATACTGAAAGGATACACTGAATGCATTTATTTATTTAGAGGACAGAGAAAAGCCAACTTTTCATTCCCAGAACAATCATTCGGTGACAGTTGAAAATTAAAATGCTTCAAAAGTACCCAGGAATAGCATGTGGTAGTGGTGTTTGTTTGGTTTTAATTAAAATATTTAGACATCTGGAATTACAGGGAATACCAACAACCTTCAACTTACTGGTAGAGAGAGGAAATGAGATACTTCTCGTATATTCCTACCACTTAGTTTTAGTTCACACAATTAAGAACCTTAGTCCCAATCAAGTTGATTATCTCCTTGTGCAGCTATACACTGAGCATTCAACTTCATGGAAGATCTCTGAGTTTCCTCAGCAGCTGGTCAATGTACCCTGCATAGTCCTCCTGCCTGGCAGAGCTGGGTTCATAATCCTCAAGTGAAAGAATCACAGAATCTTGGAATCTTCAGAGTTGGAAGGGACCTCTAGAGATCAGCTAGTCCAACTCCCCTGCTGAAGCAGGATTGCCTAGAGCACATTACTCAGGACTGCATCCAGGCGGGTCTTGAAAATCTCCAGAGAAGGGGAGTCCACAACCTCCCTGGGCAGCCTGTGCCAGTGCTCTGCCACCCGAACTGTAAAGAAGTTTTTCCATGTATTTGAACGCAACTTCGTATGTTCCAACTTATGCCTATTGCCCCTCGTCCTGTCACTGGGAACCACTGAAAAGAGTCTGGCTCCATCCTCCTTCAACCCACCCTTTAGATACTTGTACGCCATAATAAGGTCTCCCCTCAGCCTTCTCGTCTCCAGGCTAGAGAGTCCCAGCTCTCTCAGCCTTTCCTCATAAGGGAGATGCTCCAACCCCTCAATCATCTTTGTTGCCCTACGCTGGACTCTCTCCAGTAGTTCCCTGTCTCTCTTGAGCTGGGGAGCCCAGAACTGGACACAGTATTGCAGTTGTGGCCTCACCAGTGCAGAGTCGAGGGGGAGAATGACCTCCCTCGACCTGCTGGCCACACTCTTCCCTTTGCAGCCCAGGATTCCATTGGCCTTTTTGGCGACGAGGGCACATTGCTGGGTCATGGATAATTTACTGTCTACCAGGACCCCCAGATCCTTCTCCTCAGAACTACTTCCCAGCAGGTCCACCCCTAACTATACTGGTGCCTAGCATTCTTCCTCCCCAGGAAGAAGTCACGTAGAACAAAGACTTTGGGCTGCTACTACAAATCACAGCTCTTTGAAGACATCAGTTGATACCAATTGCAGTATACATCTTGCTCAGTAAAGCAGAAAGGGTCTATTCACGTCTTTATAATGTCAGTTTAACAACGTCTGTTAAAAATTGTCTTCACTAAAGCTCGGGGTGCACTCATTTAGACATTTCTTCCAGGTTTATGGACAACATCAGGTCTTAGTAATTAAATGTTCTCTATAGTTATGATGATTAAGAAGGCGACAACTGAACGAATAACACTATATATAGGAGTACTAGTTTCTTTTCTGTCTTAAGATATTGTTCTCGCAGACTACAGAAACACTCCTCAGGTACTTTTTGTCAGAGAAAATGGTTCTTGCAGCCATCCTCAATGAGGAAGAATAGCAACTCGGACAGGTTTAGGTCTACTAACACGAAGGGAAAAAAATAACTTATTGGGAACAAACTTCATCACTGGCAATAAGCTTCTACTGACTTTAAGAAACTTTAATAAGATACCATAATTAAGAAATGCAGCATTTTTCCAAACAGTTTAAATGTGATTAAAAGATTTGAAAAGAAAAAAAAAACTTTTTTTTTTTTTTTTAACGTTACCCAGAAATACCGGATCGCTACAGCTGAAGTGTGAAAGTACAATTTTTGAAATGGCACTAAATTCCAATATGGAAAAAGGATTTCTAGAGTTCGCTACATGTTTTAAAATAAGATCAACTACTAACCAGCCTGTTGGTGGCTGGGATTACTGCAGAGATTTGAGCAGCATTCCTGAAGAACTGGACTTAGTGTGTTTTAAGTTCTGCACAACAGTCAGTTTAATAAATATTGAACCTGTCGCGTAATGAAGTAATCAGTGGCAAGAACATGGCTTGCAAAAATATGAAAGGTCTGTTATCACTACAGCTATTGTTTTTCAGACATAAAAGACATTTATCAAAAGCACTTTAGCAGAAGCATTTATACACCTGTACGGTACACAGAGATATGATTTTTCCCTCTCAGATCTGTATTTAAGCACCTTAAGTAAGCGTCGCACAGGTGAACTTCTTTAAAATATTTTTCAGCTACCTACAGGAAACAAGTGGCTTTTCTCTCCTCTGCCATCTAATTTGATATGTGCTGGGAGCCCACATCACAGTTAAAAAGAGTGAATATCCCATCAAATCTGCTTGATAATCAACTTGGATATGCCTGCTTGGTGGCTGTAGTTCAGATTAGCTTCAGCCTTCAATTTGGAAGCAATTAAGCAGGCTGGATATTCTACTACTTTTATTTCTGATAAGGATAGCGAGGTGGGTTTCGTTTTCCCTGAGAAGTGAAATCTCATTTACATATGCTCCAAAACAATTTGGAGAGCAAAAGAAAAACATTGCATCTAGAACTGGCAGAAATATATTGTCATGAGGCCTCCTGGGTGTAATAGGGGAACTTCTACAGAAAATTGGTTAAATGTATTTAGAAGAAAATTTACTCAATTTTTTTTAATTTTTTTTTATCTATGCACTCATCATTTCCTTTGGTGGGAACTTTAGAAGGGCAATGGGAGGAGTTAATTTCATATGGCCTATGAAGGTCTTTAACATTTGTATTGTGTAGGGATTTTTTTCTAGCTGATGCTTGAAGAGAAAATGAATGAAGTGGCATTCTTTAATCCAAAGCTGCAAAACCCTGAGGTTTCAAGGTAAGGCCTTACATGTCTCAAAAAAGTCAGTTTAAGCCAAAATATACAGGCAATAAACAGAAAGTCCACGACCATCAGTGATTAAATTAAAAAGGACATTCAAATGTATTTTTCCACTGCAGAATACATTTGCAGTTTTTACAAAAAAAAATCTAATCTTCTTTAAATTAATGTTAAAAAGGTGAGAAGTATTTTTTCAAGGATCATTTCTAAACATACTGAGTAGAAATAGGCAGGGGGAGGAGTACTGCACTTGTATATAAGCCTACACTCAGCACGTTACTATAGCTGTACTACCAACATATTCAACTGCTATACCTCTTATTACACACCCTACAATTAATTTGAAACATATTTAAATGATACAATTTACTTTTCCTACTTGTATGTTGATTCAGATATTTGTACTTGTTATCCTTGACATGCTGTAAGAGACATGAAACTGTGAGAAGCAAGACCTCAGGTGAATATTTAAATCCAAGTGAAAAGTTCCTTCAGCTGTCAAAAATTATATTTCTATTAGTATCAGATCCTGAAAAGTGCAGTTTTACAATCATCCCTTAGGACATAATAAACTAAAGAGAAGAATGTGATCAGTTGTAGGTAAAACTTACCTTCAACACTACCTCCTCATTTAACAGAGAGACAGTCTAAGAAACCTCTAAACTCCTTTCTAAGTCCTTGTGCCAAGGATTCACCCTTCTACCATTCAAACTCATATAGCAGCACCAATTATAACTATTCTTTACCTACAGCATGTTAAGGACTTTCCCTATTTTTAATTATGCTCTAACACCAGAGATCAGAACGGAGTTAATGTCATTCAGCAGGTTTCCTGGTACTTTTCTACAGTCAACCACTTCTCTGAAAACTGTAGTTGGCCAAACCACTGACACTCCAAATATCTGAACACTGCATACCAGTCTTGTTCAATATATTCATCAATGACCTGGATGAAGGGATAGAGTGTACCATCAGCAAGTTTGCTGATGATACAAAACTGGGAGGGGTGGCTGACACGCCAGAAGGCTGTGCTGCCATACAGCGTGACCTGGACAGGCTGGAGAGTTGGGCAGAAAAAAACCTGATGAGGTTCAATAAAGGCAAGTGTAGGGTACTGCATCTGGGGAGGAATAACCCCATGCATCAGTACAGGTTAGGGGCTGACCTCCTGGAGAGCAGCTCTGTGGAAAGGGACCTGGGAGTCCTGGTGGACAACAGGATGGCCATGAGCCAGCAATGTGCCCTGGTGGCCAAGAAGGCCAATGGCATCCTGGGGTGTATCAAGAAGAGTGTGGCCAGCAGGTCGAGGGAGGTCATCCTCCCCCTCTACTCTGCCCTGGTGAGGCCGCATCTGGAGTATTGTGTCCAGTTCTGAGCTCCCCGGTTCAAGAAGGACAGAGAACTGCTGGAGAGGGTCCAGCAAAGAGCTACAAAGATGATTAGGGGATTGGAACATCTTTCTTATGAAGAAAGGCTCAGGGACTTGGGGCTTTTTAGTCTAGAAAAAAGAAGACTCAGGGGGGATCTTATCAATACTTATAAGTACTTAAGGCGAGGGTGCCAGGTAAATGAGAATAGCCTTTTTTCAGTGGTGCCCAGTGATAGGACTAGAGGTAACGGGCACAAACTGGAGCACAGGAAGTTCCATCTTAACATGAGGAGGAACTTCTTTACTCTGAGGGTGGCAGAGCACTGGCACAGGCTGCCCAGAGAGGTTGTGGAGTCTCCCACACTGGAGACGTTCAAAACCCGCCTGGATGCCGTCCTGTGCAATGTGCTGTAGGTGTCCCTGCTGTGGCAGGGGGGTTGGACTTAGATGATCTCCAGAGGTCCCTTCCAACCCTGACGATACTGTGATACTGTGAATCACACGTTTCTACCTCTCAGGTCTGTCTACTTAGATTGCCTCTATATCTACCCAAAAACACTAGAGCAGCTGTCTGAACCAAGGACGTTCCGCAGCTTGGAGGGTCAGATTCTTATCAAATGCAAAAATAAATCCTAGTGTCATAGACTTCAATGGCCAAAAGGACCGGTTGGATCATCTACTTGGAACAGTACAACACAGACCATTACATTTCATCCAGCAGTTCATGCATCAGTTTCACTAATTCAGGATGAGCAAAGGCACTTCTTCTGGTCTAACTTGATTTTTACTGAAATGCACTTTATAAGTGCTTCCATTAAGCACGGCACAGACTTTCTGTTTGCATAAGACTTCCCATTATACAACTTTGTTCTTCTGAAAAATAAATACTCAGGTTATGCCATACCTGCTTCTGCTACACTAACGTCCTTTTCATTATCACGTGTTCATGAACTATCTTAATTAAGGTTTATGATTGTATAATGAAACATCTTCAGCTTGGCTGAGAACTTGCATTTCAGCTAGAAACACAGCCTCTTGTGATGTTTCCATTGTGGTTATCATTTTTGTTGTAAGATATATTGAGAGTTCATACGCCTTCCTGCTGTTTGCAGCCTAATCACCACGTCCTGCTCTCCCTTGACAGATCTAGGTCGGTGTCACCTTCCTGCATCCAGCTATTGATCTACTTTTCACCTACCCTAAACCCACTTCTAAAGTCTTCCAGTGCTTCCTCTGTTAACAAGTTAGTATTTAAGTATCTTTCCTATATATTTCCTGGCCACAATTCACTCTTGACATTATTCCAACCATTTTTATACCTGTTTTCCAATCAATTTACCTATATAAACACAACCTATATAAACAGTCCTTGGGGGATTGAATTGCACCCACTGATCATAAGCATTGACCAATTCAGATGCCTTAGATCCTTCAGCATTTGAGGGATTTAAACAAATTTTAGCAAATAACTGAACTAAGGGGTGAAAGTCTTTATTTTTCTTTTGGGGAACTACATACCAAAGGTAGAAGTTTTGATGTCGAGATGCAGTACTTTTGGCAATGATATTAAGAGTAAAGATTGAAGCAGAAAGAAAGGTTTGTACTCTCAAAAGGATCTGTTAAAATCAGGGATCGGCTGACATGAACTAGGCTTCTGATTCAGACCAGCCAGTGAAGGGTGATAACACTTTGTACCATCTGCTGGAGTAACACAGAAGGGAAAATAAAACACGGAAGGCAGTGATTAGCAAGCACGGTAGCAAGGAAGGGTTACTCTGCTAACGTGAACAAAGTAGTGGACTTCAGACAAGTTCTAAACACCATCATCAGTAAAATCTATTATGTAGTAGATAAGGAGGAATACACAGGATGGTGAAATAAGGAGACTGTGAACAGCAGAGGTTAGTTAAAAGATGCCAGTTATTCATAGAATGGTTTAGGTTGGAAGGGACGTTGAAGATCATCGAGTTCCAACCCCCCTGCCATGGGCAGGGACACCTCCCACTAGAGCAGCTTGCTCAAAGCCCCATCCAGCCTGGCAGACCTAAAAATGGGGTTAAAAAGAAACAAACAAACAAACAAACAAAACAAAACACCCATACAATGACCTGAAAGGACAAAGTGATTCTTTTGTGGATTTTTAAGAAACTTGAAATAGATACAGATTTTAGAATATGCTATGTATGCTTTAAAAAAAAGCCCAAAACTTAAGTATCATGATGAGAAATCTACCCAAAAGAACAACTCATATTGAGACCTTGACTACATCTGTCCAGCTATAATTCATAGATATACACTTGGGAAAACAAGAAAAGCATCAGTAACTATATTGGGATAAGCTTGCCCAAAAGCTCTGGATTATGTCTGCCCTGCCCTAAGGGTTTAGGTACATGTAGGGAAGAAACAAAAAGTGTAAATGAACTCGTTAAGCTTTACTTCCTTGCCACAAATCTGGGCCTGGAAGCCAGAAGATGATAGCAATCCAGGCAACATAAATGTCCTTACAGGCCAACAGGTCTAAGTAAAAGTAAAAAATTCTTGCCATAGGTGCAAAGTGTTAAGAGTTTTTCTTCCTTAGTTACAGGGAGCTAACCCTACGCTTCTGGAATGTTTTTATTGTATTTAGCCTATTATCAGATCTGTGAGAAAAATAGGTCTTTCAAATAGCAAAATCTTTGACATACTGAACTTTCATAAGTATTTTGAGAGTAGAAACCACAAGAAATTTCTTATTTCACAACCCTGTGAAAATTATAGCACCACAGAGTGACCACATGCATCACAAGGACATTGCCCTGTCCCATCCTCTAAAGGAATTCTTGTTACCATGTGTCTCTCAATGACATGGGCTTGAGACTGACTGAAACGTTCACTGTCTTCAAGGGAATCTCTCAGTCATCTCCACTTGCTCTGTTTCGGCTCACACAGCCGACTGTGCTCAGAGCGTGCAAACTCGATTCCTTTGGGAAGACATTAATCCAAAAGGTGCACTCTGCGACGCCCCTCTGTCTGCCAATGACCGCTCCAGCCATACTGTAAGGTTTAAACTAGTCCAAAGCAAAACTCCCAAAGCACGCGCAGAAGGAATGCCATGTGCTCAGCATCAGCTGCTTTGCTGCACAGATCCGCTCCGATCGCACCACGTGGCTGCCCTCGCCATTCCCCTCACCAAGGCAGCGCTCCACCACCTCAGCAGAGCAGTTTAAGTCACACCCGACTTGAGAGCTCCTCACCCTTCCTTCTGCAGAACACCCAATAGTAAACTTCTCCTCTTCATCAGATCTTGAAAGGCTTTGAACTCTGAGACTGTTTTATTGCCTTCCATGCTAGCACTCCAAAAAGATCACAAGCTATGGACCGGCATTCCTTCTGAAACATTCTCTTTTAAATTTAATGGTGGTACACTTAAGATGTTGTAAAGAAAAGTACACCCTACATGAGCACCATGGCGGCACAGGGCTATATTTTTGGCACAGTGCATCCTCTCAGAAACACAACCAAATACTATCTTGGTGTCTCCTTTATTTACCCAAAATACAGAAATATCTTGCCCAGAACAGTTTCAAACTTTAGATGTTTGTGTTTTGTTTTGGTTTTTTTTTCCAAGTAGCAAAATATAACAAAATTTACTTTAAAGATCCACTTAGGAGAGCTGATGCTTGCAAACAGATCCATCTGCAATGCTTGACTGCAGAAATACATTTTCTTTTCAACTTGTAAAAGAATAGGGTTTGGGATTTCATGGGGTTTTGTTTAGTTATTGGTTTGGTTATTGGGTTATTTGGTTTCTTGTTATTTTTGACTACTGCATAATCGTATCAGGGTCACTTGGTTTTCAGAATCCTTATCTTCTGACTAAATATAATTTTTAATAGCACTACTATAGTGCAGGAAATGTTTCCAAGTGAATGATTGACATATGCTTGGTGATTTTGCCTTTCTAGTCTCAAACAGCTCTATAATCAAGGAACAAGTGGTTTTTAGTGAATTTACAAAGCAGTAAGAATTTAAAGCTCCTCTGTGTCTGACTGCTCAAAAGGAGGATTCTCATTTTGGATTCTTCTACATTATCAAATTCAAAATATTCTGCTTTCAAAGAAAAATCAAAATGTGTGAAATATGAAAATAAATTACCATTTTCTTCTCTCTAGCAACAAAAGCATTAATTTCAATCCTTTGCTAGTTATTTGTAACTGTATACTATAATTTTATATTTTCCTGTTACATATTTTATTATAGTCCACCTGACAGGAAATAAAAGGGAAGAATATATAGTTTAAAGCAATTTGTAGGACCATTAATCAAGAGAGGTAAACTGACAATAATGAAGCAAACCAATGCAGGACAAAGGCTTTGCCACATACTGTTATGTTGGTTGCATTTTAGATTAAGATTTTTCATTCAGAGGATTTGCGTGGTTATATTCTCTTCCTTGTAATACAGTCTTATTTTTTAAATTTTATGCTTGAATCCCTAAAAATAACTTTATTCTGTTAATGTAGCAGTCCACTGTAGAACAGGTGAACAAGCAGCCCTTTCCCCACGTAACAGGTTTCAAAGTGCACAAGAAAGCTCAGAAACGAAGAGCTAGGAGTTTCACTCACACAGCAAGTGACAATGTCTGGATTAGCGGGGTTACGCCACACCAGAAATGTTTCTACTGAATCATAAATTACAATTTGTGGGCTTTTGGCTGGGAAACTCCACCTACATCCAGTGCCTCAACCAACTCATTCTTCTCCCCGCTGTTTCCCTTTGGAACAGAAACCTCATTGCAGGTCTGAAACAGTTTCATTTCTATTAAAAGCATCCACGATGTCCGCTAAGATGCCTCCAACGCAGGTATTCAGTAACACAGTTAGAGGATAGTTACCACTTGCGATGACACTTCAGAACCCTAAGGTCAAGTTTCCTAACCACCTAACACAACCGGTGGACTTACTTCCATACGTCAGGTGGGGTGCTGCCAGGAGCTTAACCAGTGGGAGAAACCAAGCCCAGGGCTGTTCGTAACTCCTTGCTTCCCGGGCCCAGAACAACCAGCGCCCTGCAGGATCCGGGTGCAGAGCCTTTGCTCAGGGTGGATCTCCACAACTCCTTTGAGTACGTGACACCCAAAAGAGTAGGGGGTTTGGTAGTTCACACAAAGCGGTGGCTATATAAACTAAGGAACAATTCAGGGAAGGGAAGAGGATTCTGGCAGATCCTCTTCTAATAACAGATGACATATTTTGTTTTTAAAGCCTGGTGTTGCACTAACCCTGTGCGGATTATGTGTCCTTAAAGGAGCGCTCTACATATAAGAAGCCAAAGATTTACAGTTAGCCCAAAATTCTTAACAATAATCAAACAGCCTTTAGTCCAGTCAAAATATTAATAGTCTAAATGAGTCAATTATTGTAGAGAAAATAAAACCTCTAACACAATAAAACTAGCAAGCCTTACATACTCACACACTCCTTTGCATCTGTCCCTTTCTCTAGTGTCACATGCATCTTTCCACCGCCCTTTGGGATCAACAGCACATGGTCAGGGTCCCACACTCCCACATCAGTCGTAGTAGGATGCTGATCATGGGGACTGTTCTTTCTTCTCTCTAGAGTCCACGTGGGGTAATATTACACATTTCCAAAAGCATTCTACTCACTGCTCTTTCTTCATTGGTCTGGCAATTCCATACCACAGCCAAATAATTAGATATAGTGTGGTTTACTCACATTGCATATTTGTTCTTTCTTCTCTTATCCCTAAAAACTTGTTTTGCACAACTGTTTAGGTTGTATTTCTTTAAGGATCAGCACTTGGCCATGGGTGATTTGTTAACATCCATGGTGCACCTAAGATCCTCTGGCACCTAAGATCATAGATTAATTGATTCTACACGAAGTGACTATGTATTATTAGCCATTAGCTACAGAAACATACCAAAGTCATTACAGACATAGGCAGTACACCACACAATTGTACAAAGTTAGGCTGTCACTTCACAGTTGCTGTTACGGCTAAAACAAAGCTTCTGGTAGGGCAAGATCAGCCCAGCTAAATCAAGCTCAGTGAGCCTTCCTGCTAAGGCCCTGCAGAGTTAATACAAGCTACTAGCAATGACAATACTGTGTTTTTGTGGTTACAGGGCTATACCAGTAGCTAGGTCACTCTCCAGAGAAGGGAAAATGTTGTGTTGAAACTCCTTAAACATCAGATAAAATAAAATGCAGGCCTTTCAAATCCCCGGGAGAATACTCGAACTGTGTGATATAAAATACCAGCTCTGCTTAGAGCTTTCACCCACCACGGAGTGGCTGCTGCTCGACTGAATGCTGTTTGTGTGTTAGGCGACTTGGGCTTTGGGGGAATGGGTGGAATTTAGGTGACCCAAACCTGCATTCAGACAGCTGTTTAGCTTAGCAGGACACAGGAGGCTCCAGCCACGCTCAGACATTGAGGAAACTTTAAAACTGAAAAGGAATATACACTAAAAAGTCTTTAGCTTCTTCAAGATGAGTCAGTTGGTGGCACGTCAGCTTTTTGGATTACCTTCCTACATACAGGTGTCTAAACTCTACTTATGTTCTATTTCAAGCACCAAAACCAGCTCTCTAAATTTACTGTCAAGGTACACAAATAGGAAGCTGATTTCCCTCAGCTCCTCGTGCAGAAAAGAGACAGACAGACTCCTCCAGAGAGTAATTTTGATCACAAGAACTCCTACTTAATTACCATCCAAATACAGCTAAAAAGAAAATACCACAAGCTTTCGCTTTGCAATTTATTTATTAAGAAGAAACATATAAAAGTGACCGCAAAATGGGATAAAAATATTTCAAAATTTTGAAGGAGAACAAGAAAGGCAAGTCAGACAGAAATCACCTAATAATTGGGAAGGAACTTTCATTTCCTGTCCTTCAACATGCCATATAAAACAGTATCCTAAAGCAGTGAGAGTAAGTACTGGATGCAATTACAGCTTCAGTATCTATCTTTCTTTTCTTCAGCCCTATTCAAAGCACTAAATGCCTGTGTCTTCCAGGTAGTGAAGTGCATATTCCTTAGTATAAGGACAAATTCAGCTAGAGAAGGGAAAGAATGAAAGAAATTAAAAAAAACCCAACAAACAAAAAAACCCCAAACAAACAAAAAAAACCCCAAACCAACAACACCTCACCCTCCAAAAAACCCCAAAACACCAACCAAAAACCACAAACAGCTGCTTAGTCTTCAGTGAAGTATGCCTCCAATCCCTCCAGTTCTGCATCAGCTGTTGTATTTGAAGAGGTGGGAGTAGAATTGGAATTCATGCTTTCCTGGCTATTACTTTTTTGTTGAGAGTTTCCTGAATTACTTAGTTCCTTCTTCAGTTCTCTACCACCACTTAATAGCCTTTGACTCTCTGCAAAATACTGATTAGGATGATTCAGAGAAAACCCAACGTCATCAACCTGCACAGAAAAAGAAAGGAACAGTGAACTATTATATTTATTTCAAAAAACAACCTTTTTCACATTCAAGAACAAATTTATTAGCAATTTAGTAAGTTCCGATTTTATTGAAGAAAAAGGTGTAAGTTTGTAAATACTGTCCCAGTAAATATAAGCACGATACAGATTTATTCTCATCACAAAATTTCTTCCTTCATGTTAGAAATAAAACCACTGTTTTGGCATATTCAAACAATATTTCACACTGTCTTTGCTGTAGTAAAGACAAAACATCCCAAAACATAAAACAACATAACTAAAATGTCATACTTTTACAGATGTAGGACAATTGAACCTACACCTTAAAACTGCATTTCCCTACGCAAAAGAGGGACTGAAACAAGTCTAGAGTGCAAATGGCAGTAGAGATACTACTAAAAGTTGTAACAACTGCACAATATAAACCTAGATCTTAAGTATCAGTGTGAAACTGTGAATGGAAACTGGTAGCTTCACCTCTTTCCCTGTTTTTTCCAGTAGCCACAAATGCAATATTTACAAGGCAGCAGGCTAAGACAGAAGCCCAATAGATCAAGCTTATCTCTGCTCCATGAGTGCCAACATCAGCACCCTGAAACTAGATGCACAACCAACACCAAAGAACATTTAGTCTTTAGTGGAAAAGAATACAGAAAACTAGCATAAGGTGCAGCATATTTCTGTTGCTCCTTTCTACTTAGCAGGTGTGTTCTTTCAGCTCCGCAATTATTTGATAAATGAACATTCAATTGATGCTCATCAAATATTTCAAATCAACAAAGCTTTCAGTTTTAAAAGTAAGCTATTCTGACATGTTTATCACAACCCTCAGTTATAACCTTTGTGTCTTTTTGTGTGTGTAGAAGTTTGAAATGCTTACTTTAAAAGGTGCTTCCACCTCACATTCAGGCAATCTGTGCCTTTTATCTGCCCGTCAGTTCATGCGAATACTAAGAATATTTTGAGAAAAATACTTCTGTTACATAATGTTGGAAAATTTCCCAAACCTGGGATACAATAAACCAAGGAAGACTAGAGCTTTATTACCGGTAATTTTCTGCTCCCGCTATCTTCCCTTTTTCCCAGAGAGATGGGGCCAATTCAAGCATAACAGGCAACTTTGCACACACGCAGTGTCTCATGAGGACATATACCGTGGCTGATTTAATATGGCAAAAAGCCATCAGTTTAAATTTCAGACACCGGTGAAAAATCATAAAGCAGAGAATCAATGTGCGTTTTAAAGGGAACCCTGATTCAATGCGTTACCACTGCCTAGCTTAGCTCCCTCAGAAAATGGTGACACATAACACAAAATCTAATTCAGACACGACAACATTAGCAACTGTACTAAATGACCTTGCGTGAAAAATCTAAAAAAAATAAGTGACAGGCCTAGCACACTAATTTGGCACTCAAAACAAAAGGCACAAAAGCAAAAAAAAAAAAACAACAAATGAAAAGAAACCTGAAGCCACTACTGAATTTCATTTCAGTCTTATCTAGATGAGTTTCATCCAGCAAGCTTTCATCCATGCACCAATTTCCATTATATGGGAACTAAATTACTTCTTTACACCAAAAAGGCTTAAAAAGAAGCAACACAGTGAAAAGCTGGCTTTGCTAGAAGCAGCTGTTAATTAGTTCTATTTTTTTTTAACCTTAAAATCTCAGTTTTCTTCAGACCAATTTAAGATTCACTTTGGAACTCTTAATGTTGTTCTAAACTCTTATCTCCCCAACAAATAAGCTGTAGAAGCAGCTCATTGAAAGGAGCATATTTTCAGAGATGATTGACAGTATCTGGCTAAAAGCTATTTACAGGTTGTTGGTTAAAATTGTTGTATGATCCCATGTACCCTATTTTAATTAAAAGAATTCTGCCCATTCATTTTATCACCTTTTTTTTTTTTTAAGAGCCTTTAAGAGAGAAAGGGGAAGCTTTGTTCATCATCATCTTCATCTTCATTTGTGATATATAAACAATTCTCTTCTGTGTAATTTTCAACAAGGTTCTCTTAATTAAAATATCCTGCTCTGGCTGGAAATACACAAGAAATTTGACCACAAAAATGGAGGTGACCCATACATAAATTTCCTGGATTTTTTATTTAGACTGCTTATGTTAGTTTATGTAAGTTTTACAATGCTTTTAGGTACTCCAGATCAAAGCACATCAATTTTAAAAGCTGCATCATTAACTTAGCTATAAGTTACCTGAAACTTACTTCCAGAAATAGAGAAACTAGATTTCTCTAACAGCTTTATCCATTCCATCTGGAATCCACTATGCCCAAAGAAAAATGTGTTTTCTGTTCAGTCAAAAATTTAAGCTTATAACATGTATTGATCTGAGTGAAAAGGCCTGTCACTTTGGACAGAACTGTTTATTCCGTCTAGTAGAACACAAGACTTTTTTTGGATTCACATATTTTGCACATACTGGCCTTCATACAAACTCTAGTTTTGTATTTCTGCTACAGCAAATATTGTTTGAAAAACCTGAAGCAATCATTTTGTAGCTGGAGTATCTTTGCATTTTAACCAAGAACTTTTAAAATGACAGCTGATAATGCTACAGCTGATACTACAGAAAAACCATGTGGAGTAATCATGGTGCTACAGTAAAAGATATCAATTAACCACATCCCTTTTTCTTAAAACAAACAAAAAAAAATGATCAGTGTTCTTGCAATTTGATCACAAAGAACTAAAAAAAATGGGTTTTACGTATGTTTTAAAATAAACTATCCAAAAGTAATTCTTCTGTACCAGAAAGTTTGCTATGTGTCAGATTTCATTTACTACTTAAAAATACACAAGGATTGTAAAATATCAGTACACAAGAATAAAATGTTTAGAGATTAATATTAATATACAATTAATCAGCCATTACTGCTGTAACTGCATCAAGTAACTAATAAAGCAATATTAATGCAAACAACATGGACTATAACTTACTAACACAGGCATTAGCCAATTAGACTCTCTTATTTATTCACAATGCTCAGGCCCTTAAACCAGTAGATTTATACAGTGGATTTATACACAATCAGATTTCAAAGCACTAATTATTTCTACAGGCAAGCTGTCACAAGAACATTTATTTAACCCACTAGTAGTTCATAGCTGATATCATCAATCTCTTTTACTTGACTGCATATATATAGTCAAGATCTCCAAACAGTTGGTCTGGAAATATTTTTCTCTATTTTGAGTTGCCATCCAATTCTATCAACTAAAGTAAAATAAAATCTTGACGTTATTGTGACTGTGAAAGGCATTCTCATTACTTTGACTATTTACTTTGGGTTATGGTTACACCGCTGACATTTTCAGGGTATGTCAGTTCTGCATTTGCCTTGTGTCCTCACTTTAGTACAAAATAAAACTTATCTAAAAGGGATAATCAACATGAAATAGCTTATTATGAACTGAAGTACAAATATTAGAACTTCAAACAGTTATGATGCTTTCCATTCGGCTTAAAATTCAAATTTGACCATCAACCACCACTTTACTATTTTGGTAGTGTTTGACTGAATGCTTACTCTAATTACCGGATAAACATAGTTTGTTCTTGATTCTTATTAAAATATGATAATGTTTGAAAATATGCACCCTACATATAATCATAATTCTATCAAGTCAACAGATCTTTCTTTCTTCACATATATAGGACAGTTTGTCTTTATCAAGTTATGGTGTTATTATTTAGAAAATAACCTTCCCAAAAAGGATTATGCCCTAATATCCCAGAACTTCAAAAGTATGGTAAAACCATTCATAGACTAGATATAGCACTTTCCTTTCCTTCACTTATTGAGAGACTTAACAAATTGCATATGCGTACATTTCCTTAACAGCTTAGTTCCTGCCTGAAGACAACGTCCTGGACCACACAAATGATGGTTGCTTTTGTTCTGTGGATGTGAGATGGTGAAACAAGAGTTCGGGAGAGGCATAGCATTAAAGTTAATAAGCCCAGTTTACACGGAACGTGCAGAGAAGCAGCTTTTAGGTAACCTGTGCTATTTGAACCAGTAGCACCGAGGTGCAAAGACACACCCCCACCTCTCAAAAAATCAGATCTGATCATTCTCACTCTAGTCCAGCTGGATTTATTAGCATAGCCTTAGTGCCAAGCACTAGACTACTGGAGCCAACAGCAAAGCTGCTGCCAGCATAAGATGCAGCAGAAACTTAAGAGAGGATGATGTGGAAGAAATGCGAAGAGAGTCCTTAAATAGACATAGTGTGCAACTGATCCTGTGAACTTAGAAAAATATCATAATCTTAAACAAGCCTCCACTACAAAGTCATTCATAGTAGACCTAGCCCACATACACACTGTGAGTTTCAAGAATTACAGGTAACACTAACAGCTCTGCTCGACACATACCACATTCTTTCTCAGTAAAATTTTTACATAATTGAATCTGAAATTCTCCATGTGAACCAGTCCATTATTTCTGGGAAAATTTTACTTAAGATTTTTCAATTTGTTTAAAAACGGGATATTGAAAAAGTTAAATGACTTGAAACAGACAGAATTCAACAATATTGACATTTTCAGGAAGAAAGCATAACCTTTTACTACACCTTGTAATGTTCAAGGTATTAATTACATCAGTACATAAACGCAGAAAATTACAAATGAAGATTTGAAGTATATTTTAAATTATTGAAATGAAAACTAACAAGGCAAGACAGCTAATGATGGATGTGAAAACTGCAAACAGTCTCTGGACTTCATGCATGATTTCCAAGGCCTTCCTCAAGACAAAGATGGTGATCATAGTTTTAACAAAAATTAGTAGCTACTTACATCGTGCGTCAACTCAAAGTACTTCTGACAGGCCAGCTGGTAATGCATGCCCTTCACCAATTCCAGGATCTATACAGAGGGAGAAAAATGTAATGGATTCAGAAGTAGCACATGTACATCTTGTCGATACTTACCATGACAAGATATTTCACAACAGCCTTGTATATACCTCGTGGAACTTTGCAGCGCATGACATCTTTGACTTGTGTATATCCTACTAATAACTGACAACATTTATACATACTATATTTGTTTAAAAATACCCTGGCTACATTAAAAACAAGATAAAACCACAGGAAGATACGCCCAGTCCTTAAAACATAATTTCAATACTCTTCACTTCAAGAACAAGCTGAATCTATATTTTGGTAATATAATTGTGACAGTTATTGTCGAACTATCATATTGCAACATCTCTTCCATAATTGCAGACATAAATCTGGTAATTCAAGTGGTTGAAGCATGAAGCAATCAAGGACACGATTTGTATTTTTATTTTCCACATTACCAGTTCATGCAGATGCAGAATAAAATACTATTGTGCTCCCATCAAGAAAATTTAATGCAAATCCTTTAGACAAGTATCTGTGAGAGGGGAATGCTTTTACCTTCAATCAGATTTGTCCTTTTTGAAATGAAGTTATTTCTAGTCAAGTTCAGCAGAATATGTGAGTGAATAGCCTGTTTGAACACCTATTAGGAAAATCATGCCATCTTCTGTAAATACAATTTGCTTCCCAATTCTGCTTCAGGTAATCTCTTCTGTGCTGCATAAAGTCCCATTCTTATCACCAGAATGCAATACCGGTTGAAATTTTTTTAAGTTTCATCACCTCCTCCCTCCTTTATATAATCAAAATGTATGCTCTCTCTGCTTATCAAACAGAGAAAATTGCTGGAATTAAGAGATAGCCTCAGTGGAAGGAAAAATAGTTTTCAAGAAATGTTAATTTCAAGCCCCTTTCCCAAGGTTGACCTATATGTCAAACACAGCAATACAATCCAGCTTAAGTCCCTGCTGTACTCATTATTGGATGCCGCCTTCTATTTATTGACAAATGTATAAATAAATTACATTTGTTGAATGGATAAAACCAGCAACACCTTGCCAGGAAAGTACTTAGCCACACTGTTTCTCTGTAATAGCCCAACTGATTACATTTCTATCTCTCTTGCCACCTCCTGTTATACCTTCTGTAAAAGATCAAGGCCAAGGCCAACTAGGCAATGAAGTCTGAAATCCGAGACTATCTCTGTGTGTGTGTGTATATATAAATTTTGGGTTTACTTCCTCCTGCCTTTGAAATTGACTGAAAAAATTAGTGTCATGTTAAGTACATAAGGATTGAAGAAATTTTGTTTATTCTAAACACTTCAATTACATATTGCCTTATGTTTTCCCCTGTTTCTTCCTTACTATAAAATCTATACCATGAAAAAGAGCTATCTCTATTTTTAAGTAAATGCTAACTAAGTTGTATGTATGTACTTTTTTAAAAAAAAAATGTATGTCTGTATGTCTGCTGGTGAGTTGAAAGAAACATTCATAAAGTCTTTTAGCATTCAGATGTTTCTAACATGAATTTTCCATGTGAAATAGGTAACCTAATTTAATCTAGTTCATAAACAGTTTAGGTTTTCTCAAAATTATTCCTCATTTAATCAAGATTATACTTAATATAAATTATATAAATAAAAAGTTCTCTAAATTCAAGTGTAAATATACTTTAAGTCTCAGAAGCTGAAATGAGTAAACAAAAACTTAAGTATGGACAAATTCTGAGTATAAACCCCAAAAGTTTAAAAGCATTGAGGTTCTCCTGTAATTTAAGAGAACTTTTTGAAACAGTTGATCAGTTAAAAGGCTAGTCATTCTGCGATTTGTTGAACTTTTCAATCACAGACCACAAAGTTAAAGCTGCTTTTTGTATCAATGATGCCATTATCCAACTATCCTGAAGAGCAGAAAAGACAATGATTATCAAAGCTAGCTTTTGATTTATTAACTCACAATGATTCACAGGATGTGAGATGAAGCTGCTGTTGTGTTCTCTGACAGCTCAGCATAAAAATGGTAACTTCAAGTGACAGATATCAAAAAAGGGATCACTGACCGACACAGCACAGATGATATCAGAATAAAGGGGCACTTATAAATAAATTCCAGTTTTGTAAGAGAGATTATTCTGAGCAAACTATTCTGAAACCATGCCTATTGAAATCCTTGAGCCATCCTTGGGAAAATCGGGACCCACCTGTAAGGTAGAGAAGAGGACTTCATTGAATTGATACTGTTGACGTATGAAAGCTATAATGGTCATCTTATTAGAGCTGGCTTTGAGGGACTTTAAACTCTTAAAGAGCAACCATGTTATTTTGCAGCAGCTTGATCTTTATTGCTTAGCTACACTGCAGTTTCACCAAGGAACTACTGTCCCACTCCCTCTAGATTCCTTCTCAGACATCTCACAGAGGCTGCGGTTGGGTCACCACACTGATTTTTCTGCTGTACTACTATGAAGACATATATCTTGGAGAACAGCTGCTAGAGGAACCCCTACCAGCATTCTCCAGTGAAGACTGGTAACTAGGTTTTCACAGCGCTTTTTTTCCCCCACACTGATGGAGTGCTCCATAGAACAGAACGCACACCAGAACAGACCAGTGACTTTCATCCAGTTTGTTAAATTTATTAACGTACATGATCGCACTGGCAGTCATCATCTTACTCCTGCTCCTTTACCCTCTCTGCCACATCACCTTCCCGACTTTCACTTCCCAACTTTGGCCAATTTCAGGCAAATTTGACAGGTAGAGATGACAAAGCTATACAATTCCTACATGTTGATTATAAGTTGGTGGTTGGGTGGAAAAGCCAGACCGACATTTGTGGCGCGTTCAGGGAAAAGCAGTTATAATTCAGCTTCTACCCATTCTCAGAGGCAGCCAGAAGGCAGCCAAACTAGCACATATGTAACTTTGGACTGGCCACATCACAGAGGACCAGATTCACCTTCTGCATATAGGATGCGGTTGAGGAATCATAGAACGGTTTAGGTTGAAAGGGACCTTAAAGATCATCTAGTTCCAACCCCCCTGCCATGGGCAGGGACACCTTCCGCATATAATAAGGGGTACACGAAATGTATCCAAATAAGAACAGGTTTAGTAGATCAACTGGCTTCAATAGGGAACAAGCTGCTAGGAGAAGAAACAAAAAAAGGTTAAAAATTGCAATAGAATAGAGTCCAGCTAGAAAGGAGTCCTCTGTGTGAGAGAAACTAACAAACCTCTATTTAAATAAAACAGAATTATAATTCATAATAAATATTACCTTTCCTTTTGCATTTGTGCACATAACGAAAGCAAGCTTGCAGCTGTTTTTTACTAGTGTTACCCAGAAACAGACCTCCACTCAAAACTACGTTAATTCACAGCAGCAACCTTTTGCTCTACATATATTAAGACATTTACACTAAATTGCTTTATTTTGCCAGTAAAGGGACATACTCAAGGACTCTTTGTGCTAGTTCTTATGTGCCTTTTCTTCTGCTGCCATCTGCAACTTGCTTTTCTGATGTTGCTTTACTGACTACTAATGAGGTTAAGATGATGTTTGGCAGCTGTACACAGCCACCTGCTTTATAGATCCTCAGCATTCAAAGCTAAGATGTTGCACAGCAGGATAGTTTGGGCTCTGTAATTATCCTTTGTTATTTTCACTTACTCAAAGTTAGTTTGTTTTATTTGAAAATTGCAGAATTACCTTGTATTTTCAAAATGAAAATCTTTCTACTACAGATTCAGTTAAGTATGACTCATTCCTAACTTTCTTTTTATTTCAGAGGTGACTTAAATATATGATTGGGTGCAACTGCTGGAGTGTATCTGAACTCATTCCAGTTTTCTCCTGTTTCAAGTCAGTTTGTGAGCACCTCAGCATTAAGTCCTGCACCAGGACTCCCCAATGCCCTTTGCTTCCTGGTCAGTAAAGGCATCTGTCCTTTTTGCTGCTTTTGGAGATTCCCTTTATATTTTAAACTGATTTTGAAGGTTTCACATTTATAATGTGAATGTATAGTACAATTCCCTCAGATTTAAGTTCTGTTTTCCCTCAGGGACTCACTTACAGGCTAGAAAATAATTGTTACATCTTTGCCAGAGCTCCTGTTCTTTTTATACTCTTTGACTTCTTTTGTAGTGAAAAGCACTTGATCGCACAGTGTTCAGCATCCCACATGGTAATAATATTTAGGGCACCATAACAGATCAATTTCTCCCCTGCACTTTGCATCACAACTGTCAAAAAATAAAACCTACTTGTATTATATTACACTTTATAAAGGTAAAATGAAGAGGCAGTCATAATCCAGAAGAAGGTATTTTATTAATGCCTCTTAAAAATACCTATATTTTTACCTCTATTTTTAATGTATAGGTTTTCTAGCCTGAAGTTCTTATTTAATGTATGTCAGTAAGGAACTCATTAAATACTTAACAAAAGAGTAAGTGAATGTCTGAATGAAAAGAATATGTCAATATGTGCCTATATTTGCTGCAGCAACCCCTGGGCAGCTTATCAAATGAAGACAAACATTAATTTAAAATGAGTTAATAGTTTTAAAAGGAAACAGCTCTAATGCTAGGTGGTTTTGCTTGCTTGGTTGTAGGCTATCTTTCAAAGGTTTACACCATCTACAGCTGAAAGTCAATGGTGTGAACATCAAAGGCAAGAAGGGTTAATGCACCTGCGTATTCCACTTCTGTGATTTCACATAGTTCTAACATAGCGCTATAAAGATGTAGATTTTACGATTACAGAATATTTTGGCTATTTTTCAGTGACACTTTCTCATTTAACCAACAAATCCTGCATGAGTTTACAGCCACCTACTTTAAAAGACAGTCATGTCTGGTTTTAGATACGATAGATAACTCACATTCCTCTGTTGCAAGGGAATGCTGAGTCAAAGCCTGGACTGTTATCAAGTATGAAAGCAAGCATCTGAAACACTTCAAAATAAAAGAAATTACAAAATAAATAAAATTGAAGTATTTGCTTAAGGTACATTCTAAGTTTGCAACATAAAAATCTTGCAGCTCGTTCGTGAAACTGTTATTTCATATATTTGTTCTTTTCTTTTCTCATCCTGAACTGTGCGTTTAATCTCTTTGACTTTTGTGGTGTGCTTTTTTTTTTCCTTCTTTCTCTTCTAAATAAAAATTTCATGAGTAGTTTAATACACCATAAATTGAAGCTGCTGAAGTCTGAAGACACAGCCCCTGATGCTGTCCACCCATTCTTGCCATCTGAAAATGAACCTCATTCCTCCTCACCTTCCCCAGGTAAACCTATAGTTGGGTAACATTTAAATCTATTTACCATGTATAAGTATAAGGAAAGGAATGGAAACTCAACAGGCAGGGATTAACAGAAAGCAGAAATGACTTCCACACCAGCAGGCTCCATTTAGGCTAATTAACTGCTCCTGAAACTAAAGTCTAAGAATTGACTAATGAATTTAAATACTTCTAAATTGGACACACTGAATTAATGACATTCATCTCTTTAACAACAGTAAAAAATATGCATTTTAACTCTACTTTTCATATTATTTATTATAAAAGGCACATTATACCAGCTTATAGCAGCTTTCCAGTATCTGAAGGGGGCGTACAAAAAAGCTGGAAAGGGACTTTTTACAAGGGCATGTAATGATAGGATGAGGGGGAATGGCCTCAAACTGGAAGAGAGTAGATTTAGGTTAGATATCAGGAAGAAATTTTTCACTACGAGGGTGGTGAGGCACTGGCACAGATTCCACAGGGAAGCTGTGGAGGCCCCATCCCTGGAAGTGTTCAAGAGCAGACTGGATAGGGCTTTGAGCAACCTGGGCTGGTGGGAGGTGTCCCTGCCCATGGCAGGGGGGGCTGGAACTCGATGATCTTCAAGTTCCCTTCCAATCTAAACCATTCTATGATTCTATAAGGTTTGTCTACATAAAGACTATCAATTGTTCCTGTATTTTTGTTTCCATTTATATTTCAACAAAAAATACTGACTTAATAAAAAATCTCTTATTTAATCTCTTAACTAATAAAGATCTCTTATTTAAACAGTACTCGCTTTTATTTAATCAGAATTCATAAAAGCACTACCATGAAGATGACTGATGATAAGGCAAAATTCTTCAGATGAAAGGGAAAATATTTTTAGAGCCACCAATGATCCAATATTTCTAATATTAGATCATCAGAAGGGACAGTGTGGGGTTTTTTTTCCACTGTGGTGTGTTTGGTTTTTTATTCACGGAAACGTAGCCATATCAGAGTCCTAGGCACAGATTGACCTATTTATTCCCTTCTCTGTGAGGACTCTCCAATAGCCCAAAACACTAAATTTGTTTGAGAACATTGGCCAAAGTTCAATGACTCAATCTAAACCTTTAAATTAAACCAATTATGGGAAAAGGCAGCTTTTTAAATTAAGAGAACAATTCTGCTAGAAAGAGCATTCTTTCTTCTTAAGTTATCTACTGTTCATTTACATAAGCATTTTTCTTTAAAGAAAAAACAGTAACTGGAGCAAAACCAAAACTGATGAGGCTAGACCCTCTGTTTCTCCTGACTGCAGAACCAGAAATTTTTACTACCTTTTGCTTTTGCTATTGCGATAGCAGCTAATCGGGAAAAAGGCAATTTCTCCAAGAAAGCTTTCAAAACCAAATAGATCTTTTCAAATAACTCCCATTGAAAGCCTATCATATCTATTTTTCTATCTGAGATATGTAGGCAATGCATTACGGTGTATTTAGTACAGCACCACAACAGATGTATTTATCTTAACATATGCTTTAA
Source organism: Pluvialis apricaria (assembly GCA_017639485.1). Lineage (NCBI taxonomy): Eukaryota > Metazoa > Chordata > Aves > Charadriiformes > Charadriidae > Pluvialis > Pluvialis apricaria. Next base: position 101,488,812 of record CM030009.1, read on the forward strand.
CCTTTATATTCTTCAAAATGATTAGCTATTGTCAAACCTGGTTTTATAAAGATTTTACCTGATTAGCAGTATACCAAAGACAGATATTAAATGTGATCTGAAATATACTATAAATTCAAATGCTATACAATCACACATTCACACATTAGATGCTCAGCTAAACGTATTACTTCTCCAAGAAGCAATTTTAAAACAAACAAAAAAGCTACTATCACAAATAAACAAACAGGAAAATGTGAAATAAATACAAGTCAAATGATTCAGTTCTTGGAATAAACATCAGGATTAATTCTATCTGCTTCAGGGTATATAATAACTATGCAAGACCTGGAAGTCATCTGCTGTATTACCTGAGGAAGATCATTTCAGCAGACACCAACAGGCACCAGTATAGGTGAGGGGTGGACCTGCTGGGAAGTAGTTCTGAGGAGAAGGATCTGAGGGTCCTGATAGACAGTAAATTATCCATGACCCAGCAATGTGCCCTCGTCGCCAAAAAGGCCAATGGAATCCTGGGCTGCAAAGGGAAGAGTGTGGCCAGCAGGTCATTCTCCCCCTCTACTCTGCACTGGTGAGGCCACAACTGCAATACTGTGTCCAGTTCTGGGCTCCCCAGCTCAAGAGAGACAGGGAACTACTGGAGAGAGTCCAGCATAGGGCAACTAAAATGACTGAGGGGTTGGAGCATCTCCCTTATGAGGAAAGGCTGAGAGAGCTGGGACTCTCTAGCCTGGAGACGAGAAGGCTGAGGGGAGACCTTATTATGGCGTACAAGTATCTAAAGGGTGGGTTGAAGGAGGATGGAGCCAGACTCTTTTCAGTGGTTCCCAGTGACAGGACAAGGGGCAATGGGCACAAGTTGGAACATAGGAAGTTCCGTTCAAATACACGGAAAAACTTCTTTACAGTTCGGGTGGCAGAGCACTGGCACAGGCTGCCCAGGGAGGCTGTGGAGTCCCCTTCTCTGGAGATTTTCAAGACCCGCTGGGATGCAGTCCTGAGTAATGTGCTCTGGGCAATCCTGCTTCAGCAGGGGAGTTGGACTAGCTGATCTCTAGAGGTCCCTTCCAACTCTGAAAATTCCATGATTCCATGACAATCTCAGACAAGACACAGCCTCAGAAAACCTGGACTGTGACAGCAGGATGGCTCTAGATACTTCACAGCAAGCAGATTCACATATTCAAATGTTTTGATAATTTTTTTCATTATTGACTGTCCTACAAAATGACTGCAATGAAAGTAGGCCAAGGCTCAGACTGACTACTGAAATCATGTGAGGTCTGGCAGTATTTGCTCTACACCATCATCCCAAGGCCCACATTTCCTTTCTCACATCTAGCCCGTGACCAGAGAGCTCTTTGGAAAAGCACTGTGAAGATGGGGTTTTTTTCCACCACAGACCTGCCAAATGCTTTGTCTGTATGAAATAACTCAGGAACTTCCTGGTCCTGTGAACCTAAAAGGAAAAGGTGTACTCCTCATCTCAAGAGTATGAAGTACAGCCCTAGAAACAGAGGACTGAGAACAGCACTGGAAAACCAATCCTCTTGGGTAAAACTGCAACCAGATGAGCTGGACACTAGCCCACGTTCTGGCTCATGCAATAGCCATTAGGCAAAAGCTTCATAAATAAGAAAGCGGCTCATTCATGGGCTTGAAGGGAAGACCTGTGATTACTCTAAGACAACAGATTAAAACCCCAGTGGGGGACCAACTGATGACTATGTAAGTTAAATCCAAAAGAAACATTTGGAAAACTACGCATCATTCACATAAAAATGGACAGGTCTGACAAATTAAAAATTTCGAGCAGAGCAGGCCAGTACTTGAGAAGGTAAAGAAAAGCTCCACATTCTTCAAATCCAAGAAATATCCCAAAATACACAAGATAAATACATCGAAAAAGATTGAAAAGAACATTAATAGACGTATTCGGATAGTGTCAGATTGAAGTATACACCCTTGCTGTTGAAAAAAAAAAACCAACAAACCCTTGGCCAGAGAAGAATGCAGTTTACCACAGAGAACCAACTACCATCTACACTGGAAAACAGAGAGCCTCAAGGACAACTGAAGTCCTTGATCAAAGTCTGAACAATAAATTGCAGGAACAGGCAAAGGCCTCAGGGGGGAAGGGAGGGGAAAGGGGGGGAAAAAGGGGGGGAAGGGGGGGAAAGACCATTTAATAGAACAGTAACAGAAAAATGAAAATAACAATTATAATAATGTTAAAAGAATATACAAGATAAAGTAATACAAGTCACTCTCATCACCCAGTGAATTGGTTGCCCAGCCCATCCCAAGCAGCGATCATGGATTCCCCCACCTCCCTGGTCAACCCCCATTTATATACCGAGCATGACCCGTATGATACAGAATATTCCACTGGTCATTCCATTGTTCTATGTTCCTTCTCAGCTTCTATGGCAAGCTGAAAAAAGTCCTTGAATAGCATGAACATCACAATATGCGTTATTAACATTTCTTTCATACCAAAACTGAAGCACAGCAACCACTAGAAATAAAATTAACTCTATCCCAGCTAAAACCAGGACAACTTGAAATCAACTAAGACAGTCACTTGGATTTTGTGATTCAAGGACTTCCTCAGATAACCTGCGAAAGTTATGGGAGAACTAGGAAAAAGAATGACGTATGTGGTTGCTGATGTACTACAAATCCAAATCTTCTGATGGCATGGAGCACTATGAACTAACTTCATGGAAGATAAACCACCACCACTCAGGAGTCTGTGTTCATATGCTATGAAAAATAAGAGTACCCCAAACAAGAAACGCAAGCCTCCAGGCACTGCTGATAAAGACGTGCTAAGTCTCCATCAAACTCAAACTTGAATATCTGTATTCACACTTGCACAAATTAAGGTTAAGACACCAGCTCTGTTTCCTTTTGGGTACAAAGTATCCACCAATGATAAATCCTTTGTGCATGGCCTGAGCTGCCATGGCTTCTCCCAGCCCTCTGGCCAGGACAGCATCAACATCCTGATTGATGCTTCTGGAAGGCCTGATGAGTTTCCAGTCAACCTCTGTTTCCGAATGAGAATTTAATCTCAGTAGGTAACAGAAGTTGTTGAGCTTCAACCCCTTAAAGCAAACTTCGTAGCTTAGGAGAGAAACATTTATTACTGCTCACCTGAAGAAAGAAATGTGATGTACTCCTCTCACAAATACCATTTACCCAGAAAAGTGCCCTGGAGTATCTAGTTCAACAAAAACTACGGGATTGTACAGAAGTTTCAACAAATGCAAAACACTTGGTGAACAGAACTGTAGGTGGGAGCTCCGAAGATCTCATGACCTTGCACACAGAGATGCTCCTTGAGACCTAGCATGATGATGTCTTTTAAAAAGCTCATTTGTTTCCATGACAATGGCTACGTAACACATTTGCACATTGCCAGACAAACACATTAAATTTTAGGGCAAAACCATCCACTCAAGGTCTCCTGGGTATAGATATAGGGACGTTCTTGAAAAGAAGCATGTCTTATGCTTATAGCATATAACGAATCCATAGGCCTGAAAACATTTAGTTTAGGTGAAAAATATATTAATAAAATAAACATTAATCTCCTAAAATTTAGACACCACTATAAGCAAAAACCTACAGTTCATTTTAAGGATTAATATTATCTCAAAATGGAGAAAATTCATGAATTAAAAAAATAAGGATTCTGTTTCCTATTGCAACTACAATCAGGCAAAGGTCATATTCTTAGAAAGGAGAAAAAGGAAGCAAGTGACTGTTAGTTGAAAAAAATAATGAACAGCTAAGTTAAGATGCTGCTGGGAGACTGGGTTTTCACAGAGGAGATGCCATAGCTAAACCTTGGAAAAACACAATAAAAACAAACATTTATGTCTGAAGGTGAAGGATTTCCATGTAGCCAGTTGTATTAGGACAGTAACCTTGACATACATCAAGTAAAAAAGCAGTACCCCAGGCCACGGGTTATGCCCAGCAGAATGTTTCCTGATGTTAATCGAAGACAGCCTCTTAGGAAATAAGCAGGAACTACTCTATTTTTTCAAGTCAAATGTGAGGCAGTTCAAAAAGGATTGGGATCTGGACAGCAAACTTGACCGTATTCTAGAATTAGAAGGTCTTGGCATAGTGATTGAATACTGGCATTCCACAGTGAAGTAGCCTGATACCAGAACCATCTTGAATTTTTTTTTTGTGCAGCAGGGTCATTCTTGCTGAAGAGAAGTATCAGAGGAACAGCCTAGAACAGCTTCCCCAATTAGGGAAGCTGACAGCAGTCCCACAACCTGTCCAAACTAGGAACAGAAATACCGGCACTTCTTGTTAGATTCCAAGACGGACAGCTCAATTCCAGAGTGTCCCATTCATAAAAGGTGACTTCTAAGATACGAACCCATGCTGCTTGCAATCCATTAAATATGTAAGTCCATGTACATGTGTACATGTGTTTGTTTTCAGTGATCAGTGCGTTACTTTCACAGATCTTGTAGTATTTTATTTTGCTGATACAGAACATGGTGGTGATATTATATCTGATGTAAACAGGGAGACTGAAAGGATGAGTTGATCCAGGAACAGAAGGCCTGGTGTGTTACCTTTCACCATTTCTAGAATGGTGCAATTTCCACTCAACAGGGACTGCAAGTTTTGACCTTTCATTTGAATTCCTTAAAGCAACTCCTTAGCTGTAGAGAGAAGCGTGCATCACTACTAACCTGGAAAGCAGAAGTCTACTGTTCACATGATCTGGACACCTGTTACCACTGCAGGGAGTCCAATAACTCCCTCAGTATCACCATCAAGAAGTAAGCTGCGAAACAGCTGAGCAAATAACAGCTGGTTCAAATTACTTTTGTGAAGATTTCATATAAAGGCTTGTAAAACAACAACAGACTGAATTTTCAAACTGTCAAGCATGAACCTGCTAGCTACCTGCAACCAGTACAGGCTGGTTGTAAGTTTTGATAACATTTGAACTAAACAAGAGTGAGATGTTCTGATCTTCCAGTTAATAAAGAGACATGACACAGAACTACCAGTTGGGAGGCTGAACATTGGTTTTGCGCATAGACTATTTAGATGAAGAAAAATGGGCGGTTGGGAGCCCAGAAAGAAGAGGGTGAAGATCCTGGGAAGTTGAGGATGACCCTGGAGATCAGAGATGCATGGAGATGAATGCTGGGGAATGCCCTGGGACCACAGCCTATAATGCCTGAGACTGTTAACTGCAAGCAGCTGCAAAGCAGGTATTGACATGACGTTCTGCTCCATCCTCCTGGACCAGCAGTGATTCCCTTGCTGGGAAGGAGAGTTGAAACCTCAAGTAAACACAACAGCAGGGTGGGGAAAAGTGAGGGACTGTGTGAGATAATTAAGCAGGGGTATAATTCTAGTCTCCTTGATTCTTAAAAAAACCCCAAAACAAACAAAAAAGTCCCCCAAAACAAACCAGTATCCAGATCCACCACAGGTTGTCATTTACTGCTTCAGATGTGACACCGTCACGCATATTTGTTGATGATTCAACTACTTTGTACACTGTCTTTCATTAAGTGATGTGAGACTTCCACTTATTGGCAGAGTCCTGGAAAACTGATGTAAACCACCTGCTCCTATAGAGTTTGTGGTCCTGCGCACATCGCCACTTGAGTGTCCCCTCAGTCCAGAACAACACATTTATCTGTACCATAAATCAGGCAGAGAGAACTGAAAAAGCATTTAGGTACATACACTGATCTGGTTTTGACAACACAGAAGGGAATTTTTTGTCTTTGTGACAACCTGCTTGTCTAGAGCATATAGAGCAACAAAAGACACTAAACAAAGTCATATTTGAAGACAGCAAAAGAGTTTTGGAACAAAGCAAGGAACAAGTGTAAGAGGCCCTGAGCCCCAGGAAAGACATACCGTTTACTAAAATACATAGCTGAAAGGTCAAGCTCTGAATCGTTCATTAAATATAGGAATCTGTCGGGTTGTAAGGAAGTTCTCATTTGATCTGGAGTTAACAGGAGGTCTAACAGACTCAAAGTGTACCATTTGAGTGAGTGTCAACCTTGAGGCCCAGATCCTAGAAAAGCAACTATATCAGGGCTTTGAAACACTGACAAATCATCCACACCTACTGACCATTGGCTAAGCTAAAGGAAAAACATTTCTGACACTCAGCAGCTATCCCCAGCATTAGCGAAGACTCTAAAAAGCCACAGTTTGGACTGAAGGATCCTGAACTGTTGTTATTAGTCACGCAAATGTAGCGACAAAGAGTGGTGTCATTAAAATCTGTTTGAGATCTTGGAAACAGATGTGAACCAATCAATCCTCTTCCTCCTCCTGCTGAGTATCTCAAAGATACTGGAAAAGATCTGTCTGCTGGAAAAGATCAATTTCTGAAAATCCAGCCACTGCCAAATTCTTTTTTATTTTTTTTTGTAGTGGTAGTTTTTGGGTGGAAGATGTTTTGTTTTGGTTTAACACTAGGAGTGGCCACTGCAGAGCCCTATACCCCGACTGCACTTAAACTGTCACCACAGAATTTGTGGACAGCAGTGTCCATTTCCAGGCAAAGAAACACTGATGGAGACAGTTTTTCTTAAGTCACTTTTGATAAGAAAATTTAAGACTCCTAGTGATTCCCAATCCTACTTCACAAGAGTAAAAGAGAACAAAACCACACACACACAAACCCTAAAACCCAATTCAAATCAAGTAAGGAACTATGTTAAATATAGATACTGCCCCACTGTGCAAATTCACTGAGGAAATAACCTCTACTAAATCCCACCTACACATAGCAAGGCAGCTAAAACAGTAAATCCCCACCAATCTTTCCAATGATTAGCAGGATAAAAATCTCAGAGCAGCATCAATTTTTGATGCATATAAAAAGGAAAAAAGCCAAAGTGAAGTATCTCTGGTGCCTGACAGATATATGGAAGACAGTCAAATGCTTATTTATATGAACCAGGAGAGAAGAAGAAAAAAAAAAACAAAAGAAAAAAACATTCCTAGGAAAAAGTCTGAGTATTTCAAGAATTTGTCAAGAATGACTATGAGTGAACAATAAACACTTTAAAACTACTCTCTTTTAATTTGTATCTTAATTATTCCTTCCAAGGAACACTACTTTAAGTGGAATTTTCACATTTTTTTTTAATCTAGTTCAACACTTTGTTGATGCCTGGCAAGAAATGGTGACACTCCACATGAACTTAAGATGACAACTTAAAGCAGGTTTTTCCTATAGACCGAAAGCAGGTTTCAGGCAGTTAATATACACAACTTTTTGCTGAATTGTCTCAGCTTAACTCTAACCCGTACGTCTTCCTCCAATGAAGACAATGGCATCCTATTATAGTCTTAACCTCTTGCTAGAGCAAGCAATGAGTCACAGTCCTTCAGTATACATGTATTTCTGCATTGTCCTTGCTACCATAAGATAGGTTTTCAATTTAATGTTACCTGTTAAACACTGCTAAAAATCTCTGCTTAATTTCACTAGGAATTTCATGTCCTTTGGTTGTTTATAGGAAGTTAGCGCAACGGATGGTCAAGAATGTATGTTTTTTAGAAGTTACTGCAAGAATAAAAATAAATCTCTAAAATATTGCCAGATTCATTTAAACGTTTTTTATCCCAGTACAGTAAAATGAAGTAAAGCAAAATTCTGCACCGTATCCACTATAGTAATAAACCAACTCATAGTATGTAACAATAAAAGGTGATGACAATAATCAACACATCAGTGGGAGCACTGGAGCCAGAAAGCCAAGATTCTGGTTTAAACCTTTTGTAAGAAGGGATACTTCACAATACATACTGACAAATTGCATGTAGCATTCCTACACATATACAAAGTAAAATTGAAAAGCAGTCCCTTATTAATGAAAGCACCAAACAAAATACGCCTTACCTGGGTAATTCCACTGGGAGGGATCTTGTATGACTGCAGCTTCTGCTTCAATAACTCAGGATCACTGTGGCGGAATGGGCACCCTGACAGTAAAAAACAAGCAAGCTCACAAACAAGGCTGTTTACCCAGGAGTTAGCGCAGTAAGGCACTCAAGAGACCAGCTAAGCTGTTCCTAATTGTCTAACAGCTTATTAATAAGAAAGTTAATTGCCCATGTGTACAATTGCTTACTTTTTTCTTTTTTCTTTTTTTTTTTTTAATAATTACTCCACTGCACTGTTATCAGGGCACCACAGGCTCAAGAGTAACATAAAATATCTCAACAGAAACAGGCCACAATTCTCATTCACTGACAGGGAAAGAGTTTTAGTTAGTTCGTTATTAAAAACAATAGCGCTGGTACATTTAATAGCTGTGGAAAAAAAAAACAAAACAGGAAAAGACAAGTAATGAGAGCCAACTGGTCTTTAAAGCATAGTCTGTTGTAAAAATATTTCTTCAGAAATACCTTAGAAAGTTCCACCACCTTAAATAAGAGTGGGGTTTTTTTGTCCCAGGATTAGTTTTGAGACACAACTGAATGAACAACTTCGTACTAGAATAACAATGGTGAAGCCAGTGCATGCTTTCCATGTTTAGTTGCACAGAGGTAGGAGGTTTTAAAGTACCCTTGCAAACTTCAGAATGTCTGTACGATTGAATTCGTATTTCAAAACACCTCTAATTGGTCACTTTCTAAAGCATCTATACATTTACAGTCTTCTTGCACTGCATGACACAATGTATAGAAAACCACAAGCTATCAAACTCAGTCTAAAAAGAACAGTGCAAGACTACTACGGCCTTAAAAATTAAATACATAATTTAAGAGACTACAGGAGGAAATAACTTCTCTAGCCAAGGGTTTCCACCATTTTTAAAGTGGTTTTTATTTTTTTTTTTTTAAAGGAACTCACCATGATAATCCCCTTGACTTGGTGGATTGGACATGATAATCTTCATGCAGCTGTATGGGGTATAATCAGTTCTCTTTCCTTCTTTTCCATAGTTGTGGCGAATGCTGTAAGCATATCCTTTGTCAAACTAAATAAGAACAAAAGAATAAATTCTTACATACTATGCCAGTGACTCTATCTGCTCTGCAAATAGAAATATTGGATAACAAAATAAATCTTCCAAACATATTCAAACTGAGAAAAATAAAAATTGAGTTGCTTGCTGTTAGCTTTGATTTTTCTATTACATGGACTTGTATATGCACATATACGTGTCTTACAGACACATCACAAGAGAAGTGTGTAACTGCATTGATTTAAGGTCTTTTCAGCCCGTCTGGTAATCACTTCAAAGATAAGATGATTTAAAGATCAAAAATTTGAACCCCACCATGTTAGTAAATGGAGAACACAATAATTCAAAATATTTCATAAATGTCCATAAACTGATTGCTTTACCAGTGCAAAAAATAGAAATATACATGTCTTTACCCAGGTTCACATTCTTGTTCTCCCAAAGCGTAACTCTTCACCTATAGTTTGTTTCAGCAGTAAAGTTCAATTCATTAGATTCTAAAATGGAGTACACTTTGCTTGTACAAAAGAGTAAGATTTTAGCAAATCTCTTTTGTCTACTGATAGACTACCAACTCCTGCAATAAATGAAATCTTCTAAAGTAATACAAACATAAACATTTATCTTGGCAGCTGAGTACAGCACTATCAATATACCATTTCAGATAAGTCCTGTGGAGAATATTCAATGACATGAGTTCATGTTATTTTATATGTGGCAATAGGTGACAAAATCTTCAGCAGAATCAGATAATTTAACATACAGAATCCGTTAAGTTGCGTTAGCTACTATAAGACATGAAGCAGCATTTGTTCAAATACCATACTTCGAGTCCTAAAAAAAGCAAATAGGAATGAAGCATCATATTTAGAATTACAAATCCTCAGTCTCTCTTCTCCTCAAAAAAGCTATGACAATACATAAAAGAACTGTGTTCTTGCTCAACTCAAAATTTTAGCATTAACCTTACGTAAGGTTGTGTGTCTGAATAGAAACATCTCCCTTAAGAATTTATGCTTTCTTCGCAAAAACCACTTTAAAATAATTTCTTGAGTATTTTACTAATACTAAATATTAATAAAGACAATGCAACATACTGAGAAAAATCATTCAAGCATACAACTGGTAACACTACTACTTCAAGGATACTCTAATTTCTACAGACAAAAGTAGTTCCCTGTTTGGCCTGTGGACTTCCAAATAGCAATTCAAAATATTCATATGCCTATGAAATACCTTGACCTGCTAAAACATGTCTAAAGTAAAATAGAAAAATAAGTATACTTTTCTTCATACAAAACACTGTAATATTTTTGAAAAATAGAAGCAATTGAAAATCTATAACATAATATGCAAATACATAATAATCATGTATAAAAATATACACAACCTTTGAAAATAAAATCTTAAATCGCACCCAATTCTGGAAGAGTGAAAAAGAAACTTCTCTATCAAGATGCTGGTCATAATCAAGTCAATGTATCAGGAATAATAATATTAGGCACTCCTCCCAAATAAGGTTTAAGCATCCAAAGCTTTGAACAAACATTGACTAATTAATCCTTACTGTGCTTTTGACAAAGTGACTTTACTCTATTTTAAAAGATTAAAAAAAGGGGCAGGGGTGGGAGGCAGGCGAGCATCCAGAAAAGAGAGTGAAAATACATAGCGTTGTGCTTTCCAGCATAGCCACAGGCAGAATCCAGCATGTAGATATATTCCTATCCAGCCAACCCTTTTGCCCAGCGGAGAAAAGAACTGGTTGGTTCAATAGTAAATGAACAGTATTTTTGCTAGCAACAGAGTTGGGCTTACCAACTCTTCACTGGAAAGCAGAGTAAGACTATATGAGGATCTGCTATAGGTGTGTGCACGTGCTTGGGAAGGGCCGCGGGAACACGTACCCTCCCCTTAGTCCTGCCGCTGCTCCTGCGGGAGCTGCAAACAGTGTATTTATTCCTGAAAAACAGCAATCATCAAATACAAAGATGTGCGTACTTAATTCCCAACCTCTGAGCGAACCTGTTAAACCGAAGATGGAGTCTGTGATCCTATAGCCACCTATTCTTCCACACAGAAGCTCTGGAACCTTTCGTCCTTCTTCACAAAAGATGAATGAAAGTATATTTCATTTACTTAACAAAGGACATTTGAGCAAGCAGGTAAATTAGATTAAATTAGTTTTTTTGTAAGGGAAAAGCAAATCTTGAATGCTTCAGGATGTATTGCTTCGTTTGCCAGAAAATTAACACCCCTCTTTAACAGTTCTGTATACTAAAATCTGGAGCTGTGCGTTTCACATCACTCGCCTTAATGCCCACAGAAATTATTTCTACTACCTAACTCATTATTTTATGCTGAGAAGCAGCTCTTGCAGTAAATAGAAACAACAGCTACATAATAACACAGCATGGCCTTGGGACAGGTTGGATATTTTCTCATTGCTCTCTTGCAATGCTGTTTGGATGTCAGAGTTTTCGCAGTGGCAGATGGCAGAGAAGAACACAGCTACGTGGTGCAAGTTAGCACACGCGCAGTTATATGCTTCACTAGGAGCTCTCTCATCCTTGTGATTCAGCGTCTCTTTCACCAAGGAAACAGGATTTTAGCAGGACCAATATCCAACAGGCTGTGTGTAGTCATCCTCAGTGGGAATAAACCATGAATTGTGGCATTTGACCTCCGAAAACACATCCTGCAGAACAGCCATCTCATCATAGAATCATCATAGAATGGTTTAGGTTGGAAGGGACCTTGAAGATCATCGAGTTCCAACCCCCCTGCCATGGGCAGGGACACCTCCCACCAGCCCAGGTTGCTCAAAGCCCCATCCAGCCTGGCCTTGGACACTTCCAGGGATGGGACATCCACAGCTTCCCTGGGCAACCTGTGCCAGTGCCTCACCACCCTCAGAGTGAAACATTTCTTCCTGATATCTAATCTAAATCTCCCCTCTTCCAGTTTGAAGCCATCACTCCTCATCCTATCACTACATGCCCTTGTAAAAAGTCCCTCCCCAGCTTTCATGGAGCCCCTTTAGGTACTGGAGGGCCGCAATAAGGTCTCCCCAGAGCCTTCTCTTCTCCAGGCTGACCTGGAGAAGAGGTGATCTGGAGCTAATCTACCCAGCTGTAACTTGGGAACACACTCCTCTCTATGTTGGGGGGTGAACTCAATGATCAGAATCGCCCTTTCCCAATACCATAACTCTAGGATGTGCACGAAGAAGAAGCACCAAGGTATAATCAGACATGTTTGAAGTGTGCAGAAATGAGAAGGCAGAGGTAGGGAACTGTCCCCTCCAATTTATTCTAACCCCCCAAACTGAAATGGTAGGATTTTCACAGTTCCTTGAACAAAATAAAACAAATTATGTGTAGCACACATCATGCATGTAGGTGTTTGCAGGGTCATTCTAATTGCTTATAAATTGCTTGGGTTTAAACTATTTCAGAGAAACTGAAAATTTAAAATTCTTTTAAAGCCTGTAAAGCTACTATTACAGTATATTCTAACTGCAATCTACTATAAGGTCATTATGGCAAAACATTGTAAAAGGTGAAAAATCAAATTAATTGATTTGAAAAAACACTTTTTTGGTGATGGCCCTGTAGGAACCTTCAAGGTTTTTACTGAAGCCTGATATGAACTTGCTCAACAATAAAGATGTTGCACGCGTGGGTGCATTTACCTTGTATTCTGCCTGACAGCTTCCATTGAGAAAAACGAAAGTCAAGAATACAAAGGCAAAAAATTATCCTATTATCATAGAAAAACTGGGTATGCACATACAACCTGCAGTAGCCTGTGCTAAATATCAATGGAAATTTACTGCCAAAGTTACAATAAAACAGCAATGGTAAAGCAACACCATTACACTATTGGGTATCTACGTGTACCGGATCACCTACTGCTGGTAATACTTAAGAGCAGGAATTCTCTGCAACTTTTTAACAGTATGGCCCCATGTTGCAACTATCTCTTTTTTTTTTTCTCTGTTTTGTTCTCTGAGCTTTCCAAAATCTGCAAGGCATTTGTAATTTATGTGCTGGGTGGATGGACCATGGCAAGGGATCAAGAAATGCGTCTCGTTTAAGCAATGAAGCGGTTCACACTGAAGCCAAGAAGCTGAGCCAAAGATAACCCTTTAACAACATCTCTATCAAAATTTGTCACTTTCATGTTGGAATGTGCAAACCTTGGGATTAGCATCAGTGTGAATTTTTGTTTTAAAAGACTAAGTCAACTGCCTGAGCTTTAACTTGATCCCTGAATATATAAAGTTTTTTGAGGACTTCTCTTTCCTCTGGGCACGGCTGCAGGATGCGCGTGATGCCTGGTCTGAAGGGCACTGCTGATGACAAGTGGGCAGCTGTGAGTTTTTAGGCATCAGTATTTGTTGTAATGAACCGAGGTCTCCAAGTGTGTGGTACTGACTGTACTAATGATGATCCTGGGTATCCCAGAACAGATGACACTGAGGCTTTCTTAGACAGCTTCTCCCTGTAAGAAACTAACCTCTTAGCACTGATTAGTGGGACTAAACCAGTAGTCCAAAGCCAGAATCAAGGAGGCCGTGGGACAATTCACTGGGTACAGATGAGTGTACTTTAAGAAGGAACTTGCATTTTGCTTTTCTGTGGTATATTCACATGAGTATCAGACTAACGCAGATTAATTTGCCTTATAACTGCTAGTTCAGACACCTATACTGTATCAGACAGCCTTCACTAGAAGACATACAAGTTATAAATTAAGGTATAAGTAAGGTATAAATAAAAAAGTATAAAAAAAATAAATACGCTATAAATTTGCAAGGGGTATAGCCTAATACCACATTACTATGTTCCAGATAGGAATTTAAGGAAATGCTATTTTCAATAAATTCTGATCTCATAAATGCACACAAGAACTTTGGATATGGAACAAGGATGTACGTCAAATGGACCACTTGGCAGGTATGCACTCTCCTTTGAAGAAAAGCTTTCATTAAACGAAGCAGGGAAGCATGGGTCATGTGTGCCTCAATTACCCATTCGATACAACTGAATACGCTTTCAGAACAGCCACTGCAGAATAAGTAATGTGTCATCACTGAGAGTTACTTTCATTATATCACTTGTCATATTTGCAGAACAGTATCTGGAAACAGAACTAGGTCCTCCATAAATTTTGTTATCAATTCTGATATTCAGCATGCGTATTAGGATGGAAAATAATTTCCTGACAGCTCTTCCAAGACCTGTGTGCTCAGGTTCAAACTTTTGCAAAACTTTCGTGTTTCAGTTTAACTACTTTTATATGCTCATGTAAGTTTTTATGCTTCTATTCCTTACAGTTCTGGGAGATTTATTTTTTTAAAGTCTAACAACTAAGCAAAATGACTGCAGTAATTCTGTCTAGCTTCTTGGCTGACCACCAGATTAGTTTCAACTCTGCAAAATTCAAAGTAGTAATGATTTAACACCTTTTTTTAAACAGTAATTGGGTAGTTTCCTGTCTAAAATTCTTGAGCCTCTATGGATAACAGCTTCAAATTCAAAATTTATCACACAAACTTGTGTATCTTCTGAAATAATTGGTTCACTTTTTCATCCATTTCTTAGGCAGTCACTCAAATCATTACTGTTGACACTGCTTACTTGGCATATCTTTTTCCAAGCAAAATTATTTTTTTTTAAGTTCACTCTTAAAATAACCTCAGCTTGAGGTTATCTTTTCCCAAGCACAGTTGTCATTTAAGAACACAAAAAAATGCTTCTCCATCTGCCAATGACAAAAAGTTTCAATTTATCCTAGATTCTCAACCTGTAGCACGATTTCTATGCTTTAAGGGACAGAGCAGAGACGAGCTAAAATTGAGCTGGAAAAATTCTAACATGTTGTGCAGCAGTCGCTACAGACTCATTCACATCAAGTACAAAAAACTTCCTCCCCTTTGATTTCAGGTTTTCCAAACGACATAAGGCAAGAACTGCTTTGCCCTGGAGATGGCTCCATCTACCACAAGGAAATCAGAAAAGTTTTGATCAGTCGAATTCTTTGTACACTACCCACATGAGTGTGAACTGTGTGGCTGATGAACTAGTTTTTGGGTGACCCCAAAGCACTCATGCAAAAATATGACAACGTAGGCTTTTATTTACAGTAGTCTAAGCTTGCCTTAATATAACATAATATACAATTTATGTATACTATTTCTCCACACATTTACATGGACCAAGACTTTAAACCAGGAAAAGTACAAAATAAACCACAGCAGGCTGTCTTGTACTTCTGCATCAAATTATCAGCACAACACATCTTAAAGCCATCTCCTACACCGACATGATTTTTCTTAGGCACACGCTTGGTCATTTATGAAAGATTTTGATAGCTACTTCAAGACATCCCAGTATTTCTTTCCGTATCTAAGTTATACTTTTTTTTTTTTCCTTCAGTCTGTTGTTCACGTACGTTATACTGAAAAAATTCACACAGAAGATGCATTTCAAAACATACGGTAAAAGAAGAGACATTTCAATTCAGATTTGGTTGTTTGGAGCAAACAATGAAAGAGCTGCTTTCAAACAAACCAGAGCCTCTGAACAAGAAACTGGCACAGGGAAGACCATTCTTTTGTAGACTGCCACTAAAACAAAGTTTCCACAGGTATAACAGCTTGTGGAGGTCATAAAGATAAACATCACTTTAAAAACTACTCTTAGCAACAATTAAGAGCATTTAAAATTGTGACTTCATTTTAATGCTCACCAGTAAGAGTAGAAAAAAATACTAAGTTATTTTTATTATAATACTTGATTCATTTCTACTTCTGGTAAACTGAAATGCCTTCATCATTACAGAATTATACATCAGTCTTTGTTTAAAGATTATTTTTACAGAACATTATATGATTCCCTTACCATAATGTCCTATGTTCTTGGTATAATATCACCTATACACAGCATTTTTCTTGGATAAAAAGATACATATATCTGAAAGAATTAAATCCTTTCCATATTACCTGTACCGATCTCCTAATTCTTTATGGGATTACAACGCATACATCATTTCACGTAGTACTCCGCTAATTATACTAGTCATTGTCTCTAATATTGTTAATATTTCTAAAAATTAAAACTTAGAAAAAGATGAAAATGCTATGTATCTGTGAATATTGTTGTTTTGATATTCCCAAGAATCATTAATTTTCCTAAGTATTTGCTTCACCTACTGCAAAATTTACAGTAAGTAACACTACCAAAAAGAGAAAAATCTGAGAGAAAGAACAGTCGTCGTAAGGCAAAAATCCATTTCACCCATATCTGAATTCCGCTACCAAATTAATACACAATCTTATTGAAAATACTGAAAGTTTCATGCTGGCAGTTCAGAGTGTTACTGACCACAAAGGTGTAAATTCCTTGTCATTTCAAATGAAATAACTACACAAAGAGTCATGTTTATGACTTCTAATCAAGAATTATAAGGAAATTGAAGATTATAGCAAGAAAATAAATTCTTTAGATGGTAATTAACATTGAACAGGTGATGAGAACTTCTGTTGCTTTGTTTTTAAATAGAAAATATTAAATCTTACTTTAAACAAGATTTAAACAGCTGCATTAAAATTGCGGTATTTGACAGCACGGTAAGAGATACCATGCTTTTCTTGAGTATCTATAAAAATACATTGGTACATTCCTTCAAATAACAAATGAGCACTTAATAAATCTGATTACTGCTGTAAACGTGTTTTATTTTCAACAGATTTCTGCAGACCACTCTCTACAGTTTTAAGGAACTCTTAAAAAAAGTCTTTCTGATATCAGAGAACCATTTTGAATCCTTTACTAAATATTTATTCCATAACACACTTATTTAGAAAGTTTAATATGAGATTAAAAAAAAAAACCTACCCAATAATCAATTTCTAAACCAAGGAATCTCGTTCAGTTAGGAAAAAACCTCACACCGCACTTCTGATACTCCATGAATTATAAGCACATCAAGGCCTTTCAGATTTTTCTGCTGATATTTTTCAAACTGGGAGGGGTGGCTGACACTCCAGAGGGCCGCGCTGCCATCCAGCGGGACCTGAACAGGCTGGAGAGCTGGGCAGAGAAGAACCTAATAAGGTTCAACAAGAGCAAGTGCAAGGCCCTGCACCTGGGGAGGAAGAATGCTAGGCACCAGGATAGGTTAGGGGTGGACCTGCTGGGAAGTAGTTCTGAGGAGAAGGGTCTGGGGGTCCTGGTAGACAGTAAATTATCCATGACCCAGCAATGTGCCCTTGTCACCAAAAAGGCCAATGGAATCCTGGGCTGCAAAGGGAAGAGTGTGGCCAGCAGGTCGAGGGAGGTCATTCTCCCCCTCGACTCTGCACTGGTGAGGCCACAACTGCAATACTGTGTCCAGTTCTGGGCTCCCCAGCTCAAGAGAGACAGGGAACTACTGGAGAGAGTCCAGCGTAGGGCAACTAAGATGACTGAGGGATTGGAGCATCTCCCTTATGAGGAAAGGCTGAGAGAGCTGGGACTCTCTAGCCTGGAGACGAGAAGGCTGAGGGGAGACCTTATTATGGCGTACAAGTATCTAAAGGGTGGGTTGAAGGAGGATGGAGCCAGACTCTTTTCAGTGGTTCCCAGTGACAGGGCGAGGGGCAATGGGCACAAGCTGGAACATATGAAGTTCTGTTCAAATACATGGAAAAACTTCTTTACGGTTCGGGTGACAGAGCAGTGGCACAGGCTGCCCAGGGAGGCTGTGGAGTCCCCTTCTCTGGAGATTTTCAAGACCCGCCTGGATGCAGTCCTGAGTAATGTGCTCTAGGCAATCCTGCTTCAGCAGGGGAGTTGGACTAGCTGATCTCTAGAGGTCCCTTCCAACTCTGAAGATTCTGCGATTCTGTGATTTTTCAATCAGTATTCCTCACATTTCAATATTCAGGGAAGTTCACTAATGTAACTTGGAAATGTACCTTTCAGCAGAAGGTAAGCAGTAAATTAATGGGGTTATTCATTTCATCAGAATTGGTGACAGGGAATAAGAGTCCCCAAAATATTTTATGGCAAAGGAGAACGCAGAAAGTATTATCACTGAAGAGATCTAAGAGCATTAACAGATTGCAAAGTAGACAGAAATTTGGCATGTGGTACAACAAAAAACTACTAAGAAAGTTAAACAGAAGTAGAATAGTGTGCATTTATAGGAATAAGATTCAGCTCGAGACATCTAAATCCAGACATCTCCCATTATTGTCAGTGGAGGTCAATGCAATCAGAGGAGCCTGGGGAGCAATTCAATTTACCCAAACGTAGGCACCTAGAGGCTCATTAAATAAATCATTCTGTAGACACTATTGACTGTATAGGCTAGATCTCTATTGATCATAATGGCAGCTTAGGATCCCAGCTGAAAGAGCATGTGTACCAAGGAGAAAAGAAATTCAGTAAGTCTGTATCAGAATTGGGAGAAATCCATACCTATATGTATACCACTGCAGCACATATTACAGGTTTTCAGATAAGATGGATGAAGACTGGCCAGGTACCCCTGCAAAGTCCTAAAACTAAAATCCTGCTGCTTATCCAAGCTCTATCAATACTCTAAACAAGAGTGCTCTCATATGTTGTTCTATAGTTTTGTTTGAGCACAATGAACATGTAATGGATTTGCAGTCTCAGGTAATGGATTCACAGTCTTATGTAGCTCAGGATCTATTATACTGTAGCATATACTGTAACCTACATTTGCACGTACAATAAAACAAATAAACGTATAGCGAAGAAATAGGAAAGAAAACTGATGCCAGCATGAAGACAGGTCAAATTGTGAAGAATCCTGAAATGTATCCAACTGGACTCTGGTTATAAGACAAACCAGCAATAAAATGCAGGACTGGGACATGAGGTTTAGATTGCACGCTGACAGAGGGTTTATTCTCACTAGCCCGTCACAACATCTTAAAGCTATGGATGAGAAGACAGAGGCATTCAGCAGACCAGAGTCCAACAGACCAAAGTGGCAGTCAAATGAATTTCAGAAGAGTTAGAGGAGAGCCACTACTCTTGGCTCCAGGTTGTACCCTACATATTTAGGATAACTTTTGCTTCATCGAAAATAGTCCAATGTGGATATTAGACAGAAAAGTGTTATTTAAGTCAACAGTCTGGCATGGCAGGCTCCTTCATTCTAGTAATAATAATATTATAATATTATATTACATCACATTATTATTATTAACAAGAATAATAGTAATAATACTAAGGAAGGGGAAAGAGCATAGCAGAAAGTGAAGCTATCCAAGCAGCTATACTACAAACTGCAACTTTAGCAGGGTATGACAGGTCACTGGGATAGCAGGAGAGATACTCACAAATGAGAGAAGGTCTGAGGAAAAGTTGTCTCAGCCATTTCCGGCAATCAAAATCAGCAGAATCTGCCTTATTTTGAACAGGACTCTTGGCATTAAAACAACAGACACGTGTTTAACCACAGCACCAGAAATGAGTCCAAAAGAACAGTGCATATTGATCTGCTCCTGAAAAGTGCTGCTGCTGGTACGGGCTGCAGTCCACCTGTGCTAGGGTGTTCCTAATTTCAAAGACCTCTACAGGATACTCAAATTAATCCAAGTAAGTCTAGCTCATTATCAAATATTCTAGCTCTACTTAGTACATCTGCCAGAGAGTCAAAAGATCCGAGCAAGTTCACCACAACAGTTGAAGCTCCCTGTCTACGCGTTGTTTCCAAAGAGCAACCATCTCCTGACACAGTGGAAGATGTCATGTGCTCACTGAACCATTTGTATTTTACAAGCTGGTTGAACTATGCAGCATTTCCTAAATATGCAATCTTTGAAGCAGAGACTGCAAAGTTTTGCACACCTTTTGGACTACTTAAACCACAGAAGTGTTCTTCCTTTTTAAAACCATGTACCTTGCATAGGGAATTCACCCAAGTAAGCTCCTTATCTTGGCTGATTAGATATTATTGAATTACTTTATTAATTTATTACTGCATCCCCTTGCAAGCAGCCTTGTGGTGTAGCAATATTATTAGGAATCCTTTATAGATTGTTATTCCTCAATATATACACTGATCAGAATGGCATCTGAAGCCAAGTTCAGCATTAGATAACAAAAGGCACGCAAGAAGCAAGGAGAGTTAAAAAAAAAAACCCAAAGGCAGGCCTTCTTCATTGATCATGAGATCGAGTGGTAAATTGCTGTTACCATCAGGTTATAACGGTCTACCAGCAAAGCAGTCCTCGTTCTTTAGAAATCTATGATTGGCCCAATCTAATCAGTAATGAGATACAGCAAAGTCCAAAAAGATTCAATTTACCCTAAGCCTCAGATTTGCAGAAGCAGCAGCATCTCTCAGAGATCCTGTGACTTGTTACAAAATTATCAAAATGGGATACAACTGTGGCAAAAAACCCTTGACTTTTACTGAGACACCTTTAAACCTCTTGGACAAGGAGCAGTGTCAGAACAGAAGGATATTAAGTGCCCAATCACATAATGTCTCAAGATAACAGCAAATCCGCAGTATAAAGGCAGATTTAAAAAAAAAAAAATATTTTCTAGATAAAATTATCATTGGAAAAGAAATGTAAAAAAAAATCTTAAAATAAAACTACACGGACACTAAGTAATAAATACGTTTCGTCAGACTGGTAAGTATTCCTTATGTCTACTCTTGGAATATGTAGATTTAACTGTTTTGATGCAGTCATAAAAGAATGACAAAAACAAAGCATTAAAACACAAAACCATACATGGAGATTTGATGTTTGTTAACCCTTTTGAACACAGAGTAAACTAGATATTGAAGCTTTCCAAACAGCACAGTTTGGCTCAAGAACACTGGCGTTCTCTCTGTAAAAACTTTGCTGTAAAAACAGATTTTTTTTCTTTATTAACAGCACAGTGAAAGACAAAATCACATTTTAAGATAATGATCAAAGGAACCAGAAGTGCAGAAAAACAGTATTAGCCCTTGCTGTCATAATAAGGAGAACTGCTTATATATAAAGATCCTTTTATGTTCCACCTTATGGACAGAGTGCACTGTAATCAAGACGTATTTGAACTCTAGACTGCAAGCATGACAAGAGTTTTTCTGCAGTCAATGGCAGAAGCTTGTTTTAAAACACACGAAACTATTTTCTCAACTTTATTTTTTTTTTCTTTTTTTTTTCCTTTTTACTTTTGTTAATTCATCATTAATTAAAAGAAGACTTCACTGCAGAGAAAATGCAAACAGAAAAATGAAGAAGCTCTACTGCCAGACTGCTCTGAACTGTCTCTGGAGAAGTAACATACGCCCCATTTTTCGGTGCCTGCCATAAGGTTCTAAAAACAGGGAAATAACTATGGTAACAAAATACAAGAAAGAGCCCAGCTACTGTAGTTCATTCAAAAAAACAATATTTTATTAAAAAAAAAAATAAATTCCTCAGAGTTTCACTAGTATTGCCCAGGTCTCATGCCCCAAACCCAACTCCATTAGGTAGACTGATTAGAAGAAGAAAAAAAAATACGGAATTTAAACAACATAACTTGCCATAAAGACCACTACCTTCTGCTCCCCCAGGTACCATGGAGCAGTGGGGGAGTGGGTATTTGAGGGACATTTTGGTTTTCTCCTTGTGAGAGTGGACTTAAGAAAGGACAGAGGGAACAGGAAAAGCTCAGAGCGCACCACATTATGCAGAATTCAGTTTCACAGCTAAATAGCATTGTACATTTCAATATAAAATCAGAACCTAACCTTCTTTCAAGAAGTAGTAACCTCTATAATGTTGAAATACTTAAGTCCTATCACAGTAATTTAACTTTCTTAGATCAATATATTAAATTTCTGAAACATAAATTGTGCATAGCACAAATAATGTATAAAAGAGCTGTCCTGTCTTTATTCATGAGATTCAATGGATTTCAAAGACATGCGGCAGAATGTTAAATCAATTCTGAAAGTAAAAATACATTTTTATTTACATCGTGCCTGTGTGGTATATCAGCAGAGCGCACATTTGATACAACATGCTGCTTTTCTGGATGACTGAATATGAAATATAGCCAAGATTTGCTAGCTGTATATAGACAGATGGAATATGACAGCTATATGATGTTACAACAATTACATGGACATTATCGAAAGAGAAGGCAAAGTATACAGGATTCTGGGGCTTGTTTTGGAAATCAGTTTATACGATCAGAGGAAATCTGCACATTTAATAAAATAATTTTAAATTATTCTTTCAAACAATTGTATCGAGATTAATAAACTATTCTATCAAAACGTTTCTGTACAAAAAGCACAAGAACACAACTGGAAGAGAACTGCTCTGTCATTGTTTGTCCTAGAAGGCAATAAAGAGATACAGATTAATAGATCTGCCCCTCAAAAACTGTTAACCCCTGCCTCAGGACTTGGGGTAAATAGCTCAAGAGCTTAAATATGTTACTAGTGGTGTGCGTGGCGACATACAGCACGTATTCTTCAGCAGATGACCAGGAAGAGAGAGCTGTATGGTTAGAAGGTATCCGACAGAGCCTGCTAAAGACCGTATTTAGTGACACTCAGATACTTCACAATTGCTGAACTTAGAAATTTGGCAACCGGATAGACAAATCCATCTATTACTTTTCTTAAAATGTCACAGACTTACTTGCTGCTGCTGTGATGGCTAATAAAACAGAAACCTCTTCTGACAAGTACACAGTCTTTCTACATAGATAATAAAGTGCAAGTCTGCCAAGTGGTTCAAGACTACAAAAGGAATCTTCGAAAGTTAAAGGTCTGGCTTTAACATCCAGTTTTTTTACATACATTTCTAAAAAGATACTACAGTATGGAAAGAAAATGCGTCTTGCTGGAAATAAAACAAGTCATAAGGGACCAGATTCTGATCTAAATTATTTTAGTACAGGAAATATATTAATTGCTTTCATCCTCATCAGTGCAAGAACCTCATGACTAACCTGGTCACACACTAGATTATGAAATACAGATTTCAGTGCCTAATACATAACAACTATGAAAACTGATCCTATTTCTTTTTACGGTAGCTAGTACAGTTAAAAAACATCACTAAAATTATGCCAGCATTGTAATTAAAGTCCTGGAAGAGAGATTATGTAGCTAGAGCTCTTTTCTGTCCCTAAGACATGCCGCAGGCTGAAAGCCCGTCCAAAATTTTCCTGTATAATCTAAGTCAGACGATGAAAACTGAAAATCAAAAGTAAGAACAGATACATTATTAACAGGTTAAAAAAAAAGGCTGAACAAATTGAAGTACTTTAAAGCAAATAATTATAGGAAAATCCCACCGTAACTTTGGCTTCACAACAAAGACGTGAGAATTACAGTTTTAAAAGAACGTAGTTGAGAAATATGGTAGCAACTGAAAAAGGGATTGTGTTTGGAGTAAAAGAGCACACATTTTTACCATAGCACTTATTTCTGTGATTCCTAGAATATTTATGTGCCCACACAATAACGTCCAAGTAGCCTAAAATTAGTTTATGTTTTCTAGTACATCATTATCAGTTGTGGCCTATTTGAATAACACACATGAAACAAAAATATGGTAAAAAATAATGTTTTTATACCAGCTCCATGTCATTTAAGAAACACTGCTTTAAGATTTCGAATCCATTACACAAAAATTAGCTTTTTTTAATTTTAAGGGTTTTTTTTAAAGAAAGTTTCTGTGACAAGAATACTGTCTTATGAAAAAAACCTAAAATATAAAATGAAAAATAGTGAAACAGATTCTTGTCAATATTCAGTAAGCTTAGGTAACTGTAAGATACATTGATGTATGCTGATTAGTGATTTAAGGCCTGAGAAAATAAAGTTTCAGAGGTAAATACATAGAACCATGACTGAGTATAATATGCATTTACATCAGCTACAGGGCATAGTTAAAACTACATCACTCACTTAAATCTACATAATTACGTTCCAAAGACACTTTCTCTTTAGTATCCTTAACTTTACTGATAAACCAGTAAGGACCTTGTGTTTAAAAGGTCAGGCGATATTGTTTTAAAGTAAAATACATCCTCAAAAGTAAAAGGGTATAAAAGTAAGGTTTTGGGTTGGTTTTATTCCTTCTAGTGCTCAGAACTCCAGATGTGGCAGGCAAAACAGAATTCTAATGCACACTGAAAGAAAACAGTAGGAAGCAAAATTGCAGATTACTCCCCCACCAAAAGGTACAGGGAACTGATGCAGCATCTACCACTGGGGGGGGAAAAAGTGAATATGGCTAATTTTGGAAATGCCAATAACTCCACTGATTGATACTAAAAAGCATCATTAACTCAGGGGTCTGGGGGTGCATGCATGCCCCCACGCGCATGTATGTGAGATCCCTTTACCAGTGAATTTACCTGTAAATTTCAATACCACCCAAATTAACTAGTTGAAATCAATAGCACAACATTGTGCACCACTTACCAGATATCACTATTCTTTCTCCAATTTTTAAAACTTGTGAATACAGTTAAATCATGTGCAGCCTACATATACATATATATACACACTATATATATATTCATTTATTTATATTTATATAAAGTTGTAAGTTAACAGTATCTTTTCAGTGATGATTACTGTCATGGTTCTGTTTCACCTCAAACCAGGACAATTACATACATTGCATATGGGCAGAAATGGTGAAAAACTGGCTACTTTAATCTTATTTTGCTAAATAAGTGGCAGGACATTTCTACCATGTATCATAAAGAATACCTAATCTTACATTCACATCTGATTTCTCATCATCTGACTTCTTATATGTCAACTGGAGCTATGATGTGCTTCATTAACTTGCCTAATTTGGAAAAAAAAAAAGCAAAAAGGACTATGAGAGAAAGCCACAGAATACATATCTAGAGTCTTCATTTAATAAAGAGGTCAAAGCAGCAATACCTACAAATTTGCACACATTTGTGTGAGTATTGTGAACAATGTAGATATTACTGGTAAATCCCTTTGCAGCAAACTCAGGATTTCCTATTTGTCAGGGAAGTAGAAATAGTATCAACTGCTTTGCAAAACCTATATTATTAAACATATCATGCAGTAATGTCCATAAATACATCATGGCATGTTATTTTAATGACAATTCCATACTACTATATAACTGTAAGTCCTAATAAAAATCATCATCCGATGCAAACAACTTTAAACTACTTCAATTTGATCTCACGACGCTTAATTAAACAGGAAGCAAACATCTATCTCTAGCTCTAACTAGATGAACAAATTTTCTGCCATCATTCCAGAATGATTGTGTCCACAACACTAAACAGAAGTAACATTGACAACACTGACAGCGACTTCCCTCTAGCCACAGGGCAGGGTTGTATGTTTATAGGCATTGCTGATATTCTTTACGTTTGACACAGTCAGTGAGGAAACTTATCCCAGCTCCTTCCTGTGACTTAGCAGAATTTAACAGGACTCTGCAAGAAGTTATTCATGTTTGATCATACTTCTTGGAATACAACGCAACCCCTGTGAGCGTGCTTTCTCAATCCCCTCCCTCTCAGAATCCATTACAGATCTCTTTCCTACTGCTTTGGTCAATAGGTATACAAAACAAATTGAAGAAATTAAACCATGCAGACCAGCGTGTCAGTAATATGCCAATGGTACTCATCTGAGTGTTTCAATACTCTGAAGTGGTCCACAAGAGAAGAGAATACATGAAGAAGCATAGATGAACACACACAGGATATGAAGGATACAAAAGACAAATTCCCATCTATAAAACACAACTTTAAATAAAAATGATAATATATGACAGCAAGAATCTTGCATAGACTTAAAATACTTACTGTGATACACTTATTGCCAAAAATAACTCTATTTTAACGGCAATTGAAGCTTATTTCCATTCAGCTAAAGAAGGATATTATGATTCCTTGCACTAAACTCCATGGTCAGACCACACAGGTTTTGCGAGAAACTCCTCGTTTTCAGGCTCAGCTCTAATTGTTCATATGGAACAAAACGGGGAAGAATAATACCTGTCCACGATGTAAGGCCTCAGGATTTTCCATTATTTGCGTCCAACTCCTCACTGCTTCTTATTAGCAAATTAACATAGCCAAAGGAAAGAAACCAAAATCCTTTTTCAGCTACAACCAACAAGAAAGTTGTACTAATTCAGCTTGACTCAGATGCAACTACAGCAATCCATGCATTTACGGCTTCAAGTCATGCTTTTAATTCTCATGCCTAGTTGTATAAATTTTGACTATAAAACAAATTCACTCAAAACACCTCTTGTGCATGTTGTTTATTAAATTAGAAAACAAACTCCAGACTGTCCTTTTCAGCCAAGATCACACCGGCTAATTGCTCTCAGCAGCCATCTCTCTTCACATGACTATCACCTTCAAGAACAGTCATTTCCCATTTGAACAATGCACCTGTTAACCTCCAAGCTTCAATTTACACGCAAAAAAAATATTAAGGAAGCTATACGAAAGGAGTAGATCTCCTGATAATTGATTCACTGCCATAATGGTGATTTCTGGAGACTAACAAGACTATGGAGTTCAGACTATGGACATTTTTAACTTGGTGTTCAGTGTGTCACTGTGGCAAAGGCTGCTCAGCTCCTAACAACCGGCATCCTGGTTGAGTCACTTCACAGTTTTGCACAAATACTCTGATTTCATAGACCCAGCTGTTCAAAGGAATACCACGAAGGACTATACTAAAAAAACAACAACAACAACAACCACCAAAACCCCAACCAAAACCACACAAAAGAACTCAAGAATAGTGAAATCTGAAAGGCCTTTTCTTTAGCCTTTAAGGTTGAAATTCAAATTAAGTACTAATTTTTACTTCCAGCCTACATGCCTAGGATGTACTTGGACAACCTACTGCCTTCAAACTCTCATAACAATTGCACATTAGTGTTTTTTTCTTCAAACCTGCATTTAAACAAAAGGTTTAATGTAAATTCAATAGTAAGTTTGGGAATCAAAATGAGTCATGTAAATGAAAAAGCGTTTTCATGTTTCTTCTGACAATTAAATCACTTTTAGCTTGCTATTAAAGCAACTTCAAGAGCTAACTTTGTAGAATATAAAAAACATTTGGAAACGTATCATAAAAGCATTTTGACTTTCTTTATGCTCAGTTATACTAGCCATTCAACATATAATAACATATGAATAGAATGTCATTTTGTCAATACAGAATAAAAATTATTCACTCAAAATCTTTAAAGTTCACTTGTTCTGTCTCACTACAACTAGAGTATGAAATGATAATTTCCAAACAATGAAAGAGAAATACAGATAGCAAGTTGTTCCACTGATACTAATTTTTACAGTCACTGGTGGAAGGAAAAAAATTCTATTTCATTTTATGATAAGTTTAATACAAAAATACAATATTATCACAAACTTGACTATTTAGTCCCCTGATAACCAATGAAAGCAAGTGCAATATGCTTAACTCCACTAATGCTTTGTTACTATAACATACTCTTCCACTTCCACAGATTTCACAAGGATAAGATTTTATGGGTAATATGTGCTGCACTTTTATTACATTCTTTTTATACCCTGGAAGAGGGCAAGCATTTTCTTAAAGTTCTATAGTAGCCTTTCTACATCTCAGGAGAATTCAAGCCTACCCATCTATTTGCATTACAGTACTACTGATGTACAATTAAACCAAGCTCAGTTTTTAATCTGTAGAGAGGAA
This sequence comes from Pluvialis apricaria, assembly GCA_017639485.1. NCBI lineage: Eukaryota > Metazoa > Chordata > Aves > Charadriiformes > Charadriidae > Pluvialis > Pluvialis apricaria. The sequence continues at coordinate 101,516,543 of CM030009.1, forward strand.
TATCAATTATATTTATATCTTTATCTCTTAGACGCTTGCTGTTCAACATGTCACTCTAGGCTGCAGATTTGTAAAATTTAAATAATTCAAGAATAAAATTAGCAAATGACATTCATTAGAGAATTAAAATTAAAAATGTAACATAATAAATATCCTTTTCTGATTTATGAATCAAAATATGTTCCCAAAATAGTAGGGACCATTACCCAATATAAAGGGGGCAAGTAAAAGGAATGTAGCTGCAAATTAACCCCCAAACCTCAAACAAATGAGAAAGTAAAATACCAAAACCGAATGTAACCAACAGACTGATAATGAAGATACTCCTGGGGATTTAAGGTGGTGTTAAAGAACCTCCACATCATCCAGGCATTATAAATTGCACTGGGGATAGTTGTGCAGGCTTAAAAGCACTGCCCTGCAGATTATCAAGGGCATATTTCTATTTTCATTTAAAATACATGGGGTTTTTTTATAATATGATTGTATAGACCTACAAAGCATTATAGCGTAAGCACTTTTAATTTACATCTATACATTGTATTTGTTTATTCCTTATGAACTTGTCTCCCTCTAGTGGCTGGTCCTCACAAAAATGTATTCCTAGCTTTACTCAGACCTGTATGCAGAATCACGGGATAATTCAGGCTTGAAAGGACCTCGGGAGGTCTCTAGTCCAAGCTTCCCCTCACGGAATTTATGGTTGGCCCTGGTAGAAACATTCACCACCAGCTGTCTGCAATCAAGGTAAAGTCTCACTCCTGAATCCAGACTCAGGAACCTCCTAAGATCATCCAGAAAAGAAATGGAAGAGCCAGGAAAAATCAAATCACTGGAACTACCTCATTGGAATGTATCTTCATCCCAAAGATTAATCACTTCTTAACAGAGCAGGAGATGCATTCCTTTGCATAGTGATGCAGTACATAACTGGCAACTTGTCTGTCCTCAGTTTCATACACAATCATCACGCGTGGAAGAAACGTCTAGAATTTATTAATAATCAACAGAAGCTCAAAAGCTTCACTGTGAAGGCTTTGCTTCTTTACCGATCACAGACTCTCAGCATGGTTAAGTCTGAGTAAACCTTCTTCTTCCTTATCCCAGGAAAAAGTCTGTCATGAGGACTTTCACCAGCAGGAAGGGATGAAGACGCACACCTCAGACAGGAACCTCTGACAACTAGAGAACGACCTGCTCATTGCCACTTGTGACCAACTGTTACAGAAAACAACAAGCCATACGAAACTGCGGTAGAATAATCTGGAAAATTAACTCAGGAAGAATAAGAGGCTTCACTAGCCTGAATGCCACCACATCCCCCAGGAAAGTCCTAGAGCACAGGGGCTAGAGGGGCCATGTCTCATTCTCATTAAGAAGTCACAAGGACAAGAAAGCTGTTCTGTCATCGGCATAATTTTGTAAATATAGTAACATAAGTTTTGGAGATTTATTAAATAAATAAATACATAACTAAAACCCCAAACTCTTGCACAATTTTCAGATGCACTTCAGTGGCATATGCAACAATAATAAAAATGAGTGCAATATCAGATAGCAGTATCAAAGGAATTACTTTCCAACACAGAAGTGTACAACTAGCAACTGTCTCTTTCTGTAAAAAGTGGTAAATAATCCAGAGTACTAGAAGAGAGCATCTCATACCACCATGCACCAAATATGGCTAAGAAAAAGAATATATATCACAAGTACATATGAGGCAAAGGAAAGCAAAACGTGACGGGTTGCCTTGAAGTCATTCATCTGTATCAAAACCTTGATTCCAGGATATTAGCTAAAGAAGTAACTGAATAATGCCTTAAAGAAACAGATCCAGCTTGCATTCTTTCCTTTGTTATTAACAGTGCATTATCTTTCAAGTCTCTGATTTCACATGCACAGACTAACCATAAAAACAGATCTGAAAACAGTAACAGCCAAGTAACAATATCCACTTTAAGAGGATTTTATTTGCAACTATCAGAGGATTTTTACAACCGTACCGTAATTATTTAACTTGTCTTGACTCATCTTATTACTTTCTTGTTTCAAGTATTTTAAAAGCATACTGGATTTACTCCCCTCTTTTTTGGAGTAGAGGGGGAGTTACTTTTTAAGAAAAAGATGTGAAAGAATCTATGGAAATTAATATCTGTTTAGAGTAAGATTACATTTCATAGAAAAAAACAAACCAGCCTTAAAATAACACTGAGGTTATGAAGCCAACTGGCATAACCATTCAGTCAGAAGTAACACATCTACCACCATTTGATTGTTGATCCTATCATCTGAACAACAATAATTTACCATTTAGGCACTCTTAGCCTAGCAATTTGCGCAGTAATTTTAATTACAGTGCCTAAAGAAAAAAGCATTTTATTTTGCACTCTGCATTTGTCCCAGTTGTAAACACGCCAGCACATGATCATTCCCCCCCCACAAGAGAGCATCTCTGCCATTTTCAGTGCTTTCTTTGCAGGCATTACTTGATTATTTTTTTTCCACTGAATACATGGTTTCACACTTCATTTACAATATACTTTACAGATTCCTTTCTAAAGGTAAAATACTGTTTCCTACAAACTTTTCTACAGCGTCTTTATCAATGAGCCCTGGATTATGTCCACATCAGTGATTCAGAGCACAGGAGGAGTTCTTTTTGGTGCAAATTCTCCTTGTGCCTATGCTTAGCCTGGTGGAAGGCACTCCAGTACACCACTGGTATGTTCAAGATAACTTCTTTCCTGCTGCAGACTGAAGTTGTGTGCCACAAATTCTTAGGCTTGAGAACTGGCGTAAATGTTACAGCCATTAAAGACAAATGTGAACACGCAATTTTGAAAACATAACGTGGTGGGTTAACCCAGGCTGGATGCCAGGTGCCCACCAAAGCCTCTCTTATCACTCCCTTCCTCAGCTGGACAGGGGAGAGAAAATACAACGAAAGGCTCCTGGGTTCCTGTTCCTGGGTAAGAACAGGAGGGAGAGATCACTCACCAATTACCATCACAGGCAAAACACAGGGCAAGCTTCTAGCAGCTTCTCACAGAAGCCACCCCTGCAGCCCCCCGGCTACCAAAACCTGGCCATGCAAATCCAATACACATAACCATTTGCAGCAAATTGAACGCTCCCTCTTCGCAATACACCAGTCAGTAACGAATAATTAACCTTGGTCTCTAGCAAGTATCATGCATGTATCTTCACAATGCTCCAGTAAGATAAAACAGAACGATTATCTCCACTCTATGGGAAAGGAACAATGGCATGAGTGTCAGAAAATAAAAACGTCAAAAGAAGAAAGTACCAATAAGAATTGTATTAATCTTCGTTTTTGCAGGACATTAAACATTATATGACATTTTACTGTGAAAAATCACAGGCCACTGACTACAGTTACAGGTGTGAAAAATAAGTTGGTTTTTTTTTTTTTTACCCCAGTCTGAAGTTGGTTATCTGGAACTCAGGAAGAAGAATGAAAATCCGATGGGAATAGCAGCCTGCCTGTGAAAAATGCAGTAACTACAATCCCTTGCTTCATTCACAATATGCTTTCTAACTTTCAAAGCTAAACACAGGATCATAAAATTTCATAGGTCCTAGAAATAAATGAAGAGAGATGCTATAGTAGAAAGTCATAACCCCGTGACTGAAAACAGGATCCAGGGTGCATACAAGTCATCATACATGTGCGTACACCTAGCGTCAAAGCACAAATAGGTGGAATTGGACCTATTCACACAATATTTTTTTTAAAACAGAAATAATAAATGTATATATTTACATCGTTATTTTTTGTGATAGCTTGTTTTTATTCTTTCCATTTCCTTTAAGCAGAGGAAATTGCAACTGAAAAGTCTGCATTTTTCTGAATTCAACTAGTAATTAATTGGCATTCAACTGCAAAATTTAAGTTATTACCTCTCTTCAAATCCTTTCTTGAAACCTTTGTAAGGGAATGCACTTTGGATTTCTTTTTTAACAAAATACATCTATCCTCTTAAATCATATCCTATTTAAGGAGCTAGATTTACAGAGATTTAGGTACTCATTCAAATCATACATTCAAATCCCTTTCCCCTCCCCAAAAAATCTGCAGACCAATTGATTTATCTTCCAGGACTTGAGAGACACATACGTACCATAATTCAATGCATTACTTTTTCATAGGATTCACAGCATTACTTTTTGCCTCATATCTTGTATAAACAGCCATGTCCTAGAGAACCTAAGCTAACAAACAACTGTCTACCAAACACTTCAAAATACTTCATAGTACTCTGGAAAGCTGAGATCTCACAATATTAAATGCAAAGTATCACAGTCCAAACAAAACTGACATAAGGTCCGAAACTTCTGCTCCAACACATACCACAGGCCAGGCAGAGACAGATGAGAGAAGAAGCCTGCCTGATTCTACCTAGGCTGTTTAAGGTAAGGAGCAGGTCACAACCTCCAAAAATTAGCACACAATTTTCATGCTCTCAAAGAGATAGCACACGTATGTTACACCTTCCTCACTTGCAACACTCTCAAAATTATTAGCAAGGGTTACGCTAGTGACCAATATGTCAATAATACTGCCCATTGAACTGAACAGCATTTTCTCGCTATTTCCTTGAACAAATTCTGCTGTCTTCATTCACCTCCAGTTTCCTCTTTCATTCTTAGACTGTAAATTTGCTAAGGCAAGCTCACATTACACACAGCTGTCCAATTAATATTTTTTTCTGTACTGTTCGCGATGACTTACCTGCTTGGTGAATTAATTTGGTCACATAGTACCTGTATTTCACAAGGGACATTGGTGTCCTAGTGATTTAGTGGTAAAGTAAGACTTTTCTAATCCTCACCTAGAAAGAGTCTCTTTGTAGCTTGCCTTTTTTCCCCATGCTTCAGGAGAACAACCAACAAAATGAATAAAATCATAATCATAAGCAGAAAAGAAAAACAAAACAACAACCCACCTTTAAAAGACATTCCTGTGCCTTTTGCCCAATTACCTACTTTAACAAGCATCTATTCGGATATGTAGAACAATGTAGACATTAGCTATATCCTCATATTCAATTATTTAGATATTTTTCATTTGTTGAATTACCTTGTCTGCATCAACTTTTCCTCTGATAAATTCTTTCTTCCAAAATTCCAGTGCCTGTTCCAGAGTCAAGCCAATGCCTTTTAAGAACAGTCCATACTGCATACGGCCTCCGTGACGGAGATGATGGTTATCACGTAGGGCTTTGTGCAACTGACGCATGCAAAGAGGGTATGATTTCACAGAAAGCTGTCAAGAGACAAAACTGCGTTTAAGGCATACTGATCATTTAATTTGTTGGATATATGCTTACTGTGATTATTAATTAGCTCCACTTGAAAATGCTAATGGCTGGAAGAAAAGATATGCATGTGCAGAGCACGTTGGGACTGATGATAACACAAGTACGTCTGTAAGCCATCAGACCCAATAACCATTTCAAGAACAAAAACCAAAGGAGAGAGTAATACAGGTAGTAACATCAGACTATCTTCAGCTACAAAGTAACACGGGTTTCATTGTTGTCAGGAAAAATATATTCACTGTTCCATTACAATGTTTCCTGCTTCTTCCTTATTTTAGCTTCTGGAATGGCAAGGTGACCTTTGTTAGAGTTTTTGGGGGCTACGAGAAGGGATGGCAGTTTTTTAAACATCTTTGAAAAACTACAAGCAGGAGCTAAATCCATTGCAACTGATCTGCACGTTTTTTCCCTGAATAACACCGTTTCTTATAAAGCAAGATCTCAGAGATAAAAAATTAAACATTCAAGTTTACTTGGGCTTTGCATTTTTATTTCTAACAGCTGAGTCATGCCATGGGAATTCACTACCATACGCTATAATAGTTAAGATGGACATTGAAAACACAAACAATTTCTAAAGTTTAGATAAAGGAGCTGCAAAGTGTTTTTAATTGTCTCTGCACCATTGATGTGGCCAAAAGTCAAAAAAAGAGCATTGAAAAGACTAATATTTCAGCGTGATAATCATAAACTAAACATCATGGGTTGCAAAATTATTAAATAAGAAAATTTTGTTAGACTGTTTATAATTATGTTTGGTATTTGTGAAAGTACACAAAATTAAGCAGCAAATTAAGCAATTCATTATAGCTCCAGTCTAAATCCTGATTAGATGCATTTTCAGTTAATTCTGCTCCATTTTAAACTTTATCACAATTTCATTCAAGTAGTTCTCAAGAGTTACAAAGCGAACAGGAATCAAAAAAAGATAAAGGCTTTATATGTTGCCTGTACATAGAGTACTTGAATGTAAAAAGTTATGTATCAACATACAATGTAACTCACTAAACAGAGAGGACTTACAGCATCGATCTGTTCTAGAGAAATTTTTCCAGTGTTCTTTTGCACGCTGTAATCTGGGCCAACGTAAGAATGACTGAAAAACAAAGCAAACAACACAGCATAATTTTAAACTGTTAAAAAAAAAAAACAACTTTTTTTTTACATTTACAAATTTAGAAAGAAATTATTTTACCAATTAAGGTCTGCAAATATATCAGGCAAAACCAAGAAAAGTATTTGACATAAGTAATTAAGACTTATAAAACCAACATTAGAGTCAACAGGGTAAAGAAAGCCTCCGTGCTTTCATCTGAAAGGAGTAGCGAGGGGTCATTCAGAATTCAGATGACAGGACCATGCTCCTGTTGAGGTTGAGGGAGACCTCTGAAGACCCTCTAGTCTGACCCCCCGCTTAAAACAGAGTTAATGACAGCAGGTTGCGTAGCATCTCATCCAGCTGGGTTTTGAGCATCTCCAAGGACAGACACTTCATAACCTTCTGAGCAACCTGTTCCAGTGTTTGCCCACCCTGGCAGCAAAAAAGTGTTTTCTTATGTTGAAGTGGAACTTCCTGTGAATCAGTTTGTGCCCATCGCCTCCTGGCCTATCACTGGACACCACTGAGAAGAATCTCGCTCTGTCTTCTTTACTCCCTCTTAGCAGACATCTGTTTATACGTGTGGATAAGAATCACACACAACCCCTCCTGAAATTTATCTCCTCCAGGCTAAACAATCTCAGCTGTCTCAGCCTCTCCTATGTACTGGGGACCCCAGTATTGGATACAGCCCTCCAGATGTGGCCTCACCAGTGCTCAGTAGACAGGAACGATCACCTCCCTCGACCTGCTGGGAGTGTTCTTCCTAATGCCGACCAAGAGACTGTTAACTTTCTTTGCTTCAAGGGTACACTGGTGGCTTATAGTCAGCTTGTCGTCCACCAGGACCCAAAGGTCCTCTTCTGCAACCCTGTTTCAGAGTCATTCAGCCCTTAGCGTATACTTGTACATGGGGTTATTCCTCCCCAGATGCAGGGCTTGGTACTTCCCTTTGTTGAACTTCATAGGGTTCCTGTCAGCCCATTTTTCCAGCCTGCCCAAGTCCATCTGAAAGGCAGCACACCCATGCAATGCAAAGCATTCCTCCCAGTTTTGTATCATCTGAGACTTGCTAAGTGAGCACTCTGTTCCATCACCTAGGACATGAAAGAAGAAGCTAAACAATATAGGAGCAATTATCGATCCCTGAGGTACTCCACGAGTGATTGGCCTCCAGCTGGTCTTAATGCCTCTGATCACAAACCTTTGAGCACAGCACTTTAGTCAGTTCTCAGTCCCCCTCATTGTCCATTTGCCTAGCCCATACTTCATCAGTTGTCAATGAGAATGTTACAGAGAGAGTGTCAAAAACCTTGCTAAAGTCCACATAAAAAACATCCACTCCTTTTCCCCCATCCATTGAGCCTTTTATGATAAAATGACCAGCTATGAGATTGGACAAGCATAATTTCCCATTCACAAATCCATGCTGACCATTCATGATCACCTTCTGGTCCTTCAGATGTCTGGAACTGAGATGAGGCTGACCAGCCTACAGTTCCATGGATCCTTCTCCTTACTCTTTGTGAAGGCAGAATGCGCTTTTGCTTTCTTCCAGTAATCAAGAACCTCTTGTACTTTGCTACTTGTGCAGCATTTCAAAACAAACAAACAAAAAAACCTGATGTATCACTGTAAGGGAAAAGTAAAAATTCAAAAACTACTTAAGTGTACCCATAAAAATCTGGAAAGGCTTTTACTGGAGTTCTGACGTACAAACACATTAACTCCTGACAGTAGCTCTGTAGCCAAAATAGCACAAGACTTTGCATGTGCTGCCTCATCTTTCATTCATACTGCAATGAAGCAATGAAGCTACTTCTGATACCTGAGCTAAATTCAGGTAACCCTACGCTACAGCAGAGACATCACATAGACGCTGTCACCAAAGTAATTTCCAATAAAATACGAGCATCTAGTGCCCAGTTTTTAAATATATAGACTTCTGAAGGGCTGCAGAACAGGCCAAGAGAAATGCTTACAGCAGAACACAATCAAATTCAAGAGTTGACGATAAGGCAGGCAATAAACCAAACAGAAGCTCGGGATACAGCATGTTGGTCCAAAATCAGGTTGCAAAGTCTTGTAAGAACAAATTTCTTTATGAAAGAGGGACTTTGCAAGTAACTTACAAAGATAACTTTTAAAATCTTCTGAAGGCATATAGAGGTTAACTCCAGAAAAAAAGGAATTTAGCTAAATGATGATACTCGGTGCTACAGAATTTTTTGTGTCAATTCAATATTGTGAAGTGTGAAAAGCATATAGCTAAGAGTTGATTTTACTACAGTACAAATAATTTATTTAATTATACATGCATTCATTTGTTCTTTAGTCTTATTTCTGGCACACTGAAGCACTAGGCAAGCTTACTGTACTTAATAGATTTTTTTCATTACACAACAAGAGATAAATAATTAAAAGTATTTGAGCTGTGTACGTCTATTATTACTGATTCTACTAAAGTATCTAAATTTCCTTGTAGAATCAGATCTGCATCACTTTACTTAAGCAAACTAAAAACAAAACAAAAAATACTGTCCTGAAAACATTACAATGGAAGCATAGGACAACAGAAAACAGCTGTTGCTTAGACAACTTCATTTTATTTTGTAAACAACCAATCAGGAAAATGACCATTCAGTCAGTTATCGCATCCCAGGATGAGTCCTGGTCACTTCTTAAGCTGCTCTACCATAACCACTTCAGATCATCCGCTTGTGCCCTATAACCAATACTGAAAAAGACTGGTAAGCTTAAGAAAGCCACTTCTTCCTAGCATCCATAGAAAGGACTGGCCTGGGAAGAGGAGGTCCCAAAAGAAGACACAAAAGTTTTCCTATATAATAAGTGAATAAAATAAGACGTCAGAAGTTACTGCTAAAGAGAGGACATTCTCTGAATCTTGCTGACCATTACCTCTCGACTTGGTAGGAAACTTTACTGCAAGGACAGAAAACCAAGGTGGGGGCAGGGAAGAAGAAATTATACTCTTCAGACTCTGAAAAGCTCAGATAATCTCAGCATGGTAAGTAAATAGGAAAAGTTTTTCATAAATGTTTCCCTATTTTTACACTGAAAAGCAGTGTATGACCTTTGCAAGGTCAAAGTTTCTGGATACCTGACACGACTCTCCAAAGAGCTGAACCCTACAAACTGCCATCAAAGGTGGTACTCTGAAAAAGAGTACGCTTTATCCATCCGGAATACGTGGTAGATTGGAGCTGGGCATAAAGAGGCCAGCACTAGTCATGTGGCCTTTGGCAGCTGAGCTGTTGGATTCCTGTCCCAGGGAGCTCAAGGGACTAGAGCTTTTGGGTTTGCAGTTTTAGGTATCAGGTCTTCTGATTTTCTACAATAGAGATTCCCCAGATCCCTTGATCTCATCACAAGAAAAATCACACCACTTTCTCCATGGATTGCCATTATTTTCTTTACATTTCTATTTAAAAAAATCTCAAGAGCCTCGGGGAAAAAAAAATAAAATTAAGACTATCCTTTTTTCTATGAACAGTGGTCCTCATTTTTCATGTCATTAAACGTTGCCAAACAGCATCCTACTGCTGGTTTGAAAACACATTACAACACAAACCAACCAGGCTTGTGATTACCCTCACTTTCTTCTCTTATTTTTTTGCTTCCAGTTTTAGCTCTTATTTTGGACTCATCCTTTCTTTAATTCCACATAGCTTCTGAGGTTACTTCTTACTGGCTTAGAAATACCTATAGTTCTTCATAATTTCTTTTTGTGACTTATGCAAGCAGCAATGACTTCACTTTCCACTTAAAAAACAGTTTTATTTTACCTCCATATATAAATTCCTGTCTCTCTCCGTTCAGCCTGACTCAATCACTCAAAACCTGTTTTTCTAAAATCCAGATCTTAGTTACCAGAAGTTTTCTAAACATATCTTGCAACTAAAGATCAATACATACATTTGCACTGCTGTTGACCAAGAACACTACATCAATGTTTCAAAGAATGGGATATATGTCTTCCAAATAAACAGCTGTAGGACCATTCTGGTAAACACTGTATAATTTACAGATGTGTTAGTATATCATGAGATTTAGCAAGGATATGAAGGACACTTTGTAGACGTTGAGGATAGTAAATGACACCAGCCTGTTAAGGCGTGCATTCTTCTTTACTTCCTTGTGAGATGAGCGTAAGCGAGAAGGAGGGTGAACGTGTCTGCATGAGTATTCTGTTACCCATTAAAAAAATCCAGTCTTGCAAAACACTTGGTTTCTGTATCAACCTTATGAACTATCAGTTGAAGACAGATTTAATAGATCATATAAATGTTAGTTGTAAAGGATGTTAGAAGACCATTTAGTCCCACATCCCACTTTAAGTGGGACTACTGCCAATACTACTCAGGTGAGCCATGGCTTTTTCTTGCTAAATCCTGAAAACCTGCATGAAGCAAGAGTCCCATCTCTGGGCAATCTGCTGCACTATCATTCTAGCATAGACATTTTTCCTAATGTCCGATCTAAACCTCCCAAAGCGACTCTATGTGACCACTGTCATTTGTTACATGTTCTGGCACCATCAAGAATTCCAATACAGTGATGTTTGTTCTTCAAACAGTTGTAGGCTGCTATTTGATCATCCCTGAGCCCCCTCTTCACCAGACTAAACAAAGTCAGCTCAGCTTCTCCTTTTAATTCATGTACAGGCACAGTCCTATAGTAGTTTGATGGGATTACATAGGACAGTTTTTATTTATCTTTGAAATTATTCCTGCTGAAAATTTTAAACAGTAGAGTGTTATGACCCTGTAATTTCATCACCAAACCCATATAAACTCCTTTGAAAGCAGCAGTTGCAGAAGTGTTCTTCTCATGCATTTAGACATAAAGTTTCTATTTCTATTAAATTCCTAAAGTTTTAGCAATTTAAATCTCCTTGTAGCCTACTGTGAGCATGTGAAATCCCCAAGCACAATCTTGCATTAAGTATTTTAACATTTTAACTAAAAACGTTCTCCTTTTTTTGTCTATATAATTAATATTAGAAAGCATTGATGAAACAGAATAGGACAAAAAGAGCACCCAAGTCACAGATAAAATACATATTTTGTCCAGAACACTCCAATTACAAAATACATGTTATGTCCATTTTAAAAAATGGGCACGAATTAAAATATCTAAGCAGACATAATCCACAGTAAAATGACCTTTTCTGAGGACTAGCTAATTTAAAAGTCACAAGCAGATATGAATAGCTGACAAAAAATGTGTGGGGCATTAACAACCAAAGCATGCTCTGTAACCTTCAATTGTACGCTCTTTTCACACGTTCCTATCTAAGCTTTTGCTCCCCTGATAAAGCTCTATTGACATATGCCAAAAATAAAATACTGCTGTAAGAATTCACACAATGAAAGTAGAGGAAAGCCTACAACTAATATTCTCCCTTCTTATGAGCAAGATGAAGCAAAAGCAAATCACAGATTCACAGAAATAAACAACAGAGAAGACCTATTTGGTCATCTCTGTTCACTGCCAGAGCTTGTTTTTCAAGTTTTAAGGTTTGATGTATTTTGTCTATTTTAATGGAACTTCCAAAAAAGGCAACTCAGAAACATTTTTGTAGTGTTTTCAATTGGTGACAAAACGTACTGGGAACAGCCCCTCCATTTTCGTAAAAGCAAAATGGAACTAACTTACCCATCGTTAAACCTACATACTCAGGCTAACATAAGAATGTGCAAAAAATACCTTGTTGCATAAATGTAGGACACAGCATCTATTAAGCAGCTGATGTTAAACTAGCTTGTTTTGCAACCTTTCCTTTTCCCATATTTAAGAAAAAAGTGCAGAGAGGATTGTGATTGTTGTGATACTGAAAGCTGTTCCACTTACATAGATGCGTAGCATATACCAAAAGAAATTTCAAATTTCTCAGTAATAAATCGTGCTCTCTAGGAGTAATAAAAGGCTAACCTAATTGCTCTTTGGCTTCAAATGGAGAAAGGTACGCTACTAAGGCGTACTTTCTAAAAACCCAGTAAGATGTATAGTAATAAAAACATGGAAGGTTATTGGCATTCGAAAGTATTCCCTAACCAGCTACGTAACAATTACACCACAATATTTATTTCATCCATTGCTCTTGAAAACAGTTCAATCATATGTAAATCAGCATATGTTCCTATGTAATAAGAATCATAAGAATTTTTTTTTTTAATCAAAATGAAATGTCAAATTTTGGGCACAGATACATTAAGCACTAGAGCACCACAGGAAATAAAGAGCATGCTAACTAGATCTGCATCCTAATTCTGGTGCAGTGCTGTCACGATGGAGCCTCACCACTTCCATTTCTAATTCATCCAACATGATTTCAGTGATCTTAATAGAAAGCTGCAGGTGTTCAAAAACAGAGCTTTCATTATTGACATTCAATATTTAAGTAAATTTCTACCTTTAGACATATTAAAAATCCAACTGAATAAATGCCTGAGCAACACAGTCTAACTGGATCTGCATTGAGCAGGGGTTAGATTAAATGATCCCCAGAGGTTCAGTCCAAGCTAAATTATTCAATGATTCTAAGCCAATGCATCTCCCTCTAATTGTATGGTCTTTGTCCTCCTACATACTACCATAGTAAGAAAACTCTCCTAAGCAATATAAAGTGGTGAAAAGCAATCACGTATATAAGAAACAGACCAGGTCTATGCTTAACCTGAAGAACATCACAAAAAGTATTTTTTTTTACTTTTCATCTCCAAACACATTCAAAGAAAGCAGAAAGCTTCTATACGCTGTATACTACTAAGAGAGCAGCAGACTATTTCAGCTGTGTTGTAGAGCACTCTTAATGCTTCACGTTTTCAGCTCTCTCCTTAGATGCATTAAAAGAAGAAAACAGGACACCATTCATCGACGACAGTGACATAGAAATCTTCCAAAAAAATCACAGAGCATAAAATATTTGCAACAAGGAAGGCACATACTCTGGGCAGTGTAATTTGGAATTTGTTTTGTTCATAAAGAAGTTTAACAACTTTGCACTTAATATAGGAAAAAGGTTTTATAAAAGCTACAAATATTTCAAATATTTTCTTGTTACTTAGAAGCAACACCAGTTCTGTAAATTATGTTTCATGTCATTTATAAAGCTTTTGTTATATTGAAAGGATACTTTCAGGGGTGTTTTTTTTCCAGTCAAAGACAATTGCACAGATGAGGTGTCTGAAAAAATTGTAGCTAAAACATTCTAATACAATTATTTTAATCTGTATGAAAGAATACACTCATGCTACCTGAGATGATTAAGCAGAGGTTGTAGTCTCTCATCAGACTGTACAGAAGGCAGCGATCGTGCTGTCAGCTAGAAGAAAACAGAAGTTCAATTAATAAAATATTAGCTTCAAAAAAATTGATAGCACAAAGCAGGAATGATGCAACAAATCACCCTGCGTTGCTACAACTTCACACAACATTGGATAAGACATACTCTCTCCTATTAAAAATAACTAAGCTCAACCTTCCAGAACCTGAGGTAGAACCAAGAACTAGTGATCTTGGTGTTGAACCAAGTTTTTTCTTGATGTTGCAACGAAAGAATATGGAAGAAGTGGCCTATGCTGGCTGTTTCGGGAACCACCATTAAAGGAGAAAAAAACATAATCCCTTGAAGTCACAGGAAAATCAACATGGCCAATGTTTTTCTTAATTTTTTTTCTTACTGTTTTGTGTTTCACCAACAATTATGGAATCTGCAATTTTTAGGAGCCAAATGAATCCCCATTTTCCTCCATTATGTTGCCTGGAAGGACAAGATAAAGTTTGCTACAGAATATGCTATTGTGAAAATAAGATCATACACCTTTCAACTCTTACATCAAACACTTTGTTAGGTTAGTTCAAATGTTTATTTTCAGGAAGACGTAGGATTCTCATTATGCTGTTCTTTTCTATCTAAAACTAAGGACAGTTTTCCTTAAACACAATTGAGGAGACCTCAACACAGTTGAGGAAAGCCCATCAAAATATTTGACAATTTAATTGAAAAAGCAAATTTTCCTTTATCTTACCTGGATTATAAAAAGAGAAGGTAATGTTTTAATGGATAAAGTCTTTCCTCACAACTGTGTTTTTTCTAAATGAGCTACACTGTAAATAAAATTAGCTTTTACAGAGGTGGTGGTAAATTAATGATCGTGTTTTCAAACAGCTAAGAATTTTATGTCCTTTTTTCTAAAAGGAAAAGATAATCCCAATTACTGAAACCAAACTGAGATTCTCCAGACTTTTTTCAATCACTCTGAAATGAAATTTAGACAAATTCCTGCAAGCACAGCCTTGCCTTCATCTCTATATCTCTATATCTCTTCATCTCTATATCTCTTCATCAACACAAAGATCATCTTACCAGAAAAAAAAGCAAAACCACCCTATTCGATATCTTACATACATGAAAGTTGTCAAGTAAGGAGCATAACTCCAAACATAAATCATGCTGAAGCAGTTTAATTTACAGAGAACATAAAACACTGCAATTTAAGATAATTCCAGTCCCAAGGCCTAGATGATCGGAGCAGCGGGCAGAGCGAGCCACAGACAGAACATGCAGACACCTCAGCATTGAGCTGAGATGGTGAAAGCTGGGGTGAGTCATGTAGATCAGTAAGGCAAATTAAGCACCACGTTATCAACATCACACAGCATTTAAAATTGAAAAAGGAGGAACAATATTTAACAATATGAGGAAAAGGAACGAAGAAACTTAAATCTGAGATGACAATGGTCGGTCCAACCTCATACTAGCTTCAGTACAAGTCACCAGCTGTCTTTACTGCAATTCAGATTGCCAAAAGGGGGAGAAAATGACACAAGCATTGGAGGGAAAAATCAAACCAGAATCTTCATATCTTTGAAGTAACCAGAATTTCCAAAAAGCAAGCTTTCTAATGTTTTGTCAAAATTTAGTAATATTTTTATGCAATCCTGTAGAAGAGCAATAAGCTGAGTTCTTCTTTTCTACTGAGCTCTACGCAACAATCATCTCTAGTGTTCATTATGCTGCATTTGTGGCAAATAAACAGGACATTTTCATATGGCACGAAGGTAGTAACAATTTGAGAACACAGAAAACATGCAATGATTGGAAAACTACATGAACATTAAAATTATTTAAGATTTTGCAGTGGTACTTCAAGTAATAATGAAGGAAAAAGGATGACAATTTACAGGTTGATATCTAAGAATTAGTCTGTTTTGCTTTCCCCCATTCAAACATGAGACCAGCACATGAAATTGCACATTACCGAAGATTTACTATGAACCTTAAAGAAAAAGTTAACTTCAGGCTTTGTGTCAACTTAAGTAGCAGCTCCACATGCTATCAGGAAGGCAATGACATTTTCATACGTGGCAATTAAGAACAAGATTATCATAGCTCAATTAACTTGTCTCAGTTTTTTAGGAGTGCATGAATTTCTTGATTTTGAGGTTATCATGTAAGAGCTATTTGCTCTTTAAGTGTTTTTCTGCACAAAAAAAAGATAAGCAAATTTTATTTTCACAGAGTTAACTTTCTAAATGAGATGTCCTAATTAGCTGTATTGCACACGGAAATTTTAATATACTGTCAGACCTTTTGATGAATACATTTTTTTAAAAAAATCACATTAAGTTGGATGTCAATGAGAAAAGCACAGAAAGAAGGGGGTTGTGGTTAGGCATGCTACTGAATTACTCCAGGCTCTTTCTACAATTTACCGGGGGGGGGGCGGGGGGGGGAAGTTCCTGTAGGAGCGTGCATTAGAGAACCTAAAATGTAAATTATTACCAAGATTATTTCCTTATCAACTGCTAAGTACTCCTAGGACAACAAGGAGCATCTGAAAGCATGCTGTCCACGTGCACATCCACAGCCTGTGATTCGCCTCTACACAATTTGTCAAGCCCAAGTTCTGGGTTTTTTTAATATCCTAGAACTACCTGTGCTGGCATTCATGCTATTTCTTTCAGATTTTAATTAACACTGTACAAGCAGGCCTAGCATGCTTTTGCCTCCTCAGTTCTTTTAAAACCCAGGCAGGCAGGATTACACCATACGGGACTTTTACTTAAAAGGGAAGGTGACTGCACTGTGAATATGTTTAGGGACAAAGTATCTCAAAGAATGCTCAGTCCCTGGAAATTAACATTGCTTTTTCTCCCAAGAAATTCTCCCTTCATAATTCCAAGCTTTATAACAAAATTTACTTGAAGGAGGCTTGCAGAGACTTTGAATGGAGAACTGCTCTATCAAGTGCTAAACACACCTCCGAAATACGTAGTACTTCTAAAGGTGAGCCCACAGTTCCCAGCAGGCACTCTGCAGTTCTTGGAAATAGAGGTACTTGTCTACAGGGGCTACCTAAATTATTTAAACTGGCAGTTCCAAAACAAACATCACCTCCATACATGCTCCACTACTCAGTGTGACAAGGTCTGGATCAAGACCAGGCATAGGTTTGGGAGCCTTCTGCGGCATAGATGAAAAGTTTTCCTAGAATGTTTTCCTCTGTTTATTTCTGCTACGATAGTTACCCCACTAACAAAGAGGGTAAAGGAACAGCTCTAATCCAAATGCAAAGATGAAATAAGGTTAAAGTAGGGATTGATGAAGGCAGGCATAAAAACTAAAGAAAGGCTTTAACAAAAACACCCAAAACCAACAAACACAAAAAAGCCAGTGAACTTTGCCACCTGCTAAAGCCTACCATCACCTGTGACCATGTAACATCACTCTGAGCAGTAAAACTGCGGGGCAGTTTTTCCAAAGTAGCCATTGCTCAGGGCCTGGCTGGACATCAGTCTGCTGGTGGTGAGCACCACTTGAGGGTTTTTTTTTCCTTTCCCCCTCTCCCCTCCACTTAATAAAGTGTCTTTACCTCAATCCATGAGTTTTCTTATTTTTGCCCTTCCTGAAGCTCTCTCCCATCCCTCAGGGAAGGTTGCCGGGGAGGGAGAGGGGCTTTTCTGCCAGCCAGGGTCAATCCACCGCATACATACATCACCTCATTTCACACCAATAAGAAGCTGATAAATTTCATCTTAAGCATAGATTTCACAGTATTTTGAAAGCTTAGTTGTCCACCTTACAGAAATCCAAAAAGAGCTGCTACTGGTTTCTACAAAAGCTACTGGAGGTGGTTCTATACCACCTCCTTTTACCCTCAACACCAAGTCTTCCTTATTAACAGTGGCAAATTTAAAAAAAAAAGAGAAAAATTATATACCAAACATGGGGGAAATAAATAAAAAAGAGAGTACATGTGTAGCTAGAAACTAAGATACAAAAGGGCCAAAATCTGCTATAAATGAGGTCTTTTATATCCATGTAAAAAAACAGAAAGTTGATCCCATCCAGACAGAAAAAAAATTAACTTCAACCCCAACTCCTAACTTTCCCCAATAATGTAGAGACCTGACCTGAAGAAGCCACCTCCAAAAGTAACAAGTATAGTCACCATATAAATTTGAAATTATAACTTTTTTGAAATTATACTATTTTTCATTATCAAATTTATTACACTATTTTAGAGCACATTTTTGATACCTTCACAAAAAGGTAAAAGAAAAATGCAGTAAGACTTTGTGCCTACAATATACGGTATTACACATAAGCTAATTTTCCCCAACAATTGCACATCTCCCTACAATTTTCCTGTAAAACCATTTTAACACTTCACTACTCCATTACTGGGCTTCAACTTTTAAGCTGGAGAGATCACATCCAGGTTAGTTGCTTTTCCATTTTATTTTTAATTGCTCTAATTAAACAAATTTGTACCAAAACTAGTGTTAAATGCTACTGGGGGCAACATTGACAAAATAATTATATGGTCTTTAATACTATCCACAAATGTTTTATACCATTAGTATAACAGTTTCTAAGTCTTGGTGAAAAATCAGTTCATAAGACCTGTCCTCCACACACAGAAATTAAAAAAAAAAAAAAAGTAGACTTGAAGCAATTATACTATTAACAGTAGCAAGAATCAAGAAATAACAGGACACTGCAACAACAAAGTGCGCAGATGAAAAAAGAAAAGCAGAAAAGTATGGAAAGTGTTTACCTTATAAAATTTCATTGGTCAATTCCAATTCTTTACATCTTTGTGGCAACAGTAACAAAACCAGTAGATTAAGCTAAGTAAAAACCTCTATGACAAGTGTATTGTATGCTGATTTTAAGAATTTGGAAATAACACTCCTATATTCCATGCTGTAGCTCTTCAACTAAATGTCATTAATGCATTAGTGAAAAACACCTACAGCAGATTTCTTTAACAGTGATTTTGACGCAGCATAGAATAACTAAAGTTGTTAACCTTTTGTTAGATTTCAATTAGATAACTTGCAAGCAAATTTTAGAAAGTAATAAGACAGAAATTAGAAATAAGAGTATTAGAAGGGAAACAAAACTCTACGTGCTTTGAATCTTACACCACAGGTTACAGACAACATTTTTGTAAGGATTAAATTTACACTGTGAAGGCTCTTGCGTCTTTCCATTACATGTACTGATGAACAGAAAAATGAAGGATTAGGTAGTTAAAAAGGTTACGTATAGACAGGAAATTTCTATTAAGAAAGCAAAGGAACAAACCATGGATTAGTGTACTCCCTTACTGTATACATTCTGTACTCTTTAGTCGGTTCTCCCACCAACTATTTGCTCCAGTGACCCACTTCAATGCCTTTAGGGCTACAGGCAACCCTTTCCCGCATTTCTGTTTCCCAGTTGTTACAACAAGAAAGGAGAGAGCATAAAGCAAACCAAAATGGGTTTGGACATCAGAACTTCAATTTTAGCCTTCCAAATGAAAGCTTTAAACAGTTCTGTATTGCTTTAATGCAATTTAACAAATACTTTTATGAAGCAAGGAAAGAAACATTGCCTGTGTAACATAAACAATTCAACATATTCAGAGTGAACACATCACTAAAATGCTTAATAATGCTGCATGCACTTTAAAAAGAAAAAAACCCGACAACTTAGATCAGACGTTAAATTATTACAGTTAGGACTTTAAAAGTTTAAAGAGAGAATCTATTTCAGTCTATTAGAGATACCTATTTAACATTACTAAGCACAACACTTGTTCCAACTAACTCCTTAATACTAGACAAGCTTTATTCAAAGATGTGTTTGGCCAACAATGTTTTAAGTTGCTTTCCAGATGTAACCACTCTTACAGAGCATCAAATTTTATATATAACCAAAACCAGACACACACATTTTTTTATTGACAGCACAGTAGGCGCGACATATCTGAGATTTAGAAACACAGCTTTCACCCCCTCACTGGGGATATCTGAAACATGAGAGGACAGTAAGATGTTTTCTGTGAAGATTTTTTACCTTAATTCAGGATTTTTCTCCTTATCCCTAGTCTATCTAGATTAGCTATCCTTCTGGAGACTGAAGAAAAAGCAGTCTCTAGGTCATGCCACAAAAGCATTTAGGAGTCCTTCCTCCCCTCACCTCCATTTGAAGATACAGAACAGGTTAAAAATAATGCTGTAGAGACATCTTAGTTCTACTTACATAAGGAATGTGTCATAATATTCACTATATTATAGATACACTACACACATGAAAGTACTCTTTACATATTTATAGTATTTAGGATCAACACGAACCATGCACATACCCAGCATGATTACAGCAATTAACAGGCCTTTAAGTCTCGGTTCCCCTTATAGTGAGTCTAACTACAAGTGTTTCTCAATGCATATAATCAAGACCATGCTTTTAATTAAAAAGAGAGACTCTACTATATACTGACATCTTATTTCAAACATAAATCGTTCAGGTAAAATTTTTCCCCCCACTGCAATCTCATTGTCTTCAGAGACAAGCACTAGTTTTGATGTACCTTTTGTTCCAGAATACAGCGTAAATGGGGGAAGTAATAGCCACAACAGGCTTCTTAATATATTTCTCTCTGATTAGAAGCATTGTTGATGAATAGGAATTCTAAAACTTTAAAAAAACCCTTCGTTTTCAACAAAATCTGAATTTTAGCTAGCAATTCCCTAAAAAGTAGTTTTAAAGGATATGAACTCACCAGTAAGGCGGCCTGTTTTTCTCTCTTGCATTTTAATGCACCAGGCACCAAAATACTTGCCTTAAATTGAATTTCAAATATAATGTCTAGAAAATTTTTATACTTCTGAGAAAGCGTTAATATTAGTTTCTTTTGCCTTTTTTTTTAAAAAAAGATATTTCAGAATGATAATCTTACATGGTCTTCAAAACTGTACAGTTTTACAGCCACCACTAAAAAGTCATGAGATGCAGATATTGCCACAATCCAAGAATTCAATTTAATTACATTTCAGAGAAACATCCAACTAAGTTGCAGGCTGCCTCATACCAAGGAAAACTGATTGATTTTGAAACATCAGCTATCTTGCTAATGTTGTAACAAAATGTCACAATGCAAATGCTATGCAGCTGGGGAACCTGAAATAAGAGAACAGTGTTTGCATGCCGGTATGCTGCTGTACCTAGACAGTTGACATTTTAGCGCTGATCAATTTTCTTTTGAAAAAAGTTGGGGTTTAACCTTTCACAGCATGTTACAAATCTCAAGTGTTGTACAAAATTAATAAGTAATTTTTGCCAAGGCTTTTTCTGCTATTAAAAGTTATTTCAGCAGCACTTACACTGAAATATGCTCAACCAAAAAAAAAGCAAACAATTAATACTACATTTATTCCACATGAATTGTTTGCATACAATCTACATGACAGGAAATAACATTTTTCAAAACTAACAAAACTATTTAAGCAAAAATGTTTTTGACATTACCAACTGTTTTTTTTTACAATTGGCCAATATAATTAAACACATAAAGCATTTAGATTATTTTCATATAGCACCACCAAATGTATGGAAGAAAGAAAATAAATAATACAGATTGACATTACTGGGCTCTTACTACAAATGTAACAACTCTGACATTTTCAAAGGACATGAAAAAATTTTCCTCATGAATCTCCAGTGGTTGATATAGGCATCAATACAAGGCTGAAGTTGTTTTTGTGGGTTTGTTTTTTGTTTTGGTTTGGTTTTAATTAAATAAAACTCTCAATCACTCTCTTGTCTCTCACACACACTCTCTTCGCAATAACACAAACCAGCCCAAAGAAAATCACAGAAAATGAAAAGTTTTAAGAATGCTTTAACGAAAGCAAATCAAAGGCAGCAACTAACTTATTTAAAAAAAAAAAAAAAGGAATTCAAGTTATACTCTTAGCACTGTAATTTTCTTTTTTTGGACTCTAAAGGGGGGGCACCATAGTTATCAATGTTGCTTAAATGCTATAACTATCAATTTAAAAGCAATATATAAATATAAATTATATTATAAAATATATATTCTAAATTATAAATATTATATATATAATTAATGTCTTTTTATATTTAGTCAGTTAATTCAAGCTGCCAAAGGACAAATCTTCAGCAGAAGAAACAAATTAACAGTTGTCAAGAACTTCCTTGCTAGTGTGTCCTAGATATTTACCTAATACTTTAAGAACTTTGAAGAAACCAAACTCCACTAATTTAGGCTCAGCATTTGTCAAATGCATTCAGAATAATAATTAATGTTTTCCTGAGGCATTTGCTTCTGAAAGTAATTGATTTCTTTTTTCCATTTGGAAATGCCTCACTTTCATATTCACACTGAGGTATAAATAACATCTGGGTTGAAGATTAATATTTAGTCTTTAAAGCAAAATTTTTCAATAATTAAACCTTGTTTAATTGGTAAGTGAACTGTTGCTGTTTTTTCCATCATTATTACTTGTGCATATACTCATTTCACTTGCATGTTAGGGTGAAAGTATGTAAATGAACTCATCTCTTGTATTTTTTTGCATTCTAACATAAAGCTAAAGTTGACAGTTACCAAGATACTCATTAGATATTTTTCCCCCCAAACAGATTATTAATTCCATCTTTTGTACAATAGTCTATAGTGTCTTTCAGGCTTTAATTATATGTAGATTGAAGTAGCCACTTAGAAATCCACACTGTCAGAAAAATCTAAATCTTCTGTTAAATAATACTGCTTCCCTTAACTATGAAAGTTCTTCAGTGATTTTTATCAACGGTTTCACCACTGACTTGCTCTCTACCAATAGCTTTCTCAACTTGTAATTTAGTCTTCAGTCCTTTTCTATTTAGTTCCAGATATCTAGTAATTTTAAAACTAAGTAATGGTGTTCTGGAACACTTGTCTTTGCAGCAAGCCTGGAAAATGAAATAAACTTACTTTATTTCACTACCAACTTCTGATAAATTTCTTCATCTCTTCAATACTGCTTATTATTCTTCACCTGCAAGCAGATCTTTTGGTTTTTTTTCTGGCATTATTTATGAACAGAAGCTTCTCCATTTTACTGTCTTCTTCCCAGGTTCACAGACTAAGTATTGATTCCAGTACACCAAGGTAACCTGGAATCTGTTCTTCAGTCCAACTATACATTGCTGCTTTAATTAACTTGCATCAACAGAGCATTATTGGAAGGGGAGAAGGTCACTCGGGCAGCAGTGATTTCCCCAAGGTTCTAATGTTATAATTTTGAAGTTTTCCCCCCCTCTTCCTTTCATTCCTGAGAAGGAAATTAAGAAA
This sequence comes from Pluvialis apricaria, assembly GCA_017639485.1. Lineage (NCBI taxonomy): Eukaryota > Metazoa > Chordata > Aves > Charadriiformes > Charadriidae > Pluvialis > Pluvialis apricaria. Next base: position 101,539,645 of record CM030009.1, read on the forward strand.
ACCAACATCTCTGCATAATTTGGTAGAAGTTACTAGCCAATACCACACAAAAAGCAATCAGCTAGAAAACACAAAAGATTCATTATTGCTTCATCAAGCACCCTCAAAGTTACTGTTAGAAACCATGGCAGGTTTTTCCCATCACAAACTTCATCAGTCCAGCACTAACGATATGTTCCAAAACTGCTTTAAGAACAAACATAACCATGCTAACAAAACTCCTCCAATGCTGAAGACAATATACAGTCAAAAAGAGAAGAAACAAGCCTCTATATACCCATCCAATCTACTTGACTAAAATCTCATTTTCCATAGTCATCATTACTACTACAGGGCTTCACCTATTCTTCTACAATGTAGACCATCATAAAAATTTTGAGTTAAAAAGCTGCTATGTTGTTATTATTCTTGACAAACCTTATTACTAAAGCCCTATGCCATTCAGAAGGCACTACAGGAAATAAATACATCTGCCACTGTATAAAAATCAGTTATTATAAAACAATTTTACTATAGAACTTCAGAGGAGAGAATTTTCTTCATAGGATTTTGCTACTGGGAATCAATTTGTCAGTCCACTTCTGGGCTTCCCAGTACAAGAGAGAGATGGACATATTGGAGAGACACCAGCGTGGGGCCACAAAGATGATGAAGGGACTGGAGCATCTCTCCTGTGAGGAAAGGCTGAGGCAGCTGGGACTGTTCAGCCTGGAGAAGGCTCAGGGGGGATCTTACCAATGCATATCAGTACCTGAAGGGAGGGTGCAAAGAGGACGGAGCCAGGCTCTTTTCAGACATGCCCAGTGGCAGGACCAGAGGCAATAGGCACAAACTGAAACACAGGAGGTGCAATCTGAGCATCAGGAAACATCTTTTCCTTGGGAGGGTGACTGAGCACTGGCATAGGTTGGCCGGGGAGGTTGTGCAGTCTCCGTCCTTGGAGATAATCAAAACCTGCCTGGAAAGTCCTAGGAAACCAGCTCTAGATGACCCTGCTTGATCTGGGAGGTTGGACAAGGTGATCTCCAGATGTCCCTTCCAACCTCTGCCATTCTGTGAAAAACCACAGGAGATCAGACAAGTTCTGTCAATATTCTAATCCCAACTGCCCGAGTATCAAAGATGGTCAAAAAGAATCACGGTTGTTTAAAACCAGACACACAATATGTAACACAGCCCTCCAGTACCAAGTATTTCCAAACAGCTATGAGCATTTCTGTTTTCCCTACAAGAACTTCCATTCTCTAAGCATCCTCAAAAGTCCACATTTTCATCTGCAATGTAGTGAAATTTTCAAAATTACTAGTGATTAGCAATTAGACACAAATTCTAACAAGATTGTTAAATCCTTTTTCAGGAGTCATAAGGATGAAATTAAGTGGTGGGTGTTTTTTTAGAAATTAGATCATTTTATGCTTAGATTGCTTTCAGAGAAAAATAATTAACAAAAAATTTTTAAAACACTCATCATTAGGGACCAGGATTATTTACCACAGTCAACACTGCCCAAGGCTATGTCCCTATTCAGTCTTTAAACATCAGGGTAAAGACATTCCTGTCTAAGGCAAAAGGATCCTATTGCAAAGTATTTTCTCTGTTTAATGAGCTTGCCAAATCTTCATATACTGACTTTTCTTCCTTGAGAAAGTTACTATACACCTTCAAATAAATTTAAGTAATCCTTAACAATTCCATACTTGATCTTTAATAACAACAAACACAAAAAAGATTTTATTACAAACAGTTTGTGTGATGCCAACCTCCTACTTTCAAACCTCAAACGAAGGCATTTGAATTTCAGTGTTTTATTCTCTCAAGATGTGGTAGTGCTTGGAAATAATTGTTCTGTTGCTAAGACTTAGAAACTATCCATCTTCTAAAAGCAAAAAAGTATTTGGAATACTTTTGCTCAATTTTGCATATTTTACAATACTTTTTTTTTTTTTAAGAAGCAAAATCAAATCTTGCCAACCTTGGAAAGAGTTTTAAGCCCTAGGTTCCCATATGTTAAACTACCAGTGATTACATTCTTATCTTTAGTGAATAGAGCTAAAGACATGACAGGCACTTGCATTTCATGCTGCTAAAAACGAGCATTAGTCTGAGCCTACTTATCAACATTTTCAAATATTTTACTTAATCTCAACTCTCAATTGCCAGCAACAGCAATGACATTTCCCAAATAGGAGTAAGAGTTAATGTTTAAATATTTTCTTTCCAGAACAGAAAAGGACAGTTGCATTAAAAAAAAAAAAAAAAAAACCACTAGCAACTTCAACAACATGCAATTTTTTATTCCCTTTTTTAAATGTTCATTATTTGTTTGCAATTATCACCAATATTTTACTTCTGAATAAAAATACACTCTGACATAACAGCACTTCCCCTAGGACTCAAGTTCATGAACCAGAAAACCAAGCCTTCAAAAAAACGGCTTAATTATACAACATAATATTGTTGCCTTAGAACTTAACTATGGCAGTGGGACCTCCGTTTGACCTATTAAGGTCTGTGGCTTGGTGCTTAAAAAAGCAGAAAGCGCACACAGCAAGCAGCTAAAGTGAAGCCAAAATTGGTGGGCTTCAAGGCCCAGGGATGTTCTCCTTCCCAGCCCATCACAGCCAGGTTGCTGCCACCTCAAACTATACAAATGGTCTGATCTGTTCACATGTGCCGGCTGATCTCATGCACGTGAGCCTCTTGTAGCCGGCCAGAAACTGTGGACTCCCCAGAGGCTGCTTCTCAGAGACCTGACTCTCCCTCTGGAAGCTGGCTTGGATGTCAGGCCCTGACTCCCAAGCCCTCTGCTCTCTCCAGCATCCTGCCCCCAGACCTACGGGATCTGGCTCTCAGATCTCTGAAGCTACCCATCAGCTATTCTGGATTGAAGTTCACTAGCATCACACACACAGAGAACAGAGAGAACCCTCAACCAGGAAAATAATTAGGAATAGTGTTTAATAAGACAGATTTTCTTATTAAGTTATTAGCGCAGCGATAAGGCACTGGGCACAAGCCTAATTATCAGTACATTTCTTACTCTCCCTTTTCCTGCCTTTGGCTTTTCCACTAGATGATCCATAATAACTTTTAAACAATCCCACAAGCCCCCTCAAATATCCCATAAGTTTGCTCTTTTCCATGAGACACATGATAATCTTGTTTCCCTCAAGGCTTTGAGCTGTTCCTTCAATGGTCCATCAACCAATACTCTGATAGTTTTGGGGTTTGGTATCTTCTTAATTATCTCCCATTTTTCAGAGTCTGTGTATCTGGGTGTTTAATTTATTACTTGTCCTGTCTTTAGTCCCAGTTTTTCACGCTGAATAGCTTGCGTAAGGCTATGTGGAATGCAAGACTACTTCCCATGTTAAACAACTAGGTGTGTCTTACCCCTTGATGTTAAGCAATAGCACTATATTTTACAGAACCAGTAAGAAAGATGACTACTTACAGATGAGGTAAATGAGAGAACACAGTAGAAAGAAACCACAGCACAGCTCAGTCCAAATTGGTACAAAACCTCAATTACAGCTCTTGAAGCATTAGTGCACAAACTCAGATACCTTCACCACACAGTTTGGCAAGATCTTGGATCTTAAAGCATGATACAATAAGGTGTGAACATGGGAAAGGCACAAGTTGTGGACAATAACTTCTCCTGGCTTGCTTAAATTAGTCCTGCATGCAATGGTATTGTAATGAAATGTAGAACATGGAGCATACTCATGAAAAAAAATGGCTATCCCACCAAGATGTCTTTCCTGAATACATCTAGTACAGAAGAGAGATCTTGTACACAAACAAGGATGCTGTGAAGTGGGAAATACTGCACTCCGTACACACCTGCTGAAGACTGCCTGAATCTCTAGAATCATGACAGAAAAGCTGAGAAAGTAAAAATCACCATTTCGTTATGAGCTGTAATAGTAATGGTAGATTTAGTTCCTCAGTCAAATGGATGGGCTCTGCCACCTCTTTCAACTACTTTTCTACCTAATCACAGAATCACAGAACTGTTGAGGTTAGAAAGGACACCTCCAGAGGTGATGGAAAGAACCTCCTCCAGAGGTCATCTGGTCCAATCCCCATGCTCAAGCAGGGCCACCTAGAACCGGTTGCCTAGGACCACGTCCAGCTGACTTTTGAATATCTCCAAGGTGGGAGACTCCACAGCCTCTCTGGGCAACCTGTGCCAGTGCTCAGTCACCCTCAGGTATCTCTATACATTGATAAGATCCCTCTGAGACATGCCTTCTCCAAGCTGAATGATCCCAGCTCACTCAGCCTTTTGCCACAGGAGAGATGCTCCAGTCCCTTAATCATTTTAGTGGCCCTTTGCTGGACTTTCTCCAGTATATCGACATCTCTCTTGTACTGGGGAGTCCAGAACTGGATGTGGTACTCCAGGAAGGATCACCTCCCTTGACATGCCAGCAACACTCCTCCCAATGCAGTACCATTAGAACTCTTTGCCACAAGGACACATTGCTAATACTCAGTTTTGTCTAGACAGAGCTTTAGTAAAGGACAAAGATGAATGTCAACTATTTCAGTTGTCCAACATGATATACTCATCCTGCACATAGTCTTCTTAATAAGCCTCCTACTAGCATCAAATATATATTTAACACAAAACACCCTGGACCTGAAAGCAAATGACTTTTCAAGAAAAAAAGCACTTGCACAGAGAAGTATACAGAATGACCTCTCTTAACAGAAAGTTATATACAGGCTAGCAAATCCATTCCTAACTAGAGTATAAACACAATTCAACCTTTTCTAAAGATGAATACTATGAAAAGCATTACATCTAGTATCATAAAGACACTGCATCTTTCAGCCTCCATGCACCCTCTGGACAACAACTAACACAGCTTCACTGACAAAGACAGACTCATTTTCAACCAACATAGATCTAGCGAATCAAAGGATAAGTAAATACCATGACAACTATTTTGCACATTTTTCCCAGAGAAAATGAGGCTAGAGTGATTTTGCTATCTACACTCATCTTTAAGTGTTAGAATTAATAACTTTTGCCCATCTTAGGCAACCTCACCACATTTGATAGAGAAAAGAATCTGAAAGACACTAAGTCCTAACAAGTTTCACAGGAAAATATTAGGTGAGAGACACTATTCTCTCTCAGAAAACAAAACACTACAAAAAAAAAGAACATAAACTGTACACAACAGCAGAGACTCTACAAAGAAAATGTGTTATATGTCAATTACAAGAGAATTTTCAGAGTTTTCAGTTTGTTAAATTCTGAAGTATCCAAACAACAAAATAATCACAGGAAAGTAGCCCCCTGCTCAGATAACAATGTAATTGAAAAGATGAGCAGACAGACAGAGAACAGTTTACTAGCAACTGAGGTGCATCTGCTACTTTTCAAGGACAGATTTCAAGAACAGGACACTAGCAAAACATCAGAGGGCTCTATTAGGACCATGCCTCTCACCAGCCTGTATTTTTTTCAGACTACTGGTCATCTGGAAGAAAGTCTAAAAGCTGCTCCTATTAGATAATGCATCTGACATACTGTGAGATGAATAATGAAATAATTATACACTGAACAAATAAACGCACATAATGACTGCAGCACAAGGGATGAAAAAGACTGGAGTCCAGTAACCAAAAGCGTACAGGACTGAAAGATATAAGTGGCTGTCTGAAGCCAGCTGAATGTGCAAAAGAAGAATACCCAACCTAAAGAAGTGCCAAACCAGGTATTACCACTGCATTTCAGGAGACAAGCTACTTTACAGTAATGTCCTCAAATAAAGGGGGCATTAAAAAAAAAAAAAAAAGTATTTATGAAGAACATACTCCCCAAGCATTAGTCTTTGAACAGATCCAGTATCCATTTTCTAAAGCAAGACCAACACATTGTTAGGCAAAACCTGTGAGTAAATATCCTTTGTATTCTTTGCATCATTCTAGCATTCTTCAAACCACAGCTTATGATCCATTGGGAGCCATGAAAATATACAATGGGTATTGGCCAAGTGTCTGATAGCAACAGACAGCAGAAGTTTTGTTTCCTCCTGAATTACAGCAGTTCACCACCCTTGGGGCAGAGGAAAAGAGGATGTAATTACTATTGGCAGAGGATCAGAGGCTGTAATTACTAGTTCAAGTATTTATATTAGCCAAGGAACTCCTGCTGCTAGCATCAAATCTGTTTCACCATGGCAGCTGAGTCATTGTAGAGCCCTAAAGGATCTAACCCGCTCACAACTACTTCTAGCATGCCCTCATGACAGAAAATAACCTGTGTAGAGGCAGACTACACAAACTACATAGAAAGCTACTTTCTACATAGTTCAGGAAAGTCAGTGTTAAATATAGTATAAAAAACAAAAGGCCTATATACAAGTTAGAAGTCACTAGACACAAATATGGATCAGTCTTGTTCCGGGTAGCACAGAACACCAAAACACACAAAACAACACAGCAATAGCAAATAATAAATAATCTCTTGTCAATGAGAGTCAACTTACAAAGTCTTTTGCAGATTGGTTTGGCATAACACTTGGACACCAAAAAGGCTCCGGTGATCTTCTCACTAAACTGTGACCGGATGTGCTGAGTGATACTTTTTTTTTTTTTTAAATACTCATTTCCTGAAACACACTGATGACAAGACCTACTAAACATACCTCCTATAGCAGTCAACGTATTCCATCATCCCTACAACCATAAAAACCCAAACTCCAAATCTGCACAGTTGTTTAACTTTGCTTTTTACAACATTTTTACTAATGGTTACTGAAAATCATGTGAAACGCCATTCTCTGTTTTGCATAAGAAAACTAGCTTCTTTCCACACTAACTTGTGACCTCACCAAGACTAAGCCTGTACAGAATATTCACGCAGGAGAAAAATTATCTGGGCAAGGACAATAACATTACTGAGGTTGGGAAAATAAAATTGTTTTCTAATATGTACAAGAGACAATGGAGCAAATAAGGAGAAAACAGAAACCAGCTCCGATAAAATGCCAAAGCAATGACAGTCACCCCACAGCCCATAAATGACATAGTTTTTATGAAGCAAGGCTAATGAGAAATTATTTGTCTAAAAGATTATCTCTGCTCTTCAAGGTCAACTCAGTAAGTCAAAATGAAAGGTCACATGCAACAAAATGCTAACTTTCCCTCCCCCCCTAAACTTTCTGCACCTAATGCCTTTAGTAAGCGACAAATGAAAACAACTGTATATCGTCCGAGCCTGCTTGGAAGTATCACTCAGAAAATAAGACTTTGACTACATTTGTCCAGCTCTACATCATTAGATGATTCTAGGATACACTGGGAAAATGAGGAAAGCACAGATAATTTTTATAGGGGTAAGCTTGTCCAAAAGATGACACTTGCCTTGCTCTAAGGGTTTAGGTATGCACAGGACAAAAACAAAGCAGCATGGATGAACTCATAACAACTTCACATTCTTACAATACATTTGGCCTAGAAAGTCAAACAATGAAAGCACCTCAGGTAACAACAGCAAACGGGCTTTAGATATGGAGGTCAAAGAGATAACATCACCAATGAGGCCACTGACAGCTTATTCTAAGAGTATAAATTAGAAAACAATAAGTAAGTGAAAAATAATAGTCCTGGGTAGCAGGAGGTGACACATCCATGAACATCCAACACTGCAAAAGACTGAGCCTATGGAGGAAGCACTATGCACAGAAGCCAGGCCACCAGCGGGGACCTGAACCCCTTGACCAGCTGGAGTGCCCTGTTCAGAGTCCATAGCACCAGTCACAGCCTGACAAGAGGAAAAGACGACTTGTTTGGTGTGACTCTGTATTATTCACAGAATGAGAAGGTCACAAAATAGAAATCCTAGAACACTTTGGTGGGTGGACCTTGGCTAAGGGCTAAACTCCCACCCAGCTATTCACATACTTCCCCCCCTCCTCAACAGAAGGGTGGGAGAAAATAGATCAAAAAGCTCACGGGTCACTTACCAATTACTGTTACAGGCAAAACAGACACAACCTGGGGAAAAGTAATTTAACGTATTGACAATTAAAATAGATCTGTATGATGAGAAACAAAGACAAAAACCAAAACACCACCTTCCTGCAACCTCCCTCTTCTTCCCAGGCTCAACTTCACTCCTGTATTCCCAATTTCTTTACCCAACCCTAACAAGTGGTGTAAGAAGGATGGGAAACAAAGAAAGTAAATCAAAATCAGTATGCAGTGTTTTACTTTAGGAATTGCAATGTTTTTAACTATGTGCTCAAAAAGGCAAATTCATGATATGCTGTCATGCAGGTTTTTTATTTGTCTCTTTTTTACTATTTTACCAATTCATTTATCTTTTACTATATTCTTCAATTAAATAATCTATATATAAACACAAAGTACAAAAACCTTACTGATAGTGTAGTAGTATTAAAGATGGGCGGCTCTTTTGTACCATCTAGCAAGAGGTAGTTTTCTGCCATCTAAGGCAATACTTTGTGGGCTTTTTTCCCTGAAAAGAAGAGCTTTACATGACAGCCTATTATGCTCAAAAGAAACTGAAATCTCTTTTCAAAAACCCATGAACTTTAAGTTGTTTATGATACTCTGTTTGTGTTTTTAATCTTCCCTATGTGTTCCAGAGAATTTTTAATTACTTAGTTGATATAAAGAAGACAGGGTAAGTCCTCACCTCTTCTCAAAAAGTACTCAGAACTGACAGGTAACTTGAAAAGGTAAAATAATCAAACAGAAATTTAAACCATTCTCACCATTCACCTTGTTCATTAGTGAGACAAATCCTGTTTTAGGAATGACACATTGAGAACTTCGCTATTCAAGCACTAAATGAATCTGCCTCCTCCACAATGACTGTCTGACCACAGCAGTGATACATACCCTCAACTTCAATTAAATTAATAGTAAATTCAGTGACTACACTGACAGGTCTGTTTCATTTTCCTAAATTAACATATTCTTTTGATTCAAGTTTCAGATAATAAAAAAACACCTGAACATACACATTTTAAATATATATCATTTATAGCACTCTTTTAGTTAGTGATTACAAGCATTTAAATACACTGTGAGGTACATAAAAAATATTGATAAATCTTTTTGTAAGCAAAAAAAAAAAAATTATTAGGACTAGCTTGCAAAATGTAGAATACCTTTGCTTTAACTCATACAATGCAGTTCTAGGCTTGGTTTAGAATCACTTTGTATGCCAAAGACTTTTCACTTCATATTGAAGATAAATAAAATTTATCTTTCTAATAACAAATAATTAAGCAAGCATACCTGACGCTGCCCTTCTTCAATAAAGACTTGCAGTTTCATGGGTCTATGGTCAACAAGAGGCATGAAAAAATCCTTTCAAGTGCTCAAAGTATCCTCAGATATCTTTTCTTTTTAGAAACAGACACCTCTTTCTAAACAGATGCCCCCTGTGGGGTCTTTAATCTAATACTGCATAACTGGATCATAACGGAGTTGATTAAACTATATTTTCAATTCAATGCAGTACGTAAGTATATACAGCACACTGCTGTTCTGACTCAGACTTCACAAACATGGCATATAAATGCAAGCAGCTAACTGAAAAACACGGGAAAGAACTTTTATCACTAAGGTATCACTAACATCTTATGCTTAGGATTTTTAAGTCAGATCGCTACTACTGATGAAGTACTACTTCTCTTATTACTTTTATTACTTTGAGAAAGACTGTTGCAAACCATAGGAGAAAACTTTGTTACAGGAGGAAAACAGCAAAACCGAGCTATACAAGAAATGCTGCTTACAAACAAATTACATGAGAAAATGTGTCAAACATTTTTCAAGGCTATTTTATTGCTTCATCTTGCCACAGGAGCAGACCACTGCAGCAGCAGATAAGCACATTCCAAACTGATGTATTTTGTTACTCAAGCCTCTACTTCTTCATTGGTTTACCAGCTAGAACATTGGCAGTAACAGGGTTTCAGCCCGTTCCTGATGTGTGAGACAACCTGAATTTACAGTGCCATTTAAATCAGGGAGACCTGAGCTAAATTAGAAGCAATTCTGAACTATGTGCTATATTCAAGTTCACACGCAGTAAAGCCGCAATGTGTAGAATCATGTTCAGAACGTACTTGCCTCTATGTGTTGTAGACATGCACAGCCTTCACTAGAGATACCACCACAAATCCTAAGGATAAAATCATTATGTTAGCATTGAACTGCGTCTGTTATTACTTTCATCCATGTCTCAGAGTTATTATCAGTCACAGTATGACATAGCACAGATATGGAGCTGAAGGTATGAGCGCCACATGTAGCTAACTCTGTTACCTCTGCAGTAAGCTACCATCTAAGCATAACTTAGCTCTACCAAGAGTAAGCAGTGTGGTTCATTTATTTATTTATTTTTGTTGTAGACCTCTGTAATAGAGTAGTGTTTTTTTAAGCTTGCTGCAGAACTGGATTTGTTCCCAGGCAGGGAACACACAACACAACCTAAGATGGATCTGACAATGAACAGAATTCAAATAGAACACGAGTCTGTGGGAAATAAGATTGTAATATTAACACTTTATTTGTAAACTGCCTTGGGTAAGCTGATTCCAAATCTTACTGTTAGTCCAATGAAAGAGAAAAGATCTGGTTTCACTAATAGATCGAGAGAAGGTGATAGAGTATTTAGAACAGTAGAAGGCTTAGTTAAAGATGCAGGACATCAAACTGACTGCAGCAATGACTTGGAAAACTGAGGATGAGGAAGGTCACTGCAAAAAGTTACCAGAAACCTTGGGTTTTCTCCTATGCCTGCTGCTAAGAAGACACGGAAGCTACATAAAGTGATTGAACAAGTGAAGGTTAATAGAAAAGCCAAATAAACAAAAATTAAATTAATTCAAGTAAAACTTTAAGACCGCTCTTGAATACTACGTAGAGATAGTTTTGTCATATTCTTGCATGTCTGTCCAGGTATGAGAGCAAGGAATGATGACCATATCAGTATGCAATCATTTTGAACATTGAAACGCATGGTTGCACACAAGTATGTACATCCGTATTAAATACCAAAATACATAAACTGATCAGCTTTAATACTGAACTCTCTAAAAAAACAAAGAAATGAAGTTGAGGGTCATTCAGGGCATTAAGGACACCTGAAATGAATAGACACGTTTAAGGTATTGACTGTAATGTGTTCAAGCGACAAGGCTTGATTGCAGTCAACTTCCATTGGCATGGCTACATTCGTGACTTGAACTGACCCAAAACTGTTGAGCTTCCTGACAACGTTGCTCTGTTCTACATTACAAGATGAGACTGTACAGGACCCCTCTCCAGACTTATCTGTAAGGAAACATGTACTTGATGGGGATGAGAAGGATGCATGAACACCTCCCAGTTGCTGGTTCTGGAAGACATGGATGGATTTGCACTTGGTAATAAGGATTCCTGCTCCATCAAAATACCAAAACAAAAAAACAGCGTGAGAAAGTAAAGCATCTCCACAGAATATCTAGTCTTGAGAGATCTAGATAAGGAGCAAGATTTGTAAATGCCTTTCTCTTTTCAATGAAAACACAGAGCTTGAGGCTATCCAAAGCTCTTATAAAACTTCCCAGTTGCCAGCATGACCCAGTATAATACAGTCAAAATTGAAGACCTTTTGCAAACTCCACATGTAAAATCCTTTCCTCCTTCCCCCACGATGGGTTGAAGATAGAGGTCTCTGGAGGTCAGGTCACTGAAAAAAAACCAAACTGAACAGCTCAGAACTGAGGGTATGAATGTTACATTCTCTCCTTGAAAAGTTTTAGACATAACCTTGTGATATTAGCTAAAACCTGAAATACGTCTTTTCTATAAGAAACCTGACATGCAATTTCATAGCTGTGCTGACAAAGAATAAAAATCTGGGACTGGAAACAGTACCACCATGACTCCAGAGCATCAGGGATAGGCTGTGCTCTTCATACAGTATCAAATGCAGGACACCCCTCTAAATATCCACCTGGTAAAATGGTATCTGCAGCAATAAAATAAGCTACATTTGCAGTAAAAATCAAAACACACGCACACAGATCTTAAACCATTCAAAGAACATCTAGAATACTTGTCAGATTAAGGTTAGGTGTAATGAATATAACCACATCAAGGCCAACAACAAAGCTCTAAATGCAGGATGACTCTTACAGCCAGGTGTCCACTAATGGTGATGTATCTGCAGTATCTCAGGTTATAGAAGACTTGAGGGAACCTGAAAGGATGCTGAAGGAAAATACCCAAGTAATAATCTTAGAAAGCTGAAAACACATGAAAACAGAAGCAGAGTTTTCAAAATGGATGAGTAGCTAGTTGAGAAATAACACAGTTTTTCATTTATGGATACGTCCAAATAGCATTATTTTCCAATATCAGCATTAGTTATTAGTTGGTAAAAAAATATCCTGAGGGAAAGAATCACTTATCTTCTAAAGATGATACAAAGCTTTTAATGTAGATTATTAAAAAAAGGAACAAGAAGTGCCCATTTAATAAAAATACAATGTCATTAGGAACAAAATTAACTAAGAGACTAAAGAGAGAAAACAAGAACAGGAGTTGCCCACAAAAATCAACACTAAGCAGTCTCAGCAATAATTAAGAGAAAAACATAATTGCTCATTTATGGTCAGAGACTCCGTTTAGTTGATGCTAAACCTTATGGAATGAAGTCTAGTGACTCAAAGATTAACCTATACAGTCATAACATCATGGACAAAACATAGTATCACCTCAGACACTGAAAACTTTGAATGCACGAGGTAATATCTGCTACACCAAATTAAGAATCAGAATGAGCTACACATCACAAATACATAAAAGTCTAGTAACTATGAATGACATGCAAGCAAATTCATGAGGCTACTGTTAAGACATCATCAGAATTTTTAAATGTTGATCCTTTCTTAACTTTTGCTTATCAGTTCATACTGACAGATACAGAGAAATTAATCACAGAACTAAAAATTAATGACATTTAGCAAAATGCTTATTTGCATTCGGTGTATACCAAGAGAATAAAATCAACCTCATTTACATACATTCCACCTTAGACCAAATACAACACATTTTTCTTTAGAATTAAGAACTCAGTCCCACGTCCTTGTGCCCTCCTTAAAGGAATACCGTTGCTATACAGAAAGGCTGCATTTCAGGCACAATTTTCCTGCGTTACCCCGTTCAGCACTCTTGCGGTGCCCTCTGATGGCCAAGGCCAGAAGGTGCAGCTACAACCTCTCGGGCCAATTAAGCACCTGAACACATACATTGTAAGTAAGCATCACGTGTCAGACAAGAACGGTAAGAAAAACGCATTGACAATTTGATTGTAAGCAAGACTAGATGCAATAGCAAGCCAGAACTTTCTCCCAAACCTCACCACGTTAACCGTGTGCTGACCAGAACTACAACTGCCACCACAGCTTACAAAGAGAGTCAGCTTACAAAACATGAAGCTGATAAAGTTGTTCTAAATTCCACGTTCAGTAGGCAAAAAGTCAGATTAGACTGCATGATATAAGATGTGGAACTGCAGCAACCTAGAGAGAAGGCTGATACATAGTGTTTAATTTTTAGCATTTTGTCTCGGTTTGCTTTTCCGAAAGTGAAAAAGGTTCCTTGAATTCAAGCCCAACACAGAAAATGCTTTCACAGAGTTCACTTTAAAGAGCTGAATAAAGACTTCAGACCAAAAAAAAAAACCTAACAAAATTTCAAAAGCCAACTTAAAAATTGACAGAATTACCTTGAAGTACTTCGCAATTTCAACACTTTGCATTTTGAATCCTACAAATACAGAAAACTTTCATTTGAGTCCAATTATGCAGTCAATGAAGTATAATTGCTGTACCATTTCCAAGTAATACCAAAAGTGCCTAGTTTAATTATGTTTGCTAAGTGACAGGACACAGTAAACAAAAAAGGAATATTACATATCGCTTTTTCAAATTTCCAAAAGTAAACAGAAATAAATTAGATCTTAAGTATTTTAGCTTCAAAGAGTACTGCTGCATATTAGAGACAAATACAAGTCAGAGAGCAACTCTACCCTCTACATTTTCTGCTCATCTTTACTGACAAAGTCTCCAGGCATTTATGCCTTATAGAGATTATTCAAGGAAGTGAAGAATTAACAACTAGTCAAAAAGCATTGAGTAAGGGATCTACCAAATAAATCTCCACTCGTGCAAGTCCATGGAACCTGATGAGGCATACCTGAAGGCCAGTCCTGTTTCATATCTTTATCAATGATCCGGATGAGGGGATTGAGTGCACCCTCAGTAAGTTTGCAGAGGACACCAAGCTGGGTGGAAGTGTTGATCTGCCTGAGGGTAGGGAGGCCCTGCAGAGGGATTTAGACAGACTAGATCAATGGGCCAAGGCAAACTGTATGAGTTTCAGTAAGGCCAAATGCCGGGTCTTACACTGTGGCCACAACAACCCCTGCCAACGCTACAGGCTTGGGGAGGAGTGGCTGGAAAGCTGCTCAGCAGAGAGGGACCTGGGGGTGTTGATTGACAGCCAGCTGAACATGAGCCAGCAGTGTGCCCAGGGGGCCAAGGCCAGTGGCATCCGGGCCTGCATCAGAAATAGTGTAGCCAGTAGGACCAGGGGGGTGATTTTACCCCTGTACTTGGCACTCGTGAGGCCACACCTTGAGTACTGTGTTCAGTTTTGGGCCCCTCACCACAAGAGAGACATTGAGGCGCTGGAGTATGTGCAAAGAAGAGCAACAAAACTGGTGAGGGGTCTGGACTACATGTCTTATGAGGAGCAGCTGAGGGAACTGGGGTTGTTTAGCCTGGAGAAAAGGAGGCTGAGGGGAGACCTTATTGCTCTCTACAACCACCTGAAAGGAGGTTGCAGAGAGGTGGGAGTTGACCTGTCCTGTCAAGTCACAGGTGATAAGACAAGAGGAAATGGCTTCAAGTTGCACCAAGGGAAGTTTAGATTGGATATTAGGAAGAATTTCCTTACTGAAAGGGTCATCAGACATTGGAACGCATTACCCAGGGCAGTGGTGGAGTCCCCATCCCTGGAGGTATTGAAGGGTCATGTAAAAATAGTACTTAGGGACATGGTTTAGTGGTGGGTTGTCAGTGTCAGGTTAATGATTTGATTAGATGATCTTACAGGTCTTTTCCAATCTAGGAGATTCTGTGATTCTGTAAGGTGCTGAGAGAGCTGACGTTATGAGCTTGCTCTCCATCATTGCTGAAAGGCCACTGCAATCAGGAGAGGCTCCTGATGACCTGAAGGCAAGTCTTGCACCCATCTTCTGATAGAGCAATAAGGATGACTGGGGAACAACGGGCCAGTCAGCCACATTTCAGACCCTGGGAAAGTCACAGAGCAGGTCTTCTTGAAATGCGCTTCCGGGCATACAACGGAGAAGGTCATCAGGAATAGCTAGCATGGATCTACCAAGGCTAAATAATTTTTATTATTTTTAACCAACCTGGCTGCCTTCTGAGGCAAAACGAGGAAAACTGTGACTGAAGAGCAGTGGATGCCTTGGCTTGACTTTTGATACAGCGTTCTACAGTATACCTGTATCTAAGCTGCAACTTTATAGTCCAGATAAGTTGACTATTACATGAGTGAAAAACTGTTTGGATCATTGTAGTGATCCTAACTGGAAGATCATTGCCCATCAAGGAGTCAGGGGTTCCCTTAACAGTAAGCCTGAGTAGGTGCAGGCCTGGGCTGTGCTATACTGCATCCATAACTTGGCCTTCCAGCCTGTGTTGTGCCACACATATCCCTTGGCTACATGACAAACTTCGGTGGCTAATTGCAATGAAGCAGCCTGCGGGCAACTCCCACCAGCAACTGCACCGCCTCCATGTCCTTGTCTTTATTTAAAAGTGTCACCAAAAATTCTCATGTGAACATGTAGAAACGATAAACAGAAAAACCTCTAAGAGCTCAAAGGACCAAAATGGGGGGTAACCTTTCACAGACAGGATCTGCTCAGTGAGATTCTTCACCAAAAGGGCTGTGAAACACTGGCACAGGCTGCCCAGGAAGCGGTAGTATTCCCATCCCTGGAAGCATTTAAAAGATGAGTAGATGTGGTGCTTAGGGACACGGTTTAGTGGTGGTTTTGGCAGTGTTAGGATGACGGTTGGACTCAATGATCTTAAAGGTCCCTTCCAACCTAGACGATTCTATGATTCTGTGTGCCCTGGTTGGTGGCTCATTTCATTCCCCACAAGTTTTGAGTTCCCAGAACCTGATGGGAATAAAGAGGATAGTGCTGATAATCTTATGTTACCTCCAAAACATGGCATTTTAAGCAACACTTTACTGAGTCTGACTGCCTTTCTTATTGAGATCAAAACAAACCAGCAGCTCCCGATGTAAAACAGTTTTCAGGCTCAAAGGGTAGCCATTAATGTTTTGTACACTACCTGGAGGCCAGTTACAAGTGGAGTACCTCAAGTGCCTATCCCAAGAGCTATGCTGTTTAATAACTTTACCAATTACCTAGAGGAGATAAAATGCATCTTCTTCAGGTTCGTAAACAACAGTCCAGGGAAAGTAGTCAATGCACTGAAGGGCAGTGCTGCCATTCAGGGGGATCTAAACAGGGTGGAGGATTCAGCTAACAAGAACTTCATGAAATTCACCAAGCACAACTGAAAAGTCCTGTACCTATGACAAAATAAATCCCTGCACTCGTACAGGATGGTGGCCAACTCACTGGGGAGCGGCTCTTCTGGAAAGGACCTGAAGATCTGGTAAGCAGTAAGCTCAACTTTTTCAGTAAAACAGGCAGAAAATGCAGAGTGTAGAATTCTACTAAACTTGCCCCAGTTTATCAACATATTCTTGTATCAGGAGCCCCAAAACCGGACATAGTATTCTAGATGTGATCTAATGAGTGTTAAGCAAAGGAGGTTCCCTTCCATCTACCTACCTACTGTAATTCTGTAGCTACAGCCCAAGATACTGTTGACATTCTCTGCTGCCGGGACGCTCCGCTGGCTCGTGTTGCTTAGGTGTGAACTGCACTAAATCCAAACTGTAATACTTATACTAAAAGTTTAAGAAACGGGATCACATAAATGTAAGTCATATCATTAAACTCAGATACACAATTGCATTATAGTTGCTTTTGCTATGCCACTTAGGTGGCTGAAGGAACACACATCAGTGGTCAGGGAAGTTCTTGGTGACTATGACTTCAATTTCAATAGTGCTACCCAACAGTCACAAGAAAGTGTCAGGAAAAAAGTTGAAGAACTAATTCCAAGCTTGGAGCAATCACTTGTTAGACAAGAGCATGTTATCATCTACTATACAAAGTAGTACATTTCTACAGTGAACCATATTTAAAAAAAAACAAAAAACCCACACACACCCCCCACCACACACAACATGCACACACACAAGCAAAAGCCTCTTCTTTTCTGTTCCTGGGAGTTTTTTTTTCTGTGGCTTCTAGACACTGTCACAAAGGCAAAAGAGGTTATGAAAAAGGTAAGAGAAGAAAGTGGATTTCTTTTTTGCAAATATTTAAATCCTTCTACTACTCATAACAGTATTCACGCCTGAGGAATAGGAAAGGCTTCCACCTGAAAGAAGCGCTCACAATGACTGTCATACAGCTTCTGCACAGATTCGCTAGCAATGTTGGCAGAGCACCCTGAGCAGGGCAGGCCAAGAGCTTTCATTCTCCACTGTTCCGCAGTTACATTTTAATCCCTTGGCAGTAGAGCACAGGTTTATGCTCATGCACTGTCTGATGTATTCATCAACTGAACTGAGGTATCCCCACATCCCCTCATGAAACAATCCAACTCTAAAGAGCCAGGTACTAGGCTGTGGACTTCACAAGAATTACCCATTGTCTTTGAACCATAAAAAATTCCCCAAAGTCACAGATCTAAACGCAGTGCTGGTTTCAAAAGCATGCAGCTTGGAAGATTTTTTTATTATTGCCTCTCTAATTATTACTTCAATCATCTCTCTGCTTTCATTGCAGGCTCTAGGAGCATTATCCTATGCCACAAGAAAAATATATAGAATTATAGAATTCTCTAGGTTGGAAAGGACCTTGAAGATCATTGAGTCCAACCATCAACCAAACACTGCGAAAACCACCACCAAACCATGTCTCCACCACCTCTACCCATCTTTTAAATACCTCCAGGGATGGCGATTCTACCACTTCCCTGGGCAGCCTGTTCCAATGCTTGACAACCCTTTCTGTGAAGAAACTTTTCCTAACACCCACTCTAACCCCCCCCGGCATAACTTGAACCCATTTCTTCTCATCCTATCACTTGTTACTTGGGACAAGAGGTTTAACCACACCTGTCTACAGCCTCCTTTCATGTAGTTGTAGACAGTGATAAGGTCTCCCCTCAGCGTCCTTTTCTCCAGGCTAAACAACTCGAGTTCCCTCAGCTGCTCCCCATAAGACTTGTTCTCCAGACCCCTCACCAGCTTCATTGCCCTTCTCTGGACACGCTCCAGCACCTCAATGTCTTTCTTGTAGTGAGGGGCCCAAAACTGAACACAGTACTCGAGGTGGGGCCTCACCAGTGCTGAGTACAGGGGATGATCACTTCCCTAGTCCTACTCACGACACTGTTCCTGATACAGGCCAGGATGCTGTTGGCTGCCTCGGCCACCTGGGCACATAGAATCATAGAATGGTTTAGGTTGGAAGGGACCTTGAAGATCATCGAGTTCCAACCCCCCTGCCACAGGCAGGGATACCTCTCACCAGCCCAGGTTGCCCAAGGCCACGTCCAGCCTGGCCTTGAACACCTCCAGGGACGGGGCTTCAACAACTTCTCTGGGCAACCTGTTCCAGTGCCTCACCACCCTTAAAGTGAAAAACTTCTTCATAATGTTTAATCTAAACCTGCCCTCTTCCAGCTTAAAGCCGTTCCCCCTCGTCCTATCACTACATGCCCGTGTAAAAAGTCCTTCCCCAGCTCTCCTGTAGGCCCCCTTTAGGTACTGGAAGGCCACAATAAGATCTCCCTGGAGCCTTCTCTTTTCCAGGCTGAACAGCCCCAACTCTCTCAGCCTCTCCTCATAGGAGAGGCGCTCCAGCCCTCGGATCATCCTCGTGGCTCTCCTCTGGACACGCTCCAGCAGGTCCATGTCCTTCTTATGTTGGGGACTCCAGAGCTGGATGCAGTACTCCAGGTGGGGTCTCACGAGAGCGGAGTAGAGGGGCAGAATCACCTCCTTTGACCTGCCGACTCATGCCGACATTGCAGACTCATGTTCAGCCGGCTGTCAACCAACACTCCCAGGTCCTTTTCTGCCAGGCAGCTTTCCAGCCACTCCTCCCCAAGTCTGTAGCACTGCACGGGGTTGTTGTGACCCAAGTGCAGGACCCAGCACTTGGCCTTGGCCCATCGATCCAGCCTGTCCAGAGCCCTCTGTAGAACCCTCCTACCCTCAAGCAGGTCAACGCTCCCACCTAACTTGGTGTTATCTGCAAACTTACTGAGGGTGTACTCGATTCCCTCATCCAGGTCATTGATAAACATACTAAAAAGAACCAGCCCCAGTACTGAGCCCTGGGGAACACCACTTGTGACCGGCCATCAACTAGATTTAACTCCATTCACCACCTCTCTCTGGGCCCGGCTATCCAGCCAGTTCTTTACCCAGCAAAGAGTACACCCATCCAAGCCATAACCAGCCAGTTTCTCCAGGAGAATGGATATATATGGATATAATGGATATATATAGATGGATGGAAGTGCCTAATAGTTTTCCACTAGGAAATGTACTGATAATGAAAATTGGGGGTTACTCCCCAGCCTAAATTTAGCCAAATGTACATCAGATGATCCACAACACTTCCCTCCTTATTCCTCCCAAAATAGCTTCAGATCAAAAGTACAACTGGACTTACTATTTAAAACTGGTTACTCTAAAATTGGCTAGTTGTACTATGAGTGATGAAGTAGTGTAAGTGTGAAAAGAGAAAGTAACTACCAGCATCAAAATGTCTCCTCTCCAATGTCCTCTGTTTCTTATACAGGAGCATCAGAGAACATACCAAATTTAAATGCAGATTAACCCCAAGATTTTTATTTGTTCAGTAAGAATGATCTAGAGAAACAATTCCAGTAAAGTCCAGAAGCAGGTTTCAAAAGAAATAGTGCAATTTGCCTTTGAAATGCCACTTACTAAAATATCTAACAAGGCAAAATGTTATTGTATGTGACGGATACAAGACCGATTTTAAATTTAAATACATTCTAAACTAATTCATAGCTCTTATTCTTTAGCCTACAACCCCTGTTACATTTATTTAACTTATTTGTTCATGCAATATGAGATACCATCAACTATTATTGAGAAACAGGTACCTGCTTTCTGTCACCAAAGGGCGTTATGCAGCTAGCGTTCTACAATAGCACCCGGGAGACTCAAGTCTTCCAAAAATTACTTTAAAAGCTTGTCATTTTGAATAAAAACTGATTAACAGTTTTATTCATTCACTTTGACAACTGGTGGGATTCTTCCCGCTTTTTAAAGAGGTAATTCAACATCTTCATGTACTCCAAAGAGGATTCTTCTGAGTCACATTTCAGTTTTAAAGGGGAGGTGGGGGGTGTCCTGGTTTGTGATAAAACCACATTTTTAAATTTATTTTTATTGTCTATACATCCAAAGGATGCGGTAAAAAGAAACACAAATCCTTTGGGATTAACAGAGCTGGTAACAGAACAACCTTCACCTCATTTTTGCAGCATAACTAGAAAACAACAGGGAAAACTGATGTGATTTTCTACTACTTAAGAAGCTCTAAGCACTACAACCAAATTTAATCCCTTTCTTTCATATGTACATATATAAACAAAGGCTGTAGTCATTAATAAATAATGTCATTTTGCTTAACTCATGACAGATGATAATAAAAAACCTCTTTGCTTTCTGCTATTTGTTTGAGACTACAGATTATTGAAATTAAACATCAATCCTTACAAACAGAAAAACACTAGTATTTACATAAAAAGGAATCTGTTTACATAAATACAGAAAATAAAATATAGCTAAAAAGATCTTTCACAAGCTACATATAAATTGAAACTGTATGTCTTCATTCGTCTGTTTCCCTGATATTTCATGTTATTTTCTGCCTTTCTACAACTCAGACACTGAGCAGCTAATTCAGTGTCCTTTCAAAATCTACAGAGAACATGCCAGCTGTTACAAAATTTCACTTATAACTGGAGACTTTCCTGTGACTCTGGATGCCGAATAAATCTATCACTGCCTTTCAAAATCTGTTTTTATTACAAAACATCTATATTACAGTACTTTTGAGCCTCCTCCCTCAGACAGATGAGCATCATCAGACAGATGAGATGACACAAACCATTTATGTATATACTTACACTTGATACACTACCAAACATATATAACCCATATAGAATCTATGGAAAACCCCTCCTGGTTTTCTATTTCATAGTAACAGAAGATTCAAGGAGTAACAAAACCCATCCCAAGTAAGGGATGCCTACAGGCATGCCTACTAATGCAGAGATTATCGCTGCTCGACCACCTCCTGCTTACATACCTCAGGAGAAAAGCAAGCCACTTCAGACAAGGGAATTTCAGTTCATAGCAATGTCAAAGTGCTCCACATAAAGCTACTGTGATCCTTCAGGACTCCAGTGCTCATAAGTCCAGGCAGGCTTGAAACACTGACATATAAAGGTAGACCTGTAAAGGTAGAACACAGCATCACAAGGCCTCTCTTACGGAAACTTTCAACTCATACCTTTCTTCAGGCTGAACAGATCACATGAGATAACCGAATACGCAGATACAATACAGTACACATCTCAAGGAAATGCAAGGCTACACCCCTCAATAAGGAATGGAGAATTAACTAGAAAGTATGCTTGCTAGTGAGAGGTAGCTTGCATCAGTGCTGGGTCAGTATTTCGCTGTAGGTCACTAATTCAGGAATTTCACAAAAAATAAAAAAAAAAAGAGACTAGGAGTGAACTATAAAATAACCTGAGATAATCCGGCAGGAGGCATAACAAAAAGAAACCCCAAACCATCCAACCAACCAAAAAAAGCCTTTCACAATCTGTGTCAGGTACCCAAGAGAAACTTAACAAGAAAACAGCTGGGCGGAGTGGGCATAATCCACTGATTACCCAACTTCAAAAGTGTATCCCTGCAGTCAAGATATTCAGGGAAAAAGGACCCCCCCCTCAGGCAGTTAAGTTGCTGGTCACTAACAGGAAAGAAAGCGATGATCAAGTAGGAGCCAGGCAGCAGAGTACAGGCATCGCAGAGGCACCTGATGCTCTCCTGGAGGCAAGTAATCATTCAAATAAGGATCTGCTTCTTCACAAGCCAGAGCTGCAAAATCAAGTCACAGCTGGGAAGGGAGTGGGCTAGGCAGGGTACTCCAACACGCCCGATACTACTAGAGCCAAGTTTAACTACCCTAGCTGTATATTTGCAGCCTAATTAAATCACATTTCCAATATTTCAGGAAGACAGCACTCCAGTGATTTCAGTGACAGCCTGTACAGACTGCCCATAAGACACCAAGGTGTGTCTTTATTGTAAAACTTCTGCTCAACTACACTGCCTCTGAAACATACCCTGCTTTGCTGTTATCAGGAAAAAATATTCTGACAAATAATTGTAATTTACAAGAACTACAAAAAATGCCCACTTCCTCTCTAGCATAAGTATGCAGATTAGCAATTAATTGCAGAAGAAATACATTAACAGATGAAATTCCCTTTGGGAAGTTGCAGTAAAATGGAAAGTCATATAATGAGACCACCCAGAAATCAGCTGCAGCAACAGTGACTAGCATTTCTAAAAATACTCACTTCATCTATATTTAAAACAGTTTAAAAATAAATATTCAGTAAGTTCAAAAAGCCTATTGCTACATTTTTTTCTTAAAAAGAGTTCAAAACACTTTAGTTGTGTAATCAGTAAAATTAGTGGTTTTTTTAAATTAGTCCTACAGCAGAATTTCTACTAAACAGATCTTGGCAAAAGGATGAGATGAGACTTACGCATACTTGATTCTTACACTTGCTGCTTAAAGAAGTACTCCAAACTCTAGAAAGATTCTATACATTAATTAACCAAGTGTCATCTGATACAACTATCAGTTGTTCAATTTATTTTATGTCTGACTTTGAGCTACGGACAGTTGTTTCACGTTTTTCCTTCTGACTGAAAAAAGGATTTAAGATTTAGGACTTCCCCAACAGTCAGCCAATCTTTATCATTAGTAGGAATGGCAAAAACATATTAACATCATATATGCAACAGACATTCACTGTCTTAGGACATCATAAAACTTTACTCAGGAGAATCGCCTCTCTCCATATTTCACAGAGAAATGTATGAAAAAAGAAAAAAAAAAGCCCATGTAATTGGAAAGGCTCACCATTTTTAGTGATTCAACATATTTGGTTTGGCCTGCTCCATAAACTTGCATTAAGTATTTTAAAACATATCCTCTTCCTATCCTTCTACATTCCATATTTGTCGCAGCCTTTTTTGCTGTTGATCCAAATTGTTAATTCAAACTGTAATCATAACTTAAGATACTACAGCTTAATTTAGGCCTCAAAATAACTTGCATGACTCCAGTTCTTTCTTGAATGCTTAATCTGACACCCACTGCTGTACATGTTGCTCTCAACAGCTGAGACCTACTGATTTCATTCTGACTGCTCACAACAGCAAGACCTACAAGCACCTGTATTTGGTATGCTATAAAATATTTATTATTTGTAAACAAGGTACAACTTTCTGACTATCTGTAAAGTGGGTTTATAAAAGTGTGCACTATGCTAGCCAGAATTTAACACCTAATCAAGGAGCATGAGAAGCAAGGGTTACAGGCAATGGAGATAATGAAAAATCACCATGGTGAATGCAGGTGCATTTACTCTTGCATTGTTTGTGATTTTTCCATCATACAGAATTTTTTAGGATTACATCACAAAGTCTTTAAATAAAGTTCCTCTCCCCTTTACTTGCAAAACAGCTTTTAGCACAGGAGCAAAGCAAGAAAAGTATCACTTTGAAAAGCAAATGCAAGTCAGGCACTCTAAAGAATAATGAGGAAACTGGGGGTGGAACTCCCCAAAACCCCACATTTCTTTCAACGCACAAGGCTTGAGATTAACAGAAAGGATGAGTTGGAGCAAGAAAAAGTCCAGTTTTAAGAACCAGGCAGGGCATGGACTCCACAGAGCTTTCAAACATAAGAAATTTTAATTTAACAGAAGCGATGAAATGAGTCACCAGAGCAATTAGACAAAGAAGGAAGCAAGAATAAGTGTACTATTTATGTTCTACAGGAATTACAAATTTACCATAAATACTTACACAGTTTAAAGTCATAACCAATTTGAAAGTTAGGACAAAAGTGGCATGCTCTTTAGAAATGTTATAAAAATGTAACTGTGAAAATTTGACCATGTTTGTTGAAAAGTGTCAGTGAGGCAGCAATGTTGCTTTTAAACAATCATGAATTTAAGAATCCATTTATTAAGCCCAGTGAATAACTGTTGTGTTCTAAAAGCAACTACATCACTTGAAAGAATTGGTTTAGACAAAGCACATCTAAGATTTATGCTCCTTTACAGAATCCTGCAATGTTGTAGGCAAGATTCAATATATTAATTTCAAGGGAAGTTTACGATTTACTGTACATGGCAGCGGTAGGTAAATTGTGTCTCTTGAACCACACATAAAACTAGTAAGTGGTTGAAACTTGGATCTCAGTAATGAACCTCTATTAATGTACTGACAGGTGAGAAATCCAAGTCCTCACTATCACAGAAGCCAGCACTATTGAGATATATGAAAGAGGTTTCCCCAGGCAACAATTACACACGCAAATCAGTCTCATTCCTCAGTGAAACACTGCAAGGCTGAGAAACATGCTAGGCACATCTTCACTAGCAGTTTGGATGGCTCCCTGTGTCACTGGAGTCCTGGTCCATTGGTGGTCCACAGTAAACATCAGCTAAATCACTTACCAGTGAACTTCCAGAAACTTAACTAGTTTTCTACAAGAAAAAGATAGAACACAGTTGGCAAAATAATTTGTCATTAATTCCAGTGTAAACCAACACCAGATAGAGAATACTACAGCTATCACTTAGCAACCGTCTATGGGTCACAGAAGGCCATAAGAAAATAATCAGTAGGAAACGCAAATTTCTAACAGAGTCATCCTGAAATACCGACTTCTGTTTACTTACCAACCGCATACACCAGCAAAGTTCTTTCTTACTGACTATAGTGCATCATTCTCAAATTACTGTTACCAGCATGTTAATAAGTTGTTGTCACATGCCATTAAACAGGTACAATCTTAACATTTTTTAAATTAAGCATTTCCAGGTTATTGCATCTATCACACAACACAGAAACAAAATTGTACTTCCTGTTAATATATTCTATTTAATATTTTTTTCTGAAATTTGGGGAATATCTCAACAGTTATGCAAGCCTTCCACATGCTTCAAATTGGGTACATCTTGCTCTGCTGGTTTCACTATCATGAAACACCTACGTTGATTTGAAGATGGAAGTATTTCCATGTAAATCAAACTGAACAGGACCATGCAGAGATCCCAGCAATCGTTCATGCTGCAAAATTAGTACTTAACAAAATCTTATACTTTGTAGTAGATGCAAGAACCAGAGAGAAGAAAGACAAAATACTGAATACAGTCAAATTTCATTTAGCCTCTTAATATTATTTATAATTACTTGATGTAATCTACATAGTTTCTAAAAGAAACACAGGTACTTCAATTGGTAGAGGAGATAGAACACCGAAGGACGGATTTCAAAAAATAGCCAACAATGGGACAATTAAGGGGCCACGGAAAAAAGAAGGTCTACAAAGAAAAGTCCAATGAGTTTCCCTGTCTTGCAGGTAACCACTCCACATACAGGCTTGAGTCCTCTGACACAGACACACACTCAAAGTCAATTCCCTTGATTTTCACCTCAAACCAGGACACCCACTCAAAATATCACCATTTTATTCAGTAGACCTGTGCCTTAGATGATGACCTTCCAATGTAATACTACTCAGAAATGAAGACCAGCTGCTTCTCTGCAAAATTCTTACTGCAAACTTTGATCTGAGAGATTCAGAGGACAAAGTCACTGTAATCACGTTTTACCCTACGCTGCCAAAGTTATTACCTTACTAACCTTGTATGTGCATATTATAAAAATCATCCATTTATGTTACAGTGAATTACCTTAAGTTAACACTGGGAACACAACACCTGAAATGAATTTCAAGTGACAAGACCATCATCAATCATACTTTCTCAACATTAATGCCACTACATAAACCCTTCTGCTTCACTGCCTGAAAATGTAGGTGTTTTAGGAAAAAAATGTCTTGCAGGTGGTGTTATGTATACTGATACTTTTTCCCAAACTAGCAGGTTCTTTGAACACATACCATAAATCAGCTGAAATAGCATGTTTGACTAATATTTAGTTTTAAAAGACAAATCATTACAAGTATTAGTAAAACTAGAAGCAACTTACTTGACACACATTCTTAACAGTTTTGAAGATTACATTCCAAATAGGGAAAAGAATAAACAAAAAAAAAAATCATAAAAATTAGAAAACACCAGAGAGGTCTTCCTTTTGTCCTCAAAACCCAACAAGTTCATTTGTAGACATTTTATCAGATTACACAAGATCATACTGCAAAGTAAAAAAGTGTAGACATTAAATGAAGAAGCGTGTGCTATCAAGACTGTACATATTAACATTGGAATCTTGATTTCTTATGGTATCAGTTTGTGTCATTTTCAGTTAATATTTTAATTTGCAGACTGTTAGATCCTATATGATGTTCTGACAAAGTATGTTCACAAAAGCAACTTTCTGCAGTAGCATTATAATTCAAAGATGAGTCAAGTTATCACTTCAATGACTAGGGTCAAGATGGGAGAAAAGGGGCTGGATTTAAATACAAGTACGACAAATCTACTGAAAAACTGCCACTAGACTATGAATGGAAAGCTCAGTTACACTATCATGTATAATTACAAGTCTTCGTAAAATAAACTCTTCAAATCCACAATAAAAGCACTCATGCTACACAGGAATACTTACACATTCTCAAGCATTTGCTTATAGCCTTAAAACTTAATGTTCAACAAGCACTAAACCTTCAGGACATTTTCTGAACTGTAACATTTGTTAAGATAAGAACAACATAATGATTTAATCTAGTTAATGCAAACACTAACGGAGGCATCCTAGTCAGAGTCAGGTTTTTCAGTATCTATTATCCCCACCTCTGGAATTTATCCAAGAGCTGTTTCAGAGGAGGAACACAGGAAACACAGAAGCTAACCCAACTGCATAAGCTGGAACCAGAGTGCTGAGCCCCCTGTTCCCCAGTATCCAATCTCGGCAGATCCACAAGCCTAGAGAGCAAAAATTAACAGAGCAGCCACAGTTAACCCACCACAACCTAAGGGTCAAACTCCCACCCAGCTGCTCGCTTACTCAATGGGACAGAGGGAAATAGAATGAGAAAGCTCACAGGTCACGATAAAGACAGGGAGATTGCTTACCAATTACAACAAAACAGACTCGACTTGGGGAAAATTCATGTAATTTACTGTCAATTAAAATAGACTCAGGGAGTGAGAAACAGACACAAACATTAAAGCAATGCCTTTCCTCCCCTCTCTCCCAAGCCAAACTTTACTCCTTCGCTCCCGACCCCTCTGCCTCCCACCCAGGGCACCACAGGGCGCAGAGGGCAGGGGCAGCTATGGTCGGTCCATAACAGCTCCTCTACGCCGGCTGACATATTTCCCCTCCCATGGGCTGCAGTCCTTCAGGAAAAAAAAAACCCACCAACAACTTGTCTCAGCATGCAGGAACTTCCCAGCATGGGGTCCTCATGGGTGCCATGAAGATCTGCACTAGCATCAAGGAGCTGCTCCTCTGACCTTGGTGTTCCCTGGCTGCTTCTCACTCCTTTTGGTTCCCTCCTCTTGTCTCTGTGGGGTGTTTTGCCCTTCATTAAATACATTTTCCCCTGAGATGCCCTCACCGTGGCTGCAGGGCCCAGCCGTGCCCTGCGCTGGGTCGGTCAGAGACGGCTGGAACGGGCTGTGTCTGGCACGGGGCAGCCCCGGCCTCTCCTCACAGAGGCCGCCATGCAGCGCCCACTGCCAGCGCCTGGGCACCCCCACCCCATACTCAGGTTAAGTCAAGACTACTGGACTTATTTTGATAATAAAAAGAGCATTTAATGTGCTCAGCCTAAAACCATAATCTCTATATAAAGGATTTTCTGATCAATCATACAGGAGTATCAGACACTAAGTACTTAATGGTACTACAGGTAAAGCAGTTCTCAAGATGCATTCCGGTTTTTTTGAAATCACGCCATTTCTGGGGATCAGCCATTACAAGGAAGCTCACACTAAAGCCTGCAGCGCTTCCAGCAGGTGGGAGACCTCGTCCACCCCTGCCCCCGTGGCCGTTCGCCACACAGGGCGGGAATTGTGGGGGCAAATGGCTGTGCCATGCGAACACCTGCTCAAACAAGTCAGACAACCGCTAATGTCGTATTAAGTCATTTTCTCAATTATTTGAGGATGCTTGCTAGCAAAGGCCAGTCCCGGCCGATGATTCGGCAGCCCCTTCTGCCCTTTGCCCCTGTTGTCCCATTTCAGATCGCTCAGGAGAGATCCTCCTCGGTGCGGTACCCAGTGCAACGCCGTGCTGAGACGGGTCTGCGGGTCTGAACCACCACACTAAGCCGAATCTTCTGATTTCATTAAATCAAACATTAAAACAATTATCCTCAAAGAAGGTGACCCAATACTGCCAATAATTTCACAACCTAAGTTCACTACATGGCTATAACGGAAACGACCAAAATGCAGCATAGCGCTACTGCAGAAATATTTGCATATTAGTGTAAACACAGTGACACTCTCATAAATAAAATATAATGCATTTTGAATTAATAGAAGTTTGCTTTAAGTTATAAAACAATTGTAGAGCTAATATTACAACTTACATGAACTACAGAAAATGTTTAGGCTTTCTACAGTTTAATCATCATTAACAGCACAAAGGAAATTATTTACTATCGAATGGGTCAGAGAATACAGAAAGAAGGTCCTTGCAGTATTGATTTTGCACAAAAAATGAAGTTCTTAGTTGCTTTGGCGATTGTCAAGAAGGCTGGAATAGTATTAACTCCCCCTATTATTGAGCCTCAAGGAATAGCCACATAGTTGAGATGTCCAACTTATTTTTAAAGGATGAGACAAAGCATATGACTGTTCCGTGGGCCTGATTAGTAAGTGATTAAAGCATAACTCCGACTAAACTGAATTTGTGCCAGTGTCAAAACTTTTTTTAAAAGTCAGTGGTATGAATTGTTTACTGTTCTCTCAAAGCTCAGTATCAACATATAATTCGCTCTCATTCCGTTCCTCCTTTATAAGCCCGTCTAGACCCACCCTGTAACATGCAGGATGGTGGCAACATGAGCTCACAATGCAGTAAGCAACAAACCAAGGCTAGGTGACCACCCAAATTATTCAATGCTTTGGAGACCTAGGAGAAGTAGCTTTAGCACAAGCACACTCCCATAAAGTGTAAAAGCTTCAGAGCACCTTGGAAAAGATAGAGCAGGCATTCGTCATGAAGTCATTCCTGTGTAGGGATAACTCCTTCCAAAAACCTGTGCGTGCGACTCCTTGGAGTAGCACCAAACAATCTCTGAGGGGCAAAACATGCACCATTACAAAAAAAAAATCAATAACACCACACAACCCACACTGGAAAACTAGGCTGCTTTGGTGTTGAAGAATTGAACCACTAATGAGAGCTGTAGAAAGATTCCTCAAAACTACATGCCTGAAAGACCCTCTTACCACTATCTATATTCAGGGTATTTTGTCCCTTAGAAGCTTGTAACAGACTGTCAAAGCCAGAAGTGTTGGCCACAGTCAAACTACCCCCTAGAGGCCTAATTTTATGACCCTGTGAAACACAAACCCCTTCTTTAGAAATAGCATTCAAATCTAATTTGGATTATCACACCATTAAGATCATTAATCCTTGAATTCTAATAATACAAGGATTGCCCATTAGAAAGTGCTGAGAACAAAGCGTAAATAGCCAGATGCTGCAAAAACACTGAAACATACTCCCAAAAGCACACATAACATTATCACTTTGGTAAGCATTACTTATCAAACACATTCATTAAGAGACAAATCAAATAACAAATCAGTGATGGTGTTTAAGGCTCTATTACTTCTTAATTAAGTCTGGCCATGATGCACAACTTCTGTGCAAAGTCATGAAGACCTCTATACTATCATAGTGCCTGAAATTCAGCACATTCTCTTAACCGATTTCTCCTTTGCAGCAGACACATGCAAACATCCACATGCTACAAAAGCATTAACAAGCAATACTAAACCAGCTGTGCACGCAGAACTTAAGCTAGACCAAATAGTATTTCCAGTATTGTTTGTGAAAAGTACTTGTTGAAGTGTGCCACTGTGTCATAACTTCTACTGAAATCTGCCTCTTCAAATAAGGCTGAGGAAAGAAGGTACCTAGCTAGAGATTATCCTCCTAATTTGTACGTTGTGGAACAGCAAACATTATCATCTTTAGATTTTAGAAAAATTCCTTATGTACAATACTTTATTTAAAAGTGTATTCTTATAGTTTCACTGAAAAGTAATTGATGATTATAGTTTTGTTCCACTGAAAACTACACTAATTATCCAGCTACCAAGTGTCACACTCCAGTTGTGCCTCTGTCTGGTATAACAGAGTAACATTAGACTGACCTCTGTAGAACATGTTGGATTTTTGGCTTTTGTTTCCAAAAGACTCAATTTAATAATATTCCTAGCATCTCTCAGCAGTGCACTATGTGGGCTAAAATTAGCTGAAACAGCTTATTAAATGTGGTTTCGCAAACTAAATTAGTAATCAAAACCCCACAACTTCACTCAGGAGCTTTGGCATAGGACAGAAATCACTAATCTTCTTTTATTCCTTACTCTGAAAATATGGTGAAGTTTAATAAACAAAATGTATGTATTAAAACTAAAAACCTGAAATACTGCAATAACTTAAAACATAGCCGTTCTATAGAAGATATTTTCGAAACTCATAAGTGTTAAAATTTCTAAGCTATGATTACAGAGGACAACATGAAGAAGTACTTCTTTACTATAAAGCAGCTATTAGCTTTACCAAAGTCATCTGGGTTAAATGAATTATATATAAGATAGCATGTGTTCGTAAGAAAAAGTTGCAGATTTTTCCTCAAACTGAAAAGTCAGTCTACTCATTACAGTTGCTACTGTTTTTCAGACTTCCCCTTAGCTACTCACACAACTGCCAGAAGTCCATGAAGCTTCTCAAAAGTATTTTAAACAGATGCAGTTAACCTATGTACTTAGCCACATTTCTATAGAATACATTCATTGTTTTTAAATCCCACAAAAGTGTGATCAGCTTTCAGCAAGAACATTATGCATCAAATGAGATAAGGATGTCTCTAACTGCAGTTGTATTAAAGTCCTAACAGAAATGTTCACATGAGTATCACCATTTTCACTGCACATTAAATAATCCCACAGACTCCTGTTATATTCAAAATTAACAAATTAGAAAACTAGCATACTAGTAGCTCCTTAAAGAAATGGTTTTTTACTTCACAGTTTACTAAACACTCATGGTCAACCTTGATATTAATGTGACATAGCAATATAAGGCTTTGAAAACATTTTTTTAAAAGCAATCCAAACTGCCTTCATGTTATTCAATGACATATTTTCTAGGACTTAAATGCTGTGCATTATACATGATCACCTACTTTTAAAACCTGTGAAGAGTCTAATATTGTAAAATGAGCAACTCCTAAAATGATCACTGAATTACTAACAGAAGAACATTCACATATAGTATTTACCACAGGTGTCCTAACTAGATTTGATACCTCGAACATTCATACAATGAAGACTTTATTTCTGCCTAACATGTTCTGACATATCCTCATTTGAGTTCTCACTAACAAAAGAAAAACAGAAAAAAAAACCCACAAATCACTATTGTACTTGCTTTAACAAAAAAAATTTTGCAAAATGTTGTGAGAGAAAAGACTGATACAAAGAGAAAAAAAAGTTGTCTGTATGGGTATAACATTTTGAATGAAAAGTCATGCTACTCTATGCGGGAAACAAATTTTAAAATCCTCTAGCAGAAATTTCTTTACAATGCACATCACATGCTAAATTCCGTTTAAAATTCATGAACTCTCAGCTCATAATGAAGTTCTTCTAAATGCTGTCAGCACTTTTGATATTTCTGGTATTCTCCAGATGGAAGTAGATAAATTTAGAAATCCAAAAGGCTACTACCATCCAAGAGGGTCACTAAACAATGCAACAAAAGTTGTAAAAATCAGACTTTATCAGACTTACCGCCAGTGCTTTAGATAACTTTGTTCTGTAGTTATTCAAAACAATTGCATCAATCTCCTTAAGTGGTACATATGCAAAGCCATCTTTAATAAACACTCTTCTGGCTCTAAATAGATCCACAGCATCTGCAAGTCCAACCTGAGAAAGAAGGAAAAACCCACACTATGGAACAGCAAAACAATACATTAGCAATGTTTACAACCCTAAGATTCAAGATGGATCACTGAAGCTTTAAGTCATTCTCTGTCATTTAACAAAGCTCCATCCAGGAAAAACGCAAATATTTTGAAATTAAATGTTGACTTTGGAATAGCTGATCATTATTTTGGTGGAAAAATATTGTTTACTTACAGAAAGCCATGCAAGTAGGCAAAATAAGCTACTTTAAAGTTTGTACCTAAGATTATTAGGCCAATTATGTACCTTTGCATCACTTACCTACCTGATATCTGAAAATGGACTTCTGTTTCCCCTCTCTTCCAGACATCTTGAAATATGTGATTCATGTAAGCTATATACATAAGGTCTTGGAAACAGATCTGGAACCCAATCAACTTCACTCCAAAGAAGAATCACTGGGCTGCATCAGACACTTCTTTCCTCCCCCCTTGCTCTCTTGCAGAAAGAATTTCAGACTAATACAATCAGACCAAATCTAGTTTCAGTAACAGATGTTTGAAAATGTCTCCCTCCTGAACAGTCTGTCAGCCAGGCAAGTTAAGTCATTTGTCTAGGAACCATTAAAAGTTTAAGACCATTTTTGTGGCAAAAGACAAGGGATGGCAGAAGAGGACAGAAGACATTAATGACAGCTTAAAGCTCCCTTCATTCTCCCAGTGCCTCCTTCTACCCTTATATGACATGAAAAAAAGGAACTAGGAACTCTCTTTAGTGCCAGTTAATTTAGGTACTTTGATTAACTGTTAGCAATAGTATTATGTAAATTTAAAATTAGTAACTTCAGGTTTAACTGAAAGAGAATGAACACAAATCTGTGGAACTACTCAGTTTCTACTTACCTTATAGAACATCTGTTCTTTTAGTTTAGTCACACTGAGGCCAGGGGTTGATGTATACAGCTCATTTGCCAATTCATTTTTCAGGTCTTCACTAATCTAAAATTAAGAATTTTAAACTGCTGAAATACTTTTGAATAAGGTGGGGATATTTTTAATTAATATGAACGAAAAGACTACTTAATCTGTAAATATATCATCACTTTAAACATTAACACAAGAACTATAAAACATGCTTTTTAAAAGTCAACCTCTTCAAAATAAAACTTGTGACAATCCTTGCTCATATCTAGATTTACAGTATGCACTAAAACAAAGTATGATGACTCAACAGCAATTAGTAAGGACTCAAACAACTTTGTCAGATTTTTAACAAAGACATCAGTTTCAGCTCATTTTCAAATCCAGACTTTTAAAAAAATTACATATAATCTTATATTCACAGATTTATCTCTCTTTTTTTTTTTTTTTTTGAGGAGCGGGAACAATGGTTTACTTATTGTTCTCTAAGTGTTAGTGCTTTTCTAGTTCTTGAAACAGGTAAATTAAACAGCAATGCTCTAATTTAACAACATAAAGTATTTAAGCCAAAATTTCTAGCTTGGAAAATCATGGACAATGTTATACTTCCTAATATAAAAACTTAAATACTGCATATCCATAAATATATATATTATATTTTTTGACTACTTAATAACGCACCAAATACAGCAGAGAAGCCACACTTAAAATTAGTATATTGTAATTATTTTACTAGTCAATAAATCATTTGGGGCTTTTATTCAACAGAAAATAATTAACAACAAAATTTGAAATCAAATTGTCCTGCTTTAAATCATGATTAAGCTCAGGCTTTAAAACCTGAAAAAAGCAATAAATAAAAAAAAATGTAAATCATAAATAATCCATTCCGATAAAACAGATCATACATACCGGTAATCCAGCAATGATACCTAATAACTTAACTACATGTAACAGCAGTATTAAATATCTGCACAATATATTCTTGATAAAGTATAATGGAAGTAGTCCCTGACTGAAAGGGATTAAATGTTAAGGAACACAGAATACCTTCCCAAAGCAGAGATGGACACAGAGGCCACCAAAGTGTAACACAGAGTGTGACACTGCTCCACCCAAACTGGACGTGTGCTCCAGTACCTATGGCGAGGTGACACAAGGCTGCAGTCGGGATAGCTGTTAAAGACGACTCAGGAACCAAGCCAAGGCTATCACATGCAATCGATACCCAAACTCCAAACACAAGATAAAAAAAGCACTCAAGTGTTCTTCCTCTCCACAGAAAAGGGTGTGCATAAGCAGTTCGGTTTCTTCTCTGAATGGGGCAGAATATCTAATTCGTTGACTAACAATTCTATGCAGTTAAATGGGCGTTTAAACACACCTTTTTTCCTTCTTCTCAGCTGAAAAACTGAGAAAATGAAACAAAACACCTTTCTTGGAATTCATAGGAAGGACCTTTTAATTTCAAACTTGAAGGAATAGCTCAGCAAATCCCCTCTATGAAAGTGATGAGATAGATGCGTATGAAATGGCCAAGGCAGCTAGGTCTAGAAGGCTTATGGTTACCCTGTCCGCATCTTTATGTCATCTGTAGTACTCTCTCAGGAAAATCAGCTTTAAAAAATAATAATAAAGCTGCCAGCAAGGCAGAAGAATGTAACTTTGAAGACAGAGGAAATACACACAGTAGCATTATATTTCTGTATGCGAAAATCTAATGTTCAGGGAAAAACAGCCTGTAAGGAAACCATTTTTCTTTAACAACGGAGCTGTATCAAAACAATTAAATGTGTTTGTGTACACAGTATGAGAAAACACTTTCTGTAAAATACTCTCACTCACAATCGTATTCTTGTTAGCCTTTGAAAGATTCCCGCTTTTCAAATGTGACACCCTGGAGCTATACACAAATTTCACACAGTGCTATCAAAACCCTGCCTCTCCTTCCAGATTATATATTTCTTGTTTAAATAAGTATAAATGTAAGTCACCACATCAGCCTGCAAGCTTGCCTTTCACCTAGTATGGGCCAAAGTTTTAATTTTAATTCCAGAATAGTAACTTCCATTTTTCAAATGTAAGTTTTATACTTTCTCAGTAGAAACTGCTTAAGAGAGCCAGAGCCCAGTCTACCATGTCATTCCAAACCCTCGTTGAAATTGTCTGTGAATAAAGATAGTACAACATATTGTATAGCTATAGTTGTTACAATTGCGTGATTTCTTCTAGGATATCTCACTAAAAAACAACATCAAACCAAGCCAAGGACAGGGTTTGTTTGGTTTTTTTTTTTACAGAAAGCCGTTGTAAAACAGTCACTGGACTGTTTTACACACAGGCTTGCAGTACTGGGAGGAGAATAAGAAGAGAGAAAGGCGAGGATTCCTTGCTTATTTGTTTTTCGAAAAACAATTAGCTCGTTTTCATCAACAAAACCATTTTATTCAGTATTACATTTAATTTCAAGAGGTTTTTATCTTTTAATATACATATAAAATAATTATACTGACTCCAAACTTCACCAGCTGTCTAGATCCTTCTTTATTAGTAATTTGACCATATCAATCTTGTGTAAAGTCACAGTGATTTTTATATTTTCTTACATCTCACTAGCAAACAACTTAGCACTGTTGGGTAAAAGCTAAGCTGGTGAAACCTACAGAAAAATAGGTTAATGGGCCATGACTAAAGATTTGGATAAGATTGTGGACAGCATTACAGAAAGTACAATTTCATCAGAACTTGTATTTTTTAAACACAAATATTATTGCAAAACAATATTTATCACATAAGTAGATAATACTTAAAAAGCTGTTAAATCATTTACCCTTGCAGCCTCAAGTGTCTTACAGGTTAGGC
Source organism: Pluvialis apricaria (assembly GCA_017639485.1). Lineage (NCBI taxonomy): Eukaryota > Metazoa > Chordata > Aves > Charadriiformes > Charadriidae > Pluvialis > Pluvialis apricaria. The sequence continues at coordinate 101,576,096 of CM030009.1, forward strand.
AAACTTTCAGCAGCCCTACCAACACTTTGCTCCTTGCCTTTTCACCAAATTCACATTGCCTCAGTGTTTTCAGCTAATGGAGAGAGAAGAAGAAGAAACAAGGATATCCCTAGCCCCTAACTAAAGCTAGGAGATGACTCCAGAAAACATTTAAAAATAGAACTTGCTTCCCTAAAGACTGGAACATTAAAAATAACATTGCATTGGTATTAAGGGTTTCACCATTTTCACATAAGATTGTGTAAAATTGACTGAAGATGCAATGCAATGAAAATAAGCTCCCTATAGTCTAAACTCAGACTCAAGCTTCCAGTTAGGTCATGCCTGTACCTCTGTATACAGAGCATCATGAAACATGGATCCCAGTTTTTCTTGGTTCATGGAAGCTGGAAAAGCTTTTTTTTTTTTGCTTACGTTTGTTTTTTTTTTTTAATTTTAATAAGAACACTACGGTTTGTACATTTAATAATTTCATCTCTAAAAGGGCACCCGCAAGACAACATTCCGGTAATCATTAAAAAATTAGACACAATTAAATACAGCTTTTAGGATTCTAATCAAGATTGGAAAGATAAGTAGACTGCTTAACTTTTGACAGTGCTCAATGATGTTCACTAGATAAAATACTGTGATGTTCAGAACATTTTAAAAAAAGCAAAAAACCAAAAAAACACCAAACACCAGAATTCTTCTGATGGTGTCATCTGCTCATCTGACCCTCTACACTTAACTGATTCAGCTCACCCCACAGAAGACAATTCACTAGTTTTGCCTCGTTAATTTGTTGCCAGTTTATTAAAACTGAAACTGCTTATCACCAAGTCAGTCTTTGCTTTGCACAAGCAAACAACAGTGCCACCAGCATCTTGCCTTTTCAGTGACAGTAGCTCACCTATCATAGCTTGAAACAAGTCAACACTTCATCGTAAGTTTTTGAGACTTAGAAAAATTGGAAAAAGCAAGACCTAAAAAGGGAAGGCACAAGCGGTAAGGAAGCAAGCAAGGATTTGGGACAAGTTGCATTATTTCTAGTTTTCTTGCTTTCTACGTGCAGTTTATTCATTGATTTTTAATCACAGAATTGTCCTGGAAACACAAAGACACATAAATTTAGATTAAAATATGAATAATTTAATAAGTAAGGCTTGGTTAAACAAACACTGGCAGTGAGGCAGTCCAAAAACCTCAAAATAAATTTGATATCCCTACTCTGATTTAATGAAGAGATAAAGATGCATGCACACATTATATTACTATACATGCACAACTACTTAGTTTTGCTGTTTCTAAGTCTCCCAGTAAGGAACAAGACCTCAATGCACAAGTGCTTTTCTTTTCCAAGACTCGGCTTCGGGTATTTACATGCACACATCACTGGTGTCCTTAGAAAGTGAAATTTTAAAAATTGCTTTCAGTCACTGCGCAGCTGGTACTCACATGGCACAAGACCCTTCTCAAAGAGATGGCGTCAGTCTCTCAATACTGCGCTATACTGCAATTTTAAGTACGAAACAGACAAAACAATCATTTCCTAGCCAATCTTCTCCATTGCCACATCACAGTACAAACTAATACAAAAGTATTAACCTAGATACCATTAAATTTAACAATATAAATTTAAGGTGTATTCAGCCAGTTAATGAATACTAGTTTGATTACGAAAGTTCATCATTCCCAGCTGTCCTACCAAAAGTCGGAAGAGCCTTAAATAAAACATTCCAGAGGCTCACAAATCTGCTGTTCACAAATCTGATGATAACATTTCTTAGGAGATATCAATTCCATTTTGGCCAGGCACAAATGAATTAAGAAGAAAATGGTACTATGACTTACTATTTTAGCTCAAGTTCAGGCTGCTGACATCCCTAAAAATATAAAGGGCTGCACTTAGAATTATTATGTATTCTTATCCATTGACTGAAATGTTGTTTGGACTCTTTTTAAAGCCAGAAGTGGGCACAGAAAGGACATTTTATAGATCTTCCTCAGCTCTGCAGCTAATTCACGGTTACCATAATCACAGAAAAACTCAGTGACACAGGTCCGGTTAACTACATTCCTGACAAACATTTCCTTACACCCATGAAAAGGAAAGCTGAACAAAACAGTTACTATAGATTCCTCTAGAAACATCACCACATACATATTAGAGTCGCACATGACTGAAGAGCTAACGGAAGATCCGTATGAGAAATACAGCAACAAGTTTTCTTCCATTTACAAATCAGGATGCTAACGTCAGGCTCAATTTTACAGAAACTTAACAGATGTTTCTCTAGATTCAATCACAGGATTAGCAGGGAAGAGTATTTCAGTGTTTGCAGACCATTTTATAAAGCTTACGTCCAAAACAGTAGCTAGTAAATTCTACTCGCAGTGTAATTACATCCTGCACAAACCATCTTATCAGCTTTTATGCTGCTGTACTAAGGAACAATACAAACATTGCCAAAGTTACTGCATTCACTGCTATGTGAAGAATAAATTCATTTTGGAAACATTCTTAACCTCAACCACTACAAAAGAACTTAACACGTTGATTATCCAAATAATTTATTTTCCTCTTGAATAACATACGGATATCATTTTTAAAAATACACTATTGGTTACCCAATTTTCTCCTCCCCAAAAAGAATTTTCTCTCTCCCCAAAAGAATGCCTAAAATATTTATAGAAAAAGAGAGGACACTTGATGACAGCATTCTCCTTGTCTATACTAAGTTTCTTCCAAGAATCCAAAACTACCAATTGCTAAGAACTGAGGATCTACAAGGATCAGGTAGGACTTGCTGTTCTTTCATCATTTCCAAGCCATTAGATAAATGGCAGCCAAGTGTGACCTGATCAACTGCTGAGTGCTACAGCACATTGTCACAAGCTGAAGAAGGTGGTGTAGAAGATAACTATTCTCCACTGCATTTCTGGTGCAACTGCTATTTCACATTACTTTAGAAATTCAGGGTTACAGAAGAACATCAGCCTCATGATTCAAACTGTATTCCAAATGTTGTCTGGTTGTTTTCAGCTAGATTAGAATGTTTTTATTCATCATCTCATTTTTATTGCAGCCTTTTTTGCAATTTTTATTTTAAAGCACGTAACTTTTTCAGAGCAGGAAGAAAATGTACTTCAAACCAGAAAGAGCGTGTATAGTACCCAGTACAGAAGGATTCAACCTTACAGTGGACTCTAAAGGTCCCATTTTAACTCAAATGATGAACCACACAAAGCTATTTAGTAAGAATTATAGTGCTCTAGTGCACTAGAGGGAGCATAAGTAACCATACAGTTTGTGTTTTAGTTTGACTTTAGTTTCACAAGTCAATTTTAAGCAATAAAAGCTATCTTCTAAGGGTCCATTTAGATTTCTGCAGACAATCAGCATCTGTTTCTAATCAAACTGAGATGATTACCACATTAAAACTTTTAATTAGCATTTTGCATCATTTACAAACTGTTGTTCATTATGTTTATGACAGTGAAAAGGGACATCCCCACTAGCTATATATTCTTCAATCACATTTATTACTTAATTCCACAATTTTATAGAACATCACCAACACCGTATGTGCAAATAAATATATGCAGCTAGAATTACTGCAGCAAAATGCTAGTTTTCTCCATGACTGATAACAAAGTCATGCTTATAGTTCAAGGAGCCGTTAGAGATGGGTAAATAAAGACCACCTCCTCATGCATCCTGCCAGTGCACAAAAAAATGGCAAGTGCGTGTTCTCCCCTCCTTCCAGCCAACACTTCGCCCTTTTAGATTTAGGAGACATGTTCATATTCTCCTGTGAATCGAGCTTTATTTGGAAAGTCTGTAAGAAAATACTACAATTTACTTTAAGCCTAAACATCTTAATCAAACCTCACCCAATTTACCCAGCCCTCACAATGGTAGCTCCCTAGAATACTCGGGTTGCTTTGCAATCAACCCAATTATTTTGGGTTGCAGCCAGTTAGTAAAACTGCTTTGCAAAAGACGTTACTTTGCAAACAGACCTGCCAGTTGGCCTACCCAATCCTCAGGCTGCAGTACAATGGCCTAAAGAGTACTACGTACTGGTTGAACTGGATTCCCACGCTGCTAATACTTCTGCGGACAGGAAATCATAGGTCTCCCGAGGATTTTCTTCCTCTAATACATAACTACAGTCAACTACAAGAGGTAACTATAGACCTAGATATCAGTGGGGTTTTTTTTATTTGGAACGAAAAAACAATTTTTAAAAAAGGAACAGTCAATTCTGTGACAAAGCCACCACTTGGTTTCACTTAAATCTATCTTCTGACTTTCGAATGATTAAACTGAGAAATATATTACTTCCTTTGAAATTAAGTACTTTAGGATGAGAGTAACCTGTTATGTTTTTTAAAGTGCTAATGCTATACATGTTTTACTGTCTTATTTAACAAATTCTAGCATTTAGGGAAAAAAAACCCCAAACAACCTACTCCTAAGCATTTCCACATACAATTTTGTTTCTATTCTGACTTTAAGCATGGAGCTAAGTGACAGAACATGCATTTTTAGCTTACTTTGGCAATAAGGCATTTTCCCACTTAGACAGGCATCACTCCTGACCTTTGCTGTCACCTGTAAGACAAGCATCCTTGGTTTTCAAGCAAAGTGACAAATGTAAGATTCAAGTAGCAGGAAGCTAAGATAAAACTCAGAAACATTTCCTTCACAAATGCAAACTGCAGCCTCCTTGGACATAGTTACTGTTTTAGCTTGGCTTAAGTTTCCACAAATTAAAATTAGGCTCTAGACAGTTTCCACTTTCTTGCATTTTTCTCCATCCTGTTTGGGAAAGGAAAAAATACTATCTGACACCTCCAAAACACAAAGCCATAAACCAAATCAGAAGAACATTTTGGTTTATACACCTCGTACCAAAATGGGTAATTATAGTCACAGCCTCTTAATGGCTAGACAAGATATTGAGTATTTTCTTTTGCCTATATCTGTCCTTACTACGGACACAAATTAGTCCCATTCTCATTAACCCAAATCTGACTTTAGGGTCTTCTGTACCCAGTAAAGGCAGTCCTAAAATGTTTTTTGAAGAAGATAAACTACAAATATTTATACAACTGCCCCACTACCGAGATAAATGCTTTTGAAGAAAGCATAATAGGGATATCAGAAATTCTCTCATAGGAGCGCTCTGATCATAAAAGTGGAAATTAAAGAAGTTTAATTTCTCCTGCTTAAAGCTGCTAAAAAAGCACTTCAACCGCAACATCAAAGAGCTACTGTGGAAAAAAAAATTAACTCTAACACTAATGCATTTTGCTCTTTCCTTTTATTTTACAGTTCTTACTCTTTCCTCTCAAACGCTGGCAGATGCACTGCAGAGCATTAGCTCCCCCAACTGACTATTCCCATCTGCTATTCCTTCCCCATTACTACGATCCAAAGCATTTTATTAAAACAATGTGCTTTATAACAGCATTAAAAAAATTAAGATGGTTAATTTTGCAACAACTGGCAGTTACCCAAAAGTAAACCTAGAAGTTATTAGAAAAGTCATAATATCTTTTTAAATTTCAAGAGGCTTTTCAGAGGTGAAGAAGTTTTCAGATATTTTAAACAGGCTCTTTTATGCTCTGTGGAAAGGAAACAGCAACACAGAAAGATGTATTCAAGAAGAAATATACTACACTTTGAAGTTTTTTTCTTCTGCACACTGCAGAAAGATAACACAACAGAAGCATTGCAGGGAGTTTGAATTCAATTATACATCATCCTTATACCACAGATAAAGACATGATAGTAACTATTAATTTTCATTTCTCGGGGAAGCAACAAAGAGGAAATATGTCTATTTCAAGGAACGAACAATCTTAAGATAAGATGAAGGAAGGGTCACAGCAAATCAGAACAGTCAAAATGATGACCAGAACATCACTGAAAAATAAATTTAGGATAAAACTTTGCATTCTATTCCACTCCACATCCCAGTGTATCAAGTTAAATTCCTGGAAAGGTCCAGCAAAAAAATGAAAGCATCTGACAGCACTTAGGAGAAAACACAGGAGACAAGTTACAGCCCACGTGGATCTGTCAAAAAAAAAAATACTGTTAAGCTAGTCTGACTGCCTTTATAACAGTGCAACAGACTTCAGGGATAGGGAAAAAAACAGGTGTCATATCGTGTCAAAAACCCTTAAAGTCACTTTCATGAGCAAATGACCAATCAGTTCCACTGACTCTCCTATAACCTGGTTGCAAAACCAACTGGAAAAGCCATGCATGGAAGAATTTAACTCAATAATAGAAGGACGTATTACATCAAGTTCCACAACTATTTAATTTTAAACTAAGTTTTAATATTTTAGTTACTAACCTGCACATTAAAATAGGAGCAGATTACATCTTTAAATGCCATGAGGCTGGGGACACTGCAATGGCTGTAGAGAATGGGATCAGGCAAGAGAATCTGGTCTAAAACTGATGCCTGTATTTCAGCAGTGTTACATCTGAGCCAGTTCTGTACAAACAGAGGAAGACTGACTAACAAGCGGTGCTGAGAAAAGCAGTTGTGCAACCTCCCCATCTCCAGCTTGGGAGTCACTGTATCATGCTATTGAGGGGGGGAAAAATGTGAATACATGAATTTAATCTCCATGTCATCTTAGAATTGGTAATGGTTCAGCTGGAATATTCTGAGCTGCTGACACTGCACTTCAAAAAAGATGTTGCCTCACAAAAAAATGGCAAAGGACACCCACAGAAATGACAAACCACCACATACCAAGAAAGGCTAAAAGAAGAAACAACAACGTACAATTAGAGTCATCTTATATGTAGAAGGCAAATACAAATAGGAAAAAGAAAAGGAAAAAAAAAAAACACCACAAAAAAAACCCTAGCTTTCTCAATTAGCGGATAGAACAAGAAGAAATAGACTTGCATTACTGGAAGGTAGAGTTAGGTTTGACGTTAGGAAAAAAACTTTTAAGGAAAGTAAAGCAGCAGAATGATGACCACCACTGTGAGACACGATTATACAGGTGCCGGGGACTTTGCAAAGTTTGTGAAGTTTCCATGAAACTGTGAAGTTTTCACGCACAAAGGAAATGAAACAACTGTCATCTTCAAAGTGCTATTGAAAGAGTTAAAGGCAAAAAAGAGAAGAAATACATAGCCTTTTGAAAGCAACCACGGAACATTTTGGTCCACATAAGCAGAAGAGAGACCCTTAAAGAGTCCCCAGAGAGAGACAAAGCCGACTAGTTAAGATGAACAAGTTTCATGGCAAGTTTTTGCAAGAACCAAGTGGAAAGGAACCAGAAGCTCACTGAATCTTCCAAACCAACACATGATGTATCACAGACCTGCAGAGACCTTCAGCTGCAGATGCTGAAAGGACAGATCTCTCATTTGATGTCTAAGAACAAGTGGTAGGTCTTGCAGAGTTAAAATTACGCAAGGCAAAGCAGACAAAAGGCTGAAACTCAGTCTGAGAGCTTCAAAGGAGATACTTCTGACAGTGCCAAGTAGTAAATGGTATTCTAAGGAAAAGTACAGCTTTGCTACACTAAACGTAAGCTAGGAGAATATCCAAAAGAGAAAGCGGGAAAGATAAAACTAATTGAAAACAAAGAGCTGGTAGAAAAAAAGTATTTTTAATATCAGGTAAGCGTTGAGACCATAGTAACAGTGGTATCACACATCCATGAAAGAAAAAAGTTTGAAGAACTGAATCCTATTGCCCTCACCACAGAACAGAAAAAGGGTAAGTTAAAAGAAAAAAAAAAAATCAAAATATCCATAGCCATACACAATAAGAGAAAAGAGAAGCATGACTGGGTAGACTAGAAAGTAGTTTCAGTAGAGGAAGAAAAAGCTGTAGCTGAGAAACACCAGAAGGACGTGAAGTTGAAATCAGGATAAAGAAAAAACAATCATTAAAAATGCTACATGCAGTTAATTTAGTGATGAAATATTGAATACAATATTGGCAGGAGAGCTCATTACTTGAAGACAGACAGTGAATTGTTAAATTTTCTTCAAAATGCAAATCCTGTCAAAAGAAAGATTATGAACAACTTAAGTGCGGTATCAGTTTCACTTAAGCAGACTGTGGCATGGAAGTTAAGAGCAAAATTAGACATTGCTTCTGCTGAGATTTGTAGGAAGTAGGAATGTAAGATGCTGAGATGGTTAAGTTACAGAGAGTTACTTTGTGATTGGAGTAGGAGAACTACACCAATTTGAGAAACGGGAGAGAAAATGAATATGGCAGACCTGTTGCAGGGATTAGAAGTTAAAGGTCCCAGAATATGCGGCAGTTGTCCAAAAATGAATTAGAAAAATGACAGTTCCTATATGAAAAGTTCTATGAAAAGTCAATGAAGAGGAAAGTTCTGGTCATTGTCATTGTAGGGAACAGAAGGATTGAGCAACAGCTGAGGAAGAAGTCAAATTCATGGAAAGAAAATCCGTTAATAAGAAAGTGCTAATAACTACAGAAATTAACACGTAAATTAAATTCACAAGGAATAAAAAGAAAGATAAATTAGACATCTGCTAGTAGAGTTTCCTTCTAAGGAAACATTACTCCAAATACTAATTTACAGTAACTGGCATGTTAGTTGCCAATCGAGGGGACTCCACTTCTAACTATTGAGCAAAGCTCAGATAGCAGTATGACAAGGTAACTTTTGACCCAATTTCTCCTTTAATGCTATAAAGCATAAGTTGGCATATGTTAGAAGAGGAAAAAAAGTGTAAATAAAACTCTAAAGAGAATACTCTCATTGCTTTTCCAAAATATCTTAAAACAACTGCTGAAATAAACAGAATATATTAGAGGTGCCTATTTATATTTCAGAAGCATGCAAAAATCCAGCGTAAAATCTAGGAGCTACTGTGCAATATGACATACAAAGACACAGCCTTAAAGGGTAAGAAAAAGATAAGCGGCATACAGAGTGAAAGAAAGCATAAATGTACTCTGTTTTTATGGCTTCAGGTTATCATCTTCGCCATGATTAATTACTTCCCCAGGGTTAGGTCCTGTAAGATCAAATACATGAACAATAGGAAGCTCAACACCTTAATTCGGGAATTTCTAGAACACCAATGACCCAGATATCTTGCAGTTTTCTTCAAACTTACAGACACACTGAAAGCTTTTCAATAACAACTTGTGGCAGTTGCCATAAATATTTTGATTATGTCAAAAAGGCTATCAGAACATCAAATTGATAAAGTAGGATTTATCTCACACTATGAAGGTCTAAAAGCACTATTATAACAAAAAAGCGTAAGTATGATCATTTCTCAAGGGCTTCTGATACGGGCATGCACAGCCAGCAACAAGAAAAAAGGGAAAAGAACGAGTGAAAAGGTTGGGGTAGGAACAGGGGGAGGAATGGGGAGGGTGCATATGTAGGAGAGCATGTGGGAAACCACACAGCCAACCAATGTCACTGATAAAGTTACATGACAAAACAGGGCCCGGGCATAATGCCAACTGACTCCAAACAGGTCTTGCATCACAATCTAGCAGAAATAAAATCAGGCACTCCTAACTTAAACAAAGGAAAACACCAGATACCCACAGCTTGTGGCAAGAAAGAAAAACAACGTTCTAGTTAAAGTCCAAGTGTCACTCACCTGTAAAACCATTTACTTAATGTATTTCCTTCATATACTGAAGAACTTACTTTGGGATTAAAATATTTTCTTCAATGACTATAATATTTAAAATATTCATTATATTTCCCTTTAAATATCTTAAAAATCTATATTAGTGGCTTTTGCTGCCAGAAACTGTCAGGCATTATTGCTGTAATTACTCATTTATAGTAAGATTTTAATGCTTTAATCTCCTAAATTAATGTAAATCTCAACTGCACACCTGTGTTTATATATTCTCTTTGATGGGCTCTGTCACCTTAAATGTCAGCATTTACTTCTCTTGAGTGCTGCTTAAGGATTTCCTGTGCTCCCTATGTGACTGACTTTGCACATAGATGATTTAATGTGCCTTGAGAGCTGAAAATTACATGCCATACATAAAAAGCTTCAGTACTTATCTGGATGATGACAGTACTGTCCCTTAAAAACCTTCTTTCTTTTCATTTTTTTAAAGTACATGAAGTATAGAATAGACTGAAAACATTCTGAAATACCTTCAGAACCATTCCATGAGTCTCCTGTTACTGTAATAGAAAACCATTCAACATATCAAGGGAAAATATTCTCAAAGTACAGATTAAAAGTAAGCAAGCTCTTAGAAACAGGGAACAGATTAGTAAATATTTCTTGTTCGCAAAAAAAAAAACCACCAAGAAACAATTGTACAGCAGAATCTTCCTCTCATATTTAATGTCCCATATTAAAGTGTCAAGAAAGGCAATGTAGCACTTCTTTCAGGACAAGGAAACAGCAAAAGCAGCAAACTCTCACACGTGAACATATTCAAATGCTGACAAACCAGGTAACACTAAAACAACATAAACTTATGTGACCAGGTGAAAAACGAGTGAGTCATGGATCCATGTGTAGTGGTGGGTTTTTTTAAAGAAAAAAAATAAGTTTAGTTTTGAGGCAAGACTATTAACCAGTCTTCCAGTCTCGCCTCCCTTAAGTAGTTCCCCAAAATTTGGTGGTCACCTGACAGCAAGCCGTCTTGACATTACATAAAATGTCAAGACAGACAAGATTACAGACTGAAGTCCAGAAATTAGTGTCAAACAAGGATAAAAATAAGCTTTACTGAACAAGACAACTGCAGAATTACTGAATAGAAAGTTTAACAAATGTTCCTTTAAGTCCAAAGCTGTAAGCTGAACAACTAGATCCTTTTTGCAAGACAGCTGGATTTTAACTAACATGAAGCAAATGCTATTCAAGTTGCCATTTTCCCAGGGAACAGGTAGCATCAACTGAAATACCCCACAACTGGCTATCAATTAGATGACACTGCTCTTAGAAAATGACATTTTAAATGAGCTAGTAAATACCTACAATAACATTTTATCAAAATATTATTTCCTAAAAGCTGTTATTGTAAAAGTGTCATGTAATAAGTTCTGCTCCCAGGCCAAGCCTAACCACTCTCAGGAAAACACATGGAAGGGACTTCTGCCAAATAATGCATCACAGAGTGAGTGAGTGAGTGTCTGTGTTTATAAACTCACTTTTATTTGCCCCCCAGAAGTTTTAACTACTGTAAAAGGTAAAGTCCAACAGTTAAATTTCTTCAGTGTTTTCCTATTTACTGGAAAGGAGGCTATATTGTAAACATCACCTTTGACATATGGTTCAACTACAGCTTAGGAAACACGGGGTAAATTCTGAATTGTTTAAGTTATCAATACAATAATTTTGAGGGGGAAGCTATTCATGAAAGGTATATAATTGATTTTATTAAGATAGAAATCACCTTCAAAATTGATTCTGTTTTAATTTTGAAAAGATACCAAAAAGAAGAGAGAAGAGCTACTCCCAGATACTACAAAGTACACTACCCTGTATTATTTTTGTACTATTTGCAAGCAAAACAGCACTTCATCAAAACACTTTCTTTTGCCAAAAAAAAACCAGTTGTGGTTTTGTATTCTGATTAACAGCCCAACACTTGTTACACTAAACAGAATGCTTTAACCAAAAGGAATAAAGAAAATAGTTTCACTCCTGACCCAAACCGCGGCCAAAAATCAAAAGCTGAAGAAAGTTATTGCCGGAGATGTTGAATACATCCCCTCAGAAGTAGAGAGCATTGAGTTTTTCAAACTGAGAAGTAACAAAAGTAAAATTTCAAATAATCCTCATCAGTCTCTATTCTTGGCCACAACCTAGCCCTCGCCACTGGTGACGTGACAACCTCTTCTTATCCAACCTAACATATCTATGCTTAAAGAAAAGCAAAACACCACTGTCATTTATGTAAGTTTCTTCCCCTCCACCATGTACAAGTAACTGGAAGAGTATCAGTTGTCAACAGCTCCAGCAGGCTTTCAATCTCACTAACAGTCAAACATCTACATTAGAGTTTAAAATAAATGTGTAAATAATTAAAAATTTACAGAAGTTGCTGCACAAAAGAAAGAGTAAGAACGAGGTCAACCATTCTCACCCCTCCACTGTTACTCCTGCTTTCTTTCTACCCTCTACCTTTCTTGACATTTTATTCAATACCCCATGCTCTACTTCTTGCACATGCTGGCATAAATTGGTAGGATAATATAAACATTAATATTTCAGGGCAGTGTAAAATTTTGAGCAGCAAACCAATGTTCCGGCAGGCTGAGCAGCACCAGTCCAGGCATCTTGCACACTTGCCAGAAAACAGATTGGCGAAAGCTATTTCCTACAAGTGATTAAAACGCAAGCTACCTGTTAGTAGTTCAAAAAAGTATCTCAAATATAAACTCAAAGCAAACTCATTTTCAGAAGGCCCAGGTTCCAGAGGCTTCTTACAGAAGTACTACAGGTGGACTAAATCAATGCAGCAACAGCTTTGTAAAAACATTTCAACTTACCTAAGCTTCAAATTTCCATAATTTATACTAAGTTTATACTAAATGTAGAGAAGCTTATTTTCACAAACATTGTAAATATTTTGAATGATCATAGTCCTATGCATATTCAAACACAAATTCATTAATCTGAGGTCATCATCTTTAATCTGAATACTTTGACCAGTTTATAGCCTCCCTTTTACAAGCAAAGGGCATCTTTATAACCATGTAGAGCTCCCCAGAGCAAATATTTACTTATTTTAACAAATCCCTTCCCATGTATTTTGCTCCATTAGCAATACAAATGTCAGTGACAGGACATAAGAAATGCTATTATAAAAGTGAAAACATTCATTTTCATTAAATTTCATTTCCATTTTTATTTTCAGAATGTTCTTGTTCTTTGATAAAAACGCTCTTTAATCATGAGATCATAAGTACTATCATTTCACATTCTTCGCAGCTGACTGTCATATAAAAAATTCAAAGTCTGATATTTTTTCCTTCTAGTGTTAACAACTTCATTCTTTCCAAAAAATTGCTAAATAAGATCTTCGGTGCTATAGTCTTCAAAGATCTTCACAGCTGCTTAAATATTATCCCTGAGTGAGACTGAAGACTCCTTGATTGTATAAAGCAATAATTCTCAATCTATAATTCAGAAGACCTCAGAAATTAGTTTGCAAAACCTCTGCAAAAATTGTAAGAATACACATCTCACTTTCCCATGGATGTAAGTAAACATGAAAAGGAGAGAAGTGACAGTTACTGAATTCGCAGTGTTTAGCTTCACTTTGTTGTTGCTGTAATTGAAGACAACTGTGACAAAGCTGTACAAGACAATCCACTTATTCCCCCTCTCCACAAAAAAGCTGACCAGTTCTCTTATTAAATACTGAGAATCGCTTTTTACAGTGGTTCCTAGAATTGTTAACTGGAGACACAGCTACGCCAGACTACACCGAGGTCTGAACTTCAGCAGCTCTGGCCTATCTCAGATTGCAATTCTGAGATGCAGAACCATTACCCAGAAAATGCAAGGTGCCTGTCTTCTCTTTAAAGAAATTTAACTAACTTTCTTAGGATACCTTAAACAATTAAAATCCAATAGGAGAATACCTATCAGTTTACCAGTAGAGAAACTGGATTGCAATACCAGAACTTATTTCCTTTCCCTGGAGACCATTCCCTTTTCTAACAGGCAGAACAGAAAGTTCGATTCCCATCTTGTTTTATGCACGGTAAGGCATGAAAACATTGTAACTTCTAAGAGAGAAGTATGTATAGCACAGTCCATCTTCATTTCCCTTTTAAAGCCTTGTACAAATCCAACACAGAGAAAAATAATCATGCTTTTACACTGGCCTTATTTTTTAGTGGCCTCTACATAGCACCATAGTTTAGACCTAGTTCAGATACATATGGAATTCCTTATTAATATTCAAATATTTTACACGATAGTGCAAAGAGGGATCAGTTTTGCATAAACTCGCACCAGAATTGGAAGGGGAAAAAACAGCAGAAGCGGGGAAGTAGATTTTCAATGAAATGCTGCTTTGTTGCCTCAGTAGGTGTAAGAAAGTAATACCTTCTTAATCATTTTGACGTATTGAAGGTACATTCAATAGCACAGAACCAAGCCACACTCCTAGCTATTTCCAGCAACCTGCAAACATTAATGTATTCTCACAAATCTGAATGCTGAAACTGTGACAGGACAATATGAGACTGGGGAATAGGCAACGGAAATACAGCTCCACAAACACACCATTTACTGAAAGGGCTGTTGAACCAAAGAATGACATCTCTAATAGTCTCTCAAAGACCCAGGAAAGCCCATGTGTTACTCTTTAGCTAGACAAATTCATTCTCAACACTGCACAAGTCATCTTTCATCATCAACATGCACCGCTGCCAGATCTTTCAATCCAGCAACATAACGCACGTCAGTCACATATTTTAGAATATTTAAGCTCTTTAATTAAGCTGTATTTTAAGAGAAAGGTTTTTTCAGTAGAGTGATGATCATACATTAATTTTTATTGATTTTACTCTGAGAGCTACAGGCAAAGCTGGAGTTTCCTAACAAAACAGTTCATAGCTGCAATGCAAAACTTTACTGAAATCATAAATGCAGAAACCGCAATAGATGTTTTCCTTTAATCCACTCAGACAAATGAAGCCATATATAACAGTAGGAACTCTTTTGTAATATCCCTAAAGCATCTCAAGAGCAACAGTTGTTTGTCTATACAGAATTCGTATGTTTAAGGTTTTTCAAAAGTTGGCAAAGAACTAGAATGGCATTGTTTGTTAATTTGCTTTTGTAATTGCCCATTTTTCAGTTACGTGTTGGTTGACTGAGGCAGACTGAACTTCTCTTGTTGCGGCACAAAATTACATCCCTTAATCCTCATTTCTGTGGCATGACTATTCTTCAAGTTCAGAAGTTCTGTGTGGTTGTTTTTCAAAGCCACAAGCACACTTTTTGTTTTTTTCACACAGAAGTACTAAAACTATCTTAACGAGAATTTAAAAAAAACACCAGGCACATGCTATACAATACAAATTCAGAAAGTAACATACTTACAGCTTCAAAAGATAAGTTAACATGTTCCAGGAACTTCTGTCGTAAACCGTCAGTCAGTTCATTGAAGCGGTATCGCAAAAGATCCATTTCTTGTTGAAGAAACCAACGCCTGAGATCCTCACTGCAAAGAAATAATTTAAAAAAAGAACAAAACAAACCATAATACATTTTCTGATTACATATTCCCTCTTTCTTTATAAACTAGGCATCAAATCTAGTGAACACAGCATTAAATGTAGTGCTGCCTTCAGCATGCGACCCACAAACTGAGGAGTGTGGAAGGTAGGAAACCTTCAGGAAGGAGCACTCAACCAGAAAAGACTTTTGAAGAGAAGCATGACTGCGAATGTTTCGGAAGAACAGAGGTAGTCAATCTCAACACTGAAAATTGCTCTGTAGCTATCAAAGCTGTTAGTCTCTTAAATGGTACTCATTGTTTCTTACTCGGTTTAGATAAGAATAACCAACTGCAGGTAACATTCTCCTTTGGTATTTAGAGGACAGCTTTTTTTCCTTCAACATGGCACAATATTTCTTCATTGTACAATTAACATCACAATTAATCTGATGAGGCAAATACATTATGAAGCCTACTTCTCACTTTTAGGGTATTCTCCAGCTGAAGGAACACGCACGTATCTCAGATACTATAATAACAGTGCTCTATGTTAGGCAAAAAAATACCCTGGAAGCAGACAAAAGGAAAATATATGACAATGAACTTGGGTGAGGAACACAAATAGAACATCTAACACTTGGCAAAAGAGCAGAAGGGGTTTAGCAGCTGCAGGTGAACAAGTAGAAGAATAAAGAAGAACACAGGGACAGAAATCAGTAGACAGCATTAAAGCAAAACACTGAAGCCAGTCTCTGAGTACTCATATTCCTCTGTGTATGCTGGATCGCTAACATCCCAGCACTCAGATTCCCAGGCATCAGCATGTCACTCAAAGCTATAGCGAGCAGGTACAATAATAATAGTAACAAAAGCCACCCTGCACGTACAGGCACAGAATGCAGATAGTAGTGTATCTTGCTGTTACAGGGCATTCTTTTAAACTGTCCTCCAAGAGCTACACTGTTGGCTACTGTCATGACAATTCATAGAGCACAGAAATACTGCAGTCGTACATGTTCTCCTCACAATATTTAAGGATCTTTTCCCAGAGGGGATCAGTGAATCACAACAGAGTTGTTTGTGTTCTTGTGGACAAAACCACTGCTTGAAGAAAAGTAACTATTATTCGAATCATAATTCCAGATGGGAAGGCTCTGTTAAGGTGCTTTGTCAAGTATAGCCCTGTGGACAGTTTCAGTTCTTGGCATGTATTAATAATCTCTGCAACTTAAAATGGAAGTTAATGCTTTTATGACTGATCTTCTGTGATTATCTTGGACAGTAACAAAATCTCTCTTTCTTTTTACTCTTTTCCTAATTCATCAGCCTTACACTGCATTTCTTTTCCTAAGCAAAAAAAAAAAAAAAATTAAGCATATATAGTTACTTTGGAAGCCAGCCAGTCTCTCGTCTTCCTTTCCTTCAGAAGAGTAGATCAAAGGCTGTAATCCTACCTACCAACTTAAGTTACCAAAATAAGAAAATATTACTGTTATCTCTAATACAATACACACAAACTACCTGGATTCTTCCTACAGTTGACAGACTAGCTGATGAGCTGGTTTACGCTACTGTATATGTCCAGCATATACTTTAAAACTGACTTTCCTAGGAACATAATCATTAAGGCATTATTTATGTTCATTTCTTCCTTATGTCTTTGCAAAAATTTCTATCATTTCTAAACCCAAATCCCATCTTATACTTGTTATTAACATTTAAAGAAATTGCACACTCTCATTCCAGACACATATTAGCAATAATGCTTATCAAAACTGCAAGCTTAACTGAAAAGCAGTGTCACTGTCATTAGATAACTAACCAAGCTGCTGCTGCTGAAGATGAGACAGTTGCAGATAGTTGAAGTGCAGACGTTAGGAACGTCTCCTCGTTTTTTGCCACTTCACTTTGTGTGCAGAGTAATCAACAGTTTAAATCAGATCAGTAGATTCCTGACTAGAAAAATAATATGAAAGAACAGTTACTTTCACATCAGGGAACACCACTGGGGGGCGGGGGGCATGGAAATCAATCCTCTTCACTCCCTAAAGAGCAGTAGGAAAGACCAGCATATTTGTTATGAAGCATCAACACAGAAGTACTTCAGAAAGACGTGAAAATCCTCCTAAATCCAGAGCCTAAGACTAGCAGCTTCCATTCCACAATTAAATATGAGAGTTCAGTTACCAACAACTTCATGTCAACTTGCGAAAAGCCTGGGCATGGGCTAGAGCTCCATTCTACTAGGCAACCAACACCGTAAGATTCCTCAGAGTTTGAGTTTCAAAAGGTAGACAGCAAGGGAAGCATGGGTATACAGAAAGTACACAAAAGTAAACGCTAGTCAAGGTAAGGGGCAGCAATTTCAGCACACAAGTCTAATTTATCATACAGGGAAAAATGGCAGAAAGTGGAGAAAAGGCCTTGCTAAGTTTGATAAAGAACTTATATCTTTGTTATGCAACACAGACACACAAAAAAAAGAAAAAAATATACCAAACACAAAAGTACGTTTGAAAGTTTCCTGAACAGAAGAGTCTTGCTGTCAGAGCAGAGACAAGACTTATTTCTTCCATCTTAAGTAAAGTGAAGATTATGCTCCTGTGACTTTCAAGATTCTTCATAACTAATCTGATAAATGACGAGAGATGTAACAGTCAGAAGCAGAAGTCACGGTCACAGCCAACACGCAAGTAAAATTCTCTTCAGAGCTGTGTTTGCCACGAAAGTGAGTAAAACAAGATTATTCTATTTCCTGGTCTTGACAGATATAAGTGACATTATAAGAGGTGTGAAAGAAGGGTATGGATGAGACTGTTCACTCAAGACTATACATACCATATCTCACCAACATTTAGATGGGAATAAGCTTTAAAGTCTTGGATTTCAGAAGGCAGAAGAAGGACAATCAAGAGATGACTACATTACAAATTTAACTGACAAGAATGGTGGAGCTGGCCACTTCAGAACATGAGAAAACCAAAACAAAACAATCCCATTTTATAAGTGAGGACTGATGCAAACTAGAAAAAAAAGTTGATGTAAACTCATACCCCTGGGTGGCACTGTTGGCCAACTAGAAACTTTAAAAGGCAGTGTCACAGGAAAACAAGCCTGTAAACACAACTGCCTGGCAGGCCACAGGGAACTGAATTCAAGCTAGTTTGCAGTTATGTCTATTTAAGTATGCTTTTTCAAACACTCCTACCTTAATAACTTGCATCAATTAACCTAAGGATTTGTGCCAAGTTTATTTTTCTGACCTAGTATGATAAAAACTTAGAGAACAGCATATTCTATTTGCCTCCCAATTTTATCTTTTGGGGAACATGCCAGTTTTACCATACAGAAATATCTCACCCCTGAAATAGCTGCTTTTCAAGAGAGAATGAAGAATGCTGTGTACAGGGTCACCTCACAGTGTTTAAGATGCTATTTTCCATTTTACAAGTGATCGTTAAGTCCACCTTTTCAAAGGAAAAAAAAAATACTTTAAGTGGAAATTGACTATCAAGCTGCTTTATTGCAACACTGCATCAAACTATCTCCATATAAACGGGAACACAAAAATACCTTTGCAAGTGGTTTAAAAAGAGTGCCCTGGAGCCCCATCCAAGGCCTCTCCTCTCTAAGAAGAGGTCTTTCCCCCTACACTACAAAGCCAGACTCTTTCCTGCTGCTTCTGTGGCCCAAAATAGCTTGTATTCATTTCTGCACAGTGGTTCACCTTCAACAAGCTGCCCACCTCTGCCCTGCCTGTAGTCTAATTCTTAAGATACTTCCCTGAAACAGGGCTTGAAACATGTCTCCCATTTATTTCCTAAGCAAGCACTGAGGTCAAATAAGCTGTTATACAAAAGGATCTTCTTTTAAAAAGATAGCTTGCAGAGAAAAAGAAAGCAGTCCAGTTATCTGCATCTGTCATTAATTCCAGGAGATTCCAGAGCCATTATAGAGATGCAGGGCAGGAGGCGAGAGGAAGATATCACATCAGTGATAGATGCAGATGTTTAGCCAAGTCCCTGCTTGGTTATTTCTGAGTGAGGCAGCCTTTCACTCAGCATGCTGGTCATGGTCATTCACGTACGCCTTCCATCCTCCTCAGCACAGTGGACAAAGCTTCGGGAATTCCACTCCTGAACCAAGTACCTAACCTTCAGGCTTGTATTGCCTTCTGTGAACTTGAACCAAACTCAATTTTCCTGAAGCCACAGACCAACCAAAAGTAGATGCCTCTTGAATTCCAGATCAGATTCTTGCCACCTGACAATTCTACTTTTCAGAACAGAAGAACTTTCTTCAAATGTGTCACTACCACCACACCCCTGGTACCTCATCTCCCATGGAAAAGCAATGGTCCCATCTAAATAAAAACTGAACACTTAAAGTAGTTTTACAAGAGAGGATAATGGAAACCAAACTGACTATTCAAAATGCCACTAGGTGCATAATAAGAAACATTAAGTTTTCAGGGACTTTGAGCCCCACGCTACTTAAGCATACTACCTTTTTGGGGGATTTGATAGAAACTTGCAATGTAGGTAAAGCAAGATATTTTCTTTGAAAAATCTGTAGGACCAGTATAACTCAGGGATTTTATAAAAAAAAAAAAAACACACAACACACACAAGCGCTACAAAGAAAACAGTATTATGTCTGTTATTCATAATCACAAATAATACACGCAGAATAAAGAAGGGTAGTAGGAATTTCAGTTCTAATTCTGTTATTTCTCTTCCCACTATCGGAGTCCCTGCAGTGAAGGCTGCTACTGACCCCTCACATCCACAACCTGTTCCTCATTGCACAGGCATCACAGATCTAGCTGGCTCATCGATCACGTACATCAACAAACTGTCTTCGGCACAGCCCAGATGCCTTTTGAAAGGGCAACATGATGGTATGTGAATAATGCAGAAGATTTCAGGATGGTTAAAGTCACCCAGGGCCTCTCATGGTGAGGTTTCCTCCACCTGGAGGCTTTTGAGGCCTCTGCTACTTCCTATTCTGATCAGATGGTCTGTAGCAGTCTCCTACCATGTTGTTAGCCATCTTAGTCTGTTCTCTAACACTTCAACACTCTCAACTGTCTCATGACCCATTCCAAGGAAAAGCCCCATCCATTCCAGCTCCAAATCTAGAGCACAATCGCTCCTACTCACCTTCCCAGTCTGTTTTTGCTTATGAATCTGTGCCCATCCATAGCAGCACTTCAGTCATGTCAGCTATCACTGTATCATAATAAGCATTCTACCACACTCATCTAATTTAACCAAACTATATTGCAACCTAAAGCACAATTGAATTAACAATTCAAAACAGTACACACTTCATATTTGCTAGATTTAATTCCAAAAAAAGGAGTGCAATGGCAAGGAGTCAGGAGTTCACACTGATGCTTAACAAAGCTCCTAAGAGACATAAAGCACTGACAACCTCTCTAATTTCATCCAAAAAACTACAGCTGAAGCAAAAGGAATACACTTGATGAGACCAACTTTGTGCCCGAGATTTCAAAAAGCAAAAAAAAAAAGCCTGCAGTGTAACCATCCATGGCACTGAATTTGGAAGAAAAGCAGAGTCAGTAGAGGAAACCTCAAACTCAGATAGTATTTTTAGTTTGCCAGAAAGGAGGCTCTCTCTTTAGACAATATAAAGCCGATTAACATAGTCAGGTCTTTGGTCAGTAATCAACAGTTTAAGCATATGCAGCGGTTAAGCTAATTTAAATTAAATTATCAGTTACTGAGAATGCCTGACAAACACTTAATACTGGTGTGCTTTAATCTCAAAAAATATGTCAAGAGGAAGAGGCTCAAGTCAATGTTCTGTGCTGTGCTGGTTTTTGCTGGGATAGATTTAATTTTCTTCACAGGACCTGGTATGGGGCTGTATTTTGGATTTGTGCTGAAAACAGTGTTGATAATACAGGGATGTTTTAGTCACTGCTAAGCAGTGCTTACACAGAGCCAAGGTCTTTTCTGCTCCTCACATCACCCCACCAGCGAGTAGGCTGGGGGTGCACAAGAAGTTGTGAGCGGTCACAGCTGCGACAGCTGACCCCAACTGACCAAAGGGGTATTCCATACCATATGACATCATGCTCAGTATATAAAACTGGGGAAGAAAAAGGAAGCGGGGGGACATTTGGAGTTATGGCAATTGTCTTCCCCAGTAATTGTTAACATGTGACGGAGCCCTGCTTTCCTGGGCATGGCTGAGCACCTGCCTGCCAATGGGAAATAGTGAATGAATTCCTTGTTTTGCTTTGCTGGTGTGTGCGGCTTTTGCTTTGCCTATTAAACTGTCTTTATCTCAACCCACAAGTTTTCTCACTTTTACCCTTCTGATTCTCTCCCCCATCCCACTAGGGAAGAGTGAAAGAGCATCCGTATATGACTTAGTTGCAGGCTAGGGTTAAACCAAGACATGTGCGTAAAACCCTGAAGTTTATCCTTTTTTTTTTTTTATTACAAAATCTTGATATTAATTTTGATTCCAAGTACCCCTTTTCATCACAGTTGAAATCAGGTTCCCAGCAAAAAAAAAAAACCAAACTGCTTAAGCATACTCTCTATTTAGTAGCCATGCAACTCTAATGTATCTGTAATGTCTATAATAAAGCAACGTAGCATCTGTATACATGTAAAATTAATAACAAGAGTACAGCATAATCCAAAAAGTACTTACGACTGACAGTAAGCAAGGCGTAGTATGAAATGAGAGATATGGTCTTTTCTTCTTGCCTCATAATCATCCTCAGCCAAAGCCTAGAGAACATATTATTATTATTTCAGAGAAATAATCTCTGCCAGATTAAAAATCCACAATTATTTATCATTGCTGTTCAACAGTGTATTAATACTCATCTTTAAGACAATAAATGCAAGATTATTAAAGAAGGGGGTTGTCCTAAAGAAAGAAACCTATACTCTCAAAGAAAAACTACATCTCTGACAAAATGACAGCATTTAAGTTTTAGGAACAGCACTTCATCACCTGTACTTTTATCCAGAATTCCTGAGTGGTATAAAGAAAATGGTGCAAAGTGCAAGAGAGTTCCCTTTTTTCATTGTTACTTACTTTGTAGGGAAACTTAAGTTTCCTGAGCTCAGATTCCAGCTTCGTTTTGTATGATTCACTACTTCTGACATAGCTGACACCAAGGTTTTCAACTACTTTGAGCACTGGAGGGAAAAAAAAAAAAAAAAGAAAAAGAAAAAGTCTACGTTAGAGACAACATACTGAAAAGAAATCTAACAGTGTCATGTCTTGGGAAATGCACAAACTGGGGTTAGGCCACAGGAATTGCTTTTAGTGGCACGAGGAGCAAAGGAGTAAGAAACGTGGAGTATAAGGTGTTGCCCACCTTACCCTGTAGCCCACAAGTCCTGAACAGCTCACCCAGCCCTGACATCCACCCAGTCAACACGGAAAAAGGAGAAACCTAACTCTGCCACATCAGTCCCTGAACATCAGTTTCCACTGTAATGACGGAAACCTTGGGTTCCGTGGTTTTCTGGAGTTCAGGGCAAGCCTTGCTCCCAGCTACGACCTGAATGGCTGTACTGAGAGACAACAAACAGGTCACAACACCTAGGAAGCGAAACATGCTCATAAAAACCAAAACGACACAGTCCCGACCGCTGTACACCCAACGCTCGATGTGAAATCAGTCACAGCGCTCTGAAATGCCTACAGCAACACATTTTCCCTTAAAGGGGGTTCATTTCAGCTCGAGCAGGCAGCCAGTTCACATTAATAACGGGCAAAGAGAGCATCTAAACCCGCCAAAAATAGGTAGACAGGAAGAATCAACAGCTTCGGGGCGGGGAAGGGGGGGGGGGGGGGGGGGGCGAGGACGCTACTCACGCTTCAGGCGGTCGATGGCAAAGCTCTCAAACTCCACCAGCGAGATGTTTTCCGTGGGGGGCTCCAGGTAGAACTGCAGGCTGTGAGGGTACAGCTCCCGCCGGTCCCCCGCCAGCCGCGCCTGCTTCAGCCTCCCTCGGCCGCTGGTGAACTGCATCTCCCCCGCCGGCGGGCCTGGGGGCGAGAGGGGCGCTCAACCACGAGGGAGGCAGCGCGGGGGTGGGCGGACAGGGGAGGGAAGGAGGAGGCCGCCGGCGGCCCTCGGGTCGGACAGGGCCCACCCGCCACCGAGCCGCCCCGGGGCTGCCTCCGGCCCCCTCCCGGAGTGACCAACCCCCCGGTTCCCACGGCAACGGCCCCCGCCCGCCGCCACAAGGCAGAAGCCCCCACCTGCCGCCGCGCCCCGGCCAAGCGCCCCGGCTTCCCGCGCACGGCCAGCCACGCCCACTTCCGCCCCGCCCCCCGCCGCCGCCCGGCCACGCCTCCCGCGCGGCTATTGGCTGGCGACAGCGAGGCGGGCGGGGTGACCGGGGGGAGGTGCCTGCAGCCAAGATGGCGGCCGCCGCTGAGGGCGGGAGGGCTGAGGTGGGTGCGCGAGTGCCGGAACGGGCTCTGCGGGGCCCGGCCCGTCGTACCCAGACACCTAGACGGACTAAATGGGGCTTTTTGTCTGGATTTGCGGACAGCGCGTGGCATGCTGTAACTAACTTTGTGTCAGTTCATCGTTTTCATGACTGAAGATGTGTGAAAACGCTTTTCCTTCCCCCCCCCCCAAAAAAAAAAAAGTTTGAATTTCTGAGAGGCTGAGGGATGGCTGCGGGTGTCTGGGTGTCTGTGGCTTCCACCACCTGGCTGCCTGCAGGCATCTTCAATATTCACAGAGAATCGTAGAATGGTTTACATTGGAGGGGACCTGGAAGATCATCTGGTTCCACCCCCCCTGCCATAGGCAGGGACACCTCCCACCAGCCCAGGTTGCTCAAAGCCCCATCCAGCCTGGCCTTGGACACCTCCAGGGATGGGGCATCCACAGCTTCCCTGGGCAGCCTGTGCCAGTGCCTCACCACCCTCACAGTAAAGAATTTCTTCCTAATATCTAATCTAAATCTACCCTCTTTCAGTGTAAAACAGCTGCCCAAATCCTATCACTACCCTCCCTGATGAAGAGTCCCTCCCCATCTTTCCTGTAGGCACCCTTTAGGTACTGGAAGGCTTAAATATGGCAGTAATGGGGCTCCCCAGGGATCTAAAAGAGAGTTGTGAGAAACACGCTCACTGTATTGAATTTTAGTCAGGGGCAAATTCGGTGGAGCAAAGGATATTTATTACAGCGCTGGGAGCTACACAGGGGATTTCTCCTCCTGTGCCTCAGTTTCCCTGTTACAAACGCGGGTTTTTATTCCATATTCCTCATGCCTATTCATGTTTTTTCTTCAAAAACATTTGCATAATCAATGAGTTTCCAGAACACAACCTCCCCCCAATTACATAGTCAATGAGCTCTTGGAATGCAACCCACCCCCAAACATGCCCCCTCCCCTCTAGCGGCACAGGCGCTGTGCTTCTTGGTGGTCCTTGAAGTCTTTATCACCATGTCCTTCTGGTGGCTTCTTTACTCTTCACACTCCTGTGGTTATCTTAGCTAATGACATCACCTTTTGTTTTTCACAACGATCCAGTACCTTCAACTGTTGTTTTCTTTTGATATCCCATCTAACACTATCCCTTCCCCCAAACACATAACAAGCACATACCTATCTCAGCTAAAGCCATAGCAAGCACATATCTATTGACTATATAGCAAGCACACACCCATCTTAGCCGAAGCTGTAGGAAACACACATCCATTTTAGCTGAAGCAAAATTCTTTTGCTAAATTACTTATTACAATTCCACCCTTTTTCTTTTTATCATTTAATTTTGCTGAAGCGTTCTACATTCATTCTACAGGATTCTTCCCTTTTAGTAAGAATTCGAGTGGCTTCTTCAAGGTCTTCTTTTTTCTTGGGTTTTCTCAATATCATGAGTTTCTGAGGCCTTGATGCTGCCATCCTTGGATCTATAGACGTGGCCTTATCTGCATTCCTTGGATTACACTGCGAATTAATCTTATGAAACAAGGTATTAAACAAGGCAGAAATAAGAAACTTGCTAAGGCACACAGCGAAACCAGTCCCAATTTCTTCCACCAAACAACCCCTAGCAGTCCATCCCACCAACTGGCATCTGCTATTGATTTCCATTTTTGCACCGGTACATGTGCTTTTTTCCAGATATCAGTAGTGATTCCTCGTACTGCTTCTCCATTATCATCAATTTTTAAACAACAATCAGATATGTTGAATTTTCCACACACACCCCCCTCTACTGCTAGCAGATAGTCTAGTGCAAGCCGATTTTGGTAAACTGCCGCCCTTGTCTGAGTTTGTTGGTGAGCTAACAGTTCTAGTCCTGAAGCGGTTTTGTTAGTTATCAGCTCAACTATCGCTTGTAGTCTTATAATCTGATTCAGCATATAGATGGGGGTTCTATATCCCCAGCTATCATCTTGGGCCCACATGGCCGGTCCATATGTCTCTATGATTCGTTGAGGGGGCCACTCATCTTCTCCCCACCTTTGATGTCCTCCTATTACGTTCCGTTTCTGTCTCTTCAAGCTTTCATATACCGGCACTCCTAGCTCGTCACCATCTTCAGATGGCAGTAAGAAAAATCCTGGTTGAATTATTCTTAAGGTAAAATTCCCCCCCCAGTTAGGTGGTAATTCTGGGAATGCCCGGTTTCCACATATCCAGAACAACCCATCCGGTGCCTGCCAAAACTCTTTTGTTGTATCTTCTGTATTTTCCCAATATTGCGAGATGTCTTTAATTCCTGAGAATGGATTCATACCCTCCTTCTTACATTTAAAGAGACTGCTGTTTGTTGCCCAGGTGCAATTTTTGGTCTCATTTTGTAACGCTAGATATGACCTTGGTTTTCGAGGAAACCAAGATCGGGTGAAATTTGAATCTATCTTTAAGACTTTTTTACATGGGGTCTCCCCCATTCGATTTGCAAAGTTCTTTCCCTCCCGGGTCAAACAGACTTTTCCAATTACTGTGGAACTTAACACCCATCCATCAGGTCTCCTTTTTCCTCTCATGGGGAGAGTATAATTCCATTCCAGGATTTCTATTGGACTCAAACTTGTGCCTCTCCACAGCCACTCTTCAGTCATTAAAGGTCCCCCACAGACCCAGCAGTCAGTCACATTCAATTCTTTAGCTATGTCTGTTGCTGGATTTAAAAACAAGTTTTGCCCAAGAGTGGGGAATCCTAACTCCTTTTGTAGCTGTTTTTGTAGCTTCTGGTATATGCTCTCGTTGTGTACTTTTAATTGTTTTCTTTTCTGTTTTATAACCTTTGTCACGCTCTTCACTAGTTCCTCCTTCACCATATCTTGTACTCCCCCTCCGTCTGAAATATCCCAGTGACCTGCCTTAGTGAAACAGAGCCATTTTTCTCCTCTAGGGCATCCTATTCCTAATCTTGTTCCGCCTATTCCTAAATTCTGTCCGACCCAATATTCTCATCCGCCATATTTGCACACTCTTAAACTCTCACGGGTATAACATTGGTGATTGATATGCGTGTGCACGGTCATAGTATAAAGGGATTGTCTACCTCAGGAGACTGTCTGGTAGCACTTCTGGCATTCATCACCAGATACTAAAGATACCACTAATGATAACAACACTAGAAGTGGAGGTCCAGCATGGCTTATGCCCCTACCTCTCGTGCCTATTGGGGTGCTTCCAACAGCCGAGAAATATTTCTTCTTGGCAGCGAGTACAGAGGCCAACCTGGTCTTGCCCTCCATCCTCTTTAGTTCAGTATCTCTGGTTCTTGTGGTACGATAGGGTTTTATCTTTGGTCCTGGAACCCGTATTGGAGTTGATATTTCAAGGATCTATAAACATCCTGGTTTGGGGTGGTCCAGATTAAGTAATTCTCTGTGGGTTCTGCAACAATAATACACTTCTCTATTGGGGTTGCATACTCACATCAGATACGCTAAAGATCGAGGACTTGGGAGAGGTACTGCTCCTGTTGCCACGGGGACCTAAAATGACCTTATTACAATTATTACACTTAACCATATATACATGCAACAATTACAATAACAACAAAGTAGGGTCTAAGGGGTTTGGTGCCGCCTAGTCCGAAGGCACCTTTGAGGCTTTCACTGTCTGTTGCTTCCATGCAGCAGTGCTGACTCTTATGTGCCTTCTGAAAGCTCTCCAGGGCTTTTGTCTGTCAAAGCAAAAACATGAGACTTCCTTCTCATGGTTAATTTCAAGGGGTCTTTGTGTGTCTCTACCACCCACTCCTCAGGTGGCTCTACTGGTCCTTTTACTCGCATTATGTGGGTCTATCAATTTGGACAGGTATGCCACTGGTTTCCTTTCTCTGCCCCATTCCTGTGTTAGGACGCTATGCGCTATCCCTTCTTCCATGTTTACAAAAAGATGAAATGTTTTTTCTAGGGAGGGGAGGGCTAAAACCGGGGCTTTTATTAGCTTCTGTTTCAATTCTTTAAATCACTCTTGTTCGTCTTCTGTCCACTGTATTGGACCTTCTTTTACTAGTTTGTCATACAGAAATTTTACTGATTGAGTGTATCCCTCAACCCATAGTCTACAGTACCCTAGTAACCCTAAAATCTTCCTTATTTCTCTCTTTGTTCTTGGGACACTTAATGCTGTAATCCCAGAAATTCGTTCTGGATTGATTTTCCTTTTTCCCTAGCTAATTAGATGCCCTAAATACCTTACTTCCTTTTGTACAAACTGCAGTTTTGCCCTCGAGACTCTTAATCCTTGTTCTCCTAAAAAATTCAGCAAACGTATCGATGTCTCCCTGACTTTCTGCTCTCTCTCCCCCGATACCAATAGATCATCCACATATTGCAAGATTCTTACTCCGGGTTCTGCCTGGAAGTCCCCTAAAATTTTCTCTAGCGTCTGTCCAAATAGATTTGGGGATTCTGTGAATCCTTGAGTCAGGGAGGTCCAGCAGAGTTGCTGCTTCCTTCCAGTGTCCAGATCTTCCCATTCAAAGGCAAATAAGTTTCTACTCTCCTCTGCTAGTGGACAGGCCCAAAAGGCATCTTTAAGGTCTATTACACTAAACCATTTATGATCATGCGATATTTTACTCAGGAGGGTATATGGGTTTGAAACTACAGGGTGCCGAGTCTATACTCATTTATTGACTTCTCATAGATCTTGAACTAATCTATATGTCCCATCAGCCTCCTGAACTGGTAAAATTGGACTATTCTAAGGTGACATACATGGTTTCAACAATCCATCTTTCAACAATGAACCAATTACTGGTCTTAGACTTTTCCTCCCCTCATAAGATATGGGATATTGTTTTATCCTTATTGGCTGGTCCTCTTTAACTTCTGTTTTCATAGTGGGTATCTTTAGGCCCCCTCTATTTTCTTCTTTAACCCACACTTGAGGCATAATTTGCTTTTCATCCTCCTGGGTTAATTCAAAGATTTTGACTACAATTTTTCCATTTTCTGGGGCAGTACTTATCCCTAATTTGACTTGTAAATCTCTACCCAGCAAGTGTACTCCTGCTTCCGGTATGAATAAAACATCTGTTCTTATTGTCCTTTCGTCGTCTCGTATTTCTACTTGTTCTACTATTGGTACTTTAAAACTTTCTCCCTTTGCCCCTACCACAGTGGTTTGTCTCTTACTAACTTCACATCCATAAGGCAATTTCATAATACTCGACGTCTCAGCTCCTGAGTCTACTAAAAAGGTATAAATTTCCTCCTGGGGGCTTAATTTTAAATTTATCAAGGGCTCACCATTTCTTTCTCCCCCCAGGAGGTGGAGCCCCTGACGTCCCTAATCAGTTGCGTATTCTTCTTGTTGATACATTCCAAACACTCGTTGATCTCTCTCTTGCCTGGGGCACTCTCGCCTAAAATGTCCTTCTTGCCCACAATAGTAACACTTTCCACTGTCCGGGCTTCTGGTTTCATCCGTATGGGCTTTTTGAGCGGTGGCAGATGGTCTCTCTGTATCTTGTATGGTCTCGTTCCCAGCCTTAGATTCTGGGGTGCCTTATCTTTAGTCTTTGTTATTTCTTTTACAGTCGCTACCATTACCTTCGCTTTTATCCTCTGCTTCTCTTCATCACGCCTCACATATACTTTTTGTGGTTCTCGTAACAACTCATTGATTCTTCTCTCATGCCAGTCTTCCATCTTTTCCAGTTTCTTCCTTATATCTGGCCAGGCGTGGGTGACAAAATTTACTTTTAATAATTCCTGGCCAGCCACAGTCTCTGGGTGAACTCCAGAAAACTGCTGAATATTTCCTCGGAGCCTTTCCAGCCATTCCGTCGGAGACTCCTCTTCCCCTTGTTTATCATCAAAGGCTTTGCTCACATTTGACCCCCTCAGGGCTGCCTCTTTAATTCCCCTTATAATTAATGTCCGATAATCAGACATGCTTCTTCTCCCTACAGGGTCATTTTGATTTCAATCCGGTCTTTGTAGGGGTAACTTTTGGTCCCCTGCCACCCCATGAATGTTTTCCCTTTCCCATATTCTCATCCCTGCTACACGTATCATTTGTCTTTCCTCAGGGGAGAACAACATTCCCAGGATGGATTGCATTTCTTCCCAAGTGTATACATTTGGGCCTAAAAATTGGTCTAATTGTTCTGACAAACCTAGGGGATCTTCCAACAATTTCTTCATTTCTTTTTCAAAGTTTCTGACTTCTGTACTGGTTAGGGGCACATTCACAAATCCCACCCCATTTTGAACTCCTGGCATCGGGACCTCCCATAAAGGATGCAGCCCTATTGGTTCTGTTATTTCCTTATTTTCTTCCACTATAGACCTCCCCACTTCCCGCCTCCATCTCCTCTGGCTTTCCCTTCTTACAGGGGCCTAAGGGTCTCTCGTGCTGTCTGGAAGGTCAGGATTATATGGGGGAGGTAAGTATTCAAGAGGATCCCAGACTGGTGTCTGGTCCTCCTCCTTCTCCTTTTGTGTCTCCAATTTAAAAACCCCTACATCTCCTTTCCAACATGCTGCATATTCACTCTCTTCTTGATCGAACGGCTCTTTAGAGTTAACGTGTACATTTAGTGCTTGACACAGCCATCCCTCCGTAGATCCATACTTTGGCCAATATAACTTGCCTGGCCTTATGGGCTCCTTGGTCCATTTAAACATACAGTAATTTATCATCTTTGCTTTATCCTTTCCCTGGGTGCAGGACTCTCCTTCCTGCCCCCATTGTAACAACATCCTCCTTAATGGACTGTCCGGAGGTATTTCTGGAATTCCCTGATCAGTTTTTCCCTTAAATTGCTCTTTACTTTTTCCTTGTCCCATTTTTCCCTGGGGGATCTCTCAACTCCAGCCTTTTGCTTCGTCTCTTCACCAGCCAGTCTCCTCGCGGAGATACGGAACCGCGGTTAAAAAGACTCCACACTCGCTTCGCAGATCTTGTCCGCGTCTCATTCACACCACTCTCAATCCCCCGTCACCCAGCCACACGAGTAACACTTAACAGTCAATTTTCTTACCTGGGTCTTGTGCACAAGTATTATCGGCTGCCGCGGTTATCCCTGGGATGCCTCTTTGGTCCACGAGCCCCTTCGCCGGGCTGTTGCCGTTGGTCCATCACCGTGAGCGGGGAGAACCCGAGGATCGCTGAAATCAGCAGTGGCGTGCCATCCCGTTCTGCTCACCCGTCCAAGGCTCCAAACATAGGCTTCAGATATCCCAGACGAGCCCCCAAATTGTGAGAAACACGCTCACTGTATTGAATTTTAGTCAGGGGCAAATTTGGTGGAGTAAAGGATATTTATTACAGCACGGGGAGCTACACAGGGGATTTCTCCTCCTGTGCCTCAGTTTCCCTGTTACAAACGCAGGTTTTTATTCCATATTCCTCATGCCTATTCATGTTTTTTCTTCGAAAACATTTGCATAATCAATGAGTTTCCAGAACACAACCTCCCCCCAATTACATAGTCAATGAGCTCTTGGAATGCAACCCACCCCCAAACATGCCCCCTCCCCTCTAGCAGCGCAGGCGCTGTGCTTCTTGGTGGTCCTTGAAGTCTTTATCACCATGTCCTTCTGGTGGCTTCTTTACTCTTCACACTCCTGTGGCTATCTTGGCTAACGACACCACCTTTTGTTTTTCACAACGATCCAGTACTTTCAACTGTTGTTTTCTTTTGATATCCCATCTAACACTATCCCTTCCCCCAAACGCATGGCAAGCACACACCTATCTTAGCTGAAGACATAACAAGCAGGTATCTGTTAACTGCATAGCAAGCACACACCCATCTTAGCTGAAGCTGTAGGAAACACACATCCATTTTAGCTGAAGCAAAATTCTTTTGCTAAATTACTTATTACAGAGTAAAGTCCGTCGGTGGCACTGGTCCGCATCAGGTGGCTGCCATCGCAGAGGGCTTGGCCACACACCCACAGTGGCCAAGTCCCTGTGGCCAAGGCACCCGTGCCCCTGCCTCCCAAGTGTCTGCCCGAGGTGTCCTCCCAGGGCACCCGGCGTCTGTCCTCAAGAGTGGCACAACTGCTGTTTTCCATCAGTCGCCTGCTGTTCTCCCCTGTTCACATCGGCGACAGCAATGTCGTCTGAATCATACGCAATTCCAGCACCCAAAACCAAGGATCACAGTATCACGATTTCACTAAGTTTCACAATGCTGTTAAGCTGGTGTGAACATGAGATGTTCAGCGCAGTATTCAAACACTGAGGCACTTCCTTTTTATTCCATGATCCCATAAACTTTGCACCATTCTACAGTTGTATGATTTTGTCATTTTTCCAAGGTAACCGCGTGATTTGCCATTTTTGCCACTGGGTTGACCATTTTGCTGCAGCCAAGGTTATGTTCTGTTTTGTGTCTCTGCCTCAGAATGCCACTGATTTGCTAATTTTCCCCAACCAGAAAAGCTGGCTAATGATCTTGCAACAAATTCAGAGTGTAAAGGGATGGAAAATCAGAATTGAAATACAGTTTATGCCCACCAAGTGAGGAAAATCAGTGGTTTATGCTGGCAAGCTCTTAAGAACAATGAAGCGATCATGGACCAGGACACATATTAGTCTGATGTTCTTGGGCAACACCTAAAACATTGCTGAGTAATCTGATTGCAGCTTTAACAAACACCGCCACTGGAAGCCAGGCTAAAACTGCAACCTGCCTCTGTACTCGTAGATTAAACGTGGTGCTGAGTTGAGCTGACGTGGTTTAATCCACTCCAATTACCCTTCCAAACAAGGCGGCCACATCCAAATTGCCTACGGAGAATACTCCTATGCTCGTGCTAATTCTCAAAATGTGAAGTGTGCTCTTTGCTCTGGGCCAAACCTATGCTAAGGGACCATTTGAACAGTTTAACAGAATAGAAAACCAAGTTTCACTCTCCGGGGCTGCTCTGTAGTTTTCCAGGAAAAAATATGCTGTTGATAGCTTTTTATATATTTATATTAATTTTTTATATTTAATCCAGAGCAACTTCATATCTTTTTTTATATATATATTAAAACAACTTTAATCCAAAGCAACTTTCTTTGAATAGCCCTGCACAGTTTTTTCCCTTCTCCACCTGGCTGCTACACGAGTTGCTCCGGAGTAGGAGTCAATCCGCCAAAATCCACCTTGTTGTTGCAAGGCGGCAGAGCTTTTGCCTTTGTCTGACCAGTGTGTTAATATCCAAGAGATCCAACTGAGACTGGCAGTGCAGTCTCCAGGGCAGGTCAAGGAGTACGATAACAGCTCGCACATTTGCTTTGAGTGCTGTACCCGGCCTGGGCCGGAGGGGGAGAAGCGCGACAATGCTGAGGAGCACTCCACAGAAACCAGCAATGCCTTTCATTTTCATTTCATTTCAGTTAATGTTTAGGGTTTGGCACATAAGCAGCATCATGCTTTTAGAAACCATGGTATGCAGTTTGCTGTCCATCACCCTGTCCTGCTGATTTTTTACAGGTCAGCAGTTATGTCTACATCTGCCTTTTTTTTATTTTTTTTGTTTCACTACTAGTTTCTTTTCCTCTAATACTAAGTAATGATCCCCAAATTGTCTAAAATTAGGTGAAGACTTAACCTGTTTCTTTTTTTTTTATTTTCAATTAAGCATTAAGACTAACATTATTGCAAAACATCGTATAATTACTTCAGCAGAAATTAAGAAGCAAAATTAACATTTATATTACCAACTCAAATAAATCTTGCAATGCAAAACCTTATGAGGGGTTTGTCAGCCCTTTCACACAAAAATCCTTTTCTTGGGAAAAGAAACACACAAAGAAGTGAAAAGGGATCATCATAGTGGAAAACTCCCGAAACCACAATTCAACAATCGCATAACCCAAATTTTCTTACTGATGTATTTATTGGAACATCTAGACAGTTTCAACAGTATTTTGGTTACTTTTTTCCATGTATATTTTTGTCAATTCCAC
This sequence comes from Pluvialis apricaria, assembly GCA_017639485.1. NCBI lineage: Eukaryota > Metazoa > Chordata > Aves > Charadriiformes > Charadriidae > Pluvialis > Pluvialis apricaria. Next base: position 101,609,697 of record CM030009.1, read on the forward strand.
AGTAACATTACCAGCAAGGACTGATTTTTTGAATTTTTTTTTGCACAGAATCATTGATGTTGCAACAACCCACCTCACAAATGTTTTACAACAACACCCATATGGTCAGCTGTCAAACTGTCCCCATCATCCCCTCCAAACACAGTCCGATCCATCATACCCCAACCTGTTCTGCTACCTAATTAACAAAAAAACAAATCCCTTCTTTGCATTAAATATATATCACAGCACAGTTTCTACTCCCACTTTTGTTACACTAACTAGCAGCGTGCCCAATGCTAATCCGTGGGAGCCCAGTTCTTCTCTACTTGCATGACTACCACTGCTAATAGGAGGGTAAACATGGTGATGCCAGTGTCTGATCTCTCTTTCAAGCTGACCCGTTCATCCGTCATGTCTGGGATGTTCAGATCTCTTGGATGGCAGGGTTTACCACAAAATGTCCCTTCTCTCCTTCCAGCTCCCTTTCAACTCTTATTGTTAATTTACGCACAATCTTGTTTATTGCGTGTATCAACAGCCTGATTGAATTCTCATGTAACTTGGTCTTTATATATACTGTCTTCATAACTTGCTTTCTTCATGTTTTCACCTCTTAAAATAGTCTTCTTGATTTTTGTTTTAAGTTCTGTTTATTCAAAATATTTATTTATAGGTTTTTCCATCATTTAACTCAGTTCCTTTACTGATCTGGCTTTTTCAGAAGTCTTGACAGATTTACATTTTTCTTGTAGTTTATTTGTGTCTTTGCTGGCTCAACTTTTCTTTGTATGTCTGTTTTGCAGTTCTCTGCTCCTTGCTTTTTATTACTTCTTTAAATATTTGCCATCCAGGTTATACTGAGAGTTTTTTTCTGACCATGATGCACAGATACCTCTGTACTTACTATAAATAGCAAGGTAAATGTTCTGAGCTGGCCTTTAAGTTCCTGCAGGCTCCAAAGTGAGTAAAGCATGAATCATGCAGTGAAGAGAGGTTCAGGGGGCTATTTTAGTCAGAATACGCTCTCGGTCTCTCAGTGTTAATTTATTTAAGTGGGGAGTGACGATGGTCACATCCCTTGTGACATTCTAAGTCTCTCTGGCTCCACTCATACCAGGCTTTCAGATCCTGGATTTATTCCCCAAACCCCTGTACAAGACTGTAATACAAAGGCGGAGGAAATCTAGATACATCTTCACAATCTTCTTAAATTTATCCTGACAGGTAGGTCTATCATCCACCTCTGCCTCTCCCTGCATGCATCTTCTTCAGTATGTTTAGGCTGCTGTAGCGAATACGCTCACTGCATCCTTATTCTGTTATAGATCATATTTTCGATCCCTTAGCATCATTTTTCAGGCTACATATCAAGGAAGAATCTGCCCTGTGTCTGTGCTAGCCTTCTCCAAAAGGATGCCTCTCTTCTGTTCCATTACAAGATGTCTCATGTGCTTTAAATCATTTTGCCTGCCATGCTGGGGCTCAGGGGTGGGGTGGGGGGGGTGACATGTTTTGTTTTTGTTTTTTTCTCTCTTGTTAATCTTCCTCTGATAACTTTTGAGCATTTCGATCAATGTTAGAGAGAGGGGTTGAAGCACCAAAGACAAGAATTACTTGCAAATTTGAGAAATTAGAGCCTGAGTAAAGGAAAGAGTGAGAAATTCAGATTTCTACCATGCGAAAGAAAAGCAGAACTCAGCCTCTTTTGTGCGTGGAGCAGCAGCAAGCAGACAGTTAACACAAACATCCTGGCCGATCAGTGTAAATATAGCTTGAGCTCAGCCACTGCTCCATTGTCTCCAAACAAGCTGACAGGGGAAGATTTGAACCATTGAGCATCAGGACTAAGAAAGTAGAATTCATTTGTAGACCTAATGTATCTGCTGCACAAGGATCTCCTTCTTTTTCCTCGTCTAATGTCTATCCTTACCATATTTAAATTGTGAGCTTCTGAGACACACAAAGAAGTTTTTCAGTCTGTCTATTTGTATAGATGCTGATGTTTTCTTTTCTTGGAAATGATTACCACTAAACTAATTTACAAGAAAAAAAAATGCTTTTGTTACATATACTATTTAAGATTTGCTGTATTTCTAATACTATCTTGAGATTAATCAAATTCTACCTGTATAGCAGTAAAGAATAGGCTCCCTTCTTATCAAGTAATCTGTAGGTAATTGAAAAAATTCTTTAACCCCAAAAGTGTTGCTATCCAACATAAAAAGTAGACATAGCTATGTGTGGAGGATTTTTTTTTTATCTTTTTTTTTAATCATATAAAAAATTGTCAGGAGTCAGAATAATGCAAAAGTTTAAAATATTTTTTACGAGAAGAATCTTTTATTGTCTGAAAGTTCCAAAATGTTATTCCATCTCTATTAAAAGAAATCCACTGCAGTTTAAGGATTTTCTTCAGCCTTTTTGGTGTTTATTTACAGCTATTGAATAATACAGACTTGGCCAGGCAGATTTCCCGTATTAAGCCTATGACTTGACCATGAAAAAATGTCCTGTTCCGTACTGACACACACTGAGGTTTCAAATACCCAGTCACTGTGTAAAACAGTCTGCAAAATTCCAACCTAAACATAAGTGGCGGACCGCCTTCCAATTGCTAATAAATCTCTGTGTTAGACTTACCCCGAGCACTTTCACCATTACAAGTGAAACCCCCCAAAATAAACACCAGGGTGGGATCCGGTCTGCCCAATCTACCCACTCAATCTGCACTTACATTTTAAGCTCTTCTTTTAAAAGGAATAGTTCCCCATGGAATACTTGGAAAGAGGTAGGTATCCTGCTGGCCTCCGAAAGGACATCCAGCCTGCCTAAATTTAGGTGCCTGGGTATCCAATTTATTTTCCGTTCATTTACCTCAAGTTTGTTTTGGGTTGGGTTTTTTGGTTTTTGGGTTTGGGTTTTGTGGTCTTTTTCAAATGTGATGCACAGGAGTGGAAACTTAAGTATTTTTGCAAGTTAGGGGAAAGGAGTCTCCCTTGTACGTAATACTAGGTCCTGGTCCCTGTTATGAATTGATACCATCATAAGGAGTTAAGACATAACCCCTACGTTCATTATGCAAGCAAAATTCCAAATTAATTCGAAGTTGCCCGAGCAAGACATACGAGATGAAGATGTTTAACATACTAGCTAATTCTTGAGCCACCTTCCTGCTAAAAACTAAATATATTACTTTGTCTTAGTTCTTTATATTTTGTCTTTATATTACTTTTGTCTTGTTCTGGCATTTCCTTTGGCTGAGGCCTTGTGGAAGTTGAGCTAAAGAAGCAACACCGAATACTTTATTAAAAAGGAATGGTGAAATGTTCAAATAAAGGCTCCTATCCCCATTAAGTCTTGTCTGAAATTGCATTGGTTTCACTGGAAGTGGCGCATAGCCTCAGAATGTAAAACCCCAATCCCATCCTCCAGCACTGTGGACATCAGTTCCTACTGTAGCGCTTCTTAAAATTCAGGGCTTGCTGATAAAACTGTTGTTTTGTTTTCAGACTGCAGAGCTAGAATAACTATTGGCACCAGTATCTTGGCAATCTTTCTTCAGATCACCTACGTGAATGTGTAGAAATCTGGTACACACATTATTGTTTTGAAAACTACATGGTACCTTTGCATAAACGATTTCAGAAGCTGAGACTTATCCTAATAACTTTCAAATCACTGTTAAAATTGCCTACAATATAGCCACACTAAATAGAAGAGATTACTATGTTCATACTTCCAGTTAGGAAACCAAGTTTATCAGTTGCACAGCTATTAACAATATATTGCTTTCAAAACCACAAGGTTGTTAGATATATTGAAGACTTAACATTTTTATAACAAGCTGATATCAGTTAAATGGCAAGGGTGGAGCACAATGAATCTAAATGAATCCAGCTGGTATACCTTACTGTCATATTTTAGGTGGTATTGATGCATTACAAAAAAAAAAAAAAGCAACAGCATTTTTTTTCTAGCATATAGAGTCCCACACGCTTTCAAAAGTGAATGTGTTCTTTGTATACATATTTAGCTTTTAGGGACCCATTACTTACATGGGTATCTGCACGGTATTACACACTTTAGTGGCTGCAGTTTTGCCTTCTCAATGAACTGCATACAGTTAAATATGGATACAAATGATGGCAGGTATGTAATTATATATTGAGTGTTGAGTACATGTAGAGATGTTGAGTGCCTCGCCATGTTTATGATGTATATGATGATCTCTGTGATAACTTGATAGTCCATGCTAATTCTTCCAAGGTCTTCTAGACCAGACTTCAGGCAAAAGCAGACTTTGAAAGTAGAACAAAGCAAAGGTCGATCAAGCAGGTACAATGGTTACAATGGCAGTCATCACGGCTACAAATCACTGTTGGCGTTTCTCCTTGCTCTTCTTGCTGTTCTCTGGCAGCCTGAATACTCTTCCAATTCCTCCCTTTCTCCATGGCGTAGTACAGAGTGCGCACACTCATCCGCCTTCACCTTGCAAGGAAAGCTACCAAGTAATGGGCACCTATAAGCAGATTGTAGAGGGCAGGGGAATAAAACATAGTTTAGCTGCAGCAAAATGGTCAGCTGTGCAGCAAAAATACTGAATTTTCCATTTCAGAGTGCCAGCCAAGTCTTGTTTTAGAATAACAGAAAATTCACGTGTTAGTGCTGTTCTAGTTTACAATCACCTACTATTTCAGAGATCTTTCCAACAATTCTAAAGACTGGAAGTCTCAAGTCAACACAGGACATTTTTTTTTTTACAAAGTCCACAACTGAGAGGTCACATAGCACAAAGCTCTCAGAATGGTTTAGTTCGCCTGCTTTCGTTTGAACTGTTTGCTGTATTCCAACAAATTTGTTCAGTATTTTATTGATTAAGAAAAGATTCTGTCTTTTCTTTGTTCCCTGTACTGGCTCTCTATTGAACACAAAGTCTTTCTTTTAGTCTTGAGGACAAACAAATTTCCCTGGCCAAAGGATCACCTAAGATTAAGGTCAATAATTATTTTCCTCAGGAATAAAGCATCTTTCTAACAAGGTAAAAGATGACAGGGCCTTGGGGAGGCAGTTTTCCATGCTTTCACTTCAAGTGCAAGAATTTCTTTGCCTTCCTTTCTCTATCATAAATACAAATTATTAAATAAATAGAAATGCTTTTAAAAATAAAGCAATAACACGTAGCAACAAAGCACTAAACTTCACATACAGTTATCCATCTGGTAAGAATATGAGAGAAAGAACCAACCATGTGAGACAAATTCATAATATTGCATGTATCCATAGAAGTTGTCCACATGATAGAGAGATGAGGCTAGTACAAGAACATACATAGGACAAAACCCTGTATGGTGTACAAATAGGCATAATAATAATTTATTTGTCAGTAGAAAAAACTAAATATACCAGAAGAGTGATAAAAGAAAAACTACATTTGGTTTTGATTAAAAAGTCCGATTAGTTGAAGATTTAATGGACTGAGAAGGACAATGAGAAAATCAGGTAATTGGAAACGTGCTCTTCTGTGACAGTAACTCGTGCTTAGGGTTTAAAAGGCCACTGTAGCATCTCTCAGGGACCTCTTGCACAGAGGTGAACAGAGAATTTCCTAAAAAAAAAAAAAAAAAAACAAAATACAAAACAGTTTTATGGCAGCGAGAGAGTTGCCAGTAGCCCTTTGGTGGCAAGTGGTGAGCGGGCAGCACAGCCCCCATGTTACACCTCCTCATCCAATGCAAACCGATCTCATTGCCTTGCAGGACAGAGCAGGTGATACTCTCAGGGAACAGAGCCAAGGGTGTTAATTTATTTACTGGCCTGGGAACACCTTGGGTTTGCTTTGTACGCCCACGGCAGCCTGCAAATTCTACACAGGGCACTGAGAAAGCCAAAGCTGTAGGAGGGGAGTACACAGCTGGAGGTCTCAAAAAGGGAGGCACAGTCCCAGGTGTCCTCAGAAATATGCTGGCGAGGCTGCCATCCCTACCTCCTCAGTCTCCTCATCTCCCATCCCAGTTCACTCACAACATTTCAGTCCACTCACAACATTTCAGTCCACTCTGACGGTTTCTGGGCCCCAGGAACTCGTGATGCTCATTCCCCGCCCTCTCCCCCCCCCTGAGTATTTCTTTCCGCCACTCTGTCTCCTGCATAGGCAGCACTTGTGTTACTGCCTGCGCAGATCCCCCACCTCCAAATGCGTGGACATCCTTCACTTGTAGGTAGCAGTAAGTAGCAGGTGGAGTAACAGTAGTAACCCCATCCCCAGCCAGCCTGGTGTCCTGGATAACGCCACCGTAGTTCACTTCTTTCCCTCACTCGCAGCCCCACAGCCAGCCCTATTTCTTCCCACACTTCTTTTCACCAGCGTCAGACTTACTACCCTGCTTATTCGGCATCTCCCAGCGTTCCCCGTTCAGCAGTCGCAGCTGAAGCCATCTAGACCCCGTTCTTCATTCTGGCTCCACCTCAGCCTTGCCTTCCAAGGAGTTCAGAGTGTCCGGGGAAGAGGAGCAGAGCTCCCACCTCCCAGACTTCTGCCCCTCCAAACAGCGGCACAGCTGCACCTTCCTGGCGCAGTCTCCTGGTGGTACTGAAATTCAAAGCAACACATCGGACAAAGGGCTTTTCTAAAAATTCAGTGATGTTATGTATAAACAGACAAAGGGGGAGGTAGCGACATTTTAGATAATTAGAAATACATTTGCTCTTACAGATTATTGGCTTCAGAGCTAAAAGACTAGCATAACTTCCCATTTCATTTATCCTTCTTCGTAGTGTGTAACTTCTACAATTTTTATTGAGCTTTTTCCTCAGAGCCTGTTATAAAAATACCTGCATTCACTTAAAAGGTTTCTGTCTCCCTCAGTAAGCTAAAGTTGGACTCATTAACTTTTTTTTTTCAAGGTTGCTATGACAGACTCTTCAAAGTTCAAGTGTAATAGCCTGAATATAGATGAGTTTTCAGTAGCAGCCAAAGAAAATGTCAGAAACTCATTCTCCCTGACATTTTTGAACTTCGAAAAGACTGAAAAAAGTGCCTGGCTGAGACTTTGCAAAACCAACCAAATTTTTGTATCAATTTGGTTTTGCTGTTGGGACTCTCTACTAGCCGGTTTCTCAGCCACATTTTTACTTTGGGATATTATCCTTCCTGTGCTGCATAGGACTAAGCAGCCAGTTGGCTAGAATCTTTGGATATTTCTAAAAACTCCTTAAAAAATGAAATAGCTCTGGAAATTCAACAGTATAATTTCTAGATTGTTTTTGTGATTGACAGATCGTTTTCCATCAGTGACAATTGTCTATTTTAAATTGTGGTCTACTGATGATGGGTTGACTGTAAGGTGCTTGCTGGTGGCCTACAGAAAGAGACTGGTCACACAATTAGAAAAAATAGAATATGCTCTTTTTCTTTTCACTTTTTCTGCTTTGTTTTTCAATAGATTTTAGAGGTAGAAGGAAATACATTTAAACTGCCTATGTACAACAGGCCACAGAATTTCATCTGCTGTGTGCATCCGTACAACCAAAATTGGTCTAAGATACCTAGTTTAGGAAAGGGTGACTCTTAGGATCTTTCACTTGAACTCAAATCCAGATTTTCTGGAGAAAACTTGAAGTAAAAGGGAGATCTGGTTGTATCAACACTTAATAAAGCCCACACGCTGCAGTCACAAGAATGTGGAACATATTACATCTCTGAAGTTTACAGCAAGATGTTGCAAATGGTCCTTCAGGTTAATAATTGTTTATTCACATATGACAGCAAGACTGGGGCTGGTAGAGACCACCGTTTATTTTCTTATATGTACTAAAACGTGGTTTTTTTTTCCCTAGAGTTTGGCTGTAGCATCTTACAAAGTCAAATTTTGTTACCTTGTTGCTTTTAACTAAGTGTAGCCTTTCTTAAGTAGAAATTGCTTTCCTCTCCTGCTTGCAACAGAAATAGAGAAGACTTACAGAGGTCAGCCTGGTAAACACAGATGCAGGATATTTCCACTGTGATCTGTACAAAGAAGTTCTAAAGTTGCCTGTATGTTTCCCAGTTGTTTTTTTTTTTGCTTTTACTGATGCTAGTGCGTTCCAAATATCTTGCCTTATTTTCCTTCCCATGGGCGTGGACATAGATTTAGTTTTTATGTCTACATTGACATGATCTCAACCTGACAGCACATTATGGGAAGCTGGAAGATTTATTGGCAGAAAAGAGCCTGTTGGAAGAAAAGCTGGGTAGTGGTAATTGGAGAATGAGTCAATGTCTGGAGTCCAGCTGTGCTTGCTACACAAGCCTGACTAGAGCTGAGTTACTCAGATTTCTTCAAATATCTGAAACTGGCTTTTTTTTTTTAAAAAAAAAAGGAATAAGCTTCATGTATGCTGGGTACATTTTTAGCTAAGAACATTTGTATAAAGGCAGCAAATTATCCTTCTTATTGTTGTTAGCATTGCAGTGGAGTGTAGGAGCCGTGCTGTTGGAGAAGCAATTCATTATACACGCACAAACCAGCGTGTCTGAAAGATGTCGTGGCACCAGCATCTCAAAATGCACCATAGTTGGATATGCAATAAGTTCTGTGACTAATATTGTAAAAACACCTACACGCTGACCCTGGGAGGCAATGCATTGCTGTTTCTATTGCATGCGTTTACAGCAGTAGAAGCTTAAGAAGCACAGCATCGATTCCTGGCTGGTATTATTTTAACTAGCGAGTTGAATTATGAGGCTTGGTTCATCAACATCCCAAAAAATGAAGTTCTATCCTTTGAACAATACGTTATTTTAAGGAAAAGGGCATTTAAAGCTCTTTAGAGAATATCGTCAATTTAAATACTGAATTTGAAGCAAATTTTATAAAACTAAGCTCTTAAAAATCCATCATTTTTATCTCTTTTGCCATACTAATAAAACCGGTTACTTCTAAGTGAAACATTCCTCTCAGATTGCAGCAAGAACCTCAAAGTGTTACAGTGGATATATGTTACCTAATTTTGTTGTCAAGACTGAAAGAAAAACAAAGAATAAATTAATTGTGAATAATTTACATTTTTCTATTTCTTTGCATTTTAATAATTCCTGAAAGCTTAGAAACATAATTAAGGAGTTTTCTTTTTTTACATATAAGATTCATGAAAGATTCATTGAAGTGTGACATAGTTGCCCGGTTTCTCATCTCAGTTTTTGGCTTATTCATTGCAATTATAATTGTAGGTAAGCAGACCAAAAGTTCGGGGGAGCAAACCTGACAAGACAGTGTATCTTGTGTTTGTTACACGTGTTAATAATACTACTTCTGGAATTTTAGATCCACTTGAGAATTTAAATAAACTAAAACCAGAAGGGAAAATATAAGAAGTCATGTTATCCATTCTTCTCTCTCCCCATTACTCCACACAGATGTTTCAAAACTATTAGTTCCAGCTCTGTGTCGCTCTAAAGCTAGCAGTGCCTGCTGTGGTGCAAAGAGCTGGATTTCTGAGCACCTTTATTTCAGCTGGGAATGGAGAGTGACCCACGCAGGCTGTGGGAACAGGTCACTGAATAAAGAAGATCTCCCTGAAGCATCTGGGAACTGGCATAATTCCTGAACTCTCTATGGCATTAGAAGTACGGCACTTATTCTACGATTAGGAGAACACATACAATTTGGCTTTTTATGGCTCACCATCTTTTCTTTCCTCTAGCATGCCTACCACACATTTCACACACAACCACCTCACTCTCCTCCCTTCTCTTGTGTCCTAGGTCCTTCTTTTCTTCCTCGCTGCCAGAAGAAGATAGTACATGTGCTGAGCATAGCCTGGACGCTGATTAGCTAAGCAGGAGCTATCAAAAGTGACAGATGATTTGTGCTGTCTTGACTCTAGTGAACACACTCATTTACCTAGGTCTCTTTCATCTACTTAGTTGCCAATTTTCAGACAGCATGTTGAATGTTTACCATCTCTGAGATGTTTATCTATATATTATTTGGTATCTATCTATATTATTTTGAATCTACTTTTATTAGGAGGAATCATTCACCACCGTTACCAACTCAAATAGTGAATCCTTCTTCTGCAATTGCGTTAGCAACAGTCTGCAAAGGCAATCAGCAGAGATCAGCTGTGTGGACAGTATTTGCTACTCAAGTAGTCAGTCCTTGTCTTTGCCACAAAATATCTCATGGGATGGGGACAATGCTGGTAGATGATACGGTGCCCATCTTGTAAACTTCTAGCACAGTGTTTCTGAGGAAAAAAACAAGACATTTTTGTAACAATATTGCTTTCTCAGTTCTCTTGCAGGTCTTACAGAAGAAGGTATTTTATTGTAAGGGCCGTAAGAATTACGACTACCAGAACTCAGTGCTATAGAATATTTCATATATCACACAGTTTCTCACACCATAGTTTCACATTATGATAAATTCAGCAGTGATGCTAGCATAGGCGTTTCCTCTTATCCCTGGGTGATGATGTGCCATGCTGTGAAGCAGATCAGGGAACTGATTTGACTTTAGGTGTTTTTTTTTTACTTAGTGTTTTTTGAATGCTAGTGCAGTTCATAATCCATTTTACATTGTGAGCACACAAACAGTTGTTCCAGTGCAACTGAGTGAGAGACACAGCACAGGGAGGCAGATAGCAGTATCTTGAGTATTTCCTTCAAATGTTAAGCTCCTATGTACACTTACCGCTTTTCAAGGTATGCAGAGCTGCTATGAACAGACAAACACTTTCTGTCTCCCTGCCTCCCATGCTGGATCCTTGCCATGAAGTTGTAAGAAGAAAAGATGAAGCAGCAATGCAAGCTTGAAGTCTCAGACTCCTTCTGCAACTGAACCCCACTCCCCCTTGGACTCTCAGTTCACATTAGGAGCCTTAGCAAACTGAACCTCCATGCCTACTTGCAGTCCTTGCCCCAAAATACCAACTTCAAACAATCTTCAGTTCTAATTACTTGATCATACCCATTTGTCCTAGCTTCCAAACACCTTATCCTCTTAATTTCCTTGATATGCCTGTCCACATCAATTTAGCACTTTCATCCAAGATATCCAGCTGCCCCAGCTACCTCAGAGTAGTGCAGAGGCTGCTGATCTGAAGGCAGTGCTCAAGGAAATAGAAAAGTCCACAGGTTTTTTAGTCCTTAGCGTCACCTGTATGATAGATAGATCTAAACCACAGCTTCCTAATCACACTCAGCAATGTTGTGTGAGGCTTGTTCTAGTCTAGAATTTTCCAGGGTTCACAGCAAGAGTCTACCCTGGCTTGCAGGAAGGTATTGCCTTCATTACTGTTGTATTGATCTGAAAATAATAAATAGTATCTTCTGTTTGTAGGGAGGCAAAGAGGAAAGTGAAAAGTCACATACAAATAAAGAGGATCAAACAGTACTTCTGAAACCCTCTTATTGAGAAATAATGGCATTCCCTGGATGAGAGCCAGTGTTAACTCGATCCAATCAGTGGGCTTCTCATGGGCATCATTTTTGCATCACCATAGTTAGTCTACCTTGAAGGTAGCATTAGGTTTAACTATGACAAATTCATACACAAAAGAAAACATTTAATGACTGAGTCCTTTTTCTAAGTGACAAAAACAGGTCCTCTTGACATTTTGCTTTCAAAAAAAGGTTGAGTTATGTGATGTTTTAGGAGAGAAATCAATTTCATATATTTTTCAAATGCAAGAGAGACAAGCTCTAAAGGGAAAGTCAACATAGAGTCACAGAATCATAGAAAAGTTTGGGTTGGAAGGGACCTTTAAAGGTCAACCTCCCCTGCAATGAGCAGGGACATTGTCAACCAGATCAGGTTGCTCAGAGCCCCGTCCAACCCGACCTTGAATGTTTCCAGGGATGGGGCATCTACCACCTCTCTGGGCAACCTGTGCCAGTGTTTCACCACCCTCGTTGTAAAAAAATTCTTCCTTATATCTAGTCTAAATCTCCCCTCTTTTAGTTTAAAACCATTATCCCTTGTCCTATCACAACAAGCCTTGCTAAAAAGTCCCTCCCCATCGTTCTTATAAGCCCCCTTTAGGTACTGGAAGGGCGCTATAAGGGCTCCCCAGAGCCTTCTCTTCTCCAGGCTGAACAACCCCAACTCTCTCAGCCTCTCCTCATAGGAGAGGTGCTCCAGCACCCTGATCATTTTTGTGGCCCACCTGTGGACTCGCTCCAACAGGTCCGTGTCTTTGCTGTGCTGAGGGCTCCACAGCTGGACGCAGTTCTATAATAAATAGGAAAGATAAAAATTAACTGCTACCAATGCTAAGGTGACTGATAACCAGTCACTAGGCAAAAAAACCTTGGTACTGAAAGAAATCTAAAGCTACTAAAGTAGAAATTATAAATCTAAAGCAAGAGGACCGCTGTGCACTAGCCCCGTAAGTGGGACATTGGATTAAAGTGCCAATATTCTTTCGTAGCAACCATCACCAGGGACATCAGTTATATAAAAATGCGGTATTAAAATGTGAACAGATAGATATCCTGCAAATGAAGTCAAAGTGGGTTGTTTTCCATCTGGAATGTTGATAAATGAAACGTTGAACTATTTGGTGAAAAACAACAGTAGCCATTGATACATCTCTTACAATCACTTTCTACAGCTGTCTCCTCACCAACATCAGGGCAATGCAGAACATAGGTCAGTTGCAGGTCTTTTTATACGTGTATATGCACATATACTGAGTGCAGGAGCTGCAAATACAGGAGCAGCCCAAGCATCTACTTAATGTGATCTGTTTCTGACTGTGATTGGTACCAGATGCTGCAAAGGAAATTTCCACAGAATCCACGAAGTAAGCAGTCACGGAAGAACTGATATAAAAGGACAGTTTCTTCCTAACTTTGCTGTTTAGCTGGTGCATGCCCTGAAGAATGACATCTTACACCCTTTCCAGATTCACTCTCTCCCATTACCTTAATAATGTACATCCTGTTTAGTAAACCCCGTCTCTTTCTGTCTGTACCCTGCTGCAAGTTTCCCCCATCACCAGGGCTTTAGCAGTCTCCGCACCAAGGAGCCACGGGCCAGCTCTGACACCACAGCTGCACAACCTCTGCTCAGACTGCCAAAAATGAGCTGTGAGTCCCTACAGAGACAAGAAAAATAAAAGTTAGAGGTAGAGCTAGAACTAGCGAGACAAGATTGTTAGCAGCTCAGGAATTCAAGAGGGAAAACACTGGCACGGAAAGGCGTATAATCCTAAATTAAAAAAGAGAGGGAGTCTTGGAGCCTAGGGATTAGTCAGGAGCTACTGGGTGAGGTCACCAGTCATGAGTGTCGGTGGAGCTGGTGGTAGGTGGCAGCTCAGCAGTCCTGTGCATCCGTTGCGGGGAGCTGTGGGACCAGCCTGCCCTCCTCCTCATGGCTGATGCCTGGCTGGGCAGCGAAGACCCTGGGTACCATATCTGGAGCGCTGAGTGTATCAATTCTTAACCTAAGAGGTCATTAAGTCCAAGCTATTTTTTGTGTAAGTCAATAAGCACTTGCCTAGTACTTCTAAGTCGTGCATACCCTGCTTGTAGAAGATCACAGGGCATGGCTACACGTGCCCAAACAAACCAACTCAGAATAGGGGCCATAACTGATGTGCACTTATTTCTGAAATCTACTGGACTCTTAACCTCAGTAATTTATTGAACAATCAAATCCATGGATTACGTGCTGTATAAAACACTGGTGATTGCGTAAACGGAGGGAAATTGCACATTTCTGAGTCTGTGCTGCATATGCCTGATTGGAGCAAGTCTTTTTTCAACATGATGGTTTATATTATTTTTTAATCTCTGCAAAGCCAGCCAATTCCTACCACTTGATTTGCTCATCCTGCGGTGATTCAACCCTTGGCATTTATAGCAGATTCACCACAGGTCATTAGTTGTGATGTGTGTGTACAGTTTATTGAGTAGATAGCCCACAACTGTGCCTATTTTGTTTTTACAAGCATTTTTGTTCAGTTACACTGGACAAAGCAGTCAGCAGGATAATATTCCATGAGGTCATCTTTTGCAGTAGTATTTCTTTTTCAGTAGTAATGAGAATTTCTGAAACAGAATATTGTTGCTAATTACTTTCACTCACCTAATTAGCCATCTAAAGGTTAAGTGTCTAGTTTGAGCTAATTGACTTGGCTGCCTCCGTGGTTACTGGAGAGAGAGAGATCTCACAGAGCAAAATATCTCCAGTGTATTTTTGATACTTCATCCCAAGATGAATCACCCTCCAGGAGTCCTCTCTCTTTCTGCTGAGTACAGAGGTAGTCAAAATGATAAATATAAACTTGCTTTTATGCAAAAGAAAGAACATTACATAGACACAGCTTGAAATCACAGTTAGCTGATACATATTATTTTAGGGTTATAGGAAGCAAGCTTGAGATTTTCTGCTCCAAACCAAACAAAATCCCAGGTCTCTGTCTTTTGCACTGTTATGATGAAAGCTGGATGAAGCTTCACTGAATTTGGTGAGCACAATGAGTCTTTTGCATGGCTTTTCAGCTCAAGGTAGTTCAGCTTCTTTTGTGGTTTTTCTTTTTTTTTTTGGGGGGGGGGTGTGGGGTGGAATTTCAGTAGGAGCCATCACCAAAAGCCTAGACCACAAGCCCACAAGTGAGGCCATGGATATGGTTTTGCAGCTGGTCATCATATTTGAAGAAATATGGGGAGTCCATATTTCTGGAGAGTCCAAAAACAAGCATAATCAAAGATCTAAAATCACAAAGATATAACAAAGTGGGGTTGTTTAGCTTAATAAAGAGAAGATTTAATAAAGAGAAGACGAATAGGGAAGAGTGGGAAAGTGATGATTTTCAAAAACCATCACAGAGGAAAAGCAATGATCGCAGCAAGGAAAATTTCAGGGTAGACATCAGGAAAAACCTTCTCATAGTAAAGAAGTGCCTGGGGGACTTGCCAAGTTTTCATTACTGGAGCTTGTTAAAATTAAACAAGATGAATGTCTATCAGAAATGACATAGCCATAGGTGCTCTACCATAGGGAAAGGGAAATAGAACAAACACATCCTTCCTCTATAATCTTTCATTATCTAGATAATTTCTTATTTATAGAAAAAAATATTTCTTATTTCTCTGTTTCTTATAAATTTCTTAAAAATAAGAAATGGCCTGACAGGAACCTCATGAAGTTTAAAAAAGGGAAGTGGACAGTCCTGTACCTGGGGAAGAATAGCCCCAGGCACCAGTTCATGCTGGGGCCACCCAGCTGGAAAGCAGCTTTGCAAAAAAAGACCCGGGTGTCCCGGTGGACACAAAGCTGGTCATGAGTCAACAGTGTGCCCATGCCACAAAGGCGGCTAATGTTATCCTGGGCTGCATTAGGAGGAGTGCTGCCAGTAGGTAGAGGGGGATGATCCTTCCCCTCTGCTTAGCACTGGTGGGGTCACACCTGGAGTGCTGCATCCAGTTCTGGGCTCCCTGGTACAAGAGAGACATGGACATACTGGAGAGAGACCAGCACAGGGCCACAAAGATGATGAAGGGACTGGAGCATATCTCCTATGGGGAAAGGCTGAGGCAGCTGGGACTGTTCAGCCTGGAGAAGAGAAGGCTCAGAGGGGATCTTACCAATGCATACAAATACCTGAAGGGAGGGTGCAAAGAGGACAGAGCCAGGCTCTTTTCAGTGGTGCCCAGTGACAGGACCAGAGGAAATGTGGGCATGAACTGAAACACAGGAGGTTCTGAACATGAGGAAACACTATTTCACTGTGAGGGTGACTGAGCACTGGCACAGGTTGCCCAGGGAGGTTGTGGAGTCTTCATTCTCTGAGATATTCAAAAACCCATCTGGACCTGGTCCTGGGCAACTGTCTGTAGATGGACCTGATTGAGCAGAGGAGATGGACACGGTGATCTCTGGAGGTGCCTTCCAACCTCAACCATTCTGTGATTCTGTAATCAATGGGGGGGATAAGCAGACCCACAGAACAACTTTGAATGTTACTGGAGTTGCTCTTTCCCTATATGTCTGTCTTTTTCTGACACCTGTATGAAGAGTTCCTGGTTTAGGTGTCCATGGTTATGGGAAGGAGGGGAATGAATCTTGGCCAAGGGTTGAAGAACACAAACAGCAGACAGCTCCCTGGAGGCAGAGTCCCTGCTCAGCTTCCACTGACATCTCTAAAAGTTAATGATGTTTATCAGCCCACTTAATAAAGGTTGCGCTTTTTTTTTTTTCTGACAAAATTTAAGCTTCTGCGTAATGGGAGCTGAAACATAGCATGTCAGATTTTCAAAATTATGGTCATTATTTCTCTAGAGTATTCCAGAGAAGAAATTCCTAAAGTAGATGATTGAAGATTTTGTTATAATCCTCATAATGTTTAAGTAAAGCAAAGACTCTTTGTCTCACATATGCTTCATTTTTACCAGTCCTCAGTTTACTTAAACATTAGGGAGAATATAACAAAATCTTCATTCACTGACACTAGGAAACATAGCAAAAAGGGGTTTGCCAATGAAATAACTTTATTAGCATGTTCATAATACCTTTTTGCATTTCTATAATCTTTTTTGTATTTTCTTTTTTTTTAATTTGCTTTTTTTCCAATTTGTAATTACACTTTACAACCTGAATCTACTTTGCCTAAATACATAAACTCTGTTTTAAACCTCTTGTCAGAAGCAAGAGTCAATGTTAAAAAAGAGATTTTCAGATTCCATATTTTCCCTTTTGCCTTGTGATACTGAAAGCCTAACTTTCCTAAATGATTTGAACTTTCCTATCCAAGTTAAGCTTATCTACACCACCTTCCTAATTCCACCTCCTGCAGAATAATGCCTTCATTTTAATCTATCGTATAAATGCAACTCATTGATTTCTTTCTTTACGGACATGCCACAACCTGCCCTAACTTCCTTAAACTATTTCTAATGCATTTGCTGCTCTTTAAAGTGAGGTAAATATTTTGTTTCAGTTGTCAAAGATTCTTTACATATAATCATCATGAAAAGACAGTCAATACTGTTACTGAGTATGTTTAGTGGGTGGTGTCTAAGTGACGAGCAGGAATATGTACTCTGGAAACACAAGGAGGTTACCAAGGAAGATTGATACTTACTTGAAGGTATCAAGTATCATTAAATAGGCATGAAAATAAGCAGCACAAAAATTATTGTGACTGCAAGATAAAATATCAAAGTTCCAAGTCTAAAGTAACCACCAAAAATAATCTTTTCAATTTTCTACACATGAAATTTCAAGATAATCGATCCTCTTTGTACCACAGCTTCTCCCCATACAACGTGTAGATGCAGTATTTCCTTTTCTCTCTTCTATTCTCTTTTTAAAACACTTACTATTGCCATTGGTTATAAAAGCCAGCCAGATGAAGTACTTTGTTATATGTCTCTTAATTAAGCTAGTGAGAACATTTAATAGAGCCATTTTTTAATTTTCTGCTGCCACTGTACAATAAAAATGCACTCCCTAGTCTCCCAGTCACCTTTTAAAATGCTCATACAATGAGAAAGACATATACTGGGCTCTTGATCCTTGCCATTTGGCTAGCACATTTTACTTTTATTCTTGCTTTGGGGAGGGTGGAGATATTCCATATAACATTGTTAGGGTTGCCCATTTAAAAGTCTTTTCCTGAAGAACATTTAACTGATTTTTAAGATTTTGATATGCCTTTGCTTTTATTACTGAAGGCTGTACTGCAGCAAGGCTCTAAAAGACAAACCCAAAAGTAGATTAGTTATCCCAACTGTTCAGACACACATTGGCACCTACTGAGTTTCATCAGCCTTTCTAGGGGGAGGAAGGCTTGAAAAGTAATACAGTAATAAAACCAGAATCCTCAGTATACTCTGGGAGCAAGACTGTACGGAATGGAGGGGAAAAATAATACAAGGCTTTTATTGTATCGCTGGGCCCATATGGGACAGACACCTCATGTAATGGATGCTGTGTCAGAAGAAAGGGGTTTAGCATAATAGTGGGGTCTCAAAATACAACTTGGGCTCAAAGAACAGGTACTTTCAGTTTTCTGACAGCAGAATTTACAAAGGTGAATTTATTAATAGTGGAGATAAGTAATATCATCTGGGAGCTGTGTTCCTGTGGACTTAGGAAAAGTTAGGAAGCACCATGTATCCCCAAGTGAACAGTACTGCTAAGAGGTAGACTTGGAATTTGGATCTGGTGATACCCTCATGTACAAACCCTCACATTTTCAAGGTAAAGAAATCTCATCTCTAATCTAGCAAAATAACCATATAGTTATGCTTGGCTAAATACAATTCCTAACCCAACTGATATCAGAGGAGGGATTATTTTTTTCAGCACCAAATATTTTGACATGTCAGTCAGTGGTGGATTTCCACATATTAGTTACTTGCAGCTTCCTCTGGAGCTATGGTCTGCTCATTTAGCAGAAGTTCAGTGACTCACCGTGCCACTAGGAAGTTGAGCGTGATCTGTATTCATTTCAACAGAGCTGTTAGCAAGAGAAAGTCGATCCCTCTGTTGACAGGAGCTATAGACAACCTACTTGTGTAAGGCAAACTGCAGCGCTCTACCGGGTTACCACGTCTCGCAGTGAATAGCTATGCTGTAATTTCCTCCTCTTTTCAGTGACATTTTCGTTGACATCAATTTTATTGATGTATATTTTTCAACTGAGAGGTTAAGTTATACAGCTGACTCCAAGAAACATAACTTGCGAGCTTTCCTGAGATTTGTGTTAATCTGGCAATGCACACGAACATCTGAAATGAATGCTGAGGTCAGACCTCTAACTCTGTCTCAGCTGTAACTGGCCATACAATATAAATAAGCAAAGTATGAATGTGAAACAGAGAACAGAAAAAGCAAGTCTTTGAGATGATGTTTAGGAGTGACTTATGGTTTCATGGTTTTCAGGCACTTTTTTCCCGTCCTCTGTGATTTCTGATTTCTTAGACAGGTATTTCCTAAAGCACTAGAAGATCTACTTTACTCTTAGACCACAAATCTTCTGTATAATTCTACTTCATGAATAATTTTGATTATTTTCCTAAAATCAGCTAGACGATAGATATATTCTCAGTCCTAGTCCAATATAAAATCTAGATGCATCAAAAAACAGTCCAGCAAAAAAACCCAACAAATAGTACAGGTAAAAAAGCATAAAAGGCTGAGATGAAAAAAAATAATGTCTTCCATAAATTGTTTGTGAAAAGAAAAGAGTGGGCTTCTTCCCAGGGAAGGTGAGCCAGGAGCCAGGGTGACAGCAAAGTGGCAGGACACCATCCTCACCAGCAAGGGGACAGTCCTGATGTGCCCGAGCAAGGAGAGCAGGACAGGTCCAGTGACAGTAACCAGGGTTAGTCACAGCCCAGGAAAGTCCCCAGTGATGAGGCAGGTCTGAGGCCAAGTCAGCAGGTCAGGATGAGGGCCAGCCCGGCTCAGGTGAAAACCAAGGTTGAGGGCCTGAGCTTAAATGCAGCTCCCGGGCAAAGAAGAGACCCCCCCCAAAAGAAGCATCTCTGTGTTGCCAGCAGCCTGATCCCAGCTTACACGGCTGTCCCGTACCAGAGCCGGCCTCCAGCCCAGGCAGCCAAGCCCCTGCGCAGGGGGCAGAGCCTGGGTGTGCATGTGGGGCCCTGCTGCAAGATTTCTCTTGGACCTCCATCTTTCATCCTTTTTCTCTGCCCATGTCTGTGATCAAGGTCACAAAACACACTTCAGTGTTTACCTAATCTTATATATGAAATTATACCAAGTTTGGAAGAGGGTAACACTCCCTGGTTAGGATTTGCAGCAGCTAGCACAGCGAAATGGCTCAACCAGGCAATAATCAAAGAAGGAGATGTACCTAAAACATTTTCTCCAGGACTGGCTAGGCACCATAGAAAATGATGGATTTCTGACCTGTTTTTGTGGCAATGTTACAGCAGCTCTGACAGACGCATGCTGTCGCTGAAGGGCAGTGGGTACAGCATTCTGGATATGGCCCTTCTTTTCCTAAGGTCAGCACTAGTCATACCCAAAATGGAAGACAATATGGTCCCATGAAAGGGTGCTGGCTTCTCACCCAAAACCTTTAT
Source organism: Pluvialis apricaria (assembly GCA_017639485.1). Taxonomy (NCBI): domain Eukaryota; kingdom Metazoa; phylum Chordata; class Aves; order Charadriiformes; family Charadriidae; genus Pluvialis; species Pluvialis apricaria. The sequence continues at coordinate 101,629,720 of CM030009.1, forward strand.
TGGATAATAGAGTGGAGAACATAAAGGGCACTGTCCCATCCAAAATACCACTGGCTACACTCAAGTGTTTTGGGTGAAGATGAGGTCTGTGATGCCAAATTCTACCTGTCTGCCCTAGCCTATAGGATGCTGATGGTCCTCACCTAGCCTTGCATAGCTGGAACGTTGCCAGCTTCCCTGGCAGCCGGCACAGGAAGGGCAAATTAGAAGCCAAGGGGCAGTGATGGGCACGGCTCCTTATACAGAATATGTTGATATGGCCACAAGGCAATCAGGTGATAAAGAATCTAAAAGTAGAGAGTTTTCATCTCCGCCAAAAACATCCTATTTGATAAGTAAAATATTTTCATCTATAAACTTGCACATTAGGACACCTTCATCTCACAGTGCTATGAAGTTTAAGATGTAATGCAGATGGAATACTTTATTAGCTACAGTCTGCCATATGATCTACCAGTGGCTGGTCACAGCGTCATGATTATCTTACAGGTCTCCTTTACCTGCAAATATCAAAAGGGTAACATCTTAATAATTGTACATTTTCATTTTGTTACATCTTCTGCTAAAAGATAACTGTATGTCTACGTAAATTTATAAAGTTAGTAATATAAAATACCTACAGATCTGCACTAATCTCAAAATATTTATCCACAATCTCTTTGTTACAGAGTTCAGCAGTTACTTTTCCATAGATTTTGAGTACAAGACAGATGGCATTTCACAGTAGAAACCAGATGAGATATCACATAGACAAATTTGTAACGTATAGTAAATACAAGTGTCTTCCTGACTGTGGTAGATCATAACAACATTTTCCCCAAATACTTGTGTTATTCTGTAGTAGTGCAGTATTTCAAAGCTTTATTCAGGCAGTGATTATCAGGGTCTTGATTTCAGAAATTTATGTCCTGAGACAAAATTCGTTTATGATCATCTCAGACATTTAGCTTGTTTCATGGTATTTTTTGTCTGAAATGGGCTAAACTTCACAGACTGAACTGGAATAACAGCACATAATGTGTCAGTCTACATTTAAAGTGCTTTCTAGCAACAAGTGTCTGCAAAGACACCCGTCAGCATGCAAAATTTGCAACATGGAGAACCAATGCTTCCAAAAATAAGGACACAAAGATGCTGACTACTCAATACAGTAAATTAACACCTTCTATCTAACAGAGCATGTTTAAAATAAGGTTACATCAGTCTCACATAAGACGTTAATTTACTTCAAAAATAGTTTGCACACATATGACTCATTGTACGCAAAGCTGATTTTTCCATATGTACTAATGTGACAATTATGAATGACTCCAGTCCCTGAAAAATTTCTCAAATAATGAAAATCTGGCAGCCAGGCAAATACATTACATGCCAAGTTACAGGGATCCACATGTGTATGTTTTTTTTTCTCTAATTCCTGCCACTGCAAGTTTCAAATGCTGTTACACTGGTAAGTACATCTTACTGACTGCCAAGGTCGGGCCATAAAGTAGGGATAAGGTCACATAAGGTATTTCTCAAATCTTCTGTTTCCTATAGAGCCTTCAGTGACTCAAAAGATAACTGAAAAATGTGTGGGAAAATAAATGTTGATGAATGACAATGTATCTATGCAGAAAAGAAGCAAATTACTATCTTTGTAAAACCCATAATTGCCTCTGAGAATGACCTCACTTAACTATAACTTACTGCATTCTGGTAATTCCAGTTCCTTTATCATTAGGAAGGTTTTGCACTTCATAGGAACATTTTCCTCTAATTTCACATGAGGCTTAAAATACAGCTCTGCAGAAAGTCTGAACAGCACTTACAAATGACAGTGGTAGCAAGAAAAACTCTTTACAGCTCAGGTCTCTGGGTAGCTTTGTTTTAATTAATTGTATGTATTTTCATACCAAGTTCTCAAGACTAAAGCAATGGAAGTGTCTGCTTTCCTCTGACCTTCTTAGACCTTTTGACTTTACCCTGTTGAATAGCAAGCTAATTTCCCCACAGTAATGAATGCTGCCGATATTTCATTTTTTTTCCTATCAGACATTTCACAGTTTTAAGAAACCAGTTAATTGGAATTTTAATTTCACAGGACTCTTGTCACCTTCCTTGTATCTTGTTTCTATTCTATCTGCTTAATTCTTCCCAGAAATGCTGTCAAAATGTTTATTCACAAAATACACAAAAGTACAAAAATGCATTTTCACAAGATATTTCAGTCAACATATGCACATGTACTGTAAGGTACCTCTGTATCATAGAATCATAGAATAGTTTGGGTTGGAAGGGACCGTTAAACGTCACCTAGTCCAACTTCCCCTGCAACGAGCAGGGACATCAACTAGATCAGCACACAGGTGTGTATGCATGTATGTACATATACAGGTAACAGTTTTCCAGGTTACCCAGATTCTTCAGCTCCACTGATTTCCAGGCAAGCTGTAAGTCCTCAGTATATCCAAAACTCATATAGCCTATGTTATATGGCTTTACATGAGCTCAAGTGCCCAAATGTAACACTGTGGACTTGAAACTTATTTCTATTACTCCAAATTCTGGAAATTCAGATGTAATGCTCCAATCAGCAACATTCCCTGAAAATAAAGTAAAAATAAGCTGATAGTTTGCTTGACTATAGTAAGCTCTGTGTTCTCCAAAATACTTTAGAAGAGTCTGTATATCCTGCCAAATTTAAATACGGAATGAATTACTAATAAAAAAAATCTGACTGCCTAAGCCTCCAGATCATCATTAAGACAGTTCTCTTCAGCTACCTTCAGCAGCAAATTTTAATCAGAAGAGTGTTTAGTTTGTTTTCTTATCCCCAAATAATTTCTACTTCTAGCGCTTCTCATTTTGCCTCCTGGTCATTGAAATTTTGATTTGAAGATCCATCATATGAAAGATTGATAAGCAGCATTCAGAACCTGCTTTTCCAGGAGAATGTGGTGCTAATGCCATAGCCCATACTTAACTTCAAGCTCTTTATTGCTAATTTTGACTCAATTCCTCCCTTCTTTGCTATCTATATCTGCTTACCTTTGTTGTCTGTCAACTGTTAAATAAGCATTTTCTGTGCTACTAGGAAATACTTTCAAATGATTAGCCAATTAAGATTAATAACCTCATTTCATTCCTGTGTGGTGGCAGATCCCTCTTTCTCAAGCAGCCATTACATTTCATTCACTGGATACATACGTAAAGGAGCAGGAGCAGGAAAAGAGAAGCCAGTCCATTACTACAAACAACTCCACTAATACCAATTTATCAGTAACTCTGAATATACACAACTTTAAACACTTTCAGCATTTTCTTTGGGCAAATGCATTTCCAGATGAAGTAAGCCATAGCAAATACTAAAACTATGTGTGATTCTTCAATATATATATATAACTGAATTATCCAATATTTAGTGTTTCAATCCTGATGTTGTCCTCAAATATTTCCATTTCTCTTCTCTTTATGTTTTTATTACTCAAAAAACATACGGCACAGATCAATTATTTTGATTTTTTTATCGGTCTCTATAGAGTTAGTAGAAACAGCTCTATTTAGAAATTCTACTTTGTCACTGTATGACACACTGTCTGTACCTGATAATTCAACAGCATCGCTGAATATATTAGTTGAAATTAGCTGAAAGCACTGCTGCCAGCAACTTATCTTGGTTTATTTACTTTATTTACACCTACGCATAGAAACTATTGCCTTCAGCATGAGAAACCTCTTCAAAACTGTTGACATCTCAAGGCTCATTAACTTCTACTCATAGATCACATTTGGTTTGGGTGTATTTAAGATTTACATAACAATGCATTAATAACTGCAGTCTTAAACATTAGTGTGCTCAGAATTATAAAAATAGCCATGAAAATACTTCAATGCAACACATCTTACTTTCTCTGACCTTGTTGACATAGCCCCAACATTGGGGTTACAAAACGACAATGTCAGACTGTATCATATGATCACCAGTGTCAAAAAATACAAAAAGAATATACTAAAAATTCATAATTTTATATGTTTGTGAAATATATGAAAATTAAAATGGAACATGACCTATAAATTATGAAAATTAAAAATAAATGGCAATGAAAATTGGTATGGTTTCTAACAACTTAATTTTGCTTGTTTTTTTATTTAGATGTCAAGCAAAACTGGATTATTTGTAGAATAAATTTTTATTGTCAAAAATGCAAGCAAATATTGATTAAAAAATGGGACTTTCTATTTCACAGATCAGCTTCACGTAAAAACATACCGCATAGCTACAGACACTTTTACACTGTGGCATTCAAATGAATGTTTTCTTTCATACCTAGATATTCCTGTGATTGGGTTGTATATTTTTTCTCCAATTTTCAGCAGATGTTCTCTTCAATGAAAGAAAGAAAACATAAAACTGCTTTGAGAGGACACTATATTCAGTGTGACCTGTAAGCTTGGAATCTAATGAAAAGCTTGGGATCAGCCCTTTTTTAGACTACTTAGATGATTCCTTACAGGCATTGTTTGAAAAATTAATTCTCCTGATATCATAGAGAGGACGACACATAAAATCTACAAAAATAGTTGATAACAACAGAAATAGTTCGGAAGAAAATAGCAGGTCAGAATTGCAAATTTGCAAGGCTCTTAGTAATGGGAGGGAGGGAGAGAAACAAGAATAATGAAGAACATGAGTGGCAGCTGATTTGAGAGGTGAACTTTGGCTTCCAACTCAAACCTTTCAAAAAGCCCGGATGGTTTGTATCTATGAGTCTGAGTTGCTGAATTGTGGAGAAGCATCTCTTTTGGCACGTGTTAACCTGATCTCTTTATTAAGCAGTGGAGTACAGAGGAGAAAAAGCCTGAGATGGGGAACCACTGCAGTTCACTGCACACCTCGTGATGGCAAAGTCTGCTGTCACCCCTGTAAGTTTAGGAGCTTGAGGGAACTGATGATCTTAGTCAACCACTCAAAGGAACGCATCACCGTTCACTCATGTCTCTGACCCTGTATGTTCTACTTCAGTTGTATGATCTTACTCTTAGCGACTTACTAGTATGCAGTTCAGCTACTAGGTATTCCGTATGAGCAACTACATTTAAATCCAACTTTTAAATTATTTAAAATAGTAAAATGTAAACATATATAAATGGAAATATTTTAATCACATTAACAAAAATATAGTGACTAAAAGCCCAGCATGCGGCATATTTTCACAGAGAACAAATTATATCAAGAAGTTGCTGTCTCTTTTTGTTTGGCTGGGTTTTTTTTTCAGGATTGCATTAGCTGAAATGCATACATTGTGTGTAAAAAAACAGGGCATGCAGCAGACGCATTAAATTAGCTCACTGAGAGATTTCAAAACATAGTTGTGATTATGGAGATATCAGCAACTAGAGTGACTCTAATGGGCCTCCCAAGGACTCTTGGTGAAAGATTATTTAACGTTTTTATTGATTAATCAGACTATGATATTAATGTAAAGCTTGCCATTAACAAACAGATGACTTTAATAAAAGATGGCATTACTTTCCTGTTATAGATTGATTTGGTTTGCCTTGCAGTCAATCAAAATAATTGCATTGTAGCTAACTGCACCATAATACATCTGGGAAAAAAAAAAGGATATGGGCTATAAGCTCATGTTAAAAAAATGCCTTGGAAATCAGTGATGACAGGAGAACGTACAGAAAACTGTCTGAAAATGAGGCCTTGGTGAAATGGTATGGCAAAAGGGATGAGGGTGATCTTTCAGGTGTCTGTAAAGGTCAGGTAGGTAGGAAGGTAGGAAGTTGCCTCGCCTCTGTACATCTACTACTATAACATTAATTTGGTATAATTTGCTTTCTAATTTGGTGTATCTGCTTACAACATCAAAATACTGGAAAGTATTCAAAGGAGTGTCACAGAAAGTGATACAGATGCTGAAAAGTTAGCATTATGATAGGTGTCTTAAAGGGCTTGGGATACCCGGTTTGTTGAAGAGCAGTTTCACAGCTGATTTCATGATTGCCTCCTGGTACCTGCAAACGGAAAAGATATCCAAGAGTAGGTGCTAGCTAATCTCTGTGAAAAGATGTAGCAAGATCCAGTGACTGGAATTCTAAGTTAGACAAATTGAAAGGAGATCAAATGTTTTAGTTGCAAACAAGTCACACAGCTGGTGGATCTCGTCACCAGTCATCAAATCACATACATGCGAAAGCCTTGAAATCTGTGAATGTATCAGTTCCTGCCGCCTTCTCTTTCCTTTGTGGGACATGACAAGAAAAGTTTCCTATTTGGAGCGGGTCCAGAGGAGGGCCATGAAGATGATCCGAGGGCTGGAGCACTTCTCCTATGAAGACAGGCTGAGAGAGTTGGGGTTGTCCAGCCTGGAGAAAAGATGACTCCCGGGGAAGACCTTATAGGATCTTTCCAGTACTTAAAGGGGGCCGACAGGAGAGCTGGAGAGGGACTTTTTACAAGGGCATGTAGTGATAGGATGAGGGAGAATGGCTTCAAACTGGAAGAGGGGAGATTTAGATTAGATATTAGGAAGAAATTTTTCACTGTGAGGGTGGCGAGGCACTGGCACAGGTTGCCCAGGGAAGCTGTGGATGCCCCATCCCTGGAAGTGTCCAAGGCCAGGCTGGATGGGGCTTTGAGCAACCTGGGCTGGTGGGAGGTGTCCCTGCCCATGTCAGGGGGGTTGGAACTCGATGATCTTCCAGGTCCCCTCCAACGTAAACCGTTCTATGATTCTGTGACTTGTTTTCAATATATCCATAAGACATGCCAGAACAGTATAGCCTCACTGAATTGTTGGAATTTCACAAAGCATTATCTGCACATCACCAATATGACAGACAGGTCGTAGTACAGGTTCTAGCCTTACACTTCATAAAAGCATTGCCCAATGTATGGAATTTGAAGACCATAAAATTAAAAACTAAAATTATTTACACCAGTCAGTAACTTACTGCCCAAATTAAGGCACTTAGGATAGGGCACGTCACCTCTAAGCATCTACAGTTGTGGCCACAGGCTGCCTTTCCAGTCAATGCAGCGAACTGAGGCAGCGGTTCACCTGGGCTACTTGACAGCCATCTAAAGGTGAACCATACCATACATACTTTTACAATATAGGTATTAGGTGAAATGAATCCCAGCCATGCACCTGCTGTCCCCCCGATGAAACCTGGGCAGTACAATAAGGACCATTTCTGACATAATTACTTTGGCATTAGGCAGGTAACAAATTTCTCCTAAGAGTTAATGGGAGGTCTCTCTAGCTCAAGGCCTTTTGACACACACAAGTCCTGGCATCAAGATGGGCTCCGAGACTAGCAGCCAGGGTCAGCGCTAACAAAATGAAAGCATAAATTTCATGTGTAAAATTTAACTGTTCTTCTGAGGTGTAGCTGTAGTCTAACACAACAGGTATTTATTTAGGCACAGGCAACACCAATTGACTCTTAAGTGAAGACACAGCCTTGGGAAGCATGGGACAGGGATAAAGAGACCTCAGTTGTGCAAGGCAGTTTTCAGCATCCTAAATTCGGTATAACGGAGTGTTACTCGGCCATGCTTGAGTAGCGGGAGTTCGGGGGCGGGGGCAGGCACTGAGAGCTGCCCCACCCCTGCCGACGAGATGTGCTTTGCAATATGAAGAGAGAAAGGGGTTTTAAGGCAGGGAACATCTTTTATTAACCCGACTTAAAAAAAACCAAAAACAAAACAACAAAACAAAAAACAAACCCAGAACATCTTCAGACCTTAAGGCTATCATGTCTACAATTATGCTAAAACCTATCATATTCTGTTTTATACATAAAGCGTGGGAGCTGGCAGGCCACGTGCCACGGTGATGGGCCAAGCCCTGGCGTGGTGACACCTTGGTGGAGAGGAACGGGTGTCCCCCCGCGATGGCCGGCAGCTGCCTTCCGTGCCGGCCTGGGGAACGGCCCCGGACGGTGCCACACGGGTTCGTCCCCCATGGGAGACGGTGAGGAAGAAAGGCCGCCGGGCAGGCAGCGAAGCCGGGATGGACGCACCCGGGGGCCGGGAAGGTCAGCCTTGCCCGGGCCTTTCCTCAGGAACCCAGAGGCAAAGCTCTCACAACCAGGCAAGGCACAGCCCAGCCACCGCCTCTCCCTCCCTTCTCCCCCGACCCGGGTGGCCAACGAGCCCGAAGCCAGACCCCCACGGTGGGGGGCTCCCGGCCAGCCCCCGCGCTCGTCCCGTCCCCGAGGAGGGCCCCGGCCGCCTCCCGCCCCCTCCCCGCACCGCCCCAGCCGGGGGCCGCCGCCGCGGGGGCGGAGGCAGCGGGCGGGCGCCTCCCCAAGCGGCGCCCCCGGTCCTGACGGCGTTTCCGGGCGGGGGAGCCGGGATGTGCGTCCGGGTTGGGTCGGCCCCAGCGAGCCGTTTCCTCTCGCCTTCCCTCCATCTCCCCTTCCCTGCCTCCTTCCCTCCGCTCGCCCTCGCTGAGGCGGAGCCGCCGCCGTGCCCTCTGAGGGAGCGCCGCCCGCCCCGCTCTTCTACCAGGGGTTGGTGAGAGGGGCCGCGGGCGGGCGGGAGGTGGGCCCCGAGGCGGGAGGGTGCTGCCGGGGAGGCGGAGGGGCCGGGGCGGCGGGAGGGGGGGCCGGGGCGGCCGGCCGGGCCTCCCCCCTCAGCGTGGCGGCGGCGGGGCAGCCCCTTGCGCGGAGACCACCGAACGGCTGTCCTCGCTTAAAATGGCCATCCCGAGTCCCGGGGGCCGAGCTAGAGGCGGTTTTAGCGGTGCTTGCCGAATACCCGATTAAAAAAAAAGTAAATGTATGTATTCTTAGCGCTGAATGCAGCCACAGGCAGTCCCGAACCGCGGCCCGGCTGGGGGAAGCCGGAGCCGGGGCGCCGGGTGGCCCAGCGCTCCCTGCACCGGGTGCCGGTGTGTGGTGGTGGAGGAGGGCACAGTCTTCACAACCGGCGGAGGTTCCCCCTCCTTTTTCCTTCCCTCTGGGGAGAAAGTGTGCGGCTCTGCAGATGCGGAGCCTTACTGTGATGGTAGCCCGGCGCCGCAAAGCGCGGGGGACACTTAGGGACACTTCGCTTATACCTCTGCTTATTCTTCATTAAAGAAAAAAAAAAAGCCAAACCCAACCCAAAAAAACAGTACCAAAACCTGAATGAAGTACCTTTACGGTAAGACAAATTATTTTCCATTTTTGCACTATTGGAGTTTTCGATTGCCTAAAAATCTGCCGTGTGCGCTATACTGAGCTACGTGCGCTATATGTGAACTCCATCCGCCTACATCAGCAGCGCGGCTTTGTCTCTGATTAAGGTGCAGTGTACGCGGGCAAAATTAAATCAGAGGGCGATGAGGTGGCTCCCCTGCAGTGGCCGTGTGATGTATGTGAGATTATGGTCACACCTAATATACTTGCAATACTTTTAAGTGTAAGTAACTTGTGTTTTGAGTATTGGTAGGATAAATGTTTAAACTTTTTTTTAGATAATTTAAAAGTTTAAAATTTTGGACATTTAAAAAATGTTTTAAGACAGTTGCATTATTCAATTTCTTGGTTTTTTTTTAAGAAAAAAGACCTTTGGAAAATGGATAATCTTCAGAATTATCCAGTAATATTTAGTGCATATAGTGTTTTGATTCTCATGCAAAAAAAAAACAAACAACAAAACCCCAAAAAACTAAGAAGGCACAAAATTAGTTGGTTGGGTTTTGGGGTTTATTTTGTTTTGTTTTTTTACCTGCTTCTGCGGAAAGACAAATTTAGACAAGTTCATCAGAACTGGAGTAAGGGATATAATCACAGAATGATACAGAGTTATGTCTTCAAAGCGTCGGTGTTGGTGTTAGGTGATGATACCTGAACTGGGTATAAGAGAACAGTGACGGAAGCTAGAAGTTGCCATACTTCAGACTCATGATACATACTAGGTTGATCAGTTGAGCATCTTGTACACGTTAGCTGTGGAGCATCAGGAACATAATCAGCATATTGGGTTTTATATTTATAAATTTTATAGCGCATATTTATAGTGCATTTGTACAGTGGAAGGATTTTTTTTTATGAACAGTTACATTAATTTCCAATTAATAAGTAGTGAATCAAAGTACATACTGGTTAAAACACTTGCCCAAGGTCACTTAAGCAGTCTGTGGCAGAGCTGGAAAGAAATTGTACTATCTGTGTGGATCCTAATGTGTGATCACCTTTCCTCTTTATTCACAGCATTTTAATGAACATAGCTATTTATTTTGTTTACAGAATCAATAGTTTCCTGAATAAGCCAGAGAGTCACTTGGGCTGCAAAGATGTTGGAAGAAGATATGGAGGTGGCCATCAAGGTGGTGGTAGTAGGAAATGGAGCTGTTGGGAAGTCCAGTATGATTCAGCGGTATTGCAAGGGGATTTTTACAAAAGACTACAAGAAAACTATTGGTGTAGATTTCCTGGAAAGACAAATCCAGTATGTATTAAACAGCTGCCATACTCTTGATTTTTACCTTTCCCTCTATTTCTTTGTTCTGTTGTAATTCTAAGATTTACAAAGGCTTGAAACATAAGGCCTGCTGTCCCCAAAGCACAGTAAAGGGAGTTGCTTTCTTTCTTGCATAGTGGGCTAAAATTATATCACTCTATCTTCCATCCAAGACTTAGAATTATAAATGAAAAACAAAATAAAATTTGGAACCTCTGTCATACTAAGCTTTTTGACAAGTTTCTTTTGTATTCTACCGCTTGTTGATTTTAGATTATTTTTTTTTAATTTCTTGTGGAGGAGGTAGCAGTGCTTATGATAAAATGATTACACAAATGTATTAGCCAATATAGATTAAAATGACTGTGGAAAAAAAAGCTATATATTTAATCTCTTTACTATAAATGGATAATACCCAATTATGTTTGCTAAAATGGGAAATACTAATAGTAATGAGAAGTGAGAAAATTCTGTAAATTTTGTAAGCTGATTAAAAGGACAAAAGGACCATTATTCAGGCACCTAAGTTTTGTTTTGAAGACTATGTGTTTCCTCATAGAGGGAAATGTAGAGGAAAAAGAGGAAAATGTAACATGGATTGTCAGGAAAGAGCATGTAATGCAATTGAGGGACTACTGCCATAGCATGTTACGGAGCTGAACCATGATCAATTTTGATTTACGTTATCTTTAAGTGAAGTTAAATTTGAACTGAATTACTTTGATATTGTAGGCATAGAAATATTTCCGTGTCAGTTGTTTTGAATTGCTCATTTGTTGTATTGATTACAAAACCATGTCATTTATTTCAGAGTTAATGATGAAGATGTCAGGCTAATGTTATGGGACACTGCGGGTCAAGAAGAATTTGATGCAATTACTAAGGCCTACTACAGAGGTGAAAATACTGTGTTTGTTATTTGGCAGTTGGTTTTGGTGTTTGGTTTTTTTTTGGTCTGCACTTCGCTTAAGATATTTTCCTGTCTCTGTATTAAGAATTTTAGTTATTTCATGTGTGTGCAAAGTATGTTTAGTTTACCTTTTTCAGTTCTTAAATGCTTTTCCCCTTCATGTAAGATCCTTGCCTTAATTGTCACTTTATACAGGATGCTCAGTAGTGCCCTTTAAAAACCATAACAAAATGAGACCAATATCTGCACAGAAACTGCACAGAATGTAGCCATTTGGACAACCAAATGCAAAATTGTATTTTTCCCTCTAAAAGTGTTTTCTCACTGCTGTAAGATATACGTATTTATAAATGTTCTAAAAACTCTTGCTGAGGCACTTAGAAATTAATCTAAGGGGAAAAAAAATCCACCAGTCACCCTAGTAAGATAGTTTACGACACACAACAGTTCTCTTAGTAGTACAGACTGCCTTGGACACGTTAACACAATGGTGTAAAAAGGAAAGTGTATTTACTTCATAAAATAGAAACTATATTATTCAGTCATATAAAGGTAGGTTATCTATTTAGCCAGTTACGAATTGCGTACTTAGGCTTTCTTTGCATATAATTTAACAGTGGTTGTGAACATCTTTCTTTTCTGTTTTTTAACGTGAGAGATATGAATGACTTGGCAAAGAGTCTATCATCAGTTCTTGTCAAACTAATTATCTGATGGCTGGGAAAAATATATCGCTATGGTATAAAATCTTAGAAAAATGACCTCATTTAAAGATAAAATAATAGTTATGCTGTGCTGTTTCAGGGTGGTGTAGTCCTCTGACCTTTTTATGTTTCATGATTGGTTTTGGCAACTAGTAGTGCTGTTTTTTTTTGTTAATATTTCTGGTTGCCGCTCGTAATTGATGATTACAGTTTCTTCAGAGAAAGATATTTCTTTTCCTATTTCTTTTTATCCTCATGTGGAAATAGATCATTCTGTTATTTTACAGCTGACAAGTTGAGTTTATGAATTTTAGAAGGTAGTACTTGATTCTCTTGGAGTGTCCTTTTTACTCTCCTGGCTTTCACTTCCCTTGTGTGCTTTGCTTTCCTCAGTTGTTCCAAGCCAAAGTCTTTTTCTCCTAATTACTGGGACTGATATTCTAAAGCATGGAACGTTCAGAAGAACTTTAAAGTACACTTACTGGCCTCACTTACCGTATATCTTGAGTGTCTTGAAATCTTGCTCATGACTCGTGCCCAGCATGGCGCATTTGGATCTCTACCTTCAGGATCTTTACACTGGCAAGGCTGCTGTGAAATAGGATATAGTCACCCTGTGGATACACATTGCAGACAGCATGATTGATGTATTAACAGTTCAAGCTATTAGATACAGTGGCTGTTCTGCACTAGACTTTGGCTCATGAGGGACAAGGGAAATTCTAAGAGCTTAGAATGCAATTTTGGTTTAGCATCAGGTCTGCAAGCAAGATGTTATAGAAGCAAAAGGTCAAACTTACTTTGGAAATGCAAAGATATCGGGGTTATCAAAGCAGTAAGTACACTGAAAAAAACCAATGTCCTTTTCTTCAGTACTTTAAAGTACATTTACAAAATAGCTTCTTGCAAAAGAACTTTGATTTTAAATATTCATTGAGAACATCCTGGGTTTAGCTGTTACGCTTCTGTCTGACACTACCCTGTGCCTTTGCTGCTGGTGTCTGTTGTTGTACATAATCTGTTGTATGACAGAGGTGGTGCGTGACTCCGTTTGGAGTGGATAAGTGAAGTAACAATGTTATTGACTCTTGAATACCGTTGGCCACTGCACACAGAAAGGTGTTACAATTCCTAAATCCTGGGGTTTGTCTTTTTTATTATTTTTTTTTTTTTAGAGCTCCTACGTGGACATTATGATTTCTTAAACTTGTTTATGTTCTCAATAAAAATATTGAGTATTTAGCAGTATTCTTAGATGATGAAAAGAATTTACCTAGTAAGATCTCTGCCCTGTCGTGTCGTCTTCAGTTTGATTCCTAATTAGAGCCTATTGTATAATTCTCTTTAAAAAGCAATATGGCGAAGCTGAGTGGTCTTTACTGTCCCTGTTCACTGCATTCTACATGTATTATATTTAAATTGAATAAGGAGGTCTGATGTTGTAAGTGACCCTGTTTTTACCTACTGCAGTCACCCTGTTTTTACCTACTGCATGCTAGGACTTTTCTCTCTAAACTTACTATTACCAAGTTATCTCTGTATTTTAGCATTCAGAAGGAATGGGTGGAAGGAGAGGGATGAAGTGAAAGTGCCTTAGAGTGGAAACTTCACAATGGATTTCTTAGTCTTAAAACTGAACAAGATGATGTTTATAGATGGTGAGAGTCTTTCAATAACTATTCTCATCTCCAATAGAGCAAAGAACTTGAGAGGCTGAAGCTAGACTGCAAGACAATAGGTTAAATTCAGCATTGACAAACGCAAAGTGACCTGCTTTGCAAAGAATGATTAATTTTACACCTATCTCACAGGACTCGAAGTGGAATTGCGTCAGAAGAATAGCATACATTAGAATATGGTGTGGATGTTTGGGAAAACAAACAAAATTTTAGAACACAAGTAACAGGGAAATCACGGAAGACTACATTCCTGCTATTTTATTGGTAGAGCTTGATTTGAAATTCTGAGGGCAGTTCTTACTATTCTGTATAAAACTGTACCAGAAGGGTCTTAATGGCATGTGAAAGAATGTTAAAGAGCATAGAAAAACTTTTGTAAAGATAGACTGAAATTGGCTTTGAAAAGATAAATAAAAGGGAACCTAATAAAAGAACTCAGGTGCTTTGTGTCAAAGAAATACAGAGACAAACAGAATACAGGAATGGGGGATAGCTGGCAAAACTCAGATAAAAGAAAATTCATCTTGATGAAGTATTTTTTCATGCTATATGTAGATTGGGATATTCACCACAAGATAACACTGCAGTCTCAAAGGCATTAGCTATCTATTCCTTTAACGCTCTTTTACTAAATATCAAATATATTAAAGGCATATAAATAATAAAGTGTTTCTCCACGTGTTTATGTGTGAAAAGTAGTTTCTTGAGGATAACAAAGGGCTACTGCACAGTCAAAAGGCCACTCACTAATACTTCAAGTGTGGAAGTACCTTCTCAGTACCCATGGGTTTTAACTATTGTTTGCTAATGCTGTTACAAAACCGTAACAAAAATGGTACAAAACATCTTGTATAATTTATCATAGTGCTGTGACAGAATGAGTATGAATTAGAAATACACTTATTTTCTTCAAAAAGCTACTAAACAATTTACTTGAAATAATCACAACTTTCTCTGGAAACTTTTAAGTTTTCTGCTTTTCAAAATCCAAATTACTGTAGTAAGAATAATAATGTAAAGTGTGCTTTAAAGATGCTACGTACGGAAAAATAATTGCTTTCTGGCCTCCATTAAGCTGTCTGCAAAACAGCAATAAGCAAACATCCCTTTTCCTTTTTCCAGCCTTTCCATGCTCGCTCCTATTCCTTTCCCCTGAATACATGTGCCGTGCTGGGAATAGCTTGAAATGTAACAGACCTGTAGCCATCATGAAGAATAAGTATAATGATCAAAATAATATGGCAATCTCTTTTCATTTGGGGACTTTATGACCATTGGTTTCACCCAAGCTGGTTGGTAAAAGTGCGCTTTTATGGAAGAAACTTGAAAAATCCCTCATATTTGAAATACATTATATGTGATTCTTTTTTTTTTTTTTTTTTTAACGGTTTTCGGTTGTTACGTATTTCTTTGTATTTGTAATCGATTTGTATATTTTTAGGAGCCCAGGCTTGTGTTCTTGTATTTTCTACAACTGATAGAGAGTCCTTCAAAGCAATCCCTACCTGGAAGGAGAAAGTCGTGACCGAAGTTGGAGACATTCCCACAGTTCTTGTGCAGAATAAGATTGATCTTCTTGATGACTCTTGTATAAAGAAGTAGGAGTTTTATCTTACCATTTTTAAAGAACAATGTATGCCCCCTGTATACAAGTGTTTTGGTTTTTTTAAAAAAAATCTGTTGGAGTTTCTGGTGAAGACTTAGGATATCTAGGTTGACAAACCAGTGCCCTGCATGAAAACGTGCCCTAGAAGCACGGGTGACAGGTATTGCTGCATGAGTGTAGTTAGTTGGGCAGATGTGCTTGCCAAGCTAGGGGCTGTTTGCTTCATGCCTTCGTCTGAAGTGTCAGTCAAAAAGATAGATTAATAGCATGAAGAGTTTGGTTGTGCCATGATATGAATTTCTCTCTTTTTTTTTTTTTTTTTTAAATCAGAAATCCTAAAACTAAATTTTCTCTCCTGTTAAAATTTACAGTTACTCTTAAACTGGGCTGTGCACCAGTGAAGTTTGTCTGGTTTGGCTAGCGAATGCTAGCTAAAATGATGAAGTAGTAGTAAACAGGTTGTTTGAAAAAGTAGCTTAATATTCTTTGCTTCGCTTTTCTTTCATTTCTATTGCTTATTGTTATCAAAACATTATGACTCTGTAGAAATCCATATGTGTTAATGTTCTCAAACTGCATGGTGCTGATCTTTCTTCACTGTATTTTTCTCTACAGCTTTTACTGTCAGTTCATTCTACCTTTGTGTATATGACCAATTTCATTCTTGCCATTAAATCAGCTTAACAAATGCTAACTTTTCTTTGCCGCAGCATATAGTGTAGAAAATACTGCATGATGAAGTTGATCATTCTCCACTTGTTTATGTCTACCATCTTCCTGAGAGATTTAAATTATTTCTTCTTTTGTTGTTTCCTGCACTGGCTTTCTTTGTTCTCTGTTTGCTATCATTGGTGGCATAAATCAGCTTCTACTCCCTCTGCAAAGAATACTGAGGATTTTTCAAAGGAAAAGCAAAATTGCATTTGAACTCCTCCTTTATTCATGGTATGTCACTTAGGTTTTGTTCTCAGAATACTCTGTCTGCCTCAGTAACTTCATCTTTCTGATGACATGATTTGCCTTGGTGGAATTTTCATAAATTTCCTCAACTTCTCCTTAAAATTTAGCACAAGTTCTCTTTCACTTCACAGAAAAAAGAAATTTGTGATTTCATCTCTGCACTCATCTGATTGCATAGTCTACTGCTTCATTAAAATATACTTAGGGATTACTTTTTTGTTGTTTTGACTTCACAGTGGTAATTGTTGTGATTCTAGTGCTGTTAATTACAGCCTCCTTGCTTTTGGTTTCACTGACGCATGTTTTTGAACCCTGGGAAATTTTAGTTAATGAAGTCGATAAATTTTGAAAAGTCTTTACGACTTTTGGTCATAAAGAGACTGGAGGTAAAATACCTTCTTGTCATAGTGTAGGTATTGTAAGGACATTAAGGATCAGGTATTTTTTAACTGTCTGAGTTTCTTAACCCACCTTGCCATGTTTAACTTACTGCAAAGCATTTTGTCTATAAGAATAAATGCTGGCAAATAATACAAATTAGTATATACAAAGTCTTCTTCTATTGTGCAGTGAAGAGGCAGAAGCACTGGCAAAAAAGTTAAAATTAAGGTTCTACCGAGCATCTGTGAAGGAAGACCTAAACGTAACCGAAGGTAGGAGATACAGCAGAGCAGGCGTCTGTCCTGCCCTCTGCTGCGTAGCACTGCACGTCTTGCTAGTTTGGAGCTGATCTGTTACGTCCCGTGTTGTTGCATGCTGTTGGCAATCCTTTCTGTATTTCTTAGCAGCACACTTTAAACATACCCAGAATTACTTGGTATCAGTGTGTTAGGCCCATTTCTTCGTGTACATCTTCCCTTTCCCTTCCACAAACAGTGCATAGCTTCAATATTTAGAAGTGCCAATGCGGTGCCAATGCATTAAGGCTGCTTACTCCTAACGACTGTCAGTAAACACTGAGCTTTTAAAAAAAATATATGTAGAAGTATTAAATATACAAATTGTTGAACAGATTATTTTGTAGTTATTAATATTTAATAATTGATATAAACTATTATTTCATAGTTTAGTTATATTTAAATACATTAAAATTGGATCTCTTGCAGCCTCTTGTCTACCAGTGATATTTTACTAGTTCCCAAGTATCACTCCTTAATGTATATATTTAATTTCATAAAAGTACCGTTATAAAATTCATTCACTATCTTTTGTGGGGTAGGTTTGAATAATAATTAATTGTAGTCTCTGATAACTTATTTTTTTTGTTAAATCAGGCAAACTTAGTAGTAAACTAATTGCTTCTCTGTTAACATCATTCACGTTGGAAAAAAGATCTGCAAGAGAAAATGTAAAATGTTTCTGTATCATCTTTATGTGAGTTGTTAATTACAAATGTAAATAATCCATAACACATGTAGGTTCTGAAAACTCTCCCATAGTTGTAGATTTTTTCAGAATCCTAGGTAGACTACTTATACCCCCAATACAAACGAGAGCAGCATTAGTTGATTAGAAAAACATTGCTGCCAAGTTTTATTAATAGCCTTACTTTACGTAATTACATAATTTACTTATTGTTCTAAGGCTTCTTGCAAATGCATATGTACGTTAAATTCCTACATAACTTTGTTCCAAGTTGCATGAATTGGAACATTTGGCAATATGTGTGTGCCAGCTTTATTACGGGAGTATTGCGATGTTTCTGTCTGCTGTGCAAGACCCCAGTGCTGCAAACCGTAAGACCTGGGTAGACACTGGTCTAATATGGATTCTGCTCAGGTACTGCTGGGAGAGAATCGCTTGCCAGGTCGTGCTAAACCTGTGGTGTCGAATGCACTTTTGTCAGCGCACAGAATTTTGGTACAGAGGAGTTGTTATTGATACGAAGATTATTTTTAAGCATACTCTGATGTACCTTTTTTTCTTTTTAACATTCCAGTTTTTAAGTATTTGGCTGATAAATATCTTCAAAGGCTGAAGCAACAAACAGCGGAAGATCCAGAACTAGTACATACAAGCAGTAACAAGATTGGTACGTATACTGTAATAAAAAAAACAGAAACAGTATTTTGTGCCATCAAAGCTTATGGTCTCCTTTGTTTCCTTATGGAGTCAATACAGGGTGAATCAGGGTCTAATTATCACCTATTGGGGTGGCTCAGCCAGGAGAAGAGAAGGCTCCGGGGAGACCTTATAGCGACCTTCCAGTACCTAAAGGGGGCTGACAGGAGAGGTGGGGAGCGACTTTTTACAAGGGCATTTAGTGACAGGACCGAGGGGGAATGGCTTCAAACTGGGGGAGGGGAGATTTAGATTAGATATGAGGAAGAAATTTTTCACTCTGAGGGTGGTGAGGCACTGGAACAAATTACCCAGAGAAGCTGTGGCTGCCCCATCCCTGGAGGTGTCCAAGGCCAGGCTGGATGGGGCTTTGAGCAGCCTGGGCTGGTGGGAGGTGTCCCTGCCCATGGCAGGGGGGTTGGAACTCGATGATCTTCAAGGTCCCTTCCAACCTAAACCATTCTATGATTCCAGTCTTAGGATATTGTCCCCTTTCCTTATGTAAAATAGCCTTGTGACTCTATAAAGTTACAAGACTGTCAAACTGATGTACTAAATTTTCTAGCTAATGTTTGGCAAATGCCCTTTTATTAAATTCGTTTAAACAAACATTGTGTAAGGACTTGAGAAAGGATGCTTGTTGGGTTTTTTGATGTAATTAGTATTTGTGTTACTCATCTTGGTGCGGATTTACAAGAGAGTCATGGTGAAAGAATCTGGCATGTAGTCAGAAGGTCTTTGTACATTGCCTTTTGTAAGGGAACGCTGAACTTCAGTAGTCCTTCTTTAAAGCGTTTCTGAGTCAGTTCATTTATTTTCCTTAAAACGCTCCCTTTTTATTCAGGCTTTTCTTTACCTTTATCTCGGCAAAGTTTCTAACTTTAAAATGTTTTTCTTTTATTATGTTACTCAACTAACCATAACTTTGTTACCTTGCAATTAGTATCATACACATACGCTGATGAGTGCATACGCTGCCCTTCAATTACATGGTTGTATACCAGCTTCAAATACTGCCTGGCTAGTAATTCCAGCTGGCTCTACTTAAAATTTAGCTGCAAAACTGACCCAGAAATAGATAAAGCCTTTAAAAAGTAGAGTACGCATTTGAGATGCACTACCATGCCTTAGTACGTGCTGTGTCTGAAGTGTTAATGTATTATGCTGCAGGAGGTAAAGAAATACAACTACTTTTCTTGTCTTTAAATTCTGTAGGTGTGTTTAATACAGCTGGTGGAAGTCATTCCAACCAAAATTCTAGCACTCTTAATGGTGGAGATGTCATCAACCTTAGACCAAACAAACAGAGGACCAAGAAAAACAGAAGTCCTTTTAGCATCTGCAGCATACCGTAGACCGCTTTTGGAGGAGAAAACCCCAACCCAGCGAATTGGATGAAGTTGTGCAATTGAGTACAGAATAAAGCCAGCTGTAGAGGTATTTTTACCAGTGCTTTAGCAAATCTTGTGCCTATGGGGTCCTTGATAGAGGGTGGATATATATAAACTTGCTGATGCAGTCTTTTTTTTTTGGTGTGTAGAGTGAGACACCTGGTGGCAAAACGCAGAACCGTGACTGCCCTGTGCACTTTGTAAAAATTAGGCAAGCTTCTCCTTTTTCAAGGAATTCGTTACAGAGCAATGAACTGGGTATTGCCGAATTGCAAAGCACATTTAACATACGGATAACACTTACAAGTATAGGTACAGACCATAACACTATGGCCCAAGGTAAAGTAGCAACCTTGCAACTAAATTTCAAAGAACATGATAAATTGGTTAGTCAGTATACTAAGAAGATAAATTAAGAGCAAAAAGAAGACACTATATTTTGTGCCTGACTATATTAATATGGCTTCTGGCCAGTCTGTCAGTGCAATGTACTTCTGTTATACATATGAGTGCTAAGGTATATATGTAAACATTTGGTATGAATATTTAGGCTAAATTCCAGTGTATACATGACTTGGAGATCAGCTGATGATTATAAAATAGCATTTTCCAAAAAAAAAATTGTCCTTTAAAAATGTTGTATTTCAGATGAGGCTTTCCCAGCTGCCTCTGTGTACGTTTAACTTGCTATACTTTGGGCCTAAAAGCTTAGATTTAAAAATGTATGGTGCCAAAAATGCTCCTTCCTTTTACCTAATGCTGTGCTACAGATGTTTTTGTAAGTTTGTTTTTCTCAGTCTTAACAGGTTGAACAAATAACACAGTCTTTGACACTAATAGCTATTCAGAAGGAACATATAATCGTATTCCTGTTCAAATTTGATTGTTGTATCCTGTGTTGTCTATGAAAAAGGAACTTGCAAAGTGGTGTCACAAAATACCGATCTTCTTTGGAAAAAATTTTCGTAGATACCATAAGCTGCATTATGGAGGATCCAAAAAGTTGCAGCTGATGACTGAATTACACTAATGAGACATTCTTGAATGTTGTCTCAGATTCAAAGTTAGCTGCTGGTTACAGAAAATCTAATTCTGCAAGATCAGAGACATGGCAAAAAATTTTCAAAGTGCTTAAGTAATTTTACAGAATTGAATTGATTTAGATGTTTAGGAGCCCAAATCTAAATTAAAGTTATTTGGGCTTAGGCTCCTAAATCACTAAGGTGCTTTTAAAAATGCTAAGCAAGATATCTTTTATTTACCAAAAATAAACACTTTTTAATCGTCTTCAAGAGCATGCATGCCTTTTAAAAAATATCCATTTTGTTTACATGTTTTTGTATGGTATGATATAATTTTAACTTTCTAGGATTTCTACAACAAACCTGCCGGTGACAAATGCAAAATATGCTGCTTGAAAAAATTCAGAGTTTTAATAGTTTTTTAAATGGTGTATAAGAATGAAAAGGAGTTGAGTGATCCTGTATAATTTTGAGGAAGGACTTTTCACTGTGTGAATTCCCGTAGGAGGCTTGACTGACTTTGTTTCTAAGTCAATGAGTATGAAAACTGAAACGTACTCTTTTTCCCACTGTCTGCAGGGAGAGAAGTGGGTGGCAAGTTATGCACAAACACTAAAGATCTCTGAACGCTGTATTTTATGTTTACTGTATTAGACTTTCTACCGAGTACCGTTGTTTCTTTCACAAGCTGTTAGAGCATCTCCTGTTGCTGGCAAGAAGGCGGCCTTCACGGCGCTCGATCCCCTTTGCTATTGCAGCAAAACCGTGTGTTCTTCGCCATAATGTTTCCTGTATTTGCTCTTGGATAAAGGCCTTTATTTTTCAACAAGTGCATTTAATCACTGTGTGTATGTATGTATAAATGGAGTCAAGTCCTATCTGTCTTAGCGTAAGGTACTTAGGATAAGACTTACGGTTGTACAATCGTGGGGCCACCTTACAACTTCAGGCTGTGGGATAGACGGTGTGCATGAAGAATTTTGACAACTGTTTTTAATATGGGAACTTTTACATTTCATTGTCTGCCTTCCGGTTTCACATTTTTTTATTCGTTTCTCTTGAAAAAGAAACAAAACCGCAAAGTGTCTGAAACATTTTTTTGCCTTGTGTGACTTTGTACAGAGTACTGAAAAATAAGTCTTTATTCTGTATAATGACCATTTTGTACTGTTACATGTAATACTGTAGGCATCGTACTATTTATTACAGAAGCCATTCATAGTTCAGGTCCGTCATTATAAACCACAGTGTTAAGGACTGAAAACTCAGTAGAAATTTTCATAGGTGGAGACTCGGCAGACTTGCTAAATTCAGGATATGTTGAAATTTAGTACACATACTTTAACGTAGGAATATGTATTTGCAGCGTTGGGCAACAGTGAGTTTTCACTTCACTCCCACCGTAAATCTAAAGCGGCTCTTTCTTTGTTGTGACTTTGCAGTGCTTGTTCTCCGATACCACTGAGATGGAGACTGTCCAAATTAGCCTTTTTCTGGAAGCGCTCTGCATGTACGCTGCTTGAAAATTAAATTTTTATCCTGCTGGGGTTAGCGCGCAGATGTAAACCAGATGACTTGCATATCGCAGGAATCCTTAGGTATTCTCATCGCTGTTCAGTGGGAGTAACTTCTGGCTTTTGGCTGAAGAGACATGCCTAAATGTTTAGCACTCGCATTGTCCCTTGTGAATCGTTTTTATTATAAACATTGCCCAATCCCCACTCAAAGCGTTCTCATTAAAATATCATCTGTTTTAATTACCAAAACCTACAGGTGCAGAGCTGGTAAATAAAAACGCCATTCTCTGTGCTTGTGTGTAAGTGCATGGTGGCAGAGGGTGTAGCTCTCTGTTACTCCCGTGGCAGGGCGGCATCCTGGATTAGGAGCAACAGATGTTCCTACCACAGGACACGCGTTTTGCTCTGTGAGACGAAGGTAATTGCACTCCTGTTTTATCTGTTAATATCTCTTGAATAGCTCATTGGATGTATTACCTGAATCTTGCCAAAAATGCTTGGCTCTCAGCTGATAATGCTACCACTAGTAGAAAACGTCAGTAATTGTTAATGCCTTAGTGAAATAAGCCTTCACTAAAGAGTCAGACACTAAAGCATCTGTCGCTCCCGTGTTGTATCCATTCAGTGAATGGGTGTTCTCCCGGTAAGCGGGGCATCATTTGATGCGAAGCGGTAATGCTAGGGATGTATTTCCAACTGGAAATAACAAATCTCAAAGTTGTAAGACTGATCACACTAAGACTTTTGTGCTTGTGTGTGTGTGTGGTTAATTTAAAAAAAAAAAAAAAATTCCACTAAAGACAATTTTGGCGCTTTATTTTCAGTGTTTCGTAAGGCAACACTTACCTTTTTGAGTCCAAATGCCTGATTACCACAGTGTCAGTTGAATTTCCTGTGTAATTTTTTTGCGCTTCAGTGAAATTTGTCCTTTTTTTCTTTCCGTTATTGGGCTACAGTGTATCTGACATGTAGTTTTCCTTTGCATCACTTCTGTAGATGTATGTTACACTCAAGGGAATTGAGCGGCCGAACACGTCGTACTGCCTGGAGGTTATGCAGGGGTACGTGCATAATCCTCAGAGAACGTGCACTTTGAACCTGTTAATTCATCTATTGGAGTTGATAGCTACCGGTTAATAATAGAATTAGTTGCACTGCAGAACCCTCTTGTAGGAATTTGATCCTACAACATACTAACAAACCCGTGTCTTGGATTCCAGTGACGGTACCTAAACTCCTACCGCTTTTCTAAATGTAATCATGGACCTTCGGCTGCCGTTGCAGTTCCTGAACACTAATTGTACATCAGCCAGAGAGCAAGCGTGGTCCAACAAGGTTGATTTCATCAAAACTACCTTACCACCTTCTTGTAGGAAGCAACAGTTGTGTGTATCTGTTTGGGTTTTTTTTTTTAATTCTCAAATAACATTGACAGAATACTTCTCTCTGTTTAAACATGGCATCCTAATAGCTAATTAAAATTATAGAAGAAAAAACTGCAATGTTTAGATTTAAGACGAAAGGTGCTATAATAGACTAAGAGAAACTTTCAAACAGTTCCATGTCGAGAAATTGTTCTGTACGAGTCATCTCAAAGCCAGGTGAGTCCTAGTACGGAACTAGGCTCATTCTCAGGTTTCTGGGAGTAGGGTAATACCGATAAATAATTTGTGGAGTGAGTGTACTTTCTTCTCTTACTGAGATAAATGTGGTTCAGCAGAACCAACTAAAGTTGATCAAAAAAAGTAAAAATTCATCTGGACCAGGAGAAATACTGCTCTCGTTGTGAGGATAAAGATGCATCGTTACTCATAAATTACTTCCTCTTATCTGCAAGTTCATGTGAATCTGAATGGTTAAAACAGATAATGTACATAACTGTTTTTAACACCGTTGTGATCTCAAGTAAATGTAATATATTTTTAGAAAAAAAAAAAGTCAACTTACAGTAAATCCTCAAGTGGAAAAATAAATGTTTAAAACGGAATATTCTGTGTATGCCGTTCCTGTAGAATCCCCATGAGTTAATTCTGCTGTTCTCTTGTAAGTGACATGAGTTGTATCATGCAATTTAGACACGTTGCTGTGATTACTGTTTGGTCTGATACAGGTCACTACTGTTGTGGTTATATTAAATTGTCAGTGTATTAAATTTCAAAAAAAATAGCTGCGGAACCTCAGTCTGCTCAAGAAACTCGCGTGCCCCGTTCTAGTCCAGGTGTTGCGAACAGCTGGGATGCGAGGCAGGAGGGGTTAGATACCCCCAAAGGAACAAGTGTGGGCACGCCGATCTAACAGAAACGCTGTTTCAGAGCCCTTGTCCCCGATTTCTCCACCGCACAGTTCAGATGGTACAAAATATGGGTTCTGTTCTGCTCTTTCTCCTCTTTTCGTTTTTCACGATTGCTCTGGCTGGTGCAGTCACAAGGTTTAACTGAGTGTTCGTGGATGCTGCAAGTGCCATTGAAATAGTACCAATATATCAAAGATGCCTGATGCAGTTTCTGAAAAGGAACAGGTAACTACAGTAACCAGACTCCATATTTTTTTTTATCTTTTTTTTTTTTTTTCAGTAAAACACAACTCGCAGCATCTGGGTCTGCCTCTTCACCCGGGCGTCTCAATAAGCTGGAAAGTAATATACTCCTGCTTCTGCTTGCATGCAGTTTTGCACAGAAATACAATTCGCTTGCTTAACACCCTGGTAAGGATTAATTAGCAATGCTTTAGGCAAGAAAAAAATAATCTTGAAATGCGAGAAAACTCACATTTTTATGGTCATGTGTTCTTAGGTCAGGGAAGTGTTTAACTACACTGAAAAGCTTGAGAAAACCGAAGCTTTGACACTGTCATCCAGGTGGGGGGTTCATGTACTGGGCAGCCACGTCCCCTTCAGCTTCGGGAAGGGGGTGGCTCTTTCCTGCGGCTTCCGCTGCCCGACCCCCGCTGCGCACACCGCTGCTTCCGCCGTCCCCAAGGAAATGTGTGGTGCTCGCTCAGGTCCCCTTCCCAACACCGCCTTACGCTGAGACGAGCAGGGCCTTACTTCGCTGCCCAGCAGATAAGGGGCCCGCAAGTTCACTGGGTTTTCTACGCCACCTCTGTCCCAGCTGGCTGACGCCCGCTGAGCCTTGGCTGCTGCGATGCCATTTTTGACAGCAGAGAGCACTTAAAAAAGAAAGAAAAACTTTAATCTGTTCTTTTGTTGATTTCTGCCAGGTGCATGATGCTAGTTAGCTATTTTGAGTTACTTTAACAATGATAAACGTTTAAGATGGCCAGTATGAAACCGGTGTAAAATGCTCAGTAGATGTCTTTTGCTGTGGCTTACAGGTGTGACTGAAAGAAACTTTAACAGTATCGCTGGGTTTAAAAGTAGATTGTTCAGGTCTGTGGGAGCTTTAATAGGCGTAGCACATCAATATGCAATCGTAAAGCATAGGAGAGGGTAGTGATGGATGTACTGCAGACCCCCTGTGGGTGAGATGACACAATTTAAGAACGTAGAAGGCTAACAGAAAAAGAATTTAAAAAAAACCTAAACCAGTAACAGGCCAAAATAAGTTAAATCTACACTATTAACTCATGTGTTGATACCCAGATTGTGATCACCTTATTTTGTCCTTGGAACAAACACACACCTGTGTTGTACGAGTGCTGTAAAAAAATAAAAATACTTTCAGCTGTTGATACAGTGAAGAGGATCTAAAAGAGAAAACAAAAAAAACCTTAATACTCTTCGTCTGAATAACCTTACGATGGCCTTAAAAAAACAAATTCGGAAGGAATAGTCCAAGCCTCAACAGGCTGTGTTCAGCTTCACTATTTCACAGCACGATGTCTGAAAACAACCTGTGCTGTGTATTATTATTATTATAATATAATATAATATATTATATATATTATAATTATTATTGTCAAGGGGGTTACTGGTGTTAAATAGCCGGGAGCTCTATGTCTCTTGTTACAGTTGACGAGGAGCTAAACCATATTAAAATAGACTACTTCTTTCTAAAATGCAGTTATAGAATTAATCTCTCCAAAATCCGAGGACCTTTTCACAATCTCAACGCTGGAACTTGGATTGCTTTGACAGCGGCCCTCCGCAGTGCCGTTGATGTGAATAACACGCGGTGGCGGCAGCCGCGTCGCTGCTGAGGTTTGCGAGGCGCGCGGGGCAGGGTTCCCCGGCAGCCTGCCTGCCCGTGGGCAGCGCCTTTAGAGCCGTGGGGCTGCAGAGCTGCCGCTGGGCAGGAGGAGCGCTCCCCCGCTGGGCCGGTGCTCTGAGGGCATCCAGGTGCGATGGTGGGGCTGCAACACTCAAGGACGCGCACTGCCACCAAGGGAGCGGCGGTTGGTGGCACCGCTCCCTGCTGTCCTGCTCCCTCCAGCTGAGCTTTAATGCGGGCCAAGTTCAGCCGGGCCAGGGCTGAGCCGCCCGGCCCCCTGCTCCCCTCCGTGACCGCCCCCCTTGGCGAAATAGCACAAACACCGATGGGCTGCGTGGGGAAGGGGTTTGCAAAATTCCAGGCTCACCCTAAAAAAAACAATCTAAATCCTAAATCCATCACCACGGAGCATGGCGATGATGAGCAGAAATTAGTGGGAGTGGCAGAAAGGAAGAAAAAAAACCCCACCCAAACCAAATACCACTCACCCAAAGACTAAGTAATGTGAAACTTTAAAAGCGTACTCTTATCCTACGCAAGAAACAAACGCGGTATGTGCCAGTTGAGAATTCAACTGGTTTGCTCTGTTGCTTCACAGATGGTGACACAAAACAAATTTGCGGTGTGACAGCTGGTAAAATACAATTCTCCTTTATATTATCTTTGGGAAAAAAAAAAGCCCATAGCAACCCGACAGCACAGCTAGGTGGCGGGGGCAGCGCGGTTCGCTGGGCGGGCTTGGAAGGCTGCGTCGCCAGAGCGGGAGCTCGTTTCCAGCCTGGGTTGCGACCTTTGGATGGACATGTTGCTTTTCACGTCCTGAGTTAGGATCTGTCTCTTGAAAGCATTGTGATCTGCTTACAAATAGTGCCAAATTATTAAAGTGATAAATGGCAATGAGTAGGACAGTGTGTTGTTTAGGAAAATACGCTGTTTATTAATGTTTTCAATTTATTGCCATGATTTGTCTTTTGTCCCCAAAAGTCTGGTTCACACACTATGTATACAGCAGAGAAAAGCTGAAATCTCACTACATGACAAAACAACTTTAGTTTTAAAAAAAAAACCAAACAGGAGAATGGAGGAAAAGCTAAATTTTGCCGGTTTCTGACAGTTCAGCAGAAGCACAATTACAGTTTGCAATAGAGCAGTATCGACTCTACAGGAGAACTCCTGATAGCATTCATTAGTGCCAAAAGAAAATGCCAATGCTACCAAAACCCACTAAATGCTCGCACCTCGCAATCAGATACTCTGGTGCGCGTGTATGCGTATATACGCGTGTGCTTGTACAGAGAATTTTTTTCTTAGCTTCTGTGTGTTTTTTATGGAGGTTTGCCCATCCTGCGATTTGCCAGAAGTAGCCAGGAGGAGAATTTAATCCTGCTTGCTGTTGCAAGACTGTCGAACGGAGGATTTCTGATGCTCCAACAACGTGATTGACTTTTCAGAATTTTCTAAGTTTCTGAGCAGAGTCTCTAGCCGCCTTTTGATTTTCTTCTGATCCTCGATGGCGCATCCAATTACCACAGACTGAAATTTCTGATCGATGGGTCCTGCTGGCACGTCAGATGTGCACGCACCGTAAAGCGACATTAAGCGGATTTTGGCATCTTCCAAATCATCTAGAAGTTTATTGACAATTTCATCGATCATCTTGGTGGCGTGCAGTAGGGATTCCTGCTGCTGGGCGTTTCGGATGGTTTCTACAGAAACCTCCACAGTGAGAGTTCGGCCCATCAGACGATTAGCAGTCAAATTAAGCTCTTCTCTCTCACCTAAATCGAAGACAAGAAAGTATTCTAGGTTACAGATGAATACTTTCCTGTGCAAATAACATCATCAAGACAATCAAACTTTGCAATACAGAAGGTTGGTTTTTTAAGTAAGTGACACTCAACAAGATTTCCAAGGGCCAGAAAAGAGTTTTTTGCATTTGCCGAAGTCCTGCTTATTTCAGAGAAGCTAGCGTCTTCTGATTTGAAATGAGGCATTAAGCTCTACTAAAAATGTAAGCAATGCTTTTCCGCTGCCGACACAACGCTTGCTGTGTCGCATTAAACCAAAGCATACGCCATTATCAGGAAACATTACTCATTAACAGAACGGGCACATTAAGGACCTTCTGTGCCACTGTGAGGGAGAGGTTCAGAGAGTACCCCAGAAGGCCAGAAATAGAAAACGGATTTCTGACTACCAGATGCAGTTAGGAGCCATGAAAAAAAATGGGTTTCTATCTTTCTGAAAACTTAAGGTTTTTCCTAAAATACGGACACAACATATTTGCCATGTAGGCTCTTGAAGAGCCAATAAACCAGCAATTTAAAGCTCCTAATGTAAAACATACAGATTTAGGGAATATATTTAAAGCCGTATATCACACAACCACAACAATGATCTTAATCAACAGGTTTTTGCAGGCTGTACACTTCGTAGCGCTCATGCCTGCCCAGTAGTCAAAGCCATTAAAATCAATTATATTTAATCATCATCATTATCATCAACTTCTCCCCCTCAGCTGAGCTGTATTAACCCAGATTTTGAAAATAAATCCGTGAACCGAGTACGGGCTTTCACATAGACAGTAGTGACATTCACGGGAGAGCATCCGGCTGAAGAGCACGTGAATTGGCCCAGTGAAGAACGAGGGGCTCCCAGAGTCCCGGCCGGCCCTGCAGTAACCTCAGCCGGCGCCAACGCCCGCGCCTCCGCCGGCAGCGAGCGACCAGCCGGAGCCGCTGCCTACGGCACGGCCTGTTTTGACTGTGGGTCGGCTGGGAGGGGACGGCAAAGCAGCTTCTCACCTTCGCTGATGTGCCGCATGTCCTGGCTGTTCTGTATGTTGTGGATCATTTCCAGCAGGATTTCTTTCTCTTGTTCCATAGCAGATGCTGCGTCACGGAAAGCCTCTACCCTGCACGTGGTTGAACCAAACAAAATGTTTAAATAATAAAATAGCTGTTCACCTACATAGCTGCCAAGAACTGGTTTTTTTTAAACTTCAGCTTAAGAAGTACAGTCAGTTCTTAATTCTCCATGAGCCAGACTCTCGGATTTTACGACCTTCTCCCGTATC
The DNA here is from genome assembly GCA_017639485.1 of Pluvialis apricaria. Lineage (NCBI taxonomy): Eukaryota > Metazoa > Chordata > Aves > Charadriiformes > Charadriidae > Pluvialis > Pluvialis apricaria. Next base: position 101,659,262 of record CM030009.1, read on the forward strand.
TTAACTTCACTTTTCAAAACTCAGTATGATTTTAAAAAACAAATAGGAAAAAAAACCCCAAAACAACATTCATTCAATCAGACTTAAACTTTTTATTTTACTGACAGTGCTATTGTATCCTACTCTGCGGTTAGTCTGGATATCCAGAGCCTGATGGTACTACAGGCCCATAGCAGAAGTTCTGTAGCTAATTGGCAATTATTATCAGCTGCTTAACTAGAAGAGAAACTGGCCCAGTCCCCATCAGGGAACTCGGGGGTGAAGGTCGCAGCTGCAGGGATGGAGGCAGCAAGGAGGCCCGGCTTTCCCACCGCTCCCAGGCCAGCAGCGCAGAGCCACTGTGACCCACCTACAAAGCAACAAACACTTCGGAAAACTCAAACGCCCCCATGTAGCCGAACGACCCCTTTCACGAGGGAGAAAAACCGGAGAGGGACAAAGCTCACACACTTCCATTCATGTGACAAGGGCTTCCCCACCGCGTGGCGTGCCTTGGTGGCTGGGAGAAGATGCTGAACCGCCTGCCCCGATGGTCACTGGTGTTTCGCATGGAGCAGTACTCGCTGTGATTGACACGGGAAGGAAGCTTCTGTGGGAGCAGCTCCTGTTTCTGGGCTTCCAGGGAAGCAGGAAACTTGGTTCCTCCTAAAACAGGACCTCTACTCCAGTGCTGGTCACTGTGCTGAAACTCCCCCGTGGTGCAGCAGGGGCGAGGGGAAAGCCCATCAGAAACTGCTCTCCCTGAGCATTGTTCGGTCTCCATAAGCTGCGTGGTTGCATGCCCGTAGTCTGCCCTTCTCCTCATGCCACAGGTACAGACCCACCTGGCCGTGGGCGATGTGAAAATGCCACACTCGAAATCCGAGTCCAGTGCCTTAATTCATGTCTCACTCCCCGACATGGTTTTAAGGAGGGGGCTTTTGCTTTCCGCCAAGTCATCCCGAAAAGCACATCTGGGAACCCCAAACTACCTTGGAGACTGGGGACAAGAGGGAAATGTCCCCCCCTCCCTTGGCTTTGCCCTGGAGGCTTGAGGGCAGAGGCTCAGGGAGGACTTGCCAAGCTGCAACTGGCTGCAGGAGTTGTGCCAAAAAAACATCAACTCTGCCTTCCCAGACCCCACAGAAAAGCCGAATATCCCGTGAATCTGGCTGATGTTTCAGATGCTTTCAACGCGCAGCTCGGGAGGTCTAGCTGCTGGGAGCAGCACGGGACTCCATCTATCCTGAAATGTTTATTAAACCTGGCCAGAAAAAGGGGAAACAAACCAAAACATCGTTAAGTCTCTCAGATGCTCTGCGCTCTTCAACGTTAGTGGGTGCTGCCCCGAGAAGCGAATGGTGGCTCATCACTGTCGCTCCAATAGATAAGGGTTTGTCTGATGAGACAGGTACGGAGCTGCTGCTCCTTCCTCAAAGGCGGGCTGAGGGCAGGTAACTCCAGAAAAACAGCAGTAAGAGAAAAGAGGGCAAAAAAAGGCAGAACGGGAGCATTTGAGGATATAAATAGTCACACTTCGCAGGCAGCCTGCTCACGAAATGGTTCTGTTTTACAAAATATTTAGCCTAATTTAGTCAGTGAAAGCACCAGCTTCGGGCCTTGCCTTTAATGTTCATTCCAAGGAGGAGTGGGAAAAGTTAATGCAATGCAAATTCTTGCCGGGAGCAAATACTTTTAATTATTATTTTGGACCGGTTAGTAAGAGCAGTGAAGCAGGTGGAGTCATTTCATACTTCAGATGTCTGCACTTTGTAATTTAGGAGGTCTAGCAATATTTTCATAAATGCCTCACCATGCCTTTTTAAAAAACTAGTATTTTCACAATTTTAAAAATGCATCGTGGTCGCTGGAAAGCTTAAAATTAAAATTTGAAAGTGCGGAATTTCAATCTTCATTGTGTTTTTAAATCAGATTCAGTATATCATTGTACGGACTTAAAAACTATAGGTCTATACGGATCAATCCGTGATTTCCACGGGCTTTGCTGTGTCCTACGAAGAATGTGGAAAAACTGCATTGCAGAGATGCGTGCTGAATTGGTGCAATTCTAAAGAGAGTGCCTAAAACATCACTGCTGCCAAAAGCCAGCTACTGGTATGCGAGGTAGGACCTAAAAGCCAAATGATCAGAATTAATGATTGTGTACTGCAAAAAAACAACCCCGTAATTTACCAGCTGGAACTTTGATTGACATTATTTTACAGAGAGCCATAAAGCCAAATCTTGAGAACTATTTTATTTGCAATAATTTCTTCTTGGGAATTATTTTAACCACTTTTCAACTGCAATACAGAGTGCCACACAACTGAAATCCACTGGAATTTTAATTTTAGTGTATTTGCTTCCATAAACAGCAATGAAAATGAGCGCGTACCCTGGCACCGTGTATGGCACGTGAAGGGGGCACACCAGCTCCTGCCGCCGGGGCAAAGGGACGGGGAAGCAGCACGTCAGGACTCCCCCACCCCTCTGCTATCCCTTCTAACATTTCCATCCTGGCCAATTATTAGCAGCATGATGGGGCTAAATAACCCTAAAAAATAACCTCCTCGGGTTTGAGACCTGTCGAGGGCAGGGTGGAGGCACAGTGGGATAGCACAGCGTATGGGCAGCAAAGGCAGCAGCCAAACAGCAGGAGGGGGAGGAATGGCCCAAGAAAGGCAAGACAAAGGAACAGAGGAATGCCACGAGGGACCTGGATCCCACGGAGGTCACAATGACAGGACAGGATCACTTTGGAACAGCGCTCGGGGGGGCAGGGCAAAAAAAAACCCCCAAAACCCAAGGAAACCACTCACACCCGCCTCAGGAAAACAGTTAGTGCTCCAGAGATGTTGCGGAGCTTTATCAGGGTGAGATACCCACCACAGCCTCACCCTGTTTCACCGCCCTGGCTTGTAGCGAGGCCTGCGGCCACCTGCCCCCACGCTGGGCTGGGTCCTGCCGGCTCCTCCGGCCCCCGGGCCACAGCCCGGGAGAGACGCCGGCCCCCCGGCAGGCACTGCGCACCTTTCCCTCCTCACTCGCTGCAGGACCAACGGGCCCACACCTCACCGTCAGCTCTCATAACTTCTGTCCTAAAATGTGCTTTAACTTCATAGGCTTGTGTAAATTCTTCACTTACTTGGTGCGGAGGACAAAAAAATACAAATTGTAAGAGATAAACCTCTAGCAGAGGTGACCGACGTGGAAAAGGGTGGCAACACAGTCCAAGTCTCAAAAAACCAACCAACTAAAGAACAGAAGGCAAGAGAAGAGAATGCAAAACTCCTATTAATGCCCAATTATCAATCATCTCAATACAGCAGTATGGTCTTTTTCTAACAGATGAAAACATCCAATCACATTTTTACTTGGAGTGTATGTGTCGCTTTGAACGGCAACTAAATATTCCGTCCATTACCTAAGACTAAAAAAAACATTCCTTCCTTCTGATTTTTCCTGGTCCGAGAGCGATTAGCTGCACAGTGCCTTTCTTTCCTACATACCATTTGCATGAGCAGAGCATTCCCGCGCGGAACAGGTGGACCAGCCTGTGCTTTTGTTTCCAGATGAGACACTCGATACCCGCTTTCTTATGACAGCTGCGATAACTCTGTTCTTTAAACTACCCACTGACTTAAACAGCTCACTATTAAAGCTTGCGCGCTGGAGGTGCGGATAAGTTTTCAAAGGAAATAAGAAACATCTGAGGATGGTGCAGCTTTTTTCCTGAAACGGAGCTGAGCACGCTGGATGGAGACCAAGCAGGGGGTTTCACCTCAGCGTCCTCAGCTGCTTAAACAGCAGTCCCATGAACGTACAAAGGAACAGTGCGGGAATATGGTTGTTCCGAAGGAGATCAGGAAGAAAAGTATAAAAAATTAAGAAAAAAAAAAAAGCAAGAGCCTGACTTATCTCATGTATCATTACACCTAGGACTGAGCGTTCACTTCACACAACCACCAGAACACGGTGACTCATGAACAGAGACTCTGGTCCCGCTCCAGCTGCTCCTGAGAGGTCTCGGCACTCGCCAGCAGCCGGGGCAACACGAAGGTCCAAGCCCTTACACGGGACAAACGTGCCACCCGCCCCTCCTTGCTGCCCCTCCCGGGGGGCTCGCACCCTGGCAGCCAGGTCGATCCCTCTGTCCCGCTCATTTTCCCTACAAGAAGCAGCTCCCTCCCCAAACACCTAGCGGGGAGGTACAAAAACACCCTGTTACTGTCGGAAAAGCAGCTCTCGCGGTGGAAGGGAAGGGAGAAAAGGGAAGGCTGTTCAAACCCGAGCATTTCCGATGGGATGAGGGTTGCCGCGGGGTTCGGCCAACCTTAAGCAACTTGAGAACTGAGACTGTCGAGGGGTTTAATTAAAGCCTCTAGTTCGCTTTGACAAATTTTCACTTATTATATTTACAAGCAACATCTCTATAGCTAGGGTCTATAGCTAAACTAAACCGGCTGGAGAAGGAAGAAGTGTGGAAGCTCTTCCTCCTGTCATTCAAATAACTTTGAAATGAGGCATGTTCATTAGTTGTGCATGGAAAATAAATAAGACTTGAGTGACTTCAATCAAAATAGTTTGGCTCTTTTTTCGTAACTGTCCCGCATTTTGAACCATGCCTGTTTGAAAGACCCACAGCAAACTGGGAAGCTTAATTTGGGGTTTAGTTTCTGGTTAACCGAACTGTCTGCTTTGTTTCAGAGTCGCTCAGCAAATTTAAAACACATTTTTGCATATTCTGATGCTCATTTTGTGCTGATATATTCATGCACTAGACCTCGATGTGAGCAGCGAGACTTGTTTGCAGACAGTGATTTTGTTTAGTCAAATTGAGAGAAGTCTGCGAAGGACTTCAAGGAGATTTAATCAAGCTAAGTGAAAGCCTAATATAAAGGCACATGAAGTCCACTCCTGAATAATGCAAAGTAACGCAGGCAGAAAGGGGAAAACGCAACTCCTGTATCCCACAGAGCTCTTTTAATTACAGGCAAGTCCTAGAAGCATTCGGGGTGGTTCTGTGAAAGCCGCTGATCAATATGCGGCTGTAATGAAGGAAAGGGCGTGTTGAAACAGTACCGGCAGGAGGTGAATCAGTGGTACACCCACGGCACCCTGCGCATCCATCCACCTCAGGAAGGACACCGTGTAATTAGGCAGAGCTGAGAGGACGAGGAAGATGATTAAAGGCAAGGAATCGTCTCTCATGCGGCCAAACTGGGGGAAAAAAAATCAAATGGGATTTTTTTGGGGAACGCCAAGTAGCAGGGGGAGACAGGACGCGTCTCGGCGCAACGATGAAATACGCATCGTGTATGCAGTTACCTGGGAAAAACACACCTGAGCTGCAGAACGCAATGCTATGTGCGTTACACGATTTGTTACACTTCAGAGGGGAGGTGGACAAAAACCATGGGTAACAAAAACACCCACAGCTCGGACCCGCAAGCGCACAGGGAGGTTCGGGAGGCACGAAGCCTCACACGCCGGCATTCAGCACTGCGGCTTAAAGCCTTGCGAGTGCCTCCGAGGGCCCGAACGACCCCACAGCGGTGTCCGCGGCTTTCCCGCACCTTCTTACAAAACACCCGCCCGGGGGACGCGGGACCGGGCCCGGGCCCGGGGGGCGGCCGAGCGGCACGACGGGCTCCTTCTCCCCCCGCGGCCCTGTCGCTCCCTGTCACGCCAGCAACCCGCCATCCCCTCTCGGCCAAGGGCGCCTCGCTTTCTCTGGAGAACGTCTATTTTCACCCGCTCGCCTACTTATTCCTATTTTCACGCATTTCCAGGCCATGACACTTCACCCCAGAGCGGCAGCTGCCGCTTTTAAACTTGTCTGTACCCCCCGCCACCGCCCCCCGACGAAGGGGGATCCTTTCTCCCCCGCTCACCTCAGGAAGCCTCACCTCAGCCTCTCCTCAGCGCCGCTCCTCTCCCTTCCCGCCATGAGGAGCCACCGGCTCGGCCCCCCCCCCCCCCCCCTCAGGCACCCGGCCGCGGCCCCCTCCCCTCCGCCCGCCCGCCCGCCGCCCTCCGGAGCCCCACCTGAGCTCCAGCTGGTCCAGGTTCTCGAGCAGGCGGCTGGAGCGGTCCGCCATGGAGGTGGAGCGGTAGAAGCGGCCTCGGAGCTGCCCGCCTGACTGCTGCTGCTGCTGCTGCTGCTGCTGCGCCCCCTCGCTGGCCTTGGCGCTGATCTTGGCCTGGGCCATAGCACCCGCCCGCTGCCGCCGGCGGATCCTCGCTGCGGCCGCTCCCTCCCCGCGTCCCGCAGGCGGCGGCCGACTGCCGGCACCTCGCTCATGGCCAAAGAAGGAGCCCGCCCCGCCGCCTGCCCCCCGCGGCCACCCCGCCTCCGCGCCGGGACCCGGCCCCGCGGGCGCCGCCTCACGCAGAGCGCCGGGTCGCCGGGCCTGGCCCGCACCGGGGCGGGGGGGGGGACGGGACGGGGGACACCACACGACACCGCGGCGCTGCCCCCCCGGCCGGCTACGGGGCGGCTCAGCGGGGCGGCCCCGCCGGCAGCACCAGGCAGCAGCAATGTCATAGAATGGTTTTGGTTGGAAAGGACATTAAAGATCATCGAGTTCCAACCCCCCTGCCACGGGCAGGGACACCTCCCGCCAGCCCAGGCTGCTCAAAGCCCCATCCAGCCTGGCCTTGGACACCTCCAGGGATGGGGCATCCACAACTTCTCCAGGCAACCTGTGCCAGTGCCTCACCACCCTCAGAGTGAAAAATTTCTTCCCGATATCTATTCTAAATCTCCCCTCTTCCAGTGTAAAGCCATTCTCCCTCGTCCTATCACTACATGCCCTTGTAAAAAGTCCCTCTCCAGCTTTCTGTAGGCCCCCTTTAGGTACTGGAAAGCCCCAATAAGGTCCCCCAGAACCTTCTCTTCTCCTGGCTGAGCCACCCCAACTCTCTCAGCCTCTCCTCACAGGAGAGGTGCTCCCTCCCTCTGATCATCTTCATGCCCCTCCTTGTGAACCCACTCCAACAGATCCACATCTCTCCTATGTTGGGGGCTCCAGAGCTGGACGTAGTACCAGAGCGGAGTAGAGGGGCAGAATCACCTCCCTGGACCTGCTGGCCACACTTCTTTTGATGCAGCCCAGGATACGGTTGGCCTTCTGGGCTGCGAATGCACATTGCCGGCTCATGTTGAGCTTCTCATTCACCAACACCCCCAAGTCCTTCTCCTCAGGGCTGCTCTCAATCCATTCTCTGCCCAGCCTGTATTTGTGCTTGGGATTGCTGTGACCCATGTGCAGGACCTTGCACGTGGCCTGGTTGAACTTCATGAGGTTTGCACAGGCCCACCTCTCCAGCCCCCTCTGGATGGCACCCCTTCTATCCAGCGTGGACATCTTGGTATCACTGGCAAACTTGCTGAGGGTGCACCCAATCCCACTGTCCATGTCACTGACAAAGATCTTGAAGAGCACATCAGCGGTAGGCAAGCTGAATTCATCAGTGAGCCCAGGGTACCGGTGGGTGACACGCGGGGATGAAAACCCGCAGAGCACAAGTTGTTCTTGTTGTTCGTGACACCTCAGTGGCACCCTGCGTCTTGTTCTAGGAGGGTGTCGGAGCATGGTGCCCAGGCGCCCACACAGCTCAAGGCCTCTCCATGCCCCAGAAAGCTCTTGGGGAGCAGCAGAGGTGCCCCATGGCCGCCCTGTGGGCACCCCTACTGCTCCCCAAGAGCTTTCTGAGGCACGGAGAGACGTCTGCTGCTGTCCCCAGTCCCCTTCCTGACAAAAGGAGCAAAACCTGGACCAGCCAGAAGCAGCATGAGCTCTGCCTCTTGCTAAACCGGACACCAGGGCAGGAGTAATGAGTTTTTCAATATCTATATTAACTCCATTGGAGATGGTAGCAGCTAGTATGAGGATCTGCCTTCCAGAACTGGTCTGTGTGGTTGGTTCATTGGTTTGCTTTTTCACTAAACCAAGCAAGCAAAAAAAACCCCACCACGCAACTGTTATTTTTACATAAAGCTATTCAAGAAGTGAGCTACAAAACCCAAACATCTGAAAATGCAAGAAACAGGAGGAAGAAAACAAGAAATGCTTTAAAAATCCAGAAGCCTGTCTGAGGGGAGAGAAAAGTAAACCAGAGACAGCCCTTACCATAGGCAGAACCTGAACAGCATTCCTAAGCCCAAGGTACCTGAGATATTGCCACTGATCACACATCTTTCTGATGCCAACTTTAAGAGCTCCCTGACTATCTGCAGAAAAGCTGTTCCACCAGCAGATGATACAAAAAGGCTTACTGGAAAGAAAAGTGTTTAATGTTCTCTTTTTATGCCAGAAAGAAAAAAACATATCTTTGTTTCGCGGTAGCCAAGGTAGTGGCTACTACATCTAGTAATGACTTGTTCCAAGATCATATTTAACTTGACCGTATGAAGCTGTACCTTCTCTCTCGCAAGTGCCCACCATACCAACTTAGCAAACAACTTGCACAAAATCTCTTGTACTTGAGGTTCCCGCTGGGAGTGTTGGTTCCAGCAATTCAAGTCACACATAGGCTTCACTTGCCACTACTGTGAGTATTTAAAAAGGAATTTGCTTATCCCGAAAGTCCAGGTTTGGGCAAATACCCCGTGGCTCTAACAGACCAATTTTCTGGCACTCAACTAAGAGGGATTTTGTTGCACAGGGATACTGGTTTTGTATGCTTATCCCACTGTGATTCAAAATAGCTGTTTTCTCAGGCTCGTCCACTCAGAATGATATCATGTCCCAAGTGCTCTCGTTAAATTAATTGCCTGAGTTTTCTTTGTTTTACGTAGCTGGATAAGTAAGGCTCACTGCCTGTGAGCTCATGGAAATAACTTAATGTGAACAATTGTTCCATCCATCTCTCTACAGTCTTTGTAGAAGATAATTAAAAACTGCTTCCCACCCCAAACAGAAACCATTTGTAGGCACGACACGCAGTTTGCAAACTATTTTTTCCTAAGATACTTCTATTCTTCCCAACCCAATTTATTAAGTATCAATCAGATTGGGTTTAAAAAGCAGAAATCAAAATAGCTGAACAGCTATGAACTTTTTTTTCCTTGCAGAGGGGTTTAATTCCACGCAGGTCGAAGCTGCAATGAAACACAGGTACAGGACAGCTGTAGTTGTGTCAAAACATATCCCATATGACTTACCCTCTTTAACAGCAAAATAGCATTTTACCCTAGAAGTAAGAATAGCACAAACCCTGGAACCAAAATGCAGGCTTATAAGCAAAAATGGTCTTCAGGGACAAGCTGTAACATTACTGCCTGTGCAACCCAGGATATTTTCCCCACTTAGAAACTTGGAAGGACCATGAAAACTGCGTTTCCTGTCTCTCTAGACGGGCAGATTGCCCCCTGTCCCCTCTATTTCTTGCCAAGGTATGCAAAGGGGCATTTGTCACCACTTTTCCAAAGTAATAGACAGCTGGAAAGACAGGAGTCTGTCTCTGGAGGAAGCGAAGTGACTCACAGCTGAATTGGGAGAAGTTTGGGAACAAAAAAGGCAGGAATTGGGTCCTTCGGGGCCACGAGGCAACAGGAAGAGGAAACAAAGCAGAGATTTCATCCTCAACCTTGCAGTCTGTGGTGCAGAACAGCAGTGGCCAGGTCAGGACTGCCGGTGCTGCCATGCCTGTGTCCCCCTCTCCTCATCTTCTCCACAGCTGTGTTCATGCGATGGACTCCACAGCCCTGCTCTGGCTACGGCCACCAGGGAGAAGAACACGAGGAGAAGGGGTGTCTCTCACAGTTTTTGCACTCCTGCCTCAGCAGCGAAGCTGCTGTCTGTCTCTTGTTTAAACTACAGCATCGTGAAAAATGGGCGCTGCTTGCAAAACAGAGCAAGGTACAGAAGAGTCTCATTCACACGCACAAGGTCCCTTGAGGTAGCGGAAAAAGCAGCTTTCCCAGGTCTCAGACATCTGATGTAGCTGTAGAAGTCCCAGAGCCAGGGAGATGATCTGCACTAAAAGCACTACCAATTGTCACATTGCTAAATAGCACCTTAGTTCCAGCTTTGGCTTATTCCAAACCCTGATATATACCTTGTCGCATACGCTAACGCTTATACATGAGCCGTCATGGAATAGGATCAAAGAGAAAGTCCACACCCAAGAAATGCCATGCCAGATTATTTTCCTCCCTTCACCTACAGGAACTTCATCTGAAAAACCTTCTTTATACGCAGGTGTTATGGAAACACAACAGTTCCCATACATACCTGAAGGATGTGACTATGGCTTGGGCAGGCAACCAAAGCCAGCTTGCAGTCTCCCCAGCACCGTAACAGCAGCAGTAAAGATGGGCCAACGCAGGTTTCTAAGATATGTTTTCCACCAAAATACGTATCACAGCAGGCTGCCCCCTCACTCAGCACCTGCTGAACCTGTGCTACTGTGTCTTCACTGCTATTGTTACCAATGCTAATTATGGCTAGCCCTGGGTTTGCCTATACTTGTCGCAGTCATTTTACTGTGTAGGCAAGCCCTGAGGTCCCAAGCCTGTCAGAAGTCTGAATGAAGCCCTCTATCTCAGAAGCGATCTCGAAGCTGGTATGACCATTTCGGGGGACGCAGCAGTTCATTCTCACAGAGAGGAAAATTGCCTAGTAAATGAGCCAGTGAGTTCTGTACAGCTGCAGATGCTCAGCGATTGTCGATGAAGCTCTGAGCAAAAAAAAAAAAAAAAAACACCCACCCGAAGGACTCCCAGAAATTAGGATACTGCAGTCAGCGAAAGTAAGCTTGCACAGACTTACAAAGGGAACTTTACATCAAATTTCCATGCACGCAGAGCTTTGCCATCCGAGTGCACACTTTGCATGTACTTGCCACTTGCCATAAATTTTCTGACTTGTTTATATCCACCTTTATAATATCTCAGACCATATTATTTGACCCAGATTATTACAACTGAGCTCTAAACCACTTAGAACTAAGAATTTCTACAGGAAACTTGAGGAGGTTTAGAAGTGTCAAAGAAATGTGTAGATGCAGACTTCAATAAAGCTACTTAGCTGGAAAGAATTGCCAGAAAGTATCTTTGTGCTAATGTCAGCCAATTTTTCTAAATTAATTTTGAAACAATTCGTCATCCAACCTCCCCACCTCCTTCCAATTTACAGCAGTCATTGTAAACATTGCTAGGACAGCACAAGCAGATGATGGAACACTTTCCTTTTAAGAAAGAAAACGGCGTAACTTCATACCTCTATAAACTTCACCATATTTGGTAAAGATTTGGTAAAGGTTTGCATTCTGCAACTGCTATAGGAACAGTAGTGGTCATTTCTGTATAACTTGAAGAGCTAAGAAAATTAACCCACCACCCAAAAACACATACAAAGCAAGCAGCTTACAATAAGCTAATATAATTATTTTTTTTAATATTATTAAACTACAAAAGCAACCAGGCAGGCATCATATTTTAGTGCTCCAGTGACTTCCGTAACAGTTACACTGACTTATTTGGCATCTCGTCTCTGAATATGACGAAAAGAGGGATTTTGTTCGATATGAATGAATATGGCACACAAAGCACCAAAGAGATAAGAGCTTTGTACCAATTTTGACTTGTCACTATTTCAGTTTCATAAAACTTACGCATGCACCGTAAGGAAATTCAGAGCATTAACATGAACAGTTGGTGGTAGCAAGGTGGAGATTAGAGGTTTTTTTTTTTTCTTCATTAAAGATCAAAAAGAAAAATCACCACAGGATTGCTATAGATTAATGAAGGGTGAACTCAAACATCCCCACAAAAGCAAATTCTCGTAAAAAAGAGCAGGACAAATCACTTCTAGTACAAACGTAAAGGATGCTGGGCAAGCTCCTTTTAGCAGATGAGTTGTGCTCGTAAATGCAGACAAATCTCTCAGCATATGCAGGGCAAACCTCAAGAATTTAGGCCAGTTAAACAAGACTCCCCAGTCAGAAACATTAAATTCTGAAACGCAATCATTTATAAGACACCTTTTCCAGCTGAAGAACAAGGTGCAGTACCACGAGGTGATGGTGAGTAACCAGTCACATGTCTGTACATGCAGTGTTTTAAGAACCCAATTTTCTCTGTTCTTCTGGAAACAGGAGTATCACAAGCCTGTGATGGCAGAAAACTTTGCAAAGAAAAATTTCCGAGAGTTAAGAGAACCTCAAAGAGACCAAAGAAAATGACGACGAATTTCAAGACGTCGATAATTCTGGAGGCTACTTTTAACCTAAAAAGAATACAGAGAGTGGAATTCTTTTTAGCTGTTTTATAATAGCCACAGCAACAGTGGCTGGGATTTGCTACTTGTTTTGGTAAGCAGATAAGGAGGCCAATATATGTGTTTAATAACTGGAGCTCCAAGTATAGAGAATGTGTGTGCACACATGGTGGGGTTTTTTTGTTGTGGTTTTTTTTTTTTTTTTAATGGAACTGATTAAGTCATGGACCATCAGGTACAAGCAAACTTTACATTTATGACAGAGTAAAGTGTTATGAGAAATAAAGCACATGATCAAAATCTACATCGCAGACTCTGGAGAAGACCATCTACCCAGGTTTCAAACATTCGCTGAGCCAAGCAAAGAACTTTCTCAAGTTGAAACATCTTTTCATGTGAAAGAAATCTGCAGCTTTTAGGGTCTGCACTGAAAAAAAATAAAACAAACCTGCCCAAAAGCCTCTATAACTTACTGATACGTTTTTGAGGAAGAAAATTGTTTTCTGTCTCATTCCACCCTTTATTAGAATAACTTGGTGTGTAAAAATTGTGGAACTGATTCAGCTTGAGTCAGTAGCTAAAGGCAACTCAAAATCTACCAGAATAAGGCTTCCTCAGCAACAGTATGAGCTACACACCCAGATTTGAACAGGAGTGCAATTAATCCGAGATTTGCAGTGGGAAAGCAAGCAAGGTACTGTTCACTCTGTGACACTTGTGTGTCAGAGTCAAATGCACTGGAAGCATTCCAACTATTTTCTAGTGTTTTAACAGTTTCTTCAAGTTGTATGATTGCTAATAAGCGCTGAGATAACTCATTAAATTCATTAATTTTATTTATTTCAGAGATGGCAATTATATCAGAATCATGACTGGAAATAAACCAGTGCCAGTTTCCCAGCTTTTCTAACCATGATGACACACAGCTGTAGTTATTCTGACTCTTTGGGATCAAGAGTGAGAAAGATCTAGCCTTTCCTGTGTCTTACTCTCCACAAAAAGTGTTTTTTTTGCATAATAAATATTTAGATTTACAGCAGTTAGATGCAAACTCACAGGCTAATGAATAATAATTAAAAAAAACAAGCTGGCATTTTATTACATTGAGATTTCTTACTGATTGACAGCAATCATCAACTGAAATATAATAGGCTGGTAAAGCTGAAGGGCTTGCATAGGTATTTTTAAACAAAGAAACTGAGAAAGGTGACATAGATAACAATTTTAACCACAGAAATAATTGTTCAGCTTAAAATAAGGACAGTACAAAAATAATTAACACATTTACATTCATTTATCCAAGGCCACCTCTTCATCAACAGAAGGGAGCAAAGACAATAGTATATAGGAATAACACAGCCTAAATTCTCACACATCTATTCCAAACAGGAACTAGAAAGTTTATTTAGCTTCTGTTCCCTTAAAAAGTCGTTCCAGCCTCAGATCAGGGAGAAGAGCCAAACCCGTCAAACTTTAAGCTATCAAATCCAACACTCTACCATACTACTATTGAAAAAACACACACATTTATAAAAATAAAGCTAACAAACAAACTGCACAGCCTGTGGTCCCGATTCTGACATTTATAACAAACAGGACATAGACAAAATTACGGTCTATGAGGTGAGACTGGCCACAGGCAAGAGTTTGGCCATATGTTCAATTTATAAACCTGGGATCTAAGCTTCTCTTTATAACAAGATTAGCTAGGCAAATCTGAGATAATTGGAGTTTACTATTTTTATCTGTTGCAAAGACTGCATGAAAAAGTAAATGAAGACAATGACATTTTGTGACAGAAAAATTAAATACAAGAACCAATTTTAAAAGAAATTAACAACTAAAAGCCCCAAAATACCTAGTAAGATCAGCCTATTAATTAGGCAAAAACTTATGCAGCTAGACTGGAAAGACTTAGTCATCGCCCATCAGAAACAGAATATGCAAAGGCTTAAAAATTTATTTTTGTCATACACAATATATTGCAGCGGATATCCATAAACTCCAGCTGTTCATCAGCATGGCAGAGGACATCAGATTATAAATCTAACAATTCAAGACACAGATGTGTTTTTGAAGTGGTGTTTCTGAACCTTTGTAAATAGATTAACAAGCTTCCATTTTTGTGAGCAGCTCTGATGACATGGTGTTAGTATACTGAAGTACCTTCATTTACATTTCCTCAAGGCTTCTCTTGATAGCTTCTTCCAATTCTGCATCTTCCTCTGTATAAAAACAAAAAACCTGATTATAATCTCAAACTATGGTTGATAACTAGTCGTAAACAGCTACATTAATATTACTACATAAGGCAACAAATTACTTCTGTGGGCAATGTCAGCAGACTGCAAAAAAAGGTAGAGAAACAGAATGATTTCCCTCCTTCTCTCTTACGCTATCTTTTCAACACTTCAAAATATAGGAAGAACCTCTACAGCCTTTCATCATATTAACTAGGGGCAGCCCAAGGATTGGTTTCAAAGTATAACGCAACTTACTGGTCAAAATAATACCAAGATTAGAACCCATATGTATGCACCAGAAAAATAAAGTATGAAAACAAAGACAGACACACAAAACAAGCACAGGTGTTTCAGTATTTTCATTCAGTTCCTTATCAATAGATACTCCCATATCTCCATTCTAACTTGGCACCACTGTTGTCACTCTTACTAAGGCGGCCAGACATAAGTAGAGAAAAATCGTACCAACAGTAAGAATAGTCTAGATTAGGGCTGTAAAATTTTTGAGGGGGAGGGGGGAACCTGCATTGCACTCATCCTGACTTGTTAACAACCCCTCTTAAACACATTTCGTAATACACAAAAAAGAAACTCTTGTTTCTGCATGACATTTAGGTTGCTTTGGGAACTAATTGCTCCATGTTACTGAATTAAATATTGTAAGTTACACAAGGTTTATATGTACAGTAAATATCAATACCAATGGTATAACTGGAAAAATTTAAGCAGTGTTCAAACACACTGTCATTCTTGAATTATTATTCTGCTTAAGGAGGAGACAAGCACAGCCTATGACAAAAGCTGTCTGTTCTTATGACAAAGGAAACAATTATATATATTAACATAACAGATTTTAAAGCTTTAATTATTATTGGGCTGTTTTATGCAAGGCCTAGATTTGGAACAGAAATAGTATCAATGAATGCTCTCTTGTGTCAGAGTCATACTCATTCACCTGGATTTTCCTGCAACATCTGGTACTACTGATAAAAGAGGTAAGTTAGTTTCTGAATGGAAAACATTACATGGTCACAGAAACAAAAAAGAATTTTTGAAACCAAAGTAAAGTAGAAAGCCATTGGCAGACAACTGTTTGCATTAAAATACTTTGTCAATTGGCCACTAAGCATGTGCAAGAATCAAGAATAAGGTCCAAACTATGACTCTGTTGCTCATGGCATGCAGTTAGCTCCACTGTGATACCTGGATTGTCCTCTATTCCCTGGAGCTGCTGAAGCAGCTTTTCCTGCCTCCTACACTTGCTTTTTGCTTTGTCCTCTTCCAGCAGTTGCTAGTGCTTTCTCCTTTTCACCCCTTTCTGGGGTTGATTTTGCCTTCTCACTCCCTTTTACCCCATGATAGAACAGCCATTAATCACACAGGCAGCCCGTGAACACAGCTGAAGCCAGTCTGCTTCGTAAGGTTACATGTCTTCAGCAGCACCAGAACTGGGACCTTCTGTGTGCACCAAATGCCACAGCTATCCCTGGTGCCAGACTCAGTGCTAGGGGGATGTGAGCATGGCAAACTTTCAGTATTGTTGGACATTTAGTAACAATATTTAGTGACAGTTGGTAAATTTGTAACTGAATAAATTCTGGGACTGTAAGATTCAATTACCAGTTTTACCACTGACCTTGGAAAAGTTATTTATTGATTTTTTTTTTTTAGTTAGTTTCATTTCCATCAGGTGGAAGGGCAGTCAAGCCTTCAAACAATAAATTATTTTCAAAGTTCACTGTAGTCTGTCACCAAAAATTAATGACTGCATTGTATGAACACCACCAACTAAGCCCAACAGCAAAACGATGAAAACAGTTTCAAATAAGGTAAGATATGATGTGAGCAGACAGCTGTACAGCTGATTCAAACTTGTGCATGTATCTACAGCTCTTTTAGGAGACCAGAGTGCTTTGTTGAGATACAATACCTTATTTTGAACTATTTATTCAGAAGATCAACTATTTAGTCAGTAGTTCTACTCTGAGTCACCACAGTCATATTACACTGGTACAAAGTGAGCTTAGTCAAGTCTTTAATTGCAGTACACCCTGTGGTGCACCAATAAAATAGATTTTGAGTCTGCTGGCATCCTTTTCAGGTTATGAAATTATTTTTTATTTATATCTCATCACAGTGTTCTTAACTACTCAAGATTGCCCAGCATATTTTAGACAGTACTCCTAAGAGGTCACTTGCCATAAGACTGATTGTAAGTTTAATTTCTATATCTTCCATAATTAATAGCACTCCTGAACACAGAAGAGTAAGAATTAACAGACCTTCCTGTTTCTTTGTTTCTTCTAAGCTCCTCTTCACTGTGAGTTTGAAATCATCGTCGTCTTCACTATCTGAACCTTAAATGCACAAATGAAACATAAATTACACATTGCTTCTAATAAAAAAGTTAAGTCACCTCTTGCATTTCTCTTAATCATAGAATCATAGAATAAGTGAGGTTGGAAGGGACCATTAAGATCATCAAGTCCAACCGTTAACCTACCCTGATTTAAAAACACCCACTTCTAAACCATGTCCCTAAGCACCTCATCTACCCTTTTCTTAAACACCTCCAGGGATGGTGAATCCACCACCTCTCTGGGCAGCCCATTCCAATGTTTAATAACCCTTTGAGTGAAAAAATGCTTCCTAATATCCAATCTAAACCTGCCCTGACATAACTTGAACCCGTTTCCTCTTGTCCTATCACTTGCCACGTGGGAGAAGAGGTCAGCCCCCATCTCTCTAAAACCTCCCTTCAGGTAGTTGTAGAGGGTGATAAGGTCACCCCTCAGCCTCCTCTTCTCCAGGCTAAACAACCCCAGCTCCCTCAGTCGTTCCTCATAAGGCTTGTCCTCCAGACCCCTCACCAGCCTGGTAGCCCTTCTCTGGACACGCTCCAGCACCTCAATGTCCTTCTTGTAGTGAGGGGCCCAAAACTGAACACAGTACTCAAGGTGAGGCCTCACCAGTGCCGAGTACAGGGGGATGATTACTTCCCTACTCCGGCTCACTACACTATTCCTGATGCAGGCCAGGATGTTGTTGGCCCTCTTGGCCACCTGGGCACACTGCTGGCTCATACTCAGCCGGCTGTCCACCAACACCCCCAGATCCTTCTCTGCCAGGCAGCTTTCGAGCCACTCCGCCCCCAGTCTGTAGCACTGCATGGGGTTGTTGTGACCCAAGTGCAGGACCCGACACTTGGCCTTATTGAACCTCATACCATTGGCCTCAGCCCATCTGTCCAGCCTGTCCAGATCTCTCTGCAGAGCCAATCTACCCTCAAGCAGATCAACACGCCCCCCCAGTTTAGTGTCATCTGTCATAATGTAACATCGTAGGTTGGATTTGAATAAATACACTTGTTATGATCTGAAGATCAAGATAAAAATACATTGCAGTGGTAGTTTAAGACAGTAACTCAAGAGACAAAGTTATTTTTCAGCTACCTTCTTCCCTTTCTCCCCAAAATCTAGGGGCAGACTGCTTCACTTTGACGTTATTTTAAAGCGGTAACAAGAAATAACAGGTGCAGAAGCTACTGCTAGCATCTACTGCATTTGCTTTTTTGTAATACTCAATTATTTTAAAAAAAAAACAGACAGTACTCACTTTCTACAAAATGTATCAAGGATTTAATTGTGGGAAGAAGTGCTATAGTGTGTCTCTGCCTACACACGATCTTAGCTGTATTTCGTCACCTAAATACTCCATTTGAACAACGGAGTGCTATAACTCAACCGAGCAGCGTAACTCAGCAGATGTTGTTCAAGTCTCACAGAAGAATAAAGTCGATACACTTAGTTTAATCTGCTAACTCATCACAGCCAAGCCCAGCCGAAACTCCACTACCTTTCCCTTTCTAAATAACTCTTTTCATGAGACTGGTTTCCCGCTCCAGCATGACAGCTCTATTTTGAACTGTCTAGTAGGGACTGGTGTACATAAGGTGCATTGTGTCTTTTTTTCCCCTCATTTGTTTTAAACAGAGTCTCAGTAAACAACAGGTTAAAAAATAAACAAGTCGATGAGTCACATTATGTATTCATTCTCCTGCTACAGGCTACTGCTATTTTGGGAGATGGTCTCTGTAATGAGGTCTTCCAGTATTCGCAATCAACTAGGTCTCCTACGGTCGTATCAACAGAAGCACCTCCCTTAAAGTCATCACATTTATTAGCGCACCAATGTACTTCTGATTATGTTTACCAGCAAACAGCATTCCAATATGGACATCTAATTTACTGACTGCGTGACTTCTGGCATTTTAAATGAGCCAAGTTAGGTATTCAAAGGGACGGGTACGCTTTCTAAAATTTATTTTCAAACCTCTGACACATATACCTTGTTTGAACAACAACATTGCTGACTTTCCCAATTCCAGGAATACAAACTCCAACAGCTGGTATCAAACGGAGATCAGGAGCCCGCAAAGATGCCAGAAATAGCTGGATATACACTGCAGTTAAAATGGTCTTTTCTACAGTCACTTGGCAGACTGACTGTGAATCCTTTTTGGAGCTGCCTACTATCTCTGGGCAGAAGACATACTATTTTTCACATCCTCTTCCAAAGCAAACAAAGCAAAAGAAAGAAAAATCCACACAATCAAAAAGGTCACTACAATCACTTACGAAAGGGAAGAAAAAATGTAAAGAAAAGGCTTTGCACAAATGGCTTCTCCCTTATTAACCTTTTTTTAATCTTCCAGCCCGGAAGACATCTCAAACTGTTCTAAAAAGTTTTGTACCTGTTAGAGGTCTAACAGTTGAAGCAATCACTCCCCAACTCGTTTCTTGGCATAAGCGTAATGGAAGAATTGACTTCTTGTGAGCAGTAAGGTATAGTCCAAGAGGGTCTCCGGTTTGCTACCATTTCAAATAAAAATGCATTAAGACCACTTTTCTGAAGGTTTGTGGGTTGTTTTTTTTTTAGACAACTTGACAGAAGATGCTGGCAAACGGGCAAGGCAATATTCTTCTGATTGGCATCTTGCGTAGATGCTTAAACAGCAGAGGACAGGAATAGTCAGAAATCCAGGAGTTTTGTTCAGATATGATCTAAAGAAGTCAAATTTCCTGGAACTGGTTACAGAGTCAGCTGGCATTCACCACAGAAGAAGCCATGATGGCAACCCACCGACATGCTATCAGAGGACAGCACTTTCCTGCTTACTCCTGGCTTCCCTGACCCAGGCAACAGGCTAACTCGACACTCATTTTTCAGAATACAGCAGATAAGTTGACTTTACTGTCAATTAGGACAGTTATGAATGCTAAAACAGGGTTTGTAGACAGAATTACTTTAGTTCATTAATAATGTTTAAGATTCATCTTATGTATTAACGCAGGCCTCATCTTGCCAAAATGTTTTGCTAGTCACACCACCTTAATTACACCACTGGTGCACACATTCACATTGGAACGGAGGTATATGCAAACTGGCATGCAAAACATTTAAATATTTTTAAAACAAGCTGCCTGCTCCATGCTCCATGATTTATCACTGCACCTGATATGCAATAACTAAATGCTACTTGATAAGTTACAACATCCCAGAGAACAGGTTTGCTTAAAGCATAGCTGAAGACACCGCCAATTCCACTGCCAGAAACTACGAAACTTGAAAACAATTAGTACTGATAATCTTCTGTTAGTTTGCGGGGGGGGGAAAATCAGCTCACAGTCAAATGTGGTTATGAAGCACGTTAAATGTCTCACGAGCTACACTCTGCCTTCAGTGCTCATTATCTGCAAGACTTCTCTCCCCTCTACCTACCTGTATTAATGCACATTCAACTTCCCACGAAGGCAGTTGCTGGATTCTCTGATATCTTTGAGTTGGTGAAAGTTAACCTGTTAGGAGGCTAACAAAGAGCCAAACCTTATTTAGGAGCTTTTCATGCAAAGGCCTGGCAGCATCTCAAATTATACTCAGACTTTCCTTATCCAAAACCAAAAACGTGGTTATGCTTGTCCTCAGTGCGCCCCCCTACCCCCACTCTACCCAAAGCTACACAGAGCAAACACTAAAGGCACTAAAGTAGCAAAGATGAGAATTTTAAGTTGTGATATGCTTCTGTGGGAATCAGCAGTAAGACTGTAACAGTCAGAAGAAAAGCCATCTGCAGGCAAAAACCCTAAGCAAAAATGTTCCAACAAATAAAGGGGTGGGGGGCAGGAATTCACCACTCAGTCAACTAAAGAGAAGGAAAGGCCAACTGATTGAACAGACGCATTTTCAAGTCAGAAGACACCAGGCTGGTTTTCCACATGGAACAAGTCATTGTGCTTGATCTGATGTTGCTCGTAGTGTGCCTGTACCCTGTGACTGAACTCAAGTCTCAAGGACATCTTGGATTCCAGTTAAGGATATAGAATCATAGAACGGTTTAGGTTGGAACGGACATTAAAGATCACCGAGTTCCAACCCCCCTGCCATGGCCAGGGACACCTCCCACCAGCCCAGGTTGCTCAAAGCCACATCCAGCCTGGCCTTGAACACCTCCAAGGATGGGGCATCCACAACTTCTCCAGGCAACCTGTGCCAGTGCCTCACCACCCTCAGAGTGAAAAATTTCTTCCTAATATCTAATCTAAATCTACCCTTTTCCAGTGTAAAGCCATTTCCCCCTTGTCCTATCGCTACATGCCCTAGTAAAAAGTCCCTCCCCAGCTCTCCTGTAAGCCCCCTGTAGATACTGGAAGGCCATTATGATGTCTCCCCAGAGCCTCCTCTTCTCCAGGCTGAGCCACCCCAAGTCTTTCAGCCTCTCCTCATAGGAGAGGTGCTCCAGCCCTCTGATCATCTTTGTGGCCCTCCTGTCGACCCGCTCCAACAGGTCCATGTCTTTCCTATGTTGGTGGCTCCAGAGCTCCATGCAGTATTCCAGGTGGGGGTCTCATGACAGTGGAGTAGAGGGGCAGAATCACCTCCCTGGACCTGCTGGCCACGCTTCTTTTGATGCGGCCCAGGATACGGTTGGCCTTCTGGGCTGCAATCGCGCATTGCATATACTCCACGCACACATCACAGAATGGCTGAGGTTGGAAGGGACCTCTGGAGGTCATCTCGTCCAGCTTCCCCCCACTCAAGCAGGGCTACCCGGAGTTGGCTGCCTAGGACTACGTCCAGAAAGCTTTTGAATATTACCAAAAAGATACGGTACTGGGGAGCTCAGGTTGTTTCTCCCCAGGTGTAGGACTTCACACTTCTTCTTGTTGAACTTCATGAGGATCCTGTTAGCCCATTTCTCCCCTGTTGAGGTTCTTCTGGATGGCAACACAACCCTCTGGTGTATCCGCCGCCACTCCCAGTTTTGTGTCATCAGCAAACCTGCTGAGGGTACACTCAGCTCCACCATCTAGGTCATCAACGAAGACGTTAAACAGGACTGGACCCAGTACTGACCCCTGGGGTACACCACCGGTTACCGGCTTCCAACTGAACTTCATGCCACTGATCACCATGTTCCAGGTCTGGCCATTCAGCCAGTTTTCAATCCACCTCACTATTTGCTCATCTAGCCCACACTTCATCAGCATATACTCCTGGTACTGCTGGCATCTTCTGGTGATGAAGAGTAAATAAGAATGTTTAATTTGGAGAAATCAGACATGTCTTGTGTCTCTTGTTAAAATCCTTAGCACATTCTGTAGCTCCCAACTCCTCCGGGGTCAGAGGAAAAGCAATTGATCAGTTTCTCAGCCAAGAGATCTTAAGGTATGCCCTCTTCTCTAATACATTTTGTTAAACAAACAACATCTAAGAAACTGTGACCATACCTAGTCTCTCAAAGAAATCCTACTGCTCACTATGGTCCTCAAATATTGCCAAATTCCTGCTGGAAGACAACAGCAGAAAAAAGGAACGCAAATACTGGATGAACACAGAGCCCCAAGATCAGAAAGATTAACCCTATAGATGGGAGTAAATATAATGATTTTTTGACATTTCCTGAGTTTCTCATAGAAACCTATTCTGGGAAGAGACTGGTCACCTTTCACAGAATGCAAGCGCCATCCACTGTCCTGACACCAAAGCGCCACAGCTTGAATTTGGATTAGCTGCCCGCATGGCTCAGCATAATTCCCCGCCCCTATATCTGACCCTCTTCTCTTGCAACCTCCCTAGGTACCACCATCCCCTTAATTTCCATCAGGTTTACTAGTTCCTCTGCCTCACTACAGACTCGATGTCCCTTCCCCTGCCTTAGCTCTCCTCCCTTGCCACACAACTTCTTAACGCACCTCCTGACTACTCACATGTTGTGCAGTCTCACACACTACCTCCACTTCTCTCTCCTACAATGCTCCTTCTCTTAGTCCTTTCAGTAAATCTCAACCTCATCTGCCTCTTTTCCATCCTAATGTACAGTGGCATTAATATCACATTTAACTCACTGTCTCTCCAACCACTGAGCATTTTCTTTTTACAGTCGATGTTTGAAGTTTTAGTGCGACCTTACCTTAAGGATACCACTAAAGTTATATCATTCAGGATCCTAGTGACTACTTGTGGTGGTGCAACCCCTCCCCCCTTTAGGCTACTTGGTGCTCGGCATGGTTTCCCCCCCACCCCAACCTGGGCCACATAACAAATACAATGGACCCGAATGTTATGACAATCCATTAACACCTGGGACACGTAATAATCCACCATAAAACAAAGAAAGAAGTGAAGGGTAATGGACCAGAACGTTACGGCAACCCCTGAGTGCACCTGGCTCCTGTGACCCCTATTGCTTGGAAACAGTAATGATAATCGATCACTCCAGACAATATATGGATTGTGGCCCAAAGAGCCACGCTTCAGCTTTTACAAGTGTGGGCGTTCTTACCTTTTACTCGATCCAAACACTTTCTGTCCATCTGTCTGTGTACATGTAAAGAGTCAAAAAGGGCACCCGTTGGCTCACTGGAGTTGCCCGCTGCGAAGGGACCTTTGGTCCTAGCAAAGACTCACGCGTGTGTGTGTGCGTGACCTCGAGTGACGTGTGTTGGTATGTTTGTGTTTGTACACATATATATTGATTTAGGATACCCTATAGTAAGTGACTCTCCTGTCATTTTTGAATCTGTAATTAAATTGCTGTTCAATTATTTTGTTAAATCACCTTGCAAATCCTTAAATTGGTTAACGGTTAAGTGCTGCTAAAATTCAACTTCTTAATCTACCTGAAATCATTAATAAATTTTGAATTGCTGCTAAATCATAACCATGTCTAGTATTTCCATTTGTGACACTACTTAGCCAAAAACTTAAGATCAGTACCCCATCCTTACCTTCGTTATCAATCACGTTCAGTATGTGTGATCATGCTGCTTTTAAAACACTGTTCCTTGGCTTCCAGAATCCTTTCCTTTATTCCTTCTTCAATACGTCCCTGGAGGATCTGCACCACATACTCCTCCTCAATACTCACTGCTCTAAACTCCATTTCTTCATTAAGGTAACATCATCAGTAACTGTAAGTACAGCTGCTCCCTGCTGAAGGTCCCCAAATACACAAGACCTCTCTTCCTCCATGCAAACTAAAGTATCAGTCCATATATCTTTTCCTACAGATGCTCATTCGTTAGTTCATTCAAGTGTAACATGACTAAAAATAAAGCTCTCAATCCCCCACCCTCCTCCAATTGCATTTTTTTGGAAACTGTGGCCAATACCATGATGGTCACTCAGACTTTCATTTAACTTTCATCTTAGCTTCCTCTGGTTGTGAATTTGAGAGGTGTCTAAACTTTGAGGACTTTTTTGTACGATCCAAGTATGAGGTCTTCCCAGTTCATCCACTTGGCTATAATTCTTGTTCAGACTCATTGTCTTATGTCTTATAACATTGCTTTCTCCCTAGGGCATATACGTATATTCAAATATGCACACAAGAGATGCCACTGACATACCAAAGCCAGTAATAACTTCCTGTTGTAGCTAAACACAAGGTTACAACTCAAGGGTGACTTTCTTATCATTCCCTACAGCAACAGGCTGTGGCCACCGTAATAACAGTGTAAATAAAGGAATAGATTCTTACTAGCGTAACTACCATTCATTCATGGTGCATCACACCGCAGATGCTCATGCTCTTCACATTCAGTCTCTTCGGACAGTGGGGGCGGGAGGCCGTGACACATCTTTAGTCACTCACAGTCTGTGTTAACTGAAGGTTCGGAAAAAGTAGAGACTGGGGCCTGATGCAGTATTCATAGTGGACCTCAACACCCACAAAAACTTGACTAGTGAGAAGGCAAGCAATTATTTGGATAGTGGGAGCTAGGAAACTTAGCAGCATTCATTAAAATGAACTGAAAGCCTGCTCTGCCGAACAAACTCTCATAGAAGCTGCATTCAGCAGTATTTAAACACTGCAGGCAATAGCAGCAGATTGAAGATGCTGGCCGACAACGCCACTTGAGCACAGCGGAAACGAAGCTTATGGGTCAGTGACAGATGTGCCGTGGCTATTTGGCAGACAACATAGTACATCGCTACACCTTGATTCTGACAGTCTCCTGAGACAACCTGGCTCTTTAAAAGAAAGGAGAAGAAATACTCCAAAAAAATTGGTCCTCATTAAAAGACGTCTGATTTACTTAAAAGCTCAGTCCATAAAGGATCTCATTTGAATATGACTGTGAGAAATACAGTTAAGCTAAAGCCATCAACTTACACAAAAATTACTTTTGTCAACCAAGAAGTTGTGGCACTCCTGTCAGTGTCAGGATGGATATGATAACCCCTAACCTACCATCAGTTTTGCGCTCAACCTTGTCCAGCACTCATTAAAAGTATAAGCTGTAGCAGTACTGTCATGACTAGGTATCAAGTGTCAAGACATACACAAGGGAATAATGGTGTTTTTCTGCATGCAACAAACTTCTTTGCAAAGGAATTACAACGGGAAACATTGAAAACTCTTTGCTTCCACCCTTCTGAAACCACTTGGTTAACACGCATGAATCTCCCATCGTGTGTTGTGCCTTCAGCATAAAAGAAGAAAAACCCTTCTGTATTTATGAACTCAAGTTTAGCAGCAGAAGAGATCAAACAAGAATAAATGCCTTGCCTACCCTCAAAGGAAATTCATGCATCCACTACAGCCAGTGGTCTCCTAAGGTAACATATAGTTGATATCCTATTACAACAGATGCAGGAACTTTTCTTTTTATTTATTTTAAAATAAATGCATGTACCACAGTACCCACAGCGGTTCCACTGACATGGTAAAGTGGTTCACAAGGTGCATCTGTGAGAGATTGCCACAATCCAAACACAGTCCAGCTGCTCACAAACTAATGATAGCTCTGTGAAACAGGGAAACAGCTTTTTAATTTTCAAGCTCATCCAATACCAACAACTCTCATAGATTTTTCAACACAATTTTCTGTGGTAACCATTTCTCACTTATTTGTACCTCCAGAATAACAGCCATAGGCTTGAGAAAGTCACAAAGCAAGTAATTCTTGTTTATATTTCCTTATATTCAGCTGCATTTCTGTAATAGGACAACAGGTTATACCAGCCTACGATACGCTGCACGACTTTCCATCTCAGCCCTCCGATACTGGTCTTGCCACAGTAAGACTTGCAAATGCTTGCTGATGCTGCTGAGCGACACTGAAATGTGTATTCTGCGGTGGCTTTATCTTTTTAAAAAAAACATTATAGACTCTTAGTAATGACATCATCCCACTACACAGTGAACATAGGCCTATTCTCAAAACTGAATTTTCTAATGTCCTGTTTTAATAAAGGAACAGGAGATGAAGGCAGGTCTCACTACCTGGGTCCCCCTCTGCTGACACCAACTGAAGAAAGGTACCGAGGATGGCTCAAGACAATTCTGTTCCTTACAAGTTAGCCAGGAAATGCCGACAGCCAAAAGGACTCACACATAATTCCATCTCTTTTCTGCTCAAAGTTTTTTGGTTTTTTGTTGTTGTTAATAGTAAATTAAATATTAATGTGATAAAGGACATTGAAAGAAGGGTTAGATTAGGAAACTTCTGAAAGCAAGACCAACATAAAAAAATACTGGAGCACAATTTATAAACAGAAAATGGTTAGATCAAAGTCATCACCTCTAAGCCAGTATACCCTGGTGAATAAAGCTATACGAGCACAACTACCCAGGCAGGGAGCCAGAGTACCCTTACCCAGCGAAACAGTCATTCCCCTGTCCTCACCATCTCATATCGTTAAGTTGCGCAACAAACTGTACAAGACCCTGCAGCTAAACTGACTTACAGCTAAATTGACTTAAATTGACTGCTTGCAAGTCACATCTCTCTCCCAACTCTTCCTCCCAAAAATATGCAAAGCTCTCCAAGCAAAACCAGCCTCCCACATTAATATATAGTTATAGCTATAATTACATTAGAAGAGATCTATCAACCTAGGAATTTCAGTACGCTCTACAAAGAAAACATTCGTAGTGGGAATGCAATGATTTAATGTATAGCTTTATGGATAACCGTGGAGAAAAGTCATCTTCCCCCTTCAGCAAAATGAACTGCACTAGTGAAAGTGGTAGTTCTGTGATTAACTACGCCAAGAAACTTTACTGGTATGGCTGCTTCTGGCTGGGAATCACATTTCCATCATCCAGCTGAAAAATCTAGACCAGCAAATGCCTGGGGTGGCCAGAAAACTCTATAAGCATTACTTTTCTGTTTCAGAAGCATATAAATCAATTCCAGCTCACCACAGATCTCTTTTTTTCAGGAAACCACTTAATTATCCTGTCTTTACTTTTCCCTTTAATGTCAATTCACCTTTCAGTGCCAACACTCCGCTTCATTCTTCCTGGTAGACCAGCAGCACCGTGTGATGCTCTCACACACCTGCACCAAGACTAGCAGTGTATTTTTCTGAAAAGAGTTTAGAGCTAATTCAGAAACAACTTTCTGCAATCTGCACTCAATTTACAAGCCGCCAAAACCACAACAAGAAACCAGGAAAAGCAATAATGTGTCTACAGAGAAATGTCAGGTCTTCTACAAAAACTTTACTTCAAGATATTTTAAAATACTGAGAAGAATTAAAACTCATCTCAGGTCCGGTATCCTTTGCATGGAAGTGACTTGGCTAAAACCTCTTTGATTATCCTACATAAAAACAGTATGGCTGTTTTAGCAGGCCGTTAATTAGAATATGTCATTCTAGAGAACTTAAAAGCTTTCATTGATATTTTTCCTCCAAACAGACATGTGAGCCATGTGCCAGTGAAGACACTTCCCAAGTAACTAGAAGTAGCCAGGACGACAATCACAGTTAATAGGCAGAGATATTTTCGAAAATAATGATGCTTTAGCAGAGTCATGTTTGTTTCAGACCCAGAACAAATCAAGCAAAGCAGATTTGAGTACAAATTGACAAATATGCACACAAGAGCACTCTTCTAAAGCTTCTCTTTAACTAGAAAGAAGTTTTCAGACTGAAACAGCCGTTTGTCTCCTGCTATAATAAAGAACACGAGGAGGACAGTTTGTTATGTTGAATAAAAATGCTTAATTAAGTCTGGTTTCAAGCATGCCCCAAGCAAACTGGTTTTCTGATCTGTATTTCATTGAAATACCAGTACAACACAAGAAGCTGTTACCAGCGCAAGCGTTCAATTCTTTTATTGGAAGGAACTATCTGTTTACTGGAAAGATCGCGTTTAATGTTTATTTTCTACCTTTTGTGGTATCTGAAATGCTGTTTAGCAAGGCACACATCATGTCTCCTTCAATGTGGTGAGGATTTAGGATGCGAGCTGACCGCTGGGTCATCTTAAATTGAGATTCCAGCTCCAGGAAGCTTTTGTCTCCAGAAAGTATGGTGAAAGGAATCTGCTTGGGCAGGTGCACATCCAGACGACCAGCCTGAATGGAACAAATGAAAAATATCGACCTGAGATCATGTTTTTATCTCGTGGGGTTTGGCTAGCTCTTTGTAAGTCAGGTCTTCATAGGAAAGCCCTTTACAGCAACTTACCTCTGCATTTATGGTCTGATGCATGTTGTACCACTGTGAAAGGTATTATTTCAACAGTTTGACACTACATTTATTCTATAAATATGACAATAGATACAGGACATGGCTACTGGAACAGTACAGGTGGAGTATGGAACGAATTCCTAGAAAGCAGCATTTCAGAACCATCTCCACATAAAACAAGTCATCCATGCAGAGCATTTTAAGAATCATAACAAAAGCGTAATATAACACACAAACACTGCTGCGAAACACGCTTATATCATATAATTACATTCTCAAGTAATTTTATCTAACTGACAAAGCCCCCTTCTGCTCCACAACAGACCGATGTCCTATTTGGGCTAACTTCTTAATTCCTACAGAAAGAAAAAAAAAATATAAAGCACTTCTCAACAGGCTGTCTCCAACTCAATTCAGTGACAGGTTTATCATTCTTTTTAGTGGACGTAGAAGTCACATGAAGAGAATCTAAGAACCTCATCTCCAATTAGTACTTAACATCAATAGCAGATATCATCTGCCGCTCTTCCCTGGATACAGAAACACAACAATAAAGAAAGTGTGCACTAACTTACATGAACACAGAGAGCAAAGTCTGCTGCTTCTCTTCTGGTACCACAACGTGGATGAAGAAAGAAACATCCAATTCTATTAAGATAATTGTAAATTTTGCACTGCACTGGAGGTTTCCAGTTGCTGTATCCTCCTAAACAGTGAAGAAGAAAAATAAAAAAAGAAACAAAACAAAACAGAAATGCCACCATGAATTAAGAATGCAAGAAGGCAAAAAGTAAAGTCAAATCTGGCTTTAAAGACAGAATTTATTTTGACCAATGTGAAAGCTGACATAAACATATAACCAAAATCCTGAAAGAACCCTTGCTCCTGTGCTAGAAAGCAAAACAGGAAAAAGCAGCTAGCCTGATCCTACACAAAGCCTCTCATTTAATTTTGTATGAATTTTTTTCTTCTAATCCCAAAAAATTTATCTTGTAGATAACATGTGCATTTAGATACAAGGATGTGAGGTTTTTTTGTCCCAGTTTTAGGCGCAGCTACGGTTAACATGCAGAAACAGAGGAGCTCTGGGACGTAATACAAGTAACAGAAACGCTTCTCTTAGGGAATCTTGTACTAACATAATGCCCAAGATTATTTCCAACAGCTCTGTAACTGCCTGACACATCACATATCAGAACCCTTTAAAAAGAAGATCCAGGAACCGGAGCAACAGCTGAAGCAAATGCTGGAGTCCTGACAAACACTTGGATGCAGTCAAGGATCAGCAAAACGAGGCTATAACTAGTGAAAAAAATAAGTGCAGTAATTTTCTCAACAGTATCTTAAAACATAGTAACTGGCTGAGAAAATAGTTGGATAGCTGAGTAACAGGCCTGCTACAGGTAAAAAAATACCAGGCTGCAAGGGAAAGGAAAGGAGCAGCAAGACTCTCAAGAACAGAAGGAAAAACAGAGGAGCTTGCAGTTACTATGACAACATAAAAAGACAAACAAATGGAAGAACTAGTTGAAGGGGGTAACTAAGAATTTCATAACATTCCCAATTGCTACGATATAATGCAAAGAGTCCGCAATGGGGAGGAAAACTGTTTCTTTATCCGCCAAATGACAGAGTGGCTGGATGTAAGAACAGATTTGGAACGGAAAGTGAAAAGAGTCATTGATGGCACTTCATGTGAGGACGTGTGAAACTGAAGCTCAAGCAAACAGGCTGCAGAGGTATTCCAACCTGCCCAGCCCTAGCCTGACAAAGTAGAAGCAATCTTCAGTAGATTTCTCCTGGTTTGGTTTTTTTTTGTTCCTCCACCCCCCCTTTCAGCCTAATGACTATAAGAGGGTATCAAAAATGATCTCAAAGTTCAAAGATTTAGTAACAGATTACACAGAAGTGATTTAGGAGTATGTGTCCATGAGAAAAGTGGTATTTGCAAGTCGTTCTCATCTGTTGTGACAGCCTTGGTCACTGCTATTTGGGAAAGACTCACAATCACCAACCCTGGCTTTTGGCTGCATAAATGTATAACAAACATTTGACCAGGATAGCTGAAAACAATGACAGAACTGTATTTACTCTGGTGGAGCTAGATCACAAATGGGTGAAGGACAACTTGGTATCTGAAAACAAAAACAATACAGAGCCTGGGCAATACAATGGAGGAACCCACAGCAAAGCTAAGGCTGCATTTTTTTATAGGAATAAAGGCAATAGGAATAACAGAAATAATCCAAAAGTATCATATAAAAATAATTAAAAAAAAATCAGGAATGTTGTTTGGGAGATGCAGGAAAAAACCCAGAAAAGACAGGGATGTCGCTGTATTTTCACAGGCTAACCAAACAAGAATAACGTGCATGAAATAACTCTGTAAACCATTATTATGAGAGGCCACCTGCAACGATAAATCCAGATTTGCCTGGGAGCCTTAGTGTTCCCAGGTTCTGTAACACTATAGTTGATACTAACAAACTGCTGAAGTGCTCTCTGATAAGAACATGGCCCGTTTTAATCACCATTAACTCTTTGGCATTAGTTTTTCAGTTCAAGTGCTGCAGGGTCCATTCGCATGAGGCAGCCTGCATGCAGCAACCCTCTTTGGGAAGCAAGAAATTGAGTGGCACTGACACGGGCTGGGCTGTGCCAGCAGGCACTTATATGTGGAACATCCCTGTGAACAGTGTCTTAACTAGCACAGAGGTACCTTTGGGTGAGATTATCGTATTAATAGAGGTTCCTAACAATAGATTAGTAACACTAAGACTGTACTACGGATTATTTCTCTTTCTTAGATAGGTCAGAGAAGAAACATTTCTGACAACAATCAGACATTCCTGGGTTTAATCAATTTTTTTTCTTACTGAATCAAAATAGGGCATGGAAATGGAAACCTTGAAAATCGCAATAGCACAGAAGACCCTGGCATAACAAACAAGTTTTGAGTCAATAAATGACAAATCAGTTTTAAGTAAATTAAATAGAATAACAAAGTATGACTGAAACCAAGTGTCTGAATTCAAGTGGTGAAAGTCTGACATAACTGTGAAAAATTATTCTTTACTAAGAAATTCTTTATAAAACCCAGACAACATAGCTTTGGACTTTAGATGTCAAACAGGCCTGACATTTCTTCAAGTCTGATTCCTAACAGTTTCTTATTTTTATCTGTAGAAAAAGAAAAAAAAAGTGTTTTTCCAAGGCCAAGTGGATTGAATAACTATAGAAATAAACACCAAACCTTCAGCAATTAAAAACCACAATCAAACCCCAAATCACAATAGCCTTAGAAGTCAAGAAGTGCAAAGGTGAAGTGGAATTTGACCAGAAGTCAAGCTAGGCAAAGCCTCGCAAATGCCAGTAAGAACAAACACCACGTTGTTCAGCCATACAAAAAAGGGACTATAAATAAATGCAGCAGCCAGGCAGCAAGGATGAAATAGAAATCCAGGATGATTAGGTATAATCTAAACCCTCAAAATTAGTATTTTCTGTGCTTTGTGCATGTACATGCGCAAGAATACAGTTAGTGTAGTGAGAGGCCAAAGTCTAGGTAATGACAATACAGGTAATGATACAGAAGTAATGCCCGAGCAGAATGCAAAACTGAGGAGCACAACCCACTTTAACAGAGAAAAATCAGAGGATTTGTCCCCAGATCTCCTAACAACCAGACATTAGACTACAGGTCCAGGAGCACAGCTGACTGAAGAACATACACTTTACATTAACAAACATACTTGCTCTGCCTTCATCGCTAACTGGAATACCTGTTTCTAAGAGGGAAAAAAAAAGAAAAAAAAGAAATGATTCAGGCATCAATGGGCCTTTCTGTCCAACCTCAGCAGCATGAAAACTCTCAGCTTTCAGGATGTTATTGATTATCTTTTAAAGAAAAAGATAATCAAGAACATTAAGTAAAGAAGTGCAGTGCAATGGTGTTACACTAAGTGTAAAACACACCTGACAATTCCTACAAGTCTGTTAAGATGATGCCTGTGTTCCAGGCAACAAATAATTTGAAATCATCCCGTATCTAGACTTTAATGAAGTATTCAATGTCCCACAGGCAAAATAATTATAAAGGCAGATATAGAGAAAACTAGTAGAAAAAGCATGAGGTGGACGAGAACTTGATTCAATAATAGTCAGGGAAGAAAAAGTATCAAGTTAAAGGGATGCTATTGGCTGACTTTGCGAAGTTTTCTTACAAACCCATAACAATGCAAGTTCCATCAACCACCCTGTACCACTACTGGTATCTTCCAGATGTGAGATACACCTACCAGGTACCGGATGAACAGGGACATCCTTAAGGAGCAAGTCAGACACAGAACAAAATTCAAGTACAAGAATGTAAAATCATGCCTTTTGGAACTAAAAAGAAAAAGAATATTATGACAAAGACTTGGGAGTTAGAAAGAAAATAACCTCCGTGTATTGTGGCTATCCTTATAATAAAAATAGCTGATTAAAAAAAAATAACCTAGTATGGTATAGCCTAACTAAGTTCAGCAGGGAAGCCAGAAAGATTCCTAAACCATTCAGCAATTCTGGAACAATATTTTACAAGAAATACTAAGAGCAGAGGAGGTTATAATGGAGTTAGAAAAGTTCAAGAACATTTCTATTACATGGTGCCTGTGACACTGTAACTTAAGCCCTAGTAGCTGTTTGCTCCTGTTCTTCGTTCTCTCAAAGAATCTCTGCTCATGTATTTGTATAGACTTGTTAATGTTATCTTATTCCCTTTAATCACTTTTTACCTTGAAAGCCCCAGATAAATGTCCCTTGGTTCAGGTTAGCTGGCAGCTGCGTGAATAAGCTTCCCCAGTTGTCCAGATCCACCAACACAATGTGAGTCATTGTACTCAGGTAGTCAAGATCAGGAAGTTCACCATCTTCAATGGGATAAAAAGGATGCATTTAAAGTTCACCTAACTTTCCGGTCAGCCAACACACATCAACTTAAGATATGTTTTTGAAAATTCATGTATCCAACTGTTCTATAAGCCAAAAGTTATAAAACATGATCCTAATTGGCGACTACGTTGTTTTTAAATCAACTGAAGTAGCATTTAGTAACACACAATTCGGACAGAAGAAAGTAGAATCGTGGTGTAGAGCTGGACAGTTTTGTGCTAGGCACAGAAAGCTGTTGTCCTGCACTGAGACATTTTAATAGTCCATTTAATATTCAACTGTGCACCCCTACTACGGCAAGTGTCTATGACATTTAATTGCTTACATGCATAAAAGCACGTAAAATGTTTAGAGACATACTTTTTGCTGTATATCTAACATAAATGTCATCCTTTTAATCAACAGCATTATGACACCATGAGTAACTAAAAACACTTCCAATTTTTGAACACAAGGTACACCTTTGGCATTCTTGATGTCATTTTTAGATATAACATGAAGTTAAAAAAATATTTGCAGACTCAAGGCAAAAAAACCCACTCTAATACATACTGATAATATAAATTCTCAGCTGAAATTATTTTTTGGCAAGTTAAGGAAACTGAGAAGATGGTGTTATAATAGGACTGCCCACACAGAAAGCGCTACCAGGCTCATAAATATTTGTACATACAAAGACGGCAAGTTTCTCTTGAATGTGTGTGTATTATAGACCACTTTTACATTTCTGGGAGTTAGACGGGGTCCTTGATGGTCCTCTTCCTTTTAACATCAAATTGTGCTCCTAACTAATTCAAAAATTAAATGTTTCAGTCCCAGGGTTCTCACATCTGCCTACTTTTTAGTTCTTTAAAGACTTCATGCATACAACATATAGCAATAAATTGCTGAGTCCAGGTTCTGGAAACTCAAATATTGAGAATTCAAAATGCAGCTTTACAAAACAACTAGTATTAAACTCCGAGCTGATTCACAGACTGGATATAGGCAAATGGTATGCAACATACTTGTACTGACACTGAAAC
Organism: Pluvialis apricaria; assembly: GCA_017639485.1. NCBI lineage: Eukaryota > Metazoa > Chordata > Aves > Charadriiformes > Charadriidae > Pluvialis > Pluvialis apricaria. The sequence continues at coordinate 101,693,657 of CM030009.1, forward strand.
AGTGTGTTAAAGACAATAATATTTTTCTAATGTTAAAGAAAATAAATAATTCTACAAACCTTCACCAGGTTCTGCAGAGTGTGCTGAGTTCTCCTTTTTTTCTTTCTGTCCCTGTATTGGTCCCTGAAGAGGAGACAGCTGTGGTCCTCCCTGAGTCTTGGATGGAGATGCTTCAAGTTTTAGCTTGTGAGGTTTTCTGTCCACACAAGCCCCACTTGCTGTGAACTTGAATACTGTATTTTCCGATTCTGATGCAAGACTTGATAGATCAGGTTTCTGCAAGAAGCAGTGTTTCATGTGATAATGCTGCTGCGCGCTCTGAAGATCATCGAAGTTTTTGTTGCACGCAGCACATCTAACAACATACATCTCTTCCTTATGTTTCAGTGACGTGTGACTGTTGAGATGACTGTTCAGATCAGCAAAATTCTGTGCAGTTGCAGAACAGAAGCAGCATCGAAACCATAAGTTGCCTTTTTGCAGCATGGCTTTCTGACAGTTTACATAATCATTCCTCCTGTTTATCCTGGAGACATAAGTTGTCCGGCAACCACAGGTTAAACGGTTTCCTCCTTCTACTGGGAGGAAGTCCTCCTCTTTTTTTATTGACATTTCCATCTCCTCAGGCACAAATGCATAGTCCGTGCTATGAATCTCCTTATAATGGATTAGAAATTCTTCTTCTGTGTCAAAGAAGAGATTACCACAAAGGCCACAGAAGTATTTAGTCTGCATCTCCTGGTTATGATGTTCTTGGAAGTGTCGCTGTAACGTTCCTACTTTCCGAAAGTGATTTCTGCATAAGCCACAGCAGTATCTGTGAAATGCATGGCTTTCTAAGGACATGCAATGTTGTTTAACACTCTCTTCAGATTCAAACATCTCCTCACAAATGCGGCATTGCCATTTTCCCAGAGTAGGACTTTTTTCAAGGGAGACTTCCATAGGACTAGGAATGCAGTCTTTCCTTTCACTTACAGAAATGCACTCTGCGTCAGAAACAGATGGCATAGGTTCATCTTCTAGAGCTTCTTGTTCATAATAGTAACTATGTCCACCATGAAATTCAGTCACGTGATCCATAATATCCTCTTCTCTGAGATCTGCAGAGCATGCTCTGCACCAGAGAAGAAAATTAGTCAAGTGTGCTCCCCCATGAAATCGACTCATATGCAGGCGAATAATGCTTGAATTTTCAGCAAGCTTTCCACACACAGCACACTTGTGACAGATTCTATTTGCTGATAAAATGTGCTTTTCAACTGACTCTTCTGTAAAAAACTTTTGCAGGCATTCACAAAACCAGGCTTTTACTTTGCAAGCACTACCTTGACTTTGGTTTGCCACATGATCTTCCTTTTGATCTTTTAAATCGCTCTTCCGTTTTGAAGGAGTAGATTCCCTTTCACTAGTAGACTCATTTGAAGTCAAATGTCTTTTAAGTAGTGGTCTTGACCGATCCACAATATGGCCTAAATGAGACGGATTTTTATTTTTTCCATTGATATGGCAGAACATCAAGATGGACTCTTCCATTGTACTAAGAACTTTAATGTTATGTTGAGCGGTTTGCTTATGCTGGGTGATCTGATTCTTATCAGCAAACAGTTTATCACAGTTCTCACAGTGACCTTTTATTTTAAATATCTCTGCAACTTGGGAGACACTCTTCTTTGACACTGCCACAGGCCCAGAATTACGACAACGTGTTCTAGAATGGATTAAAAAAAATAGAGGTTATATCATAACCTGAAACATTTTTAAACTTTCAGATGTACTTTGAAATATTACCTAGTAGCTATGGCAATTCGTGTGTGGAAATAGCACCCTCGGTATACTTTAGCTCGCCCTAGTAGCTTGCCAAAAAAACATGCAATGCCTATCCAGTGTCTGCACTTTAGAGAGAATTCGGTGCTAATTTCCAAAACTAGCACTTGGATTGATGCTTATGTTGTTGACTCCGTATATTTTAGAAATCAAACGCTGCCAACTTGTTACGGTTGTTCAGCCTGGAGAAGAGAAGGCTCTGGGGAGACCTTATTGCAGCCTTCCAGTACTTAAAGGGGGCCTACAGGAGAGCTGGGGACAAAATTTTTAGCGGGGCCTCTTGCGATAGGATGAGGAGTACTGGTTTTAAACTGAAACAGGGTAGATTTAGACTAGCTATAAGGAAGAAATTTTTTACAATGAGGGTGATGGAACACTGGCACAGGTTGCCCAGGGAGGTGGTAGGTGTGCCCTCCCTGGAAACACTCAAGGTCAGGCTGGACGGGGCTCTGAGCAACCTGACTGAGTTGAAGACATCCCTGCTCATTACAGGGGGTTGGACTATCTGACCTTTAAAGGTCCCTTCCAACCCAAGCTATTCCACGATTCTATGAACTTAGAAATAGTGGAACAGAGACCATGTTCTGTTGCTCTGTTACAGAAAGTAACACAAAGGATACAGTCATTGATCAGCATTCTGCAGTGGATTGTGTGGGGTAAGGCGGAGTAAAAGACACCGAAAGGGGGCAGTTTTTTGATAGTTTACTCAGGAAGTCAGCATTCAGATGGTCCTAGATGCCCTGAAATCCACTCATACCACTAAGAACACACCTGCCTATCCGTTATCAATTTATGGATGATTACATTATAAAAGACAGCTGTCTCTCACAAACCTGAAATGAGCCGTTAATTCCTTATGTGAGCGTAGTATCTGGTAGCAGGATATACACTTCACTTGAAAGGGGACCTCTTTGCAGAGAGCTATCAGAAGGTTCTTTGCATATGATGGGAAAGGTAGAGGAAGGCCAGCCTTCATTTCATCTATAAAATGGAATGGCAGAAAGCGCAACCACACGTTAAAGAGCTTTTTCATACCATTTCAGCTCTCAGATGACAGTTACAATTGTACTCATTTCCCGCAGGGTTCAGAAAGCAAGTTACCATGCATCAGCTGAACCACAGTAATTGCGCAATGGAAGCTTTCAGTAAAACTACATTATTTTTTTAAACTTCTGTAACAATCTCATATCTGAATCTGTTTGCATCTTGTTTTTTCCATACTCGCTGACTGACGACTACTTCTCCCCCTTCTACAAGGTCAGGTCAGATCTCTCTCTTAGGAAGGTTCTTATTGACCTTCTTCCCTTCCATCTATCACCACCTGTCTACTCTTACTACATATGCTTTTGTTTAAAGCCATACAGTGTCTTTAAAACAGTATGCAACTCATTTAATGAATTACCGCATACTCTGACCATCTCTCTCTTTCCCATCCTCAATGTTAATTCTCCTTAATTTTTTTAGGTGCAGCACGTTCTGTTGTTCCAAGTACATACTCCACGTCTAACTCCAAGTGCCAGCCGAATAAAAAATTTTCTATTGAAAAGAGACTAGGAAATGGCTTATGAACTATATATTGTTGTTAGTGTTCTGCATCTTAGGAGGCGAATTCTCTTTGAATTTTCTGTTTAGTAAGATGTGATGATCAGCAGGCAGTAATTTGAGATTATGCCTTTCAACTAACTTCAGTGACAGATCTTACAGACCACGCTGACAGACCTACCAATGAGCATTTCTTTTTTTTTTTTGTTCTGAGCTAAGTGCTATCTACCTCTAAAGAAAAAACACTATTTTGTGCTTTTAGTCTTTTCAAAGCAATAGCTCACCAGCAATCTTTTTTAAAACCTATGGACTGATTTTGAAGGCATCTACAGTCAGCACATTCAGAATTAATAACCTATTTGAGAATAGAAGTATATTAGATTTACAATACATAAGATAACTCAGAACCATGGAACTGACTGTCACTTCCATGAAGACATCAGCATTGACTCGACCTGCAGGAAGATTCCTTAAGCCCGTCTTTACTGTACACTTCCTGCAGCCGCCATGGGGGAGGGCAGAAGTAGAAGATATAGTTATGAAGATAAGAAATAACTATACCCATCCTTTTGACCATGTAGGCTTATCCCAAAAGATACACTATCTAAAATATGGCAGCATCTTGAATAAGAGGTCAACTCCATCTATATCTTATCTGTCTCAGCCATTTCCCTAACATTAAAGTAAATGCTTTAATGCCTATTGCTCATGTCAAAGCTAAAAAGTCAGTACAGCTCTGGCGGTCATTAACTCTGTTTTCAAAACCATGATCAGACAGGTATCTTCTGTGGAATCTAGTAAGTATGGTTCAGAATGTTACCAGCTCACAACATAACCAGTATTTTAGTCTTCAGTAGCAATGCAACCAGTGCAAGTCATCAGACTGGCAGCACCGTTCCAGCTAAGCAGGCTAAATTTGCAATTATGTGGAGAAGAAACTTTCACAGGTCTTTTCGATCAGGAATGCCAAGGAAACCAACCAGAAAAATAGCCTCCTGCAGACTTTAGACAGTACAGTAAGGGAAAGGATCACCATAGCCAGTCTGACTGGAATTGAAAAAGAAATTTATGTGTTTTGGTCCGAGTTCCTATCAACATGCTAAATGTAAACTTATTTAGGACAATAGTTGCAGAGAGTCATCGTAGAATGAGAAGCTTATACAAGAGATGTGGAGATAAAGGAAAGTTTGCTTCTCATTACGGCAACTGCGATGGAGGAATAATTTCTATATAAAGGTATGAATTTCAAAGCATCTCCTCTTACAGAACTGTATCATGTTTAAGACCTTAAAAGAAAAATAAGAATTCATTAAAAACAAACCTAAAAACCTTAAGCTTTTTTACACAGCAGAAAAATATAAGTCACTTCATATCATAAGGATCAATTATCAGAAGGAATGAAAAGTGGTACACTTAGTAGCAACATACCACCCAATTTAGAAACCTGGAGGAAGTGGTTCTTTCCTGACATATGCTGCAAGCATTCATCTCTCTTGGTGAAAAGGAGGAAGCAGTCTGGGCATGCAAAGCACTGAATATGCTGTGGAGGGAGATCTTTTTTATGTCCATCATTTTCATTTAGCTGCAAGAGAAAATGATCTAGTTAGGAAAAATATTAAGTCAAGAAACCTCATGTTCTTCCTTTCCTCTCTCCCTTCTGTAGTAATATTTTCACTTCCGGGTTTTCAGCTACCACATCTATGTTTACCTACAGCCCACCCCTATGCACTCCAGCTCGTGAGTCACAAGGCACTGGCCAAACTGCCCTTGTCAAACTCAGCTATTCAACCTTATGACACTGACAACTTTTCCATTCCCTTCTTGCACCACTGGGAGCAGCCACCTTCCCCAGGAACTACAGGTTCCATCAATTCTTAGCTAGTCCCTCTACGCAGGCTCTCAGAAAAAGCTGCTTCTCTCACTAAAGCAGCTGCTTTTCCTCATGTCAGTTCTTCCCTAAACTTGTTAACCTCCAACCTCTCAAAACGCTGCTCCTCAGAGTATCCTGACAGGCCCATGACTTATCAAATTCCACTCCTTCCACCTCCTTCACCTTCTACATTAACTTCAAATCTCTACCTTCAATCTTTTAATTTTGCTTGTGACATTTTTGCTTAGTCCCTTCTTATGTCACTCAAAGAATCTTCATTATATGCTTATGCTTTCTTCCATAGTTTTGTTTAGGATTATCTCCCCAGCCTTCCAAATCAAGATAATTCCATCTTCTTGCCTGCTGCAAGAGCTGCTCCCTTTTCCCTAACTTGTCTGTAGCTCCTGCTAATGCCCCTGGACACACCACAAGCACATACACAACTTGGAAGCAATGGAAAAAGAGCAGGGACAAAATATGATGCAATCTTTCAAGCTTGTCAGGTATGACTATGCATCAGGAGTTACTGCTACAGCTAAAAGTAGTCAGATTTTGATAGCATCTAAAACTTCACCTAAAGTTAACACAGCTCCTGGAGACTAGATGGGTACACAACAATATTTGTTATTAAAACATTACACTTTGAACATGCTATCCATTATCCAGTTCAACACCAGACTGCTTATATAAAACCACGCACCCAGAAGATAACATCTGAACAGCTGTCATTGAACTGAGGTTTTACAGTGGTAAGTTATGAACAGAAGTGAAAGAGTGAGCACTATCAAAAAAAGTGAAAAGAGCAGAGGTAGGAATGAACAACAACAATAGCAGCAAATACTATTAGCTTATATTCAAATCAAAACTCCAATGCTAGATTACCCTGTTCGCTTCTGTAAGTTAACTAGTGAGTAGCAGCAAATACATCTATCAGAGACTGGAAACAAAGAAGAAACAGTTGCATCTAAGTCACCCAAGTTTCTTTTCTCATTCTGTTGCCACTTTTTTCCTCCCCATCTCCTTCCTGATGCTTCTCTTTACAGTCACTTATTTCACCCTAACTTCTTGCCTTTATCTTTCACAGTTTTGGAGATGCAAAAAAAAGGGAACACCTTTCAACAGCACCAATAGAGGGACAAAAGGTTCAAGACAGAACTATGGTCCTCTTGACAATACACTGGAATGTACAATGTAATGGTCAGACCTAATGGGAGTACTGTCAGGACAGACCAGGTGTTTGAAACACAGCAGAATAAGAAAAACTATCTTGAAGACCAAAAGGAAGAAGGGGAGAGAAAGAGGGTTAAAAGGAAAAATAAAAAACAAAAAAAATCAGTGCATAATTATGTGCCTTGAAAACCCTCTACTATGTTCAGTCAGGTGAGTTACTTATCCTTATGATCTTGCCTTTGATAAGAGATGATCGCTGTACTGCTGAGAGGTTGAAAATCTTTTGCAGCATACCACACAGGCAATGGCATTATTGGGGGGTCCATGTAATGTCACTGTTGGGTCACAAGGAGAATGATCAAACCTGGAGAGGAAAAAATAATTAACAAACTAGTCCCCTCTACATAGTCAATACATTTCTTTAATGGGAAAAAAAAAATCTGTCTTTTGAAGCTGTTGGACAAAAGCCTATCAAATCAATCTAAGCTGTAAAATTCCTCACTTCCCCTTTCATTAACTGTATTAGTTGAAGTATTCTGTGCAGAGGTTATTCTCCCTGCAGCTCACCTGCTATAATGACCACTTTGCTGAGGAATCATACTATTTTTAAGAGCAAGAGAACTAACAGAGCCCCACTTTCCTACAGATGGATTTAAAAAAAATTATTTTTACTTCCCTGCACCAGTCCTGGCTGGAATGGAGTTAAGTTTCTTTGTAGCAGCTTGTATGGTGCTGTGTTTTGCATTTATGAACAACAGTGCTGATAGCACAGAGATATTTTAGCTATTGCTGAGCAGTGCTTGCACAGCATCAAGGCCTTCTCTGTTTTTCAGACTGCCATGCCAGCAGGTAGGCTGGGGTTAGGCAAGAGACTGGGAGGGGACACAGCTAGGACAGCTGACCCCAACAGACCAAAGGGATATGTCATACCATATGCTCACCAATAAAAGCTCGGTGAAGGAGGACGAAGGGGGGATGTTTGGAGTTTGGAGTGACGGCATTTTTCTTCCCAAGTAACCCTTACGTGTGATAAAGCCCTGCCCACCAATTGGAATTCCTTATGTTGCTTTGCTTGCATGCACAGCTTTTGCTTTACTTATTGAACTGTCTTCATCTCAGCCCAGAGTTTTCTCACTTTTACCCTTCTGATTCTCTTCCCCATCCCACTGAGGTGAGCAAGCAGCTGTGTGGGGCTGAGCTGCCTACCAGGGTTAACCCACAACACTCCCCTCAGCTTCTCTCCTTACCATCTTCTCCATGACACATTCACTAGTTAAAAGGCAGTATATGCTGGAATTCAGCCCAGACACAATGAGTGTTTACTAGCAATGATCAGCTATAAACAGCTATCTGTCCTATAGCTCTTCTTCCTCTTTCCCTTCATCGGGGCATTTTTTTAATCTTACCGTCAAGTTATATATGTTAACCTTTTGCTCTTTTTCAAGTTTGGATGAAGAAATAATAGAATTAGAGAACAGAAATCTTGTTTATCAAAAAAAATCAGATATCAAAAAAATGCTTAAGAGGAAGAAATCAATTCTGAATGAAAAGGAAAACAAACAAAAAAAAACCCTCCAAAACAACCAAGCAGGAAGTTCATCACATCATCTATATAAAATCTGTAATATATTAAATCTGCTCTCCAAATGGAATTTTGTCACGATAGGTAGTTTAAAGTAGACTTGATGCTGATGTCCTAAGTTTGAGCATATTCTTTCATTATTATTTCTTCCACTGAGCACTTGCACTATGTCCTTACCTTTGAAGGTGACCTAGAAGAAGATGTCTGTTATCAAACTCTCTGTTGCAATGCATGACAGGACAAGATATGGGACTGCTGTTGACTTGCATCTGATCTGCCCTCTTATAAGTACCCCTTTTTCCACTGTTAACGGTGCCTGGTTTGAGACCTGTGTTATAAAACAAAGCATTTAAGCCTTATAGAGAATTATAGATTCAGATTCTGGTTAAGAAAACAAACAAAACACACAAGCCCTAAAGCATTTAAAAATCAAGTTATATTGATTCTTAAAAGCAAGCTAACAATGCATTGTAACTCAACTGTACTACGGTAAGTCTGCTTTTTCAGTTGAAGAATCTGTCTCTTCAACCTTCAGTAGGATTATTTTTCAAAGACTTTGAAACCCTTCGTCCAGGTCCTCCAGACAATATTTTAAATTGATTGAAATTCCTCAAGTTATACTTACTTATGTAGACATTTTCCTGAACAACGGTTCTATACCAATAGTTTTCTTTCTAGCAATCACAGTATCACAGTATCGTCAGGGTTGGAAGGGACTTCTGGAGATCATCTAGTCCAACCCCCCTGCCACAGCAGGGACACCTACAGCACATTGCACAGGACGGCGTCCAGGCAGGTTTTGAATGTCTCCAGTGTGGGAGACTCCACAACCTCTCTGGGCAGCCTGTGCCAGTGCTCTGCCACCCTCAGAGTAAAGAAGTTCCTCCTCATGTTGAGATGGAACTTCCTATGTTCAAGTTTGTGCCCGTTACCTCTAGTCCTATCACTGGGCACCACTGAAAAAAGACTGTTCCCATCCTCCTGGCACCCTCCCCTTAAGTATTTATAAGTATTGATAAGATCCCCCCCGAGTCTTCTTTTCTCTAGACTAAAAAGACCCAAGTCCCTCAGCCTTTCCTCATAAGAAAGATGCTCCAGTCCCCTAATCATCTTGGTAGCTCTTTGCTGGACCCTCTCCAGCAGTTCCCTGTCCTTCTTGAACCGGGGACCCCAGAACTGGACACAGTACTCCAGATGCGGCCTCACCAGGGCAGAGTAGAGGGGGAGGATGACCTCCCTCGACCTGCTGGCCACACTCTTCTTGATACACCCCAGGATGCCATTGGCCTTCTTGGCCACCAGGGCACATTGCTGGCTCATGGCCATCCTGTTGTCCACCAGGACTCCCAGGTCCCTTTCCACAGAGCTGCTCTCCAGGAGGTCAGCCCCCAACCTGTACTGATGCATGGGGTTATTCCTCCCCAGATGCAGTACCCTACACTTGCCTTTATTGAACGCAATTTATTGCTTTATTGAAGCAATTTTACTTATAAAAAAGTAGTTAACATTGCCTTAGCAGTTTTTAGATTTTGTATATTACATTTTGTAAGCAGCAAACCATTACAAGAATAGTTTTTATGGAAATGAGTGTATAAGAACTTTCAAATGCCTCACTCTAGCAAAGTTAATATTGTAAGAGTTGCTTATGTAAGAGGTACCTGCAAGCTCAATGTCAGTATTGCTCAATGCAATGTTCTATTCTGCAATGCAGGACTTAGAAAAGGTATCACTAAAACTTAATTTCCTATTCTTACCTGGCATTTTTAACCACTGGTCCACACATAATCTTGCAGCTTCTGTGTCACTGTGTTCCCGAATAAATTCTAGTTCTTGCAACCCATGAGCATATTGGGAATCAACTTTCTCCTGAAGGGAAAAACATATCAGGCAAGGTGGTGATCAAATTTAAAAAAAAAACACAACAAAAAACCCCCAAACAGTTCAGTATTAAGTATGTATACCAAAATTTACATGTTGGTCTCGAAAAACCTAACGGGAAAAAAAACCACCCACAAAAACTTAACGGGGGGGGGAAATAAAATCTTACAACTTGACCGACTTCTATATAACACAATAAAGATGGAATATAACAGCAATAAAAAAATTAAAAAGATAGTACTAATTTTTGTGCCCCAAATAAAAGCTACAGCTTTGGTCAATTAATTTACTTTTACTGCACCCACTGAAGTTTCTGAAGCATGCAACGCAACCAAGAAGATTTTTAAGATTATAAAAAGAAACAAATAATAATGACATTTAAAGAAAAAAGCAACACAAAATGGTTATTGAAACCAAAGGGTCAATTTTGCCAAGGCAAAAAAAAAAACCAAACTACAGCAGTTTCACTTTGAAGAGTAATTTTCATTCTGCAGATCGCATTACTTGATGAGGAGTGAGGTGCTGCCCAGCAGGAAAATATTCATCATTAACAAAAGAATGTTCGAGCCTTCATTCTCAGACTACTTTAAAAGCTACATAGCTATCTCTGACTCCACTTTATAGTTGAAAAACTGTGTATGGAAACATTAAGAGACTGCGAAATTTGAAGCGGAGGAAACAGGGAGAGGGCTGTAAGCCTTCTGGACTTCAAGGCTACCTTGGACTATATCTAACAGTCTTTTACTCTGTTGCATTACAGTTGCATAGGCTGTTGTAGACTATAACAAGCTGTAACTATAGTACAATTATGCGACTTTAAAAGCCATTAACAGTGTTCAGAAAATTAGGCTGGGAAGTCAGCATGTTCCAGAAATACTGGATTTGCATTTGTCTCTGGAATTTCACAAGGTTCTTCAAGCTGTCCAGGTCCTGCTAACAGCAGCCCTACCCTTAAGCCTACTGACTGCATCTCCCAGTTTGTAATAGAAATAAAAAAAATGATGCCTTTTAAATAGCTGCACAACACAATTAAGAGGATTCAACTTACAAATTTTCCATGTAGAAGGCATAATTTTAATCCCATTATGAAATATTACCTGACACAGAGATTTAACGTGGCAAACAGCTTCTCCAAAGTCTCAGACAAAAGTAGGTAGATAACCAGGTTTGCTGCATGGTGGTTTGTGATAACTGTTATTTTTCAATTATTTAACTAGAATAATTTATGCTAAGGTACCTCTGCTATATATACAAACAAGAGAACAAGTTTTTGCCATTAGCTTGCATGAAGTCAGGTTCCCCCCCACCCCTTACAAACTGTGTAAGACTAGCAAATTAATCGGTTAAAAGCCACTGAAGAGACAAAGTCCATACGGTGTTTCAAATGATGCCCCAGAAGCAAAAATTTCTAGTTACTAGTTCCAGGTCTGGCTCACCAATCTTTTTTTTTTTACTTAGCAGTGTAAACAAACACACTTGTGACTACAAGGCCTGTATTATGCAATTCTACTGAAACAAAATACGTCCAATACCTTAAAGGCTTTATTTTTCTCTTCTTTTTGCTGTTTCTCTACTTCAACATGGCGTGCCAGACGATCCAAGGTTGACGCAACTCGTTCTTTCTGATAGTCAACGTGATCTTTACGCTTAATATTTCTCTACAATTGAAAAGTTAAACTTTTATTTGGTAATTGTTAAGTAACAGGCACTAATACAGTGAAAAGTGATGCCAAGCGTCAGGACATAATTCAGTACACATACTCTGATCCCAAGTTCCATGACCTACCTTGCTAGTTTTTTCTTCCTATTTACCAGCATCTGTAACTTGTGCTAAAAAACTAACAAAACAACCCCCAGCTCTACACATTCAAGGCAGTTCAACAGCAACCTCACCAAAGCACTAGAAGGAACATGGATGACTTCTTCTAAGTAGGTAAACAAAATTCCTAAAGATTTCAAAGGCAACGTGCAACCCATCTGAAACACTAAGAACTGCTATCATTCTTGCTCCAAGACAACATTGCCCAGTATCTTCAGAAAGGCAGATGGTTAGCTTTTACCTAGCATAAAGGATAGGCTGTACACTATAGAATCATAGAACTGTTGAGGTTGGAAGGGATCTTTAAGATCATGAAGTCCAACCATTAACCTAACCCGACAAAACCACTTCTAAACCATGCCCCCAAGTACCACATCTACCCTTTTTTTAAACACCTCCAGGGATGGCAAATCCACCACCTCCCTTGGCAGCCTATTCCAACATTTGATAACCCTTTTGATGAAAAAATATTTCCTAATATCCAATCTAAACCTTGCCTGGCATAACATATAGTTTGCTCCTGCTACACCATCAGCTCTAGCAATCACCACTGTGAAGTGAGTGTGTGCATGTACAGAAGACCCGCTTTTCCTTAAGAACCAGGTTTATTATACACAACCTCTACTGCAACATTGGAAACCAGAAGTCAAGACATTTCCTCTCCTGCCAAAACCAACTCTAATAGAGTCATTCTCAGTCACGGTCCCTCTCAAAGGCCCTGCAGAGTAGGCACAATAAGCTTGGGGGACACATGAACTGACCACCCTGCTTCTGACTCATACATTCTTGGGAGGGATTATGAAGAATGAGGCTCAGTTAAGACCAGATTGTGATCAGAATAAGGTCCTCCAACTTATAAACTGCTCTTAAAAAGTTATTTTAGAATGAAAAGGCTTGGGAGTAGGCCAGATACATTTACAGGCTAGAGACCGGACACAGACTTCTGAGGTTACTTGTAAAGTGGTATTTTTCTTTGACACATGTGCTAAAAACCACTGAAAGCCAAGTAAAAGTTCCAAGTCCATTTTAAGGCGGCAAAAAATAGCTCCAGAAAAAAAATGAAGCGTTGGCATTCTTGCCTTCCACTCAACAACAAATAAAAATCAAAGGACTTGAATGTTGATTTATTTATTTATTACTTCTTAAAAACATCTCTAACAAGTTTTTTGTGGAGAGTAACTGACGGGAAAAAATACAGGAGACTAATTATTTTAATCAACTGAGAAGTCCCAAAATACATTACAACATACTCACATGAACATAAGAACTGCTGTTAGGTTCTTCATCCTCACTACTGACAAGATCAATGCATTCAAGTACAGGTCTTAAAGGTTCTTCCTGAAAAAAAAGTGGTAAACACACACACATAAGTGCATTAAATTGTATTCCTCAGAGATAAAATGTTGCATGCATTACAGCACATCGTCAGCATGAACAATGCCTGGAGAATTTCACCAAGGTTTCAAGAGGGCGCAGTAGTAAAATTCCTGCGTGGCTACTTTTCCAGTTAACAGACTAATCCACAAAATTGGTAAAACATAAATAAGTAAATAAGTATTCACAAATAATGAAAATATCAACTTAACGTATAGATATCAACTAGGAAAAAAAAGATCAAATTAACAGTCTTGGCTTGCTTAATAACTTTATATTCTTTACCTTTTCAATTAACTTAGAACTACATTTTCAAAGATACTCAACTTGCACCATTAACTCAATGGTTATAGGGTAACAGGCTATTACAAAGAGAGGAACAGTCTTAGATTTCACTGAGCAATGCTAAATGGTTTTTTGTTGTTTTTTTCAGGGCTTGTTTTGCTTAAAAGACACAAATTAAATTCCAACTCCACAAGAAATTAAACTCCTTAGGCATTTCAAACATTGAGAAAGTGGTGAACAGTTTCATACACATTTAAACCCCAAAGGCTCCTCCCTTCTGAGGTGATATTCCATAAGCAAGGCTACAAGTGTCTTCTCTGTACTGGAATCACAATGAGGGGGAGGTCACTTGATTTTTAAAGAAAACGTGTTTCATCCATTCACACCACATACTCAAAAGCACAGTGACACATGTCCAAATAGTCTGTCCAGCATTCAGTCGCAAAGGTATGCATCCAGGAAGCCCGGTCAGGACTCCATGCAGCTATATGGAGGACAAAGGATGCTGGCTATCAACAAGTCCTCAGATCTCTATTCCTGGCTTGGCAGCCACGTACTCCTTTTACATATTGCCAATCTTCCATCTCTCTCCATGCTGCCGCCTCCTATCATTTCTACTACAAGCTTCTGGCAGACAGCAGAATTTTGACATAAACATGAGAAAGCAAACGGAGAAGAAAAATTAAAATCAGCAATCCAAACTATGTACATAGGTCATATGTTTTTTTTAAAGAAGATGTACAAAATAATGTCTGGAGCTCCATTCACACTCACTGCAACAAGGGTCTTCAATTTTTAAAAGTAAAAAAAGAAGCACTATGTCCATGTAATCTGATACCCTGCAAAAAAATCTCCGTATCATGCTACAACATTATCACATGCCAACTAAACAATCAGTATAATGAACATGAAACAGGATGAGTAAGTTTACGTACAGCAAACAAAAATATTCCTAGTGACCCTAACTCACATCCATGGTCACACATGTACGCACCTTCAGTGAGAGGTAAAGTTAACTAAAATCTCCATGTGCCAGAAAAAGTTTCCCATGCAAATTCTGAAAGTTATTATCTAACCTCAAAGTAAATAAACCAAAACCAAGGATAGTTTAAGTATTTGGCAGTGAGGAGGGGTGGTGGCTGTTTTTTGGTTTGTTTTAGGTTTTGTTTTGTTGTTTTTCTTTTTTTTTTTTTAAAGTCTGTACATGCAATGCCATCTACATCACATGACAGAGTTTTTGACTAAACTGCAGTATTCGCCATTTGTCTCACAATATTGCTGGCAGATAGCACAGAGCTGTTATATACCCCAAAAGTATTCTTTATTTGTAACAAAAAGGGAAGTTCTCCAGGCAGAAGGACTTACGATAGTCAGTAGACTGACTTCTTGAAGAGATGCAGTACTATACCCACATCTCTCCCATATGTTGTGCAGTGTCCTCAAGAACTTAACAATCAACCAACTAGGGCAGGCTAGGAAGATTTATTGCCTCTTGAGAAGTAGCAGAGAGAACAGCAGCATGCAATTCTCTCCACTGTCCTTACTGCATCTCATTCTTTACATTCTTCCACCTTTCAAGGCTGTAAAGCTGTTCAACTGGCAAGGCATAAGCAATCCTCATTGTCTCACTGGGGAGGAAGAAGGAGGATATCTTGGACAGATGACAAAAGCTTATATGAATCAAGCTGCAGGCCTCAAATTACCCCAAAAGAGTGCTTAACTTTTATGATTAATTAAATAAAGAGAACATTGTTTCCTAAATGAAATCTAAAAAAAAAAAAAAAAATTCCATGACAGATTTGCTTTTGTAGAAACTAAAAACCTGTATGAACTTATAAGAAATTAAATCTTCATTAAACAACAGGTGTTAGCAAATAACAGTTCAAAGACACACTCAGACCACCTGACTGTCTAATTGGTTCGATAATGTGTTTTGAAGTGTTCAACTCTGATCCTAATAGCTGTAGCTTCTTCAATGCAGTAATTTTCCTTTTTTCTGTTTACTTACTCCCCGGGATCAGCAACTAATTAACAGTTAGGAAATCAACAGCTGAAAATCAGAGTAACTTGCTTTCAAGCCTAGGAAGTTCTAATGACCAGAAGAGTAAATTCAATTTAATACAAGTAATACAACACCTGTTTAAATATTATTTGTATACCTGAAACATGGTTTTTTTCCTTCTGAACTCTGGGCCTCTTACTACACAACTTTTGTGTACTACTATTTGGTTTGCATTCCAATTCGAACAGAAATGCAATACGCTAATACTTTAAAATGACTCCTCAAAGATATACGCCCTCATTTTCCACAAAAATAAAATGGGGAAAAAAAACCTAATCCATCACACCATCTGCCTATACACACTCCTGAATAATAACGCAAGTCTCAAATGTAGCATTTATTTAGGCTAGTTTGTGTTTCATTGGTTGGTAGTTTAACTTTCAGATGATGGTTGGGGAAAACAGTATAAACCTATCCCAAGTATATCCACTCAGCAACCGCTTAAGTCAATATACGAGAAACCTTGATTGAAAGCCATCATTAAATGTCACAACACTGGTTTAGATCCATCCCAACTGAGTACCATTCCACAGAAAAGACTCCAAATACTACTTCTAAAGAGACAGTGACTTCAGCCCGGGCTCATCCTGACAACAGTGCTTCTCTCTGCCAAAAGGTGTTGATACCAAAATCAAAGCAGAAGTTCAAAGCCTCTTTCTTCAGTGGATGGCCCTGGATAGAAACCATCCTCATGGAGGGAGATTGAGTCTAGGACTACTCTCCTCTTTAAACTATCAGAGGCCTTCTGAGAATTTCATACAAGCCATAGCTTCAGATGGACTTCCTATATTTTTAATCTTGATTGGAGAAGTGGTGCCAGGTGAAACACATCCTTTTTCCAGCAAGAGACAGCAGGTATTGTGGGCAAATATTCCCAATTAATACTCCAGTACCACACGGAGGGAAACTTCTCAACAGCAGGAATTCAGCTTTTACTCTGTTGGCTCACCTTTACGCAGGGTGAACCCCAAATTGAAAGTTAAGAGAAGTTTAATAACTTCCTTTTTTTCCAACTGGTTAAACTAAACAGTGACATAATGCAAAGACAGTGCCAACCCTGAAGATTCCATCACTGCAGGAGAATCAAGAAGCCAAGGATCAGTTAGCTTCACCCAACTCTTTGTATCTCCCCACAAGATGAACATCACATGCTAAAAAGTATCTTGGCACATGAGAGCCTGAGATTGCAGAAGAAACAACATGGACAAGCACTCAAAACGAACAGCTGAAAGTTGAGGCCCCTCCAGCTGACTACACTGACACACTTGGCATGCAGAAAGCCATCAACACTCAGTCTTCACATCTGAGAAGCAGACCCTTCACATTCCAAAAACCTCAAAAAACACAAAACACCCCCATGCTCCACTTATCAATTACTTCTCTAAATAATATTTGAAAGCCACGCTTCTCGCCAACCAACAGCCATGCCACTGAGCAATAAACCAATAGCTAAGTCACAGCTATTTCATTTACTAGAAGAATTTCTAGGTTTTAATTCATAGAGAAATATCTTTTGAGCCTTCAGAGAACTGTGGTATCTCTGCTGTTATTCATAGCTTTGGTTGAAAGCATTAGAACCAAATCAACAAAACTGTAATTTCACTATGCTATGCAAAGTATCAATTGTGACAGTTAATATAATCAAATCTCTTCAATCAGTGGCTGGTAAAGACGGAGCCTCATATTCATCTCCAAGGACAGTTTCTTCTCAAGGAGTTCCATGAAGCTCATTTTTGCTGCCTCCAGAAGTTTTCTCAAGAAGTCCTAAACTGTGGTCTCACTTTTTTCCCTCCTCCCTCATTTCAATCAGTCTTTGGGTAGTCAGGCCTAGCTAACAGACACCTAGTCCACTGGTACATCGTGTAAGGGGTTTTGTTTGTTTGTTCAGTGTTTAGCTTTACGTGCATTCAGACCAAATGCCCAACTTTAAAAGCACAATTAACTTCTGCATAATTACACACACTAGCATACAGAAAACATGCAACTAGCTTTCAATATATGTGACCACAGACTTAACGTATCTTTGACAAAATAATTATGCGAGTATAATTGTGTATACACATGTAAACACACTAATTATCATGGAACAAGCTCACATTAAAATAAATTAAGAAAATCTGACACCGGTTGTACTATTCATGCTCGAAATCTTTGTCCCAGCAGATTTCCAATTTGAAGACTGCTGAGTAACTGACAGACCTTGTGAACCGATGTGCACTTACAAAGTTTGATTTCTGTGACCTAGCAAATACAAAAATCCAAGTCCTCGGCTGACTTGGGTTGGGAGCAAAAATAAAAGTCCTGGTTCAGAGATGCTTCCTAACACCTCTATGATTTTATTCTGTTCCTGCTGTGATGCAACTGAAAGCCAGAGAGACAAATACTTGAGTCTGTATATCTAGCATTTAACACCTCAGGGGGAAAGGAAACAAAACATTTAAATGGTAATGATCGTGTTTCAGCAAACCACTTGATTTTAGTATATTCCAGGGCCAAGTGTTCTTCAGATATCGCTTTTATTGGAAAACAACAATTACAAGGAAAACCAAAAGCTTTACCTGTTCCTTAAGACCTCTATAGAAACTCAAAGAGCTGCAATTGTTTTTAATGAATCGATTTTTCTAATATCATCAGTTCCCAAAATAGGCCAGAAGTCCTCTTCAGGTTTGAAATAAACACAAACATTCATCTGCAAGAACATAAGCGGCTGCTCCAACTCTTCGAGGGCACAAAGGAGCTGTATCTTTTGTTATGAACTGCAGCCAAAACATTGTAAAAAGGAAAAGCTGCAAAGTATATGAAGTATGTTTGTTTGTCCTGGATCTCAAATTGAAATAAATTTAGAGCTCTCATTAATGAATAAGCCAGGGCCTATGGAAGTATGGTTTCCTTCGAATTCAGACTTTTGGAATAAAAATCACCAATAGTGACGAAAACTTGGCATAAATGTACCACTGCTTCAGAAAATGAAAGTAATTTTTAAATACACAGCTCTTTGATTTTCCAGTTGAGTTTTATTTTGTACCTGTAATCTTTATATATACTTAACAAACGTTTACAGAAAATAAACACAAATATCCTCTTTAACAGTGTTTGCCATTGTAACACAACAGAGGAGTCAGGAGGTATTTAAACACTTTATAAAACTATATTATTTTGAGGTCCCACATAGAGTAACAACGGTAAGAACATCCCCTGCCTAGGAAAGCCACCAATTTTATCAGGGATAACTTAGATTTTTCAAAAGACCAGCATAATGATGAGCCTCATTTTAAATAAATTTGTCAGGAAAAAAACCCCACTAGTGGACCATTAAAAAACAAAACAATTCAGGAGGAGTCCAATGCTTTCAGTGCAGACTGTGGCAACTTGAATACTCTGCCTACTTAAGTGCTATAGAACCCATTAAACCTGTGAATCTCTTCACTCTTGCCTTATCCTTCCCAAGGAAATAGAATGGGGGTCAAACCATCCTGTCCTAAAAAAAATAAGCCATTAGGAATAATGACTTGCATTGTAGATTAAATTCATATTTTTCTGCTGGTAGGCAAAACTTATAATTTAATGATTTTAAATGGACAAAATACGTTGTAATGCAGAATTAAAAGGTGGAAAATTATGGAAGAACAGTTCTAAGTCTCCTGAATGAGGGTGAATCTGACTGCAAGAGCTCAAGAACCCTGGCAGCAGCAGAGATTGCTTTTGCTACATCAAATGAAGACTTTTTGTTATAGTCTTCTACAGTAAGAATTCAAATACCTTGATGCGTGATTGAAATGGAGAAAAAATGCAAAAAACCCAAAACAAACCAAAAAACTCCACACCAAAAAAACCCACCCAACTTCCAAGTAAAAAAAAAAAATAAAAGAAAAACACAGAGATCACATGGCCTACAACTGTTTTGTTTTCTATCAAAATGAGCACAGGTTGAGATATCCAATTGGCTTCTCTAATTCAATTTATAAAGTATCACCTGGTACACTGGGTCCTCAGGACATGCAGAAAACAGTACTTGTACGATTAGGTAGCATTCATACACAACATTTATGAAGCCTATACACTTCTAGTCATACACATGATTATACGGAAACGATGATCTAAAGCTAGCCAAACAGTTTAGAAATCCTTTTGCAAAGTCCAAGTTCACCCCCACTCAGATGAGCAAATGTGAGGTTCGAGGATGTGTTGCTGACATTAGGTGATGGCCAGGGTCACACACCCTTCCCCTTGTATTCATCAATAACAATAGTAAGCTCTGTCACCTCAAGGTACCAATCCTGCACAAACAAGCCTAAGCACGGTCATCTATATATAGCAGCCTCTCTCAGAAGCAGTCATCACTGGAAACACAAAGGCTCCATATTATCCACAGGCAAAACCGAGAAGAAAAAAAAAAAAAGTAGCAGAAGTGTTGATTTTAGTAAGTTTCTCTTTCAATTACTGCTCTTGGCACTCTAGCAGCCCTTCAATCCTTACACATTCAAAGCTATACTAGCTTCCTCATTCTTTGCCCAGTGTTTCAAGAAAATTAAGCTTATACAATCATGCCACACAAATGCTTGTGTGAGTATACAATGAACTTTGAATTCATGAGTAAATTTTTACCAAACCAACTAAAAGACCAAGAAGCCTGAGAGATAATCAACTACTTACATTTTTTGCAGAAATATACATGTCCCACATACTTGAGCATCTAAATACCCCTGCAGAAAAAGTCTGTATATTGAACTTAGGCTTTAATCAAACATTGTGCAAAACAGAAAAAACACTAACCATCTAGTTATTCTTTAGCATTAAAACTGAGACAAACCCATAGGAAACGAGCCATTATTAATCCTGGCACCAATTAACCACTTGATTTTATTCGCATGACTTTTTCTTTAGGGAAAATTCACCTTTCTGCTCTTGCACGTATCCCTGCCATCCAGCACCACTTCATTGATGACGGATTGGGGCCAGAACATAGGCAGCATGAAAAACATTCTGCTTTTCTTGGATATTCAACAGATTTAAGTGTCTTAAAGTTACATTCACATAAGCCACATGTCAACATCAGACTAGGTGTTGTACTGTGGCTATTACACAGTGCTTCACAATTTGATAAGATCGTTTAAGGCTTCTAACCCATTTTTTTATTTCCTTCCTCTTCTTCTCAATAAAGTACAGTGTGTTTGACATTGTTTTGCAGAGTGAGCAGTGCTTTATTCCATTAACTGCAGTGGGACTATCCATGAAGCAAAACACTATGCAATATGATTACCAGAAAAGTCATCTGCAGTGAATTCTCATATACCTCATTGATCACTGTAATCCCCCGCTCACCTGCTCAGATACTCAAGTCTATATTCCCTCTATAGGACCAACTGACATCATCTTATACACTTCCAAGGAAGGGGTAGATAAAGCTTTAAGATAAACTTGTTAGCTGCCAAAGATTTACAACTTAAATTATCTTTAAATCCAAAAATAATGCTTTCCATCAAAATATAATCAAGATCATCAATACAGTACAGAAAGATCCCCTCCCATTTTATTGGGCTGCTGTGAGCATATCTACAGTAACAGGCAGTATGTTTCCAGTTCAAGATCTACTTACTCCAATGAACTCAATCTCATCTTCACTTTCAGAAGTTGTCGATTTACTCTCATGAATGTTGACAGAGCTACAAGACTCCATTATCTAAACAGAAACAAGCCAAAACATTCTTCATCATTTTATCCTGTAATTTTCTTTTAACTACACAGCATTTTCCGTTTTATACCTACTCTGGCTTTACAAGAGTACTCTCTGTTATCACTCAACAAGCCTCTCTGTTATCATTCACTGACAATTATTACTGATTAGATATCAGGAAGAAGTTTTTCACTCTGAGGGTGGTGAGGCACTGGCACAGGTTGCCTGGAGAAGTTGTGGATGCCCCATCCCTGGAGGTGTCCAAGGCCAGGCGGGATGGGGCTTTGAGCAACCTGGTCTGGTGGGAGGTGTCCCTGCCTATGGCAGGGGGGTTGGAACTCGATGATCTTCAAGGTCCCTTCCAACCTAAACCATTCTATGATTATCGGCAATACCAGAATAATTTTGACTCGACCCCCATTACTATTTTTTTTCCTCCAAACATGCAGAACGCTGCCTGATCTACAAAGCATCCCCATACCTATATGCCCCCAGCAGCCACGGCTATAGCGTACCGCCAGGGTCCAACACCACCCTGAAGCCTGAAAACCGCGGCGAGAGGCAGAGCGGGGCTGTGGCCTAACGACACCGCGCTACCGCGGGAACGCAGACCCGGGACGGCTTGCCAACAGACGCGGGGGCGAGCCCAGGCATAATTAGCAGTTACAGGTAATTTGGACGCCTTTGGCCACTTCAGGACCGCAGCGGAGCCAGAAAGCGGAGCTCCTTGCCTCAAAACAAGCGCTGTCCTGCCACACGCGAAATCCCCCCACCTCCTGCCCACCCCCCCCCGCGAGCGGCGGGGAACCGCGGCCCACCCGAGAGCGGCTTTGCTGACTCACCTTACCCGCACGGCCACCCCCTTCCCCAGCCCCCGCCACACACCGCCGCCAGGCCGCTGCGGGCTCGGGCTGGGCGGCGGGTGAGGAAGCGGCGGCTCCGCCCCCTCCTCGCTCGGCCGCCCCGCGGGGGTTGGGGGTCGCCAAGCGACGGCCCCGCGCCCCCTCACAATGCCCCGGCCCCGCTCACCCGAGGGCGCACCAACGCCCCGACCCACCGCGCCTCCGCTTCCTCTTCAACCCGGCAGCGGCGGGAAGCGGAGAGGTGGGGCGGGAGCGCGGCACGGCTTGCCGGGATTTGTAGTTGCCGCCTGCTTCGCCGGGCTCCCCCTCCTCCTCTTCCCCCATGGCGGGTGCCGGCGCTACCGCCACAACGCCATGGCGCAACGCCCTCCTCCCCGCCAGCGGCAGCGTTTCCGGGTCTCTTTCCTTCAATAGCTTCCTGCTTCCCCCTCTTCCGCCTTCAGTTGGGTTGCACAGGGTTCCTGCTGGAGGGAGGGAAGCGCACACGCCGCTTCCGGGAGAGGAGGAAGAGGGTGGCGGCCGTTGGGGCTGACGGAGCAGGGGGAGGGAAGGCGGGAAAAGCGCTGAGGCGGCGGGGGCGGCCCCCGCGGCTTCGGTCTGGCAGTTGTCGGTCCGTCTCACTGACTGCCCAGACATCAACAGCTTGTCTGTGAGGAAGTCCAGGTAGACAAGGTCCATTGCCCTCCCCTCATCTACCAGGCCAGTCATTTTATTGTAGTTTATCAAGTCGGTCAAGCATGATTTTGCCTTGGTAACCACATACTGGTGACTCCTGATGATTTTTCTGTTGCTGAAGTGCTTGGGAATGGTTTCTGGCTGCCCCCCATCACTTTCCCAGGGATCGGGGTGAGGCTGACTGGCCTGGAGTTCCATGTGTCCTCCTCCTTGCAGTTCTTGAAGGTGGAAGTGACATTCGCTTTCCTCTGGTCCTCAGGCACGTCTCCTATTCACCATGATTGATCAAAGATTACTGAGAGTGACCTCGCAATGACATCTGCCAGCTCCCTCAGCACTCATGGGTGCATCCTGTCAATGGCCCATGGACTTAGGTATGTCCAGTTTGCTTCAGCATCCCCTGACCCGATCCTCTTCCACCAAGGGTACATCTTCCTTGCTCCAGCCTTTCCCCCGGTCTCTGGGATCCCTGAAGGTGGGTCTTGCTGGTAAAGAATAAGGCAAAGAAAGCATTCAGTAACTCAGCCTCCTCCATGTCCTATGTCACCAGATCACCCACCTCACTTAGCAATTGGCTCACGTTTTTCCTAGTCTTCTTTTGTCACTTATGCACTTACAGAAGCCATTCTCGTTGTCTTTGACATCTCTGGCTAGATCCAATTCCTGTTGGGCTTTGGCTTTCCGAACTTCATCCCTATGTGCTTGAACAATGTTTTTGTATTCCTTCCAGGTTACCCATCCTTGCTTCCACCCTTTGTATGCTTCCTTTTTGTGTTTGATTTTGACCAAGAGCTCCTTGTTCATCCATGCAGGCCTCCTGGCATTTTTGCCTGACTTCATATTCACTGGGATGAACTGCTCATGAGCTTGAAGGAGGTGATCCTTGAATATTAACCAGCTTTCTTGGCCCTCTTCCCTCCAGGATCTTATCCCATGGGACTCTTCCAAGCAGATCTTTGAAGAGGCCAAAGTTCACTCTCCTGAAGTCCAGGGTTGTGAGCCTGCTTTTTACACTCCTCCCTCCCTTCAAGATCCTGAGCTCCACCCTCTCATGGTCACTGCAGCCAAGGCTGCCTTTGAGCATCACATTCCCAACAAGCCCCTTCTTGTTGGTATGAGGTCCAGCAAAGCACTGCTCTTCATTGGTCCTCATTGGCTCCTTTATGACTTGGAAGAAGAAGTTATCAGTGCACTCCAGGAACCTTCTGGATTGCTTATGCCCTGCTGTGTTGTCCCTCCAGCAAATATCTGGGTGGTTGAAGTGCCCCGTGAGGACCAGGGCTTGTGAATGTGAGGCTGCTCCTATCTGTCTTCTTCATCCGCTTGGTCTTCCTGGTTAGGTGGCCTATAGCAGACACCTACTATAATTTCACCTTTACCTGTCCTTTCTTTAATCCTCACCCATAAACTCTCATTCAGTTCCTTATCCATGTCCAGGCAGAGCTCTATGCACTCGAACTGCTCTTTCTCATAAAGGGCAACTCCCCCTCCTTGTTTTCCTAGCCTGTCCTTCCAAAAGAGCCTATATCCCTTCATTGTAATGCTCTAGGCATGGGAGCCTTCCCACCACGTCTCTGTGATCCCAACAAGATCGTAGCCCTGCAACTGCACACAGATGTCTAACTCATCGTGTTTGTTGCCCACACTGCATGCATTAGTGTACAGGCACTTTAGCGAGGCACCCCAGCACGTTGACTCCCTAGAAAGGGATTGGGGGATTTCTCCATCATGGTGCCTTGCTGGCATTTCCTTGCTTACACGCAAGTGCTTGGAGGTGACCCTGCTCAAGCCCCATTTAATTGGTTTTGTGTTCTGTTCCTGTCACATCACCCCATGCCCTTTGCTCTTCGACCATGTCCATCACTCCCTCACAGGGCTGCTCATTACTTGCTCCCTCCCCCGTCATTCTTAGTTTAAAGCCCTCATGTGGTCGGCCGTCCTACTGGCAAAAATACCTTTGCCCTGCTTAGTGAGGTGGATCTCAAATCTCTCAAGCAGGCGGTGATCTGCAAGCAGGGTCCCATGGTCATACAACTCAAAACCTTGTTGCCAACACCAGTTCTTCAAACAATTATTGACTTGTCCTATTAGTGCCCTTCTCGGGGGGAATCAGCACTAATCCTGCACCTCCCTCAGTGGCGGCATTGAAGAAACATCACCCGGGCCCCGATGCCCGTGATTCTTGCTATTTATCTACTGCTGCTCTCCTGCTTCATCATGCAGTTACTTTGAGCTGCCCAAAGTAAAAGTTGGTATGAATCATCTTTGCTCCGTGTGTTTGAGGAAGCTGAACAGTGTAATGTCACCTTTGAGTTGCGTGTTTATATGAAAGAGCTGCTTTGCACACAAACAAGGCACTTCACTGGTGTGTGCTTATCAAATTCTGTATACACGGGAGAGAACGCATTCAGAGTTGCGTGTTAAAGTTTGATGTTATGGGAGCTTTGCAAATAAATGACTGTCAGAAATAACATCACATGATATTTAATGTCAGCATTAATTTAGTGCACTTATTTTTCTTGTAAACAGAGGTACTATTACTCATGTTAGTTTTAAGCCTTCTTCCACATATGAATGAAAAAATAGCTTTATCATAGAAGACAGACATGCTGAGATGCTGAAAGGCAAAAAAAAAAATAAATCACACAACGGCTGAAATAATTTTTCCATGTATTACCTGAATTTGATGTGTAAACTCATAATTATCCCCTTCCATGCGATGTGATCCGTGGGTTTTTGTTTTCTGCTGTTTGACTGCTAATTAAAACATACTAGTTAACAAATTTGTACAACTTAATCACTACTGTTGGACTCTAAACAACACTGATTTGAGCATTTTTATTTCCTTATTAAAATAATGGAAACCTGACTACCACTTGGAAAATTAAAGTCATTGTTGCTGCCTAAACTTTCGTATTTTGCATTTATAACTTAAATTTGCTAATAGAACATTGATAGCAGCCATTCTGTTTGTAGCTTGCATTTGCACTTAATTACTTTTGATTCTTGAGAATAGATAATAGGAGGTGCAATAGTAACAAGTTAGTAGAGCAGCAAGGTGGCATTATTTTTCCAATCTCTGATACCCGGTGAAAATTACACTCATTTGAATATGTTTTTCAGTTGTAATTCATGTAAGTGTTTACTCTTTCAATGACCCATCCAAACATCCTCCTCGTATTTAAACCATAGAGTTAAGGAAAAAAAACTAGTAAGGAAATTGCCATGCAATCACGTCAGCATCTACAATATGCTAACAAAACCCTGAATTCCAAAACTTGAGTATTTCAGCTAATTCCTGGGAAAGCACAGGCTTCCCTGGTTGCGTCAGCTTGGGAAAGTTCATACGTGTTTCATAGCAAAAAGATGTAGGCTGCTGCACTTCTTGGCTGGTGGGCCACCTGTATGACACATTCACTGTCTAACTTGGTAAGAGAGTATGCAGATTTTTTTTAAGGAGAGGCAGTAGACTGCCGAAGGTAGGAGCAGATGAACGTAGGAGAGCAGGGGGCACTCACGGTCTGCTCTTCATGAGCTCAGATCTCCAAGTCCAAACCTCCAAACAAAGTCTGCGTATCACATAGGATGCGGAAGCTGTTTCTGACCAGACTGTCTTACATAAACTCAGTAATGCTCTCTAGCAACCAATTCCACATGTTCATTATGTGCCCTTAATTATTTTCTTTTATAGAATTTAAATATATTTCAACCTCCTTCTCTCGTTTCTCTCGTTGCTCCTTAAAGTGAGTGAAACACTGCCTTTTTAACCATTGATTTCTCTTTTGTGTCAACATTGCATACTGTCACTTACACTTGATCTAGAAAATTTAGATGTCTCGTGGTCCGGGTTTTTTTGACTCCTATCTATATACTGTAATAAGAGGGGACATGAACTTGACATGCATTAACCCCCCTGATTTATTCAACAGCTTACTTTTTCAGTAAGTTTTTTTATCCCATTCTACACATATCTCAATATTCTTCCATCCTTAGAAAGCAAGTGTTCTTACTGAGCAGTTCGTAACAAACAATGACCAAATACTGTCCCATGGTAATCTTAAAATTCAATCTAAAATGCAGTAATAGGAACAAATAGTTCAAATTATTAGTTTTAGTATTGCTTACCTTTTCAGTACTAAATCTCCAATTACAAAATGCTGTGCAGTCATATAACTGTTAGGTTTTTCTGCAGTAGCTGTCAGCCTTCTCCAATTCTGAGTAATGCAAATAATGTGTCCTCCATCAATCATATCAGAAGAATTTTACGATTTGTGACGCCACACATTTACACATCACCAATTAATTTTGATTTTAGTGTGAATTTTGGGAGAAGCAGCATTAGACTGCTCTGCTCTCCCTTTCTGTTACTTGTGAAGTTTCTAATCTGTGATTATTTAGTCTTCAATTTTGTGTTCACAGAGTTTGTCAGGGTCATTTTGGAAAACCAGTTGTATTTTCTACCTTTTTGGTCACAGAATCATAGAATCATCTAGGTTGGCAGGGCACCAGGGAATGGCCTGCTCCTGCGCCTTTAAGACCTCCTTCTTGGAACATGTCCAGCCTTGCTGGACTTCTTTGCCCTTCAGGACTGCCTCCCAAGGGACTCTGTCAACCAGGCTCCTGAAAAGACCAAAGTCTGCCCTCTGGAACTCCAAGGTGGCAGTTCTCCTGACCCCCCATCTTTGCTTCTCCAAGAACCGAAAACTCTATCATTTTAACCTCCAACCCTCACAACCCCCACAAGTCCTTCTCTGTTTACAAACAACAGGTCCAGCAGGCACCTTCCCTAGTTGGCTCCCTCACCAGCTGTGTCAGGAATTTATCCTCAACACACTCCAGGAACCTCCTAGACTGTTCCCTCTCTGCTGTGTCGTATTCCCAGCAGATATCTGGTAAGTTGATGTCCCCCACAAGGACAAGGGCTAGGGATCTTGAGACTTCTCCCAGCTGTTTTTAGAATATTTCATCTGCCACTTCATCCTGGTTGGGTGGTCTGTAACAGACTCCCGCCATGATGTATGCCTTGTTGCCCCTCCCCCTAATTCTTACCCGTAGACACTCAACCCTATTGTCACCATCATTTAGGTCTAGACATTCATGACACTCCCTGACATACAGGGCCACCCCACCACCTCTCCTTCCTCGCCTGTCCTTTCTGAAGAGTTTATAGCCATCCATTGCAGCACTCCAGTTGTGCGAGTCATCCCACCACGTTTTTGTGATGGCGACTACATCATAGTTTTCCTGCTGCACAATGGTTTCCTGCTCCTCCTGTTTGTTGCGCATGCTGCATGCGTTAGTATAGAGGCACTTCTGTTGGGCTACTGGTCCCGTCACCTTTTTGCTGGGAGAAGCCCTCATTCCTACCTCCCCATTCCCAGGCACGGCCGTATTTTCTAACCCATCAATGTCCCTCACATCTCTCCTGCTGCATGAGTCTCCATCCTCTACCTTCACTGAGTCAGCAGGCTGAGAGACCTCACTAGCATCCCGTCCCGCAGACATTGGTGCACCACCCCCAGGCTTACCTCCAAAGAGCCTGGTTTCATCCCCTCCCCGCTTCAAATCTAGTTTAAAGCCCTTTTGATGAAGCCTGCTACCTCCTGCACCAAGAGGAGATCATGCAGCAAGGAGTATAGCTTTTCTGTTAACTGTGTAGTTGTGTAAAAGCTATTTAGCTTCTTTTATCTGGTGGGATAACATCAGTCCTATACTTTAGGAGAGAGGAAGAATTCTTTGGAGCTTGCTCCCTCTTTACCCTTTGGTAAAACATTAAAATGTCTCCTCTCTCTGTTTCTTTTTGTCCAGAACACCCATGTCTCTCCCTGGCCCGTGCCTGGGAGTAGGCCCATCACCCTACCGTGGAAATCCTCCTTTGCTCTCTGTGGTGAGCCTTTGACGACTCAGCTGGTCAGCAGAATAGCAGAGCACGTGGTACAGTGTCATTGACCGTCAGTGCTGCACCAGCGGCAGGGAGAGCAACCACTCATGTATGGCTCCGTGTATCTGCCAGAGTGCTTCTGCGCTTCCCGAACAGCAGGACAGCTGCAGCTGTGCGATAGCAGCTGTGACAGCTTTAAGGTTAGAGAGCCCTTGTAAGGTGGGCCAACCCCTTCCCCAGCTAAAAATCACGAGCTTTATAGAAGCTGGCTTCAGAACAGTTATTAAAAGAAAAGAAAAAGGAAAAAAAAGTGAGTGAGAAAAAAACCCCCACACCTTACATGTGAGAGATTGAAGCGAGAAAAGGCCCAGAAGACAGTAAGGACAATAAAATAGAACGAAGACATAGTAATGCTTCATTTTATTTGATAGAAAGTTACTTCAAAAATATGATTAACTATATACATTCTTATATGCTGTACATACAGGGACATATACAAAATATACATAATAGCAAACATCCTTCTGTTGCATTTTATGGATGGTAGTTAATAACACGAGATAGAACTTGCATCAGATTTCATACCTGCTTTCATTCTGATCCTATCTACAAGGAACGGATAGACATGAGAGATGAAAAAGGCAAGCAGCTCACTTAATTCATACCCCAGCCCACACAAAAGTCTTCTCCACAGTGCATTTTATTAGTGCGTTGTTCTAGTACAGTTAGGTTTGCAGCACTTTCCTTCAGCTGCTAACCTTACCTTCGGATTTTTCGTGGCGTTCACCCTAATACTATTTCTAATTTATTTCTACAACTTGGATCTCCTGAGTTATAGAAACCCAGGAGTCAAGCTAGATTTCTTCAACTTTATGTTGGTTTTTTTTTTCCTTCATTTTGATTCCTTAGTTGCATGTTTGCCACATATGAAATAGATTTAACTATTAGTACTGTCTGTGCTGGGAAAAGTACACTGAAGCATAAAAGCTATAATCCAAGTGTACTTCCCATGCTACTGGCACACTGTAAACCCGGAATCAGTCAGCGAGGAAAAAAATGTACACTTCCCTCCTCCTTCTCAGGCAATTGCAGGGTGTGTGACTGCCAGCTGCTCCCTGGGACAAGTGGTGTTACGTATCAAGAGGAACTGCCCAGTTACTGGGATTTTTCTGGTCCCAGTCCCATGAGGAATGCTCTACCTGTCCACTCTTTAGGTAAGAGGTAGCACACCAAAATCGAAACACAGGGAGTAGAGGCTGGCAACTCTGCCCTTTACTAGTCGCTTCCAAGAGATTGTCTTGCATTTCCCAACTGGAGGGATCGGGCACCCTCATCCTACGGACCTGATGTTCAGGGAAGAAGAGACAGGGAGAGCTGCCAAACCAGCAGGGTACTGGCAGCAGAAGGTCTGTGAGAGAAGCCACGGCCTCCACAACCAAACAGTCTATCCTGGAGGACTCTTCCCTGTGCTAAGAGGGAACATGGCTTCTTTAATTGCCTTTCTAGCTTTCAGAGGTTAAAAATGAAGGTCTGCTTCTTTCCTGCAGACATCCTGAGAGCTGCAGTTTCATTGCCCTAAGAATGTTTTCTTCTTTCCAAGTTAACAGCATCCTTAAATATCTATTTTGTTTCTTCTTCTCTGCTCATGTGGCCCTGTGCTTTCTAACCCTGTGCTGGTCATGGTCTTCATTTAACAAGGAAATTTTTCTATTCTCTTTTTATACCTCTATATCTTTTTTGTATTAATATGCAATAGCTTTCTCTGATCAGTAAAGCGGTTTTCCGTCAGCTGTCAAGGTGAAAGCAAGGGGATTAAGGTTCCTCTTACACATTCTTTTGGTATTACTTTAAATAATGTTTTGCTCTAACTAAGGGGGACTCTTATATTCTTCAGAATAAGTTTATATTTTTTTAATTACTGCATAACATGCATATATTTAATAATATCTTAAAGCCAAAGATATTAATATGCCTTCATTTTTTTCTAGGCTGTGGGATAATAATTTGTTTGAGAAAATAGTTCTCAGGCTTCTATTCTGTTACCAGTATCTCTGTCCACTGTTGCTAGGCCCATTTAGATTATTATTTTTATTTATTTTACACTACTCTTTAATGTCTGTTGGGAATTTGAACTGGTATGAAATACCTTCTGTTACTCTTTGTCTGAATTCCTGAGATCCTGTCCGCAACCCTGGTTGGGAGAGGGCGCTGGTGAGCTTCTGGCGAGATGAGACTCCCCCTTAGAAGAAGCGGGTTTGAAGCACTCCTGCTGACCTTGTGTGGTGGGAGGTGGAGGAGTCAGACGGCTGTCACTTTGCTGAATTTGTGCATTAGCAGCTGGTGAATCATCATCCTGCTGGTCTTGTGTGCTGGGAGGAACAGCAGAAGAGATGATGCCCTGAGGAGCAGCTGTTGAGCCACTGTTGAGACAATTTATAACTAAGCTTGAGACACTAAATGCGCAATTACTACTGTTCTTAGTTTCCAAGCAGCAGAGTTTATTAGCTAGTCAACTAGTTTTCTTCATTGACACATTCCCCTTTTCCTTGTTTCACCTCAGCCATGTAGATCTGAGATGATGGCTTGTCTGTCGCATTGGATTTGACGCCAAGTTCCTTCTCTTGAATTGAAATCATGTTCTGGGGAAAGGCAGAGCAGGTGGGCAAGGAAGGAGGAGCAGCAAGGGAGGAGATCAAAACTGCAGTATCACCAGTTTTAAAAGGTAGTAACTTGTGTGTTAAATTGTTACTAAGGTTTTCCCTTGACCCCTCTCTGTACTTCATTGCTGGAAGGTGAACTGAAGGGGGAAATGTGAGATTGTGAGCACTTTTAAATTCTCCTAATTTTCTTACAGACAAAACTTGTGTCATCTGAGTTAAAGGAAACACTGTTATCTTGATTACTTACAAGGTGCTTAAATGCTTTTACAGTGAGGAGATTCTGAACAGATGTAAAATGAATCCATTATAAATGCATTCTAATAATCATCCATTCAAGAGGCCATATGCAGGTAATATCTGCATTGGTTTCAATGGATGTTGGATTGGATTTTACATAAGCACTTATCAACAACAGACATGAAGACATTTTTAAGATATCAAGTTTAAATTGAAAGATCTATAGGCAGTATCAAAAAACAACACAGAGTTGTTATAGTGCTAGCTCAAGATCCTCCTGTCAAGGCTTCAGGAATACTATGCCTGTACATGAGAAGACTCGGGAATTAGCAAAATTTATGGATTCATCTGATGAAGATAAAGATTTAAAATATAAAATATTTAAGATTTAATACTTTCAAAGAAGACAGAGTTTGTGCTTCTGTGCTATTATTTTTGCCTCCTGTGTCAAGGACAAGGCAAAATACTACAGTGAATCAATGCACACTGTATGTTACAAATACAGAAGGCCTTTGTTTTACGAAGCCTTCTCATCTCTAGGAGAAAAGCATTAACATAGTAAACTGTATTTTAGCCAGGCTAGTGCATTTGTTTATTGTTTCTAGATGGGAAAACCTGTGTATGTGGATTCTTCCGATAGATATTATCTGAGTATTTCTCAAGTGGTAATTCATAGACCACTGGTGGTCCATGGAGTCCTTCCAGGTGGCTTAGAGAGGAATTTTAGTAGCAAAGGTACTTTTCAAACAATTATGTCATAACATAGTCAAATATCTCGGGGTGGTTTTGTTGTTTTTTTTTTGGTTGGTTGGGTTTTGTTTGTTTTGCAAGGTTTTTTTTGTTATGAAGTGTCTTACAGTTGCAAATACGGATTTTAAAACATGCACGAGATAACTGAACTAGGAAGAAGTAAAATATTACTTCCGTAGGGGAAGTCAAAGGATGGACAAATCTGTTCTCCCTGTCTCACTGATATGAATCTCTTATCTTGTTTGTTGTTAATCTCTTATCCTATTTCTGACGAAAGGCTGAGAGTGCTCGGACCGTTTAGCTTCGAGAAGACTGAAGGGGATCTTATCATGTGTATTAACATCTGATGGGAGGTTGTAAAGAAGATGGAGCATCTTCTGAGTGGTGCCCAGTGGCAGGACCAGAGGTAACGGGCAGGAACTGAAACACAGGAGGTGCCATCTGAACATCAGGAAACACTTTTTCACTGTGAGTGTGACCAAGTACTGGCACAGGTTGCCCAGGCAAGTTGTGGAGTCTCCATCTTTGGAGATACTCAACCCAACTGTACATGGGTCTGAGCAACCTGGTCTAGGTGACCCTGCTTTGAGCAGCAGGGATTGGACTAGCTAATATACAGAGGTCCCTCTCAACCTCAACTATTCTGTGATATGTGTGTTTGGTATATAGGGGAAACAGTACTATGCAAATAGCTGACTTCACTGACGAAAGGGATGAGTTCAGCACCTTTAGACTATTCTTGTTCAAAAGGTAGGAATGCCCATAATAAGCAAGATGTTATTTAATAATTCCTCTGCCCCAGTAATTTAGACTCTGATGGAAGTAAAAGAATGGTAATTTAGCTACTACAGTGCTTTTATCGGTAGGTACAAAAGAGGTGTGATTTTCCTTAGCTTTACTTGTGGGATAATTGAGGCACAACAGGTGACATGAAAATGGAATTGACTGGTTTCTGGAGAGCCTACAGAGAATAATAAGAAAAGTAAATAACGCCAAATCTAAAATAGACATATTGATCAAAGTAACTCCATGTGTTTACTTCTGTATTCTCTTCCTGTAATTTAATGGCCTTGTGCTGCTTTGTCTGGAACGAACAACTTTTTTTGTGCTGTAATGTTAAGCTGGACTGCTTCTGTATTATGTACTTTTTGTGCAAGGTTACAAAAATATTTACCTACTTGGCAATGCATATATGAACATGTATCTTCATGGTAATTTTAAAACTGTTTTTAGATTGTGTTACCATGGGGTAATATATGGAATTACACATTGCAGGCTACTTTTTTTTTTTTAAGACTTACCAAAAGCTATGCTTCTGAAAAGCACCTGAGTTAAGATCTTTGCTTAAAATTGGCTTCTTGGTGCAATTGTTCAGTTTTTGTCCCATCATTCGCCTAATTAAAGCATCATCTGTGTTTGGAAACAACTGTTTTGTGATTCCTGCAAAATAAAGAGATGATATATATATGAGGCCTCCAAATTAGGGAAACAACAGATGCATGATCAAAACTACATTTCTTGCATCTTTGAAATTTCCAGCTACTTCAGACTCAGCTCTAGTTACTGTGCTATCTTTACACACTAGTTCATTGATTTTGTGTTTGATAATGTGATTCAAGTGAAAATTATTCTGGTAGTACCGATAATCATAGAATGGTTTAGGTTGGAAGGGACCTTAAAGATCATCGAGTTCCAACCCCCCTGCCATGGCCAGGGACACCTCCCACCAGCCCAGGTTGCTCAAAGCCACATCCAGCCTGGCCTTGGACACTTCCAGGGATGGGACATCCACAACTTCCCTGGGCAACCTGTGCCAGTGCCTCACCACCCTGACAGCAAAGAATTTCTTCCTAATATCTAATCTAAATCTACCCTCTTTCAGTTTAAAACTGTTACCCCTTGTCTTATCACTACATTCCCTGATAAATTGTCCCTGGCCATCTTTCCTGTAGGTTCCCTTTAGGTAAAAAGCTGCTACAAGGTCTCCCCGGAGCCTTCTCTTCTCCAGGCTGAACAACCCCAACTCTCTCGATGCATGTCTTCATAGGAGAGGTGCTCCAGCCCTCTGCTTATCTTTGTGGCCCTCCTCTGGACTCGCTCCAACAGGTCCATGTCCTTCTTATGTTGGAGGTCCCAGAGCTGTGAGCAGTACTCCAGGTGGGGTCTCACCAGAGAAGAGCAGAGGGGCAGAATCACCTCCCTCGACCTGCTGGCCACACTTCTTTTGATGCAGCCCAGGATCTGCTAATCTGATCTAATGACTCATTTTCTACAGTCCTAGAACTCTCAGGCATCCATGTTATTTTTCTTCTTTTCTTTCTATTTTTATTTTAATTCAGGAGTGTTTTCATTTCCCTTAACAAACTTCTTTGACTTCCCTTCATCACTGAATTCTCAGCAGCATGCTGTATTCAGCATCCTGATTATCTTCTCTGCTTCCCTTTTCAGTTTTGCCTAGATCCTTCCCAAGAATCCACCTTTAGAAAAGTCACTAGTAACTCTTACAATCATAGAATCATTTAGGTTGGAAAAGGCCATTAAGACCTTTGAGTCCAACTGTTCTTTGCATCCCATGAAATCTTTTTATTTTTTCTACACATCATTCTAAAATTGTCTCATCTTACTGCCTCTAAATATATTTTCACCATCTTACACACTCTTTCCTTTTCTCTCTCTTGACTTTCGGCCTTTTTCTCTAGCTAGGTTCTTAGGGAAAAGAGGTTTTTGCAGCTGATAACTTCTGAAACTCTTGGCCAACTTCAACAAAACTGGACCAAGGTACAGGAACTGGAGCTAAGCTGGGAAGAGAACCAAGAGAACTGGGGAAGTCCAAGAGAATGGCAGTGGGCGAGGGATTCTAGTACAGGAATTTAGGCTATGTTGGCCAACTATTAAGCTATAGGTGTGAATCCAATAAAAATCAAGCTTCATGTGCTCACAAAATACTGTTTTCTTTAAAGCTGCTACTTCCATCTGAAATGATTCTCTTTCCTATGCACCAAACATTTTTTGCCTTAAACTTCAGCATAAAACAAATTTTGTTTGCTTCTCTGATCACTGTTCCTGTCTTCTGTACTTATTGTCTCATTTTGCCTCCAGCACTATTTAAAATGTCAGAATTCATAACATTCACTAACTTCAGAATATAGCAGACATTATTTTAAATTTCATCCAAGTGTGTCCTCTCTTTGCCTTCCCTTATGCGTTATCGTCATGCTCTAAGTTTGACTGTTGTAGAGTAACCTTCCAAAGGCTAAAAGAATTCATAATATCACTGTGCTGAGTAGCCACTTAAGTAAAACCCACAAAATTCACACAACAGAAATACTACTACTTAGCATTTCACTGACAGTATTTGGAACAGATGGGTTAAAAAAAGTATGTAGCTGAAGAAGGAAATATGAAACAGCACATCACCTGAGTAGACCAGCTGTTAAGCATTACAGCCCCTCCCTCAGAGAAAGCCCTCTGTCAAGTCAGTGCCACATTGAGTCATGTTAACAAGTCATCACCTATGATTTCCTGAACTTCATTCTGATTCATCGCTGGTTTCGCTGCTTTGTCCTTTGAAGAGGAGGACTTTGCACCTGTCAAGCTGTGCGTAGCCATGTATTCATGTGTATAAAGTGCTTGCATCAAGTCATTTATAAACTTTTGAGGTTTGCTTTTGTTACACAGTGCTATCTGCCACTTTTCGATCTTGAACTGGAAAACAAAATTTATCACAGAATCATAGAATCATAGAATCGTTTAAGTTGGAAAAGACCTTTAAGATCATCATAGGCATAAAATTAGTATAGGCATACTGCAGTTCTCTAGAAAGATTATGTAGCATTACCTCTGAAATATTTTTATTAATTTTCCATTTTTAAACGACAATTTCAAAAGTAATCTCTGCAAACTGTGTGCTTGAGATCAATGCTAAACTTGCATACCACTCAATGTTTGCAACTGTACGCACAGGCTGATTTTTTTCAGAAGCGAGTGTGGGGCAGACTGAGGACCCCATTCATCCGAGCAAACACTTCACCAAGCGATCCTGATTACTCACCAGTGGAGACAGGACATGTTCAGACATATCTAAATCCTTCTGCTTGCACTCCATGCAGGCTGGCTGGGGTCCCGTTCTGGCATGAATTCTGTACAGCCTCAGGAAGCATGGCACTATGCCCAAGCTAATATTCCTGCCTCTGAGCAGACGTGCCCTAAGAACTGTGACATCTGGCCCTGGGCTTTGAGAGTGACTTCTGCACACAGCAGTCATACAGTCTAAGTATTTGAACTCTCCTAATGGGCAATTTTGAGCTACCTCCCTTAAGTAAGGCTAGGTTGCTTAGAAAATCAGGTCTTTTTATTTCTTTGGAGATGTTAAGTCAAATTTTGTGTAGTGCAATATTCAGTCAAAACATCATACCTTGATAATTCATAATAGATTTCTTTGGGTCTTAGGACCCCATGACAACACACGAGAATGATTTCCACTGACTGGCATGACTCAGTGCATAAGAATGTTTATGTAAATTGTGAATGCAGAAGCTAGAATTATTCTTTTGGTTGTGTCTTTATATTTATTATGTACAGCCTCTGTGCCTCAGATTTCTCAATTATGCTCTGTTATAATTACAGAGAATAGGGGAACATCTTTACTCAGTGTCTCTCTCTCTATATATATATATATATTTCTACTTAACTGCTGGCCAGTGTCTGGAACAAGAGCAGAAACATACCATTCTCCATTTACTTATCAACAGTTTAAACAGACTGCTGGTATTTTTTTTAGATTATCTCTGAAACACTACCATTCCCCTTTGGCATCCAAGCCATTAGGCTGGAAGTTATCCCTGGATCTCAGTATTTTCTCCATGCATCCACATTCTGCCCTCAGTCACAGATGTGCAAAGCCACAGAAATCAAAGCGAGTTTGAGCGTGTACCAGCACATTAAGTCTCGTGTTTCTCATGGAAAAAGCTTTCTGCACAAAAGGAGCTCATTAATCATATCATCAACTGAATGGTGATAACATGATTTTTACTGATGTTTATTTTTTGTATTTGTTATAGTGTAACAGTAAAGTTTATACTGTATAAAGTTTTATTTTTTATGCCTGAAATTGCCTTTTAACTGACCTGTTTTTCAGTCTGTTGCTCCTCATCTTCCACATTCAAAGTTACTGGTGAGCTGGAGTTACTATGCATAGCTGCATATGAATCTGCTAACGGATTGTTAGATGCTTTCCAAACAGCATGTGAATGCAGACTGGACGTAGATGATGTCACTCCCCCTTTGAGCAGTGCTTCAGCCATCCCTACCAGTTCTTCAAAATGTGTGACTGCCTGTGGCAACACTGAAATCAAATGGAAAGTGAGGGGTAAAATAGTAATTGAAGCTTTCAGCCTCTAATTACATAAACATGGATATTTTTGCATTTAGATTCCTGTCATAATGCAAAAGAGTCAAAGTAGTCAGAAAAGATGCTTTAACATACTTTTTTCCTATTCTCTCAAATGCTTTCATGCTGTTCTGCTGTCCCCACCTGTGAAGATCTGTCCTCTGTTTCTAGAACAGGATAGATCAGTTCTCTGCAAGGCTAAGAGGACCATTAGCTTACACCCATCATGGCACTAAGCATGCTATTTCTCTTCTTGCTATCTCAAAATCTCTACAAGTCTGTAGAGCTATTGAATATAGGCTAAGTAATGTTATGTCTGATTTTTTTTTTTTTTTTTGCTTCAAAGTAGTTACATAGACCGCATAGGACTGCATAAACTTCTTTTCCTCCTCTTTTTTAATCTATAGAGGATATCTTTTAAATAACCCTTTCTCCAAATAATATCTATTTTCAAATATAATCTTTTATTGAGTCCATTACGAAGAATCAATTTAGAGCAAAGAGGATCCAAGGGATAAAGAATCAGCAAGATACAGAATCACTGAATTACAGAAAATACTGTAAAAGACTAACACAAGTGCTTAAGATACAAATGGACCTAAATGTGTAAGAAAAGTGGTCAGACACTAACAAAATCTTTAAAATTAATACTCAAAAAGGTGGAGATGAATGGTTCAAACCCAGATGAATAACATATGGAATGGAATGGAACCAGGTGGGCAATGAAACTGATAAGCACTTGCAAAATCATGTGACAATAAAGAAAGAAAAGAGATACTAGGCTGTCTAGGGGCGGTATGATGTAGCTGGCAAGGATAAAATCCTCTTTAAACCTTATTCATTCACTGATGTTTTGAAAATTTGGATTCAGTCTCTTTTGCCCCAGAATAAGGGTCAGGGATAAGCAAGAGGGGCTTCAGAGATGATCACTAAGTGATTAAGGATCCATTTATAAAAGAACAAAATGGTTCACCCCTGGGAAAGGACTAAATTTGTTGCACCTGGAACTAACTCAGATTATCAATAATGAGGCATTACTAAAGTAATTAGAAATTAGATCATTCCAGAATAAATAAAATTTCAGTAGATCAAGAAAGACTGCTAATAATTAAGGTTAGTTGGACTGGTCAGTGGAGTGTTTGAACTTAGCCGATGGTTATACACAGCATACAGAAAGGTTCTCTTGGGAACAACTGACAGGATTTAGACAGATTTTTCCATTTCTAACTCTATGATTGCATGGCCTCCATGTAAGACCGTTTTTTCTAAGTGCTGCTAGAATTAAATGTTGCCATGTATCAAAGACTTTGATGTTAATGGTCGGCCTTGATCGTGTCAGGTACTTGAGGATCCATAATTCCCATCCAAATGGCCTCTTATAAATCAAGCTTTTCATGACCTTCAGGCTTTGCTCTTCATCAAAATAATTCCCCTGACTTTACCTTGAAGCATCACCAGGGACTGCCTTAGGCGGCAGTTTTCTCTC
The DNA here is from genome assembly GCA_017639485.1 of Pluvialis apricaria. Taxonomy (NCBI): domain Eukaryota; kingdom Metazoa; phylum Chordata; class Aves; order Charadriiformes; family Charadriidae; genus Pluvialis; species Pluvialis apricaria. The sequence continues at coordinate 101,732,681 of CM030009.1, forward strand.
ATGGTGTCTGTCAGCTTCCTCTTGAGACTTTTTATTTTGGCACACAGTTCTACCTTGGATAGTTGAAATAAAGGCTCTTCATCATCACTGCTACTTTCACTGTACAGAAAGTTGCTTCCTGAATACGGTTCTCTCTGAAAAAAATAAAACCAACCCTGTGCCATCTGGAGCAACAACAGCATGAAGTTAATATATTAAAACTAACACTAAAATATCTGGCTAAGTCAGAATATTCTCTTTGTACACAGAATGCATAAACAGACTGAATGCATTCTAGTAATAGGTGTTACTGCACATAGCTATCACCATTCCTGTTAAAAATAAAAATGAAATGTCAGTGTAGTATGTAACTGTTAGGTACTTCTCTCTTTGTTCTCTATTCCCCAATTTTCTAAGGTCGTGTCTTTTAGAACTGTTGACTTCACTAAAACAAAAGCCTTATGCCCCCCTAAACAAATACATTTCAGTTTGCTTTTGCTTAATACATTAAAATTGCTGAAGATGAAATGTTTACCTGTTTGTTAATTAAAGATGTTTCAAGTTGACTCAGGATGTTGTCAGGAGCAGATGCCTGCAATGATTTCTTTCTTTTTATATGCTTCATCATCTTCCCCTGTAAGCAAAAGCATAACAGTGCCTTTGCATTCCTATAGAGCCTTTCATTACAGTATCTCATAGTATACCATAAACTTTTATTCACTGTGCACTTGACATTCTTGGTTAGTATTTTTGAAAAATATGTTTGTAACTTTTTGTTAAGATTTAGGTTTTCTTTTCCTACATTTTGTCACTGCGGCTCTCAGCACAACGCAAAGCTCAGAAAACCTGGTCCCTTCTCTTTCTTATGCAGTGGTCAGATTTCTGTCTTGTGGGAGAAAAACTACTGGAGCTACAGAGCATCCAAGTCCCAAATAACACTTTTCTCTTTGAATGGCAAAGGACAAAATCTATTGGCCTACTCTGACAGGTTATTGTGCTGAGGTACCATGTGAAGACTGCCTGTATTCCTACCTTTACTATACATATTTTGAGTATTATATTGGGAAGAATCAATAGTTACAGTCTATTTCATTCCATTATGGGTCTACCAATATCAGGCACATAAAGACAGAAACTAACCTGTTCTTTATCCAGGTCACTGTCCTCACTTTCTGAGAATATCATTTCTATCCTCTTCCTCTTGCCTTTTCCAAGGACTTGTATTTTTGTAATTTCATCTGCCTGTAATATCTTTTGCATCATTTCCACCAGCTCTTGGGGGTCATCTGAAGTGATGGTAAAAAAAAAAAGGCCAAAGCACAGAAAATCAGGTAGCAATGCCTTACAACTAGATTAAAATTTCATAATCAGACAAATGCTCTGGAACTGCACTCACCACTCATGTACACAACTTTCACCAGGTGCTTTTCTGTCTTTCTTTCTCCCACAGGCCAGTTTACTAGCACGTGCTCGTTTGGTTTCAGAAGTCTCTCTAGTTCGTTGTCATCGCTGGGAAGGTCCTGTATCCACGAAGTCTCTCCAATTTGCAGTGAATTGTCATTTACAAAATCAAACAGTGTGAATTTTTTCATTGTTAAGTGGTTTTCTTGTCACACAGACACTGCCTGCAGGACATCATAAGAAAAATAGCTGTTACTGTGTTGTGCCACAGGAATGTTACAAGAATACTTTAAAAAGCCCCTATTCCTGGATATCAGTAATTACCTTGTATGAAAATATCCTGGATAACGAAGTGAAAACTAGCTAAGCAGCGTGTTATATTGCCCCTGAAAGATGGGAGATGGTCTGCTCAATACATGCACATCAGACAGTTGCCTCCAAAACTATGCAGAGAAAACAGCTTTCACTCGCAGAGCCCTTGCTTCCATATTACTGCTACGCCTAATCTATCTCCTGGCTGCGATCTCTATTACTACTACATTTTCCCCAACAAAAGTTTTCAGTCCAGCCTCTGACTAAAAGATACAGGTGTGATAAAAACTTTCCCTAGGATGAAAGAAAGTACTAGCTATGCATGCTATTAAGAGGGACGTGTGACTTCCAGGGCTGTATTAATCACCTCATGGGCAGCAAGATATACAATTGCAGCCACAGAAAACCAACCCAGAGCAACCCAGGACAATGGACCGGGTGAGGTATGACACGTTCTGGCAGTGGAAAACTTGATGTACGAAAGAAGTGACAGGCTGAGGACTGGAAGAGAGCTGGGCTGCTTCAGAAAGAGTAACAGCAACAAGGAGAACCCTAACCCAAATATACAGCTAAAGCCTTTGCTTACATAAAAAAATATTTTTAAAGCAAAAGACCATTTCTGGGCTTTTTAAAGCACTGAAGTTCTACATTGGGAGAAGGGAACAAATCATACTTTGTGCTTTATTTTTTCTAATGAAGCTGATATGCCTTACACAAAAGTATGAAATGTAGCATACATTATTAAATTCTACTGGAAATGTAACCGGTTCATTTAAGTGTTTCCATTATACTCACAGAAGATATTTTCTACTTTGAAATTATTAAATCAGATAAAACAAATAAATAGAAAATCTGATTTTGTCAAACCTTGATCTTCTTTCCGACAAACATACAGTTTAGCCTGTCAGTTCACAGAAGTGAAGTACTTTTACAGAGCTGAAAACTCATGAATTCCCAGATGTGACAGCGTGATTTGCGATTTACTTGGCCTCAATCAGTCAGAAGCAAATCTAGTGCCTCATGCAGAGGCTGTCAAAAAGGTAACTCAGAGCTAGGAAAGGAGAATTATGTGGGGTTATTATGTCAAAGTGAGAAAATCTGGCTGCAGTGCTCCAAGACGCAATGTCAATTTGTTTGCAGGAGCCCAGCTCACCACTATTCACCATGGCATAGCCTCAACAGAGCTGGCTTTTCACACAGGGGTGAACTTGTTAATTTGCAAAAGACAGCTGCGCTCTTGTCAACATGTTTACTGATACAATGAGGCAAGCGGTGTAAGAAATAGCCATTAAAAAGAGTGTTAAATCATGCTTCTCTGCAGAATGTGTTGAGTGTGATAGCAGTAGGATTAAGTACTGCCCTGCTGAAGAAAGGAGACTGTGTTTGCGAGAATTCGCATTAATTTTCTTCAAAGAGAGTTAGAAAGATCCATCCCATGTAAATTCTAGAGAGAAAGCAGCCTGAATATCTATGCCTAGCGTGAATCACCGGAGGACTCGTTCTGCTACCGATCCACACTGAGTGGATCCTCATACCACAGACAGGGATCATTCAAATGGATAAACATATAGACAAAGCAGAACCCAAAGGAAGAAAAGTTTCAGCACTGACCTCACTCGAGATAGGTGAGGTCCAGAATGAAATGGCAGATTTGTCCGAACAACAATATCCCAGATTTAAAAAGGCTGGTGTGTGCAATCACATTGGGCATCAGTATTCTTCCTTTTTTTAAAAAAAATGCTTTTGCATATATACCCAAGTCAGCTTAGAATTTCGCATCTGGCACAAAGATATTAACTTCTACCTCTGATCAACCCAGCACAGCAATCCCCATCACCCAGTTCTTCGATTCTCAAATGAAGTACTTTCAGCTTTCCCCTCCTTGGCCCTTGGCAGTTGTGAGCTACTCCATTACGCTCCTAAAAGCCCACACAAGATCAACAGAATTGCAGCAAAGTTAGAGCTGCCAGTGTGCTAACACTAACAGCTGATTGACTGACTTCTATATTTTTCTTAATGTTTCCCTGTAGTCCTCTAACAGTCTGTATGTTGTCTCTCATTTTGTATTGAGACAAATATCCTCTGAGCCACGGGACATGCTTGTGGTCTGCGCTCGTACAGGGTTAGCGAGCCAGCCCGGGATTTCCGGGGACGCGCTGAATACACAGGCTGTTCACAGCATGGAGGGTAAGTGATGATTCCCCGTGGCATTGGGGCTATTCACACATATGCTGTGCCAACACTGTGCACATCGGTAGCGAGTCCAACAGCTTTTGGAAGATATCAAACTTACATATGTGTTATACAGCTTGATGAAGTCAATGGACATGTGGACTTCTGGATGTTCGGAGCCCACAAGAGCAGCCCGGTGCCACTGGTAGACACTGTGAAGGCCATGGCCAGCAAAATCCCTTGCACAGTCTTTACACCAGACAAGCACCTGGATCCATGAAAATCCATCCCACCGCTCAAAGCTAGGGGCAATTTTTACCATGGTCGTAGCAGGATTCGGAGCTCAGCAATTTGTCTACGTTATCTATAAAGCTCTTTTGAGCTGTCAAGATTCTTGCCTGCGTTGGGAGGGTGTACTAGTAAACAGCTACACTAATTTCACCAAGAGCCTTAACAGCTGCCAAGTTAAAATATAAACTACACAGGATGCTGAGGGAAATAAGGAATGAATTTCACAAGTAGTCATGGGAGGAGGGATGGGGTTGAGGTTGTGGAATCTCCTTCTCTGGAGACATTCAAAACCCACCTGGACGTGTTCCTGTGCAACCTGCTCTAGGTGACCCTGCTTTGGCAGGGGGGTTGGACTAGATGATCTCCAAAGGTCCCTTCCGATCCCTACTGTTCCGTGATTCTGTGATCCACTCCTTTAGCTAGCCGCAGGAGTCCGAAAGCCTCCTCGCAGCTTTCCAAGGCTTGTGCTCAGTCCTGTTGCTCCTGCTGCTTTTGAAGGGATCAAAGCAGGAAAGCAGTTGTGGGCAGCAACAGCAACTGGCCAGGTCCCCGTCCTCTGCTGCGGCTCTGCTGGGCATCAGCTCAACTGCTTGCATTATACATAAAGTAATGAAACTATTACATTGCCAAATGAAAGGAACACAGTGCAATAGTTGATTGTTAGTATTTTCCTGTTATGGATGGAGCTATGACTTCAGCTCTCCCAACAGACATTAATCAAACTGTGTCTTTCCACAGAATTTATTGTGAAAATCCATACACCCTGGGGATAATACCTAACTGTCTGCTGGCATCATCTCTAGCCAGTGATTAAAAGGAATGGAAAGGTAGAACAAAATGTCTTTAATGAAGAAAAGGAACAGTAAAATACTTCACTTACTGGAAGAGAAGTCCTGCAGTGTTTTCTCACCCTGTTCTCATCCTGGAGTCAATGTGAACCTTGTCTGAGTCAGGATTGCTGCAGATGCCTCCCTCTAAAATGTTTTATTTGCCAAAACAGATCAAAGGCAAAATATACTGTATCATCAGGGAAAATATAATCTTGGGGAGTGGGATTAATCTTACCAAACTTCTACAGCCTTAAAAGCGAGAGGGTGTCTAGCCATGTTTGGTTCAGTCACCGCAGAGAGAGAGGTGATTCATCTCACCCTAAGATCCGTATCTAAAAGAGAGCAGATGACTTACTGTCTGGGAGTGCCTATTTCTCTCCACTGACTATTCAGTGACTGTACAGGGGTAGGTATGTCTCCTTATAGAAGCTGGCGTGGTCCGACCCATCTGATATTAACTTTTTCTATTTTTGAATAGACTTTGAACAGCAGGATAGATTCCAGTAGACCTTCTGCTATAGGGAGCCAAAAGGATGGAGTATGAAGTCTGTTAAAGTGTACCTGGTTCCCCGTTTTAAATCTTTCTAACACAGTTCTGCAAGTCATCAAGTAAGACTTCTGACACTGAGTGCTTTCTTCAGTGGTTTAATTGGAAGATATATAATCATTCATAGACAGCACCCTGTGTGCAGCTCCTAACCACAGAGGCAGAATTACATGATCTTTGAAAGCCACTTATGTTTTGCAAGTTACTTAATTTTGCTATATTCTCCATTTGAAAACACTAGCTACTTATTTGAGAAGTACTGAAATGCAAATTTATGATTTATCACTGTCCTAAGACACAAATCTGCCTTTACTTTTTCTAAAAGCAGGTAATTTGTAGACGGGGGAAAAAAAAGGAATTTAATTTTAGAGCTCTGCAGAGGAAACATTATAATTAGGCTCCTTAATTTTTACAAACATGTTAACACCTCACATTCTGCACAGATGCTACAAATTTGCACACAGAATATTGTTACTAAGCAACCCAAAAAGCCAGAACAAAAAAAAACCCCACAAAAGTAATTTAAAGATGTATCTCACCCTTTGACTGACATAGTCTGTTCCATTCAGATGGAGAGTTGGCAGATGGCATGCTGCGATCATTATTTCTCTTTCCTTTCAGTAAATGCAGTGTAAACTATTACAAATTTACAACGTGAGACTGTAGGCCCACTGGGGCCGATGGGTCTGATTCTGCCGTGGCTTAGAACAGGGCTTTGCTACTGATCTCAGCAAAACAAGAAACTGTACCACAACCGTGCAACACAGATCCATAATAAAGCACTAAGATTTTATATTATCTACCCTGTAAATTCAGCCTTTGATAATCCCAGTTTTCCTTGGGAAAAAAAAAAACCAATCCAACCAACTTTTACTGGGCTAGAAATTAATTCACCTCACTCAAAACTATTTATTTCCAAATCAGCATAATGAGTGGTAGTCACAGATTTGGTTTGTGTTACTCAGACTGTGGCATTTTACATTGAACTTGTCAGGACATTAAATACAATGTTGGTGTAAAACTCTTGGGCTGCACTGAAGTCTCAAAATCCCCAGTCCTCTGTAGTAGGAGTATGGTGGAAAACATGACCATATTTAAATATGTTATATGCTGTGTTGTGGCTTCTGTCTTATTCCCCTGAAACCAGTGTAAGATTTACTAATGATTTCAGTGGAATTAGGCATGGTCGGAGGAATATGGAAGTGTTGTTTCTGCCCAAAAGATTTACAGTCTGATGTCTTAGTCATTTTATGGAAAATTATGACTTTAAAGCACAAATCTGCTGGTCTCAGCTGAGAAATACAGAGTACAGATTTTCCAGAATCACCAGTATCACTGTGTTCCAAATTCAGCAGGAAATCTGGGGGAGCATCTATCAGAACATTACTGCAACTTTCAGACTATAAATGCACAGAAATAATCACACTTGCCTTCCACAGGAAGGATAAAACTACAAGATTTTTATTACTGATATCCAACAGCTCACTTCCTGACTGTAGATAGCTGTCCTGGTGTCACTATCTATGAAATAATCTGAGATATTTTTCTAATAAGTGATGCTATTCATGGTAAAGCAACATCTTCTGGCCTTATTTACGCAGATCATCTTGTTGACTTCAAAGCCTCAGCAGCATTTACAACCCACAGGATTATATGCAGGATTTGGCCCATATCTTGTCCCACGTGCTAAAATCCATTTGAATGGCCCAAGGAATTAATGAAGCCATTATTATTTTTCACAGTAGTGCCCTCTATGCTGTGAGTTTCAGCAGCCTGGAAGTTCCACAAAACATTAATACCTCGGTATGCCAAAGCACTTTGTAGGGCTGTGGCTTAAACTAAAAGCTTGAAGTTTATTGGAAAAGCTCTGATTTTTGCATAAACCCATTAATTTTTTCTGTAATACTGAATGCTAGGAAAGGATGAATAATGAATTTATTAAGCAGGTATATTTAGTATATCTAGACATACTAAACTTTTATTCTAACTAGTAATTTATTCAACTAACAGTGAAACATGGCATTCACTTCAGTAAATTTCAAGATAGCAACCTGGCATCATTATTGGGCTTTCAGGACAGGATTAGGTTCTAGATTAAGATGCTTACATTTATGTGTCACTGGTGCACTGGGTATCTAAGTTATCACTGTAATCACTGGAGATCTAGGAATCAGTTTGGCTTCCTAAACGTAGGTTTCTAGAGCCAGTGTCCTGTGGTATTCTGCTTGGCCTTCAGCTGCTACTCCAGAACCACAAATCTCCCACAGGTCTTTTATCACAACTGCTGTCCCTTTGGAGATGTCTCAGCCTTCAGCAACTCCAACAGTCATAAGAGTCAAGCCCCTATTGAACACAATTAAAGCTCCCTGGAGAGCAATTCAGCTTATTTCAAACGCTCTAGAGCTCAATTCAGTTGCCTGAAAATAAATGCATGGTGCAATGGAGCGTGGCCAGCAGGTAGAGGAAGGTCATCCTCCTGCTCTGCTCTGCCCTGGTGAGGCTGCATCTGGAGTACTGTGTCCAGTTCTGGGCTCCCCAGTTCAAGAAAGACAGGGAATTACTGGAGAGAGTCCAGCAGAGGGCTACAAAGATGATCAGGGAACTGGAGCACCTCTCTTATGAGGAAAGGCTGAGAGACCTGCGTCTGTTTAGCCTGGAGAAGAGAAGACTGAGAGGGGATCTCATCAACGCTCATCAGTATCTAATGGGTGGGTGTTAATGGGATGGGACCAGACTCTTTTCACTGGCGCCCAGCAACAGGACAAGGAACAACGGGCACAAGATGGAACACAGGAAATTCCATCTGAACATGAGGAAAAACTTCTTTACTTTGAGAGTGACAAAGCACTGGAAGAGGCTGCCCAGAGACGTTGTGGAATCTCCTTCTCTGGAGATATTCAAAACCCACCTGGATGCGTTCCTGTCCAACCTGCTGTAGGTGAACCTGCTTTGGCAGGGGGGTTGGACTAGATGATCTCTGAAGGTCCCTTCCAACCCCTACCACTCTGTGATTTTAGATACCATAAATTATTATGCCTGGCCTCCAACTGCCTCTTCTGATGGGCACGTATCTCACACAGGGCCCAGACCTTCTTCCAGGCTCATGAGAGTGGTTACTAACTCCAGGCATCTCAAATGGCACTAAACACATACATTTAGGGAAGTGAATTGTTCTCTGGATGGTAATGATTCAACTGAGTTTAAATAGGACCTTAGATACCTCACATGCCTAATAAACCACATACATTTATTTATCTGTATTTTAATCCCACGCTCAGTGAAAGATCCCCACGAAGAAAACAAGATGCCAAATAACAAGGCGCAGGAACTTATCTTAATTCTACATCACAGATTAGTATCTTTATTAAATAGCTATTTCACAGCTGACAGATGGAAAATTAATACTCACTTTGATTTGCTTGTTCGCAAATGCCACGCTCAACAAAATGTATTAATATACAGACCAACAAAAATCAGTTTATTTATTGAACTGGATGAGATACCTAAGCTACAGGAATTTGATTAGTCATATGAAAGCTCTTTCCATGCAGGTTAATATATTCAAACTCTTAGAAGCAGTAAGTAGCCTGGGAGGAGAAACAAGTCAGCATGGCTCTGTAGAGTCCAACACCTGGCTGTACTCATTCTGACCTGGCTTTGGTAATTCAATACAACACATCTTACCAGCTCCCAAATTATAAAGGTTAAAGACCAGTGATGTAGTCACTTATTTTGTCTAAAGATGTTTATAGGCAGGCAACATCATTAGAGAAAGTTTGACCACATGCAAATCTGTGCTGAGGTGCAAAAACTGTGCACTTGCTCTGTGTAACAGCCCAAGCAGTCAAATACCCTTTTCCTAAAAGGCTGAAAAAATATCAGACATACTTTCCATGTGCAACTAATGTACTTTCAGACTGGACTTGTTCAAACTCACTCAGTGATAATCTGATGGGAGAGCTTGTAAGACGATGCATCTTGCTCTTTTTATAAGCATAAGCTATCTTGTATCTTTCGATAAGCTGTGCTGCCCCAAAGCCTTACTATCGGTGACATTCACCCTTCAACTCTAAGAGCACAGAAGTGAAATAGCAGCTAGGAAATCCCAGACTTGAGCTCTGGTCAGTATTTAATAATCTAGCGGCATCTTAACTATCTCTAGTCATATGTCTTTCCTGGCTGTCATAGGTGAGTGATGATAGATTAGAAGTCGTCCCTGGTTCATACTCAAAGTGCCTGCTCTTTTACTCCAAAACTCTTCCTCAATTCCTCTGTTTTTGCAGCGTGTTGGTAGGAGGGAATGAACTTGATGATCTCCAGGTGAAAAAATAAAAATCTGCATTGCTAGTAAAGGTCATGAGCTAGAACAAGAGACATATACCTTGTCCTCTTACCGCAGGGAATATTACTGCAACTAAGAGTAGTTCTGCGCGCACTTAGGAGAATTGACAGAAAGGCATTTTTCCTGCAAGGATAACAACCTCAAACCTTATTAGAGCTATTTTTTCCCTCCTGTAAAATTAAATGTCTTTTTAGTCTATGTAGTTCAACCTAACTTTATAAATTAATGTAAGAGCTAAATGACCAATATTGTATATCGGTCTGAAACAATCCTTAAACAACTTCCAATTATATACATAAAATACTAATGAAGTGCAATTCCCTCTGGGATGCAAGGCCACTTTCAGATTGACAACTGCTACATTAAACACTGCCAAAAATTAATACAGAGCAAATTTTAACCAAGGACAAAGGGGCATACCACTGCTGTAATAAAAAAAAAAAAAAAGGCCATAGGAGCTTTAGCAGTATATTTCCATCTAGGCTCAGGATCAGCCTCTCTGTCTGCAAAGTCAATTTATGCCCACAGAACTCCTGCCAGCATTTTTCCGGCAACACTGTAAGCCATGAGTGCACAACTGCATGGCTCATACTCCATTCGATTTACATCCAGTCTAATAAACAGAGGGAATCAAAACATACAAGTTGTGTGAGTTGATGAACCTGCAAAATAAGGACAATTACCTCTCTATAGATAAAGCAGGCAAGAATTTGGTTTTACGTGGTCACCTAAGACACCTTCAGACCGCAAAATGTTCCAGTCATGGAGGGGTCTAGCCTGTAGCACTGGAACCACACAGTTTGGTCTTGTGTAAATCAAACAACCTTTACAGTTTACCTTCTCATTTTTAAAGAATCTGAAATAATAATACATATTTACCTAATTTCAAGGATATTGTGAGAATTAACTAATGCTGGTGTGCCTTCCAAACACACAAAGCACTGTATGGAGCAAACAATTTATCAAGTTTTTCAGAAAAAAGATCTGCAATAACCTTGCTGAATTTAGAACATATCATTTCACATAACAGATTTTTTTGAAATGTGATGCCTATATCAAGCTGGAAATTGTTATTGTTTCAGCTGAAGAATGCATTTTATAAGGCTTAATCATCTACCAGAAACTCCCATGACATCTTCTCATACATCATGCTTAAACTGCTAGGAAGCACACCGAGGACAACATGCAACCTGTGAAGTAGAGTATTGAGGGGGAAAGTCAATTATTTTATTGAATGGAGTTGATAATACTCAGATACTCTGATATTTTCTGTATTTACTTTGCTTGCTTCTTTGATTCTTACTGTATTTACTTTGGTTCCTGTTTGATTAGAAAAAAACCAAGTATTTTGTTAAGAAGTATTAGATAATTAGAGAACCCCTCTAACCAGTTAAGTAGTTCCTTAAAGCAGAATATTTTACTTAATTATTATTTTACTTAATAGAAACACAGTCCTTAAAGCATACATACATACATACCAGTGAAATGAAATGATCTTACCCTTTCATTTACTCAGCAGCTCTTCTGAAATCGTATCGTGTATCATCTCCTATTCTTATGTCCACATCACCAGATCTAGCGTGTGACCTTTTTCTTTTGGCTCACTGATACAGAGAGTCTTATAATTGCAAAGTGAGGTCCACAAGGCCTGAATCTGTAAGAGCAGAGAGGTGCCTTTGCAGAGTTGTGGAGTGCCCTTGAATCCCACATCTTACCCAGGGGAAGGTCAGCAAATCTCTGCAGACACAGTTTCTCCACTCAAAATATGATCTTTTTTTTTTTTTTCAAATTTTTTTTTCCTCTTTTCAGCCTAAATTTTTAGTTTATTTTAAAAAGCATTGCTGAACCTCATGTAAATTTCAAGGAATATGCACTAGTCCATAGATTGTACTGCAATTCTGCATACAGGGCAAGGGGAAGAGAAGAAAGTATCTCTGCCTTCAGCCTCGCTGGGCAAGATTGCTAAGTCAGAACCGGTTATCATGAGAGACTGGCTGAAAGAATATTTTATGTCAACACTGCCTTGTCTCCCTGCAGGAGGGCTGCTGCTGCTACAACACATTCCCTGCTCAGCTCTTCCATTAAACTGCAGAAGTTTGACATAATTTCCCTGCTGTTCCCCTCCCTCACACAACTTGGGAAAACAGGTAAACAACTGCATTCAAGAGTGACTGCAGCAAGAGAAACATCCTCCTGTCCTGTCCCCTTCCACTGCAAACATTTGCTGGTCACCTCTTTTCGGTGGAGTCCCTGAAGCAGAACTTTCCTTTTTCATCCCTCTGCCCAAGTACTTATCACCACCTCCTCCCCTGGCATCGCTGAAGTAAAAGGCTGCTTCCAAGCTTCCTGCCGAAGACTTCAGCTATGCCTGTGACTTTGTTGCTGCTCTGTGTCCCAAAATAAGCATCTGCAGGATGCTGCCTCCCATCTTCTCCCATCTCCGCAAAAGTGCAGCCACATTACATGTACTCTGAAATGGTAGCAGTTACCCCTATTTTATTTCAGGGTTGAAGGCTGCCTTCATAGGTTATAAAACTCTTTTGGACTAGCTTCAGCCTCTCAACAACTTAGATCTCTCTTCTGACCTGCCTTGCCGTTCCACACACTCTTGCCACCATTGGTCTCAAGACTTCGTTACCTTCTTTTAGTTCCTCTTCTCTGAAATAGCTTCACCTCCAGGATTCTCCTTCTGAGGACAAATCTCAGCTGAGAGCCAACAGTTTTGCTTTAACCTTCTCTCTTCATTCCTTTTCTCTTCTCTGCTTATCATCCTTAAGATTTATGAAAAGTTCCCTGAAAAACATTCTGTAAAGAAGCTTAGATTAAAAATGCTATACTTATAAATGCTATATACTTATAAAACTTGTTTTAATTTCTCTTTGTTACTAAAAAAACCTACCCACATCTAGTTTGCTTATTTTTAATGCGAAATAACTTCAGAAACTTAAACTTTATTCACCATGGAAGTAATATTTTAACCACCCTAACAAACCCCGCAGTATTTAACAAACACAGAGCAGTAATGAATATAAAGAAAGCCATAGCAGCAGTTTGCTATACAAGTGAGACAGTTGACTCAGAAGCCTGGAGCAGTAGCTCTCAAAAAAATCATGCCTGTCAGCATATCTTGTACTAAACTGTACTTTCTTTTGCACTTGAAAAAAAATAATTAAGCAGTTGTCATGAATTTTATGATATCCTTTTGACAAAATATTATCCTCAAGACACCAATGGGCTCTAAGCCTTAGAAGGGAAAAGCTATAAACCTTAAAATAACATGCCAGCATTTAAGATTTGTCTGTCAAACATTTTCTATCCACTGTTACCCGAGAACAATGTGAAAATAACTGCTCCCTCTCAGTTCTCTGCGGTTTACCGTGCAGTCACTGCTGTGCCACACTTCCTCCACCATCCCATTCCGAAGCAATAAATCAGCGCAGAGCAAAAGGTGTCGAAAAGTTTCCTGCTCCTGCAACATACCGCAGGGAAGCACTGCAGCAGGGCAGCGCGTTGCCGGGAGGATCACGCTGATTTGCTTCATGTTACAGTGAGGTAACATGAACCGTTCGAATAATCTCCAGGTAATCTGCATTAAAACCATTTTACTGCAGTGTACTGCGGTATTAGGAAAGATTTCAATATTGCACCATGTGATGCAACACAACCTTATAGCATTTGTCAGTTCCTAGGCAGTGAGAGAAAGCTTTAAATCAAAGGCTGCAATGTAGCAACTTTCCATTTTGTGAAGTAATAGGACAGACTATTTGGGCTCACTATATCGGCAAATAGTACGAAATGATACAAAATTCCCAGAAGAAAATATTTTAGACCTAAAAGCCAACATATTTTTATTATTCTTTCTTTACTTAGCCTCCCAAGCTGGTATCAAGAGAATCCTTCAATGAAAATGGATTTCCCTAACATTAAGGATAAACTGTTACAATGTTATTAGCTCAGTGATAAATGAATTTTAGTCTTCTAATTTCAGTACTGTAGAGATCTTTTTTCCTGTTCTTATTTAAGCTACCACAGATATGTTTCCTTCTCTGTCCTCCCAGCAGTTTAATGTAAATTTGCACATATGCTTTTCTATATCGTTTCATGGCAGTCATATAAAGCAGCGACATTTCAATATTATTCCAGCATTTACACACAGATTTTCACTATTTCTATAAAGTTTCAGAAATGTTCCACAGACTTCTGTGCTCACACCAAAGATGCATGAGAAGAACATTAATTTTGTCTTGAATTAACCTAACTTTTCGCCCCAGTAACCCAGGCAAACACAATACTGCAAAGTAGCGCCCAGATACATTTTCAGCACGTTATTTTTTGTATGCGTGTGTGTTCAGTAACACGAGGGAGCTTAGAACCGCATTTTCAAAGACCTCCGAGTCTTTGTAAACGCGGAGCACCGTCAAAGTATCGTCTGCGGCGGCGGCAACAGCGACAGAGGTGAACCCTTGCCATCACCTTGCCTCAGCCAACCTCCACGTGTAGGATTTTGACGCTGCACGGTGCCATGCATCAGCTCCGGCGGGGCGGGAGGCGGCATCTGCTGCAGCGCGTTGCAGTTTACTGCAGTACGGGGGGGTACGTATACACCCGGCAGCAGCGCTCTCGGGGTACGTATACACCCGGCAGCAGCGCTCTCGGGGTACGTATACACCCGGCAGCAGCGCTCTCGGGGTACGTATACACCCGGCAATAGCGCTCTCGGGGTACGTATACACCCGGCAGCAGCGCTCTCGGGGTACGTATACACCCGGCAGCAGCGCTCTCGGGGTACGTATACACCCGGCAATAGCGCTCTCGGGGTACGTATACACCCGGCAATAGCGCTCTCGGGGTACGTATACACCCGGCAGCAGCGCTCTCGGGGTACGTATACACCCGGCAGCAGCGCTCTCCCACAGCTTCCGCAGCAGCGCGCGCCGGCACCGGCCCACTGCCCCGCGGCTCGCGCGGAGGCCGCCCCGTGCCGGCGCGCGCTCATTAAGAGCCGGCGCGGGGTCCGCGCCTCCCCGCGCGCGCTGCGCTGAGGGGAGCCGGCACCGTGCTGCGTCCCGGCGCCGCTGCCGCCGCCTCATCGACCCCCGGCGTCACCAACACGGGCCGGCGCGACACGAGGACCCTAATCACCTTGTCAGGGCGGATCTCGTTAACGGTTCCCAACCCGCTTCCCCCGCCGGCAGCTTTGCGGCGGTCGGTGCCCCGGGTCCAGGGTCCGCTGCAGAACGCGCCCCCCCCCCCGCTTCCCCTGCCAACGGCCATCGCCGCCGCCGCCCCGCGCCCCACCGGTCACTGCCCCTCCGCGGCGGCAGGAGCGGGGGCGGCCCCTCTCCCCCCTCCCGGGGGTCCCCGGTCCATCCGTGTCGTGTCCCCCCCCCCCCCCCCCCGGTACCTCGCAGCAGCCATTTTCCGCCTCCCTCTGCAGCAGCTCCAGCGCGTGATGTCACCGCCCGCCCCGGCCAAGTCCCCGCGGCGGCGGGCTGCGCTGCGCTCCTTCCTCCCCGCCGGCGGCAGCACCCCCTTCTTCTTCTTCTTCTTCTTCTTCCCCCTCCTCCTCCTCCTCCTCCCGCCGCCGCCCCGCCCCGCCGTGCCCGCGCCGGCTGCCATGCCGGCGCCCCGCCCCGCCCCCGCCGGTGCCCGCCGGCCCTCAGCCCGCCGCGCGCCGCCCTCCTGCCCCGCCGCGCTCCGGCCCCGCCGCGCGGAGGGGGAAGACCCGCCGCAACCGTCACCGCCGCGGTTGCTGAGTCACGGCCTGAATTTCATCCCGCTCCTCCTCCTCCTTCTTCCCTCCTCCTCCTCCTCCTCCTCCCCCGCCTCCCCGCCCGGCCGCCGGCTCCAGCAGCGCGGTGCCGGCGGCGATGCCCGCCCCGCTGCCGGGGGGAGAGGCTGCCCGGCGCTGCCCGGCCCCCCGCCGCTCGCCGCAGACCCGCGCACGCACAGGGGCAGCCGGGCGCTCGTTGAGCCATGATCGCCGCGGCTTTCCTGGTCCTGCTGAGACCCTACAGCATCCAGTGCGCCCTCTTCTTGCTCCTCCTGCTGCTGGGGACCATCGCCACGATTTTATTCTTCTGCTGCTGGCACCGCAGGCTCCAGAAAGGGAGGCATCCCATCAAATCCGTCTTTTCAGGTCGCTCAAGGAGCCGAGGTGAGAGATGCCGCTGCGTCCCTGAGGGCAGAGGGGGGTGTGGGGGGTGTGTGTGTGTGTGTGTGCGCCCCCGGCCCATCCCGCCGTTTCTGCCGGTTGGAGGGCCGCTCTGCCTCCCTTTAGCCGGGCAAAGGCTTTACAGCAAATCCAAGCCGAGCCCCGGACTGCGGCAGCCTTGTCTCCACCCATCCCTTAGCCAAACCTCGGCCGGCGGGAGGGAAGCGAGGGGCTGGGAAACCCCCCCCAACCCCCCTCGGCCCTCCCCGGCCTCTCAAGTGCAGCAGAACTTTATGCTCAACTTCTTCCCGATGAATTAAATATAAATGCCGGGCGGAGCTGCCAGCCGCGCCGGCACAGCCAGAGCCCGTTCAGGAATATGCGCCAAAAGGGTGAGCAATTAGGTAAAACCGTTAGCCGGAGCGAAATGCGAGGTGGAGCTGGATGCAGCCTGTGTGTCTCTCTGCTTCCCTTCCAGATGCTGTCATGAGAACTCATCACTTTCGCTCTGAGGTAATTTATTTAGCACGCAATTTCAAGGTCAGAAGTTGTTCTCTTTACCTGTGTACATATGTGTTGGTCTTTTGTTAATGAAATCACATAGCAAACTTTTCATTTTGCATGAAAGACATAATGTCTTCTTTCATTTCTTGTGTTTTTTTTTTCTCCACACAAAATGTGAGCCGTTTATTCGTGTAACCCTAACCAGCCTGCTGATTTGTGTCATTTCCAAAGCAATTGGTCATTTCGAGAAAAGCTCTGCTTGCTGTACGTGCCAGACCTCCCTCTGTCCAACTAGCACCCCTCAAGCCCAGTTATTGACTGCACTGTAAATACGTGCAGAGCTGGTAGGTTGTGTGACTGTAGAGCTTCGGCTCGCTTGCTTTGCCGCCAGCCCTCATCAGTGCCTTGCCCCTTGTGAGGGAAGTTGCCCGCTTGGCTTGGATGCTGCCGCGGGAGATCCCAGAAGGATCCAGACTTTGAGCCTGCTTGGCAGGCGCCTCGTTTCATGACTCTGTATTCATAGGTCAGGGGAATCAAAACTCTTATGTGCCAGTGCTAAAAGTGTAACAGAAAATCCAGTCACTTCCAAGGGATTCTGAATGAGGAGCGTAATTGTTGTGAAAATATGGAAAATAATATTTGTTTTAGTATCTACTTTGTTTCCATGCTGCCCTGTAGAGCTCCTGTCTAGATATTTCTCTTGCCTGGTTTCCTGCTATTGATTTAAGGCATATCTTCATGCCATTGCCTGTTATTCTGGAAGCCTTGAGAGAGAGTTTTGTGCTAAAGTGATCTTTTGTTTTGCATTATTTGCATTTTTCCTTACCCGGTTGTGGGTGAGAAAATTACCCAATTATGAGTAATGCTTTCAAAAGTGTGCTTGGGATACATTTTTGCAACATGGTCTGTATTGGCAATTAGTTTGAAACTCCTAACTATTTTGAAATTTGTACTCACTGTCACGAGAAGAAGATGATATAGGGAGCATCCTATCTTTAAAACATGAAAAGTCTGGTTTTGTTGTTGACTGAACAGTGTTGCAATAAAGCAAACAAACAAACATGTCCCTCTGGAAGTCAAAAGATATTTTAATGATTTAGTTCCTCCAGTATGAAATACTTGGTTTCCATGTAAAATTCTCTCGCTCTTGAGCCTACATAGAGATAAAGTTTAATGTGTTATGCCCTTTTGAAATACGTGTCATCCTGTATGGTGACTCTTAAAAGGGAAGTTTGCAAAGTAACTAATTTATTTTTAAAACTTCAGCATGTGGTTATTTGCATATAAGCCAGTTAGAAGTAAATGAATTTAAAATATTTCCTAGAAGTTTCCATTGACTGAAATGTGCTAGAATAAACCAATAAGAACTTTTGTATTCTTTCATAATTTTCTACATTTTGTTTAGACAGAGTAACACCACAGTTAATGGTCTAAACTGCCCTTTTGGGTAAGTGGTGGAGCTGTTTTCCTCTGCATTATCTGACGATAGACTTTCAATTCTTAAGAGAAAACGATGACTCATTTGAAATCATTAAATTTTCATTTTCCAATTTTTTTTTCAAGTAAAACCTTATTTTAGTGACTCTAATCAAATTGATTAATAACAAACCACAGGCATACTCCCATGAAAATATTGGCAGCACTATCTGAAACAGAATTCAACATTCCCATTCTATATCAGCACAAAACATTATGCACTTCCAGCTCCAATAAGATGTTGATGAAAGCAAAGCATGATACATGAAAATATGGGCTTTATGTAATCCCCCCCCAATGAACATAACATCTCAACTCTAAGTTTTATAGCATGAGGTCCATCTGCTAGCTTCCACTATGCTTAGTTGTTTGTCAGGTACAGTTATAAATGGTGTGTCTTAATGATAATAAAAGATTATGAAAAATAGGTTGATAGTAAATAGCAGTGGGTTGGCATTCATCTCCTGAGAGCTGGGTTCAAATCCGACTTGCATCACACGTGAATGTGCAGGTGGTCTAGTGGCAGTGCACAGAGAATTATAATTGCCCTATCTACAGAACGGTTGGCAATTCCTGCATGATTGGCTGCCTGCCAGGAAAGCCTTATATTTGGAAAAATAGATGTGTAGCAAATTTATGTTGAGGTTCTTTGCCAGAGCTGCAGCTCTCATGGTGTGTGCCTACATTGTCTTTGTCTGTATACAGTGAGAACTATTTAATCCCTTTCCTTTAGTACTGAACCCCACATTAAAAAATAAGACACCATACTATGGGAGGGTAAATACTAAATTTGAACATGTATTTATGATCCTTATCAGCTCTCCTGTTACGAATTTTATATGCCACTGGTGAACTGAATCCACAAATATTCCATTTTTGTGGGGCTTGATTTTGAATGTCTCTGCAAAACATGCCTCATTATTAAACAGCAAAAGTCTATGCAGATATTACTTATTATAGAACGAACTTAAACACTTGACCCCCTGCCTCAAAAGGAGGTAAATTTGCATGAATCATTATGAATATAAAGTAGGTTAAAGTCTGTCTTTGTTAGCGGTGCTTCGTAACAGAAAAAGTAACCAACAAGAAGACGTGAGATTCTAAGATAGTACAGTGGTGTCTCCACCTCCCCACTAATGTTTATTTACTACCATCTGAAGTTTGTCAGGCCTTCTTTTTTAATACATTTTTAATTTCAGTCCTTTAAGTTCATTATGACTGTAACTGCTCTTAAGATTTCTCCATCCCCCAGGTACTATTGATACCCCATGAATCACACCCAGAATAGTTAATGTTTCTAATCTGAGAGAGACCTAGATATGCCATGGCTGTAAAAAGAAAACAAGTAAATTTCCAACGGAAATATTCATTGCTTACATGACAAATCAGACTTTGATGTAGCTATTTGCACTAGTCTCTCCTTTCTTTGAGAATCAGTTGCAGAACGAAATCTCTGTGCTCAACCAAAACCACACCAGAATAACGACGTAACTCAGGGAGAGTTTTACCAAAATGGGGACTACGATCCCTTGTTGGTTTTATTATTATTCCTTGTATATTAAAAAATGTGAATGTTCTTAGTGATTCACTGACTTCATTCTTCTCGTGCTCCCTGTAGAAGTTTGGTTTTTCATGAAGTACAGGAATTTTCTCTGAGTACTTTGGGGTCTTGGGCTAGATACATTTCAATGTTTAGCATCTTACACTTTACAAAGAGGTTTGCGTGTCTTCTGTACTTTACAATTTAAAGGCATTGCTTAACATGTTGGTGTTGCCTCTTCTTGTGATTTAAATTTCTTTCTGAATTAGTTTTCCTTATTGCCAAAGCCTCTGGAGTCATGGGATTATGTGAGATTTTTACCTTTCAATTAAAAAGGAAGTAAGCTTCTAGCCCTTAGGCTAGAAGGAATTAATCCAAATGGTGTAATTCTTAAAATCTTTTGATTTGGGGGTAAGAACTGTTGAAAAGGAAGGTTCTCATTCGGGATCTTTAAATGGTTGATTTTTGTGGGATTGTGAAGTGATAATTGTACAAATTGCTAAACCAGTAGTTGATGGTTTTCGTATTATTGGGGGAAAAAAATCACCAGATTTACAAATCTTTTGCCTGAAATTGTCTCTGAGCTTTACAGTTTTCCTTTATCTTACCTTTTAAATTAGAAATACTATGATCTCAGGAACTGAAGGTATCAGTGTCAGTGGGCAGTCACAAGCAATATGGTATCTTTTTGTATTTATTTAATTTTGACTCATATATTTTGGGCAAATTTCCTGTGAATGGTTCCACTGAGACCTGCAGGTATAAACCTACTAGGAAGCAAATCTGTAGAAGTTTACAGTCCACTGTAAATTTTGACTTCACATAACCCAGGCACATGTCTGTGGGACTAGACACACCAGTAAGGAAAACAGGCGCTGACACTTTATGAAAAGACTCTCTGGGAGGGCTGGCAGCATATATTAACCACAGCTGTAGCAAAGGAGTAACATTTGGTCCTTTGAGTTTTGCAGACCCCACATTTTCTTCTTAGTTTACTGAACAGTCACTACAAGGTTAATACATATTCAGTCTATTGTTGTGACAAGACTGGTAGCGAAATAGGTCAGCCAAGACTGATGACAATTTTTAAGACCGAATGAATTTGCTATATCATCCATTATGGTACAATGGATGCAAAACTATAGTACAACAATCTCTGGTAAATGTATATATTGACTTTGCCAACAACTGATGCCCAGAAAAATTGTTCATAAATTTATCCCTAAGCATACCTTTGCCGTAATCGTCCCCCTTCTGAGGCTGACTGTGAGACAGTTGTCTAAAAATACAGTTCTAGATATCTTACAAAACAATAACGAATAGTCTTTGAAGAGTTGCACCATAATTCATCCCGAGCGTTGCAGTTATTTATAAACTACTCCAGATATGTACAGCTCCAATGAAAAGAGAAATCAGTAGACCCTCCAAGCTGAATTTGAGTCTTCTGTTTGATTGGAGGGAGTGCATTCAAGGAGCAACAGAAATGTACAGGACTAGCCAGAAAAATACATTCATTCACCTATTCAAAGGATGTTTCTTTGTCTTTGCGGAGCTGAATCAGCCCGAAAATATTTTACCTTTGTGTTTGACACGCTTTTCCCCCAGGATGTTTAAACTGTTTTTCCATTAGCCGTCTAAGAGTTAAGGAGCAGGTTCAGGGGAAAATAAATCAGAGACAAAAATAAATTGTTTTCATAGATGTATGAAAGCACTTATGCACAGGAATGAATGGAGAGCTATGAATACAGGTTACACTGTATAAGGACAAATCCTTCTCTCCGTTTTTCATAACATGTCCAGTAATGTGGCCCAGACAGAGTATGTCACCCTGAGCTATTACATGGCAAAGTAGGTACCACTGAGATTCTGCTTACTATACGTCATTTATCCATCACCGTTTGCCAGCTTTATTCACTGCAGTGCTGCCTTCAGACAGCCTAGCAAGCATGGGTCTGTGCTGAGATCAGCTTGTTTGGCAATTGTATCACAAAATATATGGCAATTCCCCGGTTGCTGCAGCAAGACCACTTGGGTTCCTGAGCTAACTCCAGAGGAGTTAACTGGGGTACCTTTACTCTGTACTACAGCGCAGTGTAGAAATGCCCAATATATTTCTGTAGCCATCTGGTTGCCTGCATCTCTATTCTGGCTTCCAACAGTCTGCAAAGCATTGAAATGCCGAGGGGATCTCCTCTTAGCTCTGTCAGTCACCCCCATGAAGTACTGACATTTTGTCATGGTCCACATCAGCGGTAAGGCATGGTCTCGATACACTGCATATTGAGACCTGCGTTATAAAGGAACACATCCTCACCGTTCTCTAATGGGATAGGGACAATGACTGCATAAAGATCGAGTACATAATAAAAGTTCTCCTTACTATTTAGTTTCCCATTAGTATAGTTACGTCAACAGCCTCCTAGCTATCATGTAAGTATTTACATATCCAGGCTTCTGAATAACTACTGTTATCTGTGGAAATGTGTGTTTTAGACGAGGTCGCAGCTTCAGTTGTGTTGTATGCCAGTTACAGCGCACATTCCTGGTGCACACAAGCAGCTGCTTGCAAGCAAGCAGAGCCCTGGTTTCAAGGGGATCCAGGTGGAGCACGGCTTGTCACCATCCGTCTGTTAGCAGCCACATTGTCTACATGTACAAAATGGGAACTTCTAGCTAGTGTTTTTTTTGGCGGAAACTAACCTCACATTGAAACTGTGAATTAAAATTGCTGAGGTTGTACTTGTGGTGAGCACATGTATTACCACATCTGCTGTAGAAACTGTTCTTATACAGACAGAAAGGATCATGCAGGGGTCCATAGATCACATACGCCTCAGAAAAGCTTAACCATCTACAGTGATTTCTCAGTTACTGAGAAAGGGTGACAGATCAGGTTGTGGGTGCCCCTTCAGAAACAGCTCAGCACTTTAAGCTGAGGGTATTAAATGAAAGCAAGCACCTCATGAACGGGGTAGTACAACCCTTGGGGCTGTTTCCACTCCTGGGCTGTTACATGTGTTTTTCTAGGGCATGGAAACGTCACTCACACTCTCTTCTGCCCCCAGGCTTTTTTAAGGAGAAGCACCTTTGACTGTTGCCCAAGAACCAGGCAGAGCACAGGGTGAAGTCACCTTGCTGTTTTCATGCAGGATCTGATTCAGCTGATCTGGTCTCGTTGGGCCTGGCAGTGCCAACCGTGAACGGATGCCATCCCCAGCCGCGGCCCCTCAGCTTGCCCCCTGTGCTCTGCGGTCCGGAGGGGTCTCATCCTCTGAGGAGGGCGTGCTTGGGCCCCTCCAGCTCCCCTGGGCGAGGACTCAGCACTCCAGTGCTGGGCACACTAGTGCTAGCAAAGCTGGCTTGTTTTTGAGCCGATTCCTTGTGCTTCTAGTTCACCTGCAAGCCTGGGTACCTGTTATCTGGGTAATTCTGCTGTCCAAAGTGTCTGAGCCCCTGCTGTGCTCCCTTGTGCCCTACTGCCTTGCATCAAGGAGAGTCAGTGGTTGCTGTTCCTGACTCATCAGCAGGAATGAAACATGAGTTACGGCTGAAGTGTGAAAACACTACATCAGCTATAGAAACCAACTGCAGCTGACATTCGGGAAAAGACACATTTCTTGCAAGTTGTGCCAATGTCCTTATCGCCCCTGTCCACTCAGCTGCTTAAATACAGCATTCAGCTTCAGGATGGCAGGGTGAATAGTAGAGCAGACTGGAAGTGAAACACAGTTCTTACAAGACTTAATTTATGATTATCTGAATCGATAGCACCAACTACACTGAAATGCATAATCATGTCAGATTGAGGCATTATATTTATCCTCCTTCTTTGTTCTAGACAGAACAGAATGATGCAACTAGGTCGAGGCGTCATTCCCTTCTGATCTGCTGCCACTACCTTCCTGCACGTAAAGTGCAGCCGGAGTCAGAAAGTGACTTTGCAAAACCAGCATCTTCTTATACAGCAAGATAAGCTTGCTGTAAGCATTTACAGTTTATAGTCTGTAGAGCTACTCAGCTGACCTAGTGTAGGTGTCTGCTTCGGGATGAGCCAAACAGTTCTTCAAGCCTCACTGAGTGTATTGACTAAATTTTTCATTGGCTATAATGGGAGCTTAGACTAGTAGTGCCTGAAGGAGAGACCTGTTCAGGTATATTGTTGATATCTCTAGGTATATAGGTATCTTTTTTTTATATATGCCTGTTAAGTCTCTCATCAGTTACTCATCTATTTTATGCTTGACAAAGTGCAAACCCGTCTTCACATACTGTGGTGGCATAAATTCTTTCAGCAGTTTGCACTTCAAACAAGCACACTGGACAGAAGAGGCATTTTGTTGTATTCGATGTTGGGGAAGCACTTGTGTGGTTTAGCAGTCTGTGTGTTAATTCTTATTCCCCTTCTTACTGCATTTTGAATATTTAAAGTTAATTCCTTATGGCAGATTCTTGATGTATACTGTACACTGCCCAAACTGAGGAGAAGTGATGAGATGGAAAACGGAGGAAGGAGGGATGGAAGAGGGACATGCTTGTGGAATGTGCTAGTATATTGCAAATTAAACTTTCCCTTTCAGACCACTGATCAAGCAGTACTCTGATTTATTTTTGTTCTTAAATAATTGTTCCATTCCTACTGTAGGCTTGTGGTGCCCCGAGGTAACAGGGAAGGAACTGGGACAAGCCATTGCAAAGGCAGGGCGGCTGTGGAGGGCTGCAAGGCTTCGTGTCAGAGAATGATAGGACTGCTTGGAGAACAGGCCAGCTTCTGTGGTTTATAGATTTAGACAGGAAAGAGTATTTAAAGGGTATATTGAGGTATGACTGGGGATGCTCTGGCTATTTGTTTACACATCATCAGATTTTCCTAGAGTTACAGCTTACCTGCTTTGATAGGAATCCTAACCTTATGACAGGAAAAACCAAACACATTGTGTAAACGAGCAGTGTAATGCAGCATGGGTTATTAAAAACCATATTCTAAATTTACATCTAAACCCTAGGTTCACACAAGGGCTCGTATATATACACTTAGAGGCCTGCTTAGGAACTGGAAAGTAGGTTATTGATGTTGTATTTCACGAACTTGGTTGGAAAAGTAATCTTGTTCAGGTTACATAAAAGACAATTGCTTTTAATCCCTTAGAATGTGTGGACTTATCTTGGAAAATGACACATGCCAAATCACAGTCTTCAATATATGAGAGATGATTCCAGCACTGCTTAGAGTTTAGGTTTTAGAAGATAAGAATAATATCTCCTAAAATTAAACATAAGGCATGCAAAGAAGTATCAGTGAATGAAGGAGTAATGAGGGAGTGGAATGAGAAATTGAATGTAAAGTCTTATATTTGATGTTTTAAATCTTGATTCACATCTTTACAGGAGTAAACCTTAGCTAAGATTAAAAAAAATAATCAAGACAATCACAAAAAAAAATGTTGCAGTCTGTTTTTTGAGACCTGCTAGAACCAAGAAAGAATAAATGCAGTTGCTTCCTCCTTGTGCATTTGTGAAGTAATACACTGAGTGAGTGTAGGTAATCTTTCCGCTACAGAAAACTAAGACCTAGCTTTAATTAGCAATCTTCACTATTAGAGAGGATGTATAAGTGGTTTGGAGGATTTAACTTGAAACCTGGATTTTGGGTTGAATTTGCAATTAAGTAAAAGTCGTGGAGGTGGTTTTTTTTTGTTTCTTTGTAAACTGAGGACATTTGGGATGGAAGTCACTATGGGAGAAGAAGGGAAATAATGCAATCTTGGTCACTTTTTAATTTAAAACTGTTCTTACAATACAGATGTGTATAGATGTGTTTACATGTGCAGCAGAAAGACTCTCAATTTTCTCTCTTTCAGCATGCAAGGGAATTTGATACAACAAAGTTACTTAATTAAACCTGCCTTTTTAGTTCAAGTAGGTACTTCAACTATAGGGTTTAATTCCATTTCAGCCTGTCTGCAAAACAGCTAAGAACTCCAGCATCTTGAGAATGGTTTTGATACTACGCATACTAATGTCTCCGGGCCCTAAGATGATGTAGGTTGCATATACATGAAAGTTTCCAAGCTTTAAACAGGCAGTAAGTGACAATTCAAAGACTGTTTCTTGAGGCCATTAATTGACAATGGTAATAGATGACAATTCTCATGCATACACAACCACTGTCAAAAGCCTTAAAAGCAAGCACACGAAGTTGGATATTCTATCTGAGCTTCCTTTGGCTTTGATATTCATTAGTGCACCTGCAAAAGTGCATCTAATCTGCAGGACTCACTCAAATATCTGTAAAGGCATTTTCAAAGAGTTGAGTTCTGTTGTCATTCCTCCTAGCATGCTGAATTGTGGCTTAGTGCTAGCTACTGCTTTTTCTGTGGTTTACTGAAGTTCTGCCAGAAGGTAAACTGGGCTGCAGTCCAGTGTCCACTGAAGTTAATACAAAGATTTCTGTAGACTTCAGCTGGAAATCAGATAATGCACTCTCACTTCTCTTGAAGTTAATGTTAAGTGACTCTGAAAACACATACTGGCTGGAAAGGCTGGGTTCCAAGATTAGAATTCTGACACCCAATATATTATACATAAAATACTTAACACACTGGAAAAAATAAAGAATGAATATGGTTTCTCATCAAGCATAAAGATAATAGATAACGTAGGACAAAGGAAGTAGGGATAGTAGAAACTAGAATGGAGAGGAAAAGCATCTGGTGAATTAATACAATCATAATGAAAGAATAGAGAAGTCAAGGATTCATGTCACTAAAGCAACAATGCACACGTGGGATTGCACTAATGTATTCATATGGTGCTATTAAAGTATCAGAAAAAGAATTAAAAAGAAATACAGAAAAAACAAAGTGAAAGAAAAAGGTTCAATACATTATCCAAAATGTCCTAATCTGTAAATAAAAAAAGCGGAAGTTAGACAAGTTTTTTAGGAAGTTTCAAAATCCTATTTTTCATATTAATGGATGGGCTAGGAATAAGAACAAGCAAAAACATAACAAGGATTACAGAGTATCACATACTTGGTTATCAAATACCAGACCATAACTGAAAAAATTCTGAAGAACGGGGCAAATGAACACACATGATGTTCGTAAATGCAAGGCTGGATATATTACAGAGAAAAGTCATTTATCCACTTTATTAATTTTTAAGTTTATGGTCTCCAAAAAGGGCCTTTTGAATTACTCTTGACAATTCAGTGAGGACCTTTTTCAGATGTATAGCCTGATCAGGAAAGAACATGGGATGGAAAATATTTAAACAGAATGGAAAAACATGCTATACTATTTTTTTTTTTTTACTCTCTCTATATATTAGTAATACAAATTCATAAGAGTACTGTGCTTATGGGGATCCAGCAAAAGTGATGTCTGTGAATCAGGACATGTAAAACTTACCAAAAAAACAGTGATGGAACACACTGGAATTATTTCATGTAGAAGGAGGATAATAAGAGGAAATCTGATGATAAAATATATATGGAATGATGAATACTGTATCAAAGGCAGACCAAAACCTAGTCATCATAGGTCTGATCCATCCTATCTAATTTTGGATGCTTACAGTATGGATGTCTATGAGTGAAGTAGTCAGCTTGGGCTCCCTTTAAGGCCAATGGAGAGAAATAGGTGCTGTTAGGGAATGGTTCATCTGACCTGCTGACTTCAGTGGCTCGAAAGGGAACCCAGGGAGGGAAGGTCTGCTGAGCTTTGGTCAGAGGAATCCCATGCTGTGTTTCTATAGACAAGAAATCAGTCACTGAATCAGGGGGCGTGAAGTTAAAAATTGGCTGGATAAGAAGATATCTTTTTACAAAACCTCTTACAGTGGAAGTAATTTTACACAACCACTGGGTTATGCACTCTGGCACGCAGCACCCAGTCTTGCAACATTCATTGCTGGTTGGGGTGTAAAGATAAGACACAACAGGTCCTTTCAATATTACCACACTTCGTTCCAGAAAAAACCCAAACACTTTTGGAGAAGACATAAAAGTATTAATTCACAAAGATGTATTTCATCTAAAGAGGCTGATCTCAGCCTCCTTCCAAAGACAGAACAGCTCCCTTGAGAGTAGGGGAACTGGGCTTTGGCTCTGCACTGGCCTCCAGAGACACCTCTCTACTCCTGCTGACTGTAGGGGATGATTAGGAAGATCATTCTTCAAGGATTCAAACAGACTAACTAGGAGGATGTGCATGGATAGTTTTGGATAGAAGATAAGCCCTGTTTGCCTCCTGTCTTCCTCTGTGATACCTAAAACTGGTTCTGGTGGTCATTTGACTTGTTTCTTTAAGGAAAAATACTTTGTAGTGTAAATGTTGTGCTCTTTGTACAGTTATTTTAGTATTTAGAAGAAAACAGATTTTCTAAAATTAAATGTTTGAAGTCTTATGTGTTTGGTTTGCCTTATGTCAAAATTGTACAGGCATAAAAATGAGTCAGGCAGTAGGGGATGAGCAACTCTCAATGCAAAGAACAAGAAAATGTTTGTCACTGTCCAGTGACACAGCATTCACATGATACCGGAAACTACAAATTGTTAATGGTGTTATAGCAACCTCATTGCATTGCCAGCGTGATGTTAAAATCTCTAGCGTTTGCTCAGTGGTCTCAGGTGGTGTGCTGTGCATCCCTGAGTATTTTGTAATACTTTTCTGCTCTCCTCTGAGCGCTGGCTTAACATCTAAAATAGCGCTCTCTTTACCAGACAGACATTTGTGTCATTTTCATATTTTTTAATTTTGATTGCTGTAATAGCATGACACATTTTCAATTTTGGGTTCAGCTGAAGGATAAATAACACAGATGATGCAAGGAGCGTCTGTTCATTTCACCACTGAGAAGGAATCATTGGCTGTTTAGTCTTGCATTGAGCATAGGAGTGGCAGTTCCCATACGTTACATCACTTTGGACTCCTGTCTTCATTTTTGATTACCAAATTTTGAAAGTTTCCAGATTTGGGTTTTTGCTCTGGCAAAATCTTATTGCAGGAATGAGTAAGCATTTCGGGTTTTGGTCTGAGGACTCTGCCCTTGTAACGTTATCTTTGTTGATACGGAATTAATTTTCCACCTGAAATCACGATCCTCTGCCTTTATTGCATTATAATCCTCCCCAGAGCAACCATTTGTGATACTGCAGGCAGATTATGACTTCAAGTGAAGAATAAGCTTCAGCAAACAGAAGCAGATGAGCTCTTAAAGAGATAAAGATTCCATTTTCTTGCTAGCAAAAGAGAAAAATATATAAAATACAAAGGAGAAGCACTGTCTATAAACAGACTTTTCTGGAAGTCACAAGTGACTTTTTCGTATCGAAGCATAATAATCAGTAAACCTTGAAGTATTTTGAGGTGAAGTCATTCAGTGAGAGAGACCCACATACTTAAATCCCTATTTGGCATGTGTCTCTAAGCACTTTTAGAGCTGCTTA
Source organism: Pluvialis apricaria (assembly GCA_017639485.1). Taxonomy (NCBI): domain Eukaryota; kingdom Metazoa; phylum Chordata; class Aves; order Charadriiformes; family Charadriidae; genus Pluvialis; species Pluvialis apricaria. The sequence continues at coordinate 101,761,677 of CM030009.1, forward strand.
GCTTCTACCAAATTCTTCTGTTACATAAACATACTTTCCCGAAGAGTTTTATCCAGCTAATGGGGATGGGAGCATGGTGAGGGAGCAGCTGCTGCCCAGGGCATATAACCAGACTTCGGCCAGTAGCCATCATCTGTAAATGAATCATAATGCATTAAACATTTAGAAAATATCTTCTGATTTCAGAACTCAGAATAGATTTGTTGGGTATTTTGGTCTCTTAAGGAATATTTTCTTTTGCTATGAAATAATCCCTGATGCACACTAACATTTTTTGTAAAAGAAAATTTCCACAAGAAATAAACTCTATAATAGCAGGCTTCCTGTGTTGTATTTTTCCCTGTCATCCTGAATTGTCCTAGTATCCCATTGAACGATACAGCTTGTAAGTATCTGTTAGCTATTTCACAGTGTAGAATGCAAATGGGGCAATAAGTTTTCCCATTGTAATAGTGTGGGAGAGTATATCACACATGTACATCTTTGAAAGTTTAGAGATCTTCCAAAATCCGTGCAGGTCTGCTGGCTGCAGTGGCTTCCACTATGCTGCATGTGTTGGTTGCTAGGGACAGGGTCCTGCTTCCATTAAGGTATAGGGAGTCAAAGCCTCGTCCTACCTATAGTCTGAACGACTCCATTGTCTCAGTAGAATAGGAAGGATCATAAGAAAGGATTCAGGAAATCTTGGTGGTATCTTTCCATCTTACGTATTTCAGAGCCCTGATGTACCACATACATGAACCTCCCAGATGGACTAAGCAGAGCTGGGCTTTATTCCTGTCCCTCCTGTCCAGTGTCTGAAAGTTACTTCAGCCGATACTTCACCTTGGCACTTCAACCTTTTCACATCATCTGTTGCATGCAATGTGTATCTGTATCAATTACTAGCATGTGTATGTAAATACAAGTTAATGTGTTTTGGCTATTTAGGGGTACATTTACTTAATGGGGCAAACCTTTAAATAATAAAAATAGCTGTCTTTCTGAGTGCCCAGAACAGGTTGCCGCTCTCTTCCATTGCAGCCTCATGAACATTAGAGGAGTAAATCCAATTTGCACAGAGCCATACATCTGACTTTTGATTGCTTCAATTTACCAGCATAATAACATTTAAGCATAACTTTTTTATGCTGATTTCCTAATTAAAACAAAACAAAAGCAAAAGCAAAAGCAAAACAAAACAAAACACAAAAAGCAAACCAAAAGCTAAGGAAGGTGGAAAAAAGAACAGCAGGTTTATATAAAAATGTATTGCTCCCACTAGTTTTTAGCTGCAGGAACTCAGGATATTTAGATTCATAGCATAAATTTCTGCAGTTTTAGCTAAAATCGCACCTTGCAGAAATTTGATTCTTTATATGGACCAGCCATTTCTGAGTGCTGGGTTTGTTGCATAAGGACTTCAGCAGAGATATTTTACTAGAACGGAAAAGAAGGTAGAAAATTCATAACTGTTGCATCTGTTCTTGGTTTTGAAAGGGAATGTAGTTCTTAAACTGCAGACTGTCACTAAAGACATAGATTTGCCTCACTTATTCTGAAAGCTGATGTGACTAAGTGAATGAAACTCTTATTTACAACCTGGCCAAGTTTGATATCAACCAACTTTGTATTCGGTACAAATGACGCGTGGTAGGCTCGTGCATGCTCATGATGGTTGGCATAGAGGAGACAGTACAATGAGCGAATGCTCACTGTAAATGCTCTGCAGGTCGCAATACAGGGCGAGCATTATATGTGTTGCCATTAAAGGAATGAAATTCTGTAAGGCTATGAGACATTCTGGATGATGCTCAGAAGTTTTCACAGCAAGCCTCTAAAAAGTTTGTGAAGGGCAGCTTTTCCTGAGTTTATTAATTTGGCCAAATATACATGTATTTATCAGATGATAGCAAAAGACAGCACTCTGTCTTAATTATTGTATTCCAAGTAGTAAGGTCTCCCCACAAATCTAGCAGCATCAGAACTCTTAACAAGAACTGTTAGTCATAATTAAGTGTTGCAAGCTACTAATTTTTCTTCACTTTCATTCTCAGGAAAAAATGCACCTTTTCAGCTCATGCTCTTTAAAACAATTTCTCAGGAGGCCAAGAATTAACCTGGAAAATTTTAATTATAAATTTTAAATTAGAACTATTTAGTTATAAATAACTAAAAGTGTGAGCTTATAAAGAAAGCAACAGGAGTTACTGCTACTAGCTGTGTCAACAATAAATATAATTGAGAAATATAAACTAAATGTGATATTAATAGCACTTGGCAACATCTCTTTATTGTTACATGCAGTATATATGGACAATATATTAATTTAAGATGAGCATGCTTGTACCTCAAGTCATTGTTAAGATCCTGTATGATTTTTCTGTTGTTACATGGGTACATTCTGGGAGATGTCAAACATGATGATTACTTTTTCTGTTACAGGGCTTTAGATCAAGTCCTCGTCATGCTAGAAGACGTGTAGCACCTCGCCTTGAAGAAACACAACCTATAGTGGAAGCTCACCACCTAAGTGAGCAGGAAACTTCTGTAAGAAAAAGAAAAATCAAGAAAAGCAGCCGAGTTCAACCAGAATTTTATCATTCTGTTCAAGTTACCCCAACTCGAAAACCTGTAAGTATTCTACCTTTAGAGATAAATAGCACTTAAAGTATAGTATAGAGGCATATAATATAATTCTAATTTTTGGGGCATCCCTATTCTGTTCCTCAATTTAAAAACTTTTCCAGTTCTCATGTTCAGTGAATCTAGATATAAGTTTGTCAGACTGTATTTAATGTTGATTTGTAACTCCAAAAAATCCTGTTCTGAAGACGGTACTTTAATTTTGATTTTTATTTAATGTTCAGTCTATAGTCAATATGCAAATAAGACTTCATTTGATAGTTTTATAGTGATATTACTTAAGAGATTTTTATAGCATACGTGTATGTTATTGAAATACCTCAATTAGGTTTATCAGAGATTCTATGTTCTGAACCAAATCTATATTACATCTCATTACTAGATGCAATTTTGAGATCTCTTCTGCTTTATACAGTATTTACAATCTTTCTGCTCAACAAAACTTGTATCAAGTCTCATTGTTCTTTGCTCCTCAGCTTGATCTACACTCAGTTCTTTTAATATTGGTAACCTACTTTTAGTGAGGAAACATGACAATTCGTTGAAACGCTTACACAATTCCTAATGTAAATCCACGTGAAGGTATATCCTGCAGACATAATGCATTTCTCTTTTTAATGAGAGCTCATTGCTTTGACGCATTTGCTGACTAACCTATCTGTGCCAATGTTAACGGGCTTGAACTACTTCTATTAAGCCAGTATTATTAAAAAGGCAACTATTGAGCGTACCCTAAAAAAGATTATCTTGAGGTTGCTCCAACCTAACTGAACTTTCCTAGATTTGTGTTAAATGAACACCAGGAATTATCAGTAAGCTCTGAAGTTGATTTGAGAAAGAGCATTCCCTAATGGAAGTACATTGCCTGAGAGAGCAAGAAACTTGTGCAAGGAAAAGAAAGACAGAGCTGCAAAGAACTGCCAGAATTTTTACCTTTTAGCCAATACATTTTGTTTCTCTGCTTTCACCTCACTAAGCCCCAATTTCCTCTGTTCTCTCGTGCTTCTACTTATTATTTATTATACTCTGCTGCCGTTGCTGTGGTTTAATTTGATTTGATAGATTCGTCTTCTGCTCTTCTTAAAGGATCTGCTCTTCCTTTCTTCTTAACCATCTCCCTTTCACTCCCATCCTATCCTGCTCTCTTAGACTACTTTGTCTAACTTTGTTATTCTTACTAGGTGTCCAGCCTCTCACCAGGCTCTCTTCTGTTCATTACTTGCTTCGTGTCCTTTCCCCGCTTTGTTGTCCTTCCTTCATCTCTTCCATCATCTCCTCTATTATTTTCCATTCCACTCCTGTTTTTGATTCCCTTTTTTGTTTGATTGTTCTTATTTTGTCTGTGGTAGGTCTATGCTGAGGATAAGCCTGCCTCTAATTGCTGAGGCTATTACCAACTGCCACTGATTACTAACATGGGGAAAAGAGCATCAGTGGCGGTGAATTAAAGAGCTAAAACTGTGGAAATGGTCTAAGCAGCAAAACAGGGTTTGAAGGCTGCATTAGTGAACCTAAGAAAGCCCTGCTTTTCCCCAAAGTCAGTAACATGTCAGCGACTTCAGGACCAGCAAAGAAAAAAAAGTGTAAGACTAGACAGTGCACCGTGTTACTATATAACTTCATTTTCCTATCATTTAATGGATTTATGCTGTGTCTGACAAGACCTACCACTGAAACAATAATAAATCCCAGATTTAGAGAAAACTTCTCTCAGTGCTGTCACTATTATGTCACTATTTAGAAATTGCTTTTGCAGTATATCTTTTATGCAACGTTATGTAGTTCTTTTGATAGCCTTTCGTTCTACAGCCTTGATGAACTCAAATTTCTACAAAAAAAGAATAAATCATTGTCTTTATCAGACTACTATCCAGAAAACATAAGTCACCAATTTAATTTCTCATGGACGTTGTAAATTATTCTGAATGTATTATTAACGCCATGGTGACAGGGTGAGTAAGGTTCATGCCATGACAAATCACTGCAGCATTGTGAAGTTCCACACAGTCACAATGTCGTCCATCCTGCAGTTTGTCGCAGCTTCGTTCCACTTAGTTTCAATGTCTCAAAGATGAGACTTTTGGCCTTTATCTTTGTACAGTTTTACATGATTCAGTGCCAGAAATGCTCTTGATAGTCTGCATAATTTCTTTCCATTATTTCTTCCTGTTATTCCTAGCTCTGCCCACTTGAACCACTTTAAATAAATCATCTGTTGTCTTGATGTTTACACTATGGAAATATTTGTAGGCAGCTATGGCCATATCCTGCTTAGTCATCTGTTGAAAAAAATTATGTATGATGTCTGCTAACTAGAAGACAAAATTTCTCCTCATAAAACAGTTCTTCTCATCATTTTTGTTGCTTTTTTCCTACTCATGCTTTTTAGTCCACATTTTTTGACAAGAGAGAATGTTATTTCCAAAGTTACTGTAAAACGGCCTTATGGAAACATATTTCTTTACTCCAAGAAATTTTTGACTGATCAGTCCTAAAATATATTAGCCTGTTTTGTTTCTGTATTAAGATATATGTTTAAAGACTTTTCAGATATTTCATTAGAAGTTTTGTTGGGTGTTTAGATGCTAGGCTTTCTTATTACTGCTAATTTAGGCTATTTTGTATTTGGTTGTTGTGTCTAAATCTTGTTTTGCAGTTTCCTAGCCACGGCTATAATTATCTGAATTTGCTTGGATTACTTGTCACTTCCTGCGTAGCAATCTCAGATCTTTCCAGTATTGTCCCCGTTCTTGTCAGAACTAAATTAGGTGTAATTGTGTGTATGGAAGTAATCCTGCTGAATAAAATAATTGCTCCCCTTGAAAATCTGCATGACCAGATCTTTGCAGAAATAGAACATTAGTTTTCTCTGAAAATTTCATTATTTTTTTACACCTTCCAGGTCATTAATGAAGACATTAAATACATTTCATCCTAATACTGATCCTTACCAGATGGAGTTCATAGCCCTTTTCATTTTATTTTATTCATCTTACTGCAGTGCAACATCAACATAATGGTGTGTAGCTTACCCCTTTTATGGCACGTTGTTATATCTTGTGTCCTGTTGGTCACCCTGTCATTGGTGGCTGTATCATTTGTGCTGACATTCTCTATAGGTGACAGTTTTACATCAACTTCACGCTGAGGAGAGTACAGATACCTATTACTGGAGTGTGCTTTGAATTTTTGAACACAATGTAGAACTCTAGAGAAGAAACAGAACCGTGTTCTTTAAATTAGCATGACTTCATCCAAGGCAAAGGAGTGTCACATATCACTCCTTTCAAGAATCAGGTAGCTGATTCTGTAAGGGTAGTTAAATTTTCTGAAGGTGTGGAAAGATGCGCAAAAGTTTCCTGTTGTGAGCTCGCTGCTGTCTAGCAATACTTCTCTGGGGCAAATTTTAAACTACAGGTTTTATTACAAGCATTTTGCAAATATTATCTATATTTTAAATAGTGGTCAGCTCTGAAGCAACAGTATAAAACTCTGCAAATTATTAATCGCTTTTTTTCCTGTGCTGGCCTGGAACCAAAAGATGGCCTTGAGTTTGTGTAAACATATCTGGCTCCTGAACTGTAGGGTCAGTTAGACATACAGTTCGGCCAAATTCTAATTTCACCTGTATGTCTAAATACATAGTTAAAAAGAGATGCTGTCAAAGCAGTGTCTTTTGACATCTCCATTGTTAAACAGCTTGAAGGGCTCCTAAATTGCCTGACTTATGCAGCCACCAAGGATTATTTAAGATCATGAGAGGTAGTTACAAAATTTGCACTTGCATTTGTCATAACAGGATCACTGTGAGATGTTCGGCAGATGAGACTACAGAGAGTGGGGCATAAATAAACCTGGTTCCTTCGCATTCAAATGTGAAATCCCTGTTTCTACTCAAAAGCCTTTTACTTTACACACCCAAACTTACTGGTCTATTTTGTCCCAGCGCTGTAGCGACAGCATATACTGAGGTGATTATCTAGTGAATACTGTTAAAAAAAATGTAACTCTACATTAACCTTAACCTACAAAGAATAAACTGATGACAAATAATGATTATTAAGGATGATCTCAGAAGGATTGCTGCTTGTAGGTATCCCTCAGTGTCTCCTAATGACCCTGTTTCTAATTATTTAAAGACTACCATTTGCTGAAGCAATTTAGATCCTTAGGGGTGGGTGCAGCATTGCTACAATTCACTACAAGGGAACCAAGGGGCAGGTCAGATGTCTGGGAGGACACGTGAAGAATCTACTGATGTGAGCAGCTTCATTTGGCTCCACTGAGACTATTCCCATGACTAAAGTGAAGCTTGCACTGTAAAGACTCTGATGATGCAAGCTTGAAAGCAAAGTTAATCAGTTCCTAATGCATGTAAAACCACGAGCTGTCCCATCCATGGTCTCACTCAGCTATCCTGGTTTTTGCTTTTATGTGTTTAAGCGTTAAAACTTATGAGAAAAACAGTATTACAATTCTGTAAGAAAAACACTGAGGTGGTTTTTCAAACATCTGATGCCAAATCATTTATAGAAGTCTGGGTATATATGTATAAGTCTGACACTTACCTTGCTTGAGATTAAATTTTTCATATGGATGAAGTTGTTCTACAGGGCTTTTTAAGAGTTTTTTATACGTCCCATTAAATAATTGCCATTGCATTTTATGGATTTCCATTAACTCTTACTCTGGTGTTATTTACTAGTTTTCCAACACCATGATGTACTTTATATGATATTTGAATGACCCAATACATATGACATAGAAAAATTACTCTGCACAATCACCCTGCACAAGACTTGGTTAATTCCAAGTATTACAGTATCACAGTATCGTCAGGGTTGGAAGGGACCTCTGGAGACCATCTAGTCCAACCCCCCTGCCACAGCAGGGACACCTACAGCAGTTGCACAGGACGGCGTCCAGGCGGGTTTTGAATGTCTCCAGTGTGGGAGACTCCACAACCTCTCTGGGCAGCCTGTGCCAGTGCTCTGCCACCCTCAAAGTAAAGAAGTTCCTCCTCATGTTCAGATGGAACTTCCTGTGCTCAAGTTTGTATTAGCTATTTAATCTATAGATTGCATTCATAGCTTCTTTCTTTTGGAGACATCTGCTTTTGTTGGATTGTGCCTTCAGTGAATCACATATAGAAGCAAATATGGCAAAACATTATCATATAATCTTCCACTTTCAGCATTTTTATTAACACTGTATTAATGTTCTCAAAACGTATGACAAAGCTGTGAGCTACCAGCCTCTGAATATACTTGTGTGTGTATACACACACACACACACACACGTGTCCCCTCTCTCAGGATAATTTGAGCACAGCCACAATGAAGAAATACAGGGAACATGTGAATGAATATAAAAAGGGAAAAAAGGACTGCAATTTTTGCTTTAAGACCTTAAGGATATAGATGAGGATTTTGAAAAGCACCTGAGAGTTTATTAGGTTATTGATTAGTAAAGTTTTTAACAAGATTTAAGCTTCTAGCCACCTTAAACATTTTTTAAAATATCTCAAGCAACCTATTTTAGGTGTGTAGGATCTTTGCAAATATGACTATAAATGCTAAATCCAGTCATCTTTGAAATGAAGAGAAAGCCTTCAGTGGTCATTGGGTTGACTTCAAAGGTACCTCTTCTTTTTCCACACATACACACGCCTACCAAGAGACTGTTTACATCTCTCTCTCTTGGACTGTTGTGTTTTATTGCTTTTCTTATAGCAAATAACTCCTCACTGATAAATTCTTCATAAACAGTTCATCACAAAGACTTCATTTTCCCGCTGTTCTGCTAGCTTCTGTGACCTCCTCCCTTGCTGCCTGCTCCCGATTTCCTCTTGGCTGCTTTTCCATCTCCACCCTGCAGCTCAGCTATTGCATGGTAGCAATTGCCCGTTTCTTCCACTCCTTTTGCCCAGCTCCTAGGCGGTTTAGATTTTTTGAAGGACTGTCTTAAAGGTGTATTGTCGTGAGTTTCACTAGGCCAAGGAGGTGATGTGTTCACAACTTTAAAACTACTTTTTGTTAAAACACAATGGTAACATGTTGAGAATTAGATTGATCTGAGATTTAAAAATATTGTTGAGTTGTCTTACTAGTGATTTTTTTTTCTATGGATGAATTTTGTCTGTATCAATTTTCATTCCTGGGACAAATGCTTATCTCCTGAAAATGGGATGAGAGTTTAAACCAGCCTGGCTCTGTTTGATCTAAAGTGTTGAAAGTTAGGGTCAAAAAGTGCACCATCAGCACGAAGCTAAGACAGCAATCTTTGTTGTAGGATGTGACTTTGACTTCTATTCTCTTTTACAAGCTCAGAAAAAAAGAAAGCAGCAGAGCTAGTCTTGGGGGGGCGGAGGGGGAAGCAAGCAGCATAGCCAATTACACTCTTTTTGATGTAAAAATAGTGCTTACTATCAAATAAACACCTTTGACATCACTTGCCAGTATGGTGGTTTGCTCTTTCTAAACTGTGGATTACATTTTTGTTCAGATTGCAATAGCTTCATGATAAACCTGACTTTGCATCATATTGGTCCTTGGAGGTGAAGCTAACTTGCTACTAAATTAGAAGTGAATGAGAGAAAATATTCTTCAACAGTTGTATCAAAGAAATAGAGTTGTAAAACCCTGGCTTGAAAAATGTCTAATACTTTTTTTCCACACTATCATTTTGCCATAATTTGTATCAACTGGGATTTTGTGTTCATTCATAAAATTATACTAAATGTACGCAGCATAGTCTCACTGAGAAATTAAATTTTTAGCTGTTCAGAATTTTTCTTTTTTAAAATCCCAGTGTCCTTCCTTGAGAGCTAGTAATATAAGCCCAAGCTGCTAAATTATGCTAGAGGCCTTAATTGTATGAAAAAATGTTTCATGTAAGTAATCATAAATAGTAAATTCTCTACGGTAGCTAATGGCAGGTTGAAAAAAACATATTAATGAGCTCTAATTTTGTTATGATGGTGTTGTTTGCACGACTTAAAATGACCAGTAATTGTCTCATAGATGCATAGTAATTATAGTCTAAATGCAGATGTTTCCTTTTCCTTTGCTGCTACAGGAGTCACTCTTCGGAGTTGTATTGTGTAACATCCTACTGTGGCACATAAACAGTACATCTTTATATAGCAAGGGACTCCCTTATCCGTTCGTATTTATATATAACATTGCACATGGGTATTATGTTAAAAGAATAGTTTGGCAAAGGCAAGTTTTCAAACGTTAGCAAGTGCTGGAATTAAGGTTACACGTGCAGCTTTAATTCAGTCAATTATGCATCTGCATTGTCATACAGACTTTAATTGTATGATGGCATACTGTTTTTTCACAGGCTGTATTCTGTATTCATCATAGGATGGAAGTGCTCTTAGGATGACTCTTATGTGTAGGAGTTCTGCTGCAGAAGTTGTAAAGTGTGTAAATGAATACAACGGGAGATTGCAGGAAGAGAGGATCTCTTATTTTTTTAAAAAGCAGTGAGTGCTGCCTTAAAGACTGAAGGGTGGGCATCTCACTTTGACCTAAGTATCAAAATTGACTTCCTGGTTTCAGTTTGCATTCTGTGTAATGGGACAGATCATTAGTATTCATGAAGCAGTCAGATACTACTGCGCCACAGAACAGTCATGAAATAATAATTTCTTCTTCGCACCAGCATTTGAATAGCATGAAACAAGTTAAGTTCTGGGGTTGCCCACTGAAGAGACAATAACAAAATGAAATATTGAACAGCTGTTTATGAAGTGAATATCACCCATAGTTTGTACTAAGTAAGAGCAAGACACTGGGGATATAATAGTATACTATCACATCATTATGACTGCATCATGATGTACAAACAAACAGGCTGAACTAAGGTTGCACGGTGAACCTTGAATCTGGGATTTGGTAACATTTTAGTGCATGACTTTGCAATCTTAAGAAAAATATTTTAACAGGAACTTTGTGTTTAATTTCCTACTGTTGTAAAAAAAGTAAACTTAAACCCAACTCTGTTGTGTGGCTCATCAGCAGGTTTTGATGCTTGAACTAAAACACAGAAAATTCTGCTATTGGATTTCAGGGAGGGACTGACGATATTTCTATTCCTCCACATGAATCAGTAACATAGGGGAAGAGGTATTTTTTCTAAAAGAACTCTCAGATATTTGCTAATGGTGGAGTTCAGGTGAAGTTTCCATTTCCTAACAGGCTTCTGAGGGAGATGTGCTTTCTTGTGCCTATTCTTCCCAAGCATTGCTCTTTCTGCCCTGTCTCCTCTAGCCTGGTCCTGACCTGCCTCTGCCCCACCACTGGCTCCTTCCTCACTGCCCAGTCCTCTGCCGACCTCAGCCCTTCTCTTCTCGCTTTGGCAGTCCTTGCATCAGTCCTCCGTGTCACACCTCTTGCACAGCCCTTCCCAGGCTCACCTGGTCAGTCATCCCGTTGCTCTGAGGCACGTGTTCAGTCTCTTTGATTTCTGTGTCTCCCTGTGGCCTCTGGTTGCATACTCTATGCGTACCTTCTGTGGCTTTTGTCTCTCTTCTTGGAGACCTCCTCACACACAGTTTCTACCCTCCTTGTTCATCAGAGAACCTTGTTCAAAGCCTTTTGCTGAGGCAATACCAGTTTCACGCCAGCATGTCAGATCCTTAGCTCTCCCCAGCATTGATGGTTACTAGTCCCAGCTGGTACCTTGCAGGTCCATTTCTCCTTTAGTCTTTATCCACGGAGTCTGCTGCTCCCTTGAACACTTTTCAGCTGCAGCTCCCAGACTCTGCCAGTCTCGGTGTTCGCCCCTCAGACTGTCAGTCCCAGTGTATTTCTCTAGCCCTTTCCTCCAGTGCGCTGGTTCCGGTGTTTGTCCTCTCTATATTCAGATCATACAGCTTCTTCCTCTTGCTGGCTAAGCGCGGCCGAGCGAGTCACAGAGAGCATAAAAGAAACGGTCTCCTGCCTGGGAGGTCTGGTGCCTGCCCTCCCCTGTTCTCCATGCCTCTTGCCTGCACTGCCATCAGCCTGCAACCACAGCAGGTAACTATTAGATGGAAAGATTAGTTTTCGCTCCATACCTCCAGGCTGGAAGGATCCTGCTCAGCTCCTCGGTGGGGATGATAGGTGTCCTGAGAGCAGAGGTAAGAGCTGCGAGCGTGGAATTTGCTTGGTCAGTCCGTGATGGTGGGGTATTGGCCCAGCAGCTGTACGACCCCTGAGAGTCTCTGGTTAGTGGGTGCCTGAAGGGATTTTAGTTGATAAATTGAAGAGATTTTAGTTGATAAATTCAAACATGGCCTTTTAAAAATAAAAATCTGATAAAATCACACTGGTAGTCACCTGGGCTCTAGGAATAGTTAAATCAAACTATTTATCTTTGCAAAGAAGTACTATTAGCAGATGAGGAGAAATTAAAAGAAGTTGACTTGCTCAGCAAAACAAAAAAAAGACTGAGAGGAGGTACAATGCAGGCTATGAATGCATCAGGGAAGCAAAAAAGGTATTGAAGGAAACAAACACTGTTGTTGAAAAAAAACCCCAAAAGACCAGGAATAAGTTCCAGGTGGAAACTAGAGGAAGATTACTTGTAATCAAGAGAGCAGTAGGTTCTGGAGCAGCTTTCTCACCAGAACAGTGAGATCAGGCCCAAACTTTAAAAGCTTTACTTTATACTCCCTGATACCAGGGATAGCAGATGATATTTATATCTCAAAGACTTAGCACTCTGACAAACGTAGACAGATTTTTAACAAAGATGGCAAAAGGCCTATGTCTAGCTTGAAGGATATTCATATTTGAAGTATCCGTCCCAAAGCCTAGAGTCTTCTCAAAAAAGATCACTGGAATTTTTTTTTAGTGTTAACAAATAACTACTGGATATTTTAATCATCTCGCTCTCAGGCTTCTCAGTCAGCCTTTGACTAAAAATTTTCAAGAAAATTCAACCTTGGGCAGGGAATATTTTCAACCAAACATAAGGTAACTTAAAATGGATTTCATAAGAGAAAACAATCTGGTAACTTAATTATTAAGAGTATTACTAGTGTTCTGTAATTATAAGAACCTATATTTCAAACAGTTAAATGTTGATTGATTGCTGGATCAAGTCTTGAAACTTTGTTTTAAAACATGGGATTCAAACAGTTTGAAAAGAACAAATGAATGTTTAATTCTGTAAGGGGGAATATTATGAGTCAGGAATGTTAACAGTTGTTACTGAAAGCAGAATATCAATACCACTGGTTTAGATTTTCATTATGTCATTTTAAAAAAAAAAATCTAAGTCCTCCTTTTATTTTTTCTTGAAAACAATCTGTGCCCATCAGAAATTCAAAAGCTACTTAGAATTTTAATTTGCTCTCGCTATCCAGAGTGTTTTCATACTCTGATATACCTTTTATGGCAGGACTAACTTGGTTTTCTGTTAAAACATAGATAAAATAGAATACAATCTATAATAAGAAGTTTAGAAGGCTGAGGAAAATATTTGAAGCTAGATGATTTCTTATTCCAGACTCTTCCTCTGTTACATGGTTGGCCTTGTAGGCACAGCAGATAAAACTCTGTGTGCCTTCCTCAAACCTTAGTTGTTCTGTCACGTTATTCTCTTTTGTGTCTGGCAGATTAGGGGGATCTGAATGGATGCAAGATAGCTGCAATTGAAAATTAATATGAAATTTATTTTTAGGGAATGGAAGGGTTTTTTTTGCAACAGTTATATACAGCAGTCATCTAAAGTATATGCATTTCTTTCACAGAAATAATTCACGATTTTGAGACGATGAAATCCTGACATTTTAGGTATTAATATCTATGAAACATTAATTTTGAAACAAGATAATGATAATTATAATGGAAGTAGCACTTATATCTTGCTGATGGTTTTAGCATAAAACTCAACTAAAATACTTATTCCACATGCTGTAGCTTCCCAGATACTCAGAGCTCAAAATATTATCTTCCCATCTGCAAAACCTTCAGTACCTTTCTGTCAGCTTGTATAATGTAGGTAAGCTATTTCAAGATTAAATCCTGCAATTCATATTGAAAAACTAAATAGGGGAAATAGATGAGGAGTAAAGGACTGGATTAAATGTGTTACATATCAGGGCTGTCATGTTGACGATATTATTAATTTTCAATCCACATTTTTGTTAGCACAGTTTTACTAAGTAGCTTTCCAAGAGAACTGATGGCTTTGGCACAACATGGCTAGTTAAGCGGAGTATTATTTGGCCCCACTTACATACAGGTCTTGATTACACTGAATGAAGTATGCCTTGCTTTTCAATTTATTCATTTGAAAAAGAAAAAAGAGCAAGCAGGTTTTCCTTGCACACAACATACTTCAAATGCACATCAGGGAACTTTCTGCCTTATTTTTCTCTCTATGATGGCCATCTTCCTTGGCAGAAGTTGCTGAGATCTGTGGAGATTATCTTGACAGTATCTGATACCTCAGCTCATCTCACAGTTAACAGGGAATTACAAATGTGGAGCATCTCTCAACTTTCTGCTCCTGAGAGAGATCACTGATACCTGAAGTAAATGAAACAGAAACTCTACTTGCTGTAGTGTAATATTCACTAATTTCTTTTTTTAGCTACTAGAAGATGGTATTAGTTCAGACCAATAAGTACTTGAAATTTGGTCTATCTCTGCAGAAGTAGTAAGCGAGCTGCATTGTGGTTTCTGTTACCTCCATCGCACGTCTCATCCAGGGACTACTTCAATATTTTACCCAATTACTACTTAAAGCAGAATGTATAAGCAGTCATCGGAGCAGGGATCAGAACCCAGCACTTCATTCTCCCCAGAGAGAGCCTGGCATCTCTGATGCAGAGTGCTACACTCCCTCTTTCTCTTTTTCATTCCACACCAAGAAATCTTGAATTTTTTTATATTTTTTTTTTAAGCTGTATCACTTCCACATCCAGGAGGTTGTTGCAGAATAGTCTCCAGGCTGGCTGCTGGGTGATGAGGTTTTGAGTCTAGCTTTCAAGCTTCTTAAGACAATAAGGAAAAAGCAAACAGAGGCTTCACTTCTTGTGCAGTTCAGAAGAAACTAGTGATCTCTGCTGTTATGAAAGGATGACTGAGGACCAATTTCAGGAGAGTATCTTGGGGTGTCTTATGTCGCTGAAGAATGAGATACTGCATCATCCTGGGTGACCAGTTTTTTTCTGACTACTTAGCTCCTACCAAAAACTCAGATTTGCATAACATCACTTTTAGATATGTAAGTAGATGGTTATCCAGTAAACATAGTTTGATGTTACAAAACTGTATTGCAATATGTCCAAGTACATTCGTGGATCTAGCCCTTTATCCATTTTGAATTTCATGTTCTCAAATACCCTATTTCTTTTATGAAAGTTGCTCTGTAAGGTTATTTTCAAAGTGGGGGAATGGTAGAGATTGACCTACTAGCATCCAGAAAAGATCCCATCTCCTTTCAAAAGCCTATGAAAGTATCAGAATTTCCTTGTATAAATACAATCACAGGCTCAAAACATATGTGATAGAATAAACAGTGAATGCTTATTTCCATCTTCTCCTAACTTTAGAAAGAATGAATGTAAATTCTTTCTACAAAGCAGTAATTTGTCTTGATGTTTGAAAAGCCTAACTGTTCGCAAAGGTAGTTTAACAGAGAGTCAGACGCTTGATGCTCAGGAGTTTCAGACTTAGCGTGTTTGCCTTCCAGCTTTCTGCTTATTGCTTTATAACATGAAATACAAACCCAGAAACTCTGTAGTTATGTTTGTATATCCTGGTAAAGTAGGCACTTTCAAGTATGGATGTCCTTTTAAATGACTGGCACAGAACCAGAGAAAAATACTCATTTAATATGGCTGTGTCTCCACTGGTGGATTATTTTTTTTTTTAAGCTTAGCATAGTTGGTTTTACATTGCCCTTGTTTGTACTGTCATTTGTGTATCTGTTTTGAATTTTGATCATTTCTGACAACATGCAGTCCCAAGGGACTCGCATAGCCTGATTGCATACATTGGATGTTTTGTATTCTGCATTGCATTATCATCTAATCAGGTTAAAGTGGTAAAGATTTACTAATGGGAACATTCAGTTGCCCTAGATTTTGCCTTAAATTTATTAAGTTATTTTACTTTAAAAGTTGATCCACTTTAATATCATTCAATCTGGGATGTTAAAGGACAAAAATAGCCTGTTACATTCAACTGATATTATAAATTATTCTAAATTAGGAGGAATTTTGTTGAAACATACTCAGTAAAATCATGATTCAAACACTTCATTTCTGTTCATATTTGTTCATTTTCAGCAATGAACATAATGAAACAAAAGAAAATGTACTCCAGGAATTCTGAGATAGTTTAGTATAACTGGAATATAAATAATTTATAACAAAACTGAAAATTAAATTTCAGTCAGTGTTGACCTATACTTCCCAACAGCTTCCAGAAACCAGTGTGAAAGAACTCACTGCAATGGAAAGTCTTCTCAAAGATAAGATGTGAAAGTACAAGATATTTGATTAGAATTCAGTTGGCTAGCACAGCCTCTGATGTGTAATAAAGTTGGGGAATTTTTGCAATATGACAATAATTCAGTATCAATCAGCCTCTCGGCAGCTTTTGCCAGCTGGATTGCTTGACCAAGTTTAAAATCTGACCTCTGCTAATGCTTCCGCCTCGAGGAATGACAGTGCAAAACCTACTGGTGTTCTTGAGGGTATCAGGTCCTATTTAGGGGTGGCTTATCTGATACATGGTGTTGTGCGCTACCTCATACTGTTTTACAGCTATACCGTCTTCCACCTAGTTTCCACCTGATCTGCAGTGCCTCACCTATGACAAACAGCCCTTTCCCTCCTCAAAGGAAATCAAGACTTGGTACTTGGCCAAATCCCTCTTACAAGAAGTGTACTAAATACTTCTTTGAAATCATCCCCATTACTGGAAACCGGCTCGCTTTTATAGCAAAGTAGCAAGCCTGACTCTCAGGCAGCTGCTGCAAATCAGCTGATTACAGAGAAAACCCTAGACACTGGCAGAAATGAGTTTTGCTCTCCTAAATGCTTGTCCCGAGCACATTGCCTCCTGAGACACCGCGGTGAAGACTCCGTGTGCAGTTTGCACCCCCCTGTGGTACTGACAGTGAAACGATGCATTCAGTTTAATCCTGTACTTTGAATGCAGAAAAACCTCTTCTGAGATTTGCTTATGCACGACCAACAGGCTTCAGTGCACAAGCTGTTATATGCACAACTGCTTGCAAATGCAACAATTCCTGCTGATCGACAATAGAGGCTACAGATAAGTCTTTAGGCTAATGAGCAGAAGGAATGCATAATCGGAGGCACAGAATAAGCAGCTATAGCATCTGGGCTGTGACCTTATGGGCCTTCGAGCTAAGAAGGGTCAAGCCCTGACCCTCACTAAGTCCCAGAGTAGGCTAAGTAAGGATGCATCTGATCATTATTTTAGTGGATATAAAAGACACTTCACTCACATAACCCAGAAAAGTTTTGTGTATTATTAACAGTTATGTTTTTCACTTGCATACAGCAATGTGCTTTATAGAAAAATAACAGAAGTGCCTTATGTATATGGATTTTAATAGAATATAACCAATTTTTTTTTCACACGCTGTCCTAATTGGCCAGGAACCCTTTTCAGGATAGTACAGATGTTCTGCATTATTTTGTATTTTTTAAACTGGTTAATATGTTGTTGTAATCATGGACTTATTTGGGACCTAGAGCTATGGCATGGAAAATGTGTTTGCTAGAAACAAACAATCCAGTGGGATGAGTGGTAAGCATGTTGTGAACAGTGGCTACGCAAAAAGAGAACAATTACAGACTTTTTATCAAAGCTGTTAATTTACTCAAGCAAAGCAGTTGTTAAGTTCCATTATAAACATCTTCAGAATAGCAGTTGAGATGCTTAAAAATATTTATGTGCTCAATAGCTCTGTGTACACATTACTCAGAAGTATCGCCACGCTAAATAAAAAAGTAGACTGTAATCAAGTTAGAAGTTGGCATTTCTTAGATGCAAGTTTGCTAGATTTTGCTATTATGAAAAAATCCTTTCCGAGCTTCCTACCTTGTTCTGAAAATGAGATAACGTGATTCATGAAGAGTTAGGACGCTAAAGTGATGTTTGTTCATTCATTTTGTTAACGTATGCATTAAGTAAGGTAGAAGAACAACTTAAAAGAGGATAGTGAGTTGTAATACATATAGATGTCAAAGATTGCTCTACCATTGCCTGTTCAGTTTGATTTCTCAAGAATATGGGAGGATAGTGAGTTGTAATACATATAGATGTCAAAGATTGCTCTACCATTGCCTGTTCAGTTTGATTTCTCAAGAATATGGGAGTGGGGTCTTCTCAAATAGCGTATCTTCCAGTACTGTAGCACAGCTGACCAGAAGGACAGTCTCCTTTTTCCTAAAATTGACATCTCAGTAGAGAGTATGGAGAATACGTTCAGTGGTGCATATGGAACGATCACTCAACAGTGCTTTTGGTTTCTGAGGGTAGGAGGAACTACAGGAGTTGCTGTTATAAAGAATAAGAATGGGCTATTAAGGTGTCTTTTGAGTAAAGGCTAAATCCTACTGGATAAAAATTATAGAACTTTCAAAGATAAATCTGAGAGTTGAGAGATCTTTTCTTCAAAGCTTCAATAACAACTGCTATTGTACTTTGTCCTTGCATATTCCAAGCTGCTACATAAATACTAACAAAATATCGCTATAGCACCCTCACAGCACTGTGTCTGGGCTCTTTCTAATTTTCATATTATAAACTAGAAATGACGAAGGTGAAGAAATTGAAAGGCAAAATCTGTCTCCGTGGGTCTGTGTGATCCAAAGATACTGAGGGTTGCTGAGCAGCCAACAGAAGATAACAGGCCTGAAGCAGGATGTTCAGAGCTGGGATTAAAGGGAACACTTTCTCTTTTATGGCAAAATCTGGAGCTAAGGACAGGCCACAAGAAACCTAATCCCTGACTAAGCATATCAAGGGTCTTGTTAGCTCCACCTGGTACAGCAAAGTGCCCTCCGTGCCCTGCAGCAAGCTGTGCACTTCCAGCTCCCACCAAGGAGACCCCTGTCTGTGACCATCCTGCCTTATGAGATCCTACAGAGTTTTAGCTTACTATATAAACTGGCAGCAAAATATTCCTGGCACTAGAGCTAATTACGAAGGCAATCAGAGCTGGGATCAGACATCTCATATTTCTGTTTTTCCGCACTTACCTCTTGCTCTCTCCGCATCGCAATACAGCGAACAAGAATTCAGTTAATTGGTTTTATGTATTCATATGCTCCCTCTCTCCCCTTCTGAACTTCACCATGAAGTACTGTAGAAGGAGAAAAGAGGATTTGGATAGAAGTGAAGGAGCTCAGGAGGAGCAACCACTAAGAAGAGATCCCCTCTTGTTTAGCCAATTATTTAACTGTATGTTATTGGCAATTTTATGCATAGTATATAGTGCATCACATTGTTACTCTAGATCATGCAGGTTTTGTGTTTTAAAAAGGGTAGAATACCGCCCAATGTTATAATGATGATTCACTTGTCCACCCCGTGAGAAGCAACAGTAAAACGGTTCAGATAGCAACAATAAATTTTGTCGGACCCAGTCACAGTACAAGTTTCTTCCGTAAATAAAGCTACATTTTAAGCCCCTCAAAAAAAAAGGGCTACAAGACAAGCCTAAAATAATAGCTGGTTTAGTATCAAAAAATCTGGAATCTAGATGGTCTGAATGAGGGCTGTCTCTACAAAACAAAGTATACTACACCTCTCCAAACTGAAAATAGCATAGCCCTAAAAATAAACATCATACCTGGACTAGCATCAGGTTACACTTTTAAAAGACTGTCACAGTAGGTGTCACATGAAATCACAAATCAAACCCATCGTTTTCTAATCAGGTGCCCTGGAGAAACCACAAGTCTCTCCAATCAGAAAATGCAGAGGGAGAGAAATAGCACCTCGTCCCCCTTGTGTCCTGAGAACCTGTGCATAATGTATCCTAAATTCTCAACATGGTGTCGAAATGTTACCGTTCAGACATCTCCGTTTCCCACTTCACCCTGAGCAGGGAAGCCAGAAACGGCAGCAGCCCCATCCCTGCGCTGCATCAGTGCTTATTTACATTGCTGGAAGCACTCTTTTTTTGGGGGAGCTGGGGAGTCTGGACGTGGGTACAGTCTGTAAGCCGAGATCAGCCGTTTGTTCGCCGAAGCCGTCTCGGCAAAGCGTGACCGAGAGCTGCCGGTGGTGCCCCGCTTACCCCAGGGGGCTGCTCGGAGAAATCCTATTTCCCTTTCCCTGCCCACCCTCGCCGCGGGGAGCCCCCTGTTCTGGGGAAGCGGGGCGGTAACAAAGAGCCCGGCGTGGGCCGCCCGCGGGCGTGGGTCTTCCCCAGAGACGGATTTAACGCGACCGATCTCACCAGCGGCAGCTCGGTGACGGCAAACCTTTCCCTCGTCCTGGCGGGGGAGCCAAACGCTATCGATTTGTAGCCCGGAAGGTTTTTTTTTTTTCCGCTTGTTGTTGCTGCTGGGTTTATTGTTGGGGAAGGGGGAGGCTCATTTGCGAGCTGGTTGCCCAGCCGCCGGCCGCGGCTCTCCCCACACATCCCTCCAAATGCATTCCCACTAAGGACCGGCTATTTTTTGGGAGGATCATCCTCTGCTCTCCGCACACGCACACCTCTCCCCCCCCTCCATTCACGGCAATGGTGAGCGGCATCCCTCTCCCCTACCCTCCTTTTCCCGTGAGATGCTTTTCCACGCCACGCGGGGCGGGTACTCGCCGGTGCTGCCCGAGGCCCCGCGTCCCGAGCGGCTCCCCACGCACTCTCCCTCTCTCTCTGTCTCCCCGCGCAGAGCTCCGGCAACGCGTCCTACCGATGCTCCATGTCGTCCTCCGCCGATTTCTCCGACGAGGAGGACTTCAGCCAGAGGTCGGGGACGGTGTCGCCGGCGCCGGGGGACACGCTGCCCTGGAACCTGCCCAAACACGAGCGGTCCAAGCGGAAGATCCAGGGCGGCTCCGTGCTGGACCCCGCCGAGAGGGCCGTGCTGCGCATCGCCGGTAAGGCGCGGCCGGGGGCCGATGGGGCGGGTGGGGGGCAGAGGGGGCCCCCCTTCTCTCTCCCTCCCTCCCTCGTCTTTCCGAACGCGGCCCCTCCGGGGGGTGACTAAGCTCTTTGGCTGCGTTTTGCCGGCCGGGTGAATTGATGCGTGTGGGAAAACGAGCTGGAATAGGCGCAGGTGCGCCCATTAAACTTTCATGCGAAAACGCATTAGCGGCGCGGGGGCCGCAGCAGCGGCCTTGGCCATTTCAGCCGGTGCCGGTGTTTCGGCCGGCAGGCCGGGGCAGCAGCCCGCCTCCCGGGCAGGGAGCGGCGGTGGCGGCCGGTGCTGCCCCGCGGGGCCAGGCGCCGGTCTTTGTCCGGCCGGGACCGGGGTGGGGGGGATGGGGGCCGGGACGGAGCCGCCCGGTGTGCCGGAGGCGCGGGCGGGCCCTGGTTCGCGGCCCGGCGACAAATGATGTCGAAATTAGGGCGGAGGTCTGCTTCTCCCTGGCGAAAGCTGGGAACGAATCCCAGGAAGATGCGGCGGTCCTCGGTGCTCCCCAGGGACACCGCTGTTTCTCCCCCCTAGCCCTCCCCTTTTTGTGCGCCTCCATGGGTGCCCTCCCGGGGCACCGTTTCCCGGGGTAACGCATCTTAAGGGCGCTACCGGGGGCCGCGGTGGCAGAGCTCTGCGGGGCCGGGCCGTCGCCAGCCGCTGAATGCAGCCGCGGGGGGGGGGGGGGGGCGGGCTGCGGAGCCGGCCCGGCCGCCCGCGGGGCTCGCCGCCGCCCCCCGGAGGCAGGGTGCGCGGAGCAGGGGGCCCGGCCCGGCGCCCCGCCGGGGTCAGGGCAGGAGGCACCGCACGGGGCGGGCCCGGCGCTGGGGTGAGGGCCGGTGGCGGCGGCCGCGGGGCGCAGGCGCGGCGGGGACACCTGTCCCGCCCCGCCGCCGGGGCTGCGGGGGGTCCCGCACCGGCCACAGTCCCTGTCCGCGGCCCCACCGTCAGTGTCCGCCGCGCTGCCGACCCTCAGCCCCAGCGCCGCAGGGCGACGGTGCCCCCGCCCGCCCCGTCTGTGCCGCGGGCGTCGCGTCCCCCGCCCCGGCGGCCGCCACCCTCTCTCGTCCCGGGGGAGGCCGGGGCAGAAACGCGGGGGGCGGGCGGGAGGCAGGCGGCTCGGTGCCCGATCCGCGGAGGCAGAGCCGGCCGGCCCCGCAGGCGGTGCCTCGGCGACGGGGCTGGAGCCCGGGGGGCTGCGGCGGGAGGAGGCGGCTGGGGCCGCCCCTATCGGCGGTCCGAGGGGCGGCTACCGACACCCGAGCGGCCGGCGGGGGCGTTTCCTCGGCCGGGCTGGCAGCGCCCGCCCCCCCCGGTAGCCCTCCCTCCCGTTAGCCGCTGGGTTTTTTTTTTTCTTGTGCCGTCCCCGAGGCTTCTGGCTGCCCGCAGCCGCGCAGGGAGGCGGGCAGGGCTAGCCCCCGGCCATGGCTGGCTACCTCTCCCCCGGCGCGTACTTCTACGCCGAGGAGCAGGAGTACCTGCAGGCCTACGAAGATGTCTTGGAGAGATACAAAGGTAGGGCAGCCCTCCCCCGCCGCACCGCCCCGGCTGCCGCTTGCCCCGCCGGGCGTGGCGGCTGCGGGTACGGGCGGCTCCGGGGCTGGGGGGGGGGCTCCGCGCCGGCCCGTCCCCGCCGCCGGCGTGAGGGGAGAGCGGCGGCCCCGGGTCCCTGCGTGGTGGCTGTGTGTCCGTCTGGAGGGGACGGACGTCGGCGGCGTCTGCGATAAATAAAATATATCGTCCTTTCCTCACCAGTGAAGAACGCACTCTCTCGTGTTTAAAAATCTCTTCTTTGAATGATACGCGGATACGGTTATTTACGTCTCGGCGTGTGTTTTTCTTTAAAGCTTCAGTTTATTTTGACCTTTTTATTAATTTTTTTTTTTTTTGTGGTCGGGCAAGGGTGATCTTAGCTCGTGTAGCACCTGAGTTTTTTCATCGAATACAGGAAAATAAGGAACAAGGCGTTTATCATAGCGAAGATGCATACAGCTAAATTTATCTTGCTAGAAATGTAAATTACATTGCTTTCTTAAATTCATCGGGATAGAAGACGTGGTTTGAGAGAGATGATTCATTACTGGTTTTCAGTAGATTTGCTGATACTAAATCTGAAAATGCTTTTCAGAAGTGTTACGGCTCTGATTTTTAATTCAGGCGAAAAAAGGATGGAGTGAACTGTTCAGATTGAATCTTCATCCCAAAAATAGTTTTTACAGCATGTCACAGCATACGCTGACATTTGCAGCGCTGAGTCCTTTTGTAATGTTTGGGGAAAAGATAGGAAAAGACGTTTATACCTGTATGTTTCCAGTCAGTTCTAAAGGTTTTTTGGTTAAATGGTTTCCACTGATGGGAATGGGAGTGGCATAGTTTAAGACAGCTTGATTTGAAGATACCGATAGTTGGTTTTATTTAATCCGGATTGTTAGTGGTAATATTTTGACAAATAAACCCTCTACAGATGGTTATTTTGACATGAGAACTTGTCAGGTCCGGGTCTACTGTATACCTGTGTCACTGGCAATTTCATGTGTCATTAACAGTATTGACTAATGACTCCTTTGTGTCTGTTGCCCATTGTGTCAATGCAGCTATGGAGCATGTGCGCTATTTCTGTGCTGAAACACATTAGTGCATTTTAGTTGAGAAATAATTATGGTTTGTAATAGGTCATCTTCAAAAGCATATCTCTATTCCATTCTCTCCTATATTTTTAGGTCATCAATTACTTTATATGTAGCTGAACTGATTTTTGCAAAATTTTATAGTAAGTAGACTGTTTACTTTGTCAATAAAGAAAACACTGAGGAAACTTGTTTTTCTGTTCTGGTTCTAGTCCAAAGCACTGCTATTCGGCTTTAGATTACCTTTGATTTGCTGCTAGAGTTAGGTATAATGAGGTTCATTCTCGTTCCAGTTTGTCTACTTGCTTAAAAATCTGGGAAAGATATTAGGCCTCATTTCCCCTATTTCAGGGAGAGTTTTATCAGCATAAGGACTAAAAGATTTGTCTTTTAAGTGGTGGGGGACAAAGGGATTTTAATCAAAATAAACTCCTGAAACTAGTTTATATTTCTATTAGAAATAAAGCACGTTCTGGAAATATTTGTATATCATATTGTGGAGGTAACATCCGGTCCATTCACATGCTATTTTCAGTGACAGCCAAATGCTGAAATTATTTGGAAGGATCCAGTTTCTGTTATCTTAGTTTTTAGTGTCATATTCAATATGTCGGTATGCTGTGTTTTGCTGCTTGAGGTATACTTTATTCAGCCATTGGGAGCAAAGGTAAAGATTCAGACTTGTTTTAATTAAGATATATTGGAAACCTGGAAAACACATTATTTTTTAAAATGTGTTTCCAAGCCGGTCATGATTTCCCATCCGAGTCCCAGTAGTATGACTTCACTACAGCGATTGTTGTTCTGATGACTTGCTATGGGAGCTGATCTAATCAGAAAAGAATTGCTACAATATAGGCTTTGAAGAGGGAGTGCCGTTTCTCTGAATTTTTCAGTTTTGTAAACACCGCCTTTAGTAATTTTCTGAAGCAAATGCAAACCATATTGACTTTAGATTTTTAAGGTGAGCTGCAATCAATAATTGTAATGCAAATAGTTCTTTTTTTCCTTTCTACAGTTTGTGGAACGCTCTCGTATTCATCTAAGGTATTATCAGGGTGCCAAATTATCTATGCCCCAGCTGTTGAGTACTGTAACTAGCAGAGTCAGCTGTACAAAATTCATTGCCTGTCTTGGAAGGCGTGGGATCATATGATGCCGCATCATTAAGACATTCGGGCCGTTTGATTTAGGAAGGAAAAAAGCAGTCCTTCTTAAATGTAGAAAAGTGAAATTTTACTCTTCATCCATTTCTGCAGCTAAGGTAGGCTGTGGATCTTGAAGACCGTGCAATAGCGAATACCTTGTTGCTTTAACAGTTAAACCCAGGATATTTGTACGTCTCCAAATTCCGTCTGCTGACCATGTCTCTGGCTGTGACAGCAAATAATTAGGCAACTGTTTGCTAAATCTGTGATAGTACAGAAGAGCTGTTTGCTGTGGGAGAAGAGAGGGTTGTTTTCTGATTCCTGGTCAGCTAAGCTGCTGGCTGTCATTCCTTTTTTTCTTGATTCATGTAGTAATTCATTGGCAGTATTTCTAAAGTGTTTTGGTGGAGGAGAAAAAGTCACATTATCTCAGATGATTTAGAAATTATGTTGAATCAAGCTACTTATTCAGGGGAAAAAAATGCTTCTTTGTTACTAGCACCTCTAGGAATTCAAAGGCAAAGCCTTTACTGTGATAGTGGCAATAAAATGCCCAGAATATTTTATCTGAAATATTTGATGTACTTCACATCTTGTTTGTGACTGAATAGGAAGATGAGAAATCATATAAATACTTGTTAATACAACTAACGGTTCAGCTTTATCTCAAAAACTGTATTTGAGTTCTTTAGGAGGTTGTAAAGAACTTAAAAAATTGATCTTGCTGCTTTGTAAGTTATCTCATCATTGCCTGGGAACAAAAATTAATACAATTATTGTTAGCTGCAACCTTCTTGGTAAATAAGAAAATGCCTAATAGTATTTCATATACATTTAATTTTTAAAATATTAATGCTGCCTCTGTCAGATGGCATAGGTATGCACTGTTCCATATCAACGTGATTTGAGTATTAAATATTTGAAGATTGCCATTTTAAGCTTTAACTGCAATGCATTCATTAGATTTACTCTGGTATAAATCTTAAGTAATACACCAAGAATCCAGACTTACATATATGATCCCTGTGAAATTGTATAGTTTGTCTCAGGTAAAACTTTTTTGTATTTTTCAGTTCAGGTGGTAAATATTTATTTAAATATCAATTGCAACAACCTCCTTTTTCTGCAAGATTTTTAACAATTATGTAACAAAGTTGCCTCCCTTTGACATCATTACTGAAATGGGCGCATCTGTTGATGACTGTGATTGCTGTGTCTGAAAAGAGCTAATTCTTAGTGTTAAGTAAATTGCAGTTATTCAAGAATGTTCTTACAATCATGTAAGCTATAAAGGTTTAAAATCTATAGGGTTCTCTGGCCTGTGCAGACCTTTTAGTGCTGTAGATTTTGGCTTCATAGGAAACAGATCTATAAGAAAATTCAGCTTGATGTGACTGCCCACGAAAAATACAGCCTTGCGGTTCAGGGACTTGAGTAAGTTGTTGTCAGGGGTAGGAAAGGTATCACATAAATGTTTTCTTTGGATTGGGTGCTTGATTGCTGCTTCCTTAGGGTACTTCAGGCTCGCTCCATAGCCTCTGCCTCTGCAGGAAGGAGGGGAAAGTCTGGGACTGGGGATAGCAAAAGTCAGGTTGGGTTGTTTAAGCTTTGATATGTTCTGTTTCACTGTTGACATTTCTCTCTTGCTTTAAAACGATCTATAATACTACGCATTTAGCTGAAGCACCGCACACAGTTCTGTTTCTGTATTCTGAGAAACAAAGATGCTGGAGATGGATGAGAGCTAGCAGGTCATCTGATGCATTTTGTTGCCTTTGTAGGGTTCAGAGGTAATGTAATTTGTTCTAGTGATTGATGGAGGGTAGCATCAAGTAGAGCTGTTCTGACATTGTTTGGGTGCCATTTTTGAATTAAGATTAAAAAAAAAAAAGATGCCTGTCATCCACCTCTTTTGAGCTGACCTCTGGAAGGGACCATTCGCTCAGCATGGTTTTAGTACATCTGAAAATGAAGCTGCTGCTGCATTTTAGGAATTTGTAGGCTCCTAAATGTGTTTGATATCAGACTTAGTCCAGGGATGATGTTCTGCAGAGATGGCTTCATAGAACAAGTGCAGGAGGGGCTATGATAGACGCTCCTGGCTCTGGAAGCTGGGAATTTCTGAATTTCTTTATTTATGCTCTGAACTCAGGGGCCTGAACTTACAGCCCGCAGAAATCATTCTCTTCTGGGTTCTCAGCTGTGAACTAATCAGATCGCCTGCTTCAGGGCTCTGATTTTGAACTCAGAAAGAAATACTGGTGTGAGTAATTGATTAGATGCTCTTAATTTTTTTTATTAAAAACTGGTGGCATGTAGGTATTAGTTTTGCAAGGTGTATAAGGAATTTCCACCTTGGATGGTTTTCTTCCAGCTCTTTTCATGAGCTGGTAGTATCTAGCCTTGGAATTGATCACTTTTTTGTTCAAATAGGACAGGTTTTTTTGCTGTCTAGTGCAGGGTATGTGTGGATTATCCAGATGCACGTCACCTAATCCTTTCTCTGCCACCGTGCAAGTCTTCAGTGTGACGATTCTGTCGTTTCCCCTGTTCCTAGCATGTTTCCTACAGCAGGTTAGCCTCCCAGGAACGGAGGATTTTAGCCAACAGAAGGGGCCTTCAATTAGGGACGGAAATGTAATGGCATTTCTTCTGTATGAAGTCAAACAAAATTAATGGATTCCTTGTGCCATGTAAAAGTGTAAAACCTGCAGTTTTACTCTGTTTCAACATTCCTCCTTCTTTAAGCAGAAAGTTCTCACTTTCAAATTGATTGGAGATGGGGTTTTTTTCAGTGTATTTCATGCTAAATATTGAACCAAATCTTGCTGATTTTACTTGTATGAGCGCCTCACTTGAGCTAAGTTGAAGTGGTCTTAATTTCATTGGAATAAAATAGTGAGAACCTGAATGTTAGCCAATTTAGCAAGGTTTTTTCTGTCTCAAGATTTGGGCAGCAGTTTCTGAAGCTGAGTTTGATGGTAAACATAAACTGTGGTTGGGTCTCCATGGCTTTCAAAGATACCTGTTTGGATGACTAAGGCAGGCAGAATTTGGCCATTGATTCAAGTATCTTTGGTATGTGAGTTGGGGCAGAGATCAAAGGTCTGTTTCATTGCTTTTCTCGTGCTTCCCAATTCCCATTGAGTCAGCAACATCTTTTAAATAGAGCTCACAGGAATATTCCATAATTCCTTTTTTAATGGCCAAAACCAGAGGTGGTGAAGAGCGGGGATGGGGGAGGGGGAAATAAACTTCAGTCATCATTGTGTTAAAAGGCTTGTTTTGGTACAGTTTATATTTATATTTTTGGTTGAGGTGTTTCTAATTGTTTGCTGTGATCTAGTTTGCTAATCCCTAGTGATATTTTGCTTGAAAACCAGATTATACATTCTTTTTCTCCTCTGTGCTGTTTAAAACATGCCTGGTTTGAGGAATTTATTCCATCATTTTGCTAGAACTTCAACATGTACTTGGAATTAAGTGCTTTGTAAAATAAAAATGGGCTTATTCACATGCTTAAAGTTAAGTGCAAGTATTTGATAAGTTCAGACTTAAAAGAATAAAGTTTTGTAAATGTCAAATATGAATGCAGTTTATTGCTGCATGCCTGAAATGTTTGCTGTAAAACATCATTAAAGCCGTTTAATTTAACAAAGCCTTGCTTTTCTGTAGTGGGTGAAAATATTCATGTATTGAATGCTTTCTGTCAACCCAGCTTTCAAACAGGTGAAACAATGCTTACAAAGGACACTTCAGTCTGCGGGTCAAATCCTGAAGGGCATGTTAATAGCTGGATCTTACAAGTTGATCTGTGTAGGCAGAGTCGGGTGCTTTCGTGGGAATAGAGTGGCTTCAGAAATCCAGCCACGCAAGCCTCTTCCCAAGATTGGGACCCAAGTAATAGCTCAGCCTTTAATAAGGCATACTCCTGCTGAAATCAGTTATCCTTTAGGGCATTTGATTTGGCCTTAGCTGTATTAAAAGCAAGTTAGTATATTTCCGGATTTGATTTTATTATACCTGGTGAATACATTGTTTTGTTGTGGAGTGTAATCTGTCAATTTTGGGGATTTTGTATACTTTTAACAAACTGACGATAGCTGCAAATCTGTGAAAGGACGAAGATTCTAGGCAATATATTGAGGGTTAAATTCTGCACATTGCAATTACACAATTAGTGTAACTATTTCTGTAAGACAAGGAGGATTAGGCGTCTGATGGGCTTTTCAGTAGCATAGGCCAAAATCTGCTCTTGATTATAGCCACATGGCCCTTTTGAACTTGGTTTGCTTTGAAATATATTTTCATTGTTCAATTTCATAGTTAATACGTGAAATTACAGTATTTAACAATGTGTTCTACAATGCCTATAAATACAGATTGGCAATTAAGTGGGGTCCATAGCCTAATTGTGTTGGAAAATTAAATTAGTTTGGCCTGAGATTCAGGTATCCAGCTATCTGACAGCTATGACACTTTGCACCACTTGGGTCTAAAATTAGTAGAGCTCTTCTATACTGGGATTAGAGAGAAGCGTGTATGTTTTAGTTCACAAAACGGATAGAAGTCTGGCTCTTTATAAAACTTTTGGAGGGATGCTTCAGGTGTTTTACAGGTGAGACTGGAGGTGAACAGAGAAGTCCCCAAACGTCTTTTGCTTAATAGTGAAATGAGTATCCTGTCATCATCCTGCTCGGAGACTTTTCTCCTGCATGATCAGGTTACAGTCTGAGTGTTCCTCATGTGACAAGGTCTTTTAGGCACGGTAGCAGCAGCATTAGAAAAATGCGTGTGGTCATTTGGACAGATGTTTTACAGTAATAATAATAAAGCATCCTGAGTAGTTCTAGCAAAAGAGCTTTTTTGAGAGAGGAATGGCACTTGCGATGCTGTGGTTTTTACTCAAACAAACCTTTTGTTAATTTTGGTAGGATTCAGGAACTTAGCTATTGATGTTTATAAATATTTAATGCTTTAAGTTACTTTGCCTTTAGATAAATTTTTAATCTCGAGATAAAGGATTTACAATATGTCCTAGAAATTAGGAAATGACTTGAGCATTTGTCTGGAGAAGCCACTGCTATGTAGTCGTCCATAACTTCTGGGAATAAGGTATTTTTGCGAAGATAGTTCTAGTTTCGGGGTAGGATGTTCTCAAAAGCACACACAGAAATTTGATTGCCAGCCTCAATGACTTTTAATTGAAATTAGGTACTTCATTGCTGTTTGTGCCTTGGAAATTCTCTCCCATTGTTTAGAATGTAACCTGATGCTGGAAGCCACATTATAATACCATATATTACAGACTAGTTCTGTATTTAAAACTCAGTTTTGGAAAGGTTTTAAATATGAAATCTTATCTGGAGGAAAATTCATAATTTTTAGAAAGAAAATTGATTTCAGAATTCAAAAGGATATTTTCAAACATACTGAAATTTTCTGTGTATTATAGAGCAAATGTTTTTCTCAGGCTTTATGACTGCTACCCTTTTCATTCCATTTTTAACAAAACCATTGCTGAGAAACATTTGTTGTGGTTTTTGGGTAGGTTTTTGTTTTTCTGCTTTGCAGATAATTTTTGTTGACGTCCAGTTTACGGTAGAGTTAAAGCAGCATTTGGCTCAGTATCTCTTTAAAGGAGAAAAGACCAGACACAGATGAGCTACAGGAAGAAAGCCAAAGTTGATTAGGTCCCTTGATGAAATTACCTTATAATTTTACCATGCTCAACAGGATACTTTTGCATTGTTCCGTTGCAATTTTTTAAAATAGAGCCCTTGTTAATAAAGTCCATACACTCCTTGTGAGGCCAGATCTAGCCTACCTCTGAGAATATAAATCCAAATTCTAATTTTCTGCTTGTTTCTGTTGCAAATTTTATTAAATGAGATCAAATTGATCCATGTAAGCATTTCTACTTAAATTGTACACTTATTTTTGCTTTCTCACAGATATACATTTCCTTCAGATCTTGTATTACACTGAATTGGTCCAACTGTCCAACGTACTGTTTGAAGTGGGTTTACAGTAGCACTGAGCAGCTATCTTAGTTTGCAGCATCAAACATTTTTAATCTAAGTTGTAATCTAATTTCTAAAGATTACATTAGTATCCTAGAAACAATACAAGTTTATGCCTTGATATTTTTCCTATCGTACTGAAGCATTTTTTGGCTTTAGGAACCACATAATACTCAAGAGAATTTAAAGAATTAAGGTTACACTGTGAAAGCATGTGTGGCTCTGCAATTATTTGCAATTTAATACCAAATGTATGGATTTGATTAAATAACATTACAAAGTGGAAGATCATCTTTACTTTAAGCATGAAATGTATTCTGAATTTGGTGCTACAAGTAGATGCCTAGATTTTTGTAGTCATTTCAGTGACCAACATTGTGAACGGTCTGTTGGAGATTTAGATGTATGACTAAAATGTTGATGGATTTTTGTACAGTTTGTGCTGGATATTGGAGTTTTTCTTTGTGTTTCCCCAACCAGTCTGCTTTGTTGAGTCTACCCACCTCTGATCTCTGTCATTTCCCTTCTTCAGGGCATACTTCATTGAAGGTTGCATGTTGTCTTCTGTGGTCCTAGTAAGAAATACCTCAAGGGGAGGGGGGCGAATTGTGTTGTGGGTTTTTTTATTTTTTTTTTTTAAGAAAAGGCTTTGTTCCTAGCATCTGGAAGATACAGTGTGACTCCTGTTACTGTACCCTTGGTCCTCCTTTTGTCTTTCCTCCATCGCTTTCAAGTTACATTTTAGCTACAGGTTGGATTCCTTGTGGGCCTGCACCTATGAAGTGCAGACAGAAGATCAGCTTGCTTTGAGGGGCTTCTTGTGGGACGCATCTGCACACCCGCTGTACCAACTTTGCAGAGGAGTGAATCGTACTTCCTCCTCAGACTGGTCCCTTCCCAGTCATGGTGGAAAAAGAGGAGATCTTGGTTCCAGTCTCCTCCCGCCCGCTGCTGGAGCGGGGAGCACCAGCAGAACGCTAGCTCTGGTCCCAGAGAGCAGCATGGGCTTCACTCCCTGAACTGTAGTTGAAGCTGCAGAGAAACCTTTGAGCTCATTGTAATCAAATGTAAAAAATACACGTGTGTGGAATGAGATTTCTCAGGCTGCATGCCCATGTGCTGGTTCCTGCTGTGAACTCGAGTTCCTGGAGTCGGGATAAAGCCCGTCTGGGACTTGAGTCTCAGGTCATGTACTGACGTGCTGGTGTCCTACTGTGAGAGCGTTTCAAGTGTAGAGTTTAATCCCTCTCAGTGAAAGTGCTGAGGGAGAGAAGAACGCCCAGGGGACAGACACTAACATGGTCTCTTCTTTTGAAATGATTGTATTTCTTTAGCTCTTGGTTTCAGTGCTCTAACTCGCACCTGGATGTGTGAGCATTGCTATTTAGCATGAGAGAGTCAGTCTGGTTTCATGCTTGAACCTCATGCTGCCAATGAAAGCAAATGCTCCTTCCCTGCTGTGTTGCGGCCAAGTTAATTAATTATGCAATGCACTAAGATGCCTTCTATATCTTAACTGCATTTTAAACCCCCAAGACTTGTTTTCCGTGTATTGGTGTAATGACTCAGTTGATAAATAATTTTAAGTTGATTTATTTGCCTTTTTTTCTTCTTCTGAGTATAGAAAAAGGCCATCACAGTATTTATCTCAATGACTAGCAGTTAGTGTTGACAAATGGCTTAGATGCTATGTGAGATAATGGAGCCTGCTTGCAATTTGATTTTGTTAGGCTAGCAGATAAGCAAAACGGAGTCTAATTAATATTTTTGATCTTTTCATATATTTTTGTATTTCAGTTAAAATGCTTGTAGTTCTGTATTTTGTGATTAAAAATCTCAGCTTCTACAATCTCTTTACACTTCTAACTTCTCTCTGTGCCACAGTACTAAAGCATTTAATGACTGTACGTGCACTTTAGTGCTCCTGCTACTGATGTACTTTGTGAGATGAGACAGTGTGATTGTATGTAGTACCTTTGTTGCGTTACTGTTTTATGTTATATCTCTTTGATACGTATTTAAGAATTCCCTTTGATATATATTTTTTTCTTTTAGATAATTCTAGAATACCAAGTGTAAGATTTATTGATCTTTGTGCAGTTAGCAGGCAGTTTTCTGCTGATGATCTTGGTAGTTCAGGAATGCTTAGCTTCTGTTTTTCATTCCCAATACTTTTTTACTTGTTTAAATTATATTTCATATCCTGTCATTGTCTAATAATCTTTCCAGTCTCAGTAGGTTGGGTTTGAGTCTTAAAATTTTGGAGTTCTCCCAATCTGAAAACATTTGTATTGTAAAAAAGATCCCATTTTTTTGTTTACTGCCTTCTCTAAATCCTTAATAAATGCAGAATGCATTGATGATTTCTGGAAAACCACAGCATTCTTCTCACGTTGGAAGGCAGCCAAGATTCAATACTTTGTTATTCTGTAACTAATTTTCAGCCTACAAAAGGATTACATACTATATCCTAGTTGGTTTTAGTCAACTTTTGGATGTATACTTCAATTTTCCCTCTATTTACCTATATATAAACACACTCACACCTTTTTTGTTTTTGACTCAGAGGAGTCCAAGCAATTGTGGAGGAATTTGATTACAGAAATTATGGGGATTTGGCATGATATTCTCAGTATCTTTCCCAGTATTTTAGGGATTTGTTTTGTTTTAATTTATGCTTTCCAGTTACTCCCAGTGGAACTAATCAGAGCTACATCAATAATTTCTCAAGCTTCTTAATTTATTTCTTGCAAATAATTTGGAGAATAGTGTTGTATTTTAGTGTAAGTTTTTGTAAGCAGCTTTTCTCTCTGATATCTTAAGTTCTTTCTGAATTTGTAGTAAGGTGATGGTAGTTGGCTATGTAAGCTGCTTATATGTGGATGTGTTTAGGTATCCTGTGTGGCTACATCATTTCTTCTTTGAGACTCCTTCCTGTGATGGAATGTGGTAATTTTTCTGTAACAGAGCCTGTGGGGAAAGGAAAGACAAATTGTTGTCTTAAAGACTAGGTCCTTGCTTGGTAAAGAGTTTATTCAGATACTTAGCCGTTGCAGTGGCTTGCCTAGTGTCGCTGCCTCCCTGATTCTGGTCATCCATGGACATGTGTGTTGTCCGATTTGTAACAAAATTCTCTTTTCTTTTTGATACGTACTATGTGTCTTGTGTTTGCTATCCTGATTTTCCAGCCATTGCTTGGATAGTGCTTCTGTCTCACTAAGGAAACATTTCTGGCATAGCAAACTTCTATAGTGTGTGTCAGTTTACTTTGTTGGCATTGGGGATTTAGATTACTAGCCTGCTGGTACCGAGCTAAATTATAGTCCATAATGTTCATGTGAAAAGAGATCAACATTGCACTCTTTTCCCTTATTTTTAAAAATTACTTTATAGCATCCTTCTATCATCTAACAATGTCTATGGTACTTGTATAGGATAGGAAAGCTTTAGGAAAAAATAAGAGGGGGGTGTATTGTGGAAAAAAAAAATAAATCCCTTACTACCTTGTGTTTTCTGGTTGTTTTTTTTTTTCCTGTTAAGATATGTACTTGAGTTAAGTTGTTTTAGTTTCTCCTGTTTCTATGTGGCTTACCTGTTATGCTTTACTCCGGTTTATAATTATAAATCTTGGTTATTTTTAATATAAGTAATTTAAAGACACTACTATTTGCCTTTTTGAAATCCAGCATCACTTTTGACATTTGAAATCTTAACTGCAATAAGGTTTTCAGCTGTTTGGTGGCCTCATATTGATCTTCTACAGTTTTTCTAAAACGTGAACAAGATGACATCGTTGAGTGCCTTCCGCATTGTTAAAATCAGGTGATGCCCAGTCTTGTCCAAAATACTGACAGTACGTTTTGTAATCATGCAGATAAGTATCTGTTAAATTATATCTTGAGGCAATTAATCAAAATAAAGACTGAAGGAAGATTTCAAGATTTAACCTCTTAAATTTAGCAGTAGAATGTTTTAATTATTATTTGCAAGGCACTAGTGGCATTTTTATTAAATTTGGCAACTATATATTTATATTCCCTTTTTCTCCTGCTTCATCTTCCACATGCTTAATGTTTCCCAATGGATACTGTTGGCTACTTTATGAAGAGTGGCATCCTTCATGATCTAACTGCTTCTTCCTGGGAAGTTTGTAAACAGGAATTTTTGTGTGTCAGTTACTGCTGATATTTTTAGTACGACAACAGTTTTATCTGCAAGCGGAGCTTTTTATCTCATCCGTTGGGCCATTTTCACTTTTGACATCAGGGTAAAGCTATTTTTATGTTTTAATTGGTATCACAGTTGCTGTCAGCGTGGTTTTTGTCCAGGTCCTGAGGGCACTAACAGGCCTCTACTGGCCCCTGCCCGTGGCCCGGGACCCCATGTCAGCCCCCGGGGCCCTCAGCCCCTGCCCCAGCGACGCCACAGCGGGGCCGCTCTCCCGCTCCCCACAGCCCTGCCCTGCCCGGCCATGGGCCCCGCTGGGCCGGGCCCACACATGAACCCACATCCCGGCCTGGCCTCGGCCTCTCCCCGTCCCCAGGGAGGTGCCCGATGCCCGGGGCTGCCCCGGTGCCCCCGGCCGCCCTGCTCCTGGCTGGGGCGGTGGGACGGGCCCTGCTGCCAGGCCCTGCCCTGACGGACCCTCCATGGGGAGCCCCCGCTGCTATCAGCACTTATTAATTTCTTTCTTTGTAATTTTGTCCTCTCTCCTGGCCTCATGATCTGTGCATGGCAGCTTTTCGTGCTAGAGTGTAGGTTACACCTGCTTGGCTTTCTGTACTTTCCTGGCCGCTTGTGTTATGTCACATCCTGTTTAGCGTTGGCCATTCTAGAAATTATTGTGTCATTGAAAAATTGCTCTGTGGAAAGAATGCATTTTAAAGATGTGCTAAGGTAGATTTATTGATGCAGTTTCTGTGAATATACAATTAATTTGTTTATACAGCTTTGGTAAAAAGCTCGATTCAAATTTTCTGACAGGTGTCCACATTTCACT
Organism: Pluvialis apricaria; assembly: GCA_017639485.1. Classification (NCBI taxonomy): domain Eukaryota; kingdom Metazoa; phylum Chordata; class Aves; order Charadriiformes; family Charadriidae; genus Pluvialis; species Pluvialis apricaria. The sequence continues at coordinate 101,797,232 of CM030009.1, forward strand.
TTCTCAATTATGGATGTTTGTTTACTTGAGGAAAAGAAAATAGGCCTCTCCCTTCTCTTCACGCTTTCGAGCTTTTAATCCAAAAGGAGTATGGAGAAGTTCAGTTTTAGGGCTAATCAGTGATTTCATTTCATATGGATGTAGTAATCAGCAGTTGTCATGTCTGCTCAGGGGAGCATTGCTGCAATAAGTAGCTCTTGTTACTCCTTGGTGCTGTAGGAGTAGTTACGAAATGCTTGAAGAAACTCTTGAATTAATCTTAAAATGTGATGGACTAAATACTTCTTAGTGTTGAGTTTTTAATTTAATGTGGCTTTTTTTTGTCCCCCCCCCCATTTCTGAGAAGACTAAAATGTAAGTAACACCAGTAAAATATTTTGTTCAGGAGGTGTTGATCTCAGAAAAATGTTTAGAGACTATGAAGCATCAAAAGTCTTAGAGGGAAAGTGAAGAATTGAGATAAAGGCATTGCCTTTATATGAGGACTTGACAGGAAGATCAAATATGTGCTTGAAGAGAATGGCTTTTATTACTGTTAGCAGGGCTTAATTACTGCAGCCTAACAACCCAGTGATGGGGAAGGAAGAGCTGTAGAACAAGTTCATTGCAAAACTTAAAAAGTACTGAGAAGTAAGTTTTTAACAAGACACTAAGGAGCTGGGAAGAGAGCTCTGTTAGGAGCTAAGAGCGCCTCATGCTTCATGCATATGGAAAAATAATTAGTTAATGTTTGGGAGGTACTATGATTCTTGGAAGAAATGCACTGCAGTGTGTTGTTATGCTGATTTGATACCCACCCCTCAGACCACCCAGTGTACAGAAAATTCCTTTGTCTGGTGCAACCAAGAAAGGAAGGCTGAGAGGTATGAAAGCCTTAATGCAAACTCAGTGATGTTTACCAGTAAGGGCATGTTTAACAAGACCATATAGAAGACAAAGGGCAAAATCCAGTCCTAAATCCTGCCTAAATTGGGATGTTCTGTACAGCCGTCCAAGTTAGCTGCTTTCCACCACTGCCAACTAACTTCTTTAGGCATCTGAATTTATGAGGAGTATCAGTGTTTGGCTTAAAACACCATTGGGTATCTTGTGTCTTCTCAGAAATACTGCATTCATAGGGACTACGCTCTCATCTTCTGCCTAGGGTTCACTGTATGCTGAGGGTCAGATAGCAAACTGCCTCAATGTTTTCTTTGGTTTACTAACCAGGGAAACCTAATCCAAAACTGAATGCTGCTTCTGTGTGAATTTGCCTAAGAATAACGGTGATATGAGTATTTGCCTGAGAATTAGATATAATTTTAGGCCTCTGAGCTTGAAGAGTTTTGATTATCTGCAACCCAGAATGCCACAAGTTTTTGGATGTTTGTGTAGGAATATAATGTTTTTCTCTTAAAACCGAGTTACTGCGCAAACATGTAGGAATAAGAAGGCTGAAAGGAAAGCAAGTTATCGATCGGTGTGCAGGAGAGGAAGGTGTAGGTTCTCATCTTTGCCTCTAGGGCTACCATTGCTTTTTGTTTACTGATGTTTATATTCATACAAAATTCAAAGAATTGGATGAGACACTGAGCTGAACTCTGCTGTATGGTAACACTTCCACAAAGAACCAGAGCCAAAGAAACTCCACTAACATATTCAACATTGACAGCCCATATAAAATGAAGAGCATCAAGAATACCAGGAGAGGTCATGACACTGCCATTCGAGGATGTAGATGTCTTCCTTAAAAGCACTGATAATGTCCTTCACTCCATTGAGAACAGAGGATCCGCACAGCGATCTGTGATAGAAAACTCTATAAAAATTCCAGCAGAGTCAGGTTGCGGCAGGCAGCTGGAACAGTTTTTATGAAGACAACAGTGAGGATTTGGAAGATACCCGTGATTTCCCTTCTCCATGATACCTTCTAATCTGTCATCCAGATAAGAGGATGGAAACTCTGAGGAACTTGTTGGGGAGCGGCAAGTGCTGGCTGCTCTGCGAGGGGCCGGGAGCCCAGTGTGATAACCAGGCTGGCAGAGACCCTGCCCGTGGGGCCCAGCCCCATGACCTCCGAGCGGGGCAGGCTTGGGGGCAGTACAGTCAGCAATTCAGATCCACCAGGTGGTTCGGGATGTGCCCAGGGGCCTTAAGAGAACTGTCAACGCTGACCAGTCTCCAGGAGTGCCATCACTGGCTTCCCTTCAGCATGGGCTAATAAATGCCTTGCTGACGAATCTAGTTGCACACACTAAATCACTCATTCCCTTCCTGCCCTATACAATGTTTTTTGTTTGTTTGTTTTTTTTTCCCCTCTCCATAGAGTGGTTATTTCCAATATTGTTAAATGTTCTTATAACAATGGGATAGAGAGTGCTTTGCAGCATCCTGTCACTCAGGAGGGAAAAGTTTATGGTCATTTGAGTTGTTCAGGTGGATAGAAGATGCACTCGTTCTCTCTCTGTCCCTGTAGCTACTAATGTGCTTCCTTGCCCGTCACAGTCTGATGTCCCACTGTAACTCCCACCAGACCTGGAGTACCTCTAGCAACTGCTGCAGCAGTTGACGTGGTTGTTGGCTCATTAAGTACTCTGGATAGGAACTGCTGCGTATAGGCTCAGGGTGTTTTAGTTTAGAGGAGGGGATTATCTCCTAGATTCTTTGTAACATACTAGAGACCTACAGTTGGAAGTATGGGAGAGATTCTTGCAAGGTCTTTCACAGTCTCATGTAGATTTTGTTACTGACAGTCCTTGACTATTTGTTGTGTTTAAAGCAACTTGGTTTGTATGTGTTTTTTGTGGTTTTTTTTTTTTTTAGATTACACTTCAGTGTGCTACCCTGTAGTACAGATTTTCTGCGTCTTGTCCTTGTCTCATGATACTAAAGCTTCTCTAAACTGTCAAAAAGTTCATTGCTGCGAGGTCAGCTTCAGATCCAGTGATTTTGAAATCTATGAATCTCCCCTCACATGTCTCTGAATGTTGCCTTCCTGACCTCGGGCCAAGTCAAATATCACTTGAGCTATTTTTGGTAGCTCTTATTTCAGCAGCAAATTTCTACCTGAATCTCCAAGCAACAGCATTTCACCAGGACTGTGAAATTCCCATATGGTTCATTTCTGAATGATGGATTTTCATCTAAAACTTCCCTTCTTTTTAGAACCGCATTTATATAGAAGAAATAAAAACAGGTTCAATGTTCCAAGACTTAGATTTCTTTAACTGACTATTGCCTCCGCTATTTGTTGTGGTATGTGGAAGTTAAGAAGGCACAGCTGTGTCTTCACAGATGATATTAAAGTGCATAACCTGGTTAATCTTGCCAAGATACCAGCTGTCTGGTAACCTTTTCCTCCAGCTGAACATCAGGGCTGCGCCTCCTGCCTACATCTGAAAGAACTGTAATTGCTGTGTGGTGTTGCAGAACAGAGGAGTTGCTCTGGACTAAGATGAGAGATTACAGGGCATTAGCTAATATGTATTAGCTGCCTTGTGTGTCTGCTCACACTCAGTGGTGAAATGGGATGTAACTAACTCTTCTTTCAACAAGCACTGTGCTTCTAGGCACATCTGACATTTGCCTCAGAGTAACCGCGATATATCTGATAGGCTCTGTGTCCCTTCGTTGCCTGGCTTCACAGTACCCGCTTGTCTTGGGAAGGCAGCATTTACTTTTCCAGAATGCAAGCAGACAGCGCGATTGATGTTTGCAAGGACTGGGGGTAAGGAGTTCAGGGCAGTTGTTGCGGTACTTTGAAATCTGGGTTAAAAAGTTGAGGTAAAATTACTTGTCTTGTGGTTACATCAATGCTACTAAATTAACATGATCAGGGCCATCCTGTGATACTGATGCCCATTGCCATGGAAGAGCCTGCATCCGTACACTGAAATTCTCTCTTTCTCCAGATTGGGCTGCAGGCAAGCTCTGTTGGGAATGGCGCATGACCCATGCTCACACTGAACTAAGCCTGGGAATTTTCTGGGAGACAGACAGCTGGCATGGGCTGAAAGCAAGCTAGGGATGGCTCCATCTTACTAGACGGCTTCACGGCTTACTAGAATTGGGGGATTTAATTCCAGTGCCCAGGAATACCAGGCTGGTGTTTAATTTGCTAGGATAGACGTAGTCTGAAAACTGTCCTAAAAAGACTTATACAAATTTAGTTCTTTAGAATTACTAGGCTTTCATAAGTGTTGTAGTTGGTTTCTACTCATATTAATTAAGCAATCTAAATTCTGATGTCCTATTTTTAGGAGAATTCATGATGGTAAAATTGGAAAAATTGTATGTGCAGATTTAGAGCAAAAATTTTGTTCTGAATATGAAGCTATGCGGAAAAATTCCAAGTTAATGAAATTGTTACTTAATTTGTTATGATTTTTATTTGTTTGATAATGTATTCCATCTGCTTGAATAAGAAGCTTCTGACGCTTTTGCTGACTTCTTTATAAGTTGCTTTTTGCAATTATGAATTCAATTTGTATTTAAAATGAGTATTTTATAAGGGAGTATTCCAGTGCATAGGCTAAGCAAACTCAGAGCAATGACATTTCAGGAAAGGTTGGAACAAAAAATGGTGTAAATTTAAGTTTTGATGCTATTACTATGTGTTTCAAGCAATACTTGAATGGTCAAGAAAGTTACATGCTAGCATTGAGAAGAAGTTGTGTACTTGGCTGAGAAACTGGCATAAGGTCATGAAGTATAGATTACACCAAGCAGATGCTTGCTTTCTTCTTAGGTTTGATGGGCAAGGAATGTGCACAAATACTTGTATATATTTTAGTAAGATTTTTATGTTGTTAGTAATAGAAAACTTAACTTGAACATTAAAATATGTCAAGTCCGCACTGGTGTAAGCTTAAGTGCAGTGGAAATGTGCCTTGTAGTTTAGAGGAGCAAAGGGCATAATTAACAACCTGTAATAGAGTTAAAAGCTGAAGCCTTACATATGATCAGTATTTGCAGAATTGTAATGTAGTAAAAATTTGGGAGAATGTGAAATGGTTAGCAGTTGTATGCTGCTGTGGTCTGTCCATTAGCCTTTGGCAGAGTTGACTATGAAAAATGCCAAAGTAGTTTTGCTTTGATGGAGCGTTGTATTCCTCATTTGCTTGTTCCAAAAAGGAGTTTGTGAAATGTGAAAAATATCGTTCCCTTAGGCAAGGCTTATTACTTCTAAAAATGTCAATGATTTGTATGGGGGAGGATTTTTGAAGCCTTTTTTGTATGTAAGAAAATAATTGTCTTCTCAAAATTGAGGAAAATGGATTTTTTTTTTTTTTTTAAAAATAGCTTATCTCCTTAAAGCAGAATAGCTGTGATTTAAGGCTTCTGCAGAAGTCCTTCAGAGAGCACTTACTTGTGCTTGTGTACGCACAAATGTGTCATGGAGGTGCAGCATTAAATTGTGATTTCTAGAATAGTGTGACCATATCTGTTCCAAATATTCAACTGATAACTTTATGGAAAAAGGATCTTTCTCTCTCTTCAGAGCAAAAAAAAAAAAAAAAAAAAATTAAAAATCTCAAAAATGGCATTTGTAGGTTGATAAAAAGACTAATTTTAATAATATTTGGAAACTGAAGAAGAACCCCACCCCAAAACAAAACCAACCAACCAGCCTGTCACTGGTACTCAGGAATTGCCAGTCACTCTCTGTTATGCAGAGACACAGGATGAGACATGAAAATGACTGTCCATCATCAGTGAAGTTTTCACAGCCTCTTGGAAATCCTTCAGTAGCCCATAAATGTTTTCAGCCACCAAACCTGAGGGACTGTGACCTATCCAAAGTGACATGGGAATGTGCCTTGGGTTCCAGTAATGGTAGGAAGGATGGGCACCCCTGAAATGCAGCTACTCTTGCTTTCTGCAGCGCTGTGATCCCCACCTCATGCTCTCCTGGTGGGATGCTCCAACTTTTCATGTGGTTTTATGATGCTGCCGAGTGCCACGTAAATTGTTTTCAACTGCACAGAGAGGAGTATGTGCTGAGACTTTTGGATGGGTTTATTTTTAGTGAGATCCAGAATAAATGTATTAAACTGCAGAAATGGTGTGAGTCAGTGCTTTGTGGTCCATCTGCAGTGTTGGGTATCTTTGGGGAATCAGTGTGCCATCATACTGTGCATGTACAGCGCATCAGGACCACAGATGAGAACGACTGAACAGATGTCACACTCGTCTTTCTACTTGATGAAGTAACACAGTGGGATGGATAAATGCTCAGTTTTATGACCGACTCAGTCTTACAGAAAGGTGGCCAGAAGAATGTGTATGTTACAAATGTGTTGTCACTAGGCATAACTGGAAAAAAGATCCGGAAGGGATCTTCTCCTGGTTGGATAGGTTTATTTATTTATTTATTTATTTATTTTAGTACCCCTTATATGTTAATACAAGAGTTTGCTCCATATGCCATGGTGGTTGGTTTTGTATCTCTTTTGTGTGGCTTGATTTGTGAGGTGTATGTGTTTGCCCTGATTGCTGACATGTCTTTTCCTTATTTTAGATGTGCATAGTAACTATTTTATGCATGTTTTCCAGTTACTAATTTTACTTGTTTGGTGCCATTGCTTTGCAACTGGTGTATGGTAGAGTACTTCATAACATATTTGTCTAATTCAGCTATAGGATATACAGATTTTCTTTACATTAACTTTGCTCTGGATACCTAATTTTAGGTTCTGACCCAGTTCTTTGGCCACACTTAATTTGTCTTAGGACAGGTTATACATTAATCCCCAGTTATATCTTTCTTGAAAACTTAATTTGCTCACATTACCTTTTGGCAAGTTAGCCTAGCTCAAGGGAGAACAGCCACCGTAAATAATAATATGAGATGCAGAGTGAAATTGGATTACTGCTCAGTCATTGTTTTCACTGTGATATGAAGATGATGAGTTAGCAGCTAATGAGTTGCACTGGTTTTCATTGTACCCTCTGACAGATTAGACAAGTTGAATAGTAAGCATCAGCCCCCTAGGAGAAAAGATTTTAATGCATAGAATGTCAATTAGAGTTAACACTAATTTCAGCTTCAGTTAACTCTGCAGTAGAGGCAAGGGGGAAAAGAAAGATGACCAAAGAGCATATTGTATATCAGTAAATCAAAAACGTATAATATAATGGTGCCCAGGTTTTGGGCTGAAGAATTTGATTTTTCATCATCTGCAGAAACATCTGATTCTCCAGCTCTAGATGCTGCTGATTGATTTACTGACTTTGGGAAAATTTTTATACTCCTCCTCTTCAAGGCAACTGAACCCCGTAATTAGATGGAAGTGTCAGCACTGTTGGGCTAATGTAAGGATGTAGCAAAATCAGCAGGAAATGAAAAAGTAAATAAACAGTAGATAAAAAGTATTGCTTGTTCAGCAAAATAGAATGTGTTTAAAAGACCAAAAGAGCAGGAAAAAATCTGAAAGCTGTAGTGAATGCATAGATCTGAGCTCAGAATATCATGCTATGCTGAAAAGCTTAATATTTACTGTGAAGTATTTATTATGCTTATAGAGGTGTATGTAGCAGCAGCAGTAAAATAATAGAACCATTTAAAACTGTACTGCAAATACGTAGACTAGGAAGAGCTAACCTTGTCATTAGGTAATACATATCTTCAATTTGTGCATTTTTTCTTTTGTGTATTTTTTAATCAGCATTTACTTTTTTTGCTCAGTAGTTATCTAATATGAAATAGCATCAAATGCTTGTGGGAGCCAAGTTGCAGAGATCACCTAGTTGAAATGCTGAGATCACATGGATATCTTGTCTCCTGTTCCCAGCAACACAAAACAGGCTCTCCAGAGGTGATGTGGGGTAACTGAATTTGTACCAGATAATAAGATCAAAGGCAATGCTTACTTTACAAAAGTCACGATTGTTTCTTTTATATCTCCACTGTATTTTGTGGGCTAGGGTAACCTTTTGAAGTATGAGGAAGGTGTTCATTGATCAATCAATCACAGAATCGTAGAATGGTTTAGGTTGGAAGGGACCTTGAAGATCATCGAGTTCCAACCCCCCTGCCATGGGCAGGGACACCTCCCACCAGACCAGGTTGCCCAAGGCCACGTCCAGCCTGGCCTTGAACACCTCCAGGGATGGGGCCTCCACAACTTCTCCAGGCAACCTGTGCCAGTGCCTCACCACCCTTAAAGTGAAAAACTTCTTCCTAATGTTTAATCTAAACCTGCCCTAATGTCTTCCTAATGTAGAATACTCTGAAAGCACATGAGTTTGTGTGACCACCGAACCCTAGGAGAGTAAGACCTCGTGCAACCCAGTGTTGACTGCTGACGTGGTACTGATGTCTTTAGTGGAAAGGAGAAAACTGTTAAAATAATGTTCTGTTCTTTGTGACTTTTCTCCCATGTTGGAGTTTCAATTACATTGCATAATTGAAAAATCCTTATGGCATGGTCACTGCACAGAGTTAACAGAAGTTTGTAGGAAGAACGGGAACATTAGTTGACTGTAACTTTTTTTATTAATCTGTTTTTTTTGTTGTTTGGTTGTTGTTTTGTTTTGTTTTTTTTTTAAAGAAAGTAGATAACCATGCTATATAGGAGTCTTTTCATGTGAGAAATAAAGCTGTGAAAGGGAACACAGTAGTTTCCCAAATAAAAAGGTTTTAAAAACTCTAAAGCAGTAAGCGCCCAAAGTTCACTTAAGAAATCGGAACAGGGATCTAGTCCCCCTAATCTGAATTTCTTTAAGTGCATATGTTCCGCATGTGATCAGTAGAGAGAATGCTTTCAGGAGGAGGGAGTTTCTAAATAAGCTTTGGCTTGTACTTTTCTGTTTACTGGTACTTGGCTTCAACAGGAGGTGTGAAAGATGCTCTATCAGTACACATAGTCACCAGGTGGTGTAGGCACTCTCGCACACTGGGGGCTGAACAGATCACTGCTGTAATGAGGTATTTAAATTCAGTCATCACTTGAAGACCTTGATAAATGTCATAGTACTGTTGCTGCAAGTCTTGTTAAGGTAAAAAAATAATCTTTGTGTGAAGAGTTTACAACTAACCAAGAATTCAAAAATAGGGAGGATGAAGTTGTGTGTGTATAGGTATGCGTATATGTACAGGCTTGTATTGTCTTGACTGTTGAAGTGTCTGATATGGCAAAGGTAGAATATCCGTGCTCAGCTGTGCAGGTGAGGGAGGAGATTATGTAGAAGGTTAGCAGAATTACCAGTTTTGCTTTGCTTCTCTTAATTTGAGGAAGGGGAGGTATTTCACTCCTTCCTCTCTCTTAGGTCTAGAAAAGGAGCCTTTCTGTAGAACCGGGCTGATCTGGGTTTGAGATTCTGGGGTATATTGGCTGTCCTAGAAAGGGCTACAAATATAAAGACTGCCCATGGACTGTTGTTACAGAAAGGAAGGGGCTAGAAGAATAGTTTCTGTCACCTTTCTTGAGTGGACCATTAAAACATGTATTTATAAGTCTAAAAATTGACATATTTTTGCTAATGTTTTAAAAGGGCTTTATGATTATATAACAGATGAGGAATTTCAGGAGCATTTCAAGACTTTTGATAACAGTGCTTCGCTCCCCTTGTCTAGTCATTGAGCATTGGCTGATTTCCTGTAGGTAGGAAAAGTTGTTCTGGAGAAGCGTTTTGAAGTTAGGGTACATAGATGGTATTTGAGCTTAAGTTAAAACTATTTTTTGCCTTTGAAATTTCTTTGCAATGAGTTACTGCGATGCATAGCTGAAGATTGAGGTGCACAAAACTGCTTTTGCTCTATCAAATAACAAATAATTGTTGTTCGTTCATAATCTGTTAGTGGTAAGAGTACTCCACAATAAATGCTCTTTTTCTTTGTCAAAAAAATGTAACTTGCTTGGTTGCATGAATCATTTTCAGAGGAAGGTATGTTAAGCAGTGCTGCTGAGAGGTGTTTTTAAAGGCCCTTACTCATTTAAAAAAAAAAAGATTACACAAGTGCTATTTCAGACATGGACTTTTAAAAATATCTGATACTTGTTACAGAAGAATTTTTATTAAATCATTCCATTACAGTTTTGTTTTTCCTTTATGACATTTAATTTATATTTTAATGTATTTAAAAGTCGCTTGGACTATACTTGTACTGCTACTTCTACACATTGTTGGCAGAATGCTAGTGAGGGACGCTTTAAACAGTGTGAGTAGCTGGAATTACAGACCCTGTTATGTCTGATGTCAGTTTTTGTGATCAAGGCTGTGACTTTTATAACATTATCTCTAAAATACTCCGTTGTGTTCATAGCTTTGTCTTTTACTTATATAAATGGATGATATGCTTGAACTTCTTACTCTTGAGCTTACTGTTGTATAAAAAAAAAAACACTAAAAAAAATATCCCAACAACAACAGAAAAGCAAACAGCCTCCCTCCCATGCCAATCATGATCAATGTTGAGGGGCATGCAGAGGGCTAAGGCAGAAATGTCACATTCAAGAGTAATCCCATCTCGCTGAGTTGTCAAAATTAGGAGTGTGGAACCACTCTTTGGACGTGTCCCTTTCTGTCTGCTGACTACATAAGGAATTGGGAGGCAGTTGAGTTTAACGGTGAAGTTAATCATCCTGCTTCAGTGGGATGAAGGTGGGCCCTGTGCTTTTAGACTGTTCTCCTATTTTGGCTATATTTGAACTTTGGGACTCGGGAGCACTTTCCAGCTCCTGCCTCACAGTCTGTCCATGTCCTGATTTAATACTGGGGTGAGCCCTGAGCGCACACTATTCTTTTCATCTTCTTTTGCTGCTCCTTTCGACCTGAATCCTGGTTTCCAAGAAAAGGAAATATGTCCATGAAGGTGGAAGAAAGCCATAGTGTGCTCAGATCAGGTCCTCAGTCTGAATAATCCTACAGCCCATCGCACAACATGGATACTCTGCAGTGTAGGTGTAGCCTAAACATCAGTGAAGTCTGCTGATGGGTCGTCAGCAGATGACCCATCTTGATGGGTCAAGACTTTGTCTACTCAAAATGGAAGAATGGTGGTGACTAAGATGGTGTAACACAACGGAGGCAAGTGCATTGACTTTTGCAGAGGGGAAAACAAAACTTCTGTTCTACCTTTTTGCAAAGCCACACACTCACAGACTATGTGTTGCCTAAATTTTAGGGTTTGTTTTATTTTTTAAAACCAGTGGATTCAGCCTTGAAATGGCTGCTGAACAGCACTCGATTTCAGTCTGCTGGTAATGGTGTGGGAGAACAAAACCTTTATTTTGAGGAAGTGATCTCACATGCTATTTTTGAGGTAACATAAGCGCATGGTTGTGCTTCAATTAAGATGGTCAAGGCCAGATGTCTACTAAGCTTATTTCATTAGGATGATGAACTTAGAGGAGGACTGTAGAAGTAGGTGGTGATGGTGAATTTTAAGCACAGGAAGCAGCTCATGTTTAAAGAGCTCCAGGGTATTTATTATAGAAACATAATATGAAGAAACAAGTCTCCAACACGGAAGACTCCAGCCTGAAAACCTGATGATATTTCTCTGCTAACCTAAGCAGATATACTTCTGCTTCCTTCCTGAGAAACAAATCTGCCTATAATTGTGAATACTGTCTTCTCTACCTATCCTTTGACATTTTTCCTGTGATAGTTTTAATAATTGTGTCTCTTATGTGGGAGAAAAGTAGTTGAACACCTAGAATTGTTAATTTTGCTACTAGTCCTTGTGAATGACATCTCTCTATAAGATGACATGCTTACTTGCACATGGTTTTTTTTGTATTCACATTCCCTTTTACATGAGGAGCTATCATATTTCTAAAGATACATAAAAGTGCTTTGTGAAGAAAACTCTTGCATCAGTTGGCCTCCAAAAATACTAGATTTTTCCATCTTGAAGCAAGAGAAAGTTATTCAATAGTCAAACTCAGAAGAAATTTTAACAACCAGAATTTTCTTGCAATTTTCGAAAATATATTTCCGGAGGAAGTTGTATGTGTGGGATTTTCCACTGGCACATTTACAATACCTCTAAGAGCTTCCAGGTTTTTATTTGCTTATGATGGAGTACTTGTGCCCCTTCACAGAGGGGCCTGTGCTCCTGAAGGATGTAGAAGTAATGCCCATGAGAATTTCAGTATTACAAAACTTCAAAATAGGTGACTTTGTTGAAGCAGAAGAAAACACAGCTAAGATAAATAATAAAATATACTTGTGAGTCACTAGCATTCCATGCGGAAGTCTTCTTCTATTGGGCTAATAATAACAGCATCAGTTTCATTAACCACTATAGTTTTAATGTTTCTTGAATTTTTCTTGAGCTCTGTGACAAATACTGAGGGGAGAGTGGGGTGAGTGTTCTTTTGAGATTTGTGTTCACTGTTATTCTGAGTGATTTCTAAAATACATCAACACAGGTAAGTGCTGTTCTGTTCCTTTAATGGGAGTAAAAAGGTGCGCAAGTTCTGGCTGTCTGGAATGGGTTACCAGAAGGAAACAGGGAAGCCTAGTGACTTTGACTAAATTTTTGGCTTTCATCTGGTAGGTGACATGAGTTTATAAATACTTTTGGATTAAAAGGTTATGTATTTTATCATCTAAATATAAAAATGTTTACATGGTTTGAGTGTACAGGGCATTGTACAGGGCAAGTAGGGAAGAATTATTTCCTGAAGTGTCTCAGGTCGAATGCCGAGGGACCTTCCAACTTCTCCAAAGCGCTGGCGGTTGCTTCTTGCTAATTACAATTTAGAACTGTGCTTTCTTATTTTAGACATCTCTATTATAACAGAGTTTCCAATTTTTGTACTCAAATGTTTACCATATGATTTTTTTTTAAACAAAATATACCTTCATAGTATGTGTTGCTTCCATTTAAACTTACTTGAGATGTAAAATTAACTCAGTTAAATCTAATAGGCATAAATAAAATGCAAGGAGTTGGTAAAAGTTAAGTGATGTTGCTGATTAATTTCCTGGAGCATCTGCAGCACAGGGAATTTGAGGATCCAGTTAGAGATTGCTGGGCCCAGGAACAACACTTGACCTTCCATAGATGTGTGATTCAGCAAGTTAAGAGGCTTGCTGAATTCGCTTCTGATAATAAACATTCATTAACTGTCAGAGCAAAAAATTACCAGGACCTTTAATGTTCTTTGCTAACAAAATCTCCTTCTAATGGGGTCCCATGGCAACATGTTTCAGATGCATAAATCGGTGGCTAAAATCCTCTTCCATCTATAACACAGACTCTGGACAATGTCTTCTCATTATTGTTTACTTAAATATTTTCACTTGTGTTTCATGGGAGAGTAGTAGCTTAGTCATATCACTCCAAAGCTCTATTTGATTTTCCTAGAAGAAATTTTATTAAAAAAAAATAAAATCCTCAAATGTCCCAAGCAGGGAAGAAAGCAGATATATTAAAAAAAAAAAAAAAAAGGCAAGAAACCTTCTTAGTGAAATAAGGACATATCATCAAACTCTAGGAGTGTAATTTTCTAGTAGTGAGTTCTCTGAGGCCTGCGAAGTAATGCACCTCTTGCGTGTTTTTGTAGTAATTGTGTTACAGTGCAATTGCTTTTTACTGAGGAAAAACAATTACTGGGCCATAATCCCTGCTAAAAAGATCTATTATGATTTCCCTTCTTTGAAGCTGAAATTTGACCTTGTAAATACCTGGGTTTCATTATAAAAGGTGAATTGTTCAACACTTTATTGATTGAGGTTTTTTCTAGTGGTTTGCCAGATAACTGGCACCAAAGAGTAAAATTTGATTTTAGCCTTTTCTAGTGAAAAAGAAATGGGAAAACTTTGAAAGAATATTTCTGTTGGCTATTTTTTAAAGATAACTTCATAGTGAAAAATATGGAGTACAGTAAAGCAGAGTGAGCTTGTGTACTACACTGACCTATTTAGTCTGTATTTCATCTGGCTGTGATAATCCTGGATAATACTCCTTAATTCTGCTAAGACTATTTACAAGAAGCTGTGGTCTTTTTTTTACTTTTTTAAAGTGGTTTGAAAGTAATATTATTTTAATGGTGTTGGATGGTCCAGAGTTTGAAAAGTAGTCATACTTCGAGAACACTAACAATTGATAAAACTGACTTTGCAAAACTGGAAAAAATGAGTCAAATGCTCTTGAAGTGAAATAGTTGTGTTGTCCAGATGGAGGCATCAGGGCTTGCAGCCTCCCTAAATGCTTTCCTTCCTCCTGGAATAAACACCTTTGCCTCTTGTAACCATGATAGCCCCCTTGCCCAGTATGAGTTACACTAAAATTACGTGCTGAGTGTGATTTACTGGTTTGTTTGCACTAGTTTTGAGGGTGAGATCACAGCTGTCCCCTTCTTGTAATTGGTTTTAACAGTATTGGAGTAAAACAGCTTTTGCTGCGTGAGATGTTTGTTTCCTATCCATAACTATTTTCTCTTCCCTCCTCAGTGAGGAAAAGACTCTTGGTTTTGTTGATAGAAACATGCTTTAATGTTTAATTAATATTGAATTGAAATGTTTCCACATTGATTTGTGTCCATGGAAAAAATTCTTTTAAGTTTCTCTAAACAGTTCCCTATGCTTTCCAGGTTGTGCTTGGGGAAAAATAGTGTATTTTGTGTATGTATATGTACATTTTCTATCATTTTTGGTTTAGAGAGTAACTACGAAAGCTGACTGGTTAAATGTGAGACACTGTGTTACTGTGCTGATGTGGAATGGCATTACCTCTTGCTGTTGCCCATTGAGACTAAGCATTTTTGGGTAAAGAGGACACTGAGGTTCTAATTTCCCATTCTGCCGTCTGCAGTAATGAATTTTCAATATGCTAATGAAAAGTCTAGGAAAATTGGAAGGCAGAAGCTGGCAGGTAAAGATGACAAATTTATTTTGGCTTTACTGTTGGCTAAAGGAGAGCTGGAAAAGCTGGAGACTGCCAGACAGAGCTTCCTGGCAAGGAGAATTGACCGATCTCATACCTTTGGAAAAAGCACTCTGTATGACTAGATGTGATAGAAAGTTCTTTCTCATTGCATCTGGGAAATCGTTTGCAGCCTGTTACCATCAGTCCGGAGACTGGAATGTTCCTGCCTCTGCAACTGATTTACATCCTGGGCCAAGGCACAATAAATAAGGTTGACATAGAAAGCCATCAGTGATAGTCAACCTTTTTTGTTCTAAGTCTGGTGATTACATAGGCTTAAGGTGGATTTTGTCTTTTTATAGTTCAATCTTTTCCCTTTTTTTTAATTACTGCTTTCCATTTCCTTCGTACCTTCATGTCCCAGATGAACCTTGGCTCCTCGCATTGTGTTGGACTGTGAATGAACACCTTGCAAAGAGGTTTTCTTAGGCTTTGTGGTAACCACACAAACTGAATTGCAGAATAATACTTTCAAGAAGTTCAAAACAAACTTGATCTGGTTTTCTTTTTTTTTTTTTCATTTTAGGCTTATGAATTACTCTCGTTAATCTCATATTACTATATTTTTCTGATCTTTTTGCAGTGTCTAGTATCTATTGCTGTAATGCAAGAACAGCATGATCTTATGACTGGTGAAGTAACTTTGTTATTTCAGTCCGATTTTTTTTCAGTTTATTTCAAGGGGCACAAAATCAGGGAGACCAAGTTGGCTGGAGGAGGTAAGTTATTCCTATAAGTCATTCTAAACAGGAAATTAAGGGGGAACAAAAAACCCAACCCACCTTGGAAATGGTTGTTCTACTATTAAGCAGAATAGTAATGCACTGTGAGCCAGTGTTGAAGTGCAGTAAATAGGAAAAAAGTATCATGGTGTGTTTACATACTTATAGTTTGACCTGTGTATTAACTACATTGATTAACTATACATACTAAACAGGCTTGCACAGATCTGAATAAACAGTACCGGCAATCTGCTAAACTAGCACAGAACATGAGTATTGGTTGTCATCAGAAGTTCTTTTTTATATTGACTGTAACTTTTACCAAGTGATACATTTGTATAGTCAGAAAAAAAATTGTATAGTCAGAAAAAAAATGTAATTGATTAATAAATAAAAAAATCATCTAGTTCCTCAAAGAGAGGAAAGGATTGTAGATATAGGGGTTTTGTTTGTTTTAACTTGTGGTTCAGGTACGGTGAAGAAACAGTCTTTTGCCAGCCTTTCTATCTCTTTCCAGCTTAAATAAATATTTAATTCTCTACTTAGGGTAGCTAAGCAGTCAACTGGGCTACTTAGAGAACACTGTCTTAATTCTACAAAGGTTGGATAGACTTGATGTTCCTTTCCAGGTACGTTTCAGAGTGCAGAAATTAAAAACCCAAAGTGATTTAGATTGTATCTACTTGAGCAGCTACGTTTTCTGCATGGTCCAACACGACAGTTGAGTTCAGCTGGTCAAGTCGTGGTAACAGTTCTTGACCGTAAATGTCTGGGGGCTGCTGGTGGACCTTTGTGTTGTAGGATGGTGAAGCTGGCTTCCTCCCTCTCCTGACAGATCTGGAGTCAGTTGACCTTACAGTGATAGTCCATTTTTTCACTTCATCTTTTGTCTGGAGGAATCAGCTTGTATTAAGTTTCGAATTAAAATCTCATCTTTACACTAAATGGGAAAACAGAACAAAATTGAAGGTTTAATGAAGTCATTTGTTTCATAGCATAAGTCTTCATGAGTGGTGATCACGGAGGCTTGCATTTTTTCACTCTGTTTTTATTTTAGCCTTAGAAACATAGTTTCATTGGGAAGACTGCTTGAACCTATTGCAGGTGCTCTTTGTTATACCCTGCTGTTTAGGGAGAAGGAGTAGAAGTATTAAATTCTAACAATTTCATCCTTTCCCTAAGGTGATCTTTTAGGTGATTTGAATTAGAATACTAATAGCAATTTGATTAGAATGTGAATACTAATAAAAATAAAAGAGAAGCAGCTTAGACTTCAGGTGTTGTTCCTACTTTCACCTGCCCTGCTTTTTGGGAGGGTTGTCTTCAGGGTCTGGGCGTGAAGTTTGAAGGAATTTGAATCGAGAAGCTGGCCAGCTTGGGAAGAGTTACCCCTGTTGTTTGTACTGCACAACTGTAAGATTTCTGCTGCTATCAGTGTGACTCCTGTAAAAACTTTGCTTCCCAATGCCATTTCTGGTTCTGGAAGCTCTGTAATGGGATGCCACTTAAAAATAGTTACGTAACAAGACAAAATCCCACAACACTTCCCAGTTTCTCATCCCTGAAAGAGAGAACTTGAACTTGGCTATTTTAACTTCTTTCTGATTTATTTATATGTGGAATCCATTTTGTTGGTGGGAACGCATATTGCATTCTGGCATTGCTACTTCACATATGGCTCAAGAGGCTCGGATCAGGTTCCTGAACATGGAATTAATCTCCTTCTCTGGCTATTTCTGCATCCCTTCCATCATCCTGAACTGTATCAGATCAATGCCAGGTTTCCGCTGGATTAAAACTTAGAAGAGTCTAATAATATTAACCTTACCTCCCAGCTTTCTACGTTAAAGATGTTGAGCAGTGTGTTTGCATCTCATTTCTAGAAAATGAGAGACAGTAGGAGGAATAACATATTATAGATAGTAATAGTTAATGGTTATTAGCGAGCTTAGGAATTTTTTAAAAATAAATTTAAGTAATGTTATTTATTTTCTTCACAAAGGAATTCCTTGCTGAAATAACACTATGCATACTAGCAATTGCCCTCATAGTAAAACTTTAGAAAGATGTTTTTGTTAGTATGTAGTTGTTTGAAATATTTAATAGATGAACAGTGTTGAGACTGATAAAAGAGAAGGTGAATTTATTCAGTTGAACTGTGTTGTCAGTATTTCCCAAAAGTATTTTAGGGCTCCTCTTTGAAAATTTAAGCATTGCACTGATACATAAATATACATGGAAGTGTAGCTACTTGGCTCTTTTTTTTATCAACGTGCTGAATCAATCTGGCTTGCTTTCGCACCCAAATGCTAGATACTCAAATGAGAGGCTTAACAATATTGAAGATGAAATCTTCCAAGATTACTTTGAAATCCTGTTTCCTTCTGGGCTGCTCTAGCAGATTCCAAACATGATTTCTCTACATTTATTAACTCTATACATCTATTAACTGTTTATGAGCAAAAATGTACGGGTACAAATTCTGTGATAACGTGACATCAGTCAATAATAGTCACATCAGATGCTGCCTGCTCCCTGTCTGCTAATCCAAAAAGGTAGACTCGTGAACTAGCAGTTGATCTGGAGTAGGTGACTGTGTAATTATGTTGCTTATCTGTTGTTTCAGATGATTCTATATAGAGGGTTTGTATACTTCACTTCAGAGGACGGGCAACTCTGTAGCTTACATCCTCTTGCTGATGCCTGCTGTGCTCCTTTCTGCCTAACTGGGATGCCTCCATTTTGCCTAACGGGGATACTTGTTTTGGTAGCGATTGAGCAACAGTTGAGCAGTGCATTCCCAAGTCTTTCCTCCCCTGTTTTTATTTATATCCATCTTCAAGCCTGGATGCGCAGTAGAACTATCTGACTTGGTATCAAGGGATCATACTGCTTCCCTACATAATTCTGAATCTTCTCTTCCTATAATGGAGGAGAGCATTTGCCCCAAAAAAAGAAAAAGAGCAGCAATAATGTAGACTAATCTCATTTTCACCAGTGCTATTTCATTGTGATAAATGTCTGTGAAAACTGTGTAGCTGATTACTCATAGACAAATACCAGTTTTAATGGTACACAAACGTCTGCTTTTATGGGAAAAATGCACCTTTGGAATCATACAATGTGAAAAATAATTCACAAAAAATGCAATAGAAGGAAGGAGAGGAACTTCCGAAAAATACTCACGATTGAAGATCTCTCTCTGCTAGGTCTCTGGTTTTGAAGTGTAAAACTCCTATGGGTGCTGCTGGAAGTGCGTACCCGTGCAGAGAAAACTCTTTGTCAGAAAGCGTTTTGGCTACCTCCTTGCCATTTGTCTCCTGAGATGTCAAATGTGTATGTAATAGAATTGGGAGCTAAAGGACTTGAAACTTTCAGGTTTCTAGCTTAGGTCTCTAACTTTCTCTGTCAGGGAGATACAACTTCTTCGCTTGTTCTGCAGCTGTCACTACAAAAGATTTTCATTTTCATCTGTAGTGTTCCACTGCCATAAAAATATAATTTAAATATAGTGTTGAAATCCACGGTGGATTAATACTTGTCACTGCTTTTTATTGTCTTAGTCATCACTCCATTTCTCAGCTACTTCAAAAGGGCACCCCTAAAAACTGATGCTATTATTTTTCACTTTATTTATGACTCTTGTTCTGAAGCATTACTGCTTGTCATAATCTGCCTTTTCCAGTGGCTGCAACTGAAAGCCATAGCTAAACCTTTCTGTTTTCCCAGGAGTTTTATGCAACTGAAGTCAGATGCTGGGAATTTGGAATCTCACATTACTCCTCTTGGTCACTCCCTCTATTTCATCAGGCCCATATCTTTGGGTTTGGCATTTTCAAAAGGGCCACCAAAGAATTTTAGGATGCTCATCATACCATGGCCATGGGAGTGGGGTTTTGCCTCTGGGCATTTCAGTCTTGGTGGTTGCACAGTTGTTGTTACAAGGATGGTGGTACTTTCCTCTTCTGAATCACAGCTCCCAGGCAGTAGTATTTTTGTAAATAGTATGGTAAACTCCTGATCTCAACCTCAATGAGGTTAGCGGAAGTATTTCTCTTTGATTGTAGGATCTTTTGTTTGGACTGCAGGTTTTTAAGGAGATTGAAGCATACAAAGATTTAATTGTTCATGTTAATATTAACTGAGATGATTTGAACCCTACTGTTCAGTATTTAGTCAAGTAATGAAATGCTTATGCTTCACAGTGGTGCAGAATGTTTGGGTAACTGTCATGTCACTGAAGTTACTGCAATCTAAAACTGATGAGCTCTAGGATAGAATCGAGTCATGAATACCTTACCTTTCTACTGTTTGTGTCACAAAAATATGATAGGATAAAACAAGGAAGTGTCACTTGGCATTAGAATTCTCTATGTTTTCTTAGTATGTCTTCTACTACAATAAAATAAAGTACTATCACTGGTCGTCTTATTTTGTGCCTTGCAACACTGGCTGTTCTTACAAAAGCTTGCATTTACGGTTTAGTATGATTTCATAAGAATCCTTGTCTGTACTGGAAAAGGCAAGATTTTGGCTTGAG
The DNA here is from genome assembly GCA_017639485.1 of Pluvialis apricaria. Taxonomy (NCBI): domain Eukaryota; kingdom Metazoa; phylum Chordata; class Aves; order Charadriiformes; family Charadriidae; genus Pluvialis; species Pluvialis apricaria. The sequence continues at coordinate 101,817,357 of CM030009.1, forward strand.
TGGTAACAGAGGAAATTTTGGTAGCATGAATGATAGATTCGAGAGATGAAAGAATTGGAAGAGATACTATTAAAAAAACCCAACAAAGACCAAACAACCTTATGAATTTTAAACCGTTCTTTATTTTGTAGTGTTGGGAATAGTCAGAACTTAAAAATCTAGAAAGATTTTGAAATTCGAAAGCTAGATTCTATCCAAATCACAGGGAGTTGGAATGACTTAAAAAGAGTTACTGGAAAAAAGTCCCCCAAATGCAGCTTCTACTGGTGGGTTCAGGTTAACGCAGCAAAAAGAGGGATTGCGCAGATTTGTCTATGGGGTATTTGTATAACCGGACAATTTAAAGTTAAGGCTAGGTGAACACAGAAGGCTTGGCGGAGTGCGTGTTTATTGATGGTGACAGGTAAGATGAAAGGTGCTTGCACTGTCAGGTATTTTTGCAGTAACTTTGGGACCAAAATGATTGTATTTCCCTTTTGTAACAAATAACTAAAACTGGCACTGTTGGAAGAGATTAGAGAAACAGTGACTATTTTATTATTATTAATAATAATCTTATCTAAAAGGAGGACTTTACTGTGCAGACAATTTGAATAGCAGGGGATGCATGAGGTTTTATAGCCTGCACTGTGGGATAGACTCAGTGCATTTATTATTAAGCATTTGGTGGAAAAAAAGATTATGTTAAAAGTATGAAAAGCACCTCCAGCAGATGACTGGAAAGAGATTAAGAGGTGAAACTCTCACTGATCTCTGTGTCAGTCTTATGACCGGAGTTCTGAATATCTAAGCTGTAATGCAGTATTTTAAAGACATTGCCGAAAAATGAAAGGAAATTAAAAATCATGGGTTTATTTTTTCACTTACAAAGGAGGAGTCTTCTGGTTTACTTGCTGGAATAGCAGAGGATGCTGTCAGACTCCCGAGTTTTTTGTGACCGCCTCAGGAGACTGTAGCTAAAATCATCACTAAACCTGCCCTGAGGTAATGGTCATTGTTAAACCTCAGTGGGCTGAACTGACACCTGCCACCCAGAAGAAATTTCTGTTGTACTTTTAAATCCCTAGTATTTTACAAGGATATGTACATTCAGGTTTTCTACATATCTCAGATTACCCCCTGAGCAATGCATTGAGTGTGATGACCCATAAAGATCTTTCCTTTGCGCTGTGCAAATCATTTAGTGCTAACCAACTTAGGGAAGAACAGTTCAAAAGTAATAGCAACAGCGTGGCTTCATTTTAGTCTACATGATAAATGTATTGTATGCATCGTATGGTTATTGCTGGGAGCTACCACAGAAGAGGAAGATTGTATTTAGTATGTTTCTTACACAGTGCTGAATGTATGACATGGAGAGTAAGAGCGAGAGTAAGATCCTGTGCTGTGGCAGGAGCTGACCTTATCAAAGGAGAAAATAGTTTAAAAAGTGTATGAATCTTCCTAATGTTTTTATGTAAGAGCATGGGGAAAAACCTAGTTGTGCCTGGGACATGATACTCAGCTTCATTTTGCAGGTTTTGGCCTGGTTTGTTGTTTTACTTCGGTCGAATAGTGATGCAAGTCCCTCAATTTCAGTGGTGATCGAACTTTGCCAAAGGAGTTGTGTGGATGCAAGGCACACCCATCATTATTATTTAAATGTTTACATTACGGTACCACTTGGATAGGTGGGAGGTGAGGATGCATCTGTGTCCTGTATGAAGGAAACAAAGTGCATGGGAATGTGTAGAGTCATGGGATAAAAAGACAATTTAAAAAGAGAACTAGGAGGGTTTGGCAGGCTGCAACGTAAATCACACTTACAAAAATCCAGTTTTTGAACTAAGACATCTTTCTTGAATGGAAGAAAGTAGATATGTTGTAAAATTTTAACTCTAACTTCAGCATTTCTGTCCATTTCAGCATGAAAATGGTCTGTTTTCTGTAAGCTCTGTTGGTAGATACTGTTTGTCACAAGGACTAATTGCAGAAGATAAATAGGTTGCATTAATACACAAATTCATATACACACCATGTGGAATATTACTACATGTTTCATATGTAACTTTAAAATGTGTTTTATGAGAGGCCATATTGCTAGTGAGGACAACCTAGCTCATCAAGCAAAATCTTCCAGTTGCGAGTTTTACAAATTGCAATTAATTTTTTTTTCCCCCTTTTTATGTATTTGTACCCCAGCTACACTGTTTCTGAGACCTGGGGAATCCTGTGTTCTGTGTTTCATAACCATGAAGCTCATAAGCCACAGACAACAACTTTATAACATGGAAATTAATGTAAAATTCAAATAAGGAGTGGTTTTGGCTTCCAAAGCTGTTTAATGTTTGTTCTGGTTTGAGGTTAATATGCAAAAAAATAAAAATCAGTTGGCAGTTTCTCTTTTCCAATTATTGTTAATGAAATTCTCAATATAACTCAAAAGATTTATTTTTTTGGCAATTTTTCATCCTCGTTCAGAATATTTACTGGAGACTTAAAATCGGGTAACAATTGCAAGCTAAGACTTCTTAAAAAACAAAACAAAAGAATCACAAAAAACTTTCTCCACATGATTCTGACATGCAGTATTAGTTGTAATTCTGCCTATTTTGTTATGGTAAGTGCCTGTTCTATGTTCAGCCTGATACCACCAAATTAAAAGGTTGGTTGACTAGAAGATTATATACATACAAAAAATTATATAAATATAAAACTGTTCTCTCATAGTCTGTCTTTGAAAATGTTAATTCTTTGCCTTGATTTTTTTTTTTGTTCATGCTATGTGACATTTTCTATATTTTTTTTGTTTATTTCTAATATGCGAACAAATGTCTTTTGGAGTCAAAATACAGCAATAATGTAGGCATGCTTTTTTAGGTAGCATTCTTTTATTACTCATTTATATCAGTTTTCAATACCACCATGCCTAACTCTAGCAGAAAGCCTTCAAAAATGTAATAAAATTATCTGGATGGGAAGAACATTCTTTTTCCTTGCTGCAGCTTTTCTGGAAACTCTTTTTCTTTACCGCAGCCTTTATGAGCGTCAGAAGGCAATCTTTGTACAATGGGGGTACTTCTCCTCTCCCTGGCAGCGTTCCAGAGGGGAACCATACGTTCAGATTCTTCCATGCCTGGTTGAAAGTCAGCTGAGGAAGTTTCAGCCTTCCTGCTAGGCAACACGAAAAGGTCATTGTGCTCTTTTGGGGGAAGGAATCGAACCCAAGGGTTTACAGTGCCACACATAACTTTGTTCATAAAGGCAGCGCTTTGTTTTATAGAACATGCACGGTTTGTCTTCCCTTTATCCCCACTTTCTTTTTTTTCTTCCATTTTCTGCATGTAGAGCTTGCAAGTTAGTTTGATTTTTATTTAAGTGACTGTATTTGCCTCTGGGCTGTATTGTTGCACTTGGGGAAAACAAAGTCAACAACACGGTTGATTTTAGATAGGCCACAAGCATGAACAAGGGATGAAAGAAAAAACAAGAAAAATGGTGCATCTGTTCTGTAAAAATTATGTAAACCTGCAAGTAGTATTTGCTAGAATACAAATTTGTTATAGGTTATTGGTTAGTAAATTGTGAATTATTTCACATGTGTGTCCTACTTGAATAAGTGTGTTTCATCCTAGTTATTTTGAATGTTTGGTGTTCTCAATCACTGTAGTTGTCATACTTATCCCCCCCCTTCCTGGTTGAACACCATGTGGTTTGCTTAAGAAGAATAGAAAATAATTACTAACACATCAACAGTACATAGTTTTAAGGAAAAGTGACCTCTGCTGTAATTCTTAATGATTTCCAGATTCAGGAGTATATGCTATTTTTCTGAGTGCCATGATTTCCTGAACCCTAGCAAAACAATTTTCTGAATGTCTTTGTGAGAATGCAGGTAAATCCTTTATCCTTGCTCACTGGATTATTGTGAATGTTACTATACATGGTGATGCATAACTCTTAGAGTAAAATTTTGAAAGTCATTCTGTCTGGACCTTTTCACTCAGCTGATGTTCCAGTGGTATCTTAAAATTACCCTTACTACGCTTACTGAATTATCAGCCTCAATAGATTTTATGCGGAGATGAAATTACGTTTCCTAGGAGAGTGAGATTGATGGAGGCGATCGGTGTATGTACAGGTGGTAGTGTAGATTCCCTGCCAGTACAAATCCCGATTATTTTGCGTTGGTGGTTACGGTGATGCACGAAGGGTCTGTGTACCCCACCTGTGTCTGTTGGCTGCTGTGCAGCAGGGCTTGCTCTGGTTTTTCCGCCCATGGAAAGCCCGTGCTGAGCTCTGCCTCCTTCTCTCTGCAGCTCCCAGACATACCACTTGCAGTTAGCATAACTGAAGCTAATTTCACATCAGCTGCCTGCGTAGCTATTAGTTTTTGCTAAATAGCTGCTTATGGCTTTATCTTATTCTATATCTATTAATTGTACTGTTTCCTGTATTGTCTCATGCAGAATAGTGTACTTAGACATGCTAAAACTGTTTAGATTGAATGGTAGGTGTATGTGGTTCAGCCTTTTACCTGCAGCTTACTGGGGTGTATCCAGCTGGGACCTGACAAACGACCGGGTCCTGAGGACACTGCCAGCCCCGACTGTCCCTCCTCACCCCCCTGGGGCTTCCCCCACCTGCCCATGGCCCGGGACCCCACGTCAGCCCCCGGGGCCCTCAGCCCCTGCCCCAGCGACGCCGCAGCAGGGCCGCTCTCCCGCTCCCCACAGCCCTGCCCTGCCCGGCCATGGGCCCCGCTGGGCCGGGCCCACACATGAACCCACATCCCGGCCCAGTTTCAGCCTCTCCCCATCCCCAGGAAGGTGCCCGATGGCTGGGGCTGCCCAGGCCCCCCCTGGCTGCCCTGCTCCTGGCTGGGGCGGTGGGACAGGCCACGCTGTCGCCTCCATGGGGAGCCCCTGATGTCCCCAGCACCTGGGTTGCTGCTGGCTCCAGCTGCATCCTGACATGAAAAAAATTGATGAAAAAACAGCAACAACAGGACCTTCTTCCCCAAATTTCTTTTCTTTAGCAAACAGTTCAGCTGCAGCGTTGTTGGACAGCCAAAGACAAACGCAGAAATGCTGCAGTAGTCACCTAGATTCCCTCTTTTTTTGCTCAAGATGGATGTGATCATTCAAATGGTCCCTGTCCTTTCTCATGCTCCTTCTTGGCACCAAGGTGAAGTCATTTGTCCTTCTTGGACTACTTCAACCAGAACACGTTTCCATTTGTTTTAATTTCTTCTGCCAGGTGTGATCTGCCTTCCAGCTGCAGTGAGACAAGGTCACTTGAACCTTTCACTCTGTCCTAGGTGGTTTGTTCACCCCATTGCTCTGGGACCCCAAGTAGGGCAGTTACCTTTGTACTCTTTTCTTCCTTGTGCTGGAGATGGGATCTGACAGATTACCAGATGAGCCATGCTGCAGACACCATGTATCAGTATGGTGCTAATTAATTCTCTGACGGTGAGAACCAGAGAGGGGAATGGCAGAAGCCTTCCCTTGATGAAGGCTATTTTCATGGCTAGAAAAGTGCAAGAGAACTGGAACTTGTGTTTACAAGTGCGTTTAGAGAACAAAAGCTGCTGAAAAACGCAAAGAAAATGATGATGTTCAGTTCTTGCAAGGAGGAGAGCTGGGTTTGGACAGTTTGAGTGACTTGACTGATGATAAGTTAAACTAGTTAAGCTTTTGTGGCAAAGAATGAATATAAATGAATTGGTTTGTTTACTGCTGGTAAACACTGCTGCCACAGTCTTTAGTAACAGCGTGTGTGCAGCCAGATGATGTTCTGTTGCAGTGAACTAAAATTAAGAGATGAAGTTAACCTACTGTAAACACAAACCATTTATAGAAAAATGGGAGAACATTGGCTTTCAAAATGAGGAAAAAAAGAACTTTGTGCTGCAACTAATTAAAATTAATTAAAGGATTACTCTGAGACAGTTACAACTTCATGGCTATAAAACTTAGGGTGAAGATGTAATGCCTGTCTTCAAGAGCTTCACTGTTGGCTTTGGCACAGCAAAGCTATTCTCACACACTTTTAGGACATGTGGTTAAATGTGTTTTACAGGTGGAGCTGTGACGTTTAGGTGCTGCGCGTCTCGGTGCTGTGCGTCTCAATTACATTACATTAGCAAGGTTGCCTCTTGTGTAATCGTTCTGTCTGTTGACATTCATGTAACAGAGGAAAAGGGGTGCATCCTGTTTGGATGAGGAGTGCAGTAGATGAAGAGTTTAGTGAGGAATGAGGGGAAGATAAAAGTGAGAGTGTAGGGGTAGGGGCATCAAAAGGATGGAAACACAAAGAAGGAATGGTGATTGACTGGCAAAAAAATGAAAGGGGGAAAAGTCAGTGTGATGGAGGTGAGTAGGAGACCAAGAATAGGACATTTAGAAGGAGGAGACGGGGTTGGGGTGGGGGGAAGAGAGCCACAAAAGGCCAGATAGTTGCAGAAGAGGAACGAGAAGAGCTGAAGTAATGGTGAAAAATGGGCTTTGGAGAATACAGCCTGGAAGCCAAGACCAAGAATACTTGTCTGCACACAATTTTCCTGTCCAAAAATACATTGAAACTGCAGACAGTGTGTCTCATCCTCCTTTTGTGGCTCTTCTGTGTAGAAGATAAAGGCCTTTTTATTGTCATCATTTGCTTAATCAGACAAGTGGTAGAAAGAGCAGGCCTAGTCTCTTATCAGAAGAGTTTAATATTTTTGTTTCTTCAGCTTTAAGTTAAAAGTCCTTGCTAAAATACTATATTATTACAAATCAAGCACTCTGACTTGGAATAGGAATTGGTAGTATTAAAGTTGCAAATCCAAGATAAGAATTGCAGTAAATCTTTATGGTTAGGTCTGGCCAAAAGAATACAGGAGTGGGCCTTTAAAATTGACTAACTAGGTGTTAATAGCACTCATTAAAATTTAACTGTGGGATTTAAAGGGCTTGTCTATACATGCAGTTACAGGATTCCTTGGGTGGAGGGGTTGCTTCCAGAAGAGTGGTTTATTTCTGTGGATCTTAATCCTCTGTGATCTAATTTGTCCATTCAGTTTAAACTGGAATAACATAAGGCAATGGTGTTCATCAATTTAAGTGAGGTCAGTTTAAAAATATTTTTTTTATATTTGTTTTGTTTCTTGAATACTTCAGGAACAGGGGTCCCTTTCTTCAATTTATTCTGTAGCTGTGAGAATTGGGCATGTAACTTAAAAAAAAAAAAAAAAAAAAAAAGGAAGAAAAAAAAAAAGTAGCATTTCTGAAATTGCAAATTTAAAAAAGTTACAGCAAAGTTCCCAGATCATGGAAATCAACACTTGTGCCAAGAACTAGTTGAGAGGAATTGTACCTGACTCCTGGGTGGCATGGACCTTGTTAGGTGCCTTCTGAATGAATGAGGATGGGTGTATGGCTGAGCTGCAGCTTTCTGTCTCAGTTCCTTCCCAAACCAGTTGAGTTTTTTTTCTGTTTATGGGTCTTGCACCATAATTACTAGGATGATAAAATCCTATGCTTAAATCAGTATTGGAGGAAGAGGTTCTTTGGGAAAATTTTCTGGAGAAAGGGCTTTGCTGTTTCATTCTGGAATTATATTTCTCTTCTATGATCCCATCACATAACAAACTGGATTTTAATTTTTATTTTTTACATAGATAAAATTATTAAAGCTATACTAAGTCTCTATTAAATGTAGATAAATAAAATTACATTACTATATATAATTTTATAAATATATATGCTCTTGAACAGACATTGTGTTGCTTCATCTTGCTTTGCTTTCTGTATTCATTGCTGATGAACTAGGTGGTACAAGAAGTACAAATGGAGCTGTAAGATTATTTTCATTTACTTCCTTTAGCCTTTTCTCTGTGATGGCTTTACTTTAAAACAGTTCTTGCAGAAGTGTTGCCTAAAGATAAAAGAAAGAAAATTATGTTTGCAGTAGCTGTCTGTTCCTGTGGTTTTTGAGTACTTAGCACAATGGAAGACAATCAGGGACTACCACAGTATAAACAAACTAACAAAGAAATACAATAAAATACATTATTATCCTTTTCCTGTCTTTCATCTAACTTTCCCTTGCCCCACTGAGTTGTGTGAAGACAGAAAAGTGAAATGCGGTTCATGCTGTAGTGCAAACACAGGGCCCAGTCAAGTGATGGGGCAGATGCAGCCAAGTTCACCATCAAAGTACATTAACAAAGTGCTTATCCGGTGCCTACAGGCACGAAGAGAGGACATGCTGTCTGTAGGGCACTATGTGATTAGCTTTGGTATCTTTGTTATTATTCCATTTCATATACAAATACTTAGTTTTAACTACCTATTTATTTAGCTGTGTTCAATGCAAGTTAGAGATTTTCCAGTGTATTCACAAAATACTGTAAGAACATTGTGGCCACTAGCTAGTACTCTGTTCAGCTGGTAGTTTCCTAAGTATGTACAGCTACGGACCAATGGGTATGTTACTGCTTTTTGTTTATCATCACTTTATTTCTGATTTAAGTTTCAGATTTTTTTTTATTTTCAAGGGGATTTATTTTGAATGTGGGTGTGTTTGTTTATTTATAATTTTTCTTTCTGAAGATGTCTAAGCTAGCCACTTTGAACAGGGCATGAGCTTCTGTTTACTGTTGGTACTCATGACTTGTCTGTGTTATTTTTAACATTACAAACATGGATGTATTTTTTCCCAAATTATTCTGATTTTTTTCCCTATGGTTGAGTTTTTCATTTTGTTTACCATAAATCTGGAAACTCAGGTTATATATCTGTAACCCAACAAGCGGCCTAGAATGGAGTATTTTAACAATCACTATTGTTGTGTTGTAACTGGAACTGTTAATGTGGGGTGACATTCTTGCCCTTGATTAGTCAGTAGGCTTTGTGCAGCTGTTCTGGGTGGGATTTGGGGATACCAGATCCATCACACCTACAGTGCCTGTGAGCCCCTGAAAACAAGGAATGTCTCTGTTGTAGGCTGTGTTTAAAAAAAAAAAAAAAAAAAAGTGGGGGGGGCGGCACATCCTTGAAACTCACTGACAAAATTATGCTTGTAAACACGTCCAGAGTCCTGCTGATTTGCTTCAGGTCTTCACTGGACTGACTGAACCAAAGAATTAAAGACAGGCTTGGGTTCGCTTCTTTTTAACCTCCCTAGGAACATTGTCAGAGCCAATCTTAAGAAAATTGTTCCTTCATAAATAATCATATTTTCACAGAAGCCAGAACTTTTGCTGTGACTACCATTCTAAATAACGCTTTGCAAAATCCAGGTTTTCTGAATAAGCTTCCTCGCCCTCAGTGGCAGTGTCATGTGTGTCCCTTGTGGATTTTGGAGGCAATCCTCAGCGCTGCGTAACTGGTTCAAGACAATACTGATCTGCCAGGGAGACCGGTCTCTGATCTTGCCTTTAGCTTTGTAATGTTAATAAATATTGTATTTTTGCTTTTTTTTGTGATGGCATATGAACTCAGTAAGCCATTAGCCGATACATGTTTGCCCCTGCAAAGATAGTGGTGCCAGGCCTGCTTGTTAGACAGCTTTTTCAATCTTTACCTTTTTATTGTTAATATTCAGTAGTCTTTACTTCCCTAGTCATAAAAGTGTAGTGTTTCAAAAATCTCTTCTAGCACAAGCATTTGGATTTTTGCTTGAAAGATCTTCTGCAAGAAAGACCAGTTTTGCTCATTGGTTATAAGTCACAGACCGCTGCTGCAGCATCTGCCCCAGTTACTCCTTGTTTCAGGTTTATGGTCTGTATAACTGCAAATCTAGTATTCTTTCATGAGACTCACAGAAATTGATATTCCTTGTGGTAATCTAGGTGTAAGAAATATATAGTCCCATTCTGGCACGGGGACAGTTCCGGAAGATCTCTGTGTCGGGGCTTTTGCTGGATGATGTCTGTATGTGGTTCATGGGACATCTTTGCCAAAGATAAGTTTCATTAGTACCTTCTTCATTTTTTTAGTAGAAAATCTTGCTGATTTTCTAGGGGATCATTTAGTCAGGTCTGTTACTTCTCTGTAGCTGTACCTTACATGAAAGAATAAAAATTTCATGAGGCTTAATTTGCTGCAGCGAGTGTAGAACAAATCTGATGGGTAGAACAAGCAAGTTGTTCACAAAATCCCACTCAATTGAAAATAGTTTTCTCGCCACTCCAAGTTGTGGTCGACTGCTACTACAGTACTGTAAAATCAAGTACTCCACATCTTGTCAGCATCTTGTGACTGGGCAGACTGTATCTTATTTCGTTACAGTAATTTCAGACAGTAATTCATTTGATCCTTTTATCTCAGACAGCAACTATTTGAGGCTTGCAAGCCAAGCTTTGGGCTCTTAGCTTGTTAAAAAAAACAACAGCCAACCTCCTCCCTTTAAAGGACCAGGAGACTTGTAGGGACTCTTAAATGGCACCTGAGTTCGCTTTTTAGTAAGATAGTTTGGGTAGTACAACAGTTCAGCTTGGGAGCTTGGTGCTCAGTGGTGAACCTATGCGACCGGGTGCCATAACCTGACCTCCTTTATGCCTTCCATATCCATGCTGGCCGGATTGTCCCTGGCCATGTCGGCAAGCTGCAAAACAGTTGTTTTGGCCTAACAAACTCTGTTTGTTTGTGGTGTTTCTTATATGTATCACTGCATATATAAGACAAGACTTTGATTTTTTTTCCTAAATACCACAGTGACATAAGAGAGAACAAAGCTAAACCAGACCTGCTCAACCCAGTCCTTGTGCTGTTAACCGTCACTGAAGTTTGCTCTTGGTTTCAGGGGGGTGGGTCTGGCTCTACCACGGTGGGTGACTTTGTCCATCCAGCTGTCTTAGGGCTGGCTATGTTTCCTTCCCATTTGAATAATAACAGTATTAGGTAAGAAGGCAAATCAGCTCCATAGCTCAATGCTTGGATCAGTTTCCTTTTGCATGATTACTGCCGTGGGTTGTTCTGGGAGCCCCTTTCTTCCTCCGTGGTTGTCCCTGTCACCTGGTTTCTTTTCATCAGTTCTGTAACACAACCGCGTGAGCCAGGGACCCTCCTTGACCTGGTGCTTGTCAGTGTGCAAGTTCTTCAGGTCATGGGCTAACCAAGGTTCATGAGGTTTCATGATTGTTCTTAGTTAGCATAAGATTTCTGCTTTTAGGATGTTAAATCTCTGTGTATGGAAATGCTGTTAATTCTATATTGCAACAATAATAAAAAGCTATTAGAACAAAATCCATTTATAGTCCAGTAATATTTGCAAAGACTAAAAATACATGTTAACTTGGACAGAGAGGCAAGTTTTGGTCTGGCAACCCTGGTGGTGGTAATCAATCCCTCTGCCTGCGACAGGCAGGTGGCATGTCACTCAGCCTGCCCCCCCTTATTGTCATCCCGTCTCTGCTGCGCTTGTGGTCTCTGTCTCAGAGCACGTTAGACTTCTTAAGGTTGTATTTCATTTCCTCTTACAGCACAAATCTCCTGTTGAGTATAGATCTTTAAAAATTTAGAGGGAGCCAGGCAAACATGGAATAAAGTTATCACAATGGTTGAGTTAGTGGTGATTTTTGTAATCAAGTTAGAGATCAGTCTATATTCTTATCTAGTGTTCTTCCCAGGATTCAGAATTTTCTGAAATATTTGCATTCTAGTTATGTTTTTCATGATTTCTGTCTACCTCCAGAGTAATTTTTGTTTGTAAGCTTGAAGTACACTATATATTTCAGAGTTCCAAGAGAAAACCGTGATTCTTGGTGTTCTACCATATTGTTTTCCATCCTTCTCCCATTAAGACTAAATGAAATATAACAAAAATTCAAATTACAGGACTGAAGAAAATCAGCTACCGCTGAAGTCAGCATATGTGTGTTTTTAGTCCTGTGAGAACAGAAATTGGCTGTCAAGGTTTTAGTGAATAATTTATGTTTTGCTGAGTTCAGAATATAGCGTATGGCTTTTAAAACATGGGAGTAAGACTGTAACTGAAAATTTGGCTACAGAAATCTTTTGAAGCCTTTGGGGATGAAAGGCTGAAAAGGCTTAATTATGTCAGAGCAAGGGGAGGTAGAACTCATGAGTACAGTCACTTCCAGAAGAGAGGTATTGTACAAGTGCACTCATTTGGTGTTATAATTAGTATGAAATCTGAGTACCTTTATGCTTCTGGCTAGGTAGCTAAATCCAAAAGAGGGAGCTTTTGGGGTTCTTTGGTACAATGATTTTGGAAAGCAAGCTTGCATTAGTTAGTGTATCAGTGCAGTTTGTGCTGGAATTTGTCGGAGTAAAAGTATAATGTAAAGGTATAACAAGATACACAAACTTTTTGTGTACTTCCAATTCTTCAGATCTGAATGATGCTGGAAGCCCCTTCAAACTCTGGCTTCGTGGATGCCCAGCTTGTGGGCACAAGCATTTCAGATAATTGAAGCTTCTCTGCAGTTGAAAAAAATGTAATATCTGTACACGTTGTGTCTGGAAAAGAAATTTGACTTTTTTACTTTACATTGTACTGAAAATGTTCAAATGGCTTAGTAATTTAAGACTAACAGTAACAAAGGATATGAAATAGATTAAAAATGTTAGTTGTACAGATTACAAACCCAAAAGTTTGCAAATTTAAGTGATTTAAATTTTTTCTTCCAGGCTGACTTCTATGTCAATAGAGTATCTTTTGAGTTTGTTATTGGGTTCATGAGAACAAATGGAGATATTATAATATAAGCTAGCTGTGTAGGTCTTTTGTGATAAGTGGAGCAAAGACAGTCCTGAAAGAGCTCACTTTTCTCCATTGCTTATAAAGAAATCCTGTTTTGACTCCTTCAGATGGATGCATCTGCACTGTAGACTTCTGTGGTTAGGTGAGATGGATTGTGCTCCTATCTTTTCATTTTTAAAATTGTCCATAGCAGAGGTATTAAATAGTCTTAGGAGGGAAAAATCTTGGGTTTTTTACTCTGTTGACTGGATTTGGGGAATCAATTATGGCCAATGATACTAATGTAATTTTAAAGAAGGTTTTAGATAAATTACTTCATTTATTGCCATAAGGTACAGGGCTTCCAACAAGATTCAGAATTCCCTTACTAAATTTCAGACTGCAGAATATCAGCCTGGCACTTGCTTTTTGCAGACTTATGTGATCACACATGAGGAGACGATTTAAGTTGGTGGGAAGGTTATGGGCACATATAGAATGCTATCTCTGATTACACAAATGTACATTTCGCTAATCATTTTTCATTTATGCTCTTGGTTCAGAACTGTCCAGATCTTTCAGAAAACCAGCAAAGTCCCGCAGTTGTTATTAATTGGGAAACGTTATTTTAAATGTACTTTATGCCTTTTTTTAACTGATAGTTCTGTTAAGTAGGTTACCTCAGGCTACAGAGCTCCCCACCTTTCTCTTTCAGTTACAGGAGAAACGTGGCTACTGTTTTAATAACTTCCTCTTTGCAAAGCATTACTTAAATAGAGAAGGAAATTGTGAACTCTCTGAAGTGAAGATGAGTTTTGTCACTAACTAGCGGGGCTGAGATTTATGCATATGCTGGGTTCTTTTGTTCTTTGTGTTTTTTCAACGGGCTACATTTTTGTTCAGCTGCAGGGAGATGCCGCTGTTTTTATTTCTGGACTTGTGAAAAAGGTCTTGTTCATGACACAGCTCAAAAAGTGTTTATGCTGTAAAAAGCATAGGTAGTAAAGTAGCCGAAGGGAGGAATTTCTTAAAATTATGTAGGCAGAAAGGCATAGTAAAATACAGCATGAGCAAAGTAGGTGTAGATGCTTGATCCAAATCTTTAGAGCTCCAACACACCAGAGTTCCTGTGGTAGCTGATTCTTTTGGTGGGGAGCTCCCACAGTTTTGTTTAAGTATCCAAAAAGCTTTCATTAATAAGTACACTTCCTTAGGCTCACATAAACCTTTTTTGAATTGTTTGTGTTTGGTCTGAGTAGTAGCGCTTAGATGCAGGTGTTAGAGAATTCAGACACCAGAGAACCCACAGGTGAGGCCATGGGAGGGGGAGGGAGAGAAGAGCTTTGCTCCCTTCTCATTGCCCTGCCTGTAGGAGAAGCATCAAGTCAGTCTTGCACTTTCTCAGACCAAAGTCAATCAACTTACAGGAAATCAGCTGTCCTTGGTTTCACCGATCAAGGACGTACGTATTTATTAGCTTTGTGCAATTTTTAAAAGTACGGTTAGACTGCCTGGGCAGGGAAGCTGCTGTGCTTTTCTGTCTCACTGGGAGGCCCTTGCCTCTCATTTAAAAACCCCAAATGTTTTCCAGATAGTGCTTTGACCCTTACAGCAGGGTTACTTGTGAGTAGTGTCACTGAGCAAGAGTTCTTTGTGGAGGGAAGTTGAGAAGTGCCAGTACAAAAGTGTCAGTTGGAGTGACACCAGGGACACACACCAGTATCCAGCTGTAGTCTGAACTGTAACGCAGGTGTTGCTTGTTCTAAGGAAGGGCCACCTCGACTTCATCACTGGTAGTAGAAATTATTCCAGTTGAGGAGCTTTGGTGAAGCAGAGCAATGTTTTTAGCAGATGTTTCACCTGTAACTGTTCTGCTCTGGAACATGCCAGGGTTCAGCTTTCTGCTCATGATACACCTACTTTGGCTATCATTTTTATAGCTTGAAATCTTTTCCTCTTTTAACCCAAGACAATAAGAGAAATTGCACAATGTGTTCCTACTCATTAGCTTTTTGTTTAAAGAATTAAATATTTTAATTATTATATTTAAATAATATACATGGAAAATCCAGCATTTAGCTGTGATTTTACATGTGACTGTTTTGTTTAATGTCAGGGAATGTTTTGGCATGTTCAGAGCTTTGTATTCTTTCCTGTTTTAAATCCTTCCTCACCTTCTTTGACCTCCGTGACTACTCTGAAGCAATTAACTGCACTCCTCTTCCTTCCCTGCTTTTTCTCTCTCTTTGGTTGTTCCAGTGGCTTTTCCTTGAAGGAAGTCCTCCTTGTTGTTCTTTTCCTTATTCCTCTGAGATTGTGATGGCTCCTTGTTGGCCTTGTCTTCTATTCAGTATTTCTGGGCAGTCTGATTCATCCTCATGACTTCATCTATCTTCTTCACTGTGAGGGTGGTGAGGCACTGGCACAGGTTGCCCAGGGAAGTTGTGGATGCCCCATCCCCGGAAGTGTCCAAGGCCAGGCTGGATGGGGCTTTGAGCAACCTGGGCTGGTGGGAGGTGTCCCTGCCCATGGCAGGGGGCTTGGATCTAGATGATGTTTAAGGTTCCTTCCAACCTAAGCCATTCTATGATCTGTTGCTGTAGCAGAGCTGATTCAGCTATGTTTTGCCCCATCTCATTTGTTTCTCCTGTTTGCCTTTCCACTCCTTGGGTGAAATGTAGCCAAAATTAAATTCCCCGTAATATTGATACACAAAATTCCTCAAGTTCAATCACCATTTATCCTATTTTTTGTCACTGTTGAGAGCACTTACCAGTTGTTAAGACTGAAACATGCGACTCTCGAGCCTCTCTCAGGCTCTTATTCTGTTGTTTCGGACTACAGACTGCTTCTCAAACCTTGCCTTTCTTTCTGTGCATGCAGCCTAAGCTGTCCTCCAGAGAGGTTTGAGTCTTGTACTAGCTGCCATAGGATCCATCTTTATGCTACTCCGGATGCCAAGCTTAACCAATTTTTTCAACATATGTTTTCACTAAAATCATCAGCTTCCTATATTGCTGTCCTGGAATCCTCGTCTTCCACTATAAAATGTACAAGCTTCTTGTCTTTATCTTCAGTACCACTCACAGCCCTCTCTGCCCTATCATTTCTCATTCCTTAAATTTTCCTGTTCTTCTGACAGTGTCATTTTCAAAACTCCCGTTTGCCAATTGTTCTTGTATGGCTTTTTATCGGCTGCTCTTTATGCATGGCAATGACTTCTCAGAAGTGACCCTTTCTTCTCCTTGAAACCCTAAAATCTCCATCCATGGTGGCACTTCTCTTATCTATGGTGCAGCATGGAGCTGCTATGAACACGAAATCATCAGAGGTCCATGGACCTTTGCATGTGGGTAAAATATGTGTTGCGGTGAGTTTAGAGGCCCCAGACTCTGGGGGATCAGGAGAGCAAAGGTGTCCCAGCTCCTCCAGCACTGCCTTGGTGCCTGCACCACAGAGTAAAATCCCTAACAGGCTGGCTCTGGCCGTGCAGTTATATCGGATGCGAAGGGATATTTATGGGGTTAGTAAATTTAAAGAAGACATGGGTACCTGGTCTTACTCACATCATTCCTGACCCCTCATTCAATAAGCTTTAGTACTATCACAGGACTTGATAAATCGTTTTTGCATCATTATCCTGGATGATTCAAGTGACGCTGTATTGCTGCTGTGAATATGGGAAGGAAATGGATAATTTGATAAAATATGTCATTTTAATTGGTTGCTTTTATGTGGAAATTCACTTTAAAAAAGACTGATAATTATTTCAGGATAATTTTGATGTGACTAAATTAGCACTATTATTCCTTTCTCTGTATCCTGAGTTCACAGCTTTTACATTTAACTTAGTAGCACCAGCGTAGCTACATAGAGAAATTGTGTGGTTTGCCTCCTTTATTAGCACAGATAGAGTGTTTGTTTCATAAAGAGCAGGAATGTTGTGATCATACCAAAGCTCATGCAAAGCTTTCACAGAGAGCTGTGAGAGTTAAAGGCAGAGATACATTTTGATAAACTGTGAATATGTATGGTATGTCTGCCTTAAATGAGGAGGTGCAGAAGCTGGAGAAATGCTCGGCAAGTTTGCATGCTTTAGACTCTCTGAAATCTAGAAAAAGGATTTAAGATGGGAAAGATAATTTGATGATTGGGGCCACCTGCCTGCCCAGGTAGATTCCACTCCTGCCCAGCATGCGGTTAAAACACACATGCAGTTTCCAGTTGCTTTCCACTGCTTTTCCAAATGTCTGTACAGCTGTATATTCTGTATAGCAACACTGTATTTGAAAGCAGTCACATCTCATTCTTTAAGTAAATAATTTTCCTATTTTCCTACTCAACATCACTTTGCACAGCTCAGCATGACAATTCAATCAACTGGTTTCCCTTTACGTGAATGAAAAAAATTGCTTTGGTAATAAGGCTTTGTAAAGTGGATTAAGGCTGTAGGCCTGGTGAAACACAAAATGTATTTGAAACACTTCAACTCTGACTCTGGGTTTGTGTGGTAATCAAGGAAAGTGGTCAACGACACTTCCAAATTATTGTAGACTTGTTTTAAAAATCAAGTGTGTTCTTGAGGCCAAGTCTTCATATTAAATTGGCTGGATTACTTTAAGTGCTGTACTATTAAATTGACTGGAATACTTTTTATTGTAATACTTTAATAACCACTTTTTTAATGTGAGTTGGCATTAAATCTCTGAAAGCGGTTTCAGAGTGTGTGTGTGTTCTTTGTCTTCCCGCCACACAGAAAACATCCTAGTAGTTATTCTTACATTTCTTTGTTGTGATGGAGAATCTTTCATTGTTTGTGAAACTGAAAGAACAAGGGGTGAGTGTGCTGATGGAGATGGGTGAGAAGCAGTATCATAGGTCTGTGGTGTAAACATCAGCTGGTGAGATTTATTTATTTTAATGCCCAGTGGTTCTCATTCTTGTTCCGGTTATCTTGACACTGCACATAAACTGAATTAATCTTCTTTAATGTAAGCGTATTAGAGTGTGTGAAGATAAGAGGCACAGCAAGACCTACTCATTTAGCCAATCTCTGATCTCTGTCCCTGTCCCCTGTTTTGAAGCTGTCTTGACTCAGCTTGTGAGTATGTTCATGTACTTTGTATACTGCGTTAAAGTTTCACAGTCTTAGCTTGCACTGAGGGAATGGCAATGTAAACCGTGCTGTTTAGACACTATAGGTGTCACATGGAAGCATTGCTGCTCTCCCTCCAGTTCTTCATGCTCTGCGGCAGTCTGGAGTTAGTACAGTCGCCGCAAGCACAGGACTTCAAAGGCTGGCTGAACAGTTTGCAAAGGGAGCACTATTCTGGGTCGTCTTTTCTCAGGCCCTTTTCATGGATGTATCCTTCTGCTTTTTTTCCAAGGGAGGATGTAAAAAGTGAAGAAGGACTCGATCAAAGGACAGAAATGTCCAGAGTCAGTGTAGATCTCCACTGACTTCTGGGGGCTTGGGGAAAATGACTGCAGTTTTTCCTTAGTGCAATGCTGCTTATTGCTGTGACCTGAGTTTGCACCAGATTGATAAACTAGGCTTTAGTCTCATCAGCCTTTTGCTGTTTGGTTAGGCATGTCTTTCCAGTATGACATTTCTGCTAAAATTTGCTTCAACATTTTAAAATGTATAAGCTGTCATATGGTGTTGTAGAAACTTGTTTTTAATTTGTATTAACCTCTCACTTAAAAAAAATTAAAAGTATGTTGTTGAGGTGGTGATGTAAAAAGGTGATACAGCCACAAGTCAACAGGTGCTATGATATGCCTCACAGCAGTGTGATGTCTACTGAGATAGTTTTTTGGACTATGTGCAGGTTTTACGTATCTTTAAGTAGATGTGACAGTTTCACATGGGTCTTCTCTCTTATATAAAAGGCAGAAATTAAATAATACTGAAAACTGAATCAAATTGGAAAACAAGTATTTTCAGTAATGCTTACTGCTGTCTGTGGAGTTCTGCTTTGTTGGGCTCTTTGTAATAGCGTTAAGCATCTCTCCTACTATAGGGCTTGAGGGAGAGGGCTCCACAAGAGGAAATGCGTGAGAAGGTCACTGAGCTTTGGTAATTTTGTTCACAGGAGATTGTGCTAATGCAGTATTTACTCAGGACTGATTTTTCTAATCATCTAAACAAGAAAGGGGAATGCTGTATCGCCTTTTTTTTTTTTTTCCTTAACTGCAACAGGCCTATAGGTAAATGCTATTATTTCATTGTGTTTCTCCTCCGTTAGTGTTAGTGGTTGATTCCTTGTTTTATGCTAAAGCTGTAAACTTTCAGGGGCTGGTACCCTTTTTTGATTTGTGTTTCTAAACCTTTCAGAGCACTCTTTACTGGGACTGGATGACACTATAAAAATGCTTTTTGAGCTTATTTCATGTGTCATTCATGTGTCGTTATCTCATGCGTCAGGTGTGAGCTGCTTACTACAGTAACATTACAAAGTGCTGGCTGACTGAGATCCTGTTGAGTACAAAGTGATTCCTTTGGGTTCCTCTTGATTTTGATGTGTGTGCACATAAATAGCAGTATTTCTTCCACACAGGTGTGGGTATCATTAATTTACATACCTGCAAATCATATCAGAATATAATTCTTGTTCCAGTAGCTGAAGATATAGATAGCATCTTCTGTGTAGGATGGTAAACCCAGGCAAACCTGCAGAGATTTTATGGAGCTGAGTTATCCTCCCGTGTTTCAGTTGTACGCCAGCTGAATTCTTCATCCTGTTTCAAACATAGATGGAAAGTAGTGGCAGAAAAAAGGTCCAAGTGAGAATTTGATGAGTGCAGTTTCTTTTTGAACCAGATGGGTGTGCAATTAGCAAATTCTTGAATAATTTCAGGGAACAAAGCATATATTTTACAGTCTGTTGTGGTTTCATGTTTCCCTGCATTTGTAGGGTTGAGGTGCAGTGCATTACAGAATATCACAAGCCTAAATGGTGAGCCAGTCACTCTGATGGTTTAGATTTTTTGTGTGTGTGGTTTTGTCTGCATGTGGTCTTTATCTTGATTTTTGAGGTTGTCATAGCTCTGTCAAAGTCAATGGGAGTTTTATGATTGCTCCTTCATCTGCAATTACGTTTAAACTCTGACCTCCAAAAATATCAAAAAGTCTTGTCTTGTTTCTAGCAAACTACAGTGGTAACAAAGAATGATATTCTGTGTTACACCTTCTGTCTTTCTGTTTCAGTAAGTATCTGTTGATATCAGTCTGTATCAGTCTGGCTTATGAATGTTGATGTTGCAGTCAAACACGTCTGACATTCATGCTGTCATGCATCATCTGATATACCTGGGAAGCAGCTGGTTGGGAAACTGGGAAGAGTTTAGCCACAGCAACCTAGGTCTTCATGAGACCAGCGTGTGAATTCATGCTCCCAGGTACAGCTGTTTTACTACAGTTACCCAAAGTAGCTTCAAGAGTGTTGAGAGTTCATCAGTAGGAGCTGAGGTCTTCGTGGGTGTCAGGAGGCAAATGTACTCAAGCTGTGTAGGCAGCTTGAGCTCCTCGGACTCCAGAGAAGCCTTTGCCTGGTTGATTCATGGAGTTCTGCTAGACCTTTATCTTGCATAGACTCAGGGAAACTGCACTTATCTGTTTGCGTATAGAATTGGGTCTTTTGTTTAAGAAACAATACATGAACAACTGGTGTGTGTGCAGCTGGAGGGGAGGGTGCAGCTAATGTTACGATTTTATTGTTGACTCTATATTTGAGTCCTGATAAGCCCAACTAATCAATTAGCAGATTGTTTTGGGGATATGAGTCTAAATGTTGCATTTCATTTTACAGCAGAGTAGCAACGTGTCTTCCAGACAGAGCACTATATTTTGCAAAGCCTTTTACAAGAGCAGAGCAAATAGAACAGTTTATGTGTGACTAAAGACTTTTTTTATTTTGCAAGCTTTTTAATTTCATTGCAAGAATACTGCTAACATATCAAAGCAATTGATTTCAGATTTTGTGGTCTGTTCTATCAATTTTAATAAATAGACATATTAATCAGATTATCCTGGTTTACAGTTAGGAAGAATTGCAGACTGTCAAAGGTAAGTATCATTCCAGATTACAACATTTAAACTTCTGTAATATTTTAAGTTTTCTCTCCACTATTTAATCTGCAGTATTGTTTCACTGCTTCATTTACAAGGCTGGGAGGCTGCTGAAGTGGGTCACTGGAGTTGGGTGAACAAACATGCATTAAGTAAAACGGAGATGAAAGGGTGGTGTCTTTGGATTCTGTTTGCAGCTGTTGCAGTCAAGACAACTTCATTGGGAAGCCCACTTAAGGGATGACTGAATGTAATGCAAAATAAAATGCTGAAGTTTCCCAGTTTATTTTCAGTCCTTGTCATTTTTAGTATGTGTTTTCCTGCAGCTTTTATAAAATTGAGCACTTCCCAGTCTTTGGTGCGTTTATGTCTGTCCTCAAATTTAGTTCCCATTCTGCCTATGAATTACACTGCTCATTTCTTTAAAGAACATTTTTTTCAGAAAACATTTGCATTTTTATAGCTAACTGCATATCCACAGAAATGATTTGGCAAGTAAAATTTGCAGTACAATTTTGTGAAAGAGAAATAAAAATATTCCGTTTGAAAAATATGTCAGAGATCCTAAGCATTGATTGTTTTTATGTCATGAAGGCTGAACCCTAATGACATAGAAGCCTATGGGCTCTTTACTTAGTAAAGGTTAGCTGTTAACTTCAGTGAGGTCTGAGTTTGGTCTTATTTGACTGTAATTCCAGGAAAAACACGTAATTTCTAGTTCATCCTTGGCTCTCGATGCATGTAGTACAGAGTTTAATAAAAGTCAAGCATGAAGGGGCATCAGATATTAGACTAAAAAGGCCAAACTTTTATTCTGATTCATCTTTGTAATCAGACCAACTGTATATGTGATCTTTCACCCTGGTGTGTAAGAAATTTGATTGTTTTTTAGCGGAGAGGAAACTGGAGAGACACTTAAATTCTTCACAGAATAATTGGAGCAGCCGAAAACATTAAGAGAAAACCTAAACTGAGGTTCATATTTCATCGTTACTTAAATTAACAATGGAAAGGTCAGGATAGAAGTAAACTTGAATTGCTTCCATAACCATGTACGTGTATGATCTGACGTGGCATATAAAATGAAACTTTGTAAGAGTTGATGGCTTGCCTGATAGGATTATGCAGAAGAGGAGCCACTATCACTTGAAAGACCCTTGCCATGTCAATGCAGACCTTATAAGAAGTGGCAGTAATTGAGTGGGATACATTTTCTGGAAAAATACAGGATAGATGATGCAAATTGCTGAATATTTCTATTTGTGAGTGTAGCAGCTGACTGAGATGCACTGGGGAAGCCCAGAGTTTTGCCTCACCGGTGTCCTTTTATGACAGCAGCTGGTAGCGGATGCCTTGGTAGAAGTAGGAGAAGGATCTAGTGGTACTTTTACCATCCTTGGGTGGTTTGTGGATAAAAATACTGCAAACAGTTATGGGAACGCCAGCATATAATACAAGCTTTTCTTATAGGGTTTAAACATAAATAATACATATTTTGGGTGCGAGCACTTTCCCTTAGATTTTTCTGGATGCTGATGGATATTTTTCTTGCATAACCTGACTTCCTCTGTGGCACTGCATGAGTTCCAGATTTCAGACGTTTGGGAGTAACACAATGAGAAAGAAACACTTAGTGCCTTATTTTTCTCTCTGAAAAGCTGCATTTGTATATATGCAATAGTAGCATCATTCATGCCCCTCTGTGTACGCGTGGAACACGTCAGTAGGAGTTGAAACTTCACATCCGTGAGCCAGATGAGTTGGAAATGAAACTTGTCATGAAGGGGGAAGTGATGGCAATAAGATTTACGTGGGAAAGAGAAATGAAGACATTTTACCTGAATGAAATGAGACTTTAAAAGAGGGGGTTAGGTTTTCATAGTTTTTAAGAAGTGAGCCCCAACTAGGCAATGCATTTCAAGAGTTTGTGCCTTACTTATTAATGCCTAAAAATATTCATTTTTGCTTGCATTTCCTACTCAAAGGATCTATCCTACTATTTAGGAATCCTTGTCTATCCTGCTGCCTCTTGCTTTTCTTGACAGTTCTTCCAGTTGAAACCCCATCACTATGTCTATCCTGAATTCTCTGATCCAGATTTCACTATCTAGACTCATAAACTATGTATATATATATATACACACACATTTTTAATTTTTCCTTTTAATATGTGGACCATGTCTCTCCCTTGCTCCATGCCCTTACTATCTTTCTTCCTCTGTATTGTTTAAACTGTGTACCTTACCAGTCTGTCACCAGTTACCCTCTTATTTTGTGTTTGGCTGACAAGGCCTCCATTCAGTCCTTCTAAAAAAAGAAGTAATATGATGCTGTCTCCAAGGCAAGCTCCTGCAAACTGCTAGTGCTATTCCCCAATCTGTCCTGATATGTGAGCACCAACAGGGACATAAACAAGAAATGTTACAAGTTCTGATTTCATAAATCCAAGGGGAAGATGATCAAATTAAAAAAAATGACACAGGTGGTAAAATATAAAATATTCTTTGAAGCTTGACAAACATCTCCTGCTCTTTAAAAAGAGCCGATTTAAGACTAGCACTGGTATATATTAAAATGCATGAAATATTCTTTTGCAATCTTAACCATAAAGCACTATCTGTAGCAAAATACGCCCCATTAGAGGAAGCAAATACCTAAGAAAAAGCTGGGTTGTTAGGTGGGCTTACTCTGAGAAAACACTGATACTTACCCAGGACTTTTGGGGGTGAAGATAACAAGAACTTAGTAGAGATCCTTTCACCGAGAAGCTAATCTTTCATGACAAAAACTAAATGTATATGGCCATTCTGGTTCTGGGTCACCAAATTGTTAAGTATTTCATAGAGGTCTGGGTTTGGTGGTTTGTGGTTTTTTTGGTTCGTGGGTTTTTTTTTTTTGGTTTTGTTTTGGTTTTCTTTTTGTTAAAGGTAGAAACTGTTGAAAATAACTTGGGAGTTCCCTGTTTTCCTGTAGTTATTCTCATATAGTAAATATTGACCCCACAAAAGCAGGTCCTGGAACTGTAAGGCTTGCAGACTCAATGTTTATCTTGACTATTGTAGTGGGGTTGAGTGTGCAGAAATCCCCATATGAAGGGCCTACGTTTATTTTTTTCAGAATTTTTTTAGTATTTCTACAATACCTCACCATAGCTATCATCTTGTTAGAAACATGGATGCTAATTCAGCCTTGATATTTTTATAGCAGGAAGGAGATATATATATTATTATCAGAAGTCATTGCCAAAGTATGTAGGCTTTTATATGCTGTATGTCTTAATGAAAATTTGATGCGATAAGACACAGTTCATAGCATAGGTCTGTACTCGTACACTGTACTGTATAGAAGAGTTTTATTCGTTTCTAAGTTTATCTAATTTAGGATACTGTACAGGATTGAGGATAATCCTAATTCTTGCTTATTGCAGGGGGGTTGGACTAGATGATCTTCAAAGGTCCCTTCCAACACAAACTATTCTATGATTCTTCATAACAGAAGTAACTTTCACTGAATCATTGTTTCAGACAGTCAAAATTGATATACAAGGTCTACAGGTGGGGGTAATTTAAACCCAGCTATAATTAAGAATACCCAGTAATGATATGAAAGCTGGTAGATTACCTGTTAGTAAGGTTATTCAGTCCTTCCCTATGGAAAATCCTGTAGTTTTTAACTTTCCAAACTAGGCTTCTTTGAACTGAGATTTTACCTTCCTAGAGACTATTTCAGATTGTGATAGGTTTGTTGGATGTCCTCTGGTTCTTAATTAATGAGCAAGAATGAATAATTGGTATAAACATGGAAGGCCTGTGGGAAGTTAAGGTCAAGTTTGCAGGAGCAGAGAGCAAGGCCTCCTAGATAAGGCGTTTCAGCACTGACTGGAGAACTGGATTTGTTCCCAATTTCTTATATAGCTTTGTGATTCTGGGTGAGTCTCACAAAGCAAAAATTTTCCCAAGAGATCATACGTTAATTATGCTCTATTTTCTGAGTGCAATGTTTGAGATACAGGGCCTAGTTGGCCAAAGGAATACTAGGAACACCAGAGGAAAACCTGTCGTGAAATTAATTTTGTTTTCAGAGCTTGAAAAATGGTGAATGAGTAAGTTTGGTGCTCTGTATTCAACAACAACATGAAATACATTATTGAATTACTATTCCTTAACTGCGTAGCATTCCTTCTATGCAGTAGACATTAATCTCATAAAAAGTAATACATGATCTTTTAGTTAAATGTAGTAATGTATATTCCTAAGAAGGTTGTTTTAAGGTTTCACAGCCAGTTTTAATTCCAGTTTTAACTCCACATTTGAGTGCTTCACTTTGCAACCTCAGTAATGTTCTCTTAACACAGCTTTTTGAGTTTAATATTAATAGGTATTGTAAATAGAAACAATATGTGCAGAAAAACTAGTGCATTTGCACATGAGTAAGGAATAACGCCTATCAGGGCGTTTGTAAATACCTGGACAAATGTGGAAAAACCTGTTGCCTATCTAGGCATTCATGTAGGTAAACAAATATCAGCAGAGAAGCAAATGTAACAGCAATGCAAAAAGCTGCCTAAGAAAGGGAGAATTTTTGCAAGTCTGTCACTAGGTGGAGAAAATCCAAACTTTGATTTTCACCATTAGAATGAAGAAAGCAGCAAAGAAATGTGCAGCTTGTCTAGGAAACTGTCCAGTTTTGTACTCTTGTGTTCTTCTTGCCATTCCTCATGTCAGTGTGGAGACAAGCACACTGTTGTCCTTGTTCAAACTGGTGGCGTCTGGTGCGGTTGCTCAGAGATGGTTTCAGGTTGCCTTCAGGCAGAGAGGACCATTCAGCAGCTTCTCCCCAGGAGAGCGTTCAAGGGGCATCAGTGCCATTTGTTGCCTTTGGTGTAGTTATGGTAGGAAACCCATCCTCTTGAGAAACTGGTCTAGTTTTCAGATGCCACAATCCATGCAAGCGATACGGATTTGTGGAAGGGGGCATCGGTGTTCGAAGGATCTGGCCCCTGAATTTGTCCTTGGGGTTGAGGAATTACAGGAACACGCAATGAGATACCGTAGTTGCGACAACTGCTTTTTAAGTCCAGATTTTCTAATCTGGAGCCTCTTTTGATGCTGCTGTGTTGTAGTGTAGGTTCATAAAGTAGGTGTCAATCTATTAAGACTGGAGACATCTTGTTGTGGTCCTTTCCAGGTATTTTGGTTTGTATATCTGGTACATCAGAATAATGTCTGTAATATATGTGTCTGCAGTAACAGGTAAAAGCAGAGAAGCTCAAGTTGATGAATTAACCATTGAGGACTTATTGTGATGATCGACAGATCAGATGATCTAGGAAGATGTGCTTGCTTTCTGCAGCTCCTGCCTCACCTGTATTCTTAAATTACCTTGGCTTAAACAGCACTGCTGCTGCTCGTTCCGTGGTGACGCTCGTTCCTTGCTACTCACTGCTGGTAGAGGAAAAAAAAATAGACTTCCTGGTTTGAAAAGCTCAACATTTGTACTCAAATGTGTATTAATGCACTTCAAAGTTCAAAACAAACACACGCAGATGCTTAATTTACTTCTTACTGTGAGTTAAATGCAGAGGGCTCGCAGTTTTGCTTGCTGGGACAGCAGATGGGCTGTTTGCTCCTGTTTTTTTTAAAAAGGGGAGTTGCTACTTGCTGTCAGCTCGGAGAAGCCTTGGTCACTCCTTGGCTCTCCTTGCTCTGGAAAGAAAAGAAACTCTGAAGTTTTGAAGGGAAGAATGAGAGAGTTTGCTGAAGATGAAAAGGACCGGAGCGCAAAGCTGGTGGAAGGAATGTGCTGCATGGGTCAGTAACAGGGGCTGGCAGGGTGGCAGGGCTGCCTTTGGGAGAGAGCAGAGCGCTCCGTGGGGGAAGCTCACTCAACAGACTTTCAACAGGTTTCCTTCCTTAGTTTGGTGCTCTTTTCATTGTCTGTCTTCTAGTTACTTCATTTAGGGGCTTGATTTCGTATGTTCTGCTCTGAGCTTGAGCACACGGAATACTGTTGCACTGTTTTCTTCCTAGTGTGTATTTGCTTGTCTGGAAGCATTTAGTTTTTTAAATAAAAATCACAGTTGTGTTATTGGATGGGGGTTTTTTTGTGGTTTTTTTTTTCTTATTTTTTCTTTAATCTTGATGTTTTTCACAACATGACAGGTGACAGCTTTACACATGTGTAACAAAGAGGATGTCAGGTACAGAGTTCTACAAGTGTATCTATGCATATATAAAAGGAATATGGGTAGTAAGCATCACTTCTTGTACTTACGTTGGCATTTTAATTAACAATAGAGTTGAAATTAATAGTCACTGCATGGTCTAACAAGATACAAGGAAGTGGATTTTTTTAAAACTTTTTTTTTTTTTTTTTTTTTTTACTGTTGCTACAGTAGCATTTCCCGAAGTGTAGACTTTAGTGGCAGTTAGGCAAAACTACCTGAGCTTACCATAGGAAAAAAGAAACTTTGTACACGTATGGGTTGGAATATCAAATTCTCAGTTTTGAAAACTTGTGTACCTTTTAACAGCTACCCATAATGGAACAATTACAAGTGAAAGTATTTCTGGATTTCTTTTATTTCTGAGATTTTCTGTTCTCTACATTTACCAAAACAGAGCTTCCACCTTATTAGGATAAATAACTGGCGGAAATGCTACCGCGCTAGATGAAGGCTGTAGGGAAATGTACATATAGCAAAAAGTTTTCTTAATCTGCCAGATTTTTTTTCTCCAATAGTGCTGTTTTGCTCTTCAGTTTGTCTCTTACTTCTCTTCTTTGGGTCCTCAACTAGAATAAGAAAGTGTAGAGCTGTGGAGTGTGGGAAAAGCATATGCCAGAAGCTTGGAAGATCTTGAGTGGCACGGGAAGGCTTTTAGGGAACAGCAGCTATTCTGTACAGAGCTGAATGTACACGTATACTACACTTACTACCTGAAGGACTCATTGCCACAGTGAACTGTGGCTGCAAAAGCTATAGGTGTGTTAAAATAGGATTGGAAAAAATAACAGGAAAAAAAATAAATGTCTATGACTCTTAAATGCAGAGATATGTATAAGCATGTAGAAAGTCTGTGAGTCATATAAGGGAGGAGTATACAAAGGCTTCACAGGCTTTTGCTTGTCTTGTTTTCACATTTGTTCCTGAATACTCATTTCTTGCTACCGTTAGGAAAAGCATACGGTGCCCAGTTTGGCCCAGGATGGACTCTCGTAGGATCTCATGCCATTTTGAAAGACCTCAGTATCACACCAGAGACTTGAAAGTCCATGAATATGGACCTTCTGTGATTTTTTTTTTTTTTTTTTTAATTACGTTACCTGTGACCAATCTGAAACCAGTATTCTTTCATGTAAAACACAGGATCTGATTTAATCTTCTAGTGATGGCAGTAGCTGCAGAAAGGATCTTGTTTTGCTCCCTGAGCTCATTGCTCGTTCTCAGCCACACTACAAATAGCCCGAGTCAATGAAACAGCGGCAATTTTGTTGTACAGGGTCTTAAGGGATCTTGCTGTTTTAAGCTTACACAGATGGTCGTGGTCATAATGCATCATGACTCCTGCTCCGGGGAGCTCCGGGTCTGTAGCAGTTGTACTGGCTAGTAACCATATGTAGGTTTGTGGAGATAACTCTGGCGCTAGAGTGGTGGTTAGTGTTTCTGTAACATGGCTCTGTAGAATACATATGGATGGGAAGTATATACAAGTGGGATGCTTTCTTACCCCGAATCTATTGCTTTTATTGTTTCTTCTCAGTATTTTGTGGGCAGTCATTGATGCGAACTGCCATGCCAGGGAGCAAACTGCTGGCAGTGGCTTGGTCCCATACCTGGGTTAGTGGGCATCCCTGTTTATGTTACAGAGGATTAAAAGAAAGAGAGTACTTTCTCTGACTGAAGCTGTAGCTGATCCTTGTGTGGTGGAACACGGGTGATATTCCAGTCAAAAAGCATAGTGATTAAAAAAGCCGATTTTGTATAGTAAGAGACTTTCTATTGGTAAATACTTTAATAATTAATTGGATTTTAGAGGTTATAAGTAGTATGTATAGCTTGTAAAAGTTTGCCTGGATCTTTTTAGTACACTTTAGGGAACAGTTGACTTGTGGGATGTTACATTTTTGTTAGTAGTGTTGATATTATAGTAGCAGGGCTGTCGCCCTTGAGGAACTCATCTGAAACTTCTGCTCGAGAAACTTTTACATGACATGATGTAGTGTACTGCAAAAACACTTGCATGCTATTATTTCAATTAGACATTTCAGAGCTTTTGCAGGCTATTCTGTTTTTAAACTTTATTGGAATGCTAAATTTATAAAGCTGTTCATAAACAAAAAAAATCATCTGCATCATTTGTAGGCTGTTAAACTCTTTTTTTTTTTTTCCTTTTTACCTCCAGATGAGCGGGACAAAGTACAAAAGAAGACCTTCACTAAATGGATAAATCAGCATCTCATGAAGGTCAGTTGATATTTCTGTGATGTCTGGATTACTGACTACTACAGCAGTGATTGTGTCTTTTACTAAATGTTTGATTTCAAGATGCAGCTGCGTTATGTATGATAAGGAAGATCTTAAATCGTGGGATTTATGCATGTACTTTGTCTTTGAGGAGTCACGGGGGAGTTGAAATGCTGCTGTCGGATATCCCAAGGTGATCTATTTGAATACTTGCATTTGAAATTAAAATGAGCCAAAGTTTAAGGGACATGGTTGTCTACAAAGCTTGTCTCTTTTCGGGCATTAGACTGTTATAGCTGTAGCACCACAGCTAAAAGAAATGAAATTTTTTCAAGTACCGTGTTGAGGACAGGGAAATGACCTTGAGAAGGATAGCTCTAGATCGTCCCGTGGCATCAGTATGCTGCTCATGGATTAAAAATAGAGGCTTTCTAGGGACAAAAGTCACTTTTCAACGTCTTTCTTTTGAATAGCAGTGAACTTTGCCTCAGGGACAGAGCACATCATTATAACAACATGTACATCTTTTAGTCAACAGAGAACTAAAAGCTGTGGGTTCACCTTCACTACATGGCCCTTCAGTTCTAAATTTAATCTGCTGTTTCAGCGCCAACTGTCTAGCCCAGACATTTCTCTGGAGCAACAGATTGTATAATTACTTAACACAACATGCTTTGATTTTTTTCTTTTTCCCCAGAGGTTGAATTCATGTAGAAGTCACATTAAATAAAAATGTATCTGCAAACTGTCAGAGTTGAGATTTAATTAATAAGCATAGTGTATAATGTTCAGAAACTGCTGTAAAGATTTGCTCATGTTCATATTTAGAGAAAAATACTTTTTTTTTGGTGGCAGCTTAATTATTTTCTGCTTCTTGTGGCTGTACTTGTGGGTATTTGAGAAATATTGGACACTGAAGCAGAATAGAATTTCTTCAGGGATGTTTAAAAGCAACTTGGAATGCTCCTTGAATCTTTAGAAGATGCAGAACTCTGGTTTTGAATCTTTTTAAAACCAGGGTAGCTCTTGGAAATGATGTGAGTTAGGGAGTTAGCAAGGCCCAGACGTGAAGTTGGTCCCAGTTTTATCTTTAGCAAGAGACCTCTCTTGCAGAGTGATTGAGCCATCAGCAATGGTCCTGACACCAGCCTCTGTGCAGCAGCAGCTACGCACAAGCTTTCTGTGCACGGGGTGAGTCTGGAGTTGCAGGATGGCTTTTAATACTGCTCATACCCATAGGTTTTTCTTTGTGGATTTGCTACACCTAAAGCAATCATGCTGTGTAGCAACAGCTGCTCCAAAGATGAGAGACTGCAGACCTACAGCCTTCCCTTTATGGATTTTTACTTCTTATTTATAATATAAGAAATATATCCATTGTCCAGTACTTCAGAGAAATTAGATTTAAAGAAAAAAACATACAGGAAGATTGCCAGTACTGTGGCAGCAAAATGCAATCTCCAAATTAACCATCTCCAAATTAACCATGTCCTTCTAATTGAAGGTAATTGTGTAAGTTACTACTCTTTTCTGTATTAAAGATGTATTTTCAAGATGTAGTTTTAATTTTCTGTGGGAAGCGGAAAGGCCTGTCTGAAGCTTTTTGAAGAACAATCCTTTAACATATGTTTAAAATTATGCCTGTATTTACAGAAGAGCAGTGTATTGAAAATTATGTTTCTATACACCATTATTTTACACAGTTTTAAAACATGCACAGTCATTGTTGCTATACTGTCAACCTCTTGGGAGTAGCTTAAAAAAAGATTTAGACTCTAAACCTGTAAGGAAATCAGGGTAAAGAGTTCACATTAAATCCTTTTGACTTGCTTGCCAAGGTCAGTGGCCTTAGGCCTTCATCTTCAAATAGTTCTTAGTGTGAGTGACTGTAGAGGTGTATATATAGATAGAGAGATATATATGTGTGTGTCTGTACTGCTGGCCTTGATTTTCATCTTTCATCTCAGATTGCTCGCTTTAGAATTCAAGTAAAGGATTGTGAACTTACACAAATATAGTTTGACTATGGCTCTTCCATTAACTGAATTTATCTAGCGACTCAACTTTTTTGGAAATACTCGATTTGAAAGCAGTCGGTGATAAAGTTGTCAAATTTATGTTCTTAAAGCATAGTTTCTAGGACAGTGACTTGCATGGAAATTTAAATCAGTCTTTCAAATCCTTCAAATGCTCTCTGTTAAGACACAAAGACATATTTAGAAAATACTATATAATGAAGGGAATGCAGAAGTATCACCATAAATGACTGCGTTTTTAGCAGAGTCTCTAGACCTGTCCTGGTCTACACATTAAGTTGAATTTGAGTCCTAATTTTCGGCTTTATTACCTTTGATTTAATACAAAATACATGCAACTCATGTTTACCCACTCACTGCCAATAGCTTGTTGCAGACAAAAAAAAAAAGGTGGGAGTCAGCTTATTTCAGGCATCTCAGTAGCTTTGTTTGAGGTAGTTATCCAGACTTTTGTAGGTGGCAGAGAGAACAGGCCCTTCTAGATGTCTCAGACATCTACTGCTGTAGGGGGAGGTGAAGGTGAATTGTGTCCTAGAAGTGCTTTCACTCCACTGACTGAAAAAGGAGGTCAGTGTGCTTTATCTGTCACTGTGTAGGGTTCAACAAGAAGTGGAAAGGATGAAGGTGATCGTGGAAATTATGAGAGATCATGGAAAGCACCAGACCATGCATGTGCCAAGACCCCACTGTGGGCATGGGAATAGATTGCATTTTTCTGTTGTCTTTTTTTCTGTCCTATTTATGTTCTTTACTTTCACTTTCCCCACTTTCTTTTCTCGGTCTCCTGTTTCTTTTTTGGTTTTCTTTATTTTTTTCTGTTTCTCTTTTCTCCTCTTGTCTTTTTTTTTTATTTTTTCCCCTGCTTATTTAGTTCTTTCCTTGCTGCTATTCTTCTGCAGTCCTTGGGAAAGTACCAGGCTCTTATCTGTTTATAGAAGTATATTCGAAAGAGTTTTTTCTAGGTCAGCAGCATGATGCTTTTATGGGTTACTGTCATTTGTTAGGGGGTCACATGGAAGCTTACTGTTATTCTTCTAATTAAATTCTGTGTTTATGGGATTCCCTGAGTAACCACAAACAACAAAATGGCTGAGAAATACTTACTCTTTTGCCTGCCATTGCCCATCTTTAGTTGCATTAGATTCAAAGCGAGTAAATGCATGGTATATAAAATTCAGTGTTTGAGATTAGTCCCTTGTCAGTTCAACTAACTAGTTAAGTGTGTATTCATGTACTGTGCTAAACTAGAAACATAGTCATTGCAGAAATATTTCCTGCACGTGATCTTGAGACACATAGTTTCAGAGACAGGTACCTAATGTGTTATTTGCAAGATTCAGCTGTTCAGATTATCTTTGAATTCCACAGTTGAGGATCAGGTGGACTGTCGCTACATTTTTTAAATGCTGACATTTTTCTTTTGAATTGATAATACATTTTCCTAGGGCTGATTAGCGCATTGCACTTGCTAAGGCTGCTGTTTAACGTATGATGGTGGGGCTCCAATTTAAATGTTATCTTTTACTTCTTGTTGACATATGGGTTGGAGAGGTGAGATACTGGACTTCAGACTCGCCTGCTGCTGTGGTATGAGCGTCCAAGGAGAAACTCGCATGCTGGCATAGCATGCCGGTGGGGTAGAGATCTCCTCTCTTAATTTCTCTAAACCTGCTTCTGCTTCCAGCAAGTGTTTCACTTTGCTGTTGTCAAAATAGGATGTTAAATTCTAGTACTTGCTACAGCAGTAAGTGACCCTTGATGTAACAAGAACAGGTAAATTTTTGTAAGAAAGGGGTTTCTTTCTAGTGTAGTGTTCATGTGGTCCTAAAGCACCCAAAGAGAAATTTAACTCCCATGAAAGCCTAGAAATTCTTCCTGACGCTCCTTTGAATCTCAAACCCCAAAGCCTAAGGAAAGAATGAGAAGTGTGAAATACAGGGGGAGGATGAGAAAAAAGTGTGAAAATAAAAAGTTGATGATGAAAAAGGAGTAAAAGTGGGCAAATTCTTCTTTGTTGTTCAGTTCCTTTCTCAAACCTATTGAAAAATATTTTTGTAGTGCCAGATCCTAGTCTTGACAGATTAAACAAGATATTTTCAAATACTTATTTTCTGTGCATCATCGTTTCTGATAAAGAAACTAGGACTAAAGGCAAGGCACCAGAGACTGGCTGGATCCGTGCTCTGATGGGGAAAACACGGTGAACACCCAGGCATCTTCCCTCCAAGGGAAAATGCTGCTTCTTTTTCATGGAAGAAAAGGTTGTAGAGAGCCTCTTAACCGACCTTCTGGCAGCAATATGGGACCCTGGGGTGCCTGAGCAGCTCCCTGGAGAGGGAGGGCTGTCCTGCCCAGGGCGCTGGCAGGGAGCCCCGCCACCCAGTGCCCCCTGCAGCACAGCCTGGCTTGGGACTGACTGGACCTCGAAAGGAACATGCTGGTGATGGGAGCAATGGGCAGCATCCCTGCACAGTCATTAGTGGCTCCAAAAGTCACTTTTCAGGGTCGTATGAGCAGGAAGGCTTTTATAAGTAGCAGGAGAAAATGCTTTTAAAACTATTGTTTCAGAGCTCAGGGTTCAAAATCCTGTACTGTGTCACAGTGATAGTGCATTAGAGAGAGAGCGAGCAGCTTTTTGTTGTGCAAAGACCGAATGAATAATTCAGAATAGAAACCTGAAGTTATTGATTCCTATGCGTCCTTGAGGCAGCACACGGTTTGTAAATTGCCACTTAGAGTTGATTGCTTCGTGAAATGTTCAGGTATGCACTTAATGGCAGAGGGACCGTTCCTGATCCAGCACAGTCATTGCCTTGCTGAAAGTTGGCACTTCACTGACACTACTGGTTATCATTTTAGATAGCACTACTCTGCAGTATCTTCTTTTTAGCCGTGCAGTTAATCTAAAATTCCTCACCTCCTCTTTTAGAAATGAAGATTTTTTAGCTCTACATTTATATTTATTTTAAGGGATGAGGCACGTGGTGTTAGCCTAATAGTAGTGTCTTTTTTTAAAAAGTCTCAGCGTAACACCTTTCATTTTTGAAACATGCTTGGAAAAGGCATGTTTTGGGTTTTTTTTCCTGTGTTAAGGAAAATAAGATGAAGATTGCTTGCTGTGCTAGTGCATCTAAATGAGCCTTCTCTATATTCCTTTTAGTTAATTCTGACAGCTGCTGCAAACTGTGCTGGGAGCAAATCCTGTGAAATCCCACTTCCAATACGGCATGCAGCTTGCTTTAGGCATTGGGTGCAGCTGAAGTATCAGTATTTCCTTCTCCATTTTGTTTTTCAGTTGTTCAGCAATGCCTATTGTTGTCTTGGTACAGGAGAATGTTTCAGTTTTTCTCCTAAAATTTTTTGCTGTTGTGTGTTCAGGGCTGTTCTAAAAGATCTTGAAGTGTTTTTTCTTTGAGAAGTGCTCCTTTCGAAAAATATATAAAAATAACTCTTGAAGAAGATCATCAGTGTGTAAACTGTTTGATTTTTGTTATTATCCCTGGAAATATGCACAGTTATAGTTTATTCATGCTACATTGCCTACAAATTTTTCAGAAGTCTTCCACTTGGAGGTAAGCCACACAGCATCTTTCATCTGCTTAGTATAATCTATAGCTGTTTGCAAAGCAGATCAGCAAGCAAACTCAGGACACTTTTGGTGTTTAATCAAAGTTTAGACAAGGGAGGAAGGTAACCAGAAGACGGTGAGGAAAAGTAGCAACAGAATACCAGAAGTTAAAGTTGAAAAAGAGGAGGAAGTTTGTACAAAGTTTTAGAGGCTAATGATAAACTGCATCACAAAATCTCCCTGCAAGTGAATATATAAATAAATCCAAGTCAATAAAAACTGTGCCACAGATTTCAAGTTTATTTGATCCTCTTAATTCATGCAGACTTCATGACTAATTGGGAGCAGGAAAGAGAATAATTGAAAACAGTAAATTAAATATGCATGAAATACATGATAGCTTGAGTGCACCAATATTTTTAAGGCATGCAGCATTATTGAACTGGTTGAGTGTATGTTTTATGATCCTTTTTATTGTGGTGTTTGAGGTTTTTTTTTTTTAAATTGTTTTATATAGGTGCTCATACATGAAAGAATGAGTATAAGGAGAATTAAGTCTACCGTGAGATTACTGTATGATGATATAGAACCAGTAGAATCAATTTTTCCTATGGTGGACTAATATATTAATTCATTCTCTTTTTGTGGGTTCATTGTTTGCAATTTGCTCTCAGCATAGATTTTATTTAGTATTATTTATTCCATAGAGATCACAAGAGATAAAATTATACGATTTGCAATTAAATGTTGGCTTTTTAATTAATTGTTAAATTATGCATGGAATTATATTTTATCTATATACTTTTGATGTATCCACATTTAATAATAATTTCTGTATTGGTTTAGAAATTCTCTGTCTTGATCTTGCTCCCAGGGAGCCTGTGCAATTGGCCCCAGTGGGAGTAGTATTCGTCCCAATATATGGACTCCAGACAGTAAGCAACCTCCAACATTGTGATAAACATTATCAAAATATTTCATTCTACAACAGTATTTTGCATACTTTGGAAAGCCATTGACCCGAGGTAATGTAGATGTGTGACTACATGTTTCTCCTGTAACGAATATATTGTCTGCTAAAGACATTTATGGTGCTTTGGACAAGGAAATTTAAAGGTAGTAACAATGTTTAACATCCTCATCTACGTACTGAAGTGCAGTACCTTGGCTTTAATCAGAATAACGTTATGTCAACCTTACATTTTACGTGCTTTAGGCAGGTGTGGAGTTTGTTGCTTTTGGTGGTCTGAGTTAGTGTATCCCTGTAGTTTTAAGCTGTGAAAGCCAGATTTATTGGCTGGGTTTGATGTTACTAGCATTACATTTGTATACTTTAAACAATTCATCACTGATGAGATATATTTGGTGACACGTCATACAGGGCTGGAAAGGGGAGGGTGAGTTGGAAGCATGAAGGGTGAAGAAGAGTGGTGGCAGTGTCTAACTGAAACACTGCAGTGTGTCTCTGGACAAAGGTAAAACTGGACAAAAGGTGACCGTGGTTGCTGTCAATTTGGGGCATTGAACTGGAACAAGGACGTTGACAGTAGATTTTTGGTCACTAACTAGCATCGGAAGGACCGGACTGTGTGGCAATGGGGAAGATCACTTATCCTCATAACTGACGGGAGGAGCAGGTGTGGAGATATGCATTTGAACACCTATGAAGGTGCCTTGTGTAGCCTATGCAAGAAGGAGGTATTTCTGTAGTACAGG
This sequence comes from Pluvialis apricaria, assembly GCA_017639485.1. Lineage (NCBI taxonomy): Eukaryota > Metazoa > Chordata > Aves > Charadriiformes > Charadriidae > Pluvialis > Pluvialis apricaria. The sequence goes on from CM030009.1 coordinate 101,853,884, forward strand.
TCAGCTCATCCCCAAGCAGATGTGCAAACCAGGGCAGGTCGCGCTTGCTGTTCTGTTTCCTGCCTGCTGCAGGAGTTGGGGTGGCTGCCTCTGGTGCAGACATGTGCCTTGTGAGAGAAGTGCCAGCCAGAGAGACTTCCAGCCTGTCAGGTTCAGAACGCTGCTAGCAAAGCTGCTAGTTAGGTCTGGACTGATGGGGAGGGACTGCTTCAAAATGTGAAAAGGGAAGGTAACTTAACAGCCAGTGACTGCAAAATCCCAGGCTCGTCTTTCAAAGAGAAGAGAGAATTGAGAAGTAGAAAAAGGACAATGAACTTCTAAGCAGCAGAACTGGGGAAGGCAATAGGTAGGGTCTCCTGGGGAAGTAATCCAGGAGAGGGAGGAATGCAGGAGATCTGGCAGTCATTGAAGGCGTTTGTGTTGGAGGCACAAAGGCAGGCTGCAGACAGGCAGGACAGATAGGAGGCATCGTATAAAATATACTGCTGCTTTTAAGAGATGTGTGAAATACAAAGGAGCCATACAAGAAGTGGAAATGAGGGCAGCAGGACTAAAGATTTGTATGAAAGAGTTAGTAAAGCAATGATGGGGTAAAAATCTGTCAAGTAAAAGGTCCTGAAGGAGTTACAGTAAGAGTGCGACATAAAAGTCCAGAGGAGAAAGGTTTTGTAATTATGTCAGAATATGAAGAAGGAAGGAGAACTATGGATGCATTACCAAGGAAAAAAAAAAAGAGAAATAGTATTGAGTGGTGTAGAAAAGTCTGAGTTACTCCGGCCTCTTCAGTCTACAAAATACTGACTTGACAAAACACATTTTAACAAGATCAGGGTAAAAAAAAGATAAGGAAAGAGCAGATCAAAGACTATTCAGGTAAGTTATGTGCTTTCTGGTTGCACAGCTTCATTCACCCAACAGGAACTAATTGAAGCGATTTATAACATTTTATCATTCTCTTTAAGAATTCAGAGAGGACAGGGGACTCTGAGGAGTCTGCAGTTACAGTAAGCATAATACCTCTCTCCCAAGCAGAAGGAAAGAATGGGGAGTTACAGACCTGGGGCCAGGGTAATTTCTCTCCCTGGGAAGACTGTGGAACAGATTACTAAGCTATCACTTATCCCACCTTTGGCTGGACAACTGGTCTTGGAAAGCACGTGGACAAAGGGGAAGCAGTGCACATGGTGTATCCGCATTTTTTGACATGCTACCACATGTAGTCTCATTGGCAGACTACTGTCACATAATTTGAACAAAAGAATCCCAGATATAGCTTGCTTGGATATTGCCATCAGTAACAGCTGCAGCTAGAACTGGCACTAGGAGGTGGCAGTGCCATCGGTTGTGGCTGCTGTCTTGGCTGCCACCGGGTCCTGCAGCAGCATCTGGCTCTGGGAGGCCACTAGCATGAGCAAGGACCTTTCTTCCTTCCACCCAGAGATGGCATCCGAGCACCCGCCACCCTTGCCATGTCACATCCTCAAGTGAGGACTCAAGCTCTGTCACGTCATACTTGTAATGATATCCCTGTTTCTCTGATGCTGCAGCTGGACTTTTCTCTGGCTCAGGCCTTTTGTCATGTAGTCAGCAACAAGTGTGGCCCTCACCCTGCCACGGTTCTTACCAAGGTCCATCACCTGCAGCGGGCTGTGTTGGTTTATGCCCAGGGAGCTCCAGGAACTACAGATGAGCTCCATGCCCTGCCTGTGGGCCAGCACGGTGTTTAGGAGACAGCTTGTAATTCGGCCTTTTCTTAGACACACAAGTGTGCTTGTGGGCACACGGTTCTGAAACTCCACCTGGCCGCGCAACTCCTGATCTTTGTGATGACAAGAGGATTGCAGCCGTCTGTAATAAAGCAGTAAGAAGATAAGTCTTCTTGGAAAATCAAGGACAGGCTGTGATAATTGTGTTTATTTAGTCTGAAACAGAGAAGACTGACGGGAGATGTGATAATGTGTCCTCAGTATTTAAAAAAGTGGTTATGCAGAGGCAGGTGAACAAGTGTTTTCCGAGGTCAGGCTCTAAGGGTGGGGACAACAAAAAATTCAGCTTGGTTTACAGAAGATTTAGTCTGAAGATTAGCAAGGAAAAATCCCCCTCCCTGAAAAGCAAGTAAGCATAGTAAACACTGAAGTATATGTATTACATACTGCAGAATTTCCTTCATTTGAATTTTCAAGAATAAATTTGAGAAGCATTTCTGGCATGTTCTAGCCAAACTGTCTGCTCCACTGCATTGGGTCGGGTGAGGTGATCTGTTCAGTCCTTTTTAGCCTTACAGTTATATTATTCTGTGACAGCCTACTAAGGCTCAGCCCTTCTCTGCCAAATAGTGTTTGACTTTGAGTCTCAGAGCTGATCACTGCCAAGTTCTTTACCAAAGTTTGTATTTTCATTAAATTAGTGATTTCAATCTGCATCGATCCTATAGTTCCAGTGAGAATGCCCTGAATGCAGAGAATGCAATGAGCTACCCTGTAAAGTGAAATGTAGTGATGTTTGCATCGTGTTCCTCGTTAATCTGTACTTATGCCTTTGTGAGGAAAATATTTTAAAAAGGGGATGGGATAAATGATGTCACAGATGAGGCTTTAAGCAGGTTGTGAGTCACACTTCAATTATCAGTAATATGTGCTGAGGCACTACCTCCTAACAGCTAGAAAATGTGATAGAGATGTAGAGGGGGTTCTATAATGCTTTTTTTTTTTAGTCTTTTTAACATTTGTAAATATCTTTATATATTCTTACACACAACAACATTGGAAGAAAGAGTATTGCATTGAGGAAGAATCATAAAAGGTTACCGAGGTGCAAAAGAGGTGTGGTCCATCTCCACAAAGAGAGATGGACGTGCTGTGCATTAGAATCACAACTGGTGCAAGAAGTGTTAATGGGCTGCGAGCGTGCATGGAGTCGCATGGGACCCTGCATGACACGCCACATGTGGCATCTGGCCTCTCTGCCCACTGAGAGCTGTCTGTAGAATGAAGGTTACTTTGGTGAAATAGATGCTAAAGCTGGCTGGATATTTCTGTAACATACATTAATATTTAGGACTTTAAATTGTAGTGATAATGGAGTAGATATCCATTTTATGTTAGTCAATCCCCATTTCAACTGAACTGGTGAATCCATGCAGCGTGGTCTCCACTTGGATGGATTAGCTGATCCTAATATGCAAAGTTACAAGCAGTCGACGAAAACTGTGCAAGTGTTAAAAACAGTGAGGGTAGTGCTGTGATAATGATGATGAATAACCGGAATGGGACTCATGGAAGTATTCCAAGTGTCTGGACCAGTGTTGGTTGGAGAGAACCTTCTAGCCCATTTTTCAAAAAAATTTGAGATGTGTGAGCTGGAATGGGAGACAAAACTTATTATTCTGTAGGAAGTAGAAAGAAGCATTTTTGACATCTAGGACATTTGGTTAAACTTGTTCTGTACAATAAAGGTGTTTCAGATATCACACAACTACTGCAATCAAGAAGAGGATTCAGATGTGTATGTTTATGTCCTGCTATTTGATATATACATAAGATTATGCACCTATAGAATCATAGAATGGTTTAGGTTGGAAGTGACTTTAAAGATCATCTAGTTCCACCCTGGCTGCCATGGGCAAGCATACCTCCCACTAGACCAGGTTGCTCAAAGCCCCATTGAGTCTGGCCTTGAACACTTCCAGGGACAGGGCATCCACAACTTCTCTGTTCCAGTGCCTCACCACCCTCAGAGTGAAAAATTTCTTCCTGATATCTATTCTAAATCTCTCCTCTTCCAGTTTGAAGCCATTCCCCCTTGTCCTATCACTACATGCCCTTGCAGAAAGTCTCTCTCCAGCTTTCTTGTAGGCCCCCTTCAGATACTGGGAGGCTGCTATAAGGTCTGCCCAGAGCCTTCTCTTCTCCAAGCTGAAGAACCCCAACTCATCTCAGCCTGTCTTCATAGGAGAGGTGCTTCAGCCCTCTGATCATCTTTGTGGCCCTCCTCTGGACCTGCTGCAACAGGTCCATGTCCTTCTTATGTTGGGGGCTCCAGAGCTGGACGCAGTACTCCAGGTGGGGTCTCATGAGGTCAGAGCAGAGTATATGGTCAGAATCACCTCCCTGGACCTGCTGGCCATGCTTCTTTTAATGCAACCCAGGATACGGTTGGCCTTCTGGGCTGCAAGTGTGTATTGCTGGCTCATTTTGAGCTTCTCATCTACCAACAGCCCCAAGTCGTCCTCCTCAGGGCTGTTCTCAATCCCAGCCTGTATTTGTGTTTGGGATGGCCCCGAACCATGTGCAGGACCTTGCACTTGGCTTTGTTGAACTTCATGAGGTGGGCATGGGCTGACCTCTCAAGCCTGTCCAGGTCCCTCTGGATGGCATCCCTTCCTTCCAGTGTGTCGATGACTCCACACAGCTTGGTATCATCGGCAGACTTGCTGAGGGTGGACTCAATCCCACTGTCCATGTTGCCAACAAAGATGTTAAACAGCACTGGTCCCAGTACTGACCACTGAGGAACACCACTCGTCATTGCTTGCCACTGGGACATTGACCTGTTGACTGCAACTCTTTGAGTGCAACCATCCAGCCAGTTCCTTATGCACTGAGTGGTCCATCTGTCAAATCTGTGTCTCTCCAATTTAGAGACAAGGATATCATATGGGACAGTGTCAAATGCTTTGCACAAGTCCAGGTAGATGACATCTGTTACTCTCCCCTTGTCCACCAATGCTGTAACCCTGTTATAGAAGGCCACCAAATTTGTTAGGCACAATTTGCCCTTAGTGAAGCCATGTTGGCTGCCACTGATCACCTCCTTATTTTCCATGCACCTTAGTGAGTTTCCAGGAGGATTTGCTCCATGATCTTGCTGGGCACGGAGGTGAGACTGACCAGTCTGTAGTTCCCTGGGTCTTCCTTTTTTTATCTTTTTGAAAATGGGGGTTACGTTTCCCCTTTTCCAGTCAGCGGTAACTTCACCAGACTGCCACAACTTCTCAAATATGATGGATAGTGGCTTGGCAGCTTCATCTGCCAGTTCCATTAGGACCCATGGGTGAATCTCATCAGGTCCAATGGACTTGTGCACCTTCAGGTTCTGTCCACTGAAGGAGAAGACCAGGTACCTTATTCTGCCAGTCCCTGCCTTTGCCTTTTGCAACTTGGGCAGTGTGGTTGGAGCCCTTACCAGTGAAGACTGAGGCACCTGCTTGCATACTTGCTGATTTGGGGATTAGGAGCCTATTGGAATGCATTTCATGAAACCAAATACAGGAAGATAAGAAGAAAAATGTAAGGGCAAGATTTAGCAATGGCCTGGTTTTTGTTTTTAAATTGAACAACAGTATATTTGCCTTAAAGCCATACAAGTATCTTTTTTTATGATTACTAAGAGTTTACCTAGAGGCATGTTAAATAATTTAAGGCTGTGGGCAAAATGCAAAAAAAAAAGTGTGCGAAAGCAATGGATTAATTGGATGATTGAGTTGTCTGGAAGAGGTGTGAAGGTTAATGTAAAAAAAAAACCAACAAAAAATCATGACTTATCTAAGCTTAGATACAAGGACAAGGCTTTAGAGGAGTGGAACACATGAAGTCTGTTCAGATCACAAAGTTCTCATGCGCTAATAGAGTGTATGGCATTGGCCAGATAAGAAAGCGAAGGATGAACCCAAGGATGCAGCCAGGGATGAATCTTCAGTTAGGAAACAGACTCACAGAATGGTCAGGGTTGGAAGGCACCTCTGAAGATCATCTAGTCCAAACCCCTGCCACAGCAGGGACACCTACAGCAGGTTGCACAGGATGGCGTCCAGGTGGGTTTTGAATGTCTCCAGTGTGGGAGACTCCACAACCTCTCTGGGCAGCCTGTTCCGGTGCTCTGCCACCCTCAGAGTAAAGAAGTTCCTCCTCATGTTAAGATGGAACTTCCTGTGCTCCAGTTTGTGCCCCTTACATCTTGTCCTATCACTGGGCACCACTAAGAAAAGACTCTTCTCATCTACCTGGCACCCTCCCCTTAAGTATTTATAAGTATTGATAAGATCCCTCCTCAGTCATCTTTTTTCTACACTAAAAAGCCCCAAGTCCCTGAGCCTTTTCTTGTAAGAGAGATGTTCCAATCCCCTAATCATCTTTGTAGCCCTTTGCTGGACCCTCTCCAGCAGTTCCCTGTCCCTCCTGAACCGGGGAGCCCAGAACTGGACACAGTACTCCAGATGCGGCCTCACCAGGGCAGAGTAGAGGGGGAGGATGACCTCCCTCAACCTGCTGGCCACGCTTTTCTTGATGCACCCCAGGATGCCATTGGCCTTCTTGGCCACCAGGGCACATTGCTGGCTCATGGTCATCCTGTTGTCCACCAGGACTCCCAGGTCCCTTTCCACAGAGCTGCTCTCCAGGAGGTCAGCCCCCAACCTGTACTGATGCAGGGGGTTATTCCTCCCCAGATGCACTACCCTACACTTGCCCTTGTTGAATTTCATCAGGTTTTTCTCTGCCCCACTCTCCAGCCTGTCCAGGTCACGTTGTATGGCAGCACAGCCTTCTGGTGTGTCAGCCACCCCTCCCAGTTTTGTATCATCAGCAAACTTGCTGATGGTACACTCTATCCCTTCATCCAGGTCGTTGTAACATCTGTTACAAAGAAAGATCAGGGGTGTTGAACTCACTTTGGGTGGGACGCTTGTTTAAGGGTGACTTAGTAAAAGTATTTGAAATGGTAAAGAGGCTTTATGCAATGGAGTAGCGGTAGCTGTGCCTGCTATTTGGGAAAATTAATATTCAGGAACAAAGTCAAACAGCTAGAAAATTACTCCTGAGTATGAAATAAAGAACGATTCATTTTCAGTGAAGTACAAGAAATATTTCCTGCGGAGTGGGTTATCAGACTGGCAAGCAAAAGTGAGAGTGAATTTCGGACCACTGGACCTAAACCTGGATTTGCCAGACTTTGCTCGCAAGGGAATAGACATACAAAAGAGACCGAGCAAAAGTTTTTTCCCTTTGTGCCATCTTGCCGCTGGCTCTGGCTGTGAGCCTGTACTGGTTGGGCCAGGGGCAGCCAGTTGGCGTGTCCTGGGTGGTGGGCATCCAGCGATGGAGCGTGTGTGCCTGCCCGGAGCCGGGGGAACAGCACCATCTGCAGCCCAGCACCCGTCCCCTGGGGAAAGCTGTGCCCGGAGGGCACTGTCACAGGGTTAGCCAGTGATTAAATTGTGCCAGAACTTGCGTGCCTGTTTATTTTTAACAGGATGGGTGAAGTTTATTATAGGATTCAGTGCAAAACAAAGATCATGACCAGGGTGTGTTTTTACAGTTTGTTTTTTTTCCCTAGAAATAAATTTTGGGTTTAAAGTAAGGAGATTAAAGAACATCAGAAACTCATGGGGGAGGATGTCAGTCTGCATGTAACCGCTTCGGCTCCCTGATCTCTTGGCGTGACATCAGGTTGGCCATGGACCACAGCTCCACGCCTCGCTGCACCAAGCAGCTCATTGGGATGGAAATTGCCCAAGGTGGAGTGGCCCTGCTGCATATCGAGCAAGACTCATGTGCTTTACGTGGGGGAATCCAAGAGGTCTGCAGAGCAAAATAAGTAGTCTTGAAGATGTTTGAGGAAGCAGCCTTGCTAGGCAGATCGGTCACTTGGGAATATTGTGACAAATCTGATATTTTGACAATTACACACTGTATTTAAGCAAAGATCATGTTACAACCTATTCAGAATTTTAGAATGTGTCGTAAATCATTCTCTGTGTGTTGGCATAGTAAACCTTTATTTTTGTACATAAATTAAACTTTTCCTATGAGAGGTTTTATTCTTTACTCGTGATAACGGTTTGTTATCATGCAGTTCGACCTGCCAGTGTGATTCCTTAATTTTCAAAGGTAAAAGGGCTAAAACATACACGTTTTCAAAACTTACAGAAAACTGTTTCCTCATGAACAGTGCTTTTACAATGTTTTTACAATTTGTCTTAAAAACAAGCTTAAGTATATTTTTAGGAAGTTGAAACATTAAGGAAACTGATCAGGATGTCAGGATCTCATGCAGTGGCCACAGCGGCTTTTCAGCAGTCTGAATGCTGATGGCATTTTCTGTAGAACAGTGTAATTACAGGACCTCTCAACTATCTGTGTCTATTATCTCGGAGAAAAGCGTTTTACTGTAGCTGAAGTGAATGGGAGTCTTAAGGGATCTTTTTTCCGTGGGCACTGAATCAGATTCTTAAAGAATAAATTTGAAGTTTATTGTGAAACTCGTGGTGGCCTTGTGCCAGCTGTCGTTTGGACTTATCTGTGACCTCAGTGGTAATTAAGGCCTGACCCTTTTTTCCCAAACACACCCCTTACAGTTCTAACTTTTGAGCCTTATCCCATTTTCCTTTGGAAAAGCGGTAATGCTTTATGTCTGTGCTGGGCATTTAATTAACTTTGCTTCCAGAAACGAGGAGAGCAGTACTTGAAAAGACTTTCCCAGGCTATGTGGTCTGAAAAGCCTCTGTTGGAGCCATAATATTATAATTCTTGATAACGCCTGGGGATGACACTGATTTTATAAAGGCTTGTCAGCTGAACTTCTGTTTTTCAGAATAAATGTGATTCAGATTTGATTCTAATTTTACCTGTTCTGGAAACTGTAAGAAAAAGTCTAATTTGGCATGTGTTCGTAATTATCAGTTCAGCTTAATTGTAATATAGGTAAGGAGACTTCTGATGTTTTAAGAAAGATACTCGATTACAATAGTCTGTTTTCCTCGCCCTGTAAAAATGGATAATTTTGCAAGTTTGTGCACACAAAACTCTGCCTTGTTTCCAAGCCCTGCAGGCTACTTGGGCTGTGGGAGTTGCCTCACCTCCCTCAAGGAGTTCCTGGTGGCCTCCGGTACATGGGAATTACTTCTAGTTATTCCCGCCTCATCTGATCATATACTTTCCCCTGCCTCTTTTGCCTCGACTCTAGATTCTGCAGCACATTAATGTTTGTTTCTGCTACTTCCTACACCATTTCATTTGAGAATATCGTCCCTTGCATGTTAGGTACTGGTCTGGAACATGCTGTATCCTAACATGAATATCTGTGAGGTCTGTCTATACGTATGCTGGGCGTGTACCCACTGTATACGCAGACAGGGTCACAGCCCTATTTTCCTGCCACGTTTCCTTCTGAATAAGAAAAAGGGTGTGATTCTTCTGTGTTTTTATAGAACCATCATAGAATCATAGAATGGTTTGGGTTGGAAGGGACCTTTAAAGGTCATCTAGCCCAAGCCCTCTGCAATGAGTGGGGACTTGTTCAACTAGATCGGGTTGCTCAGAGCCCCATCCAACCTGACCTGGAATGTTGCCAGGGATGGGGCATCTACCACCTCTCTGGGCAACCTGTACCAGTGTTTCACCACCCTCGCCGGAAAAAATGTCTTCCTTATATCTAGTCTAAATCTACCCTCTTTTAGTTTAAAACCATTACCCCGTGTCGTATTGCAACAGGCCCTACTAACAAGTAGAAGTGTGGCAGTGTTAGCGAGAGCGACCTTCCTACTGTACTCCAGCCTGTGCATCTTCTGTCCATCCTTTTCAAGACCAAGCTGGTTTTGCTTGCAGAAGCATAAGGGATAGTTCTTCCCTTTTTACCCGTACAAGCATAAGGAGCCTGTGGTTTTATTGTGTAAAATTATATTATTGTGTAAAACTATAGATTTTGTTCCCATATCAGCACAACACAACTAATAATATCAAGAAAAATTGTAAGAAACAGGTTTGCTGTGGAATATGGCTTGTTCTTTGCTGTGACCCATGGCAACAATAGAGATCACTCCGTGCAGGTTCAGTTCCCTAAGTATGGACATTTAGGGCTGTTTGAGATGTGTAAGGGTGTTCAGGACACACATCTCTGGGGGACAGCCAGCAGGACTTAGGCAAACCTTATTTCTTCTGGAGAAGGAGATGGAGGCCAGGTGGCATACACCCTAAACACTTATAGGTGTGCGCCCAGGCAGCTGAATCATGCCTTCATTCTCCGTCAGTGGAAGCGAGAACCAGGCAGACTGAAGGAAGTAGTGACAGATTAGCTGTGATGCCAGACGTGGAGGAGGAAGCCAAGCCCAGCAGGCCAGGGTCTTTGACTGCAGAAGCAGAACAGTACATGAGGTTGGAACCGATAGCAACTTGATTGTAAGGACAACCAGATGTGTCAGCTGAACAGTATGATAAAGCTATGCGAGTTATGCGGGGTATTAGATTGCTAGCTTTTGGAGGCGGCAACCATCTTCACGGTCTTCATTTGTCAAGTGCCTGACATGCTGGGGCCTGGGGGCAAGATTGCAGCTCTGTGACTGCCACCATTTTGAAAGCTCTTTTTTTCTAGTGGTAGTGCAGGTTCCCCAACGCACTAGACTGCAAAGCGTAAGCTTACTGGGAAAGTATGGTAGGAAAATATCTCATGCTCCTATCAAGGGGGATGGAGCTTTCCTTACCACAAACATCATAGTATACATGCCAGAAGATGAAGATCAGAAGATGAATCACTTCTGAAGCAGTGCCTTAAATTCTCCCTGTCTCCTTTTGACTGATGAAGCCATTTTGTTTCTCTTGGTTAAGTTTTGTAAGATGCTCCTCATCCACTCAGTATCTCCCACGTCTTCCTTAAAACATCTCTTCTCGTACCCAAATTATCCAATCTGCCACACTGACGTGGGTATATTGCAAAGTTGCCCAAGGCAGCATGTAACCTACTTTGCATGTGGATCTTGCAAAATGTAGGGCTGACAATTCTGTGATTCTATTGAAAAGCCACAAGAACTTTTATGAAACACCATGGAGCTCAGCAGATCCCACAGATCCATCCAGAGACCCCCATCTGTATCTAGCACTTGTGATTCTATGTGTTCTGAAGGAGGCTGAATGTGGCAGCAAAGCAGCAATGAAATAGTAAATAGTATTATTCGTTTCTTGTGAGTTTAAAGATCTAAGAATTCATTATATATGTTGAGAGACAAGACTTGCCCAAGTGGTAGCTAGAGAGATGATTTTGCAACCTTTTCCTCGAGTGGCAGTGTGGTATCACTTGAGAAGCACAAGATGCTCCTTTTAAAAGAAGTGTTCTGCTGCTTTGAGTGAACATGCTTGCTGCACACCAGTAGCCCAGATACATCTTTTTAGGTGCACGTTTGCTGCTCAGAGTATTGGAATAAATTCCTTATTATGTTGGCCTATATCAGCATACCAACATAGCGTGTCCTAAATAATTAATCCTCACAGTAATTGTCAGCCAATGGCAGAACTAAGACAGACGTCTATGCTGCACTGCTGGTTTTCCTGTTTTGACAGCTCTATGCCACTTTCTTCATACACAGTATGAGTTCATCTCTGAGGCATCTGTGATTTCTAGAAAGATAAGTTGGGGAAGGTAGGTGTCCCTGTAATACTTTGGAAACTTCAAGGCACGAGAAACAAACAGAAGGTCAACAAATGTGTGTTGTGAGAGACAGACTGGCAGGATAACAAAATTATCCTGCATCTAATGGAAAACAAAAGCAGACTGGTGAGAAATGGTAGTATTTTCTCATCGCACAATTCAGATACCTGCACGTTGGGCAGCTCCCATGAGTTCTGTGTTGAAAAGAGCACAGGCATTGACTTGGTGCTGCACAGATAATTCTTCAGCTGTGCTGGTGCGGTGTCTTTCAGACGTATGCTCTCTCCCTCTGTCCTTAACCTGATGTCCTCCCGTGCCTCTGGCCACCAGCCTTCACTGTGGATCTGCTCTGGCTTGGGATTCTGCTCTCCTAAGGGACGTGGAGAGTGGCACATCCTGGTTGGTGGGGCAGGCAGGAGTGCGGAACCCTCTCGCAGGGTTCTATTGTAAAGAAAACTTGCGTGCTTTTATCAGAAAGAGTTTAACACTCAGTTTGCCATAGTTCTTTGAACAGAAAAATTAAAAGTCACAGTTGTTTTGGGTTAAAAATTAAAGACCTTTGTGCTTTTAATCTTTTAAGTATTTAGCATAATCAAATCTCATATCAGGGATTTTAATATCTACACAGCTTCTCTTTTCTTTCTTTTCACCACAGATACAGTAGGAGAACATCTGTTCTATTTCTTTGTTCAGCTTAACAGTACTTCAGTATTACCAGAGAATTTTTCTCTTGGAAATTTTTTTAAATGAATTGTTTACAGGATTTTTTTTTTAAAATCACAACTAAAATTAAAATTGTATTTGAATTTATGTGTGTGAGTGTGTAAAGCTTTGTATATGTCAAAGAGTACTGCTGTGTAACTTGACTGTGTATGCAGAGTCTGTATAAATGTTTTGGAAAATATTATCAGCTGTAATTCCTTATGGAATAATCTTCTAGATGACTTGTTATGGCTAGTCCTCGGCACAAGCATAAATATGCTCTCATATTATTCTCAATTGAGATGATTGTCTTTTTGAAAACAGATTGCAGGGTAATTTCATATTTAAAAGTTGAAGTAAGAAAACCTGAACTAAAAGTATTTATGAAGCTAATCACCAGTACGGAGACAATTGTTTATTCAGCAATAATTATCTAGAAATTCCCCTGAAAGTCAGGTAAACATAGCTGTTGTATGAAGTCGAAGATCTGGGTTGATTTCTGCTGCCCTTGTCACACGCACAGAAACGTTGACTGTCAGAGGAGTGTCCCATAGATCTCATATTGGAAGTACAGTTCATCTCTAGCAGAAGTCATAACTTCAGAAGAAATTTCTGATGTCGTATTTTAGCCTCTGTAGGTCTTAGGAAGTTTCTATTCAGGTGCCTCAATGGGAGCACCAGGGAACCGTCATTAAACTGAGGGCTGGAAAGCCCTCAAACTCTGCCCTGGCTGTCAATGTCAAATGTTTCTGCTTCCGAGAAATGAGGTCCTTTGTTTCACGTTTAAAGAGTAGCTGGCTGAAATTGTTAAAGAAATTTCAAATAAAGTTGTATTTAAGCTAATGCTAAGAAACAAGAAGTTGGCCTGTGGACAGACATCTCCCAGCTTTGTTGTGTCTGTCAGAAAAGTTAGGGCATTGGTCTATCTCTCTTCCCATTACATCTGCTCCCTTGCTTATGGTTGGCCTCACAGGGTCTGCTGGTTGTCAACCCTGTTCAACCTAACTTAGTTGAATGAGGTCAGCTGGTGAAGCCTGACCATCTATTAGGGGTCTCCACAGGAGGGGATCGGTTGAGTTGGTGACTGTTGGTGGTGGAGTGTTGCTGAGCTGTAGAGAGCATTAACCTCTGCCACCGGCATGGCTGGTGGGAAGGGTTGTGTGTGTCCTTGGCTTCATTAGATCAACCTGCTGTCATATTTCTTTGGTAGGGTGTATAAGGTGGATGTGTGAGCCTTTGGGAAGACTCACTAAGTACTGGGAAATCTGAGGTGAAAAAACGTGTTGTTAATTGGTGGATGGTATGCTTTGCTTAGTAATAAGTTTAAGGCCAGAAAATGTGTTAACTTTTGGCCTGACTTCAGTGAACATGCACGCTGAAGCTGTATGTCATGTATTTTTTCACAATTCATTGGATGTAGCTAATGTTGTCTGTTAGTTGTCATTATTTAGGTCAAAATAGGTGGGTATCTGCTATGGTTTAAATTGTCAGTTACTGATTTTTTTTTTTTGGTCGCTATATGCATTCGTTACCCATAACTTCATAGTATTTTTCTTGTCCTTTTGTCCTTGTCCAGTAAAATGAAATAAAATGTGATGGAACTGTGTGAGTGCAGACATAGATGTGACTTTTGGCCATTATAATTAATTGAGGTTTGTAAATTTGTCATGAAAGGGAATAAATTTGAAAAGCCATGCTGAGGTATAATTGATGTTTATCTGTATATAAAAAGATATGTGTTAATATGAATGTGAATTCTCAGGTATAAACGGGGATCTTATATTTAAATTTTGCATTTGTCTGTGCAGGTTCGAAAGCATGTGAATGACCTATATGAAGACCTAAGAGATGGACATAACTTGATCTCACTTTTAGAAGTCCTTTCTGGAGACACCTTGGTAAGCTTTTAAATCAGAGTGCAATGGTTCCAGTTTGCTGTATATACATTTGCTCTGTTTGTTAACTCTTTGAGTATTGACTGCTGGAGGTTTCTTTGATATTTTCCATAATCTGTAACTTGATACCAAAGACACAAGTTGTATTTATGTTGGTAAAATATTCCACTGTGAATTCTGTGGGGGAATGCAATCTATTCTCTTCATTTCTTGTGGTCAGTGAGACTTCCTTTCTTAATAGGGTAACGCGCTATTTTTTCCGTTCTTCTCTTTTCTTTACAATTTTTCTTTTAACAAGTATTGGATGCTTAATATCCCTTTGCATTAAAGGGAGTAACTTACAAATAGCAAGGATAAAATGTCCCTGAAATTGTCTAACACACTCCTCAGGTGTCATTTCCTTTCTTTGTGAGCATTACTTCCCTTGCTTGGTATTTGTTCTCTTCATTATGTTCTTCTTTTCATGCTCTTCTTTTCATTTGTGGTCTGTCTTGTGTCTTTGCTGTCCTGTCTCCTGTCTATTATATTCATTAGCCAAGAGAGCGAGATTTTTTGAAGACCTTACGGTTGGTGAGTTCAACAGAAGCATGCGCAAATGAACAGCATGAGGATGTGGAGGATGAGGATAAGGGGGTAGGTGCCGACCCCCATAACTGTACTAATGTAGTGTTTGAAGTGTGGTGTCTGCTAATGTGAATTCTTAGCTTGGTGTGCTGCAGTAGTGTGCTGTAGAAAGGACAAAAGAACTCACGTTGGTTTATGATGTTTGTGATGGAGGTATGGTAAAGACAAATTTTTATTCAGCCTTTTTGCAAACAGCTAAAATGCAAATGTTCAAGATTTCTATTTGTTTTCTTTCCTTAAACTGCAGAAAACCATGGCGCAAATCTGTACTGGACAACATTGTCAAGATGTTATAAAATAATCTTTTTTAATAATAAGTAGGGAAATACCATAATTCCATTAAACAAAGATTATTTTTTTTAACGTGCAAACAGTACTGTCCATATACAAGTAATTTAGACAAAGGCTTGAAGACTCTCCTTAGTGAAGTCAATGGCAAAAAATTGATTTGTCTTAATTAGAAGCACCAGTCTACTGCAACCACGGTGTATTTGACATAATACTAGGTGTTTTGAAATGAGGTAATCCAGATGTGCAGATCTGTTTGTTAGAATTTATAAAATGTAATAGTTATTTTTATCAAAGCAGATAGTCAAAGTAGAAGTTAAGTGACAGCTTTATGTAGCGGCTACCAAGTATACGGATTGTTTGCAGGACTTATCTTTCATGCAAAACATGCTGAATTATTGTTTCACAGTACTTTAACCATCCAGAAGGGAAATATCTACTTACAAAGTGTAAAATGCTGAGTGCTTGTTCAAGTGAGCTGTATCATGCCTTTGTATACGTCGCATTATTAGCATTTGCTAAAGCAACTTGCTGTCATAGGGCCCGAGTGCCTTCTTGGCTCCCTCTGTGTTGCGCTGTAGTTGTGATTTCGGTGGAATTTGCGTGCTTTTCTTCTGGGGCATAACATAACTCAAAATGCTGCATTTTAGCTGTACGTTGAAAAAAATATTTCCCCTCTGAGATGCTATACGTAACTATGTAGTTTGGGATTTATTATACCCTCCTTGTTGTGGAAAACCAAGTTTCGGGTCTGCGGTCCTTCATTCCATCCAGGGAAGCTAACTCAGTAGCAAGGGCTGCGAGGCTTGATCCTGGGCTATCGGTGTGAAAAACAGGGGGCTAAATCAAAGGTTCTATAATGGAAATTAAAATTTTTTGTGTCTTAGTTTATGCTTCTTATTCAACTCCATTTTCCCATGTTTCCTTTTGGCAAGCATCTGATACTCCACAGGGGGAAAAAAAGGCAGTTAAGGCAGGCTCGGGCTTACCTGTGTGTTTCGCAGTGGTTGTCTGAGGAAATACTCATATTCATGGCTGATCCCTAGCAATTATAGTCCGCTTCAGTTTATTGCTGTGAAAGTTTGTGAAAAATCTGAAATAAGGAAGAAGAATAGAAGGATTTGGATATGATGATGGTGATAAAAATTTAACTGCTTTCCCCTTGCTGATCTGTGACAGCTAAGTAAAGTATGCTTTTTCTGTGTGATTCTTCTTCTTGCTGATTTTACACTAACTGCATGCAGTTTTGCCATGTTTCCATTAACACACCACACCGCTCATGCTTATTTTGCAGTTTCTTCTTGCTCGTTTTGACTTTGCTTTGAGAAGAGTGACTTGTTAGTTTTTGTTTTCAAGTTTTATAATGTTATACCCAAGTCAAGAGTTCAAACTTACACTCCGGGACTGTGTATGTTGTAGTATTCTGTTTGGAGGAAGGTATTATCTTTATTAGATACTTTCAGTAAGTATGTATTGATATCATGATGATTATGCAGTCATACCATAAATAAGCAACATCAAATCATAAAGTTGCATACACAGGTAAGCTTTTCCATCACAGAGTTTACCACAGCAACATAAAGGTCCATGACATTACTTATATTTTGCTTTGCTTAATACACTGTAAATCTTTTATAATAACATCTTGCAGTTTGGTTTCTGTAGGTGGACTCGTGTTGGGCTTTTTTTAGCCCTCTTGGCCTAAAGAGTACTTTATAGGGAAACAGCTATCACCCTGCATGGATCAAAGTTGCGGTTTGGGACCACTGATCTCTCTTGCTATCCACTGGGCTAAAAAATGTCAACTACAGTTTAAAAACAATAAATCGTTAAAGCACATTTTTCCACCAAAGTTATTTGCTTCAGTAAAACTATAAAGTTTCATATGTTTTACATGGTATGTTTTGAATCAGACTAACTGTTCTTTTGCCTGATGAGAAAATCTCACAACTATTGTTTTCCAATTTTAGCCCCGAGAAAAAGGTCGGATGCGTTTTCACAGACTCCAGAACGTCCAAATTGCACTTGAGTATTTGAAAAAACGCCAGGTATGGTGAAAATGTTAATAAAAACACATTAATGAAAATTTTGTCACCTGTAGCTAATAAATAAAAAATATGTCCTGCTTGGTCTTTTATGCATGCTGTATAACAGCTGCTGGTGTAGGCCTGGCTTGATCTCATGCTTGTGATGGTTAAGAGAGATGTGGCAAAGATAACTTTACACCTCCCTTCTTTGAGCAGTAACATCAACATGCTCCATATGGTATATGATGTTAGAGAGGAGAGAATTACAGGTAAGATCCTCAGGACCTGCTTGTAGTAGATTTAACTACCTTTCATGCTGCCCAGACTCTAGCTGGTATGCAGTTTTGTTCACAATCTGATTTTTGGTGTAAAATGCAGATTGAAAGAAATTAGAACATTGTGTGGGAGTTCCTTGTTTTGATTATATTTGTTTTGGAAACACTTTATCAAGCCTTGATCCTGATGAAAGCAAAACTGGTGCCCTAGAAAGGCAGCAGAGTCACCTGGGCTGTGGAAGATTCAGGCTTAATTTCGCCTGTATCTCCTTTAAGCCAAACATGTGAAACCTACACTGCTGGGTGGTTTTCCACTGCTGTGAGTTTCTTTCCACTTTTAAATTTCTTTTAAACACTTACAGGATTCTTGCTTTCTCCCTTTGCAAAATGGCAACGTTAAAACTTTGCAAAATAGCAATTTTAAAAAATGTCCAAAACGTGGATGGAAGGAAAAACTGTACTTCCCCATCTATCCCATCCAAATGAGTTGTCACTGGAAATCGGCTTTCTGATTGGTTAATTTTTTTTTAATTTTATTTGCTACTTAAAAGGTTTGAAAAATTATGAAGTAGCAAACCACAGACAGATACTTACTTTGGTTATAAAAACAGATGTCTTTTTGTATTTTGAATAAAATTGCAAACTGTCTTTTGGGTCACTGAGTCATGTGTGCGCACCAAGAACTCAATCCTGCTTCGCTGAGTTCAAAGCGAACTTTTCCTGTTAACCTAAGTGAGCCATTGAACAAATAAGCTATGAAGTAAATGAATGGCTACTTGAAATGACAATCACAATGGTGTTTTTATGCAGCAAGACCTCTGGAGTTGTGCTGCACCATGCTTTATTTATGCATGACAGACTGCGCTTATTAAAACACAGGAGATGTAGGATCAGGTCATCCTCATGTTTATGAACGTGTGTGTGTCATTGGGAACTGCAAGTCTCCATCACACAGCCGTCAGTTGTGATCTGAGGATTTTTGTGCTCTCTTTAGCCTCACGGTTTTGAGAAGATGGCTGTATTCTACTGTACAAAATGTTGGTAGGGCTTTGGCCTTCTTGGCAAGTTGCCAGTGGGACTTGGATTTGATGCAAGTTTCAGCCCCTGTTATGTGTTTATAAACCATGTTTAGGAGGTAACTTGCTCAGGTTGGCTGTATGACCTCCAAATACAATGCTTTATGGGGACTGTAAGGCAGAGAGATCCTGTATGTCGGTAATTTTGAAGCCTGACTTGGGGAAAACCGAAGAAAAAAACAAAGATAAGACATATTTGACTGTCTTGTAGAGTTTCGCCTCCAGTGGGAGGAAAACATTTGGGTTTGTTTTTAATTTCTTTTATGAACTGTGGAATACACTCTTTTTTGCAGAGAGAGTGTTTTTGGTTTGGTTTTTTTTTTTTTTTAATAGTTAAGATTATGTCTGCAGATCAAGAGAAGGACGTGCCTTTGCTTGTTTGGTTGATAACAGGGTATATGTTAAAAAGCATATGCCTGTAACTTTACTAACATAAGCATAAAATGCCTTTTAGCTGAGTCATCTTTAATTGCTAGGCTATATGGATGCATAATACATACAGAGAAATTAAATGTAATAATAAAATACAATAAAGAAAATAGAATTATTGAACTCACTGTGGATGTAAGTTTATGGAAGTGGCAATAGTCTCCGCCTTTGTTTTAATCCTATTAACCATTTCATGTTTATAGCACTGTGAATGAGTACAGCAGCAGAAGTGATAATAATTGTTGTCATTATAAAGCCATTGTTTATGTAAATGTGATACTAAAGTCCTGGTTTTATCAAGCCAGACCGTTAGCAGGCCAGTTCTCTTACTGCTGAATTCTTGCTTTGGTGCAGGAGGGCGTGGGGAGGAAGAAAGGCACTGATAGCTTCCCAGGTCTCAGCGTTGCCTTGAGACCAACAAACCACAGTTACAGATCATCGTAGTCTTGTTATTGTTTCCCCTCTGTCATACCTTCCCCCTCTGACACGGACGGAGGTGAAGGGTATTTGGCACGGGGAGCATATCTGCCGGCGTAGTGACAGCTGAGGAATCTCCTCAGCTCGGTGTGGGTGGGAGAGGGCAATTCCTGGCATGCCACTTACAGCCAGAATGCAATTCCTTCCTGCTTTTGAGAATTAAAGAAACCAACAGAGTAGGCTTGGGAAGTGAGTAATGCATCCTTTATAGTCATGCCTGTGTAGTGCAGTATGCATTTGTGGCATATTTATTTCAATTTTGTCTGTATTTTCTTTCCACTATGGCAGGTGAAACTGGTTAACATTAGAAATGATGACATAACAGATGGGAATCCCAAATTGACTTTGGGGTTGATATGGACCATAATTTTGCACTTTCAGGTAAGTCTAGTTTTGTTTGACAGTGTGCTTTCAGCCAAATTAATGAGTACAGTTATGATGAATGTGTCAACTTAGACAGGGCTCCATATAGGCTGTGCAAAAAAAATAGATTCTATCTCTTCTCTAATATGTATTTGAAGGTTTTGATGATGTATGTTATTTTGTGATGTAAACTGAATCTGAAGGTGTCATTTGTTTGCTAGTATCCTGTCTGTGGAGTGATAGAAAAATAGCCTGGGTTTTGAACATCATTAAACACAATAGTTGATGTATTCCTTCCAGCGTTTGGACAAACCTGTCTTGTTTTATTCTGCAGACTTCTTTTAATGGGTATTAAAATATATTAAAAAGTTTTAAATCTTTTTTCATTCTGGATCTGAATTTCTCTGCTGATACAACTTTGTTAGCAAGCACTACTCTCAGCCTTTTCGAGCAGTCCCCAACACTGCAGCATTTGTTTTTAGCCCCAGCGATGGTAACACAGGTCACACTAGGTGGCACTCTGGTTGTTGTACACTGGTGGGATTGTGTACAGTATAATGCAGCCTTACAGTGTGTGGTGTTAAATTGCTCCTCAAAATGAGTCTTTCACAATGACTGTGGCTGTAGATGATGTAATTCAGATGACAGATAATTCCCATTTAGTGACTGCAGCATTGTTAGTGATAAACTCCCTGCTGCGCACACATTTTAAATGATCAGAAAATTACATGATCATACAGAAAAAGTGTGGTTCACTTAGGAATATCCTGCACTGGATTAACAACTGGAAAAAAAAAATCTTAAACCCAGAAAGGCTGCTGGGATCCAATTTGCCTTTCTGCAAATCCTAACGAGGAACAGAAGACCAATGTGGCCCTGGTGTAAACAGGGTGCATGGCTTAGCCCAGGCCAGTGCACATGGTAAAGGAGAAGTCACTAATTGCTCACCGCTAGTAAGGACCTGAAGTTCCCTCAGCTCACCCTTGTCATGTCGGTCTTTGCTCCCACATGGTTACACAGAGAAAGAAGGCTGGGCTTTAATATATTTAAGCATCACCCACAGAATAGGCAGTGATTGAATGTTGCTGTATTTTAAGAAATAAAGATTATTGAAAACTTACTAATAGAAGCTGTTAGTGGAAATTAACCTTTACTTGATGTATGTTTGATCTTTCTGAACCTAATGAACAGAGTTTTGCAGGATGAAATTGTTAGTTTTTCTCACTAGCTGAAGCACAGGACTTCTGACACAATTTTTGGTGCTTATAAAAAGTGAGGAAAGTTAGTGTTACTAGTTATAGCTGTAAGAAATGGTGGCAAGGGGAAACATTTATATAAAGTAACCAGTCTAGGTGAGCTGGTGTGAGAAGGATTTTCCCCTGTAAGGTAGCCAGCTTCGTATGAAATATGTAGAAGCTTTTAAATTGTAGCTGAAACACACTTCTCTCTGTCCTCACCCCCAGTAACTGCCAACTAAATCTCTACCAATACAATTCAGATCTTGCAGATCTGTGAGCTTGTATTTTTTCAAAATAATATCTTAAAAAGATCAGTGTTAAAATAATTTAAGAATGAATAGTTGGTTTTGGACTAAATATTAAGCCTCATTAGTAAATATGAAATAACTGAAGAACAAGAGTTTTAAAAAATACTTTAGGTCTTTTTGGTACTAATGGGTGCATTACCTACACTGAATGCAGAGGGGATTTGTAAGGTGATGGAAGAGACACCCTCTGTGCTAATCTGTGCTACCCTGGCATTTGCCTGTACACCACTTCTCTTGAAGTATATGGCAATTTGGTGTCATTGACGCCCATATATGGCTGATTTGGGTTCAGAATGTATAAGGAAGTTCAGAAGAATGTGCGTGCTTACACCTCACATGAAGTTTTTGGCTTCACTTAGATTTTGAATGAGGGGAAACTCTGAACAGAAAAGTCTAATGGTAAAATCTGCTCAAAGGGGTGAAGCTTCATGACAATAACTATGTTTGTGCATGGAGTAATCCTACAGATATTGGGAAAGTTATGGTGAGATTCAATTTGAAGTTAAGACACCTAAATCCAGGTGCTTATGGGGAGCTGTGTTCATATGCATTGTGTCTGAATTGTCCCTATAATCTGATAATCTGAGTGATAGGGGTTTAGTCTATACAGCTAGTATAGCCTAAAGTGTGAGTCAACTAACCAGCTACTAGAGGCTCACTCCCTTTGACTAAACATAAACATCTGTGTTGGAGATTTATGAGACACCCACATGAGTATGAGAAATATGATGTTGGTCTTGTGGGAAACGCACTGTCATCTGGGAAGAGACCGATCAGGCAGGACAAACTGCATCTTAAATGGTGGTAAACATGTTTAGCAACAGATTTGGGGACTGGAGGGCTAGTCAATGCAGTGGGTGAGGGTGGTGGAGCAATTCAGATCACTTGCAGTAGGTACCTGGAATACCTACTGAGTTACTCAGTCGTCCAGCATAGGTGCTTAGTGTGATCTGAGATGACATATCATATCCAGTAGGATATGCAGTGGGAAGCAAGTTTCTTTAGGTCCTGTGGTGTATCTGCTGTCCCCATGTAGATATCTCGGGTAGTTTGAAGTGTTTCAATTGTTCTAGATGGTCAATTGACTTTCTTCTTAGGTCTGTACTTCAGGGTGTGAAACATTGCTGTTAAAGAACTGTTGATTGCACTAACT
This sequence comes from Pluvialis apricaria, assembly GCA_017639485.1. Classification (NCBI taxonomy): domain Eukaryota; kingdom Metazoa; phylum Chordata; class Aves; order Charadriiformes; family Charadriidae; genus Pluvialis; species Pluvialis apricaria. The sequence goes on from CM030009.1 coordinate 101,876,154, forward strand.
AGATCTCCAGGGCTTTTAATTTAGTTTCCTAAAGACAGGTGGCATTTGAGTGACATCTGAGGTGTGCTAGAGTATCCAGGGGATGCATGTGGAATTCTCTGATGAGACACCAGATCTATGAGACACCCATGCTCTTCTAGGCCTGCAGCTGGAGGCTGGTTGGGATATAGCAGGATGTCTCAAAGAGCTCTAGAAGCTCATGTTTAAGAAACATAAACCTTGCCTCCATTGGATAAAATGGGCTCTTTGGGACCTAGCCAGCATGTAAACGCGTATTTGTAGACACCTACATTGAGATGTCTTAATCTGAACTGCCCCTTACATTTTCTTAGCATTTGCAGAAGTAGTTGTTTTCTCAGTGAGTCTAAGGAGCTGTTTGCTGTGTGCTGTTACTGCCTCTGCTCCATCATTTAAGTGTATTCTAATATCACTGCAACCTGGCAGGTAGTCAGGGTGCCAGAGATTTTTTTTGGCTGTTGTTTGTGGCTTCTTGTTTCTCTGAGTCATGGCACTTATCTGGAGGATAATATTTCCTCAAAACAGAAAAACCTTCTGAGTATTGGAATGAATTTAGGAATGATTTAGGGGAAAGACGTGATGAACAAAAACAAAAGATTATATGCTTTTGAGGATTATGTTTTTCTGGCATCTGAGTTATGTCTAGAGGTGGTTATGGCTTTGTAACTTGGTACCCATAATTAGATAAATATGACTGGTGTTCTGAGTTATACCACTGACTTTTGCAGCTGCACAAGTCCAGAAATTGTACATTCTTCTGTGTCCCAAGTAGTTACATATAAGATACAGGAAAGAAGGAATGGGAAATCCGGTGGTTTATTGAGTTGAGTATGTTAGAAAATAATTTGTCCTGTGGGTATTGAAAATCCCCGAGACATGAATGTTATTAGGATTTAGGCAAGCTTTCAATGTATGCATTTCACGTGCTTTTAATAATATGTGGCTTTTTTTTACATTCAGTTTCATAATGCAATAACTACTGTAAGTTATTTTCCTGGCACCTGTAGAACATGCGAAATCAGATTACGGTATTTTGTATAATTATAAACTGTATGTATAAATATCCAAATAAATACTTGAATTGACGACTCCTTCACACCCAAAACATTTTCACTGATGACAATGGAGATGAGCAGAATGAAAGCAGAATTTGGCCTCAGTAAGTAACCACAATTTTAGTAAGATAATTTCTGTGAAAATTGGTGATCATTTATTTTCAAGCCACTGCAAACATTCTTTAATTTAACAAATATTAAGTATTTAGAATAATTTGCAGGTGGTTGAAAAAAACACACTGAAACAAAGCAAAATCTGAAACTTGAAACTTTCAGGCATTCAAATTACGCCTTTGTGAACTCAGACATTACAAAAATTTCTGAAGCTTCTCATCATTTTGCAGCTCAGGAACTGCCATGAAACACTTTTCGTTCCACTCTCCCCAGCTCCCTGTTGTCAGGCCTCCTTGCAGGATGCTGCTTTTCGAGGTTCTGGTCGGTAACTTTTTTGCCCTGATGTTACTGTACTGTCCAGCCACCTCTGGCCAGACGGCTGGTTTCTCTCAGGCCTCCTTAGAGCACGTGTAACCCCTTCACATTTCTCTTGTCAGCCAGTAAATACTCTTTTTCTTTTTTTTTTTTTTCCTGCTGACTCCCCATAAGCCTTCAAGCAAAATTCATTCTTTACCAGTCTGCCCTAAAGCAGTCTATAGACTGTTCATTTCGTCCAGCAGATCAGCAGTTAAACTTTTACTCGTGTTGGGCAAAAAGGTAAGACGGGTGGATTTGTTTGTAGATGACTCAGCTGAGATAAAGGACAGCTGCCCAGCCGTTTCTCAAGTTCCTGGTACCCCTTACCGCAATTAGGTGTTCAGAGCCTGCAATGCAGGTAGTAATTTTGAAGCACTCTTGCATTGATCATGAAGGCTGTGGCCTTTATACAGGGTGGCCAGAGGAGGAGACAGCTCAGCTGTGGTGGCCTGTTCCGGTAAATGACGTGCAGAAGGCAGAGGAATAATGGGATGTTCTGGGACCCGTGCACCTTCCTCTGCTTCAGCTGCTCTGCTGTTAAATCCGTGATGGGGTCACCACACAAGACATGCTGCCTGCTTTCCTCCTCTCTTTCCTGAGGTGGCAGTGTGGAGTTGAGAGAGCTGGGTCTGGACTCCACTCACCATTCTCCTGGCGCCCATTTCTGCTGGGAGCAGTTGGCTGGTGGCAGCATCTTTCCTCTGGGTCTTGCTGGAGCCGTGCGTCTTGGAGCCTTAGGATTGAAGTTTAATCTGCCTCTACTTTAAAACAGCTAAAAGAGTTCAAGGTCTGATCTTCGCAAAGATTTAAAGATGGCACTATGCAGCCAGTTGTCTAATCTCTGCCTGTAAGTGGTCGTAGGGTAAACTGTATTCCGCCTGGGAGCTGCAATTCCCAGTCATTACCCAGTGCAGCAGACCTGTCATTCAGCACGATAGGGTACTTTTTCTGTATTTTATTCCTCAGCTGAGCTCCTAGTTATCTCTTCCTGAATTCTTCAGCAATCTAAAAAAAAACATGGCTAACTCTCAGGTAAGAAAATGCGTGTGGAGTTCTTGGAATTTCTGGGACTCACCTGAATCACAGCAAGGACGAGAGGCATTAAGGCTTGTTGCAGAGTCATATCTAGACTTTATCTCTACAAATAATGGGATGTCTGTAGCACGATAAGATTTACGACCAGCTAGCTCATCTGTTTGATTCTCTTCATCTTTGATCCCATAAAACGATCAACAAGGAACAAATCCCTCTTTTTGTAAGCCATCTCACTGGATATAAAACTTCTCCTGTTCAGGATTGTGACTTTTGGTACCTCAGTGCTACCTGAAAGCTGAATAGCTCTTTCAGATTTTGAGGAGTGGTTGCCAGGGCAGCTCAAAACAGCTCCAAATATAACCTTTGTTATATTGTGTGCTGGCAAGCCTTTATTTTTTGTCTTGTTCTCTGTCTTGTGTTGCTTTAATTTTCACTTTCTCTTTGGCTTACATTTATCGCTCTGTCATTCTGCATGTGACCCTTGGGCTGTGCAACAAAATGCTTGCTGGTTATCTGGTATGCTGTTTTAGTACCGTGAAATGACACGTCCCATTTATGCTAAATGCTCCATTGCTTTTGCTGTGTTGCATAAACAACAACAAAAAAAAAAAAAAAGAGGGGGAAGGGATCTTAGATCCAAAACTACCTGAAATGCATGCCTAGTAGGCTTTTTTGATCGTGTTATTCTAGGATAAAAGGTACCAGGTGCAGTTTGATTGGCAAAGTGGAATAACCTTTCATTTACTACATTTGCTAACTATATGAAACTAATGACAAAGCATGAATTAGCAGGATACAAAGGATGGATGGTCTCAGCATTTTGCAGACTAACAAACACACAGTTACTCAACAACATTGCCACTTTAATGTACACACACCTGTCCCATGTCAGGAGCATAATGAATTTCACAGTCACAGACGTGCTTGACAAGTTACAGAAATCTAGGGTTAAATGCAAACTTGTACAAATCTGCATGAGCTATTTCATGTCTCGATGTTAATCTTTTGTTTGCCATGTCTTAATGTTAACCTCTTGTTTGTGATTAAGCAGCCTCTAAGACAGATCAAATTGCAGACAAGTGTTGGTCTAATCCTTCATTCATGTTATACTTCTTAAGGGTTTATGTGCCAGAAAAAGTCTTTTGCTAATCTCCCCTTAAAACTTTCCAGCATTGGTGGGTATAAATTTGTATCTTTGGGCTTTTCATTAAAAGAAACAAAAAGAAAAAAAGAAGAGAAACACAACAATCCATGATAGTATTTTTAACAGCTTTGGTCATCTGTATCTTTGGCTTTAGCCAGCACTGAGCTTCCATTTGGGTCTAGTCATATGTCTCAGACAAAGCCCCTGGTGTGGTCAGGTCTTTGTTATATTGCGGTCGTTCTCATTGCCTTCGGAGGTAGTCTCTTTTGTTGGTTTAGAATACCATATTTCTTTGCTCTAGCAGACAGGTTTTAGAAGAAATTTCAATTTCCCTTTTCTGTATCTCCACTTTAATCCTGTTGCTCTCAGCAAGGAAAGAGACAGAGACAAAGTTATAACTTTATAGAATTTCAGTTAGCTGAAAGCGGTAATTTTGTCTTTAGTTACTCACACTGTCATTTGTCATCTTCCCTTAACACGGAATATTATTTTGCATAGATTTTTTTATATTAAAAAACCAACAACTGATCTAAATGCAATTTGACAATTCTTTTGTCCTTGACCCTTGCTTTGGTTCAAGAATGTAAGTTACTTATAAAGTTAAAGTGACTATAAAATTACTTTTTGGTTCATGGACAAACAAGGAGCAGCAGAAAGAATTATTAATTGAGAGGTGATAGCCTTCTCACTCAGGAACAGATGGTAAGTATTGCTAAATTGCTTAAGTATCAAAAATACATATTTCTTACCTATTTCCAGGAAGACAGAAAGACACAAATACGACTAATAATCTGTAGAGATATATTTGGAATACATTTATCCCTAGCTAATATTTAGAAATGGTTAAATTCTAGGAGTAGCTGCAGATGTACCCTGTGCATTTAACTAAATTGACCTGGGATATGCAGCAGGAAGCCAGGATTATTGGGAGCACTGAGCTTGTAACCAGTGTTTCAGAACTGATTCTTGTATTTTTTGCTGCCTCAGTTTTTTAATTCCACTTCAGAAGCACCTGATTTTCTGAAAAAGTGAATTGCCTTGTGAATTGAAAAATAATCCAAATTTAAGGCATATATGAAAGAGGATATGCTAAATCAGAGACTTTGTAAATTATTGATTACATTACAAAACACAGATTGTCAGTGTAAAATAATGATATGTGTTCTGACCTATTTTGAATTAGATTTGATTTTACATTTTTATGACACTCAGAGTGACAGCAATTCTAACAGGAGTTTTGAAATAACAGAGAATGCTTTAGGGATGTTTCCTCTTTGGAGGAACGTGATATCACGCTGATTGTTAAACATGTAAACAGTTTAAAGAAAGTATATACTAAATCACACTCCATTAGAACTCAGATAGTCAAACAATTATTGTTCAGAAACCTCAGTGCCCATGTGTCTTAATTTAAATATGCACTTGCATTGGAAAATTTAAATTTGCAGTATTTTAAAACAAATTCTTAACTCCTGCGAAATTTGTGGATGAAGAAAAACATTGGCAGTGTACTTGTGTTAGGCTATATTTACTTTAATATGTTTTTTATTAGACATTTAATATAGCATGATAACTTGCAATTTTTCATTCAAATGCTGGACTCACGTCTTTGACCTTTTACATAATTTCTGGTTTATCAGGATAGTCATAAGCCTTTTTTTATAAGAGTACATAATGTAATATTTCAATATTATGATACATATTTTACTATGTAGTATTATTATTAGACATGTTATTATTAAACCAGAAGCTGTATCTGTGTGAAATTAAATCAGTCTTGGTCCGTTGCACTGCAAAGTCCTGAATCATCTTTTCTGATGAGAGAGGAGAAAGAGGTATATTTTCAAGCATAAAAGCCATTTGTTTGTACAAACACAGCGATGTCCTTTACAAAGACTGTATTTTTATTTTTTTTAACATGCTTTTCTGTTAGTTAAAGGGGGGCAAGTCAGGACTCGACTCAGTCCCATGTGGATGTGTGTTTTAAATCAGTGAGTCCTCCAGGCCTTGACTGAAAGTCACTTTTCTAAGCTGACTGGAATACAACTTTTTACTGTGACTAAAGGGAGCAAATGTCACAACTGCACTTGTATGTTAAGCATACTACAAATGCAAATACAAATTGAGGCCATGAAAGAGAGTGTGGTCATGGCATAAACATTGACTTCGAAAAGAAACATGTTAGCATTGTGCCTGTAGGTAGTTGCCTCTCTATCAGTGGTACAAGGTATTCTGTACCAGCCTTCTAGTCCCTTAGTGTTACGGTATAAAATTTTCTAAGCGTCACTGTCAAATTTTACCCCAGTGCCTTGAGAGTGGTCAGCAATGAGCATCTGTATTGTTGGAAATTCTTTGGAGGCTGATCCTACTTCTTTGCTGTATTATTCCTTGTAGGTCCCATCAGTAAAATGTCATAGAATACTTCAGTGGAACTGGCCCCTGGGGTTAAAGTCTCTGGGTTTCATTATTGCAATTCCTTTTCAAATAAACAAGGGAAACTCAATGGTAACACTTGATAATGCTTGGCAAGTCACTCGGTAGTTCTTTCTCAGCATGAGAAACCATGCACATCTACCTCTGCTGATGTGTGGTTTCAGTGGGTTTTTTATATTGGTAACAAAAATGAAGCTGAAGCTTCAAAACACAGGTATTTTTCAAACCAAGTATGTTGGTGACTGGACTTGCTTGCATTTTAATAGTTTACATTTCTACCTAGTTTTCAGATGTAGTTAGATGCTTTTTGGCTGTTATATTCAGGGCTACACAGAGATGCCGATAGAACAGGAGCACGAGAGGAGGATAAAGCTCCATTTTTATAAACAGTAACTTTGTGGACAGTTTTCTAGACAGGCTAGCTCTTATGATTTGTTTCACCTTTATCTGCCAGAAGGTTTAAATCTGCTGCAGATTTCCAGCCCCCAGTACACAGCAGCACTGCCCTGAGCAAGCTGTTATGTTTGTGTGATAATAGTGAAGCAGCAGGTTATTTATAGCTGACAAATCAGTGAAAAAATCACATCAGCTGCTATGAAAACTCCACACACAAATAAAAATTTGACCCCCAACAAGCTGTCAGAGCAATCTCTGATCCTTCACTTTAATCTTCCCTTCTGTGGTCATTGGATACGTAATAAAAACATACGAAGTGCAAACCAAATCTGCTAACTAAATCCCTGCTATTTGCTGCCCTGCTTGCTTTTGGATTTGGAGTGTAGCTAATAGTTTCAAAGGTTGCTGCATATTTTTCTACTTTATCTTGCTCGAGTAACTAAATGAAACGGGAAGTTAAAATGCATGCGAGAATTTTCTATTGCTCATAAATGCTATGTCATCTCTGTGAAAGGCCATCAGCATTACAGCCCAACGCTGAAGCAGTGATGTTTATTTAAGAGGATTGGTGGCCAGAAATAAGCCACAGTGTCTAATCAGACACAGGCCCTGCCTGGGCACTGTGCCACAACGTTTATTGCGTGTGCATTTCTCATAAGCAAAATGGCTACGTATTGAGGAGGATGGACATGAAGTCTGGAAGAAATTACGGGGCAAACGGCCGTTCTTAACTTTCTGAGGAGGATTTAAGTGTATGTAAATATACTGGAATGAATGAGACTGTGCGACTGTGAGTTACCGAAAGCCAAATGGGGAATGTCTGTGGATGTGTGAGGGCTGCAAAGGAAGAACAGTGTTTAGATCCTGCCAAAGCTCCCTTAAGTCCAGCTAAACATTCCCCTGGAAGAAAATATTTCAGAAGAAAAAGGAGAAAGAAATCAACCGACGAGGGACCAGAGTCAGTACAGATTAAAGAAAATGAAGAAAAAAGCCAGTGTGAAGTGGGGATTTCAGAAAACACCGAGAAATGTCCCAAGGATGTGGGATTGGCTGATTCCTTGCCCCGGAGAGTGACAGTGGCTGGTAATGCTCTGCCCGTGAGTACAGACCCTTCGTCTGATCTTGTTAAAGCAAAAGTTTTACTGGGTGAAACAAAGAGTGATTCACTTTGTGGGGACAGTTTTTGTGGTGATAATCGGAGGCTCACCAAGTCTGATGAAACAGAGACGTGGTTAAAGGAACAAGACAAGAGGAGTTCAGAGAAACGCTGTACATGGAAGAGGAAATACTCGGAGGATAGCAACAGGAGAGAATTAGCATTCCTGAAGAAATCTAGTGGTCTTTGTTATGGAAAAGCAGCCAGCTTGGACTCTGCTATCCACATTCTAGGCAGACAACGTGAAGAAACTGGGTTAAACATAACTTCTTGCAGAATCGCTGAAGATGTCCCAGAAAGCAATAAATCTGAAAAGTTGCATCACTTTCTTTCTGAAAGCAAAAGTGATCTGCTGCTTGAACAAAAGAAGTTTTATTCTTCTGATGCTGTGCTTTCCCAATTGCCAAAAGAAAAGGCATCATTTAGCATTCCACCAAACAGAGGCAAGGTAAATATTTTGGCATGGTGCATTACGTTTGAAAGTTAGCTCAGAATAAATATCGGAACAATATTTTTGCTGTTACAAATATACGTTCACTTTGCTGTGTATAAGCCTTTTACACATGCTATGATACTATAGGTAGTCGTAGGATGGAACATATTAATTCATCTTTTTCACAGGCTAAGTAATACCTCTATACCTCAGGGGTGTTGATGTATCCTTGTGCTGTTTTGCTGTCTGTAGTTTTATTTGTTTCCTAATTTAGGAAAAGGATTTTCATGATAAAATGGTTCCAGGAGGTGGAGTGAGTTTTAGAGAGTTGTTTAAGTTCACATTCAATATCTGCAGTAAATTTTCTTATCAACTCTTGACGGTCTTGTAATTCCTTTGGGTCTTGTGTCAAGGAAAGGAATATTTGTAATTCTTTTCAGTATGACCAATAGGAACTGAAGAAAGATAGAAATATGTAGGCAGCTTGAAATAGAGAAAGTAAACATAAATCATGTTAATAATGCTGTGCACTTCTTTTAAAAGGCCTTTCCTCCCAAGCTGTCTATATGACCTATTAATATTAATTATTCAAATTCCGTCTTTCTCTGAGGGTAGGATTACTTTCCTTTTACAATAAAAGCAACCAAAATATAAGCTTAGTTGCAGAGTATCTGAAGGAAAGCAAGTTTTTGTCTGTTGGTATTCATGCTTACCAATTCAATCCGTATTACCAGTTCCGGCCCATTTATCTTCAGCAAACTCAAATCTGTAGATATGGGTCAAATACTGATACTACAATATGGTCCAAAACTGCTTTCCCTTGCTCAACAGGGACATCTGAGCTTTGAGTGGAGTGAATGGACATTTGCAAAAGGTACTCTTTCTGGCAAAGAGTAACTACACTTCTGTTGTTTATATAATTTACTTTTCTAAGAGGAATCAAATTATACTTTTTCCAAGCTTAGTTTTTAAGTACAGATAACATGCCCAATTACAACACACAGTACACAGTAATACAAATAGCCTCCTAATACACATGGAGATCTTTGCCCTCTTAATCTTAGCTGGAATTCAGGAACAGCTTAGGGATGTTCTTTGATTTGAACAAAACGTCATTACTGAGTAAAAGAGTATGAGGCCTTGTCTGTTCAGTAGGCATGGCTGCTTTTTTTCTGTATAAGCAGAGTAATACAGCTTCTAATATTGCTGCAGTTATTGTTCCAAGCAGGCATATACCCCTTGTTACCACAGGGGGAAGGGGGAAAAAATGAGGCTTTTGCTGAACACCTACATCTATACTGAGACTTGTGCTGGTGATATCAATAAAACACTGCATAATTATATGAATATGAAATCTACTGACAGATCAGGCTAAATGCCTGAGCTGCTGAAATGACTGGTTTTCAGTTCCGTTCCCTTTCTCCACCTGAAATTCTGAGTAATTTTAAAAGCACCTAGCTTTGACCTGAAAACAAGTCCAGGAAGAAGAAAATATTTCAGACTCTAGTTTATTTTCCAGTCATGACCACTTTCCTTTTGATTGCATTTGAGAACTAAGCAAGTATTTGAATGTTTTGTGGTATAGTATAAAACAGTAAAGCTGTTATTTATACAAATCCACAAAGTTCCTGTTGTCAGCCTAAGCTAATACATGAGTTTTGCAGTTACCATCTCAGGTTTTACCATATTCTTTGCCATAATTACAGAGATCAGTAGCCTCCACTCACCTTGTCAGCTTACCCATGCTGTAATGTACTCAGCTTGCACAGTGCCTCAGATGTGGCTGATACTTGAAAGCGTGTTGGCTTTTCAAACTGAGACAGGCACCAGAGGAAACTCATTGGTACAGCGGGCTAATCTGTGCTGTCCCAGAGATAGGACATTTTACCCTCTGAAACAGCATAGTCCCCACTGCTGGAATATATCCTTTGAGTTTCTTTCTGTGGCATGACTTCCTGTGCATGTAAAACAATTACGATTTTGTGTTCAAGTATGCGCTACCTCATTTCCTCTGTTTTCCTATTTGCAAAATTCAGGTAAGCAGGGTGTTCTGAAGCTTGGTCCTGACTTCTCACTAATAGCTTTGAGATAAAAGTTTTTTTACTGTCTGCTGGAGCCTAATTTGTTCAGCCCTTGTTCCTATGACAGGAACATTATTTCCTCAAGCAAGATATGCTCTGATACTGTTCTAACTCAGGGTTGTCCTAGAGCAGATGGCAGTTTGCATTAAGGTCAGGAAGTTGTGAGCAGCAGACCCCTTCTCAGTGATGTTTTAGCACAATGGAGGTAGAGTGGAAAATCAAGGCTGTGGTCTTGGTTTCACTGCAAGGGGATATTGCCACTGTGATATTTGATGTCTCCTGTGCTGAAACAAGCCATGGTTTTCATTCAGTATCAGCAAAAGATAGCTGCCAGCTGGTGTTGCCACCAGTTTTTGGTGGTTGTGAGCTTGTGTTGAAACCAATGACTTAGGTGTATCACGTTATCAATCATTATCATTATTCTTCTAGTGGTATTTTCTGTTCTGGTTTATGGATGTAAATGTTTTCTAGAAAAAAATGTCTAATACATAAACAGAATCATTCATCTACTTCCAGTACTCAACTGCTGACTTGGCTGCAAGTTCCTCAGCTGGTTTTTTGCCATGCATCTGCATAGTGTCTGATACAGTGGGTTTCTTATCTCATCTGCAGTACTACTAATAATCTGCAAGAAAAAAACCCCATGTATTTGAGTCAGGCTGAAGGCAATACACTTGCTTTTAAATAAAAAAATGTAGATTATTTGTAATCAGCATATTCAGTGGAATACTTCTGGCTAAGTAGTCATCTGTTCATTTTTTCCATTATTATTACAAATGTAAGATAACAGGACACCTTCCAACTATCTCCACCATCATATAATCTTGTATTATCTATTCAAGTAGTAAAATAATGAGAGGGAGAGATGCCACTTCATCTTCTGCAATGTGATCGGCAGGGCAAAGGTGCAGAAGTCAGGAGTTTTGCTTTATTGGTGTAGTGTTGTTTGCTTCCTTGTAATACTCAAAAGAAGCAGGCGCAATCCACCTTAAATGCTGGTGAATGAAGGAGATCTATAATCATTGTTGGAACTACACAACTAGGGCCGGAAAGGTTCTGGACAGGTCATCTAGGTCATCTCTGTACCTGGAGGCAAGATAACTTAATGAAAACCATTCTTGAATGATACTTGTTCTTCTGTGTCTGCCTTATTGGTGGTTTCACATGCTTCCTGAGTAATTATTGTAGTGTTTATCTGTCTTTTGTATGAAAAAGTGGTTTTAGCTGAAAACACATATGCTCATTTTAAACTCATTAGTTCTTTTCCCATTCCCAGAAGAGTTGATTTATTACCTTTTTTCTGCAGCATTCTACATATTTGAAGACTGTTGTCAGATCTCCGCTCAGTTTTCCCTACTTTAGAATAGATAAACCAAATTTTTCAATCCTAACAAGTCATGTATTTTTAGATCTTTGTCATTCTTATTTTTCTCTTTCAATCCACTTCAACTGATCCAGTATTTTTTGAAGGGTGTTGACCAGAGCTGAACTCGCAGCTCCATAAGGCCTTGCAAGAGCTGAATAGGAGCAGTTGAATTTATGGCCAGATGGAAACTCACAAAGTCCAACTGTAACGTCAGGGGAGATGACTTCTTGTGATCACATGCAAGTTCAAATTCCATTCGTATAACTATACTTCCTTCAACATGCTGTTAGCAATCCTTTTCAAACACGACACATAACTACTTAGCTTAGGTGGAAAATAGCATTTCAAAATCTCTCCATATTCATGTATTTTTTTTTTCTCTTATTTCTTTGTGTTCTTCAGACTTTTCTAGCTGTCAGAATACATTTCATTATACATCGTACATCTCTAGCCCACTATATATTTTTGTGCCATTAAGTACATTATGTCAAGTTTAGACTTGCTTCAAAACATTTGGGATAAGATGGAATCGGGGGAAGACTCGTTACTATCTATACCGGTCTTGCTCTTCTTCTGTTTGCACTGTAAAAAATGAGCCACAGAAATCCAGCACCACCGCTGATCTGTTTTGGAAGGTGTTCTCTGATCTGCTCTGCTCTTTGGACTCAAAACTGCATCACTGAAATCAGTGCAAGCAAAGAGCTTGAGGCTTTTTGGTGTATGGATTTTGTGTACTCTTTGCAGAGGAAACTTACAGGCAGAGAAAAAACTTGCAGTAGCAGAGGTGAACTGGTTCTCCCAGTTACAAACAAGAAATAGTGTCTTTGGTGCCAATTAAGACTGATTCTGAGATACTTGGGCTGTGCAGAGAATTACTTCTGTCTCCTTTTTCTCGCGTAGCTTGTAATTCACAGACTTTGAGATAATTTGGAGAACTGGATCTCTAGCAAACAACTGGAGGTTGGATTGGTGGGCTGAGGCCAATAGTATGAGCTTCAGCAAGACCAAATGCCGGGTTCTGCACTTGGGCCACAACAACGCCATGCAATGCTACAGGCTTGGGGAGCAGTGGCTGGAAAGCTGTCTGGCAGAAAAGGACCTGGGGGTGTTGATTGACAGCCGGCTGAACATGAGCCAGCAGTGTGCCCAGGTGGCCAAGAAGGCCAACAGCATCCTGGCCTGCATCAGGAATAGCGTGGCCAGCAGGACTAGGGGAGAGATTGTCCCCCGGTACTCAGCACTGGTGAGGCCCCACCTTGAACACCGTGTTCAGTTTTGGGCCCCTCACTACAAGAAAGACATTGAGGTGCTGGAGCGTGTCCAGAGAAGGGCAATGAAGCTGGTGAGGGGTCTAGAGAATAAGTCTTATGAGGAGTGGCTGAGGGATTTGGGGTTGTTTAGCCTGGAGAAGAGGAGGCTCAGGGGAGACCTTATTGCTCTCTACAACCACCTGAAAGGAGGTTGTAGCGAGGTGGGGTTTGGTCTGTTCTCCCAAGTAACAAGTGACAGGACAAAAGGAAATGGCATCAAGTTGCGCCAGGGAGGTTTAGGTTAGATGTTAGGAAAAACTTCTGCACTGAAGGGGTTATCAAAGACTGGAACAGGCTGCCCAGGGAAGTGGTTGAATCGCCATCCATGGATGTATTTAAAAGCTGTCTACATGTGGTGCTCAGGGACATGGTTTAGAAGTGGGCCTGGCAGAGTTAGGTAATGGTTGGACTTGATCTTAAAGGTGTTTTCCGCCATAACGATTCTATGATTCTATGAACTGTTCAAACTTATGCAAACTCAATAATTTGTTCCATGCTCAAGGCATGTTCTCTAGTAATAGATGATAGCAGATAAATGATAGGCTTGTGGGATATAAGAATGAAAGGTTCACACAGACTGTTTGCTTTGAAGGACGAAATTTGAACAATAAAAAGATTTGATTGCCCATTAACTTGTTTTCCGTTCTAATATTCCCAATTTAGTAGTCCTTCTTTTTCTTTCCTGTGGCAAATGATGTTATAAATATTGGTGATAATGCATAGTTGGTATACGAGCATCTATACTGTCCTTATTGGGTTATCAAAGGAAAGATGTGCTCTCTGTCTCTCTGACACTTTATTTTGTGGGGGTAGGATTTTACTTGTTAAGTAGTTTCAAGTTAATAGGGCATCTTGCAAAGCAGAGCTCATATTTGTAAGCATAATAAAATATAGCTCTTTGACTCACCATTTCCCTCAGTGTATTTTTATACTTTTTAAAGATGAATTCAGTGTTTATGAAAAAGTCTGAAATCTTGGCTTTGGAATCTGAAATACTTTATTTAGAGAACAGAAGTGCTCAGGCTGTTTCAGGTCTCAGGCTAACGTTAGTGTTCTTTAACCTGTACTGAAACGCAGGCTACCTCCATGAGTGAAAAGCAGTTTCAGTTTTTAAAGCCAGTCTAGTCTATTCCTTTTTCTCTAAATGGTCAACTAGGGTGCAGAATGGTGCTTGGGAGATTTTGGGTCGAAATCCTGTTGATCTTAAGGTAATGAGCTAAATTTGTGGTTTAGCTCTCCAAAATTTGGATTGCAAGCTTGCTTAGTGGTCACTTTCAGAATAAGAAATATTCTCCTTGTGTTTGTGTCCATAGCTACAAATGTTGTTTGTATGTAACAGCAGATACAATTAGGACCTTTAGAGGTTGCCTTGATGTCTGAAGTCACTTGTTGCCAGAGGAATCTAATGTGCACTCAAATATGCTGTGTTTGCACTCTGCAGTCTGAAATGTACATAGCCATTGCTAGTCAATTAACCATAAAGGGGGCGAAAGGTTTGAACTCAGCAATAAGGAATGGCCATTAGCAAATTACATTTTTAGTTTGCTTAGTTAGAATATATTAAAAAATGCGATATTTAAGGATTACACATAGAAGACTTTCTGAAAACAATGGGGGAAAAAATTATAGGTTTTTTTTTTTTTTTGCTAGACATCTGGCACTTCCAGATGACATCATCTCTTTCAGAAGCGTTGTCCGGATAAGTAGTAAATGGTTGACTTCATTTAGATTGTGGTCTGGTTGTTCTGTGATGAATAGGAACTAAAGCTACTGAAAAAATATTTAGTTTGCTTTCTTGCTTTGAAATACCAAAGAATAAAGGTAACCCACAGAAAGGAAATCTGACACTACAGATGAGTTCCCTAGCTTTTTACAAGAAAATTTGTGGAGTGATTTTAAGTTGGTGTTTTGCCACATTGGATTCCCTGTTGTCTTCACATACAGAACTCAAACAGTTTGTATTTTGTGTGATTTCATGTAGTAAATACTCTGTGCAGGATTTTGATACCTAGAAATTTATAAACCACAGCTGCATGCGTTCCTCTTCAGTGTTTTAAACAGAAAAGGTTGGGGTTTTTCTCTTTGATTTTTCTTAAAAATGTGCAGTGTTGAAGCTGGAGACAATAGGATGCAAAAAACGCTGTCACATATTTGGAGGTTTTTTGGGCTAGTTGAACAGTTAAAACTACTTTGCTTTCTAGCATCGGTGCCTGTATCTTTCCCTTATCTAGAGCTAGCATATATGATGGCCTGTGATAAGTATATGAAGAACTGCTTTCACAACTTGGTGTTTTGTGTATACTTGGATAGAAAATAATGTAAATTAATTTGTTCCCTGCATTAAATTTACTTACCATTTACTGTATGGCTGTAAATGCTCATCATCCCGTGGAAGAGTGAAAGGTGGTTAAACAGAAATTGCAGTGGGCGCTGCAGCAGCTCCATTGCTCTGATGTCTCCAAGGCTCTTCCTTTAGTCCCCCACTTCCTAGCGCTTCCCACCACCTCCTGTTAGGCATTGACATAGCGGCGTCAGTAGGAAAGCTACATCTCTTTGTTCCTGGCACTGTGTTTTGTGTGGCTCTAATGTGAGAAAAACACGTAATTTCCAGCCTAGCCTCTCTGATTTCCCCCAGGAAGAGCCCAGACAGAGGATATCTTTGTGTGCAGAGATTTCAAGGCCAGGAGGCATCTGTATGACTGTCCCATCTGACCTCATGAACCGTAGCTCTCTGGTTTACACTAGAACAAGAGTGTTGGAATTGACCCAGCTCAAGTTAAGCCTCTTCTGCAGCTGACTTGAGAACCCACCTCCCCTCCAAAGTTGTCTGTGGGCAAACCTCCCCTGAGCCCTGACCTCAGGCCGGCTCCAGAGCCGCAGGAGACCTGGCTGTCCCGGCAGTGCTGGGTGTAGGCTCATGCAGCATGGCCTCTTCCAGGTGGGCTTATGGGGGTGCTTAGTGTCCACCTACAAATCTTGGCGTTGTCTCAAGCCTTCTTGCCTCTGTCTGGGTCCCTCAACCTGTTTTTTGTAATGTCTGAGCTATGGTGCTCGGGCCCTTACACAGTGTCTCATGGTACCTGGGTTCTTGGTGTTCTTCAGAATAACCCAGTATTATTATCTGCTGTTGTTGGAATAAGTGGTAAAAGGTGGCCACTTAGAAGAAAGACAACCTGTGATATCACCTTATTTATCAAGGCATGTCGTCTTTTTGTTCTATCTTGCGTTTCGGATATACGTTGAATACCGTTTCTATCATATAAGGCGCAAACAATACCCAAGCAAATTAGAGAAATGTCTGCTTTATATTTATACAGTGATAGTTTTCTAAGCAAACTGACTGAACTTCATTAGCGGAAAATGTAAAGTAGTATTTGTGTGTAAACTTCCCATTACTTTCCTGTGTTCCTACTTTGTCTGACATGAAGTTGACAATGCTTAGATAATACAAAACCAAACCTTCTGTATCAGGCAAAATTTTCATGTATAAGCCTTTAACCTCTCGGTCATTCCTAAAATACTTCTCAGAAAATTTTGCCCTAAAACCATTATTGTCAGTTTTCACTGTAAATGACTGTTTTGTTACTGAATTCCAGAACAGCATATATTATAATTTAACCTGTTTTAAGAGAGGAACATTTTAGCTAAATAAAGTCTGTATAATATAAATATATGTATTACATAGATATGAATATATACGTATGAAAGATGTTGTATTTTATATGTAATTATGTAACATTTATGTATAATAGATATAACACATAAAATAGATTATTATTCACATAAATAATCAACATAAAATAGGCATATTTAAGTCTTTTTCATTATGTAATAGTATTACATTGTCCTCAGAAATGAATAAGCTGAGAAATAGCTAACTGAAGAAAATTGTGAAGCTACGAATTTTGTATTTCATATTGAAGATCCTAAGATGCATAAGGCTATAACAATATGAAAGAATATTAACACAGTACATGAGTAAGCAACATATTCGTATATGCAGTTATCAGACGGAAAATTCTTCAGTAACGCAGAGTAGGTTTCTGCAATATTTTAAACATTATTATGTGTTAGATGTGATTTTAATATTTATTTAACTGTATTTTAGATATCTGATATCCATGTTACTGGAGAGTCAGAGGACATGTCTGCTAAAGAGAGGCTGCTTCTGTGGTCGCAGCAGACAACCGAGGGTTATGCTGGAATCCGTTGTGAAAATTTCACTACCTGCTGGCGCGATGGAAGATTATTTAATGCCATCATTCATAAATACAGGTAAGTACTTTGTTTGTTCTCTTGAAAAATATTAATTGCAGCATTTTAATGTACATAGAGAGAGGGCTCGGTGATTTATGCCTGTACTAGCACTGCAGCTGTGGAGATGACACTGGCTCTCCCTGGGCAATTTCCTGCTGTTTGCAGCCAAAGGACGCTTCATTAGCACTTGCGTGTCCCTCCTTCCTCAGAGGAGCATCTCCACAAATCCTGGACATCTCTCATGGGGCACCTCCAGGCTGCTGAGAAGAATGTCTCCAGGGTTCAGTCTTCTTCACAGTTCCTTTTTGTCATTCTGACATTTAAGTATAGGGAGGGTAGAATCAGAACTGATCCCTGAAGTTCAAAACTGCACTGCTGGTGAAGTCCATCAACTACTGCACGACCTGAGATATGCCCAAGATCCCCTTACTGTTCCCTGTATGACTTTACCATGCCCCTGGAGCCTAGAGCTTCTTTGGTGGTTCTGCTTGGAGCCCAGATCTACTCTGAGAAGTGTCCCCTGTAAAATGGCAGGGTATTCTCACGGAAAACAGAACCAGTTGGCTTGAACGTTCTCAGTCTGAGAAGGGAATTGTGCTACTTTCTCCCCCTTTCTATGCTTTTGTGACCACAATCTTATAAACAGGCATTTGTAGAACCACTGGTGGCTGTGGCTAGAAGCTCATTAACTTACTTAAAGTACAGTTGAAGAAGTCCACTGACAAGAGAGGATTTCTAATTCTGGATTCTAAGTGAAAACAGGTCTCTTGACAAAACCGACTTTGGCATCAAAACTCGGCAGAGGAATGAGATTTAAGATCATGGCTGTGGTCAGGCGTTCCCTCTTGGTTGGTGGCATCTCTCTGTTTTTGTACATTTTTTGGTTCCTAAATTGAATAAGAAGGTTTGTGTCTTGGAGGACCTCATGGGAGAGTATTCTGGCCACTGGGCTAATTAGTGTGTACTGACTTGTCCCTCACCATGCAAGGCTTGCAACTTCTGGGTTTTATTATAGCGTGTGTAAAGAGATTGTGCTGTTACTCCCTGGTGCATATTATAAGGAAGTTTGAGGGTACATAATTTCCTTGGTATAATACTGAAGGAGTGTCCCAAGTAGAGAGTGCCAAATTTGGTATGTTTTAATGCAGCCCCAGGGAACAGACCCTGGAGCAGATTATTCTGTTCTTGGATTTCCTCTTGTGGGACCATTTGGCTCACCACAGAAGGAAGCCTAGGGAGAGCCGACATGCATGCGGTATGGGGACCAGGACACTGAAGTAAAATGGGAGACAAGTCAAGCAGATGCAGCCTGTTCCTCACACGCTGTGTAGGGAGGCTGTAAGGATAACATACAGTGCTCTGAGTCCCAGAGAAGTTAGCTATGGCAGTACGTAGCTGCATGGTAAAATGAATCTGCCTCTGAATCAATGAGGTCTTTTTCTGACTAACGCTTCTGTTCTGGGTAGCCAGTCAGGGGGGAGGTGCATGCCAGCAAGCAAGTCTCCTTTTAGCAACATTGGCAAGACAAAGGGAAATAGCTGGCAAAAGACTAGGCTGTTTTACTTCAGGACAGAGCAGCTAAAAGAATGAACATAGCACTGGCAAGTATTTGAAAAAATAAACAATTTGAAAGATGCAGAGAGAGGGAAGGGAAAAAAGGAAGGAGCTTAATGAGATGGACTAATGGAAAATATTTCCCAGAGCTTCTTCAGAGCCTTATACCACTTACATAGAGCAGTGTAGTCTTTACAGCTCAGCAACTAGTAGCTGTGGTACAGATCAGTTAATAAATAATGAAAAACTTGAATTCTGTCCTCCAGCTGTGCAAATGTTAATGCCTTGAGACATGACTGAGTACCTGCAGTTGCTTTGCTGGAGCAGTGTTTCTGGCAGCGCTCTGTGAGTTTCATTCATAACGTTTTGGTGGGGAAGCACAGGCATCTTTGACAGGAGTGCGTTGCACGAAGCAGATGATTCGGTGGCTGAGGAGCAGAGTCCCCATTTTGTGTGCTTCTGTACCAGTTTCCATTTAGCTTATCCTCTTCCTATAAACATATCTTCTCCACCTAAGGATCCCGTGTCCTTCCCAGGAGTGTTTACTGTCCTTATCTGATGTCTTTTTGCTGTGAGAGGTTACAGATTCTTGGACTCTGCCTTGCTGATGAAATCAATGAGATTCTTCCACTGATTTCAGTGAGCTTCTATGTTTCTTTCCTTTACCGTTTTGTACCATTAAAACAGAGATAATAATTTCCAGCTATTGCTCACAGGATAGGAATGGTCTTTCCAAACAGTCATCTGATATTTTTAACTACAGTATTTTACTCCAGAGAGCTCTTTCAAAGCTTGGGTTGTGTTCTGAGCAGTAAGTAGGCTAAACACTAACAAAATGTGCACATTTCTGGCAGTGGTTGTCCATATGCTCCGTTTGTCTGTTTTAGTATCTCCCAATTTGTGGATCACAGGTGGTCTCAGGAGCAAGGCTGAGCGTCCTGCGGATGCTGCCAGCTGGTGTGCTCCACCAGGATGGATGACCAGGGGTGCCTGCTCAGGCAGTGGGGTGGGACTGTGGTGTTGCCACCATGGAGAACCCCCATGGGTGTACGTCTGTCCATTGTGGTGCAGTGTGGCAGCCCCTCCTGTGCCAGGTATGCTGTGCTCGCTGAAGATAGCTCTCCTTACAGAAGCACCATGCGCCCTGGGCCAGGAGCAGTATCCATTCTTTGCGAGTGGGGAGAGGGCTCTTCAGCAGGAACGCGACTGCCAGCCCTGGAAGGGAACTGAACGGACCCAGACCTAATTTTAAGTGGGTGACATTAAGTGCTATGACAGTAATAATCAGAAGACTCAGAAATACCCAGGTGTGTTACTGATATCTAGAATGGCAGTTGTGCCGAGCGACAGTAAGCTGTCAGGGCACAGCGGCAGAGGGTCCCCACGGAGGGTCCGTCAGGGCAGGGCCTGGCAGCCAGGGCCCGTCCCACCGCCCCATCCAGGAGCAGGGCGGCCGGGGGCACCGGGGCAGCCCCAGACCCAGGCATCGGGCACCTCCCCAGGGACAGGCTGAGGCTGGGCCTGGGACATGGGCCCGCAGGTGGGCGGCATCACTGCAGGGGCCATAGCTCTGTCAGCGGGCAGAGGCGGGAGCACCAGCAGCTCCTGGAGGACAGGAGCCATGCTGTCTCTGAGCTGAACCTGAGCACAGACAGGCAAACCCCCTGCTCACAGCCCTGACACCATGGCTGAGAGGTCTTTTCTGGATGTGTTGTCGAGAACACAAACCATATGGGTCCAGCATGATCCCTACAGTTGGTCATCCATGAGACAGGGAGGTGTCACTGTTTGGTTCTAGGTGACGGGACTGGAGTGGCAGGTTATAATTACCTTCTTTCCAGGCATAAGAGATTTTTTTAAATCACAAGTACTCCCAGCTTCAAAACTTCAGGAAATTGCTGAAGCTGTGGAGGGCTGGGCGAGGAGCTGGGCTGTGAATCAGTTGCCAGCGGGCAGGGAGCCTCTCCCCTCAGCAGGGCTTACAGCCCGCCTGCTCTTGACAGCAGGTGAGGATTGTTTCATTTGGGCTGCATGTAGCGGTCTCCATTTTTTTTTCTGTCCTGGCAGAGGATCCCAGCACCTCTTTTTTTGGTGCAAGCCACCTAAGATTTATGATGCAGAACTGCAGGAATAGTGCATGGATTTACCATGGCTCCCTGCTCCACCCAAGGTGCGTGGGAGAAGTAGGATAAGGCCGACATTTCCCTGGCATGACTAACTGTAGTACCCGCTGCAGCATCTCGTTGGAGCTCAGCAGGCCGGTGTGCGGTGGCTGGGTGAGCCTGGTTCCGCCCCGTCTCCCTGCCCTGCGTGCGCTCGCAGCCATGCTGGCACCGCTCTGCTTCCAGCGCCGAGCCTGGGGACATGGGCAGCGGGCAGGCGCTGGATCATACTCACTCAAGTCAGTCACCTGCTCTCCTGAGCAAATGTGGGATATTTGTTTTTGCTCCTCTCAAGCAACAAGGATTAGGTTGTCAGAGCTTTTCGTAAGGGCCTTAAGTCACTTTCTCTCTTACCTCTCTTAGGAGTATGAATGAGTTTCCAGTGATTTTGCAGTGTTCTTTAAATCAAAGGAAAGTAGTTTTATGAATGACCAAAATGAGAGGAAAAAATTATTCCATTTGAGGTACTTGGCTCCATATACAACTTGATATTTTCCCCCAGATTTAGGAAAATGTCGATTGTTTCCATGTGAGAAGGTTGCTTATGTTTTCAGCAGGTTCCAGTGGTCTGTGTTTATAGGGTAAGATTGAAGATTAATCAGCTGAACTTCTGAAGAGTATGTAAAGCTTCCATCCTAAAACATCCTGTACGTAGTTAAATCCCTGGGAAATGAACAGGGCTCCACACCAGCCTCAAGAACTGCCTCGGGGGGGCTCCATTGTAGGCCCTGGATTTTACTTTTCATTTTGTCATTCTATGTGAATATTTGTTCTTTCATAGCAAGACCAAATAAAATCATAAAATTAAAAACTCAGTTTTAATACTGAACGTTACCAGGTTTGTTAATTGTACAATTTTATTTAAATATATAATCTTTCAGACTCTCTTTCGAACCTCCACACCTTTCTCTGGATGTGTGATCAGGTCCATTAGTGAAAGCTACAGATATGCCCCGGAGATTCGAGAATATTCCGTTTGTCTCATCTCTTATGTAATTGGCCTTTTATAGCTTAATTTTTCATTGAAGACATGTTATTTGCTTCAGTGTGTTGTGTTGGAAGAAATCTGACTTCAGGCACTTTAAGAAGTACGTGATGTTTCTTTCATACCATCATATCATACGTAGCAAAAACCTGTAAGTCAGACTTCAAAGTTGGAGGCTGACTTTAATCAGCGTGTAATACCCAGATTTTCCTGGAGATACTGCTGTCTACACACTGGGGTCTTCATCTTGCAGCTCTATAGTGTATTTCTAGTCACTAGACTGTGTTTTAGGTAAATACTCTTGATTTGTGTTTTCATTTTTGTATGTACATGCCTTTTGCCTAGGAACAAGAAATACTCATTTTTTAGAACTGTATCCTGTTGGTAAAATATATAGAAACAGTTGGTGTCTATAGAGAATGAAGGCTACTCTTCTTTCATTCGGAGTTGCGTGCCAGATTGGAGCTAGTAATCTAAATTATAAATCTACATTACACTTTGCAGATACATTTATAAAGCAAAGCAAAGCAAATTCAAATAAAAAGTTACACTGAAGTAACAAACTGGTTTTTTTTGGCCTCACGCTGCCCTGAGGTACAGCCTTTGGTACATAAGGACTGCAGGCTATTTCAGTTAAAAAGTGTCTGCAAATGGAATTTAGGAAATAGGAAAAATAATAGCTGTAAGATTTACAGTTAAATGGCACCTATAGAACTTCGTTAAGGACAGTGGCTACTGATATTCAGAAAGCAGACATGGTTACAGACCAGCTCATCTTACTTTCTAAAGAAAAAAGTGAAGTATGGAGGGTAGGAAAAGAAGATTAACATCAGACATGCATGCTTTTTGTAAAAATGTGTGCACTCCTTTCTACATTTTATTTCTGTATTCTTACAATCTTTATAATAAAGAGGTAATTTTGCTTTTAACACTTATAAAAGGAATTCCAGAAAGAGCAGTATGTTCTTGTGTAACTAGATAATAGCATTTAATGAGTAGCCCCAGTGGTGCCTGTATGGTGAAAAATAGCGTCTGTTCAGGAAGCATGGCAAGCTCAGTTCGCAGATAAAGCGATATTTTTTAAGTTCTAGTCTCAGGTGGTAGGTCTGTTCTCGTAAATGAAGCAGGTCCAGCCCCTGCTGTCTGGGTAAATGGTACAGCAGGGCTTGTGTCTGCATGGCTGAAGTCTCCCCTCCGTCCCCCAGACAGGCTGTAGCCTCTGGAGAGCAGTCCTGGGTCAGTGCTGTCCCGTGAACTGGGCCCAGGTATTGCCTGCAAGGGTGTGAATCACAATGGCCACGGCCATGCTATGGAAAGGACTAGCAATTAAAGAGTCATGGGCCCTTGATCTGGGCTTCTGTACGCTTTCAGCATAGACGTGTCCAATTATGCTTGGACTTTCAGGTGAATTGCAGCAACCATACCAAATGGAAAGACACTGGTTAGGAAAAAAAGTGGATAAACTGTGTTTAGGTCAGGCAGCAGTCTGACAAGCAAGCAGGACTGTAGTATACACATGAAAGGTTTGAAACACAGAAACAAGCGAGGTTATTTTGTGTAATGCTATACCAAGGTTTGCTGAGACATTGCATGCAGACAGTTGTCTACAAATTTTGGCACTACCTGAGAAGAATGGTAAGTATTAGAAATGCTGCAGAGAGGGAAAGTGGTGGTAGAGTTCAAAGGGGTGCATTTTAAGCACAAGTTAGGAGGAAAACGTTTTTGTCAACAAAATGTGAGGATGTGATCCAAAGGGGCCTCTGACACTGGTAAACTTTGTGCAAGACCTTAATGATGCCTATACTTTTAAGTTGTGTATAGTTTAGAGAGGGAGCAAGGAGAAAATGGCTGTTATCCCCAAACAAAAGAGGAACAGAGGCTGACAGTGAATGCAGCACAGAAAGAGTGCAGGTACACTGGGTGCTTCAGGTGGAAGGAAGAGGTATAGAAACTGCAGCAAAGAATGTGTCTCCAAAGGAAGGAGCACTGTGACAGCCCAATAAATGCTAGATAAAGTGAGAGACAAATTTTCCAGGGTCACAACACTTTTCTTTTGAAATACTACTATAACAACTCCGTACACTTTCAGAATTACTAAGCGGATGTTTTTCGGAGTGTGGTATAGCAGGGAACAAGCTAGATTCCTGCCTGCTAAATAACTCTTCTGGTTTAGAACAAGCTGTTTCAACCTTACCCAGAACAATTTGCTGTGTATGTATAGTCAGTTGAACACTAAGCTCCGGGCTGGCAGTGCATGTGGCATCCCTCTGATGTTAAAACATGTTGCAGCTGATCAGGTACTGACATGAATACATTCCTTAAGGGGAGGGATAGTGATGCCTCAATTTGCAGTAACTTGTTGAACACCCTTGGGGAATGAATGAGAAAGAAACTAAATATTACACAGTGTCAAGCCTTAAAATGCTAGGGGATACGTTTTAAATAAAGAGATTAGTTGGGGCTGCTAGTTTTGGCTTGCCATTTTGTAACTCGTAATTTATTGTTACCCAGCCTTAACAAAATGAATATGTGAGTTTGGTTGCGTTGCCCCCAGCTTCCCACCCACCTCCATGTTCAGAAGCATGGTTGTTACTGTTTTCAACAGTTTTTGTTATGTAGAAGAAACAAACCTGGCATTAAGAGTTGGCAATTTGGGAAAAGATAAACAGCATTTAGGATGATTAAAAATATTGACAAGCAGACATGCTTTTAATGTTACTTGCCTGAGTATGCATATACATATAACTAATGGGTTTAGAAATAGCAAGTAACCTCAGCTGCAGTTTAATTGAATACACTCAGAAAAATTCTGAGATAGCTCTTGGTAAAGGCTATATTAAAATAGTATTGGAAGTGGGCCTGCAATTTTAACATCTTGTGTTGTGGTGGTGGTTAGCCTTAGTGGGTATTAGATGGAAGACTTCCAGGCAGTTGGGTTGATTAATTTCAGATCTGGACTTAAAATGATCCCTGCGTATTTTGTGCTGAATCCTACTGCTAAGTAGCAGCTGAATGAAAGATAACAGTTTTCTTTTTGCAATAACTGAGAAGAAAAAAATGGATGAAATCAAAACTTTTTTCTTGCTTAGGCCAAATGGGAGTAAAGGGAAAAAATAAAGCTTTGGATTAAAAGGCCAGTTTTCGATTCAGGTTTCATCTCTCTCTCACTTTTTTGATCGGTAAAGACCAGGACACCTAAGGGTGTCAGAAACCTTTATCCAAAAATGTATGCGTCTGAGCAGTGGTGGTGTATGTTCCCATGATAAATTGGACAGGGAGAGGTCCTGGTCTTCTGGCAATGCCTTTTGCAAATTTGTGGCACATTGAGCAATGGTTGCCTCCAAGACAGGATGGCACAAAGAGCCTTTGGGAAATCTTTTGAACTCATTGTGGTACCTCATCTTTCTTCCCTGTTGGTAACTGTATTAATCCCAGTGGGAAGCTCGTGTGTCAGGCAGTTGTTGCCGGGGTCTGGAGGGAGTTTTGTCAGGGAGCAGAACAGAAGAATAATTTGATTGGGTTTCTTCATTGTCTTTTTGGAACTCAGACACTCCATGGAAAGGTACATTATTTATGGTTATTTCTGTAGATTGCACAGTGTGGGTTGAGGTTAACAGCTCTGAGCCTTGCTCCTATTTAAATTTTACCATAAGCAAAAATTTGGCAAAGTTGCTTCACCATTTCTGGTTTTGTAATGACAAAAACATCTTGTGTTACAAAGACAATGTAAAATCTGGTCTTAAAGCTGGTGAAAGGACTGACCGAGGTCCTTTCTAGTTTCATTCATGTGTGTACTGAGCTTGAAATCTACATTGCAAACTTACTGCCAAGTTTTGATTAGGGTTCGTAAGGCATGGCTAAAGCTGAACTCCACATTTAACCAATAGGTCTTTGATGTTACAATGCCTCAATTGTGTGTTTATCTAAACCAATTGGTGTGCAAAGTTGCAGGTAAAGTTTTGCTGTGCTAACAAAGGTGGGACAGGAGGCTTCAGGAGGTTTATTAAACTCAGCCCTTGTCAAATCAAGGACATGCATGATAGAAGGAATTACCTGAGTTAGCTGTGTATGTTGTTAGGGCCTAAATTAATAAGTCAGGGCACCTAAATCCTTATTTTTAGGGCAGTTAAAACATTCATTCTTTTTGTATAGGAAGTCTTGATATAACATCTTGGGATGTCTGAAGAATAGACAGGAAATGTATCTGTAAATAGCGTGCCCCTGTTGCACCGTCACTTGCAATAGTTTTTTCAGAATTGTTCATAGTATCTGAAAATTTATATGAAAAAATATGAAAAAGACACACACAAAGGAGAGCTGAAGAGTTCAGATCACATGAGAATGGTTCAGCTCTTGAGAGAATAGAAAGGCATGATTGTTCATCTTCAGAGAGGCATTGAATGAAATCTATAGAGGCACATAAAATAATGAATAGCACACGCATTCCTGTCATACCAACACAAGAGAAGACAAAAGCAAAAAGAGTGTACAAGTCATAATGATCATGTGAAATACATTAGTGCAGTGTGTCATTGAGGCTGGGGACCTGTGGAGCTTGAGAAAAGTATTTGCAACATACTTGAACAAACAACATGCAGAGCTGTATTCAGCAGCACACTTTTTGGTTTATCACAGTTGTAAGGATAAAACTTTTCTATAACGACAGTTTTCAATTAGAAAATTGTTTGCATTTTCCCTGAATTCTGATGTGTTACCTAATTTCAGTGATGGCACTGCTCAGCTTCACCCAGTGGTTTGATGTGTTGGGGTAATTTTTGTTTCACCATGTCATGTGTTAGTTGAAGATGTTATTGTAAAGTCTACGGTTGAACAGTCATTTTAGTCCCACATGTGAGATTACGTAAAATATTTTTCATATCTCCCCCCAAAAAAAGATAGTTCTGAAAAGTAGTCAAATATTTATGTAAAATACTTCAAATAATCTGTGTCAGTTGGCCAAGATAGAAGGATTTCATGGAGTACTTTTCACCTCTTTCCCAGTCAAAAGCTGAATGATGAGCTACAAGACATGACGTACCATGCATCTCCTTAATTACGGTGGTAAAATTTTGGTAACCTTTTTGAATTTGTTTCATATTAATTGAATGAGAAAGTCTTCAAGAAGTCCTAAGAAAGTCTCTAGTAATCATTGTTATTGAGTCTATGAGAGGCAGTTAAGCAATTTTGCATTTACAATGTACAGCATTGCTGTATGTTTCTGAGAGTGGCAGTCTCAAAACATGCACGTTCAGTGAGGAAGAACATTTCATGACAGCTTTGCAGTTATCTAAACTTCTACTCAGTATGGTCAGTGGATTTGGCTTGCTCTGAAGTAATTCTTAGATTCTGGATAGCTTGCTGGATAGGTTGCACTGGATGTGTTGGCCAGATTTCCACCCACTGTAATGAAATACATATAGACACTTGCATATAGACACCTAAATTTAGATGTCTGGATCTGGAGCTGAATCTCACCCCTTGTCACTTTCCTCATCCTCATATACATGTGATAGAGACCTTGTGGTCTCGGGGACGTAAAAAAGCTGGAGGCTCTCAAATCTTTCTCTGTTCTTTCTTGTCACATCTGGGTGAATTTGTTAAACAGAACCAAAACCATTCTCCATAAAAGTTACAGTCTACAGTTACATATCCTAGGACAGCTACATAGCCTTGATAGGATGAGGGGGAATGGCTTTAAACTGGAAGACAGTAGATTTAGATTAGAAATTAGGAAGAAATTTTTCACTCTGAGGGTAGTGAGGCACTGGAGCAGGTTGCCCAGAGAAGTTGTGGAAGCCCCATCCCTAGAGGTGTTCAAGGCCAGGCTGGATGGGGCTTTGAGCAACCTGGGCTGGTGGGAGGTGTCCCTGCCCAGGGCCGGGGGGTTGGAACTCAATGATCCTCCAGGTACCTTCCAACCTAAACCATTCTATGGTCCTGGGAATGCCTGAGATTGATTACTGATGATCACACCTGGCTGCACATTATTCTGTACAAACCTCCTTTTCTGGGTGACTCCACTTAATAGTGTTGTAGCTGTAGATCAAAAGTCCTGCCTGTCCTTTGACTGACTATTTCCTCTGAAGAACAGCTGCAGCCATTTCTCCTTCGTTTAGATATTCTATCACACTTACATCCATGATGTATCTTTCACGTTTAATTTTCTAGCTTTTCTACTCGAATGTTTGTGAGTAGTGTGCAAAACTATCCATCTAGCAGACCCATGAGCTCAAGGACCAGTGCCAAGGAGCTTCAGGCAAAAAAAGGCCACCTGGTTTAGACATCTGGATGTGTGGTTCAAAACTTACTTTTGTCAGTTGCAGACATTGGCATGGAAATTGGTGCTTACATTTCTGTACTGAGGTCTGAGGCTGAAGGGTTCTTTCCCAACATAGACCAAGAAACTCAGTGAAGCTAGAAAACCTCCTCATGTGTGATTATTGTCCATAGATCTTTCTGAGGCAAATCCACAATTTTGTAAGGAATCCAGAGCTTCTGAAAGCGGGGTAGCCTAGGATACAGTGGAAGATAGTGTTGATTCGGGAGTAAATATTCTACCTCCTTGCCTCAGCATGGGATTTTTGACACCAAGGAACGTGCTACAGAACCTTGTACAATGTGTGTCTCTGTTGTGGTCTTTGATTCTGATGATGGAGGAGATCTGCTCCTTCTTAATGCCACAAAGTCATACCCGCTTGCTGTTTTTGAGCAGAAACTCTCCTCTTCCTCCTCTGTAAGTGATCAGGCTATGTGGAAGGAAATCTGAATTACTCTGCTCCCTGAAACTTGGGTTTCCAAGTTCTCTGAAACTGGGCTACTGAACCCAGCTAGTCCTATATGGTCTTTTTTTTCCTCTAAGGCACGTCATCCTTTATATTGAAACTCTCATATGACAATGGAAAAAAGATCAGGAAAATAACTGTGGTAGGCATATGCATTAGCAAAGGGTACCTCCAGCACTGTAACTAGATCTCATGGACATGATGCTGTATAGAGCACTGTGTCTGCAAACGTTGGGCATCAATAGAAATGCCCACAAGGACAGCACATGTTAGTTGAAGTCCAGGAGTCATTCCCATTGTGTTGATGCCTCAGTCTTTCTGAAGCTGGTTCTTTGGTAAGCTGTTTTGGACAACGTATAGATTTGTATTGGACGTGGAGACACATTCTTTAATAAGTTCCCAGACATTGACTCTGCATATAAACTGCTGTAAATATTTTTTAGTGGTTTTGAAACTCTTTTAAGGGATAGGTTAAATGGTAGGTGTTACTATATAGTAGGTTAAATAATAAATAGGTTTTGCTTCATTATCTCATTTGTAGAGTTCCTGGGAAAGTAACAGGAGATAAATGTTAGAACAGAACGAGCTAAAATTTGTTTTACATAGTTGTTTCCTATCTTCTGATTCCTTTCAGTCTCTCTATTGTTGTCTTTTTTTAAAAAATGTATTTTATGACTATGTATTCTGGCACGGTCTTTAATTTGTTTCAGTAGTCTTCCCATCCCTGAAAAATGTATTAGTCTTTCTGGCACCTGCCCTTTTCAATTGTCTGTGAACAATGAAGCAAAAGATTTTTTTTTAATTTTTATAGTCATTTTCTAATTACAGCAGTGGAAAAGCTAACTGGACTACAGTGACGTGTATACTTCACTCGGCATCTTCAGTCATGTTTTCTCTGAGAGTTCTGCTTGAAACTCACTGTATTAATATTGCTGCTCAATATAAGCCAAGAAAGAAATATCCTTTTAGTATCAGGTATTAGTCAGAGGCCAGAGTTTTGACTGAAACACAGTTGTGTAGATTCAAGAGCTTAGATGGTTCATGTAAATAACTTCAGGCTTGTCAGTTAGCCTCCTGAACTTGTTAATAGTATTTTCATGTGGAATATTATACTTTGATGTATATATGTCTTAATAAAGTTAAACATTGCTGTAACTTGGGCAACTGTCATTGGGGAACAGTGAAGCAAAGGATGTGGTTTCTTCATCATTGTCTGGGAAAATAGAAGTTCAGTTAAATATCTTTTTCCACTTTGAAATATCAAATTCCCTTCAAATCTAACCTTTTGTTTTAATGGGCAAATATTATAGCTGCCAGTTTGGATCTTGAACTGTTTTGCTAGGTATTAGGATCTGGCTATAGGAAAATGTACATGTGCCTAACTTTATTTATTATGCACGACCCTTTGCAGAGTAGAAAGCTGGCATTTGATCCATGTAACTTTAACTTGTATCATAAACCCCTTCATTTCTTTATGCTGTTCTCCACATATGGTTCACTTGCTTCTCTTTGTGGTGCTAGGTATTTGTTTCCTTGAATTGATCATAATTTTGTCAGCTTCCTAATTGAAGTGATGTTAATCACACCTTTTTTTTCTTTACTTCTGATACAAATTGTGTCTAATTTCTAACACCTACACGAAGATCTCAATGGCAGGCACCAATCTTTTTATAAATGAAATGATTAATGACTCACAATGTAGAAGCCAAACCCCTTGACTTAGGTGCGGCTGCAGCAGAAGCATCTCCTTTGCATGGAATGTTCCAACTCGGCTGGTGTTTGGGATGTTTATGTGTGTGTTTTGATGGCAAGGGCCCAGCCCGCTGAAAAATCTGCCATAAGATGACTCACAATATTATGACAGAAGGTAGAGTCATCGTCTTTTACTTAAAGTGTATTTAATTTAATTTGTTCTTGACTGTGTATAAAACCACTTAATAGTGCTATGCAAATTGATGTAAAATATATTTATAATACATGACAGCTTCTACAAAACTTGTGTATTTTGTCTTTAGTCTGAAAAATGAAAATGTTTGCCATGATGGATGATGCTTTTACATTTAGTGCATGCTTCATTTAAGACAGTTAAGTAAATACATACTAGAAGGATACTCATCACAACTGCAATTTAAGCAGTTAGTAGTATTTCAGAATTGAAAGGAGAAATGAAATACTAAAGATATTGGAAAATATTTGTGAGCCTTTATAATTCAGCCCCACAACACCCACTGTGCCCAGTCTGTGCTCAGTTATACCAGATTCCCTTGATTCTTCAGAGAAGGATGGTGATCGGTGATCTCAGCACTGAAATCCGTGTGCACATGCTCAAATGCAAATTCCCGTGTACGCAGTTAGTGGGCAGGTACCTCTGCAAGCTTGCAGCAGACAAAAGTGACTTTTATTTTTATTTAAAACTCTGAAAACACACTCCTACACAAAAGTAGAACAATGTGGCAATTAGTGATTTCCTGAGCCACATTTTTTGGATGCATTTTTCAGAGGGTTAAAAAAAAAAAGTCTTTTACTGAGCTGTGGGAGGTAAGCTCCTTCTTCTGTGGCTTTGCAACATATCCCTCTACTTTTCGAGCAGGTGAAAGGGTGACCTGCGGAGGGTGGAGGCCCCAAGCCCCCAGCAGTGGGCACTTCCCGTGGCCAGAACCAAGTGCTTTTGCATTCAACTCATAATACCTGTCTTTTCCCTTTTGTAAGCCATCAGTGTGCTTGTTCTTGGTCAGCTGTTGAGCCTTCTATCTGCTTCAAAAAACCAAAGGCAAGCACTATCAACACAGACAAATGCAGTCTTCTGTAGTATTTTCTGGTAGATCAAGACTTTAGATAAATATAGACCAGTTCTTTAGATAAATATAGACTAGTTAATCTAGGTCGGTATGCTATGTGTTAAGTGTATAATTAACTGAAAACAGTATTCATTGCAAATTTCCCTTTTTCTTAAAGGGGAACTGAAATAACCCTATGCGGGTAGGAGTTGCAGGGATGGGAAAGTATGTTTAAAAGGGGGGGAGGCATCTCACTGAGAGGGCTTATGTTTAGCTGGGGGCTAAAGCCACAGCACTGATGTAAAACGATGTATTATGCAACAGCAGTTGTTTTTATTAATTTTTACCTGTACCTCAGTGAGAAAAAACCTTACTTCTTCACCTAAATGAAAGTTCTGTTCTAAGGAGATTATCATGTCAGTGTCTCTGCAGCTTGCAGCTCGTTTTCTGGGAATAGGGAAGGCTTTTACAACAACTTGTCCTGTCATGTTCTGAGAGTTGGCAATCGAACAGGCAGCATAAGTGATTCTTGGGCCATTTTTATCAAGTGTGAAACAAACATAAAGAAGGCAGGTGAAAAAAAATAACCAGACTAACAGCGTACACTTACAGAAACCTGCTTCTCTTGTCAAAACTGTGCTGTGAAAGCAATCTTTATTACTCATACTGTGTCCATTATTGTGGCTGAAATAGGAGACTGGAGTGCTCTGTTTCCTTTTCTAGTATTGTCTTTTATTTTTCATGGATTTTCTGTGCTGCTAAGAGCAACGGATGATATTGGTTTCGTTGCATTGTTTTCATTGCACTGAAATTCAGAGAAGGATGGCATGAGCTTCATCATGCTCCCACTAAGCATATTGAAAGTGGAAAGTCCCCCTGGTTTAGGAGGATTATGTTTCTTTTTACAGCGCTTAAGTTTTATTATTAATTAAATCTTCTTTCAAGAAATAATAGGTGCTGTATTATTATCTTTCTTGTAGACTTGTCTTCTAAACAGCATGAGGACACCAGTGATTCTAAATGGATGAAAGGAAATAAATTTTTATTTACAGTCCCTTGTAGTTAATTCAAAGACGAGCTTGTATTGAGTTTCCCAAAGGTTATACCATTTTGCGATCAAGGGAATTTGGTGTGTTGCCAAATGAAATGTTATAATTCACTTTGAACAGTGTGATATTTAACACTTTTATTTCTCTCTGTTGCAATTATTTAAAGCTTCTGCTAGGTAAAACTAAGAAAATAGTTTCTCTAGAAACAAAAATTATAAAATTTAGGGACTGAATTGTTCACTAAAACTTATGTCATATTTTTGTCTTTTGGGGTTTTGTTCTAGGTTTTTTTCAGTGTGGGTCTGGTTTTCAGTAGCATAGGATTTCAGTAGCAAAGGTTTCAGAGCCTTGTGACTCTAGCTGGCTTCAGTGAGATTTTGCTCAGCATCTTTAAAAATCCCTTCTTCCTTTTAGTTGTTACGGCTAAGAGGATTCCCAGTGGTGAAGGAGACAGACAGTAACACATTCTGCCCTGAAAATCGCAAGATCTAAAAGCCGAGCACCACATAGCAAACCTAAAGGACAATATTAATTTTGAAGTTTTACATTAATTTAAAACATTAAAGTAGTGATGTTGGCACAGAATAATATTTATGGGCCTTTAAAATGCTTATAGGTAAGATGGGCTTAAGACAAGTATTCCATTAAAACAAGAGTGTTGTGGCTGGCAATGGAGTTTAGCAGGATGAAGGTGTGAAGATGTAAGTGCATGGGGCTGAGTGCTTTCTACAAGACAACTGGCAGCAATGTGTATCTGAAAGCAGGGCTTCAGTGCAGTTTGAACAAGTCTCCTTTAAAGCCCAGTAAGAATACTTGTCTTCCAGGTTAAAGTGATGTTTTTGTGACTGAACTTGTTTCTGTATGGGTTTTGACATGTGCTGAGGAGTTTGATGCAGAATGACTAAAAACTTGTAAAGGCAGTAGAAATGAAGTTCCTCACGTAAATGAGTCCTAAGACAAAAGTGAGTTTAACCTCCTTAAGGGCATTGGAAAGGACAAGACATGATGATACAACGGCAATGCACATGAATAAATATGCATAAGGAAATAGAGAGAAAGATCTAAGGGATGGCTAGAAATTTTAGCTTGTAGATAAAGAAGAACTGACAGTGTTGTAGTTACTTGCTGCCTGTGTTTATCAGTTAGTACTGACCTCAGTTTGTTCACGTGATTTTAATGAAAACTTTGTTGCTGTATCCATCCAGGCTCTTGGTTTGATTTACTAATACAGCAGTGATTTAAAACTGGTAAAGAGTTGTAATCAAGTGTTACTGTTTTTATTTGACAGGCCGGACCTGATAGACATGAATACCGTTGCTGTTCAAAGCAACCTTGCAAATTTAGAACATGCTTTTTTTGTAGCAGAAAAACTTGGTGTTGCCAGACTTCTGGATCCTGAAGGTAAGATAGCTGCAAAGGGCTTTGTTGCAAAAACCCTAACATTAAAATAAAATCCAATCTGCCTGCAGGTTGTAGCATATTTGTGGGCATTCTTACAACTACGTGATAAAGTGCTGCTCTGTCTTGCTCTTTTAGATGTTGATGTTTCCTCACCCGATGAGAAGTCAGTAATAACTTATGTGTCATCACTTTATGATGCATTTCCCAAAGTACCAGAAGGTGGTGAAGGCATCGGTGCAAATGTAAGTAGGAGAAAAATACTTGTGCAGTGTGTGAGCTTCATTAATATGATTCTTGGCTTCAGCTCCAGAATGTTAGCTGGATCTTCTGTAGGACTGCTGTCACATGATTTTCTAGGTTGAGATTTTAAAGGCTTAGCAGCTATTTCATGTTCTGGACATGAAAATATTCATGCAAAGAGCTTAACTAAAAACAATATACCTGAAGTTGGAGAAAGATAGAGTCAAAGTTCTTACTTTTCAGTCATGGGCCTATAAGTTGTGCCTCTCTGATTCTTATCAATTTGAAGTTTATTAAACTAGAAAATTTTGTGGTTTCTGTGGAATTATTTGAGACCAAAACTGAAGAGTGAAATCATGTATTTGGAAGCTTTAAGTGAGCTGTAATGAGCAAGTACACTGTTTCAGAATTGCGGGGTTTAGAAATCTCTTTTCTGTGTGTGTGAAGACCTCAGTCTTCAAAGATAAAGCAAAAAAGAGCTCTCATGATTTTTTTCTGATCTGTAATCTGGGTTGTGCTTTGGTAGGATGTTGAAGTCAAATGGGTTGAATATCAGAATATGGTGAACTACCTCATGCAGTGGATCAGACACCATGTCACGATAATGTCTGACAGAACGTTTCCCAACAATCCTGTGGAATTGAAGGTGAGGTGTGGCGTCTTAAACTCCTTGTTGGAATGACACTTTACCTTACTGAGTGAAAGCATGCTTGAACAAATGAAGTGCTTGTTGATTTATACAATCAAATCAAGTGTAGAACAGTACTACTCCTTAACCTTTTCAAAGAACAATAAATATGTTACTAACATATGAGCAATCAAAAGCAAATATTTAGCTTGCCACTGATAGTTTTTTGTAGAACTCAAGTAGAGCAGTATAAGAACATAAGCTTATGAAGAATATTAGGAGAGGGTTTAGAGACTAAGGTTATATTGACTGTAAATAGAAGTTGATGATGTTTTTTTTGTTTCTGTAGGCACTTTATAATCAATATTTACAGTTTAAAGAAACAGAAATTCCACCAAAGGAGACAGATAAATCAAAAATTAAACGTCTATATAAACTGCTAGAGGTAAGTTTTAACATGCATTGAAATGTATAAAAGTTCCCTTTCTGTGACTTAAAATAACAAATATGTAT
Organism: Pluvialis apricaria; assembly: GCA_017639485.1. Taxonomy (NCBI): domain Eukaryota; kingdom Metazoa; phylum Chordata; class Aves; order Charadriiformes; family Charadriidae; genus Pluvialis; species Pluvialis apricaria. Next base: position 101,911,400 of record CM030009.1, read on the forward strand.
GAATTGTTAAGGTCTGGATAGAATTTGGACGCATCAAGCTTCCTCAAGGCTATCATCCAAATGACATAGAAAAAGAATGGGGAAAGCTTATTGTTGCCATGCTGGAAAGAGAGAAGACCCTTCGGCCTGAAGTGGAGAGGTACACTAGTGAATGTTTGACATGCTTGGTTAATGTATTTGCTGTTGTTTTAACCCATATTGAAAATTGTAAATGTCTTTCTCCATCATAACATCCATGGTTTTTTTCTGGATCAAGTAATTCTGCCTTTGTTCAAGGCCTGAAGTTCTTTGCCTACTTCATAAAGCAGGTCCAGATGGAAATAACTTGGGTGGTCTCAGAAGGTCACGATGAATAGTATCTGTGACTCAGATCATCAACGCACTTAAACACACATATAACCACCTTCTTTGTACAGTTAGTCAGAGCTAGGTTCATATCACTTCTCTGTCTCGTTTGAACTTGATTTCATATAAGCAACATCCTCATCCTTTACATGAAATGTATATTTCACTTGGTGCACAGCATTGCGGGCTAACGTCCTGTTCTGAGGTTGTTTAAAAGTTGGTTGTACTCAAGCGCACATGAAGTATTTAGACGTGCAAAGCACATAGTAGTCTTCTGTGGCAGTAGAATGTGTGACACTGTTTTGTACATCACTAATAACATACTGGGCATCTTTAAAATCTTGATGCAGTCTTTGAGCATTTCTGCTTTATAATGGTACCTCTTTTGAGTTCTGTGGCAGACACAGATGCTATACATTCATTAATTTTAAAAAAAAAAAACATTTTATTTAACTCTAAGTTAAACGATTCTTCGGGCTTCTACTTGGAGGTAGGTATAGATACCTGGGTCTGGATTCATTCTGTTTAACTGTAAGCAGCTAAAGGAGACACCTGAGAGCTGAATCACTTTCTAGAGAATCCTGTCACTCTGACTTTCTGGTGACAATAGAGTGATCGTTCTCTCTGGTTTAGGTACTTGAAATTAGGTGTGAAGAATCCAGACCATTGTGTAGCAAGTCCTCAGAAAGACAGATTTTAGCAAGAGAGGATCCCAAAGACAGTCAGAGCCGATTAAATATGTGTCATGCTTACAAAAGGCAGAGCATTATGGAAATGGCAGATTCAATGGGAGGTGTTGATTCACAGCATCCTGCTGCAAAAGAAGTTCCTATAGAGGAATAGAAAGTTGCGCCCACCATGCAGAACAGAACACTGGAAAGCAGCAGAAGAAATACAGCCTGCTAGATCTTGTAGGTTAATCTGTCCTGACCTGCCAAAAGCAAAGTTAGTGCCTGCCTTCGCCAAAAGGCAAATTCATATTTGCAGAAAGCTGCATTATCTTTGTTAAGAATGAGTATAAATTACATTAGTTTATTTCTTTCTTATTCAGATAGACTGAGCACAGGTAAACAAACATAAACATAAACTCCTTCCCATATTTCAGGATTAGTAAATGCACTTGAAGTGATGGATCATATGGTGATGGGCACTATGTGTGGTGATCACTGTAAAATGAGAGAGAAAAGTTGATTAAGTGATTCTTAATGAGCAAGTTAAATTGTCGGTTGATCTGGACATAAGGACTTGATCCATGTTTGTTGTATTGGTTACTAGTGCATCTCACTAATATGAGGTATTGATGGAGCTCCTGGGGTGGGATTTGGTTGTGGCAGCAACATGACCTCAGCTAATATTGAAATTTGGCAAGTACTAAAACTTTGGTTGCAAGTCTCATGGACATATCTGAAAGCATCAACACAAATAAACAGTGCGTGGCCAGATTGGTGTACGGGATCAAAATTAATATGATGTCAGTGAGGAGAGTGCCAATCTGAGCTCTTGTTTGCAAAACTAGCAGAGTTTGGCATTATTGCAGGGGTGTGTCTATGCCTTTGCTGTGCTTTTCTGCGTAAACACAGTCATCTTGTGGTGTGGGTGTGGTTTTCAGGAGATCCTAAAATCACCCCCTGCTTTTAATCTTGAAAAAGTCACCCCTAACCCAAATCCTGAAGTAAAGCGTAAACTTAAGGGCAGTGATCAGATTTTTCTTACTTGTTTTGTGGTCAAAACAGCAAGAAGCAATTAGCTCTGAATGTGGAAGAAGTTGAAAGGAAATTTGCAGGAGGACAGATTAGTTAGTAAATACACATACTTGGACAGTGGAGTAATGACAGTGGGTTAGATGGTGTACAGGTGTCTCAAATTAAATTGTTATGAGCTGATTAACCATGATATTCCCCCAGGTTTATTGTGCAGTTCCATGTGAAGGACAAGGAGTCAGCCCAACCTGGAGGTGTTTTGTACTGTACTGTGGAGTGTGGAGTTGTCACTTCACTCCTTTTTGAAACTTTTCATTGAAGAGTCTGAGAAACACTGCAAAGACTTCTTTAAATTCTTATTTGGCTTATAGACATTTAGTGACACTTAAATAAAATATTTGGCGCGTCTGTTTCCTAGAGACGCCCTAATGTTGCTGCCTAGTCTGTACTTGCAAAGCTTTAATGCAAGGTAGGGAAGCCAAAAGCAAGGTAGCGTACATAGCCTCAGGTAAAATCCTTTGAAGAGCTGGCAGAATATTAATTGCTGGGTTTTGAATATGCATACTGAAGCCTATTTAAAGGAGGAGTGCTAGGTGTTTCAAAAGCCAGTAGTGAGATTTCATCCCTAGAAGCTGTACATTTTGTAGGAGTTTTATCTTTTCATTTTTCAGCAAATGTAAACAGCCAGAAGGACAGTGCTCTGGATGTAAAAATGAATAGCAGTAGTTATAGCTATCATAGCAGTGATTCACTGTTTAGCAACAGCACTAGTGCTCGAACCAGCATTGATTCTAACGAGAATTTCCTTTCTGTTAATTGTGGTCCCACACTGATTAAATCTTGTATAAGCTTTGGTAATGGCACCTTAGAAGGAAACAGGTAACTTGTGTATGTATTTGTGCTTTGTGTTAGATGCTGTTGGCTTGTTTGTTTGTTTTTACAGTCATGCAACATGTCTAGTAAATATAGATAACATTAATACTTATTTATTTTTCTGAAATACTTTGGCATCACTTAGGTTGGAAATGCTGCAGCAGATTGCAAACAGAATTCAGCGGGACAGCCGGAGCTGTGAGGACAAACTAATACTTGCCCGGAACGCTCTGCAATCTGTAAGATAGTCGGTGTTGTCTGTATTCATGAACTTACTGCAGTGGAATGGGTACTTAAAAAAAAATAATCTGTAGGATTTTTGAGTGCATACTTAATAGCTGCTACTTTTATTTTCATTGTACTGTTATTTTTACTTTAGCATTTCTTCAACAAAATATGAAAAATTGCCTCGAGTAAGTTCTGTTAGATTTTTTTTTTTTTTGTCGCTAGTTAGATAAAATGCTTCACAATTGTTTTAAGACCAGAAGAAGTTTTTAGAAAATCTTAGGTTTTCTTACAGCTCATTTCTCTCTGATTTAGCTGCTGGGCTTAATGGCTTTCTCTTATTTATTCAGGACACCAAACGATTAGAGTCAGGGCTCCAGTTCCAACATGAAGCAGAGTTAGCTGGATATCTTCTTGAATCTGAGAACCTTCTCCGCCAACAAGTGATTGATGCCCAAATTCTTATTGATGGAAAATACTATCAGGCAGACCAGCTTGTGCAGAGGTACTTTACAGTGTATTTATATGAATAAATAAATGTCCTAAATATGGATACCCACTATGGACAACATTTTCAAATCTTTATGGATAAACTTCTCAATCTGTCACTAGGCAACCAAATAAAGATTATCAGGTGTTCTGGTGGGTGCGTTGCCTACAAATTTTGTTGAAGACAGAAGGAGCTGTTTGTACTTAACTGTGAAAATGAAGTAATCAACCAGAATGTGACTTAAATGTTTAATATTTACTAGATATCTGAGTGTAAAGATGTTGGCTTGTTTTATTGCACCTAAAATGCTTTTACAATTCACTAACTTTGATTTTAAAAATGGAGGCGAGATTTCTGGTGATAGCTGTAGATGTCTTAACAGGTAATAAGTGGGGTAACATTAGCTTATATGTGGCGGTGTGTACAGTCTTAGCAGAAAGATGCATTTAAACAGCATAATTCAATTTTATGAAGAAGTGGCTCCAAAGTTTTTCAGAATTCATCCTGGAGTGGGTGAGGTCAAGCACAAAACAGCGCCTTGGCAGTGAACTGCAAGTGTTTGATCTACTGCAACATGTAGTATCTTGTAAGATTTCTGCTTTGCTGATTGTTCCCTGGAATTGTGTATGGTGCATGCAGGTGCCCATACCATGCTCATTTTCTGGTCATTGCCTGATTTCTGCATCTATTATCTGTATTTATAGAAGTATAAGGTGACATACCCTATACTTTCTGATACAAATGCTTATTTATTAGTATTTACGTACAACTAAAATGTAAGAGATCATGTGATTTCATATTGCTATTCAGTTCAGCATAATAAACCTTAACATAAGCATTGATTGAAATAATTTTATTTATCTATTCTCTTTTATTTTAATAGAGTTGCAAAACTTCGTGATGAACTGATAGCCATACGGACCGAATGTTCTTCCGTGTACAACAAGGGGCATGCACTAACAACAGAGCAGACAAAGCTGATGATATCAGGAATAACCGAAAGCTTAAACTCAGGATTTACAACAAACTTAACCCCTGAATTAAATGCTGCAATGACCCAAGGTTTAACACCTACTTTGACTTCTTCCAGCTTGACATCTGGCCTTTCATCAGGTCTTACTTCCAGACTGACACCAACCATCACTCCTGCTTACACACCAGGCATCCCACCACGGTTAATTCAAAGCTATGTGACGGGAGTAGACAGTGGGACTCTGCAAACACTCAAACTGATGCAAATCAGAAAACCTCTTATGAAATCAGCTTTTGTGGATCAGAATTTAACAGAAGAGGAGGTGAACATGAAATTTGTCCAGGACCTATTAAGCTGGGTAGAAGAAATGCAGGTAGCAATTTTTTATGGAAGCAGTCTGTTTTTAATTATTACGTTTACTCCTTGTAGATCATGGCTAATTTTCCTTCTTGCTTGTAAGGTGCAACTTGATCGAGCAGAATGGGGTTCAGATTTACCAAGTGTTGAAAGCCATTTAGAAAATCACAAAAATGTCCACAAAGCTATTGAGGAATTTGAATCCAGCCTTAAAGAAGCTAAAATCAGTGAGGTACGGCACCACGTTATTTATTTCTTTGGTTACTTTCTTACTGGGTGACCCATAGACTAATGCTGAATTTTAGAATGGGTTTCACAGTCTTCCTTACTTTTACTTCTGACCTCTAGATGACATATCATGAAATCAGGAGATCTAATGGTTTAACATATCTAACCTTTTTGTTGTCTTTTGACCTCGTATGCTAAATACAGATCCAAATGACTGCCCCTCTTAAACTCAGTTATGCAGAAAAATTGCACAAACTGGAGAATCAGTATTCAAAACTCTTGGTAAGTTTGTCATACCTCTTCAATGTTCAGCTTTGCAGTGTACATCGTCTTTGATAAAGGATGAGCTTTAAATTCTGATTTTTGTAAATCTTTTTTTTTTCTTTTTAATAAAGAACACATCAAGAAATCAGGAAAGGCATCTAGATACTCTTCACAATTTTGTGTCTCGTGCTACTAGAGAGCTGATATGGCTGAATGAAAAAGAAGAGGAAGAGGTTGCATATGACTGGAGTGAAAGAAACCCCAATATAACAAGAAAAAAGGAATACCATGCAGTATGTATTGCTAGTATAATCCAGAGGGAATAATTAAATTATCTTTAAGAATTTAAGAGATTTCTGAAACTTCTCTATCTTTTCTTTGCCTGGAAAAAAGGAATTAATGAGAGAACTTGATCAAAAAGAAGAAGTTATTAAATCAGTACAAGAAATAGCTGAGCAATTGCTTCTTGAAAATCACCCAGCCAGGCTAACCATTGAGGTAAGTTAGTAAAAACAGCACACAAACAAGAAAATAGTTCTGTGATTTAATAGATCTTAGATTTTAGGGGGGGGGAGGGGAGAAAGGAAGTGCTAACTCATAGGAAATTAAACAAGACTGTGAATAATGGGGCCTTTTCTTTTCCTCTTTGGCGTCTCTGTTGTATCTATCTTCCAGTTTCCAAAAAGTAAAAACACTTCTGTAAAGTTATGGTTACGTCTTGGATTGCTTAGATAAAATCCCTCTAAAGTCTAAAATTAAAATTTCCAGAGTTGGTCTGTACAGACGTTTCTGGTCACGCACGCAGCTTCTGGAGTTATTGATACAAATTGCATTGGCAAATTGAGGGGGCACAGAACAGTCCTTAGGTGATTTCTCTCCTGTTGGATTGAAAGAAGTTTCAGTAGAGCTTTTCTAGTCACTTACTATATGTATGGGTTGCTGTTATGGTTTAGGGTTGGTTTCATAATTTTGGTGTCAGTGAATTATGGAACTTGTTTGGATGTTAAAAATCTGATCAGGTGATGTGATTTACCAGGCTTGAATCAAACTCTGCATTACAGGTAAACAGTTTCCAGAAAATTTATTGTAGCTATTGTAGGGTCATAAGTTTTCAAAAGAATGTAAAATGCTTTTCCCTGTAGATCTTCAAGAAAAGAGCAAATATAGACAGTGGGTGGTAAAAATGGAAACAATAAAAAGCTGTTTTATTATATAAGAATGAAAAAACAGAGAGGATGGATTTTTATGGTTCTTCATCTCAGTGCGTTTATATCTGCGTAAATTGGAAACATGAAGAAAACTCCTTCCTTCCTTCTCATAACATTTACTTTGAATAATAGATGACTTTTTATGTAATGTGGTGAATTCTAGTCTTTAAAAGTATATGCTGTTCTAATGGGTTCTTGTCAGTGTAATATAATTAATACATGAATATATTAAAGATACATGTTATGAAACCAGACCATCACAGTGAAGATGACTATGCAGGTTATGACATCTGCAATAATGCTATATTGGGACATTTAAAAAGAAAATAAAAAAGAAATTTATGCCTTTTCTACAGAAGAATCTATGCATTAATGCATCAGTTTGAAATTCTTTTAAGCCAATGGAAAAACTCTTAGGAATTCTGTGATAATCATACAGAATTGAAAAATTGAGACTTTTGGCTGATTTCACAAAGTCTAGAGTACCCTCTGCTGGTGAACACTCCGTGCAGTGCGTCTTTAGTGACAGCACCAGACAAGCATCATTCCAGTAGGGTCATGTTTTTTACATTCGTGTGCAACTGTTACACATAATTATACGTTGCAGTGAGTCCTGATTAATTATTTTTATTGTGCATTCAGGGTTACTTTAATATTTGATTTGTATCCAGTGAAGAATCCAGCTATTTGGAATGAGTAAATAGAGCTACAGTATCATAGACTAGCTTAGACTGGGAGAACCTCAGGAGAGGTAGTCCAGCCCCTCCTTAAAGCAGTGTCAGGGCTTTGTTTGGTTGAATACTGAACTTGCCCGAGGATGTGGTGATTTCACAGCTTCTCTGGGTGAGTTTTCTGATGTTTGACTATGCTGTAGCAATAGGATTTTTCTCACGTCTAATTGGAATTTTCCTTGCTGCAGCTTGCTTTTGTTGGATGAGGAGGTTAGGTTTAGATGCTTGTGTTTGCTACGTTACTTTTATGATTCCTAAATTCTGGAAATGTATGCATGTTTTAATTTTAATTTCCTTTTGTGAAATCTCTTTGTCTCCTTTAAAGGCCTACAGAGCTGCAATGCAGACGCAATGGAGCTGGATTCTTCAGCTCTGTCACTGTGTTGAACAACATTTGAGAGAAAATGCTGCATATTTTGAGGTAAGAATGTGACATGTTTTAAGTTAGGGCCATAGCAAAAAAGTTTCACTGGAAGTGCTAGCTGCTGTCTCTCGATAGTTGTAGAACTGACATTTGTCATGTGTAGTCATTAGATGATGAGCTCCCACAGTGTTACCACACCTGCATTGTCTTCACTACAGTTATATCAGTTCACAGCAGATGAAAATCTGGCCTGACGTTTTTTCATAGTGCTGCAGCTGCAAGTAGAGACTCCAAGAACAAAGCCATGTTCTTTTCCTGTCATACACAACAGCAGTCAATACAGCTTTCGTGGATGATGTAGAGTGGAGGGTGGTTAGTGATGGCCAAGGTAGAACGTATTCTGGGTGGTTTTTCCAGGACTACCCAAATAGAAATGGAACGTACAGTATGGATAATAAATGGAGCAGAGAGCACCCTGAGAGCAGACACATCCAATGAAACACCTTTCTGATTGTCACCTGTTTACATACACAGCAAATGATGCAGTACTCAATTAGACACGTGACGATCAAAGATTTAAGAGTTTTTGTTTTTTAAAGAAAACTACTTTTTAAATATATTTAATTTATAAAGATTACTCCTTAGTGTCTTCTGGGTTGGTTGGGTGGTTGAAGAGGAAGGGGGGTGATGTTTGGGTGAGATGCCTTTGGACTGAGAAGTGTGAGAGCCCAAAGTTAGGAAATGGACACTGGAGAAGACAAAGTTGAGTGATTTGGGCTCCTAGTGGTAGGGAGAAGAAATGGGAATTCTGGATTTGAGAAATGAGGTTTCAGGGACAGAACAGAGTGGGGATTATCACAGGACATTTCCCTTCCAAATCGTTCTTGACCAGGACCATAAGTTTGGAGGTGCAGATGCCGGTGCAGAACTGCCAAGTGTGGCAGCTCACTTCCCCTCCTGCACAAAATGCTTGCTCCAGTGTGCTTGCTGAAGTTTGCAGCTAGTTTGCTACAGTTTGTAGGCTTTGTCTGTTCTTTATATATCAAAGTAATTGTAATATCCAGGGAAGAAAGAATCACTTCAGAATTTTTTTCCATTGCAGGAACAGTAATTAACCAAAGTTCAATAACTGCTGAATTAATTTTGCATGTAAATAGCACTGAGAATAACTGATGTTAAAATGGATGCTTTCTTGAACAGTACATTTAGACATGAGATCATGAATGGTGGTGTGTGGTACAGTGGTCACTTCAAGCTACTGGAAAAGATTATTTTTAAAAAGACAGCACTTAAAGAAAACTTTATAATGTAGCTGTTTGTATACTTTTTAGGTTGTTTAAAAGTAAACCAGATTTTTTTCTCATTCTAGTTTTTCAGTGATGCCAAAGAAGCCATGGAATATTTAAAGAATTTGAAAGATACCATATACCGAAAATACAGTTGTGATAGAACAAGCAGCCTTCATAGGCTGGAAGACCTTGTCCAGGAGTCTATGGTAAGAACGCAAGGATCCTATTAATGTGAGTTACAATTAAACAAGAAATGTGTAGATTAAAGATATATTGGGTATAAAAAAGGTGTGTTAAAATTACTCCTTTGAAGTGAAGGAATACAAAAAGAAGATTTGGGGTTTAGAACTTATAATTAAATAATTGCATCTATCCATGTATAATGACTGTTTGTCATACCCTTAAAATACAGTTTTATTTATTTCTTCGTCTTTACAATATCAGATGTTGTGGGAAACCAGTGACTTCAGAAAGATACTTTGTTCTTGTAAAATGTGTTACTTTTAAGGAACACAGTAAAATGAGTCAGGAAAAGAAAAGCTTAACAGGATCAAAGAAGCAGCATTGTATTCTGGCCATCTCTTACGATGTGTTCTTTTCTTAACTGTTTTAGGAAGAAAAAGAACAACTCTTGCAGTATAAGAGCACAGTAGCAGGCCTTGTGGGGAGAGCAAAGGCAATAATTCAGCTGAAGCCAAGGAACCCTGACTGTATGCTCAAAACATCCATCCCAATTAAAGCCATCTGTGACTATAGACAAATTGAGGTTAGAAACTCGAATTTCCTCAAATCAATTACAGACGTGAGAATTCAGCTAAAGTTTCATTAATTACCATGTTCCTGGAGAACACTAGGCTCTAAATTTCTTCCACCCTAGTAAACAAGAGCAAATCCTTGTGTTGAACGTTGTTCTTGTTGTTCTGTTGCTTATTTGTTGACACCATTTGCAGAAGTGCTTTTTAAAAAGATTGTGTAATGCTTAGCTCATTAAATTATTCTGCTTTTCTGTTAATACTAGATAACTATTTACAAAGATGATGAGTGTGTATTAGCAAACAACTCCCATCGTGCTAAATGGAAAGTCATTAGCCCGAGTGGTAATGAGGCCATGGTTCCATCTGTATGCTTTACAGTTCCTCCACCAAACAAAGAAGCAATAGATACAGCCAACAGGTAGGGGTGAAACAAAACCACCCATTTTCTTTTAAAATTGGTTTATATGAAGCTTGGGTTAAGATAATGTCTAACGTTTTTCCCTTTTCATGTGTTACTTTGATCTAAAGTTGGAGTCTTTTTATGTTTCAGGATTGAACAGCAATTTCAGAATGTTCTGGCCCTTTGGCATGAGTCACATCTAAACATGAAGAGTGTGGTGTCCTGGCATTACCTGACAAATGAAATTGAAGCTGTTCGAGCTGGCAATGTTGCCTCGGTATGTGCTATGTCTAGCAAGGGCCTCTTAGCCGTTTGCTGGGAAGTGGTAGGCTACACTGCCCAGAAATACTGTCTAATCAACAATTTGCAGCAATCCTCATCTTCCCTGTTGGAATAGCTGGCAGTGGCCAGTGCAACATTCTGCCTTGATCTGAGTAGCCTTTACACAGATGCATCTGGGGAAGGAGCAGAGAGGTTGTTATGAAAACTCCCTGTAGCCTTCTTGCGCTAATGTCTCTAGTCTCCATTTGTCAGCAGAAAGACAGGATCTCTCAAAAGCAATTGAACAGTGATTAAATCTGATTTTTTTCTGAAAGAGTCTACTTTCTGCATTTATGTTGAAGATATCTGAGGAGATTTGCTTCATTAGGCTAAGGTTAATCTTGATGAAAACCCCCATTGTTTCCATATGGCTGCAACATCTTACTTACACTGGAATAATAGCGAAGTGACATTTAGTCTTTCAAGCTGAAGGCAGCTGAGCGCTCATTCCTCCGTAATGCATTTTTTTCATTGTCATACATATCTGTAACTTGAAATGTTGAATAGCTAATTAGGATCAATTTGTCAGAAATTATATAGTGATATAGATCAAAATACTATTCTGTCTGCCTATAACGGCGTGAGATCACTGAATTACACAATGTTAGATGTATAGCATAACACTATTTAACATAGTGGTTGATTGTACAACATCGGTGTATATCTGTCTACAAACTGTTGCAATCATGTTTGTAATACCCAAAACAACGTTTTCACTCCTAATGTTGCACTGTTGCTGTTGAAAAGCAGGAATCTGAGATAATTCTTGAAGTGTCGCTACTTCTGTGACTCTTGCTGGCTTCCTGTTTGCTGCTACGTGGCGTTAGATGGAGAAACGGTGTCTGATGGGCTGTGTTAAGACAGTCCTACATTACTGACATTAAAGATGGAAAAGGATTTTATAGTGAGTGTAAACTATCAGGTGTTATGCTGGTACCTGTCAAGTGGACTTCAGCCGAGGAGCAGCAAGCTTTCAGAACCTCGATTCTTTGTCTTCACCATCTTCGTAATTAGTCAATATTGCTTTTTGACAAAAAGCCTTAGAGGGAACTGTGTGGGTGATGCATAGTTTCTGACCATGCCGTGGGTTTGTAATCTGTTGCAGATAAAGACGATGTTGCCAGGTGAACATCAGCAGGTTCTAAGCAATTTGCAGTCCCGCTTCGATGATTTTGTGGAAGATAGCCAGGAGTCCAAAATCTTTACAAGCTCTGATACAGCACAGCTGGAAAGGGAAGTTAATGTTTGCAAGCAATACTATCAAGAACTTCTGAAATCTGCAGAAAGAGGTAAAACTTTGCTGAGAAGAGTAGAAAGATGCCCTCATGAGAGAAATTGTAGTTCTTTGTAAAACTTCTGTCTCTGAATACAAACTCTAGTGAATCACCCATTTTATCATACTGATATTGTTAATGCTCCAGTTCTTCTGAACAGGTAGAGAGTCATCATTTTAACAATGTGCACAATTACATTGTACAGAAGCTCTAAGTTTTTTAACTTTGTATAGATTAAGCTGTGTAGAAATATTGATGTGTTACTTAATATACAGAGCGCTACAAGAAATTTTACACCCAAGAATTTATTCTGTGCACTACAGAGTCTGTTTAGTTTTGAATGTTGGAAGTACAATTTGATTACTTGGTTGAGTTTGTAACAGAATTAGAACTTTTTTCACACTGTTAAGGCAAGAAACGTGTCCTAAGTATTTTCCTAGTTCCACAGAATGCTGTAGTTACCGGCCTCTTAACTCTGTTTTTAAATACAATGAGAACAGAAAGCTTAAAATATCTGCTCTGATTTACTGTCAAGTAGCTAATCACTTAAAGAAATACAGTAGTACAAAGCTGATTACTGCATTAGCATAGTTCACTATACTTAAGGAAAGACGTGTTGCCCTGTACGTCTGAGAGAGGATTTAAAAAAAAACAACAACCAAATCCTGCAGATTTACCGTACTATTGTGCCTGATCTCATCTGACTAAAAAGTCAGTCACTGTATTTAGCAGTTTCTGCATAAGGGGGTGATGCTTATGCTTGGGATGAATGGTCAAAGATGTATGCTAATTTTTCACTTGTAAGGAGGTGATCTAACAATGACTAAAATTTAAAAGATCCTAAAATTTGTCTTATAGCCAAAAATTCAAATGGAAACTGATGGGATTTCAGGCAGTCATGAAAAGACCTGTAGAATGGTGACTTTATAAAGTGTTTCGTAGGAAGACGTGGTGGAAATGACGATTGCTTTGTTTGCGAACATGTGCCTTATTTCTTTCAACAGAGGAGCAGGAAGAATCTATTTACAACCTGTACATCTCTGAAGTTAGAAATATCAGACTTCAGCTGGAGAGTTGTGAGGAGCGGTTAATAAGACAGATCCGAACCCCAATGGAAAGGGATGATCCTGAGGAAAGTGTATCTAGGATTTCAGAGCAAGAGGTGAGCCTTTGAGAAAGGCTGTTTTACCTAGGAAAAGAGTTTTATTATAAAACAAGTATATCCAGACGTTTTGAGTGTAGCCAGGAAAGTTTGCAGTGCACTTTGAAAATACAAGAGTCAAAGATTAAGCTTGTGTTTGTGAGAAAAAAGATGCCAATAAATGGTGGCTCTGTTAGTTTCCTTCTAATGCATACATTCCTTTTTAAAATTTTTTAATGGTGTCATCATGAAACAAGCAAAGGAGAGCAGACCTGTACTGATAATGATATTTAGAGTATACATGAGGTTGACGTAGGGTGAACACACTGTCAATCGCCTTTCACTTTACAGAAACTGAAGGAAGAACTGGATCGACTGAAGGATGACCTGGGAGTCATCACAGATAAATGCGAAGAGTTTTTCAGTCAAGCTGCTGGTTCACCTTCAGTCCCCACTCTACGCTCTGAACTCAATGTTGTTATTCAGAACATGAACCAAGTTTATTCCATGTCTTCCATTTACATAGATAAGTATGTAATAGGCCATCTCCTACACAAGTGTGTTGAGTGTTGTTATTGATGGTTCAGTTAACGGGAGATTACTGTTTTTCAGATTAAAAACTGTAAATTTGGTGCTAAAGAACACCCAAGATGCAGAATCGTTAGTGAAACGCTATGAAACTAAGTTGTGTGAAGAAGAGGCAGTAACAGCTGACAAAAATAATATTGAAAATCTGATGGGTACATTAAAGGTAAGAGTTGGCCGGTACCTTTTCACAGGCAAATCAAAAATAATAGGAAAATGATCTTTCCTACAACACCTGTTTTGGTTATGCTGTACTGTAGAGTTGGCTTGTGTGTTTGTGGGAAAGTCTGTGTTAGGATTGACATCTCAGAAAAAAAATGACAGCTTTGGAACATTAGGAATTGCATAGTTTGCATGCTCATTTCTGCTGTTAGGAAATACCTTGCAGTATCTGAACTTCCAAGAGTGGCATTTGTTAATGCTGCAGTAAGACTTACTTTTTTTATCTCTTCAAAAGGTAACATATGCTTAAGGTAACATAAATAAGTTTTTATATAAATGTGGCCACAATGTCATTCCTGTTACTGCTATGGTACACTACTCAAGGTTTCCTAGGAGGTATGGCAGGTATCTCTGAGAAAGGGTAAGATTGAAGTTCAGCATTTTTCGTGTGCTGTATATACACCTTGTTTTAATATTGCAAATTATTAGTTACACTTTTTTGCTAGATAAAATGATTGGCATCTACCTAAGGATTTTTTTTTTTAAGTAGTTTGTAAGATAAGTGTGTTAATTTACTGTCTCTGTTTTGATGTATGTGCTGTATGTATGGATGCTGTTACTTAGAATTATTCTGTAGTTCATAGCCAGTTAGTTGCTTCAGACCCATTCTGGTGCCATTCCATTGTTTTAGCAACCAGAAGTAAAATACTCATTTAAACTTTCTTTGTTTATTCATTTATACATTTTATTCATGTAAAATAGTCATTTATAAAACAGTGACGTAATGGAGGAGTTATTTACGATTTATCATTTATCACATACTAGCAATGGAGATCTGAAGTAGATGAGAAAAGACAAGTGTTCCATGCCTTAGAGGATGAACTACAGAAGGCAAAGATGATCAGTGATCAGATGTTTAAAATGCACAAGGAACGTGATCTTGACTTTGACTGGCATAAAGAAAAAGTTGATCAGTTAGCCGAGAGGTGGCAAAACATTCATTCTCAAATTGAAAATAGGTTTGTATAATTTTTTATTATAATCTGTTCATGTTTTAGGCTGTTTTTGTTGTTTCTCAGGAAGTACTAAAATAGATCAGAATAGTTTTCTGAACTGTTTGTGAAAAGTGCTAAGATCAAGGATTCTTACCTTTTCTGTGCTGTCAACATCGTTGTCGTACTTTTCTGCGAGAAATGTCTGTCACTACTGAGCACCAAAAGATTAACAAGATATAGAAACTTTATTTACTTACTGGGACACAGTAGAGATAAATTGTCTTGTTTCTTTCCAAAAAAAAGCCTGCAGAAATGGCTTGCTGTCCTATGGAAATACCATCTGTTTCTCCACATAATTAGTTCTGACAGGCTAAACTGATGAGCTGATTCATCGGTTATGACTGGATTCATGTTAACTTGCTTTTAATGACTCAAGTGCTAAGTCTGGAAGTCCTTAGCTTCCATTGACTTCTGTGATAATTTTGTCACAATAATTTTTGGTGAAGTGCCAGTATTTTCTTTTGGTGTGCAACTGTTTTCATGCAGCCTCAATATCCAATTGGGATGTTGTTCTAAATTCAGCCCTTCAGTATTACTGTCACAATGATACTGGAGAATGTTACTCAAATGCCCATGCCTACACAGGTGTACAGATACAGCAGGACACACCTACCTGTAATTCTGAAAAAGATGTCCATACATGACATTCCTGGAAGTACTTTTTCCTTCAGTCTCTATAGTTCTGTTTCCTATATGGAAAGGAGACAGAACTACAGAGTCTGAAGGAAAAAGTATGAGTAAGTTAAGGAAGTCTGTACTATACAGCCTGAATTTATTTTCTTTAAAATCTACTGTAGTTTGTCATTATAGCAAACCTGAACAAGAGCATCAAAGATAGTGCTTTTCATGTAAAACATCACACAACAACCTTTCACATTTTTGTCCTCCTTTTTTAAGGGCCAAATAACCATACAGGTGTAATACTGAAGTTATTCACTTGTAATTAACTAATTTAGTTGTCTCTATTTAACATTGCTAGAAGTCAAAAGGGAGATGGGCAAAAGCTAACTCATTTAAAGCTGGCTACAGAATGGCTAGCTTTAAATCCACCTCAGATTTTTCATCATCTGGTAGCATGACAGAATTTAAATGACAGAACAGTAGTTTTATGAGGTACTGAAGTGTCCTTATTTCTTCAGAGGGCAAATGTGAACCACATGCTTTCCTCTCAGAGTCTTATCCTGAATAGAATATGCTGAAAAATGGCTGTTAATACATCGTGACTTCTAGTGTAAATAGGACAGATTGTGGTAGTTGCAGCATGTAGCTGTAAACAAGCTGCTTTCTGCAAATGTTCGCTCTGCTGCTTACTAACAACTTGACACTGATGATCATTATCCGAAAAGTATGTACAAATATTGGCTGCAGTTATCATGATCCTTTCTCTTTTCATGGTTATTAGCTTTAAAACATGTTTAAGTATGAAACCTGAGCAATATTATTTCCTTTGCTTGCTCTTTTTCAGTCTCCTTTTGGCATCTAGAGAACAACACTAATGCAATTCAAAGTATTCATTCCAAATCAGACTATAAAAAGTTGTTAACTAAGTACGTTTATCCTTAATTGTGCGGTGTTTTGGATTAGTTGTATTTGTATGATCTTTGAAGTATAAGGATCATCAAAGAAAAATTGTCAGTATTCTTGTCAGTATGGAAACCACTTTCAAGAAATACAAACCACTGTTTTTCCGGGTCAAACCCATGATTTACAAATGGACTTGCCCAACAGGATCAATTGCTTTCGCACATTAGAATATTTAAACTCTTTGGGGCTAGTGTAACTCCTATTGCTTTGTGGGAGGCACAGACTATGGTGAACTGCTACTTAACCTCCAGTACCGCTCTTTCCCTTCTTGATTCACATAGGTCACATTTGAAATAGTCTCCTTTCTTATAAAAGAAGTAATTGCTGTTGCATAGCCCTCCCTCTTGCTTGGGGATTCTTGTGCTCATGGAGTTTCAAGCAATTTAGCTCACTAATGAGGGTTATATGCAGAATTTCTTCTGTAGTAGGATCTCTCTTGGGTGTCATGACAAATGAAAAGGTTTCTTCAAGCTGGGAATCTTGATGGTTGAGAAGTTAATTTACTGTTTAGTTAGTGTTATTTTAGTATGTTTATAGTGTAAGCTATAGCAGAGCTGAGGCATCTGAAGCCTTTAAAGCTGTATTTGGCTAGTGTTGTACTTTTATCTTTTATATTCATCTTCTCTCCTTTGGCATATCTTCTAAAATAAAATCAGGTTGCGTGACTTAGAAGGTATTAATAAATCTCTGAAGTATTACAAAGATACTTACAATTCTTTGGATATGTGGATTCAACAAGTGGAAGACACTCAGCGAAAGATTCAAGAAATCCATCCTGAAAATAGCAAAGCATTGGCTAAACAGCTGAACCAACACAAGGTATGAAAGGGATCTCATTGTAGGAAAGCACTGCTTTAATGACTGAAAAAGAATTAAAATATCTTTTGAACCCAGTCTTATTTCTTGATAGGAAGTGCGTATGTCCTTCAGCCCTTATTGTAAAATTCCACATATTCTCCGGCTTTTATGTTTACAGTGCAGCTAACATCGTTAATGTATCGCTCACAGATTATAGCCATTTTATAATCAGGTTGTTTTGGTCTTCAAATCCGTAAGAAGAGCAAAACCTGAGAGAGTGCCTACAATTCTGGATTCTCCTTATCACATCATTTTTTATCCAATACTGCTCTTGGTAGTTATGGACGTAGCAATATTTTCATGGAGGCAGAGCTAAATTCAGTAACTCTCTCCTGCAAGAAGCAAATGCAGCTTAAATAAGAGACAGAATAACAAATTATATGCATGAAGTGGTGTATTCCTGATTTCTTTTTAAGTTCACTCACCAGCTAATAAACCTGGCAGGGTTTTTTCATTACTTCTGTAAGCCTGACAAAGCCCAGGACATGGGCTTCAGCATGTAATTACTTGTCCACACATGGAAATGAGCATATTGTGTAAATGTCATGATGTTAGATCAAGTAGAAATGCTAGTAATAAAAGTAATAAAAATCACTTTTAAGATGAAGATGTGGGTTCGTATTTTACAGATGCTGGTTTCTGAGATTGAAATGAAACAAAGTAAAATAGATGAATGCCAGAAGTATTCAGAACAATACTCAGCTGCTGTGAAGGTAATAAATAATCCTTTTTTTTCAGTGTCAGTATTATGTGGAATGCCGATCATTTTGTATATTTTCTCTTTTTACAGGACTATGAGTTGCAGACTATGACCTACAGAGCCATGGTTGATTCCCAACAAAAATCTCCAGTGAAACGCCGAAGAATGCAGAGCTCATCAGACTTCATTATTCAAGAGGTAAATGGATTTCTTGCATCAGGACAACACAGTTTTTTGAGTCTTTGCTTAAAACAGAGTAAACACAAGAATGGGATTTAGGATTTAGTAATGATGAAGTAGGGTAACCCAATCAAGATTATTTTTTCTCTGTATAGATTTATGATGTGATAAACATCCTAATGGTCATTATGCAGTATTTGGGTAACAAGACGGTATATTGCTGTTGATGAACAAAAATCCCTCAAATTATAGAAAGCTATATGAGAAATGTACCTCAGTAAAACTGTTTAGAACTACCTCTGGGCTGGATCTTGATCAGAGTAAACAGGGAGAGCTTTCATCTTTGCTATGGTAAAACTTACCAGATCTGGACACTTGAACAGATTCCAAGGCAAAGCAGCCTCATTTGGGTGGGAAACAGAAATCTGTCTCCCTGCTAACTGTTTGAGAGAGGAATAGTGACCAGCACTGCTTGTCCCTCTTATAACCTGTTCTTGCCGGGGGAAAGAATCAAGTGACTGTGAAGTCAAAACATTGTCTTCTGTTTCTTCTCCTTTGGATCTCTTCATAGATCCTTAGGGTTTATTTGTGCGAGTGAACCCTGCTGATGGCATTCAACTTTGGAATAAAAATTAGGACTGTGGATTCCACAATCAGGATTTTGGAATCCAAATAGGGATAGATTCTAGAGTAGTGTCCTTCACTTCTTTGAAGGTTAATGGGAGTGTTTCCCTCTCTCTTTTCCCCTGCCCCTTGTTTCTCTGCAGTTCATGGATTTACGGACTCGTTATACTGCCTTAGTGACCTTGATGATCCAATACATTAAGTTTGCAGGTGACTCTCTGAAAAGACTGGAGGAGGAAGAGGTAGGTCTTCCCTTGGCAGCCAACCAAGCAAAAAGAGCAGCTAGGCAAACAAAGAGCAATATACCTGTTGGAATTATTCACAAAGTTAGCAGCAGATATGAAAGACTAAAGTTCCCTATATACTGCACTTTATATAGGAATGTAGGACTGTTAAATTACACCATTATCATTCACATAAGCAAAATCCTCTACCATCTGTACATTTTACCAGTTCTTCCAGCTGAAAGGATCTTATGATTCACTAAATCCTGATGGAAATGTGGTTACATACAGTACATTTTAATACTTTAATATTTTAGGGCTTGATCTTTTGGATAAATACAGACATTAAGATAAAGGCAAACTTAGTGTGCATGCACCATTGATATCCTATGTAGGCCTTAATATTCCATAATGCGTATTCTGGTCTACTTAACAATATATAAGGGAGTTCTTTAAACAGGGAAATGTGATGCCCTCTTAATTAATTTATTAAGTTTTTTTGACATGTTTAGATATTTTTTTTTCCTTCTACCTTTTTACTGTATTGATTCCTTGGGGCAAACAGCATTTTATTTATGCTCAGCATTGAATCTTATTAACGAGAGTGGGTTACTGAAATTGAGCAGGCAAATTGCTCAGAATACATGCTTGCTGCAGAATCAACCTTCCAAGTAATTGAGAAAAATATTTTTAAATTTTTCGCTTTCTGTGGAAATGTTTCTCTCTGAAAGAGATTGTATAGTCATTCTTAAGGGACTACAGTGTTTTAGTATAATATATACAGTGCATATCTCTAAAATAATGCCAATATGAAATGCAGTCCTGTAATTAATTGTGCCTGTATTAAATGTAGTCCTATGTAAATTACACAGAATTGGAGAACACTTTCATAGGGTATAAATTTTAATGTTGTTATTACAGAAAAAAAATCAGGGTTCTTTAATGTTATGTAATTCTGGTGCTGGCTTTCTCTTTATTGGCTTCTCTTGCTGTTGAATACCTCTGGATGAACTGTAACACTAACAGCATGTGTCTGTGCATCATGAAGTGGTGGAGCATATGGATGGAAATAGATAATGTTTGTTGCTCAGTAGCCATTATAACTGAGGATTTAGTGTGACTAATAATGCTAATGTTATCAAGGATTTTTAACAAAGAACATTTTTTGAAACAAAGAACAAGAATTGAAATAAGGATCAAGAAACCCGTAAATGCCGATAGGCTTCATGTTCTTCAAGAGCAAATGGAATCTTTTAAGCTCTTTTGGGTTTCAGTCTGCTCTGAATCTCCGGGACTGCTTTTTTAGATATCAAACACCCCCAATCTTCCATCCTCCTCCACCTTCTAAATTTTTGATAGCTTCTTTGAAGAGAACCTAAGTAGGTTTTGAGTCTCAAAGTGATTTGATAGGGTTTTTTTCTTTGTAATCAGGGTAGTGAATCAGGCAATGAATAATTCTTTTCAAAGGAGGAATGATAATTTTTTTCTTCTGGGATCAGACCTCTGAAGTCTGTGATTGTTCCAAGATTTTCTTCCGTGCCAGTCTTTCTTCCTAACTTTCAGTAATGGCATTAAGAATGCACAGAATAAGGAAAAAATAAGATCCTTTCCATGATATCTCAGTTTAATCCATGTGCTATCATGCTCAGAGCTTACCAGAGGAGAGGGAACTCCAGCAACCTGTGAAGTCAGCTGAAGTCTTTCAACGTTCGGGATGTAATGAAGCTGTTGAATTCAGAGAGGAAAACACACCTTATGAAAGCATGATGGATGTGGAATATTTGCAAAAAGATAACTCTTCCAGTAAACCTAAACACGCAGAAAATAAATTGGAAATTGACAGAAGAAAAGTAGATGTAGACAGACATGACAAAATCAAAACTGATAGAACATTAACGCGATTTTTAAATTTCAGTGGTCAGGAAAGTAGCATTAATGGCAACAGAGAAAATAAGCTACATACAGAGCAAGAGAATTTAATGGGTTTTGGTAATCAAAGTAAAGAAGAAAATGGTAGAAAAGATTGTTTTGTTTCTGCTGAAATCTGTGTGAGTATGAATAATGATCCTGGTGAAATGTTAAATGAGCAAATTGTTAATGAAGAGAGACAGAAGACAGAGGCAGTACCAAAGAAGTTGCCTGAAGTGGAAATGATGCACAAAACCACAGGAAAAAAGTGTTCAAGAAAGGCAGGGAATGATGTTCCAACAAAGGAAAAATGTGAGATGCAATCAAAAACTAATTTTGAGCTAACAGTGAAGAAAGATGAAGTTACTCCAAAAACTGGAAGACATGCCCTGGATATCGGCCCTTACAAACTGCAACATTTTTCACCAAGAACTGATTTCGAACATCAGTGTAAAGAACATTGCTTTACAGAAAGTAATAGCCATAATACTTTCAACTCTGAAGACAGACAGTTGGAAGCACGTTGTGAAAAAGGCGACTCTCTTTCAGGTGTAAGGGATGCAATACCTTTAGAGAAAGTTGCATCCTCTTTCAGAGAACTGGCAGTGCACAATGGAGGTGGAAAAACAAAGTTAAATTTGCAATCTGTGAGCGATCCAGGCGTTGGTGGTGGTGTTGAAAGGGATACAAACAAACTGCATGAAGCACCTCTGGATAAAAGTTACTTCATAGCAGAAAATGAAATCCTAGAAAAAACAAATTTAAATCCAAATGAAGCCAAGAGTATAAGGCGAGAAATTTTGGCTGTTTCTTCAGGAAGTATTTCAGAGAATCCATATGCAGTAAAAGTCTCTGAATCTTACCTATTAGATTTTGAAGCGTCACCAGTGCAGACTGATCCAAGTTTAGGTACAGAATTGGTAGGAAATACTGGTGATTTAAATGCAAATATAGCCCTCTCAGAAATTATTTCTGGAGCAGGGGATTATTCTCCATTATCAGAACGTGGGTCAGCAAAAAAGCTTTTGAGTCATGTTGAGAAAGTAAGTGAGAAGAAAATATCACAGGGTAAAATTTGTGGTTTGGACAACGTAAATATAAGTGGGAAGAAGCAGAGTGAAGAACACAGGTTAGAACAGGGTCAGAAATGTAAAGATTTATTGCTAGTTGCAGACATAGACAGTAGAGATAAGGGTCATAGCACAAAGGTACCTGGAAAAAACACTGAACTCCAGAAAATATTCTGTAAAAAAACAGGGAAAAAAGCCTCACATGAAAAAAAAGAAAAGCAAAAAAAAAGAGACAATGATAGTGAAGAGAAAAGGAACACAACTATTATTAAGGTACCGGAGTTTTTATGCAATACAAATGAAACAGTTAATTTAAGAATGATTCTAAACCAATCTAAATCAACCTTTGAATCTCAAAATATTTCAAGGTCACATGATTTAAAGTTGATTAAATATAATTTAAAAAATGAATATGCTAATGATACTAATTACTTTGCATTTTGAGATGCTTACATTTTTTAAGTTCTTAGAAACTTATTTTTGTTCATTCTGTATTACTATCCAGTTACCATCCTTTTCTCCACCCAGCTGATGCTCAGCCATGTTGATTAGAAATCACAAAAGTTAACAAGATATAGTTTGTGACTGTGTCTGTTCTTCTTTCTCAAGCATAATACATTAGATTTTGTGCCTATGGGTGCATAAAAAGAGATCTGATAAGAAAACAATTTATATGTTTTGTATCCAGTGGGGTCTGTTCAAAATTGTAACACGGGAAGTATGGAGAGGAACTGAAGCAGCTGCCTTTGCATTAGCCTTTTAGGAAATAAGTTTCATATATTGTATGAAAAATGAACTAAATCTGGTAATTTTGAACTAAACCAACATTTTGTTTCTTTGAAAATGTTGCTATAGTTACCCTTCATGCCATGTTTGTATGATCGTAAGAATGTAGGTGTGTTCTTACCTCATGTTAGCTCACATTTGGTAACTAAAGCCATAACAGTGCTAATGAAGACAAGGTATGTATGGTTTCAACCATGTTATTACACGTGAATACACATATTGCTTATAAGAGTTTCCCTTGATCTGAGACTACTACCCAACTGGTTTTCACTAGGATTTTCCTAATTACCATGTTTATGCTTCTAACTGTGTCTACACCGCAGAGCAGCTGTGCTCTTACCGGTCCCCCAGCTGAGCCAGTGGAGGCATTGGGACTGTGGAGCACTCTACGAAGCATAGATTTACTGGGGTTTAGATACTAGTTTTTCTGGAGCTGATGGATCTTGGCTCTAGCTCTAGATACTCCTTCTTTTCTTGGAGAGGATTTCCAAACCTCTCTTGTGTTATTTGTGCTTGCAAGCATTAAGTCCTTCTTCCTACTGAGCTGATCCAGAAATGGTAGGCCACTTTCTCCTTGGGAATTCTTGCACGTAGTGTTTGGCTCACTGTTTGCTCTACCCATTTGTTTGGAGAAAAACCATATGCAAGCTGTTGTTTGACGCTGCTTACCGCTAAGAGGCATCCGACTGAAGTGAGAGGCTTCAGGACATCTTCGCTTTGTGGATGTCTTTATGAAGGGTTTCATATTTGGCTAATGGTAACTTCCTGAAGTTTACTGTATCAAGACAAGGTGATGGTGGTGGGAACTGCTTGTCCTGCTTTCTGGATGTACCGTATATATATCTGAGTAAGTATTTTCCACTCTGCTTTTCAAAGACCCTAACATGTTTCATATGCTGTATTACAAAAAGTACATTCCAACTTATCTCTTTCTTTTGCAGATTTTAAAGAATAAGGAAGCATCGGTGCGTGAGGCATATTCAGATCTAATGGCACAGCAAAATAGCACAATTGATGAGAACAGAAAACTTATGGGAAAGGTAAAAACACTTGAGGAGATGTTGGAGGATATGAAGAAGCAAAAATTCCAAGTGGAACAGGAACTCCCTAAAGTGAGGGAAGCTGCAGAAAAAGAGCGGAAGAAACAACAAAAGGACATGGAAGAGATCTGTCTTCAGAAGACCAAGGCTGAGCAAGAGGCAAAGCAGTGTCGTGTAGATCTAGAGAGCATTAAGAAAGAGAAAGCAGATGCAGAGCAGGAGTTGGAGTGTGTAAGGCAGCTCATTTTTCAGGCAGAGGCTCAAAGAAATATACTGGAAGAAAACCTCCGTGCTTTTCGAAATCAAGTAGAAGAAAGCACCTTTACCAGAAGAAACCTTGAAGAGCATCTAAGAAGAAAAGATACTAATCTTCATGATTTAGAGCAACAAAAAAAAAACTTAATGCAGGAGCTGAAGAAAAAAACAGAAGGAGAAGAGAAACTTATGAAACTCATAAAGCAAATGGAACAAGATCTTGAATTTAAAGGGAATCTGTCAGAAATAAAGCTGCAAGAGAAAGAGAAAACTGAAGCCAGAAGGAAGGTTGTTGAAGGCAGGTACTCTGTAACTAGAGAAACTTCCCTGCCAACTTTCACGGCTGGGCAAAGCAGCCAGTGTAGGACTGATTCTGAAATTACAAGTTTCCAGAAGAAGCAAGAAGCTAAAAAAGTAGAAGAGCTTAAACAGAGGATAGATGAGCTAACCCTTGCTAACAAAAAAGCTGATAAAACTATTAAAGACCTGAAATATGAACTGAATGAAATAGAGCTTCAGAAATCATCAACAGAAGAAAAGTCTCGTTTATTAAAAGAAAAACTAGATAAAGTCAATAGTGAACTTAAATGCCTAAAAATGAAGTTGGAGGAAAAAGACCAAGTGGAGCAGCGGTATTTGCAACAGTTGAAAGAACTGGAGAAGCAGCTACATAGAACCACAGGTAAAGCTGAAGAGGTGATGCAAGAAGCTATGGATCTTAAGAAAATTAAGATGAACTATCAGGAGGAGCTGAAATCTGTTCAGCAAGAAAAGGCACAGCTAAAAAGAGAAGTAGAGGAATTAACTAGATCACAGACAAAAACTGAAATCACTATCAAACATTTAAATTCGCAAATCAGTTCTCTTCAAAAAGAGAAGCTGGCAGCTGAACACAGAACGCAGTCATGCAAGGGAGAAGCAAATAATCTTCAAGACCAATATAAGAAAATTCAGGAACAGTTGCTTCAAAAAACAAAAGTAGAGAAAGAAAACCATCAGGAAATTCAGATGCTGAAGAATGAATTAGCCAGAAGTAATCAGGTGTCAGAAACATTGAAACGGAAGATAGAGGACCTTAATAAATGGAATACTGAAACAAAACTACTGATGAAGCAAATTCAGTCTGAATCAGAGAAGATGAATTTGGAAAAGCAAAGTGTTCAGAGGAAAAATGATGCATTAAAAGCCCTAGCAGATGGTTTCAAAGAGCAACTGCGTACAACAAATGAACAATTGCACAAGCAAACAATAATTGAGCAAGAATTCATATGTAAAATCAAAAGCCTAGAAGTTGATCTAGAAAAAACAAAAGACTTAGCTAGTGAATATAAACAAAAATGTGATAAACAAAGTGCTTCCACCCTAACCATTGACCGGGAGGTTAAAAATCTAAATGCTCAAATGAATGCTCTAACTCTGGAAAAGAGAATGAATGAGCAGAAGATACAACTTCAACAAGCTCATATACAAGAGCTAAGTAGTAAATTAAAAAAATTACAGGATGAACTCCATCAGAAGACTCTGGATGAACAAATGGCACGCAAGAAGATGATTCTGTTTCAGGAAGAATCGATTAGGTTTAAACACTCTGCAGAGGAATTTAGGAAAAAAGTTGAAAAATTACTGGAATCCCATAGCATGACAGAAAAGGACATTTCTGGCATAAAACTCGAATGTGTTGCTCTTCAGCAGGAAAAGCATATGGCTGAGGAAAACATCATGTTTTACAAGATACAACTGGAAGATCTACAAGAAAGGCTTAAAAAATGTCACGAACAGCTGCAGCAAGGGAAGCAGGCTGAAATGGACTATCACCAGAAGTGCAGGAAACTTGAGGAAGAATTGGAAGCGCAGAAGCGCACAGTTGAGAGCTTGAAACAGAAGATGGACCTGCAGGTCAAGGAGAGTGAACACAGTTTTCTTTTGTTTCAGAATGAAGTTCAGCAAAACAATAAACTCCAAGATTCTGGATTTAAATTGAGCTGTGAGAGAAGAGGGAATGATTTCAATTTCCTGAGTGACACCATAGCTAGAGAATTTGAACAGCTTCCTCCACATGCAAAACCTAGCTCACCTTTGTTAAGGCAGAAACAGGAGAGATCAGGTTTTAAATCTGATTTAAATCAAATAGAAGAAAATACATTGTACGTGAGTGCTGATGATACAATGCCAAGAGAGGTGCAGTTCCAGATGTCAAGAATAAACCAATCACTAGAAGAAGATGCAAGCCCACAATCTTTTACAGAGTTCGTTTCTCAAACGAGTACGCAGTTCCAGATAACTTTCGATAAAGCAAGTCAAATCTCTGGAACATCTGAAAGGGACAAACTGAGAAACAGGAACCTACACAGTTCCAGACAATCTATTAGACATGGAGAAGACATGAAACATGAATTAGGAGTGGTAAAACTGCATCCCTTGGAGGTACACACTACGTTTTGTGAGGGTTTGCCTTCCTAGTGCTGATTTTTACTATTCTGTCTGTTTGTTTGTTTGTTTTATAGTTATGCTTTATCACTATTCTGTATTCTCTCTGATGTTTCTTATGTTCTTACCTTGGTGAAGGGAACCCCTTCATTCTTGGGTGACACAAAAAAATTCTCGTTAGATCTTTGTAGCAGGTTTGTTAATAACTAAGAAATGCGTTATTTAAAAAGTTTGTAGTGGAAATAGGAATTCACATACACCATTGTATCATTACTGGTCAAAAGAAGCTTTGATTAACAGCACTAATGTCATATGGTAGCATACAACAGTTATTGTTGCTTAGTCTAGTCACATTCCTGTTACTGAATAAATATTTGAAATGTCAAATGCACTTTAAAACTCTAGCTATCTGTATTTCTCTGCTCTCCAGTGCTAGTAGCAGTTCTCCCTTCTGACTTGCATTCAAGTTCTCCCTTTTGTTTCTCTGGTGGTGGATTTAGGAGTGAATTATGCACAGCATAGTTCTGCAGATGTATTTCTCACTGTGTCAAAAAATTCCTATTTGCAGATAGCGAAGAACAAGCAGTATGACATGCATGTTGAAGTCACAACATTAAACCAAGAAAATGACAAGACTTTTGGTAATGAAGAGAGAATGTTTGAGGGATACAAAACATCCGAAGGGTTTAGGAGAGAAGACTTTGCAAAGATGAGCTCTTTCTTAGGGGAAGAGCTTCTGAAAACTGTTGATGATGCTACACAGTCGGAATATTTTACAGAGGAATATGATATTAAATTTCAAGGTCTCCGACATGACGTAACTGCCAGACAGTTGACTGAAGTTAAACTTTTAGACAAGCTCACAGTTGAGCAGCTCTGTTTGGGGCAGAAAACTATTGACGAGGTTCAGAAAAGTCTTGAAAAATTTTTAACTAAACCTACAGCTATAGCTGGGCTGTACCTTGAATCCAGCAAAGAGGTACTCTCTTTCACTTTAGCAGCAAAGAGAAGAGTCATAGGAAAAGCGTTGGCGTTAGCATTTTTAGAGGCCCAAGCAGCTACTGGTTTCATCATTGATCCTACAACGGGTCAGAAATTCTCTGTTGATGATTCAGTCATTAGAGGGCTTGTAGATAATGAATTCAAGAGTAGACTGCTTGAGGCAGAGAAAGCTGTTTTGGGCTATTGCTGTTCTGGGAAAGTGATCTCTGTGTATCAAGCTATGGAAGCTCGACTCTTAGAAAGGCAAAAAGGTAAAAACATCCTTGAGGCTCAGATTGCTAGTGGAGGGGTCATTGATCCTGTAAGAAGTGTTCGTGTACCTCCAGAAACCGCTGTGCAGCTTGGCTTGCTTAATAACACAGTTTTAAAATTTTTGCATGAACCTTCTAGTAATGCAAAATGTTTTCACAATCCAAATAACAAGAAAGCTATGTACTACTGTGATTTACTGAAAATGTGCTTGTTCAGTGTAAGCAGTAAATGCTTTCTTCTTCCAGTTGGTGAAAGGAAAATAAGCAGCCCATCAGCAGAGAAAAGTCACAAAATTTCTGTAGTAGACATCAAAACAGGAGCTGAAATGACTTCATATGAGGCTTATCAGAAAAATTGTGTTGATAAAGCTACATATCTTGAACTTTCCAAACAGGAATTTGATTGGAAGGAGTCTACGTGTTTTGACTCTGATGGGAATTCTTTTCTTTTGCTTACAGATCTTAAAACTGGTGTACAGTTTAATATTGAGGAGACCCTAAATGAGGGTAGAATTGGCAGAGCATTAGTCAATAAATACAAGGAGGGTTTAATCACAGCTAATGAGTTTGGGGATATTTTAGTTAGCAGTTCACAGCCAAATAAAGATTTAAACAGTCCTATTGCAGGGTTCTGGCTTTCTGAAACCAATGAAAGAATTCCAGTTTTAAAAGCCTCACGCAAAAACTTGGTAGATAGAGTTACTGCCCTCCGGTGTCTTGAAGCTCAGGTTAGTACAGGAGGCATAATTGATCCATTTACTGGGAAAAAGTACAGTGTTTCCGAAGCTTTGCAAAGGGAGTTAATCGATGATGGTTGTGCCAAGCAAATCCAGCAGTGTGAACTGATCTTTACTGGGATCATTCACCCTGTAAGGAACACAGTCATGTCAGCTATTGAAGCTATGCACGTAAATGCTGTAGACAAAGAAATGGGTATGCGCTGCCTGGAGTATCAATACTTGACTGGTGGGTTGATAGACCCAAAGTCTCATTCCAGATTAACAATGGAAGATGCAATTAAGAGTGGTGTTATTGATGCCGTCACAGCTACAAAGATGAAAGATGAAAAGTCGTATGTTAAAGTTTTAACGTGCCCCAAAACCAAGAAGAAGTTAACCTACAAAGAAGCTTTAGAGACAGCTGTTTTTGATTGCCACACTGGGCTGAGATTGTTAGAAGCAGCTCAGCCCATGAAAACGGGAATTTCCAGTCTTTACTATAATTAGTAATGGAAGAAAGATACTAGGACTCGTTTTGGGGCCTGCTTTAAAACTCATTCAAGTCAAGGAAAAGATCTAAGATGGCCTTCATGGAAAATCATAAATGGTGTTTTCTAAAGTAGTCATGAGTTGCTGTAAAACTAATTAGTACAAACCACTAATTAGCATAAACCACTTGTTACAAAGTTGAAATTTATAGCTAAACTTAGGCAGATTTATGATTTCAAAGTGCAGACTAGGTGTTCAGTCTTTACCTGAAGGCCTTGTG
Organism: Pluvialis apricaria; assembly: GCA_017639485.1. Classification (NCBI taxonomy): domain Eukaryota; kingdom Metazoa; phylum Chordata; class Aves; order Charadriiformes; family Charadriidae; genus Pluvialis; species Pluvialis apricaria. The sequence goes on from CM030009.1 coordinate 101,940,537, forward strand.
TGACGTTATCTACATGTAGATAGTGTAAATCAGACATTATACTGAGGTTGGTGAAGTTAACATTAGTACAAAATGGGTAGACCTAGGTGAGACAAGAATCAGATTCTGATATTAAAAAACGAAAGGGATTGCCCATTTTGCAAATGAAGACAGTGCAGTATTTCATGTGACCCAATACTTAATTTAATGTTACAAATCAGTTTGCAGATACCATTTATTTTACAAAAGGGGTAATAAAGTATACAAGGGTTAAATCTGGAGTCTAGTAAACATTTATGCATAAGTAATTTTTCTCACACTGGTACTTCATTCATTTTAATGGGCTACTCATATCTTAATTTTTTCTCTCACTTCAGATAACCTTTTTTTTAGAATTGTTTTCAAGCTCTAATAGACAAATGAATTACAATTACATATCAAATTTTAAAAAAGTCCATTGAAATAAAATATCTTCATTTTTACTTGTGATTAATGGAAGGACTTAAGCGTGTTTTCTAAGTATTGACAAGTTTCAAGCTACTAACAGGTTGTACTACTATAAAAAGAAATACATTTTCCTGTGCAGAAAAAGATTAAATGTCTTAGTATTTTACTTTTATTGTTCTTGTTTATGTAGATGTAAAAGCAGTGTATTCTTCCTAATTGTAATTTAGTAATCCATGTGCATAAATTGCAAAATACTGATACCCTGTGCTGGCTGTATATATTCACACCTGGGGGTAATGCAAAGGCAGCAATTCAAAGATACTTTATATGCAAATGTTGTTTAGATTTTATCTGCTGAGTAATGGCTGGGAAGCTATGCTTTTTCTTAATGTCAGTCATTTTATAATGAATATGCATGTGTATGAATAAGCACCATAATCATTACAAATCATTTGAGGAATTATTTTGTTAATTATGTGGCATTTTTGTTCCTACATCAAAGTGTCGTAGTAATGCATGTGATGATAAATAAAAAGAAATCACTTTATGTTTATGTGCCATTGTGGTAGAATTGTATTTCTAGGGACACTAATGTTAAATATTCCAACAATTTACATTTACATGTTTCTTACAATTCGCGGTGCTCATCAGAAGTCAATGGAAGAAGAAAAGAAGGAGCATGTTGAGAAGGCAGGGGATTTACTGAAATGGGTGTCAAACCTCAGCAAGACACTCAGCAAAGAAGAAGGAGAAAAGGCTGAAAAGACAGATTTGCCTAAGCAGCAGGTACACAGATGTCTTTTGGTAAAACACCACTTCCTCTTTCTAGCTTTCTGTGTTGATTAAAGTGAGAAAGTATTCCATAAATACTTGTTTTCTCCAAATCACCATCCACATTTTACTGAAGATGTAGTTTCACATTTGGTAGCAAGTGGAGGGTTGGGTAAATGAACAGCAATGCTTAGGAACACAAATGTGTTACTCAGGACGAAGCGAAGGCTGCTTTTTACAGGCCTGGTGTGTGACGTATTCTGACTCCACAAAATGTCACTTTAGAGAAGCTACACCCTGCAGACCATAACTCAGCCTTTGTAGAGGGACAGTGCATCCTGGCAGCACGTCATGTTGTAGGTCTGCCCCCTTGGCCTGAAATAGTTCAGTGAATAAGTCTGATAACTTCTGCACTGGCACCAGGAAGGAGAGAGTTGGCAGGAGGGGCCTGAGGGACAGGTTTCTTTTTATTTGTTTTTAAAAAGTTATTTTGAGGGGTCCTCTTATGGGATAGTCAAAACTACTGTCTTAGGGAATACAGCAGGTGTAGGCTGAGCCCTCTTCATTGTCACACTACTCCACAGGCTGCTGGAGTGGCCCATGTTGCCACCTTTGTATTTAAGAGGTACGTTGTTGTTGTATGCAGTTGTAACTCTGACCATAAATTTCCATCTGTGAAGTTTCCTATAATTTCTAACAGCTCCCCTGCTAGGCTTGTCCCACAAAACAGCTTAGTGACACCTAAAAAGATTTCAGTAGGTGAAGGTCTACCTGCACGCTGAGCAGCAGAGGGACAGAGCAGTCTCTTTTCCCCATCCCTCAGTACAGGGCTGGATGTGTGGTCATGCAGACATGATTTTGGTGCTCCTGGTAGCCTGTTCCTGTGTTTTTATTTTGGTCACGCATGCTGGTGCCGGTTAGAGCCACTGGAGCAGTGTGTGAATAAATCAAGCTTGCTGTTGGGCAGGTCGGCAGTCCTGCAGTCCAATGGCCACTGGTCCCAGCACACTGCTTGTTCATAGAGGACCAGTGCTATCTCTGTTACTGAGGTTGTCCCTGTACTATAGGAGCAAGTAAGCTTGTATTTACTTGAGCACATTCATTGGTAAATCACTAATGGTTAGGATCAGGATTTGCAATAAACCTTCAACACTGGTCTCTTTCTGCCCTTGTTAATCACAACAGTGCAAACCTTTGTCAGCATTGGGCCAGCGCTCAACTCCTTAGAGTTGTCTCAGCTTATCACAGCAACTATGGCTGGCATCTTCCCCATCCACCCTGAGCCCTTAGTGAGTAGCCTGTGTGAGGTAGCCACATTGGCTTCCACCAGCCTTTGGGAGATGGGCATTTGCTGAGGGCATTTTCCTCCCTTGAAAAATGGCCCAGCAAGGTAGCATCACCTTCCAGAGGTGCCTGGTTTTGTGTCTCCACTGACTAGCATGAGTGCCTTGACAAGTTTGTAGAAACATGTAGACTAGTGATTTGGTAACTAATGTTAGCTGAAATACATTTCGCGCAGTGATTTGGGTTTGCTGTGGGGTGAAGCCGTGGAGTGGGTGGAGAAGCTGGTACCAGTAGTGACAGGGCATACCCAGGAGCCACAGTGATGCCACTTCCCTGAGCAAATTGGAGCTTGTGACCCCACCTCCTACCTCAGCCTGCTCCCCTCGCCTTCTTGTGTAGTGCATATAGTGCTTGCTCTCTTGATTTCTGTCCAAGCAGCACAAATGTGTGTGACTCGCTGGCGGTGATTGCAAAGGGAGACTCTATTCAAGACCATGTTCAGGCCCTTTGACATGATGCACTCAGGGACAGAATTGGTTTTTCCCAGCCCCAGGTGAATGTAGGGCCCAAGCACCTTGCTAGAGTTCTCTTGGCACTGACATTGGGCATACCTTGGGCTTGCTAATGAAGTCATAGACTCTCCTTTGAGACTTTGGCTTTATTTATCCAAAATGAGTGCTTGTCTCTGAAGAGACTGCAGGCAGTTTCTGAAAAAAGTTACAAGATTAAATTCTTGCAAGTTCCTCTGCCAGAAGAAGTTCTTTGGTGAGGATGATGCAGAATTGATAGCAGGGAGAATATAATAAGTAATTAATTTTTTTCCAAGTGTCTGATATTGCATTTGTCTCCATCATCTAATTTCATGAAGGTTTGTGGCCTTCTGGTATCTTTCTTTGAAAAATTGTTATCTCTCATCTTGGTGAGCAACTTCTCCAACGTGAGCGTTGTACGCATATCTTTATAAAGCTGCTTTAATCTGCCAACTATAATAAGTGGTTTTAAATGAATGGTTAATTTTCTAACAAATAACATTTAAAAATAAATTCTCTTTGTCTCACCAAATAGTTTTCTAATACAAAGCTTATTTAACCAAAAGGCATGGCACAACGACTTATCCATGTATAAATGATTCAATTCTCTGGTAAATAATGTCACTCTAAGAATAGCTGGTGTCTAAAGGAAAAAAATCAAGTTCTTACACTATTGAGTTTAGTCCGAGATAGAAACACTATGTTATTTGTTTGTTTTTATTTTTATATACGTGCGCAGTTAAGTCTTGAACACAGGTTGTTTATTTTTTCAGATTTCCCTGGATGAAATGTCAACAAAGAAAGAACAAATAGCTGAAGCTCTGCAGACTACTCAGTCATTTTTAGCTAAGCACAGTGACAAGTATGCCATTTTTTATTTTTGAAATAATGTAAATTAATTGAATCAGTACATACTGTTTGCTTAAAAAGAAATCATATCCTCACCTTACAGTTTCAATTACATTTCACATACAAATACAGGAGTTTTTTTCTTTAATTTTATAATTTTGTCTTCCTATTTGTGGAAGCTTGATTTGGTTTTGTTCATTTCAGGAATTTGGCTAGGTTTATTTACCTTTGGTCAGCTTAAAAACATTAACATTGGAAGTCAAAACAATTAACAAATTATTAGTAAATTATTGCTTGAACTATATGTCACAAGTTGGTTTCATCTGTGTCTGAAACCAGACTGTTTAAGATACTAAATTGCTGAGATATCTTATGACTCCTTGCTGGCTATGTTACCTGTCTTGACTGGTAATCAGTAGACAAAGGCCCATGCAAATGTTAAATGCTTTAGTGAAATGCCACATAAATTCTAGATAAATATAACTTCTTTTACTGAATGACTACAAGCAGATTGTAGCTTTCTTGAAAATTCTGTAATTAGGCTATATTTTTTTCAGATTACTCTTACCAATTTCAGCCCCCTTTTTTGAGTAAAGGTAAGCAGATCACTCCCTGCAGGTTACAAATTACCCAAAGGTCTCCTTTCATTTTTCTTCTTTTCTTAATAGAATGACAGATGAAGAGAGAAATGAAATGGAAAAGCAAGTCAGATCCCTCCAGGAGAGCTACAGCTTGTTATCCAATGAAGCTTTGAAGCAGCTGCAGGAAGCACAGTATCTGAGTGATGAAAAGATGGAAGAAAAGGTAACGAGATTGAAACTTACATTTCAGTCTCTTTTGAGGTTTACTGCATGGTTTTGGAACCACTGATGATCAGTAAAAGAAGAAGCTGCAATTAACAGTGTGTAAAGGAACTTGAGATTTAATTGACTGAAGGTTTTGTGTATTTGCTATGGAATACTGTGTGTGACCTTACCTGTGCATATGAACATTCTGCTCATCAGATTTTTTGTGTGAAGAGTCTTAATAATGTGTGCCTTGCATGAAGACAGATAAACAAATCATTCATCCCTTAACTCTTCTCTTAAAAGCCATTCTTTGACTGCTAGATAAGTCTGTGTTTCTGCTGCAAAAACGACACCATAAAATAACATGTTAATCTCTCCCATATATCACTCAGAAATGTCCTAGAAGAGATCTACTTCCAGTTTTTCTTAAAATTTATCTGGATATGAAAATGGGAGCACATAATGTGGTTAGCTCTAAGACACTACAAATACATTTGTTAATGGATCTTAAATATGGATTTCTCAAAAGTTATGTTGCAAATGAGTGTTCTCATATACACATAGAGGCAGTGTCTGTGTAATTCAAATAGTGTTGCCAAACTGACTTTGTGCTTTCCATGCAAACTAAATGCAGTATTTGGTGCTAGAGTATCTGATTCCATATTGTTGAGTGTATATACAGAAGTGCTGTATGCTGTAAACATGAATAGCATGGTAGTTTTGAATCATGTACCGTTTCCAAATATCCTAACCTTTCACAGACATTTAGAGCATGAAAATTTGCCTTTCAGGGATATATTCTATTTGCTCACTCTGCAATCATTTCTTCTATTGTCTTTCACTAACCCTATTTATGTATGCAAAGCATAGGTTTTCAATTCACAGATGCATGTTGATTTTAAATCTTTTATCACATCGTGTGCTGTTGAATGACTGACATAGATCACTTGCGCATTTTGAGCTGCTAACATTCACAGCATTCCTTCAGGCCTGGTAAGTACTTGGTTTTATGCTTATCATGCTTTCAAAATCAAAAGAAAATTTAAAATATATAGTCTGAAAATAGTGATAGCTTTTCTTTTATATTCCTTTTTAGGTGAATAAAGTCATTGCTGGTGTCATTGACCAAACAACTGGAGAAGTCCTTTCAGTCTTTCAGTCTATTTTAAAAGGTTTTATTGACTATGACACTGGAATTAGATTGCTCGAGAATCAGCTGATCATTTCTGGAATTGTTTCTCCAGAATTAGGAGTATGTTATGATTTGGAAGAAGCTAAAGCTCATGCCTTAATTGATGAGCAGACTCTGTTGCAGTTGCAGGAATTAAGTAATGCAAAGAAGGTTATTTCAGAAACATCATTATCAAATCTTCCAGTTGTATCAGCTTTAGAACAATGTCTAATTTCAGAACCTTTGGCTATTAAAATTCTTGAGAATCAGCTTTCAAGCGGGCACTTGATTTTGCCATCTACTGGAGAAAACCTGACTTTACAGAATGCTTTCCAGAGAAACCTGATTTCTCCAACATTATATACAAAGCTTCTGGAAAGACAAGACACGTGTAAAGATCTCATAGACCCCAACTGTGCTGAGAAGATTTCCCTTGAACAGATGGTTCGCAGAAGCATAATACATGAAGAAACAGGGTTAAGACTCCTACCTGTGAAACCACAAGAAAAAGGTAGAATCACGTTCAAATGTGGAAGGAAGATAACTATTTTGAGGGCAGCCCATGAAGGACTCATCGATCGGGAAACAATGTTCAGGCTGCTGGGTGCTCAGTTAATGTCTGGAGGTATAATTGACCCTGACTCAGGGAAGCGAATGACTGTGGAAGAGGCCATGAGACAAGGGATGATAGATCAGGACACTGCTTGTGGGATCCTCACAAATCAGGTTCAGACTGGTGGAATCCTTTGTCCAAATTCAGGACAGCGCTTGACTGTTGATGAAGCTGTACAATGCAACTTAATATCATCTACCAGTGCACTGCTGGTATTAGAAGCACAGAGAGGCTTTGTTGGGCTAATTTGGCCTCACACTGGTGAAATATTCCCCATATCAACTTCTTTGCACCAAGAGATGATAACAAATGAGCTGGCATTCAAAATACTAAATGATAGACAGAAAATAGCTGCACTTTACATTCCAGAAACTTGTGAAATAGTCAGTCTAGATAAGGCTGCACAATCAGGGATAATAGACAGCAATACTGTATCTATTTTGACCAATGTGACTTTACCAGATAAAATGCCCAATGTAGAAGAATTAGAGTCCCCTTGTAAAAATGCTGCAAAATGGTTATCAATGTATGAATTCGTGCCATCTGTATTCCATGACTGTGAGGAGGAATGTGAAGATTCTGGCACAGAAGACCCTGTATGTCATAATTTAGATCAAGCTAAGAAATTATTCATATCTTATCTGATGGTAAATAGTTATATGGATGCAAACACTGGAAGACGACTTTTGTTATATGATGGACAACTCCAAGAAGCCATCAGTATGTTGCTGGAAGGTGATGGTGCTGCATGCAGTGCCAATGTGTCAGAAATGGAATTTAATAACAAATACATAAACCTGAAAGGAATTAACTTAAAGTCAGCTGGCAGCGTCCACCTTAATAATGTCACAGGCTGTGTTCAAGGTGATCTTTCAGGTGCTGAGAATACTTCTAATAACAGGAAATTAAATCAGTTTGAAGATTTGGGGAATTACATATCTTTACAGGGAGATGATCTCCATGTGTGTAGACCAGATGTTTGCAATGTTATTGGTACTGAGCAATCAGAATATACACAGGAGATGTTGTTAACTAACCCTACAGAACTTAGAAATGTAGTAAGTAGCACTGAAAATTCCATGAACAGAAATGCACTCAGAGGTCTTCCAGAGGTTTCTGAGTGGACAGAACTGCCTAAGCATAACAGTCAGAAGGCAAATTTGGGAAACATCGAAGGATATCTTCCAAATGACTCAAATCCAAATCTTATTTCAGAAACAGAGAAAGGAGGGAGTTATATGGCAGACAGTATGGGTAATGAAAACAGGAATGATAAAACCTTAGAAAATTCCTTCAGCGTGAATGATTTGTCAGATAATGAAACCTGGAGAGAGCTGGAAAGGTGCACAAAATACAGGCGAGCTGACAATAGCAGAATGGTACTGGATAACAGCAAGAAAGGTGATTTTCAGAGAAGTCTTGGTTCATCCATCAGTGCAGATACTGAATATAAACTTCCAGAAGGACTGGTTAGTCAATGCGGTGACACACTACAGTTTGAAGATAATGTATATAGTGAGCAACCTCTACAGGACTACACTGATGTATATAACAGGCCATCCCTAGAGGACTATCTTTATATACATGGCAGGCCATCCTTGGAGGACTGTACTGATTTGCGGAGTAAACTGTGTCTAGAAGACAGTGGAGACATGCACTGTAGGCCTTCATTGGGCGGTGATACTGTTATACATGGTGGATCACCTGTGGGGGACAATAACAGCACAGCACAAAGGCTAACAGTAGAAGAAAGCAATCTTACATTCGACAAGTTACTGCTGTGTGACAGTAGTTCCGACTCGTCAGTAGAAGGGGGTGATGGCATCCCACAGTTTGAAAGTAACTGCTTGCAGCATGAGTGTGGTGAGGTAGCCTCTGAAGGTGACAGCTCTCAGTTTGATGATGATGATGATGATGATGCCTATGAAACACCTCAGGCTGATGATGATGACAGTGATGGCTATAATACTTCACAAATTGATGACAGTGATTCCTATGACACTCCTCAAGGTGATGATGGTTTTGATACCTTGCAGTTGGGGGATGATGATACACCAGAGCCAGAATTGTCTGGAACATCAGTTCCATTAGGTTTTCTAGAGGAGGGAGGTGGTCTAATAACCAGAGAAGAAACCAGCTCTTCTCAAGAACTTGCAGCTAATGTTGGAGAGAGTGTCCATGTAAATCTGACAGGTTCACCTGAGAGCATAAATATAGCTTCTGCAAGTGCTGAAACTATGGAAAGAATCCCTGAGGAGGAAAGGGAAAGAACAGGGAGCTGTGGAGAGAAGGAGCAAAAATTACCAGTTACTCTGGAGAGTGAAGGAAGAAAGGAAGGAGGCCTTAGTTCTTTACGGAAGACATATGAGGTAGAAGTACAAGACAGAACTGAGGAAGATGAAATGAAAGCGGAAAGTGACTCCTGTGAAGATGAATCTGAAGGAACACATGAGGAAGAAGATTATGAGGAAGATTATGATAGTTACGATGACTCTGACACAGATTCTGACAGTGATGAAGAAATGGATATTTTTTACTCACACCATCAATGTATAAACAAAGGTGACCAGCTGTTAATTTCCTTAGGAGACATAGAAAATAGCGATGAAAATAATCAGAATATTGATGACTGTTGCTATTCTTTAGGCCACGAGAGAGGGTATACTTTGCTGTCCCAGTCTAACCACGAACATGGAAAACAAGCCTCAGGAGCATGTGAATCTTCCTCAGAAACATCTGAAGCAGGATGTGTTAGTCTTACGTGTACAAGTGAAGAAGACACAAAGCAGGAAACAGAAGATGAGTATAGGACTTGTGTCAGAAGTAAATACATGTCACATGGTACTACTGAGCCTATTCAGTCTGGAAATACCTTTGACACTAAATGGATGTCCTATAAGAGTGAAGAAAATAATAAAACACAGCTTAAGGTTCAAAGTTCTCAGCTTCTTGATGATATTGTGACATCTGACATGAGTGTAACAGCCTTCCCGATTACAAAGCAAGCTACTGATGATGATGAAAGTACTCGGACAAATTTGCTTCTCTCAGAATGCTTTATTCACAGTGTGAATAAAAGCAACAGTACCGTGCCAATGTTACATTCAGATAATGGGCAACGACAGAGAGAAGCAGTATTTGCAGAGGAAAAAGTATTAAATGATATGGCAGGTATGGAACAACTAAAGGAAAGTTCATCCCAAATGGACAATAAATTCCTTGCAGATGTGCCTTATATGAGTGATGGTGATAGTTCACTTAGTGACCACGTACATCCAGTCACCAGTAGAAAGCATGGTCAAATAGGAAGAGGTTTTGAAATTCTTACAGAAGATAAAAATAGAGTAAATATTATGGAGGAGTGTGATATCATGGGGCTAAGTAAAAGTCCCATTCAAATGGAAAGCCTTGGGGAAATATTTGATGCATCAGTAATTAAAGCTGAGAGAAAAACTCCTGTTTCAACTACAGAACACAGAAATGTTGATAAAGCTTTGCTTGACATTGGAGGTAATGCAAAATCAGATGAATTTAAGAGAGATTTTGACATTTCTGCTTCTTTAAAACAATATACAACAGATACAAAAGAAGGCAGCCATTCAGAATTTGGTAAAACTGAATCCTGTTACTTTCAGGACAGGGAAAAAGGTAAAAAAGGTGTACAGAATGAAAAGGACTTTCTGCTAAATATGGAAGAAATGCATTCAAGTGTATTTAGCACTTACTCTTTTCCATTAGCTGACACAGTGAAACCAATGGAAATTGGCATAACTGAAGAAACAGGGAGAGGTATCTGTCAAAATACTGACAATGTTCTTAAAGACTTCTCAGAAAATAAGAGCAGCATTGATAGTGAATTTTCCCCAATAAAAGCAGATGCTTTAGGAAATATTGAGGATGCCAAAGAATCGGGGGATGGGAGCAAAGTGCTACCTTCTGGGAGTCATCCCCATACCACTGAAGTTTCTTCTGCAGTTCTGAGCAGCGTAGGGGCTGACTTGAAATATGGTGCCCAGAAAGAACATGAGATGCTGAAAAACACAAAGGGAGAAAATTTCATGGCCAGTGAGACTTCTTCCCTTGGAAATGGTTTCAAAAAACAAATGTCCATGGAGTCATTACAAAAGGAAATGGGACCCTGCAAAGATTTTCAAGTAAAGCAAGCTATTTCACAATCACCAGAAATGACTGACACACTAATGGAAGACTTAAAGAATATATTACAAAGGAAATTGAAAATGGAACATGTTTACTGCAAGCAGGAGGGTGAACCCCTAAGTTACTCTGATACCAAAGTTTTAATGCAAAATTTACTTCAAATGGTTAGAAGTACACAGCTCGGGAGTGACACGTTGAGTGGGGCAAATCTGAAGCAAATGAGCAATGCTGTTAGAACTGCATTAATGGTTACCACACCGTGTACAGAGCCAAAAGACAGGGATGCTCTTTCATTGCTTTGGCCTGATTGCAGAAGTCCTGATCTTCTTCGTGATATCCTGAAGCAGGAATCCTGCAAGCAAAAGATGGATGATCCAGGTGAAAGGAAGAGTGAAACAGATGCAAAAGCTCCTGTTCCAAAACTTACTGCTTCTGAACTTCTGGAGATATTTCAACTCTCACCTGGAGAAGAAAGTACAAGCAAGTTAGAGGAGCTGATAAGTGGTTTGCTTATGAGCTCACAGCTTGCTGGTATCACCACAGAATGTGAGGGTAAAGGCAAGGTAGATGGGCTTTGTACTCTTTCCTCAACAGAACAATTGGAGTTTGGGTCAGAAATCGCTGAAGAGAAAACATTGGTGGATGACACAGCCATTGCTTGGAAAAGTGACCAGGAGCATGGGAAGACAGACAGCCTGTCCAAAGGCTCTACTGACCCTGTTTTCAAAAGAAAAGAAGCAGTCCTGGAAGACACCTCCCCTAGCATGGTAAGTAACAACAGCTGGTATGTGCTATATGTCCTGTGTTAAAGGAATTGCATGAATCCTCCAAGCGCTGGAGAGAATAATTAAACTGGAAAAATGGCTGAAAAATTAAATGATAAATTTAAAATACATGATAATTAAAACAAGGACTTTTACTGCTTATTTTCAAGTCTGTCAGTTTGGAAAAGCTTTTCTCATTGTTAAAACTCATTTTCAGGTTGATGGAGTACAACAATGTTTAAAGTTAACAGAGAAAATGCGAGAACATTTGGCGGTGCTTCAAGATATGAAAAACCACCTAGATAACCAGCAGCCTATTAGTAACAGCCTGGAAATACTAAAAGAGGAACTGGCACAACTAGAGGTAAGTAAAGTGTTCCTTATGCTTGTACTTCAGTGATGGTTGCTAGGAAAAGCCCTTAGATAAAAAAAGAGAGATCTCAAATATAATTAAAGTAATTCAGATTTAAATGTCTTTCTTGCTTAGTAACTTAATGAATTTTTTATATATTCTCTTTATAGTCATTTGAATCAGGACTGGCTACCTTTGCAATTATCCTAAAAAAGGACATGAAGTTGACAGAAGAGTTTTTAAAGTTTTGTCACAGGGATATTCCTGAAGAGAAACTTAAAGAGCTGAAGATAACCTATGACTATTTGCAGGAAGCATTTTTGGTGGTCTGTGATATGTCTTCGAAACGAGCAAAACAAATAGTCTGTGCTGTCGACTCAGAAATGGTATGTTTTTATTGGTGTACGTTTTTATCTTGGTTTTCTTCAAGATAATTTGGCTAAAAAGAAGAGTTTGATTTTGCTTTATTTTGGTTTATCTTAATATAAAAATACATATATGATTCTATGTAATGTGATAGAAAATGTGAGTAGATTCCAGGGGCATAAATAAATATACAATTTCCCTTTCTAGTCTAAGCTTGCAGTACTACACCAGCAGCTTTTAAGCAAACTGCAGAGATTTTCAGACTGGATCACAGAACACAGTAAAATCGTGAATGACTTCATAGTGAATACAAATGATATAGAAGAGATGAAGAAAAGTTTACAGACACTTAAAGTAAGTATCCTTTATGGCAGGTGTTGATGCTTCTGGAAAATGTTACTACTTATTATGAATTATTAGCTAGTTTTAGTATACCTGTTCATTAACCTCTATTGTTTACACAGACAGCTAGAACTAATTACTTAAGAAGACAACTACTTGATAATCTAATAATAAAATCATGTTGATTTGCTTTTTGTCTTGAAAAAATTTTTGATAGAGTTTGGCTTACTAAGAAAGCTATTGGTTCTGCTCACATGTGTTGCAATAAAGCTGACCCTTTTTGGAAGTCTAATTTATAATACAAATATTTCAGTGATTAAAACTGGATCTTTATGCATAAGATCCAAAATCTTTACTGAAGTTTAATTACCTTCGAAATGAATTATATGTGAGAACAGGAGATTGGGAGAGATAAAAAGCCTCTTCATTACACACTCCATGAAATGAGTAATGAAAAACAAATCAGAAAAAATTTTTAGTAAAGTTCATACACCTCTGTTTGTATGAATGATAAAAACAACGTTATTTTGCTGGGCTTTAATAGGGTTCCAGTATGCACGGTAATGCCATAGGGGTTGTACAGGGTATAACTATGGGCAGAATTTGCCACACTGCTGGAAATGGGGCTTCTCACTGTGGAATTAAGAATAGGAATGCTCTCAGGTAAATATTGTAACATTTTTGGGTCTTCAGACCTAGAACCTGCAAATGTTAAACCTAACTTGCCATGAATCTTCCAGAGTTGAAGCCAGTTTTCAGACATCCATGAGAGAGCAAAGAAATAGATGTTCACAGTCATCTTATTTATTACTTGGACTGTCCCAGAGGCAAACCATGCACAAATTCAAATGTAATATCTGAATGTGTCAGAATGATTCTGACAGAGTTTTGATTTACCATGGCTAAACTGTCTCCCAAATGGCATTTTGGAACAGGAGCTAAGAACAGAGGGTGGTGATACTTGTGTTTTATTTGTACTGAAATTGTCTTCATTGCTACTCATTTCCTTCTCTTCATTTACAGAACTGTGCTGCAGAGCTCAGCTGTAAAAAAATGCAACTGGAGTCCACTGCGTTCGACATTCAGTTCTTCATTTCTGAACATGCCCAAGATCTTTCTCCTAACCAGAGCAAACAGCTGCTGAGGCTCTTAAATACCACCCAGAAATCTTTTCAGGAAGTACAGGAAGCAATAACATCTCAGGTGGAAAGTTTAGAGGCTCAGTTACAGGCAGCGCAAGAGCTGGGTGATCAGCAGGTTTGCCTTTCTGTATAAATGTGTGCTGAGTGGTTTTGTCCATGGATGAGGAATTTCAATACCAGCATGCGGTTTTAAGTGTATTGTTATCTTCTCAGTTTTACTACAGCTACATTCATAGCTCTACAAAGATGGTATTGAACAAGTTTGGTGAATTGTCATTTTTATCTTTCCTTGATACAGTCACAGAAACAGGACAGATATAGTTCTGGGCATTAGGATCTGTACAGCCTGAGGTGACCAGGTCTGTTCTTTCTAGCAATGCGAGAAATTTACTCGAGGTTTCTCACAGGTGATGTTTGTTTAGCAGCTATATCAGTAATCAAATAAAGCAGTGAACTCTTCTGGCTGCTACTGTATAGATAATGAATTTACTATTGCACCATTGCTCATCACTTCTGTCCTGCTGATTTTCTGACTTTCTGATGTCCTGACTTTCTTTTCCTCTGATTTACCAGGTCATCTGCTTATGTGATCTTTTTTCTAGGTCTGTGTAGTCAAAGAACCAGATTTGTTTAAATCCTTGCTAGCATGGGTTGTTTTGACCAAGACAAGTTGGAGGGACAAACAAACGAGTAAATCAGCTCAGATATTTGCAATTCTAGGCATGGGCACTGGGAAAGCTATGAGTCAAGTTGCGACAGTAACCTCTTCAGCTGGCATGGCTGCAGTTGGCAAGCATAAGCAGCCTTTGTAGAGTCAAAGGAGGCTGATAAGATGCTGCGGTGTAACTTCATCTCCTCTTCTCTCATAGAAGCACTGTTAAGACTCAGAATCACCACCTCAACCCCCAGTTTATGCATAGTGAAAGGTGTTTTAGCATTCTGAAGACTTTACATTATTTTGACATTTTAAGAACATTTGTTTCCTCCATACTTCGGGAAAGAAACATAAAATTGAGTAAAGGAAAGGCACAGATAACTTTTCTAGGACTTAGTAACAATAATGAGCTTGCATGTTTTGTTCATTTCTACTGCTTAAAAAGTAAGGTAACATGTTATGCATACCAACAAGAGCTAACTCACAGTCACAACTAACCTCTGTTTTGATGTCCTTTTTTCAGAATTAATAGTGTTTATCACAGATTTCAAAGCGGTTAAGAGACTGGATTTTCACTCCCGCTGTTTGGAGATTTCATCTTTCACCTATGTGCATGGCCAGACTTCTATTGGGCAATTCCATCAGACATGGTCTCTTTTACTTACAACGTATTTGAGGTTTATCCATAACTTCTGTATGTTCATCTTGCTCTTTGTACCACTGCTATCATGTTTACAGCATACTTTTAAAATAATTGCTTTGCAATATTGGTGTTCAAAGGTAATGCCTATTTGAGTGTCAGTTCCTGAAGTAAGGACATTTTTGTTTTATTGTTCAATTGTATTTGGCTCTAATACAGGATGTGGCTGAACGGCAGCAGGAGTGCAAAGAGAAACTGCAGGAAATCTGTGATTTGCTTACACAGACTGAAAATCGACTCATTGGCCAGCAAGAGTCTCTTGTTATTGGAGACAGCAAGGCTGAGCTAGAACAATACCAGACCAAACAGGAGGTATGCACAATTCTAGTCGGATAAGTTAAAGAAGACTGAGTGCAGAGGGAAATGACTAGACTCTTTTGTTGAATAACAAGACTGTCATGTGAGAGGAGAGTAAAATAGATTTGTTTGACCTACCAAAAGTAAAGGCTTAATGATGTGCATTTAAACTGAATACACTCCAGTACGTGCCAGTGGGAGGAGAGAAACTTTCAAACTAGGAGACATGGGGAGTATGCACTAGACATTTCAAGAAGCATTCTTGGAGCGGGCATGAAATTTGTTATATGTTAGCTTAAGATTGTTCCTGTCGGTTGTGATAAAATCACACTTGTTGATTACGCTAAAATCATTTGACCAGCTTTTTGACTGGTATCAGGAAGTGCTTATTTCTGTTCACAGTATTTTGAAGATATTCGCTGCAAGGCTTTCTCTTGCCTGAGGCTTTCCATTGCCTCACACTTGTTTTGGTTTGAATTCTGATTTTTCTAGTGTTGCTTGCAGTCTCCTTGGTGTCCTCATGTAACAGAGCCCTTTCAGAATTTGCCAGGAGCCTCACCTTACTAACTCCAGTGTAGCAGATTTATTTTATCTCTTGACATCTAAAAAAATAAGATGCATTTTCTTCTGTGTATGTGGAAATACAATATTTGAGCTGCTAAACACAGGAAAAAAGTGGCCTCAGTCTGAATAGGAGTGGAAGCCAACAGACTTGAAATTTAAAAAAACCCCACAACCAACTGAGCTGCAGCAACACTGTCAGATGTTGAATTGATTTTATTTTTTTAATAATCCTGCAATTTAGTAATGTATCATGTACTCTCCCAAGTTAAAAAGGATCAGTATGCTGCTTACCCCTATAACAGAGAGAGTTCCAATAGTTAATTAGAAAGATCTGATGAATAAATTACTTACTTCTATTTGCTTTCTTTTTTCTCAAAAGGAGATACAAAAAGACATGAGAATGAGTGCCCAGACACTGGCAGAGGTTGTGAAAAATACTGAAACCTTCTTGAAAGAGAATGGAGAAAAGTTGTCACAAGAAGACAAGACTATTCTTGAGCAGAAACTGAATGAAGCTAAGACAAAGTGTTTGCTCCTTAGCCAGAAGGCAGAAGAGTCCAAAAAAGAACTGGATAAGGCTATGACAACAGCAATTAAGCAGGAAACAGAAAAGGTTTTTAGGCAACCATTTCATGCCTTTATTCAAACTTTTTACGTGTCTTACGGGATTAGTCTTGCAACTTATTATTGATATACTGTGGAAAGATTAAAATCATATTTCATTTGGGTGACTAATAAACTGCTGGTTTATTTTTTTTACAAAATAAACAGCAACATAAATGTCAGTCAAAAATTTTGTTTAATGTTAGTGTTTTTAAATGGTCTTTAAATTTAAAATTTAAATTTTAAATTTGCATATAATATTTTGTAGTGCCTAAAGAAGATTTCTAAACTGAAACTGTGAAATTCCAATGTAGGTTGCAGCCATAGAACAACTGGAAGAAAGTAAAAACACAATAGAAAATCTCTTGGATTGGTTATCAAATGTGGATAAAGAAGCGGAGCACGGCCGGAAATTTAAGCAGGTGATAGAACAGAATGGAACACACTTTGAAGAGGAAGATGTGAAGGCTTTGGAAGGAGAGGAGGATGATGTCAATGGTAATCTGCTGGAAATTCAGCAAGGCATTGAAACTGAGATGGATGGACTAGTTAAAAGCACAGAAGATAATCTGAACCAGCAGTATCAGAAAGTCAAGGTACTGTTACTGGGTTTATTCAACACTTAGGTGCTAAACATGTCAGTCCTCACTCAACATGAGTGAATTCAATCTCATCCTTTCTGTCAAAGACTTTGGAACAGGCATTAGGAAGTTAGGGATATACAGTGGTAGGAATTTCAGTAGTTAGAATGTGTTGCGAATTTGTAACTTTTTCGCTGTTACTGTGGTTGTTTCCTGCAAAATAAGAAAAAGGACATATTCTACAAGGTAAACATTAAAAATCCTGATGATGAGTCTGTTCTTAATTTTTATAGTGAGAAATTAATGCAGATAAATAAAATGCAAAAAGCAGCAACATAAATTCATACCCTTTATGTGACTTTTTAAAAAATATTTGTAATAGACATATTATTCAACCCCATGCAATTCCCTGGGAACACTGATTACCAACAGCTGCAAACAACAGTTTGCTGAAATTATAATCTTCATTCCCTATAACTTTAACACATGGGCAAAGCACTATTTGTGAAGGCTTCAGAAAGATAAGTTACATAAAACCACAGCACAGCATTTTAAAAATAGATTTTCCAGGTAAGATAATTGGAATCATTTAAAATAGTAAGAGCTCAGTTTTAGGACTTTTGTTGACTTACAGTTTAGCAACCAACAACTTTCAGGTGTGGTTTGATGGACATGTTGATGGAAATGATTATGCTGGTAGCTGATGCTATTTTGCATTTCCTTTATTATTAAAAAAAAAATCAACCTAAGAAAATGAAATAGTTTGGTTTTTACTTCCACATCTTTGACAGTTCTTTTTGGCATCTAATGGCTACAGGATAATTGCCCACTGTACTCGTGGAAGAGAAGCACACCTGTCTCTTTTACATAGCTATTTTTCATGGGAATAGAAGATCTTCAAGACTGGAGATTTTCTAAAAGAATGTATTTGAAATATGGGTTTTATTTGGCATACAGTTCTACTTTCTATGACTTACTGGTTTTTTATGAGATTGAAACAATTTGCATGCATAGATTGTGTCTCAGTTTTTAAAGTCAAATGTACCTGTTTTATGACCAAGTATATTTGATAAGAATCACTGCTCTTGAAACTGAAAAATGAAATTAAAAAAAAGGGACAATAATGTTTGTTCACTCAGAAAAGAAGCAGCTATCTGTATTCTTTTTAATGTTTGATGCTTTCACTCCTGTTGGTCTGTTTGTCTGAAATGGTAACTACAATATATGTAAAACGAAACGGAACAGTTTTGATTTGGGAAGTTACCTACCTTTGAATGCTTTATTTGATAAATCCTGTTTTGGGACAAGGAATTAGGAAAATTTTGATTACACTAAGCACGCTACCCTAAATGTTAAGTAATAAGCAAATAATTTTTAGGACAAAAGTTTAAAGAGATTGATAATATCTAGCTTTACTATATAGAGTTGTCTTTTAGAAGTACAGGGGAATGTGTTTGTGTGATACATATATCCTAGTATTTCCAAGTTCAGTGATATTTGAAGACTCCCTGTATATCTGGCTAAAATTACCATTGATTTTTTGTAAAATTTTGAAAGTGCACAGAAATATGATGACCAGGAGTCATACTTTCACTTAAATTATTCACAAAATATTTTTTAATAAAAAATATGAAAATTAGAAAAGCTTTTTATCGTTTTGATGGACTTTGTTTTAATTTCCGTTTCTAAGCAGAATTCAGCAGAGATTTCAAGACAGTAATGGTCTAATGGAAGCATCCGAGAAGGTGCTGGTCATAATTTTGGGGTTTGTTTTGTTTTTTTGTAGGCTCAACATGAGAAAATTATTTCACAGCAGCAGGCTGTCATAATAGCAACTCAGTCTGCTCAGGCACTGCTTGAGAAGCAAGGCCACTACCTCTCCCCTGAAGAAAAAGACAAGATGCAGAGGAACATGAAAGAGCTCAAGGCTCAGTACGAGACTGCTTTAGCTGAATCAGAACGGAAAATGAAGTTGACTCTTTCTCTAAGAGAGGAACTTGAGAAATTTGATGCAGACTATAGTGAATTTGAAACCTGGCTGCAGCAAGCAGAGCAAGAACTTGACAATTTGGAGGCAGGTGCTTCTGATTTCAGTGGTATTATGGTCAAACTGAAAAGGCAAAAGAGTTTTTCAGAAGATGTTATATCTCACAAAGGTGATTTACGGTATATTACAATTTCTGGACAAAGAGTTTTAGATGCTGCAAGGTCATGTAGCAAAAGAGATGGTGTGAAAGTTGACAAAGATGGTATTGATACTTCGGCGACATACACTGAAGTGCAAAATAAACTGGATAGTGCTTCAGATCGTTTCAAATCTCTCTATACTAAGGTAAGTTTTATTTATATTGAGTGGCAAAGACCACTACAATTGATTTGGCAGTTTGTATAAAAAGGGGTTAGCTGATAAAACAAATACTGTGGGAAGTTGTAAATTCTTTGTTTCTTAAAGTTAGATAACGGAACAAAATGCTTTTCTAGAAGATCTGCTTTAGTCAAGTGCCAGACTATTTAAGGTCTGAATGGATGACATTTTCTACCTTGTGTTATAAGGGAGAAATCAGACCAGATTTCCACATTGTTCTTTCCAGCCTTAAACAGATTCTTAGAGTTTATGACAGTACTTGGTACCTTAGTAACATTTTGGGGTGGAAAGAAATTGTAATGCTTCTAGATGGATAACATTTCTTTAGTTCCTTGGGATATTTCCCACAACTGCTTATTTACTTGGCTTCCTACTAATAAAATGAGTATATAAAGAGAGATGCCAAGATTAACATTCGGAATTTCAATTTGATTTGTATCCTGAAATAGTTTGTCCCAATGTGACCTTTGTTGTCAGCACTAGGCATGCAAGAACATACTGATTTGAGGATAACAATTCTTTTCCACTACTCTGCCAAATAAACATTTTGTCCTTAACAATCTGAGACTAGTCTCTAACTAATGGGGAACTAGCAGTGCAAAATCCTCCGCGTACCTGAGATAGGGAAGATAATCCAGCTCTCCGTGCCAGGTTCATGTATGGAATCTGTCTGGTAGAATAAGACAAACATCACCATCTGGTCTCACCTGCTGACTCTTCATCTGTTTTCAAAAAAGCAACAAAGTGTTGTTCAATATTGATAACATTCTGGAGTTGAAAACTTTTGAGATAATTATTAATTGAACCATTTAGGAGACAGCTGCTGGTCAGTATCCTTTGACTGCCATTTCATAGTTTTCTAAGATCGTAGGTTCAGACTCCTTAGTGGAGTCTCAGTGTCCACTGATACAGTGTTTGTCTGCAGCAGTTGCCATCTTCGTCTGGGAATTTTCATGCCTTTAATGTTTTCTTGCTCAGAAATGTAAATTCTGTAAAGACATGGATGTGATCGCTTGATTACAAAACCAGTGTATACTGTGTTCTCTCAAAGTTTGTGAGGGCAGGTCTCCATTTACAGAAGCTCGTTTTCATTTTCCTACTTAACTTATATGAACAGCGAAGCTTAAAGCTTGTATTAACATGTTACATTTCCTCCAGTGGATTTATTGGATTAGTATGAGTGTGAATCTAAAGATTTCATCACAAAATTTTCAGAGCGTTTGTGTGCATTTTTTTACGCACATAAAAATCCTATGGCAGCAGCTTGATTTGTGGTCTCAGATTTGTCAATTTGTCAAATTCTATCCTTTCCATATATATATGTTTAGCACAGACATAATAGACATGCTTTAAATATTTGACCATAAATATGCAAGAGTAAACCCAACACAAAGTAGACTTTTCTTATTAAATCGAGTCTTGTAGGAGACTTTTAAAAATTGAGATCTTCCACGGTTTGTGAGATCTTCCAAGTTGTAAATGGGTTTGTAGTAACCTTTTTGCTTTTAATAAATACTTACATTGCTTTTATTGTTTTTTATATATGTATTCACACACATGCATAAGAGTTTATAGGCTTATATGTTGAAGGAATCTTAAAGTCAGTTCTTAGTTAACTGGTTATGTAAATGAGTGCATTCTATGTTTGCCCACCAGATGGAGACCAAGTACCAAATGTAAATGTTAAATACAGTGTACGGAAGGTTCAGAAGATAAATATTTAAAGCAACTGTTTATAAATATTATGACTTGATACAATCAGATTTTGCTTGTGAAACCATCCCCAGAAAGTCTGAAGGAGTTCCACTGACCTTTTTACGTGACGATTTCACTGTATACATTTTGGGGTGTGCTAATATATAGGACTAATAGGATCTTGGTCAGATGACATTCTTAAGTGACCAAAACAAACTATATGTGCAATACCAAGCCATAACACTTTGGATTAGCTATGCAGATAAGATATTTATGAAAGCAATACTCTGCTGTCTGTATTTTAATGAGCATACTTATATCTTCTGATTTTTTTTTTTTTAATTTCTAGCTTCCACTGGCTACATTTTTGGTGTCAGAGTGCTGATAAAGAATCTTTATGTTGATGGATCAAAACGTATTCCTAAAGCTTTTCCTATTCTAGTACAATGGGTTAGATTCGAGTTTCTCAGCTGCATTAGTGAATTTGATCCTAAATCACGTTTGAGGTGCACAAACTGGGAAGACCTGCCTAGCCTGACCAGCTGTGGTGACTTAGTTCAGAAATCAGTTAGACAGTGGAATGATGACAGGAAAAAATCATGCAGTATTTCAGGAAGGAAAGTATAACCTTGAGATTGGTATGAAATGCAGCACACAGTTTAATGCCTGGGTATTTGCTTGTTTGTTTTCTACTCTTTTAGTGTAGCATCCTTGGAAATAACCTTAAAGACCTGGTGGATAAATACCAGCATTATGAAGATGCTTCATCTGGACTTTTGTCAGGTCTTCAGGCCTCTGAAATAGCTGTGAACAAACAACTGTCAGAGCCAATTGCAGTGGATCCCAAAAATCTCCAAAGACAACTAGAAGAAACAAAGGTGAAAAGCTTTAAAACGCAGACGTACTTTTGTGCTAAAAGGAACTGCTTTTTGTCTAAAAAACAGCATAATGTAATATAATCCAAGTGGCTGTAGGCCAAATTCTTGCCTTGCATGTGGGCATGCAACTTTTATAGTTCTGAAATTCAGCTGTCCAGAGTGTTACCTGAAAAGCACTGAGGTGAAAAAAAATGAGGGACCAAGATGCCATTAGCAGTGGTGAAAGCAAGATGTGTTTCATATTGCTTAGCAAATGATAGGGTGAAATCTGGAAAGTTTTTGGACTAAGAAAGGATTTAGTGACTCCAGTTTGCTATCAGAGTAGGGCTTGGGACTGAGTTCCTGATACAGAAGATGTTGATATTTGGTGTCAGTGACTCTTGCTTTTTTCTGTTCACATTTGTGTATTATTGCACTATGAAAGGGATCATACTGAATAAGCGGTGCAATGGGACTAGTCTGTTTGCCTGCTTCTGTTATAGCCAGTACTATATGCCCTGCAGAGAGTGAATATAACATAATTTGCGCTGCACAGAAAAGCGGTATTTTGGTGGGGTTCGGGTTTTTTCCCCATCTGAGGGAGTAACTGACAACTTTATGTAAATCCTAGTAGAGGCAAGACAGATTAGTGATGGGGCTTGTGAAGGTAAAACTCTGGTTAATTGTGTAAAATGTAGGTTTACAGAAGACTTTAGAAACCTAGGTATAAAGTGAGTTATATAAAGTTTCATACAGTCTGTAGTCTTTGAACTGACTCTTAACATTTTCATAAACGCATTCAATCATCTATACTGTAATTAAAATGCAGGATTATTTTTCAGTGAGCAGACTATTGGTCGGGCATTTCCTCGCTCTCTGTCTGTACTATGTGGAGTATCCACGCAGGTCTGATGTTTGCTATTGACAAATGATGGTCAACGGCTCTTGGAAAGTGTATGCTTTAACCATTTCTCTCACATCAGCCTGAGCAGTAGTACCTTTACCACATGGTATCTTTCAAATCTGCCACTGGAATTGCCCAATGTTTTGGTGCATGACACATCAGAGGGGACAAATCACAGAGATGTTGTAAGACAACAAGATTAAAAGTGTAAATTTTGAACTCCTAACAGGGGAACAATTTAGGTACGTTTGTGCTTCCAAGCACTAGAAAAGTAGGAATAGCACCAATTACAATTTGAAGCTTAATTTAAACTTTTTGTTCCTTATGCCAAAACGAATTATATCCTGTATAATGCCAATTTTCATGCAAGTAATACAAAAGGAGTGAGTACTGGGGTTCTTTTATGAAACGCCTACATGGATTACTTCCCACACAAAAGAGCACTCAATGAATATGAGCTGGGAAGAAGGGAGAGGGTACAAAGTGTCAAAAGATTCAAAGGAAGGGAAAAGACAGGAGGCTGAAGAAAGAAAGCCAATTAATGAAAGCAAAAAAAAGAGTATTTCTGAAGAAGTCAGGTGTTGCAAGTTAAAGCTGTCCCTTGTAGCCAACACATGCAGCTGATAATCCAGCTAGACACAGCCCTTGGCAGCATGGTGGGGTCTAATCTTTTCATGGGGATTAACTGTTCTTCAGAATATTCTTCAGTGCCTCTGGCATCAGCTTGGTTGCTTTCTGTCAGCGTATAAGGTTTTCTTGTACGTCTTTTTTTTTTTTTCCCCTGCACAAATACAGTATATTTCTCTAGTGTAAGGAAAATTCCTCTTCAGGTCTATCTGAGTTTTATTGTGTCAAGTGGGTCAGCAAGACATCCTATATTCTGGCATACTGTTGTGCTCTGGATACCAGTGCTGAATGCACTGACATGACTTCTTTGTCCTGTCAGGGCAGATGGGATTACGTTTTGAATCGTATGTTCATTGAGTTAGTGTGAATCAAAAAATAAATGAGAAGTCCTTCATTTTGGACTTGTATAAAGTTCAAGTGAATCAAGACAAAGATACATTATATACATTATCTACACTATGACAGAGGCCTGAAATAATTTAAACACTATTCACTCTAAAGTACTTTTATAGACTGGAGACAGAAAGCCACTTTCAGAAGTTGGTACAGCCTTCCTGTCTTTCTCTGTTGACTCTGGAGTCAGTCATGGCTGGGCTAGGCTCTAAACCTGTGTTCCTTGGTTAAATGGACAAACCTAGGCAAAATTCGGTGGCACTGGCTCCAAGAGGTTCCTAAACTGTGAAGGCAATCATCTTGTTTCAAGCTATTCCTGTTTATGCTACGATATCAGCCTGATCCTTTGTCAATGCCACTGATGGTGAATGTGTGACTACTGCTGATGACTGGTAGTTTTTCTCCCTGAATTGTTCTCTGATGCTGAGTTGAAAAATATGTTTGTTTTTCTTTTGGATAGTATATGAGTCTGTACAAGTGGTTTTTCAAAAACAATCAAAAAAACGCATTTTGAAGTTACATGCAAGAAGTCGGTTGAGTCAGAGAAGCATTGTAAAACAGAAGATAAAAAAAATGTTGAATAAACTAAAACAAGGGCCAGAAGGTCAACAGCAATCATAGCCACTGGTGAAGATTGTTCTCAAGGAGAGGTCACAAATTGAGTTAGTTTATTTCCAGCACTAAATTTAGGTTGTATGGCCTATCTCAAGCCTTGTATGTGTAACTATTAGCTGCGTTGAACGCATAACTGATAATTGTTGAATTTTACAGGTTCTTCAGGGACAAGTGTCTAACCACCAAATTGCTGTAGAAAAACTGAAAAAAGCTGCTGAAGTGTTATTGGATACAAGGGGAGAACTGACACCAGACAAAGACGAGATTCAGAAAACACTGGGTAAAATGTTTACTTTTCTTAATACCTTGTTATCACTTATGTCTGCATGCAGGTACTGGAAGAAACAAAATACAGAGTTTCCACATTCCTGTGTCACTGTTCAAGTCCATGTTTTGTTGAGTCATAAGCTATTACAACACAGTAACTTCATTGTTGGTCTGTCTCCTATATTGATCCATATGCTTTTCACTTAAAAGCTGTCGTTCTATTTTTGACCTTTTTTTTTTTTTCCCCAGAAATAGGGATTATGTTTAATTCCCATGTTACAGATGGGTATGCCAAACAGTTCGTGATTTGCCAAGGATCATAAATTCTCCAATAGGAAGGAGCTCATTCATGTTCAAGAAACATGACTCCAACTATCTGTTTCCAAGCAATTATTTGAAGTTTGCTTAACCAAGGAGTTATTTCCTCCTGACTTCAAGAAATTGTCTGTGATGGGTTGACCTTGGCTGGCTGCCAGACGCCCACCTAGCTGCTCTCTCTGTCCCCTCGCCCAACAGGATGAGGGTAGAAAATAAGATGGAAAAGCCCATGGGTCGAGATAAAGACAGGGAGGCCCACTTACTGTCGTGGGCAAAACAGACTTGACTTGGGGAAAATTAAATTTCATTTATTACAAAATAAAATTGGTTTTGATAGTGAGAAACAAAGACAAATTAAAGCAGCATCTTCCTCCCACCCTGCTCTTTTTTCCAGGCTCACCATCACTCCTTCCTTCCCAACTATGCGCACTTCCTCCCTGCCAAACAGGGCAGGGTGGATGGGGCATGGGTGGTTGTGGTCAGTCCATCACAGCTCCTCTCTGCTGCTGCTTCCTCCTCACACTTTTCCTTTCTCCAGAATGTGTCCTCTCCATGGGCCGAAATCTTTGAGGATAATCTTGCTCCAGTGTGGGCTCTCCACAGGCTGTAGTTCCTTCAGGAAATACCCACCTCCTCCAGCGTGGGATCCTCCATGTGCTGCAGTGTGGTTATCTGCTCCAGCATGGCCCTCCACAGGCTTCAGGGGAAGCTGTGCTCCAACACCTGTAGCACCTCTTCCCCCTCTTTCTTGTCTGACCTTGATGTCTGCAGGGCTGTTTTTCACACTTTCTTTATGCTCACTTCTAGTCCCAGGCAACATTTTCCCCTTTCTGAAATACATGTTCCCAGAGGCACTCCCAGCTTGGCTGAGGAGCTCAGCTGTGCTGTGTGGTGGATCAGTTGGAGCTGGCTGGAACCATCTGTCTTTCATGGGGCAGCCCCTGGCTTCTTCTCACAGAGGCCAAAAACCTTGCTGCTACCAAAACTGTACCACCTACACCCAATACTTTTTCCTGTCAATTGTGAAAAGTAGCACAGCATGACATTCACCACTGTCTGAAGTTTGAAGAGTCTCTATATGTATCGCACAACTGTCTCTTACTGGAATCCCTTAAGTAACTTGCAGAGCAACAAACCAAAACAACTGTCTGCTTGCTACTTTGGAATTGGTGGTGAAACTCCATGGGAGGTACATGAAACTTGTAACTTTCAGAGGCTTATTCGGAAAGTGTTGAAGATCTAATGAAGAACCACCTAGAAGAACCTTTCAGCTCTAACAATAACATAAGAGACATAATTGTAGAAGAGCTGTCTTAGTACTCTGCTATTTTATTTCTTGGGAACAGTCAACAGCTGTCATAAACTACAGCTGTATGGGAAGCAGCTTCTAAAAGCTGGGGAGCGCAGCTTTAAGATGCTCCTTTGTGCTGTGGGCTTCTTGGCTGTATTTGAAGATTTTGATCTTTGCTTGTGTGTTTTTACTGAATATAGCTGATGTTTTTGCTTTGTTCTGATGTAGGCAATTTTTGACTCGCACTTACCTGGTGAGAACTGGTAAAATGAGTTAAAAGCTTAGTTTGGCTAAAGGAAAAAAATGAAATATATTTTCTCCTTATCAGATGATATTGTGGAGAGGTATGACAATTTATCCAAGTCTGTGAATGAAAGGAATGAGAAGCTCCAGATAACTCTGACACGATCCCTAAGCGTGCAAGATGGTTTGGATGAAATGCTGGATTGGATGGAAGGAGTTGAAAAGAGCCTTGAAGAACAAGATCAAGTGCCTTTGAATTCTGCTGCTATTCAGGATATTATTAGTAAAAGCATTGTAAGTAGCATTCTGTGAAAGAAGAAATATTTGTTTGATAATTCAGACTTCAAGAAAGAATTAAAATCTTAGTTTGGCACCTTTAATAGATTCAGAATACTTTATAAAGAGGACTGTTGTGTGAAGTGAAACTGCACATAAGGATTTTTGTAGCTGAAGCAGACAGATCTACAGTGATAGTGTAACTGTACTGATCTGTTGCATCATATGGGGGACCGGTTTCATGTCTTAAAATTTAGTTACAAGCAATACAAAGTAGTTCTTGCTTGTTTCAGGTGCTAGAACAAGACATTGCAGGTCGCCAAAGCAGCATAAATGCTATGAATGAAAAAGTGAAGAAGTTCACAGAAACAGCAGATCCATCCACTGCATCCACACTGCAAGCTAAAATGAGTGAACTTGCAGGACGGTTTTCTGAAGCAAGTCACAAACATAAAGAGAAGCTTATTAAAATGGAGGAGTTGAAGACGAAAGTGGAGTTATTTGAAGGTCTGTCAGAAAAACTTCAGTCATTTCTAGATGAGAAGAACCAGGCACTCAGTGAGACGGAGGCACCAAGGAAGGATGTTAGTGAAGTGTCTCAATATATGCAGGTACTGTATATTTGCACATACTGTGCATTTCTAATCTAACTCATCTAAGTGATTGAACAATAAATAAGGCATGCTTGTTTCCCAACTTTGATTGGTTAGCTGAAATCAAGAATTTAGTTTTGAACAAGTGATTGTAAAGTCTAATATGAAGGATGTAATGCTGTTTTGCAGGAAGCTAGTTTAGAATTGGCACAACATAAGAAGGATCTGGAAGTTTTGCAGCAGCTTCTTGAAGAACTTTCGTTCCATGCTCTTCCTGGAGATAAAGCATTGGTATTAGAAAAAGTAAATGCATTGTCAAAGAAATTCAGAGAGGTAGAGGAGACAGTAAAGGAAAAGTAAGTTGAATAATTAAAGTGTTTCCACCTTGGCTAATAATACAGTGTGAATGTTGCGATGACTGGTACCCTCTTGCATGCAGTCTCAAGGGATTGCAGTTAACCACAGAGTACAGAGGGTTTTTTATTAAAAAAAGAAAAAAAGATATCCTATTTGGAAACACCTCTGTAGTTAGTCTGATGCCTGTGTAGTTAGTGTGTCTGGTTCAAGAGCTCTAATGTTGGCTGTAAAGACAAGTAACTCTTCAAATTTTGTGACATTCACAGGAGTCCTGTCAGTTCTAAGAAAACCATACTTCTCGCCTTCTCAGATAGAATATGAATTGCTGCTTGTGCATATTGCTTTAGAGTACTGTTTAGAATCAGGCTGCAAAGGAAAACTTGAGAAATTATTAGAGCATCCATATAAATCACCTGTACAGCAAGACTAGATTTTCCACATTCTGCTCATATCCATAAAATTAGGTTTTGCGACTCTTTGAATTTAGGAATAGCAATACCAGATTGATAATATCTGTTGGTTTAATTATCCGAAGGAATACAGACATTCAGTATTCAATTTCTTTTGTTGTCTTTAATTGTCTAGAGAAGAGGATGTATCATCTTGTCAGAAACAAATGGATACTTTTGAGCTCCTTGTAGAATCATTAAAGAAATGGATAAAAGAGACAACAGAACGAATTCCAGCAGCGCAACCCTCTCTGAATACAGAGGAGTTAAAGAAACCTTTGGAAGATACATTGGTAAGACATTGTAGATGAGAAGCGAACTAGGGCATCTATTAGTAACATAAAAGTACAGACTTAAGAGGTAAGCAGTCACAGTAATTGGGACTAGGGAGCCTGCAGTCTACATTTACATTCCCATTTCTTTTGCAAGTTTGGATATCCTGCAGGGGATTTCCAAGTAGCAAGGTTATTCCTTTCTTTATGCTGGATCTTTTAAGTCTGAAATCAGTTTTGTAGTGAACAAATGACTATTTTTCTTAACCAGAATTTAAAAGATGAATGGACATTAAAAGCACCTGAACTGCAGAAAATGAATAGCAGAGGAACATTGCTGTGTAATCTAATTACTGCTGTGACTTCTCCTGCCAAACTGAGAGCAGTTGCAAAATCAGGTATGCATTTGTATATCAGGTAAGCCTAACATTTTAGGAGTTCTTAAAACCTTTAAGACAAAAATTTAAATATTTCACCCTTGGATTAGCTTTCTGAATATGATGGCTTGTGAGGAGTCAGTTAGCCATGTCTGTTCTGACCATCGTTTGCTGTGACTATCATTTAAACCATCTAACTGCTGTACACATTCTGATTTCTTTACACTGCTAAAATAGCATAAAAGCACTTCGGTGTAAATGATTAACAGGTCCTAAAGCTGTTATTTCAGTATGTAATTCCCAGATAACGAACAAAATTAACAATATCACAGTTGCCTTCACCTCATCCCAGAAAAGTTCTGATAATGAGAAACTGACTTATTCTCATCGGTGTTCAGTTCTTCACATATCCACCAAGTCTGCAAGTAGGACAAATACAAACCTTTCAAACCTCTTTGCTGCCACAGAGAGACCTCTTTCATGGTCGCAAGGCTATTCTGTGTAATGCCAAACAAACACATAAAGGTTTGCAGAGTCATAGGGTTTTTGTTAGAAGGGTGATAAGGACATGGTTTATTTCAAAATTGAGCCTAGGTGAACATTATCATCCTGATAGGATAGTATAATTAATGCTAGTCAATGTTTCAGTTGAAACAACAACACAGAAGGGAATCAGCTCCATATCCCAGCGTGACTTTCTTGGGCCAAAATGTGTTTCCAGTCTGGAGCTTCAGCTAAATTGGTAATCTGATTGTAAAGACAGCAAATCTATTTCCATGATTTTCTGCACTCTAGTGTTTAAATGTTAATTTGTTTTACAGAAACCAGTAATTTCGCTAAGTATAATTCAAGCCATAGTTCAAGGCATGTGGGACCAAGGATGTTTTAAATGGCCATAAGCACATCAGTCAGTTCTTGAATTCATTTCCAGAACTAGTCAGTTCAAGTGTGTTGCCCTTCACTGATCATATGCAAAGGACTGGGAGGATGGGGACTGCCAGAGGATACCTATTTGGCAAGAGTAGAGCACTTTCTTTCTCACATCTCTTTGTAGTAGCTGCCTCTGATTTCATTCTTGTTTGGATTTTAAATAAAAATCTTTCAAAGAACATTTTGGAATGCTTATATGAGATGTTGAGGCTCCTTTTTCTGCCCCTTTTTCTACTCCTATGTATCCAAACAGAAAAATAATTAAATAACTAGCATGTAAGAGCAGCTGTAATCCTCCAGACTAGAGTATTCGCCCTCCTAGACAAGAGCTGTACTGTGTATCACTTAATCACAGTTATAAATACCAGAGTCCAGCTAATAGACCATGAAGACTTACAAGGCTCTGGCTGGGGCCTGTGACTTCTCTTATCTGGTTTATTTTCTGTTGCCATTCTCCAGCTGCCACTAATGTGGTCCTCACTGTCCAGCTGGTACTGTGGGGTGGATGCATAGCCTTTTCCAAGGCAACCGTTAATCTTTCTCTGTTAATTGCTCATCTGGGAATACATATGTGCAGGAGAGCGGGAAGTGATTCTCCTTACAGTTGTCTGTGGCTTGACCATGTGCCCCAGCTCTGTGGTCTGACAGCGTTTTACAAAGCCATGTAGCCCTGGTCCCAGAGGCTTTGAAATTATGTTTAATTAGTAGGAGTGCCTGGGTGAGTGGCTGCCTTCGAGTGCCAGAAGGGACTCCACAGTGCAATCCCTGTCATGGTGCGTGTGGTCAACATGACAAGGTAGGGAGGGATTCGTCCGGTTGGTATCGAGAGCTTTTTGTGCAGAGATAAGGTGCTGCTTAATCATAGAATCATTTAGGTTGGAAAAGACCCTTAAGATCATCGAGTCCAACTGTTAACCGAGTGTCAGCATTTGCCAGCTAGCCCTCCTCCAGGCCATACCCAGGCATTGCTGGGTAAAACCACGTTCTCAGTAGGCAGTAGGGAACACATTCCTTTTGGGGAGAGGAAGGAAGTAATGTTAACCATATGGATGTGAGTAGGCCTCACAGCTGGGCATAGACCTTTGTCCACTATAGTCATTTAACATAGTATTGTGAGCGGTAGGACTGTTTATATACATCATGCCTATGTGCGTACTTATATGTGCATCCACGTGCACACCCACTCACTATGCATATGCTGTGCATATGTGGTACCACTTACAGTATTAGCTGGCTGGAGCAGCTTAAAATGTAAAACAACCTTAAAATATATAAAACAGCTTAAATAAATTATTTGCTATTACAAGTTTAGCATTCAGATACTTCTTTAATGTTACAATGAGAGCTATGTATCATGTTTCGAAGAGGAAATGCAGTGCTGGGGTTTTGGTGAGAAAAGGCCCAGATAAGCATGGGACTTGGTTTGTCTTGATCCACAGGTGGCACAATGTTAAATGGTGATGGAGGAGCTCCAGGAACTCACGATTTCCTGAAAAACAAAGGTCAGTAAAAATTTCAGGATGTGATAAAAAAATGCACTTGCCAATTACTGTTAAATATATAAGTATTTTGTATATAAATCTGCTTGTAGCAGTCACTACTAGGCTGAAACTTGACATCACCATCACATAAGGAAACTATATTGACTAGGACATGATACTAAAATTAATTGTAAAAATACCTACCGTCAGTATTTTCTTTGAAGACAGATCAAATCTGGCTGTGTTTCTGAATCAGTATGTACTTCTGTAAATGTGTACAGGGATACAGGGATAGCTATTTTAATATAATCCATGGTTTTTGAGAAAATTCTAACAAGTGTGTATGTGGTTTGAAACTTTTTAACACTCACCAGAGTTCACAACACACACAGATAAACAAACATACACATACAAAGACACCCATTTTACATACATTCTACAGAATATACATACATTTTATGTACATGTTACAGAAACAAAGGAACTTATATAGGCACTTTATATGTGCTTATGCATAGCAACTTACCACGTCCTGAGTCTGCGTTGTCTGTTCTAAACTGCAGTCTACTCAGTACACAGTCTGCCTGCTGTGCTTTCTCAGTGATAAAACACATTTATAATGGTGCATGAATGTGAGCAAAATATTACTGCAGTAATGTTAGGCTGCCATATAAGTAACTGAGCTGTAATCCAGTATGTTGAACTTTTTGTCATGGCATTGTTGCTTAAAATATTAAAGTAACAGTGGGTAGAAAGACTGTAAGGTATTTGTGTACCTGTGTGTGTTAATGATTTCGGTGAAAATTTGGTTCCTATTAGCCGCTGCTAATAGGAACTTACATTAGGTCATTCAGGTGTAGTGTTACCACATTTAGAGTGAACGAGAAATAACTCTTCACATGTTCAGCAACTTCTTATTTGGAGGACTAAGTTCATGAAATGTCAGTATTGTTTGAAGGGCTTGTAACCTCTAACATAGTCTTTGTGCATCTCTCCTTTTACAGAACTGACAACTGTTCAACAAGCTATGTCTGATGTCAACCACAGTTATGAAGATTTGGGAGTTTTATTGAAGGAAAAGATTTCAGAACTAGAAAGTATGCTTTCAAAAATGCAGAATATTCAGGAAGAATCAACCTCAATGATGCAGTGGTTGCAAAAAATGGACAAAACTGCATCAGATTGGGAAGCTGCTCCAACTGATAGTGAAGCGGTTAAAGCCCAAGTTGAGCAACATAAGGTACTTTGTGCCTTCAAAAAATACTCTTTCTTGCAGTTATGGGGCAAATACTATTCGAACAACCAATATCTCAGCCTAGCTTAATGTTGCAGAGAGTATTTGAATGATCCTAGTAAGCACGCCAGTCAGGCTTAGAGCAAATCTCATAAACTGGGTCAGTGGAGTAAAAGGAGCGCTGTCTCACAGAGGAGGAGTTGTGCAGGTCAGAAAATAGTAATATTGATGGCCAGTTTAACTAGGTGAGGCTGTATTGATTATGCAATAAATTTTTTTTATTTCCTTAGTGGTTTAGAAATATATACTGGATTGCTTCTAAGATCGGAAGGGCTATATCTATCCAAAAGCTGTTTCTGCAGCTGCTGGTTCGCTGACACTCCACAGACCTCCCGGTCTCTGCAGCTGCAGCGGCTTATGCTTATTCCAAGGCAGTGTTTCTCTTCAGCAGCCACGTCGTGCTTGTTAAGTTATATAGCTCCACAACAGTCTCCTCCCCCCTTTTAAATTGATATGAGAAAACCACTGAATCAGCAGTAAGCTTCTGCCCTGTTTCAGCATTGGAGACTATGCTTCTCTAGCAGTGAAGGGCAATATTTACACATGGAAAGGTTCATCTGTAAAGGGAAATGTAATGGGTAGGGCAAGTTCTTCCCTTGCCTTTGATTGTGGATAAACAAGGACAGAATTTGATTAAACTGAGGTACTTATTTTATATTTGGCAGGTCATGCTTAAAAATTAACCTGAACAGCTACTAACTTTCCTCAGACTTGGACAACATTCAGTCCTAAAACTCAGACTACATGTGGAAGAAAACTAGCTCCTTATTTTTTAACAGCGAATGTGCAAATCTAACATGATCGTCTTACCTTCAGTATAGTAATAGGAGAGTATTCACAGCTAAGTGGAAAACTGAGTGAGTGCTCAGGCAACAGTCATCCTTCTGGTGCAGTTGAACCTTTCACTAAAAGTTCTAAATCAAGCACGGATTTATTCGGTGTTTATTTTAGTGGGGTTTGGATAATTAAAATGCGGTTCCATGGGGCAAGCTTTGTTACTTAAGAATATTCATATAGAAGCCCTTTGCCAGGCATAAGGACTGTTCACTTCTGTCTGTAAGAGCAGCATGAATTAGGAATTGCTGGGGCATCTCAGTCTCCTGCTAGGTCTACACTTTAAGCTATGGTGCTCTTTAAACTATAGTTCTAGATGATCTACAAGAAGCATTCTATCTGTGATAGCAGG
Source organism: Pluvialis apricaria (assembly GCA_017639485.1). NCBI lineage: Eukaryota > Metazoa > Chordata > Aves > Charadriiformes > Charadriidae > Pluvialis > Pluvialis apricaria. The sequence continues at coordinate 101,974,283 of CM030009.1, forward strand.
ACTTCGCTGAGGTAAATGAGGCTACACCACGCTCCTCTCTGTTGGTGCTAGCTGGGTTATTTGCACTGTCAACTGTGGTGTGCGTTAGTCAGTTTGCCTTCTGTACAAGAACACATTCCGAGTATATGTGAATATGATGGGACCTAGTGGATCTTACCTGAATTCTTCTAGTTCTGTCGCTGGTTCAACTTAAACAATTATTATTCATATAGTTTAAATCTGTCAGGTTATCTCTTCCAAAAAAATTGACATACACCATTGCAAATTGTTTCAAGATTCATAGCAGAAAAGTAATATACAAGTGCTAGATATTTGTTGTTTGTCTTCATGCTTGGTATCTCAGTATTATGCACTTCAAACTTCCACTTTACTGTTCTTCTTAGTCTCTTATTTATTTATTTTATCACTTGACTTTGCAGCTTTTTGAAACTGAATTAAAGCAAAGTGCGAATAAAGTGCAGGAACTAAAGGACAAAGTGACAGAGCTGTTGGAGAAGAACCCCGATTCTCCTGAGGCACCCAAATGGAGACAAATGTTGGATAAAATAGGTACTTCAGCAAAGCTGTGTTATAGCTCAGACTGATTTGGAAGTTGTTTTATTAGGAGCTTTTTAAATGCGTTAGAAATCACTAGTATTTTTCATATCTCGATCCCTCCTAGCCCTTAAACTCTGTGGAAATAACTCCCTTTACAGGAGTGTAGATGTGGAGTAATTCTGCTGAAGTCCATGGGCTTTGAATTTGTATCAGTGCAACTGAGAGAGGCTACAGCTTGACTCCCTGTTTGAGAGGGCTTTGTCTTTTTCAAACAGTGTGTGGCTAAAACTTGACTAGTCAGTTATTGCTCCAGATATGCATGTTGTTCTTAAAAAATAGAACAAAGTAAGTTAATTCTAATTTCATGGAAAGAACAGTTTGAGTTGTTGGTAATGCTTTTCTGCATGATTTTTTCCTATGCACTAGTGGCTTTTGTTATTGGTTTTGGTGGCTTTTTGCCATTTTCTAAAAGTGATTCCATAAATTTAGCTAAAAAATATTGGAAATTACCGTGTTTGGACAATGGGTTTTGAGATACTGCACTGCATAATTTTCAAGAGCTTTTAAAAATTCTTTTTAGGTTTGTCATATTTTAAATAAATCATAGGTCAATCTTGTTTCATACTGACAGGCATTTCTGTAGCTACACCAATAGTAGTTTTAAAGCTGAGATTTTTTACGATCTGTCCTGTTTGTAAGTGAAGCTCTGAAAAGTTTAAGTAGCAGGTAAGGTCTCCAAGAGAACTTGAGTACTGTTGGCAGGGAATTAATACAGAATGAGCAGAGGTCAAAGACAGTGAAGTGGCAAAAGAAACTGAAAAAACACAGGTGAAATTCAGGGACAAGAAGAGTTAGCAAAATATCAGAGCTGACTGAGCAAGCACTGACAGTATCACAGAGGGAAGGGGGAAGTTAAAAGACAGCAAGACTCAATGGCTGCTCTGGAAGCCGCCTTCTACAAGTGTAAGAGACCATAGCTTGCCCTAGGTGTGAACCTAAGCTCACACAGCACTTTTGAAACACCTATGTGCAGAGGTATTCTCATTGCCTGTCATTAGGTATCTGGTTTAGATGTTTAAATGAGGCAGTTAATCTCCACAGGCTCCTAATACAGACACTTGAAAGAGGTGTGCTCCTTCAGAGAGCTGTTCAGAGTAGAAGACTTAGGGTTTCTGCTCACCCTTGGAAAAGTGTCTTTCTTTTTACTGAATAAGTGGTAAGTTTTCTATCTATGTCAGGCACTGAAGTTATAACTGAGTACAGCCCTTTGGCTTTTATGTCATTTGAGAGCAAAGCCTAAATTTGGTGGTGTTTCACTTAGTAATATTCTAATCCAATTTTATTACATGTTGTATATTCATTGGTCTTAAAAATTCCGCATGTGGCTGTGCTAAACTGCAGACGTTCATCCGAGTGTATATGAATCTGACTGTTAAAAGATGTATTTGCCGAGTCACTGCAATAAGGCATCTGGAGTTAATCAGCGAGAAGCCTTATTAGAGAGCTCTGTTTATGTTTCATATATAGTCTGCTGTCTGACAGCCCATCTGCTTGAACACGCATGCGATATGTTAACATTATCGTTGTTAGATTCCAAATGGAAATACCTCAGTCAAGTTACATCTGAAAGACAACAAAAACTGGAGGAATCTTCGAATTACGTGACACAGTTCAATACAACAGAAGCTCAGTTAAAGCACTGGCTTCTAGAAAAAGAGCTAATGGTCAGCGTGCTGGGGCCGCTCTCAATTGATCCTAACATGCTGAATACACAAAAGCAACAGGTTCAGGTGAGTCATGCCAACGTGCATTGTTGATTTAAGTTTCTTCTGCTTTTTTGCTATTAGCAAAGTACTATTTCGCATTTAGGTAAAGTACAGCACAGTTGGTTTGAGCTATGACATTTGTTTATCAGCAAATATCAGCTTAAGTCCTTTTGACTACAGTATTTACAAGAGAAAAATTATTATAAGAGCGAAGGGAGATCAGAACAGCTAAAGGAAAAAATGTTGAGGAGATACTGAACCTCTGGTACATTTTTGTGTTTTGACCACACTGTGGTTTCTCTATAGTCAAATGAAAACGTCCCTTTGAAATTTTATTAATTTGAGTGTGTACGTAACATTTGATGGTCAGTCCTCATATACCATCTATGCTGCAGAACTAGCTTTTTGAGGTTTTATTCACTTGACTATGCCAGTAGCAAGTAAAATTTTGATGGCAAGTGAAATGCAGCACTGTGACTAGATAATGGGGCCAAGAGTGTGAAAGACAGAAGAAAAAGTTTAGTGAAAAAGTGGAGTAGTTTACTTACAGAAATACAGCAAACTGCAGACAAAAGAAACAAAAGTTAAATCAGATAAAGTTGCAGAAACTAGAAAATTTAATTTCAAACATTTCTGTTGCTGCCAGTTAAGCTATGATGAGAAATAACATTTTTATTTCGAAAAAATATTATTAAAGCTGGAATATCAATGTTGATTAAAATGAAGTGTTTAAAACATGAATTATATTCTAATACTATGTGAAAATGACTTAATATTGGTTTGTAAGTGCTTCAAAAATCTAGACAGCTGGCATAAGACTATAATGTATCACTTAACAGTCCTTAAAAGTTAAACCTAATTGACTTTGAAAGAAAGGGTTCGGAATGTTCTGTAAAGTGAAACCATGATATTTGTTCCTTTTTCTGCAAGCGCTATGACTTACTGTCAAAAAAAAAAAAAAATACTGGGAACTAGTGATGTAAACTTTAAAGATCTTAAGGTATACATTCAGTCATTTTGTGAATTATCCAAATACTCTCTGTGCTATAATAATACATTGCAATATTATGTCAGAACACACCTTCTTTGAAGTTCTAAAGACAAATATTGAAACTGTCGACACTGCTTGAAACTAAATAGCGATTATTTAACTTGGTATGGTTACTTAATTACTGTAGTATTAACAGAATTCATTGTTTACTTGCATCTGCTGATTGCATTTCTATTAGATTTCTATTAGGTTCTTTGATGTAAATGCTTGGAAACAACACAGTTTATGTGTAGAAGATGCAATTATTTCACTGGCTTTTGAACTCTAAGATTGATTACTCAATAAGAGAGCTTAGCTGCGACACATTCTATAAGAGTTTTGTCAGAAGCACTTTACTACTTCTTTTCATGAGAAAATTAAAATTTTCTTTCTTCCCAGATTCTGCTCAAAGAGTTTGACACCAGAAAGCCACAATACGAGCAGTTAACTATGGCTGGTGAAGGGATTCTGAAGAGACCTGGTGAACATCCACCCTCCCATGAAATTGTAAAAGAGCAACTGGCAGCTGTGGCACAAAAATGGGACAGCTTAACTGGCCAACTGAGGAACAGATGTGACCGAATTGACCAAGCCATTGTGAAGAGCACAGAGTATCAAAGTCTACTCAGAAGTCTGTCTGATAAGCTAAGTGCCTTGGATAGCAAACTAAGCAGCAGCCTGGCTGTGAGTACACAACCTGATGCTGTGAAACAACAACTGGAAATTGCTAGAGAAATGAAGGAGGAAATAGAACAGGAAATGAAGAATATAAATGCAGCTCAAGCTCTTTGTGAAGAGCTGTCAACGCTGGTTGGAGAAGAGTATTTGAAAGCAGAACTTACGAGACAGTTAGATGGCATCTTAAAGTCATTTAAGGATATTGAGCAAAAATCAGGTTAGTATTTATTTTAAGAAAAATAGTAACTAAGGCATAAAGTAGAGCATCATAGTCTTATTTGTCTTCATAGACATGTTGAGTGAGCTGAGCCTAATGCCAGCTCTCTATCCAGTCCAACCCCCAGACAGTACATTAGAATTTAGGAAAGTCTTCATACCTTGAAATGGTAAAAACAATGCTTGGGATCTCTAGTGAACAGTTTGGGAGAGAATTTGAAGCACAATAGCAGGGCTGCTTTTCTCACCTCTTCAATCAGGTGCATCTTCACTGAATTAGAATACTAAAAGAGGATGCTGTTCATTAAGCTACCTAACTGCATAGGTGCAGAGTATAAACCGAAATTGTGATTTTTAGGCAAGCACCAGTTAGTGGCTTGATGAAACATGGTGGTAATTGTATAAAACTGCCTGTAACAGAAGGGGCCAGGTATGTCTGCAGCATTCCCTTACCCTGTGAACAGCAGAACTGAGCAAGTAATACACTGCAAGCAATGTCATACTTTGTTCTCCCTAACAGCCTCAGCTTTAGCTTTTTAGTTTCCTCTGGTCATGAGGAACTTCAGAGGGCCTCCCTAAGAATACATATTGCCTGCAGGTCATGAGTTAGACAGCACTAGGCTAGATTACTTAATATTCCCTGTGATTACACTTCGTAATACAATGAAACACAACTGTGTTTTTTACTCCCGAAATCTGCCTGAATGGGATTCATGTAGACACAGGCTGGCTAAGCTCACCTTATGCGGTTCATGTCCAAATGCCTTCACTGCTTTGCTGTAGGACAGGCACAAGTCTGTCCCTTGCAAGAAAGTTGGTTGACTTGGTTGTCTTCCAGTTAAACGCCACATGCTAAGGACCATCTTTCCTTTCGTTAATAACCATTCATAATAGAATCAATATTAATTATTATTTCTTCACTGAATACTAGCAGGTTCTGATAATGAACCTCTGTGCTGTCTTCTCTTTTGTAGATAACCATGTTCAGCAGCTTCAGTCAGCATATGCCGCTTCTCATCAGTTCCAACAAATGTCTAAGGACTTTCAGGCCTGGCTAGGCAAAAAGAAAGAAGAGCTGAACCAGGCTCGTCCTGTATCAGCCAAACTTGACACCTTGCAATCACTAATTGAAGAACAGAAAGATTTTAAGAAGACCATGACTGATCAGATTAGTTCATATGAAAGAATTGTTGCAGAAGGAGAAAGTATTTTACAGAAGACTCAAGGAGCTGACAAAGCAGCATTACAATCCCAAATTGCTACACTCAGAAGTAACTGGGATGAAATGAATAAGCAGGTAAAAGAAAGGCAAGAAAAATTAACAGATTGTCTGGAGAAAGCCCTCAAATACAAGCAACATGTAGAAAATCTGCAGCCATGGATAGAGAAGTGCCAAAGCAACCTGTGTGAATTAAAAGTTGGAATAAACCCTGTTGAAATAGAGAATTCTATTGGTCAGGTGAAGGCCTGGCAGAAGGACCTGGATAAGCACCATGGGATGGTGGAGCTATTAAATAATACTGCTGAAAGTTTGCTCAGTGCAAGTCAAACAGATAAAGAAATTGTTCAAGAAGAAACTAAGGTGCTGAATCAGAAAGTGAATGCGGTCACAGAACAATTACATAAGAAGAGAGAGTGCTTGGAAAATATGGCTCAAAGGCTGAAAGAGTTTCAGGAATCATCCAGGGAAACTGAAAAACAGCTTAAAAGTGCCAAAGAACATCTGGAAGCTCACGACTCGCTTGGACCTCAGTCATTCAGTAACAAACACCTGACGATGATGCAGGCCCAGCAGAAAGCCTTGCAGGCTTTAAAGCCTCATGTTGATTTAGCAAAAAAGCTTGCCCAAGACCTTGTGGTAGAAGCTTCTGATTCAGCAGGTGTTTCTGACCTTTTGCTCCAAGCCGAATCTTTGGAGCGAGAATACACTGCAGTGAACCAGCAGGTTGAAGATAGGTGCTCCTTCTTAGAGACAAAGCTTCAGGGAATTGGCCATTTCCAAAACAGCATCCGAGAGATGTTCTCTCAGTTTGCAGAGTTTGATGATGAACTTGATAGCATGGCTCCAGTGGGGAGAGATCTCGAGGTACTGCAATCACAGAAAGAGGACATAAAACGTTTCCTGAAAAAGCTGGAGGATCTTATAATGAATAATGAAAATGCTAATAAAAACTGTAAAATGATGCTAGCCACTGAAGCTGAAGCCTCTCCTGATCTTGTTGGTATAAAAAGAGACCTGGAAGCTTTAAATAAACAGTGCAACAAGCTACTAGACAGAGCAAAAGCCAGGAAAGATCAAGTGGAGGGTACTATTAGCCGTGTTGAAGAGTTTTACAGTAAGCTAAAAGAATTTTCCAGTCTGCTTGGGAGAGCCGAAGAGCATGAAGAGTCACAAGGTCCTGTTGGAATGGAAACAGAGACTATTAATCAGCAGCTGAATACATTCAAGGTAGGAAGATTTCTTTCTTACTACTATAAAGTATTTTACCACAATGCAATTTTTGTTAAATATCACAGTGATATTTAAGGGGTGGGTTTAGTGCAGACCCTGGAGAAACCTTGTTTCACAGCAGTCAGTTCTACCTGTATGCTTTTTATGTGTTTTAAATGGGATATCTTCTCGTGCTCCAGAGAAGCTTTCCTTTGCTACTGCTTGGCAAACATTGCTACCTTTGTGTCCCAGCTCACAGTTCCTGCGGCCCAGCTCCCTGTTCACCTCTCTTCACTGTCTTGTTTCCTTATCTTGTATCCTTATCCTGACCATCTTTTCTGGTTTTGAGAACTGAGTATTGTTTCTATTCTGATGTCCGTGTATTACACAAACTTTCTTCTTCACTGTGGTGTGAGACTCCAGTGTTCACATATTAACACGTATTAATGCGGCTCATCTGAGTAGTTTAGTTTTTTTCACGTGGGTATAGGCTTCAGCATATGTAGTTTTAAGACCTCACCTTTTGCCGTTTTCTGTTCTGATACTCTGGCCAGTTTTACCTCACTGAATCCCACCCTTACCTAGAAACATCCGAGTAAGAAGAAATCAGGTAAAATGAGCCCCTTTTTATACTGGGAGTTTACTCCAACATCCTTATCCAAAATGCACTTGGAGCTTCTGTGCGCAGCTTTTTTTATATGCCAGCTAGAAGTCCTCATCCAGCTCAAAAAAATGCATTGCAGTCATAGTGGGTGTTAATTATGCTTTGGTGCTGAAATGAAGCACAGATATTTGCCTGTTTTAGGTTACAATAAATGAATTTCCAGTGCTCACTGGCAAGATTTATAAATCCTACAGATGTAAGCAGTGTTTGAAAAAGATCATAAATCTACTGGCTATATAGTAGCACTGAATATTCTGTGATGCTTTGGTTTCATTTCAGTCTAATACTGATTTAAATGTTTGTGTGACTTCTGCGGTAGTTCACAGTTAATCATAAAAACAAACCTTCATAACAGGATTTGATAAACCATACTGTTAAAAAGATGACCTTGGAAAAAAGTCATTACACGCTTGGCCCAACAGAGGGTGCATTTTGCTCGTTTAAACTAAACCGTATTAGAAAGGAAAATTAAAACTGAAAACTCGAGTGTGGGAATTTGGGATGCAAGTTACTGTGAGTTTTGATGATCTTTCAAAAAGCATAAATAGAGACAAGAATCTTGAACAAATAGTTACATTATAAGGAGATTCCATTAGACTGGGGGATTAAAATTGTATGGCAGTGTGTCCTAACAAGTCTATCTCGATGCAAAAGAGAAACAAATGGCTTTTCTCTGTATATGGTTAGCGAGACACTTTGGATATTGGAAAATAGCAAAAGCTCTTACTTAGGCTGCCTGTACAGGATTTCAGTTGTAGCCAATTTGTGATCTCTAATTTTACCACATTTCTTGCATTTTCAAACATTAGGTGCAGCTTCAGGTCCTTGTTTCTATGTGTATATATATATATATATATATATATATCTTTTTTTGGCTACAAGGAACAATGCTTTTAGGGGGAAGCAGCCTGATGAGCAGACAGTGGAAGAATCCAGTTCCCTGTGCGTTGTCTCATTGCTGTACTTCATCAGGGCACTGGACAAGACACAGTGATCGTACAGTTGAGGAGTGAGAGGCTTCTCTGGTCTGTGCAGACCCGCGGGGCGATAGCGTCCAAAGAGCTTGTATGGTAAAAAGACCAAAAAACCTGGAAAGGCATAAAGGAGAACAGCGATCGCAGCATATTTATATCCAGACGTCTATTCCAGGGTTGTATTTATATTAGATATAATTATAAGCTTAGAAATGTGTTTTGCTCGAAGCAACTATTTTAGGCCATGCTGTTGCTTATGAGTGGAAACACAATGCCATTAAACAGGAGATGAAAAACGATGAAAAGGTGAAGGGGTTGTTTAAATAAGTGAAGAGCAAATGCAGGAATGAAGAAGCGGAGTGGGGAGCCTTTGAAGAAAGGAAATAGGAAGACCAGAATGGGAAGTTTTCCTAGGTGAGGGTGGTGGGTGGCAAAGGGGTGCTGCTAGCAGGAGGATCGGGATCAACGATTACTCACCTAATACTCGGTGTGAGTGCTACTGGGGCACAGCAAAATTACAGTAGGTAATGTACCTCTTCGTACTCTTCGCCCTTCCACAGAGCAATTTTACCTGAGGCAGCAAACCGTAGGGAGACTCTGGCTCCCACAAATCCTGCTCCACTCGTGGTGTATTAGCTCACATGTTTGTGCACGTACGCAAACACACACAACCTGAAAATGTGGCTGTGGCCGCAAAACCACAGTCTAGCTCCTTACGGCTTTAGCTTCTGTGGTCAAGTACAATCAACTTCTGTTCCTCAAGAGTAAAGCAAGAGAGTTGTTCTTTGGTAGATAGATTTATTCACATGAAATCTTCAGTCTCTTCAGGGAAGGATCTCGTGTAATGGGCCAGAGGTGTTTTTTTGTGGTTTGACCAATTTCTATGTACAAAGAGTTAGAGCTTTGTGCGTCTTCTTGGCATGACATTAAAATGCATAGTTATTTTAAAAAAAATAAACAGGCTTTGATTTGTATTTTTATAAATATATATAAAATACATATATACATATACATACTTGTTTTATTTATATTCCTTCTTTGTAATCTACTTATTCAAGTCAGTATAGAGTGTTAAATTGGAAGTATTTATTGTCAGTGTGAAACTATATTTATTTACAATGCAGATATAAAATTCGCATTCTGTAAATGAAAATCTCCAGTGGAGTTCATTTGAAATTAGAACCATGACTCTTACTTCACAAAGTACTCCAGGAAGAGTATAATCAAATGAAGAATTTGTCTCAATTAATATAAAACACACGAGATTAATTACTGATTAACTCTGTTTTGTTAGACATTTTTTCACCAAAGTCTACATGCAATGCATAGATGGGTACTAAAAGGGAATTTCAGTAGATGGGGTCTGTTGAGGTACGCTGAGTCTGCCACCATTCTTCAAAAGCAAAACACAAAAGAATTGTGCAAATGGGCTGAACGGAACGCCCTGGGTTTGGGTAGCCGCACAGTGCCAGGATGTTTGTGGTAAGAGCAGTATTTCCAGCTAGTTTCTCTCTGAAATAGAGAAAGAAAAAACCCAGAAGCTGAATTATTTTACTTCTTGAAAGTTTTGCACAATTCTTTGTCCTGCCATTAAAAGGCATTCTTCTTACTGAAACCAACATGGCACTGTTACAGCCTTCATCAGTATATGGTTCATTTGATTTTTGCTTTTATTTTTGAAACAAAAGTAGATGTAGTTGTTAGAGGTTGCCTTCTAATTGGACTTAATGGGAATTTTTAGCTAGCCTGAGTATTCCTGCCAATGAGCTTGGACTAAGATTTTAATTGGCTTATGTTCGTTGTGTAGAGAGTGGCTGTTGTCTGATTTTCGCTTTGAAGGCAGATAATGTTGAAAGAATAATCAGAGGTTTCTCTTCATGCTCAAAAAGAAGCTAGAAGTGTTGCATTTCCCATGCACTGGTTTACAAACCCTGGCATAAGATACTGACCTTCCTTGGGGGTTTACTACAGTTTACGACAGGTCTGGGTTGAAAAGCAAAGGCAAAATAATCAACTGTTTAAACCTTTTTTTGAAGTATTGCATTTGAAGGTGACTTGATGAGTCATCTAAAAGACTTCAGTAGATACGGTGAAAAATGGTGAAGTATTTTTAAAATGTTAATAAAATAATTATGCTGTTGAACAAATACAGACCAGTTTCAGTTACGTACTTCCCCTATAAAATGGTGCAGCACTCTCTGAATTCAGTAAGGACCTGTTTGGGGGTGTTTGGGGTGCAAATAACTACGGATGACAGGACTTCAAAAAACGCTTTTCTCATCTCTACCATTATAGTATGTATTCTCAACTAGAGAATCCAAAGGTATCTGTTTGGCATGTTTTTAATATGTTACGGCTGCTCACCAGAGAGGAGGAAGAGAGAATTGGTCTCAGGTGACTTCAGTGTTTTGGTACGTAGCTGACTGTATATCCAGCAAATCAATAAACAAGAAATGTGGTGTGTTTGTATTTCTTGCGTACAGTGGATCCTGCTCGCTGCTTAACACGGAAAGCTCCAGCTGATGGCACTTAATGCCCTATGTTAAGTTTTAGCACTAATTGCCATATGCTGTCCTTAAGCTGAGGTCTGAATTGTCGCCGTAACTGATGGCGGCTGTCACACAAGCAGCACGGGTCGCTGGTTCTTGGGGGTGTGGGTTCTACTGAGAGCAGCTCAGTCCTGACAGGTTCTCCGGTACTGTTGGCGAGTTACCCACGAGTCTCCCAACCCTTCACCTACGTGATTATGAGCAGGGAGCCTAGGTGCGAAGTGTCGGATCGTATTTAAAAGATGTATGTATCCCAAACCGGAATCTTTGTCCTGCTAGGCTGTTTTCGTGCAGCTCTAAGTCTCATTTTAAAAGTCTTCCGAATACAGATACTTTTTTTTTCCGACAGTTTAATGTTTCTTTCGGTGGCAGCGGGGCGGCCTGGCGCTGCCGCGTTCCTGGGACGGTGGTTGCCCCGTCAGACAAAGCCACCCCGAGCTGTTGCCTCCGAGCCGGGAACCAGACTCGAAGGGAATCAGAACTGGACTGAGCGTCTCTGCATGGCAAATGGAGTAGTGTGTAACTATCCCAAGACCTACAGACGAGTTTAGGGTGGTGTTTTTTTCAATAATGCACCGATAAACTTCCAGTTTAACTTCCGCGTGGAAGCGTCCATTTAAATGACGGCTTTATCAGCCGGGGTTGATGGGGACGGTGGTTAAAAGCCGCGAGTACCGTGACCGGAGTTTCTCTCGGCGGCTGGAGCGGTGCCGGCTCACCTCAGCGCGCCCCGCCGGCGGGGGCAATCCCGGCCAGCCGCCGGCCTGCGGCCCCGCTCCCGCTCCCGCCTCAGCCGGCTCCTGCGGCCCCGCTCCCGCCTCAGCCGGCTCCTGCGGCCCCGCTCCCGCCTCAGCCGGCTCCTGCGGCCCCGCTCCCGCCTCAGCCGGCTCCTGCGGCCCCGCTCCCGCTCCCGCCTCAGCCGGCTCCTGAGGCCCCGCTCCCGCCTCAGCCGGCTCCTGCGGCCCCGCTCCCGCTCCCGCCTCAGCCGGCTCCTGAGGCCCCGCTCCCGCCTCAGCCGGCTCCTGCGGCCCCGCTCCCGCTCCCGCCTCAGCCGGCGGCCTGCGGCCCCGCTCCCGCCTCAGCCGGCTCCTGCGGCCCCGCTCCCGCTCCCGCCTCAGCCGGCTCCTGCGGCCCCGCTCCCGCCTCAGCCGGCTCCTGCGGCCCCGCTCCCGCTCCCGCCTCAGCCGGCTCCTGCGGCCCCGCTCCCGCTCCCGCCTCAGCCGGCTCCTGCGGCGCCCACCGGCGGGCTGAGGCGGGCGTGATGTCACCGCCGGGCGGGCGGCGAGGCCTCCCCCCGGCCCGGCCCGACCCGGCCCGGCACCCCCAGAACCACCAGCGAGCAACGAAGGCGCGGGAGACTGAGGAGATAAGGAGGAGGAGGAGGAGGAGGAGGCGGAGGCGGGGGGAGCCCCCAGAGCGGCGCCGCGGGAGCGGGCGGGCCGGGAGCAGATGTTGCCTGAGGAGCGAAACGGGGCGTTTCTTACAGCTCGGCGCTGGGAGGGCGCCGCCGGCCCGCGGGAGAGCGGGGCGAGGCGGGGCGGAGAGCCGGACGGCGGCGGTCGCTGAGCACGGGGAGGGGGGATTGCCCTCCTTCGCTGCCTCCTTCGCTGCCTCCTTCGCAGCTGCGCTTCAGAGATGAGGAGGAGGAAGGAGCGAGGGCAGCGCGCTGGGTGCTGCCTGTAGTGGGGACCTGCCGAATGTAAACCTGCCGTGCCTTGCGGGGGGGGACACGCCGCGCTTGCTCCGCTCTGCGGTCGCCTTAAAGCAGCTCTCCGGGATGGTATTGGGAGAATCGGTGTAAAAACGTTTTGGTTTTTTTTTTCCGACCGTCTGCTCGAAGGACGCGTTTGGCTGCTAGAAAGTGATGTTTTCCTGTGGGACTTGTGGAGGCACCACGGACAAGCCCGGTACAAGAGGAGGAGGATAAGCTGCGTTTCGGATCAAGGTTATTTATAGTGACTGCCAAAAAAGTAAAGGGCTGGTTTATTATTCTTACTGTTCTGGATTTAACTTATTTCTCCTCCACCCCCCCTCCAAGATTTTCTCTGTGCCTTCGTCTGAACCATACACAGCCACTGTGGATTCGTGTCTTTTTAAGCTGCCGCACCATGTTTTATTTATAAAGGAGATGGGACTCTGCAAACCAGTTAAATGGATTACAGTTAAGCCGTCACCTACAGAAGATAATGTGCTGCCTTCTGTAACGCTTGTTCATTTGGAAGGCTTAATCGGGAGATTTCAGATACAGATTCTGACCTGGAAAAATAAATGAAGCCTTCCATGGAGTGTTTGAAATATTTGAGCCACTGCTGGGTTTTGCTATACTTTGTTTTTTTTGTGACATTGGAAGATTTCTGTTACTTTTCTTACTAAAGCACTTTATATTTTTTGGGGAGGGGGGGAGAAAAACCTCGCATCCAGGTAACGTTGCATTTAAACTGATGCACTGATTATGAATGACCTCAACCACCTCATAAGTTATGATGTGTATTTTGTATCTATGCATTTTACGCTAAGGGCAAGTTTACTATAATTCTTCAGAGTGCTAGTGTTTTTTAAATGTTTCCCCTGTATCCATGAAAACAGAGGTATAGTGGAGTACTTGTGCGAATACTTTCAGGATGGGGAAGCCACTTAGCAGGCCAGACTGTCTGCGTCAGAATCCTCCATGTGTTGGCAAAGGGGAAGAAGATGAAGATCTAAATATTGAGGACTGCTACGTTCCCCAGAGGTCCATCTATGACACTGTGCGGCTGAATGAACAGATCGATTCGGGCTCCAAGGGCAGCCTCTCCTCGAGGCATTTCACAGACCGAACCTTACCATACAGTCACAGAACACTGGACATCAGCACTTTGTGCTCCAATGGTGCCCTTACTTCTTCCAGTGTTTTTGAGCTCCGAAGCCGTGAAGCTAATAAGTTGGATGAAAAAATGATCTTTGATGCTCTCAAACTGAACAGTGATATAATTCGGACAGCTGGATTACCCAAAGCAAAGTCTCACACAGAAAAGAAGGAGCATAGGCGATCGTGGAGAATGTTTGTTCCGCCCAACTTTTCAGATTACACAAATAAAAGTGAATGCTCCTTTAATGAAACTGCTGATATGTCAGATACAGCTAGGTCAGGCAAATGCAAATGGGGTACGAATTCTCTCACCTCGGAAGAGGATGATTCTGGTTTATGCAGCCCTCCAACAGAAAGGGAAGAAAAACAAGACACGCTGTTAGCAGGGGAGCAAGCTCAAATACGAAGTTTATCTTCTGCAGAAGATATCCATGCAGTAGGTCAGTTCAGACCGTATTTCCCAGCAATTTGCAGAGAGCAGCAGACTCCACTGCTTGCAAGCAGTAGTGTCCCTGTCAAAGAAAGCTGCAGATTGGCTTTGCATGACAGTTTACCCTCTGGAAAAGTAAAACAAAGCAATGCACAGATATGCGAGACCGATCAGGAAGAGATGGGGGGGAAATACTCTCACTTGCAAGGTTTCAAAGAGAAAACTCTGTCACATGAAGATCCTCCTCAGAGTGATGGAAGAAGTATTTCCCTCGACAAAAATGAAGTGGAAAATGCATATGAAGTTCAAGAAAAAATTAAAACACGAGTCACAACAGTAGAGGAGGATTATGTGGATGATGCACATCATGATGTAGATGGTTATTATGCAAATATTGCTGTAAATACTAGTGACTTGGATTTAGCAAAATACGAGATTTTATCGGATTCAGAGGAATCTAGTATAGCACGTACAGGCTCAAATGAAATGACGTTTTCTGTTCAACAGCTTGAATTAGGTAGTACTGTAAACTGTCCAAAAGCTATCCCAGGGAGAAGTAAAGGCAATATCTGGACTACTGGCATCCAAGAAACCTTGGATACAGTCTGCAATGGCCTATTGTCTAACAAGGTAATTTAAAAGAAAAATCCGTAGATTTTTGAAATAGTTGTAATGCAACCTGTTTTGTTTAAAGCTTTCTTTAAGTTTTGTTGTCAAAAAAATGTCATTTTTTTATTAATTTGGCAGGTGCAGTAATCAGTATCATTCACACAGCACACATGCAATGTCCAAAATGGGTGAGATGGTCAGTTCAGAAAATGAACTGGGGGCAAATTCTGAGAGGGATGATTACTTCCAGCTGTATGGGGCAGGGTTATTTATTGCCCAGCTGGTGCCTGTTACTCCCGATGTGGAGTGCCTCTTCCGTGCACCCATGTTGGTGCTCAGTGTTTGTACAGAGTGTGGTTACAGGCAATGCCATTCAAGGGCAGCTACAGCCCATGTGTTCAGTCCGACCAGCCTTACTCATCAAGGTATAAGCAACAGTATCAGAGATCCTTGTGGTTTCCAAAGCAGGCAGATTAAAGGCTCACCGCCTCTTCTGAAAGCCGACTTTTGCATTTGCGTGCCAGAAAGCAGTTCTGATGTTACGGTAGTATTTTACAAGCGCAGGATCTTGCAGCGCTTTGCGAGTGGTGGATGAGGTAAGAGAGTAAGAAGTGAAGCTTTGTAATAACGAAAGGGTGTTTGTCGGGTCTGTAATTTTTTTCTTCCCACTCTGGTTGAAATCTGAGATACTTCAAGCTTTGTTGCTAAGTTGTTCTGGTAAACTTTGGCCTCAGCAATAATTGTAATTTATTTTAAGCTTCTCTCTGCAAAGAATGCATGCATTTTTAAAGGGCAGATTATGGAGATCAGTCCTCTCAGTGGTAGGACGTTGCTCTCAAAAGATGAGGCTTTATGGCACATAAAAGAAGAATTTGTTATTGGTTCTGTGTGGAAATATTATTCTGCCTCCTCCCTACCCTACAGTCAAGAAAAACACAAGCTTTTTCCTTTTTCTGGGAGCAGCCAGCTGGTTGCACTCTCTCAGTTTTCCTATAACCATGGTCTGACAGTTTACAGTTTTTTTTGTCCCTAGGAACAAAATTCTTAGGGGTGCTTAATTTATTTTACCCCTCGTGTTTAGTGTAGTTGCTCTAGCTTCTAGATTGACTTGTCAAGCTGGTGGAAGCGTGCTCAGCCACCTGAGGTCTGCTGCTTTAAAAGCAATCCCTTGCCACACTGTGTTTGGTGCAAAAGAGGACAGTCACTGGTATGTTCAAAGTGATCCCTGCTTTTCAGGATGCTGAGAAAGGTTGCTTTGAATGCACTAAGTGTACAGCAAAACTGTTACTGAATGCTGCTGTAGAAATAGAAGGATTTAGGGTCAAAAGTTGAGCATTCTTTAGCATTGTTTATTCATTGGTTATTTTTCACTGGCCTGTGTAATTAATTCAGGGGCTTCGGGCCATTTTCTGATCTCATTGACACTGGTGTCAGTGCAGCCTAATGCAGCTGAATACAAATGGAGATTTACATTGCTGTTGCTAATGGTAATAATCTGGCTCTGAAAAAGCTTAAATACCTGGAAGAGTAAAATAAAGCAAACAGAAAACTGCTCAAACTGCTCTTTGGGTTCGGTCAAAACCCTGGCAATTTGCAAGAATATCCCTCTGAATGAAAACCCATTCTGGGCATGTGCTGGGATACTGTTTCAGCAGCATCTGTAGTGCCTCCTACTCACTTGTTACCCTTATATATATATATATCCTAAAACCTACCTTAAAAAACTCTTCCTTCGCTACTTCTTTAATTTAAAACTTTTGCTTTTTGTCGTAATTTGGAAAATAATGCCTAATTGTTTCTCTTAGTGTGTGTGTGTGTGTGTTTATTTATTTGAGGACAACTTAACAATCCTTCTGTACCATTTTTTGGTAGATTTAGTAGATAGATAATTAAATAGATAGATGAGTTTCTCTGGTCTTGATTCCTCTATTAGTTCTTTCTTTTTTCTTTTATTTTCTTCCCCCAAAAGCTTTCTCCCCTTCTCTCTCTCCCTTTCCTTCCTGTCTAAAACTACTCATGGAAGTGTACATCATTTTCCCTCTGTGATGTATTGCTTTTACTCTGTTTAGATTGAGTGTATTCTGTTTAGGTTTAATAATTTGTTTTCAGGAAGGTGCTGTTGAGAAATCGTTTCCTTTCTTTTAGGCAGCAATTTTCAGAGATTTTTTTTTTTGTTGCATACTGTGATTTAAACGCCAGATGCATTTTATGTCAGAAGATACAATGTTTCATGTGTGTCTTGGTTTTCAACTGCAGGTATTCCAGAAAGAAGAAATTGAACCCCTGCAAGTAAAACAACAGGAGGTAAATTGGTTGGGTCAAGGTCTTATTCAAAGTGCTGCTAAAAGTACCAACACAGAAAACCTTGAACATGACCTTGAAGATGTCAACACCCGATGGAAGACTCTTAATAAGAAGGTTATTATTTTGTATACTGTTCTGCGTTTGTCGTGTCCTGCTTTTTCATTATTTGCTTGCTGACGTCTTTCAAAATACAGGAAATTAAATATTCACTAAGAATATGAATTATATTATACATTACACAATCACTTTGTTGGTAATTCTGAGGATAAGATTTATATCAGTAGTAGCCAGAGGTATTACTATCACTTGTAAGGTTTTGTCAAATTTTCCATAGGTCTGTCCTGGATTTTTTTTCAGGAAAGACTCCTTCCTCTAGAACCATGTGTTCCTTCCTGCTTAAGCAGAGCAGGGAAGTTTGATAACCCAATCAAAGAGGTTGGAGTTTTGACACATTCATGGGGAAGGTAGCTGTGTCATTTGTAGCCAGCCGCTTTCAAGTAGTTCTTCTTCAGTCTTTGTTCACGTTTTTTCACTCTGTTGTATTTGTTCGTGTACACTGTTGTACCTGCCCAGTGCACAGAGCAGTGGTGCAGCCCAGCTTTGTGCGACTAGTGGCGCATTTCCTTTATGACACCTTTAGGGTTGTATTGCTTGAGACATCAGAAGGTACCACTGCTTTGGAAAACTGGCTGTAGATGTTTTTCTATGTTTTTGAAGAGTCCTCTTCTAGCCATAGCTGTTGTTGGAAAATGGGAAGGGGTGGGAAGTAGAAATTGTGCTCATTTTCCTCAGTTCTGTCTTCCTTAAGGAGTGATGCAGGAGAACCACAGATGGCTGTGGTTCCCCTATTTGCCACCTTCTTTACTATTTCTTCTTTCCTTTGAAGGTATTACTGCCCCTTACTAAGAGTTGCTGCTTTGGGTGTCTGGCTCAGTCTTCCTATAGGGAAAATAAAGACTGCCTGAAACACAAATGTACTTCATAGTACTGTAGCTATATAAAACATGAGTATCTCTTGTAAAAAACTACTAGAGCAGTCTGATTTACTGGGAGGCAGCCTCTTCTTTTCATTGGATGTCCGTAGCCTCAGAAGATTAATGCTAAGTTGTGCCATAGTGCTTTTATGCATAGCTGTGAAAATGAGTGTTTAGTACCAGATGTCCTACAGGTTTTGGCTGCTTATTTCAAAGGCATAAAAAGAAACGGTGAGTACAGTCTGATCCTCTACTTTTTTCAGGTTGCCCAGCGTGCTGCGCAATTGCAGGAAGCCCTCCTTCACTGTGGGAGATTTCAGGATGCCCTTGAATCTCTGCTTAGTTGGCTCATTGATACAGAAGACCTTGTGGCTAATCAGAAACCACCATCTGCTGAATTCAAAGTTGTGAAGGCCCAAATACAAGAACAGAAAGTAAGTGAAATGCGTTAAGAATCTCTCTCCTACCACTGGATCAATGAGAATTAATACCCAGTCTTTGGCAAAGTATAAAATCTGTTTAAGTGTATTACGTTACACTGAAGTGTGCTGAGGTGTTTTAAAGCAGCCATCTGTTCGATACTCAAGAGTCTGTCCAGGGTTGGGAGAGGTGCTTGTCTTCTGGGACATAAGACAAAGAGTGACACTGTGCAATCTGACCTTTGGTTAGAATTATTAACGCTATCTGTAAAGGATTGATAAAGGCCTATTGGAAAAAGAGAAAGCAAAAAATGCAGTGTTTGGCCATTTAGAAAGTAGGAAATAAAAACTAGTAAATTTTGATTGTAATAATTCCAAGGTAATTTTGCAGATTATGGACTTAAATACTTGGCTCTTGATCTTGATTGTGATCTGATCATTGTTGGAAATTAGCTGGAACGCTGTTGGGAAATGGCCTGTGTTAATGTAGAGATGCTATCAGTGTTGTCAACTTCTGCAAATTTTCATAGTGATAGAATATCATAGAAAAATGAACCATAATGTACATTATGAAACATACAGTCCATGCAGCTGGGCTCTGTGGCCCACTGCTGCCCAGAAATTTCATATAAAGTTACTGTCAATACAGGTATTCAGTTTGGGATATCTGCAGAGATAAACTGTTAATGTTACCAAAGGCAACTAGAGCATGGAGGAAGGGAGGATTTTAGACAGAGGTGTGTTTTGTTCTTCACAGAGAAGATAATTTACTGGACTAGATCAGTGAACTCAATTGTATCTCAAACAAGTGATGAGTCAATTATATAATAGTTTTTATATCTGTTTCCTGTTTTTCTGTATATCAGAATTATCTTTGTGTTGCCAAATCTAGAAGGGCATGCAGCTTTCTCAAAAACGTTCCTATATGATGTATCAGATAGATACTCTAAATAGCTTGTTTCCCTCAATGGTGTTAAATAGAACTTGTTCCTCTTCGGGCTGCCACACATCTTTACCCCGTAGAAACCAAGGAGGTTGTTTGGGCTTGGCGAAACTCTGCTGTTCATAGCAAAACAATTAAGAAACTCATATGAGCATGTGGGGTGGTGGGATGGTGTGTGTGTCTCCTTTTGATTAACATTATTCACACTTTCATCACAATATAGGCATTGCTTTTTCTTTTTTTGCTTTAACGGGTTTTCAAGAAGTCTAGCTCCTTCTGTTTTTATACTTGTGTTATTACACTGTTTCTTAATAACCCACTGCCTGATTGCTTTCTCTGTAGCTTCTCCAGAGGTTGCTGGATGACCGCAAGCCTACTGTTGAGGTAATCAAGCGTGAAGGGGAGAAAATCGCAGAGTCAGCAGAACCTGCTGATAGAGTGAAAATCTTGAAACAGTTGAGTTTCCTGGATAGTCGATGGGATGCGTTGCTCACTAAAGCTGAAACAAGGTATTTGAAGTTCTTTCATAGATTTGAAAAATGTAGACATAGCATGTAATAGATGATTAGAAGCAGCATGTGGAACTCTATAGTATGAAATCTTGGAAGTACTATCATTCTTGTTACTACGTTACATTATTGTGTCTTGATGTTGATATAATAGGTCCTCTGAAGGAAAAGTGGAGAGAAGTGACTTGAACAGTCACTTCTTGAACAGCTTTTAAAAAAAGTTTAGCTTAAGATGCCAATATCTGCTAAGATTAACTGCATATGTATCTTTTGAATATTTTACCTGTGTTATGTCATTAGTATGCAAGTCTCTCGATGCAAGAACCTGTTTTGCATAGAATCAGATGCAAACTTTATACTCAACAAATAATAATGATGTTCCCTTGGAACTTCAAAATCCTGTCATGCTGGTACAAAGAGGGGGCGCTCAACTCTTCTTCCCTTTTTCTGTTTGGTGTCATCCATATAATTATTTTCTACAACATAGAGATCCTCATACTGTCAGTTACTGATGTACTTACGCAAGGTGCTGAGCTCCCTTAGTTCTCAAGAAGAAAAAGGACCGTCAAAGTATGCAGATATATTCTCCAATGCAGAAAACACTGTCTCTGAAAGACATTGCAGTCCAAGTCAAGTTCCAATTAAAAAAAAAAAAAACAAACAAAACCCAACCAACCAACAAAACACCCCAAACCCCCTATACAAACAGTATCTGTGTATACACACACTTAGATTTATAAGCAGTTGTTGATGTTTAAAATACCTGGAAAGTTATGAACTGTAAAGTGTCTTTGAAGAAATCTGTGTTGAAAGGGTTGATGAATGTGTTTTCTGGGTGGGGATTTGAAAAAGGACAGCCTTGTTCACAGCAGAGAGAAGAAGAGTGTGCATAAGAGGTGGCCTGGAAAAGGCACATTATTGAGAACAAGAAAGGACTTGGAAAGTTAAAAAAAGGAATTTAAGTGAACAGTGAAGCTTTGCAGTGAAGAACAAATGGGTGTGTTGGCATCTGTGTGCTCAGAGTAGCATTGAACTCACCTCTGTTGTTTCCTACTCCTGTCGGTAGCCTCTTTTTAGTTCCTTTACTCTGAACCTCTTTTGTTACCTCATACTAATAATGTGATTATTTAATTAGTGGAGCCAACCACTAATAGACCATTATTTCCTTCTTTCTTTTTTTTTTTTGTTATTGAAGGAATCTGACTCATTATCTGGGGTAAATGTTAATGTCATGCTTAATTTAATATTATTTTCCCAGTCTCGTGATATTTAATTAAAAATCAAATTGCAACTTTTTCAACCCATCTATTAGCCGCAAGCTCATCTCCATTTTTCTTTGGTCTCTAGAAATGAAGAGGAGATTTGAGGATGATTTTGAAAACTATATAGAGTACTTCACTGAGTGTTCTGTGGCTAAGTGTCTCATGTCTACCTTGTTTATAAGCCTTGGGAATCATGTATAAACATAGCTTTTGTCTAAATGGGATCCCCATTTGGAAGACAATATTGTGATGTTTTTGATGATGGGACTGTGCAAACCTCATGAAGTTCAAAAAGGCCAAATGCAAGGTCCTGCATCAAAAGAAGCAGGGCTAGTAGGTCGAGGGAAGTGATTGTCTTCCTCTAGTCCACTCTGGTGAGACCCCACCTGGAGTACTTCATCCACGTCTGAGGCCTGGAACATAAGAAGGACATGGACCTGTCGGAGTGGGTCCAGAGGAGGGCTGCGAAGATGATCAGAGGCTGGAGCACCTCCCGTATGAAGACAAGCTGAGAGAGTTGGGGTTGTTCAGCCTGGAGAAGAGAAGGCTCCAGGGAGACCTTATAGCAGCTTTCCAGTATCTGAAGGGGGCCCACAGAAGGCTGTAGGGAGACTTTTTACAAGGGCATGTAGTGATAGGACAAAGAGTAATGGCTTCAAACTGGAAGAGGGGAGATCAAGAATAGATACTAGAAAGAAATTTTTCACTGTGAGTGTGGTGAGGCACTGGCACAAATTGCCCAGGGAGGCCCAATCCCTGGAGGTGTTCAAGGCCAGGCTGGATGGGGCTTTGAGCAACCTGGGCTGGTGGGAGGTGTCCCTGCCCATGGCAGGGGGTTGGAACTCGATGATCTTCCAGGTCCCTTCCAACCTAAACCATTCTGTGATTCACATAGGGGAAAAAGTCTGCTTGAATGAAATTTGTTCAGCAGTGGTTGTAGAGAAGACTCTTCCTGTAATCAAAAGGCTTCTCTGAAATGTAATAATCTGAAACAGGAATGTTTTAGATACTGCTTTTTTATTTTGGAGGTCAAGTCTCTGTGCTTTATTAATGTTGTCCCACTAACTTCATTGAGAGCTATTACTCAGAACAGGAGATGCAAAAGTAGAGCCAAATAGTTCTGTTCACATAACTGAACAAATGTTTAAAGATATCTTACAATGCTGAGGAAGCATGACAATATTTTCTGGTTCAGTAAAGCCTTTGCCTAACTTTAAAACATGTAAAATAGTCAAGGGAGTGTAACTTTATGCTTAAAGACAGCTAGAAACTCAAGAACTATCCCGATCGGGTATAAAACAGTATTTTGCTAAATCAAGTGCTAGATTACTTTTAGCAAAAAGTATAAGAATAAAGTGATGCTCTTTTTATTTACAGAACTTGCATACTAGCTAAAACAGTTTCAAAAGCTTTGGAATTGTTTTTTTTTTTAAATTTTATTTGATTTTTACTTTAGCTTGGTTTTCATTGAGTATCATGGATATATTTCTATTTCATTTGGTGACCAGTTGCTACAAGACAGAATTTTATTTTATTTTTTTTTGCAAAGAATTCAAGGGGCTTTTTTTTTTTTTTTTAATCCCCTATTTCACACTTACTTCATCACAAAAAATAACCTTTTTCTTTGTATGTTGATAGGAACCGTCAGTTGGAAGGCATCTCAGTGGTGGCGCAGCAGTTCCATGAAGCTCTAGAGCCGTTGGTGGAGTGGCTGACCGCCACAGAGAAGAGGCTTGCAAATGCAGAACCCATTGGAACACAGGCCTCCAAACTGCAGCAGCAGATTTCTCAGCATAAAGTAAGATACTAACCGCACACTTGCTTGTGTCATTCGTTTTATACCCTTCTGTAAAGTACAACACAACTGGCAAAACTGTTGCGGTGTACCTATGTTTTACCATACTGAATTTTTTTTCTGTAATTTGAGTTTTATATATTTACGTTGGCAATAAGGCCTTTTTCGTTCAGTTTTTATTGAGTTTCCACTTGCATTTCTTTTATGTTTTTCTGATTTTCTTTTCCATTATTCATTATTTAAAAAAATATAGGCCCTAGAAGATGATGTCCTAGCTCACAATAAGAGTTTACATCAGGCCATTAGTGCTGGTCAGTCTCTAAAGACTATGAGCTCCAGGGAAGATAAAGATATGGTGCAGGAAAAGCTAGATTCTTCTCAGGCCCGATACATTGAGATTCAAGAGAAGAGCAACAGCAGGTCTGAACTTCTCCAGCAAGCTTACAGCAATGCTCAGATTTTTGGAGAGGATGAAGTTGAATTGATGAACTGGCTGAATGAAATCCATGATAAACTGAGCAAATTGTCAGTCCAAGATTACAGCACAGAATTGCTTGAGAAGCAGCGCTCTGAACTACTGGTATTTTTATTTCTGTTTATTTATTATTTAATTTGTTTTTAAATTTTATTTATTTTTCCATACTTCATTTATTTTTCATTAATGTATTTTGTTTAAAATCGCAATATGCTTATTCCAAGTAAAAAATAATATAATTTGTTATGTCTGTGCTACCACAAATGGCCTTTTCTCTTAGGATCTTCAGGAGGAGATTCTTCTTAGAAAACAAAATGTTGATTTGGCTATACAAAATGGCTTAGAGCTTCTCAAGCAAACAACAGGTAAGAGGTTTTTTCTTGTAAGTGCTTATGAGAAAATTAAAGTGGAGTTTGTAAATATGTGTCCATATTTGCCAGTTAAAGCAGTTGTAGTTGTTTATTTTAATAAAGGTTTGAGTTCAAGGTGAGACATGTTTTTGGGCCAATTTTACTATTAATGTCAGTGAGCAAAAGTCCTTTTTTGCCTGTAGAGAATTTGGCCCTTGAATCCTTTATTATCTTTAGTGGAAAATTATTTTAGTGAACCTGCATTCCATTCCTAATAGCAAGTTATGGACATTACTCATAATGGAGGGCTGTTTGGCAGTGGACACAGTCAATTCCCTGCAGGCATCCACAGATGAACGAGATATTAGACTACCTTTTACTGCAAGAGGAAAGCTTCGGCCATTGGAGCTAATACTGTGGGAAAAGTTGCATTCCAGTTGTACGCAACGTGTCTGTTCTGTAGATCAACATCTGTCCGGATTTTCCAGTAATTCTGAAGTTCTTGAACTCTTTAAGACACACATATGGTTGGGGGAGGGGGATATCCTTTTCTGTTCCAAACTTAGACATTATGCATAGTCTTTAATGAAATCTGAATAGATGCTAATAAATTTCAGTAGTTTTTTTTTTAATTTAACCTTTTGAGTTGTGTTTCAAATGGATAGTAATGAGGGTGTACAGTGATGTCAAATATTACTGTAATTGAAAATCTAGACAGTATTTTGTTGGGGCTTTTTTCCTTCACATTTTCAATAACCCTTTTATAATTTTTTTTGACCTTTTAAAGAAGTATTGTGAATTTAAGGGTGGATTTTTTTTTTTTAAAGAAAATTTGTGTTAAATATTGGATCTAAGTCCTTACTTTCTAATAGTTTAGTAGAGCAGAAAAAAAGACAGAAGGACAGATACCCAGCTGAGGTAAACTTTGTAGCTCTGTGGACTTCAGTGACGGTAGGATAATTTACAACAGTTGAGGATTGACCTTGTCATCTTGTTTGGGTTATTTTATAATTTAAATACTGACATTTCTGTAGTAGGTGGGGTTTGGGATTGGGTGATTTTTTTTGCTTTTAAATATTAGTGATCACAGGAAATAACATCCTTCTGATATTTTAGGTGATGAAGTTGTAATAATTCAAGATAAACTAGAAGGCATTAAAGCGAGATACAAAGACATTACGAAATTGAGTTCTGATGTATCCAAGACCTTAGAGCAGGCTCTGCAGCTTGCGGGTCAGCTGCATTCAACTCATGAGGAGCTCTGCAAATGGCTTGATGAAGTGGAGGTGGAGTTAATCTCATATGAAACTCAAATAGCAAAGGGTGAAGAATTAAGCCAAGTACAAGAAAGACAAAAAGTAAGTTTTAGAACCTGTGAGTTATTTATTGCTGTATGATTCAGCTAGGTTTTGTTTTAAGTTATGTTTGGCATGAAGTTGCTCTGTGAATAACTAATTTTGGCGTCAGATCATTTGACTAAATCTAACAGTAGTTAAGAATCAAACTCACTTTCCAGAGTCATCTGTTATAATCACTTACAAAATTGGGCTGATGTTTATTTTTAGCACAAGAGAAGCACAACATTTCCTTTTTATTTAAGCAACTACCTAATCCTGGGAAAACTCTTAAGTTGTCCAACAAAGTTATTTTGGTTCTTTAGTTGTGACATGGATAAAGTCCTGTAAAGTATAAAAAGTGTCAGCATTTAAAATATATATTACAAATCTTGTTTAACAATATTTATTTCAAAATTAAAATTGGAGTATAAACTGGATGTCATGGACAGCATTGAGGGGGGGAAGCTGAAAAAGAAAAATAATTCCATTAAATTTCTTAGCTATACATAAAAAGAAATGAAAGAGTGGTGGAGGTTTCTGTACAGGTAAAAACTCATTCCTGAAGCATTGTGTGATGATTTGATTGGATTTTAATCCAGTCATTGCTCATTTAAGAAATCACTTGAATTCATCTTATTTTGCCTTATTGCATGCCTGATTTCACTTGCTGGTGATTTAGTTCCTTATGGAGTTGGAGGTTGCAAAGAATATCCATTATTTTTATTTTCTTTATTAAGTACTAACAACTCTTGCAAAATTACAAAGAATTTCAGACTGTCATACTGACTGGAGAAATATATTTAAGATAGATTCTATAGAAAATCCTCTTCAAGAATCACCCGCTTCTATGTCAAATAGCTTACAGTATCAAAAAGCTAATACAACTGAGCTCAAAATAAGTGTGCTAATTTTTCCCTTTGGTCTGTATGGAAAACATTTCAGTTCTCGACTCATGGAGTGGTTGAAAGAATGAAAAAACATGCACGAGCTGTGTGCGTTCAGCTTGTATGCTCTCATGTTTACTTTAAATGGCCTTTTTCAGGAGCTGAAAAAAGAAGCAAAGAACAACAAAGGCTTACTGGACACTCTGAATGAAGTTGGCAGTGCCTTCCTGGAGCTGGTGCCATGGAGGGCCAGAGAGGGGCTTGACAAGATGATAACAGAGGACAATGAACGTTACAGACTTGTGAGTGACACGATCTCTCAGAAGGTGGATGAGATTGATGCTGCCATCCTGAGATCCCAGCAGGTACTGAAAACTGTGCTTTGGGCAATAGCAGTCTCTGACCATGTGTACCTGAACAAAAGATGTCCTTTAATAACGTTGCCAAAACTTTGTTGTGCTTGAGCAGCAAAAGACGTGTTTGAACGAAATGGGACTCCGCTGTTAAGATAAGAATTCCAGAACTCAGCTGATCTATACACAATCATCAGTCTTGTAGCTAAAATTGCTGTAACTATCCTGTGGCTCCTTAAGTGGGAGTTTGCTTAAGTAAGAACTGACTGGCCCATGTCTTTTGTAGATTGTGTTAAGTAAAATATGGTCCAGATCCCCATCCAATTTTACTGGATGCAACACTGAAATCACGAGGGTTGCCACACCTTTTAGCATCAGCTGATTGCCTAGCTTCTCTGTACTTTCCACAATTAAAAGCTGGATCATCTTGTTCAAGCTGTAGCGAAGGATTTAAATAACAATTGCTATTATTCATATCCACCATGCTTTTCTTCTTGGGGCTCAAAAATTTAGTTATTTAACATGTGGAGGTTTCTATACATGCACAGAGGTGTATGCATAGGGGTAAACTTTGAGAACTGGCACTCTGATTCATCACTAAATAGACGCATATTTAAGCTTGCTCATAAATGCATTGTAGAAACATGATTTTTCCAGTGTCTGCCTACAGTTCAGGCATAAAAATATCAGTGGTGACTTCTGTTTCTGCTAATCATTCCCGTAAACAGTTGTAACAGCACAAGGAGAAGGCATGTGTGGTATTTGCGAAGTTTGCTGAGAGCTGACTAAAAGAGCCTGGTAGTAACTTGGATCTTGTAACTCATTTTAAAAATAACTTCATGTTTCTTTTTAAGGGGTTTGCTATGAATATTGTCTCATTAACCAAATTCTCAAAAATGAAGGGTGATTTTTTTTTAGTGAGTGATAAGGTGAGGTAGAAGAGTGTATGTTGGCTCTCCTTCAACTTTTCTGAATTCCATGAGTGTGTTGCATCCCCTAGCACAAGTTCAGCAGATTCAGGTCCAGGCATGAAGGGCCCAGAGCTGCTGCTCCACTAGCTCATGTGAGGGCACATTGCACTTTAGTCCTACATACCCCTAACCTCCACGTCAGCCCAACTCGCATCACCTCAATATACTTATATACACTATATCCTATGATAAATATCAAGTGGCTTAACATGCTTCCAGTGAAGGATAAGCTACTTTCCATTTAGCTCAGAGAAAGACCAGGCAAAATAAAAAATATTTTCGGAGAAGCTAGTGCTCTGTAAGCTTACCTTGTGGCAATTCATTCAAGTGCCTGTACTGTTAAAAAGTTTTGGGTGGAGGGCAAAGCCACTAAGAATGTGAGGGTTCAATGACAGTAGTGTGGGGTTCGTGCTAGATGTTAATGGGCCAGAGTGAGAAATGCAGTAAGATATACGAACAGGTAAGCATATTGTTTCATGCTGTGAATGGAAGCTGGAAGGCTTAATAGACTAATGCAATGTCCTGTTTTTTAACTACCTGGACAAAATGCTCCCAGATGGATAGAATTATCCTAGAGATAAATTTAGCTGCATGTTTTAATCTTCATTTCTCAATACTGAAGGCAGTGGTCGGTGTCTCTACCCTAGTGGAGGAGTGCTACATAGAAACAGAAAGTTATATTCTACGTTTGGCTTACTTATTCTTCACTCTAAAGCAGCTGTAGAGAGTGCCTTAGAAAGCATTCAGAGAGCAAGTCACAATATTATCATATTCAGAAGTCAATCATTCCTGGTTAGAAGAAAAAGTACCACAATGAACTATGCTTGGTTAAACTGGGTGGGGATGAAATAGATGATTTTATAGTGACTCAAGTGAAGTTCAGGGCTCATAAATAACTGTCATGCATAATGGGAAGAAAACACTTTGAATTTTGGATGCAGAGAGTACCAATTTTGTGGGTTTTATTGCT
Organism: Pluvialis apricaria; assembly: GCA_017639485.1. Classification (NCBI taxonomy): domain Eukaryota; kingdom Metazoa; phylum Chordata; class Aves; order Charadriiformes; family Charadriidae; genus Pluvialis; species Pluvialis apricaria. Next base: position 102,002,561 of record CM030009.1, read on the forward strand.
TAATGTTATATTTGAACATCACAAATTGGAAATCCTATACCCTCAGCAAATGGAGTTTAGAGTCCCTGTCCTTCCTCAATGCTATTTAACCTAGAATTTTCACCACCGTGCCTTGATTTTGTTGTTTCCATTAAATATTTGCTCAATATTATTTTACATACCCATGGATATTTGGTATTAGGAAGTCATGTTGCAGTTAATTTGTACATCTAACATGTTTGAAATCACCTTCTTCTTTTTCTTCATTTGGATCATGAATAGACAGGCCTCTGAAGAGCTTGGTGTGAGCTGCAGTTTCTGAAGCCAGGATTAAGCTACCACTGGTGCATGTGCTTAGTGCTAATGTTTACAGCGCTGATTGTTTTGGAACATACCTTTCTATTCGGAAGTCACAATATTTAGGACAAAACTTACTTTCTGTTTCTTCTATGAGAAATGACATATAGTGAAAAAGAATGTTTGTGCTCTCTTTCATGTAACAAATGGATTATAAAGGCTGAAAAAGATCGACTCATAAAGAATGAAATCTCAGAACTGCTTCTTTTGTTTTTGTGTGACTCATGATTAACCACTAAGACAAGACTGATTTAGTGGCTAAAGTGAACTCTAGCTATATTACAGGAGCAGGGCTGTCACGGTCTACAGCCACAAAGGCACAGACCAGCAGATTTAAAACACAAGAGGGACTGAGAATGGTCAGAAAGAGACTTCTGGGAAAAGTGGGGGTATCAACAACAGAAGTAGCAAGTTACAACCTAAAACATCCTGATAGACTTTCACAAATACTCAGAGCCATGTTAGTGTTCAACTAATTGCAGTGGGGGTCAGAGTTTAAAATAAATAGATTAGTTCTTAGCAGTTTCTACGAGGGCTGTTTTGTGCATCTGATCCTCCCATGTAATATTTCTGTATGGCTTAAGCTCAAAGGTGCCCCGATTGAGTACTGCAACGCATGTGTGCTAAGATGCATGCCTATAAACTTGAGCTGAAGAGAGAATGTGTGATTTTTTTTTAAATTTGGTCTTACTTTTCCAATGAACTGGGTCCTTACGTACTTCTTTGCAGGATCTCATGCTCTCCTTCGCAAATTAGTAAGAAACAAATCCTTTAAATCCTCTCATTACTTTAGTGCTTTGAGGTAATTTCTGAAACATTTAAGTGTTGACGAATGGTAGTCAAAAGTTAATCTTTTAGGAAAAGGACTGGCTGCACTGAAACGCCCAAAAGAATTTTCACATTTAATCCCAGGTTTAGCTTTGGGTGAAATCCTGTTTTCTCTGAATTCGGTGAGGTTTTTCCACTGACTTAGTTGAATTGTGATTGTTTTGCCTTTATCATTTAATACCAAAGCAGCTCTTAAGATTAAAAGGATAACATCAAACAACTATTTCTTAGGGTAATTGCAACACTAGCAGTAATAATTAACATAGAGATGGAAAAGACACATGGAAGTAGAATAAAACGAAAATAAACAGTCTAGTTAAAATTCTGAAATTATAACCCTTTTTATTTTCTTATGTCTGTTAGAGAGCTGTAGGCTTTGGAAAAATGTATTTGCTTCTGTTGCTTTGTCACGCTTATGAATTAAGCTGCTTGTATTACAATCCCTCAGAACCATTCTGGGCTTTGTATTTCATTTATATAAAAACCTCATATGGAAAGTGAGCCGCTATCTTTCTAACAATTCAAAAGTATCCTTTTTAATCTTCTTTAAAATTTTTGAAATGGTCATTCTGATTTCATATCTATAGAACCACTGAACTAATTCATGTCTCCTGCATTTAGTTTGATCAAGCAGCTGATGCTGAATTTGCCTGGATTGCAGAAACAGAAAAGAAACTGATGTCTCTGGGTGATATTAGGCTTGAGCAAGACCAGACCATGGCTCAGCTACAAGTTCAAAAGGTAAAAGAAATGCATTTCCAACTGTCATGTTAATTATTGGCCGGCACACTCTCCATCTCGAAAATGTACTGGCATGATTTAATTTTCAGTCCATCATAATGCACTTCAAAAATAGTTTTTACTCCGTGTAGTCTATTTTTTTTTTTTTTTCTGACCAATTTGTATTGTGTTTCAAGGCTTTTACCATGGAGATTTTGAGGCACAAAGATACTATAGATGAACTTGTTAAATCTGGGGATAAGATTATGAACACATGCACGGAAGAAGAGAAACAGACTATGAAGGTAAAGTTCCTTAAATTGCAGCTACAGCGGTAGATATGCACAGTATATAAGTAGAAGGATTCCTATAGTGTCTTTTTTGAAATACTAATTAAAAAGCATTCATTACAGCCACTTCTAGTCTGAGCATTGTAATATTAGAAAAAATGCTGTTGTGTATCACTCTCCTCCCTTCAGGATGTTCAAAGAACAAGCACTGTGTACTTGCTTCATTGCCTGACACTAATTTGGAGCCCCATTTATCATCTTCATCCATGGTAAATAGTATTTTAGCCAATGGACAATCGAGCAAATAGGTGTTAGTCATCTGGGGTAGCGTGTGTGGAATCTGGCTTTTTATCTTCCCCAGTTCTCTTGGGTCAGTGACGCTTTGGGCGTGTGTATTTCTGTGCCAGAGTCAATGGCTGTGCACCTCAACGTGAATCTTTACTTTCGTTTCTGCAGATTTCAGCGTAGACCTTACTTGCCAAGACTATTCCATCCTGTTGACTAATACCGCCCATGAAAGGCATTCTTAGGCCTTTGTCTATCACACACACACACATACACACAGAGCCTGATGTTTGGACTGTATAAATATACAGACAAACTTTTTGTGTTGGCATTTAAGAGTGGATTAGTTGTGGGTTGGGGTATTTTTACTAAGTTATGGTGAGGCTGGATATGTTGTGTAAATTTAGTCCTTCCAATGATCACCCTCCTTGAACAATACTTCACTAATTATGCTCTGCTGCACAATCTCTGAATAAATTTGATTTGCTTTTAAGTTAATTTAAAATAGATGAGATGTTCTGCCTATGAAAGGGAGATAATTTTTATGTGAGTCTCTATTAAATATTTGTATTTGTCAAAAATACTGTATATCTATGTGTTAGGCTATGTTTTGTCCTTTGGATAGCATCACTATACTTAATTTACATGCAAGACATAACAAATGAAAGGATAGCTTGTTCTGCCAAAAAAGATTCTTTATTTCACATTCAATGGCTTGCTTTTATGTCTAGATTTTCCAAGGCTAGCATTTATGTGCATTGTCACATATAATATTTCATAAAAATGATAACATGGGCAGTCTTCCACAGGAAAAATATATAGCTAGTTGATACTTTCTTTTATTATCACATGCCCAAATACAGTAGATTTGTAATGTTTAAACCTTGTAGTTCTATCATTTTATTAATGGTAATACATCCTCATTAATTAATGTATGCTAACCTCAAAAATAATGTTTTGTGGTTTCTGTTGCAAGTTTGTAAGCTAAAAGCACAACAGTATACCCTATTCTTTTGCCAGATTTTACAAAAAAAAACCCAAACAGATTTTCATGTATTGTTCATGGTGCTGTGATTCAGAAATGCTGTGGAAAACTTAGTTTCTGCCAAGTGTCACTGAAGATAAGCCCCTTCAGTAAGGAAGTGGGGCTAAGATCTGCAGTCAAATCATTTGCAGCTTGACTGGAAGCCCTATGAATAAAGTGTTATTTGTAAATATCAGTATCACTATCTATGTTCTAATTACTTTGAAAGTACTCTGCCAAATTCCAGTCTCCTGCAATATTGATTCTGTCCACCTTAAATACTGATACCGTAGAAACTTTATCAAAACTAAAAATTGGGTCAATGTGGTTTAGTGCTATAATTATCAAAGACTGTTTAGAAATAGATTATTATATATATAACTGTTACGTAATAGACATGTGGAAAAACATACATTGATTTTTTTGGTTAATATTATTTTACAGAAAAAAATGAAAAGCCTCTTACAGAAATATGATGCAGTCTGTCAAATGAACTCTGAGAGAAACCTCCAGCTGGAACGAGCTCAGTCCCTGGTTAACCAGTTCTGGGAGACTTATGAAGAGCTTTGGCCGTGGTTAACTGAAACAGAAATGATCATCTCTCAGCTTCCTGCGCCAGCACTTGAATACGAAACTTTAAAGCAACAACAAGAAGAGCACAGGGTAAGTGTTTTGCTAATTTTGAAAAACAAAGTGTCAAAACCCAAGTAGTATTCTGCCTAGAACTATGGAGTACTCTGCTAAACGCTGAAAACCCAGACGCTTGCACTTCTGTTGAAACAAGAATTATTTAAAATAATAATACAAAATAAATACATTTTCAGTCATGCCTCTGTTTTCCAAACTACATGCAAACAAGATTTTCTGTGGAAGGCGGCAATGTACAAGCATAAAAGCGGGCTAAAGGAGAAAAAAAAAGCCATTGTAGTGAGAGAACTGAGCATGCAAAAGTTAAGAAGTATATTTAAAAGTACACATTAATGTCAGTATTAGAAGAAACCAAACCCATAAACAGAAAGAACAGACATGGGGTGTTGTAGCAAGAAACAAAAGAAGGTAAAACATGACTATCTGCAGAGCTGGAGTACTTGCTCTCAGCATGCTGAAAGTGAAAAGTTGCCTTTGTGTACAGTCTGTATACAAATATGCACATATGTTGATCTTGTGTACACATAAAAAAAATAGCTTTTGTTTTGTTGCTATCATTGGAACTAAACTTAGCTGAGCCAGGAAGATGGACAGTTAGAGGGCCAAGAATTGATTGCTTGGGTTCCAGCTGATCCCATAATCTTTTTTCATGTCAAGCATGTTTGTTATGTAATAATTAAAAGAAATAATTGTTTACTAGAACATCACAAAATAGAGACAAGAGTGCTGTAGGCTGGTCACCATATGGGCTGTCTTACATGGAGGAATAATCAGCTGGAATAAAAATTGGTATGTTTCAGTACGGCTACTAGTATCCTGTGGAATCAGAGGTATCCCACCGAGGTTAAAAGCCTGCATGTTTTGGCACACGCAGAGCCCATATAGCTACTGGACATACTTGTCTCTCCCTGCTGAGCATAGAGTTACTAGGTTTTTTAATTTTAGCTGACTCAATTAAGTGACTCAAGTTAGATAGGATGAACCCTGGCTTCAAAGTCTTGTTTACTCTGAGACCAGTTAATGAAGATATGCCACTCTTATGTACTGGTAAACACTGGGTTCACCCATTTGTCTTCCTATTACGTCCACAATGAACAAACATGCTCTATTAAGACTAGCTATATAACATAAGCTTTACAAACTATCTTGATTAGTCACCAACCAAGTCATGCTTGCTTCACTTACAGGATTGTTCCCCATCTACTTTAATCATTCTGCTTGCATGAGAGGCCCTTTAGATGAGCTTCTATTTTTGCATTTTCCCTGGGCTATGCCATTAGCTGAGATTTGTTTGTTAAGTAGAAGATTAATGTCAGGCAATTTTAACACGTAATCTGATCTGGAATACTTGTTTACTGGAATTGTTTACCCAATAGTAGATTATGGAGAAGATCAAATCATTTATTGTTCTATTAAGGAGGGAAAAAAAAGGTTCTGAATGTGAATTGAAAACCGTTTTCTATATTAACTTACTTTTCTGTTCTGATGTATTTACTGATGACTTTGTTCCAAGTCATGGAATTCATAGAGTTGATTCTGTGCGAGTAGCATGCAGTCAATTTGGTTTGAATTGAGCTGTGGGGAGAGTACTAGCATAAGGTTTGGACCCAGAAATGTGCACTCTTGTGGCCTTGTGTCAAATCATCTATTTGCACAAAAATAAAACACACGTAATTATTTTCTAAAAACTTTCAGACTGTTCTTAGTTTCACCTTTTCCTCTTCTCTGCTCATCAACATTATTTTTCTTGTTGCAAGGTATACAAAGAGTTACATTCTCAGTAAGTAGCTAGAGTCAGGGGCTTTTGGATTTTCATTGCTGTTTTGTCATCTAGGGGCTGTAGAGTGTCAGGGTCACTGTCTTTTCAATCGTCTCAACCTCTCTTCTGGGGAGGAGCAAGTAAGCAAGCCAGTATCAGGATTTCTTTTTAAGGGAAGGACCTTAGTTGACGAGAAGAGGATTTATTTACACTGAGACTGATACAGGCCCTTTTCTGTGTCTTCATTAATTTAAACAAACTCTGAGCTGAGAGGAACGGAGCATGTGCCTCTCATGTTCCTGCACAGGGGCCGTAGGGTAGAAACATGTGGAGTTCACAGCACCAGGAGGGACAGTGCCTCACAAGACAGTGGGATTTTTCTGAAAAAGGAGGAATGAGCTGAGAAAATAAATAAAACTGGAGGGAATGATTGGACTACTCCCACAAAAAAAACTTTCCCTTTTGTCAGATCTATGGGTGCAAGTAAAGAAAACCAAAATCTTTAGGCAAATTGCAAGACACCTTGTGACCTTTCACTTCCACAAGCCTCTGCACAGTTTTGACTTACTTGGGTGGTAGGTGATGAAAGGGAGTAGACAGCTGAGACCGAATTTAATTTACTTATTAATTACTTGTTAACTTTGTGTCAGTTAAGTAATAGCGCTATTGTGAAGACAGAGGGGTCTTGTGGCCAGAGAGGAGACTGCTAAACTAGGTTGATAGGTCTCTACTAATCAGTCTTACTTGTCCCTTTGTCCTTTTCACTGATTTCTTTGACTCTTCCTTGTGCTAGTTCCCTCTCCTTAAAGCAAGGATAATTTGAATTAATATTCTTACAGTGTCAGTACCTCTTTCTGTGATCTTCAATGGAAGGCTTTGCAGCAAGTGACAAATATCAACATGAAAAGTATATATGTGGTGGTGTTACGTACATGTCTGGAATATTGTTGCCATTTCTGTCATTATAGGTACTAAATATGATGGGGAGTGCCTGTTGCCAGCATCATACGCATAGTTAGCATCTTATATTTTACCTGTAATCATACGTCCTACAAAAGTATTGCATGGACATTTCCAGTGTCTTTAATTGTGATGTTTCATGCCTGGATAGCTCTGTGTTGGAATGGGAGCCATCACTGGCAGAGCAGTCACTAACTTTATTTGATATTATTTGTGCTTTACATTAGGATGAAGGGTATTTGTTTGGAATTTCTTGCCAGCTGGATGTGTTAGAAGTGTGGACAGCTGTAATATGGTGGTGCAAGCATAAGAAACTGATAAGTTGTTTCGTTTGTTATAGCAACTGCGTGAGCTGATCGCTGAGCACAAGCCTCATATAGATAAGATGAACAAAACTGGGCCTCAACTGCTGGAGCTGAGCCCAGGAGAAGGTTTCTCTATCCAAGAGAAATATGTGGCAGCTGACACCCTTTACAGTAAAATTAAGGAAGATGTGAAAAAGCGAGCACTGGCACTGGATGAAGCCATTTCTCAGTGTACCCAGGTATCAATTTAAGTTTAAAGTATAATTGGATTCATTCAAATGGAAAGATACACAGACATTGTCCTCTTACATATATCAAGACTAAACTTCAGTTTTATCCGTATTTTTCAACCTAATGGCCTTTGGATGTTCATATTGCTGCTTAAGGCATTGATTTTTCTATTTCTCGAGGGGTTATAATTTTATATATGGGTCAGTATTAAGACTACTGCAGTTGAAAAATGATACTGCTTCTTAATTTTGAAGTAAAAAAAGGAAAAATTGGTTTAAAAATGTGGGATTTTATTTTCACTTTATTCCGCTCTCTCTTGCTGGTCTGTTACTAGCTGGTGCTCCCTTTGCATATGGATGTCACTGTTGATCAGTTAACTTGAATATAGTTACGTCTTGAACTTGACAGCTTTAGTTACAGTTCGTTACCAGTGGAACTAGAGGGTAGTTTGACAGTGGTAGTAGTGTTTGGTCTTCGTTGCAGACCCACAAGAACTTAATGTAACATATGCTTGAACTGTTACGTAAAAGTATTGTGAGCAAAATTAGACCTCACAAAATGTCATCATAAGCATAAAATTCAGATCAAATCCATAAAAGCTGCACATCTTATGCACATCAGCCTATGCAATGAACCTCGATAGGGAATTGTTAGGTATCACATTCTGGAGACTCTTAAATATAGAGTTAATTGTCATTAAACCCAAACTAAAATTGTTTTACTCAACCCCAAATTCAGAAAAGAACTCAGTAAAACTGTGTACATGAACCCATAAAAAAACCTGAATAAAAATATTTTGTTCTATACTGCGGTTTTTATAGGAAATTCTCCTTTTTCTCTGTTAGCTGAAAATTAAGTGCTATATTCTGTTCAGGTCTCAAATACTACATAAAGAAATACACCTTAAAGTTCTCATCAATTCTACATTCTAAATAATTTTTGTCACAGGTCATTGTACTTAATGTCCTATTCCTAGCCCCTGCAGACTGAGTTTAAGAAGCTAAGGAAAAAAAGTGACATCAGATATTATCCTGCTTTTGAACAAGTTATAGACGTTATATTATACTTGAAGTCATTCTAAACACCTTCCTTATTCACACATCTGAAAGATGCCTGATTACTTAGATTCAGTGGGTTTTTTTATCTTAATGCTCATGGAGCTGCACATCTGAAACTCAAAATGTTTACTTAGCATTCGAGTCCCTGCTTTGTATGTGATAGACGTTAACACGTACTGGCTAAGTACAGAAAGCAAGAATAAGAATGCATTCTTTGGTAACAGCTAGAATATAATCAGATGTTGAGAAAATACTTCGTTATTTGTGCAATACTTCAAGGTTCATTTTCTATACGTAAATGTATATGCAGATGACAAAGCAAAACATACTAACGCCCAGAATGTAATTTTATATAATGTACTTTTTATTAAGATACGTAAATATATATTATCAGGACTCTGTACTATGATGGCTAGGTCAATGTTTGTCTAGACAGTCCTGGAAGAATAATTATTTAACTCTTCAGGTTTTAAATTATATTAAATTGCATTACATATCAAAGGCAGCACATAACCTATGGAGCCAGAATGAGAGGTTGTAATGACTTGCATTTTCTTCCTTTTAAGTTCTAAAACACCTTGTCTCATTCATTGAAGTACGAGTACAAGGAGGCCTACTGAACTTACTGACAATTTTAAAATGTAATGTATATGTCCTAAAATTAGACCTGAGTATTGCCAATTTAATTTCTGGTTTTATCACTTTTGTAAGGTTTTGTTGCCGCAATCAGCTTTTCAGAAGTCTTGAACGTGGGAAGGCTACTTATCTTTCATAACACATTTTGCTGGCTTGTATGATATTCACACTTCTAACAAAAACCCTGAGTCCATAACATTAGTCACAGAGTTTGATTTGAAGTGGGTTGTATGGTGGGAAAAAGTAATTACATTTTTGTTGCCTATATTCCTTTGAATAAAAAGGATGTAGCTATTTGTTCACATTAGGTAATCTTGTTTTGCTGTGCTCTTTCCAGCACCTTTCCCAAGTGTAGTCAGGTTTGCTTTTTGTAGATCCTGGAGGATCGTTAAATGCACCCACAATTTTACTAATTTCTGTAATTTGACAGGGGCATTGTGGTGAGATATTTTTAGGAGCCTCTCTGGATCCAACAGCATATAGTAAAAGCTAACTTTGGACCTATACCAAAGGATGAACCATGTTAACGTAGCTGTAATTGAGTTTCTGGGCAACTACCTGGGCTCAGTCAAATGTGGGTGAGCATAATACATGCTGTTGTGTGCTTTTAGTTGCAGAAAGTAACGTTCCTTTACTGCACTAACAAACATCACCCGGGCACCAACAAATGTCTTTTTGAATGACCTTACATATTAAATCTTAATCGGTGGTTATATGCCAGTATGTTGGTCCTGATATGAAAACGTATGTATTTAGTATTAAGGTAAATAGCTTTGTAAAATGATGAAATCAGAATGCCACGGCTCTCCAAAATAAGGTACAAACTACTGTATGAATTACGCAGGACTAAATGCAAGTAGATTCTGCCATATTTATAGTATCTTCAGATGGGGTGTCTCAAGACTGAACCCAGACTTCATAGTAAAATTCTTAAATCTGAGAGGAAGTGCCATTTTGCAAGTTCGTTTTTATAATTTAGATATTAAAAGAGGGGAAGAACCATGAAGGGTGGTATTGCAAGTTGCACATACATGTGTTGGATAGAAAGATTAAATACATTAATTTTAAAGTACCTTTTTCCAAGAGAATTTCAGATGCCATTTTTCAGTTGGTTTTTTTTTCTAATTTCCCTGCCACTTCTTTCTGTCCTTTACCACCCTCCCAGTTTCATGACAAGATAGATCCAACTCTTGAGAGTCTGAAACGCATAGTTGAACGTCTGAGGCAGCCACCTTCGATCTCAGCAGAGGTGGAGAAGATTAAAGAGCAAATCAGTGAAAATAAGAATGTGTCCGTGGATCTGGAAAAACTTCAGCCGGTGTATGAGACACTTAAACAGAGAGGGGAAGAAATGATTGCTCGCTCAGAAGGAGCTGATAAGGATATATCTGCTAAAGGTAGTAGACTGAGGAAAGTTTCATGTATTAGAAATGCAGCAAACTACAGCATATAAAAATCTTCATTTCTGATGACCACTAATCTGAGGATTGTGTTCTCTTTGAGAAGCTGCTAAAGATTTATAAAAGCAAAACGTTCATTTAAAATAATTCATCGTGCGTATGACCTTTGTTTTATTTTTAAAGGCCATGTTGGTTGTTTCCACTTAACATTATAAGGAGTCCTGTAAAGAAACAATTTTAGAGTCTAAATTTTAAAATGTACACATATGTTTCTTCTGTAGAACTGTAGAGAGATTTATGGCCAAGAATTGTTTGCCAAGGTAGTAATCTAGTTCCTTTGTTGTTTAGCTGTTCAAGATAAACTAGACCAAATGGTCCTCATTTGGGAAGACATCCAGACCTTGACTGAGGAAAGGGAGGCCAAACTGTTGGATGTAATGGAACTAGCTGAAAAGTTCTGGTGTGATCATATGGCTCTTGTAGCTACTATTAAAGATACTCAGGACTTCATTCGAGAGCTGGAGGGACCTGGAGTTGACCCATCTGTAGTCAAGCAACAACAAGAAGCTGCTGAGGTCAGTTGAAAGTATTTTGTTGACTTAAGTATTTTATTTACAGTATGCAGAGAAAAGACAGAATTACTGTGAAGTAACAAAGGAGAATATTTTTTTTAGAGACGAAGAGGGATAATTGTATAGAAATTTACTATAATGATATCTCAAGAGTCTGTGGTAAATAACATGTATCAGTGCGTAATTGCAATGAGCGTGCAACATGTGCCTGTCATTATATTTACGTATCTGCTTATAAACATGTATATAATAAATATGTCAGTGAGACTTTTAAAAGCTATACATACTTTAGATTCCCTGAGTAATACGTAACATCTAAATGAAAGGTGTACAGATGTATCATGCTCCATGTATTATGCTCTAAGCCTGTAATTATTTATGCTGATAGCTAAAGATTTGAAGGTTGAATGATAAACTCTGAAAAAGAAAACACTCTGATTAAAGAAATCTAATTGAAAACTTCCTGTTTATTTTTTTCCCATCTCATGCAAAATTACATCATAAGCCATTGTTATAATTTAGACTGATGTCAGTTGATTTCATTCTGACACTGCAAAGGAATGCTTATATTTTAAGCATCCAATTGTAAGTCTAGGTGACTTTAACAAAAGCAAAGGTCAAATTCTGCCATGTCTAATCTTGAAAACAAGCTGTACATAGATTATTAAATTTAGTATTAGCAGCATTGGATTTTTTTTTTCTCTTTGTAGGCTGTTAAAGAAGAAATTGATGGACTACAGGAGGAACTAGAAACAGTTGTGAGCCTTGGCTCTGAGCTTAGAGCTGCTTGTGGAGAGCCTGACAAACCTATTGTCAACAAGAGTATAGATGAGGTATGGGAAATGCAGATGCTTAAATCTGTTATGTTAGATGATTGCTCAGCTGAAACTGGTATATCCTTCCTGCCCCCAAGAAATTGAAAATAAAAATTTTGCAGAAAAGTAAGATATCCCTGAAGCCTTTGTGTTAAAGTAAGGTTTGCTTTTCAGGTAAGTGAATCTTGACTCAGATTAGATTAGAATGTACAAACAATTTTATTTTATTGATTTATGGGTTAAAAGTTTTGTAAAAGACAGAAAGGTTTTTTGTGAAAATACTCACTGATTAGTACAACAGACAGCTACTTTTTGCAACAGTATGCTAGAATAAATTTCAGATATATCTGGTTTATGCCAAGTGAGACATCTTAACTGAGACAATCCTGTTTGGATGATTACAGAGTATTTTTAATGTCTCAATTGTTCAACAATGTGTGTTTCTTTTAAGCTACCTTTTTTATAATGATGCAAGGCCAAGTGATTTAATAATAGTATTTCTTGTATTAACTATAATCCCTATGTTAATAAAAATATTCAGTAATAGGTATTGAAGTTTACAGTTTTTGTAATCCAGAACCTCTAGTGTATTCTGAAGGAAAGTAACTATGCAGTGATAGGGAGAACAAGAGTCTTAGTATGGAATGAATATAAACTATTCATGCTTAGTTTATTGGTGTTATTGATCAGTAAATAAATAGTGAATGCACGTTATACAGCAGTAAAATTCTTTTGTCCATTGGAGTAAATTGCACTTACTTGCAGCTGAATTCTGCCTGGGATGCCTTAAACAAAACATGGAAAGAACGGGTAGATAAGCTTGTTGAAGCTATGCAGGCGGCTGTTCAATACCAAGATGGACTGCAGGTAAGATGGTGCGATACACCCAACCCAGTCTTGAGTCAATAAGATTTAATGTGGGTGTAGTAAAAAAGGTGATGTGATTGGGAAGGTGACATGTATCACTCTGATTATAGCGCCTATTTTCTTCAGTAGGCAGATATTTTTTCTCAGGGTTGGTTGGGTTGTAGGGTTGGGTTTTTTTTGCATTAAAGAAGAAACCTATTTGGGTAGTTTTCTTCATGTAGTTGTTCATATATTGCACTATGTTTAGATTTGAAATTAATGTCCCTTTGTTTATTGGTAAGAGCAGAGAGGTTTTGATACCGCACAAATTCACAGTAATCCTGCTCATGTTTTCTTGTGATAGTCAGTACTTCACATGATAGGCGAGTTGAAGTTGTGACATGTTTCTGTGATCTGAAAGGAACAGAATACAGATCCGTATACTCACTTGCTGCTATTTTCTTTGAGTGGAAGACAGTTAAAGAACTTCAATTTTATTCCAAATTTTTATAAGTCAGATATTTAATTTTGAATATTTTAGGCAAAAAATATTAACATAATGTTAGTATAATTTATCCAGTCACAATACTTTAGAATATGATACATTTTTAAATTCTGTAGGTAAATTTTCCAGCAGTTTTTTTAAGATATCTTTTCTGTATATGTGGTGTATTTTTTTATTATTTTTTTTGCACATTCTTTGTGCGTTTTGGCTGAGTGGCAGGCCTCTCATCTTTTGTCAGTGAATGACTAGAAGATTGAAACATTTGAAAAGATTTGATGGTCAGATTTTGCAAAACTGTGTTTTTGCTCACTGGAATTGCTGTCTTCCTTGGTTCGTTAAGTCTTTAAAAACAGAGTTTCACATGACACTGAGGGCAGTTGCTTGTGTGGTCAGTGCAGATCAAGCAACACTCCTTAATAATAATGCAACATGTTTGTTTTCCAGTGCACCCTCACTATGTATGAACTCCAAGTTCTCTTATTTTCATACTGCACAGCGGTTGACTTTTAGGGTTACATTAGGAACATTGCCATTGGTTTGAGTGCTTTGTGTTTCCTGTGGTTGTACATTGTACATTCTGGAAGCTTGGTACTTTGTGAAAGAATTGTATTTAAATACCTTCTTATGCTCATTTCAATAGACAATATGAAAAGTATTGCGGGCAGACTGTTAGCTGCAGCTGCCTCATCCTGTTGAGCTTGTTCGGGGGGGTAGTTCTCCTTTTCTGAAGGAGCTGTGTATCAGTGGGCAGCTCTGACAAGCCGTCCTAAGCCTTTCTCCGTAATGAGTCACAGATAATAGGCAGGAGGAAAGAGGCCTAGCAGAGGTATCTTTTCCCCTATATGTAATTACCCAGATTGACACAGGTGTTCTTAATCTTTAAGTGGAGTATTCTTGAGGTGGTTCTGCATTATATCAGGAGCAAAAGAAGTACCCACAGACCCTCAGAACTGGGGAGACTTCATTGGGTTTTTAAAGTTATAACTGCATTATCCTACAGAGATTCAGTCAAGCTCAGTTATTGCCCATCACTATCTAATGTGTACTGAATGGGTTGTGTTCCATGTTCCTTACACAGATAACATCCTTCAAAAGAAGTTTGTTTGTAATCATCATTTAAAGTGTGTTATCATTCAGCTACCACCTACCATCTTCCATTCAGCTTCCTTCAAAGGACTGCAGAACAGAGTTTGTCTTGTATTTACCTTTCAGGGCGTTCATAAAAATTGCTGATTTTACTCAAGGAGTACTAGTCAGCGGGAATAGTAGTGGCAGAATATTACTGCTAATAGAAGTTCAGTCTTGCTGCATGTACATTCTCATAACCATTACATGCAATACTTCAGTTAGTATTTGATCCCTTGTATTGCAAAGAAACCTAGGTTCCACTGAAGAAGGCTGTTTTCTTTCAAAGAGCACAGCAATATTGTTCTCTGGAGTACAAAAAAAATTTATGATATTTTACTCAATACAACTTTTAAGTACAACACTGTTTTTCTGCTCACGCTTCAATTTCATTCTATGATTTTCAGGCAATATTTGACTGGGTAGACATTGCTGGCAGCAAGTTGGCATCTATGTCCCCAGTTGGAACAGATCTGGAGACAGTGAAGCAGCAAACTGAGGAACTTAAGGTATGAACTAGGAATTTATTTAATTTATATTTTCAACTGTCTGTATTTTGCTGTGTTGTTTAGTATTCTTCTGTATCTTTCAAGAGTCAAAAGCAATTTTCAATTTCTAGTAAAAAAGAATCTGTATGAAAATTTCAGATAATATTTCATTGCAAACTTTTCATTTTAAAATGTGTTTCATTTTAAAATCTGTTCCAAATTTTTGTGAGAGTACATTTTATTTCATGAATATGTTCCGATAGCCAAGAAATACTTGTAATAGCATTCCTTTTCTTCCAAAGGCTGTAAGGTTATTATGTACAGGGTTCTTTTGCTATGATTTTTACATTTTCTGGTTTCTATGATGAACAGCTTCCTTGAAGCTCTCAGGCAATGCCTCCAAAATTTCACTTCTGCCGTTACAGGCTTTATCTAAATGCTCACACAGATCACAACATTCGCAGTACGTTAGTAGGCCGAAAATCAAAATTTCAGGCTAACATGGAAACCTGTCAGTATGGATCTGTGACTGAGTATGCTCCTGACGTTGGTAGGCTGTTATGCTATATATAAAAAACAGGGATGTATAATGATCAGGGAACATCCTTGGTTTTGTTGCTCACTTGTACTTTTTTGGTCTGTGGGCAGGTTGTTTAATCTGTCTATTTTCTGATGTAACTTCAAATGAACCATAATCTTACATAGTTCAGAAGAATACACATATGCAAGTTGTATTCAGACTGCTGTCCAAGTTGCGTGTACAAGAGAGGGTGTTATACTAAAGAAAATTTGCCTTCAGATCTTTTGAAAAACAATCCTACTTGAAGTCTAAAGGATTGCATTGTCACAACCACAAGAGCTGAAAGATTCTCAAGATACATTCTGCCTTTTTTACAGACCAGGGAGATCATTGGAGAATACTTTCCTATTGGGCATCTTTATCATTCTCTGGCCCCAGTTAGCAATATCTGCTAGAATATTAAGACATCGTTGCATATTTTCAGTTAGCTGGGACTGTCTGGATTATCAGGGTCTCGCAAGCATTTTGACCTTGGAAGACAACCCCCCAAATTTGTGAAAGTTGACAGTGATGCATTAGTATTGGAAATGCTGCTGTACTGTGCTGTATTCAAGAAGGTCATTACTTGTGATAGGTTTATGTGTATTCTTTTTCTATTTACCATAGCAATTTAAGACAGAAGCTTACCAGCAGCAGATAGAAATGGAAAGACTGAACCATCAGGCAGAACTACTGCTGAAGAAGGTAACAGAGGAGAGTGACAAGCACACTGTTCAAGACCCTCTCTCAGAGCTCAAACTAATGTGGGACAGCCTAGAAGAAAAAATCGTAAATAGACAGGTAAATAAACTTGAAGGTGGGGCTGTATTAATGACTTAAGTTTTTGAGAAAAGCTTTTTATTATGTATAATATTTCTATCAGTTTATACATTTATTCCTTTTGGTTTGAAAATTACAGAACTATATATAATACAATCTGAATTTTACAAGTTATATTCAGTTGCTTTTATGGTTTTTAAACCCTTAGTATTTTTTGTCACTTCCTGTCAGCAGTGCCATGTCAAATCATTGTTATTTCATTTTGATTATTTGTTGACATCTTAAGTAGCAGTTGAAAACATGTTTATATGTGCAAAAGTAATATTAGCTGCTGAACTGAGCACTTTAAAAAAAAAAAAAACCCACACAACTTAATCTTAAACTGTTTCAGTGCTCTTTCCTTGAATTATCAAAGTGAAAGAGAGATTTAAAGATGCAGTGCTTTGAAGTGTTGTTTTTTTTCTAAATTCAATTATTTCATGACAAAGAGAAGGTTTTAAAAAGATCATGCACCAAATTGCATTTATACTGAAATTATGTTTTAAGTCATAAAAAACTACTGTCATATCTCTGATGAGAGAACCTTCAAACTTAACTCTGCTCTGGTTATGTGGGGTCGTCGACGGTTAGGAATTTAAGCCTGGCATGTAAGGCTCTACAGGGGAATTGCTAACTCAGCTCTAACTACAAGGCAGTTGCTTGTGTTGGATAACTGTTTCTCCCTGGGTTTTATGATATCATATGCATGGAGTCCGCTCTGGATTATGGTGACTAATGGTAATATAAGCCAACTCAATAGCATTGTGAAACCATTTTATTGTTAATTTTATTTTTACTATAGCACAAGCTGGAAGGTGCCTTGTTAGCCTTGGGGCAGTTCCAGCATGCCCTGGATGAGTTACTGACCTGGCTGACGCATACAGAAGACTTGCTGAATGAACAGAAACCTGTGGGTGGAGACCCCAAGGCTATTGAAATTGAACTTGCCAAACATCATGTATGTGATTATAATGAATATTAACTAAAATGTTCTTTTGATGTTTATCTTAGCGACGAGACTTGTAGTAGAACTTAGCACTTAATAAATAATTCTCTAGAGATTTTCAAGATGCAGATTATAGCTGAAATGCAGGCTTGGAATAACTAATATTTTTTTCCTCTTACTGCTCCATATTCCTTCCTTCCTTGCATATGCCATGCAAGTAGCATAGGTTTTAGCCAAAAAGGGCAGCTCGCTCTAGTCTCCACTTTTATTCACCTTAATTTGACCCTGAGAACTCAAAAGTTGTTGAGCCTGCTACTCTCCCTGAAACAATAAATCGCTTAATTAGTTCTGTTTAAACCAGGTCTCACAAAATGCATGTGACCGTTACATATCTTTTATTCCTTGTTTCTCCTTCTCAGAAAATAGCGATTTGTTGTTTTGAATCTGCAGAAGTGTATCTCAGTAGGGTCCAACTAACACGAAGAATGCTTCTCTGAATATCTCAGCAAACTTTAGGGGTATCCATGGCCCCATCTTTTTCTTTGTTACATACAACATAGGGTTTATTTTTTAATATATATATATTTTTTTTAGTATTTTTACTGATTATTGTGACTTTGGAGCCCATGGAAGAATGCTTCCATTGTGCCTTTATTTTGAAGAGTATCTCCCAGGAGCAAGAGGTCTTCTCTACCTCTTTGTGTGATTCGGTGCTGTTCACGATGATGTGTTCTTTCTAGGCCTGAAGACTTCAAACTCACCTCATAAATCCTGTCCTTTCCTTTAAATCTGCCATTTAATTTTTGACCTGCATATGATTTGAAAAGTATTCGGAGTCCATTTTGCATTTAGAGAGAATGGATTGAAATTGACAGTACACAGATAATTAAGGCATTTTCACTGTTTGTGGTAATGCAGCTTCTGAAGCCTTTCCTGTGGTCAGTTGGAACTTGAGCAGAATAAAATATCTACATACCCTGTGTGACTACTGTTAGAAACAGGCCCTTAAAAAAAAAATTACAAATCCAGCTTCCACTCCATGAACCTTTTATATTCTTATCGAACAGAAGTGTTTTACTCTGAAGAAGCATCTAGATATCGTTTATGACTTCACCTACCTTGAGTGCTGAAGGAGTTCAGCAAACACATGAATGAATCTGCTTCCTTTTCATAAAACAGAGTTTATAGGTTAGAAAGTTCACACAGTAGTGCATCCTGTGGTAGCCTGGAAAAACATCCATCTCTTGAATAGCTTTGGAAAGAATAGACCTTGTTCTTAGTGAGCCTCAGCAGGAAGGAAGGGATAAGATGCATCTGCTTCTGTGAATATCCCTTTTTTTCTCTCTGTTAGGAAAATAAAATAACGGATACCTTCCAGTGCTTAGCTTAAAAGAATTAAAGCAAGTGTGATGCACGTTTTGCATACAAGGGCTACTTGTGACTTGCTGTTTCATCAAGTGATCTGTATAGTTTATTTGAAACTTCCTTTGGATTTAGCTTTGTATTTAGCTTTTTCCATATGCTAGCATTTTGAGGGGGGTGATTTTGAACCAGACCCTATGGAAGACAGCAGTCATAAACTTGAATTTCTTAGATGGGGTTTACCATTCCCTTGCCAACTATTTTGCGCAGTCTCTTTTTCTGTTCTTTATTTCTGGTATTTTAAAGCATTATCTTTTTTGTTTGTTTGTTGGTTGTTGGTTTTTTTTTTAATATTTCTGAAAACAGCATCTGTTTCCCAAATGTACTTTTTGCATTTTATGGTTTTACTATTGTTGGTGATAACAGATTTTCAACCAGATGGAGGAGGTCTTGTGGTGTTAGTATTACAGTCATTCCCCAGCTTTTAGCACAGCTGAAGTGTCCTGGTAGCCTGACATGAGGTGAAACAAGTTGTTGACCTGAAATGCATGAAAAGATGTCGTGGCAGACAGGTTGTTGTATGGTACAGCAGGCACATAGTATTCTTATTCCTCTCTCTTCTCTCTTCTTAGACTACTGTTCTACAAGCAATTGGCACTCCTATATATAACAGTTTTCACACCTTATCCTCAATAACAAAGAAAAATCCTGTTAAAGAAAAATATATAGTAAATTAAGGAAAGTGAAGAAGTAATTCTTTACTAGCAGTAGCAGAAACCTTTCATGATTTCAGAAAGAAATATATGTATTCAGAAGGACTGTATTATTTTTTCCAAGATATAAAGATATAAAAAGTAGCATTTTAGCAGAATGGTCTATTACTGCTTTTGATTGAAGACCTTAGTTACTAGCTTTAATTGCTAATACCTGTGCTGATGTTAAACTTGCCTTGTCACTGGGTTAGAACTAGCTCGTTCACTGTAGTTGCCTTCATTCAATAACTTATCAACATGGCCAATCATACATACTGTGTTACAATTGTAGGTGCTACAAAATGATGTTTTAGCTCATCAGTCTACGGTGGAAGCAGTTAAGAAAGCAGGAAATGACCTGATTGAATCAAGTGCTGTTGAAGAAGCAAGTAATTTAAGGAGCAAGTTGGAACTTCTGAATCAGCGCTGGCAAAATGTGTTGGAAAAAACAGAACAAAGGAAACAGCAGCTGGACAGTGCCTTGATCCAGGTGAACAGGAAATGATCAAATAAAAAGATAACTAAGAAAAAGTGTCTTTTTACATGAAATACATAGATACATGTATTAGAAGTTGGCCTAAATCAAAACCATAATGCAGACACTCCTGAATGTGGAGAAAGTTTGAATCCAGCTGTATCTTCCACAGCTGGACACTGTCTTTTACAGTGCTGAATCAAGACTCCAGCTTTTGGCCTACATATTTTAAAAGGGTGAAATTTCTGTGTGGGTATGTTATTCAGGGAGAACGCTGACCTCACAGTTGCTCATTTAGCCTGCTTTCAAGATTTCCATGGGTTTTGGTTTTGGTTTTATCATTTAGATTGGATTGAGCTAGTTAAAATTTTGGGTTGTTTTTTTCCTTTTTTTTCTCTTTAATTTCCTTTGATTATTGTAAATATCTGATTAAATCTGTTGCCAGTATACTTCTGCATCTGAGCTAGTATTAGAATGGAGAACATTTAAGTAAGCTCTATGGTGTAATCTAGGCCCAAGGTTTCCATGGGGAAGTTGAAGATATGCAGCAATGGCTGACAGACACTGAACGTCACCTGTTGGCATCAAAACCTGTTGGAGGCTTACCAGAAACAGCAAGAGAGCAGCTTAATACCCATATGGTAAGTATCAGTATTAGAATGCTTTGCAAATTGCATTTCAGGACTAACTATCTTTCAAGAGTGTTTATGGTGAATACAGAGCATGTTCTATATATCACAATGTCTGTACAGTATCTTAAAAAATTTTAATAGCCTTCAAAACAACATTGCTGTTTTCAGTGTAGGAAAAGTAATCATTTGGGAGATGCCCAAAACCGAACCGTTAATAGTGTTGAGACAGAAATAAAAGAACTTTTGCATCCTTATTGTCATAAAGAAAAACAGAAAGTGTTTACAGATATTTTTCAGTGATTCCTATTTTTCTTTTCCCTGCTGTTCCCATAACTACATTTATGCTTTTTCTAAGATATGAAGATGAATCTAAAAGTAGTCCACATTAATTGGACCTTGAATTAAAAGACTCAATCCTTTATTCTTTATCTAACCAAAGCTGACATTAAAATCATCATTAGCACAGATGTAATAAGGACTACTGGCTCATATAGAGACTCTGCTTTAATTGGAAGTGGCAAGCTGAGCAGGATGCCTGAATTATTCCCTTCCTTCCCTTACTTTCTTTTTAAGAAATGTTCAATGGATTTCTCCACCCTGTAGAACCATAGAGCTTAGAAAAAAAAGACACTTAAACTTGATCTCTTACCTCAAAGGAAGGTTGTTCATAGTGCTCCGTTTATATAAAATCAGGCTGTGCTGTTAAGCCAGGATATAACCCTAAACCCAGTGATCTGAACTCCTGTCCTCTGGCTCAGATATAAGTGTGGTATTTACTGAACTGTCCTTGAACTTGAATATGCCTGACACGGTTTCCATTAGAGCACTGCATTGTCAGAGCTTTAAAAATCAGATTTAATTTTGAAATGATGCTAAAGGTCATTGTTCACCAATGTGGGGCACTTTTTTTTCTTCTTTTTTTTTTTCCTCCAAAATTTGCCAGTAACTATTTTTGAGACGGAAAATAATTTACAGTTTTAAAATCAGTTACGACAGGAAACTAGGACGAAATGTAGAAATAACCTTGCGGTTTTGAACACCCCAATCCTTTTCTTTTTGTCTTAGAAAAAAAAAAGGGGGGGGGGGGGGGTGGTGTGTGAAAAAAAAGCGCCTTTTTTAATTTGTTTCCTGTGAGAGTGGGGAATAATCACAATTCCACAGGAGTCAGTGGACCTTTTTCCGTTTTTCATCCTGGACTTAAAGTCAGATCAAGACCGAAAATTTTTCCTGGATTGATTAAAGAATCTTTAAACTGAATGTAGTATTATAGTTGGAACAAATGGGAATATGTTACCAGTAATATGTACTCTATAAGTACAATCATTTCCTAACTGTATGTGTACATTTTACTGTGCTGTGGGCCATCATATAACTGCAGGCATTGACTGGTTATCCTTTAATGTATATTACCCTTAAAAAATAGGACTTGATTTCAGTTTAGCTAAACCTCAGAGTCTCTGCAGATACGTGTAAATTCTCTGAAATGTTGACGCCACTTGTCATGTTGAGTACTATTTATCATAAGTTCCAAATTCAAACTTGCCCCTAAGTGATACAAACCATGTTAATTTGTGATGTGAAACTGGAGAAGAAAGTTTTGCACTATATTTTGATTTGTTTCTCATTGGAAATAATGTCATGACCCATCTTCTTGAGTGCAAGGTCTGTTTCTACAGATATGAATAAAAGAGCCCTCAACCATAATCAGTTCACAAATGGAGTTGAGACTGGGCAGCGTTTCCAGCTAAGGCAGCTCCAGGAAAACAAAAGATATGAAGAGACGTTACAGGACACCAGCAGGGAAGGGGCTTAAGAAGAGGCCTCTTTGACTATGCCAGTGCTGCTCAGAACATTCCTCTCCTTTTCTCAAAACAATCTTTTTTCTCGGTTCCTCCTTTAAAATAACTTTAATTGCTCCTGCCCTCTTAAGTTTGTGACTACTGCAGAATTAACCACTGTGATGAGCCCCTGTCTTAGACTGAGCCCAGCCCCTGTGTTTGGGGATGCTCCAGCCATGCGTGTCTCACCTGTGCTGTGTTCTCTGTGTTTACTTCTGAGGGGTTCTTGTGCTGCGGTAAAATAAGATGCTCTGGGGAGTTATGGAAACCAGAAATATTGTAAGGAGGTTGGGAGCGTAGGAGGAAGCAGTCTAGATGACACTACTTTTCGCAGTCCTCAGAAAGAAAGCAGGGAAGCTTTCTGTCCTGTTAAAATCTTAGCTTGTGGTTGAACCTGCTTCCTGCTTTGCTTTCCTCTGTGATCAGGTACAACCCTGTGTACGGTATCTCTTAATCCAAAGAAAATGTTGGGTTTGGGCTCTTGTCCTGGGAATTGAAGGAAAAAGCTTTTCCTCCTATTTGCAAGCCACTTAAGTGTTCATCTCCTGGAAGACATTCCTCGTTTGGGAGTTTGCAGCAACTTTGTTGGTACATTTTAGATGGTCTGTTACAAGTATTGAACACGCCCTTTTGAGTCAGAGGGATGCACGGGAGCTCTTGCCACCTCATCTTTGACATGGTTAAAAGAAAATAATTAGTAGAATAGTTAGCGGGTAAAACAGTTTTTAGGGTTATTCTTCCAGCTTTCTTTGTATGTGTAAAATGTCTTCAGTGCTCTTGCCTGGCGAGTGAAGGAAGATACAGACGAAACAAAAGAGATGGTGTAAAATAAAGCAGCCCTCCCAAGTTGTCCCACCCACTTTCGAAGGTGTATAGGATAGGTCTGGGCTTTCAGCGTGCTGTATAATGCTAACACTTTTTATGTTTCAGCTACAGATGGACTTTAAACCAACCAAATTGTAGCAAATCTTGTGCAATAAATGCATAGTACTTTCTTTGCCAAGCTTTGGATCTCGGAGAAAACATGACAGACAATACAAGTTCTTATTTCCTGAAGAACTGGGCCCTTTCTTTGCTTGTTTGGCTTTTTATTAATTACATATGTTTCCTTCATTAGTCTTATTCATACCTGCTAGATGTTGGGGGAGGAATAAATATTATACTAGCATTTGTAAAGAGTATTGAATTTCCACCTGACTTATTTTTTGTGCTTTCTTTATGTAGGAACTTTGTGCTGCCTTTGAAGCCAAAGAAGAGACATATAAGTGTCTAATGCAGAAAGGCCAGCAGATGCTTGCAAGATGCCCAGAGTCTGCTGAAACAAACGTTGAGCAGGACATAAATAACTTAAAAGAAAAATGGGAATCAGTACAAACAAAGCTCAGTGAAAGAAAAGTATGTGTTTTTACATAAAAATAGAAGTGTAAATCATGCATTTAAGGATGTTAATGTTCAGTGCTTTTATACATGCATACTTGCTTGATCTTTTAGATTTAAAATCAATTGTAGAGACAGTTATGCAGAATTCATTGGTATGTTTAGAAAGTAAATGGAATTCAAGAACCTGGTTATCTGTAATTGGGGGGAAGATGGGTGAGAATGGCAAAAGTCTGTTCCATAGAAATATGTTAACTGATACTGATAATGCTCATTTAGTAGGACAAGGGCTTTTCAGGTTTTTATTACAGTAACCATAGACATGAGAGAGTGAATAAAATTATTTGATCATTCAAGTTTATATCCTTCTCAGTATAGAATTGCTGCATTAATTTTCCTAGCTTTTATCCATTTTTTTTCTTAAAATTCCTAAACACTTGGCCTTCTGCCACTTAGTTCAAGTGACTACCTTCTGTTCTAACGTAGATCAATTTCACTGATGTGCAACATACGTTTTCTTCTTATTAATTTCAGTTTGCTTTCATTCCTTCACGAAGGGTAGTCCATTTGTTCTACCTCAGTCAAACAATGAAGAATATCAATAATTACAAACAGAGAAACTCTCTGTACAGCCCTGATATGTATAAAGCACAAACATTTAACTAACAACTTAGTTATATTTTTAAGGAAGAATGCTGGTGTCTCTAAAGAATGTCCAGCCAACTAATAGCCAACATGAGCAGCTTCTTGCAGGAAGCTGTAAGGTTGGAGTTGTCAGCTAGGCCAGCAGCGTGATTGTTTGAAGATCTCCGACTGCTGTCTCATGATCAACAAAAATTCTGTACCCAAAATTAGTCTCGGTTCAGGTGACCAAGATGACAGTTGGGCTTTAATATAAAAAGAAACGGTTTAGACAAACTTGGCCTTTGTTTAGTGCAAGAGAATAAATTAGATGACCTCTTTGAGGCTCTTCCAACTGCACTGCCATCTTAGATTTCTGCGACTCTACTGGTTTTGTACTGAAATTGATAAATCCATATGTTCCACTAGGATTAAGTAGTAGAAGATGTAATGTTCTAATGTGGAAAATTTTATCTTGATACTAGGTGCTGTATTTTCTACTCATCTGTCATACATAATTTTACTGTTGCTCTTCTATCCATTTCCTTTAATATGCTCAAATGTAGGCTGTCATTTTAAAACTCAGAAACTTTGAGTTAGAAATATGTTTTAAAATGCTAAACTAAAATGGTTTACTCCAAAATGCTGAACTAAAATGGTTTACTTGGCTGAAGCCCCTGCACAGTATCAACTGCTATTAAAGTATGACGTATCTTTACAGACTAAACTGGAAGAAGCCCTCAATTTAGCAATGGAGTTCCACAACTCACTTCAAGATTTCATCAATTGGCTTACTCAGGCTGAGCAAACTCTAACTGCAGCTTCTCGGCCAAGTCTTATCTTGGACACTGTCTTGTTTCAAATTGATGAACACAAGGTATGTAAAGAAACAGATGTGTAATGTTTTTCTCCCACTCTGTGGAGATACTTTAACAATGTCCAAATGAACCCTGTAACGCTGGCACTCGGAGAAACATTTAATTTGTTTTAAAATTGCATTTTATATTCTTTCTCGCTACATCATTCTTTATCAGGCTAGGTTTTTTAGTGTTCACCCAGTACTTGAGCAACGTAATATTCAGAATAATTTTCTCCCTTTTTTCCAAGGTTTTTGCCACAGAAGTGAATTCTCATCGAGATCAGATCATAGAGCTGGACAAAACTGGAACCCATTTGAAATATTTCAGCCAGAAACAGGATGTTGTCCTTATTAAGAATCTGCTGATTAGTGTACAGAGTCGATGGGAAAAAGTAGTTCAACGCTTAGTTGAAAGGGGAAGAGCTTTGGATGATGCAAGGAAAAGAGCCAAACAGGTAATCGGACAACAGCTGTTGTACAACTCTTTGAACTTAGCTGTAATTACATCCAGGCTCTTGAAGAATATGGTGCTTTAAAGCACTTTCAAGTAAGTCTGGGTTTAGTGTAACAGACACTGTTGAGTTAGTGGAGCAATTTCTGTGATTCAATCATAAAGCACTTCATTTGGGAGGTGAAAGCGTCATTTTCAACCCAAGCAGTGACTTCTGTCTGCAACACAGGATAGCCTGAAAGAAGAAAGTTACAGTATGGCTTCCAGATGTATATTAGTGCCATCTGTCCTCAAAAAGAAGTTTCACAATCAACCCCGTATATTTTAAAGAATGTGATGATCCCTTTTGCTATCTGTGGGAGTATTGCTTAGTATTTTCTTCTTTGGTTTACATTGTGCCCCGATTAAGGCTCATCACTTCCTCAAATCTCGTATGTTAGTTACTAGACCAGTGTCTGCTGTGTGGTAAGATGTCTCCACTTATTTCCTTAAAAACCTGGAGAGTTTTTTAACACAGTTTTCCTCACCAGGGAGCATTCCTGTTTTTTTCCTTAGATTCATGTTCCCCTCGCTGAGGAACATAAATGATAAGATGCAAAATGTGTGAGAGGAATGTAATCTGCTTAAATGTTAATAGGAAGTTCTAGCTTATTTTTATTCAAGTGAACATGACCGTTCAAGATTTGGTCTTGTTCACAGCCAAACCACATTCCCATGTTCACTGCTACTCCTACGCAGCTCATAGAGTGAGAACTCTGAGCAATACATTAACCCATAAGCCAATCAAATGTTATTTATTTCCAGCAGTTTCTCTTGTTCATTCACACATACAGCACAGCTGAATACACTAAGTTGTTAATTTAGGACAACAACTATCTATGCAGAGCAGGGAAGGAGTACTGAAGGATACTGGTGTCAAAGCCTGATCCACAGCCCTGAACAACAGGGTCTAGGAGCCTTGAGAGGTTTCTGAACTAGTTGCTTGTGCTTTCATGTGTAAGCAGCCCAGGCAAAAAGAATTTTCAAAAGAGATACAGAGAGAGAATCAACCAGCTTAGAAAAATTGAATCCCAAAGGGAAGATATTTTGTGAAAGCTGGTTGAATCGTTGGTCTTTCCCTGCTTCCTTCCCTGAAGCACTCTTTTTGTTGAGACAGGAAGGAAGATCAAGGATCTGTTCCTTGCCCATTAAGATAGCATTTGATATAATGAGAGCATTTATGAGCGTCCCAGGGAAAATCTTGAGCACTCATCCAGACAGGAGTTTTCCCCAGTGATTTACTGCTGTTGTCCCATATAGGCAATAGCTAAGCCCCATTCTTGCTGTATTTGCTATTCATTACTAAAAATGTAGGAATCTAAATGACCAACACATCCACAGAAGTTACCAATGTGTCTTTGAAAGATGCATACTATGCGTGCAGGTCATGTGCATAAAAGGTTGCTAATTCATTTGGGACAAGGGAGGCTAAGTCCAGTGGGCACGTGATTGGGCTAGTCCCTGTTTGAGAGACCAGGGAGAAAAAGCACACCAAATCTCTTCGAAGTCTGTAGAGTTCTTGTTTGTCCTGTAGAGAATTGATTGGGATTTAATGTTTTCAGACTATTTTATGAATCAGTGAATTTTTAAATCCATGCAAATCTAACTTTCTTGCAGTTCCATGAAGCCTGGCACAAACTTATGGAATGGCTAGAAGAGTCAGAGAAATCTTTGGACTCAGATCTTGAAATTGCAAATGACCCTGACAAAATAAAGATGCAGCTTGCACAGCATAAGGTGAGTCATGAGTGATGAAATGCAGAGTGCCCAGTGAGATGTAGGTAAGTCTATCGGCCTTGCACTGTTCAGTCAGCAAAGGAAGTAGATTTCTGGGCTCGCTACAATGGAGTGCTTATTAGCATTAAATTAAATGGTGGTATGTTACAGGTGAGGAGTGAAAAAAAAAAAAAACAACTTTTCACAGTACCTGGTCTGTGGGGGAATGGCTAACTGTGAAGAGGAAAGACATAATAATACAGCACCATGGAAACTTTAAAAAGCAAAGTAATACTATCTCAGAATAGGAATCTTTGAAGAGATTTTATGCATAGAATCATAGAATGGTTTGAGTTGGAAGGGACCTTAATGATCATTGAGTTCCAACCCCCCTGCCATGGGCAGGGACACCTCCCACCAGACCAGGTTGCTCAAAGCCCCATCCAGTCTGGCCTTGAACACTTCCAGGGATTGGGCCTCCACAACTTCCCTGAGCAACCTGTTCCAGTGTCTCACCACCCTTACAGTAAAGAATTTCTTCCCGATATCTTTTCTAAATCTCCCTTCTTCCAGTTTGAAGCCATTACCCCTCGTCCTATCACTACACTCACCAGAGTGTAGAGTCTCACCAGAGTGGAGTAGAGGGAGAATATTACCTCTCTTGACCTGCTGGCCACGCTCCTTTGATGCAGCCCAGGATACGGTTGGCTTTCTGGGCTGCGAGCGCACATTGCCGGCTCATGTTAAGCTTCTCATCCACCAACACCCCCAAGTCCTTTTCCTCAGGGCTGCTCTCAGCCCATTCCCTGCCCAGCCTGTATTTGTGCTTGGGATTGTCCTGACCCAGGTGCAGGACCTTGCACTTGGCCTTGTTGAACTACATGGGTTTTGCATGGGCCTACCTCTGAAGCCTGTCCAGGTCCCTCTGGATGGCATCCCTTGCCTCCAGTGTGTCAACCACTCCACACAGCTTGGTGTTGTCAGTAAAATTGCTGAGGTTGCACTCAATCCCACTGTCCATGTCACCAACAAAGATGTTAAACAGCACCAGTCCCAATACCAACAACCCTCGAGGAACACCATACCACTCATTACTGGTCTCCACTTTGACATTGAGCCATTGAACACAACTCTTTTGAGTGCCATCATCCAGCACATCCCTGGATATTGCAGGCTTTTTTAAGTCCTTAAACTGCGATTTTGCTATCCGGTTGTTTGGGTTGGGATTTTCCTTTTAATACTCCAGGACCACCTCAAAACTGAAAAATAATCTTGTATTTTGATGGGCAGTTGCTTTTTAGGTGAAGTAGAAATATTAATTTCCACTAGAAAGTACTATGACAGCATTAGTAGCAAAGGTTGTTTCTCTTCATGGGATTCAAAATTCCAGGACCAGCTTTCCACAAAGTAGGTGAAAATGTAAAAATCTCTCTGATTGACCTGGCTTTTTACACAAATAACGTAAAAGCTCTGTAGTTCCATCAGACACAGAGCAAAAGGATGGATGGAATAAGTCTTTACTTCATTTTCGCTTTTGCAAAGAGCCTAGAGTAATACATTATTGAGGATCAAGTGGGTGAGTGGTAGTATCTTCAGAGACAGACTGTGTCTCAAGATTTATATTGGAGCAGTTTCATCAGAGACAGAGTATCATTCATTTTTCTGCATTTTGGCATACGTTTGCTTCTACTTTTCATGTCAGTCTTATTGTTCTCCATTTACTTCTATTTTTTCATTCTGCACAATATCCCTAAGGGTTTGCATATCTAATTTTTCCCTCTCAATGTAGCTTCTGATGATTGCTTTTACCTCCAACAAGTTTTGCCATGTATATTAATGGTTGGTTACTGCATCAATCTGCTTTATATTTTTATCATCTCTCAGTTTACATGATGATTTAAGTATTGTTTATCAACCAGGAAAATATTCTCCTTTAATATGGGAAAGTTGGCTGTTGGTCAGGCAAAAATAGTTTTACCTATGTTTGCTGTTAAAACTTTTAGATAAAACCTACATTAACATTCTCTTACACTAACTCTGCAATTTCAGTTTGTTCTGGGATTGCTGCTGTTGCCAAAATTTGAAGTCAGTGATGGGAATTTAGGAAAAAAAAAAAATCGTTCTGTTAAGATAGTCTTTCTTGTCTTCTGTGACTCTATCAATCTTGTAGTCCTTCCACTCCTCTCTTTTCTTTATATGAAGTTCAAACTCCTCACAAATACAGTCAACACATTGTGACTTTGCTTTGAAGTCCTTTCGGGTCCTGAGGTTTCGCTCTCTACTTTTATTCTCCTCCCCTCTTCTGAAACGTTAAACTTGGTAATCCCATTTGTTCTTTATACCTACAGCAGTTCACTTTATAAGCCCAAGCTTCCTCACGTGGATTGGCAGACTCCTCACTTCTCTCAAACATATCTTTTCTCCAGCTTCTTTTTGTATAAAATGCCTGCAGAGAATAGCTGCTTGAGTTGCTTGAATCTTATTTCTCATTAAGGAACGGGATGGAATGTGGTACAGGGACATTAGGATTGAAACTGGCGATCTGGAGGAAAAAGATGGATGTGTGTGAGTGAGGGAGTTCTGTGAACTTTGTGACTTTAAACTTCAAACAACCCCCCCAAGAAATCAACTCAATTGTTTTTTAATGAGCTGTCAAACCTCCCAACACTGCAATGTCCTTCCTTGTATTTTGAGTCTTTTCCTTCCACTCCCACATATACCCCCTGTGTCTGTCTTTGTCTTTTCTGTCCAGCCTTGAAGGTTTCCTTGCTCCATTTAGTTAACGATTTTGCTATCTGAACTGAGTGTGTGCTCTCTGTGTGCTGTAAGCAATAATTTGGACTCGCTCTTTGCCAGTTGTTACTGCCAAAAAAAAAAAGGCCCTGAAAGAGAAAAGCCAAGATAATGTTTTCTCTCTCTTGCTCATATCTAGTGTGTTGCCAGGGACTTTTGGGGTTTATTCATGGTCTGTTTATCAGCAATTTTTTCTCATTTTCAGAAGTCAGGAATGGAAAAAGCCTTACTAGGTCACCCAATCCATTCCTGTGCTAATGCTGAATGTTCCTTGCAGTACATTTATATGAACCTGGCTGATTTTATCTGTATGTTCCCATCTTCCTTAGAAGGAAGGTAGATAGTTAATTGCTGAGATTTCGTTCATCTTACCTGTCTGCTCCTGGCAGCTGAAACCAAAATCTACTCTCAGTTGCACCTCTGTGAAATCAAATGGAAGTAGATACGGTGTCGTGTGTGTAGGCTCTCAAAGAATGAATTGACTGCAACCCTTTATTCACCTTTATATCTGTTTTTCCTGTATGATCCTTCTCTGGCAGCAATTTCACTGTGTTTTCTCGTGCAAATCAAGTAACACTGTGCATGTAGTGTTAAGTAGTTAATAAACCTCATCAAATGAAAGGACCACAGACGTATTGTTTGTATGGAAGGAACTTTTATAAAAAAATTGGTTATTTTCATTTTGAAAATTATTTTTATTGTAGTTCTAGCTTGACAACGGGGTTTGTATTCTTTCTTAAAGTGTATTTCCTTGTTTTATATGAGGAAAACGAAAGGACAGTAAGGAAATACTGAATTACAAAACAAATGCTGCCTTTTTTTTTTTTTCCCCTGGTAAGTTTTAATTCTCAGTTCCCTGTGGATTCTGAAGTAACCCTAAAGTAAGGACAGTAGAGTGCAAAATACCAAGTAAGTTTTAGAAAAGGAACCTTGAATCACCCTAGGTAAAGTTGTCATACTGTCTGCATGGCGTAGCCCAATGCCTACCTCCTGCTCAAGACACCTCCAGTCCACTTACGCGTTCCCTGACACACATTCACATGTAAAAAGAGCAGATGACTATGTGGACACGTGAGAAAGTCTGTGGAAGAGTTGTGAGCTACCATGGCACACGTTGGTGGAGGCGAACTGGGAACAGCGTGCCAGTTGGAGGTGAGCAGGAGCAGGCATGCACGTGCGGGCAGTGGCCACGAGGAATCTTTGCAATCTTTACGTGCCCTGAGGAAATACTATAAGTTGTAAATGGTAATCATTTCCTTGCTGGATGTGATGATACTGAATGGCTGCTCTGAGAACCAGATGAAAATCTGTTTCGGCAAACACTGAGCAAAAGCTCTTTTGGCCTAGTATTTTTTTTGTGACAAAAAAAAAGATAAAATATTTATTTGATTCTGTATATATGAGTTTCCTAAAGCAAACTTGTGATTTTTATTTTTCAACTGATTTCCTGCTAGCAGTTCACGAAGGTGTGAAATAAAACACTTGAAGCATTCCTGCCATTTAAAAGCTGCTGCGTAGTGGTGGTTTTGTCTTTTGGCAGTGTTCCTTTATTTAATTATTTACTCTGTCAGACGGTTAACTCCTCTGTAGTATCAGATCAGCGGTGTTTCTGTGTGCTCCCCTGTGCCTGTGTAAAACTTCCAGAGGCTCTGGGCAGAAGTAGCTGTCAGAGCTGGCAAGCAGATGTGACTGCTGTGTCATTGTCATCTTCCCCAGTCCCTGGATCACAGAAACCTGCTTGTGATCGTGGCTTCCAGCCCAAATTGAGTTACTGGGATGTCACCTGGCTGCTTCTTGTGCCTGGATCTATGTACTTTTGGCAGACGATTCTTCCCAATTATAGCATGCTTCAATCTTAGGAGGGTTAAATGCTTGTGGTTGGAGGTTTCCCAACTTGACCGTGCTGAGGTAAAACAGAATGACCTTTGTAGCCCTTGGGGTGCTCTACACTGGCTTAAAATCTTCGTATGTAAAAACGTAGTGTGAAGACTGCTCGGTTCATGGGTCCCAAACTAGCAGCTCTTTCGCGTTCTTCTGACTACCAGGCAACCCCTTGCTGAAATTTAGGAATATTATGGTAGGACGGGAATTGTTGCTCTCACTGAAGGAGGGATTTTCCAGAAATTGTTCCAGTAGGCGTAGAGCTACATTCCCAGAGAGGAACGAAAGGCGGGGACTCTGCTAGTGTCAAGCCCCATATAATTTCAGGTGCACTCTGGCACTAGCAGACTAGAAATCTTGCAGTAAGTTTAAAATTTTCTTGCAACAACATTTACAATTTCCATTGCAAATAATATGTCAAAGATTAATTAACTGTGGCCTGTAAGCAGTTAATGCTATATGGGTGTTTTCCTTTTATTCCATATATATAGGAATTCCAGAAATCTCTTGGCGCCAAACATTCTGTGTATGATACCACAAATAGGACTGGACGCTCCTTGAAAGAGAAAACCACCTTGGCTGATGACAATTTGAAACTTGATGATATGCTGAGTGAACTAAGGGATAAGTGGGATACAATCTGTGGAAAATCAGTGGAAAGGTAAATGAAAACCGATCTAATTATTCAGCAGATAAGAAAAAGACTTAGGAGAATTAGTTTGCCTTCTGTTGTGTAAAAGTAAAACTAGAGCGGCTAGCTTGTTTGATAATTAAGAGTGCCAAAACAGTAAAATACTAGAAACGTGTACTTTCCTGATGGTATGAGAAAGGACTGGTCGGGGCGGCGGGGGGGGGGGGGGGGGGGGGGGGAGAGTAAGGGACATGAGTAGTTCCACAGTTTAAAAAGGGAAATACCGATTTGAAGCCCTTAGTTGTTATGATTTTGTGCTGAAAGTGTTTTCTTGAAGTGTATAAATGATTTGTGTGTGTGTGTGTTTGGTTTGTTTTTTTCCCCCAGACAAAATAAACTGGAGGAAGCCCTGTTATTTTCAGGACAATTTACTGATGCTCTGCAAGCTCTCATTGACTGGTTATACAAAATTGAACCTCAGCTAGCAGAAGATCAGCCAGTACATGGAGACATTGATTTAGTGATGAACCTGATTGACAACCACAAGGTAATTCCAAAAATACTCTTTTTTAGTTACTAGATTGCTCATAAGTCTAGCATTTTAATGCTGTATTTACTGGCTATTCTGTAATTTTTAGAAACGTGGAATAGTTTTATAATACAAACCATGTCATCAGCAATGGAAAATGCTATAAAACATACGTGGAAGAAGACAACTGTTAGTGACTCATTGACACCAGTTAGCACTGAGAGATTCTGTTTAGTGCTGCTATCCTGTGTATTTATGAATATTGTCAAAAATCACAAGTGTGCATTTATGAACATGTGTGTGTGGGCAAGAGGTGGCAAAAATTCTTTTACTAGAAATCTCTGGGGGAGACAGGGCTTTTTGTTTAGTACATCTGCTAACCAAATGTCCAGTGCACTCGTCATGACTACAGCAGCATTTCAAACCTGCGGGGCTGCTGTATGTTCATGGAGAAAAGTAATTGAAATGCTTAAGTTGTTCACAGGAGTATAGAAGTAGATTACGGCCCAGGAAGCCTACATTGGCAAGCTGCAGTATTTTGTTACTGAAGTGTTTTCAGAGATGGGAGCAAGTAGGAGATGTAGGACTGTGCCTCTGAATCCGAGTTTTGCAGTTTAATATGTTGGAATAAACAGCTTTTGAAGCTACTGGTATTGCAAAGGCTACTCACAGTCAGAGCTCTGGAGCCTGAGAGGATTACAAGGTGAAAGTCCCTCTGTTCATCTGCCAGTGACTTCCAGTACCAAAGACCATTCAATGAGGAGGATGCTTTGTCCCTCGTTAAAAATAAGTGTTTGGAAACATGTGTTGTCTATAAAAATTAGCCTGAAATATGCTGGAATTGCTTCTGAAATCCCATTGTATGTCACAGCTAGGTCACAGTCAGTGGCACAGTATACTGTAATTGTCATATCTTCTTTTAAGAGCTTCCTTTATGTAACTGGAGCTTGTTCCATCTGCAAATGGGAATCTACTCTCACATAAATATATAAATAAGTGGTGAGATCTACAGCCTTATAGTCAGACCCCCAGATGGGATTTTAGTTCTGTTTTTATGATTTTAAACCTTCTCCTTATTTGTTAGCATTTTATCTGATCTTTTCCTGCTGTGGCAATCTTGCGCAGTAATCAAGTGTGTCAGATCAATTGCTTTGATAAAGAATGTAAAGCCAGCATGGTAAGGAGGCCAGATTTCCCATGCATTGCATCGGGAGGGGTTCTCAGGATCTGCCTCACACTTTCCTGCCATATTCCAGTTTTATTAGGACAGGATAGAGTGTAAATATATCTTTATATGGACTTTAATGAGCAGAACTTGTGCGTTTTGAGTCACTTTGGGGTTATTCTTGATTGAACTAAATCCATATTTCGATTTCTTCTTAGAACCAGTAGGTTGTTTCTCTTTACATAATTATGCTTTAATGAATCAAACATGCCGAATGTATTTGGTGGTGCCTAGGTTTTCCAGAAGGAGCTGGGAAAAAGAACAAGCAGTGTCCAGGCTCTGAAGCGCTCTGCCAGAGAGCTGATAGAAGGCAGTCGTGATGACTCTTCCTGGGTGAAAGTCCAAATGCAGGAGCTGAGCACTCGCTGGGAGACAGTTTGTGCCCTCTCAGTATCCAAGCAAACACGACTGGAACAGGCTCTTCGGCAGGTAGAGGAGTACTAATGGTTCTACATGTACTTTATGAGAAGCAGAGAAAATATCTTACAGTCTAGTTGCCAAAAAATTAATTTCATTTTCACTTCATGTAATTCAATTTCATTTAATTTCATTTTAAAATACTAATTTTCTTACTCATGCATTGCTTACCTTGTCTTCATTCCCAGCACATAAATAATGCCCCGTAGCATTTATTATTGCTGTTATTATTAGTCTATACCACAAATGCAAAGCAAATGTTTCAAAGCCTTTACCATCTAAGGAAATCACTGAATTTACAGTCAAGCGTGAAGGGTGATTAAGAGCTATGCTCCCTTCACAGGAAGCTGGAGATTGCAATCATATTTATGCCCTTCGTGCCTTATTGGAAAGAAGTAAATTTGTGTACTGAAAACTTGTTTACATTGGCACAATCACAGTGCACGGTGAAGTACATTGCAGAAAAAGTGGAGTTGTGCTGAGTGCACTCAGGAGCTACAACAGTGTATTGGCTGGTACCGATTCCAAACAAATAGGATGTACGGCTATGTGAAGATATACTAGCTTGGGTTGATGCTAGGATGAGGCTCCTGCAGTAGCGATGTATCCACTGTACAAATTTACTGCCCTGCTTTTGCCCGGCTATTGTGTTTGTCCAGCTCTCCGGTCTCTCAGCAGGCACAACGCTGAGCTACCTCAAACACTAATTGTGTCTGAATATGGCTGTGCCCAAAGGTGGAGCTTTCTTCTTTTCTCCAGACATAAAAGGGTTGGTAACCAACGGGTGTCAACTAATTTTGCTTAACCAGTGATTTAGGCTATACAGAAAATATAGTTCTCATCTCTCCAGCTGGTCCGTGAAAGCATCTCCTGTGTAATTTTTCAGCGTAAAGGCATGACATTCTCAACTGAGCTGCAAATACACTATAAATCAGATGGCTAAAAGCCTGTTCATGCTTTTAGGCTTCCTATAATTTTTTGGGAAGCATGAGATATTTTTACAGTTATGAAAATGTAGTACTGTATATCATTGACTTTTTAATGGAAAGTTAATGTGCCAGTACTGCTGCGTGATTAATGACTCCAAATGGGGGCTCAGTCTCCTTGTGTAAGCTGCAGTGTGTCTGTCAGATCCCCTCAGGAGTGACCGTGACTTCTTGTATTTTAACAGGCAGAGGAATTCCACTCGGTTGTCCATGTCCTTTTGGAGTGGCTGGCAGAGGCGGAGCAGGCTCTTCGTTTCCATGGGGTCCTCCCAGATGATGAAGAGGCTTTGCGTACACTAATAGAACAGCACAGGGTAAGCAAGAAAATGAAGAGGATCCTCTTCCTTCTGATGGGCCTCTAAGAGGGCAGAATAAAGGAAAAGAGGCAAAGTCCATCCCATATAGTCATATCCAGCATCCAGTGTTTGTTTTTGCAACTGTTTCTATAGAGAAGCTAGAAGTTTAATGGAGTTGACAGTTGAGCCCATACTGATGTTGGGCTGTTGTTTAAATCTTCTTGGCTTACTAAAAAAATACTGACCCTTTAGAAAGTTGCTGTAAACATTTAGAGACAGATGCAAACCTCTCTGTGGAATATATGCTGCCTGACAATTATAACACAGACTGCTACAGTAGCAAAAGTATACGTGTCGTCTTAGCACCACTGAGCAAAACAGCATATACTTTTTTTCAAGGTCATTTGTAAGTGTCAGCAGAATTATGTTGTCATCCATTAACCTTCTGTCATGGTGAAACAGCGTGCTGGCATACTTCACACGCATTAGGTACTGAAATACTGCAGTGCCGTAGGTACTGCAGATACTAGATTATAGGCCTTCAAACTAACCTTGCAGTAATGAAATGGGAAAATGGCTAAGTAAGGACCACAGAGGTCATATTTTCACTCTTCAAACAGGAGGCTACAAACATGCACATTTAAGCTCATGCAAAACTCTTCTTGTAAGTGCAGTAGTAATAGTACCAAGAATGTAGTGCCCACACTGTTATAGAACAAATCGTAAGAGTAATGGATTTGTTCATCATTGTTCTGAAGAAAGTTATAACAAAACTTATAAAATGGAGAGTGGAAAAGCATCCTGTTTAAATTGAGTTTGGGAATATTATTACGCAGAGGAGCGCGTGCAGGGTATGACTAGGTAATGGTTCTTAGCTAAGGAGTTTTCAAGGTACTCAGACTGCAATGTTTTGAAGAAGTCTTCAGATTTAATTTAGAGCCCTGGAAACTGGGTGCTATTTTTTAGCTGGCAAATGTATGTATACATCAGAATATGCTGACTAATGTTGGCAGTAGCAACCTGCTGTCTCCAATGCAATTAAATTTGGCTTTAGCTGCCTTTCCATGTGCTTCATCAGTTCCCTTTTATTTAATTTTTTGCTTTTCTGAATAGACAGAACTGTCTGAATGAAATTTTAGGTCCACTGAAATAATTAGGAAAAAAAATGTTAAATTTCTACCTCTGCAATATAGATTGATTAATGAAATATTTCTGTACAAAAGCTCAAAATTGTGCTGCCAAAGCTGAAGCATAACTTGGAACCTCAAACCAAAGCAAAGTTTGTCTCTGAGAAACCGTCTCCAGCTGGGGAGAATAATTGTTAGCACAACACAACCAGCCTCCATGTTAGATGTCACCATACTGTACTTAAATTTTTGTAGTAGGCTTTAGAAGATGTTCTCCCAACCACATTTTCTTTTTAAAGGCCAAATAATAGAAATACAAAACTTGTCAAGCTAAGAAAGGTTGTGGCACTGCTGCTTTGCTGCTCAAGAAGCACATGCAGCAAAATCTTCCTTGAAAGAGTGGTCTCTCCTCTTAAGCTTGTAACATTAGCTTTCAAGAAGAAAAAAAAGAAAATAAGGGAAAATGTAATATATGGTACTAGTTTTAAACACCATGGCTGTGTTATAATGCTGCAGTATTAATGTCAAAAAATGTATGACTGACATTATTTACATAATCGTAGAATGGTTTAGGTTGGAAGGGACCTGGAAGATCATCGAGTTCCAACCCCCCTGCCATGGGCAGGGACACCTCCCACCAGCCCAGGTTGCTCAAAACCCCATCGAGCCTGGCCCTGAACACTTCCAGGAATGGGGCATCCAGAGCTTCCCTGGGCAACCTGTTCCAGTGCCTTACCACCCTCATAGAGAAAATTTTTTTCCTAATCTATTCTAAATCTACTGTCTTCCAGTTTGAAGCCTTTACCCCTTGTCCTATCAGTACATGCCTTCGTAAAATGTAAATATCACTACAGGCCCTTGTAAAATTTAAATACGAAATGTATCTACCTTTTAGCACCGTGATTCTTGTAAAATAGTTTTAATGCATTTGTATCCAGCTACATGCTGAAAGGTTTCTTCAGGATGATATTTTATCCAAATGGTCCATCTTTGTGCCCATTTACCGATTTCCTTTTCTTGAATACTGCACATGATTTAATGAATTCTGCTATCTCAGGCAGAGAGGTTTCTGTCCCGTGCTATCCTCTGTAGGGACTGAGAGGTGTAGTAGGTTAATGCACTGCATTAGTTAATGAGAAGGATCCCATCTCCTCTCTTGTAAATGTGTGTATATCACCACACTGCCCCAGAGTTCAATACAATTAGTATCTTTTACTTTCAATACAATTAATATCCTTTACCAAGGAAAAGCTTAATACACTGTATGTGCTGTGCCATAGATTTAGATTTTGAGATATTCTAGTACAGTTGCACAAGGAAAACAGTGGTGGTGTTGTCTGTTTTCCTCCTGGCCCTGGCTGATTTTGGTAATCTCTCACTATAACCCACCTCAACTTTTCCAAAACCTTTTTGAACTGAAATATTGTAAGAACTCATGTGTTCTTATGAGAGGAGGACTGCTATTGTGATTGGGTCTCTGACATTAATTTAAGCTTAAGTCAAAATCAGTTAGTAATGAATC
Source organism: Pluvialis apricaria (assembly GCA_017639485.1). Lineage (NCBI taxonomy): Eukaryota > Metazoa > Chordata > Aves > Charadriiformes > Charadriidae > Pluvialis > Pluvialis apricaria. The sequence continues at coordinate 102,041,245 of CM030009.1, forward strand.
TCTTTAAATCTACAGCCTATCTATTCCAGGCTTTTAGAACTATGTAGAAGAGATTGTTTCTTTTACACTTTTATGAAATAATAGGTTCATTTTTACTTTGTGAAGGCACAGGATAATATCATTTTGAGGAGTTGTAGAATCTGTTTTTACAATGTTTAGGTGATTTTGAATTCTCTAGGATCTGACTTGGCTAATCTTTAACTTCTGGAATCCAAAATAGCCCTTTGTGGATGGAGAGAGAAAGAGTTAAACTGTCAGAGACATGGTTCCATTTTGTAGCCCAGTTAAAGATGTTAAAATACAACAAAAAATTCCACTAGGCACTGAGATGTTGGCAGTTCCAGTTAAGGGTGCTCACAAAGACACACAGACTTACACATTTACACATAACAAAAAAGGCAGAATAGTAAAACCATTGTAGTAATGATAATTAAAAAAAAAGAAATGCAAACTGTAGAAAGGATGGGAAAAGTCCTTCAGTTATTTTGGTTTTCCCCCTGGACCCAATTCTGGTCCTGCCACCCTTTCCTCTGCTGGGCTCCCTAGAAACACCAATGGCTATGAGCTTGGATTTCTAAAGCTGTAAACATCCTTTTGCTTTTACAAGATTTTTCCCGCATGGCAGCTCCTCTGAAAACAGCTGGTTAATTAGCAGTCTCTGTCCCTGTTCTTGATGTGTCTCTCCCTCAGCTGCTGAGTTTTCACATTTGTGTTAGTTTAGTATAGCCGCTCCTGAAGTCCTCTATCATCTTGTCTGAGCATGTAATTATAGTTGGACATTTCCAGCCTCTGCTAGGAGCTTGATAGTTCATTATGAAGAATTACTGTAACTGACAGACAAACCAAGTCATCTGAAATTTTGCCAATAATGATTCTAACCGTCATATAGTTGATTTACAGCACTTCTAAAATGCTGTGATTTTCCTTCTTTTTTTAATAACGTGTCTTGCAAATATTTACAGTATGGTGGGCTTTTAAGGAGCGGCAAGCTAGGGTAAAGATTTTAGAGCTTCATTTAGTACTTTATGTGGAATAGGCTTTTTAAACTTTCATAACTTTTCTCAGACAAATTAAACGTGCTTCTTGGAAGTTGAATCTCTTTGAGCGATTGAGAGGCTTGTGACCATCCCAGACTATGCACTCAGATTTCTCTTGCAAATTTTGTCAACATCTAATTGAAATTGTTACCTCTGATTCAGGAATTTATGAAGAAACTGGAAGAGAAAAAGGCAGAACTGAATAAAGCAACAGGTATGGGAGAAGCTATCCTAGCTATCTGCCACCCAGACTCCATCACCACCATTAAGCACTGGATAACAATCATCAGAGCCAGGTTTGAAGAGGTCAGTATATGTCAAGCCATCTTCATCGCGACAGTCCGTCTTTGATTGGAACATAGCTGACAACTAACATGGTAGTTACACTGGGAGGAAATGATCCAGCTGTTGAGAACTAAACATTTCAAATACCCACAGTGATGGATGTGAATACCAGCCATGCTTCCCTAGGCTTTATTTTAAAACTTATATGGCTTTAAGAACTAAAGCAGGTGGTCAAGCTTCTTTGTTTGTATGTATTAAAGAAAATACTGCCTGACACTTCCCATGTGAAGAAAGCTAATAGTTTCTAGGGAGAAACTTAAAAGTTACAAAGGAAAGAAAATACAGGGCAAACTTGAAGCATTTTCTAATTCCATTAGGGAGGATTTCAGTTCAACATGTTTCTAATCTAGAAGATTTCCAAATGATTAAAGTGGCTACAAGTAGGTCTCAGAGGATGTGCCACGCTCTCAGCTGCTAAGGTGGTATTTTCTGTGAATATTAAGTTTAAAGAAAAACAAAATACTGGTGTTAGCAAAGTATGACTTCAGGAATGTCTAGGAGGAAGACGGACACCAAACCCTCCGTGACTCACTGACTTAAACCTATTGTTTGATAAAGTTCTTTATATGTTGCCCAAATGTGCTATTTACTGCATTTAACAGCACCTAATTCTGAACATCTGTGGAAAAAAAAATGTGGTGTTTAACTGGGAATTATAGTTACCTAGCACCTTTAGTGATCAGCCACTACATCGAGCGCCTTTGATAATTAAACATCAATAGGCCTGGGAGGAAGCTCTGAGTTTACAGTTAGCAGAGCAATTTTAAATACGTTTTAAAGAATTTCAGACGTGCACATACTCATGCATTGGTTCTTTTATCAAGGTCTTAGCATGGGCTAAACAACATCAACAGAGACTGGCAGGCGCTCTGGCTGGACTTATTGCTAACCAGGAATTGCTGGAAGCCTTGCTGTCCTGGTTGCAGTGGGCAGAGACTACGCTTACTGAAAAAGATAAAGAGGTTATCCCCCAGGAGATTGAGGAGGTTAAAGCACTTATAGCTGAACATCAGGTAAGGCACATTAAGTGACATGTGTCGTACACATTTCAACAAATAGTGTTCATGTTTTAGCTGGGCTTTGTAATCAAGTGTGAATCTCCTTAGCTATTTTCTCTCCTAATAATCAAATCCCTTTTCAGAATCTCAGTTGTGTGTTTTGTATATGTACGATGTGCTTGTAGTTTATTGAATACAGAGGTAAAAAACCAATCAAACAAAAATTCAGTGCGACATTGTTCTAAAAGCAAACCTATACATCCCCATAGGAATAAGGATAATAATAATAATAAAAAAACCCCACATTAAATACATGATAGTACTGCTGCCTTAGAACTAGTGTTACAGTGTGGCTTTACTGATTTGATTTCAAATATATGTTTATGAAGTGCCAGAGGGAGCTGCTGGTGCAGTGAATGCTTGTAGGCTTACCCCAGCTTACACACCACTTCTGTGAACTGCAGTCTGAACAGCAAGGAACACCTGAGTACTCAGAGTCAAAATTCTGTTGTACATGACCTCACTGTACACAGTTAATAAAGGAGTTTTACAGACTGTTTTCTAGATTTAGCCTTCCCTTAATGGCCAGGCCATAGTGGTCTTAAAAGCTTATACTGCCAATTTTTCTTACCTACAAAACCTTTATTTGTGTGTTTTTTGTGAGGCTGGCATTGTAAGGATCTTTCTGTGCCATTCTTTTAACTTTGGTGTTTTGCTATTGTATATGTTTTTCATTCCTGTGGTCACTTTTGTGTATTGTTAATTAAAACCACCTCTATCTGATTGCAGTCATTCATGGAGGAAATGACCAGAAAGCAACCTGACGTGGATAAAGTTACAAAGACCTATAAAAGAAAGGCACTTGAACCCACTCCAGTACAATCTCATATTCCTGTCCTTGATAAGGGGAGAGCAGGAAGTAAGTAATGAAGTATTTTAGGACAGGTCACACACACCTTGCTCTATCTATAAAGATAACAGATTACTAATAATCTAATAGGTTTGATTGGCCTCTAGTGAAAGAGAGTGAAATTCTCTTTGATTTTTCTATTTATCTCTCATTTTTCATTGTGAGGAAATTTCTCATAGCACACCTGCATTTTTAAATTTTGTCCTATACTTCTTGAATACCGATTTTTAAAACGTGCAGCCTTTCATGTGCTGTTATACTTCCAAGAAAGTGCAGGTGCTGAGTCTTTGCAAATTTACCATTCTCTGAAAGTGTGAACAATTTTTACATAAAGATGTAGAGACAAAATTTTGCTCTTACTGGCTATGAAATTATATGGATCCAATTAGAAAGTGTGTTCAGTGAAGTTTAACGGAAAGTGAATCATCAAGTGAGGAAATTGCTTTTTGTATTTTTAGATATACTTACCCATTGTACTTTCTACTTACCCATACGTGGAACCTGCTTCTAAAGTCACATTGTTTACTTTGCAACTCTGAGAGAGCTTTGCAAAGATTTTATTTAACCTCTGCAGCATCACTAGTGCAGCCACTGCTGGCTGCTTCTGGTTAGACAAAAGTTACTTTAACCACCATGTGGTCCGTCCCCAGCAATGGTTAAAAAAAAATTAAAAATACCATTAGATGGAATCATATCAGAGTGTGGGCTCATTATTTGGGATAGGAAGGAGCAGTTTTAGGAAGGTCAAGTACCCTTCACGTGGATGTTTGTTTTGTTTGAACTGGGTGAGACTTAAACATTTTCTCATGTTTTAACAGGAAAGCGTTCCCCAACACCAGGCATATATCCATCAGCAGCCCAGGCACAAATCGAAACCAAGAATCCACGGGTAAACCTTCTAGTCAGCAAATGGCAGCAAGTCTGGCTTCTGGCCTTGGAAAGAAGAAGAAAACTTAATGATGCTTTGGACAGACTTGAAGAGGTCAGAAAAGGAATATAAATATTTTTTTGCATAATTTTGTTTACCCTGGATTAAATTGTAAATACTCTAAACTTCCATATTTGTTGCACATATTGTATGATATAGGTAACTGAAAACACTGTGATACGCATGCTTTAACGTGCTTTAAAAGCTGTCATTCTCATTTTAAATGTGAGGAGAGTTAAGGTATTTAAAATGTTTATATAGGTCCTCAAAGAACCAAGTGTTCAAAAGAACGCAGATGGTATCTCTCATTGATTCTTCTAGATTGATTGATTTCAACTGAAAAAAATACTTTCTCTTTTTTTTATTAAGCTGAGAGAATTTGCCAACTTTGATTTTGATATTTGGAGGAAAAAATACATGCGATGGATGAACCATAAGAAGTCTCGTGTGATGGACTTCTTTAGGAGGATTGATAAAGATCAGGATGGAAAGATTACAAGGCAGGAATTTATTGATGGAATTCTTTCTTCAAGTAAGTTTTAAAAATAATTTAATGTTGAACTTGAAACAAACATCTTATGAAGTCTTACTGTCTATATAGTGTACCCTTTGTGGTTTCTGGTGTTAGAAAGTCACAGATCTCCCTTTTGAAGTCATTAATTATGATTAATTTAAACAATAATTATTTTACTTGAAAATACGTCTAGATTCTGGAAACTTTTTCTATTTATTTTACATTGTGAATCAAATTACAAATGTTACATTTCTATTATTGGCTAATTAACAGTTTACTGTTTTACTGGACTGGGATTGTCATTTCTACAGTACACTAGGCACTTCAGCAATTACATTTCATTGATTAGTCAGAATGGTAAAACGTACCTTATAAAACCTATAGATAACTTTCAAAATCAGTTCATATGATCATATGATTTTTATTAAAGAACTTATATGGAATAGTTTCAATTAGAAAAGGAAACCATGTAATTTCTGAAACCAGTGTTTCCATGAACCATGACCGTGTTCCTATACCTGTATAATAAGGATCAAAATGTCAAGCAATCGGACTAAGAAGGGACTTTTCCTAGCTTTCCCGATGGATTGCTTTTCCTTAAGTATGCACAGTTGGTGGTAACGTAAGCCTTCCACGTCATGTCTGTGTGTGATAAGGTTTCCCTTTAGCAACTGACTGATAACAGAGAAGGGCCTACTACTTAAAATAATCCTTTATCTTCAGATCTTAGAGACTTTTGCTTTGAGCAGTGAAGATTCAGAATTGGGCTGCTTTTAGCATCTCATGTTCAAGTTATTCAGTGGGAGAACTTGTAGTGTATATATTTTCCCCCTGCTTTAAGAAATGCAGAAATATAATCCCTATATGTGCACATGGCTGTTTTGCATGAATTGACAGCAGTTGATGAAGAAACCCTGATACCACCGAGAGGTTAAACAGCTTACTCATTTAACTCAGTTGGTATCGACTTGTTATAACTGCTAAATACTCATGATTTAATCCCTGTTCACCATCTTGAAATTTTCTTTGACCGTTTTGTAGAGAATCTCTGTGTGGGTTAATATTCTGCTGCTGTGAACTTGATCTAAAGAAGCATTTCACAAAACGCTGTGCATATTTCTGCAGTGGGAAGGCTTGCATTCCAAATTTAATTAGCAGTGAAATTCTCGCTTGACCTTTCCTCACTAACAATTTATCTTGTTAATCTGCGGTATTTTATGCACTTTGAAGGTCAAAGTGTTTTAAAAAAACCCAACATATATCTTACAGTTTAATCTGCGCCCTCGCTTCGGTGTCTCTCTTGAAGCCACACTATGATACTCATTTTAGTCCAATATCTAGGTAACATTGGAGATCCAGATTGTTTTTTCAGAAAGATTCCTTCACTCTTTTCAATGTCCTTGGGTTTTTTGATAAGCATTGTCTGTCACCTAGCGCCTAAAAACCTTTTAATATTTGTGATAAAGCCTTTCATTGTAATGGGATTGAAAAGCCAAAAAACTTAGCTTTTGTTGTTGTCTTTGTCTTACAGAGTTCCCAACAAGCCGACTCGAAATGAGTGCTGTTGCAGACATTTTTGATAGAGATGGTGATGGATATATTGACTATTACGAATTTGTAGCAGCTCTTCATCCAAACAAGGATGCATACAAGCCTCTCACAGATGCTGACAAAATTGAAGATGAGGTACATTTTCTGCTTTCTTAGATTGCACTCTGTTCTGCTGGGGTCATGTTCTTTAATAATTAACTTTATTTTCACTCCTTGAAGTTTACCAGTTACATAAATATTTAGAAATGTGATATTAGCAGTAAAATAATCATCCAGTTGTGGTTTTTTGCAGGTTACAAGGCAGGTAGCTAAATGTAAATGTGCAAAACGATTTCAAGTGGAACAGATTGGGGATAACAAGTACAGGGTAAGTCTTCTAAGGACCTTCTTAGTTCTTTCAGATTCAAGATTCTTCGTATGACGTGGTTATGCAAGGAATTAGGCTAGATTAATTTACAGGAATTTTGTATGACAATTACATGTTTTCTTACTTTAAGCTTGTCTAAATTTTATGGTTTTTTTCTTGTTAGAACATATAGGCTAAAAGTATGGGAAAATCCTGCTGCTTGTATTTATTTTCACTGTAACTACTGAAACTGTTTTCAATATATGGGAATTTTTAAAAGCTAACTGCATGCATATGTATGTATGCACACGCATACATACATATAACAGCTCCTTAAAAGCCAATACTTTTGCCTGGACACCTGAAGTGTTTAAACTGTAGCTGGTTTTCTATTAGTTTCATAAAAACAGTGATATTTTCCAATGGTATTATGTTGTACTTCAAAAATCTTTTACCAAAGTGTATTCTGTTGCTTTTATCCTCCCTTGTCATTTTATTGGAGCACACTGTTCCTTCTGAAGAAGTACAAGAAATTTGCTAGATATCTGCTGAATGATTTTAGAGCACAGAAAAATAAATATCACATTGTAGAGAAAGATCTGCTACCCCTAGATTCAATAACCAGAACAATTTCAGATGAAATATGCAGTGTTTGGCTAAGAGAGTTTACTAAATACTTGTAGATTATTTTAAAAGACCACAAAAACAGCAATGGGAAGGAAACAAAGGCCTTGGATATTTTCCAATATTCAGTCTCCGGATGGCTAGCTACCTGCTCATCTCTGAAGTAGATACTTTATTTAGAATGTCTAATGTGTTAGTTTGCATGTGTTCTAGAGTCATATAGAGAATTTCCTGTAAACTAATCGTGTCTTTCTTCCATTTTTCATTTCTTATCAGTTCTTCCTGGGAAATCAGGTATAAACCAGTGGAATGTGTTATGAAGTTTCTTTTTTTTTTTTTTTCTTTTTCCTTTTTTTCTAACACATGGTGATTTAAGCTTGCAATGGTCAGTCTTCTTACCATCCTTTCATCTTCAGCTAATTCATTGCTGGTCAGCTGTGGTATTTCTTTAAATGCTATGGAGCATTGTCTCAGGATCCCTCCTCTTCAGTCCCTCACCTGCTTTCTTTGGCCATTTTCCTCATTAAGGAGATTACTTTTAAAGGAACCAGATAATGGTCAGCAGCAATTCCCATAGTAAAAATCTTAAGCATTTAAACTGCAATTTTAGAATTACTATTATTTTATCAGTTTTCAGTTTTATAGTGGAATGGTTCAAAATTCTATGTTGCATTTTTATCAGATTAAAGGCTAATCACAGCAAACAGATCCTAGTCTCGTATCACTTATTTATTGCAAATTAGGCAAAAAATAGTTTAATTTTCAGAAGAAAAAAAACCTCTGTGCAATCAAACAGACTGATTAAGAACCTAGCTGATTGTTGGTAGTTTATATACTAATGCAGTGAATCATATGTATATTTGAAATAGGCAAATTAAACTTGCTGTTTCCGTTTAGACTATTCCCTCTCCCAAAGTGTTTCGAAAGAGCTGTGGCAGCTTTATAATGCATTGGAGCTGTGTTTAAGAATACTTTTTGTCGGCTGGGTCATTGGTGACTCGTACCACAGTGGCACTGTACAATGGTATAGGGAGGAGATGCTAACCAGTGCTCGCTTACTCCTGTGGTACATACTGACACACAGCTTCTTAAATTGTTAAATCATGCTTCCCTGGTAAGAATGGAAATACCTTACACAAACCGGATACTGGCTATCATTAGTATCTTATTCATGCTCTTATAAAGGCAATAATATCTATAACCCATTCTGGAAAGGCTAGTGTTAACAGCATTAGCGATTTTAAATCTAGAAATGTTGAAAATGTAGTTGCATTCTTATTTATTGGCAAAGACTGTTGAAGTATAGAAGAAAGCACAAAGAGCAGTGGATAATCTTACCACATGCCTCAAGCAATATATCTAAGTAATAATTTAAAATGCTTTCCACGTATATAGAACAAGCCTCTATTTGAAAAGACTATTTGAAATTATGTTAAGGCTCTTATCTGCCATCTGTACTTTCAGATCTGGGAAAAATACAGCATTTTTTGAGAGCATCTAACTCTTACTGGTGCAGAACAGCGTCATAGTAAAAATCACCTACAGCAAGTTGGCTAAGGCTTCTCTAGTGACCATGGTGTTATATGGCTATTGTCAAGAACAAGCCTTTTTGTAGCTTAAACTAGACTTCCTTTCCATTTTTATTCCAGTCTTTTTACCTCTGATTATTTGAAACAACATTAAATACTGTTTAAGGAAAGTTGGTATCCAGGCTATTTTAAGAAGGAAATGCACTGAGTTACCATTAGGAAAAATGCCTTGATGGGTACCCTGTGTTATTTTCCAGGAGCCCCGCTGTCTGAATTAACCACAGCCTAGGCAGGCAGTTTCCGGACACTGTATGTGACCCTGGGTATAGTTGCCTCATGGGGTCTAACTGAAGAATTAAGCTGTGATGGGGAAAAAACTAAAGAAAAGACAAAAGATAGTATCTTTAGAACCTCTAGAAAAATTATCTATAGAAACAAGCCAATGAAAATAAACAGCATCAATTTGGATGCCATTTCTTTTATTAACCTTGATCTACATATGTAAAATGGTTCTTTGTTCAGCACATATTGAATGCATTATTAAAAAGCCCTTACAAATAATGCTCATGTGAATGTTATTTATAACAAAAAAAAAAATTATTGAATTAAGCAGCAAGCTTTGCTTTTGTTTGGTTCCTAAAAGTAATATTCCTTTAAACTTACTCTCTCTTCTTGGCTTAAGTAGTACCAAACAACGAAAGTCATTTAACAAGTAGGGAGCACGTTTGTGTGGTTTGCATTTAAAGCATTTCAGTCCCCTCTGGAGCAAGTAGGTACAGTTGAACTATGGCCAGCCTTCTCCAAGAGTCAAAGATTGTCCCAAAGAGGTGTATTTGACTCCTGCTGGTTTCAGTGAGTGCTCCGCATGTTTGCGTGTGAGAGCACTATACTTGGCCTGATGATCTGCTATCAAAATAAATATTTTAGTGACATTGGCTAAAACATACTGAATTCTTCTGGTTAGTTTTCATGAGATCGTGGGGTCAACATTTTGGTCATGTTTTCTTTGATCCAGATTTGAACAGAGATACAGATTTTGCATACAGATTTGGTTATACAGGTTTCAAGAGCAAAACATACGTTAGGCCTGGCCACCAGCCCAAAGGAAGAATGGGCTAGTACAAGAGTTTTTGTGCATATCTGAATTGTGAAGAACCTCTATGTGTAGACAGAGGAGTGACAGTTTATAGCAAAGGAAAATAATTATAGCTATCGATCATTCATTACTTCTTTAATGTTCCCTTCCCCACATGCGCCTCGCTATAGGTGAGCAGTGTCAACGCCATGCCTGAAAATATCCCTATAAATGAATCAATTGACAGAACTGTGCACCATTCGTAATGCATTGATTTTCCAGCACACATACTGATAATTTAAAGCGATGCTGCCTTCCTTTCAGCTGACATCATTAAAATCTAGACTGTTGCAGAAGAGAGTTTGCTTAAGATTTTAACGGTGAAATAATGCAAATAGATCTTCATTAATTTGCACAAACGCAGATTGTAACCAATTAAATAATGTGTTACTAATTTTGCTTCCTTTATGAGCTCAGACATTTCAGAATAAAGCATAAAATTAAACCTGAGATTCTTTCTTACCATCCTGCCATCTCCTTTGGATTAATGCAACAGCATCTGGTTTGACAAATCATAACAGCTTTAATAATCTGCATAAATAAATCTGATTTTTTAGCATTTACTAATAATTAAATATCAAAATAAACTTAAAGTGTCTGATTTTTAACCTATCAGCATTGAACCGCATCTGAATGAATGAGAACCTGAGACTGTTGTTTGGTTTTTATTGCAGTTTGGTGACTCTCAGCAACTGCGCCTCGTTCGTATCCTAAGAAGTACAGTCATGGTCCGTGTTGGAGGTGGCTGGATGGCACTTGATGAGTTCTTAGTGAAAAATGATCCTTGCAGGGGTAAGTAACAGCACTGATAAAATGGACATGCAGATAATTATTTGGGTATAGTCATTGTTCGTTGTCTCAAGATGGAGATTGAATTGTATAAAATGCCAGTCCTGTAAACATCATCTCACTAAATGTCACGTAATGATCTGTTTTTGTAAACTTTAAATCCCATGGTTAAGTTCCTCTTCACTTGCACTGATGTCTAGAATAATTGTGGTGTCTTCTGCGCAGTTCCTCCAGCATTAGAGTGGTGTAATTAAGAATTGAACTTAGTCCAGATAGAGTTTATGGCATGTAAGCTGCTTGTATGACTTGGCAGAAATAGCACACAGAAATGTCCAATAAAACCTTCTCGGCAAGAGAGAAGTTTTAAGGCAATAAATCAAAATAAGGCAATTGAATCAAAGAGTAACAATAATAACACAAAAAAAAAAACTTCTGTGGCCAGGCTTTCAGGCTCTGTCTGTGTAGCCCTGTCTTTTCATTGGCGTCCTCCCCAGAACCACTTTGCAGAGCTCTGAACCTTGTACAAAGCAAGTGGAAAATGCTCTGGTCAGAAGGACTTTGTGCTCTTGGGGAAGCAGGGAGCGCTCTATTACCGTGCTCTCCAGGGCTTTGTATCAAGTGAATTGTTTCATCAGTACACAGCAACATAACGACATCTTAGTTTGTCGGAAAGCCTACTTCTGTAGTGGGCAAGTAGGCTCTGTCTGGCACCCTTCTTGGAGGAACAGTTGGAGATAGGAAAGAAGCCATTTGTGAAGGGAGCGGGAGAGATACAAGTCAAATAATAGCCGGAGTAGTAAAATTGCAGAAATTATAATAATGACGGTGTTCAGAGTGAGCTGACATTCTGTAACTAGATAATTCTGTCCTATTAACTAGCAGCATTAAGTTTACTGCATTTTACCTCCCAGGAGTTCTGTAGAATCATAATCAATATTGTAATAGCATGACAACAGCACAGAGGAGTTCAGGAGAAGCTAGTGGGCTAGTGAAGACACAGCCATCGGCTGTCCTGTAGACCTTACTCCAGTGTCAGCTCTGTCACACAGCTTCTCCTTTGGGACCAAATTTTCTAACAGTTTGGTACAGACCTTGAGAGGGTGGAGAGCTTGTATTTGTAGCAATTGTCATGCTAAGTCAAGGACGTTGAATCCAAAAAGAAGCTACTACAAAACCCCATAAGGGCTGACAGTGTGCCACTAAGGCTTAGAAACCTTTGTCTACAGGCTTAAAAGGTACCCGTAAAACTTCTTATCATAGTATCATAAAAGAGCTGTCATAACCTTGCAATGACATCTGTGAGTTTTTCAGCAGTGTTAAAACCAGTCCTTTTGCTTACCAACATATTGCATATATTGTTTGCTAAAGAAATGTAATGGTAATGTTACGTTCATTGGTGTTGGACCACAGGTCTAAGTGAAATTTAGCACCTGATTCTGCACCTGCTACTATAGAAAAGTCATTTATGCCTACAGAGCCATCCTTACTTTACAGTTTTCTGCTCCTGTTCCTCAAAAGTGCATGGTAGTGGAAAATGAAACGTGCCTCAAAATATCTGACTTCATTGAAGGGTTAACTTGGTTAGTTTTGATGTATCCCGAATATTTTTCTCAGGCTATTGAGAGGTAGACTGTTGCAATTCCTACTTGGATTGACACTCAGAGATACAATACTTAAAAACTATCTAATTAACTTATTGGAATTCCTTATTACTGTCCTCAGATAAGAGTCCTTTGGAACTTTATCCCCTCTTTAATAAACCTTGTATTCTATATATTTCTATAGTATTTTCTGTAGTACTTTATCCCTTTTTCGTGGGAAATACACAAACAGATGAGTAAGTCAACGCAGTGGGTCTAAAGGAATACCAATCTCTAGAAAATCATCCAGACACCGGACGTTGCGCATTGGTACCTAATCCTAGCCTTGTTGAAGTCAGTGGTGCAAAGTAGTCATTGATGTCAGTGGTGCAGGACCCAACTTTTCCTTAAGCGCTTCACCTAGCAAATCTGCATTTCCACCAAGGGCTTCTTGTGTATTCAGATAAATCACATTTCAAATAATTGTTGTCATAAACAGCTTTAAAAGTATTGGACCTAGTTGTATAAAATAAGTTTAGCTTATATTACTTCTTTATGTCAGCAGATAAATACCGTTACACACGTATACTTGGGACTGCAGCTGAGTCTATCCAAGCACTGTTTCCTTTTTGCCTAAGAGACCTTTGAGAACTCACCTCAGAGCACTTTAGAGACAGCTTTTGCTCTGAGTCCTGTCTTTTGGCCTGGTGCTCTGAGCCTCTTGCATATGCAGCTGCTGTACTTAATTTCTTCTCCTGCTAACGATTTTCTTTAATGTGACCCATGTCCTGTGTCATTTTTTCTAGTTCATCATCACGGGAGTAAAATGTTACGTTCGGAATCAAACTCTTCAATTACCACTCAGCCTACTATAGGTTGGCAAACCCCTCTCTTTGTCTCCTTCTCCTCCTCTTCTCCTCTCTCTTCATTTCCTTCCCACTTTATTAAAGTATATACTTTTAACAATATGCTACACCCATCACGTTTAGCTTAATGTGTTCCTACATGGGCTGGTGCTTTGCAAGCTAATTTTTTTTGACACGCTTTAAGAGTGTTTCAAAAACAATTGTCATTCACACTGACACAGTTAAATGCTAACATGTCTTGCATCCATTCTTGCAGAACATTCTCTCATATGTGTGTTTGTATGTGTGTGTGAGTGCTTAGCCACAAATTACCTCATCATAGTTTTGGATTTTATGTTCATCATTGCATGTTGCCAAACTACATAACTTCATAGTTTTGAATAAATATATTTGCTGCTTTCCTCTAATTTGTCCTTAGCAATTTTTTCTGGAACATCCAAGCAAGTATTATTTATTATGAATAGCTGTAGAGTTAGCAAAACTGCTCATCAGGTTGTGTCTATGTATTAATAGTTGATTGATTAACAATGATTTAGCACGTTGAGCATTCCATTATCACGCTGACTTCCTTTGACAGTGGTTCATTCCTGCTGGCATAAAGTATTAGAATAAGTGAGTCCTGCACATAACTCTTCTGTGTCCAAAATAAATGCATTACACTGTAATGCATTTCATTTATTGTTAAAATATGTTGGAGTTGGCATGGCAAAAATGACAATAAACAGCTTTGTGACAATTTTCGTATTTGACTAAATGAACACCTTTCTTTGCTGCAGCTAAAGGGAGGACAAATGTGGAGCTGCGTGAAAAGTTCATTTTGGCAGACGGTGCCAGTCAGAGCATGGCAGCTTTCCGACCACGGGGCCGCAGATCACGACCCTCTTCGAGGGGTGCTTCTCCCAACAGATCTACTTCTCTCTCAAGTCAAGCTGGCCAGGCAGCTGCCCCACAAGCAGTTGCTACAAGTACACCAAAGGTGAGGAGAAATGTAGAAAACTGCACCGGTTAACAAATGGGGTATAGATTGGTTTTGGGTTTTTTTCCTTGCTCCAGCAATATCAGTGCTTTCCCTAGCTGATAGGGAAGAAGTATCTTAATTTTATTTCATAGTCTAGGGAGGATCTGAGAAGTCTTTTCAGTGTATTTCCTCTGCTGTTTGTTTGCAACATGGGAATAGAAGAACTCTTTACATTTAAGGTGCGGCATGAGCTAACCGGCAATTTGGGAAATGCTCTGAAAGGGCAATGAACCTCTCCGTTTTGTTTAAACAATAAGCTCTGCCATCTCTTCGTTCCAGAATATTTGTCATCAACTCTTTCTGCTTGGTTTTTATTTCTGCTATGAAAATTTGATCTCCTTGTGAAAGCCTGGGTATCCTTCTCCATGACATTGTTTTCCATCTGCTGTCCTTCATATTTTGATTTACCATTGTTTCATACAGACACCCCATCATTTAACACGCAACTATGGTAAACCATGGTTGACAAACAGCAAAACGTCAACTCCTAAGCCACCAGAATCCTCAGACTATCAAGGGTCATCTGCAGAGGTACAGTAAGGACAGAGATTCTAGTCTAACGACCTTCCTTCACTAAAACTGTCACTTCACTAACAGCCACTAGAGTTACAGTGCTTCAGAGCTGCAACATCCTTTGCGTATTAATGCATTGTCTTTGTTTCAGATCTTTGTCAAATTATTTCTTGCCTTTTTTTTTTCCCCAAAGTCTTTTTTGTTGTTGTTCTGTTTGTTATGGTTTTTGACTTTTAGGAAAACTCAACCTCAATGAACTTATGTTTAAAATGCAAATGGTTAATAAATCATAACAGTATGCGATGAACTGGATGAGCAAATGTGGAAAAGTAGTTTTTTCTTTTTAATAAAGCAGTTTATGTACTTCGCAGGTTTCTTTCCTAAAATTGTTTACTTTGAGTTCATAATGTACTGTGATATTAATGAACTGCGGGAAGGAGTTTAATAAATTATGATGTCCAGAGCAAAACCACTAAAGAAAGAAATACCCAGTCACTGTGAAGAAGATGGCACAAAAGACTGACTGTAATATAGAAATCTTTCCAACAACTGCAAGTTTCGTTTAGGGAGGCAGTGACCAATCATTGCTCTAATAAGATAGCTATTTGATGACTTAACAGGAAACGAGCTTTGGTCTTATTTCCAGCCCATGACTTACATAGAAACTGCTAGTATAGCAGTTAGGATTTTGCTGGCAATCAAGCTGTATGACCAAAATTTGAATGGGCTTGGACCCAAAGTGTCTCCTCTAACGTCGTTACAGTCAGTGAAAAGACTGCAGCTGGATCAGGCTGCAAAGTGACTTGTCACGTGTAGGAGTTACTCTTGCCCCGGGTTAGATGGAGGGCTCGGTGAGGGGAAGCTTGTGCTACCATCACTTCTGTCGTATCTGCTTTTCGCGTATCTGCGCTTTGATGCCTATTGCTATTAGTGTGACACCTTTCAGTGCTAAGTTTACATGACCTCGGTGTGGCTTTGCTCAAAGATGCACAACGAACTTTTCACTCCCTCCTTCTATGCAAGCGGGTGCGTTACTTGTGCACACTGCAGGCATGTGTATACAGCACTTCAAGCACACGGGGCTGTTGCTTAGAATGATTAACAATAGCACAAAGTTGAGTCAGTTGTCAGTTTCTAATATATTCCTGTATTTTCTTTCATCTCTTGGCTGGTAACTGAATTGTAAGATTAATTGATGGTACTTTAAAGGGTTTATAAGGCATGGAAAAGTGGTGTTTTCATTGAATTACAATGAGGTGAAAGCGGTTGGCATTGATTTCAAATGGGGGCACCGTATTTTTCACCTGCTCTTACAACTGCCAGTAGTTTCAGTGAGTTTCTTTTATGTAAGCCGCCATGGTTTACGATTATAAATGGAACGATTGGGGTGAGATAGGTTGCAGTGGATTTCTGAGGCATTCTGCAGCATTTGCTGCGATTATGTATTTTATACGTAGACTGCATCTGGGTTTAGGGCTAAACTGAAGAACAAGCTTCATCTCTTTCTTCTTGCACCGGTGATTCTATCCCAGTGCTTTGCCCAAAGTGCAGCCACTTAGGAGGGGTAATGGAGGGCGGTCTCTTTCTCCTCATCCTCCCAAGCAGTCTCTTTAGCTGAGATTTCCAAGGTGTGGCTGGCTGGTTGTTATGCGCTCGCACTTGGCTCTAAAGAGAGTTTAACATTGTGACCATCCCTGTCAGAGCCAGCAGATTGTCTGCTCTGTGGCATCTCAATGCTCTTTTGTTCAGATGTACCAGAAGTGGTCCGAGGTGGCAGCTGCCAGGCTGGCTCCTGCCAGGCCTCCGTTCGGTGCTTAGCTCTGGGTAGCTCCCAACACGCTCCTCTGGATCTTGGTTTTGGGTACCTAATTCTACCCCACCACTGTATGGGGATCAAAGGCACGGAACGCAGGATCCTGGGATGCAGGCCACTCAACGTGCCGCATTCATCGCTGCAGTGTTTGTACTTCTTTTTGGATATTTACTTAGTATTTTTGTGGTAAGTAAATGATTACGAATACTGTAGTTTTTCTCTTATTTGCATACACCTCCTATCTAGTATGTTACATGAATTTTGAGATTTGAGGGTTTAATACTTGTGGCTTTGAAAGAAATCTTTCCATTTGGGGCAGACTGTAAATCCAGACTCATTTTATTGTAGAAACGAGAAAGCAGGCAGGGTAAGACTATGGTGTAGAGACGTTTCAGACAATATATTGACAACAAGAACTTTTTTAGTTAGTCCTGTGTCTTTTTTTGTGCTTTTTTCTAGCAAAATGTTTTGAAACTTGGTAGGTTTGTTTTACCATCAAAATATTGATAAAATTGAAACAAATGTATTCACCACCTATAACCACAGTCAGAATGGTGGAAAGTCAAGCTGTGCAGGCATAAAACTTCAGCTACTTCTCTCTGTTTAAGTCATGTACCATCAACTAATCTTACGTGCTTGACTAATTATAAGAAGGTAGAATTTTTCTTTCTTTATGTGCATTGAAATACACACAAAGAATGCTAAAATGTTAATGTCAAGCAGACTGTTAAAGTGAATTTGCTGCTGTTGTTGTTGTTTTACATTTGGACCACTTCAAATACTACTTGCTAAAGGAATGTTCAAAACTTCACATCATAAAAAATGTCTGTAGCGACTCAGACCAGTATTTCAGATTCACAGTGAATGTTGTTACGATGATCGTATTTTAAGCTATGTGCTACCTAATGACAGACCTTATCTTCAGTAGTGACAATTGAAAAAAAATTTTTTTTTTTTTTTTTTTTGCATAGGGAACACCGATTCAAGGAAGTAAACTCAGACTGCCAGGATATCTATCAGGGAAGGGTTTCCACTCTGGAGATGACAGCGGCATCCTGTCAACAGCAGCTACCAGAGTTAGAGCTCAGTTTGCAGGTGAGTGTCTTGACTTTACAGCTTCATCTACCACATCTTTCCACCTGAATATTTAGGGTCACGATAGGGTGTGAGGGAGATGTCAGAAGAGTGGGAAGGAGTGAAAGTCCTACTGTCTCAACATCAGTATTGCCAGGGGTGCACGTAATCAGGATAATGGTCCTCCGACCACATGGTCGCACAGCCAGTATGTTCAGCTCTGGATCTGCAAATTCATGATGGCAACCTTCTTGACAATTGTACCTCCAACGTATCTCCCTAAAGAACTAGGGAAGAACCATTTACTTAGGAAGGGTTCAGTTCTTCACAGTGTTCAAGTTATACTCAACTGTGATGCAGCAAAGGGGTCACTTTAATCATGACTTGTCCATTTCTTTGGAAAGAAAAACTGCAGGGAGCAGCTGTAGAAGACCTTCTTAATGGAACATCCCATAGAGATTTTTTAAATAGTATATGAAAATAGAAAGCAGTGAAGCTGTGCTCTTCCAGGATCCTCAGAGCAGGGCTGTGTAAGGGAGGGGGCTAGATGGTTAGAACAGAAGACAGCTCTACGGGCTTTCCCTCACATCTTTAGCTCTGAGCATACTGAGCGGTACTGGAAAATCCTGTTCGAAGAGTAGATGTCTTTTAAGTTATAGGTGATTTGAAAAATGAGCCACCGGAGATTTCAGTTTCAACTTGGTGTTCTTCACACGTACAGGGAACCAGATTTGTCAAGATCAAAAAGATTCAATAAGTAATTGGAAAATTATGAAAAACCATAGTAATGTTTTTTCTGTTTAAGATTCTTTGTTGCGGTTTTTTCTTCATGGCACGCTGTCTGGGCAGGCTTTCACTTTAGCAGGCTTGCTGAGAGCTCATTTACTTGGCCCTTTGTTTGGGAGAATGTATACTCTGCCTTTGTTTGCTTGCAGCTTTCAACTGTATGGTTTTGACTTTTTTAAAAAAAGAGGGGTACACATTTAAAAATTGGGATATTCATCTGCATCTCCAAGGTACATATATTGGGGAAACCCTGAATGCGTGAAGAGGCCAGATCCCGAATTCTTTTAATTCATAGCTGAGAAAATGGCAGGGGAAAGAAAGGATCTGGCTGTTAAGTGAATAAACAGTGCATGTGTAGCAAGTCAAGAAAAGTCGCCAGGATAATACATTTTTAATGAGATGTGCTAGTGACAAGTTAACTATGTCTCAGCATTTGATCTTGCATTTCTTTCTCTTTAGTAGGAGTTACGGCATTGTTTTATGCTTGTCTTTAGTATCAAGGTGAACTTTGATCATCATCTAGGTTGCCTGCCAGAGGTCTAAAGTTTAGTTTGTTTGAGAAATTTTTGGGGTTGCCAAAGACCTGCACCCCTTTTCCATCCTTACCTCTAACACTGATGGATGCCTTTTCTCTTTCTAGAAACCAGAAGAACTCCAAGCAGACCTGGAAGCCGAGCAGGAAGCAAGGCTGGCAGCAGGTCAAGTAGCCGCCGAGGCAGTGACGCGTCTGACTTTGACATTTCAGAAATCCAGTCTGTATGCTCAGATATGTCAGAGACTGTTCCTGCTACAAGCAGACCGACACCCCGAGCAGGTTCTCGGCCAGGATCAGCCAAGCCTTCTAAAATTCCAACTCCCCAGAGAAGGCCACTAGCCAGCAAATTGGACAAGTCCTTGAAGAGATAATATGATTGGCTCCGTAAAGGTCTTTTCCTTTTGCGTTAAGTATTTAAGTTCGTAAGATGTAAAATATTATGTAGAAATTATTGTGAAATATCGCAAGAGGTGGATTTTTAATTCTGCAGATGGCCTTATTTGTGTATTTGTCTTCTTATTTTATGTGTATAATTTTTGTCAGATTTGTTTTTGTTTATGCCATATCCTGTGAGAAGGGGGAAGAGTTTTAATGTAAACTAACAGTTGTACACAGTAATGTGTAGAAAGTACACTAAAAATAATTGCCGAATGTACAGTGTACTGAATGTACAGTAAGTCTCTGCAACCTGAATAAAATAGGCCTGTCACTATGACGTTAGTTAACAGTAAAGGATACCTCATGATTTTTCTTTAAAAAAGAAAAAGAGAATACTAAAAAGCCAAAAGACACAATTACACATTTTGAGCTAACTAAACAAACACTAAAGGATGTATGTCAAAACTACTAAGGAATACAAACCCACGTTCACAGTACCCTTATTTATACCGCATCTCTCAGAGAACTCACAGAGTTAATTAAGCACTCGCCAGTAATATGATACTCCAATACCTTGCAGCATCTCTGTGCCATTGCTTTCAATGAGGCCAGACACATTCTGGATATCTGAACTATTATTCTGTAAGAATATCAATATAAAGTGCATTCATGTAAATGTGAGGTTTTCTTTTGCTTGAGTGGATGGTAGCACTGTATCATTGAACTCATTTTGTATCAAAGCAATTTTGCTTGCAGAAAGCTCCGAAATAAACATGTCCCTTAACTTTATTTCTATTGTATTTCTTATTTCACAGGAAGATGATTTTCTGTGTTATGTTGTAGGGTGTATATCATTTCAGATGACCAGTAATTACCATAGTAACATAGGCTTTAATGTAATTTCCCATTGTCAGCAATCATATTTTGGTTAGCTACTGTATTTGTTTAATAAAACACTAAATTGCACATATTGAAATTACATCTAATTATTGTTGACAATTATTTTCTCCAGATTAAACTGGGGCATTTACATACCATGTATGAAAGGCATAAAGACCAATTCAGTTGCTCTTTTTCTCTGTGGAATATTTTTGCCATTCATGGATTCTTTGAAAGGATTAATAATGGTTCATTTTGAGTGGAATAAGGACACAGCTTCAAATGGGAGTGCTGTGGAACACCTGGGTAGATGCTGTAGTAAGTAGTGACAGAATCCTTTGAAATTCAAAATGCTCTTTGATAATATCAGAAAAACTCTGGCAGAATTTGGCCAACATGGCAGATGAAGTAAGCTAAACCTGACCGTTCATATACCAGAAAACGCCGTACCTTTAGCAGAGGAATTTTGGGGGAAGCCTGGTTTATGGTTGGTCCCTCAGCATGCTGAACATGAAGCAGAAGCTCAATTACATGCAGTTAATGGTGATATCTGCGTTCTCTGCTGGCACTTACTGGCAGTATTACTAAGACGATGTTTTCTGAGTTGTCACAAGAGCTTCCTGCACACTCACAAGTTGACTCATGCAGTCAGTTTATAAGAAACAGAAAGACACAATAATGCTCGAAAGATAATTCAATCAGTCAAAATCCGCTTGTGTCAGGATTTCCTCCAGCACAGAGTTGTGTGTTTGTGGAAAGCAGACTGCTTTTTCCAGTCCCACTGCCGCTGGTTTGGGAATCGGCACACACATTTACTGAATACTAAAGCATCAGTCTGTGCTGCGGTGCTTTATCTTTCCGTGTTTCACCTCTCCTGTTGCTGCTATTCGTCCGGTGATTGCTTTCCTAGAACATTAAAATACATCAGGATGACTTCAGCGCTTTTTGGAACCCTACAACACCCGTGGATAAAGAGAAGTAGTCTCCGTTTACAAATGGTCACTGAAGCATCTTTACTTAGCAGCAGGAGGAAGGAAAAGGGTAGAATTTAGGCACTTGCAGAGACGACTTGGCTGTAGGAGGAGACGGTGCCCCATGTAACATTCTCGGTGCATTTTATAACCACAGAGCTGATGAAGAAGGGGTAGGGATGGCAGATCTGAATCGCTCCCCTGCAATAATAGGTGTGTAGTTCAGTTCCTTGTATCCCAAACGGACATTCTGCATTCCCAACCTCATTCTGCACGAGGTAGTGTGGGCACATACCTGAAGTACCTTGTGTGTATATTGTGGTCTTAGCTTTAAATGTATTCGTAATACTTCACTAATGATGCAACTTTATGGAATTTTCATGTTGCTGCATTGTAACTTTACAGAAATATTAGAGCTATGACCACCTTCTGAGAAACCCAGTGCTTGCTAAAAGAACCCAGGGAGGAAGGATTTCTGTGGCTTTTTGGCTGCTGCAAAACAGGGGAGGTTGGGACTGGCATGGTGGGGAAGTTCGTTTATGGACCTGGGATAATCATCCCGTATTGGAAACCTACATAACAGTAAATTAAATAGGACTAGGAATTCTGTTACAAAAAGCCCAAATCTTTCTCAGGATGTTATACCTTACTTAATTACCTTCTTTCAAAAATGATTTGACTGTTTTAGATTGATACTAAGAACTCCCAAAACTAAGAGACTTTCCAAAATTCTGTTCCCCGCGTTACAAAAATCACACTGACAAAAGTCTGAAAATAAACATCAGATCCTCTGCCCTTCTCTGACCCAAGAACAAATCTGCAGAATTTGATGAAGAAGGTGTATTTTGGACTTTGAGTAAGTGACGGGTAGCTCAGTTTTAGTGAACTATTTTTGTAAAGAAGTGGTATTTGTTTTCCATCCTTCTGTAATTCAAAAATACTTCTTCGGTACCAGCATCAATGAGAGAGGGAGGATCAGCCCTATAACCAGTTCCCCACCTTGTTCAGTCGCGTGAGTTTTCACACAACCTCATCATCGGAGATGCATTTTCTCCCTTTTATTATCGCCCTTCTACCAACAGGACTCGATCCTAAATTCACCCAGGCTGCTGGATCACCGTAAGTAGAGTCAACCTTTTAGTGTGGCCTTGGCTCTTACACCTGTGTGTTCTGGGATTCTCCTCTGCGGTGAAGGAGCAGAGGTGATGGGGAGGGAAGAAGGGTTGGAAAGCCTACGACTGCGAGAACCATACTGTTTAGCGAATAATTTCTCTTTAGCACTTGGAAAAGCTGGCTTGGTTCTGGGCTCCTTCGCTTTCTCAGTCATTATTCAGCTTTTTGCCTTTCTGTTTTGCTGCCTTTAGAATGGGAAAGCGTCCACAGAATTCTCTGAAATCTGCAGGTGAAACCTGTAAGTAAAAACCACACCATTAGAAAAGCTAGCGATGCCTTGTGGCCTAAGCGTCCTCAGCCTGTTCGCTTTAGGTGTTTTGTGAGCCTCTTACTCACGTGCCAATATAATGGATGACCGTAATACAGGCTTTGCCTGCGGCACATCTCGTCACAAAAATGTAGCGATGAGGTTATATGCAATCTTAATTTAAAAAGTAATGCATTTCATCAAAATAAACTCTGATGCGAGCAGCTATACCACACCAGCAGCAGCAGCAGCAATGTTTGAACCTGTAGCTGCCTTTGCTGATGTCCACTGTGGGACCGCCAAAATCATCTACGCCCCACAGCTTGCGCAGGGGAGAGGGGCTGTACTGCTTACATACGTTGGTTGTGGTATTGGGGCAAGAGGATGCATTGCTGAGCACTCCCCATAATGCTCTGTAAACAACCACAGGGATGGAAAATAAGCATTACCTGGTTTGCTGCATCTCAGTGCAGCTCCCTAAGAGCTTCCAGGTGTTTCCAGTTCTTAGGCTGAATGGGAGCACCTGAGCTCATCGCGGCTCCTGGTGGTTTGCTCTGACTGTGGGCCATAGGAGGGAGTGGTGGTGTTAGGAGGTTTCTGTCTTTGTGGAAGGTGAGTGGAATTTTGTAGAACAAAGAGAAGGTGCTTTCCTAATCAAAATTGTTCTCTCTGCTGAGTTTGAAGAACCTGTTTGCAGACATGGAGGTGGGAGAGATGGTTGGCTTGGGTGCTTGCTTGGTTTTCAATGGTGGTGTCAGCTTAAATGCAGGTAAGCTCCTCGTCTCTGAAAAAACTAAGTTGTGTTGGTTGAAAAGGGGACCACTGCAGAGGAAAAGGGAGCTCTGCAGAAATAATGGATGAGGCTGCAGCTTAAGTTTCATGTAACTTGCATGAAAATTCTTGGTGGCTGATGTTTTTGAGGTATTTTTTTAATGTGGATTGAAGTCCTTCTGTTAAGACTTGTTTGGAGTTTGGCTGTTACAAATGAAGTGGTATCTGACCTGAAGCTAAAAGAGTCTTGGGGGTTGTTGTTTCATAATTAAGCAGTTCTTCTGCACGGAAATTGTTCAAATAGTCTGAATTGCAGCTCGGGGTGCTCAAACCGCATTTCTGTGTTTGAAGGTTGAAGGAAAAAGTGATGAAGGTGAATTGCACAACTCATTGTGGATGAGTACGTATGAGAAAGTTAATAGACGTGTTCTTAGCACTGGGATGATTGAATATGAGTAAGAACCCCAAACCATAAATCAGGCCCTGTCAACAACTACAATGTTTTTTATTCCTCCGGGAGGAGGCAGCCGGAGTGATGATAGCTCTGTCCTGACAGGAAAAGCTGACTTAGAGCTTTTTGTGGGGGTCACGATGGTCTTTCCAGCATTTAGAAAAATATCCAACACCATTAATTTTTTTTTTTTTTTCCCCTCTTTTTGGGCCTTGATCACAGCTCTTCCAAGTCCTCTTTTATTGGCAGAATAACGGGGACCTAGGGACCTATGGACGAGTTTGCACTGTCTGGGCTATTTTTAAAGGCAATGAGTTCATACGATAAAGAAGTATCTCTACATTTAACACCCTGTGATCAAAGTATAAGACGGGAAACAAGGCAGTTCAAAATGAGGATGAAAAAAATAGGCGTGTAAATACTGCAAATATTGAACGACCCCACGTTTGCTGATCAGAAGGGGGGGTGTAACTTCGCTTCTAGCTACACTGAGTTGAAACTTTATAGACCAAATCATCAAAACAAGGGAACCGGGCGTAGGGGGTGTTGGCCAAAGGTTGCTGCAGCAACTGAAGGGTGAAGTAGCTGAGCTGGAGTCCTCTCCTCTCATGCGAACATGAGAGGATTGAAAAGTGCCTAACGTATATGCAAGCTTTTTCTTAGAAGGTACTGGTGAGCTCTGGGAAACTGCTGATCATTTTGCACTTGAAAAAATGATAGAAGCAATAATAAATGGTATATTGGTGGAAACCTGAATAAATATACTAGGGAAGAGTTGGCTTAGCTTCTGGAGGGAAGTCGCGCCTTACAAGCTGCCTGGAAGCCCTTGAAAGGATCAGTTAGTGTGGACGAAGGTTGAGATAGAGCACATGGCTTTCCAGAAAAAATCAGCAAGGTCTCTCACCACAAATTCTTAAAGAAATAAGCACTTCTGGGATCAAAAGGGTGGTTTTCATGAGGATAAGCAGCACGTTAAAAGCTAGGAAGGACAATAGGAGAAGGTGGTCAGTTTTAAGAGGAGAAAGAGGTCTGCAGTGGAACCCTTGGACAGGTTTTAACACAAAGCTGCAAACGCTGGCTCAGAGGTTCCTGAAGTGCACGTTATTGGAAGGGTGCTCTGGAAAAAAGCATCACTGCGTTTCTGTGATTCATCGTGCCTCTTGGGAGGTGTGCATTGCTTTCCACTGACGCTGAGGATCCCGCAGTGACTAGCTCAGCCTTAGCCAGCTAACCTTTACACGGCTAATTCAACTAGAGTGAATCCCACCCCAAATTAATGAGTTTATTTCTAGCTAAGGGTGACATGGGATGGGATTTTCATTAATGATTTGGAAGTTCTGCTGGCTTTTATCACTAACACACCCTTTTGGTGCACTAAATGTATTTTAGGGATATGCAAAGTACAGACCATGGTATAATTTAGCACCATTTCTAGTCACGTTCAGGAAACACAAACTGTGTAAGATGGGTGGAGAATCCAGTCACATTATTGCTCTCAAAGACATTAGGAACTTTTGAGCATTCCTGGGATCCTTCAGCAGCAAATCCAGGTGTGAGCAAGAGGTAATGGGCACAAACTTGAACATAGGAAGTTCCATCTTAACATGAGGAGGAACTTCTTTACTTTGAGGGTGGCAGAGCACTGGCACAGGCTGCCCAGAGAGGTGGTGGAGTCTCCCACACTGGAGACATTCAAAACCTGCCCGGATGCCGTCCTGTGCAATGTGCTGTAGGTGTCCCTGCTGTGGCAGGGGGGTTGGACTTAGATGATCTCCAGAGGTCCCTTCCAACCCTGGCCATTCTGTGATTCTGTGTGAACAAGTGTGTTTCACACTGCCTTGCTCCTGGGCACATCCACCTCTGCACAACACCTGCAAATCCTGTTTCCTTTGGGTTCTCCGATCATTCATCCTACTGGGATCCACTGGCATCAGCATAAATGAGCACATCTTTCAGGGGACACCCTGGCAGGCCATGCACCTCCTCAAGACCCAAACCATTTAAAAACTTAAGTCATTGAAAAGGATACCACGTTGATGTGTTTCTCTTCAAGTGTCCTGTGGATCGGAGGAAGATAACAGAAAGGGGTTTTCCCAAAAGACGTGAGCTATTCATTACTTTGGTGTGGTTGCTTTGGGTTTTTCCTCTATTTACATTCTGCATAAGCACAAGTGAGTGTGGCCATGGGTAAACAGCTCCTTTTGGAATGAAGAGAAATAAAAATAATTAAGTGTTAAGTTCTGGGTGTGATGAATATTTACTGAAAAATGTTTCTTTGAATAGTTCTCCATTCCGTAAGAAAATAATCCGGAGCACAGTTTACTATATTGGAACTCAAGGGCAAAACACAGACATTCATTTTAAAGCAAATTTAAGTTGCTCTGTAAAAATACAATGAGATGCAGTAAACAAACCACAAGTAAATTAGGCAAGCCTAACGCCTTTTTCAAAAGGAAGGCAAAACGCTAGCAGCGACTGCTGTTTCCACGCGTCGTTATTGTTTTTTTCCTCGCAGAGTATATTTGCAAGTACTCAGTGTGGTTTTTCTGAGCTTTACAGCAGCTCTGCAGTGTTTTCTATTAAAATGAGCGAACCGAATTCTCCAGCCCATGTGCGTGGCTCCGTAACAAAAGCCGAAGCGATGCTTCCCGCGGCCAGATGGCGAGGAGGGGGTGAGCGTGTGTGTGTGTGTGCCACACGCGGCTGCTGAACCCAGGCTGAACCTCCCGGCAGAGAATGACGGGGTGATGGGGGTGACAGTCCCCACGCAGGCACAGCTGCCTCCTCGCCCGGGAGGCCTGGCAGCGGCTAGAGAGAAACAGCCTGCCGGGAGGTGATGGCTCGTTATTTCTGCCGATGTTCAGGAAGGTCGTTAGCCTGACCACAGCGTTTGCAGGCGCTGGAAAGTCTTCGCAAGTCTGCTGATGTGGTCACTTAGCCAACACAGTCTTCCCCACGGGATTTCTTTTTATACACACACGCTGCGTTTACCTGGGAGATGGAATAGCGAAGAAATAATCTTTAGTCTGTTACCCACACACACTTCAGGGTCCCGTCCCCCCCCCTTTCTTTTTCCCCAGCTTTTGAGGACTTATTAAATCTTTCCAGATTTTTGAGGTGGATTTTGTTCTTAATGATGCGAAAGAATTTTAATGTACCTCTCGCTAATGGAAAAGCTCTTCTTAATTAGTGATGGAAACTTCAGCCCCTGAATGAGCACTTAGTATTTGGTAGCTTTAAAGCTTTCCACGCGAGAGAGCTTCTCCTCCCCTCTGAGCTCCCACTCTGTTGCCAGTGCTGTGTGTATGACTCTCCGAAAACGTTGCTGTGATCTCAGCCAGTGCAATAACCCTGGTCAGTACTAGCCTAAGTCCTCCATTAGGCTGTAGTGGCTACAGGGCCATTAGGCTACCGCCACCATCATCTCTCCCCATTGCAGGAGCAATGCCTTGAGGGCAGTGCAGGGGGAAACTCTGCCCTCTCAGCAGCAGAGACCGGCAAAATGCGGCAGTGGCCAGTCTGTGGGCAGAGCTGGTGGCTGGGGTGGGTGTCAGGCAGCTGCTTGGTGGCCCAGGTTCATGAAAACAAGACTTCAAGGATAGCTGGGCATGCTCACCACCAGCAGTGAGAGGCCTTATTTCCCCCAGCCAGACCATGCCCGTGCTGGGAAGGTTCTGCATGTGTTGGACCTGTCCTCTGTGGCTTCATCAGGTTCAGGGCTGGCTGCTTCTTTCAGTCAGTTGCTGTATCACAAAGTGATGGCAATGTACAGAACATGAGGTAACGGGCATAAACTTGAACATAGGAAGTTCCATCTTAACATGAGGAGGAACTTCTTTACTCTGAGGGTGGCAGAGACTGGAAGAGGCTGCCCAGAGAGGTTGTGGAGTCTCCCACACTGGAGACATTCAAAACCTGCCTGGACGCCGTCCTGTGCAACTGCTGTAGGTGTCCCTGCTGTGGCAGGGGGGTTGGACTAGATGATCTCCAGAGATCCCTTCCAACCCTGACCATTCTGTGATTCCATGATTCTGTACAGAGCAAGAATTGCCCCAGTAATTTCCAAAGTCTGCAACTGAATAGCTCTTTACTTACTGAGGAGTAGTTACCAATACCAACATTGCCTGTTAGCTGCTCTCACGTTTCCTTTTTGGCAGGAATCTGAGCATCCTCTCTTCGTGTCCTTCACAGGGGCTTTCTGGAAGAGTGTGGCAGGCGGGAATTTGGGAAAACTGATCTCCTTTTCTGAAGGTGCACATGTGTAACTGTGTATTGAATCCATCGCTCCAAGTACTTGCACAGGAGGTGAAAGTGGGACCGTGCCATCACCTTGTGTTCTGCTGGTCCATGGAGGTGGATCAGGATTTATGCTACTTGTTGCAGCACACAAGTACCTTGTGGGAGTAACTGAGTAGTGGGACTCAGTCCTGTATGATACGCTTTCTTCTTTTCTAACCTTCCCTCAAGGACAGGATTTTGTGTGTGGTGAAGATTTCCACTTTGGTCATGTCTCCTTATTCACAAAGTCCCATGATTTTTGTATTGGAGGGACTGTTGAAGATGCATTCTTTTCTCCTCCTAAAGAAAGGTAGTACGTTTTTCCTTTTTTCCTAAAATATGGCTAAAATTTAAAATCAATGCCTCTAAAAACTGTCTCTGAAAAAGATAAAAATTTCTTTTTTTTTTTTTTTTTAGAAAATACTGATGTGTTGGAAGGGGCAGAATAGTCTCCTGTACTTTTATTAACCATGTTAAACTAGTTAAACTAGTTTTAGCAGAAAAGACACACAGAAAAGAAAAGATAATGCAGAACCATTCTTTTGTTTTATTAATTTTTTTTCTCTGATTTATGTTATTCATGTCTAGTGAAACACTAGTAGAAGTAGACAATTAGTCAGGATTTTCTAAATAGCAATGCAAACTAAAAAAGGGAGATTATCAGCTGGAGTTGAGTTTTTCAATCTAAATGGTAGACATTAAGGAATCTTTTCCCTGTCTTAGATATATGGCCTGCAGTATACAGGAGTGTCTTTTCATATTATGTTTTTATATATTAGTAGTCGGGCTCTGGGCCTGAGTGCTATGTTATTAAACTCTAGGGTATAAGATGTGGTCTCCAACTCTACATAAATAAAAGCAAATATTTTCAACTGAGTACTCCAGTGTTGTTGAGGGAGTTTGAGTTCAGGCACAGTGATGTCATTTTACCATTAAAAAAGAGAAAAAAAAACAACTCTGGAAAAATACATAATTGTGCAATAATTATGTAGGGTATCTTTGTTACCATACTGAAAACATTTAGAAGCACCTGTTGGATGGGCAATATTTTAGGCAGCTGCGTTAACACCAAGTGATGATTTGGAGAGTCCTGTTTTGGGGGTTGGCGGTGGTTTTTTGCGATTAAGTGCCTGTGTGTGAGCTTAGCAGACTGAGGTCATTTGCAGTCCAACACAGGGATGTATACATGGTTTGGAAGGTAGAGTTAGAGATAAAATCAGTTGGATTAAAATCGAAGAGAAGACATCATTTTGTTGTGATATTAACTTGCAAGGAAACATTTTTGCTGTAAATTGTACTGTGTAAACTCACATGTGTAGTCTCAGACTGGAGCACCAGCTGTGTCTATCGCTGGAAAGATCTAGTTAACAATGCATGTCAGAGAAAATTATAGCTTAATTTATTCATACCTCTTAGAACAGGAGAAACAAGGCTGAAATCCATGTGCCTGTAGACAAAAGGTTTTGTCCTAGTTCCTATCCTGTCCAAGGACGCTACATCAGAGTGATTAAATGCCATTGCAAATGGACGACAAAGAAAAAGCATATTAAAGCATAGTTCCTAATTAAAGTCTGAAATAAGCGTGCAATTCAAGTAGAAATATCTGACGGAACTTGACAGTTAAAGCGTGAGCAGCAAGTCCTGTAGCCCAAAGATGTTTTCCTGGCTCTGAACATTTGGGTGGGTGAATGGGGGTTGAGTGTGGGATTGACTTGATCAAGTCTGAGAAAGATGGCCAAAAATCAAGTTAAATTTATATTTTCTTTTAAAATCATTGCTTAGTTGTGTTTTCTGTCAAGGTTTTTCCTCGGTCTTTCAGGAGGGAAGACGGGCCAAAAGAAAACAGGGAGTCTTAGATTTAATGTCATATCTTGCAATAGCTGTTATTTGGCAGGGCTATTGTTCTGGCAGTAAAGCAGAAGATGAACAGTGCTTCTTCAAGCCAGTACAACATTGGGAGAATCTTTACACAGATGGACTTTGAAAAATTGTGTAAACTGGCAAGCTCGTGTGTCAGCTGGATGGTATCGGGACATTTCTTGAACTGGTATTTCTTGACACAGTTCTGTAAGGCACCAGTATAAAGCACTTGTGTTGGTGATCACTCTATAGTTAGGAAAAAAAAAACAACAAAACACCAAACCCAAAGTCAAATTACTGGAAATATGAAAAATACCATATGTGATAGTTTCCTGGCTAGTCTTGGTTTGCCTCAGAAATGCTTCGGTGATGCTATGCTTCCAATAAACATCAGCATAACAAAACACATTCTGTTTTCAGCACTTCTGACAGTGACTCTCCTCTCAAATCTAACTCTTTGTTGTCTGGTCTGGTCTGGTCTGGTGAAGTGGTTACGGCATTCTGCCAACACTTTTCCTCTTTCGCTAAACTGAAAGCTGTATCGACAGTGATGACTAGCAGAGTTGGAAAAACAGAGATGGCATTTCTTGCTCCCAGGGGGTTGGTTTTCTTGTTCTTGGATTTCATGGTTCTGGGTGGAAAAATTATAATGACTATTTGGTACTTCTATTCCCTATGCTGAGCAAAATCAAGAAGTGCAATAAGAGAATGCAAAAGTCAATATATGCAAGTACTTTGAAAAATCCAAAATAAATGCAGGTCTAACTTTACTCTTCAATGGTTTGCCTTGGGGTATTTTTTTCCTGTTCGTACATATCTCTTCCTAGCATATCACAAACAAAGTTCACCTGGAGAATGGAATTCAGAATGTACTGGAACACATTTTCTTTTTCTTTTTTTTTCTTCTCCTCTTTTTTTTTTTTTTTTTCTGAGGCCGATAGGTGGTTGATTTAGAAAGGGATAAGTATCACGTGTACTTCCAAACTTTCTCTTATGTTCGGGATAATGTTATCTAAGTTTTGCTCCACAGAAAGGTTTAAAATTAAAAAGCAGATGAGATAGGAGGGCAGAAAAACACCTCCTGGTGAAGATAGAATTGCTCTGAACAATGTGGCCCAAAAGAGAAACAAGATGTGATTGGTAAAGTTAGCGTGTACCAACATTGTATACAGGGTAGAAGTGTTCAGCCCTTGGAGGAAATGTCCTAAATACAAACCTGTGATCACTGTGGCACTGCTGGTCCCTTGTAGTATCTGTAACCTCTGCAGGGTACTGCTCTGCTCTTACCATCTTGCAACCAAGATGGCTAAAGAGCAGAAAGAAGGGAAGTGGGAATATGCCACCTTTGCAGATAGGAAACAGAGAAGCAGATTAAGCAGTTTGGCTGGGATTATTCAGGAAATTTGCTGGCAAATCAGGAAACTGGTTTGGCGCACGCTAAACCTCATCAAGTCCTCAACCTGAAAAGAACATTCCTCTCTTTCAAGCACATCATTATTTAATTATGTCTGTTTAGGAACCTAAATTTAATCCTCCTTGTCTGCAAAGACATCCTGAGTTATCTGGAAATTTAAATTATGATTAATTTTAAAAATAGTTAAATGTCAGTGTTTACTCATAGGGGATTATCTGGTGGAGAAGGCATTGGATGTGCTAGGTACAAAAGTACGAGTCAAGCCGTTATACTACACTGTGCCCATCAAGTGTTTCTGCTAGGGAACACAGGCTAGAGGGAAACACAAACATGAATATGAATTCATCTTTCAGTTTGGGGCTCTGGAATGTTTCTGTTTTAATACTGTTCTAATAAAATCAAAACACTGTATCTTTCCCAGCAAAGATATAAATAGAAAGTAGGCACCCTCCTTCTTATACCGAAAGATAAACTGCAAAAGGAGATTGTTCACAAAATGGAAAAAATCCAATAAAAAACGCTGACATTTTACTTGTATCTTGGAGCTGCTGCACTTCTGTAATAAGCAGCTGTTATTTCTCCTTCATTTTCCCATGTAATTGATTTATTCTCATGACTGAGAATGGCATGATGCAGCACGAACAAGACAAATGGCCTTTCTGCACAGTGGCCCCACTGTGCCTCCGACGGGTGAGCTGATGGTGATCTTCAAGTCTAGGTGGCCTCAGCAGCTTTGGGGTTGTGCAAACCATACAACCAGAATCCACTAGGAAGACAGGTCGAAACACACTTCTGCTCCTGTGTTACAATCCACCTCATGTTTATTTGGGTCTGGGACTTGCTCTGCAGATGGTGCAAAACTGGGAGGAGTGGCTGATGGACCAGAGGGCTGTGCTGCCATTCAGAGGGATCATGGCAGGCTGGAGAAATGGCAGGCGGGAACATCATGATGTTCAACAAAGGGAAGTACAAAGTCCTGCACCTGGGGAGGAATAGCCCCAAGCACCGGGACGGGCTGGAGGCCAACCAGCTGGGAAGCAGCTTTGTGGAAAAGGTCCTGAGGCTCCTGGTGGACACAAAGTTGACCGTGAGCCAGCAGTGTGCCCTTGTGGCAAAGAAGGCCAACAACATTCTGGGCTGTGTTAGGGAAAGCATTGCCAAGCAGGCCGAGGCAGGGGACCTTTCTGCTCTGCTCAGCACTTGTAAGGTTGCACCTGGGGTCCTGTGTGCAGTTCTGGGCCGTCCAGTTCAAGACATGGACATACTGGAGGGAGCCCAGCAAAAAGACATAATGATGAATGAACTGGAGAATTTTACATAAAAAGAGTGGCTCAGAGAGAGGGAGCTCTGTCTGACGGGAAGAGACATGGAAGCAGACCCTTCTCAGTGGTGTCCTGTGAAAGGACAAAAGGCAATGGGCACAAGTTGAAATACAGGAAGAGTACTTAGAAGAAACTTTTTGCTCTGAAGGTGACAGAATGCTGGAACAGGTGGCCTAGACAAGTTGTGGAGTTTCCATCCCTGGAGACAATAAAAACCTGACTGGACATAGTCCTGAGTGGCATGCTGTAGCTGACCATCCTCTGAGCAAGGGGTTTGGACTAAATGATCTCCAGAGGTGACTTAAAACCTCAACAATTCTCTGATTCTGTGGCTTATACCCTCATCTTTAGAACATACAAAAGTGTATTCTTAATGATATTTGACATTTATAGTGCTAATGAAGTTAGGAATATCGGCCTCAGCTATGGCTCCCAAGGAGCTGTCAATACAGGTAGGCAAGACTTAGGACCATGAAAGAAAAGGGCAAAGAAACAAAGTGATTTGCTGAAGGCAAGCTGCAAGTCATATCTTCCTTATTCCTTGCACAGTGCTCTATTCACAAGTCTCCTTTTTTTCTTTTCCCCCAAAAAACACTCTGGATTTTGTTTCAAGGTCTGCATGGGTAACAAATGAGATATGAATGCACAGATCTCGCTTGTTATAAATATACTAATATAGATTATATTTCTGAACCATGTTTGCCCTCTATTCAGCACGTTGGGGAAACAGAGGTACATTCATTCTGTGAGAATCTCTTCAAAGATCTATTCACAGCCACTCATGGGAAGTGCTACATCTCTGGGCATGTGTGAGAGAAAAAGCACTTTAATTGAATGCATGAGTAACTAACTGACTGCCAGACTGTGACTGGCCTCTGTGCAAGCCCAAGGCTGCACATGTTCTGCTGGGAGCAAGAAACCGCTGTTGGGCCACCCTGTCCTCTTATTCTCTGTGAGCTGCCCAGTAGACCATGCATGGCAGAACGAAGACAAATCCCCACCTGCTCTTTCAGGGTACCTATGGGATCTGAAAACTTGGCTCCATGCAATATAGGGCATTCATTCTGCTAAAGGACCTCCTAAATAGGGCTTCTATCTACGTACAGAGCTGTGAGTTGTAAGTATTCAAAGAGAGTTGAATGTTTTTAGGTTTGTGTAGGAAAGGAAAGTTTCTAAAATGCTGAGAATTAAGATTAGTCTGGTGAAGGGTCTGTAGAACAAGTCTTATGAGGAGCGGCTGAGGGAACTGGGCTTGTTAAGTCTGGAAAGAAGGAGGCTGAGGGGAGACCTTATCACTTTCTACAAATACCTGAAAGGAGGTTGTAGAGAGGTGGGAGTTGGTCTCTTCTCCCACATAACAAGTGATAGGACAAGAGGAAATGGCTTCAAGTTGTGCCAGGGGAGGTTTATACTGGTTATTACAAAACATTTTTTCACTGAAAGGGTTATCAAACATTGGAACAGGCTGCCCGGAGAAGTGTTTGAGTCACCATCCCTGGAGGTATTTAAAAGACGGGTAGATGTGGTGCTGAGGGACATGGTGTAGTGGTGGACTTGGCAGTGTTAGGTTTACAGTTGGACTCAATGATCTTAAGGGTGTTTTCCAACATAAATGGTGCTATGATTCTATAAGAATTCACAAGTCATCATGTAGTTTTAAATGTAGACTTCAGTTTCACTCAACGCCTTTGCCTGCTCGCTGTATAAAATGTTTCATTTTCTGTCCTTCTGTTATTAAGAGCTGATCTACTCATGCTTTCCTAGAAAAACCTCTGATGGATCATGACTAGTAACCCAAAGCATCCATAAAGAAGGTGAAACAGGATGAGCAAAGGCATTAGGGTACCCAGGGATGCTCTTACGTTGTTCATTAAAAACACACGAACCTGCTTCAGGAGATTTGATAAACATTGATTTTGCTCATAGAGAGCAAAAGATAAAAAAGCAGCCCCCCTGCTCTTTTTCTGCAAAATGAAAGGAACTGATGTAATTGTTCTAAATTCAGCACAATGAAGTGCTATCGGACCAGTGCCAACAGTGTATTTCCTGCCAGTGTCTGCTCCTCCAATCAGTTTAATTATGAGCAATTGTTTGGGTTGTGCTGCGAAGAACTATTAGAGAATGGAAAAAAGAACATACTTCAGGTCATTATTTTGCAACTGATTCATGGTTTGGCAGCAACCATTAACTAGATTTTATGCTCTACAACACTGTAATAGTATCAGCATGGATCAACCTTGCCATATAAGCACATATAGCACAAATCCACCGTTTATTTTGACAAGGTTCTAGTTGAAGCATTTGAAAAATGCTGAAATAACATCAGCTATTGGCTAGTGTTTTTGGTTAATCGTGTGCCTGCTCTTATCCAAGGGATCTAAGCAGGCTATGAAAAAACTGGCTATTGTTAATGCCTCCTATGTTTATCTGTCATGTCAAATTTTGATGATGATTTTTCTTGTGCTCGACACACATCGTCTCCTGTCTTGCTGCTACATGCAGAGGCATTTTGTAAGCCCGGATCAGTTCTTTCGGAGGGGCAGACAAGGGGAAGACGATTCTTTCCCCAGCATGCAGGATTGCTTTCCTTCTGACAGTTTATTTTCCTTGGGATGCTGAAGATTTAACCGAGCTAACCAGATTGCTCAGGAAGTGAATCCTGATTAAAGTGCCCCTCGGCTTGCGTTGAATGGTTTCAATGCAGACTAGGTAGGGTGGTTACTGGGGCAGTACTTCTGTGCTGAATGGTCTTAGTGTGGAGTTTTTGCAGGACAAAACCCAAAATGCCAATTAGCGCTGCTCGGCAGCCTGGTCAGCGGCCAGGACAGGAGCCAGCCAGGCACGGCACTCAGTTCTGGAGGGGGAGAAGGTCTTCACGATGCTGAAGCTCATATAGCCACCCTTGGTGTCATTCCTCTGCAAGCAGAGGATTTTATATTTCAGGCGTTGTCAGATAATATTTATCAGCAAACTAGAAAAAAAATCCCTTGGAACACAGAAAACGAAGAATTTATAACATCTGTGGCAAGTGTTAGTTTTCAGGGGTTCATGCCTAGATCTGATATATGACATGCTGCAAGGGCGTGCTCCCTCCAGGAATGTAACATAAACTGGCCCGATCTGGATCCCGTTCCAACAGAAAACAAAAGATGCACTTGTTTTCGGATTTGCTAATGGAAATTGTTCTTCCCCCCCCATTCTAGTGTGACTTGTGTACACTCCTATGTTTTCTGATACCAGAATGAATCTTGGATAACTAATGCATCTCTCCTTGCACCGAGTAATATGGGATTAAAGCAAATAAATTGGGTA
The DNA here is from genome assembly GCA_017639485.1 of Pluvialis apricaria. NCBI lineage: Eukaryota > Metazoa > Chordata > Aves > Charadriiformes > Charadriidae > Pluvialis > Pluvialis apricaria. The sequence continues at coordinate 102,077,192 of CM030009.1, forward strand.
AATTCTGCAGGTGGCATTTTACATCTCTGCCAGGTTCTGCAGTCTTTATGTTAAGCATGTTTCTTAGACGTAGTTTAAGCCTGCAAAGTTCAAGGGGTACAAGGATCCAGCTGTCTGTAAAAACAAGGGGATCCAGCTGCAAATCATCCAAGACTTGGGCTTCTCTGATTCTGCTTTCAAAATGTGAGCAATGACAATTTCTGGCAATGAAGTTCTGAATTTCAACAGAGTTCAGAAATAATAGTTAGAGGAACTGAAGTTCTGTGTTTGGACCCTACATTTAGTACTTTTGTGTACCTGCTTAACCTGGAGATCATTTAAAATAGAAGAGAGCATATTTTGCCTGATGGGGTGCTGTACCTCGGTTACCTAAGCGTGGCTGGGAAAACTATTTTCTGCTAGAAAGCTATGTTTCCTGTGAATACAAAATCCTTCCCTTCTCGTAGAGATGTTACAGAAGGAACGGTCATGTTGGTTGCTGCAGGAAAGAGAGACTGGGGAAATGAAACTGATGTTTGGAAAAGTAGGATCAAAAGCATAGTGGGAGATGAGGAGATAAGACCATGTGATGTGATATGTCATAGATGTTACCAGGGAAGAGCAGAGATTAAAATCGCACTATCCTAAGTCAGTTTAATAGAATAAAACCATGAAAAATTGTTTTATTCTAGCCACTGACATAGCTAATGAATAAGGGCAGAGGTGGGTCTCATAAAGAAATTTCCATTACCACCGATGTTTTTAAGCACTGTATTTTGACAACAGTCTAAAAATAAAATTAGTTATGTTGCCAGATTTATAACTGTTTTATTTTTTCCAGCTGTATTCTTAGAGTCACCCAGAAAAGTGTTTGTTGATTTGAGAGCATGGCTATGATCTGCTCCGCTGCTGTTGCCTTCTTCAGCTGTACCTTCAGGAATGGTAGAAATCAGAAGAGGACTTATCTGAGCCTTTTACCAGCCTCATTATACTGCTTAACATTACTTGCTGATTGTAAGCTTTTTGCCTCATGGGAAACTGTCCCCCTGACACCCTTTGGCTGTTCAGCATTGAACCTCATTTTGCATTGTACTGCCCCATCACTGAGTTCTGCGATGTCCTCACGGCTCTGTGCTTCCATTTGTGGTAAGCTGCTTCTTTTTCTATACCACTTATGAGTACCTTGAAAGGCGCAGTTCCCTACAGGAACATAACATCCACTGTGAAAGCTGGTTTCCATTTCTACCTTTTCTCATCCCACCCTTAAAAATATTATAAATATATAATATAAAACATAGAGGATCTCACCTTTTCCATAACACCAGCCTTAGTTTATTAGGGGTCTTTGGGAAGGACCTTGTTCAAAGCTTTTTGTAAATCCAAGAAAATTACTCCAGGTGTATCATCCTTGCAGTAGTTCCAGTATTTTGCTGAGACATGACTTCCCTCTTTTCTAAGAACACTCCTCCGCAGTCTACCGTGTTGGGCAGTGTCTGCTGCTTCTGTTTCTTGCTATAGTTTCTACCAATTTCTAAAGTCTAGAGGTCAAATTTATCAGTTAGTAACTCTGCAAGTCACACAGACCTCATTAAAGCAAAGCTGGAGTTGGGTTTCACTACCAAGGAACAGTTTTAGTCTCTATATAGCATCTCCTCATAAAGATTTATATGGTCTTTGCATATAGCTTAGTATGTAGACAAACTGTAGCGTATATGGTGCATGGGAGGAATTAGACTTCTGCTGGGAGTCACTAACTGTGTTTATGGCAGTGAATTACACAGTGCCTGAGCACTAGTATCCAGTCCCATCCATAGTGTTAAGCTGTTGGAAAGGTGTCTGGCATGATTTTGGCCTGAACCAGCTTTTGCCTTCATAAGCAATTCCTGGGCACAGTTTGGGAGTTGGGAGCAGCCCTCATCCCATGCTAAAAGCTGTTTTGGACGCAGCCCCCCTATTTTAGAGAGTGGATTTAGCGGTAGGGATGCAAATCATTCCATGGTGTCTGGCTCAAGTGCTGGGGAGTGGTCCCAGTTCTGGTCAGCACACAGCTGTAACCATGATGCTCGGTATGCCATGCCGGGTTTCTGCTACGTAGCAGCCTACAACTGGTCTCGGGTGAAGGGTTTTAGCTATTTATTAATTTTTGCTCAGAAGAACATCTCAGAATATCCCAGACCATCTCTCGTGAACAGCTGAGCGAGCTACAGTTTATTTGCACAGCCTTACTTATATTCCATTTGGAGACCCACAGTGGCTTTCTTCCATCTCCATATCCTGATTTCTCCTGAAAACCCGCCATGAGGCAGTGCCCGTCTGAACATGTAATGACTCCCGTGGCTCATCGGCACAGTTTCCCTTGTCCCATATAAGGTGCCCTGTGCTCCTCCGGCAGCGCCGGCCGTGTGCATGCCCTCCTCAGCTGGGGGCCACACATGTTTTGGATTTGTGAGTTGGTCTCTTCAGCCTGATTTTTTTTTTTTTTTTTAATTTTTTTTTTTTTCCCCCCACCTTTGTTCAGTCTCATCACAGAGCTCTTGGTTCTGCCCTGCTGCGCTGGGATAAGTGCTCCCATCCTCACGCAGTGCTTGTGCACAGCGAGCACAGATAGGGTCCTTCAGTAGTGCTCCCATCTTTTGGATGTTTTTTCTTTTTGGACGTTCATTTTTCTGACAGTAAGTGCCGCTCACATTTATGGTGTTATTATTCTATGGCACCCACTGATTTAAATCTCTTGTAATCTTTTAAACAGCCTTTATTTCATGGTGAGAATTCTTAGTTTCACCTAATTTTCATGTAGTTAAAGTAGACAAAAGTCTTTGGAGGCATGCTGATACTTTCTCGTGCTCTTCCCCCCTGTAATTTTCCCTGCAGTGCCCTTGGCACAGTCACTCAACGAGTGATTTGCTGTCACTTGCTGATGCTGGCCTTCCTACAAGGGGGTCTCTAACAACACTCATACAACAGAAGGCAGCGGCCACCTTCACAGGCCTCCACGGGCTGGTCCTTTCCACCCAGTCTATTCACCAAAAGCTAGCAAGGTTTAAACTCCAGGGACATATCCCAGCAGAGCAGCACTGTGGCTCTGGCTGGGCCTGGCCAGCTTGTACAGCCCAAAAGGACGATTAATTGAGTCAAGCTGGCAGCTTTAAGCTGCCACTGAGACCCAAACTAATATCTCTGTGCAGCCCGTTGGCCATACGATATAAAATCAAAAGCTGCTCTGTTTTCATATCCTGTCTCTGACACCAGCCAACAACAGATGCTTTGGCTAATGATGTTTATACCCAGACCACCTTGCTGAGCATCACCCTTGATATTGCGAAAATGACAATCTACTGTGCAGTACATACATGACCTTAAACTTACAGTATGTAGTATATTACACAAAAGACACTGTAAGAAACTCTCTGGGTACTGCTATAATGCAAATAATTTCAAGCTGACATTTATTGCAAATTATCTGTTTTCATTTTTTTCACCCTCAAGAATAGTTTGGATCGTGCCTTTAGAGTTGTCTTCTTGGATCTCTCAATTCATCTCTCACCTCAAGCTGTCGGCTGAAGTGTAAACTCTGCTAGAAGGACTGGCTTTGCAGCTTTGTGCATATTTTTAGTGTTTTAAATCCCCTAGTTTTATAATACTTTTTGTTGGTCAGGCTACTTTACTCTGCAAATCTATAAATAAAGACAAAAACTTTTTAGGTCTCTCAAATGTTCTTATCAGAAAAAAATATGTATTACTACATAAATAGTACAAAAACAGTTCATTCTTTTTCTAATTATAGAGCTGTTTTCCACCAGCTAAGCAATGGAAATACTTGTCTGAAGGAAACTTATGTTTTTGCTTTTGGGGGTTATTGGCTTTTGAATCAAATTCAACTTCTACCATTTGGTTCATTTTTCTGGTTTGCCTCGTGAGAGGAATTCTCCCTTTGTTTGCAACCTGCTGTCTAGCTGAATACATGAAAACTGTGAAAATTGAGAGTTTTAAGGGATCACTAACACACTGTATTTCTGACGGGGTTTTTTCTTCACAAAGGTAGATTTAATTCCTTTATCTTTTTTCTTATATCTATTTTTTAAGTTCATGCCTTCTGCCTTCACTCTGTATCAACTTGCCTTGTTCTGGTGTGGTTCCTATCTAAGCTGAAAAAGCTCCAGCATTAAAAAAAAATAATTGCTGTAGCTTTCAGATCCTAAGTGCAGATGCAAGTCCTCTAGCTAGTCCTCAAGCAGTCCAAAATGGTTGTGGTTATCTTCTGTTATTTATATTGTCTCTATTCGAAGATGCTAAAGGGAATCCTGTCCTGCCTTAGTACGCTGTAGTTGTTCCATGCAGCTTCCAACAAAGTGTTGATTTGTCCATGTGGATGTCACAGCTGGTGGACAATCCAACCTTCCTGTCAGAAGCATCTTCTAAGCACAAGTTCGCAAGTCGTGGACAAACCTGAGAAATCTGCATCCTTGCCAGACTTTGCCACTTTTGTTTTGGCATCCAAGGGACTGAGATAAAATTGCCAAGACTGAGGGATACTGCACCCAGGAAAGAGTCTTGTGATGGTGAAGGGTCACCACCACTGGGTGATGGGACTCCTGTATCTCCTCTGCTGGAATCAGATCATGGCATTGTTGGACTGAGGATCTGAAACAAGTCTACTTCTGAGGTTAGAAAAGAAAAATGAAGCTCAAGAGAAATAAAATTTGTACTATACAAATTTCAATGGCTGATTATTAATTATTGGCCACTACAAAGTCTAGAAAAAAGGTACCCGTTTTACTCCGCTCTGTGTTCAGTAAATGACCTAATGCTGTGCTATTTCTGCAGTAATTCTGCTGCTGTTTCTCATGATACTGCATGGGGAGTGATTTTCCTACCGCAGGTGTCACTGATGTTCTGCTAAACATTGTTTAGATACTGGTTACTGGTAAAAACAATGCAGAGTACTGGGAATGAGGAAGGAAGTGGGATGCTCACACGAGTCTGGAGATTTCTCTGCCATAGCTTCCTCACATCAAAGAATTCTTCCCTGTAGGAATGTAAAAGTAAGTAACATGAAACTGTGCTGTCAAGCAAAAAAAAAAAAAAAAAAACAAACCAAAACCAGAAAGCTTATAACAAATAATTTAAAAAGCATGGGCACTATCTTGTTTGAAGCACAAAATGCCCTGTCCATACTGTTCTTTAGAAAAACTGCACTTTAAGCTGTGCAGCAGGGTGAGCTGTGGAAAAGAGTAACTGCTATGAATGACCATGAAGGGCAGAGAATGGTTAAAAAATAGACTATGGGGGAAGTGGACAATGTAGCTGGTGTCTCAAACCCTCTCACGAGGCTGAAGGTCAAGAGCTGTAAAGAAGCCCAGTCAGTAAAGGAGGTTAGCTTGACAGAAGCATCCATAGATGGTAATGAAAGGAAGCAATTAGACCAGCTGCTCCCATGGTATGCTGGTGTGTTTTCCAAGAACAACGAAGAATTTGGATGACAGGATTGAGTGCAACGCTGCTCTATGCTACCACAGGATTGAGAGCAGTACTGCTCCGTGCTAAACCACTGAATGCTCCTGGGAAGCAGTGCTTATGCTGGCTGCCCTACCATCTAGGAGTTGGGCAGAAATGTTAAATTACTGGCTGGGTAATGGCCTGACCGTGCATCCTAATGCTGTTGGCATCCTTGGTTATCTAGGCAGTTCTGTGTTCATGGGTGGTTTCATGTTTTGCTATTGATACACTTACTGCCTTTGAAGGAGCTTGTTAGCACAGGTATGGTGGCAGCTATCAGGATCTCTTTTGGCCCAGAAGTGGATCAGCTATCTGTGTGTTGTGCTTGTACAAAATAACAACCTCTAAGCGGGCTGAGGGCCAGATCTTCCTGGGCGCTGCTTCCCACCCCTGGGGGAGAATGGCTGGAAGCCCGCTGAAGCGTGCACCAAACCCTCTCCTCCGCAGGCATTGCTGATCACCCTGTCTGTACCTCGCCTGCTGCCTGCAGAGCCAGGGCTTGTTCCGTTAACACGCTTCTAGTGCTCTGGGGGCACTACCAGACCGGAGTGGGCCACACACACCTACGTGCTGCTGGAGGAGTCGGCTCCAGCTCAGGGCTGGCTGTGCTGAGCCCTGCCGGCTCCACAAGCCATATCAGCATCTACGCAACACATTCCTTTTCCCTCTTCCTTCTATCCAGGCAGACGCTGTCTAGGCTTTTCATTCTTCTGAGCAGTTCCGCATTTCTTTGGAAGAAGTTTATTTTAATTATATAAAATCTCACAGGAGACTTGATGCTACATGCTACAGGAAGTTTGATCTCCAGCCTGCTCAACGTAGGTACCTGCCTCTCTGTGTGGTAAGAACCCCAAATTAAATTTGAAGGAAAAAGATTTTCTTTTTTTTTTTTTTTTCCTTTGTTTGCTTGGTTTTGTTTTCTTTTGTTAATTTTGTTGCTTCCTAGGTTCTGTCAGGTTCAGTTGAGAATTTAAAACACTAGTCTTTATGTCAACGTCTGGATGATTGCAAGTCTCCTGAGTTAGGTGCAAGACCTGGGTGGGTTCCCCACTGCAGTGCTCCCCGCAGGCTAACCTCTGTTCTGATTTTGGAATATCTTTGTATGCTTTGTGCAAACTTCACGTAATTTCTCTAAAATGTGGAAGAAACAGCTAATGCTAGGAGAAAAGATTGTAAAGCTTGTAACTGAGCCATTTTCTAAATCTGAAGTGCAACGGTATGCAATCATTTAAAAGCAGAAATCTAACCTGCTCCTGGAGTACTCTGGTACAAACCAGTTGTTAAAGAGTGTTGATGTTAACGGTGTGACTAATGCAGGTACATGATTCTCCCTCCCACAAGGACCTTTCCTCAGTGTTCATTAACCCACCTGTTTGCTGATTCTAAACATTGACTCAGGCTCCTCGTTAATCTCCACTTAGAAATGTGACCAAAACTGGAAAGACTGTAAATGGGGACAAGACCAGAAAGAATGTAGCACAGATGTTGAAGAAACCAAGAAGAAAAGAGACACATGGTGAATGAGAAAATGGAGAAGCTTACAGTTTTGGTGCAGCCTCCAAAAATTTGGCTGACAGTTGGAAGCGGTTCAAGTGAGAGAGCTACCATTTCATAAAGGGAAATGAAGATTCTTTAGGAAGTGAAATGTAGGTAATTTTCTGAGTGTTGCATAATTGGTAGTAGGAGATATGTTTGACGGCCTACATATTGCGAGGAAGAGCAGGTTGGTTATCAGGCATTGCTATGCAGATTCTGCCCACTCTTACATCCCCACCAAGAGGGAAATTTTGGAGACGTGTCAGGAGAAGAAGAACCACCAGGAAAGGGAGAAACCTTAAAAGCTTTTATCATAGAGCTTGGCTGGTTGAGACAAAAACACAGTCCTGGGGGGATGATGATGCCAGATTGTATGAGTCAGACACTGCCCTGAGAAAAAATTTGGTAGGCAATCATAAGTGGAACTTAAAAAGTGCAATTGGATGCTAAATTTCATGCCAAACTGGAAGAAATAGAACTGCAAGCTCTGGAGGAATTTTTGCACATCTCGATACTGAGGAAAGGTAACTGAGATGTTAGTGAAGGATTTTCGTGGATCCTGCCATAGAGTCCACTAGATAATTAGGCAGAGCAAATAATTAAACTTCAGTCCTAAATCAAGCATTATACTATTTTCCTCCTTGTTATGGTTATAGTGGCAGTTATTTCAAAATCTTAAATTTTTCCTCACAAAGTTAGGAAATTTATGACACCTGTCCCAGCATACACGTGTGTGTATAAGTAATTTTGTATTTCTTCCTTAGTTTTTCCATTGGCATAATTTTTAACAATGGGTGAAGAAGTAGTTTAGTGGCCAAGAAGTCATTTTAGTTAAAAAAAAATCAAGACCAACAACAACCAAACCCCCCCAAAAGTGCTGTAATGGCAACAGAAATACCCTCATTTGCCATTCATGATGTATTGAAAATGTTGTGCTAGAGCATTGTGCACATCCCTCTGAGTTGACTCAAATTCGCTGTCGAGTCTGTATCATCTAGTGAGAGGTAACACCTCTTCTCCCAAGTCTACCCTGGCATCTGGCCTGGTTTGTTACACAGAGCCATCAGACTCCTGCCTTGGGAGTCTATACTACACTCCTCAACTGTCTTGGTAACATCCCAAGTTGTATTTTTCCCTGGTGAAAGGCTAAAAAAAAAAAATTTAAAACCAACAAGCCTAGCACTGAGATGTAATATCAGGAGTACTGTATAATGAGATCTTTTGAAACAACTATTTAATTTATGAAGTAACTAATTTAAAATATTGGTGAAGTTTCAGATCTGATTCTGTGAACACTGCACTTTCAAGAAAGATGTGGACCAGTTGGACAGAGTCCAGAAGCAAGCAAAAAGAATGCCAGAGGTTTAGAAAACCATGCCCTATGAGTTGAAGGCACTAGGGTTGTTTAGTCTAGGGAAAAGAAGACTGAGGGGAGGCATGATAACAGTGTGTGTTAAAATATTTTAAAGGATGCTCCAAGGAGGAAGGGAATACATTTTTTGTTCCAGTGCGGAAAGTGCAAGAAGCAATGGTCTTGAATAAGGGTAAGGGAAGTTTCTGTTACACTTGGAAGAAAATAAATTGTTCTAATAGTACGGATAGCCAAGTATTGGAGGTTCTTGAAAGGAGAAGTGGGATGTGGTAGGAGGTCCTTATTAAAATTCTGCAAAATAAATGTCTATACATACATACTAGATACATAAATATATATATCTCCAAAGTTTGACTGGGACATTTAGTTCAGTGATTAGCTGTGGTGAGCTGCATGGTCTCTTATGGACACTTGGGGATGACTCTTCTTCCACCATGACATGAACAGAGCTAATGAGGAAAAGGCAGAAACTGTTGCTTGTCCCATGTAGGTGGTTTTAGTCACTCAGGGAGTGATACCTGGATTTTGGTAACATAGAAGAGGGGTTCTAGGGCTTTGCAAAAGGAGGCACCTGAAGGCAGGTCTTGGGTTGCAGGTAGGTGTCAGCTCTGTGGGTGCTGCTGGTCAGATGCTGCTGTTCAATACAGAAATTACCTCACCTTAAAGCTTTAAAGGTGGTTTCTGGAGTCCAGCTTCTTTCTGTTTTGTTCTGTTCTCCAAGTGCTTCTGTGTGCTCACGCCAGGGCACCTGACTCCCATGAACTGGAGCAGCCTGTCCTACTTATGTGTATTTGCCTGCTTTTCGCCTTTCATTGACATCCCTTGGGCAGCAAAGACCACTTGGGCCGTCAGCACCCCTTTCCAGGCTCCAGGTCCTCCAATCAACATTTCATGCCACGGATGTTTCTCTTGAAGCTACGCACTTTCCGTGCTTAATGTAGTTTTGCTACTTAAGGTCTGTTTACAGTCTGGGCAGTCCTGATGTCCCATCGTCCCCAGGATAACTCTTTGTAAACTGCCACTTTCTGCCTTCCTTAAGAATTATCCTGAAATCCATATGCATGGGATGGCAGCCAGAGGTTAGTGGAACCACTTTAAGGTGTGAGCTTATCTGCCTCATTAAATAACCAGGAGAAGCTGGCTGCAACTTCCCTTCAAAAAGCTCAGTCATACCAACTGCAGAGGATTAGGGTATAAATAATCCATTTGGCAGGGTTAATACAAAAATACCTCTCTGTTGCTCAGCACTTGTTTTTCATCCATTTTCTTAGTTACGCTGCCTTGCTGCCTCTGGCACCCACTATGCGGTTTCTATTTTGGGAAGCTCCCTGAGTGACTGCTCTCAGGGGACCATAAGGTTATGGGGCTTTCTTTTAAAACTAGATTTGTTCCTGTGCCCGTGGCACGGTAAGGGAACGGAGATCCCATTCACCAGCTGCGCTTTGAAGTCACACATGTCTCATAAAGCAGGTCTACACAGCTAAGACTATATGTCACATCAGGTAGGTGCATCCACAGCTCCTCTCCTTCCTCGCAAGTGCTTCTAACTGTCTGAGAACCTCGGTCTCTAAATGTCCCCCTGAGGTTGTGTGTGCTCCCTGGAGTTTTGTTCTCTAAGCCTCGGGGATCAGTACAAATTTAAGGAATGAAGCTTTCCTTCTTTTCTTCCCTCCAGGTCCCGGGAGCCCGCCCTGGCCATCTGGCCGCATGCCTCATGGCTTTTAGCCCCTGCAAGGGGCCGAGACAAAGGAGCCATTCTGCAGTTCAGACTATGAGCCCACACAAAAGCCGTTAGATAGACATCTCTATCTCCCTCCCTCCAGGAGACCCCGGCCGTCCTTTAGCACACGACCACCCCGCGGAGCTGGCATTGTGTCCTGCTTCTCCCCTCGCCATTCTGCGGGGCCTCTTGGCTTCTTGGTTTCCTGCCCGTACCCACGTTATTTGTCCCAGCTGCAAGGTGCCTCCCTCCCAGCCATCACTCACTCCCTTGCTTGGCAAGCTGCTCTTCTGTTCCCCAGCTGCAGCTTTTGCCACTGCTGTGTATAACTCAGGAAACGGAGCCCAGGGCAGGAAGGTGCTGCTCTACCAGGGCAGGAGCCCTGGCTGCCTCCCAGACCTCGTTGTCCTTGGGCTTAATCACTCACTGCAGGAAAAGAGGATAAACCATCCTTGTGCTACGTTTGATGGTATTTTTTGTTTTGTTTTCTACAATCAGAGTTACAGGGATAGTTACATCCGAGAGACTCTTAGCAGATATTCTGTGTTTGTGCTGGGAAATCCCAGGCAGAAATATAGGAAAGTCTGTGATGTCAAGCGATCGTATACAATAGCTAATGTAGTTAGACTTTGCTTTATGTTTTTTGGGCCTACCAGACTTGCTGTGTGCTCCCAGGTGAACTTTAAATCACATACACAGTCAATGTGCTACATCTGAGGTCAGAGCTGTTGCTCCAAGCGAGCTGCATGCTGCCCTGGCAAAAATACTGGACTAAAAATGAGACATATAAAGGAAAGCAATGAGTTGGTCGCAGAGGTGAGGGCAAGGAGCTGGGAGAAGAGTAAAAGGCATTACCTTGTTTGCCCATATTTTTGCATAAGATGGAAGGGCCTAAGGTAAGGAAGATATGAGGGAACCAGGTGAGGCAATAGCCAAGACAAGGGACGCCTCAAGGTGCAATAACCAGGCTTCCAGCTGTGAAGAAACTTTGTGTTGAGTCTCGTCCTGGTGGTATAAATGATTTGTGTTTTGTCAAAGGTGAGAGGGAGCTACTGAGCGAAGGTAGTAGGTGCTTGGTGCTATAAAAGGGCCAGAATTAGGCAGGCAGAGGTGGGCCAGTGGAAGGTAAGAGAAGCCTCGCAGCAAAAGCCAGGGGGAACGTGTTGTGACCAGAACAGGGCGTCTCCCGCAGGCCCGACGGGAAGCCAGCAAACCTGGAAAGGAAAGACCAGCTCAAGTGTTTGCATGGGTGTCTCTCGGACAACCTTGGCGAGACAGTTCAGTCCCAGGGAGCCAGGTCCGTGAGATGTTTTTTAGCAGCTGTGAACCTGGTTATTGTGTGCACTGGGCCACTCCTTCTCTTTGCTATTGTTTCACTTTTCCGGCTTTGTTCCTTTCAACATCTCCATCTGATCAGGCTCCATAGCAATTAATACCACTGTAAACAACCACTTAAGACAGCTCCATATGCTTTAGAAATAATATAGATGTTTTCCAGTTGAAAACAACTATGTCGGATGAAACTTGCACGGATAGTCCTCTTGCTCTGCAGCAAGCCCTCATGACCTCCTAAACCTTGCACGATCCGGGACAGTTACTCAGTCAATCCTTGCGTACTGCAAAGCAGAGCGGTTTTCTTTTGCAAGATTTCCATTCTGGGGCTGGCGCTTGCTCTGTGAGCACTGTGTTTTCTGTAATTACATTTACCACAGCATGTGTCAGTGAAAATAATTTGCCAGAGCCAAGTGCCAGCATAAAATAGAATTTATATGTATGTACAGGTACTTTGTGCGTTGCCAAGATGTATTACATACCATTACATCCTATCTAGGTAAGCATTACTTATAGGTAGTTCATACAGCTCCAAGAGGAAGTTGGTAATTTGTTTTATGTTGAAATAGCCTACTTTAGGAGTTTATTAAGTTAGGAATTAAAATCACCTGGCCTAGTGGGAGGTGTCCCTGCCCATGGCGGGGGGTTAGAACTAGATGATCTTCAAGGTCCCTTCCAGCCTAAACCATTCTATGATTCTATGAATTATGCTACATAAAATTCTGTCCCCTTTCCTGGTTGAAATCCCACCTCTCGCTCAGAGACCTCTTGTCTCATTTGTATTTTCACTGAGCTATCCAGAATTTTACCTTCTGTAAAGGATCAGCTGCAAATACTCTGGAGTTGGCTGTATGGCAACCCTACAGGAAAGCCCCGGTAGCGTGCTGCATCCCCCAGCTAGAGCCCTCGCTCTTCGCAGTTCAAAGTGCAGTTCTGTTGCATGATGATTTTCTTTGCTTTCACTGTCTGCAGTCAAGTAGCTACAGTACCAGCAGCTGCCAATATCTTTGTGAAAAACACAGCAAAACCCTTTCTGTTTCTGTTCTGACCATAACGTGTGCATCGTTCCCAGTGTGTGCTCCTCAGTATTTCAGCCTGAGCTCCTGACCTGACCACTTAAACACCAGAAGCACAACAGTTGTCACCCCTGGGATTCTGGCATCTGCTCCCCTATCCTGCCAGTGCCAGACCCGCTCTGTGGCACAGGTATCGCCAGCTCAGTGTAAAGTGTGAGCAGATGCCGGAGGCATCCTGCAACCATCTCTGCTCCCTTCCTGACCCCAAACCATCCTGTGGTGCCTCTTTGTTCTGCTTTCTGCCTTGTTGTCATCATAAAAATCAGTAGGAAAGCTCATTTCCAGGAGGATGCCCCAAATATTTGATAAAGACTGGGATTTTACAGGCTATAAAACACATGTGCACTCCTCAGTTAAAGTCCTTTTACAGCTCCTGTGATTTAGACTGAAGACATTTAGACATTCTGTATTTTATTCTCAGTGGTCTTTCTGCAGTCTATCTGTCCCTATGTGGAAGGTTATTATCAGTAGCTTTTCATGAAATACCAGTGTAAAATTCATATATTTGATATTCAGATTCTACTAAAGAGAATTGTACAAAACCCATTAACAGATGCATTACAACATTTTCCTTTTTTTTAATTTGTCTTCCAGCTTAGGACACAGTCTCCAAACTGTTCCATTAGTACTGCTGACTCCCCTTTATATTAAACTAAAAGCTGAGATAACATGTGCTCATAGCAAATGAATGATGCAAGATGATCAGTATGCCAATACAGCTGTGCTGGAGATACACAGCTGGATTTAAACCACTGGTAAATTTATGCAAGCTTTCCAGAGAAAGGACTAGCTGGCTTCGAGGCAGAGCATTAGTACCCTCCTTCCCTTGATACGGATGTCATTAGCTCTGGAAAGAATGGGAGCACCACAGTTACTTATACAGGAAGCATTGTTTGTTTTCAGGCAAGATATCTGATGTGAAAAATACCCTCAAATATTCTAAAAACTCACTTTTAACTAAAATAAACAAATACGTAAGGTCTTGTAAGCCAAACAAAGAAGTACTGAACTCTTCCAAGATTTTTATGAAGCTGATTGTTGAGACAACTGAGTGATGAGAACATTAAATGAGGAATATCTTTAGTAAATATTTTGCTGCCCTCCACTGGATCAGCAAGAGAAAATCCCCTGCTAACACAAGCGCCTTTTACTTCAAATGTTATTTGAGGCTCTGTGTTCTACGTGAAGGAAAAAGTAGATGGGTTTTGGTTTTAAACTGCAAAATGTAAAAGCTCTGCCTGGTAGACCAGTGACCTATCTGCTATCCAGGAAGGTGTGGACCTGGAGTTGTTACATGTTCAGGCTATGGAGGGATTTACTTTTTCTATCACAAACAGAAAAGCAATACAGAAGTGGGGTTTTATAAATAGATACCTGGAAATAGGGAAGATTTTCTCCTTTCTCTACTCCTGTAATATTTTTATCTATGAATATGAGGAATCTGTAGGAATCTATGCTTGGGGGTGGATTTTGTTCTTGGTTGTTGTACGCAACTTTTGTGTTTTATACCAATGACAACATTTTGACCTTGCCATTTATTCGTCAGCAACTTTGTACCAGTTGTAGTCCTTGGCAGAGGACTAATGTCAGTATTTTATCTAGAAACAAATACTGTTAAAATATTTTCTAGTTTGGATAATGTTTGAGAGGATGCCCTTGAAGAACCACTTTATCAAAACAGGAAACTGAGGCAGTGATTGGGGCTGAAGGAGAAAAATTTCATGTCAAAGTGGAGAAAGGACAGTTGTCGAAGGGATGGGTATTTGCAAAGAAATGAAAGAAGCAGCAGACTGGCATGAACACCTGGATCAGAGTTTGTGAGGGTCGCTGAGATGGCTGGAAGAGATATTCACTGTGTACCTACAGCTGGAAATTTTCCTGTGTGAGGGAGACTTTTGATGACCACAGGGTTGATTCATGATGGTCCAGAGGACTTCCTTAGGAACTCATTAGGTTTCCATGCTTATAATGCAGAGCACAGTTACAGCTGAACCATTGCTGCAAGGGACAGTTGTTGGGTTTGGCTATGAGTATTTTCACTGCTGATTTTGTTCTGACATTTTACTATGAAACAGAGGAAGTGGTAGCAAGAATGAGAAACATTAATCTGTTTGTTTTCAGTCCAAGAAACTAGGCGTGATTCTTATCAGACAATAAAAATGGGCCACATGATAATCAAAACCTGAAGAGCCTGGGACTTGCTGATAGCTATTTGTGTGTGGATGGCCCATGTTTTTTTTCAAATGTTCATGCAATTTGCAGTTGCTATCTGGGTATTAGAGCTGGAAGGGTTCCTGCAGAACAGATTTCAGTTGAATTCTTAGTTTGAAGGCTACTTGATGGCTACCATGCTGGATTTATTTTATCCAAGTTGATAGGCATGCTGCTACTCTCCTAATTCAAGTTTCACTCACTACTTCTCCAAATGCTATCTTTCACTATTACTAAATTTTTGTAAGGAGTTCTCCCTGAGATACCAAGAAATCTGTTGAAAATGTGCTGTACTCACTCCTGCAATAAAGGTTTAATGAAATCTAAAGCAAGCTTAGACATGTAGGCTGAAGCTGAAGCTGAATCCTTTTCTGATCATTTTAAGAGGAGTAGAAGAGATCTCTGTTTCGTCAGTAAAGAGCGACAGGAGACGAAATAACAGTTCTCAAACCTATGGATGGATACACTACTCTGGAAAAAAAATATTGTTGTTGTATTGTTTTAAGTCAAGAAATTAATGAAGGATACATTGCGGTTGTGCAAGTGCCAAGATTACAATATGCAGGCAAGCACTCCGTTCAAGCTTGTAAATAAGGACTCTCAGTGTGGCATTAATTTACTTTAAACACAATAATTCTCTCTTTCCTCTCATGATTTTATGTTTTGATGTGGGTAGTATATAATAGAAGTTCATTAACACTAGATTTGCTTAGGGTAAGAGGGAAATTGCTGCTTTGGATGAAAGTGGGGAGCTTCTTATGTATTATACGTTCAAATGCTATTGCTTCTTATGGGAGGAGTGTGCAGCTGTCACAGAAAGAACAGGCTTGGATGTCACACACTGAAGTATCTGGTTTACCAGGAAGAAAAAGTATGGATTAAAAGGAATTTTTCAGCATTTTGTCTTGATGGAAGATGGCAGTAATTGCTACAACATGTATTCCCTGGAACTTATTATATACAGTGGTTGAGTGAGGAGATGGTACACCCAGGTACCGGTGAGAGTTACCTGGTCCCCTGCTGCTGGTGCTAGTTACACAGCCAGACACAATAAAACCCACAATATAACATAATATAACTCAAAACCGTTGATTTGGTTAACTGGCAACTATTCAGTTTTCATGTATTTTTTTTCAGGATAATTTGTTGGAGTGGCTGGGAGTTCACAAAAGGACACAAATCGCTTATTTTGGGTTCGTTCCAATGTCAGCCATGGAGTCTCCCATTCCTCTGTCCTGATGCCCCAGGGTAGCTTAAGGAGAACATCACCCTGGAGTCTCCGAAAGGTGGTGTGAGAGGAAGAAATAAAGAAATGGTTACTGATGGACTGCTCAGCTATAACACTGATTGTTTCTTTTTCTATATGGTATCTCTAGAAGTCAAGCAGCATCATTTGGAGAAAACCTCCAAAATCCATTATATCCACAGGTGATATATTTCTCTTGGATTCTACAAGTCCTTGTAAAATATTACGCCTTGTTACTACACAGTGTCTCACAGGGTCCAGCAGAGTCTTACATGGGTGAATAAAATTGCCTCAAATAAGGAGAATAACCAAGTATTTCCTTATGACTTCTAATTATCAGCAACAATCTTACTATAGTGAATGAAGACTTTTATTAACTCTTGTGTTCTGTAATGAACAGGCAGCCAAAAATTCCATAGTAGATATGAGTAGCAGCTCGTTTTGTTAGATTTCAGTTCAGCAGGTATCCCTTACTGCTGGGCTGTAAGTCATGTGCTGAAATATTACAAACCCACCCTCAGGTAAAACAAGGAAAAGAAAATCTTATAAGGAACGCTCAGTAACTGAGAAATCTTGAGCCTCAAGTGTGGTTGTGTTGAGCAGAGCTTACTTGTTAATTTAAGATGACTGTCCTGCCACTAAGGTGTCACATATTTGAAAGTTCTTGGGCAGATGGAAGAAGAGCAATCCAGAAATACCTTTCAGCAATGGTGAGACTTTGCAGACGGCTCCATTTGGCAAGGGACCTTCCAAGAGGAGCAAAGACGTAGTAATCCCACTCTACCACAATAAAGCAGAGTTTGTAGGCACTGCAATGGGAAGGAAAAGGTGCCCAAAGGTAATGGGGGTCTGAAAAAGGCATTTCGTGGGAAGTACCCTTATGAGTCTGTTTTCATCTATATCTTTTACATCTTTCTTTCCACTTACCTGTGTGTGCCAGGTGTGCTCTTAGACTTTTTCACTTCACACAGCAGCTTTGTCTCTTGCCTGTCAAAGACCTGCTTTTTCTTGCTTTTGTTTGTAATGTTGTTTTCCTGTATTGGAAAAGTTTTGCCCATCATAGTTATCCATCCCAGATGGCTGTTCTTTCTGGCTGCCATGAAAGCCCAGCATATGGTTAACTGTGTCAGAAGAATTTTTATATTTGATTTCTCTCCCTTTTCTTTATAACAATGTGTGGTTTTATTCAGAATAATTGGAACACAAAAAGGATCAATTGGTTAAGCTGCAGTTGATATAAGATTTTTTTTAATGTTGTATTATAGGAATGTTAAAAGCATTTTTTCCCCAAGGTATCAAGTACAAAATATGCAGGCTGTCTTTTAAGGTAAATATACACATGATTTAACAAAGATGGCTTTTTTAATAGCTATGAAGTGATATAATAAACATTTCCCTATATTAAATATGCAGAGATATAAAAGTAACCGGGGATACTAATAGAACATTTTAAGCAAGGTTTTGAAAGATGACTTTGAGAAGTCCTTTGATCTTTATTTTAGGAAGTAATTTCTAGGCATTGTTATTTATTTGAATATCGGTATTTAAAGCACTATGCTCCAAATGCATATTGTTACTGTTGCTGCAACAGCCTAATAGCACATTAATGCTGTTATCCTTGTTTTGATAAGCATTTGTGTATGTCTGTACACGCATATCTCTTTACTCCTCTGCCTTTTTTCTGTTTATGGCCAGAGACAGGCTGATGGGGAAGACGATAACACAGGTTGGCTGCTGCAAACCCCAGCAGTGGCAGGCTTGATGCTGAGCAGGGTACGGCTGGGCTCAGATGCAGGCTTCGCATTACCCGCCTGGAAGCGCTCCAAAATGCCTCAACGTCAGGAGGAGGATCTGTCTCTGTGTCGTCTCCGGGGAGGCCTTGCAGGGTATTCCTGGAACTCATTGATCAGTCGTTCTTTTTCTCTCCAAGAGATACATACACACACAGATGTTATGTATGTATATACATACATTAGCCCTCTGTGGTGAGGATCTCACTGCTGCAAACACAGCACTGTGAGTCTCTTGATGGAGAGCTGCAGAGGATCATTTACGGTGATCAGAACTAGAAGGAATAGGAATGGTTGATCAGTGGGGAACTCATTGACCTCCAGGTCTCTGCTCCCTGCAGTCCTAAAGGCAGCAGAAGTTTGCCTTTGCAGGTAGCAATTAAACAAATTGAGATTTGTTTTGCCATAAGTAATGGTGAGCCTTACCTTTTTAAAACGAAGTTTAGAGCAAAACTCCTCTGACATCAGTAGCTTTATGGCTGGATCTTACGGTGAGGATGGTAAGAAGTAAATCTGTTTAATACCATAACTTTCCATGTAGAAAATGCGATCCATGTCTGGCTAATTAAATTCAGGAAACAGGAAAGAGAAAAACCATCAAAACCATGTGAAAAAAAAAGAAGCAAGCTACATTAATCATCTAGTGGAGAGTCTGTAGAAAAGCAGAAAGCTGAATACTTAGAGCAGACTTTCACAGTAAACTCTAAGTGGCATTTTCAATATTTAACTTCACTTCTTGGCAAAAGAGAGTTAAATTGTACTACTACAGATGTGCTATAATCTGTGCTACATCTGGAATGTTACTGATGCACATTAGTTGAAATTATATTATTTAAAAAAAAATGCGAGGAGTTGCTATATTAATATTCTAGCTATGGAAGATGCTACTTGCTGCTTTCTTATTGTGGGTGATTCTTCAATCTAATTTTCAAAAGTATTGCAGTGTATATATCTAGGCTGTGAATTCATATAGTGAAGGGATGTGTACGTTCGTAGCACTTACACATTTTTTGTTCAGTGTAGAGGTAGAGCATCTCTAGAGAGAGATTCAGAGCACTTTAAATATGGTTATCAACTAATTTGTTTATGTTCGTGTATGTATTTTTTGTATAAAAATCACTGCAAGCCTAATGCTTAAGAGATTGTTAGTAGTGAACGATTATTATTAATGATCAGAATTAACTATTAAATTTTTCATCCATAGATACTTGTATAATATACGATACAAAGCAATTTCAGGTTGTTTCAGTTCTCCTGGTAATACTCTTCAGTACTTCATTATGTCTGTATTTAATCAATGCTACAAATATGCAAATATAAAAGTGCTCTCTTTTACCCTTTTCCCCTCATAGCTGATAAGTTCTAATTTGAAGTTGGTTGAAAATACTTTTCTTTGCTACACAAACATACTATGACAAAGAAAAAAGAGAAGTAACCATGCTTTTTCTTCATAATTTATCCATGATGTTTTAAAATAGAAATAGTCCAACAAATTCTATTAATAGTAATAGAGTACAACACATTTGTTGGTTTTGATTGGGTTTTTTTGAGAGAAATGACCTTATAGCTCTGGAATTAATAATGGTATCTTTTGTTAAAATATGTGTGTGTGTGTGTGTCCCCTTTTTTTAAGATGCACACATATTTATGTGTACTTATTTCATTTGTGTATATACAGAATTAGAAGACCACCTGAACTGCCCTTTCATTTGGGATGCAATTGAACATTAAACTTAAAATGTTTTTCTGTCTTGTGAAAATGAGCAGAAAAAATGTGCTCTGCATCCAAAGATTATGCTATTTTATAAAGTGACTCACCAAATTTGTTTCTACATCTATGAGCGGGTCTTTCAGTGTATTCTGAAATTGTAAATGTCCTTTAGTTGTTATAACATGTTGGATATCGGTAGGGAAACACTCATACTGAGCACTGTGCTTGGCTTCAAGAGTTCTACAGCTCATCCAGTGCTGCCCCAGTCTGTAGTCTGCAAGCTACCAGTGGTGAGGCACTTCAATTAAACTTACAAAACTGAAGCCTACACGTAAATTAGGCAAGTAGATGCAATTGTGTTTCATGCAGCTGGATAAGAAACACATTTCCTGACAAAACACTCCCTTTTTATTTCTAATTACCTATGAAATAAGCAATTGTGAAGAGCAGATATTTTTTCCCAGGGCAAGAAGTCATTGTTAGAGCTGGGGAAGGAAATGTCTCATACCTTCCAACTAGTCTGTTGGTTTGAAAGTGTATTTACTGTAGAATGCACTAGGTAGCAAAAACAAGGAAATTAATAAAAATCACATTGAGCTGTTTTAAAGAAGAAATCAAGTGATCGATTTAGGTGCAGATTCAGAAGTTGCAGGGAGCTGGGATTGTGTGTTCTCCAGTCCAAGCCATCAGAAACTTCCAGTTTTAGTAGGCGATGAGGAAGCAGGTCCATAATTTTGTCTTTGACTTCCTCCAGGGCAGCCAACATCCCCTTGGGAATCACCAGCACTTGGGCTGTGCATGCCCTTGGCATACAGACCATCTTTTTGAAAGAGGGGCAGTATCTTCACCCCTTTGAGTTGCCAAACCTGATGATTTTAAAATATAGGTTGGGAAATAACCACAACAATTACATATTCTATTGGCAGCATTCACAAGGCCAGGGTCTCTAGATAAGCAACTACCTCTAAAGAGTAACTCCACTGCTGAAGTCAAACAGATGGGCAGAAAATTGTGACTTTGGGCAGAAAATTGCAACTTTGGACAGAAAGTGCGACTTTGTGTGGATCCATGTCAAACAACTTAAAGTAATAAAAATATTTCCAGATTGCAGTGTTTGAGCTCCTTCAGGGATTCAGATTGTCTGAATCAAGTGAGATAAGCACAGCTGAAGAAGCCAGCTCATGAACTGTAGCGCACCACAGAAATCCTACCACGCAGCATGGGAAAAGCTCTATGTAAGCTATAAATTAAGCCCTCAGTGTTTGGTTGGGGTTTTTTTTAGAGGCAGACACTACTAAACAAACAAATCCTTGTGTTAATTGCAATCAATACGCATAAAAGCATAAAAGCACCCTGAGATCGCTCCTTTTGGGTGTGCTGGAAGGCAACCCACCTCAAAGGATCAGGTGAGTGGGCAACCTGCTCATGGTAGTCTCAGCCTGCTCCGCTGCTCAGCTGGCGGAGCCGTGCTGGATGCTGCACAGACCCACAGGAAGACTGGCCCTGCTGTCTTCGGCAGAAGTTTGCCTGAGATAAAAATGCAGATAGTGACCTTTTCTTCTTTGAAGTCCCCAGCCACATGGTTAATTAGTATCAGGAAGCTTCATGCAGCCAAATCCTTTAAATACTGATCTTAATATGTATTCCTTAACATCTCTTGATGTGGGTCTCGCTGCTGCATTACAGGGCCGTTAAAATAGCTATGTGAAAACCATTAGAAATGTGATTTATTGAATGGATCTTTTCTGTATTTGTCAGCAGGCAGACTCTAGCAGGCCTTACATGTATTTTTCTTACAGTGCGGCTTACCCAAATGACTTCCCATCCGAGTACTCCATCATTGCAGCCTTTGAGGTTGTGAAAGGCAGTCCACAGCTTGGGTGGGATTTATGGCAAGTGAGCAATTCTGACAGCGAAGACCATGTCTGCATTCACATCCTGACAGACAGGCAATCTCTGGGTCTCTTCTGTACCATGCCAGATTAAACGCTCATGCTCAGGACAGACAAGAATGCAAGGAAAGCTTTTGATGGTTCTTGACACAAGATAGCGCTGAGCGTGAAAGAAAATAATGCAAAATTATTGCCTGACTGTTGGAAGATCGGTTCTATCCCAACAAATAAGGAGAGCAACACTTGCAGAAATTAATATATTTTACCACTGAAACCATCAGCTGATGAGTCTTCTGGTCTGGTGAGCTCAGCTAGGTAGGTCACTCTTTTCTTCCTCCCAGTGCCTGACGGAGCGGGATGCTGACTGGCTTGACCAGCCTCACTGGTGGGACTCACTAGTGGGTTATTTTTCTAAGAGTTTATCCACCTTTTTTCACTAAATGAGCTTTTTACAAGTGCACATTTTTCCGTCATCCCTGGTGTGAACTGCTCCTTGCGTAATTTCTTAAGGCACGTTTTCTTTTTCATTACAGTCAGTATCCTCTTTTTGTTGTTGTTGTTTGGTTGTGGGTGTTTTTTGGTTTTGTTTTTAAGTCAGCCAAAAGCAGTCTTTACTATTATGCTTTTCCCTTTTACTGAGAATCTTTAACACTCTTCAGGCAGATTCTTTTTTTTTTTTTTTTCTTATTTATTGGTCTTACAGAAATCGGAAAAAACCTCTGCGTTTTAGAGGCAGAAGAACTGAGCTTTTAAACGTGGCAAACTTGTTCTTCCTTTTTCTTACTACGTAGTTATCTCTCTTAACAGCTATTTAAAACGAGTCGGTATTTTTCTCGCGAATGGAATTAACAGTATTATTTAACCAACACCTCCCTCTAGTGGTGACCGTAAGGCTCAAAAAGGAGGGAAGCTTTCACGCTTGTGTGCTTTACACTGACAGGCTGCACAATTCTGCGTAGTGGTGACACCCTTTCTGTATGTAAATGCAGTGCTGTGGTTACTAACCAAGCCTAGCATTCGTGAAAGAGTTTACTGTACTAATTGCAGTATTTTTTGTTCATCCTCAATGGAAGAAATTAAGAGGGAGAGAAACTAGTTAGACGAAAATACACTTTTAATACAACGAGTGTTAGTCCTGATAAAGCTGCAGACAGTGAGTATTTTGCCTAAAAATTTCAGTTGCAAAAGAAAATTAATATCTTGGTGAAAAAAAAAATGAAATCAGCAGAGATGTAATTGCCTCCTAGTCAGTATTTGATGAGAAGACTCTGTAGCTTCTCCATAGGACCTGCAATCCTGCATGTGGGAGGACCTACTGGTGCTGGATAAAATGGAGGGATGAGGGAAACCAGCAGGGCAGTGTCTCAGAGTGTGTGGAAACAGAGCTGTCGCGAGGCTGATGGACACGGTGACTGCCATACATGCGTGGTGACGAGCCGTGTCCAGGAGCATAACAGGGTTAGGGGCTTGTTTTGTGGGTTTGCTTGGCTCATGTATATGTTTACTAGTTAATGTCATACTGTGTGTAGTTAAAAGCAATTCTTTAATGTGTCTCTCAGTCTCACAGCAACTTGAAATCTGCCGTAATGCAGATAAAGCCTGCTTGGAAGACTGCCGGGAGCTTCCCAATACAGTCAGGCTGTGCTCTCTTCCCGGCACTGTGGGCTTCCTCTCATGATTGCTTTTGCTGATAATTACTTAAGATTCGCTTTCCAGTTCCCCCTAATTTTCTGTATTGTCTAAGAACACGCAGCTTCTTTATCGATTGCACAGCTGAAATGAGATTACAAACAGAAAGAGCAAGCTTTAGGCTCCGCTCACTTGGCATGAGAAGTGAGAGCATTTGGAAAGATGTTTTTTGTCAAAGTGGAGAGGCTGATGTTCACAGTGTGTGCTGCTTGCGGAGGGGGGCCAGAAGAGGGTCATTAGCTGGGAACAGATGAGAGCTGCTGTGCCCGCCAGGCAGCCTGGTGCTGTGTAGGTCACCTCCCGAGGGGTGCACAGGGTGCCCAGCCAGCGGTAACCACGGAGGTCCTGCTTGATGTGGAAATTACAGGAGCCCCGTAACATTTATGTGATTGTACTCGCAGTGTCTGCCAAGAGGCAGCTCTGCCACAGGACTTTACAGCCTTTCTAATGCACTCTGAGAAGAAGCAGCTTTGCAGTTCCTCACACAGCAAAATCAAAACCAAAGCCAGGACCAAGTCCCGTTCCCGAGAGCTGCTTGTTGAAATCCCAGCTGGCTGCCCACACTTGGCACAGCTGGGGGCTGCTTTTCTCTCCACCTCCCTCTGCCTCCTCCCTGCCTGCCCAGGCTTCGTCCTGGAAATCTTCTCCCCAGGCACAGGGGAAGAAAAGTCCTGCCAGCTCTCCACTGCTTGTCCCTCCCCTGCCTGCAGAGCCACTGAAACTCATTTGCCAGCAAATTTGCCTTTGGATGGAAATCAGGACACAGAAAATAAATAACGCGTCTTCGTTGCCAGCATGGAGGAAGTGCTGAACTCGATGTCACTGGAAAACTGTCCTGCCAGCAGCAGGCTACAAGGATGTGGAGCACTGGGCCACCAGGTAATCTTTAAACACAACTTGCTGTCCAGGAGCTTTTCATGTCCACATGGAAGTGCTGCTGATTCCCCTCCATACCCCATTTTTCTCTTAATACATCTACCAAGGGTGAAAAGGACGGTCTGAGAGAGTTATAAATATAGTAGCCATGTACTTCAGTTTTGATATTAAAACAAGGTCTCATCCTTCTGTTACCAAGCCAGCTTTGAAGTAGGTTGGGAAGCAGAGCGGCAATGCCAGGGTGCAGGTGCTTTCCTCCATCTGTGCCGGGGCTCCAGTAAACAGTGCGGTTTTGCTGCTCCCGTTAGGAGTGAAAATCTGGCGGTCAGCACAATTTTTGGATTGCCTGCACACTGTGATCCCACGACAAACTACAAACAGCTTCCCATACCTCTCCCCTCCGGCTGTGGAAAAGCACCTGGGCTTTAGAAGCTTGGCCTTGTGCAGGGCTTGTTTGGTTCCTGTCAGCAGGGAGGAAGTAAGGGCCATGGCCTGTTGAGGGCTGCTGCTGTGGGATTTGAGATTTTAACCATTCGTTAAGACAGCAACATACACTTACAATTTTTTGGCAGAAAAATAAAAAAATAAATCCAAAGCTGAAGCTTTCTGGTGTCACTCTGAGTGAGCTGTCATACTGGCAGCCAAACCTGAAAGTACATGAAGGAAACTGAGAGGTTTTAATCATTGCTGTTGTGGTAGGCTCTGACCTCATCTGCACTGTGCCGTTTACATTTTGTACCCGTGTGATGTGAAGGTTTCTCACGTTTAGCTGTCACGCTTGCCAGATGCTGTAGCTGGCACTAGAAATGTTGGTTTCTCAGCTGTGGGTGTTATCTTGGATATAGGCTGTTGCGGGGGTCACTACTAGGGTTAGTAATTAGCAGCATCTTCTCTTTGGACATACCTCCATGTCCTCCTGGACTGCGCTGAGCAACAGGGTAAAACTGCAACATGGTCTGCCTCAGGGTGTAACTAGAAGGTAAGCAGAAAGCACTGCGTTTCAGGGCAGTCATTTAAAAATATTCAGCAATAATAAACTCACTTAATATGAAACAATGCAATTGTTTCTCATTAGCGGAGTTCTGGGTGACCCAGAAGAACATGGAAATATCAGAGTTCTGACACAACTGTATAATTTTAGTAGTTTTTTATGTTCATACAGTCTCTGATTAATTTTTGGTTTTATTTCTTCCATAAAGACCTATTTTTTTCTTCAGGCAGTAGTGGGTGTTTAAGGTGAAAAAGGTCTGAAAAGTTTATGTCTTGGATGGAATAGTTTTTGCTTTCTATTCTGTGAGCTTTCAGAGGTCTGACACATGGGAAAACCAAGCAAGCTAAATGTTCTTAAAGCTGTGGATGTAGTCTATCTGGACTTTAGTAAAGCCTTTGACACCATTTCCCACAGCATTCTCCTGGAGAAACTGGCTGCTCATGGCTTGGATGGGCATACACTTTGCTGGGTAAAAAACTGGCTGGATGGCCAGGCCCAGAGAGTGGTGGTGAATGGAGTTAATTCCAGGTGGTGGCTGGTCACGAGTGGTGTCCCCCAGGTCTCAGTACTGGGGCCAGTCATGTTTAACATCTTTATCAATGATCTGGATGAGGGGATTGAGTGCACCCTCAGTATGTTTCAGAGATCACCAAGCTGATCTGCCTGAGGGTAGGGAGGCCCTGCAGAGGGATTTAGACTGACTAGATGGATGGGCCAAGGCAAACTGTATGAGTTTCAGTAAGGCCAAATGCCGGGTCTTACACTGTGGCCACAACAACCCCCGCCAACGCTACAGGCTTGGGGAGGAGTGGCTGGAAAGCTGCTCAGCAGAGAGGGACCTGGGGGTGTTGATTGACAGCCAGCTGAACATGAGCCAGCAGTGTGCCCAGGGGGCCAAGAAGCCCAATGGCATCCTGGCCTATCAGGAATAGTGTAGCCAGTAGGATCAGGGAGGTGATTTTACCCCTGTACTCGGCACTGGTGAGGCCGCATCTTGAGTACTGTGTTCAGTTTTGGGCCCCTCACCACAAGAAGGACATTGAGGCGCTGGAGCATGTCCAAAGAAGGGCAACAAAACTGCTGAGGGGTCTGGAGCAGAGGAACGGCTGAGGGAACTGGGGTTGTTTAGCCTGGAGAAAAGGAGGCTCAGGGGAGACCTTGTCACTCTCTACAGCTACCTTGGAATGTGTTACCCAGGGCAGTGGTGGAGTCCCCATCCCTGGAGGTATTGAAGGGTCGTGTAGATATAGTGCTTAGGGACATGGCTTAGTGGTGGGCTTGTCTGTGTTAGGTTACTGATTGGACTAGATGATCTTACAGGTCTTTTCCAATCTAGGAGATTCTGTGATTCTGTGATTCTTTTATGGTAGCTTTTAAAGAGAAAATGAGTACCTTGACAAGGAGCTATGTCACTTTTTAATCAAAATCCTTATCTGGATACTCTGTAAATGGTAAATATAAAAGCATGAAGGGAGGAGAATGACCTTCTTTTACCAATAACATAAGGCTACACCCTTAGGTGCTTCCCTTGCATAGCTTCTTTAAAATCCTCAGAACTATACAATATACCTAAGTATAAGAAACTCAGCCTGAAGCCTGAAATTATATAATTGGTTGGAAAATTGTATGAAATAGGTAAAATAAAAGCCATTAATTTGGTTGACAGTATTGCTACAGTATTTTCTGTGATATGAATGAGTTTCTCTTTCAAAGGGGGACAGCTCTTTGACTGTTGTCTCCCAGCAATACCTTTGTGTGTCTCCCATAGTTTAAGTGTATTATTAGAGTCTAGAGTTGAAATATGTGTAACATAATGTCATCATCTTCAGTTACAACAGAGCCATAAAATTGTTATCACTGAAAGCAGCTGTTAGTATGAATGACATTTTTCCCCTTTAGGGAGTATCTGGAAGACTTGGAAACAGGATAACCCAAAGCAAAGGGAGAGAAGGTTGATTTTATGACCTGTCTCCTACATGAAGCTTTTGCATCACTCTTGCTGTTGTCTTTCCACGTCCCATTGGCTAATTCCAACAAAATGTGACTCATGTCTAAGTGAACAAGGTCTTACAAGCTTTGTGAAATGGGATAACTAAATACCGAGAGGGGCTGGGGTTAGCGCTCCCTGTTTTGGGAGAGATAAACAGAACTCAGCTTCTCTTCTTCCCGGCAGTGGCAGGCTGGTCGGGCAGCAAATGCCCACTATGCCCCACCAGAGGTCTGGCCCAGCTGCAGCTGGTGTTGCTTTCCCCCACGTGCCGAACTATGTGAATGCTGGTAGAAGATATGGAAGGAAAGTAAAGGCTGAATAGCTTATTTCGGTGGGGATATGTAAAGATCATAGGTCACAAAACATAATAAAACACCTTTCATTTGTTTTGCAGCAAGTGTCCCTGCCACTGCAGGGATCACTAATTATGTTTTCAAAACCAAGAAACAAATTTGAACATACTAGTCCTATGGCTGCAGAAACCTTGGTATGCAAATGATGATACCAATGACTCAAAAGACAGCTCTCTTCTCGCTGAGTTGGTACCAAATTGGGGGTGTTGCAGGATTTTTAGAAGGACACCTTTCTGGTGATTCCCTTTTCCCAATGACTTTCAGAAACCTGTTTCTGGTTACTCATGGTCTTTGAATTATCTTCTGCTTTTCTGTCCCAGAAAAAGAGACTAAAACTTTTCTGTCTTTAGCTGTAGAAGCTTTTTTCATTCCTTCCCCAAAACTTCTGTAGTGTATTGCTGATTCACTGCAACCATGGCTGTATTTTGTGTGTGGGTGTGAATCTGAAAAATCCAGAGAAGCACATACAAAGTGTTACAGGAAGGTAAAGATACATGAATTGCCTTGAAGTCTCTGCAGCAGTGTGCTACATTACTGGTGTAGATTCCTGGGGAAAAGTGAAACATCTGTATCTAATATTGATAGCTGTTATTCAGTCTGTTAGGGAGATCAAGGAGAAATTGAGTTTATGGGAGTTCGGGGATTCCAAGCTATAAAGTCTAAAACTTCATAGCAAACTGTATAACATTCACTACAAAGCAATAATGTATACTAAAATTTGATGACATCCTTCTGGCAATACCCTAAGTATTTTAATGCATAACGTAGGTATCGTTAAATCCACACACAAAGAATAACTCCTAATTAGAGCAAATAATATCCAAGTTCATCCAGACATACTCCTTTTCAACACCACACTTAGTGTAGTCAGATTTAAAAGACTTTTTAAAAACATTTTTTCTGGGACATTTTGATGCCTACAGCCCAGACAAAACTCCTGCAAACTCACTGTATCTCTGCTGCTGTGAGCTCGGATCACTTTGCACTGTGCATGTGTCAGATGTGAAAAGCATCCCGTTTGGACTGAATGAACAGATTCTGCACAGCTCAGAGTCCGTCTGCACTAGCAGGTTGATGCTGCCCACAAGTGCTGGGTTTACGCATGCAGGCAGTATACCCATACATGCATGTGTATCTTATACATATATATGTATGTGCAGGTATATATATGCATATATGGTCAGAGGGTTGTGATCAGTGGCCCAGAGTCCAGCCTATAGCTAGCGGTGTTCCCCACGGGTCAGTACTGGGTCCAGTCCTGTTCAACATATTCATCAATGACCTGGATGAGGAGACAGAGTGTACCCTCATCAAGTTTGCTGATGACACAAAACTGGGAGGAGTGGCTGAGACACCAGAAGGCTGTGTTGCCATTCAGCAAGACCTGGCCAGGCTAGAGAGTTGAGCAGAGAGGAACCTAATGACGTTCAACAAGGGCGAGTGTAGGGTCCTGCACCTGGGGAGGAATAACTCCATGCACGGGTACAGGTTAGGGGTTGACCTGCTGGAAAGCAGCTCTGCAGAGAGGGAACCGGGAGTCCTGGCGGGCAACGTGATAACCATGAGCCAGTAATGTGCCCTTGTGGCCAAGAGGGCAAATGGTATCCTGGGGTGCATTAAAAAAGAGTGTGGCCAGCAGGTCGAGGGTAGCCATTCTCCCCCTCTGCTCTGACCTGGTGAGGCAATATCTGGAGTAGTGTGTCCAGTTCTGGGCTCCCCAGTTCAAGAAAGACAAGGAACTACTGGAGAGGGTCCAGCAGAGGGCTACAAAGATGATCAGGGGACTGGAGCACTTCTGTTATGTAGAAAGGCTGAGACCTGGGTCTGTTTAGGCTGGAGAAGAGAAGACTGAGGGGATCTCATCAATGCTTATCAATATATAAAGAGTGGGTGTCAAGAGGATGGGACCAGACTCTTCTCAGTGGTGCCCAGAGACAGGACAAGGGGCAACGGGCACAAACTGAAACACAGGAAATTCCATCTGAACATGAGGGAAAAGTGAGTGAGTACTCTGAGGGTGGCAGAGCACTGGAACAGGCTGCCCAGAGAGGTTGTGGAGTCTCCTTCTCTGGAGATATTCAAAACCTTCCTGGACACGATCCTGTGCAACCTGCTGTAGGTGACTGTGCTTTGGCAGGGGAGTTGAACTAGATGATCTCCGAAGGTCCCTTCCAACCCCTACTGTTCTGTGATTCTGTGATATATATACACACACACGTATACATGTATGTGCATATACAAGTGTGTTTCTGTCAGGAAAATCCTGGATAGAAATAGAGCAGCTCAAAATCCAGTGTGCTATCAACCAACCTAATTCTAGTTGACAACATAAGACAACTGTTTATAATAACAGTGGAAGAAAAACCTAACAATTACAGCACCGAGGGAATGCAGAATGTGGATGTAGCTACAGAGCAACACAAAGATATCTGAAGTTCATGCATGTTAATTCTGAAATTAAGAGTGGCAGGTGAGTTGGCTGTATGCAAGCCTTTTTTTTTTTTTTTGTGGGGAAACACATCTGTTTTAGCTTGGATGCAGCACTGTATGACTCCGTTGGAAACCTGAGTTGTTAAATCTATACAGTGCAACACTGTGCCAAGTGGATTTACCAGCTTGACCCTATGCTTGTTCAAGAGTTTCTGCTCCAAAATTGTGTGGTTTTCCATTGCAATGGGTGATGATGCTCTTAGTGAGGAATTAAAGACCAGGACCTGAGTGCTCTGCTTCTCTGAGATATTGCTCCTAGCAGTGCCAACAAGCAGTACACGCGGGCTGCTCATGACTGTTTTCTACTTCTGTTATAGTCTCACATGGGGCTGGTGGTTTACCATGTTAAGAAGTACTTACAGTAATGGTGATTAAAGCACAGATTAACATTACTTACTTTGTTTCATTTTTCCAGCTATTAGTTATCTTTGCTGCTAAGAAAAATGTTCAAAAAGTATGCAGTAGTCCTTCCTTCACTTTTAGAAGTTTTTTAAATGACACTGGTTGATTGTGTTTACCAAGTCAGGTGTAGGAAGTTGGTTAGAACTTGTTGCAGAAACTTGAGTGGTCAGTGGCAGACAGTCCCAATGGATGATCACAATGCTTCCTTTTGGTATTGCAGTGTATTCCCGCCTCTCCTTTCCAAATCTGTATGTATTTCACAAATTTTACAGAGTTAGGAATTGCTCACTGTTCAAAACTTGCTGTTAGTAGTTCCTAAAGTAAATAATTTAGCCATTAAGATTAAGTAATATACTTAATGTACAAGTAACGTACTTACATGGTCCCTCACCTGCTGACCGTTGTTGCATTCTTGCTGAGTGCTCCATTAAGAATAGTTTTTAGAATGAAAATCTGAATTCTTAATTTTGATTTAAATTTTTGTATTCTATACAAATAGATTACAACCCAGCCCCACCAAGTTCTGTATACAGCTCAGCGACCAAAGACCAAGGCTGATTGGCCTTGTTTACTAGCTAACTCTCTCTATATAGGGCATCCACATTTTTAATACTTTATGCAAATCTGGCACAAAGTTGATTTCCTCTAAAGGGTGTTGGGACTGGGGAGGGCTGAGAGGAGGGCGGGGAGGGGATGGATTTGAAAAGAGGGATCTGGCTGTCTCAGCTGCAGAAGTTGGACCCTTTTATGTATTCTGGGGTACTCTTCTGTGTCGTGCTGTTGTGGTCATCCGAAGCACAAAAACTTCTACAAGAGCTTTGTTGCTCCATTTGTGTTTTTTTGGAGGGCAACAAAACTGCACCATTTTCTATGGTGAGGTTGGAGCTGTGCCAGTGGAAAGAGGATTTCTTGCCTGTCATAAACTGAAAGACATAAAGGAGGAAGGTTTCACTGGGCTACTGGCAGCATCTTCTCTTCGGTATGGCTGACAATTACTTATGAAATGACTGACATAGAAATCGGTATGCACCCGCAGAGCTCTGGGTGACTAGGAAAGGGTGTTTATCCATGCTAAGGATGTGCAAATGCTAAGGATGCCTGGAAACAGCTTCTTTCAATGACTAAGCCTAGTTTTGCACAGTCTTTGAGGCTTTTCTCTCAGAGCCAACTTTTCCTTATTTAATTATGGATTGAATAGTTCTCTTAAACGTAACTTATTTTGACAGCTTGTGAAAGAGCAGGAAAAGAAGCCAAAGCATTCTCTGTTGTTAATGTAAATTGGAAAGCGATACAGAACATGTCTATCATTTTATCCTTGAGTCTACAAACACCGTGACAGAACAGTTCTTCCCAGTGAAGCTCTGATTCATACTGATGGAAAATCCAGGAGTAACTGCATCTTTACTTCCACCTGGCTTTTCAAGATCATAAACATGATCATAAACAAGCTATACATCCTTCTCATTAGCAAGTAAGTTCTGGTTACTTTCACTGTAGTCTTTAAAAGCTGAAATTTGCCACTCTACATAGTACCAGGGAGCCCTTTCTTGTTGTTCATGGCAGAGGGTTGCAGATCTGCAAATACTCTATTCAGCTCCTGTGGCAGATTGAGGAAGAACTAATTTGCACTTATCATGTGTTTTTTGCTCATTTTCCTTGAACAGATGGTCACATTTCTTTAGGGTTTTTAAATATGACAGAAGTGACAGACATAACTTATAGATGTTTCATTCTGTGACCTGTTTGGGATTGTTCGTTCTGAAATAGTCTGGTTTATTTTCACAGAAGGCATGCATTGGTGTATGCTTTTTCTTTCAATCTAGATTTGAATTTTCAGTGGATCTTAGCATAGAGTATATGTGCTAACAGATACAGAATAACTAGTTGTCTGGCTGGGATCTTTGTGGACCTGGCTAACAGCATACTCTAGGTGGGGAGCTGGCCACTGGCTTCTGAATGAGCTCTTGGGGATGGCTTTTCTTAGAGCTGAATGTGCTTTAGGAGAAATGGAGAGACAAGTGGAGAGAAGGAAATGCTAACTGTTGTTTCCATGCTGGCTGGCACTGTGATGTGGCCCACGAAAGCCATCAAAACAAGTACACAACAAAAGGTGCTTAAGTGAAACTTTCTTGTTTTCCTCCTTTGGTAGCCAGTGGTCACAGAAGTGAGACAGATTCCAAAATATGAACTCGAACAGGGACCAGTTGGTCCAAAAGGAACAGCTGCAATTCCTGAAAGTCCAGGACTTACCAGTCTCCCTGGTGGCTGTTGTGAGTTTAAATTGTTACTAATTATGTGCAATCAAGCCAGTCAGTTTTGCAATCAACGTGAATGGATGAGAGACTTGGGATTTAGCTTAACATGGATAGCCATCAAGCAG
Source organism: Pluvialis apricaria (assembly GCA_017639485.1). Taxonomy (NCBI): domain Eukaryota; kingdom Metazoa; phylum Chordata; class Aves; order Charadriiformes; family Charadriidae; genus Pluvialis; species Pluvialis apricaria. The sequence goes on from CM030009.1 coordinate 102,109,724, forward strand.
CTAATAAATGTAACTGGCATAATCGTCATCTCCTTTCTGCAGGCTTATGCAGGGCTACCAGGACGCCATGGACAGAAGGTACTGAGAGAGACAGTTTCTCACGAGGTTTCACTTTAAATTGAGGATTAGACACTTCTTTGATTTTTTTATTACTGTCCAGTCAGCACAGGGCAATTAAGATTAAAGTGGAGAGGAAATATATTTCAGAGGTAAACAGATATGGAAAACAAATTAGCAGCTAGTTGGGAACATATCTAATTCCTAAGTGTAAATGTATGTATCCGTAGGAAAAAAAAAAAGCACCCATAAAATACAGAAAATATCGAAGATATTTTTTTTCTTTAATTCTCCCTTCTTGGGAGAAATCTTTCAGTGTTGCTGTGATTGCTTTGTACTGTTGATGAATAACCTGTACCACAATGTGTGTGCTGTGGCGTGTGCCGTGCTGCAAACACAGCGCTCCCTGAAGCATGGGAAAGCTGGTTGTGCTCACTGCCACTGCTCTTAATGGTGTCTGACAAAGAGCAGGTCAGTGCTGCTGGCTGGGTCTGAGGTCCTACAGACCTCCTACACCCAGCATTAGTCATTCCCACCTCTGATAGGGTGTTAAATGCTTCTGTGGAGCAGAAATGGTGCACATACACCAGGGCTGTGATTTGCTCCTGGCTTTTTTATCCTCCCCGCAGTCGAGGGGAAACCTTCTGGCTCCTCTCACTGCTGGACAGATATACGTAGGAATCAAGCAGAACCTGGCTGTAAATCACTGGAAGACTTCTTTTATTATTTGCCTTCCAATGATGAGAAGCGAACAGAGGTTCAGAGAGCTTCAGTTCTCTGCACTTTGAAAATGTCTGGGGTTTTTTTTCCCCTCCACAAAACGTGGTAATTGCATGAGTAACGTGCTGTCGGCACTGACTGCCCATGCCATGCTGTCAGTATGACAAGAATACCACAAGCAGTGGGCTTCTGGTATTCTTGTCAGCGCACTAAGGCAAGGCTCAAAGTATAAGTTGAAAACTGGGGTCAAAAGAATTGTGGAGAGGATTATTTTCCTTGAATTGGTGACGTAGACACACCTGTAACACCCTCATTTAGGGTGTAAATCTTTTGCCTGAGGCTGAATGTGATACCTCTTGGTTTTGTATAATACAATTCTGAATATTTAACAGTCCGTTTAATTCAATTTGTAGTCCTCTGATGCCCTTCCTCAGCATCTGTTCTTTGAAAACACCTGTTGAAATAATGCCATAGACTAACAATTACAGACCAGAACTCAAGAATTCTTCACCCTTGTCCCTCAACTATGAATTAAGAATAAAGTCATGTAAGTCATGATACATTTTGTGATTTGCTTTTTCCATATGTATAGTAGGAATAAATATATCAAATATAAGAGGGTATAACAAATAATAGGAATAATTATATAAACATAGTGCATGTTAAAATGCTATGACATTTACAAATTAACCTTGCCAATTAAAAGCTAGGTACTTTGTTTATTAAGATGTTAAGAAAAATGTATAGTTTTCAAAAATCATAGTAAATAAAAGCCATCAGGATTGTTATCCTAATAAATATCACAGAGAAGAAGCACACATAATTTTAAGTGGAAATTACTGAAATAATCATGATTTTTTTTTAAAAAATAAAAATTAGCATTTATGGAGTCTTCTAAATGTTTTCTACACAAGAAATTTTCTTCTAGCTTTAGGGAGAATTTGGTCTTCCAGGTATATATGCTAAAAGAGATGAAAAGATAGTTTTCTATGCATGCTTGAAAGGAAATTAAACTCAAAATATTGTTTTAACTGGTTTTGTGTTTATAATTTTTACTAGCTTTTCACACTTGCTGTTCTCCTGTGGGTTTTCTGCCAACCACATATATTTATTATATTTTTCATCTTGTACAGACAAGAGTTCTGAATAAAATATCCGTGATCCTCCATTACCTTCATCATCATGATGGACAATTTGTAGGTTGTTTGGACCTCAGTGAAGATGCTACTAAACTGTAAAACATTAATTACTCATACTGAAAGCTGATATGAAACCAGTGGGAAGTAATTGTGGTTTGAAATTAGATGCACTATCAACATTTATATTTTATTTTAAAGGGAGAAAAGAATGTTGAAAGAACTGTAAGTAATGTTTTTGACCCCTTTGTTCCTTTCTCCCTACTACTGTTGCATTCATCAAACATGAACTCCTTGCAAAACCAATTGAATAAAGCCAAGAAGAACTAAATAACTCTTCCAATGGTCTTATGGGAAGCCATAATTTACAAAGTGCAACTAAAAGTGAGTTATTTGTTTAGGAAAGGAGACAAAAGGAATGCATAGGCTTGAAGGTGCCATGGATGAAGCAGGGGAGGGAAGACTGGATGCCAAGGTCACTCCAGGGAGAAACGTGCCCTTGGAGCCAGCTGTCTGCCTGGCACTGCTCCATCCACGGGACCACTTCATAGAATCATAGAATGGTTTAGGTTGGAAGGGACCTTGAAGATCATCGAGTTCCAACCCCCCTGCCACAGGCAGGGATACCTCTCACTAGACCAGGCTGCCCAAGGCCATGTCCAGCCTGGCCTTGAACACCTCCAGGCATGGGGCTTCAACAACCTCTCTGGGCAACCTGTTCCAGTGCCTCACCACCCTTAAAGTGAAAAACTTCTTCCTAATGTTTAATCTAAACCTGCCCTCTTCCAGCTTAAAGCCGTTTGTGAGACTTGCCGTTCTTTTTGAGCCAAAATATCATAAAAGGTACCAAATGCTTAGATTGAGGAGAAGATAACAGAAACTAGCTGTCAATTGCCAAGGGGAGCTGCTCCAGAGCCAGTCCAATCCACAGCGGAGCGGCAGATCTTGGCACACAGTGGGGTTTTCCTGAGGTCAGGAAAGGCCAGGACAGTGGAGAGACGTGCCAGGAGCCAGTGGCTTTGGTGGGAGATGCTGACGAGGACGGGGCCTTGCCAGAGCAACTGTGACCACCCCCCACATATAAAAAGCAGCCTGGGAGCACGAGCGACCAGGAGTGCTGCCAACAGAGTGGGCAAACAGGGCATGCCGCAGCAGTTTGCATGGCAGTTCACGCGGAAGGGCACGCAGGAAGGGTGTAGTGACCCTACCACCTCAAAAGGTGAGCTCAATCAGTGGTCGTCACCATCTCAGAAGGAGCACAGCTATGGTATTCACCCGGCAAAAAGCCGTGTCCTCTGCACTTGGCAGAATGGATGTGGCAATCCAGGCAGTGCTCCCACGAAAACATGCAGCCGTCCAGGTCTTGGGCTGCAGGGATTGCCAGAGCCTTTCGCTGGTGATGGATGGCAGTAGTGAGAACAGCTGCGTGAGGTGTGACCAGGTGGACAATCTGCTCAGACTGGTGGCAGACCTAAGAGATGAAGTAGAAAGGTTAAGGACCATCAGGGAGTCTGAGAAAGAGATAAACTGGTGGAAACATGCTCTGCCGTCCCTGAGACAGAAATAGGAACAGCCACCAGGGAAAAAACAAAATCAAGGGGGTCCTGTATCTTCCTCCAGCCAGACTGAAGGCAGTAGCTTAAGAGAGAGGAGTGAATGGAGGCAAGTCTACGCTCACGGCAGCAGGAAAATTCCCTCCTTGCCCACCCCACCTTCCCAGGTGCTTCTGTACAACAGGTAGGAGGCTCTGGATATGGAAGGTCAATCAATGGATGATGATGTGGATCACAGTCCATCTTCACCAGAAGTGTTGCAAAGGTCAGCAAGGCCAACCGCCCCTTATCACAACCACCTCTACAAGGAAGAAAAGATGGGTTATAGTTGTAGGCAACTCCCTTCTGAGGGGAAAAGAGTGTCCAATATGCCGGTCCTCCTCTTAGGGAAGTCTGCTGCCTCCCTGGGGCCTGGGTTAAGGACATCACTAGGAAACTTCCTAGTCTGGTACAAGCCTTGGACTATTAGCCGTTGCTGCTCTTCCATGTGGGTGGCGATGAAGCCGCAACGCACAGTCCAAGGGCAATCAAAAGAGACTTCAGGGCCTTGGGATGGCTGGTAAGGGAATTTTCAGGTTATTTTCTACTCTTTCTTTCCAGTTGTGGGCAGTGACATTGGAAGAAACAGATGAGCCCAGTCTGGTAATACAGGGCTCCATGGCTGGTGTCACTGACACAGCTGGGGGGTTGGGATGGCCTACATGGCACCAGGCTTGCTGGCATCAGATGAGGTTCACCTTTCTGAAAGGGACAAGAGGGTCTTTGCTCACAAGCTAGCAGGGCTCATTGACAGAGCTTTAAAATAGGCTTGAGGGCAGAGGGGAGCAATATCAGGCTTTTCCGTGACAAGCTGTGGGATGACAGGCAATAGTTAGAGGGATGGGGTGCTAGCAAGGGCCTGCAGCCTGTTGCTCTGAGATGTGCTGGGTATACTGCAGCATACTTCAAGTCTTACAGAGATGAGCCAGGGGCTCCTGAGGTAATAGGAGCCAACAGGGAAACACCAGTGAAATACCCCAAAGGAATTAAGGGGTGTTCCTCTAAGGAGGTGACATGGCTGACAGCCCAGCTGAAGTCCCTCTACACCAATGCACGCAGCATGGGAAACAAACAGGAGGAGTTGGAAGCCACTGTGCTGCTAGAAAGCTACGACCTAGTTGCCATTACTGAAACCTGGTGGAATGAATCCCATGACTGGAGTGCAGCTATCGACAGCTAACGGCTGTTCAGAAGGGACAGGTGAAGAAGGAGAGGCAGAGGCATTGCCCTCTACATTGAGAAATGGACAGAGTGTGAAGAGCTGTCTCTGAAGAATAAACATGAGCAGGTTGAAAGCCTATGGGTAAGAATAAGAGACAGAGGCAGCAAAGGGAACCTTGTGATTGGTGTCCACTACAGGCTGCCTGATCAAGCCTTCTTCAGTTACAGGAGGCACCGTGCTCACAGGCTCTTGTCCTGCTGGGGGACTTCAACCACCCTGACACCTGCTGGAAAAGTAGCACAGCAAACTGTAGGCAATCCAGGAGACTCCTGGATGCATCAAGGATAACTTCTTAAGCCAGGTAATAGACAGCCGTACCAGAGGGGATGCCATACTGGACCTGTTGGTCACCAACACAAGTGAGATAATTGGTGATGTCAAGATTGGAGGCAGCCTGGGCTGCAGTGATCGTGCACTGGTGGAGTTCACAGTCCTGAGGGATATGGGTCAGGTGAAGAGTAAGGTCAGGACCCTGAATTTTAGGAAAGCAAACTTCCAGCTCTTCAAGGAGTTAGTTGATAGGACCCCTGGGAAACTGACCTCAGGGACAAGGGAGCAGAACAGTTCTGTCAGATCTTTCAGGAAGCTTTCCATAGAACTCAAGAGCTCTCAATCCCCCAGTGTAAGAAATCAGGAAAGAAAAGCAAGAGACCAGCATGTCTGAGTTGACACCAAGAAAGAGACATGCAGGTAATGGAAGCACGGACAGGTATCCTGGGAAGAGTATGGGGACGCTGCCCGGTTGTATAGGGATGGGGTCAGGAAGGCCAAGGTCAAGCTGGAGCTGAACTTGGCAAGGGATGCAAAGAAAAATAATAAGGGCTTCTACAGGTATGTCAGCCAAGAAAAGGAAGGTCAGAGAAAGCGTACCCCGCCAATGAACAAGACTCGTAAATTGGTAACAATGGACAAGTAGAAGGCTGAGGTACTCAACAACTTTTTTGCCTCAGTCTTCACTGGCAATCTCTCTTCCCACGTCTCAAGTGGATGGACTGCAAGGCAGGGACTGGGGGAGCAAAGTCCCTCCCCCTGTAAGAGATCAGGTTGGTGACCACCTGAGGAAACTGAACATACAGAAGTCTATGGGAACTGATGAGGTGCATCCAAGTCCTGAAGGAATTGGCTGATGTAGCTGCCAAACCACTCTCCATGATATTGGAAAAGTCATGGCAGTCAGGTGAAGTCCCCAGCGACTGGAAAAAGGGAAACATTACAGCCATTTTAAAAAAGGGTAAGAAAGGAGGGCCCTGGGAACCACCAACTTGTCAGCCTCCCCTCTGTGCCTGGGAAGATCACAGAACAGATCCTCCTAGAAGCTAGGCTAAGGCACATGGAGGACAGGAAGGTGATTCGAGACAGCCAGCATGGCTTCACCAAAAGCAAGTCCTGCCTGACCAACCTAGTAGCCTTCTATAATGGAGTGACTACCTCAGTGGACAAGGGATGAGCTACGGATGTCATCTGTCTGGACTTCTGTAAGGCCTTTGACACGGTCCTTGACAATATCCTTCTCTCTAAATTGGAGAGATATGGATTTGACAGGTGGACTGTTTGGTGGATGAGGAACTGGTTGGATGGTCGCATCCAGAGGGTAGTGGTCAACAGCTCAATGTCCAGGTGGAGACTGGTGACAAGTAGTGTCCCTCAGGGGTCTGTATTGGGACCAGTACTGTTCAACATCTTCATCAATGACACAGACAGTGGGATCAGTGTACCCTCAGCAAGCTGGCACATGACACTGAGCCGAGTGATGAGGTTGATACGCCTGAGGGACGGGATGCCATCCAGAGGGACCTGGACAAGCTTGAGAAGTGGGCCTGTGTGAACTTCATGAGGTTCAACATGGCCAAGTGCAGCACCCTGCACCTGGGTCGGGGCAACGCGTGGTATCAGTACAGGCTGGGAGATGAAGGGATTGAGAGTATCCCTGCCAAGAAGGACTTAGGGGTACTGGTGGATGAAAAGCTGGACATGAGCTGGAAATGTATGCTTGCAGCCCAGAAAGCCCACCGAATCCTGGGCTGCATCAAAAGAAGTGTGGCCAGCAGGTCCAGGGAGGTGATTCTGCCCCTCTACTCCACTCTGGTGAGACCCCACCTGGAGTACTGTGTCCAGCTCTGGAGTCCTCAGCACAGGAAAGACATGGACCTGTTGGAGCAGGTCCAGGGGAAGGCCACAAAACTGAGCAGAGGGCTGGAACACCTCTCCTATGAGGACTGGCTGAGAGAGTTGCAGTTGTTCGGAGAGGAGAGAGGGGAAGGGGAAGGGGAAGGGGAAGGGGAAGGGGAAGGGGAAGGGGAAGGGGAAGGGGAAGGGGAAGGGGAAGGGGAAGGGGAAGGGGAAGGGGAAGGGGAAGGGGAGGGAGACCTTGTCACAGCCTTTCAGTATTAAGGGGGGCTTATAAGAAAGATGGGGATGAACGTTTTAGTAGGGCCCATTGCAGTAGGACAAGAGGTAATGGTTTTAAACTAAAAGAGGGAAGATTTAGACTAGACAGAAGGAAGAAATTTTTTGCGATGAGGGTGGTGAAACACTGGCACAGGTTGCCCAGAGAGGTGGTAGATGCCCCATCCCTGGCAACATTCCAGGTCAGCTTGGACGGGCTCTGAGCAACCTGATCTAATTCAAGATGTCCCTGCTCATTGCAGGGGGGTTGGACTAGATGACCTTTAAAGGATCCTTCCAACTCAAACTACTCTATGATTCTAAGATATATGAAACTGAGCCAACACAGCAGGAAATCATAATGAACACATCAGAAGGACGAGAAGGGGAACAAAACCAGTGAAAAGCTATTCCTTAGGCCAGTGAAAATGCATTAGGGAAGATTCTGGCTCACTGAATCTGAATTTAACTTTACAAGGAAATTAATTCAAACTGATAAGATGGCAGACATATTCTTGTAAAATTTTTCCTTACTTTTGTAAAAGCCATGTTTAAAAATAATCACACTTCAATATTTGGACTATAAACATCATTTTAGCCTTAGCTGGATACTAGAAGAGGGCAGTACAGCCAAACATTGTTAACCAGATAATTACAGGAAATTTAGGAGGCGTTTCAGTTGGATTTTCTGATGGAACTGTTTCTACTTTATTTTCCTAATGTTTCTAAAGCTCTTTAACTACAGGGACTACCTTTTCCAGAAAGTCATGCAATTAGAAGTGTGTGAAAGAATGTTCTTAGAGCAAGCTTCAAGTGTTGCAGACAGCATGAGGAAGAAATGTGCCAGCAGCTGCCCCCTCTACAGAAACGTGCTGATGAGTTCTCCAGGACCTAGGGATATTCCTGGATACCCTGGGCAAGAGGTAAGTGTAGTGAGAGAGAAAAATAGGCCCATTTCACAAATCTAAATGTAACTGAAGCACTGAGTGACGTGGAACATGAAGTATAAAGAACACAAAAGACTTTCTTTGGTGTAATGTTATCCTTGATTTTGTTCTCACTGAACTAAAGCCGAAGTGAGTTTTCCATTTCCTTCAACAGGAATCAGGGGAATTTGTTCTCCTGCAGGGAAAACAAATACAGAATAGCTATGGAAAAAATTAGAAGCCTGCAAAACAAAATAAAATGCCCAAAGCAAGTACTTGAGATCGTTACTATGTTAACTTTAGCCTAGAGAAACCGGCAGTGAAGTTAGGGCAAAAGATTAGATAAATCCATTTTTAATGCTATTACAAACTGAGCAATAATCTAATAAACTTTTTTAAAAAAACTGCTCCCAAATTATATGCAACAGTTTAAAAACTTTATTTGTATCCGCGTTTTCAAGAATTCTGAAAGCAAACAGTGACTCATAACCAGAGTATTCATCTCCTGCTGATCTAAAAGTTCTTGAGGGACCATAATTTACTTTTCTCTTTCTTGAGGAACCTTTGAGGGATCATAATTTCATTATATAGAGTTGATTAGTATTTTCTAGTACCTACAGCAAAGAATACCACTGAAGAGTAAATTCCAAAGCAAATCTTTTATTGGAGTTCTGTTCATTACTGTGCTGCAGCCAAAACCTTCTTGCATGATCTAAAAGAAGAGTGAGTTTAAAAATTTAACAGCAAAAATATTTGGGCTATTTCTTTTTGCCTTCACATATCTTCACATATGTTCTTCATATGTCTTTGTTACTGTGTTGCTGACCACTGCCTACAGTGTCATGAACTCCAAACAGGTAAGATTTATTTTCCAAATCTGGAGTTAAATACCATGGTAATGAGGTACTTTTAGTGATGCTTTCCAAAGATAGACAAAATACTCTTTCAAGAGTGGAATGAAATGGTAAGAGATTGCATGCCAGGTTTGGAAAATAGGCAAAAATAACCCTGTTTCGCCTTGTAAGTTTTAGGTTACCATCTCATAGAGACATAACATGTTAATAACCTAACTGTATTACAAGTAATTTAATAAGACTGAAAGTACCCATCTGCTTTTAAATCTTCTTCCCTCCTTGCTCTGACTCTCCCTAACACATTTCAGTACGTGTAGGTAACAGTGCCAAACTGAAAGCACAAAATGTTATCTCAGTTTTCTTGCCATGCAGTTAAATGTCTGGTTTTTTTTGGTTTTTTTTTTTTTTTTTTGTTGTTGTTGGATTTTATTGGTTTTGCCCTTTTAAACAAACTTTAAACTACTTTATTTTATGCTATTTCTTTGCTCCAAACAGTCTTTGCCTTCCTAATCCCTTTGTTTTTCCTGAGCTGTTTTTTTTTCTCCACCTGCTGCTGCTGTGGGCTCTCTGCTTTATTCCTCTGCAGGGAGATGTCTTTCCCTGTATCTCCATCCCTTCCAAGCCTCACTTTTCAAAGTTGATATGTGAGCAGAATAATCATTCCTCTCCCAACTTCCCTATTGTCTTCACGTCATCTCTGCCCAGATAGAAAAGAGTTAGAAATCACGCTAGCACGGAGTCATGCTGGGAGGTGATGCAGAGCACTGCTGCCTGTGGGACTATGGGACTTCTCCTTGTCCACAACAGAATAAGCCATGGTCAGGTCCATGCCACCAGCTCTCAGCTGTCACAGTTTAAGCACCATTCCTAATAAAGCAGGCATGTGTAGATGCTTTGGGCCTCATTCTCACATGGCCATTATCTAGAACAAACATCCTTGGCTCTCAGAGGTACAACTAACCATACAAGGAAGTTCCCATATTAAGTTCTACAGGTCTCTGAGGTTGTTCTTCAATTTTTTTTTTAATTTATTTTTTTTACTGTGTTTTCTGTGTAAAGAAAAGAGCATTTTCAAAGAGTCTAGTTCATAAACAAAGAAAAGCTGTATCTCTGTTCAGACTCAGATGGCTGGTTTGTTTTCCCTACATTGAAAATTTGGACTTATTTCCACTGTTGTTCATAGTTTATTTCGTTTGATGTTACAGATTGCAATTAAACAAGGAAAAATTAATACAAACTGAAATCCTGGATTTGCAACAACATTAAGAATTTTACAGGGCAAACCCGGATTGAAAGGAATTCATGGGGACTATGGGGCAGAAGGATTGTATGGTGATTTTGGTGATCCTGTGTGACAGAGAGAGAGAGACTTCACTGTAAGGGTCAAACTGACAATTTATTTGAACTTCAGTCATAGGTCCAATACGCCACTATTGCACATTTTATGGATACAATGGAGGAATGCACTACTGCAATTTAAAAAGCAATTCACAGGATACACTGTTACAACCCACAAGTCATTCCCAGAATGTACTAACACAAACCACAAGCACGCTAGATATGAATGCCTTAAAAGAGTGCACTAATCACGACCTTAAGGCATGCCAAATACCACACGTATGTTTCTTAAGCACTTACCCTATCTCTCAGGTAAGGCCTCCTGGTCCCTGGGAAGTTACCTGGTGCAGCGTCCAGGACAGAAGGGAAGAATCTCCTACCTGCCAGCTGTATCCTTGGAAAAGACTCCCCATTTTCTACCCAAACTTTATGGTTTTTACTTCCTGATTTGATGGGTGGGCAGGATTATGCCTGAGTGGATTATTCTATCTGGCATGTTTATCTTTGCTGGTGTGATGGCCCCTCAGTCTGTACTGCTAATTTTATGATGTCTAGTATGCAAAGTTACTGAATAGTGGTGTAAAGGGACTCAGGCACTTTGTTGAGGGATTATTCCAAGCTGCATTCAGGTTTCGGTCCTTAGTATGATGCAGCATTGAGGCAACCCGGGCTGAGCCGTTTCTGCAGCTCCCCCCGTGTCATCTCTGCATAGGTAAGGATCTGTCAAAGCGATTCCAAGCTGAGTGGAATTACAGCTCCCTGCATTTCGCCTTTGTGCTCAGAAACCTGTTTAGCCAGGTGATCCCATACATTCTGGAAAGCGGAGACTGACATGTGGGAATATCTTTGAAAAGCTTTTTTTTTATATTGCCTTTTGCTCAGTGAATTTCAAGTTCAAAGTTTACGAACAATGAACAGTTTTCCGCGTGGATGTAAACATTAAAATTATAGTACTCATTACGTTTTAGGTAAGCGTGGTGAAAACGGAGATAAAGGGGACAGAGGTTTTGGAGTAGTTGGCTTTGAAGCAACCAAGGCCCAAAAGGTAAATTTTGTTCTTGAAATTTTGATGGTTGAGGGAATAAACGGACTTGTACAACAAGAAATTTTGTTTGCTTTGCAAAATGACATCTACAATGATAGATGTAAAAATACCATCAGAATACATACGAATATGTATTCTTAGTATACATGCATGTACTACGAAAAGCTTTGTATGATGGTCTGTTACCAAAGCCACAAGATGTATTTAGTTTACAGTGAAACTGGAATTTTCCCATATCCACCTCAAACATGGCCCTATTTTTCTCATGCATTCTTTGGTCAACATTTTTGTCTGCTGTCCCCCCTGTTTTGCAGGAAAGATGCCTTTTTTTTTTTCCCCAAGCAAAGTCTGCTTCCTCAAGAAAGAAACCCAGAGATTTTTTGTACCCAATTAAACCCTAGCACAGGATTGCTATTAACAATAATAAATGTGAAGAGACCATGCTAAGTGTATTTACCCTAGCATTCTTTGTTCTGAGCTTTATACTTTGTCCTTTGTATTTCTTTTCCTGGGATACTGGTGAGGAATCAACAGCAAAATTTACTATTTGGGTGACTGTTTGCACTATTTACTTCATGAAACCGGAGGACAGAGACCTTCTTTCTTGTTTGTTGTGTTTATTGGTATCTCTTATGCTGCTTGCCGTGCTCTACACACGCCCCAGATAGCACTCCAGGAGACAGCTCTGCAAAAGGCGTACCCTAACATTTACAGCAACATCATCTCACAAATCTGGTTGCATTTGACTGCTGAACCATATATTTCCTATAAGAATATATTTTCTCTCTGATGCATTCCAGTAACAGCAAAATAAACAGCTTGTGCAGTAGGTTGGAGCATTTTAAATGAGTATGCCCATATGAACAATTAATTTCACTGCTTGTGTAATGCAGTTTTTGTACCCTTGCATCCTCAAAGAAAGTCGTTTAGTGTTTTCAGCTCTGTTCATTTTCCAGTTCTCCACAGCAGCTGTGAGTCGCTAGCTCCTCCTGCAAGCCCCTGGAAAGGTCATGTCTTCAAAGCTGTTCCCAGGACCCTGACCCCAGTAGCCTGTCCTGGGGGTGGGTAGCTGGGAGAGGAATACAGCATGTATTGGGGCAGGGAGGGAGGTATTTTGGGGAACGTTTATAGTCTAGAACATGGGACTGGAAATCAGAAAATCTGTTAAAATTCCTGATTATCACGTACCAGATATAATCCAGCAAATTATGGTTTCAGGTAAATTATTACCAATTCTTGGCATCCCTTTCATTATCTATAAGATGGACTTTATATGATGTGTTCCTATGGATCTTCACAGGAGGTAGAATATAAAAATGCAGAATGATTGCTTTCCCCCAGCTCTTGTATAAAGTAATCTTTTTACTCTCAGTTACAGCTGTAAGGAAAATACTTACGTACAGGAGAATATGTACATATTCAATGTGATATTCTTATATCTCCAGAAGGACCAATCTGTGTCTTCCCTTTGTATTCCTCTGTTGGAGTTCATTCTTATTTGAATTATCAGTTTCCGACTCTCCATCTTTCTTTTTCTTACTGTTTATCAGGCATAGAATATCAAAGCTGCTCTTCCTATTGGTCTTTGAAAACCTGCGCAGCCTGATGGCTACGATGCTACTGTGGAACACACCAGCAAACACAAAAGCCCAAGGTCGTTCCTTGATTGCAAGCTGCACCAAACATCCTTCACTCTCCCCAGCATCTCCTGCTATGTAACAGCAGAACAAGACATGGTTCATGCTTGGTCATGTAACTTGGGCGTATGAGATCTGGAGGAACAGGACCATGGTGTTCGGGAAGGGTTAAGTTCATACAGCTGAGAGGCTGCTTCATTCACTGGTTTGGCTGCCAGACCTGTTGCTGTGGAAATGATAGCTGAGATACTGCATTTTTTAGATCTATCTTGCAGCTTGAGTTAAGGTTTTCCCTGATGAACCATAAAGTTGAAGCTACTGGACAAAGGGAAATTGAGGTTTAATCCTTTTAAGCTGCTAGCAGACATCTCTCTGTTCTGGTCTTATTAGCATCCCTCTCTGCAGCAAAACTGTCAAGGGAGAGAGGAAGCTGGGAATAACAACCATTCCCGAAGTTTCCCCGTGGGGATGCAAGGCAAACTGGAGACACATGTCTGTAAGTGACATGAGACTGAGTTATGAGCATTAGGAGCAAACGGACAGGAAGGATCAGAGTGTTCAGGGAAGTACGGGAGAGGATGGGCTGTTGGTGAGCACAGGGGTTTTAAAGCTGCTTTAACAAGACAGGTGAGGATAGTTCGGTGGTTTTTTCAAAGTTATCTTATCTAGTTTGGAGATTTGTATTTCTGGATGAAGTCAGAGAAGCCGCTAATGAAAGCGTAGTCTGCTGTGAACTGCTGTGTGTGTGCTAGTGCTGCCCGGGACTGAATGCCATTTATTCCAGGAATAATGTATTTAATTATCTTAACCTCACCTCAGCAATGCTGCAGGAGCAATTCCTTCCACTTTGGAGGCAAAAGTTACAAATGAGTCAAACTGACCGATTTGATGGTTGGCTGAAGAAAATAATATGAAAAATTATTTGTTAACATGGATGCACCACACATTTTGAAGGTGCCCGGTATAATCATGGTCATCTCCAAAACTGTCACAACCTGTTCAACTGACTGATGATAAACAGCTAATGAAAATAAAGCTGCATCAAGTGATTGAGCTTTTGTAGGAATATGTATATATATAACCAAAATGAAGGATGCGCAATGTGATCAGAGCTTTATCAATGGTTTCTCTTAAAAGGGCTGTTCGCTGTTATTCATTTGGGAGAATGGGAGTGAGAGCAATATGCGTTTATACTTTAGTTTAATAGTAGTCTTAATGTCTCCATTTTCCCCATCTTAGTGAAGAAGAGTTCAGTCCATAGACTGGTCTCTGTCTGAATGTGTAATGGGTGGATACATGAGCGACTTATAATAAGCTTGCTTGTGAGCCCTAGTCCTGTAAACACTACATTGTTCACACAACTGTTGTGGGTAGTCACTCATAAAGATTTGCTGAGCTAGGTCATGATTTCAGAGTCTTTTGTAATGCCTTCCCTTTTTACATCTAGTGTTTGTGGTAGAAGATAAAGTAACAGATAGGATTGTTCCATTGATTTGTATGAATTTTAGTAAGTTTTAGAAGCCTTTTAGATGGAAGATGAGTTTAATTTCTATTTCAACACAAAATGTCCTTCATATGAATATTTTCCATGTTGGAAAGTAAAATTTTCCAATGTTAGGAAAAGCCCAATTCAAGCCTGATTGTAATTATTATAATACAGCTTTGCTTCAGTTAATCGCTCAAAGCACAGAATAGGTAATGATGACTCAGGAACAGCTTTTAGATCTTTTGTTGACCTCAGTATGTGGCTCTACATGTTCTTATTTGATGATATTTGAGCTGCTGTTACAAAAAAAATAGTCATTTAGCTTCATAAGGGCTTTTACCAGGCAGTTGTTGCTGAAGTGTCTTCTCTGTTTCACAAAGATGAGTTAGTTTTATCTGACATTACATTGTATGGCAAAGGAATTTTTCATCTCTCCTTCATAGATACAAAACTGAGGAACAAAAGGACCATGGTGGGGGAAAAAAAAAAGCCACTACTATGGTATTAAAAAACACACCAAACTGCTGAAATTTATGTTCCAGAGTACATTGCTTTATGCAACCCATTCTCCCTGTTCTACCAATCAAACCTTCAGTCTGGGATCCCAAACTCACCCTGGGAAGCTCACGCTTGGTGGCTGCTCTCTGACACCCTGGTGTTAGCAACCTGCTCAGAATCACACAGACAAGCACGCATTTTCTAGGTCATCTTTTAAAATAAACCCTAAGGGGAGTTCTCATATGAGCTATCCACTGGGTGGCAGAAGTAGATCAGAAAAATCTTACTCAAACACAAAGACCGTGAGGGATGTCTAAATCTAGCCACTACATAAACTACTTTGTAACAGCACTATATGAATCTTCTACCTGAGCTGGACATATTTGAAAAAAACCAACCATATCTCATGAGATAATATATTGGAAAGGTTTTTTTTTTTTTACTCTTTTCCCCTTTCTGTATGTAAGCAAATGTAGACTTCTGCATGCCCACATTTCAGCCCTTCTTTCTTTTTTTCCTTACCAACTACAGGAGAGCATTTTCAGAGGGGAAGAGGGCCTGGGCTGCGCTGCCTTCTCATCCTTTTCTTCTCACTCCTGGCAGAGGATGCTGCTGCTGAAGCTGGAGGCTTTGCTGTGCCCTCTGCCTCAGCTGCTGTTCTCCTGCTCCCTCCTTAAGCAGGACTTGCTGCTTTGGAAAAATGATACAAGCATGTGCCTTAAACCTTCGCCTACTCCAGTGTTGCCATAGCTAAAAGAAATTGTTAGTACTGAGGATATGAAGAGGCTTTCCCAAGGGACATGTTCCCAGGTGATCCAGGTCCTTGAGTTGATTGTTCTTACCAGTAGCTCTCCTTTTGTCTCATCTGGGTTTGTAACTCAAGGCAGATTTGCCAGTTTAAGGGAGGAGTCGAAACAGTTGTAAAATAGTGGGTGACTAGTTAACAGACTGATAGTTTTAGTAGTGATTAAAAACCCCCAGTGTGGTTAGTACCCCACAAATCTTAGCTGAGCATGGTGAAAATGGAGGTAAAGGGGGCAGAGGTTATGCACTATAGCCTTCAAGTGGCTTTGAAGTCAACCAAGAACCAAGGGGTAAGTTTTCTTCTTGAAATTTTTCCTGCTAAAAATACATTTAAAACATAGTCTATATGATTCCTTCTGTATTTGTGATTCTGTCAGAAGCAGATCAAGCTGTGATCCAGCCTGATTCCCCACGTGTGTGCACATGCTGTTGCGACAACTGAACATCATTCCTCTTTGGAAAATAATTTGGAATAAATAATCTGTGCACTGTAAAGCACCAAAATCCTAAAGCTAACCCAAGAGATCCTGAGGGTTTAAAAGAATACACTATTTTGGTTCACCTTCTGGTTTTTGTTTGTTGTGTTTTTTTGTAAATACCTTCTCTACAGTATGTGTGAGAAAGCAATATATCTAGTGTTGTCACTGCTTGGGATTTTTTTACAGTGGATTTGGCCTTGTTGCCAAAAATTGTCATTTACCTCTGCCTGTTCCTCTGCCCTCCAATCAGCCCTGCTTCAAAACTCCCTCTATTCCCCTTCCTTTTTACTCTTTCTGGTGCTCCTGATTTCTTCCACTGCCGGCACAGGGGAAAGAGGCAGTAAGCAGTACGGTTAGTCCCCACGAATATTTTTGTCCTGTTAAACTCAATGTCCAAGAACGTCTTTATTATGTGTTTTATTATTGTGAGGCTGTGAGGACTGTGGCGCTCTGAAAGTCCTGCCTAGCAGGTGGGCAGAGCATGTGGTGGAACGGGTTGAACTCAGCATCTGGAGGATTATGTCTGTGTGTAGGGTGATTGATCTGGAATGCTTTTAATTTACAAGGGTAGTTCCCAATAGTGTATTTCTAGCATTATTTCTTTAGAGGAAAATGAATGCCAAGTTGTAATAACTAAAATGAGGTCAGCTATATCAGGCCCAAGCTATTCGACAGCACACTTTGAAATCTCTGCAATGAATTGGACGAAACAAACAAACTGTTGAATCTTGTTCTGGCATGTCTCCCGTGCCCTTTTTTTAACTAATTATGGCAGTATTATTTGACTTTGAATGCTGCTGCTAGATGTACACAATGCCATGAAAGTTTACATGTCTTTTCTGACCTGCATGGTATAGATTTTTAGACAAAACTGCTTGTAGCTATATTTTATCTAATCTTTGAGTTAAAATCTGAAGATATGGATACCATTAAACATACATGGTGGAATACACAAAATTCTGTATTCTATACAAATTTTATGCACGACTTTTTTTATCCACATTGAAGATTAGTAGAAGCTGGTAAATAAAATAAGCACTCTGCAAACAGATGTGATATGTGCAAATAGTGTGTTTGTTATGTTGGAGTTTTTTACTGAATAGCAATAATCCTGGTACAGACAGGGAGCAGTGGGGAAAAGAAAGATGTTTTCCAATTTCTATGCCAGCCGTAAAATAAGAAAGGTAGTTTGCTGGGCATACTCACTGAACACTTGCACGGTAATCAGGTCCAAATTTACAGGAAGGAGTAACTTCTCCCAGCTAGTCTGAGTTCTGGGAGTTGTGGCATGGTGAATCAAAGCACTGTTCAAAATAGACCAATAAATCTAGTAAGAATGTATGAATATTTAATTGTTTTAGATATAACTGTAATATTTTATGTCTATACATCAATGCTAGGTTCACTTATCAGGTCACCACATTTCTTGGAAATCACTTAGAAAATGACCAGTTTTAAAATCTGAATGGAAATTGGAATATTATTAAAACCCCTCAGAAAATTAACTCCAAGCACAACTTGTCAATATTTAATTTTGATGTTGTATAAAATGCTCATCACAAAATTTGCTTGAAGGAAAAGGAGCATGCCAACTTAACAGACTTAAAAATAAAGACAAACCCTTTGAAGACATTAAATATACAAGAAGAGAGCTCTGGTATTCTGGTACTGGGCATTTTTTTTAAATTCTAAACATGTAGCTGGGAATACTTGGAGTGCCCTACTGTAGTTAAATATCACAGAGTCAAATATGTTTATTTTTCACTCTTGCTTTCTGTAGTAAGGAAAATTAGAATTTAAGACTCACTACACTCAGTTATTGGGATGGAAATATTTTTTATTCGTGGAACACTCATAATTATCTTTATTATCCTCTTCGTTTTGTTCCCTTCACTATTTAAAGAAACAGCAGAAGCTTAAGACAAAGTTTAGCCAAATTGGAATGTAATTAATTTATACAGAAACTGTACAGAGTACTCATGGGCTAATGCTGTTAGCCCAGGATAAGTTATGGTCTTAATGACATTGAATGATGCTGACATGGCCTTTGGATGTGCAGTGGTTTACAAAACTGCTTCTAGTAACTTGAGCATATACATTTTCCAAGGAAATAGTCCAAATTTTCCAAATAAAAAATGTTGAGTGGAAGGACATGCTGGAATCAGAGAAGAAAGCCAGGGTGTGGGAAATGTTAACTCACAGAGCAATTGAGTAATGCTGGTTGGTCCCTGTCCCGTTCCCCACTGACCTTTCAGTAAATGAACCCTGGGATGACTCACCCTGCAGTCCCACCTTGGCACCTTGTCTGCCCTCCCTCCCTTTGGGGCTGCTGAGAGGTTGCAATGGCAGTCACCTTCATTTGGCTCATTCATAATAGCATTTTGGTGTTTGTTTTTTGGGGTTTTTTTTCAGCTCCTATGCAAAACCATCCCTTCCCTTTCATTGGGTTAAGATAGAATTCATTGTACTGTGATGTAAAATTACACCCTTTCGAAAAGAAGTTCATTCTCACTTCTGTTTTTCTCTGAGGTTCATCTTAACACATTTTTTTGAAGTTTCTTCAACTGAGTTTTGACTTCTCGACTACCATCCTTTTAATTATTTTATGCCAGTTTACCATGATGCACATACTACCAAGGAAAAACAGCTCAGTGTCACACAAAACGTAATCTGTCATCTTTTTCTCATATGCCAAAGGGCAGTAACCAGTGATGATGACAAGAATATTAATATCTGTTGATCTTGAAGGAAAGTATTATACTTGCTTCACTTCCTAAGTTTCCAGAAATCAAGTTCCCAAAGACACTAGGATCAGATTTTATGCTACAGTCACAATTTTATTGCACCAGTTTATTGCTGAACCTTGTGTAATAACAGGATGGACTTGATTATACTTCAAGCAGTAGCGCTTGAAACTACAGAACTGGAAAGAAAATCCGTGCCTGTTCTCAGGACTACCCAGGGTCCAGCAGACTTGAAAAGGAGTCAGAAAATCATTGAGACATTGCAGCGAGCCATCGGGGAGCCATACAAGCCTTGCAGCACTGAGTCAGCATGTCATTTCAGGAGTCTGTATTTCCTCAAATGCAATTCCATTTTATGTACTCTTTCCTGATCTTTCTTTCCGACCTTCCCCCCTTGCTTTCCATGTTTTCCTGGCTCCATGTTCACATTTCTCTTGAAAGAGAAGGAATAATCCATTTACTTAGTGGGAATTTGTGTGTGCTAGGCAGACTGAGAGGGAAAATTTGCCATTTCTGGAGATGCCACAAGTCTGATATAATGCAGTTGTTCCAGGCATCCACATTAAAAATACCCATTGAATCTTAGACTCGCCTAGAGCATTTCTGATTAATTTAAATTTATAACAAAAATCTCCATCGTCTAATTTTTGTAAGATAGTTATTCCGTTGTTTATTGCACTTTGACAGCTGTCTTTATGTTCATTAAATTATGTTAAGTGAATGGTTGACAAATTGTTAGGAATAGAAGTATTCAGTATAAAATTGACTTACAGTGGCTGTTTCTTGGAGCTGGCAAGAAGAGCTTAATGAAAACTGGGTGCTTTAATATGTAATATTAGAATAATGGACTAAGAAAAAAAGGGGTGTGTTTCAGGTATAAAATCTTCTATTGGAAAACAATGCAAATCTTGAATAAATCCCAGCACTATTATCTATTGCACTGGAAATCATAAGTTGTACTTTAATTTATTATGGATATATATGAATTTTCAGTAAACAGTAAATATAGAATACCTTAATTTGATGGATTGGGCAATGTGATGGGAGTACTTTTCACAAACTTTTATTATACTTTAGTAATTGTGAAACTTTTATATGGAAGGTTAGAATATGAACTAGGCAGTTTACTTAGGTAGCAATGTAATACTCCTTATTTTCTCACTTGCTTATAACTTACAGATATTTGAAAACCCTGAACAAAGGCAAAAGCAGGAAAATAATATGCACAGAAGGACCTCCTGAAAAAAAACCCCAACCAAAAACACAATGGAGAGGGAGGAAAGACTGTGGAAGATGGCCCTTTGTTTAACTCAAGTCATTGACAGGGAAATACATCCCCTTTCTTGAAATCCTAGCCCTAAGGAAACCTATGGCGGTTCTGTCACTGATTTTCAACAGGGCCAGATTTCATTTGTATAAACTCTTTCTCTACATCAAGAATAAATTTCTAGTATTGACCAGGCTGTAGCACAGGTGCAGTATTTTTCAATGTCTGACTTTGTCTTTACTCACTTTAGCTTCCGTAGCTTTAATGCTAGTGGCACATAGGTTATGATAAGAACGTAAATGTTATTAATTCTTAATTAACATGAAAAAAATGGTTGCGCTTAAAATGCAAACCAGGATTTTTTACTTGATATTTGCAAAGACACATAGCAAATGGAGCTATTTTATTGGTCTTAAAACTGGGAAACTGAAAAAAAAAATGAAAGATGATCTGCTCTTGAAGTCAAAAGTTAATAAGATAATATAGTGTGCATAACAGCCAATACAAAAAAAAAAAAAGTTAGATAAGACGAAAAGCTTTTAACAATACTGGTAAATTAAGTTGATAAGAGATTGCCTGGGTAAAGTGGGAATTATTTATTGCTGGACATCTTTAAGAGTAAATTAGGCAAACACCTTGTGGAAATGATTTAGGACAGGGACTACGATTTGTTGAGGCTCCTGACAGCCTCTTTTTTTTTCCCCCTGGTTAAGATTCATTGACTTCTATGCCCTCAGCTTGCCTTAAGCTACCATTTTTTAGGAATTAACAATAACGGATGACTTTTTAATTGACTTTCACTAACCATTTTAATAACTACCAGGAATTTATTTTTCAAACGGAATTTGTTTTTCTGAAACCCTTAGGAATTTACATAGTCTGCTACCTGGCACATGTAGCCATGGTCATCTGCCCAGTCAGGTTCAGCATTTGATTATAGGTTTAGCCTGCAGTTGGACTGAGATGTGATCTAGCTTGAAATTCTTTGATTTTTTCCATTTGCTTTGTGGACTTTTCTTTAGAGGAGACAGAGTGCAGCAGCTCAGGTAGCACATCTGACTTGGTCAGCTGAAACCCTTCTCCAGTGGTGCTGAAAAGCCACTTTACAAAGCAACTGTCATTCTGAGAAGTGATCCCAAGTTAGGGATGAAGTTACTCTCACTAGGTCTGTGGCTGAATCTAAATAAAAACCCACTTTTCCCTTTCCAGCATTGTGGTGTTATTTGAACGCATGTTCAGGCAGCTTGTGAATTCACAAACATCCCTGGAGTCACTCCAGAGTCTGTGGTCTATGTACCTGTGAGTTCTGTATCCAGTAAGTAAATTTATGACAAAAATGGAGAATCTCCATAGTAATCAAATAAATGAACTTCTGCAGTTCTCTAGTTTTTGGCCTTCGATAATTTTTCTGTACCTGTTGAACTTGACTTTTTTTTTTTTTTTTCAAAGTACAAACTTAACAGAAAACTTTGACTTATCACAGGTCTATAGCAAGTGGTTGGGATGATTCTGGCACAACATAATTTAGAATTCCCCCCCTTCTTCACGATTAATGATGTTTTGACTATTTCTCAGTCCAGAAGAGTAGCTTGTATTTTTCGCTCTGTATAAATTTTGTACAAAGCTGCTGTAGAAGTCACTGTGCCCTCCTCACATATGTAGGAACTTTCCATTATTTTACTCTCCATGTTTTTGGACACAAGGCTCCAGCCCACCATCACTGACTTTTTGTCCCAGGAAAATTGTGTGATCCTTTGTAAATAAGCATTATTTCTTACAAATTTAAACCCTGGCTCTTAAAAGGTTTTGGAGTACTTTCCACTTCTACCAGATGTTCCACCCATGTTTTATGGGAACAGATGAAGTCATTTAAGGATGTGAGGATGTTTTTTGATCCTCAGAAGTTGGGTTATACTCTTCACAAACAGCTGAAATGTCCCTCGTGCATTCAAGTCTAAAAGGAATTCTGCACCACTGAAGCAATCCATAGGTTATCACAACAGCTGTTTCTATTCCCTCCTCCATCTCTGAATGATAATTCAACTTGAAGGATAGTCATGTATTGGACAAATTAAAACTGTGAATATATTCTGCTCCTTACCTTTTTTCCAAAGTGTCTCTTGTAATAATAAGGTGGATGATCTTGGCCTTCTGATCGTGAATGAAGACTTTTGTAAACAGAAACCCTTATGTCTCTTCATGTCTCCATCAGGTGTCTGACACAATTACAAATGTGGAAGATCACGGTGATTGTTTCTTCAAGCCATCCTCTAGCATGAAATTTAATTTAACTACTATGTAATATGCTAGGAAATCCAATGGGAGCAGGGCTGCTGCATGCCAGCAATATTCCATGACTTATGCTTCACTGCTGCTCCTCACCATATGTGCCCAGCTCTTCATTGTACCTGGAGAACACAAGGTACAAAATAATTGCTCTATTCAATTGCTCTATTCACTTCCTTTCACTGCTTTCTATGCACATTTCTGTTTGGTCTGCTCCTAGATTTTTTGATTCTTGTGTTGCTCCACCACTTTTGATTTCTGTCTTTCTAAGAAGCTCTAAACCACCAGCCCCATTGTACACACTTTCCCTATCACTAGCTTTTTCTTCAGCTGCACTTCCTCCTAGTCATTCCTTTCCCCCAGAGCTCAATCCTTCATCTAGCCTGAATCAAAGTTCTGCAAAACAGCAATCCCAGTTTCAAAGAGTGGTTCTTAACCTTGCAGATGTACTTGCATGATGATTTATTATCTTTCTAACTCTATTACGAGCCCTTGCTCAGAATGAGAGTAACGAGAGAATGTCCTCCTTGTCACCCTGAATGCAAAACCATTGCTTCAGGAGGTTACATTTCTTCCTACTGACATTGAGCACCCAAATATTATCCAAAAAACCACCTTATTCTGTTAGTGCCCTGGGGATTCCCATGACTTGGATCAAATCCCTTACCAAAATACTTTGATTAGAAATGTTAATACTATAAAAGCACAAGACAATTCACTGTGAAAGAAAGCACACAAAGTAAGCTACACTTTTCTTGTCTGCAGTGGCAGGGGATTAATATTAAGCACAATTTCTTCAGCCCAACCACCTGAGCACTGCTTCCTTTGTGCAGGTCAGTTACCAGTTCAACAGCTCTGCCACTTCCGAGACATGGATGTTTGCAGAGAAGTGATACAAGAATCCCAGAAGCTCTGGAGTTGCCCAGGTCCTTCCAAAAGCTGCTGCCAGTCCTCCAGTGGCACCAGATTTTCTTCTCCTGTAAGGTGGCACTCCTCAGCACCAGCTGTTCTACCATCCAATGCCTCTGAAGTCTACTGCACCTGTAAGTACCATGTAAGGTAAGAAGTTTTCTCACTCATCTGGCCAGCAACATTTTGTGAGATTTCTGCACCTTGAAGTCCTTCAGTATTTTCTGATTACATTGACAATCACTCGTTTGGCCTCTGGGGGGAAAAAAAAAAAGCTTCCATGAAGTTTCCATGACAGTTTCTGCTCATTCCTTGCAACTCTTGGTCATTGTTTTATGCACTGCATTCTTTCTTCACCAGGAGCCATTTAAAAAATGACTTTTCACTCAGGCTTCAAAGTCCATCTCTTGAGCAGACTGTTACAGGAACTGCCCAATCAACCAGCTGCCATCCTGGCTGCTGCTTGCAGTAACGATGGCAAGCTAGGCAATTATTAAAATTACAGCCTTTCCATATTGAGAATCGTCTATAAATTTAGAGTGAAAAGGACTAATATTTAAACACACTCCTTATATACAGTACTTTCTAAATGCTGCTTATTGCTTCAGTTCTTGAATATGCTAGGTCAGAAATCCTAGGCTTACCTGACTTGCTGGTGATCTTTTCTTTTTTGTGCAGAAGTCACCAGCCATAACTGTTGCGAATGGCAGGGCAGCATTTTGAGGCAGGACTGAACTTTCTTCTTGCTCCCCTTATATCCAAAGCAACAACAGTGAAGCCAATACTAAAATGAAGTACTTTTCCATGGAAGTGCTTCCTAGAATGATTCGTATATAACTTACACGGTTAAAATCAGATTTTGGGACCTGCATGTTATCGAGCTGTTGTAAGTCAATGATAGTCAAAATCTTGGGTGTTAGCCAGTGCATGTATATTGGAAACAATTTTTGCCGACAGGACATCTAAATTCAATCCTGAGCTTCAGATGGTCCATATGGATTATATTAATTCACAAGAGAAAAAAATAGCTCATGGTGCGGTTTATAGGATGCCCGAGTTACAGGACAGCTGTTGCATCTGGAAGTTCCCCACCCCACGCACTAGAGTACTGGAGTATGCTACATGCAGCCTTCTATCTGTGAGAAATGCTACTTTTGTTCTTTTCTTTTTTATTTTTCTCATGGCAAATCAGAGTGATTTTATCTGGGAGAACGTTCTGTATGACAAGACTATGTGGACATGATATATGTGGGACCAGATTCTGTCTCCTGAGTTATGCTAATTGTGGTACTCTGAAAAACTGTGAATGTGTAGATGAGCCTACTGAATTAATCTAAGACTACGCAGTGAAAGGAGGGGAACCTAGCTCTTATTTACTTTTTTTTTTGTGTGAATAGAAATCTGTAAGATTTCTGTAAAATCTTGGAAGTCCAAGGAGTTAATTTTTTCCAAGTTCAAAAGTTTCTGTGCATTTTAAATACTCTTGTCTTCTGTGTTAATGACTACAGTTACTGACAATCAATTGTACTACCCCGTTTTTGAACAACCTTTTTCATTCATGAGGGCTAGTCACATCATGTAACTTCATTCCAGATTTGCATTATAAATGAAGGATAAAGACCTAGTCTAAATGTTCTTACTTGTATCTTTGGAGAAGTCTCTCTCTCTTCAGTGTTTATGTAAAGAGACAGAGCTCCTAAAGTGGACACCCAACTTAGGTGTTTGTATCTATTGCCCAGAGTGCCTATATTATCACCATTAAACTATGAACAGCTATCACTTTTAACTATGGAAATACAGCTTTCCAAACAGCAAGCTTTTTTAAGCAATGGCTTAAATGACGGTGATTGTGGAAACTTCTGTTTTACAAATCCTGGGCTTCAACTACTATTTTCCAGTTGTTTATTTCTCATGCATTAGCTCTAGTTTTATTTTCCCAGCCCCACTCCCTGCTCTCATCATGATAATGCAGAATTCATTTCAGAATCTTGGCTATGTCAATATGGTAAACCAAAGTATATTTATTGGAGAAGTGATGCAAGATACAAAACCGCTGGTATGCAATAAGGTTGTCGAACTTCCGTTCCTTCAAAAATAACCTGATCTTGCAGAGATGGTTTAAGAATATGGTGTGGTTGCTGACCGCAGAATTAAGTCAATGTCTTGCACTGCTGGTTTTCTATAGCATAAACTCGAACTGGTGTTCTTACTACAGCTGCTGTATTTACTGAGATTTCATATACAGCTTAAAGTTATATCTGTCTAAAATGCACTGGACCTCACTTAGGGTGCAAGGTGTGATCCTGGTGTCCTAAACTCTTACTAAATATTTCCATTCACAGGCAAGCATATGTTTATCAGAAGTGTAAATATTTATTATGCATCTGCTGAGGTTAAAAGAAGTATTGCTATTTGCCAGGAGCGGGACTGGTCCCATGAAAATTATCTGTCATACACAGGTGTAAATTGAGCTGGTCCAGCGTCAACACTTACCTCTGAGCCTACTGGTTCCTGGCTGGCTTCCTACCATTTATTGCCAACTTGTAGGGATGGCCAAAAGTAATCATTGGCACAGAATTTCATTGAAACTTCAAGCCGGACAAACCTGAAAACTAGAAATTATGTTTGAAGCTAGCAGAAAACATTCTTAAGCTTGAACGTATAAGTAATATCGGCCTAGTCTTCTGCAACACATTGAAATATCACTATTTTACCTGTGATCACTAGTAACAAATAGAGCAGTTTGTGTAAATCTCTCAAATTACATGATCTGAACACTGTATTACATTGGAAATAATCTAAATAAATGATTCTTTTTTTTTTTAACCATTGCGCAGGACAGTTGATGAATTTAAAAGATGCTGTTTCATAACTGGTCTTTCATGCCCCACCACTTCATCTGCTCCATTTGTCCCACACCAAAGGGCATGGGAGAGGGCCCTGCGTTGCTGCTGTGAGGGAAGGAGAATGGGAATTTGTGGCTGGTAAACTGGGTCTTGGGAGAATTGACCTTCATACGATTTCCACAATGATGAGTCATGCTACCTCCGTGACTCACATCCTCAGGACACTTTGACCTGCAAACACTAATACCCACACCAATATGCACAGCATGTAATTATTTTGAGTAAAGCTACTAGTGTGAAAGCCGTTACAGAAGCAGACCTGTGTCATAAAGGACTGGTTATTAATGCACATTTTATCTTTTCCAAACATTTCTCTTCAGGTAAGACAGCAAAGCTTTGTTCCCGTTTATTCTGCCCTTTAAAACTTCACAGAGGAAAAAATGGCAATCTTAAGATTTTTCTTGAGCGAGGAGGTATAAGGGCTGCAGAATGTGATTCCTGCTTCAGGAGGAGGAAAATAGATCTGGAAGAATAGGTTTTGAAAGGTAGTTTTCTTAATCCCAGTCAATAAGATTTGAATCTTCAATATATTTAAGTAATACTGATTTAGCTCAGTGTAACTCCGGAGAGTTTCCACAAGGAAACAGTTTTATGTCCACACAGACTTGGCTAATGTAACTTGTTTGTAGAACAACCAGAAACTTAATTTGAAACCACAGAATCCTGAGACAAAGAAAGACATCGAGAGCTTTCACAGTGTGGGAGGAGGATGACACAATTTCTGATTGCCTGAAGCAAGGCGGGAATGTAGCAGAGACCTCAAAATGACTAATTTGGACACAATTCGTGCTTAGATTTCAGTCTGCATTTTCATTTAATTCCTCTTTCACATGCCCCCACTGGGCACAATACCTTTTTTTATGCTTTACATAACAACGTGGGGTTTTTTTCCTCTTCATACTCAGCATCTAGGAAATAATATCAAATATTATTGATAAATAATCAGCCAAAACCTCACCATTTTCATAATTTAATGGTAGGAACATCTTAATGGGTGAATAAACATCATAATGGGAAAACAACAACATAGTGTGGGACGTGTTCAGATTCACTTTCGTGCATAACTTCTTCAAACATGACCAGCCTAAGTGCAAACAAGACTTACCTTTTTGCATCTGTTAAACAAAAAAATCATTAGTAAAGCCTGCGTGATCACTGGTGGATTTAAGTCATATGATAGCTAATTGTGATTGAGCTTTGTAACTCTAATTTTTCAGACTTCATTGTAGATTCTGTTAAAGGCAAAGTTTATGCATATAGCATTATCATGTTTCTAAATTGATTCCCAGGAAGCAGATTTGTTAAACAGAGCATCATCAAAACTTGCAAATGATTCATGTTTAAGGAGTCTGTCCTGGTTTCAGCTGGGATAGATTTAGTTTTCTTTCTAGTAGCTGCTGTGTTTTGGATTTAGTATGAGAATAATATTGATAACACATATTGGTTTAGTTGTTGCTAAGTAATGTTTCTATTAAGTCAAGGACTTTTTTGGCTTCCCATAGAAGCTGAGAGGGAGCACAGACAGGACAAGGCGGCCGAAGGAATATTCCATACCACAGATGTCATGCACAGTATAGAAATGGCGTTTGGCCGGGGGGGGGGGGGGGGCAGGAATCCACTATTGCTGCTTGGGATGGGCAGGGTAATCTATCATCAGGTGGTGAGAGCAACTTGTGTTGTATCACCTTATTTTGTATATTCTTTTGCCAATATTGGCCTACTGGAGAGTCGTGGAGGGGGAAGGAACGAGTGGCTGTGTGATCCTAGTTGCTGGCTGGGGTTAAATCACGACAGGGTCACAGTATGTTGGCCTTGAATGGTAGGAACTTGTTCACGCTGTTAATAGAAATATTCTCTTCATATGAACAATGGCCCAGAGGGGCTACATACTGAAAAATACTGATTCTGTTAGATTTAAGCCCTCCTAGAGCTGGCATTTGCTATTATGTTCTCTGTCCATGGTATAGTTAAAAGTTATTTTGTTAAAAGTTATTTTTTTTTCATCTTGAACTTTTTTAGCTAAAATAGTCTATGCTATGACAGTTCATATGCAGAATCCCTTAAACATCTCTCTTCTAGCAGCTTTTCTTTTAAATAGGAAAAAATATACACAAGATACACATATGTGGGTGTCTTTAGGTATATATACGTATATACGAATTAATTCACTGACAGCAATCAAACTGCATCATCACAAACTGAGCTATACATCTCTTTATTGCTGAGCGGCCCAGTTTTCTGAATGTGTGGTCAGAGTGAGGATGGGAAACAAGGAATTGCTATCAAAGATGTTCCTTTCAGACGTTCCCAAATAGTGCCTTTCTGGCATAAGATTTAGAACAAACAGCGTCTTTTGATCCTTTGCTGTGTTTAGATAGACAGACAACAGCAGGGTTGATTTTTTTTTTTTTTTTAATTTCTTTCTTATTTGCACTTAACTGGAAAGCGATAGCTCTTTCTGTCAAGCGTGGAGATGTTTGCCTGAACTTTGCCTCTGTGTATGAACATGCAACACAGACACTTACTGCCTCATTCATTCACAAAAATCTGCTGCTATTCAGCCATCCTCGAAAGAGACTACCCGTTAAAGCATATCAGGGTTATGTTTGAAGCCAGATTTGTCTCCTGGCTGAATGAACTACGAAAACACAAGCTTGTGCACAGTCATGGGTGTAAGGTAAACCAGAAAGATCTGTGGGAAGAGAGAAGCTGAGGTCTCTTAGTACTGTGCACCCTGACTGCAAAAGAGATGAACTGGTCATGGGTACTGCTGTGCCCACAGTACAAATAGCCCACGATGTCTTGGAAAAGCCCGTTTAGCATCAAGAAGACAAGCTGGCTTCAGATCCTGAAAATGGCAGTGGCAGAGGGGGTGAGGACCTTGAGTATGAGAGCAAGGAGCATCTGTTTGGGACTGCTGGCATCCATAACCCACACTGCTTTCTAACATAGGTGTCTGTTTATGTTTCAGAGAACATGCATATTAGTCACAGTGAACTAGCGAAGCTGCATTGCCCTTCCTACCTGTCAGCCTCAGACCCCTGTCATCCAGGCCTCCAGTGTGACGAAAGCTGCCACTTCCATGTTGTTTAACTAATGCTTTTCTTCATATGCATTCCTTCACAGGAGGACAGGGCCCATGTGGCACAGCTCTGAGATTCCTCCAGGACCTTCATGGACATGTATGGGGAGACAGGAGACATGGGGAACATGACTTAGGTACAACCTGTGAATAAAGAACAATTAGAGTATGGCCCCAAAGGTCTTAAATACTACTTTACCTGTGCCAGGCTTGCCACACCTCTTCTCAAGTGTATGAGTTCGTGAAGTTTGTGTAAAGGCAGTGATGGACACCAGCTCGTGGCTTTGGTAACTCCTCTCCACATGTGAAAGTAAGTCATGTGCTCACTCACTGGTCATCCAGTTTCCCAAGGGCACGGTGTTCTCACCAGCTTGTCTCCTGGACACAGCAATCACCAAGGCCGGGGCTTGCAAAAGTCATCCTGCCTGTTCCCGCCGTCTGGAAAAAGAAGCACAGGAGGATGGCCAGGAATTTATTCACGGTGTCCATCTGGGTATTGCCTTCGCAGGCGCAGGATTAGATCTATTCCTGCGTCAGAATACCTTGCAGCATGTCTTGTCCAAAGGAGCAAGGGGGAGGGAGGCATTTGGGTACCAGGCACCAACAGTTTTGCATGCACAGAGAAAGGGCTTCTGCAGCTGAGCGCTGGCACGGATGGTGGTACCTGGTACAGGTGGTGGTGCCGCCGGTGTGGATGAAAGGGTCCTGTGGTGATTAGTGGAGGTTTGTGGGACAGCTTCACTTCAGAAGGTGTGAAACCACACGTGCAACAGGAGCTCTGAGGTGCGTGGCCAAACAGTACCCAATGTGCTGTAAACTCCCCAAACCAAGGTGCATCACCACCAAGGTACTTCAAAACTGTCGGTCTGCCCCTCTTGCATCAAAACAATTTGCTAATCCCACATGCAGCCCGGGGTCGGGATGCTCTTCCAGACCGGGGAAAACCTGTCGTCCCCCCCACCCCTTACGGGGGACGGGGTGGGATGGCAGGGGGCGCTCATTTTGGGGAGGGGGGGAGCAGCAAAGCGGCGGGCTCGGCTGGGCTCGGCTCCGGCGCTGGTGAGCGGCCAAGGCAGGGCCGTGCCCGCTGGCGGGGAGGCGGGCGGGGGGGCGGCGCTGCCGGCGGGGCGGGCTCCCGCGGGCGGTGCGGGGCCGGGACCGGGGCCGGGGCCGGGGCTGGGGCCGCCGCCGCCGCCGCCGAGCTGGCGTGGGGGCAGCGCCGCGCCGCAGCGAGCAGAGCCCCGCGGCAGGTGGGGCAGCGCGGCTGGCGGAGGCAGGGCGTGCGGCCACCGGCAGGTCAGCGGGGGCTGCCGGGGAGAGCGGGGGGGGACAGTCGGGCTCCCCGGGGGGAGCTCCCTTCGGCCGGGGCGGGGGGCAGCAGGCAGGTGCAGCCTGCGTCTGCCCCCGCGGGAGCCGGGCCGTGGGGACGTTGGGTACCAGCGAGCGGCGGGTGTGAGGTGGGGAAGTGCGTGCCTGCCTTTTAACGGGGAGCTGCAAGGGGACTGGGTCGGCGGTGTGGTCTTGCGAAGCGAGCGCAGTGCCCGCGGGCAGATTGTGCTGGCTTAAAGTCCTCGCTCGGCTTCATCGGCAGGAGGGGGAATCATTTATATCCCGTTACAGCCGCCTGTGCCATACAGAGATCGGCTTTACTCTCGCACCGCGGGTGAAACGAGTTACTGACTGCATGTACGCGTGCTTTAGCTTTGATAGCTTGTGGCACTGGAGTTCAGACATTATATAAGTAGAGTAGAAGGGTTCATAATAACTGTGATTGTACTTGTTTCCATACCTGGAAAGAAAAATCTGCTCTGTGGGCCACTTGTAATCACCACTCTTCAGCTGTGTGAGGCTTAGATGTACTACATGGTACATACTGAGCTGAAAGGATCTGATGCCCGATTCAAGGATTTCACAGGCTGGAAAACCAGTCCACTGGTGGATTCTGAGAATTTTTCCAGCTTTCAGGCACCTGTGAAAGCCCTATGGGTTCATTAGATTTTCTTAGTAAACTTGGAAGTTTTTCCCAAACCTTATTTATTGTGGGAGTGCTTATTCTATGTCTCTCAAATATTTATTCAAATACATAATACTGAACTAAAGAATGGGCACAAAATATTTATTTCAAGAACTGTGAAAACTGTGCTAAGCATTTCCCTTAGGAAATTTAGTTTTCAGCATGAAGACTCTGATAGGATACAACATGTTAAAGACACGAGCAAAATGTGCTGTGTAAGTACAAGGTCAGGTGAACTGGCAAAGCAGAGGCTCTACCAAAGAAGGATTGAGGAGTTACAACTGATCAGAAACTGGACAGCAGTCAGCAAGGAACCCACCCATTGTTTTTATGTGTGTGTGTAGATATTTAAATAAAAGAATCAAGACAAACATAATTCTGGGATCCGTAACAGGAGTGTTGCAGATATGTGATGGCATCTCATGGTAGCTGTAGCTTTGGGGTCTGTGTCTGGTGTCAGTACCGCATGGGATTTTGGACACCACCATTCCACCAGTTAGGCAGGGGATGAGCAGCAAAGGTGATCAGACATCTAGCAAACATAACCTATGAGAAAACAGTGGAAGAACTGGAATTTTACAGCCTGGGGAAGCAAAGACTGATGAGAGATGTGATAACAATCTTCAAATATGTAATTGGTTGCTGCAGAGTGGCGGGAAAGAAACTGTTCTCCACATCCAGTGGAGATGTGACAAGAACCAGCATGCTGAACTGCATCAGGAGAGATTAGGTTAATTGTAGGGAAAGCACTATCTAATTGTACAGGTAATTGAGCACTGGATTGTCCAGGTAGGGTGTGGAATCTTCTTCACTGGGGCTTCTTAAGATCAGACCTAACAGATGTTTACCAGAAATGCTTAAGGTGACCATGCCTTCTGGTTGGGAGAGACCCTACATGATCTCCCCAGGTCCCTTACAGGTTCCAGGGGTGGCAGAGGCTACCAGGAGGCCAGCCTGTGAACTCACACACTCTTGGTGACGATCACACATATCAAAGAGGCAGCTTTGTAAGGTAAACAGGGCTCAGTAATTCATTTATAATATTTCACTCACATCCCTAACTTTTATACTAGATTTTGTGATTCTTCTTTCTTCTTCTCTAGCTGCATTTATAGTTGAAGTCCAAGAGCAGTGGTGGATGATCTGCTGAAGAACATCACATCTTGGTTTGGCACCATCACAACCAGTAAATTGACTTACTGGTAAATGTTAGGAGATTTGAGCTCTGTTTCAAAGTACAGTTCTGTAAACTGTATCACATTGCTCCCTCCAGGTCCTCAGGAGTACAGGTGTGTCTCAGGTAGTCCATCAGGCAAAACTTAACTACTTTGGTTTAATTTGTCTGTGTCTTGGCTGTGATCGTCTTTGAAATTACTTGGATTATAATTCAGTTCTTAAGCATGCTTTGAAAAGTGTGGTTTGTCCTATTGGATTAAGCAAGTTTTTTGCCCAGTCCAGTTATTAGCCCAACTAATTACAGAAATAGCTTATTCTTTTATTGTCTTGTTCTTTGTGTTGTTATTATCAATTTACATATTAATTATTTAAAAATTTCTACCACATTCTTTGCTTCCAGTGACTGCTTGTGAAATTAGCTTCACAGTCCAAAAAAGGATTACTTAAGTTCTTTGAACATCCCTGTTTTATAGGAGTGGGATCAGACGAAGCCTAACCTCTCTTTCTAGGTTATTTGTTATTATTTCGTGTCGCTGTGTTCTGCCCTTACTGCTTTAGAGAGGCATTGAATAAAGCTGATTCAATCTTTCCAGTGTCTCTTTATAAGACAGGGCTTTTTAATGCTCTTAGTCATCTGTATTATTAAGATGTCTTTGTTTCTGCCTTTTTTCTCTTCTTGGAGCTGGCATGACCAGAGCTGAGCCCTGTAACGCCACCGAAGACATGCTGTTCATGCGGCGGCTTCTGCTGCTTCTCTCGCTTCCCATCACACCCGCGGCCATCTAGAGTGCTTGAGGAGACCAAAATGCACCTTACAAAATGCGTTGCCTTGCATTTAGTTCTTCTGATGTCAGTTTGTTGCCCTGTACGCTGTCGGCGTTTCTCTGAATTGTCTGAAAGAACGCGTTTTGTCAGGGCACCGTGGCGGGGGCTCCCCATGGAGGGTCCGTCAGGGCAGGGCCTGGCAGCAGGGCCCGTCCCACCACCCCAGCCAGGAGCAGGGCGGCCGGGGGCACCGGGGCAGCCCCGGGCATCGGGCACCTCCCTGGGGACGGGGAAAGGCCGAGGCCAGGCCGGGATGTGGGTTCATGTGTGGGCCCGGCCCAGCGGGGCCCATGGCCGGGCAGGGCAGGGCTGTGGGGAGCGGGAGAGCGGCCC
Organism: Pluvialis apricaria; assembly: GCA_017639485.1. Classification (NCBI taxonomy): domain Eukaryota; kingdom Metazoa; phylum Chordata; class Aves; order Charadriiformes; family Charadriidae; genus Pluvialis; species Pluvialis apricaria. The sequence continues at coordinate 102,143,445 of CM030009.1, forward strand.
TGCTGCAGCGTCGCTGGGGCAGGGGCTGAGGGCCCCGGGGGCTGACACGGGGTCCTGGGCCACGGGCAGGGGCCAGTAGAGGCCTGTTAGTGCCGTGAGGGTCCTGACAAATTTCAAAGCTTCACTGATCCAAATTTTGTGTTGAAAACGTGTGAAATCTACCCATTACCACAGTACTGGGTATCTGAAGTATCCAAAGATATGGGCTTTAGGAAGGCTGAGCCTACAGGGTTTGCCAAGGGTTTGGTAAGTAGCCAACTCTACTAGCCGGAGTCAAATGTAGGGGTAAGCAGAAATGTGTTAAGGAGGTTGCTACACCATGGCAATAGATATTGCTTTGTTAAATTAAAAAAAAAAAAAGTAATAATCGAGGCTTGGCATTTCTTCCCTGCTTTTGCCCGCGAAAATAGGCTGAGCCCTGCAAGGCTTCTGTGTTGCTTCATTTAGAACAGGGCTGGCTGTGGAAAAAAGCAATATATGGTAGAAGAAAACTTAGACCCATGGGGGGCATAGACAAAATGGCTTGAGAGGCGTTTTTCCTCTCTCTAGTTTCTATGATACTGGGGTACTGTGAGACTTACAAAAGAAACTTTTCTAAGTTACCATAAATCTGCACAGACATTGTTTTAAAGCAGCGCTGATTGATTTAGCCTTCCAGGGTAGATGTCAGGCACACTATTCGTGATTAACAGCAGATAGAAACCAGGGAGATGAGCAGTGTTGATCATACTGAATAATATTATGAATGGAAATAAGAGTACAAAGTAAATACATGTCAACCTTTTGGAATTTTGTGTGATTTATATCGTTTCAATGTTGGATTGAGTAATTGATCTTTTTATCAGTGTGTTTTATGCTGTAATAAAACAGGATTTAAATAGTGAGAAGTTAATAGCTGCTCTAAGTAAAACACACAGGCACTGGAATGAGACACATTCTCTGTAACTAAGAACATGCAAAAATTGCAGGGAAGTTTGTTTGAACTTGATGTGGTGAAAAATAAAACTATCATTCATGCCAGTGAGAGATTTACATTTTACCTTGAGTTCTTTGTCAGTTCAAAGTAAGCCTGTTAAGAGAACTGCATTAGCACATAGGAAATCTAAATTTCTGCCTTGTATATTAGTACTTCAAGGCCTCTTCATAATTTGGACTTCTATATTCCAAGATTTTTCTGTCTCCCATGATTAGTTCCAGTAGCTTGCTCTGAAGCTCTGGTTTGAGGCATGAGACACTGAACTAATAACAAAGAGAGGCTGGAGGCTTTTTAGAAGTGTACACAGAAATAAATACTGAGTGGGTTCTGGAGATTGTGGGGGGGAAGACAAGGAGGGGCTGGGATCATTTGCAGCTCTTCTGGGTAGGAGGGGTTGAGAAGTGGCTGTAAGGGCCACCTGCCTTTGACTGTGGGACTAGGGGTGGGGGTCTTCTGGGAACTGACACAGGGACAGAGGTATGAGGAGGGCTCAAGGCATTTTTAGGACAGGGAGGTTTTGGGGGAGCTGCTTTGCAGCAGGATCTCTCTTATTCCCTCACACTTTACATACAGACCAGCTCTCCTCATTGTCTTCTCCGCTATCCCATGATGTGGTTGCCTCTTATCACCTGTGCAGCCATTAATTTTTTTCTCAAGCTAACGGTTTTCCTTTCCCTCTTCATTGGCCCCTGCCAACTCTCCTCCCCCTCCCAGGCTTTGGGAAAAGGGCTGGGGTCTCAGTGTCACTTGTTCTGGCTGTTGGGAAGGTGATAAAGGGAGGTATGAAGAGAGATAAGGTGACTGTGCAGAGGTGAAGACGGCACTTCAGTGACCTTGAAGAGCAAAGTTTGCTTCTCTTGCAGTTCTGTGTGATGTGAGAGAGACGTATGGCAAGAGGGATGTGGCAGGTCCTGATGCTGCCTCACATACACTCATCTCTGTCCTTAGAGGTGGTGGCAGAAGTACTGTGTAAATGAGAAGTGCTGATCGGCTAGTCTGGGGTGTAGCTCTGCATCCCCATCTTCTGTGGCACAGGTAAAATCTGCCAGTAGAAGTGGACTGCTTAGAAGCGTGCGGGTTTGATGTGGGTATAAAAGACCTTGAACAAAGAAGTGATCATTGGGTTTTTTTATGTTTTAATTGGCAAGTTAAGATTATCTGGGAGGGCTCTAAATGTGTCTGTCTGGACACGGCATATCCACAGCTGAGGTGGCTGTAGCACACTGTATATTTGCTGATGTGACAAAACTTGTAGGATTTTTTAAAAGATTTTATCTGTGGAACATGCTAGACAAGCGTCTTTATCCAAGTTGTCTTTGAAAGGCAGAAATTGAGTTGTTGGAATGAGTGTTCCAGCTTCTGTGGTTGGAGTGTACATTAACACTGATTGGTTAGCATTTTTATATATTTATATATTTTAAAGACCATTTACCCAAAGCTCTGCATTTTTTTGTATTTACTCCAACTTATCAAATGTACAATATTGATTTGCATTATTCAAACTGTCAATTCTTTTCCTTTTTCTTTTGTGTAAATCTTTAGAACCATGGTGATGATAAAACATGTTCTAACTTGCCTGGACTCGTTTATATCCTAAATCAACAGAAAGTGGAAAAAAACCCCCTGAGGTCTAGTCTGAGATTAAGCCAACAATTTTTAAGGCATGCCAGCTTGTATTTTCCAAAATATTTTATAACAATCTGTACTTTCTTCATTAAGTAGAGTTAATGATTTCCAAAAGTTTCCTTTTTAGTCAAAACTGTCGCAGCATACAAAAATGAGCGCAATTAAGGTGACTTGAAGACACATAAGAGAAGGATGCTGCAGTTGGTATAACAGCAGGAGTAGGTCTAGGCTGAGCCTTTGACAGACACTTGGGAAGTCTTTGTTGTCAAGAGTAACTTTTGCGTCTTTTGGTCTCAGTAGGTAATTCCCATTCTCACCCCCTTACGAGTTCCCTAATTCCGTAACAGCTTGCAGTATCTTATGTGGGGAGGTCAAGATAACATTACATAGTTGTATCAACAGTAAAGTTTATTAAAATACCAAATTATTGAGCTCAGTTTAAAATCTTATGGTAGAACCCTTTTCACTGAAGTGTGCAAAACTGTGTGAACTTTTGCCAGACTAGCAGGGGAGCTGCCAGGAAGGGACAACACGGTCCCACAATGAGCTTTCTAGACTATCAGTGTAATGTGTACATTTGAAGGAAGACGTGCGAAGTGGTACTTTAATTCTTTTCCTGATATCAGACACTTAAAAGGTTCAAATTATAGGTGTAATTAGAAAAGTACCTACTGCCTTCAGTGTCCCCAAATATAATATATTCTTAATCTTTTAGCCACCTGGGATCTCCTGGGTGGCTCTCTTGGAGCTCTGGCCCAGACACGCTCCACTAGACAGACATCTAAGCAAGGATATTTAAATAAATGTCTCTTCCTTTAATTGCAGCTGTTTGACCAGATCAGCATGTACCTACTTACTTGCACTTGGGATCTGACCCTGGTTTCCTACTATTTCCCCTTTCCTCATTGCGAGTAGAGAAGATGATAGAATAATATTCCCAGTTAAATAAAAAGGCAGAGGAGAAAATAAACACTGTAAGCATAGCTGCAGTGTCCTATGTGGTGAAGAGGAGGCAGGCACATCTGTACAGTAACTTAAAGGCTGGGGGAATTATGCAAAATATGACTTGAAGATGGAAGAAGTGGGAGTGGACCATTGCTGGACTGTTAGGGTCATGAATTCCTTCCTTTCTCAGCTGTGGGAAGTGTTTCAGAACAAAAAATGCAGTCTGTGGGAAGTGGCTCGCTGAGATTAGACTTTATGCCCAAGTCAAAAACCCAAGGGAAACTTATATAATGCTGAACGTCCATTTAATCAGAGGATTGATTGCTTATGGGAAGTGGACATGGGAGTCTCCAGCTCTTAACATCTGGGCCTTGATAGCACAGGACTGAAAGATAAAGTAGATCACTCCTGGCAGAGTATAAGTCAAACTGAATGTCAGTGCCTTGGTAAGGAACTGTGTGCCCTTCTTTCCCAAGTGGAATGGTATCTGCCTAGTTATCACATTTCATTTAAAAGGTTTCCATTAGGAGGGAACAGAACTGGGCGGGTGAAAGTGAGAGAACTTTTGAGATACATCATGAGACTCACCATCAACTCAGGAGATAGAACAATGTGGAAAAGTACAGCCAAGAACATTGGAGCTATGTAAAGAGTAGAGCCCTTTACATCATAGCAACTTAAAGGAACTTTTGGGTGGAAATGCAAAAATAAAAGGTGTTAATATGTCAAGGCGAATTTTCAGAAACAAAACCCCCTACTTACTGAAAGGAAACTGAAACTCTGACCTACTGAAAAGAAGTCCTCTTTGTCCTTCAGAAACTGTCACTTGCAGAGAAAGTGAGGATCAAATGGCAACCCTAAGCAAGCCAACCAAATAAATTAAGTGTTTTTTTGAATAGCTCTGGCTGGAAGTTGAAAGAAAAAGAAGAATGGGGAAATAATGGCAATTAAGAGACTTGGAGGAGATTCTTCCTATCCCCGAAACGTAAAATTGAGAATCCTTCAGGTCCTATGTAGAATTGCACAAATCATGAGATATCACTGATGATAAAATGTATCTAAATGCTGGCAATATATTAAACTGTGAAAAATATACTCTTGTAGTATAATAGAGGATAAAGTGATAAAGGATTTTTTTGCTTTTTTACTACCATGGAAAGAATGAGGGGTGGGGAAGGGGAGGAAGATTTGCTGAATAGGAGTAACAGTGATTATTTTTTTTAAGGCCCTAGACAATGGAGTTTTATGTTTGTTATTCCCTGATGAATTTGCAATGAGGAGAAAGGAATGTAATTGTATGCCCCTGTGATTAAGTCCATTTGCTGTGCAAAGAGGCCCACATGGTCATGGTGTGCTCATGACTCGGCTGAAACGAACATTGACAACTTTTGCCAAAAAGGGCAGGGAAGCCAGGATGCAGAGGATTTCATTAAGGAGCTCAAAAGAGAAGACAGCTGCACCTAATTTTCAGAAGCACATAGTTGTCTTCGAGGAAGCCAAGCAGTACCAAGAAAAAAGCTTAATTTTTATTTCCTAAAGAGTAAAGGCATTCCATTTATTTTATCTCTTATTTTCTTTTCTGATCTGGATTTAAATAAGGTATCTGCCCTCAGAAGAGGTGTTTCTAGCAAAGGGGAACTTCTTCTTTGTGTATGCATAAGTATACCTACTTACGCTAAGTACTCACTATAGGTAGTTCATGGTTTGGTGCTACTTGACAGTAGCAAGAAAAAGGCATCCAAGAAAACCCTCCTGGAGCTGTCCAATAGAGAGTATTCCCCTTGCAAAAGTTTCGGTGCTTTGCAGGATACTCGATTCTCTCTGCTCCTCAACACTTGACCACATGCAGTTTTGATTTCATTTCCTGGTTCACTCCATCTGGTTTTTAAATAGAGCTGGGGTCATAGATGTCTGCTGCTCCTGCAGAAGTATTTATAGGATGCCTTTGGAAAGTTGGGCAACTGCAGGTGATGAAACCTTGCTCAGAAATCAAAGTGATATGAAAATTCTGTTGTGTGGTGATTTTGTCCTGAAAACTCTTGCTACACTGACACCAAAACATAACTTAAGCACGGATGATTAACACCTGAAGTAGATATAAAATCACTTTAAAACATTAACCTGTTTTATTGTTTGAATAAACAGGAGGCAGCTTTTCTCTCCTGAAAATTAATAGGCCAAGAGTAGAGAATATTTTGATACCATGTAAAATATTCATACTTATTATGATAATTATTATGAAAGAATCCTATTATCTTTTGTGACATAGACATTTTGCCACCTTTTTCCTGAAATAGTGGTTATTTTCTGGTCTTGTTTGCTTATACATTTTCACTGGTTGATACTTTAAATCTATTTTTGTTGTCATGGAAGCATATTTTATAATATGGCTGTAAAGGAATTGACTTTCTGTGTTTGTGTATGTGCTTTTTTCACCTTTAATACTATCTGAGAACCAATAACCACGTGTCTAGATACAGAGTTCATATTTAACAAGTTCATTCCAAAACATACACAACAGCATTTGATTTTTAAAGCTCTAAAATATAAAGCAATGCTTATGGATTATATAGTTGCTAGTCATTATGGCCGGATTATAGCTGAATTCTGTTACTTGCAAATTGATTGTGAATTCTGATCAATTACACAGCCCATATAAGAACAGAGAATATAATCACACATCACGGAATAAGGCTTAGAAGCAAGAAAATCCATTTTAGTCAAACAGTGGATCAATTTCTTATAGTTTAAGTAAGAGAAGAGTATATGATGTTATACACACTGTCTTTGGTTGTTGATACTGTACTCCAGAGATTGTTAGGACAAGAGGTAACGGGCACAAAGTTGAACATAGGAAGTTCCATCTTAACATGAGGAGGAACTTCTTTACTCTGAGGGTGGCAGAGACTGGAAGAGGCTGCCCAGAGAGGCTGTGGAGTCCCCCACGCTGGAGACATTCAAAACCCGCCTGGACACCGTCCTGTGCTACCTGCTGTAGGTGTCCCTGCTGTGGCAGGGGGTTGGACTTAGATGATCTCCAGAGGTCCCTTCCAACCCTGACCATTCTGTGATTCTGTGATTCTGTGATTCTGTTCCGCTGAGACTTTTTTTGAAGGAGATGACATTTTTATACAAGTCATTCTGAAGTGGTAAATAAACCTATGAAATTAATTATCTTATTTTGTGGAGTATCTAGAATTCACAGACCACTTATATAACTATTGTGGTCTTAAAGTACCTGCAAATACCATCATTGTTGCACTGGCAAATATAGCTTCTATAAAATGTGCATGAACGTATTAAGTTCTCATAGTATTCAGTATTTCAGTAGTTATGTATTTGTAAATATAGTATCAAAATTGGGGGAATAGAATTTAAAAGAATACTTCTTGAATTGTGGTCGCGTCTTTTACATGAAAAGCGATGTTAGGTGGAGGTTAGAGCATGGCATATCATTATGTTACTGGAAACAGAATAGCCAGTATTTAAGGTTTCAAGTTATACAATATAATGCATATGCCTATTTATTTTGATGACTTTCTGACTTGTTTCGTTTGGAGGCCCAGTCCTACAGACAGTGCTGTGTTTATTTAGGCCTGAATGCAACAAATTACACTCCAGGTGCAGATTTTATGATCCACTGAGATCACTATTAATTTATTTTGGGCTTTTATTTTGAGTGGAAACAGCAGTCCAGCTAATCATTTTAAGTTGAAGGAGTAACACTGTGTCTGCACAATGATTGGTTTTGTCTAAACCTACAGGTGCTAGTTTTACCACTCGCAGGTAAATGCTATATTTATTTTACACTTTTATTTTATAGTTTACATATTTTTTATACTTCAGCTTAGAATGTAGACTATAATGTACTTTACTATATAAAAATACATTGAACTTTACTGAAAAGGAATGTCTTCATCTCTCCCTTAGTATTAAATTCTGTACAAAATTTTCCATATACTTTCTTTGGTGCAGGTCAGGTGGTATTACTATTGGCTTGTGCTAATGAATGAACCATTAATGAATGGTCCATCAAAATCTGTGTAGAACTGAAACCAGTGAAGTACTTTGGGTGAGTGGTTACGAATTTCTAAAAACTGATCTTACTTGTGGGCAGACAGTGAGGAGCATAGTGATGCAGGTGAAGTTACATGAGTGATATTTGCCAAGTCACAATAAAGAAACTTGATTTTCAGGTTTCCATGGCACACATGGGAACACAGAAAAATTGGAAGAATGAACCTGAGAAGTAGAGACCACTGAAATCAGGATTTCTGGGAATGCAGCTTCAAAACAGCTCCTAAGTTAAATTTTGCACCTCTATTTTGAAGCACAGAATCTACTGCAGAGCATCTGCGTTCTGCATTACTGGTACGTTCTGGCTTACTTAGAAAGGGCTGCCCTCAGGTGCAGAAATGAGTCTTGATTATATCATTCCTCAAAGGTCTAAGGACTTTGGTATGTAACTTCGACTTTAAATTCCTAGGTCTGACATTTAAATACCATAGAGACTCATGCTTTACTCAGCCCCAGGGGTAACTGAAATCATTATGCCTGTGTTTCTGTCAATAAAAATTCCTACACCCCTATACATCTGATGCTAGGTGTGCCTAGAACTGTGTGGCACAGTAGGTACCTAGCACCTGTCTCACCTATGGATACTGTTCCAGCAGGAATTTTTAAGACCTATTTTTGGAATAAGCTCCATGAAAAGCCGTAGTTTTTACTCTTTATAAAATCATGTGGTTAGAGCATTAGTCAGAAAAGAAGACCAAGGTTTAGTTCCTTCCTCAATCTGAAGCAGTTTGAACCATTTGCTTTACATTTCTGGTAAATGTTTAAATGGTGAGCTTCTGGATAGAGGTGGAATGGGAGAGGAGAAGGATGAGGTATGAGATATAACTATGGGTGGTATTGTGTGTTTCAAGCCCTTTTTTTGCCAGCGCTGCAGAGAGCCATAAATACAGGTATCACATTTTCAGTTTCTAAAGTGATCCTTGTGGCATAACTGACGTTCACCAACACTAGAGATCTCTGATTTGTTTTGGTGTTAGACCTCTAAAAGTAAGCCACATCACTCAGGAAGCATTTGTTGTTTACACTGGACCACAATGAGGTGTGTATGTGTCAATTCTGGTAGAGATTATGCTTCTTACTAGATGAAGAGGAAAGCTACATGAAAAGTCTGATCTATTCAATCAAGGATAATGGCAAACATTGGGGGTGTGTGTGCTGCTCTATTAGAAACAAACCTGCGAAATTAAAGCACACACATGTATTGTTCGTACTGCTTTTTCATAGTACACTCAATAGCTTCTTTAGGATTTTCCTATTCAAGATAACTCTGAGCAGAACTGAAGAAGTGTCTCTGACACACACTCAGTGATGCTCTGTAGCACCGACAGACAACACATGCCCAGCAAAGACTGTGCCTGGCTCCAGGCTGTCCTTCACCACCAAGAGGTTGCTTTCTGGTACAGAGGTTTCAACAGCTATTAGTTGTACCGTGTTCTTACCTCTTACCTTAGTAGAGGATCGAAATACAGAAATAAAGCTTTAATGCGTTTTTGAACCTGTCTTTTTAAATTCATGTAAATTAAGTCTACTAAAACTATAGCTATGAAGCAAACTTCATTGACAGGGAATGTCATATAAAAGGGAACACATTTAGAAACTCTTCATCTAGATCCATTTTGATCTCTTTTTGTGTATGTTGTCTAACATAAATTATTTATTGCTATATGTTGGATAAGTTGGGTATAGAACTTTTTTTTTCTTTATCTTGTTCCATGTTTGTTTAATGGTTGTTTATGCTGCTGGTTTACTATATTTTTGACAGTTTTCGAACCCCACAATTTAAAAGCTGATAGATATTTTCTAACAACACTATAGACATGAAGATGAATCTTGTGCATCATGGAGAGCAAATATGAACCAAATGATTTTATGTTGGTGCTCCATAGCATGAATGCAGGCACTGAACTCTGATGAATCTGGAGGTTTTGGTTTGTACCGTGACAGGCACTAGCAGCACCTCATTTTGAAAGTAACTGCTTCGCACCAAGTATTTAAAAATTAACTGAAGCAAAAAAAGTGTAAAAACCTGCTGTTGCTACCTCCAGCATCTTTAGTGTTCTGGTGATAAATGGTCAAAGTCTTAGGGAGTGCTTGTAGAAGATTAAGGATTGGATATAATAAAAAAGGATTACTCCCAAAAGGGAGGCTGCGGAACACCATCGTCTGAAGAATCTGTGCTAGTAATGATTTTAAACCATGGCTTTTCATTTATTGTAAGAAATACAAATTGGAACTGACACTTAACAGATTAATTTATCTCCACAAGCCTTCTTTATATGAAGTCACTAAGACTGCATGCATGGTGCCTTTGTCCAGCTGTATAATCCTTAGCTTCAAGTGCCAGAATAAACCCTGGAAACACTCTTAAGTGTTTGCTCTGAAATACTGTAAGTGATGCTCAAGATTTTGTGTTCTTGGGAACACAGAATATATTAGAATTCTCTCTTGTATATAAATTCAGCTTTTTAAAACAAGCAAACAAACAAACAAACCCCAAATCTACCCATTTTTTGTAAGAGCACGGATTTGACATTTAAAAAAAGAGCCTATCTCAACTTGAATAACTCTGGAATACGTCTGAAGATGCATCTGGCATCTTTAGAAATGTCAAATTTCTGGCATGGATAATAACATATTGTATTCCTTTCACTTTTTTTCTGAAAAACATATTAAAATTTCTGACAAGATAAAGTCTGCTTTTTTAATTTGTGGGCTGTCTCTGAAAGGTAAGCTATACACCTGTTTATGCAAGAAAGCATGACCTGTACTTTGTTCGGGCCTGTCTGATACCGTCAATATATGGTGTAAGGAACTTGTCATGGGTCCTAGCAAGTGTACCATGTTGTTTTTTTCTTTCTTTCGCAACCTACATTGGTGACAGTAGACATTTCTTAATGGGCTCTATGGAAAATAAGTTACACATGTTTTCTATGGTTTGAGATACTGGAACTACTTTGGAAAAATTCATCTGTGCTTTTGAAAGAAAAAGTGTTGCCTAAACTGCTCTAACCTCTAATGGCCATTTAATTCGCCTGTTGCTAATTTAAGTTGGCTGATTCAGAAATGTGAAACTCCTGAATTATTAACAAATTCTAGGCCCCTTAATATAAAAAAGAAACAGAGTGCTCTGTTCTTTTGACCAGAAAACTTGCAAGTGGAATGGCATGAAGGAGGCAGAATGGGGAAGTCCTCAGCTATTTACTGTATGGGCTATAATGTTGTAAAAGATATAATTTGTCAGAGTAGTCTGAGGTAGCATGCTTTATGTGCTAAATAATAGCTAATTATTGCTCAAAAGAGGGGAAAAAAGTGCCTTATTTCTTCTGATTCCCTGCTGGAAACCTAAGAGGTGTGTGGGTGATGAGTGCTTATGACTGACTGGGATCACTGCTGAGTATAGTGGCAAATCTCATCCCTGGGGCCCAGATGACTCTCTGACCCATATGTTGAAGATTTCTTCATAGACATAGAGTGGGAGGAAAGAATTTGCCTTCTTCCCATGTGCTGTAACCTGGCAAGATGGAACAGGATGCTGCCCTCCACCCCCACTCCATCCTTGCAGTGCCAGCTTGCGGGGAATTGTCTGCAACGGCTGAGGAATAATTTTCTGCAGTTTTGAACATTGAGATTTCTGAGAATTTCCATGTGCGTAACAAACTTGCATGGCCTTGACTGTTGTAATTGTAAAAACAAACACCTCTCAGACTTGAGGTTGTTCTCCTCACGGTATCCTGGAGATTTGGAGTTGTACTCCTATTGTACTATTAAATCCTGATTAGTGAATGTCTGGATATTAAACAAGTGGCCAATAGCACAGATTGTCTGGAGTGAGAGAAAAGAAAAAGCAAAGATATTGGAGGTAAATGGTTATAGCAGTATTACAGGATTTAGGGACTTTTTTATAGGGAGAGATGAGAAGGTACTTACGGTTTTGCAGCTTAGTAGTGGGAGAATCACTCCCCAGCGTCACCAAGGGTACGGCTCTTCTTAAAACAAAAATGTGATAGCTAGGCAGTTATGATACAGATATGGAGCTATGTATCCAAGTATGAAGTATCACATGAGAAAACTGAAGCACACAAAGACATGTAGGGAACATTTTTAACATTTTAATACAAACGCTGGCCCCTAAACAACAAAAGAGAAGAGCTGGAGTTACTCATGAAAGGGGGAAAGCCACCACTCCTTGTTAAAGGATCACAAGCAATAAAAGCTCACTTGGAAAGCTGAAAGCTGAAGAGCTGGTGGATGTCTGCTGCAAAGACTCCTGTTGCCTCTGACCACAAGATTAATTCCTTCTTAAGCACCTCTGAGGGGTCATAATAAAAAAATACTGTTTTGTCATTGCTGACTTGAAACTGGAAGATGTTTGGTAGATGTCTCACGTGCAGGAACATGGCTGCATTTTCTGTGCATGTGATGGGGGAGAAATGGAGTAGCTGCTGGATGTACTCTGAGTACCCAAAGTGTGGGGTGTACTCTGAACACCCAAACTTTGTCTCCTGGTTACTCAGCTGTCTGCTGGTCTTGTTGCCAAGAGGAGAGGTCAAGATATGAGGGGTGGCAGTGGCCACCCCTGAAGCCGCATTCTGCCCTCGGGGGCAGCAGGAGGGCAGGGCTGTCTGTGCCTTCTTTCCTTACCCTGTTCCACCTCTTCCTCCTCTCTGCTCTTCATCACACTCTCCTCTTACCTTCATAGACCTTGTTCTGCAACAGAACAGAAAAGCAAAGGGCTTGGAGAAGGGTGATATGCCTGAGGGATGGCAGCCATGCAGCGCGAGGGCAAGTGCCCTGGAAATTGTACTCTGAAGAGTGAGAAGGAGGGGTCCTGGAAAGCAACTGCAGAGATACAGAAACATGGAAGTTCGAAGGCACCTCCTGGGATCATCTGGTCCAGCCTCTGCTCAAAGCAGACCCAGTTAGCGTAGGCTGGCTAGGGTCTTGTTCAGTCCAGGTTCGAATAACCACAAAGATGTAGATTTTGCCATCTCTTGTAGTGTCTGGACATCTTCCTGGTAGAAAATGTTTCCCTTACATTGAGTTGGCATTTCCTCTGTTCCCACGTGTGTCCATTTCACTTCACCCTTCCACTGTGGGGAGAGTCTGCCTCCCTCTCTTCTACATCTTCCCCCTAGGCAGTTGCAGACTGCACTGAGATCTCCCAGCAGCTTTCTCTGCATTTAGGTAGGGAGCTTGGCGATGGGGGAGAGGGGAAGAGACACCGATTTTATTCCTGTCTCCCACTTAGACCCCTGCAGCCCCAGAACAATATTGACCAGGACTGCATGCAGCTTCCCCATCCTCGCCCCCCCATGCCCCAGGAGTCCTACAGAGTCTTCCCAGACATCTGACCCTCCTCTGGATTCTCTCTTAGTGACTTGTAGCAATGCTGCACGCCTCTCCCCCTCCTCCCTCCCCACAGAGCTAAATTGCTTCAGCAAAGGCCATTCTTTAAATAATTAGAAACAGGTTCATTAGCAGACGCTGAGGGATATCTACCAACAGCAGCGCTTCTGAGATCATCCTGAATAATCATTGTCATCAGTTTATTCTTTGTAGGTTACTTCAGAGATGTTGGGTTTTCTCGTGTCACTATTCACTAGATAATCACCTCAATATGCGCTGTTGCTCCAGGGCTGGGACAAAATAGGCCAGTAAGTTTGGATGTGTGAAGTACAAGGCTTTTGAGTAGAAACAGTGAATTAATCTGGGATTTTACAATAACAAGCATGCTAAAATATTATGCCCTATTCTATGTCCGCACCTCAAAAACATGTCAAAAATAGAGTTCAAAGGAAAGTAGCAAAAAGGAGAAGGGATTTGGAAAACAAGTATACCAACATGAGTCTTACGAGGTTCAAGCTGTTTAGTATATGAAGGACAGGACAGGGAGTGGTGGCTTGGACTGTGTATACATATAGATAGAAAGGAGTCGGGGGGACCTTTCAGTTTTGGTGAGAAAGTCGTAGGCAGAACTAGTGGCTGGAAATTCAGACAAATTAATCTTTGAAATAAGATGCAGTTTCTTAAAAGTGGAGCTGATTAAGCAGTGGAAAAGATTAAGGGGATTGGGAAGAGGAGGGATGCACTTGAGTCATTAAAGCAAGATTAGGTATTTTTCTTAAAAATGCAGTTTAATCCAGTTTCTTGTAAGCAATCTATATCTTATGCATACAGGGGTCAAGCTAGATGACAAAAATATCCTGGATGATCCTTTCTTTTCTCAAGATCACGCATAATAGCTCTAGCAAAGCAGATGAACTTTCACTTAACTATATGGATGTTGAAATGGCGGGTTTTTTCTGAATATGTGTGCTTTTGTGTACAGCTTCAAACTGCTCCTTGTTCAGATGCCCATCCGGGGGATTGGGAAATACTGGTGTTTTTCCTATGTCAGAAAGCGGTTTACCACATCCAGGGAGAGGGTTGTACGTTGTCTGCTGGCTTTCTTCATATTTTTTTCTTAATGCTATTTACCTGTGTGAAACAAAGCTGAAAACATGAATATACAGGAATTTTCTGGGGAGGGAATACCCAGAGACACGTGTTGTGTAGTGCTGGATTGCCCTGGCTTCTCCACACCCCGAACCTTTGCAAAACCTTCTTGGTGTGATTTGTCCATTTGTTAGTTACTCAACTCTGCAGCTACCATGTCCTTAGTTGCTTGGTGGACTGAAGGAGAAACATATGATAGGGAGCAGGAAGGAGTTTTATACTTTATGACTGTAATAAAAATAATTGCCTTCTTATAACAGATTGTAAGAGTCATCACATTGCAGAGAAAGTGAGCTTGAATACCTGCTGGAATATCTTTAGTCTTCTTGCAGGTCAAAAGCAGCTAAGCATGTAAATTTTGCATGGTTTTAATTTTTGCTTGGAATCATACCATATCTGGAACTGTGAGTGTTTCTCAAAGTACCAAATTTTGGATATACTTGAAACAGCGAATGTTTGTCTTTTCCCCTTTGAGCATGAATGTGCTAAATTTCTGTTTTCTTCCCTCAAAAAACTGTTTAAAATATTAAGGGTCTGATTTAGCTCCACTGAAGACAACTGGAGTTCTTTCAAAGTTTTCAGCAGTTCAGGTCCTAAATTCGTTTAGAATTTCTACTACTTCAGTTCCTTTAGCAATCACAGCCTCTGTTGAATGACTTGTCAATATTTTCAGTAAAAATAAAACTAAGTAAAAAAAACCCCCATCACTGACAAAACATAGAATTGGAAAACGTGAAATTCTTTTTGTCTGTTCACCTCATATGATTCTTCTTGGTTTGATGTCAGTGAGTTTATGTATCATTGTCAAAATGCTGACATATATTCAAATGTTTTAAAGGCCAGTCTACTTCATGATACCCTTATATGTAGTCTAAAGTCTCTTGTACAAAATTAAATGGAATAAACATCCATTAATTCTGTAGCATAAAACAATAAAATGGAGTTTTGAAGCTTGAACAGAGACTTCAACGAGCTTTTCCCATGGCTATGGATTGCTATTTTAAAAAAAAAAATTAATCTGTTTTGCCTTTTATTGAATGTTTCTGGAAATGAGGGAAAAAGAGGGAGGACAGTTAAAGAATTGGAAAGGACTAAGTTTTCAAATAATGTTTTGAATCCTTCAGCTAAAGCAGGGGTCAGTGTCATCATTCTTATCCCCTCCAGCATTTGACAGTACTTAAATTAACACTGAGAACGGCATTAAGTATAATTTGTGGAAAAAGGCAATGAATAACACTAGTGGGCTTCATCTGTTGTGCTTGATGCTGGAATCCAACCTGTTTCAGGGATAATAAACAGGATGAATAGAAGAAAAAGATAGGAAGACAGAAAATAGAACTTCTATTTCTGATGCTGGCCCTCACTTGCAGGAGGCAAACAGAGCCCATAGACTTACTCTTTCCTTCATATAGCAAACTTATTTTAAATCACCTGTTGTGTATTTCTTACTGCTTCTCTCTCGTTTTCACAGCAAATATTCACAGTCATCACATTGCAAATAACATCTTAGCTAAGCCAGCCCTACCCTCCTGTCTTTAAAAGTGGAGAACAAAAATAAAAAGATGGAAAGAAAATAAATGTTAGGGGAAAAGAAAGAAGTGAGTGAGGAGCTATTGGCAGAAATGTGTATCTCACATACCAGGACCTAGCTGAACTGGGTAGCACTGACAATGGTTCTGAATCCTCGACTGGCTTGCTTTTCTGAGGACTTTGAGACCGCAGCAGTAATGGAAGAGCAATTCTGTGTCAATTCTCTTGTCAGCTAGGCATGATCCTAATATAATATTTAAATTGGATTTGAAGTTCTTACTTGGATTGGTTCCATTTTTATGTTGCCTTTACGCCTCTTTCTATCAACATGCGTTGTTAGAGATTGTTGTACCTTTCTCTCTGACTTGAGCCAATTTCTATAGTGGTTTCATTGCTAAATTATATACAATTATATGTAATTATATATAATTACCATATATAATTTCCAGTTATTGCATTATGTGCCCCAGTGACGGTTTTCCCTCTGTTTGCCAATAATTGTCACTGGCCCAATTGAACTCTACATTTCTTAGCTCAGACAAAGTGATCTCCCAAACTATTGCTCCAGGTAGTCATTTGTATTAGATTGTTTTCTGCTTCCCTGTTCGGTAACATAAACACATATAGATGTGCACACTCAAAACTCAAACTTTTGGATTTCCTGTAGGAGTAGGTTGAAACATTTCTTACGCAGAATCCTATTATCGTATGCTAGGTTAATTTCAACTATACGATTTGAGTGTCAGATTTTATCCTATTGATTAGCCATTTTTGTTTTCCTTGGGTCCGTCCAAGGAGGAAAAATCCTGTGGAATCTCAAGTTGCTTGATAAAGAGAGAAATAACAGCATGGGCTTTTCACAGATGGGATGAAATCATGGTTTCCAGGGAGACCTCAAATTCATTTGTTGCAGCCAGAACACTGAGCTGCCAACTGTGGTTGCTTACATAAGTTGCCCGTCCTATATTGTTTTCCCATCAGTGGTGTATCAGTCCAGCAGCTCAAATGCTGTGGTAAGCCTCCTTTTTCTTTAACCCGTACTAACTAATTGCTGGCACCTGGCACAGCATCCTCTTGGAGTGGGAATAAATCCAGCAAAGTGCAAAGTGCCAGAATAAATTGGATTTAAAAATACAAGCCTTCTGTGACTTCAGATGTTGGAGCAGGAACACAAACTTTCTCTGCTGTAGACTGGAGGAGTCTGTGGGTTTGCTGCGCTTTACTGAATCATGTGAAAAATAAACAGTCAGCCCATCCCACTTAAGAGGATTCTTTGCTTTCAGAAATATGTATCTTCTTGCTTGGGTTAAAATATATATCAAATGCTTACGTTGGTCTTTGATGTACAGCATTGAAGTTGGTATGAAGTCTTCTTTCTGAAATCTGCTGAAAATATAATTTCTATAATCCTCTCTGTGCCTTTATGTAATCTGCATAATATTTTATGTGTCTATATATCAAAATTATAAATGTAGAGTGTAGTACTAATTCCTGCGGGTTTATTGTGTGTATATTGAATACCTCTAATAGTGGAAACTGTAATCCTGTTGCAGAATAGTTTCATTTAAACTACCAGTCCATTGGGGTTTTTTTCTTACCTATCCCTATAATGTGTTTTGGAGTGAAGATTGAAGTGGTTTGTTTTGTCAGTAGTTTGGGCAATGCTCTTTTGACTGTTAAGTGAGCCTTTTTTAATGAGAGATAAACTGTGACTGCAGCACAAATGAATGAAATATCATGCATAAACTTGAAGTAGTTAGTGCCTTTACTGAGCTTTGGGGGAGAAATGCAAAATAATGTTTAAGCAGCGGGAACAGACCATGCATAGTTGAGGGACCACAGATGTAGATGTATATGCAGTGACAAGTGAGATGATTGATTTCTGAAAACGCAGACGAGATGTGATGCTACTGTTTCTCTGAGATTTCCAATATTCGTTCGCTTTCTGCAGGTGCTTGGACATTCACCTTCGGCTAACCCAGGTCGCTTTGCCATCGACGCGGCACAGCTCCCATTGCTGCAGCTGTGGACCTGATGTACTCACTCAGCTGCAATAGGTCTTTGTCTGCATCTCTCGTCTCTCTTTCATGTGTTTCTCCAGCTCTGTCTGGAGAGCTCTGCTCTTTAGTCTGTCTGTCAAGTAGGCTTTTACACTTCTAGAGGGAGTGGAAACAAAGCTGTGCCTCTTATTCTTGCCACTGTTGTAAATAGGACGGCTGAGGTGGTGGGAATGGGAGGGAGGGCCCAAGGAAAAGCCCCATTAGCCTTTTCTTTTTAAGGGAGTCCAAGCAGTGCTTTCTGCTTGATTTCAGGATTAGGAAATGAAATATCTCAAACTGTGTACTCTAACTACGCACTTTGTCTAGCCATGTATTCTTATGGAACCATTTTACAACTACTTTTCATTGTTGCATTAGTACTAACTATTAAAAAAAATAAATAAAACTCACAGTATGTGTAACAAACATAATTTTCTTACTTGACCCCTCTTAATAAAAACTCATCTGAACTACTCTGTAATCATATATTTAATGTTGTAGAACATGTTGTTGTGGTATGAGTGTGATTATGCCAAAATAGTTAATTCCAACATAGAAATAGAAAGAAATAGTATGGGGAATACTAATGTACTTGTCACTGTGGGAGTTTTTATCTACTTATATACAATCTTGCATTTATGTACATATATGTATGTGTAAACCAAGCCTAAATTAATGATATCTTCACAGCCTCACCCTTCCCAGGAAATGTGGTTATTCTTTTAAATGTTTGCAAATATAATAACCCCATCAGTTGTGCCCACCAAGAAAAATAAATGAAGAGGAAGAATATGTGGAAAACACGAATGCAGAATGGGACTGAAATCCAAGTGGAAATAAATACAGATTCAGACTTGTTAAAAGTCTGACTTGAAGTAACCTTATAGACTTTTTGAATGCTTAGGACTGGTAATATAAGGTACAGTAAGGTATAAATAGTTAAATGTAAATAGCCCTAATATTTCATTTGTAAAACCTATTAATTTTGAAAACAGAACAAATTTAAAAGGAAGGTGAGGCCATATTGCATTACTTTTCCACATTATTTAATGTGTTTGAATCAGGATTTTCAGGCTTGCTTTTCTCTTGCTGTGCAGTTTCGTAGTATTGCGTAAGTTTTGGAAATGCTAAGAATCTCCTGTATGTCCTTTCAATCATTATTGTTGTAATGTTTTAATATTTGTTCCTTTGTAGGCCAAACCTAACTATCTCTAGTTGGATTAAGAGATGTTTATACAGTGATGTAATATGAGAGAAGTGTTAATTTATACTTGGAAGGCAAGATGATATATATAACCTTTAGTCTGGTTATTTTCTCGGAACGCTGGAAAAGGTTAAAATCATACCCTTCCTGGCTTCCTTCTTAGGCAGTAACTAGCAATGGGAAGAAGTGAAGGAAGGAACTCTTCCTTTCAGTATATTTCTTCAGTGTAGCTCTTCAGCAAAAAATCTTCATGCAGCAGAGAAGCCAGGGTTTTCAGAGAAAGGAAATCTCTCTCTCTCTCTCTCTCCATTCCCCAGTATGACTAGTGAGAAAACTGCACCGAAGGGCAAATGTTTTTGATTCTGGAAGATTCCAAATTGCTCTAAATGGAAAGTTTCTTCAGAGAGTATTCCTGGGAAGAGTAAAATGATATACTTATATGGGTGCTGGAAACGTGAATATGGAAAGACTGCATCAGTAAACTGCCTTTTGAGATGCAGAAGGTGTTCCTTTTAGGCATATGAAATGCAAAGTGGAAATACTGCCTAACCTGCTTAGGCACCTAAATTTCCTACTGAAAACTTGATTTGGATGTGAAATTATTCTGCTGTGCATGCATACAGGAGTTGCTGCCATTTGAATCTCTGTCCATTTCTGCCTAGCAAAGCTGTTCTGGGGGTTGGTTGCATGCCTTTGCCACCTCTAACACACGGGCAGCCTTGAATTCATTCAAAATTCGAGTAGAGGCTATTGGTTTCAGTAACAGCTGTACCACATGTCCACTGCGTAGGAAACCTGAGTTCTATTTCCTTCCCAGTTGGAGGTGTTCTGGTGGCCCTGTTTGTGCAAATGCTGCTGCACAGCAAAATAGCAGCGCCCAGAAAAAAAGCAAGAAATATGTTGCAGGAACTGTCCAATTGGTTAAAGCTGCCTAAAATGACACAGCGTGTAGGTGAGTCAATATGTCACCAATTTCCAAACTTCACTGAGATTTTCCTTCTACACGTGACAACAACGGAATGTGCATGGGGCAGGCTGTAATTCATCCGTCTCTGACCATGCACTGACAGGGCATGGGCTGATACAGCCAAGCTTTATTGTACCCTCTTTCTCTTCTGCTTTTGGGGAAGATAGAAATAATACTCTGCTAACTCTGCTTTGGTGGAGAACAGGGTCTTACACTACAGCCCTGTGGGTCATGGTTGAAGGGCCTGAGGCTTAGTAGTGCTGCTATGGTTTTACCTTTCATTTACTCTGAGATGCACAGAAACTTGCAGGAGTCCTGATGCAAATCTCGAAGATACTAAAAAATACCTGGTGTACTCTACAACCCCTCGTTTCAGGGGCTCATAGCAGAGACCTTTACATAAAATGTTTGGGATCCCTCTGTTCGAGGTAGACCATTTTACCCCAGGGGATTGTTTCCACTCACTCTAAACATCCCTTTTGCTATCAAAGTGGCATGCAAAAAACCAAGATAAGAAGCATACGGTGAAGAACAGAAGAATGGCAGTAATGAGTCACACTAAAGGCCCACCCAGCCCAGTATCCTGTCTCAGTTAATGTTCGATAGGCCCTTGTGGCTTTAATTTAAACAGTTTCGTGGAGTTGGGAGACAGCCAGAGGCTTGCTACTGCCACCCTGTGCATCACCAGAATTTCAAAGCCTCTGGGTGCAGCGCACTGCCCCATTTAAGGTGGAAAAATGAAATAAGCATGGGGGATGCCTTGAAACATACAGTAACACATATGCTATTTCTCCACTAGTACTCTCTGTCTGCAGCCCTTTACTTGAGCTGGATGCAACGTCTGTGTATTTATTTAGTAACCCTGTATGGATTTCTTTTCCATGAGCTACCATGTACTAAGAGTGGTTTGATATAACTGAGAGGTGGGAAAGCAGTTTGATTAATGTGCTTTCCTGGTTACGTTTGGTAAAACCACAAACTAATCACAACAGATAATTTGGAAAAAGACAGGGGCTAAAAGTTTTATTTTAAATATTCTTTTCTGCTTTTTTTTTTTTTTTTAATTATTATTTTTCACATAGCTTAGCATGGCATCATAGAATCATAGAATATCTCGAGTTGGAAGGCAACCATAAGGATCATGGAGTCCTGGCTACTGTTCGCAGATGCAGAGGAAATAAAGAGCAAATGTGAATCCTGTGTTCCTCTGCCTGTGCAGTGCTGGGACAGATTTACCATCCCTTAGCGCACTGGGGCAGAGAAGAAAGCAGTGAGCACATCCATAGACCACCATAAAGGCAACGTTCTCTGTTTCTCTTAAAAAACTTGGAGAGAGAAAGGACATGATCAGCAGTGATGAATTTTGGCTTTTGGCAATGTCAGTGGAGAGGTCCTGGGCTGATATTAATGGTGGCCTCTCCATGGTAGCAATAAGGCGCTTGGGCAAGTATTTTCTGTAAGCAATTTCAAGTACGCTTCTATTGCCTGTGCTATAATTACTGTGTCAACAAGACACAGAGGTTTGGTCTCTGGAGTTGTTGGTTTGGCATCTCTTTTGACTGTTAAAAGTGCAGTGTTATATTATTATTTTCTTTGAAATAAATTGAAAACTGGGTAATTCCTGGAATCCTTATTGGCTGGTTGCTTAAGTCTTGGATTTGTCCTTTTGATTTTGGTTTCTATTAATAAGTCCATTTTGGACGACTAAATAGTTATTTGGCTTTATACTTATAATGAAGTTCTCAAGTTCAGTATCTCATATTTTTCAGGCTTTGTTGTAAATGAAATACAGAAAGACTCTCACAAATAGATGGAAAAATTGATCTGTCGAGGGAATACAATTTGATTCTGCAATTCAGATAAGCTAGTTTTGCCAATTATCTTACTGATTCTTTTTAAGACGTATAAATTGGAGCATGTTTTTCACCAAAGGAAATCTTGCTCTGATGTGATAGTTTCATTACTTTAATGTCTTTCGGGATTAGAGATGTACACTGAAGGCTGCTGTAGCATTCACTAGTGAAGAATGGAAATTCTTCACTGTGAGAAGTGAGAAATGTATGATTTCTGCCCTGTAATACCCTCCTGTGCTCCCCCACACTGATGCCAGATAGCTTGTGAAGGTATTCTCAGTATTATTTCTTTTACCGGTGGAGCAAGAGCGAGTTTGGCTATGCCCCTCGTGTGAGGCCAGGGCTGCATGGTGCACAGCAGTTCTCTCTGTTTGGGTAGGTGGGGCTGGGGCCAGGAGGAACTTGCAAATGTTTCTTCTGTCTTGTTCTACCTTTTTCCTTTCAGGACTCCTGTTTTGCAGAGTTTTAAGACAACCTGATGAGAGCTGACCAGCAGGGTCATAGGAGGGGTGTGCCATTAATTTTTGCCTGTTGTTTAAAAAATATGCATGAATGAGATGAATGCAAATGAAGGGGCAACGAAACTGGTGAGGGGTCTAGAGCACATGTCTTATGAGGAGCAGCTGAGGGAACTGGGGTTGTTTAGCCTGGAGAAAAGGAGGCTGAGGGGAGACCTTGTCGCTCTCTACAACTACCTGAAAGGAGGTTGCAGAGAGGTGGGAGTTGACCTGTCCTGTCAAGTCACAGGTGATAGAACAGGAGGAAATGGCTTCAAGTTGTGCCAAGGGAAGTTTAGATTGGATATTAGGAAGAATTTCTTTACTGAAAGGGTCATCAAGGATTGGAACGCGTTACCCAGGGCAGTGGTGGAGTCCCCATCCCTGGAGGTATTTAAGGGTTGTGTAGATACAGTGCTTAGGGACATGGTTTAGCGGTGGGTTGTCAGTGTTGGGTTACTGATTGGACTAGATGATCTTACAGGTCTTTTCCAATCTAGGAGATTCTGTGATTCTGTGAATGGTAGAAGGAGAACGCAGAACTGAAAAATTCAAAGGACAGCACATTTTGGCTGGGTGCATGAGTGGGGCACACTACAGCATATCCACATGCATATTCCTTTCCTTACTTCTAGTTCGCTGTAACACCCCTCATCTCCTATTTGCAGTGATTTTGACATGACCTTTCCCCTCTGCTCCTAAACCAGGTTCCCTGATGCTTTCTGTACTCCCAAGACAGCCAGTAAATGCTGCATTCACAGCATGTCACCTCTCCCATGGTGAAGCATTAGTATTTCTGTGGAGCACCTGCTTTCTTGGGCGCACAGGGCTTCCTTGCATCCTCCTGCTCTCCCTTTCCCACCCAGCCAGCTCTGAGCATTTTCCTCTTCCCTGTATTTTCTCTTGTTCCTGCCGATCTGGGGGGGGGGTCATCCCTGAAGATACCAGTGGGTAAATGTTTGTGGAAGGATGAGCAGAGATGAAAGGAGGCGGTGCGGTTTAAGGAAGGCATTAATAGCTTCTGCAGGGGTTGGTGAATGGAGAGCTGAGCCAGCGAGCAGGATCCCGGTGTCCCCGCCTGACCTGAAGCGCCTGTGCTTATGGCAGCGAGCACATACAAGTTTTGTGCTGTAGGGAGCATGTTGTTAAAATAATTTTGCAGATTTGGTGTGCTGTTTTATTTTCAAAGAAAGGGGCAATATTAATGGTAGCAGTGCCTGTACTCTTTTTAGTGAAGGCTGAAATCACTAAGTTGCTTGTTTTCTTGTTTTTTATTTTCCTTTTACATAAGTAACCATTTAGACAACCACAGAGATGACAAACACCAAAAATTAGTTAATGTACTGTGGTGGTATTTTCCTCGGTCATCTTTTTCACAACTATTCCTTAGCAATTTTTTGGGTCTTTTTCTTTTGGGGTTCTTGGTGGGAGGATTTTACAGTTTGTTGGGGACAGCATTGTGGTTTATTGATATATATCAGCTCTCTGGATGTAGTCTGTCTTTTTTTTGCTTATAGGCTGACAGTTTTCTGATAGTCTCAAAAAATGCGGTTGTCCTTTGGTTTCCTGCTATTCAAATTCCCACATAGATTTAATTTCATATGTTCCTTGGTATCGTTCAATTTGGCCTTGTGAGAGATGCGTTTCACTCTTCAGTAAACACTTGCTACGGATAAGACTGAAAGTGATTTTAAAATGATAAATCTTACAAACCATCAAGTCTGAAATAATCAAAGTAAATTGTCCACTTCTACTATGGTAAGATTTTCTCATGCATTACATGCCTAGTACATGTAATTATATACACTTAATTTCATAGTTTAGGCAGATCCTTTTTCAAATAGCTGGGGCAAGAAACTGCCACTTAATCTGTTTAAATGAAGCTGTCATCCCGGTATTTGTGTAGCATCATTCGAACAGTGCGTCTTATGTCCTATCCTATAGACCCCAAATTGCTTTGTCTGATTTCTCACCCGTTCTGGTGCATGGTAATATGAATAACAATGTATGCTGTTACCTTGCAATTATCTGTCACCTGAAGTTGATATTTAATAACACAATAATCATGTTTTTGCATTATTAACTTTAGGGGATTATAATAGGTAGGAGTAGCATTTCCTTGAAATTGACTTTTGTGCATTTCTTGACGTTGTTTGTGGAGGTACTTTTTTTTTTTTGTCTTAACGGAATGAGTGCTTTATAAGCAGTGGAAAAAGCAAAGCAGCTGACTGAAAAGTTGGAGGAAATCAACTTACTGATTTTGTTGCATATCTTCCATTTGGCAAATACAGATCATGAATCTACCAGAAGTGAACCTGACATTGAAATTACTACCTCTCTACTTGTTATTGTCTTGCCCCCACAACTCTGTAATCCCTTTTCCCCATATCTTTTTCCTAAAAACATCATGTCAGGGATATACATCTTTAGAGAGAAAGGTCTGTGTTTAATTGCTATAGAATTTTGTTGCAGATAACAGCTTACTGGCCGCTTGATGGCTGCTCAGTATGTTATAGTGATTAAATGACATTCTCTTCAGTTTACTCCCTTGACTGGTCTTGGCAAAGAAAATGGTTAGTTATTTCCATTTACCTATTTCTTCTCCTAAGATGCACTTTCAATAGGCATACTGAATTGTGTTTTGGTGTATTTTTGAAGAACAGTATTTTCCAGCACTACGGAAGTTTCAGAACTTGCCAGTAACTTTTTACTCATAAAAGGATGAATACACACGGCTTTCATCATCCCTCCCCATATATTGACTTTTAATTTTGTGTGTAGTAAATACTTTCATTTATATTTGACCTTTTAGGTGAGTGTGTAGATTATTTTGGTGTGGACATAAGTAAAGGTTTATGACTAGAAGAAAAAGATATGAAAATGGAAGGAGTCGGCTGTATTCAAGGAAGGCATTTCAATTCTAGGAAATGGGCTGAAAAAAGCAGCAATACTGTTAATGATAAACTGGCATGTAATAGATAAAGACTAACATGACTGACAAAGCAAAGCCTGCAGAGAGAAGAGGAATATTTAGTCTTCTGGCTAGATGTAAAATATTTAAATTAGTGACACTGAAAGTGCAATGAATTGGCCCTGAACTGCTTCTGAAAATTTGTCTTGAATTGAGGGGTTTTTTTCATGGTTTAGAGATTTTCCCATAAACATCGCAAAATTTAAAAGCATTAGGTTGGTTGGCCAATTATCGAGCAGCACAAAGATAATTTTGTTCTGAATGCAAACCAAATAACTCAATGGGGAAAAAAGTTTCTGTTAAAATATGCATAGATATAAGAGAGGACAGAATTTTACAATATTAATGACATTTGATTCACCAAATCTCCGCTTACATGAACAAGTACCACTTCACATAGTTCAGTAGGAATCAAAGGGTCATAGAGTGATTGAGTTTGAAAGGGACCTGTGGAGGTCATCTAGTCCAAACCCTAAAGCCAATTGCCCAGGACCATGTCCAGAAGGCTTTTGAGTATCTCCAAGGATGTAGACTCCACAGCCTCTTTGGGCAACCTGTGCCAGTCCTCAGACACCAATGCATGTACTTCCTCAGACCAGCAGTTAATTCTCCCTTTTTCTGTCAGGGCGTTCATGTTTTCTAGTGAAGGATAAAATGTAGTTAGAAAAAGTGCATTTTGCATTGGGGGATGAGAAGACAGAAAGTAAAAGAGATTCAGTATACTTTTTTTCTTTTTCAGACTCCTGAAATGAATGGATCTCTAATACAGTACTCCAGAAGTGTATCTGTTCCCATTACTATTCTATTTTTTGCAATAAACATAGGCAATAAATATGGCTTAATTTAAGTAAATTTGTCAAATAATGTTTATCACAGCAACATGAGACCAAAATTGCATGTTTTCTTCAGGACCCTTTTGGAGATATAATTCAGAGACCATGATAACAAAGGAAAAAAATCAAAAGTTGAATATGCGCATAACTTACGTAGTCTCAGATGTTACAGTACATAGTCTGCAGGGCTTGGCTCTGCTGGCAGAGGGCTGGGTCCCGCTGGGACCCTGGCTCCTGGTGGCAGTCTCAGCCCTGAGGTAGAGGAGTGGGAAGTGTCCCAGACCCCCTGAAGCAGCCAGGTGTGTGGGTTGAGACTGAAGTAACACCTCCCCACCAGTACCTGATGCATAAACACTTGCCATATTTTGGAGCAGTAACCGTGAAGTCTTTGGATAATGGCTGCAGAGCAGGATGGCAGTTGGACAGTTGTGACTGGGAATATAACCTACTCATGTATTTACCTAGCAGAAGAAGTTTATAAATGTGCCTTGGTGAAAACTGAGCTTCCACAGAAAGGCTGGTGAGTGTTGTTGAGTTTGGAATCTCAGTTTCGGACTTACATGCTTGATGATACTTTCTGGGTCCAATGCAGGCTGGCCTTACATCTGGGCTTGCAGGTTCGATTCAAAGTTGTTCCTCATGCGCAGGTTTTAAAGCACAGAAGTTTGGATTTCTTTTGTAATATAATAACACTATTTTCTTTTCATTTCTTCCCCATCTAGTTTAGTCTCAAGACTTCGCAAATACAATACACATGGCACAGATCATAACATTTTTTCAGATGCTATTAATTCTGCTACTTCATGATTACATCTCAGCTGAAGATGGGGAAACAAGAGCAAGTAAGTCTTAATTTTTATATTTCAAATAAGGACAACTTCAAGGCATGCCTTGAATTTATAGTATCCATTTTCAGGTCCACATGTACACTTGTGTTAATGATGATTTTTTTTCCAGTATAACTTTCCTGGTGAAAGTCCTGTAATACTTGATAAGTAACCTAAATATCTTATTTCTCCTTTAGGAAGGTGTTGTGGTTTAACCCCAGCCAGCAACTAGGACCACACAGCCGTTCACTGTCTCCTTTCCCCCCACTCCTCAGTAGCGCAGGAAGAAGAGGGAGAAAAAGGAAAAAAAACCTCGTAGGTTGATAGAAAGGCAGTGTAATAGAACAGTAATGGAAAATAAAATAATAATAATAATAATAATAATAATGGTTAAAATATACAAAATAAGTGATGCAGTAAATTGCTCACCACCTGATGATCGGTTGCCCAGCTCATCCCGAGCAGCGATTGTGGATTCCTATCCCCCTCAGCCAACCCCCATTACTATACTGAGCATGACGTCTATGGTACGGAAAATTCCTTTGGCCAGCTTGTCCTGCCTATGCTCCCTCTCCGCTTCTATGGGAAGCTGAAAAAATCCTTGACTTACTATAAGCATTTCTTAGCAACAACTAAAACAATGTGTTATCAACACTATTCTCATACTAAATCCAAAACACAGCAGCTACTAGAAAGAAAATTAACTCTATCCCAGCTGAAACCAGGACAGAAGGGAGTATCTTTATTTCTTCTGTGTCTTGGAAGTGCCCATGGGGGCAGATGGAACCGTAAAGCTCCAGTCCTGATTTAAATTAGTGTCTTGAGTATTTATATTTTCATTTCTTCAGAAGTCGTGTTTTGAATAGTTTAATGTTATGTGAGAAACTAAATAAGAATAATAAAGGTTCTGTGAGAGGAAGCTGAAATAACTCCAGCTCTGGGACAGACCTTCTTGCATATTCTTCAAAACTAGCATCTCAAACCCCACCAGACCAAGTTTTATACTCTAAATATGGTTAATGGAAAATATAAAGTTAAAGTAAGGTAGCTTTTTGAAAGACAAAGTGGCTGAATAAAAAGAGTGAGGAAAACTTTCCTCTAGCCACAATGATACTTTCAGGGTAGGTCTTTTCCTCCGGTTTTGCTCTCAATTGAGCAATTTTCAGTATTTTATAACAAAGTCCATAAAATTCCTTTTGGTGTCTAGAAAGACTTGTTTTTTTCAGTCTACCTGCTCTAAGCTGGGTCTGCTTTCATCAGGGTCCAATGATGTCCAAAGTCCCTTCCAACTGAAATTGCTCTATGATTCATATCCCTGGGCCACAGAGTGATGCACTCTGCTCACCCCTTGCTCCTTCTCCCAATGTCTTTTCTCTTCACCACCACCTGCATTGCAAAAGCATCTCTCCAGCAAACTGTGGTCACTTGCTTTCAAGGAAGGTGAAATCTTGACCTGACCAGAAGTGTCCATAGGACGATGTGCGGTCAAGGCAAAACTCTCCTTCCTGTGCGGAGCTGCAGCCTTTCACAAAACAGTAAGCACGGTAATACACAGCAACCCCCATGACCACATGTGCCATGGGATCAAAGTAATCTCTCCTGGTTTTGGCTATCTCCTTGGCACCTCGTGTGTCAGTTGTCTAAGCTCCTTTCACAGCTGATGGAAAGCGATTCTCTCCTCTAGAGAGTTGTTCCCTCCATCTGAGGATGTGCATATAAGATGGATAGGACTGTCCTGTAGAAATGCTTGTGTCAATCCATGGCCTGTAGTTGGCAATTTAGTCTAAACTCTCCATTTATAAGTGACAACAGCTAGGAGAGCTGAATCCATGCCTATGTCATCATGCAGTTACATTATATTTGTTAAATGCTTACGTGATCTTATATTCTGGAGGTTGAATTTGATCACCGAGCATCTTTCTTCTACTAAAATCAGAATATGCTACCAGCAGTGTTCAATCGAGACTCAGGATTTTGTAATAACTAGTTTTGTAAGTGCCATGTAGTGGTGTCAGAAGTCAGTTAAAATGTATTTGTAAGAGGACTGGATGTTACTGCCGAATTCTGGAGTATTCAGACTATAGCCTTCCTCTGTAGTGCGCTTGGTTTGCTAACAAAAATGAGTTTTTATGTTTATCATCTCTGCAGACAGAGAGATATGGAAAAACCCAAAATGTGTTCCTCTCTGCTGATTGCATGAAATGCAATTGCCAGCTGAGGAACTGAATTCCAGAATTTTTCATAGTTGTTTCTGGTGATAATGTCAAAAACAGAAGATGGTGTGGATTTCAGATATGAAGTGGGATCTGTATGGCTTACAGAAATGATCTTGTTTTCTCTGATAAACTCAGCTGATTTTTTAAAATGGAATGTATTTGTCAATATAGATTCTAATACAAACAGTAATTGATTTGAAAAATATTTCCTGCGGAAGAAGAAAGTGTAAGGGTTTATTAAAATATTTGTTTGGGTTTTGGTTTTTTTTAGGTTGCAGAACTGCTCCAGCGGATTTAGTGTTTATCTTAGATGGCTCTTACAGTGTTGGCCCAGAAAACTTTGAAATAATCAAAAGCTGGCTTGTCAATATTACAAGAAATTTTGACATAGGGCCAAAGTTTATTCAAGTTGGAGTTGTCCAGTATAGTGATTACCCTGTACTTGAAATTCCCCTCGGAACTCATGAATCCACTGAGAACCTCATCAGGGAAATGGAGTCCATACACTACTTGGGAGGAAATACAAGAACAGGAAGAGCTATTCAGTTTGCCTATGACCATCTTTTTGCAAAATCTTCAAGATTTTTAACAAAAATAGCAGTTGTTCTCACTGATGGAAAGTCCCAAGATGAAGTCAAAGACGTAGCAGCAGAAGCAAGGAAAAATAAAATCACTTTGTTTGCTATTGGTGTTGGCTCAGAAATAGAGGAGGATGAACTTAAAGCTATTGCCAACAAGCCTTCATCAACTTATGTATTTTATGTTGAAGACTATATTGCGATATCAAGAATTAAAGAAGTTATAAAGCAGAAACTCTGTGAAGGTAAGTAATTGATTATAAAATATTTTAGGTGTGCAGAATGTGATTCTCTACCCATATTTGTTTTTCACAAGCAGAACGCATGACTAATGTAACTTAAAGCATGTAAAAATCTTTACTATGATCTTCTTTCATTTTGATCTTGTTTGTGGAAATCACTCACAAAATGTTATTTTCTCCATTAAACGAAGAGGTATCTTTGGGTGCTTTAACATAATGTGTATTTTATTTCAGTGTGTAGCATTTTGCCCTAAGCCCCACTTTTTTTGTGTTGATAAAGCTGAAACCCTAAAATAGTTGAGCAATTCTCATAGTGCTGAGAATATAGGGCTTACTTTATCCTTTTCCTAGGTGTGGCTGATACTCATGCACAATCTAGCATTTCTTCTTGACAGCTGAGGGGATAGCCTGTCATTACAAACAGGAGTTCTTCCGCTAGTATGTGTTGAAAAACCCAGAAGAAAGACTCTTGGCAAAAGTGCCTGGAATTGTAACAAGCTGTTGTGATCTTTTTTAGAAAGATTTTATAGAGGAATTAGCCAAGACCAACATTGTAAAATGACTTTTTAGCTTGAAAATGCTAGCAGCGTTGCTGCATTGAGTTTTCTGGTAACTTTGTAAAACAAAGGCTTTCCCATATATGTAAAAAAGATAGCAAATTGCTTCTAAAATATGTCACTTAGGACTCTGTTGTACAGCGAATATTTATCAGTGCTATTTTGCACATGTTTTATTACCAAGAATTGATGCAAGCCATATTTCAGTTGTAACATATTTCTGCACTTAGTAAGAATGAAAACGTTGTGGTTTAGTTTTCATTTGGTCTCACTTTAAGTATGGACCTCATTGAAAAAATATGGTGATACTTATGTTGAGGATAATAGTATTTATTTCTTGATATGCTTATGAAAATCATAATAATTCCTTGTGGCTGATGTAGTAAGGTGGTCAGTCCAAAAATTAAATCAGCTAAGTGCAGCTAAATTCTTTAATAAAACTTCACAAAGGGAGAAATCCCCCCAAATAAGCACAATATTTTCTTTAAATAATGTTTAGAAGAAGTGACATTATATTTCATCAAGATGGATTTTCTGCTTTCATAATTAAGTTAACTAGTATCCTTTAAAATTCAGCTGCAATATTTGACATGATTCTTACAGCAGTAATCTGTGAATGTTGACTACGTATACAAAAGTGTATTTACTGTTTTACTTAAAGTGACCCTTTGCTTCCACTCTCTTACGTTGCGCTCTTCCCTTGTGTTAGCATTGATATGCCTCTCAAATAGAGCGATCAAGAGCCAGTTGGCAGCTTCATTTCTAACTGCAGTGTCTTTAGCAGGTGAACTGAAAGACTAGTCAACTGGAAATTTTGTATCTGTGTGATGGATTATTTTATTCATATTGTTAAGATTCACTTAGACTCCGGGAGAGGAAGTTCCATGAGGGCAAAGCAGCACTGATTTGTCTGTGAAACATGAAACTGCCTGAAAATTTTGCAATTATCTCTGGATTGTCTTTGTTTTAATGTCTACAAAAATGCTAACCTTTACTCTGTGTTGTTTTTAACTTCATTATTATGTGAACATAGATATAAGAGCATAGGGGCAGTATTTCCTTTCTGGGAAAAGGAGGCTGAGGTTTGGTGGTTCGTGTGGTGAGTTGTGCTGTTATGAAGGGCATTGTGGATGGAGGGCTCTCCTGTGCCTTTTGGGAACTCTAGTGCTTATTTTTGAGTACGGCAGGGTGAAAAAACCTGCTGAACCTGTCATCCAGAAACGATGATGTGGCTAAAAGAGTCCCTGAGTATTTAAGGAATATTTAATATTTAGTATTTATTCCGGAAGTTGAATTTTCTGGTAGTATTAATGTTCTCTAGCAAAAACATAGAAAAGATTGTGTATCAGGAATGCATTTAAAAACAATACTCAACGCAGATCTCAGAAGTATGTCTGGAGGATGCTGAGAGAAATTCCTTTGTGCTAGACAATGGGTTTTAACAACAAAAAAGTTATTTCATGCTTAGGAAGGAAAAATAAAGCATCTGAAAACTATATAAAAATGCTAAAAGGGAACAAGATTTCAGTATAGGCTAGAGAGTTGCTGTGACTGGTGCTATGGACTGGAAAAACAACCCTGTTTCCCATGGAAGACAGTCCTTAATTTTGCCACTTACTTCTGCATCCTGTATAATGGCGCAGTTAGCTATCAAAATAGTCCTGCCAGAAGATGATCCAGAAGACCCAAAAACATCTACCTTACTGGGAATGTTTTTTATATAATTCTTTAATGTGCCATTAGAAATAGTTTCTTAATGTATAATTTTACACATGCTTAATTTGTATTGTATTGGTTTAGAATAATTACTTTGGCTTTGGATCCAGAATAGTGGCCATCTAACATAAAAGTAATTCTATTTCTGCATTTATTTTTTGATTTTACACCAAATTTCTAATACTGTAACTGATATGAGATTCTTGCATTCATTTTCTTATCAGTGTGTATGATCATCTGTAATCTGTATTAATGGCAATATGACCATTATTCAGCTTTGAAATAAATGAGTTTAGAAAATATTTCCATGATAACAATGCACAGTGAAGAAACCTGAAAAAAACAAAGTGTTATTACACTTACTTAATATCATAAGTATGTTGACTTAAGTCCCGCATCTGTGTTTTGAGAAGAGTGAGAAGGAAAGTTGTGGTTTTATTTCCTTTTTGGTTTTTTTTGGAAGCATTCAGAAGATAGACATTTTAGTTTCCAAAATGTGGGTGGAGAGTTCTTGCAATTCTTTCTTGTCGAACCAGACAGATAACTTTAAATGTATTTTTAATTTGGTAGTCAGGTGACGTTTTGCTGTGGGGAGGAAAAGAAAACTAAGGGGAACATACGTGGCTTCTTGCTGCCACCCCAGGTACCTGTGGCATGTCCCCTTAGCCATCGATGGATTGTCCTTTCCCACTGTAGATTGTTTGTGCAGACACTTAGCTGAATTTTCCTAGAGTTTATATATCCTGCCTCCCCCACCAGAATGGCGTAGCTTCTGACTGCCCTTGTGTAGAAAGAGAAGCCGGGCAGTGTTGCTCATGTTATGAAGAGAAGCCAGTCTAGACCTTTGAGCTGATAATTCCCTGGCACTGAAACATGAGTTTTTCAGCCCGTGACTGGTCCAGATGGAGATGAGAGAACACTCCACCCCTTCTTTGGAACATATTCCTAACCTCTTCCCATTCTATGAATCGATGCTTTTCTGAAGAAACAATGGGAAATGAATAATTAAAATGTATTTATTGTAAATAGTTTAGCATAATTTTAGTAAAACAAAAAGTTGTTTGCTTTCTTTTCCTTGATTTATTACTCTAATACAATGTTGGCTTTAGCATTATATTTCACTCAGCTATCTCACTTTTTTTTTGAGACAGCTTAGGTCCACTGCCTAGTATTGTTTTTGTGTAAAGAGAATTAAACAGAGATAACATTCAGCTAACTTTAGTTTCCACAGAAAATATATCAGACAATATTTGACCAGTGAGAATAGCTTCAAGCAAATTTCAGTGTAACAGAAAAAATAGATCAAGAGTCCATTTTGAGCAAAAGAAGATGGAAAAAAAAGTTGTAGATAATTCTACCTTTGTCCATTTTCAACCTTATTTTATAGTTTGGAGGGATGGTGGATTAATCCAAATAGTGCATTGTGGAAATTAACATCTATAATCGGGTAGCATTTTGAAACCATACAATTTTAGAAGTAAATTAATATTTTATTAGATAATGTAATACTTTTTAACTACAATTAGTGACAATTCAAAATAGTATGTGAACACAATTGCAGTAAAATATGACAACTCAGTATTCTCGCATCATGTCTCTGAGGATTCTGCATGTCACTTTTCTCATGTTAACTGGCAGTTTTATTTCTTTTATATCTTTTATTTCCCTTTTATTTCTTGAAAGGCAGCTACAAAAATTTAGGTAGGTGGGAGGTTACTTTTTGAAAGTTTTAAGTCAAATTTTGAACTATACTTGCATTTATTACTTTGCAGAATCTGTTTGTCCGACAAGAATTCCAGTGGCAGCTCGAGATGAAAAAGGATTTGACATTCTTGTAGGATTAGGTGTGAAGAAAAAGGTTAAAAAGAGAATTCAAATACCAACCACTAATGCAAAAGCTTATGAAGTAACCTCGCGTGTTGACCTGTCAGAATTGACAAGGTATTTAAATTTATAAATACACTTCTAAATTTAATAAGATTTTTTTGTTTGCTTAAAGTGAGACTTATTTTAAGATTTATGCAAATATTCAAGTGCTGTCTTTTTTTTTCCCTTTTCCACCTTATTTAGGAATGTGTTTCCAGAAGGTCTGCCTCCATCCTATGTGTTTGTTTCCACTCAAAGATTTAAAGTAAAAAAGACGTGGGATTTGTGGAGAGTTTTAAGTCTGGATAAGAGACCACAGATAGCAGTCACTGTTAATGGAGAAGATAAAACATTATCATTCACTACAACAAGTTTAATAAATGGCACACAAGTTATTACTTTTGCTGCACCTCATGTAAAGGTAAGCAGTAAGTCATTGTCGTGCTGGAATACTCGTTTAAGTAGACATTACTCCTTTGCCCTTTACATTTTTTAAAATAGCATTGTCTTATTTTGGGCTGCTTGCGCATTTAAAAATCGATGGGGGGGTACCTTACCAATGTTTCCAGTGTGTCCATGGTGATTGTGACTATAAATGCTTTGCAGGTGCTTTCTATTCAGTAGTTTCCAGCAGGTAATTGTGAAGATCACAGAGGCTTTTTTTCACACAGCTCTTTGCTTAAGATATGCCGGAAAGTATTTTCTGCCTTTGATATGAAGACTAGAAAATGTGAATCAAAATAGTTCATTTTTAGCGGGAGTTTTTGTTAAGTGTCTAAATTCCTTGAAAATACATAATGACAGAAGTAACTTTCTTCTCCAGAAGAGTAAATAGCAGCTTAGAAAATAAGAGTTCAATCTGGATTTGTCTAGTTCTCTGTTGAATAAAAGTTCTTTTCAGCTACTTACTTTTCTCACTAAAGGGATTCCCCTCTTTGGGCAAACCAATTTTATTGTCTTCTGGTGTAATCTGAAGGTTCTCCTTCAATCTTTCTTCAGTAATTTTCAGTGAAGTATTCAACTCTTGTAGGAAAGATTATGTCGGTTGCAGGTGAGGCAGAGGGAAGGAGATAGATTGAGTGTCTCTACTTTTGCATTTGTGGCAGTATAGGAATATGCAGCCTGGAGATTCCCATTCCTACTGCAGGGAGTATTATTTAAGTGAACAAAGAGGGATGCTTCTGAAGACACAGTGGGAAGGATTTACTGCTGGAGTGCTTCATGGCCAAGTGGGTTCAACTTTTCTGGGAAGCAGTGGCCTGCATTTGAATCCTTACTCCAAATCAGGCTGAAGGAATTTGAAATATAAATCCTCAGAGAAAAAAGGACTCCTATCCAAGAGAAGGTTTTAACTACTAAGCTTTTGCTAGGGAGAGGTATTTTATTTTTCTGTTATGGACTGGAGAATTTTACTTTTTCTTTCCAAATTTCCTCTGCCTTTTTATAATTATTTGTATGTGAAATAATTAATTTTTTTTTAAGAAGCAGTGTTAAACTTGATTTACTGGAAATTGTTAGAAAATTCAGTTTCAAGTCAATCAAAAAATCTGTATTTAATTGTTTCTGGCAGCTACAGTGACAAATCAATCTTATTCCTGCAGTCCCAGCTATCCATGAACTTCACCATGAAAAGGAGACTTTTGCTTTTTTTTCTTTTGTCTTTCTCCATGCTTGTATTGCTGTTATGGAGAACAATAATTTTATGCCCTTTTTAGAGCTGTATGTCTTTAAATGCATTATAAATATCGCTATGCTTTTAATGAACCTTTTTATTTAATAAACCTGTGTGATAATTTATCACTTTTACTCAGGAGAATGGAGATGCTATATATTCTGATCTGTTGTTTATTTTGTCTTGTAATGAGACCCATTGTAAATAAGTAAAAACCCAATCTACAAATGAAAATTAATTAGAAGCAGAGGTGCTACGTAAGGGTGTATGCTATTAAGTGAGGTAAGCTTAATTTCTGTTTATGTCTACAAAAGGTAACAAAGATATATAACATACTGAAAGATGTATGTTTCAGTTTACTTTTATGTATGCCAACTTAGCGGGGGATTAATATGTATTAAATTTAGCTGTATAAAAGATAAGCATCTAGTCTAGGTTAGGCTGAAGAGTGAGATTGTTTTTGAAATTAATGGATAGTCTCAAGAAGAAGGCATTTCTTCCCATGTTGAATTTAATTTCTAAGGTAGGTGAGATAAATCTTTAAAGGTATCTCTCATTTGCTATTTCTTACAGAACTATGCTATTTGTTTAAACTGAATCTTAAGCTTTAGATACCTGAGGTTTTGTGAGATAATGAATGTAATATTTGGTTTATTCATTGCAATGTTGTGATTCTTTCTGCCAATATCATGTCATCTTTAAAATTCTTTCCATAAGAGATGAAGTAGAAAAACTTTCAGATACCAATTTGTTTTCGCTATGGTTTAAGATCTGAAGTGTTTGAGACATTATATCACTACTGAAAAAAAGGCCTCTGGCTTCATATTTTTAACAAATACAGGTTTGAGCACATTCAAGATCATAGCCTGAAGGAAAGCTATGTTAGTTATAAAATAATTATGAAATAGGGATTGATTATTACCAAATATTATCTTTGCAATTATAATATTACTTGGCAAATAATTTTTTGCCTATACAGTTTACAATTTTTTGTATGACAAAACCTGAAACATTGATCATCTCAACCATTAACAGTAGTTTAAGTACTGAAGTGCAGTTTTATTGTTATTTAAATTGAAGACATTTTGTTTCAAACAATTCTGTTTTCTTCACTTTTCTTAGATACTGTTTGATGAAGGCTGGCATCAAATTCGTCTCTTAGTAACAGAAGACTATGTAACTTTGTATATAGATGACCAAGAAATTGAAACGAAGCCATTACATCCTGTTTTAGGTATTTATATCAGTGGCCTAACCCAAATAGGAAAGTATTCTGGAAAGGAGGAAACTGTACAGGTAAGCATATGCTAAAACCACAATAATTCAGAAATTCTACAGTAGGTTAACATTGCATTGGTGCCCTCTGTTTTCTTGAGCGTACTCTTCTAATTTACACTAGGCTGAAATTTAATATACAAAATTTTAATAGTTAAGAGGGAACATAACTGGTCAGGAGGACTCAGCACAACTGATATATCCTGTGCAGTGGGTGCTTAATTGGTCTCACTGACTTCCAGGGGCATTCGTTTTTGCTGAAACACAAATTTGATGCAACGTGGTCACCCAAATTTGGGAAACAGTGTCTCAAAGCAGAGGATTTCCTTTGTGCTTGACACTTGCCTATGATTTCCATCCATCAGTGTATGGGTTATGCTGGTAAAAGAGGGAGAACAGCATTTTGGTGAAGTTTCTGTCTCATCACTAGCTATGAAGAAAGTACAAGGTGTAACAACTCTGTTTCTGTCGTACTGCAAATATTTGATACTCAGACTGCCACTGTTTGATTCTGCTGTGCTGGAAACCCCGCCTTGAAAGCCCTGTACCACGGTTCTCCTCTATTCTGAGGAACGTTATAGTCCTTTTGCCTTCAGCCCTTTGCAGACACCAAAAAGCTGGTTAAAACTTCAGGCTGTATAGGTAAAGGCTGTGTAGGCCAGTGGCGAAGACTATTATGTTGACAGCGTTCTATATGTTGGCTAAATAGATTGTTTCCTTATATTTATAGCAATACGTTAATGACATTACTAATTAGACTAATAGTAGTGGAAACAATACTAAGAAATACTGAATTACATAAGTAGAAGTTATTTTTAGTTATTTTGAAAGCTATGCTTTTTTTGTACTCTAATTTCATGATCTTCACTGCTCCTATTAAAATATATTACTGTGTTTTGCATTATCTTCATTAACTCTCTTCGGATGTCTTTACTCAGTTACTCCTGAATTTTATGTATTTTTTGCCAGGCTTCAGTTCTATTATTATCATATTCTAAAAGTGTACATGGAAACTTGGATGACACACTGTGTGTGTTACTCAGCATTTCTGGTAGTACCATTGTCTGTATACTAAAGTACCCCTTTGAGAAAAACACTCATTGCAAGGAAAGGAGAGATTTCAGAATTGTAATCAATCTACTCATGCATTTTCTCTGTTGCTGCAGGATTATCCCATTTTTATAGTTTTGTGAATTCTAAGATTAGAGGGTTGGTTGGTTGTTGTTGTTGTGTCTTGTTTTTTTCTCTTAAGTCACTGCAGAAATGGGACTTTCATATATTCCCAGTAATACAGTTTCTGAGTTAAGGAATGTTAGTAGCAAGACATGTTATCTAAAATAAAAATGAAAACATTTTTGGAATGTTGATCTGTGTAAGATCCTCTTCTGATAGTGTACAGCAAGAAAAGTAGAAAATCTGCCTCAGGTTGCAATTTTATATTTCCAGATGATTTCTATGATCTAAAAATAAGGTTACTTCTTTTCCCCACTTTCTCAGACTGCAATGCATTCTGCAAAGCATTAACAATCAAAATTTGCCAGGATATTTCTATTTAAACTATGATTATAGAGAAATATTTTAACGAATCTGCATACCACCTTTCAGTGAAAAGGTATTTTGAAATCCTTTGAGAAAGAAATCAGTTGGAGTTGGATACAAACTGTGATACAAGAATCTTCTTCAGAGGTGCTTTGGTGAATTTTCATTCTCTTTCTGTGCTCTGAATCAGATGTTTTCTACTGATATTTTGCAAGTGTTCTTGGTTTAATTAGGATCTTACTGGCTGAAGTGCTGTCCAGTATGACGATAAACTTGTGAATATACATAAGTGTTGTGAATTGTAGACATTTTGAATTTGAA
This sequence comes from Pluvialis apricaria, assembly GCA_017639485.1. Classification (NCBI taxonomy): domain Eukaryota; kingdom Metazoa; phylum Chordata; class Aves; order Charadriiformes; family Charadriidae; genus Pluvialis; species Pluvialis apricaria. The sequence goes on from CM030009.1 coordinate 102,182,267, forward strand.
AACACATATTACTAGGCGTGGTATTAACAGACTCAATTTTCTGTGCCTTTTTCCACTGATAGTCCAACTTACAGTCTATGATTTCAAATAAGTGTAACAGGGCTTTTTTCTCTTTGCAGTCATGATAGTTTATGCTAGAAAAACTGACTTAAGTGTTTTCATTTTTCTGGACTATAGCGACAGAGCAGAATGACAGAAACATTTGCTTGCCTGGTGCAGGTGTTTTTATTGGTTGCCTTTTAAAGCTTTACCTTATACAGCTAAACTCCACATCAAATTCTTTCAAGTGTCAGGGATACCTTCTGATGCTTCACCAAAACTTACTAATCTTATATCTAGGTCAGAGCAGAAACATCGTCCCAGGACTGTTTGAGTAAAAACAGTCCTCTTCAGGGATCTGCTTGGCAGGGGGTGGAAGCAAGGATAGGTATGCTGGGAGGAATACAGAGAAGTTGTCTGAGCAGCCGGGGATCGGGCTAGGAAACCTAAAGTCCAGACAGAGTTAAATCTGGCCAGGGATGTCAAGGGCAACAAGAAAAACTTCTACAAGTACGTTAGTGATAAAATGAAGACTAGGGAAAATATGGGCCCTCTCAAAAGGAAACGGGAGACCTGGTTATCTGGGATATGGAGAAGGCTAAGGTACTCAACGACTTTTTTCCTGAGTCTTCACTGGCAAGGGTTCTAGCTACACCGCACAAGTCGCAGAAGGCAAAGGCCTGGGAGAATGAAGAACAACCCACTGTAGGAGAAGATGATGTTCAAGGCCATCTAAAGAACCTGAAGGTGCACAAGTCCATGGTACCTGTAGAGGTGCATCCACGGGTCCTGAGGGAACTGGCGGATGAAGTTACTAAGCCACTATCCATCATATCTGAGAAGTCATGACAGCCCAGTGAAGTTCCCACTGACTGGAAAAGGGGAAACATAATGCCCATTTTGAAAAAGGGAAAAAAGGAACACACGGGGAACTACAGACCAGTCACTCTCATCTCTGTGTGTGGCAAGATCATGGAGTAGATCCCCCTGGAAACCATGCTAAGGCAAATGGAAAATAAGGATGTAACTGGTGACAGCCAACAAGGCTTCACTAAAGGCAGATGGTGTCTGACAAATTTCGTGGCCACCTATGATGGGAGTTACAGCGTTGGATAAGGAAAGAGCAACTGATATCATCTACCTGGACTTGTGCAAAGCATTTGACACTGTTCCGCACGACATACTTGTCTCTAAATTGGAGAGACATGGATTTGACAGATGGACCACTCAGTAGGTGAGGACTTGGCTGGACAGCCGGAAGCAAAGAGTTATGGTCAGCAGCTCAATGTCCAAGTGGAAATCAGTGACAAGTGGCATTCCTCAGCAGTTGGTATTGGGACCGGAGCTATTTAACACCTTTGTCGGCAACATGGGCAGTGGGATTGAGTGCACCCTCAGCAAGTTTGCAGATGACACCAGGCTGTGTGGTGTGGTTGACATGCTGGAGGGAAGGGATGCCATCCAGAGGGACCTGGACAGGCTGGAGGGGTGGGCCCGTGTGAACCTCATGAAGTTCAACAAGGCCAAGTGCAAGGTCCTGCATGTGGGTTGTGGCAATCCCAAGCACAAATAAAGGCTGGGTGGAGAATGGATTGAGAGCAGCCTTGCCAAGAAGGACTTGGTGGATGAGCTGGTAATGTGCACTCTCAGTCCAGAAAGCCAACATCATCCTGGACTGCATCAAAAGAAGCATGGCCAGCAGGTCGAGGGAGGTGATTCTGCCCCTCCGCTCTGGTGAGACCCCACCTGGAGTACTGCGTCCAGCTCTGAGGCCCCCAACATAGGAAGGACATGGACCTGTTGGAACGAGTCCAGAGAAGGGCCGTGAAGATGATCAGAGGGCTGGAGCAACTCTCCTATGAAGATAGGCTGAGAGAGTTGGTATTGTTCAGCCTGGAAGCCTTATTGCAACCTTCCAGTACTTCCAGTACAAGGGGGCCTACAGGAAAGATGGGGAGGGCCCCTTTATCAGGGACTGTAGCAACAGGATGAGGGGTAATGGTTTGAAACTGGAAGAGGGTAGATTTAGACTAGATATTAGGAAGAAATTCTTTACTGTGAGGGTAGTGAGACACTGGAACAGGTTGTCCATGGAAGTTGTGGAGGCCCCATCTGTGGAAGTGTTCAAGGCCAGGTTGGATGGGGCTTTGAGCAAGCTGGTCTAGTGGGAGGTGTCCTTGCCCATGGCAGGGGGGTTGGAACTAGATGATCTTTAACATTCTTTCCAGCCCAAACCATTCTATGATTCTGTGATTCTATGAAAAAGGAAAAGGTTGGTTTTGCCTGCGCTGTTGGAACTTGTTTCCCGATGATATTGGCAGCCAGTGTAATCCGTGCTGTGCGTGTTTCGATTTATTGCCAAGGATTAGGGGTGATGATTTCTATTATTTTAGAAAAGAAAATCTTGGATTGATTTTTTTTTTTAAATAATTCTGTTACAGAATGTTTAATTGGTTTCACATATTAATTATTGTGAGTAGCCTGACTAGAAATGTTTCTACATCTTGAATTGATTTTTAGCTGAAGTGGACACACAGAGCTTCCAGTTTCTCTTGCTTTTTATTATTTTCCTCATTTTTTGAAACTTGTGGATGGTATAATTTAAGAAGAGTATAGTTTAAATGAACTTAATATCAGACTGTTAACACTTTCTCTAAAAAAGTATTTTATCTTTTGAATTATAGTTTGATATACAAAAACTGCGAATCTACTGTGACCCAGAGCAAAATAATCGAGAAACAGTCTGTGAGATCCCAGGATTTGTGAGTATGATAGATACATTTTTGAGGACTACCTGGCATTTTTTTTACAAATCACTCTTTAAAGCTGACTCAGTGAATTCTTAAAAGGAGTTGATACATTTATTCACCTGGTGCAAACAAATGCTTGTTACCTGTACAACATCAAGTGACACTGAACTTGTCTGTTTTCAGCCGTATTTTTGCACAAATGTATTTTAGAAGTTTTTTTAGTTTAGATATTTGATGATGGAAATTTGACAGTGGTATAGAAGAATCTCAGAATCTTCTGTTACAATTTAAGATTTTAAACGTCATAAATTGATAAAACGACTAGGTTACAGCAGTGTAAAATACTTTAAATATTACTTTTTAACTTATCTGATATACTTCTTGCTACTTGTCAGGTCATTTCATCTCTGAAATTTTTGTACATAACCAACAAACATATATTTTTAAATCCCCTTTTCCTGTCAGAAGTATCTTTGATGCTGTCTGTGTTAAACATCCCATTAACTGAAATGTTGGCAAGATCTCCTGAAGTATGTTATGGATAAGACAAAAATAAAATCCTATTCGGGATTTTATGGTTCGTGTAGACATTTAGCAATCTTATGGGGATCCTTTGACCCTCTCTTTGCCCTCTTACATGGAGTTAATTATGCAATGAAATGTAAAACACATACAAACAGATTTGGTAACTATTCATGACACACAGCCGGAGCCAGATTTTCAAAAGCATTCAGCTCCTAATCTCAAAATATAACCAAGAGATTGTTTTATATGTACAGTTTCCTTCAAAATGTCCTCCTTTGGTGTCTAAAACAAACTGAGCTAAAGATAATCAAGACACCAGTGTCTTACTATGTAAGCCCATATTCTTTATGTTATGATTTGTTTTAGTGTTAGGACCATTTTTACAATTTGACAATAGAACTCATAAATCTTCAACATCCAGACATTTTATTTTTTGTCAGACTTGCACAGACCCCCAGCTAGTCTGTTTTTCTTCTATTTATTTGGGGCCAGTGTGCCTGTTGCCATCGGCCCCCTTATTTGGGCTTTTTCAAAACTCACAGCTTTCATTTAAGTAACAAGTAGGTGGATGGATTATTAGCTGTTCTGAAATCTGACTGCGTGTGTCAAGAATTAATGGATTCGGGAACACTTTTGTAAAGTTAGTTTTAAATCCTGAAGTATTTTTAGTATTTGGCTATTTAACTGCACCACATATCTCCCTGCTTTTTACAAAATAGAAGTAGGATATGAAAAGTAAGTAAATGAAAAAAAATTTTTGCATGAAGAAAGCAAACGCTAAAAAGTCCATCATATCTTGCCTTCTCTGCAATTTGGCAAGAAGTCCAAGCAAAAAGATAGCTTTTTGACAGTTTAGTTTCACTTGCTGTTGTAAATTAAATTTGGACTTTACCCATGAAATTCTGGACTCTTTCATAAAATAAAAATGTTGGATGATCTCCAAGGAGGAATATGTGGTTTGTGGTTGTATTCTGTGAGAGTGTGGTTGTCTCAGAGCTCCTGAACTAAGCAGTACGTGAGGGCTGTACGTACTAATTACAGCCTGAATTCATCCCCTTTCCCAAAGATACCTAGCTGCATAGTAATTTTTAGCTCCCTCTATGATGCATGGTGAAAGATAACCTTCTCTACAGGTTGCCTAAGATGAAAATTGAATACAGAGGAAGCTGTCTCTCTCCACAGACTCTGTATGAAGTCTGTGATGACTGTGTGCATTAGAAAACTCCTGTACATGGTGCAGCTAATGGTGGCTACTAAACCATTAAGACAGACAGTTTCATGGTTGGTATGCTGAAATATTTGGGGATGGATTGTTCTGTGGTGTTACAGATACTGGAAAACTCGATTCAATTGATAGCAGAGTCTAATGCAGTCACGCAGGAAAGCAAGAAAAAGCTAGGCTTGCCTCTGTGCTGCTGTATGTTTTCCCAGATGCTGTATTCAGGCAGAGATCAGAGATTTTAGAAATACTTTGGAACATTCTCTGACATGAATGAGTAAGCAGAGTATTTTTTTTATAAGACCTTACTCCTGGAAAAAGGTTTGACCCAAATCTAAATATTTAGTGTGTAAATATTTACATGGTTCAGTATTCATTATAGTTTTGCCATTGCCTTTTAAATATTGCTACCGGTAGCTTCTGTTGAAAGACCCTTAAATGAAATAAACTAAAAATTCATATGCATTGATAGCGGCTGCACGTAAGTCTAAGAATGTCTAAAATTTTGAATTACAATCCGTTGACGGTTACAGCCCTAAATTTATGATTGTTTTTTGTAGTGTTTACAAATGAATGGATTTTGCTTATTACAAATATTGCTGTACTCTTAAACTGTTTTTCTTCTTGTTTCAGAATGGAGAGGTAGGCTCAATCCTAAACTGCTCAAACTCAATTTAAGGTAGTATTTGACTTTATATAAACTTATTCTTATTCTAGGGAATATACACTTTGTTTTGAAAAGTGGACAGAGGTTTGCTAAGCTTAAAAGTGCTGGATTTCCGTTAATTGAACTTTAGTGAATAGACAAATTAAAAATCAATTTTCTGAAGAAGCCCACGTTTATTAGAATAAGTGGCCTGATTTTTTTCCCCAGTTCAATTCAGTTGCTCTTATTTGCAGGGCTGGATGCTGTTGCAAAGTGAATGGGGATATCTACAGTCAGGTACCTGTTACCTGCATCATGCTAATGGGAGCTCCCTGAAGGGGAGCTTGTTTGAAGACTTAATATGATAGCTTCTCTTACCATCCTCATAACTCCACTGGGTACCATTGCAAAGCAAATGTGGATTTGTGTTTTGATCAATGAGTTGACCCTGAGAAAGAGTTCCATTCAGAGAACATTGTAAAAGGTCTGCATTATTTTAGAAAATATGAGTAAAAAGTTATAGGAAGTGTTTTAGATAATAAATACAAAATCTGCTTTTTTTTTGTATCTTGAATTCTTAAAATTTTGCCTTTCCATAGCTCTAAGAACTTGCTGGGTGAAAAAGAATTCACTGAATCGAACTTCAGCGTATAGATTTAGTACAGATGCATTTTAATTTTGAGTGCCTGACCTTGGGCAAATGGAGTTGACGTAGTAGCTCTCCCCTTGCCTGCCTTGGTAAACCACTGAGGTTTCATGTGGTCTCAATGGTGAGAAATAAATACCTAAAACCCCCCCAAAATCTGTAGAGGGTGATGCGGTCTGCCAAGGTTTAGTGTTTACCACTGTTTGTATAGGGAGCATAGTTTGGAGGAGGTCACCTAATGGTCTTTGGAGGATGGGCACCCTGGGGGTCAGGACTCGTGACTTGTAGGAGTCAGTGGTAGCAGCCATGCCCCACCTTTCGTCAAGTACCTTTGTAGTTGGGACACATGCCCAGGACATAGGAGACTTGGGCTTTATATTCTTTTCAGGCTTGCTACAGGATAGCATGCCATCATTTGTGGTCATTGTGCTATACATAATATTATTAGATTCTTTTTTACAAACTTTAACTAAACAGATAATTGATCACACTTCAAATGATTAATATCAGTTAGCTTAGAAGAAGAGTTTTGTGTGATGTTGCCAGATTTAAAATTATCAAAATATATGACAAAATATTTGTGGAAAGGCAAATAGAGTTTCACATATCAGTCCAGTATTGGTACTTAATTTTTTATTTATTTTTTTTCTGCATGAAATGATGAATTCATGCATGCAAAGTAGTTGGAGAGCAATATTCAGGTAAGCAGAAGTTCCAGCTGAACAAAGGAGTGAAAGCCAGGACCTACGCAACCTAAGGAAAATCAGCTTCGCATAATGTTATGATAGTTTGTTGAAGGCTTTTGGCATGTGTATTGATGGTTGGTTTCACTCTTGATAGTGCATGAATGGTCCTAGTGATGTAGGCTCAACGCCTGCCCCCTGCATATGCCCACCAGGAAAACAAGGACCTCCAGGCCCCAAAGTAAGTTTCCATTCTGTCTTATTGAGTGTACACGACTCGTTTTTTTACTTTCTTTTTTTTCCCAAATCTTTTGTTTGCCAGTCATAGACAGGCAGATTAAAAAAGTAGGGGACAAATTCTCCTAGTTCTGGTTTCTAGCGCATGAATATAGTGATTAGGATCCTCAAGGCCAGGTTTTGCTGCCATAACTCCTAATAACACAAATACATCTTTCATATTTTAAGAAAGATGCTCATGGATATAAAATTGTGTTTCCTTGCTACTTTTCAGCAAATGATCTTGCACTGTTAATTGTTTAAGAATGAAATAGTTTGCTCATAGAAGTCTTTTAATGTAGAGTTTTTTTTCCTTCTTTGTTAAAGAATGGACTAGATTCTTACAGGGAGAGTTCCACCTTACCTGTTCTGATGGCCTCCCTTCTGTGTTGGTGAAGGATTAAAATGAGAACCAGACTTGAGTCTCATATGTCTAACAGGGGAAACTCAAATCCTTGGTATTTTTCTGTATTACCTTTCTCAGTAACTGTGCCAAGCCGTGCTTCCAGAGTTACTAGCTTGCCTTTTAAGGGTAGAAAAGAAAATCCCAAACCGATTGTCTTTCATTAAGCAAATGATTAAAAAACCTTTACTCTCATTATATAAGGGATTAACAGTCTGATGCAGCTATCTCAAGTCAAAAGGCTTTTTTGCTACAATGGTAAGGATTTCTAATCAGGGAACTGGAATCCACACGATGGAGATCATTATTATTTCACGTAATAAATTTTTTGTGATCAGATCGGGCAAATTATGTCTGACAAATTTGGTGGCTGCCTGCGACGGACTTACAGTGTTGGTGGATAAGGAAAGAGCAACTGATATCATCTACCTGGACTTGTGCAAAGCATTTGAAACTGTCCTGCACGACATCCTTGTCTCTAAATTGGAGAGACATGAATTTGACAGATGGACCACTCAGTAAGCGTGGACTTGGCTGGATGGTTGCACTCAATGAGTTGTGGTCCATGGCTTGATGTCCAAGTGGAAACCAGTGACAAGTGGTGTTCCTCAGCAGTCAGTGTTGGGACCGGTGCTGTTTAACATCTTTGTTGGTGACATGGGCAGTGGAATGGAGTGCACCCTCAACAAGTTTGCTGATGACACCAGGCTGCGTGGTGCGGTCGACACGCTGGAGGGAAGGGGTGCCATCCAGAGGGACCTGGACAGGCTTGAGAGGTGGGCCCATGCCCACCTCATGAAGTTCAACAAGGCCAAGTGCAAGGTCCTGCATGTGGGTTGTGGCAATCCCAAGCACAAATACAGGCTGGGTGGAGAATGGATTGAGAGCAGCCCTGCCAGGAAGGACTTGAGGGTGTTGGTTGATGAGAAGCTCACCATGAACCGGTAATGCGCGCTTGTAGCCCAGAAAGCCAGCCTCATCCTGGGCTGCATCAAAAGAAGCATGGCCAGCAGGTCGAGGGAGGTGATTCTGCCCCTCCGCTCTGGTGAGACCCACCTGGAGTACTGCATCCAGCTCTGGAGCTCTCAGCACAAGAAGGACATAGGCCTGTTGAAGCAGGTCTAGAGGAGGGCCATGAAGATGATCATAGGGCTGGAGCACCTCTCCTATGAAGACAGGCTGAGAGAGCTGGCGTTGTTCAGCCTGGAGAAGAGAAGGCTCTGGGAAGACCTTATAGCAGCCTTCCAGTACTTCCAGTACAAGGGGGCCTACAGGAAAGATGGGGTGGGCCTGTTTATCAGGGAATGTAGTGATTGGATGAGGGGTGATGGTTTGAAACTGAAAGAGGGTAGATTTAGACTAGATATTAGGAAGAAATTCTTTACTGTGAGGGTAGTGAGACACTGGAACAGGTTGTCCAGAGAAGTTGTTGAGGCCCCATGCCTGGAGGTGTTCAAGGCCAGGTTGGATGGGGCTTTGAGCAAGCTGGTCTAGTGGGAGGTGTCCCTGCCCATGGCAGGGGGGTTGGAACTAGATGATCTTTAACGTTCTTTCCAGCCCAAACCATTCTATGATTCTGTGATTCTTTGCTTCCCAGGGAGAAGGTTACAAGATCAGTTCTTTTTTGCTGTAGGTATTACTCCTGGAGAGCAGGTATCTGGGCTTGTAGCCACTGTTTTGTGGAATGTTAAGGTTCCTCTCTGCTAATTTTAAAATGCTCTTTCATATCTTTGGCTTGTTAATATATTTACTTCTCCATAGGGTGACCCTGGGCAGCCTGGCAATCATGGTTATCCTGGTCAGCCTGGTCCAGATGGTAAGCCTGTGAGTACTAAAAACTTAGTCATATATTGTAAATGCAAAACTAACAAGAGAAAAAACATGTACCACTGATACCAGATTTTCAAATTTAGATGATTTTGTCTCCGTTCTTTGAAATTGTGAGTGTCACTTGAGCACTATCTGAATGTAACAGTTCTATGAATATGTTAATCATAGTATTTTTGTTTCAAGCTAAAATATTGTAAATATGATAGCATGAGTCAGGCACTGTTGTAAAGCAGAGAACAGGGTATGAGTGCTCCTGTGGGACTTTGCATCAGTTTGCGGCAGTTAATCACCTTCTGTCTTTACTGCTTAAGAATTTTTGCATTAGAAAGCACTTTAGGGTAGCTAAAATCCTGTCTATTTTGTTTTAGGGATTACTTCTCATGTTTAAGCTTTGTTCATTTTAATTTCTTTTTAGGCTGCCTTAAGTAGTCCATCAAAATCTGTAGATATGCATATACAGTGTTAAAAATATAGATTTTTTGCAGTTCTAAACATTATGTATTAAAACATGCATCATAAAAATACTGGTATTTTTCTCTTATCCTAGAATTGATTTTTTAAGCTGGTGTTCCATTAGTATGGATGGTAAAGGCTGGAAAAAAGCAGATGAATAACATACGTCCCTAAAATAAAACTGTCAGTTTTGGCAATGGCTTGTCTGGTGTTTGTGGCTAACATTTTTTATTGTAATAAAATTGTAATAAAAGCAAATAAATATATAAAAATAGCCTAAGGTTTCATTAAAAAATATATTAGATCTCTGAATGTAATTGGAAGCCTCTAAGATATTGACAGCCAAGCTTCTCTGTTGAGTAAGGTTTTGTTAACAGCCTGCAGTCTCTATATCACCAAAGCAGTAGTGTGAATGTGCCTCTGGTGTGTTAAGTGAAGGCAGGCCAAAAGCTGGGAGGCTTGACCACCCATGTTTCTTTTCTAAAAATGTGGCCCCTGATGTTGCTTAATATTCATTAGAAGCTATTTTATTTATATTAAAAAATAGAAAAAGAAAATTGAAAAGGTAAAAGCCAGTTGGGAGCATTAAAAATAATTTGCTTCTGAAAAGAGGATAATTTCTCTGCTTGGATAACAAAAACAGGAAAAGAAAAGTGCATGCACGTACTAGAAATTGTTAATTCATTGTAGGTTTTTATTCTTATTGTGAGGACTAAATTTTATGGTTGAGTCCTTATGTTGTAGTGTTATTTCGAAATCTCCATGGTGAAGTAGAAGAGAAGGTAAGCATGATGTCTTGAAATTCACAGAAAATACAATTAGGGAGGTGTCCTAATTGTCCTAATTAGGTGTCCTAAAAATGTAAGAAAATGTTGCAAAACATTAGAAAATATAAGTGGGTGAGTGGAGAGAAGACAAAATCATTTGTGAAAGTAACATTGGATTATGGTACTGGGAAACTAATAGCTATGGCTTTGGTTGAGACTTAGATGGGATATTAAGTTATTCTGGGCCATTTTGGGCCACAGCTAGAAAGACTTCCTTCTCTAGACAGACTAGAGAGACTTCAGAGAAGGGCAACAAAGGGCTGGATTGGACCTTTCAACTTCATTCTTTTAGTAATTTTCCTGTCCTGTGGAAAGATTCCTGAGGATATTGTAACTAATGGCAAGTCTTTCCCAAATCTGTCCTTGCTTATTAATTTTAGTACCTCTAGCATGTTATTCCTGCAAAAGAGGCACTACCCACCAACTTTGATGGCTTCATAAAAACACCCAATGTTCTATTTTTGTTAGAATTTTTAATAGTAGTAATATATTTCATTTCTGTGTCAGCTAAAGATGGAAACAGTGAGATTGATACTTACTTGGAAGTGTGTATGCTGTAAGGGTAATAAATATTACCAGTTACAAAGAGAAAGCTCCATGCTACATATTATAAAATGTTCGCGTTTCTCCTGTTTTGTTGCTTAGTTATTTGCTGGCCTTTTCTTAGGGATACCAGCTGGTTCATTTAACTGTGGTGATTCCTTTTGGAAGCAGAGTTAGTTTGATGGGAAAAAAATAGGCACTGAAAACAAGACATGCAATTATTTCTGAAAACTGAAAATTCCTCTGGTTTAAAATACTGGACTTGGTATATTGAAACCTGGCCATGGCAGCCCTGATGGCCCAGGACAGCAGTGAGTACATGAATTTTTCAGTAGTTCCACAAGCAAAGATCCTAATTTTTCCTGTGATATAAAAACATTTTTATACTTTTGCTTTTGTATTAAACAACTTTTGATAGCTATTATCTTCAAAGTTTTTTGAAACTAGAAATAGAGAAAAAATTGAAATTGTCAGTGCTATAAAATACTACATTTTGGTTCCAGACAATCATGAAAATACAGGTTTTAAAATGGGAATGGGTGGAATCTGAGCTGGGAGAGTGTGATCTAATCAGCATAACTTTTCAGTTGCTTATTGATGGTGCTTAAGCTTCTGAAGATTGGTCCTGTTCTCCTATACAAAGACAGGTATACAAACTGTCTCAGCCCGGAGTTTCATGGGAGAAGGTGTCCATCACAGTTTGACCATGCTGATTGCTAGAAGTAGACTTGCAGTATGGATAAGCATAGTCTTTAATCTAGCTAACTCTGATATTTTGAAAAATAAAGTGATATTTTGTAAGCTTTTGTGAAGCCAGAATGGACTAGATATTGGTAGGGAACTGTCAGTTTCCATCCTCTCTTTTAAAAACTAGATTAAGACTTTATTTCTGAAGTGTCCAGTCAGCTGCAACAGTATTGTTTTAGAAACTGTTATGACTTTCTCGTACTTCTATTAATAGGTTTCCAGTTCAATGCTATATATCTTCCCATAAGCACTGAAATTTGTAAGAGTGTGAATCATGAAGCAGAAATAAATTGATACTCTAGTCTTTCTGTAATTTTGTATTCTGGCAGTTACCTTTTTTTTTTCCTGCGAGTGAGTCATGATGTGCATAGATGGGCATTCTCTGAACATAAAGCAGATTAACAAAAGTATGTCAGACAAGTAGAAGAGAATCAAAAAGCCCCGCGAAAGGAGAAGTGTTACCATTTTGCTGAATTGGGGTTCTTACGTTATTTGCAGTGCTTACAGTTAAATCTTATAGCTTTATTAACTGACTAATATTTTTTGAAAAATCAGCTGTAGCTTTTTGCACTTGTTCTTTGTGAGGACGTAATTGCAAACCTATTAGATCATCTGCAGCTTCAGCCAGTATATTATTGTTCCTTACAGTAGATTCTTGAGTGCTTTCCAGGCTAGCTTTTAGCTATGAATGATGGGAGACCCTTTAGATACACTGTGCAGGAAAACGGATTCCTCTCTCTGTCTTTTGCTTTCTGTTTTACTTATTTTATTGCTAGTATGACTTGCACATTTTCTGTGCTGTCAGTGATTTTTCCTTGTTTGAGATAACGTTGCTTATATGAATCTTTTCAGCTGTATCCCCTGGAGAACTCTGAAAAGCAAGCTCTTAATTCAGACAGCACAATAGGCTTACAGGTAGTTGTGTAGTCAGTGTTGTTTAATCAAATGGCTTTTGCATGAAAAGCTTTTCCTGGAAAGTCAGTCTTTTCTGTTCCCAAACACATTTTTATGTTCTTCTCTAAAGTTATTCCAGTTTGCCTATCTGGTATTCATTTTCTTGGAACAGTGTAACTGGTCAACAAAATGTTTCTTGCTCTGAGAAAGGTTTTAGGCATGCATTTTTATTACTATATGTAACTGCTTTTTAAAGTAAAACATTAAAGAAAATTTTGTTTATTGTTTGTGGGCTGGCTAGATTGCTGTAATACTTGGAGCTAGTTTTAGTCCAGAAGAATTCAAAACAATTCCCATGAATATCTTCAATATTACCGGAAAATAATTGTTCACCTGGTGTTACATAGTACAATGTTTGCTGTAATATTTGGGGAACTGAACATAAACATGACTAATTTTCAGCCATTCTTTAACTGTGCTTTTAAATAGCTTTGTTTATAGGTTCTTTGTTTTTTCCCTTTAATTCCCACCTCTATTTTCCATACTCTGATAGGTACAGAAAAGATCAATTGAAGTAACTGGAGAAAAGCACAAAAATGAGAAGCATAATAAGTAATGGAAATACATTTTTTTAATCGAAAATGTCATTTGGGAGACTTGAAATGATTAAATTGTCCTGTCAGGTGAAATAGCACTGGTAAATAAGCACAAGGGTAAAAATAGTATTTGAATCTCAACTGGAACTCATTTTAAGGGACATTATTCATCAGAAAGAAGCAGCTGGAGTAGTTGCTGGCCCTGAGAATGCTCAGCAGCCTGACTGTGCGGTCACAAAGCCATTTTTTATTCCAAAGGATACTTTATACATACTGGGGAAAAACTCAAGTTAAGGGGAGAAATAAATGAGCAGAGTCTATGCTGTGGTTAATAGAGGTGATAGGTTATCGGTCTGCTGAAAGAAATGAAAAAATACACTTATTTGTCAATTTTGAACTTTAAGCCCCGCAGGGGGCAAATCTGGACAATTTTCCAGTATTCCATCTAGTTTCATTCATGAAAGTTTGGAACTGTTTGGAACCATTTGCCTTGTCTTTACAGTGTCCGCAAGCAATAAGCAGTTTAAAAATAATCTGGTGAGACTGACTTTACTGATACACTCAAATACAGAGTTCATAAGGTATCAAAAGCCTCACATAATATGTAATTTCTGTTCATTCCAATATTTCTTAGAGTGTAGTCATTTGGTGACCAGCTGAAGGCTGAATCTTTTATGATGAACTTACTATAATGGCAATGGTCAGCTATTTCAACAGTACTTTTGGAATAAAAATGGGTAATAGCTTCTTGTATACATAGGATTACCTGTGCTATTGAATGGTTTTCCTGGTGATTTAAGTTGATATCTGCAGCTACTTTTCTCGGGAAAATTGCACAGACATAGTTGATAATTCAGCTGTAAAATGCTGCTCTCAATTCCAGAAAAATACATATTCCGTAGTAACACTGTGACCTTGTTATTCTTAGAGGAAATGTGTTTGCTCCATTCTGATTAATACAATCATGTAACGGCTTCACTGAGACCAACTGCTTTGAAACCAGGGAGATGCCTGATGCTGACTTGTGTTGCATACAGCTACCTGTTTCAGACAAAAGACCATATGACTTTCTTCGGCAGTGGCCCAGGGCAGATGATAAGGATGAACATCTAAGCAGCGAGCAGGAAGTTATAGTCCCTTGGTGCATCATCCCATCTCCCAGAAGTCTGAAGCTCAGGAACTTTTTAAGCTGGATTTATGACCTTTTAGTTAATAATCTTGATGGATTTTTTTCCTCTGTGGTGTTTGAGCCCAGAACATCATGCTTAGGTAAAATACACTGCTAGCGGCTCTGAGCTGTGAAACCCTTGGCAGATGACGGAGTAGCCAATGGAAGGAAGTGTAATCAAAGGGAGAAAAAATTAAACAGGCCAAACCAAACCAAAGTAAAAAAAGACAACAGACAAGGCGATGAAAACTCTTTTCTGTACTTTTACCATAACGTTCATGTGATTACAAATCTTTGATCAGGAGTCACCCCCAAATTTATGTTGGAGGGTAAAAGCTGCATTTAGTTACCTTTGTGATCTAATGCTGGATCTGCCCTTCATTTTCATGTTTTGGTATGTGCAAACAGAGGGGCTTCACTGCAGGCACAGTTCTGGTAGCCTGCAGAAGCAAATGCCACAAGAAGTCTTTCTGCAGGGCCTTGCTATTTAACAGAGGGAAGAGACAGATGACAGTTGTTCTGAGCTCCTGAGTTACCACTGCTTAAGAAAGTCCCAGAGAAAGGAGTAAGGCACAGGCTCCAAACAGACCTGCTGGAGAGGACTACCTGACTGATCCACATGTTCAAAGGGGCAGGAAAAAGAGAAAAGCAGTAGGCGGATGAGTATAGACATCTGTACTCACGGGAAGGTTGTTTCGGGGACGGGATGCGAGAAAAGCTCCTTGAGAAAAGGAGGAGGAAAAACTTGAGGCAAAAACATTAGATGATAAACAACAACTCAGAGAAAGGCTAAAACATTCAATTCAAATACATCAAGTACTTTCTAACATTTCTGTTGCCTTGCAGGATTTTAGTTACTGATATTGCCAGTGAGGGAGAAGGTCGTAGCATGACTGCAGATTTGAGTGTAGGCATGGATACATGTCTGAATAACTATAAGAAATTCTGTCCTTAAAGATGTAATGTGTTTTATGAAAAGGGTTTGAAAACTTCTCTTCTAATGTTTTAGATAATTGTGCTTTAAATGCACTAAAGATTTTCCACAAGAGACTTCCACAAGAGGTCCGCAGACCTCTCTGTCAGGATGTTTTCCTAACACCAAGTTAATTTTTTCTTTTGCAGTTGAATTCCATTATGCTTAGTTACATCACCCTAAATAGTTCTGTTTACTTAGTGTTTACGGTCCTTAAATATCTTTAGACCATTACTGTTGATCCTTGGCTACTTCCTAGCCAAATTGAGCTTGTTTACTTCTCCCTTGTCTTTCCCAAGTAGTCCTGTTGTCATGCCTTTGTCATTTATGTTGTTCAGTGACTTGAAGAGCTTTTCAGTTAGAAAGTGTGCAGTGCAGTTGTCATTGCCTTATCAGTATGTCCTCTATTTTTATTTTATATTTATCTGATGTGATACACCTATGAATGCTGTCTGAACTTCTGTCCTTTAGGTGTGCAAGTGCATTGAAGATACATTTCTGAGGTTTACTCTGCTATTGCACCTAAAAGTTCTTTGGAATTAATACTTATCATATGTCCCTCTTGCTCAATTTTTTTCCCTACAGGTAAACTAACTTTCATTTTCCAGCAAGGCTCTTAATTCACAGATTAGGACAGTATTGCTAATTTGTCTGTGTCCTTTATGTTAGTTCTTTAGCCAAAGAAGTCCATTCAACTTTCTCCTGGGAATTACTTGCAAATTATTGCCATTTTCTTTAAATTCCAAAGTTACATTTTATCTGTGATTTTTTTAAATACCTAGCCATCTGGTACAAAACTAAGCTTCTCAGTATCTTGCTGTTTATCACTTTGCCTTTACAGATTTTCAGGCACTAGAAATTTATCAGTACTGTTCTCACCCATAAAAAATTGAGAGGAAGTTTTTGTATGATCCTGATTTCAGTTGCACTGATGTAAAATAACGAATGAGAATATAAACAAAGTGCTGTGGAGTAGCGCGGATTGACAGCATTGTTGAAACTTTATAGGTGCATTCAGTTTAAGACACCTACATTTAGTGTTTACATGTGTACAGAGGCACTGGGTGTCTAAATTTTCATATTAGTCGACAGATATTTAACTAATATACCCCAAGAGGTATGTCTTATCCTGTAAGATATTTTGTGTTGCCCACGCTGCTGCTTCAAAAGGATGAATGCCTCCCAAATATCTTGTGCCGCTATCTTCTAACACTGGGTGTGTTCTAGGGAATCTCAAAAGGCAGGAGCTGCCTATGTTTAGGCAACTGGATTCAAAACTGAGTATCAAATTCAGGGTTAGCTATAATACTTTTCACATCATCTGTGTGTCTTCTGAAAAGTTCATGAGAGAAGACCAAGTCCAGATAAGGAGAGTTCTTTTTGGTGGCAAATTACCTGCTTTCACCTTACTTGAAAGTGAACCTTCAGTCCTGAACTCGTCTGTGTCAATTGAACAGGGAATTTTCACTTCTGTCCCTTTTACATAAAATGTCAGCTATGGCACAGCTGTTCTTGGAGCATATGTATGTGTGTCACATATGTACTCCTGTTGAGGGCTTTGCAAAAGGAGTAGCGATACAAAGACATGCTCAGTTCTTATGAAAGCCAGTTTTCATAATTTATAGAAGGTGTTTTTAACTTGTCCAAACAATTGCTACATTATTTGTACCAGACAGTGATTCTCATTTTTGTGACCTTCTGAGTTTCCTTTTGAGTCTTCCCAGTTCCGGCTTTCCATTAAACAAACACGCTGACAATGTGTTTGATTTGCTCTGAAATCACATTACAAGATCTAGCTCTGAGCTAAATATGCAGTTTTGTAAGCTGAAAACTCTTCTGCCATCCGCCATTCATCTCGTGAATTTTGAAATTCAATTCAGCCAGGAAATTGTCCTCCTCTACTTCTTCCCCTACTCAGTTAGAAGGAGAAGGAGGGGAAATTGCATTTCAGAGATCTAAAATACGAAATGAAGTTTTATTTATATAGAATTATATCCTACAGGAAGTCATACAACCTTTTTGCTTTTTTTGGAGAAGAAATAAAAAGATAAACCTTTAAAGGCTTTTTTTGGCTTGGTGAATTGTTTCAGCTACACGGGAGGCTTATAAGCAATCTGTGAATGCTACACCATTTACAGTTACAGCTGATTATGCTAGAACTGCCTTGAGCACTGAAAGTGAAATGTTTGATAAAGGATCCATGTATGACAGAGACCTAGAATTCTGTTTACTTCTGTACTAAGCATTACCAGCTGGCTCGACGGGCATCTGCTCAAATCCTTTTGGGAAGAGGGCACAGCAAGTACTCTCTTGTATCTAACCCAGCAAATAATTTTGGCTCTGTTTATTCTTCCCAGAAAGCTCTGACTGATTTAAAGAAGAAATCCGACATAGGCATTGCCTTCCTTGTATTGAAAAGGTTCTATTAGCTCCTTTTTACCTGTGTGGAAGTCCCCCCATTATTTTTTGTGCAAAGACTGAAACTCATTTAGAAATAGGATTATTAGTTCTTTCAGTTCGGATCAAGATCAAATTCTGGGTATTTGAAATTGGATAGTCCATTTTATGGGATTTATCAAATTTGGTTTAGGCTGCCTGTTGAAAGGTCTGAGCCCAATAGCCTCAGAGTTTTATAGGACAATTTCTCTTCTTGTTTTGTATGTTTTCTCAACAAAAAAATTCTTTGTAGCTCATTTTGTCCATTGGAATCACCTGATTTTGATTGAAATTACCTGTTTTTAATGGAGCTAGGTAAAATTCCTATTCTTCAGTTACTTGCCCTGTTAAAGGATCCTTCTAAAGCACTTGTTAATTTTGCATAAAAACAGGCTATCTTTGCTGGAGATATATTTGCTCAGGCATGCATTTTGGGTTCTGTAAGTGTTCTCTTGTTCTGCCAGTGTTAACTTCTAGTAAAGCATTCCTGAAATTCTCTTTTCAACTCATGAATTATTTAGTATTTCTTTTTGTAGTCCCAGTCATTCAAATTGCTTTTTTACTTGCATAGTCTGGTATATACCTTCAAGTTCATAGCTAAGTGCTTAGTGTTGAGAATGGAATTTTTGTTATTTAGCAATATTATAAAACTAACTGCATAATGTATTAGAACATGCCTTGTTTGTTAAAGCTTACTGCTATAACTGGAAATAAGCCTTTAAAAGTCCTGGCATTTTTCAGCTATTTTTCTTAAGAGAGAGGGGGGAAAAATGGTGTCTACATATGTGGATTAATTTGTTCTTTTTTTTTTTTCCCTAATGGGGAATAAAAAAATATGTTTGTTACATTGTCATATAACAATTCTAAAATAATGGATTTTAGCATAAAGTCTGGAGGCTGCAAACTTCAGATGCAGAGATTAATGCTTCTGAAAGATGAAATCTAAATCTCAAATGTATGATTGTGATAGCAGTTACTGAAATTTGTGACCTAAAATGACAGGGTTGTAACAGTTCTCTAGTAACCTGGGGGATTGTTTTTTCCTTAAATTGGTGTTTGGAAATTTGGAAATATAACTTATGAAAAGTCACAAGTCTTGGTTTCTTTTCCTTAGGGATATCAAGGATCAGCAGGAACTCCAGGTATCCCAGGAACTCCAGGGGTTCAAGTAAGTTTCTGTTTCATTTCTAGAATTTTAAAATCTTGAGATGAATCCCACCGACTCTTTCTTAATATCCACTATTTGTCATTGAGAGTTGAGGTGTGGGGAATGAAGACGGCTCAAGGGCATAAAGTCAGCGGCCATCCTTGGGTGAATTGCTTTGGAACTTGCATGGCTTTGGGGTTTGTAGGTAGGCTGACAATTACACTGCAAATCTAATCATTGCTAGGTAAGGCCAGTAGGAGCAGGACTCAGTTGGGGCTTAAACGTTTTCATCCTGATCCAGAAGCCAAACAGTAGCTTATTCCATTTTTTTTATGAACCGGTAACAGTGATCTGAAGCATTGTCATAGTCACTGATTACCCACAATTCACACATCCAAAAGAAGGTTTCAGATAAAGCCCAGATGGATGAAGGAGAATTCTTTTTCTTTTTTCATCGTATTAATTTAGTAGCCCTTTCTGGGACAGGTATTGGAAACCAGTGCTGTATTTTACTTGTGGCATGATCCAGTCTGACTGGATAGTTGAAAACTTACTAATTTGTTGAGTTAAATATCTGAAAGCATTTTGGGGCCAAGAGCGAGCCTGCAACATGGCATCTGTGAAGGCTGTCTGATGGACGTTTGAAAGGAAGGGGACACATCTGGACTAGTACAGGCTGTGTGATGTCCTTTTTTCCTGGGGTGGTCCTTGGTCATGGGTTATGATAGTGTGCCGTGTTTGTACACGCTGGGTATATTGCATGCTTGGTTCTGCTTTTGTATCCAGTTAACAAAATGTTGCGATCTGCCAGCTGACACATCGGTCCCCAGGTGATGTTGTATTACATTTCTGTGTCTCATTCCATATCAGATTGTATTAGTATATGAGCTGGTTTTCATTTTTTCTCTCTTAGGGACCACGTGGCTTACCAGGTATCAAGGGAGAGCCGGGGAAAGATGGGGCTAAGGTAAAAAAAAAAAAAGGAAGAGTAATAGATAAAAAATAGATAAAAACATTTTACTCTTACAGTTTATCATTTTTGGCTGTGCAGTAAGTAGTATCAATATTTTCACTTGAGGCTTCTGTGAGAATTGTTTACTAAAAAGGTAATAAAGAAGGAATAAGAATCCTAAATTTAGAATGTTACTTCAATTCTGAATCTGGTCTGCTTTATTTAATAAAGTTTATATAGGCTTTAGCACTGCCAGTAACACCTTTATTGCACTGAATAATTTATATTTAGAAAGCATATCTAAATATGGGTAGCTGGAAGCATGATACAGACATCTGTCAGAATGGTTTCTTTCTGTGTCTTTTCACCCTTTTTAAGTAAGCATCCAGATGAGCTAGGTGGGAATTTTGGGATGGCACTTTTTATCAGAAAACACTGACTAATTGAAACCAAAGCTTTTTGTGGAAAAGTTCTAGCTGAGGTGTAGCCAGTAGCTTGGAGCTGCAGGCAGATGTGGAAGCTTATATAGAATTCCCTTCTGGTAATCAGGATAAACCTGAATCTGGATCTTCTGTGTACGCAGTGAATAAACTAGCCACTGGTTTTTGGCAAGTCTCATTGATACGTAAATCTCTGTCTCTACCCTTCTCTCACACTTTTGCCCTATGTTTAGAAAATTTCTAAGTTCATTGTGGTAAAAAAATATTTTTTTTTTGTGTTTATTAAAACTTCAAAGCCTTTTTTGTAAAACAAACACTTGTTTTCCAAACAGATTCTATTGTAGAATTTCTGTCTTCTAAAGTTCCCATCTTAAAAGCAGGTCCTTAAATTCATCACTGTTCAGCAGAATTCTCAAATGCATGATTAGAGCTGAAAAACATGCTTATGTGTTCTGTGCTTTAGGCATCTTAGTCTAATGGATCTTAGATGTTAATCTAACTGATCAGTCAGTAATGGGCCATGTGCAGAAAGCAAGATACTGATGATGAAAACCTCTATTCTCCTGGCAGTGCAGGGTTGTGACAGATAGAATATTTCCTAATGCTCAGTCCAGCCTTGTTAAAAATGTGCCAAGAAATAGGGCTTCCACCACTGTTTTAGAAAACTTCTTCCATTGTAAAATATGTCTTGCCATTAGAATTTTTTTCCTGATGATTCAGCCCAAATTTTCATCTCTTAATTTCATCCCATTACTTGTAAAGTTTCTGTAGCAACTAATGTAAAACTGTTTCCATTGCCAAGTGTTTTAGTTTATCCAATAATTGAATCACCACTCTGAGCAGAAATTGAGGCTTCATTTTTTTTCATTAAGAAGCAATGGATGCATGAAGTGTTTATTTCATAAGCTTTGCTGATTTTTTTGAACTCCATTCCATTGTCTGTTTTCAATACTTATTTGTTGAGAGATATTTTGATAGTGTTAACCCACAAGCTGTCGTTCCTGTGGTCATGTTCCTGTCTTCTGTGAATATGTGACAGACCTCTCCAAATCTGATTAGGCATGAATTGTTTTGATAAATACCACTGAGACATGTTTTCTTTTACTCTTTGTCTTAGAACTTGAAATATTGTATAAAATAACTTTCTAAGCATAATTTACTATTCCTCCTTTATGACTGAAATATATTAAACAAATTGAAATATATTGCTCAATATAAATTTAGATATTAACAGAGAGAAAATGTTGCGATTGTCCAAAAATGATTTGGTGATTGGCTCTTTGTTCTGAGTGAAGTAGATCCTGTCTACTGAAACAAGCAACTAAGCTTGTTTTTATCATTTCAAGTCAGGTAGAGCCAAGTTATAATTTTAGCCTTTTATTGTAATTTCCCAAGGGATCTTGCAGACAAATTGTCAGATAAATATCTTCAGTACCAATAGCAAAAGTTTTGGGATTTCTGATACCTGACATCTATGAGGACAATAAAAAGAACTGATGTACTGGCTTGTGTTTTCAATTGCCAACTGCGATTCTTTGGATTCTTTTTTCCACTGAAATGAGAACTCATTTATCAAAGTGCCAAAGTTGTTTTATGAGTGTATTTTGGTTTCATTTTGTTTATATTTTTAGAGAAAGTACTTAATACCATATTAATACTTCATTTGTCCATAGTAAGCTGGTAAGAAATTTGATAAGGCTAGTAGGTCTTTAATATTTTCAGTAAGAGGTAGGTGCAAAGACATCCCAAATTAAGGGAATTTCCTTATCCTTCAGGAATTAGGAATGGATGGCAGAGTTATCACAGCTCCTACAGAGATTTTCAAAGCTTTTTTTCCTCTTGTCAAAGCTAAATTGCTACTTTTGAATCTCCATAGCCTTATTGAGATATTACAGTAAAAATAATTCTAAAAAATTTAGGGATTGTTTAATTTTTTCTTTTATGTATTTAGTCTTGTTTAAAGATCAATAAACTCTCATCACTCTGCATACCAATGTTATGTAGTTGATATGGTGGTATATAACATCTTTCTGCTATTTGTTGATCATTGAGAATGTGAATGTTGTTATAGTCTATTACTATTTTACATATAAGAATTTAAAATGTTTGCTTATTTAGGGTGACCGTGGACTACCTGGTTTTCCTGGATTACATGGGATGCCAGCACCAAAGGTTGAAATTAAATATTTCTTGTTACAATATTCATGTGTTTCAGCTTGCTCTATAGTTTAAATTAAAGGAAAAGTAAGTTTATATGCATATAATGTCAGTGCATTTGATGAACTACATAAAATGAATAGATATGATGCTGAAATTGAAGGAAGATATATATGACATGGGACTTCATTACATACATATCAACAATGGAAACCGCCTGTATTTTTCATTGTTGTTCTGTTCTATGGGATTCTATATTAATTACTTTGATTTTACTACTACTTAGAAACTTCTTCGTCACAAATAATACGTCCAAAAAAAGTATATATTGTTTTTGAAATCATTCCATTTGAGTGACAGCATTTTGAAGGATAGTTCTGGTCTAACCCAATGAGTTACTTCATGTGTATGTTCCCCCAAATATCATCAGCTGTGTCTTTTGCTGGATTTACTTCTTAGTTTTTCCAAATTTCATTTTAAACTTTCCAAATAAGGTCTTCAGAAGAGTGCCGAACTTTCAAAGAGCTGAATTTTCACTTATGTACCTCCCTATATTGAAGCAACCAGAAACTTGTAGTGCCTTCCATTGAAAATAGAAGCATTAAGCCAGCAGTGTTGCACATTCTGGGCTTCTCCCCTAGGACAGCTTGGAAAAGTCCAGATTTGCATTTACCATCTTGAGCATATTTGTTTATATCAGATGGAGCTCTTTGCCTGCTGCATTATATGTCTGCTATACGTTTATACTTTGCATATATCTATCTGTATATAAATACTTCTATTTTTAAAAATAACTCGTTCGCACACATTTTGTCTAGGGAGAGAGGGGTCCTAAAGGAGATCAAGGAGTGCCAGGAATATATGGAAAAAAGGCAAGTAAATTTATAATGATAAAATAAAGCAAAATGTTATTGGTATCTGTGGTGGAGGGACCTTTGCTAGCTGCCTGATTTCCCCCCCCCAGCCAGCCACTCTCTCATTCCCCCTCCTCAACAGAACAGGTGGAAAAAATAAGATGGGAGACCTTGTGCCTCCTTATCTGTCCAGATAAGGACAGGGAGATCATCTACCAATTACTATCATGGGCAAAACAGACATGACTTTGGGAAAATTCAATTAATTTATTCCAACTATAATAGGTTTGGATAGGCAGAAACAAAGACAAAACCAAAACCACCTTCCCCACACCCTGCTTTTTCCCAGGCTCAACTTTGTTCCTTCATGGGATGCGGAGTGAGGGAGTAGGGGGGGTGGTCAGATCATAACAGGTCCTCTCTGCTTTCCTTCCTGCTCACACTTCTCCCCTGCTCCTTCCCATGGGCTGCAGTCCTTCAGGATAAACCGGCTCCTGCATGGGGCCTCCATGGGCTGTAGCTTGGCTACCACAGCTCCACCATAGTCCTCTCCACGGGCTGCAGGAAAATCTTTGCTCCGGTGCTTGGAGCACCACCTCCCCCTGCTTCTTCACGGATGCTGCTGTCTGCAGGGTTGTTGCTCTCACTTTTGAACTCAATCCTTATTTTGCCTGTGTCATGTTTTTTGCCCTTTCTTAAATATATTTTCCCTGGAGACACCCCCACCATGGCTGCAGGGCCCAGCCATGCCCTGTGGTGGGTCAGTCGGAGCCAGCTGGAATGGGCTGTGTCCGGCATGGGGCAGCCCTGGCCTCTCCTCACAGAGGCCGCCATGCAGCCCCCCCCCCACCAGTGCCTAGGCACCTGCACCCCGTACAGTATCTTTTATATTTTTGTAATAGGTGTGTTTACAGAAAATTTAATTAAATATATTTTTTGTGAGTACATCTATGCCTTTAAATTTAGGGTGTATGTAATAATTATATTGCAAAGAAGTCTGTGCTTTTTAGTACATCATAGCTAGTACTATGCTATGTATATATACTATATATATACTACATACTACTATGTACTATACTATCAAGTACATGAACCATTTAACCGGACGGGAGAGTATTTACTGGTCTAGGGTTTTAAGCAATTTGAAAATGGGTCTGTGTTCACATTTCTATATTTTAGAGCATATTTACATTTCCATAACAGGGCATAGTTATTAATTGACCACTGCGTGTGTTAAGAAAAACAGATCTTCCATACACTTTCAAAATAATAAATAACATCAGCAAATTATAGGTTAAATGTACTGAATTTGCAGCATAAACATTGAGCACTACTTACTCTGTTTGCTGTATTTCTCAGGGTTCAAAAGGAGAGAAAGGTGATACGGGGTTTCCAGGAATGCCTGGGCGATCTGTAAGTTTTGTGAAGACAATTTGCCTTTAACTTTTGCTTGTTAATTCACTTACTGATGACTGTTAACCGTTGCCACAGGGGGACCCTGGCAGAAGTGGGAAAGATGGATTACCAGGAAGTCCTGGTTTCAAGGTGTGTACAAATGTATATTCATGTCTTGCCAGAGTCTTCAATAACATTGGTGTTGGTCTAAATATACTCAATTTATTCTGTGGACAATTACTGGAAACTAAAATAACATGTGTTACTGGGAAATGCCAATGTTTACTGCAGTTGGTGGGCAGACTTCATTGATTTCAGTTGGTTTGTTAGCAGGGGCAAAGCTTTTATCAAGAGTGCATTAGCAATCATCAGAGATTGTTTATACTTCATCTCCCTTATCCTATTTGTGTTTCTCTAACTCTATGAATCTGTTAATGAAATTTATATACAAGAATACGCTACAGAAGATACCTGTTGTATGCAATTAAGAGGGAAGTAGTCTAATTATTATTGCTTTTGAAGGGAGCTGCATGAAAGTCAGGGGAAACACCTTTAGTATTGGATTCACGTTTATGTTTGTATTCTTTTCACTGTGCAGTGCTCTTTAATTTAGAACAGTTATTCAAGTGGACTAAGTATCTGTCTGCTGTAAAAAAGACTACAAGATCTGATATTTCTATAATGTACTGAAGTCTGTGAGCTCACTGGATGTTTTGTTTACCCAGTTGTTTGCACTGTTCTAATTTGTGAAAAGATGGACTTAAGCAGTATCAATTTTCAGTTCACAGGAAAAAAAATAATAATATGCCATGTACATGTTCAGTTGAATTGATCTAAAGAAGCCTTTTAACAGCAGCTTTGTTCCTATAATATTTTTCTTAATAATAATAATGAAGTGATCTAGGGCTGCTCAATATTAATGTTCCTTCAGTGTCCAAAAAGGCAAGTGTACTTTTAAGTGGATTTGTCTATATTCCTATTACTGTAGTTGGAGATCTGTGTATTTCTTCCATTTTGTGGCCATGCTTGTCTAGAGCGGTTGGGGATACCATGGCGTATCTGTGACATCTGCTGCAGCAGGGAGATGTGACACAAGACCTATGAGAGACCTAAACCGGTCCTGGCAGCAGCTGCCAACAAGGTGGATCCAGCAGGGTCCCAGGCTCACTCAGGCTGGAGGGGATTTTGGGGCATCTCCTGAACCAGCTTCCTGCTCACAAATGGGACAGCACTGAATCCATACAAGGTTGCTCAGCTGGGTCTTGATAATCTCCAATGATGGAGACTGCACAGCTAGGTAGCTTGTTCCATCCTTGACTGATGAAAACTTACTTGCAGCAGAAAATAGCTCTACGTGTCTGTGTTGACAGCTGCATCAAGCTTTCAGTAAATACAAGAAATGGAGCCTCTGAAGTCATTCAACTGCTGACTGTTAACTGCTGTAACTTTTGTGAGATCCCACGTTTGCAGTCCTGTTTGCTCTTTTTGGGGACCCCAGGTGTTTAAGTGACATTTCAGAAGGGCACAGGTCTCCTGTAGATGGTACTTGCCAGCCTGATGTGGAAGCCTTGGCTGCCGTAAAGCACCTTGAATAGCACCAGGCATTTGTGTTTAGGTAATTTAATCAAGCCCCTGTTCACTGTAATGGGTGCTTAGATCCCTGACATATCTCTAGACAACTTCAGGTAGAAAAACACATGTAGGCATCTTAATTTGATGTTAAAGGGCAGAGTTAGTAGTTAATACAACAGCACTACAGTACTGTTATTTTAAAAATTGCCCAACTTCAACGTATAACTAAGCATCCTGCAATTCAAAAATTTATTAGGGGGACACATCTAAAATAATAGCCTCTTAAACATATGTATAAAATTTGACTTTTACACTAGGTAGACTCAATATTTCCTATTTTATTTGTTCTCTTTGGAAGGCCTAATGAAACTGTGCTAAAAGGTGATGGAATAACCTTATTTTATGTCAAATTGGTGTACTGCTTTTTTTTTTTTTACCGCCCTTATGTTTACATTAGTAAACTGCCCTTAAAATATGTTCGTAAAAGAACTTGTAAATCTTAATTATGGAAAACAATATTTTCGTATTGCTCATTTTTCTGAAGTTACCTTCAGCAAGCAAAAGCAGATTATTTCTATGATACTGAAGGACTTTTTCTTTATGTGTTACTTGGTTTAGTTTTAAATACTCCTATGTTAATTTCATTTTGATCTTCAAATCCCTTCGATACCTGCCTACAAATTGTCATTATTAATATGTATCTACAAGAGCATGTATCTCTGACACTTGCAAATATGTCAGGCAAAGACAATTTATCAGACATTCTTAAAACACTCACCTACGTTTCTGTATATGGACGTAGTATCTACCTATGTTGCCATTAAAGTCAATGGGCGTCTAACCAGTAGTGCCAGCGGAATCTGGAGAGCAATTCAGCTCAAAGAAGGCAGACTTGTAGGTACCAGTTTAGTTGCCTACATAAAAGCCTCTGGTGTATTTGAGATACATTAGTGTCCAAAGCATCCTAAGGGAGCTGACAAATATGACATATGTCCTATGAAGAGCCAGTGCCTTTCTGGAATGGGAGTAGGAACCTGGACAAGACAGCCTTGGGTATCTCAAATATGACCAAATGTCTGTGTGCGGGTAATGAAATTGAGCTCCTGGTGGCTGGTCAGCTCAGTCAAGCCTCCATCAATTGTCTTGACTGGACTTCTGTTGGCTGTGACAGGAGCTTAGTTACCTGTGTGAATTTATTTCAAATTAATCCTGCCTTATTTTCAAAATGTATATACACGAACATATACATACACACACACACACAAATATCTCTGCTAAGTTGGTGGCGAAATTCCTTCTCTGGTACTATAGAAAGTAGAAAAAAATAATTAGATATTAGATTTTTCCTCTCTGGTATTTCATAATAAGTCACTGTTGTTTAACATAAAATTTTAATTGTCATTGGTGGCCCTTAAGAGTGAAGTATTATGTTGATAAAGCATGAATTTGGAGAGTATTTTAATCTGATTTTGTGCTTGTAAACAATATACTGATAATTCAGTATATTAGTTGTGTGAACCTGTGTACATTTACACTGAAAGACATTTTCTTGACTATTTTCTTAATTTAATTATTGTAGTACAAAAATATGACATACTAGCTTTTATTCATTTTATAATATAATATTTAACAGAAGCCATATTCTTCATTCAAATATTTTGTCAGCTTGACTTCAACATCTGCTTGCTATAAAATGTTGCTTCATTCTGGGTCTGTAATCAAATTCAGAGCAGTAACAAACAGGCTGTCTTTGAAGGAAATTTCTGCTGGAGCTTTCCTGTTTTCTTACAATATTCATACTGGGAAAGAATGTGGAAAAAAAGCATGGCTTGAAACCCAGATGCTAGCCATTGTAACTTCAAGTCCAGCTTTTGTAATTTTAAGTTAATTATTACCAGATTATTTTATATGTATATATTAATTTTTGCATTTGTTTTATGTGCTTTTATTTCTGGAATTATTCTTCAAATTTTCAGAATATTTTTGATATCATGCGTATTTTGAGTAAGGACATAAAGATTTTTATCGTATCTGGTACTGCGGTATTCTGGAGTGCTTTGAAATAATTTTCAGACTGTTAGTTGTACTAACGATTAGACAATAGCAATTTAGTACTGTTTTATGCACTTCTTCAAGCAGTAATTGCTGTTCTGATGCAAAAGACAATTGTTTCTCTTTTGTCTCTTTTGGCAAACTGTTTGACAGCTGTCTATTGGAGGCAGCATAAGGGAGTATCTTGTTGACAACCCTTCTTACTCTGTTTGAAACTGTTTTTAAGATTTGTTTGATGAAGCCTTGATTGTGTGTATTGGTTTTACATTGTACTTAGCTTAAAAATAATAATTTACTATTTGAAATATTCATTTGTATTATACAAAGGAAGATCATTTTTTTAATATTGTATTTAATGGTCTTTTTTATTTTAAAGGGAGAAGTTGGACAGCCTGGATCTCCAGGCCTAGAAGGACATCGGGGAGAGCCTGTAAGTGATTAAATTGCAGACATTATCCTTATGTACTGATTTGTTGTGGTTTTGGGGTTTTTTTAGTTAATGGATGTTATACTTCATGTTTCATCCATGTTGATTTGAATTGGTTGATATGTCCATTTTTGTAAAAGTGCTTTTGTATTTTCTGGTGTTGATCTTTAAATTTGGATTTAGTAGAAGAAATAAACAAGCCTTTAAAGTAAAAAATTGTGTAAAAGAAAATATTCTTAACTATACTGCTCTTGTATATCAATTTGTATATATGTTATAAAATGGTCAAGTAATTGATTCCTTTCCTACTGATAGGATGGCATGGTTAGATATTGACACAAAGTTACTTACACAAGGAAAGATTCTGGGTGTTTTTAACTCTTTCTGCAACGTGGTATATGTTCTCTCATATACTTGTTAATTGCACTTTTAAAGTTTATTTTTTCACTGTGTACCTCCCCCTCTCCTTTGTCCAGTTTTATTGGTCGTTTACTTCCTTGCATCTTGTTACATTGTCATATTTTCTATATCTCTGTTCTTCTTGCTTACCAGGGGAACATGCTGCTGCATTTCTGTTTTGCTTGTTTCCAAAGACATTGTTCCTCTACTGGTGTTTGGACAACTCCTCAGGGCAGCTCATTTTTCCTCCTCTTTATCTGTGATATCTAGGTTTTGTCCTCCTTGTTTCCTTGTTTGGCTCTTTAAGGCCACCAGAGTTTGCTTGACGCAGAGGAGCCAAGATACCTGTAGAAATAGCTGAAAGCTTTGAGTGCCGAGAGAGTGCCAGCTGTCTTCAAACCATCAGTAATTCTTCTGTAGGCCAAGAGCAGTAAATGGAACTCAGTTTGCAGAACACTGCCTTCCAGATGAATTACATTCTGAATTGTAAGATAAGGAGATACAGCTTTATAAATTCAGAAATATTTGTGGTATTGAATGTAACAACAGGCAGTATGTGTTATATGGTACTGAAATCTGGTAGAGAGTTTTGATAACTAGGAGAAGGAAATAGCACTCCCAGCTCAAAAATTCTGAAGATCTTTCATTTAAATTTTTTATACATTCACCAAAACCTCATAAAACACTGTGAGTAGACTGCAAAACACTGGGCAATCATTCCCAAGAGACTTTCTTCCTAGTTGGCTGGCTTCAGTGAAGAATACACATAATTCCTCACTTGGCTTTATTTTTTTCCCTTTTTCTGCTCCAAATAAGTGTGAGATCTATTAACTTTTTACAATCTATGGTATCTTCAGATGTAGGAAAGACTGAAAGTGAATGTTAATTAAAAAATGTAAAATACAAGTAAAGAAGTCTTGGTATGTTGTTAGTACACCATAACAAATGTGGTGAGATAATAACAAGACTTCTGTTACTGTCCCTAGCCTTGTTTTGTCTCTTTTCATTTTTAGGAAAATAGTTATTCATTGTGATTTTTTTTTTTTTTTTAAATTAATCTAAAAAATAGGAAGGAGAAGGTATTTCTGACCTAGGGAAAGCTAAGTATTTAATACTTTAAGAGTTGTCTTTCTGATCTGATAGCTTTGATTAAGTCTGACCTATATATACTAAAGAAATATGTTTTGGCCTAAAATTAATATAAATGCTTCATGATATAACATTTTAAACAGCAATGTAGACTCATGACTTAAGTCCCATACTTTTGCTTCTTCATTTGAGGAATGAAGTGGCACATGTAAGACATTAAAACCACTAAGAAGTCTTCTTAAATTGCCATGAAATAATATAGAGGAAGACTTCCAATATATAAACAATTACAAAAGATTTATACAATCCTAACATGGCAAGCCAGATTGCACTATATGCTTCATTTATAGTCAGTGGAGGGAGCGCAGAAAGTCTACATGCTGACCAGGAAGTTGCCTCAAGGTAACCAGCAGGAAATGTAAGACACCTGGTCGTACCTGCTCCTCTGCCTCTGTTGCTGGTGTAGCATCAGTCTGCATGTGCAAAAATGGTGCTCCCATCTATTTAGAGCCTGGAGAAGGAGCAAAGGCATTTCTGTGCAGCAACTTTGTGGTAAAAGTGTGTGCTTGGGCTGTGCAAAATGAGAGCTGTCCTCAGCCACAGAATACGTGGGCTCCCCTAATCAAGTAGAAGGTAGTTGGCTTTCATCCACTGGAAAGAGGGCTGGATTGTGGGTGCTGTGAGGGATGTCATGTGCAACTTACTGCTTCTGTTGTTCCTCCTATGTATATTTGATGTATAACATCTAAGCACCTACTCTCAGCTTCTCTTCTGTGCAATTCATTGTGGTCTTCTCTGGTGGGATACACTAGTAGTTAGGGTACTGATATGAGACAGGAGGACTGAACTCTGCTGTGCACTTGCTGTGATAGCCAAATAGGCTGCTTAAGCTCAAGACAGGCCTTGGATGTTACTGTTGAAACTGTATGACTCTGTATCGTTAAGCAGCCAGATGCAACCGTGGCCTTGGGACAGCTCAGCAGGTTGCATGGATACTCCACCCACACAAACATACATGCAAACAGTCTTTATTTCTTCCATTCAGCCACATTAGTGTTAGACATGGCCTAATTTTTAAGTTGGTCTTTTTAAAAATAGTCATCTTATGATCCCTCTTGCTTTAGCATGAGCATGGCTGTGAAATGAATGCATCTTGAGACGACATCTAAGAGGCAACTGTCTAGGATGGAAAGCGCAGTTGAACTGAACTCCCATTGCCTCTAGGCTCTGAGAGGTGTGGTTATTTTCTGGACAACATACTTTCTGGTGTATTATTACTCTTACTAATCCCCAAATTTATGAACAGGAAAAAGTAGGTTGTAACGCTAAGTAAATAATTCCAAGTGATGTGGTTGTTTTCCCTCAATAGTACTATTTGGAACTTAAGTTAGCCAGGCCATCCCAATCCTACCCACTCCATGTAAGAATAATGTTTGACAGTGTGGACAGAGTAATTTAGATAGCATTTAGTAAAGCTAGTAATCAAGCTCATTTTACTGATGACAAAAATAGGCCATGCTGTCACTTGACTAGTTTAATGCCTAGTCATCTATCTTACTGATGACAGGCTGTTTTGATAAATACGGTTTTTGAGGGGCCAACTGTCTAAAGGGTAGAATAAATCAAGATTTATTTGAGCTTAATTTTAGCCTGGCTGTCCTTTTTAACATAGGTAGAGTTTTGTCAGAGTTTGGTTTCAGTGGAAGCTGTGTTAGTCCTCTCCTTGTGTTTACAATCATGCAGATGGGAACTCTGAAGTGAGGGCTTGTGGGTGAAGCTGGCAGGACATTTATAGCACTTTTCTAGGCCTAGCATATGCTGTCCTGCCACAAGTAATATGTCTGAACATTTGCAACTGCTCATGTTTACGCTCCAGAAATCATATTTTTCAGAAATACAGCTGCAAACACTTAAAATGGCAGAGTTTGCCCTTAATATTTAGGTCACATCACAAGACCTCAGATGTGGCCTCATTTGTGCCAGCAATAGCAGCGTAATATGTCTTTCAGCTTCTGACCTGACTCCCACTGTTATACCAATTCTCCTGGTTTGTCTGTTGATCTCTTGTAACTGTTTCAGGAATGCCAGATCTAGATCAATGCATTCTCTGAAAAATGTGTGTTTTATGCTAGGGTATGGTAGCAGAATTCTTCTTGAAACATGTTCAAGATACACTAAGGATATAGAAATCTCCAACAGAAGTTGCTGTATTTCTCTTCATAAAGCAGAAATATTTAAAATCATAGAGTCATTAGAAACTGGTATAGCCAGGTAACCTGTATATTTATAAAGCAAACCTAAAGTTATTGTAATTCTACTGCATCTATAGCCATGCTGAGACTAACAGAAACAGGAACCAAGGGAAGAAAATTCCTGACTTGATTATATGGTAGTATGCAGAACAAAATATTTTTTCGGTGTTTTCTTCTGTGTGCCATGTAATATTCCCTCCTCTCCCTTATTCTGCAATTTTCCAGATCTCTTCCCTACGAACAAATTGGCTTTGCTGGAACCCTTAGAGTGCAACACCTTGAGGCAAGATGGCTTGTTAAATAGTCTTGTGTTCAGTGTGGCCTCTTGTCTTTCTTTGCATAGGGAACTGTGGGGAAAAAAACCAGACACAAACAGCAGGACTACTAGCAATTGTGTTATCTGTATACTGACAATGTTCCTTAGAGATCCTGTTCTCTGAACAAATGCCTGGCAGCCAAGCAACATAATAATAATATAGGAAGTAACAATGTTTACTTATTAAAATGTTAATGTAGCTGATGCTAATGAGCTTTCTTCTTCTTCAGTACAGCTTTACACATCTATCACTTACTGTTGTTTCATAAACTGACATATAAATGAGCCAATATTTTGAGAACAGATGAGATTTTGAAAAATGATATGTTGCCTATATTTACTTGCTGCAACAAAATTTTCTTTCACTTTAGTTGCACCCTTTTATGCCTCTAGCCATGTGTACATTCTTACAAGAATCACTGAGGAGAGAAATATTAGCACCACAGCCACCATATTTTAATGAAAAATGTGAAATGAATGAATGGTATGTAAAGGGGAACATCTTTTATAAGATTATATAATGTAGTTAGATGAGATGTGCAAATTTTAAGGTGTTCAAGTCCCCCTTCAAGTCTATGACAGAATCAGAAAGTAATTTTAGCATGATTTCCATACACTTAACTTGGTTAAGTTAGGTAGACCATATAAGAGGGAAAGTAGCTGGTTACCTGTGGAATAGGATGGGACTGTGAGTAATGGAAAACTTGGCAATTGTTTTGAACTATTCATGGAAAGAAATTTAAAATTCACAGTCAAAACCCTTGCGATACAGTGGAGTGTAAGAGCTACGCTAGTCTGTTTAGGAGGAAAGCTACTACTCAACTTTAATAAAATAGCTCAAATTTTGTACTTTAAGTGGTCATATTTATCAACTGTATTTGCAGAGTTGTTTCTGGTAACAACCATATTTGAGAATGCAGCATCATGTGTGAATATGTTGTCACTCCTATCTTCCTATGTCACAAATAGGAGTAGCACAGTGTGTTAGTGTTGACTGAAATAGATGATCACCGTTGGCTGAGATAAGTGGAAATGAAGTACTTGCACCACACGTATGCTCAAATGTGTTTTTTAGTGATCACTATGATATGCTTTGCTTGATGCACTTTATGTTGATGTTACATTGGTTTGTACCAGTTTTAGTAAATAAGATGCCATTTATTCAACATTTATGTTTTATATCTGCATTTGTGTTATATCTGCATTTATATACAGTTATGAAATACTTCAGTTAGACACAAACCTAAAAACTGTATAGTATATCTATGCAATAAGCCTTGTGAAAAATTTCTTTCTTTCTGGAAGTGTTACTTTGTTTATTTTTTAATGCACCTAATCTAATTATTGTTGTATTTCTATTTTTCATCTCTCAGTAGATTAAAGCATAAAAATCCTGTTGTATTTCCAGTGCTCAAAAGATCATGTGTTGTGTTGATTTAATACTTGTGAAAATGTTTCATAAAGTACTATTTAGTACTACTACTACTATTTGTAGTACTCATTCAAGTTTTATATTATTGCCTTAAAGTAGGCACTGCTATAAAATAGTTCTCTCTTTATAAGTAGTATATTTAGAAGAAATTATTTCTTTTTCGTCTTTAAGAGAAAAGTGAGGAGACTCAGCAAACTGGTTGGTGTGAGTCTATCAAAATTCTTAGCTTCAAATCTAATATTCCTACTTTTCCACTAGTCTGAGATGCCTCGATAGTAGCAGCTGAACTCTGAACACTGATGGTCTGCTATTTAAAGGTGTCAGCATTACAGTCATAAGGGAAGTAAGGACTAGTATTTGCTCTGCAAATGATTTCTTGTGGGTCTCAAATGGATACCTTATTTCTTTGTTGAAAATTCTGACTTTGACCTGTAAATACATTTATACATAAAGTGAAGTGGTTATTTGGTTGGGGTGTTTTTTTCTACGTAAACAGCTGATGCAGCTGACTTTGGTAGGCGTGTGCCATACATCAGTATTTCTTTACAAGTAGGTTTGGTTAGTTGAATTAGTTTTTTAGTAATTGTTTCTTTATTTCTTCTTCAAATTTCTGAATTGTTGGAGTAGACAGGGTAGAGTTGCTGATGACTTTCTGATTGCTGGAGCTACTATAACAGATGTTGTTAGTCTTGTTCCCACTTGAGGAAGGTGGAGATGACAGCTTTGACAGCACAGTACTTTCAATAATGGTTCTTTAATTATACAGTGCTTGCTGTAAGCTTAACCACATTTTTTAGACTGAATGCAGGTTTTTCTGTCAATTACAGCTTTTAGGTTCACTTTAGGCGTATATATTTTTAACAGACTTTATTTGCAACCTAGGTTATCTTCTTCATTCTGACCGACAAGTTAACTAAATTCATTTCATACTACATTTTTAGCAGAGTTAATTGCTATTAAGAAGATAAATACAAGAATGATGCTGTAAAGAAACAGATAATTAAAGACTTCAGGAACTTTAGGCAGAGTAATCTGAACTACTCTATTATTCCCAGTTGACAAAAATGATATAAGACATGACAGCATAGTTGCTGATCTGGAGCGTGTTGAAGTCAATGGAAAGATTCCCATTGAATTCAGTCTGGACTGGGGCCACAATAAATGCTGTAATAAACTTGGACCAACTGACCTAATGCAACTTGGAAAATAATGCCTGCTTTTCTAAGTTGTAAAACTAACAGTTCTTTCCCATCTAATTCTCACTTTCTGTCTGTTCCTCATCAATTCTGATTTTTAAATGTCTGTCTTGACACACTATGCAATTATGTTAATTATATCAGTTTTCTGTAATTATATAGTATCATTTTAATTTTGTCTAAAGAGACTTAGGAAAGTATTAGTTTTGGATTTTTTTCAGTTAGTACCATTTCAAATTTGATAACTTTGGAAAATCAAGTAGAGAAAAGGTGGAATACCTTGCTGTCATTTCTTTAAGTCTATTTTATAGATGCAATGTTAACAATGCCAATTTCTTAAAAGATGTAAGGAAATACGAAAGGAGCTGTAGTTGTAAGCCTATTTTGGACACGAATGGCGTGTGCACAGTACTCAGAGCAGTCTGTTTTATGCTAGTATGCTGTAGTGACTATTTTATGGCTACGCTGGTACTTTTCTTACTAATTCATGTGCTGATAGAAGTGACATACCAGTATTCCTCCTCCATTGCAGCTGGTTTTTAATCACAGTGATAGAAATACCTCTGACCAATATGGTGTACCAGTTTTAAATCTCCCTACAGACTTATGAGCTGTATTACAATAAAAAAATGCTTGTCATTTGTTAAAATGTCTCTTAATAATTTGTTAATCTTTTGTAAATTAAAAATTGTGTCAAAACAGTGTGATTCTGAAAGAATTGTCCTGCAGCAAACACTTGAAGATGTAGGTTTGTTAAAGAGTGCAGTAACTATCTTCTAAGCACAAAATTAGTGTTAGTGCTTATTTATTTGTATTCCATGAGTTATTCCAATGAACTAGTCTTGCTTATACACAGAACCAGAAACTTTTCTGAATAGTGTAATTTCTTTTACGCATTAAAATAATTTGTGGTATTTATTGGAAATTTTCATGTACAGACTTTAAACTTGATATTGTACTTATTAGTTATCTGTACTAGAAAGTGAGCTTTAATTCCCAGATTAAGTGCTTTGGCATAAATTTATACTGTCTGTAGAGTAAGAGCTGTGACACACATTGTTCCACCTGTGGTTTTTCCCAGTGATGAATGGTGATACTCACTTCATACTGCAGCATCAGCCTTCAGCTGGCATGTTCTCAGCTTGGCTAAGATGGAGTCTAGAGATCCAGTATGAGAGTATACAGTACACATCGGATATCTCCTCTCATGGTAATATTACTCAGAAATACATCTAAATGTTTGCCCATTTAAATGCTTATGCGTTTAGGAGACTGGAGACCTTCATATCAGTTGCAGAGACCACAATATGCACATGCTTACAAACATCATGGCCTTTTTTCGGAGTACCAGAAACTAGATTTTCTTAGTATTAATATTGCAGTGAGATGGTTTAATACTCTATAGAGATGGTTTATCAGTATTTGAACATTATAGCTGTGCAATTTGACTTTTAATGTATTTTTAAGTGGGAAAAGGCTTCTATTATCAGTGATAAAAGGAAGACTAGGGAAAATGTGGGCCATCACTGGAAGGAAATGGGAGACCTGGTCACCCGGGGTATGGAGAAGTTTGAGGCACTCAGCGACTTTTTTTTGCCTGAGTCTTCCCCAGCAAGGGCTCTAGCCACGCCACCCAAGTTGCAGCAGGCAAAGGCAGGGACTGGGAGAATGAAGAACTGCCCACTGTAGGAGGGGTCTCATGTTTGAGACCATTTAACGAACCTGAAGGTGCACAAGTCCATGGGACCTGAAGAGGAGCATCCATGGGTCCAGAGGGAATGGGCAAATGAAGTTGCTAAACCACTACCCATCATATTTGAGAAGTCGTGACAGTCTGGTAAAGTTGCCACTGACTGGAAAAGGGGAAACGTAATGCCCATTTTGAAGAAGGGGAAAAAAGGAAGACCCGGGGAACTATAGACCAGTCTCACCTCTGTGCCCGGCAAGATCATGGAGCTTAAGTGTTTAATTTAATTTGATCTGATCGAATGCTTTCCAGGCATAATGCGTTAAGTCACCCTGCTAAGAAGAGAATAACCTCTAAAAATCTTGGAAGTTGTATAGTAAAACTGGTATAAAATAGGTATGCCTTAAGTGATTAACATTCAGTTCCTTTTACATGTAATATTTAAATAAGGACTCATTTGCATTCCTTTGGATCCACCTGATATCAATAATACTACTTAGGGCATTCCTGAACTTGTGTGCTAATTTCATACATCCAAGAAAGGCTTTTCTGAAGTAGAAGATGTTTAAAGAGAACGTTTGGAGGTGTATGTTGTGTATTGGGCTGACATCTGCCATTTTAGTGCCAGGAAAGTTGGTGTTTATACTTTCAGTAAACAATGTTTCACATGTGCTGATTAATCTTGAAACAGAAACATCTCTCCATTATTCTTGCCGCCTTAACTCCCACAGTTTTCAAGGAACAATTCAAGACACTGTCAAATCATTCAGTAATGTAGATAATCCTTTGGAAATTACATCTTTAACAAAATGGATTTTGTATAGTCTTCCACAGAAACATTATGCCTAGGATGAGGAAAATAAATATATGCATAGTAAACTACTTAAAAATTTGAATGAACTTCTGACAGCCAAAGTACCCAACAGTCCCTATTGCCACATGATTTGGGCCTCATTTAGTCAATATGCATCACCTTTTAACCAAAATATGATATGATACCAAAATACGGTATTTGAAATCATTGAAGTAACATCTTTGCAGTTTATTGAGAAGAAAGAGCAAAAAATGCAAAAAAAGTTCTTTTGTAAAGGAGAAAATATTTGACAATCAGTGGAGTAAACATCCCGTTTGTGGATTGTGGCAGAGAAGTTACAAGTAAGTAATACGCAATGTATTTTTTTCTCTTTGTGTTTAAATATTTTGCAGCAATGCCAGCTTTATTATTTGTATATTTGTCTATGCTAATTTTCCGCTCTCACACGTATTTCAGATGTGGGATATACAATACCTCAGTTTCTAGTATCTTTACTAATGGAGTTAAAAATAGAATAAAGTATTTTTAGTAACAAAAATGATAATTTAGACAGCAGATTTTATGCAAATATACAACACAAAGAACACACTAATTTAGTTTACCAACTTATAAATAAGAATGTTATTTGTGCATTGCTTTCATCTATAATTCACAGCAATTGTGTTCAAGATTATTGCTCAGCATCTGTGTTAATCACACAGAAGGTGTCATGTATGTTAAACTATGTTAGACTGCGAAATACATGAGTATGTAATTAATATGTGCCTGTCCTAAGTGGCAAGTCACTAAATACTGTGCTTACTGTGTTCGTTCATTTTGTCAGGTCTCAGAAGCGAGCTATGGAAAATCAAGATGGATCTAGTTTCTTTGGCATTGTTTTAACATATGCTACAAAATGGAAATGTTTTGAATCTTTAAATATTTGTCAGACAATAAAAGTTTTAGGTCTAAGATTATAATTTATGGTGAATAAAAGCAAAGTGTGTGAAGAGTTTTTTCCCATGTTCATGGTGTATAAATGCAAAATTCAGCTTTTTAAACTGTATGTTGGTAATTCAACATAGTCACAGGCAATGCTATACAAGGTAATGCTTCACAATGCAATTTCTGTGTGTATGCAATTTCATATTTCATTTTTAGGTATACACCTTGTCAATTGTCACTGGTTTGTATCATTGCGTTTTGGCATAACGGTAATATAAAGTGTGATCTGAATCTTAGTAGAGTGGCTCAAAGACAAATTCCTAGATGTATTCAAATGTTGCTTCATAGAGCACTGGGCTGTGGTGTTTCAGGTTTCTAGGGAAAGGTCCCTCTTGGTATGAATTGTCTCTGTTAATGTTCATGCTAGAGAATAATCAAAAGAAGAGATGTCTGAATGCCTTTAACACATCCCCTAAGTATTTCTGTCTTCCTTTCCTAATACACTGTGAACACTAGGAATTAGCATTTTGATTTACAGCTTAGGTAAATATCTGCTGGAGTTTCCAGTGACTCTGGAGACCAAAGAGAAACTTCCCTCAGCTGATTGCTATATTTAGAAACCAAACACAGGCAGCAGACAATGAATGAAGAGGATGCTCAGTTAGAATATAGCAGCCATAAATACTTACTATTTCAGTTGATTTCATTTACATGTTGTCGTTCTAGTCTGTGCTTTTCAACATGATTATGGTGAGTTACTTAACCACAAGTAGAAGGAGAATTACCAGAAGGATGTTTCACTTTCCTTCTTCTGATCCAACTTCAACAGTGTCGTAACAGGATAGACAGTTTTCTTGCTAGTCATCATTCTTCTTCAACATATGGGAAAAAACAGAGAAAAGGTTTGCTGTACTGATGTCCTCAGGAGGTCTGAGTTACAGCCTCTTTGAGAACTGTGGTCAGGGTGGTGATATGAAGCAACCTAGCTGTAACTCCTTGGGGGCTCTAAGTACTGCATGTGGGCATCTAATCTACAGTCTATACTCTGATAATTATCCAGAATGGTTTTAATTTCACCTCATATAGTCAAGTAGACATATTTAGTCCACCTCTGTGTTATGGCTCTTCTCTGATATGAAACTTGTATCTGCATAAGAGTATTCATTCCATCATGAAATACTTGTCTCAACTAAAAGGGGTCATTTTCTTCTGAAGTTGCCTGTTTCTTTTAACTGGCTTGGACAGTTTAGATTTTTAGATTAGTTAAGGTTAGTTGAATTGAATCCTTCCAGAAAATGAGGAAGAAAAAAACAAGCAAAGAACTTAAATGTGTCCTTCATGATCAATAGCATTGCATTTTTCTTGTGCAGTATGCTCAGTTAGGGTCATGCCAATTGTTCAAGATAGATTGTCACATACTTTGTAGTGTAGAAATAGGAAAAGATACAGTGAAATAAGGGAGATCTGTGGTACTTGTGAGCCTTAAAAATCCTTTCATCAGAGAAACCACGGTAGTATTGCTTATACTCAATATCCTTGCTATAAAGCAGGTGATAAAGATGGTTTTGTATCTGAGATTAGTTGGTTTACCTCTATTCAGGAAGCAATGAGGACAGTCGCTGTCCACAAAGAGCTTTAAGCCTGAAATTGAGATGTTGATACTCAAGTCTCAGGCACTTAAGTAGATACAGTGCTAGCAAATTTGGGGAAATTTGGTGCAGCTGGTGTTTTCATTTTTGTAATCTTTACATATTGCAAATCAAATAGTACTTTGGGCTAATAAAGCAACAGGAGCACAGTGCTTATGGGATCCTGTTCTTAGATCAGTCTTAAAAAAAATTACTTTGGGATTTTTGACACATTTTACTCATATTGGGCCAATGCGGAATAAGTTACTACAGGACCAGCAAAATCAAGGTTGTTAGATCCACTAAGACCAAGAATAAAGAAATGTACTACAGAAATATTAAACGATTTAAGAAACAACCTTTGACTTTCATTGTGCAAATTAATTTTTGCTTTAGTAATTAAATTTAGTCTTCGTGATTGTTGCGTGAATCGAAGTGTGATTTTCC
Source organism: Pluvialis apricaria (assembly GCA_017639485.1). NCBI lineage: Eukaryota > Metazoa > Chordata > Aves > Charadriiformes > Charadriidae > Pluvialis > Pluvialis apricaria. The sequence continues at coordinate 102,223,101 of CM030009.1, forward strand.
TTCTTTGTGCTCTGGAAGGGTTTGATCCCAGTCTCCGCACCAACTTTTCCTAGCTATTTCTTAAACAGATAAGAACTGCCAAGCAGATTCAGACTAAAGGAAGTGTCACAGAACTTTTTCTCTGACAATGGATAGGAGTACGTTCATGTTCAAGATTTTTTTTCACCTGTTATTTACTGCCAAATACTGTCTGTCAGAAAGTTTGGGACTTCCTTAGCCAAAAATGCATGCTGGCCCATCCTATTTAATAGCCAGCAATGGACCAATCTTCTAGCAATTTTACAGTCCTTTTTGGAACAGAGTTTTACTGTTTTCATTTGCTACATCCTGTGACAAGTTTCACAGTATGCACCATATGGAAAAAATGCATGATTTGTTGTTAAACCTACTCACTGCTGATTTAACTGAGTGGCTCCTTACTACAGGAAAGGGGGATGGCTGAAAATTGCATCCTTCCACATCAGTGTGACCTGTGTGAACAGAACTGTGATTCTTGTAGTGTCAGACAGCTGGGTGTGTTGGGTGCCAGGAGCAGAGCAGCAGTCAGTGCCCTTCGAGGAGCTCTTCCATCCTGAGCTTGCCCTCTCTTTTGTGTGCAAGTTGCTGAAATTGTGTGACCGATCATAAGCTTTTCTGCTGTAATTTAGGTAATGGAGAAATTTTAAAACATTTTGAAGGCATGTAACTGCTTGAGTATCAGTGTGTTTTTGTGTAAGTGTCAAACATGGGTCAGTTTGTCAGCTGTTAGAAGTCAGCATAAACTTTTTAGGCAGATTGGATGGTGTTTTGCAGTCTGTAAGGCTGGTGCCTGGCATGGCAGGCAGAGGGCGGGCATCGCAGGGCTGGAGGTTTGGGTTTTGTCTTTGGGTCCACAAAGATCTGACAAGTCTGATACTCATATTGTTTTGAAGGGTATTTACAAGAAACAGTGACACCAGTTTCAGCCTGTGTCAGGATATACAGTTTTCTTTTCTGTTAGTATTTCCAGCTTTCAAGTTACAGCTTTCCAAGGTCTGTGTTGTTGGCAGTGCAACAGGGGTCACTGCGTTCCACATTTAATATACGTGTGTTTTATTTGTAATAAATGGTTTGCCAAAAAAAAGTGTTTGCAAACTCTGGTCTTATAACTGCAAAGATCTTGGTAATGCTTTTTCCTTTCCTGCGTTTAATTTAAAGCTGCTCTGCTAGTCCAGTGGGTGCTCATTATATCTGTGGGAATGCTTCTTTGTATTTGGCCTATTTTTCTTTGTCATCAATTCCAACTACTCGGTAGTAGCAGATGCAGCTTCATTGAATTTCTTTTACATTTACATTTTTACATTTTGCTTCTTTCCTCAGTAGAAAGTTTTATCCATTATCAAAATTGGGTTTGTGTCTTTCATTCTATTAGGATTATCAAGGATTTGCTGTGATCTTTTAAAATGTATCTTGACTGTTGTACTTTTATCCAAATTACAGCTTGACTTGCACTTTTTAACATACCTCCAGTAAATCTCTCATGTATCATCAAGTATGCTTTTTCAAGTCAGGATCAGTAATACATAAACAGTTGTATTTTTCAGGTGTTTAAAGGCATCATGGGAACATCTGGGTGGATAGGTATCTTTTGTGAATCTTGTTTTAGTGCTGTAATTCATGTATTGTCCTTTAGTGTCTCCCCTGGTTCAGAATTGCAGATTTTTCAGAGTGGAAGGAGCCATTTGGTAGAAACATAATTAAGAAAACTCATATACACTGGAAGAACCATCTTTTTATCAGTAGTCATGACTTTTATCTACTTTAAACCTGATCCTTCAGCTGACCCTAATTAACAGTTACCCTGTTGAAGAAAGAGTAGGGTCAAAATGAACACCATTCTGGCAATCTTCTTAAAAAGCCTATGGACTTTTTAAGACTGAGACTCTGATTTCTCAGTTTCTCAGTGCCTTGCTGGAGTCTTCTGTGAAGCTTGTGTCACTGCCTGAATTATGAACGATTCATTAGGGATACAGTTTGAATTTTTGTTGTGTAAATGGGCAATAGCCTAGAATGTGACCATCTTTTAACAGAAGTTTATAAATGTTACTTAATGGATAAATTTTTTTTAAATTAATATAATGTAGACAAGGAAGAGTTACAGGAAAATAACCTCACTGACCATCCTTATAAAAAAAGTAAGATATGAAAGCGGATACTATCTTAAGCCATAAAATAAACCGTAATATTTACCGATATTCAATAATAGTAGTAGAGAAGCTGGTAGATTTTTTTTCTCCCCAAATAATGACCTCTGAAATAAAGGGTCTGTGTTTACCTTACATTTTACTACTTTTTCATTTTTTCAGAAGGTCTCACTGTTTAAACAGGACGTATTCTTTTATCATAACTTTAAAAATCATGATCATTTTTAATAGAGAAAAATTACATTATTTCAGGTATTTTTGTCCTAATATTGAAAGAAGAGTGGATAGTTTGAAAAGCTGTTCTACAGTGATTTGTCCTAGACAGTATTTGTCAAATGTTTGACACATTACAAAATAAGTCCAGATGTACTGTATTCAGTAAGGAGCCTGTTTAAAGCAGTGTGTTGAAAGAGTACAGTTTTGTATACCTACCCTAAGAAAATAAGATAATAATACTAATATTCTCTCCATCTTCTTGGGGAATTGACTGCAAAATAGTTTGCTCATAACAGAGAAGATTTTGGAAATATTCTATAATTTTGCATCTTCCAGAAACAGAATTTTATGATAATGGATATGTTATCTGTAGTCTAGAAACTCCTACTTTTCATACTAAGGCTATCAGCAAGTACTGAATAATGGAGTCCTAACAGGCACTGAAGAGATGAGCAATATTAAAGACAGTAGCAGAAAATAAAGAATGGAATAGGCTAATAAATATTCATTTTAGGAGTAAAATATTTTTGTTTTCTTTTGGAAAAAGTTTTTATGCATAGTTTCTTCTGCTGTTTGCAAGCATAGAGTTAAGCATGAGGGAGATACAAATAATCCATAATACTAGGGAGAAAAAGCGTGCAAAGTATTTTGAGAAATGTAGCTTGTGGCTTAAGTAAAAAATGCTTACACCTAGTTGATCTATATATAAGGCCTCAGGCAATTTACTTAATGGATTTTTTGTGGGGCTCCATGGAAAAAAATCCAGCTGTTTAATATCGTCCAAAACAAAAATAGACACGTCATGATTAATGAAAGCGACAAGAAAGATTTTCCAGGGATTGTGAAACTGTGTTCCTTTTACAGTTAAATCCATTGTTTCTGCCAGGTTTATCAAAGAATAGAAAATTTATTTCAATTGCTAAAACTGGGGTAAAATAGACTATTTATGCAGCATTGTATAAGTGTCATCATTGAAGCACATCATCACAACAGAAAAAAATTCTTGCTTTTGGGTGTTCTGAAGTCTCAGCTTGGGGGCCTGGAGCTGAGGAAGACTGCATCAGAGGATTTGGTTACATACCCAGATGAGCGTCATTCTGTGATGAAGTTGTGAGACCCATGGCTAAGCATTTTTATTTATTGCAAGTAAAGCATACCCATGGTTCCTTTTACCTTTGGATAGCCTAGTTTGTACTTACATGTCTTATGATTCCTAACAAATGTGAAGACTTTGTCAGAAGCTTTTGCTGTCTGAAGCTATAGAGCGCTATCGCACCAGGCATATACAAACAAGAAAACAAAAGAAAGAAAAAGAGATAATTTTTGCTCCAGAGAATGAGACATCAAGGTGTGTGGGATTTTGTTGCCTAGGCATTGGCACTGAGAGCCATTTGTGATGTACGAGGGTAACTGCAACATCTGGCATGTACGACTTAGTTCTTAGAGCAGACTGACATCTTTTTCAGAGGGTAGATCAGCTATCCCACAGCACCTTCAGTGACACCAGGGACGATTTCAGTTACCTACATGGCATTCAAGTGTCACTTTAGGTCCTGGGGCTTCCCTGCAAAGCCTCCCCAGGTCTGTAACATGGGCTTAGAAAGCTGACAGACTTCTCAGTACACATAGGTTACACAGGGCGGAAGATAAATGATTAAACAGGCAAAGGAGGCTGAGTAAAGGGTAAAGACAGCAGTGTCTCAATAAATAAAAAATCTTGGTTAGCTGCCAGACTGACACGTGATCACATTAGTTTTTAGGCACAGCAGAGAGTGATAAACTGCAGTTGAGAATCTTTAGAATAGACACGTTTTTAAACCAAGGAATTCACTTTACTAGGCTATCTCGTTGGCTTTAAATTTCATGTGATTATAGCACTTGCTGATTAAGGATAAAATAATGAATAATATTACAGGTAAGGGAAGACTTCCTGTTTAAGGGAAAATTTCAGAGAAAGGAGGAAGGCATTTGAATGAAATTAAGGTAGTTGAGAAAGTCAGATTGATGATGCTGAAAGAACTAAGGCAGTGGTGATGCTTGCAATAAACTTCATTTTTAAATATGAAGAAATACTGAATAAACCTTACATGAAACTTGATGTAAAAGAAGGAGGACAAATTAACTGATGCAGAAGTACAAGATGGTCCAACTCATGTATGGACAGAAATCACTAAAGCACGGTGGATGCTTTGATTTTTAGCTATTCTGGCCAGAAATGTAATGCTATGTTTTATTGGTATTATAACTGCATATATGATAAATGCAAACCATTTAAAATAAGTTTTCTGGAAAGACAAAGATAAGAAAATCTAGAATTACAACCCCTTTTTCTTATTTCATATGAACAAAATGTTGCTTGATAGCTTTTCAAAGGACATCCCCAAAGACAGTTTTTTTCCGTAGGCCAGTGAATCATGAATTATTCCATAGCATTGATTCTGTTACTCCCAGTGGGTGGCAGTTTTCCCATTTGTAGTAGTTCCAAACATTGTGTTTCCCTTAGTGGCAGAAAAATCGCATGATGAATCTGTTTCATATTAAGTTTTGATTAAACACAGGCATTTGTGATAATTTTAGTTTCGATATACTCTTCACAAAAACTACATTTTTATCTTACAAATGGAGTAAAACTAGTTGCAGTGTCTCATGCTTTAAAGTCAGAATGCATTTTTTGATAATTAAAGTTTCTTTGATACTTTAGTGTTATGTCACCCTATTAAACATAACTTCTTATTAAAAGTGCCTTATTACTCATGGTGGACAAAACAGTGCTCAGATTCTGAGGATTTGTACTGCATGTGAAATCTCTATTCAGGAGCAAGACACGTTACTGAAGCTTGGTTTGGCTTTTGACCTAGAAGTTAGCGAAGAAACTCAGGATATCTAACCTACTTTTTAACCTTGTCTTCTTGGAAAGTGCAAATAATTCTAATTGGCATAACCAGGGATTATCCATGTAAAAGGAAGTAATAGGTTGGGAATAGATAATGAGAAGGAACCCAAATATAATTTCTTCAGCATCCTGAAGCTCACCCTACAGAAATTAGTCTTTGTAATTACTGAACCATGGAAGCCATACAAGAGAAAGCTCTCATGGGAAAAACTCATTCTTTATGATCAAATTAGCCACATCATTCTCCTTCTTTTGTGCCAACTGACATGTGGAGAATAACTGAAAATCTCCACCCCATGTGCTCTAGGAATCACTCACATTAGCATAAGTGATAGATTCATTCTTAGCTGAGTGAACGTCCGTGAGCCATAAGAGAATTTTAAGGGTCTGGACCAGCTTCCACTGAAATAAGAGCCCAAATTCTGTGTACTTCAGCAGTGCAGAGTCAATCAGAAGAAAAAAAAAAGGGGGAAAAAAACCCCACTTAGTTTTACAATTGTTGTTTGACTTTTATTCTTTTTTGCCACTGATATAAAGGTAAAGTTAAATGTCCTGTATTCACAATTTCTTTTAGCCAAGAAAGTTCAACAGAGCTCAGTGGGACGTTGTGTTTCTTCCTTTAGGCATGCTTATATAATTGTAAATAATTTGCTGTGTTGGATAAGTATGTGGAATGGTCTTCTCTCAGCCCTGCAAATAGCATGGAAATGTAACCATGGAAAGCTTTGGTACATCGTTTCTGTACGATAAGGTTGCAACCTAGTGGGAGGTTTTTTCAGCATATATAAAATTCTGTTTTGTATTACAGGTACAGATATTTATAATTTAGTTTTATATTTTTAGTTTTATATTTTGAAGCTACAGAAATTAGCTGTTAAGTAATTATACTGAGAACTCATGGGCAGGTCTGAAAGCTCCTAAATGTGGCGACAAATATGCCCTATTTCCCATCTCTTTATTTGTGCAAAAGATCTAAGATGGTTTTGGAGAAAAGTTTAGCCAGAAAAGTTATGTTACACGATGTGAATAGAAGTCTCAGAATGAGGCATTGTTTTCTAGTTCTTTTTATTACATTCTTTGATCTCTTCTTTTAATGATAGATACATTAGAATTTCGATGACCTGTAAAATACTCAGGATGTCATTGTTAACTCATGTGCCGTTGACCAATGAACTGTTTCTGCTTGATGGGGTCATTATTAACTAGAAGCTGGGTGTAAACTGCAACACAATGAAACTAACTTTTCCAAGCCAGCATTGCACAGATGTAATCCATATGGAAACTATCAGGTTATTCCTAGTTGTTACATTCAGTTTTGAGGTTTTTTTTTCCCCACAGAATGCATTTGTTTTGGTGGTGTTTAGATTAAAATGTAAAATCTGTAAGCCAAATTCTTACCGCAAATTAATGATGATACAAGTAAGAACAGTGTCTGTCCAATAAATTTGAATAGTTTTACTTGAGAGAAAAAATAGATTAACTAAACATGGAGTACAGTTTTAAGTATATATGGATTTTCGTTTTAAAACTGAATCATGTTCAGCTAAATGATCACTGTAAGAAAACTGTGAGATATACTGTAGAGCTAAAATGAGCAATGATGCTGAGGAAATGACAGAGATCTTCAAGTATTTATGGAGGTGGAAGCTAGCATACATCAAATATACTTATAGCTATTTTTTGTGTTCTGTTACAATCACTGTATTTTAGACAGGAAAATAAGATTTGTCATACTCATGGTCCTATTGACCAGGACTTTTGCTCTATCTTATGTGGGAAATCTTATGGATAATGAAAATTGGTCTCTTTCCCTGTGGCACTCAGGGCTTTCAGTAAAGTATTGCCCTTGATGGGCAACTGGGAGCATGTGAGCCTGCCCAGCAGCAGACATGGACTCCTGGCATGAAGGCACTGGGGAGCAACTGAACGTTAGCGTTGCACTGTATTCACAGATGAAATATTTTGCATGTTTCCAGCTGAAGCTCTTTTCTCTTATGTGGTTTTTTTAATTTTATATTTCCTACCCATATTTTGAACCCCAATCATATGGCAAATGTTAAATTTATGAGGACATGAAGGGGGGGGTTATATATTATTTTCTGGAGAAACTATACTATATATTTAAAAGGTTTTCTTTTTTCCCCTCAGGGAATTCCTGGAATCCCTGGAAATCAAGGAGCAAAAGGACAAAAGGTATTGTTAATAGTTCAAAATGCAGTTAAAACCTGTGCCTATGTACACCCATTCCAAAGTAAGGGTTCAGTCCGTGCTCAGAGAACAGTTTTCATAATGGGGATTTCAGACATCAAATCATGCTGCAAATGAATGGAGACATGCTCCAAATTCTTTGTGGCATGTTTGAAAATGTCTCATTAGGTTTTATTTCAACTGTTCCAGAAGGAATGAATAATTTAAAAGTAACACAGTTTATTTCTCAAAGTATTATGAAATTATCCTAATGAAATAAATCTGCATAATTAAAGAATATTTAACAAATTTTTTAACTATATGTACATTAATTGCAGAATTCTTCTCTCTGTGTTAAAAATACAGGGTGAAATTGGACCACCGGGTCACCCAGGAGCAAAGGGGTCACCAGGGGATACTGTAAGTTTGCAAAATGATGTTGTTATGAACAAATAATTCTGATGCTGTCATTCTCTACTTGTAATAAGCAAACAAGCAATGGCAGATACAGTAGGAACCTAGCATTTTCAGGTTGGCAAATATGATCAAACTAAGTCTGATCTCTGAATTACCCCCAAAATGCTGATGACACAAAACTGGGAGGAGTGGCTGACACACCAGAAGGCTGTGTTGCCAGTCGGTGAGACTTGGACAGTCTAGAGTGTTGGACAGAGAGGAATTTAATGAAGTTCAACAAGGGCAAGTGTAGGGTCCTGCACCTAGGGAGGAAATAACCCCATACACTGGTACAGGTTAGGGGTTGACCTGCTGGAAAGCAGCTCTGCAGAGAGGGAACCGGGAATCCTGGTGGACAACAGGATGACCATGAGCCAGCGATGTGCCCTTGTGGCTAAGAAGGCAAATGGCATCCTGGGGTGCATCAAGAAGAGTGTGTCCAGCAGGTCGAGGGAGGTCATCCTCCCTCTCTACTCTGCGCTGGTGAGGCCGCATCTGGAGTACTGTGTCCAGTTCTGGCCTCCCCGGTTCAAGAAAGGCAGGGAATTACTGGAGAGAGTCCAGAAGAAGGTTACAAAGATGATTACAAAGATGGTTACAAAGAATGGAGCACCTCTCTTGTAAGGAAGGGCTGAGGGACATGCTTCTGTTTAGCCTGGAGAAGAGAAGACTGAGAGGGGATCTCATCAATGCTTATCAATATCTAAAGGGTGGGAGTCAAGAGGATGGGGCCAGACTCTTTTCAGTAGTGCCCAGCAACAGGACAAGGGGCAACGGGCACAAACTTGAACACAGGAAATTCCATCTGAACATGAGGAAAAAGTTCTTTAGTTTGAGGGTGCCAGATCACTGGAACAGGCTGCCCAGAGAGGCTGTGGAGTCTCCTTCTCTGGAGACATTCAAACCCCACCTGGATGCATTCCTGTGCAACCTGCTCTGGCAGGTGATGCTGCTTTGGCAGGGGGGTTGGACTAGATGATCTCTGAAGGTCCCTTCCAACCCCTACTGTTCTGTGATTCTGTGAAAATATTATATACCCACTTATCTTTTAAAGTTGATGATTTCCTGGCTGCACATTTGATAAATAAATCCAGGAAACACATTAGTCTGAATTTACTCTCTGAATTCATTAACTTTGAATTAACTTAGAAAATATTCAGGTAAATTTATTTCGAAAGTTAAGACCGACTTAAATATTGTCATAGTGTGCAATGAATTTCTGAAGATTAATTTCAGGATGCTTTTGTGATAGCGCTCTTTTGACAAATACTATGAGAATAGCTGTGGTCAGTGCATTCCCAAAATGCTTAAAGAGAGGTTTTTATTTTGGAATGTAGGAAACTGAAAATAATAAATTTTGGGGGGCAGTCCAGCTTACCACATCTTTGTTACTGTCTGACTGATTTTCATGTTCTTTATAATCGTTTAGAAATCACAGTAGTGAAATAATTGTTCTGAAAGTTGGTGCAAGTATATATAGACTTTAAAAACCAGAAATTTTAAAGGCGAAAGGGACAGCTACTTAAAACTAGTTAGAGATCTTTCATTAATTAGTAGGAATTTCATCATTGGTTGAACATATGCTGCCTTAAAAATAATTATCTTTTCTATTGAAAAGTTCAACAACGTTTACATAGTTCTATTATTAATCATCCTCACTGTGAACATGTCTTTTCGCAGTTTTAATTTTGTGCTTGAGATATTTTATCTTCTTTTCTGATGTATTTTCTCTTCTTTGCTGACTAAAATGCTTCTGACATTCCTGAGAGATACATGGCTTAGCATCACAAATAAGCTGTTTGGTGTGACTTTTTATTTAGTTATAGAACATGTGTTTCACCCTATATTCAGCCTCAAGCAAATCAGTATAGACTATTACTGCTAGAATGGAGTAAATACTGTAGAGAATTAAGTACAGAGTTAAGCCTGATGCTATTATCTCTATGGACAACAGAGCACTAAATGACTAAAAAGTTTTAACCTTCTAAGAAATTTGTTGTTTATTCTTAGTGTATATAACCATATGGTAGTGTAAGAGATTTTATGCAGTTGTAGTCAGGCTACAGAATTAGTAATACTTGTCAGAGAAAAAAAATAGCTAACACTTCTTGATTTATAGCTGAATGGCATATGCAAATGTTTTAATGTGTGACAACAATGGAAAGAAGATCACTTGCTTTTTTCTTGCCTTGCTGCCTCATCTTGAGATTCACTGTATGTTGTGCATATAGCGGGTTTGTCCATGGCCAGTCCAAAGAGAAGAAACTTCAGCTTCTCAGTAAACCAAAAAAGCAGTTCAGTGAAAATATTTAATTGTGAAATTTCAGCATTTCTGTAGTGTTATTACAGGGATAAATATGATTACATGGGAAACTGTAAGACACTGCTTAACTTCATTAGCTTGGAAAATGCATTTGAAGATAAATAATCACTGACTCCAACTCTGTCTGTGATTTTGATCTTGATAACAATAGTGATCAGTTTTCTAATATCTGAAGTGAGAAGTATCAGATTCTTAGAAATGCTTTGATAGCATTGCTTTGATAAATAAGAGACTAACATATAAACAGTTTTTACAAAAATTAATCTCAGAGCAATAATTCTCTTGCTAATTAATTCTGTCTGAAATGGACGGGTAAAAGGAAGTAGTAAATGAAATTATCTGGACAAAGCTGAGGGATTTGAATAGCAGCAAGAAGGAAATGCTCTGGATAGACCTTCAGAAAAATCGTTAGAAATAAGATGGCATTTATGAAACAGAGGAGACTGAGAAGCTTAAATAGTGATGCATTGTAGGTACAAATGGGACTGACCATTTTATTCCTAAATAGGGAATCTATGGTTAGAAGTCACAATATTCCTTCTATCAGCAGCAAAAGACAAGGCTATGGGAAATGTAAGTTTTTAGCCTGGCGGCATATTTGAAGTGTGGAAATTGCAGGTGAAAGCTGTGAACTGTTCCCTCTGCTGCCCTTGCTATTATGTTAAGCCTCTCGATATTTTGGCAACAGGTGAGAGAACAATGATACAGGTTCTTGGATTTTGGTGATTGTTAACAGATTGTATTGTCCAGTTTCATAACTTACCTGTCTCTCAATTTATCTACCTCATCTCTTTTCAAGTTCTTTCCCTATGAAAATGCTTCATCAGTAGTGAACTTCATCTTGACAGCCAGCCATGAGGCTGGATTTCATCCATTCCAAAAGGGGTTTCAGATGCCACTTTGTAGTGTTAAAAGGAGAAGAAAGGGAGAGGGCTCATTCTCTTGCTATTTTTTATGGTATTTTAGTGTTGAAGTTTTGATTATGTGCATCAGCTCAGTTAAAGTCCTTTCAGTATCTGCCCTCTGCCTGAAAGCATGTCTGGTTTTTTTTCTGCACCAAATTTATTTGGATTATGTCATTTTGTATGGGATTATTTGGTTGATTATTTGGTGAGAGAGTCTTTGGTTTAATAGAATGTTATGTCAATTGGGGGAAGACTTCTTGTTTTTCACTGGCCACTTCTTCTCTGTTTTTCTGTGAAAGTTGCCTTTTCTCTCCAGTCAGAAGGTGGGTGAACTTCAGATGCTTAAGGCTTTACTTTTCAGAGAGAATATATTTGCAGACCCCTCCCAAGTTTCTATTTGATCTTGCATCTGAATTGCACTTAAATCAGGTGCTAGGTTTCATTTGTAATCAGTCAGGTTGTTCAGACCTCTAAAGGGAGGAATGATCACATGCCCTGTAAGTCAAGGCTTGCTGTGTGTCTGTCCAGTAATGTACGTCTATCCCAGCACAAGTAAACCTCACCATTTTTGATGTTGTCTTTTGGTTTTGGTTGCGCATTTGTCAGAATTATGCCAAGATCATTGATTCTGCAAAGGACTCTCAAATCTTTACTTTAGTATGGTCTGATTGTGCTGAGTACTGCTTAGCCATATGGAATCCAAATGGATATGTGGATTATCACTTGAAGAAGCTGAGGAGGTTATTGAACTGTAAATAGACTTTTCAAAGTTGTACAGTCCACAGATCTCATGTTCTTCCCTATTTTTTTTCTTAATTTTTCACTTTGTTTTATTGCTTTTCATTGAAGAAAATTCCGAAGAACTAAGGGCGTTGTTTGTCCTTTCTGCTATATCTCAGACAAAGGAGAGAGCCCTGAACTTGCTCCCTGGATAATGCTAGATTTAAAAAAACTTGACTCTGGTTTCCAGATATAACTAAGATTATATAGGCATATGAATGTCTGTAAATGTATTGAAGAGCTCACTTCTTTTTCCATGCTCACAATTCCTTAATAAAATATCTGATCAATTAAAACCAATGCATCCTGGTTGGAGAGAAAGATTGAAGCCAGTTTTGGGTTTTACAATTTCTGGGCTACTTTGTCACCCAATACCTTCAGAATTTCCTGCACAATATACAGCTACCCTGCATCCACCCAGCAGCTCTTCCTTTCCTGACTGTCACAGGCATGACTGCTACGTTACAGCTGTCAGAAGCCTTTTTGTATAAAGTGAGTACACTGGTTAATTTTCTTTTCATGAACTTACAGGACTTTTTCAGCCACTTAAAGATCTTCTCTGGAAAGAATAAATTTCCTTGACAACCAGTTATTGCAGTTGCTTAGATCAAATTTGGATGAAACATTGCCTGAACTGGAAGTGAAAATGTTCCTACTCCTAGTTAACACATGCACATTTGGTCTCTCACCTGTGCCTCTAATAACTTTCATTGCCTACTCCTGGAAATTTTTTCTCCACTTCTTTCTGTGTAAAGTTGAACAAAATGCCGGAGGGAAGGCTGTATCATCAGCTATAATAAAGCCTTGTGGGATTCCAAAGTGTACGTATTTGTTCAAGTAACTCACCTACCACGTTTTCTTCAAATTTTATTTAGATAAATAACATCTGGTTCTTAATACACTTGAAAATAATTTATTCATGCTTCCTGTCAACTCACTTAGTGTATCTTTTGTCACCTGATAAAATAAGTAGGAAATTGATGCATGGAATATTTGAATGCGTTATATGGCTTTAGGGAATTTAAGCCAGAAAAGATAGTGGGATTTTCCTTGTATTAGTCACGCTGAATATGTTTGTTCCAGAAAAAACAGATGGAAAGCTTGTGAATGGTCTATTAATACCTTGGGAAAATTCTTCAGTAAAAAGCTCTTCTTCAGTAATAACTATCCCTATTACATTGCCAATGTCAGTAATTTATTAATTTATCTGCCACATAAATAGTGCCAGCTCTGGAAAATGGGGGAGTAATGCTGTATTTTTATGTCCTTAAACTGCTCTTTATTTTTATTCAGAACAAGCTCTTCTCTTTTAATTTTACATGCCATAGTTTTCAGATAATGTTCTCAAGCTTTTCCTATATTGCATCTGAAAGTTTTTTTCTTGCAGCATACTGTTTCATGTAGTCATCTTCCTGTAATTTTTTAAATGGAATATGTTAAATATGGCCTAGTAATGAAAGTGCCAGGACAACTGGGTTTTATTTCTCCTTTTCCTGCAGATGTATGCCTGACCTTTAGTTATACTAAATGTATTTTCTGATTTGCTTTCACTAGTATATGTTTGCATGTCAATGTGGATATATACACATATCTGATTGGAAAAAAAAAAAGCTATTCTGTACACATAGTATTTCCACTTTGTATGATATGAAATGAACGAGGGACATTTGTGATGAACATTTGGGTTGGACTAGATCTTCAGAGGTCCCTTCCAACCCTGACCATTCTGTGATTCTGTTATTTACCACTTCTGTAATCCAAGGACTGGTGTGGGCATAAACTAGAAGTGATCTAGTGGTGAGTTGGTAGAGGGTAGGCTCTCAGTGTGTTACATGACTTGAAGCACAGGGTTGCACTGAAGTGGCAATGTGAAAAGAGCCAGAAATCACCAAGTCGCATTTCTCATCCCTTCCCACTATCCCTCTCCAAACTTGTGCTTGCTTTTCTCTACTGATCAACGTGCTAGTAAAGAGCACAGAACAGGAATCTGAAGAGAAGAAAATAATAATTTCACAATAGTTTTTGGAAAAGGAAGGTAGCCTTCAAGGAATGCAGAAGAGATCACACAATGAAGAGAGCTCAGAAGTGAGGAGGTCAATAGATAACATGAAATTTGATTTAAAACAACCAAATTGAATTAAGCCTTACAGTGAAATGAAAATTAATAAACCCTTATTTTTCTATGTAAATAAAAAGAGAAAAAGTGAAGAAGCAGGCCTGATGTACAAGTGAATTAAGACAGTCTTAATATAATCAGGTGGGTTCCAAAACTGAATGAATATTTTCTTACAGTTGCTGTAACAAAGCTGGTGCTGAACGTAGGCCATAAGCAAATGGTTAATGGGAATACACTGTCTCTTAGGTTATGAGTGGAAGCAGACCTCAGAAACTTCACTCCAGCTGGAGAGAAATTAATTTCTCTTCCAAAATTATGAGACAAAGGGCGTAGGGTATAGTAAACCTTTATTTACCAAATAATAGATTATACTAGATTAATAGCATCATCTTTGATAAGATGACTGACTTTCTATGTAACTAAGAACAAGCAGATCTAATCTTCAAAGTTCAGGAGAATGTTGGAAATTATTTGGTGTATGATATTATTAGTTATTTTAAAGAAATTGAATTTTAATAAAAGAATTTTCACGTGCAATTGACTGAACAGTAAAAGTCTGAGACTGAGGAAAATTGGCAGCAAAGTTACTCAAGTTTTAGTCTTGTGATTTATACCATTTATTTGTATTCACAGACCTGTGTCTATAGCCTAAAGAGCAAATTGCTATGTTTACTGATGGAAAGTTTTGGTGACCAGTACTTTCTTACAGCACAGCAGGAAAGAAACTTGAGTTAATCTGTGCTGCCTCAGTTAACAGTAAAGCACAGGTGAAACACCAGAAAATTGACGAAATGCTGAAAACCCTGGCTACAAAGAATTCATGTTCCAAATATTCTGAATTTTTGAATTTTTTCAAAAACAAAGCCATTCTATAGCTTTAGCAAAGAAAGTTACTATTTTTGGGAAAACAGTTACAATCTGTGTAACAAATTACTATAGACATAATTATTTTTGATCACATATAACTTTTGAAGGAGGTCCGAGGATAATGTCATGGAACTGATTAGTTCCTAACATTTATTACTAAATGGAAGGTAGTTGTTTTTATCTATATGAAAGCAAAGATTAAATAATAATAATAAAAGTAGTTTTTGAAAATACTATCAATTAGAATCATGGAATCATAGAATGGTTTAGGTTGGAAGCGACCTTGAAGATTATCGAGTTCCAACCCCCCTGCCATGGGCAGGGACACCTCCCACCAGCCCAGGTTGCTCAAAACCCCATCCAGCCTGGCCTTGGACACCTCCAGGGATGGGACATCCACAACTTCCCTGGGCAACCTGTGCCAGTGCCTCACCACCCTCAGAGTGAAACATTTCTTCCTGATATCTAATCTAAATCTCCCCTCTTCCAGTTTGAAGCCATTCCCCCTCATCCTATCACTACGTGCCCTAGTAAAAAGTCCTTCCCCAGCTCTCCTGTTGGCCCCCTTTAGGTACTGGAAGGCCGCAATAAGATCTCCCCGGAGCCTTCTCTTCTCCAGGCTGAACAGCCCCAACTCTCTCAGCCTCTCCTCATAGGAGAGGTGCTCCATCCCTCGGATCACCCTCGTGGCTCTCTTCTGGACCTGCTCCAGTAGGTCCAGAATAATTGATAAAACTTCATCTCTGACAAGTTCAATTTATGCCTTATTTAATTGCTTGACTTTCTGTATTATTATACTTTTATTTTATGCTGTGTCTTAAGTACACCTTTATAGCGGATCATATTTCAGAGTATATATGCAAGTCCATATAAAACTATAACAATATATTGTTTTTATTGATGCATGCAGTTCAAGAGTCAAAAAAGAAGTGAGAGGAAGTGGTGGGAAAGACATATTAACACCAGATGTGGAAAATACTATAAATGGGAATTCCTTCATGGAAATTACAACTTTTAAAAAAGATTTCTTTTCTAATGTATACTTGAGAGTAGCTTTAAACAGAAATTAAGAAAGCCAGCCATTTGATGGTTTAACACCCTTTAGCTCTTGTTTTATGTATGAAACAAAGACAACTAAACATGCCTTTATCAACACGTTTCCATGAGAGGAGTCCAAGGGACTGTTTTGGCAATGCTCTGGCTTTGTACATGCGCTGAAGTGTCATGATCTGAAATGGCAAAAAAATGGCAAAAGCCACTGAGTTCTTGAATGAACAGTTCAATCCTGAAGATTCTGCAGAAGATGCAAAGGTGTAGCCCCAAAGTTAACTGCTCCCGATAAATCTCCACAAAGTTTGCAAAAGGGGTCAAGACATGGCAACCTTTGAGGGACACAGTCAGAAAGAAGGAGAGTTATGAAATGCCACATATACTTTTGCTGGTTTTGGGAACACTAAATGGAAACTAAGAAACTCTTGTGTCACTTTCAATTATAGCTAAGGACATCTTAAAGATATGTTAAAGATTATATCATACAGGCGGGGTTTTGAGTTGCAGAATTTTTTCTCTTGGGAGCGTTTCATGACAGTGCTGTGCTTTTTTCGTGTGTGTTTTTTTCCATTGCACAGTAGCCTGTCCTTAGGCCATAGAAGGTCTAAATTATCCACTATGCTGTGTGAGAACTACAGCCTGCACAGTAATATGATGAAAGACATTATATTTCCTGTCCTATTTGTTTCACTATAGAAATATAAGACTAATACTAATAATACTAACACACTGTACTGAATCTATTAGCTTAGTACAGAAATGTCTCTGCCTTTTTCACAAATAAATAGGGTTTGATGGGACCAGAAGGTTCATTTGGTCTACCTGGAGCTCCTGGGCCTAAGGTAGGTGTTTGTGATAATTTGCTTGTGACTTTGATAAATGACTGCTTTATAGATGACAAAATACCAGGATTTTTCAGTTAATTGTTTGGTATATTGAATATTGGTAAATAGCTGTATGATTTTCCCTATATTACCTTATATGATAGTTCAGTCTCAGGAGAGCTTAATATAGCTCAGTAAATGGTGCCTGTCATCCCATGAGGTTTGGAACAATTGCAGAAATGGTCATGAGACTTTGTTTCAGCTTCGCAGTCCTGGAAAATGTTCCGCAATGCTGGAGCCAGCTAATTCTCAGTATACATCAGAAACTTCTGCCCATGTTACATTTATTTATATTTTAGTTGTGTTAAATAACACTACGTGCTGCTTTTTCCACCCAAGGAGCCAAATTTATTTCAGATGTAACTTTATTGATTGCACTGCAGCTACAGCAAGAATTAATTTGACCCATGCTCTCAGAAACTAAAGTAGATACTGTACTATAAATTTAGATCTGTTAGTGTAACCTTTTAATTTAATCCAAGATGAGTTTTGGCCAGTAAACACTGAATTGTATGTCCTAGAGAATATTTAGAAATATAGAATCCATTTCCTGAACTTTGTATTTACATTTATATCCATTACCATCCATACCTTATTTTATATCCAGAAGTACATTTGTATTTATTTAAAATTGTATACTGAAGGTAGCATTTTTTAAAAGTGGTCAATGTTTTCTATGGTCAAAAAGATTGAATACCTATGAAATGACTAAAAATTAACTAGCTTTATTTTCATTTGTGAAAAATGCTTTTTTTGGTATGTATTTATCTCATTCAGAATATAAAATGTCTCTTACAGAATCATTCTTAATACGTTTAATTCTTACAGAAAAGCATCATGAAGTAATCAGTAATTCTTAGGTTTTAACGAAAATCCTTATGCTGAATATATGCCTAATTCATGGCTACAATAAAAACCAAAACATAAGTAAATATTTTGGCTCAGACAGGTCCAAGGATTCTGAGTTTTATTAAATAAGGTGGTGGAAATGCGAAGTCAGTACGGAGAAACATGATATGACTGGGCAAGGGAAATTAGGCAGGTGAGGCAGGGACAGGTGAGCAGAGACTGGCAGATCACATTTTGTCATCAGTATCTCATCTTTCCTGAGAGAAAGTTGAACCTTCAGGTTTCCTGCAGAACCTTCAGCCTTTCAGTCACTACCTGTGCCTATTTTTACGCAACAGTTTCCCGGCAGTAACTGTTTGTTTGCTAGTCATACCACATGTGACGTGATTTATCAGCCACGCTCCCATATTGTTATATAGGGTGATAAAGGCGAACCTGGAATACAGGGGAAACCAGGATCATCAGGAGCCAAGGTAAATATGAATCTGGAAGTATTCTAGTTAAAGAAGGCATTGATTTACTTTTTTGTGATTTGCTGATTTTCCATAATTTTCCATTATTAGTTACAAGACAGTTTGCTTCAAAATAAAAGAGCAGTTAACATAGAATTGCATCAGAATCCATTTGATGGCTTGTTCTTGCTAATTTTATTCTAGATTTTAGGCAATGTAAGTCATCTGTTCATGAAGTTCAAACCTGCAAACATTGCCATTACTTCAGATAGTTTTATTTGTGTAATTTTGAAAAATCAACATCAACTGTATTAAAAGGCAATTAAAAAAGATAGATACTAGAAAACTGAGGTTAAGAATTAGGAGTCCCTTTTGTGGCTTCTCTGTATTCCACATCCCTTCATAAATTCTCCAGACATTTCAATCATTCTTAGTTATAAAATTGCAAAATATCATCGCTAAAGCATATCATGTGACCTTGAGAAAACATGCAATATATGTTTTTGCACACAGAACATGACTAACACAAAGCTATTGTATTACTCAGGGAGAACTAGGAGTACCAGGTGCTCCAGGTGAGCCAGGCTACCCAGGCATGCCTGGTACCCAGGGTATAAAGGTAAGTGTGTTTTCCAGTTTTACATTAATTGCATCTTTTATTGGAAGTGCTTTTCTTATAAGTGATCATTATTAAAGGAAATCCTTTTTCTAAACACATCATTATTATTAGAGAATAGTTGCTATATTTTGGAAGGCTCATTCTTTAGAAAACCAGTAATTTTTCATAGGGAGGTGAGAATGGCCAGGATGGAGAAACTGTTAACGTAAAATGCTACGACATAGGTATTAATGAGATTTCCATTATGAATTATAGTACATAATGTTATGATCCGTGTTTCTGTATTTACTTATATCTTATAGCAAGTGCTACATCTATAAAGTCTACTGTACAAAGTCTTTTGTGGAGCACCCAAAAGAACTGGAGCAATTAACCCTAGGCAGCTGGGACAGATTCAGCTCAATCAGCCTTAGCCATTAAGAGTTATCTGATCTAAACAAGCTGTCTGGGTTCTCTCCATATTTAGCTGAGAGAGTCTGAGCTCATTGAGGAGTCGTTAGTTCACATCTCTGCTTTCTTTGACTGTAGCTGAAGCCTAGGCAATTAACTGAATTAAATGTTAAAATTTTAGATGGCAAAAGTTAGGTTAGATGGATCCTATGTCTACTCTGCAGGTTGAAAATGATTTCCTTTTTTTCAGATGAACATATGTTTGTTCCTCTTGCATACTGAGTTCTCATAAAGATCATGCCTTCAAGGATCTCACCATCTCTTGGTGCAGCCTTACATCTATCAAACACTGCTATAGGCATGCTTGTGCTGAAATTCTTCATTGCTGAAGAACTGTTTTGTGAACACATTGTAAAATTTTGTATTGATGTTTGACTTACCTGGATAGTCATCCTTATTTTTAAAGTGTAGGTATGTAGGATTTTCTGACAGTCATATGTCTTTAAGGAATCCCAGGTTGAAAAGACTATAGGCAATATTGTTCTTTTGTATGTTTTGAAAATCAAGCACACAGCTTTTTGCATAACTTAGAGCTGTAATTGACATTACATTAAACGCTTTTCTAGACATTTTCTATAAGATGACAGCATTCTACTAAAAATCTCCTGTGTGGTTGAAACTTCTCAGTTTTGTCTCAGCCAATAAGGCAGAGCTTTTTGTTTGACTGGAAGCTGGAAAGCCCCTAGAATATTTCTTGTTTTAAAACACTGACTTATTTTTATCTTACTATAACTCACAGAACTCACTGTAGGGTGAATGGAGTCTCTTGAGGACAAATCAGCTATGCTTTGTCTATAGAATGGAATTTAAGAACATGAAAATTAGAAGTAATTGAAAATCATTACTCTTCGTAACTACAAAGAACTTAACAGAGTTGTGTTTTCTAGATGATGTTTTTTCAGGACAGCACCTTTCTTCTATGTAACTCAACCGAGAAAGAGAAAGACCAAGAATTTATACTTTACATAGGCTATTAGGCAAATATATGTGAAAGAAACACTACATGTTCATTTGAAACAGCTGGGGAAAAATTATTCACTGTTATCTTCAATAACATGATTTGAGTAGAATTTCAGGGTTGAACATCTGTCAGCTCACATGGTTTGAAAGTGGTTGAAGTCAAATTAGTTCCACTACTGTAAATCAAGTAATTCTAATTGTAACTGAGGCTCTGACTTGTATCCATTACATTTTTAGTCTAAATTTGAATTAGGATTTCTTTATTCTGGACACTTTTAAAGCAATAATATGTACATCCTGAAAATCAAGTGTTTCATTGCTTTGAAAGATAATTAGTACTGCTATTACTTTCATTATTTTACTGTATTTTTATGAGAAAACATGACAAAGATTTTTTTTTTCATAGTGAGTTTCTCAATTGGAATATACAAGTATAAACCTTATTTTAATGTTATACTCTCTTTGGAGCAATGTAAGTGATCTGATGTCATGTAACAGATAGGCTTGTTTCCTTAGAATATACTTTACTATAACTAACAAGCTTTACCTGCAACTATTCAAGCTAGATATTTATTCAAGCAACAAGCTGTTGAGGCTAAAAGTTTTGCTATATTTGCTATCAGCCCAAATTTAATACTCAAATGTAAATTTTAAATTTAAAAATGTAATATTGCATTTAAATGAACACAAATTAATAACTTAAATTTTAAATTATATTTGAACTGATTTAATAATAACTTCAAATTTGAATGTATAGAAAAAATTATATAACAATAAATTAAGTGTGTTTAGGTAATGTATCTGACACGTGTTGGAAATCTAGCAATGTTTCCTGGGGAATACTGGAGTCTCAACTAGGACAAAGATTCCTCCATTACCTTTACAAATTAAAGATTTTAGAATAAACAGGAAATCCTGT
The DNA here is from genome assembly GCA_017639485.1 of Pluvialis apricaria. Classification (NCBI taxonomy): domain Eukaryota; kingdom Metazoa; phylum Chordata; class Aves; order Charadriiformes; family Charadriidae; genus Pluvialis; species Pluvialis apricaria. The sequence continues at coordinate 102,244,189 of CM030009.1, forward strand.
AGAAGCAAAGGAAGGACAGGTAAGGTGTCCGATAGAAATAAGCAGTTAGTAAAAAATGGTAATGCATCTTGTGTAGTATTACCAGCAATGCAGAGAACCACCTTTTGAAGGATGAAGCCCTTCACATAAAGGCATTACAGAAATAGAGTTGAATCAGGTATTTCACTGTGGAAAGAAAAGTTGAAGGGTAAAGAAGCAGTAAGTTAGAAAGGTTGTGTTATATTTAAACTTTTATGAAAATCCCATTCAAAGGTATTCCACTAGACTTCAGCTTCTGCTTCAGAAAGGCACAGGTTTACTCTATGTCCAGTATTATATATGGCAGCCATGTATGGATGTCTTAGCTACGCTAGGGTATTTCGGATGTCAGTAGACACATATGGGTATGCCTTGAGTTGCCGAGAGCATCTTAAGTGCCTATGTTTAAACAACTGAAGCAAGTTCCCTGGTCAATGGAGGCTAGAGAATGACCCAAATTTAGATGAGGTAATCATCTCAGCTAAATGAGATAATGCAACCTGCGTTCCATTTTCTAAGATAAGATGTAGAAAAATTAGTCTTCTGACCAGTTTCAAAACAGTGATTTCCAGGGCACATAAGCCAGGAAATATTTGTCTTTAAGTCTTTCAAAATGTACTGAAGCCCAATGGAAGAGTGTCTTGAGTTGAGTCAGTGTCATAACAGTAGTTTAACTAGTTTCATTAATTTCATTAATTTAATTTGTCAGCGACATGGACAGTGAGATAGAGTGCACCCTCAGCAAGTTTGCTGATGATACCAAGCTGTTTGGTGAGGCAGACACGCTGGAGGGGAGGGATGCCATCCAGAGGGACCTGGACAGGCTGGAGAGGTGGGCCCAAGCCAACCTCATGCAGTTCAACAAGGCCAAGTGCAAGGTCCTACATCTGGGTCGGTGCAATCCCAAGCACAAATACAGGCTCGGCGGAGAATGGCTGGAGAGCAGCCCTGTGGAGAAGGACCTGGGGGTGCTGATTGATGAGAAGCTCAACATGAGCGAGCAATGTGCGATCGCAGCCCAGAAGGCCAACCGTATCCTGGGCTGCATCAAAAGATGTGTGGGCCAGCAGGTCAAGGGAGGTGATTCTGCCCCTCTACTCCGCTCTCATGAGACCCCACCTGGAGTACTGCATTCAGCTCTGGAGCCCCCAACATAAGAAGGACATGGACCTGCTGGAGCGTGTCCAGGGGAGAGCCACGAGGATGATCCGAGGCCTGGAGCACCTCTCCTATGAGGAGAGGCTGAGAGAGTTGGGGCTGTTCAGCCTGGAGAAGAGAAGGCTCCGGGGAGATCTTATTGCGGCCTTCCAGTACCTAAAGGGGGCCTACAGGAGAGCTGGGGAAGGACTTTTTACACGGGCATGTAGTGATAGGATGAGGGGGAATGGTTTTAAGCTGGAAGAGGGCAGGTTTAGATTAATCATTAGGAAGAAGTTTTTCACTTTGAGGGTGGTAAGGCACTGGAACAGGTTGCCCGGAGAGGTTGTTGAAGCCCCGTCCCTGGAGGTGTTCAAGGCCAGGCTGGATGTGGCCTTGGGCAACCTGGTCTGGTGGGAGGTGTCCCTGCCTGTGGCAGGGAGGTTGGAACTCGATGATCTTCAAGGTCCCTTCCAACCTAAACCATTCTATGATTCATTATCACCGTATATTCAGTTTTAATATCTAAGGGTCGTGTAAGGTATGCGTACCAATACAGTAATACTGATTTTAAGAATGGAGATTTTGTTAAAATTTATGGAACCTCTCTAAATTTTAAACTGAAGGTTTTGCAAAATTCATTATTCATTTTATATGAAGATGCAAGTCATAATATATATTGCTGGTTGACAGGAGTTACAAGTCATAAGTGTGACAAACTCTTGAATTATTCAGGAAAAAAGTGCAGTTTGGGCATCTGACATTAAAAGTGGAACCTTGCAGCTATAGCTTATTTTAAAACTTGAAACCAAACCAAGTATTTCACGTTCAAGTACAATACAACCGATTGCAGCTGGCATAAATACCCTCTTATGTTCTGGGATTTTTGATCAGGAAAAAATTTGCCACGGCCAAAATCTCCTCTTTACTACTGTTTTTAGCATTTAACTAAATATTCTCTTTTTCAAAAAACAACCAAACACACATATGTTTGGCTCTTACAAGAAAACTGGCAAAACAGATCCAAAAAATTCCATCCTAATTCTTTTCTTTATTAAATGCAGTTTTGCACACCCCCCACAGATCTGTCTTTTGTTTCATGAGTTGCTATGTTCTTGGCCCAACATTTTGATTCATGTCTGTTTAAACTGATTTAAGAGGTCAGAGTTTGGGCAGGAGCAATCTTCCATAACTTTAAGTTTCCTTTTCGGTCAATGAAGAGAGACAGGCATGTTCTGGGAGTGCGTATTTTATACCTCTGCTGTTAATAGCGTGAATGGTTTTCGAGAGGTGCCTATTTCTCTCCAGTGTCAATTAGGTGGTGTTCAGACAACTTGATAAACCTAGATGCCTGCCTTTTAAGTACCCTTTGTGCCATTTGATTGCCAATCAGCCCACTAATGTTTACTTACTATAAACATTTCAATGAAAGTCAAAAGAAGTGAGTGGAAGTGGAACTTAGACCTTACACAGTTTTGATTAAATATAAATAATTTTTTCCTTCTGATTAAAAAAATACATTTTTTTCTTTGGTGTGTCATGTATAACTTCTGCATTCAATGCCTTTATAGTAAGTATTACAGAAATTATTTATCCTCTGTTCTGCATGGGTGAAGGCAAGCATACTTAGTGCTTAGCATTCAGATGAAATTTAATGCAGCAGAAATACTGCCCCCTTCCCTGCCTACATCCTCTCCACTCCCATACACTGAGTGGATAAAATACTGCTGGATTTTCCACCTCATTATGTTGTATTTTTTAACTTTAACTTGGCATATGAGTATCCACTCTTCTTTCTGATAGTTCTTTCTATGACAGATTCCCTTCTTAGTGTAACTTTCTGTACTTTTCTCAGTTTGTGTACATGGGGATAAAGTGATTTGTTTTCATTCAGTATAAATAAAAGCTATTAGATACTTCTCTTGAATTTACTGTGTTAAACTAAAACACAGACTACATGTCTTTGAGATGAATCATGGAGACTTTTCTTCTAATATTTTACAGGGGGACAAAGGAAACCAAGGTGAAAGTGGTATGCAGGTATATTAACTTTGTTTCTAATGAAATCATCTGGCAACACTATTAATACAAGTCTTATGTGTTAATTCAGGAGCTTTTTTTTTTAAGATTAAGCTCCACAGAAGGTTTTGTTGAAGAATAGCAGCAGTGAGCCCTAACTGTTCTTCAAGGAACACTGCCCAGTATGCCCAGTATGAATTTCCAGCTGCATTTCTGAGGCTGACCAGGCTATTGACATTTGATGCAGAGCTGTGTGGTCCTAGCAATGGTGCGGGCTGAGGGATGTGGGTTGTGCTGCTGCCCCAGGGGGCCTGGGACATGACCCAGCACTGTCCTGGGATGGGTTCTGTCCCTGCCTGCCCCAGGCACTGCGGGATCACATGAATGCTCATAGTCAAAGTAACGCCACCTGGCCTCTGCCTACCAGCTATATTATAACAAGTGGGATTTTTCTCCTTGTTATCTAGAAGTCATGGAAATACCTACAAGAAAAAGAAGAGTATTATGTCACTACTCAGATCCTAACTTGGCTTCTCTGTGTTCAGAGTAGAAATTGTATCATTCTGCACAGTTTCTGCTCTGAACTCTTCAAGAGTAACTTTTCAGATTGGTTGGGCCTGGTTTAAGATGAGGTTTTAGGGTTTACCTCTTTGTGTTATTTTTGATAGTTTAATTACATCTTCCAGATAAATGTGTATTTTAAGAAAATGTGCTTCTTTTCTGAAGGGACTGAAAGGAGAAAAAGGAAGACAAGGAAATCCAGGCTTACAGGTACTGTTAAAATAGCGATCCTAGTTCAAGAGAGCCAAGATTCATATTTGTTTCTTAAGATTACTTCCATCAAGGTGGATAGCTCTTTGCATCAGGTGAAATTTATTTATTTATAACATGATTACATAGTTACATAAATTACCTCTTAAACAACCTTGGTATTTTTTAAAATAAATACAACATATAGAGAAGATGGAGCCACGCTTTTCTTGGCTGTGCATAGGGGAAGGATGAGAAGAAATGGACACGAGTTGGAGTGCAGGAAAATCCAGCTTCATATATGGGAAAAACATTTTGCTTTGCGGGTGGTCAAACACTGGAGCAGGCTGCTCACAGAGATCGTGGAAAAACCTGTCTGAACAGGGCGTTGAGCAGCCTGCTTTAGCTGGTTCTGTTCTGGAAAGGAAGATGAACCAAAGGGGGACCCTTCCAACCTATGTGTTTCTGTGGTTCTGTGGTATTATATCTCAAGAAACAGACCAGAAGTACATTTTTCTGGATTGTTTTATTAAATCCTTAATTATGGAAAATGTTCATGAAAAAATTACAAATAATATAAAATGCAGATAACAGCACAAAGTGGCTTTTGTGTAAAGGTTGTAAGAGCGATGCTTGAGATGTTAAGATTTTGCTTGTACCATGCTGCACTTTCCATGTAGTTCATTACCTCCTAGACTATACTGGGAGTCATTATTGACGTCTTCTGTGCTCATAAATTACAGATGTTTCCTGTTTTAGCTGCAAATCAGTGAGATCCAGTTGTTTCTCTTTAACTCAGGGCCAACGTATTCTGATTGTGTCATAGTTGGCTATCTTGTTATACCACAGAAAATAACTGTTAGTATTTATAAATAGTTGTTAACTACATAATCTATGTTGTGTCTAAACAGAGAAGTATTTGTTAGAGGTACATATCTAAAACTAGACTTGGAAGGAAGTCACGGTTGTTTTTTTTCAGAATTGCGACATTGATACAGCTGCCTGTCTAGCCAGAAGGAGCTGATTCCAGTGGAGCATGGGCAGTTTTATGCTGCATAGGCAGCATAGCCTAGTTTTATCACTTTCAGGGGTATGTAGGTTGACAGAAGTGTGGTAGCAAAGCTGAGCGGATATTTTTGAAAAGAAATAGTTTAAACTAAAAGGCCAATCGTTGGTTTTAACCAAATGTAATGTCCTACTCCAACATTTTACAAATTAAACTTTCTGGTTTTTCCTTTTGCAAGTAACGGACAAATTTTTCATATATTTATTATTTTAATCATAAGGTAAAACAAAGTGATAGTGAAAGAAAATAATTTTTTTCAGATAGAATGATGCAACTGAATTGCTGTTGCTTTTTTTTTTTGAGAAAGCTGAAAAAATAATACAGGCTTGGTCTAAAATTGTTTCCCATGCTTATCTAGTTTGGTCAGCAACCAAAAAATCAGTCATTCGGATACTTTTGGTAGACAGCACTAGGTCCTTCCAAGGTTTCTGAAGCCTCCAGAACTTCTTGAAGATACAATACAGATACCTTTGTCCATAAGACTATATCAGAAAAGTGAAAAAGCCTGCGCTGAAGTGCCATCTTGCCATGGACCTTAATGATCATTAACACCATCGAACCATTTGACAGAAATTTGCCAACATGCAAGATCTGGCTTACAAACTGAGTTTGTGTTTCAAAGGCTCTGAACATGATTTCTGCCTGGTAAGACAGTATTAAACAAGTGGAATCAGGAGTTTCCTTTTGCTAGAACAAAAAAATTTTATTTCTTTAGTATTTTGTAGAGTGAGTAAGGTTTTGTCTATATGTCTATATTATGTCTATTTATTTAGCATATGTATGATATATTCCCAATTTATCGTTTTGGTAAATGATATTAAACGTATTACCGAAGTGTTAGTTCACCATGATATGCATTTTTCATCCCCATATGCAGTTTGGTTTTTTTGTACGAATAGCAATCACAGAATCTTTAAAAATTAGTATTTGTGATTAATTATTGAAAACAGAAGACAAAAATATTATTTGTTGATTCAGAGTAACTTGGCTCACCTTGCTTTTTAAATTTTTTTTTCATATTAATTCCTACAGGGAGTAGAAGGATTGAGTGGAGAACGAGGAGAGGTAAGTATTTTGTAATGATAAATACAGTATTAAAAAATGAATCCATTTGTTTCTGCAAATTACGTGAAAATGTGTGTTTACAGTCTTATTTCCATACTCACATCTCTATAATCAACGGAAGAGAACTGAATTGAGAAATATCAGAGAAGAGAAAGAGGTATTTGTTAAAAAGAGATATAATGAAATATATATTTCATGAAATGAAAAATTAAAAAAATAAAGCCAATATACTTTAAGAGAACTAAACAGACAAACAAAATGAGAAGGACCTGGTTGAAGAAAGCAACCAATTAATTATTATTAAAGCAAAAAAAATATCTAGAGATTCTAAGTACATTGAAAAATAAAAATATATTCATAAATGAATACAGAATACTAGATCAAAATGATCCATATTGTTCAGCAGCAGCCAATAATGGCAGGGTAGGACACAAAATTAAGGAACAAGATACAGAAAGAAGATCCTTCTTGTATACCTTCACTCTTTTTGGTAGTCAACAAATTAGAGGGGATTTAAGCTAGAGATCAAGATCATTGCATTTAATGTCAATCTTGAATTTACCTAATTCCTTTTGAACTGTGCTGGTACACTGTACTTTCAGCTTCCATAAAAGTCTGTGGTAAGGACTTCCACAGCTGAACTTCTTGTCTTGTGTGTTTTAACCTTTACCAGTGAGATTTCTTTGTGTGTCTTTATTTCAAAACTAATGAAAAGAAATATATTGAAGCCTTTACAAAGATTTTTTTTTTTTTTTTGAGGATCCTGTCTTTGAGGCTGACTCAGAAAATGCAGGGCAGCGTTCTTTCTCTCTACTACTAAATTTATACAAGAGTAGTTCAACTCAGCCTGAAACCTGAAGGGCATAAGGGGAAGCCTGTTTGGACTGCTCTTGGTCTGTCAGAAACTGCATTTGTTGCTCTCCAAGATATTTTTAGAAGTCCCATCTGGTTTTTTCCCATGTTTTTGGCTAATGTAGATATATTTATGGCCAGAATTGTTTAAAAATTGGTATTTAAAAAAATAGCTTATTAGTTATTTTTTATTTATTCCAATATTTTGTGAAATCAGGGTACACACTGTCCCATTAATATAATTCTCCTTCAACTTTATTTAGAAATTTCTTTGTTCAACCCTTTTTTATTAAAGCATCGTTGCGTATCAGTAACTGGGCATATTCATTGAAAGCTCAATTCTGATAAGTAAAGAATTTTATGCATTTAAACATATAAATTGCCCTATATGCTACTGTGGTTCTACAGAATACTTAAAATTATTGTCTGGCGTATAGGTGTTTCGCTAAATCATTGTCAAAGTTGGTAAAAGATTCCTTGTATACTGTTGAACTAGCCTCTTTAAATATTGTAAATCATGATAATAACATATTTCTTCTGAAAAATCCTTTTAATAATATTCTTATTATACACTAAGATATAGGGATGTCATTGTGCTTACTTACCAGAGCTATAAAATTAGTTTATTTTCTGTTTTTATAAAATCCGTTGTCTTTTGTTAGACTCTGATTCCTCAATAAAATTTCTTCAGTCTATAGTTCTCAGCGCTTATCGAGCTCTCTTCTTTTTTTTTTTTTTTTGTTTTCTTTGCCAGTAGCCAGGTTCAACAAACAAGGCCACACATGGGATGTGGCTGAGCATTACAAGACCAAGATATACTGCAGAAAATGTTCCCTCAGCAGTTTCATTTGCGTTTTGGCAAGTTCTGCAGGCAGTTGTGCTGATGCTTCCAACGTTTTGTCGTGGTGTTTTTATACTGGCTTCTTGCCTGTAATATTTTTCTACAATAGATGCCATTTTCCCAATATTTCACTGGTTCTTAACGCTTTTTAGCCCCTTTAACATTTAGTCCAAATAAATCAACTTGCAAGTCAGACGTCTTTTACATGAACATAGTCCATAGCTGTAAAAGTAATCAAAATTAAAACAAATAACTTCTAGCTACAAGAACAGCACAATTTTCAGATCCCAGCACATATAGCTTCTTGCATAGCCACAGGCAGCTACATATGCTCCATATGTTTATATCTGAGCCTTGCTGACCCTATTGAATGGAAAAAAAAATTGTTATTATGTAATAGAAATGAACAAGTACAAATCTACATGGTGTAACTAAGACTATCAATTCTCTATGACTATAATGTTCAAGTTGATGGTATCAAGAAAGTAAAATACAATTACAGCCTTGAAAAAGTCAGTTCTGAATTAGTGTATAACTTTTGTAGTGGGAAGAGGGTATGGACTGCTGTTCAGTTCATGCATAGCATCTTACTGGTGGACCGTCTTTCCAGCAGTACTCACAGCCATTTGACTGACGTCTGTTACATTTTGTTTCATTTCCCTGTTTTTTTAACAGGAAAAATTACCTGCCTTATTTTAGTGACTAGCTCTCTACATAAAACTGAGTAATCTGATACTGAATTTGAAGCTGGCTACCCTGTAATAATTCATGTGAAGAACTCTGAGCACTGTTACTAATTCAGACCAAGCCAGGAAGCTTTGAATTTTTCTGATCTAAAGAATTTTGATAAGTACTATGTAGAATGGTACAAAGTAATATAAATATCATAATTTAAAATTCAGTATAAGTCTATAAAGACTGTATGCCTGAGTGCTTCTTAAACTTGCATTATTTGCTCCAGTAAATTTTGTCATATATAGTAATCCTGCTGCCTTGTTTCCATAATTCCATCTAAAGTAGTTGGAAAGGGCAAAAGAAAATTTTGAAGCAACTGATAACATTATGCAGAAGCTGTGCAAAAATGGAAGGAAAAAACTCATCAGGGAGCAAACATAGTGTACTAACTTTAATCTTGGGCACGTACCAAATTACATTGTACTGATTTTTTGTTGGCTTCAGTATAGGGGAAGAGTTCCACATGAACTATTGCGGTAGGTAATTCCACACATAGAAGAACCGTTGCTTTAATGAAGATATATCAAAATATTTTCCACTGTTGTTTTAACCTTTTCCAGTGAAGCAATTGGACTACAGTTCTTATCAAACATATGGAGAATAAATGAAGTCAGAAAAAAAACCAACCAAAAACCCTTAACTGAAATCCAACTATTTTCTTCCTGTGTCTTATACACTACAGACATAGGGTAAAAGTTTTGATTATTGTAGTGTTTGCCAAGAACTTTGGTGATGCCAGAATTTCACTTCTAATTTTTCCAGCCTTCTAAGGATTTTAATGTACTGTAACAAATGATTTAATTCTCATGAAAAGGTGATTAAAGCCTTTCCTTCCATATGTTAATAAGGAAGACTATTTTGTTTTATATTAATTAGCCAGTAAAATGGGTCCTTAAGGTTAAAAAAATATAATGGTAACTTATTTCTAGTTATATTTGGCAAATAGTTGTATCTGAAACATTTACTAAAGAATCTAAATACTTCAGTACATTATAGTAAAATAGATCTCATCAGTATCAAGTTAATTTTCAGTGACAACATACTCATTTTATGAAGATCATCAATGAAGATTTTCTCAGAATATGTTTGGTGCTACCTAGCTTCCAAATGGTCTGTGAAGATACGATTGGCTTTTTGTTCATTTTCATTCCAGAAAGGGGAGAAAGGAGATCCAGGTATTCGAGGCATCAATGGGCAAAAAGGAGAATCCGGTATCCATGGTATGGTTGGACCTCCTGGTCTCAGAGGTCAGCCAGGAGATAGAGGACCCCCGGGACCACCTGGATCAGATGGAAAACCTGTATGTATAGGACCTCAAACTTGTCATTTTGGGTACCTTAAAAACCCCAAACAAATGCATGCTGTCTGGTTTTTTTTGACTGTTCTCTGTTCAATTCAGGCACGAGAATTTTCAGAAGAATTTATTAGACAGGTGTGTTCAGATGTACTGAGAAGTAAGTTTCAAAGCCTCTTTACTGTTCTTCCCTTGTTTAAAGTGCTAAAGAAGTTTCCTCATAATTGAAAGCAAGTTCAATATTGCTGATTTATCACGTGTTTTCCTGCAGGTGTGGAAATATATTTCCACACCACAGGTTTCATACTTAACTGTCTTGTTTTCTAAAGGTATCATATTCTCTAAAGAGAGGAAATTACTGTTGTATTAGTGGCTAGGGGGCAATATTTTTATATTTTATTGTTGCAACACTCTAAGCAATTTTTTGTTTGAATTCTCCCAGCCCAGTTGCCTGCCATCCTCCAGAGTGGAAGGCTACAAAACTGTAACCACTGTCAATCCCAAAGTGCTTCCCCGGGACTTCCAGGACCACCAGGTCCAAGAGGCCCTGAAGGCCCAAGAGGGTTTCCTGGTTTACCAGGAAATGATGGCATTCCAGGGCTGACAGGCATCCCAGGTCGCCCTGGGGCTCGTGGGACAAGAGGTACTGCATGCATGTGCCATGGTGCTAATGGCCTTTATGACTGTTTTCTGCTTCCAGTTTTGAATGGGATTAGTGCAGGGTGGAGTAAGGGAATAGCTGGGTTTGTAGCAGAGAGTGTAATTGATGACATGGTCTAATGTGAATGTTTCACCGCGTACAAAGAACGCATGTCAGAAGAGGAGAAAATACAAGAACACAACAAGATAGCTAGTGTTCAGTTCTACTATAGTGAAACTTTGTTTTGGTCTTCTTAGAGAGCTCTTAGTCTCATGTAAATGTTCTAAACTGCATTTACATTATGTTCTTTAGATCAAATATACTTAGACATGGATTTTAGTGTATTTCCATGCTTTCTGGTTTCTTTTCTTCCAAACTACTTTGTTTCTGCTATTTTAAAGAACAGTATTTATTCACTGGCTCTTTACTATCTGCTAGGCTGATTTTTGACATGCTGTTCCCTGTGATTTCCTGGGTTTTTCTCTTTTGTTTCTTTTTATCTCATAAGGATTTTTACTCCTGTCTTTATGCTTTTCTTAAACAATCTGGTTTCTTTTTAGGCAAGCTAAGGTTTATGCTTTCAGGTAGCTCATCCGTTCACACATTCCAACTGATTTCTGTGATGTATTTGCAGACTTTAAGTTAAGTATGCATATATAGTCTGGAACTAGACCAAGAGACTGGGTGAAGTTCATAATTTGGTAACTGGTCCCATCAGCGCCTGTGTTTCTTATAGCATCAAAATGATCAGGAAAGCTGTATGAAATGCAGCTGACTATTAATGTGCCAGGGGTAGACAGGCAAATGTGCATTTTTCATCTGGAGCTGACACTAACAGTTCTGGCTAATCTGTAAGCGTTTGAAAAATAGATACCTGTTTCTATGAAGAAACTGAATTTATTGGATTGTACTAGTGTAAGAGAGCACATATTTTGCTCCTCTTAGTATTTCTTTGGTGGAGATTTAATTCTGCCACATGTTGTGGAAGATCGGCTATATAATCTGTATTCCACAGGGACTGTGGTGAATACCTTACACTTCCTTCATACAACTTCTTAAAAACTTTGCCAATGGAAAGGCGATGGCAGCAAATTTCTTAATTGCCCATCATCTGTTCCCTCAACTCATAGTGGCTGTCTGCTTAACAGGTGCTACATCAGCTCTTAATTGAGTAGAAATTATGATATTTTAGAACCCAGTTGCACTGTGCAGGTTACAAGGAAATGTTTATTTTACATCCCATTATTTGCTTTTGAACTATTACATTTTTTATTCAATAAGAATTATCAAATGCTGACTTCCTAATTCATTGGATGAAAATATTCTTAGTGTACGAAGTTATATATGTGTTTGTTAATTCACAGGACTGCCAGGGAAAAATGGTGCAAAAGGCAATCAAGGAATTGGGGTTCCTGGGATCCAGGGCCCCCCAGGACCTCCAGGTGAGGAATGGTTCAGCTGTGCAGATTCAGTGCCTGCTATTAATTGCCAAAAGAATGTGGTTTAGAAAAAAAGGTTGATATAATTTGGAAAAATTTAGATAGTTTTTATTCGTCTTGATTACCATATATGGCTTATGGCTAATGCCTGTCTCTTGCATGCCTTTTAAATTGTCATATAATACAATATTTAATATAAGACAGGTCTTGTAGAGATTGGTACCTGAGGCCACTGTTTCTTGATAGATGGATCTTGAAGTCAGTCATTATCTGAAAACTGAGCCCTGATATAATCATGTGACTTGTAAGCATTGCTTAGTGAAGGAAGATGTTCTTCCTGACAGCAGTGTGTTCATGCAAAATGCATGCAAAGTTGAGTGTTTGGAAAAGATATTAGGGCCTGATCCAAAGCCAGAGAAATGAATAGAAATAGGATAACTCTGGTTCATGCCATGGTGGTTCCAGATTATATGATAAAGTATAACAATGTACTAAAGTAGATTTTTATGTTTCCTTTTAAAAGGTATTTTTATTTAAAGTGTTTTTCGCATGCTTTTAAAAAAAATCTTAATAAGCTATCATGTTGTTTATATAAATATATAAGCAGTTTGTGACAAGAAGTGCCTTTTTCAGAAAATGAAGTTTTCTTAATCTGCATACTTCATCAAAGAGCAGGGGGTTTGTGGGTCCATACTTGCTTGTATTTTCATTTAGTAAAAATACTCTGTAATGTATTTGTTCATTGCATGTGTGTCATTAAGGTCCTGAAGGTCCACCAGGTATGAGTAAAGAAGGACGTCCTGGAGAGCGTGGGCAGCCTGGTAAAGATGGAGATCGTGGCAGTCCAGGAATGCCAGGACCGGTTGGACCCCCTGGAATTTGTGACCCATCACTATGTTTTAGTGTAATTGTGGGGAGAGATCCATTTAGAAAGGGACCAAATTATTAATTTGTGATACAATAATTTAGAGGAATAGGTATGGTGCTTGTCTTTTATGGTCTTTCAAGTCTCAGGAAGGTGACCAGCAGTAATCCCATAAGCAGGAACAAAAGTACCTCTGACATTATAAACATATAATGATCCCAGAGGTTGTACGTTCCTTTAGAAAAGAAACTCCAATAATTCTTTTGTAACTTGCATCAATTGAATCGCAAGTGTTTTAAAGAGATCATGTTTTAATAGGAATAAAATTAACTATAATATTTGATATTTAGTATTTAAGTGTCCTATCATACTCCTGTTACCACTGAAGTCCTTTGCAAAATTGCTGGAGATGCCACTGGGAGCAGGATTAGGCCTTAAATGGTATTGGTCAGGTATAAATTACTGTGAAATTTTTCACATGCAGCCGACATATACAGCATTTGATTTTGAAAGAATGTGGCTGGCTTTGACTTCATATATGTGTGAATCTCATTGGTTTGTGTACATTTCATATGTCATAGCTCCAAGTGTTCTGTGAGCAAAAGCATATATCAGATTTTTATAAATTAAGAGAAATATCTGGACTTATTATGGAAGTAATATCACCTATTTTGCCATGCAACTCTTTGCTTAAAACCAAGGTGAAATGTAAGGGTAGAACTACTGGTTCAAGAAGGGCCAAGGTTTTATTGAAGACGGTACTGTCAGCTACAAATGGTCAAAAGGTTCCATGTGAGTGATTCAACTTACATGAAAATAGCATTAAAAATAAGAAAGAACAAAAAACTGGTATAGCTGACTTGTAGCTATGATTTGACAAAAATAAAAATTAAAAAATGTTTGCACAACCCCAATGTAACAGTTCTGCGTAATTATGAAGTTATATACCCTTCGCTGTTTCTCCCCAGGGACTGCAGTTGCCAAATTGAAGAAGTAGGTTTACAAGGAGAAGGGTCTAACTGCTGGCTGACTAGCTGCGATGTTTGTTACGCTGTTTCCTTTTTCATTTTAAGCAAGCTATGTGTAATTTTCATTGTATGCTTTGCTAATGAGGTGTATTGCTTGCTTTTACATAAAGAGCAAAGGCACAGTTCCCATGAGAATTTAAAATCTGTTTCTTAAATTAAGGCAGTGTCTTGTATTGAACTTAATCGATGCTTTATAAGTGGCTTTTTTAATGTGTTGTTTTTCTGTTGTTCTACTATCAGAGATTGGTAATATGCTTGACATTCAAGGTAAAATAAAATTTTGTAAAGAACTGGTGGTAGTTTGATAAGCGATTGCAAGAGTCACCTGTGTCAAAGAAAAGAGTGATGCCTGTAATACGTGGAGGGATAGTTCCAGCTTGCATCTCTTCCTTTCCCCCCCCCGCCCCAGTGTCCCTCCATTTCCTCTGGAGAAACCACCGTCCCTGGGAGCAGCACCTTTCTGCTGGGCTCCCGCCACCTGTGGGGCAGGGAGTGCCAGAGCAGCCAGCTGCACTGGGCCCAGTGGCTGCTGCCTGCCCAGAGCTGCGGCGCGCGGGAGGGTGCTTGCAGTGAGTAGCTTAGCCAAACCACAGCCTTGGCTATAGCGGAGTGTAATCATGAGCATCGTCTAAAACCCTCTCCAGCCTGTCCACGTCTTTTTTGCATAGCAGGGACCAAAACTGAATGCAGTATTCCAGGTGTGGCTTGACACATGTTGTGTAGAGTGGGATAGCAACTTATCTGTGCTGGTGATGCCCTTGTTGATGCAACCCAGCATCCTATTGGCTTTCTTTGCTGCAGCAGCATGCTGTTCACTCGTATTGGGCTTGGTGTTCACCAGGACCCCCAGGTCCCTTTCCACAGAGCTGCTCCCCGCCCAGGTAGATCCCAAGCTGTGCTGCACTCCTGGATTGTTTTTCCAGGTGCAAGACCTCACACTTGTCCTTGTTGAACTTCATAAGGTTCTTGTTAGCCCACTCTTCCAGCCTGTCCAGGTCTTCCTGCAGGGTGGCTCTCCCTTCTGAAGTGTCCACTTCCCCACTCAGTTTGGTGGGGTATATCAGCAAACTTCGTCAGGGTATACTTGATCCTATCATCCAGATCACTTATGAAGATATTAAACAGTCGATCCCTGAGGGACCCCACTTGTGACAAGTTGCCAGTTTGAAAACGAGCTATTTACCACCACCCTCTGGATGCAGCCTGTCAGCCAGTTCCCCACCCACCACACAGACCACTTGTCTACACCCATCAGTTTCTCTAGGAGGAGGCTGTGGGGAACCATGTCAAAAGCCTTGGAGAAATCCACGTAGACAATGTCTACCACTCACCCCACATCAACCAAGCATTTTATTTTGTCATAGAAGGCGATCAGGTTTGTCAAGCATGATTTGCCCTTGGTGAATCCGTGCTGGCTTTTCCCAATCATGTGCTTCATTTGACTTGTGATAGCCTCAGGGAGGATTCGAACCATAACTTTGCCAGGGCTTGAAGTAAGACTGATGGGCCTATAATTTCCTGGCTCCTCCTTTAAGCCCTTCTTGTAGATGGGGGTGACATTAGCCTTCTTCCAGTCTCCTGATGTCCCCTGATCTCCATGACTTCTCAAAGATTATGGAGAGCGGCCTCGCAAAGACGTCAGCCAGCTCTCTTAACACCCTCAAGTGGATACTGTCAAGGCCCATCGATTTGTAGGGGTGAAGCTCCTGTAACAGTTCACATACCAACTTTCCTTCACTGACAATGGGTCTGTGTTTGCATCAACCTGGACTGTTGTTCCCAAGGCCTGGGGCCCCACAGTGCTGGTAGAGACAGAGGTGAAGAAAATGTTGAGAACATCTGCCTTTTCAGTGTTGTTGGTGACTAATTCACCTCTCCTGTTTAATAGCGGGCCAACATTTTCCTTCTGTTTCTGTTTGTTGTTTACATACCTGAAAAACCCTTTCTTGTAGTTTTTGGCATCTCTGGCCAATTTCAATTTGAGCTGAGCTTCTGCTTTTCTAACTGCATCTCTGCACGCCCTGGCAATGCCCTTGTAGTTCTCAACAGGTATTTGTCTGCTTTTCCGTCTCTGGTATGCTTCTCTTTTGGTTTTGAGCAGTCTTAAGCCAAGGGGGGGTCTCTTGCTCTGTCTACTACCCTTACCTTTAAGGGGAAGAACTGGTTTTGTGCTTCCAGGGGAGTGTTCTAGAAAAACTCCCAGGACTCGCTAGCTCCTTTATCCTCCATGGAAGCTTCCCATGGAATCCCTCCCAACTGACCTCTGAGTGAACTGAAGTTTGCTCTTCTAAAATCTAAACCTTTTGTCTAGTACTAACCTCCAGTGTGTTCAGCACAATATTGTGATCACCGCAGCCAAGGCTATCGCTAACTGAGATATTACAAAGCAGGTTTTCTTGGTTTGTGAGTAGCAAGTCCAGCAGTGCCTCATTCTTGGTTGGCACATCTAACATTTGTATGAAGAAACAGTGTTCTTTGCATTTCAGGAACTTGATGGATGACCTGTGAGCTACTGTATTTTTCTTCCAACAAATGTCTGGGTAGGTGAAGTCGCCCATAAGAACCAGGTTCTGTTGACCTGAGGCTTGCTTAAGTGACCCAAATATTGCTTCGTTGGCCTTATCATCTTGGTTTTGAGGTTGGTAGCAGATGCCTACTGTAAGATCCTCCTTGGAGACAATCCCTCTGATTCTGACCCAGAGGCATTTGGTAGGGCTTCCCCAATCACCATAGGTGAATTCTATGCACTCAGGGTTCTCAACATAGAGTGTGACGACTCCTTCTCTTTATCCCTGCATGTCTTTATGAAACAGCCTATAGGCATCCATTGCGATCCTCCAGTCATGTGAGTTGTCCCAACATGTTTCAGTTATTGCAATGATATAAATTTCTGACTGGGTGCAGAGCTCCAGTTCTGTTTGTTCCCCCAGGCTGCATGCATTGGTACACATCCACCTGAGGTGGTTGGTCTTCTGGTTTTCATCTTGGGAGGCAGCTAAGGAACATTTGTCTTTTTTTTTTTTTTTTTTTTTTTTTTGTCTGTGCAAATCAAAGAGAGACTTTTGCTTTTCCTCTATTCCTTTTGGTATCTAAGGTAGCTCAGTCTGGCCTAGCATGAGTAGTTCTTTACAGTGCTGCTCAAAGACTACAATCTCAGTATGCGTCTTTGTTACAACTTTAAAGCTAAATCTTTTGTTGGAGCTATTTCACTTTGTATAATAAGAGAGTAAGAAAGACTTGACTTTGAAAACTAAATAAAGAGGCTTCACTGAATGTAAAACAAACTTCAAACCCTTGATCTCCAAAAGGAGATTTGAAGCTGAATCTATTTGATTGCCTTAACTGCTGAGCTGTTTGGATGCTTTGAGCTTCAGTACTGCTTTGTCTTTGGTATTTTGGTCTGAATTTGAGTCTGTGAACCCGTCCCCTTTCTACAAAAGGATTTGTTTTTGACAAGTTGGAATTTTCCAGAGGAAATGCTAACCATCTAACCTGTGCAGGTGCCTCTTTGAAAGCTAATAACAGCGTAGCTTATTTAAATGAAGACAAACACTTAGAAAACCTAGTTCTATATGATTAAATAGCCAGAAACTATTAGCAAGTGTCCTGCGTCACATTGAAATGCATAGGTTATAGCCTAGGAACCTGTGATTTAGATTATTGCTCCTTATAAGATTTTATCAAGCCAGGCTTTAGCTGACTTCACAGTCATTTCATTTTCTGACTTCATTTGATATCGTGGAATTATACAGTAAATGTACGTGTGTTCAAGATTGTATCTTGATTGGATCCTTTAACTGAGAATATGAATATTTTTCCCAGATCTTCAACTAATTCTAAAGTAAGAAGTTAAACAAATGGTATGAACTTGAGTATTATCAGAATAATGATCCACAGGACAGAGACTTTTATTTACTATTCATGCAATCTATATGAGGTTCTTGCAGGTGTTGATCTGCAATCAGAAGCTGTGAATAAAAAAAAAAAAAATCACTGTGAAGCATGTAACCATTTAACTACCAGACATTGCCTGGAAACAGTTAAGAAGAACTCTGTTAACTGACATTTACTTACTCTCCTCATGATAGTCTTTAAAACTGGATCTTGGGCTAATTTTTAAGCAGAGGGCAAGGTGCAAAAAGAGTTTCTGGACTTTTTTTAGTAGCATCTTGCTGTGTGACCTTGAGTTTAAAAATACACCCCCTGGTTGGTGTAGTGCCTCTTCATGTTGGTAGAGGAACTGTAATTCACTACACTAAATTTTGAATAGAGCTTCAACTCATATCTCTCTGTGTGTAAAATGGATTTAAAATTTACCACTTTACTATGGTCATTGATCACCGTTGCCTCTTAGATACTGAGGCATGTACTCAGGCATAAAGATGCAGAATTGCGAAGTATTACTGTGGGAAGTGAATTTCATAATGAAAGCTTCGTGGTGTATGGAGCTCAGCAATTTGCATCTCTGAGAATCATGATCTTAGGGAAGTTTGGAGTAAACACATATGGAGTGATGTTTCTATATGTACGTATATCTAATTTAGTGAAAGACCAGATGTCACAGATGGCTTCCACATGTGCAGATTGATTTGGTGAATAAAAAAATATATATATGTATATTTGGTGTGTGTATATATATACGTATATGTATGGTTCTCAGTTCTTCATTTGTTTTACTGAAAGATACTGTAGTCTTCCAATCAAAAATGAAGAAGTAAAAGAATAAAATTTAGTCGTCTTGTAAGAACTGAACTATCACGGTCCTGCTACTGCTTCAGAGCCGAGGTGTCACTGTCAGCTTCAGGTGTAGCCAGTGTATTTCAATGCTGATCGCCCTCTTAGAGGAGGAGCTGAGAATCATTAGCTGTGCAGCATTCAGAACTAGAGAATCTCATTCCTCAGCAAACTCAAGGTGAATTAAAATAAAATATCTTAGTGCATCTGACTGTTCTGGCAGTGAATACTGTCAGGGTCTGTCATTATAGTTCACACAGATTGAATCAACCCCCTGTGAAAAGAGACTATAATAGTTTCCTGTAGGGGGAAAATACAGATGATAAATCAAAATACATCGTATTAATCCAGATTCAGCAGAGACAGTAAACAATTTTAAGACCTATTGCCTTCTGGGATGCTGTTGAAGTGTTTAAAACTTGAATTAATATAAAAAATACTTGTGGGTTATTTTCTTCTGTTGATAAGCAGGATTTTTCTCATAGAGGACATGACCTATGTATCCTGGAGAATCTGAGTCCATTTTTACAATGGGGAAATCATTACTATCCGATTCCTGACTTTTTCTTTACAAGCATCTTCCCCCCCCCAGTATTTACTATATGTGCATGAAGTGCTTTTTGGTAACAAAGAAATATTCTGGTGATATTCCAGTATATTGTATTATTCTGTGTTATTCTTTCCAGTCTTGGCAAAAGATGCAAGCATTAGAAGATGTTTTTCCAGAAGCGGTGTCTGGCCACTCAGCTAGCTCTCCAGAAGGTATATTGGCGGGCTGGAGGCTCCTTGGTTGTCTGCCATAGGCTTAAATGAACTGTTTAAGTGCTCTGTATTGATTTTCTGACACTTTTTGACAAGTTTCCTGTTGTCACTGATAAAAAAGTACATAGTATTCTTCCACTTAAGGGATAGGTAGGTGAGAATTCATCAGAAGATTTAGCCATGTGACTGTTACAGCATCGTATGTCCATATTGCCTGCAAAAAGCATCTTTCTCATGTTGGAACCTCATGTAGGGGGGTTGGACTTAGATGATCTCCAGAGGTCCCTTCCAACCCTGACGATTCTGTGATTCTGTGAACCTCGTAAACTCCAGCGAGTGTTCCATTTGTTGTTTTCAGTTTTTCCTTTTTTAAAGCATGAAAAAAATTCATGGTATCTCTGTGACACATTGAAATCATGTATTAAATATCATGCAGAAAAGGTGATAATGCCTAGAAACTGTGTTTCAAGGAAATAGAATCACAGAATCTCCTAGATTGGAAAAGACCTGTAAGATCATCTAGTCCAATCAGTAATCTAACACTGACAACCCACCACTAAACCATGTCCCTAAGCACTATATCTACACGACCCTTAAATACCTCCAGGGATGGGGACTCCACCACTGCCCTGGGTAACGCATTCCAATGCCTCATGACCCTTTCAGTAAAGAAATTCTTCCTAATATCCAATCTAAACTTCCCTTGGCACAACTTGAAGCCATTTCCTCTTGTTCTATCACCTGTGACTTGACAGAACAGGTCAACTCCCACCTCTCTGCAACCTTCTTTCAGATAGTTATAGAGAGCGACAAGGTCTCCCCTGAGCCTCCTTTTCTCCAGGGTAAACAAACCCAGTTCCCTCAGCTGCTCCTAAGACTTGTGCTCCAGACCCCTCACCAGTTTCATCGCCCTTCTTTGCACGCGCTCCAGCGCCTCAATGTCCTTCTTGTGGTGATGGGCCCAAAACTGAAAACTTTCTTGGACCGATGAAAAATATAATGCTACCTGAGAGATGAAGGAAAAAAGGTATGTGAAGCTCTTACTGATGTGGCAGTGAATGCTACCTTTGATGTAGACAAGAGAGAGCCTGAAGAAAAAGCTGGCCTAAGCAGAACAGTAGCCTGGATAGCAAATGAAGGAGAAGGAAAAGGTCATTCACTTTATTCCTCCATTCTAATGTAATGTGTTTTGAATGACTTGTGCTTCTTCTTGTCCTTCTCAAAAAAAATTATGAGAAAGTACCCTGTGGGTGTAACACTCCCCTTGATATGAAGTGAGAGACCTCCCAGAGGTGAAAGCTCAAGATGAATGTGTCAGCGCTGAGCACCAGAAATCTCTGGCAGCCAGGACCAAAGCTCTGGATGAGAATTCAAGAGATCATAACAACTGTCCCACCCTGATATAATCTTAACTCCTGCTCTGGAAATTGGCAAGCAAATGCTAGCACTTAACAGTGTTTGTGTTATGAAAGTTTAAAGAGTTTTTTTATATACACAGTAACTCCTTTTACAATGCTTCTTAGGAAAAAAAAAACACCCAAACCTAGAACTGAGCAAAAAGAATCTGGCTTTGTGTGTTGTGGTCACATAAATCTTGTACTGAATATCCAAAGCCATCTGCGCTGGGGAACTAGGTTAGTTTGCCTTCATGAGAAAGGGGCTGAACTGGCATTCATAAAATCCCCTGTACTTACTTTTTTTGCCCCTGCACTAGAGCTGCTGTTACACCCAGGAACCTGGCAGCCAGCAGCTTTCTCAAGGGCACTTTCTTCTTACTCAATCTAACAAACATGGAGTTTAGTATTCATTTACGGAGTTCATTGTAAACAGATCGCTGCTAAATTATGAATCAAGCCTTTTGTGCGCACCAGTGTTTGTTGGAGGCGCCTGCCACGTACCAACAGGCATATATACCTCTGAGCTGATACGTAGGCAGCTACTGGTGGTACCCACAAAATACCAACTGGCAAAAGTAAATAGCTGTTAAAAGTTACTATCAATGCTCCTTTAACAGGTAGATATAGTAGATAATAAGTAGGAAAACTCATTTATTTGGTGGATGTACTCAGGCAGGGTCCGCCATGAGAAGGTAAATTTTATAAAGCTCAGCATAGAAGCAAATTAATACCATATTTCCTCACAATTACATCATCGCCATAAGGATGCCTTTGCATTACGTGCATACTGGCAAAAGCTTGAGAAACCTTAGAATAATACTTTCATAGTAACTCACTAGTGAATCATTATGATAAGCTTTACTGTTTGAGAAGTTGATAGCATAGTCCTGACCACTGTAACGTCATTTATTAAAAACTAGATGAAGAGTGAGTTAGCCAGTATTTACTGTATGCTTGGTGATCAGCTGACAAGAAGTAACTTGGAGCTATGCTTGATAAGGGAGTAGGATAATGTCTGTGAATGTTCTGGTGACTCCTAGGGGGGAGACTCCAGCTCTTGTTTGTCACGAGCTGGAGCCCTTCCTGAGCCTGCACATGATAAGAATCATGAGAGCTTAATTCCCAGCAGGCTGAGGGGTGTTGCTGCTGAATGTAACCCAGCTGAACTAAGTTTCCAGCTATAATGGGAAAAGGGAGAAAGCAGTAAACTGGAAAGTAGGTGTCAGAACTAAGCATTTTGGGATGTTAAAAGGTTTTGACAATGAAGAGCGGCTCTGTGAGAAGACTACATGTGGAGAATTTCAATGCGTATTTGGCTTATGACAGGTTTGTCTTCAACAAGTGTTCTCTTTGTGGAAGAGTTTTCACCTGAGTTGTTAGCTAACTAGTTGACCTTATAGATCAATTGAAAAAATGGGTAACAGCTAATAAAATGGGGGCTATCTTTCTGCCAGTGGACTTTGTATGAGTATTTTATGTATATATGTGGCTGGAACAGTATAGACTCTATATCTGTGGGAGTGCTGTGCAGCCATCTAGCCAGGAACAAAAAACCTGGTGTAGAATTGTATGTCCTGCTGACCAGAGTCAACTGGAGAAAAAATAACTGAATCCTTCTTGTCTCCTCTCCTAGTTACATGTGGCATAGGAATATGGTTAAAGAAGCACTGATGTGATAAAATCGAAAAGAACTGCAACCCCAATCATCTCTTCCAGAGGTTAACTCCTAGCTTTTATGCAGAGTAGAAGGCAGTAGGGACAATGTTAAAATGCGAGAGGCAGATTCCGGTAAAATTTGTAAATTGTGTACAGTTAATACTGTTACAGTGTGAAGTCTAAGAAAATGGAGATAGCGTTTGCATCTTGGGTTAGGATCTTTTGCTTTTTATGATCTAAGGCCACATGGTATCTGTATGGTGATGTCCTGCAAAGTGTAATCCATAGATATTTCATTATTTTTATTGGCTTTCTTTCTCTTTCCTTCTCCTCTCCTCCCTCAGGTCACACCTGTGGCCTATCTCCTTTGGCACATGTGTAACTTGTCCATTCACGGCATCCCTTACAGTATATTCTTTCATTTTTTTCATGTGATAGGTACTTTATTAGTTCTGGTTTATTCCTCTATCTGCAAATGACTTCTCTTTTAATATGACTTTCATTTTCTTTTTTTTTAAATTACATTTCTGCTTTCTTTAATCTCTGTCACACTGTACTGTCTCTGCATGTCTTTATCCACGTCTTCCTTCTACTTCAGTCTTTCTTGCTGTGCTTGCAATTTTCCTGTAAATAGGAGGTGCAAAAGCCAAGTATTTCCTTGGGCTTTGAGGTAGAGAGTGCGTTACTGGAAGATGCAGAGGCTGTAGCCTGGCTGTTGAGGTCTGTGTGCCTATACCATTACCAGTACGTGATGGTTTTGCCTGTGACTCATCTGGTTGCTGAGTTGTGCGAGGGGGAGAGGGCTGCTTGGAAGAGGTGGCAGATGCTGAACAGATCTGCTAGCAGAAGGACCCACATATCCAGTGTTGTAGGGGATCTTTAGCTGTGTGGTAGGAAGGAGTTCTGAGAGGGGAAATCTTCACCTTTCTGGGAGCGCTGCTCTTTTCTACTTTGCAGCTGTTACCAGAGCTGGAAGAATCTCGTAGTAAAAATAGTTACTTTCAGGAATAAAGTTCTTGCCTGTTCTGAACTCGGTTTCCTACATTGTGCATACAGTAAATACAGCTCAAAACACTTATTGTGCATCCCTTCCTTTACTGCTTAAAAATTTAGGCTGTTTCTTTTATGAAACAAGTTGGCTAGAGATATAACTAGGTGCAATTTAATGGATTGCAATATATAAGACGTCCAACAGTCTCTTTACCCCTTCAAATCTAAAGAGTTTGATTTGCCTACCTAGTGTAACAAAACAGACCATGCAGAGGGCTGTAGCTGCCTTCTGTAAATACAATGGGTTAAACAGTTGGGAGGAAAAAGAAATACATCAAGGGACAATGTTACTGTTCAAGCAGATGGGTATAATGTAATGGGTATAATATAACGTGACCACACGTGAACTGCAGTGGAAGGCACGTGGTGAATGACAATAGCTTTGCCTCTGTTAGGCGGAAGAGCCTATGGCAGCTACCGGCTCCTCACATGTCACTGTTATTGTGATAAACACTGCCTATGGATCCACAAGTGCCTGGAACAAATCCAGGAGTGTATGTCATGCTCCTACTGATTCCTTGTAGCTCTTTGACTAAGTCCTGTGGTTATGTATACAAATACTGGTTTTCTCCACAACTTGTACATTTTGTTTCATACGTGTAGAATTTGTTCTACTAATATTTTTTAACTGAGCTGTACCAAAGTAAATTCCTGAGCAGAGGTAGGCAAATATTTTCGAATGAAAGGTTTTTCAAATAAGATCTCTTGTCAAAATGGAAACTGAATGGGAAGGTCTTCACCAGTTGGATGAAGAATGGTATTGTTCCTCTGTGTGTGTGAGAGAGTGAGTGAGCCAGCAACTCCCAGCTGTGTGGGAACTGAGTTCTCATGTGGGCGGTTGAAATCGCTGATGATACTCAGTTGGTCCAAGGTCTTCTCTGCTTCTCCATGCCAGTTCCTGGAGTACGGATGAGGCTGCGGTAGGCAAAGGCTGGTGTTTTCAATTTGTAAACTCTTAACTTCAACTTGAAAATGAAACAATTCATTTTTGAAATATTACATCTCTGTGAAATAAAAAATATTTCCCACGCAATTCTATACTTCTACTGCTTTTAAACAAATCTTTGGGAATGTAGTCCTAAAATGCTGTAATTTCTGGTAGTGCAGATGCCTTTCACATAATGTAGATTATCTGAGAGATAGTGAGGTGGTTGTTCCTTTTCTCATTCTCAGATTAAAAAGTCAGTGTATCAAGCTCCTCAAAAAGAAAGGTTATTACCACAGGAATGATAGATAACATGAGTGGAGATCCCAGGTTAGAGAACTCTATAGGTCAAGCTCAGTAGTTAATTCTAATACTGAAATGCCTGGGAAGGAGAAAACTTTCGTTATGTCTGGAGAGTGCTCTGTTATACATTGGTGAAGATGATAGGAACATTTATTCCTTGCAAGATTATGCCATGTGTGCATTAATGGTATTATGTACCACTGACTTCAAGGGAGTCAAGCAGGAAAATCTTAATATCAGTTCCAAACTCTTCAAAATTGAGCAGAACCTTTTCTCAACGTTATAGCAATTTCTCATATTTGCTCCATCTGTTGTGCCCATATGCCAAGTAAAGAAATACTGTGTTTGGAAGAAGTGACATTTCAATCTCCAGTAAAAATATTTGGATTCTGCAGAACTTTATATGTACATAACAAAATGTTCCTCCATCTGAATGCTTAAAACAAATGTTTAAACAAATTGTCATCTGTTAAAGTGCCCTGAGAGCCCTGGGCACTGGGTGTTGACAAATGGAAATTCATTTTTATAGCACATATACTAATGGCAATTCTTTTATGATTATGGGGAGGTGTTCCAGCATAACGCTGATGCTCAGCAATCTCGTTTGCCATGCTGGATCATCAAAAGAAAGGCACATGCTTGTGAACTTTGGCACGGTCATCTGCTCATTTTCCTTGTACGTATAACAGCAAGGGGATATTCTTTCCACTTCCCCCCTGCCCCAGTTCTTCAGGGTCTTTATGAAGTCACTTGACTTAAGTCTGTGGGAGAAATCCCAAGTTAAATTAAGGATTTATCTCTTTTCACATCTGCATTACAAGTGGAGTCAGTTGATCTCTCTTCTCTGTCAGTCTTAACTTCTGTTTTGCAACTCTTGTGTACGTGGAGCGCACCAGCCTGGCCTCCAGGCGCATCCGTTTAGATTCAGAAAGCCATATGGTCCGTGACCCACCTGAGGCTCAGTTCACTTGCCCACGTACAATGTCTATACGTATTTGGTATATGGTTGGCTTGCAGATAGCTGAATCTTGGCCAGTGTGCAGCTTGTGCGAGAGGCTGGAAGGAGGTCTTCTGTCACTGAGCTATCACGTATGTGAGCCCTCAGAAATTACTTCCTTTCCTTATTTTCATCATTGCTCATCCATCGGATCACAGAATTGGTGAATCACATGTGTACGTGCAAGTAGATCAGTAAACTCCTTGGGATATTAGACCTGGAAGTACTTACAGGCTTCAAACTAGACATGCGTAGGGGCTTTACTTACTTGTGGCCTTCTAAATAGCAGAAAAAATACTGTCAAGAGCTGTATATAGGAAGCGGTGTTTAATAACAGCTTTGTCAAACTTACTAACTTCTGTGCTGGGATAAAATTATCATGTGGTCTTCACTAACAAATCATACTCACATATATACCCATATATAGGCCTTTCTTTATGTGAAAATGTTTAATTACAGCTATAGCTGAGACCACATTTTGCATGAAAATATATTTTTCTATCAAAATATCAATTTAGACAGTGCAGCTAAGTCCCAGGTTCTTTCTAAATGGGGCGGGGGGGGAAACACCAAACCCCAAAAACCCTAAACCCCTGAACTTCTGTTCAATATAGAGATCACTCAGATCAGTAACAGAAAAATAAATAATTCTGGAACTAAAAGAAACATTTTGAAATGCTTCCAGCTTTTACAGGGATAATAATTGTGACCTAGAACATGATCTTATATACCCATATGTTAACTGTTAATGTAAACTTTTACTGTTTGGTTTGGTTTGTTTTGTTTCCAAATTTTGCTTTGAAACAAAAACTAGGACAAAGTTATTCAAACTTTTCTGGGGAAAGAGCAGTCACTGTCATATTCCTAGTGAACCAAATCATGTGGTGCTCAGTACCAGGATTTCAGTGGTGAAGAAAACAGCTACAAACTCATCAGACTTCCATGGGCTCCAGCCAAGGTTTCTGAAACAAGTATTGAAATTGAAGAATACAAAAGAAACAATTAATTTTAGGAATGACCCCACCTTTAACCACCTTTTACTTCTTGCTATATCTATGTACTAATTTTAAAAGAAAACTAACACCCTGTATGATAGAACTAAGAATCGAAAAAGTTAGAAACAGCAGGTTGGAAATACATTATCTGCCTGGAAGGACTGATTTGGGGGTTTTGTGAAGAAAAATTTGCCTTTGACAAGTTACTTAAAACTAAAAGAGTGAATTTGCTTTACTACAACATTTCTAAAACAAAGGAAAACATCCCAATGCAGCTATTAGTACAATAGTTTAATGCCATCTTTTTTACTTTCTCTCTCTGCCTTAGGCTTAATGTTGCAGGCCACTAGTCACAGCAAAAAAAAAAAAGGGATGGATAAGCAAAAGTGTCATTAGTG
This sequence comes from Pluvialis apricaria, assembly GCA_017639485.1. NCBI lineage: Eukaryota > Metazoa > Chordata > Aves > Charadriiformes > Charadriidae > Pluvialis > Pluvialis apricaria. Next base: position 102,271,155 of record CM030009.1, read on the forward strand.
ATTTAGATGTCTGAAGGAGCTGCAAAGCTGTTTGATGACATTCCTAGATAAAGCTAGGAACAACTTTCTAGTGAGCAATTTTCCATGCAATAGAGTTGCAAGGCAAATTCTTTCCCCTTCTCCCAGCAGTGGTCGCGACCCATCTGATTGTGGGAGAAATTCCTTCGTGACCTAAAACATGATATTCTGTTTAAAAATATGTTCAGACAAAATATAATTCAAGAGACTTTGGTACCATGAGGAGCACTTGTACACATTGCCTGAAAATGCTATTTGATGACGTGGACCTAATCTCTGTCTCTTCTTTACTGTGCTCAAGGTAGTGAATGAATAGCTCAGCTTCAACTCTACTAAAAGTTCACCTTTTTTTGAACTTTTCAGTAAATTATATACTTTGCCATGAAATACACTTCTCAAACTGTTTAAGATAGTTGAAGTTCAGTCCTGCACAGAAGTCAAAGACAGTATCTTGTGTTTGTGCTTTATCTGTGTTCATTTCATTCAGAAGAGAAAACAGATGCAGCTCATTAATTTAACGTGCAAACATTTCTGAGCAGTTCAGCAGTGTTCATTCAGCTTTAGAAAGTATATATTCAGTGCTAATATGCATGATCCAGTTCTCTCTGCAGTATCTTTCACATTTGAAAGCTCATTTAACACAACACGGCATCCAAATCAATGCATGTGAAGACATGTTGGCTGGAAGACAGTAGCAACTTACCATTCCACGTTGTTTAGGACTGAGTGTATTCTTTCATGTTAAAAAGTAACCCAGGATTTGGAGAGGAAAAGCATATGCTAAAAACTCTTCAGAAACAGCACAGCTTTGAGTCTTCCCAGAGTTACAGCTGAAGGAATACTGCAGGTGTAGTCCCCTTGTTCCTCATTAGAACAAGTGCCTGTCCAGTAAGGAAAGGGTAAATTCCAGCTCTGAAGGGATAATTGCCTTTCTAGATAAAGCTATTACGCTAGTTTTTGAACTGATTTTTCTTCAAATTAGGGAAGGATACCAATCAGTAATGAAGTATTTCCTAATTCATTGGAATAAGAATTAATCTTTTCATGCTACGAGTAAACATATAAACCTCAGTCCTTAATTAATGAATCAGACACTATAACTAAAAGACAGCAGGGGTTGGCTTTAATTTGGAAGAGATATTTCTTCCAGACTGAGTGAAGGCAAGGATTGAAATTCCCCTCATCGTGACAGTGAGCACTCAGGAAAACAACTCGTCCAGGAAATGGAAATTCTCTGGACTCACTCACCACACCACTCAGAGAGTGAGTAAAATCACATGAAAGGGGTTTAAGGGATGGAAGGGAATTGAGCCAGCTCCAGTATAACCAGTGGCCTCAAGAGCTGGCTTCAGAGCCCTGGGTGAGGTACGTGAATTTCCTGAAGTAGTAAATAGCTGTTGAGAGTGAGCTGAGAGGGAAAGGTTTAGGAAGGGATCAGCCTTGGATTCTGCCCAGGAGGCACCTCTCCCAGTGCTGAGGAGGAGAGCGAAGCATCCATCCCGTTAGCCACATCTGAAGTCAGCCACGTGAAGATTTTCTCTTGATACATACCAATACGATTGTAATTTCCCTTTCCTATAAAGTGGGCTAGTTTTGAAAGCACTCATCCAAAACATAGGTGAGAGCATTTGATTCCTGCTTGAGACCTAAGGGTTCAATTGGGCTGCAAGAAGGAGCGGGAGGGGGAGAATCACCGTACAGCCCAGGCTATGGTGCACCTACCCAGAAGCCGTGTGTGGGAAAGTGGAAATCCTACTCCTGCTCCCAGAGAAGTTTACACGTTTGAATGCCCATTGCCTACAGAAACAGGTTTTGAAAAGACACCTGATTACAGTACTTGCAGTTAAAAATGTCTTAGAAGTCAGACCACTTGTGTTGTGCTCCCACCCTGGTGCAAATGTTTGCAGAGTGGCATGAGTTAAACACAGAGTGACAGTGCTCCTGGATAGATTTTAAGAAGGTGGTGTGGCTGGGAACTTGAGTGTCTTCCAGCCAAGAGGGTTGACACTCCTTCCTGATTTCTAGATGTTTCCCCTGGCACCTGTGTCATGATGGATGCTGCTGCCGATCTCTTGCAGATGGGCAGCCACACTTTGAAGGACATTGTGAGTGGCAGACCTGGCTGCAGTGGGGATCCTGGACTGAGGGTCGGGGCAGGATTTCTGCAGAGGACAACCTAGCCCAGGAATCCTGCCTGGCTGAGAAATAAGTCATGTGCTGTGTTTCTCAGCTTTGCTGGTGTCAGAGGGCTCCTGGCACGTCCTCTGCCACTACTGCCCTGCATCCTGGAGCCTGTTGAGTCCTTCCTACCTTCATACCACCTCCCAGACAACCAGAATTGGAACTGACAGAACATGCAGTCAAGAGGGAGGAGTCTCTGCCCCCCTCCTGGGGCAGAGTGGGGAGCTCTGAGAGCATGGTACCCCCCTCAGGGGCACCTGAGATGTTTGGACATAGCCGGGTCAGGCACAGACCCCACCATGGGGCCTGTGGGGCTGCTTTGTACCAAAACCACCTTCTTGGTATGCCCACGCATGGATGGTGAAGATGGGGCTTGAATTCAGGCACCAGGTCAGCTTCACATCTGCTTTTAAGCAGCAGTGTCACTGCTATGAAAATGGTTGGGTAACTTCAAAGGCGAAGGTGTGGCAACGCTGAGGCCGGGCTGCTCCCTGCATCAGGCAGCGCCTGGCCGGGGAAGGGGGATTTCAGGATTGCGGGTTTTGACTGAAACATTGAATTAGTTGTTTTGTGGGTTTGGCCAGTTCTAGTCCTGGTCCTGGGCCCAAGTGAGCAAAATTACTATCCACATAAAAGACAAAAACCTCCACCCCGAGGTTTATAATTGTCCTCCTATAAAATTCCTCCTACGATTCTATCCTGAAGGACTATTAAATTGTTATGTTTCCTTTGGTTTGCAACCTGGTATGTTTTTTCATTCCTGAAAATTCAAACAAAGATTTTGGAGAAAAAAAATATGGAAGAAAAGGGAGGGGGGAAAAAGCCAACAAGGCAGATAAACCCATTACAATCAAACAAATAAAATGCATATGTGTATACAAATGGGAGATATTAAGAAAGGCAGTCAGAAGGCCCAAAGCCTTTTCTCAGCTTCAGCCAAAACTTTTGTTAAATAACATAGCACAAAAAAATAGCTGAGAAATTACCTAGATAAATACTTAATTATTACTTATAATTTAATTGTGGGACAGAATCTACATGAAATAAAAAACAGTTGGGTTTAGTAGTCGAAGGGGGTTGCTATTTTCTCCCCCCCTTTTTTTTTGTTTGTTTTTTGGCAAAATGAGAAATATATGACAATGAAACACACTATTTCTGTGATGGAAACTGCAGAGTGTTTTACTTGTGTCTGATTTCTCACTCAGCTGCTTCATTCCCTCATCCAGCTTCTAAATTTTCTCCAAACTGGATATGGATTCCTCACTGAACTTATCTTTTTGAAAATCTGTGAGTTAAACTGCTCAACTTTTCCATACTTTTCACGATTTTGTAGGTCAATGCCACGTCCTTCCTCAAATATCTGTGTTTCAGGTCCTAATCTACTTAATGGTCTTTTGTACAGGATTCTTTCCATATCATCCTCATTGCCTCCTTCCCTGAGCTTTTCCTAGTTGTATGATATCCTGAAAGGCATGATGTAATGGCATGATGCAGTGTTTTACATTTTCTGTATTATGTTTACTGTTTTTTGTTGTGTTTTTTTTCCTTTTATTTTAGTAATTCCAAATCACATTTGACTTTTGAATGCGGCTGAGCTTTGAGTGAATGTTTTCACAAATATATTCAAAATAACTCTGAGGTAATTGAGAAGTAACAAGAAATTCAAACACACCTTTCTGTATCTGGGCTTAGGAATTTTTTTTCCCCCTACATACATAGTTTTTCACGTACCCGATAACGGCTTTAATCTTCAGGCAATTTAACTGCCTGTTAACTCTTTCTAGCAAAAACTTTTTATTGCTTTATTCAGCTAGTTTTAGACTTGATGATCCTGAGTACATCTCTGTCATCTGTGAACTTGGCAACATTTGTGAACTCATTATTTATTCCATTTTCCACATAACTCCTGAAAATGTGGAGCAGCAAAAAGACCTGAGAGAAGATTCTTCCCATCTCAGTGTATTCATTTATTTCTGCCTAGCTTTCTGTGTTTTAACCAGTTACTAATCTCCTGGAAGACTTTTTCTTGTAGTGCATGATGGTTTCTTTTCTTTAGCGTAGCAAGGGGTTTTGCCGAGAAGCTTTGAAAAATCAGGCATACTGCATTCCAATAATTATCCTTAGCTGCATTATTAATGACTTTTTGTTGTCTTGCTCTGGTTTTACATTTACAATTTTAATATTTTCCCTGTGGTTGGACGTTGATTTAGTTATTTAAACTGTTTTAATACTTTAAATATTTATATTTTCTCATTTTCTACTATTTATCTATACTTCTTTTTTCTTTCTTTTGCTAAGATCCTAACTTACTACTTAAAATATCTCCATCACTCCTACAAACCTTTTTAGCCATTTATTTATTTTTTTTTAATGAGTCCTCCTGTTTAATTGTTCTCCTCAATAAAGTTAAAGTAAAGAAGATCTGGGGGAAGGGGAGAGGGATTTTTCCATTCTCCAAAGATGCTGAATATACACAGTGCTTGTTACATTTTTCTGTAGTTGCATTTTTATTTTTGACCTATTAATTACTCAAGAAACTCCATAGTTACTTTTTATGGATTTTTTTTTTTTGCCTAGATTTTGGCAGTCACATAGTTGTATCTTGTTTTGCTTGAAGTTTCATATTTTTTCTATTTCCTCCCAAAAATGTGCGTTAGGTTATATAAACTTGTTGAAAGCATGAAAATAGTAAACAAGATTTTCTCCATGGAGTGCTTTGAGACTTCTGTGTTACACAGTCCATGTGTACTATAAAGTATTAATGTTATCATCTAAGTCAAATGCATTGTGAGTGTCTCACAGAACATCTTTAAACAATAAATCCTTCATATTTCTTCTGTGTTTCAATGTGCAGTGTAAAATACCTTAAATTATATTTTTAAAGCATGTGAATTTTATCTAAATATAAGAAGTTTTCACTGTGCTTTGAAGATATGCCTAATAACATTCTGATGCAGAGGAAAAGGGGAAATATAGTAAAGTACAAGAAATATAAAGTAGTCTTCAATGACTGGAAAATTGAAGAAATCCCACTGAAAGAAGGAACACGCATACCTCTATGCTTTAAAAAGAGGAAAAAGTGTGAGACATAAATATGAAGGTGTAAAATCAGAAAGGTGAAGATTCAAATAGACTTAAAATTATCACAAGACAAAAAAGAAAAGTTAATAGGAAGTTTGGCTAAAACAAAATGTTTTATTATAATTCTTATTATGATTAATGTTACTAAGAATATGAGTCATGAAAGTGGAAAGGTCAGTTAGTGAATATTTAGATAAATTAATATAGCATGATATGAGACTATAGAACTTCCTCAGGAAACAAGATGAAGCAATTTCTGAATCAATGTGTTCTTCTTGGGGAACATGTGGAGGGCCAAGGAATCCTTGAGAACTGGCAAAAGGCAAAGAAATTACATTTAACATAGAAGGAAAGGTAGTTTTGAGTAGGGCCTATTTGCTGAGAAAATTGTAAATTGGTAAAAATGCAAATCATTGCGTGTCAATAAAACTTCTTCTCAGACAAATTTAATATCCTTCCTTGATAGAGCAAGGTCTAATGGGCAAAGGGAAACAGCATTTATGATACAACTTGTCTTATGTAGGCTTTTGTTCTGCCCCACATGGGACTGCCATGAACAAAGTAGGAAGTATGGCTGACTCTGAGCTGGATACAAAGCTGTATGGAGACCTGTAGTCAAAAAAGCATTTCTGGTAGCTTGCTCTTAAGGTGGCATATCAGTGAGGTGAAACCAGCCTCCCCTGGGGCTAGTGCCCTTCTAAATTTTCATGTGTAACCTGTACTTGGCACTGGAGAAAAACAAGATGTTTGCAGAAGACAGCCAACTGGCAGAGGTTAGAGAAAACATGACTGCAATTCCAAAGGGCATTGCTGCTAAATTGCAGGAATAGTCTGAAATCAATACAGTGAGTGATGACTTGGTAACTTCACGGGCATCCTAATAAGAATTGCTTTCTAGCTTCTCATCCTTGACTCATTTCTGCTTATTTTAGGAATCCAATATAAGAGAACAGTCATTCTCTTTTGTATCCAAGAATTACTCATTATATTTTGATTGTTTCTCCTTTGTGTGAAATTCATCTGATCACGTGTAGACATAAACATTGCAGACATTTGTATCTGAACTTGTAATCCATCGTCAGGAGAGGGAAATAGACTGTGATTTTTTTTCTCATTTTAAAGTAAATGTCCAAATTAGCCTAGATTAAGTCCTTTCTAAAAGTGCTTCTTTTTGTTTACTGAGTACTAAGAATTACTATGTTGGGAGTAGCATCTACACCGGAGGTATATTAAAAACAAGCAAGATGAATCCTTCTCTCGGGCTGAATCTGTACTAGAAAGTGAAGCACTGCCAGTGAATGTTTTTGTGTCAGTGAATTGCTGGGAAACTCCCTGGCATGATGACTGATGTTCTCCCGAATAATTGCCAGGTACAGCTTACAAGTGAAAACTCCAGAGAGCTCCTCACTAAGCCTTGCGCGTGTAGGCACCGTGTTTTAGACACCAAGAGAGTTCATCAAATTAGACATAGCCAATTCCATACCGGTTGACCTTGCTGTCTGGGGAAGTCACTAACTCATTTGCCTGGGAAAGTTAATAAATAATTAGTTTAGTAGTACAGAAGTGTTCATTTCCCCTTTCTAGTTTAGGGCTCCCATTAATACCAGTTCTTGTGCTTTGGATATTTACACTGGGGCTGCACCCACAAAAGCTTTTGTCCACTTGTTACTGTTTGAGCGGGCGTGTGGTCCCTATTTCCCTCTACCCTAAATCCTACATGAATATATATAGATGTGATTTCCAGGTTATCACCTTCTTCCTACTGTATTGTAGTTCTGAACAAGTGACATCTTAGTGAAAACTGTATCCAATAAATCTCTGTTATTCTAATCAGGTCATAATTTTGATGATATGAAGGCTTCCAGATTTTGGTAGCACTCCTTGCTTTAGGATTAAGCCATGTAAGGTATTCAGCAACTTGACAAGTGACCTTTTTTTTTCTGATTCTCACGCCACCTTAATCAATAATCCTCAATGACTGAAATTTCTTCAAGAGTTTCAGATTACTGTATCCAAAAAGTCTCTCTCCTTTCTTTTTGGGTGTCTCAGCATCTCTGTGCAGAAGTCCCTTTGCAGCACAGAGAAGGAAGCCAAAGTGCTACCAGAATAGCTATACACACAGTGTATATTTTCTCTTCCCTTTGCTAACTGCTTTTATTTTTTCCTTCTGTCCCTGAAAGCATGTGTATACATCGTATTATACAAAACAGGTCAGTCATTGTCTAGCTTTTTTGTACATATGAAAGAGTTGAGGAGAATATAACCTGAACCTCCGGCTCTAGTAATTTCTGATCAGCTCACTTCTAGTCCCAGAGGAACCATTGGTGCATATGTGGGTTATTAATGTGGTGGAGTAGTCTGTGACTCAGATGAGCCCTGGCAGCTTTTCCATAGTGGATTTGGGGCCCTTTGCAGTGGCAATTTCTGATACTTCACAAGTCAGCAGATCCATTCTTCCAGGTTCCTCAGTGCTGAATCCCAAAAGCACCGCTCTTTGAAATGTATAGGCACCACTACAAAGAAGAAGCAGAGTCCTTAGGGCTTTTTTTTAAAATCAGTTGGGTAGATTCCTTGCTGGTCACCAAGATAGCAATCGCTTATTGGCCTTGGCGGCTGGGGCTAAGCAAGCAGCATTTCCTGCCCGAGGAGCAGCCACATTCCTTCTCCCCTGGTGGAGTTGCTTCAGATTCCCTAGATAACCTAGAGCCTTCACACTTCCAAACCTTCTTCTGCTTCACGCAAATATATAATTCGCATGTTTCTGTTCTCCCACTTCTTTCTCAAGCTTTCCTGCTGTTCTTGAAAGAGACCACTAACAGCAACTTTTGCAATGGGCTTTTTTACTCTCTTTTCCTTCCAGACTTTTAGTGGATGTAAGACCCAGTCTTTAAAAAACCCTAATCACTACATGCTTATATTTATTGGAATTGCTGTTTGCACACAGCTTTCATAGAAGCAGTGGAAGATCTGCCAAGGAAATACCTGCAATGAAACGTTGAGGGTGCATCATTTTTGTCCTTGCCTATTATTGTGATCTTCCTTTTCCTGTTCTGTAACTCTGACAGGAAACTCCTCTGCAGCTACCTCTTCACTTTCCTTTTTTCCATGGTTTTCTTTAGGTGATTACAGAGAGGGAAATGCTCACTGGAGCCTAGAGTATGTTCCTACAAGACAGTGATTATAGAAATGCATACAGATAAGTGATTATTATAAATGGATCTCTTCTTTGGCAGTTTTAGTGAATGTTAGTAGCCAGGATCTCTTTGCAGGACACAGAAGCATAGAATAATTTAGAAAGGACCTCTGGAAGTCATCTGGTCTCTCTGCTCAAAGAAGGGCCAACTTCATTTGGAGTTAAATCCAAATTTGAAGTCAGATCAAGTTACTGATCCATAAGGTCAGTAGTTTTATTAGGGCCCTTTAGTTATGGACAATGCTTCCTATTTCATGTGATGGCAGAAGCTATTATTTTCTATTAATTTTCTGTACCCAAAACCTATACTTTTATAAATATTTTATAGATTCCTGTCATTTGATGAAGAGGCTGCTATACAGAATACATTAAAGGCATGATGTAGAAGGGACCAGAAACCAAAGCAGAAAAGATGCCCAGGAGCAATAGACAAGGGTAGGAACAGAAATGCTGAGTTATTGTTATAAAACCACTCATCACCAGTGCACGAATCAAGGCAGAAGTAATGGAGACGATAGATTGGGAAAGCTTCCCTTTAGTGACCTTTTGCATTGTTGGAGGGCACGGTTCCTTCACACAAATCTAATTTTCTAGCTGTGGTATTCTTGAGGGAGGGGAGAGAAGAGGAAAATAGGAAGGGCTAGGCTCGGTCTAGCCCTGGGCGAGTAATAAATAAACTAGAAGGGTTCCATACACACCACACATTCCTGTACAAAATGTGTATCAAAAAAGCCTTGGGGTATGTGATCTGCTACAAACATCTGTATTTTGTGAGCTTGCACAAACTCATTTGGAGCATGCTCATGTTTGATGCTGGTTGAACCAGTTATGCTTTTGGTTGCATTGAATTCTGTACAGTTAGTTCCCTTCTACTTTAGCTTTGCTGTTGTCAGGTCAGGACATCAAATGAAAATACAGTGGATACTCGGATCTACTTCTGAAACTGGTAGCTACTGTGGTCCAAAGCAATAGCTAGTATCCCAACAGTAAAACTATTTGCTGGTGACATGGCAGCAAAAAGCTTTGGTTTTCTTTTGATACCTCTAACCAAAGTGAATCCTACCTAACTTGCAAGAATTTACATTGTAGTGTAGTTCCATCATAGAATATTCCAAGTTAACCACAAAGGAACAAGACAATGTCATAAGCCTATAAAAATGAAAAGGGGATTTCAGAACACCTTTATAGTCATCCAAGTCCTCAAAACTTGTAAATAACTTTGCTCATCAGAATTGACTATTAGCTATTACACTGAAGATTATTTTATTGTAATGTGTTCTAATCTTTGCTACTTTTCCTCTTTTTTTTTTCTTTTCTCTTTTTTTTATTTGTTCAAGTACATTGCAGGCAAAACAAACTAAAAAGTTACTTAGCATATGTTCTTCCAAGCACTTAAAATTGCCAAGAACCATCTAATTTCTAGCCAAATTATTTGCACAGTTTGCTGAGTTGGAAAAAAGTACATGTAGCTGACACAAAATTAAGCAGCTCCCGTGTGCAGCTGATCTTTGGGGATTCTTACTTGAAAACTCCGAGCTAATAGAACTACCACATGTGTTGGCTACCAAAATGCATCTTGTTACTTGTTGCTATGGTCATTGCCTATGGAAACTTACTTTTCTGCCTAATGTTAAAACGTAGCACTTCTTTCTGTAAACATGGTAAGGAGAACTGGAAATTTCCTTCCTAAGGCACATTATTATAGCCTTGGGCTGTATTTTAACATGATGTGCTCTAAGTTCACATATACTGTCTTTTTTAAACATGTAATTATAAATATACTGCTTTGTGGTTGAAACACTCCCTGCAATAATGGCAGTATGCAGCAAAGTCAGTTTCTTTGATTTTTTGGTGCCCTCCAACATGCATCAGTATTTCATAGATGTCTTCAGCATCTTTGAGGAAAACTTGCTTTTAAAGAAAATTATTTGGATGATACAATCCATAATGATAGAGATAATTTGTCAAATCCTTAATACTAGAGTGAAAAATACAATACTTTTGGAAGCTGATTATGTGGAATTAGGCAAAAAAAATCATAGAATCATAGAATGGTTTAGGTTGGAAGGGACGTTGAAGATCCTCAAGTTCCAACCCCCCTGCCATGGGCAGGGACACCTCCCACTACACCAGATTGCTCAAAGCCCCATCCAGCCTGGCCTTCAACACCTCCAGGGATGGGGCTTCCACAGCTTCTCTGGGCAACCTGTTCCAGTGCCTTACCACCCTCAAAGTGAAAAATTTCTTCCTGATATCTATTCTAAATCTACGCTCCTCTAGTTTGAAGCTGTTCCCCCTCATTCTATCACTACATGCCCGTGTAAAAAGTCCTTCCCCAGCTCTCCTGTAGGCCCCCTTTAGGTACTGGAAGGCTGCTATGAGGTCTCCCTGGAGCCTTCTCTTCTCCAGGCCGAACAACCCCAACTCTCTCAGCCTGTGCTCATAGGAGAGGTGCTCCAGCCCTCTGATAACCTTTGTGGCCCTCCTCTGGACCTGCTCCAACAGGACCTGCTCCTATGTTGGGGGCTCCAATATACAGGTCATTCAAAATGTGCTGCTTTTGAGGAACATAAAAAGAACATAGCTTTTTCCTCTTGAATTTTTAACCAACAGGAAAACTGTAACCAAGAGGAAAACCGGAACTCTTCACTCTCCTAGTCATGCTGCCCCAAGGAGCATCTGATCATTACTGTGCACCTTGTATTGCCTTTTATCTGATTCAATTTAGTTTTAAGATTCTACCAAGTCAGTATTTATGTTTCATTCATATAAATAACAAGCAGAAAAGAAGTAATGCCATATTGAATCAGATCATCTGTCCATCGTGCTTGTTATTTTATGCCTTGCAGTGACCAGTAGCAGGCACTTAATATAAATATGATAGAAGTAGAGTACGCCTAACCTGCTCACTTCCTTGGAATTAATTCTTTTATGACAGTCAGTGGTTGTAAGCATTTCCTGAACCATGGATTTCATCTGGATGATCATGCTATGGAGCCTCTGACGGATCTATTCTCCATGAGAATTTTTTAATGCCTCTTGGAACCTTTTGGACTTTTGACCTCCACAACATCCTGTCATAATGAGTCTCACAATTTAATTTTGCATGAGATTTAATTATGTGTGAAAAATGACTTCCTTTGTTTGTTTTAAATTTTCTGCCTGGTAAATAAATTGGGTACTCACTGATTATTACACCAAGAAAAACAGTGAATAGTGCTTCTCTATTCAATTTCTCCACATATTTCATGTTTTATAGACCTCTAGCACATCTCCCTTTTGTTATCTCTGTCCTAACTGAAGAGACTATGTCATCTCTTCTTGCATTAAAATGACTTCCTATCTTTGCTCAAAAATGTGCAAGGATATGTAAAGATGGAACTGTGAAGGTGGTGATGGTCTTTATGATAATAACTCAAACTAAAATGTCTGTGACTCCATTCCTTTTCCAAATCAGTGGGACTTTTGGCCAGCCAGTCCTTCTGACTACTGGGCTATTTTAAAGCAATTTTAAACCAGGCAATTTCCATGACTTTAACTTCAGAGATTCTGGTTAAATTTCCACTTTGGAAATACTCTGTCACCTTTACTTTCCTCTCTTCAGTATGAAATTGGAGTACTTACCTATGATTTTTTTTCTAATCTAAGAATTAAAAAGTGCTGTTTAATTGCTAAATGTTCTAGACACCGTCTAGCCCAGGCATTACTAAAGCTACCCTGTGTCTTTGTGACCTGCTTAGATATTAATAGATTAGTAATGGAAGTACCTGATTAAGAGAATTCACACCTACAGAAAATGAGATTTCTGCATCCAGCTGCTTTGTGTCACACCGCAAAGATGCCCGAGTCACCTGATTTGCAGCAGGCAGCTGCTTTGGGCATTGCTGTCAGTCAGAGGCATGTGCAGAAGGAGCTGTGGGAACTGATGGAACCAGAACTTCTATTAAAAGTGCTGGGCGCAGACGAGTAACTCAGATCCCAGATGTATTTTCTTGTATTTCCAAAGGTGGCAGTTTCATTCGTAACCAAAATAATCATAACTGCAACAAATGCTATTTTTATCATATGAATGCTATTACCCTGTTTTGATTAAACATTATATTTTATGATAACATTCAACAATCCTTTTCGATTAATGTTTTTCAGGTGTATATAAGTTACAATCCGTTAAGGACAGGGAGTATGTCAGGGGCAGTCACTGTCCTGGCGACATTAAAATGCACTGACACCTGGTCAATGTGAACTTCTCTGGGCTTTGGCTTTTCTTATATTCTCAGGCCAGGTTCCCAACGTTTTGCCAATCTTTTGGTGATTCTTGGTCGTGTTCCATCAAGTTGGGGCCAAGTTTTAAGTACTCTGGAAACTGGACTCGGTTCAAACCTTAGAATAATTTATAGTTCGGGATGATGTTTATACAAAAGTTACTTTGATTCAGCCAGAATTTGGTGGATTTGTATGAGTTTTATTTCTAGTTTTATATCCTATTTGAATGGATCTATGTAACTGGAATCTGAATCTGATGAATGCATATGCTTATGGGAAAAAAAAAGAAAAAAATGCTTAGCTTAACTAAAAGTACTAGCTGGTTTTGCCTATTTCCATGAAGCAAAGAGTGCGATGAGTAATTTTCTTCCATACTACATCGCAAAATTAACAAGGTTCAGGGATCTGTTGCAATATAATAGTTTTCTGGCAAACTGAGATGTTCTAATAGGATCACATTGTGATCTTAAATTGTTCTGTGCCTATAGGGGCAAACATGTATTGTACACCTACCCTGTCAATATGAATCTCTCCATAATCCTCCTACATTATCTATAAATAATGTAGCACACATGCTAGAAAACATCTGAGATCTATTTTGGAGTGGAACATGTAGTTCTCTCACACACAACATTTGGAATGGTTTACCTCTTGCATGTTAAAATGTTTCTCACTCAGAGAGAGGTCACAGGGATCAGCAAAAGGCAATTTGACTGAAGGCCTACACCTGAGGGAGGGTGTGCAATTGCAGAAGTCCACAATATCATCACCTATGGGTATGTTGCTGAGTGGCTTCTCACTGGAGGTTCTCAGCTCAGCCTGAAAACTGTTCCTGAAACAACAAACAGACCCCAGAAGTCTAACATGTAGTCTGTGTAAAAGATGTCCACGATGTGCCTAGTGTAAGTGAGGTGGAGAGACTTGGATGTGAGCAGGCACAAGGACCTGTGGAGCCGGGGGCAGTACACACTAGAGGGTGCGGCTCGTGGAGAGTGAAGACATCAGCTGATCCAAAGGATGCATAAAGGATCCTGAAGGTAGTATCGACATAAGAGATAATTTAATTCTTGTCTGTTGGTTTAAGTCAGTTTGCAAGATCAGGCTTCTTTGACTTAGCACAGTTTAATTCAGAAACAGACAAGATAATGGAAATTTATCGAGATTTTTTTAAATGCAAATTTTATCTCTGTTTGCTTTGTAAGTCACCTGTGAAAAATTGTTTTCTCAGATGTAGATGCAATACTTATTTAGTAATTTTGTAAAATTAATGTTGATCAGTGGCTTTTGCAAGAATGATTACAGTGTGTGATATTAACAGCTGCTTCATTTTAAATTGTTGATAGGTCTGTTTCTTTAGACATAACTTATATAATTGGATTTAGAGACTTTGGTGTTGTAATGAATAAATTCTTTCAGTCAATATTCTATGATATTTATTTAAAGTCAATCTTTGGGATGCAAACGGGAAAAAACAAAAGAATGCAAGTAGAGTTGAAATGAACTATTCCAATATTTTAAAACAACCGTTTCCATACAGGGACATAAACTTTTAGAAGCCTAAAACTCAATGGCATTTAATCTTATTAGGACAAATTTTGAAAGAGGTTTACAGATGCGTACAGGGGTACATATAGGCTTGAATATTTGTATGGAGTCACATCAGGCTGAAAAATTTCATAATTTACATTTTTTCCACATTAGTGGAGATAACTACCATGTTATTCACATATTCACACCCAAACTGCACATTAGATGACTTTGCCTCAACTGGGCCCTCAGTAATTAACTGAAGATTTCTTGAGGGTGCAATTAAAACGTATTGTAATTGTTGAAGGCGTTACCTGATCTGCTGTTTTATGTAGACACAGAGACTACTTGGGTAAAATTTAATACTTGGTCAGATAAGCCCAGCACTGAGAGAAATTTTCTATTCTCTAGAACATAGTTTATAAAATAACCTCTGCTGAAACTCTTTCAGGTTCAGCACTAATATACTGGGAAGTACAGGTGGCTGGTACCTCAGTTTTTCTCCAGCATGTGTTTCAGGAATGTCAGTATTAAATTAATGGTACTTATGATGAGATTACCTATTTAAGATAATGTTACTTAAACTTTACTCTGACATTTGTTCTTTGTAATTCAGCATTTGATTATTTTAAATGTATTATTTATTCCAAAAGGAATAATACTACTCTGCTTCCAAGGCAACACAATGACTTCTGCATATCCCAAATGGCACTAGATGTTTATGTGAGGACGAGTGAATTAAACCATTTGCATTAGTGAAAAGAATGAAAATGTTTTCCTTTATTTTAGAGAGATATCTTATTTGAGAAACAGAATCACGTCAAACAGGTTTACTTTTTGACTTAGTATTTTGTTGTCATGTCTTCATTTATACTCTTAACATAAGCCCCTGGAAAATAATTAAGCTGCTATCCTTCCAATACTTATGAAAAGGAAGCCTTCAACTCACAGTGTACAAACAGTAGTCACAGCCTTATTGCCTTATCCAAAGTCAGTGGAGTATAGCTGTTGCTATTTCCTAATCAGAGAGCTGTTTGGGGAGAAGAGCTGTGCGAAACGGACGGGAAGCTCATCTGGAGTCCCAGGCAATCTGCCCTTGCGTTACTACCTAGTCGCTTCAGTTGATATATTTCATCCCCAGACATATTAAACCAGTTGGAGAGACTCCAGTAGACTCCAATGGGCTTACATCAGGCAATTATATGATTGCTGGAGAACTGGAAATTGATGGGTTTTTACTTTAAGTAGAAATTCTTTTGAAATCAATGTAAAATGATATGGGAGTATCTTAGCAGATATTCATCTTAGTGACATATGTGTGTTTTCCCCTAAGTACTGCCATTGCTGAATACTAAGGAGCGAATAGGCTCGAGGTTTAATCAAATATTTCCTTCTAACTGAGTCAGCAGGGATGGAAGCTTTGCAGTGTAGAAGTGTGAGGGAGCTGGTACTGGCATGAGACCGCAGCTGTCTGCTTTGTGCACATGCAGCGATATACTCACTGAGCCCACCAGGCACTGGAATGGTTATTTTCCTAAAATAATTTCAGTATTGCATTTGCACTAAAAGAGTTTTCTTTATATTGCCAAATTGATTGTCTGACATAGACAATTGCAGATGTACTGCATTACAACACTACATTGTAAAAAAAAAAAAAAAAAATATTAAAATTTACTATCTCAAGTAAGTTTTAGTATTCTGTATTGCCTGTATGTCAGGTTAGTATCCAGACTCGTCACCTCTCTGGGTCTGAAACCATGAATTAGAGCAGACTTCCCTGTGGCCATCTGGGAGTAGCTCACAACATGTAAATGATACGTTAGAAACAATTATCCACTCTTCATTTTCCCCAGGGTGTCCTGAGCCTTCACACTTAAACATATGAACTGCCTTCTTGAACTCAGTGAGACTACAGGCAATAGCTTTAGGATTGAGCCGATTGTAATAAGTTTGGTCTTCAGGGCTTTCTCATTGATTTATTTCCATTTATAAGGTACTGTAAGTTGGGCGGTATATAAAACACTTCTGATGTAATATTAAAAGATGAAATTGTGGTTTTGGACTATTAATGGCTAGAAATTTTCAGATTCAGAAATAAATATACTGAAGTCAGAGCCAATCCAAGAAGCAATCCCATAGGCATGCTCGTTTCCCGGCCAAGCATTGTAGTCTTTCTATACTGACGCTTTGTGTTCAGGTTTAGAGTTTCCCTGACGGGCAATAACTTCTAACAAGACAGATTTTTGTTTCTGTCTTTTATAGACTCCCTAGCTCTCTCAGGAATGCCATGAAGATGTTTTACTGGATAAAAGGTTAAGTCATGAACCAGCATTGACTTTTTCAAATGGTTTTGTCTGTAGCGGTCTGCCATATATACTGCACAACACACATAGAGTTAATGCAATTTCATATCATGTGTGCTGACTAGAAGGAATCAGTGTTGACATTCATGTATGCTTATTTCTATAAGGAAGTACTTCAGTTATTGCCTTTGTCTCCTATTAGTTTCCTTTCCTTTTTGCTAAGCAGCATGTTTTTTTCAAATGAATCACTAATTTTTTTTTCCAACACTATTATTTTGTTTAGCTAAATTTCGAGGCTCTCTTAATAATCTGGAAGGAAATCTTGGCAAGAAACAAAACAGATCTTGAATTAGTTGTCTGAGTCCATTTTTACACTCCTTTAAAAAGACCAAGGAAACATTTCAAAGGAGTTCAAAGAGAGGGAGTAGAACATTTGGTGCAGATGTGACTTTATGGCATGTGACTGAAGATGAATGGTAACGCAAAATGTACATTTTGACTATCAAATGTAAACAACTTTGTTTCTTATTGGTTTTAAAGGCGGTTTTTCTCCTTGCTTTATTTCATGGCATGTATTGATTGCATTTCAGCAGCTGGGTTGGCTCTGGGTTTTGGATTATTTAGTTTTTTTATGTGACCTTAGATCTGCATTGAGTGTTGAGTATTCATTATACGCTTCACTACAGCTTTCATTCAGTTGCAATTGTTTTAATAGGTTATGTGGTATTTATAAATTATAATAGCACATAACTGTGAACAAAGTTTCAATGCAGTGGGATCTCCTACATATTTGTTCTTGGGTAGATATTTAATAAAAGCTGAGCTGATGCTGCAGCTTTGAGGCATTAAAAAAAATCTGTCTTCTGTTGATCTGCCTATTTCCACCAACTTCATGAGTTCTTTGACAAATTTGGTTAACTTTTGGTTACCCTGAGATCAAAAGTTTGTGGGTAGGACTGACAATATACTGATTTTTTTTTTTTTCATAAGTATCCAGACAAAAAATAACACACCAGTACTGAGCCTTATCTTGCTGTTTGTTATATGTCCCTTCCCCTCTCCTCAGCTTTTGGCAATCAATGGCTTAGGGATTTCCTGAGCTAGAGGCAGCATCTGGACCATCATATTTTAATAGCCACTGGTGGACCCTTTCTCCATGAGTTTGTCTAATCTTTTCTTCAACTCCATTTTGCTTTTGGCCTTAACAACATCCTGTGGCAATGAGTTCCAAAATGTAATTACGTGTTGTGTGAAAAAGCACTTCCTTTTGTTGGTTCTTAAATACTTGTTATGGGCAAAGTGCGTTCTCTGCTGAGTGATAACACTGATTTCTTTACTGTGCTGGGAAGCAATCACTCCCTGGACAATAGGTGTTCCCAGCAGTAGGCCAATGTAGTTATACATGGACATCAGTGAGAAGAGTGACCGAAGACAAGAGAAGTGTGTAGTGGCCCCTAGTTTATTTGACTTTGTTCTGTCTTGAGACTCTACGCAAGAACATTATACCCTTAAATAGGAACTGCACTGCTGGGTCATTTATTGATGGTGTTTAACAAAGTGGACAAGTGTTTATTGTAGGCTCTTCCTCTTCCCTTACTTTGCAAATGAACTGAAATATAAACTCTAATTTACCATGGAGGGTTAGATGCGAGTTTCCATTGCTCTGTGTTTAGCAATATACAGTTAATATATTATGCACTAAACACTTGTGTTTGCAATACAGAAACATTGTTGTCTGACCCACAAGATGTACTTAATGTGTCACAGACGTCAGGGTAATGTTTTTCCGGCCAAGAGCTCAGAACTAGCAGCTGCATCGCGGGATGTCATTATCAAACCATGCCCCTGAGCATCAGGATCAATACTTTTCCTACAAAAAATGTTTTATTTGGTAATAAAAGTTTTCCCAGATAAGTTGATTTAATTGGACTGGCTGATTGCTTAGAACTTAGGCTTTTTACTTATGCAGAAAAATAAGGATATAGGGAACTGTAACCCATCATTAATAAAGAAATCAGCGCCTGAAATGTAGGAAAAATGTTGACCAGCTAGATCCTCTTATTCATGTCAGTAACGTCCCAAAAGATTAGGACAAATATAGGTTTTCAGTGATTTTTTCC
This sequence comes from Pluvialis apricaria, assembly GCA_017639485.1. Lineage (NCBI taxonomy): Eukaryota > Metazoa > Chordata > Aves > Charadriiformes > Charadriidae > Pluvialis > Pluvialis apricaria. Next base: position 102,289,841 of record CM030009.1, read on the forward strand.
TGTACTACCATAAGCTAATTTTGAATTCTATGGATTTGTTTGTTGTTCAAGCTTACCTTTGCAGAGCAATCCTACAGGTTTTAAGAGGAAGATTCAAGAACTAATGTTATTGTAGAAGTAGATGAAGGTCACTCTTCGTCTGGGTTTTGAAGACTAGAATGAAATTGTTATAGGGACGTACTTGGCTGCATTATAATGCGATCTCCTCTTTCAATTTTCATTACATTGAACACTTATTTAACAATCAATACAAACAAAAGATGCCCAAAGAAACACCTTATTTTACCTGTAAAGGAAAACAAGGTATTGCTTTACATGGTGGTGACAGACTGTCATAATTTGTCATACTGTCACATTTGTCATAATGGCACACTAACCAGTGAAAGTACCTTGAGCTGAAGCCATGAAAATGCAATATAGTCCATATGACTAGAATGTTTTTTGAGGGGGGACATATGGATCATTTTGTGTTGCCAAATTGTAGGCATCTCCCTAAGTTAGAGGGCAGTCTCTCTGTCTTCCCATATACGGGAAACCATAAAAGAAAACAAGATATTCAAAGAGAAGCTTAAATTCAACTCCTGTGCCAAAGAGAGACACTATTATAGGAGGTAATCCCTTGCTCTTATTCAGAATTGCCCTTTGGAGGTGCCTGTTTCTCTCTATTAGCTGTATACGGAGGTTAGCAAAACAAAGCTATTTGCTTTAAGTTTGGAGACGTGAATTTCCTTCCTGCAGCTCTCACTTCAGGTAAGCGTTGTGAACTCTTTTGCAGGTGCTAAGGGAACTCAGAAGAGTGTAGTAATGAAAGGGAGGGAAATTACAGCATTCACATGGACTGTGGGATTCAGTTAATGAGGAATTTCACTTCCTTCTAGATGTTTTTCAAGCACTTGAACCTACTGCCATGATTTATGCAAACTTGGGAGGTCAGAGTGCAAGAACTTCAGTCAGTACCATTTAACTTAAATTTCACATGCAAAATAATTTCCAGTGAAATGTTTTCTTCTTTTGCTTCAAAGGAGACTAGCTATTTTCTTGTCAGTAAAACAATCAGGAATAAAGTCAGTTGTTTACAGCCTGGCTTGCACCAGGGCCTCTAGAACTGCGTTTACAAATCTTCTCCTTTAAAACACAATGGTCAGAAGAATCAGGATAGTTGAACTACGGCTCCCAGCGTGGTACAGTATAGTCCTCAAATAATTTCCTAAAATTTACTGGGAAAGTAACAGGCTTTTTTAGTGTTAAATGTATCACATCATCATTCTTGAATATCTGATTTCTGAAATAAATAAAATCTTGTTACTTAGTTAGGAAATATTACATTTTTTGATCTAAATGGAAATTGCTGAGTACGGTTTTCCAGAATTGGCACTGCGCACATAGGTCTGTTCATTTGATGATAAACAATTTCACTCTAGTATTAAAACAATGTATTTTAATAATACAATGTTTTCTCTTTTTGCAGACTGTATCTGATCACCATAAGCTGAGGTAAATTGCAGATGATGGTAATTTCTTTGATACAAACTAATTACCTAATTACCATCTGCAATAAAATGAAGACAGGGGCAGGTTCTACCTCTTCTACAAAGCCTCCATTTGGGAGGACCAAGTACAAAAGGCGCATATTCTCAAGACTGACTAATAACCTTTCATAACCAATTTTAGATCTTTAAATGGTTTGACTTGCAGTGGGAGGAGTGGGTAACTGCACAAAATTTCTGAAAATCAGGTTACTTTATGATACACTGCATTGGTTATTCACAAATGGAGGTTACCTGAGCCATGACCCACTTTAATAATGACAGCCCACCAGTTTATTTGCCAGAGTATTTTGATTTTTTTGGCAAAGCCTACTCACTGAGAAGAGCTAAATGGAGGAGGCCTGAGAATAGAGTGACATTCAAAATGGAAAAATGCTGCAGCAAGTATAAACCTGTCAACTTTAGCTTTCTGAATTTAATTCAGCAATTTCTCCAGTTATTCCCCAGTACTTTTAAAATAGATGGTCAAACTATTAAAAATCCTCATGCAATTAAAATGTGACCGTATCTGTGCAGGCACAGATGAGCTTGCTTAGACTAATTAGCTTGGGTACCAGTAACAGCCTTAGCCACAGCAGTGATGGCAGTACGAATTAGCTGCCAATGTTTTTAAGCAGGTTCCCAGCCAGGTTTTGCTGTCTAAGTTAAGCTCCCTGTCTTTATGGTTGGACTGTAATGAGTACCTGAGTGGGTTAGGTTAAGACTCAGGAATGCCCCATCTATAGACGCAAATGTAGGCATAATAAAAATGTACTGCGCGTTATACAGTATTTTCATCTCAATATACCTGTAGCATTGGCTATGCTCATTAGGGGTAGATGAAAAAAGTTATCAGCTCAGAAATGTTGCAAAATGGGAGGAAAATATCATTGATTCAGACTCTGGCTCTTCTATGTAAGTGGTCAAATTTTATTTTAGACTGCTACAAGTATATAAGGACAAAAAAATTGTAGCTGGGTTAAATATAGTCACAGCTTTTATATCTTTGACCTAGACTCTTTGTATGTCCTTCACAATCAGTGGAATTGCATTGAATTTGCACACAATGCTCACTGCATGTACCTTATTTTTTTCAGTTTCTGTTAATAGGTGTTTATTTCCATGTTTGGAAAATAACCTAGATGATAAATAAATATTACAATGCATATTGTACCATTAAAATAAAATTTGTTAACAATTGAACTTGTTATTCTGTGAAAAGAGAAGCTGGACCCCCCTTGAGGCTTGGTAGAGTCCTGATTTCACATCTAAAGACAAAAATGTATCCAAAGTCCCTTAAAAATATTGCAGTACAGAGGGAATGGTATTTATAACTGACACTTTAAAAATATTTAGCTTTTAAATAAAAATCAAGAAATCCCTGTATTGGGAAGTGTGGGCAGGGTGAATAACATGGAGGATTTATTGGAAAATATTTGTAAGTGTTCAGGACAGGCTTAAAACTTCTAGCCATATGGACAACATATGTATGCACTAGCTGAAAACAATATGTAGCTTCCACTGTCCAGGAACATAGAATTTATTTTGTAAATGTATTTTTAGGTCAATAATTTTAAGACATAATTCCTCACATCAATGAAACCCAAAGTTATTTGTTTATTGACCAAAGTAAGCAGGAAGAATCAGCACATGCGTTAACAAAACTGAGATGGCATCCCATACAACTCACTTTCTGAACCCAGTTTTTTAATAATTGAGAGTGATAGAATCATAGAATTGTCTAGGTTGGAAGGGACCTTTAAGATCATCAGGTCCAACCATCAACCTAACACTGCCAAAACCACCACTAAATCATGTCCCTAAGCACCACATCTACCTGTCATTTAAATACCTCCAGGGATGGTGACTCAACCACTTCCCTGGGCAGCCTGCTCCAATACATGATAACACTTTCTGTGAAGAATCTGTTTCCTAATATCCAATCTAAACCTCCCCTGGTGTAACTTGAGGCCATTTCCTCTTGTCCTATCACTTGTTACTAGCAAGAAGAGGTTGGCCCCCACCTCTCTACAGCCTCCTTTCAGGTAGTTGTAGAGGTGATAAGGTCTCCCCTGAGCCTCCTTTTCTCCAGGCTAAACAATCCCAGTTCCCTCAGCTGCTCCCCATAAGACTTGTTTTCCAGACCCCTCACCAACTTTGTTGCCCTTCTCTGGACACACCTTGTCTTTCTTGTTGTAGTGAGGGGCCCAAAACTGAACGCGGTACTCGAGGTGGGACCTCACCAGTGCTGAGTACAGGGGGATGATCACTTCCCTAGTCCTACTCACGACACTGTTCCTGATACAAGCCAGGATGCTGTTGGCCACCTTTACCACCTGGGCACACAGCTGGCTCCTATTCAGCCAGCTGTGAACCAACACCCCCAGGTCCTTTTCTGCCAGGCAGCTTTCCAGCCACTCCTCCCCAAACCTGTAATGCTGCACAGGGTTGTTATGACTCAAGCGCAGGACCCAGCACTTGGCCTTGTTGAACCTCATACCATTGGCCTTGGCCCACGGATCCAGCCTGTCCAGATCTCCCTGTAGAGCCATCTTACCCTCAAGCAGATCAACACTCCCCCCTAACTTGTTGTCGTCTGTGAACTTACTGAGAGTGCATGCGATCCCCTCATCCAGGGCATTGACAAATACATTAAATAGAACCAGCCCCGATACTGAGCCCTGCGGAAAACCACTTGTGACCGGCCCCCAGCTGGATTTAACTCCATTCACCACCTCTCTCTGGGCCCGGCCATCCAGCCAGTTTTTTACCCAGTGAAGAGTACACCCATTCAAGCCATGAGCAGCCAGTTTTTCCAGGAGAATGCTGTGGGAAACTCTGTCGAAGGCTTAACTAAAGTCCAGGTAAACAACATCCACAGCTTTTCCCTCATCCACTAAGTGGGTCACATTTTCATAGAAGGAGATCAGGTTTGTCAAGCAGGACCTGCCTTTCATGAACCCATGCTGATTATGTTCTAAGCCATGTCTATCAGGAAACCAGTAATAAGTCACAATGAGAGCAGTAGGAACCCAAGCAAGGACGATCTGCTTCATAACCTTCCCAGGTACTGAGGTCAAACTGACAGGCCTGTAGTTCCCTGGATCCTCCTTCTGGCCCTTCTTGTGGATGGGCGACACATTTGCTAACCTCCAGTCAACTGGGACCTTCCCGGTTAGCCAGGACTGCTGATAAATGATCGAAAGTGGCTTAGTGACCACATTCGCCAACAGAACCCTCAGGTGGATCCCATCTGGCCCCATAGACTTGTGTATGTCTAAGGGCTGAAGCAAGTCACTCACCATTTCCCCTTGGATTCTGGGGGCTTCATTCTGCTCCCCACCCCTGTCTACTAGCTCAGAGGGCCGGGCACTCAGGGAACAACTGGTCCTACTACTAAAGACTGTGGCAAAGAAGGCATTAAGTACCTCTCTCTCTCGAGAAACAGTAAGAAAAAAAATATCATGTTTGCTAATACATGCTAAAAATGGAGGAAAATGAACACGCTTTTGAAAATATAAGGCTTTTGCTTAGGGGGGTTGGGTGGGGTTTTTTTTTGTTTTGTTTTTAAATAGTTGATATCTTTGTGCAGAGCTTTTAATTTTAAAGGTATGTGTTTTTTTTTAATAACCACTTGCTCCTACAAAGTGTGTCATGACTTCAGAGAGGTACATCATGACCTTAACAATAGTTTCTGGTATTTTACTCCTGGAATGGACTACTTCTGAAAGGAAGATGAGTTTAAAGACATAATCAATCCTGACTTAGATTAGTCCCAAAATTATTACGTTTGAAGGGTACCTGATATATTTTGAAAGGTATCTGGTCATTCTTAGCAGATTTTTTGACTATCATTTTATTTGTGGAAGGGTAGTTTCACAGGACCTAGAACTATTGCATGAAGAGATAGAAAGAACTGCTGGGGTCCCACCCATGCAATCTGTTGCAGCATCCCTAGACTGACTGGTACCCTATCAGCCCATAAAGCCATGTCAGGAGCAACACAGCTTGTAAACAGTGCGAGCAACCTGGAGACCAAAACCCTGCAACAAAATGGGGAGTGGCCTAAAACAGGTGGTGTGCACATCTCTCTACGTACAGCTGTGGGGAGGAGGTCAGCCACTGAATCAAGAACATTAGTTGCTCACTCATATAGCTTGTCTTTTGTATATTTAGACACTTTCAAACTAACTGTAATTAGTTTGAAAAATCAGTTGCTTTTTTTTAAAAAGTTTAATTCTCTGGCCTTTTTTTTTTTGTGGGGGAGGGCAGGGCAGTGTTGTTATGATTGTATGATCTTCCAAGTGAGTGAAAGGTTCACAATTCTCTGTGGTGGATTTAACTACTTGATTATATTTTTTTCCCTATAGCCGTGACTACCTACTTTCAGGTTATACATAATTCTCAGACATTTTGGAAAAGAGGTAAGTATACACTCAGACGTAAGAGAGACACTGATTACTAGTGAAGCAGTTTCAGAAGGAAATTCATGTCACCTAAAATCTTTAGAAAGCCTCAGAGGGCCTTTTCTGTCTTGTTCCATAGAGTTCCATCCAGAGTTGCTTTGCTACTAACTTCAAGCACATACCCATGATTTTGATTTTAAAAGTTAAGACAAATAAATGCGGCCTACAATTTTCCATTGCATTCTTAAGTGGATGAAGAATTTTTGGACATAGTGCCCTGCAAAGGCTTTCTTTGTAGAAAAGGTGTATTTTTAGGTGGACTTGAAATAACCAGAAAGCAATGCAACCCTCAGGAAGCAGAAGCGGCGTTAAAACCTGTACTTCTTGTGGTATAAATTAGGAAGAAAATGAGACCTGCAGTTCTTCAATGAAAGTGTGGAATGTGCTACGGCTCCTGATAACACCTGGGACACAAGATGCCCTGAGCAGTGATCACCTAAGGGAAAATCAGGAATTCTCTTTTCTCATTGAATGAGACTCTGATATGTAACAGGCTGCAAATCTGTGGCAAGTGGGGTTATGGTGTAGCTGGGTGGAGCTGATAAAAGGTGAAAGACAGGAACCTGCAACTGCACTGAAACAGAGCTGTTGTGATAAGCAGGATTAATACCAGCTTCCAGCTGGGTGACTAAAATGGGACCTTTGGAACAGACGATCAGGAAGTTTCCCAGCCATCACTGTAGAAAGCGGAGATCTGATCAAGACTCCAGAAGAAATCTTAGATCCATGCTGAATATCTGATGACACATAAGTCCCTGCTACTGGCAGACAAAGACCACATGAACTGTAAGGGAATGTTTATGTCTGGAGATGGTGAAAAGTCAGTTGCTGGAACAAACATTTGTTCGGATTTCTCTCTGTGGGGAATGGTGTAGTTTCATTACTGTGTTTGAACACTCATTTCAGTTTTCTTCTCCACTGGAAGAACAAGGCTAAAAACAATTCTCTGCTTGGAGATGAAGAAAGGAATTTATGTGAGAAAGAGTTTTAATTATTACAGTTGTATGCTAAATGCTTACATGATTTTTTGGCTTAAGCCTCTATTTCTTTTCTTCTTCCCTTTCCCTTTCCCTTTCCCTTTCCCTTTCCCTTTCCCTTTCCCTTTCCCTTTCCCTTTCCCTTTCCCTTTCCCTTTCCCTTTCCCTTTCCCTTTCCCTTTCCCTTTCCCTTTCCCTTTCCCTTTCCCTTCTCTTTTTTACACAATCACCATGCAAAGCTTGTGCCAGTGTGGTTTAGCTGTTAGCTGTGTTACTGCTGAGAAGAAAAATCTAATAAATATATGCAAGATTGTTTTATTTTTTTTACATTGAAGGAGATTTTTAGGGTTTCACATATGCTTTAACGTCTTCTGTTGAACCTTGCTAGGCACCTTTCTTTGACAACTTTTTAGAGATGACAAGGTTTAGTACAAGGTTGAATGTTGTCAGATGAAGGCTGTAGACTAACCCTCATAGGCTTGCTGACTTGCAGCTGAACACTAATGTTTCGCTACAAGTTTTTGTTCTGAGTATCCATTTTCATTAGACTGTTTTAGAAACTCTCAAATTAAAAGGAGCTTACAATACAACTGCTCACATAAATCTGAAATCTCAATTTAAGCTATTGGAGTATATAATACTAAAAATTGCCCTTTAAAAAAAGGAAGTTGAAGAAGGTCTCTGTTGTGAGTTTCAGGTGGAGAGTCAGATCTGCTCATCAGAACAGTTGGACCAATATCTTCTGGGTTGGTCTCGTTTCCAGTGACAGGTTAATCAGCACAGTACTCGGAAATAAGCAGCAATGATCTAATGATCTCCACAGAACAGTTCATTCAGCCATTTTTAAGAATACATTGCCATCTGGTGTACAAAATTTTGAATTTCTTTGTCTTTATTATTTAAAATCTAATGTCCTTGAGCAGAAAATCTTCTATCATTTGAAACTAACTTTGTGTAATCAACCTGTTGACCTCAATGAACTAAAACTTATTGTACCTTTCAATGCAAGTGTGTTGTAAAGGTTTTCTGAACATTTGTGAATTCACGCAATGGAAATAATACATTTAAATTGTTACAGAGACTACTTGCATTTAGTGACTATTGGTTCCTCGTGTGACTGAAATATCTCTTGTTTTATCTCTCAGATAAAAGAGGAAAGTGAATATAATCCTACAAAACCAAATTGTGCTTATGTTAATAAGAAAGACACTGCACTGAGGTGCAGTATTCTTACTGGTTGTACCTTGTGCAAAGAGAAGTTTAAAAATAGAGGAGCAAATCCCAAATAGATTTAGGGGATGTTTCACTGGTTTAAATTAAGTAAAGGTTTGATTCCTAATATCTAGTTTGATTAAATTGTATCTGTGTCCAAAAAATATGGTTAACAGTAGATTTTGAGTAGTTACTTTCATTTAGTCTCACAATAAGCAACTATGAGTTTATAGAATATGTCTTTAGAATATGTCTTTGGTTCTTCCATAAGGGTTGATCAAGGATCATCATGGTATTATGAAAGCTAATAAAACCAGCTCATCAAATATTACATTTGTCAAATGGTAGGCATCATACAATGATTTTCCTGCCAAAAATACAGGCAATCTGGAGGAAAAAAAAAAAAAAGATTTAAAAAAAAAAGATGTCTTGCTTAAATGCATATATTTTTCTGAAATGTAAACAAAAATCTGAAGTGTCTTAAAAGCAAACAAAAACCCCACACCCCCCTGCAATCCAGTCTATACCCCACCCCCAGTTACATCCAGTCTGATGAGAAATGGAGCAGTCCCTATTTTAAATTTAATTTTGGGATCGGTTCTGAATTTCCATGTAAAGAATTTTTTAAATTATTATAATGAAGTTTTAAAAAGTTGCCTTTTTTAACAGATGATTTCTAGTTTGGGTAAATTTTAGGTAAACTAGTAAAGTGACTTCCTGACAATGCAGTATAGTTGTGGCTCTGTGCTTCTACGATGTTTAGTACAATGGGGTCCAACTCTCCTTGGTCATGAAGAACTGCCATGCTAACAAACATGTTTAATACTAATCTTTCTTATCTTGGATTTCTGAGGACCTCTTTTTCTCTTCTCATGGAATCTGAGGAACAAACACACGAGGTTATTGGGTCAGGCTCTAGTCCTTCTAACAATGAACTTTGATTTGTTTAATTCATCTGTCAGGATTTGTTTAGCTTTACATAATTACTTCCAGGCTTATCTGTGATAACTTAATGGCTTACTTTTGTTGTGACCTTTTTGGTAAGGTTGTATATAAAAAAAATTGCACTGATTGCTTAAGAGGATGTGGGCAGTATTATAAAAGACATTTGTTTGATTAAATGGTAATTAAAAAGAGAATGTAATTAAAAATACAGTTATGACCAGCTCTTGTTCAGTATGACTCTTGTGGAGCTTAAAGGTCAGTCTATGCTGCTGCTTAGAGTGGTTATTACTATTTCTTACATGTATGTTAGAGTAAGCGCTGCACAAATCAAAAACTACAAAATAGTTATTGCAGTCCCTTTCCAAAAAAATGTTGTCTAAAGTGAACTTCTAGTGAATTGCATTTTAAAGCTCTTCCTATTTTTTCATCCTGAAGTTGCTTGCTGCAGTCAGGTTGAAACTCGTGGTAGAAAGCTGACCCTTAAAAAGACAGTAATTTTCAACACAGAGGAATGTTTTGGCACACGCTGCAGAAAGCTGGAGTTGCTTTGATTTTTCTACATTCTGTTTTGGGATAATTAACACTTTGAGGGAAGCTAGTCCCTGCTGTGTATGAGGATATAAAGATATAGTTGCACAAGCGTGGGAAGACAGTAAAGGTTTGCACCTCCTAATAAAAGAAGAAAGACTCCCTAGATCCCCATCTCACTATGACAGCTTTATCTTATCCCTATTAAACTATGTTTTACACCTGATTGCTGGTGATTCAGGAAAATAAGAAAAAAAACATGCTACAAATTAGAGAGTTGTTTAATTATAAATGTAAGTAGGAAAAAGCTAAAGCTGTCTGATTAGGGAAAAGAATCAAGAAAAAGTGATGGTTTTGACATCAAGTGTAGACCTTTATTTCTGCTTCCTCATCAGGATGATTTGCAACATTATCTCTAATTCTATGATCACATTATAATTTTTAAATAAGACTGCAATCTGTGTTTTTCCAATTTACCCATGCAATCATAGCACGTTAATCAAAGGATAAACTGATGCATTTTGTTTTCTCACTGAATTGCCTTTTTGTCTGGGACGGAGGCTAAGGCTGGAAGCCATAAAGTCATGATTTCTGTTTCCACCCTTTTCTTCTTGGTCAATTTTAGTACATTTTAAATGTCCTATCTTATGAAGCTTCGCAACATATCGGACATGGTCACAACACCGACATTTAACGATGGTCTCAGAGGACTAGAAAATTGAAATGACATATCTATCCAGAATCTTGTTTCATAAATTGAAAAAATTTCCAGATCTTGGAATAAACTAGTTGTTTCTATTCTTTTCAGTCTTTTTTTGTTTTATTCTTTTCAGTCTTTTTTTGTTGTTGCTGTTATTATTTTGTTCCTACATAGTTTTTGGGGGGGAGGAGATGTTTTTAATCTACTTGCTTCATTATGTTATCTGTGAGTAGTGGCTATTTGTTCTTCTCTGTCAAAGATTTACAATCTGCCTTGAATGGCAAGGTAGTTCAGTTTATTTGTGTTTGGATTTTCAACCAAAGAAAAGTCTTAATGAATCTGATAATATTAAAAAGAAAAGAATAGTATTTTTTCTGCAGGCTTAATGCTAAACTTGGATTGCCTTTTGTGTTTTGCTAGTAGAGTTAGCTGCAAATTCATCTTGGTCTATATTTTTTAAGAACTTCAATATTGCAGTGCTGTTCCTAATCTGCTGTGTGTGTGCCAGATCTAGATCTCTCCTCATCTATATTTGTTCTTCTGGAGTTAAAATCCTAATGCAGGCCAGCTGCTTAGGTAGCTAATGTCTAGGGTTTTTTTAACCAGTGAAAAATAGCAAATAGTAGTAAACACTCACTGTGGATGTGTAAGATGGGCAGTTGAGTCCCTGCTCTAAATCAAGCATGAGCTGTACCAGCTGTAGCAGGTATTCACATGGCAGATGAATCTCCCAAATATTTCTGTGCTGACCTTTGGCTGCAAGTATGCTCTGAACAAGCCTGTAGGTTTGAGCTCCACTAACAAATTGGGTGTTTTCTATAATGTTACATCTGTAAATGACAGTAACTGTAAATTGCTTGAGAAGCTCCTTAGTGGAAAATGTACCTTCCTGTGTGACTCGAGGGGATGGCAGTTTTGAGACCTAAGCTAATGCAACTTTGGCTGTCCCTTCCTTTCTCTCCTGCTCATTTTCTGTTGGGAGAAATACATGATGTGAAGTTCAGATGTGAGTATAGATCAGTTCACGTCTTCTTTCCATTTGGCGTGCAGGGCAGTTGGCTAACCCTCACCCGAGCGATAACTGCTAGCTTTCCATGCCAACCAAAGCCATCTTCTGGTGTGCCTCCAGTGAATCTGCCTGCCCCCAGCCCTACCCAGCCACCTGAAACAGGATTGCTCTGGGAAGGAACAGCTGCGGCATATACAGGGACATAAAGACAAAAGTTCAGGAACAGGTTTCAGGTGTTTTTGTTGTCTCTGTTTCAGGATTAGAGTGAGTTCGCAAGATGGCCACAGTGGAGAGGGCTGGATACTGCTTTCATACCCAAGATAGAGATATTTTATCACCCAGAAATTAGTTCAGTGAGTGTATTTGATTTTCATTGTTGTTGTTGTTTTACATTTGTTTGCTAGAATCAGTGTAAATGCTTAGATCGTTGTCTCACTTGAAAAAAGGTGGGTTTGAGCCAGACAGGAACAGTAAATAAATATTTCCCTGATGCTTTCAGTTACTAGGGACCCTGTGAGGGAAAACAAATAATGCAACAAACACATGCGTGGGTAACCTTACTCTAGCATTAATTTTATTTTTACTGCTGTAAATAATCTTCCAGTGCGGGATGTATGATTTCCTTTACTGCTACTTTCAAAATTGTAAAAAACTAATATAAATCTAGGTTTTAATCAGTTAACAGCTCCTCTAGACCCCAAGCTATACTGGGTGCGGGTGCCCAGACGCTGGTGGGGGGGCTGCATGGTGGCCTCTGTGAGGAGAGGCCAGGGCTGCCCCGGGCTGGACACAGCCCATTCCAGCTGGCTCCGACTGACCTACTGCAGGGCATGGCTGGGCCCTGCAGCCTTGGTGGGGGCACCTTGGGGGAAAATATATTTAAGAAAGGGCAAAAAATCCCTGGGGGACACACAGGGGGAGAGAGGAGGAGGGAACCGAGGAAGGAACAGCAGAGGCAACAGCAAGGTCAGAGGCGTAGGAGGTGCTCCATGGCAGAACAGTCACCCCCCCAGAGGGACTGCAGCCCATGGAGGACACATGCTGGTGCACAGGAAAAGTGATAGGAGGAAAGGAGCAGCAAAGAGGAACCACTATGCACTGACCCCCATCCCCTGTGACACCCGTCACCTCACCAAAGGACTGAGTGTGACCTGTGGCAAGAACAAGGATGGAGGAGAAGCGACTGGAGGGGAGGAGTGAAGTGGAGACCAGATGTGGGCGAGGAGAGGTGCCTGAAGTGAAGTTGAGCCTGGGAAAGGAGGAGGAGGGGTGGGTTTTTTTTCCCCTAAGTGCTTTGATGTTTGTCTTCTTTGTTTCCCAATATTTGGATCAGTGATTAAATGTCAATTTTAATTGACAATAAATTAAATTCCCCAGGCTGAGTCTGTTTTGCCCATGACAGTGCTTGGTTATTGATCTCCCTGTCTTCATCTCAACCCATGAGCTTTCTCACTCCTGTTTGTCCTATTTTTTCCTTGGTCCCACTGGTGTGGGAGGAACGAGCGAGTGGCTGTGTGGGAGCTGACAACACAGTCAACCCACCACACAAACCCTTTCCTAATGGCTGTTACTGTGGCACCAGGGTCTCTGACAACTTCATCCTGAAGTGGCCTGAAGTCCTTGTGGCCAAAATTTGGCCCAGTTCTGAGGTCAGTGAGGGATTTCAGAGGAATAATGCCTACCTGGTCAGTGGCGTGATAGGATAGGCCTGAACTGTGATTTTTCATATTCGGATGTGGATCAGAATAACCTCTTCTCTGCTGAATTCTGGGCTCAGTCTTTGTGGATTTAAGCTATTATTTCCTTTATTTCTTGACTGTGGGGAACATGGAGGAACATTGTAGGACCTCTCTTGGTTTCCTGTCACTTTCCTCCAATAAAAGTGCCCAACACAGCTTTCCAAGGTATACTTCAAGGTCAAGATTGTGACCGTGTCTGTAAATATAATAATATATTGCATCTTAGGACTGACAGTTCTGATTTGTTTATGTGAGATATTAAACCCCTGCGAAGCCCAGCTAAGAGGAAAACTAATGATCAACTATGGTACTCTTAGGATGTCTTCTGCTTTTATTTGGACTAATTGTTGTAAGATTCTCATCTCATTATATACTGAAGTAAATATTTTTAAAGTTGGGCCTCCTGATATAATAATCTACAAGTAACTGGCAGGATTTTTGAAACCACTGTAATGAGGTTTTAATCTGTATATGTGTACACTGGCTTTTAATCCTTTGCATTTTGACAGCAAACCATTTCAGGCTTTTCCTTAAAAATGAAACTATTGCTTTGGATTCCTCTTTCAGATTGCCTGAGATTATAGCACTTTGGTACGTATCTGATAAACTCAACTTTAAGTATACTCTGCAGTACTTCAAGAGATAAGGTTATGCTATTAAACACATCCAATGTTTAAAATCTTTATTCACAGAATCCAATATTAATGAAAATTTTTCTGGAGAAATACTTATATTAAAGAAGAGTTCAGAAATGAATCTGTTTTGTTGCTAATTGCATAACTATTGCAGCTGCTTTTCCAATCAGTGCAAGTACTTCTTATCTTCTGCAGAGCAGCGTGGAAGAACCTGGCCTGAAGGCAGCCCATGAGACATTGTGCCCACTAGATGGCAGAAGATACTTTGGACCAGAATATTCAGCAATTTCTACAAAAAACTACAATTACTGGCTTTAAATACTGGGTTTTGCCCACAACTGCAGGGATTTTATTTATTAAAAGTATATCTGGTCATACATTATCCAGATTCCTTTGAGTATATAGGCTCTCTCTCTGCGAATAAATGCTAAAATTAAATCACAAAGGTTTGATTACAAAATTCTCTTGTACTTATGTGGCATTGAAATGGTACGTGGGTGACAGAAATTTCTATATGCCATAAATACATAGAAAAATCTACTTATCCAAAAGAAGCTGCAAAGGTGCAATGAAACTGATGCAAATATTAGCATTATAAAGTTTCTATTATAATGTGTATCATGTTTTGAGACTCTATACATAATATAGAATCATAGAATCATAGAATCATAGAATCATAGAATCATAGAATAAGTGAGGTTGGAAGGGACCATTAAGATCATCAAGTCCAACCGTTAACCTACCCTGATTTAAAAACACCCACTTCTAAACCATGTCCCTAAGCACCTCATCTACCCTTTTCTTAAACACCTCCAGGGATGGTGAATCCACCACCTCTCTGGGCAGCCCATTCCAATGTTTAATAACCCTTTGAGTGAAAAAATGCTTCCTAATATCCAATCTAAACCTGCCCTGACATAACTTGAACCCGTTTCCTCTTGTCCTATCACTTGCCACGTGGGAGAAGAGGTCAGCCCCCATCTCTCTAAAACCTCCCTTCAGGTAGTTGTAGAGGGTGATAAGGTCACCCCTCAGCCTCCTCTTCTCCAGGCGAAACAACCCCAGCTTCCTCAGTCGTTCCTCATAAGGCTTGTCCTCCAGACCCCTCACCAGTCTGGTAGCCCTTCTCTGGACACGCTCCAGCACCTCAATGTCCTTCTTGTAGTGAGGGGCCCAAAACTGAACACAGTACTCGAGGTGAGGCCTCACCAGTGCCGAGTACAGGGGGATGATTACTTCCCTACTCCGGCTCACCACCCTATTCCTGATGCAGGCCAGGATGTTGTTGGCCCTCTTGGCTGCCTGGGCACACTGCTGGCTCATACTCAGCCGGCTGTCCACCAACACCCCCAGATCCTTCTCTGCCAGGCAGCTTTCGAGCCACTCCGCCCTCAGTCTGTAGCACTGCATGGGGTTGTTGTGACCCAAGTGCAGGACCCGACACTTGGCCTTGTTGAACCTCATACCATTGGCCTCAGCCCATCTGTCCAGCCTGTCCAGATCTCTCTGCAGAGCCAATCTACCCTCAAGCAGATCAACACGCCCCCCCAGTTTAGTGTCGTCTGCGAACTTACTGAGTGTGCACTCAATCCCCTCATCCAGATCATTAATAAAGATATTAAAGAGAACCGGTCCCAGCGTATACTATATGTATTTTAAGTGCTTTATGTTAGATAGCGTATTGAGTTGCTGTGTGGCAAGATTTTTACCCAGTAATAGTTTTCACCAACATTTTCATGGTTGTTCAGTTTAATGTGGTTTTGGTACAACACTGACAAAGCAGTAATCCTTATTTTGCCGGCTCTTCGTAGACCAGTTTCAGTTCCAGCAGCTGTAATTTTCACTGAACAATGCAGCAAGTATGCACTGTACGCGTACATATAAATCCTTCTCTCTCTAGCATACACGCATGTATGTAAATATGTTTCTATGCTTCAACTTATATTTCCCTAAATAAGTGCTTCTCTGACCATCAGGCAAACGCTGTGGTAGCTAATGCTGTTGTTTACTATAAATGTCTTCCACACAAGTTTGGCTTCAATAACATCTGCAGGCTGGAAACACTGAAAAACCCACCTACCTCTCAGGCTGAGGGTGATAGAATATATTCTGCAACATTCAGTGGAAAGCAAAAGGGTGTCAAAGACATTAACTCCAGCAAAACTTACCCTATTGTTTTATATTTGCATAAGCACATGAACTGCTGAGTATCAGTAGAAAGTTTCCAAATAGAAAAACACTTGGGCCTCAGTTAGTTCGCTTTAATTAGCTGACACTTAGTTAACTTGTCCTTGTGACTTAAGATATTTCTTAGATATTATGTAAGTTGTATATTATTGAGACTAATAGAATCACCCGTACTTTTAACATTGCCAGTTCTAACCCCCATTTTTCAGCCCCTTGTGATTTTCTGAACTGTAACACATCTTCAGGGTAGCATTTTACATCTTGGCTGTGCCTCAGGCAGAATTTTTTGGAAATTTTTGGCTGAGAAGGTTCAGCCATTTCCAGGAGAGCCTAGAGAAAAGGAGTTAGTTATTCCATGTTTAAAAAAAATAGATCTGGGATCTTTTCTTTGAATGGCTCTTGCTGTCTGGTTCACTGAAGTTAGGATTTGAAATTGTGCTGAGAAGGAATGAGTAAGAAAAGGCAATTTAGAGTCAGAATATGACCTTTGTTTCTCATAGGAAAATCTGTTACAGACGTTCACAAAATCGCTCCTTGCACACAGGCGGCATAATCTCCCTTGGTTTTTGTAGCAAATGTCTCCAGAAAGCATACTTATGCCAGAGAGGGCACACAGCATCGCAACAGCATGAATGAGAATGCTGCCCTCCGTCGCTGCTTCCGTGCATGTCAGGTTGGTCCGTGTAACGTTTCACAGGCGACTGAGCATACGCCAGTCCACGGGACTGTGGCCAGAGACGGCAAAGGAGCAGGCCGGATTCATCACTCCCCATTTCAGATATCTGCATCTATGTCAGCCACTGCGTGCTGCTCCGTGTATTGGCTTTCTTAGGCACAATACATATCTCTTTTAAACTCTTAAGATGAGCTGCTGCCAGTGGGTGGGGTAACCTAGCTAAGATATATATACTTCTAATCTGGATGAATCTGATCTGAGGACTCCAGTGAGAGAACAGGATATGTAGTTCTGGAGAGGGAAACTGGGGCTGGCTAAGCATAAAGAGGGTTCATATTCTCAGCATAAGTTGGTTTCAGGTACCTTGTTTTTCTTGACAGAGCAGACTTTCTAACAGTACCCAAAGGCACCTCTGTACTTTTGGCATCAGACACTGTCCCCAGAGTAGCTCCTGCAGCTTAGTGACAATCCTGTCCCCAAGTTCCTGAAAAAAGCAGTTTCCTTGGCATGCTTGGAGTATGCTGGTATACCTTGAATAGGAATCCACTGTTCCTTAAGAACTCCTAAACTACCACAAATGTTTAAGAATGGACAAAGTCTCTTTTATTCTGTTAAGATAAAGGGTTAAGGACTCATTTGCACAAAGGTAAACAGTTACCAAAAGACAGGACAGTGATATGCTGCTGGAATTTAATTAAGCTGTTTTCTCTCCAGTTTGTTGTGAGCCTTAGGAAGGAGAATGTGCTCCTGCAAGAATTGTCTGGTGCAGAATGAAGCCTGAGAAAACTACTCCAAAACTTCTAAATTCTTACCTTGCATAAGGAAGAACAGAACACAAATGGTTTTTCAAAGGCTGCCCTTCCCTCTATTGCGTAGTTTGAGGAAGTCCATTGCATTACTTTAAACTACTGAAACCATGTGCTGATACGAGCAAATTATTTTTTAACTTATTAGAGCTCGCCCTTTATTTTGGATATTTGGGTTTTTTTATGCTCTCCTTTCTTCATCCTTTTATTAGGCAGAAAATATAAGTATTCTGAAATGTGTTTCCCTTGTTTTAACTAATGTCTCTTCTCTTTTGTTGCAGCAATATGCTGTAGGTTAACTGTATTTCTTAAGTGAGTTCAACCTTGCCTTCTCAGCTAGCATTTTCAGATCTACTATTTCACAAATCATATCTCAAGAAACAATTATTATATAAATATCTTAATAGCACTGTAGAAATCAGCTTGTCTGCAACAGTTCGTAGAGAACAATTAGTCTAAATAAAAATATTTTATTCCAGAATTGAAAGAAGAATCTCTGGACAGTATAATGCTTCTCTCTACACTGCTTTAGGGAACTGTTCCAGTGGGGTCTGTCACACAGAATGATATCATGGTCTAGAAATATCCTTTCTTGTGAATGAAAAGTTGTTTATATCTATATCTCTAAAGAATTTCATTAAAATGATTTCCTAGATGATTTTTTTCTTCTTTTCTATTGCTAAATATAAAACAGAAGTGTTAGACAAAGCGAAGTTCTTTCTGTGAAATAGCTTGTTGTGATGACATTTCCAACTGATCTGAGACCTGCCAGAGTTCTGGGCAGGTTAGGGTAGCTGGTAATGTTGCTTTGTGGTTCTAAGCAGGTTTTAATGCTCTTGCTCATACCATATAAATATTCCAAGAAGACTTACACTTGAAACCAGTTAAAAAATCAACTGTGTCATTTGAGGGTATATTTGGGCCTATATTCCCTTTGTTGTTGCTGTAAAAGATAACACAGCACTCCTTTAAATATACGTTTCCTGTCTCCCATAAAAATCTTGGCTCTTAGTTTGCTTTCATGTTAGCAGAAGAGATTAGTTCCAAATGACATTAAGAATCAAAGAAGCTCAGCAAATTAAGGTGCCTTGAAAAATCTGTGAAATAGATCTAGTATAATGGGTTGTTTGGTCTTGATAGAGAAACAGAACAAACAAAAACAACATCCCATGTCTGCTAAAATTTCAGCATGGTGCTGGAATGGAGGTCAGAGCTTCCTCGATATGAAAAGGAATCCTGTTACAGGGATAAGTAATCAACCACCTGGGAGAATATAAAACTAAAATGAGAGGTGTCCACGGAGACGCAGCAGTGCTGCCAAGTTAAAGATTTAAATCCAAATAAAATATTACAGTAGTCTCAGGTGATAGCATCCATAGAAGTTTGGACCTCATTAGGGGAATTGAAAAGCTTAGAGCTGTTTCCAGTAATAACACTCAATTTAGTTGGTTAAATTAAAGCCAAACTAATCTCCTTTCCATGAAGTGTTTGAGCAAGTTGTAGAAAACTCCCCCATCAGATTTCTTGTAGGAGAGAAGTCTCATATAAACAGCACTGCAAGACTGAACTCAAACTCTTTACACCAACCTGGCAATTCCCATTTACACTTTGGTGTGGTCATATCTCTTCACCTATTAAACAAATCTAAGACCTCGCTGTTTCATCCTTCATCAGATCTTATAAAATCAAACTTGTGGAGAGTGTTTGGGTTCATGAGTGTCAGCTTTACTCTTGTAAAGAAAGTGGTGAGTTCATGATTTCAACAGAAGCTGGTGGAATTTGGTTTGAAGGGACTGGAGTAGACTTTTCCTTTTCATGTGGTGTCCTCGGTGTTTTTTCGTGTAGTCCTCAATTGCTTATAAAGATTCTTAGGAAACATTTAACTAGCCAGAATTAAAATGAAGAGATGACTTTAAAGGAACTATTGAAGTAAGAAAAAAAACATGTTCCATACATTAGAAGTCAGTATTAAACTGAAAATGAACCAAACTAAGCAAAAGCTATACTTCTCCATAGTTCAAGGAATACCGAATGCAGAAAACGACAGTGTATGTGAATATCCTTCAGCAAAGCCTTTTCTATGAACCATGTTCACAACATGTCAGTCAAATTGTAAATTCCAGTGTTTATTGGTGATTACACTTAGTCAGTGTGCATCTCAGTCTTGTAGTACTTAAACAGTACTATTTCCTCTCTGTAGTTTTCCACGTAACTTCTAAAACAAGTGTCAGCAGTACAGCGAATTTGGTTTTCCAATTTGCTTTGCCATTTTTGAATACATATATAGCCAGACTGAATACATTGTCTATGTTTAGATTTACTAAGAATTTTACTGTAACTAAAGTTAGAGCACTACAGCAAATGTGAGCTTGATATTACAATAAATTGAAAGTTGTGGACACCATGAAGGCAAAATTACCTTGTTTTGTATACGGAGTTTTAGAAAATACATAGAAATAAATCTTGAAAAAGATGACATGTCTGTTAGACTTTTTTGTTACTTACTGTATTCTACAACTTATCCTGGATCCAATAAAGTACTTAAGAGGAATTGGCCTCAGTGAATTTCAGCATGTGTTTAAAGGTTAGCATATGCTGGAAGGCTTTGCCGAACTGGACATCTTGCTTGTGTCCTGTGATTTATCATGCTTTTATTATGCTTTCCAAGTTTCTCATGCTTGTCACCTTTGCTTTCACAGCTTAGATAATTTCTTACTTTAAAAATATGCTTTGCTTTTAGCAAGTAGTGTAAAACTTCACTTTTCAAAGCAAAAAGTGTCCCATAGAAGCTGTGTGCAGCAGGGATGAGAAATACAGGATGAGAAGATCAATCAGAACTGTTGAGTCAACAGGAACAAACTCAAGAAACTGCTTTCTTATCTTCTGCAGTAAGGAGGTGGCATACTATAAACCAGCTTGTTTCTTCAGTGTGCTGCCACCATCATGTCAAAAAACCTCCATTGTGGTCCATTTGAAGCTTATTTGGAAATGCGCTTAATTGCGCTCAGAGATGAAGACAGAGTTCCACAAACATGCAGAAATGAAGACATTGCACCATTAATGGTCCAGGCACCCACAGGACAATTCTTGGGCAAGTTATGGCTGCTTTCCATAAAATGACTGGAAGATTACATGCACATAGCATAGGTGCTTCAAACTGATGTGTCCAAGTTTCTGCTACTCTGCATGTGTCCACAGGATCCACAGGCAGTGAAGTTTAGCTGGCCTATATTGTTAATGAGGGAAAAGCTGTTGACTTCAGGTTGCAAAACTTCAGCTTGACATGTCGGTCTTGCAGGTAAGCTCATGTTGTCACTGAGAAGATTACAGTGATTTCTGAAAAAACAGTTTCTGCCTCAGACATGGATGAGCAACTGAATCGTGGGACTGTGCTGTACGGGTTGGACTTAGCAGCCTGAGGTATGACAGGAGCAGAAAAGCCCATTCCCATGCCATGGATGTTTCCTTGCTGACTTACCCAGGCAGAGCATGACAGAGACATTGCCAATAAGACCCAAAGTCTTAAGTAACCTACACATGCATCTAGAATATATTCTTATAAATGCCTTAATAGCTTGGAAAGTTGTAGAGAAAAAATAAATTAAATAAGCAGCCTTGTTTAAAAATAGAATAGCAAAAAACAATTCTAGAAAGTTCAAAGGTTAAGCTGATATTCCATGCCAGACATACCCTATTTTGTGCAATAGTTCAGGCCATTTATGTTCCTCAAAGCACCTTGTGTTAAAGTAATCTATGTTACATAACACATAACAATGCTCACCTCGCGCTGATTTGTTGATTTAGTGGGATCTTGTTTAGCCAGTACTCTTTTCCTTTCCATGCTTTTTTCCTTCTCCTTCTTAAACTTCCTTTTTGCCCTTTATAAAGTCCACTGATACACAAATTGAAGTACCATGAGGTAATTAAATACATTCCTTTTTCTAAAAAGCAGTTGATCCAAAGTTGTCTTCAGCACTCATTCTAGATAATAAATATTACAAGCAAGCTGTACTCATTTAAAAACTCCCCTATAAGAGCTCAAGGTAGCAGTTCTTGTTGAGAAAAAAATCCAGTGGAAGCTGCGCTGTTGAAAGTAATGCACACTTGGACCCCAA
Organism: Pluvialis apricaria; assembly: GCA_017639485.1. Classification (NCBI taxonomy): domain Eukaryota; kingdom Metazoa; phylum Chordata; class Aves; order Charadriiformes; family Charadriidae; genus Pluvialis; species Pluvialis apricaria. The sequence goes on from CM030009.1 coordinate 102,311,362, forward strand.
ATAATCACAAAATCATAATATGATTTCATCTTATTCAGTGCTCCTGAAATTGCTAATTGAAGAAATTAAGTTATAGGAATGAACCATGTGCTTACTCAATACAGCACATTTGTGAAACTAATTTCTCATTTATGCTTTATTCGTATTGTATAGAGAGTCTAGAGATTTTGGCGTTTTTTTTTTTTTTTTAATAACCATGTATAGCTCTCTTAAACTGTGAGAGTCTCTTTGGAATATAAGCCTGTTTATTTTATTGTGCTCTGTTTAGTTATTCTAAAAAAAAGTTACAGACACATAATTGTAGCCATCTGTTGTGTTTTAAGTCCAATCTAGCCCAAAAGTCAAAAAAGTCATGGCAACAACTTATAAAAACAATGGCAATAATATGAACTCACTATGGTTACTGGTGAACCTTTATTTCTCCCCTCAAATGAAGTAAGTTTCCTCAGAGAATTATTTTAATGTTTGATTTATTTCTTTATTAAATTTGCCCACAGTACGACCAGCTTCTCTATCAAGATTGTCATATAGCTGTCTCCTTGATAGTAAATCTATGTTTCTCCAAAAAGGTGAGTTCTGTTATTGTACAAAACCAGGCTCTAAGGGAAACCCCAGTGCTTGCCATATATTACTCTAGCATAAACCAGCAAGCAGGATTAAGATTGTTTAAGAAAATTTATTAGCAAGGCTGAATAATATTTATCATATAGTATATTTAACCCATACTCTGACAGATTTAAAATTCATTATTTATAGATTTTAGATATTTAATGTGTCTGGTTTAATAATTCACTGAGATATTTAGTAAATAGTTTCTTCAATGAATTTCATCAAAATGTCAGTGACTTTTATGAGAGATTGTTAATTTTCAGTATTATTCTGTCTTCTTGACATATCCAGTTTGTAAGTAAGCACACCACAGTTATTTTAACTAAGAGCGATGCATTGCATATACATAGATACTTGTACTGTGAGCAATAAATGGCACACGTGTGTTGAAAATGACCTCTAGATGTATTGGATAAAGTGAGATAGATGGATGATTTCTGCTACTGCAGATTGTTGACATGGTATATTTCATTAGTTCCCTTTTCCACTTGTTTACAGAAGAACCACATGATAGAAATCCATGCACAACTGTTTTTACGTAGCCATTCACACCCTTACCTCCTTTTTAACAGAAAAGCTGAAGAGTGTTTGGGGAGCAGTGCTGTCCTATTAGGAGAATTACAGAGCACAGGATCCCAGTGGTTTGTAACTCTTTGAGAAAGGTGAGGATGCCCAAGGCATGAAATGTATCCTGGCTGGACCCATTTCTCTCTTTTGGCAACGAAGAACCCAGCCTTCCGATGATCATAATTTCGGGCCTTGTGCAGTGCTTGCCATTAGGCAGAATGGATATGACCCCAGGCCACCTTCAGACAGATGGTAGTCCAATGTCAGAAATCATGTTTCCTCCAGGTAACTGAGCAGTGAGCATTGCTGTCTGCCCTACAAATCTCCCTAATAGTCACCAACAGGGAACTGGGTTGTTTTTGCCAAACCAAATCGGGCACAGTGATGGTAAAGTGAAGAGGAAAAACAAGAGATCTGTTTCCAGGTGTTTAAGCCACTTCCATGGGAAATAAGAGGAGATGTAAGTAGTGCTTGTAGATTTTTTCATTTAGCTAGTAACAAATAATGTAAATAAAGCGGCAGGTATTTCACGTTGCTGTAAATGGGAGATAAAATAAGAAATGAAGATGACGGTGTATGTGCAAACTTCATTCACAAGTATGAATGTCCTGTAAAAGCCAACTGCTATTTTTTCACTTCCCATTTACTGAGTTAATCAAGATCGTGTGTGGGTGGCTTTGTTTCTACTCCTGATTCTTTTCATAAGTACGTCTACTGAAATGGGAGTGAACGCACTTTCATTAGTATCTGCCTCATACTGCCATTAAAAGTGATAGTGGGGACTTGCTTTTACAGGTTATTGCTAACTTTCTTTTTTCAAGAGTGTACAAAAAATACCGGTAACCTAAAAATGACAGATTTACAGATTGATAGTAACTACAAAGTTTTGGGCCAAAACATCAGCTGTGATTCTTTTTTTTTTTTTCCTGAGAAACACTGAACAGTTATTTACACGGTCAGACTTTCTTGTATTTTCTTGAGTTACAATGAAAAACTTTCTATACAACATCATCTCTCATTTAGGAGTCCTGGGAGACCCTCCTCCTTTTTTATCTCATAGTTTTGCTTTTATCAGACTTCTTATTCTCTCCCATTTGAAGTAATTGTCCAGGTATTCATCATTATTTCTTGTTTGTGTACGCATTTGTGCAACTGGAACTGTCCGTAGCCACTGTCTTTTCATTCTTAATGCCTGAAGTTATCTGGTTTGATACGTTCCTTTTATTACCTTTCATCAAACAACACAGTAACTAAAAATCAACTTATTTCTCTACTATTTATTTCTTTACTACTTTATCATACAAATCTTTCTCAGCCTCCTTGTATAATTTCTTTAGAAGCAGGTCAATGTGTAAATGTAGGTCATGCCTGTGACTCAGAAGGCAAAAGGTGCATGTGGCTGCGAAAAAGAACCTATGCCAGACTAGAGTCTGATCAGGAGCGTTGTCGGTAACTTCATGCGGTCATCACCCACATGCAGCTGGGACTGCGTTGTGCAAATGCAAGAAGTTCTGATTTTTTTGGATACTATGTCATCCACAGCAAGTAAGTGAAATAGTTTTAGAAAAAGGAAAGACCTTAGGACATTCTCACTATGCAGCTCAGAAAGCTGAAATACTGATGACACCAATTTAAATGCAAGTGGCATGGTTTGAGATGACTTAAAAACAAGGTTATTTTTTAAAAAATTCATACTCCTGAAGATCAGAGACTAAAGTTTCTAATCAGAGATCTCATCTGTTAAGCAGGTGGTTGTACAAACCATTCGAAAAGTATTAGCAGGATCAAAATATCACAGTTGTGTGTTGCAGTGTTTGGAATGTCAGTTCTCTCTAAACCTCTCCCATTTCATCTCTTTCAGTGTCTGGTTAATATTAATCTGGGCTAATGGTGCAAACATTCTGGGTGTGATGTAACAAGGCATAAAAGCGTGTTCATAATTTGAAGTATTTGAGTCATCCTTTTAACTGATAAGCATATGATTAAGTGCTCTGCTGGAATGGGGCCAGAGTACATTTTACTGCTAGCTAGAATGAGTTTGCTTGCGCACTATAATGCACACCTTTAAATCTGACTCCATCCCTGTGTGGGATAGAGTTGGTACATCGTGGGCTGGGTTGTTATCGCATTAAACAGCCAGACAGTGTTTAAGCCATCCTCCAGTGCCGCACAAAAGAAGAGATATGAATCGTGATCTATGAGTGAATAAAGGAACCAGGCCAATTTCCACAGTTCACATGAAGGGAAAATCTCCCACTGACTTAATTAGGTGCACTGCCTGACTAAAGCCTGCATGATTTGGCCAACATTTCCTATCATTCCAGTGTTATGACAGAAGTCACCAGAACAATTCCAGCTGAGAAGTAGTCATGCTCCACACTTCATTTGGAGAACAAATGGAGGATGGCTACAGAACCTGCACATGGATTGACAATAGCTAATGATACCACATAATACTGTTGCTCAGCTCCTGTTGAGCGCTCAGATTTAATGACCCTTCTATTTACACAATGACATGAGACAGAAAAGGTTTCCTGTCAGGTAAACAAAATTAAGCTTTTGTTCTTAGCTCTTGTACATTTTGCATAGGAAGTTCTATTTTTGACAAATGCTGTAAAAATAGTATTTCATTTCCAATAAGAACCCTTAATCTTTTATTATACTCATATTTATTCTGTCATTGATTTGTGGTGGCAGAGATTTCATTTCATTAGTTTCCTATTTGTGCATCATTCTTGTGAGACTAATACTGAATTCTGGTTTCTAGCAATCACTCCCCATCGTATTTTTGGTTATCTCTCTTTTCTTCTTGAATAGCTCTAATGTTGACAATAACTCAAGTTCACATTACCAGATGCTTCAAGAGGAAGAGCTCTTGGTTTTCAAGGACTTCTGTGTCTGTAGCTGTCATCCTCTTAACTGTAGAAGACAGAATTCATAGAATCATAGAATCATAGAATGGTTTAGGTTGGAAGGGACCTTGAAGATCATCGAGTTCCAACCCCCCTGCCATAGGCAGGGACACCAAATTATCCCCTTTTGTTTGCTTTTTCTGTCACACCTTCTTTTTGTAAATATTATTTCTGAAATACACCTTCCTTTTCACATTTTTTGGCATTTTTTAAAAGGCCTTATTAAGTTCCCTTCTATAGCACAAAATAACAAAGCCCTACAGTCAAATACATACTCCTAGGAGATGGACTCTACTGGTTTCTGCTTTCACCTTTGTAGTCATCCTTTTCTGGGAATTAGAAAAAGGCCTCAAACCCCCCCCCCAACATATGGAATTGATAAACATGATGTCAAGGCAATCAGTCTAGTCAGTTTGGATAAAGTAGTCAGATGATGGGGCTGGTGTTTTCTTTCTTTTTCATTGTCACACACAGTCTTTTTGTTGGTTCCTCTCATTTCCTGCATGATGAAATATTGCTTGAGCCATATTTGGAGGATCAGATAAAGAGGTGTTTTAGCATATAGCCAAGCAGAAAAAAAAAAAAAGGAACTGAACCTACAGTAGCACAAGATGCAACAATTCTTCATTATCAGTCCTCAAATCTATTGGCTTTTCTTAATCCCCACGATCGCACCCCACCTTCCTTCCTTGCTCTCACCTCTGCAACTCTGCTCCGGTGGCAATAGATCCTCCTGCCCCTGGACAACGCAGCTGAGAGTGCTCCTTCCCTCACATTGCATCAGCTGATTGGAACTTGCTTGAAATCTCACCTTAAATGCTTCCCTCTTTGTCATGATTAAAAGCAGAATGCAAGTCAGCATCTAGAAAATGAGCCACTGCCACATCAATTGGATTTTTCTGTTCCTAGAGACCTTACTGGACCTTGGCTAGATGTGGGCATCCTAGGCTCAGATTTCAGTCTCTCTGGTCATCCCTATAGTTTATTGCTTGTTCACCAGCTTTTCTGCCTGAGCATTATCACTGAAACACATTTTCCAGCCTTTTTAAATCGCGCAGTTGAGATCAATGCCACCTAATAAACAGCTGGTGAAGAGTGATGTTTGAGATATTTGAAACCTCAAATATAGACATTCAAGAAAGGCCTGTGGTAAAATTTCTGTGCATTTTCTATGAATTTTCTTGCGGTGTATTTCTCCCTTAAATTTCTCTTCACTTTGCATTTGTTCTCCAAGGACACAAAATAATAACGAATACTGTATTTCCATCTTCATTCAGCTGTTTGGCTATAATTATAACTCTTTGGTAATGTAATACTGATAGCTGTTTCAGGACCCCAAAGAAAATCACAAGACAATGCCATTATTTTCTTGCTATTTTATTTTCCAAACCATGTAGTGGTAGATTATCTCCTACGCTCTTTTCCCTGTGCTCCACTTGGAAGATCCGAAGGAAGCAAAGACTTGTTGAAGGTCCTCTTGGCAGGAGAAGGATTTCTGTAGGAGGAAGCAAGGAGAGATCTGCTGGTAAGGCTGACTCCTTTATCTCTTTTCTTAGCCTGGGATTGTGTTGGAGAAAAGAAAGGAAGTGACATAATTAACTTTGATAATCTCTCTGGTTGGTAGACAGTCCTGGGGGAAAATGACTGAATAGTGTTTGTTAGAACAGCAACATTCCAAGCCCAAGCAGAGAAAAAGGAAAGGGCAGTGAGCGATGCTTTCAGCTGAGTCTTTGCTGTACCCAGTGCCAGTCAGGCAGAGAAAAAAAAGAAATAATAATTTTAGAAACATATTCTTTTAGTCCTGGACTGCTTCAATTCATATTGTGTTTTCAGTAAAAAATGTTAAACGCATTTATCCATCTCATTTGTGTATGTGCCTGTGTGGTACTACTACCACAGCATGTTAAATTACATGTGTGCTGGTGTGACCTACTTAATTTTGTGCATATCAAGGTCCTTGTCTCAATACCAAATTACCACCACAGTTTTCCTGTTGAAATTAGATATGCAAAGCTTGTGGACTGTATATATAAAGAGCTGATGCTGTTTGTTTCTGTTCACTATGGGAGGACACATGCTCCAGGAACATGAAGAACAACTGAAAATGAATCAAGAAACAAAAGTAAAGCCTGAAAGCTGATGGAGGATGTTTGTAGCAGTAACTGCTGCAGAGGGAAAGGGTGAGGGCACAGCGGGCAAGGGGAGCATGGCCTGCAGTGCCAATAAGGGTTGGCTGTGCTGGGAGGACCAGCACCCCGTGTGTCATTGCCCCACCACTCATCCAGCCTCACCCTCACCACTGGCGAGGCTCAGGCTCCTCAGGCTGCTGCATGCTGTGGTTTTTACTCCAGCCACATGTAACAAAACGAGCTTGTATGCAAGCAATAAATACAGCTTGGTGTCCAGGAACTGAAATTCTCTGTAGCGTCTCAGCAGAGATGCCACTTGGCAGAAGCTGCAGTGATGCCCTTGTCAGGGCAGCACAGAGAAGGTCCACGTGCTTTGGTGTCACTGGGGAAGAGTCTGTAGGACCTGCCTAGGGCATTAGGAGAGCACAGCCAAAGAACGTCCTTTCTTATGGAAGGCCTGCGTGGTACAGATTAAGGCAGATAACGCAGATACTGTAGTATTATACTTCTCAAAAACCTAAACTGTAAACCTTCCTGGTCACAGATGAGAGGAACAAAAATCTCCATTAAAAAATATAGAACAACTGAAGTCACCAAAAGACAGTTAATAATGACCTATAAAATGCATGCAATCTTCCAGTCAACAATATAAAATTTATTTAAAATATTTAACCAAGAAAGACTACTAGAGGCAAGAGTCTCTTTTACAAGGGTGTCCTGGCAAGAGGGGCGGCATAACAGTCAATTATTACAAACAAAATCCAGGTTTCTTAATTAAAATACAAAATACTGGCTCTGCTGCATAGCCTGTAATAAGTTATGTCTTGAGAAGACTGTAATTATGCTGGCGCCTGCTAGTGCCGCCATAGTTAAGTCTGTCACCATTTCCATTATAAACCCCATTTTTAAGCAATTTATAATGTAGCCATAAAAAATAATTTTAGATTGAAACTTGGCAAAGAAATTCCTAGACCGAAAAGTTTTGGGTTTTGTTGGTTTTTTTTTTTTAACACAAGTAATCTGTTTGGTCATCTTCATGTTTTTTAGGAGAGCACTAAACAAGCCAGAAGTTTTATGGTTTTGAAGCTTTCTGGCCATCCTGTAGTATAAACATATTTTCTTTTTTCATCTACATCAAGAGGATCCTTCATTGCTTGGAAGCAGAGGATTTTAGTTCATTGAAGGTCCATAAATACAGGAAAACAAACTTCATGATTCTTTACAGAAATAGTGAAGAATAATTAACTTTGAATTACAATGAAGAAATGAGAACAACTAGAAATTAGTTAACTTTGGGCTTCAGAATAAATCATTGCAAGATGTTTCTGCCATGAGACTGACCTCAGCTTTCCAGCCCCCTTCTCATGCCAGAGGAAGATGTGGCCAGAGCCAGAGGCAACTGCATCTCAAAGGTCTCGGGTGGACAACAAGGCTGAGGCCGAAGCTTTCCCAGCAGCCCATTGTGTCTCCTGCTTCTAGCAATGCACGCAGGAGGATAAGGAAAATATCTGTCCAAAAGTCATAGAAAATTCTCATTACTTTGTCCCAGTGCACATTTTATCACCAGAGGGTGATAAAGAGGAGAAAATGAGCACAGCAAATATGGGGCATCTGCTCTGAGAAATTGCCTTGAGAAGGTACACCTGTGTGCTTGGGCTATGCAGCAGTAAGCTATACCTGTTAAGCACTGTTGATATGATGACTGACTAAACTAAAGAAGTTTCCTATGTGTCATCCTAATCTGAGCTATGAATGAACAAGATCCAGTTTATTTTTATGATCTAATGCTGAGTTTCTGGAGAGGCAGATATATTTTTTGGTGAGTAGCACTGAACAACAAATAGTAAAACCTATGAAAATATCATTGTGAATCCACTTCCCAAAGGAAAAGACTGCTCTGCAGTCCCAGTCTACATCTGTAACTGTCTTATAATTTACATGGCTTAACTAGAATTCCTCCAGGAAATACCATTTGTTCCAAATTAAAGGTCTGAATGCTAAAGAAGGAACACTGAAGGTAGTAAAGCTAAAGAAGCAGAAACGAAGAACTGCTCGCTCACATTCAGATTACAGTGCAGTTTCAGATGCAAAGGTTGCAATTTAAACCATGCTCCTCTTGCCTAAGCCTGGTTCACGAGGGACATGGATTGCTCTATTTAATATCATGGAGATCTTGTTTTCAGACCCCTGGCTACATAAAGTTTAGCAGCTAAAGTGATCTTTCAACTTCAATGTACAGATTTTAGTGCAAAGTAGGTATATACCTTCTCCAACATTTCATTTTTTCTCAACCAGTGTAACAAAGCTCTGAGGGAAACAACTGGGTTTTCTAAGCCAGCAGCATAAGCTGGCTTCTCGCTTTATTCTTTTGCTTTGCCAACTTAAGAAATTCTGGCTTGAACAGACTGTTGTAGTAAATGTTGGCAACGATTCTCCATTGTTGATTAAATAAATTTCATCAGCTGTGGCCAATTGTAATCATTTTGCAAGATAAAGGCATTACATGCTAGAAGGGAGTATGGTCTAATGAGAGAAATTCAAGAAACCAATATTTTATTTTAAAGACTTTTCTTGACTTGTGTTATGGCCATTGCCACCACACTGCTACTGCATGGCAGCTAATTTAATAGACCCAACCCTGGAGAGTTTAAATGGTTTCCGTGATGTGTTCACACATTTGCCTGTCCCAATGCAGCTTGGTTGCTACCTTATTTTGGTTTCTTATGACGATAATTTAGCACAAACACACAGGGTACAAATAACATCCTTTCTGACAGCTAGTATGGAAACAGTGCCAGCAAAACACCGTTTGCTAATATCATTGTGCAATTTGCAAAATCCCTGGCATCATACTGGTGCTTCTGAGCTGACTCTGACATTGTCTATTTTCCTGAAAAAGCCATTGTGGTGAAGATCTTACAGCATTTTGTAGCTGGGTTGCTGCCAGTTCCTCGGCTGGCTCTGGGCTGCCTCCCGGATGGATCACCGCGCCTGGAAAAGTTAATGTAGAAAGATCAGTCAGCACACAACGAAGATTTTAGGGTGCGCATAGTCTAGCGATGGTCCCAAACACATCTTTTTCTTTCGCAATTGTCCTCCAACAGCAAGAGATGACCGGTCTCTCAAGGATGATGTGATTCATAGCAGTGCTCACTTAATTGAACGTACTGGAGCAGCAGCTCCTCATTTACTGCCTGAGAGGCCAGCTGATCTCTTACAAAAGGGGAAACATTGCTAAATAAAGGAAGTCATTTTAAAAGAAGAAAATAACATCTGTCTACAGATATGTGGGGAGGGAAAGAAGAAATGTGAAAATGAAGGTGGTGGGGGAAAAAGGTTTAAAGTTTAAAAAGCTGAAAAGAAAGTCCATGTGGGATGGGAGGCAGCACATCCAAGTAGTAGACTAAACTTAGAGAGAGGTAATGGGAGGAAGTATAGGAAAGAAAGGGAAAGTGTGTGTAAACCAAAGCACAGGAAAAAGGTATAAAACCACCAAAATCAATATAAAGAGCTTGAGAGGCTGCTGCATCATCCAATTGCCAGTAGAGGTGCTAAAGCCACGGCTATAGAACTTAGTAGCAAAATGCTCAAGGGAAGAAATAAATCCTATATTTAGATAGGTAGAGTATTTCACGACATGAACAATCGTGCAATACAGCTACCTAGAAGGCATCCGTTTAGGAATGAATTTCTGTACATATCTGTAGTTGAAAACAGAAAGACAGCCAGCAAGAGGCAGAAGAGGTTTCCCGAAAAAGCACTGGGGCCAGCCTGGGAACACCACAAAATGCTTATGGCCGTGCTGCAGCCAGAGAACAATGAGACTAGCAGGTACCAGTCTGCAGCTGGGGCACAATAAAACCCTTCTACAAGCTGAGCCAAGAATAATCTTCTTTAAAAGTGCTCAGCTTTGCTACTTACAGGCGTTGCTCTTGTCCAAGTGTTTTGTATTTGCCTCAGTGCAGTTCCTTTTTCTTTCTTTCTTTCTTTCTTTTTTTTTTTTTAACTAATTAAAGGCTTATTGTAAACCAAAGGGGATTTCTGGGAGCTCTTTGGGTTTGTAAATTATGCAAATGACAGCACTCTGATGTTGGATCATATTATTAATTGTATATTTTGTGGTTCACGTATTCTGAAGAGTATGTGTGAAACAAGTTTTTCTTTTTTTTCCCAGTCCTTGAACACAGTAAGTTAAAAAAAAAAAAGTCTTCAGGCAGATTGCAAAATTATTTTTCTCCATTTTCTTAATGTTAAAGAATAATATATTTTTAATGCTACAGACTATTCTGTGCTGATAGCTTTACAACATTGTGTGTGTACTATGAATAGAACAAACTTCACAGATGATTATACTTAAAGCTGGAGGTCTTTCTGTAAATTTTAAACAAAGTGTTCTATTAAATGCCATCTATAAAATGCTTGACTACTTACCTCCTAGGATGATTTGTGATTTTGCCTGAGTTTTTGAAATCCTGGACAAAAAACTTTTGCTACAGGAAACTGATTGGTAACTCAGTAAATTGCACTATAATCTAAGTATTGAACACTTCTACAGGGCAAGTATTATTTTGCAATGTGTTCCTCTGCCTGCAGCGTAAAATAGAAGTACTCTCTCTATATAATGCTTTACGATCCCAAGGAATATGTGTAAAGAGTATAGATGTTGAGTAAAATCCCAGTGGTTATCCTAAAATTCCGCCATGGCTGAGGAGCACAGATATCGTTACGGTTCAGGACAACAATCTTTCCCTCCTGATATGAAGTTAACTAAAGTAATAACATTGAACAAATTTTCTGGTCCACAAATGGTAGTGTTTCTGCATCTGAAATGATTCCTCTCTATCAATTAGCAAATATTGTGAAATTTTCTGGAATAAAAGCTTATATAGATATGCAACATTTACAAATATCATACTCGATTTATGTCTCAACTGCGAATTTCTGCAGCTAGTTCTACCAATTTTCACAGTGTCCACTACAAATGGAATTCTTTTTGCATTAGGAGATGTATGTTTCATTGATGCGAAGACTATGTTTGTGGCGTTTTTAATATGTTTGCAGGGTAAGAATACAACTTTCATACAACATCCAACTCAATACAAAAAAAACCCAACAAAAAAAACCTGAGTGAAAGATGCCATACATGTTTTGTTGATTGGACACTTGGACCGTATGAGCATAGGCATAATTATATACAAAAGCTCATGTGTACACCTCATGCAGTCAATACCATTGCAAATCCAACTTAGATACAGGTAGTATATCAGGTATGCCTAACTGTGGAGACTGTGTAACGTTTCTGTCCCGGGAAGAGTCCAGAAGACTTGCTTTCTTTTTGCTGTGGAATCTTTAATTTTAACCTCTAATGATTCTCCCGCTTTCATCAAATCTTTTCAGAGATGTACCTTTTGCAGCACTAGCCTTGCAGAGAGACAACACGGACAGACTTACACATTTTTAATGCTGGATCATCTGTTTATGCATAATACTGGTCTGAATGCCAAATTTAGCTGGTCATTAAGAGGGAAATAGCCAGCAGAATCACTCAGCTTGCCTGCATAACTTTCAGATTTAGACTGCAAATATCTTGGAAAGGGTCTGCATTTTAGCCTATTTTGCATGTGTCAGACAGTCACAGAGAAGCATTGCGGTGGGAAATCACTCTCAGTTGATGTGGTATTGAGAATCTAGAGGGATTCTGCATTCGGTAGCCATCCACTGATTTTGTTTTTGAGTAGTGGACACTGCCTATAAAAACAATCCCACCTTCAATGCCTTCAGTGGCCTGCTGGATAGTTATCTTTTTTTTCACCATTGAAGTGTTATGATCCATTATAATCCGAGATTGGCATGCTCTGGATTCCCAGGCTTCATTACTTCCCTTATGATATTTGCTCTGACATTGTTTAGGCTAGTACAAACGTAAAGAACTCTGAATTCACTCATCATGTACATATGTGCCACATTGTTTAAGAAATTCATGCAACTGCTTCCCATCTCGCACTGCCAGGGATGCCTCCATGGTGCTCTGCTGCTCTCCTGCCTCCGGGACACCGCTCTCCAGGTGCTCCCTTGGTTACATCCTCCGCTGATACCTGTCCCTAATAGGAGCTCACTTCTAGAATCATTTTAGTTTTCCTTTTTTTTTTTTTTTAAAGGACTGGGTAAGGGCTGGTCAGGTGATTTCTTATGTTGCTTGCAGGTTGAGCATCTGGTGAAGAAAGAAGGTCTATCTATATGTAGGTTTTATATTTCAAAATTTCAGTTTTCAATGCAGGGTAAAACTGGAATCTCTGGGGCATCGTGTTCAAACCCCTGATTTTGGTTTTGAGTCAATACTTTGCACTGACCTCAACTGTTTTTTAGATTTGAGTGCATCTAAAAATGGCATGAACGTGGCATCTCTTTTAAGATTCAATGTTATGCAAACAGCTCAGAATATTTTTTTGTTGTAAAACTTGAAACCTAGATCTAAGGTGACTTTGAAACTGAACCCTACATCCAGATACCTGGGCCAACCTTCTTTTATATATTATCAAATAAAATATCTTGACATGCTGAAATTGTATGTGGTATTTTTTCTTTAGAAATAAATGGATTCATATTGGAAATATGAAATGGGACCTATCAGCTATTACACATACCTTCCATTTCATTAGCAAAGTTTTTCATTTTTAGAACTGGCTATATCTCCCATGCATGAGACATTCATGTGAACAATGACTGTTTATGGGACTCAGGTTTGTTACAAAAGGACATTGTGTTTGTATTAATAAAAACTGTTTTTGTTTTTATTTTCATGTTCTAGTCAAGGACATTTGGTAGCTTAATGTAAAATAAAACCTTTGTATTTAGGTTACATGTTTGGTTGTGGCTCTGTCTGAAAATAACAGGAGCTGTTTTCGTCAAACATATGATTGCTAGTTTATATGTTTTCTTACTCAGTTTCTGTCTGGAAAAATGTTTACAACATAAAAGCATCCTCAAACTTGAGGGCATTTTTGGCTTTTTAAGTGGGAAAAGGCTCCAGACGCTCTGGTGGGATAATATAGGAAGTTTCTATTGCTGCACGTACTGATGGGCTGAGGACTTAAATCCTCTGAGCAATCAATCCACCGGCTTTTATGAATGCTTAGGGAAAAAAAGGAAATATATTGCTGGAAAAGAGAAATAAACCTTGTTGCAGGATACGTGATGGCCAAATTCAGAAAAGACGTATGTATGGTGGAGCCTCATGTGTCATTGCAACTGTCTGAGCAGGACAAGTGAAAGCAAAACAAAACCAGGAAATAATACTTTTCTTATAACAAATGAATTTTGAGGGAAAACCTCAATGAGGAAAGAAAACATTCTGATTCTGACTGCTCTTCTGTTGAGAACAGGACATTTGCTAAATAGATTCATAATTAATTTTAGTGTTAATTCAGCAGGTCCAGTATGAGATAAATCCTTCCTTAGGAGAAGCGTTGTCTATTAAGTGTGCTGATTTATGAGAGAGAATCAGCTATATTTTAATGATAGCTGAACTAGACTGTAGATATAGACTAGGACTCACAATGTATGAGAAATGCTCGTTTGTGCTTAATATACTAGATAAATTGTTCCTGGCTTCTTAGGGTGTGACTATACTTGCTGTCACACTCCCAAGTTTACTCAAGAATGGTGTGATTTGCTGAGCAGGTACTAGTCATGTAAGGGAAAACCCGACGGGATGCATTTTATATACCTGTTTTTCTCCTCAATGTCGTGTATTAACATTTTTTGTCCTTTTTTTCTCCCCTTCATCAAAGGAAAGTCTCCTCAAGACTGAAGGCAAATTATAGGAGTGGGGAAAATAACTACCAATAATCTGAGCAATATGAAATTTAACACTGTGATTTTTTTTTAGTGAGAGGAAAACACCAGTTGCTGACTGTCATAAAATTCTAAGCTGAACCTTAACTTGATGGGCAGCAGCTTTATAATCTATTTAATAGTTCTTCTTTCTTCAGTTAAGCTGTTTCTTTCTCCAGTTAATAATAGGCTGTGGGAGTAAATCTTAGCTTTTGATATTTACTGGGAAACATAGTATAGCGATTTATGAGTCAAAATGTACTTTGAATAAATTATCATTGCAAATTACAGTTTATGAAAGTTGTGAATATAACCATAATTACACCATTGGCTCTGCACAACTTGAAAACTTGCTTGCTGAATAAATTTGTTTTCATTCAGATTGCATTCCCGACATTTTTAGAAAGGAGTGAATGAAGCCTCACCGACAAAATTTCCTACAGAGTTTATTAAAAAGGTCACCTTTGTTTGCTAAACTTACCTAAAATCTAAACATTTCTTGAATTAATGAGATGCTATTTTAGTCTGTTATGAGAGTTTCCTATTCACGTTTACTAACCCACAGACTCATAAGGAGACTCACAAGAGCTTCCACATTACGCCGTGCCTTTAGCTATCTATATATCCTAAACTTGTTAAAGTTAAAATTGATTCTGCAAGCTGTTAGGAAAAAAACAGCTGATAGCCAAAATGAAGTATATTACTGTCAACTGGGGGGGAAGGAGGGGGGGGAGAGGTTTAAAGCTCTGTCTGGCAAGAGAAGGGTTAAGGACTTTTTTGCTATACCCGTTTCAAATTACAATGAGAAGCCTCTTCTTTCCCAGCAGGGTTGTGCTTACATTAGTCTTTAGATCTCTCTTGAAGAGAGCTGTTATATTTGTGCCTGCTAGAGTTGGAAATAACAGCTCAGAAGCTGAAAAGGGTTGAATGGATTTACAGAAGGTTTTTTTTTGCAAGTAAATTCATGGCAACACATTAATTTGATTAGTACATGCTTTAGAATTACTTTACACTCAAGCGATTCAAAAGATGTTAAAGTTGTCACCAGGCTGCTGGACAAATATGTGTTACACCACCAAGGTACAGATCAAGACAAATCTGTGACTCAGGATTTTATCTTGGGAAGAGCGCAAGGTGTACGAAGAACTCAGAATAACGAGGGACGATAACTCTGGGAACTACAATGTGTCAGAAGAACAGCTCTTGCTAATACAGCTCCCCACCAAAGACCTGGTTATCTAAGGTTTATATAGGAATGCCTAGGTCAGCTGACAAAATACTGGTCTTCTGCTCCATAAATGCAGAAAAAACGATAACAACAGTGGAAAATTGGAAGTCTGAATTTCAGCTTTCTTAGAAATAACTGCAACCTGACACATTCCATAATATTTAAACAGGGTGGGGGGAGAGAAATCACCAAAGATGTTACGTTTAGAGATGACATTGACATGAAGAATAGGTAAATTTTGTTTTTCAGCCACTGGGAAAGCAGACCTCATAGGAACTCAGAACAAGTAGGAGAAAAGATTTTTTTTTTTTTATTTTTTTTTCCTTGTTCTTTTTCTTTTCAAAGATGAACCTAACTGCACTCAAAGCTTTCGTGGGCTTGCTCTGGAATTGCTGGGTTCTGGTGGGTCACGCACAGGGAGGTTTAGGAGACAATCATGTCCATTCAAGTTTTATTTACAGGAGGCTGCGGAACCATGAGAGAAGGGAGATTCAGAGAGAGATTCTCTCTATCCTGGGTTTACCTCACAGACCCAGACCATTTTCACCAGGAAAGCAGGCTTCTTCTGCACCCCTCTTCATGCTGGACCTGTATAATGCCATGACAAATGAAGAGGACGCTGAGGAGCTGGAGTATTCACTAAAGGGATCAATGGCAGGGGAGAGCAGAGGGATACGGAAAGGATACCCTGCCTCTCCAAATGGATATTCGCGGAGAATACAATTATCTCGCATGACCCCTCTGGCCACACAGAATCCTCCCTTAGCCAGCCTGCACGACACCAACTTTCTGAATGATGCTGACATGGTCATGAGCTTTGTCAATTTAGGTACGTGGAAAAATTTTTTGTTTCTGCTCTCTTTGACAAACTGTTAGCCTGATCTGGAGAGGGGCAAACCTCTCGGCCGGACTGTAACCTGCTCTAAAACGGCAGGATTGGGTCCGGGCTGCTGTGCCACTGGTAAAAGAAAAGTCGTACTAATGGTAAAGTAGCTACGTTGTAGGTGGCCATGGAAAAAAGATTTTTCTTACTGTTTATATAAAGTCAGTTTCTATAACTCCCCTCTGCTGGCTTCTGTTTTCTTTCTTTCATTGATGTAATGAAAATTCTAGCCTTAGGCCAACTAACTCTTTTTTTTTTTTTTTTTAAATCTCAAAAAATCAAACACATGCCTATTGCTCGGTTATTTCCCTCACTGTTTTGCTTAAAGCTCAGACATGAACAAACATCAGTTGTTAATATTTTAAAGCCTAGAGTGTTATGAAAAGGGAAAAGTTAAGCCATTTCCGGGAAAAAAAAAAAAAAAAAAAGATTTCTTAGGTTATTTAGTTTTTTTTTCTGTTGGTAAGAGTCAGAGTTTTATTATCTTTTCAGCTGGATGGCTGGTTTTTAAATAATCTGTTGCTGTTTCTTTGTTATTTCTATTTAATAACCACAGACTGCGTTTTATTATACTGCCATGGTGCTCAGAATCTGCAATGGTTCTTATTTTCTGTGTCATAAATAAATTAAATAACAAGTAGAGTATTAAACACCAGAAACATGCAAGCAAAGAATGCTTTTGAAAATTATATCAATTCAGACGCAAAAACTGATAAAACTAAATTATATTGGCTTCTGAGTATAATAAACATGCTTACTAGTTACGCTGTGGTTAAAAAAGCAGTTACAGATTTCTTTAATAGAAGGCAACTTAAATCTCATTAAGAAAGCTGCAAATAATTCATGAAATGTATTTACTATTTTTATAAGTATATTAAATGCTGCAGGACTCATAAAGTTAGCTAAAAAAACCACTTTTTGTTTGATCTGAAAAGCAAGAGATTTAATTGAAAACTTGAAGTTTCTCAATAAGCTGGTACAAAATTTGATGAACTCTTGCTTTCCAGGATAATACTTTCTGTAGAAACTTTTTAAACAATGGCATATTTTCCAAAATACCTTCAGATTATCACACCCATTCTGTGCCTTTTATGCCTACCAGGTCTTTAATCCTTGCTGCAGTGTTTAAAATGTTTCCAAACACTAAGATCCTCAACAACTCAAATTTCTAGGGAAATGATACCCTAGAGTTTAGTTGCCGTAATAATAAAATTACTTTTCATTAGTTATGTGACAGATAAGGTGTTCAATTCTGAGATCTTTTTCCTTAACAGTAACATATGTCCACAACTTTAAATACATTTGCTTGTTGCTCTTGCTCTTGAAATAGCAGACTAGAAAAAAATGAAATCTCTGTTTTTTGAAAATGTGTTCCTCATCTTTAAAAAGAGTTACATATTATCCGTGTACTACTTTCAATTTATCATTGTATGCCTCGATTTACCCAGAGTATCTGGAGTCAGCCAAATTTAAAATGGCAATGTTATAAAGGAAATAGGAAATATTCTGACCTCCTAAGCATTAGTAAAGGCCCTGATCCTGCAAAAATTTTCCTCGTGTGTCCCGAGAAATACCCTCAGTAAATATGTCTCAAACCATTTCATCAGTGGCCCGGAGAACTATTTACACGGGACCTAGCCTTTGATTTCATGCAACATCTTTGATTTCACGAGGACTTCTTGCAGTGCATGAGTAGAAGTCTTTGAAGGCTCAGTGTCAGATATGTCCTAGCCTGATCCTGCTGCGCTTCCCCACACAAAAACCCTCTCTGGAAGAATGCAAGTTTCCACTGAATGTCTTACCTTGACTGGGAAGTTTCTAATACTTGTCTCATTTTATTGGGAAGCCAGTGTTGCTTTAAGAAAGTAATTTTGAGAAGCTAAAGCCTATCTTACATTTGTAAACTGTGAAAACTGGGGGTGAGATGCTTTATTTTTCTAGTGATTATGATTAATAGATGCTATTAACTTATAAAATATACTGCGTAAATACCAGGTTTTGTTTGGCCTCTGTAAAATTAAAATGTGTCTCAGCCCTAAGTGAGTCAAAATCCTAATTCACTTTAAATGCCCTTCCATGCATGTTGGATATTGTGGTTTATCACACATTCCACTGTGTAACATGCATAAGAAATATTGATGACCAATACAGATTAACTTCAACATTTTTATTAAACAATCCTATGTTTCAGTATAATTAACATAAAAATGAAATAAATCATGGAAACAGGTAACCATTTTATGTGATTTATGCAGCATAAGATCGTGACAGATGAGGGCAGGCTCTTTTAATGTGCAATGGGGAAAAATATGCAGTGATAAGTGAATGCTAACACTGTACCTTAAAATCAATAAATGCTGATGCGGCACAGTAATAACTCAACCAGTTTTAGATTTGAAGCCTCAGCCAACTTGCATAAAATTAGCCTGTTCTGGAAATAGTATTCACCATGTTCATACTTGCACACCATTAATTACGTGAGGTGTAATTATAAAGCTTTATTAATCATCATGATATTTTAAATTGAAACTTTTGTATATAGTTGTAGCCAGTTATAATAATTTAAGACATATATATTAAAACAAGAAATATGTAGCTGAGATGTTGGATACGAATTATTAACCGTAAGATTGAAAAGGCTGAATAAGATTAAAAAGTAAAGTAAAAAAATAGGCAAGGACAATTAATTTTATATTAAAGAATAAGATTTGAAACTTATATGCTAATTTTGATAAAAATCAGCTTGTCAGAGTTGCAAATACCTCGCTTTCAAAAACAAATTTAAATAATAATCATCAAGGGAACTGCAATTATAATTCTGTCAGGCAACCAGGGAGAAAAACAAGACTGCATTTGCCTCTCCTGAAGTTAAAATTGTAAACACCTGCTCTTTATCCTGGAACTTATACCAGAATTTCCATCTCTTTCTTTCTTAAAAGATACGACAAGGCAGAGACTATATCTTGTCCTGTATTTTGTATAAGACTCTGTGCCTTGGCAGCTCTCCACAAATATTGATGAGTGTAACAGAAGAGTTAACTGGGGTTGCTCCAGCAGTCAAAGAATAAATCCTCCACTAAATACACTGGGGTTTTCAAAGATCTGATTATATCACCTACAAGTTCAGGACTTTGTTTTCCTCCCTGGGTGTTTTTTATCCTGTTGTTAGATTTTATTATATTGTTGCGAAGCCCTGACTGTTCAGAGTTCTGGCATCTTCTTTTTGGCCCGTCTCCCAAAATGACATATATAGGATACCTTGTTCCTCAGAGAACAGGCAAATAATACTCATGTAGTCCTACTCACTTTTCTGCTCACTCAAAATTTAGTTAGGGAAGGACTTTGTTAAGATAAATGTTAGTGTTCCCACTCTTCACCTCTCACCAACAGACGGGGACTGACTAAAAAAATATGTACATGACTGAGGCTTGGAGAAACAGCAGCACTTTTACAAACAACATTTAAACATTTCAAGGACTGAATTTTCCATCAGCATCAAAGTGATCATTAAATCCACTGCACTTAAGTGTTCCCTCTCATGCAATTCAAATGGGCTCTATTTTCATTTGTTTACAACACATCTGTAAATTTTTCTCTAAACAGACTGCTGCATTTGCTAAGCCATTCTGTTTTCTATCTCCAGATTTTCCTATCAATTGATGTGAACTCTCTATCAGATAGGGGATAAATATACACAAGTTTTGTGGATTTCTGTTATGTTTTCTTTCTTAGCATATAAAATTAATTTCAAAAACTCAAATGTGGAGATCACTATAAAATTTGTGACCCTGACCTACGCACGCCAGTTTAAAGAAGGATACAATATTACGGAGATTTCTAAAATAACCAATGCACCCCAGAATGGCACCTTTTCTTCTTCACACGCAATGTGATTCTGCAACCTTAATTATAGTAATACTCAAACCACGTGTGCTGTGATCAGTTCTTAAATCAGATGCTGAAATCAAAGGAAATTTTGCCTGTTTGAGGCACAGAAGACTGTTCATCTTTCTCCAGCTTCTCTACCCCGAGTTTGTACGCTGTCTTGAAGATTATGTTCTTCTTTAAAACCTGAATCACTAAGCAAATACATAAATTCACAAGATTTACAGCCCATTGTGTTCACCGGAGAATGCTAACATGGCAGAGAACAACTTTTATACAACTACTTTGAGAAACCTACAGTATCTTAGTCCACATCAAATACCTGTAAAAATATATTTTCGTTGCACACGAAAAAGAAAGGATTCCTAACTGCAATCAGACCTTGAGCGTATATAAGTAGCTAGTTTCTTAAATTAAACTAATTCTGTTTCTACAACCTTCTGCTCACAGCTAACATATTATCAGCGAGGGATATGGAGTGCTAAGCTATAAAATGCCAGGAGCTATGGAAGGGGAGCTGGGTTTGAAGGATACATGCAAAAAGGCCTCAGGATCATTAACTTCTCTCCTCAAAGCTCAGGAATGAGCATGCTTGCTTTCTTTCTTTCTTTCTTTTCCACCGGATTTCAGATGTTGCTGTCTTAATTTTAACCTTACATGAATTTCCTTGGCTGTGGTACAGTTTTAGTCCCTAAAATGCAGGCTTCTAATGAAAATATTGACACAGGCTTAACTGAAGTGACGGAAATAGTGCTATTATCTTGCCTTGGACAGAGGGATGCTATTACAGAGATAAAACTTGTTAAATAACAAATACACCCCGCGTCTTTAATTGAGGAGTTGGATCAATACTGAGAAAAAATGAGAAAACATTTGTGAAGTTTTTTTGAATGGAAACCCAAAGTCAATACCATGGCATTTTTCACTCTTTTACATAAACTATAAAGCAAATTAGATCAAGTGGGTTTCATTTAATCTTCACCCAAAGTAGATGTCACTCGGCATCTTGAAATCCTGAGATTTTTTTCCCTTAACAAAATTTTCATCATCCAGTCAGTGAGCTGAACTAATTTATTGTGTCCTAGGTACACAATCAGGCATTAGAAAAAACTATTAATGATGAAATAATTTTATATGATCAAATTAAATATGAAGACAGCTTTTTGCAAAATAGGTTTATTTATTTCTAGAACAAAATGACTTCACCCACAGGATGATGTTCCCTAAAAATCCTCACCCAATCCTTGGAATTCATTAGGCAGTTTTAACCAATTTTTGTGCCATGACAGAGCAAGTTGTTGAGGATTTTTTTTAATTTTGAGCAAGAAATATTCTCCATATTCCTTTTTGGAATTACACTACATTTGTTGTTTTATATTGAAATATTTTATATTTCCTTTGAAATCTCTCTTGTTACACGAACCTTATGAACTATATAGCTCTACCTCAAAATAGGTTTGTGTGTGATCCATAAATATCATCTAACAAAATAATGTTTTTATAACTGTCAATTAATTTTTTTGCCAAAGTTAACACTTTAAATCCAAGTAAATTATTGTATCTACCCAGCCAGAAAAATGTCAAGCTCTCCATTAACTGGGGTATAAAACTGTCTGACTCTCCTTGCCGACAGATTTGAAAGAAATTGCAGATAACTGAAGAGAAACTGATTTAGCAGATGGTTAGACGTGCATGGTGAAAAGCTATATAGATGTATGGATATATATAAATACGTATTATTATTAATATTTTTCCCATTGGGAAGAACGGCTGACCCAGTTCCGCTTCTTCTTTAGAAAGTGCTCCTTTCCAGACTAAACACAGACTTTGGGTGGGGTTGTGGGGATTGTATGTATTGTACAGTACATATTTTCCCAGGAAAACACAATCTTGGAGTGACTCTGGCTAGCCATGAAAGAGAAAGAGGGAGGCTTGTGGAGGCGCCTCTGTACAGAGGGTATTAGGGGAGGAATCCGCCTGCCATGGAGTGGATGGAGAGCCTTTTGGTTCGCTTCCTAAACCCCAGGGTATTTGCTTAAATAACAGGACAACTTTGGCACATACGTGATCTCCCACACTTATTGCTCCTGTTATTATTTTCTCTGAATGTTAAATTATGCAAAGAATTTTACCATGGCTACCTGCCTACCTACCGCCTGAATTATGGAGGTAATTACAACATGGGTAGTTCCTTTTTCTTCTCTCTTTAGCCATGGCGGTTCCTTTCAGCTTGCTTTCATAGGCCCACAAACTAATAGAGTTTTGCAGAAAATTGATTGATTACAGTCTGATCATTCTAGGTGTCATCTGGTGTTTCCACATAGCTGAGAATGAACAGTTTATGAAGTGCCAATTGCAGCCTCCAGCTAAAGAAAGGCTCCCCAGGGCTTCAGGAGAGCTCTGGCTGCTACCAGACTTTATAATTATTTCCCACACTTTTCCCCATCCTCTCCTACTTGTCCTTTCCCTTGTCTCTAACCCCCGCCGTCTAGGCAGGGTCACTGAACTTTAATTTTATGTCAGTGGCATTTGGCTGCAGAAGGGATTAAAGGCAGAGAATCGGTGAGACTAGGCGACAGCGCGGGAGATGGAGAGGGAAGGAATGAGGGCAGGCATGAGAGAAAAATGGCAAAGCACAGACCAAGCCTTACAAGGAGGACAGCCCTCCCCTTCTCAGTAGGCAACAGCCAGTGTGCGGGGCTGGACACAGACCTGCTGGGCATGGGAAAGGTTCACAACAGAGAAAGAGCCTCTGTAGGAACTGGTATTACTGGGAGAGTTAGTCCCGCTCCTCTGTGCCTCACATGGAGAGTGATGTAGCAGTGAGAGCATTTCCCAGGCCAGTAGAGTTACACAAGTGGAGGGAAGATCATCACGGTAGGGAGAACGCGCATACAGACAGAGAAAGGGCAAACCCAAGAGAAAAGGAGGGAGAGCACGATAAACATAGATAACGTGCAAGTGAAAGATAAAATTAGCCCGGGTATAAGTTTCTTCTAGTGAGCCTTGCAGGTGAAGGAGGCAGTTTTCTTCTCAGTCCCTGGTGGCAGGGCGACTACCTCAACCTCCCCAGGCACAAGGCTCCCCAGCCAAAACTTTTCGTCCTTGCAAAATAAAATGCAGCTCCCCCCACCCTTCAGTATGTGTGTGCAGGGAGTACACAGACGGGCTACTAACATTTGCAGCCATAAATAACGTAGAAGCGAGCTTTTAAAAACCGCAGGTTAAAGGATGAGGGCTGCCATGACGCACACAGAGAGGTTGAGATCAGAGGAGCAGCTAAAAGGGGTCGGGAGAAACAATGAATCCCCTTGTTCTGAGTCATATTTATGAGTGCTCCATTGCACCTAAAGTTCATATTTTATTGGGTAGGCCATGGGGTTTCCCCATTTGCTCATCTCTTAAAATAACACCCCTGGTTAAAATTTCCTATAAAACACAGAAATGCTACAGCAGGCAGAACTTGTCAACCCTGACAACTACATTATTTAAGTTTGTGGGTGGGGTACACCAAGCAGGAGCTGGTTTGTGTTTTTACTGAATTATGAATTTGTTTCTGTACAAAAAATGACTGTGAAACAAGTAGAAAAGGAGAGGTTTTACAGCTCAGCTCTCCACTCAGAATCTTCCCACTGTTATTGAGAGATGCTCCTAAAGGTGAATCTAAATGTTCAGTTCCCAATTCTTTTTGAGCAACTGCTCTGGTGCAATAGATCAAGAACTTGGTTTTATCAACCGCTATTATACAACTCAATGGCATGTGTGGTACCTTGCCAGAACACGGCTTTACTTTTTTTCCCACTGTAATTCAGGGCAAACTGAGACAACAATTTTTAATGAGTCAGAGTTTAGAAAACTAATTGGGACAGCTTGTGATGGTACATGATAAATATTCATAGCTGACAACCAGTGGCTTTGCAGAAGCAAAATTCCAACTGACACTCTTTTTGGAGGAGAATTGGACGGAGACAGGAATTTGAATAGCCAAAATTTCTGTCAGGTTTATTTTTCTCTCACCTAGCAATATTATCAATTCAGACCCCAAGAGAACCTAAGGGTCTTTTCCAACCTCAGTGATTCTGTGATTCTGTCCCTTTGAAGACTGTGTCTATTAAATGAAATTACTGTTGTTCTAATTCTCATGTATTTGATTGTAGTCAAATTAATGAATTCATATTATCTGAAAAAGCTGTGCCTATAATCCAGAGTAATTATTATAAATTAATAACAATTTGTCTAGGCATATCCATTCAAAACATCTTTTTTTTTTAAAAGTGAGGGGGAAATATAGGTGGGGTATTCAACTATAAGGTACTTCAAAATAATTTCAAGAAGGTGCTGTATTGGACTTTTACAATATGGATGGCATCAATTTTGGAGGTAGAGGTGTTAAATTCTGCCCTGGCAAACCTGGATTACAGCAGAGGAAAGAGCAGGGACACTGAGTGATTTGTGAGTCTGATTTTGGATGGCACCCGATGGCACCTGGTGCCTGGAGCCATGGGATGATAGTGGAATGGTTTGCAAAGACGTTAGCTGGGAAATCAAAAGAGTGGGCGAACAGTAGTGTGGATGATAAAGCCATGGGAGCAAGAGCAAGCACAGCATACAACCCCATGACAGCTGTACTCTTTGTGGTGATTTATGATGGCTGAGATCCAGCAGGAACATAGCTATGGGAAGGTTGTTCCCAAGGTTACCTCAGCTGGGGTATCTGTCAATAACCACAAGTCATAACATGCTAGTCATCCCGAAGGTTAATCTGCTGCTCCTGACCAGGTTACTTTGCTGCCTCGTACATGAAATGTGTGCAAATGTTTTGCAGTGAGTCTGTCCTGGCCACAGCCTAGCCTAAACCTGAAAGGTGGAGAGAGTGAAATACCTGAGCATCCAAATAGGAAAAAGCTGAAGAGCCTCAGATAGAGAATGAAAACAGCGTGCCTCTGTTTACCAAACCATAAAATGAGGATGGGCAAATATTTCTGTGTTCATTTTCATTTCTGTGCCCTCTTGCTCTTTGACCTTGTCAAGCACTGGAATATCTTTCTTTTTGTGAAGCCTCTTTTTACTCTGGCTGTGCGCTCTGTAAAACACCTCACTCCTAAGAGCCTCCCAACACCTTGCATTTCCTCATGGTGATCTGAAGCATTATTTTAGAAAGGGCTAAAAAATGCCTTTCTATAAGGGCAACAAGTCTATTTACAGAGTTTTACAAAATAATGAAAAAGAAAAAGAAACATGGGAATTAAAGCACCAAAACTGAGATTTGAGGTCTGATGCAATGAAGAGATGACACATGGTTAGTCTAGCTCTGGTTCTCAGAATATAGACTTGTGTTTCTCTGAGGCATGTGTGCATGCCTATCAGTCTGTGTGCATGGCTTTGTGTGTGTAATATAGAAAGGATGTAAATCTCTTCAGTTTTAGTCATTGGGATTTTTTCCCCCTTAAATCATAATATTCTTTCCCATCAATACTATGTGGCTTTAGCAGCCCTGACCTTTCAAGCTGCCTGTTTGGGCCAGTGTTTATCAGATGACCGTTTGACCTCCTTGTTAATTGTACTTAATTACATCCTGTTGTAACATTTTGAAATAAGGAGGAGAGTTTATGGATCTGCTCCAAAGAGCTGAAGAGCAAAACGGCAGCAGAATTCAGTGGTATGAGGTGCTGAGTAATCTTGTAGTTAGGTCAGTAAGAGCTGTGCCTTGTCCAGTTGGTTGCAAAATTGGATCTTTAAACTGTTCCTTTTCCATTTAGGATTCTTGGTACTCCTGAGAATAAAAATCGTACCATCTTCTTTGTTCTGAGAAGGGCTTCTCCTCTCTGATTCTCAGCTTGGAGCTTTCTCCAAAGAGATCAAGGAAGGAGTGAGAGGCCTATCAACAGTACTGCAAGGGCTGAAGTTCACATATGACGATATAAAAGAGACAAGCCTCTGTTGCCACAAGTGAACTCTCTGTGGCTTTCCAAAACTTCAGAGTTCCTTGTGCTTCCCTAGAATTGCCAGTTCCCATGAGCTTTTTGGGAGTTGTATAAGTTGTATATATGAGATTTTCTGTGCGTTGATGATTTATGGGCACATCTAAGGATTCATTAAAGAGCAGCAATTATCCCCTGTAGTTGCAGAAAAACAAAAATGAAAACAAATCAACCTCCAGAAACAGATGCAGCGCTTGAACATGGGCACTCAAAAGACTCAGAAAGCAACTTCAAACACTTCTTATTTTATAATGCTTTTCATATAGCTGATGGCTTTTTAAACACATGGGCTTGACCATAGCGCTTCTCATCTCACTAAAGATGAGATATACACATATATGCTTCCTCTACTGTTGTTCTTCCATAGCTCACTTTCCACAAACTTGATTTATAAGATTATAGAAAACTTGATTTTATAAAATAAAAGAAAAAAAGGAATAGAACCTATGAAATGATTAATTCCAAGTGAAAATCTAGTCCTAAGACTGTAAGGATCACAAGGTGAAAGAATACACCTTCAATTTTATTTTATTAAAACACTGATAATTAGTCTTATTGGAGAATGAAGTGCCATGAAGAATTAATTGCTTCTAGTAGTAAACTGCACATAATTATGGCATTATTGTAAAAGGTTTATCATTGAGCATGAGTCATATTCTTGATAAAAAAGACAAGTTACTTGCTGCTGTGCTGCGAGACTCTAGCCTGACACAGTACTGCCATGATTATCACTGCAACGTGAACAGTATTCTTGTGCAAGCTAAAAATCCGTACTAAGTCTTTCAGGTAGCAACGGTTAAACCTACAGTTCAGCTACAAACAATTCCATTTACATAGTTAATGTTTTTTACATGTTGATTTAAGTTACAAGCTTATATGATTAAAAATAAAACACAGAGTTTGCTGAATATCATAGTAAGTTATTCAGAAATCATAACGTTTAAATGCTCTTTGGTGTTAAGCAATAATAAGTATAACTGAAATCATACAATTAAATATGATGACTTTCAAGGATGCCTGGTCATTTTTTCAGAATGTTGAGACATACGTGTAATGTGACACATTATAGTACTGTTTATCAAAGTAGTTTAAAATTAGGTATTATTTGAGATTAAGGTTCTCGTTTCTCTTTGATTCCTTGGTGTGCTCCTTTATTAACATCATCTTTGAGTTCTCAAGATGAGTATCTATTTTAACTACAGGGGTCTTCAAAAAGTAATATTTTTTTCATCACTTCTTAAACTATTGAATTAATAATCAGATTTACTGAGGCTGCATATCATAACGAGATCCCATTTACAAGGAGATGAATTTTTATATATATATAAAAATTTTAATTTAAGTAAATATATTTTAAATAATATTTCATAAAATGTACATTCATATGTATTTTATTTATATATATGGTAATGGAAAATCCAGAGACCGTTTATGCTATAGAGTGAATACCACTTGAATGGTATTCATGTTCATGATTGAGTTCATGTTGCAATTCACTGGGTCAGAATAGAGAGAGAAATGTCATTAAGATTAATGATATATCTCCCCCATTTTGGTTTCCCAGCAGCTGTGTTTTGCTTCCTCCATATTTGTGCATATTTCTTAGAAATGGGAAAATACAACGGATGTGCTTACTATCATGTGTGTGTGTACAGGAGAGACCTAACGTAATAGCGGTCATCACAGGACTCGAATCAATGAAACAGGCACCCTCGTGAACTGAAAACTTGGGTCCATGAGCACAGAACCCAAATAATTTATGACCTGTTCCTCCTGTGTTTACATTGACATCTGCTGCTGTACAGGAATTAAGCTTCTTTTATTAATGTTATATCACCTTGGGTCAATAAGGTTTACCGTGGACTCCATTCAACCATGCTGCTTCAGCTTGTCTGCAGGTAGAGAGTGTGCTCTCATCAAAGTGGGAATGAAAGCAAGCCCCCCAAAAAAGAAGAATCTGTGATACCTCCAGTTGTGGGGATGGGCAACAGATGGTTCTACATTACTTGAAACAGAAAACCAGGCCTATCACCAAAGATTAGGGCAGTAGTCACTTCTAGCCTTAGTAGAAACAAAAGTTTAGGCCAAACCATCTGCAAAGGCAGAGGCTGATCAGACACTGTAAAATGCATGCCAAATTTTCATAATGGTGTTGTACCCAAAAGGTTGCATTTGAAATAAAAGCACTATGTTAGTGGTCAGGTTCCCACTCCCTGCTCATTCTTACCCTCTGCTTAGAAAGACACACAAATTTTGTCTAAGACACGTGAGCTCAACTATTAAGAGTGGAAAGAAGCCATTCTTGCATAATATGAGCTTCAGGAGACCATCTTTGCTGTTCCAGAGATGTGTTACATCTACAGATACCTCCACAATCAGCCTGAGTATTGTGTTTGTAAGTAACTTGGCGAGGAATATGAGAAAAGCAGTCCCAGGTGGAATAACAGTGAAAATTAAGGAATGATACAAGCATGTCCACAGTCCTGGGCAACCAGCTCTAGGTTGGCCCTGCCTGAGCAGGGGGGTTGGAGCAGATGACCTCCTGAGGTCCCTTCCAACCTCAGCTATTCTGTGACTTTGTGATCGAGTGGTTACTGAGAAGGGGGATCTTACTCGCCTTATACATTGACATCAATCATTCCTACTTTTTTTTTGGAGTGGAGTAATGATCTTCCTCAGACAATTATTGGATGAACAGTTCTGTGCACTTAAAGTGTGATGCTTTTTCTTTCTACTGTGGAAACTGTTTTCTTGCTTTTGATGTCATTTTGAGACTCCTGTGTCTCTCTTCCCAAGTCTGTCCAAAGTAACCTGCTGCCAGGGATCACCACCTGTTGTCATGTTACCTGGAGATAATCTGAGCTCTTTCATGGCACAAATATTTTTTGTGAAGACTGCTTTTCCTTTCCTCTGGCAGTGCACGTGTAACGCTAGATGGCCAACCCATAGATCTTCTAATTCTCTAACAATCAGTGAGTTTCTGAGAGAGGGTCAAAATGTTCATTAACTTTTAGGTAAGAGTTAAGTTTCTTTCAAGGTGTTTTTTCCTTCTTTTTGAGGGGATTTATTCCATATGGGGGGTTATATGTAGGTGAAATAATCTCTCTTTGTGACAATAAATTATGATGAGATCAGACTACCAGAGCTACAGAGGAGAGGATGTGGTTTGAATCAGTATAACAAGCTGTTAAAATCACAGCCAGCTCCCAAACTGGCAGTTAAAGCCTGCTGTCTGAAAGTGCCACTCCTCACCACCACTGGCCAGTCTCCTGGCTGCTCTTCCTCCTCATCTTCCTCCTGTTTGCCCCAGGTATAATGTCTGGGAGGGCCCGTCCCTGCTGTGCTTCTGGCCCCATAACTTTCAGCTCCACTGCTCAGGCTCTCCTAGGTGTGTCCCTGGTGCTGGCCCACAGCAAACAAGCACAGGGCAAACCTTCAAAATGAGGGCTAATGATTTATATAAGATGAAATTCTAGTCTCTTCACATTTTTAATTTTTAAGGTGATGACTCAGTCAGTACAGTGATTAGCCCAGGATACACTTGTGCACACAAAGTGTAAATCCGGGGAGCTCTGAATTCGAGCCAAGTGCAGAGACTAGCTAAGTACATGGCCTGTGATCAGCCGCTTTTTGAAATTGCATAATACAGCATATCAAAACAATTTTTAATTTATTATATGTAATAAAGCATTTTTCTACTCTCTAAACGAGATGTTCTTGAGGGTTTCCTTCCTCATCGTTGTTACAGCTGGACTGTTTTTTATGGAATGTTTGGTCACTCTTAATGGATATGAGTAATATTAAAATACCCAGATGTGAGCACGGGGTAAGCAGAAAGTAGTGCCTATCCAGTCATATCCAGTTTGGCACACAGACACAACTTCCATGGAAGCATTTCCGACAAATTCCACAGTGGGAAATGGATGGAGTTCATTAGACGACATGTGCGAATGGTAAATGGCGGAGTGACTTGCCACCTCTGCGTGGAAGTGAGCAGAGGGTTAACATGAGCAGGAGCTAAGGAGATGTGGGAAGATAGAATGGGCTTTAATGTTTAGCTTTTACTCCCCTGCCAGTTGCCCTATGATGATATATGCCCTTTCACCCTTCTCAGAAGTTATGTTCCATCTGTATACTTTTACAGTGTCAAAACAGTTATAACTTACACCTATTTTCTGACCATTGGATCCCGGAGGTATAACTTTTGTTCCTATTCAGTTGCAGCTGAACCCAAGAGAGATCTTTTTTTCTGTCATTTGTTAACCTTGAGGTTCTGTTGATCTGACATCCTGACTTTCACACACAGTCAGAAACCTGGGAATAATTGTTAGTTTTCTTTGTGACGATCTGTGATTAGAGAAAAACAACATTAAATAAGAGAAAAATTGGAAGTCTATTGATAGACCGTGTCAAAAGGTACTGGCTTTGCCAAAGCCCAGGCAAAATAGACATCACTGAAAATGCAGACAAAATTAACAACCTCAGGCATCATGGTGTAAGGATTAGTTAATTTATCTATGTATGAGCTCAGCTCTCCAAAATACAGTGTTCTTTTCTCCGATCTGTTTTTTTCTTTCAAGTAAAGATTTATGACTGATGGAAATGAATACCGTTAAAAACCTAGTGGATATGCATTTTTAAAATAGTTATTTTTGATTGGAGTCCCTTTGTAATATAGTGTGATTTAAAACAATGAAGAAATCAGAGGGTCCGTACTTATTACAGTCGAAATAGCAAACTGCATGTGATTTTTTCTTCATCGCCTCCTCCCAGAATCTTGGTTGCGATGCTGCTCTCTTTCAGCACACATTACTACTGACAGCACAGCACGAAACAGGTCCAAATGCGACCTGTTACTGTTAATCCTAGAAGCTATGACCAGCTGGACTTTCAACTTTCAAATTTATGGAAGAAGACTCAGCTGAGATTCATTCTACCACCGTTAGTAGAATTAAAAAGATGTATATGCAGTGTATCTTTTGTTGTGCTTCATGCTGCAGCTGAACAACTGCAGTGAAAGTTTTGCATTCTGGAGGTTGAAGGATACAGTGCATTATACTGTTGAAACCAGAAGAAAAATTAGATTTTGAGGAATCATTTTGTGAACTATCTTTTACATTAGGATCATGATAGTACCCAGACTTAAACTCTCATAATTCTGTTCACTTCCAAAACTCAATCTCTTTATTCTGGTTACTTATTGCTACTGTTGCATTGGCCAGGATCAAACCAGTATAAGAAAAGCAAGGTGTTGGTTTTCCACCTATTATTCTGTATTAACAACTGAAAGCCTTCCAGCATTTAATTATTATTGGAGCAGCTGCAGCATAGCACTTGTTTTGACTTGTTGAGCAAGTGCATTTGACTTGGAAGACACAGAGAAGGATAAACTGAATGAATAACATGTTTACCGATGAATTTTTCAGCAAAACACTGGCTATTGAATGAAGACCAGCAATTTCATTAAAACATGTATTCTACCCATATTTCAGTGTAAAGTAACAAGAAGGCTTGTCATAGGTAGTCTCACGGTGTACAGAAGGGCTGGGAGATTATGCGTGAGAAAGCTGAGCTCAGTTATGCCTCTTCGGTAGAGGCATTTCTTTAGGTCTGTGCTTATAAAAGTTGCTGGCAGGCACTGGTTTACGGTTCCTGGGAACTCTTTCCTGTTCAGGGTGAATGCTGAGAGCTTTTAATTACTTACTGAGCTCTAATTCTTAAAAGAATTAATGAAAAAAAAATTATTTTACATATTCCCTTATATTCTACCATGGTTTTGGAACTTCCATTATTTGCTTAATTGCTGCCCACCACTTGCTAAAGTTGAATACATTGCATGTATGTTTTGAGGGGAGTAGAAAGTAGAAATCACACAATTTCAAAGCCCACCTTCATAATAAATTAGTGTTTCAAAATATTTTGTCTTTTTCAAATGCGTATTTTGTTAATTGATAAGAATCTATCAGATCTTATTGAGTACAACAACAAAATTAAAAACTTAGAATTTTAATAATAGAACACTGCTTTCCTGGTCATTCTTGAAACATGTAGTACTAAATGCTTGGGTAACATACACGAATATTCTAACTTATTTTTTTATAAAGTATGGGATATTGGAATACATTCCTTCTGTGAGAGATAATGAAAGAAAACCAATATGTACTTGAAAAAAGTCGAGGCAAACTATTCTTTTTTTTTTATTATGGTTTTCCTTTTCTTTCTTGTTCTAGATTCTGTTGCAGTCACTGAAGGTTTTCTCATTGACTTTATCTTGACTTGAATTACATACAGTTCAGTAATTCTGTGCAATTATGGAAGGGATAGTCTACCATTAAAATCTGGATTCAATAAACAATAGATGATTTTTCATTTATTGAAACTGCCAGTAACTGCACAGTATTTCATCAAACAATTTCAAACTGTCTCTAATTTAGTTAAGCAAAATAGCCAAATGTTGCTTATTGATGTCAGTAACTGACTGAAAGTAAAGAATTTAGTGAAATAACTCTAAATTTACAGCAGTGTAACTTTCTTCAGAATATGACCTATCAAGCTTTCTGCTTTGTGTTTTAATAAGAAAGTATATTTTATGTAAAAGCAATTTACATCATTCCTTCAAAACCACATCTGTAAATCTATAATTACTTTAAATACAACCAGTCTAATAATAATAAATACAGAGAAACTCAAATATACAGCACTGCAATAAAGCAGTTCTTAAGGAACAGAACTGTTGCAAGGAAAAAAAAGTAGAGTTTCTGCAGACTTACCCTCCCTATTTAAGCAAAATTCTTACTGATTTCAGAAATAGTTTTGCCTCAGTCGGAAGGGGATGAGAATTTGGATTAATATTCTGACAATGAGTTTTGTGGTTAAGAAAGGATATGTGTGAAATGTAGTTTTGGGGACACCTATTTTGAACCTCTGCCTACATTTTTGACTTGAAGTATCCTTATATGCCCGCTCTTGGGCTTTCAGTATGAGTTAATCCATTTTGATGGGAGACGAGTTCCCAAAAGATCTCAGTTCAGAAGGTAAATTCTGAACATCCCGGAGATACATGGACAGACACGACTGAAGCCTGTGCAATGTATTTTCCCACCTCAGCCTGGGAAAGGGAATGAGGAGGGAAATGAAGGGTTATTAAGCTTAAATCACCCACTTTCCCTCACTACTGGCTACAAAATAGTCAGGGGGGCACCAGCCCTCCCTCACTCTGCTGATGAAAATGGGTAAAAAGAAATGCAGAAGACGTGGTACTAAAAGGAGAACACGCCAGTGGGCGTAGGGCTCTGAAGCTTTGTAGTTAAAACACTCAGGTGAATGATTATCCAGTAAATGCCTAATATCAAAAGAATAAAGAAAATCAGATGTGGGAACAAAAGCTTATTTCATTTTCATTTTGACCCCAAACACCTGCATTTCTGTGCAGTAGCCCAGGATGTCCTGCCACCGGACTACTCAGCATCCTGGATGTTAGGATATGGTCATCGAAAGGAGCTGATAGGAATTGAAATGTCCTTTGACTGAGCAAGGGCTATCTCTTAGTCCTATTCTCTGAAGCTGCAGATGACTAAAAGGGAAATGTAGATAAACTCCTCTGTTCTTCTTACTGGCTGGTGCAAGACAGTTGACCCTTAACAAACAGAAGTGTCTCTCCACTGACTGTATCAGGCAGCCGTCTCTGGTGTCCGAAACAATTGTTTAAGGACAGGTGACTATTTTTATCAGTTTCAGTGTCTAACTCAAAATAGATTTCCTGAGTCTGGATTGGATTCTTACCATTCTATAAAACAGATTAAACCTATTAAAGCTGTAGTGCTTAGACAAATATTTACATTATCTGCTAATTTTTTTTATCTAATCACTTTTGGAAAGCTTAATCTAAGTTTCTAAAGTTAATGTTAATTTTCTACGGTGTAAAAGCCTAAACAAGGTTACAAAGCTTTAAAATATATTTTCAGAAATCTGTTAATTGGTCTCCTCAATTGAGAATGATGTTTTGATGAATGAGCTGCTTAACTTCTCTCTGATACACTTGATTAAAATAGTTACACCTAGCATAGCTGGTTTTGGTTTCTTTTTAAAAATCCTTCATTCTGCTCTAGGATCACATCTTTTCTCCTGTCCACATGCCTTACAAAACATTTGTTGCCATATTTTATAAAAAGTGAGTCAGTTTAAAGAGTCTAATTGTAGAAGAGAGAATGTGTTTCTGGAATTTGAATGTTGGAGAGAAGAGCAAGAATGAGGTAAACAGCTATTTGATGTCTGTCTTTTCACAGTAGCACAATAGCTAATTCCTAGGGCCTCTGACCTTTTAGTGTCCTGTAACAGAGTACTTGCATTAATCTGTTGCTTATCTGTCACCTACCACATTTGATATTTCCAGCCTCTGCTTTCAATTATCAGTCATTTGAGGCAGCACTGAGTAATTTCAGGAGAAAACGCCTGGAACCTTTGACCTGTTTTTGTCAGATAACCACAAGTGTTCACTGTAGATAAACTATCATTTCATTATATTCAAGATGTAAACGAGTGTCGTTTGTAGTGTATCAGCTTACTGTAACCTTTATCACCTTGAAGTGATTAAAACTGACTCGTTTACTTAGTGCTTATACAAAGAATTCAGAGTCAAAGAGTGAAATTCAGTGAGAAGAGCGTAAATGGCCCCTTATAGTTGCAGAGTCTATAAGACCCTCCGTTTTCCCTTGGTGTGTATATTTAGTAGTTAAACAGTGACGTTAATCTGATTAGTGAGGCTTCACTGTTTGTGAATCCAGTTGGGATCCTGGGATCTTAGATTGTAAAATCAGCTTATTCCAACATATCTTTGGTTTGTTCCCCAGTTTGCCAAAGCAGCTTTCACTTTCCCTATGTGTCACCACATACCAACTACTTCAGGAGAAGCAAAGCACATGTCAGTGGGGAGCTAATCACTAATGAAAGAGCGCGTCTAACAGTTCCTCATGCATTATGACCTAAACTCATTGCTAAAACTTTTAAAATTTTTTAAACTCAGTTAATCAGACTTACATAGCCAAATTGGTAAAATATCGATTACTTATTATACTGTCCATCCATATACGTGCTTTATATTTTTTTTCCAGAAGACAAAAACTTTTGTGAATGAAAATTAGTGCACGATATTTTCTCTTGGTATAAAAGATGACTCCTTTTCCAAAATATCTTTTTGGTGTAAATTTGTCTTCCTTCTTCTTAGAGTTGGGCTTAGTGTTAATACAGTATGAATATTTCATCAGTTTGCCACATGGGTGGAAAATATCATTCTTTCCCATCTTACACACAGGTGTTTGTGATATTCCCCTGAGCTGTGATTTGTCTGATGTAACCATAGTGCTGAATATATTAGTCTCAGGAGGTATAAAAATAACATTTTAAAAAGTTGATGCTAAGAATCCTGATCAATGAATGCAAATGAAGAACGTTGTTGTAGTTAACATTTACCATAATATTCCAGTTATTTTTGCTTAGAAAAATTATATTCCTCCAATGGTTAAAAAAGGACTTCCTTATTTTCTGGTCAACCAGTTTTTAGATGCTGTGATCGGTCCCACAGAGATGCATTTTGGCAGATGAACTAAGCAGAGCTGGAATGACATGAGAATGCTCTGGAAGAACTGAACACTTAAAAATCTTAACCTGTGTTTTTCGAGCTGCCAGTGTTGAAAAGCTCTCGTGTCTGAAATAAAAGTATTTGAGACATGGTGCCCCCCCCGCCCTGCACTTAGTGCCATTTCAGCAGGATAAAGGACCTGAGGGATACCCTACTGAGCATTCACAGTCTTGCCCAACAAGGCATTTATTAGATGCAGAAAGGATCAAGAATTATGTATTATTTTTGGTATTGAAATGCTCAATATCATTAAAAAGCATTTTGCTTTTATAACTCGACTATTGTTCTAGTCACCAGTCAATATTGCAACATCACAGCCACTGCTTTTTTTCAGTCTACTGTGTGACGCAAGATCTTAACTTGTCTAAATTTCTAAAAATTGTTCTTATGTTTTATTCATTGGCTGACAGAAATTTGCAGTTTGAGACTCTGGCCTCATTGTGAAGAGCCGGACCTCCTCAGACTCAGGGTTTTCCACGGCATTCAGTGCCCGTTTCCTACAGCCCTTCATTTCTGCAGG
Source organism: Pluvialis apricaria (assembly GCA_017639485.1). Taxonomy (NCBI): domain Eukaryota; kingdom Metazoa; phylum Chordata; class Aves; order Charadriiformes; family Charadriidae; genus Pluvialis; species Pluvialis apricaria. The sequence goes on from CM030009.1 coordinate 102,347,546, forward strand.
CTGTTGCTACTCCCAAGTCCTGGCCTGCCTGTAAATTGCTGTCTCGACCCAAGGAAATTTTGAACTTGTGTCTCTTTCAAATGGCAGTGCTGTCTCTTCCCTGGGTATACATGGAAACACAGATAAGGACTATCTGTGTCAGCTGTAATAATTCATTTTGGGCTTGTCAGAAAGCGGCTATCAGTATTCTTTCAGCAGTTGTGAGTGGTCCTGAGAGAACCCCACCAATGCTATCACAGGGTATTGTAGAGGTTTCTGTCCAAACCGAAACACATAGGGAGAGAACTGCTGTTTCCAAACTAATGTTACTAATTAGAAGGTACTTGTAAGAAACTAGACAAAAGGAAGCCTCAAACCAAAATTAAAAAGAAACAGGCCAGGAGTACTGTCATTTAAACCTTTTATTCAGTGTCTAATTCTCCAATGCTTACTCATAGCCGGTAGTGCTTAGTTACCCACACATGCTGGTAAATACTTGTTGAATAAATACTAACCAGAGATATCAGAAAGGGTTGCTACTTTAAGTCTGACTTTAATATATTTTTCATTTAAGGTTATCGACGTATCTGTTTGACGTTACCTTCAAAATGCTGTTATAACCTTAGAAACGTGCAGCAGACTCTGCACTAGAAAAATCCTCCCCGGTTCCATGTATTTGCATATGCTAATCTCTGCCAAGTTTGCTCCAAAATGAAAGGCTTTACATGGACATAAAAAAAAATAAAAATAAGCAAACAAACCCCAAACCTCAAGTCAGATCTCTGTATATATCTCACAGTTTAGAAGCGGGCAGCGGAGCTGCTAAATAGCCTGTATCCTGTTTCTCTTCAGTAGCAGCCCATTCATCTTCAGGTACAGAGCAGCCCGTTTACATGCTTCTGCCTCTTTTCTGCTTTATTTTTTCTACATAGCGTACGATGGCAAACCCATGTAAGCTAAATACGCACTTGAGCCAAGGAAACCTCACAGTTAGCAGACAATTTTCCTTTTGCCAGCCAGGAGAAGGTTCATTTTCACTGATAAAGTGTTCTTATAACCTATACATTTTATTTTTGGTGGTTCTTAAGGCAACATAGATTTGTACATTTGAGAAAAAAAAAAAAAACTAATGAAAACAAGGATAGTTTACATTTTTGAAAGGGTGAAAGGGAAGTGTACTGTAAGGGACTAGCTACATGGCCACAGGTGACTTAACTAGTAATTACTGCTCTGAAAATAATGTAAACACTTTTCCTTCAATAGCTCTCACTTTAATATGTCTGTAAGTGTACCCTGATATGGCAAGCCCAAATAATTATTTTTTTCTTTTAGTGCATTTCTAGTTTGTAAGACCACGTATACATTATAATAATACACATATGCAGGTTTATATATAAATATTTATATATTTATACAGACATACAAAAACACACACTGTGTATGTAGATGAAATTGCATGGGAATACACATATACATGAGCATATAAGTATAAATATACATATATATTGTAATTACATAGACATGTTATTTATACATGTAACATTTAGTAATCTAAATATCCATTTTTTTCAGAACTGACATTGTTCCTTCCTCAGATCTGAGGACTGTTAAAATTAAAATGCAGTAAAAGAGCAGGGGTTATAGGAGGGAGCATTTAGTGGAGCTGGGTACAGCCATCAATGTTTAGTGGGTTATCCAAGCCGAATCCCAGCTCTGAGTGTTTTAGGCTTTGTCCACCAGCAGTAAAGCAAAGCACCTATCTCACAAGGCAGGTGGAACTTCTCCAGAACTGAGAAGTACTCTATTCTCGCAGAGCACAGCTGCTTCACTGGTCAATGATACATTGCACTTTGTGGCAGTGGAAACCGTGGATCATTTTCCTTTCCACATCCCTAAAATCTGAAGTATTAATCCCATAAAAAGTATTAATCCCATAAAATGGTTGTCAGCCAGTACTGTGGCCTGTAGATTCCCTTGCCACATCAAAACACGTATTCCATTGCAAAAGCTGTTCCTAACTCAGGGTCAGAACTGTAACAGACAGTGGGATTAGCTCAAAATCAGTTGTAAATTCAAATGAACTAAAATCCTCTGTTTACTCCCCCTTAAAATCTTGTGCAATCCTGAATGAAGCAATGATGGCGTTAACTTTGTTATATGAAATTGTGGCAGTGTCAGAAGCAGTGGGAGCTGCACCTGCCCACCTACAGCAGGTTTGAGGGGACTTCTCCTGCCATGAGTGGTGCTCCCTTTGCCGCTGGGGCACAGAACCACTCAGCCCTGATTCATGGCTCCTTCTTCTGACCACTGGCAAGATGACGCTTATGCCATTAGAGTACAACATGAGTTAATTCATATGACGTAACTGCTTCTTAAATATATAGTTGTCGCAGTGCACTTTAGTACCACTTCCGAATTTATTACGTTAAGTGGAAATGAGCAGCATTCCTCTCATCTGCCTGGTTATTAGTGGCAATTAGTGTTTTCCAAAGTCGGCTATGGCTCTGCCATTACTACTGATGTGCTTATGGCTAGAGTGAAGTCCTAAACCCTTTCGCAGTTTTCAGTTTGTCTATATTTCTAGTTACTTTACAACATGCCCTCTTTCAGCTTTTTTTGATATTCTTTCCACTCCAGCTTCTGGAATTTGTATAAAAGCCACCGAGGTTTTTTTTCTTTTGAACCGAAGACACTGGGCTGGTGGAATTTCCTTTAACTGGAAGTATGCCTGGGTTTGTGGTTTTATTATTTGCACAGTTTTATATTGTCCTGTTTATTTACTCCCAAGCACAGGGAACGCTCCATTAATCATGGGAAATGGGCATTCGTTTCACCTCTTTAATTTACATTCAACTCTTTTTCTCACAGTTGAAAGGGACAAGGACTTCTCCCACCAGCGAAGGCACTACAAAGAGTTTCGCTTTGACCTTACTCAAATCCCGCATGGAGAGTCAGTGACAGCAGCCGAATTCCGAATATACAAAGACCGAAGCAACAGCCGCTTTGAGAACGAAACAATTCAGATTAGCATATACCAGATCATCAAGGAGTACCCAAACAGGTACCCCCTCAGCATGAACGTATCACGTGTTGAGTAATGTGTCGGGTTTCTATGTGAAGTAGGGAGACAATAGCTCATCATAAGCGTAGCCTCGGCAAGGCATCATCGCTGTCACTGTGGCTTGTGCAGTACTAATTCCTAGGCAACGACAACAAACCCTCAGCAAGAATAAAACCTATCTTCAGTGTAATTTATTCAAGGTTTACGGAGAGTTACGTGTCCAATCTCACCAAATAATGTGCCCATGCACAGAGGGGGTGAGGGGTCGCGTTCTCAGTGAGCAAATGGTGGAGTTGTATGTACAGCCTAAGTGTCTGAATTTGGGAAATGCACCGTTTGCTGATGCTGAGGTACTACCAGCCAAGATTCATTTAGCTCCTTAAAGGCAGATAGACTGTTCAACTTTGTTTATGTTTGAAGGAGTTTTTTTGCATGTTTTTTAATATTCTGCCAAATGCAATTAAAAGATAAAGTTGTGCGCTGGCTTTAAGATGACATGTGCACCATTAACACACATGGCTCACCATAACTGAAAATGAAAACAAATATGACATTACACATGAGCAAATCTCTGAATCTGAGTTTGCAGAGCTCTGTGTGTGACCTATTTCCAAGGCTCTGCAAGACCTGAGTCAATAAATGACTAGATTTCACCAGGCAAAGTAGATAAATACCTGAAAAATCCCATTAAAAACTAGTAGCAATTCCAAGATGATTCTGAAAAAAGCTACATTCACCCCAAATTTGCATTTTGAACTTAAATTGGCATATGTCTATTCTCAGAAAAGTGGAAGAAAAAAGGATTGTTTTGAGATAAACAAAAACTCTCCCTCATCTTGGAACAGATAAAATATTTCTGTCCTGGGGATGTTTAGCAAAAGCAAAGAAAATGGCAGCCAAAGCTTGCAGAGTATTCTGGAGAAAAAAAATGCCCCATCTGCCCCCAAAGGCTGGGCCAGAGTTCAAATCTCTTTTCTGCTCACAGAAGCCTGAGCTTGTACCTACCTTCCAGGTGAGATCTCTGAACATCACATATTTTTATGGCTGTAAATAGGGAATCAGTTCATATCAATGGAGCAGAACCAACAGGAGGGAAAGCACTCATCCTTCCAGAATGCCTTCTGCCTTCTTAGCAAATTTGGGCAGGAAAAAAACAGTGTGGGATTTTTTTTAACCTCTGTCTTCAGCTTGCAAAAATTATTTTGACATTCTAAAAGAAACTTCCCGGAGGAAGGAATGAAACGGGAAGGAAAAATCATATCTTTTGAAAGAGCACAGGTCAAGGCTAGGGTGATGAAAACTCTTCACCTGCAAACTCAACAGATTTTTCGAACAACTAACGGGAAAAGTTAGTTTTTCTAATCTGTTTGGTGTTTTCTTTGTTGGGTTTTGGGGATTTTTTTTAGTGTTTTCCCAGTAAGTGGTTTCTATTCTATTTCAGAGAAAGAAAAACTGCTTACTACTCTGAAGCAAGATCACTCTTCAGTATTATCTGACTTGTTAGAATGACAACTGTCTGTGTGAAATCGTTAAAGAATGATCTTGATTTCCTTCAATACATAAACATAAATTTATAAACATTTTATATTTCCATTTATAAACATAAAAGGCCATGCCTTCTAATGGAAGTATGATGCTGGAAACAGGGACATGCAATGATATACCACCCATTTGATATCACCCATACAACTACAGAAACTTCAGATGTAGATTGTTTCCTCTCCTATTGCTGATTTTGCCAGTCTTTACTCACATATGGAGTATATAGAGGTAAATGCCTCCGTGGGACAGGATGGGAGAAGATCACAGGCTCACCACTGTTCAAATTAGAAACATGGAACTTTTCCCAGCTGCATCTTGATACCTCCAGACAGAAGAACTCCCAATATTTTATCCTGTTTTGTTTTGTTTTGTTTTGCTTTCTAATAAAGCCTCAGCTTTTGCTTTGGGGCCCAGACTTCATTAGTGTTATTCTTGACTTTGTCACCCCAGGTTTGTCCTATGTAAGTACATGAAATTTTAGGTGCAAAATTTTCAGAAGCTGCAACTGCAGAATGTGAGGGTGAGAGAACTGTGAGGGTGGTGAGGCACTGGAACGGGTTGCCCAGATAAGTTGTGGATGCCCCATCCCTGGAGGTGTTCAAGGCCAGGCTGGATGGGGCTTTGAGCAACCTGGTCTGGTGGAAGGTGTCCCTGCCCATGGCAGGGGGGTTGGAACAAGATGGTCTTTAAGGTCCGTTCCAACCTAAACCATTCTATGATTCTGCAATGTCCCGCAGTCCTTACTAGAGCCATACCACAGCAAAACAGCTGTGTTTGACCCTGCTCCTCCTCCCTTCTTTGCTCTGAACAGGAAACATGGGTGTCTGACAGGGCTTTGCAATCCCAAACGCAGTCCTGCCATGCTTTCAGGCAAGGAGTGGTCAGGGTTTAGAGTTTCTGAGTTGCAGACTAAGGATTATGTTGTAGTCTTGGACATTTTTCTGTCTCTGTGGCAGCATGGCCACTGAAGCGTGCGTGTATTGAATTTGCTCGGAGTTTGCTGAAATGACAGTCTTTGGGATTGAAGTTTTCTATTCGTTCTAAGTAAGCGTGCAAAGCACAGCCTGTGGCAAGGCAAACTTTCCTACGCGGCCCTGCCAATGTACTCCTACCCGGATCTTTTCTCATGACGAAAGTAATGTAGTCCAACAGGCCAAATCCTTGTTCATGATCCAGTGGCAGCTAGCCACTAATTTAACTAAACCCCAAGGATTCTTCCCACATTAGGGAATCCTCAAGTGGCATTAAGATACTACAGCAGCTTCCTGGAATGAGGCGAGAGGTGAAGCAGCATTATGGGGATGGCCTATTACATAGTAATCGTGATTTGATCTAGTCGAAAACTTTGCTGGGTTTCAAGGAATATATAGATGGTTTATTCCACCTTTACTTCCTTAAGTGACCCAGGAGATCTGGAGCTTCTTAGACGTTCTGCCCGCAGTCTCTTTGCTGAGATTCTTGACTGTGGTAGCATTTCTGCTGTAGACAACTGGCCATTTGGGACCAGACTGAGATCACTAAACTTATACAGCCTCCATAAAGGTAAAGCCAATCAGCTGTATTCTGCCTGAATGTGTTCACTGTTGCATTTCAGCTATTTACGACATAATGCCTTACTTTTTTATTATGTGTTGTGGGCTATTTTTTAAATAGAAATATTTTTTGAAATTAGAGCCAAAATTTGCAGCTGTTTTTCATTTTAAGTGTGATCGGGTTTTTTTTCTTTTCACAGAATAAAGGAGAATTTTAAAATTAAAAATGTCACAAAATGTGATGAGAAATTTAAGTGAATGACACCAGCCAATGGGGGAATCCTGATCCCAGATCTCTCACTGCCTTCTCAGGGGACGGGTTTTCACCCTTTGCTTATATCAATTGTGAAAAAAGTTGGGTTTTTTTCCTGATGAATACTTTGAATTTCTGTAGTAAATTGCTGTTATGTGGCCTAAAAGATTAGGATTGGCCCGAACACATTTTCTCTGTTCTACTATATGTTCTCAAGAATCAGTTCTAGTTTTCTCTAGGTACCCACAACCAATTTTTGGTTCATTTGCTGAGTTAATGTGTAAGAACAATCTGCCTCTTTAAGTCTATTACCTCAGCCTGTGCCTCTATTACCTACACTGTGCTTGTAGGAAGGCAGACAAGAAGATTGACATATCAATGCCAAAGACACTTTGGCGTGAGTTTCTGCTGCAGTACAAAATAATGAAGTCACGCTGAGGAGAGATCCACAGGGGAAATTTGTCCTTTATAGGGGTTTCTGGACTGTACCATGAGTAGTGCCCTATTCTGATTTGGCATACAAGACATTGTGCATCCTGGCTTTTGATAACGTTTCATATCAGTCCCAGCAAAGTCTGGAGCTGAAAGAATCTATATGGGAAAACAATTATGTATTCGAGGAGGAGACAAGACAAATGTGAAATTACAGCACTGTGATATTGTAATATTTTATACTCCAAACAATTTTACAGTTTTCTATTAAAACTACTGAATGATACAAGAAATATTTATAAATAGACACCTTAAAGACTGTCACATTGAGAATTAAACCTTTCAGCTTTAAATTCCGATAAAACTGCTTATTAGAGAAAAAAGTTGGCATTTAAGACTCCAGAGAGTACTATTTATGAGCTTGTGGTACGTTGTTAATTTGTTCAGTGCTAGCATAACAGGTCAGGCTCTTTTGAATTGTAAGACTGTTTTCATGTTAGCTCCAGAGGGAGAACGTATGTTTTCTCCTGTGTGGTCATTAGCATAGTTCTACTAGAATGGGAGTGATAAGAGCCCAGCAAAAGATTATCCTTTAACAGAAGAAAAAAAGGTGACTTGAAAGAAAGCCCTTTCAATTTTCTTTTTTTGTTGTTGTTGTTTTTTGAGCTCTTTAACCTGATTCTGCAGATATTTCTCACATGTCAGTAAACATCTGCTTGTCATAGCTCATTTGGTCTTACTTTCCTGAGTGTTGAACAACCACAATTCCAAGAGCTACACAAGATGTTTATTCCAGTATCAGACCTTCTAGGTGCATTTACAGTGTTTAGTCTAGATAAGACAGTAACTTCCTATGATGGTGTTGTGATTAAGCAACATAAGAATACAGCGACAGAACCACTGTAATTTTAAGTCTACTTTTTATACACAAAGCCTGTGCAAATTTTTGTCTGTCTTACCTCTTTAAGTGTATATTCATGCAGTCTGTAAGGCAACAATATGATTCCAAGGTCTGTGTAAGCCAAGGCTGTCTTTAGTCAACTTGGACAGTCAAAATTTAGAATAAAATATTTTTTCTTGTATATTATTGTTTTGATTACTATTTATGGCAGAAAAGAAATAGGTTTCTATAACTATAGATTTAGGTTTAAAAGGCTAAATGGTGAAAACAGTTTTTAATAATGCGTGCTGCTTTGTAGAAGCATGTAAAATGAACCTGATGAGAGTTAAATATCTTGGGTTTAGTGTGGTCATTGTAGTAAATTATTTGTAATACAGATGTGGTTCTGGAACCAATTGTGTCAGGAGATATGTGAAAACAGAACAAATAAACGATCCATGCTAAACATTTAGTAACACGATTATATTAACTCCCCCGAGCAGCCCTTCTGAATTACTGGAAGATTTCATGGGAACAAATTTGAGAATATACCAGGGAACTGAGGGTTAAAATGTAATAATTACATTATTGAATAGATATATAATTTCTACTTTGATATAGAGACTTATTTTCTAAACATCTGTACTAATATGAAACTGTCTGAACTGTCATCTATTCATGTTTTGCCATATGATATAGCTGCTGTCATATGTTATTAATAACAGATTTTTTCAGTGACGCTATGCCTTTGAATTTTAGTTGAAATTGGAACGTGATTTTGACATTTTTTGTCTTTTACACTGAATGGTTTATAAAAGTTAATCTTCCTGAGACATTCTAGTGCTGAAAGATGAATCCTTTATACACAGCCTCAACTATATATTTTGTGTATTTATATCAGGAAGCTGGATTTTTCAGATTTTCCAGAGCTGTAGTTTTCACATGCTGAGACTCATTTCAGAAAGGCCTCTCAGGGGAAATACCTGTATTATACTTAACAATTACATGTTAGCTACAGCACATGCTGTACTGTGTCATGATGAGGATATGTCAAAGGATTATTCATTTGGACTCCAGGAAATTATTGTCAGCAAGGAAACTAAGGACAAAAAATAATATTTGAATGCCTTAACTCTATTTTCTTTAACTTAGGGATGCAGACTTGTTCCTGTTAGACACAAGAAAGGCTCAAGCTTCTGATGTGGGCTGGTTTGTGTTTGACATTACTGTGACCAGCAATCACTGGGTGATTAATCCACAGAATAATCTGGGCTTGCAACTCTGCGCTGAAACCGGGGACGGTAAGATCATAACTGTAGATTATAACACCGTATACGCTCTTGTCATCTCTTGCTGGGAACCTTTTTCTGGATGGGTGCTTTTTAACTTGATTGGGTGACAATTCAGGGTGAGTTTATAAGCAAAGAACACAAGTCTTATCCTGCCATAGCTATAGTCCGCAAGATTTCTATTACTCTTAATTCTGTAGAATATGGCAATTATAAAGATAACTGAATCAAGTTAAAATAAATGAAGTTTGGGACTAAATCTCCTACATACAAAATGAAGTTCTATTTTAATGTTCTTCCACTGATGATTACATTATGGAAACTCAAGCAGATTTGTGGAATTGTTATTTTAGGAAGTTTCTAAAGGCCTTTCTGGGCTGAAGCGTGGACAAAGGTATAAAAAAACCTCAGGACAGTTCAGGAGGTACCTCATAGCCACTGGTACTAATGTTGGAGAAAGGTTAACAACAGGGTAATGTGGGAATTGTTATTCTATCATTTGGGGAAAAAAAATTAATTTCAAAACTTTTTTATCTTGAAATGGGTTAAAAATTTGAAATCTTGAAAGTTTTAATTAGCTGAAAATTATAAATAATACTATCAAAACCAAAGGCGGAGCTGTGGGGATTTTAGTACAAATTTACTGGGCTACTACATTATTCACAGTTATGCTCTTCATTAAAAAGTGAAAATTCATCTCAATGCAAAATAATATTTTTAGAAGAAATGTTCTTTACTTAGACTTCTTTAGAAACTAATAAAAAGAGACTTATATACTGTTTCCTCTGTGATGGTTCACTTAATCCATACTACTTTACAAGCAAACATTCAGATTTAGCTCTTTCTTGTCAAAAAGCTTTTTATGTCAGTGGTCAAGGGATCTATGATGCTAGTTAATCTAAACCTCAGCTGACATAATGTTAATGAGTAGCAGAAGTAACCCTGGTGTAAGGATTAATATTTTTTTTCTTCTTTCTTTGTTCTGCCTACATTTTCTCATTGTTTTTGATCTGAATTCTCCCTCAGGCTCAACTGGGCTGTGAACAAAGCCTCTCATACTTTTTCAGCAAGTGCTCTGGCTGCTGGAGAGTTATGCAAAAACTGTCCTTCTTTAGGCTTGATGCTTAAAAAAGGGAGTTGGCAGGTTTGAAGCAGAGCGGATGGACATTACACCTAATATTGCCTATACGGCTGGAGTACGGTCAGTGGAAAAGGGAGGCAGCGATGCAAAGTAGACCATGTCCTTGCTGCGTTCAACCAGCCTCCAAAGGCACCGCACCTGAGCTTGGGCTGTACGGGGGAGCGACTCTGCTAGGCACCCTGGTTTTGTGAGCCCATTTTTAAGCCCTTAAAATTCTGGAGAGGTGACACTGCCGTCAGGCATACAAATTAGGTGGACTGGCTTCTGGCCAGCTTTCCTGCTCCAGAATAAACTCCATCCTTGACTTTTTTTCCAGGAGATTCAAGTACAGAAATTCTTGAAAATTAAATATCCATGAAAGGCATTCATTAAGAAACCCTGGAACCAGCAATTTGTTGGTTCTAGCCTCAAAATTATATCCGTTCAGTAAACAGCAGGCAAGTTTGTATGGGTAAAAGGAAACCTTTAGGTTAATACACTGAAGAAATTGTAAAAGAACAGTTTATGTAAATATTTCCCCTGTCCTACTCCCAAGATCAGAAAGGTGATAGATAATTTTCTATTTTAAATTCCAAAGCCACAGGCAGCTCTACCTTCTGCACCACACTTATTTGGATTTCTCAACACAGCTGCATGAGTGAGGAGGGAATTCCCCTCTTCCCTCACTTTCTGTTCCCTTTTCAGTTTATTCACGCAAGAAGAGTGCCCTTCTAGGGACTAAAGTTTTCAAAACTATAGGGGAAACCTGTGCTATACCACTTCAGCTTAGCATAAGGCAAATCATCCTTTCGTGCCCTTACAATTTTGCTCTTAAGGCTTTGATTATTTTTATTGGGTTGCTGTTACTTCTGGAAGCTATTAGAAACACCAGCAGTTGAATGACATGTTTGTGTACAGATGGAACATGAATTTTTATACATGACTCAGTATGTAGTGGACTCAATTTGTAACCCAGGGAACCCCACCCACCTTCCCTCCAACCAGTTTTCTGTGAAAGCTCAGAGACTGGTTCGAATCAACCGAAAAACTTCCCTTGGCTCAAGTGAACTTTAGGCCGTGCAGGTCTGAAGCACGTTTTTTCAGGCCTACAGCTGTCCACTGAGTTTACAGGAGGTAGAGGAGTTCTGCCCCCATAACTGGAGAGACATTTATGATAAGACCTGATCCATTAACCTTTCTATTGCAACAGAGCATTAAACTAAATGGGATTCTGTTAAGTCAGAGGATCCCTGTTTGAGGTATTCAGGCGCTGTGCTGGGGCCCTGGATAATCAAGTCTGTAAATACACACTAATTTTTAGATTTATTCATACAGCACCTTTAAAATGGGGTGCCAATAATTACTGAGTCTCCAGGGTGCTACTATATTATTACCATTAACAGTAATCTTTCTTACAGTTATCTTTCAGTGACTTTTTAAGCAATTACGTAGGTAGACATATTTCTTTGGTGATCCCTGAAGATGGTGCATAAATAATAATAATGTCTACATGAGGAATAAAAAAATTTGTAACTATTTAATATAACAGTGTGATAAAAACAACTTTGGAAGAATGTCTGGTTGTTGTAATTCATATTTTTCCCGTTTTGAAAATGCTGAAAAAGTACAAAAAGCCATATGACATTGGAATGTGTTTTCTTTTTTCTTTAAGACAGTATTTGGTATCATACGCCTCATTTTAGCATGAAATGTAGACTTTTTCTCTTAATGGGACGTTTTATTTTGAACAGTAAGAATAAAGGTTTGCATGACACATATGGAAGCTGTCAACATATAATGCACTGTTTCCCTGGGGCTGTGGTAAATTAAGGATCAGGTTTTTTTGATTCTCTTTTTTAATGTCTCCTCAACATTCTGCAGCATCCCCTTTTGGCCAGTTCCCTCCTTTTGACACCAAAACTCTCCATGGTGTTTAAAATGAGAGGTGCTCATTTTCACACTGATGGAAGTGCGGGTGTTAGATGAATTGCAGCATAAAATCAATCCAGATGCAGAAACAATTCAAAAAGCTCCATGTGACGCTTTTCCTGTATATATGCCATATGTCTCCTAAGACTTAAAACATGTTCCAGTGAATCAGCACCTTTGTATTGACATTTAACATTTTTATAATTGGAAGTTAGCAATGGTTTGAACATCACTTTTATTGGAGGAGTTTAAATAGCTGCAAGAGTACTCCTTTTGCTGTTTATAACATTGCTGAAGAGAATCTAGTATTGTCTACTGAAAATGGGAGAGGGAGATAACATGTTACGATGACTATTGGTGATCCACAGGATAAAACAAGTTCCAAATACACAGCTGTCAATACAACATCCTGGGTAGCACCCACAGCCATGTAGTTCTGCGCTTTTTCTTAGATTACTGCAGCTCCCAGTTATTTTCCATCCACCTCCACATGAGAGGGGAAGAAACTGGTGGTAACTTTGAAAAGCCCAAGCTGATTAAGGTGATTTCTGTTACCACACAGTCCTATGGAAGGTCTCTTTTGGCTTTCTTGCTGTTTGAGGTGGGCAGGCAGCAGGAATCCTCAGCTCCCCGACTCTGACTCCTACTTCAGGTATTTTTTTTCCCTCAGAGAAAAGAGAAACTTGAAAGAAATAGGTTCCTTGATCCAAGTGAAGTCTGGGGAAGGCAAATTTTCTCTCCAGCACGTATTTGGGTACGCTCTGACACGTCCCCTGGAAGGGGGTTTGGCTCCTAATCCTACATGCTACAGGAAGGATCGGTGAGGTCCTTCACCAGCGATGATGGGGGAGACATTAAGAGACACTCTCTCTTTTTTAGCCTCTCCTCCTTTAAGCATCAGCCTTCCAAGGTCCCTTTCTCCTACGAAGCCTTCAGAGAGGCAGCATGGCCACATCCTCTGTGTCGCAGAGGGTGGCTGGCTTGATTTCAACCCATAGCAACCTGTGGCAGCACCCTGGCTTCTTCAGGTAGTTGGCTGCATGCTGTACATTGAACTTGGCCTCACCTTGACAACACTAAATATTATCAATCTCATCCCAGGGTTGCCCCCCATCAACCTTGGTACCTAGCTTACATGACACGGTAGCCATCAGGTACTCTGGAGGATGCTGCTGGGTTGTTACATTTAAGTCTCTTGGATTTGGTATTTACAAGGCAAAGTATCAGGAGTGAGTTCACCTTCATTAGTGTCCTTACAGTGGGGGAATTTAGGATATATATATTTATATTGATATATATATGGACTTTGGCAGGCAATAGCTCTGCCTAAATTCTGAACCATCTGGAAGCCATATAGCCATGTTAGCACAGCACTGAACCCAAGCTAATATATCCTGCCCCTCAGCAGGTTTTATTAGCTTGGGCTCAAGCACTGCCTAAGTACAGCTACATGAGTTCTGGTTCAGAGCTGACTTTGGCCAAAGTTACATTAGTAAATTCAACATGCTCAGGAATACTGGGTTGTGAGATGAGCTGGAGGGATGACTCTCTGAGTCTCCAAAACAGCGTGACCCCATGGCAGCTGCCCCCGGGAGAGGTCCCTGCAGCACTGCCTTGGGGGGTTGGGGACTCTGCGGTGGAGCTGGCATAGGTCGTAAGTGCACCAGGAGCATCCTCCCACCCTGCACGGAGCAGACGATCCAGCTCCAGCATCTGGGAACACCCCTGGGCACTCTTTAATTTACTCAGAAAGGTGTAACCCCTGGTTCCAGCTGGGTCAGAAATACAATCAGCATTTTCTTGTGTCTGCTTGTAGCAAGCGATGTCAACACACCCTTTGTTAGTGAGGGCACACTTACTTTAAGCAGGAGGGTCAGGGAGGTCAGATGGGCTCCTGCCCCTTCTCCTGCCACCTCTGCATGCTGCTGCATGCTGGTCCCCCTCCACCCTGCTCCCTAGACAGATGAAGGATACATCTGCTTCTCAGCACCAGTATTTTCGAGATGATGGCATTTGTGCTTTGTTTCATTCAGAAGGCTTTTATCCATTTTATTCTTTGGTGGATCACCAATTAATCTAATCTCTCCTTGTTTTATTGTCTTCCCGAAAACATTTTAAACTGTGCAGAAAAGCCCTAGGATTCCCACAAACCATTCACAGTTTAAGTACATTAAATTGAAAGGATAAATCACGTACTTAGCAAGCATATTTGTGTATGATTACATCTGATTTTTTGTGTAAGCATACATGGTACTGCCACATTATACAGCATACTGTGGTTCCTAACATAGTCCCAAGTGTTTTCTTTATGAGCTTTATGAATACCAAAATCAACACAAAAAGATATTCAAAATTCCTTCAACTGAACTGAATCAAAACAACAAAATGTAAAATTTTAAAAACAAAAGCTAAATCTTTAGTTTTGACTAAAGCTGTGAAGCCTAGGAAATGCAGAGCAGACCATCCAAGACCACCCGTTTTTCAGAATTCCTTAAAACCTCCAGGGAGCAGAAGAGTTAATAAAACACATGAAGCTTGTTTCAAAAGCATATTTTATGTTGATATAGATAAATGGGTCCACCAAAGGAAAAGTTTGCATAACAGTTTATGTAGATGATACAATAGTGACAGTATAAAATACTTTGGAGTCAGATAGTTGAGGATGTCTTATATATGGACCATCACATTTGTGTTGTTAGGCTTTCTCTTCTCCTTTTTTTAATAAGCCTTCATTTAAGCTTTGGTAGCCAAACTCTACCTCAATTCTTTTGTTTCTCTGAAGTCCCATTGCTCTTAAAAGCACTGTTTAGGCATGAGAAACCACACAACTTCCTATCTAATTTTGGAAACTACTTTGTGAGCTTTCAGACTCAGAGCCTCAGGACAGTTTTTGCTCAAATATTAGATGTGATTGGACCTTGTATACTCAGGGTCTTTCACAGTATCACAGTATCACAGTATCGTCAGGGTTGGAAGGGACCTCTGGAGATCATCTAAGTCCAACCCCCCTGCCACAGCAGGGACACCTACAGCACATAAAAGACCTTCTTCAAAAGGCCTTTCCCAATCCTCATTTCAGATATCACTCCCCATGAGGAGGAAACCATAGGTGTGGCATTGGAAATTTTGTTTTTTTCAGCAAGCCAGGAATGAATTCTCAATGTCACTAAAGTTTTCATTTATATCTACAAATATATAAAATTATTACCAAAATAACGTCTGTGACCTAGCAGTAGTGGTTAATCTGTAAAATGTGTCTTGTGGCTTGTTGAACACTTTTGAAAGTAAATAAGTGCTTGTTTTTCATAACAAAATGAGTGGTTTGCTGCAGTTCGATGACTCAGGACAAAATAATGGATCTTGGAATCACTCATTGTCCTGTGTTGCCAGTGTAAATCTGGCCAAGATGCATAATGGTTGAAAGCTCTTGCAAAATTAGTGTCTGCTCAATGCCTTGCATAAAATATATACTGCCTGAGGAGAGACAGCCAAGTCACAAATCTTACCACTGTCATTGGCATCCACACTGGCGATCTCAGAAGAAGTCAGCTTTCTGAATGTCATGAAAAACGAGGCAATGCCTCCAGGTCAGGACTGTGAGACAGATTGTTATTAAAAGCTTGAAGGATTCTTGCATTTCCATTTGCAGCAGCTGGGGGGGAAAAGTGAACTTTTAAGACGGAACTTGATCAGTTCATGAAAAGAATTGTGTGATATGACTGCATGTCACAGCAGAAAAACAGACATAGTGACACAGCAAATAGCTCCACCGTTACGATCCTGACTGCTATTCCTATTCTGTTGATAAAAAAAAAAAAAGACCAAAATCATCAGAATTGTCGAGGTAGCACCTTTTTATAAGCTGAACTTTACAGTTATTTTTGCAGCAGCGATTCCTTTATTGTAAGGAGACAGAGCATGAAAAGGCAGATAATATTCATTCAGTTCAGTCAGTCAAACCGGCACTTCCATACAACCTTTTATGCAAACTGCTAAGGGCACTTTACTATCAAATAGAATAAAAGCCAAAAATAAGTTTAAATGCCAAGTCAAACAAATACATCTTGCCAAAGACTCAGAATCATATGAATAAGGACTAAGGAGTTCAGCAGATTTGGAACATAATGCTTTAAATAAGTCTTAGTCTCCAAATATACCTGTCAATATGGAGAAGAGAGAATAAATTATCATAGCAGGATTGAGAAGTGCATGCCAGAATGTGAGGAATACAAAGGCTCTGGACTGCCCCCGCACAGACTTAAGTCCATCTGTTATGCTTATTTGTTTTTTCTAGGTGTAGGGGCAATTGCAGTGCTTAGGTTCAGTGGAGCAGGCGCTAGCTGACTGCTGGTTTCTCACAGCTTCTTCTTCTTTTCTTCTGAAGTCTGAAGAAAAGTCTTTGAAATTCTCAGAATTAAAGATACAATGGAAGTATAAAACCAAACCCATTTTTCAGAAAGCTTGACCACGCTCAATTCTTGTTCAGAGATGCTCAAGAGAAGCAGAGACACACCTTGCTGTTTTGGTTTTACCAGCTTCATGTGGGTGAAGATCTGAGGGAAGGTGTAGTTAAGCAGGCCAGCCTGAGTCATTCAGCTGATTTTAGAAAATATTGCTCTAATACCACAGTATGGAACAACTCTGTGCTGGAGAGACTTGGATTTTCAGTTGTCATCGAGCCGACAGTTTTCTAAATGCTTACAAGAAATGACAGACTAAAACCACTTACTAAAAATGGAGCCCATGAATGCTTCTTGCTACAAAGGCCAGTTCAGGTTAGGGTAAGATTTTTCTTACTGTATTCTGAAATCCACACTATGAACAAAGGTGAGGATGACCGAAAAGGCCACAGCACACAGATGGAGCTAATGCTGTGGCAGAAAGTTTGGTGCATTTCAGAGAAGATACTCTGAAATACCTCCTGTTCAGGAAGGGGCAAAGCTTTGTGTTCCTAGACTGAAGAAAATCTCCCCACACACACACTTTCTTTCTTTTCTTTTTTTTTTTTTTTTTAATAAAGGATAATAGAAGTTTTGTAAATGCAAACTTTCTTTTGCACAGAAGCAACCTAAAATGGAGACAACATATGTGCTTTGAATTTCCAAACCAAACAGTTCAGAGATCCTCCTCAGAAGAAATATAGCATCTCAAGGGCAGTGTATATTTTGATTGCTTCGTCTTCTGAAAGTTGCAGTTGAGCTAAGGTATATGATAAACCGAGAGAGAAAAGTTTAATGATGGACCCACAGAAGCCAATAAAAGTTTTCTTGTTGACTGCAGTAGAAGCAGATTCAGTGCACATACCATTCATGAATTGAACAAATGGGTCCTAAAAGCTCAGTTTGGCTGCTTGATCAAGCAAATAAAGGAATAAAGTCACATAAGCTGTTTCTGTGTGTAAAAAGGCTGTGGGTTACAGGATTAATTTTTTATAGCATATCTCTATACCCTGAATAACCAAGTAAGCCTTAACTTGTGGAATCTTAATAGCCATCTCATTGCTGAAGTCTAAAGGAAACCCAGAGGAAACTTAATAATATTAAAAGTTATTTTAAAGGGAGTTCACATTGGTTTGAAGGATATTTTGCTTCGCACACAATATCCACCATTGTAAATTCAGAGAACCTAGATTTAAATTCAGAAAACCTCCACACATCTTTACAGCCCTCAGTATATAAATCTAATAGTATTCTTAAAACGTCGACTGGTAAGGTATTAATCTTTTACAGATAAAATTAAAATTCTGAAAGTCATTGGAACAAAAAATAAAGAAAAATAGTAAAAATATTCCCTCTAGAAATGAGGGGAAACTTGGAACTTTGTGGTAAGAGGCTAGTTTGTCCATGTTGCAATGAATAGAGAATAGTCTGTACAGTTTTTCATATCTGACTTGCAAGAGAAGATTGGAACATATAGAAATTAATGTTGCTGAATTATTTAATAGTAACTCAAACACATGAAAAGAAGAATTAAAGAAACACAAGACTAAAAAGCCATTTAAAATGAAATCAGAAGCTTCAACAAATATAGTTTTCCCTTGCAGTCAAAAAAGTAATTATCAAAATTGTTCAGAATATGTTGCCAATTACTCTGCTCCATAACTGCTAACTTTCTCAGTTCTTCTCCTGCCTTTGCTGGGCTCTCTGTCACTGGAAACATCTTAAACCAATTTAAAGTGCTACACCTGAATAAACATGTTGTAAAAGTGTTTATGTATTGAAGTGGGTCAGTTCAAGGTATGGTATTTGGCTGGAACTTCTAATTTCTCTTTTTACTGCAAAAGGGCTGCCAGAAGGAGGAAGTCTGAGCTGAATTAATACATTTGTTACAGTGGAAGTAGAATGGAAACTACTTTAACCACAAATCAAACTGCCTCTTTCATTTACGCCAGTGATAGAGTTTTTCTAAGAAATATAGACTCTGGCGTACAGCCACTGTAAGTTTGTGTTTGAAAAGGAAACCTATATGCTTATTTCTATAAGGTTTACTCCTATGCTTATTTGCAAGTTCTTTTTCAGGATGATTGAGTTAACGGTATTATACGTTTGTGAGGCAGATGCTCCTTCGCCGCCCGCGTAGCAAACTTTTCCAGTCGGTTTAGAAGAATCCCCAGGCGCCCCGATGCAGTGCCTGTGCCCGTACCTTCCCATTTAAAGGACCTCTGTGTCCCCCACCCAGCACAGCTGCACAGCTTCACATGACACTGTCTCATTTTCTGACGGTTGAAGGGCTCTGCATAATACACGTACGCACAAAAGTGTTTATGCTGCCAAAATAAATTCTGTTAAGAGCAAGGGTTTATTTGTTAAAATGTCACTGATGCAGTTTCAGTGACTTGTTTTGCTTTCTTTTCTTTTACTGAGGTTTAGATCCTATAATATAGTGAGGTTACCGCACAGTCCTGACTGAACAAATATTTTAAAGAAATATGCACATCCCCTGGGAATGGAACCAGAGTCAATAATGTACATATTTCAAACTCTGTTCTCTTGAACGACTGAATGCCTTCCTACCTTTACTAGTGAGTGAACATCAGTTTGAGTAACACTGCACAATATTTATTTTTAAAGCAGAAGTATATTTATTATCTACACTTCTCTTTGCTACTGATTTGCTTCGGGGATATAAGGTTCCACATCTCACACTCAAGCGATGCAAAAATTAGATGGCCATATTACATTATCCTTTTGGTAGCCTACAGACGTTAATGGGGCTCATTTATTTTTCAGCTCTATAGATGTGTACAAGAGACTAAATTAAAATGCCTGTGTAATTAATAAGATATATACCACACAAAGACTGCAATCTTATGCAGTGACAAACTACCTGTAAAGTTGTTGAAACTTTTGTAAATTGTTGAATTTTTTGTCTTTTACTTTCCATTCAACAAAATGAGGTTAGGATTCTTAATCACATAAATACTGTGAAATTCATGATTATGGGCAAAATGCTTGCCATGCTTCAGTCAGCAGTTGAATTCCCACAGTGGCTTCAGGAGGGGCAGTTCACCTTTTAACTTACTATTTCCATTACTTTATAGGTCGAAGTATCAATGTTAAATCTGCTGGCCTGATTGGAAGACATGGGCCTCAGTCAAAGCAACCATTCATGGTTGCATTCTTCAAGGCAAGTGAAGTCCTTTTCCGTTCTGTCAGAGCAGCCAACAATAAAAGGAAAAATCAGAACCGCAACAAATCCAGTAGTCATCAGGAGTCTTCTAGGATGCCAAGTGTTGGGGGTAAGATGAAGCTACGATTTACTAGTCTGTTTAGGGGAGTTATGGGCACCTGCTCAAACGCAGTGGAGTCACAGCAGCTCAACAAAATGCTGCTCATTGGCTGAACTGTCAGAAACTGTGCTCCTGCTCCATTTCTACCTGCCTACTCCCTAGCTTTGCTTAAACCTCTTTTGTTATGTTGGCCCTGAGCATGATCTACCTTCTCTGAGTCAGGTGACTTACATGTATCTCGGGCTCCTGGATGGTGAAAAGCCCAAGTAGTTTGGCAAAGGCTGTATCTGAGCTTGAATCTAGTCCTGTGTAGTAGGCAACTGGACGAGACGTTTGCTACACATGACAAAAAGCTAGAGAGAGTAGAGAGAAGGGTTGCACCCCAACTGCTTGTCTAGGAAGCCTTAGCGAAAGACAGCCTTTGGACTCTTGTTTAACTGCCTTTCAGCTGAAGAAGCCAAGATGCAACACAAAAATCTGAATACTGGAAACGAGGAGCCTTAACCAATCTATGAAATTGTAAACTGTTTATGAATTCAGGCCAGCTGACACATAATGATGTAAATACACAGTGCATCCCTGAACGGAATGAATTTGATCCCTTGTTTACCTGAAAGGTACTGACAATAATGCATGTGAAAATGTTGTTAGTCCCATTAGAGCCTGGAATAAGTTTTGCTCCAGTTCTTTCCTGAAATGCTCCTTTCAGCTGCAGGCACAAAGGCACTTTCTAAGTATTCTCACTTTTGAACAAACATTTCTACTTTTTGGGGACAGGGTGTGAAAATGTATCTTTCCAAAAGCACGGCAGATCTAGAACCAGCATATCAAAACCTCAATATAGATGCTATTCTTAAGCCTCATGTATATCTACAAGTAAGCAAATTAGTATTTAGAGGAAAGAATTCAGCTCTGGAGAGGAACTCATCTATTTGAGGAGAACCATTATGAGCATTATGTATTACTTATATCCATCTCAGAACCTTGAACGTGGCATATTAGAGACCCCTCTAATATAATGCATAAGCCTGTCCCTGATCTTCTGCACAAGGATGAATTTTGCCTTAACAACCACAAACCGCTATTGAGTTGCTAAAGGAATAATAGAAGTTATTTGAATAGCTTTATAAACTTATTTGAAGTTTACCTGGTGATGTACTGGAATAAAATCCCACTTTAAGGTTAAAAATGAGTCTTAAAGCATATCTGGAAAAAATATTAATACACGGCACTTCAGTAGTGGGCTCAATTTTATTTGCATATGATGCATAGGTAGAAATAATACTGTCCTATATCTCTAGTTTCCGCTGAGGACCTGAAGCATAGTTATTTCTAGGGCAGATGACTTAGAGAGATGCACATGTTCCCTCTGAGGACCCCAGCTTTTTAAAAGCCCTTGACATCTGTTAAGGCACCAGAGATCTTTATTTAAATCTGGGTTTTGTTTTGTTTGTTTGTTTTTTTAATATTGTCAAGTTTTCTGACGTTCTCTATAGCTATAGTACAAATGGCTCATCTGCACAATTAACTTCTAACCTCTTATTGATCAATATTGCAGGGGAGCAGTTACAAATAAATCATAGAATCATAGAATGGTTTAGGTTGGAAGGGACCTTGAAGATCATCGAGTTCCAACCCCCCTGCCACAGAAGTCCCAAACTAGACAATTTTAGCTTGGTACTAGTGAAAAAAAAAAGAAATTACATGCTCTTTTAAGGCTTTTTTAAAATTATTCATTATTTATAAAGTGGTATTGACTAAACATTCTCTCTTCATTAACTGCTTAAACTTTAGATTTTTTGAAACAATGCAGGCTAAAAATTGACTGAGCATCTTGTAACTCAGATGTGGTTTAAACATGCACATCAGTTAAGCTTGCTAGCTGATGCTCGTTCTAAATTTATTCACTTCAGTAATGAATTAATTTTTTCTGCAGTAACTGTTCCTTCTATTTTACTGCTATTGCATGATGCATTTCCCTATTTTTGTAAAAGGGCTTTGGACTTAATAACACAACATGAGGGTGGGTTTTTTGTTTGTTTGTTTTTAAGTACAGTCAAACATGGTCTGTGCAACTGCATTTGCTCCAAAATACAATCTCTTACATCAAGGGTAAGTAATGCTCTCTCTGCACAAAAAATATTTTAAAAGATTTTTCATATTTCCTGGAAAATGTCTACTAATTTTGAGAATTACCTTATTTTGGGGGAGGTGAAAATCATTGAAGTATACTTTACACACAAGATACCTAAATATAATACTTTCAGATTGAAGCCCATGTTTCTAGTCCATGAGGAAATGAGAATTGAGCAGATTTTTTAAGCGTCCTTGATTATAGCAGGAAAGCTGAACACAAGCTCCCTGCTGGTTTAACCTGGGAAAAACTCAACCTTAACACATGGCAGCAAGTTGCATCGGCATGAAGACTTCTCAGGAAGAGCTGTCTGTATGTGTCAAAACACCTGTCAACCTCATCTGTGCATCCAGTTGTGCTCCAGGTCTGTTATAAAACAAGAAAAATCAGAACATCTCTAGTGAAATGAGCATTATGAAAAAAAATTTCTCCTAACCTCTTTAGATCTCCAGACTGCATAAGCATAGAGGTGCATCACTATATATGTTGATCCATGCCAGATCTGTGTCAAAAGTTGCAGTTCAAGAAAACCATACTGTGAAAACAAAATTAGGTTAAGAAGCAACTGCACATGAAGTTGCATCAAAGGCAGGGGCAGCGTCCTCTGACTGGAGATGGAGGCAGCAAAGTATGGGCAGGCTGGAATAAGTGGCAAAGCTGAAGTAACCACAGCCTCACACAGCAATGTCCTCCATAGCAAAACCGCTTGGAGGAGTAGCTCATGCACCATGGCAAATCAGCTTCCATGAGCTTTCCTTGCAGTTTGCCTCAACAGTCCTCATATCGCAAAAATCTTCTTTTATCTGGGTGCTACTAATGATCAGTGATGGGACTTTTCACACTATAAGTGATTCAAAACACTTTTTCTTTTAATAACTATTGCAACAACACTCATTAAAATCTGCAGATGAGCACACTGATGGCTACAAAGGCAACGTGCAGATTCTATCCAGATACTTCACTGTCCAAAAAAGACGTGAAGGAGAGAACACATTCTTATTCCCAGATCTTCACATCTTCACAGAATACAGGCAGAGTTCTTCCATGGGAAGAGCCTGTTTCAGGGGAAAGCTATGCTCTTCTCCTTCTCTTCACCAGACCCATGAACTGTACAAGTGCAGTGCATATGTGTAACCCTGCAGGCTTGTGAGAGAAGGTCGATTCTCCTAGTTCTCTATAGCTTCCAGTAATGAGCAGCGCTTTAAAAGTATAATTCATCTCTTCATATTTAAACCAAAGAAAAACCCCCAAAATTCAACCCATCATCTTCCTCACGATGGCCTGTCAATAGACCATATTCAATTCTCGTTCACCCCCTGATGCAAGACATTGTTGATGCATGTGACAAGAGTGATGGGCAAACGTAATTGTATGATGTAAGTCCCTGTTTCTAAGCTTATTCCATAATCTTATATCTACAGCACCTAAGTCAGACACTGACAGTCAAAAATGCTCATCTATATGGCCAGGTTATGTAGCCAGACCCAGATAGGTATGCTGTCATTTATATGTCACAGGCTCCGGTTATACTTCTCTATGCACATCAATCCCAACTTTACTACAGTCATGCCTTCTTTTTCTCCTTGCTTTTTCCTTCTTCCTTTTCTGTTTCTATTTCCCCTTTTTTTCCTTTTTCTTTTTTTTTCCTCTTCCTCCTTCCCTTTGTCTTTACCTTTTGACCTCTTCTTTTTGCCTCTTGCCTTTTGTCTTTTGTCTTCTTCCTTTTGCTGCCTTCTTTTCTGTTTTCAAATGTCAGTGATTAAATTTACTGTATTCACAGCACATCAAAAAGGGAAGCCCCACTGGGCAACTCAGTTCTTCCCTTCCAATAGACAACACATTTTTTGAATTATTCATGAAGATATGCATAAACACAACATGAAGAAAATAAAATCTATATGTGACAGTTATTATAACAGCTGGGCAAATGTTGACAGATTTGGGGTCAGCATGCCTGTATTGCTAAGAACTTCAAGACAAGATGACATCAATGCAGTGCAAAGACAGACACATTACACTTAGCATTCAGACTCCACCTGCCTGCTATGCATAGAGGATTGAACTGTTTATTACTTACCCAGTTGTATTTTTGTCAAAATGTAGATAAAAGGAAAAACAAATCAAAACAAGACAACTTGTTCCCAAAGTACATCACATAACTCTTCCTTAAAACAAAGTCTGGCTTAATTTTTCTTTTAACAACATCTAGAAAGAATTACGATATAATTGGGCACAAGAGTATATACACATTTAAATATTGAATAGTGACTTACACCAGGAAACTCAAAAACAAAGCTACATAATTTTTGTTCATAATGCAGTGAGATCAAAAGAAAAAACAATACTTAACTCTGCATTTCCTGTACTTTATTGGTTGGTGTCACACTAATTAATTAAAAACACAGTACTTTTGTGATAGTATATATGGTCATGTCTATCTGTCTTTATTTCCCTTGGAAAAAAAAAACCAACCTCATGAAAATTCTTATAAATATATTTTCTTGCCCTCCTTCCACAGCCTTTTCTGCTACGTAGGGGTTTGGACCCCAACTGCAGTTCCTGAATAGCTGAGGAACAATGTTTTCTTAGTCACAATAGCCTACGGTTTTGATTCTTGACAGAATAAGCATGTGGGCCTTGAAGCTACAGTATGTGAAATTGGATCCTTGGCAACAGTTCGTATTATAAATGTCACATTTGATACTTGTATGAAAAGTTACATTACACACATTTGTCTTATATGAAAGATAGAATTCAAGGAAGAAATACCGACTTGCCTGAGTCTCACTTTCTTCATAGGTGTATGGGTTAGATGGTTTTCAGATAGATGTCTGCATATGAAATACAGATGATATTATCAGGTGTCCTGGTGTGACCGTTCACCCACCACTGCTTAACCTATATTCAAATAATTCAGAGTATTGAGACAATGAAGACATCTATGTGATGACTTACATATTTATTATTCAGCCTTTCTCCTTTAGCTGTAGGGACTTCTGCTAGATCCTGGTGCTAAAACTTCTGTACATATTCGTATATATGAAAATTTCATGACTGAGAGAAAACTGGCAAAAGCAATCTTCAGCTTTCATTTGTTTGCCTGCTTGGGTGTGATCTCAAACCAGATTGTGACTTTCCCAACTTTCTCATCTGCATTTCTTTCCCACATTTTTCCGTCACAGATTTTTGCAAAGTGACTTGCATTCTATACCACTGAATTTTAAATTCTCACTAATAGCTAAAACAGAAAAGCTCAATATTTACCTCCTATAAGCACTGATATTAGTTGAAATCAGTATACAGATGCCTGTAAAGAGTGATCAGTGAAACACAGTTCTATTTTTTTTAAGTTAAAATTCCTTTACTCTCTACTACCTTCGCCTTACTTCTAATGTGTGTGCAGAACATACTAGATTATTACAGAAAACTCAGCACAAAGGATGACTCAGACTTCTTGGTTTTCTTCAAGGCATATAGATTTTTGAAAACTTGTGGTGTCCTATGGTATCCTTCCTTGCTTCCAGTGGCTACTCCAGAAGGACACAGGACTCACATAGGATGTGGGTATATATTTTGACCCCACATGCCCTGGGGCAACTGAGAGTATCTGAGATGGCAGCAAGTAACTAACTACCTGTGGAGAACCTTTAATGACTGTCATTGAAAATCAGACCATGAAGGGCTAGGAAAATATCATAGGAAAGAAGGTAGTATTCATCTTTAAAAAGGAATAAGGATTTGGGATATTATAGTTTAGAAAGCCTAACTTAACATCCCTGGTGGTACTGGAAAAAGTTATTTAGTACTGCAAATGGATCTATCTTGACTTGTGCACAGCTTTTGACACAGTTTCAGGAGGCGTTTATTCAGGGGGTATATTCAACATAAAGTAGGTGCACAGCCTGTTAAAAGAAAAAGAAGCAGCATATTCAAGGAGCATGCTACCAATAAGAGTAAAATTTGGGTGGGTATTTTGAATGACATCTCATTGAGCCTCTTCTGGATCTGATTCAGTCCAACATTTTGTTGGTAATTTGGATGATGGATCACTCCTTCCAGATCTGGTATCCTCTGTGAACTTGCAGAGAGCACACTCTGTTCTATTGTCCAGGTCACTAATAAAGACATTAATCGGTATTGGCACCAGTACTGATCCTTTAGAGACATCCCCAGTAACCAGCTGCCAGCTGGACTTTGTACCACTGATCACAACCCTCTGAGCAGCCCAGCCAAGTTTCCACCCATTATATTCTTTACCTATCCAAACCATTTCTGACCAATTTGGCCCTAAGAATACTGTGGAAGACAATATCAAAAATCTTCCTAAAAGCAAAGCGAACAACACCCAGTGCTCTTCAAAAGCCCACAAAGCTAGTCAGCTCATCACAGAAAACAATCAGGTTGGTTAGGCACAGTTTGGATTAGTAAATCCTTGCTGACTGTTCCCAAACACCTTCTTGTCCTTCACGTGCCTGGAGACAGCTTCCAGGAGAATTTGCTCCACAGACTTCCCAGAAACTGAGTTTAAGCTGATTGCCCTTCTTGAAGATGGGTGCGACATTTTCCATTTTTGAATCATCAGAAATATCCTCCAGTCACGATGAACACTCAAAGATGTCAGGGAGTGACTTTGCAATTATGTTGGTCAGCTCATTCCCCACCCTGAAATTCGTCCGTTCTGCTCACATGTACTTGTGTATCTTCAGTTTGCTTAAGTGGCTCCTAACCCTATTTCTTTTACTGTGGGCAGAACTTCAGTCACTAGGCTGAGGGACTTGGGAGTCCTGAGGGTAAATCTTGCCAGTAAAAAACAAGACAAAAAAGTCATTGGGTACCTTAACCTTTTCTGAGTTCTTCATGTTGACCTTCACATCCCTCACAAGTTTCAACTCCAGCTAAGATTTACCTTTCCTAATGTCAATCCCTGTGTGTTCAGGCAATATGTTTATATTATTTCTGTGTAGCAGAATCCCAATTCCACATTGCTTTTACTTCCTACTTGAATTTGAGCTCAGTCAAGAGTTTCCTATTCAGTCACAGTGGCTTCATGCCATATTTGCTTGACCTGCACATGAGAGTGGACTTACCTTGTGCTTCTCTCAGAGATTTTCCTGGGAGATGACCCAGCTCTCCTGGTTTCCTTTGCCCTCCAGTCCAGTCTGCCATGAGACCATGTGAAGAAGACCTCTGAACAAGCTGAAATCTGTCCTTCTGAAGTCCAGGGTTGCAATGCTGTTGTTGATCTTGGTTATCTCTCAGAACCTTTTAACTCCACCGTATCGTGGTTGCTGTGGTTCTCATCAACATCCTCACCCCCAACCTGTTCTTTATTCATGGACTTGCATAAACGGAACATAATCCTAAGGTGTCTAGGCAGGAATATATGAAAAAGGGATCTGAAGCTGATAATTTGACGGTGTGGTTTTGCTGCAAAACTCCTGTTCTGGAATATACGGATAGAAAATAATCTGGAAATTGTAGGAAATAATTATTTTATTGAACACACTGTGTTCAGTTTTGGCCATCACACCTTCAGAAAGACACAGAGAAACTGAAGAGAACCCAGAGAAGTAATGATAGCATAGATCAGGACAGCTGACGAGAAGCAGTTGGTAGATTTGCAGAAAA
This sequence comes from Pluvialis apricaria, assembly GCA_017639485.1. Lineage (NCBI taxonomy): Eukaryota > Metazoa > Chordata > Aves > Charadriiformes > Charadriidae > Pluvialis > Pluvialis apricaria. The sequence continues at coordinate 102,375,054 of CM030009.1, forward strand.
GCTCCTTTAGGCCAGCTACTAGGAAGAGTTTTCTGCAAGGATAGTGAAGTACTACGATGGGTTATCTCACAGACTTTAGAACTCCCTTCCTCTCATTTTATGTGAAAAAGGTCTCTCTCTTAATTTTTCAGGAATTTTTCAACAGAGCGCCTCCCATCCCAGCCTCAAGTCTTTTAATGTTCAAAAACTGTTCCTAAAAAAAATGCTATTCCTGAAAATGAAGATTTTGTTTCTTTTTCAGTGTCTTTCTTGCTTGCTTTTGTGTTGTTGTTGTTGTTGTGAATTTCAGCCAACCTTTTTTCCTTTTTTTTTTTTTCCTGCCAGAACAGCTATTTTGGTTCAAAAAAGCCACTTTAAGCATTCTTGAAATGGAACCAGAGGAGACAGACTGTCCTCCCTGCTCCATCGCATGCCTCACTGATGGCATCATTTGAATAGCGCTTTAAACCAACTCTGGGATGCTAATGTGGTGAAGCCATGACCTTATTCCCTTCCTTTCCTGTTACTCAAGGGCAGTAAGGAACAAGTACTAGATTTTCTCCAGGATTAAGATTGTCCCAGAGAAGCATGTATGGAAGGTTCACTGTGTCCTTCTATCCTGACACATCTCTAACAGTGCAGAAACATTCAGGCCTTTAAAAAACATCTGTTAGGCTACTTGTTTACACTAGTATTGTCAACAAAAGATCATCAAGTGGTGAATATTTCCTGGAAATATGGTAAAAAATGAAAGAGTGCAAAATGTGCTAATGTTTAAATAACAGACTTTTGGAAATTCTGTTGTTTCAGGGCAATTTTTATCATTGTTAACTTATCTTTTGAATTGGGCTACTTTCTTTATCTGGCAATTAAACTTGTGCCAACATACAGGTGAATTCCCTGTATCTTGGATCAAGCTCTCACTTGTCCTCCTTTGATTACCTGTGTGCATATTGTCAGAGTTGTTACCTAGCTCCCAGCACATAGACATCTTGTAAACCTGTTTCCCCTAATGCTGAGTGCATCGTTTTTTCTGTGTACACAAACTGTATCAGGCTGACACTGCTGATTCTGTGTTTCCAGGTTTACACTGCCTTTACGACCAAGCCTAGAATATAAATGATAATATGTGTGCTCCTTTTGTTTGTGCAATTTGCTCAGGAGCTCAAAAATAGCTAAATCTTGTTGGTTCTACCAATGCTTCTAAACAATTTCTTATTATTATTTTCTTCCTGTAGATTATAACACGAGCGAGCAAAAGCAAGCATGTAAGAAACATGAACTTTACGTGAGTTTCCGAGACTTAGGATGGCAGGTATGATTATAAATGCTGTTTCCTGTTAATTCCAATTGGGACAACCTATTTTACAGTCCCCTATTATTTACAGTCTGTTTTCTTTATGGTAATTGGTATTTCACTGATGAGAGACAAATTCTTTCAATGCATTTTGTAATGAATCCCTATCACTATCGCTTTACCTTTTTTGGCTGTTGTTCTCTCAATGATTTTGCAAACATTAATGGCTTTAAGATCTGGATTCATTCACACAAAGATAAATCTGAACTATTATTCAAGGTACGAATAGATCTGCAGTAAATGAAACCAAAATCCCCCACAGTGAGCAATGGAACTTTTGAAATTTGCGCTTGAATTCTCCCAGGTTCAATGCTGTCTACTGCAGGTCAGAGAGATTTCACTGGGTCTGTAGGGAGCTAGAGCTTAGATCACCGATACCATAACACCATCAGCAGCCTATAACCCAGACATATTGCATATGTAGGTAAGAACACAGAGATGGCTGTCTGTGGATTTCACATTTAGCTGAATTATTTTAAAACAATTCTCCATGAGCAGAACAAGTCTACAAGGAGAAAAAGTGTGCTGTCTCTTTAGTGACAGCTCATTCTTTACACATCCAGCTCAGATTCTCATATGGCCTCATTACTCTGCCTGACTTTTTGTAGTATGTTTATCCTCACAGCAGCCTGAAGTAGGCAGAGACTGTTTTCCCAAGTCTGCAGAGCATAATCGCCCTGTCCACAGCCACAGAGCAGGCTTGTGGTATTGACCTGAACACAGGCTACTGAACAAGTGAGCCGTTGTCTCTCTGTAGATCACAGATTTTTCCAGGTACCACCAGTTTTTTCATTTTTTGAAACAGTGAATTCTGGTATGCCCCAAGATGTGCAAGGCTCTCAGATTAGTCATTCAAGGTGGCCATAGAGAAGAGGAAATCTATTTTTTTCGCAAAAAAATACTTGAAGAATTCAAAGTTTCAGTTGGAAAGCCAAAGCTATGCTGAACAATATTTGACCAGTGAAACTCAGGGTGACATGAGATAAAAAGAAACAAAACCCAAGAAGTAGGTACTTGATCCACTCTGCCCTTCCCACAGCACCTCCATTACCTTTGCCTGGCAATGGAGGAAATCAGCAAATTAAACACATAGCTTTTATTAACATTTTAAAATATTTTCCCTTCTGTGGTCTTCTCCCCGTGCCGTGTTGCTAGAAATACTCAAAATGTATGATTTAGTGACATTCCAAGGGGTAGCCTCCAACAACCCTCTGTCTTGTGCAATAATACAGTTAATGGTATTGAGTATGCTGAATCAAGAAGATGCATTTTACTTACTTCCCTTGCACTAAGAAGTGCTCAAGATTTTCAGTCTGGGAAGCAAAGTATTCAGACAAACATATTTGGACCTTTAATTCCCCTTACAGCCTCATTAGTTGGTATTCAGTACAGATTTCTAAGTTTAATTTAATTTTCATCTGAGTTTTGCATAAACAAAGCAAATACTTCTTTTTTTTTAAAAAAAAAGTAATTTAACATGACACATTCTGAAGTTCATTATGTCCTTGGACAAGTCTTAGTTAGTTTGATATGGTTTTAAATTCTCTGAATAAGAGAAAAAAAAATAATTCAGTGTGTTTATTTGTTCTTGGTTTAGGACTGGATTATTGCACCGGAGGGCTACGCTGCGTTTTACTGCGATGGAGAGTGTTCTTTCCCCCTCAATGCCCACATGAACGCAACAAACCACGCCATTGTTCAGACTCTGGTATGCCTCTGCCTATGTTGTAGTTGCCTATTTTGCAGTTGTAAGTGTCTTGGGACAGGGGCTGTCTCTTCCTCTGTTTGCTAGTTTTGGATTTTGATTATTTCTGTGTAAATGATAACTCATTTCAAAGATGTGCTTTGACGATTATGCTGGAGAGAGGGTGAACTGTCCAGACTGGCCGGTGTGGTTGGTTTCTCTTCCATTTCAAATGCAATAACGCTGTGTCATATTACTGGACAATTGCGTAGACAAAAAACAAAGGGGCCCCCTGGTCCCACTTCCAAGAGTTTTTTGCAGCTTATTAAAGCACCATGTTAACATCTACATGCTATACCTTCCAGAAATGTTGACACTTGGCCACTCTGTGGACCTCTGTTGTCAACTGTTGGCAGAGATACTTAAACCGTAACTTAATGTGAAGCTTTGCAAGCAGATGCATTTGCATTGAAGAAATTGTGTTCAATCATGCCTGGCTAACAACTGCAATCTATAAATAAGTGTGTTTGGATCTGTTGCTCTGCCTGGTACATGCAAAAGGGGATTTACAGCCAGCTTTTTGCCTCTGCTCGTTCCTATCTTAGTCCTCTGCGTCAACTGGAACAACCAAACAGATGATCTTAGTTGAAGCAGCTGGCTGGGCCTCCTCTACCCCAGCAGCATTTAGCTATGGTTCGGAAAACACAGCACCTACAGAAACTAACACCTTTAGACTATGCCGAAACACAATGCTGTGAGTCCGATGCCTGGTCATGATTTGTCACCTGTGCTAGCTGAAGAACTGGCTCTGAACATCATCAGTACTAGCAGAATGATTAAGTAGCAGAGGAATGAGAGATAATACAGGAGGAGGGAGTGGGAGTACGAAATCAGAACAGGAAAGGGCTGCCATCCCTAATTAGTTTCTGGAAAGGTCAAGGCACTCAACTGCAATTAGAGAAACATGGGTTTAAGGATCCCTCTGATTTAAACTGATGATAGGAAAGTATCCTGACCACCAGACTATGCTGATGAGTCTGTCCAAGGATGGTGATCTTTTTGATTTTGACATAAAACCCTGGGCCTGAAAAACCTTCTCCTTCAGAAAGGAGTGCAGCTATTACCCTCCAAGGAAAAAAAAGCAAAAAACCACAAAACACACCCACACCCAGCCCCCTGCCAAAAAAAAAAGAAAAAGGGGGAAAAAAACCCCCAACCAACCCAGAAACAAACAGTTTGGTTTCTTTCTGACAGAAAGCAAAATCTGCTTGTGAAAACCGCCAAGTATTTCTACATGAGAGTGACATTTTTAAAACCTCAGCATGTGCTGAGACCTTTTCCTTTCCATTCAACTTTTCATTTATGCACCTTCTACAAGTCCAGCCACCAATGCAATGCTATTCCTGTATACTAGGATTTAAGTCAGCAAGATTCACAAAAAGAAGGGAAAAGTCAGAGGCTGGAAATAAACAGAAGAATTGAGGTAAGGGGTTCAGGTGAAGGGGAACAGCAAATGCTAGCTGGCAAGGAATATATCGATGTGCCTAGGAGATGATGAAGAACAGCACATATGCAGTCCTCAGCTGAAAAGAAATAGGTCAGCAAAGCAATAGTTTAGCATTATGCAAACGCTGACCAGAAAAGTTGCCAATATCAGTGAGATCCCCAGGTTAGAGTTCCCTCCTGCTATTATGGACTGTTAAATAAGAAGTGGCTCAGTGCTACTTTCTTCTGTGTGTCTATCCTTTCCAAAAATGGTTAATTTCCCATTGTTAAGAAATTTGTGTAGTTTGTCCTATTTTTTAAATTGGATACTGAAATTTTCCCTCCTTTTTATGGCCTTTTTGGAATTATGTGTCTCCCTCTGCATGTACTGTACATGCATTCAGTTGTGCAGCCAAAAAATCATGAGGCTAATTAAATTTTAACTGCACATAAATTAGATGAGATAACAGTAGTTGAATGCTTTCTGGTTTAAATTATACAAAATTCAGATTTACACAAGGTGTGCACATGGGGATGGCTTGGGAAACAATTATTCATACACCCCACCCTAATCCAAATGTAATCATCTCCCAGCCATACTGATTACACCATTCTAAAAAAGCCCACTCTTTGGGTTGGGAAGTGATTGTTCTTTGGTACCCCTCCAAACTTTACTGACTCATTTTTTTTTCTTTTGTAACAAGAATAGGAGAAATGCTGGGCCAGTACCTCTCTCTCTCTTTTTCTGAGACTGAACATAGGCAGACAGACAATACAGGCGCATATAACTACAAGACAGACTGCATTTGATGAGTTTTATAAACTTTCTTCTCTGCTCTCGACTCCCACCACCCTCTGAACAGGCGTTGAGGTAGAATTGATGTCACGGGCATGCAAGTCAGTGGATTAGCAGGTGAACTAGCCCTGACTTCCAGGCTCACTCTTGAAAAGGCTGTGAGCATCGCTGTCATGCAGGGCTAGCAGGGCCATGGAGCTCCCAGCTGTGGTGGCAGGGGCTGGTAGGACCAGGAGTTATGGCAGGGCAAACATCTGCCTAGACGAGGCACAATCATTCTTTTCTCCAGTGCTTTGCTATTCATTTGTTAAACTGTTTTTAAATGTGTGTCTAAACCCTTACTAAACTGCTACTTCAGGATTTATTATTGCTCATTTCAAAAGACCTTCTCATGGTAACAGTTATGTAAAAATCGTTTCCTGATAGACTGTTCTCTGTTGTCTGGCAAAGGCTCTGGGCTTATATCACTGCAAGACAGATGGCTCTAACAGATTTACAAAGACTTAACATACAAATGAAACCTATTACTGCTGAAGTCTTCATCCATGCCTTAATAATCTCTTGCCCTCTCTATTACAACTCCCTCTTTTCTGGCCTCCCCCGTTTCCAAGTCTTCAGCATGTGTAGAATATTACATCCAACCTTCTTTCAAGTACAAAGAACTTGTATTTCCCCCATTTTCAGATATTTCCACTAGATCTCGTTGGTTCTGGGATGCTGTTCAAACCTCTTTTCCCTCTCTTTAACCTTTAATTGATATATTTCAGCCCAGAGTACATAGTGCCTCCTCTACCTCAGCCCTTTCCCCAAACCTTCTGTCCAGCTGGCACCCACCTTATGAATTGATTTTGACTTCAGTGGAAGTAGAATTAGATCCACGGATACCTAGATAAGACCTTAAAATACACTCGTGCTGTCTGAGAACCCACAACTTACCGTTTCATAGGCTGAAAATGGTTTCAGTACAAGCCTTTGCCTGCACAGCCTTTGCTGACCGTGGCAGACTTTCCTCCACGCTGAGACCCCGCCACAGGAAAGCATTTTAACACATGCTGGGGTCCTGGTGAGACCTGGGATTGAGCCTGTCCATCCTGTTAAGCACTGTCCTCAGCAGAGATGGTACTGACATTGTGTTCAAGTGTTTTCCTGCGCAGCCACCTCACTCCAACTCTTTTCTAAATTTCACCTGAAACCCAACTCTCTGTCTTGGCCGCTCCTCCTCATTTATCTCTCCATCTGCTCTTATTGTATAACTCTGCCTGCGCGACTGAAATCAGAGCGACGTTCTGGAGGTAAGCTGTGCTTTAAAGTTGCTAACCGAGGAAAATCTGTGACCACAGCACTCTCTGAATTGCAAAGACATGTTTTGCACTGACGTTGTCCTTGTACCTCTCTGTTTGATATATGAGCTATGTATTTATCTGTCTTTCAGGTCCACTTGATGTTCCCTGATCATGTACCAAAGCCATGCTGTGCACCAACAAAACTGAATGCAATCTCCGTGCTCTACTTTGATGACAGTTCCAATGTTATTTTAAAAAAATACAGGAATATGGTGGTGCGTTCATGTGGCTGCCACTAGAATAAAAAAAAATAATCTAAAGCAGAGGGTTTTATTCAGGATTGTAATAAAGTCAAGATATGAGCCTTGCTGATGAAAAGGCAGTCCTAAATTTATTCCATTTCATGTCATCTCTCATTTAAATGTACAGTATAATGTATATAGTAGCTTTTATTTATTTAAAAGTATATAGTTTCTTTTGTATGAGCAAAATTTCAGAACCATTTATTTTATGGGTCACCTCACTATGCAGTAGAACTTCACAAGCTAATTTTCAGTTGACCATACTGGAATCTATTTCATTCCATTTCAATATTTTAAAGTAAAGTCTTTGTATAGATTTTTTTAAAGCTAGAAACGCCAGAACTTCTGTAACTGCTTCGTATTGTTAAAGGAACTAAAATACATTTGGTCATATTGTGCCAATGAAAACTGTGGCGGGGTATTTATTTAGAAAAAGGCACAGAAAAAAAACTAAACAAAACTGCTTGGCAAAACATTTTTTCTTTTAGAAGAAGTTCTGCTCCATTAGAAAAAGTGAAATGTTGAACAGTGCTTAAGTAAATAAATAGTAGATAGAAAATAGAAGTGAAAAGATTGCACATAATTGTTATAACTATTTTCTTTAGCCAGATGAGTGTAACTGGAGGAGTACGTTACTTCTTGGCTTGTGGGCTGCAGAGTTTGCAAAAGGCTCAAAGCTTCAGGAATTCTGTGGAGACAGACTCTCGCCTCTATCTATGACTTTACAAGTTAACACTAAAAATTGAACTACAACATTCTTACCTCAAATCATATCAGTCTATTACCTATGACACTGCTCCAGCAAATATTTTTGTAATAACAGTACAAGCGAAAATCAAACAAAAAACACACACAAGCTTTCTCATCATATATACAAGTTACTGTATACACAAAATATACAGAAGAGAGGGTATGGAAGGACTTTGCTTTATTTACCTCCCACATTTGGACGTGTTTTCTGAGTGCGTGAGGGAAGGCACAGGGGATGCGGAAGTTGTAACCTGTTTAATTGAAAATCTTGTCCCTAATGATGGCTGTTTTCAGGCAAAGACCAAAAACACCTCTCATAACGAGCCGTTGGGTAATTTGCAGCCTACTTTCGGTCCCACCTGCTTTTCTGTCAGGGGGAGATTGGTTTAAATCATGAGACTTAAGATGGAATATCTCTCCTTTTTTTTAGCATTAACAATCATAATTTTGAAAATTCTTAAATGCATATAAATAATTTTTAATCTCCCTAAATTTTTGACCCCAAATGAAATTTTGTAGTTGTGAATTGCACAACTAATTACAGATTATCATTCCCACCACCACTACCCATATGCTTATTTTGAATTAACCATATTTAACGTCTTTGGACACCCTTTGTTTTAGTGTTATGAAAACGGGGAAATAGAAGCTCTGTTTTCTCTTTATCACATGGCTAATTATAATATATGCTTTTATCATTAATTTCCTTGATTAAAATTGCTTCAATTAAAAAGTTCTCAGAGAGTTGTTAAAAAATGAATAGGACATATCAGTTCCTCCTTAGACGGTCTATTCATGTAAACTCTTACTTCTCTGGTTATTTAAAACATCTTTCAGAAAACTCAGATTATTATGGACTGATAAAATCAGCGTGTGTGTGTGACTGTGTGTATGCATGTGAATGTGCAACTGACTTTTTTGCAGAAACTAATTTATTTTATCTTGCTATTGGAGTAACACATAAATCCTTTTTATGCATACACTCAGTTTTTTTGAAAAATTAACAGTTCTAATTTCAGTCTTGGGAGCTCTTTTCCCTTAATACAACAGTTCCATTTACACTTCCATCTCTATTTTGTACTGACATTATCTACATATCTACGTTTAGTTGCAGTTCATGCACAAGGGTGTATTGTAAAATATAATGTCTCCAACTGAATTACCATTTTGGAACAGTTAAATTCCTGGGTAGTCTTCAAAAAACTTACTGGTTTCTGTATAAATTGGGTAGGTGGATATGCTTTTTTGAACTCAGTTTATTCTAAATGAAATTTGATGGAAACTAAATTTTGGGTACATTAAGTAATATATTTTTAAATAATGGTGTACCATTTTGAGAATAAGAGACTGAAGATTATTGTTTTATTATTCTTTAAAATATGCTGTTGGAATATATTTCTATATTTTGAGACATAATAAACCTGTAATACTATTTTCTTCTGCTGTGATTTTGCTTCTGACACACATGACAAAATGACACAGACTTCATATATTCTTTTAAAGGTAAAAGCAAGAGATCATCAATAATTATGGATAGATTTCGTTGTGGTTCATTTTTTAGTACAGACATTTTGCAAATTTACTTTTATTTTGTTTCTTCTTAAAGTGCAGCTGGTGAACTATTTACACTATTAATAAAAATCATGCCTTCAAGTCATACCTCCAAATGCTAATACTGTACTCAAATTATACCAGAAAGGAGAAATAGTTTTAAAAATTCTCCATAAATCCCTAACAGGTCATTCATCTATTTGAAAGGAAGAATAGTGGCACCACACCTTCTGCATGCTCTGGATAAGTGTATATATGCAGGTTTTTATGTAGACTCTTCAGGTAATCCCTTCTCCACTAGTACCTAATACAGGGATTTTTGTTCTTTTGTTTGGTCCTATCAAATACCTGTTATTTTATATATATTTATACATAAATATGTAAGGTCTCCAGGGAGACCTTACTGCAGCCTTCCAGTGTCTGAAGGAGGCCTACAAAAAAGCTGGAGAGGGACTTTTTGCAAGGGCATGTAGTGATAAGACAGGGGTAATGGCTTCAAACTGGAGGAGGGGAGATTTAGAATAGATATCAGGAAGAAATTTTTCACTCTGAGGGTGGTGAGGCACTGGAAAAAATTGCCAAGGGAAGTTGTGGATGCCCCATCCCTGGAGGTGTTCAAGGCCAGGCTGGATGGGGCTTTGAGCAACCTGGTCTGGTGGGAGGTGTCTCTGCCCACAGCAGGGGGGTTGGACTGAGATGATCTTTAAGGTCCCTTCCAACCTAAACCATTCTATGATCCTATGATAATATATACACACACATATATAATGTAATGTGTATATAATTATATTATATTAAATTATATTAAATATATACTTATATCTATAGTTATATCTGTTTCTATAGTTAGGAAGACCATTCCATCATCATTTAGGACACAAGACCTTTTTTCTTTTTAAAGTTGTTTAAGCTTTCTGCATCCTTAACAAATGGAAAAAGTCTAAAGGACTGAAAACCAGAAAAACAGAAGCAGTTCTGAACAGAATTAATGTTATATTATGGGCAAGAGTTTCTCAGTCCTTAACTTACATTGTTAATACCATTGCTACACATTCTGTGCCAAAATCAAATGTTTACAGGATGTTACCAGTGACCACTTCTATGGCTTAGGAGTACTCACCCAGTGGAAGTCAGAGTTGAGAGGTCACTATTATTGCAGCAGTGATTTCATTTCCCTTTAGAAGTGTGTTGTTGCTCCAAGTGTGATTTTGATGTCCAAGACAAGGTGAGCTCTGACCCATTGAAGTGTGCCGCTTTTATAAGTTCTCTGATGTGCTAAATTGTGAACCCACGTAACAGTCTTCCTTCAGTTAGACCGCTTGATGGGCATCTCTCCTTTATCTGGATACCCATTTCCACAAAGTATTTATAGGGTCAAATTTGTCTGATTTTGGGCAAATGTTTCAAATTCATGAATTAGGAGCAGGGGTGGGAAACACTTGCTGACAGTCAAAACCATACCTGTTTGGACTGCATTAGTCCTTTTTTGATACAGGACCAAGCTAAAAATCAAATTCATATAAAGCTGTCTGGTAGCTGACAACTTAGCATTATGCCCGATCAGAACAAAACTCAACCAGAGAGATCTCAGACAGGCATTGGTGTGGATGCCTTCAAACAAAGAGGATGATCATTCCCTGTTCTGTATCTGTCTGAAGGGCTGTCCTGACTGGCATGTCCTTTACAACCCCGTCACTCTGGCAACTGTAGCAAACAACACCTTTAAAATAATGTTATATTGCTGAAAAAATTTACTGGGATGTTTAATTGGGATTTGACGCTTTCAGAAACCTTTTGTTATCCTGATGGGATAGTCAGACACTTCCACTCCGGAATATAATTTTCTCTACCATATACTTGGAAAAGGTTGGCTTGCTGACTGTGTATTTCTGGGGTTTTTTGTCAGCTCCTCTTTTGAAACAGTTTCATCGTAAATTGACGTTGACTCAAGATGGTTAAAAAAAACGGATTAGGCTTGTACTCACAAGATCCTGAATTGTTTCAGCAATAACAAAAGGATTCTAATAACCAGGAATTTAAAATTATGTTCTTTGCGATCTCTACCAACTTTTCTGCACACACATTCAGCTGTGCATAGGGAGAATCTGACATGTGGTGCCTGAATGACGAACAAGCCACATGTGAATAATACAGCATTATCTTTTACTATCTCATCTGCAGTCACAGAACTTGCAAACTGTGATTTACAATGTGTTACTGAATTCTTACTCACATGGCTTGAGCAAGAGCTTGATTAAAAACAAAAGAAAACTAAACTAAAAATCCAACAAAAAGCAGCAAGAGGAGGTTTTCCTGCCATCTTAATTCAAATAAATCAGCACCAAACGTGGTACATGAGGGATTGGGAATCTCATGTGAATTAAATGGGCCTTTTGTATTCTGTTTTCCATATTTACAACACATGACACAGACACTTCTCCTGACTGCTATATTTTTAGCTAAATACTTTCTGTTCTGTTCCTGCACTTTTTTGCTTCCAGATGGGCACCATCAATTATTATTATTAATATGAATGAACATATTTTCATTGCTTTAGCAGATGTTAATGCTTTACAAAAGAAGTATGTGTTATTAGTATTGCTACTTTACAGGTACACAAAAGTGGTGAGACTTGCCTGGGAGAAAAGCCGATGAGAGGCAGGACAGGGGAGACAACCAGATGTCCAGTGTCCCAGTCCCCTATCCCATGCTCTCGGTGGAGGTATGCATACGCTTGACACTCCTGTCCCTGAAGCTTATAACTTTAATGGGTGATAAGCAATCTTAGCCGTTACCTGGACCTGTACTTTGCATTTACCAGATACTTTTCCAGTTTCATGATTGTTTGTGGAAATCTGGGCAGTGAGGGATAAAATGGAGGCATGTACAGGGTGCAGACCACACCTTTCCTATGTGGGGGTGGTTATAGTTTAAAGCTACTTCTATGGAACGAACCAAGATCTCCTTGAAGCAGATCTTGGAGCACGTTTTCAGCAGCATCATAAATCTGCACCAGTAGAGCTGAAGGCAGTGACGCATCCCTCCCTGTTCTTCCTTACATTTTCCTCCTGCTCAGTGGGGAGTTCAGCAATGCGTTAAGACTGAGACTGTGCTAATATCTGTGTAGCAGGGGATCTCAGGGCAGATGTTGGCTGGAGATATAAAAGCAACATATTTTCTAGGGAACAGCTCTCTCAGACAATAATATTAAAGCAGAGATGTGGGAGCAGGATCTTCTCTGTATAACTTGTCCTGGTCTTGTATAACTTGTTCTGGGTCTCCAACTGACTTGTGGGCAGAAACGTTTGTTAAAATGAGAATGCTCTGTGATTAAATTGTGAGGAGAGAACTTGGAGGGGCTTCTTTCTGGCATCTCTGCCCCTCGTAAGTCCTTCCACAAAGGAGAAATCCAGGCTCAAACCTGGAGCTACTCTACTGCACAGAGATCAAAAGCTGGACAAGATGTGGTGGAGAAACATGGCACGTACATCAAACTCCCTAAACTGATCTAATTGGAAAACAAAGCTTTTCGTGCCTGATTATTTTCTTGGTTGCTGAGCTGTCTCGTATTAACTTGCCACAAGAAAGTGTGTTCCCTTTTATTTGGGCCAATTATACATCCACCACTGGGATTCCTTTTCAAAATTAGTGTTTCTCCCTTAACCTCTGAAACGGCTCTTTTCAGCCTTCTCTGCGTGTTATCTGTTTTATTATTCAAGACTAACAGCTCCCACAGGGAATGCTCTTTCCTAGACTGTGCTGGAGGGATGGAACAATGACAAGACCTGCCAAGTCAGTTACTTGTTTAATTGGGATGTGAATCTTTGAGAAATCTTTTTGCTCGCTTTTTCTTTCTTTTTCACAAGCATTTGGGATTTTTCTTGGTTTGCTATCATGGTACGAATCCTTGTGGATAAAGCCATGTAGGCAAGCACATAGAGTTCCACAAAACCTTCCTGTAAAAAGCATTTGTACATTTAGGAAGAAACAAAACATCATAATTGGTTTCCTCTTTAACAATGGACTTGATATAACTGGTAAAAAATTTGGATTCCCATTAAGGAAACAATTTTTAGTAAACTACTGAGCCTGCTTATATTTCATGTTTTGAAATCTATTAGTCTAGTTAAAATTAAAGACTTGCTAATTAGCGGGACCTACATTGCTTACCTCAGGACATATATCCAAGGACCAGATTTTTATTCTCAGATACAGTGGTGTAAATACAAAACCTATCATCATTAACAGTGCCCTTGAAATACTCGGAAACGTATTTCTGATTCTTTCTGTTTATCCATACTGGACAGTGAGGTAATGAAAATGTTACTCATGCTAGAATACAATTAACTGCTTAATTCTCAATATTCTTCTCATAACCAAGCCCTTATGCTTTTACTATTTTCTCTCAGCCATCCACAACAAAAAATGGCTGAAGGTCATGACAAAATTCTGGGGAAAGAATGTCACACTTCAGACTGAACGTGGAAATTCCTTCTAATTCTTTGATTAGAAGTTTTAATAAAGATCACGAAAACAGTCTTTTTAAAAGTTTTAAAAAAGATCATTGCTGGTCTGCAGAACCCACAGCTGTGCTGTGGAAGTGGCCACTGGGGCAGGGGAGCCCCGGCAGTGTCTGTACCTCACAGAAGCCCCATCTGCCTGGCAGGGGCTTCGACCGCGGGGTGCCAACGAACCCTGATGAGGAGCCAGCAGCCCCAGGGACTGCGAGTTCCCACATTTGTGGAAAGGAGCCTGGAAGCTGCAGGGTTCCCTTCTCTGACACAGTCCAGACACGAGGGCTGTCCGGGAGCTCTGCATCTTAGTATCCAAGAGAGGGAAACAGGAGAGGTGTCTCGCAGAATGGCGCACGGTAGAGCCTGCTGAAAATGCCTGCATTTAATCAGAAAAGTGGTTAAAGATATGGCTCTTATTTCAACAACAGAAAAGCAGTCATTGTGAAATTCCCACACTGGCTAAAATTTCTCCTGACATTTCTGAGCGAAGCTTCACTGACATTTTCGCAGAGGTTTGCTCATTTTTGGCAGGAAAGAATTTGACCCCTCTCTTCAATCATGTTACACCCCATTTCCATTGACTGTCTCTAAGTCTTTTACCATTCTCTTAGTTTTTCCCATGATGTGAATGCACACTGCAGTAGAAGCAGTAGTGTTCCTCCGGATTTACTCTAGAGTAGCTAAGTAGCGTGGCAAAATGCTTCCTACAGTGTTTTCCTCTCAATCCTCTGCATCTTTCCCCTTAACTGACCTCTGATGAAAAGCTGTAAGAAATGAGCCAAATAACAATTGTCAAGGCATGAATCAGGTGACACAAACGTATTTACATTCTTTTAACTAGGTAACTAAATGTAATGCACAGCTATTATATCCCTCTCCTTACAGTCATTAGTTGCAAGGCACTGCCCTGACTCCCTGATGCCCTATGGCCCATCAGCCTTCCACAAGAGTGGTCTGCTTGAGCATTCAAGTTATGTCAGGCTAATCAAGGTGTTTCAGCTCATAAATAGGATTTTTGCAAACTTTTAAACAGATTGCTCCACTAGAAGTTTACTCAATACCGTAACATCCTTCAGAAAGATACTAAAGTGCGCCAGGAACAGTGACCTCTTCCATTAACATACCTGGATCATGGTGAGGACACCTGTCCCCAGTTGGATTTTCATTATGTATATGTACATTCTTTATATTCTAGCTATTGAGAATGACACTATGGCTTTTCTAGCAAGGAGGAGAACTCTGTCAGACAGTAAAACCCATCTGTGGTGTTTCCTGCCTAATGGTTCTGCCATTTTTTCTATAATCTAGTTTCCATGATTGCCCAAAGCCTGCAGAATCCATCTCACTCGTCATATCAATTACTGCAACTAGCTTTCCTGTGGACTACTCTAATTTCATGCATTTCTAATCACTCATTTGCTATGTGGGTAATTACCATGCTCATTTACATGCAACCAGATGTTTTGGTAATTATATTGTTGTTTGCTCATTTTCCCACCATCATCAGCTGTTTCTCCTTCACAGTTACACTTTAGTCTTCTTACATTGCAGAAAATTTAGTATTCTGTCTATGAAAAGTTGGGAACTCTCCATTTTTTCCCTTAGAAAGAGAAAAGAAAGTGTTTCTACAGATACTTCTATGTGACACAGAACAACAGCTCTATGTAGATACTTGAGATAATCCTGCTCCAGAGGAAGTGCAATTGTATTACTGCATATTTCCAAGTTGTTTGCAGCAATTCAGTCAGAAACTATATCTTGACAGGGAAATACACTATAAAGTGTAGAACTACATAAAAAAGTTGATCATTCAAGAGTCTCTGAAGTGAGCTGGTAAGATCCAAATGAGTTTGCAAAAGTTTGTGAATGGCAATTTAAAGTATATGTTTTTCCATGCATTTCCCTGTTGATGTGAACAGTACAAGCAAGTCAAGGCATAGAATCAAAGGGTCTTTCAGTGAGTACATTTCTGTAAGGTGTATTCACTGAGATGCTGAGCATCAACTCACGTTGAAATCAACTTTCAGTTTACACTTGGGGTTTACTTTCTCTTGAGCCTGACTTGTATGCTTTGGTTTCCTGTAAAGCCCCAGCTGCCTTCAAAGTTCCGTTATAATAGCACCATCTTCTGACTAACGTCCTGTCAGGAGTACTTCTGAGTATTTTTATCTTTGGTTCATTGCATCTCTTAGGGTCCTACTTTTGCAAAAAGGTGACTGCTCCCCTGCTTCATGCAGTGCTCCAACGACGCAGTGAAGTGGTTAACAGCACTAGATACTGAGCATTACAATCATCTGTGCAGAGGCTGAGAATTCCTTAACTTTGGCAGCCTGATATTGAAATGTATGCACATTTCCAATGAAAATGCCGAGAGAATTAAATGAAAATAGAAAATGTTCTGCTGACATTTTTGATGCTGCCTCAGTTTTGTATGAGTAAGAGTCACTGACAGCACTTGTCTTCTCAACCTCTTCCAAGGTCAAGATTGTATACTAGATATTTTCAAGAGTCAACTACAGTATGAATACAGTCCAGCTAGGAAAGTTGTAACCTTATTTAACCTTTGCTTTGTTATGCACAAAGATGTAGATCTTCAAACCAATGGAAATGGCTGATGCTATTTTCCTAGAGGAGTCCACTTCTACAATTTTCATATCATATCTACGTTAACTCTTGGCTAAGTTGTAGCATATATGGGTCCTTTCTTCCCATTTTTGCATGGCGAATAAAGAAAAAACAGTAGTGACTGGCAGCTGACTATCAAAACTATTAAGTCAATTAATTTTGGAAAGGCTCTGGACTGATATTTGAAGGCACATATCCACTTCATTTCATATAAATTATTAAAACTTAAGGTACAGTTTCAAAGGCATAAAACCGGAGTCATGTGCTGCATTTGTATAAGAGAAAGAGAAGGGCTCAGAAGTTCTGGATCGTTTCCCTGCTTCTGTCACTGATTCACTATGAAACTTTGGAAAACAAATATTCCATATCTACATGTATTTGTCATGCATTTATAAAGGACAAGTGAAACGAATTATTTTTTTTGAGACATTTTTGACATCCGAATCTGTTGAGCAGAGCAGAAATAGTGTTGTTTTTGGCATTAGATGTTGTTGGTTTGTTTCAGAATTCTAGTCTACCGTATGCTTTTTTTTTGCAACAGGCCAAAATTTTCAAAGATATGTTTACCTTGTTCAGTTCTAATTTGCAGTGCAATAATAACAACATTTATCAATATCACAGGAGAATTAAGAGGATAGATATCTTAATAATAAGGGACTCAGATACATCCACAGTCTTGTAAGTGCATATATGTTATTTTCATATACATGCCATCTGCTATATTTCTGCATTAGAAAATTGTACCTGTTACTCATCTGGGCTCTTTTTTTCCAATTTTTTGGTAAAAAGGTAATAGTTTGTTCCATCCTAAAGAACTCCTTTAGTCATTACCAAAGGAGGTTATTCGCCTGGGCTATCCAGCTTTTTGTATTTCCTTTCAAGTGATTTCTCCAGTCTCTGAAATGTTAATGTTCTTGTTCTCTGAATTTTCTACATATTGTTAAATATCTGAGAAATGCAATGTGCAGAGCTGATGGCTCACTGGAACTGAGAGGAATTTTTTCTAATTAGTGGCATAGTGGGATGATTCATTGCACTGTAGAACTCTTTACAGAGGTTTGCATGCTAATGCAAGGTGCAGGGCAGTAGAGAACTGAAATAAATGCCTAAATACACATTGCAGTTGTGTTGATCTTTCTTTCCCTGATGACATTGATCTATGAGTGAATAAGCCAGACAGAAGTACAGGTGGTTATAGTAATATTATATTATAATAGTAATATTATATTATAATAGAATATAGTAATATTCTTTACTGTATAGCTCCATTGGGGTATTTATTGAGTGTCACTAGAAACTGAAGGGTTTGGGGCTTATGCACACTCAGTGCCACCTACAATTTTTCACTTTGGAAGCATATCTCCAAAATCATGGTGAACTTGCTGGATCAGAATACTCACTGCTCCCATTTCTCCATTTATTTTCAGACCAAAAAAAAAGGTAGATGTAACTGTAGACCTCATCTAAAAGGTCATGAGAAAGAGGAGAACTATCTTAAAATAGCTTGGAGCAAGAAGACTGTGCATTCAATTAAAATACTGGTGAGGTGATATCCCCAGATGGGTTTCATTCTTGTTTTAGTTTCTAGCTATACATATTTGTTTCATCTCCTGCACAACAAATGGTAGACTCAGAACATCCTGAGGGACCAAAAGCCCTTAAGGAAGAACATAGATGCCCCAAGAAACTTTTTTGTCTTAATTTTCTTCTTAACTTTCCAGGTTCAAACCCTGTTTACACTGGTGAACTGTAATGTATATTCAATACATCTATATTAGGGATTCTATCATGCATATCCCCTCTATATCTGAGCACTTGAAGTGCAACCCCACCACCACCACCACCGAGGTCTCCAATCTGCACCTCCGTCTGTTGCACTAGCACACATTAGGTCCTTTTCTTGTTGAATTGGTGATCCATAATTGCCCGTTTCCATACTAAGGCTTGTTTGAACGGTTACTTTTCTGACCAGTCTCTTCTTGTTTCTTAGCACATATCTCCTCATGCTAGCTGTCAAGATGCCAACCTTACGGGCAACCTTGTTCGACTGTCTGCTTTTCGTATGAATATCTGTCTGCCTTTTCTAATCACAGTTCTCCATGACCTGATCCACAAATTTGCCCCTCATTTCCTTCAAATTGCTCTTCAAGCTAAGCTTTGTAGAGTGAAAAGGTAAGGTGGGCTTTGGGCAGTACAAAGTTCAATAGAGGATGAAGCTGAGGAAGTGCAACATCTTCTCTTATTATACGCAGAGTGGCAATGCAGATGTCCATTTTGCTGCAGTACCATCTGTTCTTTTACACCAATGTGTTACAAAATACCCCATAATATTTATGAAAACCTATTTCTGTATTTATATGTCATGATAATTTTCCATTTCCAAACAAGTTTTACTGATTTTACCCTTCCCAGAATTGCCATTTGCTCTGCCATCTTTCATTTTCCTCCTCACACGCTATTGTTGCAAAATGGTTTTAGATGTCTATTTGTTAGCATATGTTCTCAGTATTTGCATATTTGTGTCTTTCCATGTGGTGTTTATTGTTCTTGTACTTTATTTGCATGTATAAATAAAGAAAATGTCTCCTGTTGGGATACAGATTGGCCTTTGAGAAGCACATTAGACTTTTTTTTCACTCAATCTATTTCAAATAAGCAATGTGCTGTTGAGTGCAACAAATTGGTTTATGGACTCAGCATACTGCTGGAAAGACCAGGACACAATGTGATGGTCCCAAGCTCTAGATTTTGCTTTCAGCTTTCTGAATTCCCTGGAAGACAGGTAAAAGTCAGGTGGAAAAAGCCATGTCTCTTTGGACAATACATCTGTGTTTGGCTGATTCATGGCTTCTCCCAGAGAGAGTATGCAGCATACTGTGATCAAGAGTACAAGACCTGTCCCTGAAGGACTGCACATGTAGCACGTGGTTTAGGGCTCCCCTGTCTTCCGTCAGACAAGTTTTGCTCTTATTTTGGGATTGTTGAGCACAGGCATTCAGTGCACATGTATCGGTTCCAATTGACATCGTCAAAAGGAAGTAGTGTCTTTGCATAAAAACAATAGTGCTTGGGCTATATTTTGTTACTACTGTATATTACTTTGCTTTGAGATGTTGTGCATAAGATTCAAAGCTTCGGTCCTTGGGTTAGATCTGCAGCTGGTGTATTTTGGAGCAGCTTGATTATATTTGACGGATATCACCTAGAGCTTTGACACTCCCATCTTACTGAAGCAGTGAAAAACGAAGCTTTCCCATGTCACGGCACACTGTGACAGAGCTGTGCACACAGAAAGGAAACCTGGATCTGGAATTTATTCAACAGCCAGCATATATCTCAATGATAAATAACAGAAAGATGCAAAAAGCCCAGATTTTAGTCCCATGGGTTGTCCTGGCAATTGAAAAGTCCTTAATTTCTATTATTTCTAAACTTACTCTCATTGTTTGATAAAAAGCTATATATGTTATAAGTTAACAATTTTACTAGATGATGGAAATCTGATTAGAATCCCAGTATAAGTTCTTTTCCCTCTTTGGCTCCCATGAATTTTCCTGTTTCACTACCATTGAAATAGGTTTAGAGAAGGTAGAATCCCTCCTCTTGTGTTTTTTTACATGATATTTAGATTTTTTCTCACTTCTCGGGGCTTGGACACCCACAGGAAGATATGATTAATAATAACTTAAAATGCATGAAAACGCAGAAAGACATGATCCTCTATTGCCCTTTTGGCTACCACATTTTTGCTGTGACTGCTGTACTTGCATTTTAAACTTCTTCATGAAGGCCTGAAGAATAGATAGAAGTATGAGAATGGCAGACTCCGCAGGCTGTGCTGGGTGCTCCTTGGGGGTTTTGCCCAAGGAGGATCTCAGGAAGTGAGAGAAATCTACTCAAGATTTCAATGAAAGTGCCTTATGGAAGACAAGACACTACAGATGGTTTTTTTATAATTTCTTTCTTAAGAAGCAGGAAAAAAGATTGCATGAGAGTAAGTTAATAAAGTAGCCACTATAATTTATATAATTCAAAAATTATTCATAGAAAGATCTTTTTCAGCTATTTCTTCTAGCACTATAGTAATAATAGTTATTAGAAAAGACTGCTCTGAGAGAACTTGTGATGATCATAATGATAATCAGTCTTCCAAGAAAAGTCTAGCCGAGTACTACATAATATGGTACTTAGTACTAGACTACAGTTGGAGTCAGGAGTCACTTATAAAACACAGAAGTTATTACAGCATTTACAATTATCCTTGAATGGTTTAGAAATATAATGGCTAAAATTCCCAAAGATACCTAGGCAAATTAGGCACTTTCATCACATTTTCATAAGTAGCTTTGATACCAGGAGTTAGAAATCTCAAATTAATCTAGGAAACCAAATGCTATTTAACTGCTACAAAAACCATCTTCATCCAAACATAAATTCAGAAAAATGTTAACTTAGGGATCATTGAATCCTCAAGTTGCCTAAAGTCTAATTTCTTCCGGCGAAGTTCCCTAAAAGTGCTTAAATACCTCCCCTTGAGAGCTCTAGGACTGGCTACACTTGCTTAGCAGCTAGACACCTTACACTTACAGCAAAGCCCAGGCAATCCCTACCTGTTTCCGTGGCTGGTTGAACGGGCTGGTGTGGAAGCATAACCTGACTTAACTATTGGGTGCCAAGGTCCCACCCTATGCCAGAGTCCCAGTCTCTCCCTTTCAGAGTTTGTTTGGCCCTCTCTGTGCTGAGTCATTTTAGCATACAAATCCAACAGAAAATGGATGTGAAAAAGGCAGTTGTTTCCTCAGCATGCTGACTGGGCTTAAGGCAATGCTGGTCAAATGCTCAAGTCAGCATAGTACAAAAGGTGGGAGCAAAAGGTGGGCAGGACAATCAGCTGGCTCAGGTTGCTGTGGAAACCCAACATCAGAGCATGCTGAATTAGACCACATGAAAAACACAGGAATAAAGATGTTTCCTCCACCCCAGTGGTTGTGAAGATTCAGCTTCCAGTCACTTAAACTGTGGAAGATTTGCATTTTTTTCATCTGTCCCTATTTGCTCATGGGCTGTTTAAGTTGGGCTACTGTTTGGAGGCCAAATCACCTGACCGTATCACATGAGCTTCTGCACATCCAGAACTGTCTCTGTGGTAGCAGGTGACTCAAGAACTGAAGTGGACACTGCCAGATCTTCCTGGGACCTAGCTGAGCATCCAGCCCAGCCTACTCCATCCTACGGGAGTCTGGGCAGCCACTGTCACCTTCCACCCATGGACTATTCCTGCAGCTCCTCCATGTCCTCTCTGCTTTCCCAGGTACATGGTATAAAACCTGTCATTCTCAGCCATATATGCTTTAACTAGGTATTACAAGGTGGCTTTTCATTCTGAAGGATATTTTGGGATAAATTTGTCTTAATATTGCCTGACAGAATTGTTCTTCTTTCAGTAGCATACTTAAACCTTTGTGTAGGAGCGAAAATATGCTTATGATTATGAGGGTCATTACCTTAATGGCTGAAGAACTCACGCGGGAGATGTGGGCTGTAATCCCCTCAAGCTGCTCTGAACCCCACATTACCGCATCTTGGTCTCTTAACGCTCAGCTTTTTAGGTAAAAGGGAACACTGACGTGCTTACCTTTTACCATCAATACCACATTTTATGCCTAAGACTGCAAAACTATTAGTTCACAAAGGAATTCATGTCATGAATTCCAGCTACATGGGCCCTTCTTCTCTGGCAAATCTTCCAAAACTGCTTTAGCAGTATCTGCTCATTAGCTAAGCCAGTTGTCCATTCAGCTTCTGGACCCCAGAGACAGCAACTTCACTCTTGCTGAGCACTCTTGTGGATGGTGAGATATGTAAACCATTGGGACCGTGGTGCTCAGCTTTTTGATGACTGTACCCTATGCAGACCAGGGTCCTGGCTGGAAAGGGGACTTACACTTTTAAGTCCCTTAGAAGCTTTTGAAAGTATCATTGCCTGCCGTATTAGCTGAAAAATGTTTTATACAGAATGTGATACTCCCAGGTTGCTTCAGGATATGTAATCTGGACTCTGAACCCTGTGGTCACTGTGAAGCCTCCTATTCACAGACATGTTAAAGAGATGTAGACCAAGAAAGCTTAATGCATTCCTCTGGTGAATGTAATGTGAGACCCTCACATAGTAGCTGATCTAATTTTCATCAGACTTAGCTCACTATTTTGGGGATCTCACTGCAGAAAAGAAAGGAATTGCTTATACAAATGTGTTGCAGCAAACAGCTTAAAAGTACAGTAGCTTTTTCTCCTTGTCTTGCATTGTTATCTTTCGTTCTGTTCTACAATCACCAGTTAAAATAGTGTTTTCCATGTGACTGAAGGATTTTTTTTGTGACAGCAGTGCTTGAGAAATATCTGTAACCAAAAAATAGAAAGACCATGCACAACAGATACATGAATGCTCACAAAAACTTTGTCCATTTGCTTCATTTAGACATTTGAAACATATCTCATGAAGCAGGATGGCAATTTTAGTCACCCTAACTATGTCTACTCTAACTTAAACAAGGACAGGGCATGGGTTTGTCTTGTTTCTGTGTCCATCCTGTTGTCCATCTCCAAACTGCTGGTTAATAGTTGTTACCATTCTCTCTGGACACACTTTTGGCCCATGATAGTTAGCACTCTCTGATATCCAGGCTCAGTTCAGGGTTGGTATGGGCTAGGGGACTGTTCCCAACAGGCAGTATGGGTGAGGCCACCTTGCATAGGAAGACTGGAGTGGACTTAGCTCTATGGACATGCACCATGCCAAACCAATTGTCCTTTGAGCCACAGGTGAGCCCTGGGTCATTTTCTTCACTAGTATGGATGTAGTTTCTACTGACAGGAGGAGATAAACCCACCTTCAGGATGAAAAAGAGCATTCAGCAAGGATAAGACCTTTATTTCAGCCAGAGAAGACTAGCCTGTCCAGACTTCTCTAACAGCAGAGTCTAGAAAGAGTACTCAAGTGAACATGGCCATTTCACAATAGGCCATTTCATTTTTCCCCCTCCAGATTGCTTTCCCACTTGATTTCATTCTGATGGTTTAAATGAAGAGAGCTGGGAGAAGTGCCACTGTCAGGTGGAAAGGGTTGTGGTGGTGATGAATAAAGGAGCAGTGACCCAGGACTGTCCATGCTTCCTGCAGAGACCAGGGAAGACTGATGACAAAGTAAATAGCTGTAAAGGAGAAGAAAAAAATCAATCTAACTGGGCAACTCTTCCTTCATTTAGAGATGATTGACATTTTCTGATTGAATCCTAGTGATTTCTGAATTAAAAGGAAAAACAAATATATTTAAAAGATTAATTATTCAGACTGCTTAACATCATGTTCCTGTTTTATTTTGAGTTGCACGTGTCATATTGGATCAAGTGTATATGACGTTTGATCTCAGAGGGTGTTTTAAAATTTTCCTTAATATGAGTTGGCTCATTACATTGGCTTTGAAGGTTTTTATATTCCTCTTAGGAAAACTTTGTTTAAGCTTAACTCTAATAAACTGTTTATCAGTAACCATATAATTGATTGTGATAAGCTTGTGATATTGAATTTCACAAGTTAATGTTAAAAATACTTCTTTAATTTATCTTTTCTATTTTCGCTCTCCTTTAAATTCTTCCTCTTTATTGTATCATAAAAAATTATTGGAAATACATAATTTCCCTTAATCATATTGCTTATTTAATATTATTTTTTCCAGTGTAGCAGAAATGATACAATCTCTCATATGATTAAGGAACAAAAAAACCCAATATATAAAAGACACATGAAGGTAAAATTAAGGGAAAACCAGAATCAAACACTGAGACGTATGCTTGACAGAAAGATCTTTTTTAACTGAAAAAAGGAAATATATTAGAAGTCCTTTGTGTTCCACAACACAGTCAGAAAATATGAGGTTTCTGAAAAATAGTTGCATGATTCCTCTGAACAGAATACCATAGTCTGGATGTCTTTGTACACGCTAAAGGAAGATTTAAAACATTTTTTCATTAGCTTGGCACTGGATTTGAAAATTGACAATGCATTCCTTGAATCAACTTTTGCTGAAGATGGCAATAATGTAACTTTTGCAGTGCATTTTCTGCTAATACAGCTACTTAAGTTTGCACAGCTGGGACACTTCTATGTTTTCCTGCAGCCTTTTCTCCCCCCTCCCCCATTCTGATTTGTTATTGTTTGAAATTCTGAGAATGTTTTACACACATTTCCAGTGTACAACATTTGGACACTGATAAACGAATGACAAGTATGATATAAAGCCTCGTAGAAGACCCTGTAGGGTCTACCCAGGGAGAAGAACACATCTGTCTCCAGCTGTGCAGCTATTTAGGAGTGAAATGACTTGTCCTGGGTTGGGCAGAGATGGTAATTATTTTTTTTGTTGATGTGAAGATCAAAGGTTATTCTCAGGAAGTAAGGACAAGGACTGTGGTATTTAGCAGGAAAGATTTATACAGGACATAATTTAGTACATGGTTTGCACATTAACCTGGTGCTAATGCATGTAGATGACAGAGAAAATGTAAACAGTCCTGATGTAAGATAAATTATAATTGGTGAAAAGCAAATTAATCTACTGCTCATGAATCTCCCACAAGTTAGCAGAATCTTGAGCAGCTGTTACATTCCACAATCACACTTTGAAAAGAGGCTGCTTGATCTGAGGATTTCTTGCTACAGTGCAAATAACTTGTTCCTCCTGTCCAAGTGGTGGGGTTTTTTGTTTTGTTTTGTTTTGTTTTTTTTTTTAATAATGAAACCTCTGCTTTTAACAATAGCATCCAGTCCTAGACTATTATAACTCACAGATTTCTTCCCATAAGACTGAATCCTTTGGGTTTATGATTTTCAAGGTGCAAACTAAGAATACTCCCCCCGCAAAACCACAGAGGTAGTAGTTTATAAATGACTTTTCATAACTGAGTGTACCATGACCTCATGGTCAGTAGATGAGATGTAATGTTTACTTCTCCACAGTTTCCTGATACCAGGCCAGAAATCCATGAAATAGCTTTCTCGTGTTTCTCGTTCCTAAATTTGACTTATATATGCATATAGTTTTTCTCTGTTAAAGGTTACTTAGTATAAAACACAAATATACAAATTGTGTGAGCAAAGAGAAAAAAAAAGCTACAGAAATGACATGAAAGAAAACTTTGTGATCCCTTAGAGCAAACCAAGATTTAACTAAGATTTATGCACTAAGTATTGTGACACAAAACATTTTTCCATAATATTGACATGTGCATAAAAGTTTTTCTGTTAAAAACCTATGAATTTCACTATCCATAGGACCTTAGTTCTCTTTACTAAGTCAGATTCTGCTCACATTTGTACTGTTTTAAATAAGAAAAAATTCCATGAGCTAAAATGACTTATACTGATGTGAAACCAAAATAAATGATCTTAAATTTATGCTTAAGCATAAAATGGTCATTGCAGATTCCTATGACAAACAATAGCCTGTCTGGAGGAGGTTTGGCCAAAAAGTCAGAGGCAGCAAAACCATTTCATAATTGCAGCTCATTCACAAATATTCATGGAGACATGTTTTGCCATGTATTAAAATTCAGGCATTTATCTCTTGAATAATTGCTAGGCTACGGAGAAACAATGAAGAGATTGAAGCTCTAGACTTTTTCCCTTCCTTGTCTCTTTGTCTCCATTTTCATATGTGCAAGAAAGCACATCCAAGGGATCAAAATATATCTTCTTCTCAGATGGTTTTGCTATGGTCCAGGCATCAGATGTCTGAGGAAGGCAGGTAGTGGTGAATAACACAGAGAATACCTAAGCAGGCTTTGACATGGTAGAGAAGTTTTCACCATAAGCAGATTTGGTTTTCTAATTTTGTGCAGGCCCCAGTAAATCTCTCAGCATAGACTAATCTGCTATTACAGCAAGCGCAGCCAAAAACCAGAAATTCTCCAGCTAATTCCGGCTGCAAGCCAAACCTCACTGTTTCCCACTGTACCGCCCTCCCACAGAACAAAATCTTACTGGATTCCCTTAAAATAGCAAATGAACTTTGAATTCATTGAGGGAAAATCAGCTCCAACCAATGAAAGACAGGCTACCAAGTCTTCCTATGAGTTACTCTTAGTTTAACATATAAAACCTCAATATAACATATATCTGAGTATCTTTTGAGAATGTAGATAAACGTAGCATTTCTGTGGGGTGGGGTGGATCAATAGGCCCACAATGTGAAGTAAGCAGCAGTATGGCTTGGAAGAGGAGACACCACCGCTGCTCTTTTTCACGTAGAGTAAGCAGAGACCAGCAGGTACAGTAGGGCTCAAAGTGACGAGTTTACCACTCATTACAGGACCTCGATAATTAAAAGCTGACCTGTCAGGAGCTTCAGCTACTGAAACTGTAGCTTCCTTATTTACCTTGGTGATAAAGAGCTTCCATGTTGAAAGATTTGGGTGCCAGCAGTCCTTAGAGTCAAATTGCTAAGAAGGGAGCGTGGTGAAATCAATAGCAGTAGTTTGTGGGCACGCGGAGATCATTTCTCTCGAGCAAAGCTAGGTCGTATCAGGTGGAGTAACTGCTGCAGTATCACTAGGAGAGAAACGGCTATATGTGCTTTCTGGCTTTGCTTACAGCAGTTGCAATACCATGCCAAAACTACTATAATGGTAATAAAGATTGGGAAAGGGTTATCTACACTCCTGCTGATTAGTAGATATAGAAAAAAGTTTGACTACATAACTATCAATGACTCATTTTAAAAAACCCTCTAATATGTCTTGTGCTGCCTGTATCACAGTATCGTCAGGGTTGGAAGGGACCTCTGGAGATCATCTAAGTCCAACCCCCCTGCCACAGCAGGGACACCTACAGCAGTTGCACAGGACGGCATCCAGGCAGGTTTTGAATGTCTCCAGTGTGGGAGACTGTACAACCTCTCTGGACAGCCTGTGCCAGTGCTCTGCCGCCCTCAGAGTAAAGAAGTTCCTCCTCATGTTAAGATGGAACTTCCTGTGCTCAAGTTTGTGCCCGTTACCTCTAGTCCTATCACTGGGCACCACTGAAAAAAGACTGTTCCCATCTACCTGGCACCCTCCCCTTAAGTATTTATAAGTATTGATAAGATCCCCCCTCAGTCTTCTTTTTTCTAGACTAAAAAGCCCCAAGTCCCTGAGCCTTTCCTCATTAGAAAGATGCTCCAGTCCCCTAATCATCTTGGTAGCTCTTTGCTGGACTCTCTCCAGCAGTTCCCTGTCCTTCTTGAACCGGGGAGCCCAGAACTGGACACAGTACTCCAGATGCAGCCTCACCAGGGCAGAGTAGAGGGGGAGGATGACCTCCCTCGACCTGCTGGCCACGCTCTTCTTGATACACCCCAGGATGCCATTGGCCTTCTTGGCCACCAGGGCACATTGCTGGCTCATGGTCATGAGGTAACTGTTACACTTTTGTGTAGAAAGTTTTAAATGAAGCTCAGATTTTTCCTGTTCTCTTTTTTTGTGTCTTTTTTTCATTTTCAGAATGTCCTAATGCATTTATTTTTAATGTATTTGCTCCATTTTACGCTTATTTTACTCAGTTAATACTATTTTTAAAATTTCCCTTGAATAAGACTGAAGACAAATTGTTTTGTATCAATGTCTCTTCCACAGAGATTTATTTCTAGGGAGTAAAAAAATAGAAACTCCACACTTCTCTCCTTCAAATGTTCCATAATGACAAAAGGGCAAAACCTTCAAGAGATATTTTGGAAAAAAGTATCTAATCTTCAGCTTTCAAAAGTTCACACAATGAACACTTTATATAGAAAAGCATGTTGAACAAAAGTATGCACAGTTAACCTCTCAAGTACAAGGTGGACAGTTGCCATGTATGTCATGTTTTCCAGGATGAATCTACTCTCTATGCTTTTACCTATGTTATATATCTTGTGGTTGAAGCTCATAAAACTCCACAACATTGTTAGTCACTTAATAAAGACTAATAGCATTAGTTGGCTGGAGCTGGGGAAAGCAACCGAAACAGTCCACACTACTGACTAAGCCAGATTGCACAAGAACTTTCAGCAAATCTGTAGAATGTGAATAAACTCCTTAGAGGACAAACTGATCTTCAAAAAATGGAAGGGAAGGGAGGGGAAGGGAAGGGAGGGGAAGGGAAGGGAAGGGAAGGGAAGGGAAGGGAAGGGAAGGGAAGGGAAGGCAAGGCAAGGCAAGGCAAGGCAAGGCAAGGCAAGGCAAGGCAAGGAAAGGAAAGGCAAGGAAAGGAAAGGCAAGGCAAGGCAAGGCAAGGAAAGGCAAGGCAAGGCAAGGCAAGGCAAGGCAAGGCAAGGCAAGGCAAGGCAAGGCAAGGCAAGGCAAGGAAAGGAAAGGAAAGGCAAGGAAAGGAAAGGCAAGGAAAGGCAAGGCAAGGAAAGGCAAGGCAAGGAAAGGCAAGGAAAGGAAAGGCAAGGAAAGGCAAGGAAAGGAAAGGCAAGGAAAGGAAAGGCAAGGAAAGGAAAGGAAAGGCAAGGAAAGGAAAGGCAAGGAAAGGAAAGGAAAGGCAAGGCAAGGAAAGGAAAGGAAAGGCAAGGAAAGGCAAGGAAAGGCAAGGAAAGGCAAGGAAAGGCAAGGAAAGGCAAGGAAAGGCAAGGAAAGGAAAGGAAAGGAAAGGAAAGGAAAGGAAAGGAAAGGAAAGGAAAGGAAAGGAAAGGAAAGGAAAGGAAAGGAAAGGAAAGGAAAGGAAAGGAAAGGAAAGGAAAGGAAAGGAAAGGGAAAGTGGCAATATAAGCATCCAACAGATTTTGAAAAACTTTTTTTTTCCTATCATTTTCTTACAAACCTAGTAAATTCCTAATGTCACAGAAACATAGTTTTTTCATAATGTCACCAGGGAGAGCATATTAAACACTGCATTATCACATTGAGTTCACTAAAAAAAAAAAAAGAGGAAAGAAAAAAGCCTGTGTTTCCTCCAAGCCATGCAGTTCTCATACATTTTTCTTCTTTGCAAAGACAATCGCTGAAAATCTGTTAATGAAGACTCCTATTATGTAGGAGTGTTTACAGTCATTAGCCTTCAGGCAAAGTTCATCAAAGGAATACAGACAATCACTTTAAAAATACCTGTGGCACTTAAAAAATACCTCAATGGCACTTAACTCACCCACTTTCAAACTGTAAACTAGTTCTACAGGCTACTACAGAATTTGACTGCAAAGCAAGCCATCCTGTGCGTTGTAGGTCAGCCCTCCAAAACCATGGGTCTGCTTCCGCCTCGGTACAAAATTCCGTGTAACACCACATTCCTCACCATGTGAATCACAGCAAGTCGCAGCTGCTATATTTGGGTGGATCACCTTGTTCAGTGGAAGTATCAACTGGCTGAAGGAAAGGAGGAAAAACAGAGTGATTTCCTGGCAGCAGATGTAAAAGTGACGTATGGAAATGTTTCTTCATACCAGTTAGCTGGTGGAACTCATTGCTGCAAGAGTTCATTGAGAGAGGATCTGAGGGAGGCTGGACGTCTACCAGTATTATTTCTAGTCCCCAAGAATTAGACTAGTAAGGCCTAAATATACAGATGAGAATGCTGGGAGACACAAAACATCACACATTTCATGAATTAAGCCAGCTTACTATTCTAATAGATGGCTTGCAGGAGAATCTTCTGACGTACTACATATTTATTTCACCAGTATTTGTAGTTGGCTGAGAAACAGTGATCGCACGAACCATGTTAGATGACTGATAGTGTGACAATTTGACAGCTGCTTACAATTTGGGGTACACTTTGGACCTTACCAAAAAATTCTGCAGTTTATATCCAAAGTGAGTTGGTACTGTCATGTACATATCCCACCATTTTTGAGTCCTAACATTAGTTTTAATGCTATAGTGTTTAGCTAGCAAACCATCTTAGCTTCCAGCTTCTGTGAACAATCAGTGTTTTATTCCTTATTATCACAGAATCTTTGATCTTGATGATAACCTGATTTTGTCTGTTCTGCATGCCTGGAATAAGATTGCTGAATGTTAGAAATGGTGGGATTCATGTGGTGAACTTATATCCTGGTTCACATTGCATTAATTAGATCCAGGAAAGTCAAAAGGATAAAAATTTAAAATGTAATGCAGTGAGAATAATTCATCCAGAGGTATTGATCTGTGTGAGAGCAGACTCTGTCAAGAGGAGTCCTTATAGTCACAGTGCACTATCGATGCTGTTTTCTGAAATCCACTGTTCCTTATAATGTTGTTTATTGCATCCATAGCTGTTTGGTGTTAAAAGTAGATTAAGCAAATTTCTATTGCATCTGGCTTGTAGATATTTCACGTGCATTACTGAACTTTTACAATAAACCAACAGTTAAGTCATTAGTAGAAGTGAAATTTGAAATCTGAAAACAGCTTAAGATTTAGAGTCAAGATACCATTCAGTCTTTGTGGCTGTAACTACTCACTACACTAAAGTACAACCCTGGGAGTCTTCTCTTGTCCTGGTCTTGTAGTCTTGTCATTGGGAACTCTTCATAATGTGAAACAGCAAAAGAAGCAATCCCTGCTCCAGAGCAGAGCCCTGCTTACCTGCATCCTTGAGGACAGCATGGCTTGTATAGAAAGAAGCATAGTTAGAGTTCTATGTTTCATTTTTTTACTCCTTTTTCCCCCTGTAAAAAGGCCCTTTAATTTCTCATTTTTAAAAGATTCTGTCTCCAAATTACCAGTTTGGGTCACAGAGGTTTAAATTAATTTTCTAGAGATTTAAGGAAAAAAAGCATTTTCAGCCCTCCTCCAGCATTGCACTTAAATCTTTCTTACAATACCTGAGCACATATAATGGAGGAAAACTTACATATAATTGAAAACACAGGATCTAGCACTAGCAAGATTTTTAGGCAGCCTTATATAAGTAAGCCTCTGCACAAGTTTATTGGCTGTGACTTCAATGCCATTGCAGAGGGTTGTCTGGTGGTGCAGCCTTCCCCGTCCCACGAGCATGGTACCAGCAGGGAGCCATACCGTCTCCTTTTCTGCTGCAGTGTATTTACCCCAGTCTCTGACTAAGACCCTCAGCTGTCTTAATAGATCTCATCTTTGAGTAGATACGAATACTTATTTTCAATTTAATCATTTACTTTTTATGCTTCTTTATTTTTTGTGCTTTCACTTGAGAAAAGAGAAGACAAATAGTTGTTTTCACATTCTAGTTTTCACATGTTAGCTCGCTGATTGCTTGGCAAACATTTCTTTGCTAGGAGGAGCGTAGGAGAATAGCTAGACTGGGTTTACCATAACAGTTTATGGAAACATTGCAAAATCTATGCATTTGGGCCAATCTTCATCTGGTGCTGTGCAGCATAGTGGCATTATCCAGCCCAGCAAGAAACTTGCTATAGAATAGCACTTCCATTAAGAGGTAGAAATTCTTTATTTCCCACTACCAGGAAACTGCTGTGTCCCAGTCCGAGACACATTAGTTTAGTGGTGTTTTTGGAAGTGCTAGATTGATAATTGGACTTGATGATCTTAAAGGTCCCTTCCAACCTAGACAATTCTATGATTCTATGATTCTATAAACAATACCACACACTCTGAACTGGATGGCACAGTTTGGCTAAAACCATAGAAGAAGAAAAGAAAGACCGACTGATGTGCTAAATAGATAGAATGGGAAATTAGGTGACAAAATCCTTTAGAAATATTCCAAGAATGAAAGAAGCACTATAAAACCCCTCAAATGTATCTATTCTGTAGATTTGGTTTGTATTGTATTTTGTATATTGTGACTCTTGTATTGCAAAAAATGCTCATACATACTGTTAAAAAAGTATTAGTGGAGACTTAATGAATACTCTAAAAAGAGTTTATTTGGGGGATAAGAGTTAAATGTGTGTATGATTCAGAGTGCAACTACATGTCACTTTGGTGTAGCAGAAGAAATAGAACATTTCAAGACTAAAACATAGTTTCTTAAGTTGCAATTTTAGAATGATTTTCCATATATTATACAGATTCAGATTAATCTTAATTTTAAATTGGTTAGAGAGCCCTTCAGTATTAATCAACAGATTTTTCCAAGTAATACATATTTTCTACCTTCCTTTCTTTGAGTCCTTGAATTTAATAATGTTGGGATTTCCTTCTCCAAAAATGGATCTGCTAAATAAATTTGAATGAACTCAAACACCTAAAAAAAGACTGAAACACATGAAAAATAGAGTCTGATACGATCAAGAGTCTGACTCTATAATCCCCAAAACATGACAATTTGAAATTAAATCTGAATCGACGTGTTCTTCAATAGTTATTCAGAAATGTTACCTCCTTTCTTTAAAAACTGTTTCCCCAAGCCCATAACCTGAACATGAAGTTCATATAGGAAAATATTCTAGAATAAGGCTATTATTATACAAGCCCCATAACTCCCACGGAATTTCCCTTACGAAAGGGAACTCCAGGCTGGCCAGTTGGCTTTCCCGTCATCTTTGCTGGTAGAGACATTCAGTGGGGTTATTATTGTGGGTAATGCCCCATATGCTTCCTGCATTAAGAAGGTGAGGGGAGATGAACACCTGCCATGACATAACTTATAATGAAATTCACTCCACAAGGTAGAAAAGTCCTAAAAAATGAGTGGAAAATCTCTATTTCTGAATTTGAAAGTGGAGTTGTAGAGGGCACTTCCAGCCAAAAACCGATCAGGCTTTGAAATGAATGACGGGGACAGTCTGTATCTTGCATTTGCAAGATCGCGGAAAAGGTTAGAAAAGAAAAAGAAAGAAGTTGCCAGATTTTTAAAACAGGCTGTTGAGTTCTGGGTTTGGATGGCGGCACTGACAGGCCACACCAGTTTCTTGGTGTTGAGCACCACGCAAACACAAACGTTCAAACGCCCCACCACAGATGGTTTGTAGAAATGGCAGAATGAACTGACACTTAATAATATAACTGCACTTAGAAGCAGGTTTTATGATGCCAAGTATGGTATACATCTGTTAAAATGTAAATGTAAAAAAAGAAAAAAGGCACAAATTACAGATCTCAACTCATTTATATGATGAACGTGCGGGACGATCCTGTGGCAGTAGCTGGGAGGTATGGCAGGAGAGGGCAGGGGTATCACATTCCCCTAAGCATCTGCTGTAACTCCTGAGGCAGGCAGGTGCTGAGCTGGACAGACCTCTGGTCTGACCCATCCATGGCTTTTCATATTTTCAAAAAAGAGCAAACAAAAAGGACATGTGAATTGAATACTCCTCTGTTTTAATTATAGTTGGTTTGTCCCGCATTTCAAACAGAGCTACATGAATGATATTTTTTTTAAAAAGCAAACCACACTTTTTCCTCTAAACCTTTCCCATGTTTGATCGGGTGTATTTCACAGGGTGAAATTAAGCCAGTGTGAAAGTGCCTAAGGTGTGCAGAATGGAAACGCTGACAGGCTTCCA
Source organism: Pluvialis apricaria (assembly GCA_017639485.1). Classification (NCBI taxonomy): domain Eukaryota; kingdom Metazoa; phylum Chordata; class Aves; order Charadriiformes; family Charadriidae; genus Pluvialis; species Pluvialis apricaria. The sequence goes on from CM030009.1 coordinate 102,408,823, forward strand.
GCTATAGATGTGCTAGCAACCCTACGCAAATGTATTGTCGTTAATTAAGCAGATGAAACAGAAAACAGAGAGAAAAATTAGCTCAAGTTCGGTGGTTACTTGCTGCAAATTTGTAAATGGGTTCTCTACTGTAGAGATATGTAAAATAATGCTCCTGTTAAAAGTTATGTGGAAAATAAAGGTTCTCAGCAAGCTAATTTTACTCTGTTAACAAAGCATGGTTTCAAGCTATTCTTGCTAACCATCCACCCACTTTCTTTTCCTTCACCACCTCAGATTTGCAGATAGGAGGTACAATTACAGTCCTTTGTTTCACCCTGAGATCTCTTTACAAAATAAAGTCTGCTTTTATCCTGTTGAAACCTATGTGCTTTCCTTCATTGTGTAAAGCTAAAGGAGCTGAGGTCTAACTTTAAAGTAATCCTTTGTGGTGCTTTTTTTTCCCCTTCCCTGCCTCTTTGTTATATGTATAGCCTAACTGTGTGCCTTCAATTGAACTTTTCCCCTGCCAAATCACACACTTAGAGCAGGAAAAAAGAGGCTGGGGTGAAATCCTGGCCCCACTATGCTTAATGGACTTTAACAGGGTTAGGTTTCCACCCTTGTAGCCACTGCTCTTTGAGTTGTTCCCCTTAGTCCTGCCCGAGATGTTTTTCCCCTCCTAGAATGGAAGTGCTCTGTTGTAAATTTCTGGTGTAGATGGTCTGCTGCAGCCAACAGAGTGCCATGAATTTGTGTGACTTAACTGGCTTTGACACTGGCACTTGACACAGTAGTAGGGTAATGGTCTTAAGAACTTAAGTACCCCACTCTTAACATATATGCAACTCCTAATATGACTCCAAAAGAGTGAAGCTAAGAAGCCATGTATTTGTATTTATATTTGTACTATTTGTATTTGTATTTCTTCTTCTCTACTGGCCTTTTTTAATCTGCAAGAGCAGAGTGTACTTCATGAGGTGTTCTGGGCATTTGTAGCAGACGAGGATGTTGCAAAAGATAGGAAAGGGGTGTAGAAATAAGGAAAGCCAGTCAAAAACAATTTAACAAAAGAAAAAACAAGATGAAAATTACCAAGATAAGGTTGACAACAGTGGTGGGAACTTGGCCACTGAGCTGGCCAAGGCAGAGCAAGGTGTTTGTCTGCAAGATCAATGTAGCGGGGTTACGGGGATAGAAAAGTTGAGATGTTAGTGCTGTGATGCTTCTCGTGGTAAACTCTGCTTTTGCTTTCATGCCTGCAACACAGCTGTTGTCTGAAGGAGCCACAGGAGATGGGATTGATGGCAGGCTTGTCAAAAGAGTGTGTGCCTGAAGACTAAACTCTTCCCTCTTCCTCTGCCAGTAGCTTCAGACTGTGCTGATTTCCTGGCCATCTCCTTCATTTCCATTAAGTAATCCCACTGAGCTCACACTGAGCCCTCAAGGCAGCACATGCTTTGTATTGAATCAAATCCACAGGGATGAAGAGATTGGAGTAGATATGCTTGATCAAATAGAATGGGCAGCTTCACATTTCTGTATCTTTCCCTTCCATCCTCAGTGAGACCCAAGTTGTGCACCATGACAGTCCTGGGAGAAACCACTTCTTCCTTACTCAGTATCAGCTCCTCTCTACAACTGAGGCACCACCTTTCTGAAATCAGTGCTGTAAAAACGGTTAGATTTCTACAAGCCTTCATACTTCTTCCAATTAAATGTGCAGGGCACTCTGAACTTGTTCACAGAAAAGCTGCTTCATTTTCCACAGGCATAGCCATAGTCTTCGTACCACCATCTTCAGCTTAAAATGAAGAGTCGTTCTACTGTGGTCGTAGTATCTTTTCTCCCTTTATATTTCTCTTCAAATATTTTTCTTATTCTGTTCTCCTGACACACTAGGGAGCTGAATTTTTCCTTCCAAATCCATCCGTGAGATGGATACTAAAAGACATTGTAGACATCTCTGGTGTTTGCATTTTGCATACAATGCTGAGAAATTGGAGAGGCTGCAACATGATTTGAGAACCGGAGAAAATGTCTAAACCCCCTCAATCTGCTTAGGTTATCAAAAAGAATACAAAGCGGTGACTTGATTACTGTGCTTAAGTACATCTGGTGAAACGTTTTGACATTGTAAACTCATCCAGAACAGGAGTTTCATGAGGACTGAAACAACTAGCAAATGTCAATGAATTCAGAGCATAGTTTCAGCCAAAGGTGGAAAATCTTTCTGTTTTGGCACTTTCAAAGCTAAAGCTTATTCCTGCATTTGAAAAGATTTTAATTAAAAAAATTAACTAAGTGAAAAGAGGTTAAAATAAAAGGGCCTACTTAATCATTTTGTGTTGATCCAACCCTTTTGTTTGTTAAGGCAAATACTGGGCTGACTCATTATGTTGATAATAACTGTTCTAGCAGTCCAGCTATCATTGTGTTAATTATTCTATTACTAAAGAGCCACCCCCTGAGGTGGGCTTTGTACTCTGAAGCAGATGTAATAAAAAAAAAAAGCAACAAGACTCTGGAACCATCTAAGCATTCTTGGCTATACAAAGAACCACGGTCTTCTACCAATGGGAAAGTTAAATGGCCTACCCATGTTTCAATCTGATAGTTTGTCTCACATATGCTGAGAAGGAGAGAGAAAATTCAACCAATTAGTATTATCATACTTATTTTTCAGCCTTAGTAATGATTGAAAGCTTTCCTATCAGAACTTTCTGATGTTAGCAGTGACCTTCAGATGGAGTATTCTCACACTCTCTAATTTTTAGCTTTTGATTTGAAGATGCTCAGCTTTATAAAAGTATTTGCTAAAATAATTATTCTGAAGATCCCTGTAGAATAACCAAAATATTTTAGTTCATTTAAACTCTCATGTACAAAGTTGTAGGAAATGCAAGAAAAATAGACATCCAGGGTGAGATTGCTGAGGCAGTCGGGGAAACGGACGCCTCAGGGAAATGATCCAAACTTTTTTCTGAATGAGGAATCTCAAGCTTGGGGTCTAGGCGAGAGAAGGAAAAATTGTGAAATGAAAGGACACATTTTAAAAATTCTTACGAAGCAAAGTCACTTGATGCTTATGCAGCTCTTGTACCTGCACTCTGCTTTTTGGAATAAGTGTATTTGTCTCTCACTCTACAGAACATCAAATTTAAAGACAATAAAAATTAACAATCTCCAGCAGCAGGACTCACGTCTGCTCCATAGGCCAGCCAGCAGCTCTGGACTCCTCCAAGCTGTTCTGAAAAAGAAAGCATTTGGCTAATTGGACAAAGGTGCTTGGTGGAGCTCTAAAATAATCACTACCATCCCTCATCTTTCCCAGCCCTAAATATACATTTGAAGTCTATCTTTTAATCCTGTTTTTCTGGCAGAACATCTTTAATCTCCTGCCCTCCATACTAAGAAAAATTCATCTGCATGTGAGTCTAAGTAAAAGTTACTATTTATAGTAGTTTTAAGTGGTTTATATTGTCTAAAATTTTATTATACTGTCATGATAAATTTACAAGCTTTTTTCCAGTGTTTTGCTTTGAATAGAGACTTAGATGTGTGCTCTGCTTACACTAACTACTGAAGTTGGATGATTTTTTTTTTTTCTTCCAGTAACAAATATCTTTACCCCTTCCTATCCTTTTCTAAAATACAATTTGAGGTCATTCAGAAACAGTTGCAAATTTGACTTGAATTTTCTTCAGTTGTTCCCACCAAGTGAAATATAAAGACCAATTTTGGAAACGAGAAATTTCCAAATGCTTTAAATCCCAGGGCTTGATTCACAGCAAGTTTAAGGTGTTCTTCATAACCCTGTTTTGCCACTGTCAGTGTACCCATAGTTAGGTTGTAATGTGGTAGTTTGGATATTTGCTTAAAAGATGTCCTACTCAAGCCCTCTACCTGCTTCTTTTTTGGAGTGTTTTCAGCCTTCTCCTGTGGAATACAGCATGATGATTCTCTCTGCCACTCTTTGCAAATTCCTGTTGAAATTCTTAAAATATCTAAGAAATAATTAATGTTACTTCGATTAGTGAGGGAGGAAATAAAAATTGTATTGTATATTCTGGTTCTGTGGTTATATAGAAAAAGCAATTATTTGTACAGCCTGCTGCCCACACGCTAAATTTTTGGGTGATGATTTCCTGGATACATTATGTTGAGTTAATAAAGAAATTTGATGCTGCATTTTGGGTAGGGGGAGGTCTAAAAAGCTGGCTGGGTTAGTCACTAGCCTAAGGACTGCTTACTTCTTAGTGACCATTCCATGGGATAACCTGGTTTCTTAATGACTGTTTTATTTTGTTTTAATTCCATGCTTGTTGTGACAGAATGAATTATCAGAGGTAGGAAAAAGCCAAAGCGTCTGGGTTCAATTAATCATCGGGGAGAAGGCTCTAAGGCATCTATATGTTGGACTCAAATCATGGCAGGGCAAGAAGTTTTCAGGAGTTTCTGAAAGGACTCTTCTAATGTAAGACTGACAGACTGCAGGGCACATTAAATAATTCTTCCATTCAAGTCTTGCCGTGCCCACTTCAGGAAAAAATGTAGTTCAAATGAAAAAGGACAGCAGAGGGAGTAATCTGAGATCTTGAAGACACTGTTTATCCAGAAAGAATGAAATTAATTGTGTTAAGCTTAAAGAATTGTTCCTGGTGGGAGGATTTGAAATAAACAAAGAGGAAGAAAAGGATCTGATTTCTCGGTCAGTGAAGGACTGGTCAAGAAGTAATAGGCTGAAACTACAGTATGGAAGGTACAAGTTACCAACAGGAAAACTTTCCAGTGATCAAGAAATGAAGAACACGTTCCCGAATTCCTGTCAGTGACAGGGAAGACATACCTCAGAACAAGCTAGGGTTGACCCTGCAACACTATCCTGTTTCACCATATGTGCTCTGAATCAGGGAAATTTAAGTTCTGGTCATCTTCCTCTAGATTAATACTGTAAACCTTAGACCAGTGGTTTACAAATTGGAAGATAAGGTGTGAGCACAACGAATATGAGCTACCAAGCCCAAACTAATAAGCTCTAGTTCTGCAGGATGGTATCAATACTGGTCTTGGGACTGGTCTGGGGAAGGCAGGAGGCTAAGGACTCGGACCCAATAATGCATGGAAGAGGGCCGATTTATGTTCCTGCTGCTCAGTAGTAGAAATACTGGGTCTACCCAGTATCTACACAACTGGTAGATGCTTGTGTTTCAGTCCCTGATTGAGCAGGAATGCGTTAACATAAAATAGCATAGCTTCAACAGAAGAAGCTGAGTCTGTCCACTTGCTTCCAGAATACTTTCTAACTTTCAAGCCCTTCAAGACCTTTCAAGATAAGGGTTAAAATCCTTTAAACCAGAGAATTCATTAGCGACTGTCTGGAATAGTACTTTAACCCCTAAGCTTCTGGATAAAAAGAGCAGAGGAAGGATCTTCACACCAAAAGTTTTGTGAAAAATTTAACTTGAAGAAAACCAAATGAAACTATTGTATGAATTCAGCAGAATTTATGTATAGTTTTGGGGTGACTGAAATGGAACTTTTTCTGGGGAAAAAAGGACCTTCTTACCACTTTAAAACTGTTGCTAAGACGTTCTTCTAGCACTTTTGATTATATTAGCGTTAATACATTTAGGAAGACAAGGTTAAATTTCATGTTTGGGCATGATCTCTGTGGATGTAATGTCTTCATTTTTTTCTGGAAAGATATGACATGACAACAGCTGTTACCCTTATGAGAACAATGTCCTAAGTATTGTTTAGATGTTTGCTGCTGATTTAAATGGTTTCAGAAGACCAGTGGACAATGCTTCTCTATAGTTCCTTTTACAAAGGACCTTTTACAAAGGGACCAAAAAGTTAACTGTGTCACGATCCTAGAAGATAAAGAAAGAAATAAAAAAAAAAAGACGTCCTGTTTTAAAATTAGGGCACAACATGTGCAAATGCCTCTTTTTGACTCTGCCCACTGATATTAAAATGCAGTACCAATTGCAACAGACCTAATTATTTACCACATGACAACCCTTTTCCTTTTTTACCCATTTATCAGAGTGCCAGAGTACTACAACAGTATCCTGTACTGTCTATGAATTATAAGAGCAAGTTTAAAATAATATCTCCATTTTATTGTTTAGCTAGTTGGAGACCAGCTGCGGTGTAGTCAAATGTATGTACAAGTAAATAGATTATTGATTCCAGCATGTAGAACCTACACATTCCTCAGACAGCCCAAACAAATATTTATCCCCACTCCTTAATTCTCCACTACCCAAAGCAGAGAACAATTGTTTTCTGAGTCATGGATCTGACTACCATTTCTTTTTGTTTGTCTTTTTGGGTTTTTTGGCCCCCCATAGTAGACCTCCACTACGTAGCTATCAGTGATGGTATTGAAAAACAAAATGATGAGGAAGGTGAGCCCACCCCTGTAAAAAGAAACACAATAAGCAATGTAAGTGGAAGCCAGAAAAAAAAAAAAGTCTGCAAAATAGGAATGAAAGAATATTTTTGGTATTTTCTCTTTCTATGTTAGTGTTTGTTGCTGTCACTCCTCATTTCAAGTAACAAGTTTGCCCAGTTTAACTTACTTTTTTAGTATTAAAAGAAAACAAAACTGGCACTAGTAAAGAGCTCTATGTGCAGTTTTTAATGGGGAGAAAAAGTTGTAAGAACCTCAAGAGCAGATGAAGGGCTGTTGAAGCCTAAAGCTCTGACAATGCTTGTGGGAAAGTCTGGAACAGCAGGGAGGAAAGTGTCAGCCAAGAAACCTGAAAAATAGTCCAAATGCTATCATAAAGTCCTTCTTTTAATAATGTGTTTTTAATTTTAATAATATATTACTATTTGGTTTGTTTCTTAGGGACCCGTGTTTATTATAAAGGAATTCTTGAAGCTGTCAGTCTATGGGAGCTCCCCTGAACTCCCTCAACATGCAGCTTTAGCAGGTTTCCTCTGTTTTGAGAGGGTACATTAATAACCACATACTACTATAGGCATTAAATAGGCCACCCACCCTCCAAGAAGTACAGTCCACATTTCTATCCACTCTTTATGGCAGCTAGCCTAATGGGAACAATGTCAAGGGGTGCAATGAAACACTCTGACTCTTGACTTCTATCTTAGGGAGGATCTTTTTGCGTTTGACGGCTATTCATTCAGTCAGGGAATATCGCAGAGGAGCTGATTTACTGACAATGAGAAAGGGAGGGTGCCACCCGCCATATTATCATCATCAGAACTGGTGTCCGAGCCTGTGCTGTTGCCCTTTGGTCATGTCTGCATATGTATGACCTGTAAGCTGCTCTAATTACTCATAGCTCTCCAGTTTATCACTCACACATGCTGCACGACCATGACCTATGAGCAACGTCTGCAGCGGTGGGAACCTCATTTTCTGGCTGACTCCAGAGAGTTCATGCTTGCTCTTGTAACTCTCTGTTCTTTCTGTCTGCATCTGGCCAGCTCTGCTGCGTCTGTCCAGGAGCAGACACATGGGCACAAATGAGGTTTTTGAGGAAGTGCATGCGTGTGCATATGTATATGTGCAGTTTTTTACTACAAGCAGGGCTGGCAGCTCTGTTTATTTAAAGTTGACGGACACTTTCCACCACAAAATCTTATTTCCAGTTCCCAAAATTTAACTATTCAATCTGAAATGGTTCAAGTCAATAGCTCACCTCAGATTCAAAAGATTGTAAGGGGCATGTGCTTGTTTATTTGAAGTTATCAGGCAAGCCCTTTCAGTGGTTCCCTGAAAGTTAAGGACACCAGTACATCACTTTATAAGCAGTACACTTCTTTTCCCACATTAAAAACCACAGTTCTCTGGTGACAACTCATGCCTTCACAGTAGCAGGGATGACTGCCAGCTTGGCTGGCATATTGGGGACTGCCTAGTCTAGGTGAATACTCTTTCAGTGATAATGTGTCCAAATCTGCCTGAGATTTAAGCCAACGCCTCAGAAATTGTAGCCTGCCCTGTAACTGCAACTTCGTTTGCTGTTGCTGCAGCCCCATGAAAGAACATGAACTGGTTGTAGGCTGCTCTCCAGTGTCTCTTGATTGACCGGGCTCCAGACTGTATTGCTGTCAAAACTCATGTGTCTGACACCTACCCTACAAGTCCTTAGGACATGCCTTACGAGGCATCGTGCATTCACCAGATACACCCAGTAATTGCAGATTATGCTGGTGATCACCTTTCAGGGATCTAAAAGGGCCAGGGACCATCCTCTAGCCCTGAGACCTGATGACTTGGCTGCATCCATACTATATAACACTTGGCCTCGAATCCCACAATATGTTCGTTGTATCCACGCACATAATGTAAAAGGTTTTGTTTGCGATAGGCCAAAATTGCTGTACTGAGCTGGCTCTCTCTGATCTACTGAATTCACTACATTTCCTGACCTGTGCATGCATAGTAGCCATTTCTTTGATATTTCTCAGCGTTCAATAGCCCAATCAGAGGTACTTCTCTGACCAGAACAGCAGACGGATGTAGTACTCAAATACTTCCAAGACAAAGATTTTGTGTGAAAGAAAAAAGTAAGGGTATTTGTAGTGAAACTCAGATGTTCAGGCACCTTAGAAAGACCAGAAAAGGTCTATCATAGCAGGCAGAAAAGTCCTTACTTACCAAAGGCTACTCTTCTCCAGTCAGAACCCAACGCTCCTCCCTGCCATCATGCTGCTATCAGCAAACACTAACTCGACCTACCCCTTCTAGTGATAACGAACAAAGAGAAGACCACTCTAAGTGTGTTATCAAGTTACTTCATTTGTTCAAGTGGAAGAATTTTTGTCTGGTGTACTGGGAGATCAAAGGACAGTTACATACGGTTTCTGTTCTCTTCTCTGTTTTTTTGTTTTGTTTTGGTTTGGTTTTTTTTAAATTTCCTTTAAAAGAAAAACCCCAGACCTTCTTCACACATAAAAGAATTGTAATCCAATAGCATATTCAGATATTCAGAATTTAGGAAATTTCAGAATAAAAGGCATTTCGATCCTGTTAGCGTTTATGTTAAAAATGTGATTATATAAAACATAGATATAGAAAATATTGCATAGTTTGCATCACTACAAAACACAACCAGATATTTTTTTTACGAAAGTCTTAATCACAATGTGCATTATTCTCTGTTTCGTAATATGTAATCTTTCGTTACTGTGTCTGCTTTACAAAATTTTTTTGAACTGGATTCTTTTTTAACTAGTTCTCTATTATTTTCCAATCAACCGCTAAAAAAAATCCTCAGTTTGATCCTTCCTTCTGTCTAGAATTGCCATTCGTGAATAATGAACCTAATCACTTAAGTATTTTCCTACTTTATTTGACATTTTCTTTATGAAAGTATCCTGAATTTTAATCCAATAAATTAAGAATTCCTTCAATCATAATTATAAGAAAAGCAGTTGCATACAAGAAGAAAATTACATAATACAAAGTAATACCAGACTGAAAAGCCAATCAATTGTTTCTAATAATTTAAATGTTGTGAAAGAGAAAAAAAAAAAAAAACAACAGCTCATGATGTTTTCAAGCAGAGCAGCTTTTAGAGAGCTTTTATCAACAGCAGCTGTCACAGATGGGTTATGTTAGTTAAGAAGATTCCAAAACAGGAAAAAGCCCCCATGCTTATACAAATGAGAAGAATATCAGCTTGATTATAATACTTTTTCACTAACAGAATATATAACGTTGGTCTTGTCTGTGCTTGCTTAGACATGACTAAGGAAGTGTAGACCACAAAAATATAGTTCAGAGCACTTTTTCCCATCTAAAAAACTTGCATCTATTCACATGCTCAGTGATTAAACAGAGCACAATATATCATTCTGCATATTTTAAGGACTTCGTAGGGGCCTGGATGAGAGAAGTGCTAAGAAGATCATGAAGCCAAACACTGAATTCTTTAGTCAAAAAATAATACTTTATTGCCAGATTCATTTCTGAACACTATAGATATTTTTATCTTAATGTATTACAAATTGATGTAGTTATTCATTTTTACTTGAATCTTTACAGAACTTTAATTAAACAAAACTGTTCTCCATAGAGTTAGCATAGACAGTCACAAACAAAAAGGTATTAATAATCTGAAAATGAACAGAACTTTGTCTGACACGATCTCACATTTTATGTTTTTAATCATGTCAATATAATTAACTGGAGCATAGTCAGTGATTCCTGTAATCTGTGTTATAACACAGCTCTTCATGAAGTGAAAATGATGATGGTTATATTTGTCAAGTTCACTGCATAGTCACGTTGAAGAAATAATTAGCATCAGAACACTGATTTAAGAAATATTTCTCTAGCCAAATCCATCAGGATAACCTAATAATAAACTATCTGTTTCGGTCTTTGCTATCAAAATTATGTTATTTATTCTGTCTATGTAGTGTAAAGCGTATAGATGGAAAAACACAAGCGAGTACAGAGCATTCTCATAATCATAGAATGGTTTGGGTTGGAGGGGACCTTTAAAGATCATCTAGTCCAACACCCGTGCTGTGGGTAGGCACATGTTTCTCTTGACCAGGTTGCTCAAAGCCCCATCCAACCTGACCTTGAACACTTCCGATGATGGGGCATCCGCAACTTCTCTGGGCAACCTGTTCTAGTGTCTCACCACCATTACTGTAAGAACTAGAACTCCTTTTCGTTCCAAAATTTGTGTTCTTGACAGCCCAGTGGTGCACCTTCAGTGGGACAGTCAATAAAAGGTTTCATCTTCTGGAAGAAGATAAGGATTCAAATCACCTGAGGTTAAGGTGAGACCTTGGCCGCATACCTTACTCAGCAGGATACCACTCAGCAGGTACCACTGCTGTTGCTCCTTATCTGAAGAACAGGCCAACCATTTGTATCCAAATGTGATGCTTTAGGTGCTGACAGTAGTTTCAGCACCTGAATCCATCTTATAGAGCAGGTGAAGCATGTGCAAGGGTCAGTAGTCTGAACACTCTCCTTTGACTGTATTTCTCATACTCATGTAGGCTGACGTTATCCACACCCTCCTAAGGCAGCTTTCTCAATTTATTGTATAGGGAATGCAGAGTTTTGACTCAGTGTTATGAATTCCATTTCCTAACATGGAACCTGGCACCCGCAAGTCAGGTGTAGTTAAGCCACGTCAACGTGCTCTTCTCAGAACGTGCCCAAGCAAGAGAACATCAGTCACATCAAGTACACATTATGCTGTACTGGAGTTTGAACTGCACAAGTTGCTGGGTGCAGAGGATCAAATGGAGGACAACTCATCTCTACATACACTTAGCCATGGCTATACTGCTTTCCAAACTACTTTTTTCCCTTATACCTGATATTTTGGTATCCTGAATATATTAGAAAGGTTTCTTTAACTACCTGCCTGACATAACCATTGGCTTGCTTTGGGCAAGGAGGTGTTGGAGGAATCTTAGGAGAGCAGCTGTTGACTGTAATACGTAGAATAGAATGTTTAAACCCAAGGGATCCCAATTTTGATAATTACTATGTAAATTGGTGTTTCCAGTAAAAGCACAAGAGCTGAAAATGTGGGGAAAAAAAAAAAAAAAAGAATGAGTTTAGATATGTCTCTGAAGTACAATCCTTTGGAGAACATGCTTCCCTAAAATGTGTCTCTTGGCTCTTTAAGGTCTAAGAACTTAAGTCAGTTTTCCTGTTGCTGATGTCCTCCTTTATTCAAATGGTCTGAGCAATATAATTAATTCAGAAGGGTTACAATCAGTCTGCACTTAGCTTGAAGTTTGCTGCCTGCATTTCAGATCAGCCAAGTTCTCTGTTCCTAAAGATGTATCTGTTATTTCTAACACCATTGTTCTAATACATACCTGAAGTCCCCCTAAAATCCTTGCCCTGTGTTATTGAAAATCACAGCCTAAAGGAATCTGTTGGAGATCTATTCTTCTAAGCATTTCTGTAAGGTCTTTTTGGATATCTGCTAAGTAGAGAGAGTTTTCTAAACTCTTTTCAAGATAAGGCATGGGCAATTGTATGTGGGAACTGTCATATAACACATTGTAAAACTTTTTAAAGTTTAAAACATTTCACTGTATCAAGAGGTCAGAAAGATAGGAGATTTGGGGAAAGGAATGTGTTAGTTTGTTTTTAATAAAGACAAAAGGAAGGGCCAGTAAGTAATGCATACTGAAGCTCCTAAAGGATTAAAAGGTGCAAAACTATAAATAAAATGATAATATTTAACAGTAATTACATCCTCAGTCCTAATGATTTTTTATATTTTATATTTTTATATGCACAACAGCAATATATTTAATACTAAAAGTAATGTTATTTTGATAAAAGTTATTTCACAAAATTATAATTTAAGAATCACTCAATATTTAGAGATAATAAAAAAGATAAGTAGCAAGAGAATCTGTCCTAAATGGCTCATAAAACCAACATCCAAACAAAATAACAAATTTCAGTTCAAACTGATGGTAAAGTTGAATTTGTTTGAATGAGAGGTCTTCAAGTAGCCCAATGAACCAGTAAAACTGAAACCAGCTATTGAATGTACATCAAGACATCATCAAAAGAACTTGCTAAAACTGAAAGTGGAAGAGACTATCAACGAATTCTGCTTAGGAGTGAATGATGTAAATAGCAAGAAATCCAAACAAAAATGTTATTTATTTTTCTTAATCAGTGTTAATCAAACATAAGAGTAAGAATCTCAGATTGCTATTTCTCAAAATATATTCAGAATAAAATAGTAAGGCAACCCATCCTTCTGCCTAACAATTTATTTCTTTTTTTTCTTCTTTCTTGTTTGTACTGCTCTTTTTCCTTTTTTTTTAAGTTGCAATTTAAAAAGGTCTAACAGCTACATTCCCAATCATGTAGCTGTAGTGGAAAAGCTAAGAAGAGCACATGTGAAAGGGAGTAAAGAGAGCTGCCTTCTTGTTCTCGCTTCCATCACGTAAATGCCATTGTTTGGTAGACCAGAGGAGGAAATTCAGACTGTATGTAACGTTTTCACCCAATCTCCTCTTCAAAAGCATTAACTTAGTTAGCAGAGTTGAAGTCATTCTGCCAAAACACTGTGTATCTTTGGCATTCCCAGATAATCAGACACAGAATATATTCCTGTAGGTATAATTGAATTCTGAAGTAAGTACTTACTGTAGTATAAAATACACTTGGGCAGCATTTTCATTACAGCACTTAATCCAGCTGAAATCTGCATGAGTGCCTCAGAATTCCCCCAAAGAGTATCGTGTTTGCAAAAATAGATTTGACAGATGTACAATAGGTCATGAAGTATTTAACAGAGATAACACCTCCAAAACATAATTACTTCCACAATGAAATGAATAAAAGAAAGGTGTAGAGGCTTCAATAAAATAAGTCTGAAACACTACACATTTTATTGAAGTACCTAAGAGAGACCAATCTTTCCAAGAAAAGAGCTGAACCTTATTACAAAGCGGAGGTGGAATATCTGCACTTAGGACGTGGCTTCCAAAATACCAATTATTTTAATGTGACTGTAGGACTTTTAAGACATAGATTGGTAGAATTATTTTAGTTGGGTTTTAAAATGAATTCCTAAAGTCTATGAAAATGATTCTGATGATTTATTTTCAAAAACACCGCACCTCATTACAAGACATAACAGAAAATTTCTGAATAGGCTTTCAATTGCCAAATTGGTTTAAGAACTACAATAAATCTGGAAATTTTGGAACTTCTACTGTCTTTCTGAGATTTCAAACTTTTGGAAAGCCATGCTTACAGACACACTTATTTCCATTTGATCACTTCAGATAGGGTTTCTATCTTCTTTGCCGAAGAGACTGTAAACTATGGAAAGCATATTCAGGTACACAAAAATGTGCTAAAAATACAAGTGCCTGATAAGATGTCTCATTAAATATATATATAAATTCCCTTATGTACAAAAAGAAACATTTAATAATATATGAAACAGATGTTTTTGGTGTGGAAAACTGTAGAGATTTTATACAATTACCAAAATTAAATGGTATAGTGTCCTTTTTCTGTTTACACAATACCAAAATGCTTCAGTTCTCAGTGTCTGTTCTCCATAACCAGTTATAGCTGTTTCTTAACTATGCAGTTTGTAAATCTGTTAGCTCTTATTGCCTAATAACAGCTGCCAGGTGATCAGAATAGATTAATTTGCATTATTATTATATATTTCTTCTTCAATAGCCATCAGCTGAATAGGCAGATCTTTACTCAGTGTGAAGCCTCCTGTCGGGAAGCTTTTCAGAAACATCAAGACCCTTGCCAGCAGTAAAGCTGGTTTCTCTCCTCCTCTCCTCTCTTCAACACAGGCAACCGCCCCCGACCCAAACTAAACCCATGGTAGAATTTACATAAAAGAGAAAGAAAATCTTTTTCCCTTTCCCTCCAGGCCCACCTCCACGGCAAGTGGAGTCAACGGAAGTTTTGCCAATGACCTCAGTAGGCACAACACTCTCTCAACTTCCTTTCTTCTAGCAGGCCAATAAACTTCTTATCTTACGACTGCCACATATTTGTACCACATATTTTTGCCTACAGTTAAGACTAACTTAACACTGGGAAAAGTTACATAGCCATAAATTTTGAAAGCATTTAATGGGGCTTTTAGGCATATAACCCCCTGCAAATCAGCAGAAGTTATGCAGCTGAAACCTGACGTTCGCTCTGGAAGTGCTATTGAGGTACCGTTTTCTTGTATATGGTATGACTGTTAGTAGACATATGGGTTTTTATATCAGAATAATGAATGAAAACTAGACATTGTTTATTTGTAATATATGCTATTGAGCATCTGAATTAATGAAATGGAATTTGGGGATGGATGGCATGTTCAGGGAAGTAGAAAAACATTACTGCTTATAATTCAACCTTTCACATTTATGTTTAGGAATGGCTGAGGTGGCAGTTTGACGTGTTGGTGGTTTTGTTGTCTCTTACACGTTTCAGTAATAATTTCAGCTTTGGAGAAGGGAGAGCAAATATCCATGTTACGTGTATAATTACAATGTAGAGAAATTTAGGCAAAGCTGCTTTCCAAACGTTGGCGTACCTCAGTGCGGATGGGAAAGGGCATGATCAGATTCCAGTCTGATGCACTCTTTTCTGACTGGAGGAAGAAAAATAAGGCAACTGTGATGGAGTTCTGGGATGCTCACATCTGCCCATTAAGGGCTGTACATCTATCTCTCTTTACACAGAGCTACCGAGCAGCCATCATTTACATTAAAACTCTCAGTCCATTACCAACAGTTGACCTTGCGACCTTAGTTTAAATGCTTCACATCCCATTACTTTCCTCCCAAGTCATCTACTTTCCTAATATTTTACAATAACACACTTCAGCATTGTCACAGGTTTCTGGCTCAAATTCTGGAAAATGTTTCCGTTCAAGAAAACACTCCACTGTGTGCTTTATTTTATTTATCTCCTGAAATTAAAATGAAGCATGCCGTTACCGTTTGCTCTCCATAGAGATAGACTGAAAACACACTTATGTGCTCCTCTGTCCTGCGCTCTGAACCATGGCAGTTATTTTTCCCAGTCTGTTTCAAACAGAAGAACTAATGTAATCATAAATGCATTGAAATTAAATCCTAATAAAGGGTCTTCAGAAGAATGTATATATTCATGTTCCCACTTAAAAAAAAGGTTTATTATACTTGAAAAAGATATTTGAAGCATTCCAGCTTTTTAAAGCATTGCAGTATACTTTTGCAATAGCTTGTTACCCATTACTGAATAGATTTAATTATACTTTCTCTGTAGTAGAATTACAGTTACAGATGTTTTTTTGCTACTGATTGGAACGTCAGTAATAATTTAATTAGATATTATGACAGTTTCCATGGCTTATACGTTAACACAGTTAAATTCTCTCTGTAAACTAATTTTGAGAACAAATGTTTCTGTTCAAAACCTTTTACAGTGGAAATGTTTCAAAGGTAGAAAAAGTTAATTATAAGGCTTTTTTCCCCTTCTAAATCCTCTGAAGGAGCAAGAACATTTTCCATGGAAATATGGTCAGCCACTGAAATGTCAAAGAGACTCTAACTGTAGGACGGTATATGGAAAGTATATGAAATTTAAACTACCTTACAATCTAAGTTAAACGGTACTATTTATTTATATAACTATAGTGACCCTCAGTGTGTAGAAGATATGCTTTTTACTGTGTGGTTTTCTTGTATGCGAGAACATTGAATGGCTGTATTATATTTAATTAAAAGCAATAGTGGGCCTACCCAGATGTTAAAAGGGCTTGATCTGAACAGTGTGTTGACATCAGATGAATAGGAGAGGCCACCTGCTAGCTCCACTTTTGGCTTTGTGGATGATTTGCATTCCTGTGGCCTGTTGCTCTGCATGATTGCTCTCAGCACTTCACAGCCCCATGAACTGTTTAATATCATGGATACCTTCCAGCCATGCAGGCTATCTCCTTTTGTAACATCAGCGCAAAAGAAAGAATGACCACTTGCATGATTCTGATGGGTAGAGCATGATGTTTTCACTTAGCATATACCACATCAAAGAGGAGGAAATGCTTTTCTATAAACTGGATTAAGATAAAAATTAATCCATTCTTGCCTAAGAGCGCTAACAGACCTTTTTGTTCTCTTTCGGAAAGATAATGCTCATCATTTGAATCTGAGTACAATACAGTTCAGACTGTAAGTGGTATCCTTGTCTTTTCACTTGAGCACAAAATGTTTCTAGTGTAAATATGTAAAACTTAAATAATTTACTAAATATGTGTACTGTCTGAACACTGAGAATCGCTTCAATAACATAAATGTATTCATGAACACAAATGCAACTATTAGACGGCATGTGCTTTATAATCATTAGACTTCCAGTGTGGTCCTGATTTCAGTCATCTTTCTAAAAAAACCGTATTTTAAAGTGAGAGGCAAGAAAAATGGAATCAAAAGGAAAAAGAAATCATTATAGCATTTTTCAGTAGGTAATATTGAAAGACAAAAGAGAAATTTCAGATCCATGTTTCCACATATTGTCCTCTCTTGAGATTACACTTGCTGCATAAGACTTAGTGAAAGCTTCTGATATGCTTCCAACTTGAAGGTTACTGTATCATCGTTCAAGGAGCGGAAGGATGCCATTATCTAAAAATAGTCATAGTTATTTTCCAGATTCCTTTGTATTTGTGATCTATATTTACTTTTGTAGTGATGAGTTGACTTCATCCCTGCAGGCTCTCACTGACATTTCCTTGTAGTTTTATACTTCAGTATTAAATAATGTATTTAGCAGACATAAAAATGCATCCTGTTATGGTGTGATAAAAGATACCTTCATTTATTTAAGTTCTAGGAGCAAAAG
This sequence comes from Pluvialis apricaria, assembly GCA_017639485.1. Taxonomy (NCBI): domain Eukaryota; kingdom Metazoa; phylum Chordata; class Aves; order Charadriiformes; family Charadriidae; genus Pluvialis; species Pluvialis apricaria. The sequence continues at coordinate 102,426,149 of CM030009.1, forward strand.
CTAACAGTTACTTTAAGTTTTAGTAGACTGCTGAAAAATATGCTTGCTTTTGTGTTTGATGTATCTTTTTCATTTGCAGTGTGATGATTTAAGGTACAAGACAGGAAAATAAAATATTAATGCACAGCAGATTTATATACAATGCATGCGATAATTCAGTTCTAACTTGATGTTAAAAGATTTTTAAACGTTTGAACATTTTAAATCAACTCTTTGCTAGAACCAGACAATGACCTTCTTGCCAAATTATTTAGTTACTTAAGAGCTGGGATAACTGAGATTAAAGCAAAATTTATATGTCTAAATGCCTCTTTAGAAGCCTAACTCTAAGGCACAGATTTTCTGACTCCTTACTCAGCTAACTGCAGTACATAAAATTCCTATGTATTTAAGCTTATGGTTTCAAAGTTGCTCATGTATCACAAATTTTATTTCTCAGCATATCCACAGACAATTCAGTCTTAATGCTTGGAGGGAGCAGAGATTTCATTTTGAATTCCAGAATATAAAGTGCACCTAGCACTGACGAGAAATGTGATTTCAGTTCCCTCCTTTGGCTGAGACGTTCTGAATCTAATAGTGTTTCTAAACTACCAGACTTCAGAGGTTTCAGGGAATAGGAGCTGTCAGATTCTTCTGGTTAATTTAAGTTTTTCATTACCTGATTAAATGTTTTCTAGTCAGTAGCTGTGATGAAGAAAGTCAGTGACTCCATGGCCTGCTGATTGGTATTACCCCTGGAAAAACTATAGTAATGGCTAGGGAATTTCTGCAAGCTAAATACAAGGGCTCAGCTCTGCTCAGGCAGAATGTGGACCACAACCACAGGGCTATTGGCTAAACAGAAGGTACTTGGTTGTTCTGGTTTTCTTGAAAGAAAAAAATTGCCCCCAGTTTCCAAATAGCGCAACACCGTCAGAGAGAAGTATTTCTTTATTCTGTAATTAAGCATCCTAAACCTTAAAAAGGGTGAAGCTGAAGAGAATGCCTCAGTTACAGCATTTCAATTGGAGGTGCTCTGGGGTGTCCAAGACATCTGCAGCAGGTTTGGCAGATGTCACAGGGCCTGCAGGAGACCTTTACTCCCCTAGACTGGCAACCAGGGGACGATGGCATCTCAAATGGCACTGGGTTTTTGTAAGCATGCATGTTAAGCTTAGACAATTGAATCCCAATAAGGGTGTTTAAGCTTTGTGCCTGGAACTGGGAATGGCTTTTCCAGGCCATGGACTGCATTGGCCAAGTCTGCACTGGCTGCCACTGGAGCTCATGTGTCTAGCATACATGGAGACTGTATACATAAATCAACATAAATTCAAGTGTCCTAATCATGCACTGAATCTTATAATTGGTTGTGATATTTTCCTGTATTTCCACTGTAATCAGTAAAGCTATAAGGATTTAGAGAACATAGTGCAACAAATTCAAATGTTGTAAACTGCCTATTTGTAAGGTGACCATGGAAGCCAAGTATTGTACACTTGGACCTCTGCAAAAATTGCAATTATATATGCACATCTTCTCCATAACATCAGGGAAGTGCAGAGAGAAGAAAACAGAGATACTGGTATTATTCTCCCAGTGAGCTGGCTTGCAGCACTGGGTTTAACTAAGAGCTAATATAGCTCATGTCCACCACGCTTCTTCTGGAGGGGCCCTGCAGTCCTAAAAAAAGCTGAAGGACTTGAGACTGGCAGCAAATTAAAGTTTAATATGTACTGCAATTTGTATCTTTTAGAATCCTACATCACTTCCCCATCATAACTGTGTGTTAACTGCCATTACATCCAAGTATATGAAGTAATAAATAGGTCCCAAGTGCCAAGTAAACGCTAAAAAAAAATCTGAGGCATTTCTTCTCCATGTGGGAACCATCTCTAGTGAACTATACTTCTGTAAAAGGAAAGTTATTACTGTTGTTCTACAAGTGTTTTCCTTCACTAGAAAGCTGCTATGGAAAATGACAGAGTTTACTCTTTTGTTGAGTGCTCTGTAAATGCTGTATGCCTTCTCCAGATACAGCTTTGCAGATGGAAATGTTTGAGGTGAGGCTGAATGCTTTCCTGAATTGTGACCTGCTATAACATGAGTTTTCTTCTCAGCCTAATTGTCTCTGCTTTGCACTACTCAGGTGCTGCAAAACAGCTGTTGGACTAGCTGATCTATGCAGATTTAAATACTCCTGCATGCATGAATCCCCATGTCATGTCATGGCGATGGAAATGCACTGAAAAGCTGTGTACCAACTGACTTTCAGCCATGAAAAAGAAGTGGGCTTTCCCTGAAGAGGTGATAGTCCAGAGCATTCCTGCACTTCGCTGATCCCTGTATCTACGCACAGATTTGTGTAATTTTCAAGCAGAGCTAACTTCTACCACAGTCCAAATACTTTCTGCTGAACCTCAAGAACACTAAAAGTGACATAAAGCCATCTTTGCCACCCATACATGACAGAGGCTTATGTTTAATCAGTAAGGAATTTAAGTAAAAGAGAATAAGATTATATAAATTTCACTTTTAAAACAAACTAGACTATCATCCCTTTGACCATATCAGGGAGACAGCTTTACGATAATATCTCTAAGTATATCCAAAACACGATAAGGAATTGATAGTGGATGTTTTTGTTGTTACAGCAAATGGAGTGGTAAGGCATGATGATAACTACTGCTATGCATTGCTATTGTATATATAATGATGGGGTTGTGGGGCACCACACTCTTTAGGGCTTATCTTTGTCTATTTTTAAGCAAAGTGTTAATTGAGTGCAAATGTGTCTGATTCTGTGATGTAAAGAACTGTTCTTTGTTGACAGTCCTTCGTCTCCTGATTGCTTGTTTGGTATTGGCCAGCTGTGGCCTTGAGTGATGAAATACCTTAAAATATGAACTGTGCTTTCTTCAAAGTATGTATTTTGCCTTCAGTATGGTGAAGCAATCAAACACTTAGACTTAGCTTACAGGAAGAGAACAACTTTGCTATAATAAGTACTGGGGGGCCTCAGTTCAAGGAAAGAGAGGGTACTGAGGAATGTTAAAAGCAGACACTGTTATCACGCCCTTTGAGTACTGAGTTTACCTTCACCTACAGTTCCTTTGGATCCTCCCTCTCTAACCTTGAAGAAAGCCTTTCACAAGTATCGTGACATAGTTTAAAGAAGGTGTAGCACCAGGGGAGGACAGAAAAGGGAACATCCCTTTCATTCATCCCCAACATTCTCTTTGCAGTATTTTTACAGAAAATATATAGGCAACCCTCTGATTCCACAAATATTTTAAAAGATCTGGCTTCTTGGTAACAATTTATAAACAAAACAAAACAAAACTCACACAACCACTCCCCGTACCCCCACAGTTACCTCTCTCCACTCCTAGGAAAAAGTCAGTATAGTTTCACGTATGTTCCTGTGTTTGGAAAATTAGAAAATATACTTGTAATTCTTGATTGATGTGTGTTGACAACTTCTCTCCTTGCTAACTTAGCAGGGCATCAAACCCATTTCACCGATGTTCTGACATGAGATGCATATCGTGAATGGATTCTTTTTGAAAAAGAGCCTCTTTGTATCTTTTCACAATTCAAAATCTTAAAATCTCAGGACCTTCCTGCTTACCAAATAAATATGAAGAACTGGCCCCAGCCTTGACAACAACTCTTTCCTCCCCCAGCCCCATACTCAGGGGGTAACAGAAAGCCCACTGAAGTCTATGGCTTCCCTTGAGGAATTAATTTCAACGGCCACTGAAGCATCAATTTCAACAAAGCCACTCATAAGGGATGCAAATTCACAGGACTGAGCACTACTTCAGTGCTTGTCCCATGCAGAGAAAACACCTCTCCCTCTCTCCCAGTACAATTTGTTACTTGCATTTTCTCTTTAGTGTATTCTCTGAAGTATGTCACACATTTCTTCTGTGTCCTTGAAAAATAAATGTAATGATCACATTTGTGGCTCACATTCAGTCCAGTGGGCTTCTTGCTGCCTAGCTCTTCTGAAATACTAGTCACCTATTCCCAGCTCTCTTACCTTCATTTCACGCCACTGGGAGAGGCCAAAGCCTTCTGTGACTCTCTCCTTCTGAGAAGCATTCAGTTCCCTAATTCTCTGCCTTGTATTTCTTACCCACTGAATGCAAGGAAGTTCTCTCCTGACTTAATCATTTTACCAGCTACCCTTACTGCTGTCTTCCTTCAAAAGAAAAAGTGGCTCCCACACCTTGCTCAGTAGTGCTTTGCAGAGATTCACTGGTGTGGGCACAGTGCAAATCTCAACAGCTGGAAATTGTTACGGGAAGAAGTTAGGTCCGGCTCTTAACTCCCCTGAGCTATGAAAGTCAGATATTAAAAAAAATTAGTAGATTATGCTTTTGAATAAAAAAGTCACTAGATGATTGCCTTTTTATTTGCAATGATCACATGAGTTGATAAACTTTATGTTGTATACATTCAAGTTGCAGTCTTCCTCTTTCACATACACGACACACATTTATATGCACATATGAGGCTCCACCTTACACCAGGTAAGATGGTATCAACAATAAAGCTAGATAAAAGTAGTATTTGCCACTTTTTTCTTGGTTTTCTGCAAATCTTTAGTTACAGCAGAAGATAGTTCAAGACATTGCTTAGGTAGTTCACTTGAGATCATGATAACAGGTTTGTTTCTGCTGTTGCTGGTAAGAACCAGTAGGAAATACAATAATTCAACAGTGGGTGTAGCTTGGGTAGGCCATACCCAAGTTTCTTGCAACTGGTGACTGGAAAAGGGCAAAGAAGGAAGGACAAGGAGAATGGGTTAGAAATGGAGCATGCTATTCCTTTTCCTTCCAAAACGAGCTCTGGAAAAACAAGACTCTGCTCTCAAGACTGTGCTCTCAACCTACAGTAACGAGCCTGGACTGACAAAATGAGGATCATTTTCCATCTTTAAAGCATCCTGTAATTTTTCAGTGAAACCAACACAGGAGAACACCCACTGAAAAAAGCAACTAGTACCGAGTTTGAAAAAATGAATTTAAAATTCTGTTATCAGAAAGAAATGTTATTCATAAACCACTTTATTGTAGTTAATTACCCAATAGAAATATGTTACCTTTGAGGATTTGATTTTTTTTCCCCCCTCTGCTACTTATATGCACATTAGCAGGTATCTTGAATCTGGAATATCTCTTCTTGAAGCATGATTATGGTTATCTACAGTCCTGAAGCACTGCGCTCTTCAGAGTTAAGAAGGCAGAGCAAAGGTCAATGGAAGCTCAGCTCATGACTTTTTACAATCCAGCTTTTTCTTCAGCCCACAGTCTGAGGAAGTCCAAGCTGTGGTGTTTCAGTCTCATGAATGTCTTTTGGCTTTCACTTCAGCTTGTATTTAAAGCTGGATAACTGTTTTAAAGGGCACTTGAATTCAGTGTCCTTTGTAGCATACTGTTCTGCATCTGTTTAAGAGGTGTTCCATGTGCTTTTGGCAGATGATATTTCCAGCCATTCTGAAATGTTTAAAAAGGCCAGTTTTCTGAACTGCCTTCTGCTGTATACGCTGTAATTCAAATTTGGGCTTTGGAAGTTATGGATAAATTCAGTATTCTAGATGTACTTTGTTGTGAAAATAATAATAAAATAAAATACCTCTCCAAAATATAAATAGTGGAGAAAAAACAGGTTTAATATTTTTATGGTTTATCTTTTTAAATTTGGAAAATTATATTTTTGTTTCTTTTTGACACTGCTGGGAGCCAACAAAATCAGTTCTCACTGTAGCAATGTGGGAGTCATCAGGCACAGAATGTATCATTGCAAAAGAACAACATCGTTAATTTTGGGTAAACAAAAACACTGGGGATGATTCTCAGACTGAGAAGATCGAATCTTTATGAGTTTATAGATTTTGACACTCCCCACTGCCACATGAAAGAGATGAAATCAAGACAGAAAGCCTGTTTCACCTTGCTGCATTATGCAAAATATATAGCTGAATAAGTAAGATGGGGTGATATATATGGATGCCCTTTCTTTCCTTTCTGTTTCGCTCATTAGAAAATAAAAACAGAAGCTGTTGTGACAGAGCATGAGACACAGCTTAAAATTTGGAGAGCCTGGAGCTGCTTATCTTTATGTTAACATTAAACTCCTTGTTCAGCAATTATAGCAGATGCACAGCCATTCTAGAAAGGCACAGGTCACAGTCCCACATGTTGCCAATCCCACACAAGACATGTATCATCTCTTATTTCGTATCTGTTAGCCTCATACAAACGTCTCGTTAACTACGGTGCTTAAAGGTATGAGGCATCCATGTTTATGAACCTGAATCCCTGCCCAGATGAACTAATTGTGAACAAGCCATAATGGAAACTGTTCTTTGCAAATATTTGCAAAGGATGATTCACTGGTTGTGTCTGGTGTTGCTTTCGTGAGTAAGCACGTACCCTGTGTGTAATTTAGATATAGTAGATGTACATGCATCAATATTTAAATACTGGTAGAAATATATGTGAATGCTATGCGAGTTCATGTCTCAATATTAATAATAAAAGATACATCTCAACATGTGTGTGCCTGCATGTGCACATGCGCGCTCCTGTGCAAATTTTCTTCCTAGAAAATATATTCTTGGAAATCCTATTCTAGTACATTTTCACACATAGAGAGAAGGAACTATTTCTTCCAACTTAACGTACATTATTAATATGCATTACGCATCATCCTTCAACTCATATACTTATAAAATCCAGTTGGGATAAATAGGTATCCTTTCTATGTAGGAACCGCTACATTTATTTAGATGTCTAAATTTACATTAAACAAGGTAGCTAATGCTTTTTTAGTGTAACATAGCATTGTTCAGTAGAACAAAATGGTAATAACACTGAATCTGCTCAGACACTGAAGGTGTTGAGGGATCTATGGACTCGGGGCTTTTAAGTTTCAATAGGTTTCATATAAAGTTGGCACATAGGATATCGGGGTGTTCACTCAAGCCCTGTTATTTTGAGTAATCAGACCTGACGACATAATGAAATGCCTTTCTTTTTGCCTTGCACAGCTCCTCATTTTAAAATATTATGTGTGTTAAGTTAAGAGTGCTCAGCACCTCACAAAACAGAGTCCTTAAGCAGCACAGTCATACAGTTGCATTTCATTATGCTAACATTAAACATACACTTTTCAGACTTGGTATCAATTTTATACTGTTCACATGTTACGGTGGTTTGCTGTTTTCAGGTTTGTCGCTCTTGCTTCACAGTAAGAGGCCAGTTTACAGTATCACACAACCGGCTGCACCTTGGTAAAAAGAAATATATTGCAGACATGTGCTAAGCAACCATCCCTGGTATTGCTTTCCCGTTGCACTTTCTTTCTGATCTGCCACACCAGGGTTATTACAGGCCTGAGCCTCCGCGGAGCAAAGCCTGCCAAATGTGCTGAGCTCCGTCAAAACTTGTGCAGCAAGCCTCTGAAGTGCTCGTCCGATGCGAGGGAGGTTTCATCCATGCGGAGGCTTTCCCCTAAACAAAATGGATCAAATTGAAAGCAGTTGTAATTTTGAGCGCAAATCGTACAGCAAGTAACAGAACTGCAGTTGGCCTGTCATTTTTCATGAGGAAAATATGCATAACGGGTATTTTGCAGTGAAATACATCAATAGAGTTTAAGTATAAAAAGGAATGCTTGCTTTAAAGGAAGACTGGTGCTTCATTTGAGAAAATATACTTTATTATTAAGATTAATATAGGTATCCAAAACAGTATGTGTCTGCAAAATTCCAGAATGATTTAAAATAGATTTCTATTGGAGACCAAGGCTCACCTCAGACCGGTTTCCACACTTGGCAACTCGCAGATCAGGGTCTAAAAAGTTTACAACTCAGTGGGAAATGTCCTTTATCTCCTTTCACAGCAGGTGAGTCTGTCAAAGGTGACGAATGATATCAAGATGACTCCTTTCAGCCCACTTTATCTTTCAGTCTTGTTTTGCTTTATTAAATTTTTTAAACAGTTCATCAGGTTAGTCACCAAGCTTTATTCTCTCTTATTGCACTAATTTTAAAATGATACTATTTTGTCTGCAGGAATAATGAGAAAAAGTCACTGGGGATCAGCTGTGGATATATATGGCCCCTCCTTTACTCAAGCTCTCGTGGGGTGGATTAGTCATGTGTTGGTTTAACACATCCCTACAGGCAATGTCTTATTGCTTAAGGTTCAGAAATATGAATAATAAAACTAGACCATAAGCTATTTAGCTTGCTAGAAATTAAATTTAACAGCTTCAGCTCATGAATCCAGCTGTAAAAGTACATACAAGGCATTAAATTAACAGGAACACATGGAAATCTACAGGATCATATTCCAGAGGAACCAAGTTTTGTGTTTGTCTTACCAGATAATCTGGTAAAACTAGACAAAACTGATTTCTTTTCTTTTTTTCTAACATTAAACTTCTTCCACTAACAAAATCCTTCTTTGAAGAAACTTTACTGCTGCAGAACAATATTCATAACCCTGATTTGTCCTTCTCTCATAAAACCCCCAAATCTCTCAACCAGTCATCTTCCTTGTCCCTGTAGCAAAAAATTGATGCATTTAGGAAGGATTAATGTGCCCAAGGGATTATCTGGTTTTTTTTTTTTGCAAATATATGGATTAATCCTACTAATGATATTGCATCTGCCCACAAACTTCTTGTGCATATTCTTAGACCATCACAGTCACAGCAATTCTTCTAGTGTTAGTATTTGAGCATATATCCATATAAACAAAAATTAATGACTAAAATCTTGTATTTTAAGAACAAACTCCAGTCCAAAGGGAGTTTATTTTTTTCCAAAGCAGTGACATTGCTGTTACTTGATTCTACACAGAAAGCATTCAAACACTGCAGTAATATGCAGCAGTGTAAAATCCCAGGGTAGGTACGGGGTGGGGGGTTCACTGATATCATTGTAAGATAGATTTGGGCATTCTGTGGCAGAAGTTTAATGTAGGAAATTCCTGTGCTAGATGCTATGACTGCTCTTAAGACAGTGATAAGTGTGGAAGTATGGGTGACAGTATAATGGGCTTTATAGAAAGGTGAGCTTTGCATCTATTATAAATATATCAGTGAGGACATATTGGGGTAGGCCAGGTTAAGAGCAAAATTGAACATCTGGCAACTTGTCTTCCTCCAGACCCTACACGCAACACCTGCACAAAGGCCAAATACTTTGTCATTACACAGGATTTCAGGTTTTCTTATTGTATGAGGAAAATGACGTGCTTTTTCTCCCTTGGGGCTAATCCTAATTCTGCTGCTGAGGCCAAGATGACTCCTTCTGCATTGCAGTTGTGTTTTGGCAGCACAAGTCAGGACAACAGACTTTGATGGTACGTCTCTGCACAGACCAGTGCACCAGTAATGGCTAAGAATGGGAGCCAGGCCAATGACCAGCTGCTAGCCAGCTCTCGTCGTTCTGCAGAGTACCGAGTGACACCAGGAATAGGATGTTCTGCTTACTTATCCCATAGCCCCCCAGAAAAGATGAACTGCTATCAAAGTCCTGGGTCATATCTTGTATGAAGTCAGTTGTCCCTTGTTGCCCAGATATTCTCTATGTAATTACTGCTCGGCAGCCTTTTTAGACAAAAGTTGATTTCATCACAGCCACACATCCATCAACTTTATTGTCTTCTGACATCATCCCTCATGCCCCTACATTGCTGTTGCTAGGTGACACGCTACCTATTGTGAAATCACAGCTGAGTAAGTGTTGTTCAAGTTATAATGGTTGCTGTCTTTTCAGCTATTGTATACGGCCTTATCTTTTGTACTGGTAGAGATGGAAGGGCTTAGATATGGCACTATAAAAGGGCGCAATTAAGTCTTGCTTTAAAATTACGACCCAATTAGTATTCATATTAAAAACATAACATTGCATATTGGTGCATACAATGTGTTTCATTTACATCAGAAGTATGTATTGAGATACCTCTTTACGTACATAATTAAGATACACGAGGTGTAAGGTCTAGCTAGTAAGTAACGTCTCAGGATCTGCAATCCATTGGTTATTGTAAGAAATCAGACAGTGACGAATAATTAAATCTGCTTCTAAGTAAAACTCTCTAATTCCACCTAGCGTCAACTGGGTAAATACTTGTTATATTTTTTAGCCTTTCTTTTATAGCTATCTTTTTATGCATATGGACACTAGTCCTTCTTAGAATTCTGCTAAGCTCTTAGCTTCCATGATATCTTCTGCAAAGATAATAATCCTTACTAGTTAAGGATTGCCTAAATATGTACTGAAATAAGAATATTTTTATCAGTTTGAAATGTTCCGCCTGCCATGAAATTCATCCTTGTTTTTATGCTATAAGGGAAAAATGTGACATACTCAATTTTAACCTTGGTTGAAAAGTCATACTTTTCTGATTTGTCATGATGACATGTGTTAAGAATCAAAGGAATCATTTGCTTTCTTAATGGTATGGGAATATAATTTGCAGTTTGTTTTTAAAAGCTGAATCACTGTTTTCAGATATCATTCCTCAGGAAATATGTTTTCAATTATACCCCCTCCCCTTTTTCTTTCAGACTAGCTACACATTCTAGTTAAGCAAGACATATTAATTGTTTTTCATAAAGATATCTCTCAAACACTTTCTTTTCTAAGTCTCCATTTTTGTTGGAATTGCTTATGTAATATGTAGCATAATAGGCCACCTATTTTAATGATGCCCAGTTAATCCTGAATGTGCATCTCATCGGTTGTTGACTTCATTCACTTTCACTTTGATTTGCACTTTGAAAAGCCCAAATCATTGGTGTTATTCATAGACTGCTAAGACCCATAAGCAGAAAAAAAATCATATTACTCTAATGCTTTAATTAATTCTTGTATTCCATGTCTGTATATAGAACCAGCTGCACAATAATTCATGACAGTACATTCCAGATAAACCACATTTTGAATATAATGCAATAATTACCACCCTTAACAGACGTTTATGCTTCTACAGAAGGATCCCAAATCTGCCTGGGCAGACTAGAGGATTAATAATAGGAGTGGTGAATTATTAATCATGCAGTGAATCTACTCCTTAATTTAGCTGATTGCTTCACGTTTTCCTCCAGAAAAGACATTTCAACTGTTTTTGCTTTTTCCATATAGCTCTTTTCAAGGTGCAGCCTTCATCCGTGTTAAAATTTTATTCTTTCTGGTTAGAATTTTACCTCCAACTTTGGAGACCCCACCTATTCATCTGCTCCTAGAGCCTGACTTTGATCTCCCTTCTGTTTAAGAAGGGCTCATCTTATTCCCTTTGTACCATATCACTGTTCAAACGCCATAGCAATGATTGGCTCAGATATCTAATCATGACAAACAAAGATTATTTCTTGGTTTTCTTAAAAACGTTTTCAACAATGCATCTGCTTCTCCATAGTTAATATGCTAATTAATAAAATCTAGTCATGACACAGATAAACAGAGAACAGCGACAGATTCTATACTCTGCCTACTGCATTTTCCTAGCTGTTTCTGTCCAAAAGAAACAGGGCTGGCTATTTTGTATCATTTTTGTTGATAAAAGGCTTTTAAAAGCCGATTATTTTCTGATTACCTTTCCCTTCTCATATTTCTGTTCTCTTTTGTCATTTTGATAAATTGGGATAGCAACCCCATTTTATTTTACATCTGGATACAGTCAAGCCGAAGACAAACATGCAACTATCGTTATATTTCTGTATGTTCATAATTAGCATCTTATACACCTTAGCTGAATGATCTCTTGCTGGAAATAATTGTTTTAGTAGGAATAAAATAATCCGCAGGTACAACCGAATTCCTTTAGAACTAGCATTCTGTGAATTAGCATTCTGTGAACTTTCTATTCGTGCTATAAAAACCATATGAATCAGACACGTAGTCTATGAAGCGCAGCATTCTGTCCGTGATGGTAGCCAGGACCAGATGTTTTACACAAAGGTGCAAAAACCCCTTACAGTAGGCAGATGTTGGATTATTTCTCTATTAAGGAGGTCTCATCCTAAGCCCTAATACTTAGAGATTGTCTGGAGCCCTAAAGGATGAAGTTTTATTTTCATTCCAGAACTCTTCTTCAGTGTCTTACTAAGTTTTGCTCTTTGAGAGTGTTTGTTGTGGAATGGTGGCAGGAACTGAGTTGTGTGAGCTCCAGATGTAGCCTCAGCGTTGTTTCCCATGCTGGAGCAACATGCAAGAGCAAAATCTGCTCAGAGCAACTGGAATATTAAACTCCTTAGCTGTTAGCCCCTGGCAAACATAAAGGACCAAAACATAGCTAGAAAATGACATTTCTTAACATTTTAGAAATTAAATCGATATTCACCGGGACAACAGAGGGCATGTTCCTGACTCCAGGCTATACTGCTCCTAAATTCTGAATTCTTGCTACAAGACATGGAGATGTCTGTGCTTTTAGAAACAGTTGGACATACTTTTGTAATGGAAAAGCTTTGGCAACTTAAATATAGCGGTCACTACTTCAGGCACAGATGTACCATGGGTAAACACCACTGTGTTTACAATGGGAACACAAGTTCATTGTCTCATGAACATGTGTGGTGACAACACTAAGGCAAGGAACAGGAAATGGATGTTAATGAGGCTGAAGAGCCAAAGTCTCTCTGGGACCAATTGCGAAAGAAAGTTAAAGCTTCCCTTCCCGGCTGTCATGCACTAGAGCAGTCCTACACAGTTCGACACAGTCCCCTGTGGCTACAATGCTGCCTCTCCTGTCTGCATTGGGTGTTCTGGTGCTCCATGCTGACCTGTTCCCCTTCTCTCCTGTTCCTCAAAAGGCCCACTGAAAGAGGAGTACAAGAACTCAAACTACCTCCATTAACATTACGGTACCTCACATCTTTGCTAGCTCTGTCCTTGAGCTCTGAATTACAAATCTGATTTATAATAATCAAAGCATTGGGTCAAATTATGCTCTTTAACATGGTATGAAACACCTTAAAAATTTTCATGGAAGTTCTGTATATGCAGAAGAGGAAAAAAAAATTACAAAAATAATAAAGAATAGTTTTAAGTCCAAAAGTCTGTTTACCTGTTGTCCTCAAGGGAAACTATAGATCTTCAAGCATCTCTCTGTACTAGGACCAGCCATTCTTAAAGGTCAAAGAAAAGTCAGAACTGTAACACTAATGTATCACTACAAAACTTAATGAAATATTCTATGCATTGTTTTTAATTCCTTATTACTCAAATTCCTGGCTGTACAGTGATCCAGTGTCAACATTTGGTTTGGCATTTAGGATTCTCTCCTAGGAAATGGGAAGTGTGGGCTGAATACTCTGAAGGCTTCTCAAACTGAGCCAGGAACTTCATGGCCATTCCTCTGTGCTTGATGTTTCCTACTGGCCAAACTTCAGGGGCTACCTGTTCAACATGGACATACTGCACTGCCTAGAAGAGGTACCTAAGCTTCCTTCACGGCAGTGGACAAGCAAGTCTGTAGCTACGCTGCTCCAAATAACTCCCTGTGGGTGATGAGCACACCTAGCTCTCTCCACTGACTCTGCAGAAAAATGCAGCTTAGGCAGCCTAAATCTCTCCAAAGGCTCATAAATGCTGCAATGCCTAATTTAAATGCCTAAAGTAGGAGGTTTGACTAATGCTGTCCATACCTATTTAATCCTCTGCAGTCTCACGCAGCTAGACTGCTGTAGCTGTTTGTTGTGGGTTAACCCCTGGTAGGCAGCTCAGCCCCATACAGCCACTCGTTCGCTTCCCCCTGCAGTGTGACAGGGGAGAGAATCACAAGGGTAAAAGTGTGAAAACCCAGGTTAAGATAAAGACAGTTAACTAGGTAAAGCAAAACTGTGTGTAAGCAGGTGTTTAGCCCTTTCAAGGAAAACAGGGCTTCATCATTTAGGGTACTGCATGTGGGGAGGAATAACCCCATGCATCAGTACAGGTTGGGGGCTGACCTCCTGGAGAGCAGCTCTGTGGAAAGGGACCTGGGAGTCCTGGTGGACAACAGGACGACCATGAGCCAGCAATGTGCCCTGGTGGCCAAGAAGGCCAATGGCATCCTGGGGTGTATCAAGAAGAGTGTGGCCAGCAGGTCGAGGGAGGTCATCCTCCCCCTCTACTCTGCCCTGGTGAGGCCGCATCTGGAGTACTGTGTCCAGTTCTGGGGTCCCCGGTTCAAGAAGGACAGGGAACTGCTGGAGAGGGTCCAGCAAAGGGCTACCAAGATGATTAGGGGACTGGAGCATCTTTCTTATGAAGAAAGGCTCAGGGACTTGGGGCTTTTTAGTCTAGAGAAAAGAAGACTGAGGGGGGATCTTATCAATACTTATAAGTACTTAAGGGGAGGGTGCCAGGTAGATGGGAACAGTCTTTTTTTCAGTTGTGCCCAGTGATAGGACAAGAGGTAGCGGGCACAAACTGGAGCACAGGAAGTTCCATCTTAACATGAGGAGGAACTTCTTTACTCTGAGGGTGATGGAGCACTGGAACAGGCTGCCCAGAGAGGTTGTGGAGTCCCCCACACTGGAGACATTCAAAACCCGCCTGGACGCCGTCCTGTGCAATGTGCTGTAGGTGTCCCTGCTGTGGCAGGGGGGTTGGACTTAGATGATCTCCAGAGGTCCCTTTCAACCCTGACCATTCTGTGATTCTGTGATTCTATGTGTGTGTAACTGTCACTTGGGACAACAAGTGCCAGAACCCTGAAGGTCACCCTGCTTCCTCCTTTCCCCCAGCTTTTATTGCTGAGCATGATGTGATATGGTATGGGATATCCGTTTCATCACCTGGGGCCAGCTGATCCAGCTGTGTCCCCTCCCGACGTCTTGCCCACCCCCAGCCTGATTAGAACATGGTGAGAAACAGAGATGGCAGGCTTTGATGCTGGTCAAAGATAGCTAAAACATGGGTGCGTTATCAACACAGGTGTGTGTTTTCATCATAAATCCAAAACATAGCACCATAAGAGCTGCTATGAAAAAAATTTAACTCCATCCCAGCCAAAACCACTACCCTGTTGTACTAGGACCACACTGTCACATTTCCAAGTCATTCTTTGCCATCAGAAAGATGAGAAAATTGGTAGTTTTCTTAAGACAATGGCCTATTCTTGTGCTGTCACATAATTCTATGAGCTGCCACATAGACATTAAAACCCCCAGCTACTAAGTGAAACAAACCCCTTCTTGTCCTGGTATACAAACATCTGCTTTGGAGGTGAATTGTGTTTCAAATTGGGGAAAGAAATCATTAAGGGTAGCGTGGAATGGTTGATACTGCAAATGACATTCTTCTTACAAAAAAGAAGAATATTGTTCTCTCACAGAATATTGCTTAAGCAACACAGTGGGTCCCTAAAGGTAACAACAATAACATGTGTTCTGCTTCACAATATGCCACCAGTATTTTAATTTAAAGGTATTATTGTTCTTCTCCCCCACAGATGAAGCTTACAGATATATTTTTGTTTGAGATGCTGTGGACTCAAGAAAGTGCTTATTACTGCAACTGTAACACGAAGCAGTGCATATTAATTTTTATGTGATTACATCTTGGGTTAGCAATGAAGATAGAGAAGGTTTTTCCAAGTGTTGTACTTTATCGTGGTGTTGCTACCATTATGGTGCAAAGGGAATCTCTGTATGTCAATACCATTCCACTATTTCCTATGTCAGCCTTTCCTCTAGAATTACAGTATTCATTTGCTTGGTTCAGTCTTTACTATTGAAGCCAAAAAACACAATCCTTTGTCCTAACTTATGCATGCTACCAAAGAGGATTTTAGATCACAGGACACAGCTGAAAACTGCAATCTGACTCTGAAGTTAAATACAAACAGAGATGGAAGAAATAAATGATGCACGCATTTACTTGATGATCTCAGACTACTTTGTATTACGCTGCCTGTGATATTTGTTTTTATTCCACATTGCACACTATTTCAATTTATTTTTCATTATTTAGTAGTATGTTGTCCAAAAGCTTTTGCTATGTTGATAATTTAACAACTGCATTCGGTTATTGTGGATATGCATTTTAATTATGCATTGTTTAGGCAAAATGATATGAAGTAAATTGAAAAACATCAAACTGCCACATTAAACACAAGCAGACTACCTTGGCAAGCACATCCTTTATGTGCAAATATAAACTTTGCCTTGTCTGTTCAGTAATACCTCTGCCTATTTAACTGTTTGATTGCCAAATTAGGCAAGTTTATACTGCATCAGAAGACTTATTCTCCATTTATTTTTGGCCCTAGGCTGAGTAATGCTGGTGACAGAAGAAACAGAAAAAATCTAGTGACAGACAGGTCACTATACTAGAATTTAAACTGTTACTATTGCCCTGGAACAATTTAATGCCAGGGATGTAGCAGTTGAGCACCTCAAGTCATTTTTAAAGTAGTTATATGGCAAATGCCTAAAAAAAAATTCAAACGGTTATTCCTGGTATGCCCATGAAATATTTTTTGTACATTAACTTAGTAATTAGAAGAATAAAACCAAAAAGAACAGAGAAATCTAATTTTTGGATTCGTATCATCTGCATTTATTTGTGCTTTATTAGATAATGCCTAATTCATTTTCACTTGCTGGAAAACTTGAAATAGACAAATTGTATATTAGGTATATTAGACATTACTATATTAGATCCTAGGGTTTGTAATAAAATCTCCAACAAGCAAGACAGCAACTAATCATTCTCTATTTTTCTTATGATTTCGTTGCCTAAATGCACAGTTCCTTGGACCATCTGGGATTCCCAGAAACACTCCAGTTCTACTCCATCTTCTTCCCTCCCCTTAATGCTGAAATTGCATCCTCCTCTGCCGGAGGGACACACTCTCTAGTTATCTCTTTACCTACCTGCCTCAAAGCTATTACCATGGAACCTTTAACAGATAAAAAATTTACGCGGTATACAATGAGATTATATATTCATATTTGTAGATTGCATTTCATTTGTGCCTTCCCTTTCAATCCACTTCTCGCTTCCTTGGTGACTTTTTCTCTGAAGCCAGCAACAAGTTTGCTAAGTATACTGGTTTGAGACTTTCCTTGTCTGCACAGGTAGAAATCAGGTATAGAGTTGAACGCAGTGACAATGTAATGGACTTAATAATGTTAGCTGGCACGCGACTCATTCCAGTAAATGTAGCTATCAACGTCTGAGTAATTACTCTAGTCTCTGTATAGTCAGTGAGGAGACAAACGCATACATTAGAATATCATTCAATATTAGAATACACGTTTAAAATAGATCAGAAGAATTGCTCCCTAAGAAAACACAGAAAAGGTGCAGGTCTTTAACTCTTTTTTCCTGTTTGGAAAGCGCTATCCCCAGAAAGCAGTGCAGGTACACTTGCCAGGTGGTTATTTTGTGCTGTTTTGGCTAAACTCTGGTAAATGCTCTCTAATTGAGAAGAAACGGATATAGCATAAAAGTTGTCCCAGCACCTCCTTATTCAGCAAATATTTCCTACGGATGATTTATAGTTTCTCTTTGTACTACATGATGTAAAGGGGTCGCTTGCTGGAAGAGCAAGAAAACTGGCCCCACTGACAACCAATACTGTTTTGTTGGCTCTTAATAACATAAAGGGAGGAAGGAAATCAGAGGTTGCTGCATATTGCACCTTATAATCCATATAAGAAATCACATCAGTATTTATTGGCAGAAAAGACTAGGTGGAGAGGAGAGGGAGATACTAACTGCACTTATGTGAAAAACAGAGATGGAAATGTCATCTGTGCAACGGTAGGGAAAATACTTGCTCTTAAAAGGAAATATTTTCTTAAATATTATAATAGCACCTTGAAAATCAATTCAGGAATTGGCTCATCGTTTCTCCTGATAATGCCGAGTGGTAAGTCAGGTCACTGAGACGAAGAACTTGCACTCTAAAGAGTCAGACAAAGGACACATTTGGTTCATCAGCATTTCTGTCTGTTGTGGAAATATCTCAAATGTTATCCACAAATAAGCACTTTCTCCTACAATTCTCTACCGTCTTTGATACGCCTCAAAACAATTATATATAGCTATGTAGCGCTGGCACTTTGGAGATCACCCGAAGGGCTGCAGAGTACCATTCTTACCAGTGTGAAAGCCAGGGCCCTTTATAAAGTGACATAGCTTACAGTACATCCCTTTCTTTTATGGCTCTGTGTAACTGTTGTTACTATGGAACTAGGTATAAGACCACAGAATTTCCTTCTTTTCCTATTTAACGCTGTCTAGTAGTACAAGAATAAAATTAAAATGTTTAATTTTTTGGTGTGTTTTACATTGTGATCTAGTTGGCAAAAAACCCACCATCTGACCGAATTAGTGAAAGAATAGAAAAGAACAGGATCCAACATCTGGCAAGACGTAACTTGGACTTTCTTCTTGATTGTGTCTGTTTCAAATGCCAGGTGTCTATCACCTGGGGTGTAGTCTTACTTTGGCAAAGTAATTCTATTACTAACTCTCTGAAGAATGCCGTCTCTGAATGATGCCGCTGCTAATGGAACACTGATTTACTGCCACAACTGTAAAGAATCTTTTTTAACATTGTGTTACACTTCCCATCAATTTAGATCAACCAGACCTACCATATGTGAGAAGTTATCTGCATTTTTCTCCAATAAAACTGAAATGATGAAAGCTTTGCTTTCCCTGAGGTATCATCCACTATTGGTAGCCCCGTTGTTTGTTCTTTAGCCCTCATCTTCTTTGTCAGGGCTGGAGCATATTATTCCTGCAAGGCTTGCCAGAATTCTATGGCTTATTTGTTGTTTGAGACTCACCATATGTGTCTTTGATCCCTGCCTAGTAGGCACCTTGGCTGCTTGCCAGTTTGGCACTTACAATTATCAGCAGTATGAATAGCTCCCTTGCTCCTGATTCTGTCCTTCTTGCTGTCATCAAATCACTCTTTAAACAACTTTCTTATTTTCTTTTAGATGCTTGTAAACGATCAACTTATTTTTACCATGCCTTTCTTGGCCACGGTTTTGTGTCGCACCGCAGGAAACCCAACAGCTTGATGTTTCCACTCCTAATGATCTGACTGCCAACTACCTGTGTAATTGCATGGGAACAATAAGGAGTAGAGAAACATCTCTCATGGTAATATTTGAAGTTTCTCTGCATATTAGACAAATTTGCCTGCTCTCCCCATCTGGTAGGCTTGGTGGCATGACTTTTATGAGAGATTATTTATTTTAGTGAAAAGCATTCCTTTTAATAAACGTTTCAAAACCTTTGACCAGAATACAGCGCGAGCCAATGACAATGATAAATTCAGAGGAATATCAGAACGATAAATAGTTTTAAGAGACAGATGGAAAGCCAAAAGCCAGTCATGTGCAATTTCTATTCACTACCCTGATGTAGCACTAAACACATCTGAGTCCTTCCATGTGTTCTAGTAAACTGAAGTTGTTCCAAAATGCCATTGTTGAACAAAAAATATGCAGAATCAAAATAAGGAACAGCACAGGGCATATAAAAACCCAGACCAAGAGAGGCCCATGTGCTGTTGCAGAAAGATCTGCCAGAAGCCTCCATTATTTTTTACATGATTTTGCAAGAGCTTCACTCAGTAAATATACTGGTACCACCACTGAAAGTAGACAAGGTTAAACAGCACGTGAACTACCTTCATGTTAACTCACAAAGTGGGGTGGAGTAAATTTTTTAGACCCGGCAAGCAAAGAACAGTATTGGCATAATTATGCCTGCCTAAGATGTGCTCTCCTTGGAGCTACTTTCACATTGTGTTATCCCATGCGACTCCTGTTTAGAAATAACAATTTGGTTTAGCTCTAAAGTTTTTAACACAGAGTGCTAGATTTAACATCGTTCTCCAAAGAAACATGGGAGTTTCAGATAAATGTGTTTTATTTGTACATCTCTTGATTTTGAAACAACTGCTAACATGAAATTAGAAGCATTGGTTGAAAAATTCAGTGGTAAATTGGCAAGGGTGGAAAACTGATTTCAGGGAGAATGAGAGGTACAACGGGAAAAAAACCAATGAGAAACTGTTCCATGAGAATCCAGTCTATTTGGGATTACTTTATAATGTATCGCTGTTGTATTTTCCTTCTCTGCCCAACAACACTGCGATTTCAGATAAAGATGCTCCTTTTCAGCATATTTGGTGGCACTCTGAGTCTTAAAGCAGGTTTATGTCAGAAAGTGTTCACAGTGGACTTAGCCTAGAAGAGCACACTGAAACTTTAAGCCCTACAAAAATAGCATTCAATTCTGGCAGTGTGTTTTTATGGTTCTAAAAACAGTGACAAACAAAGATGCAAGGCTATTAGAAGGGATTTAATGTGGAGAAGATAGTTTGACAGCTGAGCTACCTGCAGAGGGTTACAATGAACCTCCTTTCAGAGGTATTTGTAAGAAAGATGATTAAAGGGAATATGAAATTTGACTTCAGTATCAGAGCAACTTGAGGTAGGTAGGAGTAGGTATACTCTGTACACTATTGCATTTTTCGATCTATTTCCACCTTGTTGTGAAATGTATAGAAAAGTGCAAACGAAATTATTTACCTCAATAAAGTGCTTTTCTCTTCACATGTACCACATCATAGATAAACTGTCTCTCACTGGGAGACAAAACAGAAAAGCTTGATTTTGTGGCCAGCCTTTGTATATTTTATCCCTAGCTTTATAGGTAACATGACCAAAGCAAGCACCCAGAGTCAGCATTCAATGGAAACTTAGTGGAATTTTGAGCAGTGAAAATATAAGAATTTTGAATTCACAGATATTTCACTGGAAGAAGGCAGAAAAGATACTAACTGCCTCAGATTGCAGTCAGTAGAAAAACCCCCTGGCACTTTTCTGTGGCCAGATTTGAAACTGCAGAGATGCCCACTAGTGATATTTTGAAATAAATTTTTAAATCGTATTTTAAATATTTTGTTTCTGAAAAGCTGCCATCATCCTTGAAAAACAAAAACTTCCCGCCCAATCATTCAGCACCCAGTTTTGGTTTACAACGGCACTGGGAAAGAGGGAGAGTTGTGGGTGCATAGAACAGCGAGCTTGAAATGCAAAACAGCAAAAGAAAGAGACGGTGCTTTGCGAGCATCGTGTCTATCCGTGAACGACTGAGACAGACTTGGCTGTAAACCTGATGAACTTTTGCAGAAAATGACTGAGGGAAAGGTTAGTGAATTTAACAAAAAATCTCCCGATACCCCGGAAAAGGAACGATCCAGAAACAATTTCCAATGCATACGGTATTTCGCTTGAGAGTAGTTTGGAAAGTTGGCTGACACACTGAACGCTGAAGGAGATGACAAAATATAACCTGCTGCTTCTGAGAGAGCTGTTAAAACTTTGTAAGTATTCCATTTGCCATGTTCTAAGCTGCTGCTACGCAAATGAAAAGCATAAATGCAAGCGTGCGCATAAAGCCTCCTGTCAAAGCCCTGCTGCCACCTGAACGGCCGAGTGAGCGGGACAGGTTTTATTCCGCATCGTTTGCGCGGCCCCGGGATCCCAAACAGGGCAAGCGGGCTGGGTCCCACAGCAGCCCGCTCCCTTCTCCTTGCCCCTCTCTTTCCCCTCAAACCTTCTGCCAACAGCATCGGCAAGCCCAGGCCGGGCCCCATCATTTCCCCTGGGGGTGCCGGGTGGCGGGGACGGCCGGCTGTCCCCATGCTTTCAGCCCCCCCCCCCCCCCCGAGCCCCGCGTCCCCTCAGGGATTTCTCTCCCCACCCCCGCCCCGCAAGCGGCAGACTGCTGTGGCGCTGGCCAAAGCCGCCGCCGGGGCTTCTCTGCCGGGCGCTGAGGGAGAAGGTGAGGAGGGGGACGTGAGGAGAAGCGGCAGCCCCGCGGCCGCCTCCGGGAAGCGGCGGCGCTTGGCGGTCGCTGGCGGCCGTTGGCAGGCCGGCGGGCCGAGGCGGCGGTTGCCGCAGCAGCCGCGGGAGGGGGCGCGGCGGAGCTGCCGGCGCGGCGGGCTCCCGCCCTCCGCCAATCACAGGCGCTGCTCGGGGCCGGGCCGCCGCCAGTGGCTGCGGCGGGGGCTGCGGCGGGCGCGGGGCCGGAGGCGGTGGGGGGGCGGGCGGCCACCGGCCGGGAGCCTGCGCCGACCTTGCGGCTGGCTGCCGGGCGCCCGGCGAGCGCCCCGCCGCCGCCGCCGCCGCGCCATGGGCACGGTGCCGTCGGCGCTGAAGCACTGCCTCAGCTACCAGCACCTCCTCAAGGAGCAGCTGTGGATCGGGGAGCCGGCCGCGCCGCCGCCTGCGGCTCCGCACGCCGGGCAGGTATCGCCGGGCGGGGGTGAAGGGATGGGATGGTGCCGGCCCTTCGAGGCGCGGCCGCCGCCAGGGGGAGGCCGGGGCCCGCCGAGCGCGGGGGGGCCGCCGCCGCCCCCTCGATGCCGCCCCCTGGATGCCGCCTCGCCCCTCACGCACGGACCCTGCGTCCCTGCTGCCCCCTGCCTGCGCCCGGCCCTCGTCCCCCTCCCGGCCCGGCCCGGCCCGCCCCGCCGGCCCTCCCACCGGCCACCGCCGAGGGGGGGCCTCTCACACCCACCACACGCCGTCGGGCCTTTCCCGGTCAATATTTGAGAAGACGGCTGGTTTTAAACCGTCTGGCTGGGAGCGCACGCACAGGTGGGCACCTCTGGTGGCGCTGGGGGCAGGGGTGAGGCGGTGTTAACGAAATCCACTCGTCAGTGCCACCCCTCACCTGTTGTAATCCACTGTGTGAAAAGTCATGAAATTGTAGGGCGACACGTATTTTGGGGAGGCCACAGTATCACCCTTGCTCCCCGGAGTTTGTGTTTCTCAAAGTGGCGTGTGGTGGGCCCATCTGCGCTCTCAGGTGGAAGGTCGGTACGACGCTAAGGGCGCCAAGGCAGAGCTGACAACTCGTCTGGAACAGCTGTACCCTGCTTTTGGCCTGGGGTGCTCTGAGTACTGATGGGGTTGTCACGGAGGGGTGAGTGGAGGTGGTTGCTCACCCTCCTGTCTGTCACCTACAAACAGGTGTGGAGAGTGGCTGGAGGTAGTGGTGAGTGGGAGAGCAAGTTAGATGAGGAGGCACATGGCCAGGCAGCCAAACAAAGACCATAAGCCAGGGCTGTCCTAATTGTGGCTTTGGAAGGAAAGAAAGAAAGGAAAGGGAAAGCTACCAGTGGCTTTCAGGGAGAGGCTGCATAAATCTGGAAGGACTTTGGAGGAAGATGTCAATATGAAGAACTCAAAGAAGGAAATAACTTTGAGCATGACATTGTCTTCCCTATAACGACGCATGTATTGTTGGGGCATATTGTGTATGAACTGTCATTCATTTTGAGTCTAAGTCCAGTAATTATTCCATGCTTCCAACGTGAAAGAACACAAGCCAAGCCTAGAACAAAATTGGTTCAAATATCATGTCTTAAAAAGAAATGCACTACTTGTTCATTACATCTTTCTTATGTTTTCTACACCTTTCAGATATATCAGGGGTACATCTTCCATTTTTCTCCACCATCTGGAAGTGAAATTTAATTATTGGATAGCAATGTAACTTCAGACTTGGGGACATCATGAAAAATACGATGCTCTGAGTGCCATGAAAGCTGGCAGCACTGCATTGTAATTTTGCTTCAGATGAGCTGGTCTTGATACCTCAAAAGCTACATCTATGGGATACCCAAAGCAATGCTTACGGCAGATGTAGATACAAACTTTGCCAAGCCATAAACAATACTGTTGTGAGCACAGAGTTTCGTATAGGTAAGCTCCATACAACTTCCAGCTATCACAGTTCCCTGAGAACAGTGTCTATTCAGCATTGAATTTTGGGGAAAAAATCAGATGTAATTCCTTCAGTTGTTTCTCTAAAAGTGGAAAAGTGTTTTTTTACTGTAAAAAGAAGTAAAATAGAATAAAATGACTTTTATGTATTAGGCATACAGCAAAGCACTATAATCCTCTTCACCTGCCCATGCTATATTTTGGTGTGTCATTTTCTTTCAAAAGATGTGAATGTTTTTTAAAAATTCCTTCAAAATACTTTCATATGCCACGTGACCGTGTCAGCCTGTGCCCCCTATCAGACAAAGCATCTGAAAGGTTCAAGGGCTATTACAACAGAGAAAGTTTGAAGTCAAAGACAAGCAGTAATCATAGAATCACAGAATGGTTTAGGTTGGAAAGGACTTTAAAGATCATCTAGTTCCAAATCCCTGCCATGGGCAGGGACACCTTCCACTGGCCCATCCAGCCTGGCCTTGGACACTTCCAGGGATGGGGCCTGCCCAATTTCCCTGGGTAATTTGTTCCAGTGTCTCGCCACCCTCATATTGAAAAGTTTCTTCCTAATATCTATTCTAAATCTCCCCTCGTCCAGTTTGAAGCCATTCCCCCTTGTCCTATCACTACATGCCCTTGCAAAAAGTCCCTCTCCAGCCTTCTTGTAGGCCCCCTTCAGGTACTGGAAGGCCGCTATAAGATCTCCCTGGAGTCTTCTCCAGGCTGAACAACCCCAACTCTCTCAGCCTGTCTTCATAGGAGCCTGTCCTCAGTATCTTCCCAGAAAACCACAGATCAAGAAGAAAAAGTGGTTTATTTTAATGGATGCCTGTAACTTTTGCTTAATTTTTGCGGTGCTATTCTTTCATTTTCATCACCACTTCCTCCAAAGATACAGAAAGATGTCTTCCTCAGTAAACAGCAAACATGATAATTAGCTGCTTATCCTCCCTGTGCGCATCGATATGATTGTAACCTGCACAGTCTGCTGAGTCCTTTGACACTAAGTCTGGAATTGGTCACTGTAAATGTTTTAACATTTGCTTCTGCATTACCTGGCTGTGAATTTTATTAGATTATTTTAATAATTTTCTTCACTTTACATGAATCTATTCAAATTTCCATTTTTTCTCACATGAATGCTTATGTAAAGGTTTTCCTTATGCTTGAGTGCATTCTGTACCAAGCCTGTTCAAGAAAAAACGTGTTCCTCTTTATGTGATCTACAAACCATACTAGCTCAATGATTGTTAAAAGTGGTTTTTTTTTTGTTTTGTCCAGTGTATGCAAGACAGTTATGGGGGTACCACTGTGATCACATTTATGTGGCTACACCAAGAAATAAAACAGGAAAAAGGGCTTAAGGTGTAAGAACAGTTTCCCAGAAATGTTAGTGCTTTCATGTCTGATGAAAATAAGGAGTTGATTTTCTTGCTGAAAATTTTCAGGAGTTTTTCAGGATTTTTCTTTAAACACCAATTAAAACGTAGGTGTTAAGCTACTAGGGTCCTTGTATAAGTAAAATAACTCAATTTTCTCTGAAAATAACCCAAACAGATATAAATTTGGTTATATACTGTGCTGACTAATTTGTAAAGGTCCAAGTTTAACCACTTAGAACTATATTTGAGGCAAAATAATAGATCCTAGAGTGAGTAGTGGGATGTCTTGGTCTTTGTTTTCCCATAATTTTCCTGTTTCATTAGCCAGCAATTTTGTAGTATTTTTACAACTATATTTGACTTCAAAACTTAGGGTTAATCAAGGAGCAAAGTTATTGAAAAGGAGACATGAAAGTAAAAGGTAAATTGGGATAATGGCTAAATAGAAAGTAAACAGAATTTTCGATTAATAGAGTTTGCTAATACCTATTTTGCTCTTATTTAGACTAGTCTGTATTACATAAACTATCGACCACTTATCAATAGGACACCATATTCCTGTTGCAGTGTCTTCATCTTATTCCATTTTCTGAATTACTTAATCTTGTTTGCTTCAGAAATACCATCTCATGTTTTATACAAGGAGATCCTAGTTCTGCTTCGTTCTCTTGGAATTACCCCAGTCTATACTGTTTTTGTTAACAGGTTTGATTAATTTAATATTAAAGGTCTGACTAATTTTACTAAATAGGAACTATAGCTATGTGAGAATTTGTTTAAGACTTGGGATTTATATCAGAACTGTAAAATGTGTACCTAGAAAGGAGGTACAGTAGATGTTGCAGTATTAGGGAGATTTCCACAGTGATCGAGATTGCTACTGATGGTGACTCATAGCACTTGACTGGAATTTGTAATGTACTTTGTGTTCTGTTTTGTAAAAAGCTCAGGCTGAGCAGCAGGGAGGAAGGCTGGCTGTTCATCTGCTGCTGATTGTTGTCCTCTGGCTTAGCGGGAACGTTCTGGCTGGAAGGAGAGATGCTTTGAGAGCAACTGACAATGGTCTCATCCTACATTTGACTTAATGTTATGTTTTCATGTAGGTTAAAACGGAATTTTAATTCATTAGGAATATGCCAAGGACACAGCAGCGAAGAGCTGGATGGCTAAAGAAGGGGTGTAAAAGACTGGGATGAAATTCAAGGGTACAGAATGATTAGGTACTTTGAAACTAATAATCCGAACTAGAAACTGACGTTATCAGTTAGAAGCAGTTGAAGAAGAGAACCTTGGAATGCTCAATAATCACAGGACTGTGAACTGCCAGTATAGTACAGCTGTGAAAAAATTCAGATTAAGTCCTCAGCTAGATAAGAAATTTCCAGTCAAACAGCGAAATGTTAGTGCCATTGCAAAAGCCTGTATCTGAAGCTTGTTCAGTTTTGGTTAGTCATGTTCAAGAAATTGAATTCCAGCTGGGACAGGTTAGGTCTTGCACTGGGATGGTCAGGAAAATGGAGATGACATGTAAAATGACTTTGGTTGGTTTGATGTCTAGTGTTAAGACCTGGAGGATGGGCAGGCAGGGGGGGAAGAAGAGGAAAGAGCTGCTTAAAACAAAGGAATATGTTGCCACACACAAGCAAACATGTATAATCTGTCTGTATATTAAAAACAGAGCAGAAATTTAAAAGCTAAGTATCAATTGGTGGCATTCTTTAGTAGCTTTCTAATCAAAATAATGAGGGTGAATAACCTATATGATTTAGGTTTAGAAGAAGGATTATATGTTGTGGTTTCCATAGTAGTGAAATTATTTGATTCTTAAGAGATTAGTTTATAAGTTTATATCATAAGGAATAGAGGACTAGATATTTAAATGATGTAAAATAGAGACAATTCCAAATCCAGTTTTTAATTACATTGCATGGTTTACAGTACTTCGGAATAAGTAGAATTAGTTCAGGTCAAAGTGTCAACTTCAGTGTGAATACTCATCTTCTGCCACTTTAAATCACGGCATCCTACTCTACTCTGCAAGAGCGCAGTGGCTAAACGTAGCTAAGTAATAAGATTCTTTCTCTTAGACCGTTGTGTTTTAATTTACCACTAGCTAGGTGAACTAAGAGGTATGGTATATTAGGAGTTACATGGTTTGGTGAGGGCTGCCTACATCTACCACAAACAAAGCAAAAATAAGTCAAAAACAAAACTAGTCTCTTGGTCTGCTGGATGTGACTGTGACTCTAGGAGGCATAAATCTATCTAAATAATGCTAATGTGTGCTGTGTTATCTTGTAGGATTTCTGTTGCAGATTTAGGCTGTCATGTGGGATGCAATACCCAGAATTATTAACAATTGTTCAGTATATTATTATTAGAAAGCACAGTGTACATTATTGTCAGTTTTATAGCTGAAGAGGAACCCAAATTCTGTATGCTAAATATGTATAATAACGAAGAAAAGCTTGGGTCTTCTAATTTTGACAGCTAACTTCTGTTTCAGTGCCTAGGTTGCAATGATTAATATGCTACATGCCTAAATATCCAGACCTAAAACACAGCCTAAGATTCTCTCATCTCCTCACTGCATGAGACTCTTGGATCAAGAGCTGCACACAAGTGTCTTACTTTTGCAGTTTTAATTTGGTAGTTTAGATTTTGCAGTATACTATCATGTTTTAACCACATGCTAGAAACCTCTCAAATTTATTTTTGAAGTAACTCAAGAATAACAACAAAAACCACACTCCATATGACAATTATGTGTATTTGTCTTAACCACTTCTTGTATTTGATGGTTGATTCTTGATTTAAATTACAGCATAAAAAATGAGGCATATGGTATTATGCTACCTGGGAGAAGAAGGCATGACTGTTTTATTTTAATCTTTTAGCTACACCTCAGAGCAACTGATTTGAGACATACTATATTTCACGTTCTTTTTATCTCCATGTAGTTATATATTCCAGGAACAAATTCACATTTGCAGGCTCTCCTTAAATAACTATTTAGGTTATTTTCATTTTTTATTTTATTTAGTTTAAGAAGTATTATAAAAATTTGTGGTCATCAATATTGCAAATGTATTAGTTTAGTATGACAATTACAATATGGAGGATATATAATTTCCATTCAGTTTTTTTTATCTGCTGAAAATTACATATAAAGTGTATTTTTAATAGAGAAAAAAGAAGCTAGATGTCCTGAACTTTATGTTGCTGAATTCTTGTTTCTTGTTTAAAAGGATGATATTATTTAAAGGCACTTAATGAAATCAGTATAAAGTATATTAATTGTATGGGACAAAGACCTTGTATCCTTTTTTTTTCTCTTCCCTTTACCCACCATTCTTACCTCATTCTGTGCTTTAATCCTGAACTTCCAAGGTATTTAGATTTTACATTGCCGTCATGAACTTTAAGACTAAATAACTGATCACTAGGAGACTTTTAAATTCCTAATTTCAAGCCCTTTGTACTCCTCTACATGTAGAGGCCTTGTTAATACAGAACTTAGAAGACGGATCTTTTTCTTGATGAATACATCACAAGAATGGGACTTTCTGTGTTTTGTTGCAGATTCCCAAGCAACATTTATTTTCTTAACGTTCACAAGATGTAAAGCATGCAATGTTATTCCAAAAAGAAAGTAAATAGAAGAATAAAGTAGAAAGGTTTACTATAACTGTAATTTAGAATGAAATTATAAACCATTAAGTTCCTATCAGCATGCTGTATCTTTTCTTGATGACTTTGGAGATGATAAATGACATTTGATACGTGCCAACACTGAAGGTAGTAAATACAACACAAAAACACACTCCCAGTGAATTTAACTGGAGTAGAGAGAGTTCAATGCTGAGCTTTTTCCAAAATTTTCTTTGAAGTCTAGAGGAGTTTCCCCTTTCGAAGATCCAGTCAGTGGACTCATGCCAGTTTTTCCAGCCAGGTATTCCTTGTGCTGCAGAATAAGAGCTCAAGAACATTGGTGGATAAAATTTTGAAGAGAGAATGTCTGAAAAGGCTAAGTAGTTGGCTTGTTAAAGGTGCCAAACAGGATGTTAGAAGTTAAGAGGCAATAATAAAGTGTAAGTTTGACCTAAATGGAGTCACTGACTTTTAGTTCTTTTGTGCCATTGGATTGCAAATGGTGGAGAGATAACAGGAGCTTTTTAGTTGATACAGATTTATGCTATATTGGGATTATTATGTGGGTTTAAAACTTTATAATACAGCTGGAAATGCTGTAAAGGATTTTACAGATCTTGCTCTGCAAATTTGGGAATTAAAAAAACACACAGGAAATTTCTGCTCAGACCCAACATCTGTTTTTTGGTGAGATCCCGTTTTTGCCTTGTCCCACCTCCACCTCCTTCAAAGCTTACATATGGGCACAGTGATGTTCATTTCCTCTCTTGCCAGCTCAAGGAAAAAGATTAATTTCAGACACCCCATGTGTCAAATAATCATTTTTAAATTCATACGTCTTGAGATCATACTTCTTAATTCATTTTCTCATTGCCTTGGCTGAGAATGAAGATAAGTCACTTGCCTAAGATCAACTCCATCCAAATTTAATTCCTACTGAAATAAATGGAAATATTATCTTTGTCTCAGGTTTTAATAAGGATTTTATTTACAATTTGTGGATCTTCTAGCTTCTAGTTTTGGTAAGGAAATCCCACAAGTGCCTTATAAGACTACTGCAAGACTTACCAGTTGGTCAGACACAGGAGTTTTCATAAAGCAAAATTTTTACTGCTCCTAATTAATCAAATTTCATATCTTTCAACTGTCTGACAAGCTGACTAATAAATAGTAGTAACAGTCATCTCTATAGTGGCTTGGATCACAAGTTAGTTTTTTTCACTTAGACTTGGCTTAAAGGTGGAATTCTGGGTACCTAGAATGAAGTTACACTTAATTTCTCTTAGTTTTAATACTAGGACCTTTTCTGGTGTTTCAGAGGAAAAAAGGTAGCTCCAATTCTTGCAGCATCTGGGTTGGAAGATTCACTTGTTTAGGCAAGTGTGTGTTTGAATTTCAGTTTGTATGTGAATATCACTCAATGAGAAACTGGTGCAGCGTAGGTACCATCCAGAGATAAAGCTGAAATGAATTCTTGTCACCCTCTGCTCTTTCACAACATAAATATTTGAGGCGTTTAACCAAGGTGATGATTCTCTGAAATTTTAAGAATTGAAGGTTATTGAGATCCTTTGATGTGTCAAATGTGGAAGGAATTGTATTTAAAGAAACTGTGGGGGACTTCAGAATAGTAGTTGTTTAGTATTTCAGGCTGTGTTGAATTCTCTTCTGTTGTTTAACGCTCTCATTCATTTAACAAAGATGAAATATTTTCCTTAGCATTCTTCTTTTCCCCCAAAGGTATATTTAAAAAGATAGATGAAGTATGAAAGAGAAGTGTATACTAAAGATGGTGTGTGGTATTGTGAACTTGCTGGGGAATGTGTACCATCTTACAGTGTGTGCCAGTGCACATTGTAATGCATGTGTGGACCTTTACATACAGTGTAATGAAGGACCGTCAATTAACTGAACCTTAGAAAATATTTCAACAGAAAAGTATTAATTTTAAGAATAGGGAAAAAAAAGCTGTCAGGCACAAATGTATAGGAAAAAGTTCCATTTGGCTATCTAACCCATCCATCTTCTGTCACAGAAAAACTCATCAGGATATTGAAACTCTGAGAAAAAGTTACTTTATTGCCTGATGTGGAATTTCCGAGATAAAAGCATGTAATATGATGCCTGTGGCTCCATGATAAAAATCAGGCTTTCATACTGTGCTAAATACCAGTAAAGCTAATTCAGCATTTTTGCTTTTCAGCAAAAGGGAAATATTTTATTACTGCTGTATTAGTGTATACATGTATAGCCCTTTTGGGGCAGAAATGTCAAAATGGTGTGCGGTTGAGATAAAAGTTTTTTGTATTTTGTAATCTGTTGATAGTGACATAAGTTGTAATGAATAATAAAGAATTTATTAAATATGAGATTGTGAATCAGATCCAGACTTTATTTTTTTGACTGGTCTTTTAGTCAATGTCTCACTCTGAAGCAATCAGAAAACTGATAAATGCATGATTTACATTTCAGGAAAATACTTTCAGGGATAGTCTTAAGGGTTGCTTTTTAATCTTAAGGTGTTAGAGTTGGAAGTAATCAGCTTATGACTTTTCAGAATTTTACTGGGTTAGATGTAATAATTGATGGCAAAGATTTTGCTCATAGTTTGGGACACAATTCTAATGTTGCAAAAGATGACAAAGAAATTGCAGGTGATAAGAAGAAAAGGATACTTTCTGTCAGAAAGTTACTGTAGCTGATACTATTTTTAGATAATTCTCTTGTCAAGTGAAGATTTATTTTATGGTTGAGTGTAAATGAATGAAAGTTATTACAATTGTTATATTCCATTTGAATTTGTTATTTGCATTAAATATACCTATGAGAGTGCTTCTCAACAGCTCTTACAACAAAAAAAAAGATTTATTACATGCAAAAACTGCTCAAAGGTGCATTGCTAAAGAACTGTGCTGGGTAGACATTTCTTCTTTGTTTGGCTGGTTTTTTTTTGTCCACAGATGTTAGCTGTTTTGTATGGGAATAAAGGTGTTAGTTTATGAGTTTCTTGGAAAAAAAAAGTTTAAAGGCTTTGAATGCATGAGATGTGTGGACTGAAGCGCCAGAGGACATTGGTGGAATGTTAGGTGAAACCCATAGGGAAATAATTCAACAGCAGCATCTGGAAAGGAACTGTATGTGGCTTTAGGGTTTACTTTTAATGCAAGTAGTTAAGATGAGATTAAATATAGGTGTTAGTATGTGAGAAATGGGGGAGCAAGGTAAGTGATGAAGGTATATCATGTGGAACACTGGGATTAGGAAAAAGATTTAACAGAATCCACAGCTGATCACAGCTGAATTTTAAAAGCTTGGAAACATAATTTGAATTGAACTATAAATTGGCTTCATATAAAGCAAAACAGCTTACATGAAGAATTTATTGGGAAAGAGAAGAGAGAGGATAGGCAAGTTCCTTGGCCCTGCTGTGTCTCACTTTTGCCTGAATAGTACGAAGAAGACAGAAAGTTAAGCTACTAAGACAACTGTCTGTTGGCTATGCAGAGAGCAATCAACTGGTGACTGAGAATTGTCTTGCATCTCGGCTGTTTTTTGATATTTGGAACTTGATTTGATTGCCTAAGCACAGTTGTCTCGTGCCATGTGAGATGCCCTTGAGTAGCTGAGATGGCTTATAGGGTTAGCAGATACCAACAGATCTGTGCCCTCTGGCATGTTAACTGGAAGTCAAGTGGGATGTGTCTCAAATACACTAGGTGCCTGTAATTAGTCATCTGACTTGTCCCTTACTACTCAGCTGAGTTGTTTCATATGCTTCTGGCACTTGCTGATAGTGCTGAGAAGTGGCTTGATTCAGCCATCCACGCTTCATTGCTGATGCCTTTTAAGATGCCATATAATATCCTACTCTACCTCCAGCTGCCAAAAAAGGCACAGGTCCTGTGTCCGACATGCTGTGTTTAGGGAACCTTAAGACATTAGATGTGAATATATAAATTAACTGTACTGGGATACCTAGCACACCTGTAGACATTAATCTGGAGATACCTGAGTTCAGATGTCTTAAATTCCAGTTGAATCCTGTCACTAAGGTCATTTCAGGACATTTTGAGCTTAGTGAGTGGTATGGCTGGATTTCCATTTAGTCCTTAATTGTTATTATCTATCATCAGAGTTTAGAACAATTCTTTGGTCAAGATTATGTGTCACAGTAAAATGAAAGTACAGCAAATGGTAGTACTATTAGATATTTTTTACTTATTTCATGCTTAGTTAACACTGACCCATTGACCTTACCAGTTTTACAACAATGCACGTTTCTTTCTCATCTGTTGTATGATTTATTATTCAGAATACGAAAGCTGCAAAAAAATCTTCCTAAATTTGTGAAGTCTAGAAGTGGAAGCAATAAAAAATTAGGAAATCTCATGATTCATTTTGCCATGACAATGCTTAATCTTCTCAAATAGTCTGAAGTGATAGGATTCCATTTTGGTTTTGTCTTTGTCATAGTTTCTGTAGTACCAGTCCATTTTCTTCTACTTGTTTTCTCCACAGTTTTCAGGTTGGCACGATTATAGAACATGTTAAAATCTTATTACATTACTATTTAATGTAATTGAAAATTTAACCAGATCAGCAGAAGCTGTG
This sequence comes from Pluvialis apricaria, assembly GCA_017639485.1. NCBI lineage: Eukaryota > Metazoa > Chordata > Aves > Charadriiformes > Charadriidae > Pluvialis > Pluvialis apricaria. Next base: position 102,459,556 of record CM030009.1, read on the forward strand.
ACATATCATTATAATATGAGTGTTTTTTAATAAGCTCATAAAAACTGATAAACATTTTTAAATGTTTATTTTTAAAATAAGGCCTCCTCATATCTGTCTTTTTTCTAAATTTTATATAAGGAAAATTTTCAATAGCTTTAGTTATTATCAGTTAAATGGGCAGAAAATGATATTCTCTAAATATGCTTATATTTGACTGATTCCGTTGTGAAAATGAAACATTTTTATAACCCCAAGAAAGGCGTAGCATTCAAGATACCATAATTTCCTTCCTACTATTGGAAAATTATTATGGTAACACGTTGCAGATGTTATTTTTCTAAAGAGCTTTGTAAGTTTTAGATTCTCCTGAAGGATGAGTTGCCAACCGTGGCTAAATAAATAACCATTAAACTACTGTCATTTTTATCAGTGTCTTTTGGGAAGAGAGGTATGGAAAACATAGTGGTGGGCCAGCTGTACTTGAATTAAAGATTTCCTTGATCTTTGAGGCACTGCCTTTGGACACAGAAGGTGATTTTGATGACAATAATTGAGAATAGTTGAATTACTTCCAACTTTTTGCTTGAGTTCTTAGAGATCTATGCATAACTCACTTTTATTGACAATGAAATATTTAAAGAGACTTACCTGATAGAGGTGGATGGGCTGGCCTGTCAGTGTATTTGGTTTTTCCCCATTGATATCCCAAAGCATTATAAAGGGCAAATTACTTTCACATGTTGGTGTTGTAAGGATGATCATGCCTCTGCTTTTTCAATGTGTGTGGAAAAACACCACTTCTTCTGCCTTCTAGAATTCTGTCTTCAGTCTTGCCTGTAAAACACCGTACACACCATAATACTATTACCATAAATAATAGTAAAGGAAAGTGTGGGAGGTTTTGGCTCCAGTGTCATCAGTATGCTGTTGATCTCAGTTCTGTGTATCCTTTTCATCCAGCCCAGATGGTAGAGTGTAATTGCTTTTCCAGGCTTTGACCAAGATAGGGATATGGATGAAAGTGAGTTGGCTGCAAATCAACTTGGGTTAATGGAGAAATGCTGCTTATTAGCCAAGGGAAGCATTTAGGGAAATAGAAAATAGAAAGAGTAATGTATACACCATGTCCTGAAAATACATTTTTAATTTTTGCTAAAGTGGTCACTTTAGTAAGTAAGGAGCTGTGTTGTCCTCTTACTAACAACAGAGGCCTCTAGTAGCATTTATTATTAATGATTCCATTGTAACACAAGTCTAACTGTGGTTGTCTGTGCTTCTGCTACCACCTGACTGTAGTAAAACATTCCCCTCATCATTATTTTGCAAGTTATCCGAAATTATCTGTGACTACAGCACATCTGTCTGCTTTTAGGTTGCATGAACTGTTAGCTGTAATTGACACTTGTATTGAAACCTCTGTGATTCCACATGCTCTACATTTGTTGAAAATAGCAACAAATGTTTTTTAGAAGATGGCAAGTCAACTTGTCAGTGATAATTCAGAAAGTTCAGACTAATCCAGGAGACTGTTACTTGAGAGATTTGGTCTATTTTTTTGTTCTGTCAGGTTGTGAATGATTTTATGTAAAATACAGACGTGAATATTAAAGAAGGAATTTCTTTGTTTTCAAAGATTGTGAGCAGTCTTTGGGCTTGAGTAGATCGTTCTGAGTACTTGTCCTGTAATGCTACTACTTTTTTTCAGAGCATCCAATGTCATGGCCAAGAATTGGACATGGTTTGCAATTGCTTTTAGAACTAGCTGCGCCTTCTGTTAGACATTCAGTCCCCAGTTCCTGAGATTTCCTTTTTGCAGGGCTGTCAGAACAGCAGTTTCAATAGCCTGCATCTGCCTGTGGAATTTTTTGGTCCACTGGAGCTCGCATTTGGAAAATTTTAAGCCGTGACTATCAGAAATGTTTGTGTGACTCTCAATTGACATGTAATAAGTTGTTGTCCTTGGCAGTGCAGTTAGAATGTAGGATGGACTGTCACGATTTTGATGATCACAAGTTAAAGTAAGTAACTTTATGCAATTCAAGTGTTCACATTTATAACCTTTGCTTACTAAAGGGAAAGGCTATTTTCACATCATAATTATTTTTATGTATATTTTCCAGAATACTTTCACTGGCTTTGTTTAAATTGGAGGCAGCCTGGGCTGCAGTGATCATGCACTGGTGGAGTTTGCAGTCCTGAGGAATATGGGAAGGCAAAGACTAAAGTCAGGACCCTGAATATTAGGAAAGCAAACTTCCAGCTGTTCAAGGAGTTAGTCAGTAGGACACCCTGGGAAACTGCCCTCAGGGACAAGGGAGCAGAACAGAGCTGGCAGATCTTTAAGGACGCTTTCCATAGAGCACAAGAGCTCTCGATCCCCAGGTGTAAGAAATCAGGAAAGGAGGGTGTCCTGGTTTGAGGCAAAACAGAACCAATTTTCTGTTATGTAATTTGACTTTGCAGCTAGGCCTGTTCTAACTAACTGAACTCTCTGAAATCAACAGCATATTGTCCAGACACTGTTCACTTCCAGAGAGATAAGACGTGATTGTTTCTAATTTATGCCAAGGAATGATATGCAGAGAGGCTCTTGCTTATACTTATTGCAGTAACAACCAAGGACAGCTAACTTTGTTATATGCCCTGTTGGAGCATCGGATGAGGAAAAGCGTAGAGGGGTCGCATCTGTGGGGAGGACCAGACAGGACAGGGGACCCAAAACTGACCAACAGGGTATTCCATCCCATCTGCCTTATGCTCAGACCCTGGGAACCTGTCACCCTCCCTTCTGTGCCTGGGAAGATCATGGAACAGATCCTCCCAGAAGCTACGGTAAGGCACATGGCGGACAGGAAGGTGATTCGAGACAGCCAGCATGGCTTCAAGAAGGGCAAGTCCTGTCTGACCAACCTAGTGGCCTTCTATGATGGAGTGACTACATCAGTGGACAAGGGAAGAGCTACGAATGTTGTCTATCTGGACTTCTGTATGGCCTTTGACATGGTCCCCCACAATATATATAGAAGTATAATGCATATCAACTTCTGGTTCAGTGGCTGGTGCTGTCAGAAGGGTTTTGGCTTTTATGACAATGGGACATTCTTTGCTAACTATGACCTGTTAGGGAGGGATGGAATCCACCTGTCTAGAAGAGGCAAGGGAATCTTTGGCAGCAGGCTGCCCAACTTGGTGAGGTGGGCTTTAAACTGAAGGACTCGGGGGCGGGGTCCGAAATAGCCATGGCTCATGCCATCGCATCCAACTGGGGAATAAACAAGGCCAACCAGAGCAGCATCAGATGTTCCTTAGCTGTCTCCAAAGATGAGAACCAGAAGGCAAACAACCTCAAGTGTGTGTATGGCTGTGATGTATCCTCTTGCACCTCTCCAGGGAAAGGTGCATGCTTGATTACCTCTCTGAAATGCCTGTACACCAACGCACACAGCATGGGGAATAAACTGGAAAAACTAGAGATCTAGTGTGGTTGCAGGGCCATGATCTCATTGCAATTACAGAGCCATGGTGTGATAGCTCACAGGACTGTCATGGAATGCTGTCATGGATGGCTACGTACTTTTTTAGGAAAGACAGGCCAGCAAGGTGACCTGGGGGAGTTGCTTTTTACGTGAGAGAGCAACTGGAATGTATTGAGCTCTGCCTATGGGTGGATGAAGAATCAGTTGAGAGCTTATTGGTAAGAATTAAGTGTCAGGCTAAAAGATGGGTGACACCTTTGTGGGTGTTTACCCTGATCGGGAAGAGGAAGTTGATGAGGCCTTTTACAGACACCTGAAAATAGCCTCACCATTACAGGCCCTGGTTCTCATGGAGCTGAAACAGTGGAACATGTTGCCCAGGGAGGTGGTAGATGCCCCATTCCTGGAAACATTCCAGGTCAGCTTGGACAGGGTTCTGAGCAACCTGATCTGATTGAAGGTGTTCCTGCTCATTGCAGGGGAGTTGGAGTCGATGACCTTTAAACATCCCTTCCAACCCAAACTATCCTTATGATTCTATGATACATAGTTCATTTGAGGCAGATAGCTGCTTGGGATTAAGACATCTGAATTAAGATATAAGTAGGTGTCGGCAGCAGCTGAAGTTCATCTGGTAGCTAGTGCAGACCTAGGACAGGACTCAGTTGCCAAGACATAGGTGACTAATGTCGTATGAAACACCTAGAATATATGAGATGTACTTATGGGGTAGGCATCTCCTGTACATTGTAAAATGCGTAAGAGACCCGTTTCCTTCTGGAGTAGCATTCAGTCCCCAAGCAGTTATACAAACATGGTGATTGAGATCATCAGCCACTAGGTGTGAACCTTAGGATGACCTGAATTACTCTTTATCTCCATCAGCTGTATTAAATAAAGCTCCTTCAGCTGCAATAGGAATTTAGACATCGAGCATGCCTTTAGACACCTGCATGGGGGGAACGTTTTGGAAGCTCAGTTCAGTTGCCTAACAGATGTCTCAAGTGCCATTTAAGATGCCTTGCAGTATATAGACATCTTGATAGATTAGAAATGGGACCCGTCCCCTTCCTGAGCAGCACTTGGATGCCAGAACTCTTAAGTCATCCAGACAGACTCCAGGTACATATGTTTAGACAGCAAGAATGAGCAGAGGTTTCTTAACCTTGGGCTGAATGCCACTCTTAAACCTCACCTTCTGTAGCTTTGAAAGTCCTATTCTAAAGGATTTTCAAAAGGAATAGTAATATATAGGTGATATTTTTCTTTTTTAAATTTATAACTGTATGTCCATGAGTAGTGTAATTAAGAGTGTGACTTGAATTTTCTAGTTTTGTGTAAGAATATTATTCCTAACACAGCAACATTTTTTTACAATCTCTGGAGCATCCCTATTAATGTCATTTGTTACCTTTTCAGCTGTCAGCTCATCACTGCTATCTAGATAGAATTCTTGTTACAAAATATTAATTTCTAATTTCTAAATAAAAGTCATAGTTTTTTCTTATTATTTGTCAGTTAATATTACTTGCACTTTATGACCTTTGTCTTTACCATTAAAGTCCTCTATGTAAACAGGATTAGATCAAACAACTGGCCACTCCAGCAGCATAAGCATTTATAGTTTAGTTGAATTCCCCTGTGTTTAAAATCATAGTTCTTCTGTTTTCATATGAATGACTTGCATTTTGTTGTAAACAGCCCAGCAACAATTTAATAAATGTACTGGTAGATTATATTAGAATTTAATAATTAATGGACATGACAGTAGAAATGTTAGAGCTATTACTTTACAATCCCTACAGTGAATTCTCAGTCAGTTCAGATAATCTCCTGATATATGTAAATCACTACTCTTTCATGAGCTCACGCAAACCCTGTAATAAAAGTTGTAAGCACATTCAAAATAAATGTAAAGAGATAAAGTAATACCTGCAGGTTTAATCCCCAGTATAAGAGAGATGTAGACGTACTGGATCAGACCCAGCAAAGGGCCATGAAGATGATGAATGGATTGGAGCATCTGTCATATGAGGAGAAGCTGAGACAGCTGAGGGGGTTTAGCCTGGAGAAAAGGTTCAGAGGGATCTTATATGTACAAATACCTAGTAGGGTGAACAAAGAAGAAAATCACTGACAGGACAAGAGGCAATGGGCACAAACTGAAGTACAATAAATTCCATTTAGAGATCAGAAAAGTCTTTTTTACTGTGAGGGCAGTTAGCACTGGAACAGGTTGCCCAGGAGTCTCCATCCTTGGAGATACTCAAGACCCAGCTGAACACGGTTCTGGACAACCTGCTTTAGTTGACCCTGCTCTGAGCAGGAGTGGTTGAACTAGATGATCTCCAAAGGTCCCTTCTGACCTCAACGATTATTTGATTTATTCCAGATAAGTTAACTCTGCATTTAAGTAATTTCATTCTGTAATGATTTACTTGCATTTTATATTTTGCTCTCCTATGGACAATCTCTGGTTGATTGAATTCTTTTGTGAAGTAGCAAGTCCGAAACTAGACACAGTATTCCTACTCGTTAAGTGGCAGGCACCTGTTTTATCTGTGACGTCCCTGTTTATAGCCTAGGATTAGATTTGCCAATTCATTCTCTTTATTTTTCTTGATAAATGTTATTGACTCATATTCAGTTTGTTATTCATTTTAATATCTCAGTCCTTTTCTATAGAACTGTTTTGTCAGGTACTCTCTATCTTTTATTTTACAAAAACCTTTTTTTGGGGCATCAAAATTATTAAAATGGAGAAATAAACATGATACATGATAGAATTTGTAAAAGACAAGCATGCAAAAATTATTTTAATTGGTCAACGTCAGATACAATAAGGATAGTGTTAAGTGTTGTGTTACATATTGCTTTTATTGAAATGCATCATATTTATTTCTTTAGTATGTCAATGGAATTTTGAATTCCAGTCCTGTTGTCTAAAGCACTTGCAACTGCTTTGTTTGTGGTATTTCTATGTTATCATTCAGGTCATGAATATGCAATGATATAAGAAAAAATTACTTAATGAAAACTTTTCAAGGGCTGATGACTTTTTTTGCTAGTCATGGCCAGTTCCTGGCTACCGTTCTCCCAGTGGTCATGTCAGCAGCATATAGCAGAAATTCTAGGATGAATACTCAGTTTATCTTTACTGAGGGATATTTGCCAGATATATCCCACTGTTTTCTGAATATCTGTATATATTCTTTCTATCTCACAGGTGGATCTTCTCCATTTCCCTCCTAGTTAACTTGGGAATAAATATCTTTTATATATGCCTTCCAGCAGTGTGAACTATATAAGCAAGTCTCTTCAATACCACTTCAATCATTATTTGATTATGTACTAAGATTTTAATTTCTTCCTGTTTATTTCCTCTATGTCTTGTAAAGTTTAGAGACATCTATGTGTTCAGATTGACCACTGTCTTCTTTGTTCTCTTTCCAGCAATTGTATTATTTATCTCAGAGCCTTCTTCCAGTTTTTGGGCATTTGTCCATATCACTGCACATATACATATGGAGTTATGATGCCACCTCCCTGCTGATCCTTGTTTAAAACTGCTTTCCTGGATAATTCTTCCTTGCACAAGATGGACCTACCTTTGCTCAGTTGTCCTCTGTGCCAGAACACCACCTTGTGGAAAAGGAAAGCAGAGCTTCGTTTTTGCTTGGTTAGAAAGAGTGAAAAGACCTGAACCCCCAGATTCTTCTCCTTTACTTTTGGGTCCTTTCAGTTGTTTCTGAACAGCTCGGGGTAATATTTGCCTGTGCTATTAGTGGTGATATGAATGAGCTGCATGGAATAAAAGAAGCCTGAATGAACCTGAGCACCTTTACTAGAAGTTCTGAAGCAGTGACAGAGCTTAAAAAAGTATTTTTATTTAATTTGATTACATTTATGGTTATGTTAAGAAAATTATACTGCTCTAATTAAGGGTTACTAGGATGTTCTATAATAAACTTGAATTTTCAGCTATTTATAACTCAGAGAAAATGTTTCCGTACAGAAATTTGGCACTCAGTCTCTCAAGCTGAATGGTATGGTTTTCCTTTTTTTATTTTTTTATTTTAAAGACTCTTTGGCTGCATTCTGTTTTGAGGGAGGCAATATTTTGTGGTTTTATATGCTTTTTGTTCTCCCTTGGCAAGGCTCGATACATGGAAAAAACAAATTTTCCAGGCTCTTAGTCTTTTATGTCAACTATTTCCTTTTTGATATTTCAAACATTGTACTTTGGTAGTCATTACTTTTTAACAGAGCCACTATATAATTCAATAAGCAGCCACCTCTAAATAGCTACCTTTACTTTTTATACTTCATTACATGAAAATACTTCATACAATACAATTTAGTAAATATTTTTTCTGAAACAGAATTATTTACCTGACCTGTTTAGTGTTTAATGCGTATTTATGTAAGGTTCACCTCTTTTGGATTCTCTTATAAAAACTATTTTTCATTTTTCTGTGTATTTCTATTTGTAATTTCTATTTATTATCTGTAGACTATTTAATGCCATACTTGAAGGTGTCGAAATTCTTGAAGTTTGTCTCATTGTTGGCTCCGAAAATCCTTTTTACCTAAGGGGATGGTGCACATTTGGAATCCTTCAGTTAGAGTTCGGGAAACTCGATCCCTCAATTCAGGAAGCCCAAGTCCTGGTTAAGGTCTAATGCCATCCGGATAGTAAACAGAGAAGTGTTTAAACACTGTGTAAGTTCTTAAAGACTTCAGTCTGTTCTGTGGGTTTGAAGCTTGCCTAGCGAAGGCAGATGGCACTGCGCCTGGCACAGAATGTGATTGGTGGCTCCGGTGACTTCTTCCGCAGTGTTTTGAGTGAAGTCCAAATATTCTGCCAGTGTGACGCTGGTCAGAAGACTTCCCAAGAAAGCAGGGAATCTCTTTTTTCTTCTCTCTTTTTTTCTTCCTGACAACATTGTCAAGTATGTATCTCCAAATTCTTGGAAGAATGGCCTGACTGCTAGGTTACTGAATATTTATTCATAGGACAGGTGAGATTAAGGTGAAGAGGTACTCCTTTCCTCCTCTGATTCAGCTTGGACCACAGAATGGAAAAATGTTAGAGTCATCTTAGTAGAAGATGGTACGTGTACTCATATAGTTTCTGATTTGTTTCTGAGTTTTATCCAGTGATTATGCACTGTGAAATGCATAAATAGTACACAGGGACCTGAACCTTAGTATTGTCTGCCTTTTAGTGGCTTTTTATCTGAGCTTCAGCAGTGCAGCATGAGAGAAATTATTAGCTAAGTTGGGGAGAAGGATGATCAGAACGGGGTTTGTGAGGTAAGAAGCTGGCTGAGGAGGAAAGCAGATGTATTAGACCAAAGAGACATTTATGGTGGAGTTCCTCAGGTCTTTTTTTAAGACGTGTTTTTTTCTATAGCACTAACCCAACATTTTGAGATAATATGTGTTTGTGGTAAAGTAAGGTAATTGTGTTAGTCCAGATTTTTCACTAGGAAATATCAAGGTAGTAAGATCTGATGATGATAGAAAAACAGGAGATGTTATCAGTACCACACTGGATACCACACAGGAGGCACTGAGCGACCAGAAGCAATCAGTGTACTATAGATGAAATTCAGTGCAAGGCAAGACTCGCTGGACTAAGAACCAAGATGTTTCCTCGAAGCTGTTAGTTCATCAGCTCAAAGCATGTAAGGATTTGTCTGTAGTACGGCCTTGAATTTCCACTGCATGGCCCTTGTGGAATCCCCGTATGCGGTTCTCAGTGTTGCATCCCAGAACAGTGAATTGAAGTGACTAGTGGACAGGAAGGCTACAGAGAAAATCAGGGGATGAGAGACCTGGACTATGGCTCAGAGATTATATACCTGTAATATCACAGATGGAGAATAAAAATCAATACTTGAATGCCTCTAGCAATGTCCATTCCAAACTTCTGTCCCCTACGAAAGGGGACAGACATCCTCTGAACGGCCATGTGAATGCCTGCTGCACACGCTGTAGCTCTGTGAACTGTTCTGTAAAGACAGGTACAGCTCTTTTGATTTCAGCAGAAGTTTTACCACAGTAGGAACTGAATAGGATTTACAGGATTTGGCCTAGAAATAGAACATTTTTGTCACCAAAGTTTTATGGACATTTTTCATGCTCTAAATTAAGCTTTGGTTCACATAATCTATTTTAGCTCCTTTTTTTTTTTTTTTTTCCAGTCACAGCTTTACTCATAGTGCAGCTGTGGCATTTGCCTTGTAACAAGAAGGATCTGATAATCATGAAAGAACCCAGATTTATGCCCGTAGCGCTGAAGCAGTGCCATATTTGTGAAAATAACTTAAAAAAAGAGAAACAATATGCAGCAGATGTGAAGGTTTTACCTTCGCATTTAAGTAGGTTTATACTGTCAGTGAGTGTGGGCTTAGTACAGCCTGACAGAGTTTTAACTTACCAAATGTTCCACGTGATCAAATAGATACTATACAGCTGTTTCCCATTCTTTTTACTGGGCTCAGATAAATACACAGTAAATGCTCTGAAATATGTTTATTGTATTTTGGCTGGTATTGCAACTGTTGCTGCAGAGAATTTACTTTAATCCACAGGCACCGAGAATGTGGGGAGAAACCAAAGGTGCTGGAGGAGTGCTCATTTTCTGTTACAGGGAGGAGAAATTAGTAGCTGCTAATTAGCTGGCCGATTATACTAGACAGGAAGGGATGAAAAATGGGTTTTTCATCTGGTTGTGGATGATGTGAGATCAGTGGCTATATTTACGCACTACAGAAGTGCCTTCTGGTCGCTGGGCGAGCTGCGATTCCCGTGGGCGGGAGCCGTCGCCCTGGGCTGGCGGTGCTGGTGTTCCCGTGGAGTTTAACTCTCGGGAGAGGCGGTGGGTGCAACGGGAGCAGCCCTCCGGCAGGTAGCTCACGCTAATCCCAGCACCGGCTTTCAACACTGGAATGGAGACACTGGGTCGGATCTTGTAGTCAGTGCAATACAGAAAACAGGGAGTCTCCAGAGCTCCTGGCGAGGCTGCCTGCCTCCCTCCTGTCCGCTCCTCCGGGCGCAAGCAGCCTGCCCCGAGTTGGCCATTTGATGTGTTTTTAAAGACACACAGCTTTTGGGGGTCAGTCTAAGCAACTGCTCCGAACTGTTTCAGGGTTTAAAGGCCCAGGTTACGTTAACTGCCACACCTGTCAAATTGATTCAATAACAGAAAAGCTAAATAATAAAAAAGGAAGTTTCATTTCCCTTCAGCTGCTTTTCTGCTCTTGTTTCTCCTTCCTTCCCCTCCAACTCCCCATGCTCTCCTTAGCCCTTTGACCTTACCACTGCCTTCCTTCCCTCTTGTCACCGTCCACCTCCTGCCTTTCCAGAGCTGCTCTTACACCTGGAAGATTCTTCTTCTTGTCTACCAGGGGCCTTCCTTGTTCTCCTTTAAATCCTTCTTTAAAACCTTCATCTTCAGGCAGAGAAATTACTTTCATCTTTCATTAATAATCTCTTCAACATTTCTTGACTGCTCTGTTATTTTCAGATTTATAGCCCAGTCTTGCAAACATTTCCAGAGAAGTAACTGTTCAGTTAAATTGAGAACATTCAGTTAGAAGTTTGGAGGACTGGACTGTTCGTTGGGAAGCTTTTTGAAATGGGAATATTTCTCACTCTGTAAAACACAATGTTCATTTATGGTTTTATGTACATTTTTATAATAAACATTTGTAGCCTCAGAGGAGCAGTGGAACACGCACACGGATAACTTCTGCTTTTAACTTTTATTCCCTAACTCAAGGTGTGGAACACGTTCTCACAGATTTTTAAAGGCCGTAAGCAAACTTAATGTTGACAATATGACTTTATACCCAGAATCATATGAGAGGACAAGTACAAGCTGTGTCTTTGATCTTGGTGACCTTCATTGTTTTGTGTTTCAGTATTGATTTTTATTTCAGGAATCTCAAGCATCTGGACTGCCTGAGTACATAAAGATCGTAGAAGTTGGGCCAAGGGATGGATTACAAAATGAAAAGGTAATTTTTCTCTTTTTTTTTTTTTTTGGTGTGTTTGAATGGATATCAGTGTTATTTTCATTGTGTAAAACACATACATCATGCTAATCACTTTGCTTCTATTTTGTACTATAAATATATTTATTTTCATATTAATAACTGTTTTGTATATTAGACTAAAAGTATGTTACTGTTTAGCCAGATGTTAAATCATCATTTCTTTCTATACTTGGTTAACTAGCCCTTCTGTGACACAGCTGCCATTTCTTTTTCTGGAATTTGTCTTGTCAGGCAATAACATAAGAGGTAAATGCCATGAAGCCCTGGCTGTCTTCATAATATGTGTTTGCGCTGCAAGTGCTACTATACTAGGAATAGTACAGTAGGTTTTGTCATACTTCCCGCTGAACAGGCATGGAAAAAAAAAAAGTTGCTCTTTTGATAATATTATTTGCCTGAAGGGTGGTAGGGAAGCATGGAAGAAGATTGAAAGAGGCTTTGTAAACAAGGGTACATGTATCAAAACAGTCATCTGTTTCCACAAACAGGAGTATAAGCTTACATATATCATTGTCACTGATACCAAAGATGTTAGTAGTATTAACAGAATGGAATTAATCTGCCTCAGCTGTGGAGCTTTTTTCCCCCCATTTTTCTCTGGTTGGACTATTCCATGTTACTGTTTCCTTTGTCACTTCTTTGCTAGGTTGGTGATTGGTTACTAACAATTAGCGAAGCCAGATCTATAACCATTTACACAGAAGCCGTTCCTCATTCTTTTGTGGTAGACAAAAAAAGGAGTAGGATCATGTATACTGCCTAGAGCTTTGCTTATGCAGTAGCTTCCTACTGTCAGGAGACAGTACAGTTATGTATGACTGTAGTTGATTATATAAAAGAAGAAGCATTGATTATGTACTGAGAACATTTCACTTACAAAAGTTTCTTGCTGCGTGAAATACTTTACTGTAGTGTGTCTCTATATCCGTAGGTGATAGTCCCAACCGATATCAAAATTGAGTTAATCAACCGGCTTTCCAAAACAGGCCTGCCTGCAATAGAAGTGACCAGTTTTGTTTCATCCAAATGGGTGCCTCAGGTATGTAACATCACCATTCAAAACTATTTCAATTTAAATGCCATTCCATGCAGTGGAGTTTTCCAGCAGTGTAGTCTGTATAATTATACGCGAAAATGGAACAAAAATAATGATATTTATTTGTAAAATAGGATGCAGTTGTCACAGTTTTCAAGTTTTGTACTTTTATTCAGGTCAGCTGAAGTTGGGCTAATCACTAAAAAGTAGTCAAAATTGAAGAAAAGCCAGTAAGCTGTGCAGAAAGCTGGTTAGATCCCTAACTCGCCAGCAGGAAGAGCAGGTTGCTCCAGAAGGGAAGGGGAGCTGGAAGCCAAGCATGATAACAAGGGGAGCAGTTGAAGTTGAGTGAAAAGGGAGTGTAGGCCACGTTAAGACTTCTTAACTGAGCTGCTTGGGGGAGCCTCTGCTGATCTGCTTTCCAGCTTTTATCGATGAGCACCAAGGCTGATTGAGGCTTCTCGAGTTGCTGTCTTCTTATCAATGAGCTGGCCGTGAGCGCAGGCAGCTCAACTCTTAGGAGGGGAGCACTCCAGGCCCTGATCAACACAAATGCTAGGAGTACAATTTGCTATGATTATTACTACATAGGGTGTGAGAAATCATAAATATTGTCATTGCTCTCCAAATTCCCAGTTTGCCCCTTGCGGCACCAGAGTAGGAATTTGTATGTGTGTGTATGTGCAAGCAGTAAACGGGGAGTGAGAGAAGTGGTTGCAGGATGCTGAGTGGGGGTAAGAGGTGTGGAGATGATGGATCAACACCGTGAGTAAAGGGCAACTGGGATATAGGATGCTGAGTGTAGACATAATGATAAAGATTTGAGAATATGGAGCAGTTGGGATGCAGAGTACTGAGTTTGAGTATTCAGATGAACAGCAGTGAGGCAGATCTCTGGGGAGCAGTCATGGTGGAGGGAACTTCTTGTGGAAGCAACACCAATTCAAAGACACAGAATCAAGGCAGGAAAACCTAGATGTGCAGGGCTTGTGCAAACTGCGTAAACTTCTCAGGAGTGCTCCCTAGCACCAAACCAAGGCAATAAACTCCCCAGGCCTATAGTGTGGTCTTTCATGGAAACTTGACTGTTACCAGAAGCCAAACACTATTTTTGAATGTCTGATGCACTTGGTACATTTCTATGTAGCTATCCACCATCCAGGTCCTCCTTTTCCAAATACTGACATACACACACATACTAACACAGATGCACTTGCATGTTGAAGGATTCTTGTTAAGGAGAGATGTTGCAGATTCTAAACTGGTTTTGAGTTTGCTCACAAAAAGGTAGTGACTTTTTGCAGTTAATAATATAGAGAAAATTCTTTACAGTCAATGTTAACATTGTACTGTGGAATGGAGACAAAGAAAGTACTTGTGCATTTTATTTTGCTCTTTATTTATGTAAATATTCACTTGTAACTAAAGAATTGGGATGGTGACACATCATTAATATAATTTAATATTCTTCCTAGCTCTTTTCTGCTCTTCTGAGAACTAATAGTCATCGATGTAAAAAAGTAAGGTAGCATACCTCTTTTTCTTTTCATCTAAATGGAATTTCATTTTCCACATTTGGAAGTGTGTTTGGAAGATCTAAATTTGGGACTTTCGTGTCTGTAGTGGTAGTTAGGCATGTGAGTTATTTTGCAGATCTAGCACTCTATCAGCAGCCATACTGAGTTTTGATGAATCGTAATAATTTGCTCATTATTTTTCAAAAATTAAATTTTACATTTGGTACAATTCAGCAGAAATCCAAGCCTTTCAGAAGTCAGCAGCAAAACTACATTGGCATTAGGAGTGCCAGGTTTTCATTTGAGATTTAACTCTGCAAATTCAGCCTTAGTCCTAAAGTATACTATGTAGCTCCTGTATGTGCAAACTTAATTATTCCCTGCAAGTAAGGAAGTAAGTCAATACTTGTCTATGTCATTTAAACTAATTTTCAAGAAATTATGCACTTATTTGCACAGAATCATTTGAGTACTTGTATGTTTGGTACGGACTACACAAGTTATTTACAAAGTAAAACATGAAATTAATTGATTTGGGAAAATAATTCAATTTTTAACATTGTTTGTTGCACATCTGTCAAAATGTATATAAAGTTTGTTCACTTTAAACTGAGAATTCATCCTGGGCCTGGACTGTATTCCAGGCTTTCCTTTGAGAAAAAAAGGGTATGATTATACTTTTTCTTATTCATGAGTTAGCAGAGCAAACTGTCTGTACAGCACTCTGAGGGGCTCCTTTGATTTATTTCAGTGTTCTTGGGATCACCAGGGAAGGGCCTAAAGGAAGGATAATAGGAAAAGGGAAGAGAACAGCGACAATGCAAAATTTCTTTGGTGTCAATGCAGGGGCAATGATGCTGTGCCCGTTAAAAGTGGCTAGGCTAAGTTTTTCCAAGTGCCATAGAACTTTGGCAGTTACAGCAACAGAGAATAATGTATGTTTTTAAACACTAGAAGGAAAAGTCTAAAACAAAGGTGGATTTCTTCCTTTCTTGTTTAATTATTCCCTCTTCCTGTGAGCCATTAGGAGTACCAGATTTAGCACAGGTTTGTCAGTTTTGGAAAAAAATGAGCAATCCCTCTTATCTTAAATTTGTGTCTGAATAGTTTATTTTAATGGCTTAATTTGTGTTTAAAATGTTTTTTTTATTTAACAGATAAGATTGTGTTGCTTTGATAGGGATTGCGGTCTTGACTTTGCCTTTTCTTTGCTCCTTTCTTTTTTCTTTTCATAGGTCATGGGAATAGAATTCATGGTTATGTTTAGATCACTCATTCACTTCTTTCTTTTTTTAGTATTTTAAAGCTCTTTTATGGTTTCCCATCCACTGTTTTTTTTGGCAGAGTTTTTTTTACTGAAAAAGGCTAAAAGAAAAAGTTCCACAGTAGCTAGGTGCCATATAAAACAGGATCCCACACCTATAACCTAAATGGCCAAAAATTATAAATACCTACCATTAGAAAGCTTATTTTTAAAGAAATTTGGAAAAGAAATATTTTACTACAACTTAAAATCTTATAACGTGCAATATGTGTTAAAATGGGATTTTACTTACAGGAAAAATAGTAATGGGACAAATGTAATACATAAAATATTATTTGGACCTGGCAGCTTTATACTGGTTGAAAAAGTGTCGTTTTGGTTTTCTAGTATATTTTAAGTCAGGCTATAATTTTAAAGTGTGGAATTAGTTCCAGCATTTGCCATTTAATTAATCATTTAGTTTCAAACATTCTTCCTTGCCCTGAGAAATGTAGATACTATTTATATTAAATTAAGGAATGAAAAATTGTTCTTAAAAAGTAAGGTTTTTAAAGAACAAATTTTTTTTTATGAAGTTATCAGATATGTTAGGTGGTCACACTGATTTAGTTTATGTAGAAGCGGTTACAAAAAGTGGCTTTGTGCCATCACTTGTTTCCTAATGAGAAATGAGTTGTGTCTGGCTATAAGACACTTTTCATACCATATATCCACTTCCTCATAGATGCATGTTGGGCTCGCGTTTGAGGAGGCATACATGCATTTTTCTGATATTTTGAATCCATTAATTTTCATAGTAGGAAACCAGTGACAGAAAGATTCCAGGTTGCCAGTAGTATTGTCAGTTAATAATCTGGTATAATTTAATATCATGTATTTACAATTGTGGTACTGCAAAGCTATAAATAAAGTATCTCTTGAAAATAAGGAGTAATGAAAGCTTTGTAATTCGTGTATCTTTTCATATGGTATTCCTCAAATGACTTTTCATCAGTGCAGAAAGAATCAGAAATGCAGTTTAATATTGTGTGCTTGGAAGATAGGACGCTAAGTTAGGTGGGAGTGTTGACCTGCTTGAGGGCAGGATGAGTCTACAGAGGGATCTGGACAGGCTGGATCCATGGGCTGAGGCCAATAGTATGAGGTTCAACAAGGCCGTGTGCCGGGTCCTGTGCTTGGGTCACAACAACCCCATGCAGCGGTACAGGATTGGGGAGGAGTGGCTGGAAAGCTGTCTGGCAGAAAAGGACCTGGGGTGTTGGTGGACAGCCGGCTGAATATGAGCCAGCAGTGTGCCCAGGTGGCCAAGAAGACCAATAGCATCCTGGCCTCTATCAGGAATAGTGTGGTGAGCCGGACTAGGGAAGTGATCATCCCCCTGTACTCAGCACTGGTGAGGCCCCACCTTGAGTACCGCGTTCAGTTTTGGGCCCCTCACTACAAGAAGGACATTGAGGTGTTGGAGTGTGTCCAGAGAAGGGCACCGAAGCTGGTGAAGGGTCTGGAGCACACGTCTTATGAGGAGCAGCTGACAGGAGGGGGGTTGTTTGTTTAGTCTGGAGAAGAGGAGGCTGAGAGGAGACCTTATCGCTCTCTACAGCTACCTGAAAGGAGGTTGTAGAGAGGTGGGGTTCAACTTCTTCTCACTAGTAACAAGCGATAGGACAAGAGGAAATGGCCTCAAGTTATGCCAGGGCAGGTTTAGATTGGATATTAGGAAAAAGTTCTTCACAGAAAGGGTTATCATGTATTGGAACAGGCTGCCCAGGGAAGTGGTGGAATCACCATCCCTGAAGTATTTAAAAGACGGGTAGACGTGATGCTTAGGGACATGATTTAGTGGTGGTTTTGGCAGTGTTAGGTTGATGGCTGGACTTGATGATCTTAAAGGTCCCTTCCAACTAGACAATTCTATGATTCTATGATTCTATGATTTGCTTTTATGAGAGCTGATTTAGAAAGCATTTAAAATACACTATTCATTTTTTAAAACTCAAAATCTGTAAGATGTAATATGAGGGATATGTTTTATTAACTGTATTGTTTACAGGCATGCACACCATTAAAAAGTAAAACTCGTTTTTCTTCCACTTCTTTCAAGAAAATGTGCTTGTCTAAATAATCTACAGTTTATTACATGAATAAGTCTTGATTCATCTTCTTGATTAGTACATGGAGTGTGTTTAATCTTGAGTGAGAAAAATATAAGAATATCTTAAAAAAGGCAGAGTTTCTTTTGTGAGGGGAGACTAAGGAAAACGAATGCTTGAGTAAAGTAATAGTCTTTGACCTTCGCTATAATAAAGATTTTCATTTGAAATAAAATTCTAAGTATATTAAAATGTTACACTATGCAGAGAACTGGATTTTGCTATATTTTTAAGGATAGACTTGTGATTACTCTTTTCAAATATTCTGATTACAGTGTTGAGTAATTCAGGTTCACTTATATTTAAGATTGTGAAGTTGCATTTATCAGAATGTTGAAGTTTTCAAGATTTGGATGGTTTTAATATGTCAGTTGTTCTGTTAATTCCACCTATTGAGTCCATTCAGGTAAGTTTAAAGTTGCAATAATAGTTGATGATTAACATGATCACAAGTCTATCAATTTATGATGCAAATTATGCTTTTACACATACACACAAAAAGAAACACTGTAGAAATCTTAGGCCCAATTCTATATTCATATAGAACTGGAAGGCTTGCAACTCAAGTACTAAAAAGTTAAGAAATGCAAAAAATGAGTGTTTGTACAACATCAGTTTAACCCCTTTGTTACACTTTTTGTATGAACTGTATACCTAATGAAGGCAAAAACACAGTCTAAGTGAATTTCTGCTTAGCTATATAAAATTAGAAAATAACAGCTGATCAATCCAAATTATTTATATATTTCAGATGGCAGATCACAAAGAAGTAATGAGGGGCATTGAGCGGCATCCTGGAGTCCAGTATCCCGTTCTCACGCCTAATTTTCAAGGTTTTCATTCTGCTGTAAGTGCTTTCATAGAAGGTATCCACAATTAGTTCTTTAATGTTTCAGGCTGTTTCAGTTCAGTACCATAAACTAGCTATTTAATGTTATATAACCTGTCTATAAGCTATAATTTTTTTCATTAAAACCTCTCAGTTTTCAAAATGGGCAAATTCACAGAGGGATGTTAAGATCTACATGTTTGTATTTTAATGGAAGTATTGATCACAGAGTCTTTGCAAGTTCCTATAAATGATGCCCGTGTGCAAAGTGAAAAACAATTCTTTCTCCGTCTTTGACTTGTTGGCCCTAGAAAAGTTTCTGAAGAGTGTCTTCTTATTGGAAAGTAGTGAAGAAGAACGAGGAAAGACTCAATTAAATGAAAATGCTTTGTAGGAATGTATTAGATTTCTTAAATTGTGCATTCATAGTCAAATCTTTACTTTTTTGTTTTCTGAAAATTGTTCATGCTTCTATGCTTTTGTCTTGATATGACACAAGGCATATTTGGAAAGCATACTGCTTGATGGACATTTGTGGTATAGTTTGTCATTCAGTTTCTATACTGCATATGAAATCTCTGTTAAAACAGAGTTCTGTACATAGGCGAGCCAACTATCAATAGTCAGATTTGTAGTGCCACAACTTTGTCTGCAATGGTAACTTTTATGAGTTGAATTAAGTCTGCTGTATCTCTAACTGTATTTAGCAATTTAATGAAAGGAAAACAATGCAAAAATAATTGTAGGTGATTGCTGAGTTCTTTCTTGCTGCTATTTTTTTTTCTTCCTTCTATTTGAAAGGATATTTGTTCCTGTAAGGGTTGCTGAAGCTTAGACATTATCCTGCAGAAGCAGAGATTAAAGGGAAAAGCTCCGTTCTTTTTCATTGAACAAGAATATTATTCTCACTGGAGAGTGAGAATTAATTAATTAGCTATTCTCCTAAGCTTAATTTTTTTCTTCTCCTATCATGTGGCTTTCAGCATTCTAGTTTGCCTCGTGTTAGTTGATTTACTGAGTAGTGAGCTCAGGCTAATTGCCCCTTTAGTGAAGTCACCACATTTACACATTTTCTAGACTGGTATTTGCTCTGAGACTGTTTCTCAGCAGACTCTCACATACACATTTTCCATATTATCTGTATTGACTATGACACCAAGACCAGTGGAGCCCTTGATCCATTGGTTGGCTCGAACAGGGAAATCCCTGTTGGTTATTGTTGCTGCTCTAGGCACGTGCAGCCACAGAGCTTTCCTAAGCACGAGAATGACTTCCTGGCATTCATGAGGAACAGGCTTTGTACAGAGGGTGAATATTTCAGAGCTGTTACACGATCTTTTCTTTTTCTGAAAAATGAGTATAAGTATCAATCATTTTTATTTTCATAGTTGGTTCATATGATTTCTTACATCTTAATACCTTTATCATTTACCACTTTAAAAATACGTTTATCTAATTGCTAAGAAGAGGGAGGAAATATGCCATAGCGAATGAACTCAAAATTTGATTCAATCTGTTTGTATGCAATAGATTTAAAAAAAAAATTGGAATGAAACTTATGTTTTAGATATGGATGATATAATGTACTTTGAAATTCTAGAATGTCATACAGAATTAAATGCTTAATCTAATTTCTTAATATAGCGTTATGATTCTGTTTTATTGAAATGTATTTTTCAGATTGCAGCAGGGGCTACAGAAGTCTCGGTATTTGGCGCAGCATCTGAATCTTTTAGCAAAATGAATATTAACTGTTCAATTGAAGAAAGCATAGAAAAATTTGAAGAAGTTGCTAAATCTGCAAGGAATATGAATATTCCAGTGCGTGGGTAAATATAAATATTCTTAAGTAATACAGAATTATTGGAGTTGCTGCTGTTACAGGTTTTTTTTTGTACTGGTAGAAAAGGATATTACCAAATTTTTACATTTTAGATGAGCTGAAATAATAGTCTTTATTGTGATTTTTTTTTTTTTTTTTAAAGGTGGAATATATTTAGTAATTTCACTTTGTGTTTTGTAACTACTAATGCTGCCTAGTTTTCTCTGGAAATGGAAAAAAAATAACCTGTGTGTATAAACATACCCAGTTTATTATACAAATTTATTTTTATCATCACAGATGACAGAATAAAATTTAGTTTGTGTTGTTGAGAACTCATAACACTGTTGCCTGCACCTTAAAAAATACCCTGCATACTTTTATTTTATTATATTGTTGATAATATATCACTTCATACCCTGTGGGATCAAGGTATTAAAGTGATAGAACAAATTTACTCCTAAGAAAAAAATATTCTTGATGTAAGTTATTCCGAAAACTCCGGGCATTGAAGAGTTTGGAGTCTCTAGTGCATGAAACTCTGGAATTGGCCAGTATATATCTTTCTGTAGAGTACCTTCTTTTAAATTTGGAATAATCCTAAATGGTTTCTCTTTCATTTGCATTTCCTTTTGGATTACGCAGAGCTATTTATCTAAGATTATTTGTGAAGGTCCTTGTGAATGCCAAAAGGCTTACATAGGTTCAACGAGAAACTCAACAGTGAAATTCCTTGAGGGTTACTAATAATGCAAACTACGTCATGCTCAGAAAATACCTGGGCTTGAAAATAAATAGAGGTAGATACCTCAGAGACTTGCGCGTGAAAACCTGTCTGGGAATAAATACTGGGATCTCTCCTTCCTCCAGGAATCTTGATGAGGTAATGCTACTGCTCACTATTTGCACAATAATATGGTAGTTTGAGCATTTTTCTTGAGAAGGGGATATCTGACTTCAGCCTCAGAGGATCACAGAATAGCAGAATGGTTTAGGTTGAGGGGGCCTCTGGAGGTCGTCTTGTCCAACCCAAGGATTTTAACACACACACACATCCAACCAAGCATAGCTCATAAATGCTTGGGTCCTTTTTCCCTAGCCTGGTTATATATTTCAGATGGAAAATCACTGAATAGAGAAGTAAGGACTTTCACTGTATTAAGAAACAGTAACTTTTACCAAAGTTTAAATACTCTACCTAGCTGCTAATCTGTCAGGTAGAGTCAGGCTTTGCCTTCCTAAGCAACTTCTCTTATAAGAGGTCTGTTATTTAAAAGGTCTCTGACACTGTTTGCCACATTTTTCTGAAACTAATTTATGAGCTGAGAACATAACTAGTAATTTGAGTTTTCCAGGAGGATCAAGCTCAGGGATGCCTGAATTTTAGGTCCTAGATAGGTGTGGAGAAGGGAATAGGCAGTCAATTCAGAAAAGACAGCATTTGTATAGCAACAAACCTTAGGCACAGGTGAACATTTTTATACTAAACTTGTTTTCTGGTGTTCTCAGATGTCTAGGCATGTCAGTCAATCTTTTCTGTTTCATACTCCTGTATTTCACCAACAAAATTTGACCAAATGGCACAATAGAGGCAACCAACCATCAAGGGAATCCTCAAAGCCTATGTATTGTGTATGTTTTTGGATAGCTATGGGTGTCAACAAACGGGCTTTGCAACTGGTCTGGATGATGTAAACTGCAGGTGATGAAGAACCCCTTCTGGTATACTCTAGATTAGTGATGGAATTTAAAATGTTAACTTATCTTCCATTTTCACATGTTTCAGGAAGTGGCAACGTGCTGCTTTTTTCCCCCCCCCTCCCACAGATTGTATGTCTAAGGAATTTGTAATATGCCAGTAGCAGTTATTCTGGCACTGATACAGTGACATGATGGAAATGACTGTTCTCATGATAGGATTCTGCAACATTCCCATAGGTTTATTGTCTACTATCTGATGAACTGTATGGGGCAGGTTTTTTTCTTCACACAGCAGAAAAAAACAAAAAAGCAGCAGGATGGGAAGGCATGTACTGAGAGGAAGAACTAAGAGGCAGAAAATGGTCAAACAGAAGCAGAACACAAAAAAAAATTATAATAAAGCATAAAAAGAAGGAAAACAAAGAGTTAACGGGCACAAACTAACATACACAGTTCCATCTTAATATGAGGAGGAACTTCTTTCCTTTGAGGGTGGCAGAGCACTGGAAGAGGCTGCCCAGAGAGGTTGTGGAGTCTTCCACACTGGAGACATTCCAAACCCGACTGAACGCCATCCTATGCAACTGCTGTAGGTGTCCCTGCTGTGGCAGGGGGGTTGGACTCGATGGTCTTCAGAGAGCCCTTCCAACCCTGACCATTCTGTGATTCTGTGAAAGCAAGGAGATACAAACAGAGGGGTATCAAGAACCAGGTAATGAGTCAAACAGAAAAAACAGCAGTACAGAGATGAAGAGAAACAAGCTGATAATTGAATTTGAAGAAAATACAATCCAATTATGTTTTAAAAGTGCTTACTTTGTGCATCCAGTACAAAGATCTCTGATTTCAGTTCAGTATGCAAACCTAGGCAAACTTCACACAGTACATGCAGGACAATTTTATTGAGTCTGTCATGCCAGGTGCAGTATGTTACACAACGCTTCAACAGTGGACTGCTAAATTATCAGATATGCGACATAGTGAACAGATTTGAAGTTGTAAATTAAAATGATGTAAGTTCACTCCAGCTACATCTTTCTTCCTCAGGCTTACAGGTCTAAGAAAAGTGAATCATTCAGAAGTAGGAAGCCATTGTCAGAATCATTCGCTTTGTGGGATTATAACCGAGTAAAGAATACAATTAGAGAGGATATTGAAGATCAACTACATTTATATTTATGTTACAGTTATCTTTGTCGCAGGATAGTAGCTTGGGAGCTAATTTAATATTATTAATTGAAAATTAGAGGTTGAGGCATCAGCAGATAAGATGCTGGACTAACATTACACTTCAGCAAATCAAAAATTTTAGGAGAGGACTGTCTGGTATTTGTCCAGGGGGATCTAATATAACTCAATAATAAAGTAGCTAATCTGCTAAAAATTTGCTGAGAATCTAAATTGCAGAATATGGAGCCTTATTTCATAACAAAAAAACCCTAACTGAGGTAATAATTCTGAGTATCTAAAACATCCATTGAACATGGATTTCAGTATATGAAAATAGTGAAAAGAAAGTTTTGAGCATGTTAATAAGTTAGAAGATAAGAGAGAACTGGTTAACACAATCTGTTTGGACTTTGAGTGCCCTTTTAAAAAATCCCTCCCAGGGAGACTTTGAGGAGGCAAAATAGTAATTAATGAGAAATAAAATGTTGCTGTGGATCAGAGTCTAGACAAATATGTTTTCAAGAGAATAATTACCAAGTGTTGTGATGCATCGAGTCTTCTTCTTGCATGTTCATACTCGTTTAGATGCACTCCTCATGGGTTGCAGAGTTACAGGAATCTGTAGGAAGCACTGAGATGGAATGGTTGCTCAGAAATAAAAAAAAAATAAATGATTCTTTAGTGTCCATCTACCTCAGTACTTACTTTTAAGCTGCAGTGTACTGTCTTTTGTTGGGTAGAATTCCAAAGACCAGAAAAGTAATAGCAGCAGCACAAACATAGGAATGCAGAATTCAGAATTACTTTTTTTTAGAGGTGGATCTCTTAGCAGTTGAACAAAGCTCTAGAAGGTGGACTTAAAACTTTTAATTAGTTAACAAATTAAAAAATGCACATAAAGAAGAAGCATCAGTTTTGAGTGCCAAAGCCAGGAAGTAAATAAATCTGTTTACAACATTTCAGTTGCTTGTGAGGAGGAAGATTATGGAAGCAGACCTCAATTTCCAACTTAATTCTACAAGACTGAACCATAATTTTCTCTGGTGCTAACACCCAACAAAATCCTGCACTACTGCAGGGAATTTGTTAGGACTTGACTGGAGGTAGTTCATTAGTTCCCACATATCGCAATACATTTAGAAGACTTGTGGAGTTTTGCATTGTATTTAATGATATAAAACACAGGGCTTCTTTTCCTTGATGAAAAAAGGTATGGAAAGTAAAACTTAAACAGAGGTTTCCTAGAAATATTCAGTGCAATCAAGGTGACTTTTCCCTGGAGATAAAACAATCAAAAAATAATTAGCTATCAGAGCCTGTGATTTATGTTCTTGATTTATGATCCCATATTTAGCTGCTACTAAAGAAGCTGCTTTTAGTGACAGATAAAATAAATGGCATTTTTGTATCCTAATTCCATGGAAAATTCTCTAAATGCTGAGACAGTCGAGGCTTTGTGGCAAGTTGTTCTTTATGTCATGTTCTTTATGCTTTATATCCTGATCTGTATTCTAAGTATCGCATAGACAAGTCAGGCAGGGGCAGAAACTGACAGTTTCAAAAGTTGAAATTTGGGAGTTTCTGTCGAATGACCTCCCACCCAGCATTTTGGAAACAAGAGGATGGGATGTTGCATAATTCGTCAGTTGACATTCAGTGTTTAGAATTGGTGCTTATGGTTTCACTGGTTGTTATTTAACTTCCAGTAGCAGATTGTTTTCAGGTTTTATTTTGTTGTGTGGCTTCTACTTACTGAAAAGAATAGTATATTGTTTACAACTATTGTTGTAACATGAGGCAAATCTAAGCATGACCACACAACAGGTCTGAATTTATCATCCTAAATCTGCTTGTAGTTACTAGAGAGAAAGAGGCAACCTTCAGGCTGTGCTTCATCATGTGTGCTTTCTTAAGTACCTGCCTTAGGATAAGATGGATCACTCCCTAGATGATCCATCCTTTTGGCTGCAAAGGAGCTTGGGTCCTAGCCTAAGTTAGTCATCCTATAGATGGCCTGTCTAAGGCATAGGCTATCGATGATTGTCTTTGAATTCAGAAGTTATAACAGATGAATCCCACCTTGTCATTTATGTAAATTACAATAGATACAATAAATGTCTTAATAGGCTTTGTGGTGCAACTGTGGACTGTACGGACAAAGATTCATACTCTGCACTGAGAATCAACATTTTGGTTTTAATCACCCTTTTAGAGATTGGCTACTTTTAAAGAATCATGGCTAAAACCTGCAGCTTTTGCTCAAGCAAGCTCCCAGGACTACACATTTTGGCTTCTGATATAAATTTTGTAGGCTAAATATTTTGCTTTAATTCCTTAGGTAATAAAAATATTAATATGCATAAATTGAATTTATATTAATTTCAATACAGAGATTGTTTCCTTTGTAAAGCACTATTATTGTTTAAAGTGTTACTTATTTGCAGGAAATGGTTAATTTAATGCCTTGCCCTAACTCCTTATTTGTGCAGTTGAAAAATACTTCCAAAAATAATTTTAAAGGGTTTAAATTTTATTTCCTATTTTTACTGGCAATTTAGAATTTATGTAGAGAGCGTAAATCACTGGCAATCCTTGAATCTTATGAAAAATGCACTCAATCATTTGAAACTAAACTTTAAGCTTTTGCCTGTCTTACTGTTGCTGCAGCTGCGCTAACATTGACTCGATCATCATCCAGAAAATCTATGTTGTCAGCTGTCACATTTAAAATCTGTAGCACAAGTACACAGTTTTCTGAATGTTTACTAAATTAGTTCAAATGTTTATGAAGAATTGAAATCTTGCGTATGGTCTTAGAAGTTAGCGTATTTATTAGCATCATAAAGGGGGTTTTATTTTTATTTTTTTTTTACTTTCATAAAAACTTTACAATAGCATCTGGGACATATTCTGGGAAGACACTGAGCCAAATCAGTTATAAACTGTGTGGTCAGCTAATTACTACTATGCATATATTGCGTGTGAAATGACACAAAACACTGCTGGTTTTAGAATGGCATCTTTCAATGCATAATTTAGGTCCTATTAAAAACGTCAGATCTTTTTCAGTGAATGAAGCCAAACAGCTAGGATTGATGAAAAACTATGGCAAATGGTAATTGCAAGTAGTCACTTGAATTGTGTTTTAATTTAAATGTATTTTTAATTTAAGTGTACATATGAACAAAATGTTAAGTAAATTCTGATTAAGCTAGATTCTTCCAAGGTAATGTATTCCAAAATTTAAAAAGACACAGAAATAAATTGCAATTAGCACAATAGAAGAAATGTAAGAAACTATGGACTTGTGTTTCCTCTATTCAACAAATTCTACTTCCATACCTACTTTGTATCCTCTGAAA
Source organism: Pluvialis apricaria (assembly GCA_017639485.1). Classification (NCBI taxonomy): domain Eukaryota; kingdom Metazoa; phylum Chordata; class Aves; order Charadriiformes; family Charadriidae; genus Pluvialis; species Pluvialis apricaria. The sequence goes on from CM030009.1 coordinate 102,485,931, forward strand.
TAAAGTCAGACAATCTCCCTCTGAAACATTCAGTTCTGTATAGGACTGTCTTAGTCCTAATAAAAATTAACTGTGAATAGAAAAGCTGAAAGGTTGTAATTTTTTTTTCTCTACTAAAAAACACCTCTCCATGACCAGCAATTAAAAGTGGTATTTATGTCCCAGTCCTGAAAAATTTTCATGTGAATAGCCCTTTTGAGGCCATTTGGACTATTTGCATGTGTAAATGTGAATGCGTATGCAAATGTTTAGAGGTTCAGTGTTAGAAAAACAGATGGAAATGTTTGCTGTAAAATAACTCTAGAAGCATTTCCTTACCAAGCTGCTGCTTCATAAATTAAAGCATATGTAATCACACATTAATTCTAAACTGGTGTATGTAATTCCTTTGTTTATAGTCCTGTGTCTTTTAAGAATGAGCAGTATGGTGAAGTTCACAATACATAAAAGCATATTGAAATGTATCAATATTTGGCTTACATCTATGTTTGTGTAGAACTCAAATACTGGTTGATATACTTGAAATATAGCAATATTTTTTGCTATGACAAATAGATACCAAACAAAAGTTTGTATGTAATATTATTACCTTTTGTATTATGTTATAATAAAGTTTACAGGTTACAACATACATAATTCCTTGTTGATTATAGGAAATAATTATTGTTTTACTTTGATGCTAATACACAAGGTAAGACACAAAATAGTGGAAACTTGAAGAGAAAGAATATATTTTAGGTATCTTTATCTTATGCTAGTGATATTTGGAGTTATTTTGAAAAAAACGTCAAAGAACACATCAGCTTTATTTATACTTTATAACATGTAATTGTGGAAACTAGTAATGAAAACTGTTTTGTTTATAAAGAAACATCCTGATTGTCTGAAACTTCTGATTATCAAGACAATCTGATCTTTGTAATTCCGTTCAATGATGCTCTTTTTTTCCTTTATTACAGTTCATCTTAAATACCTTAATTCAAGGTATTTGGATGGCCTTAAAATAGTGCATTTTATATAACTAACTAGAAGTACCATGAGATAAACTCCAACAATTAAGTTTTGCAAAAATCAATGTAGTTTAAGTTGTGTGTGTTTTACGAATACAGACGGAAACTTTGAACTCGTATTTTCTGGTATTATGGAATCCTTAGGATTGGAGTACACATGGTTTTTCCACATTGCTTTAAACCTCCATTTTTAGACTATACTGTATAGTTTAGCATAGTCACAATTATACTGATAATAAGGTGATTTATATCATTATCACTTCTTTAGATAGTAAAACCAATTTAACACTTTCCTGTCACTGTAAGTGAGTTTGTATTTGAGATTATGGGAACAACAAAATGTAGATGAACATTTAATAGACTTGGAAGCAATATATTTTAGTGTGTGAATGGTAAACAAGTCTACAGGGTTACACAGTATTAAGCCAGCTGGTCACAGTCCCCTGGAGAAGTTTGAGGAGCTGGAGATTGCTGGGATATGGGGACTTGGTGCATTTCTCTGTACTGGGGACAGGTTAAGGACATCTACTTTTGAATGTAGGAGCCATTGTACTAACTCTATCATACTGGATTATTGCACTGTGTAAGAGGGGAGATTTTCCTTAGGAATAACTTTATACCATCTTTTCCTTATTTGTTGTGTGCCTGCAGATAAAAAATATTATTAGTAGGCCAGAAGAGCTGCTTTTTTTTTAAAAAAAAAAAAAAGGGATACCTGTGGGAAGCAAAAATTATTCCTGTTTTTTCCTAAAGGGTAGTGTAAAATCAGACTTGAAATGTTAGTATGAAATTATAAGGTAACAATGCAACGTGTTTGCTAGTATGTTACTGATTGCTCCATGGATAATTCAATATTGTTATTAAAAGTTAAGTGGTTAAGTGGCCTTTCATTACAGTAGCAGTTTTGTGCTGTTTTTAGAGAAGTTATTTTCTAGAACATATTTCACAATTTAAAGGTGTTTTCTGGGCATTCTAAAAATAATAACAAATATTATTATGATAGGATTTCACTTTGAATAGCATATCTGTTACTTGCAACTGGGCACTAAATACATGGAGAGGTTGTTTGTTTTTTTCTAAATCAAATGTGGAAAAAAAATTCTGGCCTTATTTACATATTTTGGGCTTGGCTTGGAGATTCTGTTTCTGGAAGAGTCTTCTTTCCCTCCTCTCTTCTTTGTATTCCCCCTCTCCTTACAGTAAAGATTGCCTGTTTTTAACAAATGGCTTCCTTTGCAGAGAGACAGAATATATCAACCTTGATATTATGAATTCACCAAATGATAGGCATATACATTTTAGCACGAACATCCAATAAAAATAAATACATCTGCAGTGAACATGGTAAATTATATGCGAACTTACACTATAATAATAAACAGGAAACAGCAGCATCTGAGTCTGCAACTGGCTTCTCAGGAGGCTCCATGCTTCCAGCTGTGGTAGCAGCTGTGGATCTGGCTCTGGAACTCTTGCTGAAACAAGCTGACAAAGGGCTGATTACAACATGGAGTTCAGTTTCTGCTTGGATTCATTTTCCTTTTAACACACTTCGGTTATGAAAAGTTTGCTCATTTACCCCGTTTGTGGTTTTATATCCTGCACTTCACAGTCATTGGGCTGGTGTGGTGATTATCACCATTCCTAGTGACCTTGATTGTGGGGATCTTATACTGCCTATACCATTTGTGGAACATTGCAATTTGGATTTGGCTTACTGGAAGAAATTGAAAACTCTCTTCCTCTTCCTTCTCCCTCCCCATCCCCAGAGGCTGTTCAGCATTTTTGTCCAAAATATTACACAGTAAAGTTGTTGGGGTTTATTTTTTTAATTGTTTTTGTATACATAGAAAACAATTTAGGGGAAGGCCGCATGATACTCACCTGCAGTGAAATCTGTGGGACAGGCAAGATTCTGGGTAGACTCTGCCAGGTGAAACAAGTAGAGAACTTCTTTTTATCACTTTTTATTAAAGGGAGGAATTCTGATTTCACAGAACTTGAGTGAGCTAAGCAGGATTTAGCCATGTGTTCCTGAAGCATCTGTATAGATACTCTCACTTATTGCAGGTCCTTCTTTCCACCTCTGGTCGCATGGGCTCTTTTCTTGATTGCATGCTAAAGATGTAGTTAAGCTACTAAAAGGTCTGGCATTGATTCAGCACAAGATTTAAGCACATACTTAGAATTAAACACTTCCATTGCAGAGTCTGCTTTGTGAACTCGCAGATATTTGCTTCTGCTCTCATACTGTGAAGTGTCTCTGGTGAATATCCTGAGACCAAGACAGTCTTTTTCATTACAAAGTCTTTTTTTTTCCCTTTCATTCCTGCCATCTTTTTAGAAAACAGCTGTATTCTCCAACTTAATTGAATCCCCAAATTAAATCCCAGTTGCCTCTGTAACTCATTGCTCAAACTTGTCCCTCTTTTTCCCTCTGCTGCTTTTCTTCACATAGGATCTTGCTTTTTCTCTGAAGGAAAAATGCAGTATGCTCTTCCTTCTGTCACTCTCTTCTCCCTCCCCTCCCCTAATCCTTTCTCTTTTTCCTTCACTGTCAGAGCAGCAGGAGTTTCTTGTCTACTTTCCATCTGTACCCCTTCCACTTGCCCCAGTGACCCCATGTTCTGTTCTTCCTCTTATTTCTCCCCTCCCTTATTCTCTTTCTTAACCTCTCACTGTCCTCTGGTTCTTTTCCACTGCAATATAAGTGTTTGCCTCTTAAAAATTGCACCTTTGACCCTGCTTGGTTCTTCGTATCATATCTCATCGCCTATCTCTTCTTCATTCCTAAGCTCATTGAAGGCGCTGTTTATAATTACTGTCTGGAGACCCTCTTCTGTGATTCCCTCCTATAACTCCTACACTTTGGCTTCTGTTCCTTGCTTGCAACTGCAACAGCTCTCACCAAACTCCCCGATGACAAGATCTCAGAAACAGTAGTCTGTCCTCATTCTTCTTGACTTGTCAGTAGTGTTTGCTGCAGTTGACCAGACTCTTCTTTAAACTTGTGTCTTTTGTTGCTCTCTGTGGCTCTGTCTTGTTAATTTTCTTCTTACTAAGCAGTTCTTCAGCACATTCTTCAAAGTTGTCTCCAGTTTTGGAGGGTTGTGGGTAGACGTCTTGGCTGGATTCTCTTGTGCTTTTAATGCCTTATGGGTTATTTCATACACAAAAAAGAAAATGTAACAACCAGATATATCAGTAGATAAAGGATCTACCTTCCTATTGAAGCTTATTAATTTGGAACCACACAAATGCAATTACAAAGCATCCCACCTGGCACTGCCTTAAGTCTAGATGTCTTGGCAAATGCTCAGACCAGACACATGATTATCTTCCCTCTTCCACATAGACATGCATATTTTCTCCTTGCATATGCGAGGCGCTCTGTACCCCTGCTAGCTGTACTCAGCCCTTGCCTGCATCTGTTCCAGTTTGTATTACCTTTTCTACAAATGACTCAAATTGTATCTCTTATTTCCAATAAGAGCATAGCAAGACCTTGACAAATGGAATTCATATTTTATATCCTCTATTAAAAATGCTTATCCTGATATATGTTTGGAGTGCATTTTACTCTTTTACAGCCGGATTTTAAACATTTCACTTTCTTTGTGATTGCCATCAGCTGAGTCCCAATTCTATCGCTCCTGTCCTTTCTGCATGGAACCCCAGTGGGGTTTTTTTGTATTGACAGTACCAAGAAATGTAATGTTATCACCACATCTCTACTTTTTATGCCAGTTCATTAAATGAAAATATTAGATAAAATTCTGCCAAACTCATGCATGATGAACTCTACTGAGAAACAGTTCTTTCATTCTCCACAGGACTTTGTTCTCTCTCTGGTAGGAAGTTCTTTACCTGTCAAATTCTTTCAGTAATCCCTATTTTCTCCAGTTTAATATTGAATATCAGATGCCCAGATAGATGATATCTATCATATTTTCCTTGTTTAAAATGTCAGTCTAATGACAATGGTGCAAGCATGCAGAGAGTTCATAATCTCAAACAGATTTGGACATTGTAGTAGGCAGATTCCTCAGGTCACCACATACTTTCATACCCCAGCAGGCTCAGCTGAATTATGTGAGCTCAGGCGAGTTTCTGCTCGCTGGTGTGAACCACAGGGAGTATTCCCTTGTTCTCTAGATACCTTTTGGCCTGCTTTTACTTTTGTTTGCCCTACTCCATTCCAGATGTCATTTTATCACTACCAAATGCACGTCTTCTTGATCTAGCATATGTAGCCGTTAGGAACATGTAAAGATACATATAATTAAAGGGAATGTGTGCATATATGTACTGTATGTTTTGCAGTTAGTTTGTATTTAGTACTGTTCTTGCTCACTTCATAATAAGTGCTGTGGCTGGTGTTGCAAGATAATTTCAGTAAAAATTGTGTATTCAGTAGCTCTAGGCACTGTAGTGTTATGTAAAAAGCAATCTTTTGGGTCTCAAACTTTTCATGCTTGTTTTCATTTGAAAAACTGTGTATGCATTAAAGAAATTAAGGAAATTATCCTGAATTGGTTTTGAGTTGTGTGTCACTGAAAAGCGGGGCAGTGTTTAACTGTTAACAGTAGCTACTTTTTTAATCTGTAATGTAGATAAGAAAATTTAGAATTTTGAAACTTAAACAGTGACATCTAAATTGGGGGTAATATTTAATGAAGTCTATGGCCAAGTTTCAAAAACCTGGTTTTCATAATGACATACAGATAATTGAACTTGTGCCTAGTAGGCATCTGGACTAAAATTATGAGCAGGATGTAATGGACCCAACCACTTTTGAGGAAACAAAATTAATTTCCATTTCTTTGTCAGGACTAATCAAGTTCTTTTTAGGTTCAAGGTTTACTTCATTCTTAACTGCTACTTCCAGTGTGCCAACACTGTACCTTCATATAAGGGATAGAATATGTTCTGCGCATTAAAATGTTGACATTTTTTTCCCAATTTGTTTTTGCCTGTTACTCATCCTAATTTCACATTCTATCAATCAGTTTCTCCTTCAACTGCAAAGAAACAATACATCCTTTACCCTGCGGACCTTGACTACATACAAACTGGCATCTGTTCAATCCCGTTTGCATTATACAGTGTATAATTTTACATTATATCCTTCAGTGTTGAGGGAAAGGGAATGATGGGGGATTAATGAAGGCTGTTGTTCTTCTATTAAGCAGTTGAGCAACCTCCCACTGGGACTGGGGCTCTGCCTGCCTCTGAATCTGTTGTAAATCCCTCTACAGCCACACTTATTTTGATTTTGAATAGCTGTTTCTGGTTAGTTTAATCCTATTCCTAATCAATTTAAGATAAACAATTAGAAGTTTAATTGGAATTTCATGGCTCTTAATTGTCATTAAAAAAAGGAAATTTAAACCAAATTCTATGCTAACACAGCATTAAGACTGAACAATGGAGGCTTCGTTGTTGCTTTCAATTTTTGTGCTTTGTGGAGCCGATAGCTGCTGAGAGACAGCGTCTGGCTTCGCAGTTCCTTCTTGTCCCAAGGCTTAACCTAAACAACAGCTTGCAATGGAGCTGTAATTCTTCTGGGGCACTGGGACAGAAATGGCAGTACAGAGATAGAGGGTGAAATCTGCCCCATTCACCACAATCTAATGATTTATGAGATGGTGGGGTTGTTACAAGTTGCTTGTGTCCATGTGTTGCTCTCTGTGATCCAGGTAGCTGGTACAAAGAAGAAAGTGATACCTTCCTCTGAATACCTTGTGTGGGCCAGACAAGGCAAAACGTGAACTGGCTCTTACAACTTCAGAAGGAAATACCAAGAACATTTGAAGTCTCCTGCAGCGATGTTAGCTTGGCTGCTTTGCCAGTCCTTTGCAACTTGTGACATACATTGAGCATAAATAAAGCTATAAATCTCTATTTTGTGATTTAAAATGAAAATGGATAAACCTGCTATTTTAATCTGATGCAGTTTTAGCTTTTCCTTCAAATATTTATTCTACATGGACTGGCTTAAATATCCAAAATTATGTTTAACCTTTATTTTTTATGTATCATGGACGGATACAGATACGCATATATAAAACAGAAGTATCTTTGTGTGTTCTTTTTATTGTAGGTATGTGTCATGTGCATTGGGATGCCCATATGAAGGAAACATCGTACCAGCTAAAGTGGCAGAAGTAAGAGTGAACTTCTGGCTTGTCTTTTTAATGAATCAAAGAGACATTTTAAAATGTCCATAAGTAATGTTCTCTACTTACTCCTAAAAAGATCTTTAATGGATAAAAATTTCAGGAAAACAAACACTAAAACTGGGTGCATAACATCACTCAACCATATGCAGTCAAATCTAAGGAAAACAGTTTGTTTTGATATTTTTTTATCAGTCATGAGGAAAAATATCATGTGCTATTTCCTCCAACAAGGAGGTAAGGAAATACTTAAGGAAATGGACTCAAGTGGCCCATGTTGTACGAGATGATTTCCAACACAACCTCTTGCAAAGGGTATCTGCTTTTAAATCCATTTTGTGCTGGCATAAGCATACTCTGCTGTCAGCTGGTAGAGCCACTGCTACAGCATTGTGCTTCTGGTGAGCGTCATGTGATTGACACATGAACCAAAACTCATCCCCAACATGATTTCCTACTACTTAACTTGCTCTACCGCTGTGGTGGAATGAGCTGCACCTTCCCTCCCCGCCCCCTTCTCCCGTTGAGGATAGGGGAGAAGAAGGACGATGTCTTGGTCTAGCCTTTTTTTCCAGCGGAGAAAGAGATGGTTGGGAACGCAAAGAGGGCATGAAAGCTGAAATGGACAGTAGAGCAGAAAGTGGAGGGAATTCAGGAGGCACAAAGGCAGAACCCGATGGCCTTCCTTCTGGAGAAAGGCTTTTCTTCTCTGTTACACTTAATTGCCTACTTTAGGTGATCTAGCAGAATCTCCAAACCACTTTGTTTTACTTTGTAGCACTAGCAGCTACTCAACATTTGTCTGATATATTGTGTTCTGCACGTGTGGCTTTCAGGTCCTGTTGTCCTTCATCTTCTAGTATGCATTCCAGATGGAACTTGTGATAATACTTCTCCCACAGCAGCCACATATACTCACGCTCTTTGAAAAAAAAATAGCTAAATTGGAAGGTGCTCAGTATTTCTAAATTAATTGGGTTTAATATGAAGTGAAAGTCAGAAGTGACACAGCTTTAGTTGGAGCGGTGATGACAGATTCAGCTGTGCTGTTGGTAAATTGCTTACTGCAGTATCATGTTCCCCAACAGGCTTCTTTCCATGTGTTGCATGTTTTTTAACTACTCTCCCTGCACAGAAGAGCTCCTTTTCAGTTTGCCAGTGGGAGTGCTACTTAGTGTTTCAAACCTGCAAACTTCTACTCGCATGGATATTTTAATTTCTGTCTCCATCCTAATAAGTGTCTTCTTGTGTACCCGTGCACCACTGTGTATGTGTTTAAGAATAAAAGCTGCCTCCTTGAAGTTGTTGAGGCCCTGATTCAGCAAGGGCTGATGTTTATATAGAAGCCTCGGATTAGCTGTTAATGGATTTTACATAAACAGATGCACTCATCCTTTGCTGAATCCGAATTATCAAAATTACTGGCCATGTTGCTAAACCCTTTCAGAGACCCAGAGACCCTCCGCTCTGGTCATCCTCTTTCTTGGGATGGGAGTGTGTGACTCCCTTGACTGTGCATTGCAATCTGCAGCTGTGATTGAAAGGTTTAGACTTGTTTCTTCTGCAGTTAATGACAGTGACCATTTTTTTTTTAAGCAAAAGATTTTTTAACTGAAGCAAAACCAAAGAGGAGACGTGGCTCTTTAACCAGACTACATACATTTCTGGCTTATGAGGTACATAACTGTTTTACACATAGTTATCTAATGAGTGCAAACTTCAGATGCCTTCAGACTTCTAGAATCCATCTGGTACATCCATATGGTTCTTTATTTTAAAAAAAAACCCAACCATATCTATTAAAATAAACTGTATAGTCCTTTTTTATCACTCTGCTTTTTCTTGAAATGGAGTCACTGTTTAATCATTTATCATCCTGTGGTTTGTGAATTTCAGCCTTTGGCAAATAAGACTTGAAAGTTGTTGGAAGCACCATATAACATCCTCGAAGCCAGTTGTGTTATCCATTGTCCTCCAGTCATATACTTGGCTGTTTTTATCTTTCTGCCTGCTTCTTTCTCTCCTTAGCTTCCTTTTAACCTAGAGCAGTGAATTCATTTAAGTATTATCCAGCATACAGGCTGAGCAGGCAACAGAAAATGTGCCTATTCTGATTTGAATGCTATTGGATTATTACAGTTTCCCTTACAGCACAAGGACTGCAGTATGTTTTTATGTTGTTATTTGCTTAAAATCCTCTGTAACTCAATTATGACCTTTTGTATTCAGTTTAAGTGTATAGTTTTAGATGTTATTTCCAGCAGTAGGATTGTTCACATGCCAAAGGGGTGGCAGTGTTGGGTCACCAACTCCCATTTTGATCAATGCTTGGTGTCAGGGCAGTGCTCCCAAGGGGGGTAGCACAAGACTCACACATAGTAAAACTGCTCAGTGGTGCAGAGCACAACCCTGTTCAATCAACAAAGCTGCAAGCTCGTGATCACATTCTGATTGCACTGACAAAACAGCTCTTCTCCTCAACCCTCCTCCCAAAAATCCACATTGAAAACTTAAAAAACTGTAACTAATGGGCCGCCTCCTACTATGGTAGGATAGAAAATCCAGTATGAAAAACTCCCATTCAGCTTCCAAGCATGCACATTCTTCTTGACATTAAATATAGAACTCTTTTTCAGGGTCTCTTTAAGGTTAGATCATGACAAGGCAGTGATGATGCTCAGCTTGTTAGCAGAGTTTCCCCCTCTCTTCTTTCATCTTTCAGAACTTTATTTTCAGAAGCTGAAAGACCTCAGGACTGAGCATGGGAAAGAAGTGAATGCAACATGATTTCTAGCATTTTAGATAGTCTCTTTGTCATCACTGAAATGCTTGTCTAGAAAAACTTTGGATCATGAATTAAAAAGAACATGAGAAAAAAATGCAGTCTGCTTCTTTTACCCCGATCTTAAACAAAAACTGAAGTTTGGGGATTAACTAGAGGTAATCGACCACTAACTGCAGATGGTATTTATTTTTTTTTTGTTACAACAGTAGTCCTGTTAAAACATCTGCCCTGTGTTGATGATATAAAAATATGCTGCAAGATAGAATCTTTTTTGCAATCTGGTGAATGTCCCTTTCGTAAAGCGTATATTGAATTTATGTTGTTGCGAACCAGGGGCTCTTTGACTTTAAAGCACAAAGAGTTTTACTGCCTTTGCAATAGTCGTAGCACTTCCAAGCTTTAAGCAGAATGATTCAGACTACTTGAAGTTCTTTTTCAGCTGTTCTTTGAATTAAGTGAACAGCAATATTAATCCAGCACTTCCGAGACTGCTGGTGCAGCACTTTGTCAGCTTCCTCAGACATATTCACAGCAATCCCACTGATGAAGTCCTGGAATTGCTTTAACAGCAGAGTGCAGTGCAACTGAAGATGTCTTGGAAAAGAGTCGTATTTTTTCATTTCTAAACAGTTAATTGCCAGATTGGGATTCCATTCCAGTGGAGTGGCCTTTGGGGATTGCTGATACGCAGTGGGGAATGCTAAAGGGGACAGACATACTCAGCAACTGAAAATAAGGTGAAACCTTTTCCAAATAAATTCAACAAAACTAAGATGGAAAGCTCCTACATTCAATTTCTAAAGCAGTATTTTAGGTGCAAACATCATTTTGTGCTTCGGAGCGTATGTCTCTCTCCATACAAACATTATGAAGCCAGACCTCAAATCTCTTACTCATACAAAGAACTCCTCAAAGACGTAATTCCAGAAACATTTAGGGCTCTACTTGCATAAGTAAGAACTATTTGTATAGGGTTTTGTTAGGAATTAAGAAAAAATTTACAACTTAAAGACTAGAATGTTAATTAAGTTACAGTTTTGCTTTCTTAGTATTTTAATATTTGATTTCATGAAAAGTAAGCAAAATTAATATTAACTGCAACATGTTAAAACTTCAGTTTTCATTGATGTTTTCAGTGCCAAGAGAAAGCAAAATCAGGCTTCTTGTTAATTATTTATTGTCTTAGTTCAGCCATGTGCTTGGCTCTGTGTAATAAGCAAACAAAAGGGCAGGTCTTTACCCTGCACAACTTGTAAACTGAAAAGTACATGGAGAAAACCAAACAGCTGGGAAATCCCCAGAGAGAGGAAAATGTTGGGAAAGGGCTTGACAGAAACTTAATTAATCTTGCTTATTTTGATTCTGTGGGAGAGTAAAAAATCAAGTTTTTGATGGATATGGCTTGGTTGGTTATTCCACGTACAGAAGCAGAACTATAAATTTAAAATAAGAGGATCTGTGGGACATTCTTCTTGGGTGACAATTTTCACGAATGAATAGTGGGTTTTGGATACATAGGTCCACCTCGGTGGGTGAAACCCTCAAACCTGTACAGAAGTGTGTCCTTTTTAATGTATGTTCTTGACCCTATTTTATAGTCTTTCATCTTGACCTTTTCATGTTTCTCTGTTTCTAATCAGGTATCTAAACGGCTGTACAGTATGGGCTGTTATGAAATCTCTCTGGGGGACACAATTGGTGTGGGGACTCCTGGAAGTATGAAAAGAATGTTGGAAGCTGTTATGAAAGAAATTCCTCTGAGTGCTCTCGCTGTTCACTGTCATGACACATATGGTCAGGCGTTAGCCAATATCCTTACAGCCATACAGGTAACTCAAGTTCTTATTTTATAGAAATGATAGTAGCAGTCTTAGTTTAATTCAAATACACCATTTTTAAAAAATCCAGCCTTAAAGACATTGCTGGAAAATGAAAGAGGCACTCACTAAACTTTCAGAAAGTATTGCTCGCACATTGGATTGTCTACAGGTATTACTGCTGTTGCTTTTGCAAGAAAATTTCAATTCTTACCTACTTACTACCTTCAATTCCATACAAAATTGTGAAGAATCAGTGGTGATTATTATATTCTGTTGATTTTGTATGAGTGAGGGAGATAAAATATAATTTTTTTCTGATGTCTCAGATTCCAGTTTTCTTAGGAACATCTGTATGTTCATTGTTCACTAAACCAAAATTTCCATTTTGCAGAGATGTCTAAATATAAAATAGAATAATGCGTAATTTACATCTTGATTTCAGATGGATACATTTAAATTATTGGTAACTGTACACAGACAGAGTGGTTTAGATAAGTTTATCACTGTTAACATGCCTTCAGTATGCTTTTTTATTTGTCAATTATACGTCCCAAATAATATTAGCAACAACTTTATATCCTATTTAATCTTATTTTGAATCTGTGGCTAAATAATCAGAAATAGTTAATTTCCATTAGACATATTTTTCCCTTTGTGTTTATATATTTTTAAGAATAGGACATGATACAAGAAACAGACTACAAGTTCTAATGTAGGTTTTGTAAAGATATTATCTTGAAAAATATCTTAATGTGTACATGCATTCCTAAAGAGACCTTTTTTTACTAAATGTTACAGAATCAAAAGGTGTTTAGAAATCGTAGGCTTTTATTGTTCTGTTTTGTACTCTGTGGTGTCTTCTGCTTCCTTGCAATTCAGGCAGCCGTTTTTAAGGTCAACTTTCCTTTGTCCTGACTTGTTATTTTGGCAGAGCTCATATTATGTTATTTAGAAATAACAGCAGTGTGTTAATAGTACTAGTGATATAAGTAACAAGAAGAAACTGGGAAATGGTTCAATATGGGAATCTCTGCAGCTATTTGATTAAATACTGAATGACAAAATCTGGTAAAAAAGGTTCTAACTTTTACTCACAGTATTCACTTTGACCCTTACACACTTTTACTGTTGCAAATGTGTGTGTGTGTACCATGGGATAAATAAATTGCTAATTTCACAGTTAGCTTCAGTTGCAGATGTGATAGCTAAAAGCATGAAAACCCCTGAGCATGGGAGGAGTTCGCCATAAAAATACTTGAAGCATTGTTTTTCAAATCCTTCCTTAAAATAATGGCTGTCATGGTGCCTACTAAACACTGAACGATGGCTATGCTTTGTTAACCCCAATATTTGTTGCAAGTGATTCTTGTTTCAGGTCTACCTCCTGCTCCTATCTTTTGATTTACTTCTTAAATCAACTGTGTAAGAGTTAAAGGGGGATAAAGCTTTTGGGTACCTAATGTGCAGTTCAGGCTAATTAACATGTAAATTCAAGAGAGCAATAGACCTGGAAAAAAATCCCCATGCAGCTTTCTCAGGTTTCTGGGAAGCCAGGGGTGCCTGAGACCCACCAGAAAACTTCCCGATGAGCTCAAGTTCTGCTACGGTGCCTGTCTAAAGGTACGGTGTTTTTGGCTGAGCTGAACTTGTCATAGATTTTGCCAAAAGTCCTTGATGAAGCAGGCATTACACAGTCTCTCTGACTGGCTTTGTGCAAGCAGCTCCTTGGCTCGCTCTAAAGGTAGATCCCCAGGCTCTTGGATCCTCAAACGGGGTCTGCACATCACGACATCCTCTCCTGTCTCTGGTCAAGGAAACAAGGCAGCTAGCAGTGAATTACAGCTAAGCAATACTCTTTCTAAAAAAGGACAACTTTGACCGGTCAGCCAGGTGGTAAAGTGCCAAAGCCAGTGGGTCAGAGTGCTCAGGTCACTTCTAGCCCCTCCTCTCAGGCTTGTCTGTGCTTTTCTCTCTGACAAAGATACACGAATGGCAAAGCACTGGAGTCAAACCCCTTGTCTTCAACTCAGCCGTTGGTTTCATAGACGAGACTCTCCACAGATGCAATTAGTTACCCTTCCTCCTCTATGGGCCTGTGTGACCAACACAATATTCCATCAGGAGTGAAATGTGTTTGAGGGGTTATAGAAATAATGGGCTATGGAGATTGTTTGAAAACAATTTTAAAGAACGTTCAACAGGCAAATTACACTCTTCCAAAGACATTGCAGACTACCATCTCAGACTGAGTACTATTGTATTATATATTGTATTTCCTAAGAATTAATGAATGACAGCTGGAAAGCCACAAATCACTCTGCACTAATTCAGGCATTGCTTCGATGGGAGATCTCCTAGGAGTGGAAAGAGGTGCTGGTGATTCAGTAAGTGATTTTTTATACAGATCACATTGTTCCATGCAGGGTTATACTACCCAGAATATTTTCTTTTGTTTGGGGCTGATCCAAAGTCATCTAGAACTGACAGGCCGTATCTGTATAAGAAATTAGCAGGGAAGTAGTCTTGTAATTTTAGTCTTCAGTTTTATGTGTGTTGTTTTAGCAAAAGGATAGGTAGTGAAAGATGGGAGAGAGATTAGCCAACTTTTAAAGGATAAGTAATTTTTTAAGTTGTTGAAGTGAATAATATAGATAGAAAGCATTGCCTGGAGAAAGGAAATTCACTTTCCTTTAAGAGAATCTGTGTAAAAATGTGAGGAACATGGAGTGATGTTTGAGAACAAAACAGTAAACATTTGAAGTAGAAACATGACTGGTTCTTGGTTAAATGGTTTCGTATAAAAATATCAGAGTATACAATTTACCAAAGAGACAAATTCAGAAGATGGGAAGTGATGTGGCAATTGAGTTAGCGGTTGTGGTATTTTGAGTAAAATTACGTATGTGGGTTAGCTAATGTGACAAACACAAAATATAGCTAAAAGAAGTAGTAAAACATTTATAGGAAATTGTTACAGACCTCCAAGGAAGGGTAAAAAGATGGGTCGGGAAACTTCTGTGCTGGAGAGGCCCCAGTACGGTAGACCACTGATCTGGGGAGATTTGAGTTACCTTGACAATTGACTCCCGTAGTGTGTATAGAATGGGTAAGAAAGGGAAAGTTTTTTAATGGAAGTGATACAGAGCTCTTTTCTTGCATAGCTTGTGTAGTTGCCAGAAATAGCTTTGTCTGTTTTCATAACACATATCTGAACATGAGAAAGAATATGCTAAGAGGCAATGAGGAGTTCTAGCCGGCAGTGATACCTCAGTGAATGAAACAATCACATGGTAATCCCATAGAACTTTATCAAATTCAAATCGCTATCATAATTCATTAATATAAACTGATCCCTGCCCTACTGGGATCAAGTCCTAACTTAGAGAAAACAGTCATAAAACTCTAATGACTTACAGGGAGCAAGGATTTTTACTGCCTTGTGTAATCATTTCCACCGTATTGGACACAATGAGATGAACAAGATTGATGATTTGCCAAATGAAATGACTTTTTATCAGTGCTTTCTTTTTCCAGAAAGGAGGAATTTTGAAATAAAATCCACACTTCGATACCAGAAACAGAATTTATCAAGCCTCTAATTAAACTTTCAAGGTTCAGACTGCAAAATCCAAATTTGTGAATACAGGTTTTCATTTATAGGCATTATAATATATCCCTTTACAGAAAGTTTAAAATATTTAATAATATTTTAATTAATAATCTTTAAGATCCCTGAATTTTAAAGATTAAATAATTTTTTTTTTTAAAAATCCAAGTAGAAATCGCTGGCTGCTGACCTCTTCCCTTCATCACTTGACTAAAAAGATTCTAGCCCCTTTGGTGCATGCTGGAGAGACTAACCAACTTGTGTTTTTTTGTGGATCTCGTTTACTTATGTAGTAAAGACTAGGTTCATACAAAGGCACTGAATGCTGATATGGCTAAGTTTTAAGTGCTAGAACCAGGAGAGGAATGTGAACGTAGATGCTGAAGTTCATGGTTTATTAATTCACAAGGATCATTGTGTTACAGGAATAGAATTCACAATGCCAGCAGTCTGAAATAGTAGAGCCTAAGTTAAGCAACTGAAAAAAGACTGTGTTTAAAACTCCCTCCTCCATGATTCATGTAAGCTTGCATGTGAAGCCTTAGGTGAGATGAATTTTCCATCCAAAACCATCTCCTAGGTGTAAGTACCTAGCTTGTCCTTTTTTTTTCAAATATAGGATTTGCTCTTCGTGGCTGTTGCGCTTGCCTCTAGTGACAGGGTGTTGAGACCCCTTTCAGCTGGTGGTTGGAGACCAGCTCACTGCTAAGATCTCTTGTCCAGGAGCTGCTTGCCACTAAGGAGCTTCAGTGGGGGCTCCCCCTCCTTCACTTGGCGGTGGCTTTAAACCTGGAGCTCTGGTGCTTGGCTGAGCTGCTCTGCAGCAGCATTGCAATTGCGATTGCTCCCAGTCTTGTACCTCCTTGATTCTCATCCTCATCCTCACCTGCTGGCTTGACTTACTGGCTTAGCTGCAGACCTGGCTGATCCTGGTTGCTGTCTCCAGACCCGATCCTGACCTTGAATCGCTGACTCGATGTCCTGGCACTTTTTTGGTGAGGTTGCCACTGCTGCCTGCCTAGCTGTGACTCTTGGCTCCTCACTTGCCTTCCTTTATGGAGTAGTCTGTTCTTGATGCTGCTTGAGACAGTTGAGTCTTTAGAGGAGGGACTAGCAATCTTGAGCTTTAAGGATGGCTGTGAATGGCAGGTAGTGGAGTGGGTGCTGAGCTGGGAGACACAGCAGCTGTGAGAGTTAGCAGGTCTCATGTGCTTTGACCTTGGAACTCAGCTGGAGGCTTTTCCTTGCAGAGAGGCAAGATACTGCTACTCAGTTAAATCCAGAAAGCATTTCCTGGTGTCCGGGTATACACAAAACCCTAACAGTTTTGCACTGGGAGCTCTGTTGGGTCAAAAACAGAGTCCAGAAATCATCCTGAAAATTGGTGTCTGTGTCTGCCAGAACTTAAACATGCCTTTTAGGTGCCAGACTACTTTCACTGCCATTCTCCTCTGACTTTTTTAGACCTGTATTTCTATGACTAAATGACCTAAAAGAATATACCCACAATGATGAATTTCCAAATAAGCACAGGATCTGTAAGAATATTTCAGTACTAGAAAATTCACTTAGCGTTTGTATCCTGCAGTCAGTTCTTTCACCTTTGATTTGTCCAGCTTATTTTAGTAGATGTCTACAAGGATGCAGGGCTCATGCTAGCTTATCCCAGTGTATGATTAGTAGGTACAGCTAGAAGCTGTGCGAGTTAGAGTAGCTGAATAGAATACAGAAATGATCAAAAAGCATAATGATAAAACAGCATGAAGGTATGGATAGGGATGGTGGGAGGTCAAATGGGAAGAAGGCAAATACACGTGTATACTAGTCACATACAAATTGTTCTAGGGTTTCTGTTAGTGATTTATTACCTTTTTACCGAGTTATACATACAAACATGTATACAGTCACAGTTTAGTCTCTTGATTTAAAAAGAAGCAACAGGATAATTTTTTTTAAGTACAATTTTGTGAAACTTTATGTTGTAAAAACTCCTTTGGTTTAGTTTTCATGAGCTTTATGTCCTGATTTCTTCTTTGGAGTTCATTTCCAAAGAGATACGAAGTTAAACACAGCAGATTTCTCCCGGATTTATGTTGAAATTCTCCCTTTTTTATAGTTTTAATGCAAAACCATAGCTGGACTGTGGTCTTTTGGATGGTTGCTTGGACAGAGCCACAAAATTAAAAGAGCTTTTTAAACTCGATGGGCTTTGTTGCAAAATGTTGTATTAGAAGAGAGCAATGACGACATGATATAAGTAAAAATTAAACAGTAAAGCTAAAAACGCTTGGTTCCCTGATTTTCTAGTATGAAACAGCAGTCAAAAAATCCACAGCATGCTAAGTAAGAAAACAAAGACTTTCAGAGAAAACAAAAAAGGCAGGATTAACTCAAAACATCATTAATTCAGGTATGCACATTTATTTATGTGCTAATATAAATGGTCACCATTCTGGAGGATCAAAATTTAGGACTGCTTTTTGTCTGCCTACAGTCTAGATTTAACCAACATTAGAATTCCTTCCCTTTCTCCCTGTAAAACGGAGAACAAAGTGTATGCGCAAGCCTTGAATAAAGATTTACATTCTTCTGTCCTGTCTCCCAGCTTTATCTACCATCGACTCCTGCGCATTATGTTCATCATTGGTAGTTCAACAACATCTTCGTAATGACCATTGGTAGGATTGTTGCTTATACACCTGCATTTCTCAACTCCTTTCTAACTCATTAGCAAGCTAAAATTCAACGTTCAAGATGGCATCAAGAAAGAAAAAATAAAGGCACCTTATCATTCTTTATTTGTAAGATAGGCTCTCTTTTTAATTCCCCGCAAAGCACAGTCATTCAGAGCTATACTGTAGTAGAATAAAGTGACACTTCTGTTATAAGGTAGAGTAGATAAACAACCATGAAAAAGTGTGAAGCCTTGCATGGACTCATTGTGCTAGGCTTGAGCTAGGAATTTCTCATGTAACAGTGAATATGAACTTTCTAGCTGAGGAAGGCAGTCTAGCCATATTTCTCTGTTGCTACACAAATCAAAAAATACTGGTTTGGGGGAGTTACACAGTAATTGAGGAAATGAACTTGTATGTAGCGGGCTGCCAAAGTTCTTGCTGGAATAATACATTAAATACCACTAGGATTTTATTTTAATATCAGCAGTGTGCTGGGGTACCCACTGCGTGGCAATGAAATTATTTGCATCTCAACTAATTTTTAACAGAGCAAAAATAGTCATGATAGTTTAGTTAAAATTTCAACACTGTACTACAGGCAAGTATTTTAAGCCAATAGGGAGGCTTAAAACAAAATTAATGAGGTACAGGATGCAGGAAACATAACATCTTGGCTTGTCTTTTCCTGATTTGATGTGTCACTGTGCACATCATGTTTCTTCAATTTTGTATTTGTAAAACAGGAATAAGACTCATCTCTTTTAGTTTGTGAAACGCTAAGAAAAATCTACAGAAGAGCATCAGACAAGTACAAATTATTTTTATGAAGTCTAGATTAAAAATGTATTTTTTAATTGAAGTTTAGAAATTAGATAGATTTTAAGTTTGGTATAGAATGTAATTTTGAGATTAAAAAAGCTAAGGTGGGCAAGTGATCAAAATACATACATGCCCAATCAACTTATCTGAGTTCTGTAACACTCCATTTCCTTTCCCCCGCACGGCCTGGCACTCTGAGGAATGTATGGAGCACAATGTGAGGGTAGGAGAGACTTACCGTATGAAGCACGCACATATTTTGGGATCTTGAAAAAATGTTAATATTTTTGCATTCCTATTTTGAGAAACTCTTAGAAGTGGAAAGGTTTCAGCAGACCTCACAAGTTTACTTTCCTCTCCTGTTTACAAAGATATGCTAGGAAACTGCAGAAGATTTAAAAGAGCTCTCCAGAAACTAATTTCAAGGTTCAGATAGGGAAACATTAGAAAACACAGCTTGACTGAGAATAGCTGTATGGGATTCAGGAAGGGCTGGTCATGCTTCAGTGTTTCGCTGGAATTCTTTGAGGTAGTCACTGCCAAAGAAGACAAAGGATATACAGTGGCCATCGTATGCTTTGATTTTTCAGAAAACAATTTACAGTGTTCTGCACTGGAAGTTAATATTAAGGCGTGGAGGCATGTAATAAGTGGAAAGTTGGCTAAATGGCAGGAAACAAATGGAGTTATGAAACGGAATTTCTTCAAGCTGGAAAGCACCCATCAGCAGGGTTGTGGAAGTATTGGCCTGTGGGTCCCAGGTTTTCCTACTTAAATGAATGATTTGCAATACCATAATGCTCGTGTCAAGGCCAATTGTTCTAACATAGAAATTGAACTTTCCAAATTTTAGATTTCCATTCTGAGAAACAGGATAGCTGGCACGATTTGTAATTGTAAATCTGTATAATATTCTAAAATATGCAAAAGAAAAAGGTTGGTATCAAGAGTAAGAATATATAATTTTAGGTAAAGCAAGAGATTATTCATTACAACATGCCTGTCCATCTAAATAAGGGTCTTCCTAGAGCTTTCTACTTTTGGATTTCTCTAGGAACTAGTTTATCCTAGACACCAGCTTTTTTCTGGGTTTGAAAGTGTAAACAATACTTTTGAATTATTGGTCAGCAAGCTAAAAGAGCTGTTAGCAGTAACACAAAATTCTTTAGAAAACATCAGCTTGCCTTTTTTTTTTTTTTCTGTTTCCTTTTATTCCCTTTTCCTCATAGAAACAACACAGCACTTAGGTAAAACTAGCAATTAAAAAAATCAGATGTTTAAGCTGAAGGAGTATGGGATATTAGGAAAGAAAAGAGTGAGTAAAACTGTTTAAGATTGAAAGCTAACAAGAGAGAGGTGAATAAGACTGTATTTGAAAGCAGATAAGTTAGGGGGGAAAATGGCAGGTGAATTGTGAAAAGGTATGAAACTGCAAGGTTTCTGTGAAGAAAACTTAAAAAGAGGGTGTGTGCTTTAGGAAAGTAGAAAAACACTTGCATTTTGTCAAATAAGATTGCTACTGTGAGCAGTCCGCTAGTTACTTTTGTAAGCGAAAAAACATACCGCACAAATGAATAAATCAGACCTACATATGGGAAGCAAATGAAAACATAGGCATTCATACTGAAAATCTGAGAGATGTTTTCCAGTATTTTCTCTGTTCATTCTTTCTTTTTGGCCTTTTTATAGGTACAGGTTTTACATTGTTGCCTGTGATTTCAGCAAAATAAGAAAGTAAACAAATGAGCAGGCAGTACCACTCCTGCTCTTTCCTCAGATCAGTACAAAAGAAGCAGCAACCCTATTTTTATTGCTCTTTGCTGCTTTTTGCAGGATGTGCATAGCGTGCAATTTCTGAGGAGCTGAAAGTTCTTGATCTTTCTCTCTATGCTTCAGAAAAACTTGATAGCCTGATAGTTCACAATTAAATTCCTCATTGCTACAACTGCTACACGTTTACTAGAAAAAAAGTTTAAACAGTAGACTTTGTTTAAAGCTTTTTATTTTTTGAACTTTCTAGGATAGCAAAGGGAATATATTTGTTATTGTAAACTGAAATAGCAGCCAGGGTTCCTGAGGCAAAGATGTATTTACATGTATGTACTGATAGGTAGCCTGCATGGTTTTGTATTTTTTTTTTTTTTTAATGAAGCTTAGTATATTGTAAATGGTTAACAAAAAATAGAAATCTACATTGTTCTAGCTGCGTCTAATACGATGACTGAATTTCAGAAGCTTTCAACCCTAGTTACTGAACCAACAAACCTCAAGTCTAAGTCTGTTTCAAGATACTAATCAGACTAAGAGATCCTTCATCAGGTATAGATTATTCTCATCTCCAAATTCCCTCACTAGAGCTGACTTGGAGCAGTACACACAACTTCCCTTTGGCTTACAATCAAACCTCAACTGTCTTTTAAAACATTTTTAAACCTTGAATTTCTCATGCAAATGTACGCATCTCTCTTTATATCTCCACAAGTTCATATAGATTCATCATCCTAGGTCTAAATGGAATATGAATGGAGAAATTGCTGCAGCAACTGGAGAAATAAAATCTGAAGTGGGTTTATTTTTCTATCATAAAGCCAAAGATAATTTCTGTACTAATAGCATTGAAGCTGTGGATTTATAGAAAGAATTAATTTGGCTCAAATATTCTATGCTGTTTTCTCTTTTTTGATGCTTGCATGTCTACTTTTTTCTTGGAATGCTGTTTTACTGTAGCTTTCCTAATCACATCTTAAATGCTTTCATTTCTGAGTTTCCCATCCTGTAAGTGGCATTCATTTGCACGTTTCATTCGTCAGTGTCAGTGGTACATTCCAACTTCAGCTTCACTGATCATTTTCTGATTCATTAAATCTAGAACCATTAAGGCCATACTGATTTGGTTGACCACTACCTAAAAGGCATTCTAGTACTGCTTTCATTACTGTGCATCTTTTTCCTCTTGTGAATGCACTTCTTCCCATGCAAAAATAAACAGATTCAGAGAATCTACTTTAAACAATTCCTTGGTCTTCATCAGGTTGTGTTCTGCTGCATCTTTCTTTAGCTGTTGTATCTGGAACTCTAGTCTGTAAAAGGGAAAGGAATTAGTATTAATAGAATTCGAGAAGACAATTCTGTCTTATTTCACCTTTTTGCCAGCTAGTAAGAGGCTTGCAAAGTTGTGCTTGCAAACAAAGCTTACAGAAAATAGCATAGAATATAATTTTGATACAAACCCAGCAGATTATAGGTGCATTTGAGGATAATACTCCATAAAGACTGTTAGTGTCTACCTCCGCTCTCCTTTGTTCTCCTTTGTAATGCCTTTTTGCCATTCTTTGCCTCTGTCACTGCTTAAGCAGAGTAAATATCCTGCTGGCAGCTCAGTGGCAAGAAGGGAGAATGATGTGAACAGATAACCGTGTTCCTACATTCACCTAATCCTAATATTTACCCTGGCACATATGTTAATTTTTTCCTCTCTCACTATTTTCCTAGTCATTGTTTGATAGTTGTAAGTCCACATGGCCACAGCGATAGTCTTTTTACAGACCTCCTTTTATCATCCCAACTGTGTCTTGTTTAACTTGACTATTTAAATGGCTAAGAGTCAGCATCATCCAGTTCTGAAGTGGACTGGGCAGTAATCCAGCTCTTTCTGTTAGAGACAGACATTCATTTTTTTGGACTAGAAACAAATTACTTCCAAATGCTGGAAATGTAAGAAGGCTTTTCAAAAAAAGGTTTTCAGGTGTTTATAGAACAAATTAGTATAAAATAGTTTTCAAAATGCTAAGCCCAATTTAAAATAAATATTTAGTACTTTTAGGAGTTGTGAAAATATAGCACTAGAAAACTGAAGTCACTGATCTGTAGCATGCATAAAAAATGTGATGAGGGCACACTGGTGTCAGATTCCCCATGCATATTTCTATTGTGCCTCAACTGGACTGAACGCATAAAAAAGGTAGTATTTTGTTTGGGTTTTTTTAACAGGAGACTACGTGACTGGCTGTAGGTTTGATAATATGACTGCCTGTAGCATAGCAATCAGAAGTCGAACTGATAGCTGTTATTTTACTACAGTTTTTGATTCAATTCCTGAAAATCAGAGTCTAGGTTATCAAGACGACTGGAAAATGAAGAGTTTTCATTGGTCTGAAGGTTGTTTTTTGTGCTTCATGGAGCATCACATAGGCAGTCTCTCATTCACAGAAAGACAAGATAGTCCTCCAGAGCTGTTACCCGTCCGTTTTGGTTTTATGGTGTCTTGCTTGTCTCTCACATGCCTTCCAACTTTCGCAACAAATGAAATGTGATTTCCACAGATAAGTATCCTACACAACTGGCTTATCTCAGAATTGTTCCATCTTTGCAAGGCTGTCCTCTTGTCCCTTCTCAGCACCCCTCCCACAGCGTGCATTTCTTCATGAATTTCTATCTCATCAGCTGTCACATTAATTTTAGATACAAGACTGCACGTCTGAATGGACTTTGTGCTCCTGCAGTTGCTATATCACTCCTTTAAAGTGTTCTTAGTCTCAGTACCTCCTGGCCTCCCTGGCACTAAGGTCAATTGATATGAAAAGCTTGCATCCGTAAAATCAAATCCTTACCCTCCAGAACAACATCAACACTTCCAGACTGCCAACTGTGAATGATCCCTACATGGTGCTAGTTCCCAGACTGTGCCAGAAATTGTTTGATGGAGTGCTACCTGGCCCAGGCCAAAACTGTGCCAGGGACTATGGCAAGAGCTACACACATCGGACAATCAAGTTCCAGTCCTGACACCATTTATTTTATTGGTCATATATATATATATAGCCACAAAAGAGCACAGGTTCCTGTGTATTAACAGCACAAAAGAAAGATTTTTGCTGTCATTCCTAGTGGCCGTTCGAGGATGTCTCCACAGCTGAGATTCCAGAGGTTCTGGTCAGCTCTGAGTGTGCTCCTGGTGTCCCTGGGGATTTCACTGCAAAGCTGTTACAGGTCTTCCTTAAACATCTGTACACTGCATACATCTCTACAGCTAAGGCGGGACTCCCCACATTACACTTCTTTGATTCAAGGCATGGGGACATGAGAATCCATTACTCTTTACTAGCATAACACATTAAAGTGTGCACGTAAGTTGTTCTGAAAAGCTGAACTGTTTTGGCTAAGTTTTTCTGGACCACTGTAGTTCAGGGCAGATATCCATCCCACAGGTTATCAGCTTGATTAGTAAAAGATCTCAATATGGAAAATGTTGGCTAGTCTTTGTAACTGACATGGCTAATATGCCAATTTAAATTAAATTTCTAATTTGAATACGCCACAAAAATCAATGTCTATGTATAAAAAATAGTAATCTAAAACATGTTCTAGATTAATACCACGCTTATGTTCATTAGACCACCTATTCATTCCTGTGGTTAAGATGTACTTACGATAATGATTCTAGGATACATAGTTTTAGATACTTTCTAATCTAGAACATATGAGTATGCTGGTAGTTCTGTATCTAGCTTTGTGTTTTCAGCTAGTCTCCTTCTTGATTGACTGTGCTTCGCTCTTATTCCTCTCGCTTTCTCTTCGTTTTGAGCTTACATGCTGCACACTAAAAAGGTATGTGGTGCAGTGATAGAAATGACATACAGTATTTCAACATAATTTTAAAAACAATTGTGAAAGAAAAATTTTAAAAGTTTTGTGAGGATACAATTATTTTAAGTAGCCTTTTATTCAGGATTTAATTCCTCATTCAGTTTTCATGGTATTTTGAAAATAAATTGTTTCTATCAGTTGCTTGACTTGTTTTTAGAAATTCTCCCTGTAATCATATTGCACTCTAATCAGGCTGTGACTCTATACATCAGCTAGAAGAAGATAAATGGCTTTTAGACATGTGTATTTTTCTACTTGGTGGAAAAGACTCCCCCTCCCTTTTTACCCTGAAGTAGGTTTTTTTTAAAGTTCAACAGCAAGTGTAAAATAAGGACAGAATCACTACAGTGCTTCCCCCTTGGAAATGATTGTTTCTTTTCATTGCCTCTTGTTATTTGTGAGTGTGTCTATTCTAGGTCCTGCCTGAAAAAGAGGGTATTGCATGGAACCTGACTTTCAGACCCAAGCAAGGGTCAGAGGAGTTTGCCACGGCAGGAACAGTCCTGGGAAATCACAAATCCCACTGTCTCCAGTAGGGAAGTGCAGTGTTTACAGGATGATGCTTCCTTCCTTTTTGGGCAGCTCTACAGACAGCTGTGCTGAGGGGGTGGAACTAAACCTCTGGCCATTCTTGCATATTTATGGCTCCTCGGAACCAATTTTGTTATCATCCAGCAAACAATGAAGGAGGGAGAGTTACTTCCTATTGTTGAGATACATCATGTGGTTTAAACAAGCTTTCAGGGTGGTTCCCAAGGTAAATTAAACTGCAGAAAATCTGGAGATACTATGATCAGACAGACTGAAATTCCTGAACTCACTCTAAATGAGTGTGTTGGGTGGATCTTTGTAGCTGTATGAAAACAAGTAACCATTTGCATAAGTGGAATAAGTAGAAGATGAGTCTTCAGTTAAGACAGAAAACAAAGCTGATGCAGTACTTAAAGTATGACAATTATCTTCTATTTCTGTGCAGTGCAGAAGCAACACTGACCCAGTCTCCTGAGTCAATTCATTTGTCATTTATCTTTTTTCTTTTGAAATACTACAGTACAAATTGAAAAAGCCAGGCTTTCAGAAATAAAAACTTTTTGATCATTTTTAAAGATAAATGAATGATAGTTTTATACACTCCATAATTTTTGCCAGTTTGCATATTTTCCTGTTTATTTAAGTTTTTTCTCCTTTGTTGCTTAGTGCAAGTGCTATATGGTGACAGATTGTCAGAGGCAAATTACGTGATTTGCTTAACACAGGGTCCTTTCAAATCCGTAAACAATTATAGAAAGAAAGATTTTTCTCTGATCTATGTTCATAACAGTAAGATTTTGCTTGCACTAAGAGTTGCAACGGGTAAGAATTTTTAATTTGATGTAGTCTCTTTTCCTCTGAAGAGTAAACTGAGCAAACAGAATAAAAGTAGACTTAGCAAGGCAATATAGTGTGCATCTTTAGCAAAAGATAAGATGCTAAGTTGAACGTCTTTTTAAACAAAAGAAGTGTTGTGGCTTTACTGTTGGCAGATATCTGGGATAAGCAATTTGCAACTGTCTTTTTTAAAATAGGAACTTTGTTCTGAATAAGGGAAAAAAAATTACAAGACAGATTACATTTTGTGGCTTCCCACCTTAATGCCACCATTTAATTAGTCAATGTGTTGGAAAGGAAGATTCTTTTGGAGGTATTGTAATGTGATGAATATTACAAAATTGATCCAGTTGTAATGGAATAGTAGAAGCTGAGAAACTGTCACACTTTTTTTCTAAAGTTTCCTGCATTGTGATGAAAATCAGAGTGAAAACTTTATTTGAAACAGAGATGCACTCTGCCTACGGTGTCCAAAAAGATGCCCTATTTGATTGCATCATCTTTGGTCACATTACTGTAAATATTAACTGTTTAATCCCAGCCTGGAATTCTACTCAGGACATGATATTTTAGCACAAAATGGAAAGTTCTGCTTCCTTGAAATTATATAGATGAATGACTAAAACATATATTCCAGAGCTCTTAAAGGGAAGTTGCTCCTTAGTTCTGAATCTTTGCAGTAGATGCTATATTTTCCAACAAGACCTTAGTGGTCCCATTTGTTAAATACATTTGTCTGAGTCTTGAATCAAATTAAGCATGTGCATAGCTGTTTGCAAGTTCAGGGGCTATTGAGCAAAGTATGAATTTTAAGAAAAAAAGTACTGATAGAAATAATATACTATTTTTTTGTTACCAAAGATGTAAAAGGGAATAATCAAACTGAAAGAAAACAGAAATATCTATTACTTTGTTATACTGTAATTTCTACTGCAGGATTGCCATAACTTTTGCCTAACTAATTGGAAACCTAGTCTTCAGTTCCCCACAGAATGAGGTGTGCAAGAATGAATACATTTGTTTTTGTTGTTGGGTTTTGTTTTATGATTCTTGATGTTGTATTTTTTTTCCCTTGCAATGATTTTCAGAACACAGATACCAGTGAAGAAAAAAAAAGAAGCAGTATAACTACTGTAAATATTTTATAAAATGTCCATCTGAAGCCCCTCAACCTCTGGTAATTAGAGGCCATACCGTGGAGATTGACAGGGTAAATTACCAGTTAATGTTTACACAACAAAACATATGCCCAGTACAATATCCTACACTGATGTTACTGAAACCAGAGTCCGGAAATGTACAGTGGAAACAAGACGTGGTACTTTTCTTGGGCCAACACAAACAGCAATTACAGCACAGTGTGAGAGAAGTCATAAGAAATACTACTGCATATCAGTAGTTCAACAAAGTCAGCACTTTTGTGTAATTGCAGGGGAAAAGGGCTGAAAAACATTACAGATCTCAGCAAGAAATGGCCCTTTATACTTTTAAACTGATCCTTGATAAAACAATGCCGGGGTCATGAGAAGGCTACTCTGCCAATTTTGCTTCACTGTGGGATCCATTGACATCTGGCTGAGCTGCGGAAGCTGGAAAACTTCTTTAATATTCTCTTGACAGTAAAATGGACATGTGGAAAACATTCTAATCTGTTAATCTTTGGTGCTCCTGAAGAAAAAGGACATTTGGCTTTATACTTTGTGATGATAAATATTAAGTCTCCAGATCTAGCTGTAAATAAGTTGAAAGCATTTGAATGGAGAATGCAGTTCTTATTTTCCAAATATCTGAGAAGATGGATATGCACCTGTGTAATCCAGATGATGTAATAAATGCCAGGAGTTTTTTTTCTAAGGGTAGTTTACCATACATCTTGGCAAGCAGCTTTTCTTTATGCTGAGTGTGTTTTGTCAATGAATATCGGGGAGCAGAATCTCTGAACTTCCTTACATCCTACGTACTGAAATAGAATAAAGTATTATTTTACTCAGGGGAATATGAAAATAGAATTAAGAGAGATTCAAAATAGTAGTTATGGCTGAATAAAAAATGCATGTTTTATTTAACAGCATTAACTGTGCAAATTATTTTTGGCCTAGACTTTAAATCTAATATGGAGTGATAGTGAATGATGGAGATATGCATTTATTGACCTTGAGATAAGATGCAGAATTCGTGTCTCCTGTGAGGTACACCTCCAGAAATGAGAAGAGGAATCTCTCACATTAGAAAATAACTACTATGAGCATATACTATTTATTGTAAATATGAAGCATATATTGTGTATATTAATATAAAATACAAAAGATACCATGGATTATGGAAAAACTAAACTAGAATTCAAAATTCTGCATATCCTTGCAGTACATTCTCAGTTAATCTGAATAACTAAAACAATGCATAAAGATAACTTTTATACGCTTGATGAAAGTTACAGTGATTTCCCAGTTCTAAGTAGCAAGTTATAACACATGTACCTTGTTGGAAATGTGTGACTTCCTGTAGAAAACTTCAAGTATCTCTTTTGCAAAATAAGTAGCCTTGGGAATTAACAGAGCTTTTGCCTCCCCCCCCCCCCCCCCCCCCCCCCAAAAAGATGAACACAGACTTTTGTTGTCTGATACAATCAGGTCCTTTTCTTTCTGCCCGCTTATTAATGAATTCTAATATTTATTGATTGTTATTGAGATCTGCAAGAATCAAATCTATGAACTCCAACTACAGGTTAGAACTAATAATATGCCCAAATAATAATTATACAGAACCCACCACCATTCGGATGTTTCTGAAGTAGCTGAAAACTTAAGCTTTAGCGGGATCTTCTGTTTAGATGTTGCCATGTGTTTGTGAAGCAGGTTGGGTCTCAAATGAGAAAAAAAGCCATGGACAGGAATTTTGTGGTTCACTGCCTGGGTATCCCACATTACCCAATAGGGGGACATTTATTTAGACGGAAGGTGAAGAAAAAACCCGAGCCCTAGGTAGGATAGTATCACTGCTTGACCACTGGATGTATTTGTGTTTGGCTGCATGTGTGGGTTTTTTTAGCTCCATTGCTGAATCTGCTCCATTTCTAAGTCAGCTAAATCTTTCTGGGATCGTTATTGAGAGGGGGGAAAAAAAGTTTGACTGTAGCCCAGCTTGATGCCTATTAAAGAGGTGAAATGGGAAGGAAGATGTTATAATAGTTACAACAGCAACCTGAGCAACTTTCTGGGAAGCATAGATACTGACATCAGAGGAAAAGCCTTGGAAGCATGAGATAGGAGTAGTCATCTACTTAAATTGCAGTGTGCAACAGATCATTGAATACGTTTTTACTGCCATCATGTTTGGGATAGTAGCCAAAACCTTCTGCAGATGTTCTGCTATGCGGCAGGGACAAGGGAGACGTGGATTGAAAGACATTTACCAACTGCTCCCTCACTTTGTATATCATCACATCCAGGAGAAACAAGTGTAGGTCTAGTTGGCAAGGTGCGAGTGGGAACAATATGAAAAGTCACTACTACCTGAAAAGCTCTTTTCACTTTAAATGTGGAAGCTCGTTATGCAGTTGAGATGGGAAGCACTGGGTGAAGCTGAAGTAGTTAAAGAAGGAATTGTCCTTGCACTAGAACTAACAGGCATCAATTTTAGCATCCAGCTTAAACTGGGGTCTCACCTTTAGTCTGCCATAGCAATCCTTGGAGAAAGCTACTCAGAGGAAGACAGAGAAGCAGCTGACCTTGGCATAGACTTTCAGACACCAAAAGAACCCAATAGAATTCCTGATGTCGTGTTGGGATCCCTCCACCCATGTTGGTCCATTGAGCTTCCACAGCTTCCACACCAAGGAGCCAGTGGGGGTTTTCAGACTGTGAAGACCACACATGTTGTATGGGTGATCAGCCCCAGACAAGGAGCTGATACTTCGTAGGACTCCACAGCACATCTGGAGATGAGCCCCGGGGATGCGCGGGAGGTCCCCATTTTTGCTGAGTGGCAGGTGGGTGTGATTTCAGAGATAACACAGGGAATGAAAGTCAAAACAAAGTGGGTTTTGTGGGTGGGTGATGTTCCTGGCTCCAGGGGAGTCAGGTGCTGCTGTATGAGGGCTCTGGCAGAATTGAAGTCAGATGGGATTTTAAATGCTCTTAACATTTTGTTCCTTTAGATACCCTGATGCTGACATACCATAATACTACCATGGAATGAAAATAGTACTGCTCTGCTTTCCTAGCTTTCTTATAAGTGCCATCACTGCTACAAATTTATTTTATAAAAATAGATGTTTTCTGCCACCCACCTATTGTATTTGCTCACATTGGTACCAGCTAGCGTCCTCTGGCACTTGGTGCATCATGCTGACAGTGTTCTGTTTATAGAAAGTGAGGGAAATTACATCTGCAGGAACAGTTTTGGCCACCCACCTTGAGCTGCGGAGTGACTCAACAGATACTGGTCTTCCAGTAAGTAGGAGGGTTGGGAGTTAGCAGAAACTAACCAGGACTGAACAACAAGATCAACAGAATTTGTAGTTTCTTTCTAAGATATAGATACCAATAAAAGGGATATCTAAGATAGATGAACTAGGTTATGTGTTCCCTGAATGTAGGAAAAAGCAGCCTTTTCAGATACTGTGATGCTCGGGTCAGATTTGCCATTTTCATTGATGGATTCACATGTTCCACATTTGCCATGTGCACTTCAAATGCTAGATCAGCCTTTCCCTGGTTCTGCATGGTAACACTCTGTCCTTTTCCAACATTGTAACTCAGAGCGAAGTGTTCTCTCTACAGCCTGCATCTCAAACATTGATTTTTACCTGTGGTTCCATCCTTCATTCAGCCCATTCTCAGCTGATGTCCCATAATTCAGCCATTATGATAGTTCAGCCATTTTATTTCAGTGGGTATGTCTCTACTCAGCTTAGCCTCTGTGAGCCATCCCTTGCAAAGTGAGTGGGTCATCATTTCTTCATCGGACCTTCACTGTCAGCAGTTCCAAACATGCTTTCTCCAGTCCCGGCGAAATTTTCCTCTCCCAGATCAACCCTCAGTAACTTTACCATCAAGTTCAGTAATCTTTTTGTCTTCCCTGTCCATTCAAAGCCCTCAGTTTACTTTCAGGTTTGTTTTTATTCATTTCCACTGGCATGCAGCATGTGAGGAAAAAACCTGGTTGTCACCTGGCTGCATGTAGGGCACAGACAACCTGGCGCAGTTGTTGGATCTCTGGACTACACGATTCTCTCCCTGCCTACCCCAAAGCTGCCCTTTGCCGTTCCTCTAGGGTTCCTCCTTTCCCTCCAGATCCCAAGATTATTATCTTTTCTGCTGGACCTGCTTAACTGGTTTTCTGACTGTGTCCAGACTTAAATCTATAAAATGAATATCCCGCATTTGTAGATCAGATTATTTTTCACAACACATAGCAAGCAGACGAACTGTTAAAGCACCACAGGTTTACTTGAGAGCAGCAACTTCTGCTGAAGAGCATCTGGGGCAATAACTACTTACTTCAAATCAGCAACAGCTGAAGTGGGAAATCTGGCACTGCCCTGGGTTGCTTAGGGAGGGAAGGAAGGGAGACTGGAAAGTCACTGTGTGCTCTGATGGTCATCGCATCTTCATGGGTTTCGACAAGACCTTGAAATGTGTCTCCTGCTCCCCCTGCAGGTTGTGTGATCCTTAGCAAGGGAGCAGCTCGAATTGTGTACAACCCCCAATTAGCAAACCTTAGTCTCTTGTAAGTAAAACAGTGCACATATTCAAAAAAAGAAGCAAAATAAGCCTGCATAGGCGACACTAATAGTGATTTGTGAACATCTGCTCCCCAATGTTAATTTTGTTACGGTGCAAGATTTTTATTAGGACTTTCTAAGCATTTCAAAATTTCAAAACCAGTCTCGTGTTTAATGGCATTGATTCCTCTTAAACATCCATGAACGTGCTCTGAAGAACAGGATCTGCAACACGAATCTCAGCGGCTCAAGCTCACCGGGGGGAGGATTTTTGTGCAGGTGATGCACTGGCAGATTTTCCCAACTGAGTTTCAGAGAAATTGCTTCACAGTTCTTTGTTGAGGTTGAGGAAAAGAGCATGGTCAGCTGCTGCTCTCTTGACCCTCAGGCATTTTAGCTACCAGGCTGAGCAGTTTCTAACACCGAGGTGGAACTTTCCTAAGCTCATAACTAAGTCCAGACCCTGCGATCGCTTAAAATGAGTCTTCCTCCTGTTCCAAATTTGAGAGTGCAAAGCTACAGAAATATCTCCAAGAAGCTCGTGTTAGAATTATTGAATATTAGCATAACAAAGCTTTTTTCTTCCCCAAAACTTGTTCTCGGAAGTGGCCAACCCCATTTTTCACTAAAACTTTCCAAAACAATCCAGCCTGAGGCAGAGACGAGGCATGGAAAATATAAGCTCCAGCAGTTAAAGGCTGACAAAGTAATAAACAACTGAAAGTAAGGCCTTATGATGGAAAGTGTTAGGGAACTTTAACTCTGGATGTCATTGCCAGCTTTGCTTATAATAAATGTGTCAGTAGCAATATGAAAAGATGTGTGCAATAAGTTAAAGGAATGCTGTATTAACCTATTTTATGCAGCACGTCTGCCCACAAATGGCTTGCATCTCAGTATGTTTGGGGAGGACAGGATTTTTTTTTTTTCTGAATGTATTAATTTTCTAACTGAAATGAACTGGGATATTATAGATTTTAATGTAACAGTGACACCCTGTGGTCAGTAGTGATGGAGTTAACTCTGAAAAGTAGTGTTTTCTTTTGCTATGTGTGAATCTTTAGCAAGAACAGAGAGAAAAAGAAGCAGGAAGGAAATGCAGTTAACTTTCAGGGTTTTCCATAGAGAAATGTTGTCCCATTTTATTGTCTTATATGTACAAATTTATGCTTGTAATTGCTCAAATACTAAAATAACATTTGGTTACATACATTTGTTTTATTGAAATAAAGGGGGATGGCAAGCTTTGATTTTAGACAACTTGATAATGTAACTCATGGAAGGGTCTCTGTGTAGGGCACAGCCACCCTTCAGAGCATTGCTGGCATAGGTATTTATATTTCTATGGTTATCTCTGTCTGTACAGGAGAAAGCATTTTTCCTGATGACGTACCAAGTAGTGGTGGGTAGCAGACTGATGCCGGAGAGAGGCAGTAATGTGACAGCACCATACCGCACCAAGAGTTCCAGCTGGGTACTGACAGGGCTGCAGGATTAAATAGTGTTAGTCTTGCTGTGCCTTGTGTGCCAACAACCTTTGACCTGACACGTGTAGGCCCTCCTTTTACTTCTTCCTCCCTTCCTTCTCCCTTCCTTGAAAAAATGCTGAACTAACACAGCAGTTCTTTGTCATAGCTACGTGCACCTATCTTTAAGGCACTGTGGTACTGAACTTCACAATGCTGTGGCCCCTAAACTTTGTGGGACAACAAATCTTTTCCTGTTTAATGCGTACCTGGGATCCTCGATATTACGGTTTCAAAAATCTTATAGTTCAAACAAAGTCCTAATTTATGAGAGACCTGGTTTATAGCTTCTGATTTATGCCTCATGAATCCCTGGAGTTACTGATGCTGACCTTGCCATTTTTAAGAGAGGGACAAAGTTAAACTTCTGTCAGACAAAGCCAGGTTTAAAGATCAGTAAGGAAGGAGACTGACTGTCCCAACAATAAGTTATGGGGAGGCAATAAAGCAAACTGAGAAACATGAAGCATTTATTATTCACTGGCAATAATGGTTTCCTGTTAAAACTGGCTATTTGACAAAGGTGATGAATTTAGTTCCTTGCTCTCTCATTGGGGAATTAGGAAGATAGCATGGGACAGGAGCAAAAAGTCTTCTGCCTTCTCTAGAGAGTTAGCTAAAGCTAGCCAAAGCTAAAGTTTGGAAGGTGTTCAGGAACCACTGTCAGGAATTTAGCGATTATCAAAACTCTCAAAGTGTCAAAAAAGATTGGAGCACTTATGTTGTCCTGGAAGCCAAGTCATTGTTCACCCACACAGACGTCCATATGTAAGCAGCTCTGTGAGTGCTCGTCTAGGACATATCCTACGAAATAGCTGCGGTGCAACTTCTCATGAATCTCAGCACAATTTAGTGCCTGTCAGAAAGTGACAACGAGACTGTGGGCTTTTTAAAGCTCTCATATTGACAGTGAAGGTTTTGCGAGCTCCGATTGCTGAAAGGCTTGAAACTCATTATCTCTTGTAAAAGCCTGACAAATATTGGACATGTGATGAAGGAAGAAGCCTTGTTTTACACACTATGTCAATTTTTAACTTTTCTTTTCAAGACCCTTATGCTTTTAATGGCTGCAAAAGCAAAACAGCTTCATAGCTGCTCAAACTTGCAGAGAAGTTATTTATTAGGTGCTATTTCAGACTGTGCTTGGACAGGCTGGGCTGTAATATTAACCTCCAAATTAGTTAGTAGTGCTGCTGAAGGATGTTTTCCAACATCTGTTTTTAGCACTGTTAGAATGGAGCTTGGAGTATGGATTATTTAAGGACTTTTTGGATGGGGCCACACTGGAGATGAACTGCACTGATTCTGCACATGAATCAGAAAACATATTATATTTGCCCGTACCACATGCGAAAGCAGATGCAGCTGAGCCTGCTGCTGAAATAGCAGTATGTTGCAGTAGACCACATCAGAAGCATTGTGAAGAGACTTTAAAGGACAATATCTTAAAAGCAGAGATACCTGCTCATTGCATATTAAGAGCACTGATTTGAAGAAATGTCAGATTTGGAGGTCAGTCAGAGCTGCTGTGTTATATACGCCATGTCAAAACCTTGTCTACAACTGGCTGAATGTTAAAAAGGCAAATTCATCCTGATGCAGATACTATTATAGGAACATAAACGTGTTTCTATAGTACTTCTGGGAAGTAATGGTTAAAGTGTTCTGTACTAGGATGAAAGGCACCACACTGAGGATGTTACCAATGTAAAGCTCTGACTAGACTTTCTCCATTTTCTGTTTAGCCAGAATAGTTGAGGGTTTAAAAGACAGAGCAATTATCAGTGTCTGTCATCTAGAGGTTACTGCTCCCACTGCTTACCTAGCAGAAGACATCATTTTTTATGCTCTTGCATGTACATTAGGCTAAAATGACTGCACTCAGTCCAGTTTCCAGTGGATGTAGTTTGAATTAACTCAGAGGAGGCTGCCTGAGAATACTAGGATGTACGTAGACAAAGATGTGTGTTTCATGTTACCTTTATGTTGCTGTGGTATCCTATACCCCTCCATGTATTCACAAACACTTTCAGCAAACAATAGTAAGCAACGTACCTCAGTGCTATGAGACTTGCGCTGCAAATGCAGAATTACAGTGGCATCACAGGTGTCTGTACAAGCATATCACGAAATTAGTGTGTATATATATACAATGCTGTTAGACAGCACACCCTTTTTATGCTGGCAGTGTATTGTTTCCTGGTGTTTCTAACAGTAAGAGCCCTGTAAAGGACTGGAGCAGGCTACTGATAGCAATATAGGTGACACCCCACAGGAGGAGGTTCTCCCCAGCTTTGAACTGGCAAACTTTTCTGGCTGTTTTCAGATGCCACTTTAATTGTCACCAACACGATTTAGTTGATATTTTTACCATTTTTGCACTTTCATGAGATAGTTCACTGGGCTTAGAAAGTGGCTGCTTAGATGCTACTAAAACGGTTTCTGTACCTGTTGGTCTTCCTTGGGAGTTTAACGGCTGTGATGTACCTCAACACATTATTTGCCTGCAGCTTTTATCCCCATGTAAAAGTTACTGAAAATAAGTACATTGAGAAGAATACTCTAGCGTGACATAACCTGACAGCTGAGGGAAACTCCATGAAGGACACTTTCTTCTACCTTTTCATCCCTGAAACAGTCATTTCTGATGGAAATCTTAAAACCAGCCTGAAACAGCAAGCACGGTAGTCTCCCTTTTCTCCCCCCGAGACCTTCACCGTATCCTAAGTCGTTCCATTAAGAGGCCTTAGGTGTGTTTCTGCAGGGACACTTGCAAGCCCGACAGCTGCCACTGTGGAGCTTGAAGCAATGACTTCCAGAATAAATATATGAATCTTAGCAGCTAGTGCAAAACAAGACAGATTTTCCAGTTGAAAGCTATCATAAACGCATATCCTCTGTGTATTGGACACAGATGTGTTGTATAACACATTTTGTGACCGGTGGGTTACACAAACAAAGTGTGTGACAAGTGACTGAAATGTGAAACATGTACTTTGGTGATTCACTCCATAATTCACAGATTAGTGTACTTTAAAGTACAATATCCCTTCTTAGAGACTCTCCTTGTGTGAGCAATATTAAGCAGTACTGTCTTGCCTGTCACAGTTATGTACCTTGGCTCCTTTGAGGTCTTTATTACAGCCTTTGAGCAGCTACGTAGCTCAAGATAATGTTCCCTGCCTGAGAATAGGACCTGGGACAAAGCTTCGTTGGATTACTCTTTATTATTGCCCTCCTGAAATGTTGGAACTCTAACGACCCTGTAAAGCCAATGATAAAACTACTATAAAAAAGGTTTCTGTTAAAACTATAAGCAAATAGGACAAAACATTGGGGAAGTGTCTTTCAGAACTAAAAAAAACCCCACTGGTGGGTATATTTGGAAAAGGGACTTGGCAACTGCAACATGCAGGACATCATCTTTTGCCTACCTTGCCAGCTTGTTGTATGCATGGCTGTGAAGGAGAAGCTCAGGTTCCCAGCTTAGCCTGTGGGGACGGGTAGGTCCCTCAGCAGGAGAGCAACAGAAATCATCTCTCTCTGCAGTCAGGGCTCTAAGATGATCTTACTGACTTGCAAATGTGAGTAAAACAGGCATAGTTTAACCTCTGAATCTCTGCGGACCCAAAGTCAAAGTTGGAGTATTGAAAACTTCTCTCTGCACAGGAACGCCGGTCCTGAATTTCAGCCGTGATTGCACCCTGATTCAGTCTGCCTGACTTCTTCTAAAGTTTTGGTGTATGTCTGCCTAAATTAGCCCTAGGGGGAGGAGAAACCTCTAGTGTGCTTAAGGTAGGGAGAAGCTGGTGTCTTTGAAGATCTGATGACCTCTCTGCCTAATATCATTGCCTGCCTCTGATTATCTGTAGAGCCTGAATGCCTCCAAAAGCATCTAATCTTCTTCAAGGGGAAGTCTGAAGAACTTTCTATAGCAAGAGAGACCCAGTGTCCTGGATCACATACCTAACGTTAAAACAGAAAACATTTCTTCCAAATTTCAGCTTTATTTTAAAATCTAATCACAGAAAGAAGAGGGTGCGAGAGCTCACTAAACAAGTCAGTGGAAATCACAGGCTCTGTTCCTTTCTGTCCCTGACCAATCTCCCAGGGCAGGCTTTATCCCATAGGAAATTTAATATTATATGTTGGGCAGAGTTCGTGACTGGCTTACTATTCTTTAGTATGAATATGCTGAGAGAGGATCAGGAGAGAGAAGGAGCTTGGATGCAGTAGGAAGAAAATAAAAATGAAAGAATTGTGAATTTCTGAGAGCTGTCTGTTTTTTCAAGTCTTAATTTAAATGTGAAAGCTTAACACTGTGCATGACGTACTCCGTTAAAAAATATTCAAAGATCTATGGATAACTTCGATGGTATCCAAGCTATTCAGTTATTACAGGCGTCTTAAAAACTAGGCTTTTGAACACTGCTCCAGGACTGTGCTAGGGTGTGAAATTTGCTATTTTGGGGGTTGTGTTTTCTTCTAGACTGGTGAATACGATAAACAATGGGTCAGACTCACCAGGATAAAGTTCTTTAAACTTTTATTTCCAGTTGATTTAAACTCATGAACTCATTAACAGATCTGCCAAAATTTAATTCTTTCTTATATTGTGGTGTTCAGTCTGGGTGAAAATACCTTGTAGTTTTCCTCTAAAACAAGAACAAAAACATTATTTACATGGTGGTTTCATGATGTCTAAAAAAAAAAGAAAGAAAAGGAAATGAGAAGATAGAAAATGCTAGGAGGGAAGTTCTTTGTGAAAGAATATCCATTAATATAAAACACATTTTAGAGGGTAGATGTCCCAAAATCTTTTGGCCGACACATAAATCAGATGCTACTATTATGACTTCCAACTTTCAGAAAATTAGACATACGCTTAAAATCCCACATTTGGATAAATGCATTGATTGTGTTTGGTTGCATGTAAGCCTTTGCAGGAATAGATGCAGGGTACTTAAAAACAGCATGTAAAGAGATAAAGAGAGAAAAAACGTAAAATTCAGTTTGGCTCTAAAACAGCAATCATCTTATCTGCCAAAATCACATGTAATGGACCACTAGTTTTCTGTTCCACATTCTGTGTTCGAAGAGTCTTACCTTATAAAGATGTCAGGACTAACACCGTTACAAGGAATTTCCTCTGAGAAACACATCAATTTGTGGAGAAATGTGTATTTTATCCGTGGTAACTAGTATGTATAGCCTGCTATGTATGCATAATTATAAATAATACTCTGCGCTGATGTTGCATTTTTGTGTTGTTATCTTCCAGATGGGAGTTGCTGTAGTAGATTCATCGGTTGCAGGACTGGGTGGTTGTCCTTATGCAAAAGGTGCTACTGGAAACGTAGCCACAGAGGATGTGATATACATGCTTAATGGTCTGGGGATCGATACAGTAAGATATTTTGACTTTCTACTTACAACTTCAAGGAAAACAAATTTTTTTTTCTAGAAAATGTACGATACATACCTGGCAATTACTTGTGCTGTACAATAAAATATTGGGAACAAATAGTAGTTTTTGCAAACTTAGTGCATTATCATGACTTGACCGATGGCATGAACAATGTTGTCTTCACTAACAGTTTAGAGTAGAACTGGGTTTTGGATTTGACAGAAATTTGAGTAACATCCCTCTCCCTACCTGGAGCTATGAGGAGCTCAGTAGCAACTGCTTTGAGGCATTGCTCTGCCTCAGTAACCATAAAAAAATCACTACTGTAGACATTGCTCCAGAAGGCTGATCAGCTCTTCAGTGGAAAGACTGAGTGGACCTCAGCTTTTTTTACAGAGCTTTGGATTTGATTCATAGTGCTTATTAATTTGTTGTCAATTTTTCTGGTTTCAAAGTAGAAAAAAAATGTGGTGTTTTGGAGCCCAAGCAACAGGACATTGCTATTTGTCAGGTACCCGCTTAATATATTTCAAAATTGTACAGAATCTGTTACTGGCCAGCAGGCTTCACAGTCATTTTTATTTCCAGCCCTGTTCTTGGAAGAGAGGGCAAAGCAGCTTATCTGCACTGAGCTGCACTTTAATGAACCTTACCAGTGAGCATCTATACTTGAAGAGCACACATTTGGTGTCCCTGGCTTGATTGGCATGTTAATTATTCTGTATTCCTGGGAGCCAAGTAATGCTGCCTTCTCCAAAGAATGTGCTCTTTGGTCTTCCTATCGGTCATCATTGATCTGGAAATGTGGCATAATGAGTTTGTACTAACTCAAGCAATACAGTGGCTTTACCTTTAACTTAGACATTTGAGAGTCAAGCTCAAAGGAGAACATAAAAAGAGCTGCCAAAACTGCAACATGTGTGGTTTGTGTTTAAACTACTAGAGAAAGAATTTGAAAACCCTGATGTCTGAAAAACAAAGATCTGAGTTATTGGGGAGCTTG
The DNA here is from genome assembly GCA_017639485.1 of Pluvialis apricaria. Lineage (NCBI taxonomy): Eukaryota > Metazoa > Chordata > Aves > Charadriiformes > Charadriidae > Pluvialis > Pluvialis apricaria. The sequence goes on from CM030009.1 coordinate 102,525,504, forward strand.
TCACTTGTCTGTAGGTTGCAGTTCGGTGTGGCATACATGCTGACGGAGTTCCTTGACATAAAAGGATCATGAAACTTGTTTCTGAGTTGTACATCCCCTGAGCACTGTTAAAGCATATTCAACACCTTACAGAATTCACTGTAATGTTTATCTGCTTTCATGTGCTGCTTAGGGAGTTTTGAGTAGGTGTCAGATACCTGTTTTGAAAAGGTTTGATCACAAGTGTCCATTGTACAAGTGGACTCTGTTTTGAACTGTTCGTACGTGCTTTGGGGTCGCTTTTTTCATGAAGAAGGTGTTTATTCTTTTGAAACAACACAGTTCTTTGGAATAAGGAGGAGAAATCATGCATTTCACTTTATATTGCTGTGCATCTTAGACTGAGGCTTTCAGTGTAGTCTTTCCTTGGGCAAAATACCCACTGACTGACTTGTAGCAAAAGGAATAAATTTAAAAAAATAGCCTGGTTAAATGATATATACCTTGTTCCAGGCTTCCTGATAAGATTTATTAATCTGTTAATGATGTGGTGTCCAAGCAGGAATCTAGCTTGTCCTAAAGGTTGACACCAAATCCCATGGAGATAAGAGTGGTTTACTGGGTGAGAGGCACAGAACCTCAAAATTGTTACCTTAATACATGAGCTTTGGTCTTTGCAGTGCTGGTTGGTTTTGGTACCATGGCCAATTCTGTAAAATCATTATTGCAAAAATCTGTTAATATGTCCCTTTTTGTATAATGGCACAAAATGAAATTGTAATTACTAACGCTGTCCATTTGCAAGGAGCATTTTCTCATGTTCCTCTCAGCTATGCACTAAAGCTTTCATTTTGTTGACTGAAGTCACTTAAAGTGTCAACCAAAGGATGGAGAGTATTTAAGCGTACATTATTGAGTTCAGATTGACTAGTTACATCAAAATAATAATTGATGCTTGTTCTATACTGTTCTTCAGAACATGTAACCAAGAAGTGACACGTGAAATGAATCTCTAGCAGGCTGAATGTGAAATAATTTTCTGGCAGAGCCCATCTACAAAGAGATTTATTGGTTGTGCCATGGTAATGGATAGATAATTATGTCATAGATCATTAATGCTTATGAAACTTTGTAAGAAGACATGTACTTTCTATAAAAGCAGTTTCTATATGGTTCCTATGTAATTACAATAATAGTACTTGTGCTTATGATGCCTTCAAAGTGCTTGGCAGACAATAAGCTGTTCTGAGAAGCAACTAAGTACCGTTAGCCTCACATTACTGACACTGAAACCGAAGTTCAGAGAGATAATAGACTTGGTATTTATGGATGCTGAATGAGAACTGATTAATTGAAGTCAATGGGAGTTAAAGGACTTTGCCTTCTGGCAGAAGCTTTTCTGCCTTAAGGCACTTATCCAAGTTCATATATACTATTGGAGGTACTTGTCTTTGTGTTTCATTGTTTCATTCCTTGGTGTCAAGGGATAATTCTGATATATGGAGTGGTTACCAAGTACACTTAAGTGCATTTCTGAGTATCTATCTAAAGACGTGTTATTTTGACTCAGCAGCCTTACAACCACCTGTCACGACTCTTTCCCTATCCCCATCTGTGAGTCATACTTGTGAATGCTGGGTTTTGTGCCCTCATGGTAATCCTCTCTGGTTCACGACACTGACATAAGAAAGACAATGTAAAAGGCAGAGCTGCTTGTATTCCATTTAATGAATGTGAACTGTGAACATACGTTTCTTATCAACACATATCACATTATGCGGTGTCACAGTGCTGAAAATGTGAATTTTGTATAGTTTGGGGGTTTTATTTTGCCATCTTCCATAATCTAACTAGCAAGGATGTCTATGGTGGTGTGTTTCTCATTTCTTCCTAGTAAAAAAAGCACAGATGCTCTAAGATGTTTTTTAGATTTCGTTATGTGCGATAGCACTCTACAAACTAAGCCTAAGTAATGACCAATAAAGGATAAATACAATGAGCTGAAATCACCCTTGTTATAACTGTATTAAAATGAGACAGTTATAAAAGGGTGTCTTTGAACACTGTTTTAGACGGTGCTATATACTAGAGCTGATTGGAAACCTTGAGGCATATTTTTTTTAATTAAAAATGTTTTTGATTACATTTCTGTGAAGCAATTTCTATTCTCATTAACATTCTTAGCCAATTCCAAGAATGAAAAAGGCAAAGTTTACTTTAGAACATGGAAGTAAGTGCTAGATCCAATTAAACGATTAAGCATCTAAATCAGGTCTTGGTCTGAACTTCAGTGCATAAATCCATCAGCGTTATGAAAGTGTATTTCTGGTGCAACACGTCTGGTACTCTTTAATGTTGAGTGATACACTTTTCTCAGTTTTATGTGACTGCTCAGTGTAGTTCAAAGTTCCCTTTTTCATCCCTTCTACAGGAACTTTACTGGCTTCTAAATTCCAATCTTGGGAGCAAATACTTACATCACTTATACGATCTAACTCTAAAACTTTTACTATACATGAGTAATCCAGGAGATTCATAAGGCAGCATTTTTTCCTCTTTAATCAGTGATCTGATTCCATTTTAGCAATCAGGCAGCACTGATATGTATCTTATGCTAGTTAAAAAACAGTTGATTGCTCAAGGAACATTTTTTTAGCACAGGCAGATCAAGCAGCTGCATTTTTTTGCTCAGTTGTGCTAGCAATGTGAATTGTAATTTTGCATTGAAAGGAATTTCTTCAAGAAGGAGATTATATTTATTCAAGAGAATGCGGGATCCCGTTTCTTACTGAACTCAATTCTCAATACAAGTGTGTTTCCTCCATTTTCTTGAGCTGCGAATAGGATACTTATAAGCATGAAGCTTGTTAGCGTTGGGTGGTGAATGCAGCATATATGTAGACACTATATTTTTCTTCTAACTTCTTCAAGTTGTTATACCAGTTCTTTATCCCAGATTCTTTTGAGTTGGAAAGATATTACTAGAATGTCCAGTCCGCTACTGTTAGGATAAGAAATCATCCTCAAAGTGGTAGAACCTTCCAAACAACTGGAAGCTGTGAGTATTGTGTATGTCACTGTAACTCTACTGATCTCCATTACCAACCTATGACATGAATCAGCCCTTTGTTTGCAAAAATTAGACCCTGGGGCAAAAAAACCCTTGGAGTTTGAGCATTTTCAACATGCACATTTATTATTCTTAACATTTTTCACCTCTTTTTTAGGGAGTAAATCTTTATAGAGTGATGGAAGCTGGAAACTTCATCTGTACAGCTTTGAACAAGAAAACAAACTCAAAGGTTGCGCAAGCTTCTTTCAATACTGGAACTATCAATTAAATGGATTTTTTTGTGCAGCTTAATTGCATTTGTCATCTACCTTGACCAAGGACATTTATATCAAGAAAACAAATATAAGATCAGCATTTCAGCAAAGAACCAAAATAGAAACCACATATAACATTTTATTATGGGAAGAGTTACTGTACTGTACTGTCTTGTCAAGAATTATCTGATTTGTAATTAAGAAATAAATGACTGTAGTACAGAACCCTGTGCTTGGTACTTCTACAGATGAGAAAAATGCATAAACACCAGGACATGTTACCATGTTTTAAATCAAATTTTTGTTCTTTTCAGGAAAACTGAATAGAAGCAGGGAATACATAGTTAATTTTTAATCAAGATGACTTTTAGAACAGTACAAATATTTGCAGTAGTTTATGAGATCCCACACTGTGTGTGGCCATTATGTGTTTTATTTATCTGAATCTTTACTTTTCATTTGTCAAGTCAGTTGTGTTATGAACATGGAGCCAAATCTGAATATACCATAATAATTTTTTAGCAATAGCACTTTTTTATTTTTGTTATGTTTAACATCTGTTAAGTATACAGATGACTTTATCTTGTTCCAAGACATTGTGGTGAATGGCAGTCTGCCAGATCCTCCAAATCTAATGCAAATTTCCTTATTTGTTACATATGTTAAATTTGTTGTAGTTGCTTTTCTTCGTCAACTGCATTAAAACCTAATTATATGAAGCAATTAAAAATTGGGAAGGTTTTCAACCATCATTCAGGGTAGCAGTAGTGTAGAAGGGGCTAAATTTTTGCTTGGAGTCTCATAGAACAATTTGATTTTTTTATTCTATAGTCTATGAATCAAAATTCTCACTTACAAATCATGAATTTTTAAGGATAATAGTATTCTGCTGGACTAGCTTATACAAAGGGAACCACTTACAAATTTTCTTTGTATTCTACTGGTAGTGATACTGTACTTTTCAATGTCTTAGTTCAGCAAGATGCCAGTGAACTGCATTGTAACTTTAAGATCAATAATGGACATGGATGGCCTTACCCTCTTTATAAAGTGTTCAAATAGGTGATGAAAATATTGTCATTTTTTTCAGTCTGAAACATCAGTACTGTTATTTTTTGTTTGTGTAGGATCCTTCTGTAATTCTCTGTGTACTTAACCTTGACTTTTTTTCTGAAAATAGCCTGTTACCGTGAAAGTCCAAAACCTTGGACTATGATCTTTTTCCATATTCTCCATTTTCCTCCAAAATATGCAAAGTTGGAAAAAGGTAAGATGAAAGAAAGCGAAAGATAACACATAAAGAAGGAAAAGGCTGAATCATTTTTGTCTGGAACCCAACTCTGCCAAGTTACAGCTGAGTCCCAGCTTGTCTTTGAAATTCCAGAGCGAACCTTTTCTGAGATCTCTTAGCCAGTACTGTAGTTTAAGAATTGGCACAGCTTAAGAAAGTCAAACTTTGCATGCCAGGTAACTCAAAGCTAGAAACTTGATATAAAACCTCTGTCCTCTTTACACTGTAATGATAGTCAAAGCCAATATAAACCACACTGTTTCACTCTTCTCATGGTAAGAGTCAAAGAATAAGCAGAGAAGTGTGTTTAGGTGAGGCAGGAAATATCTTGCCTATCAGCCCAAAATACTAAATTGCACCTCTTCCTGCGGTATCTAGTGAGAAGACTTTCAAGTACTCTTAAAGACGTGAAGACTCTGATTTGCTTGGCCTGCTCTGGATGGATAGTTGGATCACCACAGCAAATGCTCTGTCCTCATTTTCCCGTGTTTTAGCTGGAGCTTTGTTATTTAGCAGCCACTATGGTTTGTATATCAAAGCACGAACTTTAATAAAACCAGGTCTTAAACCATTCACAGATTTAAAAATTCTGTAATGGTTTAGATCCAATGAAGTGAGGAATCTTCAGCAGTACTGAGGTTGTACATAGTCTAATAATTAGTAGTTAAGCATAAATGAGATGCGAGAATTGACATCCTAAAGACTCACTAATTCAGATGCCATTTACCCCTGAAGGTGACTAACCACGCTATAATATTTTCCTGTTTAACAATAAAATTTCCTCTTTAGCTTTCTTCTGTGCGGACACAGAATTAGCTCATTTTGAGCTGAAGTGTGCAGTGCTCACGTAGGGCCTCAGGAGTGTTCTTCCATCCAAGATCCTGTGAGCGCGTTTAACTGACATAACTGAGACTGAGCTTCTCACAGAACGAAAGTGATATCACCCCTTGAAAAAAAAAGTAGTTGTGGCGCAAACCACTTTTTAAATACTAGCCTGAATGTTGGGCTAAGCAACTGATCTGAGGTTAGCTTGCTACTCGGCTTGAGGAGATTCAAATGTATATCTTTTGGTATCCTAATCACTGGATCTAACTGCCCCAGGCTATATACAGAACTGAAGAAGGACACACCTAATAAGTCTGGATGAAGTTGTGCCGCTGGGTAGGATGGAATTCAAAATTCCTGAGACCAGAAAGATCACAAGAAAAAAACTGTTTCTGCATCAAATAAGGGGTTTTTTTTCCTTGAAGATGGTGGTGAGGGCTTCAACTTATAGGCCAAGTTAGGAACTGAACTGATACTGTCTACTTTTTTGGTCGGTATACTAACTACAACACCTTAGATAAAAGTGAGTGGTTTCACTACTACCACAACTTTTCCATTAAGTAAAATACCTGCATAGAACATAGACTATAGAATAAAAGATCTAGCTCTGCTAAGTTCTTTGAGAGTTCTAGACATCTATGTTCCTAACTACCACGAAGGACTGCTAACTTCTGCACTGGGAGACCCGTACGCTCTGGAAGAGTTATCAGACGTGCCTCTATGCATAGTGCATCCTGGGCTTCTCAGCATCTGGGCTGTCCAGTGTGCAATTCTGAGGCTGCTAACAGTCCCGAGGCACTGAAACAGGGTACCTATTAAATCACAGGGATGAACAACATAAAATGCCTCAGTTCTTTATCGGGTCTGTTTTAGAAACTACTTGGGAGCTTGTGGAGAGCCTTAAATGCAGCTCTGTTATTCTATAATGATGTGAGCATTGGAAAAGATGAGCAGTCACATCTGGAGCCCGTGCTTTACCCGCACATTCAGCTTCAACCACATAGTGAGTTATAGTAATCCAGGGTGGAGGTCACAGACAAATGGATTGTTTGTCAGGATTGTTACAAGGGAGGAAGAAACATAGAGCCAGATTAAAAAAACCCCAACATTTATGTGCCAAAAGTGCCACCTGGGATGAATTTAGGCCTGTGGATCCAGGTGAGCAATCACCACAAAATCCTTCTTTACTTGTAGTGTGACTGGGAATCCTGAGACATCTCATGTTCTCTCTACTAAAATTTGTTAGGCGTGTAAATAAAGCTCTGCCTTCCTGGGCTGGCATTGTTTTGACTGTGTGGAGCATTTTAATGCCTAGTCTTTGGCTTCACAAAATAGGCATGTATTGCCCTTAAGATCAAGGCCTAATCTGGTAGCTATGCCATGAGCGTGCATCACTCGCGCAGGCAGCCTTGAGTTCAGCACATAATAAAGCAGTTGAGACTACATCCCTTCAAACACATGGCAAGAACTGTGAGTGGTGTGATGGCGCTACTGCTCTCCAGTGCTTCTGACCTTCTGAATCTTTACGCTTATATTCAGAGTGACCCACCACTGGTGGTGTCTGCTCTTTTAGTCCCTGTCAGCGTCCCCCACTGAGTGCATTGCTGTCACTTCACCCTGAAGCAACTGTCTGGCTGAGGAAGGCTTGTATCCAGGTGTTTGGCTTCCATGAGCGCATGTTGTTATTATTACATTATCATAAAAATTATATATGTATATTTGTTGAAAGGTATCAAGAAAAAGCAAGAGAGTACTGAATATCATGATCACACTGTTGGAATGTGGGGACATGCTGTCTCCCTCTCTGTTTTGCTGATGGTCCTCTGTAAATGCTTGAAAAAGGGGTAGTATAAACTCAGAGCACATGGGAGAGAAGAAGTGGTCATTGACTGCCCTCTCCGAGTCTTGTCAGAGGCAAATTAGGTGTACCAAGATACTTAACTCTGTGCTTTGGAGAGTTTCTTCCGTAGCTCACTGTATCAGAGTCACTGCAGAGATATCACAGAACAACATGGAGATCATCTTACTTGTGCCAGGGCTGTGGAGCACGTAAACTGGAGTTCCCAGGACAGTCTTTGGTCTGTGTCCTGGTCTGAACTTGGGGAGGTTCAACAGCTGATCAATGTCATGTTGCTGGAATTTTCTTAAATACTTTCATAGTAGTTTTTTCCCATGTTGTTGGCAACAGAAAGCCAAATACCAGCTTCTTTGGCTGCTCAGGATATTACATTGTTCTAAAGGCATGGCTGGTGTGCTTTTTTGGCGAAGAAGTTGTTCAGTTCCATTAGTTATAGGCATAATTGTTATTCAGTGCCTTTCACAAGACAGCAATGACATGGATCCCGTACACGGATAGTGCTAATGTCTTCCAGCAGCAGCTTGCTTTGTAGTTCAAACTTTTATGTTTTAGGGCAACTTGGCTCTGGACCAGAACTTTAATGTTTCATTTTCATGTATAACCAGAGTTTATGGAAATAAGAAGTGAAGAGGCTTGGGCTAATTTTCCTTTCTTAACAGCATCATTTCAGTTCATAAAACTTTTATTATTGTAATAAGGAGTCAAAAAATGAAGACTGCAAGTCTGTGAGGTAAAATTCCTGTGTTTGGGATCAGTGCTGTTGCAATGAAATAATTCTTTTCCAAAGAGTTAGTGTGAATGTATAAGATCTGCCTATTTTTTCACAGAGTTATTTTTAAGGGATAGAAATATTGTTTAGTTACTATGATATCTGAAAATGAGGATTCTCTGCCACTGAATTTTTGTATGATTTCTCAGACTGCCTTAAGTTCTCTATATTGATGGCGAAATACCTAGAGAACTGACTAAACAGCAGAATCAGACTGGAGAACTGAATGAAAGACACTTGCTTTCCAGTTCTTGACTTGCTGATCAATGCTTTTCTTTTGTTATGTTATATTTTTGAAGATTATTTTTCTCTACAGTCCTGCTGTAACTCAGTGTTGATCTTCATTGCTGCAATAACACAGCAGGCAGAAGGTCTACAGCCAAAGTCAACGGAGTCCTTTGAAACTGATGTCAAAGAGATGATATGTTTGTTAAGGAATTGTCATGCACCCTCTTGGTTAAATGCATTTGTGATTTTGCAATATGTGGTGTTAAAGCTGAAATAAAATCTATCTCAGTGTTTATTGAAACTGATATGCTCATGTATTACGCCAGATTCAGCAGCTCCGACTGACCAGCTCGCACATACGGCATTAGTAAATACAAGCTGTCACTCCGACATGTACGCATGTGTTGACTTTGTTACCTTGTAATCCATTTGGAGTGCATTTTCTTAGGATTACCTTTTTATCAGTTTTCCTGTATGCTTTTATAGCTTCTAAGTTACTAGGGAAACATTTCTGCCCTCCATTAACCAAACATTAAAAGCTACAGCCAGGAATGGAGGTAGGAGTCGAAAAATTCAATGAGCCGTTATCTAACTTCAGATGTTCTGCTGCAGAGTAGAAATCTGTGCCCTCCAAGTGGTGTCTAAGACCCCCTACACACTTCATGGGAGACTGAATGACTTCAGCATGTGGTCTGAAACATCAGCATGTCAACCAGGGAACTTTCTTGGAAAAGTCAACAGTAAAATTCCCTACCCCATGCTACCGTTGAAGTGCCTCACCGTGAGGTGCAGACAGTTGTCTTCACCACCTTGAATTCAAGTGTTTTCCCTGGTAGAAAGGCACCCACACCTAACTTTTTTGAAAGATGGGGATGGCATTCGTGCTGCTTCCATCCGTCTTCTGTGTTACTAGCTTGAGCTGACATCTAGTTCAGTGTACCAGGATGCGATCCCCACGACAGCCTGGAAAGGCTGAGTCCATGCCTCTCTCTCCAAGCAGCCCATTCTCTCACCTCACAAACAGGTGAGATGGCTGAGGAAAATCTTCCTTTTGAAGAATTCAGGACTCACTGTGGCAAGACAGAAGTGAAGACTTGGACTTTACAGCTTTGTAGCTTCCATACTGCATAAGGAACAGATAGTCCTGTGTATTTGTCTCAAAAACTCTTTACACATTTAATTCAAAACAATCTTTAGATAAACTGCATAAACAATCTTGAAAGAAAAAACTGGAACCCAGTATGCCCCCTTTCAGATAACAGTGTTGTAAGGCCAAAATTTGTGCTTTCTCCCTCTAGCCCAATCAGTCTCCATTTCTTCACTCTGCGATGTCCTAGCTCCAGTGGAAGGGGGCGTGAACACCATGTCCGTACCCAAAATGACCTATGTCCTGGGAATCCCAAGTCATCAGTGAGACTTAATGTTCCTCAGGTGGGGATTAGGTGCAGATGTCTCACTTCGGAGGAAAAGATTTTAATGATGAGGCTGTTATAAAGGTACTACTTCTTCTTGCACCACGGAACTGTTCACAAAGCAGTTAAGAGTCTAATCATGATCACCTGAATACAGATAATCCCAACAGAAATGCTTTTATTTAATAATTAATGCCTAGGTACAATTGACAAGATACAGTGTCACTAGGAAATAGAAATCAAAAGAATACATTTTACATGTAGGGTGGAGGAAATGTACTTTTCCATTATGCATTAAAGTCAGCCCTAATGAAGAGGGCCTGTAAAATTACAGAAGCAACACAATAGCCACTAAATATCTTGCTGTCTTTCAGAGTAACTCACACACTTGCCTTCCACTTCAAATACATTTTACATACTTGTGTGTGAGCGTGTGTCTGAGCACATCTGTGAGGAGAGTTCCTAGCATCTAAATATAGGATAATAAGAAAAAAAGTTTATATGAGAGAAAGTTACAAGAGATGTTTTTATGATTGAGGTTTAGTTAAATCAGAATATAAATGGATTTCCTTAAATTTTGTGACACAGAGAGTTTGGCATTGCATCATTGTTTTTTGAAGTCAGACTGAAAACCAACACAGGGTTCACTTCATGAGTACATTTCCTATATAAAGAAATGTTTTCATCCGACACTGATGAGAACATATTCTCAGCAGTATTTCCAGCTTGAACTTTTCCCTCTTCATGGTTTTAAGATGAAGAATATTAATATGCTACTGTGAAGATACCTACATGATGGGAGGTAAACTAAATGCTGCAAATTGTTGGACTAATAAAGGAGATTGTTTTGATTGACAAACTAACCAACTTTCTACTTTTCTGTTGTATTTTTGTCCAAAGGCTGATTTAGTAATGATATAGTATTTGATTGCAAAACAAGAATGAGTTTTTGGTTTTACGCAGATCCTAAAGAAAGAGGAAATGTGGGTTGCAATAACTGTTAAAAAGCTCTAATCTCTCCCCAATAGAATGGCACACCTAAGATTTTGCTCACACACTGAAGCACTTCACAAACACCAAAGCCAGAAGCAAAAGCTCTTCTGATCACAACATAAATTTCCAGCCCTAGATCTGAATCAGTCATGGTCAAAACTAGAACTGAATTCGCTGGAACCAGTATTTCATTCCTGATGCTGTTTGTTGTGCGAGTTACGCTTAGTGGGAATTCAGACAAAATGTAAATTTATCAAATTCAAAATAAAATTAATTCATCAGTTGCTATCATAACAAGACAATTCATATGCTACTCATGGTAATGTTTGTATAAGAAATGCCAGTCTATTATCCTGTGCTGACCAGAACTAGATTGTTACAAAGATACAACAAAGACAACAAATTGCTAGTAAATAGAAGCTTAAATCTAGCAAAACAGCTCAGCTATGGGGAGAAATCCAGAGCTCATAGCCAGAAAGTGGGATCCAGAGTGGTGTGTTAGGGACCGTGACTCCCAGTACAGTGCACGGGGAGAATTAGGCACTTCGGGTATTGCCTAGAGACAATGAATAGGAAACACAGATGGTGAGATGGGTCGTAACTTCTCTCTTGAGAAGCAGGCACTTCACTTCAGCCCCAGGCAAGTTGCTCTTTCTGCCCGCGGGGCATTCAGACCACAAAATGCTTTCTAAAATTACTGTATCTGAATTGGAAAGGCTCGCTGGTTTCTTCTTGAAGGAGGAGCAAGAATAACCAGTTTCAGCAACAACATACTGGAGTCAAAGCGCTAGCTCGGTCAGAGTTTAATTCCTTTTCGTACTGAACATGGTTGTAACCCTGATCTCCTCCTACCCCACCAAGTGCTCCACCACCACACTACAGGCAGCCTACCTGTGACTGCTGCCTTACCAATGTGGCATTAGGTACTGGGGAACCTAGCGTACAAAACTACCACATATGTACTTTTTAACAGCTCTCTAAAATGTTTCTGGGTGGATTTTTTTCCTTTCTGCCAGATAAGTTCAGATCAGAAGGGTGGGTTTCAAAGATTGCTGCTGCTAGGCAGATTCATGCTGATACAGCATTTATAGCATTGCCACGGACATCTAAAGATACAAGAAATGTGCAGCTCAGGACAGATCTGTGAATCTACACAAATGAGAGACAGTAGGGTTCTACTTTTTCTTTTTTTTTTAGCTTGTGAAAGGTTTAATATGTGTTAATAAATATAAAAATCTTTTGTATGCTTAACTACAAAATTCCATAATTTATAGTCATTTTTCTAATATATATTTTATTATCGCATATGTACAACAGGCAGGCTTTCAAGAATAGCCTTAAAAAGCATAAGCAACCGAGCAGTTCATCTGTGACTTTTATAATGGACCATAAATGTTTCAGAAGAATGGTCTGGCGAGGGACTTCTTGACTCATGTTTTGTTCTGCAGGCTCTGAAAACAAAGAATGTGCATGTATTTAACAATAAACTATACAGCTTTTGGTTTGAACTTTGGCTTAATTGAAATCAGTGGCAAAATTCCCCTCTTTTTATGATGAACACTGTGGTATAAAATAATTCCGTTCACCGTTATTAATGTACTGTTCTTTCTTCCATCCCCTGTATTCTTTAAATCTGAGTTTTATTTATATGCTGATATTCCTGTAACTGCAAACCTAAAGAGAAAGCCTCTGTTCCCATATATCCTTGACTTGCCTTTTGCATTTTTCTGCATGATTCCTCTTTGATCTGCCTCTGAATTTAATAATGAAATTTGACTCAATATCCCTCCCACTATATATAGCTCCTGCTACATCATGTTCTGTTACCTATCATCTGACAGCGTAATTCTTGAAATCTGGCCATTTAATTTGGTCCAAGAAAATGTATCATTTAAAAGAAGGCCATGTTCATTTGACTAAGTGAATGCACATTTCTGTTTTCTTACCAAGCGCTGGTGTATGGGCAGTTTTTCTGTGTGTGTGGGAATGTTTAGAGAATCCTATCAGCAAAAATGGCATTTGGCAAGAATATTAACTACAATAGCAGCATTCACAGTTTGGTTTCTAAATATGTTATAATGCTGAATATTCTCATTTCCTTTCCGCATTACCTCTGCCTGCTACAGGGCTGGGAAGGTAACCTCGCAGAATTTCTGAATTCAGATTTCACCTTCCCCTGCCATGGGACAGGAAATGAAACCTCCCGAAGCCTGGGATCTCTGCATGAATGGAGGGCATTGTAGATACGCATCGTATTTCACTCCTCCCTGCTGACACCCGCAATGTCAGTTCTTTCCATCACTGGGGCATGCTGGACTGTTTTTAAAGACAATAGCAGTGCCAACCTCTTAACTAAGCCAAAACATTTTCTTTTCTGCTTTTCCAATTTCCTAGAACCAATGATTAATATCCCTATCATATTACCTGATCTTTAGGAGAGTCAACAGGACTATTCCTAGGATGAGAACTATGCAGGAGGAATAGGCAATAACGTAGACTGTTTCACCTATGAGTAAAAAACACAAAGTAGACATGAAACATTTACTTTTTCAGTAATAAGAATCAAATTGGAGATCTGAATTGGAATGCACACATATGTAAGCTAAATTAGCTATCAATTCTGACATAAGTAATTAAAAGGAGGAAAAAGACCTAGGTGGTATGACAATGGTAGGAATAATTCTTCCTTCACCAGTTGGTACAAAATCATTTTCAGACTCCTTTTGGTAAATACCAGCTCCAATAGCACTTCATATGTGTAGCGCTACCTTTTACTCTTCAGCAGGGGAACAGCTTGTTACTCTGATTTGTGTTTTGGAGTATTCTCCCCATTGATTTTAAGGTGTTAATTTTATTCTGTGTATGAGAGGAGACCTGGCTCTCACTTACCTGCTAGACCTCTTTTCCTTTTTCACATATTACCATAATTGCAGTGTACAGCAATACTTGATCTGGAATCAAATTAATGCAAAATGGGATCTAACAGTGTGTTTCTGGGCCCCGTGCCCATGGAGTTTCCTCTTTCTCTTAGGCTTCTCACCAAAAAGTCACTTAGGCAGCTTACGTGCTAAAAATTCCAACTGTTGAAAAACTGGTAGTTGTTTCAACTTTTGTTTTCCAAATAAGGAGAAACTTATTTTTCCTGGAAGAATGATTCCATTGGTTTTGATCAAATATTCTGAAGGAAAAATTTCAGTTGAGAATTAAGCCCTGAACCTGGGAGATGGAGAGATGCGGAGGTTAGATGACTTAACAAAAGGACTCAAATCCAGAGACGCAAGCAGAAAACATGGGACCTCTCTGTTACTTTCCTGTTGCACTGATTCTGTCATGTTTATACAATTAAATAAGTTTTGCTTATAGAGGAACTGAATTGCAGAGGGCCTTAACTGTTTCAAAGCTGCTTTACCTTACATAGTCAGTGAAATATTCACCGAGGAAGAGATGGAGTCCTGGTCCCATCACTGGGCCACTTATCTGGGCTGTGAGAAGGCCAAATTCTCCTCTCTGAATCAGTTATCAGTTATTCTATGTTCTGTTTGTTTGTGCATTTGTGCATATACAGACATTTCCGTATACGCTACATTCGTGCAACAGATGTATAGTGTAATACAAACACAAGCGATATGGATACTGGAGCAGATCCAGTAAGAGAAAGTGAATATATATTCTACAATGAGGCAAGCAATGGGCAAGAGCCGAGCCAGGGGTTGGACCTGCCTGGTTTTTATTGGAGGGTGACGCTCCCTTTTTCTCAAAAAGCTATCAAAAAGTCAAGTTTTCCGATAGAAGAAAAATGAAGACAATGATTGAACCCTCACGGCTTGCGCAGAATGAACATACCACTTCATGCAGCAAGCTACTGAAAGATATTTAATATGGTGAAATTTGGAAGGAAGAGGGGTGAGGTCGATTGTAGTCTCAGTGCAGGACTGCTTATATCATACATTAAAGAATAGATCAGCAATTGGTCCTTCTCTCAAGTTACAACATTCCTTTAAGATGATGAGTTTTAGGAGAAGAATAACTTTTAGCATTTTTTCTGGTTTCTGCATCTTAATTGTACACTCAGTCATTTTTAAAAACTTTTTAGAACTGCAGAAGCAGTTGTAGGGGCAAAAGTTTCCTACTTTTTTGAAGTGGAAATTGAGATTCACAGATATTTAAGGCAAAAAAGAAGCTTTAAAAGTACATTGCTTACCACAAGGCTAGGAAAATTATTAGTAGCAACAGTCATGGATGTTTAAAAATGGGCTAATATAATTTCACTGAAACATTGTAATATTTTTCTCTAAAAAGTTGGAAACAGTGCTTCATTTCCATAAAACAAAACACTCTGAAACAAAAAAATTCTAATTTTTGTCAAAATCTTATAAAATGCTATATTTTTGGTGAAGTAATTGCTGGTAAAAAAAATATGTTGATTATAACATTGTTTAGTTCTATGGGGAATACAAGAAAGATATTAATGATGAGATCATGCTAGAAGCTACATATTTTCTCCTACCTTCTGAGAACTGAGGGAATCTGCAGGGCGCAGTTTTGTGGCTGAAGAGCTAACTCTTCATTGTACATATTCTTTGTGATTTAACTGCTTGAATGTGCTTATTCATCTTCCCTTAAAAATGTTGTTGGGGTGTGTGTTTCCTGATAGGCATTCTGCTCTTCTTTAAAAATCCAAATGATATTTTATAGAAATTTTCACTATTAATCTACCTCCAATCAGTTCTTGAAATGTGAAATAGTGCTAGGGAAGCTAAGAAATATGGATATGAAATTTTGGCTCTTTTCATCCTAAGTATTGTCCATGAAAACTACCAGAACCCACATTTCAATTCCTGTATGATGTAACAGGCTGTATTATCCCATTTTGATTTCTGTATATATGGTGTTGATCATCTGAACATGATCTAACTAACAACGAGTTAAGGCTAAAAAAACAATGCCTTGAATGAACAATGAAAACACTGACTGAAATTAGGCACTTTTGCAGTTACAGATCAGTAAACAACCTTATGTCTCATGCTGTGCTCCCATTCACAGTTCACTGGAATCATAGACTCACAGAATCGTAGAGTCATTTAGGTTGGAAAAAACCTTTAAGATCATCGGGTCCAACTGTCCAACCGGCTCCGGAGAGCAGATAGATCCATCACAAGCATTAAAAACATGATTAAAAGTTAGAATAATTTCCTATTCTTAGCAGAAATGGTAAAAAATGCAGTGTATGTAGCGTGCCTATGTTATTACTCTTTGAAGAAACAGCTGTCCCTATTTCAGCAATTCTCTTCAACTGAGGTGCAGAAGAGCAAACCTGGTTTGGGTTCACTGACTAGATGGAGAAAGGGATACAAATATTTGCATGTACCATGGAGAAGGAAAGGGACATGCAGTGTCTAGAGACTTATAATAGGAGGTAGCTAAAATACGAGATGTTTCCAGCTCAGTCCTGTAGAGAGTCGATCGACAAAAGTGAAGGGCAGTCATTTCCATTGCAAGGAAAAGGGCTGCAAGGTGCTGGGAGGGTTGCTCTGTCCCATGATGTCCTGGTTTGAGGCCCAAACCATGACACGTGGAGGTGGCCTGGAGTCATGAGAAGCTCGTGGACCTTCTCACCTCAGAGCAGGTTTATAGCAGGGCCACAGCAGCTGTGTGATGCATGTCTTGCCCTTCCTAGGATGGGCTGCAAACCTCAGGGGCACAACGACTGGGGCTGCAGGTACCGCTGAAGCATAGCTGGAGCTCTCTACACAGATACATGGACATTTCCAGTGATGAAGTTCGGTAGAGGATAGCTGCGGGCTCAGCAGCTGGAACAATTAGTGGGATTACACTCTTGTGTAAATCTACCTGCTTATGTATACACAGTGAAATGACTGTGAATATTCATCAGACAGATTAATTCCGGCTGGTGCTCAGTGGTTTCTTGGCTACCCGCAGCTTGTCATAGGCTTTTTGCTACATTTATAAAACAATCAGATTGAAAATGTTTCATACCTTACAAATTAAAGTCACTGAAGCTGAACTAATCTCAGTTCCCACAGCAGCTGGTATAATTATAGATAAACCCTGCCAAATACTTGTTTATCTAGATTCTCAGCGTGGCAAAACTCCTCAGTAGGAAGTATATGATAACTCTATGATTTAAGACAAAATGAGATTAATTTCAACAGTTTTGGGTCAAGACCAATTTTATTGTATCTCACAAGAACAGGATAAGAGTTCTGTATTTCTAGTTTTCTCTTCCAGCCAAAAAATACTTTAGCTCCAAAGCTCTATGCTGATGAAAGTAACTGCTTATCTTCACACATGAATCATTTTTCAAATTAAAGTGTGGGAAGCAATCTTTTAAATTATGTGGATCTGTAAAATCATGGAGATAATTTGCATAGGATAAAGTGAAAAACAGGCTGAAAGTGCATAACTAGGGAGGCAAAAACAACATTTTTGAAGTTTGGAGATTTTTTATTTGATTTATCACTTTTTGATGTTGTTTCCAAAATGACATAAAATTCTGGCCCCATCTAAGCTTACAGCAAAAGTCTCATTAAGTTTTATACGGTTGGGACTCTGCCCACATCACATCTTGTTAACAGGGCTGTATCAGCCCACAGACAACTGGGTTGGCCTGTGCCCTCCTGGGTGTGTGAATGAGTGTAAATCCAGTCAAGATTTTTACACAGTCCTGTTATCATATGGTTACACCAAAAGCTGGAATAATATTCTTCCAACTTAACTGAGTTATATTTGTTTGCAAATATATATGAATATATGTATATATGTTTAGTTGTATTATTTATTATGAAAGACTCCTTTTATTACAACCAATCTTATCCAATGGAATGACTTGCAATGCCACTGAACAGAATGGAGAAATCTTACTGTTTTTTGAACAGTGAGTGCTTTTTGAATTACCAAATTAAGAAAAAGTTGAAGAAACACCGAGTTTCTTCTGAACATGTTCATCTGTAGATGATCATTAGTTTGGATTGGTGAAAGACATCCGTGTATCTTTCAATGACAAACTAACTAAAGGATTCTTCTGAGATTTTGATGTAGGGACAAGACATCAGCAAACTGTATCGCTGGCTTTCCAAGCAGAAAATAGCCAAGAAGCAAATATCTTCAAATATCTTCACATACACAAGAGGCCGTATTTGACAATTTAACGGTTTTGCCTCTGCACTCTGTGATTCTTCTTGGGATTTGATTTCAGTAAAGATAAATATTTTGTAAAGATGATAGCTCCCTTTGCAGGCTGAGTAATGCACATTTACTAGCATATGAATCTAGGATACAGGGTTAGATTTTTGGCAGTGGGATTTATGAAACAATTTGCAATATGGTTTTTATCATCAGGTAGATATCCTGAATCAGATTCTTCTCCTTGACCTGGCTTCCTATGAGACGTTTATAGCTTAGAGAGTTCCCATCTAGTGTACATGACAGCTCCAACAGAAGGAATATTTTATTGTATGGTTTAGGCTGGTCAGCATTCTTTTTATTTTTCTAAAGCCATCCAAAATTCTGTTAAGAGTTCAAGGACAGGTTTTTGGAAAGTATTCAGACTTCAATGCGAACAGAAGTAACTGGGTGCAGGCTGCTTTTTGCAAACATTTATCTGAATCTCTGAGGGAAGCGTATAATACATTTTACCCACTGAAAAGGTCTGCAGTTAGAACTAGTCACAGGGGTGAAATAGCTCACATTTTACTTTTTCTCACTTAGAGCAGGATTCCTTGCATTATAACTTGCACTATTTAACCACTAAAGTCTCGTTCCAGCTAGAGATTCAGGCTCCCTCTGTAGGGAGGGCGAGAAGCCAACACTTCCCGCAAAGACAGTCTGAAAAGGTGGGAGGACCCCCCTCTGAGGGTCCTTGACTTTCTTCTCTGGCTACACAGAGCACTTGGATGGCAGGCATGATTCTTAAGCAATTTTAATGCTAAAATTACAGCTGAATGATTAATTATTCACATACAGGTCTCAGGAATCCCATTCCCATGAATCCATTTTTATACATCCCAGGTTGCCCACTTCAGCAATAGTTGAAGGATGGAGATGATAGAAGTCCCTTCATTTTGTACCGCATACAGAGCTTGAATTGCTTTTTCACTGTTAAAAGTGTTCAGTATGAACAGTTCTGGGAACTAATTTGTAGTAATGTCTGGAGTATTGTAATCTGCCCCACACAAGGTGGAACAGGTCATTCTCGTTAGAGTCGATATTGGTGCATTAAGCTCTTTAGTGTTCTCACTCTGTAATTGGGTCCTTCAAGAGGAAATATAGAATTAATATTATTTCAAGCATGAGAAAATTTGTATATTAATTCAATATCCTTTAATTTTATGTCACTTAATTGCTTACTGTAAATGCATGGAAATAAAACCAGATGCAGCTCTTCAACCCATGGGATATCATGATCCGCAATTGCATTGCAGGAGAAGGTAAAGTCTGATGGAGTGTAACACAAGCCCCTTCTCAGAACGCTTACTGTGGCTTCCTAATTTTGTTGCTGTAACTGCTATGGCACAAAAAGTCAAGGGAGCTAGGAAAGAAGTAGGTGTGACATCAAAGCTAATATTTTGTATTATACATTATGACTACTACTCTCTAATGACTGTACAGAGAGTCAGGCTCTGGCCGGCTTAATAGCTTAATTTTCCCCAATTATAATATAGTGATTGTGAGACATCTATTTCAAAACCACTTGTCAGAGAAATTGGTTCAGTCTCATTATCTTTATTTGGTGGTCATATAAACTAAGCCAAACAGGTGCAGAGATTTTTCCACATTATGTTGAAGGGGGGAGCAACAGGTAGAGCTCACTTGCCTGAACCCTCCCAAGGGACCCAACCTTTAGTCTTCCCTATGATACATGAGGGAAATTTCAAGAGTACTTCTGTTAAAATCATGGAGCGGTTGACCCAAACTCACCATTAATTGAAGAAGAATGGAGCTGTGCTCTTGAAAGCTTTTCTCCTGGCATTTCTGTATTTACCCAGTGAAAACCTTTCTTCTTAATGGAAATTTGACCTGAATATTGGAAAGAAAATATCCATTCAAAATACTATTTTAAAATAATAATTTAAGTGAATATTGCTCTTTGGTATTTTGATAAGAGTAACAGAATTTATAAAGGCAGCTATTTAAAAATGTTGTTTACTGATAGTCGATGAACAAGGTGAATGAGCGAATGACAGTTCTTCCTTTGACATCTCAGTTAAACATCCCCTGTAGTTTGTCTTACAGGGGACAAGCGCGCTTTAAAAATATTCTCTGCCTCAAAACAGCTTAAATTCTCTTATCACATAAACTATTTTAGAAATAGGCCCACCAAAAGAATTGGGCCCACCAAGCCAATATAGAAGTGATGGGAAATGGGTAGTGCTTTGAAGTAATTTCCAAAAGGCAGCGCTTATTCTCCAAACTAATTGCTAGACCTCGATCAACCCTTTCACAAAGGCCTTTCCTCTTAGTGGGCATAATTTCATGAATGTATCTGAAAATATAGATCTGTTGAAATGAAAAATAAAAGGTTTACCCAAGTAGAATAGTTTACAGAGCAAGAGGCTAAACCATACAAGACTATGCGTGGTCACTCACATGAACGGTAAGCTGAGAAAATGTTATTCCCTAGAGGAATGAAACCAATATGACAAAGGCTCATATTTGCAGCCTGCAACATTTTCTAAATAGCAATGGACTAAATCTTCCTGTAATGTATTTTTTTTCTGTGAGATCCAGAAGTACAACCCAGAGTTGAAATATTTTGGAAAATTAACTTTTTCCTTTCTGTCACTGGCATTTTTGCTTATTCCTGTTGTGACACTGATCCTACATTGGCACTGATCCACACTGTGCTTCTGTCTTATATAGCCGCCAGTTACTCACAGTTCTTGCCTTTTATTGAGTCTGCAGAAAGCTTTAATTCTGTTAAGGACAGCCCCAAGAGCAAACACTTGTAGCAAGGCAGTGCCATACAAGAGTAGGAAGATGTGGTGGTGGTAAACACCACTTGCGGGTCTGCTCACACCCATTCTACAGGCAAAGATCCTTTTTGCTAGCCCTGGGTATTTGTCTATTCAGAAAGACTTCAATGTTAAAAATCATCACCACTGCAAGAGTGAAAGTCGTCCAAAGTTCACACTGAGGCCAGATAAATGAGCTAACAGAAGGGGTTGGACGGGGTCTGCGACAGAGCACTCACTCCACATCTCTAAACTGCCATGCAGATGATGGCATTGAGCACTGTGCCTTACAATCAAACCCATAATCTCTCTCTTCAGTGTAGCTGTATTACAACTAGGCATCTAGAAAAAAACAAAAGCAAGATGCACAAGACTCTGCAAACATTCTGTAGAGTAGGGGCCAATCCTTTAGTCAGCCAAAGGCCCTGGATCCCCAGACTGGTTTCAACTAGCAGGAATTCATTGCACCACAGGAGCAAGCAAGCTTCTGTTCTTGAATCCCAATTAGGTTAGGGAAGTTTCCATTACAAAAAACCCACAACATTTTATTCTGAGACTGCTTCAGGGAATGGCAGAAGCTCATGAGCAATTATTTGATTATTATGACATGAGGGTCATCTTTTTGCTTTGTAGGTAAAGAATAACTAACACAATGATGTGATCCCTCATTTGGACCATTAAATGCAGACATAAAGTGAGCAAACAAATAAATAACATTCAATGGAAAAATCACCACCAGTAGTCTCAAATCTAAGTGTGTTATGGTATCACTTTTCCAGGGAAGTCGTTATATGATTTTTAATCTGAGAGTCTGAATTTTAGTAGTGATTAACGAAGCTTAAGGGCGGTGTTTCAGCAACTTGATTGTCATTTCTGGGTAGACTTTGAGTGACAAGAAAAAAATTACACCCTTATCAGTGGTAACATTTTGGCCACTAAAACTAAAAATGAGTTAATTCATGCAATGAAATGCATGCATGCAATTAATACATGGTTTTAAAAGACAGTCCATCAGATGGAACTATGAAATTGTCGTTGCTTTTCATTGTTACCTCTCCCAAGCTAGGTTGAGAATATATGTAATTACATACAGAAGATGACTAGCATAGGGTATGATGAACTAGCAAGTAGTGTATCCTAAGAGGATTTATATAACAAAATAGCTGGTGTGATAGATCAGAGGTTTGAAGAGAAGAGGGTACTTTGGTCTTTAATCTGGGCCATGGCCCAGATGCCTGGATGTAGCTGGAGCATTGCAGAAGTGGCAGATGAACCTTTGGGTTCAGTTTTAGACTGTAGGAGTCCAGCAACCACCCTGTGATGTGACCCAGAGCACAATAAATGGGGACAAAAAGTCAATTTGCTTTGAAGGCACACTCCTGCTTCAGACTAAAACATTAATATCTGCTCCGATATTGCCCTTCCTTGCACTAACAATTCTCTCTTAAACATAGCCTTGGCAAGGCCTTTTACATTTAACAAAAATAAGTAGCTGATTTAGCACATGAATGGCTTTACTGGGTCTGAGATAGTACATACATTTTATCTGAGTTAACCCCAGTGTTTTTACTCAAGGCCAAATCCTGAAGCCTTCATTCACAGCAGCTTTTACTTTGAGAGATCCTATTTAAATCATTGAAGTTATTTTCTGTGGAATGAAGTCTGTTGCTAAATGTGTGTACTCTATGCTAATATTTAGACTCCAGGAAGAAAAGAAAGAAAGCACAACATAATATGTCATATTATTTGTAAAAACAGTGTACCGAAGTACATTAAGCCAGTGAGGGGAAGACTTTGGACTTTTCTAATCTGCATAATGGTCTAGACCCCAGAAATTATTCTTTTATTTTTATTCCAGCAAATTCATGTAATGAGACATGTAGTTAATTTTACTGATTTACTACTGATACATTTCCCCAAACCGGAGGAAAAAAGTCTATGTGCAATTGGCCTTTTGATTTGGATTAAAAAAACCCGCAGATATAAATCTTGCTGAAATCAGTAGTAGCAAAGATACAGTAAAGATTTGGTGCAAGTCAAAATTTTAATACTCTTTAAAACTAATTATTCTTTAAACTTTTATGTGTTACTCACGTAACTCACTGAAGCAGGATTTGCTGTGAAGCACGTGATGGAAGAGCTCGCACAAAGACTGCTCTGCGGGAGGCAAATTCTGGCAGGTACACTCCACGCGCAGCATCGTGCCCCAGTTGCTAACATAGGCTGCTTTGCAATCGGCGTTTGCAGAACAGGGCATGTCATCCTTGATTAAAGTTTCAAGACAAGCTTCATCATTGTAGCATTCTTTTGTCACGTGTCTCCAACACTTTGACCAAAAAGTTGTGTATTTTTTCCTGGTGGAAAAAAAAAGTGTACAACGACGGTTTAAGAACTCTGATTTCAGAAAAAGGCATTTAAGGATCATCACAAATATAGACTGCATTCCCAAGGTACCACTTAAGCCCTAAAAATCACAATATTCAGTGACAGCTGGCCTACAGTCTGCTCTGATTTGCACCTGATTGGTTTGAGTGAAATCTGAAAAATTGTAATTTGAGGAAAATCTTGGTTTTACTGAAGAAGTTTTTGAGAAAAAGCAACTGCACTTCTAATCAACACCTGTGGAGATTTTTCCACGGTCCAGTAAAAATCAGTGTGAATACCAACAGCCTCAGATCCTCAGAAAGAAATGCAGATGGAGGAATTAGATCAGTCATCACAATGAAACCACACTAGGTGCTCTTCTAGTGGATCAGTTTGTTGAGCAGTGTGAAGGAAGAACGAGTACTCAATTTATTTTACATAAAAAAAATCTACATCCAATGCCAACCCCTCCTCCCCCGGAATGCTAACAAAATACAAAATGTCCAAGGTTCAGGAAAAATTAGAAGTAATTCAGTTGACCTTATAGATTACTTGATAGCAGAGATAAATTACTGGGAGAATTAACTTGTTTCCCAGCTCAATAGTCTCAAATTATTTCAGTTTATTTACTCTTAATATAAAATTGGCCTTTAGTGCACCATGTATGACAATAGAAAACATCTATTAAAAGTTAACTAAGAAATCCATAGATATTAATTAGAAACCAATTTATCACTTACATTAAATGTTAGGGGATGATAAAGGTAAACTATTCTATATTGTACATTAAAATATTAAAACATTTTTTCCTTAACTATAAAATTAGGTTATTAATTTACTGTTGATATTGTGAAACTGTTACAAACAAGTCACATGGGAAAGCATCAACTCTTACAATACCAGCTAGGACATTATTGTAAATATTTTCATTACAACAAGCAAAGGTTTCAAAGCAGATGCCACCTCTGTGCTAATGGAATTATTTTTATTCACCTCTTGATTTATAGATATGGCTAGCCATAATTCACAGACTAATTTTGCTAATTATATCCACTGATTGTCAGTGCCAGGAAACATTAATGTTCCCAAAATAAAGGGTAATTCAGCAAGTCTCCATTATGATATTACATGTGTACACATGCACAAACACAGACATACGTTTGTAGCCCAATTCTTCTTGACATAAAAAGGGGCAATTCCCACTGACGTCAAACTGAACAGCAGGCACAGAACTGAAAGTCTCTCTTGGCCTCCTGGTTTGTTGACTGAAGGTTAATTTGAGCAGCGCTTTGAGGTAAAATTCGGGTCTAATCCACAAGGGAACTGGTGACTACACTGAAAACCGAGGTGGGCCAATTGACCATCCTCAAATGGTGGCAATTAAGTAGAACTACGAATATGGGCTAATCCTGTTGCTTGTTTTGTAAAAATAAAATAAAACCTGAAAAATATGTTATTCTTCTTTAGTTTGGTGGTCTGTGCATGTTCCAGGGCAGCTTTTTTCAAGTATCAGTATGCTTGAGACGAAAAGAATAAGACAAATTTTCTGAACAGGCCAAGTTGGCCATAAGACTGTTCAGTACAAAGGGTCAGACTCTGCAGAGGAAGAGGTAATTACTTTAACCAAACAAATTTCATCTGGTCTGCTGCACAATTTGTGCAAACTGCTAGAGGGCAAAGGTGCAGACTGGCAGGTGTGATCTGCCGAAAGTGGTAATGAAAATATGCAACGGCATAGTTTGTCTAGCAGAAATGGTGTTAAGTGTCATGAAACAGGCAGAAGAAAAACCTACACCAGATTCCAGACCTTTCTGAAAATGAACATTTTCCGTTTACCGGTGGAATTACTTGTGGAATTACCACAGCTGATGCAGACATCTATGAAGATGTCAAACACAAGTGATGATATACAGTAGACACACTGCGGAAAATAATTTGTTTATAGGTGAGATATACGGCATATATATAAAAATGGTTTGATCAAATCATGATTCAAAAGCACATTACTGGGCAAAATCTTTCTTCTTACCTGCACAATTCATTCTCTTCACACATGTGGATTACATTCAGACATGATGGGGGTGGAACTGCAGTAACCGCACAGGGCTTGCCATGGAGAAGTTCTTTGGCTCTGTGGCAGGATTCATCAGGCTGGATGCAATCACAAAATGTCATCATTTGGGCAACTTCAAAAGGCATGTTTTCATAGAAGAACCTTATGGCCGTTTGACATTCTTCCATGTTGCACTTACTTACTGAGCAAACCTTAAGGTACAGGGACAACTGTTTGTTACATACTTCATCTTCAACACACTCCTTGTTCACATCCAAACAGGTTCTGTTTGCTGCGTATGCTAAAAAGAATGACAGTTTTTAAAATGAAATCACAAGAAAACCTTTCTCAAGTGATAATTGGTAGTCATCCTGCCTGCAACATTCCCATGAAAACCAAGTTTGACTCCCAAAACCTGATCCAGCTTTTGCAGCATTGCCTCTTTTAAGCTCATTGTGTGATCTTCTTACTTCTCCCTTCCACAGCTTAGCCCTCACAAGCAACTCTTCTGCAAGTTTCTGCCCTGGCAGATAAATAAGGGAGAAGAAAGTGAAAGCTAGCAAGATGGAAGTTTCTTCATGCTATGTAACAGTTTCTGGAAGCTAGTGGCTACCTGAAACTGCTGAAATCTCCAGCATGCAGTCTTATTTTAGGCCATGTAATAAGTAATGTAGAAGAGAATATAACTGGCATTTCTCTGCTTTTAAAGCTAGTTTGTATATTTCTAGCATATGCTATAAACCTTCCAAAAAGTTCTAGGTAATTCTGACCCTAAAATGTTTACAGGATAATATTTGCCTTTGTAAATTTAACAGGATCAGGATTGTTACCTGACATTTTTGTATTCTTATCTACCCAGTAGCTTAACTGAAAATTTGTTGATGCGTTACGGTCTAGACAAGTGGCCTGCGTGGTGGGTGGGGAACTGGCTGACAGGCTGCACCCAGAGGGTGGTGGCAAATAGCTCCTTTTCAAACTGGCAACTTGTCACAAGTGGGGTCCCCCAGGGATCAATACTGGGCACACCACTGTTTAATATCTTCATAGGTCATCTGGATGGTGGGATCAAGTGTACCTTGATGAAGTTTGCTGATGGCAGCAAAGTGAGTTGGGAAATGGACACTTCAGAAGGGAGAACCACCCTGCAGGAAGACCTGGGTAGGCTGGAAGAGTGGGCTAACAAGAACCTTATGAAGTTCAACAAGGACAAGTGTAGGGTCTTGCACCTGGGAAAACATAATCCAGGAGTGCAGCACAGATTGGGATCTAGCTGGCTGGGGAGCAGCTCTGTGGAAAGGGACCTGGGGGTCCTGGTGGACACCAAGCTCAATATGAGTGAACAGTGTGCTGCTGTGGCAAAGAAAGCCAACGGGATGCTGGGTTGCATCAACAAGGGCACCACCAGCAGAGATGAAGAAGCCATTATCCCCCTCTACTCAGCGCTTGCCAGGCCACACCTGCAATACTGTGTTCAGTTTTGGTCCCCACTATACAAAAAAGGTGTAGACAGGCTGGAGGGGGTCCAGAGAAGGGCCACCAAGATGATCAAAGGACTGGGAAGGCCGCCATATGAGGAAAGGGTGAAAGAATTAGGGTTTATTCAGCCTTGAGAGAAGAAGGCTGAGGGGAGACCTTATCACCATGTTCAAGTATTTAAAGGGTGGCTACAAAGAAGATGGAGACTTCCTTTTTACAAGGAGGCACATAGAAAAGACAAGGGGTAATGGGTACAAGTTACTTCAGCAAATATTCCAATTGGACACAAGAGGAAAATTTTTCACAACGAGAAATATAAGCCATTGGAATAATCTCCCCATGGAAGTGGTGGATTCCTCATCATTGGACACTTTTAATATTCAGCTGGACAGGGTGCTGGGCCATCTTGTCTCGACCATACTTTTGCCAAGAAAGGTTGCATCTTTGAGGTCCCTTCCAACCTGGTATTCTATGATTCTATGATTCTATGTTGGATCTATTGACTCCCTGCTCTTCAGTAATTTGAATGAAAAGTATTCATTCAGTTATTAGGATTCATAAGTAAATCAGACTTACCTTGTTTGGAGAGAGCAGATAAACTCCATTGTAATTTTGTTTCTGTAATAATATTGTCTAGAACAAAAATATACGGATACAGGCATAAGTGATAAATCATCTTAGCTTAGTTTTTAACGTTAAAGTATTGGCTGTTTTGCTGGCATAGTGCTGGTATTAAAAAATAAACAAGAATAAAACAAATTAACTTGACCAAATAGGACCTGTCAGCTTGTTAACAAACTCTAAAATCACTGTTACGTGTATTCCTGAGTTTTGGGGTGAAAGCACAGTTTATCAATGGCTGCTGATAACATTCTTTACATAATTATAGATCCTGTGAGCTCAAGAAGAGTTTTTAGAGCTGCTCAGCACAGTACAAAGTCAGATTTTTTGTGAATAAATAAAGGCCAGAGGTCTTAATGTATTCATCAGTGCACCCAGTTTTCAAGCTCAACTAACTGCTCGTCATGATCTAAAGTCAAGGCAAGCAGACAATTCTTGCTATTAGAAAAGTATTATATTGTTTCTAATTATAGTGTAATACTAAAAAGGGACTGATTTGGATCAGGTTGTATCAAATTAGCACATTGAAGAACAACAGTATTTGCACTCAGGCTACCATTTTTCTATCAAATTATTCATTCATGTCTAAATAAGCTTCTTACGTAGATATCCTGTTTCCGACGTTAAACTGCAAATGATTAAGAAAACCTTTTTCACAGACTTGTGTGCACTACTGTTACGTATGAAAGCATTCAGACTGCTGGAATACCACTAACCTGTGTCGGTGTCCTGATTTTCCTCCTCCTCCTCCTTCTCCTCCTCCTCATTTTCACTACCTGCTGAAGCTCGGCTCTCTTGAGAGTATTGTAAACAAGGGTTGTTAAATATTCCCTTCCATATTTTAACGCATCTCATCTGAAGTGGCTCTGGGCATTTGCACCCTCCCAGCACTGTTTTCCTCAGTTCTTTCCACACTGACAAACACTCCTGGTTGACCACCGGAATCCTGCATTTTGCCGCCTCTGCCTGGCACGCTCGCTGGAAGCGCTTATACAGCAAAAAGCAGTAAGGGTCCTCTCGACAGTGTTGTTTTGCAATATTGCAATCGTTCTCTAATCCTTCCGGGTGTCTTTGGTCTTTGGGGTTTCTGTGTTGCCTGAAACTCAGTTCAGTATCTGATCTTGAGGAAGTTTCCAAATCTTCTGTGCAAATAGGTACAAACAGATATAAATCAAACGGAGGATGGAGCATCATTACTGGTCAGCTCAAAACAAATTCAGGAAAAGGATAATTGCCTTAATACAATAAAATTAATGAAACAGCCCTAGCTTGATTCTGAGCTGTATGTAAATACATAATTACTTCAGAGTCTTGCAGACTAATGAATCTTCCTCATGCTTACTGTGTCCTGGTAGCTGTATAATACGGTCTACTTTAACAATTCAGCTGCTAACAATAATATGAGGAAGCCCTCACTAAAATTACTGCATAAAGGGATCAATCTCACATAATTTTAACCACCTACAGACTGGACACATCATGGATTATCATCTTAATTAATTGCATAATTTGTAAAGAGAGGATGGCAATTCCAGAAGATGGTTCATTTGTTACCTAAAACAGTCATTTAAGTTAGACAGGGAGAATTACTCCTGAAAATATTTATTACTCCTGAAAATAATACCATAAGCTATCATCTGTAGGTAAAACTGATACTAGTGTAACTCTGTCCAGACTTACTGGTGAGAAATATACTGGTGAGAAACGTAATCTCAATCAGCAAAAATTATAAAATTACTGCATTTTTCTAGAAGCAAAAGCAACTGTTCCAAGGACATCAACATCGGGTTTTAGATACCCACTCTTCTTGTTTGGGGCAAGGAGTAACAGATCAGGATGTTATTATTTCCCCTGCAATAAAGCCATATATTCTACTACTATATGATGAACGCTGATTGATGCCAGCAGGGAGTGGTGGATCAGTGCCAGGAATCAACCCTGGGGCTCACTTTCCAGGCTCACATTCACTGGCTGATTTTACCTCTCTTTCTTACATCAGCTTTGCTAATCGTTACTCCAGGAGACATTGGATCAGAAACTGCAAGCATTTCATGCACCAAGTAATTCTCAATTATTGAGAATTACTATCTCAAGATAGGCTTTCTGAAGGGAAGAGAGTTCTCAGAACAATAAAAAATAAATTTAAAGGAGCTGGGCCTGTTGGTTACAATAGAATTTTAAAAAGGATGCATTTTATATATTATGTACAGCTTTAGGAAGGGAGTAACTGTGTTTCCTGCATCCAGTAACCTCTCCTAGATGCAGTGAAGATGTGCCTGTAACACAATGTGACACAATTGCACAGCTGCGCATCTCCATTCACTCACACTCCCACTCACAAGGTGGGTGGATGTGGCTCTGTACATAACATAGATCCAGCGGTGCTCAAGCCTCCTCGGGCAACAAGTGGCCCTCAGCACACATCGTATTTCCACTCTTGCTTTCCACTGGATTGAGCAAGACCTTTAGAAGCCATTTGAATTTCTCACATGCGTTTTATTGGTTTTGTTTATTTTAAAACAGATATGGCATTGCTTTCATATGCACGTTGGAGTGCGAATATCATAGAAAAGACAAAACTATTTTTGGGGGGGAATTATCATATTTGAGAAATATGCAAAGAAACTTGAAGACAGTTAAAATGAGGGTTACAAAAGTATATTTTTCTTTTTGCTCTTCATAATTAAAACTTTATGTTTAGTTACCTTTATTAATGCTGCACTGTTTCCCAAGCAAAGTCGTGATGCTACAGAAATTGTCTGTAGTGCAGACACAGTTTTTAAATTCTGGGTATTCATCAGCCAGGACCTGGATGATTCTATTACATCCAATAGCGTCTTCTGCCTCGCATCTATTACCTAGAATTCACCATTAAAATTATAATGTTGTTAATGTTTATAAATGCTTAAGGGATATGGTTACATAAAACAATTCAATTGAAGCACAAAAATAATATGTTTTTCCAAGAGAAGATGGTTTGAACCTAGGTTTGTTTGAAAACCTGTCATGATTTACAAATTTTGAATAATATTCAGAGCGATATAATAAAGTTGTGCTACAATATTGCCTTCTTTTATTTAATCTGACCCATTGCCAGAATATATGTTTCAGTTCTCATTTCCAAAGTATGTAATACCTTAAGCTCATACCTTTTTTTTTCTAGGTACAGAAACCAAACTAAACAGAGGTACAGAGACCAAACTAAAAAGGTGCACAGGAGTTGAGGGGCACATCCTGAACTGACGCACTGAGACACTCACCTGGATCCTGTGTAGAAATTAGGTGCCTGGTACAGGGACAGGAATTCACAGGGCAGGGTAAGGTACTGCCACATAACAGAGGAAAAGAGGGGATGTAGGAGGGCCTAAACCAGAACACAGTCCCGTGATAACGGTGATGCTAACCCCATCCAGAGGGATGCCAGATCTGGTTCAGATCCCTCACTCACATGAGGATGGCACAAGCCTACAAATGCCTGGCTATTTGGATATGCCCAGGGACTGCTATGCTATAGAACAACTTCACTGCCTAAGTTTGGCAATGACAACAAATTCAAAGTAGTTCAAGAATATTCTGATTATTAATTTTTAAATAATAAAAATAAGGGAGCAGTTAACACAAAAAAAAATATGCAGAAGCCTTAGTTTGCCAGTCCAGTTTCAAGCCCATTACTTGTGTGTGCACTTGGACTCGATGACAAAGACACTCACACAGGCTGTCAGGACATATTTTCCTTGTATGTGTAGTAAAAATAAAGAACGTGTACTAGTTTGTGGTACAAAGGTAAATCAATTAACCCTTTACTTTATGGACTAAAAGGTTTTAGAAATATTTCCTTATTTATTATTGCTTAAGAAAGCTAGAAGTTACTTAAGAAATTTAGATAAGAAGCAGTTTAATACCATTTAAGAAATGTTTATTTTGTGAAAGCCATGGTCTGCCTTTTCAAAACAGGTACGCGGGCCCCCAAACCAGCGCGTTTCCTCTCTTCGCCTGATAGATATTAAGTATCTCACAACATTTAAGATAAGGACTATGTGCTTCACAAGATTGAGGCTGGTCACGGGGCAGCATGAGGATGGGTCTTAGTCTACGGAGCACATATGCTGTTGTCTCTGCTTTGTCAATGGCGATGTCTGGCTTCCTGCCTTGCTGCTTCCCCGGTGACTAGTGCGGAGCAGCAGAGACCACGCGCTCCAGTAAAACTGCAACGCTAGCAGCCGTGTGTTACCGCCGCCGCGGACAAGCTTTAATGTGATTAGAGTTTTAACGTCATTTATATGTTGTTGACACAAATAGCAGTGGAAGGCAGTCCAGGCGAAGGCCTGCAAGAGGAAACAGTGCATTTTGCCCGTGCCTGAAGGAATGAGGATCAGCTATTCCGGCACGCTCATCCCCATCCTGCCACCCCAAAAGCCTTTTTCAAAGAGTGTCTGCATTGCCCTCTCTCCAGCTGCTGTTGCTGACTAAGGAGGGTTTGACGATGTGTTAAAATGTGCACTGCTGCAGGGGGATGTCGCCGTACAGTAAGAGCCACAGTTCCCAGCCTCTGCTCCTGCTTCACCTCTTGTATCAGCAAAGGAGGAGGTGATGGTGGCCAGGCTTGCCTGTATCTCTCCAACCCCATCTCCAACTTGCCTTCTGCGTTTTCAGAATTAGAGCATGACCCTGACCCTTAACCCTCACGTGTCTTTATTTTTCCAGTAGCCAAGGAGCTCAGGAGATCTACTGAATGTCAGAGACATAGAACACTCCCTGGCCATAAAAATAGGGTGGAAAGTACACGGTGACATGGGAACTATTGAGGGTCATGGAGGTAGATGGGTGGATACTCTATATTTTATCAAGTGAGTAAGGGATAATAAAAGAATTTCAGGAGAAAATTTCAGGAGGACAAATTTCAGGGGTAGAAAAAGAGCAATGATGATCAGGAGGGGCTTGCGTAAAAATTAGCTAATTTACAAAATCTATGACTGCCTTCTTCAAGGCCCTGAGAACACTTCAAGGATGGAGGTGAGTAAAGGTAGGAGAACAAGAAACACAAATCCCTGTATATTTTATGCAGCCTCACTTAGCTCATCTGTCTTCATGACACTAAGTTGTGGTCAGGAGTCACGCACAGGGGCTGTGTTCAGAGTGGCCCCGTGCGCAGTGAACACACTGCTCTGAATCACGGCAGCTGACAGCCAGGGGCTGAGAGGTAGGTTGAGGGGCTATGAACATACAAAGGCCATAGATAGAATCAGGAAGCACATCAGATTTATGGGGGTCCCTTGCCCGGCCTCTTGAAAGCTGTGTAGAAATAACCTATTATCAGTATTGGTCTGTTTGTACACTGTGTTTATTCAGCTGTGATGAACAGCAGAAAATATTTTATTGCTGGTTTTCAATTATTGTTGCTTTACCATTGATTAGTTCTAGGTAATATATTTTAGCTTATACATATGCTTCCAAGGCATTTACAAAAAATGCTCTCTGACCTAATGCTTGACAGCCATTATTCATAATTCGATTTCTTTATATGTACATAATTTATGTACATGGGACCAGAGATAGAAGCATGACAGAGTAGAAGTTGACATTTCCAGGGTGATAATGTCTGTTTTTGCTCAGTCAGCTCTTTGGTGACCTCAATGGGAATTGCACCTGAAGACTGCAGAGGAAAGTACTGGGTTTTCCCCTCTAGCACTGGTGAGACCACATCTGTAGTGCCGTGTTCAGTGCTGGGCTCCTGAGGACAAAGAGGGGCATGGGCATACTGGAATGACTCCTGCAAAGTGTCACAGATGTGATTAATGAACTGGAGCATCTGTCCTACGAGGAGAGGCTGAGAGAGCTGGGATTGTTTAGCCTGGAGGAGAGAAGGCTCAGGAGCGTAACAATACACATATCCATGTGTATAAATACCTGATGAGGGGGGAGTGAATAATGCAGGGAGAGAGTCCTCAGTGGTATCCAGTGACAGGACAAGAAGTACAAGAAATTCCATTTAAAGGTCAGAAAAAACTCTTTTAATATGATGGTGGTCTAACAGCGGAAGAGGTTGCCCAGAGGGGTTTTGATGCCTCCATCATTGGATATATCCAAAATCCAACTGGACACAGTCCTGGAAGATAGCCTGCCTGAGCAGGGGGTTTGGACTGGATCTCCAGAGGTCACTTTCAACCTCAATGTTTCTGTTATTCTAAGAAAAATAAACTTTTCCAAATCTAATTTGAAATGTGATTCCTTAATATTCAAGAGATTTGAGATTTTTTTTTTTCTTTGAACCCAGATGTTTCCAGTTTTGAAAAATTAAGAAAATGTGTACTCATGGTTAAATCAGAGCTCAGAAATTTCTGGGTTTTTTTCAGTGAAATAGCAGAAGAAAAAAAACAGAAAAGCCCAGATCTTAAAATCTTCATTCTGCAGTGCTGAAACATTTTTGACATTTGCAAAGTGAAAAGTTTTGATTCCATCAAAATCAAACATTTCAGTCTTTTCCATCCTGACCTGGGAGCTGACTTATAGACATTTTCACACCCCCCTCTTTTTTTTTTTTTTTGCTGTATTTTGGCACAGAAGAGGAAACGGAAGAAAGACTGGACTCAGAGGACCATAAACTGACACTCTGAAAATGCTGCTGTAGTGGTAGGGGAGAATTGATGGACAGTTTGACAGAGAAAGCAGTGACTCAGACAGTTGTGTGGAAACTGTCCCCAAACCTGTTCTGAAGAACAAAAGATGGAGGTCTTGATAATACACACATTTAACTTGGAGGTTACAGCCTGAGGGCCTGAGTTATAGAACTCATACCACAGAGTAGGAAGTGTAATTATCGTTTGTAGTTAGGTTTTTCATAAAGAAACTAGCAAAAGGAATATTTGCCCCATTGACTATTGCCTCCAACTAACACGCTCATGCTCAGCACTGAAGGGACTTTTCCATTCCTACAGCTCATCCATGAAGTTTTTAGTCTTGCACATGTAGAGTACTCTTTACAGACAGTATGATGTTCTTACTAATAACGCTGCTGGTAGATTTTCCCTTGCTGTTTCTGTGGGCTCTCTCAGAGGTACCATCAGGGGTCTTACTGTGCATTTACACCCTCTGTGGTCATGGCACCTAATAAGCATCTTTAGAATAATTTGTCCTAGACCAAACGCAATATCTGAGTGCCGTGCAATGCTGGAGAGTCCTTGCCAAAGGCTATTATCCTAAGGAAATATACAGATGCAAAACCAAACAAGCAATCACAAGATAAATTTATTTTCAGAAGGTTTCTCTGACCCAGTTACAGATACCATTAATATGAGTGAATAAGCACATAGGACAATAAGTGAGGGAAATGGCATATAATGGACATATAATGGCATATAATGGACAGTGCAATAAATCCAAAGGGGAGACCACAGAAGTCATCATGCTGGCGTACTTCATCGGGTTGCGGGGTACGATGAAGAATAGACTACAGTACAAATCCTGATCTTTATGTCAAGCAGTCTTGGTACTAATGCCTTTGTGAATGATGTGAGAGAAGTAAATTCAGCTTCTTCTGATTTGGGAAGAGGTTTGGTTCCAGAGAACTCATCTTTAGACCACTGTCTTGAGCCTGAAAGTACTGCATATTCCAATACGTTTTTTCAAACAGTAGCCATGTCTTTTGAAACTGTTCCACTTCACATAAAATATTTAAAAACTCAATAGAACATAAGCTGAAACCCACTTCCTTTGGGGACTGTTGTAACTATTAGGTTATCATGTATTTTTCATTTACTGTCTGTTCTTAAAAGTATTCAGCCATTCTGTGCAAAGCAGATACGTAACCAGAACAGGACACACTAAGAAGGACCCCTCAGAATATTTTCTGCTCTGATTATTTTAAATACTGCCTTGTGACTTGAGACACTTGGGTTCAAATCTATGCAACAAATCAGACAGACATTCTAATAGAATGCCTCAGAGAGGCAGATAGCTCACACTGCAGGCGGATGTTCTAGTAATGGGCTATTGACCATGAAGTCAGGCAGCATCTTCTGCTGCCTGGCTTCCCACACAGACCAACCATGAGAGCGGGTCCTGACATCAAGACAGACAGAGGGACATTCACTTTATCAACTCTGCTGCAGCTGAGGCTCAGAACAGATTGTGGCATCAGGACATGGCTGGTTTTGTTCCAATAGTGTCAATATAAGGAGAGGGAGGTGTCCACGGAGATATAGACACCTCTGATTCCCAGTGATGGAGAACCTGCCTTACGGAACAAAGTTGCTAGAAATGGCATTTATGTACCTAAATACCCTTGGCTACATTTATGAACAGGACCAAGGCATGGGTTAGTCTAATGGCAAGTGACTGTGTCTACACTGCTGCATTTCTGCATGGCACCCAGTCTGGACCAAGCCAGGTATAGACTGTGAAGATAGCGTGGGCCTGGAGTCACTCCCAAAAGGTGGTTTTGTACAGCCAGTGTGGGTGTAAGACAGTCTCAGTTGTATGGATACATGCTGCCCCATGACAGTTGAACTCAGCACCAGAAAACTGTCCCTGGCCCATTTTATTTGCTGGTACTGATGTAGCCTGGGCAGATCAAGGCCTTTGACATTTATCAGTCAACAAAGCTGTCTTTATTAGCTTAGTCTAATGACACTAGCACTCTGTACACTCTTCTTCTCCCTTGCATATTCACAGCACCTGGCAAGTGAATACTCAACATTTAACAGCCAGGTCTTGGAGAGATTTAAAGAAAGAGAGAGATGGTGACCGATACCCTAGATTTGTTCAAGAAGATAATAGGCCTTCAGAGCAAGGAACATTTTCGTCTGAATGACACCAGAGATTAGGATGAGTTTCAGGTCAAATTTACAGGTCAAACAACCTCCCACTTAAAACATACTTTACTTGGAAATGATGCACCAGGTGTTGGAAGTGCAATAAACAGAGACAGAGACTGACTTTCTGCTTTCATTTATGTGAGAATCTGTTTAACAATTCAAGGATGTCACATTGTAATCTGCACTTTATCGTACCATCACTCCCTGCAAGTGAATCACTCTGACGTGTAGGTATTATTCACTGAATAAATACAATGTGCCTCCCTACAACACAACTGTCTTTGAGGCATGATTTATTTGATTTGGTTCATATTCTAATACAATATTTGGAGATTATTCTAAGTAACTACTACATTGTTTTGGGTATCGTGTGAGATCATAAAATCATAGAATCATAGGATGGTTTGGGTTGGAAGGGACCTTGAAGATCATTGAGTTCCAACCCCCCTGCCATGGGCAGGGACACCTCCCACCAGACCAGGTTGCTCAAAGCCCCATCCAGCCTGGCCTTGAACACTTCCGGGGATGGGGCATCCACAGCTTCCCTAGGCAACCTATGCCAGTGCCTCACCACCCTCAGATTGAAAAATTTCTTCCTCATATCTATTCTAAATCTCTCCTCTTCCAGTTTGAAGCCATTCCCCCTTGTTCTATCACTACATGCCCTTGTAAAAAGTCCCTCTCCAGCTTTCTTGTAGGCCCCCTTCAGATACTGGAAAGCTGCTATAAGGTCTCCCCAGAGTCTTCTCTTCTCCAGGCTGAACAACCCCAACTTATCACCTTAGTTAAGAGACAGTGTGACTGTTACTGAAAGTAGCATTGGCCACTGTCAAAGATTTCAGAAGTTGACTGTCTTTTGCCATCAAAATTTGATCTTTGAAATCTCACTGACTTCATTCAGTTACTACAGCAATATGATGATGACCTATGAATATGCAACCATTCAGCAATTCAAAATAAAGCTGTGTACACCAGAAAGAATTACCTGAAATATTGCAGACCTCTTCAACAACATTCCAGACACTCTCACATCCATTTGCAGCATTTATACATTGCTCCCTCAAGTGCAGGCAGTCAGTAGTCTGGGCAGTAGATATACTTGAGAAGTACATGAACAACACTGTAAAAACAGAATATAATGACTATTTAATATAATAGATATTGTACTGACCTTTTCATTTACACTTAGATTATAACAATATAATTTACTGTAGTTTATCTATAGATTCAATTTTTCTACCAAGTTGCTTTCTAACAGAATAAAACTTTTCCTCAGTTTCACAACTGGAAAATCACATTTACATTTTAAATTTTGAAAGTTGCAGTGTGACGTATTTTGTATTGTTTTCACCTCAGTATTAGAACATCAACCATAGCAATATATGACATCAGTCCATAGATATATAGAAATGACTGCAGTTCTGAGGCCCATAATAAATCATAGAAAGGAAGATAGTATAAAATTCAGAGGAAACAGCTTTTTATTTGGACTGCAATTTCATTAGGCTAGAGACTACACAGGAATTCCTATGAATAGACCATGTGAAAGATATTTGACAGCTACACAACTGTTAGATAATAAATGAGATTTTATTTCAAAATACAGTACTCTTCACCCTCTTTTTTTTTACTTCACAGATGCATCATTTCTTGAAAGCAACCCCCACCTTTATGTCTTTATCTGCTTCCCTGAGTGCACTGAACCTAAAGGCCATGTTAATTGCATAAAAAAGTTCTGAAACTGAAGACTGATACGGAGGTCTCAAGGTAAAGAATTTTAAATCAGCACCACCTCTGGCTTATCAGTAGAAAATTAAATTGGTTGTCTTGCTAAGAAAAGACAAATCAGTTGGGGTTTATCTCTTTCATCAACATTCCCATAGTAACACAACCTCTAATTTGTAACCATGTGTCTTAATTTTCTATAAAATTAAGTTTCAGACACTGATTTCAGGCCTTATCAAACTAGTTGCTGAACACCCGATGGGAGTGTTTTCCTTAGGTATTGAAGGACACAGCATCTTCCAGATGAAGTGTCCTTTTTTTTCCTTATGTTCAGGAAAGCTCATATGGAATTTGAGGAATTTCCAGCACTGTTTAATTCCTTAAACATCATCTGCAAGAGGCATGAAATATTCCCTCAGGACTTGTCCAGAACCTGTCCAGAGAAATTAAATGCTTCCAATGATACATGTGAGAAATAAGAAATTAAATATCAAATATCTCTTTTAATAATCTTAAAAAGCCACTATTGTTTAGAGGTTTATTGCATCTGGAAATTATGCTTACCTGTGATATAATGGTGCTACCACTGGGAACACTTTCCAGACCCATATTGATAAAGATGAAGCAACATTTAATGCTTTATAACTGACAAGTGCAATAGCATCTAGTGTAGCTAAGAGACACAGAAGAAGCCACATGTGTTTACTATAGCTGGTGCTAATCCTTCCCCAGTTGTGCATATTCCTGGCAGTTCTCGGATCTATGCAGGGCTGGTTGTGATTTCAGTGATTTCCAGCCTGAAACACTCTTTTAGACTGCATCTGTCGGTCAGCCTGGAAGACTGATCGATAGAAACAGCTCCTGCCACTTGAGGAATGTGCAGCTGGCCCATGCATAAGGAAAATTTTGGCTCGTTATGACAACATTTTAGTCCTGGGACTGTGTCCGAAAATTCTTTCTAATTGTGAAATTACTCACTATTTATTCAGATGACAGAGGGAAAAAAAAAGTTGCCAAATACCTTACAGGTGAAAATGACTGCATATGTAAGACAATAAAAAAATTACAAACCCAGGAACTTTTTAAGAAAAGGTATTTTGCTGGATGACCATTTACCTATTTTGTAGGTGCTACACAATGGAAGATTTATGCATCTGATTAGGATCCGCAGCACAAAGACTCTGTGCTGTCTCCCTCCAGTTAAGACAGCTTTTGAGAAGCAGTGGCTGAAAATGAATAGTCAAAGTAGGATGGATTGAGCAGCCAATTAGCAGCTCCTGCTCCTTTGTAAGGATTATTTCAGAGTGAAACCCACCTGGAAACTGTGCCCACAAAAATGAGGAGATGCTTTTGCAAAATAAAGAGCTGAGTGGGATAATCTATGATTGAAGCTAATTCAGTCTAAGAAAGGGCTTCTCTAGATCTAATGATGCGTTATGGATGGGTCTTCTGTTTCCTCAGCAGTACACAGGGCATACTGTTGCAAGCATACATGAAACAAATTGGCCTATATGATTTTAGAATCCAGTACACCGCAGCTTATACAGTTGCTTAAATTGACAGTTATTACCTTAGTCATTCACTTCAGGCATTTAGTGTTTGGAGTACTAAGTAAATGTCTTCTATTTGGAAGAGTTCAGGAGATCTAGAAGTTAGTTTGTAGCTAAAACTTCTAGTTTGTAGCCAAAACTTATAGAGGGATCCACTTTGACATGAAGGCACATAAATTTAGGTTTCTACAGGTGTCTGCATTTTTGAACAGGTGGCTATTGGTTCACTGGGTAGGTGTAAAATTCCCTGTTCTGAAGAATTTGGTGTCTAAAGTGGAAAAGGGAGAAAAAATTACATTTTAGCACCTTAATTTTGCAGATTGGGAACTGGGGAATGGAGGAATTAGTGTCTCTCCCAAGACTGCATAATTACTATCAGGCACATAATAATTAATAATGGGAAATCAAGCTGTGGTTTCTATCCAATGGTAAGAGCAGCAAGATAGCTCCAAATGAGAAAGGCAAACTATATTTGAATGTAGTTTGAATACAGTTGAAAAATGATAAAGGACAACTTCACTCTAACACAACCTGGGTGGAACTACCGACAGAATGTTTCTAGCAGTGGAGTATGAGTTTAGAGTAGTGGGATGTTAAAGAGGGAAGCAGCACGTATACAATACGTGGAGAGGGGAGAAGGAGAATAAAAGAAATTAAAATATACTTGTTCTCATTGTAGTCTCTTCTACCAAATCCTTCTGTACCAGCTTTGTTGATTTTCCCTTTTTCTCCATTCAAACCCAAAGGAAAATGTCAATAGCCCTCTGTGTAGCACTGCCAGCACTAAATGCTTTCCACTTTGCAAACAAGTGGCTGTTTATTTAGACAAGGCATCCCATTTGTGGGTCTCCTCGCCAGTTCAACTTCTTCTCACTGCTGGCACTGGCAGCCCTTGCTACCCTGCCTTACCTCCCGCTTCAGACATGCTACCTGGTGCCGGGCTGAAGAAGTCTGTGCCACGCCGAAGGGCCCGGAGGTTGCACACCAGTGCGAACCCCAAACAGGTACCAGCTAGCCCCCGCCGTGAGGCTCCCCAGCAGAAAGAGCAAGGGATGGAGCTGTAAGGGGAACGCGCCGAGAGAGAGAGAGAGAGAGAGAGCGAGAGAAGAGAAGCCGGGGCGAAGCGAGGGTCCTGGCGATGCTGAGGGCTGCCTCCCTCCCCGCCTCCCGCCGCACTTACCGAGGCAGAGGAGCGCGGCCATGGCCGGCCGGGGGCGGCTGCAGCTCCGCGCCGAGCGGCGGGCGGCGGGCGGCAGGTGCCGGGGGGCGGGCGGCTCCGCCTCTTCAGCACCCCGCCGCGCGGACAGCGCCCCGCCCGCCCGGGGCGGGCCGTGGGTGTGCGCGGCGCCCGGCGGGGCGGGGCGGGGCGGGCACCCTTCCCGGGAGAGGGTCGCGTCGTCCTCGGCCCTCCTCTTGCGGTCAGGGGCGGTGGGTGATGCTGTCCCCCTCGCGCACCCCTCCCCGCCCCCGCGAGCTTCCTCCGCCGCCGCTGTTACACGCTTTGCTGCCGTTTCTCCGTTTGCCGCAGTGGCGAAGGTGGCGTGCGTCGAGATGCGACGTGGTTCTTCAGCATTTTTCACAAGATTTGGCACTCCCTCTGCATTCAGTTCCCACTTGACTTCCAGAGAAACTAACAGAGCAACAGTCTTTGGCTGCTGCCTGTAATCTGTCCGGAAAACGCCTGTTGTTATGTCTGATCATCTTCTGTAAGCACTTTTCCATGCATTTTAGAAGTGAATTTTTTTTGTTTGCTTTCATCTCAGAAGTGGAATAGGATTGTGATCTGTTAAGGAGAAAGAGGAGCTATGGAGCATGTTGGACAGCAGACCAGAGGAAGAAACAACTAGTCTATAGTATAGACCCATACTGGGCTATGGGTCTAACTTCGGGAGTTTCACTAAAATACATCAAAAAACAGTTTGCCATAAAAAAGTCAGCAGCTGACTTGGGTATCTAATAACAAAATAAATCAGCCACAAAGCATGCAATCATACACCTGCTGGTTTCACTGGATGCTTTTTGCTTTTGCACTGGAAGGAGGAAGAAACAACAGATCCCTATTGATTTCTCCATGCTCCTTGTGACTCTTGTTTTCACAAATTGCTTGTCCCATGCAGAACATTTTTAATCGGATTTGGTCCTTGAATGCTTAAAATAAAAAGATATAAAACATCCAGCATATGTAGCAGAGATGGAGATATTGTGGGTGAAATCCCGTCCCTATTGGCAAAGCAAAACTTGAGCCATGTCAAGATTTTGCTTATTGTTTGTTTAGCTCAGGAAAAGGAAAATTCAATCTTGCATATAACTTATTTTTTAAAAAAACTCAGTTTTTAACTTAGTTAATTTATTATATTCTTTATTTAAACTCTTATTGCCAACATTGCTAAATACTTGTCTTTTTTGTTTTTTTTGAAAGTGTATTCAATAAAAGAAAATGCTATTTCATCCAATATATCCAACACCCAGAAAAAAAGCCTTATTGTCAGGTAAAAGGAATAGCCTGAGAGATGAATATAATTTTAGCTGTGAGACAAATAAAATTTTAGGTTGGAAGGCTAAATTTGCTTTGGCCTTAATCCATTGCAGCAGTAGGCTGCAATGCATCTTAGGGTGAGGGCTGAGTTAAGCTAATTTTTATTGTACTCTCCTTCCTATAAATAAATATCTGAATGGTGGGAGTCAAGAGGATGGGGCCAGACTCTTTAGTGGTGCCCAGCAACAGGACAAGGGGCAACAGGCACAAGCTGGAGCGCAGGAAATTCCATCTGAACATGAGGAAAAACTTCTTTACTTTGAGGGTGGCAGAGCACTGGCACAGGCTGCCCAGAGAGGCTGTGGAGTCTCCTTCTCTGGAGATACTCAAAACCCTCCTGGATGCATTCCTGTCCAACCTGCTCTAGGTGAACCTGCTTTGGCAGGTGGGTTGGACTAGATGGTCCTCTGGAGATCTCTTCCAATTCCTATGATTCTGTGATTCTGTGATAAAACACTCCCCAGGTTAATGACATGCAACAATTTTGCTAATATCAGAGAATAAGATGCTGCCCTCTATGCAGTACAGAGGAGGGAAAAAAAATTACTTTTTTGAGGTGGAGAGGTGGAGAAATTGTCTTGCAGTCATTGTGACTGCAGGGCACAAACATCACTACAGTAATAACAGGAAAGGAGAAAGAGGTTGGGATATGAGACCTCCAAGACTGTGAAATATGTTGAGAGACAGTTTTTCCTAGGTTTTTCTCAAATTTTGTAAAACTAAAGAAACAAATACGTATGAATATTTGCATCAAAAATATTTTTTCTCAAAAAACCAGAAATTTTTGAATGAAAAGTCTTTTCAACAGAATAACCAAATCTTTAGCTTGATAACCATATTTAGCCAGTCTTTAGCTTTATAACCATATTTAGCCAGTCTTTAGCTTTATAACCATATTGTCTGCCAAGAATTTGCTAAGACCCATACTTAGAATTTCAAATCTCAGATAACTGACTGTATCGCTTTTGTCTGAAAGATATGCTATTTACTCAACAAAAATCTGGCCTGAGAAAAACCCAGAATTATTTGTCAATGAATGTCTCATCTCTTATTTATATTCTCCACACAAAAAAGTACTGTTAAATCAAAGTTACGGCCAAAAAGAAGTTCCTGGGAATGTCAGAATATTTTAATATTGGAGATCAAAGTAAAAATAGGAAAAGAGAACAAAAGAGAAATTTTTCTTTTACAAAAAGAAAATTAAGGCCAGAACCTCAATTTCTAACATGTCACAGGAGACCTGCAGGAGCCAAAAATTGCCTATGACTTTTAGTGCTGTTTTTACCTCAGATTAACTAACACGATTTATCCCACTGGCATTAAGGTAGTAGCAAAAAGAAGACAGTTTGTGTTGGCAGGTGGTATTCAAACCTCCTTTAGAAAGATGCTACTTATGTTTTTTTCCATGAGCATCACTAGTATCACTATTTCAGTTCTTTGTTAGCTGGCCCAAGTTAGAAATACCACCCCGTTAATCTCACAGGTACCTGGACAACACACCTGACAAGGCGTGATAATTTTACTGGTCTTCCACAGTCACCCATGACCTTTTATGTTTGAAAAGTATACATACTCCCCTTTTATACTGACAAAGTTTCCTTAGATAACCATTTACTTTCTACATTCTTGCTCTCTCTTCAAGGAAAATCTAAAAATATATTTTCTGAAATGAAAGTATAGGTTTGCAAAATTTTGACATAACTGACATTGTTCAGTAGTAGGTTGAGGCAACATTTTATGGTGCAATTAAATGATTACTGATAATTATTTTGCAGCTAGATTACTATACTAGTTTTTAACTTTTTTTTACTTTTTATTTACTT
This sequence comes from Pluvialis apricaria, assembly GCA_017639485.1. NCBI lineage: Eukaryota > Metazoa > Chordata > Aves > Charadriiformes > Charadriidae > Pluvialis > Pluvialis apricaria. The sequence continues at coordinate 102,569,118 of CM030009.1, forward strand.
ATATCAAAACAAAAGAAAAAATTAAAATACTTTGAAAATTGTGTTTGCCCATTTCTGTAATGCTTTAATTTAGCAGCTGTTTGTCCAATCATTTCAACTGATATAGAAAAATCGTATCTTGTTCCACAAAGTTGAAGAATACTACATTTTCTGTGGTTGAAGAGCAAAAATAGCCTGCTAATGGGAAAGGAATTGCAACAGCTATGAAATGAAATCCTTCTGTACTTGCCACAATGATTTGGGTTTTCTTTTCTTAGAAGAGACAAAGTAAAATAATTTCTTGGAATAACAATGACATAATAGCTATACTCAAAAATGAAGCTTACACATAGGAATATAGGAATTCCTATGATTTTATTTGATGTTTAAACATTCTTTCCATTTAAGTATTTCTTTTTATTCTTTTTTAATAGAAAAAGAATATTCTCTTTTTCTCTTTTAATAGAAAAAGAAAACCTTAATATACAAACAAATGCATGATTTTTCTCTTACTTTACACCAGTGTAAACTAGGAGTAATTGCAACAATGTCAAGTAAAACGGCTGTCGGGGAAGGCTAAAGCATAAAGTGATTAAGCACTGCATAAAACTATGGCTGTCATGATAGACATTACATTGCATGACATTAGGTCAAAGTAAAACCTAGAAAAAAATATTTACATAAGTTAACCAAACAACACCTTGTCTATGTAAAACTGGCTTTTCAGAAACAGTTGAATGGGTGAGAATATCTTCTTTCTATGCCAAATGGTTTTTTACTGAAAAACAAGTCCTCCCTCCCATGTTACCCTTCCTTTTGAAAAATCAGAACTGCAACACAAGAATAGTGCCACAGGGAGATTGTAGCTCGGGGTCTTAGAGATTAGCCTCTTTCTAACTAATAGCCCACGTTCCCCTAGTAGACTAAGTCGCCAGTGATGCACCATCTTCGTTCTTTAAGAAGAAAAATTACAATGCATGCTCGGAAGCCCCAGGCCAGGGAGCTCACCCCATAAATGGAAAATGGATAACTGAGTACTTCATCTACCAGTCCAATGAGATATTAACTCTATAATTTCCAAAAAGAAACATTTATTTTAATTGTTGAGAAGTCAACATTTTCTTGGCATATAAATCTGTTAATTGTTTGTATCATTAGTATTAAATGGCAGCTGAGAGAGAAATTGTGAAAGCAAGCAAGATAACCAATGTTTTCTATTTTAAAGATCCTCAGAGATCTTCTGGAGCAACACTTGCAGGCATTATGGACTAAAATGAGCTACCAAAGTTAAAATGCTCTGTCCTTCAGGGGTGCTGACACTTGTTATTCCTATTGGCCTGAGTAGGAATTTTGAGCTTATAGCACCTTTAAGCATCACATAAGTTTTATTTAAGTAGTTACTTTTTAGGCACTCGAGTCTGAAGAAAAAAAATAATTGGCTGTAATCTTATGGAAAGGTGTATGACTTGCAGCACTTTGGGTTCACGTCTTAGAAGCTTGTCTGTGCTTAGAAAAGTAACCTGGAATCTCCCCAAATCAATCTGAAGTGAAAGTTCCATAATGAACATAGAATTTACTACAAGTGAATTAGCAGAAAAAGAAGTGCAAAATAATTCCCGAATATCACTAGTGCATAAGTAAGCATTCTTTGTAAATAAGTCACTCATTTATAGAAACAAGATAAAAATAAATGATGTTTGAGACTTCTTTCAAATACTTAGAGTTCTTTATATGATACATTTTAGAACATTCCACAGCATCTAAAATATATAAAAATAAATATCTACAGTATTTACAAAGTATGATACAATCCAATCTTTAAAAAGACTTGTAAAGACATGTTCTTTAGCTCATACTGAGGTAAGTAGGTTTCTGTAAGACTGAGAAGAAAGAGGAGAGGCAGTTGTTTTGAAGGAATCCCTTTGTCCAGTTGTTGTAGTCTGTAACACAGCTAAATGCATGTGCCATTCTCTAGTGGTTTTATGTGTATTGAGCCAAAGTCATCCTTGTTGCAACTCCATCGAGGTAAGTTTAGTTATGCTTGGGGCAAATTTGTCCCACTCTGCATTCTCTGTGTTGCCAGTGCCTTCTGCAGAAACCCTCATGGCTTCATCTAAATTTGAAGTCATGTTATCCTGGTATGTGGAGATGCAGTTCCACAGATTTCAACGGGCTGAGCGTACCTGGGATACCTGTAAGATAAAATAAAGATTCTAAGATGATTTTACTGTTTGGATCAGGTAGCTCACTGGCTCACCCTGTGACTGGCACTCTCTGAACACTGTGCAGGTGGTGATCTATTAACAAAATGGTCTGCCAGAAAAAGTTCCAAATTGCACTTGCAAATTTTAAGCAAACACTTCTTGACTGAAGTCTAAGGGGATTTCTGATGCATAAGCCTTGATTTTCTTCCTTTTAAACATTTTTCATGTGCTCTGCTATTTATTTAATATGCATTATTTGGTAAATTGCCCTGTGGTTCCTTATCCAGATGCCACTGTGACCAGCAGAGCACTACAGCTCCCTGTGTACAAGTCAATCATCGAATCACAGAATGGTTTGGGTTGGAAGAGACCTTTAAAGATCATCTAGTCCAACCCTCCCTGCCAATGAGAAAAGGGCAGGCAGGGAGAATAGAATGACGGTAAATAATCAATTCAGAGTTAAACATCATCTACAGCCACACTGTAATCCAGGTCTTATGGCTGTAACCTTGCTTGTGCCATACATATAGGAATGGCAACAATATTGGAGAAGAGCGAACTGAATTCAGGAAAAAACACCCATTCTTTCTATAGTAAGTGAAAAGAACAGGGCTTTTTCAGAGATAATGTATTTAATTTGTTTTAGATACATATTTTAGGAACAGATTAGCATCCTTGGAGATACCAATTTCCTCTGTTATCAATATATAGCTTGTCTAGTCCTAGCCTATAGTGTCTGAGATAACTTCTAGAAAACCAACATTTGTAGGACAGGAGGGCTGAATCCTGTACTTGCAGTCCCTTGGCAATGTTCTGCTTGGGATATAACATATAATGTAAGGAGAAATATCAAATAAAAAAATTATATGTAATTTTCCCATCTATTCACAAAGCTAGGGAATTGCACAATCATTTTCAGTGTTTACCCAGAATTGGGAAAGCTTGAACAACTTCTACCTTTCATTTCAGACTGTGTTCATTTCTTTATCAACCTGTACTGGAGAAAAAATCAAAAGTGGCTTCCCAGCTGCTCCTGAATACACACAATAACCCACCCAACAGGAAAAAGAACAGAAAATGAGAGAAAAAGAAATTAACGTGAATTTCTTATTTGATCAGCCCAACTCATATCAGAATGCATGGTAAGCAGATTCATTTGAAATAGTCAAGGATATTCACGTCCTTCAACCTGTACCACCCAATTTTGGTTATAATATTTATTATAAAATAGACCACAGCTTCAGAGAATTAGCTCTGAGTAGAATACAGCTGTTTATAAACACATTGCAACTCCAGGGAAAATTATTTTCTTACTTTCAGGTATCTGTTTTTTATTTACTTAGGAGTCTAAAGGAAGTAGGGATCTAAAGAAAATACTTATATAAAATATGATTACCTTACACCCTCCCCAACTGCAGCTCAACTTTTGAAATAAATGAGGTGAAATTTTGGTTCATCAATATATTACCAAAGTTGTAGGCATATTCTATAAAATATTTCTTGTAAGTTACTTTCTTACAGTCTGTTCTTAATTGTAAACACCGTTTCTCTCATTGCATTGTGCCTTCAGATTCAAATATTGTTGTATGCAACAATTAAATTTTACTTCCACAGATTCAAAAGAACAGAGAGGACAAATGTACTACCAGTGGGTAACAGGTGCAGTACCATTTGCTGAAAGTGTGTTTATGTTGGTCAATACAACATGTTCGGAAAGTTTTGAAATGTTATCAAAATTGCTGATCTGGGTGGTCAAGGATTTCCGACTCTCTGTACTGGCACGACCTCTGGTGAGCCGTTCATCATGGTGACTGCGAATGCCAAAGATGCAACAAGAAAATGCTGCTTTAAATTCTTCTCTAAATTTCCCTGTCAACCACAAAAAAGACGCATGAAAAAATTGTACTATAAACCGGGTTTCGACAAACTTTATAGATTAGAAAAAAGCAGCTATCTAAAGCAAAATTAACCCAAAACACCCAGATGTTCTTCTAATGCAGAAGCAGGAAATCACAGTTTTAACATCTTGGAGAAAGATAGAAAAAATATAACCTTTGTAAGAAGATATGTGAGGTATGGTATGAAACCTAAATTATTCTTGGCTTGATGGAATGGACAAACTAGAATGAGTTATGAAATCATGTCATGGATAGTCTGTTGATTAATAACATATCTAATAAAAATAAATAATTGAGCAATCGTAGGCTTAAATGACTGAATTATTACTTGACACGTGAAAATGAAGGGCAATGGGTTAATTTGTGTTTCATCTTGAATACATTTTAAAAGAAGATTCAAAGTGTTCTACAGCCCATTAGTCTGCTTTTAGGGCTCAGAATAAATTCTTCAAATCATCCTCACACTACACACCACAAAAAAACTACAGCAGGGAAATGTGTAGTGAGGATTAGTAGACTTTTACCTCCCTGAATTTAGCTGCCAGTTTAGGTCCCGATTCTCCTGTCCACAGCCAAATAAGACAAATACAAACTAAGAGAAATCTATACTAGTGAGTAAACAGCATTCTGGCTGATTCTTTGGCCTTGAACCTAGTTGGCACAGTCTGGTCATGTAAGTGTTATTAAAGACTCACAGCCTCCAAAACCCAACACCTGCAATAAAATGCCAACTGGGGACAGCCCCTGGCCCATGCTACCTCCCAGACCGTATCCGGGGAGTGTTTTGGGGAATGGTAATTGTTTCAGACCAAAGTCATGCCAGGGACTTCTCTACCAAATTAATGGTATGCACAAATTCAAGCACTTGGACTCAGGCCCTGGCACTCTTTAGTTTAGCTATAGGTAGATAGCCTGAAGGTAATGGGATACATCAGGCATCTTGTTCCAAGAAGAGGATCTAGCTCCCACCGGAGGAGCTGGGCTGATGTTAGACAGTCATTAATCTTATTTGCTATGGCTCATTACGTTCAAACTATACATTAAACTTGAATTCTAGGTAACTGTAACTTACCACTGAGGAAGTTATAAATAATAGGATTGGCTGCACTGTTTGCGTATACAAGCCAATGTGAGAATGTGAACCAGGCGTATACAGTTTCTCTGTCATCAGCGTGATTAAACATTCCAAAAACCCTATGGAAAAAGAAAAGCAAACCTGAAAGATGGCAAAATTAGAAATCGTATAAAAAGATTTGGCAACTTCCAGGCTCATTTTATCTCTGATGACCTATTTTCAGTGTCACAGAATAGCTGATTCAACAGTGCTTGCTTTCTTGAGCAAATAAAGTCCTCTCCCCATCCCTCAGTCTCCCAGAGACCATCAGTACTTTACTTTGCAATGGTGCAGATGCATAACTTTTCTCTCAGTAAACCAAAGCCATCTGTTGTCAGATAAGCCAAAAAAAGATGGGAAAAGTTGCTTTTGACCTATGCAAGTCATGGAGGTTCCCAGCTCTAGGCCCACTCTCTGATAAACAGGGGTTCTGGAGTTAGAAAGACACTGACCTGGCCCAAAACCTGAGGCCACAGTAGCAGCTTCTGTCCTCCAGAGAAATCTGTTTTGCTCAGATTCCTTACACCTAACTTTTGCGATTTAAATGAAAATCTAACTACAGGCCTACTCTGCTATTGTAGCTGAGGCAGCCTGTGCAGTTCCTCTATGGTTCAGATCATAGCTGGCCTGAACTGCCTTCTGGAAATACGTCTTTCTCTCCCCATTGCCCACCAAGGGCCTTGAGGATGAAAAGTACTTAAATTAGGCTTCAGCAAAGTGCCAGAATTGAGTGGGATGTATTTAAGCCTTCATATACCAACTTGAAAATGTTCCTTACAATCTGAAATGTTCCTCAAGCACCAAAAAAAGGCTGGTTATTTTTGAGGATATTCAAATCTTCTGCTATATGTCATTATTTATTGGTATTCCAGAAGCCTCGTGAGATTTGACTATAGCAAAGCCTTAGCCTGTCAGGCACAGTACAAAAAAACAGTGTGTAAATAATTATCCCTCAAATGAATAGGAGAGAAAGGGTAAAAAAGCAAAACAGAGCTTCATAAACAAACTGAAGGTTTAGCCTAAGGTCTCAAAATGGGGCTTGGGTTTGAACCCAGCATTTCACACTCCTGGGGGCCAAGACACAGCACGACTCTCTCCCGCTAGCCTTCGGCTGCTGCTTTAGGTAAATGCACTTCCGCGGCTGCATTTACAGCAAACAAGCTGTAATCCCCTGTAAATGACAGGTTTTAATGAGGGGATAGGCTAGATCATTTTCATGAGGAAGAGCTCACAAACAAGAATTCTGCAATCTTCAGTTTGTAGTAGCCTTCAGTTTCAGTACTAGGTTAGATAGGTTAGATATATTTTTCCTTGCAACTGTATGCTTATTTTCCATTTCTTTATTGTGAAATAAGTAAGCCTATCCTTCAAAAGTATCTGCCAGAATAAGAGGAGTCTCATAACAGATGATTGCTTTTAGACAGAAAACTTTACCAAGTGTTTACATTTTGGGATAAACTTTACCTTTTCAAGACATTGAGGATGCTAATTGGTAGATAGCAAAGTGCAAAAACCAGGAGGACGACCATTAGCATACGTGCTGTTTTCCTTCTTGCGCGAATCTGTTTTATTTCAGCTGCCACAGCGCTAATCTTTGACTTTGTTGATTGTCCCAGCCCTCGGGGCTGTGCTGAGGACTGCAGAGGCTTCCACTTTTTCTGAACAACAGAAGAAGTTCCTGGGATCTAAAAAACACAAAACAAGGGGCACTTTGGGTAGTTATAACGAGAAAAACAGACATGCTTACATACACAATATAAGCTTGCAGGGAGAAGAAGGTTTTTTAATTAAATTAATTGATGTAGCTGCAAGAAACACACCCAATTTCAGACACACTTGAAGGACTGCATAAAAATTTGTGGCTTATCCAAATATACCAACTGATGTATTAAAATTGTCTTTACTTCCCATATACCTTGCCTTGCTTGTCCCTTCAGACTATCACACTTACCAACCCTATTACTGCCATTATGTTGCTATAAAGTTCTACATTAAATGTTTTCTTTTATGGCAGAGTAGTTTATCCCATTCATATGCTACTAATTTAAGATACTAAACAACTTTTCAGCATTGGAAAACAAGGATTTAAAGCCTACATAATTTTAGGTGCCATAAACCTTCCAAATATGCAATCTAGATGACTATGAAGCAGCTAAAGAAATCACAGCTGAAGCGTGGATCTCCCTGCAAAGCTCTTCAAAACTGAATCATAAAGTGATGAATGGAGGGGAATCAGAGGAAAGTGCCAGGACATAGGAAGAATTAGGTTAGCCAAAGACACCTTGCAACGGGTACATGTAGCACCATGTTATTAAAAAAATAAATCTCATTTGTTTTCTCTGCCCTCCCATAAGCCAAGCCAAATAAAGCAATTCTGCTTCAGTTCTTCAAAATTATTTCCTGCCTGCAGCCAAATGTGAAAGACTACAGATGGCAAGGACTTTCTCAGAGAACTCTATTACAACGACATTGATAATATTTTCAATGTTACACAATGCAAAAACCTTTTGGGTAGAATTATAGATTTACTCATGCATAGTGCAATTGTCTGCGGGGTGACTAGTCTCATGAGTGCAAAATAATTCACGTTTAAAAATATCTGCAAAATTCAGATTGTCTATTATAACATTTTAAAAATTAGGGCTTATCCACACAAACTGACCAGAAGAGAATGAAATTTTGGATATTTATTTCAGAAAAAAAGTAAGCTAAAATGGAAATACTTGTTCTAAAATAAAAGCCTGCATACGCAGAGTTGTTCTATAATAGCTATTATGTATTTTTTTGTGACCAGCTCCCTTCTTGCACAGGCAAGCTCTTAATTTAGCATTTATGTGCACCATCAAACCTGATTTACAACTATTGGAATGTTTTGGCAAAGTTGTGTTGTAATGAACAGGAAATCAATGAAGCAGAACAGGGGATATGTTATAACATTTATTTTTTACTAAAGTCTCTATGTACATAAAGCAAAAAAAGCCCCCCCAAAACGTTGCACTCCTACTGAGGATTCCCTCTCATTCAGCTGAAATCAGCAGTATCGGTTTCATACCTGGACACATCTGTCCTATTGCAAGGGATTTACCTGACTTAGCTGTGGGGTGTCACACTGCAATGTGTCTTTGCCATTCACTACTGAGATAATACACTATCTAAGACTGTGATTTCGGTTTATCAGGGGTGTTTTGATATTTTGTTCATCTAACTTTGAAACAGAAGCTTTTCCTTCCTTTTAAATCGTACTGAGCTACCATATTTGTAGTAAGAACTGATCAGAAAATGGAGATGGAAGCAGAGAAACTCAGCCAAACATCTCCCTCCTGATCATGCCAAAGATTCACTTGAAGAATTCTTTGACTGGGTTTCTTGGTAGCTAGATGCAATTTAGAGGAAGAGAAACAGTATCTGGGCTCAAAATCGTGAATGGCTATTTCTACAGAAATGTTAGACATGACTGGTTTTGTACATGGCTTTTATCTGTCTGTGCAGGTAGAAGGGTCTTTTCTGGTATTTAATCAGTCTTTAATAGCAAGAGGTGATCAAAAGTAGGGACTGTATACAATGAACAGTCTCACTCTACTATATATTAAATTGTTAAATCTTCAGGAGTTTCTACTGAGAACCTTTCTACAGAGCCCTATTCCCCTTAGTCTTTACCAGCCATACACCTGGCCTTTGCTAGTTTCACCAATAAGCAATAATACAGCAAGAATTTTATCAGAAAAAAAACCAGGAAGAGCTATATACCCACAGATGCATTGCTGAACCAATACCACCGAGGAGCATAACACTTCAGAAGCGCACGTGTGTGTGTATACAGAAACATTTACAAATACACATTTATGCAAGCACAGGCGTGTATTATATATGTACAAGTACACACATGCCAGCATAATGCATATATTTGCTTTTCAGTAACGAATCAGTTATAGAGATAATTGTGGAGAATGTGTGTAATTCCAATAACAATTCACTAAAAGCCCATTAGCTGTGTTCAAACAGGTACTAAAAGTTGCATAGTTATTTTCTTATGCACTTTTCTTCTGTCCCCTCAAATTATTATCAAGGTCTTCATAACCAGAGAAAGTATCTCTAAATATAATTACAGCCTGCAAAGATTGGAAGGGTGTATTTCAGCTGCCAAAATAAAATCGAGCAGGGTTCCTAGTTATTAATATGAGTAGGCTTTAGTGTCAATGTATTTGGATGTCAGTAAATCGAAGCATACATTATGGAACTTGATAATACAAATTATGTACCAACACTTTTATCATAACACCATTCAGTCCTATTTATTTGTTCAGAAGTTACTTTTAATCTACTTAAAATCCACAAGAGAACATAGCCTTCTTAGTCACTGCTTCCTTACTAATAATTAAAATTAATTACTCAAAATCCCTGGTATTTGTGGCATGATTGTTCTTGTCTTTACAAAGATGAATCGCTAATTCAAAGATTGCTTGAAAGACACAATCAGTAATTTTAAGAGCTATTGCACAAGGTATGGTAAGGATAACTTGCAAATCTGTCTTACATTTAGTCATCTGAAAATTTGCATGCACAACACTCCATTTTAAAAAGTCTAAGGCATAGAAAGCACCTACTGTTTGCTGTGTTTTTTCTATCACGTACATCTGGAAGTCTCATTGTACCTTGCAATAGGATCACTATATTTAACTGAAGTTCTGGTAAACAGCATGATTTCTTAATTGAAACTACTATCAAATAATACATTGAAGAACACTGCATTCATTTGCTCTACGTGACTGATTATGGCACACCTGTTGCACTTCGAAAAATGCCTGATGTCTGCAGCCAAGTCACAGCTGATAATAGATGTGCAGTGGTATTAATTTCACTTAGTGCAGCCTCTTATACATAGTGCTATCACCTACGCTAGGAAAAGAGACATCTGTAATTTCTCATCATTGATAGCACTAAGCCTGTAGCAGTATTTGCCTTTTTGCCACTGAAAAAAAAAAACAAGGATCACCCTCACCTTGTCAGCATGCAAGATGTACAGGGAGAAGAAATATTGTAAAGAAGAATTAGGCCAACTAATACAATTTGGGGGAAAAACCCCAACAAAACAGGTTAGTTCCCAGTCATTCAACTTCTGCTCTGAATCTGAACCAGCATTTTCAAGCTACGTGCAGGTTAAGAACAATTGATTTGCGCTAACTTAACTGACAGTTTGAGAGACTAGGTAAAGAAAGCACAGAAGAGAAGGTTAAGAAGGAATATGGTGATAAGGTCATTGGTTGCTACAGGACAGATAACTATTCAGCAATGCAGAGTATCTGCTATGAGCTATGTTAGACTGAACTAAATTTCAAAAGTAACCAAGCAAAGCCTTTGTTCTGGTGAAGGGTCCCCTCAAATTGTAAAGGTTAAATTTTGCCTTCAAACTATCTTGTTATTTAATCTTACAAATGTAAGAAATTAAAAGAAAAAATAATAAAGATAAATAGCAACTCTGGTTTAGCCTAATATGATTAGACATGAGAATAATTGCTATTATGATGAATGGATGATAACAAAATGCCTTACAGCAGATTTGTTTTTTCCTATATTTTAGCAAGAGATATGTTTTGTCAGTGTAAGGTTTGATTTTTACTTTTAACATACATATATATATATTCAGAAAGCTAAAGTCTACTTGTGATTTCTCTGATGGCTCAATTTGAACTGCATGGAAAATGCTCCTGATGTGGCAGATATTATATCCTGACCAGGACAGCCTCAAATTTGGATGGTATCAGACACAATGGGGAGAGAGAAATGATTCATGCCCGTATCTTGATGGAAATGTCAGCCATTGTTAGAGCCATTTGAGAGGACAGGAGAGGGAATATCTTGCATCACGTCTTCAACAGGATGCCTTTATTGTCCTTTACAGAATGGCAGGGCAGGGGGTGGTGGGGAACTACAGCCATAGATAAATTCTAGACAAAGCAGAAGACAGCAGAGAGAACCATAGACTGATGTATGACAGATTACAGCTCACATCCAGAATATGATTCTCAAGCTGACACCACTTCAAATTGTTGGAGGGGGAAAAACGTTCCTGAAAAAATTCACATCATTCTTACCACTTCAGTTCAAATGTTCTTTGTGTGCTTTCTTGCTTTTTTTTTTTGTTTAGTATTTTTCTTTTCTTTCCTGTACATTTAATTTGAAGCTTGAAAAAACAGATGTTCACATTAGAAATCATGCCAATTATTTGTCAGTAATTCACATCAAATGTTGCTGATAACAGTCAGCTTCACATCAGGCAATTCCAGTCTCACTGTCTCTCTGATAGCTGGACTTTCTACTCTACCTTTTGTTCAGATTGGACCTGCTATGAACCTAAGGCATTGTAGCATGAAAAATAAAAATAAAAAATTGTACAGACTACTAAAAAAATGAGAAGGTCAGTGCTAACTTTTGACATGCTACAGGAGATTTTAGCAGTATAAATAGGGTTGCTTAAGGTATTTTGGTAAGCATTTCAGATTCAGTGGGACAGATCTTTCTTCTGCCTATAATTAATCTTTCTGTCGCCTTTTTCTCTCTCTCCCCCTAAGCCCTTCATAGACATGAGAAGAAGAAGTTTGCATTCAGCCTGACTGCCTTCATTTTTTAATGCATCTCAGTGCCTATCCAAGGTGGCTGTAAGCCAGCAGTGTCACTGAACCTGGCAGCAGTGCTGGATGCAGAAATCTAAATCCCAAGTGACAATACAGAGCATATAGAGAAGGCAGCTGTACACAGGAATCTGCACATAGTCACAACAGCAAGCGAATAGAGCTAGTCTAAGCAACTTACCTGGCGACACCACAGCTTTCGGAATATTTGCAAATAGGCCAACACCATAAGACACAGTGGGGCCATGTATGTCACCAGAAAAAAGCATGTGTGATACATTTTGGGGTAAACTTCAGCTGGAAAGAGAATTCAAATAGGAAAAGTGCATTTAAATATACATACATTTCAAAATCACTTTAAGTCAAATTATTTATATAGATATGCATGTGTTTTTCCAACATAATAGGTGATAATGGAAGATTTATCCAATAATATCCTCATCAGGATTGATTTTTTGATCACCTGTATATACATTCAGTTTCTATTATATACATGTTTTTACTTCAAGCATCTTTTATCTCTTATATCACATTATTGGTTTCGTATCACATTATTGCTTTAGGTACAAAGTCTTAAGAAGTTTTGCTTTTATTAAATCAGTGAAAGACAGAAAATTTCATTATCAAGCAACAGCTAACCAATTATTCAACATACCTCATCTTTGATGTATTTAACAGGTTGTGTAACTATCTTTAGCTTTAATTCTGCAAAGGCCACTATCTATCCCTAAGTAAATTGCACAGTCTCTCACAGATAAATGAAGAATGCAAACTATAGCACACAGGATGCTCATGGGAGGAGAGACAGACATTTCTTAAATCACTTTTTTGGTGGCAGAATAAATGTGTCTTAAAGGTATACTCAGTGATTTATTATTACGATTACAGTAAAAAAATAGAATTAATTCAGTCAAGTTCTCTAAACTTAGGAAATTTCCAAGATTATTTCTGATTTAGCTTTAACAATAATGAGTTTGCTAGCATTGTGTTCTAGTTTCCCGTGTATCTCTTTTCAAAAGACAATTTATGAGTGTTATCGGCTTAGAGACAAACATCTTACAAGTATTGTGAGTGTACTGTGTGGTGTGGTAAGTTTCATCATTAGATTATTGTGGAATGTGCAGCAGGTGCCTTGAAAACTTGCTTTCACTTTTGTAACATCAAATGTACTTTGGGAATACCAAATGTTGATATCAATTACAGCTTAACATTTACGGATGGCCTCAGAAAAGGAATGAACATTATGTCGAGTGACAATACATAGCAGAAGCAAAACCATGCGTTACATGAGCAGTTAGTTTGCACGGTTATCCTAAGCATTGCATTTTGGGCTAGAGTATAGAAGGAATGTTTATGTTAAATTCCTGAATTTTCCAACATTTCAGGATGATGAGATCTGCAACTAAAACTCTGCATTTAGTTTTAATTAAAAAAAGAAAGAAAGAGTTGCATGAGGTCAAAACTTTAGTGAGTCAAACTTACTTTCTGCCTCCTAAAGTGATTGAGATTGCGGACCCTATCAAACAAGAGGTCCCTTTGCATGCCAGGAGGATCCCCGGGAGGTTGATTAGACAAGGATACACAGACGTGGCCCATAACTCTCATCGTAGGGGGGAGTACACCATCACGTTAACCCCAGGCTTGCCCTCACACCCACACTCCTGTACTGTCACACTCAGTGTTGGGCCTCAAAGAGCCAGATGGTTCACCAGTCAGAAAAACTTCAGTATCACTGAAATAGAAACTTGCTATAGCAAAATCTAGCCCGTGTTCACTGCTAGCAAAGACAATAGAGACATTGCCATTGATATTTGACAGCTTTGATGGATCAGGCTTCAAAAAATTCAGATGAGCAGGATTTGGCTCCTTTCTTGCTCTAAGATGCTGTAGCAAATCAACTTACCAACTCTTGAGTAGCAGCTGCAGCTACTTGCTCTTGTCAGTGTCCCTGCGGGAGGCGGATCATTTGGGGCAAGTTTTTTCGTAAATGGCGATAACCTGGGATTGTATATTTACTGATGATCTCAGAATCGGTTTTGCATTTCAGAAAATGCCGCCTCACAGCAGTCCTGCCAGACAGGGAAATACCGACATGCATGCTTCACAGGTGGAGAGATTAAGGAGAAACTGGAGTAACGTGACTTACTGGGATCATGGGAGGTCAGAGCTGAAAGTACATTCTTTCTGCTCAGAAGGAGGTGCCACCTGCCTCATCAATGCTCTGCAGGCAGCCAGGCCCCTTTCAGGTAGAAGGACAGTACATATTTAAAAGGCCATCTGGAGTTTATGGCTTCCAATTTAGCATTCCAAGTAAAGTGAAACATTAAATGAGCCTAGCTATCTACAAAGAACTGACGGACCAGGTTGGAGGAAGATCCTAACACTTGCCTTTGAAGTTTAGCCACCTGGAAAGTGCCAGCTGCTAAACATCAAAGGAAACCTGTCCCTCCTCCACCCAGGGCAAAGCCCTTTGTAGAACTTCTCGCTAAGAAGCATGACTCTGTTTAGCCTCTCAAGCCAAAGAAAAGCTTTAAAGCTGTTTGACAATCACAGCAGCAAGAAGGAAGAAGGGCTGGTTTGGGACACCCTTCATTTATCAAGCGGGTGAGTTCCAGGCTCCTTGAATGAGAACATCAATCAGTTTATGGTCCTGGTGATATATCAGCTGCCTGCCTGGGACTGCTGAACCTCTTACTGCCAAGCAGAAGAGAAGAAAAATGTCTATGCCTTCCACGGTCACTTAATGGGCTTTGGGATAGAGGGAGATAGCTGGAGTAACCGTCCCTTTAAGAATAAATTAATGATTCTCACATCATTGGCTGCTGTCTTACTGAAAAGAGGGAAAGGGGACAAAAAGCAAACAAGTGGTCACGGGGATTGGACAGAGGTGGGATCGGTGTTCCTACTCAGCACCAGTCATACAGTACGATGACTCCACCTGATAAAGGATCAGTGTGCTAAAACAAGCCACCTTCTGCATGCTGCAGGGGTTGTTAAACAGATTTTAAACTTTTCTAAAGCTTCCTTCTTGGCACTGTGTTCCAGTCCCAGGCTGCTGTCCTGTGAAGCAAGGAGGCAGAAGACTGAAATGACAGCTTCTGGATTTTTGCCAGAATTTTACTATATTTATGTAAATACATATATACATGCATGTATACATATACATATGTATACAAACGGAAGACAACCCAGACTCAGCAGGTTTAGCAAATGAAATATTCCCTTAAGCCATTGGTGCATAATGAAATTGGTGCTCTTGACAGCTTCCCTTAGAATAGGGAAAAACAACAAGACTATCAAGTTTGTGGAGCATCAGTAGAGAGTTCCCAGGTTCCCTAGTCTCAGGAAGATATCGGTGAGGTTTTGGAGTTACCAATATGAAGAAGCAATGCAGGTAAGAGGGTATACTTTTAGAATAAAGCTTAATAAATAGGCATGTTAGGAAGTGGGTGCCCACAGCAGAGAAAATTCAACCACACAACACAGTCCTTTCCAAACTATGTTCATATGTCAGAGTACTTACAGTTAGCTAATACTAAAATTACATTTTCAAACCTGATGTATTATGCTTGGGTTACCAATTCATGATAACACCAAGCATAATTTTAGTATTAGCAGTATTCTGACTTCATTCTGCATTAAAACGTCTCACAATCTTTTCCTTAAATTCTGAATATTTTGATAAACAGGATGTATAATGCAATTTCCAGCTATTTGTTTTCCCGAATTAAGACAATATGTTTTTGTACTGTTTTATGAGTAGTCTAAGAGGAAATGGAACACAAAGTCTTCCCATTGTTTCCATTCAACCGTGTAGTTTTGGGAAAGGATTATCTCCATATTCTTTTTATCATTTGCAAAGGGGCTGGCTAATGCACTTTGGCTAACACTCTTTTCACGAACAGCTCTAAGAGAATGTATTTGGCTGACTTGGACACATGGTGAACTCATTTTAATATACGTTTCTTTTGTTTTGGCACTTTATCATCAAATTCAGCACATAGCAATTACAGACTATTATAGAACTGTGGCCAACACTGGCTCCTTAAGTGAGTCTGCATAGGTCACATGTTGGATCCTTCTGCATTCCCAAATAAAATATTGTTATTAGACAGTACTCTAAATGAAAATCCCCCAGCCTAGAATTGGCAATGAATTTTATATTCAGGAATGCCAGAAGCAATTAAAAAGAAATTGAGCCCTGTTTTAGGCTGAACTATTGCTCCATTTGCAGTTGCTGGCAGCTCTCCAACCGCATGCTTGAAATCTTATGAGTCAGGGTGGCCACTATTTGTTCACCATTAAGGAGCCCGAGTGTCACAGTGTTGATCAGACCTTCCCTCCAGACTTGGATGAGTCATCAGACTTGTATGGATCTCAGCAGCTGGACCTAAGTCTGGGGAGGGTACAGTGCTGTCTCCTGCTTTGGCATCTCTGACGTTTTCCTGGACATGGCTTCCCGTTAGTTCTCCATAGCACCTCATGTTTCAGTGGCCCCGAATTCCCAGAATAAGAATAGAGTTCCAAAACACTTTGCAAAGTGTCATTAAGCACCCCCTTTTTGCAGTCCCCACCTTGACAATTCACAGTTTAGTATCCTTGGGACACATGGTGTACATGATGCTCTGCAAAGATTTCATCAGACATACCATAATTTTAGATAGCATAAATTATATGTGGTTCTAAACAAAGCAGTAAACACACAAATATAATCCCCTTCCTCTAAATTGACTCTCCTATAGGATTTGCTCAGGGTCTCTTGAGCGTATGCAGTATCTACACCTCCACTTTCTCTTTGCAAATATAGGTTCTTTGTAGGAACATGAAATTCTTTCTACTTCAACCTCCTCATAGTTAGCTTTCTTTGACCCTCAATATTCCCATAGTCAAAAAAGGGAAAAAAAAAAAAAGCAACTATTTTCTTTGAAAATACTAGCTCTTTATTCCTTCTTTTGGCCTTAGAGCTCACCAGTCTTTTCAAACTGCTGCCCTGTCACCTGTGTTCTTTGTTGTTGTGTTTGGGAGCCTTTGTGATTTCAAACCCTGGTTTTCAGTAGGAAAACTGCATCTTCTAGGCCTTGGCGCAACTTGTTGTCCTTAGACACTTTCAAATGAATAGAAATTACTTGTAGAAAATGACACTCGATTCTCCATAGTCTGAAAGGGATGTTAAGTTGTACATATTATAATTTATCCTCATTGATAATATATGGTTAACTCTATATTTACTAATTAATTCCATGATTTGAGCAACCTACTTGTAACTTAACATTTACAAAGCCTCTTCTCTCAAGTTACTATGATAAGCTATTATTAGAAAGTGGAGAGGATTATTTTTTATGGATAGCTGAAATGCACCAGCAGAATAACTAGCAATGATGGTGTGTTATCATTAGAAGAATACTTCATTAAAAAGGCATCAGGATAAAAACAGGATTGTTATCTTTCAGTGGAATGAAAAGCTTCCCATTTCAGAAAACCTTATCGTATTTCTAATGTAAAAATATTTTCATTTCATGCTCAATATAAATTTTAAAAAAATTCATTTTGGAGTGTTTGCACTTCATTTCTGAAGCCACACACAAAAAGAACTTAATTCTCTGCACAAGTACTAGCCTTTGTTATACCCCTTTCTACCTCTCCAAACACCCAAGTGAAGGCTCACAGCATAACCTGAAGATCAATGGATTTCATTTTGGACAAATACACTCCATAGGAGTAGAGTCTTGCAAACACATGGGAGTTTGTTTTCTTTTGTATAATGGGTGCTTCAGCTCAGGCACATCTGTGGGCTGCAACTACTTCAGCGCACCACTGAACGAGAGCCACTCTTTGAAATAATTCCAAGGCTACTACGGACTCTGTAGTTCAAAAGCAACACTTTCCTGCTGGGAATCAATAAGTGGCCAACGCAGATCTGGAAATTTTGAGATTGCGTTCCCTGATGAAACGCTCTTCTGACTCCCTAATTAATTAACGACATAATTTTCATTTCCTAGGTTGATTAAAAGAATCTTTGCTGCAGTTCTGACCTTGAAGTGACGAAGGCACGGATAATTAGTTCTGCAGCCAAAATGAGTGGACAGAAGTTGTACTTGGAGTGAATGCTGTGAAAGAAAATAGTCACACAAATACTGCAGCATCCAGCAGCAGGATGGATACAAAATTGCTGACAGATGAAGAAAGAACATTAGAAGTAAAGAGCCGATGTGTTCTCTCCAGTGAAACAGCAAGTACAATACTCATAGCTTAACAGAGCCTTCCTCTAACCTACAAACTTTCAGCACATCTGTGTCTACAGTGAGTGCCAGTTAATGGCCATCTCTGCTCCGCTGCCTTCTCCTAGAGGACTAACTGGGATGAAGGAGATAAAGAATGGGGAATCTGATAGCCAATGTCTTCTCATTAATCCCCCAGTGGCCCTGCAGAGGCCGTTAGCAGGCGAGGAACTTCCAAAATAATACACGGAAGAGCCCCCAGCAGTTCAAGCGAACTAATTTATCACAATAATTAAGTACAGGTGATCCAGTTGTAGTTTATCTTAATTGTTCACAGGACTGGAATCTTCTACAGAGGGAGCTCTGGGAAAGAACCTGATTGTGTTTTCGTCTGACTCAAGGCTATTAAACAGGCACATTTTAGTTATATGTTTTGGCAAACTTGGCTTAATTTTCCTGTGTGTGAATAATGGTATTACTGATGGTCATTATATCCAGTGTCAGAGTCACAGCATGTAACTCATACGCTCTATTAGCGTTGGAGTTATGCCAAAGCCCACCAGAGTTGAGTCTTAACCATTCGGGTGGGTGGCTAACACCACTAGCTGTGAATGGAGACAAAATAGTAGCAGTTACTCCCTGGCAACCATTATGGCTGCTCACAGCTGAATTCAAATACAGAACAAGTTAGATTCAAAGTTAATCTGGAAAGGCAGGATTACACTTCTTGGATAGAATAATTTCTAACTGATTACACTTACAAAGTTATTTAAATTATTTTATCCATGACAAATTTCAAATTGTGGGCTAGTTTGCTACCCCGTATCAATGACATCTCTATAAATTCTGTAATGACATGCAATTTGCACTGAACTCCCAGGAGATACCTGTAAAGACTAGTCAAATATCTGCAATTAGCAAAAGCAATATATCAGGTAAACAGAAATTCTGTGCTCGTGTAGTTATTTCTTAGGGCTAAATGCTGAAGTCTTTGAAAACCTGCAATGTCTATCGATCACAGAATTATATAAGCATAAGCATTTAAGGGTGGGAACATTTCTGCCCTCTGGGAAACATTAACACGGTCAAGACACGAGCCAGCCTCATTCATTTAAACTTTGTTTCAAAAGTACTTTAAGTCTTAGCAGTACAAAAGAAAACACGATTTCACAGTATTTGAAAAAAGGTAGTTCTAGGAAAGCTTATATAATTAAGAACATTTTGTCATATGTTTATACAACTTGACTGCATATTAATATGTCCTGATAGTTTTATTACATCACAGCGGTACAAATTCAGTCTTTACGGTCAATGACACACTCACCTCCCCAGTGCTCATCACACACTGTGAACAAGGTGGTTTTATTGGCTAATCCTGGGAACACACTGCTGCACTCCATAACAATAGCCTGAGGAATCATTATGATGCAGGACACAATCCAGATAATTATAATGCTGTTCCTTGCTCGCTTGGCTGTGCTTTTAAACATCAAAGGGTGACAAATTGCATACCATCGATCCAAAGCAATGCAGCTAAGTGTTAGTACAGACACAGAGACTGAAACTGTCTAAAGAAAAGGAAATATTACATAAATGTAAATGTATTTTTTTCAGAGCTTTAAAAATTTATTGTAATTTTTTTTCCAGAGTTTTAAAAATTATTTCTACTTTCAACACCGTTAGCTCTTTATCTGCAATTATTAAATAGAAATTATTCCCAGGAAAAGGCCCCTTTTTAAATCAGTTCTTACAGAATACCGACAGATATCCTCAGCTGCTGTAGTCCCACTAGAATCAATAGGACAATTCACAGATTAGGGTGCTACCCAAACTGAGTAGTAGGGTCAGATTCTGAAAGAGCAAATTTCTGCAACTTAGAATTTGCAAAACTTTACCTGAAAAATTACTTTTAAAACATTAGACAACTACTCAGATATTTTTTTTTCTTAGTAGAACAATTTTGCTTGTTAGTTTGTTTTCTGTGTTCTGTTTGGATACCAGTAACATCAATTTGCCTTTTCAGTTCTCACAGGGACAATGGAAATTCAGGGTCTCATAAACCCCCCCCAACCAACCAATCACCTTAAGGCAGACTAAGTCATTTTACCTTCTATTCAGCATGGGAAATCACTTTGGTTTTATTCTTTCACTGTCTACACTAGGCAATCATTTCACTTTCTCTTTGGATTGTCTTCCACTAGAATGGAGGCTTTGAAAAAAGTTTTGTGGTTTTGATTCTATTGAGTAGATGACACAATGTGGCTCTTCAGCCACACAGGTATCTGCTCAAAATATAAATTGTGCTGGAGGCACAGAGCTGATCACCAGCATACATTCAGAGTTCTCCTTAATTCTTTTGATTTATAATGACTGAAAGGCCAAGCACTTGTCGTTCTAGTATGCCCAGTCAGTTCATTTAACCAGCTACTCTTAGAAAAGGTATTTGTCAATCATTTTGATGCAAATGATCTCATAACGAATTAAGTCCACTGGTAATGAGTGGTGGCAATTATTGCTCAAGGCAGACAATCTGATCAGCTCCCACTGAACCAGGATACTTTGACTATTTCTAAAATACACAAAGTCACTAAACATATATATGAAAGCTCATACTCCCTTCAGAAATTCAGATTTTCTGTCCTGGACAATTGTGTAGCTGTTTAGGTCCACACACGCAGAGTATATAAATGACTGTAATCAGAATCAGAGAATCATGGAATCATAGAATGGTTTGGGTTGGAAGGTTGGTTGGGTTGGAAGATCATCTAGTTCCAATTCACCTGCAATGTCCACGGACACCTCCCCCTAGACCAGGTTACTCAAAGTCCCATCCAGCCTGGCCTTGATCACCTCCAGGGTTGGGGCATCCACAACTTCTCTGGGCAACCTATTCCAGTGCCTCACCAGCAGCGTTTGTAAATTCTATTTACAGACATTTTTATTGCTGTATATTCCCTCTGAATTATTAAAACAGATCACAAAAAGTGAAGATCATCAGACAAATGTTCCAGAAAGTGTCTTGGCCAAGTCTAACAATGAGACAGACCAAACCCAACATTTATTAAGCATAAACATATTCACAAAGTGTAACAGTCCTTTAATCCTCAGCAGCTACCCTGAGATATGTACTTCAGTAGCACGGATAGATTTCCATCAGATCATCACTATTAGGAAGATGCTATTGTTCTTTCTCTTTTTCATAACATGAGTAACGTGTACACAAACTCAATAAAATAATACCTGTAAGTAGGGAATCACTTTGCAGAGGGGCTGCCCAAAGAACCATGTTTCTGTGATGTCCACTACTAAAGTTGCTGGAAGACAAGTAATTGTGACCAGAATGTCAGCCAGAGAGAGATTCACTATGAAATAGTTGGTAACTGTCCGCATGTGATGATTCTTCCACACTGCAATGCAAACTGAATTGGGAAAGACAAGTTAGTGAGATGGAACTGACTCAGGGAATGCTTCAACAGGAAAACACTTGGCTTTGTACAATTAAGGAAACGTTTGTGTCCTTTGTTTAATACAGAATATTTGAACATGCAGTTCAGTGTAAGAACCATGGGTTTTCTTTTAAAGTGGAATAAAGAGGATACATGAAGAGAGAATCTTAGCACACAAAGAGCAGTCTTCCACAGGCCACAGCAAGGGAAATAATCTAATATATAAACCAGTTTATTTTACTGTAAGTAGTATTTTCACTAGCTATTCACACAACATTTTTCATACCTATTTTAATCCATTGGCTCTAGTCTATGGCAATACACATCTACATTAGTAGAAGTTTATTTTTTCTTACGATAGTGTGATGCTTAATTCAAATTGCTACCGCACGGAATCTTGTAAACTGTATCACGATGACAATCATTTTATAAAACATTTTGCTGGGCATAATACATCTATTGCATCCGCAGAGAATCTGTAACGGTTGTATGGGTAACTGTGATTTGAGGTAATTTTTGCCATATTAAGCACTACCCGTTTTAAATGTGGTATATTTTTGATGACGATTACTGTGATCAAAAGCAGCATGTAGTAAACACTCTACAAGATGTGCCTTTAAAGCTTATTTTATATCTTTTGGCTCTTTTTCAATTCAAAAGGCTTTTTAGAAATGAGGCAAATCAGTCCTTTAACATGGTTGCACTAAATTAATGAGATAATACATTAGAAATGCCAAAACTGTGTCTGAGAAATTAGCCTAAAAATAAGTTTTTTAATAACTTTGGAAGTAAAACTCTGAGAGATTGTAGCAACCAATAACTTTTGAATGTTTTAGATTCAGTCACCAAAAGCTCTTTAAAAACTGATGTACAAAATTTTCTGGAAACACCACAATACTTCTTGTAAGAAAACAGTACAACTCAATGTACATCAAAGGTTCTTCTGTAAATAACAATCCATTCATCATGCAAATCCGGATGAAGATTTAAAGTCTCCTTAATCTGTCAGGATATAGCACTATGCCTAATTTAAATATATTCAACAGATCACAGAATGCTAACTAATAGAGTCAGAAGGGTCCTCAAGAGGTTGTCCAAATCTAAAATGGAATCAGCTAGATTTAAGCTATTCTTTTATTAAACTGGCTAAAACAGCTGGAAAAAAATGACATAGACTTCAAGGCACATAGGCTTTTGAGATCAGATGGTTCTTTAGATCCTAAGAAGGATGGTGTGCCTGAAAGCTTGGGTCCATCTTCCAGCTGCACCAGTTAAGCTAATAAAATGTATTACTTCATTCCACAAATCTTGTCTTTAAACCAACATAACTACAGCAAGACTACCACTAAGCCATTGCTGGCAAGTTTACATTTTAAAATCTGTTATATTTGAAGATGTGATGCCTCTCTCAAATGTGTTGCAGTGTTTAACTATCTTCCCTACTAAAAAAAAAAAAAAAAGTCTTTTAATGTCTAATCTACTTTTCTTTTGCTGCTATTTATATCACTTTTTTTTCCTGTACACAGGCAGCAATGAAAAAGACCTTTTCCCTGCGGCAATGTTTCACATACGTAGAGATTGTTGTTGCATCTTTCCTCAGTTTTCTTTTCAGACTGTACAACTCCAGAACTCTTTATCTTTTACCACTGGTCATTTTTAGAACTTCCGCAGCGATCCTTGTTGCTGTTCTCTGGATGGTCTTCAGACTGGACCGTGCCTTGGCTGTCAGAGTGCAGTGACTGAAATCGGCACAATACTTATTCAAGAATTTACTAGAGCTTTAGCAGGAGCTGAGATTGGAGCACTTCTTCGTGAGGGCTATGTTTAGACATTTAGGGGTATTTTAGGACAAAGAGAGAGAGAGGCTAGGTGTCCTTGTTTCCCTAAGAGAAGGTGATTTTATCAACTACCTTTCTAGGACATAGGCTTCCAAGTTTCATCTAAACCCCCTTGTGCCACAGTAAATGTTCTTCATATCTTTCAATGTGTTGCAGACATGTTTCCAAATTCTATAGCTTCTGTAAATTTAATCTTTGATATACAACTATCAGGCTTGTGTAAATGCAAGTCAAAATCCCTCTGCAAAGCTCTTCACTGCTCAATAAAATCTCCCACAGTATGCATTTCTTCTACTTTTTTTTTTTTCCTGAGTACAGAATTCCAGGTTCCCCTAGCTGTGGCCTCAGACACCTGAAAGGCAAGGCTTACAAATCAAAATCCTAAAGGAAACATCACATTAATTGTATTTGCTTCCCATTTGGGTGATTTAAGTTACCTACTAAAGTAATTATTTCTATAGCATTGCATGATAATTACAATATAACTATCCAGAGCTTTATCATTGTCACTTGGTGCATGGGATTACTACAGTTATAACTTATGTTCTGACAATTCAGAGGCAGCACGTAACAGGGAAGATAATACATTGCTGCCCCTCTGGAATGTTGTTCGCAGTTGGAAGTGCAATGCTGGAGAAAAAAATTGCACACACCGTTTCAATAATGTTAACACTTTGGACTTCTACTTATGGCTTGTTCCTTTTCTTGAGTGCAGTTTATGTTGAAAGTATGGTCCTGTCTTGTACTTAGGCAAAAGTTAATATTAAGCGGCAATGTTTTTCTGCACTTTTTATTTCTTTTATCAAGAAGCAAAACTTAAATAAAATGTTGTTTTAAAAGTTCAGAGTTTGGCTACTTTATTCTCATGCTGTGGTTTCAACAGTCCTACATTCTACCTGATTCAGACAAGTGCATTGTTTTCAGCAAAGGATGTCAATGCCTAAAGGTGCCAGGTTTAAGCAGAGACATATGCTCTTTGGCAAGCCTATTGGCCTATTCTTATTCCTGTGCTGACCTCATTTGGAGAAAGCACCTGAACACGAGCATTATTTCTGGTAAAACAAATCCATTATGTTAACAAGCAAATGGGAGGTCAATCTCATTGGCAGCAAACTGTACCAGAAATCAATTCATAGCATTTTGCATGGTGTGTTCAAAGCTTTCTATCAGTATGAGCAAATGAAACCCTATGGTACCCCAGAGAGTTAAGAAAATATTATCATTTTCATCTTTGATGCAAGGATAGTGACGTGCAGAACAGAAGCTGCTAAAGGCCATACAGTAAATCAGACACAGAATAGGAAACTTGGACTCCTAATTCTCAGCTCTGTGCTAAGCCTTCGGGATCACACTAGCTTAACACGGATGGAATTTAGATGAACTCCAGTACCTGCTATTCCTCAGAGAAATATAAAAGATTATGCCCCTTGCTGCTCAGGGAGTAGCAGTATGCAGGAAAGCCAACGTACAGAAAGTAGCTCTGAATTCCTTTGAATTCTATTCTATGGGGGCGAGAGGCACCAGAAAGGTGGAAAACCCAATACCTTACAAGCGTAGAAATGCAAGACAAAGTGTTACTGTATATTTCTCTGTTTATGCTTATGCGTTTCCCCTTTTGACCTCATCTGTTCTTTGCAGCATGGACCATTTTCTATTCTTGGAACGGCACATAGCACAAAAGCATCTTAATTAGCATGTTTATACACTACCATAATAATTAAGTATCCCAGAAACTTGTTCCATGAATGTATACAAAAAACAAGTTTGTGTAAAAAAGCCTCTGAAGAGAAAGTATTTTAAAAATAAACTTTTTCCCTCACCCCTTGCCCTCTGCTGGTTGCAGTATTGTTTTCAACCTGCACAACCATTGGCAATGTGTTCTTTCAGTGCAAGGCTAAACTAAGCTGTGAGAATTTTCTATGAGTTATTTGAATAGGACAGAAGGGTAGAAATGACAGAAAGCGAGTTCAATATATTCCTTCCAGATTCGATGTCTTTCTGAGTCTACTACAGTACAAGGTTATTCAGTAGTGTTGGACAACAGCTTCACTGATACACCACTGATCGAGCAGATCATTAAGATGCTCTAGCCTGTCTTCAGAAACTATTATTTTATAGGTGTGCAAAATAGTTTGACTATGCCACTGAATATATTATAAATAGTTAAGTATCAGTACAAAAGATTTTTGTATACTCTCCACTCTCATTCCTTTAAATACTCATTTTCATCTCAGGTGGTTTTACAGAGAAGTGTAGGCACTCAGCTCTGATGTAAACCCTAAAGAAACATGCTCGAGAAAGGAAGCTCTGTGTAGTGGCAAATGCCATCTGCCCAGCCAGAGTGGAATAACAGAGCTGTGGCTTTCCACTCAGCTTGGAGATGAGAAGCAATGATGGGAAAGATAGTAAAAAAATCTCAACTGGGAGTGTATTTTACCAAAAAGTACTCCAAAATCATAAAACAGGAGATGAGGCCAGCACCAGACTTCCTAAAAAACTTGGAGACACCACAGAGTTAACAGGATGGCTGTTTAGTTACAGCACAATGTAGCGGCCCAAATTGAGCTCTTCAGACCTCTGTTGAAAATCTATGAAATGCTAAAAATAGCTCTGAATAAAACCTCGATTTAACATCATATGTAAATCTTTAATGCAACCTTTGATGTTCTCAGCTATAAATGGGAATGAGGAAGAAGGTGGGAAAAACGGTATTAACACAGACATTGAAGAAAAGAGGACTGGGATTTAAAAAAAAAAAAAAAAACCAACACAAAAAAAACCACAACCAAAACTCTGAGAGAAATGTAACTCAGAAATGTGCTTCTACTGTGCATGGTTTTCCTGACTGCTAGAACTCTACTGGAACCTAATTACGTGCCCAGTGTATTTTATTATTTTATGTATTTTTGCTTTTATTTTATAAAAACACTCAAAGTTATATTTAATGACTGCAAATGAAAACATGCAGGCAAGCCTTCACAAAGAGCAGCTATTTTTTTCTCATGGTTATTAAGTAATCCGACTCTCATAACTCCTTCATCTCACCGCTGATGCTTTCATTTTCTTCCGCCAGAATCAAGAAAAGCTTTAAGCAAAACGATTGCTATTCCTATCTCTGCCACACAGTGTCAGTGAAGGCTTGGAAACTAGTTTGAGTTGCCAGGCTGACAGTGTTTGGAAAAACTTGTGGAGGCGTTCCCCAAGAGAGGACAGTTCTGCGATAATGAAGCTTCTTTCAGAACCCATCCTCCAAACGTTCATGATCTCCCACCCCCAAAAATAGTCTCACAGGCAAGTCTCAGGAAGGACGAAACATAATAAATTCAAATCAAAGTTAAAATTTAAGACCGATGCTATTAGAAGTCCATCAAGAAAGCTTCATATACCTCATTATATTCCTGAAGAAAAAAAACCCTCTCAAATATGATGCTACGGTGAGATTTTTCACGTACCAAATTTAATCCCTGTTGGTTTAGAGTCCTGGGGCATTTTAATTAGAGGCTGTAATGCCATCTATTCAATTATCACAGCTCATTGTATCTCAAGCTGAATATGAAAATAATACAAAGGCTCCAGCTGGTATAAACTGCAGCTGCTTGCCTCCTGGAAGATTTATGCTGTCTTGAGCATATTAAACATTGCGCTGCAGTCCTTCTGCTGGTGGACTGCTGGTTCAGCTGTCAATTTGTTTTTTACATGTCAACCCTAAATAATTTCCCTAACACTCCAGAAGTCTTGTCAACCTCTTCTTATTCAATGGGTCATCTTCCAGTGCGACTTCTTGGCCAAAATAGAAACATAATTTCCATAACCAGCAATACCTGACATATCCTTATATAAATGAATGACACTACCTCTTATCTCATTTTTTTTTGTGAATAATAAAACCCAGATGGATGTAAACAAAGAATTATCATTTTCTTTCCCATTATACTAAACTTCAATGATTTTCTTTTGCTTTGGTAATTCAGTATCACAATTGTTTGACTAAAATATCATAATATGGCCATCCAGCAGTCATTTGGAAGTAATGCTGCTATTACAAGTACTGGTCATCAACATCTCCAAATGCACAAGGCAGAAAGTTTCTAAGGAGCTCCACTCTTGCACAGTATTTTACAATCAAACAGTGATAAAAAATTGCATTAAATAGATTTGAGTTACACATTATTTATTCTCTACCTCCTATCCCCACAAAAAAAGTTGTTTCCACCTGGCAATGGATTGGTTCTTCACATGGCATTCTCCCACTTGGTCTTTTTTGGTGGTGCCATTACCTACTGCAAATCAAGGTGGTGAGGTGTCAAGCAACACCATCATGTTGAGAGGAAGGCTGAGTAGATAGGCTACAAAATGGGATTCTGGAGAGCTAGAGCCCCTGTAGAAGCACTTAATTGATGCATACTGCTGGAAGGAAAAACCCTGTCATTGAAAGTACTTTCATTACGAACGGTTCCTGATTGAGGATTCTTCTGCTTTAACTTAAGAGTTTAAAAATTAGGACTAAGCTTATTATATTTGTTTTAGGAAGGCTTTCCATGAGTCCTTCAATAACTTTATTGATGAACTTGATTAAGGGGTGAGAAGCACTTTAACTAAATTGCAGAGGATATTTAATTAGGGGTTTTTGAAACCAGCAGTGAGAACAAAAGATCTAAAACAAAGCGATCTCTTCTGTGAATAGGAAGATGATATCTGCTTCCTAGGCTGCCCATCTCTTACCCACTATTAAGCTCTAAACTCACACATTACTTCATTCTTTACATAACTAGTCTTATCTGAAAAAGAGTCCAACATAAGACCAGGTTTATGTTGAAAAGTAATAGAAAGAATGGCACAAAGAAAAGACACTTTTCATACAATATTTATTATGAAGGAAATATTGAAAAAATTCCTACAGCTGGCAATAATGTCCAGCAGATAAGAACTGTCCTTGAATATGTGATGTAAGAGCTGAAAAGACGGACAATATTCTGGGCTGCACACACAAAGGAATTACACAGCCTGCCAGTGAAGTGATAGCTCCTCATCAACAGGACACAATAGATGTGTCAACAAATCTGAACAAAATCATGGAAGCATAACAAAAGGAGGCGGCGGTTAGGTCACGCTCCCTATGTATCACACATAAACAAGTATATAGGTGTAAGTAGTAAAACTGTAGGAAGAATACTGAAACCGTAAGAAATATAGCTGCATAAAGTTGAACATCTGAAATCTTGAAGTATTTTGTTGACTATCAGCTTCACTGAAATGTAGGAATGGGGAACTGTCTCCCACAAAAGACAGTGAGAGTCTACATAAATAAAACAGATATACAGCAACTAGTTGCCTTGCAGCAATATGTTTTCTGAGATGTTTTCTAGCTGCCAAGTGCTCTATTGTACTCAGGCTTTTAAAGGGACTTAGGAGTTGGGGATTGTGGGTTACTCATGTTCTCCAACCCACTTCTGTATTTTTTGTACTGCCTTATTATTATGGCGGTAGAGCAGAATGCAAGAATTAAATTCTGCTTGCTGGAAGCTTATCTCTACAGATTACAGTTGGGAGTAACAGCACAACCATCTAATCGCAACAGGATTCATTTTCTAACTCAGCCACGTTGCATAATCTTAGACAATTAACGATCTTATGGAAATGGGAGTTATTACCAGAAGATCAGCTACGCTATAAAAACAGACTGCCAAAAATTCCAGGTTTGGTCAGCTCTGGAGGAAGTGAAAGGTACCATCACACAGTTTTCTGAGCTAACTGTACCGATTAACACAGACCGACTGGTTTTAAATTGTCCCACCGCACACACATACACACACACACACAAATCATTACGAGTATTAATTGGCAGTCCCAGTCATCTCTGCAGAGCTGAATGATGAGTTATTTCATAATCACATTTGCTATACTTATTTTTCTGTCCGTAGTAACAATAAAAAGCCTACAAAATCCTTACACACACTTCATGTCAGAGATAGAAGGACCGTAAATATAGCTGTCATACTGCAAATGACACTACAGTGAAAAGATTTCACACTTCACTGTGATTCAATTTAAACATGCATGACTCATTAAAACCAAGGTATGCTCCACAGCTGAAATGCTGTTCAACTTTCCAACTGTAGGCTTCAAAATGCATCTGTCGGTCAGTGTAGAGAGGAATTGCACTAGGAAAAACCCTTCCATTTCCACGTCTGTTTCCAACGTAGATGTAAGAATGTCTTTTCTTGAGACTACACGAAGAAAACACAATTCACTATGCTACAGCAAATATTTTGCGTCATATGCAACTTCTGAATCTCTATCATGAATCTGTATTGCCAATATAATATTCCCTGAACTGGGCTAAAATCCTTGCAGTCTTACTGCGCTGAGAACCAGGGGAAAGAGCACAGCCCTGGCAGGGCTGAGTGCACCCCCAGGCTCTGCAACCCCCTGCCCAGGGGTGGGCTGCCTGTGATGGAGGCCAGCTCTGGTATGGGGCAGCGTGTAACGTGGGATCAGGCTGCTGGGAACCGAGTTTTTGGAGAAAGATGTGAAACACCTCTTTTAGGGGTCACCTCATTGCCTAGGAGCTGCATGGAAGCTCAGGTTCTCACACTTAGCTCGGGCAAAGACCATGCCCCTTGCCGTGCCCAGGCAAATACGCATGTGCCTTGCTGATTTTGATTGTAATCCTCAGCCACTGACTCGACTTTCTTCTGGCGTGACCTCAGACCTGCTTCATTGCTATGGATTTATCTGGCGGTTGCCGGGAGGTGACTGAGCCCTGCTAAACATCACCAGCTCTCCCATGCTCTCAGGCACTGTGGGACTGTGTTGGTGAGTACGCTGCCCTGTCAGTCTTGCTGCTGCCCTCAGCTCCTGGCTCTCCTTCCCCTGGGGAACAGACCATCCTAGCTCTTCTCTGACAAATTCCACTTGTGAGATGTACAGTAAGTGAATCGGCTGCTAATGACAAAAAAAAAAAAGGTTTCACTTAACATGCAACACAGAAAGTAAACAATGCTTTAAAAACAAAGAATCATGCCAAAACCTTCCATCTTTTGGAAATACGGTGAGTTAAAGCAGGAAGCGACAACAGCTTTCATTTTATCTGGTAATACCCCAGACACTTCTGTCTGAAGAGTACTTCACCGACCTAAGGGAAAGACATGGTAGTCTCTGTTCAGCTCCTGGCAGACAGGGCTTTACTGTTTTTAGTGGTCTTGGAGTCGTGCAGTTGCTGAACAGCTCTGCTGAGTTACTTTCCTTCTTTGACAGATACATGATTCTTTCCAAAAATCACTCACAATATAAAATTTATGGTGGCATATCCTACCACCATCAAGGTTGCACCTGGTTAGGGTCTAAATAGCAGAGCCGGTCTTCAGAACTATCACTCCAACGGCTTTGAGAATGTATAAAATTAAATGTGATAAGTTCTTTAAAAGTTTCCCACATTTATCAGGAGCACAACTTGAAAGTAAAATGAAACAAACCCAAACGCATTCAAGGCATCAAGCATCTCTTGCAGCTCACCTTCCTTCAGCCTTGGGCATTGCTCTTTTTCAGAGCGGGGTTCGGTAGGACCGCACTATTCACACCAGGCAGAGCTGCCTTTCGACATAGAGAATGGTAAAGAAAAGTAGAGCTGTCCCCACTCTGGACTCTCTGGTCAGAAAGTGTATAGAGTAGAACTAGTTACACCTCTGGATATAAGAATCTAGAAACAAGAGGGCATAATTTCAAATTGGATCCATCTTTTAATGCTTTTCTACTTTCTGTGTATCTCACAAGGATGTGCATGACTCTTGCCGGTAATCCCCATATTATGCAAACACCCACATACTTCAGTTCATACTTGAACTCTTACATAAATTGAGCTCATACATTCTATATCTTAGGTACATGAAATGTATAAATATTGTATCATTTCATATGTGGAATATTTTTAAAAATGATAAAGCGACTCTAGTTATTATTCATCCAACAGATAAAGGTGACTCTCACGCTGATATTACAAAAGTAAAGCCCTTTCAGTGCCAGATTCCCTAGTTAATCTGGACAAAATTAAATGTAATAACTTAAATGCAATGAAATGAAATATGGCTTCTCTGTGGCAATCCAATAGGATTCATGAAGATCATGGCACCATTTAAGAGAATACATGACTCATCCAATTCCACCAACACATGCATGTGTGCATAGGCCTCAGTATTCGCCAGATACATTTAAAATGATGACAGAGCAGCATTTGAGACAGTTGCCTATTGATGGGCATTGACTGGGACTCTGGTGTCAGAGCTATACACAAACCTTTTCTTCTCCAGCCCTAAAAAATAAAATTACAATGCGTAAAAATCAAATGAATGCTGTTGAGCTCTATGAGTCAGACTATGAACTCTTTGAGGAAAGGACCACAGGTGGTTTCTGTACAGATCTCAGCATAACTAGCAGTTACTGTAAAATAGATAATAAATAATAGAGCAACCCAAAGAAGAGTAATTCTCTGTCAATTAAATTTGGCTTCATTCTGAGTTGGAAAGAAAAACAAGTCTCACCAAACTGGGTAAGTAAAGAAAGTTTCTGAAATCTCTCACTGATGTCCTGCATGGTCTCTTAGCCTTGGAAGCCAGCAGTGCTGAGAACTTTCAAGCTGGGTGCTGGCAGGATCTCAGCTCCTCCAGCTCTGGGGAGGGCTGCCAAGAGGCGCAGCAGCCCAGCTGGTGGGACACCAGAAAGCTGCTTCTTCTGCGTTCAGTCTTTGATCAAACCAAGTGATCTGCTGTATTTTGATTTTGATGAACGCATGTTCCCTGAGGGAAACCATCTCATTGGAAAAGATCTGACCCATGCAAACGAATAACTTAAATGAGAACCATTCCCATTCTTTACCTGTATAAATGGAATTAAATGTATGGAGTTGTACATACTAATCCCTTGTGGTCTTATTCCAGTTATTAATTGCTGCAACTGGTCAGTGTGGAATGATCATGTCAGTAACCAGAGACCTCCATAAATCCTAAAAATATCTCTCCTTCTTTAATTATCATTTTCTATTTTTAAGTAATGTTTTTAATGCAGTGTTTTCAAATAAAGATGAAACAGACATTTACTCTACAGTCAACATACACTCTCCATAAAGAAGTCCTATGATTTGCACTAACTGTACAAAGAAGCTGCAAGAGTTTCATTGCTGTGCAGTTGTAAAGAAATCTTTTGGTCTTGTTTGCGAATCAGAAAGTCCTTATCCTCAACACCTGTTCTGCTTCTAGTCATAAATAGTGACCAAGTGAAGAAGAAAATAGGACAAAGCATACTGATGTTATCATCTGGATTTCAGAGTCTCTGAAAGTTCGTGTAAATACGTCCTAAAACCATCTTCTGTTTCTTCTCGGTGGCTTGCACTGAAATCTCTGGTAAGCAGCCAGAGCACATGGGCACACATGAGAATCATTGACATGAAGCACATGAATGCAATAATGAAGCTTGCATTCAAATGCAGAGACTTGCTAACAGGTTTTGTTTTAGTGGGTTTGTGCAGCAGCTCGGACAGTGTATGTCAATTCTCCTAATTAAATTGAAAGCTAAATAGCAATGCAGACCTTGTTATATGCTGCTATAAGTAGGATTCCTGCAGTGCAGCTCACTCAAGAGCCCAGTAGATGTCAATCAAAGTTCAAGCTTCTGATTCTATCATTCGTTGTTAATTAACTGTCAGAATGCTTCAATCTAGTTTATTACTAATATCTGTGCCTTTCACTTGCACAGATGTTATTGCTGGGACACAATGAGTCTCTTAATCCCACGTGAATGCACAAATCAAAATAAGAGGCAGAAATACAATTTTTCAGTACCACATGGAAGGGAAGGAAGGAAAGGGAAGGGAAGGGAAGGGAAAGGGAAGGGAAGGGAAAGGGAAGGGAAGGGAAGGGAAGGGAAGGGAAGGGAAGGGGGAAGGGAGGGAAGGGGGAAGGGAAGGGAAGGGAAGGGAAGGGATTGCACGGGAAGGGAAGGAAAGGGAAGGGAAGGGAAGGGAAGGGAAGGTAAGGGAAGGGAAGGGAAGGGAATGGAAGGGAATGGAAGGGAAGGGAAGGGAAGGGGTCTTTCCTGTTTCATAGAATCATAGAATCATAGAATGGTTTAGGTTGGAAGGGACCTTGAAGATCATCGAGTTCCAACCTCCCTGCCACAGGCAGGGATACCTCTCACTAGACCAGGTTGCCCAAGGCCACGTCCAGCCTGGCCTTGAACACCTCCAGGGATGGGGCTTCAACAACCTCTCTGGGCAACCTCTCCTAAAGTGCTATCTGAATAGGACAGGGACAAAATAGAATCAAAGCATTGACTTCACATGCCACACTAGTCCAGCACCATTGGTCAAACACAAGCAGGGAAACACACTCCCTAATTAAGGATGATACCATAAAGCGCTATTAGCCACTAAAACTCTCTTTAGAACCACTTCTGCTCTGCTTCAAGAAAGTCCATGACTAAATCCCATATTAACCTTGAATATGGATTTTTTCAAGCAGGAAAAATTAGCTTCTCAGAGACTTCAAAATGTGTACTGTTTTATATCAGATTTTCAGTGGCAGCCAAATAAAGTTTCACAAAAATGTCTTTGGAAAGAGCATCAGACCACATCCATTTCTCTCCTCAAAATCACGTGAGCCCGCAATCAGTGCAGTATGAGCCTTCTTGCATAAAGATGAGACAGTGTTCAGCTAACGAGCACCTGCACTTGCAGATACCACAAACAACTTGCCCATAAACAGAAGCAGCAGTTTGGGTGGGTGAGGTCTCTGTAATGCACAGAGGCAGTTTAAAGAGCAAATGGCTCGGGCAGCAGCAGTCCAGTCAAAGGAAAGGTGGGTGGACAGCCAAATGCCAGCTTCCATCCCAAGCAAAAAGATAACGTACGCAAATGTCAGGGAGGAGCAGCTCTACATCAGCACCAATATCATTGCTATTTGCACGAGCATAGAGAGGAAAGCTTTTCTCCTCGTGGCTTCAGGGGGAAAAAAGTGTAAACAGGGTGAGAGCTCCTGGGGCTGAAAGGTTTGACCTTGAATCTTTAAAGGCAAGAGGACAGCCTGTTTACAGAACCGGTGGAGGCAAACAGGTAAACACAGGTAGTTCTCCTAAACCCGGCTTTGCTCAAGATCAGAACGAAGGACACTTTTTCTCTTAAAGTACAGCCCCTTGCGAGGGCTGTTATCTTTACACCGCCTGTCAAGCTGGCTACCGAGCAAACACACTCAGGCTTCTGAATAGCTCTAACGTAACCTCTTTGGGTGAAATCTCACTGGTTTCGCCAACGTGCACACTGGATGTTTACTGGCAGTTTACCATTCCAGGGGGGAAAAAAAAAAAAAAGAGAGAAGCATCATCAGTCCGTTGAAAGAAAAAAAATAAAAATAAAATAAAATAAAATAAGCCTTGTAATTTTTTCCCTTTGGCTGCAATCTTATCTGCATCTCGCCTCGGGAAGCCGGCAGAGCTTGCAGACGCCAGCCCTGCCGTGGAATAAATCCTTCTGAAAAAAAGAAAAAAACCAACAACAACAACAAAAAAAAAACCACACACAAAAAACCAAAACAAAAAACCAAACCCATGAATGGAAGACCCGTATGGCGCGGAAGGGGGGGGGGGGGGGGGGGGGGACTGGGCGGGCCGGTGCGCCGCTCCGTTCATGAAAACGCCACCGATGTCAATAAAAAAAAAAAAAAAAATAAAAAAAATGCAAATGCCCGTGCGTGACTCCAGCTGAGGGGGTTCTCACGGCGGGGAAACCGGTCACACTCGCCACGGTACCCCTCACCACGCGTGGGTTGACCGCACGCACCCCCCCCCCACACTCCCCGCTCCCGCCGGAGGCGGTCAACCCCAGCATCTTCCCCCCTCCGCCTCCCACCTCCTCCTTCACGGATGAATGGGAGCGGGTCGGGCTGTGAGAGGGAGCAGCAGCCGCCCGGGCGGGCTGAGAGGCGGAGCCGCCGGCCGGGGCGGGCAGGGAGGAACGGGGGACGGGGGGGGGACACACACACGGGACGACGGACGGTCAACACCTCGGCCCGAGCGGAGAGGGATGGGAACCGGCCGGCAACCCTCGGTTCTCCATCACCTCCATCACCCTCCGGTGAGCTCCGCCGCTCCCTCGCCGCCCGCACAGCTCCCCCCCCCCCCCGCCCCCGGAGCGGTTTTCACGCTGTCCCTATGAGCGCAGTATTAAGTTTACCCCACGGTTGGGGACACCCGTGTTTTCAGCGGGGGAGGGGGGAGCGAAACCCCCCCACCCCATTTCCAGCCACCATCCGTGCAAACCCCCACCTCGGCAAGGGGGAACGGGAAGTTTTGGGGGGGAGAACGACTCACCCAGGACGTTCCCGACGAGCGCCACGATGAAGACGACGATGTAGCCGGCGATCAGCGCCCATTCGTACTCCTTGGGGTGCAAATACTCCTTCCAGAGGTACCGCAGGAACTCCTCATCGTCGTAGTCGGAGGAAGGGGTTAAAAAAGCCTCCCGCGTCTCGTTTAGCTCCGAACCTGTCGTCCAATTCCTGTACGGAGGGGAACCATCCTCGGGTTGAATCCCGGACATCCCTGGTGGCTGATCCGGTGGTTCGGGGAGGGGAAAAAAAAAAAGAAAAAAAAAAAAAAAGGCAAAAAGCAAACCCCAAAACCCCACAACCAGACTCTCTCAGAGCATCCGAGCTTTCTCCCGCCCGTCCATCGAGGCTTGTGGTTGCCAGTGGGGAAAAGCGGGGTGTGGGGAGCAAAAATGACGCGGGAACTTACGGGAGCCAATGCGGGAACAGGCTGGGGATCCGCGTCGGTCCCCAACCCGCCCTGCTCAGCCTTTTCCCCGGTCGGGCTGGGGGGGCGCAGCCTCCGCGTCCGCGGAGGCTGCGCCCCCCCAGCCCGACCGGGGAAAAGGCTGAGCAGAGTGGGTGGCATATCTCGGGTGACGGACTGCACCTGCCCCCGCTGGAAAAGTCACGTCCGTTTCGGACGACGCCGATTTTCCTTCCCCAAACCATGGGCATGTATCCTCAACCCCCCCCCACCCCCCCCCCCAACATCCCCATCTCCGCATCTCTGCCCCCGACTTTGCTCCTGGCTGGTCCACCCCTCTTCCGACTCCGCGTCCCCTCGGTTTCCCACCGTCTCTCACACAGACACTTCTTTTTAGACCTTTCTACATTAAATACCTTATATATATTCAAGGTATTTGTAGATTAAAGGCAGTGGAAGGCTGCTGTGGGGGGAAGCACAGGGGGAAAGGAGCCATTAAAAACGAGTGGCTGATGAGGCTGTCTCTTTTCTGTGCCCCTTTGAAAGCGGGGCTGAGTATGGGGCTAAAACAGAGGGATTAACCCCGACGGGAAAATCCTTAAGAGCACCGATCAGACAAGCGTGGGGTTTCATGGGATTTGAAGATCGCGGAGAGCTCAGTGTAGGCTTGAGTCTGACGTGCAGACTCCCTGCGCTGAGG
Organism: Pluvialis apricaria; assembly: GCA_017639485.1. Classification (NCBI taxonomy): domain Eukaryota; kingdom Metazoa; phylum Chordata; class Aves; order Charadriiformes; family Charadriidae; genus Pluvialis; species Pluvialis apricaria. The sequence continues at coordinate 102,605,921 of CM030009.1, forward strand.
TTGTTTCAAACGACCACCTTGGGATCTCAAGACAGCAACTGCCCCTTAGCTGTTCTGAATTGAGCTGAGCTGGCAGAAAGCAATTCGAGAGAGCCCAGAAGTGCTAGTGAAACAGTGTGATAGGATCCCTGGCTTCTAGTCATTGCTTCTTGAATTATTTTCAGACTTTGTCCAGTGTGCAGCTCCTGAAAGAGAAGGGATAGGTCTGAACTTGTCCCTCCCTGACTGAAAAAAAACACCCCTCTTATTCAGGTAATCTGTTCAGTTCCCAGCTGAATAATTTAATGAGTCTGATATAAGCACCACTTCCATTGTGAAATGACACACTTCACTCACTTAAGCATTTCAGTGCAGAGTTTGCACCTCCATAGGAATGGAGGAGCTATTATGGTGGGACTCCACTTCCAGCACATAAATGTAATAGAGAGGCAGATATTCATAAATACTGTAGTGCTTAGCTCTAGACAGTACTTTGAGTTCCTGAATTGTTCTTTATAGGTATGCAGCCTTCTCTATTGCCTCCAAAGTCCAACACAGCATACCTAACATCTGGTGTTGCCTTTGGGCACCTATTTCCATAGACGCGCTCTCTTTGCTTTAGTTCCCTGTAATATAAACAAAATTCCCTTTCCTATTCCACAGGGAAGCTGAGTGGGCTTTTTAGGCTGGATACATTACCGAGTGAGATATACTTGGATATACAGGTAGAATCAGCACCTATGTTACATAAATTAGAAAGGTAGACTTTGCAAGCATCGTAAATAAGGATTTGGCGCTGTGCAACTAATGAAAACATCTAAGGTTATATTAGTTGAGGTCTGAGTTTTGAGAAGTGATTTAAACTCTCCTGCGAATGTGGGAATGCAGGTCTACTTGATGCACAAACCCAGACATATTTAAGGAGCTTGTCATGGTCTTCGCTAGTGATGAAAAGACTTAGACCATTTGGTGATCAGTAACAGACAACCACGCTCATGGTTCACCTTGTGTCACATGTTAAAATATTCGTCCATAATTACAGTATTTTCTTCCAAGTTGCCATGAAGTCTGAAACAGGTAATGCCTTTTTTGACATAGAGTGCTTTTTTTTCTTCCTCCCTCACCAATAGTGAGGACTTGAATTAAAAAGGTATGAATATTAAGAAACAACATGGTTTTGTGAAAAGCACATCTTAGGACTCATTATTTTTTCAACAAGATTGCAAGTTTGATTGATAAAGACATAAATAATTGATTATGCATATTGATAAACTGCTTGAGTTTGGTATTCCTAGAGTACTGTAGGACTTTGCTTTGATGGATACAGCACGTTCTGATTAGGAAGACAGGATAGTAAAAAATCAATATGGCACACATTATAAAGATTAAAAATGGGCTAACAGATCTCAGAATGAAACAGCAGACAAAGAATCATCACTGAGCCTGTGCATTTCTACTGTCAGTGCTTGGTTCTGTTACACTCATTGTTCATTGACCTTGAAGAAGCTGGCAGGCGATCCAAAGATCAGGGCTAATTGGCTAAACACACACTCTTATGGCAAATCTGTGGCTAGAAAGCTTCATGTGGTCTTTGGTGGTATAAATAAGTATATCTGTGAAAACAGATTAAGGTATATAGCAGCATGTACCATATATAGCATGAAACTCGACTAAGCAAAAATTTTTACCATGTACAAAACTCTGCTACTGAGGAAATACTTTTAAAACTGAGTCATTTTAGCTGTGCATTTTAAAATCAAGATCAAACGCCTTTCTAAAATATAAGTGCTAGCTGAAACAGGAGTTAATTCAGAAAATTCGCAAGACCTGTAGTATGCAAGAAGTCCAACTAGATGATTACGGTAGTCCCCTCTGGCTTTCTGGTTTGTGAAAGTGTGTTGGCAAAATAGATTCGTCTGATGAATTTTAGTGCCAATTTATCTTTTCTTTTAATGATGCTTTTTGCATCAACACTAGTGCAACAATTTAATCCTGTTCCTTGTATATGCAAGTGAAGAGCAAATGCTCAAAAGTATGTAATTCTTATTTTAGCTATCTATTTTTCAGTTCAAAACCTGTCCAACATGTGGTTTTACAAACTTCTACAAACAAAGAATAGACCAGTTACCCAGCACTTGAAAGAAGCATAAATTCAAGGTTATATCTATTAACCTTCTTATCTCAAGAGAGTACCGTCTGGCACTTTATTTAGCTAAAAGGTTTGCGTACATTGATATCTCTTCTAATCCATAACTTTCCATCACTAATCCAAAAATACTGAAATGAAATTATCAGCTCTAGAAGATATGCCTTGTGGCTTTCAATGCCACTTATTATATGATATTAGACCATGTGAATATAAATCAAACACAATTTTATGCTTTATTGCATCTGATAGCTCACAGGAACTGACATTCATAGAGAACAAACCAACCCTACTTCAGCATCCAAGTTTATTGCTTTGTCAAACACATTTTTGCCCTCCGTAATAATAATTCTATTGCAGACTTATGGTTTTATTAATCACACAAATAGGCAGCATTTTTTATATCTTAGAGACTAGCCCTTTCATTTGAAAATCTATTTGATTCAGAGGATTAGTTCCATACTGGTCTAATAGCGTATTAAATTAGGAGCCTTTTATCCAAGCAGAATGAATTTTAAAGTTTTCGCAAACTTGGGTTGGGAGGCAGCTGAGCTGGAGAGTTTCTGTTCAGCCTTTGCTGAACATTTTAACAGGTGCTTTCATTCTTGGGAAGCAAACCACATAAGCACGGCTGCTGAAGAGAAATAGACTGCTGTATTGGCAGTAGAGACAGATTGCGCGAATATGTCCTTCCTTCCCGTCTTCCTTTCACTGTTCTCATTTAACAGCTTTTCTCGGTCCCCTTTCTCTCTCTTATGGAACACGTCACATGACAGTTCAATAGAAAACCACCAGCCTTACTGTTTATTTACATGAGCAATCCCGCTCAGTCATGGTCCACATTTTGTCTGTGCAGCCCCTCTGGTATCTTTCCTCTTATAATGGTATTTGAAGGTGGAAGTGCTGCTTCCCCGGCAGCGGCACTAAGTCGTTCCTGAGAAGCAGATGGGCTGCCATCAACTAAACAGTGAAGAAGGGAAGAGGGTAAATAAGCAAGTAGAGAGAAGCTGAGAGCAAGGGAGAAAGACTGATAGAAAAAGCTAGGTTTGGGAATCTATACAGCCATAAAATTCAGTGGGGTAATAAGGGTAGCAACTACCAGGAAGAAAGGTGTGAAGAGCCACAAAAGAAAAATGAATATTGTATTTTTTTTTAAAAAAGGTATGAACTAATCAGCAAATCTTACAAATGAGCATAATGATGCTCCATCACATAATGCGTTTGCAGCACCACAATTCATTTAGGCCACTTCTTGTCTTAGCATTAATTCAGTAATGAATTGTAGGTTAAAGAGGAGAAACTAGTTTTAACATGAGAGATGTCATTCAAAGCTGCTGTTGAATTTTTGGAACCACTGGTGTTATAAGAAGCATCCAGCAATTAACCTTGTTTAGCCAACCTCAGGCATTTTTCTCTTTGTGTGTAGAAAGCAGGATCCCATTTTCAACAATCCAAGAGCTTGCTAAGGTACCGTTACCCAAATATAGCAAGAATATCAGCTATGCTCTATTGATATATTAGCTCACTATCACTGTTAAAATGAGGCAAAGCTAAGAGAACTTGCTCTGTTTCTAGCAGTGATCAGATAAGAAAGATCAGCAGTTGGTTAGATCATGCCATCTTCGTTATTAATATCCACCAATGCAGAACATATTTGAAGTGAAAAAAGTCTGATTTGAGTCTCATTCACACTACTGTAAATTAGAAGGAACTTCATTCATGTCAGTAGAATTATGCTGCTGTAATACAAATTAAGATAATACACTGCATAGTTGTGCAAATTCAGATGAACTGAAAGCAATATGAGAATCTGAGTCTCGGTGAAGATACTGTTGTGCAACCTACAAGAGAATTGCCTAGGATTCCTGTATGTTACAGGAATAATTTCCAAAGTGGCACAATTCATATTAAAAAATAAAAAAGTACACTGCTCCTCCATGCTTTTCTTGGGCCATTTGCTTATTAACAGACAGATACTAAAAGGGGTTAAGAAAAAAAATTGGCTTTGACTAGGAAGATGAATGTATTCCATCTGCTGTATTCACTCCTTCACCAAGTCCACGAATATTTAAAAGCAAAGACATTGAATGATCAGGGCACAGATCCAACCTCGACAGAACAAATTACAACACACCTTTCTCGATGAGGTCTCTGAACTGTGTATGGAAGCTGAAAGAGGGATGTCTGTTTACTCTATTTTTTGTAAGACAAGGCACTGCCAATGATAATTCCAGTCAACAAGTTTAAATAAGTAAAAGAGAAAAAGCTCTTCTTAACTTTATGTTTATGTGAATACTGGAACTCATTGTTGTAGAAGCCAAGGCAAATTTATTACAAGTCCATCAAAGCTGTTAAATGAAGCAGTTTGGATGCAACATTGCACTCAAGAGCTCTGAAGCCAGAGAAAATATAACTCCAAATATAAATTGCTTCTTAAAATTAATTTCCCTAGCATCTGCTCCTGACCCATTTGGAAACAGCACAGGATCTTTGGTGTGATCCGAGACAACATGGATGCTTTGATATTAAGCATTTTGAGGAAAGAAAGAAGAGGCACAAAGCTTTCTTTTTTCTAATATAAAGAATTTGGTTATTTTAAAGGCCTTTCAGATTAATTTAGCACAAACATCCTGTGCTCTAGAAAACAGCCTGTTATATATAGTAAAGGTTTTCATGGTGATTAGAGCTCTGGATCTACCCTTTACAACACGCAGCGAGGAACAATCTCTGCTCTGCAGAATGTACATTTTAGGTAGAGAAGTTAGACGAAGAGTGGGAAGCAAAACAGTGACAAGGATGGTTTTAAGTGATGTATCACTTTTGGTATATGAAAGCTAAATGACACTGGCCTGTATTACAGGCTATGACCTGTATTTTCTGTATTTAGGTTCACTGACCTACTGACATAAGATCAGACCAAAAGTACTATATTGTCCTATTGCTTTCACCAGACTGGTTCTTACTTTCTTCTCTAATCCCTCAGAAAAGCAGGTCATATTGCATGAGGTCAAAGATCCCTCTAATCAGTGCTACATCTCTGACAGTGGCCAGGAATAGCTGTATAGAGGAGAATATAAGGGTAAGGCAAGTTTGCAATCATACTTTCCATCATTTCAACTTCTCATCTTTGAGCAATCTGCAAGTTAGCAGCTTCCTGAGGCAAACCATTATGTCTGGTTAATAAATAGGTCTTCACTTTTTTCCCCAACAATTTTGCTTAATTGTTTTCTGAACCCATCTGCTTCCACCGTAACTAGAAGCAATGATTTCCACGGTTAGTTACAGTGTTGCTTATTTGCTACCTTTAAAACCGTTGATGGATAATTTTATTTGGTTTGTTGCTCATATATTGCAAAAAATAGAATATTTCCCTTTCCACTTTTTCCATAATACTTATTATGCTCTTTTCCTCAGTCAAGTCGTTCTTGAAAGGATCTGCACTTCAGCAATGATTTTATTTTTGTTACTCAACATCGTCAGAAAACTTTGTTACCTTTCGTAAATCATCCACCAATACGGTGACTAACACAAGTCCAGTGTAGATCTCTGGATCTAGTAATAAATTTCTGCTGGCAACTTTTTCTATTTTCATAAATAATTATTTCTACTGTTTTTCTTCTCCCCTTGAACCTGTTGTTAACCACAAGAGGACCTACAAGATGATAATCTACCTTCATAAAGAGTATTTCAAAGACCATGAATGTAGAAAACATTTTGAAAACACAGGTATACTTCATAAAATTTAAGGGAAATGTAGTAGATATGTGATGTGTACCTTCCCTCTTCAAAAAACATGATGATTCTTTTCTATTATGTGTATTCACGTCTAGTACCTCTATTACATCAAATTGCAAAGTATACAAAATGGATTTATCAGTCCAGTGTTCCAAAACCCTCTGTAGGCCCTATAAAAACCTGGCTACAAATTTGACACCTTTCACGTCTCCTGGATTGTTTTCATCTGGAGGTTACACATTTTAGTTATTAGGCTAACAAATTAGTATTTGAATTCCTTTAGTACATGTTGTGAGTATCACCTTGTCTTGGAAAACTTTTGGGACTGTTTTGTCTACATGGCAAATACCCGTATACTCATTCATATATCATTTGCATTAGCAACTACTTTATACAAGATGAGCTAGGTGTGACCTGGTTTATGTCCTAAGTTTTAATCCTTTGTCTTCCTTTCTCCAGAATAGCATGGTCATGTGCTGGCTGCTAAAGTGATCTCCACTTTTTGCAAGCCCCTGAGTTCTTCCAGGGAACTATCTGAAAGAGAGTTAGAGCCTGTGCCGGTGTCAAATATAGTGTAGGCAAAGCTTCTGCATCCTACTGAGTGTCTTCCCAACATCCTCATTTAAAACAACCATTTCAGGTTATCTGCCTTCTGTTTCAGGTTTCCAGCCTTTGCATAGAAGTATTCACAGATTTGATCTTATTTTGGTGGGGCTTTTTTTTGTGACCTCTGTAAACAAGACCCTATTCATTCAGTCTTTTTTTTTTTTGCTGTCACTTGTTTGAATTTTGTTTGGTTTGCCCTATATACTATACTTCATTTGAGTACAGTGTTCTGTAACTTCACTACCAGATGAATCAACTCAAAGTATACTTTTCAGCACTTTGGTTTTCAGATCATCACTTTACAAACTTCCCCATAGCTATTTTTATTTTGAATTTCATCAATAGATTTCATTTCCCTTGGGTAGACTACTTGCCTTGTACCACTTCCATTTTTTCTTAAAGTTTCCCCCTTCCTAATTACCTGACTCTGCTTTTCTTTATGCCACTTCTCAGACACATAGTGACACTCTGCCCTCCCTCTAGCCCTGTCTATGATACTGAGAACGTTTCTCAGTACATCTTTTCTCAAAGTTTTTATATCATCTGTTGCTACTATTCTATAATACGACCTCTTGAGATTTCCATTTTTATGCTAAGTCATCAGAAAACAAGACAGAAGTATTTTGTAATGAGAATAGTTCACAAAGCTTCAAAATCATTTGTATCCATGCTTTTGTTCATTCTTCGCTATTTTGTTTCTTAAGGTGTGAATTCATGTTCTGCTCATGCACTCATATTTGCGTGTGGCATTTAAAAACTTTACTGCTGCCAAATAGTTTATTCTGTACCTACTTTATATTTTTTCTAGCTTAATAAAATATTTCAGTTAGGTAACAGGGAAGATCTTACTTTCCTCCTGTTTTTAATGAACTGCTATTTTTCTCAATCATTCAATGAAATGCCAACAAGAGCTTTTAAGTGGCAGTATTTTGCACTGCAACATGCAGAACTTTGCAGTAATTTCCCTAATTGTTCTAAGGCTTCTTGTGATAGAAAAACACTCTTTCTGCATCAGAAATTGAAGATATAATGGTGTACAATTTTTGAAGAAAACAAAGAATTTCTCACACATTTTGATCTGACCCTTCTTGGGCAGATTTCTAATCTTTCCGTCCATGGGTGAAAGTGCACTGTTGTGTAAGCACAGACTGCACTGATTTGTTTTTATTCTGCAGTTTGCTACTGAATCTATAAAATATATATTTACTAAGGAGATTGCTAGTGAGAAGTCTGAAACTGAACACCAAATCAGTGAAAAGCTTCATAGTTCAGGCTCTACGATGAAGCTGGGTCAAAAATAAATAAATAACAGAAGTTGTCTCTGCTACAGAATCGCTAAAGCTAGAACCTTTAATGGCCTTCTCCAGCTCCCCAAATATTGGATATCGTGTTCTGTATTCATCTCTTACTGTCAGTTGCATATTTCAATAAGTCTTACTTTGCCTGTCTGTGCATTAAAGAATATTGTCAGTACTATTCGTTATCTGATGTCCTGTTAGGCAGTGGCTGGCTCAGATACTTTGTTAAACACCATAAACCAATAATTCAACTTGCAAAAAGAAGAAAAGATAATAGAATAAAATAACCTCCAAAATGCCCAAAAGGAAAGGAAATGTTGAAAAGTCTAAATACAGATCAACCTTCTACTGCAGGAATTAGCCTAGCCTGAATATCAGATGAGTCTTTCAGTGAACTAAACCCATATTTTTGTTTCTCAGTCAAGTCACCTCGCATTTCGTGACTCAAATCTAGCTTCTGTTCTTGTGCCTGAGAATACCAGTCCTTATGATTAAGGACAGGTTTTTCTCTTCCCTTTGCCACTTGATAGCTTTTGAGCCTCAGATGATTACATTTCTGTCTACTATTAAAATCTTTTTGTATCTATCTATGATTTAAAACAAAGATGTGTGTGCACTTTGCAGGATGAGCCTATTATGTGTGGAGAGGAGGAGGAAGAAGTCATTTAAGGACTGTCTCTGCTAATGGTAAAGGCAATAGAGGAAGGGTCAGACCTGCGACCAGGCACATGCAGACTTACCCACCTACTGTGCAGCACCCCAGTGGGGTTGGCAGGACCCTGAACAGGCTCAGACCTGTGTCAGTGCAGACATGCCTGTTGATTTGGACCAACAGACTGGAAACCCATTGGCACAGGAGCCTTCCCTGCCTTTTCCTGTGTTTATAAGCAAGCTGCAAGCTGTTGGAGTCAGATGTGTAAACAAATTATCGTAATCTCTCACATTGCTGTTACATTTTGGGGCACCGGCACTGAAAAGGACAAACACTTCAAACACTTATGTTTCTGTAAGTCGAAAGTGTGAAGCAATGCTTAATATTCATTGAGTTATGAGTATGAACCCGGAGACTGTAGCAGACCTGCAACCTTAGGACTATTTCAGTAACACTTTTGCAGGGTTGCCTGAGTCTGTGCAATTTTTTCAGTAATTTGTGAAGATAAATAATCCGTTTCTTTGAGAATGTCAAGCTATAAACAAGACTTTCACTCTGTGATACTGTTAATTATTTCCGCTTCTAAAATGTAATTATATTGGCTGCACATTTTTCATTTAGTGTTATAGAACAGCTTGCAAACCAGGGAGCCTTGTCTCAGTTTATGTTCAGCTCAATCTTGATTAGCCAAGGTCTTCAACTAAAGATCTAGAGATCTCATGGTAAAGCATGAGCAGAACTTGGGAAAGTATTATTTGAAAAAGCATTATTCACTTTTTTTCTTCCAAGTTTCTTGCCTGTTTAAATTCTTAAGCCTCCTCAGGTGTTCGTCACTGTTGCTTCAGTGGCTTTTTCTTCTGGATTTCAAAACTCTAGGTGTAAAAGTCATTTCTTTTGAGGCACAGCTGAGCTCTTAGCATTATCACTGCAAGCAGGATTATATCTAATGAACTTCGTGAAGATTCTGTATGTTTATACACATTACAGTAAGTTGCTTGCGACCACTTATAGAAAACTCTGTCGTCACTTAACCCCAGCTTCTAGTTACTCATCTGCAATCTGAGTTCACAGAACTTCCTTACTGTGAATGTCTGTAAAAACGCAAATTTAAGGTGCTATAAGTGAAGGAGGTGAAGGATGGCAAGTTGAGCACCTAAATTTATATGAGTTGCATAAATCCTGGCACAGGTGCACTGACTGAATTCCAGACTAAGTCCACTAAGTCCAAACTAAATGTTAGAACTTGAAAAATCTGTTTCTTCCTTTAGCTGTTTTGTCCCGTTTCTGTAAATTTGCTTAATCATTCATTTTGTGTAAAAATAACTGCAAATGATTCTGGCTTCAGAATACCTACTCACATCTACAAATACCCAAATAGAATTGGTTCATAACCTGTGTAAAGATATATGCATTTAGTTATAGGACTTACAAAGTGCTGCTTCATTTTCCATTCTCCTTGCCAGAGAGTAAGAGTGAGCTGAACCATGAGATGGAGAATCTACACTCAATAAAGAGCTGTTATAAGTGCACCCGAAATTATTAGTTACATTGTTGTTAAGTTCATTGAAGGTCTCTAATGTGTATGTGCAGAGAGAAAGGACATTTTGGAAAATTATACAAGGATATAATATCATTAAATAGATTTGTGATGGTGTCTCATCAGTAATACTGTTGGATGTGTTAGTCAATCTATCATTCGAAGAGCACACTGGAGGTTTTGAAGATCTTTGTAAAAAGATGATGAGGCTGATAAAGACAATGAGAATGTCTTTGAAAAGAAGTTGAAAAATGGGGATATTTTACCACAGGAAACAAATCAGAAAGGATATCAGTAACACCGTGCCAAAAAATGGACAGCAAGAGGAAAGCAAACTACTTCTTTCTGTTCTCTCTAACTCATGGCAGAAGAAGGAAACACTGAACGAAATTAGTAGTGTGAAATCCAGAATAGATGCAGCAGCTTTTCTTCCAACAAGGTAAAAATAGACTGTAGAACTCATTAAGGAAAAAAAAAATAGTTATCTTTTAGAAGGTCTCGTAATTCATACAGATAACAAGAATATCCAGGCTTGTCACTGTTAATTATAACAACAGGTTTGGCTTAGCTTTCCCGTGTCAGAAATTAGGTGAGATTTCTGAAGTTTCCCATGGAAAATTAAACTACCTGGTCTCCTATTGTTCATAGGAGCACATTATGCTTCTATTGTCATTGCACGTATTGTCAATTGCACATTATGAAATCTCTGCAATAAATGTAATAAGCCGCACCTTAAAAACAGCTAAATTTCTTTTCTCTGCAAATCCAGCTTACTGTAAGTAAACAAATTGTCTCCAGATAAACTATGCATCTACTGTTGTCACAAAATAACAGCAAAGATGGATGATTACAGTTGAACTGAATGTTCTCCAAGTTACATTATCAGTTGTAAATAAAAAAAAAAGATTAAAAGAAAGCAATTTAAGAAAAGTATATTCCTTCTTGAATATAACGTTGTAGCTTTCTCTGTGGATAATTAAGAAAACAGGTTTCACCTTCTGTTGAAGTATCAGTGCAAAAGCTGTGTGAATGTGCACCTTGGAATGTAGAAACTCCAACTCAGATATGCAGATTAAGCTCCCAAAAATTGGTGTATGAAGGCAAGATAACCTCACAGGCTTCTAGTAACACGTACATTCTTAAAGTCTGTACTTGGGTCTTACTCAACTCTCCTTCTAGAGTGAATATGAGAGGCTAGCATAAGTAACCTGGAAACTGTCCTAAATTACTCTTCAGTAATTCAAGACATTTGCACAGAAACAGGTTTCCTATTCCCAGACCCATTAACAGAGCTTAATATCGTGGGTTGAGAGCACGCTGGATAGCAAGCAATGCTCCAGAGAAGAGGACTGACACTGCCTCCCGTGCATCAATCCGTCTCCTAGGAAACTAGCATTTAATTCATTATCCAAAAACTATTCCCTCACTTTGCTAGAGACAGGGTAGTCACATCATATTTTTCCACTCTGTGAGGAGGAGCACAGTTAAGAGGGAATACACTTTACCTGGCAGCCAAATGCCTTCTTTTGCTATTACCATTGCAAGCAGCATTACAGTGTCGTGTTGATAATACCCTGTATCATGTTATACTATATTGCTGTAATACTGCACTGCAATGTCTTGTGAGTTTTGATACTTTTTCTGTCAGCCTATAGTGCAAGATGTGCATTTCCTACATGAATGGTTTGTTGATCATCTGTTTTCTTCAAATATTGCCATTCCCCGGGGCCGAAGAAACATAGCTGCTTTGCTGTTCTATAAGCTGTAGCATTTTCTGTTATTATACACTAAATTATTATTCTACAACTTTCCTAGTGACCAGTTTTTGAATCTAAATTTTATATTTGATCTGGGGATATTGTTTTGCTGGACATTCATTCGTAGGCAGTTTTTTAAAAAAAAGAATAATGAAATTATTCCCATTTAAGCAACAGTACTGAACTTCAATGCTGAGACGTTTCACTTTGTACCAGAATGTATATTATTTTTGGAAACTTACAATTATCTCTATTGAATTATGTGTGTGTTTTTATTTTAAGACAAAAATTTATTAAATAACAGTATAAGTGAAAAATAAAAAAACCCAAACAAGTTATTAAAGATTAATAAAATAGTCAAGACTTCAGCACTCAAATAAAATATTTCTAGTATAAATTGCTGTCTGAACAGGCCTCTGGAAAGTATATCACACATGTAGGGATGTAACAGAGAGCAATGAGTAAGCAGCCTTTCGTTTGTTCACCTCCTCCACGTGGTTCTGCTAAGTAGTCTTTGACCAGCTTCAGAAAAGTTCTGCTGTTTAGAGTGGAACTTGTCTTCAGATGAGCAAAACATTTACCATCTGCTTGCCCTCAGAGTGCCTACGCATGTGTTTAACCGGTATGTGAAGTAATGGATACATCTGTAATTTTAATTAAACAGGGCCAGGACCTGAGTTAAAATGCACAACCTAGCTACATCGACACTACTTTGCACTTGGCTTTGGATCTCCTTGACTACATCTTTACTGGTACTGGCTATATCTATACAGTAAACTAAAGAAAACGTAAGCAATGCCTGGGTGTGGTTTGGAAGTTAAAATAGGGCAGAAACCATTTCCAACACACTGTTTTTAGGACACAACCCATTTTACAAGAACAGAGTTTACCTGTGATGATGTGAGCCATGCCATGTCAACTCGTGTCATCAGAGGAAGGTTCCTGGCTTGTTTGGTTTTGTCCCTGGATCTTCCTCCTTGCTCTTCTTGGAGATGGATGTGGCATTTTCATTTTTGCAGTCAGCAGAAATCTTCCCTGATCTCATGCACAGAGAAAGGCCTGTCAATGAAATTAGCCAGTTCCTTCTGCATCACTGGATTCGTCCCATCCCATGGGGCTGAATTTGCTTATGAGTTCCTCAACTGTATTTTCCTCTGCTATGGGTAGTGTTCATTCTCCCACCCTCTGCTACTAGACCCAAGGGGCCTAGTAAAGACGGAGAGCAAAATGTTATTGAATATTTTTGTCTTTTCTGTGTCCTTTGCCACTAGGTAAGCACATTGAGCAGTAAACTCACATTTTCCTTAGTTTTCCTTCTGCTGCTGCTGTATGTTAAGAAACTCTTATTTTCATTCATGGACCTCACTAGTTTCAGCTCCAGCTAACCTCTGGGTTTCCAAACTCCACCCCTATGTGCTTGGGCACTGCCTCTGTATTCCCCCAAGTAGCCCATCCTCATTTCCTCCTTCTCTGTATTTTCTTTTCATTTGGCTCAAGAAAATCTGCTTTCAGGACTAGACAACATAAATATTGTCATAATTACCTGATGTGAAATGCTTAACCAGTACGAACACTGCTAGTACAAATGCGTTCATCATTTTTTGAAGAGTTTTTAAGCTAGGTCAAGAATCATCAATTCTTCACATCTAGCATGAAACTTTAATAAATAACCCATTATATGTTCTTTTTGAATCATCAGAACTACAATCATGTCCTCATTTTTCATCTGGGTGCAGCTGGTACTACCAGGTGACCCAGTAGTGTCCAGATCTTGGGTTGATGATGGTTGAACTGTGGCCTACATGTTGCTGATGGAGCTGAAAGGTAAGCAGGGAGCTGTCAGTTACCTCCCCTGTGGATTCCAGCTGCAGGTCCTGCAGTGTTCAATATTTATTTCCCGTGGGAACACACTTTGTTTACTTAGTTAGGATGGATTTTCCTAGGAAGAGGAGAAGTGCCTTTGATGTTTTCTGTGACAAGTGTTATACGCATTATGTTTGGATTGAGTTTTTAGTTAAATGAAATCAGGCAGTGCAGGTAATAAATCATAGCAGTTATAAATCAATAAAAGCCCATGAAAGTTAGAACAAACTGCCTTGTTCTTATTCCAAAATGTGCAGTTTAAAAGAAAACCACAGTAGCCTAGAAAACATAAAGAAAGGGAGTTAAAAAAAAGGCCAACTTTGAAGAGCTTATTGTGGGAACAGACAAGAAAGAAAAATGTAGGAGGGCAAACAGGAAAACAGAGATGTGCAGACCTTTGTAATGATCCAAAGAAATCATTCACACTGCTGGAAATCAAACTCAAGTCTCCTGATTCCAAACCTCGTATCTTACACACTGGACTTTTGCACCTCAGAACTACAGGACTGTGAACAGTGTGACAATGTGGCCTGTTAAAAAAAGAGGCATCCACTAACCTGAGCATTTTAATATATTCTTTACATCTGAAAGTATATTCTTCCCTTGAAGCAGTGGATCACAGCAGAGCTATGACTGTGTGCCCTGTTATTTCAGCTGTTAATCAAAGCCTCTATTCCCTGTACTGGATACCTGTTGAGGGTTGCACACAAGGAAGGCTGCTGGAAAGGCTTGAACAGACGCTGATCTTAATCAGCACCTATTAAGGCATCTCCCAAGCTCGGTTTGGCTCCCTGGAACATGGGGCAGTCACTTAGCTAGGTCTAGGTCAGGTGCTTGCGGGGATGATGTTTAAATGTAACACATCATAAGTGCTGGTACAGAAACCCACTGTGCTTCAAGGCAGTCAGCCAACTACCATTGCCAACAGCTCACAGCCCCTCATGGGAGCTTCCATCTGAGTAAATAAGTGGTATTTATCATGAAAGTGAGGCTATGTCTATACTAATAAATTAGTATTCCAGACACAATTCTCTAGCAATTGCATCAATATTACTTAACTCTTTTACTCTTCAAATCAGGGCACCCATGTCCAAGCTGTATTTCGATTCACTAGTATAAATCTAGGCATAGTCTGAGCCTGTACAATTCCTGTCAATTAGTGCTCCCTGGAAGCTTGATGTTGTTCTCAATGAAACCCAAAGAATTATTTGTGTTTGAAAAAAGGGATGTGGTGCAGCATCACATGAATATTTCCTTGGGTGCATGAACAAAACTAGACAGACAGACTACTGTAACTCAAGGATTTCTGTTATGGAGTGCTCCAGCGATGCTCTTAGAGTAAGAGATAGCTTAGGGCCATTCTAAATTATTCCATTTGCCCAGAGCCTCAAGGCCTGTTCAAAGCCAGAAAATAAAATTGCAGTAATGTGCCAGTGGGTCTAGTTAAGTACAAGGAATTGCCTTTTTCTCCCAGTAGTGCCCATAAAATGCTTCTTAAAAAGTCAGGAAATATTCTAAATGTCTTGAATTAAAGCCACTTGGTTTTGGATCCCACCCAACCATTCCAGAAATTTTTCTTAGACACAAGCGAAGCCATGAGGTTTCTAGGGAGACACTTGAAAAAATTAGTTTGGCAGTAGTTTAAACTATAAGGAAGGAGTAATATAATCTGTGCTATAATCCACGTATTTCTTGCATTCAAATTGTTCCCAGGAAATGAAGGACAGTTATCAAACTAGTTGAAGGATTCTAGTTTACCTCCTACAAAGATGTGAGCTAAATAAACTAGGACTGGGAGGTCTCACCTTATCATGCACTGGCACAGATGGAGATGGTGCTGATTCCAGTCATATGCTTACTTCTGGGCTATAAATCTTTAGATGATAAAATTTCTAGGGAATATTTTAAGGAAAAAAAAAAAAAGCAAAAAAACCAAAAACCCAGAAAACATCAGCAAAGAAAAAATAGCCCAATTTTAGAGTTATTTAAACTAGTAAAAAAATATTTTTTTTACCCCTGGCTCTTCATTTCCAGAAAGACACCAGAGTTGTGTTAACAGTCCCACGTTCACCATAAAACAGATATCTCTAGGCACTAGAAGCATATACATACTGCTTTTAACACACTGAGATTTACTTCCCCTCACTTCACCTTCCCTAAAGCAACAGCGTACAGAGCCTGAAAAATGAGCATACTTGCATGGGTGCAAGTGACAGGCTTATATTATGTGGAATGAATAAAAAAATAAACCCGCTATTTTTCTTTTTATTTTGTGAATGATTATTTATAAAAGAGACAACAGAGGTTGAAAAAAAAACAGGAAAGGAACTCAAAGCGATTATATTTTAGGACAGCCCACAGTGTTTCTGTGTTAGACAATAACATCTCTCCCTGGATTATCGATGCTTAGATAGAGTACAGACACAGATTTAAGACAGTACCGTCATCTCATGGGAAGCTTACAAAGTGTTTCTCTTTGAGAAGAATTTGAAAGGTTTTCAACATGCTGATGGGAGGCACATCTCGAGCACAACATTATTTAATTTGAAAAAAAAAAAAAGCTATTCTATACATTAAGATACAAGCTCAGAACAGCTAACTATTGGTTACAAATCAAAGAAAGATCTCAACTAAAGTCTCTATCACAAAAACTATTCAAACTGTCTTCAGTGCCAATGCATGAGTCCAGGCATTGGAACTTGAGTGTCCACAACATGAAGTTGTTAAAATTGTTCTTGACCTGGTTTTCAAACACACTAAATAATTCTTCTGACAAACAATTCCTGGGAATTGTTCGGGAGGTAGCATAGACAAGGGAATATTCCCAACAGAGTTCATGAATAATGAAACCTCCTGTCTTGGAGACAGTTTAGTAATATGGATGTAGCCAAACTGTGCCAGTTCTCCTCGGGACTGGAAAATGAAAGTGGACATAGTTACTTTCCTAACACAGATGTAAAGTGACAACATTTTGAGCATATCACCACTGTAGATTTATTTTAAAGTATTCTGTCTAAGAACTGGCCTTATCTTCCATTTGTACTGACATAGGGAAAAATTAGATTTCAGATCCCTGTGAATATGTAAGCAGCATCTGAGAATAGTCATTAAGGTAGCTGATAGTTAAGATGCTAGTGTTGGAGGAAAAAACATCTCCTTATCTCAGGGGATATAACTTAATCATTAAGCTAATGTCATTTAAGTATGATAAAAACAACCCTTCTAATTCTCCCACCTGCAGCAGAACTGTATTTCAAAAAGAAGAATCAAGCAGTAGCACATCTGCTAGTATGTAGTAAATAATTTGCTTTCTCCAATGAGTGACAATCACGTATTTTTACAGAACTGATTTTCTAGTCAGCCTAGTGAGAATTTTGTGATTTCCATTATTCATTACTTTTTTGAGCTGTTAGTCAGTAGACAGGAACTCCCATGACTGTCTCCATTTTGAGAAGAAACGAACGATAAAAATGAGATTCTTCTTCATCCTACACACAAAGCCTGTTTTCCCTGAGCAGAAGAGGAACAGGACTTTGCTCTTAGTTTCCTCCTGTCATCTTCTCGGCCAGTTTTGCATGCACAGAGCTCCCGTAGAATCAGGTGCATGACTGGTTTTCATCCTGTCTTTTTCTCCTCATACGTATACATTCTTTCAAACAGTCTGCATGTCTGTTCAGTTGCAACCAGTCAAAGGGAAACCTCTCACAAAATGTAGCTCATCTCTGCCCTGGCTAGAATATTTGGCTAAGTTCTTTAGGAGTTGTCTTAATTTTTATAGCTGTCAATCTGTGAAAGACTTGTTGCATGTATTTAAGATAGAATAAGGCTGAACTATACATTGTTTTGTTTAAACTGAGTTTGTTGTCTGTTGATCAAAGACCCATTTGCAGCAACCAGTAACACCTTCTAGTACAAGAACTATTTAGGTGCCTCTCATTATCTCCTATGATTAGTCATGGTACAAGAAAGTCATTGCAAATTTGATGATAGTTCAGTTCAATCCATTTTTTGCTTTCTGATCATTAGAAATTCTTCTGTGGAGTGATTTTTTTTCAGGTGGATCAGCAATTAGCACTTTTAAAGGACCCGATGATGACCCAACTCTAGACAGCTTGAATTGTACCCTTAGTAACTCAACAAGAGTTGAACCCACAAATCACATCAACTAAAAAATCGTCTGCTAAATTGGACTTCTCCCTGGGAGCCTGTGCCATGAAGAGTATGTCTAATTGTGTCGTTCACATGGTAGCCACATTAGCTACGCACTAGCTTCACAAGCTATCAGCAGACAAACCTTGGGAAACCTGTCTGGCCCTGAAGGCCATGTAGGCATCTGCCAGTGGGAGAGTAAGAATACGAATAATGTCTGGAGCATGAGGACTAGGAAGTTGTGAAACTCTCCTGATTTGTGCCTGTCTTAAAAGTGAATAATACTAGCATTCCCAGTAATCAGAAATTGAATGCAATACAAAAACTGGTTCATTGCTTTCATTGTCCCAACCTTCTAAGGATTACCAAGAGATCCTCTGGGCAGGTACGTCAGGGAGTCCTTCGACTCCACACTGAATACAGGATACCCGCAGAATGGTGTTGGATGTGTGGCAGAATTATTTAACCTATATGCCTCTAAGGATAGAACACAGATGCTAGATCCTATTTAATAGATAGAATGCTTTATTATCTGTGGCATAATGGTCACATTTATCCAAAATAGTTTGGATGCTGAGCTGAGACATCCAAGTCAGGATTGTCATCCTCCTAGGGTCAGAGCGGAGAGAGACAGTAAGGCAGAAAAGTCTCTAGAGAACAAAAATCTTAGGCAGACTTCTCTGGAAGCCTTCCCTGACTACAGAAGGACCTTGAATTTAGAACTTCATAGAATTACAGAAT
The DNA here is from genome assembly GCA_017639485.1 of Pluvialis apricaria. Classification (NCBI taxonomy): domain Eukaryota; kingdom Metazoa; phylum Chordata; class Aves; order Charadriiformes; family Charadriidae; genus Pluvialis; species Pluvialis apricaria. The sequence goes on from CM030009.1 coordinate 102,624,384, forward strand.
GGTTTAGGTTGGAAGGGACCTTGAAGATCATCGAGTTCCAACCCCCCTGCGATAGACAGGGACACCTCCCACTACACCAGGTTGCTCAAAGGCCCATCCAGCCTGGCCTTAAACACTTCCAGGGATGGGACATCCACAACTTCCCTGAGCAACCTGTTCCAGTGTCTCACCACCCTCATACTGAAAAAGTTCTTCCTAATATCTAACCTAAATCTCCCCTCTCCCAGTTTAAAGCCATTCCCCCTTGTCCTATCAAAGCTACTTGAGTATCTTTGTTAATTGCTTAAAGATAGGCAGAAAGAAGGTTTTACCCTAGTATGAGGTTTGAATGGGTGCCCAATAAATATAAAGGGTTGTTGTATGTCTGGTATATTTAACTTTGTGAGCTGTAATCACTATATCCCAACCTGGACTCAACACACACAACTCAGATGTTTCTCAAAAATAAAGGTGAAACTTTCTAGTGTCACTGACCCTAATCTTTGTATAGGGATGTTTACTAAGATATTAGATTTCCTATTAAAGTACAGAAGAGAATGTACCTCTAAATCCACTTTAGAAATTTCTGGTTTTCCATCCCGTGCATGAGAGCTCTATTCTCTTCACTTTAATGCACAGATACCAATGTAGGATTTTTCTTTTTCTTCTGTTAACTCTTTATATCTATGTTTAAAAGATTTACCTGTTATCTAAGTTTCTTTTTGCATCTTGTGAGATTTATATCTTTGAGTTAAAGAGCTACAGGCTGCAGCTTCAATGCAATTGAATACAAATATCATCTTTGAAATTAGGTCTGATTTTACTTTTATATTTCTAAGCTAAGATTCTAAACTGCTACAGGCAAATATGTTTTTCACCTAACTTTTTGATTCTACTACTACTCACATTTTGAAATTAGCCAGTTACAGCTGACAGTTTAGTATGAGACATACTTGTTTATTGGAAGCATATTCTGGTTTTTAATGTAGGTGAAGTCTACTACTTCAGACAATTATAATTAGCATACAGGACAAAATAACAAGCTAAATGTGTGTATTATCATTAATAAACCAACTTAGGGATTGTGATTATTTTACATGTATTAATTCTTTAAAATGTAAAATAATGTCTAATGCGTACTCCTAGGTGGTAACTTGTTCCTCAACTTTATGCTGCTAATACATGGAGGCTAAAAGCTATTTTGATAGACCGTAAGATGTTGTATGTTCTTACTTCTTGATTAGTTTACTGATATTTTTAATATTGAGGTAAGAATTTGTAATCTGTTCTTCTCAATATTTTGTCTAGATTTTATCTTGCAAATATTTCTGATAATGAATTTTATTGCTAGAAAAGAAATGGCAGTTGAGTGAAAATAAGTGCAGAATTAAGCGGAACAAATACATAAAAGAACAGAAGTGGGTATCCACATGCCTGAGAGGTTTTCATCATTCTTTTTGTTGGCTATAGTCAACTCATACTACTCCTGAACCATGAAATATTTTTTACCATAAGCAGGTGGAGAAAGCGGTCAATAATTTGAGTGCTTTGTACAAATTTAAACATATTCATGGCTAATAATGCATTTGAAAGGATCTGTGATCTGCCAGTTCCCTGAAGGTAAAGCACTACCTACAATGAAAAACTCTTTCTTAAAAAAAATGAAGTGCAAGGAAGAAAAAATAAAATAGGTGCAAAATGAACAGTTGGGAAAATGTTAGAAATATGTGCAATATGCCAGCAAATCTGTGATTCTTTTTATTCTTTAGATTCACACTCGGTTTATCAGCGGAGGCAATACATTATGCTTAGCCATGCAAATTTTCATATCAAGAAAAGAAACAGCTGCTGTTCAGACAAAGTACTGGAGGAAAAATAATCCCTTCTGTGCCAACTGCAATGTTTGTTTCACAGTGCACTTCCCAAAAGTGTGTCATTAGCACAGTGAGTTAAAGGTGACACTGAGAGGCGGGGAAATATGCCCATAATGTAAAAAAAAAAATAATATATATACAAAAAGTCAACAATAAATATATATATTTGCCTCCTTTGATGTTTTCAGAAGCATGGTATACAATATAAAGTTAGTAAATAACTGACCTTTACTGAGAATCATCATAGAATCATAGAATCATAGAATGGTTTAGGTTGGAAGGCACTTGAAGATCATCGAGTTCCACCCCCCCTGCCACAGGCAGGGACACCTCCCACTAGACCAGGTTGCCCAAGGCCACGTCCAGCCTGGCCTTGAACACCTCCAGGGACGGGGCTTCAACAGCTTCTCTGGGCAACCTGTTCCAGTGCCTCACCACCCTCAGAGTGAAAAACTTCTTCCTAATGTTTAATCTAAACCTGCCCTCTTCCAGCTTAAAGCCATTCCCCCTCATCCTATCACTACATGCCCTAGTAAAAAGTCCTTCCCCAGCTCTCCTGTAGGCCCCCTTTAGGTACTGGAAAGCCGCAATAAGATCTCCTCGGAGCCTTCTCTTCTCCAGGCTGAACAGCCCCACTCTCTCAGCCTCTCCTCGTAGGAGAGGTGCTCCATCCCTCGGACCATCCTCGTGGCTGTCCTCTGGACACGCTCTAGCAGGTCCGTGTCCTAAGAGAACTAACCAATGTTTTCTGACATCTATTATGCTATTTAAATCTTTTAAATTGACAAAGTGGGTGAGTGAGGTTTAATGACACCAAAAGAGAAAGGGTTATCATTCTCTTTCTTTCCATTTTCCTGGCCCTTTTTAATATTTAAAATGTATTTTTATGCAAACTCTTCTATTTTTTTGATCTGTAGCGTGGCAAGTCTTGCCCATGCTAATAATACTTCAGCTCTCCTTAGGGTAAAATCTATTTCTGCGGTTTGAAGTAGCTCTCACGTGTGTAGAACTTGGACCTCCTTCTTGACTTTTATGGTATAATAACTTTAAGAGCACAGATGTGGAACTTGACTCACAAAATGAAACCAAGAATCAAATTCTGTTTTCTTTTACATCCAGACATCCCAGGAAAGCCAATACAATGTTTTACATGAGTGAAAGCAAATTTTATGTGTAGCAACTTGTTTTAGGATGGCATTCTGACCTCCCTGGATTACAGTTGGTCCCTCCTCAGATACAGCTAACAGCGATGGATCATCTAACTTGGTCAACAGAGGCTCATGTATTTTAAGTTCCCCCTGCTGATCCCTGAAGCTAGCATACTACTGGGTTGCCTGTAATTAACTGGGAAGACAAGAATGGCAATAAACGACACTATTCAAGTTATAGCCCATTACCACAGCAAGATGCACAAACCCCAGTCTCCAGGAAGGAGGTTCTACTTTAGCTGTCCATGACTAGACACATGTGCAACATGCTACAGGCTTTCTTGTACAACTTGAACATAACTACCAACAAGCATCATTATGTGTCCACTCTCACACAGGTACAGCTGTACGTATGGCTACCATTAGTAAGTGTTCTTGTTTTGAACAGCGATTTCAGCAGTCATTTGCATCACGTATTATTACATTACGTGTGCGTGGCTAAATGCCATACTTAGGATCTATGCAGTACAGTGGGAGCAAAAGAACAATGCTGAGGCAAGCTAAAGGTCCATCAGGTGTGGCATTCTTCCTCAGCTGCTGGCAGAAGATGCCCAGGAAGGAGATAAGAATAGAACAAGCGTATAATCATACTTCCCACAAAAAATCTCCCAGCTTCTAGTGATTCTCGAGCTAGAGTATTTGTATTCAATAGCACACTGGTTTTTGTTCCATAATTTTGTTGTTTAATCCTGCGTATATTTTCAACATGCACTGCCTGCTCTGAGAACAATTTCCAAAATTTGACTACTTTTTGGGTGAAATTATACTGTCTTTTGTTTGTTTTAGGTTTGTCATGATGACAGTTAATAAACAAACATTGGTTTTAATTTGGCAATTGCCACTTGGCCGTGATAATAACCTGAAAGAGAAAATTTATGCTTTGTGGCTCACTGAATAATGACATCATAGCATGACTGTTTTTGTGACTTATTAATACTTGTAAAAATAAATTAAGTTGATTTCAACAGTTATCATGTTTAGTATAAAAAAGGGAATACCTTTCTAATCAGAAGGGTTCTTCCAGACCAGCAAAATGGATTCCATTTAGTGGCATTCCTTAGTCACTAGAAAGTTCAAATGAACCTGAATTACAAAACTAGGAAGAATGAATATTCTAGCTAAAATACCATCTTCATTTAATGAGACATACATCCAAACCATACAAACTTAACAGTGTAAAAAGAGAGCAATCCCTTTGATTGGGAGATCCTGCTCCACCTTTAAAGGGAATGGTAGAATGATATCTTTCCACGTAACTACAAAAATTTTGAACCTACCTCTGAGAACGTTTGTGTGTAAATGCCCTATTTTATCTTGTTTATGTCTATCAGGTGTCCACATGTATGTACAGAGCTGCAGGTGGGAACAGAGGAGCTGTGTCTATAAAGTTCCTGACAGTGTTTCCTTATAGAAAGGCTGTCAATACTTCCTTATAGAAGAAATACAGTATGACTGCCAAAGATTTCACAGTCTCTCTGTCAGTAATAGCTATTACTAAAGGATGACATTAGATAAACCTTGAGAATATGTGGAAAAGTATTATCTGGATATTTGCAACTCATTTCTTTAGTACTTGTCTCATATCTCCTTAATGGAATAAATTACTGGAGTTAACATCATAAAATCAGGAATTAGAAACAGCAAAGAAATATTCCATACACTAAACAGTGAAGTGTAATATATGAAAAGAGGATGTTTGTAAATAATGCTTTTTCCTAAAGAAATGGAAAAGCTGCCATTTCTAGTATTGCGTATACTAGCCTTTAGTTTTAAAATGTGTCTGTTATTTTAGAAAATAAAGGAATGGAAGCTCAGCATAACTGGCATATGCAGGAGATAAAAACCAAATTTTGACTAGCAGATAATTTCATAGAACAACTCCCAACTTTATGTAAACTGGACTACTTTGTAGCAGGCTTTTTCCCTTCATTAACAAGAGGGCTAGAGAGGAAGAGCAGTTCCATTGGACCCTGAATATTCAGTGCTGGCACAATATTATACACAAATCGTTACAGTTTAGCACATCCTTAAACTAACATTATTGCTAGGGACCTGTTTTGAATTATGCTGGCAAACACATAATATGGTCAGCTCTCGTTAGATAAAAAGAAGTTGATATAGTTATTGCTTCAAAGTCCCTTTCAGACATCTAAGGGTTGCCAAACTAGGCTGAAATGAATGGTCTGAGGGATTATAGGAGTTCCTGGGGAGTTTACATTTTGAACAAAGTGACAGAAATGTATTCAACATCTGAAAACATTGATATTACTCATTATTTTGTTTATCTCAATATATTTGCTAGTTCTGAATTTTTTGCTACATATCCTGATCAGCTCACATTCAGCATTTGATGCTTGCTATTTTAAAACAAAACTCAATGTTTAACACTACAAATGATATTTACAGTATCACAGAATCACAGAATGGTCGGGCTTGGAAGGGACCTCTGGAGATCATCTAGTCCAACCCCCTGCCACAGCAGGGACACCTACAGCAGGTTGCACAGGATGGCGTCCAGGCAGGTTTTGAATGTCTCCACCGTGGGAGACTCTACAACCTCTCTGGGCAGCCTGTGCCAGTGCTCTGCTACCCTCAAAGGAAAGAAGTTCCTCCTCATGTTGAGATGGTGATAGAGAGAACTAACACGTAAGGGCTAATAGCAGGAGGAAACATGCTTAGCGGAAAACATATATCTATAACCTTGTAGCCATTGCCTTGCTTAAGCCATATCTATAATTTTAACCTTGGCCATCGTGTAAGACGTTTAATCAGGAACTAGCAGAGGGGAGTTGCAGAGAAGAACAGAACAGCCATGGCCGGCCTTGCTAAAGAAACCTACTGGAACTGACCTTGCAGTTGTGGAGTCTGATAAAAGAGAGACTGAGCCTACGCAGGAATAAAGAGTCACTTGTGCTGATGAAGAAGAGTGGGTTTGCCTTCATCCTCTCGACCCTCAACGAGCCCCACCAGAAGAAACTGCGCATGCTTGGTGGGGAGGAGATCACAGAAATGGCTCATTTGCATACGAAGCGGGATAGATAGTTAATATGTATAGGTGTATTGAGAAACCTTATGAATATGTAACACTTAGATGCATAAATACAATATGAGCTGCCGCGTTAGGCGCGCACGAATTTGGTGGGACGACCCCTCGAGCTGCCCAGCACTGAATAAAACATACCTACTTTACAACCTTCTTGGTTGTGGAGTCTGATTTCCCCCCGTCAATGGAACTTCCTGTGCTCAAGTTTGTGTCTGTTACCTCTTGTCCTGTCACTGGGCACCACTGAAAAAAGACTATTCTCATCTACCTGGCACCCTCCCCTTAAGTATTTATAAGATCCCCCCTGAGTCTTCTTTTCTCTAGACTAAAAAGACCCAAGTCCCTGAGCCTTTCCTCATAAGAAAGATGCTCCAGTCCCCTAATCATCTTGGTAGCTCTTTGCTGGACCCTCTCCAGCAGTTCCCTGTCCCTCCTGAACCGGGGTGCCCAGAACTGGACACAATACTCCAGATGTGGCCTCACCAGGGCAGAGTAGAGGGGGAGGATGACCTCCCTATTTAATATCCTTGCTGTGTAGCTTTAATGTAGAACATTGACGTTTATATCCAAAAAAAACAACCTGGAAATCTCACAATTCAGAGCTTCCCAGCTTCTCTAGCCATGTTCCCAGTCAGTAACAGAATTTCCTACAGGCTCCAAATTAGGCACTGCATGTGCTGAGAAGTAGTGTGAGAGAGGTAGTTATTCATCTCATCTTTAACCTCTTCTGTGACTTACTTGAAGAGTGTTCAGAAAAAGGCTTAATAGCTCTAGGAACCTGACATAAACTCTAAAATAATGAAAAACTAACCATCAGGCATAAACAAAAAACTCAGAATGTTTTAGAAAGTGCTTTACGACTTCAAATAAATACAAGATAATGGCCTCTAAACCATTGTCCCAGCAGACACTAATCATAGCCAACATGTTTTTAAGCTTTGAAATATTGTCTAGCCGTGCCCATTTAAAAAATTCTTTTTTCCTGTTTTGTTCCTGTTTGCTTCTGTCTTCACTGTGGTCACACTGCCGCCTTTCTCTACTGAGCAGTTTTTGGTTTGTGAGCATTTTATGCTTATTTATTTATTGCTTCATACTCTTCAGTAGCCACACTGACCTTACTTGACCCCTTCCTTCTTAAACTCTTGTTGAGATCAATTTCAATTAAAGATGGGATCGTGACATTGAATTCTGATCAGGAACTTGATTAGGCAAAGCTTAGACTGTTTGTGTTCAAGTTTCTGTCTTAGGGACTTGCTTAACTCTAAACATATCCACTAAAGCCTTTGTCTTTCCCTTAAACCTTGCTCTGAAGACTTGACATAAGACAAATAGGCATTATCCTTTGGTCATGCAGAATAAATCCTGGATTGAGGGATTTACTAATAATCATAACTATCAGAGTACTAATTTCACTTGCTGCTCCTTTCAGAGTTGAGAGATTACAGAATGCAATGCTCTTATGTTTATTCCTTAAATTCAGTATTTCTATTTCTGTAACCTTATTCCCAGTAACAGTCCAACACTTTAAAAAACCAGTGTTACTGAAAACCAAAACATAATATTCCTTTCTTTGGGTATCATACGTAGATTATCTTCTTCATTCTTGGTGTAGGACCAGTTCTACTTCTTTTCTGTTTCATTTGTTTTTCATGGCTTTTGAATGAACATTTTTTGGTTCATTGCAGTTTGCAAGATGTAGCTCAGCTTTCTTCATTAGACTGTATTTTCTCCTTAGTTCTTTTAGTCTCTTATTTATTTCTAATCTTCTGTATGAAATGGCTTCTCATTTACAGAGGCACAGAGCCTCAATGTGTTTTCCCCTTGCTGTGAGCTGCAAGCACCACAAAGTTTTGTATTCAGCTTAAAAGAAATTCCATATGCCATGTTACAGCTAAGCCTCTGAGCAACCTGACCCCAGCTGACTTCAGCGAGTCTTCTAACAACAGGAAAATGATAATTATTTTTTTCTAATCATGTCATTTTACAGATCCAGTTTAGAGCAAAGTAAATTACCAGCTTAAAAGGCACAAGTAATGATATCTCAAACTTCTACGAAGAGGTGAAGAGGCAAGGGATAAGAATTTGTGATTGATGGTAGGTAAAAAAAGGATGGAACTTAAAGCACTTTTTATCAGTCCTTAGAAGTTCGTAGCATGGACTCAAACCCTTAGCTACAGATTCCTTCTAGCATTCTATTTATTTATTTTCCATTCAGTTGAATCAGCTTATGATTACTCAATTTAAGTTTAGTGTCTATCATAAAACCTTCACTGAAGCTTTCACTACTTTCTAGAACTATGTCTGAAAGAGGATCAGTTCTCATGAGTACATTGTAACATTATGAATAAGGGATGTTCTCCACATTCTTCAAAGTAGAAAGTCCCATAAAGAGTACAAGTACTACAGGAATTATCTCTTTAACAAGATTGTTGAGATGGCTACACCTTTAAACTTTCTTTTCTCTTGAAACCGATCATATAGTAGACTTCAAGCATTTCCTTGTAAAACGTGCTTTCCTTTTCCAGACTGATTTTGATCCAAACAGATTCTACCTTCTACATTTCATTCTTTTTATTCCTTCATGGTTCATCACATTACTAATGCACAGTTTTATACTACCTTCTTTGTTCTTATTTCTGTTTTACCCAAATGATACTTTGGAACACATTTCATCAATGTGTGCATACGGTGACACAAGATTTTACTGCTGTAGTGTTGGATTGCTTCAGGGTAATCTTAACATGTGTTTACAGTCCTTGCTAGCATTTTAATCCCTCCAGCATTTCCCTGTAACAAACTGCAAAGAGCAAAGGAGGTTTCCAGCTGGTTAGGAGTTTGGTTTCTGTTACTCCATCTTTGATTTAGGGGAAAGGCGCTGGCAATGGTTGCAGGAAATAATGAAGCAAGACTAAGGCTGGACACTGAGGTTTTGAGGGCTAACAAATTCAAGGACTGAGCATGACTTTCAGCATTATGTAAGTTTCCTTCAGTTCAGATGCCTCTGTGGTTAATACGGCTTTATTTCTGCTGAGTCACTTCACCAATTTAAAGTTTTTAAATTATTTTTCATTTGAAATAGGATGATATATAGCTGAATTTTGTTTCATGATGATATACAATGAATTTATGTATGTGCAGATCCAGAAGGGACATATCCAGCTTTGTTGTTCCTTAATGCCTGAGATGGTATCCCCAGGACAGGTTCACAGACCTACAGCTCCTATACATTGCATGGGAAGTGCCATGAAGTGTTATGTGTCTCAGAGTCAGATTCACAAGCGAACACAAGCTGAGCAGAGGTAACACATAAACTACACAACAGAAAATGCTGAGATGCTGTCATGGTTTAACCCCAGCCGGCAACTAAGCACCATGCAGACGCTTGCTCACTGACCCCCAGTTGTGATGGGGAAGGGAATTACAAGACTGAAAGTGAGAAAATTTGTGGATTGAGATAAAGACAGTTTAGTAGGTAAAGCAAAAGCTGCACACACAAGCAAAGCAAAATAAGGAATTCATTCACTACTTCCCATCGGCAGGCAGGTGTTCAGCCATCTCCAGGAAAGCAGGGTTCCATCACATGTAATGGGAACTTTGGAAGTTGAATACCATAACTCTGAATGTCCCCTCCCTTTCCTTCTTCTTCCCCCAGCTTTATATTGCTGACGTCATATGGTATAGGATATCCCTTTGGTCAGTTGGGGTCAGCTGTCCCAGCTGTGTTCCCTTCCCAACCTCTTGTGCACCCCCAGCCTACTCACTGGTGGGGTAATGTGAGAAGCAGAAAAGGCCTTGGCTCTGAGCAAGCATTGCTCAAGAGTGACTAAAACATCCCTGAATTATCAACACTGTTTTCGGCACAAATCCAAACCAGCCCCATACCAGCTACTATGAAGAAAATTAACTCTATCCCAAACAAAACCATCACAGATGTGCTTCTGAAATTTGTTTCTCCTTGGGGTTAATTACCTCCTTGGGGCTCTGAGATACGTGTTTAAGTGAAACAGAAATTTACAGATCTCCTGATTCCAGGTGCCTTTAAGTAAAGTAAACCTCATTCTTTGAAAAGGACGTGAGAGTAGAGCCAACCTTATTAAATAATGGTCTCAATCATTATTTAATGATAAACTTGCACTGTAGGCCTCCCTCTATCTGAAGGTATATGTCTGAAGTATTTCTTAACTCCCAGGAGAGAGACATGATCAGTAGGCTAATAAACTTGACAGATTAGGAGACCATGCCTGTTGACAATGCTGTCCTGTGGGTCTAAAGGGAGAAAGCAAGATTCTTAAGATGGAGGAAGTAAAGGAGAAGTCTCTCTCATTCCAGTCGGTGCTGCCAGAATAATTTCTGAATTTTATATTGAAGAATCTATAGAAAAATTATGGTAATGGGATTAGACCTCCCAGCTAACTGCTGGGTTACATGGTGAGGTTCCTTCTTTTGGTACTGATTCTACTGCCAATGCTCTTGGCTACTTGTTAACACAATTTCAATAGGGTGTGGGCAGCAGATTATTTAGGAACTCCCTGGGACTGGGTTTGGGTTCAAATACGTAGATTTGAACTTCCTTGGGACACACAGAAACCGGAAGCAAGTTTCTCACTTCAGAGGTATTTCAGTCATCAAACTTAATTGGATCAGTGAGATCTACCTCTACTCTTCTGCTACCTTACAAAAAAGTGAGCAGTGCTCAGTGGGCAATCACCTTCAGCTAGATAATTAGTGCTCTGACCTCCATTTAGCTCTTTCCATTGCATTTATGGAGATTCAAAATGTTAAATTTAGAAGGTCTGAATCATCTTGCTGGGGAATCTAGAAAAGATATTCTGAATATGGTCCTAAGCTGATTATTTGCACTGTGTTATTCTAAGAGCTACAATAAACTGTGTTTTGCATACTTTGAAATGGATTTAAAAGGATAAACCATCAAATATTGTATGAAAAACACTAGGAAAATAGTTTTGCATCACACTTGACAAAAATGTAGTCTTTTGAAAAGACTTATTTGTTGATTCAGTCCATCATCCTTGACTTTCCTAAATAATAGTTCATTGATAATACAAAGAATGCAGACTTGTATTCCTTTTTCAAAAAAAACCCCTGTAAAATGGTAATTAGGTAAAACTTAGTTTAACAATTACTGATTATAATAATATGATTATATAATATGATTATTACTACTGATTAATTACTGTGATCGCAGCCCAGAAGGCCAAGCGTATCCTGGGCTGCATCAAAAGAAGTGTGGCCAGCAGGTCAAGGGAGGTGATTCTGCCCCTCTACTCTGCTCTCGTGAGACCCCACCTGGAGTACTGCATCCAGCTCTGGAGTCCCCAACATAAGAAGGACATGGACCTGCTGGAGCGTGTCCAGAGGAGAGCCACGAAGATGGTCCGAGGGATGGAGCACCTCTCCTACGAGGAGAGGCTGAGAGAGTGGGGCTGTTCAGCCTGGAGAAGAGAAGGCTCCGAGGAGATCTTATTGCAGCTTTCCAGTACCTAAAGGGGGCCTACAGGAGAGCTGGGGAAGGACTTTTTACTAGGGCATGTAGTGATAGGACGAGGGGGAATGGCTTTAAGCTGGAAGAAGGCAGGTTTAGATTAAACATTAGGAAGAAGTTTTTCACTTTAAGGGTAGTAAGGCACTGGAACAGGTTGCCCAGAGAAGTTGTTGAAGCCCCGTCCCTGGAGGTGTTCAAGGCCAGGCTGGATGTGGCCTTGGGCAACCTGGTCTAGTGGGAGGTGTCCCTGCCTATGGCAGGGGGGTTGGAACTCGATGATCTTCAAGGTCCCTTCCAACCTAAACCATTCTATAATTCTATGATTCTATGATTCTATAATTTATGGCCAATAGATACATATAATTGGCACATTTGCCTCAAGTGGAGAAATTGCTCGTTTAACATTTTCCACACCCTGACCAATAACTGTGCTGTCCCAAATGTTCACATGTCAAATCCAGGTGAAATCTGTTTTTCAAACTGTGGGCTACATAATCTCTTACTGAACTAATCCTGGCCCAGAAACTCTGGAGGAGCAGCAGGGATGGGCAGAAAATAATTAAATTCAAATCTCGTGAAAAAAAATCATATTTACTCTCACATGTGTATTCCTCAGACAGCTTATGTGTCTGTTTGACCATCCTCTGTTGGATGTGAGGGGACACTTAGAGACAAAGGATGAGGAAAAGGCTGAGGTACTTAATACCTTCTTTGCCTCAGTCTTTAATGGTAAGATCAGTTGTCCTCTGGGCACCCAGCCCCCTGAGCTGGAAGACAGGGACAGGGAGCAGGATGAAGCCCCCATAATCCAAGGGGAAATGGTGAGTGACCTGCTACAGCACTTAGACATGCACAAGTCTGTGGGGCCAGATGAGATCCACTCAAGGGTACTGAGGGAGCTGGCGGATGCTCTCACTAAGCCACTTTCTGTCATTTTCAGCAGTCCTGGCTAACTGGGGAGGTCTCAGTTGACTGGAAGTTAGCAAATGTGATGCCCATCTAGAAGAAGGGCCGGAAGGAGGATCCAGGGAACCACAGGCCTGTCAGTCTGACCTCGATGCCTGGGAATACTATGGAACAGATCATCCTGAGTGTCATCACGTGGCATGTACAGGCTAACCAGGTGATCAGGCCCAGTCAGCATGGCTTTATGAAAGGTAGGTCCTGCTTGACTAACCCGATCTCCTTCTATGACAATGTGACTCGCTTAGCGGATGAGGGAAAAGCTGTGGATATGTCTATGTAGACTTTAGTAAACCCTTTGACACTGTTTCCCACAGTATAGTCCTGGAGAAGCTGGCTGCTCATGACTTGGATGGGCATACTCTTTGCTGGGTGAAAAAGAGTTGTGGTGAATGGAGTTAAATCCAGTTGATGGCCAGTCACAAGTGGTGTTCCCCAGGGCTCAGTATTGGGTCCAGTTCTGTTTAATATCTTTATCAATGATCTGGATGAGGGGATCAAGTGTACCCTCAGTAAGTTTGCAGATGGCAAAAAGTTGGGCATGGCTGTTGACTTGCTTGAGAGTAGGATGGCTCTACAGGGAGATCTGGACAGGCTGGATCCATGGGCCGAGGCCAATGGTATGAGGTTCAACAAGGCCGAGTGCCGGGTCCTGCATTTGGGTCACAACAACCCCATGCAGCACTACAGGTCTGGGGAAGAGTGGCTGGAAAGCTGCCTGACAGAAAAGGACCTGGGGGTGTTGGTCAACAGCTGTCTGAATATGAGCCAGCAGTGTGCACAGGTGGCCAAGAAGACCAATGGCATCCTGGCCTGTATCAGGAATAGCGTGGCCACCAGAACTAGGGAAGTGATCATCCCCCTGTACTTGGCACTGGTGAGACCAGACCTCAAATACTGTGTTCAGTTTTGGGTCCCTCACTACAAGAAAGACATTGAGGCGCCGGAGCATGTTCAGAGAACGGCAACAAAGCTGATGAAGGGTCTCAAGCACAAGTCTTATGGCAAGCAGCTGAGGGAACTGGGGCTGGTTAGTTTGGAGAAAAGGAGGCTCAGGGGAGACCTTATCACTCTCTACAACTACTTGAAAGGAGGTTGTAGAGAGTTGGGGTTAGATCTCTTCTCCCAAGTAACAAGTAATAGGGCAAAAGGAAATGGCCTCAAGTTGCACCAGGGAAGGTTTAGGATGGATATTAGGAAAAATTTCTTCACCGAAAAAGTTACCAAACATTGGAACAGGCTGCCCAGGGAAGTGGTTGAATCACCATCCCTGGAGGTATTTAAAAGACATGGAGATGTGGTGCTTAGGGACATGGTTTAGTGGTCGACTTGGCAGTGTTAGATTAATGGTTAATGATCTTAAAGGTCTTTTCCAACCTGAATGTTTCTATGATTCTACGTGTTTGTTGCAGTAGCATGTTCATATGTACAATGTTTAGCCATGCATCTGCCAGACTACCATCTCTCCTTCAAGTCCTGCTTTCAGGTTCTGGCAACACAGGAAATTACTCATCCCACCATCTGTTTTACAGCTGGTTGGACCTTCATTGACACTATTTACAGCTGTCATCAGAGCTGGATAAATATTCCAAATTTATGCCTGCTAATCCCCCCCCCGCTTTTCCAACATAAATAGCCCAAATATATAAAACAAGTACAATGGAACTTCTTACATATCTGTGTGAGAAAGTATTTGTTAAATTATCAAAATTTATTATATTCTTTGAAAGTTTGGCATATAGTTACAGATAGCCTTTAGAAAACAACATTTTTGTAATCTGTGGGTGGTTCATATGCAAAGCAGGGCTCATGGTCACATAGGTGAATTGTAAAATCTTCCATTTGAACACAGCTGAAAAATCTACAAATATTCACGCCTTTTTGATTTTATATTTATTCTTAATATTAGAGCCATTCTTTAGGATAGCTAATGCTACTGATTTTTGAGCCTATTAAATTTATAGGCTTACTTTCAGTTCTTGGAACAGAAAGATTTTCTAAATATATATGATCTAATAGATATGATCTATTTGTTTGTTGATTTCAATACTTCCTGGTGAAAATACTACATTAAGCTGATCCATTTGATGAAACTATAAGCCATGTTTATTCAAACAGTTTTCAATTAATTGGTGAACTTCCAGAACTTTTCCAGGGAGATGGAGATTGTCCAGCACAAACAATTTTAGCCTATAATTCTTACTCTTGTGGATTACTTGGGAGTAAACTGTGAGTTCCTACAAACCTGTAGAAGACAGTGTTGTAGGTCACGTGAAACTTGAATAGATTCATCTCTTTGGCGATGAGGTTCAGAATTCAACATAATCTCAACAAAATAAAGAAATAACCCAAAATAAACAGGATACAATTCAGTGAAAGCAAATGACTTAGAAAGGAATAATAAACAGCACACTGACCAAGCCTCAGTTCTTAAAAAAAGGGTGTAGAATTTATGAACAAAAAACCAAATAAAAGAATGTCCCACCTTTACTGTGAGAAAAAGCATAATTTTAGCCTAGTCTTACAAGCACAAGTGACATGTAAAATAAACCACCTGTTCCACTCATTATTGGCAAGATGCAAGCTGCAGGAATGCACCCAGTCCTTGAGCATCACAGTTTAAGAAACCGTGGATCAATTTGGGAGGAGTCAAAAAAAGAACCACATAATAATTGAAAGGTCTAGAATATGTGGCCTCCAAAGGAAGATTGAATAAATTGTTTTGGCTGAAGAAAAGCAGATTAGAGGAGACTTCATAACAGCATTCAAGTACACAAAAAGCTACTGCAAAGAAAAGAAGAGAAACATCTATTCCTCCTACTCTTTCTTACTCAGGATAGAACAGGAAACAAAAAGGTTTTAAGCTATAGCAAGGAAGATTTAGATATTAGGAAAATGTTCTTACAGTAAGACTAGAGAAGCATTGGAATAGATATTTCAATAAGGTATGGAATCTCTGTCTCTGAATGCCTGTAAAAACAAATTAGGTTAATAATCTTATCTAAACATGGTGGGGGACAACTGATCATGGGCAGTATTGGCCTAGACAATCTCTCAAGATCCCTCACAGCCCTAATTTATGGTCTTCTCTGTACACAAAATTTTATCAATTAGAAGTATGCAATCAAAACCTGAACAATACAGCATCCCATCTGATAACAACACTTATTCAACAGAGGGACACTTGCATAGCATTTGCTTGTGCTCTCACTTACAAACTAAATCCGCAGCAATTCAGGTCACACTTGGGATCACAGTCCATGTAAATGCCACTCTGGAAGACCTTGTTTAATTAGGCCAAACAAAAATCAATTCCCTCTCATACAGCAATATAATCAAAAACATGAGGGAATGACAAAGAAAAGTACAATGTGTTATTTTCACTAATTTTTGGCTGACCAGCCATGAGATGTGCATTCCCATTGCACGTAGTTAAGTTCAAAAATCCATTGTAACATAACTGACGAAACTACAGAGAAAGTACATGATTTTCTTCCATGTACCTTTTTCTTTCCTTCACCTTGTGACAAGGTTATCTTCTTTTCAGGAACAGCTTTAGATCTGATATTTCAACAGAGGCATGTTCATATTTACATTTTCTAGGTACTGTACTTACTCAAGACTTGCCTAGAATAATAAAGATCCATATTACTCCTTGACGTGCTAACTGTATTGTCTCTTGGTAGGTAAGCAGACAGTTTGACAGACTAATGTGAAAATACATTGAAGAAAATGTATATTGTGGAGGGGTAAACATGCATCCTTGCAATAGAGTGGAAGAGTAAACGTATATCCTTGTCATAGACACCCTGAACATTGGCAACATTACCTAATACTCTACAGTACAGGCAGGGTGTTTGTGGATGCTGTATTTGGGAAGCCTTTGGGTTCGTTGTTAGCTTTCAGAATGTCTTTCACCTCCTACCCCCAACTCCTCAAGCTCTCCACTAGCACAGGGAAGTTTTATAAACCACATGGTAGCTGTGTCTTATTGATCAAAATACTGATCCCACAATATTGATCAACACCTCATTATTCTTAGACTGTTGTGGAGCAACTCTGTCTTTCAGAGGTAGGACTTGTTAAATACTTTCTGTCATAACTTTTTCTCCAAATTAATTAAGAATTAGAATTATATTTCCAAATTAGATGAGAATTCTACATTCACAAACAATAGAAAGTGTCTCTCTTGTTGCATACATCAACATTTAAACCACTTTGCCCATATGAGTCCAGGGGATTTAAATGATGCTGCCCACATCCCCATAAAAAAATAACCTGGGAAGAGTTTTCCTTCCTCCACAGAGGACATTGCAGTCTTTTTAAAACTTCTGACAGAATATTGAGCTGCCCTTGCATTGGTTGTTTCTCTAGGACTATAAATGTCATGGCAGGGAACTGGGAAGGCAATTGGATTTAGGACCCCATAGGAAGTGTTTCTGTCCTTGTGGGTTACAGGGCAGGTACTTTGTGGACTTCAATGTCTTTTAGACTGGGACTGGGCAGTAGCATATCCCCACTACTGTATTGGCAGTAGGCAAAGTTGGTTGGGGAAAGGGGAGATGTAGGGTAAGGTGAGGCTTAAACCAAGTTTGAGAAAGATAGAAGATAGTACATAGAAGTCAGTGGCACAACAGTGCACAGGAAAGTATGAGATGTGTCAAGCTACCTCCTCTATACAGGCCTCAAAATGAATTTCATGATGAAGCAAGAGCAAATTCTACTTGAATTAAAACCTTAAATTTAGCATATTTATGCATTGCATATGCACTTAGCATATTAAACCTGCATGATTTTTTCCCTGATGTTAGAAGGAGGCTGCACCTTTTCCCAAGTAAGGGTACGCAAGAGACCTTCTGCTCTTAAAGAAGTATCAAAAGAGGGGAGATCCCAGGTTTTCTCCCAAGAGTAGGAACTGAGTTTGGAAAATCCTTGGATCTCTTATTTGGGCTTGGATCTACACGCAAAGCACACAAAGCTTAAGCCAGGAACTGAGTAACAGGGGTCAGCGGGAACCTCTTTATTCCCCTTAGACTACTACGGGAAATGAAGGAATGACTATGGCAGAGGTGGTGGTGGTGGCTGGAAAACGGTGTCAAATAGTCAAACGCACTTGGGAAGGAATAATCCCACGGACCAGTACAGGTTTGCAGCTGACCAGATGAAAAGTGGCTTGTCAGAAAAATACCCCCTGATTCCTGGCAGATGGCAAAGTGACCATGAGGCAGCTGACCATGAGGCTTTCTTGTGGCAAAGAAAGCCAATGGCATCCTGAGCTACATTAAGAAGAATATTTCTGTTAGGTATAGGGAGATGATCCTTCCCCTCTGCTCAGCTCTGGTGAGACCCATCTGGAGTGCTGCATCCAGTCCTAAGCTGCCCACTACATGAGTATACTGCTGTGGGTCCAGTGAGAACCACAGAGATGACTAAGGGACTGGAGCATCCATTACCCAAGGGAAGGCTGAGAGAGCTGAGATTGTTAAGCCAGGAGAAGAATTATACACCTATATGAATGTGTAGGTCAGTGTAATAAAGAAGATGGAGCCAGACACTTAGTGGTATCAAGGGAAAGAACAAGAGGCAATGGGCACAAATTCGAATATAGGAAATTCCACTTAAACATAGAAAAAAACCTTTTTTTACTGGGAGAGTCACCAAACACTGGAACAGGTTGCACAGAGAGGTTTTGGAGTCTCCATCCTTGGTGATCTGCTCTAGCTGACCCGCTCTAGCTGACCCTACTTTGAGCACAGGGTGGGACTGGATGAACTCTAAGAGGTCCCTTCCAACCTCAGCCATGGTATGATTCTGTGCTTCTGTGAATCGCACTCCCTGCCACAAGGGTAACGGCTGCATCTTACGTCTTCATTGTCCAGAATTGTCCTTGTAGTTATGCCAATGTGGCAGGCTGCCAGTATGAATTTTGCTCTATTTATTTGGCTACACAATTTAAAATGTGATGATTCTTCAGTGAAAAAATGGAGAATCAAGGGTTGTTTCCATATGGAGCTTAATATCTGTGTAAGATCTACGTCGGTTCTCATGACTGCAAGGCACCAGTGGCTGATCTTCTTGCCCCGTATTGACAGGCAACTTCACTTCAAGACATTCTGTTTTTTAAGTGTTTTGTCTGAGGATAGACTGCCATTAAACTGGGAGAATGTGACCCCTCACATTTTCCTTTGTGCAGTATTTTCTTTTATTTTGGCTCCTATCCTTGAGCAGGAGGTAAAATAAACAAGAAGTAGCTGAGCTGACATAATTTAGTTCTGGCCCACTGGAGTCACTTTTGCAGTCTGTCCTTGACAAAAGCAAATTACAAGAAGCATTATTATTGGGATATTTTTTCTAAATCCTCCAGGCAGGGAGTTGGTTTCATTGTCTTAGGTGACTTAGTGATTTGTTGAGCCTCTGTCCACGTGGTTCCTAAATTTCATCAAATTCATTGGGAACAGGTTTCTTGGCAGACCTGAAAAAGGTACTTAACTGTAGAAACTTACAGGGAATATCAGACTGTATAGTTTAGATTCTACTTGTGTCTTTCAACTAGTGTCACCAGATAAATTTTATCAGATCTTTGAAATGTTTCTCATCTCAAAATTTAGTTTAACTGGAAGATATTTGTCTTCTTTCCTTCTTTAATAATTGTACCTTTTCATACACCACTTTAAATAGCTTAATAGCATGATACTTCTAAAATGTCTGGTCTTAGGAACATCTGTCGTTATGGTGTTGGAATAGTTTTCTTTCATTGCTGTGGGTTAATAATCTGAGTCTTTTTCTTTCATCATAGAGCTGTTTTTAAGTTACCATTATGGGCTAATAATTTAGAGAGCAGCTGTTGCATTCTAATGAATAGGTGATACACAATTTTTCCACAAAAAAACAATTTGTTGCTTTTGTACAAGTTGTGGGAGAGTTGTGTTAATATGGGGTAACTCCATCGGCAACATATAGTGCTTTTCCCATTTCTTATCATCTACATTGGAGAGCTGTGTCTGTTCGGATTTTAATGCTGAGTAATCAGAGAACATATTTGTCATTTAAAATACTGGGTTATTCAGATTGTTCAGATTACTAGGTAGATTAATATATACAGAGATTGAAAATCAAACCTCAGTTTAATACACGTGGATGTGCACAGATACAAATGACGGCATAATTTTGCATGGTAAAAAACAACTACCACTCCCTTACATGCTAACAAACTTAGCAACTGCATAAGTCTGATTTAATATAAAAGTCAATGAAAAATATATTGTACTTTTCAAATATATTGTATTGGATTTACTGCTGCAATATATGTAAGGAAAAAGGAAAAAAAAATCAATATTAAAAATCACAAATCTCATGAAAACTTAGAAAAGTATTTATATTTTTTAAAGATTAAATAATCTATAAGCTAGAAAAGTTGAATAACATGGACTTGAGGTATTTTTAGCCAAAGAAAGCTTGAAAAACTGAGTTTCTAAGGGCTGAAGATCCGCCTACTCTTTGCAGGTAGGGTTTGCAACATCAGCAAGAAAGATCTGGTAGTTAATAGTGGCTTAAAGGAAGCTGCAGAACTCAGAAACATCCACCGCTAAATTCTGAAAGTCTCTTTCAAGCCCGTCTCTGGCTCCTGTTCGAACAGGAGAAATGCATTCCATTACAGCTACCAAAGCTTGGAAACTGTTTGTTAAACCTGACTTTTTAGATATTCATTTTACAAAAGTGTGTATCCAGCATAATTCCATAGATCTACCTGCGTTAAGATGATCACAGTATACACGACATTGGACTTCGTGTCTGTAGTGGAAAAATGGCATTAAATTTAAGGTGCTTGGTGATTATACAAACTATTGTGCAGCACGTGTAGGTGACACACCATAAATGGATTTGTTTTATATATATATACACACACACACATATAGATATAGACATAGGCATAGGCATTAGTGTAAGCATAGATAGATATAACTGAGGGGAGATTTCCTGGTGATAGAAATTTATAATTAAAACAGAGAAGGAACATATGCAAAGAAAGAAAAAATTTACTTCCTTGAAAGAGAACAATTCTTAATTCATTAATTCTTATTTCATGAATGTTTATTAGTTCAATGTACTAGCAGATAGGAGAGGAAAGCAGTCATTTAATTTGGGAGTTTTATAGATCAGGTTTATGTAACAAAAAGAGAATATAACCCCATCGTTTAAAAGGTAACTTCTAAATTTTGACTCAAAATTGACCATTAATAATGAATGAAAATTGACATAGAAAATTCCTGTTCTTTAACTGTAAATATTTAATCAATACAAATAAAAATCTATGCTAAATTATGCATATTTAGGAATTAGACTTACTGAAATTGTCTTGCAGTAACAAAATGGGATTAGGAAAATTAAAGAAATGAGCATTTTGGTCATTGCTTTTGGTTTAGTATCAAAATAAATACAAGGGAGAAGCAACACCTCTGATAGCATGTATGAACAAGAAAGCAACGAGCCAGCAGATGGATGAATCATTGCAGACGCTCTGATAAAAATACACTGACCTCACTCTGACATTCAATCAAAACCTCAATCTTTTATTGTTTGTATAAACTTTTCTTCAAAATGTGGCAATTAAAAAAAACCCCAAAGTAAGAGATTGAATTTTATGTGGGGTTGTTAATATATCTGGTCAACTGATATATTGTCTTACCTATTAGCATATTAACTCACAGATTAAAATTTACAAAATTTTTTTGTGTGTATGGATCATATTTAGGAGTTATTTAGAATAGCATTTAAGTGACTCCTCCAGTGCTACTGAGTTCAACCAGAAAAACAAAACTAGAAATCCATATCTGTTTAAAAAAATGGAGAAATAAGGAAAATTCTAAGGAATTATGAATTGAGTTCTTGGACCTACTGTTTGTTCAAGACTCCCTTGTAAACCTAAGGTCTTGCAAGTTAAGCCCATCACATGAAACCTAAAATTCAACATCCCATATGCTGTATACATATACCCCAATATGGGGTGCCTCAGGATCGCTGATAAAAAACTACACTCAATTTGAGAAGGTGCCTAACGCTACCCGAGAAGAAACTCATGGATGTACCCCTTTTGGAATTTTGACAATCAAGCTAGAAATTATTTTGGACCTGTCTACATTAGTGAGTAGGGAAGTCCGCTGAGACCTGAATTCATCAAGGAAAAAGTAGGTGCTAAGGATCTGACATCCATAAATATTTCAGGGGGCTTTTCCTAGGAGTAGGATGGCTTCATTCCTGTGGCTGAATGCTCACTGGTGCCTGGAGCATATCAGTAGCACACCTTCCAGTTCAGTTCCACCCAAAATGAATTCAGTTTGTGTGTGCATGATGTGAATCAAACCACAGTCAATGAGGAAGCTTCAGAGATTCTTTTGCAAAGTGCATTATCAGCATGAGTGAAAGCCCCAATGTAGATTAATCCTTCATCTGCTGAGGAGCCACAGAGTCTAGACTCCTCTTCAGGCAAGTTGTCTGTATTAATTCTTGAAAAGTGCTGCACGGATGGTGGTGACGGTGCCTGCTATCAGAGTAAAGGGCACAGTTTCCATTTCTTAGATGACCTGAAGCAGTAGGCTACATCATGCTCCTCTGCTCATCTCATCTGCTTGTCTGCTCTCTGATACATTCAGATGAGAGTTATTTTGCCACAGTGGCCCAGCTTTACTGGGGGGAGAGCAAAATCCTTCTCTAAGACACTATCCTGGCAAAGAGAAGCTCAGAGTTAAAAACTTTCATGCTAAAGAGGGCAAGATCTCCCCATTCTTTGGTGGGAAAAATCAATTCCTCAGCCTCAACTTAAGAGAAAATGTCAGGAAATTGATTATTGGAGGAGCCAGATCCTGTGGACTTATGTTAAGGAATGTTCTTTAACTGCCTGCCATATAGGATCCTTCACTGGGTGTAACCTTCCACTTACTGTGTTTCTGGATGGATCTTCATGGAAAGATGGTACTGAGTGTCTAAGATGGAAAAGACTTACAGCATGCCCCAAACCAAACAAACTAGACACTGAAAATTTCATAGCCAAAGTGACAGAGGCTCCCAATAAGTTCAGGCACTATAAGGTTTGGGTACTCCAAGGAATGTTTTGGACTTTGATATTGACTGTAGACATGTGTATTTAAATGCTGCTTCTGAAAAAAAGTGTGTATGTAAAAAGTCTAAATGTATAACAGTTATCCCTTGTGAAAAAGACTGACTGGTATGAAAAATGAAGCCTTAATTTATAACAAGCAATTTTCTCTGCTTGATATTAGAACTTTTATTGCCAAATATAGCAGGGAGGTACAATTGATGTTTTCACTAAGATTTCTTAACAGCAACAGATGTAGTCAAATATAGCTTCTGTAGCTCAATCAGCAGTTCACCTTAACCTGTGGTTTAATCCAAGAAAAATCATCAGAGGTGTGAATTATTCCAAGACCCCATTACTGACTGAGAGCAAAAACTGCAGAATCATCAGTATGTTGAATATGAACACATAATCACAACACATCATCTGCTTCAAAAGCTGGCAAATAGAAAATATGTTTTTAGTTACACAATGAAGGGCAACATTCATGCTGTTTTACTGTAGTTTAGGAAACTACATTAGGAGATCAGTCACTTTCATTTCCCACCTAGTGAAGAAGGAGGTTCCTTCTGAGGTTGAGTCAGGGTATGTGTGAATGGGGAAGCCTGAGACTACTTTCAAGTTGTGTCTCTGCTGATCAGAACTGAAGCATGCACCAGTATGCTCTAATTCTGCCTCCCTCAGGAGAGAAACCAGGCCATAGAGACTGACAGACGTGGAATTAGCCTCACCTCCATCCCTGGAAAGATGATGGAATAGGTTGTTCTGGCTGTCATCTCCAAGCATCTGGAGGAAAAGAAGGTTATCAGAAGTAGTCAACATGGATTCACCAAGGGGAAGTCATGTCTGACTAATGTGATAGCCTTCTACAATGGCATGACTGGATGGATAGGTGATGGGGCAGTGGATGTTGTCTACCTTGACTTCAGGAAGGCTTTTGGCACTGCCTTTCAACACCGTCTCCCACATCATCCTCATAGGCAAGCTTAGAAATTCTGGGTTAGATGAATGGACAGTGGGGTGGATTGAAAACTGGCTGACAGATAGAGCTCAGAAGGTTGCAATTAGTGGCACAGGGTCTAGTTGGAGGTCAGTAACAAGTGGTGTTCCCCAGGGGTCAGTACTGGGTCCAGTCCTGTTCAATATATTCATCAATGACCTGGATGAAGGGATAGAGTGTACCATCAGCAAGTTTGCTGATGATAGAAAACTGGGAGGGGTGGCTGACGCAACAGAAGTCTGTGCCGCCGTTCAGTGTGACCTGGACAGGCTGGAGAGTTGGGCAGAGAGAAACCAAATGAAATTCAACAAGGGCGAGTGTAGGGTACTGCATCTGGGGAGGAATAACCCCATGCATCAGTACAGCTTGGGGGCTGACCTCCTGGAGAGCAGCTCTGTGGAAAGGGACCTGGGAGTCCTGGTGGACAACAGGATGACCATGATCCAGCAAGGTGCCCTGGTGGCCAAGAAGGCCAATGGCATCCTGGGGTGTATCAAGAAGAGTGTGGCCAGCAGGTCGAGGGAGGTCATCCTCCCCCTCTACTCTGCCCTGGTGAGGCCGCATCTGGAGTACTGTGTCCAGTTCTGGGCTCCCCGGTTCAAGAAGGAAAGGGAACTGCTTGAGAGGGTCCAGCAAAGGGCTACAAAGATGATCAGGGGATTGGAACATCTTTCTTACGAGGAAGGGCTGAGGGACTTGGGCCTTTTCAGTCTGGAGAAGAGAAGACTCAGGGGGGATCTTATCAATGCTTATAAATACTTAAAGGGAGGGTGCCAGGGAGGTGGGAACAGTCTTTTTTCGGTGGTTCCCAGTGATAGGACTAGAGGTAATGGACACAAACTGGAGCACAGGAAGTTCCATCTCAACATGAGGAGGAACTTCTTTCCTTTGAGGGTGGCAGAGCACTGGCACAGGCTGCCCAGAGAGGTGGTGGAGTCTCCGACTCTGGAAACATTCAAAACTCACCTGGACGCCATCCTGTGCAACGTGCTGTAGGTGACCCTGCTGTGGCAGGGGGGTTGGACTAGATGATCTCCAGAGGTCCCTTCCAACCCTGACCATTCTGTGATTCTGTGTTCTGCTGATGAAAGTTCTAGCTAGGGTTATGTGATGGTGCACACTCCAAGATCAGCCTACACAGGCCCTACCAGCACTTAGATTGGGTCCCTGGTACTGTTTAGTTCTGGTTTTTGGTACTTTACATACTGGGCATTGTCATTCTCACTTCCCTTTAATTTCCTTTCTCTTCCCACAATTTTCCTCTTTCTCACATTCTTTGTGGTGCATTGTTTGCCCCTTCATATCCAGATCCACAGCCCTCCACTCAGGATATGGCATGGGAAATATGGGATAGCATACAAATGGAGGGTGTGGGAGAAGAATAAACAGAGTGGTTTTTACCAAGGTTGACTGACACTGGCCTGGTAGTGTTGACAATGTCTCTTACAAGGTTCCTTGTCCAGAAAGAGAGAGGATTTCATAGAATCATAGAATCATAGAATGGTTTAGGTTGGAAGGGACCTTAAAGGTCATCTAGTTCCAACCCCCCTGCTATGGGCAGGGACACCTTCCACTGGGCCAGGTTGTTCACAGCCCCATCCAGCCTGGCCTTGAACACTTCCAGGGATGGGGTCTCCAAAACATGTTTGCTGCACAGTTTCCTCTAGGGAAGTTACAAGTAAGTCTGAATAGCCTCCTGGAGGCACTTCTTCATTCACTGAGGATAGAATTTCTCTAGAAAGATTAACCCCACTTCAGTGAAGTGAGCCTTTTTTCTAATTACCTGCTCTTTAAATATGGTAAGCTCTTCAAGTTAGGGGCTTCCTTTCATGTCTGTAAGCACCAAAAATACTTGGCAGTAGTAGATTAAATACATATTTAACTTTTATAATTAATATCATGCCTCATGGCAGAATTAAACTCTATGACTCAATGTTCTGGACTCTCCTGCAAGGAATAGACATGTGGTCTGCCCAACCCATGGAATAAGCTCCAAGCATGTGTGGAAGAAGAGAGCATCTGCTCCTTTAAGGGTATACGGTCAAGGACCTGTTCAATGTAAAAAAGGGATAATAAGAAAAGAAGGAAGCCATAGGCAAGAACATACAGAGACACAAACCTGACAGACAAATGTAATGGAGACAAAGACAAGAAACAAACCTGGTCAGTCACAGTAGTTAGCGGGCTACCAAGAAGCTGCAAGCAAACCTGGACTTTGCAAACCCAAGGGTGGAGGATAATGGAGGGGAGCGGATGGAGCTATGCACACTGATGAGGGAATTTGCAGGGGAAGGGGGAGGACGGAGGAACAAAGCGGGGAACTGACAGGAAGGGATATAAAAGGGGCTGGTTGTATGTAAAATGGGGCCGGTCAACACACTTGTCTGATGGAGCCTTGCACCTGATCACCACAGACTGTCCTGTCTTCTTATTAGATCCTTTCTTAACTAGCTCTCTGCATGATCTCACCCTCTGTACCATGTGGGTGAGTGCTCTAAGGACTAAGGACCGGCTACCAGGGGGCTGCTATGAGTGAGTACATCTTTTTGCAGCAAGCACTGAGCTAGATCAGCTGGCAAATTGGGGACCCGCGGGGTGGGTAAGAGAGTGTCTGGGTTGCTGGCACGGGTGTCAAACGGACAGGGGGGCCATGCTGGTACTCGGGGGATCTGCGACTGCGTGTGTGCTTGTGAACTTGGAGAGTGATGTGTGTGTGCCCTCACTAGTGACCTTCAGTCTCTGCCAGCCCGAGAGGAGGAGGGGATGGGGCTGTCTCTGCTTATCTTTCATGTGAGTCCTCCTACATGCAGGTGCTGTTGAAGACAGCACTCTGCCTGTGTAGCCGGCCATGTCTGTGTCCTGTGTGTCCCCTGCATGTCTGGGACCCACGCTCAGCTTCCTTACCGGATGAATCTGCAAAGGGAGAGGGGCAGCCACAACCCTCAAGCGGGGCAGAGACCCCAGGTCCCTGGGGCACTAGGCTGGGCTCCAGCGGTCGGGCACTAGGAAGTCCTGGGCCAGGGCTGCTGGAGGTGGTGGCCACTGCTAACCACCCTTAACAACAACCACAGTCAATTTTGGAAGGCAAATTTTTGATCGTTAAATATTCTGTTACTCTATGAGAAATAATTACCCTCCCTTTTGGAAGTAGTTTGAGAAATAAGGATCAATATTAAGGTGCTCTACAAATTATGTGTATTCAGAATTACTTTTGGAACGAAGTCCTTAACCTTTCCAAGAAACATTAGTACACATAATTTTTATATTTAGAAATAATTATACAGTGTCATATACGTAAGTAAAAAAAAAAAGTAATTATTTCCACAATAGATCTAATTACAAAAAGCTTTTATGGAAAATGGAAATGTCAACCTTTAATAAAGATCATGTTGGACTAAAATTCCAAAATGCCTTTTTAATCAAAAGTGAATATTCCCTCAATGCAGTGTATACTGAGGAATTGTAGTAGGAAATTATCACCAGAACAGGATAGAAAAGGAAATTTCCCACATTTTATAAGATTTATTCACTGTTGTTTCTTGGTATTATTAATATTTTGCTGCAATAAATGATTACATAGATTAAATGATTACATAGAAACACACTTTTTTTCTTTGTTGTTTGCTTCTAGTTTAATTTCAGAGAACTCATTTCCAGTCATCTAGACACAACAGACTAGGAAAAAAATATAAATCCAGGTGTCAGGATGGCTACCTTTCTTAATGTCTTGGACTGCCTGGTACTTAAGAAATAGAAGGAAAGGCCCATATTCATCCTACCAAACACTGAGCACCTCATTTATGAACACATCCTAGATTTTCTCTATAGCTACCTAATCCTCAAATAAAATCCAAGTGAGAGGACATGTACAGAATACAACAATGACTTCCAACCCGTATTCTTTTGTGAATGCAGCCTACTGATGTGGGATGAACTGGTGGACCAAGTCTTCAAGAGCTGATCTTGGGATATATTAATCTTATCTGTCTTTTTATTACTTGTTTCTTTATAAAATTCTATAATTTGTGGGTAATTATAGATGCACAGGTGTGGTGTACACCTTTTTGATATGCAAGGACTGTTGCATGAAGAGTAAAGCAGGGATGTGTGTGTGTAAAGATGTTCTGTGATGGTTGGTGTTCATCAGCACAGCTCTTTAGCACTTCAGGATGGAGTTCAAAGCACCAGGCTCCTGGAAGCACATGAGATATTGCTTAATTGAGAACAGTGGGCAGGAGTATCAGCACTTCCAGGAAAGATTACTGAAATTTGGAGTTCAGAGTGAGGGAACAGGTAAGTATCCAAACTTTAGGTAAAAACTTCTGGAGCTGTCAGTTCTTAGCAATCTAGAAAATCAGGTTGGAAGCATGTGAAACTGGGGAGCTGAATCTGAGCAGGACTACTGAATGTATCAATCTCTACTGGTATGACTGGCCTTCAAGTATCCCAGGCCCTTAAGACCGATGGGAAAATCTGGAGCAAGGAAGACTTACTCTTGGAGGAGTAAGTTAGGCAATATTTAATTGAATTGGACATACACAAGTCTATATGGCCTGATGTGATGCACCCATGAGTGCTTGGAAACTAACCAATGTCATTATAAGACTACTCTCAACTGCCTTTGAAAGGTCATGGCAATCAGGAAAGGATCCTGAGGACTGGAAGATAACAAATGCCACTCATCTTCAAGACGGACAAGAAGGAAGATCTGGGGAGCTACAGGCCAGGCAGCCTCACGTCGATTCTTTGAGAGGTGATAGAGCAAGCATTTTCAAACATACAAAGGACAAGAAGCTGGTTAAGTCTAGTCAGCATGGATTTACAAAGGTGAGATTACACCTGACAAACATGATAGCCTTCTACAATGAAATTACTACCTGCTACCTCAGTAGCTGTGGCAAGAGCACTGAATGTTGTTTATCTTGGTTTTAAGAAGATTTTTTGACAGTGCCTCTCATAACATTCTCTTCAACAAACTAGTGAATTTTGGGCTACATAAATGAGGTGAACTGTTGGACTCAAAACATTGTGATCAGCAGCATGAAGTCCAGCTGGAGGCCCTCACCAGTGGTACTCCAGGAGTTTATACCAGGGCCAGGATTGTTCAATGCTGTTATTAGTGACCTGGATGATGGGACAGAGTGCTCACTCAGCAGGTTTGCAAATGATACAAAACTGGGAGGAGCAGCTGATACACTGGAGAGTCATGCTGCCATGCAGAAGGACCTGGTCAGGCTGAAGAAATGGACTGATGGGAAACTCACGAAGTTCAACAAGGGGAAACGCTGAGTCCTGCTCTTGGGGAGTGTACTGAACATAACTGGCAGGGGTTTGGTATGGTGGGAGGGTCTTCAAGGGTGACCTGTGTAGGAGGAGGTCAAGGACTGCCCTGTGCTGGTCACAGTTGGTTCCAGCCAGCTCAGCAACAGAAAAAAGCGGACTCGCGTGCCAAAATTAGAACCAATCAGATGATTTTATGGTGCCTCTGCAAAAATGTATTTAAGAGCGAGCAGTGATCACCAAGAGACACAAGAGAAACACCAGGGCAGGAGGGATGCCAGAGCAGTAGAGATGGCAAAGGAAAAGAGAAAACACTGGAGCAGAGGCAGGAGAGATGAGCGAGCTGGAGGAATGCCAGGCCTAGCTAGAATCCAACTGTAGAAACCATCTGGAAAGCAGCTTTGTAGAGAAGGCCCTAGGGATCCTAGCGGAAAACAAATTGACCATGAGCCAGAAATGTGTCCTTGTGGCAAAGAAGGCCAATGGCATTCTGCGCTGCATTGGGAAAAACATTGCCAGCAGGTCAAGGGAGGACATTCTTCCCCTCTACTCAGCTCTGGTGAGGTCACATCTGAAGTACTATATCCAGTCCTGGGCTGTCTAGTACAAGAGAGACATGGGCATAGTGGAATGGGTCCAGTGCAGGACCACGAAGATGGTTAACTGATAGGAACATCTAACATACAAGGAGAGGCTGAGAGAGCTGGGGTTGTTTAGCCTGGAGAAGAGAAGGCTGGGGAGAAAGGAAATCTCATCAATGTATGTAATTACCTGATGGGAGTGTGTAAAGAAGAGAGAGCCAGGCTCTTAGTGGTATTCAGAGAAAAGACAAGAAGCAATGACCGCAAATGGAAATATAGGAAATTCGACTGAAACACAGAAAAAAAAATTATTACTGTGAGAGTAGTGAAACACTGAAACAGGTTGCCAGACAGGTAACTGAAAACCTGAGTGGGCACAGCCCTGGTGACCTACTTTAGCTGACCCTGCTTTGAGCTGGACTAGATGATCTCCAGAGGTTTTTTCCCAGCTCAGTGATTCTGTAATTCTGTGATTATACAAAGTTATTAAGTTATTAAAAAGTCATTCTGAAAGCATTTGCAAATTTAGATTGAAAGTGATGTATGTGGTTCTTGTTTCTGCACATAGAAAACAAAGTCACCAGAGGATGAGGTAGTAAGGTCTTTAATGCAACAGCTCAGTGTTCGGAACACTCTTCCATGAGGTGGAATACCTCTGCTCTGTTCCTCCTCTGCTTAAGTCTGTTGGAATCTACCATAACCTACCTCCCAAGAAATTCCCATGGAAGTGTCCTTTAGCTTGATTCTGGGATGTATCGCTCTCAATCTCTTTTGCTAGAAGTCTTTCATTTTCAGGTTGTATTGAAACATTAAGCAATATTGAAATGACTTTGTCAGGCAGTTGTTAGTCATAAGAAAAGAGTTCTGCAACTGAGCTTCATTTCCCATTCCAAAGGGCTTTTTTTCCACAAATAAGTGTGCATAAAGGATGTTTGGGGATAACTCACTGTATACTCATCCTGGTAGAATATTCTGCTGGCAGCTCAACATGCAAGTTTAGCTCACCCTCACTGCGAAGAAGGAGTAAAATCCAAATGCCACACATATTGCCAAGTTCTTTGACCACTAGGTGGCCATTCAAAGGGAGACTGCCTATATTCTCACCATCACTATGGATTTAACTTTCCTGTTGTTTGCTTTTCTGGAAAATGCCTGAAGAGGACTGGACCACTGAAAGCAGGTCAGGGACTGGACCACTTTTATTGTCCTTGGCAAGAAGTGAGGTATTGTTTTGGCAAGAAAGGATGAAAACAAGTTTGATGACCTTATTTTAAACTTATTTTTATATACTTGAGTGCTGAATCAGAGTCAGTTGTGAAGGTAACTATAACCTCAGGCTCTTACTCTATAAATTGGGTTGAATTCACAGAGAATGGAAAAACGAAAAAAAACCAAACAAAACAACCCAAACCACAGACCTGTGATTTTCACTCAAGGTTTTTTGAGTGCTGTGGTCAACTGAAATGCTATTTTTCTTTTATGAACAAAGTTACAACATATGACTGCCATAGCACTTAAAATGATGTTGGCCTTGTGTGGAAGCACTGATGGCAATTCCACTTCCATTGACTATAAATTAATCAGTACAGAAATTGCTGTTCTTTCTTCCTTCACCAAACTAATTTGGAGAGATACTAACAACGGAACATTATGTACTTTTTGCCGTTCCTTTTCGCTTCCCATCTGATGGCATTTGCTCACAAACACAGAGAAACATATTTTCTATGAGCTCCTGCTAAATACACCAGCTACGAAATACACTAGCCATGAAAATCTTAAAGTGAATGCAAAGACAGAAAGTGCATGACAACAGAATATGTTTTTAATTGTATATGGGTCTTCAGTGATAAAGAAAAGAAACATCATGGTTGGACTTGCTGATATTTGGCAAGTACAGGCAGAATGATAAAAGCACTAGTTATAATCATAGAAAAAATTAGATTATTTGGTGAAGGAGATTGTATTTTATATCACACACACTACTGCTACATTCAGAAGGATATTGGAAAGCTAGTCTTATTTTTTCTATTACTTTTATCATGCCAAAAAAATGCATCAGCATTAATCATATTCCTCTCAGATTACTGAACCTTTCCCTGGATGTCCAGCCTCCTGATAGCTTTCTTTGGAGAAGGGGCAGGCAATCTCCTGCAATGATTGCTCTCTTGGGTGTCTGCACTAATTCTGGAAAAGCCAAAGAAATTGGTTTTCAAAAATCCGGTCTTGATGGAAAGGAACATTTTTATCCTCACCTACAGTTGTTCAAGGCACAAAAAATATCCATCATTTGGAGGTTATTGGAGATACTGGCACCCAGTCTGTAACTCAGGGCCCAACATCCTTCACTGAGATGACACATATTCATCTTTCACCCTGCATTAGTAAGCATACGGACTGGACATAGCCCCAGAGGGCATACAAGAAGTGAAAAAAAGGACAGGCATCAAAGGAGGGTCATAAAAGCATAACAGACATTTAGAGACAAAAGCAGGAAGGTCAAACTTCATCTGCAGATAAAACTAGCTAGATACATAAAGGATAAGAAGAAAGGACTCCACAGGTGTGCTAGTAATAAAAGGAGATTCAGGGAAGATATGGCACCTGTTTGGATGGGGAAGAAGACCTAGTAATGGATGACAGAGGAGAGGCTAAAGTACTCAATACTTGTTTTGCCTCAGTCTTCACACTCAAAATTGGCTTCCAGCCCTTTTCCTGTACTTTCTGAAATAGAGAGGGGCAGTCAGCAGTGGGGGAGCAATAGATTAAGGGCTTAGAGAAGCTGGTAGTAGTGAAATCCATGGGGCTGTATGAGATTCATTCAAGGGTGATGAAATAGCCTGTTATTGTGAGAAGGCTGCCTATCATCCACAGAAAATAAATGATAACTGGAGGGATTCCTGGCCAGCTGGAAAAGGTCTAAAACTATGCTTATCTTCATGAGAAGCAGGAAACACCTTCGGAACAATAAGCTGATCGGCCTCACCTCAGTCCCTGGAAGAGTTTTGGGGCATGTCTTCTTGCAATCCATTTGCAGTTACTTGAAAGACAAGAAGGCAATAAGAAAGAGGCAGTCTGAATTTACCAGCTACAAACCCTGCTTAATCAACATGATTGTGAGTAGATTAGCAGGTGATGATAAACTAGGAGGCTTGGGTGGAGGGCTGAAATGTAGGGCTTTCATCCAGAGGGAAGTTGAGAAGCTTGAGGACTGAGCCAAGAGAAACCTCACAAAGTTCAGCAAAAAGAAGTTCTGCTCCTGGGGCAGAATAACCCCATAATAATAACAACAGGTTAGGGTGTAGCTCGAAATGTAACAGCCTGCTGAAAAGCACCTGGAAGTTACAGTAGATGTGAGGTTGTAAGTGTTACAGTCATACTACATAGATGCTGAGATTAAAATGAGTCTTTCATCTCTACTCATGAGGTGTAGAAAGGAACTAACTGATCATGGCTTTGGTGATCTCAATGTAAAAGATGCTTATTTGATATCTTGCATTTTTTCATTTCCTGTGAGCTTTGCATGTCATTGGACTGGAAAATAATATTTATATTACATTTAAAAAGGTAAATTCTCACCAAAATACTCATCGCTTCTAACTTTGCATTTAATAGCCACATAAAAAGTGGGAAATGAATTTAATTTATGTATTGAAACATACCTTTAAACTAGCAAACTAAACAGTTTTGAGATTCAAAGGCCAACATAGCATGATTAGCTACATGCATACTATTTATTAAAAGTCTCTGGACTGGACTAAACCCCAAACTGTGATTAGGAAGCACTTGGGGCAGTATTGGCTGGTCAAGGCTGTCAGGTATGGTTATAACAATTAAATAGTTCAGACAGTTGAATTGCTATGCCTGTTCCTTTTACCAAGCTACTTAATTTACTGATCTAGAAGTAGCAAAAGAGGCTGAGAATGCCCAGTAAAGAGAACAAATCCCAGAAGGCAACATGGCAAAAGGAAGCTTTAAAAATGATAGGTAAAGGTCTGTAGCTCAGTGCTACATCTGAAATATAAAAGATTTTACATTTATATGTAGAAAAGAATCTTTTATTTATGTTTTACAAATGGCAAAAGTGATCTGGCAGGATGAAACAGTTTCAGGTCATGACATCATGTGACCCAAACAAATTACACCTAATGGTCTGAAATTCAGGACCAGCAACAAAGAATTAGCACATATCTGACCAGCACAGAGTGACTGACAGTATATGCTCATGCTTCAACCCTTGCAAGAGATTCAAAGGACAGTCTTAAAAAAGGGCAGATACAGAAAAAAAGGAAGCCTTGTGGTGTAAGGCTTGAAAAGTACACTCTATCCAGCTGGTCAGAGCGAAGCTATGGAGGTCGCTTGTCATGGATAACGGGTACTTATCCAATGTGGGAAATAGAGAAGTTTTTCAGTCCTACAGACAAGAGCATGAGATAGCACAGCTGCTAGAAGTTGAAGCGAGGCCACTTCCCTGAGGATGAAAATTAAACATTGGAACAGTTCATCAAAAGAGGTGGGGGAACGTTAAGCTCTCACAGAGATATTGAATTTCATTTTAAAAGCCAGCCATTGATCCGTGTCCTGGGAGCAATCCTGTAGTCAGTGTTCAGAGCAAGCCTGAGCAGATCACCATGTGGTCCCATGGCAACACTTGAGTTTCTCTGTGCTGAGCTGCTCCTGTAAAATGACATGACACATCAGACTGGGTCAGACTCCTCAGTGTGTGCCCTATCATGCCCTATGCCCAGATCCCAGGAGCCCAATGCCAGCCAGTCTCTCTGGAGGTACCACAGCAGGACAAGTCCCATCTTGGAGCTACATGTGCTGCTAGTGAACGCATAGAGGGCTAATTCTAGCCTGTTTCAAACACTCTTGGGTTTGGGGCATTATAGGCTTCTTTTGAGTTTCCTCCTATCACTGCCTTCACATTAGTCTTTGGAAAAAAGGACTTCTCATCTTGAGAAGCCCCCACTTATCTTCTACTTCATACACGTCCAAAAGAGAAATGCTCAGGTTGTATGTTAAAAATGAACAACCCTTCTTCCCCTACACCAACCAAATGTTTTTGCAGTTTTTCATGGCTAACTGTTGGCAGGCAACTAAAAATGCCCCTACTGTGGCTGTGAAAAGGAGAGTTAGAGTTAACATTTTAATGATTGCTAAGAAGACCTGACAACAATAAAAGGGCATAATTAGCAATGATTTAAAGAGCAGGCTGTTATTACAAAATGTATGTCCCAAATCCAGTTCTCTCTAGTTCTCCTCTGAACTAATAAATGTTTCCTGGTTGTCCAGGTCTAGGCTTCCTACCGGCCCCAACACATTGTGGCTGTGCGAGGACATTATTAACACCATTAGCAATCTGTTAGTTAAGATTCCTAGTGAAGGGGTTTTGGCAAATGCGGATGTTTTGTCTATCAGAGTAAATAGCATGGATTGACTGACATTGTATAAACTGAAGGCCAGCTGACACACACAGTTCAGTTCTCATCTCCACAAAACCGGGAGGTGGGCACATCTGAACTACACTGGGAGTGATCTACACCATGTGCTGACCCCTGAGCTGAGCCTGGGACACTGCTAACACGCCCAGCCATGCCAGGGCCAATGCTAAGAAATTAATGGTGAGGAAAATAGTGCCTTGATGCTTGTGTCTGTGCACCAGCCCTTTTAAAGGACTAAATACACACATAGAGGAAGGCAGGGTGTCTCAGCAGAACAACACTAACAGCATCAATACAGCTTTACTAAATTACAGCGCTGTAAAAAAATCCAGCATTGCTTTGGACTTACCTTCTCTGGTTGAAAGCAGAGGGCTCAAAATTAAAATGTTATTCTGGACAGCAGGCTTATTAGGAGGGATATATGTGGTGTGAACATAATTTTAGTGCTGCCCAGCTGTTTCTTTTGCCTTAGTCTTCTATTCTGTGAGTGCTTGTATATTAATATAACATTATACTAGATATGAGAAGTAGCTTAAGAGCTTAACTGGTAAACGAGTATGCCAATACACCAATTTTTGATAATAGATAAAGCCCAGAAACAAGAAAAAGAAGCAGAAGGCTGAGCAGGGATTTCATAAGAATAGCCCATGCTGTTGTATCAAAATGAAGTGAAATATGATTTCAGTTCAGTTGCTTTATAAATAAAATAATTACAGGGATACTGGAGATCTGGGATGCTGAAGTAATCACATGCCTAAATGAGCAGAGAAATGGTAAAGGATTCAGGCAAAGTAACATGTAAGCAGACTCTGGACAAGCAGATGTGGGAGTCTTGCCACCAGCTGGTCAGTTCTGAAAAAATACAAGCATCAGAAATACAAGCATCAGAATCCCTTGGGGTGTTTGGATGCATGGTTAGTAACAACGTTAGACAGGCATCTTACTCAGTGTGCCCCAGAAGTTATCAAAAGAAGTGATGACCACATCATTTCTGCTTATTATTTGACAATCTGCTCCGATTAAATGAAAGAAATCACCAAAGATGTCAAATTCAAACGTATAGTGCTTCAAGGCTATTTTTGATTTTCACAAACCCCCCTCCCCCAACCAAATAACTTTCGTAAATGCAGAGGAGATGCAATGGAAGGGATTTGACAGCTATAAATAGCTTCAACTCTCACTAGAGAAAGAGTAGACCTCATTGTTTGACTCCAGATCACTGCTGAAGTGCAGAAATTTCCTGTAAAGTTTGCAATACAGCAAAAGGAATTCAAATGTATGTCAATGTGAACACTTTTTCTCAAAATCCCCCAACTCCCCAGCTTTTCAATTCCCTTTTAATCCTTCTAAACTCATTACAAGAAACTAATTTCCCATGGATCATAAATCACAACATAAAACCAGAACATCTTAACATGTCTCTGCAGTTATTTCTGTCTACCTTCCCCAAAGACTAATCAGCCTAGGAATACTACACATGTTCATCCCAGACAAAGATATACTTCATCAACTATGATAAAGATGAAATTCAGTTTGAGATGAGGTTGTCTATGCAGGGATTCAGTCTGAGATGAAGATATCTAAATTAATAGGTGTCTATAGGCACATCAAGTGTCTCATTTCTCATTACAGTCCATGAAGGTCCGCTGTAATGAGAATGTTTATTTTGGCATTACGATATAACATAGCCACTTCTATTCTTATTCAAGGAAAAGAACCTGAAATTTTAGAAAGAAAAACTGCTGAGAAGACCAGAACTCCAGATTTATATCTCTTATTTGTCTACCAGTACTTTCATGAAGAATATTTAGTCATCCGCAGGTGTATTAGATCTTTTCTATTCACAGTAGGTTTTATTAAAGAAGTTTGAGATGTGTTTTCAACATGGACAGTGGCACTTAGCCACTTCCAATAGAGGAACAGGTAGTTCCTGTCTCACCATATATGTGCCATGTTTAAATTTGGTCATTTATAAAGTCAGAGAAGTATATGGAAAAGAGCCCCTAGTACCAAGAAATTATAGTCAGATACGTCAGAGAAAAGAGTATATCCAGATAATGAATTGTGGAGTTGGGTTCATGACCAAATAACCAAGAACTTTAGAAGTAATTCAGTCAGTTTGAGAAACAAATTGGTTTTGGCACTTTACACCATTATGTAATGGAAAATTTAATTAAAAATTAAGAAACTTGTCCAACCTTTGTATTTCCTGGCCCTAATTTAGCTAGGCCTGTTATAAAACCTTTCTTTCATGAGGGCAAATTACATTCTGTCTGCAAACTGTGGAAATGTTTCATTCCCACTTCAGCTGTGGAGACAGAAGCACGGTCACCGTCACCTCTGCTTCACTAATGGCTGTATGCCAAAGGAACATGGAAAACATAAAAAACTCTAGGCCATGTTCTTTTCTCCTCTGCTATAACACCTTAAAAAATAAAGGAATTCTTTATTTGAAAAGGTGGGGAAACTTTTGCATAGGCCATGGAAAATGTCAACATTCATAAGAAATACATTTCTTCTTAGACCCTTAAAATCATTCACAAGATTTTCGATTCATTAAATCTGATGTTATCACTTGCAAAGTAAGCTACATATGTTCAGATCAGTGTGGAATCAGCAGCTATTAGTTCGTAGAGTAGTAATTAACAGTCATACTAGAATTCCCACCAGGAAGAATATTGTTGCAGTTTATCATTTGGGATATGTGAATTTTAAGATAATTTTTACATGAAGTGACATAGTACTTTGCTGCAGGCAATACTGATTCAGTACACTGGAGTTTCTTTAAAACTGTCCATTTTCAGAGCACAGAAAATATACAACTAATTGAGGTACAAGCAATCATTGATTTTGGAGACCAGTTCTTGACTTCATAGCTTGTTAGCTGAAGTAAATGAGGAAGAGTAAAGAGAGAAAAGGGGGATAAGAGCTAGGGATATTAATAATACAATAAATAGCATCTCTTAAACTTAAGTTGACCACTATTATATAAAAACAACAGCCGGAAAATACAACCAGCCCACAACACAGAATGAGTGTGGAATGGGAAGCTGTTCCTCCAAAAGGTGCAGAATCTGTTTTCTTATCATCTGTCCTCAACTACCAGCTGGAGCAGAGAGGTGCTGCAGCTTGCTTCCCACCTCTTTAACTCTTCTAGAGTTATAAAGGTTTGTGTACTCCTGCAACTCCAGCGATGAGTACCTCCTTATCACTGCTGCCCTTGTTTTTGTCTCCTTCAGGCTGCTTTTTAGCTCACCCAGACCAGCACTTCGGAGCCAGCAGGGATAACTGGGAGGAAGGGGAATTAGATGGAAGAACTTGACTCACATGAGAGTTTAAAAAATTAAAAAATAAAAAATTGCTCACTGTGTCTTCCAACAAAAGAATAAGGGCTATCAAATAAAACTAGAGGGTGGCTTCCCCCCCAAAAAAAGAAAGTGGTTCTTATCAGTGCTGGTGTAAGCTATGTGAAAGTCCCTCTGTAAAAGTGATGAAAAGTTGAGAATGCTAAATTTCATATAGGTCAAAAGAAGTTATTAGATATGTCTGAGGAAGGAAGATTCAGTGAAGGTTTATTAACTACAAATCCACCTTGTGATAAAGAAATCATAGAATCATAGAATAGTTTGGGTTGGAAGGGACCTTGAAGATCATCACGTTCCAACCCCTCTGCCATAGGCAGGGACACCTCCCACCAGACCAGGTTGCTCAAAGCCCTTGAACACCTGGCCTGGCCTTGAACACCTCCAGGGATAGAGCTTCCACAGCTTCTCTGGGCAACCTGTGAAGTCTTGAGCTGCAGAGTGCTGAAAGTTCAAAAGGTACCCTGGGCACCTTCCAGTGTGACACAGAGCCAGATGGGCTGGTGCAGTCACCCTTTCTGTTCTCCCAGTCTGTATTCCCCTTACGTTAAAAATTGCTAACAGGCTTCAGACTCCCTCTTTAATGCTCGGATAGCTGATCCCTAATAAGCAGCAGAAGATGAAGAGCAAATACACCTCCTGCTTCTAATTTTCCACTGTAGCTGCCGCAGAGGGGACAGAATGTGGCCCAGCATTTCTCCAGTAATAATAAGAAAAAGGAAATGAACACTTTGACCAGATATATTCTTCTGAAAGCAGTCCACTTCAATGCTTGCATGAATACTGATGAACACTGAAATGAGTTTCAGCTGCCTTTTCCTGTGGAAAATATCCTGGGATCTTGTATGGGAATGAAAACAAAGAGATCATGGAAATCATAACTGCATGCAACTAAGTGAAAAGCATTGACTTTTAGGTTAGATTAGCTATTCAAACATCTGCATAACACCCTCAAAAACTCTTTGGATGAAATCTGTTTCTTCAAATATTTTGCTGATTACGTTCAGTAAAGATTTAGAGTCATATGATGGAGACAGCTAAACCTTAGCACATACTGTATCAAGGACTGAAATGTATCTTGTAAAGCCATTCAAGTCTAACAACTGCAAAAAAATCACACATATATATTTATGCAAATGTTCCCAAATAAGATGATTTTGCATAAATATAACAGATACAACTAAGGTTTTAAAATTACTGTAGCCCACTGAAGAAATCTTTATACTTTGTAATTCTGTTCCAGTAAACTGGATCATTTTGAGCATATAGATAGTTAGATGTGAGATGCTACTGCATGAATTTAAAGGTCATGGCATCATCGGCAAAGTGATTTCCCAGCAATGTGTCCTGTGCCCTTGACTTTATTATGATTTGTCCATTCTTAATGTCTCTGTTTATCAGTTTGGTATCCTTGCTGGCTACATCGTGCATTTTTAGAGCAAACATTACAAATCAAAGGATGATTCTTTGGAAATGGAAATCTGAAAGTTGGACTGACTAAGAGAAATAATCACTAAATATCAATTATAATTTATCTTGCTTTTACTATTTAAATGTGTCTGAACGTATTTCACTGTAGGATTAATCTGGCCAGAATATTTCATTTGACCTCAACTAATTTTCTGTAACTCTCTCCTTTGTAGAAAAGTATAAGAGCTGTATTGATATAGATAGGTCTAATCTTCTGAACAAACAAGTAAAATGGCAATTTTGAGGAGGTAAAAAAGGGGATATTTACTCAAAATATAACAGCAACTTAGTCTCTTGTGTACCTGTATTTTTAAGAATACTGATATTAAAAGTGCATAATGTAACTTGTAAAAATGTCAACCTCTCTAGCACAAAAGTCAAAAACCAACAAAACCTTATGACATTTGTACCAGTCTTGGAGAAAAAAGTGAATGAGGGAAGACAACAAAGCTATACAGTCACATTTTTAATTACAAACCATTTTTATTCTCCAGATACTGTTGGGCTGAAAATTTTAAAGCAAGGCCCCTACTTACTGTTTTTTTTTGTGAAGAAGTCAAATATTTGCCATGTAAACCAAGAGAGCTAGTTAAATCCCTCCGACTGCTTTTCTATTTGCATATGTTGTAATAAATAGTGTACCAGAGGAGTACTTCCAACTTTTGTTATAAATTGCTGTGAAGAGGTCTTATTGTGCAACCGCTGATATAAACTTTAATGGTTACAGGGAGAAGACATTTAATTACATGGTTTTATGGTGGTGTCTGCATATTTTTGACTGAACACAAAGCTTAACTGTGGATTTTAGCTAGGTGCTTTCAGTCTGCAAAGATGTAGGGTTCTTGTTAAAAGACAGTGATACCAAAGTGCCTTTGTACATGTTTTATAATGAAGAGTTTAACCTGCAGACAACAAATAGATTGAATAAGTTGCACGCAGAGAGTTCAGAACAGAGGTTTGATCTAAACCCTACAGGATCTTTAAACTTTAATACTCCATATAAATGCAGTGATTAGAGTGCCCTGGAATATTTCTAAATGCACTCACTTTGGCTGCTGCAAAGAACCATGCTGAAGCTGGAGGAATCCACATGCATTTTATTTAGGCAGTGTATAGGCACTATCAGCTATGTCCTACATATATGGCATTCAAAACAACCACAGTCTCTAGATTATAAATTTCTGTATTTCCAGTCACTGTTCCCTAGATGCATGCTGTTTAATCTTTTATCTTCTGAAGTCTACATAGAAGAATGATATTAAAGGTCCATTATCCAATGTAATTTTTCTCCCTCAGTGGTATTTATGCTTGTACTGTTATCTCAGCTGTGTTACTGTAAAATTTGGAAGAACTTCAAGGAAATCAGTGCAATTACTCCAGATTAATGTTGTTATCACTTATATCCAAATGTTGCTGTTATTCATGTAAGACATTTAACTTTCTTGCACATATTCATTTCTATGCAGTGGTGAAAAGAAGCCATTATCAAAATAAAGTAATGGTGTGGAGCCTTGGAATGGTCATGAGACAGAGATCAGAAACTGAGACATCGATTCTGGTGACCTTGACATCTTTGCTAGTCATAAGTGGTTCCATCAAATTCAGCGAAGTAATTGGTAACAGAGTAAAGCTATTGAGCGAGAGGACTCAGGTGTAGTGTAAGTACTTTGCCGTGGCATGATCTAACAAACCAAAATTCAGTGAACTTCGTTCAGAGCTCCCAAAACATTGTGACTCCAGGGTGACAGAATGCTTAGAGAATAACTGTAAGCATAAGAAAAAGAAAAGCAAGGAGACCATACCAGGTCTTAAAATTAGACAGGTCCTTAAATCCCTTTTTAATCTGGGAATTACATTTTGGCTGCGTGCATGTACACAGAAAGAATTACATGAAGAATGATAATAAATTAGGTAGGCTTAACTGAACTGCTATACAAAATGCACTAGGCAGCAGGTGGTAACATTCCGATTTCTGCCTCTGTCTGAGTTTAATGTCAGAAGTCGTGTATTACATTTTATTAAGACATCGGAAAATTGCAGACATGCTCCCAGGCTTGCAGGAAAAACATTCTGTAATTTGGATTAGCTCACCGGTATATGAAAGGAACTGGAGATGCTCTATGGTCTTTTTAAAGCTTAGAAAAAAAGGCACAAAATTAAGGCTTTGCTAAGCAGAAAAAAAGGATGAAAGATGACCAACCAGTTAGTTGTACAAGGAGCAGACAGTATTTGCAGGAAGAAACTGCTTATGAAGAAGTGAGCAGGAAGACTACCATAGAAGTGGGAGATCAACAGCCATGACTTCATGATACACTGAGTAGATTGATAAACTGTCTTGCAAAGTATGAAAACAGGATGTTAATGGCCAGAAGACATTTATGTTCCATCATAACTACTACAACAGGCAGGTAAAAACCTACTGTTCCTTTGTGCAATAGCAATTCAGCATCAGTCTGGTACAAATGTCAGAATAGAAATGTGTTGGGCTCTGTGTGTGTGTTGGGATCCTGACACTACAGAGCTAAAATAAACTTAATAAAAGTGGAATATCTAATCTTTTTTTTAGGACAGAACTTGCTGTAGGTTTTTCTTTTATTTCTTTATTTCATTTCAAATAAATGACATACATTTATTAACTGGGAAGAAGTGGATTAACTTCTGGGTAAAGTGGAAGAAGGTGTTTCAAGGGCTGACTCTGTCTCTATACCTGACCTTTCATGTGACCTTGAATAAGCCACTTATGGCCAAACTTACTTCTTACCCTTTACTCACAGTTTCCATTAAAATGGGTCTTTCCCTTTCAA
The DNA here is from genome assembly GCA_017639485.1 of Pluvialis apricaria. Classification (NCBI taxonomy): domain Eukaryota; kingdom Metazoa; phylum Chordata; class Aves; order Charadriiformes; family Charadriidae; genus Pluvialis; species Pluvialis apricaria. The sequence goes on from CM030009.1 coordinate 102,666,985, forward strand.
TAATGTAATTAGAGCTATTTTCCCCCTTTTCAGGTATGAATTCATTTGGTCTAAATAATGTTTTATTTTCTGTTAGCTCCGTTCATCTTAACTGAGCTATTTACAGTGTAAACTTAGCTGTTGCTACACTGGGCAAAACCGGGCTCTCTGCATTGCAGAACTTTATCCACAAAAATGATGGCAGAAATGGCAATATCTGACTCAGGGAGATACAGCAAGACTAATTCATCAGAGCCTTTAAAATGCAGTTCATAAATGAGAAAAAGCTCTGTGGAATCTGCTTTCAGGTAGATGCAGTAACAGTCTTTTTGCCTCCTAGATGGAGCTAAAGCACTTGTCTGCTGTACCTTGGCTTGTGGGATGGAGGAAAGCAAGTAACGTGACAAATATGCCTTGCATTTCATGATTAGCATTACCTGCAATTTTATGCATTGCTAAGAAAACACTTTACAGAATAATAACAAAAAAAAGTTTGGCCTCCATTCTGCAAGGACAATCTTCTGTGAGTGTAGATCAGTCTCAAATTTACAGAGCCTTTTTTTACTTCTCTGCAGCCAGGCAGTGCTGCTCACTAGATATATGTTTCAGCGAGTACTGCCAGGTATCCAGTTCAGCTTTCTGGAAAATTAATGTTCAGCTTTCTTCCCCCTAGTCCTCATAAAGGATAGATAAAGGACTTCTGGCCCCAGGATAGAGACTGAATATACAGTCTGGATGAGACGCCTTCAGTGTTTGTAAAGGAAGAGATGCCACAATGTCGAAAGCAAAGAATTTGAAAATGAAACCCACAAAGCAAGAGATAACCCTGAGCTGAGTGTAGACACAAAAGCAAAGCAAACCTTGCGGCTCTATTGACTTGCAAACAAACACACCCGAACAAAACCTAGCAAAAAAACCACAAGAACAAATGCAACAGTACCATTCACATACATATTCTGTTTCTGGGAAGGTCATACAATGTTAGGAAAAGAGTGTTTCTTTTTCAGAGCTCTGATGACACTTCAGTTAAGCCATGAGCACATATATAGGTCTGTATCTGTCTATGCAATTCAGTACCAATCAGTATGCTAATTCATTTAATTTTTACAGCCTTGTTTGTGGTGAACATCAGTACGCAGTGCCCTCTGCGTGCCCACAGTTCGGGGTGAATAGACTAAATGAAAAAATGGAGGAGGTCTATTGGAAAACCACAAGGTGAAAGAGGAAAGGGAAGAGCCAAAACCTCTTCATACTGTACAGAAAGACAAAAGACTTACAACAGATGTGACCAGGGTCTAAGAACATTAAAAAAATATTAACACCATACCTAAAGAATTTTTCACAGTCCGAGAAGAGTGAGAGACTCAAGAGGTGGCCAGTGCACTAGCTTCAGGCTAGCGTCAACCAGCACCTGGGAAAAAGATCCTGGCTATCTGGAAGATAAAGTAGTAAGTGCAACTGCTATAGCAAGTTGGCAAAGCAGAGTCACTACAGAAGAGAAGGTCAGATCCTTTCCTCTGAGTTACTGGGCTTGTGTCTACACTTTTGGACTCATGGAACAAACAGATCTGAACTGCAGCCAAACAGGCGCTGCTGGATCTTGAAGTCTGGCATCTGACCTGTCTACATTGCTTGTGATTTTAATGGCATTAATTTATTGCAATATCTTACGATGGGTTTTAATTATTTAATTTGCTGCTTAAGATGATTTTTAATTATTTAATTCATGTTTGTTCCCTTATGTGGCTGCATATAATAATCTATGACACTGATCCTACAATGACCTCCTTATTGGTGTGCCTCTTTTCTGCTGCGGATCTGCATAAAGGGTCTATGCCTATGATGTAGATTTTCCTCATTTCTTTGAATTAAGTAATAATTATCTATAAAAAATATGCACTAGAATATATTTTAATTCGTCTATGGGGATTTTTAACTCTCTGATAAGAATGACCTGCAATACACTTGAACTAATCTACGGAGATCAGTTTAATGCAGCAGAACAGAGCGGAAATTTATTAATGCGAATGTGCAAATGTTGTGTATTTGCTTGGTAATGAGTAGAACATGTAGGACAAATAATCTATAAATTGATATGTAGACAAATCTATGTACCCAGAAGTTCTACCTCCTTGTGGGATTGCAAAAGCAACCTTTTTTTTTTTTAATTATCTTTAAATTCAAGGGTCTTTGTTTACCCCATCCTTCTTCCCCCCTGGGTTTATTCCCTCTTATCTATAACAGAATCCATATGCCTTAGAGAAACTAAGACTTTTAAATTACTACTTGATAAAGAAAATCAGATATTTATGTTGTGATGCTAATCATATGTTATGGAAACGAAAGTATTTGGAAATCAATCTCCAACTTTAAAAACAGACATACATGCTGACACTGTGACTACATACAGGCTTATACCAAGTTCTCACAAAATGTTCTGAACAGGTTTGAAATTCTAAAATTCTGGAATGCCATCTATTTTTATTCTGTATCGTATTCTGAATCTGGAAATGAATGAAAACCAGGCTATTTTAATGTTTTTTGAGTCCCATCATTAGAATCTGGTCCTTACCTTCTTACAGGTATTAAAATGAGATTTTTAGCCGAGGGCATTATCCCTCCTTGAATTTCCTTGTGTGAAGTTGGAGTGACTGTGTGACACTGTTTTGATATGGTTCAGCTTGTTCTATGGGTGTACATGTCCTGACCCTACTCATTCAGAGCAATGTACACAGTATGTTTCATAAGTTAATACATATGTTTTAAATCCAGATCACGTTGCTATCTGGAACCTAAGGCCACAAATTCTCCTGTAAGAGTCATACCTGAACTCCAGACCTTCTAGTTGGGTGATATTATGCCAGAAAACAGGATCACATGAAATTCAGGCTTCCTCTCACTATTTCAATGTATTTCCTCCTCCAGGCATGCCTAAGTATTGCAAATACACAGTCATGATTAACAGCCAAATTCCATAACGATTCTCTCATTTATATACTGTAGAGTCCTCTGAAAAGTTACTCATCAAAGAGGGAAATACTCCATGGCCTATAAAACATGTTAGTGTTTTGTAACTGTGTAGTCTATGTTTTGGCATGGGACACAGAATAAAGCAGACCAAAATAAAAAGCATTACGTAAGCCTTTAAAGAATATCTACGTAGGCCATATCTTGTCATCCTCCTCTGCCAAAATCGCTTCTGAAGTCTTGGCCACATTCTCAAACACAGCAAATGCAGTTCATACCACCTGTTAGACTTCATGACACAGCAGAGAAAGACTCTGTACCCTCATGTTTGCTTCACTTGTCCTTCAAAACACCTATGCTTATGTATGCCCAGATGTTTTCTTTGTTATTTTAATTTAAATTTAATTTAAATATGTTTTCAGAAAAACATGTGCCTGAAGGATTAGAATCGCATTAGTGCATTGCATTCACTGGGATTCAAACAGTTTACATAAAGAAAGAATTCATCCCTGCGCTTTGACAGAGCTGCCATGGAACCAGTTTGCACTTGGAAGAGGGAGTGTCAAGGCCGGTTGAAGGCTTAGCTGAAAAACCAAGCCCACAGTCTAATCCATAGCCAAGCATAGCTGAAAATGAATGTTAATTAAGCTGCAATTACTTTATGACAAGATTTGCATGTCGGTTGGTGACAGAAGGAAACAAACACGGAACTGATATCCGGGATCACTGGACTATCCAGCCATCATGGCCCATGGATACAGAGCCAACTGGCTTTGGGACTTACTGCAGCCTCTGTGAACTTGCATGCCACAGCAATTCCTAATGGAGGAAACAGTAAGAAGAAGGTATTCAGAGGATTTTCTTCATGGCTGTTACTTCAATCGAAGCTGTAACAAATTGACATTTAAATAAAACACCTGTTTTCATAGGTAAAGGGATTCCTCCTGTGCTATCGACTAGCTGTTAGGCACCACTTGGTTTAGCAAGACCTTCAAAGAAGAAAGAAAGTGTGATCCATGGGGAAGCCAAACAGGTATGAGAAGCAAAGCAAACAGGTAGCGTGCAGGGACTGAGACCACTGGGAATGCTGGTGTTATGCAATTTTGCGAGTTAATTTTGTGTTAGAAATCACTTTGGAACACAGATATGCCCATGGAGGGCAGAGATCAGAAAACTGAGTATTAAAAAAGTAAATAATAGCTTTACAGTCTTAAGAATGATGCTCAACACTGTAACAGTGTTTAAAATGTTTGATAAAAGAAACAGCAGAGAGATAATTGGGTGGCTGTTTTGCCTTATCTTTTAATACTAAAACTCAGAATGAGAAGAGACAGTAGATACACTTCAGAGTTGGGCATTCTGGTATCCACATTAAAAATCAAGGATAAAAACTTGATAATAAAGGGCTTGGTCATTTGTGAGGTATATTAGCCCAGCTTCTAAGAGAGGCTGTGGAAAGAAAGTGAGCTTTGCCTCCGAACATCAGAGGGAATCGGTAGGGAAAGATTAAAACAATGGTCAAAACTATGATGCTGATAAATTTACAAGGTCAAAAGTGAAAAAAAAAACAGGACCAGGAGACAACAAAACTACATTTTATCTAATGAAAAAAAATAAATGTTTAGGTCAACCTGAAAATACTTTTGAATTTTTTTGCCTCCCCTAATTTTTATTTTTTTTTAGAGGAATTTTCTGACTGTGACATGCACAGGGTAAAGTTATTCTCTGACATAAGTGCTCATGACTATTGTCCTGGTTTGAGCAACACAGGACTAATTTATCTTTTAATACTTGGGAAAACTGCACTTTTAGAAGACTCTACTATCTGAATTCGTGAAAATATTTACTTTATAGCCAGCTGTGGTGTGTGGATTTCAAGGTCTCAGTGTTTTTCAAGCTTGTCAGGTGCAGGGATGAGGAGGAGCAAGACCTGGGCACTTGACCCAAGCTGACCTACAGGACTATTTCATATCATGAACATCATATTCAATATAAATTAGAAAATCTGCTGCAAAGTGCTCTCTCTCCCTTGATGGCTGCCATCCTGAGAACTCCTTGCCCTGGTTCCAGACCCCTGAGGCCTTCCCTTCCTCCCGAAGCCATAGCGCTCCCAGTGTCCAACATTTGCTCTCTGCTGATGGAGTGCACAACTTCCTACCGATAGAATTGGCTGAGTATAATCCTTGTGTATTTTTTATTGATATCGGGATCAATATTGGCTCTTTAGTGTTACTAATGTTAATTATCTAGTCTTATTCTGCTAAATCTGTTTGTATTTCAGCCCATGGGTTTCCTTGTTTCTTCCCAATTCCACTTCCCAGATGGGGAGAGGTCATTGGGTAATAGAATAAATTCTTGTGGGTGTTCTCAAACCATAACAACTATGCTTTTTGGAATAGGATGGTTCCACCAGTTCATAAGGAAGACAGGTACCTTCAACAAAAACTGCTAAAGGAGAAATGAAGAAATCTTAAATCTTTGCTGAATACTAGGAAGTGAATATGTGGGACACTGTGAAAGACATGAATTAATACACTGCATTATATTTTCATCTCTGATGAGCAGTTCCAGGCAACCCAACAAAGATGGGGTAGTCCAAATAGTAATAGTTCAAACTCCTCTGTTGGCCAGACCTAAGATATACTATCACATAAAGTTACTTTCTTCTACCAGCAATGGGGTGCACTGTGGGTTGAAGAGTGTATCTTTAAGAGGATCCAGACAGTAATAGTAGCAGATTTAAGAGCTGACAGGATTTAATGGATGCATATTTCATGCCTAGAAACAACATTATGCTTGAAAGGAAACAGGCAGCCATCTTGTATTTTGACATGAACACCCATAGAGGGAAAAGTGCAAGGTGTGCGAACAACACTTTGGTCACTTATAGAAGGAAACTTTTCAGACTTCAGAAACCACAGCGTATTTTTTAGAAAAGGTTGGGACAGACCTCTATAGTTGTAAGATCAAGAACTACGTGTTCACAATTACCAGCCTCTGAGAGCTAAATCTCGCCAGCAAGAACTGTGATAAGGTATTGACGGCAGATTTTACAAGGTGTAGCGTGCTGAAGTTTAGCATGTGAACTAATGGGTCACAGTGCATGTTAGTATATTGAAATGGATTTAGCACCAAACGGGAATGACAAAACAACTTATGACCCCCCTGGGCTCACTAGCAGCATCAATAGTCCAAGCCATGCTGTAAATCAGCATACTGAAAGATATATGGAGCTCGTCAGCTTCCTTCAGGTTCTCGTGGTTAAACTAATTCTAGTTAGGTTTGACCCCAGGAAATAAGAAAACAATACAGGCTGCAATCAAATAAAGGAAAGAAAGGATGTAGAAAGACTGGATCCTGGAGGGAGGTACACAGATTGCGGGAAGGAACAGGCTGGAAGTGCCACTATGACACCAATTTATGTACAGAGGGTTGATGGAAACCTACTTGCAGCTACACCACCTTACTTAATTTAGTTTTATAAGCACTGATTCCTCTGATGTAATTATTCCCTATGCAGCACACAAAACAGGAACCATGCTGCCCACATACAGACAGAGGAAAAACACAAGGAAGTCCAAATAGGATACAAAGATCTGAGACCTGACCCTCATATGGGAAAAGAACTGGATGTGGAAAAACTCATCTTCTTCATTGTGATGGAAAACAATGGTTTCAAGGGGTACAGATATGAGATAAGCCAATGGCTACACAATAAATAAGGTAGGGATCCAACTCAAATGCTAACATTTTCATAAGTGCCTAAGTGAATATAATATATAAAAAAATCCCAGATTAGCCCTGTTTGCTCTATCAACACTATGCATGTAGGGTAGCAGGGATGTACCAATTACATCTCAGAACTACCATAGCTGCATTTGCTCCACAATGCACCCCAACCAGTAAATGTTTTTTCAGTAAGGCTGGAGCGTACCACCTTCATGCACTTCCAGTCCTGGAGCTGGCTCAGTCACTGCTAGCTGGAACACTCCATTGTTCTGCAGAAGCAGACATCTAACCAGCTTTCAGGACAAAATTTGCATTTTCAGAATCGTTGCATTTTTTTTCTTTAAGAACTACTGGGACAGACTTTCTCATACCTATCATGTAGGAAACTGCAAAAAATTGTGTTTGAGTGAACTAGTAAATGTATCTATTTCTTTCACAAGAAAAGGATATGCTATTATCATGTAAGATGATACATCATTCTCCCATGTTCTCCTTTATTAAGAAAGAATCTTATTCCTACCTATTGCCCAATGTAGCCATTAGATTTTGGAACAGGAACATATTTAATGGAAAATATAATAGTAGACTATAGTGATCACAATGATTACAATCATTGTGATTGTAAGGATTTGGAAGCTATCTCCAATCTCTAAGCCACAAAACACCAACCTAACATGAGACTAATTGAGCAAAACCTTCAGCAGTCAACAACAACATCAAAAGCCCTTCATTGCTAGGCAGTTTGTAGGACAAGTCAGTGTTACACCATAGAAATAGTACACTATATGCACATTCCAGCAACAGACCCAAATGGCATCTGTCATAACCAAATGCTCATTGTTAAGTAAGCTATCGTAAGACAGATAACAAGAAGTAGTCACATGCTAGAGGGATTGAACACTTTGAGACTTGTAAAGAGAGATTATTTTTTATTCTGTCCTACAATTTTCCTCTGGTATAGCAGAGGAATTAAAGTAATTATTGATGAATTTCACTGATGTGTATTGACTTAAAGGGCCTTTCTCATTACTGCATTGGTGGTGAGAGAAAATAGGTAAGTAATTTAAGTAATAGCCAGTTGCCGTATTGGGACATGTCTTTTCCACATCAGTGAGCATCTGACTTTGCAAAATGCAGATCTTCAGACTCTTCAGCCTTTGTGGAAGCCGCCACATGAATCCAAATTACTAGTTTGAAAAGAATTCACACATCTTTTCTTTGGTGGCAATGAAGTTGGTGTTAGGAAGGCACAAAATATCTTTCAAACCCATCAGGTGACTGTTAGATACTTCTGCATTGTTCTGATTCTGAAAACTGATATCCAGACTAGAGTAAAAGAGGACTTGTTATTTCAATGCATCTTCTACTTTTTCTCTTAAGTTTCTTTTAAGAATGTGTTTCCTTTCTTTCCGCCCATTCTACACATACAAGCATATTACTTATATATATATGTGTGTATATACATTTGCTTTAACTTTGGAAAACAGAGGTTCGCAATAAAAACACCTACAGGGTACCTCAGTTAATTTATTTGCATCTACTTGAGAAAGCCATATATTATAATCTACAACACTGTCTAAAATGGTGATTTGGCAGGAGCTTTTCTTTAGGAAAATTATGGCAACAGTCAAATGGAAATAATTAAAATGAAGTCATTAGTACTTCATATCTGAAAAGTTTTAATTGATCTTTTCTCTCCTTTCATGTATGAGTAATTGTGACTTTTAATGACTGTTTTAAGAATAAGAGAATAATAGTTTAGGAACTGTTAATGCTGCTGTTATGAGGAAAGATTTGGCTCCTGAGGATATTGATCTGGGACCCTAAACACTGACTTGAGATCCAGGATTATGAACTTTGCAGTACGTATAAATGCTACAATCTCTACATGCTTGTTAAGTTGTACTTTTTTTTTTTTTTCCCTGAAATGTTCTTCAGGAGGAGGAAGAGGGAATTATTTCTGATGTGTCTGAAAGTACTGTTTGTGCAAAGACAGGGGCTTAAGGGTACTGAAGGACACAGGTCCAGGTAAAGGCAAGTGTTTGATACATGTTACTTGCTCAGGGCTTTGAGCAATCATCTGGTCTAGTGAAAGATGTCCCTGCTGGTGGCAGGGAGGTTGAACGAGATGATCTTTAAAAGGTCCCTTCCAACCCAAACTAAGATTCAAATACTTAGAGAAAAGATCTTTCCAATTCCGCAGGAGTTCATTTCGTGAGTTTACCTTGGACTCTGATTCCATGTTATGCTTGAATTTGCACTCAGTTCCTTCAATTGTTGTATTTTAGGATGACAAGGACACTTTTTCACAGTAGTCTTTGCAGTTTATCTTTTTGCTTATGATACGCTATGCAAAAAGATGCACTCATTCTTCATTAAGTACCCTAAGATGAGAATTAGCTTCTGTCTCGAAGTATACCTCCTAGGACTAGCAACACCTTTATTCTATCTACAAAAATTGAAACAATCTAATACAAACAACTATTAAAAACATCTCTTGCTTTTACCTAGAACTTTCCTAAGGTTGGTGGCATGCTATTTGAATGCATCTGTTAGCATACTGTATTATAGAAAGGACCATGTTTGAGGTGGTAATCAAATTAAACTCTAGCTATTTTCTGTTCAAAGGGCATTTTGAGTCATCTTCTGGCAATCTTTCTGGAAGAAAGGAAGTATTCAATAATGGACAAAGAAGGAGCTTATTTGAGACAAGTATAGTATAATAAAACAAGTAAAGGAGTTTAGGACTTCAGTCTGCTGTAAAAACTTTAGTTATCTTCTCTGACTGTTGTAGTATCTGGGGAGTCAAATAGAGTTAGACCGTAGACAAAAAGAGACACACAGATAAAGGACATGTCTAAACACCCAGATAAGCCAGGATTCAACCATTTTCCATTTAATATCTCCTGAACTCCCACGTTTTTTTGCACACAAATTCATAGGTAGGTACAGAGATTGGCTCAAATCCAGAGGTCTCTGAAAAGTGAGAAGCTGAGAACACTTGGCACCCCATCACATGTCTAATATTCCCCTTTGTAAATAGATAGATCAAGCACAGTCAAGGTCAGCAGCTTTTCTGCTAGCAGCTACTCAAAATCAGCTCTTCACAGGCATAATGCTGGTTCTGTAGCACAAGGAGTTAGTGTTTGCACTCAAAGACTTAAGGCAGATAAAGAGGGAGAAGATATATGAAGCTGAAAACACATGCTCACATATGAGTGGCAGGACTATTATTACATGGTGCGCATCTCTTCCCACCCCTCCCTTATTGACCCCCACAACTTCTATATCCAGACAAAGTGAATTTTCTTACAGGGAAATAATATATTAAGGGTTTTTTTCATGTTAGCTTGCTCATTGTTTAAATTATCTAACAAATGCCTTAATGAACAAGTTGTGTAATGGTAAGTAGTCTTTGTTATCCTACAGTATTCACCATTTAAGAGATTTTACTTTAAAAGTCACATTTGATTCCATTATCAGTAAGATAAGAAATGTTATGGCTGCTCTCTTTGTGTTATCCTCACGACACACCTTGGCTTGAGTTTTATCGGCTTATGGCAATAAATAAAAATGAAGAACTGTTCAGTGCCTATTTGCGGTGTTTCAGAAGTCTTGCAGTTTTATGCCTTCTATCTTTCCTTTCTATTGGCAGAGCTGGAATAAGCTATTGTACCAGATAGGGCAAACCTGTCTCAGATTTAGTTTACTACTTAGAGTACAACTTGCATGAATAATACAGTTTGTGAACTATTTAATTCTAATTAAGGATGATATCTACACATTCCTTTCTGAGGAAGAACTCAACTGAGAACTGAGGATGAACCCACTCAAGAAAACAGTGTCTGCCAAACTCAAGAAGACCTTTAGCAGGAACTAAAACTTTTAATATTCATGAAGGAATATGTGTTTTCCTGTGATGTCAGAAAATAAACTGCCTTCTTTAGCAGAGCAGGCCTGCAAGCAGGGGGAGATACATGTATGCTAATTAATTCCACTTCCTTCATCTGCAGTAGTAAACATGCCTGAGAGGTATTACAAAGAGATAACTTAGGTCAGATTTCATACCTCATGATTTAATTGAAGACCTCTTCTTCATTCTACCCTAATCTTACATCTATTTCCATGGAGATGCAGGTTTTGACTGCATTCATCCCTGAATGCCTTCTACTCCTTTGTTATTAGGCAGATGTGCAACATGCAAGACAACCACCCCAGAGAAATTCTACATGTTCACATTGCTCCAATGAATATAAGCCTTTCTTGATAATTTCGTAAGCTGCACTTTCAGATGAGTCAGCAGGGAGTATCCTTAAATGGATAGCCATGCCAATAAACAAGAGCCTTGACTTACAGAATTCATAGTCCATATGGGGTGTGCCATCTCTGACAACAGTCTAAGAAAGTTCGGAGTAGGTGAACGAAAAATATAATTCTAGTAAAAGCCCTTTTTCATGATTTCTTTTTTTGTTCTGCATGCAAAACTTCACTGCAACTGTGTCCATCATTACTATGGACTTGTTCTTGATTTTTCCCCTCCTTAGAGCTAAATATTTTGTACTAAGGAGGGCTCCAGATCCCACTTTCTGACATGAATATAGAAATCTCCTTGATAATTTCAAGGTAGATTCAGAGAATAAATTTTAGAGAAGAATTGATCAATTCCACTTTGATATAGTTTGCATCCCCTCAACAGTTTATCTTGCAGATTAGTTATTTATTAGACTTTACTGACATTCATAGTTGAGAACTGAACCAGGTGTTTTTAAGAGCAATACTGTGATTCAATATAAATCGGTACAGCACTTTGTAAAAAAGATCAAAGCTGAATCTTTAACAGCATGTACTGAATCTGCATTCAGAAACATGAAGATGCCATTACAGAGCACACAAGGTTTCCCAAGCAGAAGTGATAAACTGAAGACTCCCAGCACACAATGGGTCACGTTTTCTCTAGGGATGCGATATTCACAACTGAGAGGAAAGCAAGGGGGTAACTAGGTTAGCTGTAATTCAAAGAGGAACATATGAACTAGAACTAGATTAGTGGAACTCCGGTCTCTGCTCCCTCCCCAGACATCCATACTGGAAGGTGATCAAATTGAAACAGAAGCAGGTACTGCTGCAAGTGGAAGGGACGCTGAGGGAATCCTCATTTCACCATTTCTAGCCAACTGTCTGGGCCAAAACAGATTTCTAAGACCTGAAATCTACCTGCTGGCCCCACGGAGTCCTTTGAGGTATTGGTCAGACTCAGCAGCTGACAGCTCTAAGGCTTCTCAGCTTTAGCCCTATAAAACCATCTCACTATTACACATTTGATAGCTATACCTAGAAAAAAACTGAGTAGGATTTTAATCACAGAATCACAGAATGGTCAGGGTTGGAAGGGACCTCTGGAGATCATCTAAGTCCAACCCCCCTGCCACAGCAGGGACACCTACAGCACGTTGCAAAGGATGGCATCCAGGTGGGTTTGGAATGTCTCCAGAGTCGGAGACTCCACCACATCTCTGGGCAGCCTGTTCCAGTGCTCTGCCACCCTCAAAGGAAAGAAGTTCCTCCTCATGTTGAGATGGAACTTCCTATGTTCAAGTTTGTGCCCGTTACGTCTTGTCCTATCACTGGGAACCACTGAAAAAAGACTGTTCCCACCTCCCTGGCACCCTCCCTTTAAGTATTTATAAGTATTGATAAGATCCCCCCTCAGTCTTCTCTTCTCTAGACTGAAAAAGCCCAAGTCCCTCAGCCTTTCCTCATAAGAAAGATGCTCCAATCCCCTAATCATCTTTGTAGCCCTTTGCTGGGCCCTCTCCAGCAGTTCCCTGTCCTTCTTGAACCGGGGAGCCCAGAACTGCACGCAGTATTCCAGATGTGGTCTCACCAGGGCAGAGTAGAGGGGGAGGATTAATGATGGATGTTAAATTGTTACATGTCCAACTTCGCACAAAATAACAACATGAACAGCAATAAAAGAGTATTTATGGATTATGGCTGTAGTATGCGCGGGTGATCCTGACTTACACAATGGTACGGCAAATCTTCTCTAAGGGACAAACTCACATGAATCTTCTGTCCAATCTCATATCACTGAAACGCAGGAATATCACTGTGAAGGCCAGGGCATTTGTTCAGATGTAAAACTAGTGGGAGAAGAAGTAGTTTCCTACCGATACTGTGATGACCATTAATATGCAATATTCCTAAATAATTAATGCCTGGCAAACTTTGTATACAGTATCTGCACATTTAAGTATAATAAAATACTTTGTGTTCACTATTTGTCTTCTTCCCTGCATGCTGTTTGTAAGAGGTTATGAAGGGTTAACTAGACAGCGAGAAGGCAAGGAGATGCAGGGAAATGTAGCCAGCTGTTGAATGAAGCATCAAGACATGAGCAGGACCATTACTTGAGGCAGTTCGCCTGCCTAAAACAACAGGAAGCATCATCTACTGGATATTAATTTTTAACAGCAGACCTTTGAAGTGACTTCAAAGACATCAGGTGATTAAAACAGATAGAGGAGGCAAAGGGAGAGGCTGACCCTGTGCCACGGGAGAAGCCGGGACACAGGGAGGGATGGGCTGGGGGTTGCAGACAGGAGCCTGGCCAGCCGACCCTCTCTCCAGCTAACACCATGGGCTAACACAATAGCCCCCATCAAAGGCTGTGCTATCGACTGCTTTCAGGCAATCAGCACATGATGGTTTGTTTCATAGAGAAAAATGTTCTTAACTGCTGATGGTCTCCGCCTCATGAGAGCAGCACCCCCTGACTTGCCCTGCTCTGAGCCCACGGGGTGAAGGAAGGATCCTGAGGCTCTCAGGAGTAGTAGCAGAGTGAACCAGGCTTGGGAGAGGTTGCTCATCTGCAGGAACTGCATCTGGGGCTAACTGCAATTTGCCTGCGAGGGCATACTGATAAAACTCTAGCTGAGAGCAAAAATATTCTTTGAGGTAAGTCCACAACATATCCTTCACATTCCCCTAAACTTATTCTAAAACATCTTTCCACAGAATATTCTTAACACGGAGTGGAAAGTGAGCAATAATTTCCTTCTATTTCAGAAAACAAAGTTTAATGCAGCTGCAGTATCACAGTTGGCAATTACAGCAACATTGGAGATACAATTAAAGGCATTTTCTGAAGGTTTTATCTATTATCTCACAAACTCATGAAAAATCTTGTTATTAGCATAGTTGGCATTAGCAAGCTACACTTTTGAAAGAAGCAGTGCTTAGAAATTTTAACTGCCCAAATTGGTACTCTCTTGTGGCTGGAATATCAATAAGGTGCAAAAAGCCTTTCAGAGCATCTAAAACTAAATCTAAATGAATTTCATTTAACTAACTTATTTAATTAAAGGACCATCTACTATTTGGAAAGAAAAAGAAAGGACTATCTCATGCAGTTCCAGCACAATGCTATTCACTTCCAGCCCAGAACAGCAGTGTAAACTTTAAGTACTCATTTATTATTTAATTTCCCTCTTTTTGCTTCATTTTGCACTTGACTGTGTAAAAGGCTTTTTGTTTTTTTGTTTCGGCGGGGGGGGGGGGTGTCTGCTATCATTTTGTGGAACATCTTTGATGTTCTGTGGAGCAAGAGCAGTTCACATATCACAGGCTGAATAATGCTAAACTAAATCAGGAAACATTAAATCTGTCAAAATAAGACCCCAGAGCAAACTTTGTACCCACAGAGATGGCTTACATAGACATATTCTGCAGAAGATAAAACAAAGTTATAAAATGCACAGTGCAGCTTGCACACCAAACCCAAAGGTTACCGTAAATAAATACTGTACATCCCTTGAGGATACTCTGTCAAGGAAGAGAGATTGCCACATGAGAAGAATAGCAACAGCTCCACATCAACTCCACGACTGCTCCAGCAGCAGGTAGAGCTTCAGGATTCATGCAGGAAGGGGAGAGCTGATTCCCTCTCTCCTCCCTGCATAACACCTTTCTGCCTCCTGTGTTGCATGCTGGGGACATGCCCCAAACTGGGGGTTGCAGACGGGAGCAGGAATGGGACACACCACACTGGGCTGCTGCATAAAAGTGCAAGTCCTGGAGCTTCAGCAGAGCCACAAGAGTGCTGGAGGGCCATGCAGCAGCCAGTTGTTTGAAAGTGCCCAAAACCACAGTGCAACAGAAGAGAACTGGGATCACAGGAGACAGGCCTAAGTACTGGTAAGCAGGTGGAAAGGCAGCTCCTTTAGCCTTCCTGATAAACTAGGCTCACAGGATAGTTCAGGCTGGAAGGGATCTCAGGAGGTCCCCAGTCCAACCTCCTGCCCAAGGCAGGGCTGGCGGTGGTGTCAGGCCAGGTTGCTGAGGGCTTTATCCACTTGGGTCTTGAAAACTCCCAAGGACGTAGATGGCACAACCTCTCTGGGCAACCCGCTCTGCAGCTGGGCTGTCCTTTTGTAGAAAAAGTTTCTCCTTAGGTCTAGTCTAAACCCCTCTTGTTTCAGCTTATATCCTTTATCCCTTGTCCCCCTTAGTTCACACATGTGCTGCGTATCTACTAACCAGCAGCAACATCATTCTCCTTTGGAAAGCAAGACAAGGAAGGTTTGATGGTAACACTCATGCTAAATCTTCCTTTGTTAATCTGCATGGTTAATAACTACTTTGTGTCTTTAACCTGTTCCACAGAGCAACGATACCAGAGCTGGCAAGGAAACCTGTTTTCCATCTCTGACTGTAGGGTTTTTTTGAGATTTAGAGAGTAGATTCCAGTTAAAAAACAAATCCAAAAAGTGAAAACTTTCTAGTAAAATAAGTTTCAAAATTGTACTTACAAAGTCATTCCAGTCAATGATGTTTGGCTGTTGTTTATGTTTACACTTTTGTACACGCACTCTTATTTGAAAGCCAGTGTTCATTTTGAACTGGATGGGCTGGAATTTCCACTTCCAGAATGACTGAACACAGTGGTCAAGCTGCTTTGGAAGTTTTTTCTAAATCTTTTCAAGTTGAAAAATTCACAGAAATAGCTCACCCTGGAGGGGCAAAATGAAAATGAAATGACAAAGTTTTCATTTCAGAGCATTGGTATCTCCTTACAAAAAAAATTCAGCTAAAAATCCCTGACTAGCGTCAGTCTGTGCAGCTCATATTCAGTCCAGTTATGATCTTTTTTTTCTTTATGGAGTGACTAGATCTTTTTTTTTTTTAAATTACCAAGATGCGAGTTAAGAAGATTCACTTATGCAATGATATATTGATAAAGTTACAGGTGCATGGGAGTAGTTTAATGGCATGATAAACAATGAAACCAGACAAATAGTAAAACTGATAGATAAAAGCCAAAACCAGTTTGATTTTGAGTATTTCTGGCCCCATACAGCTACTCAGTTCAAAGTGCTTTAAAGAGTGTTATAGTTAAAGAGGTGCTTAGCACTTTATAAAAATCTCTCTCTTCTGAAGGGTTTCTTACCGGTTGTCTTAAAATGGACCCCCAGACTTTTGCTGTTTCAGTGAACCCTGGGTACAATATGCAGATGTACAACCAAAAGAAATTTGTTGTAAAGAAGGAAAAAGAAAGGACAATTTCTGATTTTGAAATAAGCTCCAGACTGATGGTCACGTTTATCAGTGCTAGCCCAGCTCTTCACAAGGGCGTGTGGCACGTCGTGGTGTAGTCAAGCTTAGCCTCTGGCTTACAGCCGGTATTTCAATTGCTTGTTCAATTAGTGCGGCCACTCCCTCGGCATGGCTCAACAAAAACCTCCTTAAAACTTTGGGAGCTACCAGCAGAGGCTTGGTGATCAATTTTACATCTTTTATGCAAGCATCAGTGGGGAGACAAGCTGTGGCTTCCAAGGGTTGGAGGTGTCGGGGTCCCGGGGGAGGGTTACCAGCCCTAGCCCCATGCTGTGTCTCCCAGTGAGATGTCTGCATCCAGGTGCAGCTCAGCCCCCCTCACTGTTCAGGTCTCAGTCTCTTCACCAGTTGGTAACAAGGGTACCTTGAATTTGGCCCAACCAGGAGCCATTCCATAGAGGAATCTGCCTCTCTCTGTGGGGAGTGAGAGAACACGTGGATGATGAAGTAGTATGGTGAAACCCGTCCTGACTCTGCAGAAGGTGTGTGTATCTTCCACCATCCTTTCTGGGTGGTTTGTCCAGGAGCACCCGTCATCCCGCTCACTTCCACGGGAAGCACCAGCAGCCCGCCTCCTCCCTACACGGCATTTGCTTTGCTCTCAGTGGCATGAGGAGAAGCAGCCATATGCATCCCCGGCATTTGTCAGCTCATTTTCCCATCTTGGCAGAAAATTGAAGGGAAAAAGAAATCAAATACTGGAGTGGAATTAATCCTGCAAATGTTAAGCAATGTGGCTTAAAGAAGAAACAAACAAAGAATTACCCTTTTATTGCCACGGTAGATTTCTTAAAGCAAAAGCAAACATGCTAATTTAAGAGCACCATTGCAACTAACACAATGGTTGCGGAATGAGTCACGTACAAACCTTCTTAGTTAAAATTCCAAAAAGCCAAAGATATTTATTCAGAGCTGTACTGCTGCAAGTGCTGCAAACTACAATGACTAATGTTAGAAGAGATTTACACAGCACAGTTGTTCCTATCTTTTTCACAAGCCTGGGAAGTTAGACCCAGCCTATTTAAATAAACCTAGTTGTAAGTTATAGAAGTAGTTCAGCCAAATGATGAAGCAGGAGAAACTTATTCAGCACTTTGTCCTGAAGGTTATAATGCATATAACTGAGAAAATTAAAAAATGGATACATTAAGGGGCAATTTAGGATCTCTTACTGGTGAGACAAAAGGAAATGAGACTGCAGCAGCCAGCTGTACAATGGGCACAAGGGAAGTATTGTGGCTTGTTCCTGACAAGATGCAGACAGGTAAATGGAAAATTATTTATTTTTTTAAAATTTTTTGCAAGGGAGTTACTACATACTGGGAAGAGCAAAAATGGACTGTAAACCAGATCAGCAAAAGTGCCACCCACACAACACCCATTTTATTCACATTGATCCAATATTTTAAGCCTGAAAAGCCAGTCTGGTTTCTGTCTGGCTGGGAAGTCACTGGAGCCCAGTCAGTTGTCAGTATTACAGTTTTCTGATCACTTAAGTTCTGCTTGCTTTTAGTCACCCTAAGGGGCCTGGATCTCTCTGGCAGAGAGAGAATCATCATCTCTCTCACGTCTATGCCTTTAAAGTTTCTCAGTTAAGTTTTCCTTCATTTATTGCGCTCAAGGTACCTGGTTGGTCTGTCTATGCCTGGTCTGTGTGTGTCCCTGGTTGATGCAGAAGGTTTGCACAAAGCTGAGGGAGAACCAGTAGCTCCTCAGGATTACCCTGGTTGGGGAATCACTGGTGAAGCTGAGCCATCAGGTAGCAAAACAAATAAGGATGAAAAAGAGGTGCCTATTTGTTGAGGCATTTAGTCAGGGGAAGAAGGAATCCTGCCTTTTGGTTGTTGCAGCCAGCTTTGCTTCTTTGTTTTAGCTTAGAGGACAAATGGAAAATACAAAAATGCGGTTGCACGGCTTCTTTAGAAATCAAGTCTTAGCTGGCTACATAAGAAACTTGTGGAAGAAGTGCTGAATCTTAATCTTCCAAGTGCTAACCCAATCCCTCATTTAAAAATATTGTCCATCCTGAAAATCAGGATGTGGAACTGCACTCTCTTGGGTGTAAATCAACATGGAAATTGCCTCAGTGTTATTTAGATGTAGCAGCTGTAGGCTCTAGTATTAGTTGGAAGTAATGAATACATTATTAACTGTGTTTTACAGCAAGTAGAATACATTCATTCACACTACTTTTATTTTATGATTCACCTGTGGTTTTTCATCTGTACAGGGAATATGCATCACGCACATGAAAAAAAAAGCAACCCAGAAGATGTTTGACAAAGTCTGTCACCAGGTTCCTCTCTTCTATAGCCTTTCTTCTGATGATCATCCTTTTATGCCTGCATCATCACCATACTGAAAGCAAATTAATTATACATTTCGTAAGAATCGTTTCATATAATCGATTATGAGCTAAAGTAAATCTCAAAGAACACTCCATTCTTAATTTTGGAGGTCAGTAAGGAACCATCTGCAAAACCACGGCTTTTTATTAATATGCCTTTTATTCTGACGCATTTTACTACCTTGTCAGGTCAAACACAGAAATATTAAATTTTGATTTATTATTTATTTAATACTATAAATATTAGATAGATATCATGGGATATAATCAGTTATCATATGAAGACTGCTATCAAACCAATACATTGGTACCAAACCTCAGACACTGTGGATAGCTTAAATGTCAGTTTTGTCATCTCTTCTATGGTTGTGTCTATACTTTTGTCAACTGTCATGGTTTAGGTCTGAATTGGCCACTGGGTACCTGGGGCACCCCAGATGGGACCAACAGATGCTCTCCCCACCTCTCTTCAAAGAGAGAGGCAGAGGAGGGAAAAAGAGACTGATGAGTTTAGAAGGAACTAAACTACTTTAATGAAATATTAATAATAAAATTTAAAAAAATTAAATACATACAAAACCGTATCAAGCTCCCAGGATGACAATCACGACACAGGCTGGCACTGGGGAAGTCCCAGACTGGACTCAGTGATGGACGGGAACTGGATTCCGGATCTGGATTCAGGATCAAAATCAAAGGCAGACGAGCAGAGTCCTCCTCGGACATCAGCCACTGAAGAAAGAGAGCTGACCCTTTCATCCCTCAACTTTTATACTGAGCATGAGGCAGATGGGATGGAATACCCTATTTGTCAGTTTTGGGTCACCTGTCCTGTCCGCTCCTCCCCGCAGGTGGGACCCCACTGCGCTTTTCCGCTTCCGACCCTCCAACGGGGCAAGTAACAAAGTTGGTTGGCCTTAGGTGTTGTAGCAATAAGTATAAGCCAGAGCCTCTCTGCATACCATGTCTGGACATCAGCTACAAACATTGGTCTTATCACTCTGAGAGTGAACAGTTTCTGCACAATATGCTGTTAATTTCAGTAGTTAGAAAAGGCCCAGCTAAGAAGCAAAGTTACTGAACAAAATTGGTCCTGTTTTACCTCAAACCAGGACACCAACACAAAAGAACGGAGATAATCTGAGCAGGCTTTGAACTATGGCACTTCAGATGCTTTAGCAACCTCATAATAACTGCAAAATTGGCTGTAGCTTGAACATTTCTCTGGAGTATCATTACACAGTGACGCTGTTGCTATGCTGTACCCATAAATGCATGGGTAGCAGTGTGGGGAGGAAAGGAATTTCTTTCAGGAAATGAGGGAAAACTGAAGACCAGGTCTTTTATCATCATTGCGCGTGTGAAATTTTCATCAGATGAGGAACACTGCAGACGAGACCTGCTTGAGACTTCTCAGAAGTGCTTACAGGAACAGAGCTATTAACTCACCGTACTGATAAGGTCAGTTTCCTGTTTCTTATGGTTTTATGTCACTCCGTGTTTTTCAACGGAGAAATGACAAATCACACAGCTGGTCCCTTCTCCTGTGTCCTCAGCACTTCTCCCTGCCACAACTGTCTGCTCCCACCTGAAAAGAAACAGAAAAAATAGGTGGGGGGGGGACAACTTTTTGCTTTTTCCCTGTCTGTGATATTCAGGAAGATGTTTCAGTTTTGCAAACTGCCCACCTGCCAGTAACAGAAATCTCATTGAGGCCTGGTGCGGTCACTCATCGACATCAAAAGAAAGGATTTTGAGACTGGATTTTCTAACTATTTAACCTGATGGTGCGTGAGCCAGAACAGGATGCAGACCTTCTACCTCTAGATTTGAGCTCCACACTTTAAATAAATAAATAGAAACAATTATCGGGAGGGTAGGGGATACCTACAAAGCATTCGGACAGGACTTCATCCAGTTGCTGGGAAGCATTAAAAATGCCAGGTGAGGTTCGCCCTCCACTGCATACTGGGCACCGTGCCGGCACAGCCTCCGTGGTGCTCCGCGAGGGCAACCTCAGCTCTCTGCTGGCATAAATAACAGAGGGTTACAGCTTTTGTAGTTTTCTGAGCTTCGTCTTTAGAGCTTAAAGACGCAGGTAAGCATGGTGCTCTGTGTGAAATGCTAACCTGGGCTTTATAATGTTTTTTGTTGTCACCTTACTTGGTTTGTCACTTCAAAGCACTGCAAATTTGCTGCTGGCAGGGAACTAAAATATGCCAATGTACATTTTGGCTGCCTCAGGCAGATGGAAGGACTAATATCTCTTTCTCTTGTCTGATTCTTTTTCCCATCTAGTTAAGAGATTTATAGACATGCATGCAAGTATTATGGTATAAATGTTTTGACCTACATTTCCTCTCACGTTAAAAATATTTCTAAGGAGTTCAAGGGCATAATAACTCTTGCTTCTCAAGTAAGAGGAAAAAAGTATTCAATTACTCATGAAAGAACACATTAAAATATGCTTCATGTTATACTTCTTGAAACTTGAGGGAGCTAAAGTTTGCAAGGTCATGTCTTTTGTGTTTCTATAATTTTGGAACCCAAGGCAGTCATGGTAATGGAGTTATTTAAGATTAAAAGGAAGAGGACTTATTAATTGATAAAAGGTGTTTGAACTTGGGGAATGAAAAATTAAGATTTTTTTGCAAAAAAGAAACATACATTGTTCCCGATCGAATGTACATAATTATTTTTTATTTAATTTGTTTCTTATTCAGACTTTCTAAGATTTGCCATCTAAAGATGCCAATCATTCCAGACATTCTTCTGAAAATAAGCTCTCCAAGTTGTTCACGTGACCAAAATTCAGTATTTTATTTCCTAGAAAGATGTCCCCTCTGGAGTGCAGACTGAGGTGTGAATCCCTGGTGTCTCAGTGCATGACTGATGACATCCTTTCCAAAATCACACAAGCAATTTGCAGGCTTTACAGATTTTAAAAGTATTTATCTCTCTCCCTTAAAAATCGGTAAGAGTTGAGCATGATGAGTCTTTTCAAGACACGCTTATCTGCAAAATATAAGGAGTAAATCCAGATACAGTGCTTAACATTCCCTGGCCAAAAAAAAACCAAAAACCACCCAACCAAATCCAGAAAACCTATCATCTCAGTGATTTTGAAAATGCGACTTCAATTCAGGAATCCCTGCCATGATTTTTAACATTTTGCTTTGAAACTGAGCATGAGATTTATAAGACCTGCTGTTGTATTTCTTTCTGTTGCTACTAGGTCAGTACAAGCAGCTACGTGTCAGACTTTATGTAAGTGTATATCCAAGGGTAATGCTCCCTCTTTTTGATGAGGTTTAGCAGCGCCTGCTCAAAGAAATGCAAATGAAGTGAATGTTGATTGAATTCAAACTGTCAACTATCAACCTCATTTACTATTAATCTCTCAAGGTCATGAGATTAGCTTTGTTAAAAATAATTGATCTGAAAATAATTCAAACAAATTATTGGCTTGTGAACTGAATAAAATATTGCCTCTTAACCTAAAGATTATAGACTGTAATTTTTTATCTACTGAGAAATTAATCTCTTTTGAATTGTAGATCAATTGTTGAATATATTTGATGTCTTTAGAGCTGATCAAGCTGGAAAATGTGTGTGTGTGGGTATGTATATTTGTATACATATATAACCTTCAAAGTATTAGCTCTGTAACAAGTGATACTCCTCAGGAAAAATAAACTTCAGTACAGACTATGTTTTAAAAATCCCGCAGAGGGGTGCAATATAATAAATTATATAATGCAATAAATGGGTGGTTAAACACAAGTCTGTGAAAAGTGGCTTTGAAGACCAGTATAAGAGGTGCAACTTGAGCCCACAGGTTTTCAGCGGAGAGCTAAAACCAATAAGTAGTGCAGAAGCCCCTGTAGAAGAAAAAGTATGAACACGTATGAGACACAAAGATGCCCTCTGGTTTATTCTCATTTTCATTGCTTTTTGCTCTCTGGCCACATCTGTCGGGTGGGTGGGCAAAAAAGGATAGAAATGCTCCAGGAAAACTTTCCTTCTGTTTATAATCTCCTAAAGGTTCAATGCTTTATTGTTTTGGCAGTTTTATTGCTTTAAGTCTGCACACTGTGTATGACAAAAACATACAGAAATTAAGTTTAAAAAAATCTAGTTTGTGGAACATCCATTCCTGAAATCTGCAGAACGAGGCACACTTCTCTCTTGCAGCTTATGTCTTCCCAGCAAGTGAGAAGGACGCTCTTTTAGACCTGTGATTTGTGATCCTGCCTCTGCCTCTTCATTTGAAGCATCAAAGGACGATGGTGTGATTCCTGGGACAATGGCAGACAGGCTCTGCTGTGTTACTTGGCTGAACAGAGACTGTGTACAGTGACATTTTTCCACAATATTCCCCCCACCACTAAGAATTTGCAGTGTAGGGATCATCTGAGGCAGAGATGGGTGTCAGTGAAATAGCTAAAAACAGAAGTTAATACTTAAGTGTCAAGTAATCAGTGACAGATGTTGTCCTCCTAAAAACTCTTTACGTGGGGCATGAGAACAGAATCTGCTGAAAAACAGGCTTCTGATCTTCCCAAATGTGTTTTCCTCTGGCTCTTGTGTTTTTCCCCAAACCCTTACCCTGCTCAGAAGAGGAAGAACAGCGGATATGAATCTTGAGGTGTGCACAACACCGTTACAGCACTTCTCTCGCTCACAGGCTTGTCAGTGTGAGAATAAGTGTACAGAGACCACCTGCTTCCCTATGGCCTATATTGATCGCTGTAATGCTTTTAATTAGGTAAACCACCACGAGGAGTTTCTAAGAGCATCCTGACCCCAAGCCCTGGCTGCCTTATTGACTAGTCCGCTTACAGACTGAGTCCTCTGCATCACTCGGATGCAGGCATCCGTGGACTTCCACAAACTGTAAGAGCCAACTGTCTGTCCCACCTCAGAAAGCACTCAGATATTTTTATTTTGAGGAGCAAGTTGAGCAGAACAATTGTGAACACCGTGGCTGATGGGTTTGAAACTGGCCATTGCACACAAAGAGTAATGGTTAATCTTTCTTGTTATTTAAGTGTTGAGTACTTACTTACATTTATCACAATATAGTGCCTGAAGCACCACTAGCAACTACTTTGAGATAAAAAATAGCTGGACGTCTCAAATATAGTGTGAAAGATGGTCATTTTTGAGATACAGAAAAGCTGTTTATTATATATAAAGATCTGCAATATCAAAAGCGACAATTTTACAGGCACTTAATAGAAGCAAGATTTTCAATTAATATGTGCTTGTACTAAACAAGACCCAGTTTACACACCTGGAAATGGACTCTCCGAGTCACTCATATCATTGGTAAATTCAAGGCAGTGTAACTGGATGGAGGTAAAACAAGGAGACACCCGTGTCTGCACCCACAGCTGTGAGAGCAGTGCAGCTTTGGGCTCTCCATCCGCTGAAAGGGGATGACAGCTCTAACTCAGCTGTCATCAGATGTCATCATTACTCTCAATAGTAATTGAGAGTCAAGTAATTCTGCTGTAACTCAGCCTAATTATTCTAGTTTTCAACAATGGCTTGTAAAAAATTGGCACATTTTCATTTTCAGTCATGAATGGCATGCGAGTACTTTCCTGTCAGAAATCCCCAACTCATACTGTCATCAGTTTGGCTATAGGCCTTCCTGCTCAATCCACTTGGTATGTCCAGAAGATGAAAAGGTTCAGGTTTTTTTTTTAAACATTTACCTAGCGATGCTGAAACGCTGCCAACAGAGTTGCTGGCTGGGTAAATTTAGGTTGGACCTAAGTGAGGAAAGCAGGAAGGAAAGAAGAGACGGGAATTATCATGACTTCTTGTGTGTGGGAACTGAGAAAAGGCTTGAGCTCAATTAAGCGAGATAAATTTTACTTATATTACTATGTAAGTAGAAGTTCCTGTACAAGGAGGAACCTTGGTATTAAGCATACAGGTACACACATGCGCGCCTGCATACATATCGCCACAACCCCAACCATCAAAGTTTTCATACATGGTAACTGAGTAACCACCTCACCGTTTTATAACCTTTGTCTTTTTAACTTTTTACTTCCATTCTTCCTCTTCATTTCCTACCTCCGTTAAGTCTAAATATAGACTGTAAAATGTTCAGAAAGGCTACTATGTTTCCTACTGTTTTTTTCAAAGGCACCGAGCAAATATTCAGGATTCAAAATCAATTTCTCATTAGCCATTCAGTAGTAGCATGCACTCATGCATGGAGTTGTCCAAAGTTAATTCTCTCAAGCAATGTGATGGAAGAGATTTTTTTCCAATAGAATTTACAAGGCAAGAGGTAGGCAAACAGATTTCTGAACTAAGTTTCCTGTCAATATGAAAGAGGAAATTAAGGTGGCGATGGAAGGAGGACACAGAGCAGACTATTGAAGCTGACGTCGCTAACAAGGCAGAATTAACAGGAAGGCAAACAAATCCAAGTGTCAGAGCAAGGCTCTGAAAGGAAAATGGGATGCTAACATAGTTGACCTTACCCTGTTTAATTTTCGATCCAGTTTATTGCTACCTATATTTTATTCCAGAAATTTTGCATTACAGTGATGTCAGCTTTGGTCCTTTCTCTGTTGTCTGAGTGGACTGTTGGTCCCATAGACGGTGCAGCAGATGTGCAAACAGTGAGCAGCTTTGAGACCTCAATTTACAACATCTCGCTCAATATATCTGTTAGCGTTCTTTAAAAAGATGTGCTAAATTTTGAAACAAAAAATGTTAATAACGGTATGAGCCAGTGAAAACAAGAACACGGGAATGAGCTGAGCTTTAGAAGAAACATTTTATTTGGTAAAAAATAAAAGTAATAAATTATTTCAAGACAATTTTTGGTTTGTATCTGTACATACACAGTATATCCATAACATAGCTGCTATGTAATCCAGGAATTCCATCTGAGAAAAAGGATTTATATATCAAGTAACAATTTTAAATGAAACCCACACAGTTCCTTTACATCTGTCAGTACTGAAACCAACTTGATGGAATTACTTTTTTTTTTCTTTCCTCAGAAATTACCCAGTAATATCTGTTCTGGGTCTTTCGTGTTCATAGTATCCCTCATGCTTGTTTTGCATCAGTGTTTCTCAGCTTTTTTTAGTCAAAGAGTACTTGATTATTATTTTTTTTCCTGCAGCATTGGTGTACCAGCTTTCATTTTCAACTGGTAAAAAGTACATTATGAATGTTCAGTTATGACTTTATCTTCTGATTTTATTTGCTTCCTTTGCTGTATGTGGAAATACGCACAAATGCTTTTTTTGTCTGGTTGCATTTTTTAATCACCTGAATTCACTTCCATGTCACGTTTTGAAATCTTATAGATCACCAAGGATCCACAGACCCTGCACTAAGGAAGATTGATCTAAACTCTCAAACCAGAATACTGATATTTTAAAAGCAGCATCATATGTGACATTTGAAAGAAACATGCCAGACATGATGTCAAAACATGGTATTGCCATGGGTCAAAATTAGACGTGGCCCAATGAAAACACTGAAACCATATATTCAACAGTTTCCCAAAATATACCAGCTGGGACTATTCTGAGATTTGGACTACACCAAATGTTTAATACCTCTTTGGATTGGTTCTTCAGAGTATTATTCACGGGCTTGGGAAGCTGTAGAAAATCAGTCTGAATTTTGAGCATGTTAATTGCTAAATGAGGCAAGAACAGACAATGTACAACAGACACGCAAGAGTCCTGTATTTGAATGCTAATAAATGAGTTGCATTCATTTCTCAAACACAATAAAATATTGCCAACGGTGCTTAGGCTTTAACATATTTCTGCTTCAACTGTCATAAATTTTGCCTGTTTTGGAGAGAAAAGGAGCATTTTTTTCCCAGCTGTATTTACATATGGAAGCAAGACTATCAAAATAAACATGTATCATAGGCCTTTTATCAGAAATGGTTGTTTTACCCTCCAACTATCTTTTGCACTTATCCATTGAATTTTTAGTTACTGTAACACACGTGCTGGGAGTAAGATGCATAGTCTTCACAGCAGCTTCTTCTGAAGGGATGTCCAGTCATTTTTAGTAAAACAGATTCTCTTTCAGAAATATGCAAAGATATTTTCAAGATATACAAAGAATTGATTTGGGAACCTAGCCCCCTATATCCCCCTGGATTTTCAGAAATAGGACTTGACCACTTTTTAAAGTGTTACATATATGAAAATTGCTTTTAAATACTGACCTGGGGGGGGCCACTCTGAGCAAGAAGGAGGTTAAGGGGATGAAAACTTACCAAGTCAACATCACTAAAGTAGAAATCCGTGCTACTAGCTTTGCTTAACAGCAAAGCAGCTCTGTTCCGAGCTGTCCAAGAGCAAATGTTTTCTTCCATCCTGTTTCTCGCTACAGAAAACAGCTCTCAGAACATGCAACATGTCTTGGGCATCATGTCAAAATGTGAAAAATGGAGCCCTAACTGGAACTCTCAGTTTCAAGTTGAAAATGATGAAAAATTTCAGACGCTACAGAAA
The DNA here is from genome assembly GCA_017639485.1 of Pluvialis apricaria. NCBI lineage: Eukaryota > Metazoa > Chordata > Aves > Charadriiformes > Charadriidae > Pluvialis > Pluvialis apricaria. Next base: position 102,694,141 of record CM030009.1, read on the forward strand.
GGTACCAAGACATCTGTAAGCACCTGTATGAAATAAAGAATGAAATGGCAAGACGGCCTTTTGAGCATTGCAGTCTCCTCTCTTGTCACCGGGGTGCTAATGGAATATGTACTCATGCAAGTGAAGACAAAATTGGAGTAACATGTCTCAATTACCTGTGAACTACTGCAGCTTTATGTTGCTCTAACTCTCCTGACTTAAAAGAAAACAAACTAAAAAGACCCCAAATACTGTACTGTGCAGGACAACATTGATATGGGGAATAAATTACAGTAAGCACCACAGTAACCTTACTGATCTCCCTGCATTACACAGCTGAAAATCTACTTGGTTGTACAGTTTATTCCACCTAACGCTACAAATAAAAATATATATGTATTTATTGTACAGCTCAACGGGGCCATTTTGAATTTTATTTTTACATTGCCTTGTAACAGATTTTGGCATTATTTTTCTTATGACTTCTTTTATAAACCACAACATTTCCTAATACATTTCAGAAAGCTGAAAATGATCATTTTTTTCTCTGAATAGTAATTTTTCACCTATCAATGCACAAACATCTATTGCCTGATAAGCTTTTTGTTTCTCTCAACGTCTGTAACAAATACAACTACCCCCATGTATTAGACAGCTGGAAATTTAAATTTTCTTAATTTTTAACCTTTCTTTACATACAGCTCATGTTTGCTAGCATGAATAAAGAGTGCAGTGCAAGCTCATTAATAAGAGAACAACCAACATTTTGCAATCTGAGAGGTGGTAAAAATTGTTTATTACAAGGCTGAAGAAATGAAGCAATTTATTCACTGGCTATTATGAATGGGTAGGGGCAGTTTATTTACGATGTGGATTGAATGGGCAGCGCAGGAGGAGCCTCTATCTCTTGGCTGCTCTGCCCTCCGCTGCTGACCACGCTCCACTGCTCCGAGGGCCACGTGCAGCATTGCATCACTCCGATCAGCTTCTGCACGGCCACCCTACCAGATCTAGTACGGTGCTGATGGAGTTTTACTCAATGTGGAAACAACACGTCACTTTTTATGGGTTTCACAACTCCCAAGCCATTTGGCCAAACGGCCATCACGCACGGCAACAGCTATTACTTCACAGCCTTACACAACCGGGAGTGCATTGGGTGTGTGTGGGGTGTAACAAACTTGCAACGCGCATTTAGGACACATTGCATCTCCTTGGAAAAGCAGAAACATCAAGACAAGCTTTGGGAGAAGGAAGTTCAAAAATGTAAACTCCAAAATGTGCATATCCCTTTTTCTTTGCTGATGCAAAGAGCAGGTATCTTTTCCCCACCTCCCCCCTCTTCCATATTTTTCCTTTCTGTTTTGAGAAACAGCTAGGTTCCCCTAGAGACATGAGGCAAACCAGACAGGACTGGATGAGCATTGTTTTCCCACCTTATGACACAATTCTGGAGGGAAGAAAATAACAGTTGGTCCTTGCACCACCTGTGGAGCTCCCCAGTGTGCTCCCCCAGCGTCACAGCCGCAGCAGCGGGCAGGGCATCGGGCTGCTCTCCCCGAGGCATCAGAGCCCCGCACTCCCCAAACAGCATTCCCTCTCATAACATTTCTAAAATAGTGGTGTACGTTCATTAACTGTCTGACCCTGCTTCCACTGGGGTCCGTGGTGGTCTTTTGCATTCATTTCAATTAACCTCGGATCAGGCCTTAATGTAGCAATGTTCCTATGCGGGGTCTCTGAGGAGACGTTTGAAACTGAAAAAAAAGCTAGTTCTACTGTGATTATTTTTTTGCATTAAGTCTATGAGCAGGCTCTTCACTGAAGGCTCTTAAACTTCTGCGTAGGTACAAAATAGCAGTATATACCTATAAACATAGATGACTTGGTAAGTTAAGATATCTGCCATCTCAATATTCCCTAATTAGCAATCTACTTTGAAAAATACAGTAAAATATTTCCAAACTGGAGCAAAATAGATTTCCCAAAGTTTACTACAAAATGGAGAGCACTGTCACTTCAAAACTTGCCCCAAGACCCTTGTTCTCCCTCTCTCATTTCCTTTCCAAATACACTACTGCATACAAGTGTTATGTCAGAGCTCATAAGGGTACAAGGAAAAACTAAAGATCCTCCTAAAAACTACCCACGCTGTTTTTAGCACCACCTGCATCTTGATTAAGTTCCTTTGCTGCACTGTTAATTCAGGCACCATCCTGAGTAACTGTCTGCCCTGCTAAAAAATATTAAAACTTATAAAAAGTACATTATTGCACTGCTGTTTGCTGTGGAAGTATGTTGTGCCTATATTGAAAATATGCCTGAAGCACTAAGGAGACACTCCTTGCCTTGGGTCTGAAAATGCGACCTCTGTCCGGACAGAATATTTCAGTATAAATGGTCATTTGGGAAAAATACCAACAATGACATTTCGGCAAGGAGTGAACAACGTGACCAGTGCTCATCAAGAAGTTTGCACAGTCTCTTCCATGGTCACAGGTGAAGGGGAGGCCGAAACTTTCAGCAGACCGAGATGCAAGACTTTGCCACTCTGATGAATAAATACCATCCCCACAGTGAAACAGTTACTGCTATGATGCACCAACCTAATAAGGTCACCTGAGAAACAGTTTGAACAAAAATCTGACACCGCTTCACTGAAATCCCTGACAATAACTACAGTGAGTTCACAGGAGCTAGAGCAGATTCTTGGTGAGAAGCAGATTTCCATATAAAATCTCTTCCCAGGGCCACAGGTAGGAGAGACAAATGAACTCAATCTAGCGAGTGCATGAAATGCCTTGTTGGTGTTTCTTCCTAAAGAATAAAGCCAAGACCTTCTTAGTGGGTCTCCTCCATAGAATGCTGTAGGACCTTTCAGACCTAAGAGTGAAGTGCTCTCCTAAAACATGCTCCTGAAACATGAAGACTCTGTGTAAGGATTATAAGCTTTCAGCAATGAATTTTCCCAGATTTCTGAATTTGGAACAGAACTGTTGCAGAGCATCTCACAGATAAATGGTTATGGCATTCCCCTAAAGGACAAGCTCCACATTCAGGAGGGCATGAGCCAGCTGGATGTTCTGGCTGCACATTGCAGATGAGAAGTGGGTGTCATGCTGCTGCCCAAACACCCTGCCTTTGTTTTTTGTAAACACTAACCTGGCATAGGCACTTAATATCAGGAATGTTTTTATGACTGAGAGGCTCAGATGAACAAAAATCTGTCCCTTAGACTGCAGTTAGGTGCCTAAATACCTCCATTAAGGTTAAACACTTGCTACTATCACCCTTCACTGACACTTTCTTTGGCTTAGGAGAGGTGCCTTATTGTTTGACGTGGTGACTTCTATGAATCTCATTTTTAGATGCCTAAATGCTCCTGGCCTTGTAATACCCATCTGGACATAAGGCAGCATTGCAGGGTTGAGCTTGCAATCCTCCTCTCATGTCTAGTCTAAGCACTTGCAACCTTATTTTAAAAACTACGTTATTAAAGCCAGAGTTGCAAATATGTCTGGCAACATTCAAAACAGACTGTTGCATGTGAGACTCAAAAACTTACCTGAGAGACGTAAGTCCACGGACAACTTTTTTTTTTTTTTGAAACACCAAATAAAAAATGTAAAAAACCCCTATTTTTAGAATACATTACAGAATACTGGCATGTTATACAAATGTAATTAGCCCATAGAAATTTAAACTAGTTACAAATTATGTTCAAGGCACCTTTGTTATAAATAGTTTTTTTAACGTTCATCCTACATTCACAGTAGTTTAACCATGTAAACAAGTCTGTGAAAACTCAGATTAAGGTCACTTTAAGATCTGTGTGCCAAATACTTTAGAAAAAATATCATATTACACGGAAAATTCGATAAAGTAAGATAGATCCATCTGCTGCCCAAACAGTTTGATAGATGCTATGGGGTAAATTATTAACAAGATGAAGCCTAAAAGAGGTTTTAAAAAATTAGTTTAAAGATAAGTAACATGCAATGCATTAACATTCGTGTTTATCATTTGAAAATGTACATAAATGCTGAAAAAATGCAAGCCACTATTCCTAGTGCTATCCTATTTTTAAAGGGAAAATCTTTGGAAACAGTATTATTTGAAGTTTAAAAACATCCTCCATCTTTTTTTCCCCACGCTTAATCTTTCAATATGCTAGTACGTGCTGTATAAAATTAATCTTACAATATAAACACTATAAACAACTCCCTTGAGACATCTTCTGGACACAGAACCTCTGTAAAGACTTAAGTATAACAATTCTAGGATAATTATGTAAAAATATGTACATTTGTTCCAATGTCCTAGACCCAAGAAGAAACCCAAGTAAGCTCTACAAAAGTTGCCCATCAGTCTTGTCCAGTTAAGATTATGTCCAGCTGTGCTGCTCTTGCTGTATTTCAACATAATCAACAAAAGTTTTACTTGCTTTTGTGTAGGAAGTTCCCAAACTTTTGCATAAAACCTCTCAGCTTATTTTCATTTGGCTGCAACGGATGGTAAGCAGTTGAGTTGTAGCCGACCATGTGATTACTCCTGCCGTAATTATTCCCTAAGGTCTTGCTTTTGATATCTGAGAGATGAGAACTGCTGTTGGGTGCATTTCCTGCAGGTTGGCTAGCATTTTCCATCTTACAGAATGGCTCAAAGCGACTATAAACACGCCTTTCACTCAAACGCGGTCTTAGCTCCTCTTGGCGTTTTGAGCTTGCCAGCTGTGGCGTCACTGAACTTGCTCTTTGAAGAGCAGACACAGGGGCACTTTCGGGAGTAGTATTTGTGGTGATTTCCTTTACGTCTTGATACTGAATCTGTTCTGTATTAAATCGTGGGGTAGATGCATCTCCTGCAGTTTCTATGAATTTACTTTCAAGGGGGCACAAGAGAGGACACTTTTTATTGCTTTCATCAGATGGAGGTTTTTGAGGTTTTGGTGACTTTGGAGACTTTGGAGACTTTTTTGGGCTCCCAGTGACATCTTCTTTACTTCTGTTCAAGCTACCTTGAGAATTTGATGATGTGTTTCTCTTTCTCCTTGGGGAAGAATCTGTCTTATTCTCAGAAATTTTTGGTTTTTGATTCTCTTCTTCAGAAACCAATGTATCAGAACTACTACACATTCTGTAAAAGGCAGTACCTTTGTTTTTTGACAAGTTTTCCTTCTTGTCTGGTGTGAGATTAAGAAGTGACCGCAATTTCTGGGATCCTTTCTTTAGAAAACTTGGGGAATTCTTACTTTCTTTCTTTGATGTGCAATCCTTACAAGGGTCCTCTTTGCTAGCTTCAGTGAGAGCAGCCATAGAGATTGCCTTGCTAGTGGTCGGGCTCTTTAGCTCCCCTTTGAGGTTCTTTTCCTCCTGTGGCAAGTGGTTGGTCACACTGTGCAAACTTTTAGAGCTCTTCAGCGTGTCTTCTGGAAGTTTAGGACTAACTGGTTGCTTAAGTCTATGCCTAGTCAGTGTGCTGTAAACATAACTGGATGCGTGTTTGTTGGCACCAGGGTCTAATATGGACTTTGAATTAAACATGGGAAAACTTCTCCTTTTTAGCATGTTTTCATTTTGAAGGTTCTTCAAATTTTCTGCATGTTTGTCTGCACACAGTGTTGTGTACAAGAAGAGAGATGAGTCGCCTGTTGCATTTGAATTTACACTAGGTTTCGTGTTGTCTGCAATATGAATTCTGTGGTTTTTTGGTGCATCTGATTTAAGTGGGACGTTTGTGCTAAGCTCTTCTAAAATATTATCTGTTCCATTTTCCACACTTGGAGCATGATTAGATGTCCCTTTAGGTGTTGCACTTCCCTCTGACCCAATTATAGTTGAATTTGAAGAACTTGCACAACTGCTCACTTCCTGCTGGTCAGGTAAAGTTGGCTGAAACACCAATGATGATCGTAAGCGAGAATGAGAATACAGCGCATGAGCTTTAATATTTTCAGCTGTGTCATAGCTATCATATCTGTCACCCAAGGCCGACCCATTAGACTCTACTGGATAATCTGATTGATCATTCAAATATGACTTAATTCGCCAGTTACGTAGGAATGATTTCGTCGTGTGTTCAAGGGTCGGCATCCTTTGCTGCAGGTGGCGGATATGATTATCTGTCCCGTTAAAAGACCTCCGTACAATTGAATTTCTTTCTGCAAGATTTACCTTTGGTCGTGAAAACTGATCGGCAAAACTTTGCTGGGGAATATTGTAGTTATTTGCATATCCTCCTCGTAATGAGGAAACAATACTAAGGCTATCAGATGGCATCTTCCAAGTATTTGATGGATTGTTGGCTCTATTAATAGCTCTGTTGAGCAATAGGTAAGGTGTCCTTTCTGGCTTCTCCCCAGCATAACTATGTCTCTTCCAGTGCTCATTTTTTTCACTAGGTTGATACTGCTGGATTGGATTTTGCATATTAAAACCTGGATGAAATGGTTGTTTATTATAGGCTTGATTTCTCAACCCATATTTATCTATTTCATTTACTGCATATCTTCCACGAGTTTTCCAACAAACAGGATCTATCTTGTGAACCTTGTCTTGCCTACCAAAAAGGTTTCTTTGGCTAGAAACTGAAGCCAAGGAAGACACCGAGTGTTGGTACGTATCATTATCCCAGAGTGTCCTGCGACTGTTGACCCGCACTAATTCTGGGGCAAACGAACTAGGAACAGAAGAACGGGCATACAGTGTCCTGAACTCTTCATCAAAGGATTCAACCAGCTGTCCTGTGATAACTTGAACCATACTGAGGTTGGTTTTTTCAAATGACCACATAAAGCTGAAAGAAGAACAAATGACCATTAGAAACAGTTCTTTTGAACTAATGTATTACACTCGTCCTTCCTGATAAGAAAGCTTTCACACAAACCTGGGTTTTGTACAAATACTTTCTAAATAAATAAATAAATTGTAGGCATGATTCATGTAATTTGGATTGGGAAGGTCTAATCTAATACCCATGGAACTCAGCTGGAGACTTTCCACTACTTTCAGTGGGAGCAGGAATTAGTGTACAACTACTTAATTGCCCTTATAAAAAGTGGATATTGCAAAAAAGTATTCACAAATGTAGAAGAGTGGAGTACAAACACCTAACGGCACAAAATTACCTCTACAAAGACTAAGCCAGGATTGACTAGAGCCACTGAGTCAGAGAATGTTAATGTGTGGTTATGTTGTGAAACAAATACGTTTGAAATAACATGCAGAACTGCTTTAACAGTTCTGAATGTACTTTACTCTAAACACATTTTCAAAACATGCCACCTCAGAATTGTTAAAAAGTTTACATTTTCTACTATGCACATCAGATTGGATATGAACATTTCTTTTAACTGAAATGATGATATGATGATATTCTGATGAAGGAAATTTTCTTTTTCTATTGTACTTAGAAAGGCTGAACACATGCTCAAAGCTAAGTAGCTATAGCTACTTTACAGGTACAAAATGGGATAAAATACATTAACATGTACATTAAGGATGTTTCAACAAGCCTAACAGCATGGTGTTGAAAACATGCAGTTTGTAGATTACAACAAAGAAAAAACCCACCTGTTTTGCAACCCTATTTTCATGAAAAAAAGTGAAAAAATTAAATTAAATCAATGAGCTTATGTGCATTTGTCTTCTGGATGTTAAAAAACAGGCTTATTGTATTCATGCAAATAGCTTGCTGATTTAATTTTGTTTGTTTTGTTAGTTTTGTATTTTTTCAGGAAATAATAGTGTGCTGAGATTAAATCAAATCATGATGCATACATTTTTTCTATTTATTTTCAAAATTAAGAATAATGTATTTTGTAATATTTGAAAAAAACTTAAACTTTAAATTGAGTTCAGAGAGCAAGAATTCAGAAAGACTCATCTTTCCTGTTATAAGTCACTGGATTCTTTTACAAAGCAAGCTTAATTTTTACAGAAATGGATGATTCCAGTCCCTGTGGTGCTAGGTCTTAAAGCAGTGTTATTTTTCAAAATGAAATGAGAAAAACTATCACATTCTCACAGACTCCAACACTGTGTGTAGATGTCAAAGCAGGCAGACTCTCCCTGGACTCTCTTACACTGATTCATTTATGAACTTGTCACTTACCTCACTACCATTTATACACATCAATCTGAATTTGGGGCTGGCCGAGTCTCAGAGGAAATAAAAAGCCAGATTTTCGAAAGCTTACAGTGGTGGAAATCTATGAAAGTCAGTGGCTGTGGATCTGGCACCCAGGCACTACATTGGCAAAAACTAATTCACTAGGCCAAAGGAGAGACGTGCAGCATGAAAAGAAGGAAAATATTTAATAATGTGTGAGATAAAACTGTCCCTGCTTTAACTTAGTTTTTTCCAGCTCTGCAAAGCTGTAAGTTCTTCCAACCTATGCTTTGCATACATACACTGGAAATGAAATGGAAAGTAGAATAAAGAAACTTAGCCAAATATACAGAGAGACTATGTCAACTTAACTCGAGCAATTCTGAATTTGTCCATGATACACTACAGAGTACCATATAATAGGTCTATAATGTTCACTTTGGAAGATTATTGTGAGGAGGAACTATCCAAGAGAGCTTATGAAATAATTCTGGCAGCCTTTTCTGGAGTGAATGTTAAACAAGAATAATTCAGACATTATAAGACAAATCAGGATTTTTCTCTCCTTTTAGCAAGTCTTCAGCTGTAGCAAAAGCTATTATCCTTTACTTCTTATTTGTGAAAAACTAACAGAGGATCTCAAAATTTGTCTCCGTGTTAGGCTAGATAGCCTAGATAAGTACCTATTATGACTTGTTAAATCACAGAAAAGATAATAAAATTTGCCCATGGAGTTCCCTGGAAGAATTTTTAGAAATAGAAAAAAAACAAATTTGCAGTAGGAGAGGTACTGAGATGACAGGTTTTCTATGGACACCTCAGCGATTGATCTTACCTGTAAGAACCATATATGACTTTCTTACAGTCAACAAGAATGAATTTTTGTTCCATTTTTCCATGGAATTTTGCTCCTGTTTTAGAATAGTAATCTTGTCCTTTTACTGTCCGCACCCTCATGTTCTGAAAAAGACAATTGAAATACTTTAATTGGTATACTATATTCCATATTTAGCATCTGGGGGTTTAAAAGTCAGAGGTACAGTAGAAGAAGAGTTATATTATTGCATATTAATAAAGTCTGCAGGGAAGTAAACTGTGATCAAACTTGTCCCCTAGGGACCCAAAAAGGCAAGTTATTGCTTTGTCTTGAAGACTGATGAGATTCCCTAGGCCACAAAAAATGAAATTCTGCTTCTCCATAACTACTCCCAGAAATGAGGTTCTGGCACAAGAAGTCTTTGACAAGAGAAACAGGTTTTGTACTGTAAAGAAATAATTCTTTTCATCATCTGATGTACAGTATTTAGAAGATTTCCAAGCATCTCAGCTAATCAGAGACAACATCTAAAGAGCCAGGATCACTTTTCTTCTAATTGAATAAGGCTGCTATATCTACAAACACAGATACTCCGCTCTGAGATGGTCCATTGAGTCCACCTGGCACCAGAATCGCTTGCAGTTTTACCACCGCTAAGATTTCTCAATCAGCGTTGCACCATGGGATCCATCACATTTCTAAATTCAGAGATGCTATCACAACATGCATAGGTAGCACAGGTAACTCTCTGCAGCAGTTTAATTTGAATTCTATTAAGAAGCTTTATGTTTTTACTCATGCAAACTCAGGAAATTGCACGTGGGAAATTTTACATGTTGGACGTCAAAAATGTGGTCAATTTTTCTCCCAGACTGTGGATGAAATTGATTCAGCTGAGCCAGTGTCTTCTTTTTTCTCCCTCTACTGCCACTTGTTTTTTTAAGCTCATAGAAATCAAATAATTCACAAGAAGTGTTACAACACCTTGTGGACTGTACTACTAATAATTTTCAAAAAGTTCTTACGTGGACGTAGGGAAAAAAATCAAAAAGCATTTATCAGGAATTGTTACAGGAAGGTTCTTATTTATGGAAAAAAATATTTATATTCAACACAAACCAACCTATAGCATCTACCTCATGTGGCTGAGAGATACAAAATGCTTCACAAGACATAAAAATAGCTTGGAATATAGCTGTGAATGATCACAGTATTTACTGTAGTTTTTAGCCTTGCAGTATTTGTTCCAGCAATGCTAATTTGTGGTAATTTACAAGTATCCCAGTGGGAGTGAAATCCATAGTTTAGCATTGGCAGTAAGAAAACAGATTCTATATGATTATTACATAGACTGTATATACGGAAATAGTGGCATATAAGATTTGTTAATACAAAGGAATGTCTTCCTTCACGGGACTGCTACAAGGACAGGTTGAAAATCACAGCAGACGTTCTCTGTAAGGGCCAGGTACAGATGGACTAGGCTTGTTCATGAAGCAAAATGAATAAGATTGTGTACAGCGTAAATTCAGCAAAATCAGGGGGATAAAATGAATTAGAATCGAATCGAATCAAATAGAATATTTCAGTTGGAAGGGACTGACAATGGTCATCTAGTCCAACTGCCTGACCAATTCAGGGCTGACCAAAAGCTAAAGCATATTGTTAAGGTCATTGTCCAAATGCCTCTTAAACACTGACAGGCCTGGGGCATTGACCACCTCTCTAGGAAGCCTGTTCTGGTGTTTGACCACCCTCTCGGTAAAGAAATGGCTTCCTAATGTCCAGTCTAAACCCCTCCTGCTGCAGCTTTGAGCCATTCCCGCACGTGCTATCACTGGATACCAGGGAGAAGAGATCAGCACCTCCCTCTCCATGTCCCCTCCTCAGGAAGCTGTAGAGGTATTTAAACTTACAAAAGTATTTAAGACTCCAGTCTATAAAGTATGACTTGAGTTTGCAATACAGTTACATAAACCTTTACTGTCTGTGGGAGCACTTACACATTTACCTAAAACGTACAAAGTTGTAATAGATAGAGGTTGTAGGATTTTTAATGATACAGTTTACTACAATCCAATGAACTTTACCTTTCCAAACAGAAATTTCAAAAAATTAGGAGAAAATCTCCATGAAATGAAAGCACATTTCCAAATTACACATGCCTTCTTAATCACTACATATTTCATTGATGGTATCTTAAAACTTTTATCAAAAGAAAAATCAAATCAAAGAAGCAACATTAACACTTAAAAGCTGCTGAGCTGGCAATTTATGGTTTCACTCAAGCTATCCAAGTTCCTTAAGTTTTATTTATTAGGTGAGTTTTTACTTAGCATTTTTGTCAAGCTGTGTTGAACAAAAATGCAACTCAGTTAAAATGTACAAAGACAGCATTTAAAAATTACTTTTGTTTGTGACCTAAATGTTTTGCAAATGTTCTAGAAACATAAAACAAACTTTATCTCCTAATTTGGCATATCAAATTGGCTAAATAAAAGTAGTATTATCTAGGAAGTGCTGTAAAATTTTAAAAGGTAAAAATTTTAGAAGTGAAAATACAGGTGGGAGCTTATGTCTATTTTCAGAAACAGCTAAAAAAGAATCAGTAACAACCCAATTTGCATTACTGAATGGGAGGTTAACATAATTTTGCATCTCTAACTGCTAATCACTTTTGACAATCTAGCACTGTGTCTTTCAAGTTTTCTGCACTCTGATTAGAAGTTTTCTTATCAATGAAAGTCAATTTTCCTGCTTTCCAGTGCGGTTTTTGTTGAACTTTGAACAAGCCAATCCCACTGAAGAAAATTATCATTTCTCCAGCAGCTACTCAACTTTAAGTACAAGTAATGTAATAAAAACCTTTTATTTGAAAGTTAAATAGTGTGGAAAAAGTAATTCCTAAAAAAGAAAAAAGAAAACACTGGAATTTATCCATTCTAAAGATTATCAGAATAGCAAACCTTATTTACTATAAAATAAAATTTTGTGAATTAGTCATGAAATTTGCATTTACTTCAATGACTGTTTTACCCAATTCTATATACCATTATATTTGTATGTCATCTTTATATTTAACGATATTGAATTGTATTCATATCATTGTAATTTGAAAAAGGTAGCTTGAGAGGCAGCTTACACATTTTCAAATAATCATAACAAGTAATGCTGGCCTAAAGACATGCCAGTTGAACACATCAAATCTTACTGAGATAAGGCCTGATCAGTATTGGACAGGATATCACTTGGGAATCTGGAATGCTGGAGGCACAAGCAAGGCTAATGGCTTGCAAATTACCATAGCATACAAAAAAAAGCTTTGCCTTAGGTAGCACTTGAAATACAACATCAAGTAGGCATATCTAAAGAAAAGGAATACAATTTACATTAAATTGCTGTTTTTTAAAAAAAATCATAGTCAGTGCTTCCTCTGTTCTCCTTTTTCCTTTCCTTCTCTTCAGTACTATTCCTCCTGCAGCTTTTCTATCCTGCTTCCTTAATCCTGCCAACTCTTTCCCTGTCTCGGTAGGTCATCCACTCAAAGATGGAACAGGGCAGCATTACAAAGGCATGTGACAGAGATCACGCTCACATTTCTCACATAACACTTCCTTTTCCTCCACAGTTCATATGGCATTCTTCATCTACTTCAAACCCTCTAACTAGGTGCCAGGGATACATACTTTGAACAACTGCCCAAAATACAGACAAAATTTGAAGATATATAATAACAATGCGTTCCACTTAGGATTAGAAGCAGTAAATATGTATGTACTGAATTGCAAGCCCCATTTGGTCTGAAATGCTGGGCTTCACCTTCCTACTTGGTTTCACCCTCAGGCTACAGGACTCCCCTGCTAACAGTAGTGTGTCACTGGTCACTGCCGAAGTGTTATGCATCATTGTGAGTAAAGCAGTAATTCCTTTATGAATCCAGAGAGGAAAATCATGGGCAAACCATAAACTACACACTGTGAAGGATCCCAGCTAGCCCATCAGGACACGCAAAAGTATGTAAGATTGGCCATAGCGAGTCAAATGGAAAGTCTGCCTGGTCCTGTAACCTGGTTTTGTCAGTGACTGCTACTGGATGCATACGGAACAATAACTTAATCAAGGACTAGATGTTTTAGGAGGTTTTTGAAGCCAGACACAGGATCTTCTCCCTCCTCTGAGACCAGGCTATAGGACACTCAGGGACGTTTAAAACATCCAGTGGCTGCAGTTTAAGGACAGCCATCAGGGCTATGTAGTTAAATGACATCCAACCAACGAATAGGAAACAAGCTCTAACTACTCTTTATACGTATGACCGCATCACTGGCTTCCCAGAGAGAGACACATAAGCATGATTTAAAATTTTGAAGTGTAATTCAACTCTACACATTCATTTCATCAGTAAAACCCCTCCAATGTGATAGATGAGTACAGTGAATATACTGGTCTCAAACGTTTCACTTCAGCACTTTTTATTTGTTGAGTCTGGTTTTATCAGTGTTCAATTACTCACCCTGCACTTCCCGTCAAGAATATGCACAATGAAGAAAACGGATGCCCACCTAATACTTAGTCTAAGAGTTTTAGAGAAAAAAAAGAAGTCATATTTCTCATATTGTTCACCATAGAATCATAGAATTGTTGAGGTTGGAAGGGACCTTTAAGATCATCAAGTCCAACCATTAACCTAACCCGACAAAACCACTTCTAAACCATGTCCCCAAGTACCATGTCTACCCTTTTTTTAAACACCTCAGGGATGGCGAATCCACCACCTTTCTGGGCAGCCTATTGCAATGTTTGATAACCCTTTCAGTGAAAATTTTTTTCCTAATATTCAATCTAAACCTCACCTGGCATAACTTGAATCCATTTCCTCTTGTCCTATCATTTGTCACCCGGGAGAAGAGGTCAGCCCCCACCTCTCTACAACCTCCTTTCAGGTAGTTGTAGAGAGTGATAAGGTCTCCCCTCAGCCTCCTTTTCTCCAGGCTAAACAACCCCAGTTCCCTCAGTCGTTCCTCACAAGACCTGTCCTCCAGACCCCTCACCAGCTTTGTTGCCCTTCTCTGGACACGCTCCAGCACCCCAATGTCCTTCTTGTAGTGAGGGGCCCAAAACTGAACACAGTACTCATTACTAATGTTACTAATGTTATTTATTATCCTAGGCCTCTCTTCTTACCAAGTGATAATAGTTGCTGTACAAATACTAACTAGTTTTCAAGTTTGCTTCTATTCTGACTTTGAATCCGATCCAAGGACCACTGAAGACAAAATATCAATGACTTCACTGGAGTCTGGGGTCCCTTCACACAGAAGTTCGCTCACAGGTATGACACCATGCTGTATGTGCCTATTTAAGAACCAAATTTGACTTACACTTGAAAGCACTGGAAAACTTCTGGTGATTTTGATAACACTGATGAGAAATAACAGACTGTAATCAGGTTTCAAGAGCAGCTCCCACTATGCATTTAAGCCTGCATATCTAGGAGTAGACTTCACAAGAGGAAAGTAGAACCACTAATGAATTGATTTTACTTTCTCATTCCTGCAATTCACTAAAAATACTAAGAGGAGTATCAGGGGATAACCAGTTCCTGCCAAATTGCTTTCAATATCCCCCTGTAGCAAGATGATTCTTCGTTACTGCCAGAGAAGTAAAAATAGGTTTCTGCAGAGCATGGAACCTCTGCCACATTCCTCACCTCATATCAAATAAAACATGAAGATCTGCCATCAGCTGAGGACCTTGGTTGATATCTTGGGCATTAAAAAACACTGCCTACATCAGTTCTTTGTTTCTAATTCAAAATTAAATTACTGCATTGAGCATTCTGGTGGTACTGGGGATTGCTGTCGTGGTGCTGCATTTTGCACTGCAAGTCTGTTTCATAGTTTGCTGCAGCACCTGTCAGTAGCAGGGGAAAAAAAAAAGCCTCTCAACAAATTTAGCTATTAGTTTTTGAAAAATCACCTGAAAAAAGTCTGAATCTGTAACGACCCTTCATCTTTCTATGCAAAGGAATTGCTGACTGAACAACAAGTCAGACCAGTGACAAAGTTAATCAAAAGAAGCTCAGGTAGAGAGGAGAAAAAAAAGAAACCCATTACTTACTGAGGAAAAATGTAGGACAGCCAGGAAACAGATGAATGCAACTGGGGAAACAGAAATGGGGAAGTATACGAAAGGAATTGTTTATTTAGGTTGAGTTCCACTGGTGATGTTAAGGTGAACATTCAGTAAAAACTAAACCACAAGAAGAAATGCTGTAAGAAAGACTGAAAAAGCTCCTAGTAAACCCCTGATGTCATATTCTCCTATATGGAATTCACAAAATAATCACAGAATACAGAGGCAATCCATTTTTTCAGTTATATCTTTCAATAAAGACGGAAACATGCCCTGATATGCACTCAGACCACAGATGAGGCAAACTGTCTGCACAGACATTTAATGTAGATTTATGAATAAAATCCTCTTTTTTCCATACAGAAGCCTACTGAAATGTAAATCTGAATTAAAAAATACAGTTTCACTCATCACTGTATCTCATTTTGTACTGATTCAAAGGAAGAGGAAAAGAGTCAGAGAAGGTGTTCCATCAGAAAAGCTTTACAGAAACTCCTCATCATGGGCGCGTGGCATGAGGAGCGCCTGCAATACTCCTCCAAGACTGAACCAAATCATGCCGGAGAATAACAAAACCAGTGCTGCTGGTGCTACATGCTGAGGAAAAGAAACAGATCCATACATCTGTCCTCTTCCTGCTTTCACTGAACAGAAGTGGAGGACTAAAAGCCAAGAGCACAAAAAGTCAAAGACTGGTTGTTTTTTGTGAACATTGAGGCAATGGGAAAAAGGGAAAGGGAGAACACTTCTCGAAAGTTCTTTCATAGTCACTGGAAGTTTCTCTTCATTCTCAAGAAAGGCACAGGAGAATTACTGCAGGAGTAGTAAGCTTCTACTCCCAGAGCAACAGCCACTGGGAGTAGCACTTGGATGAGAAGACCATTCATTTGAACAGATTTATTCCAAGCTAAACTGGAAACCCAGCACACAACTCTCCTTGGCATATATTTTTCATTTTCTTATAAACCATGAAGTATTCTAAGTAAACCTTGCAGAGTAAAGATGTATTTTATTTCTCCCATCATTAAAAAACAGAAACATATAATACATAATAATGTCACTGAAGAGGCCAAGCCCAAACCTCTCCAATCCACACTAATCCATACAAAATCCACTCTAATGTATATTAATTCTTTCAACCACAGTATAAATGCCTGTAGGTCTATAAAACCATATTAAAAAGACAACTTTGAACCTACCCAAAAGAAGTAAAGCTTTCAAAACAGTTGTAGAAACACATTGCACAGCATTAATTTGAAAATGCACACTATAGCATTTTTTGAGATATCACCTGAAATGCATGCTCCTAAGTTCTTTCATTTTGGGAGGATAAAACTCATGCCATAAAAAGACATAGACCATTTTTGCCAAGTTCGATGGCATAGTTAACCCAAGTAATCAGCAAATGATGGTATCTCAAGTTCCAGAGCATGGAAATATTGCCAAATACCGAGTTCATGAAGGCAGTCATGACCAATGTTTACAGACCCACAACATATTTTTAATGTTTTCTATCCAAAGGTTCCCATAGGTCTGTGTATTACGCCACCAGAGGGCAATCCCACACACTCATACACAAGAAACAAGCACGGAAAGTGGTGTGGGAATAATTTTAAGGACCTAAGTCAACACTCCAGAGCAAAAGCTGGTATAAAATACAGGTTTGCTCCAAAATTCTAACAAAAAGCTTTCTTTATCCTCACGCCTCTATCTGATTTCTGGACTGGGTTCTTAAAATGCATGCTGCTAAGAAGAGCTCTCATAGTATTTTTGCCAGGAGCAGACATAGCCTAACTGGTTACAGAAACAAGGAATTGCAAATGGAACTATACAGAAGTTCAGCCAAGGCAGCGCTCAGAGCTCTGCAAAGAAACTCTGGCAATGTCCTTGAAACTTCTTCTGTGCTATCTATAGTACAGTAAAACTAGAAGTATTTATGAAGCATTT
Organism: Pluvialis apricaria; assembly: GCA_017639485.1. Lineage (NCBI taxonomy): Eukaryota > Metazoa > Chordata > Aves > Charadriiformes > Charadriidae > Pluvialis > Pluvialis apricaria. The sequence goes on from CM030009.1 coordinate 102,711,128, forward strand.
ACATCAGGTCAGTGCAGCTCATGGTTTGTGTTCTAATCCCTGTTAAACATTAGGGTGGCATAGGACATCTTACAAAAAATGTAAACGTTAGTCTTGTTATCTTTCTTAGAGGATAAAATTGCATATTTCATGTATAAAAGTAATACTCGAAGACATGATGCAGACAGACGTGATAATACAGATTTCAGGAAAACGGCAATAAAATAGACTTTTGGGCCTTTTAAAGTATTTGAATAGATACTAAATTTAAAGAAAAAGATCATAAAACAAAGTATACAATTTATTAATTCACATAATTATGACTTTATGACTCTATTTGCAGGTTACTTTAAGAGAAATGAAAAAGAAGCTAAGTTTTTCAAACATGTAGTATTCCTAAATACATAATAATGGAAAATTATTTCCTAATTAATTGTGTAATTCTATCACACACTCTTGTTTTGACATGTGAAAAAGATAACATTCTAAAGTAAAAAAACATTTGTAGAGAAGCTTCTGCTTAGAGCTTACATAGCTACACCTCTTAGGTAATTTGAAAAAGCAGTATTTGGTAATTAGTTTTTGAATCATAGAATGGTTCAGGTTGGAAAGGATCTTAAAGATCATCTAGTTCCAATCCCCCGCCATGGGCAGGGACACCTCCCACTAGACCAGGAATAGTCCCTTTTCGGTAGGTGTGGAGGAATGAGCAGTGAATGTTCATGCACAGGAACACAAGAAGCCTTACCCTGAGCCTCTGAACTTGACAGCCTTGTTTCTCCGTCATTTTCAGAAAGTGACTGAAGTTTGACTCATCAAGCAGGAGATACACTGCAATCCCTCTAGCAGATGCCTCCACAATTTCTCTAAAGATATCCACATCTGTAAACATATCCATAACAATGGCAATGACCTGAATAAAACAGAAAAGACACAAATTATTGTATTGTATAAACACATATAAAAAACTCTTCACTGAAGCGTGCACTGGGCAGCTAACACACTACTATTTTTTCCACATTGAAAAGTTCTAATATTTTCCATGTGGTACCACTTAACCTGGAAGGCTTTTCAAGAACACTGGTTCTTCTTTTTGAGAAATCAGGTGATTGCTTGCATGACATTTGTCGCAAGTACTAAAGTCTGTCAAAAGTTGTGATGTGAGTGTGTGTAGCGATTGGTTGTGTGAGGAAAAGGAAATCCAGTGGCAAAGAAGGGAAACAGCAATATGAAAACAGTGGGAAAGAAATAAACCATCAAAATGTAACTGCAGTATGCATAAAAAAAATCAGATGTTTTTGTAGAAGGGGCTTGTTCATCTTTCAGCATCTTCTCTAAAGCTCAAGAGCTGGAAGGAGTCAATAAGCAAGACATTGAAGATCTGGATGAGTTGAGGACTTCAGGAACCATACTGATTCAGGACTCTTACTGGGATGAAACTTCTGCAGCTGGCGAGAGCTTGGTTCAAGAAGATTAGAGTGCTGAACACCAGCTACTGATGTCCTTCAACATATGGGGATAAAGTATTTCTGATTGGGAAAAGCAACATCCCGCTAATGGTATTTTGGAGATGATCTATGTATCATTAGCAATTTGGGAAGAACTAGTACTGAAGCGTTACGGGCAATAACAGAGGAAGAACAGGTATCTGTGTAACTTTTAAAGATAATATTCTTATCCACTAGAGTCTTCATGGAAAGTTCCAATGAAATGTTTCAGGTGCTAATTCAAATCAAATAAAGCCTTTCACAGGTAGCAGAGCAGGCTTGATAATGAGCATGCTTTATCATTTTCACTGATTTTTAAATTATCTGTACCTCAATTTTAATGGTTTTAAGTTACAATCATTCATCTTATTCCAGAACTGAAACATTTACCTCACTCACAAAATCTGTTGCATGTGCCCAGATAAACGTTGTGTCTCCAGTCAGTCGTCTGAATTACCTTTTTGAATCCTAACTGCTTAGAACTTAAAAACTCACTTATGCCAAACATGTACCTAAAACACTTGAAATATTGAGAGCTGACCTACAATAAAATAAAAGTAAAATAACAATGTCATTAGGAAAGGTAAAAAGACAGCTCCTGAAGTAGTAAAATTGAAAGGACTTGGCCTTACCATCATGTGTCACCTGGCAATAAAGAGACTCTCTACAAATCCACCAGTCAGACAGGAACTGAATAGCATGAAATAATTCGATTCTTTCAAAAATCTTAGGTAATATGCCCATGCACTACCTCATTCATTTTATTGGCTTCTTGAAAATAAAACCTAAATGTGATCTTTAACAGTACAAAGTATATTTCTTTATCTAAATTTGAAAGGAAAGACTGAAAACCACAAAAGTTTATCTTAACTCTAGGGACCTCATTGCTTTCAGACTGCACCTTCTGCTTGGTCTTATTTCTGAGATGTACAACATTAACTGAACATGGCAACCCTATTTATTCATGTGTCTTGTTTCACTTATGTCTGAGCAAAAATCTGCCAAGACAGATCAAGTGTGTTAGGTAAAAAGACCAAAGAGGAAAGTCTGTTCTCAAATAGTTCTGTTTCATTGCCTGTGTCCCCCTCCCTCTGAACTCCCTAATTTCTTCTTACCCTTTCGTTTTCTTCAGATCTTTTAGAAATAGGTGCTCATTACATTCAAGGATCTATTTAAATGTAAGAGTGAAATCCTGAACGGATTCATTAGTGTACAATGACATGAATACATGAAATATTCAAACCCAACAGTACTGCCTTCAAAAATCATTCTACCATTTTCCTATGGCAGATATCTAACATGCTAATTTGTTTGCAGAATCTGTGATTGCAAAGACTAATACACCGGAAATATACAGAGAAGAAGAAAACAAGAACGAGTAATAAAAACTAAAATGCAACACTTATTAGAACGGCCATATCTATCCTTATGAACAGGGAAGGAGAGAAATAAACACGTAAGCAAGCAGGCCAGTAAGTTGGTGGCGTGACAGGGATGCACGTGCACCACTACGCAGGTATTTTGTAACTTGGGAATGAAGAGGGAAACCCTCTTTGTCTTCACCAGTAGAATTGTTCTTAAACCATTGAGCTTATTAATTTTAGAGTTAATTCTGCAAAGCATCAAAGCAGTCTTGCAAGAAAAAGTACGTTTCACTTCCAGAGTTGGAACAGGGATTACATTTTAAAACCTTAAGCTTGTGCCAGCTGCACAATCCTCACCAGATTTAAGGACATGGATGCAAAGCCACAGTCACGATCTGAACACCAACTGGATCCATTTTTGCATTCCCTGGAAACCAAAGATGACTCTTGTATTATGCCCTCATTAGCCTGCCCATTCACTCTTAGCAACACTCAATTAATCTAGTCAACACAAACATAATTAGGCTCAATTGCTGGAGGAAGAAGAGTGCCAAATTTGAACAATACATGATATACACTGGTCAGTAAAAAGTCCTTTACAGTGATAAGGTCATTTCTATATACTGATTTCTATTAATCAGACTAGTCGTTTGATCACAAACTATAGATTTTGATGCAGAAAGAGTGGATTCCATAAACATCATAGAATATTCTGGCCTTTAAAAGTATTAAACTTCCTTTTTTTTTTTTTTTTTGGCATGGGGGGAACTGTGAGGCGTTACATTTCCCTATACATTTGTCTAGTTTGCAGCAGAAGGGAGTATTGGGCTTAGGGAAAGAAAAAGCCAAAATGGTTTTCATGGTCTCAAGTTTGACTAATTAAGGAGACCAAGACTAAGGCAGTTACTTTAAAAGAGGTATTCTATAATGTGTATCTATCTTTAATTAAAACTGTAATAACAGCTGCAGGATTAGTTACTTGCCGCATCACTTTGGAAGAAAACATTTCACTCCTGTGTTTTCGCATTGGTTTTTGCAATCGCAGAGCTAATTTCCATCCTGACACTTCTAAGAAGAAGCCACATAACAGTCAAATCCAGCAAGGAAGAAGAAACGACTAGAATCAAAATTGCAGAAAGTAGGTAAAAAAATTGCCTATTCGACAAATTCTGTTTCTTTTGGGCGTAACAATGCTATCCCATGTCAAGAAAATCCTCCAAGGCAGAACACTCCAGTGTCCTACAATAGGCTTCCTTAGAAACTGCCATTTTCTTCCCAAAGCATATTTGTTTTCCAACACACAGAGGTCTTGTCAAAAGCAAGCACCGATGCTTTTATAGAAGTACAAAGGCCACCCAACCAGGCAGGGGACACCGGATGGGTGCAGCAGTTTTCAGCTGAAAGCACCAGAATTCCAGGAAAACTTTCCAAACCTTGAGAAACTGATTATGACCCTGATCAAAAATGACCCTCAGCTGGGAATAATGAAGCATTTTACACTTTTAGGGAAGAGAAAATAGTTGACAGAGCAGAAACACTGATATTATGCAAAGCGAGAATGAACTACCACTACCTGATTCAGTGACAGAAGAACACATTTCAGTGATCAACTGAAAGTGAAGCCAGTGCAGAAAACAATTTTTACACTAGTTTTCTTCACCCCAAATTAAATTTAAATAATCTTAGATTGTTACTACTAATATTTTCATCTTATCTGACAAATCTTTTTTTAAAGTGGTGAATGCTTTTTAAGGTTCAAATTTGGTTTTATCTTTAGAGCAGAAGAAAATCAGCTGAAGTCAATAAGCACAAAATTACTCCTAATAAAGCTGATAGTTTTATAAACTTAAATGAAGGCACCAATAGAGCCATATTCTGTCATTCTTACTAGTATCTTGACACGAAGAATATGGTTTGCAATAGAAAAGTAAAGCTTCACACATTATTTTAACATTTTAGAAACATTTAAGTATAGGCAGAAAAGTATAATTTTGTTGAATAGCACTATTTTTATGCAAATATTTTAAAACAGACTTTTTCCAGGTAAGCTGATGTATTTTATTTAATTTGCACAACATTGAGCATAGTAGCATTTAAAAACTCATTATCTCTAAAGTATCAGATCTTTTTAATACAAAGATCTTTTAATTCTTTAGAAGTTTTTAATAACCTCCAAGTTCAGGAAATGACTCACTCCTACTGAAAATACTAGTGACAAGATTCATGAAAGAGAGACACGCACATTATTTTGAAGGTTAAAATAAACAGCTATAGCTGAAATTTCCTGCAAAATTATGCAGATTCTTGCAAAACAGGAGTTTAAGTACACAGTGACGCGACACCACACTGGATATTATAAGACTGTAAATGGAGGATGATGCTCAGTTCTGTTGATCTATCTTGTTATAGGGCCAGGCGTTGCTCCTAGGAGTCGCTAGTTTGGGCCCATTCACATGCCTTATATTTGCTTAAATAGTTCTTACCTTCAGAAACTAATTCAATTTAAAGGTTTCTACAGAAAGAAGTTGCACAGGCCAATACCAACAGTGCAAATACATCTATCACTAAACATGTCCTGAGCGTGTCCAGGGAAGGGGCACCGAGATGGTCAGGGCTGGAGCGCTTGCCCTGGGTAGAGTGCATGAAGGAGCTTGGTTTGTTTAGTCCAGAGCAAAGGTGGCTTCAGGGAATCTTACAGCAGTCCCCAGTGCTTCACAGGGAAGGTCCCGAGGAAGCAAAGCCAAGTTCTTCACAGTGGTGGCAGGACAAGAGACAGTGGTCAAACTGAAACAAGAGCCGTTCTGGCTGGATATAGCGAAGACCCCTTATTCCTACAAGGACAGCCCAGCAGTACAGCAGGCTGTCCGGAGAGGTTGTCCAGTCTCCATCCTTGGAGGTTTTCAAGACCTAGATGGACAAAGCCCTGAGCAACCTGGTCAGATCCTATCGCTAGCCCTCCTTTAAGCAAGAGGTTGGACTGGAGACCTCCTGAGGTCGCTTCCAACTGACTGTGTCTGTAATTCAGTGATTGAGAGATCTCCACTCCCATCATTGTCAAAATCCAAGTAAATTGTGCCATGTTTGGTGGTAATTACAAACTTTGCTGTGAGGCTTAAAGAAAACAAACAGAGACTATAAATAAATTTATATAAATTTATAAATAAAGAATACTGAGAAGTAAAGGAGTTTTTCTGCTTTACTTCTCCCATTTTTGGTAAGAATTTTGGTAAGAAAAATCAATGGGTTTTAATCTTTATAGCTCAGTTTTAGCACATCAAAATCAACCTTTGTAATGGGTGCGTGCTGAAATTAAGGCACAGATGCAATGGAAGACCTTTACTGCTAGTGCTTTGTAAGTCTACTTTGTGAACAACTGACAGTTTCATTATCCCAGTATCTTCACTCCTTTCACAAGCACTAATTATAATTCTTTAGGGGATATCTTGCAGAGTATGTCATTTAACACCTCCTTTGCTATAAACGGTAAAAAAGAGGAATCCTCTAACGCAACTGCTTCCTTAGGTCAGGCTTTACTAAAGAGACACCTATATATATAGATATAGATATATATAGATATGTAAGAGACACATTATATCAATAACCTAGTAGGGAATAATGCTAACGACCTACCCTACGCTGCAAGAGTATTGATTTCTTGTAACCTACGTGAGGCTTCCTTTGGGCGTGATATGACAAAAATCCATATTGCTGGTGAGTGCTTTTGAACGCCACCACCCTTCCTCACCCCAAGATTGAAGAACCACATTTTGGGTAGAAATATTAACGCTTATTTTCTTTGACCTTTTCCCTGGTACTCCAGTCAAATTCTTTTTCACAGATCTCTGTTTTGGAGAGAATCTCCTTGTGGCACAGGCTCAGTGCTATCTGAATCTGGCCCTTCTCAGAGAGCAGGCAGGTCACAATGCTCACAACAGTGCAGAAAGAAGATACAGTACTGCATACCTTGCTGTTAGCAACCGGAGGCAGGCAGCAAATTGACTGGGTGGGTTTCAGGCACCGTACGAGACAAATTTTGTGATCCATGCAGATAGCCTTCCCACTAGTAAGCTATATAATACATCCCACAAATTATTGTGGGTTTTTAAAATTATGTTATGCTGTTGTTTATGGTTGAGGGTCTAGATCCAGTCTATGCTTGCTGCAATTCGTATTAGCAGCATGCTAATAAATCATCTGATACCCATACTGCATGGCACTGTTGCTAACACCAGGGTGCTTCTAAGATGATACTTCATTAATTTTGTATTAATTTTCAAAATTAAACACAGCTCTGAAATGCTTTGCACAACACATTGTTCCATTGCAAAACAGACTTTGAAACCACCTGAATATCTCAGGTCACCTTCAGGCTGGCTGAATTGCTGAGTTCTCACATAGCAGCTGTAGCACATCAAAAGCCTTGAGATTAAGAGTCAAAGAAGAGCAGTATAATGGGGGGAGCCCTCCTCTATAAAAAGAGTCTAGATATAATAATACAAATAGTGATCAAACATCTGAGTAGGATGCATCCTCCTACAATTACTGTAGCAATGTAATGGAACAAATACTCAGATGATTTACACTTATGCAACTTCCATGAAGTTAATGTCACTACTTGTAGTATATTATCACCAAAATTAGCTCCCTGAGATCATATTTAATGTATTTAACTTGGCTCTGCATTGAGAGAGCAATAGACCATAACCATGCAGTGTACTTCGAAATGTTCTTCCATTATTGCATTCTTTAAAAGCAATTTAATTAACTACATGGTGAAGTCTGGCACTCCACTACCAGGCAGCTACACTGCCTGAGAGGAAGCTCTCCTTACCCTCACTATCCTCTTTTTCCTGCTCCAAAAGTACATTTTCACTATCAATTCTGAGGATACACAAAGTCCACAGCTCAGAACTAAGTAAGTCTTCTGTTCTGGTCACCAAGCCTCAGTTTATCATGTCACATACCACCAACACAACATAAGCATTTTAAGGTGAAAAGTAAGTTTAAATGGAATAAAAATTAACTTCAACATGTACATTAGCAGTTGTCAATAACCTCAACAGCTTCGCTCTCTAACAGGATGTTAAACATGCTCAACATCAATGAAAATTCATAAGAAAAGAGTCACTGTCCAGAAAACAAAAGGTAAACTAAAATTCTAGAAATCTCCTGCAAAACTGTATGGAAAACCAACACAAACTATTCTTAGAAAATTATGAATGCAGGCAAGCACATAAAGCACTATATGAATAGTTCAACTGTGTTTAACTGTATAGCCCACATGGTGAAGCCTCATCTGTTCTGTCCAAGACATGTAAGAAAGATGTGCAGTAGGGGAACTTTCTAGCCATCTGTAACGGGGAAAAATGTTCTGATTCTGGCAGCAAAGAATGATATGGGAGTAAAAACAGCAGCTCTGAAAAAGGATGTGATTTAACTTTGAAATACACTGGGAAAATCCATTTTTTGCAATGTACCATCTTTTAATAACTACCTGACAATTCTGCCTTTTGCTCAATTTGGCAACTTTTGTGCAGCTTACCACGTCTCTAAAAAAAGCAGATCAGAAGGTCAGGATTAGCTCTTCTACAAATGAAACTAAAACCAACACAAAGGAAAAATTCTCTGAAGCACAGATAAGATTGTTTTCTTTGAAAAGTGAATGTACAGTAGTCTTCTGCATTACCTTTCAGAAAGCTATTGCAGGCTGAGCTAGCAAGTCATACAAGTACCCTCTTAAAATGACACCTTCAGCGCTACCTCCTCAAATTCACTCAACTGGGGATTTTACAGGTGAGTATCTTGCAAAACGTATGGGAGTGAGCTACATTAATTCTATAAATGTGATCTGTATCTATGGGTTTGGTAGTTGTTATTCTGGCTGAAGGATTAGTAAGAACTCAGCTTGAGCTGACCAAATTACAGTAGACATCACCTCGCTGTGGCCGGCAGCAGAGGCGATAATTCCTCTGAAGCTTTACCTCCGCTCATGCAGAATCAAGTTTCAGCAAGTCAGGGAGACAAGAGGAGGGCAGGGGATATTCTGGGGATTCTTTCTGGGGACTTTCCAAGAAGCTTTTCTAAACCTAACTCTTGGAAGAAAGGAACTGCAAAGAAACAGCTGCTGCCTGGCGACTGGCACGCCAGAGACAAGACAAGATTTACTTAAATCCGCAAAGAACTGTCATGCATGAATAAAGCAACAAGCATTCACAATGTTCACTTTTAACACTTTCCCTTCTGTTTGCAATGCTCCCATCAGTAACTAAACCACTTTTGTACTTAACAAGCAAGCGGTGTTCTGTCACCGCGAACAGAAGTGGGCAAAGGTCCTACAGAGAAGCACATAAGGTGGCACAGAAGATCCTTGGCATGATGGAGGGAACGTGTTTGGGAGCTTACTCTGCCCTTTCTTCTTTTGCCATTGATGTTGCTGCTCTATTCTCGGTGCCATGTGTGCTGCAGCTGGTTGGGTAGCAGGATTTTAATATTTGTATTTAGCTCTTCAGAATGTTCTTATTCAGTCGTTATTTTGGGAAGCTGCCAAGCTTTTCCTGAGGAAAGCAAACAGAAAGGAAATGCCAGGATTTTCTGACAGCCTACGACTAAGCTATACCAGAATGGAAATTCATGACAAAAATAAAAGGTACTTCTCTAGCCTCTGGCTTTCTCTATGATGAATTTCAAAGACTTGCTGCTTCAGAAATAATTTTTATTTAAGAGTATTAACAGCTTTAATATGTGGGTTCTCACCGGATCCCTTAATATTTAGGGAATGTTCAGGCTATTTGAATTAATATTATAATGTTATACTTTTTATTTTAAATTTGTTTGTAAGTAGAAGTACTTGTTTATTCATGTGTGCATTACTTAGTGACTGCCCCAAAACAAACAATGTGCAACCATGTGATAAGTCTTAATTTTTTTTTTAAAAGTGCCAATAGTAATTAGAACTAAACGCCTAATAAATTTTACTTTTTGATCTGCTGTGCAGGATTGAAAGCCACATACGACAACCTCAGAGACTGGTCTCAGTTTTGAGACTTCTGCCAAATAATTGGAATACTTGCAAGAGGAGTAGATGGTCCTGACTAGCTTCTACCTGCCCAAGGGAAGTCTGAGTTGACTACCATATGGTTAAGAACTTTTTCAGTACTTGAAACTATGAATGGCTGCCATGCCTTGCCATACCCAACTAGGAACATGGAAAAAAGCCATCTTAAACTCGGGGACGGGGTGGGGGAGAAATGCAAAGGAACAAAAACATTTAAAAAAAAGTACTAAAATTGTCCATTCAAATTGCTCCTGTTTACAGACATTCTTCATGCCAAGGTAAACCAGACTGGATGCCAACACTTCTGAGGGCTCTTCCTGAGATTTTCTTTAAGAAATCTTAAAATAATTTGCTGCTTATCAGAGTCAAAGAAAATGCCTGAGATTTCAGATAATCTGGATAACAATTCTTGAAAAGATTTTGGGGTTTTGCCACCTTTAAGAGTACATTTCCATGGGGTTTCTCAGACTGGGAATGGAATGAAGTCCTGAGTCAGTCTGCCTTCCCACTGTTCCACTCAGTTTCCTCAAGAATCCTGTATAAACACATTGTCAACACTGAACTCCACTTCCTGAGAATATACATATTTAAAAACACTGGACAATGTATAGAAAACCACAATATTAATGAACACTTACAGGCTGTAGGCTTTAAACTATAAAAACAAGCACCATTTCTTTAAAGTAGACAACTTCGCTGGCGTTTGTTAATTAGACACTTGGAAACAATGAAAGATTCTCTTAGTCAAAGACAGATTTATAGGAAGAAGAGATGATTCAGACCCACTTTTCTAGACTGGGAAGAATAATTTTGCTTTTAAGTTTGCTTATGCAAGAGCTGTGCACTGTTTGTCATCTTTGAGACCTTAATAGTAAACATGTTACTGAAATTAAACAGGAAGAGCTGAATACATAATATTCATATTTTATAAATAAAAAACATAGTTACAATATCCTAAACAGGTTTCAATGCTGCTGCTGGTATAGATGTAATTCAGATTAAAAATTTCCAATAAAACGCAACTATATTGTTCAATTGTATAATACTGCCTGAAATCCCTTGTTTTTACTTACAGGAATGAATATGAACTCCCGGTACATTAAGCATATAAGAAAAGAATAAAAAAAGATTGGAAACAGTGCTTCCATAGTAGACCCTGGAAAATAATGGAGGTAGATGAAAATAAGTGTTTCAAAAGCATGAAACACTTATTTTTTAAGTGCAGGGAGATTTAGGTGGATCTGAGTCAGCTCACAAACCTGATGTGTTTCGGAGTTGCTTATGATTCAGAAAGACAGACTTCCAAATGCCTATATGCAGTATGTTAACCACAGTCCACAAGGATGTCCTGGTGATGGCCTATCAAACACTTTTAGTATGTGGAAAAATAAAAACAGAGTTGCGGAGGACTTGTAACCCATGTACCGGTAAGTCCATCAGCCTTATACCAGGGGGACCTTGCAGCAAGTAACAGAACTTCATTAGAAGATTATTATTCTCTACCACAAAAGACATTGCATCCAAGAGAAAACAAATCTATTCTGGATGTTAGTGCCCAATTACAAAAAAAAAGATTTAATTGACAAATTTCGAATTAGTGGAAGCCTATAGACCAATGAGCATGACCTGATTATACTTAATACTGAGAAACAAGTCCTAATTATACCATTAGTTGTTGGAGGTTACACCTCTATAGGCACTCAAAACTTGTTCTTCCACAAGGTAATTTTCATAATCCTAAGGACCACTGCTAGTGAAAGTGTCTCAGAAATGTAGAATAAAAAGAGGAATAAAAAATCAGAAGTCCTTGCAGAAGACATTGTTAGATGTTGTTGTGGTTTAACGTGGCAGGCAGCTAAACACCACTCAGCTGTTTGTTCACTGCCACCCCCGTAGTGGGAGAGGGGAGAGAATCGGGGAAAAAAGGTAAAACTCATGGGTTAACATAAAGACAGTTTAATAGGACAAAACGGGAAGGGAAAATAATAATAATGATAAAAGAATATACAGAACAAGTGATGCACAATGCAATTGCTCGCCACCCGCTGACCGATGCCCAGCCAGTCCCTGAGCAGCAGCCGCCACCCTCCGGCCAGCTCCCTCTGGTTTTATTGTTCAGCACGACGTCATGTGGTATGGGATAGCCCTTTGGCCAGTTGGGGTCAGCTGTCCTGGCTGTGTCCCCTCCCAGCTTCTTGGGCACCCCCAGCCTCCTTGCTGGCAGGGCAGCGTGAGGGCAGTGCTCTGAAAACTCCTTGACTTAGTGTAAGCTCTGCTCAGCAACAACTAAAACCTCAGTGTGTTATCAACATTATTCTCATCCTAAATCCAAAACACAGCACTATACCAGCTAGTAGGAAGAAAATTAACTCTATTCCAGCCGGAACAAGGACAGGTATCCATGGAACCCCAACTGAGACTAGAAGCAATTCTGGTTAAAAACCTCCCCTAATTTACAGTATAGTGAAGGTAAGGGCGAAGTGGAAAAAGCCGTCATCAACAGAGGCTCCTGTTACTATTTGGAAAGAAGGGGGATGATCTCCTTGTCTTATAAGGTTAAGAAGGAACATTACAGTCCATTGCAATACAGTAATATTTTTTACAATAACTACCATTAGTAGACCTGGATAGTTTACGCCCAAGACAGCGAAGGAATTCCCTTGCTCTGCTGTTGGTCATTTTTAATTAAACTTTCAGTATCAGGGAAAAAGTGCTCATGCTGAATATTTAAAACCAGCTTGATGACCAACTTGGTTGCTCAGCCGGACTTCTGAAAGGAAAATTAACACAAGAGTCAATGAGTACAGAAATAAGGGCTAATCATATATTTAAGGATGGGTAAGTGGGAAAAAACATCTTTTCAAATATCGCTTGTTTCATCCTTTTTCAAGATTACAGCATTTGTATTCAGCTTTGTACATGTGATTAAGAGTCAGTAATAGACACGTGAGGTATATACATGTAACGACTGGTTAATGGCCAGATGTTTAAAGCAGTTGTACTGTGAAAACTTTTTGATTGCATGTGAATATTTTTAACAGCTTCTAGAACTCAATGATATTAAAGATTTTCATATTGCTGTCACAAAACTGCACGCAAAACTACTACAATTTACAGATTATTATGGTCTACTTCTGCTACTCTCCTCCCTCCCTTCTCACTGCCTTCCCTTTCACCTTCCCTCTTTCCTTCTCCCCCTTAGTTCTCCCTTTCTCCCTTCCTGTCCCTCTGCCTCTCTTTCAAGAACTTCAAACTCAGTTACATTTGGGATCAGAAAAAAAAAAATATGATTTTGGATACTGAACGTGGGATTAAAATGGGGTTTTATGCATTTTATGCAAACTTTAAAATATGTGACTTTTTATTGCACATTCCCTGACCATATCTTTATGATATTCACAGTGATGCAAATCACAATACAGATACTATTATTTACTTCACTGCCACTGATTTCGAACCCTATAGATGTACCTAAGTCTGCTTAAGGAGCTCAATTCAAGCAGTAATATAGTTAGGGTAAACCAGAAAAATACAGAATTCAGGCTGTTTAAAATTACTGGTCACAGGTCAGTGATGCCAATGAGAATTTTCCTCAGGGTTAAACTCTGACAAGTTCTCTGTTCACCTTAGATATGCTCCACAAGATCATCTTTAAAATGCTTCCAGTTTAGCTATATGTCATAGTAAAATGCATTTATAAGTAAAAATACCATACCTGGACAAATACCTGTAGCATCATCCATGCTGCTAACAAAAGCAACAGCAATGATGTCAGATCACCATTCTGCAATATATATTACAGACATAACATACACCTGCATATGACCCTATGGCACATAATTACATCTGAACACCAGGTGAACAACCCAAACCAGATGTTTTTAACTATTTATTTTTTTTAAACATGGTGCCACTTGAGCAGGAACCTTCACTGGTACTTCAGAGAAGCGGATTACACCACCTGCTTCTAGAGCAGCTACAGCTAATGATGCAACATGTTGCTAATGACTGTATGCTGGCAGGCTGCATTTCAATTTCACCTATTTTAAAGACGACTTGTGAAACTAATTAATTAATTATTTTCTGCAAATCAAGCTGAGATCCTCAGGTGAAATCCATTACCCTGGCATGCTAGATTATTTATTACAGATTAGATGAAAAAGGAAAAAATAATTATGGGCTAGTCTGAAAGCATCAGCAGAATGTCCTAAAGATAAAAAAAATTAATCTAGTTAATAAGTAATTATGTGCAGCTTTTCAGGAAGAAAAGAAATTCAAATTTTTATGCATATTACCATATGGAGCAAGATGTCTGAAATAGTAGGGAAGCAATTAAAAAACCACCCTGCTCAAACCTCCTGTGAAGCAAACTGAAATGAAGCAGATAAGTAATTCTACAATTCTTGTAGACCCCAGTGGAGTGGATAGTGAACTGGAACTAAATGGGGTAGTAAACAAAAATTTAATTCCTGGATCAAGCACAGCACTTAGAAGAAATAAAAAAAGAGAGGAATTACAAGTAAAATTATTAGTTGAAAAAATTATAGTTTCAGTAGCAATATTATACTTTAAAATATTGTATTTTAAAAAAATTAATTCAATTTTGAAACACTCTAAAAGCTTTTTAAATGAAACCTGACAGTTCTTGTTCAAAGGTGAATCTTCCACAGATAGTGAGGCATTTGAGGGAGTAGCAAGTCAATGGATAAGAAAGAAATCAATAGAAAAAAGTTTTAAAAATTAAAAGAAACATTTCTTTCTTATTTCTTTCTGCCAGGTTTTTGCTAAACTGATCTTTTAGTCTCAATGTGAACTGAATTTTGAATAACTATCTCTGTCAGACAACAGAGTCATACCGCTTTAGAATGATCTTGGTGACACTGTATTTTTCTGCCCATCAGCTTTCACTGATCTCCATACAGCCCCTCAAAAAGGCCACAGGAGAAGTATTAATTCATCATTTGCAATTTGATACTGCAATTATGCAAAATCACAGGAAAGATTATTTGGTCTTTGCGATAAAGTCAGAACAGATAGTCATAATGCTCCATCTTCGATATCTAATAGTCTTTCCATTTAAATTTAAAAGTTTATTTTTAATGTTTAAGAGTTTATTCAGCGTATTCATAAGATTTTCTTAAATCAGAGTCCGTTCGAAGGACAAGCAAACGCATGGCTGGGCTGCAGGACAGAGTTCTGCGATGCAGACTCCATCGCCTCAGCCACAGACGGGCACTGTCATCCTATGCTCATGGTCTGCTCCCCTCATTTTTCTCATCCTCGCAAGGATAATGTGAAGCACTCATTCATCAATGAATAAAATGAACAGTTAGTCAAAGAAGTGAGTTATCAGTGCGCAAGTAGCTGAACCCTTTATAGTCAATTGAGTTAGTGACCAACATGGCAAGTTAATAGGTTTTATTAATGGGTAGAAGAGAAAGATGTTATCACAAGTCTTCCACTGTACAACTTCACGTATGTGAGATCATTCCCCTTTCTACAAAATATTCCTCCTGATGTGCACTGCATGCCAGTTCACACACACACACACAGCCACAAAACATTCCTGTGCTGAACAGCGGGATGCCTCAGAGGGTATATGAGGGGTAGAGGAAAACTCACTTGTTTTGCTATCGAAAACAGAACCTGCCTAATCGAAAGGAACAAAAGCAGAAACACCACTGACCAAATCACCCACGGACTTAACATTAAGCCGCGTTCTGTTGGAAAGTTTGCTCTTGAAAAATGTGCCAAGCATGCTAATAGCTTAATATACCAGGTGACTTGAGTTGCTTGAAATAAGGATGGAGATGAGAACCTGCAATACGTCTGTGGAGGAGAGGTGAATGTTTTATTCCAAGAACACTTTGGAAAATAACTGCTTTTTGATGCAAACTAGTGCCTTTCAAATAAATATTTGTTCTTATTAAGTACGTCTCTGATCTCAGGAAAGATCTTTCCTTGAATAACCTGCCCACTCCAAATTCACGCCAATAAGGCACTCCGTACGAGACTGCTGTGCATCCTGTGCGGGTGTGCATACCTAAAACCCACGCCTTCTGTAACACAGCGTGTATGCGTGCATGTAGAGGATTGCATGCACATGCATGTGCATTGACTGAAAAAGAAATATTCTAATATTTGCCTCTTTCCTCTAGATAAAAAATTTCAAACCAGCGCTGTATTGACAAAAGAGTGGAAAAAACAGCACTCGTTTCCCATGTAATAACAGGATGGCTTTTATCCTTTTTTCTTGCTCGCTTAACAACGTGCGTATCTTTTGCTGTTCTTCGGAGCCTTTCCCTGTCATTCTGAACCTGCTCTCAGATGTCAGTGCAGCCTGCACTCACTAGAGAGGTGAGGTGCAGCTGTCAGGAAGGAATTTTTCAGGGAGTTTATCATTTTTGGTCAACTGTGACCTGTAGTTGGTAATTAAAATATACTCCAGTCTCTTATCAATCATAAAAAATACATCATCTTAATTGGCACAGGAACAATTTTTGCAATGAACCAAGAGTGAGGCATGTAAAAGGTAAGACTTTCATGACATTTACACGGATGACAGAGCATTTGCTGAAATGCAACCCAAATCAGAAACACTACATCAAGTGAACAACAAAAAAGAAATTTTCTTGTTTCTCACAGCTGCATAGAGGAATACTGTGAGAAAAAAGTAACAGCAGAACACGGGCAGATAATGAGGAAGCGAACAACTCTCTTCTTCATTATCTGGACATGACTGAAATATTTCTGCTTGAACTCTTTAAAGCAAACAAACAATCTCATAGACATGAACAAATACACCAAAGGTTGATGCAAAACATAAAGTTTTAAACCATTAGAAACACCTGAGAAGCTTGATTCCAGCTTAAGCTTTTGAGACTCTGTTCACTACCCCTAGTACGTGAGTATCCCAAACTATGTATATGTGTTCACAAGTCACTCTGAGCTAATATTCACATTTATAGATGAGGAGTCTGTGTTCTATAAGGAATCTGTATACAAGTCTTCCAAGTCCTAGACCAATGCTTTTAAAAACAAGACATCTATATTCAGCAAAAAGAAAAAGATACAAAGAATAACATTTTGATCTTTTTTAAAGGATGTAAAAGGTCTTTGAATCAGTACAAATGCACAGAACTAGCGAAGCATGTGAATCACTCCAAAAAAGCATTTTATCTAGTTCTAGAAGATATTAGCATAGAAATATGTTTTTAATAGACTAATGTTGTTTATGGCCTTCCAAATCATCCATGGCGTAACTAAAAAAAATTAAAACTTACTGGTCTGCTACTTCTCTGTCATAAAAGACACAGAAAAATTACCAGAAAAAAATAAGCAGCTTTTTGAATTCCTATTAAATTACTTACAATGACACTTAAGTACATATGAAAAGCTTTTCATATGTAAAGCACGAACCATTTCATAAATGTGGGAATAAGTTTATTACATCTATTTTTATCTGGGAAACTGAAAATATTCAGGGTGTGTGCATGTGCGTGTCACACCGCTGTCCTGTGCAGGGACATCTGAGTCAGCCCATGGCTAATTAGTTTTGTGACTGGAAACAGTCTAGTCACGCTAACATGATGCTCTGGGAAGGTGAAAACGCCCTGCTCCTTGTGAATCTCCTCGCTGCACGTTACCGTGCCATGCGAACAAATCCTCAGAGGCTAATGGCTTGTATTTACAGAGACGCTGAGCATCCCAAAGTCCCTCTGAAAGCAATCCCTGCAGCCACACAGCAGCCTGAGCCTCACCTCGCCCTCCAGTCCTGCATTTAAAATTCTCTGCACCTTCTCTTTTGGCTGACTGTCATGTTGAGTGATGAGATACACAAGCAGAAAGCTCAGGCAGGCTTAGTCTGGGCTTGCAAAATGGGTTTCTCCAACCACACTCAATCGTTTAGAGAAAAGTGATTGTACAAAAAAAGATCTGGTCTCCTGAGTGATTATGAATTAGTTACCCAGAAGTGCTGACTGTAAGGCTAGCACCCAAGTGGTTTAGGGTCAGATTTATTCTTAGTATCAGCTCTTTGAAGACACAACAGTGCCAGGCTCGTGTTGTGCAGGGAGACAGATTTCATTATCATAATGGCCCCTTCTGGCACCAAAATCTGTGAATCTCTTAGTTTTATCAACCTCAACTGATTTTGCAGTCTGGAAACGGCTGCAAAGATGAATGGGGAGGGCCCCCAAATCTGGTAACAAATGATGAGCTTTTAAAGGATACAAATATTGATTATTGTTTACCCAGCTATTTTGCAATATAGCTTCCAATAAAATCAATTAGAAAACTGTATGTCAAAAGGAAAGCAAAGACAGGGCCCATGGAGAGGACACGTGAATACAGAACAAGCAGCAGCATACAATCGAGAAGTAAAGAAGACCGATTTATACAAAAATCGTATTCATTAAAATACCAGAATCACAGCTAGCCATGATGGGGAGAGATCGTGGCTACATGAACGAGCTCAAAGCTACAGTCTTGCTGCTTGGATTTTGCAGGGAATGAACCTGCAGCCCAGGGAGGCTCACTGGATGTAGCGCTGAAGGCTTATTCCCTTGAAAGACCCAGGCACAAAGCACCCAAAAGCATGCCTGAAAGCAACCAAGCAAGCAAAAACTGCAAATGAAGCACTGAGGAATATTTGGCAACTTGAAAACAAACAAAACATTTAATTTGAGATTTTGTTGGCTTTGTGGTTTTGACCAAATTTGAGAAAGGAAGGAAAAAGAGGGTATAGTTTATTAACGTTAAAGTCCTTCCCAGAAAACTTACTGACCTTCAAGAGCCAACCATGACTTTGAAATCAATTAAGAATGTCCTAAGTAAAATGCCATTCTCAGTTTTCATAGTGCATTAATTTAGTTAAAGTTGTTAATAATTACCATGAAAGAATTTTCACATACATCATATTCATAGGTGTTCTGCATTTCAGCCTGTGTGGTGCAATATTTACTGTGGCAGCCGCTGACAGCAACTTTTTCAATGAAATTCCAAAGTACGTGCTTGTGTGTGCACACGTGTATTTATTTATGTAAATATTATGTAACCTCTTTACATAGATAATTTGAAAATTATTTAATGTTACTTTTTTCCTTTTTTATGGGGCAAGGTATTTCCCCTATTGGGTTTATATAGTTTATAGTCATAAGATTGACCAAGCAAGGTGGTATACATTTTACTGTTTCAGGCTAAAATCCCATCCAGAGCCACATATAAGCAATTTAAAAACAAAACCAGAATAGATCAGTGCTTGTTACTTACATTGCAATTGCTATGAACTTCACCCATAGCTGTTGAAAAATAGATATGCTATGATATGAAAACATAATTCAGTGTATTTTTACTGTAACTCAGCACTATAGGATTTAGAGTCAATAGAAGATGCTAATTCAGAAAAAAAAAAAAAAAGAAAAAGTACTGGATTATTTTTAATTTGTATGTTACAGTGCTTCCCATAGTTCCAAAAGTCTCCTTACTAGAGAAACAACTTAAAGCCTGGTCAAAGTGATTTCTTGCATAATTTCCAAATTTCCAAACAGGAGAATATTTAGCGTACTTATCAGTTACGTCACCACTGTTAGGATAGCAATGCCTCCAACAGGCATCAACAAAATGGTTTTTGTACTTCTGTGCCATATGAGGGATTTTCTTCCTAAAATTCCTAAGTGACACACATTCAGCCAAGACTGAGCAAAAGGTCTGTCCAAATTCGGATCTACTGAGCAAGGAAGAACTACGCTCAAACCTATGTCCACTTCTTTTTGCATGCATTACAGTATGGATCCCCATACAAACTGTATGAAAACAAGCAGCTTTGAGCAAGCTCCATTTGGGTTTTTAAACGTAGAAACTCTATGTGAACATCACGGTGAACTGAAATGCAGCCAACAATGTTATCGTTACTTCTTTAAAACAAGACAGAGAGATTTCTGTATTTGGAATTAAAATGCCACAACTTTTTGTTTCTCATTCAGTATAGTATTTCCACAACAAATAATGCTATATAACTGTGCTGCTAGATTTTTTTCAGTCAATGTAAGTTGCTGGAAATAGCCAAAAATCTTTAAACACCTAGCTTTTTGTGTTCTTTTAAAACTAATTACATTCAATGGAAAAAAGTCTGTCAAAGATCATCTTCTAATGCTGATTTTAGATACACTACTCTGCTTGGTAACTTCAATGCCTGCGCTTAAGTACTATTATTAATATTTCAGAAATTAGATGTTTTCCCTTTTCTAAATATCTGTATCTTTGTTACCTGTAATCTATTACCTTACAAATAGACAGCTGGGTTATGGACTAGAGAGTAACATATTAAACTGAAATGCTTTCTTCTTTTACTTTATATCTCAAGAGGGAGTACTTTGTATAATGAAATGTAGCAAGTCACGTCCTCAGATAGTATATGCAATATCTCTCCATAGAATTTAGCAGATTATGAAATTCTGATCCCTATGATTTTTTGAAACACCACTAACAAAATTTGAAATTAGTATGTCTGTCTGTGTACACACAATTTTGCATCAGCATAGTGTCTTAATTGTCCATGGAACTATTTCTCAAGGTGCTTGGTTTTGGTTTTATTTAATTTAAGAATACGCAGCATTTAAAAAACCAAAATCCATAAACTAGTTTGGACAGTTCTACCACAACAACTAAATTTCAGATGTCCACTTCTTACTGTTTTTTCTTTCATTTTGCTTGCTTGCATGCCAGCATGCATGAAAAAGTGCACGTGTGCTTTTAATGTATATTTTGCAATCATTTCACGAGCCTTATACTATCAATTGAGAAACTTCTCTACGGAATTTTCCTTGCACTGTGTATGAGACCAATAAGCATGTGTAACGCGGCAGAAAATGAAGCCTCTGTCCTCAGTACAAACTCTTAAGGTTTGCTAGTGGAGAAGTAAATAATTTCGGTTGAGGCCATTTATATGAAGTTAGAGAAAAAAAATGTTCTTTGAAAGACATTCTATACCGGCAAAATCTAGTCTTGCTCTTTATGCATCAACATGATAAATTATTCTTGCTCTTGAACTTCTTTTCAAGGGACCAGCGTACCCTCTACAGCATTCATATGTGCGGCCGTTCCTTCGGGTTAGACTTCTGTGGGACCTGGGCCCATGTGTGTGTGCTGGGATCAATAAAGGAGAACTGAGTGGTGGAATAGCATCTGGGGAAGGAAAAACCCTCCACCAGTTTCAATGCCTTGCTTGGTTTCAGATATTCAGTTATTCAACACGGTTTTTATTTATAATAAAAAACTTACAGCAGTCTGCTTGGACTCATGTTGTTCTTTTTTAGTTGCTCACACAGGATGCAATCAACGAGTGTACTGTGGCATGATTTAAGAGAAAGAGATTATTTAAATATTTAAAATCAGATTCTTAATGATACATGGTCAGGTCCCTAGGCATCAATCTTGCAAACATATATGCATGTTAAGTTAATGGAACCTCTTGTGTGTGTACATTAAAGTATTTAAATCCTCTCAGGATTAGGGATCTAATTTTGTTTCAAGAAGAAAAAAAAAGTATCTTCTTTGAACAAGTATTATTTTTCCCCTCTCTGCCCTATACTAAATAACTATAAAATTTCTTTTCAAGTTTTATTAGATGTATTGTTTGACAAAAGGAGATGAAAATCAATTGTGTGTGGAAATAATTTTTGTAATTAAATAGGCTATTGTAATCTCTGATACACAGATGGTCTATCTCTAAACTCCATCCTTGTTGCCAAAAACTTCAATTTATTGCAAAATAAAACAGAGGGCAAATAACACAGTCCTATTCAGAAAACACACATCCTCTAATATTTAATCTATTAGATCTACAATCGATAATAAAGATCAGAAACCTGCCAATAAAATTGAGTGATTTCACTAGCAATTCAAAAGCATTGCTGTATTTCTAACATCATGACTGCGTTTTGTCACTGCTTACTGGTAAAGATAGAGGATGGGGAAAAGACTCAATCTCCCTATCACAAGCACTTGCTTCATGTGTGCTGACTGGCATCCTCCAAGGCACCCACGTTTCTTTATTGACCTAAGCGGGAGCTCACATTCCCGTGTCACACCAGGAACTGCATTCAAGAAAGATGCCAAAAGTACCTAGAGCAGGCAGTAACTACTCACCTCTGGCTGAGGTGCACGATGAAAGGAGAAAAGGCAGAGGAGAGACAGAGAGTCCACGAGGAAGAGCTGGAGTGGCGGGGTGAAGAGAGAGGGGAAGGGAAGAGGAACTACAGCTGAAATGTATAGGTTTCCTGTAAGTATGGTCACTTCAGGGGGTGAGAGCAGAAATGTCTGCATACTACAGACACTATGCGTAACTTTCTTGCCTTACTTCCATCCATTTGATACTGATGGAGTGACTTCTGCTCTACACACAACAGCACGGAGCAGAGCCCAAGCTGAATCGAATGCTGGCCCATCTGCATTTGTCTTAAGCTGCCCCCTTCCATATGACATTGTAAGACTTAAGTAAATGCAAAGATGCCAGCATTTTCACCCTGGGTGCTGGCTCCAGAGTGTTATGGTCCCTCAGGAGGTCTAAACAGTGTTCAGTTGCTGCCCTGGTTTCTAATAGGAAGCCTTCCAGCAGCTGAAAGGACTAGCAGAGATCCCTGCTCTGCTGACGTGCCTCTTTCCCAAGTCCCAAAGAGCAGCACGTCTTTTCCTTCCTTTTTATTCCTCCAAAAAGCACTCGGAGCCCTGGCTTTGCAAAGCTCTCACGTTTACACAGAAGAGGTTCCTGGGCTCTCAAGAGCTCATTGCAAAGACACTGCTTAACTCCTCTGAACTTCAAGTCGCAGTACCGAGTCCTTCCTCAGGACAGAAATCCTGTGACAGGAGACTGCAAT
Source organism: Pluvialis apricaria (assembly GCA_017639485.1). Lineage (NCBI taxonomy): Eukaryota > Metazoa > Chordata > Aves > Charadriiformes > Charadriidae > Pluvialis > Pluvialis apricaria. The sequence goes on from CM030009.1 coordinate 102,733,887, forward strand.
CCTGTATCGCAGCACTTCAGAGCTGGACTGCGCTTCCATCATTAAATTTGACTTATGCATAAGAAATCAAATCATCTGACTAATTAGATTTCTGGCACAAGTGGCTTACTGTCATTCAATAAGCCCAGAATTCACAAACAAAACAGGTGATGATATTACCACAATAATACAGTGCATCATAAAATCTATCATAAAATACAATGATATTACTTGTGGTCGTATAGCGCTAAGACATGAGATACGGTGATAGCAAATAAATAGTCATAATCCCCAGTTTCATCTCTACACTTAGTTTTCTCATTTCAAAAGTATCTCCTTTGAGCAAAATAATATAGTTTTTATTACATTTTAAAGCAGACTTGTAACTACATACTACTGTAAGAGTTGGATCCGTTGATGGTCGATAATTTTAGGCCCATCCTCAGCAAACTCAGGTTACAGATCTCTATCAAACAGACACCAGGCAGCCACATATACCTGCCTATTATTTAAAAGAAACCCACACCCTTGACAGTGACTTTTCAGGCAATAATTGCGTGCCTGTGCTAATCCACCATTAGGCAGTGCCAAGAAATTATCAGAACAGCAGATAGCTTCAGATATTACTGTACTCTGTCATGCTGGAGGGAGACCTGGTTGCTTTGACAGGCGGTATCCCCCTGGCACCTGAGAAACATCAGATTTGTTGGCTGACACTGTCACTTCTGTTCGCTGCCTCTGATGTCTCTGATCAGGAGGTACAGCTCACTAGCAGTGAATTCTGTACAGCTCACTAGCAGTGAATTCTGCACAGCTTAAAAAGGGCTGTCCCTTGGTGGGCATCTCTTGAGACAGGTCCCACAGAGAATCAGCGGGCACTTGCTCTTTTTGTGCTGGTTATTTCATCTCATCCTCATTTTTATTTCTGGCTTATTGAGCATCAAAAGCCTAGCAGGAAAACACTAACTACAGTACCTTCTGGGGGCCGATGCCACTCAGATTCACCTGAATTAGAAGGTGATGTCTAGTGCTTTACCTAGTGCTTATGCCATAAAGGGAGTTTATTGAGCTGAAGTGCAGCCTGCTTAGCAGAGTGCCTGCAGCTCCAGGAAACAGCATGAAAATAAGGCTGAGATGTTGTATTTGCCGTTTGAACTGAAGGCACACCCATCTGGCTACCTGAATGCACAGTCCTGTGCTACTGTTCAAGCCCGATCGCTGGTGGATGAAGCAGATATCAAAGTTTTCTTTTCATCTCTAGGAGATACGGTGCATAACTTCTCATATTATCCTATCGCCCAGCTTGATCTCTTACTGTAGGATCGCTGGCAGACGTGAAAAGGCCTGGGGAGATCTGGTGCTGCAGCTAGCAAAAAACCCTCGATAAAAGATGCACCACAGAAGTTTTCTGAAGGCAGCTTCGTGCCCACACGTCTTGCTGGGGAGAGCAGGGGTCACTGTAGACCCTGTTTTTGAGGTATCTGTTCTGGTTCTCTCATGTCTTACATCTTCTGGGTGGTCAGTGCACGCATGCCAGATGAAGAGACAGAGCTGGTTAAGATAATCCGCTCTCAGCTAAGGTATGAGAACATGCTGTGTTCTTGAAGATACACCCTCTTTATCTGAAGATAACAAAGGACTTTATGCTTCTACAAATATTTTTGAAAAGTAAGCACTACAAAGCTACAGTTATATATTAATGCAAACTTTTTTGGAGAAGTACTGATGTTCTTCAGAAATTGCTTTTCATAACTATAACACTAAATGCATGACTATGATTTTTTTATCAACTAAAACCACAAAGACAAGAAAATAAAAACTTGCTATCTGGCCACTCTCAGGCTTTTGGTTTATAATTGTAACTCTTTTTGAATTGTGATATATACTAATTTAATGCTTTTCTGGCTCAGTATTCGCATCTACAAAACTACCCACACTTTGGTTATGTTCTTTGATGGCTAAGGATAAAGAAGAGCATATAAATTCTGAATCTACTATTTGTACTTCAGTACTGGTACGTCTGTACCGGCTGGCACCAATCAGGAAGACTAAGATGCAAGTAAACTATATTATACATAGGCAGGCAGCGAAACATAATGATGTTTACAGCTGCAGAAAACAAACACCCAGGATATGGGAAAAGATGTCAACCAAAGGCAAGGAAAGCAGAGATGGCTAGTTTGGTTGCTTCCACTTCTATATTTATAATGCAAACAACACTACTGTAAATTCAACTGGCTCACTGATCAGCAGACTGTATACTGAAAAATTATTAACTTTGTTGATCGAGCAAGCCATAGCCAGATCTTGCAATTGGTTTTTTTTGAAACAGCTCTGTTGAGGTGAGTCATTTTATGGATGTCTGCAGATCCTACTATAAAGTAGCAAGTCCAACGCCAGTTACGCCCCGTTACTGTTGTGATGGCCATTGCTTCTTTCCTCCCAAAGGGAAATTATGGTAGGATTTTAGAGTAAAAGCCCTCTGAGGTCTCAGGCATGCTGACAGCAATTTTGAAAATGTGGACTTTAACTTTTATTGTACAGAATAGCATCTTTTTATTAGAAAATGGTTATAGACATACTTTATCAATAGGCTAAAAGGAAAGGTGTGATTGCACTGATGTCAATGGCAAGGTCCGCGCTTCTTTTAGAGAGGTAAATAGTGAAGTGTACTTTGACTCTACCACCTGCGCTGGAATACCTGCAGTACTCCTCGGGGAAAATAACATAGCGTTAAGCAAATTGTTCTGAAATAATTACAAGTGAAGTAGATATTTGTACTCAGATCTGATATATGAGGAAACTTAATACACGTAACTCAGTGACATTCAATCCCACTCCTTTCAAACAGGAGAATGGGAAATTCTGAACTGGCAGCTCTCCTTGGATTTTTGTGCGGTTTGTTTTGCACCATGTCAGCAGTTCTCCACTTTCCATGTAGTTTCTATCACACGGTATTACACAAATACCGCTGCAGTATTGCAGATGTCTGTATACCAAGCTATGCTCATTTAAAATTCTATCACAGATAGTATAATATTTTAGTTTCCAAACTCTGATACATAACAAACAAATTTAAAGTTTAAAATCGCCCAAATGTGTCCCCATCCCTCAGAGCATCACTGTCTGTGTTGGAAAGCTATTAGGGATCAAAAGCTATGCTAAAACTGCAAGAGATCAAAAAAGGCTTACAGCAATATGAATATGAAGTGATTAAGCCTATAGTTCTTCAGGCAAGATTGTTCCCTGGCTGAAAAAAAATAGAAAAACTCATATCTCTTGAGGATAGGAATTCAGAAGAACAAAAATAGCACTTCAACATTATCAGTTTTTTTTTACAAACAAGAAAAAGAGAGGGACGAAACCCAAATACACTGGACTGGGCACTGAAAGAAGCATTCTGCCTGGGCAAAATTATTTTAAATCAATGGTTTTGTATTTATAGCATATTTTGACCTATAATTGCTTCAGCATATTGTAGTACAAAGTTATTGCTGACCATGATAAAGAACATTTTAATCTACTGAATGTGCGAAAAGCGTAAATGACTTTTTAATAGCACTTTTGCTTTGACTAAGATTTATGTCAACAAGAGAAAAGATTTTAATGAAAAAATATTGCGACAAAGCATATGTGTGTGCTTACTGCTTATATATATGTGAATGAGACAGACATTAATAAAGAAATACAGCTGCATGTAAGATCTGGCCTTTAATTTTCCCTATTCCATTTTTAAATCCATCATGGAGTTGGGGTATTTTGATAACACATTAGCACAATTGTGACATAAAAATGGCAATACCTATAAATTAGTTAATTACATCTTGTAATATAAAATACGAGTATCAAAGATGTTGAAATAGTCTTGCAAACCCTTGACCTGATAGAAACCTGTCAGTAAAAAAACACTGCAACTGATTAAGAATTATTTTATCAGATTCCCACTCCTCAGGTTAGCCCCAGCCTCTGCTTGCTTTTCAGTTTTGGATCCTTCCCACCCAACAGGAGGGCTACCAGGGAAAATTGCGGGTTTCATGTTTAGAGCAACTGCGTATAAGAAACGCATTTCACAGAAGTCTCAGGCTTTCCTGGTTATAAAAGTGCTTGCAGACGTGTCCCATCGATGGCAGTCCTCTCTGCATTACAGATTTACTGCTGTGACTGCTCTGGGATTACCCTTACATGGAGGGAGACGGAGGGCAAGGGGAGAACGGGACAGGAAAGTAGAATAGTGTGAAGACTCCAAAGGCAAATCAAAGCAGATAAAATACCTGAAATAGTTACTTGTTGTGAGCAGCTGACAAAAAAAATTGATACCGGGTCACACAATAATAGCACCAAAAGCAAAACACGTGTCCTCTTCCAATGCACGGCATGTGCCCTGTGTGATTAGAAAAGCTGGGACATGACCTCACTCTCTCTAATAAATCTACCGAAAGCTAAAAGTTACGTTTCACCTGGAAACCATAAGCATGACTGCCATGCTGGTTTTCAACTAACAGGGAGTCATTTAACAGAAGGCGAGTAGAAGTATATGACGAATGCACCCTTCAGCGTAGCAGCTGAACCAAAAAGCACCTGCTGAAATCCTTGTGGGGTAGAATATTTTGGCAGGGAAAATGCTGCCTATACAACTTCAGCTGGGAACTGAGGCTGTCTACGTGTTGCTCTTTGCTTAAAAAACACACCCACCGTTTATCAGACACTCTACAGATAATACAGAAAACTTCAGAGTGGGATGACTACTGCATTTATCTATCCTCTCTCCCTGAATTTAGCAGAGTGCTTTAGCTTTTATGAACAAAAAAATGCAGTCCCTCTCTCTTGGGACTTGGACTGCTGGAATTAATGAGCTGCGTCCTTAAAGGGGACCTACGGGAAAGATGAGGAGGGATTCTGTATGAGGGAGTTCAGTGATAAAGACGAGGGGTAATAGTTTTAAAATGAAAGAGGGTAGATCTAGATTAGATATTAGGATGAAATTCTTTACTGTGAGGGTGGTGAGACACTGGATCAGGTTGCCCAGGGAAGTTCCGGATGCCCCATCCCTGGAGGCATTCAAGGCCAGGCTGGATGGGGCCTTGAGTAACCTGGGCTGGTGGGAGGTGTCCCTGCCCATAGCAGGGGGTTGGAACGTGATGATCTTTAAGGTCGCTTCCAACCCAAACCATTCTATGATTCTATGAAGATAAGCATTGCCACAAGCACAATTCATTATTGCTGTTCCAGTCTGTCTTCAAATTATATTTAAAATAGTTGGCAAAGAGTATTGTTGAGAAGGTAAAAAAAGATTGCTCAACACATCCAAGTTTCTTTCTGTATAGAAACATCACTCTTCCTCCAGGCATGTAAAGAATTTCATTTTCTTTCATACTAGAATGCAGCCAGTACTAGATCATTAGTACTGTACTATACACGTGACCAAATGAGACCCATAGTGAATAATCATTTTTTCTGTAATACACGACTGGCTCTTGCCTGAAACAAAACAAAACAAGAAAAAAAAACACAGAAGAAAATCCTTCCTTTTTCATATGATTGCAAAATGAGTCAACTGGTTTTGTTTATTTAACTAGGTCCACTGCTCTAGAAGACAACACAGGCATCATATTTTGTACATAACTCTCTCACGAGAATTCAAGGAAAGTCCTTTTTGACTAACTAAAGCTCTACCTACAGTGGGTCGAGCAAGACATAATAACATTGTACTCATTTACATTGTAACTTAATTCTTTCCCAAGAGTCCAAGTTTTTCAACCCTTTTTCACATTAAAAAGCCCCATCATGAGTAATTCAGCAAAAACAACTGCCTTTTTTGAGTTTCCAAAATGATAACACGCTAACCGTCTAAATTCCTAGTTAAGCTTATAAAAACAAGTAAGATTTTTAAAAGTCTCACAACTATCACTGATTTTATGAACCCAGGGTTAAGACTGCTAGTCTACTAGAATAAAATAAAATCAGCGAAAAGTATTGCATATTTATCAAATAGCGCACAACTTCTTGCATTCCATCAGAAATTCCCTAATGTATGTCGGGGAAGTCTTTCAGTGTTTTCTGGCTTGTGCTGCAAACCAGCAATGCTTGGGTTGTCTAAACAACATGGTTCTTTAAAAAACAGGTTTGAATTCTCTCCAGGAAGAGTTGATCCTTATTTGGATATCAATCTAAAAGACTCAGAGCTATGCATTCTCTCTAAAACTATGTAGGAATGTCTGGGTGGTGGAGAGAGGAATCCAGTTAATGAAGTAAGAGAAAAACACACTGCCAGAAGGACCCTTTGGTGCTCTGTCCTGTCCTTTCCCTGTTGCCTCACCCTGTCAATCACACCTGAGAAGATAGTACAAGCTGCTGCTTGCACACATGTACAAGCCTCACAACCGATGGGTTTGAGGCAACTCTTATGAAAAGTCATATAGTGAGAGGACACTTCATTATTTAAGTCTCTGTGTTACTTTATAGGAAGAGAAGGAAGTTTCACATTAACCTGACACAGATGAGTAATCATCTTGATACCATTTCTCAAATGAATAATTGTCTCAGGAAAAACGGCTAAACATTATCAGTTGCGGTTCAGACAGCCCAGTCAGGGTGAGTCAGGCTGTAGAAGCACCTCAAGCTTCAGAGAAGCCAGAAACCTGCCAATGATTAAAAGTAGAAGCCTCCAAAACACACGAGAAATAAGGCTACTGGCTTGTTTGCAAAAGTCTGTCCATCATTAAGGTCAGACAGACTTTCCAGTGCCTTTTCCCCACATGGTTATATCAACATCTGAAAAAGACTCGTGTCTCCCCAGTTGACACAGTCACGCCAAACAGCCTCCTTGTATGAACACAGCTTATGTTGACAGAGGTGGGTGGTTGGCAAGTTGTATCATTGGGAGATGAGGTCTTGTTACACCAACAGTAAACCCATTTTGTTGACATGTTAGGTTTGACCTAAGGCACTCTGCTACCATCATTCTGACAGCACACCTATCCCGCAGAAGTGCTGTAGTATAGAATGTAACGTAATGCCATCCTATGTATGATACAGTGCCCCTACTCTAATATAGGTTCAGAAACACATATCACAAGCATGGATTCATCTCCTTAAAATGGTTAAAATGGTCAGCTCATTTTTCTAGGATTTAATAATATTGATCATTTTCTGTAAGAAAAACTCCATTATTATATTGCCTGTACTTACCATGAAGGTGATGTGCATAATTTTTATGCAGATTATGCATTTAAGAAATATGTAAGTCACAAGATTTTCTTATGACACTTTTTCATAGTCACTGTTTTTAGTCTAGTGTAGGACAGCCGTACAAATTATTTTCCTCTTTAGTCAGGAAAAATCACTGTCAGCAAGCAAGTTGCTTAATGTTGTTTACAACATGTCTTAAGGTCGAAATTAACATATGTAATGATCATTTTAAGGAGTGACACTGTGATGCATCAAGCATGAAAGAGGTCAAGAGTAAGTCCACTAATAATGTCATCCTATCCTTATATATCTCCAAATACTCAAAAGAATCTAGGTTTCAACTGGCTCAGTCTCCTTCATGAGTTTTTGGGCTAGTTTACACATATAAATGTATATTGGATGGATTCCTTCATGAGGTGAATTAGTGCAGAAACATTCTCTGCTGTGCCCGTGTAGGAGCTGGTTTCCTACTGCACCAAGTGTTCAGGCAGCCCAGGGAAATCAGTGCCTGAACTCAGGTACTCGGATTTGGTGCTTAAAGTTTGGTGGTATGAATATGCTCGCCTCCAACGGTCTGTTTATTTTCCCACAGAAGTTTGCTGAAATTCCCATAGATTTTACTTAGGGCTGCATTGGTTTAATACGATTTGCTGAAGAACTTGTTTATTCTTTACAGGTGTCTGTTTTTCATGTGTAACCTTTTCCTGTTTCCTTTGAATATTCTCATATGACTACACATCTCCACTGCTACATAACAAAGAACCCTGTTTAATATAACTATATTTTTATAAGTGGCTTAGGAGAAGTAGGTTAGCCTGTTTACAAAGTGTTTGCCTTCTGTAAGCATGTTTTAAATACCTTACTTAGAAATCCTTTAAACTTTTCTATGCATCTGCAGACAGAAGAGGCTGAACAACACTATGTCCTTTAGATTTAATTGCTGCTTCCTGAAGCTACCAACCCATATCACCGTATCAAAAGTGTTATGGTTGTTGCCGTTGAGGTTGTGCTGATCAACTAAACAAACCTTTCAGCTGTCAGATTTGACAGTGACACATGCATAACATCATCTTTAGGAAGTGGAAGCGCCACAGGCACATCAGAGAGCCAATATACCATGCCCTCAACCTTTTTCCAACGCAGGGTAAGAATCACACCTAGTTTTTCTCCACAGCTGCATGCAGAGTAGGCATGCTCCTTAAAATGGCATTTTACAAGGCAGCACCACCAGCTAGGAGAGCTGTTGGAAAAGGACTGGGTTGCAAGCAGCCAGCCAGCTAGGCACAAAAAGCATGGCAACTAATGGGAAACAGCCCTTCTTGGTGGCATTTCAAGACCTTGTAGCAAAACTGAAGTAGTCTTGGCAATGGAGTGAACTGTGTTTGTGTGGTCTCCCTTGCAGTGGATACATTGGTAGCTCAGGAGCTGCAGTTGGGAAAGGTCACAGAGTATCTTGGGCAAATCACGGTCAAGCCTCACTACGCACAAAAGCAGAAAATCCCAAATCTCATTCTGAAAAGGACTAAGAGGTAAAGAAGTAATTAATTCTCCTCTTCTTTGAGCATACAGTCATTCTAGACTGTAAACTGCAGGATAAAAGGCCTAGTGACAACTCTATTATGGCAACAAGCTATATGCTTTATCTAAATAAAGACATTGTAGAATGACGTCGTCCTTCCCTGCCCTTTTCAGTGTGTTTCTATTGCACACACTTACATGCGCATTTCAGCCACTGAAGTGTTTACGGATGCACTTGAGCTAGAGCCCGTCCTACCGATTTACAGCCCATAGAGTCAAACAGAACCCAGTTATTTCACAAGGTAGAGAGAAGAGCGTGACATACTTGCTCGGAATACTTCTGAAACCTTGTCACATCCGTTTAAAGTGGTAACGTGGCCCAGGGTCAAACAGGACTGCATACTAAGACATCTTTTGTTTTTGGTTTGTTTTTTTTGAACTTGACACTGGGAAGCAACAGGCAGTTTGTACATACAGCACCCTGTCACCGAAGTGTAGGATGGGTGTTCCTTAGGAAACTCAAGACGCAAGTGCCCCTAAGCAGAGACAAGTACATTTGAAGACGTGTCCACATTTCTTATAAATTACTTATTACTCAGAAATCAAGGTAAGGTACCCAATCAAAATCTATTTTGTTGCTGCCTAAACCTCTTTCTTTTTTTTTTTCTTCTGAGCTCTCTCTAATACTTTCTGACTAATTTCTGCAAGGATGGTTGGCATGCAAAATCACAAAACCCAAAACTCTCAAGGTACGGAAGTCTCATGTACACCGAGGTGTTGTTTTCTTCTAACAACTGGCTACCATGCCAAACCGCTGCATGTTCCCACTGACGCAAAAGAGAAACCTTAGGATATATCCTGAAGTTAGACAGAGTTGCATCACTTGAGGGATATTCAACTGAGGTCAAAGAAAAGGTGTGCTGATTATCTATGAATTTCTCACAGACTGGTCAGCATTACAGTAAAATGCTAATTATGCTTCATTAATCCCTGCAATTAATCCCTGATCCCTTGCAAATAAGGTTAATAACATTGGCGCATGTGATACCAAGGGACTGATCTCACTCTGGGACAACTTTTCTGTTTGACTTGTTAGCAGCCAGACCATTTTTTCCTGCCAGAAGGAAAAAGCCTCTAGTAAAACACCAACTGGATTACTATTGCCACATTTTTTTTCCCAATAATATTTTTCATGTTTACCTTTCTTGCATCTCGTATCATCTTCCGAATAGTTTCCTTTATGGTGTAAGGCTGTGCTCGTGGTGGATGAAAAAGCAGATCAATATTCGTGCTACCAGAAATTCCAGGCATCAGGTAAGGCCAACCTAAGTCAAGATTTGGAGCTTCCACATCTGATTCAATAGGCCAGTAGGTTCCCGAGGAAGAGGTGTCATCAATGGCATGGTTAGAGGAATAAATTGTGTTTTGGGGAAGTTTGTGAACATTGTTCAAAATATAATCAATTTCCTCATCTGCTAGGAACTCTGAGCATCTCTCTTCGGAAAGAAATTCTTTGTAGGCTTCTAAACCTCCTTCAATTAAAGCATCAATAGCTACTCGGTACCATTCCTTGTAATGAGGTTCAATATAGTTGTCTGATCTGCATTCATCATGTAAGGATGACAGCAAAGATGAAGTTTCCATTTTCATATATATTTTGTATGACGTCTCTTAAACTTCCATTCGTGAGCTGATGAAATGTATCTGTAAAGAGAGGAAAGTAAGAAAACAATTAGAATATTTGTAGTGATCTATGACACACACACAGATATTATTCAAAATACTTTTCTGGTAATATTGCTCTAAGTTTTTCTTTTATTAAAGAGCTAGATAAAGAGCCTCTTCCACATAAGGCAAAACTCAATGCATATGAAATTAAGTGATTTGTTGAAGTTTTTCTAACAAAAGCTACAGCAGCACCCAAAATACACTGAAGATCTGTACCGGTAACAGCAATACATACCCAATGCATGTTCCAATATGCTACTGGAGGTTGTGTTTCGAAGCTGTCTTTATAACAAATGGCAGAGTAGTGTTCAGAAACATTTCAGAAATCAATTCTATTTCCTACTTTTTGATGCATTGGTCTTTCTCTGGAACACATACCTTTTCTCTGGCTTCTTTGAAACCACAGTCATTCAGGTCCTTCTCCTTATCTATCTGTTCTCCCATGCTGATCTAACCCATTTGTTGCTCCCAAGCAGGACCAGCCTACCTCATTTCAGTGAGTTATGAGGAACTCCAGAAAGATTTCTCCTCCCACATCTGGGATCAAACTCTGAATCAGCAATCTCATGTCTAGTTTCCACCCTGCACATTCCTCCTGCCAAAAGGAGCGGCTGCTTTAATCTTACCTTTTTTATTTTTTCCCAAAACATTAATAATAAGTCGTTTACTGCTGATGATTTATAAATTCATTCTTACCATCTTTTAATTTCATTTAACGAGGGCTGAGAGGGTTGGTTTCTGCTGCAACAATTTGGGATGTAAGGTAGAGACAGGACAAATGACCAACGTTTCTTCTTTCATGTCTGTGCAACCCTACGGAACTCCAGCAACTCCACCGTTTGCCTAAAACCTAAACTGCAATGAATTTCTGCACTGGGCAGGTAAGCCACAAAAAAAAAAAAAAAAAAAAAAAAAAGAAAAGTATGCAGGAGGAGGATTTTCATGAGAGTGGCACAAATACGGCCATGTAAACTAGAAAGAGGAGACATGGTAAGACTGTTTCATCTTTCAGGGCTGGGGCATGAAGCTTAAGAGAAAGACAGCAGAAATAGAAAGGACATCCAATGAAGGCGGAATAGTTGCAAAAGGTACATACAAACTATAGGTTGAAAGGTAACATCGTGTTTCCCTACAAGCCTAATTAATACTATAGCAGTATAATAGCAAGGAATAGTCGTACGGAGTTCTGGTTGCATTTACTGGCGTATAAACGTAACACAGTTCTCTCTCTTCACATCAAGACCTTTCAGATAGTTTTGCAAACAGTGCATTTGCTTTCCACTGTCTGCTGGGAACAGTTTAAATCTTCTTGAAAGGAAACGTAAATTAGCTATATTAACCTAAAGGAATGAAAATAAAAATCTCCATACACTACTGGTACTCCAAAGTCCAATTAAATGCTCAATCAAACCAAGATTTCTGAGGAACTTGGGAAGTCGGAGGTTAAAAAAGACCAAGAAAGAAAAATCCAGATCTGAGGCTGGCATCAGCATGTCATATGAAATAATTCCATTTGAATCCTGTCTCTCAGCCAAGTAGCAGGGCAGATCTTCCCAGATAGGATTGCTTTCGAGCCTGGGGGAAAGGAGTGTTTCTGGCTGCTTCCAGAGTAGCTCTTTGTGGTGAACTGGAAAGCAGCAAGCGAAAGGGATCCGATTGCTCTCCCCTGATCGAGAATTACGTGTATTCCTGTGATAGATATTCAGGGCTTCATTCTACACTGCTCTCATGGGTAGAAACAAAACGTTATAAAACAGGAGTGATACCATTTCCCTTTGTCCAGAGGCAGGCGCAGCCTGTGGTGTAAAGTGCCGGAGAACCGAGCACGCGGTACAGACTAGACAGTCCCATTCAAAGGTCAAACTCTAACAATATTTTATTGTGTCAGTGTCCCATGGAAGCCAATTGTCTGGAACAGGTTTTCAAGACGTTTTAGATGAAGAACGAAAAACTACCGAGAGCACAAAATGCAGTTACTCAGCTGAGTTATTCTGAACACTAATGCAGGTGACTCTACTGAGAAACTAATACACCTCTCTTGTAGGGCCCTCCAGGACAAGTAACTCCCTAAACAGTGTGTAAAACAGTGTAGTCTTATTATTAGTCTTATTTAAGACTAAATCTGGTTTTACAAAGGCAAATGAAAGACAATTCTAAAATTCTTATTACTTTGGAATGGATATACTTCTAAAATAGGAATTTTGCCACTGGTTGCATATATATGGTTGAGAAAGACATAAGTGTTTACTTCAAAAGCTCGTCTAAATCCCTTTTTTATTCTTCTCACCCTTTCCTTTGAAAATAATATAAGGGAACAGGGCTATACTTAATATGTAAAGTTGTGCAATATAAAATATTGAATGTTGTGAACAAATAAAAGGCAAAAAAATATTGCATGTGTGTGCTGTCTCACATGTGTTTTTTGTTTGGTTTGGTTCTTTTGATTTGTTTTTTGTAATATTGTTTGACTTGTCACTGAAAACAATGAATTAATTAATTGTGGCATAGGTCAAATGCAGTAACTTATGCTCAGACTTACGCTGGAAGCAGGGTATAAATATACCATAATCTTGGAAAGGTGAGACTTCTAGTGCAGTGCCTTCCAAACAAGAATGATTATTTTACAGTGAACATCTTTGATGTTGATCTTTGATTTACAAGTGCTGTTTAGTAAAGAAGCTTAAAGCAGTGCACATTTAAGAAAGTAAATGTAAAATCCGTCCGCATGGAAATATATCACAGAACAGATGAGACAAATGAAAAAATTCTAATTCTGGTTTTTGGAATTAAGGACATCAGCATGTGATACAGTCCTAAGAAGAAACAAAGGAAAACTCCCAAATTAAAATTATGGCTTCAGGTGTGTTTGACAAAAGCTCTAGATGTGTTGACACAGGTGTTTTCCTCCTTAGAAGGTAAGAGCTATTTTGTAGGAAATGTACCTGTGAAACCGATATAATTTTGGATAGGGAGACAAGTTTAGACAAAATTCTAAAACAAACTTTTTGGTGTCTTCTTCAAACATGTATAATGATTTCCATACAATCAACTTGATTCTTCAGAGATTCTCCTCAGGTCAACAATTCTAGTAGCAAGGTTGTGCAGAATGAGGTCCATCTCTGGCCACTTGCAGAGCTCTGTCGGACTTCATATACATGATTACAAATTTTAACAGCACGAGGAAAGCTGCTGTTCATCCTCTGAGAAATAACCTTGGCTGTTAACCCCACCGCAGCGTATCAGCCATCTTCTCTGCTCAGACACAGGGATCAACTACTTAAAACTTTTTTATTAAGTGCCATTAATGGGCTTAAATTAAATTTAAACTCCAATACAGCTGCTAAACCTGAACCTTTTGCCGAAGAACACAAATTCTGAATCCTGCACTAATGTGATCATCTTGTCCTTACATCAACACCACGCTCTGTCCTTTCCAGTGCCATTATCAGGAACCCAGCAAGAAGAGGGCTTTTTCTTTGAAAGAAAAGTAAGCGTGCCTTTTTGCAGAACAATACAGAGAGTATCCCAGCTTCCACAAAAGCAGCAGATGACAAATGCCCACTGAAGAAAATGATGCAACGTTCTGCGGTGGTTCCAGGAGCAGAGTCCTCCAGGCTAGAGCTAAAGACAAGTAACTTCCCTGCCTTACTAATATTCTCAGGATTTGAAAAATTTCCTATTCAGCAACTTTGGGGAGCAGCTCTAACCTCAGGCTCGTACAGCCGGTCCTCGGCAAGGCCCTGGCCATGGTGCTCTCCTCGGGACGTCCGTATTTCTTTTCCAAAGGAAAGGTGATGGCTTTGACAGTTTCTGCGTGAAGTTTCAGCCTTGCCACCTCGGCTAAGGGAAATTTAAACCACGGGAACATCTTGTCGCAGGTCCCCCTCTCGGGTACGGTTTTTGGGGCACCCACCTGAGCACCTCTGACCCGCGGCTCTGCCGAGGGGCCTCCCCGCTGCTTCGGGGCCCGCAGTGACCAGCCTTTAACACGATAAACAGGCGTTTTACGACGGCTGCCTTCCACCAGCCTTCGTATTACGGAGTTGTATCAAGGACAAATAATAATTACCTACGTTAAGCAGTGACAGACAATTATTCCACTATAAACGAAATTACAGTATTTTCCGCGGATGCAAAGGGCATCAAATTCAAGCGAAAAAAAAAAAAAACAAAACAACCACCACCGCAAGCGTGCCTGCTTTTTTCAAAAAAAAAAAAGAACAAAACAAAACAAAACAAAAAACCAAACCAAACCAAACAACCCAGAAAGTTAACTTTTCAGGCAAAACGGAGCGCAAGCAGCCCTCCGCCGGCACCGCCACGTGCTCGGCCGCGCCTCAGCCTTGAGGACACCCCACGGGTGTCACCCACCCCCGGCCACGGCGGGACCCCGGCCCGAACCCCGCGGGCCGCCCCCCCCCCCGCCTTCGCCCGCCGCTCGGCGCCCGTTCCCCTCAGGTGCCCACGGGCGGCACCGCGCCGCCGCCGCCGCCTCCATTTCGCGATCCCCGCGCTCCCCCGTTCCCAACGCCCCGCGGCTCCGCGGGGGGGGAGGACGGGGGCAGCCCCTTGCCCGTCCCGTGGAAGGCGGAGCGGAGCCGGGCGGGCGGAGAGGCGGAGGGGGGGGAGACCCACTTACTTGCACCGGTGCCCCGCGGTGGGGGTCTCGCCTCCGGAGCGGCGGGGACGGCTGGAGCCGGCTGGTTGCGATCGCGGCGGCGAGTCAAGGCGGCGCAGGGCTCATGGCAGGTACTTCCCGTCGCTCTGAGGCGCGGTGGGTGTGGAAACCAGTTACAACATGTCAGGACGGTGTCGCACCAAACCCGCCGCCGCGGGAGCGGGGCAAGGGCTTGTCTGAACTGGGTGAAGCCCGGCCCTCCCGCGGAGCCATGGGGCAGCGCCTTCCCAGGGGCGCGGCGGGCCTACCTCACCCCCCCCGGCCCGGCCCGGCCCGGCCCATCCCGGCCCGCCCTTGCCCGCCGGGCCCGCCGGTCGGCAGCCGCGGGCGCCTCACGGTCCCGCAGGGAAGGGGCCGGCCCCGGCCGCGCACATCGGCGGCCCCGAGGGGGAAAGGGGGGGGGGGGGGGGGGGGGGGGGGGGGGGGGGGGGGTGAGGGGGGGGGGGGGGGGTGTGCGTGTGGGTGGGAGATAAAACGCAAAGAAAAGGTTGGCTTGAAGAAAAAAACCCAAAAAAATAAATAAAGCTGTCAGCCTCCAGTCACGGTTTCCAGGTGAAGTCCGGGGGAGCAAGTCACGGCGGGGGAGCAATACGCGTTGGAGACCTTTAAATGCGGTACTGTGGATGAGCGCACTTTCCACGGCTCAATTACTTCAAAATGCTCTTCTTTCGCTCGCAATGGCTCAGGTCAGAGAAAGGGACCCAAAGGCAGAGCCCCCCCATCCTGGCTGGGGTACCGTCCATGCCTTCCCGCCAGCCTCCTCCTCCTCCTCACCTGCCCGCAGGCCGTGCATGCCAACGCGGCCACCCCGCGTTTGGAAACCTGTGGGAGCCCTCTCTGAAAGGCTCTTCCAAACTGTGGTCATCGTCTTGGTAGGATCGTGCAG
The DNA here is from genome assembly GCA_017639485.1 of Pluvialis apricaria. Classification (NCBI taxonomy): domain Eukaryota; kingdom Metazoa; phylum Chordata; class Aves; order Charadriiformes; family Charadriidae; genus Pluvialis; species Pluvialis apricaria. The sequence continues at coordinate 102,749,864 of CM030009.1, forward strand.
CTGCCAACACATCAGCACGTCACCCGTGTGCATGACTTGCACACGCCGAGGCTGAAGCGCACCAAGTTTTCTTTGTCAGTTTAAATTAATGGCAAGAGAGAGGAAACTTTTTGTAGGCTTCCTCCATATCATACCCTGTGGTGCATAACTGCAGGCAGCTTTTTCATGAGCCGTTTAAGACAACGCAGTGTAGCCCTGATAATTATGCTCCATCAGCAATAATTCATCCAGTCTGACTTTAAGCACAAACTTTTTTTTCTAACCGTTACTGCCCAATGGTAAGTGCAGGATATATCCTATTCCTGAAGCTAGGGGTGGTTCTACCGTGACTTTTTAAAGACAGTTAGCTGAGGAAAACAAAAAAAAACCCAAACCCCAAAAGTAAAAATATGCAATATCTATACAACAATATATGTTTATAAATGTGTTAAGTCTGCAGTGACTTCTTCTGTACAGTTAATTCAGGTAACGGAAGGCACAAGAGGAAATAGCTGGTGTCAATATACTCATGGACTACCCTTTACAAACATAGAATCACCTGGATTAAAAGATTAGACTCTTCTCACAGCTGAAAAAGAATTTCACTGGTTTTCATGAAAAATAAAGGGGAAAAACTGCTGTAAAAACAAACGAACTTTTAAAATGTACTTAGTACTTTATAGTTAGTTAGTACACAGCACTTTTTATCCCATGAAAATGTGTGGTCAGGAAGGGAAACGTGTTTCTGTGGAAACTTATCCATAAAAAGGTGGGGTCATGTAAATTTTTAAAAGAGCAGATCTATTTTCTAAAATTATTTTTGAAAGGGTAGGAAGGTAGACAGATGATCACAAAAGCATTTTTGACCTTGACTGAATTAGTTGGACTTTTATTACATAAAGTTTACAAGTATTACTGGGTCTTTCTTTTAGAGAAGTCAGTGGTTGAGTACCAGCTTAGCATAAAGAAAAAGCTGTAATGAAACCAGTAATAGCTTTATAAATAAGGAAATCTGCATGAAAAAAGGACCTTTTTGGGTTTTTTGCTACATTAGTATCTGTACAAGAAAAGTTTTTCTGTGCCTTTACAGTGCCCAGCTCAGTGGGAAACCAATCTAATACTGAGATCTTAAGCAACATGCACACACATGCGCAATACAAATGAACAATAAAGTATAAAACAGCAACAATAATATCAGTAATAATAAGGCATTATTATTGCTGTTGCTACTAAGGAGAATGATGTGCTCTCTAAATAGCCAGTACACTGTGCCAACTTTAAAATTAATGGGTAAACAAAGCGATGAGAAGAGATGAACAAAACTTAAACTGATCTTTTTAATACTAAGGAATCCCTTGCACAAAAGATAGAAAAAGGGGATGGCAAATGATGGAGGTTCTTCCACGCAGCTGGGGGCTCCCTGAGTTGATCAACTGAAGCCCTCCAGTAGCTATATCAGACCAGATATTTCACAAAACCGAGCTGGGATAACATGTTTTGGAAACCAGCTATCCATTGTCAACTGCCAAAATAAAGAATATTTTCACTCTGCAGGTAGTAACCTTCTGAGTGTTGCAGCCACAGGAGGCATTGGAGGCAGACGGTATGAGCGAGCTCAGTAAGTGATAAGACAAATTCTTGAATAATTGGTATAAAACTGAATTCTAAATGGATGAAGCAGGGATATGCCCTTCAGCATTCTTACTCCCAGAGTTGTGGAGCTGCAGCCGTTTGAGGGGAATGGACTGCAGAAGCTGGTGAGGCTGTCATTCGCCTAAACAACCTTTCATTTTACCATTGGAAACATAATATTGGGCAAGACCAGTTGAAGCATCCTATTGATTGGAATCATTTCATTGGAATCCCACTGATTCACGAAGCCTCAAAACTACAAAAAAAGTTCTTATTGTAGACATAGCTTCTTCATGGGCAAAAAGAATCAGCTCCGTAAGCTTGATACCACCGTCTTGAGAATGTGATCAGAAAGAACACTGATTGTCCTAAATGACATGGGTACTCAGGCGATGGTGCTGATGGATGATCAACTCAGTGACTTCCATCAGTTTCCAGTTGTCAGTTTTGAGACTTTTTTTTTTGTATTGACAGATCATCTTGCCATGTACAGGTCTAGCGGAATGCAAGCAGAAGATAAAACATTGTTATTGCATACACAATGACAGCAGTCCGTAAGTTTATGATATGAATAATTATTAAGGATAAATATTTATATGAATGATACCTATATTCCTACTGCATGCTTACTAAGATTTAATTTAGATTTACTAAAGGGGACATTGATTTGGAAGCAATGGGTGTTTATACAATTCATGACATCTGAGTTGAGCTTTATTAGATTTTAAACCGATGAAGAAAGAGTACAGTCCTGAAAATTCATACTATTTACAAATCAAAGGCCATCTCATCTAAGCATAAGCACAGAGACTTCACACACTAATCTTAGAGTTAGAGGAAATGTGCTATTACAGATATGGATATAAAAGGAGCTGTACTGCATTTGTACAAAGCTTGATGAGTACTGATGTGAAAACCTCACCTTTCATAAAGTAGCAGAGAGAAAAATGACACAGAAAAGTACAAATTAATATGGAAAAGCAGGTGTTCTACTCTCAGTACACGCTTTTTCAAATTAAATAATCATAACCTACTCTATTTGGTATCATATTCTTAAATTAGAGATACACTAATTTGGTAATAGTGGCATAATGGAAATACTGGGGAATGTCCAAACACCAATTAGTTTACCAATTACTCCCACAGCTTCTATCAAGAAATGGCCAATAGTTGAAACACAAAGAACTAAGGTCAAGATCATTCACTGAAAGAGTTCCTAACCCATATATGGTGGCCTGGGTATATATGCTATATACTATGTGGTAGATTTTTGTCCTAGGTCAGGTCCTGTGTCAAGGTCGTGTGCAAACCTACTCAAATTACTTCAGGAAGTTCAACTGTGAAGAGAATCTGAGGGTTTCCTTTAAGGAATATGTGGTAAGAGATGAATAAAATTATGCAAAACACATTTTTGAGACAAGAAAATCATAAAAATCCACCAGTCTTTATTTTCTCCCGCCAATATATATAACTTAGAGATAGGGTAAAAGAGGAAGGTGAGAGGGTTGATCAAAGGTGAAGAACAGCTTCCATCTGAGGAAGAATCACGCAGACTGGGACTCTTCAGGCTGGGAATGGAGTTGGTGCCTGAGGCCACCTGATGTGGTTCATCACATAATGTGTAGCTCCGCTGTAAAACAGGGCTAAATACAGAGGAGGAAACCCTCTGCTCTAATATGAAGACAACACCTCTGGCTCAGGAGGCTCTGACACAAGAAGTTCCAAAATTATGGAGGATGACAAAGTATTCTCCACCCCTATGCTTCATTCCTCTCCTTTTCCTCTTCACCGCCTGTTTACACACGCTGCTGTTTATTGAAGGGTAGATGCAGGGCTACATGGACATTTGCTCTGACTTCATACAGCTGTTCTTTTATTCCTTCGGAGCATGCTAAGGCCTATGTATAAAAAAGGGTGAGGAGTACAGTTTCCTTACTTCAGATTAACTTCCCTCTGTGGGTCAGGGAGGCAGCTCCTCTTGATCTTCGGATGGCCTCCTCGACCTCTGTGCGTGCCCTTGGACATGGTTCCGTCCCTGCCCCTGGGGAAGGATGTCTGCACAGCTAGCAGCAGATAGCCCAGTTTCTCTGTTTTTCCTCATGGCTTGTCAAGTTTTTTAGTGACACAGTTAGGTACCTTCTTCAAGCTTACCTAAACTTTCATATTTTCTGAGGTCTTCTGCGATTTTATGCGTCCTTGTGATTCAGACTCAATCTTGGAAAGCTTTTTGCCCAGGTATCCATGTGATTGTCATAACTTCCAAAATACATACTTCATGCTGACTCCTGTCATTATTTTTTCTTTTCTCACTTGCCCTTACTTTAACATCCACCTTTGCCTTTCTTTGGAAATAGTAATCATTGTACTATTGCTACTGCAGGTAGGCAGTAATACCAAATCGACCAGAAAATAACACAAAAAAATAAATACATCCATTTTTCCAGTTGGTTGAAAACCTCTCCTATCTTGCTCTCCACCTCCCAGGAAACTAAACTTTCTGGAGTATCCGTCTTACTGGGCTTACTTAACCTGTCCTCATCACATCTTCCCAAGGGCTGGTGCGCTGCTGGAGTCTGAATGACAAAATCTTAACCATGCATTTTGTGATCCGGATTCAGGGCTTAAGGCTTTAGAGATAAGGGAGGAATATGCTTGTCTCTTGAAGCAAGACATACTTTGGGGTAAAGCAGAGATCAATAATGAAGTCTTTATATTAATATAGTAAAAGGTAAACTTACAGAGAATTTTGTATAATAAACATTTTTAATATTGTAGAAACTATTATATACCACTTCGCATTGTGTATAAGGAAGAATCAAATTATTAAAAGCTAGCCTTATACGTAAGATACACCAGTTTGACCAAGGTTTTGAGTACATTAAAGTCCAATTTACTGTTGATACTGGAAAATATCTCTTCCTGTTTTAGCTGTGTCTCCTCTGTATAGATTCCATGAGTGTTCAGTTCCCCATAGGAAGGGAAAATATTTCCCTTATGGAATGGCAAGCTCTCAGTTGTTGTTTGATCTTAATTTTTTTAATGAACTGCAGACCCAAATCTTGCATTAAGCCATGGCCGGGGACCTGAAAGAAGTACGCTGGGTTCATGTAGATGCTCGCTATGTAGCCATAAGGATCTTCTAGTCAAAGAGAGAATTCACAGCTTCTAGGTTGTTTCTGACTGAGAAGAAAAGTGAGCCCTGTAAATAAATGCATGGAAAGAGAAAAATGAAATAGGGCTAGAGGGAACAAATTATTGCTCGATTTGCACATGGTTTCTTTTCAAAGCTATAACCACTTTGACAGGCCTGTGTTGGCACTTACAAGGACCCGCTTTTGGCCTAGTGTTCACCTCTCTGCTTGGAGGTGAGGTTGGCAAAAGGATGAAAGGTCTTCGTCTCCTTCCAATCCCAGAAGTGCCTGAAGCTAGTTTTCTTCCCAGTGCTGGTTACAGTGGATGCTTGGAGCCTTCAATGATACCTTACTGTTTACTTGGGTGCTTGTGGTCCTAATGAGCTTTGTAAACCCAAGACCATCTTTCTTGTAACTTTTTTCTAATGCTAAAATTTGGGAAGGATTAAAGGTTTCACAATGCCTTTGGGAGGTCTCTGACAATCAATCGTAATACTGGCAGAAGTAGAAGGGAAAAAGAAACCAGGGAACAGAGCAACCTCTATCAAATAATAAAATCACATGAAAGTCTCAGCAGCACAGAAAGTTATATTAATGTTCAAAGTATCAATAACAGTATAAGTCTGAATGCAGCTGCTAGAAATGGCAGGCTTATTCTTTTCTGGGTAGATTAATGAACTGTCAAGGAAGTTATCAGCGGTATAAGCTGTAAATAAATTCCGAAAATATTCTGTCCTTAAAGACAAGTTTTTTCTTGACTGTTTACATACCTGTCCAGCAAACACAACTGACCTATGATTGGGGATTCTTTATTGGCTGAATGATACAAAGCAGATGCAGGAGTCCACACATGAGCTTAATAAATGCTTTCCCATGAGTTTGGTGCTTTACAATCAGTGTGTTAATTTATATATGCAATTAATGAAACAAACATAATTTACTCTGCATTTATCAAGCTGTCTTTAGAATTAATGTAGAAGTAGTGTTACTGTGACCATGATAAAGTAAGGATATAGATGATACAGAGTTTTAAGTAGAGGTAATGTGTTTTATCAAATCAACTAATACCATTTTGAGAAGCAGGCAAGCTTATGGATGCTCAAAATTCTCTAGGTCTGAAACAGATGGAACAAACTTCAAATGCAAGTACAAATTGTGAACGATTGCTGTGAGTTGAATTAGAGATGGTTCAAGTACAGAAGAGAAAGAACATACAAATGCAGGAATAGCTATACTAGGTCCATCTAATTCAACGTGCCTCTGACAGTAAGCGGCTAGAACAAAAGATGTGGACAAGTTTGTAGTCTCTCATCTTCAGCTGCCAGCTCTTTCAGAGGCATAGGCAAGTTGGGGATGATGGATATGGTATGATGAAAACCCAAACACAACTGAAATCCCAAGTAGAGAAAAGACAGAGTCACTTGTTTCAATGTGAGTGTTTAAAAACTCTTGCTGTGAGGTTGTGGGAGGAAGGACATATGTTGTGATGGCACTTAGGTGGTGCTTTCCATGAGAATGAGACATCAAGATGCAACAATCACAAGTTGCAGCAAGGAAAATTCTAATTGGGTCCTGGCAAAATTCCTCTCTGGGAGTGTGATTAAGCACTGGGATGTGCTTCCCGGACAGCCTGTGGGATCCACCTCCGTGGAGATTTTCAAAACATGACTGGACAAGACCTTGGTCATCCTCTTCTCATTTTTCAGTTAGACTAGCTTGAAGCTGGAGCTTGGTCTAGATGAATTCCAGAAAACCTTTCCAACCTAATTCTTCCGTGATACTGTGATTCTGTACTTATTCTCCTTCCTGTAACAGCTGTAATTCTGACAGTATTCTCCATCCCTGGAATGGTAAAGTGCTCGCCAGAGTTCTGCTAAAAGGCAATTTTCCTTTATGCCACTCTCTCTGGTGTGTGTTAGATTATAGTCCCCAGTGTTTAACTGGAATTATCTGGTGATGATCAAAATTTTGGTTTTACAAGCTTAAGAGTTTTATATTATCAGCACGTAAGACCACTGTGGGAGTTACCTCTAGGAAACTGAGGGGTTTGCCAGTTCATAAGAGAAGCAACTGAGAAATTGTGAGAAGTAATAGCTTGAGATTATGAAATAACGTTATTACCTGATTGTGTCTACTAATATTATCAGCTATGGAGTGGCTAATTTCTCTGATACATAAATTGGCTTTGGAGTTAAAACAGCAAGAGTAATGGAGACTGTTCAGTCCCAACCCTGGAGTCTTCAGTTAGCTCTGTTAATGTCCTTAAGGTTTGCCTTGAAATCCTGAAGGTCAGAAATACAAGCTTAGATCTGAAACCATAATTCCGTGATGCTATGTGGATTCCTGATGTATGGAGTATACATAATTATCACTTATGAAACTACAAGTCAAGCAAAACAAATACTGTGTAATTTTACTGGTTATTACTGGACGATCTCATGTCAGAGAGAAATTGTATGTCAACTGTTTACGAACAAACAAGCTGAAAAGTTTATGTACTTTGTCAATAACATTGATATGACTGCAAGAGATTGTGTTGTGCATCAAACCTTGAAATAATTGAACACTTTGAGTCCTCTGTGATATTTGATGGTTAATCTGAAATAGTCAAGTTCCCAAACAGTATCTTGGGCAAAACATACTCATAAATTCAAACGTTTGTGGATTCTCTCCATTCCCTTCAGCTATCTGAAATGGAAAATTGTTAACCTGTGTGATAAAGGCCCAGAGGTGGATTTGAGCTATCATCTTATGTTTACTAATTATGAGACATCATGTGCCTGCAAATAATTTTGATCAAACATACACATTAACGTTTAAGTGGCAATCCTAATCTGACTTGTACTTAATTAACCATTCTATGATTCTATGATTCTATGATAATTCAACTCAGGACAAAAAATACATAGACTAAGGAGTAATTCAGTAAAAGTGTCTGGGTTATGAACATGGAAATTGGCAGTTGCCCTTGCCAAGAATTAAACTTTTTTTAAAATGGAATCATTTATACAGAAAAAAAAATAAATAAAAGAAGTGTTTTGAAGCTAGAAAATAGCTGTAGTTCAGTCATGCTGAACTATAAATGTGTGGCAAGCTAGAATGAGGCAGACTATCATAAACATGTAAAGGCAGCGTAAGAACCTTCTTAAAATGAAGTAAATGCTATCCTTTCATTTTTTATCAAAGCCTTCTGAATGAAGTAGCCAAAATGATTTCAACTCTAACAAGGAACTTTGATGACTAATGCAGGACCTCAGGCACCTGTGTTGAAAATTGCTCATCAAATAAGCCCTTCTCAACTGTTACTTAAACTGACTCCACAGGGTCTTACTTTTCCATTTTAAAGCTCCAGGGTGCCTGTTGTTCTGTGCCTGTGTATACCAAGATTTTGGCCCCTCTGGGCACCTTCACACCTAACTCAGAAGCCTAATCAACACCCAGAAGCTTTGAATTCCTCCTCTTGCATCCCACGTGATGCTCAGATCAGAAGGGTTTTGGGTACTGAGGTCCTCTGTTGGATCTAGTTCTCTCAGCTATATTTGAGTTTTCATTTACTGTGATTTGCAGTGAAAATAAAGAAAATGGTCCCGTTTTAATTTCCTTCAACCAGCTTTAGTTCAGCACAAATCTCAGCGGAGGCATGAGCATAGCATGTCAGAGAAGACTGGTGCATAAACCGCAGCGAGTGAGGAAGGCTTCTGGTGACCTCAGAAACGTGCATTGCTGGTGACCTTCTACATCATGAACCAGCATGCAACATGTCCCACACCCACAGGAAGAACAACAATACAAGGTCATGTCCAGTAGTTATTATGCATGTCCTAGTAGTAGGAAGCAAGAAAAGAATAGTGGAGTTAGAAGACAAGTGAAAAACACTTAGATTTTGATCAATAACCTCAAAATTGGCAGTGACATTAGGCATTTAATTGCTGTATTATTCATAACAGAAATAGTTTTTTGTGAAGGAGGGTCGTAATGAATCATGGTCTGAATTGGGGAAACTATGTCAAAAGTAACACAGAGTGAGAGACAAAAGGATGAGTAAGAAAGAATCAATACAAGTAATTGCAGATGTGATAAGAACAAAAGTGTTCCTTGAGGGCTATTCTACAGGCAAATGACTTAATAGCCTCCTGTGTAATCTCCCTTATCCCCTTACTTGAAATGTACATGTACATACTGTTGTAACATACCTTCTTAGCAATGTAGTTTTCACTGTCAGAATTTTGCTTCTTTACTTGTCATCACTCAGTTTCCCGATAAAGCCTGCTGTTCCTGAAAAAACTCTTAAGTTCATTCTCCTTTCCCCTGTGTGTTTGTCCGTTATTGTTGCAAGACATTCCTCCATAGGCTAATGAAGTGCAAAAATGCACATAGCACGGAGACTCTGTACCTTCTCTACAAGTTTTGATTTGATTTAACTTCAGATCGGGCATTGCAGAAAGCCAGGCACAGCAAACGTCAATGATATTTATGGTAAGAAGTGCTTGAGTGACTATGTGTTTGACTGAATTCTTCTTACTCCATTGCTAGATAGAAGATAGCACAGTGGAGATCATCATGTTTTCAGCTGACACATAGGAGTCACACTATCCCTAGAAGAAGCCTTGAGAGAATTCTGAAAATGCCTGGCTGTAAGGGTGATCATAGAATCATGGAATCATAAATTGTCTATGTTGGAAGGGATCTTTAAGGTCATCAAGTCCAACCATCAACCTAACACTGCCAAAACCACCACTAAACCATGTTCCTAAGCACCATGTCTACCTGTCTGTTAGATATCTCCAGGCATGGCGACTCCACCACTTCCCTGGGCAGCCGGTTCCAGTGCTTAACAACCCTTTCTTTGAAGAACTTTTTCCTACTGTCCAATCTAAACCTACCCTGGCATTCTTGGCCTTTGAGACTGGAAATATAAAGATAGGGAGAAAGGAGACTCATAAAAGTTTTAATTCTGTGTAGTGTAAAATTGAAGTTCTAATTCAGTGTTATAATTCCTGGCAGCTACTGGAATCTGTTTTGTTAGCAAGCGCGTTCTGGACATGCATTAACCAGAATGCTGAGAAATACGTAGGAGCAACTGGCAACTTTGAGGAGAACTGTCACAGTGGAACTGAGTAGATTACTCTAGTGAATTACTGGTAATGTAGTAAATGGAAATACATAAAATGGAAATACAGCTGAAAATGCAAATAATCCATACAGAGCTTAAAATAGTCAGGGTGGAGTTTAAAATATTCAGATCAGCAAATTTAACACAAAAATGAGGCATATAGCACATGTATTAAAAAGGAAGGGGAAAAAAAAAAGAAATTATATGACAGTGATGGTTTATTTCCTAAGAAAAAATAATTAATTTATTCGTGGAACTAAATGAACACATTTGTCCAGAATGTGCTGGTGCTCGTACTTGGAATATAGGTGTTCTTCAAATTAACATTAGTTATTAAGAGGAGGAACAAGGACTGTAATGCAGGAAAGACTGTAGTGAATTAAGGTCAATATTTTTGTGATTTGTTTGCACTGGGCAGCTTTACATTTCAGATATTGTGCCTTGATTGTAATGGAATTTCTGCAATATTAAATGACATTTAATGACGTAAACTTATTTAAGTCAGAATGCATATGTACTGCAGTCTGCATTAGATACTCTTAAATACAGTGAAAACCATATCCAAATCAATACAGATCTTATTTCTTATCCTTCACCATTTTATCCATCACCCCACCAAGTTTTGACTAAGCCTCGCCAATGGTATATGAAACAGCAGATACAGTTCACTCTGTTCCTTTTCCCCAAGAAGGAAAGTTGTTTACATTTTATACTGCTTGGTTTTCCCAGGAAAAGTTGGGGAATTAAAACAAAAACCCAAATAAATAAAGCAAACAAATAAAAAATTAGTATTTTTTTACTAGAAAATTTAAGAGTGAAGAGATATGCTTTGCATCTGAAATGCAAATTGCTAAGTATGCAATGGTTATTATTTTCTGTCCAAAATAATTCTACAAAAATTCGTTCTCATGGAGACTCACTTTACCCTTTAGCAGAAAGTTGGGCTGTTGTGAACATACATTCAAAAGAGCGTTCTACTGAACAATAAATCTCATTTAGAACTTTTTTATACCAGTTGGATCTTTTTTGAATGAAAGGTGTTATTTTAATAAAATGTCGGAAGTCTCTTCTTCTATTCTTTTAATTGATTCCACCTACTTCATGCATTATATAATTTAATGAACTGCTAAGCTTCCTGATAAGATTTCAGTATCAATAATGAAAACAATAAATTATTTTATTATGATATAAAAAATTTACAAAGGAATCAGAAATACATGGTAAAGTTAAAAAAGATGATGAAAATATTTTTAATGACATTGTGTTTGAAAAACAGAACTTTCAAACTTTTAAACTATTTAGCTAGTTTAAGCAATAAACTCTTTATGTAATTAAAATAAAGTTGCCTACAGGGAGAAACCGTACCAAAACAGTGATGAGAATTGAAAAATCAGGTGCTTAAAATGTGAGGAATGTAAAAATAAAGGCTTCCTGTGCAAATTTCATTCTGCCCTTTTTATGTGTACACATTAGCAAACAGCTTTTAATTACGTGATTGTATAGGTATTGTTTTTTCCCTCTTTGGCAAAACCTGCCTTGTTCAATAAAGGGATAGATACTCCATATTTCTTTTTCCTTCAATATTTGATATCAGATCTTACTTGACATCAAACAGGCCAATCCTGCATCAAACGTAAAATTATCTAATATCTTCATGGATGATTGTGCTGTGCTCTCACCATAGCATGAGTGCTTCATAAAACTAGCTAATCTATGGTTCCCTGCAAAATTAAGTGCCGCTCATCCTCATTTTATAAGTGGGAAATTGAGACACATAGAGCTTAAGGTCAGAATTGTCAAAAGCATCCCCTAATTTTGGATGCTGAACTTGAGAAGTCTCATGCTTCATTTTCAAAGCACGTAATATTTTATCTCACTTTTTATCTTCAAAACACAGCTTTAATCAACTTCAAGCACATTGACTTTAAGAACAGTATTATGCCCGTGTCTCAGCCTGGAGAGACTGAGATTGATGTTTAGCAAATGGATTTATAGCTCTGCGTCTGAGAGATGAGGTACACCGAGTGTCACAAATGCGTCTTGCCAGAAGAGGAAAATGGTGCTTCAGTTCTGTTCATGGCTTTGGAAGGCAGTGTGCTCTGATAGGTTTGGGCACGCATTTGTTTCTGTGGAGTGGATTATAGAGATGCTAAGCTAGTGCCACTTGAGCTGAAATGTCCACATGATACTATACGTATTAGGAAATACAAGCACAGATCCTGTGCTATCAGATAAGTGGTATCTTTCTGTCAGCATGGTGACACACCTCTAGTAACAAGTCCCAGTTTTCAGATGGAGGAATGAGCTCACACACAGGAACTTAATGGCAATAGTTACCTTGTTTTGGAGCCAGCTCGCTTGTCTCACTCCACTAACTCTGTAGGCTGCGTATAGAAGTATAAGAGCCTGCTCTCCCTAATCATGACTTATGCCACCCTGTTGCTCCTGTTTTGTCCCAGCAGCATGCCTCCCAGTTTTCCATCAGTCCCAAAACTCATGCCCATCTCTACCATTACAGATGATCAGAGTCCTGTCAAGCTTATCTTCTCTCAGTGTGCCTTTTTCTGTTTCTGGTCTCAGTTTTCCACTAATGCACAGTGGCTTCTTGCTCCAGTCATGTGGAGAAACAAAGTCCAACTGCTAGGCCTCCTCTACCTTCTCTCCCATTCATCCCTTCCTGCCCGTTCCTTCTGGCTCTAACACCAATTCCTTCCTATTGCTGTTCTGAAATAGCCCATGTGCTTCTACTCACGACTCTTTCTGCTTGACCTTCCAGCTGGCCAGCTGGCATGTGAGTTTGGTTTCATCCTTTAGCTGCAGCCTCCTCAGAGCTACTGCATTGTGGTGAAGCACAGGGAGGCATCTTTCTCTGCTGGACAGTGCAAGAACAGAGATGGGAAGGTAAAAAGTTATCAACAAGAGAGATATCTAAGAGAAGAAGTTCCAGTCAACCAGTTAACATTTGACAAAGTTGGAAGCAACTGAAATTAGGGTCTTTCTAGGGGAGATGCCAGTCAGCAATGTCTGTACCCAGAGATGTTTATGAGGCCTCTGAGGAAGACTTCAGAATCACGCAAGTGTTTGAACAACTGACTTGACCATGGTGTCTCATGCTTAAGTCTTTTATTTTTGGTGTTGAAAGTATCAGCAGTGAGAGCAGAACCTGTGCATAGGGTAGATAACAGAGCTCCCCAGGCAGTCTGCAAGCTAACCCTGAGATGATGTTTGAAAATTCTGTTTTCTGTGAATCAAAACCAAGTTCTCTTATTTTCTTATGAAAGTATCTTTAGAGTAGTTTTCTTAGAACTCTTATTTTTTAGCGGATATGTGTTCTATGTAAGGCTCCTTACATATGTCTCATGCAAGGCTCCATCTTATGCAGTAACCTCAGCGCCTTTCTCAAGCCCCCATGTTTCAGATTTTTCTACCATACTGTGCACACTGTCAGGGCAAGATCAGCACATGCTTCTGACTGACTGGCCAGGCCACTCAGGCGGGGAAATGGAGCACACAGGAGGCTTTTGCTCAGGAAAAGCATTGATCTGGGTTCCTTTTCCCTCCCCAGAAGCCAATTTTAATGAAATCCATAGCAATTTAATAAGGTGTTACCTGCAGGTTTGTGTGCAGTTGGCCAATGGATTAATAGTACTATAGGAGTGGAGAGGGGATGAGGACACCAGATGGAGTAACAAAAAAACCACAGACAGACCAGTCCTGAAGTAAAATAGGCTCAATAGATACTTCAGATTAAAACTGCATCACTAAAGAAAAGAAACAAAAGCTTTTAATGAAATTAGTTTTTCAATTATTATGACTAAGTTGTCAGCCTTAGAGGGAATAATGCCCAAAGTCTAGGATTTGTGGAAGGTACTTGCTGGCACCTGTGTTTACAGTAGAAAAGTATAGTCACACTAAGGAATGGGAAATTTGCTAATGAAAGGGGAAAAAAGCCAAGAAGATGTCTCAATCCTTTTTTTAACTTGAAGCAGTGTATCAGGAAATTCCTGCTAAGGAAATAGGCGGGTAAATGGAGAATCCTTTCTGAATAAATTAGTATGGAGCTTAATAACAATGCCTATGTTTTAATGCTTTTGTAGCCTTTAATGGAAACCAAAGTAACTGATCTGAAAGAAGATGATCTGTTGATAACTACTGTCCCAACTTGCATCTAGTCTAAACTTAAATTGAGACAGACATCCTTAATTAGGTTAGCACCTGAACAGTCTCAATTATTTTGAGATGTGAACACCTCACTGCCATGAAAGACTCATACCTTTGCAGCTTTTATGATTTGCCTGGAAGCAATCTTCTGTTTGGCAGATTTATTCACAGAAAAGATGTTGCTACATGGAAGAGTGATAGAAACATATTCTTGTAACTGAAAACACCACCAAGGAAAATCTTTCTCTCTCTTGAATGAGGGAATGAATGCAGGCTTGAGTTAAAGTATGTTCACTCAATTATAAGCTTCTTTATTTCCTCTCAAGAGAAACAGTTTCTGTATAAAGCCCTGTCTCTTCTTACTATTGTGCTTTAAAAAAAATTGTTTTATCATCTTCAGGTATTACCAGTTTTGCTTTCCTTTATTTTCCTTAAATTTCTTTTTCTTAGAGTTCTGTACTTTCCTGCACTAGTAGCCATGTTAAACGCGTCTGCCATTCTTGTGTCTTACCATTCCATATATTTTACATACGTATTTAAAGGTCTTTTAGATGGATGAACATGCATTTTGTATCTTTCTTTCTCATCTTTATTTCACTTACGTGCATTTTCCATCAAAGTTTACAGATATTTAGCATGTCTATTTTTGACATAAGCTTTTCCTACAATTTCTCATTCTTTCTATCCTTGAAACACAGCATCATGTTGCTACATAAAATAGTCCCCCTTTTATTTGTTCCTTCTCCAAAATACCATTGACTACATGGTGGCGTTGGTGCTGCCCAGGACAAGGGCTCAGCTGAAGCATACCACCTCCGGAAAAGCAGTAGGAAGGACTTTGTTGCCTGCTTTCAAGGATTGCTCTTCTCTGAACCCATTGCTACATCCTTTTTGTAGTTCAGCTTGGTTTTCCTTGTGAGAAAAGCTGTCACTATTGCATGATGTTTGGGAAAGATTAAACCAAGCTCTTCTTTACCTCTGTCCACATCTCAATTTAAGATCCATCCTAAATTGGATTAATAATAGCGTAGCTCAAATATGCCTGAAAGTTAACTGCGGTGTTTGTTTGACCTAATGTAGGCCATACAAGGTTGGTTCCTGTCCCCAGCTCCCTGTCCTCCTGCATGCAGATGTGCAGGAGGGAAGGGAGGACGATCCATAAGGAAGCTGGGAGTGGTACTTTTTCCACAAGTATCCTGTGGTATCTTTCCTTTTATATGTTTCTAAACAATGAGTCGCTCAGCCTGTGTGATGATATGCAATCAGCCTTTAGTGCACTCCTCTGTAGAGTCTTATGGGATTGCTTTTATCATTGCTGTTATTCAGCATGAATAATTGAATGATTTCAGCGTGAACCCACTCTTAGAACTGATAAGAAACAGTGATATTATTAGCATACTAATGCTTGTATCTGAGTTGTTGCACAATGGGGGTGGCGGCGGGGGTTCTCTGCAACTGCTAAGGATTTGGCCAGGTTTGGTCCCAGCTCTAGTTCAGTGTCCAGTGCAGGAAGGATTAATAAAAGGAAACATCATACTGCATACTACAAAGTTATTTCTTGGATCCTGTTTAAAATACCTGAAGAATTTTGTGTGTTTAGTGACTCCTCCCTGTTGAATCTTTTACAACTGTCAGAGCTACCTGGGTCCTTTGCCAGGGTCCGAAGTGCTAATTGTGTCCAGGATGTTGACAGATATGGCATGCTAGAACTTGGAGTTCATTTCTGGAATACCAGGTTGTTGGAAGTTAACATTGGTCTGTTCTTAAGAATTTTGGCCAAGAATGGTAATTTGTAAACACGGCAGAACTTGAAAAAATATTTAGAGCCACTTGAGCCACTTCTGTGCTGTGGATTGTTATCAGCCCTGGAGATCTGGGCTGATTATCGCAATCCAAGCCTTTTGACAGGGCTTTAGTAAAACGATGAGGATTTAATTTCCATGTGAATGATTCCCTCTCTGTGTCAGCTACTTTAAATTCCTGCGCTTGGGTCTGGTCTCTGAGATATGCTGTGTCACAGGTTTATGTAATTAAAATAAGCCTGTACAGTTCTATAGACGGACATTTCCAATGCATTCTTAATGTGGTGGCAGAAAGCTAATTTTACCTCCAGCTGCCAAGCACGGGCTTGTAAAAGCATTTTGTGTTGCTGACAGGTTGTGTTGTTCAGTGCTGGTATTCCAGCTTTCTGCCTGTCTGCTTCAAATAACATAATTCATTAGTAGCAACCAATGATCTCCATCAATGAGTAAACAACTCTGAACCTCTATGTAAGTGTCAGCAGATAACCGGTGGTACTATATTCAGTCACTAAGGCTTTGCCCATTATCTGTGTAGCCTGTTTCCTATTGTCAAATGAACTCTTCAGGAATTCAGGAGTTTTGGAAAATGATTGAAATTCTCAGTGCATATAAAAAGGAGAGTGACCTTTTATCCCACTTCAGGCAGATACTTTTGATTTACACCAGAACCGGTGAAAGCCAAAATAGGGATGCTATTAAAAGGAACTTCAAATATCATAGAAATGTTTTACATTTATTCAAAGACCTGTTTGTGATGATTTTGCAGTGTTGAAATGCTGATTAGTTGTTATTTTGAAAATATAAAATTTTGAGATCAATTGATTGCTATGACCTTTTTGTTTTCTCAGTTCTTACAAGGTCACAAGGAAATAAAGACAGTATTATCTGCCCAAGCAAGATAAACATTAACTTCAAATGAAGTCAACACGAATAAGGGTTGTTCTTAAGAGCAGAGATTTGCGAAACTATGTTCTAATCAACTATGATGGCATAGTAATGAACAGACACTAGTATTTGATAAATAGATCAAATGCTATATGGCATTTAATGTAGATATTCAGCGTATGTTATTGTCTCTCTTCCTGTAGCTGGCATCAAGCTGAAATTAAAAACATTAATCTGACCAAATCAATGCATCATGTCTTGTGGCTGCCTGCCCGTTTATCCTCTGCAGTGTGATTGTGTTCCCCTGTGTGACCCGGGACGAGTCTGTCTTGTTCAGGGATGTGGTAATGCACGTCTGGTATTAAGAATGGTGAAATCACAGCCTCACTTGTTCCCCGGGTTGTGGTCTCTTGTGTAAATACTGAGTAGGCTTAAATTCTCCTTTTGCCCAATATTGCAAACTAAGAAACAAAGCTTAATTTAAACTGGAAGAAATAACTCCAAAGTAGCAGCATGTCTAAGCTCAAGGATATTAATCAAAGCTTAAAGTATTTGAAGGGCAAATTGTACAAAGGTTGTTGGATGTTTTTAGGAGTTTAGAACCATTTTTATAAGTGGTGATAAAAGTGATAAAAAGTGCAGTTTGCACTTCTGAGAAGTCATACTGTTTTAGATAAAATAGATGAGTGAGATTTCATGTATCTACAAAGGCCAATAGATGACCTATCCAACGGCAGCATGAGGCTAAAAGACATTGTGTTTCAGTTTTAGATTGGCAGTAATTTGCATGGCTTTCACTGCTTGTATTAGGCTGAAGTAGTGCTTGGGTGTTGCTAATCCATTAAGAATGAAGTTTATTCTGCAAGTGAAATTTTTATGAAGTAAAGAACAGGGAAAGAATACTTCTGGCAGACAGAGTGTTTCCCAGTTTATACTGCTGTTTGAGAGAATTATGTAAAGTCGGCACAGACAACTGTTGCCATAGCTTTTCTCTAAAATCAGAAAACAGCTAGCTACCATTTTCCTTGGGCTCTGAAATGACCATTCATGCTTTCTAAGTTTTATGCTTTCAGTAGCATGAAATAAGCTAGAAGAAAAATCTCTATTAATTATTTTTAGACAAATAATTTAATTCACCACAAACCCATAATTTTTTAATATTAAAGGTCAAGGACGAGGACCTGTGCTTGTCAAACTCACAGAGATACATGGTTGTGTGTAATAAGGTTCCGATAAACCTTGATGGTAAAAGTCTGACTGTGTAAATGGAATATGATTTTTCAGAATTGTGTAATTTAATCCACTGATCAAACTAATGAAATAATTGACTTGAAATACTAGCTGAGGTCTATTGAGAACTACGAGTCTGGCAGCAACGTCAGATCAGTCCCATTGCAGTTAGGGAATCATATAATATAAATTATTGTTTTGTTTTGTTTTCCAGTAAGTAGAGATTTGCAATTTCAGTCTGGCACCTATGAAACAGCCTAATGCCTCCTCTGCTCCTTATTTTTCCGTGAAGCTTAACTGCTGTTTATGAGGCTGCAGTCTCGGGAGTTCCCGTCGCTGTTGCACTGAGAACATCACTGGTTACTTCACCAAGCTCATGGGCATGTTAGTTCCTGAATCATTTTTGCTTCCTCTAAAGGTAGACCTGAACTGCACTCTGTCTGAAGGCTGGCTGCAGGCTCAAATGACATATCTAAGCTAGTTTTAAATGGATTAGATGGGTATTGGCACTCAGGTGGCAGCAATGTAGTGCAGCAGCATGAAGCGGTGTGTGTTGGTTGACTTCTAAACTATTTATTCAGCTTTCCTGGTGGATTTTGCAGCCTCGCTCAGGTATGTCAGCACCATCTGTACTCTCAGCAAAACCAGCAGTGTAAATATATCCCTAACCTGAAATTCTCTCCTGCAGCCACTACCGTCAGGGAGACAACGGGGTAACAATTCAAATACAAACAACAGGAGCTTTAACTCAGGTAGCATTGCAAAAAATAAAGAAATAGTCCTGAAGAGAAAAATTGTATTTTCACCTATTTAGCATGTGGATAACACTGGTAAAAGGCTCTCTCAGGAGTTGGTACAAAACGGAGATGGTAGGGAGAGGAGTCAGTCACTAATTGCAATAAAAAGTTATTACAAAGAAAGGAGGTATTTTGGGTCATAGGCATTTAACACTGAAAAATGAAAAAATTCAGGTAAGCTTTACACGTTACCTTTTGGTGAGCAGATCATTTCAGTTAAAAATGTCCATCAACCAATTAAACACTAACAATTGCATAGTTGTTAGCAAGGGCTTCCAGGACACTTTTAATGAGACATTGTATAAGTTATTGTGCTCAGGAAAAAAAAATGACTTAAAAAAATAGACACATTAAAGTATCTTAGAGAAGCTGTATAGTCAAATATCAACAGTAATAAAGATTTAAAATGCTTTCATTGATGCTTTGAAGACCTCACTGCCTCCAGAAACAGGGAATTCTGCTTTGTCTTAAAATATACAAAAATTTTGGAGGAAAGTTAAATACACTGGTAATAGATTTAAGCTGAAAACTACTGTGTTGAAATTATCATCTGTTGCCTTAGGTATAACGTCATCCATTTTAATACTTTTTTCAAACAGTAAATTGTCAAATATCTACATTTATAACAATTTCTCTGGGTTTGAAAGAGAAGGAGAAATGAGATTCTCATATATTGTTAAAATAGAACCTGAGTTAAATAGAAATTGTATATACCAAGTGAACATATATTATCTGTCAAGTTTTCTTTTGTTTTAAATCCTCTCTATATATAATTTCTGCCCTGCCAATTCTATTATACAGGCCTGCTTAATATACCTATAACTGTCCTTAAAAAGTAAAAACCATAAAAAATGCTTTCTTCAGCAAAGTTCAACTGGAAGTAAAGTTGAGAATTGCAAAAGTGTATGGTAGTTCAAAAAAATAAACTAGATCTAGAGTCTCTCATACCAGTAAGTCTTATTGAACTTTTGATTCATTAACAAAGGTACGCAGAAAGTAAAAATTACTAATTCCAACAGTAGGTGACCTCCACCGAAATGGTGGATTTCGTGATGTTGGCACATATACAAGAATGTTTTAACGGCATGTAAAAGTGAACATTGTTTAGCTATGGACAATGTCATTTTATTTTAGACCATTCTGCAGCTTTTAATCCACATGCTAATCCGGACACTAACCCAGCAACATGATACTACTTGAGCAAGATGATGCAATATTAGCCAAGTCTTCTGACAGCAAAGAGAACCGATGGGTAATAGACAGACAAAACACTACTTAAAGAAACCTATAAACTTCCCTCCTCGAGCATTTACATGAAACCTGTTGAACATGCAGGATGACAGTGCAGGCTGCAGTGCCAATGGTTTTCAGATGTATTTGTCATTTTTAGTGGTGTAACCACTACCACTAAAAAGATACCACAAAGCCTTCAAGAAATTATTTCCTCAAAGAGTAACAGCTGCCTGAATCTTAAATTGTCCAGACTCACTTTTGAACTTATAATAAGGAAATTTTTAGGGATGTTATGACAGAAGCACTCCCTTCCTACCTTCTAGTACCAAGCTCTTCACTGTGTTCAGTCTTTAGACCAATTTTGCTATTTCTGGAACATCTCATGGTTTTGCATTTCTTACTTGCTTGGAGATAAGGTTATCTGCCACATATTTCTTCTTGATCTCCAAATAGATATTCTGGACATATTCAAAACTTCCAAATAAGCAGTGAGGCTGTTCATGGGAGCCAGTACCTGACACAGATTAAAATAAGAGCCTTTTTGCTCTCATAGTCATCCCTCCTAATGTCTACAGCTGCAGTTATTACTCTGGCCTGTTAAACAGAACTTACCTACCATCACTTCTAAGCATGCCAAATTGCTTGTAAAATTCTGGGATGTGGTGATAGGAAGAGAGAACAAGCATGTGATGTTATCTCCTTTGCCATTGGTATTGGGGTAACAGAGTCGACACACATAATGAAGGGAAGTGGCAAACTTGACAGTGCCTGTAATCAATGTGATAGGCACCTCCCTGTAATTGCTAGAAAAGCCCTAAAGCTGAGGAAGACATAGCAACAGTACGTAACACTGTCATCTTTAACGTGCTTGTTTTCAGTACATGGAAGACGCACACCAGCCTGACTACATTTTAAGCAACTCTGTGGCAAAAAGTCCGGAAAGGAAACAAAGCTCAGTAAGGCTGGAAAGGACTAACCATCTGCCTTCACCCGCTCCGTGCAGAGGAGGACCACAGCCCTCAGGAGCACTTTCCTGCAAGGCATTCCTGATGTAACCCTTTTCCCAGCACTGCTTTTTCTCCTTTCCCCCTTCCCCACGGCACAGGCAAGCAGTGCAGCTAGCCATCCTAACCACGCTGTGGCAAAGGCTTCAGCAAACGTTCAGCAAACATTCAGGGCTCCAGCAAATGTTCAGGAAACTTTCAGGGCTTCAGCCAACAGGCAGGAGTTGCCATAGTGAGAGCAGGAGAGACCACCCCTGTGTTCAGCTCTTCGCAGTAAGCATTCTCCTCTTCCTCATCAGCTACAGAGCTGACCCGCTGGTGGTTGAAGGGTCAGACTCATCCAGCAGGACAATTTTATTTGGTAGTGAGTCAGCAGGCCAGTGACTTTTGAGGATACTGCTGTATTTGTATGGCTAGGAGAGAAGTGCAAACCCAGGTCAAGTGTGACAGGAGTTATTAGATTAATTAAACATGGTATGTATTGATCAGACCCATGAAAAATGAGTGGCCCTGAGAAGCTGACCATACTTTATTTTCCTCATTCTGGGAGCCAGAAAATAGATATTCCAAACGAAACAGGAATCTTTTCGGACTGATACTACCTCTTCCTACAGTCATATTCTGTATTGGACTGCATGAATACCGTAGATGAGGATAAACTTTTTCAGTGCAAGATCACCCTGCTGCAACCACCACATGAATTAACAGTAAAAAAGGGGGTCTCAGGGCTGCAAACATCTGATGGAATGTTCCTAGGATTAAAATGTGTAGGTGCATGGTTGTGGCTATCACTCCCTCTTTTAACTATTACATCTACTTGTATGTTTTTGTGTCTCTGCTTAGAAGCCTGTGTACACTCACATGAACATGTGTCTGGGTTAACATTCACCATACTCATTTTTAGAAGCTTTGAAGTCCCTTCTCAGATTTTACTGCACATCCACACAGCCAGAATGATGGGTTCTGGCTCGAGGCATCTTCTTCTAGTAGTTGACTTTCCCTGCACTCCAGCTCTGAAACCATCTGTTATGTTACATCTCAAATATGATCTCAAAGCCCACTGTTGTAATTTCTTTCCCATTGGTATTCTGCAACCAGTTGGCCCTCGGAGCAAGATAGGTTTGACCACCAAACCAAATGAAACAAAAAGAAAACCTTCACCCAAACATTAATGTCTGCAGCCTTGAGTATACACGAAAGCAGTGCCTCCCAAACACTGCTCCGTGACTCTGTCACCGCACTTCTTTCACTACCTGAAGATCTCACATGATGACACTTCATGTGCTGCGTCACCCTGGGTATCATCAGTGCGCTTTTATGGTTTTTGATGGTAGCTAGGTTCTTAGTTATAGGCACTAGACTGGAAATAAAGTGGGAAGCATACACATAGAGGTCTCAACCTGTATGTATTTACATATCAAGATTCAGTGTGGTGTATAGCCCTACTAATGTGATGTCTCATGTTAATAAGTTCAACATGTATATAAATCGCTGCTCAGCTGAGGATCGTATCTGATTTAGACTGGAAGTTAATTGGACATGGATTTTATATACCTTTATATTTGTGAAATGGAGTGCATATCTATGGGACTATCAGGTAGCATAAGAGTGATCTGTGAGTGAAAAGAAGGTGTGGGTAAGTTTTGTACACACCAGGGTGTGTTTTTAATTTTATAAGTGTCTGTGTAGAATTTTGCATATCTCATCACCTCACCCGTGCTTTTATCTTCCTTCTCTTGTTCTTTTGTTCTTCCCAATCCTTTCATTTTCCTGCTCCTTTTATCTGCTTTGCTTCCTTCCTTCTACCCTGCTAGGATACTTTTTCTGCTTTCATCTGTCGGACCCTCTTCTCACTCACTCTGCAGTCTTCCCCCAAACATGTGTCTCCAAGCTAACTCTCTTCTATCATCCACAGTAGTAATCTCACATCCTTACTTATTTTGGCCTTTAGTCTTACATTTTGGTATGCTACTTTAAGGCTGTAGGTTCTTTGGGACAGGGAAAACACCTCATCTGTTTGTGCAGTACTGTACACATTCCCTACAAAAACTTTGGAAAAACTACAATAAAGTATAAATTGATCTTTTTTTTTGTTTTAATCTTGTATACTTGTCTGTTCTGTTTCATAACATCATATACCCTGAAGTCATGCAATTATTTTTAAAACCAGCTGTTACCCAAGAAACTACTCAGATGTTAGCTGCTGAGGTAGACACCTCTTTTTAATATCTGACAAAAATACTGTATTTCTGTTAAAAATAATTATAAACTTGCTTCTTTGTTCCTGAAATCATCTCCTAATGACATCATTCATAGACAAAAAAAAGAGTGTGCCCATCATGAGGAGAGTGTATCAGTCTCACATGTGGGAGGTAATCAGAGACAGTTTATCCAGACTTTTGTGATAATCTTGTGTGTGTGCCTTGTATGGCAAGAGTGACACAAACCATCATCTTTTCTTCATGATGATTTAGCAGCCTCTGGGCTATAATCATCTTTAAAATGTAATAATAAGTGAGCATTCAGAGTTACTTTTGACTTTAAAATAATTTTTAATATGCTTGACAAGTAAAGGAGTTGTCATATTTTAGCAACATTTCGGCTAGATTATGCCTATCAAGTTGAATATTAGTCAGAAATTCAACTAATTTTCCGACTAGTTCTGAAAGGTACAGTCATTTGTTTTCCCAAATTTTGTATAATTTTTAACATCTTTTTTTTAAAAATTTCTGCTCAGTTGTAGTGAACAGAAACAAAGAGAAGGAAGAATGTCAGGAAAATCATGATACTCTACAGGCAGGTGACATAATCGTGGATATAATTGCTGTCAGCTCAATCTGATCTTAAAGCTTCTTTCCTGAACAGACATCCCTGGTATCTCTGAGATCAGACTCAGATGGTAAATGAAGTTTCCTTATCTCCTGTGCCAATGTGAAAATAAGACCAAATTCTCCTACTTTCTAACATATGATCTCTTTGACAGATGATGTGTCCTTTTCTGGGAAAGACTGTGGTGGCACTAAACCTACATATCCTTGTAGACTACAAAGGGGTCCTTTTCAGTCAGTAGCCGCATTCTGTTTTTGCATATTCTACCCGACTTCTCTCACTCAAACAGGAGGAAATTGCACCATAGGTTAGCCACGTCTTGATCCCCAGGTTTGAATGTGGAATTCATATCTTCTTTCTCACTTCTAGCCTCAAGTAGGAAGTCTCCAGAGACCACAGAAATCCTTAAAATGGCTGAAGAGTCCTCATCATCTGAGGAAAGCCCCAGGCAATCGGTGTATTTGAGGTAGGAATGCAAATGCAGAAGAAACCAAGCATGAGGAAAAAATGTTTCAACTTGCCATGTGTTATAATGTAGGATGCCACAAAACTTTGGGCGGGCTCTAATACTTTAATGAGAACTCATCTTTCATTTGTGCTGTGTATACAATATTATTATATTCATTTAAGACAATTTAATGTAAGTACTGGTGTTTTCTTAGCATACGTAGGAAGAACACGAAATTATCTCTATTTCAGAGAAGGAAAAACAATCGGGAAGAATCTGCATGACACAAACAGATTTATCTGCCACCAGCCATCGGCTGCTGCTGAAAGAACAGACTCCTGCTAAAAACGAGAATTGAAAAATGGTCCGCTAGCTCTGACTCCTGTTGGCCATCCATCTGAGGTTGTCTGATTCATACACTCCTACACTGCCCCTTCAAACAGCCATTTGTAGCAAACCGAGCTTTATTAAGGCAGATTACACCTGTCACTTTCAGAGTACCCTTAGGGATAAGAAGTCACCTGAAGGTAGTGGAATATAAGGACGGTTAAAGTTATTACTTTCTTTCCCTTAGTCACATTTTTACCTGATTCTTGAAGCCCCATACGGACCTGGTTCATACAGGGTATGGAAACGCATGTGCAACTGAGTTTCCTAGACATTTACCAACAGCATTAACTTTTTTTAAAATATTTAAATGTGTGACAAATACCTGGTTTTGATGTAGTGATATGAGCTACACATTAGCAGCCATTGTAGCTTTTAACAAGAAAAGCCTTCTGTCCGGAAAACAAGCAATTGGAAAGTCACACGCATAACTCCATATTAGCCAATGGGTTATCAGAGGGTCAGGTTGTTCAGTTCTGCTCTCGCTTGCAGTCTCAGAATGAGCAATAGGTTTTGCTGATGTCCAAAATTGGTGTGAAGTAGCACAGATTAGTGTCAGTGAATGTGCAAGTGGAAAGAAATTACTAGGTCATCTTGTCACCTTCCAGCAGTGTAGGACTGCTCCGTACAAGTAGTTTTATCAGTTAAACCAGCATGGCTGATTTTAAACGTGCCAAGCAATGTAATTTTTCTGCTCTTCCATAATATATTTACTTTTGGCTAGATTCTTCTGGCAGAATGTCTAAATTTCCTTTTCCATCATTTTTTCCCCATTTTCCTAGGAAAAGTTGAATACGTTTCTCCATTTTACTTTTGGATGTGCATGCAGTTCATCTGTGGACAGTGAGGCTGATGCCATCTTCCTTATGTGCACCTGGCCTATATCTCCCAGATGGCTCATGCGGATTGAAACTGGAGCACAGCACTGTGTGGAGGAGAGCAAAGAGACATTTTCACACAGTAACTGTGTAAAGACACAGCTGCTTGGCTAAGGCGCAGCTTCTCTTTGCTCTCAGTGCTGCCAGCTTGTCAGCAGGGAAGTAGGAAGCAAGAGCTTAGGAGACCTGATTTCTTGGGAGATCCAACACTATACTGATAAATATGTTCGCTATTTATAACTTCTGAGAATTTTCAGGCTCTGATGTCCTTTACTCTTTCTCCATATCTTGTTCTTTCTCAGTAAAATTAAGTCCAGAAGTGCCATTTCTCTGAACTGTTTCTTGCTAAGGAAGCTCTTTCTCAAGAGCATGTGAATTTCAGGTGGGCATAGCGCTACTGTTGTCACCTCCATTGCAAACACAATTACTAGACTTCACTGATCCAGACGTTATTCTCTGACGCTGCCAGTCCCCGGGAAGCTCAGATGATGCCAACAAAACTATTCACATGACCAACGCATTTGTGCAGGCTTCAACTGATCTACATCTACAAATTTGACATGTCATCTGCAGCATGGCTGGCTGTTTACACAAAATGAAATGTTGGCGTTGTTTCAAGGGCCTGTAGAAAGTTCCCATGTAAATATGCTTCACTGTGAGGTGTTTATGTTTCTCTTAGCAAAAAATACTACTTTTTAGAAATCTAAGGACCCACTGGTAGACTGCTGTTTTGAACAAAGTCGTAACAGTATCTAAATAGCAAAGGGGAAATTCTTTTTTTCTTGCTTTTTGTCCCTGTTTCATCATTCACCTTTGTTTTATCTCTCCAGACTCATTTCCCAAGGGGATTTTCCATTCAAGCAATGTCTCTGGTGAAGGCTGTATGACGTGTATGACACCAGGAAAGAGAGTTTCCTTTGATACACACCTCATGGCTTTGATGAAGACCTCTAATGAAATATGCATATAGCTATTATTAATACTTAATAAAAAAACACCTTGACACTCAACTCTCCAAAAATTTGTATGAACAGACACAAATACTTTGTATCCCAATGCATCCAAGGACAAAGTTTGGTTCAAGTCATTCAAAAATGTAAGACCTTAAGACTTTGAGTATGCTGAGCAAAGTAATGGCTTACAGCAGTTCACAGTGGCTGACAGTGGCTTACAGTGGTCTTCAATGGCTTCTGAGAATCCCTCTGTACAACCTTATGTCCATGGATGCCTTGCCAACCCTTCCAAGATTACTTCAGTGAACACAAATGAAAAACTGTAAGTTATCAATGTTCCTTCTGGTCTTTAGCTGACATGGAAATCTCCCCAAGAACAGTGAAAATGAAACTTTCTTGCTGTTCCTACTTACAGGTTTTTGGTATCTGCAAATGTGTACCCTGTTCCCTACTATATAAGGCTTGTCTCCCACAGATTAAATTGACACTGTTCCCCTCCACGCGTATTCTGATACATGGCAAGGTGTGTCTGGTGTATAAAAAAGCATGTGTCAAGAGACATGGCAGGAAGGCAGGCAGAGGTAGAGCGCTAGGTGGTTGCACCACAGAGGAACTGAGAAGGGTTTTGATTATCACAAATGTCTTTATATCAGCATCCCATCACTCCCTGGATAAACACAGTTTGAAGGAGCCACAGATAAGAGGGGTGACAGGGAATAGAAACAACACTAAGGACAGCAACTTAAAGCAAGTACATCTACTTTGACAGCCAGAGCCAATAAAGGTAGCAGATGTGCGTCAGGTCTTTCTTCGAGTAAAACATTAAAATATGCTTATGCATTTGACACGCAGTGTCACACAGTTTTATTCAAAGATCCTGTGTTATTTTTCTTCTTTTTTACTGCTCAGAAGAAATCTCTACGTTAGAGCATCCTGTGCTTGTCAGTGGTCGGGGTGGGGAGCAGATAAAAACCTATGGTGTTTTAGCTTTCAGATGCCACATTTGGCCCTCTGGATCCAGGAACATGACTTAGATCTGTCTGCAGAGAAGATGTATGCCATGGCACTGTGCCAGTCATCGCTATGAAGGGCCGTATGGAGGCTTGTTATCATGGGGTTCCTCTATGGATTTTCTGGGCTATAGAGACTGTGGACTGCATTTCTTCCAGTGCTTTCTCAACAGCTTCAGGGAGTCCCAGCATTGGGTGACAGGGCAGTATATCTGCCCTCAGGTACTACAGAGAATGTTCCATGTCCTAGCTTTGAGATTCAGAGAATCCCCTTGATTGTAAAGTTTTGATCACATTTAGATGAATTTGTGATTATGCGAGTTTACACATAAGGAAAGGTGTTAAATTTAGACATATTTCAAGCTGCTGTCTTCTTGCAAGCGGAAAATGAGCAAACATACTAATTTAAAGGTTTATTCCCAGGGTTTGAAATGACATTGGAATTTTTGTGAAGGGGACAGAAAAAGAATGAGTTGTGCAAACATCAGTTTGATTCTGAGGTGAATCATTTGAAATAATAACAGTTTTATGACTTGGCCTTTTCATTTTTAGTTTCCCCAAGTTTGCAATCCCCTCTAACTCATTAAAAGGTTTTGGAACCAGGTTAGTTTTAAAGCTATCCTTAGCCAAAATTATTAATTCGCCACTGATTTTCTTCATTTAGCTGACTGAACAGCAGCAAAAGCAGACAGACATTCACACCAGAGTCAGCTCAGGAGAAGAGATAAAGGTTTAAGCAGTAGAGTATGCAATGACCTGATACAAGAAATACATAGGAGCAACAAGTGAAAAGACAAAGCCCAAGCTTAAAAGCAGCCTTGTATTTCAGTTACTACTGTTGTCAGTGAATCCCTCTTTGTATCAGTACTAATAGCTTTCTGGAACAAAAAGCAAAAAGAAAGAGAAGGAAGTAGTCACATGAAGATGTTCGGGGTTTTGTTTAAGCTGTTGTGTCTTACCTTACATATAAATGCATCTGGAACCAACAGCTTATAGTCAGTCCTTACCAGAATTGCATAGGATTACACTGTGATCTGATTAGGTTGAAAGTCACGCCGTTACGCTGAGCAGACCTGTGAGAAGATACCTGCTAAATCCTAGGTTTAGTAGGGAGACACTCTTTTCATCATGGCTTGTAGCAAAGGGTTTCATTGTACCACAAAAAACCTACGCGGTTCGTGGATCGGCTGTGTCGGAATCACTGTCTGGTGATTTGACACCAGATTTGAACCAGTGCCGTTTGCCTTTGCTTATGCACAGCATCATGGGCTGTATCTTTGAAGAGGGCTGCAATGGTGGGTTTTTGAAACTAGAAGCTTGAACAATATTAAATTAGTACTAACAGAAATGCACAAATTCAAGCCCTTTTCTGCCAGCTACAGACTTCTGAAGAGATTGTCTCTGGTAATGGGCCTCAGTATTAGTTAGAAGCAGCTTTGGACTGCCTGAGAATGAAGCTTATTTCCATAAAAAAAACCCCATGTTATCCTTGAAGCCCCAGTTCAGTGTACGCATGAGGATTTTGCCATCCCTTTTTACGTGTTGTACGTGTTGCTTCAATTTAAAAAAACAATGGCAACAACAAAATTGTTAG
The DNA here is from genome assembly GCA_017639485.1 of Pluvialis apricaria. Lineage (NCBI taxonomy): Eukaryota > Metazoa > Chordata > Aves > Charadriiformes > Charadriidae > Pluvialis > Pluvialis apricaria. Next base: position 102,778,930 of record CM030009.1, read on the forward strand.
AAATGGTGTGTCCTCATAAGCAATGCCAACACAGTTGAGCATTTATAGAAATGTATATTACCAATACTGCACCCACAATTATGTGGAGCAATCCCTAGTGTATTTTGTAACTGGATGTTACTCTGCTGACACCGTCAGTAGGCTTGTTTTTTACTGTGGTGTTGACAAAGTGTTGTTTTTCTAAAGCAGAGACCCAACAGCTGTACCAAGTGACATGAGAAGGATATCCCTAAAATGTCACTAATGGAATTATTTAAGTTATTGTTTATTAGGAACATTAGGTTAATGTTAATTATGTGCTTTTCTAACACTAACTCTTGGAAAACATTAATTTTCTTGAATAATCTTTTCAGATACTAGTTCATAGTTTTAAGCTTATATTTTCACTTCAATTAGTCTGAAATTGTGAAAATTCATTCAGGAATACTGTACAAAACATGGATGTTGCATGCTATGAGAGAGCTGACTTCTAGTGTTTTTGCCAGTACAAAACTTTTGCATAAGGTATAAATAGTCACAGTCAGTGTCATAGGATCACAGGGTAATTCAGGTGTGAAGGGACCTCAGAAGGTCTCTTGTCAGGCCTCCTGCTGAAACCAGGGTCAGCTGTGGGGTCAGATCAGGTTGCTCAGGGCTTTACCTGGATGGGTCTGAAAACCTCCAAGAAAGGAGACTGCACAACCTCCCACTGGGCCACCTGCTCTGCTGCTGGGTATCCTTATGGTGATAAAGTTTCTCCTTATATCCACTCTGAACCTCCTATTTCAGCTTCCAATTTGCTCTCTCATCTTCCTGACATACACGACTGTGAAAAGCCTCCTCATTAAGTTCCCCATATGCACTGGGGCTACTGTTAGGTTCCTCCGGAGCCATGTCTTCTTCAAGCTGAACAAGCCCAGCTCCCTCAGCTTGCCCTCACAGGGCAGGTGCTCCAGCCTTGACCATCTTGGTGGCCTCTCCAGAAATCGTTCCAGTTTATCAATGTTTGTCTTTTACTGGGGGAGGGGGGAACAGTACTGGAGGCCATGTTAGACCATGTGGATGTGGTCTAAGGAGTGCTGAATAAAGTGGAATAAACCTTTCCCTTCACACACAGGCCACATGTCTGTTAGCACAGCCCAGGATGCTGTTGGCCATCCCTGCTGCCAGGGCTCACTGCTGGCTCAGGCTCATCTCACTGCTCACCAGGACCTCCCAGGCCTCTTCAGCAGAGCTGCTCAGCCCCAGCCTACATCACTGATGGGTTATTTGCCTTTGTGTGCCCTTACAGAATTTCATAATTTGTCCTCAAGGTGTAAGCTAAAGGAGTCGTCCTCCGTGGTACTGTTCCAAGCTGCACACATGACACTGTGAATCAGACAAACTCACCCGAACCAGGAGACCAGGAACCATTCCCCTTTCTGCTTTTGGCCTTTTATTTCCCTTGGGCAAGTCATGTCACCTCTGTCTGTTTGGATTTTTTCGTCTGCAAAGGTGTTTAGCGGTGTATTTATTTCCCTTTGCAGAGTACTCCTGGCCAGGTTTATCAGTGATATTTGATTTCTTTCTCTTGAAACCAGTGATGGATGAAGACAGTCAGGGACTGAACGCAGGTTTTCATCTGCACTCATTTATGAACATCTGTTCAACAAATAGATAAACCCAGGATGTAAATATAAACTTATAAATGTCAGGCAATTAATCAAATTAATAAAGAATTTTGTTTTAAACCCGTTTATCAAAATATCTAAATTTGAGCAATAATTTTAGCAAGCTTAATTTTCATCAGAAGCATCCCAGCAGATATCTAAGTGGAGTGCTTACAGGCTAACTCTAGAGTGGCTAAAATAGGATTCTGGGTGATTCATAATTAATTTTGTCTTTGCCATTTTTTATGCTTAATGTTTTATCTTTCAGCTCATTTCTCCATTCTGTGCTGTAGGTGGTCAGTCACCTGCTGAAACAGTTCCCTTGACAGAGTGCCTAATAGGAACTTCGTGATGTTGCAAAGTTTGTCTTGGGATTTACTAATTGGTAGAGTAACATCCCAAAGGCAATGTTTCCCGATAAGCTGAACATTACAGAAACAAGGAAATGTCCTCCCTGTGTTGTTCCCAAGAAAAGTTTGCACGTATTTTTTTCAGCTACTGTGGGATCTCTGCACTCTGCAAAAAAACAGGCCAAACTTTCAAACTGCGTTTCCGTCTCTGATTCATGCTGTAAACCCCATGCAGCAGGGTGTGACTCTACTTGTTGTGAACATGTTCGTACAGATCCTCACTGAACACCTTTAAAACACAACGCTTATTTCTGACAGAGGAATGAACTTGCTCAGTAAGTAAAAATGCTCCTGAGCTATCACAGTTTTCATGCTAAGTTTTGTGTTTTAGAAGGTCTAGCACTCGCAAACACCTGCAGACAATACTTTGGAGGTGTCTGTTGAAGACCAGGTGTTCTTTTTATGGGAAATACAGCAGAAAATATTGATTCCTTTCACCTCTAGATCATAATTTCATCTTTTGGGCTGTTAATAGTAAGAAGCTGCTACCCTCTAGAAATCGTTTAAAAGGTTATCTGATGTGATGTAGTTCTCCCACCTGATCTCTTGGCAGTCTGTTATTCCTCCCACAAAACAGACGATGCCACAAGTAGCTCTACTAAAACTTTTTGTCTGTGTCTTCTTTATGTGATGTCCCCTTTTGACGTCAGTGGGATCTCATGCCAAGACCACACTCCCTCCTGAAAGCAATATCAGCACTAGCGTCTAAGACAGGAATCAAATGGAGTAGTGAGGCCCAGATGCCCACCCAGGTTTTCTCTGTGGATAATGAAAGGCATCTGGATGCATGCAGTTCCAACTCTGTCTTATTCATAAACATCATAACTTCTTTCATATATATATATATATGTAAAGAAAGAAGAACTTGGAATCCTTCCACAGAATTCCTCTGGAGGAGCTGTACACAGCAGCTGGTTTGTAAATGTCATTAGCATGATAATTCTGATTGGAAAAAAAAAAAAGAAAAAGAGCATCCAAGCTCAATGAAAACATCCAGCAGACATAAACGCTGGAAAAGAAGAGCTTTTAAAGGAAACATTGCTTGGCTGTATTTTTCTCTCCCACACCAAGATGTGCTGTACTGACATTTTATAAACGCTGTAGGTGTGGTCAGCAGTAAATCATGACTCCTCTGGGGAGTTCACTCCTCCGCACCTTCAGCTGTACTGTGCCTCGAGGGCGGCTGTCTCACAGCGTACTCACGCGTAACTCAATTCTTAGGTAAAGAATCTTCAAATTCATGTTACAACATGGAAAAAATATTTCTGTAACATCGGTACTTTTCCAATTGAATTTTCTCATACCTGATGATCATCCCTATACTTAAGGGCTCTTGAAAAGAAGTGTCTTGGCTGTGTACACACCTAGAGCCCATAGGATTTTGGCATTTCTCAGGAAAACGACATTTACCTTTTTGACAGAGTGCCAAGCATTGAAAAACTGCTTCCTGCAGTAGTACAGCTAAAGACGGCAAGTTTAAAGGGAAAAAAAAAATAATAAAAGCTGATAAGACAACCCTCCCTTATCCATTATCACAGTTTGCAAGCTTGGAAAAAGAAGTAAGACAGCAAATTGCCAAAATAAAACCTGATAAGTTGTGCACTTTGGTGTTTCAGTTGACAAAAAGAAGTATTTGGGTACCTAATCTCAGCGGTATCTGTATGATACTGTAACTGTTAGGTCTGACCCAGCAAACCATCTAGTTATTACTGAAGTGTAATTGCATGACTAATGCAGCTGAAGTTGGCTTCATTCTTTTTAATGTGCCTTGCTTTGTTAAAGATTACTGTGTTCTTCTGATTGCCTATTCTTCTTTGATTAGACTAACATATTCTGCATCATGCAGCGCTGAGCAGAGTTTTAGGAATACAGATTTGAAAGTTGGCTGTATTGCATTGCTGCAAGGGGAAAGTCTCAGGAATTCATCCAGTAATGAAAATGTAACAGGCCACAATGGCTATTCACCCAGAAACTGTGAGGAATAAAACTACATTATATACTTGTGTTGAAGATACAGCTCTACCTTTGGCGCTTTTGACTAATAACCAACATTCTTTTAAAAGCTGGTTAACCCTTTTCCATCTGCTAATAACATTTTTTGCATTTAAAATCAAAACTACAAACCAAATGGTACAGTGCTTTTATATAAGCATATTGTAGTGTTTTAACCATTCCTTACAATTCTTTTTCAACAGCAAAGTGAGAATGACGCAATTTTACAAACAAAGACATGTGACAGTTAGAAGATCCATGATAAACCTCTTGTTTTTAATGTTTTAATCAAACCAAACCTGTTCCTTCCTCCACTGGGTAAAGATTGAAAGATTTTGGTGTCATCAAGTCAATAAAATCCAACTAATTTAGGATTTTAGGATTTTTTTAAGATACATGGTAAAATTAATTGCCAAAGTATTAGAAAAATATGAAAATATGATATGATTGTGATATGATTTTAATGTAATAGGATGGGATGTTTATAATTTCTGTACTTTATTGTTAAGGTCAGTCTGTATTGCATCAACCTCAAGTACATGACTGTTTATTATTCTCTTGATCCTTTTTGTTCCAAGAAACAAACAAAAACGGAGTGAGAAGTGCTTGCTATACAGTGTCTTGTGTTTGTTCCAGATCTAGGCTGAGGATTTGGAAGTTGTGCAGGCTTCTGCAGAACTCTTCTGCATTAGCTGAAGGTTCTTGTTTGCTCCTTGCTCATTTTCTTTTCGGCTTATATAGCATGAAAGCTCCAAGAGCTTCACCAGCAGGCTAGTAAATCCTATAACCAAGCTCAAGTGTAATCCTGCATTTCTGTGACAACAACAACAACAAAAAATATTTGAAAAAATAACCTCTCAATGTCATGTTTTCTCCCCTCCACTTTCTGTTTCCAGTGACGTAGGGAAAAAAAATGATAGAACTGTCAGGTCCCAGGATTTGCCTTGATGTGATGAGAAAGAAAAATTACTTCAAAGTCAACAATGGAATATAAAATTTGAAAGTGCTCAGAACTTTCCAAAATGTTACTTAAAAGGATCAGAATACTGACTTTGCGATATTTATTGTATGCAATCCTTCACATCTGTCGGATTGAATTAGAAAAAATAAAAACATTCTTGTGATAAGGCTATGAGGAAAAGAGTCGGTTGTAATTATTGTCCTTTAGACTTATGCTTTTGCAGATGAGGGAATCTGTTTTCTCAAATTTATTCAGTACTTAGCTCAGTAATATAATCATAATGGAGATTTTTTAGTACTGTTATGACAGAAATAGTAAATAGTAGAATCCAAGAAAAACAGGGTTTCTCTTTGTAGATTTGGGAGTTTTTAAAATTAATTTAAACTTTTGTGCCAGCAAAATAGGAATCAATATTTTGCATTTAATGTTGCAAATGATATTGCCGTCTTAGTTTGCACAAGAATGAGATTTCACCTTTAGATCAGAACATTTTTATTCAGCCAAAGTTTTAGCACTCTCAGTGTTCAATGACGGTTAATACTTTGTCATTATGTTCAAGTTACATATGGATTAGTCCTAACATGGTGGACACAAAACTGAAGCTAAATCACATTGTCTCTTATTAGGACCCTGATAACTTCAGTTTTCATGCACTATTCGTAAGGAAACTGAGAATGGACCTCTTTTATACTTCTAAAAGTTGTCTAAGACAATCACCATAAATTCTCTTTTATACAGCTAGTGGAAGAAAGGTTACACTCTCCAAGGGCCATACAGCTTAGCCCAATGTAAGTGTTTAGGACAGGTGAAATGGACTATTCTGTAGGTGCTCCAGCTGATCAAAAGGAGAGCCAAGGATGGCTGTCTTTCACTTAGATGAGTAACTCTTAAATGTATTGTATTGTATTGCATTGTATGGCAAGAAACGATAAACATTTCCTCATCATCCTGTATAGGCTACTCGTGTCAGTTTTCCCAGAAGACATCTATGCAGTAGCTAACCTTACTATCATTGTTGCAAAATCCCATTGGATCAGATGGACAGACATTTTTGTGTAATATTTTTTATGAGAATACATGGCACCTTTTTTCTTCTCTTTGCATTTTGTGGTACCGTCTAAGAATTTCAACCGAGGTGTATAAAGTTAATGTCTTCCTGGAAATGCATGACAAGGCGTCTGTGGAATTGTTCCAGGAGTAGCTCAGCTGTCTGGCTGCTGAAGACCACAATTTGACATAGAGGGCAGAGGGAGAAAAGAGAGGACATTGCTTTGCCCACCCACTACCTGATATGGGGAACTTCCCAGCGTATAGGTTTAGGAAATTATGTTATCATGCAGCCTTCTGCTTACTTTCATCATCAACCTCACTTCAGCTTCAGTCCACATTGGCAATGAATATTCTGAATCATTCTTTCCCGTTAAAGTCTCCAGGAGTATTTCTCTTGACTCCAGATGGTTTTACTGGGCTCCGGTTGAATCTTTTGCCTTACCTGGAGAAAGATTTAATAAATTGCTAATAGGAGAATGAAGTATTTCAGCAATAGTGGGACTGTTTGGTTTTTTTTTCTTGTTTGTTTGTTTGTTTTCTGGAGAAATCTAACAAACAACAAAATACATCTTATATTTCTTGCATTGCTGTTTAAGCATTTACCACTTGGAGCAAAAAGCTAAACTGTAGCACAGCAAAATAAACCTGCTATTACATTGTAATGCTTCCTGTATTAAAAAAACTTTTCCATTGCTCCTTCAACCTTTAATAAGGGAAAAAACCTCATCTCTTACTGTTTGCTTTTCACTAGAAACATCAGTCTCTCTTTGATGAAGAGTTACAGGCAGATCACCATGCAATTCACCTGAAAGATCACGTTGCAGCTGTCATCCCTCAATGAGATGGGGATAAGGGAGGAGGAAGGTGAAATAGTACTGATTCTCATGCAGCAATTCTGGTATCCCAGATGTAAAAAAAAAGAAATGGTGAAAAAGAACAATAAATTTTATTGAACTTTTTGGTTATTATTTATCACTCACTATGAAGTAGCGAACAGTGGGATAAAAAATTTGTTTCTTGCTTTGCAGATAATCCTTCCAAATAGCCTTGGTTATTAGACATAGGGAGTGACTGGCTGTCACTCCCCATAGAAATGGAAATTTCTCCTATTTTTTACAGAAATTGAAGGGCAAAAAACCAAATTATAAAAGGATAGCTGTTTACATGTCTAAAATACCTTCCTCAAAACCCCAGTTCTATACATCCTGAAAGAGTTACACTGGAGGCTGATAAAAGAAAGATAGTGTTGGAGGTGGGTAATCATTTCATTCAGGGAGAAAATGCTATTTCAGAAACAGGGATGGGGGACTTCGTAGTCTTCAGGTCCTGGTGGAGCTGGCATAGGAAGTAACAACAAGACCTCCACGGTGTAGTGTCTTTTTTGAAAGGAGTCAAATAAAAATGAATGCAGTAAGCTGAACTTCAGTGTTCTTTACCTGAAGTAATCCTCACTGGAAAAAGAAAGCTGAGGTTTCTCAGTGGTCTTCCTCTATTACAGGTTGTAATCAGCCTGTAGGATCATCTGGGCAAGAGTGTTGTTTTCTTATCTGACCACAGTGTGTCTGGTATATGCATGTGGCTCAGGGACAGGTCTACTGAAAGCAAAAGGCCTTTAACTTTCCCTGCTTTCAGCCAGCATCGGCCAAAGGGTCACTCTCGAGTCACATAGCCCAGCTGTGGGCACATGGTGGCAAAGCCCTCCTGTCCGCATCCGTTCTCTGAGATACCTGGGCAGGTATCTTTCTCACTGTGTATTCCGATTAACATTTCTAAAGACACATTTTGGGGTGTAGTGTGGACTAAAGGGTTTCCCAAAGTGTAGGAAGCTGTATATTTCTTTTCTTCAGAAGTCCTTCCTCACCTAGTTCATATCAGACAAATTTTTGCTAGAGGTCTGAACTGAAGCAAGTCATGCCAATAACTACCGCAGAAATGGATTATAATTTACTCCAATAAAATCTGAACGCTCTGCAGAAGCTACAGCTTCTTATTGCTTTTCAGTGACCCAACTGCTACCATGGATGGAAGAAAGTAGGCTGTATCATAATCTGTAAAGTGGCTACTTACGCAGCACTGGATTCGCTGCAGTACCCTAAAATGCCTGTTGGCCTATACAGCCTTCGTGTTCAGCTTCTCCATCTTGCTCCCTTATGGTGGTTTCTTCCAGCAGCTATTGCATTCGATGGTGACACTGCAGTTTATGGAAGCTTCAGCTCTGAGGGGGGGAAGGTGAGTATTTTCAGTGAAAGGTATCTCCCTGTAGAGCACGCTACTGCCAGAGATAAGCTTGTCCACAAATCTAAGGGAGCATTCAAAACCCGACCACTTTCTGCAGGTGCCTTGCTAATGACAGGGTTGCTCCTGGGAGCATGCTGTGGGATATGCTGTGCTATGGATTATTTCCTCTTGAGGAAGAGATGAAAGCAAGCATGTTCCTCTGTAATGAAGGATTTGCTGTTTGTACTTCATGCAGTGTTGCCTAGATACCGTAATGATTGATGTCTTTAAAACACAAATGATCTTACACACAAAAGAACATTATTAAGGTTGCGGAGTCAAGTGCTCAAAAGATAGGAAATGCCAGAATTAAGATTACCCGGGAAACCTTAATTCAGCCCTCTTCTGCTGAATATACTATGACACTGTAATTACATAGGACCCCTGCTTCATTAAGCACACAGAATAGACAGTACTCCAACAGTGAGCAGTTGTGTATTATATTTGCTTCTTCACCGTTCGCTGTATACCCCATGGCCTTATTTGCCTCACATTATTCAAACACTGCTGTAAGGTAGAATTATTCATTTCCTCTAGGGTGTCGGAGTGCCTCACAAACGTTAATTCATTCAGTCTCACAAAACTCAAATTAGCTGATTTTTTTCAGTAAGAAAACCAGTACAGAAGTTGTTTAAGGTCAAAGGTTTCCGCCGGTTTGGGGTGTCAATCTGGGAGATCTAAACCAGGAGCTTTCACAGTACTTTAAACTACATGTTCAGGAACAGCGTCTGTTGACTATACTTGCAACTTTTACTTACTTTAGGTATAATAAAAGTTTCTTTCTAAATACAAATAGTTTGCACATACACCTAAATATAAAAAAACCCAAACTAATTCTTGACATTATAATAATGTATATCTGGTCTATTCTGTTCTGAAAGATATTTTGAGTTTATATTTTCCACGTCAGTGCTCATCATGCACATTTGTCATCAGAGGCTGCAAAGTGGCATCATCGATACCAGAGTTGTCTTCAAAATGCCTTGAAGACTGTCTATAATGCAATATTCTGAAGAAGTGGATTTCGAATAGGAACTTCTCATAAGATACTAGCTTTGGATACTGAATTTAATTGTGATTATTTATTTATTTCTTTTTAGAGATTGAGGTCTAAAGGTGAAGAGATTTTTTTTTAATTGCTATCCAACTTGACAAAAGGGTATGTTCCTCAAGCTGTCATGAGGGGACAATTCTGATTGATAGTTAAACATTTATTAAATGTAGGATGTGCAAAGGAACCTGTGGAAGGGGCTTCCCTACCAGAAGACGTCTGAACCCTTGAAGATGCCTTGAAAATCTTGCTGTTTTTTTTCCTCTTGTTAACTACCGTTGCTGTGACATAATTCGTTATCTGAATGAAGATGCTTTCACCTTTTCTGAACCTCCATTTAAATTAAGTATTGAGCAAATACATGTACAGCAATTGAATTGTTTCTATGGAAAAAACTCTTTTTATGCTCTCTGTATTTTAGGAAAATTCTATCCCCCATCTACACTGATAGATCATAACCTGCTTTATTACATGAAATCACCTATTCTACATATGAAGTTCTGCTCTAAATTTTATGATGAGAGTGGTATAAAACCCACTCTAATATGTATTTGGCTGTTCCCCTGCTAATCTTATATTTCGGGAGGTTTTGGCTCTGCTTTTTCCATAATATATTCCAGCATATCTGTGGCCGTGTCAGAAAATGTTAAGAAAACAAAAGAGGAGAGTGCAAAGCCACCTTTACACAACTGCACAGGTCACAGTATGCTGCCATAAAAATATATTTGCCTTTCAAAGACATGGCGAAAGGGCTTTAGCTGCTTGCTGAGAAATACAACAGTCTAACCATAGTTGTGACAGGCCTACTGTTAAAAACAAAGATATTTTGCAACAAAGAGCTCTGAAGTACTCATGCTAATAACAAAATGTTATATTTGGATCAGACACTAAACTGAGAGCTGGGCAGTTGAGAAAGGACCCTAACAGGACTTTATTATATGTTGAAACTGTTTCAGAGTTTTTTGTGATGAATGACCTATTGAAATAACTGTGTGGAAATATCTCCAGGATGAAGTTGCTTATTTAACAAGAAAAGAAAATGTAACTACAGCCCTTGGAGTCACATGAGAGCATAAAAGTAAAGCTTAGTTCTTTTTGGCTTGCGTATTGGTGATGTTAACTGAAAACAGTGTTAAGTGAAATATAGGGACCTGATTAGAATTCCTTTTTGATTTTAATGGAAATTGGATCAGGCGCTTAGTTAATAAATCTACCAGTGATGTATAAACTAGTATAGAGCTTTATCTGCTGCATATCAATAAAAACTTTCTCTTGGATTTTTTTGGCTTAGTTATGAACACATGAATTTGAATACATCCATCAAGATGTATGTGGTTAGGTTCAAAACTCTCTGATACCATCAGCTTTTTGACTATGACTTAGCTTTCTGAAATACTATTCCAATAATTTTTAATTATTTCAGTTGCTACGTCATCTTTTTCATTACTTCCAGATTTCATTTTGTTCATTTTAGATGTATTGTATCATTTGGAGTTCATTTCCTGCAACTTTTCTAGGCAGTCCACGTAATCATGCTTTGTGTGATACAGCCTTTGCATACCTGCCCTTTGTTTGGTATATGCTTTCTCATTTATGCTCCTTTAACAGCCATATTCTGAAGTGGAAGATGTGTTCTTACTTCTACAATGCAGCGCAGCGTTGGGACTGGGCACTGTGCATCCAAGTCAATGACAACTGTTGTGCACTTGGAGGAGATTCTGCCTACTTAGAAGCTGCATGACAGCGGCCGACATGTAATACGTGCAATGAAGCCATCATGTTTTCATTTCCACTAGCAGGACCCCTCCTAGTCACTTCTGTGCTGATGTGACTGCTCTGGTATTAAACTCATCAGCAGGTGATTAAATAATATTTATTTGCTGTGAAGCTTTTGTGTCTGGAATTTCACTCCTGTACTGTGATGCAAGAGGATGGTGCAAATTCTTTATGATCCTGATGGTCCTCAAATAGCAACATCTTCAGATTTGGTATGATTTCTGTTCATCAGGTAAGAGACGTAGAGCAGCGTAAAAGGATCCTAGCAGAGCAGTTACAGGTGGTCTGCTAAATACAAGCATTTATCTGTTCTTTAAAACTGGTTATTTAAATCTGTACCTAAGAATGAGGCTGTATCTTTCCTAACTTTGCAGGTATTTTGTTAGTGTCAACTGAGAGAGATGATTTAGCCAACCTGAAGGTGTGAATTACTCCCACAGCATCGTCAGCACTTGGATTCACTCAGAATCAGAAAACTGTGAATGTCGCTTGAAGACATTTGCTCCCCATTCTCTTGAGGCAGCTACAAAATCAATACCACTTTGGTAATGTGCACGTGTGAGGAGGGAGAGACAGAGGAGGTGGGAAGACAAGAGATAATCAATGAAAAATAATGAATAAAGAGATGATTGCAGAATAAATATTTTCACCCTGGAGCTTCAGAGGAAAATGTCGCAGTTTGGTAGGACTGTCCACTGGTGTATTCTCCAGGGCTATGCAAATATGTTTACTGCAAAAGTATTTAATTGCCCTTGTACTGTATTTAACAAAAGCAATGAAATGAAATGTCAGTCAAGGCCCTGGCTAGAGAACTCTGAAAGAAAAATTGAAAGGGAGTTCTGCACCTCTGAGATGTAATTCCACAGAATATTATCATGCTTGAGAAATATTTTTTTCCTTGTGCTACTTGTTTTTATCTCTAGACAAAACTACCTTTAATATAAAATGGAATATTTCATTGCTTAGTACAAGAGTGGTTCATTCTTCCATTCTGTCTTCATTGTACACTTCTTTTGAAATAATTGACCTTTGTTTTGCGTCACTTCTTTTAAAAGGTGCTGGATATTGTTTCCTTTTGAGCATGCAGGTTTTTTTCTCCCCCCCGCCCCCCACCACAGTATTTGTAATCTCTCTGATCCAATTATTTAAAAGTTATTTTTTAATACTTTGCAAGTGTTTATTTTTCTGAGTTTTATATCTTCCTGTTGCATTTTGGGCTCTCAAGCTATATTGCTGTAAATAGTCTTCTCTTATTTTTATCATGGATAATGCATTTTGTCAAAATATGCTTTCAAAGAAATCCTACACTGTACAATGCCTAATTTACTTGTTAGAATAAATACCAGATGTCAGTACCCATCAGACAACTTGTCTTCACAAACTGGTACTCAGAGGAGCATACATTATTTGAATTTAAAGCTTTTAAGGTCCAGTTCCCTTCTCTGAGGCTTTAGATTGAGTTGGATTTATGGATTTATAATGTAAGAACTGAACAAAAAAACACACCAAGCCTTGGCACTTGACACATTTCAGCCTTGAGAAAATATAGCTATAAAAAGGACAACAGCACCATCTAAGAACAGGTCCACACAGCTGTCAGCTCTAAAATGAGCCATGGAAATTCCACTTGAATTTAGTCATTTCTAAGGAAGGAGTTTTCAGCTAAGCTGAGAATATCTTCAGATATTTGATTGTGCTTTGAAGAATATGGCTTTTCTGTGCCATCATTCTTTGTTTTTACTTAGCTTAGGGCACTCTTTACTATCTAGCACAAGGATGTATTAAAAAAAAAAAAAAAGGAGAGCAAAAAAAAGGCACAATAATTTTTGCAATGCCTGTGAACTTCCTCCTAGTCTTTTGACTTACACAGATTTAAATGCACAAACCTAAGTTCATTGATGGTTGTTTCTGAAGCTCTGTTCCTTCAAATAGGTAGCCGAAACGTACTTTAAAAGTGCTTACGAGGTTTGTCAGTAGAATTAGATCTACTGAAGACCTCCATTGTTAGTCGGTGTGAATAAATTCACCAGGTTTTGATCTTATGGTTGATGTGGTGGAATTTTAGGAGAGATCCATATTTTCAAAACAGACACAACTTTGAAAGACTCTGTGGTTTGTGGGGACAAGGAATATTGTATCTACAAAAATCAGTATAAAAGGAACAACTGCCATATTTCACCTCTGCAGGGTTTTACATTCTGTTTGTAACATCTTCAGTGGAGCCAGTATGGCAGAGGGAGATGGCTGTGATTTTTCTCAGCATCTGCGAATGTTCATGGTAAGGCAAAGATCCTTTTGGCTACTTGGTGGGGCAAAAATTGCACATAACCCTTACATCATGGAAATGTTGCTTGAAAGTGACTTCTGGATGACATCTAGTCCAGATGTGCTAGTGTTCAGTGAGTGCTAGCTCAGAGTGGGACTGTCACTAACACAACATACATTCAGCTATGGTTTTGTCTGAGTTTTGAAAACCTCCAGGGATGGGATAACCTGTTTCAGTGTTGCATTTTTTTCCCTGGTGATTTTTTGTGTGTGTGTCCTGATTTCCAACCTGAACCTCTGAAGGTTCAATGTCTCCTTTAGCCTGCTTGTTGTATTGGTTGCCACTACCAAGAAGACTTTGGCTCTGTCACCTTTGTTGCTACCCTTCGAGTAGCTGCCACCTGCTATGAGAAGTCCCTTGGTCTCCTCTCTGCTGAGCTAAACAAGCTCAGCTGCCTCAGTTAGGCAAGGGTTTGTAAAGTAACGAAGAATATGGGAAAAGGCCGTTCATTTGAAACCACATGCAGTATCTGATGAACAACCAAGACTAAAATACGTTTGAGAAAACCATTAACTGAATTACTATAAATATACAGTAATTAAAAAAAAATACAATAACTAATACTATAGTGTCTGAAAGATTCTATTAGTATCGGATACCTGTTTCTTGAAGAACTATGAAAATTCAAAGAATAAGAATTCCTGAAGCAACACTTTGTCAGTCAGTCTATTTTGCACAACAGTTGTAGTGGCCATTTGCAAATTAAAATTTTACAGAAGTTATGGAAAAAGATGCCCAGTCCTGTCCTGTTCAGGTCTACAGAAGCAACAGATTTCAGAGTAAGACTCCCAGAAGTCATGAAGCAAAGAGGCTGAAATTCCTTAATCCTTTTTAAATTTTGTTGTTTCCTCTCCTTTGGTCCCTTGTTAAACTGAGTAAAACTATAGGATTTTATATTGACACTCCATAAGAGATACCATATTGCTATAGATTAAGGTGCTATTCTGATGAAAAGTATGTGTTAAAATAATCTTCCCATTTTTTTCTTCTGTTTTATTTGAAATATCTCCAGGGAATTAGATGAAGTAGGAAAGGTGTTTTGCCCTGATAAAGATAATTCTAAGTGCATTTTCTAAATGAAAAGGTACACAACTATAACTGAAAGGTGGCTTCTGTGACTCAGCTACCCTTTCAAAGTCATTTTACATTTGAGAAATAGATGCCCCAGATTTTTTGTCTTTTAACAAAAGTAAGATAGAGTTTTGTGCAGTAAAACTTATCTCTTCAAAGCTGAAAGCTGACTAAATGCCAATTTTTGAATGTTAAGAACATCTAACATGTAATGAAAGTCTCTGTTACTAGAAGAAATGCTAAAGCCTGAAACATACCTTAAAATGTGATATATGTGATAAATAAACATCAAGGATAGCAATAGGTGGTAAAAATGCATTTTTTTCCCTTTAAATTGTTGAAAAAATGAGGAAGAAACAGTGTTATCCATCCCCATAAGACCTGTGCAAACACTACTGTCCTACCTGAATTTTTTATTTTTTTCTAAAAGTGTAGAGCTGAGATTTATTTCTAGTAAGTCTAGCTGAAAAAAATGGAAGGACAGGAATGGCAGGACAAGCAATCATTCTGTGTTATGGCTGGAAGAAAAAATGCAAGCTCTTCATAGTTACACTGGGAACCCTCACAATTCAGTGAGGGAGATGGGATAATAGATGGGCAGATAGCAATATGGCAGAGTAAGGAGGAATAAATGACTGGAGTAAAAATTGGGATAGGACTAACTGCATAGTTGAATGAGACTTATTACCTTTCTCAAGAAGACTTAAAGTTCAGACTTGAAGAGTAAGTCAAATCTTTCAATAAGTGCTGTAAGAACATGGTGAAGTGCTAGTCTTTTAAACTGAAATTTCCATTAGTCAGGTGGATATCATATTTAAACATAAGTGCTCTCAAATATATCTTGGGAAATTTGAGTAAAGAAGGGAAATTGTGTGAGAACTATTTCCCAGAAAGATAATGGATCATACGTGCCCTTTGTGTTGTGTGTTATGCATAAATTTATTTTGTATTGCATATCAGGTATTATGGCAACTTCAAGACAGAGCACACAAGTTGCCGTAACATTTGGAGAAAAAGACATCTCTTGAATAAATCGTGCATTAGGCGTGCTGGTTTTTCGTCTCATTACAAAGTCTTTCGTCTCCTCCAACAGCATCAGTCTTGGACAAAGAAGGGAAACTGTAAATACGCACTGATTGACAGCTTTTGCACTTTTCAACTTTGACTAGTGAAATTCCCAGGATGCCTGAGTACGCACAGCAGGCTTGCCAATTTTCTCACAAATAACCTAGCAAATTCTCTGCAGTGGGCTGGGAAAAGAGGCTGTGAGCAGCTGCATGCTCTGTCCTCAACAGAAGATGCTGCAAAAAGAGAGAAACAGGTGAACAATGGAATGGTTGTTTCACAACCCACCACAGCTGGGTATTTTTGTCATACATATAAAGCTATGTCATAGGTAAATTGGGAAGTGGCGATATTTGGATAATATAAAAGAACTGACTCAGCTGTCAGCAAACTTTTCTCTTTTTGACCAAAGATTTCTTCATCAAGGAAAATAATTGTACTCCTATAAGCTGGGCCTTGGGAGTGAACTAATATATATGCTGTGTAAAATTATCATTTGACTTGGCCCTGAATCAAACAAGAAAGCAAACCAACCTGGCAGTATAGCGGTATTCAAGAGTGACAAAAGGTCACTTACATTTAGTTAAAACTGATTTTTCCATCAACAGATGACCCATTGCTATCTCTAGTAGTGAAAAGTGGTTCCTATTTATTGAATGTATGTTATATATACTATACTTCTCTGATATGCAACATTATAAACATAAAGTTCATGTCGTGAGGACTATTTGTGGCAGTAACAGCAGCTTCAGACACAGTAGCAAGTACATTTCTAACATATATAATATATGGGATAAATTTTAAAATGTTCTCCTTTGCATGGCCCAGCAGAGAGGCCACTGGTCTCAAAACCATTGGATGCAGGTCCTGTTCCTTCCTTTGCCAATAAGCAGCTGTTGGAGACATAACTCAAATTTTATGGTTAAAGATGGTACATTTTGATAACAGAAGTCCTATTGCCATAGGAAGATGACAAGTTTCGGAAAGTCATCCAGTTGATGCATCAAGTCTCTAACTTTTGGTTGAAATCATAGAATCATAGAATGGTTAGAGTTGGAAGAAATCTTAAAGATCATCTATTTCCAACCCCCTGCCATGGGCAGGGACACCTCCCACCAGACCAGGTTGCTCAAAGCCTCATCCAGCCTGGCCTTGAACACTTCCAGGGATGGGGCATCCACAAACGAAGAATACGTTTCTTCTGAAAATAAATAGAAAGATTTTATTTTCTAACTTCATATTTAAAAAACCCAGCAATATAATGACATCGTTTCTGTTAAATTTTTTTCTAGTTTACATTAACACAAAGATCTCATTCAATCCATTATTAACTTTCTGTGTTTCATCATGTAGAGAGGGGAAAACAGATTACTTGAAGTTTTTTGATGAAAAGCCAATGCTAATTTCATTGGATGTGCTTTCAAAATAACTTTTAACCTTTGATGAAGTTTATTCCAAACAGAATTTTAACAAAATATATTCATCAGCACTTTTCTAATGTGTTGAATTTGTAGCCTCAGAAGTTGCAACGCTGTTCCCGATCAACAATCATATTTCATATTTGTTTTCATAACTACAGAATTATGGGTAGGCAAATCCAGATCTCTCCATCTCCTGAAACATCCAGTTGCAGAATGGATCATGTCCTAAGCAAGAGTGTGAAGCTGTACGTATTCCTTTGAGTACATTTTAAAATGTACTAGGAAAGGTTGAGGTCTGGTGACACAACATGCAATATGTCGCTGCTTGCAGAAGAGCAGATCAAACTGACCAAAATACATGGAGCACTGGATTAGAGGTTGGGAAGAGTCACAGTGTGGTAATGCAAGTTAAGTAAAGCCTCTGTTCGGCTGAAGGACAGAACAAGACAGGCTCCAATGATCCTAATTGAAACAGTTGATACTTGATAGGTTGGTGAAACCCAGATCAGAATCAGTGGCACCAAAATGAAAGAAGCCATCCTGTTTTTCACGAGGGTCATCTCTGGGTCCTGAATTCTCAAGCAGATTACTCAGATGACTGTTAATAAACTGAGTGGAGTTTTCTCAGGGCATGAGCAACATCCTTTGTAAATGCATCTTCAGACCTGGTGACGCAATCCTGAATCTGATTGCTCCATAAACATTATAGTAACTTTATAGTTGCAAAATATTTGTGGTAAAAGCTATTACCACTATTATCATGACAATCTCCGCCCCCCCCCCCCCCCCCCCCCCAACTCTGAAAACTCTAAATAGCATGAAACAGGAAATTTCACAATGCATTGTTCAGGTAGGTGAGATCTGTTCAGGGAGGAGTCCACACAACACTAATTTATGGCTACCTGTACCATAACTCACAAGTATCTCCGTTGGTCTAATGAAATGTATTCCTTGTTCCCTGCCTTATTTAAGAACACAGCAACTCATTGCAGCTGTATAAGAAAACGTAACAATATAGGATGCAACAGCCAATTAAATTTAGACCCACAGAACCTAATGACCTGTGTTTGAGATGGCTGACAAATATAGCAGAAAAGAAGTACTGAGCTAGGTAGTATAGCATGATGAAAACATCCAAATTTCATAAATTGGCCCCATTACTGTCATATTGCAGAGCTCCAGAAAAATATTTTTGTGAGCTAAGAGTGAGCAGGATGTTCAACAAACACACAAAATAAAAATTTATATTTCCATAATGAAAAAAAATGTTTGAAGTGTGAGGCCATAGTTACTGGAACATAGTGGAAAAGGCCTTTCCAAAGAGGAATTATGTTTGCTAATGAATGACATGATACAGCATAACTGTTGAAGCCATAGAGGCAAAATGACAATTTATATCCCGTTGCTGTTTTGTTTTCTGAGTTGTTTTATTCGAATGTCTCAAAAGTGGTAAACAGTCCTGGATTCAAACTATTCTTGCCATTTCATTCCTACCTGTGTACAAAATGATAGTATGATCATATTGATTCAAGTGGGGAAAAAAAGTGAGAAAACACCGTTTTACTTACAGGGCTTTCTTAGTTTCTTCTTAACAGAAGAGAAAAGAATAAAAGTGTGAACATACCCTGTACCGAATTCCTTCAAGCACAAGTCAGTTTCCCAGAAAGACTGCACCCCACTTTGTTCTCATGTGTTCTATGAGGCTCATCTTAGCATGCTAGTGTTCCTTCCCCAGGAACTCCAGGTCCTCCTTCGGGAACTCTCTTGGTTCTTCTCTGCCTTCATACCACAGCTTTAGTGTACTTTTATTTCTGTCCAAGCTCTGCTCGGGTCCTGTTGAATGGAGTTAGGGGGCAGGAGGTGTGCATTCAGAGTCCTTCACGCAGTGGAGAGACCTGAAGCCAGACTTGGGTCTGGATGAACCAGATGAGCAGTCCAGTTGCCCAGCACCCAGCAAGGGACAAATCTGAGGAAGGACCGGCACAGGTAATCAACTGCAAAAGGGCAAATGGTGATGTGTCCTGAATGTAGCAAAGTGTCTTTCTGCAAGTGAGGATTGGTTGCACCTCCAGGTCCTTGAGGTTGCACCTCCAGGTCCTTTGCTAAAGGGCAGTCTGGAGTGCTCTGGACTGGGCACTTTTTCCTGGCTATGAGCCCAATTCTGCTGTCCCAGAGCCATCCTCTCTCCCTCCCCATCTTCAGGGATTATTCCACCATTTCAGGTAGACAATACGTGTCAGTCCCAAACCTCTGTTCACCTTATGTTGGTGTGCAAAGGCTGGCACTGTCAGAGCTGTGGCTGGGATGTGTCCCCTCGCTATTGTCTCCTTGCTGTGGGCTGGAGGCAGCCAGAGAGCCAACCCAGTGGCAAAGTGATGTCAGACCTGCATGAGCCACACTGAAACCACCCAAAACTGAGCATATGCAGACTTTTAATAAGCTTGTTAGTACTGCAATCAAGATGTCTGGCAAACACCCAGAAATCATAGAATCATAGAATGGTTTAGGCTGGAAGACACTTTAAAGATCATCGAGTTCCAACCCTCCTGCCATGGGCAGGGACACCTCCCACCAGCCCAGGTTTCTCAAAGCCCCATCCAGCCTGGCCTCGAACACCTCCAGGGATGGGACATCCACAACTTCTCTGGGCAACCTGTGCCAGTGCCTCACCACCCTCAGAGTGAAAAATTTCCACCTGATATCTATTCTAAATCTACCCTGTTCCAGTTTGAAGCCATTTCCCCTCATCCTATCACTACATGCCCTTGTAAAAAGTCCCTCTCCACAGCTTTCTTGTAGGGCCCCTTCAGCTACTGGAAGGCTGCTATAAGGTCTCCCTTATAATCAAGGCTTTCCAGGCCAGACCCAGGCACCTACTAAGGCTAGCACTGGAGTGGTAGAAAGCACGAATACCTACCTCACTTTGTCAAATTTGCAGCCTGTCTTTCTAGCTTAAACTGCCAGTAGAGGTGGGTATGGGCTAAAATATCGAAGTTTTTTTGTGCTAATATTGACAGAAGCTTTGCACAGAGAGGTGGACACTGGACTGTGTATTCCAGCAGATGGGAACGTACCACAGGCTTGGACACTACCCAGGTCCTCTGCATGCACCTCCCCCGTACACCAGGTGTTTGCAAAGCAGGCTTTTGCAGTCCTGCCGTGTGAGCAAGGCAGAGAGAAAATAACGGAGTTTCCACGGGTTATTAGTTAAACCTGGCAAAAGCTGACGTCAGTGATTGAACTGTTTTCAAACTCAGGAAGAAAGGGAGGAAGTTCTGATGACAGGATAAAATGTGATCAGAATAACAACGCTCTGCTGAGCAGCTAAAACACATGCAAGGACTCCTGGGAAGTGAGAGAAAAGCTGAAAATACAGCAATTAAGACCTTTACTTAGCAATTAACAGGCAAGTACATGCAATACCTCGTGCCTTTACACAATCAAGTTCGAACAAGTTAAGAGATGTCCTTCAAAAAATCATTGCCGTACAGCACTCGTTGGGATGCATGATAGGAATGTGTTGGTTGTTCCTGTTTTTGAATAAAGGCCAATGGAACTGGATCGGTGTAATCAGATGTGGCATGAGAGAAAACAGCACTCAGTTGAAGGAGTGTTTTATAGTGGCATCTAAAAAGCAGTCTTTTGCAAGCACAGCATTGTTTTTCATTGTTTGGGTTTTTAAATTTACTCACTGTAAGACGGCCGCAGATGTTCATGAAAGAGTGAATCACAGAAGTTACACAAATGTTTAGTTTTTCGTGCTTCTTCACTTTGCACTTGTGAGAACGGAGGCAGGACTAAGTATTTGCCTGCAATGCTTTCCAGCAGTTTCAGCGCCCATCCTTTCAAAGGAGCAATTTGGCCCGTCCCATTGTCTCTGCCACATGTCTTGTTTTAGGATGCTAAGGACAAGCAGAATTTGCAGGTTGCTGGTCCTGTCTTCTTTGGACACCATGGGCAGGGATAATTGAAAGAATCTCAGCTAATTTCATCTCATGAAAACTTCTGGCTTTGCTAATCCCTTCTATGACATGGAATGGAGAAACATTAGGGCCCTAAATTAAGTAATGGGTTAGTTAAAATCTCCTCAATGTCAAAAGCAAACAAACAAAATGTAGCAACTATAAATGAAAGCAAGAAAACCAACAAAACTGTATAACAGCTGTTGATGTGGTTAGAAAAAACTACTGTTCTATGAGAAACAATTAAATCAAACAATTAAGCAGGAGGTTGGCATAAGGCAGCTAGTTAAACCCTGGGAGTATGGGAAAGCAAACAGGTTAAGCAGGTTTTGCTGCTCTCTCAATATCCCTGAGGTACCTATGGATAATACTAGGCTTGCTTTGCTGAAGTTTCATTGGAGTTACATCAGAGATGCCAAAAAACTGGCATTATACTTAAGGGAAACCTCCCCCCGCCCCAGACCTTCGTTCTTTACAATTACAAAAACAAAGAAGCCTTTAATAAATGTTTTCTTGCTCAGATTACATAAATGAGAAACTGCTAAAGAGAATTCAGTGGGCAGGTTGATCAGAGGTTCCCCTCCTGCATTTGCGAGAGAATCCTGACGACAGCAACAATCCCCCTTCCCGTACCTAAAGGGGGCGTACAGGAGAGCTGGGGAAGGGCGTTTTACAAGGGCATGTAGTGATAGGATGAGGGGGACTGGTTTCAAACTGGAAGAGGGGAGATTTAGGTTAGATATTAGAAGGAAATTTTTCACTCTGAGGGTGGTGAGGCACTGGCACAGGTTGCCCAGAGAAGCTGTGGATGCCTCATTCCTGGAGGTGTTCAAGGCCAGGCTGGATGGGGCTTTGAGCAACCTGGGCTGGTGGGAGGTGTCCCTGCCCATGGCAGGGGGGTTGGAACTCGATGATCTTCAAGGTCCCTTCCAACCTAAACCATTCTGTGACTCTATGAACTAGCTAATGTCTATTCACTTACTCATTTGGTTCAAGGTCTTCATCACTGCTACAATGACAGTTACTTTCTGTTTTTCAGGGGGCAAGGTAGCTGTACATAGGTCAAAACTATTCTGCCAGAGTGTAATTCTGATTAGCTAACTTTGTTTAATATGTATGCATTTGTGAAACAAAAGCAACAATTCTTGTGCTCATTTTAAAAGTGAAAAGGCCAATCAAGAAGTTTTAAACAAATATAGATATATATATTATGAGAGGAATAAAAGAAACAGGATAGTTTTGAAGTAATATTTGCATACTAAGCTGTGTAGAGATGAAAAATATTCACTGTGTACAGGGGAAAATATGCCTTCTGATTAACTCTACAAAGTGTTAGATAATCTGAGCATCCACCTCCATTCCTCATTATATGAGAGCAATTTACTGATTTATTTTATATTTACAACCTCTCCTTCACTCCAACATGGTGTGGGATAAAGCATGTAATGTTTTTATGGGATCTTCTCTTCCATTTCCATCAATATTTTCCTAATTATTTTAAATATTTCTGTTATAATTTTATGGACCTCATTCAGTGTTTATTTCATATAAACTAGAGAGTTACTTTACATTTACTTCCCATAGCCATTTAAAAAAAAAACAAAGCTGTAAAAGCAAACCAGGGAAAACATGCAAAATATGGAATGGTGTAAAATAAAAACAAAATATACAAGTTCTAACTGGTATCTGTGTCGTGTAATTTTCCTACAGCTTTCCTGTCGTAAAATTAGTTGTTCATATCATTTTATTAGGATTCTGTTCATGAACAGAAGGCGCATCAAGCAAAATTGTTGATCACAATATCTTTGCAATACCATGGAAGACAATCCCTGCAACAGGTGTAGATTACTCATCGAATGGTTTTGCTTCGTTAATGGTGGACATACGTGGTCTGGAAAGGCTTAGCAAGGCAGGACTTGGGACAGATTCCCCAGGTAAGCTCCCTGTGAGAACTGGCAGACATTTCAGCCCTTTCCTTTATGCGACTCTCACTTTTGCGTTGCTTGGTAACCTGCTGGTTTTCACTTTTTGAACTCCCTGGTAAAAACAACCAGGTCACCATCCAATCTGATTGTAACCAGCATCCAAGACCCACCTGGAGACAGAAAAGATAACTGCAATGTCCTTTTCCTCCTCCCTACCCTTCACTGTTTCTCCAAGTTAGAAGTGTTCACACAAGATGATGCTACTCTTTAAGTCACTTTTTAAGATTAAGATCTTATGAAACAGAATAAGGCATATGATGTAATTCTAGATTGAAATGGAAATGCCACATCAGGGTCCATATACATACACAACCTTTAGTTATAACCCCCTGATTGCCTATGCTCTGTCTCTGTCTCTGTCTACTCTCTGAAAGACTGCATGGCTGGCTATATAGGGCCCCCTTGATCCCTCGACAGAAAACTCATGCTCCACCCATAACACATTTTGCCTTTAAACACGCATGCATTTTGCACTCAGCAGCCCCCCGTACACTAAAAGTTGCAGGAAAAGACAAATAAAACCTCTTTCTGAGATGTATTTTTGAGACTCTCCTTGCTCCCTAATAGGATGGGGAAAATTTCTTCTGCTTCAGGAACACAAAAGGGCTCTATTAACAACTCAGCCACAACTTCCTCCATAATTTTGGTGTTCTAGTTGTGCTGTACACCAATTTCCTCATGTTTACAGTTGAGGCAATACTTACCACAAGACAGTGTTCCAAAGATAATAAATTAATGCTTATAAAGCACCAAAATTTCCCAGAAGGATTACACATAGCAAGCACTTGAGATATGCCAAGTTTCCTGTGATATTCTAATTGGTTGAACAATGTATTTTAGAATGAATTATATTTTTCTGGTACAGTAATAATGAATTTTAAGATAATGATTTCTGTAATTTAAATTCCTAGGATGAAACTGTAGATTTTTCAAGTTTCAAATGGCCCCTTAAAAAAACCCCGAACAAACAAACAAACAAACAAGAACCACTTCAGCAAAGTATTTCTTTTGAGATCTTTTGAGAATTAACAGTCTAATTTTAATTTACACTTCTCATATATTATACTTCAACTTGTAGCTCAAGGTAAGTTTCTGATATGATTATCCCAAGGTTGCTTACACTTAAAAAAAAGAAAAATTATGAAAAGGTTGAATTGCCTGGGCCCTCAACACGTTATCTGATACACAACATTGTTCTGAGACTAAGACTGTAGCTGCCTAGGCTATTCCTGACAAGTTCTTGCCTAATCTTTTCTTAAAACTTTCCATTTTGGTTCACTCACTGTTCAAAACTGTCAGAAATTATCATCCCACATTTGAAAAACTTATTTAAATAATTTAATTTGATAATTTAAAGGAACGGCCTAAGGGTTTGGAGGTGTGTGTGGGGAAAATCCAAGCAAATAAAATATATTAAAAAGTTGATAAGAAAGTTGATAATATTTTAGATCTGAAAGTCAGCCCACTTAAAACCTGGCATATCAGAAATCCTAGAAACTGCAGCATGTATTTACAAAATTCTGTTACATAAACCTTTAACAAAGACAGAAAAAGAAATATAATTTACATATTATTCTGAAAATGTTATAGAATTTAAAAAAGTTTTGGAATCTTAATTTATGTTTTAGGTCATCTCTTAAATGTAGTGAAATAATTATTAGATACGAGGGTTTATAAATCATAAAACTATGGTAGACCCCAGGAAAAACTGAAATATTGGTGTGATTTTTCTGAAAATATGGATTAAGTTGTGTTTTTTGCTAAGGGTTTGTACAGTACATGCTAAGTGAGAGATAACTCACACCCCTCATAAATTATATAGCTTGCTGTCAACGACTGTTAATCTGAGATGAAGCTTGACGGTAGGGGTGGAATGTGCAAGCTGTAATGTCTCTCCCAGCATCAAGTATGTAGGAGGTGTTTAAGAAAGAGCCAGCTCTAGCAATGTTGGCACAGGGTGCCTTGTTCTGTCTACTTTTCCTTAATGATACTCTTCAAATTACTTGGAAATTCATCCAACACATGATTAACCAGCACGTTCAGGACAACTAGGTGTGGAGTAAGCTGTATTATAGTGCCTTACCCAAAACTGTATTTCCAAATTATAACATTTTCCTCCTGAGCAGGATCTTGACCTTCAAGACATACCTACACTGTCCTCAACATACTGTAAATTTATACCATGCATATTAATGTGTGAAAGGCACGTTGCTCGCCTACTAGTCTCTCATGACACTCAAGGTGTGTCTTGCTAGTTCTAGCTTGCAGAAGCAAAGAGTTTTCATTGATATGCTACAGGGTGTTCAACCAGTTCTCATTATATCTGCAAACAAACAAGCATGAGTACAGCTATAGATACATATTTTATCCAAGTGGAAGCCATCATATGATAATGCTAATCCTCAGAAGTGACAGTCACAACTACTCTATACACTTTGTTTTTAGAAGAATATCCATGTATCTCATTGTATATAGTATAGGAACATCAACTTTCGTTTCACAATCAAAATGTGACATTGCACCCTTCCAAACCTTTACAGGAATAGAAAACCTGTACACTGAGAATTAGTAATGGCTCAGTGAAAATTCCAGCTCACTAATGCCTCAGGAAAGTTATGATTAACCGTCTATTCTCTTTTGTATTCTGGCCACAAGGTAGCATTGTAGAGAAGCACACAAATGCACTAGTGACTATTTAGGACCACGATTAGTTGGATTAACTTCCAAAAAGACTCACAATGCTTGTGCTCTCTAGGAATGTTGAGAGTAAAAATGTTTGCTGTGGATTCCTATAGTTCCACTATGGTAAAGAGTTGAAGAGCAGAGGGGATTGCTACCATGAGGTAAGTTTGCCTGTGTAATGTAAACCACTGATCTTCTACGTATCCTCTTCTGCTCAAGGTCCAACACCTATAAACAAAGATACAGCTTCATAATTGATATCTAGAATACGTAGATACATTCCTTTTTGTAAAACTCCTCCAATTCCCATCTACTCTCCACTGAGATATTCTCTGTTACCTTCATAGCTTCTCAAGTTCTTTCTTACTTTGATTCACTACACATTCATAAGAGATCTGGCTTAACAACACCTTAACACCCATTTAATCCAGTATGAGTCTCTCATTTTTTCCAATGGTATCATAATTATAGCTTTCTCACTTTGCACAAAGGCATGCATTTAGGTCTTTAGACCTTCTGCAAAAAGAAATTTTCCCGTTAAGCAATGAGTTTTAAGTGTACACAGTCATTGCTCAGTAATCAAGGGTAATGGAGAATTGGGAAAAACTAGATAAAACAGAAGTACAGATAACAGCAAGTACATGAACTACACTGTTAGAGTACATTTAGTACATTCTCTTCTCAAAGAGTCCTGTTTATCCAGTTTTCACTCAAAAGAGGGGTACTTTTACATAACAACAGGCAGAGTTAGAACTGTTAGTATCAAGCCCTCTTTATTATGCATTTTATGGACAGTTCTGTATGTGATATGTACATGGGAGAAGAAGGAATGGGGGAAGGTGTGCTTAATATACAATTTAGATAATCCATTTGGATGAATCAAATTACCTGAAAGCTCTGGTCCCTGTATCTCTTCCTTTAGTACTGGTCCTGCTATTTCTGATGTAAAAGGCGTGTACATATGCCCAGTTTAAAACTAATGCACACCACTTTATTTCATGGCAACTATTTTCTTTTTTGCTTGCAACTCTCTCTCCCATGAGGAATTCCTGGGAGCCAACAGTGCTGTCATCCTCTTTGACCATGAGGCACATGCTCCCATGGTGCTTCAGACATCTCACCTGATGCACATGGTTGTAGTAGTCACATTTGGATGATGTTCTGGACAGAACATGGTGCTCTAACTCTTCATACAGAACTCAGGTTTTGAATCGCTCATCACTTTCAACCCGCTTCTGACTGGAGTAGTTTTGGCTCTCAGTGTTGGTCTTGTGTCAAAGAGCAAGCTTCAGTCAAGACTGCGCAATTTTCTTTCTCAGCACATTCTAACTCCTTGCCTAAGTGATAACTCTGTGTTTCCTCAACATATCTATGAGCTTTGGCCTGTATCCCAGTCATGATTTAGCCTGTTATCACAAGCTCCATTAACCTCAAAAACTTGTAAGACTGGATCTGCTGCCTTAGAGTAGAGATAAACTGCTTTATGGGTGCATTTTTTGGGGTCTCATCTTTTTCAGAAAAATCTGTGTATTTCACACAGAATGGTGTACTCCTTGAATATTTCTGGTTTCCAGTTTCATTGCTAAGTCCTGTGTAGACTGACTATGCCTTATTAAGAGCAAGGCCACCCATTGCCAGAAATAAGATCATCCTCTGACTAACTAGCACTCATCATTTACAGTTATGACCTGGATTGTTATTTAAGTGTCCACTAGTTCTACATTTTTCCAGAGAGTGTCAATCATGCTTTTAACTAATCCAGTAAAGGTGATTTTAGCCGCCTTTAATTACATTAATGTGTTTTGCTTAATCAACAACCAGAGCCAAGAGTACTAGATAGTCCTGAACATAAGCTTACGCACTGGTGTGCAATTGTCCATGCTGCTCAATTGCTAGTGTATTCCCTGCCGCACGCACAAACTGGCTGTGCTTGGGGAAGCTTGTAGCTGTAAGGACATGAGCCATGATGTGCCATTTGCTCGCAGGACCAGGGGACAGCTTCTTGCATATTGTACTTAGCAGCACATACATAGCCAAAGAATCTGACAGTGATCTTCTTCCTTCAGCCGTTAAGTTTAATTGATCACTATCACAAGCCACCAAAGAAGACAGCTAGTTCCAATCAACGTAGTCTGTAGCAGTTCCGTTCCCAACATCTGCAGCCTGTGCCCTTAAAATTAAAAGTGTTAAGTTTTTGTCCACAAAATGGTGCCAGCGCTAGAGGAGGAGAGGGACAGAGAAGCTCATAAGGAGGTTGAGGATCAACACAGGGGCTACCAGGGAAGCCCCTGTGGCCAGGACTGAGCCCTGTCTTTGATCTCCTTGCAGTTTGGACTTGCAGATGAGGGAATTCAGGCTCTTCTTTCCTCCACACTCAACCTGGCTCCCAAGTGACATGTTCTCTTTATTATTAAATAATAATTAAGTCACACATTAGTTATCACAGTTTAATAGCCAAACAATACTAAAAGACTACATCTGGTAACAGTATATTGAATAAAAGGTACTGGCCATGAGTCTGGCTATACAGAGACAGTGAATTGACAGTGTCCACACTCAGGTTGCTGGTAAAAATATTCACTAGTCTTTAGGCAAGAAATGATTCCTGGAATACCCTGCAGAAACATAATGAAGAGTTTTCCCTTAAAATTACAGTTTAAACATAACAAAGTATCTAATCAACACATATCCTGTCAGCTTCAAATTGTTTTAGCCTGTCCATCAAAAAGTCATGCAATGAAATTAAGATTTTCATGTAAGTCCAAGTAAACTAAACCAGCACTATTGCACTAACATTTAGTTGTTTGACAGGATGTGCTTTCAGTGGTTAGGTTTTTAGTATTATGTGATTGAAATTAATTATATTATCATCATCTAGCATTAACAAGGCTTCAGATCATCTTTTATATCATTTTACTCACAATTAATAACTAATTTTCAGGCCTGTCATTCTCCGGTAACGTAATTCAGTCTTCCAAATACGGTAGAACATTATTTTTCTTTGATTTCTATGCTCCTTTGATCAATATCTAAAGATTTAGTTTGGTATAAAAAAGCAGTAAATAAAATCCCTTGCTCCCATGCTACATTGTCTCCTACTGAAGATTATGACACAAAATAAAAGCTTCATCATCTAAATAACTACTCAACAAACATTTAATTTTACGTGTATGATTACCAAAACCTTCCCATGCAAACCCAATACAATAACTGTGATAAAACATATACCATTTTTGCTGTCAAGTCAGCAGTGAGCAATACCAGTGCAGCTTTGCTAATGAGAACTCCTTGGTTTATTTTTCTCTTTCTCTTAACAGTCTGTAAGAGGTTAGTTGCAAATCAGACTTCATTTGCACAGAGGCTATTTCTTTCAGCAAAAGATGTGAAGAAGAGGTGAACAATCATGCAGTTTTCTCGTTTAGGTGGGGCTTCATCCCACAAGTTCTGATTAAAAGAAATGCTGCAGAAGTATGGGTTGTGCTGTGTCTTTTGAAATTTTTTAGGCTACTGCTCACAAGCGTGCTAGATTCGTCTGTTTCTGAAGGTGAGAACAGGGTATTTCTAACTTATTACCTGCCTTCATAATAGAAAAAACATAGTGCTTTGCTCGTCTGACAGAATGAGAGGATTTAGTTCTTCTCTCTCACGGAGAAAAGTCCCAGCCCATTGAAGGGAGCAGGAGTTATGACACCGACTTCATCGAAGCTAGAAATGTATCCTAATCTGCAAGAACACCATCAGAGTGAGACCACAGTTCAAGCCTTTATGCTTAGTTACTTTTATTCAGAGGCCAAGATAGTTATGTTAATTTTAGAAAGATTTTTTAATTTTATTCTTTCAACAGAGAAGGGATTGTTTAAAATGAATATGCAACATTTTCTATTTATATTTACTCTGTTTTTGTTGCTTAACATCTCATTGGTTTCCATTCATCTTAATATACCTTGCAGAGCTGCTATTGCGAAAACTCAGTTGTAAAATACATACAGTGATTTCAGATTGTTTTGCATTTGGGACTTGCTTTTAAGTGCTCAGTGACCTGAATTTTGCAAAGGGCTCAGGACTGTAAGGTAGGACACTGTGGCATCTGAAGGAGGATGGGTTGGCCAGGTGGCTCCCAAGTGTTGTCACAACTGTGTTACAGAATAGGTTGTGTAATTGCGGTTTGCACAGCAGCCTGGTGTTAAAAAGTCAGGTTTTTATTGATCAATAGACAAGTAAACCAGAAAATAACTCAAATAATAACTAAACAGCACTATATGTACAAAAGCAGCAAATTGTCTAAATACAATTAGCATGGTCACATACATGAATGAACTAGCATGATCCGCCTGTCTTTTATAAGTTAAGCTAATAAAGCTGCACAAATAGGTTATATTATTGTGACTAACACAACTCCGTGTCATTATTAGAGCTGAAAGTTGACAAGTTTTCCATCTGGAAAGATGTACCAAATATAACATAATGCACACAACCAGCCTAACTATTTTTACGCAGGAAGTTTCAGAGAGTGGTTATTTTCCATTTCCATAGAAACTGTTGCCTCATTTAACAAGTGCCTTTCTCCACTCCTGGGGATCCTTCAGGAACACACAGTTAATTAGAGAGTGCTCCGCAGGGGCTTTTACCACATTTTGTGATTTTCCCTGTTCATTTTGCACCTCACAAGGCAGAATTCCGTAGGTAACTTTAAAAATCAATGGGTTCCGAGTCTTTTTGGAAAAAAATGCCTGTTTTATAAAATGCCAAAGAGAAGGAAATAGAGATGAAAGAAAAAAAATAGCTACAGCTCACTGATGTATGCTATTATTCTATTGACAACTGTATCATGCAGAAAATTAAATAGAATTAGTTTAAACTGACTTTGGGGTTCATTACTGGTTGAACACAAAACATTAATACAACACTAAGGTTTTCACCCATAAGAGTGTTTCTTTGTATGTATTTTTCATTTGATATCATACTTTTGTCTTCTTTTTTAGTTGCTTTACATTTTTATGAGGCTTTTTCTGAATGGAGTCCAAAATGATAATCCTATACCAGGATTTATAAAAGAAACCAAAAACTTAAATACCATTTAAAAATTGTTTGTAAATGATATGAAGGATGGTTAAAGTTAAGTGTGGCAGATATATCCTACAAAGTCACTTCCTAGTTTGAATATGCCTAAATCTACAATCATTATTAATTTGCTTTGAGAAGGTAACAGGACTGGAGGAAGGGCGGGCACTGGAAGGAGCATATTTGTATATGGGTGGGCAAAGAGAGGGCTGAGAGAGGTAGAGGATGTTTTGAACAGTTTTGGGTGAGGAGGGGGAGAACTGGCAGGACAGAAGGCTCTCTTAAAAGCAGGATGGCAGAGGAGACCTGCGTGGGATGCTGAGCAAGAGATAAGAGTCAGGAGGGTCCAGCCGTCTCTGGAGGTCTTGGTAGGAGAGAGGAGTCTGCATAGTTTCTGAGAGACATCTCCGTAGCAGATTATGGTTGTGTTTGAGGGAGAGACGAAGGCAAGGGATGCTCATTCTTCCCTCCTTTACTCATCAGCTTCCTCCTTTTGTGCTCTTCCAGGGTGTAAGAACAGTCCTCCCCCTTCTTCTCCTTTCCCATGGATCCTTGGTAGGGAGAAGTGGCAGGGCTTCAGAGCCAGCTCTGTCCCCTGCCACTGACTGGTCTCCCCACAGCAACAGCTGGAACTGGAAAGTGGAAAACGTGGGCTTGGATACTTTCAGGCCAAGGACAAAAATCTTCTCACTTCTGGACAATGGTTTTAAATACTAGGCCACTTATATATTACTGGGGAAGAGGGTAACTCTTTTTTTGGGAAAAAAAACCCCACAACAAGTTTCAGATTTTTGTGAAAGAGAAGATGTTTTCAGCACTATAAATCCAGAGTGCAGAAGGCACCTCCTATCTGCAGGTCACTGGTCAATAAATGTCCCAGACAGACTGTCCTTGACATTCCCTGTCTTGGCTAATTCCAGTCTCCTCTGCGCATTGCCTTCTGAACTCTGCTCCTGTGACAGGCTGGAGACACACAGGGACAGCTTTTGATCCTGCTATAGCAACCAGATAAATAAGCCCCTTTGGGGAACTTGGGCTGAGGAAAAGTAGAATTTAGTGTAATTTAATCTTCCCATTAGGACATATCTTAAAAGTTTTTAGAAAAGCGATTCCTTCATTTTGTCTACATAGTTTCATTGTGTATGAAAATTAAATTTTATTAAAGGAAATACAGCGTGCTGGTCTCAGTATCACTGAGAAATCAACTGCATGCTG
The DNA here is from genome assembly GCA_017639485.1 of Pluvialis apricaria. NCBI lineage: Eukaryota > Metazoa > Chordata > Aves > Charadriiformes > Charadriidae > Pluvialis > Pluvialis apricaria. Next base: position 102,810,863 of record CM030009.1, read on the forward strand.
TGAACATCCAGTGGAAACTGTTACTAATGTAGACAGCATTTAGCCAAAAAGAGAGCAATAGGGGCCCATCCTAGCAAAAAACATGAATCTCAAGTTACTCCAATCTCACAGTCACAAATGCTTCCAAGCAAGCTAACGCCAATCTCCATCACACAGCTATTGTCGAGGAACATTAAATGGGAACACTTGATTTGAAGAGTTAGTCTAGCAGAAGGAACTCCACTTAGCTATGACTCTTAGAGATACTGCTGCTCACTGCTCCCCATTTTCTCTGTGTTCCTCTTCCTTCTCAAAAAGCATGAGCAGGACAACAATGCTTTGCTCATTATCCCTTTTTGCAGCAGGACCTGTTTGTACTGGGAAAGGTAAAGTGACCTCTATTAACTCATGACTCAAGCGAGCAGTTACTTCATCAGAGTTTTGAAATGACTGGCATTAGAAAAGCCTCTGCGTCTCTCAAGAGGCTCTGTTATGTGAGCAAAGAAGGCCTGAGGTAGACCCTTCAAAAGCTCTCTACCTTCCTGGCTCAGAGTATGAGTTGACAACTTACCACTTGCGATAAGTAAGTCTTCATCTTTATTATGATATGGACACAAATGATGTTTCTGACAACATATCACAGAATCATAGAATGGTTAGAGTTGGAAGGCATCTCAAAGATCATCGAGTTCCACCCCCCCTGTCGTGGGCAGGGACACCTCCCACTAGACCAGGTTGCCCAAAGCTGCATCCAGCCTGGCCTTGAACACTTCCAGGGATGGGGCATCCACAACTTCCCTGGGCAACCTGTTCCAGTGCCTCACCACCCTCAGAGTAAAGAATTTCCTCCCGATATCTAACCTAAATGAACCCTCTTTCAGTTTGGAACCATTACTCTTTGTCTTTACTATATTTCCTGATAAAGAGTGCCTCCTCATCTTTCCTGTAGGCCTGTAGGTGATCTGTAGGTGATCTAGGCTGTATCCTTTTAATCTCTCCAAAACAAACTCCCTGTCTTTCTAGCCATAGAGGATGTAACTCCTGGAATTTAAAAACAAAGTTTTAATATAGTCAGATCAGGTTTGATTAAGCAGCAGCATGTTTGGTCTTTACAGTTTCGTTCTCTCAAGCCTGCTCTCATCTGAACCATTATGGTATGTAAATAAAGCTATACTGGCATGATGTACCCGCAGGAGATTGTGAGTACATTCTGCTCATGGGAGTGCTGAAAGTTAAGGAACTGAACTGCAACCATTTAAATTCATCACAAACTCGTAATTATCAATTGTGCCACATAACGTATACAACTCAGCAGAGTTTATTAAAATGAAGAAAATATGCAGGTAGATTTAAGAATAATTGTTACTAAAGTATATCGTATTAAATACAATGCAAAGGGTAATTTCTCTCCATTGGGTATTGTATAGTTCTTTGTAGCCATGAGAGAGGAAAAGAAAACCTCCCAAAAAACTTGCTTGAGGCATTTCTTTCTTCTACATCCATTGTGAAATCTTTTCAGCTCTTGGCAGGAAGTTTGACATTTGCATACAAAGCCAAAGAAAATAGTTACAATTTTATACATTAAAATAAAAAAGAAAGATATGAGAATTATAAAAAAAGAAGACATTTGGCACACACTAAGTTTTGATCTATAATATGCGATGGACTGACATTACAAGAAAACAGATGCAGTTCAGTTTCAAAATCATTTGAATGGTCCACTTGAGGATTCTAGAAGATAGTAAAGAAGTCAAGTAATTAAACCATCTCAAACAATGCTCAAATGTTATTTCCCAGAATTGTGAAACCCAGGGAGTGAAATCTGAATTTTGTTGTTAACTAAGTGGAGTCTTTCAGGACATGCTGTATGTATTTCTCAAAATGCTACAATAAATGCAACCTCATTCTGAAGCACCAAAAAATATCATCCTTGACTTTCAGCTGGAGAAACATCTGAGCAAGTGATGACTAAAGATCCCAGTAGAACTGAAAAAAAAAAAAAAAGAAAACAAAGTTGAACACTCTTTCATAGCTCCCATGTAGAAAAATGCAGAACAGAAATAATCAGAAAGCATTTGTATTCTAGAGGTGAGTGGAGTAAGGTCAAATCCTCAATAAGTATCAAAAACTGGTAAGCTGACTTTTAAAACTATTAAGAACTGAGGACAAAACAGAAATTTCATTATTTTCCGCCAGTTTGTGATGGTTCACACACATCTTAAAGATTCAGTACAATCCTGACCATATATATCAACAAAATAAATCAAAAGGGTAAAAATAATGTCTGAAGATGTGAAAGAGCTTGAAGAGTTACTAAGAAAAATAAAACTCATTGGTTAAATGTGACAAGAAGATTATGATAAAGATCTGGAAAATCGCAAACAGCAGAGATTTGGAGGAAGTGAGTAGGAATGGATAATTCACTATTTGTCACAATAGCTTGGGGACAAGTAATGAGATGATGAGCTGGCAGATTTATAGCTAAAAAGAATTACTTTTTTCCTGCACAATGTATAATAAAACATAGAACTCATTGACAAGACATATTAGAGAGGACAGATTATAATGAAATTCAAGCAAGGAAATAAATGGAAGATAGGTCCATTGCTGAGCACTAAAACCATTGCTATTTCCAACATAAAATATCCTTGAATAACCAGAAGCTGGAAGGATTTTCTATGAAGAAAATCCCTTTGTCCATGCATAGTACTTCAATACTCTTGCTCTAATCAGGCACCTCTGACCAATGGATCAAAGACCACCTGGAAATAAAAAAATCTCTTGGTTTGTGAAGAACTACAGGACTAAACTAAATGACTTATGAGACAACAAATAAGAAGAACAAAAAGAGAAAACTAGAGGTTTAAAACAGTAAAATCAGAGATGCATCTGGTTTGTACATATCTTTTCACAAAGGCATTGAAACAGGTAATATTATGGGCCAGCCTGGAGGCAAAACAGAACCAAGGACATGCAGGAGGCCCGAAGACGTGCAAAATAACAGGGCCAGGACACTAGGTCAGCACTGTTCCTATCCATACCATTTCATTCCCAGCAGGCTTCCAGGCACGGCAAGGATAGTTTTAGGGCTTGAGCAGCTATCAGACAATGCCCAGGAAATGTCTGAGGAACAGTACAGAATCATAGAATCACAGAATGTTTAGAATTGGAAGGGATCTTAAAGATCATCTAGTTCCAACCCCCTGCCATGGGCAGGGACACCTCCTACTAGACCAGGTTGCTCAAAGCCCATCTAACCTGGCCTTGGACACTTCCAGGGATGGGGAATCCACAACTTCCCTGGGGAACCCATTCCAGTGTCTCACCACCCTCAGAGTAAAGAATTTCCTCCTAATATCTAATCTAAATCTACTGTCTTTCAGTTTGAAACCATTACCCTTTGTCTTTATCACTAACACTCCCTGATAAAGAGTCCCTCCTCATCTTTCCTGTAGGCCCCCTTTAGGTACTGGAAGGCTGCCATAAGGTCTCCCTGGAACCTTCTCTTCTCCAGGTTGAACAACCCCAACTCTCTCAACCTGTCCACATGGGAGATGTGCTCCAGCCCTCGGATCATCCGCGTGGCCCTCCTCTGGACCCGCTCCAACAGGTCCATGTCTTTCCTGTGGTGAGGACACCAGAGCTGGATGCAGTACTCCAGGTGGAGTCTCACCAGAGTGGAGTAGAGGGGCAGAATCACCTCCTTCAACCTTCTGTCCATGCATCTTTAGATGCAGCCCAGGATACGGTTGGCTTTCTGCGCTGCAAGCATACATTGCTGGCTCATGTTGAGCATGAGACAGGGATTATTTCCAGTATGAGGTCTGGACAGAGCTGAGTGTTTGGATCTGGGAAGGCAGTTTAGCTATGGCAAGCTTCACTACACCACTTGCCCTCAGGGCCACACAACAGGCCCTATTTTCTGGTATGGATATATGTGATCACAGGGATTCCCATTAAGCTTTTTGGTAGAGTGGATGGGCTGCTTGCTCTTCACCAACTCAGACAAGGCTGGGCAATAAATTCCCAAGACTACAAAATCCTTAAGGATATAAGATGAAAAGCTGAGAAGAATATAGCCAGGATCTCAGTAGAATGCTACTGAAAAAGAGGTTGCACTATAACATGCTTCCTTGTAGCTGTATGCAAGTGTCTTCGTGTCGCCACAGAAAACAGAACTAGAGGACAGAGGGGTTTGTCGGTATTGTTCAAAGCTCAGTGGAAATAAAACCCACACCACTGTTCTTGGGCCAGGAGTAAGGAGGATGGGCATGGATAGAAAACAAGTGTTTTCATGGCTGATGGTAACTGGCAAGTGGGTTATTCTGTCTCTTCAAAATACAAGGTTGTGGGGTTTGGATTTTTTTTTCTATCTTAGGTTGCACTGGATTCTGCAGGTGTCTTAAACATCCCTGTAGGAGAGGAAGTTAAAAGGCCTGACCTGCTTCCACACTTCTCTCCTCTTTAAGACCATGCAAAGTCATAGTTCTTACTAGAGACTATATAGAGCATGTGCCTATTTACCTCATTTATCTCAGCATTGCCTTTACACTGGCTGAATATCAGGCAGTTGCCCCACCTCCAGCCATAATATCTATAAGTATTTTTTTAAATTCAAGCTGCAGCCAAAATGATGGATCTTTTAGAGAATATATATATTCTTATATGTATGAAAAAGATTCATATAAACAGTCATTTCTGCATCAAAGTTGTGTTCTCATTTAAAATTCACAGCAAAAAGCAAGGGAAATGCAAGCCTCTCTTTGAGCCTCCACCCACAAATTGATGACTCTATACAGATCAACAGAAGAAAATCCTGTTTATAATGAACATATAACAGTGGTGTAGCAACTGTGACACAGATCTTTGTGTAAAGAACAATATATTTCTATGCAGCCTGATAACCACCCAGGCTTGTCCTTGCCTTCTTTATCTTTACAGCTTGATCCAAAACTACATACTTGACAATCAGGCCACTGCAGAGGGTCTACTGGGCCTATGGGCTTTGCTTTTAATTTAATTTCTTTTTGAAAAGGAAAAGTAATAGTATCTCCCAAGCATATTCAATTTTTGACATCAGGGTAAGATCTTTAAGTCAATTATGTCAATCCATGACATGATTTGTCCTTACTAGTTCAAAGGGCAAAAATGTATAACCACTGTCAACTTTTAAATAGTCAACACTACTCACCAACAGGAATGGGTTGATGTGAAGCACCTGGAGCTGTTGCACAGTATGCATGCCAGAGTTGTCTCTGCATCCCCACGCTCAGTTAAGAAGAGAGTTCTGTTGTCATCAGAATGGCTACAGCTGAATAAAGCAGGATTAAAGCTGAGGTTGTGGAAAATCAAGCAGCAGCATCAGAGCTACGTGCATGGCCAGCAGGTTCAACCAGCCATTTCCAGCAGAGATGAGCACAGTGAGAAAAGATGCCATTTATGTATGTAACTGAGAGGATTTTTTAACTAAGGTATCTATTGCCCTCCTTGTGGGTGTGATGGTAGAAATGGACAGTAAGAATTTAAATGGCTAACCTGGTCACAGCCATTCAATATTATTAAAGAGCATAATCTAAACTTAAGAAGAGCTCCTTTGACCTACTCATTCAGCTTTCTTAGTTCCAAGATCCACATAAAGGGGGAAAGAAAATTGCATTTTCAATTACATGTACTTGAAGTGGATGAATATTGATGATGGGTTTTTATTGAATTTATTAGGGGTGTTAGAGACATGCAGAGAGTCAGATTGTGAACCCCAAAGCCAGAGGAGTTCTTTCTCATAGGCCCACTAATTTCAGTAGGTTTTTCTCTCTGAAGAAGGACCTACCATCCTAAGAAATAACTGCCTGAACTAGCTCAAATTGCATCATTTTGACTCCTTTGGACAGCTAAAAAAAAAGAAAAAGGAGCTACTTTTTAATATGTTTAATGTTCATTTCTACCAACGGGTGTGGGAGAAGCCATCCTCTGAGTACGTTTTATTTTGTGGTGACCCAAAATAGCAAGTGCCAAAGCCAAATAACAAGCATACAAACCCATTGATGAAAGAAGTCAGCAGAGTCCCATTTTATTGAAAGAGAGGAGGTGTTAATTACAGACCTTATGGTAACTGAGCTGCCATGAACTAATAAGTATAATATTCAAATTCAAATGGTGCATTATTTCCTGATTCTTATGCGTTCGGACATTTAGACTAAGGTCAAGATGGACAATATTTTTCTTTTTACCTTAAAAAATGTTTTCCTTCACTTCATGTTAAAGGCTGTTTTATCTGCAAATACAGGGGAGAACATAAGGCACTAAAAGAGGCAATTCAATCTTATCGCAATTAAAACTATCAAAATACCCATAGACCTGGAGACAAAAGCAAGCTTGAAGCTGACATGCTACATCAAGAGAAACCAATGCAGCTCCAATCAGTAGTATCAATTTTTCATTAGTGTGCACAGCAAGCCTGGCTCTGGTTCCGGTGGAAAGTGCTGGACCCGGTGGCCAGATCTTGCCCCAGGGATCTAAGGCCCAGGTTAGTTTTCTAGGATTTAGGTGCCAGCCTTCCTTCACTGGTTTGGAGAAATGCCACTTCATTGCCACAGCAGCTGCAGGCACCTATGTTCCTCTTGGACAATGTGCTCAGGTGCCTCAGCACTGCTAGGGAGTAGGTTCAAGTGTGCTTCTCTGTTGGCTGCACTTTGCCACAGGTAAAGGCTTACTCTACCCAAGCCTATTTATCATTCTGGTGAGGCAACCCTGTGCCCAAGTCTCTTTGAGACCTCAGTCTGCCCTTCGAACATCTGTGATGCTAATTATATAACAGCCATGTGAAGTTTAGTCTATATTTGAGTAGACTAAGTCTATATTTGAGTAGACTAAAACTGAGACAATGTCTTGTCACTGAAACCCCTTGAGTTTTCCTGTACACAGCCTGGTTTGTGAGTGTGGGATTCATCTCAACTCGTTGCAGCCACGTAAATGTTAAACTGCCAATCTAAGCTACATCACCTCAAAGACACTTCCAGAAGATGATTCAATCCCCATACCATGAACACCTCTCAGATGTTCTTTTCCCTCTGTTGATCACAGAAGGAGCTCAGGTGCCTCACTTAGGCTATGATGAAGTAAAAAAGGAAGAATTTAATGTTAGGGTTATTTGATCTTACACTTTGGTTTCTTGTAATTTATTATGTTTTGTGTATAAATTAGGTTCTCTATGGGAAGTGCTGGTTGTTTTGTTACCAGTGGTCATTAATATACTTGGACAAGTAATATGCTGTCATAACCTCAATAGTAGAGAAAGGCACCTTCAAATATGGAAACTTAAACCTGTAGTGTCTGAAATATTGGTGCTTGTTTCAAATATTACATCTGGCTAGAAGTAGACTATTTTAAAGCACATTTTTTTAAAAGAGCAGAGGAAAGCAGCAGGTCAAACCACAAGAGAGAGTACAGTGAGTGGGAAGGATGCAGCTTTATGTTGATGATAATTTTATCCTTTCAAGCTCGTGACTTGCATTATCCTTTCTACAGCTAAAATTCCATTGTGTTTATGTTAGTTAATCAAAAAATACAAGTCAGTTGTTTTCCCCATAGGCAAAGGAATTTTCGTGAAGGCATTTGAGCTACATAGTAAAATTCAAATGCATTGAGTTAGCTGTTGATTTCCCTTAAATATCTAAACACACACACAAATAAGCTCAGAACCTTTTCTATTAGACAATGGTCACAAAGTAATTAAAAATTAGTTATCAGAGCTTCATTTTTCCTGTAATTTATTCTGTAATTCTTAATAATGATACAGTGGAAGAAGCTTATTATTACTTTAAATTAATTAAATAAATATTGCTTATGTCACGTAACCGAAGTTTGAGCTTAGTTTAGATTTGCAGAGGTACTTAAATTCTATTTTTGTTACCATTTCTTCTGTCCCATGCTGTTCTTCAGAAAAAAACCTTAACATACTGTTATGGACACACAAAAAAGGGAAGATTCAAAATGTGCAAATAGAAAGAAGGAGCATGATTCCCACTGATTTTTAATAAGTTTGATACCTAACTTCTATTTATGTCTTTAAAATATTTCCTGAAGTGATTTAGAGAAAACAATCTTCAAACCCTGGCAAGTACAAGCAAACTTTGTGCATGCAGGTGAGGATTTTAAACCTGCATGCTATTTTGGTAGTCACTCAGCCTGCTTATGCATCTTATCCCAGCATTTAAAAATAGATTTGCCCTTCTGTCCTCATGAAAGAAAAAATAATAGGTTAGTTATCTTTGGTTTTCCTGCCCCAAATCCAAAGTGCATGGGAAAACTCATGCTGAGTTTTTGGTAATCCTTATTTCACAGCTGGTACCCGGCACCAGGGAGGGCTGTGCTCCACTGCCTTGTAAAAGTACTGTTCAAGACATCCCTTGTTGAGCGAGGGCTGGGTGTTGAACATTACCATGGTGATGACCAGCAGCAGAGTCACAGGCAGCCAGGACACACAGTTTCTATGGCGAGTTTGACACGAGACTGCATTCAGGAGAAATAAAACTAGTGCTAACAGCCACATCTTACCCAGTACTTTTGCAAGGTCAGTGAGCTGCTAATAACTGGAGCAGAGACTCTATCACTCTGTCACAATATCAGTATTGCTGTATTCCAGTTTGACCTCACACATACATGCATCTCTCTGGCTAGATTTATGCTGTCAGATGTGGGGTTTGACGTTCCGTGGATGTAATGTATCACTGAGGCGAGCTCAAGGACATCAGGGCTGCAGGCTAACAAAATGCAGAGTCAGGTGCCATTGTTTAGGGAATATGAAAGCAAAAGGTTCACACCTTGTTATTTTTTTGTTACCAGTACCTCCTTCAATGTAGCTGACATATGGCTTGAGGTATCTATTCTTGTTATTTCATGCTAATGTGTCATGAGAGTTTGGCTTTTATGATTTAAGTGCACCTACTATCAGAGGTCCACTTCTGTCCTGCTCAGTCCAGATAAATCACACCTGAACTCCCCAAAACTTTCTGAGAGGGATCAAATAATATGGGAGCTATAACTTTTTTTTTGTAGTCCTTTGTGGGGCATGTTTTGGAAACGAGAGTAACTTCAGCCCCGACCAGCCTAGATTTTATCCTCAAAGAAAGTATTTGAGAGAGCTCCCATTTGCCTCATCAGTCAGAAAGAGTACTGGTTATTAATGGTCCATAGCCAACAGAATATGCCCATGCTCTCCCTCCCAGTCCTTTCTGTGGTGCCACGTTTCAGACAGAAGTGTTTCGGATGCTAGCAGCTGGCAGAGGTGAGGAGTTTTTTTGAGGAATTATGTATATACTAACACATTGATTATTTGCATTCTTTAGGATTCATTGTAGAGTTTGCCATCCAATTGGAAGTTGATAGATCATTTTTCTTCCTGGTGTTCTTGATCTGATTTGAGACACTTCTAACAGAAAATGAGATATTTTATTCTGTATAACTACATTTCCTTAGCAACAGTTTTAGACCTGCCCATGCCCAAGTGGGCATTCAGAGCCCTCATCTACTTTAGACCTGAGTCATTGCTGAGTTTCCCCCTGTGATATGTAACAAATTCTTTATTTCTTTGTTAGCTGTCTTGCAGATATTGCTTTCTCACTAGCTATTTAGCATGAACTACTTTCCTGTTTTATGTGATTCACTTTATGAAAATGATTTATTTCCCGTTAAATCCTTTCTACCAAAAAACTCAAGTCAATCATAATACGATTAATTTTATCCAAAGCCTGTGGTTTTGACTACACAGTGTTTAATCAAATAAAGGATGATATTTCATAAGTAACATTATTTGAAATTAGTCTGATAAGCAGAGCAACTGGAGGAGCCAGAGAACAGAGCAATAAACAGGAAAGGGCGTTGTGACAAGTAATGCCAGGAAGTAAAGGCTATGATGGAATCTGAGGCAGCAGCGGAAGCAACCTGAAAATTTAAAGATGTGTTTTCCTCGAGTATGTGTAAGCTAGTCATACAAAAGAATTATCAGCTGACATGTCTTCAAGTTCCATGTGCTCTGAAAAACAGAGATAGAGCTGAAGAAGAATGGGTTGTTGAAGGAACAACAGAGAAGAGATGAAGTTTCAGTGACAACTGAGTCCTTGCAGATACCTGCTGAAAAAGAAAGCCTGGAAAACAGAACCACAGAATCACAAAATCTCCTAGATTGGAAAAGACCTGTATGATCATCTAGTCCAATCATTAACCTAACACTGACAATGCACCACTAAACCATGTCCCTAAGCACTATATCTACACGACTCTTAAATACCTCCAGGGATGGGGACTCCACCACTGCCCTGGATAACACGTTCCAATGCCTGGTGACCCTTCAGTGAAAAAATTCTTCCTAATATCCAATCTAAACTTCCCTTGGTGCAACCTGAAGCCATTTCCTCTTGTTCTATCACCTGTTACTTGACAGAACAGGTCGACTCCCACCTCTGTGCAACCTCCTTTCAGATAGTTGAAGAGAATGATAAGGTCTCCCCTGAGCCTCCTTTTCTCCAGGCTAAACAACTGCAGTTCCCTCAGCCGCTCCTCATAAGACATATGCTCCAGACCCCTCACCAGTTTCGTTGCCCTTCTTTGGACATGCTCCAGCACCTCAATGTCCTTCTTGTGGTGAGGGGCCCAAAACTGAACACAGTACTCAAGATGTGGCCTCACCAGTGCTGAGTACAGGGGTAAAATCACCTCCCTGGTCCTACTGGCTACACTATTCCTGATACAGGCCAGGATGCCGTTGGCCTTCTTGGCCACCTGGACGCAATGCTGGCTCATGTTCAGCCAGCTATCAGTCAACACCCCCAGGTCCCTCTCTGCTGAGCAGCTTTCCACCCACTCTTCCCCAAGCCTGTAGCGTTGGCGGGGGTTGTTGTGGCCAAAGTGTAAGACCCAGCATTTGACCTTATTGAAACTCATTCAGTTTGCCTTGGCCCATTGATCTAGTCTGTCTAAATCCCTCTGCAGGGCCTTGCTACCTTCAGGCAGATCAACACTTCCACCCAGCTTGGTGTCACCTGCAAACTTACTGAGGGTGCACTCGATCCCCTCATCCAGGTCATTGATAAAGATGTTAAACACGACTGGCCCCAGTACTGAGCCCTGGGGGACACCACTCATGACTGGCCGCCAACTGGAATTAACTCCATTCACCACCACCTGGCCAGAGATATGTGTTCATATGTGACAGATATGTGTTCAACAACAAAAGGTTTATGAGCAAGGCCAAGGAGTGTGGTAGCTGTTGGAGCAAAGAGAGCTGTTGACTGTCAGATTAGATAAGAGGATTAACCCATGTTACTTCTGCTTTGACACAATCACAATGAGTCACAGAAAGCCACCAACTTCAGCAACAATCAGGGTGGTATTAATGTTTTTAATGCCAAAAATAAGTATTCTGAAACACAACAATCTTTGTGCCTGCCAGTTGTTCTACCATACTTAAGAGGATGGATAGAGAGGGAGACCTACTGCATGAATAAGCAGGAAACTGTCCCTTAAGCATACTTTTTATTTTATTTTATGTGTATTTTACATTCCTATATGTATATCCCAAATATATCTGAGGCACTTTATTTTTCTGGTTAAACTTCATTCATTGCCTTTAAATCTGTTGTGTATTTGAAACAACAGTAGGACTTGTGTGTTCCTTATAAAAATTGCTTAAGCATGACAAAGTATCCTGTGAAAATATTTGGCATCGAGGAGTATTTTGTAGGAATACCATAATTACCTTTTAAACAGCTTTCAATTCAAGAAACCAAACAAACCAAGTTAAGCCTGTTAACACCAGATAGATATCTTGTGTCAAAGCCAGGTAATTTCTTTCCATTAACTATCCAATGAACTTCCCAGTTACATCTATCAAGAAATCAGTTGGGTGGTTTTTTGTTTTGTTTTGTTGTTTTGGTTTTTGTTTTGGTTTTTTGGTTTTTTTTTTGTTGTTATTGTTTTTGCTTCCAAAGCAACTAACAGCACAAAAGAGTAGAGAAGATAATAAAGAAAGTTGTAGGGTAGCATAGGTTTCAAATCAGAAACAAAGGTGCTTCTCTGGCAGGTCTGCAGGGAAAAAGTGAAATTGAAGGGGGAGAGTAAGTTTTGCACAATAGTGTGGCCTCTGAAACCAATTTGAGTCAACAGAATTCAACAGGAGCTTCAAAGGCTGATTTCAATGATGACCCACTGTCCTGTGAAATAATAATACAGTCACCTGGCTAGTTTTGCAGGAGCTATTAGTAGAAGTCTTCTTGAAAGAAACTAAGGCTTTTCAGTCAAAACGTATTTACTGGTTACTGACTCACTGACTGATGACAAAGAATTAAGCACACACCAAACCCATCAACAGACAATTTGGTTTTCTTATGAAACAGGAACATAAATACCAGAGAAATAATAGACAAGTCAGAGAAGTTTCCTACTTTCTATTACAATGAAAGAAAGGAAGCAAATGTTGTTTCTGAATAAAATTGTGTTGGCTCTGGTATTCAAGAAATAAGAGTTTTCCTCATGCACTGTTGAACTCTACTGCTCAAAAGCCTTGGAGGGGATCTAGGTAAAAGTGTAGGCAATATGTAGCCTTTTTACACAAACACTCAAGTTTTAACTTGCAATAAAACTGCAGATACTTAAATGACTTTAAGAGTTCACTTAATAGTTCATTTTTTTGGCTATGACCATGAACCTGCTATGACTTTCTTCCACTGGACCCATTTTGCATAACTCATTAGGTTTCAATGTATCCTTGTTAATCTGTAAAGATTCCTTAACTACCATCCCCTATCTACTCAGTCATGATGGACTTTGCCTAAACTTCCCCCTTCCTTCTTTGTACAAGCTTCTTGCCACGTCTTATGTATCCTTAGATGCTTACTTTGTTTATACATGGATTTTGGTTCATTATCTGTCAAAAAACATGGATTTCTTTGTCCTAAACTGTCTCCTCTATGAGGTATTCTGTCAGTGTTTTTTAAAATAACACCCCTACTGCTATTTGAAACAATGCCCATAATGCTTAATATTGGCAAATTCCCAGTTTACCACCACATTCCCAGAGGTATTTTGTGCAGTTTTCAACTGAAAGCAAGAGTCTCAATTTCAGGAATATGCAGCATGGGAACAAAATATCAAAATAAGGTCGTCTCAAAGGCACAGCTGCAATGACAGCTTGATTTCTTCAAAAGAAGCAAGATACTCGTGTTTTCATTGCTGCTGTGTTCAAAGCCTCATTGTTCTAAAAGAGGTTTTTACAATTAAGTTTGGAGAGACACATGACATGGGGTTTTTTTTACATGTTAACATTAAAACTTTGTGCATACTACAATGCAGACCTTGACTTCCATGGGGAATTTTGCCCAGCTGAGAGTTAGAATTCCATTTCTCTAGCCCAAGTTTCCTAATGATTTCCTCTATTTCCAGTTTTCAAAGTTCTTCTGCATCTGTCCCTGACTAATACTTATTAGGGTGCTCTCTTTAAATTCTCATTTGCTCCACCAAGTGTTTTAAAGGGTGCCAAGCACACGACCCAAATTTTGTGTGCTGCTTCTGCCACCTCCTGTATATCTGTTTAATCTCTGACAGGTTTGCAAAAAGTGGGAGAGGAGGAATAATTTAATATTTATCAGCAAAACCAATTTGAGACTTGAAACAACACAACCTACCGATTCTTCCTCCAGGAAAAAAAAAACAACCACAAAACTCCTGCTCATCATAAACTAGTTGTATAGATTAGATATTTAGATGAAGAAAAAGCTTTTCATCTTTTGGGGGTTGGACTAGATGATCTTCAGAGGTTCCTTCTAACCCTGACCATTCCGTGATTCTGTGATTTTCACAAGTGGGAAGTATTTAGCAAAAAATGCAAGATGGGAAATATTTGAGGAAAATCCTGGTTTCGGAGGTCAGCATGTTATTTCCTTGGTGCAGGGCATTATGGTAGAGAGATTTTACAAAATTAAATGAACAATGACAAATTTGCTGGTTCCACACTGTTTGAAATGAGTGTTTACAGTTACTGCAGAGATCTTTCTAGAACTTAGCTGTGATTGGTTTTACGAGGCCTTTCCGGTTCTATTAAGTGAGCTAAACACAGACTAAGAACTAACCTAAAGCTCATTGAAGTTATTATAAGTTATTTATCTGCTGAGGCAAGAAATCAAATCTCCCTTTCCTTCACAAGTTTCTGGTCACCTACCAATGAACTTTTTCTTGCTCATTTACAAGAATTCTCCTGAGCTTCCCTAGCAAAAGGCTTCACTCTCAGAGAAGACAACCTTCCCTCCCATTAATCAGCTTCTCTCTGCGCGGAGGGAAAGCTCGTGTACAGCTTCCTTCTGAGAGCTCCAGAGAGACAAGAAAAATTCCATTAAAAGGAAAGAGGGGAGGAGGAATTTGCAAATGCATGGAGGACAAGCGCGAAACTGCAGTCTCCTCTTCTGCTGCTGCTTCCTGAGGACAGGCCACGTTGATTGGCTGTAGACCGCAGCTGTTGTCCTGCTGTTCAGAGAAAACCAGGGAATAACAATAAGCATCTAAACAGTAATTCAAGAAAAAAATAGTCATTTGAAGATGCCACTATTTTTAGATAATAAAAAAAGACTGTCTCAAATGGTTCAGAGGGGCTATATGACTACTGATGTTGTACGTGCTCCAAGGATACAAGAGAAAATCAAATTTTCCTACACGAGACCCAAAAACTGCAGGAAGTTCATCTTTTAAAAAGCAGCTTTTTCAAAAAAGCTATATACAGAACTGTGACTCACCACCACCTAAGTAGTTTAAGAGAAGTTTAAAGAAAAAAGCAAATAAACAAACCCAAGCCTAGTGTCTTGCTCTCTCTCCCCTCACACCTCTGCCTTTCTTCCCCTCTTCCCAGGAAAGATTCAGAGGAGTTTATAACGGTGAAGAAGCAGAGCCCCATAAAACTTTAAAGAGGCCAACAGCAAAAGCTGCTTTGTATGTCTCCATAGCCCCCTTAAGGTCTTAATTGCTAGTCACGTTAAAAGCTCTCCGTACAGACTCTAATTGAAAATGAAGTGTAGGAGAAGTGAAATCTACCCTTATTTAAGTCAGTGGGAGTCTTATCATCAACACTGACAGCAGCAGAATTTCACACAGGGTATTTACGGTTGCCATCCTGGTAAATAGCTCAGCACCTTTTTTAACACTCAGCTGGAAACTTTCTAGCAGCACAGTACGACCAGATCTTAGAGCCTGATCCTTGCTGTGTCATATAATCACAGTGAAAGTAAGCAAATCTATATAGACAGAGGTGACAATAGTTACATGTTTGTAAGATTGCTTGGACTTTTACAAATGGGAAGCACTAAGTGACTCATGTGAGCATTATTACACAGTGCCTTGCATATAGGTGACCCCTAAATTTTTTGCACACTTCAGTTCTATGAGAATTTAAAATTATGTTTTGCACTGCTCACTTTTTACAGCCATAATCCTTTTGACTATGGCAGGTTCCCTTTCAAGTCTGAAACACAGTGAAGACCATTTTGTACTTCTTTTTTTGTTGCATGTTTATATCTACTTACTGTAATGCATATTCAAATAATAGTGAAATAAAATGGACAACCTAACTGGAATTGTCAGTTTGAATGTTTACAGCTTTCTAAAAAACAAAAAGCTGCAAATGATGAAGATTCAAGAGCAAAAAAGAAATTGTGGCAAAACATTTTGATCAGAAAGCAGATACTGTGAGGTATTAAAATCAGTCACCTGTTTAGAAAATATGCTATCTAAACAAAAATGCACTGTTTTCCTTTCCTAAACAGCTATGCGTGATTGTGCTTAACATCTTCCCCCCCAAAACAAGACTGAGAAGGAACAGTTACAGTATCAGAACCAGTGTTCAATGGACGCACAGAGATACTGAGAACTTAAGCATCCCAAGGGTAATATTCATACATATTTTGGTGCCATTTAAAATGCACAAAAGATGCAACACGAACAGCAATTTGATGTTTTGATTAAGATAATTCTTTATGTTATTGCTGTAACCCATACTTTTTATTCACTAAACTGAAGTTCTGTCCGTATCCACCTTTTAGCCCAACTAGTGATTTTTTTGTAGAGTGACTCCAGAAGGGCATTCTTGCAACAGGAATGTATTCTGTATTTGGTACAGAAAAACAAAGACCAAGCCAGGCATGAGGCAATGCTCTGTCTTCATCTGTTCTGCAGACTGCGTGTTTTGCCCTCTTTCTCTCTCTCTCCTCTTATTCTGTTTCTCCGTTTAATTTCTTCATGCTCCTTTCCAGACCCCTTCCAAATCTTTATTGAATAGAAGACGAACTATACCATCTGGATTCTCACCACCTGGCAACAGCATAGACATCCTTGCCCGTCTGAGGTTAGTAACTAAAAGGCATCGGTTCATTTCAGAATGAGTCATGATTCAATATATTAATTCAATCTATTAAAATGGCAGTGTGTTTGGCTAAGGGTTGTATGGTCTTGTTTTTCCTTCTCAGTTATGATAAATCTCTTCAGTTTTTGTAGCATTATCTTCTTTAATAAGATTTGTTAAAACATATGTAGATCTAAGTGACATTTTCTTCAAAACAGAACATAACTGGTTTCTCACTATTGACCGTATCAAGTGTTAGGAATGAGGTTCTTTGAATCTCAGTTTCTCAATTGCCTTGAAAGCAGATATTGCTGATATACTTAAAGGTATTCTTTTTTCTGTCAAAATAGACCCCGACATTTTCAGAAAAACAAACAACAGATGGGTTAATCTATTTTTATTTTTTAAACAATAAGTCTAACAAATTTAAGAAACAAAGGAGTCTGAGCTGCGTGTGTATGGAAGACACTAAATTGTGTTATAACATGCTTAGTACTGTTTGAACAAAAAACTCTGCAGTGTTCACCTGGGGTGAATTCATTTAGTATATTGGGCTCAGTATTTGTCTGCAGAATAAAAAAAAAAATTCTGTATAAAATAAAACTTAAAGAAAAATGGTATTTTCACTTAAAATAAAGTTCCTCCTGTGCAGACTTGAAATGTATTTTCTATATAGAATATAGCACTTTATTGTGGCAAGGTTTCTCTAAATGGGGCTAAAAGAGATAAACATCAGTTGCCTGAAAGGAAATTTACAAATAAATATAAAATTTCTTAATGGATATGATATTAATGTATCTTCATGTATGTAGCCTATGGTCATATGTTACCCATTTATTTATTGCTCTAAGGTAACAGCTATTATAAACCAGAATGCAGGCTTGGGTAAACTAATGTTTAGGTAGTTGTTTATCTTACAGTAAGATCCAAAGCATGCTTTGGGATATAATGGTGTATCCTGAAAGGGATCGTCACTAAGATGGACAAAAAGTGGACAAGGATACTCTAGAGCAGTCATTGCCTTTGAAAGATCTGGGTTTGTGGCAAATTGCTACAACAGATCACCAAGAGGAGACGATTCTGTAAGCAATTTTTGTGTTGTATAATTACGTAGGCTCAGTTTGTTCCACTGTATTTTTATTTCACAGTACAATATAAAATCAGATGCTCCTTGAAATCTTCTTACATCGATTTGGGAATTTATACAAAGCAGTCTATCTTCGATTCAATTTTCTTAATTTTATGCAACAACAGAAATATGAATATGGACATCATCTTCCAGCTAATTGCTACATGACTGGGTCAAAGCAATGAAGGGAAGCAAATTTAGATGCTACCCCACTCTTTTATTGACAAATGTTAAAACACAACACATCCCTGATTGAGCTGTCTTGCTGCTTGTAAATCAACACATAGGTAAGAAAAATGGAGAGTAGTTTAGTTAAATAAAATAGAACTACAGGAAGTAAGGAATTCTATCATAGTGCAATAAAGTTAATAATATGCAAATGACATCCTTTCTAACTACATATGAGGGAGTTACACTACTGAAGTGTTTCTCTCATTTTTAAAATCTAGCATTGTTTTGGAAATTCCAGAATTCTGTACATCTCATGGAAGTCCGCACCCCCTCCTTCACCAATACCATTCCCTTCAAACAGAAAACTTTTTGGGAAAAGTGAAGACCTCTATGTTTCTCTATGCACTTGCTGGAGAAAAAATAAAAGGTAGCAATGACAATTATATTAATTTTCAAATCTGGCAGTTAACCTATTAGTTGACCATTTACTATAGTTACCTATAATTAGATTTATTCACAAAACCTATACTTTCTAATTTACTTTTTCTGTGCCTATAGTGCATTTTAACATTGGTCTTGAGACTAAATCCACGGCAAGTTATTTATTCAATAAATATGATGAATGCTAGAGCAGAAGAGACAGGTAGATGCAAACCATGGAAACTCTGAATTCTTTCTAGCTGCATATCATATACAAGTTTTAAGGATTCTGTATACCTACAAGAGAAAAGGAATTTCAGGCTCATTGGCTGCACTATTGCAGAAGGATCTCCTTATTGATTCCTATAGGAATAAACAGCCAAGTTTACAGGTACTGTTGTTGGAGAACTGGCCACTTAGAGATAGAAAAGCAGCAAAAGCTACAGATCTGTCTTATTCCTGAAGCCACAAGAAGTCAAGATTAGTGAAGGAAAAGAAGAAGGAAAAGGAGAACCCATCTTTTAAAGGCTTACCTGACCAGCAGCTCAGAAGCAGTTAAGTCACCTAACTGTGTTTTTCTTACCTGCGTTTTCTCCCTTCAAGAGATTAGAGCTGTCAAGAGATAATGCAGCAGATGGACCATCTTTCTAAAGCACAGCAGAAAAGCTGATAGTGATTACAGCAAGCAAAGGGACATCACTGAAAACCATCACTTGCGACACAAGCACCCACTTTACTAGTCAACAAATGGCATGATTGTGCCTGCTGGGCCAAAGTATTTCCCTGCTGCTCTTTCTGCTGTGATTGACCACAAGTGCTGTTTTAATGCAGGAAGTTGTCAAGGGATACAAACTGTTATTTATACACACACCCGTGCTGCTGGAACAAAGCAGGCATCAAGGAGAAATGAGTTGAGCCTGTGCAACTCAATTTCAAAACCTTTCTAAATGTCACCCAAGAAAGACCGATGTTGGAAACCAGCCGCACTGTGTGTGCATAACCTCCTTTCTGCTTCAGTCACGTGTGTGAGGGGAGTTTGGAAAGTGACATGTGAAAACTGGGAACTTGGTAAAGAAACTGCCACACTTGTTTTTGGCAAAGCACAAGGTACTCCGCAAGTTTCTTTGCAGAATATTAAGCACAGATATGTTTATTCCCCATGACTTCCCACATGAAAACAACTTTGAAACAAGGAAGGTAACTTTGCTTTGTGCTGGTTCCTATCCTTGTTAAAAGCAAAGCTAGAGAGTTGAGCACTGCCTAACCTCTGGCTTCCTCACTTGTGTTTTGTGTATGAAAAGGTGGCCTCATATCCCAATTTGACTCGTACGGGAAACCGTAGCACGGACCAGTGGGCATAGCAGGGGTCCAATCATAGTTTTATATTCTTTTGCAAAGGAACAGCTGCTCCCACTGCCCCTGCCTTAAAACCCTTTAATCATTAATATACATATATATGTACATATGTGTCTATATTTGAGTGTGCATATATATGTGTATATGTGTGTATGTATACACACACACATTCTAATCTAGTCTAGTCTAGTTTGGTCCAGTCTAGTGTAGTCTATTCTGAAGGAGAGACTTCTATACAGAAAGTCCCAAGGGATGCACAGAAGGCAGGGAAAGGAGGTTTACAGCGGAGGTGTGGTGGTTTCATGTGCCCCAGTGGCAGGAGTGCTTGGAGAGGCTGGAGCCAGTGCAAGAGCCAGGAAGACCCTGGGGAGCTTGGGGGGAACACCAGGAGGAGCACGATGCCTGGGGCAGAGGGTATATGAGAGCAGGAAGGCAGTGATTCATCACCCAGCTGTGGGAGCAATGCAGCACAAGGCTGAGTATGGGCCCAGTCCAGACAAAGATGAAATCTCTGTAGTTTCCAGAGAGGAGTGTAGGGGGATGAGGTGCTGCAGACATGATGGCTCTGGCCACAGTGCCCTGGCAGAGCCTAAGCTACTCAATGGTACGATGGGAAAGAGCAACACCAGCAAAGAGAGGAAGACCCAAAATCACCCCAAAAAGAGGTGCTGTTGGGCTGCGTGCTAGTTCTTATGTGAATGAGATGTACTGAAACCCTAACAATGCACACATGTTACCATCCCATTTTATCCTTTTTTTTCAGGTCCTTTCCATCTGCCATGCAGAGCTGTGAGATCCATGTTTGACAAGGAATTTGCCTTTGCAAAACCTCTGCAGAGCTTGTTGACCCAAGATCTTCTGTATTGACCATGAGCAAGGTCCATACAGGTTCCCTCATCTTTCTTCTACCCTTAAAATACAGCAGATATACCCAAAGGCTTAGGAGATGAGGCATGGATCTGAAGGCTTTTCCCTGAAGGGGTAATCATATTGATCAGTAATCTTGATCAGTAATCCTGATCAGTAATCATATTGCTATCAAGCCCCCCAAAAAGGAGTTGTGCTTTAACCAGCAGTTCCAACCAAAACATTATTATCATTTCATAGAGTCATAGAATTATCTATGTTGGAAGGGACCTTTAAGGTCGTCAAGTTCAATCATCAACCTAACACTGCCAAAACCACCACTAAACCATGTCCCTAATCTATCCATCTTTTCAATACCTCCAGGCACGGCGACTCCACCACCTCCCTGGTCAGCCTGTTCCAGTGCTTAATGACCTTTCTGTGAAGAACTTTTTCCTAATATCCAATCTAAACCTCCCCTGGCATAACTTGAGGCCATTTCCTTCAAGCATGTTTGCTTGCTTATTCCCTTCTATTTTTACAAAAAGGAGTCGGGGGAGGTCCAGGTGACTTAGCTTCCACAAATTGCATTAAGGATTTTTGTCTTCACTGTGTTAATGAGACAGATGTAGTACTAATCTTCATACTACTATTAAAGTTTAAGCTTCATCAATATTGATTAGTCCATTCACTCTATAACATATGTTGAAAGGAATGTTATTATGTTAGAGGAATGTAAAATGGTGATGCATGTGGGAAAAAACACAACCATGCCTTGTTTAATGAGCTGAAAATAAACAAGAGAAGCTTTATTAATACGTAATTTAGTTCAAATCCTCAGTGCCTGTAATTAATTTTTTTTCCAACAGTAGCTAGGAAAAAAATTCGTCAAGATACTCATTTTGCAGGGACATAAGCCAGTATCAATGCCTAACATGGTTTCAGTACTGTCTCTCCAAAAACTTAAAACAAAGTTGTTCAAGATATCTTGTGGCCAAATCTCATGGAGTACCTGAGTTCAGTTCACACGTTCTCCTGCCAACTGGTTCATTTATCTGATCCACAGTATTGATAACAGACTTCAGTCAAACACAAGCAAAGTCTATTACTGTTTTCCTCAGCATTACCTGCCTTCCATCTGTATCAAACAAAGGCAGAACTAATATCACAGACAAATTATTTTAAATATATATATTTATAAATATGTGTAATATAGCCAGGAGATACTAACCAAGGTAGCTTGATTAGTATCTTTATAGCTTTATATAAGTAGCTACCAATATAAAACCTCAGGCCAGGCAGGTGTCCTGGGGAGCTCAAAAGGTGAGTTTTCACGGCTGCATTGGAGGCGTGAACCTGAGCATAAAGTGTGGCCAAATCATGTGAATTCTTGGTGTTGATGCTCTGTTTATTTCCATCACAGCCTTCTTTCACGGTATAAAATATAGTCTACACCAGACACTCCTGAAGCTCAGAAGTCTCTCACTTACCAACTTCTCTTTGAACCCTGACATGAATGCTTGAACAGTTATTTGTAGCTGCACAAGCTTTTAAAATGCCTCCACTTAGATCCTGCTTAGTGAACAGTAATACTCACCCACAAATCTGTTCTCAAGATCGCAGTCAGTTGGTAGTATTTGATAACGTGGAATTATTCTCAGAGCTAGTTTCCCTTGTTACATGCCTACCTGATGAGTTTGTGCAATATTGTTTTAATTTACTTAGGTTTCTGCTAGTAGCTGATAATAGATGTGACACATAGTGACTAAAAGCTTTTAAGATGCATATTTTCCAGTGAGATTTATTTAGTTTACCATATTTAAATTAGCTTCTAACCTACTGTTCTTGAATGACCTCACACTTTTTTTCTCTCTCTCTTTATACATTCACCTAATGGAAATTAAGTAACTGAGTGGTAATACTAGTGTTTTTCTCAAAAATTACATGAGATTTCCAATGCAATTTAGTTATAATTAATTATGCCCTGGCATTTTCTTGTCCGTCATTAGGATAACTTACTTGGATTCTTCACAAGGCTTTAACTGTGTGGTATGGATCAGTGCTCCTTCATAGATTTTGGAGGACTCAGTAATTCTGTTTTTTATTATTATTTTCTTGTCGTTCTATTGGCAGTTATTTGCTGTTTGAGCAGATGAACAAGTTTAATGGCCACTTAACGAGTTTAAAACATTAGGTCATTATTTTTAAGTACTCTTCTCATTTTCTAATAGTTTACATCATTACGTATAGGATAACAGAGCCCATTTGTTCAGAAAGCAGAAGGCTAGGAAGGCAGAAAGAGTAATGGAGAGTGAGTAACAGTAATGAGAATAATTTAAACCAAAGGACAATGCTGGAACAAGAATAAGTAAATATAAATTGTCCACGACTAAGATTAAAGTATACATTAAAAGTTTCTAATCTCATAATTGCTGTCTATTATAATCCCTTCTGGCACCCTTAGCTTCTGCACATGGTTATTAGTTTGTATCTGTAAGAAAGCTGGGATCTGACAGCACCTGGTTTCACACCCAGATTTATTTTTTTTCTACAGTTATTTCTCATCTCTTTTGGCATTTAACAAGTTTAATGGTAAAACAGAGAATTCTTTACTTGAGGTAACTCTGTAACAGCAACAAGTGCAAGGAAAATATTAAAATTGTGTAATGTAAGATAGAATTTTAGCCCACAGGAATCCTTCCGGGCTGCTTTGGTACCTCTCTCCTCGATATCCTTTGGTGTCTCCAAGCAGCTACTGGAGGTGCAGGACTCCTGGAGACATTCTGCTTCCCCAGCAGCTCCCCATTTCTGCTTACTCCTAACTTGCTTTCCTTTAGGATTAGACTTTGGACACCAGTAGAAGCTTTCTTGAGTGGAAGCAGGTTATACAGGTGCTTAAGTGTGGTTTCTCAAAACTTACTAGCAAGCAGACATGAATTCTATAAATACCATTGGAGAATACTGCCTGGAATGGGAGGTTTCAGATACTTAAGGACTTTTCCATATGCTTCTGATTAAGTCTACTTGTCAGTTATCCCCACCCAATCTGAACTATTCACTTATCCCACAGGCATACTTGGCATGAGTAATATACTCATAATAAATTTTTTAATCTTATAATCTTTAGTTCCAACACAAGCTTTCCATAGAGTGTCTTGTCCTATGTCCTTGTCCAGCAATCAATAGCTAAAATAAAACTATGTAATGTCATCAGGCATGTAAAAAGAAAAAAACAATCAATGCTTTGCATATCTTCTAATCAGGAGAGCTGAGCCTTCTGTTCGGCATCTGTCAAAGCCATCATCTGCATCACTATGTTTGTTCATCTAATTATTGTAGATGCGCAATTAGTCTGAGTCATTCAATGCATTCTGTTGGTGAAAGAGTAGTTCTTGTTTGTATTCCAGCAGAACTAACAAAGTTCCTTTACATCGAGTTCAAGAATGCAGCTTCAAAGTGCATATACCACTATTTTTACAGTTTAAGATTTGTATAACACGGAACAAAGAAAAACACGTTCATTATTAAGGATCACAATAATGTTAAGGAATAGAGAGTAGTTCTGTGAGACTACCTATTCTCATAGACTGGGTTTAAAAAAAAATTGAACCTATTGAGATTGGTGATATTGCTACACACGTCTGAAGTTTTTTAAGCAAAGTTCTTGCATACATGTGAACAAAGCTTAATGCAGCACACTGAGTATTCATTCCCCTTGAATCTGCAATTCTGTAAACTGAACTAATACTTTCTATACATAATATTTAACTTTGGTTTTAGGTCACTTTTGTATTTAAAAAATAAATTTTTAATACCTTTGAATGCAAGAAACTGGTACTTTGATTGTAATTTTAAGATTTTTCTGAAAACAATAAAAAAAACCCACAGAAAATGAGTTGAAAGGAAAGAAAGAAAAAAAAAAGAAGAGGTTTTGTAGACCTCTATTACAATTAATTCACAGTTCTGAAATGCGTATCAAGCTAAGCTTCTGGGCTGCGGTAGTCAAAAATAATGATCCTTGAAAAAAACCCCATATGGACAAGGAAATCTGGTAAAACAAAATGGTACTGGCAAAATGATGGGAAAAATTATTTAAGACAATGTTATATTTTACACAAAACTGTGAATCTACATAACCCCTGCTTATAAAAGTGAAACAAAGCTGGATCAATTGTATTTTAAGTTCCCACATAAACAAAATTAACTGTATCCTTCTATGATATCACATAACGATTTCAGAATGACTAAAACTGCATTCTTTGGAAAAAATACTATTTGCCAGAACAATGACCACTGCACCGTATGAGGGTCAGGCAGGCAGGGGTGGATGCAACAGAGATGTTCTCCCAAATAATAAAAAAAAAGCGGTTTTGTCATAGATTTGCAGATTGTTTGCTTGCTTCTGGTAAATTTTAACCTCTTGTTCTCTTTATATTTGAAGACAATGACTGTACTTTTATGTAAGTTTGTGCTTCTGCTCCCCATGGGCATATTGACTTTTCAAATATGACTGTCACAAAATTAATGATCCGGTTGACTTACTTTTCTAGGAGGTCAGCCATCGAGGCCACTTGTTTGTGTGGTATGTGCTTGTCTTTTCTCCGGACGGTGGTCATCTTTAGGCCTTCTCATGATTTACCAAAATTATTTTCCACAAGTACTTTCCACATTGTTATATTATGTAGCAAGGTGTAGAAAAAAACAGTGGTGACCCTGACACTTCCGCTACCCTTTCCCAATGACCTCATCTTCCTGACTGTAGACACAAGCCACTCTGTCACATGCAGCCAGGAAAACCTTCCTATCCTGTTAAATCACAACGTCTTCTTGTAGCAGGGATTCAAATGAGGCTAGTATCTTAGCCACTTTCTTCACCCTCCCTTTATTGCCACCTACTGTCCTTCCTTTCTTATTCACTCACATCCCTAGTTAACCTATTTTTTTCTCATACAGGACTTTCTGATTTTATTACACTGGTCTTCAACTATTACTTTTTAATACTAAGTCTTTTTCATGCAAAAGACAGGATGAATGATTGTTTATGTTGTTTTCCTGCCTTTCTCTCCCACTGTATATGTACAGTTTTTGCATTTGTTTTGAACCTAAGAAACATATCTTTTTGAAGCTACAGCTCTCATGACTTGTCTTCCCGCCTCTCCTCCTCAGGGAAAGTCTTAGCCTACAAGGTGAATTGCTTTTTAGTGAATCAACCCCTTCTATTCCTCAGATTTTCCCTTGGAGCATAACAATTGTCTGCCATTATTTTTAACGTTTTGCCTTGTAGCATTACAGATCACAATGCTATAGGGAAAGAGACATTTCCTTCTATTCCCCTACTATAAAGGCTAATGTAAGAATTAATTTTACTCCAAAAAGTTGGGGTTTGGGGTTCGGGTTTTTTTTTTTCCTTTTTGCATCAAAATGCATGAAGTTGCTGAAGTTTGAGGTAGCAAGTACAATAAGCTTTTTTGAACTCTTTAATGTTTGTCATTAAATACCCTTTTTGATTAATGAGTGCTCTAAGAGGAAGTATGCTGTATCTTACTGAAAAGCAATGAAATTTAACAATGGCATTGTTCATTTATATACTACCAAAGAGTAAGCATGATTTTTCTTCTTTCTAATACAATGAGTTGACTCAGTCCCTAAAATCTAAGATTTTTTTGTGGGCTGTCAAGACCACTTTTATCCAATGCACTGGAATTTTATTCTCACATTTTAAGAAATAGCCAGTCTGTGTTTGCCCACTAGCAGCTTAGAGTGAAACACCTGTGGGACATCAGCAGAAGATGAAGCATCCATAAGCTTAAGCAGCCACTCAGGGAAGACACTCTGAACTGTAGTTTTGGTAATAAAAAGAATAAGCATGTTTACACTCCCCCTTATCCCTTTCATATCTGGACTTAATTGACCACAAAAGTAATATTATAAAACACACATGAAGAAATACCTACCACCAGTTTTTTTATTAAAGAAAAGTGACAGAAATCAATGAAACAGAAACAACTGGATGGAGATTCAGATATTTCACATGGTTGCCAATGCTGCAAAAGCAGCACTAGGACCTGATTCAGTGCCTCAGCCCTGCAGTTGTGTTCTTGGGAATTTCACCTGATTTTGGAAATACAACCTGAGGCTGTAACATCTCTGCTTACAGTCTAGATTTTTTTTGCATAAGTCAGTTAACTTCATGATACCTGAGGTCATGGTGTTCGTAGCATGACAGAAACTGCATGAGCGTTATGGGAATGGTGGGATGACAGCTGAGGATCTGCCATTAAAATTGTTTTTATGAGACAGGTTTCATTAACATCAGTGGTATGAATCATTATATGACAGCTTGCAAACTGAATGCATACAAACGACTAATTTCTTTCATTTGAACACAAGACCCTGACAGCCTCCCAGCTAACAGAAAACTGTTGGCATTTGCTTATGAGATGATAGCTATGACTGTGAGAATTCATACAGATGTTGATTCTGTTATGATGTTTACTATAATCTCATTTCATTTAGTGCTGTGGTGCTCCATCTAGAACATAAATTAAACATCAGATGTTTCAGAGGTAAGGATGACAGTGAGGCAGACGTGACAGGACCACTTCTATTGTGTCTCTTTGAATGAATATTCTGTTCCACCCACCCACCCATCCACTTTGCTCCAAGGATTATCTATCATCAGCAAGTAAAAGCAGGAAAAAAAAAAAAAAAATTGCTCTGAAAATTTTGTGGAGTCATTCTGTACCTGAGAAAATCTGGCTGCACTCTTTTTGAATCGTAACCTCCAGGAAATCTTTATTCCAGTAATTTTCTATGATAATGTAGCGAGAATTAGTGAGTCAGTAAGTTTCTAGCATTTAGCGCATTTCTCAGAAAGTTCATGTGTCTTGTAGCACAAATTTCACTGCTTTTCAGCTCACAACCATAGATGAGCACAAACACAATCATTGCTCTGCGGTACATTTTGATAGAGATATAAATTTTAAAACTTACTGCTGACTTTAAAAGTACAAATGGCTGTCAAAAGGATGGAACAAGAAAAAAATCTAAATATGGAAAAGGAGCAGAATACTTTCATCTTGTATGAAAGGCACTTTTTTATTTTTTTTAATTCCCCAAATCCCTTTAAAAAAGGTTAATTAATCAGTTATAACTTCAGTTTTCAGCTGAAAGGACTTTGCAGACCTGCCTTTGTGTCCCCTTTCCATTTCCTTTACTTCTTAGACTGGATTTCTTTTCACCGGCATTGCTATCAGGTGCAGAGACAGGGTGTCCGTGCTTCTGTCCACTTGCTGTATTGCAGGTCATGAGTGATTTGAAGAAACAGAAGCAAGTAACACTGTGTGTGGAGAAAGGCATGTCTTTCTACATTTCATATCTCTGTGCTGCATTGCTTCCAGCTGCTCTCAATTTCGGAAGTGTTTTCTGTAGGCTGTAACTGTGAAGGTCAGCTTCTACATTGTATCGGAGAGAGAAACGAGAGAATGCTACTCTTTGTCATCAAAAAACTCTTCAAATTATGTCAGGTGGATTTTAGCTTTTTATTTCATATTCTTGTAAGGTAATTTTGTGCAAGGCAATACGTTCCCTGAGCAATGCTGAGAGGAATGAGAGAGGTGAAAAATCTACAGGAAGTTTTTTTTTCCACACTACAAAATCAAGAAAATCCATGACATTTCATGTTAATTGACACAGCTTAAGCTCCTTATTTTGTACCTAAATAATTAAATGTTCAGTGTGGGCTTTCAATAACCTGTTAGCACAATAAATTCTGGTACAAAACGGGTTTTTGCTTGGGTTTGCTCTTTGCTCGTTTGCCTGATCTGACCCTTTGCAGTTGCAATTTTATGGTGGGGACTTGGCAGTGAACCAGCTGCTCCTCAAACGGAGAGACAGGATCTGTAACTCATGAGGTTGGGCTGTTCTTACTAAGTTGGTCTGTCCCTGCCAGCTGAGTTTATAACCACTCTGTTATGTTAAATTGTTAAATTAAATCATGCAAAACTAAAGGTTACGTCAGCTACAGGGATTAAAAAATAAGACGCATTGCAATTTTTGTCATCAGTGAGACGGATGTGGAGCTTGAGCATTAGCTTCAGCAGGACTGTCCAGTACATGCTGGCTGCAGTATATATATGACAATGGAGTATGCAGCCTACTTATCCAAATTTAAAGTCAATGACAATTGATAGCCCTTTAAGTGGTATGGCCATAAATCCATGCAAAAGATAATAAACGTGAAGTTCACCGCAGCTCGTCTGTATGGCTGTAACACCTCATTTCTCGGAGACAAAGGAGGGAAAGAAGATGCTGTACCACTGCTGCGGTTTGAAATATTCTGTTTGGAAGACCAATGGTTTGCACTCACTTTTTTCCACTTTTAGTTAAGTTCTGGGAAATTATTTGTTGTTTTGTTTAGGTTTTTTGTTTGTTTTTTAAAAAGTGCTGCACTGGCATTTTAACTGGAACAGCTTTACCCTTGTTCAAACATACCCAGGTGTGAGATCACTTGTTGGTAGCATGGGAGACTGTGTCCAGGTTCCTTCCTTAATCATACTGACATTATTGTAGCTAGTCCTAGGAAATGCTCATGTACCTGAGCTCATACAGCTGTGGTGTACCTGAGCTGTAGTCCAGTTCTGGAGCTCAGTCAAGGACTGAAGTGTTCTCTGCATAAAACGCACATGAATTTGAGCTCTAGAATCCCTAAGCCAGACAAAACTATAAATACCAGCAATGATTCTTTGAAAGAACCAGTCAGAGGTGTGCCATTTTCAGGTTAGTCTGTGTAATTAGCTGGAGGGAAGGGGAAGCACAGGTCCTCGGCTTGTCCTACTTTAGTCAGATCCTATCTTCTCCTTCTTCAGCAAATGTCCCACAGGTGCAAGAGGCAGTCACTCCCTGGCTGGGCACCCTGCCCCTCTCTTCTCAAAGGTGCACCATTATGTTGTGTGGATAGCAAGACTGGTTGTACTGGGAGGGAAGAGTGATGATTCTGTGAATGTGCTGGATGAATTTCGTCCCTTGGGAATTTAGGCATCGTGCCATTAACTTTATAGAGTCTAATGAAACTGATTTCTTAAGCCAGGCTTGGTCTGGGCTGTGAACAACTATGAACATTTGAGAATTTCATTCACTGTGGTGTAAAAACTTTATGTTCTAAGGTAAGCAGCTAATGAGTTACTATTCTGAAACACAATTTTAGATATGGATTGCTATAATATTTTTAAGTTCTGCTTTAATCACGGAAAGTCTGTCTTTGGATTTGGCTCTGATCCTTTAAAGTACTCAGCTTTGTTGGTAGAAGAGGTTGTGGTTTCTCTACCTGAAAGGAATGTGGTAAGGATAGACATATAACCACGATGAGAGAATCAGCTGACGTGTGGCCATAGAAGTATCTAAATGTCTACATGTACTTGCCTAAAAGATGTTTCCAAAAAAATTATCAAAGTCTATAAAGTTTCCGGCAAGGACTTATGACATATTAAGGTAACGTTGTCTCAGTAGGAAATAAACCTTGCAAAAAAGTTTTAATCAATACTCTGATCATCAGTATTCAAGACTCCTATGCTTATTGTATATTCAAATATTGACTGAAATGCTTTATCACAAGAAAGGGTCTGCTTTCACTGCAACACTACAAATACATTTTGCTAAAAGATTCTGATCTGTATTCTGACCACCATGTTTAATATGTATCAATTATGCATAGTGAAGTCTGGTGGTTAATTGATTGTTTTGAAGACAAGAGGCAGACAATGTTCTGATTAATTCGAAATTTTGAAAGCAGTCTCGCATATGTATTGTTTTGTATCTTCAGATCAAAATGATCTCAGTTGTATTCCCAAAAAACAGGTGAAATTTGGCCATTTATGACCTTTTATATTCTAAGATTTTTTTAATTGCTTACTTTTTATATATTAAGTTTATTGTTAAAAAAGAAATTATAAACATAGTTCTTTTTTTGCCAAGGCATTTAAGTGAACATAACAAAACATTAGAACTAGAGACAAAGTTGGCATACCTCAGGGATTCGGTTGAGTGGGACACTGTCATATAAATGCCTTATGCTGCCCCAAAACAAATTCTAGTATTTATTTTTAAGTCTAGGTTTTCAGTTTCCTAGATGACTGGGATGTTGTAGACGAGACAAGAGATTATGCACACATCTTGATACATAGCTGTCAAGTGATTGTACAAAAATGAAATACAGGGCAAAGGCAAACTCTCTGTTGCTTTGTGTTTGTGTTAAAAATAGGACAGTAAGCCATCTTGCAGAAATACAAAGCATTATTCAACTGGTCTTTTACCCTGTAGATAGATTTGCAGCTTTGGAAGGACATTAAAAAAATGATTGCATGGGTAGCATATGAAACTGAATTGGATAAGCCTTCAGTTAGATTTAAACTGTCTCTGTACTGTTTGTATGTACATTGTCTACTTGAAGAATGTAGGAAATTGCCTACTATGATTGATACCAGTCTGGTCTCTTTTCAAACGGGCATTTTACAATGTAGGCAGCTGCCATTTTCCAGCTAGATGACACAGCAGGCAGCGTGTGAAATATGATGTGCTGTCCTTTTCCATGAGGTGGAAAAACATAGTCCATTCCCTTACAAACCTCGCTCTCTTGGCTGGACGATGAGGTCCACGGAGAGTGCTGAGCAGACTCGGCGTCAGCCTGGCTGAGGACTGGTTTATGTCTCTGCTACGGCTTCTCCAGTCCCCCTCACTGCAGGTTACAGACACTGCTGACCACAGGCGCTTCAAAAAGGAAGGCTAAGATGTGCCAAACTCCCGTCCTTCACGTCTCTCTCTGTTGCCTCTGTCCCATTGCTCTTAGTTACACTCAGTACACCCCAACTTCTGCAGCTTTTCAGCAGAGCTCTGCCTCCTTCCTTTCTCCGCTTGACAATTCTGTTATAACAATGTGATAATTTAATACTTGCAAATGGGAAAACCTAACTATTCACACTCAGAAACACTCTGTCATACTTTATCGAACAAAGTCCATTTTTATCTGCATTCCTGAAATTGTTCCTGCTGCTTCTGTAATTTTCTCTTTCCCTTCATGTTATTTTAATATGTATGACAGGGAGCCGAGTAGAAAGATGCACATAGAAGACAAATGGAAACAAGGTCTCACGGAACAAAAACAGGAACCAGTTTAGGAACAGATACCAGTAGCCAGCACCAATATTGGTCATTGGAGTTCATGTAATGTCTAGAGCAGAAATGGCAATTTGTGTGCCTGTGTTCTTAGCTTTTTAATCCCAGTTTTGGGATACCAATGCCATTTATACACTTGTATAGCACATTAATTCTTGATGCACTTAAAATTCCTCAACATGTAAGGTTCTGCAGATAAAATGCAGTCCATGTAAAAACAGACATTCCTGCAGAAGAGGTTTCAGTGCCAAAAAACGGTTAAGATCCATGGGGATTCACCAAAAAAAAAAATAATTTCCTGGTTTCCCCCTTTGTAGGACCTGTATGATCTCTGGAAGCATGGACTTTACAGAAGACAGTGATTTAGCAGGAACATAAAGGGGTATAAGTTCCTCTGATCACTTGCCAGTTCCTTTGTCTCAAGAAGAGATTGCTCGACTCCACTATTAAAATTAAATTGTTGTGTAATGTGAGCTTAGTCGTGATTGTTCCGTTCATTAACAATTCTTAATGTTATAAGTTAACGAAGC
Source organism: Pluvialis apricaria (assembly GCA_017639485.1). Lineage (NCBI taxonomy): Eukaryota > Metazoa > Chordata > Aves > Charadriiformes > Charadriidae > Pluvialis > Pluvialis apricaria. Next base: position 102,842,838 of record CM030009.1, read on the forward strand.
TTTAAATTGTGCTAATAGAAATTAAACACCAAATATCTGGGCATTACAGTTTATCCATAGACATATAAGAGTCTAGTCTGAGCTTTGTTGAATGGACTCTGTTTAAAGCTAAAATTGTAAAACCCCTGTTTAAATCAGGTATCTTTTGAAGAGCAATATTTCTACAGTTGCCTTAAGTTTTATCATTAAGATCTGACATTTTAAACACGGTTTATATGGTAATATAATATTTTGTGGATTTTTTTTTTTGCAATAAGCTATACTGCAAAAGCAATACTGCTGTTCATTATAATTTTTTCCGTGCTGTTCACAATACTGAGCATGGAAGAAAAATGGAGCTATTATAATTACACTATGTTTCACTGTGCTGCATACGATAGCTGTTAGTCGCACACTTCTGTGTAGGAGGAAAAGCCTAATTGTTGTTGTCTTATCTTCCTCTATGAACTCTTCAAAATCCCTCTTTAATGCACACACTTGTTGGTCCTGCCAAAAATGTATATTACCCCTGGTGACTCTTATTGTCTCCAAAGTCTTTGCTGCACCCTGTCTGTCTCACAGTCTGAGAGGAGCCGTTTTGCCGAAGGTTTTGCATTGCAGGCTTCAGTCCTGCAAGAGGGCTTGTGTGGAGTCCTGGCAAGCGCAGCTGCTTCTTCTCAGGTGTTGAAGGGTCATCTGAAATATGAGATACCCGCAGGAAGGCAAAAACAGCCAGCAGTGAAGGGGAATAAATACAAGACAAGCTGAAATGAGTCACTATGCACATCTGCTTTGTGTGGCTTTTACAAAATGGAGCGTTTGCAGACATAAAGGAGAGGACAATGCTTGATAGATAAGAAGAAAGCTGCCTGAGTTTTACTAAACCCTGTGGAAAGATATAATCTTTGAACACAGGAAAATGAAGAGGGACGTGGGAGATAAAAATGGAATCAATGATTTTTGAACCAGAGGCACTAACAAGTAGACAGTATACCTAATTAATAATGTTTCACTAATGCTTAATGACTCCCATCACATGTAAGTTCTGTGGAGCTACGTGTTGTGTGGTCTGGCAGTAAGAAGTATCTCCTTTTCCTCCCCCAAGGAATGTGCAAAGTATCCAAGAGGTGATCTGGCAGGCAGTTGAGACAAGGAAAGGTAGTGGGACAGAGCTGTGGGGAAGAAGATACAGTACAAACAGTAATAATCAGTATCTTGGAAAATGTGATGATAGACACCCAATTATTAAGCTTGCATCCACACCATTCAATTCCTTTTGAAGACTGGCTTTTGCAGTAGCCTTTGGTATTCAAAATGACATGTGGTTGTTCTGGGTTTAGTTCTGGAGTGGTTCTCTACGTAGCTTATAGCCTGAAGATACAGTTCTAATACAGTCGCCACATCAGGAAATTAATTTTCTTTCCTACTCCAGGAAAACAACCTCAAATTAAACTCTGCATTGGGGCCTTATCTAGCCCCAAACCCAATGCTCTTGTTGATGAACCAGGAGAGGACTGCTGGGTTTGGGGCTGCCTCGCAGGTATGGGGCTGCCTCATGGGCTGGTATCTGCCGTGTGCTGAGAGCCTCAGGGCTCAACCTAACTGATCCCAGTGGTCCCTCCTGGCCCTGCAATCTCTGAAGTGCTCCACCTATCGCAGGAGTAACTGCAGCTATTTCTTTCAAGATTTCTTCCGAGCTTCTAAAGTTGATGAACAGCTGAGTAATATCAGCAAAATAACCTCAACAAGTAATACTACTTGTCATCTGTATGTTCTGAGCCAGCGTGTGGTCAGTAGCACCTTCCACTGCTGGATTGTTCTGTCGGGATTTTTTCAATTTTTTTTTGCATCTGTACTATCAGTATCCATATTCTTCTCATTCACAGAATTGCAGAATGGTCAGGGTTGGAAGGGAACTCTGGAGATCATCTAGCCCAGCCCCCTGCCACTTGGAGCATTCGCCTACCTTGACAAGAATTCACCCATCTTGGGACTGCCCAAAAACAGGCTGGTGTGTCCAAAACGCTCTGTCTTGGGCAGCCTTTCAAAGATACAATGAATATTACTGTGTTCTAAGTGCAGAATTGTTTCCTGTATTTGAAAACCATCTCTAGTACTTTTGAAATGTGTATCAATTATTGAATATTAAAAACTAGGCTCTAGCTAGTAAGCTTTCCACATGATCAGCTACAGCAGAGCAAATCATTGTCATGTAAGATAAACCACAAAAATGGAGAAGTAGTACAGCTTCCACTGAACTAAAAAGCCAGTATCAAACACAATTTGAACACCAGAAATGTCACTACTCTGGGTGACTTTCTGAAGAAAAGTTGTGTGTCCTGGAAGATGGAAATCTCAAAAGATGATTTTATTTAAAGAATATCACCATAGTTGTAATCGCTGTTGTACAATCACTTGTTCCACCATAAGGTTAAATTTAATCTTACAAAAGTATTTAGGATTAGATTGTGCCTTTAGGTATAGCAATGCTATGTGGCTAGATACCAGCACATTTATATTGCATCCTTTAACCCTGAGAAGTTTTGATGGGAGTAATTTCCAGTCAAAACTATGGAAACCTAACCTGAATGTTATTAAAATTAACTACTATTGGAACAGCTAGATTTCCAAAAAGTCTGGATGACTGGAAATTCCTGGGTTATTGCCAGCTGCTGCTTCCCTTTTCCCACCAGGGATGGGACGTTATTTGCTTTGAGCTTTAAACAAGAGAACTGCAGTACGGGAGAGCTGCACATAAGCCTTCTCAGATAATGTTAATAATTGAAAGGAAAGAGACCTGAGGATATTTAAACCTCATCTGAATTCCTAGCTTTTTGTTTTCATTTTAACCAGCAGTAATATATGTTACTTTTTCAATGAATATATGGTAGGGAAGTTTATCTATATGTTTACAAGTCAGATGATCCTGAATCTATTACTTGAGCCATAGCCAGACTGAGCCCACACTTAGTGGTTCATGGGAGATTGCTTCCAATCTAAGCAGGTGGTGACGTTTTATAGGAGAGGTGGTATGAGGTAAATTCAGGAAACACAAAGCAAGTAATTACTACAAGTAGTCAAATCACTGGAAAAAGAGCTCTTGACATAGCTGTCGGACTGCGGAAGAAAGGAGATTGAGTATAAGGTGGGATAATGCAACGCAGAACTAAACATAGAGTGACAAGGTTGTTTTTGCAATGACACGGGAAAAAAAATTCAGCTATTGTATCAGAATTCTGGACAAGGATTTATGAAGAAAGCAAAAGTGTTACCATTTAAATGAATCGAGAAAAGTCTAGTAACAAAAGTGACTTTGTTGCTTGTACCACAAATTGGAGCTCTAAAGATTGCTGAGAAATCATGATGAGAATCATAGTAGGGTGTTAGTCCTGAGCAGAGTCTTGAGCAGAGGTAAAAGATCACCCTCTGGACCTGCTGGTTGCACTTGCTGATGCAGCCCCCAATGCTGCAATCAGTCCTGATTCTTTCTGCTGCCAGGGCTCACTGCTGGCTCAGGCTCACCTTGCTGCCCACCAGGACCCCCAGACCTTCCCCACAGAACAGGTTCCTAGCCTGCTGTGGTGTGGGGGCTTATTCCTACCCAGCTGCAGGATGTTCAGGAGGTTCCTGTCGGCCCATTTCTCCAGCCTCCACATACTGACCATTCCCTCTAACTTGGGGTTGTCCACAAACCTGCCAAGAGGGCGACCCTTCCATTCATCTAGACCATTAATGAAGACATTAAACAAGTATTGGTGCCAGTATTGTGCTTATTTCTGAACCTGGATAAACCAACTTACCCTCAATTTCCTTTCTTCTGCAATCTGACAGCTATGTCTACAGCTTTTTTCCAGTGTCTTGACTGTATAGTAATTACTTGCTTTGTGTTTCCTGAATTGATCTCACACCTCTCCTATAAACCACTACCACCTGTTCAAATTGGGATTGAGAGATATTTTTCACAGCCTGACTTTAGCCATCATTTTTGCTGCTCAGAAAAGATGCAAGTATGATTGAAAATGTAGATAACCAGCAATCATTGCAGAAAATGTACATTAACCAGAAATCATATACTTAATAGGATATTAGATGTGGAAGAAATATTAGCAAATATGACTCCTGAGAAATATTCATGTCAATGGACTCACCAGTGTACCCTTAGAAGCACTCAGAATTTATCTGGGGATCATTTTTAGTTATACAGGCTTATAAAAAGCATTATTTTGCTAATGGACAATCTGTGACACAGAAGAACTAAAAGACATGGCCGAGTTCACCCTATGAGGCTATGATGGCATGAGACATGTCTGAAAATGTCAAAGATCCCATTAGATATTGGCCAACATTGCTTTCCCACACAATAACAACCACTGAATCTAATAATACCCTAATGTAAGGTTTCTATTTTTCAAACAAGTTAAAAAGAAATATCTGCAATACACTTTCCTATTACACATTACAAAGCATGTATTTGAGATGCTTGACGGGCAATGAATTTTCTTTTCCTAAATTGTAAGTCAATACAGACCAGTCTTGTGGTATAAAGAACAGTATGTAGCAAAGGTAATAAACTAATTTCAGTTATTCAGAAAAATATGAAAAGCAGACACCTGTTGAGCCATTGATAACTATGCTAAAAAAGTAGAAAGATTTTATTATTTCCAGACAAAACAATACAGGTGCCTGTCAAAAACCCTCCCAAAATTGTGCTATATTAAAAACAAATAAATTGTTCCACTCCTTTTTCGAAATGCTCCCGTCTTTTCACGTAAGCTGCCATGGTTCAAGAGCACATCTAGTGAGTAACAGCTAACAGAGAGATCCACTGGGTAGCAACTAAAATGAAAACGCAATGTAAAGATTGTGTTCATGGCACCAGAGCACAATAACTAAAGTGTGAACTGGTTTGACATCCTCCCTCTTCCTCCTCACACCAAGGTTTATATTAGTGCATCAAATCAGTAGCCTAAAACAAGATATGGAGGAACAGAACCACCCACTCAAAAATATTAAAAAAAACCCCAAACCATTAAATTAATACTTATGGAAATACATAAACTAGCGTCTATATTTACTTTTGAAAAAGGATGAGTGGCCTTTGCCTGGTAAACCATTGTCAACAACCTATTGTCTAGCAGTGCATCTAAATGTATGTTTTGCCTGTGAAGCAACAAAATCTGCTAAACAGCTTAAAATTGGAGATTTGTGTTACTGAAGGGATTTTAAATAACTGCACCAGTCAATTTGAATTGGGAGAACATATTTTCTGACCACCAGTACCAGGTGTTTAATTGTGCTACTCTTAAACAAAAACAATTAGTCTACTCCAGGTGTCCACTGCACTGTCCTTATAAAACGTCTCCTAACATTTAACTGATGTTATGCCAAAGAAAAGTATTTTAGCCTGAGTCCTGCTTGGGCTACCTATGGTTGACATGACATCATGTCCTTTTTAATATCATTGCTATATGTGGATATGTCTGAAATCTTGCTAATTTTTTTCACTTTTCTAACACTATTAAGTGCACAAAATCTTTTTTTATTCCTATAAAGGTATACTGGGTGCAGGTGCCCAGGCTCTGGTGGGGCGGCTGCATGGCGGCCTCTGTGAGGAGAGGCCGGGGCTGCCCTGGGCCGGACACAGCCCGTTCCAGCCAGCTCTGACTGACCCACCACAGGACACGGTTGAAGGAAAATCTGTTTTAATGTTTGTCTTCTAATTTCTTACTACCCAAATCTATTAAATTAGTAATAAATTAAATTAATCTTCACCAAGTTGAGTCTTGCCGGTGACAATTACTGGTGAGCAATCTCTCTGTCTTTATCTTGACAATAAAGCTCTGATAAGCTTTCTCATCCTATTCACCCGTAGTCCTGCTGAGGAGGGGGAGCGAGTGAGTGGCTGGGTGGGTGTTTGACTACTACAGAACCACAAAATCACAGAATGGTCAGGGTTGGAAGGGGCTTCTGGAGATCATCTAGTCCAACCCCCCTGCCACAGCAGGGACACCTACAGCAGGTTGCACAGGATGGCGTCCAGGCGGGTTTTGAATGTCTCCAGTGTGGGAGACTCCACAACCTCTCTGGGCAGCCTGTGCCAGTGCTCTGCCACCCTCAAAGTAGAGAAGTTCCTCCTCATGTTAGGATGGAACTTCCTATGTTCAAGTTTGTGCCCATTAATTCTTGTTCTATCACTGGGCACCACTGAAAAAAGACTATTCCCATCTACCTGGCACCCTCCCTTTAAGTATTTATAGGTATTGATAAGACCCCCCCTCAGTCGTCTTTTTTCTCCACTAAAAAGACCAAAGTCCCTGAGCCTTTGCTCATAACAAAGATGCTCCAATCCCCAAATCATCTTTGTAGCCCGAGCCTAGCCAAGGCTAACCCGCCACAAAAGTTTTTCACAAATAAGAGTTTCTGAAGGTACTTCATTTCAGGGTAAAAAAACCCATAAATTCTGCATCAGAAACATATATATTTATTTCTCATCTTTATATTTATTATTATTGAAATATTTCATGGCATGTAAGAATTATTGCTGTATAAGGTGACATGTCCTAATACATCAGGTTTCATTAAGTGGCGTATTGTACCAGCAGCAATATAACTCAATACATCCTAGACTCAATACAGTTAGACTACACTATGGCATAATATAATTATTCATATTTTTTTCCCCTAATTTTCTTAATGGCTTTGGGTACCTATTTTTAAATACTACTTGAAGATAGTAAGTATTTACACTGCCCACATTAAGCATTTCAGTTTAGGCCTCTAAATTGGCCACCTGATTGTCCTAAGATCTCTTTTTGGTGAGTAGAGAGCTAGGACGATTTTAAAAAAATTCAAGCTTCTGGTCTTACCGACTCTCTGAAGTTATGCGTCTCTGTCCATAAACTATATTGACAGAAAAAGAGACTCATAACTCAGGCTTTTAATGCTACATAGCATGAGTACTCCAGTTATCCCGAAGGAAGTGAGATAGATGCTGAACTGTTTTCACTATAAAAATAAAAAATATCTCCGAAGAAAAGGTACTGAAAGTTGCTGTTCACATAATTAATATATTTAGAATTTATCTTCTTTTGTGTTTGAAAAGCCAAAGTGCTTTATTATAGTAAACACAGGAGACATTAACTTCTAGAAAATCAGTAGTTTCAATCAGTAGTAAGTAACAGCTGCCCTTTAAAGTTTGAGACATGTAATAAAGTCTAGCAATATTTTTATATTATTGTGAATTACTGCTGATTGATGCACTATTCAGTACTGTCATGAGAAAACAGACAAATAAAATAATGTAACTGAAATAAATAAACTGATTTTCAAAGGATAATACCATTTAAAAATGGCATTCTTTAAAATAAAACAATAAGCATTTTTATCTCAAAGCATTCCTCTAAGTACAATTTAATTTGCAAAAGAAAAATGAAATCAATATAACTTTCTGAAGAATGATTGAATTGATGATAAAAGGTTTAATGAAAAACTTACTACAAGGTTTTATACAGATCATCAGTCAGGCTGACATCTCAAATACATAATCCAGTTATATTTAAGAATGTGAGATCACAGTCTTTGGAATGACCTACAGGGTTTTTTTTCTAGTATCATGACATTAAAAGTATGATACACTTTTTATGTTTGCATTCAATTTATTTTTCTTTTCATTTCTTGATTGTCAGAATGTTAATTTTGTGCAAATTTGGTTTTGGATATTGTTTCACCCTCTAAAAATATTACTGTTTATCTTTCCATGCTTGTCTGGTTTTATAAGTAAACTGACTGGAAAATAAAATGAACCCACGAGCTTGCTTTGGTTTGACATATGTCTTTCTATAGAGCAACCAGATACACTTAAGGGTCTGAGTTTTTTTTCATATATTGCTATAAAATGCAGTGGCTTATTGCAGACCCAGGAGCACAAAGGGGAGCAATATACAGAAGCTGCATTAGGACATAGATATTGGCTTTCCAGTACTGTGCGACTTAACCAATGCACATAAAATAGCCTGTAGGATTGCCAGGTCACCCATCATCAAAGAATATTCAATAGGTCCCGAGCTATTTAAGAATCTAACTGGTTTTTTTCCGCTTGTAATCTCATTCATTTATTGTTATCCATCTCCAAAAGAATGTGCTTATTGTACAAGAATATTCTATAGTCTTTCCAGGTTTTTGCTACATCTTTATCTAATCTTGTGCTTTTTTCACCTCCAGGTGGTTTCTTAATTTTTAAAAAGTCTGATATGTGAAACAGATCATAAAAATAATAATACTCTTGCTTTCCTATTAACACTTACTATATTTGGACTGCTCCAGAAACTACAGCATCTATTTTTCTTCTCTGCTTCTACTTTTGTCTTTTCTTCCTGCCTTTTGCTGATATATAAAGGACAATAGAAATCCCAAGCATTTGCACCCAAATGATTAGTAAAACAACACATTTAGACCACAAACCATGTTCATCGATCCTGCACAAGTACTTATCAAGCACCCCTTAGAAAGCCACAGAATATTATTCCTCTTTTTAAGAAAAGCATACAGTTATGAAATCAGACTTACAAGGTAGTATCTATTTCCCTGAAAAACTGAAATATCTTTGTTCCTCATACAGGCATTATGAGCTTATTCTTTTGAGACATACCTCTTCTCTTTTCTAGGGTTACGAAAGAGGGTACAAAGCTACGGGTTCTAATATCAAGGTACTTGATGGCACATACAAGTTTGGTGGTAATCAGAGGGACTAGAAGTTTGTTAGTATAATACAACATTTGAAATGTGTCCTATAGACATACAGTACAAAAATATAGGCTAATTATCTTTAATTAATTTTAGTCAAATGGAAAATCTTGGATTTGCAATAAATACTTTAGGTAAAAATATAGAAAGGGTGTATGATAAGACTGAGAACAGTTTAAGAAAGTTTAAAAAGTGGTCATTGCACCCTTGGTTGCACATTAACACTAAAATGTTAAAATACTCTTAATGAGATGCCACACTTCGCTAAGCAGCCAACCACATGTAAGAATGACTTTCAGCATATGGTGGCTGCTTCATTTTGCCTCAAAATTGTTAAGAAAGGCTTTTAAAAAAAGAATAAGGTATTTCAGAGAAAACCACACCAATTTCCCTATCATATATTATTTTGATAGCTCTTCCTATTAGTCATAAGAACACAAAGACATTTCAATCCTTAAAATTCTCACTGAGTTAAAAACGCATCCTGATTGTAAAGTACGGGCGTTTGCCTCTAACGTGTGTTTAAGCATTGCGACCTGCAATCACTGCTCAGTGTGCTATTTGGGAGTGTATTCATGCTCTCGCCTGTGCCCTCCCATCTCTCCTTCATGTGCTGTGCACACCTATTGGATGGATCTGGCAGGTGTGAATAATTCCCACCAGCTGTCCGACCGTGCCCAACTTTGTTCCAAATGAAAAGACAGTACTCACAGCCCTTTTTCTGTGCTCAGTCCCCTATTTGGTGTTTTGATTTTTTGTTACACTTATCAGTCTGCCATGGGAATTTTAGAAAATATCTCATCTTGCAGCCTTCACACCACTGAAAACAAATGGAAGCTAAAAGCATAGATTACTTTGACCTCTCTTCCGCTTCTGCAGCTGGAAAGGTGGATTTCTAAGCTGTAGTATAATCTTCTTTCAGGATAGGTTGCCTCTGCCTCCTGTGGTTCTGTGCTCTTTGGCAGAGACACGGTGTCAGTCAGCACTGCTGCCTTTCAGCTAAACTCTCCCTGATGGGTGAGCCAAATACCGGTGGCAAATTATTGGCACATTGTAATGATTTTTTATTTTTTTTAATGCGAGATATTACCTTAAAATAGTGACTCTTTTTTGTCATCATTCTTTAGTCAGTTGGGCAAAGAGTTATAAATATGTCATACTGTATGAACTCATGGCCTAGGGCTGCACGAGCTGTGTGTCAAGGCACAATTTGGCCTTTAAATGTATAAACATCTGAAATGCAATGTATGTGAGGAAAAGGACAGTTGTAAGAGATTCATTTTTTTACGGCAACAATGACTGACAGATCCTTAGAAATCAGTAATTTACCTGTGCTCATTGTGTTGCTTAAATATCTACCAGATTATACTTCAATGTACTGACTGACAAGGACAGGGAGCCTTGGAAGTCCAGTTAAGAAAGGGATTTTTATAGAACTGGAGTTGCTTTCCACGTATAACTAAATAGAAGAGATGCAATAAGACAAAGTCTTGAAAAGAAGGAATATAAGAGAAAAAGAAAACAGAGAAGTTGGATTAGTAGTAGCCAACCCCAAAAATTCCGGTTTCTGATGAGGCAGATGTCTACATTTTGGATACTCATTCAAGCCTTGTACACTTTGTATGAACCTGTGAAGTCTGCAGAACATCATGCTTGGATTTTGTGTGTCAATATAGTTTACAAATATCTGATGTAGGTTATTCAGGGAGCAAGCTTCAATTCTTGGGTGAACTGGTTCCTAAGGGTTAAAAGACCAAATCCTTAAGCCACAATATATTCTACCTCAAGATCCTACCTGGCAGAAAGATACAGGAAAACAGGAGTCTGAAAATGAAGCTTCCAGCTATTTCCAGAGCCTGAAGCAATATTTGATTCCATTCTACTGATCAACATGGATAAAAGTTGAAGATGGTATTTATAATTTTAGACAGATTCAACCAGTCTATGAAGGCTTTGATATTAATAACTTTTCACCTCAAATGTAAAAACAGTGGCTTCCATGAAAAATTCATTCAAAGATTATATCAGAGAAAAAAATGAAGCTGACAGTGTTATACATTCAGTGACATCAATTACAGTACGATTACCAGCATATCATAAACATTAAAAAAGGACCATGCTAACATTTTAACCTAGCAAAAACAAAAAGTAACAAACACTCTGCCCAAGCTTCAAAGATATTTGAGCCCCCCTCAGTAAGTGACAATTGTGTCCACATTTAGATAATATATTTATGTGAAAGAAAAACGAACTGCCAATATTTACCTAAATTGTGGGTCACCTTATTTCTCTGAAAATGGCTAAAATAGCAAACAAACAAACAAAAACCCCAGAACAACATCAAAAAGGTGTTGCATCAGTTCAGAGGGTACAGCCACTTAGAGGGTGAAGTTTCATTCTTTGCAGAAGAGGATAAAAGAATAGATCATTAAAAAAAAGAGGGAGAGATTAAGTGATTAGATAAAATTAAGATTAATGGTTTCATTCAGAGCTCCATGAAGTCTACACAGTTTTCCATTCATTTCAGGCCCTTTGATGATACAATTTAATCTTACAGAAATTTGATCTTTATACTTATTTATGCAATAAATAACGTTACAACTTTGTTTAGAAATATATACTGAATGAACGCAGTTATATCAGAAATCTGTTCAATGTCCATAGATCTAGCTGACGACAGTATCTCACCTTGTTTAGTGCTGCAAAAGTAAAAGGAAAAGAATGAAGAGCTATAAAAATTCATCAGAGCAAGATAGAAGTGAGCAGGTTTCAGTGGAACTATTAGATAGAAAAAGGATTAAAAGCCAATAATTAAACTAGTAAAAAAGGAAGCAGAGCATATTAAATTTTAGAGGAACACACATGACCTGACTCTGCCTTACAAAGTGATGCAATAATTGTTATCAAAAGTTTGAAAGCACCAGTAGAAAAAGACAATTAAAAAAGATACCTCTATGTGAGTAAAATCTTATAATTCTGGTGTATGTAGCTGAAAACGCATTAAGCTTTAAAAACTGGATACCGAATAAAATGGAGTACAGCCACCATCCCACTTAGATCCTTACTTATATCGGGGGGCCTTCAGTTTCCTATTAGAAAGCATGGGTAGAAAAAATAGTGGTTACAGCAGAAGGAAAGAAAAGTTAATAGAAACACTGACTGAAGGATCGTTTTATATCACATGTGACAAGGCATTCAAATAGAGAGACATTAAGAGGTCATCATGTATGCTTAGCTCCTTTGAGTACCAAATAATGTCTGGCCACAACAGGGTCGAACACTGAGGAGGCTTGGAGCAAGGACGGGCACTGCACAGGTTCCCTGCAAACTTGTTTTATGGCTTTGAACAGATCGGTTTCTTTTTTTCACAAACCTACTGCTACATGAACGTCAAAGACCTTTTAATAACTTGGTTAAAAACTGCTGAATGCCTTGTTGGTAATGATATTAATATTTTTAGATAACACCATGGTAAATGATCTAGAAGACACCAGATTAAGAAAATAATTTCAAGGTGTCCTTTCTTTCCAAAAAGAAACATGCCTTCTGTACCTTAGACAGAAATAAAAGTGACTATTGGCATTTGTGTGCCTACTGTACACATATGTAACTTGTGAATGCAAAAGAAATTTTGCATGGGATTCCAGATGAATGCCTAGGTAAAATGGTGAAGAGAAAGTTTAGTTTTGTTCTATTTGTCTTAGACACTTGTAGTTTGTTTTTTCTCTCTTTCTTTTGGTGAATTTACAACCTTGATATGTCTGTTGAAATAATTTTGAAAAGAAGTCTTGTAACTGTTTCCAGTTTGCAATTGATATTTCAGAAAGCTATTGTGTGCAATGATACGGGCAGGAACTAATGAACTGAGGCAGTTACTAACAGCAGTCCTAAAAACAGAAAAGCACTGAAAAGGGACAAGTCACTAATGGAACACTGTTTCCACTAGAATAGTTCTTTTATCAACCTGTTGGAGCAGGTCCAGAGGAGGGTCACAAAAATGATCAGAGGGCTGGAGCACCTCTCCTATGAGGAGAGGCTGAGAGAGTTGGGGTTGTTCAGCCTGGAGAAGAGATGACTCCAGGGAGACCTTATAGCTGCCTTCCAGCACTTAAAGGGGGCTTATAAGAAACATGGGGGCAGACTTTTTAGCAGGGCCTGTTGTGATAGGACAAAGGGTAATGGCTTTAAACTAAAAGAAGGAAGATTCAGACTAGATATAAGGAAGAAATTTTTTACAATAAGGGTGGTGAAACACTGGAACGGGTTTCCCAGGGAGGTGGTAGGTGCCCCATCCCTGGAAAAATGCAAGGTCAGGTCGGACTGGGCTCTGAGCAACCTGATTTAGTTGAAGATGTCCCTGCTAATTGCAGACGGGTTGGACTAGATGACCTTTAAAGGTCCCTTCCAACTCAAACTTGGTTCTCTTTTTGCTTTTTAAGTATTTGCTTAAAACTTGCATACACTGAGCTTGATAGGTTTCAAGCACAGTAGAATAATGATAAAAGAAGTGGGAGATAGCACAGAGAATTTTGTTTCAATCAGTTCAGGCCTGGTCTGAGAGTGCATGAGGGAGCCCCATCCTTGCTGCATCAGGCATTAAGGGAATGACTGCCAGACCCTTAATTCCCAAAAGACTATTCCCACCTCTGATTTATCAGAGAAGAGATCCCACATTAAATTAGCACCTGAATTGGACAGTTGCTACCAGCAAGGTAACTAGAAATGTATATGTTATAAAATGCTAATTTTTATTCTCATAACAATAGGTTATTATAATTAGCTCGCTCTTTTACTGAACTTCAGATGTCATCTATTGCAATTTGTACCCATGATGCTGAGGAGTGTTCTGGGAAAAAATAGCTGGTGCTGATATTACTGGGATTTCATTTATTTATTTTATGAGATTACATGGGACAATTATATTGCCTGGCTTATGATATTTCTTACTCCAATTTTAAGTTTCAAAGGAGTTAGCATTCTTGGCCATAAATACTCGCAAATGCATTTATAAAGACTCAGGAAAGCAGGTTTTATAGTTCTCATTTTGCCTTAATTTTACTCTACTGTTTTAGAATATTTAGCTGGTGATTCAAATGAGTATGTAATATATGTTACTGCAAATTGCAGTGCATTGCAAATGGTTATTTGTACAGTTAGGGACTATTTTGTCAGTTGTCAACCAAAGAGCAAGGACGTGTCCCAAGACACCAAGGCAATACCACAGTGGATGTATGTAAGATATCCAGCTCAAGAGATGGTGGTAAGATAAAGTTATAAAGCTCTGCCAAATGATGAAATATACCTTTTTTTTTTCTTATAGAAATGTTAGTGGGTTATTCAGGGTTTTTGGTTTGGTTTGGGTTTCTTTTTTTTGTAAGGGTAAGAGGTACCAAAATGAAAATTTTTGTCATGTCTTAAGTGACAAGTAAGACTTATAAAAAACATGGTTCATCTGACATTACTTTATAGATCCGGAATATTCTAGAACAAAAATAGACTTATCAATTATGGCTTAAGGTGCTAAATCATATTTTCTTTCAAAGACTTATTTTAGAAAAGGATGCACAAACTGATTTCTGGTACTCTAAAAGAGAGGAATTTAATCAGATTTTAATTTCTTGATGTGAAAGGCTTGCCTATTCCTGAACAATCTCAATATTATTTTTTTTTTTAAATAATGGCTTTTTAAAACTTTCGATGTCATAGATTCAGGTAAGATCAGTATACTTGTCCCCTTTATAAATTCTCTTAAATCATCCATAAATGGTCTAAGCAGAATTTTCCAATCCTTACATGAAACTATACAGCCCAAATTTCCCTATATGTAATACGGTAAGAAAACGCTTACCATTAATTTATGAAATAAGTAACTTTAATCCTATTTCAGAAGGGAGCCATCCTAAAGTAATATTCTCCATCAAAGTTCTTAAAGCAGAAGTACCGAAATGAGACTGTAGCCAAATAAGCCATTTTTATTTTCTCCTCTTTTGGTTTGGCTCTTTATTAACATTTTCTTTCTTAAAAAGTAAAGTTACTATGGTTGGTAGCTTTGATTACTGAATTTATTTGCAGTGGAGGTGTTCTCTATAATTTGATAAGGTACTCCCAGGGTTAAAAGAGGGGGACCTCCTTTAGCAAGTGGATTATATCAATTCACGTTTGCAAGGTTAATTTAAAGTGGAAAATATCCCCAAAAAAGACTTTGCTCACTAAGTCTTTAGATGAGTCACAAAAATTCTTTTCCCTCCCCTCCTGGCTTATGGATTTTCATACAATTAAAAGCCAGACACTCTGAACTAAATCAGAGCTGAATCTGTTATATAATAAACCTGCTATTACAGACTCAGTGGGCTCCGGGAACTGGTCCAAGGTCTTTAGGTAAAATCCCAATGCTGGTGCTTTCTTTGTAGAATGATACATGGCAGGAACAAACATTAAAGCATCCATTTTGGACAAACATCTCAGTTCCTAAGTGCAAGTAAACCAAAGATAAAGTCATCAACTTTTTTTCTTCCTCCGACAGAATGAAACAAATCCAGCAAGAACGGAAAGAGAAAATTGTTTGTGAGTTGCCATTCTGTAGCTGCAATTACTGATTAAGGTGACCGACACATTAATGTGTGGCCTCAGCAATCTTTTCTGAACTAGAGTGCTGGAAAAAAATTAAAGTTTTTAAAAAATATGAACTTTTTCATAAAGAATTTTGGGGAGTTTTTTAGTTGTTTTTTTTTTGTTGTGTGGGTTTTTTTTTTGTGTCCAGCTTCCTCTGGCTTTTAACAGGGTGAATTTATTAACATATTACTGATCTGGAGACAACCAATAACATATTGTGACGTGGTGCCCTTTAAAGTAAAAGATATGAATTCATGTGCCATTAACTGCCTCTGTAAAAGCCAGCAGACATAAAGACCACCGTGAAGAAAAAAACATACCTCTCAGATACATAATTTGCAAAATATTGCAACTGTGGATTTATAACTTCAGCTCAGGTGATTTCTTAGGAGAGAAAGGTTTATATGAGTAGAGGAATCAGCATTAAAGAGAGGAGAATCCCACTAATTTTCAGATAAACTGAAGAGCAATCCATTAAAATTTTCACAAGTGCCAGGTACCTAAGCAAAGGCAACAGTACGGATATCCCCTAGCTAGCAGATTAATAAGAATGTTCTGCAGATATGTTGTAAGGAGCAGCACGTTTGAGCTGGGCCCTCGCAGCCAGAAAAGGCATCAGAGAAATCCCTTACCACAGTCAGAACAGGAGGCTGAGATCTGATGTGTTTTGAGTTTGCAGCCTCTTGTGTGTTCATAGGATCAAAAGATAATTCAGGTCAGAAGAGGCCTCTGGTCACCTACTCCAAACCCCTGCTCCTGTTTTGCTCTTTCTTTCTAGATTTCTTTCTAAGTTTGTAATTAAGGGGTTGACTTTTTCCTTGGTTCAGGTAAGTTTCTTTTCTCTTTAAACTCATGCCACACTGCAAAGATAGGACAGAAAGTGGAAGGACACAGAGTGCCATTCCTGTCCGTATTGGGAAACATCAAGTTACTCAATGTATATACAGACCCTTGTGCCTATTGCTGGGGCATATAACGTGCACACTTGCTTCACAGCATTGTCCTTTTGTTCACATTTCTTTTCAACAGAACCTATGGAATCTCCTCTGTATAGTGTAACTCTCTTCCTTCAACTAAGATGGCAAATAGGAATACTTGATGAGAAAGCATTGCAATAATTGTCACTTAGTGATTAGTGATTGCAATTAAGCGTTTTGCCAAATCTTTTCTCACCATTTTATTTTAATCTTCTTTTATTGATACATAGACCTTTATACTGCTTATTTCCTGCTACATATCTCCATGCTCGCCCCTTGTAATTTAAGCCCAATTTTATTCAGCAGCTAATGTTGACTATGTCTAAGCCCTTCGCTCAGAGATGTGAAGATTGTGCCACAGCGTTCCAGAAGTAACTATGCACAGGATAAAAACAGTTCCCTTTTATCAGCTTTACATTTGCAACTTTCAGTTTCCCAGGATGACCCTCTTTCTTGTATTATAAAAGCCCAGCTCATACAGTGCATGATTCACAGTCTGTGATTTGGGATCACTTTATATATCCATATCCTATGTCCTCTTATTCATCGACTTTACAAAATGAGGCAGTGAAATCCTGACCTGATTGAACTTGGTGGGAGTTTTGACATTGCTTTCAATAACACTGGGATTTCACCTAAAATCTTTGTAGCCTTTGAATGAAAGAGGCTTTAGTCTTTTCTTTTTGGAGGGGGGGGAAGAGCACCGAGACACAGGATGATGGTATTTACATTTTCATTAAATGCATATCTTCCATTTGTGAGATATAACAGTCAATAGGATCAGAGAGGATACAAAGGTGAAGTAATCAGAATTTTACAGCGTGGGAATACGTTGGCTGAAATCTGCATAAGCATTTCTTTTGTTAGTATGTATAAAGACCTGGACTTAAGTGACCACATTGACTCATTTCGCTTGCCAGCAATAAACATAAGTTAGAAAGATAATATAATTCTGCTCTCTATTAAAGAAAAGACAGGCCTGGTTAATCAAAGTTTTAAATGAGTCGGAGGTGAAACAAAATTATCCAGAGGTTTAATTTTAGCTTGAAGTGAATGTAATTTCCATTCCCCATTCATTCCTTTATGTCCATGACTGATGGATCACTCTCTTCCCTCCTGGTGAGTGTGAACACAAGGAGTGGGAGCCCCTTTCATGCTGGGTTGCTGTTAGAGAGCTTTCTAATATCCCTTCCAGTACCCTTTGAGCACTGGACAGGCAGTGAAATGTATATAGGGTTTCAGAGATGGAAAAAAAAGCACAGCTTTATACTTCAAATGTAGGCAGTGTAAGCCTAACGGGATCCAGCAGTGTTGGCTGCATGCTCAACACGTGAGACTTGGCCAGTCAACCATATTCCTAAAACTGGTGTCGTCTCTGGGATCACACTCGAAAACACCCTGCTGGAACATGCTAACAGGGGGACTGTTATTGCTGCATTGTCTGTTTACTGATGGAAAATTGCTGCTTGGCCAGTCCTATGACTGATTCCCTATTTCCACTCTCTTTTGCGATTTCCCTTTTCAGTTTGTAAGCCTGTCGAGGAATACACTGAGCCTAAATAACAGTGCTCTATTGTTGAGCTAACAAATAAAAGTCACATATGACGGTAGCAAAAAGGTGTCAAAATTGAGCCTTGGAATAAATCCAGAGAAATGTTTTGTTTTTCAATATTTCTTCCCTCAATTCCCCAAACACAGTCTGGGGAGTTATATCTTGACTGATTAGGCAATGAGCAGCATTCAGCATGAGGTAAGCAAGCTGCCAGGAACTCCCTGAGCTGAGCAGGTTGGTCTGTATTCCTCCATCTATTTTGTTAAATTACATTTCTCTGTGGCTCTTTCACTCATCCTGTGCTCTCATCCCACTCTATTCCATTCTACTCACATTACTTTTGACAGTTATAGTCTCTCAAACCACAGACATACATATATAAACATCTCACCAGCTTTATTAAACTTAGCTACATACTATGCCTCTGAAATATGAAGGTTTTCCTTATATTATAGAAAGGAATGGAAGTTCACAGATATTAAACAGATCTTGCTAGCCTCCCTTGAGAGCCAGGACAATAATATGCTTCACAAAGCATCCTCTCATTGTGCCTTGCAGAAGCCAGGAAATCCTGAAGAGGCAGCAAGGTTACTCCTCCTCTTTCAGACCTGGTGCCAGCAAAGGTTCAACAGGACGCTTTGCTTGGCCTTCAAAATGGGGGACAACATGGAAAGAACAGCCCTTGAAAATGCCTGTCCTCCAGCTTTCTGCAATCATGGCAAAACAGAATTGTTCCTGCTTTACAGAGGAAAAGTTATGCAGGCAAGATTTTCGATATCTTTTGAAGGTCACACAGCAGCCTAGTGAAAACCATCCAGGTTTCCAGACTCCTGTGCTTCTGGCAATAGATCATCAGATAATATTTGGTTTTGTGCTATTATTTACTGCTGTGATACCAACATGAGAGACACATCTTAAGACAGAAAAACAAGCAATTATTTTTAAGTGCAATATAATGTCCTCAGACTTCTTAGGCAATAAAATTCCATTAAGGATGCAATAAAAAATGGAAAATTGTTTATTAGAAAGGGATGAGAGTTTGGGGTTTTTTTGACAACAAAAATATCAACCAGATAATCAACTCCTCTTAGCAATTTCAGAGTATTTTCTGTCAGGTTCTAAACATGACAAAAGTTTTTGAATTACTCTTTAGGTACTTGGTATAGAATGCTAAACTGGGACATAAACTCTCTATTTGGTGAGTGGGAAAAGAAAGATCCCTCCAGACAGAAGACACGCTGAATTAAAAAGAGAAAGCAAAAGCCCCAAAGAAATACTGAAAACTTAGTTAAACCCATTAAGGAAGATATTTCCTGTACTCAGGTGCAGAATTCTCATGCTAAGATAAATGCCTCTCTGAAAAAAATAAAAAAGAAGACAAGAAGAAGGGACCAGCTCCCTCACACATTTACTTAGACTGTATATACTTAGAACTTATGAAGGATGCAGGAAACGTATAATCCACATACTGAAAAGGGAACTAGCCACTATTTTCTCTCTCTTTTGTCATCAGGCTTTAGCAGAAAATGGATGCTATACTCCTCTGCTCCTCTTGAAACTATTCCACTGTACAGTGACTGAAAAGTCACCAGGTAAGATATGTAAAATTGTGGAAATGGAGATTGTTTTTGGGGGCTGCTTGTTTCTTGAATGACTGTCCAAACTGTTAGGACAGAAAGTCATACCTTTCTCTTAAAACCAGGCCAACTCCCCTTCAGCAGGTGGAGATACCACCTAGTTGATTGTGAATGCCAGTCCTATGCAAGCGTGCAACAGGGTAGGCTCTGGCAACATCTCAGAGACTGATGACCTGGTGAGCCATGGTGGAAAACCCTTTCTCTACAGCTGCAGAGCAAGATGAGGCATGGGATCTGGGCAACTGCCCCCTCAGTCCTGTCAGCAAAGATGATACCACAAGAGACTAGAAACAGACCTTCAGGGTGGTTGGTTAAAGAGTTCATCAGTTTGGTTTGACCATAGAAGTCAAAGTGTCTGTCTTATTTAGGTACCTTCCATGTCCAATAGCAGCTGAAAATGACATTTTCATTATCAGTTTTGGAGTCTAATTCCAAATTCAGCTGAAATCCTGTATTGGTCTTGGTCCCTTGTGTATGTTACTACTTGCTTCCTTTATTCTTCTCTGTGATATCAGAGAAGTCTTCCCTGTGGCTCTGCATTTTGGGAAGATGCAAACTATTCACTGCAGCTTGTAACCACCCTAAGGGCTTCTGTCAAAGCCCTATGGTTAGTTAGAGGTCTTTTTATTGATTGCAGTAAACCAAATTCAATTGCTTATCCTTCAGTGATCTTTAATAACAATGCAGCCCTTTCCCCTAACAGTTTCCTGATTACCATTTCCTGTAAAATTGAGGTTACCTTTAGAGCTTATAACAAACGAAGGCTTTTCAGCTACCGGCTGTGCTTGGACAGCTTCTGTACTGATATATTTCACTCCCTATTAAATTCAGGATTCAGGCACAAACACTTTGCAATACCTAACTTCGAGCTACCTGGCACTCCTGGAGTGGAAACGTGTGGGCTTTTTAGAGGAAGAAGATTTGCATATTTCATCCTTCTTGTTGGGGTCCCTGGATGAAGAGGGGTGAGAGTGCTCAGTGGCCTGTGGCAAGCCTCAAGAAGTTACTGCAGTCAGACATCTCTGCTTCCAACTGCAGATCCTGTCCTGGAGAGCTTTCGGATAAAAGTGGGTGGCAATGATATCAGGGAGAGGGAGCAGGAAGAAAGGACCCCTGATCTTCTCCCTGGGATACATTTCACATTAGCAGTGGATGAGAAACAAGAAATAGTAATAACTATGGAAGATTGACCTGTGTGCAAGGCTCAACCTGACCCTCTAAGAGCTCTAACCACTAATTCACTGATTCATATTCCTTGCTTGTTTTTCCTTTAAGTCCTAAGTATGCTTTTGAGTCTGGCTTTTAGATATCTAAGACATACTTAGTAACATAACAGCTATCTGAGGGGCTCAAAATGATAATTGTTTTGACCTATATCCCAGTGATGGTAGTAGTTATTCAGAAACCACTACAATAAGTGGCTACAGTAATTTGTACTTTTGATGTATGCCTCTGAGCATAGCCCTTATCTTTGACCTTGGCACCAATGAAAGCATGACAGATCCCAGAGGTTTTCAAGCATGTGTTAGCTTGTTTGAAATTATTACTGCAGTGACCTCTATTTCCAATAATGAAGCATATTTTCTGCATGCTATAATATCAGTGAAAATTTTACATTGTATTCTTCATCTGTTACAACTAGCTCTTGCTAATTCTGCCTTTCCCTTGAATATATTCTTTGTTAAATCAGTTATTACATAAAAAATTATAACCAAACCTGCTGTGTATACTGTGTTCTTATTTTACAATGAGGAGTTGAATATGCCGAGACCACAGGTTCTATTACATTTTGTTTTCATTGTTTTGTTCTCAAAAGAAAAATTTACTTCACTTATTTTAATGCAGTAATCTGTACTGTTGTAATAAAGAAACATTTATCAGCCCTCCAACATAAAATTTTATTGTTTGTATTATTTAAAATTATGGAGAAGTCCTAAAGGTATTTCCCATAAGTTTAGAGACTAAAGCACCCTTCAGAAAACAAAATTAAAATTAATTGTATTTGTTTATAGGTATTCTCTTTGGGGGAGTTTTAATACATATTAACTCAGTAAGTCTTCTTACAGTTTGAAAAGAAAACAGAGTAATGATATTCTCTGTAAAGAGATGTTCTCTCATGTCATGAAGTTTTAACTGATAAAGAAGATCAGTTTTCTAGCTGATAGTCAATCATGGCTTACGGCTATCTCTTGCAGTTATTAAATATTTGTTGGTTATTCTCATCATTTGAATATTACATATTTCCAGAAATTCATTCTTATGCTTTGGGATTTGAACTGTTTTCTAGATCAGTCTTTCGCACCCTGTTTGGTCTAAAAAAATAATTTAACCACATTAATCGATCTGGATTCATAGTTTCCTCAGAAAAAAATTCTCCCCCCCCAGCCCCATATGCTATACAGCCTTTGATCATAACACATTACAGTGTGGGTCATGATGTTACACATTTCCATCTGAATGCTAATCTAGATGGTCCTCAATTCCTTTGCAGTAGTTGAGAGAACACACATTTAAATTCTTCCACGTACTGATCCCACAACAATAACCTTTGAAGCAATCATTCAAGTTTGCAAAGACTCCGGGAGGAAGAAGCAAATTGGCTGGGTACTGCTGTGTTGTCAAAATGCCTTCTGTCTGACAGAGTGAAAATCCTCAGACTATATCCTGGTCCAGGTTTCCACACAATGTGTCTTCCACTTTCCTGCCAACAAAAAATGTCAGGAAGATCACCTGGTGTGAGAGGTGTCTTCTCTCAGACTAATCATGTTAGAGATCTTGGATGATTGAATTAGGTTAATGAGTTTCAAGGAAGACCATGAGGTTATCAACACAATGCACATACAGATCTCTAGTGAAGGGGGAACCAGTTAGGTAGGAAAAGATACATCAGTATCAGGAAAATGAACCTGCTATTCAACAAGCCACTTGCTTCCCATCCAGAACCTACACCGCACCAACAAAGAAGGATTATTTACAATGGTGGACCAGGAGGAAAAGTCATTTGCCCCTGAAAAGATTTCACTACCGTGCAAAGAGGAAATAAAAGAATGGTAATGGTTGGCTAGTCTCCCTTTAAATGGATGGATACATCAAGGTGCTTCCTGCAAGGAGCTCATACCCATGACAGTGTGAAGAATTGCCAAGGCTCAGCAAGGCTCACTCTGACTGCCAGGTTGTGGCATGGATAACACCTGAGTGGAGTTGACAACAGGCTCTGAGCCTGACGGAAAGGGAGTCAAGAATCTGGGTATGGCAACAGTCTACCATCCCTCTAGCCCAGCAGAGCCACATAGGGACAGAGCCATAAAAACGTAGCTGCAGAGGTAGCGGCTGCATGGGAAGGTTTGTTGGGTTTTTTTTCCTTCATCGTATGCCAGTGTCTCAAGAAGGAAACTGTTCAGTAGGAATTGAGTCTTTCTCACACAGAAGGGAGAAGAAAAAATCTCAGGCTTGGATTTTCTCACCAGATGAGGAGAGATAGAATGAAGACTGATGGCAGCTCATGTCAAATTGGGGGGTAGGTAGCCTAGATAAAACCCTGAAAAACTGATGAAGTACCGGAAAAGGAGTAAACAGGTCAATCAATCTACTGACTAGTTCAGATGCATCTACACTGGAAAAAAGAAGTGTGGCAAACAAACAAGAAGAAACAAAAATATGTATATGTAGTCAACATTATTGCTGCACTAAAGTTATCACTCAGTTGACTATTTCTCTATCATGAATGCTGATGAAGAAGAATGACACCTATTAAGGAATATAAAGAAGAGAGATAATTTTGTATATCGAGGGCATATGCACTTTCCCTGAGTCCAAACTGTAATGATAATTAGACTCATTAGACATCTGTGCAATGACAGAAGGAAAAAAAACATTGGTATTGCTGTCAGGTGTGGTCTATCGCTGGCCTCTGAAATAGCAAGATCAAGTGGAAGAAGCCTTTAGAAAAGAACAAAAAGAAAAAAATGTTAGCACAATCATCTGGCAGGTAGGCTTTGATGTTAACGGCAGATTTCTAACTCCCAATCCACTGAAGAAAGAGAACAAGGCTGTACAACAGGCAAACAGGACATGGCTAAACATCTTTAGATCCAGGAAGTTAAGACAGCACCGAAAGAACAGCAGCTTATTCAGTTCTGAACAACTTTCAAGAACTGGCAGTATGGGAGACAGTATTCATAACATCATGCAGTGTTTCATTCCTAGAGAAAAAAAGAGAGCAAACAATAAGATAGGCCTAAAAGCTACTGAACTCAAAGTAACTTCAATTCTCAAAGAAATATTAGAGAAAAAAACCTGGAAAAGTCTACATATCATCTAGAAGATACCAAAATGGTAAGCAATAGTCAGTATGAGTTTGTCAAAAAGAAATTCTGTTGAACCAATTCAATTTCTATGACATGACAACAAACCCGGTAGTTAGGTACAAGCAGATATTTTGAATTTAATATGACTTTTGACCCTGTCCAACAAGATATTCACTTGACTTCCTCCAAAAGTCCAGTCATGATTAGGTTACCACAAAATGGATAGGCAATTGGAGAAAATTTTTTCAAGAGGTCAAAAGTTAAAGGATGAATTAAATACCATAGGAGGATTTTGTGGATTCCGTAATCTTAAATATTTTCATTAGGGACCTGAACAAAAGACTGCATTAAAGGTGCAAGAAGTGGTGGGGGGCTGTAAGCTTACTGTAAGAGGAAGATGAGAATGAAACATCTTGACAAATGGGAGAAACTGTCAGAAAAAAAAAAAAAAAACAACAACCCAAAAAAAGAATAATTATCAGTCCTAGATAGGAAATAGTGACAATCAAAAATCAGTTACACATAGCAATCAACGGCAAGTAGCATCAGTGCAAATAAGAATTTGGGTAATGATTATTTACAAACCAATCATAATTAAGTAGTGTTACTGAAATACTGGGAGATAAAAACTGAATTGTTTAAAGTGGATCACAGGAAGCAATCATTCTGCTCTGCTCAGCACTGATATGGCCTCCCCAGGACTACTGTTTCCAGCTCTGAATGTTACACATCAAAAAGATGAGCTCATAGGAATTATCAGAGAGATAGTAAATGTGGAAACATGAAAATGTTATTTGGTTTGTCAAGAGGAAAGAAAACTGTGGGGAAACATGATGACAAGCTTAAAAAGCTCTTGAAAAAAAAGGAAGGGAATAAACATTTTTCATGTCTGCTGTGAATGAGACAAGTGGTGTGGACCAGAATTGCAGCAATAGAGATGTACATCAGGCAGGTGGAAAAGACTCTCATGGGAAAGACAGGTAAGTACCAGAGTAGATTGCTTAGGGATAATGTGCAACGTCTTCCTTTTACGAACTGACCAGGGATCTGTCAGGAATAGTTTAGATACAGCCAGTCTTGCCTCAAATCGGGGAGGAAAAATGAGATAGGCTTTCTGATTCCTAGCTTATTTTCTGTGATTCTGACCAAAATTCGATCAAAAAAAAAAAAGACAAAAGAGCACACAGGTTAATACCAGTAGGCTACATTGGATAACTAGTGTCATTATAGGAAATACTCAGTTCCTGCATTGCTTTTCCACCAACATTTGTACACTTTACATGTACCTTATGTACAGTTTCAAATCCAGCATTTGTTCCTGGATCCCCAGCGCATACTCCGAGCTGCTCAGCTCTGTTTTTTTAGCTCGGACCAGTTCGTGGTTCTGAAAGCTTGATAACATTTCTCGTGCAGTACAGCATAATGCTTGTCCACAGAATCACAGAATCTCCTAGATTGGAAAAGACCTGTAAGATCACCTAGTCCAATAATTAACCTAATCATACTGCTACCCCAAATGTTCTCAAAAAGACTTTTACTTGAATTAAACACCCTTGAGGTCTAAAGCAATATTCTCTATTACTGTCAGTCCCATTCACGCTTGTTCCTGTGCTGGGCTAAGGACATCTGTGACTCCCCAGTTTTGACATCATGTTTTGATTTTTGTGCTGGAATTACATGCAGGCTGGAATGAGCTGTAAGTTTTGCTTGCCTAATGCATCACAAGGAAGTACGGTCACTCAGCTGGAAACATATTGTTTCCTTATCTTAATAACATGCAGGCAGGTACTGTTTTTTGAATGTGATTTCTGTTTCTGTACCTCTAATGTGTGTGTCCTGATGGCAATTTCATTACAGAAACAAAGAGCTTCATCTATTTTTTTAAATTAGGAAGAATAATATTCCACATTTGTTCAAAACCTTTAGACTATTATTCACTGAAATAATTTGACTTGTGTTTCATTCTGCAGAAAATGGCATAATCCAAGCCAGTGAAATTTTCCCACTCACATTTTATTCAAAGGAATAAACACAGCTTTAATACGTATAAAACGAAAACAGTGCTTAGGGTGAATGCATGTGTTTCTCTTAGCCATAGGAAATGCATAATGGAGGATCACTTAACTATCCCATATGCTATTTTTTTCACGTTCTTAATGGACCCAGCAGATTGCCTAGTGCAGCATCTTGTCTCTGGCAGGAGTTGATACAGGTGCATTAGGAAGAAGCTTAAGAAACCAAGTGTACACAGAATGATTGCTCCTTAGCATACTTTCTTCTCTTATTAATTTTATAATTTATAGTTATATTTAGAAATACTTATTTTAAAAATTGGTTGTCAAATACATCCTTTTCATCCTTTGGGAGAATCCCTTCCCAAAAAAGATGCCCTAATGAAAAAATTTATATTACTCATTACTGGAAAGGAGAGGAATATCATCTGCATCAAAGCCATATTCCCCAGTGTAAGAACAGAGAGAGAAAAAGTTTCTTTTTGTTATGCTTTTAATACAATGAGGGGTGTTCAAGCCCTCGCCCTCTGGTCAAATCCCAACCAGGACAGCATTTAATCATGTTGCTGGCTGGCTGGGCGCCTCTCAGAAGACAGCCCTTTGCTATTTCTGGAGGTGGGCAGAGCAGGGCTGCCCATCCTGGCTGGGCATACAGAGCATGCCTTCGGAGCAAGCAGCAGCCTACCTTCTCCCTGCCCCAGGAATCGGAGCCACCAGCTGAGTGGAGGAAAGAAGTGCTGCCATCTTCCACACTCTCCTGGCAGCTGCCTGTATTTGATTTTTGCAACTACACCCTTTATACTTGCCATAAACTGGCTTGCAGGACACTGGTTTTGAGATAATCAAAAGGGAAAGGTTCTCACATTACCCAGTGGTACTCTCCAGGGCAGCCAAGGTGTGCCAGGATGCTCAGGTTAGTTTCAGAGCTCTTTGCAGTAGGGTGCTGTGTAAAAGAAGAGTATTCTGCTTACTGTCAGTAGCCTGGAGAGTTCCTTGGCACATAGCAAGAGAGGGATGGACACGAATATTTGGGATCCCTAGAGAATTTGCAACAGCTGCAACAGCACCAGTCAGACTTCACTGAACAAGAAAGAAGGAAATGCAGTGACTAAAAATATCACTTGGTCATGTCTGTGAGAAAAAACAAACACTTTGGAAACACCCTCAAAGCTTCTTGCAGATATAGACTGGAAGAGCAATGCCTATGCTTTCGCAGTCCTGTGGTACAGCTCTAACTACTGTTCAGATGCCAGAAACACTGCAAAGAACTAAGCGCAAATAATTTTCACAGACCTGAGGCAACTGTTTAGGCAGAAGCAGCAGCATTGTTGATGCACACTAGTAAGTGCGCCAGCCAGTGCATTGACCAGTGACCACATAGAAACACACATCTGTCTTACACAATTTGGAAACCTCCCATCTACACACCTGAACGATCTTTATCAACACTTCCTCATAGAAGAAAGCTGGATAAACAGTTTATAGCATGAGCAGCCCAGGATGTTACTCATCTAGAAACTGCCTCAATAGATTAATGATTGTAACACAGAAATGAACTTTAATAAATACTGTTGCTCACAGTGCAATCAGCAGTTCAGTTCAGCAGTACACTTTCTTACTACACAATTCGACTTTCTTAGCAGAGACCGATCAGCAGCTACATGGTGAGTTCTGAACTAAGGAAGGCCGGGCAAAAAACCCAGCAAGAAAAGTAACTATATGGAAATGGACTAACAGAGCTTTTAAAAGGGACACTGCTACTGAAGCTGTGCATGGCTTGAAAAAGCAATGACATTTAAGAGAAGTCTATTGAACGTAACTTTGCTCAGGTTACT
This sequence comes from Pluvialis apricaria, assembly GCA_017639485.1. Lineage (NCBI taxonomy): Eukaryota > Metazoa > Chordata > Aves > Charadriiformes > Charadriidae > Pluvialis > Pluvialis apricaria. Next base: position 102,870,491 of record CM030009.1, read on the forward strand.
AAAATGACTCTGGGACTTTTCTGCAAATGCCTGACTGGTAGGATGAGAAGTGATTGAAACAGTATAATGACAGGGAAGAAGGCAGCTGATTGGGCTTAAGTCAGCAACAGGCTTCTGTCCACAGAATTACTGCACGGTGATTTATTATTTAAATGCGAGTGCTAGCATGTCAGGTAGCACCTCAGTGAACTGAGTCTTAGCCACATACTCTTTCTTCTGAAACACAAAAATATCTGTGCAGGTGTACTGGGTGTGAACAACAGAATTAATGACATTTAATTTCTTCGGATTTTTTTTTGGCTAGGGGGGAACATGACTTAAATTCCTGTTCTCAAACTATGCATGAGGTCTAGCAAATGCTCAGTGAAAGATCTTGAGGCATTTTCAGTAGTTTCTCCCCAGTGTGGCTTATCCATTGTGCAATGAGAGGTGCTTCAACCCCAGCAGGGAGACAAATGAGGTCTGCCTGTGCCTGCATCTCTGGATTAAGTTCCTACATATTTCATGAAAATATCTGTGCATTTTATACCATTAAATTAGGCTTCAGGTGGCAATAAGTTAATAAGGAAAGAGTCAAACTCACTCCTTAGCAAACCAGGGTAAAAATCAGCAACAGAAGAACAGCGTTTTAGTGAAGTAAGAACCTTTTAAGAAAGCACAACGCTAATAATGGTAAAGCTTAAAAGTCTGTGATAAGGTCTGACTATTTTCCTTCTAATTGCCAGATCAATCCCAGGGGTGTTGAACTGACAGTGTACTCTCCTGTATCAATACAACAGAATAATGTATTTTCTACCAAACTTCTGCATGACAGGACGAGTCACTTTTCTTCACTGTTTTCTCCATTTTTAAAATTACATTCGTGTTTCTGTACCTTATGAAGATTAATTTATCAATAATTTTAAATATCGTCAAGATATTCTGAAAGTTATATAATCGATATTTGGTACTTCGGTACATCTAATTAGCCAGAATAAATAAATCCACTTCTGATTACTGAATACTTAGATAGTCAACTCTACACCCAAAAATATTAGTCAATAAATTCTCAAAAATATATATACCTAAAAATATCTATATCAATACATCCCTCCCAGGGCACATAATATTGCCGTTATCAGAGACAAAATCTGTCTGAACCAGTACCGCTGTTCTCATGAAACATGTTCTCATGTTTCAGGACTTTCAATTTATATTCCTAAGAATTTTGAAAGTTAAAGTTTATAAATCTTAATGAGTCACTTAGTGGCATTTGGCAATCCCTTGTTTCATTAATTATGTTGAAGGTTATGTTGCAGACGGGACCCACTTCTCAGGGAAGTCTGCTGCCTTCCTGGGGCACGGGTTAAAGGTATAAAGAGAAAGCTTCCTTCCCTGGTATGTCCTTCAGGTTACTACCCATTACTGATTTTTCAGACAGGCAGCGATGAACTGGTAACAAGGAACCTGAAGGTGACCAAAAGAGACTTCTGGGCCTTGGGATGACTGGTTAAGGGATCAGGAGCACAAGTACTGTTCTCCTCTATCATTTCAGCTGCAGGGAAGGATGAAGGAAGGAACAGGAACAGCCAGCAGATCAATACCTGGCTGCAAGCCTGGTGTCAGCAGCAGGACTTTGTTTTTTTTGATCACGGGTCAGTTTACACAATGCCAGGCCTGCTGGTGACTGACGGGGTACACCTGTCTCAAAGGGGGAAAAGGTTCTTGGCACAGGAGTTGGCAGGACTCATTGAAACCTGCTCTTTGTGAACAGAGAAGGATTGGTGGGAGATGTGACGGTGGGAAATCGACTAGGGCACAGTGATCATGAAATTATTGAGTTCTCCATTCTTAGCGAAATAATGAGGGGGGCCAGCAAAACTGCCACCTTGGACTTTCGAAGGGCAGACTTTGACTTGTTTAGGAGACTGATTGACAGCATCCCTTGGGAGGCAGTCCTGAAGGGCATGGGAGTCCAGGAAAGCTGGACACTCTTTAAGAAGGAAGTCTTAAAGGCACAGGAGCAGGACATCCCCATGTGCTGTAAGTCATGCCGGCAGCAAAGAAAACAGGCCTGGCTGAACAGAGAGCTTTGTCTGTAGCTCAGGGAAAAAAGGAGAGTCCATAGCCTCTGGAAGAAAGGGCAGGCCACACACGATGACTACAGAGATGCCGTGAGGCTATGCAGGGAGAAAATTAAAAAATCCAAAACCCAGCTAGAAATTAATCTGGCTTCTGTTGTAAAGGACAACAAGAAATCTTTCTATAGATACATTAGCAGCAAAAGAAGGGCCAAGGAGAGCATCCATCTTCTGTTAGATGCAGGAGGAAACATGGTGACTAAGGATGAGGAAAAGACTGAGGTGCTTAATGCCTTCTTTGCCTCAGTCTTTAGTAATAGGACCAGTTGCACTCTGAGGATCCAACCCCCTGAGCTAGAAGATAGAGACTGCGAGCAGGATGATCCCCCCGCAATCCAGGAAGAAATGGTCAGTGACCTGCTGCAGCACACAGACATACACAAGTCTATGGGACCAGATGGAATCCACGCAGGAGTTCTGAGAGAGCTGGCAGAGGTGCTCACCAAGCCACTTTCCACCATTTTCCAACAGTCCTGGCTGACTGGGGAGGTCCCAGCAGACTGGAAACTAGCCAATGTGACATCCATCTACAAGAAGGGCTGGAAGGAGGATTTGGGAAACTACAGGCCTGTCAGTTTGACTTCGGTGCCAGGGAAGCTGATGGAGCAGATCATCCTGAGTACCATCATGCAGTATGCACAGGACAACTGGATGATCAGGCCCAGTCAGCATGGATTCACGAAAGGTAGGTCCTGCTTGACTAACCTGGTCTCCTTCTACAACATGGTCACCCGCTTAGTGGATGAGGGAAAAGCTGTGGATGTTGTCTACATGGACTTTAGTAACGCCTTTGACACCATTTCCCACAACATTCTCCTGAAGAAACTGGCTGCTCATGGCTTGGATGGGTGTACTCTTCACTGGGTAAAAAACCGGCTGGATGGCCAAGCCCAAAGTGTGGTGGTGAATGGAGCTAAATCCAGTTGGCAGTCAGTCACAAGTAGTGTTCCCCAGGGCTCAGTACTGGGGCCTGTTCTGTTTAATATCTTTATCAAAGACATGGACAAGGAGATCGAGTGCACCCTCACTAAGTTTGCAGACAATACCAAGTGGGTACCAAGTTAGGTGGGAGTGTCAACCTGCTTGAGGGTTTTACTTCACCAAATTATTATTTTCCTATATTTATTTCCACTGGGAAAATACAATGACCAATAGCATCCTGGCCTGTATCAGGAATAGCGTGGCCACCAGGACTGGGGAAGTGATTGTCCCCCTGTACTCAGCACTGGTGAGGCCGCACCTTGAGTACTGTGTTCAGTTTTGGGCCCCTCACCACAAGAAGGACATTGAGATTCTGGAGTGAGTCTAGAGAAGGGCAACAAAGCTGGTGAGGGGTCTAGAGCACAAGTCTTATGAAGACCAGCTGAGGGAACTGGGGTTCTTTAGTCTGGAGAAAAGGAGGCTGAGGGGAGACCTTATCACTCTCTACAACTACCTGAAAGGAGGTTGTAGAGAGGTGGGGGTAGATCTCTTCTCACAAGTAACAAGCCATAGGAAATGGCCTCAAGTTATGCCAGGGGATGTTTACATAGGCTAATAGGAAAAATTTCTTCACTGCAAGGGTCATCAATCATTGGAACAGGCTGCCCAGGGAAGTGGTGGAATCAGCATTCCTGGAGGTATTGAAAAGATGGGTAGATGTGGTGCTTGGAGACATGGTTTGATGGTGGTTTTGGCAGTGTTAGGTTGATGGTTGAACTCGATGATCTTAAAGGTCCCTTCCAACCTAGACGATTTTCTGATTCTATGCTTCTATATTTTGTAAGTATGAACGGTAAGAGCTCGGTGTAAGATAAAATCGAGTTTCAAATGTTTAATACTGAAGTATATATTAAACAAGAAACACTTCTCTTTACTAGATGTCAGATCTATTGGATTTATACAGGTGACTGTTCAAAGTGAGAATAGTATGAAAAATTATGCTCAGTTGGATGGCAGCAAGATCATTCAGACCTATATTACCACTATCAGATAAACCAGGACTGTTATTGTGAGCAAGGATTATAACCTGGGATGTATTTGTGCACCTTAAGGCAGAATAACAATATCCTTCTACACATGGGAAAACAAAGTGCAGAAGAATGCAGAAACTTCCTCAGAGTAATACAAACAGCACTGACAGAGATGAATTCCAAGATTTTCAGGTTGATTACTGGACTACATATTTGGCTTCTAAATTAAAATATAACTCAACTTCCCATCTGAAGTCAGCTGTCACAGGATAATTTTATTACAATGAGGTGGAAATGAAACTCCCAACTCTAGGTGATTATTATATCTTTATAGGAAAGTATGAACCAGCTATGATCATGGTGATTAAAAAAGACCTTTTCTATATCAGTCTTCCGCTAAGTACAAGCATGTAAGAATTCCTAATAGTGGTGTGTCACCTTTAATTGGTCTTAGACAAAGGGTAATGTGACACCACTCAAAATAGGGAAGCACATAAAAGGTAAATTTCTGTTTATTCAATCTTTTAATACTAGAACAAGTGAAAATGCCAATAACTGTTGATATGAATCAACTTAAAATTGCCACAGCATACTACAGTGTTTCCTAATGAACACACCAAATTCACTAACAATCAGAATGCTATCTTTACTGAATACAAGGAATAAATATGGATATAATAAATGCACTTATCATTATTAGATACAGAGTGATATATTTTATTTAAAATTTTAAATTTCATATCCTGGACACTTAACAAGTATTTTATGTTCCTGATGTCAAGCGAACATTGGAGAATTTTGGATTAATTTTACCATTTTTAAAGCAATTGCAAAGCTCACATAGCTACAGAGAAAGTGTTTGAAGTATGTGGTCTGTGTGTAAACTAAAAGTCTTTGAAATTAACAACAAAAAAAAAGACCCTTTTAATTTATTTATGATTTACATCAATCTCTTGATTCTTTGAGGTCTGACTTACAGTTATTTAACTGTAGGATTTAGCAAGACACTTCTGCTACAGAATGCATTGTGTGAATGTTGTTTTTACTTTGAAACGTGACATTCATTATTGTCTTCCCATTACATCCAGTTTGAGTGCAAGCTGCAGTCAAGATAAATAAAGCCCAGCAAACCAGTGCCATTTTAAATGATGCACATCTAAAGAAACTAATGAATGAGATGACTTCATTCTTTTAGTTCCATTCAGCTCAGACAGAATTACAGCCAGCCTGGAGAAACTACTAATGAAACTTAGTGCCATTTAAAAAATAGAAATCCCATCTTGAATCCAATGCCTGTGCCTCTCAGGAGTCTAAAGAGAATGGAAATGTAGATATAAGTAATTTTTGGAAAGACATCCCTGCATTACAGTGTTTGCTGATATTCAATATGCCTATGTTAGCCCTTTTGAAGGACTTTCTATACCTCTCTATGATAAGGAGCTTTATCTGTTGACAAAAGAAAAAGGAAGTTAAATCCCTGTGTCCTGTTACCATTGTGGGAATTGCATGTGTGGGATTTAACATAAAAAACTGCAAAGTGCTATGCTAAGCCCAGAAAACATTAGTCTTTTTTTTTTTTTAACTTATTCCATACAATTCATTCCGTGAAAAGTTTCATTTCAACTGGAAAAGGAAATCCTGCGTGAAAAGATTTTTTCTGAATGGTTATAATCTTAAACAATTTATTTTTGCGTCAGGCTCATATAATGAATGATTCTAACCTCTTAGAGCTCAGTCAGGACCTTATGAATTGCTATGGATTCTGCATACACATTCAACTTCTCTCCCAGCCTCACACAGCTTGGATGAACATACACTATCCCTACATTGTGTGTTGAAATCAATCTGAGTCCTTCTGAGGACAAGAATTTGTAAAATACGGCACCATCATGGTTTTAAGAAGTATGTATCTGTCAAGTAAAGAGCACTAGTAAAGAGGTGGAGGAACCTAAGATATACTGATTAACTATGCCTACCAAAGCCAAAGTGGGAATAAACAGAAAGTGTTTGCTCTGTGTGCGTTGGTAAACAGGGATGACACATAATCTACAAAGGGCCGTGTAATGCCTCCATGTATTTCAGTGCATAATACTGTTCAAAGAGTAGGTCACATTTCCTTTACTATCCTTCATTTTAACTAGTCCTACATACACCTCTGCACGTGAACACGCAACACATTACCTGACATCTTCTGCGGCAGAATACCCTTATTCTGGTGGCTCACAGGAGATCTGAGAGATGAACTCATCTGGCTGTCCTTGGAGCAACCCTGTGTAAGTTTCCACCATTAATGCAAGAACCTGTACGTAAATTCATACACAAAATTTTGTACCTCTAACCTTAAATCAGATTCTTAATTATGAGCTGGAAATCATGTATCAATTTGTTCATATTGAAAGAAAGCACAGTGTAAAGTGCAAAGTGAAGAAAAAGTGTAGTATCACATGGTAATTCTAGTGGATGAAGGATTGCATGACCTTATCAGGCAGAATCTCCTACTTCCTTATTCTAGGCACTATTTTTGTGCCTTTTAGAAAGAAAAGGCTCTCTTTAAGAGAAATGAAATATTGATTTTAGGTTCTAGCTAGACTCCATTAAGACGCTCTTTTAAGTCACATTGTGTCTGCAAAGAGTGGAGTTTTATGGACATAAATCAGTTTTCTAATACCTGTAAGTGGGCTTTTCATAAGCACCCAGAAATAATTCACCCAACTTCCCTGTGCGTCAATAGAACTTGACTCGCAGCTTTCTTAAGCACTTTCAAAAAACCTTACCTGCATGTCTGGTATTGAATGTATCAATGATGACTATGTTATACTACAGACAGCCTGTTGGTCTTTGAATGCAGCAGCAATAGAAACAACACTGTGAAAAAAAAGACAATCAATAACTCACAGAGCATTTCTCTGTGTGTTGGTAGCAGATGGTGTGAAAGTGTATTTGAATAAAGAAAGAATTTCTGACCAGTGTGATACATGGTTTGGGATGCTCCTGGGTCCGTTAGCTCTGTCTACACTGCCAGATGCCCCAAGTCTCAAGCTCCAAAAGGTGCTTTAATGCAACAGACTGCGAGCCTAGATTGGTGCAAAACATGTGAAATGAGGGCCAACACTTACACCTCAAAGAGGCACTCCAGCCAGGGCTAGGTCGTCCTGGCTCAGGCCCTGAGCAATGGCAGTGCCCCATCCTACTCTGGGTGAAGGTCAGCCCTGGAAATCAAATTAACAGAAAGGAACTGCTGATTCCTTGCTTACCTCACTCTTTGAATGGTCCAAAGTTTTACCGTGCCTCTGGCAATTCTGTCCAGTTACCTAATCCAGGGAGGGGGGGAGTGGATCCCAGGTGGGCAGGTCAGCCCGAGGGAGGCAGATCGATACCCAGAGAAGCCTACTTCACTTAAAGAAGGGGGAAAACCCATGTGGACTGCAGTGGGACAGAATTTATTTGGGAAGGAAGGATTTCTTTAAAAGTAATTTAACAGACAACATATCCAGGTTTTCAGGCTTTTTCCATCGGCAGAAGTAGTACTCTTTGCAATATTTCTTACCTGCTGCCAGTAAGAAACACATTTGATAATGACCTTATGTGAAGATCATAGATTTCTTACATACAAATAACCACTGATCAGCAAAACTGCAAGGTTAAATAGACACTAAAGGACATTTGTTCATTGAAGAATCAGGAACAGTTTTATTTTTCAGCAATTACAATCTAACATAACTTGTGCCATACTGTTGTAGTGGTACTGTGTTTTCTTAGGATTTGCATCATAATTGAAAAATACTGCATACATATAGAAATTTGCTATATTCTGCTCTATTGGAAATAAAATACAAAGGCGAAGAAATTTTTTTTTTCAAAAAAAAAACCATAAACAAAGGCATTAACTTCCTTGATCATATAAACACTTAAATGCATCTCTACAGCAGTGCTCTGGAGACAGCTTTCACATGTGTAGATGTACAGAGGCCAACAGAGATTGTTACACCTCGTTCTGATACAGAGTTTGACCCCACTGAATAAAGACAACTACTATCACCCAGAGTGGCACTGCTCTAATGAAGCATCCTGAATGCTTCCATGGGCAATACAACTGAATCCCTTCAGAACGACATGAACGCTGAGCAGCACAGAGCAAAAGGGTTTCAAGGGCTTGAAGAAAGAAGGGAGACTTTCAAAATAAATAAAAAGAAAACGCAATGCTTTTCTTCGGTTCAGCTAGGTCTGCAGCCAGACCATCCATCTCATTAAAACCTGGGCAGAGAATAATCTTTGTGCACACTCAGTATGTGAACAACGCTCCTCTGGGTTTCTGCATGCTTGCAGAGGGGGAAGGAAGTTCGTGAATAAACAAAACAGTGCAAATGTCTCTCATTATGACACCACAAGAGTTCAGGTCTTTGTATTCAAGAACACACACAGAGTGTTTTCTTTCCCCTTTTGCTCCTATTCCCCTCCTGTGTGACAGAAAACATCACCACTGATACTGAAGGGTGTGATACTTTTGCAGAGCTGTCCCTGTGGTAAGAAAAGGTAAAAGCTCCTGGCCTCTGGCTACAGATTAATTCATGCATAGTGAGTCTTTTTTTTTTTAACAGGTATTACAGGAAGAAGTGATTATACAGTCCTATCCTATCTAGTCAGTGTTCTTAGCAAAGCAAATTCACCTGTTCTCTACAGATACCTTCATGGTCATTAGACTAACTGAGCAACCTGCCTTTAGAATGAAAATTTTATTCTCTTCCCTGAGATTTATCCAGTTCTGAACACACCGACTACCTGCATTACCTGTCATTGGGATTTAGCTCTCCTTCAGAATAACTCTAGGCCCAGGACAGTGCTGTGGAGAAAAAATTCTCGCTGTGTTTATCCAGACACACAGATCCATGCATCCACAGACGCATACATGTACTGTAGCTATTGCCGTGCTAATTAGCATGATCCTTGTTTGTTCTCTGCAGCACACATACCCCAAACAGCCTTTTGCTCTCCCTGGAGCTGTGCTTACGCATGTGAGAACTCAGGGTATCTCACGCAGAGGAAACTGTAAGTAGCCTTAAAAGCCACTCATGCACCATACTGTCCTCTGGCATCAATCTGAACTATTCAAGCATCTTACTTTCCCAACATCAGCATGGACTTTCAGGCTTAAACCGAAGACTTTTCTTAACATCTTTACCTAAGCAAAGGTACTTAAGTAAAGGTACCTAAGTAAAGGTACGAGGACTGAGCATGCGTTGCTATGCATGGAAGGGAAGCTGGCAGAGACTCAGGCTGAAAGAAGAGTGGAACAGGATCAGACTGATAGGTGATATCAAAACTGCTGTTATGCCCATTTACATTCTTTCCCTTTCTGCTGTTGGCCCTTGGGTGGTCTGTCCATTGAGTGAATTCAGTACCCAGGAATTATATTAAATGTCTTCTTCTGCTCTCCTGAAATAAATTCCAGCAGCTGTTCTGAAACACTGTGGAAACTTATGCACAATATTTCAAGCATATACAGATGGCTTGCCTCCAACCTTTTTCAAATACCAGCTTCACTGTCTCAAACGTGAGCATGTCAGTAATGACAAAGGTAATACAGAAATGCAAACACATTAAGAGGCAACACACCATGAGGAGGCAGAGAAGCATCAGAACAGTGAATGAGAATCCACGTTTAAACTAGCCAATTAGTGAAATGCCATCTGTTCATCCAAACTTCACTCAAAAGCAGTTTTCCTGTTTAATGGATCAATTAATTCTTCAGGGTGTGGAAAAAATGAGTGATTAGTTGTGATTTTTTCCTCTCTATCTGGCCTTTTTTATTGGATGTATCATTATGCAATTATCTACCTTGAAAATACCACTAGGGCAGCTTCCCCCATGGTGCTCTAGTATTTTTGTCTGTAGCAGTGTTGTATGAAACTTGGCAGGATCTATTCACTTGACATCGAACTCGCTTTTTTTAAAAAAAAAAATCCCGAGGCCATCCTGCAGTGCAGCTGTGTTAATCTCTTGTCACAGTTCGTTTCGGTTTGGGACAGTTTCCCAAGAAGGAAATCAAAATGAAATGGGGGTGAGTTCCAAGACAGGCTGGGTGGAGTAGAACCATTACAAGATGATGTGTAACACAGCGTCCAGTAGAAACATACTCTTGCTTTGGGCTTTCTCAAAGCTTGGCCCAGACTCGCTGAAAAATCTGTAAGTATGGCCTTAATTTTTGTTTTAGAGTGAGCTGAAACCCAGCAAAACTTGCTAAGTTTTGTTTCCAAGACAAAAGTACAATTAGTTTTTGCTTCCAGACCTGATGGAAAACAGAAAGAATTATTAAACTACTTCTGCCCTTTTCTCTCCTTCTACCCATTTTGCCTTTCTCCTAATGTGAAGACTTTCACAAACTTAAGCAATTTGGCTTCTATTGAGGTTGCACAACTTTAATACAGTTTTCCACAGGGTATGGATCACGCCAGCTAGGAGTACAGAGTACTTTTTAAAAGCTGCTTGTATAGAGTAGAAAAAGAAGACATCTGCAGGTTCTAAAAGTTTGATTGTCCAGTTTCCCTGCTTCCAATTTTCTTGATGAACAGGAGCCCTGTTGGCTAATTTATGCCATCTCGGTGAGAACACCATTACTGTTACATTCAATAACAATATTGGCAATGAATTTGGACCTTCAGCTGAGTCCTTCACACTATGACAGTACAGCACACTAGGGCTAAATATTTGTCTTTTATACATAAGTTTCCTGGAAATTTTTCTTTGCTAAAATATTGTGCTGTGTATTGTGATTTGATAGATGTAAGGCGCTAAATCGGTGCTTTTATGCTGGTTTTGCTGCAGGAAAAAAAAAGAGAAGAGTTTTGCAATGGAAATGCAGTTGCGTTTAGATTAAGGCAGTAGTTTAAATTCATGAGTTCCTACCTACATGGCTGTCACTGTTGGCACAGCTGAGTGAAACCTCCAGATAACCCTAAATTGTTTCATACACAGCCTGGGGCAGTCCATGGCTTCAAGTGCCCCAAAAAACTTTAAAGCACTGAGGATTTCAGTGGTGAGCGGAGTCTGACCTTCTGCCTCAGGTTTCTCCCTCAGCTGCCTTCTCCGGGAACAGCTTCGCACGGTGCTGCTCCATGATCAAGGTTTCCAGATACAGTGATAAAGTGTTATAGATGAAGTAATAAAATTTACTGATGTAAGTAATATGGTATGCGCGTTTGACAGCTACACTGTTGTAAAGAAAAGTGAAAATTGATTCCTTTTATTGAATTCATTCTGCTTTTAATATACCCTAACAACAAGTTGCTGCTATACGAAGTAGAGGTTCCTGCTGTACAGCCCTCACTCACTGACCTCTGCCACCCTCCTTAGCTCTGAGTGACTGCTGAACAACACATGGGACCAGGAGTTAACGACCAGAAAAATTTCAGCAGCTGGGGGTCCCCACATTGAATCTGCCTGGAGATAAATGTGGTAACTGGATATGGGTATATCTTGGCTGAAGTGATGTAAGAGTGCTTCAGAATAGAACAACATTACTCACAGTTTGCTGTTAGCTCGGGCAAAGACACAGGCTCCATTCTGCTAACGGTTTAATCTTTACAGTGAGGAATGGGTACAAAGATGTAAGCCAGTTGTTCCTATAGGAAACAGGCACCAAATGGTAGGTGCAGCATTAAGTGTCCAGGTGCAAGCTCCTGCCACGTCTCTGGTAAAACATTAAGCTGAAAAGATTTGCAAGCAAATCTCCCTCTATCTCTGGTTCCTAGAAGTGTAGCTCCTTTTCTTCAGGCTTGCCCTCAGTCTAGCAGCTTTCCCTAATCCCTGGAACTACAAGAAAACAGTCCCCTTGTCATTCCTCTCAGGGCTTGTCTAGTCCCTGCTCCAGATGCAAGTTCCTTATGTCCCTTGGATTTCTCTTTGCGCTTGCTTTAGGTTGCGATCCCCCAAACCATGTCTTTTGTTGTACTAAGCTACACATAAAGGTGCACAGATTTGGGTCCCAGTGCTGGCTGCCAGCCTGAAGCTCAGAAGACTCCCTAAACTCAGCATGCCCAGGGGAAGCTCTCCTAGAGGGACATCACTCTGGGCAGCCATGCCAAAGCAACCACCCTAAAAAAAAAAAACCTTCGTTTTTGCCTAACCGCAGCCTCCTAAGGGAAAAGTACAGGCAGTAAACAGCAGACAGGCAAAATCCAAGCCACGCAGCACATCCCCCAGCTGAAGGCAGTGTAGAAACAACACAGTGCTGGTACACGGACATCTCAGTTCTCTGAAGAGGGCATTCAGGAGGTTGTCCATATGCCCTACTTCTCCCATAATTTCAAGTGTTTAAATACCACACTGGCAAAACCTTTCCCTCTGCTCCAACCTCATTTTGCAGCCTGGCTGCCTTCAGCTTTTTGTTCTCAAGCAATTGTGCTCATTAGGTGAGATGTTCAAACACCTCTCTCCTCAATTAATTTTAGCAGGAGTACGCACATACTGTACTTAATACTACTGTATGGCTGTGTAAAAGCATTTTCTTCATTCATGATTCTGAAATAGTAACATGAAATGAAAATCCCTATTATGGCAAGTGTCATCGATTTTTCAGACTTCCCAATGACGATGAACAAACTCCAGAGCTGGGGAAACCTGTTCTTGCCAAGTTGTGTGCAGCGATTGTTAGTGAGGTAGGATAGGAGCTTTCTGTGCCTCTCAGCCCCCCCAAAATCTCAGACTGGTGCCAGGTGTAGAGGCATCTCCCTGTGACTCACGTGTCTGTGTGTGGCTCAGACCCCTCAGCAGAACAATTGCCTTCAGGGATTCAATGCTTGGGGCACCCTCATGCAAACAAAATGATTCACTCATAGAATATTACCAGGCTTGATAGCGCTTTCCATGGAATAGGAAGCCAATTTTCAGAGTCTTATTTGCTATAATTTAGCAGATGGGTGATGTTTCTATAACAATAGGATGGAAATAAAGGTAACAATAATGTGAAAATAGCTGGGGTTTAATTTAATAATTAATTTAATAATTTAATTAATGTTTTAATTTCAAAATTAATGTCCTCTTAAAGCCATCTGAAAGGGCATCAACAGTGTTCATCTATTAGATACTGTCAGTAATATTTAGGATCTGATTGTGGGAAAGCCCTGAAGGATGAGCAACAAAAATTGCAAAAGGACCCAGTTCCGCGCAGTTAATATTGGGAAGATTCAAACTCTCCCGAAGTTCATACATATTTCTGTTCAGAGTTCTAATGAAAACTGTTTCTAAATACGTAGGAATTTAGATAGGGAGCTTTCCATTAGTTATGGACACTGTCAGGTGCCAGGTCCCAAGACATATATTCTTCTAGCTATTTCTTCACCCAGTTTTAATGTTTCACAGTTAGACTGACAACTAATCAAAACTTCATATAGCATGTTGTTAACAAGAAATACTGTATTGTTTAATCTGAGTGGGGATTAATCTTTCTGCTTGCCATAAAAATATTACATTCTTGCTTTTATGGACCCTTTACTTGTGCTCTGAATAGCAGCAGAAGAGCTGCCTCAGCATCATGGTTGTTTTCAAAGAGCAACTTGGCTTCCAGGTGCAGGTATATTTGCCTGCCTGTTAAATTCCAGGTACCGTGGCATTTCCACAGACAGCAGCTTTATGATACTGAGGGAGTACGGAGAGAGTGCTGAGCACACACATCACTCAGAGCACCAAAGGTTAATCCCAGAAGGCAGCTAGAGCAGTATCTCTTTGCAAACCTTTAAATTTCTTTGACATGGTTGGATTTGTTTCACTTGGATATGGTGTTTCGTTCAAGCCAAGATGACCATTTGATCAGGTAAACCTCTAGGAAAGTAGTTTCGAGCTTTATCATCACTGAAGAAACTTAACATGACAGCCCAGATCCTAGAAAGATCTCACAAGCAAAACAGGAGAAGCAGCAACAACTGACAATAGTAAGAGCTACGGCAGTGCAAACCAACTCGAAGTTGAATGAAACAAAAAAACCCTGACTTGACTGTATATGTTTTTACAGTGTCATTCACTGCAGAGCTAAATTCTGCTCTTTTGAAATCTTGACATTTATGGAATCGATACATACCAGGAGGTTGGGAAGTAGCTATGTGGATGGCTCAGTACGCTTTCCTCTCAAGTACTGTTTTGGCTCACTAAACCTAGAAAAATTGCTTCTTCTCTCAGAGCACTTAGATCTTCTAAAATTGCTTGTGTTACAATTCGCTATAAATTTCAAGTGATAAAAGTTTTTGTGTCTAAATTCAGTTTATTGTATGACATTAGAGGCCACAAAAGAGCTTGTTTTGCAGCAGTATGATACTAACATTTTAATAATAGCTCTTTCAGTAGTGATGCAACATAAATTGTGACCCAAGTTTAGTTTAAGAGACATTATTCCAGTAGCAAGGACATCTGTTGTACACCACAGCCATGAATATTTCTTGAAGGAATAGCCATTACTCCTTTGTTGATGACATTAGAAGTCAAGTTCTTAATTTTCTAGAAAGAATGAAGCACAGTCTATCAAAGACACTGAAGGTGTCACTGGAAATTCTTTGTTCACTGGAATTTCATGGCAGCTTTTCCCACCCACCCATATAACATGCCAGGGTTGTTTCTTTCAGAGAAAACTTTACAACTGATGATTCCTGTTGGCAACTGGCCTTTGGATTAATTGAAACTAAAAGGGGTAGAAAGTAGTTAATTTCTCCTTATATTGATTGTTACAATATCTGTATTTTAATAAACAAATAAGCAAAACAGTCCTGAAGCCCGTCAAGATTTGTAGCAATGCCGGTAGGAGGGGATGCATGCCAGTAGGCTTTTTCTTCAGACAGAATCAGCTACGGGAGCATTAGGAGTGAAGGGGCCCTGGGTGTTTTGTCTGCGCTAATGGTCCTGCTGGCCAACATTGGGAACTGTGTCTCAACAACAGTGGAGTCAAAAAACAGAACGTTTTTTCCATCTTTCCCCATTAGAAACAGGCTTTTGGGAACGGTGGCACATGCCTGTTCCCAGGCTAAACAGTGAGTGGAAGGCAAGCAGTTCAGCAATTAGTCTAGTCTAGACTTAATTGAGGAGAAATTACATTTTCTTCTTTATTTTTCTTTAATTAAGCAAATTATTAAAATTGTACATTTTTAATTCTTGTTGTGGGAACAGGAATATGCTGTTTCACTGCAAGTAATTTTTGTATTACTCTAAATGCATCGACTTTGTGGAATCTACTAGTGAAAAATTAATTTCCTGGAAGAGATAATGATACATAGATACAACTTACCTAAGCTAGGATAGGAAATAATTATGCTGCAATGGGATCAGAACTCTATTTACATTCCTTTGGAAATTTTTATGCTGTATGACCATGAGCTTTCTGAGCCAATTCTGTGTGGAAGAGCACAGAATATTTCTATAGTGATTTGTAACCAGTGTATGTATTGTAAAGAGATTAATACTGACAATGTAACTCCATTTATTTCAGGCACTGTTGAAGCAACAATAAGTAATACAACAAAATAGTGGTGAGATGTAAATAACAGAGGAGGGAACCTCCTGCTCTGTGAGACACCAAGGTTTTCAGTAGTCCTGGATACAACTTGCTATTAGTATAAAGGAGTGTTTGTACCAGGTGAGATCTGAGAGTGCTGTGATGGCTGCAGTGTACTTGAGTCAGGAACACCTGATGAGCCATAATAGAAAGAAAGGTAACTTACAGAGAAGACATTTTTATTTCTCTGGAAAGACTCAGTATGCAACAATGGAAAGAATAGATACATAAAGCACACTACGGTACAATACAATTAGCGTAGAAGATTATGGCTAACCCAAAGTAGCTAAAATCAGCTTCTCAATATCACACTCATTTTGTCCACGTAGAATCCTAAAATAACCATTTTCTCCCCAAGATTTTCCCCATGAGTTTGCAGCAATCTAAAGAAAAACAAAGAGGAAAGAAATACCAATTTTAATTTTAAAGTAGTATTTAAAATTGCAAGGTGTAAAATGCAAAATGAACCTTCTGTGTTAGTTTCCTTTTTAAGAAACAGTTTCTCAGATTTGGTGCACTGAAAATCAGAATGCATCTTTTGCTGATTTCTAGTCTTTTGTTCCTTTTTGTTTTGATCAAAATTTCAGTTTCAAAACCAGGGTCAATAAAAGTGGAATACCATTTCTACAAAGCAGTTTGAGAAATTGAAGCAGAAATCATTAGATAATTCAACTACTGGCTGGAGAAAGTGGTCATCGATACAACAATGGTCAAAACTCCAATTACAACTAATCTGTTAAAGAGACATCCAAGATACAAAAAAATCTGACTTTTAATAAATTAGCTTTCATTTGGGTAGCTCTTGATATATTGAGCAGTTAAGCTTCTAATGAAGTCAGCAGAAGTTTTGCCCTAGATGTCAGTGAAACTACCTACCATAAGCGCTGCCATCAGCTATGTAAACTCCAAATTGCCTTCCGCTGAACACAGGAATAATGAGATAAGCTGTTAATCATAATCAAAGTGATACAATCTAACTTACTATAAATGGCTGAAAGCCAATGTTTATTTTTTTTCTGATAGCTAGATAGCATTTGCCAACACTGTTTAAATAGATAGTTTGTCTTTTCCAAATGTTCTGACAAATAATATTGATTACTTTTATTGAATCTTATTTGCAGGCATCAGAAAGAACTGAGTCTTCACAGGAAATTTGAATAACATTTGAGAATTTGAATAAGATTTCAGACAGAAAAGACAGTGTAGGAAAAAATACAGATATAGGTGGGAGATAGGATGAAACAGGCTTTGAAATTGAGGTAGATGATGTTATTGTTCAAGGGTCAGCATAAAAAAAGTTGTCAGAATGCAGGAGTTTTTAAGGTGAAGGAAAAAAATAGGCGCAGAGAAAGCGAAGGAAAGGAGAGAAGTTGTTTTTACATAAACTGTGTTGTAGAGTTTCTTTTTCTTGTGCCTCAAAACATAATGCTAAGGATTCACTTACCCAGAACTTCTGTTTCTGTCCATTTTTGTCAGCTAGTGCTCCCCACCTGTTACAAGAGATGGTACTAGTGAGACCTTTGATGCATATGTTCACATTTTGTAGCTTTAAACAAGCAACCAGAAAAGAAAAGCTTGTCTTAGTTGGGCTAATACCAGTATCAGAATGAATCATGACTGATAGACATCTCCATGTTTAAATAACAAACTCTAATGATGATGAAAATAAAGATAAGTATCTTGCTAGCCACAAGCCGTATTTCCATTAGGGACTACAAAAACTCAACAGAAGCGTAGTTTTAGTTTGTCATTGCAAAAACCTGTTTTCATTGACAGAATCTCTCCTCTGGAGAGTTTGCCAGCTGAACTGAACTGAACTGTGTAGGAGTATTGATATTTATGTGAACACATTGCTTCAATTCAGCTGAAGATCCCTAGGAACATTTTTGTTAAAGATCTCGTCCAACACCTTTACAAAAATAGCTGGTGAGTTGGGACTGAAAATGTTCCCAGCTTTTCTCAGCTCAAATTAAATTGCTGACAACCTAATCTGTTTGACTGCACAGTGTGGGAGATGACCTGTAAACTTACTTGATGTTTCTTTGACATCTTTGAGGACATGCTAAATGTTGTGGCAATATCCATGAAACCACACAAGAGATTGTCCCCACCTGCCAGGTGATAGGACTTTCATAATGGTGTAGTAGCTGAGCTGCACAGTGCTCTGAGTTGTTAAGCCTCACAGTACATATAGGGGGCAGAAGTTCCAAGGCCATCATCTGGATGTGGTTCAATGAGCAAAAGCTGCCCTGAACACCTCAGGTAGCTAGTAGACATATATGGTATGTCTACTGATTGCTTAAAGAGCTCTGTTTTGTTTTGCACTTATACAATGAATGCCTGCCTAATTACTATTCGCAGGTCATGATGCTTGGGTGCCTGTAAAAGGGCACAAATAAACAGAAAATGAAAGATGTGAACTTTTACATGTTTTCCCACAGTATAAAGTTAATCCTAGAATATACAGAAGGCTGTTTGGCAGGGTGTTTATCGATGCATATCCCACCAACGCCATACGTTTGAGCTGTATTTGCAGTGCTCCATTCACTTTGAAAAGCAAGCTACAAATATATGATGAGAAATCCCACACTGTGAATGGGGAAATTAGGATTTTTGTGTCATCTTTGTGAAAAGATTTGAATAGCTGCAGTGGCATCAGCTCTCCTTGGTTAACAGTGAACCCTAATGTATGTGGAATACCTGCACTTCCAGCCAAAGGGAAAAATAGCAAGACAAATTGGTGACTAGCAGAGAGTGGAAGGCTGGATTACGGTTGCAAGCACAAATTGTAGCTACTGCTCATACAATGCAAGGAATCATAAAAACAATGTTGGTCATGACCATTGAATGTAATTGTTTTTTTAAAAGGCCTCATGACGCTTCTTCTTTGAATTATCACGTGAAAGTTCAGGGATTATTAGTAATCTTTGCCATTTCTTTGCCAAATATATTTCAGATGCAGGGTGTCATGGTCATAAATTAAAACAAAAAACCATATAATAGGCTATCTGATTTCATATCAGATTCAGATTTACTTCTTTCCTCGTGACGATTTTACTAAAAAAATTACATCAGCTCCAATGTGAAAGTCCAATATTTACATCAGTCTTAAAGACAGAGGAAAATTGCCTTGGGTTTATATTCATGTATTCCTGCATTCAGTACTATACATTATCTCTTCCATTTGTTTCAGTAGGATGATGACCAGTTCCTGTAGACTCACATTTCTGTGATTAAGTATTTTTCTAACATTCGTTACTTTCTAAAAAAAAAATAAAAATCAACTTCTAGTTTCATGCACTGATAAGAATTTATCGATTCTCAGGAATGTGTCTAAATGGAAGCAAACTTAGAAACCAAAATGGAAAAGGATCCTTTTTTATCCTTGTCTACAACATAGCCATGAATTTAATTTCCTAGGTTTTGTTCCATCGTAGTCAGATACAGACGTACTTGACATATTTGCATTTTATCTTACAGTTTAGAAACAAGAGCTGTTTACTCAGTCATCCATGCCCATGGGCATTCATCCAAATACTCTAAATTAAAATACATTAAATTAAAGTATACAAGATTGCAGCCAGGGGGTCAAGAAAAGTGACTTGACCCTTTATTCAGGACCTGACATTCTGCATCCAGAGCACTGTGCCCAGTTTTGGGCTTCCCTGTACAGGAAAGACATTAACAGGCTGGAACAAGACCAGCAGGATTCCACTGACATGTTTGGGATCTGGACTACATGATGTACAAGGAAAGGCTGAGGGAGGTGGCTTTGTTCAGCCCTCAAGAGAAGTGGCTCAGGGGAGATCTATTTGTTGTCTTCTGCTTTACAAAGGGTGAGTATAGAGAAGATAGAGCAGACTCTCCTCATATGTGCACAGCCAATGGTCAGAAGATGACAGTCACATTTTTCGGAAAGGGAAGTTGCAATTGGACATAAGGAAGAAAAGTATTTTACAAGAGTGGTTAGGCATGACTGAGGTGAGAGGTTGTGGAATATCTTTCCTCAGAGATATCTAAAACTCAACCTGAGAAGCCCCATGAACCTTAACTGTGGAGGTGTCTGTGCTTCAAGGTGGGAGATTAAACTAGATGACCTTCAGAGATCCCTCATAATCTAATCTATTCAATGATGTAAGCAACTTGATCTAAGATGGCACTGCCAGTTTAGGGCGCACAGAGTTGGACCAAACAACTTCCAGCCTCAGTTAGTCTGCAGCTCTACGAGTTATCAAATTTTGTGTTCAGTGTCTAGATTTTGCGTAACAGTTAAATAACTAAGCATACTAACAGATTGTGATGGCACAAGTGATTTTGCCAATTTTTTTCATGGTGCAGTCTAAAGAGCAGATAGTAATGTTGATTTACTGTTTACTGATCAAAACCAGTCTTGGGGTCAGTGCATGAATCGGGAGCAGGACGTAGCAGGAAGTGTGGAACTGAGTGTCATCTCCATAGATGCTGACCTGTACTGATAGCAGCTGTGGCTTGAAGTCCCAGGCCTGTTTACTAAGCCTTTCCTAAAACTTGTCATGGTTTGTTCTGGGTTGTTCCAAAGACTGGCTGAGATTCACCAATTCTCATTTCTTGCAGGGTAACGTGCTTCTCTCGATCTGAAAAAGCACTCAGCTGTAATGGAAACAGCTGTTGTTTTGTGAACCACGTTCTATATATATTGTTCAGTGATGCAGTGTTTGTAGCCACATGCCAGTTTGATTTGACATCTTGCCTCTGGGAATGAATGCCAGCTCCATCAAGAGCCTTTCTGGGGATTTCTTGGCTCATTCATACTAATAAACTTCTAAAGAGGAAGCAATTCTTACAAAAAACTCCTAGGTGGAAAGTGTTTCTGCATTAGTATCTTTAGGAAATGAGGACATATTTTCTAAAATAGATTTCTCAGCATAAGTATTGTATTTGATATTTACAATTTCTATTTTTCCCTTTTCCTGCCTATGAAGTTATACTTCAGTAGTTTTCATTATTTCAGCCTCACTGATGGAATAAATTCATTCTGTACTGTATCCCTTAGTTGTACCTATCAAATATATTATGGCATCCAAGCACAGCTTCCATTTTAAGCTTAATTTAAGTTTAGATTCCTCAGAGAAAACAAATCTCTAAATATCCTTTTGTTGCTAAGCCAGGCATCTCAGGGTGGATTTTCTGAGTTATAAAGATAGATATGATATAAATGAATAATATTAAATACAGCTTGACTTTTAACAGCTGTTTTACTTGCTGCTGTAGGTACCACTCCTTGAAATATGAATAAAAAGTGACTGAGAGGAATTTGTTAAAATGATCAGATAATACTTAGTAATCTGAAAATAAATTAACAGGAAATGCTAACCTTCTAAAACTCTTAGCCATCCACTAGGCTGATGGCATCTGGATAAACTGGATGGCATCTTATTTCAACAATTCAGAAAACAGTCTTTTTTCAATAGAGTTCATGTCCTGCATGTTTCTCCACATAGACGGGACTCTGTACAAATATCTTTTCCTGATAATCTTTGAGATTCGGCTTCATTTATTTCATATTTTAAAATAGACATTGGTTGCAAAAGATTATTCATCAATAAATTAAAAAGGAGCCCTCATGGAAGACACTATGGGAGTAAAAAGTAACCTGGTCTATTATTGATAGCAACTGTGGAAAGTGATAACATTCCAGATCATTTTCTTTGGAGAGTAGCAGCACAGAGAAAGTGTTGATTGGTCCCTCAAAATCTTCTAAATGAAAATTTTTAAAAAAATTTGAGTAACTAGAAATATAATCCCAAAGGAGCTAAATAAGCCGATGGGGTTTAAGAGTGAAACCCATACCACCCAATTCTGTCCCAGAAAAGTGAAAGATCTGTACAAATTATGAAAGGCACCAGTAGTACAGGGATATTATTAATCAATGCAGATTTTTGCTTTGGGTATACTGCGGAAAAATAAAATACATTATAGTTCCTTTACAATATTTTCAAAAACATGGTTAATAGTGTACTACAGTTTTACTGCTCTCTTCTGAGATTTAAGCAGTACATTGGCATTATTATTCTTAATGTAAATGTTAATGTCAGAACTGGAATTAGAATTTGTCTTTTTCCTGGCAGTAAAACACTGTGGGATTTGGTTCAAGATTAAGATTTCTAAAGGTATGTGTCCCACAGTAGCAAACAGGGTATATTGGGATCCATTCACTTGCCTAAATGCAGATATCTAGGGCTATTTGAGATGCTTTAGGGTGCCTGGGACATCCACATGTTTCTGACAGACGTGACAGGGGACCTATGAGACATCTATGTCCTTTTGGAGACACAGCCAGGTGGGAAGATCTTCCCACTTCTGGTAGCACCAAATATTTGTGTGGAGGCAACTAATGGATCCACAAGCAGTTGTAGATGAGTTGCCTTCCAGTCTCCACAGACTGTTGACTAAATCACCATCTCTGTGATGAGAATTTGGATACCTAGCACATCACACCTGCCTGAATCTTAAACTGAATCCTGACATAACTAATTGCCTACTGAAGCATGAGATCTGTAAAGGAGAAAACTGGAAATTATTAGGAAATATACAGTGAATAAAGTGTTAGAAGGGGAATCAACAGACAATAGAATGTGTCAGCTTCCAGAACTACAAAACTGTAACACATTATTTCATAATAAATGAGGAGGAGAATTAACACATTAAAGACTGAAAGACTTGGATTCTGTCCATCTTAAACCATCAGTGATAAAATCAAAGAATTTAGAGAAGCAGATAAAATTATCATAATAAATGACATGGAAATTACAGTTCTGATATATATCAGTTTTTCCTGACATAGCACAAAATCATAGATGCTACAGTTTGGTTGAACAAAATTAAACCAGGAATGTATTGTGCTAAAAAAGTTGTTAAACTAATCTGGGATGCATTTTATGTTCCCTCGTGGCTTGGAGCAAGATTCGGTTCAGGGACCAACAGATTGGAAGGGAAAATGACACTTTAGTTATTCTTTCTTGTAAAACAGCTGTGCCTTGGAGTCTTAGTCATGGAACAGAACCTCTTTGTGCTGGGCATTGTAAGTGAAAATGATTTAGTAGAAAAGCAAATCCTGTTGCATTACCTTTAAAGAAAAGAAATGGGAATCTATTTATGAATCTGAGAGGTATCAGTATTTTGACTATAAGTTGAAATCAATGGGATTTAATAAATGATTGTCACTTCTTCATAAAAAAACATGACACTTTCAGAGTTGTTGCTGATATAATTCCTTTCATACAGTCAATATTGTATCTTCTCTTACAGTTCTTTTTCTTTCTCTGACAGTTTTTGTTCCTGAGATCTTGTAGTTCATGTAGCCAATGTAGTCGTTACCAATTTTTCCTAAAGTACACCTGTCCAAACTACATGTTTCTAAATAATGTCATTCTGACCTGGTTGAAGGTAATCAGAGATTCCCAGTGTCTCCAGGGAAGCGAAGCCCTTGGAAGCTAACACACAGATGTGATAGTGACCAGCAAATTAGACGTGGAGTCTGCTCGAGATATATCAACAATATCAGAAAGAAAACCTAAGAAGCTGGGATTAAAAGTAAGCAAGATCATGCATGTCTGGAGCGCTACACTAAATCTGATAAGTCACGGCTAGAAATAAAAAGAGCAACGGTAACAGGTATTTGTGTGACAAACTGAGAAAATAATAAGTCAAAATATATAGACACTTACAACCTAGATATGTGTAGGGCTCAAACGTCGAGCAGAAGGAGAAAATTAAGTGTCATATATTAGTCTATAGATAGAATAGGGGGAAGAAGTCCAGGAAAGAAAACATCAAGAAAAATTATGCCAACAATGAAGCAATTTAACTCCCAGTGGAATTAGTTCCCAAATGGAAATGACAGAGACTTAAAAGTGAGTTGACACATTCTTGGACAACTTCCGTTAGAGAACAGTATTACATTTTCTGGAAGATGACCAAAAATAACTAATAGCATTTTTTGTTTCTTGCTTTTGTGATTATTCCAGCTTGATGTTTACTCCAAATGAATGGCATTTCAAAAGCAAACAGATGCTGGACCTCATTACTCACAGAGACAGGAAATCTATTAGGGTTATTTTTACAAAGCTTTAGACCACTAATGTCCCCACCTTTGGTATTTTTAGGAAAAGCTTTCAACCTTACCTTCTCCAAAATCTCCATTTTTATTAAGAAGAAAAAGAAGAGATTTTAAGGATTCATTAAGGACAAGTTCTGCCTATCAATTACCGAAAATTACTTAAAAAAGGGAGAAATCTTCTGTCTGAAAAAAATATTCTGTAATAAATACACCACTTAGCTTTTCCAGAAGAAACCCTTATGATCTTCAATCAAAAACAACCTTGAATAAAAAGAAGTAAATGCAATAAAAAGAAGTAATTTCACTAAACTCTATTCAGTCCCCTTCAGGAGAAAAAGTAAGCAAGGTATTTGCATTTACTTAAGGGAAACCAGCTCCAACTGATAAAAGGATGATTACTTGTGTGCTTCCATAAAAGGATTTTCATAATTTTGTGTCCAGTTTTATATAGTAGAGGCACCTTACCTGTCCTTTTCAGTAATAACTTTCCCTTGATATTAACTCTGTAGGAGTAGTCCTGGCATGCACAACACTTCCTGACAATTAAAAAACTAGAATGTGGAGGCAGTTTCAGCGTTCTTCCACAGAATAGAAATTGGTTTTGTTTGAACATTTCCTAGTTTCCTTTTCAAGAAACTGTATCACTACAATGACGGTGGACTTCACAAGAGAAGTAAAAGAAAATTTTCAGAAAAAAACATAGTAGTTGGTAGTTAAAGATCATTGAATGAAACAATAAAAAAGCTAGAAACGCAACCTAACACAACAAAAAGGGTTATTGGCAGTGGCTTCAAAACAGAGGTGTTTTGTAGGAGACGAGAAACTAGATTCTAGCATGCTTACATTCAGCTTTGTAGGTAAAAAGTTGTTAACAACAAATACAGCAGAGACACCCGAAGGGTGTGCTACACAATATTATACAAACTGACTCCTCAAGACTGAAGATGTCAACTAGAAAGAAATAAGGCCTTTAGAGTAAAGAAGCATGACAGGTCTCAGATCTCAAGCTATTGTAGATAGCTATTGTAGATAGCTTGAGATCTGCTATCTGTCAACCTGCAGATCTGTCAATGTTAGTGGAAGTCAGTGCCTTGCATTGACCGAGGAGTTAAACTGTTTACTGAACATCAGTGCTCTAGGAATCAGCATTCTGCATCAACTTTCTGACTTCTGCCATTCAGCAATTTATATCAAGAACAGACTCTTCTCACATACTGACAGTCCCCATCTAGCAATCAAAAATACACAAACAGCAAAATATAATTTTAAATCACTCCTGCAATATTTTTTTTCAAACACTTCCACTCACAGTTGTAGTTTCAAAGTTGTGTAGTTTGTACGTTGAATGTTGGATTCGCTGATGTCACTGGCAAAACTCCCAGATTTACAGGAATAAAGCATAGATTTGTCTCTGGTTTATTTGTTTGTTTGTTTGCTTGCGATGGCTCCTCCCTGTCTTTCTAGAGTGGGGGTGCATTGGAGATAGGATTGTGTCACATCCTATCTTCACAGACAGAAGCAATAAATTTGTTGAAAAACTGTATACATAGAGGATATATAAGGAAACACATGTATTCTGTTTTTAAGGCTATGATCTTTATTCATATTTTGATTTGTCAGTTTTTTCCTAATTTTCTTGTTTTTTTAAATATTTTCATTTCTGTTAGCTTCATTCACAAGGACCTTAGGTCAAATAACACAACTAGAAAACCTCATATAGCCTCCAATACAGCCACAATATAAACTTAGAAAAGAATATTTCAGTTAGAAGGGATCGACAATGATCACCTAGTCCAACTGCCTGACCCATTTAGAGATCACTGAAAGCTAAAGCATGTTGTTAAGGGCATTGCCCAAATGCTTCTTAAACACTGACAGGCCTGGGGCATTGACCACCTCTCTAGGAAACCTGTTCCAGTGTTTGACCACCCTCTCGGTAAAGAAATGCTTACTAATGTCCACACTAAACCTCCCCTGGTGCAGCTTTGAATCATTCCCACGCATCTTTCTGGATACCAGGGAGAACTCAGCACCTTCCTCTCCACTTCCCCTCCTCAGGAAGCTGTAGAAAGCAATGATGTTGCCCTCAGCCCCCTTTTCTCCAAACTAGACAAACTCAAAGTCCTTAGCTGCTGCTCGAGGGACATGCCTTCCAGCCCTTCACCAGTTTTGTTGCCCTCCTCTGGACGCATTCAAGGACCTTCACATCCTTCTTAAATTGTGGGGCCCAGAACTGCACACAGTGTTCAAGGTGAGGCCACACCAACACTGAATACAGCAGGACAATCATCTCTTTGGCTGGCTGATTATGCTGTGTTTGATGCACCCCAGGATGCGGTTTGCCGTCTCGGATGCCAGGGCACATAAACCATTGGATTTCCACGGTTACATATTTAGTCAGATATTTCTGACCCTTTCTGTCTCTGAAAAAAAATGCTGGTGATCAAAGAAGGCTTAGTGAAGTCCAAATTCATCCAATTCAAATTTAGGGAACTGAAACATTTGGATTAGAAAAAGAACCGCTCACTACTATCAAGAGAGAGGGATACCTCCCAAAAATAATTCATCCCGCCTAAGTGCTGACCACAATCAGCGCTAACTGGACTCATTTATCTAATGCTATGGTTTCTATGCAGGCATTGCAAATTTGCTGTCATCACACTGGCCAAACAAATGATGAAATCTCTTGGGCAAAAATACTGTCTTCCTGTAGACTATGTATGTACAGCAACAGGATACAAAGATTACTTGGTCCCTCTCATCTTGACCTGGTTTATTTTAATGCCAAAGTTCTGCTTTCATAAAAGGCTCACAATGCCTCCTTGTCCAGACAAAAAGAGTGGGACAGAAATGCAAGCAGTCTAAAGCTTTTCACCTCACTTTTTCCTCTGTACTTGGTCGTACAGCTGTTATAATGCTACCGGACAAAAAAGGTTCAATTATTGCAGGTTATGTCCTATTCTTAGTGGTATAACACAAAATCCTAGTACCTTCAAAGACGAGGATTTTGATCTACTCAATAAGACAAAAGTTTACCTCTTAATCTTTTGCTAATAAGAAGAAGGTTAAGGTCACTGACTAGTGTTCTCCACGAGACAAAACTTCTTAGAAAATGGTTACTTGGATTTGAAACTACGGTTTTGCCTGGGCTTTTCAGCATGAGAGATGAGCCAAAGTATCAGTGAGTTGATAGTTAAATCATTCCCACGAATCTACCATAATGAATTATTTGAGGAACAGTCTCATGGATTTAATTGCATGAATCATCAAACATTGTGTATCTTTTCTCCGTGATCTTCTGGTGTATTTCTCTTTGCTGTAAAATATTTTTGGGTGTAGCCATTTAGTTTTTAAACTATAATACCTGATGTTGATTGTCTGAAAATAATAAAGTAGATTTTTTTGCCCCATGAAAGAAAATGGAAACTCAACCCAAAGTTTTTTCAGTCAGGAAGAAAATAATTTGGGTCATGACTTTTGGTAGTTTAAGATGTTGTTTGTTGTTATTCTGAGTCTAACCTCAAGTGAGGACAAGTGAAGAGGAAAATGAAGAGAAAATGTCTTCAAAGCCAAAACCTGAGACGTCACTAACAGTACTCACTGGTATCTTTTTTAAGCCTTTGGACTTTGCACAGGTGAGTCATTTAATTTTATATTACATCTTAGAGTGCTGTTGCTCTCTCTTGCTATCCTTTCAACACTAAAACACAAGTTTTTGCCTCATGTGTCAATTTTATCTCCTTTAGTATGTTTTTTTGTGTTAAGAAACATTCAACCAATGTTTTTTCAGGGCACAAATGTTTCAATGCCACTTAATCTGCTGTACTATTGAATTTAAAGCTTCCAGTGAATCATCAATAAAAATAGAGGGGAAATGTGTTTCCAGTTAATGTGCATCTCTCAATGTCCTCTTATGAAAGTCCTTTGTCATTCTGAGCACCTTCCAAACATCTGAAAATCTATCTTGTTGGTGAAACAGTGTCTAAGGCTTTTAATAAAATTATTCTTGTCTCCCTCCAAGACTTAAGGGGACAGTCCATAGATTTCATTGTAGCCAATGGCTTTTGGGGGGGCTTTCTGAATTTTTCAGTTTCAGGGGATCAGCAGATACAGCTTTTTGAGTGAAGGTATGGATCAGATACTGTAGCTTGGATCTGCTACTGAAGTGACCCAAAGGAAAAAGTCTAAGAGAAGATTTGCCTGACCAGGCCGTAGACATTAATGATGGATACTTTACTTCATTATGCCTAACTTTGAGAAGAGATATATTTGAACTAGAACCATAGCTATTTAAGCCAATGTACTTCCTCTGTGCTGAGTAGATTTTGGCATCTTTACACCATCAACAAATCTGCCACATGTTTTCTTTCCCTATGGCCACTACATTTCTCTTCTGTTGTCTTTTCCTACATGGAACTAAGCAATCCAGAAAAGTAGAAGGAAAAGAAGATAAAAAAAAAAAAAAAGATGCACCAATTTTACAGAGAATCTGCTATAGAATAGACTTGACAGGTTTGTTCAGAACCTTTAGCTTAAATGTAAAGATCTGAGAGAGAAATCTGCTACCAAGTTCACCTTTGATGTGAATTCAATCTACTTTTATTATAAAGAGATCTTGAGATAAAGATGACAGTTTCACATGTCATTTTTCGGTCATTAGTCTTCTTAAAATAACAGAGTGCAGCTGAAAAATTGAAAATTACCAAACTTTGACCAATTTGTCTTCCTTAGTCCCATTTAACATTTGCAGTTTCATTGTGTCTCTCTAGCTTCCTTTCATTCTGGTGTTATTAAGAGTTGTAATTGTATGTGTATATACACATAGATCCATGTATGCGTGTGGGTACATATAAACAAACATACATATGGTAGACATTCTGAAGATACTATCCTGCCATAAATATTATGTACCAGTCAGGTGGTGATTTTGTTTTTAAGCTACTTTATGATGCCATTACAGGTGGGATTCCTCTAGTCTAACCTGGACACTTTAATGCCAGCTATATGAGTCTGATGTTACCCCACATGTCCTTTTATAGTCAGCAAAGAGAAATAAGATCCAACAAAGCAATTCAACTCGCCTTAAGATAGATACCTAAGATAGAGCAGATGAATAGCCATGGAAGATGAAGGGAAGGCTGCCTAGCAGAGATATAGGAATCTAACTTTTATACATCAAAACTTAGCTGTCATGAATTCCAGTCTCTGTTACTCACTTTTTCTTCTTACCTCCCTGTCTCTTGAATATAGACACAGAAACTGCTTGAGACATCCTACTCTCTCTAAATGTCAGTGGGGTCAGTCCATCCTGCCTTCAGATTACCGAAAGCCCTATTTCACAGCCCATGGAGACTGTGATCAAGCCCAAATTGTCTGCTACCCACAACACCCTCTGTCTGGCTGTTCCACATTTTCCTCTCCTGCTTCCATGCTGTTCTGCCTTTTCCCATCCATTCCCTGAGACTGAGGTCAGAGTACCTCACTGGAGACAGACTTATAGTCTCATCAGAGCTGACTTTATAATTAAGAAGCCTTCAAATGACAGAAAATAACTAGGAATTTCAAGTCACAGAACAAGGGAAGCCAGTCAATGCATTTACAATCCTTACGATCCAATGACCAATTAAGTCGTTTATACATGCCTTTCTGGTTTTGTACAAATAGCTCTTGCAAGCTTCACCAAAATTTATTTCCATTTTATGACTCCAACACCTTTTATGTTGTACAATTCATGGGCAGTTTAAGGCATTCTCAAAAGTGTTTCTGAGAGATTACGAATATCAGTTCAATAGGGTGATTCATTATTATGGCTGCCTTTTAGAAATATTGAATCTCTTTTACAGAAAGTGTTATAAATAAAAATCAGACTAAAACAAACATCAACCCACACAAAACTGCATTTTTTATGGTACGTGTCAGCATGTCAGCTCCTTTTTCTCTCTCCAGGAACCATCTCATCTGAGCAGAATGCAAATAATCATCAACATTTTTATTTTAAGTCCAACTTTAATGAGATTATCATGAGTTTTTTATTTAGGTCAAGGAGTTTGCGTTATTCTTTGCTCAAAAAAAACCCAACCCAAGCTCTATGTGAGTGGCAAAGGACTTATGCTCGGGCCACATATCTTACATTCAAAGTAATTCAAACTAATGAATGATATGAAAAAGTAATAGCTTAATCCTGAAGACATTAAAATCTATACAAAAGAGTTTTTCCGTGGTGCAGAATCCCATTTTATGACTGGATTTATCATTGCTGGAAACTCAAGTACACCTAGTCTTGAGCTCAAACAGCCTCCAACTTGTCAAACTTGAATTCAATTTTTGCAGTTAAACACCTCTGCAAATATTTTTGTTTGGCATAATCTCAGAGGTCAGAATACTGATGCATTAGACAATGAAAGGATGGGTAATTCTTTATATTGTTGGATACATTGGATACTTCAGCAATATTCAGTGAAAGTTAGTAGGTAAATGCATTTCCCACATATTAAACTCCAAACTGGACAAAGGTTTTTTAAACATCATTGCCTTCAGTTTTCTTCTTTTTCCTTCACTCCTTATGTCCTTCTTCAGTACATCAGACCATTTGGCTGTCCTCCTACTCAGTGTTTTGCACTGACTATTCCACACAATCCTTAGCAGGGACCTGCCAGTCTCAGTCAAGCTGCTCATTTTTTTCTCATGAGTGGCTCCTTGCCTGAGGACTGCTATCTTTTCCTTGCACAGCCTACCAGTTCCCATTTCAATCAGCATCCACTTCAGCACATTAATAGCCCTCCTCCTCTTCTCTTCCTCCTCAGCCACCACTTTGTCCCCCTGTGCCATTCTGGCTTAATCACTCACCTCAGTAGGTTATTCACCATATATCTGGGGCAGCACGTCTGAGGGAATAGCTGTCATCACCCTACACTTACACCAAGCATGCTTCATAGCCCTCCCAACACCTGCACCCACAGTCTCACAGCAGCTCATCCCTGCACTGAGGTATTCAAATTGCATTGCAAATTTTACTGTCTAATTTTATTGGTTTCTCATAACCCTTCAAATATACGTTAAATACATACACATAAACTGATACGTACCGGCTACCCTTCATAAACATCTTTTCCTAATCCAGTCCTCCATTTTTCCACATTAAATTCCAGTTTCTGTCTTTCATTGCTTCACAACATTCACTATAAGCATACTTCAGGAGCTTTTCCTCTACTACTCTGAGTCAATATTTTTTGCAACCATATAGGGTCAAGGACGATCTTGCCTCAGCCTGCTGCTTCTCTTTGCTGCTGTGCCACTATCAGGCTCACTCTTGTAATTCATAGCCAGCAGTTTCCCCAATCTTAGGCATTTCTGTGTCCTTTACAAGGATATCTTCACTAAGATCACACATACAAAATGTACTTTATTTTGCAACTTAATTTTCTTGAACTATGTGCTGAAGATACTCTCAGTAATCTTCCTAGCACAGGCCTGAGTCATTATTTATGTGATATTCTAGATCACCTACAAAATATTTGTGTGAAACTCTCCAGTCATTTCTCTGTGTGTTTAAACTCGATGATTTAATAAATTCATCCTTGCATATTCCCTCCATGCCAAAGAATAAAGCTCTGTGGTATATTCTGTAATCAGAGTGTATGCATTGCTAGACACTTGTCATCTTAATGTAGCAGCACTCGTCTACATTCGAGGCGATATCCACTAGTGTATTATAAACACTCTTCTGCAGTAGTTTCAGTCCTGAGTGTGTATTCCTCGTGCAACCCAAATAAAATCAGCAGCATCCCAGCAGAAGCTGATTTCTGTTTGGGGTGTAGAGAGCCCTGAGTGCTGTGCCAGTAAGTTGTGCTTGTTAATTAGGAGGCCAGCGGCAACTTTTATGTTTCCATTTGCATTCTGCTTGGTGGCGTGTTTGGAGGAAAATATGGCAGTTTTGTTCAAAAATTGATGTGTACATGGAATATTTGTGAATACTCAGCAAAACATTTAATTCTATAAACCAGTATATTTGAAGTTTTAGAGCAAATTTAGAGTAGATTAAAAGATGATGGGTCTATACCTCTTTCCAATGCTCTCCAAAATTCTCAGAAGTGCAAAAATGAAACAACAACAATCTTATGTTGGGAGCTATAACAGTGCTCCACCTCTAACAGTGAAACCTTTGGGTTCCAAACTGGTCATTGACATTTTACTACATTCATGACTGGCAGAGGAAAAGGGTAAAAGAAGATGCTTTACTCACCCAAGGAGTTTGACTGAATGAGTTTTCCATTTAGATCCTGCTTTTTGGGAGTGTCTATAGATTCCCTCTTTGTAAAGGAAAAAGTCTTCATACACTTTCATTATAGCTAAAAAACAATAGGAGAAATTAGCACAATCAGCAAACGTTGCTTCTGTTCTTGTTTGCTTTTTGCATTTTACTAGTGAGGATTTCTTTGCGTGTTGGACAGCATGAGTGTACTTTGTAATTACACAAAAATCACTAATTGCTCAGAAGTTCCCTACTGTGAGTGAACTGAGGCAAATACTCCAACAGAGTTCTCTCAAAGGCCTCTTGTCATGTTAACTGGGTTTCCCTGCTGTGGAAACTCCCTATTGTGGACTTCTTGCAGTACGGTAACAAGAAATACTGCCTAGTATAGGCTTATATAAGTTTTCTCAAGTCCAGTGAAGTCCATTTCAATAAAACAAATCTCCTCAAAGTTCATGCATAAAATCCTGAGTTCTGACAAGCATCTGCATATTCAAGAAAATATTTAACAGACAGTGTATATCCTGTGAAATATGGTAGAATGATACGTATGCCTTTTTCTGAAACTCAGATAGAGTTCATTAAGTACACAGTAATCTCCTTATGGAAAATTAGATTGTATGTATGTATGTTCATCCTGACTTCCAGCTAAAAGTGTGGAAAAAAACCCTTTTTGTGTCCATAAAAATGTAAGGCCAAAGAGCTGATGAACTGGAAATTTTTTGCAAGAGAATAAAGACTACAATTTGCATTTTATGTCTGTTCATCATTTCCTAAGGAGATCATTCACTTGTTTTTTAAGAAAAAAGTTTTGCATTTCTTTTCCACATTTGTTCTGTCCTTAGTACTATTTGCTTTGCTATATGGTGGGCTACCACATCCAGAGAGATAAAAATATTTTCCAGGTCTACATCACCTTTTGATTCCAGTGAATCAGAAGCATTAAAAACAAGCTTAGCTCCAACTTACTTTTAGCTTACGATTTAAACAATCTTAGAGTGCCACACAGCTTGGAACATGAGAATTAGAGAAATCCAGTTTCCTAAAGTCTTGTACCTTGGGAGTCGCATAAAGTACAAGTTTCACTGACAGTTCTTATGTGGTTGGAGCACTTCTAATGTATGATCCTGGTATAGATCTGCAGTATCTAGTAAGGTGAGCTCACGCTGCAGTTTTTTTATGTCTGGCACACTTTCAAATTTCTTTTTCCTACCTGAATATTTTCATAAACTTGAAGGAAATTAACTATCTTTACAACCTCTTGGCCTCTATCATACTTGGCTGAAAAGAGAAAACATTCACAAATTTTAGGGAATGAAAGAGAACAGCTCAAAACATGGTCAAATGATTCCATTTGCCCAGGAAACCTGGCTAAAAATACACTTTGCTAATGAGGTCGCTCACATAAAAATGTGCGCCGATAGCAATACATGCGGAATAAGCAGCCACGACGCTACTTAGGTGGCACGTCTGGGGGAGAGCTATACCAGTTAAATCAGAAAAAAGAAGTTAAATGTTTTTAATGAATAATGCTACAGCTTCTGCTGAGCTGCCTGCAGAACCAGAGCGCTCACGTGTTGACAGCAATGGACCAAATAGAAAATAACACAAACTTTATTCTTGGTTTCTAGCTGCAAGCTCGGGACCCCATTAGAGCTCTGTGCAAAGGTTTCCCCTCTCCCTCTGCTCCCAGGCTCACCAGTGGATAGAGCCAGGAGTTTAACTCCTGTGGCTATCCCTCTACCGCTATGTGGCATATCAGCTGTTGAGGTTTCTGAGCGGCAGAAGAGCCTGTGGAGGGAGAGCTGTAAATCGGTACAAAGAAACAGGAAGGGGAAAGAAGGCTCTCCCTGGCCTTAGTCCAGGTGAGGGTGTCGGAGGAGAAGTGAAGGGGATGAGTCATGCAAAAAATTAGTGTAGAGGCTTCCCTGGGTCTTTTTTTGATACCTTGGCCAACGGGAGGCAAAGAAACAGGAGTGAGTGCAAGGACTGCAAAATTCACTTCTCCCACGGGAGTTCTGAGGTTAGAATACTTCATCTATCGCCAGGCTGAGACAGGAGAAAGCAGTTTCGTTTCTAAATCACATTGTTCTTTGAAATCAAGGTCCGTATGTTCAGTTTCAGAAAACAATTTATTCTTTATCAGCAACTCTAAACAAGACACATGTTCTTGGCTCTGTGAAGAAACATCATACCTAAATTATTTCCAGTGAAATGAAATAGAAAATTTTGAAGTGTGTTTCCAGAATACCTTTAGTCTGTGTAAGAGAATTTTTTCCAAGATTATACTTATATCTACATTTAGTGTGTGTGTATATATGTATGTATATATTTTTATATACATGTAAATATATATACTTATGTATATCTATATGTCTATACCCTGCAATCAGGAGCCAAATGGGACAGTCATTGGAGTTAAGTGGGTGGGTACATGAAGTGTAGGGTGGACAGAGAAATGGTAATTCAAAATCAAGCACTGAGATATTTTTATTTATTCAGTGTCTTTGTCCTGATATGGACTGTGACTTGGGCAGGATGAGATGATCACAGTCCACCATCCAACTTTGTTCCCGCCCATGTAGAAGAGACTTTGCATTTTCCAAAATGAATGGATTAATTATTAATGAATTGGAAGAAGTAGCAATTTTCATAAGGTTGACTGTAGCTCATGCATTAACTACCTCAGTCATGCTGAGCTGTCAGATCTATGCATATAATTGCAGCAGATTATACGATTCATTCCACTATGGTCTCCTCTGCATAAAAGTCTTAAATAGGAATTTGTGTCTCTAAGACATAGGAAGATAAAAAAACTAAAAGCAGTTGCTGCAAAAGGAACTAAATTGTAGGACTGTACATTAATGTAGCCTAGTGCTTTCTCCAGATCTTCTTCTTGTGATAGCAAATTAAATACTCCTTTTTTTCCCAAGACCATGATAGCTGAAATTATAAGTTTTGTAGGGTAAAAACTCTGAGATATTGCCAACAATGTGTTTGCTTTTCTTTTGATTGAGAC
Source organism: Pluvialis apricaria (assembly GCA_017639485.1). Lineage (NCBI taxonomy): Eukaryota > Metazoa > Chordata > Aves > Charadriiformes > Charadriidae > Pluvialis > Pluvialis apricaria. Next base: position 102,905,464 of record CM030009.1, read on the forward strand.
TGACTAGTGTGACAGAAAAGATTACTTTCCTACGTCAGCACTATAACTATAAGACTATTTCCTAAAGTCCATTTAAAAAAAAAAGATGATGAATGGGCAGTATTAGATTGTCTATTTGAATGCTTTCACAGCATTAATGAAACTTCACTATGTTTATTTGAAAATGGATTTTTAAAAATCTAGTGTTTCATCATTTGCATCTGAAAGTGTTAATTGCTCAGTTCCTGTACCATATAAAACAATGATGTGTGTCAGAGAGAAATTGTCATTCAAACATGAAAAATGTATAACAGAAAGTTTTCAATCACATTCCTACACCTACTGTTTCATAATTGTTAAAAAAAAATTTTTTCTTAACTTTGAATATGTCCAAAAATCCAAGTACATTGATCATCAAACAGGATGACTTTCTACATCATGATCTTGAAAGGATCTTGAATGTTTTCCAGCTATTAAACATTACTTAGTACATTAGATAAGACTAGCCATAAGCACTTAATAAGTTCCTAAGGAATGACAAGTGAATGAATAATGGAAAAATCTCTTTCAGTAGCTGAAGATCATTTGCAGAATGCTTTGAAAAAAATAAAGTATGATACAGTTTTAAAATTAAAATTATGCCCTGTTTGCATTTGTAGTACGGGAAGATAGAAGAGAGAATCAGTGACAAATTATTGGGTCATAACTCTGACTCATTTAAAAATCTCATTACAGCAAAAAGAAAAAGTGGAAAGTGATTTCACTCAGTGATATACACTCTCAGTTATATACTCTTCTTTAGATCTTGATTTTTCCACATACAGCATTACCTTAACCTGATACAGATATTTTCTCTGAACAAAAAAAAAAGCATTTACATTTCAAAAAACTGTATGAATTATTGAGCGGTTAAAACATAACAAATGGCTGAATATAGATTATTTTATGTGGAAGATTTAGTACTGACAGGTTAATCCAGCAAACTGTGTATACATGGACTACGAATGCAATATTAGAGAGAGGTCTGAAATTTTATATTAAGGATCCTAATTTTTCAATTTTCTTAAAACCAGTGGAACGTTCACAGACCTTGGTTCTCATGGGTGACTTCAACCACCCTGACATCAGTTGGAAGGATAACACAGCCAGGCACAGGCAATCCAGGAGGTTCCTGGATTGCATTGAGGACAACTTCCTTCTCCAAGTGGTTGAGGAGCCGACGAGGAGAGGAGCCATGCTGGACCTTGTTCTTACCAACAAGGAGGGGCTGGTTGACAGGGTCAAACTCAAGGGTAGCCTGGGCTGCAGTGACCACAAAATGGTTGAGTTTGAAATCCTCAAGGCAATGAAGAAGGTGCACAGCAGGCTGATGACCCTGGACTTCAGGAGAGCCGACTTTGGCCTCTTGAAGAATCTGCTTGGTATGGTGCCGTGGGATGAAGCGCTGGAAGGAAGAGGGGTCCAAGAAAGTTGGTTAATATTCAAGGACCACCTCCTCCAAGCACAGCAGCAATGCATTCCTACAAAGAGGAAGGCAGGCAGAAAAGCCAGGAGGCCTGCGTGGATGAAGAAGGAGCTCCTGGAACTGACCAAAAGAAAAAAGGAGGCCTACAGGGAGTGGAGACAGGGCCGGGTAGCCTGGGAGGATTACAGAGGAATCGTTCGAGCAGCCAGAGAGCGGGTTAGACAAGCTAAAGCCCAGCTAGAACTAAATCTGGCCAGGGATATTAAGACAAACAAAAAATCCTTCTATAGGTATGTAAGTGAGAAAAGAAAGACTAGGGAAAATGTAGGCCCTCTCCGGAAGGATACGCAAGAACTGGTCACCCGGGACAGCGACAGAGCTGAGGTACTCAATGACTTTTTGCCTCAGTCTTCACAGACAAGGACAGCAGCCGCACTGCCCAAGACGCAGATTGCAAAGGAGAGGATTGGGAAAACGGAGCACCGCCCACTGTAGATGAAGATAAAGTGAGAGACCACCTGAGGAACCTGAAGGTGCACAAGTCCATGGGACCTGATGAGATACATCCGCGGGTCCTGAGGGAACTGGCAGATCAAGTCGCGAAGCCACTAGCCATCATATTTGAGAAGTCGTGGCAGTCTGGCGAGGTTCCTGCCGACTGGAAAAGGGGAAACGTAACCCCTATTTTCAAAAAGGGAAACAAGGAAGACCCGGGGAACTACAGGCCAGTCAGTCTCACCTCTGTGCCTGGCAAGATCATGGAGCAGATCCTTCTGGAAACTCTGCTGAGGCACACAGAAAACAAGGAGGTGATTGGCGAGAGCCAACATGGCTTCACCAAGGGCAAGTCATGCCTGACAAATTTGGTGGCCTTCTATGAAGGGGTTACAGTGGCAGTGGACAAGGGAAGATCTGCTGATGTCATCTACCTGGACTTGTGCAAAGCGTTTGACACTGTCCCACACGATATCCTAGTCTCTAAATTGAAGAGACATGGATTCGATAAATGGACCACTCGGTGGATAAAGAACTGGCTGGACGGTCGCACTCAAAGGGTTGCGGTCAACGGCTCGGTGTCCAAGTGGAGAGCAGTGACGAGTGGCGTTCCTCAGGGGTCGGTAGTGGGACCCGTACTGTTCAACATCTTTGTTAGCGACATGGACAGTGGGGTAGAGCGCACCCTCAGCAAGTTTGCTGATGATACCAAGCTGTTTGGCGAGGCAGACATGCTGGAGGGGAGCGATGCCATCCAGAGGGACCTGGACAGGCTGGAGAGGTGGGCCCAAGCCAACCTCATGCAGTTCAACAAGGCCAAGTGCAAGGTCCTACATCTGGGTCGGGGCAATCCCAAGCACAAATACAGGCTCGGCGGAGAATGGCTGGAGAGCACCCCTGTGGAGAAGGACCTGGGGGTGATGATTGATGAGAAGCTTGACATGAGCAAGCAGTGTGCGATCGCAGCCCAGAAGGCCAACCGTATCCTGGGCTGCATCAAAAGAAGTGTGGCCAGCAGGTCAAGGGAGGTGATTCTGCCCCTCTACTCCGCTCTCGTGAGACCCCACCTGGAGTACTGCATCCAGCTCTGGAGTCCCCAACATAAGAAGGACATGGACCTGCTGGAGCGCGTCCAGAGGAGAGCCACAAGGACGATCAGAGGGCTGGAGCACCTCTCCTATGAGGAGAGGCTGAGAGAGTTGGGGCTGTTCAGCCTGGAGAAGAGAAGGCTCCGAGGAGATCTTATTGCGGCCTTCCAGTACCTAAAGGGGGCCTACAGGAGCGCTGGGGAAGGACTTTTTACAAGGGCATGTAGTGATAGGACAAGGGGGAACGGCTTTAAGCTGGAAGAGGGCAGGTTTAGATTAAACATTAGGAAGAAGTTTTTCACTTTAAGGGTGGTGAGGCACTGGAACAGGTTGCCCAGAGAGGTTGTTGAAGCCCCGTCCCTGGAGGTGTTCAAGGCCAGGCTGGACGTGGCCTTGGGCAACCTGGTCTAGTGAGAGGTATCCCTGCCTGTGGCAGGGGGGTTGGAACTCGATGATCTTCAAGGTCCCTTCCAACCTAAACCATTCTATGATTCTATGATTCTATGAAATTACTGTGTTCACTTCTAGGTCAAATGTAGCATGGGAAAGAGTATTTTCCTTGAGCAAACTTGGGCAGAACAAAAATGACTGATAATATTGAGTTTGTTAAGTCTGAGCTTCAGAATAATTGCAACTGCCCACATAAAAAGCTTTAAGAAGTAATTTTAACTCCATGATGCATTGAAATTAATTATATCTAATAATCAAGACCATTTCAATAATAAATTGGAGGTTATGATACTTGGGGACAGTAGAAATGCACAAGTCCCCTGAAGTAAAACGCTTTGGTTTTGCAACAGCCATCCCTCCAAGAGGGGTGGACACCCTGTGCTATGATCTTTCCCCATCACCCCAAACCCCACATCCCTCAACCGTTCCAGTTACACTAGCCTGAGGTGTGAGCAGGAACCTGTGTTTTCAGGTGCTGTCAGCACCATCCATGACATCCAGACAGTATTCAAGCTAAACAACTCTTTTGCAGTCCCTCACTCCCTGCCAAAGTCTTTTTATTTCTCTAAGAGGTCAGGGATCTTCATTGTGGGGTTCAGCAGAAAAATTCAAAACTCTACAACCAACAAGAGCATTTGGGCTCTGTAAGGGGAAATCTGGGAGTATTCCAGCACAGAATGATTTGCTGAAGGGCCCATACACTGCAGTGTTGCCTTCAGAGGAGAGCAGGCTTGGTGGGTTGGCCTCAGCCAGTGCGGGGAATTGATCCCAGCCCTAGAAAGCACAGCCTTGCTAACATTTAACTCCTCCTGCACAGCACCAGATTCTTATTTCATCAGTGAGCAAAGAACTGGGAAAAAGGCATATTTGCAGCACACAGATTTTGCACAAATTTTCAGCAAATCCAGCTCAAGGTCATTTTACTCATTATGGACTCTGATGCAGTATAGCTGCTTTTAGGGGCACTACTTGCCCACCAAACGTCCCTGGATGAACTACAGTGCATATGTCTGTTTTATTCTCTGTGGAATGCAATTTGTGTTTTCTAATATTTTGATACAAGGACGTAGCACACTTTAATTATTTCAATAATAATAGTATCATCTTCCAAACTTACCATACCTTGCACTGGTCCTTTGTCCATGATTTCTTTCATTATATCGGTTTCCTGAGGGGAGGTGAGAGCAGCAGCAGAGAGGGCAAGGGAAGGTAAAACATTCTATTAAATAAAACTCATACTGATTTATCATTATGTACATATATATATCAATACTCGATGATCTTCAAGGTCCCTTCCAACCTAAACCATTCTATGATTCTATGAATATATGGTATAATTGTACCATTGTACTTGTATTTCTGCCAGAGAATATTTGGTTTACCAAATGAACAAAATCTTCAGAAACATGTTTAAGTAGCACTAATGCACAGTTATGACTGCATACTTCCTTTTCTGTCTCTACTTTCTATAGGACCACAAAGCAGCATCTTAAAGAGGTGATGTGAAACTGGGAAACTATAAAGAATTTAAACTCTTCTGAAAATACAAGGGCAGTATAAAGGAAAATTTACAGCTCTAGTGTTCAAGTAAAGTGAACGTGTTTCCATATGCCAGATAATTCTTAAGTGCCAAAGGAGAAAAATTGGTGAGATGATGGGAAGCATAAACTTACTTTTGAGGAGACCCTGTAGTGAGAGGCACACCGATATAACCGATTGGATTCTTCTAAAGCATTGGGACACGGCCCATTTGTATAGTTTTTTCCATATTCACTTGACACATAACAGTGATTTTCACCTGACGGCTCCAGGGGATCGTTCCAAAATGATGGATAACAAGCATAGGACACAACTCTGTTCAGATATCAAAAAAAAAAAAAAGTTGATAAGCGACAATAAGAAGCTTGCTTAAACATTTTTGCAGGTTTCTTTCAAGCTTTTAACTATTTTACAACTGTTGTATTTCAAGCAAATTTACAGAGTCTCTCATTTTTCAAAAGTGTGAATGTCTCATAACTTCAACTGGAAGGCATTTGCTTCAATTCATATGCATGATGTTTGTGATTAAGTTTCAGCTGCAGCAGTGCTCTCCCGCCCTTCTCCAAAGAGAGGTAGGGTAGAAAATGTGTTTCAGCACTTGTCACCTAGTACATTCCTCTCATTAATGATGCATGAAGGTTCACGCTGAATAAGATCAATAAATTACCAATGTTGTCAACAGGATCCATTTAACAAAAATGACTTGTGAAATGGGCATATTTGCAGCAGAAAATTTTTAAGGAAAATAAATAATTTTCTACTTTTTTTCTACATTTGTACAGGAATGCTAGTGAAAAGCTACAGGTCTTTTTATTTCTTTTAGCTAAAAAGTCTCTGACCTTCCATTATTCTGACAATATAAAGGGAACATTTTTATGAACATTTGTTGAGATAAAAAGTCCTATATTATTTTTTTTAAGGTTTGGGTGCAAATGATTTGTGTCCTGTTGCCATATGGGTAAATGTGGTGCTTCTTCCCAAGAGAGGTATAACCCTTAGTGATTAATACCAATAGCTTAATTGATACTAACAGCAAACTTCTGGAGGGAGTGAGTGTACCTCCTTAAAAAAGAACTGAGCCTCTACTACTAGAAATACGTGGGAGATAAGTACAAGTGGGAACTTGGAAGATGTTAAGCACTGAGCTTTCGGTAAGTTAATGAACAATCCAACCATAGAGCAGTGCTAGGGGAACCGTTTGGACAGGGGCTGGTGACTGGGTTCCTCCACCTTGATTCACAGGGGGAAATAAAAATAATAAATCATCCGGAGTGATGTTGGCAGGAGGGGCTTTGCTCAGGTGAAACACTGACAAATTATATGACAGAGAACGGGTGAGACTGGTCAGGTATCAGAGAGGTGGGACTTACCGCAATTTTACAATTTTGCTATTTTGCAGTAACGTTCAGGCTATTCCTTCCTTAATGGAAAGATAGGTTTGTGCCTGGAAGTGGATGTGGACCAAAGGGCAAAGAAAAACAAACTTTGTGACTTATAAACACGTGGCATTCAGTGTGCACAAAAGGCTGGGGACTATCCCAGGGGGCTCAGGCCACAGGGCTCCTTCTGTCAGTTTGTGGTTATTGACAGCAAAGAGCCTCTGAAGAACACTAAAATGACAAACTGTGCCATGATATCACAGGTGTATGTGTCTGGTCTCTGCAGCTCATAAAGACATCCTGGCTATTTCTTAGAAAAGCATCTATCATCTCAAAACATTTTCTAAATGCTGAGGGAGTTTTTGCTCACACATACAGCAGTTAAATTTTTCCTACCACTTACTATAAATTTGCATTAAAGCTTTCGATTTCAAGGTTTTAGAGTTTATCTACAGGAAATATGACTCATTTTTAACACTTCTAAATGAAATTCTATATTCTACAAAGATGTTAATTTAAAAATATTAAGTCCAGTGTTCATTGGGCAGTTTCTATTCTAGCAAAGATTTCAAAACCACAAAAATCTGTTTATGAAAAGAACCACTGGGGAAATGTGCAATAGCAAATATGTGAATTGTATTTATCGTTTTAAATGAAACAAAGATAAATCTTTGAATAACAAAGAAAATGTCATCTGTCCAACACATTTCTAGTTGCAGGCTTCAAAGACCTGAAGGCATTTAACACTGATGTTGTCAGAAGAGTGATTGTGGACGAGCTGTGATTACTCATCTGAGACTTAAACCCATGCTAATTTTGGTTTTGAAAATCTCCAAAGTGCTAGATCAAATGAGCTTTGAAGCCCAGGTGAAGAGCCCTCATTGCATCCAAGAATGGAGAGGGGCAATGAAAATAAGAGTTGGTTTCAATAACAGGTAAGGAGGGGTTTTAATTTTTTACCTTGGCAATACATCAAATGAACTGCTGCTTCATACAGTAAATTTCTTTCTTTCAAGTAGCTTATTGTTCAGCCATTTTGACTGTTTGACTAACCAAACATCCTTTTTACTTCAGTAAAGTGAAGCAAACAAAGCATATATTTAAAATGCACTTACTAACAATCTGAAATACTCAAATAAAGGCACACCACACTTATTATTTTATCCTTTTTATGATATATTGGGACCTCCTAGTTTTCTACATTATACAGTTAGATGTTTCCAAAACAATATACATATTTCTGTGATAAAGCCATGGAGGCCTATGAGAAGGTTTCTTTTAAAGAGCATAATTAAATAGTTCACTAAAGCAGAATATTTTAAAATAGGCAGTTCTATAAAAAGGATATGTATTTAAGTACCTTACCAATTATACTGAACTTTTTGAATCTGAAGAACTGAAAACTGTATTTCCATGCAATATGGAGGATAATTATGTCTGTCTGCATATACTTAGCTGTCAGGATTTATACAACACGAGCACATATATGCTTCAGCTACCTTGAATAAGACATAGCATTTTCCCATTAGCATTTGGTGGTAGAAAAATTCACCCTGAGGAGAATATATTTTTCCTTACCAAATTCTTTCTGCCCCAACTGGACCAACACACCCAGGAGTTGGAAGAAGCAATAATTCTGCCTACATGAAAAGGGATTTTCCATCTAAGGCTGTTAGGCCTTTGATCTTCAATCTACTTCATTTGCTCAGGTCTGAATCTACTCACTGGAAACCCCTTTTAATCCTTTCTGAATGTCTGAATGTATTCTGGATTCCCAGATTTCCACTGGGGAATAATAAGTATTTAGGCCAAATATACATGGGTTGTTATTATTAATTTTAAAATTTATTATGCTTTGTTTGTGTTGCTGGATAGAAGGAAACCTTTGGTTTATATATGTGTATACATATAACATTTATAAAATGTATCTATCTCTATGTACATAATCATTCTAGTCACCACTAATCACAGGTTTCGGAAAGAAATAAAGGATTGCTGCTGAGTGCAATCAGGCCTGCAAGGCAGGTAAGGTGAGCAAATGCAGTCCTCAGAACATGACATAGCATAAGCAGGGTGGGAGTAGGTGATCGCAACTCATTGCAAGGAACGGTATGACACCAGTTCCTCAGGTGTACTTAGAGACACCCCAGAGGGAGACAACAGAGGAGAAATTCATTCCTGGGGCAGGGATATTTTTCCCCTTCCTTTCAGTTGGATTGTCCCGCTGGAGTTGTCACACATTCTGCATGGGTGGGTCTTACTTCTATGGTGACAGAAGTAAAGCACCATTGGCACACTGGACCTGTGTGGTAATCCAGACGCAATGACTCATTCTGAACTAACAGTCACTTTTGAATCTTTTCACTAACCATAGTTTCTGCAATAATGATTAATGTAATTTAACAGCTCTTTGCTGAAACATGAGTTTGTATATGCTGAAACGTCAGCACAACAGTAAACATTAAAAACATTTCAAGGACACCTTCAAACCTTGCCAGAAGAGTCACAGAAGAACAAAAATAAATATGAATGAGTTTATGTGCACATATATATTCACATATACAAAAATACTACTAGGAGCAAGCAGCATCCAGGGAGGAACAGCAAAAGTCTGCGTGTTCATACGTTCTTGGCAGAATTCAACTGAAGTCATGTTTATGTGTTCAATCTATTGAAAATTTTTGCGGTTTTCTTGTATTTAATGTTTGACTCGTGAGATGAGAATGTAATCTAAAACATTAGATTATGTTATTAGCAAGTTGGCCAAAACTAATAATAATATCCTTATCATTCCCTGCAACTACTGAGAGCCCAAGGTACAAATCAGATCAAGCCCTGATTAGAAGCAGTGTTTACATTCCAGTGTGTAACCTTTTTGCTACCTGAAAATGAAATGTTTCTTCCTCATTCTTAAAGATCATAAGCTTTTAATTTCCCTTAGAGATAGAATGGATGCTTTCAAACCACACTGATTCCTCCCAAATTATGGCTTGTAATTGAAATACCTATAATTAATAATAATTAGAAGTAGAATACAGGTTTATTCTTTAATCAATGGCAGAAGACAGAGAGTGAAACAGTGATTCAGCTCCACTTATAGCAGATTTCACTGTTAATTGGGTGCTCAGTGATTCTGAAAAGTCAGGTCTCAGCACTGGCCTAACCTCGTTGAGCTTTCTGGAAGTCTTCCATTGACTTCACTGGGGATAGTTTAGGCCAGCACTTGATTTTCCTCAAAATCTATCAAAAACCAGAGATAAAAACACTTCAGAAATCAGAAAACTTTAAAACACCATTGAACACTTACTGTGAAAATTTACAAGCCCACACAGAAAATCAATGTGCTTTCTCCCTATTGTAGGGTATGGAGATAATGAAAAAAATGATTGCAATATACTGCCTCATAAAATAAAAGTCACCTGAAAATATGAGGAACCAAGCACTATTTAACAAGGCTCATTCAAAAGACACTTCAGACTTTTACATCATAAATTTCCATTTTTTTTTCATTGTCAAAGATAAAGGGTTATGGATGATGGGGTTTCAGCTACAAAAATGATTCAATTATCAGTCCAGTAAATCAAAAAGGCTAATTTTTTTTTTTAAATACACTTTGCTCTTGGCCACTGTCAGAGACAAAGTATTGGCCTAGATGGACCCTTGTTCAGACCTAGCATAGCCGTTCTCATGTTCTTCCTACATCTGTCCTCACAGATATTTTCTTTAAGGTGTTTATATGTCTGGAGCTGTTGGAAGAGGATTTGAAATATCATTTGAACTTGAGGAAAGAAAATCAGGATTTATAAATGTTGTTTATAAAAATAGGTAAGTAGAGATACTTTCGCCTGTGGTACTTTGATAGCAAATCAATGGTGATAAGAATGGGTAACAGGCAAAGGTCTGTAAGAGAGCAGTGATTTTGTACATGTTGGAGATGGCTCCATGGGGATGAGAAAGATCGATGAATGACCAAGAAAATAGTCTTAGACTGCGGAGATTTATTGGAGATCTAGATAGTCTCCAAAAATTTGTGATGATTCTCACAACTGCCCTGCAGATTCTTCCCTCAGACAGTCAGCTGTCTGATACCATGAGGCATCTCAGGTGACTGAGCAAGTAGTTGGGACTTTGGAGGTGAAAAGACAGTTCACAGGTGTGCTCCGGTGAGTTGAGGTGCCCTGTCTGTATCCTTCCAGGCTTACATCAATCAGAAAGCCTGCTCTGCACACCACTGTCACACCGGTACTCTGTGGTCAGTCAGGGATCAATCTTCTCACTACTGCCTTTACACCAGCATGAGCTCCTGGGCGGGTACAGTTAGGTTGGTAACAAAATGCCTCATAGAGCTTCAGCCTGCCTTGCTTTCCTAATAGAAATAAGCTAACTCTGGTATACTTAAACTGCCTCTGCAGAACAGGCTGCATCACTAATCATGCTGCTTCAGGTAAAAAAAATAATAATAAAATACAGCTTTGTGGTATAGTAAGAATCTTACTAGTATGGGCTCGTAGTGGTTATGCCCAGACAGGAATAACAGTCAGAGGGAACACAAGACGAGGAGGTTGTCCTGTTGTTTCATTCTTTAGGGCTTTTTCTCTAAAAATAGCTTGCTCCAACTGTTGTGGAGATAATACTCATTAAAATGGATCTCTTATCTACACTGGTAATTCTTGTGCTCCAGTCCTTAACATGGTAGGTAAGCAAACAGACCAGTGAGACAGAGTTATATTTACTCTCTTAAGAGCATGACTTACTGGTTAAAAGGAGCCTGTTGTTCTACTTACAGAAAAGTGTTGCTTAAAATGTTAAGCTATAACTTTCATCTCTTCATGAATGAAGCCTTTGCTTTTACCCCCATGAAGTGCTGAGGGACCTTTGCTGGGTGGAATCTGTTACTGCGCACCATAATCATTCACCTAAAGGGTCTCCCACTCAAAACATAGATCAAAACTAGTTTAGTGTTTAAACCCTGAGACAGAAAGACAGAGGAACACTCGATGTAAACTGTCGCCATAACAATACAAAATCCACGTCAGATGAGAAATAGGTTGGTACACTTGAAGAAAGCAGAGTGATCACTTGGTATACCATGTCCATATGAATGACGGTGCTTTGGTCTTCACCTGGATCCTCAGGCTACTATGTCAGCTATGACATCTGATGCATCACGTCTGATATTCTTTTGCTCTTTCCATGGTTTTTTTGGTTGTTTATTTTTTAACTAAAATTAAAAATTGACAGCCAGCATACCTGAGATCTATCTGTCTGTCAGTATCGGGTATATCAAAGACAGAGTACAGGACAAGAGTGTATGAAAGCGAGAGAGAAAATAGATTTTGGCATGGAACAAAAAGTATAAAAAAATTCTGATAATGTGAGCAACAGTGGAATGTAATTATACAGTATATAAAATCTGGTTATTGCAAATTCCCCTGGAAGCCATTTCTAGGCACATGAAGTTCAAGGAGTTGACTAGGAACAGGCAGCATAGATTTACTGTGGCCAGCTACACCTCACCATGAGGAGATGATCTGACCTGATGAAATGATTGGCTCCATGGAGAATAAGAAAAGCTGTGGATATCATTTACCTTGACTTTAGAAATGTTTTCAGCATGGTCTCCTGTGGTGTTCTTCTAGTTTATTGGACTAGATGAGTTGCTTACAATGTCCGCAACTGAACTGGACTGTCATGCTGAAAGGGTGACAGATCAATGTGATTGGTGTCAGTTTACTAGTGGCATTCCTCAGGAGTCAACACAGCAGCAACACTGTTTTACATCTGGGCAGTCTGAAGAGTGGGACATAAGGCACCCTCAGTAAATTTATGGAGGATGCCAAACTGGTGGGAAGTGGTTAGTATGGAGGGCTGCCATTCAGAGCAACGTTGACAGGCTAGAGGAACGAGCTGACAGAAACCTCATGAAGTTCAAGAAAGGCAAAAGCCAAATCTTGCCTCTGACCCAGAACTGTCCGTGCAGCAGTACTGGTGGGGCACTACCTGTGAAGAAAGCATTTTCACAGAGAAGGACCTGAGGCCCTGATGAGCAGAAAGATGAACGTGGGTCAGTGAGCCCTCTCCACAAACACAGGCAATCAGTACTGGGTTGTGTTAGCAAGAACATAGACATTGTGAAAAGTGATTATTCCCCTCAGATTGTCACTTGTGAGGTTACATCTGGAGTACTGTCATGGGATCCCCAGTAAAGACACTGACAAATCGAGCAAGTCCAGTGGAAGGCTCTTAGGGGGCTGAAGCATATGATATGCGAGGAGGGGCTGAGGCAGCTGGTTTTGTTCAGCCCAGAGAAGAGAAGGCTAAAAAGGGTTCTAATTACTGCCTTCAATTACATAAGGAGAGGTCTTAGAGGAGACAGAACAAGACTGTTCTTGGAGGTGCACAGTGGAGAGCTGAAAGGTACCAGTCACAAGTTGTACCCAGGAAAATGCTGATTAAATAAAAGAAAAAAATGTTTGATGACAGAAGTGGTCAAACAAAATAACCTGTTACAAGAAAGGTTGTGGAACCTCCATCCTTGGAGATACTCAAAATATAACCAGGGACATGGCCTGAGCAGCCTGATCTGATTTCAGAGTTGGTCATGCTTTGAGCAGAATGTTGGGCTAGGTGACCTCCAAAAGTTCATTGCAACCTAAGTCATTCTGGGATTCTATAAATTATTATGTGTCATTTCAAAAAGTTTCTAGTTGTTCATGTGGAGTTTGAGAGCTATTAACTTTGTTTAGTTCAACCTGAAGGAACAAGGATCTAGGTATAGTCCTTGCTAGTGTCTTGTATTCTGGCACAAGCTTGGGATGGGGTGATTACAGTTTATTTTATGGAAAGATAATTTTGGATCCTTTTGAACATTCAAAAAGTTCTCTCACGCAGCTGGCTGCTTTCCCAGGGTTTTTTAACACGAAGAGCCTGTATCCGAAGAATCGCAGAAGTTTTAAGTACACTTACGGTAGGACCTTTGATATAAAAAAAATCCTTTCTTTTTTGTCTTGCTGTTAAAGAGGCTACCATTTCCCCAGTTGTATTACAGCTAATGACAACACCTAGAGGTAATGAGGCTTAAATGGGAGCCAGGTGGTTGTTTTCTCACTGAGAGCCCTCATTCAAAATAGTCTTCGCTTATTTCTTTGGGAATGCTTCGTAGTTCCTGGATTTCATGAAGGCGATTTAAAGAAGGTGTAAATGAGAGAGTGACAGTGTTGATGAAGTAATACAGTTAATTTGTCCTAGGACAGAGCTAAATGCCTCTTTTTTGAAAGGTCAGAAATCATCATTGTAACACAAGTGACATTGTAACTTACGCAACCCATTCAAGTTAAAATAATCAAAACAGATAGATGAGATATTTACCCATGTGTTTTCAGATATCTCCAAGCACCGTCAATACTTCCACCATTACATCCATGTTGATTCTTGGTATCACAAGAGATCAAATTCTGAGCAGAAAGGTTGTCTGTGATCTGACCCTCGGAATGAATTGCTATTCTATCTGCCGCAACACCTGGTTTGAAATAAATGTCCTGTTATCAAAAACAAATAATTACTCACAACTTCACACTAGTTATTGTGTAAGAGGGACTGAAATACAACCTCAATATTTTCTGTTTGTGCAGATATATTTACAAAACAATATAGATATAATCCGTACAGACTTTTGAGGAAGACGATTGTGAAACTACAAAGCATCATGAGCAACTTTTCTGCAATATTATCAATCCATAGATTTACTGGTTATCATAAAGTCCCACATATTTAAACATCAGATGAGGCATTTACATAGGGTAGTCTGATAGTCTCTACCATATTTGTAAATGCATATTCATCTCTGTTTGACTTCAGCAGAAGATGCAAATACTCCCCCACCCCTCTGCAGCTGAATCTCCAAGTCTCTTTTCTTTCTTTTCTACCTTTTTTTCCTCACATAAAGGAAGGAAAGAAAAGCAAAAATGAACAGTCCTATGAAGAAGAAAAATTCAAGACTGAAAGTATTTATTGGTTTTACTGGAATGACTACTCAGACATGCTCATATTAACGTGTAAATGTGGGATTCATTGGACCTTCTTCCCCTATCACACAAAATTCTTTGTCTGAGATAGACACCTTAGATATCTCAACTCAATCAGCCAGTCATAATTCTAATTACTGATATATTTATGCATTGATTTAAAGCCAGACTAGGTTAACTAAATTGTAGGTGAAATCGAGCCACTTCTCCTTTCTTTAATGAGTGACAATGGAAGAGTTATTAAACCCTAATCCCAGTCATTACTTGCACTTAAATTATATTTTTAGCTCTTCATTTTTTAACCTGAAAATAATAATAAAAAAATCCCTTGAAATCTAAAGCTCCATCAAAATCAACACTAACTTCAGTGAACTTTGGACAAGACTTCAGAAGAGTGAATCTGCTGATGGCAGCTGACAACGACTGTGTTTTGTGCTTTTGTGACATGTCATGCGATATGAATTTATTTTCATAGGTGTAAAAGCTTTTTACTGAAGAGTTTTGGAATACTTACAGGCATTACTCACAATAAAAAATGATACAGCAGTGCTTGTCTGTTCATTGAGCAACAATCTTACAAAGAATTGAAAATTCAGATTGAAAATTTTGATTGACCTAAACAACATGGGAAGGCATCTCATAATATTTAGTGTTGAAAATAACTCTGTGAATTAAAATCAAAAGATTCATTTATGAAAGGGAAAGTTTAGACTTAATATCTTGAAAGTCTTTTCTTCAGTGAACTCTGTTCATCTCTGCAGTAATCTGTCAGGAGAGCTGTTAGAAGCTCTCTTGATTTTCTCTTTTAAAACTCCACTGGACAAGACATATTGGTAACAGAGTGCATTCAGTCTGGCTTTGGCAGGGAGCTGGGATTAACTGACCTAAATGCTCCTTTCCTTCTCTTACTGCCATAATTTAAAGAAGCAGTTGCAGAAACCTTCACCCGTGAGGACCCACTGGGTGGATCAAGACATAAAGATTGATTGCATAATTTTTTTTCCCTCTACTTTTATATATCTCAATATGTACTGAGATTTATTGCAGCATAAATAAAGTGAACATAACTGATTGCTGTAGCTTCTTTGGAGAAAGAGACACCAACAGTTGTGTCCATTTTCCACAAAACCCGAAGGTTGTAGCGTATGAAGTTGAATTGCATTACTGACATTTCTTTGCTTACAGAATTTGAAAATAGTTTCTTCCACAAATATCTGAGCAGTTTCAGGGTTTTCTTCTCATAAAATTATGGAAAAGATTTTCTATAATTTACATGAATAGCAAGGCTTGAACAATGGCAAATGCATAAATATATAAATACATATTAAAAAAAATAAAACCTAGCCGTTTTAAGCTTTCAAGTTAAGCATGTAGTTTTTCAAGCAAGGAATGAAGGTTTTTTTAAAAGTTACTCTACCAGTTTTGATAAAGGGCATTAGTCAATTCATTCTCTACTTTCTGTCACAAAAAAATCTCCCTAAGTTACATAAACTTATAAAAAAAACAAACAAAGCACTACAGCTGAGATTGACTTTTTCAGACTTTGAGGCAACTTAGAAGGAAAGCTGTAGCAATTTTAAATGTTCCTATTTGCTGATAAAAAGTGAATGGCGAGCTGAAATTACTTCATTACTAATCGCTATAAATTTTCATCACACATCTAACATCGATGATATTTTTGAAAGGAGGAAAAAAAGCAATATTACTTGCGGTAGAAAAAGCCCAGGATGCTCCACAGTTTCGCTGATCCAGCGGATCATGAATCCACTCAGGCCATGCATAAGTGGCTGCAAAAAATGCAGGAAATTTTTCTTCTGGAAGTGAGTTTCCCTAAAACAAAATGTAGGAGATCCGTATATGCTTCAATTCCTAATTCTGTCTTAAATTTTACCCTAATTTTAGTTTTTAAATTCTTAATTTTTAAATTGGGGAAACCTAAAACATTGGCACCTGTGGCTTCCTGAGCATCCCTATGTGGTTGCCCTGTGGCTGGGTGCTGTGGGCTCGCTGAGAGCAGCGGGGTTCTGGCACTTCACTAGCTGAGCTGGAAAGCTGAGCTCCACAACTGCTATCCTGAATATAACCTGTCCAGTTTCTCTCTGATTTTTATCTCAAACAACAATTTCCTATGAAACATGTTAATAATGACCCAGCTGGCATTTTTGGAAAGAAAAGCTTTCTGCTACAAATAGCAGTGAAGTTATGTACCTGTTACCCTATTGTCCTTGACATGTGGCTGCAGGTAGGAAATTTTTGTTACCACGGGGAAGGCATTAGTACAGTGTATCATTGATTTGTCTTTTACACAGAGGTTTTTCAATCTCCAGCACTTACTCTCATTCCAGAACGAGAATCAATGATTTTCCTTCTGCTTTGCAATCTGATGGTGAATTGATGAGAATTCATGGCCTGTTCACTAAAGCCATTTGAACAGCCATTTTTGGCATCTTTATCTCTCAGCCTTAATTTATGTCCTCCAAGCTTTGCACAAATATCTGCATATGCAAGAACCATCTGGTACAACTGTTAATAATCTGCTCTATGTTCAACACATCAAAACTCTTGAATTTTTTTTTTTTTTTTTACTGTTGAACTTTATGGAATGATTGCTTATGCTGTGCAGGGAAATAGGAATGGCAACACAGAATTGCAATATTAATCCATCTAGTCTATCAGTTTGTCTCAAACAATTGTTGATAACATCTGTTCCAGAGGAAAATATAATACACAAAATATGATGAACTGTTCCTAAACAAAATATCATTCTCTGATGCTGCTTTCTCATAAGCAGGCTCATACCTTGAAGCACAATGGCTTCTATCCTGTTCGAATTCCTTTATTTTACTTTGATTTACTTAGTCTTCTAATTCTGGATATCCTGGCTGCACTATTTTTCTAAACTTCTTTTGTGACTTACAAGACTACATACCTTTTCCTAAAATGACTTAAACATCTGAGGCCAGTTCTTTCAAACTATTTCAGGACTCTTTGGGGAACCAAACTTTACCACTTTGGCTGTATCCAGATCACTGTTGCATACATTGGGAAACGGTGCCTCCATCCAGCTTGCACACCTGGATTTCCCACAGAAAACCCACAGTTGAGAAGTGGGTAGGGGAAAAAAGAAGCTTGTACCTCATGTCTGTATCTGATATTACATTGGGATACAGCTCCAACAGAGAAATTGATAGAGTCTGTGCGCGTGCCCAGATCTAGTAACTCTCAAGTGCTTCTAGGTTCACTACATTAGATGCAGACTGTGAGTCCTAAATAGCATTAAAGTATACTGCAAGCTGTTAAGTCACTTGAATGCTTTTGAAGGCTTTACCACCACCCATAACAAGCCAGTAATCTTTTAAATCTTGTTAAAATATTAATCTCAACATTTTGATTAATCACTTTCAAAAGTCTGCTTTTTCAAAAGCTTGTTAGATACATGGGACTTGCAGCCTCAAATGACACACAGAATGTAACAGCTAATTTAAAGAATATCTTGCTAAATAATTATGTTCATTATCAACAAGCAAGCACAAGCACAAGATTTACTTTGAAGGTGAATCATACAGGCGAAATCCCAGACAAATAGCATTTCTTCTCCATGATAAGACTGCTCACTATCAACCAGTGAAAAAGCAAAACTTGGCAAAGGTTATTTATCACTCTTATGTGGGCGATGACCGCTTACAATGCTACAAATGAGACAGCTAAGAAAAGCAAAATTCTAAATATATCTTTGGTCTGAGACAATGTGTTACTTTACGTATTCTTAAACTGTTGCCTACTGCCAATGTATTTAATAGCCTTATATTGTAAGCCCCAGAGCAAATCCCTCATTAACCCTCAGCCTCACCATTTAGAAATGCAGGACTGACCTGTAGCCGGGAACATTAGCCTTTTCTCTGAGGAATTGCTACCCTTATATTGAGAAGCACTGATGCTTTATGACAAATAGTAAGTCCAGACAATTGTTTCTCAACGTATGCTCCACAGACCAGCATCAGACAGCACAAGGCAATCAGCAAAATGACTGGCAAACTATTTTTAAACCCTCATATGTATTCTCTGCAGTGGAGCTAGCAGTCTGGCCAAAGCAGGAAGGTAAGTGGATATAAAAGAGCACTCATACTTCAGCTATGACTTCTTCAGAAAAGTTAGATGTCCCATCAGAGGAAAAAAGGCTGAAGACGACTGAAATTCCAAACGTGGAAATAGTTTTTCTGAGGGAAAGCAATATTATTTTTTTTTTAACGTAGGAAAAAATGTTCTGGACATCACTTGCTTTGTGAAGACAAACTGAGCATGCACGGCCTTCAATTTGTAAGAGGGAGATCTACAACTGCTGAGATTTTTTACTGTGAAAAAACATGTATCAGAGGAACACCTGGTGTACTTTGTATACCTTCTGACTGTCTTTATGAGTTCTTTGATACTTAATCCAAAATGGTGACATATGACTAAACTATGTGTTCCATTTTCTTGTAAGATGGCACTTAGGTGAGCAACTTCTTGCTGGAAGGTGCGGACCCCACCATTGCAATGTACCTCTTGCCAGAACTTGCGCTGACAGAATAACACCCAACGTGGATCATAATATGTTTTAAAGATGTGGCGGCTATTTTTGTGTTACATAGAACTTCAAGATGATTAAACTACCTCCTCCAGTGAGTAAACAGTTTCAAAATGCCTTCTCAGAATGACACACATGCCATTATTGGGAGCTTCAACTTTGTCAAGGGTCACAACAGTTTTAGTCGTGTATTTAGCTCTTGGTCTATCTTCAGGTCTAGTCATACTCTGCAGCAGAAGGTTCTCTGTTCAGATTTAGTACTTGCTCCATATCGTTGTCTTTTAGGTATTCTAATGTGCCTTCATGTTAAACTACCCTTCCAGACATAAGTATCACCTTATTGAGCAGGTAGAGTCTTTTATTAATAGGAGAGCTTTTAAAAGCTCTATAAGCAACTTCAATAAGTTTGTGTTTTCCCTAAGAGGAAATGTAGCTCTGTCACACATTTTAGTTTGAAGTAATGTCATGAAGCTATATTTGTAGTTGGATATGTCAGTCAAAGAAACAACTAAAAAGCCTCTGCTCTGTAACCAAACTTTTCAACACTGCTGAGAACTAAGACTCTGCCCTAGATGTAAAGGGATTAACACAGAAGGGCTTTACATCCTTCAATCTTTTTTTACATGCAATTGAGTAAGAAGCCTCTTCTACTCAAAAATGCTTTTCTCAGGCATCCCCAAAAGACAGTAGAAAATAATCAGAACAGCAGGCCCTTAGGTACCAGAAAGTCATTTATTCCCTAAATAGACCAGTAGCATGCTGAAGAAATTAGTTTTATTTAAAATTAAAAAAAAAAAAAGTTGTATTTAATGAACAGGTACTTATGGTTTTCTTTCTGCATTAACAAAGCTACCAGTTTTTAATCAGGTCAGCACGACATAAAGCCAAGAACTCCTGAACACTAATTGTATCATTTTTATCCACTAGATATATGACTTTGGGCGAATGACTTGCAGTTTTCTCACTTGCAAAATAAGAAAAGCAGTAATAATCCCAGAGAATGCATGAATATTTAATTAATGCCAATTTATACACAGTAAGTAACTAGTACCTTGGCCTGCAGGTGAATTAGTACACAAAGTCACTTAAAGGTCAAGCCATTAAGGTTTGGAGAATATCTCTGAAAAATATTAAAAAGTCATTATTTCTAGATTTCATCATTTGTACCTTTTTACTGTCTTCTGAGCTGTCACCTAGTTACAGGTGAGGCCTAATGGAAAAACTGTCATGAAAACTCACTTGTTTTTTATGACTTAGGACTTCGTAAATGTATTAGTATGCTTCACAAAATATCAGTGACAGAAAATTATTCATGGAAGGCAAAGCAGGGGCAAGCATCTCTGAAAATCTAGTAAGACACTTATCTTTAAAAGTGCCTGGAAGTTAACTTCATGGCTACTATTGATTTGCCAGTTGGATGAATCTGTTGATTGACCCCTGGTAAACCCAATCAATGCTATGAAATTGCTGGACTGTGCAGTGATGGTAGGCATGGAGCTGGCTACAAGTGAAGAAAACCATTTTTTTGTGTGTGTTTTTGTGAAGTATTAAAATGTGGCAGATAGGGAAATTCTCAAGGCAGAACAAGGACACTAAAGAGATGATCTGGTTGAAGATGTCCCTTCTTGTTGGAGGTGGGGTTGGACGAGATGACCTTTAAAAGTCCCTTCCAACCCAAACTATTCTATGATTCTATGATGTTCTTCTAGAAAACCACAGAAGGGAACAGATATAGGAAGACCTGGAGCTTCACAGGAAACTTCAGAGAAAAATATTTAAGAAAAAGAGAAGCCATAGGTAGGAGATAGGCTCACGTACAATTCAGAGCAATTTTCTGCAAGACCAAAGAATTCTACAGAAGCTGAGAAAGTCATACAGAAATTACTAGTTTATATTTTTAGCTTTTGTAAGTAGAAAGAAAGATTTCTTAGAATCCTGTGCAAAGCTTTTGTAAGTAAAGAGAAAGATTTCTTAGAATCCTGTGCAAAGCTTGCGCTTTCAGCAACATATAGGACTTCCTGAGGGCTAAACACATGAATCTGCAAAGCTGGATTTCTGGAGAAGAATGAGTTGAAGTTCCTTGGGTGTCTGGCAGGGCCAAAGGTAGTTGGGTTGTGGCTCACAGATTTCATAAAAAGATAACAGGTACAGAAAATATGCCTGAGAAATGGATCAGTGGAACAAAGGCCATAAGTAGTGTTGCAGCAAGAACCTACAGGAAGCTTAGTAACAATGATTCAATAGGCTGGACACAATGCAGGACCACTGAGTGACCCTCTACCCCAAACTGAATAGAAGAGAAGAAATGTCATAAAGGATTTCTTGTAACCTTCCCTTTCTTGTTTTCCTGGGTGGGATTTGTCTCATCTAGCTAGGTATCTCCTAATGTCGATGTCAAACTCTGAGCTAGGTACATGATATCTTTTTGCTTCTGCTATATAAGCATCACACTGCATTCCTCAAGGAAAAAGTCAACAACAATGACAGTAAATCAACTCCAACTCTCTTGAGCCTCAGTGCAGTTCACTGGTAATTTGTAGCAGATACCCATAAAATATTGCACTAAACTCTTTTATGCCAATGCCTTATTTTGAGTTGCCATCTTCAACTGAAATGGATCCTTCTTTGGCTGTGAAGAGTAGTCTAGCAAATCATACAAGGCAGCTGCTTGCTCTGACAGCCCTCCATAGTGTAATTTTGAGCAAGCTGGCCAATCTGGGCCACAACACAATGCCTCGCCACACTGGTGCAGGGAGCTGACTTTATGTGGGACAAAAAAAAACAGTCTGCATCAAGCAAAAGGGTTAGGATTGTTAAAACTCTTGCAGGAGCCCATCGTGCTTCCCATCTTTCCCAAATTCTCTGTCAAGTGGTAGCTCTTCACTGCTGTCCCCATAAGGCCTTCTGTGATATGGAAACCCTTCCACCATACACATATACCACAAGCATCAGCGACTGACTTCAAATAGATAATCAAATGGCATCACTTGCCTGAACTACATAGAAGCCAAAGATAAAAAAACCATGATATTTATCGTCATTTGCAAACCTTGGTTCTATCCAGTTATTCTTGCAATTTTTCCAATTTCACTATGGTAAGACAGTTTTTTCAGTTTATGATTTCCATAATTTTGGGTCTTCTAAGAGAGGAGCTAAGTAACTGATCCAAAGCATCGGAAAATCTACTCTGAATTCAATAACTATGCATTTCTTCTTCAATTGCTTAACCTACCTACATAACAAAGTGTATTTGCTTTGCTGCAGAACTAATTTAAACATAAACATATGATAGAAAATTTAATTTAGCTGTCATGAAAATGGCCGTCGCCAAGAGATTTAGAAAGCTGGTAGTAGAGAGTCATCTCATTTTCCCATGCTTCCCACCATTTTTCTTTCCATTTGGCCAAAACCCCAGCCTCCTACTGCATCTTTACATTGCTTTATCCTACAGGCTTTCAGAGCTTATTTCACAGATTGCTGTTTAGTCTCAGCTGTTAGCCTTAATGAACTATGTCCAAATTTACTTTTTTTATGGTTACAGCTATGTGTGCAATGAATAGCACATGAAGAGGATAGTATGGAACCATCCTAAAGCAGCAAAGATTTCAAACACCATTGATCTATAATGATAAGTTAATACCGGTGCACAGCTTCCCAATGGTTAGCATTTGCTTTGGTCCTCCTCGTTTCATTTTCATCAATAGGACTACACACTCTATGCCTTGCAGAACTATTCTGAGAACTTCATAATCAACATGGAAGCATTTAGTGTTAAATTCCTCAATCATAATCTCACAATTGTTGACACTTATCTTCCATGTGATAAAGTTATTAAAAAAATTAACAATTGTACATGATACTTACTGGAGTTTCTTTCATATTCAGCAAGGAATGAGATGGAGGTAAGGTGCCCAGGCGCTTTTTGAAGCCTTCTTCCACTGTCATTCCCCAGAACTGACTGTAGTTGTCAGCTTTCCATCTTCCTCACAGACAAAAAACACACAAACAAAACCCGGGTTAGAGATACCACTCACTTTAATACCTTGCTCCTTGGCAAGAGTACCACTAACAATAACATCCAGAAATAAATCCTTCAAATTACTTTTCAAAACCTTATGTTTGACACACAAGAGAAAATATTTAGTACCGTCTCTTCCACTACAAATGAGTGTAGGATGGAACAACATAGCAATATAAAAAAAGTGGTGATTTGAGGTTAGCATCATGCCAGCTTGCAGGAGATGAGCATGCAAATCTTCAAAGAAGCACTGGAAAACAAGATGTTCAGTCATAACAATTACTGCTGTATTGCATTTATGCTCAAATTATGCTTCAAATCAGATGTCAACAGAGAACTAACAACTTCACATAGTAAGCCTTCAAGCTCTAGTACACAAGCAGTGAGACACTTGAACACAACAAAAAGCCCAGCTGACACCTTGCCTGAGTTTTATGCCAATAGCCAGGTTGAGAGAAAGTGCTCCCTGTGGCTCTTCAATTATTCTCTCCCTACTCTCAGGTAGATGAGACTCAGATTGTAGCATTAACCCTGCAAGCCTTATGCACAACTGAAAAAAGAAGTACCTTGCAGCTGTACACCTTTGGAGCACACCAAAATTTATTATTACTGGAAAAGAGCTGAGCCACAGGAAAGACCCTTCCCTTTACCCATTTCTTGCTTGTTTGTATATGAAAAGCAAGGAGGTGGGATTCATGCTGCCCACATGAGAAGCTTTATTGCTCTTGGTCTGCCTGTAGTCAGTGAAGAGTGGAAGCACCTGCAGAAGTTGAGTCATACCTCAGGAGGGCTTATCCACCCTGTCGCAAACCTCACTGCTTACCACCCACAAGAGAGAGGTGTAGGGCTCCAGGTGCCTGACTTAATTGTCTGTCCTAACTCAGCTGGTTTGAATCATAGAATCATAGAATCATAGAATGGTTTAGGTTGGAAGGGACCTTGAAGATCATCGAGTTCCAACCCCCCTGCCACAGGCAGGGATACCTCTCACTAGACCAGGTTGCCCAAGGCCACGTCCAGCCTGGCCTTGAACACCTCCAGGGATGGGGCTTCAACAACCTCTCTGGGCAACCTGTTCCAGTGCCTCACCACCCTTAAAGTGAAAAACTTCTTCCTAATGTTTAATCTAAACCTGCCCTCTTCCAGCTTAAAGCCGTTCCCCCTCGTCCTATCACTACATGCCCTAGTAAAAAGTCCTTCCCCAGCTCTCCTGTAGGCCCCCTTTAGGTACTGGAAGGCCGCAATAAGATCTCCCATGAATGTCTCCCATGAAGTACAAAATGTTTCAGCATTAAGTCACAGCTTGAAATCTAGGCAGTCTTCGTTAGTGAATTTAGCACCTCAGCTCCTAGGGAGGCAACCCCTGTATCTTCCCAAGGCACAGCTCCAGTACTGGGGTGTCCCTAATCTCTCTGCCCTATCTGGGGGGGAATGAGAACTGATAGCAAGAAAAACAATGAGCCCTACAGAATTGTGGTATCTTGGTCCCCATTTGGCCCATCTTCTCCTCTTCCAGCGCTGCCTAGAGTCATGTTACATGGAAAAATGGTCTTGAGGAAGGAGAAAAAAATGACTTTAAATATCTATCCCAAGTATCCCAGTAAAGAGAAGAATAAGGGAAGATAATCTAAATAGTGTTTTGTCAGCAAAAAAAAATTGTACTAAATTTGGAGAATGTTTTAGATAGACATTTACAATGTCAACTTTTACCACCCTGAGACTTTCAGTATATTTCCATTTAAAACCCTGTAATCTGCCAGAGATTTAGGAAAGTTTCTCAGTTGTACGTTTACTGTCCAATTCTGTAATGTAATTGGGGGAGGAAGGGGTAGGGAGGACTGCGTAACTTGTAATTTGCACGTACATACAATGAGCAACACAGTGGTTTACAACAAAACCGTGCAATGAAAGTGTTCTCACCCATAGTCTCCAGAATTGATGTGCTGAATTAAGTCTTGGCGAACAAGACACACTTCTTTTGAACACTTCCAGAGACTTTGGAAGCATTTGCTGAAAAGGCAAGAATATCACTTAGCAGAAAATGGTCAAAGGAAAAACATGCACTTTAACAAGAGAACAAAGATGGAGGAAAAAAAAGCATAAACAATGTAAATGTTACATAATGTTTATGAAAACACAACGCTACTTCTTGCTACTTCACTACCTAATGAATCCTAGCTGGAAAAAGGGGGGAAAGTTTACAGCTTGTGGGAAAGGTCGAATTTGAGATATTTTGCTTCCATCTTTGCGAGACCAAACCAGGGAAAAAAAGGCAATGTCCTGTAGATGACATGATGTTTTGAGGAAGTTTCACTCTGGAAACCCAGAAAGGAGCCACGTGGCTGTAGACACCTTGCTCCAAGAACCCTGGGCTAAAGGCAGGGCAGTGGGGGCCCGAGCCCTGTTTGGGTGCCACTGGAGCCCCCCAGTCTGCCCTGAGGCTGGAGGTGCAGGGATGGTTTTTGGAGAGGCAAAGCAGGGAGGTGGCTCAGGGAGCCAACAGCCAGGGCTGGCAGCAGAGCTCCCCTGCTTGCGCCACCTACTCCTGTCCCAGGGCGGAGAAAGGGATGCTCAAACAGTTCATCCCTTTCCTACACAAATATACATATATATATATATATTCTTCCCTTATGAAATGATGTAAGGTCTCATCACTCATGCCAAAGAAACAGAGGAAGGCATTCTAAAATACTCCCCTCAGCTTTAACGATGTTTGCCTTGCCTGCATTCAGGTCAATGCCCAGGTCTCGGCTGAAACTATTTTGACTCAGGTCAGAGCCAGCAGATTGACTGAGCAGGAACAGAATTAGGCCAGTGGGGAGGAGATTTTAATACTCTCATTTTCATATCTCAATTAGAAAGCCCATTGACCTCTTGCCATTCTTCTAAGTTGGCTGTAATCTAGTTCTACAATACCTTAATACAGCACTACCCTTCCAGCCATTTTGACATGATTGCATGTTTAATATGAATATAAGGATGCTCACTACCTTAATTCCTGTTTCATGACATATGCTAAATAAAATTCACTTTGCTCTTCTCTGTAACATTACCAGGAATTGCAGTTGTCTTTAATTATTGTTCCTTCTCCGTAGTATCGGCCATCTTTAAAACAACCTGCCAACATAACATACAGATGCGTGAAAAAAATATAATAATTTTGAAGTGAATTAACTCAAAACTCTTGCTACTATTGAATTAATTGGTTGTATGTGGTATGCATAAATTATTTAGTCGAAAGTCAGCAACATCTATTTCCAGTTTCTTCCAAGTAATGAAGGTGGTTTGATGTATTTTAATTTTTTACCAGGCATATTATCATTCATAGTAAATAAAACCAGCAACAGATTCAAAACACCCACGGAAAAATTATCTTACATGTAAATAAAAATAATTCTTCAAATAA
This sequence comes from Pluvialis apricaria, assembly GCA_017639485.1. NCBI lineage: Eukaryota > Metazoa > Chordata > Aves > Charadriiformes > Charadriidae > Pluvialis > Pluvialis apricaria. The sequence continues at coordinate 102,931,874 of CM030009.1, forward strand.
AGTTATTTTCAAGTAATAAACTTAAAAATAATAAATTTCTAATAAAAATAATTTTATAATTGACAAAATATAAATGTTTTTCCAGTTATAGAATTTTAAAAACTAATAACTATTCCAAACCTATTGTAATATATCTTTTTTCCTCACCAACTTAATTCCTCTTTGAAAAACAGACAGATCAATTATGTTTCAAGGCAAATGTATGTTTTATATGCTCTCCAAAACCCTGTATAAACCTAAATTGCATCATGATTTTTCCAAACATGCTTCCTAATATTTTTTTTATAACGCTTCACTGAGAAAAGACTTTGTGTGTGTTTTAAGATCTTCCACGTAAAATGTTTCTTCAGTGCACTTGGTTGTCAAAGCTTCAGTAAAAGAAAGATCCAGAATGCCTGCTCAAGGCTTTGGATCAAGTCTGTAACAAACATTGTACATTTATCTCATGGGTTTTTGTTTTCCATCCTGTTCTCATGGTTCCCCCACTGGTGAACATATAGGTAGAGGTTGTGCTCCTTCCCCCACTGAAAGGGTTTGGAGCCAGAGCACCCAAGTTCTCTTTTCTTCTCTGTTTTCAAGAAGCTTAAACCATATTTCATATTGATATACTGTTGACTTGCATTTGCATTATATCACGCTTTTTTCCAGCCACAAGTGTGAGGAAGGCCATCCCCCTCCCATGGCAAGGGCTGCAGTTTGTCTGCTCAGACATACACATGTATGCCTCGGCTGCCTAAACCTCCTTTACTGGCAGGAGAGAAATATGCACTTCTAAGCCATAGCTACTTTCATACCAAAGCGCAGAAGTAGACCAGAGCTGATGAATTAATTATAAGTGCCTGTCTTTCCCTGTTAGTCATACAGCAGGCTACGTTAGCTAGCGCAGGCATAGGTGACACATATCCCACCTAAGCAGTCGGAGGCCCAAAGTGTCTGCTCTAATTCAGCTTCCGCTCAGATCTGAGACATTTTTCAGAGAATACCCAAGGCAAATTACTTAAGTGTCACAGTTCGTCACAGTCTGCCACAAAGTCGGCATCAGACAGTAGCTGGACTCCTTCCAAGCAAGCTATTTCAAATATATCAAGGGAAGGAAGTATTGATGCAGCATCTGAGCAACACGACGGAGCCTCACTGGAGCTCTGCTGGCAGAGCCTGAGAAAAAAATTGAAGCCTGGACAAGTACAGAAGCAGCTTTCTAATAATGTATGCTTAGGGAATTGAAGATTAAAATCATATAGTTTCTTTAGTCTAGCTAAATTAAGATTTAGAGGGTCAGGAGTGCTGCCCGAGGCATCAGTAGCAGAGAACAGAGATATCAAAAGACACTGTTTGCATGAGAACACAGTGCGATTGTCTGGTTGTGAATATATTAGGGTGGAATATTAATACATTAAGTGGGAAATTAATTATTTTGAAGAGGCAGCCTGATGACTTTATGAATGGGATGTGAAAATCATGATTGGAAAGAAGAGTATTTGATAACTTCCCTGCCAGTCCAGACTTTCTACACCCTTACAGCTCTTAATTAATTTGCACCCAGTATTGATGTAAGTACTTCTCTCAGTGAAATGTCTCCAGGTTTACTCACTTTTAGACCAGATCCTCACTGTGTAGTGTAAAAGCAATTAGCAAACTCTCTGGATGTCACTTTTATACCACCACCAGAGTGAGATCCAGTGTGTTGACTCTGACAGGGCTTTTTGTACCATCAGAGTAATTGAAACAAAAAGATATAATAAATAATAAATATAGTCAATAAATAAAACTCTAACAGTTCTTCTAAAAAAAAAAAAAAAAAAAAGAACAAATCCAGAACTTCTATTCGGTATCTAAGGCAGGAATGTGCACAGTTTCTTCTGAAACAGCACAGGAAAGCCATCGAAACATACTGAATACTGGGTTCATAACAGCAAAGTCAAAGCAGTTCCACACAGTTAAATCCAGCCTGGCCCTCAGCACAGTGCACACCCATGGAAGAAATCACAGTGTAGCCCGCTGCTGCTGAGCACCAAGGCAGGGAATAGGCGGGGATCCAGAAATAAAGTACCGAGCAGTTTTATTGCTGCTCACTCCGGACCATGTAAAGCACTTCAGTTTATTGGTTTATTTAAAGAAATATGACTCAGAAAGCACTGAGAGCAAAAACACAGGCAACTGAAAGATCAAAATCTTCCAGGTGAAAAGTACTTTGGTGTATGTGGTCTTCTAGTGCTTAAATAATTCCTAGCCAAAGGTAGAAGTCTAGTCTCAGTTACTAAAAGCCAGCTAATATGCTTATGTCATTTCTAAAAATACTTCATAGTTTGCTTAATCCTCAGGCATTCAGTCCCTTACGTTTCCCCATTCTTTCCTTCCAACTAGTGTCTCTCGTCCCTGTTCCTCAGACATTCCAGTTCTAGAAAGTTCCTTTAGAGTTTTGTTGTTGGTTTTTTTTTCCTGCAGTATTTTGGCTGTTCTGTTATTCTCCTTTTACCCTTTAAATTACTTACATAACAAATATCCAATAAACAGATTAAAAAAAAAAGCTGCAGACTTTCCATCAGGGAAGCACTTTAAGGATCAGAAAAACAGGATCTGCTTTTGAGAAGAGATTAAAAAAAAAGATATAAGCTCAACTATAGGACAAATAAAGGTGCTTGAATAAATATAATTGCCACCTCTGGCAGGTATGTACAGTCCAGGAGTTAGAAAACAGTGAACTCCCGTGCAAAATACTGGATTAAGAGAGGCAGTAAAATTATTACCCCTCATCTATTCCCTTATCTAAACCTTCTGTTACACTTTTACCGTCTAGAGGTAGACCTATGTCAGGGCCCATATGACAAACTGCTGCAGGTTTTGTAGTGATTCGTTTCCATGAAGCAGTTTGCCAAACTAGACCCGGAGGCTGTCAGCTCTGGAGAAGAAACGCTGCTAAATGTTTATGTAGAGCTTACGACAACAGCCCCCGATCTGTTGGAAAAGATATACACCACCGCACCAAACAAATATGAAACAAATGTCCTTATTTACATAAATCATAGAACATTCCTTTAGATGATTAGAAACACTTTGGAAAATCAAATTTGTTTTACAGCATTTCTGTCACTCCCACTTATCAGATTTTGGCTGCCTGCCTGGCTTAAGAGCACAGCCTCCTGAAGAGCTTCTGGTCTGAGTGCCGGAATGCAAGCAGCGGGGTTATTGCAAAGAAACAACTAATTTAATAAAGTCATGGTAGTATTTTTGTTGATTTTAAGCTTTTGAAAGTTTAGTACAGTCTCCACATTTTCAGCTAGATTTGGTCTACCAATAGTAAGAAGCTACGTAGTCTTAAAATCCACAATTCTAAACTTTTCTCACCAGCAGAGATTTGGCCTGTGCCAGAACCAAGGGAGGACCGTCTGTTTGTAGAGAATTTTTTTGCAGTCCCTAGCTCTAAAAAAATAGATGGAGTTTAGAGTAGTCCTGGAGGAACTTCCACCACAAACTAATTAGTAAGAAACTAAAATATGCCCGAAATCCTTGTTCTAACCACATTCCTTCACCTACTCCTGCACCTGAGCTGTCGCAGGAAAAATAGTATCCCACGGGAAAGCTATGCTGGATCAAAACCGTTGCAGAATACCTCAGAGTAGTATCAGTCAGGACAACCCTCAGTTTTCTTGGTGATTTATTTGTACCTATGGGTACAAATATTTAGAGCTTGATGTTCATCTCATGCCAATCTGTGAAGCTCTATTGAAATTTTTGAGATTACACTAATTTTGACCAAAGGATGTTATCTCTGAGAAGTTTCAGGTAAAACAGAGGTTCTGCCCAACAGAAATACGATCTAACCAGTGCTAAAAATATGTCCCTAGAGACAAAGAAGTTACAGCAAGCATAATTCTTACTCCAATTTCATACTCAGTGTCTTTGTCCACTATGTATTTAGCCACATTTTTAGGATGTATACACTCTAAAGATTAATCAGTAATTTTACTTCCAAGTATGTTTTTATTGCGATGCACTATTGCCAACTGAGCATTTTCTCTATACCTACCTGATGTTGGAGGTGGCCAGGGCTCATCTGACCTGGTGGGCTCAACGGGGTGGTCACAGACTTCCCAGTAGTCAGCACAACAGTCTACAGGGCCAGGAGAACCTGAGGTACAGAACTGGTCGCAGTAACATATAGCTGCTTTGGAGATGATGTTAAAGCTGCAGTTATCATCTCTCCCTGTGCAACAGCCCCGTACCCTGCAGGACCTTCCCTGATACAGACTCCTTTTTAGCCTGTTCCACTTTGCAGAACCGCCGTCTTCAACAGAGTAAAGTCCTCGGGGGAAATTTCTTCTAGAGTCAAGCTGCTTTGCCGTCCAAACTTCACTTGCAATGCAATATAAGAGCAATATCTGACTTTTAAGCCACATTCTTCTGCCTCTTTCAGCCTTTTCTGAGGCTCTCTGTTCTTCAATTTGTCAGTAAATGTTCGTTTACTGTAGATGTAATACCTTCCGTTAGTATTCAGAAATAAATCTGAACAGAAAGCCACAGACTACAGTTTTCTAGGAAGACTCTGTATGTGTTAATTATTAGTCAAACATGTTGTAAACTGATTTATTTGCCCAAGCTACAGAGATACTGGAAACAGTTCAACTATGTATTCATCGTTATGAAATGCTGGGCGCATTCTTTTGCAAGTGAGAAAGTTTATAGTACACATTTCAGAATATACAGAATATACATGGTCCAATATTTTAGTTCTGCACTTTTAACTTCTGAAATCAAAACAATGTGAGGAATGAGTACACGGTGTCAAAGGAAGCTCGCTTTCTTTCAGGTTTCATTTACCTGTAACTAATTAATGTTCTCCATACGATTGGAACTATGTAACAGATTGCATTTCATGTACATTTTTCTTTCTGATATGCGGGGCTATATCACTGCAGTAAACTTATCCTGCATCCCCCATTTCAGTCTTGCTCCCAGTGGCCTAGCTTAGCTTTATATGCTTAATTTTGCATTGTTTTACTGTGGGGAAATTGAGAAAATGTCAGGTGATATTCTGTATAAACTGTTACCCAAAGATATTTTTTTCAGGTTTGCATTTCTTTAGTCAAAATGAATTTGGCAATCATTGTAAATAGTGTAATAAATACCCATTGATGAGTGCTCATTCCTATTTAAAAAGGAAATATCTATATTAATAAAACCAAAACCAAAACCAGAGCAGATATCAAAAGATAAGTCTAACAGCCTTTACTACTTGATATATGATCTCCAGGTTTTTAAACAGCAGACCTAAACAAATACGTATGGTACTGTTGCCAAAATCTAAAAAATTCAGAAAAAAAGCAGCAAAGCACTTTGAAGTTCCTAGCAGAGATAGCACATAAGGCTAAATTGCAAAAAATATCATACATTCAAATCTGAACAGTTACAAGACAATTTACGTCTCCAAAGCTGAACGAGCAGAAGTAACAACCAGTCATCCATCTGTCTCCATTTTGGAGTAAATGAGAGGAACCTGGAGAAGTTGATGGCAGACTGTTTTCTAGGAAATGAAGGGGATCTTTCCCTTTGTGATTTCAGCTGGGCTGTTCAGTGCTGCAAGAAGTCATAGGATTAAAGGGCAGCTACTTTTGAAAGCACAGCTGGCCGCACAGCTGGTTTGGATGCATTGCCATGAATGGCAGAGACATTAAGAGGGAATGTGGGAATGTGTACATTTATATATATGGGCTTGTAATCTGAGTGTCTTTAATGCAATTTCTTGCCTCCCACACTGTCCCCACCACAGCTAAAGAACTGCGGATGAGGGAAAATTGCATCAGACCACAAGATTTTTGTTTTGCTCTGTTACAAGCAGTCTTCTGTGTGGAAGTTAATAGAAAGGCCAAGGCCAGCAATGTGCAATCACTGTTCATCACATAATAGGAGATAAATCTTAGCTTTCAAAGTTGCTCTGTGTTTTTCTTTTATTAAGTTTTGTTTATGAGACAAAAATCTGGACAATGTTAAGTCTGACACCAACTGCTATAATGCATCAAATATACGTGAGGAAAATGAGAAGAGACATGTTCATGGAAACTCAAGTGAAGTGCCCACTAGAAACGATAATGCAGTTCTTTTCCTTATCTCTATGCAGCTCTATCAGTTCCAAGAAAATGACTCCTGATTTGCACTGGCATTAGCAAAATGTTAATCTTCTTTGATATTGCAGATCTTTGGAAATATTTTTACAAAGATATCCCCTTGCTCTGGAAGCATAAGAAAGAAAAAAAGCAACCATATATGATAAATATTATCAGCCAATCAGATTAAATGAATGGGCATATCTATGTTTTAAGTTACAGACCACTGGTTTCATTTGGGTTTGTTTGGTGGGGTTTTTTTTTAATTTTCAACTTTAAAGACTTGCTGATAATAAACCAGAGGCAAGGGGTTTGCTTGGAAATGACGTGAGCTAGTTTACACAGGAATGAGATTTCCTTTAAAGGAGCGTGAAAATGTAACTTGTGCTTCTGAACAGCTTTGTTTTGTGACATAAGAAACTGTGTTGAAACTTAATAAAACCTATTTTTCCTAATTGTTGGCATGTGTTCAAACCTTAAAAAAAACCAAACAATAATCTGTTCTATTTTGGTTCAGTAAATATTTTTATTCCAGTAGTTTCCTTTGTAAGCAAAAGCAACTCTCTGTTCACTGTATGAAAGCATGTGTTGACTTACCTGTAACTATTTAGAAACTGCTAAATGTGATCCTTTTTTTTCTATTGAAGATTAATCTTTTCCAAGCATAACAGCTCTGCTAAGCTTTTGAGTTAGGGTCCTGGTCCCAGTTCTAGTTGGCACAGTTAAGTACAAAAATATCTGACTTGTACCTGTTTCAGAACTATCTGATGTCTACCCTTGAGCTTCAGAAAACACCACACATTTGGCAGGAATTCAAATATTAATATCACTGATCACTTGGTGGAGTAACAAACATAAAACAGTTTAAAATGTTCAAGAATCTCTTTAAAGCTAGAGTAGGATTATTCCACAGCATTTCTTTCAAGTCTCCCTGATTTGTCTGAATGAGCCCTCATAAAAATCTAATTTCTAGTCACCTCCAGAGTATAGGTGACAGCAGTGGCCAGTGAGGCTCAGGGTGCTGAAGGTCACTCCCAAGATGGACAGCAGAGCCCACCCCATAAGACGACTGTGGCACCTTCCCTTCAGGCTGCCGCAAGCAGACTGGGGTCAAATCGTGGTCCCAGACCAAGAGGGAGAATTGCAGTTCTGCTACCTTGTGCCAGGAAAATGAAGCGGCTCTTGGCCAATTTAGGAAGAAACCAGGACACCAGACCCCAAATTCAGTCATTTGCCAGTAGATACAACTCAAGGCATCAGAGAACCCATGCAATTGCTTATCTCCAGTTTAAACTCTGCAATGACATGGGACACCCCTTTCTTTGAATTTTAATGGAAATTTAACTGGTGACTCCTTGCACAAAATACATCACTGATTTGTAATGGTTGCAATAGTTTATACTTACTACTCTTTACTATTAATGGCTGCAATGCAAAGTTTGTCAAGCAAAACCACTTGACCAAAAGTATTATCCCACAATGTCTTCTCTCTTCCATGTACTACTAATGGCAGAATAGGATTCATCATAGAATCATAGAATAGTTTGGGTTGGAAGGGACCTTTAAACATCATCTAGTCCAACGCCTCTGCAATGAACAGGGACATCTTCAACAAGATCAGGTTGCTCGGAGCCCCATCCAACCTGACCTTGAATGTTGCCAGGGATGGGGCATCTACCACCTCTCTGGGCAACCTGTGCCAGCGTTTCACCATCCTCATTGTAAAAAATTTCTTCCTTATATCTAGTCTGAATCTTCTCGCTTTTAGTTTAAAGCCATTACCCTTTGTCCTATGGCAACAGGCCCTGCATCTTCCCAAACTGTGAGTGACTAGCTTCAAGATGTGTTTATGCAGAGAAAAGCTGTGTGTTAAAGTAATTTTCTCACTGTCACTTTGGTCTCCATATGTTTGGAGCAGGCACAGGAATGGGGATGCTTTCACCCTATTTGGCAACATCCCAGCAGCTCACTACTGTGGGTTGTTGGCATGGTATCAAGCAGTGCCGCTTTTAATTCAAACATTTCAGGGCTGCCTATCTCAATTCTTATGGTGCCAATCCAGGTTACACGTAACTCAGAATAATGGTGGCTTAGGTGACAAATTTCATCACATGTTTGAGTAGAGTCCTGCCACACTGCGACTTGCTATACACAGCCTCTGGGACCAATGTGCTCCATTCCTTAGGCATTTAAATCAACAGATTTAGGGTCAAAGTCAGAGGCAGAGGAAAAGAAACCGACCCCAATTGCATATGTCAAAGAAAACCTATTCCTCACACACACAAGTGCTCAAGCACTTGCAGTCAACAACCACAGGTAGAGAAGATGACTTTATAGGTATTACATCATACTAAGTGGCTGCTACAGCCTCATAGCCTTTTCACTCTTCCCACTACAGTAACTCACCATGCATGCTTCCCACCCCAGCTGCATCACTTCGTCAACCTCAAGGCAGCAGGTGCCATCTCATTCTCCTTATTGTCAGCCACACTCCAGCATTGCCCTGAGGTCAGCCCACTCCAGGCTGTCAAGCAAATACATGTGAAGAACGGGGAACCTATGCATGAACCAGCACAGTGTGCATGTAGCCACACAGCTGCAAGTGCTCTCCTAGACAGTGTTTCACTAGGGCTTGCAGGATGGGTAACAGCAGTCATTGTATCTTATCTCATAGGAACCTCTCAGGAGACATAACCAGGCATGGAAAACTTGGCAGTGGCCGCAACTTTGGGGCCATGGTCATATCACGGACCATGTGACACAGTGCAGATTATTGTGGACAGAGTAGTCTGTGCATGGTGGCATATAGCTTCAGAGGGGTGGTGCTTGCAGTGAGCTTGCCCATCCCAAGCCTCACCAACCACTTAGAGGTGAAGGAGAAGGGGAACATATTGTATTTCACTGTCAGTATGAGCTCTCAGAAGGTGTTGTGCTGGTGTTGCATGTACCTACTGGTGATCATCTCAAATGTGTGGCCCTATCTGATCCCACCAGTGAATGCTGGCACTCCAAGTCTAAACTCTTCTCTTGACCATGGGTAGACTGACAAGGGCAGAGGCAGAAGTAACCTCACAAACCAACACTAGAAACCTGAGCAACTTGTCCATTAGTCTTACCACTAAGCAGGCTTACAGCTGCTCCGGATACATATTAAATTTGGCGTTATTGCAATGTAAGTGTCACCAACCCACTTCTGGAGAAGCCAGCTCGCAGCAGGCTCTTCCCTTAACTTGTAAGCTGCTCCATGCCATTTGCTTTGGGGTGTGTGACTTGACTAGCGTAGAGATAGCCTAGGATTGCCCTGTGTGTGGCTAGATACTACTGCTTGCATAAGTGAGAGCAGTCTTACATAGAAATCATCAGCTCATTTTTGTTCAAACACCTTTTACAACATACAAACAGACGCTGCAAGAGTGATATATGCAACTTATTTATATGAAACATGCCTTGGCTAATGCACATATTAGATAGCCACTATTAACATGTTCACCAACCCCAGTAAAGCAGCCAGTGAGCCTGTGGAGGGTAGGCAAGCATTGGTCAGGTGGGGAAGGACTGGGATTCTTAATTCTCATAACAGGCTGATCCTCAGTGTTGCTGAGTTGCCACTTTCTGATTCTCTGCTTTTAAGGATCTTTTACACCTTAAGGTATAGATTTTTTTCCTTTTGTATCCTTGACCTGCTACTGTTACCCTTTTAACAAAATGCTTCTCTCTGTTCTGTCACTTTTTTCATTTTGCATAGCTTTAGCTTGTGAACTTCCTGATATTTAAGCAATTTTCTCATTAAAACTGAGTCAAGACCACAGAGCTGTGCCACACCAAACCGGGCTTTGGATCCCAGACAGCTGAACCCTTGGGCCAAGGGCTGCCCTTCACCAGATGCAGCAACTAAATTTCCTCAGGTAATTAATTCTGACCCTCCTTCCCATGGCCCATTCTATGTCACTGCCCAGACACATTCCTTGTGCTACGCAAATCTCCCTGCTGACCACTGGGGCCAAATTTAATAAGCTTTTTTGCCAGCTTGAGTTGTAGCACATAGCAACAAGAGAAACACCACAACCATGCACAGGATGGGGTGAACACTGTGTGTCAGACTGAGAGAGAGGTTGAGGGAAAAAGGGGACCTTGAGCCCTCACTAAACATAGGCAATCATTGTGATCCTGACAAGAATGTGTATTTTACCAGAAAAATAATGAATAAAAGCAGGGTAAAGGCATCACAACTTGGACTAAATATACGATACTATTGAATAAGCAGCATCCATTAATTTTGTATTACTACTGAAAAATTAATTTTTCGCGTTGAGTTTTGCTCTTTATAATCTCTCCTTAAAGGTTTGTTTTTCTCTTAATGCTTTTCCATTGCTTTCTCAGGATAGACTTCCTAGACTGTAATTGCCAATATACTCTCATTTTCCATTCATAGACGGAACTGTTTGAACAGATAGGAAAACTGCTTTTTAAAGCATGCACAGGTGAACAAACTCACAAACCCAGAGGTCAACAAAAGGATTCCTCTTTTGTCCTTCCTATAATCCCAGTAGTTCTTTCTCTTGCTTGTGTTCCTTCCAGCTATGGGCTTCAGTCTATCACCTGGGCTAATTTAAACTTAAATCATGCTATATAACTGTCTTGTCTAGACATGCTAGATGGGATTTGGGCTTTACAAAAATGAAATTCAAGAGGAAAAAAAGTTGGGTTTGGAAAACATCAGAACAAAGCAAATGCTTTGAAAAATTGGGCAGGAAAGCTTACTAAGACTTTTGAGAATCACACAGATCACACCATTTCTAAATATGAATTTTGCCCACTTCAGTGCTCTACTGAAAACAAGAAATACTCTTAGGACCTCGGTAGGTAGACATATTACATCTTGTGCAATATTTATAACACATTTACAGTTATAGATGTGTTTATATGTATGAATTTATATATTTTTTTTAAGTTTTCAATACTTTTTTGTTATATTTACCTATATGTGTTGATTTCTGTCCCCAGGAACTCTCTCTTGAGCTCACTGAAATGCTTTTCTCAATTATTTCTTTTCACCATCTTGTTAATGGGTATGCTGTCCACAAGATGTACACACTTAACTTCTATTATTTTTCCATTGGGAAAAGAAATTAATCCAAAACCAAAACTTATGTGTCTATCAATCTGTTCATGACATTCTAAAGGACGTGTCTGCTCCTGTATCAAGGGAAAAATGTACATTTTACCTATGTAGACTCACTGATTGCTGAACTTCTCTTCTGTTGTCACAGTTCCGGAGTTCAACAGTTTAAATGCAGGCTGGATTGAAATTACACCAGGTCCAATAGTGCAAGAGGCTGAGTAGCCTAAGGACTATTCCATTTAAACTGGTTTTAATTTTAATGTTTTAACTGATGGTAATATTTTATAAACTAGTTCATCACATCAATTTTAATGAAAGCAGCAGCAATGTTCATTAAAATATTAATCTTAACCACAACACATAGCAGTGTGTCAGGAGGTAAAATGCTCCTGCACACCAGGACAGGACCGCAATGCAAAGGTCCTGAACATATATGTACCTGTGGGGTGATTTGTGGTTCAAAGCATCGAGGGATCAGGGAGAAGGCAGTTGACTCATGCAAGCATAGACAGTCAGCTTCCTCAGGCTTTTATAATGAATTTTGGAAGCAAATTAATTAAGATCCAGGCTCGGGCAACATTGTGTGGGAGCAGCACAGGGTCAAAAAGCCAGGAGCATAAACTGGCGAGGAAAGCAGTGATTCTTCCCCATGTGCCAGGAGTGCGGCTGGTAATTCTGCCTGCACTCACCAGCTGGCACCGACACTGCGTGGCCAAAGGGGGCTATGAATATTGCATGGCAGGGAAGAATCACTGTGCGTGCTGATTGCTGTGGGTGCTGACACAAACGTGAATAATTCCTGGAGTATTTCACAAAACATAAGTGTCTGTGTGGTGGCAAGATGTGACCAAGGTGAAGAGCGTGGGAGCATCCCTTTCCCAACGATGCTGGTATTCATTCTCAGCTGTTTGAAATACGTGGAGCTAGATTTACAGGAGTAAGAACAAGAATCACAACAAACACTTTGCAACAAAAATACAGCTTTATTTAATGTCAACATTTATATTATTTCTAAAGAAAATATGCTGTGTTATATTTGGCATCTCTTAAACCAGCAAGCACTTCAAGAAACGGTATTTCAATATGGCACATTCATGTGTGTATCTCCGGGGTTAATTACGCTAGTACATAAGCTTATCCCTTGAAAGAATATTTGATTGTTATTACTGCTTTGCAATTAGTATACTGGAAGCAGCTGGGTTTTTTTTTTAAATGGTGCTTTAAATAACATTTGTGCCATGGATTCCTTCTCAGTTTAGAAACAGGCCTCAAAATACTCTACGGTTTTAGCTCTTGATCCTAATTCGGGGCTGCAAAAGAAGAGTTTTCGCATGAATACAAGTTGTCAAAAATACAGATTAGTAAACTGTATAACATGCACTGAGGTCATTTAGTTTTGCTAATTTATAGAACCTGACGATCTGGCTAACAAATGTAACTCATAGGAAAAAAAGCCCTAAAAATATATTCAGGCACCTCGTTTGTGCCATAGCTGTGGGAGAAGATGACAGTTGACAGACCAAACCTACCTTGTGAGATGCTCTCCTGTCTTTGCAGCAGCCTGAGGTAAACTCTTTCAGCACTTAAATTTCCACATCACTGCAACTGTCCAAATTCTAAACTAAATCTCTTTCCCTGAAATTTAGGCCCATTCCATTTTCTCCTACTCTCAGGAAGGATGGAGAAGTGACTAATATCCCTTTATAACAGTCCATTATGAAGAGATATAAACTGCTGTGCCTCTACTCTGTCCTTATTTCTTTTCTTCTGTGTGAAGACACTGAAATCTTTACATCTTTTCTGAATCTCCCATCTGGTTCCCACATCCCATGCAACTGATTCTTCACTAATACTCAACAGACATGAGTAATTACCTCCATCATATTATAAGTACTCCCTTCAACATTTCCCTGGAATGGCATTTTTCATAAAAGCATCACCTCTTCAAATCAGATTCAATTTGTGGTCCCCTGTAATCCTCAGGTTCTCTCCTGAGGTATTATTGTCATTCCTTTTCTGTCCGTGCTTTTCATATTTCTATCTATTTGTCTTCAATGAGTTTTATCATACTGATTTCAAGCCATTCGTCTAATGTGAGTGATGTTTTTTGAATTCTAATCCTGCCTTCCAAGCTGCTTGCAAATCCTCTCAAATGGGCATTATCTGTAAATTTGGTAAGCTTACCGTCCATGTAATTGAGCAAGCAATTAATGGCAATGTTTTGTAGTGCTAGAGGTAGGAGACAGCATTGTGGAAGCCTGTGTGAGATGTTATTCCACTTTGGCAGCAAATGATTGTTCCCAGAGTCCAGCTTCCCAATCAGTTGCACATCTACCTTATCTGAATTTAATTTAGTCCGTATCTGCTTTGCTTGCTTATGTCATGTGGGACTGTGTTGAAGATACGCTGTATCAAACACATCCCCTGTTATCTGTTTTGCTGTCAAAGAAGGAAACGAGATCAACTTGATAGGATTTGTTGCTGACGGGTCCCTGTGCAAGTCCTCTTATCTCTTTACTGTTCTCTAGGTGCCCACAAATGGCTTGCTTAATACTTTGTTCCAGTGTCTTGGAAATGCTATTAGGGCTGACTTTTCTGTAATTCTTTAGATTTTCCTTTCCTCCTTTGTTAGATATGACATTGTGTTTGCCTTTCTCCAGTTTTCTGGGAACTTACTCATCTTGCTAATCACTAGTGTTTGAGAGATTGCTTTGGTTAACTATTTCAAGGGTAGGTCTTATTAGGCTGTGCCATCTGAACACTCCAATTTACCCCAGTATTCCTTCAGGTGTTCTGTTCCTTTTCCCTTTATGATCCTAATCCCAAATTCTTAATAATAACTGAAATAAACTTTTAGTCATAATTGACCTTTTTTATGAAGATGGAAACGAAAAAAAAGGCGTTGAACATTTCAGCCTTTTCTGTATCACCTGTTTTCTGACCTCCCTTGTTAAGTACTACATTATACCTGCTCTCAAGCATAGCAAATTATTTGCAATATAGTATAGTTTAACTTGAGCAAACCATTCACTTTAATGGGTATATGTGATTATGCACTTAAATATAAAATTATATTAATCTTATTTCAATGACATTACTTCACAATCTAATTCCAGACCATACCTCATTTTCTTCCAACTGTTTGATTGCATCCCACTTAAAATTAATTCAATTGTGACTTTATTCTGTGATGCTAAGAAGTGGAATTACTCTGCTTTGGTAATTATTTATAGAAAATCACTCACCAAACATAGCCAGCTTATTATCCAAACACTAAATTGTGTAGCTAAAACATCCTATCATCTTTTTAAACAAAACCATGAAAATTTGTTGAAGTGACACTAAAGAAGTAGATATACGTTCAAAATGTGACTGTAAACAAGAAATAATACTCACCATCATATCTAAACAGAACCTCTTTCATTGGTAACCTGTAGAAAAAAGGGAAATAAAAGGGGAAAAACACAGTGGAGAGGAGGATAAAAACTGCAGGATGTTAAGCAGGCACGGTTCTACAAACTGGTGGAAAACTTCACGCAGCACCCTGTCTTTTAAAAACATTGATTTCCTGCACTGTTAATTTATAACTATGCTTCAGTTCAGTACTGGGGATGATTTTTCATGCATTGACCTGTTTGAGGAAATATAGTGCACATAGCGAATTTCAACAGACAAGCGTCACCTTGGCTACAGGCTCGATAGAGGACATTTCAGACCCATATTGGGTTTCCACTTCTTTTTTTGGACCACATCCTGGGAGGACAGAGCATGTGGCCAACCTTGTATACACATGGCATGGATGTTGTTTTCCTCCACCTTAGCAAGGCTTTCAACATGGTCTCCTACAGTAACCTGGTACCCAAACCGAGAAGCAGGGTGGACTACAGAGTGGACGAATAACTGGCTGGACCACTTGTCTAAAAAGACAGTATCTACAGGTCAAAGTCTCTGTTCCAGGCGGCATTTCAGAGGATGCTAGGGTGACATCTCCACTGGGGACTTGGGTGATAGGAGAGCCTACATGTTCAGGAAGTCTGTGGATGTTATTAAGTTGGAGGGGAGGGAGAAACTGATATGCTGAGGCTACGGCTCCCATTCTGGAGGGCTTTGCCAGACAGGAGGGATGGGCTAGCAGAAGCTTTGTGAACAAAGGCAAATACAAAATCCTGCATCTGATGGAGGACAAGGTGGGTGAAGGAAGTGAACAACCCCATGCAAGTGTACAGGCCAGTGACTGACTGACTGGGGAGCAGCTCTGCAGAGAAGAGAAGACCATAGGTCTGGTTTCCAAACTGAATGTGGGTCAGTCCACCCTTGTTGTAATGGAGGACATACACACATATGACATATACAGTTGCATTAATTAGAGCATAACCAGCAGGTTGAGGGAAGTTATTATTTCCCTCTGCTGGCCACTAGTGAGGCTGCATCTGGAACACAGTTTCCATTTTTGAGCCCTCCCAATGGAAAAGGTTGTCAACCAAACAGAAGAATCCCAATGGAGGACCATCAGGATGGTTGCGAGCATTCCTTGATTTCTGGGAAAGGCTTATGCCATATGAGAGGATGCTACAGGGCTTGTTTAACCTGAAGAGCAGGCTAAGGAGTATCCATTTTCCCTCGTGAGCTATTTAAGATGGGATTATAGAGCACTCAGATTTGCATGGTGAAAGAAAAGGACGCAACAAGTGGGGAAATTTTAACTAGCCATAAGGAAAAATATTTTTTATCATAAGAGTGGTCAAATACTATAACTAATTTTTGTCTGATTCTGTGATTCTAATTACTTATGCATTACTTAAGTATTGAATAATAAAAAAATTTTCTTCCAACTACTACTGTGTTCTGACTACCTACCCAGGGCAAGTTCTTTTCCTCTAAAACTGTTACACAGTACCCCTGCTATTGTTTAAAGAGGACCAAATACAACAGTTGTTTCTTAAAGCCAAATATAATTTGATTAAAATAGCAGTTTAAGTGATATACTGACATTTCATACTTTCTCTGTATCGCATTTATATTACTACCCTTTCAGACTTTTTATTGTAAATTTACCATATAAGTAATACATTTACAGTAATTCTTTTTATAGAGATCACATTAGAAACAAAATCCGATAAATGCATAAAATGTTTTTTCCCTGTTAATGCATGGTGATCTAATATGCCCTTTCCTGTCAGTACGCTATAACTGAAACTTTTTATGTAAAACAAGGAGATAGCATTGAAGCTGGCCACAAGTATTGCCCAAATACCTGTTGCAAGTATAAATTTCCTGTTGTACATATAAAGTATTCAAAATTAAAAAGCTTAAAGCATTGTTAAAGGATAAAGTAAATAGAAAGTATGTCTGATGATATTTAAATGTTTTATTTGAGAATTTACAATGTGCATTGTTTGGACCTACCTTTCTATTTATAAATACCAGAAGACTGCAGTTTATTGTTCCCTTTCAGTGGCCCATCCATTTAGGAAGTTAAAGAATTTGTCATAGCTAGCACTTGAAATTCTTATTCCTTTAGTAAAAGCAGTAGTTACTCCTACTTTTAATGATCATTTACAAGGTCATTAAATTTTCAGTTAAACGAACTGTTATGAAGATATGGAGAGAGCCTTGGGCTGCGGTCCTTGGCTTGGTCAAAATAAACTAAGAGTGGTGAGACTATCACTTCAGATAGGTACTGTTCATTTTGTTCCAAAATATTTTGGAAGATCACAAGTCAAGTCAGAACAGTTCTCATTTTGGAGGTGAATGACATCAAAGGATTTTCTAATTTTCATCATCCGAGAGCTTTTTTTGTATGCATTGCTGTTGCTCTTTGCCTTTTTATTTGCTGCCTTAATCTCTACGCTTAGTCTCAGTCTGTGCAGCACCCTTTATGAATTGCCTGATGGCCCCTAGTTCATTAGATAATTCATAAACTCTGCAAATTGGCAGTGCTGCAAAGACCGCACTGACCCTGCATCCCAGGTGTGGGAGCAGAAGAGATGCTGACTACATCACAGCGTGACACACACGTGGTCTGTGGCCTGCCTAGCTATGGAGCTGGCAGCAATGCTCTACCATACCAGTGTGTAGCAGCTCTCCACCGTCTGGAGGACGGGGCTGTAATTTTATGCAGGACTGAAAGTAAAAAGTGAATAGTGCTTCAACGATGTGACAGGTGGAGAGCCCATGTTTGTGTCTCCAAGGAAAGCAAAAGGAGCAACGCAGCATATGTGCACATGCATGGAAGGACCTGTCCCAGCACTAAGCAGAAGAAGAAGGTGCTTGAACAAAGCTGTTGACATTTGAGTGGGAGCGGCTTCTGATGCAGTTCCCTCTAATTTCATTAGGTGTCTACCGTACCCCTGTTCTTGCTTTGAGGGCAATCTTTACAAGTTGAAAAGGTATTGAATGGTAAGTGAGAGCTGGATCATTACAGAATACTTAATCACCACCAGCAGCCTCCCTCAGGCTGTCAGGATAACCTGGAGGAGAAGGCAGGCCATACCTTCCCACCAGAGACAGGGAAGGACAGGCCTCTTCTTTGGGCACAGCCTGTGCTCATCCATCCCTGCTCCACAGTGATCATGATGTCAAGCACCTTTAGGGGGGAATTTTGTAAGCTCTGCGATTTTCTTTGTAAATCACAGGTACAACGGCAATTTTTTTAACTAGAAGAACATCACTCTGTTCTGATAATGCCATTCGGGTTGGAGCTTTGGTCTAATGTAAAACCCCTTACATAAATTCTTTAGTACGAGGACTCTTTCATAAAATGAAGAATAAAATTCTTCTTATATGTAGATTCTATCAATGATTAATACTAACGTTGACCTCTGACCAGGGACACTCCTTAAGTAAATAAAGATTAAGAGCAATGTATAACAGAACTTTGGACCTTATTGACTTTTAATAGAATTTCAAATTTCAAGAACTTTTACTATTAAAGTTGTTTGAAGTGGAGCAGGGCAGATTAATGGTTTCCCCTTGTAAAAAAAAAAAAAACAAAAACAACTTCTTGTACTAAAACTCTCACAAATTTGCACAAAAGACAGTCAGTGGAATCCTGTCACCTCTGAAGTCAATGGAATCAGCTTTTTCTCATGGGGTCTTCATATGAATGTTGACCTTACAGATGTTATTATTATCTCAAATAATTATTGCAGATCTTTCAGGAATAACAAACAGATAAGACGGAATAACAAACAGATAAAACAGAATAACAGATCCAGCAAAAGGTTATACAAACCTAAAGTAATTGTATAATAGACTTGGGATTTTGCAGGTAATATATGAATAAGGGTAATGAGTACACACTTTGAGCACCTGCATGCAATGTCTCTTTGTGACTATACAGGTACATATGCCCCATGTTCTCTCTATAAAGATTTTGACTCAGTACAATTCTAAGAATGATTATAATATCACTCACACATCACATCCTAAGCAAACACTAGGTTTACTTGAAAAGAAAACAGTAGGTATCAGAAATTACTGTTATATCTCCTGATTAGGTTTTAAAGGAGTATCCTTCAGATCTCCTCCAACTAAAAAGCACTGGTTGTAGAGAAGGATTTCACAAGGAGGAGAATGTCCCGTATATGTTTTCCTGCTTTCACAGGGAAGTGACAGATCTGATTTGCTTCACGCTGTTACAGATTGAAGCTAAAGTTGCATGAAGGATAGAATGCTGTTCTTCTGAATACAAAGGTAACTCCTTTTATTTTCCCAATGAATACTTCTCTTTGAGGAAAACAATATGAATTACTAAGTAGAAAATAGCACCACCTTCCCTTCTTCCCCTTCCTAAAGGTCAAGGAGGTGCTTTTGTTTCACAGAGCATCTGCCCACCCATTCTTTTTTGGAACTGCGTGAATCACACTGACTCTCTCAGTGTGTCTTTAGCTCTGTGGAAAAAACCTTGTCGGAGAAGTTAAGCATGAGCCTATATGTAATTTTAGACAAAGAAGAGCATTTTAGTGAGGGCAGAGATTACAGCACAGAGATATAAGGTTCTTATTACAGCAGTAAGAGTAATTTGGGCCTTATAACTTTACAGAATTTTTCCTAATCAGTTCAGCATCCAAACAGGACTTCACTGATAAAAATGGCATTTTAGATTAGGTGGAGACTTGTGGATTATGTACATTCATAAAGTGTAAATTCAGTATAAACAGTTCGTAGAGTCGATAGGTTCCTAAATAAGAAGGAACAATACAGGTGCCTGAAAGACGTTGTAATTTTAAAAATCATCAACCAAGGCCTACCTTGTTTTTTTCACTGCACTGAAAAGGGAAAGTAGCATAACACACAATTTTGAAGAACCAACAACATAAAAGAGAAAATGCTGAAAATTTGGTGGTTCTTCAGAGACAGCTAAACAACAACATATCTCAAAGAAGCCACTAGCCTCAGGGCAGCTAAGAAGAGTGCCCCAAATGGTTCCATGTGCTCCTGGCTCTTTGTTGCTCTCCTGTCTGTCTCTAAGCATAAATGTTGGTCTCCTTCTGGGTATCAGTGCTGTATACTTCCGCCTCCAGCAATAGATCTCGAGGGAAACTGATGCCTTTTTTCAGTCCTTCTTGACTGAGACTGAGCAAAGGGGGTTGTCTCTAGATGTGTTTGTGTCTTCTCTGCCACCCACTAAAGACTGAAAGACATTGCTCAGTCTCAACATGGCCAGCATAGTGTTCCCCTGGCCACCTCCTCCTGCTAAAAATGGGATTAAAAATTGGGGAAAAAAATTAGATAACATGGCCTGTACAAGTACTTTTCAAAGTTAATTGGAGCTGACTTTCTTTGATTGGTAATAGAGAAAAGAGAAAATGTGTCATCTCTTGACGTTGTTTCCTGAACAGCTTGAGGTGAGCCTGACACTATTCTGCATGCTGTATCTACATGTGGACTGAAGTCCACCTGCACAGTCATAGTCAGTTACAAAATACACATTAGTGACATACCCCAAGAAACCAGCACAAATACACAGCTTTCTCAGCTGTATCAAATGGCATCTGACACTTTTTTTAAAATGTAAAGCTATTTGCCTCCAGCTAACATTATTGTAAGTGGTGAACAACCGTCACCCAATGAGATGTTAATGAAGGGAAATACAAAGAGTACTGATAACAGCCTAAATAAATCCTCTTCTTTCCAACTGATTGTCTTTGGTCTTTATAAATGCAAACAGAATTTCATCAGAGATCTTTATTCTATGGGCTGTGGTACAAATGTTCCAACTGCTGGAGCACATTTAAGCTTTTTAATAAATTGGTTGATAGAAATTCTGTTCAAGGTGTTTGTTTAAAATACAAGGGAAGTTTTAGAAGACAGTGCTATATATTTTATCTGCCTTTGAACAGACCGAGTTGGCCTCTAACCAAAGGAATTTTGCACTTGTGTTTTCATTGTCAATTTGGAACGTGCTACAACCTCATGTTTTCAAGAATACCTCAGTCACTATAGTCTGACTTTACTATGTCAGTATAAGATGCTTCACTTTCTGAACTGATCTTAATAATGCATATTATTATGCGTCTTGTTTCTTTAAAGAGTTCTCGTTGAAAAGATCTGCCTTTCCATTAGATCTGCAAAGATTTCCCTCGATGTGTAAAGTATAAAGAAGAAGCATGAGAGATAGGGATGTAGCTGTTTGCTTTCCTCTATCTTATTTTCAAATACAGGAAAATAAGCTGCATCATCTGAGGCTGCATATGCATACAAATATATATGTATATACACACACTTATACAAATACACATATATACATAAACATGTATATATATACACATTTTAGAGTACCTGATATAGTGCCTGACTATTCAGTCCTTCTCACCACCCTATAATGAAGTACCTTTACTTCAATAATATTTCAGAAACTTTACAGATGAAATGGGAAAAACAACCTGTCTGAGAAGCTCAGCAAGGTATTTGTTGTCTAACTTCATTTTGTGAAGGTATCTTGGGGCTTCCTTTGGATAGATCCACAGCAGAAACCATAACAACTGCTTTCGAGAGAACCAAGTGGTTCCTGGGAGGCAGAGGAAAGGGTGTAGAAACAAGCAGAAAGGTCAAAGGCAAAGAAAAAGGGAGGAGGCTGGAAGGCTGTGATGAAGATTCAAACAAAAAAAGATGTGAAGTTGTTCTATGTCTCTGACCCCCTGCACAGAGCGGCCAGGGATGCACATGAGAATGAGAGGCCACATTCATGTCTCATATATTCCTGGTGCAGAACAGGAGTCCATTGATCCACCCAACAAGTGAGATGTCTACCTTTTTTTTTTTTTCCTTTCTTTTACTTTTTTTTAAACTTTTTTTTCCCAGTGGAAACTGAGATTAACTGTGAGGATATATTGACAGGCTCTCAGCAAACTCAGAGTTTAAGCAAATCCTCTGCTTCCAACATGTGAAGGGCTTGACCTCAGAACTCTCTCCATATTTTTCAAAACAACAAGAAAGTTACTCATTTGGTAGCAATTATTGGCAAACATCCATTTTATTTATTTAAATGCTCATTTCACTGCTTTAAGCAGGACTAGAATCTAATTTTAAAATAATAAATTAAAAATAAACTATGTTACGAAAATGTAATTATCATTCTTATCTATATTGTTAAACTCATCAAAAAAATTCTGAAATAATTATGAGCATATGTCTGGTAACGAAAAGAGGTCTCAGTAGTAAAGAATTCATTCTTGTGTCATAAATGTACTCATACTGCTATTACTGGTAGTAAGTTATGCCTTCTTATGTGAATTTCTAAAATAATATTGAAAATGTCCTTTAACTAAAGATGTTCTATTACATTCAAAAGCCTACAGTAAAGATTATGAAAGTTAATTAAATTACATATGTTTATTTCAACATTGAGGCTATATTTCAGCTTTATGTTCATGACCTAGTCAGAAAACAGTCTTGCCTGTGCCAGCAGAACCTTTTTAATTTTTATATGCTCTGTCTCAAGAGAAAATTGATGATGTGTGGCAGATCGCTTCAGCTCTTACTGAATGAATTATCTAGGATGGTAACCACTATGGGCCTAGAGTTTAGATATGTAAAAGTAGTAGGGAATTGGCCACTGAATTTAGACTTCAAGAAAATTTGTGTCCTTCTTCAAAGTCGAATAAAACTGGCACTGAATTTTGATACTGGACAAACTTGTACTATGTGTTCTTTTATGTTTTCTTGACAGTCCTTTATGAAATTCTCAATAACTAATTATCCTAAGTACTTCTGGTAGTTGTTGTATCTGGTATTTAAAACAGAAGCTATACCAGTGACTGCAAATTGTAGAATGCTTGATTTAAATGTGGCGAACTGCATAGTTTAACAAATCCCACTTGCTAACATCGCAACAGCATGTATCAGGAACCTGAAGTGTAAATGTTAGTATTACTCCAAATTCACATAAACAACAGAGTCTGCAAAACAACTCTGGGGTTTTTTTCTTCATTAATCATGAAGAATAATTAATGCTTATCTAGTTCATACACTGGACAAAGGCAGATTTTGGAGCTCAGCACATTTTTGCTCATCGAGCCTACACAAGCTACATAAATAAAAGATAAAGTGAGCATGCAAATGCTTAAACCCATTAAATGTCAACTGATTACCTCCTTAGAGCTGAGTGTTTCATTTTCTGGAATAGGCACTATGGGATGACTGGGCTGCCGAGCCAAGATGTCACAGGTTGGAGAGAGCATGAGGTTAAAAAGAGGAAAAAGAAATCTGTTATCAGTTCAATTTCTGTATAAAATATCACCAAAGTTTAACAATGAAAGTCAATACCCTCAGTCATGCGAAGGATAGCAAGGCAATGAGATCCCCTTTGTGCCCAACAGGCTCCCTGTTGAACAGGCTCTCTCTTACTACTCCTTGTCACTATGAATATCTGTTTCAAGGTATGGCCTGTTTTCTCTCACATCATATTCCCATAATTAAAAGGGTGGGGAAGGGATAAATCACTTTCCAATTTGAAAGAGGCATCTCAAGTAAAAGTCACAGCAAGGGCACCTGCCTTATTATACATTTAGTATGAGATAATACACATAAAGTTATTTAAAACTGCAGCTGTATTTCTGTCATTTTGAATATCTGTCTTCTTAAAACTCCTCCAAAAGAGCTCTCCTTAATCTTAAATTTCATACACATAAATCATACAATCCTTTAACTAAAAAGTGCTGTGTAACGGTAATCAGTATGTGTAGAAAGAAGTTTTAGATATCAGTAATTTTCCAGTGTTTTGAGTATTATATGATGTGCATCTAAGTAATGAAGTTTGATGGATGTGACTTAAGTGAAGAACTCAATCAATTTCAATAAGATTTTAATTAAAATGTAGGTAAATAGATAAGCTGGAGCGTATAAAGGCAATGTTAAGATCATAAGCTTGTGAGGTTTTACCTATACAGTGACACAGAGGCACCCTCTTTACAGCAAGGACTGCTGAAAGCATTGGGGTTTGGGTATTTTAGGATTGTACAAAACCAAAGTTGGAGGAAGCCTGTTATTTTCAATGTATCAAAAGCATTACTTTGTTTTGGTATTTAGATCAAATAGTAAATAAATAATGTGTTGCTTAGAAAATACTGCTCTTGCCCTAAGAAAATTAATATCGAAACAATACTTTTTGAGAAGCAAAACTGATCTGCTAAACTGGCCCTATGTACAAAGAAGGATACTGAAGTGGAATATACTCTAATTTTCTGTAATTACATTATGGATCTGCTATGTATTGTGCTCTCCCTTTGTAAATTTGCCCTTATTCATTTTCAGGGAAACAGGAATCAACTCTAACAACAACAGCAGCAGGTACAGAAGCTTTGAAACTTTTAACTTTTTTTTTTCCCCCAAAAAAATGAAAAGGCAAGTGAATAATTTTAGGCAATAAGTTTGTTTATTTATTCAGTAAATTTAGACAAGGGAGTAATTGCAGGCAAAGAAAGGGTAAGAAAGGAGTAAGGAGCCCAGATCCTGTCAGCAGCAACATCTCTCCCTCCGCTGTGCACCTGAATCCCAATTTCAGCCCATACAGCTGCCGAGGCAGCCCTCAGACCTTACACCACCCCGCTGCTGCAGCACAGCTCTTCACAACAGCCACAGGAGGTGTTTAACAGCCTACGTGGGAGACTGAAGTCCTGTTTCCAAACCCAATGTCCTGTAGCTACCAAGGGTGGGCAATCCTTGGTGATACGGAGGAACAAAGTTCCAGCAACACCTGTGGTATCTTGGCAAGCTTATTTCGTTGAAATAAACCCTCCAGTTGAGTTACCTATTGCTTCACCAGAATATGGCATCTCTATATTCCAGGCAAAGTAAGAAGGTGTGATCACAAAGAGAAGAGGGAAAGTATTGATCATTTTCTGTTTATTTTCTGATGTGGGGCTAGGCTTTCTGAGAAGAATTGTCCACTGCTTGCAAGAAAGAAAAGCTCCCTAGTCAGGCAGTGATCCGAGAATGTGGCAGCTCTTTTTCTCAAATTGCACAGAGAGCCAATCAATGGAAAGCGCACTCTTACTGTGTTATCTTGTTCTGGCCTTTCTTGCTGGCATTCATTTCTTACCGTGTTAACCTGAACTGCCCCTCTGAGTCATGATTCTCCCTTACCTTATTCCTTGAGTATGAGGTCTCAAGTCCCTCCTTAGACCTGACAAAAATAATGATCTTCTTTTGTCCAAGAAATATATTTGCTTCCTTTATTTTGATACCATCCTCTTTTCAAACTGAAGAGCCAACACATATAACAGTCTCCATAGAGAGGGAAAATTATCTGTATTTTCTGGACAGACACTCTTAACACTGATTATTTTGGAGAGGTTTAATTGCAAGAAGACAAGTGAGAGGCAAACAAGGACTTCACTGATTAGTAATGGGGAAAAAAAGTTAATACAGGCTTAAGATTTCGAGAAAAGCTGAAAAATATATAGTTCTTTCTGTTTTCACAAGACTTCTCTGACATAAGCCCCCTGAAGTTATCTTAGAAGAGTCTATATGTTCTACTAGTCTAGGTGTCTAGAGATCTGATTTTGCTATGACATGGGGTCTAGTCTTAAGAAATTCACATATGGCTACATTTATAAAGAACTTTAAGTAGTACTTTAGTGAATATTGAGCACATAAGCCAAGTGCTGCATCGTTTCTGCTGAAATAACACTTAGTTTTCCAGGTCCCTCAAAGGAGGGCTCTGGGTTTTTCCCTGGAATCATACAGCTCTGCCTCTGCCAGCAGCAAGGGGGCTGAGTGCCTTGGCCTGGGTGACTTCATCCTAACGAGCTGGAGGCCTGTTCCCTGTGTTGTTTCCATCAAGTGCAAATGTAATTTGAAATGTGTCAGCCTCCCTGTGGAAAAGGTCCCATGCCTGTCCTTCCAGAGCCAAGAGGCTACAGAGTCTTATTCTTTCCTCCCTGATTTTTCCTTACGAATATGCTTTTTTTTTGTTCTTGAATACACACTACTCCAGTGCCAACAAGCAGGGTGGAACTTGCTGTCCCAGTGCACTTGCTTTCTGCAGTTCCATGGGTAAGATCAGATTCTTTTGGAAGAGAGAGAAGCTTGAATCTCTGCAGGGTGAGATGAGCACTGTAATCAGGTCTCTCACTCTCTGGGCAAGTACTAAAGGGGGGCATCGGCATCTCCATGTTGTCTTCTCTGCGTGGTGGTCAGCCCAGGGTGTTCAGAGGACACTTAACAGGACCGGTAGCCTTCCTGATTAAATTCAGCCTTGTACCTGAATGTACAACTTATGGCCCTACAGGGGCCACAGGGGAAAGGTCCTCACTGAGTATGGTCATCTCTCTGCAAAGATGAGCTATCAACATCAGAGTACCAGACTGTCAACTTAAAAATACCAGAATGCAAAGTAGGCAGAATGAGGTGGAATTAACCCTTCCTTACTAGACATTGTGTGTCTATCGTCCCTCAGAGTCATATAGGAATGTGCCCATGTCCACGAAATCTGAAGTGTGAATGCAACTTGGACTATGTACTTTTTATGGGTGTGTTGTCTTAGTGAGACCTCACCAAGCTCTGTCACTGGCAGTCTTTCTTCTCCAGGTCAAAGTAGCTGGCAAGAAGCCCTATTTTCTTCTACATACATAGAAGGATTGCATCTGTTAATGGTGGAAGATGACAGTATTACTTTTGTAATTTCTATTCTGGTTTCCTTTGCCAGTTACAAAATCCTACACTACTTTTACAAGGTTAATTAATAATTCTTAACTTTTCCAGATGTCACACAGTTTTCTGGTAATGTGACATTTTCTTTACTATTTCTAAGAATGGTGAAAGAGCAAACTAGACCAACCTGCATTTGTGGCTGCAACAACTGTACTGAAGAGAGCAGAATATCCTGACAATATATAAGTATTTGCAGCATGTAAGTTCAAAGGGAAATTATATAGCTGGCCAAAATAATCTCTTACATGCTTAAAAAGAGACGGTTATATAACATCTTAGTTGGACCTTTGTTCATTTAGCTCTGTAGAGTGATCAGCAAGACATATTTGCCTTTAAAAGGTCAGTTTATCTTTATTGTGCTATGAATCACAGCTGCCTCTGAACTAATATAAAACTTTCTGAGGTGTTCTCAATGTAAGACCTTTTTCATAAATCTAAGCCACTCTCTAGAGGGACTGTGACCTTTGTTAATTGAGACACAGGTTTAAAACTCTTTGGAACCAGTGAGAGACAATGTACATAAGAAATAAGAATGTTTCAACTATAGTAACCAGAGAACATTCACGTATACACTATTCTTTCGAACTACTCCCCTGTCTTTAATCCACTTTACATTAGGTACTCTAGACTCTAACAAAACAGTGAGTCATTCCTTCACAATAGGAAAAATTACTCATTTCTCAAAGACTAAAAATGTCTATTTATACTTGCATAACAGGAAAACTATTTTTATAAAACAATTTTGTAGATAAACACTTTTTCTCAGTACAAGAATATGAAATCTAGGTGTCCTGGTTTGATCGACAGGGGACTAATTTCTCTTCTAATACTTGGGAAAATTGCACTTTTAGAGAACTCCAGTGTCTGAATTTGTGAAAATATTTACTTTATAGCCAGCTGTGGTGTGTGGGTTTCAAGGTCTCAGTGTTTTGAAGCTCTCCAGGTGCAGGGACGAGGAGGAACGAGACCTGAGCACTCGACCTAAGCTGGCCAACAGAACTATTTCATACCATGAACGTCACATTCAGTATAAGTTAGAAAGTTTGCTGCGAAGTGCTCTCTCTCCCTTGATGGCTGCCATCCTGAGCACTTCTTGGCCCAGTGCCAGACCCCTGAGGCCTTCCCTTCCTCCCAAAGCTGTAGAGTTCCCAGCGTCCGATATTTGCTGTCCACTGCTGGGAGTCCACAGCTTCCTACTGATAGAATTGGCTGAATATAATCCTTGTGTATTTTATATTGATATCAGGATCAATATTGGCTCTTTAGTGTTACTAATGTTAATCATCTAGTCTTATTCTATTAAACCTGTTTATATTTTGACCCCTGGGTTTCCTTGTATTTTCCTGATTTCCCTTCCCAGGTGGGGCGGGGTCATCAGGTGATAGAATAATTGTCTAAATGCCAATAAATTGTTGTGGGTTTCTTAAACCATAACACTAGGGTACCAATAAATGGTAAAACACCCACAGCAGAAGAGCAAGGACTACTTTCAACTAAGGGAACAGAAAATATATCACGTACGGGGACAATTTATAACTATGATGTCTATAGTGTCTCTGAAATGTCATGGTATAAAATACATTTCAAAGATTCAGTCAGTTAAGCACCTAATTCTTTTGCATGTTTCACCTCTCTATAAAAGGAAATGTCAAGTAGGAATGGTGATCGCAAGTAAGATTTGTAATGTGTCTTCAGCCACGTATGCAATAGAACATCCTGACTGACTTGCAAAATACACCACTGTACCTGTGCATTTTTAACTTGAAGATTTCAAAACTGTCTCCAGACACTGATAAGTACCTGCATAAGAGGGACAACTTGCATGCAGACATGGTTCCCTGACAGGTTCTCACAGGACACAGGCCTGGAGGGCACCAGAGCAGGGTGAGACTGAAAGATTTGTATCTGAATACCAGAGGCTGGAGGAGTTACAGAGCTTTGCAGTAGGGATTCCTTATCTCTAAGTGGAGCTGGAGGGAAGGAGATGCACGCAACCACACACCCATAGACTAAGCCAGCAGAGTAGACAAACATCTTCTAATCACACAGATTAGCACTATCTGGTTTGAGTTAGTTCAAATAACTCAAATGATGCATTTTGATTTCTGCAGTATTTGAATGTTTCCAAATTTTCGTCTGTATTAGAAAGAAAACCAATCTTTCAGAATTTCCAACAACAGAAGTGTTTGAAATTTCCCTCAGCATATTGACTGTGAACTATTTATGGACTCACAGAAATCAAGTCATTGCTTAGAAGAGACCATGCTTCCCTACCCCTGGAAGGGACACGTTGCTCATTGACTGATAACAGCTGAAGAATTTTAACTTCGTTCCAGGTGAAGGTGGGAAATGAAATGGATTTAATTTTCTGACCCAACTTTCCCCCACATATTTTCTTCCCAGATAAGCTGCGAAACTGTTTTCTAAGCTTCTCATGCAACAGAGATCTTTGACCTTAGCTACTTTAAATCCAAACCACAAACTTTGACTGAATTTTCAAAAGTATACATGTGTAACTGTCACCTCTTATATTAAAATTTGTATTAAGATGATATTCTGCCTGTCATAGAACTACTAAAATGATAGCCACTGTTTAATTAAGAAAAAAAGAAAGCTAGTACTATAATTTACATTTTATCATATATGACCTCTTCATTAAAGTTTAGAATGCTTTGCCAAAAAGAAAAAAAAACACTAATGCCTTGAAGTTCATAATTTCTGTAATATAGGTAAATACCACCTTCTTTAATTCAAGCTGTAAGTACATACTTGGAATTTCACCAGAAATAACTATACATTTAGACATTTTTCTAACATAACTGGAAGTGAACTAAGGTCGTATTTCAGAGTACACATTATATAAATACCTGCAATAAAAGTTAAGTGAATTCTAATTGTACCAATTTGTCCTTTAAAATTTAGAGTTTCCAAAGGTTCATCAGCTCACTGTTTACTTTTCCTTGGTACCTCAGAAGAGTTATTTACAATCTAAAGAAGCAGAGGAAATTCTCCAGAAACATCATGTTCAGTGAGGTCTACGATACAAATTTCTCTATAGCTCTGGGCATTTTGGCATCGTTTCCATTAATTATGATTTTTTTTCCTTCAGACTTTGTTTTCACACTGTCTTCAATAAAAAGCATACAAGTATCATTTCTGACTCTCATATAGGTTACATGCCCACCAAATCTTGTTTGATAATTTTCACTCAATGGTGTATTTCTGCTTTTGTTGTTAATAACAACCTTTACCTCTGAGTGGCTTCTGTTCTTTGTAATTTTGTCTTTTGTTTTTATTACTATATTACAAGCAAAGACATGTCCCCGCATTACAGTTTCCATTTGCCAAATAATTAATAGGGATTATTTTTTAACATTCCCATTTTTTATGGTTTCAAATTCCCCTAGAAATGGAGTTGTATCCAGTCCAAGTCTAGTCACGGATCAGGATCCTAGCATCAGAAGCAGCCTCTAAGCAATGGTGAGCTTTCCCTCATCACCATGGGACATATCAGAGAATCCCCTTCACAATAGAGACATTAGAGGCAGATACGAGGAGTGTTGTAGTATTTGGGTTGATGTGTTTCCTTTGGTTGTTCTCCTAAGGTGTGTGTTCACATATTAATCTGAAGATACAGAAGGCTAAGATAAAGACATCTCAGAAATCAATTATTAGCCAGGGCCAGAATTTCTGTCATATTTGATATTGGTTTATGTATTAAAAATGTCTGCCTGAAATCCGCTATGCAGAAAACTAGATGCAATCATCCTAGAAAGGCAGACACAAGACTGAACTCAAGTTTTATATTATGTAGAGACTTCTAAGAATGAAGACAAAACATTTTAAAGCACTTTTTGGTGCTTGAGACTAGTTTAAGCTATCCCAGCAGGCAGCCTGGCTGGACAGTCGCGCTCAAAGAGTTACAGTCAACAGCTCCATATCCAAGTGGCAAGGAGTGACAAGTGGTATTCCTCAGGGGTCGGTACTGGGACTGGTGCTGTTTAACATCTTTGTTGGTGACATGGACAGTGGGATGGCGTGCACCCTCAGCAAGTTTGCCAACAACACCAAGCTGTGTGCAGTGGTCAACTAGCTGGAGGGAAAGGATGCCATCCAGAGGGACCTGGACAGGCTTTAGAAGTGGGCCTGTGCAAACCTCATGAAGTTCAACAAGGCCAAGTGCACGGTCCTGCACATGGGCTAGGGCAATCCCAAGCACAGATACAGGCTGGGTGGAGAATGGATTGAGAGCAGCCCTGAGGAGAAGGACTCGGGGGTGTTGGTTGATGAGAAGCTCAACATGAGCTGGCAGTGTGTGCTTGCAGCCAGAAGGCCAACCATATCCTGGGCTGAATTAAAAGAAGCCAACAGGTCCAGGGAGGTGATTCTGCCTCTTTACTCTGCTCTGGTGAAACCCCACCTGGAGTACTGTGTCCAGCTCTGGAACCATCAACTTAAGAAGGACATGGACCTGTTGGAGCCGGTCCAGAGAAGGGCCCAAAAATGATCAGAGGGCTGGAGCACCTCTCCTATGAAGACAGGCTGAGAGAACTGGGATTGTTCAGCCTGAAGAAGAGAAGGCTTCAGGGACACCTTATTGCAGCTTTCCAGTATCTGAAGGGGACCTACAGGAGAGATCAGGAGGGACTTTTTACAAGGGCATGCAGTGATAGAACGAAGAGTAATAGCTTCAAACTGGAAGAAGGGAGATTTAGAATGGATATTAGGAAAAAAAATTTCACTATGAGCGTGGTGAAGCACTGCAACAAATTACCCAGGGAAGTTGTGGATGCCCCGTCCCCTAATTCTACGATTCCATGATAATTCTATGAAATGAGAAGGCAGAAAGCTACAGAAGTGGCACAATTTCCGCAGAGGAAACACAATTTCCACGATTTCCAAGAGGAAACCTAGACACTTCTGGGCACACTTGACTGGGAAGAAGATTTTGATTTCTAAGTATGGAAAGTGCCTGCTGGGGCTTGATCCTACCACGTTCAAGAAAACAACTTCTTTTGTGCATGTTTTCTAAATGGACAAAAGTACACCGAAGAAATACCAGGGTCCTACCATCAAAAACTTCTCCTAGTGGAAATAACACAGCAAGGATCTCAAAATTGCCTAACTATTCAGGCCAAAAGGAGTGAGACATTAATCAATTCCCTTTTTGCCATTGGAAGAGCTGTCTCGGCAGGAGTGGGTAGCAGAGCTCTTTCTAGGCAGTGCCAGTCTTAAGACATTTCCGCGTTAAGTGCATGCTGCTGTGTCTCCTGTTGAGCCTAAGCTACCTTCATGTTCTGTTGCTAATTTGATGGCTTCGAAGAAAGCAATTGATTACCAAGTTATGAACCTTCTAAAGTGCTAGAGAAGAAATGCCTTTCTTTAAAGATGAGCTGAGCAAGAACTCGAGGCATTTTCTGCAAGCATTATCAAACCAAGTCCGAAGTGATAGAAATATCATCTAAGTACCAAATGCTTAAAACAGCTCATTAAGCCCGAACAATGCCATAAAAGAATATACAAAGGAGACACAACAATATTAAGCATTAATATTTTCCCAACTAGGGAGTCCAATTTGTAGCACATCACTAATGAACTGGCTTGTTTGCCTCTGATTTTCTACACTAAAGCAATTGTTCTGGATTACAGATAGTAGAAGGTTGATCAACCACAATACACCTACACAAGTACAGCATTTAAATATCAAAGTTCAAAAGAGAGAAAGAAACTCTCTTCTAGAAATAAAAGCAGCTGGGATGGTGTCTGGGAGAAAAATGCTTTTCCATGGCAACCTTGAAAGGCTGCTGCGTTCACAGAATGTCAATTCCCACTATGTTACTATTAATCAAATACAAACTCCAATGACTAGGAGATTGGATGGTGAGGTAAACACCACTGATTTCATTTAAAAAATAATAAAGATTCCCTTTAAATATTCTGCTTACCCAGGAGCCTGCAGACCTGCAAGTGATTATTGAAGGCTGACACTTCCAACACAACATTTAGTGATTTTAAGAAAACTCCATTTAAGTCCAGGAAAAAAATTAAATTGGCTTGAGCCCAAAGTTGAGCATTAAAGAAAACTCGTCCTCTGCAAGCTTGTACCTTTACGCTTATAAGCATAGTCTTATCAGGTACAGAAATGGTAATTCTTTAACTTTTCTCATACCTCTTGCAAAAAGCCAGTTCCCTCCAATCCATTTTCAAGGCTGTGCTGCTAAATATTTAACCGAAAGGGGGATTTTCACAGGGATGGACATGAATCATGGGCTCACCCCTCGCTGACAGAAGGAAAAGGCAGTCTGAAAGTCAATAGGGATTGAGAGGTGGTCCCCAGCTGAGGGAGCTACACCCACTCATCCCCTGTCTCTTCACTTGTGTAGGTCATTCCTTTCTCCTTCAAAAGGACAGCTGGTTTCCCAAAATCTAATGCTCTCTGCCCTGACAGATATTTACATTGATTGTGCCTCCATATGAATCATAGAATCATAGAAAAGCCCAGGTTGGAAGGGTCCAACTTTTTGTGGGAATAGGATCCTAGATGAGATTGTCTAGGACCCTGTCCAAAAACATCTTGAAAACCTTCAGTGACGGGAACTCCACCGCGTCCCTGGGGAGGTTGCTGCAGTGGTTGATTGTTCTCACAGTAAAAAAATTCTTTCTTATAACAAGATGAGACTTCTCCCAGTACAAGTTGTACCCGGTGTCCCTCGTTTCTCCATGTGGCTCTCGGTGAAGAGAGAGCCTCTGTCCTCCTTGCAGCCACACTTTAAGTACTGGAATACTGTGATGACATCCCCCCTGAGCCTTCTCTTCTCCAGGGAAAAAAGACTCAATTTCTTCAGTCTTTCCTCACAGGGCAGGTTCTCCAGCCCTTTGATCATCTTTATGGCCCTCCTTTTGACTCTCCCTAGTCTGTCCACATCTTTTCTGAATTGCGGGGACCAGAACTGGACACAGTACTCCTGGTGCAGAGTTGTGTTCTTCCACTCTACACAGTCCTCTGTTAAAGGCTGGAGGGTTTCCCAGCAGAAACACACTTTGGAGTTAACCACAGAGCTAAACGTTACCTCAGACTCTCTATCACTCCAATGGTTGCTCTCAAGTCCACCTGTTTCAGCTGATTTATTCTAATCTGAAGGAAAAGGAACTTTTTTTATGATAAAAAGTTCAACTCATATGATTATTTAAGACCAAGGACTGTAAATAAAAGCAGCAGCACCTGGTGCCTGAGGGGCAGAGTGGGCAATGAGTGGACAAGGAAGATGATAAGGCCAATGAGAACAGAATAAGCTCACTTGAATGAGCAACACTTTTATTTCAGAAGCAGCCTGTGCACAGGTGAGAGGAGAGAGCCTTCTCTGCTTTTCTCCAAGCAGGACAGACACAATACCTTGGTTCCCGCTCTCTCCTTTCATCAAAGTTAAAACCACATTGTGAAATGATTTGGAGCACAGCGTGTGGATTTCATCACTCTGAACAGTTATAATCTACAAAACCTGCCAGGTCTATCTTTCAGCTTCAACTGTGTAATTTCATCAGCTATGAAGACTCAGGTACGCGGTGGAGCATCAAACAAAAACAACCTGGCACTGAGTCCTGTCTGCCTTAACACCACCACAGTGTCCTTTCAGGAAAGTATTTCAGATAGAGACAGCTGTTCTTTTTTTATGCCCTGAGCCAGCAATCGAAATGATACTGGTTTTAGGAGCTCACCATTTCTAGCCTCCCTAATATAAGACACAGGTAATCATTCTGTTTTTTCCCATATCCCATTTCCCATTTCTGAGGGAACACTTGTTTAAGGTAATTTTTTAATGAAAGTGTGGGTGAAGAGTAGCAACTCCATTCACTGGCACATCCTGTCCGTTCTCAATAGTGTATTTACAACACATTTTAAATGATTGTAAGAATTTATGGCAGCTGGTCTTGCCCTCTAGTGGAAGATGAAGTAAAATACAACATGCAGGAAGAAGTGTAACATATATCTGGATTGACCACGTGGACACTGACCATGTGTTTACTGTATGGCTGGAGAGACAGCAAATGAGTCACTACGCACATTATTCCTTATCCCAAGGGATGAGGAGTGGAGAGGGGGAACTCCAGGGAATTTACAGAGATGTCAGTCTAGGTTTAGCAGAGAATGGAAAGAAATTCTCATGATGTCAGGATGTTGTTTACAGAACAGGTCTAACAATTTGAAATTTCGACACTTGATAATGTGTCTACTGTACTGTGTTTTCTATTACTTCTATTATTGACAGAATAGTAGAATCACAGAATCATCTGGGTTGGAAGGGACCTTTAAGGTCTTCGAGTCCAACCCTTAACCTAACACTGCCAAACCCACCACTAAACCATGTCCCTAAGCACCATGTCTACCCGTCTTTTAAATACCTCCAGGGACGGGGACTCCACCACTTCCCTGGGCAGCCTGTTCCAATGCTTGACAACCCTTTCTGTGAAGAAATTTTTCCTAGTATCCATCCTAAACTTCCCCTGGTGCAACTTGAGGCAATATGACAATAAATTTAATAATTTCTTTTTAAAAGCATTAGTAGCTGAGATTGTAGTTGGGTGGCGCAGAAGACAGGGTTATTGCAAGAAATAACAGGCAAATATTGTCAGAGTATTTATCAGTATATATTAACTCAAATGTTAAATATTGATCACGTGAATCACATCAAAATTAATCTTCCTTTGGTTATCAAAGAGTGGTAATGCTATAGACCAAAACAGAAACATTAAAATAGTTATTTTAAGTGGTGAATATTTACTTCTTGTGTAAATAAACCTCTGTTTGTATTAAACTAGCCAGTATTGACCTCTGATTGTTCTGTTTCCCAAAGTATTGGGCCACACCTACCTAGCGAGTGACATCAGTTCACAAATACAATGCATTTTACTAAAGCTATTTACTAACACTACCAGTAATGCTTAAAAATCTTACCTACCCCTGATGACTGAGTTGTCTCATTTTATATCAGTCAACCTCATCTTCATTGGCTGAGACTTTAAAATTATTGCAAATAATTAAATAATTAAAATTATTTTAAACACTAGGAAACAATCAATAGTAAATTGAGTTATACTGAAAATTCTCCAAACCAGTCTCAAAAATCTTTGTCATTCTCACCAATCCTGCTTCAGAAGGTCTAATTATTGAATTTTTTGTACTAATCATGGTTAACAACATAGACTGTCCTGGATTTTCACTAAATCTTATGAGATGGAAAAGAAAACTTGCTGCAATAACTAAATTAAGGGATGCATTTGGAAAAACACAAGCATTATCATTGCATGTGGTCTTGACCAAAGTCAGGAGTCTATTTCACTTACACAGTGAGAGGGATGGCAGTGGGAAGTCAACCAGAAGCCTGAATGTGTGAATTTTTTTGCTTAAATTGTTACAGCAGGTCAGTAGTAGGGTCTCATCTAAAACACAGTCCTCCAAATTAGCTCCCTGATGACCTAACCATTCAAAATGATGCTGCAGAAGTATTTGAAGTAAAATTAAATGAACCTCTGAGCTTTTCTTTGATAGAATACAGCACTCTTCAGGGACTTCTGGGCTACAGATGGTGCCGCTCAACCCTGGAAAGTTGCAGACTTAAATAGAGAGTCAGAGTTCAATATCGTTATAAGAATATATAAAATATACGTAATATGTTAAAAAAATAACATATAAAAGTAAAATAAAAGCTGTTTACAGATGTGTGAAGCGTACATGAAAACCATGTGAAATGCCTTTCCTAACAGCAGACAGTAAAAAATCACCCAAGAAAGAGAGCAAACTTATGTTGTACAGAGGAATGAAAGAAACCAAAGAGGTGATGTAGCTCTCATATTTACTTTGTACAGGAAGAACCTGATAACATCAGAGAGGTGTGGCTGCATTTATCAGTTTGCAAAGCTCACGAAGGTTGCTTGGAATGACAAAAGTTTCTTGAGATAAAAAACTGTGGATGCAGAGGCTTTGTAATCATCACCATACGGGTGGAATCCAAATACACAGGCTGGGCTGTCCTATGACCTCTGCATTCAGGAGAAGAGTTTTGGATGCACAGTGCTATGGGAAATCAGAGCAGCAGCAAAATTTCCTTATTTCATCAAGAATATCCCTGTTTGAGAAAACAGCTAACATGATATACCAAAAAATTACACTATCTTAATTATCTTCAGACAATTTTTTCCCTGCCTTATTCGCCTTCCTATTTGAATTTCTGAGTTTCTATCAGTCTTTTCATTAGCAACAGCAAATACCCATTTTCGTTATAAAAACTGACTTCAGCAGTCATATTAACTGTTTGTTTGCTCATGTGAATGCCCTGCAATGAATCAGGAAACTTGTTGAAACAGAACAAAACCCAGTCTAGCAGATGTGAAATGGTGCTTTTGTTCAGGATGCCTTTAAGAAAGAATTGAAGGTTGCTTTCAGTTTTAGTTTTAGTCCATCCTAATAAGTGGGTAAAATGGTAAATTCTATAAATCCCACAGGATGGAGGGGCCAACTTCAGACACTATTGGCATTGCCTGTTAACCTAAATTATGTTTCTAGTCAACGGGGAGAGAAAGGCATTTCTTCAGACTGACGGCTGACCAACATACATTCTCTGCAGAGGTGATACTTCTCTCCAAAACAGTCTCAGGTCCCAATGTGCCTGGAACCAGCAACACATATTTCACTCTGGTGCTTCCCCTGATGATGAAATCATGACATAGCCTAAAGAAACAGCACCTAATGCCTGTGTTTTAACATCTTGCATCCCAAATAAAGCATACTGTACATCTCAGAATGGGATTACCTCTCCTGGCATCAAGGTTTGAACCTTTGCAGCCAGATTCCATGTTAGAAAAGGAGGACATGGGAGGGATACCTCTGAGGGGTCCAAACAGCACCTTCTATGGACTTCCACAGCTGATGCTTTTCTAACACCAGACAGGGGCTCTCTTGAGGTATTACAAATACCTCATGCCATCTGTTCTTTAAAAATACTTCAGTTAAGACATAGGATCTGGTTTTTACCTTACAAGGGTCATTAGCCAGCCCTGTCACCCACACACCTTGGACTACAGAGATTTTGTCTTTCTTCACTGTTGTTTCAAAGACACAAATATCAACAAGGGTGCGATTCCCTTCGCATCGGCAAGAGACAACTGCTTGTCAGGATGACCGATAAGCCACTGAAAAAGCCTGTATTTCTCTCAGGTTAGCCTCCCTTCCCTCAGTTCCCAAGAAATGGCCCATTACTTTAGTATGGGTAAATGTTAAGAGTAGTCTGAGCATGAGGGATGAAACAGATTATTCCTCCTTCAGAGAACAAATAGCTTGAAAGAAGAGTGGTGGGAGCCCTGTCGTAGCTGATCTGGAGGAAGCAAACCCTGACACAGGCTGTGCCGAGGGAAGGAAAAGCAGTAATATCTCCAGGGACGCTGGAGAAACAGACTCATCCGAGATGCATCTCCCAGAGCACCTGCCAGCACTGAATCCTAAAGACTCAACTGAATTCTGCCTAGAATTAAAAGGGTAAAAGCCTGACAAAGCTCTTGAATCACACCACACTTGACGCTCACCTTATTGTACAAAGAGTTGTGACTGTAAGGGCTATAAGGATTCTCGTGAACATCACACGTGATGGAAGACAAGTGGCTGAAAGGTCCAGGGTTTAGACAGTCAGCGAGGGAGACAGACGGAGGACGCAAAGGGGACTTAGTTGAAGGGATCAGTTTGGTTGGATACAGAGGGTGTAGGAGAGCAGTCTCCTATGAAAAAAGAAAAGTAAACAGAAACAGATTAATGGATGCAAAAAAGAAGCTTTGGACAGAAAGCAAAGTGCTTGCCTTGCACCTTTTTTACGTTCCACAGGGCTTGATGATTAACCAGGAAAGATACTTTACCTTCATGCCAATACAATTGCTCTACACTAAGCACTTTCATCGGCATGAAAGTACACACACAAAAACCTGCTGTTGATGCCCCATTAAAGCAGTTATGCTTTGTCTGGGGTCCAGTGCATCTCCCTCCTGCAGCTCACCTGATGTTCAAGTGACAGAAAAGGAAAGCCCAGAAGGATCATGTGCTAGGATAAAATGGTCACATTTGGGGACATTTTCTGAGAGGGTGGATTGGAAGCAAAACCAATCTGAAAACAGTGTCTGAGATGTATAAACGAGAGTCTGCCTTATCTATGTATTATCAGGAGTACTTCAAGCTTTTTAACAAGACTCTAACAAGCCTTTTCAGCCATTTAAGTGTTAAACCAGTGAAGGTGCATGCACAATATATTTCACCACTTCAAGCTGTCAGCAGTTAATAGTGGTTTTGGTTAAAAAACCCCAATACTTATGTGCTTTTTGCACCTAAAGGATAAAATCTTTTAAAAATAAATAAATAAATAAATAAAAGATTTGGGATAGAGTCAAGGATGCACACCCAGCTTTTGGCACAAATCTTGTGCTTAGGTTTTGTCAAGGCTGTTGGCACAATACACCCTGAATTCTCACTCACTTTGCTGGCTGAGTCGAGACCAGAAACTCCCCTGAATGCGGTGCCTTTGAGCTCAAGACCCAGAAAATATGTGACAAGAGCTGCGATTAGTTCCAGCAGAAACTAATGTATTGCCCGCCAAAAGAGCGAGTGTGAGCAAGTGAGTGGATCAGAGCCCAGCAGCGGCAAGAGCAGCTGGAAAGGGACCAGGCAGCAGTCACTTCACACCAGCCTTGTCTCCTGCCGCTCCTCCTCAGGGGCACCAACCCTACTTCTATTAATGATAAACCTTGGCAAACTGGCCTCACAGCTTCATGCCAACTAATATCTCCTTAGTTCATCTTTATCTTGCTCTTTTGTTGCCCAAAGTGGTTTATTTTTTTTAATGACAAAGGAGCCTAGGTACATTCTTGTTAATAAATATTTTCAAGCACATGAGTTCTCTAACATTCCTTGTGAGTTGTTTTCATACTACTATGTGACAAAATGCACTATTTTTTCCCCCAAAAAAGATTCTGTTTCCCCAGTTTCAAATGAAAATTTTCATGAAGCCATCACGTCAGCACTGCTCGTGAGTTACATATACTTCCAGTATATTTTACAGTGCTTTTTTGAACAAATTGGAGCACACTTGCAAAATTCCTGAAACATTACTGAAATATACTAAGCAAGAGGAAAAACGTTCTTTCTCATGATGGGGAAATTACCACCCCCAGTAAGGGCATCTAAAAATGTGGGAAGCTTAATACTGTTGGATTGGAACCTCAGAAATACTACACTCTGTCTGTACCAAGTGTTTGATGGGGGGATATCCACTGAATAGCCAGTGTTACAAGTTGTATACGTCCTCAGGAAAAAAAAAAAAAAAAAAACAAAAAAAGGCAGCATAAGCTAATATCAGAAAAAGCCAAAATAAAATGGGATTTTTCCCTGGTTTATAAATTTTATTGGCACACCTGTGTCAATCTATATACAGCGTACCCAGAATACAGCTAAAAAGAGCTATATGTGAGCTGAGCTACATCCTTTCCAGACAATCCTTACTAATTTAGAAGTCTCTTTTTGCCTCCGTCCATTACTTTGGATTATCTGCATGGGAACAGCTGCCTGTTAAAGCAAAAATTACTGGGTTTTTTACAAGGGAAATGGCCCTTTCCCGATGGGGACATTTCTTAATGAAGTGAAAAGCAAACAAGTTACTCTCTGGTGTGCAAAAAAAATGTGTGTTCAACACAGGGACATGAAGCTGAAGGTCAGCAGTTAAGGCTGGCTGCATCATTATGTCTTGAACTGAATGCCACCCATGTAGTCACCAGTGCTCAGTGTCATGCTGGGAGGTTTGGCAGGGAGGGGAAGTATTGCGGAGGTCTAAGAAAAATCAAAAGATAGAAGTTAATACAGCTGACAGCATCTGGAACCTCATCTAGTCTGTAGCATCCTTGAAAGGATGCAGCCTGAAAGGGTCTGTCCTTTCAAGACGGGTTGGGTGAAGGAGGGGCAGCAACGTCACCTAGGAAGGGTGCTGTTGGCAATGGTTTTAGAAAGGGAGGAAAAGAAAATGCAGAGAGAGGGAGAGAACGGAAATGTAAGAGCTGAACCTCCCAGCAGGACTGGGAAAATCTCCAAAGAAACCCAGGGAAAATCAGTAACAGTATGAGCAGTTTTGACCTCAGCCACAGCAGATGCCTGATAAGTTCTTATTTGAGGACAAGTGGACTCACACCGGCTCTTCTGCAGAAGGCAGGAAGCCTAGCTGCTAGTCTCCTAGTTTTAATCCACAGCTCTCATATCCCATGAAAGCAGTCAATTTACCTGATTTTGGGGTAATATCGGTGGGAACACCTCCCACCCTTTGGAAGCCAGCCACTGTGCAGGCAAAAACTCTAACTACTGAGAGCAGGTGAAGAGGGAGAATGAGTGTCCTTGTAGGCTAACAGCCCCATGATTAGGGACAACCACCGCAATTTTCAAGCTGTTGTCTGGGCACCAAGCCCAGTTCCACAGGCAGTGCTGCAGCCCTCTTACAGGCACTAAAACCACTCAGGAGAGTTTCACAGATGCTGTAAGATTGTCAACACCTTCATGTGGACACCCAAGTCACCTCCACTCACAAGAGACTTACATCAGCACCATAAACCTACTCTTGGAGGCAAGAGCTGGAATCATAAGCATATGCTGTCATGTTCAGCACTTTAGTGTTTTCCCCAGATGTGGCTATTATCGTACTATTAATTGTTGTATTAGGCCACTAGTAGAATCCTATAGCCATTTCTCACACAAACAAAACCAGTTTCTGTTAAGTCAGTGAATCCATCTAAATACAGGTCTAAGTACTTCCTTTTTCAGAACAAAGATGTCTTAATAGAGATCTCCCAAAATAACAAGTATTTTACAGCAACCTGTGGTAGTTCTCAGGTTAGCATAAAAATACCAATTTATCAGTACATTAAAACACATGAAATTGATCTTTTAAATAAAGGAAGCAGAACTGAACATATTCATTGTGAAATTAACTCTTCCATCTGTCAAAGTCAGTGCACTATTTGTTCAGTTCATTTTAATATATAAATTTGTATAAAATCATTTTGGCTTTTGTTATAACAGCCACATATATTCATGGTCTTAGTACGTCCTCAATACTTCAATAATATGTATCATAAGTAATTTATAAGGTATAAGTTGATTGGTTTTCACAATTAACTTCAAATGTCATTAAGCTTCAGACTATGGCAATAACCCCAGGTTTGTATTTGCCTGAAAATACAAAGTTTGGTGGTTGCATCATTCCTTCATCAGCAATACAATAGCAAGCAGGATCAGTGCCCAGCTCTGATGAAAGGGAGGTATGAGCTGCCCTTGACTTTGCAGAGAGGTCCCACTGAGGTGGCCTAGACCAGAAGATCTCTACCGGCAGCTCCAGGTCAGCTCTCCTCCTCTTTCATCGCAGACAAATGGCAGCACAGTGCCTGGACACCAGGAAGTTTTGAGTAAGTTAAAGCATGAAAAACTCACTATGAACTCACCGGTAGTCTCTGAAATCAAATATCCACTGTCAACCTCAAAAGTTCAGAGGCAAATTGTAAATCATCATTTTTTGTTATATTTTACAGAAACTCTACATTCTATAGAATCTAGAGAATGAGAAACCTTCTGATGCCATCCATACATGTTGCTGGAACCAGCTAATACTACAAATAAATCTTCTTTACTCTGAGGGTGGCAGAGCACTGGCACAGGCTGCCCAGAGAGGTTGTGGAGTCTCCCACACTGGAGATATTCAAAACCCGCCTGGACGCCGTCCTGTGCAACTGCTGTAGGTGTCCCTGCTGTGGCAGGGGGGTTGGACTCCATGATCTCCAGAGGTCCCTTCCAACCCCATTCTGTGATTCTGTGATTCTGTGATTCCTCTGTTTGTACTGATGCAGCACTCTTGAGAAATGCCAGAATTGTCTGACAGCAAGACAGAGTTATGGGGAGGAATGGAAAGAACTAAAATGTAATTCCTTAAAAAAATAAATTATAAAAGGAAGAAAAGAAGACTGCCATTGCTAAAGTCTCTCTCTAACATGACTAGAGGGGCATAGAAGTAAGAGAACATCAATTAGTAAGGTATTTTATTCACATCATGTCTGACAGGAGGACTACTGGCTTCGTTTTACTACCCTCCAGATGGAAGATTCCAAACATACTGGATAGGTTAATAATAAGCTCCTACAGGGACATTCAGGTTATGTATCACAGTTAACATTTAATTCACAATAATGCACACAAACACAAATGCATGACAAAAGGCAGACAGAACTATCCGGGGTTTCTCTGAGATAATGCCTCACACAGGTCAGCAAAGTTCAAGATGTGTTTTTGCAAAGTCATCCTATGGCTTTATGCAGAGGCCTGTGGGAAAAGGCAGCACTTTTGTTCCCCCATGGGCTGCCTGTTAGTGACCCTTGCATGCGGTAGAAGAGCTGTGACTTCAAGGTGTGGAGGGACATGAATACGGACCTGGGGGAGCTATGCATTGGGGAGTGACACGGAAACTCACTGGGGCTCCTCTGCAGTCTCCCTTGGAGAGGGAAGAGTGAACCATGCCCAGTCCTTGCTGTCCTCATTTCTCTTTAGAGAGGATTTGGGTCTGGACCCCAAATGGAGGAAGAGCTTTCTAGTAGATCTGATCCAGACACCTGCTTGACAGGGGAGTGCAGGATTTCCACTTTCTTTTGTACAGTGTTTCCTACGGACATCATAAAAAGGTCCTCTCCTCAACATACAGGTTTTTAGATCACCAAAAAAAATGTCCCTGTAGAAAGCCCAGCTGCCCATCTCCAGCCTGGACACCTCATCCAGGAGCCAAATGGCTCTTGGGGAATCACCTAACTTTGCAAAAAAAAGAAGAGACTAGGACGAAATAAGGATCTAAGATTATTCCATCATCTTTAAGGAAACTAGCTGAGGCTACAAAATCCTTCAGAGTGAGAGTTACTCACCTGCTCAGTATCTTTATCACTGATTTCTTCAAGGTACTTTTTAAAAGGATTGGGCTGATAAGGCTCCTCCTTTTGCTGTGCACTCTTTCCTTTCACCAGCACAGGACGAATGACACCGGGTTTTGTCTTCACCCGTAGCACACCCAGGAGAAAAGAGGTGGAAGAAAAATAAAAGAAAAAACATTACAATCTAAAGAATATTTGTGAGATAAGTCAATTCCAGTGGGCCTGTACTGACTAGATCTTTTAAAATTTTATTAATAACATATTTCACCGCCAAAATTATTCAGGTGTCATACTGCCTGGCCTACTTTTAATACAGATTGTGGACAAAAATGGCAAGAGCTGTTTTTACACACAGAACCTCATCACTGACATCTGTTTGTTACTGACACAAAAATAGATGCTGGGCTGTCAGACTATGGTTTGTGGGTTTTGGTGGCTGTTTTTACTAGCTGTTCAGCTGCATCTTGATAGGTTCATCAAGTAACACTTTATGCACAGCCACACGACTGCTTTCATGCTGCAAATTCCTTTCTGGGCTCCTCAGCACAGTAACTGTGAAACAAGGAAGGGCAACATGTGATACTGTTAACTTACGCCCAGGCAGCAACGTATTAGGGGAAAGTCTTTCTGGGGAAAAATACCAGTGATTGCATGCTGGATTTTTACAGTATCTTTAAGAGTTCACTTGGAAAAGTACAATTTTAGAGAATTTAATCAGCATGGATGTGTGATACCCTTCATTTCAGACAAATCAGATTATTTGATGAAGAAAAAAGTTCTTGGTTACCTACCAGCCAACCAAAAAATTTACTATTAATTTGTCAATTTAGTATATCTGTGACTTTCAGAATTCTCACAGTAAAGTCTGACATGATGAATTGTGGCATAAACTCTAGGCTAGGGGATAATTTTAAAATAGACAACTTGCTCGGTAAGCAAAGAAAAGGAAGAAAAAAGTGTA
This sequence comes from Pluvialis apricaria, assembly GCA_017639485.1. Taxonomy (NCBI): domain Eukaryota; kingdom Metazoa; phylum Chordata; class Aves; order Charadriiformes; family Charadriidae; genus Pluvialis; species Pluvialis apricaria. The sequence goes on from CM030009.1 coordinate 102,976,194, forward strand.
CAGTCTCACTGGAATTTGGTAAGTACTGAAGTCCTGGAGGAGTCTATGACTGAATTTAAATTTTTAAATAAGTCAGTTATATTCTTTTCTGTTACGGCTATCCCATAGAAAATGGGCCGTCTTTGTCACAACTTATGTAGATAACAACAAGACTGCTGCTGAGCTCCTCTGGTTGCAACCCAGAGAAGCAGCTTGCCCAGCTGGGACTGAGAAATAGGTGCTGTCACAGCTCCCCATCCTCAGGGTATAAAAATGCAGAGGAGAAACTTGATTCACTATTATATTTATTTATAAGGTTTAGACTATGTACATTAAATAACACATGCTGCCTATTTGCAAGGGCAATATACTTAAGCAGTCTGCCTGGAAAAAAGAGACACTTGCTATGAAAGTAAGCCTTAAATGATGCAGCTGAGATTGCTGGTTGTATCATGTAAACTGAGTTATGGATCGCCTTAAAATAAGATCTGCAGGCATCCAGCAAGGAGAGGGCAAGAGTGGTGCCCATCAGAGAGGAGGATGCGGGGGGCAGGAGATGTCCCCACATCTTGTGCTTCTGCCTCTGCCCTGGGAAAGGACAGAGAGGTGCCCAGGGGCTGAGGTGAAGGTGGCAGAGGTGGGGAGGAGCACAACATATCTGGGATGATCAAGGCCCAGGCAGCAAAATACCTTCCCTTAGCTTTGTGTTTTACCCCCTCCCTCCTTTCCACAGATTGGGGCCCTTTCATCTGCCTTATCAAATACTGAAACTGAAAGCAAAAATAAGCCATGAGGTGATACTAACTTTTAAAGAGTGGTGACTTAAACTTAAACTTTTTCATTAAGAAGGTCAACTTAGTGGAAGATGCAGTGCTCATTTAATGAACTCAGAGTCTATAGTTCATGACTATTTCCTTGTAGAATTCACTGTAAAATAATTATTTTCCTCTCCAAGACTTCTGAGAAGTGTTTGTAAAAGCAAAAGACTCCTGGCTTTCCACACAAAAGTAAATATAAAAACAAAAAGAAAGCCAAGGTTGTTTTCAAGTCTTCATTACACAGACAAAGGACCTGTGGCCTTCTAGCACTCCCCCACACCATGTAACCACGCAATAAAAAGTCCACTGAGGTACCTGAAATCATCAAGGATAAGCTACTCTTCTTATGCAGGAAACCTCTTCCAAAAGCACGCTGTAGAAATGCTTTTAAAGAAGCATTTTCTAAACAACATCACACACTCAAGTGCTGACTGAATCATACGTTTATGTCTGACTCTGCTAACAGAATGGCAGATATCAGCCAGCAACCAGAATTTGAAACACTTTATTAGCTCCCTGACAAGCCCTATAAAATCTTTGATCCAAAACTAAAAATTTGAACTCTTTCTTTGATAGCAGGTGGCACAACTGACACTGCTGAGAAACAAGCTAAGACTTATTTTTGCCAAGGAAAGCGTTGGTCTTCCTACAACAGCACTGAAAAACGGTAACAGCTCTTATGGTAGCAATGGGGTGGCATCATATGGCTACAGCCCTATTAGCAAATTACACAGGGCCAAGACACAAGCTCCAGAGCTGACCTATCATCAGTTGTACTGATTCAGTGCCAGGGTGCTCCCTAGCATGGTTTTGGCCCAGGTCAGCAAGCCCACAGTCAGAAATAGGAGTACACGGTGGGCCAGGGTATCTCTTGATAGGCAGGATGGACATGGCCACCCTTCTTCAGGGACAGAAGGTATTTTGGCCATATGAAAAGGAGCCAGGCACGATATTCACCCCAACAGTCAGAAGGCTGAACTTCTTATCAGCAGGTGCATGGGCATGTTCACCTCTATTTTTTTTCCTCTGTTATTATGACACTGAGATCTTCCTGAAACTGGTGAATATGGGTCCAGTGGCAACCCGGTTCCTCTCAGTAGAGGCCTAAAATCCTCTGAGTCCCAAGTTTCTCCTATCCAAGTCACTGTCACTTGCCCTTACCCAGAATATCCCCAAAGTATGTAGGGCCAGACCCTTCTTTGATAGCCAGCAGTGACTGCACTCCCTCCTTACGGTGCTTTGTGTGGCTACACAGACATTAAGTCGTTCTGGATATCTGAACAGCTTTCCTGTAAACAAGAAAGTTGCCTCTTAATGTTTAACAGGGAATTGGCTTTGTAATATGTTTTCAATGCAGTGTTGTTTTGAAGCAGCTTGTCTCTGTGACAAGACAATGATTAACAAAAATATGATGATTAGATACAAATATATAACAAAACAGGAGAGTTAGCCTTTGGATAAAAGAATTAGCTGCCCTGTTTCTTTCCTTTCCACTCTGAGTCCATCAGGCCTCGCTTGACAAACGGCAAGCACCGACACCATCTATTTGCCTGCATAGCCTTTATATCTAACTTTTCTGTACAAATAGCCTCTCACAGTCTTTGAAGCATTCTGCTTCAAATGGGATGGAAAGGGACTTTCATGGAGAGGGACCATTCCCAGTCCTTTCCAAAAACCTCATTAGTTTTGCGGAAAGGGACCCTGTGGCAGATGGGGCAAGTACACAACACAGCACACCCCAACCACTGCAGTCATCATCTGTCAGCACTGAGAAGCCAATGACACCTGAGGAACCTCTAAACTGTTGAGAGCACCTGCTTTCAGACAGTGAGGAACTGGCTCCCTTGTCATGAAGGAGCATTGCAGTTTCCACTCTCAGCAAGAAGATGCAATACAGACATAGACGCTTTGCCTAGTTGGACTGTGAATCACCTTAAAATATTCCTCTTTCTTTTCTGCCACAAATTAGTCTTCACAAAGGGAAATATGTTATTGAACATATTAATTTGTTTTTATTTTCCCTTGTAGAAGCCTTACACTTGCAAAAATGCGATAAAACAATCCAGGCAGTGTATCAGTCTACAATGAAGTTCTCCCTTAGTACATTTGAAGATGTGAAGGCATATAACAGTGGTTAAAAGGATTTTCTCTTCCTCTGGCTAAGCACTAAATTATTCACATCATTTTGAAAAGCCTAACAAGGAAGGATAATTATTTACTCCACCTCCATGCTGAAGCAGCAGCAGATTTTGCACCAGAGCACAGAGAACAAGGACGGTCACCTGTTTGAAATTCAGGTTGTCTTTATTTTTGTTCATACTGAAATATTTGTATTTCAAGAAATAGCTGAATTTTGGGCAGGATGTCTGGTAGTATACTGTATCATGCTTTCCACTGACTCTGTGCTAAACTAAAACAAAGCTAAAAGCAGTACAGGGATGAGTCTTTTTCTCAATATCTGGAGAAAAAGGGCAGACCCACGGTAAGAGCAGGGTGAAGAAGGCACTCACCTCTCCTGCTGTTCTGGAGAAAGGGAACCAGAAAAGGGAGCAGGTTTGCCCAGGAACTGCTCGCTGCCCAGGCTGGTGGCAAGAAGAGGGCTCAGGGAAAGCCCTTAGACCCGGTGTTGCTCTCTGTTTCCCTCTCTGCTTCTTTCCCTTTCTTTAGAAATCTCTTTTAGCACATTTAAGTTCCCTTCACCCCCAATTTCCTATGGTACATCAGCAGTCTCTTTCATTTCCTGCTTTGCTGTATGATGGCTCTGTATGGACCACCCATCAGCATAACTGACATATTTCACTTCAGCAGTGCCTGCATTTTGGTGCTTGACAAAGTATAGATGTAGACCCATCGCAAACACTGCCTTCCAGGAGTCGTTCATCAGTGCTCAAAGGCCATGAAATCATTTTAGGTGGACAGATGCACTAATGACCCCTGATTTTATGCTGGACCTTCCAGCTATGCTATATTTGATGTCACTCTGTCTTGAAGCAGATCTTAAACGATGCTGAGTTTAATACAATTTTACTTTAAAGCAATCACCCCATAATTCTTGAAGTGTCATATTTTCAGCCATGGTTTAATTCACTTCATGGAGCTTTGGGCTCAGTAGCTTTAAATATAGGAGATGTCAGAACCTCAGTAATACATGTGCTTCAAAATGAATTACAGAAAAAATGCTTCAAGCTGCCAATTCACATCTAAAATACTCCAGAACAAAACAAGCCATAGAAATATGTCTAGATATTAGCTGAAACACTCTAGCTTTAACTCCTGGACCAGACCATGAGGATTGTTATCTATTTTTCTCTAATGTTTTCTTCCTTTCAAATGCTTGAGATCATCCTCTGTCCAGGCTTGAGTCTCTACAACTCCTATCCATAATCCTTTTCATGCAAGAAACTGCACCGTTTTCTTTCTGTTACTATTTTTAAACCTACTCACAAAATACAGAAATACCACTCTTTATTTTGCTCTAAACATGTGACTCTTTTTCTATTATTTTTGCATATAAATATATTTTTATAAATCCTTCCACTGCACACTCAAAAACCATGGATCATTGATGCCGCATTAAAATATCTGAACCAAAAAGACCTAGAACAATGGTACCAAGGTATGCAAGACTAGCCCCATGTGAATTTTGCCTTATTTTCATGATATATAAAGAAAAATGTTATTGTTCATGATAATGGCAATATTGTGTGTTGTGTTGGTGTGCCAGGTATGGCTTTGCACTTTGTTATCATGAGTCATTTGCAGTCACCTTTTAAAAGAGTATAAAATCTATTGATGAGAGTCACAGTGCCGTGCCCAGTGCCTCACCTGTCCATTGGATAAAAGTCATGTAGTTGAGAGGTGTAGATACATTTCTGGTCACCATAAATAACCAGTCCCTGGTAGAGCTAGTCAGAGACTCCACAAGAGGAGAAGTAATTGTCTGAATCATAAATGCTGCAAAATCTCTAAGTAAAAATGTTGCTACTGAAGAACCATCATTCATTAATAGAGATCACAATGTGCTTAGAGACAGCATTGCTGTCTGAACAAAAAACATGCACAAGAATTCCACTGTAGTGATCGCAATTTGAAACAGGTGAAATAAAATATATAGTTAAATAATCACAATATCTGGGGAAAAAAAAGGAAAAAAAAGATCAAAGGAGCTGCCAAAAGGATGAAATGGTTATAAGTGACCACAATACTGCTTAAGACAGTAGTGTTTCAGAGAAGGTGTGCATCAGCTAATAAGAAGAGTTTAAGAGATCAGTAAATTCTGGGATGTTCAAAGAGCAGTGCAAAAAAGTGAAAAAAGGAAAAAGGAGGAAAAGGCTCCAAAGACAGAAAGTTGTGTTCAAATACAATCTAGAGGAAAAAAAAGAAAGAAAGAAAAAAAAAAGAAATGCAAATCTAACCCATAACGTTAAAATGTCATACATTAGGCCAGGAAAGACTTCGAGAAAAACAACTTGCTAAATTTCCTTACAACTAAAAGTCTATGGGGCCAGTAGATATAATCAAGACACAAAAAAATGCATGAAGAATTGGAGGCCAAGGCTGAAAATTAATTCCTCACTCCAGCTTTCCTCACAGGAAGACTTAGGGAGGTTCTCACACTGGCAAAGAAACAATTTGGAGGAACTGTCTCGAGTACAGTGTCAATAAGAGATTTGAGAACAAATCAATAAAATGAGCAAATAAAGTGCATGGACTAAATAAAGTTGTAAAGAAATTCCAGTGGGAAATTGCCACACTATGAATTGTGGTATTTAATTTCAGACATAAACAGCAATGGAAGAATGAGAAGTGGCAACTATGGGGCAGGTTTTACTGCAGGATGCTGAAGAGGACCAGGAGTCACAAATCACTATGTGTAACATTTCAAGATGTGCAAAGTAGCAGGAGCACAGCTTCTCCTACTAAAGAACAGAATTAGTATACGTATGGACAAATAATAGGGAATGGCTTTTGAAAGGGCACTCTTGCCTGGTAAAACTTTTACAGTTATCAGTGATGCAAGAAAGCTGGCTGATACAGCACATGTAGATTATGTTTAAACTAGCAATATGAGAATCTTTCAGCATCTAGGAACGCACATTAGATGAAACCAAGTGAGAATCAACAGACCATCTTATGTGAGGCTCAGTGTTTGGGTTTTTTTTCGCTCCAGGTGCCCAAATGGATGACCAGGGATAACAAAATGAGGCTGCATCAGAGAGCATAGTGTCCAGTGGATGTGGAGCCATGCTACGCATGGTTTTCAAAGGCTTTGGTGAAGGTCTTTCAGCAGGGTCTACTAGGGAAATGAAACTGCTATGGAGTAAAAGAGGATATCTCCTATGGACCAGTTAAAAGAGAGGAGGCAAAAGGCTGGAATAAATGTTTAAATTTCACAGTGGAGGGAAGTCACAAATACAGTTCCTCAGAGATGTGCTCTGGACTCTGGGCTTTGAATAATGGATCTACACCAGCTAGAAAAGAGTGGCTCGTAAGGTGACAAAGTTTGCTGATAATAATGAATCTTTCAGGGGAGTAAAAACAGTGCAAAGAGTTGCAGAGAGATCTTATGATACTGAGTGAATGAATGACAAAAAAGCAGGTGAAACTTAACTGAATTCAACACTGATACATTTCACAGGGGAAAATGAAACTATGTCCTAAATTTACACATGCAGTGATGAACTAGTTAGCTCAGAAACTAGCTCTGTTCTGACTCTTCTTCAGAAAGATTGGCTCCAACAGGACCGTGATCAGAGCTAAACATCTGATGCCTAATCTCCCTTTCTTTACTTGATTTTAAACTTGCTTTTCACTAGTTAAACCAGCTTTGATTTAAGCCAGTGTGTAAGAAGAAAATAGATGCCAGAACATTGTTGCATATAAAAAAAATTGTAGAAGTGGAATATTAAAAGAGTCAAAGAACCCTCAGTAGACTCTGTAGTTGTCCTACACCTCAAGATTCAGCAAGACTCTCTAGTTTTTCATTTGGTCTGTGAGTTTACAAGTAGTGTCAGGATTTACAGTTACTTAAACGAGGTGTGTATTCAGTACAGAAGGAAGCAATGCAGCACTGTAGAAGCAATGCAGCTTTGTAGGAGGAGATTTACTGCAGCTTCTTTCAAGGGACTAAGAAAGTAAATAATTACTTTAGATTTTGTGCTTCTGCAAATTTTGAAAAACAGTGTATCACAGCTGTGCAGTACATACCATCTGACTCTCTGATACCATAGGTGCCGATTTGTAAAGGTTGGCCTGCAAAAAAGGTAAATATATACAGTATTACATACAATATCATAGCAATTATAGTGATGACAGAAGAAAAATCCGTGGACAGCAGTATGCTTAGGTACAGCAGCTTTTACCACTGATGCAGTGACATGCAATCAGTAAGAGAAGTTAAAATATTGTCATTTCCAGATTATTTCTAGGTATAATCAAATAGGAATGCCTGTTGTTAAAATTTTGGGAATACCTTTTTCCAAGTGTAACAAAATTTCACTTTTTCATCTTGATCTAATCTTGAAATGTAAATCCTGACATTTCTGAGCCTGCCATTGTCTGTTAATTTGCAGCATCAATGTTATTGACACTATCAATTGTATTGGGAGCTCAGTCCTCCTTTCTCATCCTTCTGACTTTACATGATGAAAACCAGAACAATCCTACCCAAGCATTACTTTTTTTTTTTTTCTGAGTATACATTGAACAGCAGAAGCCCTGTTTTCCAGATCAAGGGTAAACATGATGAATGCAAAGTATTTGTGTGTGCATGTGAAATAGCCATGTGCCACCCACTTATTTGCCCACACAGTGCTAAGATTCAGAATTTCTGGTGCATTGATCCCTCCAATAAATTCCTTCAAGCTCTGTAAGAGTTCCAGTTGATAACACAGTGTTTTTGTACAGATAACATGCCCTTCCTTGATGTGGGTGTGATTTGGAGGCCCTGAGACTCTAAAATGTGAATATTCTTCAGTATGGTTGTAAAAAAAGTACTAGATGCAATGGTTAGATGTTATAGCTGTAGCAGAAGACAAGTCAGTGCCATTACAGCCTGCACCCTCTGCAGAAGGACCACTACAGTTGGATTTTTATCAACCCAACTATATGTTTCTCTCACCATTTCAAGCAGAAAAGCAATTCCAACATGTTTGGAGAGGGAAGAATATGCTCTTCCTTTGTTCCGCTGTGACAAAGACCTTGCAGAGATTTGGCCACAGAACTCTGGACGTGGTCTCCCAAGTGCTAAATAGAGATGTTTAATCATTCCCTGGACCTGTTGGCTCTGCTTCTGCATTGGTGGTGAGAACAGGGTCGTCACGAGTTATGGTGGAGGACTGTGCTCCTCACTGAGAGCACTCACATCTCTAAACAAGACACTGGTGGAGGAAACATTTGATTTAGCACTAAATCTACAAGAAGTACATCTTCTGCCCTTGACAGAGTAAACCAGAGTTTTTACTAGTGGTTACTTGCATACTAGAGACTCTCTTTCGTACTGTCAACCAAGTGTGATGACCAATCTCATTGAGAGCTGAAAGACATCAAAGCACTTCAGAATGATCTACAGATACAAGCAGGTTGGAATTAAATATCTCACTTTAGTGGTGCATATTAAGAGTAAATCTCATTTCAAAGGAGTTACCTGAAATGTATATAAGCACAGCAGACCACAGATTCATAAGCGTTACTTATTTCTGCATGTCTGTGTACATTTTTAGCTGCTTCATGTTCTCTCATTTGTTCACTTGTATGTCATGATTATAACACTTAAAAAAGACTTTTTGAGAACTGTCAAGAAGAGCAAAAATGTCAACATTATGCAAAGTAATTATTCCAATTAATCATGAGAAATTATTTTTAAAATAGTTGTAAAGGGGCTAAATGACAAAATTATAAATTTGCTAGAACTTGAAATTAAAGCTAAGAAAGCTTTCGTTGGTGTCAGTAATTGTATGGAAACACAATGACTATGTATGTTAGGGCACTCAATAGCCATAAAATAATTTATTTAGAGAATTATTATACTATTATATTATTATTACAAATCAGCAGTATCAGCCCTAAAGCCAACAGAGATGCACTATTATAAAACTATTATACACTCTCTTGCTAGTTGTACAATCATTTACATCTTTACTGGCATAAGAAGACAAAAAGTAATTAAGCAAAGGGAGATCTGTGCCATTTTAATTGTTAAATGGCAGGCTATTTCAACATATTTGCATAATTTACTACTCCATATAACCTACTGAAGTCATTAGTAATATTACCATGTGTGCATGTGTACACATTTATATGTATGTGTGTTTATAAATAATACTTCAGCATGATGACAGATTTTCCTATCCCTGACTTATAAACAAATTAAAGCATTTCTTTTAACCAAAAGCACTCTCAAAGCAACATTTTGACAAGTGTCTCAATTTCAGACATCATGAATACAAAAGGATTAAGAAAATTATATTACTAAATTACCATTTTAATTCATTCTAGTAAAATTAATTCAGTTGCATAAAGTAAAAGCCTACTTCTAAAAGAAAAAGAGATTTGCAAAAAAAGGATGGCTGAAAATCATTACTCCAAGACAACTCACGTGAGACTCCACAGACCTCCTGGGGAACTCGCAATTTGATATTATGATAACAAGTGTCGGTACAATACTCATTTCCTGATTCTTATCGGAGACGCTGTTAGATTGACTTAAAGTAAGCACCTTGTTTCAAAACAGATGCCTTGTACCTACTATGAAGAAATGTTGGCCTCTGGACTATACCTCCTCTAATGAGCAAAAGTCAGCACACACAGAGACTAAGGAACAGGTTCTTTCCAGTTAACGGTCAGCACACTCCCTTGCATGCTTTGGTCCACACCAACTACTGCTCTTCCAGACAGTTCTCCATTGTAGTCTGCATGGTAGCATGGAGCACGCTGCTCTTGGTGAGCTGAAGGGATGAGGCCACCCTGGGTCTTGTGCTGGGCTGGGGGGCTCACTATGAGGGGACAGAAGTGCAAGGGGAAGAGAAGACAACTCTATGGAAAATCACCTCAGTGTGCCCTCACCCTTAGGGCCAGAGGACAAGCCACTGCCTGGTTTATTAGCTGCGACAGAAATAGCCCTTGTATGTCCTACCACGGAAGTAGCGCAAGAGAAGGGGAAAGAGATGTGATGTATGGGGACTGTTAGGGACACCCGGCTTGTCTCTCAGGAGACTCTGCTGCAGAGTGCAGCAACAGCAGAGTCCAAGAGAGCCTGGACCCACCAAGTTCAGCCACCGCAGCACAGCCTGGAGACCACAGTCTGTTTTCTGACATTCAAAAAATTCAACATGCTGGTACAATTTATGGGAAAGGCTAGCCTCCCAATTATCCTCTGCATTATGCCCAAAGGTATTTTTAAATATTGATTTGTTTAATTTACCTAGAAAGTTCCAGAGGAGATTGGGAAGGAAGAGTTTGTAAGAGTGATTTTTCTATGCCAGCAAAGAAAACCTGGGCATATGTTGGATGCCTGAATTTATGATATATGTCAGCCACAGTTTTGGGAGCTGGAGACCTGCACTGGAGTGATATTAAATATACTCTGTTCTCACAGACTACTTCTGAAACACACTCTTTTATTTCATTAAAAAGCCCTCTTCCAATATCCTTTCTAATTAGTATGAGCCAGCACAATCTGTCTAGTAAAAATCACAGTATGCAATAAAATATGCATACCACCACATTCAAGAAGCAAAATTGAATTGATCAGTCAAGCATTGTTCTGGCATAAAACTGGAAGGCCTCTATTGTTTTGCCAACACTGCTTTGATTTGAGGTTCAATAGAAATGCTGAGTGATGAATAGTAAGCAGAGATTTCTTACCACATGACTAGATGAGTTGTAAGTAAAATATGGAACCTGCAGTAACTGTGTGTGCTAGTAAGAATTAAAATGTTAATTGGGTATAATGTTTCAATAATTGAACAGATGACTCAATATAGAGATTTTCTTTATTTGTTGGAATGTGTGTATATGTGATAAAACAGCTTCTATTCATCTAAGGATAAACTATGGGGTTTCAGCCAGCTCTGTATCTTGGAAAGAAAAGTTTGGGTCAACCCCAAATTCTGATGGATAGGCAAGAACTAAAGGACTTCTACCAAAGCAAGTGTCCTACAGTGCAGGCTGAGTCCAAACAAATGCACCCTTCAGCACCTGTAACAGTCTGTTTACTAAATAGCTGAGGTCTTGCCCCAGTCTTGAAGCAAACAACAAGAAAGAAGTGTGTAAAGAAATTAATTTTAACATAATATTCACACAGGTAAAATTATCAATAGACATCGCACTGAAGAGATTCCAGCCATGGGAATACATCTCAAGTCTCAATTGCCAGTGCTCTAACACAGTCATTTCTCTGTACTAGTCAACACCTCATGTCGTGAGTAGATGCCTGTGCAGATTCATCCAGTGTTGTAGCAAGAGCAGACAAATTAGACATTTCTGCATGCAAAATGTAGAGTAATTATAACAGTACTTACATATCTGGTTTCACGCCCAGCTGCTCTCTGCAGTGTTGTTGAAATCTTTTAAAAATAAATAGGTATATTAAGAGCAAAGAAGAGTAACTCAAAGAGAGTTTTTATCATTGTGACAACTTATTATTTACTCAAATTCAAGAAAACTTCAGTTTTCCAGAAAGATTTATGAGATACATGAGAATAAGGTGTGTTAAAGTTTTGCTTGGTATGTTTACTGTAGAAAATATTGTTTCATTTTTACTGCTCAAAAACATTGACCCCACTCTATTGAGGATGGTATTTAAATTATCTCTGCGAACTCTCATAACAAAATGCTTATTAGTAGATAGCCACAGATGTGGTTGCCCCATGTAATTTAAGTTAAATTTGCTCACAGAATAACCTGAAATGGCACTTTTCCACATTCTTATTTGCAATAACTTTCTTTCATCTGAATAATCCATGCTGTTTCTAAGGCATCTACTTATACACTCTTTTTTCCTTCCTGTCTATGACTGTCTTGTACCCTCATTTTAAGCACTTTACTTTTTTGTTCTGAGGTCCTCACAACTTTTAGCTCGGTCCCTATGCTGCATCCTGTTAAACTCACCTTTTGCCCCCTTTATTTGGTTTCATGACTGCTAACAGATGCCTTCCGTTTGGTCAAGGTTCAATTCTCACTTGCCCAAGGAAGTAGGTTTTGGATGCTATAACTCAACTTAGTAGCAGCCTTTTAACCACTTCATATTCAGTGCAGGCATTGGAAAACATTCCCTCAATAACAGCCTGCCTGCTTCTTTGGCTACTATAATGTTTCTATCTTTCAGCTGCCTGAAGTTTGATTCACCACTGCGTGCTGGTTGGCAGAAGTCATTTCAAAAATGAAAATTAGATTTGAAGTGTCTACTGAATATAGCCACTAAGGAATGCTGGGTCTGTGCCCTATTTTTGCATGGTGGACTGGACATTTTGCAGGATATTTTGAATGCATTAACTTCTTGATGTGTTCCTCATCCAAAAATCCCTTTCCTCCTGTTCCCAGGTGGATTTATGCCATTTTCACTTTCCTATAGCTTCCACAACCAACTTAAATTTACCTGGGGCAAACTGAGTACAGGACCCTCTTCCCTTGGTTATCCATCCTTCTGAACCCTGAAGGCATGTCAATATAACTTAGTGAAACCAGAAGTTTAACTCTGGTATAATAAGTTACCCCTACCTCTCATTACCTGTTTCTGAGTTCTCCAGGGAAAATGGATGTAGCAGACATCCCCCTCCTGTGAGGGCTCATTAAAAGGAAATCAGCACTTAAGAGCAAGTCTACTTATTCATTTCATTATCCCATTATTTGAAAACCAATGATGAACATTAAAAAAAAATGTTCTGACAGATGTTTCCAATCATTGAAGCTAGAAACATTGGCTCCTCTGTAGTAAGGACACATAGAAGGGATGAAATCTGGGAGATGGCCAGAGACCCTGCAATATAGAAGGCAAGGTATGAAGGATTTCTTCCTTGTGGATCCTGGCCTCTGAAGCCTTAATAAACATTTTCTCTTTCATAATATAACTCCTTCTGACTTCAGGAAAGCATCCTGCAACAAAGAATGCACTGACTCCAGAGCTACGGTTCTGTCCTTCCATGTCTTTTAAACTACCAGACACCTCTACTGATGTTGCATCTCTCAGCTGTAGCCTTCTGTTGCCATAGCCATAGGCTCTATTGTGATCTTGCTTGCCTTGATATCAACCTGGAAAGAGCCCTTGCTGTGCGGGTGGGCTTGTTCACCTACCTTGCCAACATCTGACTCCGTGCTCATCTGCAGAAAACTTGGAGAAGACTCGCATCGACGCTGCAAAATTATTTTCAACAGAGAACAGACTTATTAATGACAAGATACAAAAGGAAAGGAAGAGAAAAAGTCAATCCCACATACTGATGGGTTACCATAGTCAACGGGTCCTGCAGGACTTGATCAATGACAGCACAGAGCTCTTCTGTTTGTTGTCTGAGATGGGCAGGGGAGCACATCTGAAAAAGGAGGATGGATCTCTCAGTTAACCTTTGCTTTCTGTTTTCAAATAGAGATTTGGAAGATATATAACAGCACTACCTCTGAATGGGTGTCCAAAGCAGTGCCTTCAGTCACGCTAGCAGTTTTGGTTGGCTCTTCTAATGCCTGCAATTCAAAAGACTTTGGTGTGATACTGAGTTCAAAATTTTAAAAAACCAGAAAGCATATACTTTTTGCAATAATGTGTTTCCAAAGATGGCACTTCCTGTTTCAGCATGGAATGATGGAAAAAGAAGAAATTACAGGCCTCATAAGGTTCTTCAGGCTACCAGCTTCTGATTCTGAATTAGAGGGGGCTTTGCAGAGAAGGAGAGAGAGTATTCAAGCCAGGTGATTTGCCTTTACTTTTAGAGATCAGGAACTACTGGTTTAAATTGCCCTCTCTTTTGACAATGCCCCCCTCCTTGGCAGTAAATCTAACACAGGGAATGTGCGCCATGAGCAGCAGGGGGTTCGGGGGCTGCCCGCCGCGCATCCTCGGAGGAAAGCCACCAGCTGTAGGTAGGTGGACAAGGCAGGGGTCCACGCATGCAGGAGGCCCTTTCTTTTCCTCCAGTAGACATTTTCTTTGAAAAGGGCCTCCTATTTAAAGAGGATGGTGATGCCACATTGCAACAAAAACGGTGCTTGACATTTTTGAATTTCAGCCTGAAATCAGAAATGTATAAAGCAAAATATGTGCAATAAATATGTGATATCACATTAAGCTGGTATGCAACCTCTCCAAACCAAAACACAAGCTTCTTGTGCTTCAACATACTTGCCGCTTTCCTACACCCATACTTGGAGCAGGTTTGAGAACAGTGGGAATCAGTTTGCTGATCCCTCCACTTTATCAGGCAACTCAAAAACACCCTCAAAAGCCAAACTCCAGTGCTCAGTTCCCTTTTCATCTTCGTCCAGAGTCTGTGAGGCACACTCTCACTGCCACCACCCATTTTTGCTTTGAAGTGATTTTCAAATAGACCCCGTGCCGAGACCAAAAATTACTCTGGAAGCCTGCTGATGTGTGAAGCTGGACTACAGGGGAGGGACCCGCAGGGTCTGTGGATTTTTTGTTTAATACATTATGCCTTTCTGCAGTTTAATTTTTCTACTTATTTGAAAAACATAAATGATAATAAGAGAAAAAAGAGCATTCCAGTAAAGCACTTTTACATGCATGTGGGATTCTGTGAGAATGGACAGATCCCAGTGAGATATGAGGGATGACGGCTGCCACTCACAGAAGACATACATGGAGCTGGGAGAAAAACAGCAGAATCTTTTAAAAAAAGAAAAAGAAAACAAGCATATACTTAAGTAATTATTTCTGAGTTTAATTTTGCTAAGTACAATTTTTTTTTCTTTCTTTGTCCAACTACTGGCAGCATATATCTATCTATGTGTAACTGAACAGTTAATTACAATTTATTTTTCATATTATTTCAATACCATGCACAAAGGATCCTGCACAGAAGCACATTTATGGAACACCATCTCTTCTATCAGAAAGTACAGTAAGAAGAAAATGAAGAGTAATTTCCTTCCAAACAGGTTTTTCCCCTCCTCTCCAGCTCTAGACAAACCTACTGGCCTTGAAGTAGTTGTAGTTCAAAAGGAAAAAAATAAAAGAATGATTGTTTCTGACATACAGAAATTAATGTAATCTTTTCCCAAGACAGAAGATGGAAAGATAAATAGTCTTTCTCATCTCTGTTGTCTCATCGCTATTACCCAGCTAAATTCTCAGATCAACATACAGTCCTATATAAGAGAAGGGCTCAGCTAAAGAGTGCTCAGCACTACGTTTAAGTACTGTGTTCCCAGTTCAGCTTCAGTCAAGATTACACAAAATGAAGTGATAAAATGGAGTAGAAGAGTCATTCCAGTACTTGTTAGGGCCAGGATTGTGAAAGCAGCCTGTTGTAGAAAGATGAGATGATGAGTCTGAACGTGAGTTAGGAAAACCAACAAATTTTAATCAGTCACAGGTCTGGAATGGAGAAATTGCTAAGCTTCTCAAAACCTCCAAGAAACCAGTAGGGTAATGAACATAATAAAGTAATTGTTAAGAAAAACGACATGTTTCTGTTTCATATTCACTTCACAAGAGCAGTGGGAGAGAGTAAACACAATCAAGGGTAAGAAATAACTACCCAGAAGATACCAAGGAGTGTTTCTAGAGGAACTACAGCCACATCCACAAGTCTCTCTTCAGAACCAAGACTCTGGATATTTTAAGTACCAAATATCCATCAGTTTCAGTAGAAATTGGGTCCCAAAATTTTTGCATTTTGAAAAAAAAATTCAGGTGAGCGCAGCACCAAGGTCTATGTCCACAGTCCCCCTGAGATACAGTCACCATGTAGGAGCCATACTAGAGAAGGCTGCTGTGTTCTCCCTTTTTGAACCTTTGGGGAAGGAAAATTCTAATCTTCAAAGTGATTAATCTAATTTCTTTCACTGCTTTATCTCTTTTTTTTTCTTTTTTCTTTTTTAGCCCAAGTCCTCCAAAGAAAGAGAACAGAGAGAACTAGATTTTAGGCATCCCTATCACCTCTACAAAGAAAAAATGCACTGCTTAATCTATTGTCAGCTTTTCAAAATACAACTCAACTTTTTTTCCAGCAGTGCCTTTTTTTTTTTTTTTTACATTTCCACACAGAGAAAAATGTGAGATTAAAAAAGTACGACTACCACTTCTGAACTCATCACTGGAGTTATCATGCAATAATGTTATGATTAATTTAAAGCATTAGTGCTATCTACAGTACTGTTGATTAGCACTATCAACAGTATTCAAGCTTCACTTCCTATGCTGATGGTCTAACAATATTAAAAGTGGAACATTCCTATTTAGGCATTCAAATTTTTTTATTATATGTGAAAAACAATAGTGGGACCACAGTTCAAAAAAGAGTGCAATTTAGAGAATTAAAATGTATTTGTGACAGAATTTAAATGTTCAGATGAAATAACTAGCTGCTGAACCACTAATTTTTTCCTTGCAAAGGGCAACTTTGGGGGTGTGATGCATATATGTCATTGACGTCAGTGATGACTACAACCCTTCCCTCCTCTTTCCCCCGAGCTATTTCATTGCTAAATCTGTATCAGAGCTGAAAGGATACTGGTAAATGATCCGAACAGGATCTTCAATATTTTTTTAGAAGAATGAAAGCTCTTAGCAACATACAGGAAATACTGAACATTGTTTCATCCATCAATGAACCACATCAATAGCAGGAGAAAAACCAAATATTGTAACCTAGATCTGACACAGCTTCCTTCTTACTGTATTGTGAAAACCCTGGGCTGAGGAAAAGCCAAGCAGTTTCTTCTTCTTTTATTTCTCTTGCACATTTTCCCCATCAACATCTTTTCCTAAGCCCTCAGCATATGCAAAAAAAATCCCTCTGTATAACAGAACTTCACATACCATAAGCTCCTTTAACTTATTCCTTGAAGATCCTGGGAGATGATACTGAAAAGACCTGACTACTTTTCCTCTTATAAAATAATTAATACAAAAAGTTGCAAGGCTTTTGAAAGGAAGAGGGAGCTCATAGCCTGCTCCTACATTGGCACACTTGGTTATTATTACAGACAAATTACGTCTTTTATCACTCCACAACTGCGCAAACTGTTTCGTTTCTTTCTTACCACTACTTATTTATCTCTAGCCTTGAGAAGCATTTTGACATGAACACGTAATCTGGATGCAAGAAATTCACCTAGTAAGAGCACACTACAAGTACTTGGGGAAAACAAAATCTTTTTTTATCAAAATATTCTTAACAAAGTGTTGTCAGAAATGCTTTCCAGGTCCAGAAAGCTCCTGACGTGCTTGATAATAGCCAATGGTCCAGCAGATAGATCTACCATCTGAGAGTGGGAAAAATTGGCTTGTAAATTTCTGCTGTATGATTTCAAGGAGCGACAAATCTGCATTTGCCATGATCAGTCCCTAAACCTACGGATGTTTGATAATACAATAGGTAAGAATTCCCTCGGGGCAAGAATTTAAAGCTGGGTCTCCAATGTAGCAGATCGCTGCCATATTTCCTCAGTTGCATTTCTTGCTTTTCATGAAAAAACAATCCACTCTCTCTTTCCTTCTGCATGAAGAGGAAAATGCTTTTTCTTTTTTTCTTTTTTTCTTTTTTTCTTTTTTTCTTTTTTTCCTCCACAAGCAAAATATACAGCACTGCTGGCAATCTGCTGTGTAGGTGATGGGATGCAATTACTAGGTCTTTGGCATTTTCCTAGAAGTGTAACATCATATGGAAAGGCTGTTATAGACTCTCCTGAAGTTGGCCAAATTGCATTGCGACAAGAGAAAATGTGAAGAACAGTCATAAACAGACAAAATCAATAACCTAAGATATTTATTATTTAAGACTGAGGATTTTTTCTACATTTATTTAAAATTGAAAAAATAGTTCTCTACTTGCAATTAGTCGATAAATACTAGCCAGATAAGTCAACAGTGCTTTCTGATACTGTTCATTCTCTTCAATCCATAGCCAGTTATACTTAGTGCTTTTCAGAAGACTTGGTAAGTGTGGGATAAGCCTTGACTGTGAAGCGGGTGTGCTTCATCACACACCTCATCATCCTGGTTTCACCACAGTTCAGACTGGGGGAAGTCTGAGCAGAGCATTTGCAGCACCTCTCCCCCACCCAGGTCTGCATGCCCAGGTTTCCTTCCCATCAAAATGATGCCCAGATAAGAGAATTTCAACCCAATCCGCATGCAGAGGGGGTGTGTATCTGTACAAACACAGCAAACCAAAATTCGCTTGCACAGACATTGCTGTAGACCAAAGACCGCAGAATTGTTAAGAGAAGACTTTTGGTTTATAATTCAAAGGTGTCCAACAGTTTTTGAATTACATCTCAAATCTGGCATAATTCTGAAGATGAAGTAGGATGTGGTTTAAGAGACTGTCTAGTTAAGGTTAAGAATTATTCTGTTGCTCCCTGAAATAAACTCTTCATCACTATCTATTTTGACCGAAAGATATTTTTATAGATATTTGATAAATGCAATCTCTAAGTTATAGATGCATTACTTTTTAAATACTATCTGATTAGGAATGGAATTTTGAATTAGACTGTGATCATATCCATATAACTGTAGAAGCTATACAAGAGTGAGTGTCAGTAGAGCGGTGACTCACTGACTCAGCGTTAATAAGGCCAGAAGGAGCCACAGTGATCACCTAGTCTGACCTTTTCTTTAAACCACAGAACTGCCTGGAATTACTGTATGAAGTGCCAGAAAAGTGTCCTGTCTTGATTTTTCAATTTCTGTGATAAAGAGCCCCTTTCATTCCCCGGAAATTTTTTGTAATGGTTAATTAATTCTTTCTGTTAAACTTTTGCCTTATGCCTACATCAAACTTGTCCAGCTTCCTCTTCTAGCCAGTGGATCCTACCATCTGCTGGGCTGAAGAGTTTATTAGCACAGTCTGTGGACCTCCCCTATTGCTGTGAATCTGTGTGGCTATGATAGCGCTACTGACTGACCATGGTTACCACCACCTCGTTATCACCATCTCTGCACTGTGGAGCTGTGCCCTTGCTGGTGAGGACACTGTCCTGCCAGCCTTGCCATCACCCTGGTTCCCGGTTTACCTTCCCTGTGGAGAAGCCTGCTCTTGCTGCTCCCTGACAGAGCCTGACCATGCTAAGGATAAGTCCCTTTGAAAGTTTTTGCTCTTCTGGCTGTGAAGGTAGTTACAGTCCAGCCTTCCAAGAGATATCCTGGATTGGGCTTTTTCTGAGCAGAGCACAGGTGATGCGAGGAACATCAGGTTCATACAAACTCAAACAGCTGGAGAGCATGCCAGTTATGAGATTTGATGAGATTAAGCCCCTTCTGGGCTTGCCAAAGTATACACATAAATAGTCAATAAGCCTTTTCTTCTCTGCTAATAAGCACAGATTTGAACAACTCGCTT
Organism: Pluvialis apricaria; assembly: GCA_017639485.1. Lineage (NCBI taxonomy): Eukaryota > Metazoa > Chordata > Aves > Charadriiformes > Charadriidae > Pluvialis > Pluvialis apricaria. The sequence continues at coordinate 102,995,512 of CM030009.1, forward strand.
TGAGTAAGAGTACTGGAGGATAAGAAGAACATGTTCTAGAAAAACCATTAAGATGATGATAACCTAATGATTTCATAAGAAGACATTGAAAAATGCTGGCTGAAATTAAAGTGTCTACGAACACATAAAAGAAAAAATTGACTTGAGAAAAAAAGTTAGACACAAGGAGACAATTTAGAGGCAAAGTGTTGTGTCTTACATGACATATCAATGGCAGTTTTCTGTCATGTGATCTAATTAATACTGCATATGAATTGTCACTAGGATCACCCATATCACAGTTCTGACTAATGTTATTTAACATGACCACCCAAATTAAATAATATAATTACTCACACAGTGGAAAAAGTTGACTTCTGAGAATGTGCATTTCCAGATCAATCGCATAGCAAACCACTTTTTTAGCACTTTAGGCAGATGACGTATTCCTAACCATGCATTCAGCCCAGAAATACCTGTGCCTTGCAGATATTATGTGCCTTCCTTCCTCACTAAACAAGAAGCCATTCAAAAACTTCTCCACATAAACATTATTTTTATGCTAATAAAACTTCACTTATGTAGTTAAAATCTTATTGTCTTGAATGTCTTTCTTTTTAATCCAGTGCACAAAATGCATTGTATAAAACAGAAGGATCATAATTACTGCCACTGAGCTGCAATGTAGCATGAGTTCCTTCCCGGTTCCCTCCTCAATATTTTTGAGGAGAATACTTAGATATTAGGGCTTGGTACAATGGGGCCTGTGTGTGCTATTGTGACTCCTTCACGCTTCCTTTAAGAGCCATACTCTAAATGCATGTCAGCTAACACAACAGAACTAGTTTAGGAGCATAATTAGCTGCTGGTACAGATCAACAGGAGATTATTTTCCATAATTCCCAAGATGAGAGAAAGCATGTAGTCAGGCCATGCTGAAACACACGGTTTACAAAGTAAATTAGTCAAGAGCCTCTCCTGAAGGCAAATCCTATTGCATAAAATTGATTTCTTATTAGTTTTACATGACTGAGCTTTCGCTACTGAAGGATACACCAAGGCTAGCATTTTCAATAAAGGGGTGGATAACCAAAAGTCTATCTAAAGACAGATAGCTGTTGAGTCATTACTTTTTCTACAGATACTGGCATTAGATTGTACAACTAAGTTTTAAGTACTGGGGATAAGCAACATGCATGTTGCGAGTCAATGCCCGAGAGAGCATCAGCCACACCACCAAAAGGAATCCCTTTTCTTCTGAAAAAGTGCAATCAGATGGCTGACATTAACCCACCAGTTCACATCAGGAGTGTGCTCTCAGCATGAATACTCTGCTCAGAGTCACCTACCTGGCTTGGTTTGCAAAGTGGCGCAGTCTTATAAATTTATAAACTGGATGCATTTCAGATTAAGTCAACCATGAAGCGGCACTTCAGGAGCCCACCAAATGCTTCCAGCCACTAACAGCCACTCTGCCCAAACAAAACCATCCCAAAATACATTCTGTAGGGGTGTAGGATCCTCTCCATCAGCTATTTTCCTCTACTGGGCCATAGAAACTGGACCACATTGCATGCTAAAGCAGACATAACCTTCATTAGTGTATTCAAGACTTAAGTAAGGGAAGGATCAGGTTTTATGCAAATAATTAAAAAAAAATCCTTCAAGATTAAAAGAACGGTGGAAAAAAAAGCGATGTCCCTTTTTTGGGGAAAAAAATATCTTATTTGTAGCAGTTAACTGATAACTACTAGATCACAATCAGTAATATTTCAAGGACAAAATTATCATCTTCAAAACTTTTACACAGTTAAGTTCACCCTCTCCAATGTCTTTAGGCTCTGCAAACTTCTAGTGAAATCAACTGAGCTGTGCATGTGAATACATATTTAAATAGGTAGTTAGGAATATTTAATCTTACAGAAATTAATCAGAGGTTAAGTTCTTGAACTAGGTCCTGAACAGAAAGATTTTTCTGATAAAGCTAAAAACTGGATGTCAGGGTGATTAATCATGTCTTTAAGCATATAAGACACATAGTTCATTGCTCATCACTGAAAATTTTTGTTAAACTTAGTGGGCTATTCTTTTGTGCAAAACTAATTTGGGAAAAAAAAATTAAAAATAGACGTTGGTAGATAGTTTGAACCCTTCAAGCAAAATTTAAATTTTCAATTGACTTCCAAAATTGCATTATCTAAATAAGGACTATACAAGCCAGCCTTTGTTGGATGTGTCTTTGGTAGTAAATAAATGCACTAAAGACTGTTTTTCAGATCTATCATCTCACCCTACAGAAAAAGATTGTTACCCCAAACTACGTAGTGGGAACAGACCCCTGACCCATGCTAACTGTTGAAGTGCTCAGGGAAATTGTTTGGGAGCATAGCAGTTAACAGAGGCCAGTGCAATGGCCAGGACCATTCTCAGTTTAACAATACAGCTGGTCAAGTTTGTGTACCTTGGGATGTTAAATTTGCTAGTATAACCATAGCCACTGAATAATCATTAACTGACCAAGACCTACAGGTCGGTGAGTCCCAGAATAGCAGTGCTCCAGACACTTTCCAATAACAAACCAGACTTTGAGACTTTGCCATAAATGGCAGTCCTTTAGGACACTTTTTTTTTTTTTATTTACAGTAAATTTATTTGCAGAAATTCAGATTAGTGAAGTCTTTGATCTTCAGTGGAAAGTGGTTGACCCTGAAAAATGGTTGGCATTATAATCCTGAGCAGTTAGTTCCCAGAGCTTACATTCTGCAATATCCCCCACAGAAATGTCAGAATATGTACATATAGTTGAATGGTCTCAAATTTACAACGCAATTCCCATGTCTTTGAGCAAACACTAACCTTCTGTTCCATAAGTAATGTGTTTGTAGGGATTGCTGCAAATGCCTTGTAGCTTGTCTTGATCTTGTACTGCTAAAAGGGTAAACCAGAAAGCAGGAGGAGAAGTAAAACAGGGTAGAAGAGGGAGAGGGAGAGAGAGGGAAGAGAGGGGAAAGGTACGACAGAATGAAAGACATTCCAATTGTCTTGCAGACACGTTGCAACAATACAATGCTTACATATTACCTAGGAAAGCTCTTTCTTAAAGAAAATCTAGTGTTTCTGTTAAGATTTTAAAGGACTTTTTAAAGGACATCTTTTGGTTTCAGGAATGAAGTAGGACAAAGTGAAATCCTTGTACCAGCTTATAACTTCCAAAGTGATTTTGACCATTTTCTGCTCACTAATCTCCTTAAATGAATATCAGGAGAGGCTGTGAGTTTTTTCCAAATTTGCTTGTGATTTGAAATGATAATGCACAGCTACATCTGCTGATACATACACCTCAACAACTGCTGCTGTGTGGTGTGATTCTGGACCACCAAATTAGAGGAATTTCTGTGATTGGCTTTAATGAGACTGATTAGGATCCTTAAATGATGAATTACTTGCGTTAGTGCATAGATCATTTAAGTCATGTCACAGCTTTTCATCTCCTGAATAAGTAACTCTACCACCCAAACAAATATTTCAAAACAAGTATAGGAACTTTCATGTTCTAACCAAGCATACAGAACTGACAATCTAAACCATATAAAATGCATGGGTTTGGGTACAAAAATTCTAACATGAGACTTAAAAATTATTCTTTTTAAACAATTTATATTTTAGACTACATTAGCTTGCCCAGTTATTTTTAACTCTTTAGAAACCATACTTTCTACATTTTCTTTACAATTATGGAGGTTAAATTCAGTAATTTTTAAATGATTGAGGAGACTTTTTTATACTTGCATGAGTTCAAGAGCTAGAATTCTTGATCACATGACTGCTGGAATTTTTTTTTTAAACAATTAAATGGGGATTCGCTACATTGTTCCCTTTTCAGCAACATTCTAATAAAAAGTCATAAATTCACACAATAATAGTGTTTTAAGTTATTGACTGATTATTTCTCTGGTAGTCACACAGAAATAAATTTACTTGTTAATCAGTGTAGGTTTTTTAATATACTGCTGTCTGCAATAGTGAATACTGGTCATTATAACAGGCTGAGCAGCACGCTGTACTTTATGTCATTCTTTTGTCACTTTTTTCTTTATATCTCATAAAAGTCTTGATGACAGCAGAGAGGCCAAAATTTTAATTCAGATAAGAGAAACTTATATCATCCTTGCACCTCTCTTGATATATTGTAGGACACTACCTTTTAATTCTTTCTGTACATAATATTATGTTCCTTTCAATTTTACTTTTAGTCAAAAGTTGGAAACTGACAGACATTCAAGAAGTCAATAATCATAATAATCATATTAAATGAACGGTCTGACAAAGCAGATGAATGCAAATGCTGGAAAGGCACTTTTTTTCTTCTTTTTTTGGGGGGGGCTAATTTATGTGAGATTTAGTGATTCTAACTTGAATGTCTACCATTTAGGTGCTTCAGTGAAAACTAATGTTTTATAGTCATAGGCATTTCTACAGGATAATTCATCTCATAAGCACCTAGAAAGGTAAAATAAAATCATCCTGTAAATACACTATATTATTTTCATTAGCTATAATAGAATTGCCAAGTTGTGCTTGGATATCTAACCTTCAAATGTCAAAAGTCATGTGAGTTGAATCCTGCCCTTTGAACATTTAGACAGCAACACTGCTATAAACATGTGCAGGTTCATATATATATTTATGTATATACAAATCTATATGCAGATAAGACATAAAACACTGCACACTGAAGTAAGATGGAAGACCAAAATTCCAAATGTTAAAATTTGCATATCCACAAAGTGTATCCTTGTTTGCTTATAACTGGTATTCAATCAAGAAAATAATATAATTGAAGATGCAAATGAAATGTAATGTCTTCACTAGCCCATGGGCTTTTACATATGATGAGATGGGCATCATATATGACGAGAATACTGTGACCACTTTGAAGTTAGTTTTACTGTTATATGAACTAAACAAGACATATCAGACTGTTGAAATGTAAAAGTTCCTATACTGCTTTAATGTGTTTTACCACTTTCAGATACTGTAAAACCTGTGAGCGATGTGCTATTGTCACAGTGTCTGAGATGAGTGGAGTCTTTAACTCAGTTTCTCATCTATATGAATATGTTTCTTGTCTTGACACATTAGTTCACATTACTTAAAATTATTCTTCAATGCCTAAATACATTTAATAATCTAGTTCATAGAAATCTAGCTGCGTTTTTAAACAGCCATGGACAGTTAGGTCTGCTGGTCTGCACCATGGTCCAGTCAGAAGCAAACCAACTCAAATATCAAAGCTTGGGCAAATATAATCCTGGGGAATTTGGGGGGAAACATCCTACTTTTCTGGCTCAAGTGACCACCTTGGGCACCCACTGGGCATTGCAAAGTGTGCTACATGCATACCTATAAAAGCTTAAAGTCAGCGACTAACCATGAGAGTGTAGAGCTCCTCAAGAGTAATATTTCGTGCTTTGTGGTAGGTTTGCAGCTGTGCTGAGCTCCGTGTTGCTACAGTTAGTTTGTTCCCCAGCTCTTTTGGGTAGATCTACATGTATTCCTGCACTACATTCAAATAGGAAAAATCAAAGCGTACGTAGGAATGATAACCCATGAAACTACTGCAAAGAGTTTTCAAACAACATCCAGAAGGTTTTATTCTAATCTGTTCCTGCAGAGTCAGCAATTTTATCTGTCTCCACTCCATTCTAATGTTCATTTTGCTATATTAGACCATGAGGACACTATCAAAGTGTCTGCAAAGTCCAGAGAGAAGGTTTTTATTTCCTGTGGTCACCCACAGTTCACACTTCACACTGGTCTGTGGATTTATGTTTATACTGACTTTGCAAAACCATCATATTTTTAAATCATTGGTGAACATAAAGATAAATATATAAAGCGTGGGAAAGCACATGTATTTATAAATACAAATGCAAACAGTTAAATAAGTTCATAGGTTATTCTTTGATTTGCGTGAATTGGTGCATGCATAGGCATAGACATATAAAAGCTCTCCATTAAAGAATCCTTTTTGCATAATTGCTTTGATAACATGCTAATGAAACAGTTTGACGTGAATACCGAAAAGTACATCTAATGTCAAAATTCTGGTTGAATAGGTGTTGGTTTAATACATGTCAATGTTGCTTCAACAGTGGTTGAAGCAACACTAAGGTTGAAAAATTACACGTGTCAAAGTCAAGCACTTCTAGATGCTGTGCTTTTCCCTTGATATTCACTTAGCACATTTATACATGCAAAAATTTTGTCATGCATCGACAGTCATCAGAGGGAGCAACCTGCTTTTTGTCTAGTTCTAAAGTTGAGCTGATTGGTACTAAAGATACCTAAATGCTGCTTAGGATGTTAATGTTGTCCCTCCTCAATCTTTTTCTCTTTTCTCTGGAAATATACTGAGATTTGAAGCTGAAGGGTTATCCGAGACCCTAGTACCATTGACACATCAGCAAAGTTCATTGAGCTGTGCCATAAACTAGGTATGGAAAGAAATGAGAGCAGGAGGAAAGGGGGGTGTTGAATGCACACTATTATTAACTGTAAATGAAGTCTCACATTTTAAAGACACGAGAGACCTTCACTGCACTGAACACCCAGCTGCATTTGATTTAGAGATTTCAGGTCTTCTACATCCCCGGTGGAGCCAGCTTTGTCTGCATGATTAAAAATTGCAACCAGACTAACTAATGGTCCAAGCCTGTTAAACTGGTGGACACTCTCCCAGTCTCAATGGGGTGGTGGGGCAGTTTCAAAAGCACCACCGTATCGTACGGTAAAGTAGAATTAGCAGGAAAAGGGACAGTAGGGAGGACAGAAAGGGTGTAACAACCTCTGCAAATATAAACCCAGGCAATAGCTCTGGATCACAAGCAGAGAATTTCCTTACTGCCAGACACTCTCACAGTGCTCATTGCACTGACTAGCAGAAGCCAAAACTGATTTGCAATCTGCAGGCTCAGTCATGCCTTCCAGTTTTGTCTCGGGGGCTTTTTTCTTGGAATTTCTACAATTTCATTTATCTTTTTGTTTCTTTAAGTAATACTGACAGGGTGTAGCGACTCTGTACAGCTGTGCTTGGCACAATGGTTCCTCTTGGGTTGTTTGGTTTTTAAAAGAACCATTCATGACAATTGTTACTTTGTGCTGATTTAAACCTCTCATTTTCAATTAACATTTTCCAAGCAGTTCAGGTCACCCCTGCCATGGCCAAGCTGTTAGGAACACATCTGACACAACTTGATCTGGCAGACCAGGCTGTAATTTTGCACTGTGAACAAACAAATCAATAAACCAGGATAGCCTTTCTGTGATGGGCAGAGCTCAGATACCAGCAAGAGGCAGCACAAAGGAAACACAGAGTGCAAAGATAAGATAAAAGAGGCTGGAAAGCCTTCAGCAGCTCTGATGTCTTCTGCCACCAGCCCTTCCTTTTTGCATAGCAGTTCCTTTTGTTTTCACCTAACTACTGGATGTTTTTTGATCAGCTTTCCTTTCCTTCCCCTTCCCATTCTTGAGATTTATCTTTAGGTTTAAAGTGTGTCTGGTTCCCAAGCCCTCTTGCAGCAACCCCCATCATTGCTTATTCTCACTCTGCTGGGACTCTCCCGCCTTTGGGTGGATGACAAACAGCAGGAGCGCGGCTCATCTGTCGAGTGTGAGACTTTCGTATTTGCAGTAGCCCATGTTGCAGAAAGCTTGGATTGTTGGTTTTTTTCTCCCTCACCCTCTATCTGTACCAAAGAAAGGGTAGAAGCAGGACACCGTCCTTGTCTTCCCTCTCTGGTTCTTGGCCCCATAGTCCTTGCTCAGGCTGAGCTCAGCCATGCCTCTGGGCTGGTCCCAAAGAGGCGCAGAACTGCTGGGGTGAGTACAGCCTCCTGCGGAGAGGGAGGACAAGTGGGATGGGGTGCTTGGATGTCGGTTGTCACTGGAACAGCCAGTTCACATCAGATTGAGCTGCTTCTAACTCAGCCCTGCACCTAAGATCACCATACTTCTATTACTTTCAGTGGGAATACATGTGGATTTACATTAGCATGCGGTGTATAGAACGTGTTTTATGGTTTATTTTTGGCGCACCAGTGTTTTAAGTGAGCTTCAAAAATAAATGCACTAAATGTATATCAGAGCCGCTGGACACAAATCCATCTTCAGTAGTATCTCCTTCCACTCATGAATAAAATATTTTGGTTTTATACTAAAGGATTCCTACAGCACCTTCCCCTGTAATACAGAACACATTGCTAGCAATTTGATATGGTAGGATTTAGTCTTTGCTAACTTTGCTATCAATACAAAAGCAGTTCCTTTTTAAACTTTATTTTTCCACAGCTCATTTATTTTACTAGCATTGTGCAACACAGATGTGATTTTTCCTATAGGGACAAAGAACTATTAGAAAATAAGCATGCACCAAGAGTACCTTGGGTTTGATGTTTTCATGGTCAGGAAGCAGGGAAAAAGATTGTGGCGAAGTCAGCTCTCTGGGTCTTGATGGCAGCGTGCCTGGTGACTTGTCTGAGACAGGAGATCTGCACTTTAATACCGGTGAGGTGGCAGATTGCTCAGGTCTTGGAGAGGAGGAATTCGACCTATAATTTTTATGCACCAATGCAGAATTAATCTGCAGTGGATGGGAACTAATATTACCAGTTTGTGGAACCGGCGGAGTAGAATGAGGCCGTGAGAGAGAGCACTGCTTTGAGACACTTGAATGGGTGGGAGAAGAGGCACTCACCTCCTGAACAGACGTTTGGGATGAATCTGATTTAGATCTAGAAGCTGAACGCGAAAGACTTGAGGAAGGAGATGAGTGTTTTTCTAGAGTGGGGGAGAATACACTGCTAAGACTGGTAGAAGAAAGCAAAGGATAGGACCGGCAGGTAAAGATGGGTGAGTAAGTGTGCACTCTCTGAGACTTCTGAGGTCCCCGGGACCTGGAGGTGGCATAGTGCATCCCTTCTGGAGAAGGAGAGGTAGGGTGTGCAAGGGAAGAGAGTGCTGGGGGACAAGGAGGAGGCAGAGTAGACTGCAAACCTGAAGAGGCAACTGATTTTCTGCGGGAGGAGACAGGGGATGACAGAGGACTTGGGGAGTCTGGAGAAAGCATTCCAACTGGGAGGTGCTTTTTAGGAGAAAGGGACCTTGCTCTAGGGGTGAGATGAGGTTTGGAGGGCAAAGGCAGATGCTGAGCCCATCCTGAAAGCCAATATTCCTCTCTGCTGGGGGAATCTGGCCTTATTGGAGGGCTTGAAACTGATTTCTTGGGGGTTGGGGGAGTCGTTTTGGACTTTTGATCTATTGCGAGCATTGAGGAGCCAAGGGAGCTAGGAGAAAACGTGGGACAAGAAGCAGGAGAAAGTGGTCTCCGCTGAGAAGAGCCTGATCTCAAAATAGCAGTTAAGAGGGTCAGTCTGGTGGGCAGAGGGGATCTGACTCCTGATTTTGCTAAATTTCCTCTAGATGACATTTGTGTGCAAGGCTCGTTTGTACTACATATGGTTGAAGAGGAGCCATAAAGAGAGGGTGGAGACAAAGGTTTAGGGCTCGGAGATAATGAATGTGTTATTATATGTACAGGGACAGGAGATAAAGCATTCAATCTTTTGGAAGAACTGGGGGATAAAAGCTGAGCTGAAGATCCTTGAATTTCAGCTGAACATGGAGGATCAGGGGAAAGACTTGGGCTTTTTGCTGGAACGGAGGATGTGGCAGAGTCTCCCGTTTTGCAAACACAGACAGGGGTATAGACACTTGGTGCTTGTAGGTTATCATACAATCGAGGAGTGGAGTAACAACTGTTTGATGCAGAAGATGATATTTTAGACATAGAGGGGGGTGAACTACGGGAAGCAGACTGAAAGTAGAGAGATGAATCTTGCTTAGAAAACCCGGTTGCTGACTGCCAGTTGTTACGGGAGTCTTCCAGCGAAGAGGCTTGATTCAGGTTAACCATGGCACCACACACTACTTTCTGATTAGTTGGAGAAATTAAGTGGACAGCAGGTGTTTTAGAGGAAAGATGATCAGAGGTGGAAAGAGTAGAAATTAACTGGAGAAAAAAGAAAAACAGAAATGTTAATATAGGTGGAACCTGTGGAACTGTTAAGCACCCCACATTTCAGTCCTGTGGTCATGCATGTATTGCTTCCATTAGTACTGCTCTGTGGGTTAAAAGCACAAGGCTGTCTTAAACTCGGGGATACAGCCTGATGGATATAGCTCTCAGGGGAGGTGACTGAGTGCAGACAAGTTATGTGTTACTTTATTTTTGAGACCTCAGTTTTGTTGATATAAACGAGGTTCAAGGCTACTGTATTTTTCATTTTAGGTAAAACCCAAGACAGTTATGCCATTGGTGTCCAGAATCATGTGATGTCATTCATATTGTATAAACACAACAGAAAGTGAGAAAATCACATTATTGTCCTGTCTCACTTTACCAGTTCAGTTGAAAGTAGCCTTCTGTAAATGAGATTCAAGTCAAGTACTCATTTTTCTCATTCAGTAAACAACACCTTCTGCAGCACTGTGATATCAGAACAAGAAATTTGCTCAGAACTACTTAAATCAGACATCCAGGTTGTTTTTCACTTTTCTTGTCATTCACAGAGCAGTGCATTTGACATTTTGCAGGCATATAAGAGTTCTTATCCCCTTCTCTACAGTCTTACAATACACTAATAAAACAGTAATGAGCTCTTTCATGAGTGCCTTTTTGCTTAGGTCTATTCTAATTAGGATTTGTCAAAACTAATTAGAGCATACAAGTATATTATCAACCTTTTATCCAGTTTTATGCTCCTAAAGAAAGAAATTCTCTCAAAATCTTCCAAGTTATTATAATGCTGAAATTAAAAACTGGGGTATACACAATATGAATAAAACATAACTGTATGAAATAGGGAGCTAAGTCAACTGTAAAACCAAAAGGCTACAAATTATCACCTAACTTTTGACTGGGCAATTTGAAAGCCAGGAAATTGACTCTAATCCCTACAAACTTCATATAAATATAAGAACACCTATTTATATACTGTTTGATACCCTGAAAATATTATGCAATTCTATAAAAGACAATTATGCTATTCAGTTTCTACATACACGACTTACACATGGCTGTGGCTCAGCTTATGAATTATATTTTTAATACAAATGTCTTCCCCACAAGAGAGAAGAATTATTATGATGATTATTATGATTATTTTTATTATTATGTCATATAGTATTGATACGTCACAAAACAAAAATAAGAATAAATAATTTTCAAGTGAGAGCACACACTGGAAGAAACTGTAACAGAAGAGCAAGACTTAAAGGCTTTTAAGGGCTAAACTATGCCTAAATGGCTAAATATGGGCTAAACATGCACATCAGATCCCTATTAGCCCTTATAACTTAAAATAAGTGAGCTATTCCTGCTAAATGATACTGTACAAATAGCAAGCTTTGTAAATTGAAGACACTTTCTGTATACGACACCTACAGAAAAGCCAAGGCAATGCCTTGATTTATAGAGACCAATCAGCATACCTTTACAACCCCACTAACTTCCCCTGATTTTATACATGTGTTAAGGTGTCCCATTTTGAAGCAGAAAGCCAATGGAAGTGTGCAAGGAAAATACTAGAATATAAAAATTAATATCCAAGATATCATTTTACCATATGTTCTGTTGGATTAAGAAATTATGACTCTTGTTGAAAAAGGTACTAATTAAGAATAAGAAAAAATAGTGGAAATTGAGAATAATTTACTGATATTTAAGCATTATGAAAAATTATTATTAAATATGTCATGAAACATAAAATTATTTAACAAGTTAAGAAGCAGCATTGTAATACATCTGATAATTTGGAGCAGCCTCCTGAATTTAATGAGTTCTGAAGCTGATCAACTACCAAAACAAAACTGGGGAATGAAATCTCTATATTTCAAAATAGAATAGATAAATTTCCCTTTACAAAGACAACGGATTAAAAGAAAATGAGGAATGAATATGAAACTCCACAATGAAAGAGCGGAATGTGCAATGACTTCTAATTAGTTAAAACTCAGTAAGAAAGAATTATAAGCAGCTAGGAAAATGTTCGTGGTAGCAGATGATAAATACGCTCCTGAAAGTATGATAAAGACATTTTGCAGTGGTCTTCTTCCAGTTTGAACACCACTGAACATTTATGCACTGAGTTAATTGAGCCATTATTCAAGTCTTCTGAAAAGATTTTGCTATTGTATTACAGTGTTAACTACATCTATAGATGATCACCCTCTTATCTACAAGATCCGAGAATTATAATCGAAGTTGGTTGGAAATGGATTCTTGAGGTCATCTTGTCCAGCCTCCTACTCAAAGCAGGGCTCTCACCAACACCAGTAGGTCAGGTCAGCTGGGGTCATGTCTCACCAAGTCTCTAAAGCCTTAACAGAGGTGACTCCAGCACCTCCTGGACAGACCATGTTAGTGCTGCACCACATCCCAGTGAGGAAGCTTCTCCACAAGTCCAGCTGGGACCTCCCATGTTTCAGTTTGCAGCCATTGCTGTCTCACCTCCCACTGCAGAGAAGAGTTTGGCTCTGTCATCTTTGTAACTGCCCTTCCAGTAATTGTGGGCTGCTCCCAGATATCTCCTTGACTACCTCTTTTTGTGAGTCAGCAAAGCCAGCTCCCTCAGCCTCAGCTCACGTGTTCCAGCCACCATTACAGCTTTGTGCTGGATCCCCATTCCCTTCTTCACAAGTTTATTGAATTTGGGGGTGAGCGACCACCAAACTGAGCACAGCCTCACCAGTGCCAGTAGGTGAGATATAATAACTTCCCTCAATCCATGGAATTTGTTTTGCCTTCTTTTTCTGTTCAGTTTCTCTAGCGGTTTAAAACACTTCTGTAGTTGTACAGGATTAGTGCAGAGGAAGTGAGTGACTGAAGTAGATTTGTGTTCCTCTGGTCTGTGATTCAACTGCAAGCCTTCTTCTCTTCTCAGGAGCACCTCAGATAGATATACATTTCGTAAAAATGTATAAAGAAAGTTGAAATAGGTGGCAAGGTTACCTTAGCACAGAGGGATTAAGGAACTTGAAAAGGATCTTGACACCTTGTAGATGATGATCCCATAAATATCAAAGAGGTCATAGTCTTAGTATTGAGCCTTGCCCGGGAAACCTTCAGCATGTTTGAAATGGCAGAGCTAAGTTGGACACAAGGCAAGCGATCTTTCTGGTGAGATCACATTATTTTGGAAGGGCACAAAAAATGTACCTATTTATACCAGCAAGGCACTGAGAGATGTGCTGGTCAAACAGGAAGAGGAAAGAGTGTGACAAACTGAGAGCCCAAAAGGCAAAAATCATGTCTGAGAGAAAATACAGTTCGATGCAGACCTGGTCCTGGGGTCAGTTAACCATGCTTTGATCTCAGTAAAATTTGATTACAGATAGGAAAGAACGAAGTAAATTCCTTACCAAGCCTGCAACCTTGAGAACATGTCATGGTTTCAGCTGGGATGGAGTTAACTTTCTTGCTAGCACCTAGAATAGTGCTATGTTGTAGATTTGGGATGAAGATGGTGTTGGTAAAACACTGATGTTGTTGCAAAGCATCAAGGCCTTTTCTGCTCCTCATACCACCCTACCAGCAGGTAGAATGGGAGCGCACAAAAAGCTGGGAGGAGACACAGCCGGGACACCTGACCCCAACTGACCAAAGGAATATTCCATACCATGTGACGGCATGCTTAGTATATAAAGCTGGGGGAAGAAGAAGGAAGGGGAGGACATTCAGAGTTGCAGTGTTTGTCTTCCCAAGTAACCATTACACGTGATGGAGCCCTACTTTCCTGGAGATGGCTGAGCACCTGCCTGCTGATGGGAAGTAGTGAATGAATTCCTTGTTTTGCTTTGCTTACATGTGTGGCTTTTGCTTTATTTATTAAACCGTCTTTATCTCAACCCACTAGTTTTCTCACTTTTACTCTTCTGATTCTCTTCCCCATTCCAACCGGGGAAGTGAGCGCGCAGCTGCATAGTCCTAGTTGCCAGCTGAGGTTAAACCATGACTGAACCAGAAAGTCAGAGAGAAGCACTGGAGACTGTGGAAAACTTGAAAAAATCTCTGGAGATGGGGACAGCGCAGTAAATCAGACTGTGAGCTGAAACCCAATTAATATAGATGCCATACAGAATAGTCCAGTTTCTCCCAACAAGAAAAGTGCATTTTTCCTGGCAATGGCAGGATGTTGTAGGGACTCTCGACAAATTTGTCTGGAAAAGCCAAACCAGATGACATGCACTGGAGAGAGGAATGTCAAGTGGCTTTGACTAGCTAAAAAAGCCTTCTGGCTATTGATCTTCCACAGTGAGTCAAGAAGTTTCTCAAGCAGAGTTCATGTCCTGGTTCTCAGGGGAGCAGGCATGCCCGTCATCCCAAAGGGTAAACACCCAAGGGCAGGAGTCAGTCTGCCTCTGTCTTGCATGGCTAGACTCTTTTTAACATTAAAAAAGAAGCACAATATTTAAACAGTAAACTAGCACCAAAAATTTCCAAATATGACCACAATAACTGATTTCTTTTTTTTTTACTTATTATTTTTTTCAGACTTTGTATGGAGTGTGGCATTTTTCAACATCAGTCAGGACCTTCATGCCTCAAAAAAAACAGAGGCTTCCATTTTTTTTTCAATGCTTTTCTTTTTTTTTTTTCTTTCATTTAAACAAAGTCAGAAATGAATGAAGCTGTAGGAGCCCTCTGATTCAGTTAGAGTAATCCCCTGTACAACACAATGGTCCCCAATGCTAGTCCTTGTTTGTCTCACCCCTGACAGGAAACCCATAGTTTAATTATGCTTTTAAATGAACATATTGTTATATGTAATAACTCTTAAGTGGGACAGATACTGCCCTTATAATCCAAGAACTGACAAGGTAGTCCCTATATGGAATCCTTTGTACAAAGGAAATCTACCAGCAGATAAATAATGCATCCATTTAATCTTTTCATAATTTGCCTTCATTTCTGAACTGATGATACTTCATTAGATAGTAAGGCAGAAAAAGTAATGCCTAAAGAAACACCAAAGAGGAATCAGAACACCAGTGCAAAGTAGCTTAGTAAAAACATCCTCCTCTTACAAAATGATAGGGACAGCTAGAGATATTTAGATAATGAAGACTGAGAAAGCACTTACAGTCTTGAAAACTTGTGACTTAAGAATAATTATGAGATACATGTTACCCGTATTACATACTACCTCTCTTCACATTCAGGTGAAGAGTTA
Organism: Pluvialis apricaria; assembly: GCA_017639485.1. Classification (NCBI taxonomy): domain Eukaryota; kingdom Metazoa; phylum Chordata; class Aves; order Charadriiformes; family Charadriidae; genus Pluvialis; species Pluvialis apricaria. The sequence continues at coordinate 103,010,781 of CM030009.1, forward strand.
ATAAAGTTGGGCTTTAGTTCCTTTTTCTGTGCAAGCTGTATTTTCTGTTACTTTACCAGGCAAATCCCTGTTTACCTGACAAGTCATCAAAAGCTTAAGAAAGCAACAGCATATAAATATTTCTGTGTAGCCTTACAAAAAATCCACCCAATCTCTGTAATATTTTTTAAAGAAACCACCCAAGCAAGCCTGGCAGAACCTGCATACTCAACATTGCCAAAGTAAATTTGTATTTCCCTAGGACAATTATTCTTTTACAGGCTGCTTTCTCTACGTAGATTTATCTATGCCTTTACACCTTTCTCAGGTAAAATTCTCACTGACTTCACTGGGAATTTCTCAGAGGAAATGAATATTTCATAATGCTGTGAATCTCAAACCAGAGTAACTTTCTTATTCACAATTTCCTCAATCAAAAATTTACACTGAATTTGATGAAAAATTGAGTAGCACAAATATTTCAACACAAGATAGGAAGTCCTATTCATTTTCAGAGACAAAATAGCCATGTTTAACTTTTTTTTTTTTTAAAGTATTGATGAAGAATTGCATTTCCAACTGATGGAAACCCTGTCAAGGTCAAAGGAAATGTCTGAATTTATTCCATGTGGGAAGGATGTTGCTGTTTTGCTAAAGGTAGAGATTTCTGCTGCATAGACACCCTTCAAAACTATTAGTGCTCTTTCCAAGATGAGTGACATTAATTTTTCATGCAGTAAATCTGACTGATGCATTTTGAAAATGAAACATTTCAAAGACCTTTTTTGAATTCTCCCAGTGACAATTTAAAATATTAATAAATCAATAAATGTGCCCTATAAAGATCAACATAAAGTGGACCTTTCATTTTCATTAGCTCTTTACACCTGTGCAAAGTCAGTGCTAACTAACAATCAGAATAATAGGATTTTTCACAGCCTCTTTCTCTAGCATAAAGGACTGCAGCAGGTGCTGAGAAGAAAAAAAAACTAGCCCTAGGAAGTCTGATGCTAATAATTCAAATGATCTACAGGCTCCATTGATTTCAACGACCTGAGCCAATTTGGACTAGCTAGGAATCTAACACCTTCAGATTAGCTTGCTGTCATGATGAGCTGCTCTTAAAGGAAAGAACAGTAGATTTGCATTACCTGCTCCACACATGCACCAGAGCCATTAGGGAGAAGCAGCAAGTCAGAAGGGTTGGGACTGCTCCTTAGAGTCTAAACATTACAGGAACGGCCAACAAAAATGCTAATTAAAGAATAAGTTGGCCAAGCTGCCTTACAAACTGACTCAGTGTCCATGACCTGAAAGCTTCAGAAAGCAAAGGTTAGCTCTAGATTTTAAAGAGCAGGTTACCTGATGTTTTTGTGGATCAGCAGTGCTGTGGGAAAGTGTAGCACCTGGAACGTGCCCATCACCAGGAGGTTTCCCTGCCCCGGTGCCAGGGGAAACATGGGATGTGGCCAGCAGCTGAGCGCTGATGGGACCATAGCCATTGGAAGGCTGATGAATGTTGTTGGAGACAGCAGTTACTTCATCTTCGTCACCGGAGTCCGTAATCAGGATAAACTCAGCCTTAAAAAGGTCATTCTCCTGCATTTCTCCTTTGCTCGAGTTACGCCCCAGGAACTGGAAAGGTGTTCGGGTGTTGTCTGTATGGATGGTGGACACACAGTCTTGTTTGGCCCCACTCTTTAAGGCCAGCTCATCAGAGACTGTGTTAGACTGCAAAAGACACAAGGAAAAAGATCCCACTTAGCTGCATTTTAGTTGGGTTCCCCAAAATATGAAGCAATTTTCGCTCGCAGCGGTGGCTGGCACTGCACTACCAAAAGTGCAGAGGGCGAATGAAGAATTTGGGCATGAGCTTCCTGCAGAAATCAACTCCCCAGGGAGCGCCCCCCACTTCCAGCCCCCCCGGCCGATGCTGCCAGGGCTGCCCTCCCGGCGACTCGCAGAGCGACAGGGGACTCTGAGCGCCACGATGGCCCAAGCCCGGGGCTGGCGCGGGAACTGAAAAGGAGGATGCAGTCAAGCTGAATGAACTGTCAGACCAGACTACGCCAGACACGGTGGGAAGGCATCCCGATTGCTGGATCCACGGGAGCGGACAATGATCCTCAGAGGAGTCTGACAGACAAATCTGGGACAAAACCTATACATATTAATGAAGAAACAAAGGCCTTTAAGCCGGGGCATTCTCTGAAGAGAGCAGACAAAGAGTCTGAGGTCAAAGAGCTTTACTGTATATTCAAGCTTCTCAGCATAGACCACAATTATTGTTCATATTTTCTGCTATTTTCCCTTCCAGTATGTAACTCCTCAAGCACGCTTTGGATGAGAGCAGGAGTAGTGCAAGCTGGGCACACAACACGCACATCACCAAATCATTCAATATTGAAACTGCTATGGTAAATCATATTTCTCTGGAAGGAGGAATCAGGTAAAAGTGTAGAAGTATTGTGTACTGCAAGAGAAAGCCTGTAGATGGGGCTCATATTTGAATCTTGCTTGAGGAATAGAGTGATGACAAATTTCCATCGGCAGCTCCACCAGCTCAGTTCTTTAAACAAATATTGGACCATGAAGCGGGATACCACCAGTACAAATTTGGAGGTGTTATTTTCATTATCTGAGGTTTATTTTTAATTTTTTTTTTAATATTGTTCAGGTTTTAGAACATTTTAGAAAAGGGACCTGAAAAAACCTGTGCTATGCAGGCCTCAATACTGCATCAGCTTCCGGGAAAGTTTTCTCTGCCAACAGGGACACACAGGGAGACAGAGGTCAGGAATACCTGATTCTGCCTTACCCAGGACACTACTTACAGCGAAACCAACACTGAGTGGCTGGAAATGTAACTCATGAATTACACATCCTGAGGATAATATTCCAGCGCACGTCTCTTGAAACATGTCCATTCTCTGCCCAGACCAACCCCTTTTTTAGCCAGATAGGCCACTGAAAATGCTGGAACCCATTCAGGTCAGAGAACTGCAAACTGCTGCAAAAAGTTTATTAACACCAAGAACTACAGCCCCAGCAATGCCCCAGTGAAGGAGCTGTTACACAAGAGCAGAATCACTATAAGCATTAATATTAATCTGAGGGTTCCAGCTTCCTCTCAAGCAGCATGGAATAAAATAAGAGGCTGTTAAAATGTTGTGAGGCAGGAAAGGAATAACAAAAACTATGGGCTGGCTAAAGGCAGGAGAACGAGTAACATTGTGCTGCTGCCTTCACTGTCACAGGAAATCATTGGGACAAGCTTTCAAAAACAAAGAGCAAGCTTTCACTTCGATGAGTTACTACACAGCTATGAAAGGGATTGGCACCTTTGCTGGAAGCCACAGCTCTGGCATTTGCTGAAACCAGGATCCAGTGACCACCTCTTGGTCAATTCCCATGTGATAACACTCCTCACACACCACCCTTGCTCCCGTGAATATCAGGAAGGAATCCCCCCTCATCTGCCAAGAATATAGCTCTTGCGTGACTGACAGAGGACAGTATGGAGATGGACAAGGGTTTCCTTCCAATATAAACTCTGCCAAAAGCAAAACAAGCTGTTGAGCAGGTATCAGACTTCTCTTGCACAATGATTTGCATCTCTGGTAGGCTTGGTAACTAAAACGAAGCACAAGCCAAGAAACAGTTCAAGGGAAAGACCTTCAGTTCAGTGATGCTCAGCACAAATTTTCTGTATCTTTTGAAAAAGTGGAAAAATTAGCACAAACAAAAATCTACCTTATTTATAATTTCTTGATTGCTCAGATCCTTTGGATCCTCTGGAATTGTCACAAGGAACTTAGAGACATCTACAACCTCAAAATGAGTTGGAAGCCTTCCAATGGATGGTACAAATGTGAAGGTCAGTGGTTTGGTTCCAGAATCTTGAGAAGTGACCTACAAAACACACAATTAGTTCAACTTTTTGTCCAAAAAAATTATTTTTGTCAGAGTTGGAATGACATTAATTACTTCATCTACATAACTTGCAAGTCTATTATTAACTATATTGATCATTGTTTTTTTTTTAAAAATGTCATTGTATATTAAGGTCATCTTTAACAGACAGAATACTGCCTTGATTATACCCATCATCATCCTATATATTGTAATGGTGTGGCACAGCCGACAGGAGAAAATTTGTTCAATAATTTGTTATTCTTTTCATTTTCCATACTAGAAACAGAAAACTATGGTTTCAATTAATTTCAAGGCTGCTTTTATCTTTGTTTAACTTCACTTCAGTAGAACAACAATGTAATTATACTGCTGTATCTGGACATAATATAGCCCCTAGAGTATTTGCTTAACAACTTATAACAAATTGGAAGAACCTTTACCCTGCAAGAAGAAAGCAAAACATGTTTACATTTTCTAATGCAAATGCAGCTAATTCTGAACAACATCTGGGATGAATTCTGATTCAAGTAAAGGATTTTCTCCTATTTTCTTGGGGCCATTCAGCCACATACACCAACTAATTCTGTCTGTCTTCTCATCTCTCCCTCCCCACCTTGCATTCTCACTAGGACCGTGTACGTAGGGCCCTGAATCCGCTGAAGAGAAGAGAGACCAAGAGAAGGCAATTTCATCTAAACATTCAATTTTATGACAGTGCTCTCCCATCACTTCCATCCCTTTCACAGGAGGTACTGGACAGGAAAAAGAAGTCCACACCATCGTGAAACTCTCAGTTGCTTTGCCAGGTATCAGGGAGAGCCTTGGCAGGGTAAATAGAGGGAAACACATCCCAAACCACTGAACCTGATATGCTGCCTTTCCCACTACTCATTGGTGTAGAAAATCCTTCTTTCTGATTCAAAAGTATGGAATGCATAGATTTTCCCTTGTTTTATAATGTGATTTAAAGTTTATGGCAGTTAATTTTGTTTTCAATGAACTCTAATAAGCAGAACCCTGAACTGTATTGAATCATAGAGAAAAACAGGACCATTGCTTTGACTCTATTTTTTTGGCTTACTCGTTTAAAGTGAAACAAATTGGAGAGCTATGGCTCTCATTATGCTTCTTTGTAATTTGCATCCATAAGTAAATAGCAATTACAGAACAGAGTGGAATTATGGAACGCATTTACATGACTTGGTCTTCTCACAGCTGGAACATTAAAAATGACAGACATAGATTTCCAGTTTTTTAAAAAATCTAAGCAAATATTAGTTATTTCCAGTGACAGTTGTGTCTTGGAGGATTTGAGCAAAACAGAGACAGGTTATTTATACAAACACTGCCAACTGCTGTTTTCTCTACAATTTAGAAGGACTCTGCTCTCTCGGACACACCCAGAATACATTTCCATGTGTCCGCCTCTAATTCTGAAAGAATAAGGTATTTTGATGTTAGAAGGTGAAAAATCTGAACAAACGGCAGCCACTTCGGTTCTGAAATTGGGTCTTTATGTTCACAAACTCACACGAGTGATTTACGTTGCACTGCAGTCTCACTACCCAGTTAGAGGTGCGCACTGCAAGGGTGCAGTGACAAGGTGGTCTCCTACTTTCCCCCCCTCCCCTTCACGCCAGTGGCCGAGCACCGGAGCACAGGATGCATGGCCTGCACCAGTAGCAAAAGGGTGGCTGCTAACTGCTCCACCACACCGGGAGCTCTGGATTTGTGTGAGGGAGAAACAACATAGCTCTGTCCTTCTGCCAGCAGCCGAGGTACCTGAGCCTGATCATTGCTCTTCGTATAGCAGCAACACAATTTTAAAATATTAATAGCTGGCACATTAAACACTTAGTCCTCGCTCCTGATGCAAGTCAGCAGAGTAACATCAGTACTCAAGGAGGTACTCATTAGCGAGCAGCCGCCAGTCCCCACAGTGCAGCCAGGGATGCAGCCACCATCTGAGCACCTGCTGTACCCTGCTGTACTTCAAGAAGCAGCATTACCTGCACAGAGGCAGGAGCACCCATCATATTGGCATTAGTGATTTCTGTACAGCTGACACTGTCCATTACAGTCTTACACAGCACCTGGGTCTCCACTGAAATCAGCTAGAGATGGCTTTTGCTTTCCTGCAGGTCTGCAGCTGTGCTTTCATCTTCTCTCTCTAATTCAGAAATGCAGTTAGTGACTCTGGCTACCTCGGTCATCTGCACTAACATTTTCCCCCTCTACCTCATTCTCTTGTCATGCTCTTGTGTGACACTTGACATCAGTTGTTTTGTATCACTGAGTATTCTTGTGTCAGAGCACAAAATAGTCCTTATAAAAGAAAAAGGAAGAGAGGAAGAAAAAGTGTGCAAATAGCAAGCCCCCCCCCCCCCCCCCAACAGATTAACAGAAAGTTCCGACCAAATGTCCTAGCATTGTTAAACTGCCAATAATTTATCTGCATATTTGTAACAAGGAAATACAAACAAAAAGCCAAGTTATCAGGCTCCAGACCATTGCATAGTACTAGGGACTTCTTGCCAGCACCTAATTCTGTACTGTGTCTTACCCTGCACTTCCAATTCTATTGCTTTGGTGGAAAAATTAAAGAATACATGAAGAAAACCTTGCTGTACTTGGCCTAAATACATTGTGGGAATAACCATCAAAATTGCTTGCAAGCTAAAACTAAGATTGGAAAACACATACAAAGATGCGCAAGCTATAATATTTTTTCAGGTGGAAGATGGTATTAAAGCATGGTATTATTTATATTCCCCTAGTGTATTTTACTTTTCCTGGAGTTTAGAAAGTATAAACCAGCAAATAGAATTACTGCATTTCAGAAAGTTTTAAGTTGTCAGATACTGTGTGAGGCAGTGGGGAGGAATGCACTCCACTTAGGTTCATTTATAGCGAGTGGGAAATAGGAACTTCTAGCAGGCAAAACTGGTCATGAGATCTAGGCTGCATCACAGAAACCTAGACAACGAGCAAATATGAAAAGAGTGGTCAGAAAAGCCAAATGTTTCCACTGAAGAAAACAACAAAGAAGAAACTTTTGTTTAAAAATATCTTTTAAGGGGTTGTTCTCATTTTACAGATTTCAAAAAATAAGTAAAAATACTTTGAGATTTTTAAATTTAAGTTTTAATCGAACAACGTGATGCAGAAGGAACCATTACCTACTTTTCTTTTTTTTTTTAAGGTAGAGAAAGAATTTTTGCACCTTTTTTCATATACTCATCTAATTTACTATATCTCTCTGGCTGATGTTTCTATCCTTGAAGAACTGAAAGAAATGAAAAGGGTGGACTTGCAGCATTTAATTACATCTATTAAAAGCCACTTTGACATGTAGAGGTAAATAATAGCAAAATAACCTTAAAATTCAAATATATATAAATATATACATGAAACTTTATTGCAGTTTATAATCTTTTCTCTAGACCCAATAGCAGCAGCAGAAGGAATTCAATGCCATACATTCCCTGCTGCTGTAATTTATTTGAATCAATAGAGTTACGGTGGCGGAAAAATACCTTACGAGATATCTATTCAAGTTAATACTAATGAATTTTGGTTTATATTACATAATCAACTTTATGCACAATGGAATAATTTATTGCTTTTAATTGCATCCTTTCATGTTACTTAGTTCTTTGAAGAATATAAATTATACAGTTTAATATAAATAACCTTTGAATATCCATTGGGGGCTATAGGCTGCTGCATAGTACATTGCCAAATAGCTTCAAAAGGAGAAACTTATTCTAGATGACTTCCATGACTTCCTATGACATTAATTTACAAACAGGTTTGTTGCATAATTAATACCATCAATTTACAACTGCCTGGGGGATAGTAACTTAAATTATATTAATTATTGTTTTCATTACCACGGCTTCTACAGTCCTTACTTGTAGGGCACGTTTTTATTGTCTCAGTTACCTTATGAAGACAAATGAACACTTCTATTTAATCTCTCACATGCTCTATATGCATTCAGCATACTGACTATTTTGTAATTTAAATTGAGGTCCCATTGTCAGTGATTGCTTCCCAAGATTTATTTCTGGAATACAGATTGCTAAAGTGGAATTGAATATGCTGGTTCACATTACCACTTCTTCCACTGATTTGTTAATGTAAGTCATTTCGCTAATAAAACGACACCCTGAGAAAAACCTCACTCTTGAAAATCAAGTACTTCCTTTAGAGGCTGTTTATTTGCTTGTTTAAAGAACAGAAAAGGAAATATGTGCATAAGTAATAGCAAAATAACAAGCGTGTGCATCATACCATAGAAACATGTTGACTGACGTGCTGTTTTGGTCCGAACGCACATTCACATGCCCACAATTCCTGCATGATAAATATAGCTCTAACAGAGAGCGAGAGCACAGCTAAAGCCACTCGCCCAGCCAAAGAGAGGGGCCGTCCGAAAACACGGCCCGGGTTGGGTAACCTCTCCTTAAACTCTGTTTCTGTGTTCAGACTAAAGTCAAATCACAGAAAAGACGTTGTCTCCTCCTCGAGACAGAGAACAAGGCTAGCCTACTACGGATGAAATGATCGGTTACTGAGATGTAGGGATCTTCATCATATCTTCATATCCTGACTTATTACAGCTATCCCAGTAACCTAATACGGATTAGCTGATTATTGTGTAAGATGAGCTCTGGCTTATCTAAAACCTTTTACAAACAGCAGCAGATGATCATCTGAACACCAACTTTGTATCTGTGAAACTTCAGGGGAAAAAGCTAAATCCACTCCAAAAGTCCGGGATGAAATTACAGCCCAGCTGAAGTTTGTGCCAAAATTCCCACCGACAGCTGTGGTCTAGGAACTTCCCCGAGCCGTTCGCCTGGCTTGGTGGTGTGCTCATTGCATCACCTTCAGCAAATCACTTCTGCTTCTCTCAGTACAGCAGCATGCACTAAACCACACACACACACACACACACACAGCTATCTTTTGGAAAATTAATGTCTGTAAAGCACTAGAAAGAGCAAATGAATAATGGTATAAAGTTGTAATCTATTATTCAAAATGCAAGAGCTCATTCAGCTGAAGTGTTTCTTTTCAACAGTAATTTTAATTAGCTCTTCAGCCCAGCAGACTTTATACAACTGTAATTGCTCTTTCATACCGGTCTACACATATGCAGCTAAGCATGGTGAAAATTAAGTAAAGGTAACCTTTAACTTCCTCCTCTGCAAAGGGGGGGTAAAATACCTTGCCTGTTACGTTTAATTGATTTAATTAAATGCAGTTTGACTAAATGATCATAAAACATTAGACCCTAAGGTGACATGGGTGTCTAAATCATATTTTAGGATCACTGATAACCTTAAAGCACTTATTTGCTCCAGTCTGCTAATCCTCCCAGGAAGCAACATCTTCCAAGCTAAAAACACCTCTGTTGCTACATCCCAAGCTGCTCTAGTCCATCACCCATGCACAAACCTCCAGAAAGGCAGTCCCACACCAAGACTGCCTCCAGCCACTCTCTCAGCAGGTAATCACCATTTCCTTCTGTCTGCCCTGCATTCATTTTGCGGTGTCGATCAATCAGAAACGAACCAGAAATATCGCTTCTGATTTTGCAGAGATTTTTTTTGTAGCTTGCCATCTGGTCTTGCATAGAAGGCAGTCAAGGACTGGCAAAAGTAGACTGGAAAAGTTTGAAGGCTGATTGCAAAAGAAAATTAAAAAAAACAAACCAGAACAACAAACAAAACCAACTAATGCTGCATAGCATGCACAAGGACTGCTTATCGGTTAGCAGTCAGAAGGCTCCCTGGGAAATGGGAGACTTCAGGCCAAGTCCAATGCCTGTAGATACATAAAAAATATCTGCACCTAAATTTAGGTCCTTACAAGGTCATAGGACTTATGCATTCGTTTGTAGAGTATCCATAGCAGTGTATACACAGAGACATTCACACACACTGATAGACAAAATATATGCTTATACAATGTCACGATATTTCTGCCCAACAAAAAGGCTGCAGACTGCGTAGTCACATTAGTATGACAGCAGCGAGACACAACAGATCCCAGTTTTCCTGTCCTTTTTTGAACAACTCCATCTCAATTATTCAGTAAGAAATTGAAAATTAACCTGAATATATTCTTTCTCCTGTAAAAATTTCTTGCCATTTCAGCCCTGCAAGAGAGCCCCAGAGTGCTGCTGTCATCCTCACAGCAGTCTTGGAGCATGGCCTCATTAATGTATATGACATAATTCCCCTCATTTTCTTTTCCCAAAAGCTTCAGCTATCAGTAAGAAGGTATAATTTTCAAATCAAGCACTGGGAATAGAAATAAATCCCTACTTACATCTGTCAGAGCTGAGACATCAGTCTTGTGGGATGATGCTAGCAAGGAACTTCAATTTTACAGCAGCACACATCAGCCATTTGCCCTTTGGTTTCTTGAGATGTCTGAGTGGTTGAGGGCCAGCGGAATTTCAGCCAGACCAGCTCCCTCCCCACAGATCTGAGGCTCACACGTGGTGAGGTTTCCCTACCACACCGCTGAGCACTGCCGGTCCTGCCCTTAGCACCACAGGAGGATCAAGCCTACGTGGTGCTGTCACCACAGATGAGCACCTCAGCAGTTCTCCTTTCAAAGCAAGTTTAGTTAACGCACCAGTGATATTGTTGCAAGCAATACATTCTGGGAGCAGGTGGTGCCAAGCATCACATCTGTGTCTATACGTATCTCTGTGTGTGTCTTCTAATGGGCCGTTATTTCTGTACAGTGAACTAACTACTGGGTGAGTCCATAAGAAAAATATATATGTGCTAATAAAACATATGACATGTTATCAGGAAACCATAGCTTGAAAGTTGTTGAAGAAAACCAGGGATTTTTAACAGGTGTCTCCAAAAATACAAGCACAAGATAACAGCAGAAGTCTTGAAAGTGTAAGTATAGGATAGGGCCCCTAGGGCTACAAGCACGAGTCATTAACAATCAGTTATTACTCACTACAGGAATGCAACCTTGTGTGCTGGTATTAAGATAACAGAGGAAGCAAAGAACAAGTACCCAGTGTATGTAAAACATATCAAACACCATAGAATTTGGATATAACATCGAATTTGCTGGCTAATGAAGAAAGAACAAGTGACCTGTTAGCAAGCATAGAAAAATAACTTCAAGTGGGCTAAAAGTGCAGGGGAAGTAAACTCCACCATCAACATCATACACCTTCCTGCAAACAACTGGAGATGCTGGCAGCATCCATAACAACGCATAAAATAAAAGAAGTGGTAGAAATGAGAAAGTTTGTCAAGGTCGGTTTTAACTGTATAATTCTTGAGAATGAGCTGTAATAATTGGACCATTTCAACTTTAAGTGTATCACTGCAGTTGGTCTAGTAATCATTGTATAAGCCCCATGTACATGTGAATTTGTGTGCATTTGTGTGAACCGTAAAATGAGGAGGTACTAAGAGAAAACAGTATATTGAAAAGAGTGTAAGTATGAGAGGTAGTGTATTAAAGTCTTTTCTAAACTGATAAACTCGGGAGATTAGTGGTCCAGTTGAATACACAAGAAATGATAATTTCAGAATACCAAGAGTCAGCACAATCTGCCTGAGACCACCAGGACACACTGGCATCCACAGCGAACAAGATGAACCCCATCCAAGAAGGCTGTAGCTGCTATACATGGGCAAAGACTGCAGGATTATGCATACAAACAAAAAAACAAGAGGCCCCAACATAACTTTCCAACCACCCACTTAGTAACCAAAGGCACAGCAGTAGAACCTTCTGCTTCTGCATAAAGGGTTGTCCTCCCAGCTGTGGCTCCAGCTGGGTAGCTATGAGCTAGTGCATGAGCGTACAGGAGACCTGCATGAGTAACTAAATGCACCGTGTGAATAGTTATTCACTGTTAATAAGAACAGCCTCATTCTATTAATAATAATAGCTTGGCTAATAAAAAGTGTTCTGATAAATATTGGTTGTGATGAGTGCCTCCTCCAACTTGACCCCCTGCCAGGGAAAAGGGAATTAACAACATTATAACTCTGTGATTAGACTGCTAATACTTCAATTAGCTTACCTACAAATTTTCACATCTCCATGTGTGTTTCTCTAGCTCGCATGACTTGCACAAGGTATCTGGTCTTTCACCACACCCTTGAGGCTTGGTACCGATTTGGAAGCAGCAGATGCAATTGAGTATTTCCCACTTGTGCAACTTTTCAACTCATTTTTTGAAGAACTGCCTTCTTGCTTTGCTTACACACAACTGAAGGAGGACTGGCACAGCCTCACTTTAGCAGCTGAATTATGCTTTAAACAGCTCCAGGTTAACAATTGTGTGTGAAATCCTTCATGGACTCTGATGAGGATGTGCTGGATGTTGGGGCTCTCAGTGCTTCATTGCGAAGCTGCTGTTAGCAAGAGCACTTTAGCAGTATTTTGGCATACGCAACACTGGCAGTCTCTCTGTGTTTCCCCAGGTATAACTCTATCCAAACCACTTCAACACAGAGTGTGAACACCCCTATCATCCAAGTCTGACAGCAGAAAGAACAACCATGGCCCTTTATACCATGGTCACCTGGTATTGTAGTACTTACTCTAAAAAAATTCTCCTTCTCCTCAAATCTAAAGGACCACAGGTTCAGGCTCAAATTCATTCTCACTTTCAGCAAAGAAAACCGCCTCTTTGCAGGAGAAGGTGCAAGACAGTTTCAAACACTGAGAGGTCTCTCCCCACCCAGAGACTTCAGCTACCTCTGGGTTACTTGCATCTGCCCATTCTCTCTGCCCCGGGTTAATAGCTCCTGTCATTCATTACCTGCTGCCCCCAGATGCAACCAACCAGCTCCACCTGCTCTCGCCGAAACACCAAAAGGCAGAGAGATGCTATTACTAATGCACATCCTATAGGTACCATATGCATATGCTCTCCAGACAGCTGTCCCCTTATTCATTTTGGCTGTTTCTGGTTCCCTAAAAGTTTCCTTTTACTCTCTTTTCCCTCTTTTATTACTTTTGCCTGTTCTCAGCTAAACAATGTTAAAAGTACTTTTACTTTTTTTGTAGCTTTTTCAGGTTAGTTTTTAAAAGATATTTTTATTTTTGAAAACTGTAAAAAGTAAGGGGGTTTGAGTGTTAAAACATTTTGGCTGAGTTTGGTTTAATTGGAAAGTAACTTTTCATTTAAAAATAATTGATCTGACATTGGGAAAGAAAAGGTTGATGTGATTTGCTCTTGGCAGCACAGATTCTATCAAGCTGTCTCCTGTGTTCGGACTCTTCCGTTATTATAATAAAACTTTTGGGTTTATTTCTTTTAAATCTCTGAAGCATGACAATTTCAATAGATACCTTATTTCTTAAACTGCTACATCTTGTGTCTGAGCATTTATCTTGCTAAGGAGATATAATTTTGGAGCAGGCATCTAAAGGATATAAAGAAACACATAGAGCCTTACAGCTTAAATTTTCAAAGGCACCCAAATATCAATGGCAGATAATAGCACATCTTTCACATTTCAGGGTTCTTTCACTAATTGATCATGACATACTCTCTAATATTATTTTCAAGATCCAAAAAGCCATCTGGCATCTGTATTTATCAGGTTTTTGATCAATCAGAAAAAGGTATTTTTTTTAAAAAAGTAAGAGATGCTTCCATAGATTTCATGAAGTGCAAATTAAAACCTTAGTCTTTATCCACTCTCCTATGACCAGACTGAGGACTTCTGGTTTATCTGCTGTCACATTTTTCTGCTGCTATTCTGGCAGACAGCAGTGAAAGTCTTATAACACCAGCTAACCCAGATCCCTCAGCTCCTTTCCATAAGGAAGAGAACAGAGTTCTCAGTGATAGTGCATTAGGGATACACAGAGTATTTTGGAAATATCAGACACTAAATTTTCAGCTTTTTAACAAACCATAGGAGGAAGCCGATGATATTTTAATCATTAAGAAATGGATTATTCCATCCTGTATAATTAGCTATAGGCTTCCCATCAGAACCGCACCACCGTCTACAGTCATCTGTGCACGGGATTTAATGAATAATCAAAACGAGCCCGTCTACAAGCATTCTTACCTGTCCTCTGCTAACAAAACTCAGTAGGCTGATAATTCAGATGCCTCGTTCCCCAAGCTGCTGTCTGTAGCACGTAGAGCAGGGAGATAAATAAAAAACGAACATAAAAAGGCAGTGAAAAAATGTGCGTGATAAAACTGAAGAGGACATATTTTCCCCTTCTCAGCAAGGATTTTCAGAGGTCCTTTTAATGACCTTTCTGAGTAGGTCTGTGTGGGCCCAGAAGAATGCTGGCTACAAAGAGTAATTATTCTGGCACTCAGCTACTAACAAACAAAAAGGTAAAGCTGAAGCTCTGTTGGCTTCTTGCGCACGTTCACGGGAGGGCAGGATGGTAAACTTAGGATCTCATGTTCTTCTCTGTGCTAATCATTAAAAAGCAGCTGTATTTAAAGATTTAACTTGAGCTTTCCCAGATGCCAAGTGTACTGTATGTTTAACAGTGGCAGGGTCATTTTCATACGGCTTTATCTATTTGGAATAGCTACACTTGTTCCAGATAAGTAATTTTATTTTTATTTTTTCCAACAAAAGTGTTTGTGTGAAGAATTGTCATTTTACAAACTAGACTTTGTCTCATCAAAAGAAAAAAAAAAACATTTTGAGTTTTGCACTTTAGCATAATCATTCAGCTAAATACAGTCATGTACCATTCCTCGGATATTTTAGAGTGTAGGAGAAAGAATAGGAGTAGATTTTCCATAGCAGACTGTACATTTTGTACCAAGAACAAGCATAATTTCTTTAGCCAACAAATCTGGGCAGCCTGCAAACTGAAATCTATACTTTGCCTCAGGCTTCCTGTGCAGCCCTGAGTAAGTGCCTATAACCTTGTCTATCCTAAAGAATTCTGACAGTCCATGGGTAACTGCAACTCCTTTGCCATATATTTCCAGATAACCTACATCCACGTGACATTATTTGACTAGTTTTGGTGAAGGTAACACGCGTAGTTAGTACATGCTAGCCTTAACTTAGGACAACTCTCACCTCTCTGGTTATCGTACCTGGGGATGACATATGGCGTCTACCAAAGCTCCCACTTGACTCCAGCCAAGCAGTTCTTCATAACTAGGACTATCCCATTCAGACAGCCATCTTTACCTACGTCAAGCTCTGGTTTTACCCTGCAAGTCATATTCCTGCCAACACAGAGATATAAATGATGTTGTTTACTTTCAGAATCAAGTTTTCCTTTTGTCTAATCTTGTGGTCTTGGTCTTATATTTCAGTGTAAATTAACACATCTACTGACCAGTGATTCTGTCCTTCCTCTTTTTATGTTGTCCTTACTAATCTCTTACCACCCAGGTTTCTCTTGGTCATTTGTCTCTCTGTTTCCAGTTTGCAATCTACCTTTAAGTTATGACAGAGCTTACAACACCTGAATCAGACTTCTAGAAAAGTGAGAAAACACAGTGTATTTAGTTTGGCTTCATGACCAAGTATGCTACTAATGTCAGGCTTCTAAAGAAGAGTCTTCCAAATTTAAGCAGAAACCTGTCAATATTATAAAGAATACTTTAGACTTTCAGCTGAAAATGAGTAAATGCCACTATCTCTACAGATACTACGAACTCATCAAAAGGATCACAATATTATAAAAAGGACAGGTGACAATTTTAATGAACAAAAATCTGCACTTTGTCATTTACTTCCTACCAAGATTTTCTTCAGAAGTTCCCAGTGTAAGAATGCAGGCGACAATGCAATGGAAAACACCTTTGCACGCAGTAACAAAGAATGTAGATTCAGTACTTCATTCCTACGTATTTGTACTTTCATGTTGCATCTTAATTCAAAGCAATGGATGTAGTAATTGTAGCTTTAAATTAAAGAAGCAATTGAGTTAGTTTATTGCCAGAACTACAATTTCAGAGATCTTATAAACATTTTTATCACCTTGAAATATTTCAAAGCCCATATTTTCTATAATAGCCACAAATAAACTCAGTACAATCAAGGCTGACCCTGACAGTAATTCCAGTATATTCCATATAGATCCTTATACTGCCTTCATCACCAGGTAGAACTGGTTACCCTCAAGTTGTGCATTAAGTGACATAACTAACGGATGCTATATGGGATGTATTCTTTCTCTCCTCCTGTCGAGCAGTTCAGTATTTTGATTATGGTAAGAGTCTTCTTAAGTTACATTTATCTTGTGCTATGTTTTTTATTAGCTAAAGACACTAAAGACACCCTCTGCTTCAAACGATATGTTTTAGATTCCAAAATTCTGTAGCCTTTCAAAGAGACCTTTGCTCCTTTTGCCTTAGTGGCAGATGATTGCAGTCTCCTAAAAGCAGAGCTGCCAGATTCAGGGAGAAAGTTGTTTGCTTACTGCAGTGTTATTTTCAAATGTCTGGATTGAGGAGAGTCCTGCAAGACTTCAGAAGAAATGCTGATTTTTTATAACTTTGGACCGTTCTTTGCTGAGAATTATTTGAAACAAGTTAAATTTTACCTGAGAACTGAGTGAAAATGGATGTGATTCCTGAACTTGGTCTTAGCTTTGAAAAGGGAAGAAATTATCTTGGATGTCAATTAAACATTATTTCTGTCATTACTAGTAATGGAGCAGTACCATTTATCATCATAGTCCCAATTATAACAACGTACATTATTTAAAAAAGAGACTCAACTCTAAGTTAGAGTCAACTTCAAAACTCTGAAAAATAATATTATAAATGCACAATTTGCTACCAGCAGATTGCTGTCTATTTTTCATCTATCTCCTGAAAAATGTGTTTCAGGTGGAAATGAAGATTGTAATTCAATAATATAGGTTAATATAAAAGTTAAAAAACTTAGTTTCAGTTATCAGTTTGTTGGTTTGAGATACTAGTCAGTGTTTTAATTTCCAAGAGCAGGGATCATTAAACCAGACATCAAATATATATCCTTCATTTAAATTCAACAGGAAAGACCCCGTCTCATGTATTACTTTTTCACCCAATGTTTTGACAAGTTAGAAGATTTACAGAAAATAAACAACTTGGAATTTATAAAACTCCTTCTTGCATTTCAGCAAATAACTCTTGCTAGGATTCCTTATCCCAGAGATTACATAAGTCCTGTGAACAATATCAAGAAATCACAAGCATTTTTAATAAAGTTCTCACATCTCTATGCACAAGGTATCATGCAACCTGAAAGCTTCATAATTAATGTCTTCTGAACAGCTTCACAGGTTTACATAGTACAGAAGCATATCTAATCTCAAACTAAAAAATAAAAATTTTAAAACCCCTAAAACTGTAAGTCATGCATTCAGAACATCTTAACAGCAACATATTGGCAATCCAATGTGATTGTATTTATGCACACTTTGTACTAAAGCTTCAGGTTATTTTGAAATTGTCTTAACTTAGTTTTTAAGAAAAAGGCATTGCTGTGCTATTTCTGTCAAATTCTGTCTTTTTCATGGTGTTAGATTTTCTGTTCCTACTGACTACGGCTGTTTCTTCAGGAAAAAAGTGATTCGGAGCTCAGTCTCACCAACATCATCCAGCTGAGCTTTTGATTACAGCAGAGACTACGGGTCAATGGGAGAGCTCAGGCACTCAAGAAAAGCACAAGGCAGATGTGCCCACAGGATCAGTCCTCTTCTCTAAAATGCTCGTTCTCTGGCTTTTAAAGGAACTGTAATAAATGACATGCGTTTTACCAAAAAAAGTAGTTACCTCATGAGGTTAAAGTCTTGCAGCTCCACTCTCTCATTTTGCATCTGCCCTGCCTATTAGGTCACATTTGCTAACTGGCCAGAAATTGGCACAAAGAGTTTGAAAGTTAAGGAAATTGAAGAAGTTATTTTTGGAAGTGACTCGAAAGCTGTCTTGTACCAAGTACTTATTTTTCCTCTGCTTCCCAGAAAAGATCCCTGTAGGAAATTACAGAAAATACTAGTAGCTGGTAGAATTTCATTCATTTAAAAGGTTGCCTTTAATTTCAGTAGAAGTCATCAAATGCTGTGTTTGTTGCAGGTACTATTGCCTCAGCCGAATCGATATTGCCATTATACGTAGGAAATCTCATCTCCTTTGCAGTTCTGAGTGGACCAGGAAATTTTTAAGTTTTTAAGTATTTAAATTAAAACTTAAGTATTTTCTTCCACATAAAAAAGTCACTTGCTTTAACAAAATCTTTTAGAAGAACATACTTGCTTTTACTTGCTTTTCATCAGGAAGGTTCCTTGAATCCAGGATGGACTGACTAGTGGAAATTCCAGGACAGAGAGACAGAACTGCTTTTGAATATGCCTCTCTTTGAAGGACAAGATGGAAACTTACCCCAAGTTTCCTACAGCACTGATGAATGCCCCAGCTACCAGGCTATTTTCAGATGTCTCTTTCTCAGATGTGTTTTTCAGCATAAGCTTCAAAAAATGTCTTCCTCCATTAGCATCAGAAAACAAATTGCCAAAGGTTGAAACTTTCCTTCAGATAAAGTTTTTTTTTCCTAGTCAGAAACGTCGAACCCAGTCACTGAACGTTATAAAGGTGCTATGACCTCCCAGGGCCGGGGAAGAAATCAGCACAAAAATCCTGAAGCTAAGGCCTTGGGTTGAAAGATTTAAGGAGCTTCAGGCAACTTTGAGAGGACACCTTTTGTTCTGCAGCACTCTTTCACCAGTGAGCAGCACCTGAAGCAACCCACGGCAGCACCTGAAGTTCACAAACAAGCCAGAAGGCTGCAGATGCAGGGTCTGGACTGAAGGGTTTTCATCAGCCTTTATTCTTTTTCCAAAACAATGCATTTGAGGAACACGCATGATCACGGATAGTTTTGAAATAATTGGCAGGCATTTTTGTTTGGCTTCTTACTAAAGATAAATAAACACAAGATGTAAGGCTGTGCTGGCCCATAGCTGTTCTTGGCAGAATTCAACAGCAAAAAAAAAAGGCTTACAGAGAGGATTTCTGCTACAAAGAAAGAACCTCCAACATTCATTAGAGCATTCAGGATTAAGAGGCTTTTGGAATGCTTTCTGTAGAAAGTGTGTGCATGTATGTGTGTGTTTGTAAAATGAAAGACAGGAGAATGCAATGTGGGTGCAGGTGAAGTGTCAAGAATTTGGGATTTGCTTTTGCAAATAGCTATGTCAGCAGACTATATACTTGTCCTATTAAAATAAATTAGGCCTTGCTCACATGAAACTCTCGAGTTTTTAATGGTTACCTGGGAAAAATTTAGCTTTTGAGCCAGTTTTTATAAAGTTTTTGAGATCACATAAAAAAAATAAAATGTGCTGTGATACATTTGCACCTGCCTACTTAAAAGTATACTTCATTCCATGAAGACTAATTAAAGGCATGGTCCCACAAGAATTATGCCATATCACACCAAAAGATCAAATTCTAAATGATCAGCTTGTTTCAGCCCTCATAATTACCTAAGTGGCACACTTCAGAAGTTGCTTTTCTCATCCAAACTCAGCTTATCTCTCTTGGAGCATGTGAGCAAGATTGTGAGTCTATTTTAAAAGGTTATTATCTGTCAGTGGAGGGACAGATGGTGAACCAACCATCTATGGGCTGTTGGACATCTGCAGCTGCAAAATAAAAAAAATGACCGTGAAGAAAATGGGTTTATTTAAATAGCCTACCATTACTTCTTCCCCGGGAAGCCTGAGAATGTGTCTCCGCTAACAAGGAATAACTCATTTGAATGTGTTAATCGAGCACTTGCAATCACATGACCTCTCATATCTGGTAAAACAAGCCTGAAACATCGTGAAAAACTCTTTTGTAGGGTTTCTTAGTCAGCAGCATTGAATTTTGCATCTCTTCTAATATATTTAGCTTTTTTGTGCTGTTTGTCACCACTTTAAAACAACTAGCATATAAATATACACTTAGAAAGTATACTCTGGGTAAGAATTTTTACACACTGTATCCCTCATAGCAACTGATTGGCAAGATAAACCCTATGGTAAGGCTTCATGTTTCCTCTCTATTCAGATTGAGTTCACACTTTTGCAGCACCCACACAATGTCTACTAACCAAGTTATCACACACATACCTTCTGGGAGCCTAATGAGTGCTGGTTCAATGCACAGACTTTTTTGGGTTTTTTCATTATAAAATAACAATATGATTATTGAAAAATTAAATCTAAAATAAAATTAAAGGCACAATATTTTTGAGGAATATGCAAAGAATACAGTTTACTCTTGTAGCAGCAAAAGATGGTGCGCAGAAAAACTACCAAATGTTAGTTTGCTGTTAGTTCTTGACATCAAATGTAAAAGATTTTCAAACACTCAACTAAATTCTGTTCAGAATGAAGAATATTTTAAGAACCATTAAAAGGTTCTTAAAATTTTCTGAGGAAACTTGAATAATTCAAGAAAAAAAAAACACCATAATGAGAATATTTAGAAACAAAAAATGTTAAAATACCAACAAAAGCTAATTAAGTATGAAGTAGGACAGGTGGATTCATTTAAAAATACATAGAAATTCTACAAAAACATCCATGTAAACAATTAATATTCAGGGCAACGCAGAAACAGCTAAGGAATAACTGATGATCAGGGCAGGGGAATGAAAAGGACCATTTAGGTCCCCAGTTTGGCCCAGTGAATTAGTTAAGATGAAAGACTTTCAATAGGAGAAACTCACTCACATAGTCTGTGCCTAATGATAAGGTATTGCAACTCTTCTGCAAATGAAGAGATGTGAGTTCAGTTCACAAGGCTGTCCCCTTTCTCACACTTTTCCCTAGGCGTCAGCTATCAGTCAGCCACAGCCTGAGACAGGACACTGGACAAGACAGGACTCTGGTTGATCCAGCATGGCAGTTTTTATAGTCTCATTCTCGTAAGAAACTGATATCTAATTTAGAGGCCTAAATTTGGAAAGAGTCACAGCTGAGAATGCTGAACAAGACAAGCTGCTTCCCTGTAGCCCAACGTCAGAAGCTTACTGCTTTTAAGGGCCAGGGTTTAGGCTCTTTACTACAGCTGGCTTTTCCTGGCGGATCCCTGAAACAGGTCCCTATCGTGACTTTGGAGTGATAATTTTCTTGGGTGGTTACTGTGTCATCCCTGCTTGAGCTCAGGAGACCTGAGCCAGCCAGGGTCAGCAGCCGTGCAAAGCTCAAGCTAATTGTGCTAACCAACTGTGCTCTGTGATAACCAAATGACCCATCCTCCACACCAAAGTGGCTCCCATCCAGATGGTGCAAGGCATGGTGGGAGGCGCTTGCATCCTTTCCTTTAAATATGGCCCCACAACCTGTAGGGGGAGCAGGCCTGCAGCACTGCCGGGGGATTGCAAGAGACCCCCAAAACAACCTTAGGTGAGTGCTGCAAAGGCAACACTGGACTAAGAGCCATTGCGGTTCCACCCCGAATGACTCACAGGTCCCAGCAAGCACCATTCAGTTCTCACAAAAGATCTTTTCTGCTCAAATTTCTTGCACTTCTGGACTGTTTCTAGAGAAAACCCCACGCTTACTTTATCCTTCCATAGCACTCACATGATGAAAACAAGATAAAAATCTATGGCCAAATGAATTCCAGTGACATCTAGAGCAGTAAGTCATCACAGACTTGTGCAAGTTAAACCCTCACAGCTGAGATTCCCACCATCCATTCAGAGTCCATGGCAGTTATATTCCCCTCAAATTCCTGTACTTTGGAGGGTCATGCAGTTTGCAGTGTGTTTTTTCCTCAATGTCCCTGTTAAATCAGCCTACTATATTGATACCGGACATTCACGTTCAGAAGTTACCATCCTCTAGTATAATTTAAAATTGCAATCTAATGATTAGCACATTTTAAAGATACAGCAGTCATTACATAAGCAATACCACAGTTTCATTTTCAACAGCAAGTATATGTTTTCCAGACATTTAATTTTGATGGAAACATCCAAAATGGGTTTGTATTCTTTGAAAGAGGAAAAAGCCTAGAATGACTTTGGATCCGTTCACAACATCTTGAATTGCTGGCAGTGAAATTAATTGCATGACAGTTTCTCATAAGTAAATGTTACATACAAGACATTTCATATCCAAACCAATAAATGCTATATCTATCATTAAAAAAAAAAAAAAACCAAAAAAAAACCCCAAAACCCAAAACCACAAAAAATAAAGGTCAGCTTATTGCCTTCTGTCTGAAGGAGATGTTAAGGGCAATGCTAACAAGTGAACTGAAGCAATACACAATAATCATACTCCTGTCAAGGAATATGTCATAAAGAAGTCGATGTGATATGTATGTTAATACATGCAACATTTACTATAACATCAAATCAGAGTCTTAGGTCAATGTTTTGAGTAGTTGGTGATAAAAGTGACACTAGGAATAGCAGTATCACTTAACAAGATGCGTTAATGTCAGCTTGCTTCTGTCACTGTCAACAGCTAAAATGTATAGTGATAATGTTCTACATATGCTACCCACCTCTCTCTGCCAACATCAACCTAACTTATGTCAAATCTTTCTAGAAAACACCAATCAACATGCTCTGCTACAGAAAGTTGAGATACCAAGGCTATCTAACTTAAGAAGCTGATGAATAAATAATAAACCTTCAGGCATTACAAGCAAACTAAGATTCCTCCAAATGTAGATCTTATGAAAAAACTGACAATGATTGCAGTTGGACATTCAAATCATTTTTATATTAGGAAAATACCTTAGCTTTGTAGTACCACATCTGGCACCTATTAATGGCAGTGTAATAGAAATATTTGATTATGTGCACAAGACCTTGAAATCATTTTACACATTTGCTCCCAGTGAAGTTTTTATGAGTTAAAGAACTGCAGCAGAATTATGCAAGAGACATGTTGCATCTTTCATTGTCAATAAAGGAGACAAGAAGAACCCTTTTGTACCGTTATCCTAGCCTAACTACTGCTTTCCAGCTGTGACAGCCTTCATAAAATAAAAATTAAAATACCCCTTAAAAAACTAATATGAATGACAGCAGCTTTTCTGTGCCCAAGTATAACCTTCAGGATAGACTAGTCCCTAAGTCTCCAACAACTTGGAAGTAGTCCTTGGTATCTCATCGCTACAATGAACATTGCCTACAGTGGTGGTGGTGGGTGCTCACATCATGGTCACTAACCAGCATGTTCCTGTGTCACTCAGACAGAAGGGTGCTGACATAGCAATGCACCTATCCAAATCAGTGAATGACTTCTGAGGTGGGGAGAGGTGGGATGGAAATGCTGGGGCCAGAGGTGCCTCTGAGATTTTCACTATTGATTTCAGTGAAGAAATAACATGGCCTCAAATTTTGCCCAAAGTCCTTCAATGAAAATATTTGTACAAGGTCAAATGCAGATCTGTTGTTCTTCTCTAATGAGAAAATAAAGCACAGGGTGGACTTGGGTTGTGTTCTGTCATATGGTTTCTCTCTAGTTACATTCTAATTTTCCTTTAACTATGAAATTATTGCAGTGGGATCTTCCAATGGAAACCTAGTCAAATTCTGGGCAAGATCTTCCCAAATCATGAGACAGAAGACTACACTGTAAACAAGGCTAGACATTATTACTGTGCAACTTTCTGTCAGAAATGTAAAACATACATTATAGCTTACTCTTTACATGAGCCTCCTGAACAACAACCTTTTAATTATTACTATTTTTGCCATGAATATCCATCTCCTTAAGTAAGACACAACAAATACCAAAACATTTGAAGAATCACTGATAAAACTGTAAACAATATTATTACTTCAAGAAGTTGGTGTTTTAAAGAGTTTAAATGAAGTCAACTTACAAGATATTTTCTCTATGCTATCTAAAATCAGGAGTAGCATGTCTTGTGGTGACTGGAAGTGCACTATAGATATTATAGATGGTTGGAAGTAATGTATTAATTTGTCAAATTCTAAAATGGCTGCTTAACCTCTAAAAAAAATAACTTACTAATTTTGTATGAATAAATTACATCAGCAGTCTTTGTACTGAATAACATCTAAAACCAGGTCTTACATTTACAGTGATTAGCATAGGGTTAATGTCCATCAGTCAACTGCAACTGTAATAAAATATATTGAAAGCCCTTGAGCTTACTGTATGTAATATTGCAAAAGCAATTATATTTCTCTGCCTGTTGTGGAAGTGATGTTTTTTGATGGTAGCCAGCCAAGTTCATTCCTAGTGATGCAGAATACCAATGGTATAAAGGCAATAACCTCAGGAATCTGTCTATCCGTTATCTCCAAACAGAATCAGTTTCATGTGTATATCTATGTAAATATGTATAAATATTACAGCACCTTGTTGAAACTTAATTCTCCAAAAGCATTTCCAGAAAACATACTTGATCCATGCAGTAAGTACTGTGATGAAACAAAACTTTAAATTAAACCAACTAGCCTCAAAACTGACAAATGACATGACACTGAGAAAAGGAAATGTCAGTGATACTGCACTTTGATTCATTACCCATGATTTGTAGGCAAACCCTATACATCAAACATGGTACAGAAAGTAGTAAATTACTTTCTAACCACAAAGTCACCATAACATTAACTTTGGTGTGGATAATTGCAAAAGAAAAACAAAACTTTGTTCATCAGCACAAATCACTGATACTATCTGATGAGGTCTGGGTTAAGCTAGCGATTGATCACCTTTAAGCTGGAGATCACCTAGTGGTCAATTTTAGCCTTTTTATCATCTATGCTATGTCTTGATATATAATGCCATATAAAACACTATACACCGCATTGGACCATTCCTGTAGTTGCAGAGCAGCAATTTAGGATCCTATAAAACATTGCAAGTCCCTTCTTTTTTCTTTAAAGCTGCCTAGATATATTGGCAATAGTAAGCAAAATAAAATAAATCTGACACCACTTTTCCTAGGAGAAAGCACTGAAATAATGATGGAGCAAAATTTATAAAGAGCTAAAATTGTGCAGTTGGACAGAATGATTCCTATGGCTTCAGGAAGGCATAAAAATCTGAAGTACCTGAGGAGGAATTCATGAAAGAGGTAAAACTGACCTGAGGGAAGATTAAGGGACTGTTGGCTGCTTCTTCAGCTGGTGTGAACTGGCACCACTCCTTGTATCTCCCTGTGGCTTCACTGGTCCATATCACAGAAACAGTGGAAAAAAAAATGGAGCTGGAAAATATTTCAGCTGGGTATCAGGAAATATTTCCCAGTGCCATCTATCACTCTGAAATAATCCCCCAGGATAGTAATGCCAATTCCGTACCAAACATCGAAGGTCAGGTTTTTAGTAACACAGGAAAGTAGGTAATGCTCAAAAAGGTATTTCCTATCTCAAATATTCATTAATCTATAGTCAGGACTACTATTTTTATCTTGTTTTTTTTTTCTTTAGTATATACTACATTTCTAAATACCTTCCTAAATCTTGTTTAGCATCCCATTAATGTTACCATAAGCTATTTATAACTTGTTAGATTCAACAAGTATTTGCAGTGATCAAGTATCCTTTCTATTACCCCGGGGACAAGACAATAGAGAGATGGTTACCGTACTAAACATTAAGGCAGGTGTGCAACAAAGGCAGTTGGTTTTCCTTTTAAAACAAGCTTTCTGAATAAAGTCTGCCTGAAGAAACTTAAACCCATGTATTCTCCAACCACTAGGCAAGAGGCTGTTCTTGCAAGAGGTAATGCTCGTTCCCTCTTCTATTACAGCTGCTTTATATTCAGAAAATATTCAGCATTTATGATTGCTTTTTGTCTGCTGACAGTTAGGACACATTCTTAATACAGGGTGAGATTCAGGTTTTGGGATGCATCTTAAGGTTGGTTTAAACAAATTATTCAATGACTGGGTCTCCAGGATGCTGGAGGCCCCCCACCCATCAGCCCCACCACAGTAGGATGTCTTCTGAAAGGGGCCAATGACTTTTCCTTTGTCTTTGTATTAAACCGAAATGCCCCCCCCCGCGCATTTCCATTTTGTGAGGTGGGCTTAAGATCAAACCTATAGGATCAGAGGACTGGTCAAAATAACGCCTGCTTTCTGCATTTGTGATCAGGCTATGGTTTCAGACAGGCACCAAAATACCCAGAGTACACTGTAAAACAAAGTAATTGAAGCTGAAATTTATACGCTTGGGAAATTTTAATATGAAAAAGTCTTGAATGCCCTTATGTTGATAGTTGCCCATGAGCTGAAGGGAACTAAAAATGAGCTTTTCCAGAATTTTGACTGAGACATTTAAATTCTGTCTGAACCTTACTCTGGATGTGAAAGGCTTTTCAGCTCAGATCCCAGCGTGGGAGACTGTTCCTTGCCTTGCACTGCAGTAAGCTAGCCTGCAACTATGATCAGTAACAGCCATTTACTTTTTTTGCCTTTTGCCTTCTCTAGTTAAAGAATTGTGGTATAAATCTGGAAAATAAATAGCAAGAGACCAGATTTGGTTTAGAATCACAGAATCATAGAATGGTTTAAGTTGGAAGGGTCCTTAATGATCATCTAGTTCCAACCCCCCCGCCATGGGCAGGGACACCCTGACTAGACGAAACAGACTAAAAATAATCTACATTCCATAGTATTACGAGGACTGCTTTGATACATTGTTGATGCATTATCCTAAGGTTAATAGGGTCTTCAGAATAGGGTTTTCAGGGGTTGGGGAGAAGAGCAAACCAACCCTTACAGCAAGCCAGTCAATGAACACATGATGCTCTGATATGACAGCACCGAGCACTTCTGCCTGGTGGTGTAGAATGGGTCCTGGAGATGCTCATTACCTCTTGTCACTTAGAAAACTTGAGACAAATGCTTGTACCTCCCTACCCTAGGCCAGCTATTCACTGTGCGCTGTGCAGAGGAAGGGCTGTGATGCTGAGTAGCAGGAAGGCTGTTCAGCCAGCTTGGGCCATTCAATAGCACTTGGTGTCATTTGCATCTCATGTGTCTCTGAAAGCATTGCCAGGAGACTTCGCATGTCTGCGAATCTCCTCTCAAAAGACGTTGGCCAAGTTCATTAGTCTATGTGCCTGTCTAAAGAAGTCATTCTCAAACACAGCCACCCGGGACTGTATGGGCAGCTGCCATGTGAATCCTTATTCACTTACAGCTTGGCTTTAACTGTCAAAACTGACATGGCTGTGGATTTACTGCTGTGGTTTGTGTCCTCTCCTTTCTTAACCACTTTTTTTTTTCTTCTCCTTACATGATTATTGTCTCCAGTCCTGCAACGTTGAATTGAGTTTCATCACCAAACACAAGGATTTGAATGCACAGGCTCTGCTTGGAAAGACTATGCTGGGAAGCCCTGCAGCACTCTGGGAAGTCACGTACACCATCAACGCCTCCATCAGCCCTACAGGAAACACGGCTTCTTTCCATTGACATTAGCAAAGGTTTGGGACTTTTGTCGCAACTGTCCCTACTGTTTGCCAGTATCACGCATCATGCTAAGCCATTGTGTTCATCAGGATCAGGTTGGGAAGGCAGACAAAAATGAAGATGTCCTCCCAAAACTTCTCTTTGGGTGTGTGAATTAAATAAATGTGGATAGCTTTTTAGAAAGTCAGGGTGGGGGTGTGCAGGGAGGAGAAGGCATCATGGTTTCAGGCACATTTAGGGTCAAGTGGAGGTACAGAATTTTCTAGAGAGCCTGGAATAACTCCACATCAGCTTTCAGTAGAACTGATTTATTTTTTAAAATAAGTTCTCACCAAAGCAAAGTGAGGCTAACAGTTTTATATATACCTATTTCCACTTCATACTACTTAAATTCAGGCAATCGCTCAGTTAAGCCAGCTTGATTTGCAGAACCTGCAATCCAGACAGCAACGTGGCTGAGAGAAGCAGCAGCTCCCTTCCCAAACCCCCTCCGCCTGCAGGCACAGCTCACCTCCAGCCCCACTCCTTGTCTGCAGGTGATGTGCTTTTTCTCCTTAGTGCAACTCTCCAACTTTTTGCCTTTCCTTAAGTAAGGTACATTTTTCCCCTGAAGAATTAAGTTCCCTCTGTGCAAAACAGTCTACCAAAGAAAAAGTACTGCCAATGACTCCTGAGTTCATCCCAGTAAGTATAAATCATGAAGGAAATCAGGCTAATCCTAGATCAGGTGCAACGAGGCTGAGTATCTGGTTAAGTTACACGACGATGAAGTGGATTCCCCTGCCAGGGGTACCATGGTCGATATCTTTGACAAATCTCATGGATTTCACTCCTGTCTGTCATTATGTGGCCTTAGGCAAGTCACACTTCAGCTTACCCTTGCATATAACATGTTACATTTTTTCTTTCAGGTTTGTGGAGTACATCACCCTTGGTGATGCAGCACAGTGTGGCTATGTGCATTAATAAGGTCTACCAGGTGAGATAGACCAGTCCCCCTCCCTTCCTACACAGGAATGTCCTTACTTCTTTATTTCCAGAAACAGTGTCCTTTGTTCTCCTTTTCAAAGGAGAAAAACTACTCTCTCTGTTCAGATTTTATGTTGCAAGTCACTATTTTCTAGAACTGAATTGTTCTGCATTATGATTTTCTAACAGAGATGCAAAACTAAATGAGAACAATCAACTGACTCCTCTGTTGCTGTAATTGCAGTAAATTCTTGCAAGAAATTATGCAGAGTTCCTGCATAATTTTACTGCTTCAATTCATACTCAATGGAGTTTGTACACTGTGGAGTTAAATGAAATTCAAGCAATGAGAGTGGGACATTTCCACATATTTCTGTCCTTCACTTTCATGAAAAAAGAGCAGAAAAGTTCTCTGCAGCCCAAGTGAAATTTTCCTTCATTCTTTGAAGGAATATGGACTGACTGGTCCAATCTGTGAATACATACTAGTTAAGTACTTTGAATCTCCTTCTAGCAAATTATTATGGGGAGAAAAGTAGTTATTAAGTATATGTAATGCATCCCATTAGTATTAAGACCTTTTCTCCATATTTCTTAATTCTATTTTCCCAAAACAGAACAGAGTTTCCAAGGAGAAAACAGATAGTTCCTTTTACCCCACTGCCAAACTTTTTCTGAACGGGTGATTGCCCTCTCTCAAGAACTTGTCATCTCTCTTCGCATTTTTTTTCTTTCCTGACTGGTAACTGCTAAATCATACAGACCATCCTGAATTCACAGACACAGCAAAGAGAGTAAAATTCCAGGGCTGTAAAACAATACAGGAATACACAAACTGTACATGTCAATCCCATAACAGTAGGAATGCTTAAATGGCAATGTTCCCAACCAGGAGAAGGTTATGGTTATTACAACATGAAACCTGCATTACTTAAATTCACATAATTAACAATACAAATTGACCACTTTCCTAATCATTTTATCCGTTACTGTTCAAGTGAGAAACACGAGAAGAGCCTTGTTAGCTTGCCAAATGTACCAGAAGGAATCTTCAGGATGTAGTAGAATATTTAACTAGGTTGTGTGAAAGAATGACTTCAGAAAACATGAAAGAAAGACAAAAGTGTGTAAGATAATAAATGCCACTGACATACTTAACATGCTGAAAGTCCTCTTTCAGATTGAAATCCCCTGGTCTATCAATCAAAAAGAGTGGCTCTTAAAATAGTCTAACACTTTTCACAGGAGTAGGAATGTTACTTCTTGGGACTTTGCCCAGATTTCAGTCTACATTTTATCTGCATTTTCACTTGTGTATATCTTGAACTTCCCATCTAAAATTTTGGTGTGTCAGCTGATACCTCTATTCCACACCAAAGATAACTCTAAGCAATGAATGAAAGGTAATAAAATAGCATCGCAACAATCTGAAAAGCTGAAGTTTCTGCAGACTTAAATTGCAGTTTCCTGTAGAGATAGTTAAGGAAATGTAAGTACTTACCACATCTACATTTAAGCTTGTTCAAGGCTCCATTATAGTCAAAGGAGAGAGAATAGGCACTTCTTAGAAAACAATTTATTTCACCGTAAGATAGGCATCTAAACTACATCAGCGAATAATGCCCGAGAAGTCCCTATTTCCATCCACTGATTACAACAGGAGTCTAGACAACCCGTTCAGATGTAAATGTGGCTGTCTAAACTCGAGAGAGATGAATCACAACCTACTGACTAGCCATGTTAACTAAAATAAGATTTACTAAATTTCCGATTTTAGGGAATGAAGACTGGGCAATTAAAACAAGATCAAACTCTAAATTAGTAGGAAACAAAGGATTGTGACTCGGGGCCTGCCCACTCTCATCTATTTGATTATTCCTGAAGACTAGCAAGTAGAATATTGAAATCTCCTGTAGGTCTCAAACACCTAGAGCTTGACTTACACATCCAAAGTTCATAGCATAGGTCTTAAATAAACTTAAAATGGCACTCTGATAGTTTCTTTACAATTTCCGTGCTGAAATTACATGCTGGCACCTGAAATTTCTGTGGGAAGGAATGCTGAAATGCCAGAACAACCAAGAAATGGGCATGAATGTCTTTTTTGTTTGTTGTGAAGAAGGCATAGCACAAGAATGCCAGAAAGCACTACTAGAAACTAAATGTCATTTGCTGTTAGTTATAAAATCTGCAAAACCAGGGTAAGTCAAATGCTAGAGGTTCTTGAATGTTTACTTATTGATTTAGTCTAGCATGGTTTATGCCCTTGGATCAGTTTTCCTCTCCTATCTTTTCACTGGCAAATAGTTAAAATCAAAATATCATTTCCAATTACTTAGTGGAATCAACCGCTATGGATTTGGCATTACGATCTGACATCAAAAGGGCAACATCAATCGCACAGCAGTATGTTTGTGCCAACGTGTGGTATGGCAGCAACAGATTCCTCAGCCGTCAGAGATCAAATTTTTGGAATGGATTTGAGATGGCAAGCTCTCAGCTAAAGGCACACCACCAAGGGATTTGCAAGCTCAGGCTCACTATCTGCCGAGTGCAGGGACCAACGCTCCTCTTCTCCTGGCCCTGGCATCATCTCTTGTTCTCCATCCCATTGCACAACATGTGCTTGTGAGGATAACATTTACCTGCCACCTTCCTTTAGTTAAAGGAGCAAAATGTTTTTTTCACCTTGCCTTGCTTTTTTTCGTGTTTTCTTTTCCTCCTTTTTGCTAGCTGCCAAACATAAACAAGATAGCATTAATCAAAATGTTCTGGGTGACCTTTAAAGAGACACTGTACTGAGAACCCTATTTACAGTCCAAATGAAACACTTACATCATCCCAGGAATGGGGTCTCTTGAGACTATAGACAATTTCACAAAAAATCATGTGGGCACACCATGATGTCAGGCATTAAGAAAAAAAGAATAGTTTTATATTTAATTGGATGAAATTTCCTTGCCATTTCTTTCTCCACTGCAGAAGCACCTTAGTTAGTGCCCAAATGGTCTAGCTACCACCCGCCCAAAGGGTGTCCAAGGAAGGACAGCAAGTAAAATACACTTTACCAGCCTATTACTTGGTGAATGATGTCCTAAAGCACAGCTGTTCCCCAGGGCTATGTATATTCCTTCTTCCCTAGTAAATGACCTCACTGAGAGTGACATTCATCTGACCAAACGCAAAGGTGTCCAGAATAGAAATCTACATCTGAGTCGTGTTCTCTTTATATGCAAAAGAGAGAAAGCAGCACTTCTGAGATGCAGTTCATCCTACTCAGAGGTAAATGTCTAATATGGATCACATCAACCACACTCTTCAATTCCTGTGCTTGTTTTTTTTTCAATTGACTGTAAAAGAAACTCAAATGGGTTTCTCACTCAGATGTAGATTACAGACATCTAAAAGAGGGGATATGAATCCTGTCTAAGCAGCATTAATTCAACCATTCATGCACAAAATTCCCTGTAAGCATGAGGCAGTGGTACCTAGGGCAAGACTCTGCCTACTGCAATATCGTGTAGAAAAGCAGATACGTATAAAGGTCAGTTTTCACTACAATGTCATGGATTCTTGGTATAAAACCAAAATTGCCACATGAATTTATCACACAATCAAAACTGGCAGGGTTTCATATATCACGTAATTACGTTATGAAACTCACTGCCTCAGGAAGTTCCAGACACCAAAAAGAAAAACAGTTCAACAACCAAGAAAATACAGCCACGGTGAATAGGTCCACTCATTCGCACTAAGGCAGGGAGGAACAGGAAGGCGCAGGAGTATCCGTCTTCTTCCCCGTGCCTTTTTTTACTTAAGCATGAACTGCAAGCAACAGTCAGGGACAGGCTGCTGGGCCAGACGGACCTCCGATTAAGTCAGTACGTCCATTCTTATTTTCTGACCTAATATTGCCAACACTTTTCTTATGGCAGTGAGCTGAGCAAGGAATATTATGACCCTGCCTCACACATACCATTTTTTCCTAGGATTACTGAATGCAGATTAAGCCTCAGTTTTACACCAGGAAAAACACCCAAAGCACGAACACAAAATGCAAGCCATCACTCCACCTGCTTTTACAATCCTACTTCGAAACATATGTGCTTTGTCCAATTCTTTGTTCCTGATACACTATTTCAGTGCAGATATTTACTGGTGCGGTCAGTTAGTGTAGGAGCCAAACACCTACTTGACATTATCCATTCTGTTTGTCATCAATATGACTCATCAGCAGTAGTCTCATCTTCCATCCTTTTGGGCAAGGTTGAAAAATTGCTAAGAATAGCAGCGGAACTTGACTGCAGTGTTTTTCTGGGGAACTCAAACCTTAGACTGTGACTAATGCTGCTAATTGAATTTTTACCTCCATCTTGTTAGGGAAGAACCCAAACAGTAAGAGATGAGGCTGCTTTTTATAATGCTTCTTTCTACTGCATTGTCCCTGTCTCTCTATTTCAAGGCAGTGAAATACCAAATCATTAGACAAAACCCTCTCCTAAACCCCCTGCAACTGTTTTTCTGAAGAATCAGACACATGGGGATTTCCCAGTAATAATCTGGATCTCAGTGGTGAGCTATCCTAGCAACACAAAATAGCACATAAGCTCTGACCGGTTTGTGACAAAAAATGTTTCACATATGGCATACTCTTTTTGGTTTTTCTCCCCCTCCCAACCTTCTCTTCTCCTTTTCTTTTAAATTAGCCATCAGGTTAACTACTGTATTTCAGTAGTGACTGTTGCTATGCATAACCAAATCTGAACTCTAATAACAAACTGAAACGGACACACATTGTTCACATTAAATACTTCTCCTAGATGACTGAAAGAAGTACATTAGGGAAGAAAATTTGGCATATTAAGCTAAGACAATCTCTTCTGAGCCCTTTGAAATCAACTCCACGAAAAAATTTTTAAAAAGTGAAAACCCCAGGTAAGTATAAGAATCCTAAAAGTATTTTGCACTAAGTAATTACCATTCTGTTCATCTAATCCAGAGAGCAATGAATTACTGTTATCTTCCAGCATAATCAGCGTAAATTAATTATTTCAAAACTGGGTAGAAATAGACCTCCCCAAACAAGAATGTTTAAATGCTGCTGTAAACAGGGGATTGTAACAGCAGTTTACAAGAAAATCCTTCAAAAAAGACCTAAAGTTTCCTCTTTCGAGTTTGGTTGAGGGTTTTTTCCCCCAAATTTTGACTGCGTTTACTGCAGCCAAGCCTGTATAGACAGCCCGTAAGAACAGACAGCACCAGGAGCAGGGACTATTCCAATATGCAAGGCGGTGGCTAGGGTTAACCTGTGTTCAGTAGTGGTAACCTTTAGAAAAATAGTTGAAGTTTCAGTGTGTTGGGTTTTGTTGTTGTTTTTTTTTAATCAAAACAGGACGGTATATAATCAAAACTGGCTGCATTTGTAGAAAGGGAGCCATGTGAAACTGAGCACTAGCAAATAATAGTGTGAGTGCTTTTTCTAATGGCAAATACAGTCAGCGCTTACATTCATCTCTGTATTAGCAGCCAATCACACAGTGCTTACAAAAATCATTGCCATGGAGTTATCAAATTTTTCAACCGCAAACTCTGATCCCTACGGAGATTAAATCACAGAAGCAATCCAAACAAAATCAGCAGTGCTTCTAATGAAGTGCGTGCATAGATCCACACAAAGTCTTAGCCCCGAGTATTTATCAGACAGGAATCAGGCTGGTAACCAGATGCCAAAAAAAATAAAGAATATGTCAGAAATGAAGGACTAATACCAGTCAGTCTGTTGTTGCTTTAAGTGACAGAAGACAACTGAGAGGAAAATAAAGGAACCAAAACAATCTTGTGAGATCCCACAAACAACCAGGGCAACCGCACAATTTAATTTATGTTATCTGATGTCACGCCAGGCTTCTTAATGCTGAAAAAAAGTGAGGTTATCTCTAGACTCAAATAAAGAACCAACCACGGGACTCAAGAGCGCTGCAAAGCTGTGAAAGGACAATTCTTGTTATTATGCCCACAGCTGCCACCAGGCTGGAGCACAGCGGCTGCCTCACGTGCCTGGCGAGCAGCGAACCGGGGTGACACAAATCCTGTAAACACTTCAGAAGACATGGGAGAACAAGAGGTCAACCAAAAATGTGACATATTGCCTCATGCTGATGAGTGAAAAGGCAACCTCAGCACTGAAAGAACAGCAGCGAAGGAGGATTGTCTGCAGGTGCTGGAGGGATATTAACCATAGAAATAATAATAGCAAAATAAATCAAGCAAAGAGCTGAAGCGTTCTCACTTGAAGGTATGATAGGAAGTATCACTCCTGGCTTCCCGAGTAGAAATATATCTTCTAGTTACACAGCCATCCTGGGATATAAAAGTCTTCTTTATACCTATCTATATCTATTTATATAGATCAATATAAAATCATTTGGGTAAGACTGAGTAACAAGTGCAGTCAAGTGCTCTTATATAAAGTGCCAGAGGGAAAGGAGGGAAATCTTGTTTACAGTTCAGCCAGGCTCAGGTATGGGAGTCGATGGCAAAACTTGTTTGTACGGAAAGAAAAGAGTTGTCCCCAGTATCAGGATCAACCCACATGGAAAGCCGTGCTCATGAAGCCAGCAAACAAACCCAACAGCAGAAAGGTTTGGTCTCCTTATTGAAATTCCTTATCCTGCAAACTGTGAAAAAGCACAACTAAACTTTTTCTTGGAAGAGGCTTATAAGTGTCTAGTGGGGAATTAACAGATGTTGGAAGAATCACTTCATCAATGTGAAAGGTTGTTATAAACACATTAGCAGAAGGAGTTTCTCCTGTTAAGCCATGCTTACAAGCTACTCACAGGTGTTCTGGCAAGCAATCTGTAAATTCTACAAAATTATTTCCCAAAAGCGTGAGGAAATTTAATATTAGGTGCAAATGATGAAGTATTACATCAATCAATAAAATGCAGCTATTCATACATGCCTATTATTGCAAAGAATTGCCTGCAGAATATTCAGACCATCACATCCCCTATTTTTTGTTCTTTTTCTCTGTTCTTAACCTTTTTTTTTACTGTTTTCTATTTAATTCTCACTCCCACCATCTTCTTTCTCTTTTAGTGTTTTTACTTCTTTTTTCAGTATTAATTCTCTTACTTCTTTTCTTTAATTTCTCCAATTTCTGACTCCTATCACTTTTTTCTCCACCACCTTCTCACAATAATTTTTAAGACTTCCTTCTTACTACCCACTTTCTTCCCAAGCCTTGTCTACTGTGGCCATTACAGCTATTTCTGTTACCTGCAGTGCAGTACTAAAAAGTTTGTGGCATATACGCCAAACTGCATGGGACTTCAACCAGATTAATTCAGCCACTAACACTGCAATTTTCACATTTTGCCGCAGCACTTCTGAGTGCAAAGACACCCCCCCCTAGACTTACCCCACTTTTTACTTCACCAGCACTTTTCCCTACGGCACAGATTTCACTGGCCTATGCAGGGAAGGAGTGAAATGATTTAGCTAAGTCCTATTGCTTCAGGAAACAACTAAGTGCTGAAGCTCCCACCAAAACCAACTTAGCAATTCAAAATAGCACTGCCTCAAAAGTGCTCCTAGGTTCAACTTTTCAACCCCCTACTCCTCCTCATTTCAAAGTCCAACCCTTTTCAGCATCTGCAAACCCACACATGCCTAAATTTGGGGACTAAAACGTCCTTAGGTAACTACGCTACCATTATTTCTTCTCCAAAGGTGCTGCTGGCTTGGCTCAGCTCAACATCGAGGTGCTCATCTCACGCTCAAAGCCAGGCTGTTATTTATTCATCAAGTATCACGGACTCACATCTCCTGCTAGGCAGCATGCAATTCTCAGGAAAAGCAGGGATATGGCATTGCGAAACCAGGCACAGTGGAGCACACCCAGGCATTCCCAACGCGCAGCACTGCCCTTCAGCTGGAGGAGGGCAGAACGGGATGAAACACGGCACTAAGGGCCCAAAAATGTAAACATAACAGGTGAGAATATAATGAAACAAATTTGAATAGTAACAGGCTGTTGCAAATAACCTTCACTGAGAAATAAATAGTTGTTCTCTTTCTATTTTTGAATGCTAAAAAGGAGCTTTCAATTCCTTTGTGGGTTAATAGTTCTAAATACCTTAAGTACTGCCCATGCCACATAATACCTAGCTAGTCATTTAGTCATTTCAGACATTTTCTAAATAACTGATTTCAATACACAGCTAACAGACATAAATGTACTTTCTCATGATTTTTCTGTCAGATATGTTCATTCCTTTAAAATAAAAGCAACAACAAATAAAACATTTTAAACTTATGACATAATTACAGTTTAAAAATTTCATTAAAACGGCTTTAAAACATACCTCATTTTCCAGCACAAAAACACGCATAAATTGTAATTTATGGCAATAACTTTCTGCTTATGAAATCTACATATTTAAAATTGCAAACGTTTAATTGGAGAACTACTTATTGAATTCAAGAATATAACAAACATTGGGAAGTTTACTCATGAATTAAAGGGGAAAAAGTGAGCTGTTTATTGTCTTCTGAAGATTGTTTCAAGATCACATGAAGTAGTGCTTTTTCCATATATTCAATAGCAGCTTGAAATAAACATTTGAACTTGACTTGAAAGACATTTACAAAGAGTTCATATGAAGAATTTAGTGTACAATAGCATGCGTAGTGTGTTCTGGAGACAAGAGTCGTCACTGACTACATCATTGCTCCTAACCTTGAGCTAAGAGGCCCTGATGTAGATGATTCATGGGTGAAATTGCAACATACATCATATAAAATTGCAATATTAGTAATGCTCATGATGATGTAAAGATTATTAATATTTATGCGATGATTTAGAGTCTCCATTGGTTTCCAGAACAACCATTTTGAATCCTGACTATTATCTGATTCATTTTACTCTACGTTCAATAAGCTGGGGCACTAACATCTCTCTCCCAATTTCCCCCACCCCTAGATAAAAAAGAAAATGTGGCTAGGGTATGTCCAAGAATGGCCGCATTCTTTCAGAAGAAGGCACAGCCACAGTCCGGACAAGTCATCGTCTCTTCTTTTCAGAGCAAAAGCTTCCACACTGGACTCAGAAATGCCAAATGATGCTTCAAAAGACCTTTGGGTTCTGCTTCAAAAGTGAAAGTTGGTTTACAAAACAGCTTTACAGCTCTATTCACAATTGCTTCCACAAATACTGTCCCAT
Organism: Pluvialis apricaria; assembly: GCA_017639485.1. Lineage (NCBI taxonomy): Eukaryota > Metazoa > Chordata > Aves > Charadriiformes > Charadriidae > Pluvialis > Pluvialis apricaria. Next base: position 103,048,280 of record CM030009.1, read on the forward strand.
ATCTGCATAGCCATATACAAAAATACTGTTCTTCATGGTTTGGCATTTGTTCTGCTGGACGGCAGTATTTCAGACATACCACACAGATCGTCACTTTATCTAATATAGTCCATACAGAAGAAGATATATACATGTAAATAATAACAGATTTACTGGAAAATTATCATTCAGTCACTCAGACATTGAATGAAATGGGTAATCTGCTTTTGAAGGGACTCAAATATTTTGGGGGTCATTGACTAACCATCTAAATCATTTACATGCAATAAATATTTGATAAATTCTTGGACTACACATGTAAGCTACTGAATATCTGTTTAGAAATTGTACCGCCTCACAGACATTAAAAATAAGGTAGCTACAATATAACAGTATGATATATATCTGCACTTACAAAGGAAGACAAACAACTATTGAACTGAATTACTGCTACCCTGAGATAGCTCAGAGAGATAACTATTGGTAATTATTTACATTTTATGCAAAAGCCATTATTTCAAAATAATTCCACTGCTGGAACAAATTGTTCTTGTTTCAGAAGTCTGAAAGAAGACAACTGAAATATTTAAACTTTGTCCTGCATCATTAATGGGGCAACATCTAAATGTTTAAGATTCTGTGTGAGAAACAGTAATAAAAACAGAACTCAGGAACATTAATTGTAGCATTAGAATATACAAATTCATAGACAAATAATGTTTTACAAAATATCTACAATGCGCAACAAAAATAAGACTATATAAGTAGGTCTGTTATTTTCTTATCAAGAAATTTATGCAGAAAAACAGAACAGAGATGCTTTCAGAATACTAAGGTCAAAATTTCAAATGAGATTGAGTTCTGAATTCTAAGAAGTATGTGATATTAAGTGTTACAGCATGGTACATTCTGAAAATCAACATCACCATGTGTCACGGCACAGCCTGATGCTGTAATGCCTTGTCTCACACCCCTCCCAGGCCTTATGTTGCAGAGAGCATCATGAAATTTATTTCCAGACTTTTTCATGACACTCACATCTGCAGTACTCGAGCACTTCACAGAGACAGTGATACAGTGTTCAAGGAAGTCAAGTGGTCTGAGCATCTTAACTTCCAAAAAATGGCTATTTTGAATTTGTCATTAAGAAACAGCTTTAACTTGTCCCTAGTAATTTTGAGAGTGCCACCCATGCCCCTTCCTGCCAGTGGGTAATTTCTGAGAGCACTTTGCAATGTGCAGAATCATTTTCTGAACTCATCCCTTTGACTGCCATTGTGTGGGAGGGTGAAAATGCTAAGTTTCCTTTTCTTTGGACATCTCAGCCATTTGACTTACATTTGCTACCTATGTCAGGAAGCACATGTTCCGAAAAATGCAAAAATATTTGGTTGGAAACAGGAGGATGAAATATTAGGTTTTATTTTGCTGTGGTTTACTTATAAGAACACTGAGGGTAACTGCTCTTCTGTTCTGATCACATCATATCCCGATGTAGCTGGTGACAGTGATTCCTAAGCACAATCACCATTTAAGAGAAAATAAATAGCCCATAATTCTGCTATTGACGTTTATCTCATAACAGTTATGAATAAAACAAAGGGAAAATGAAATTTCCTCAGATAATCTTAATTTTCAAACTTTAAAGTACATTTTTTCAGATGTAGATTCTTAGAAGCTATAAATCCTGGAGCTCCTGAAAACCCCAGGCAATCCATCATATGATGCAGCACTGCATCACCACAAGTCATTGACAAGGTTGCCAACCTTGGAGCCCCTCAGCCCTGACTTCTGCTCCTTAGAAACTGGGGAGGAACTTAAGGTTGACTTCATTAAAGGAATAATTTATCATTGCAGTCCTTCAGCACACAGACTTTCTGTCACAGAAAAAGAGACTATAAAATAGGATACCTTGCTACAAAAAAAAAAAAGAAAACAAAACAAAAACAAACCCAACCCAACTAAACAAACAAACAAAAAAACAAAACCAAAAATCTTTCTTGTTAGATTTAGCTACTCCTCCCCTGACAAATAAACCACTGACAGTTTCTTGGAATTTTTTTAATGTGCAATATCAGTGTCAGTTCACCGAATAGATTGTAAGTAACATAACTATAATGAGATCTGCTGTATTTTCAACTGAGATCAGCTTCATAACATGAGTGAAAATATTATCCACTAAAGAAGAACAGAGAGAGACAAATCCTGTCCTTTTCTCTGCTGGGAGTTCAAACACAAATACTTTGCATTTGCAATTGTTGTCTCAGACTGAAAGAGAAAGCACAGTTTTGGCTCAGATCTTTGCTAAGAATTATCATCTCTTTGCCTGATTATCACTTAGTTCAGCTGATGTCTGGCTTTTGATCTGGATGTATTTCAAGGTGCATTTACTAAAGAGGGATATTAAATGACTTAGTTCTTGCTTGAGGCTGAAAAATCTAATTATTTTTACTAGCATGTTTGTTATATAAAATCATCAAGAACAGCTATACTTGTAGGAAGCAGTAAAATGGTGATAAATGTGCCATCAGTAACTTTTTATGAGATATATGGAACCACTATGGAAACAATTTTAAATCTATTCAACAGGGAAAACTTTTGATGGCTCTTTCCAGAATCTTCAATTTTAAGTAGTTCAAGTGAATCCAATTGATTTATTTCACATCATTTAAAAACATAGCATATAAAAATCCTTATAATTTTCCAATGTTTGATTTCCAAATTTTCTTCATGATCAAGATAAGAGACATGAAACAGCAAAGACAGCATGGTAATGATTCAATTTCTGTCTCAAAGAGACAAATGTGAAATTTATTTTTTTTATTTCTGTGAATATGTCAGTTCTGGAGAATGAATACATTCAGTTGTGTACAATCCAAGATATGAAAAGCTTCAGCATGCTGCTTTCCACTCTTCAGAATCCTGAACAAATTAAAAGCTGTTGAGCAAATTTTTCATCTAAATTCAGCAAATCTGCTTTTGTCCCTTTTCCTCAAGAATGGATTTTCCTTACTTCAATCTATATTTAAGTGATCCTTTTACGCTTACCAGGTAGGGATGGATATAGTAAAAATGCCGTCAGAAAGTATTTTACAGTATGTACTACATGTCATCATCAATCCTTTAGAAAAAGCTACCAGTTAACTCTCAGCTATGAAGGATTTAATGCAGAAAGGTTTTCTGTATGACCATCACATTCAGTCAAGATCAATCTTGTCTTAAAACAACGTTGTCAAATAGATCTGATGACAGGATGACCACGGCCAAAACATAAGATGCAGTTTTTGCTACTGGACAAGACATCTGAAAGTTTAGGTATCTATTTCATGATAAACATTAAAAAAATTAGATATAAACAAAAATTTTTTGTGAAAAATGCAGAACCATCATGGAAAGCCTTCTACTTCTGATAGGACATTGGCCTGCATATTTGGCTGTGCAGTATTGTGTATGCTGTGGTGGCATTCACAGGGTTGCATTACAGCAACTCCCCCTCCTTGGCACACCAAAATATGCTCCCTGGTCTTTCTCCACCTGGACTGGCACAGCCTTTGACCCTTAGAAAGGAAGGGAAGGCTGCAGAGTGCTTACTACAGCATTTAGTATGCAATGCAGTGGGCTGATAAGCCAGTACACTTCTTTTTTTGTGCCATAGACAGTCTTCTGGTCAGCTATCATGGTCAAAGGCCTTTGTGCCCTTGTAAGGCAAGTTGAAAAAGGGGTGTCTTCCAAATATGCATGGAAATATTAATGTTCATCTGAATCTACTATGTTGCAGGAACTCATGAGGATTTCTACGCAAGCTTTGTGAGAAGAAATGGGGAGCTCCACCCTCTCTTCCATTTTTCACAAAAAGCAGCGTGTCAGAGAGATTACCCAGGTTCCCTATTCTGCCCGAGTCCATGATGATCTGAAGACAAAAGCCCTTCAGATCTTTGGACACATCCCAAACCAGTGCCTTGGCTATCTCCTGCCTGCAGCATCATACTTCAACACACTCCAGTTTTTAAGGGTAAAAAGATTTGCAGACACAATTCCATTTTCAAGAAAACTAAAAAGAAGTCTCTGAAATCTTGAAAACTGTTCTAAAATGAAATTATCACCTTCTCCACAGCCTGTGTCCTCACTGCACTGACATATCACACCTTTCAGAGCCGCTGTGCCAATCATGTCGCAGTCTCACTTGCTTGTGTTGTAATACTTGCTTTCAGGTCTCAATCTGAACCTTCTCTTTGCAACGACAGTGGTGAGACCATTGATATGTTTTAAAATGAAAGGTGAGACCCTTGTACTATTAAGTGATCACAGGATCACAGCCCTAAGAGCAGCCCAGCTGTGTGTGGTCTCTGTAAGACCATCCAAACGATGCTTGATGTTGATAAAATCATATAAGGAGAATGATGATGGTTGTTCCATACCTGCTCACCCAGCTCTAATGCTTAGATCCACTGATAATGACATAATAGATTTATAATGACAAAAATATCATCTCAAAATGGACTTTGATTCAGCTGAAGGTCAACCACAAAAGCCTACCAGCATCCCTCTGACTTCCTTTGAGTTTTAGCCCAAGAAAAAGGTTTCATCATGAAAACACAGAAGCATGTTGTTGATTGTCTGCCTGCTGCCCTGAAAGTATAGCTCAGTTAAGGCCCACCTTCTTTCTTCCTTTCATTAATCACTTATTTCCTTTTATTCTGTTCGTTTTCAAGTAGCTCTATTTCCAAGAATTCATATCAAAGTAACAAACAATGCCACTGCTGTGTTACTGAGTGCTTTCAAAATTCAAAGGACAGTGAATTGAAAGCAGTAGGTTTATAATGCAAGAACAAGGAGGTCTTAATGATAAGCATAGTCTTATTGTGTATCCATGTTAAATGTGTTAAAGGTCTCTTGCAGATGGAAAAAGCTGTTGGCATGTTTTCTGACAAATGCAGTCGTGTAGCTTCAAAATCAAAGAATGAAAGAAATGTTGTTCAGGAGGGACCTCCAGAGGTCATCCACTGCACCATCTGGCTCAAAGTAAGACTACTGCCAAAGCAAGGTCAAGTCAGCTGTGGCTTTGTATAGCTGAGTCTTGAAAACTTCCCAGGGTGGATAGTCCACAAATTCCCTGGTTGTTCCAGTGCTGCCCTACACTTATAATGAAGGAGCTTTTCCTAGTGTCTGTCCTGAATTTCAGCGTTAGCAGCAGCAACAGATAGTGAACATCTTCCCAAGCACCACCCATAACTCATTCCCACATTCCTGAGGGATGTCTTTTCAAAACACATGATTTTTCTCAATAGTTGTCTCTATGTCCAGACTTATTACTGGAAATTATCTCTGGCCCATTCTAACTCTCAAGCTCCACATGGGTATCATTCAGGCAATGTAGTGGATTGACCCTGGCTAGACACCAGGTGCCTACCAAGCCACTCTATCACATCGCCTCCTCAACTGGAAAGGGAAGAAAAAATATGATGAAAGGCTTGTGGGTCGAAATAAGGACAGGGAGATCACTCACCAATTGTTGTCACAGGCAAAACAGGTTTGACTCAGGGAAATTAATTTTATTTATTACCAATCAAATCAGAGTAGGATAATGACAAATAAAACAAAATCTTGAAACACCTTCCACCCACCCCTCCCTTCTTACCCGGCTCAACTTCATTCCCAATTTCTCTACCTCCCCCTGAATTGCACCAGGGGATGGGGAATGGGGGTTGTGTTTAGTTCATCACACATTGCCTCTGCCACTCCTTTCTCCTCACACTCTTACCCTGCTCCAGCACAGGGTCTCTCCAAGGGGAGGCAATCCTCCACAAACTTCTCCAATGCGAGTCCTTCACATGGGCTGCAGTTCTTCATGAACTGCTCCAGCATGGGTCCTTTCCACAGGGTGCAGTTCTTCAGGAACAGACTGCTCCAGTGTGAGTGCCCCACAGGGTCACAAGTCCTTCCAGCAAACCTATTCTAGCATGGGCTTCTCTCTCCATGGGGTCCACAGGTCCTGCCAGAAACCTGCTCCAGCATGGGGTTCCCATGGGGTCACACCCTCCTTTGGGCATCCATCTGCTCTGGCATAGGGCCCGTTATGGGCTGCAGGTGGATATCTGCTCCACAATTAAGTTCCATGGGCTGCAGGGGGATGGCCTGCCTCACCATGTTCTTCACCACAGGCTGCAGGGGAATCTCTGCTCCAGCGCCTGGAGCACCTTCTCCCCCTCCTTCTTCACAGACCTTGGTGTCTGCAGAGTTGTTTCTCTCACATATTCTCACTCCTCTCTTTTGGCTGCTGTTGCACAGGTTTGGAGTTTTTTCCCTCTTCTTAAATACATTATCACAGAGGCGTTACCACCCACTGATAACCTCCAGCCAAAAATGCGCTGATGTCTCCAAGACAGCTGTTTTTCCACTGATGCAACCAAAGTCTACCTCAAGTGTTCTAGCAGCACCTCTGTATGACGGCCATTAGGTTAAAGAAAAGGTAACATAAACTCAAGTAAGTCCAGAGCTAAGTCACAGGATTAGAAAAGAGGGCAGACCAGGAATCAGGGCTTCCCACTTGCTTTGGTCCTGTTTAATGTCACATCAACAGTGCTAAAAATATGCTGCTACTGTCAGCTTCCAAGTTTATTCCTTCCTCCTCGGTGACCACTTGCTGGAGTAACCCATGCTTGCACACAGCCAGGCAGGAATGTCTCATCTCTAGGTATGCAGGAGGAAATACTGATCCTCTAGCTGGGCTGCTGTCTTGGCCATCTCCTTCTACCTGCATAGTGAGACACGATTGCCTCCATGCTAGGATCTTATCAGTTTCTTGCTGTAGCCACTACAAAGTCTCAGTTCTGATCTTCAAAGTTCAGGGATATTTTGAAAGCGTCTCCCATGTCCAACCCTTCTAGCCGAGGCTGCTGTAATTTGGGACAAAATGCCTTAAGTGTGACAACCCACCCAGGGGAACTCAGCTGCATGACAGAAGCTTCCAGAGGAGGTTACAAACAGCCTCCAGAGCAAGAAATAAAGCTTTCCTCTTAGATAAACAGGAATCATTTAAATATATACACACATAAAATTTTCTCTGACTATATAGTAAGTATGTATGCTTATTCAGTTTCATATGCTCTGCTGGAGATAAGCTCCTACTTCAGTACTGAATTATCAAACTGAGCAATGGATTTAAGAAGGCAATGTGTTTTTAGGAGTTTCTTTTTTGGGTAGGTGTGCTCTTGCAGGAAACAGAAGAAGAAAAGTCAAGGTGTAAAGTAAATCAGTTAAGAAAGACTATTTAAACAAAAAAAAAAATTTCATTTTACCCTTCATCTTTATCCTCTCATCCGAATCACGTAAATCGGTGGCCTAGCAGCTACCAGCCTGTCCTCTGCTGGGGAAGAGAACAGGCAAAGGGGATGAGGGGTTTGTATCTGGTAGTCCTCCATATACGTGCCACTGCCTTTCTCACAGAGTGTAAGTTGCTGAAGCACCTATACGTTCCGCACGCCAGGCTGCATCTCTGCATTTCACCGCCTCTGAATCTCTGCCATTCTCACCTGCAGCGATTATCACCTCCTTTCTCCAAAGAAAAAGAAGATGCCCAGCTGACCTCAGCGGTGCTATTCTGTGATCTTACACCACCGTCCTGGCTAGACACATACAAGCATGCAGGCCCTGAGCCGTGCATGGACGTGAGGTACCTGTTGCATGAGGCACCTACAGACCTGTCCCTCTCACAGACACCAAGGCAAGTTGCCTCCCTTGATCAGCAAGCACATCCTTCCCAGCTTGACCTTTCCAGGCTCACTTCATGCACCCGCCCCAGTGGATCTGGAGGGGCATTTTCTTGTGGACACCAGGAGGAAAGGCTCACAGGCTGGTGTGTCACACAGGTGTAAGCACAATTCCTCACCAACGCTGTGGGCAGGAGCAGCTACTCTGGTATTACTCCACCATAGAAATTTCTGCTGTTGCCAAAGATGGTCCTGCCATCCAGGCGTTTAACTCCCTGTATCTGCACAAAGAAACACTCACTCCTCCCTCAGCTCCTCTTCCATTCCTCCTGCTTTGCACTAAGAGCTTTTACCATGCCTCTTCGACCGGTACTGTGGCCACCCCTGCTCGCTGAACTGCCCACTCTGAGCACCGCAGCCACTATTGGGCAGCCAGCAGTACCTGCTTGGAGAGGCCGGTGCATACCCGGAGGTAGCATGACAGAGCACTGGTCCCGCTCCCGGCAAAGAAGGGACAGCCTGAGCCAGGAGGCTGTGCTGCTGCCTCTGCCTCTCTGGCACCAGCCCTCACTAGCACCAGAGCCAGCATGGCTGGTGGAAGATGTCCCTATGGGTGGGTGATCACACCTGGCACCTCCTACCATGCCCACTCCCACCAGCCTCCACCCACATCTCCTCCTCTTTTCTTTTGCTCTTCAGATAACCCTTCCCATCTCACACTCGCTTCTCACCTGGTTTACACCTAGTTAAATCAACAACTCAACCTGCAAGCGGGGCCAGTCGTCATCATATTAGTCACCACCCTCCATCCTGTTTGGGCTCCCTTAGGTGGCAAACTTCAGGAAACGGGCTGTCTTCTCCTTTTTAGTCTTTACTACAGCACCTCCCACAGAGAGGACCGGATCTTGACAGAACTCTTTCTGTTGCTACCAGTGTACAAAGGTTAATCGTTGTTTCACTTGGGTGGGATCGATCTGAACGGCCTGGCTCTGCGTGAGCTGTATCCCCGTATTGTTTGTGAAAAGCAAACACTGATTCTCTGAACGGAGTCCTGCAGCCCTTTCTTACAGATTACGTCCTCTCATCCAAAAACCAACATTAATGCTGTTTCAAGCAGCGCATGGCATTCTTTCTGATCCATATATTAATTTTGTTTAATTTATTTTCTCTATATGACTGTTCTTTTCTTTATCACTACTTAATGTAACAAGAAAGTAAAAACACTCCCTTATAATGCAAACTGAAGTACAGAGATCGAATGTTCCCTTTAAACATACCAATGTAAACATTCTTTTAAATGCAATACTTCATGTTCTGTATTTTCATGGGGAGACAATAGATCAAATAGGAAAAATACAAGTGTGAAATATAATTAAAATAATTTCAGATAACGGAGGCAATATGCATTAACGGAGGAGGACTTCAGAATGTAAACAGACTATTTTGAGCTGAGGCATCATTTCAATAGGGAAACTCTAGAATTACTCTGTCCTTCTGAGCTATGCTAAAATCAAAACTATGAAAAGGAAAAGTGAGTCCATCTGCTTAGTCCAATCTATTTTATAGTGAGTCATTCTATTTTCCCATCACAAAATGGGCCCTCCATTATCTTCCATTTCCACAGCCAGCTCCGCACAAAGACTCTCTTCAGGATTCTGGCCGCCAGGGAGTCTTCCTCCAGGAAGTAAGGACAAGAGTTCTTTAACAATAAATTTCACAAATAGACTGAAGGGGTAGAGAATTTCATATTATTTGTCTCATCCACAGTAAGCAGTGAATGTAAAGGTACAATACCACTAAATAAAACTGCCTGTGAGGTTGTCCTCTGTGGAGGTTATACTTTGAGCTGGAAACGGTCTATATTTAATTGACACATTGCAATCAGAATATTTTCAAGATGATGTAGACTATATTAGGTCTTTGTTCCTTAGAAAGTAGGTAGAAATATTTGTAACAGAGTACACAAAACCAAGATTTGCACTCACTACAAGCACTCACTACATTACATCCAGAATATGGCATCCAGTTTTTGGGCCCTCCAATAGAAGATTTTGAAACATTGAATTCAGTGTAGACCACTGAATTGGTCAGGGCTTGTAAGGAGAGGCTGAGGGAGCTGGGCTTGTTCAGCCTGGAGAAGAGATGGTTCCAGGGGGACTAAACCATAGCCACCAGTCCCTGTGTGAGGTTATTGAGGAGGTGGGTCCAGGGTGTTTTACAGCAACGCATGGCAGGAGGAAAGAGGAACGTACATAAATTGAAACAAGAGAGATTTTTGACTTGATAAAAGGAAAAACGTTCTCTCATGAGGACAGCCCAGCAGTGGAGCAGGTTGCCTAGAGAGGTTGTGCAGTCTCCACCCTTGGAGGTCTTTAAGACCCGAATGGATAAAGCCCTGAAAAACCTGGTCTGACCCCATAGCCACTTTAAGCAATAAGTTGGGCTAGAGACCTCATGAGCTTGCTTTACATCTGAGTTATCCTATGCTCCTCTGAAATACATTTTTTTTAAAAAAGTATCACCCAGTTATACATACACAAAGTATCATTCAGTTTGTAGGATATAATATTGACAATGGACACCTCATGGTTCCTATAATATTAAATAGTTTATGTATTTGCTATGCTGAAGTTAAATATGCAAACAGACATCAACAGTAACATGTACAAACAGTATCTGTACTGCAAACTGACACTGCTCCCATGCAGTGTTTGAATATTGATGTGACCTGCATATAACAAGGAGAAAAGGGCAGAATCAATAAAAGCCCAGGAGGTACAAAACCAGGAAAAAAAAATGTGGGAGCAAAGTGAAATCCATCCAGCAATCAGAAGGAAAAGCACTAAGACTAAACAGGCAAAGAGACAGAGAGAGGGGACGGAGAGGAGGCTAGGGCTTGGCTGGAAGGGGACAGGGAAAGGGGTGGGAGGACTGGTGCAGGGCCAGGGCATTTCTCCATTCCTCCGCTGTCAGCAGAGCAACGTCAAGCCTGCCAAGCCAGGGCCGCCTCTGTCCCTCTCGCTGAGCACCCACAGGAATGTCACCTGCTGCCAGTAACAGGGACTCTCTCAGCTCAGCGTGTTAGGAGGATTCGGCTTTGAAACAACCAAACAGCGTGTGACCTGGCATGGGCGTTAACGTGCTTCCCATCAGTGGGGTCCCTGCTTGCTCCAGTTTGCCATTCTTAAAATTAGCAAACGATGCACACAAAGAAAGCCATCAGAAGATCATTAAGGTTCCAAATGAAGCTCCCTACATTTTGGAAAAGCCTCACTCAAGGTTGCCTGCTCAATTCTTTGTGCATCAGGATGCAGCCCACAATTAGATAATCATACTATCTAATTACGTTGCTATATATTTACCTCACCCATGAGCTAGAATAAAACTTCATAGGTTTCATTTGAAAGTTTTCCTGAAGCTTTTGTTAATTTTATAATTGCTTTTAATTTTGAAGAGTTCTCCTTATACTTTATAAGGAGACCACAAACATTGAAAATGAGGACTCTGTCTAAAGTAATTTATTAATGATAAAATGAACAAGTAAAACATTAGATAATATTCATATTATAACTTCATGCTGAAGCTTTCAGCTATTACTCTTTAGATAAAACTTATTTTCTTAAAAAAGAAGAGGTACTTTAAGGCCAGATCATTATTTTATTTCAAGAGTTCCCGTATTTCCTACCCAATGCACCTTTCCTCAGTGAAGTTTTATTTAAAACTATTAACTAACACACAAGCTTTCCAAATCTCACTTAACTGAGGCTAGTAGAGGCAAACTTTGTGATTAAACAAGAGTGAGTTAGTGAGCTGGCCCACCGTGAAACCAAGCCAACGCAACACACCACTATTTAAGATAAGTGCTAAAAAATTCAGCGCTAATTTGTTTCTTAACAAAAATGATGACCACCCTTCTTCACAGCTTTGCAAAGCCAACAACAAACTGTCCTTTTCGTGATATCAAGAAAATAACCTTGTTAATGCAAGTCAAATTATAATTTGTGTCTCAAGTCTACGCTAATTAGGAATAAGCTGTGTTTTGACTGTTTTCACTTTCTCTTAATAATTTGTTTTGGTCACACCTCTTTTCGGTAAGCTCCAAACACAGGCAAACAATTTCCTCTGCCACTTACTGATCTAAAGTTATGGAAAATAATGTGCAAAGACATGAAACAGACCTTCAAGAAAAATCCAAGAAAACTCCAGACTATTAGCTATCAGTCTGGGTTATGATAACAAATTGAGTTTGAACTGGATCTTGGTTTTTGTACTTCATATGAACACAAAATACATTCACGAATTTCAATAGTTTCCACAGACATGTGTCATCATAATTGATTTAACATACATGAATGGAGTTTTAATCTTCAAGGTCAGTGGTTAAAGGAAGCCGGGAAATACTCCTATAAAGTACAATGGCTGATTTGCTTTTCCTTCTTATCATCAAATTTAAAAAACAAATATCAACATTTCTCAATATTTCTTACCGTTTGCTTTTCCTCTAAGGCTCCTCTTCCTGAAACTTTTCTTTCATGTTTTTCTAACTCCATTTCCCAGGGGAAAAAAAACCCAACTCTAATATCCTGAGCAGAAGTGATTTAACCTGACTACATGTTAGATATCCCTGTATTTTTGGAGTTGGGAGAGAGAAGTATCAGGGAGCACTTGGTGGTGATTTCTGGTCAGCGCATGTTTCCATTTATAGCCGTTGAAAATCCACAAATAGAAGCGTGGAGAGAGGGCAGGCAGCTGCCTCAGATAACAATAAATGTTGGTTTGGTATCACAGCAAATTGTTCAAGAGGGATTTTTGGTTACTGGCTCCATTCAGTCCCCCCTCAATCCCTCTACCCTGAAAGCTCATATTTAAAACATCCATGAAAATTAATAGCTACATCTCAGCAGCGCTAACTTGTGTTCATGGAGATTATTGAGCAAGTAAAATGACAAATGTGATTAGCTGGCACCACATGTTGTTACACAGAGACAGACAGTGTATAGAACAATATTTAAAAACGGTGCTTTAGCCTGGCTGTTGATCTTTCCCTGTTGAATGTTTGGGTCTGAGCTACCTTAATCCATGTTCATGCAGAGTGTACTCTCCTTTTCTAATATCAGGAGGTGACATCGTCTTGGATTTTCGACACTCAGAACAAATTGCAAAACTTTCAGTGGGCACCATGAGCACCCCTAAATACAAGAAGTGACCGGTGAGCATCTAAAATAGAGCTAATACCCACACAGATGATGGTTGTGGTGTCTGTTAGTTGACTGTAGAAGAATAACCTGGCTCTAGTTCACAAAGATAAAGTCAGGAGGCCAATATTAGAAACTGCAGCGCGGGGGGAACCTCTCGGCGGCTCTGCTGCAGATGCCATGGTTTATAACACACCCACTGGTTGCCACATCAACTGGGCTCATGTTGTCTCGGGGGCAATTCACACGCAAGGCTGGTTCTGCATCTACCAGCAAGGGAAGGGGAAGCACGACAAGACAGAATCACACAGAAAATGTTTGCTACTGTTAAATGAAAATACACTCTCTGCTCAACCTGTGGTTCATTAAGAAACACATAACTCTCTGTATAGCTGGCAGTTTAAACATGTCACTAAATCCCTAGTAAAGAAAACACGCTTCCTTCCCTTCTCTTCCTCTCAACATATTGGTAAAAGAAGACTCTTCTAAAAAAATAAGTACATAGATAGTTAGATAGATAGATAATCAGATAGAGAGAGAGATAGAGAACTACAAAAACCTTTTTAATCTATCATTTTTCAATTGCCTTTGTGAAAATGACAGCCAAAACTAGGCACACTCCTTTCTACTCTGCTTGTTTCTTGATAGATGCTATACTCGTGTAATCTTTAGAGCCTGGGATAGGAAGAAAAGGCAGTCAAAGAAGTCATCACACAACAGTCTATACAGTTTACATATGAAAAGTTGACCAAAAAAAAAACCACCTTAGAGTGCCCCTGTTCTGAAACATTCTTCAGAACAAAGAAAAAGTTACTCCAGTGACCACTATTTTTCTTTAGTCTTTTACCTTCGTTTTCAGAAGTGTAAGGCAGCCAGCAGATGAGTGAGTGCAGCAAAGCAAACACGAAGAACCAGTCAAATCTACAAGGGCTGCTGTAGTAGAGGGAATAAATATGAGCTTGATGTCACAAAAGTAAAAATACACCTCACTGCACCTCATGGAAATGCTGGGATAAAAGGAACAAGAGTAAGCGACATAATACCCAGAGGAAAGCTGTAGTACTTCCTCGCTCTTCAGAAGGAAGCCAAACAGTATTGAGAAGTTCGTATCTTCAGAATCTTTTCTGTGAGGCTGAAACTGATCCCTGTGGCGAGGGACTTGCATAATGCCTTTGTACCACTTAACGTCCTCAAAGGAGGTCCTCAGTGGGATCCAAACATCAGCTTACATTACGCTGCTGCTTACATTACCGACCATTCCTGCGGCGCAGGTGAAAAACCTGAAGCGCCTGCACTCTCGTTAACCTGTCCGTTTCCAAAGGTTTTAAATCGCGGACAAGGACCAGAGCATCTCAGGTGCCATGTTCAGCTGCGTGTGCTCAGTGCATTCCCCACCCCTGTCCCAGCGGTGGCAGGGACACCCCGGCTTTCAGCAGGCTCCCAAACGGCAGCTCCCAGGGGAGCCGCTCCCTCCTCGTGCTGGGGAATGGATACCCGTGTCGGTAAAAGACCAGGCTGTCAGTGGTACAATGAACCAGTGACAAAGGACCCAAGACAAATGTAAGTCCATAGAGACTTACACCAGCATTGATGGATTTTATCTAGTTTGTGCTATGTGTCACTTAGCACTCATACTAACTACCCTAAAGCGTAAATCTTCAGTCACATTCATACTCTCTACTTCCAGGTGCTGTTTTCATGGGTCAGCTCACCCACAAGAAAGTCAAAGGCAATCGCTACAGAAAGACCCAAGGAAGTGACTATTAAGTGACTTTACTCATAGTAATTCCAACATAAGATGCCGGTGAGAGGAGTCAGTTTTACAAAGAGGTTTTCCATCATTATTCTTGTAAATGTGTCTACTACCACTCACAAGAAAAAAATTAACACCTTCCCCTTTCACCGTGTGGCTGCTACATTCTGAACACTGGATTCCATAAAAAAAAAAGAAGAAAAGAAAAAGGTGAAAATTAAAATACTAGGGTAGGGAAAGACCTAACTGCTGCATTTCTTGTGAATGGAAATTCATGTTCTGGATGCATCATGCTGCTCACTGTGCAGGTGCTAGGGAGTTGGAGCAGATTGCATTGGAGATGGGAATGGGAGCAAAAAGCTAAGAATGCAACAGAATATGACACCAAACTTTGTGCCATCGAGTTGAAATCAAGGAGCACCAGAAACACTGGATGCAGGGCTCTTCCATAGCCTGAATGCCAATATACAAGGACCCTGGAGATAGTGAGGAAAGGCTGACATCACCTTGTTATCTACCACACCTTGCTCAGCATGACATTTCAACACTAAACCTGAGGAAAGACCATGATCCTAACCGCATGAGAATTTGGTTTCATATAATTATGGGAGTATATTTCTTATTCCTACATAGAAATAATGGTTATTTTACTCCGAGGACTTTCTAAAACACTGTTAGTAACTATATATTTCCTGTTTTACTTTGAAAGGGAAAACATAGTGAACAGGTGCTAAGTCAAAGTGTGTTATAGACATTGCCTGAATTACTGTGCTATTTTCAATTACTTCTTTGTATTATGGCCACTGGTCTCTTCGCACCTGTTTTTCTTCTCAGAGCAGGACCTAACAAGAGGCCAAGAGATGAAGCTGATGGGGGTGGGGGGGAGACGGTTGTGGAATTTTTTTGTAAGAGGCAAGTGCTGAATATCCAGAATAGTAGTATTGTGTAAATAAACCATTTAGGCAGATGTATTTTCTGGGCTCACTTGATCTGCTGTTCTTGGAGAAGGAAGCGAGGAACTATCTATCACGAAGTTTGTGTGTCACTCTCAGCTGTGTTTTCACTCACGCAGGTACTGCAATTCCTTTACTTTGCACATTTTCATTTTCAGCCTGACACGGCTGTAACCCAGGGCTGCCAGCCAATGACTGTATCACACATCACACATCTGCACCGCTTCGTGCTTAAGCTGGGAGCTTTTACCTGCTCAGCATCAGCCACACCATAAGCATTCAACAGTCAGAAGCATTAATTCTGACCCTGATGTGCTCAATCGTATTATACACAGTTGAAAGCTACCTACTTAAGTCACGTGTATCAGTTAAAAAACCTAAGACTAATACAGAAATCACATCTACAGTGATTTTTAGAGGTCTGATTTGGAGAGATGGTTTCTGCCCCACACTTGAAACATGTCAAAAAGTTAAAAGAAAAAACAAGCACCAAACCCAGCAGGTTCCCTCACTACTTGTAGCCGCAAGTTAAGCTTCTCCCTAGTGCCCACCCTTCTGGCAGCCCCAGCACGCCACGCCAGCAAGTATCCCTACGTTACTCCAGCACGTCCACCCAAGGTCACATGCACATGCCTGGAAACGTCAGGACCTCGGCAGCGTTTCTAGCTGGTATTTCATGGCATGTTCCTCGCAGAAATGAAAAGCACGCCGGAGCCGTCGGGGCTGTATACGGAGCAGGCTTACCTTCCAAGCAGTGGGAGCCGAGGGCGGGAAGCTGATCCTTGGGAGAGGTGGGTCCACGTTCCTGCCGCAGCACCCGGCAGCTGCTGCTGTCGCTCCCTGGTCCACCCCTCTGGCTCTGCAAACACTCACGGAGCGGGAGGAGGTAGCAGGCGTGGAAAAAGGGAAACATCACCAGCGCCGCCAGTCTCTGCTTTGCACGTGAGGGAGCAGAGCCCCGCACGTCGCGTACGGGGAGCAGGGGGCTCCTTGACAAGTTCTCTCCAAAGGGGCAAGTTTGAATGCGTTTGAGAATAAAACCGAGGAGGGTTATTTCAACATTACAATACACTGATTCTGAGAGCACTGAGCCTTCCCTGGACATAGCAGTCCATGGAAGCTGTAAGCGCTTTCTTCTCTTCATGGGTATTTAACTCAATTGTATTAAAGCGCACTGTCCTTGTGCTGGCAAGGTCCTACATCTGCTGTCCTCCAGAAGTACAGACAGCAGTGAAACAACTGACCACTTTTCTGCTGGATGTCCACTGTTTCAGCTACATACACATGATGTCCCTGAATATTACTGCTATTTC
Source organism: Pluvialis apricaria (assembly GCA_017639485.1). Classification (NCBI taxonomy): domain Eukaryota; kingdom Metazoa; phylum Chordata; class Aves; order Charadriiformes; family Charadriidae; genus Pluvialis; species Pluvialis apricaria. Next base: position 103,065,182 of record CM030009.1, read on the forward strand.
CCAGCAAACCAAATTATTCCAGGCTGTAAAACATATTTCAACAGATGCGTCACAAAAAAACCCTTCCCTCCCATATTCAGGGGTACTGTTTGCCTTGCCTTCCTCCACAACAGGGGACGTGGCAATGATGAGACGTGGCTAACAAAATACATTAGGAAAGCATTAAATACCTTCTTAGGTATGTTTTAACTGATGTGGCAGCTGGGAAGGAGAAGCCAGTTCCCCAGGGAAAACGAGGGACTGCTCCGTAGTCAGGCAGTGGTTTTTTTCGAGACACCTCCCAGGTCAGCAGGCAGCGGGAGCGCAGGATATGAGCTGTCATTAACAGACCAACTCCCATCATGCCTTTGCCACCTTCTGTCTCTGCCCACTCTTATCAAACACCAAACCTTAAAAGAGACATTACTCAGTGCTGATAAGGACACCAGCATCTGACCTCCACCTCTGCCCCTCTTGTGCAGAACAAAAGTGAAACATAATCATCTGTCCCAGCATATTTTTTTTTTGCTAAAGCAAAGCCTGAATAATTGTGTCGCAGAGGCTTCAATGGCTATATTTTGTCGAGTTGCATGTCCATTTACGAAACTCTTTGGGTTTGTTTGTCAACATGTGCTCAATTTTTTCCATAGTGTTACCACCATAAGTTTATACCCACAGCAAAATTCTCTACCCTGCAATATGAAATTTGCCTTGAAAACAAATTCATTTGAAAAGGACAGATAAAGATCCAAGTGTTTAAAAGTTATCTGAATGCTGACAGCATTTGCATAAGAGCAGGTAATTTTGACAGCAAACGTTTTGACTTCCAAGACCTAATGAAGAATCTAAAACACACACCTGTGCATGAGGAGGAAAAAGAATGAAAATAGAGTTCTCAACAGAACTCCTATTTTATTTCACTTACTCTCAACTACAACTTATTCTGAAGCCCAGGGCTGGTTTATAACACCAGAATGAGTTTACTTTTTCTGCAGTCTAGTAAGACATAATAAAGCAATAATAAACCATACGTTACCAGTTGGACTGCCAAAGCATTTATGGGTTCTGAGCTTGATGATATTTTTGCAACATGCATTGATCAAACATTAAGTCATGGTGGAAGAAGCCTGTTTATTTTGGGGAAGAAAAGGGATGGGAAGCAAATATTTTTAAATATCATTTCATTTATCGACATCATTTAAGCTAATTCAAATTGGAATGTTTATGCACATAATACAGTCTTTATTATTAAAGCTGCAGCAGATTCTAAAGTAATGTTCATTTTGCAAATTAATGAAAATTATTTTAATATTCCTATTGCTGATAAATTATCTTCACATTTAATGCTGATGCACAAGATAATGGAAAAGCCACAGTGGATGCAGTTGAGCGTCAAGAGAAATCCTGGTATTGTAGTGCAATTGCAAACCATTTTTTTCAAAATAAAATACCTCTTTTATCAGTGGGAGATATTGTTCTAACTCTGTGACAGCCATACTCTCATGGGAAATCCCTAATTCCTGAAAAGCCAGCTACCAGCATTCATTCAAGTCATATATGAATGATCACCTGAGAAATCTTTCAGCATGTGAATAAAAGATGATGATTTACCAGGTCACCGAGTTGTCCTATATTATATTTACAGGAAAAGAAACTGTATATACATCATAAAAAGCATCAATGCACACTTTATGGACATGAAAAAAAAAAGTCATAACATCCCAGTCCAGCAGGGCCAGACTGCACATCTGAGTTAAGGCAGCACCGTGGAAACCCAAATAAAGAGCAATCCCAAAAGGTTCCTCTTAAGCACCTCAAAATGCATTAGAAACCTGAATAGCAGTGAAGAGAATTAAAGAATTGAATACTGTTGTACAAGAACATTTGCTCTTAAATGCTTACCTCATATGTACACACACACATATATATATACACATGAAATACTGGCATATGGCAGTAAGGCAAATCTAAGGTGTTATACACAAGTCAGAAGAAATAAAAGTGTCTCAGACGGCTCCTCAAGCATAAGAAATGTTTCTCAGGTGCACAGTTGCATAAGATGCCTCCTGCATTTAGATCTAATAAAATGGTCCTGTTCAAATCTGATGTATGTTTGCATTACTGATATACCTGGCGAAATTATTCTTTATTACGCTAGCATGAGACACAGAATTCCAGTGGAAATAACATTTCTCTGTGGGGAAAAAAAAAACAACCCAGCACTACTTAAAAGGCAGAAAAGGACTTTTTATTCTCATAGAAAACAACATTAAAAGGGACAATTCAAAGGAACATGGGGGTAGACAAAAGGGTGAGCTATACAGACAAAAAATGGACACAAGATTTTAAAAAAAAAACAACAACAACAACAAACTATACAATTGTTTTCAGTGTGTTTACAAATGGGTAAAGTAGCTTCTGAATTAAAATCACCTGTTTTTTTCACCATTGCATTTAGGTGCTGCAGGATGCCCTTACAAGTGGCTATTGAAACACATGGTGACAGTCACATAACCTCACCCAGCGTATTTTGTTTCAAGTGCAGAAGTTCTGGCTGAAGGGAAGTTCAAGGCAAAGAAATACAAACATGGGTTCTGCTCCCCAGCTCAAATCCATCCTCCGTGCAATGGTTTTCCCTACGAATAAGGCATAGCGGTTCAAGTACTACATTAAACGTAATTGAACAATGGGAAAGAAAACCACCGGTGAACTCTTTCCAGAAAAGTACTTTATTAGGGAGGATAAAAAGCACTGTTCAGACAGTCTGAATAGGCATGGCCTTCTGCGCTGTCAGGCTCCTCAGGCTCAAAGTCATCCGGGTCTGGGGGCAACTGGTCGGTATCTTCATCGGAAGTGGAAGGGCGTGTGAGGATTATCCGAGGTATCTTCACCAAGATGCAAAAGATTGCAAAGAAAAGAGTCAGATGAAGGGAAGTGTTTAAAGGGGATATTTTAAAGGTATGGGGGAAGCAGGTGATGAGAAAAATGTGCGAGAGATGTAACACCCCAGGGCCTCCTGACAGGCAAACTGTTCTATGCCAAAAATTGCATTGATAATTAAAGCAAAATTGAGATAAGTTGCCTTTTCCTTTCATTAGCTAATTAAAAAAAAAAAAAAAAAAAGCTTCCATAGGAAAAAAAGAAAAAATAGATAAAAAGATAAAAAAATAAAAGATAAAAGATAAAAAAAATATGAAGACAAGTAAATACAAAAAATATACATCTACCTCTATTTAAGTTCACTATTCATTAAATTCATGCATCTGAAAGCAGTAAAGGATTAATTAAGGACCATAAAGCATGTAAATAGTTGAGCTTTGAAAAATTACATATTTTGGCTTTTTTACTAACAAAATATATTCAAGGGAAACATTAAGACAAAATATCAATGTGTAAATTCATTAGTTAATAAATATGCATATATGGATCTAATTTATATCAATTTTTCAGCCAAGGACTTTGTGTTCTTTGAGAACTGTATTGTAATGTTTTAAAATTAATTTAAATGCTGCACCTGAGAAACGAGAAGAATCTCAGGTTCTTTATGTATAGCCAAATAATGTATCAGTAATGGTTTGTATCAATGAATGGATTATTACAAATTTAACTCTGATGCCCAAAGTCATCCTACTATTTTACTAATTTTCAAAAAAAGTTTAGCATGTAATGAAAACAGATATAACAGTAAGTCGATATGTCTAATGAGCAGGTAATATAATAATGTGTAATAAATAAAATGTCCATTTTACAAGTAGTCTGAAAATTTTCAAGAAAGGTAGTATTTCTGATTTATCAGCCACTTTGCTGCATTTCTTCATGCTTTATAAGAACATTTAATGTTTGACACCACACAATTCAATCCTTTATATATTATTTCCTTGCTGTACATTGTTTGATTTAGGAGATGACACAAGCCCATAGATGCTTCGTGGCTGTTCAGCTAGCCAGCCGGCAGGTTTCTACATTTTAGTCAAATGAATTATTCCCCAGGCTCCACCAACCGCATTAGCTCCTACTCCTCTGACTATTGGGGCCGTGGCACCCCCCGGCTCACAGGCAGGCACAGTACACATAGGTACCAAATTGCAGGTGGCAGTCTGGAGTTGAATCTCACCCATGAAAGCCATAACCTAATTTTAAAACCAGGTATAAACTTAGTTATGTCCCCTGGTGTATCGAACACCCAATTATACCTCCTTTTTTTTTTTTTTTTTTTTTTTTTCTTTTGCTTAGACTGAGAAGGACACATTTCTGGAAGCTTTAAATAAGCCATATAGATTGGAAGTACTGGCCAAGTTAGCACTCCTGGGAAGATTTGCTTGTGCCACGCACATCTGGCAGCATCTATAAGCTTTCCACACACTGGATGTTTCTCTTGGCTCTGTTCGTTGCTGAAAGACGTTTCTTTCTTAACAACCGCCAGCAGCCAGCTGCTTTGTGCTACAGCAAATGCACATCCTATACATACAGGTGGTGTTCTAGGCCATATATTGAAATTCTGCCACCTCAAAAACCAGTGTGGAGGTCTATGCCCCACCTGAAGTTACCTGCGGAAATATGCAGGACCAAGCTTCGCATTTCATTGAGTTGTCTCTTCAAAGCTTAGGGAAGAGCTTTCTTTGTATGCTGGTTCTGTTTGAAAATAGACACGTGCACATTTCCCCAAGACGAGGCATGTACTGCATTAGCAAGTCTGAAGGAAGAGTTTCCAGTACTTCTTTTTCCTTTTGAAGAGTAGCCCTTAGCCATTTTGAATGTCAGCTATTGAAATGCTCTTTATCAGCATGGTTTCTACTCCCCATCAATCCCACTTGCAAGGAATCAAATCCAGTTCTCTAATAAAGCTTTTCTTCAAACATTTAATGACTTCTGAAAACCTGATTGTTGCATATTATCTTTCAAATATTATGATAGGACTAGGTCTTACAATCACAAAGTGAATTCAATCAATGAAACAGAAAATGGGAAAAAAAAGTCTAGCTGTTGGTGAGGCATGACCCTAAAAATTTAAACTAATAACATGAAGTTCTTGTCGGTTATTCCACTCCATCACCATCCCAAAATACACACACTCAGAGTTTTGATTTGGCACAAAGGTCCTTTGGAGACTTTTTTTTAGGCACTCTGAAATACTCCTTATTTTAGAGACCGTTATTCATTTTAATTATCACAAAAAATCAGTCCTCCTTGTTTTTCTTTTTTAATTAATTAACTACATCTGAAAGAAACATAAATCTGAGATTGTAACAACACTGCTAGAGGAACGAATCCCACGGGATGCTCCATTCTTGCATGAATACTCTTTTGCTTGTCTTCCTACGTTTGTTCTATGCACCGCAAGGTGTAGTTAGGCTTTCACAACTTTCCCAAAAACCCATCTCATTTCCTTGATGCCACACTCTCTCCTACACCCACGGCCAGAAAGCCTGCACACCTCTAGCACCTGAGCTGTGATGGAGCCTCTGGAGGACATCCCCTCCGACTCTCCTATCAACATCCCCCGTTAGGCTCCCCATTAGACAACCGCCATCCCACCAGTTCATGCTTGTCCAACATTTCCACAGTAATTGTATCAACTGCCTCCATGAAATAAGTGGTGTTGGGGGAAGTCTTTCATCTAATCTTTCACTCTGCTGCAGATAAAGAGAAACTGGCACCAGGTGACCAACCAACTTTCTACAGTGGAGGGTGAACATCATCTTGGTGCAGAAGTGCTGCAAAGGCTGAGGAAACCTGCGCTCCCAAGAGGAGAGCAGGCTCGGCTCTGACTTACAGCAGTCCCACTGTATCCTCTCCAGGCAGATGAAAGCTCACACATACACCCACTCATGCTGATTTGGTGACATACTGAGTTTCTCTAACAAATCAAATTTTCTGGTCCAAGCACAGCCATATCCCTCTGTCCCTCTGCTTTCTGCACATCTCACTGCCCACTCTCCCTCTGACACCCCACGCAAACCCATACTGCTGCTGTCCCTAAACCCACTGCTGCTCCTTCCTCTGTGGAGACCATTCTGCTCCATGCCCACCTCCCCAACGGGCTGTGGAGGAGCCCTGATTTCCTCACAGCTGAATTATAGGTACCAATGACAAAACAACTCTTGGTTGTGGATTGTGCCATTGACGCAACTCCAATTTGAAATCAAGCCCAATTAAGTAATAGAGTATGAATTTGTCCACGATCTAATTCAGTGAAAAGAGACTCAGGCCTCTACTTTCTCTCTCCTAGCATCAAAAGATATCAATTAATCTCCTGGGGGAAAAAAAAAAGAAAAAAAACCCAGCACAAAATGGATACAAGAGACACACATCAAAGTCCAAACTGCAGCGGCCTTTCCATCTTCACCTACCTAGCCCCTAGGAACCCAGCACCCTCCATCACTGCTTTCACATTCACCCTGCCTCCAGGAAAATCACAATCTAAGCTTTACCAGCTTCCTTTCCTTTTCCAGGTTTTGTTTTGTTTTGTTTTTAAATAAAAAATACCAAAGCAACAAAACTCAACAACCCTAAACTTGCATTATCTTGCATTTAATCCTTTTCTCAAACCCAGCGCTTCTCTTCCCAGAATCCCAGGGAGATTTTACCCTTGCTTTCAGATTTCCATGCTTATCTTCATTGACTGCAGCTTCACCCTATCAAATAGGCAACATTGGCTCTTGGAGGTTTTCTTTAATATTTGTATTTGAATGTACATCAGGTACATATCACGACTGAGGGAAGACAGGAGAACAGATTTCACATGCAAAAAAATGTCAAAGCAAAGAGAAAGCAAACTATTTCCACTGTCAATTACAGGGAGGGCAAGACAGAAACATTTAGGACAGAAACAAGGAAAACCTTTCCAGCATGGGCAGCTGAACTTGAGTTGCTTGCCTAAGGCATGTGAGAAGGTGTAGAATTTCTATCTTCTACCAGTAACTCTTCAGAAGAAATTGATCCTGGTGTAGGAGGACAGATTATCCAGGATCCTGCGTTATTCCATTGTTTTACTGAATAATGTCTGAACTTGTTTAAAATATTCCTGTTGAAATCACAAACTCACCTCCTACTCGCCTTCCATCATCATGCACTCATTATTAAAATAATACCTGAAATACCAGTCAATCCCAAACCATAAAATTATGTAGAATACTTTTTCAGAAAAATGTACAATTAATCATTTGAAACAGATCACTATTTTCCGTTTTTCCCCTGAAATTATATTTTCAGTGCCTAAAAAGTAAATGTGACAAAGGACACATCCTGTACCAAAATCAGTGTGTTCACTATGGGAATTTCTTTCACTACCTTGTTTGCATCTTTCTTATGCTTTTTCAACATCAACACTAAGACTTCAGACACGAAAAAATTTCATTTTTGTTTAAATCAGGCATAGCTAAAAATCAAATTATTTCAGATATTCTCGTTTAATTGAATTACCACCCTCCATTGAAAGTTGAAGTCCTTCAACTGAAGCACAGACCTGGGACTCCTAGTCCACTGCAACAAGCAGTAAAACAAACCAGTCTAAATAACCTGGGGCAATCCAGCTGTGGTGTTGGCTGCAAAAATTCTTTCATATTGAAAGAGGATAGGAACAAACCCACAACCAGCTATGATGCTTCAGCTGAAAGCATCTTCTTAAAGCATGATAAATGAGGTGTCCTGCCAACAGGTTAACATCCAATAATTTTTAACTTCCAGTTGTACACATATGCTTTCCTTTTCCACTTCTAATAAAAATGTTTGTCCAAAAGGTTACAGAACAGTCCATAAAGGACATTTCATTATGGTTTTTTATAACCTTTTCAAAACCAAACCCAAACAGAACAAACCCCATCGTCTTTTTTCCCTTTTATGAACCTTCCCTTTCCCCTGAGCTCCCCTCTCACAGGTCCGTACACCAATCTTTGCAGAAGAAGAAAGCTCTCAAGGCAAGAGTCATGGCTAATGCCCGAGCTTCACATGAAAGGCGTAACCAGCAATGACAGGGCAAAGCATGGCTGAGAGCAAGGCCAGCCACCGGGGAGAGAGGCTATGAATCAGAAGGTGATACAACACATGAAAAGCCCAAGTTTGAAAGAATAGGGGCAGGGGAAAAGGATTTGGATTGGCCTTTTGGAAGAAAACCAGACATACTTTTAACCCTGGTTCAAACAGATCACTCTTTAAAGAAGATATTCCCCATCGAGAAAACACCTCTAATAGGGAAGACTGCCTAGTTCAACTTCATATATCTAAATAGTACATATTTTTGAAGTTTGACTTAACAGCTGATCTTCACTGGCATCAGTGCTAAGGCTTCAGCTGGTGGAAAGAGGGGAAAAAAATAACCTACCCACTTGAGAGCATTTGTAGGGGTTTGCACAAACCTCATGAATCATTTTCTGTGTTCATACTTAATTTTACCTTTTTTGTCATCACTGGTGATGGCAATAGTATTTTAGACTTGAACAATAGGAAATTCAGGCTTCTTGCTATGAGAAACTATGAAAACATGCCTTTGCTAGATGCAAGAGGTTGCATTTGATAATGACTGTATTCATAAAAGAACCTGCCTAAATCAAATTTGGAGTGAAGAAGGGCATTTAGTCATGCCTAAAAAAAAATGTTACACAGCTGGATTTTTAAATTATAGTTTTAAAAAGAAGATGCTAAAAAGTATCCAACAAGAACAGCAGAGAACGGGCTGATCAACTGCTGCACAGTTCAGACAAAACTGGCATCTGGTGGGTTTTTTTAATTAAAGCAATGCGATGATTTGCTCCTGAAGACAGAGACAATGGATAAAAGCAGCCTTCTCCCCAAGAGAAAACATACAGGAAACACAAGTCAAAGAGGGAGAAAGATACCTAATTAATTCCTTGTGAATTTACTACCCGTGAGCAATCTCACTGCCAGATGGAAGCGGGCAGGGCAGCCAGGGTGCAGCAAGGAAGGCGGCTGTGGCAGGGGGCGAGGAGGGACACCAAAAACCACCTAACACTCAAAACCACACTAATTTGCAAACCCCATCTAGGCACTGAACACAGCTTCCCTTCATGTAGCATGTTGTCAGGAACATTTTCACCAGCACATGTTTTATGGAGCGCCCTCAACGCTCCTGGTCTCGGAAATCCCTGCATGGCTTTCCCCCATGTGTTACAGAGCTATTTCACCGCTTTCAAGACCTGTAGCCAAACTCCAGAGATTGTGAAGTCAGATGGAAAGAGAGGTATACACCTCTCCCTCATCCTGGGGAAGATAAATCTATCGACAGGCACTGTGGAAGCCCCTCATTATGCAGGGCAGCAGAAGACCTCTGCATAGGGAAAGCATGGTGGCCTCTGGGACAGCACCTATTGCTGCTTGGGGTTGGGAGAGAAGAGCACATAATTCAGTTCCTCCTTATGACTGGAGCAGCCATGCTGCTCTCGAGCACTGCCAATGACTTCTGCCAGAGCTTTGGCACTGTATTTTTGAAGGCACTGCCTCGGTTTTGCGTGCAGCAGCCTGGTGAGGGCCCTGAGCAGGGGCTACCCCACCAGCTCATCCCTCTTCCCTGAGCTCATGGCTTTTCCCACACTGCACCTGGTGATCTGCTCCAAAATCTAATTCAGCTCAGTGTGATTCACTGGAGGTTTGATGCACCAGACAAGCTGTTCCAGGTGCTTTCTCCTAAAAGCACCTCTGTGGGCATTTTCTAGAGATTGGTATCTTTTAGAGGCCAGGTTTAAAACTGGGTATTTTCTCCACAGACAAAAATCCATCATGTCATATCTGCAATGCCCTTGGACACAAAGGCTTTTATACGCTTCAGGTTGCTTATGTAAATAGTCCTTTTGCTCCATTTCTTCCATTTTCTAATGTATCACCGGATAGTGACTTCCCTGACACTGGAACCTGATACACAGATTTTCATTTAAGTGCCTTTTGTATAAACATTTATGGCCTGGTGATATAAAAACATTGAAAAAAATACATCAGAACACTTAAAAGGTACTGTCCCTGTACGCAGTGCTACCCACGGCCCAAGTTCCCAATCTTTTGATTTTGAAGAAAGCCCCTCACTCCTGTGAAATGAAGCGATCAAACCTGAACAGTCCCCTCCCCTGACGAGTTCCCGCACTCCACAAAGACACCTTTCACAAGGGGAGACGTTGCTGATCACTTGTGTCAATGTGGTTGTTCAATTATTTATCCTCTTTTACTCTCAAATAGTATGCCAGGTCCTACAGCATGATTCCAGGTGCCCTGCTTAAGTCTACTTGTCTCTTGTATGCACTTTTGCTTTTATTGTCAGCAGTGCTGACGATATTGTCTACCATATGATGGGTTTACTTTGTAGACCTTTTTCTTTAACTTTGAGGTACTTGAATATGGTACCTTGAAAAGATCAATTAATGACTTTTCTTTTTCAAAGGTTTTTTCCTATTTAGCATTGTTAATTACAAGCTCTGTGAAATCCAACAATATAAAGTTTTAAGTGAGTCGATTCTGACCAAGTCCTGTGAGAAAACTACTTGAAAGGAAGAGAGGAACAAAGATGCGCTGTGCAAACGTAAGCATTCATTTGGAGTAGGAACTTAATCCCAAATTCACAAAATAAGTTCCCTACACTATGGAGGTAAATATGTGCCTATACCACACACCTTTTTTCTTTCATCCTGACTAAGAAGCACTCAGTTACTTAGATAAAAGTGGAACCAAACCAGCAGATGAAATAGAGAAGGAGATCACATGGCAGATGGGTGCTTACACTCGACTGAAGCTCACAGGATCAGGACAGGGTTAGCTAAGCCAACAAGGCTGCGCGTGGGCTTCTCCACAAGCGTGTATAAACCTGCACAAGATGCAAGGCGGTGAGGAGTCAGACTCCTGACTTCTAAAACTAACTAACCTCGTCAGAATGAAAAAATGACATAAAAATACCAACACCCTTCCCTGACAAGATTAAGAGTCACGAAAATGTTTTGGAGAAGAGCTAAAGCAGTTCTTTATTAAAAGAAATAATCTTGAAGACTGAAATATTAGGTCATACCGTGTTATGAGAACAGGTCAATCAAACACTGTGAGCAAGGTCTTTATTGTTTGAAACAAGTTTCAGAAGAAATCTGTCTTTGATGATGATAGGGACATTCTGAATCCCACTTTAGCTGTCTTCTTTTATAGTGCTTCTCTGACCCAAGTATTCTACTGGTTTTGCTTTTAAAATTGAAAAAAAGTAAGACAATGACTAAAGAAATGACATGAAAGAAGTTTTATTATGTTTAAGTTGTATGATTTCAATTTTCTGATATGGCTAGAAATAACCTGCTCGGATGAATACAGAAAGGGTTTGATACTTCAATTTCTGAAGATTTTTAACTGGTCTAAGCTCATCAAGACTTTTTCCTGAAAATTCTATATCAGCTGGAAGTGAAGAAGATAGATCTGCCCTGATTCCCATCCATGTAAGGTTTCTCGTGACTTGCATCTAAACAACGTGGAAGAAAGGCAGAAAACCAGCAACCTACGTATTGTGAGAGCACAGTATATACTTACTCACTTTCTGCCAGCACAGGAGCACTTCACTTTGATATACATTACAGGTTCCAGTACACTGAAGTTGTCTGTTTTCTCACCATATTAAGTAACATTTGGTATCTCTGCATTTTTAAGAGAGCAACTAAAACATTTGACTTTTTTAGCTTGAAAAAGTTCTTCAGATTTTTCCAATACTCTAAGTTTCTTTTACACAATCACTTTTAATTGACGACTCTTACCTTAAACTTCCTTGAGAATCCTTGATACAAGTGACACTTGTATACTTGGTAAACTAGATGAAAAAATCTAATTGAGAAAATTCCCAGGGCAAAGGCATACAAGTGAAGAAAATAGTATGGTAAGGACTAAAGTTAAATACTAGATTAAAATATTTAAGAGATTTGATATTAATTACAAAGTATCTAATATCCTTATGATGTTGATAGCCCCGAAAATTACAAAGTCATAGAATTATAGAATGGTTTAGGTTGGAGGCGACCTTAAAGATCATCTAGTTCCAACCCCCCTGCCATGGGCAGGGATGCCTTCCATTAGACCAGGTTGCTCAAAGCCCCATCCAGCCTGGCCTTGAACACCTGCAGGGATGGGGCCTCCAATGGAGCAAAGAAGATGACATGATGATGCACGTCATGAAGTGATAGGAAATGCTGAAATCTGTCAACAGTCTCCATTCAGTCAGACAAAATCCATTGGGAATTTCAGTCAGAGCTTAAATGAAAATACTTTCAATGGAGAAAGATTGTGCAGAGTCCGTTCTATGTTTGAGAGGATAAGTAGAAAATAAGGAGCAGAGGGCAGAAGACAGAAAAATAGAGAACTGGAAATAAAGACTCCAGAATCCAAGTTAAAGTTCCTTCTGTTAAAGTCAGCACGGGGCACTATTGGCAATGTTTGTATCCCTGATTTTCTTTCCCCCTGTAGTTAGACATGCAATATTTTACACGCAGCCTGCACATAAATAGCCATAGCAGTTGCAGTTCTAATCTGTTATATTTTGATGTACATCTTTACATAAATACTCTTATTTTAAGATTACCATTTTAAAATCCAAAGGCTTGGTTTAAGTTCACTTAAACTATTTTTATTTTAATATATGTGTATTAAACAAAGTAAAATAAAGAGATGCCATATTTTTGAGCTGTGATTAGCATAATTGAGACAAGTCTATAAAGTATGGTATATAAAGAATTATCTAATTGTAATTAAAGTTCTGGGGCCTCTACATTTCAATAAAATAATAATAATTAAAACCAAGACCAATTTTCATTTTTCCTTTGCAAAACAATGACTCAGAGTGAAAGAACTTTTAATTGTTTGTCCAATTAATTACTGGTCATTCACACTGTCATGAAATCCTAAAGCTGGCACGAAGGGTTTGAAATTGAATTTGGCTGGATGAGTTAATAATTCAAATGAGCCTTTTAGAAGATGTTAGAGCAACCAGGCCCATGGAGAACTGAGAGGAAACCTGAATCTGGCAGCAGCATCACCCTTTGTAATGTCAGCACCAGGCTCGGAGACGGGATGGGCAATGGCAAGAGATGGCCAGAGGGCTATGACTAGCAATTAAGAGACAAATATTATCACAGATAGCATATGCAAAGAGGATGTTTATTAAAATTCAATAAAAATAAATAGATGAAGACAGAGTCTCTTCTGGAGGGCAGGAAGCAGTGATGACATGGAAGAGAGGGAGAAAGAAGATGGGCACCATCCAGACAGTAATTCAGCTTTCGCAGGAAGAATAGGAGCCTTTGGCTTCTTTGACACCATGCTCCTCTCCTTTGCTCCCTTGATGTAGATGCACCCATCTTCTCTTGAAACTTAGTCAGAAATACGAAGGAAACAAACCTTCCTAGATTCCTAGCAAAGAAGATTCTGCATTAAGGTCCTACTCCACCTGCTTATCTGAACATGCAAAGCATATCCTCCATAAGAAGCCAGGCTGTAAACATTTTTCAGATTAGACAGTTACTGAGGAATAAGAGGCACTTCACCAGAGTAAACCCATTGCGAGAGCAGATGAGATACTGACCAGTTCCCCGAGTCTGCAGGATACTCCTCAAAAGACTGACGAATGCTGCTCTACGTTAAAGGCAATAACACACACAATTTGCTACAGCACAAAGACTTTGATTAAAAACTAACAAAATAAAACAAACAAAAAAAAATCAAAACAAAACAAACAGCAAAAAAAACCCCAAAACCACCCCAAAACAGAAATACAAATTATTCTCCACAAAAGAACATGCACAGTAGCTACTTTTGACACTTGGAACATCTTCAGCCACTTGACTCCCTGTGTGCACCATGTTCTAAGGCAAGTAGCTTGGACTAACCCACCCCTCCTCCCCTTGCAGCTGAAGAACTTTAGAAGAAAGCATTATTTTACAAGAGGCATACAACATAAAAAAAGGTCATTTACTCTTTTGGGCTGCAAACACTGAAAGTCAGATACTACTGCAACAGATCCAGGCCACTAGCAATGTGCGAATCAACCCTTTCAACAGCAGTTCCTCCAACAGGAAGCCTTGTGCTTCCCGCAATGTGGGTTAAGACTGTAAGAAACAGCTACCAAGTAGAGATGGACATAATAAAATACCTGACGGCGGCATTTTCAACTGGAAAATAAAACTGGTCTCAATGTTTCACAAGATGGTGTTGGAGACCAGAGGCCTTAAAATAAGTTTCTTTAAGCAACTGAATAGAAGAGACGACCTTTACTAGTCCATCTCATAGACAAAAGCTGCAGCTTAAGCTCAACCCTTCTTAAATTTTAATCCACATATGAAATGAGAGGAAACTAGGTTTGCATGGTCTATTTGCATATTTTTCAGTCAACTAACAAATCACCTTATTAAAAAAAAAAAGTGAACGGTTAATAAAAATTAAATGTGGTCTTTGATTCTAGTCTTTTACAAAGTAGATGATCTTTCATTTTTTGCCATTAGCAGGGTTGTGAGTGGTATTCCTGGAAAAGGATAAAAAGCCTGGAAGAAGAGGAATCAAAGCATTCCTCTGGCATTTGCTGTAGGAGAAACATTTGTTGCTTCTTGGTCCTTCAGGCTTAATACAAGTAGGATGCTTTTTGACCTTAATCAGTCAGATACCTTGATCTTACTCTATCTTCCTGGTAAAGCCATAATTTCAGGTGTGCAGGCAGATGACCACGATTGGGGTAGGTCTTCAGAGAGTTGAATTCTTTTACAGAAGTTCTCAAAAGTGGATCAGATTTCTAAAAGCCACCCTGTGGGCTCAGCCATTTCCTTGTGTGATGTGCGGCAGGCTTAATCTCCTCTGACATCAGTCACCTAAAATATGGGCATGCAGACTTAGCCTGTCATGCAAGTTCCCCCTCCAGCCAAAAGATAAAAATGGTCACCTCCAGGTAGCAACTCAATCTCTCCCTCCTAAAAGAGGCACCCTGGAGATGCTGCTCCTTCCATTAGCTAGAGAGGGAGTCCAGACAACAGAATAAACACTTAAGCTGGAGGGAATGGACACCTTAAAGTCCAGCCTTAAAGTCCCCAGAGTGTTTCAAAAGCTCTGGTCTGCTACACTGATGCTTATCCCGGAGTTGAGCTCCTCCAGAAGCCACATCCTGGCTGCAGTGACAGCCAAGTAAACACATGGTGGGGTCACTGATCTTTGGTACGTGTTCTCCTTTTACACAGCTGCTCACAAGTTTTGTGCTTGTCTTTACCATCCTTACCAGCGTTAACAACAGACAACACAAAGTACTCTGCTAAGCATGGTTCGCTACTCACTGGGGCCATCTTACTTACTGTTATGACATGGTTTACTGTCGGGAAGGTGCTGCCCTTGGGTGAAGCTTCAGTAGGACCAGCATCAAGGGCATCGGGTTCTGAAACGAGGGATGCCTTTAAAAACAAAGCAGCAGAAATACATATTTTTATTCCGAAGGCTGTTTAAGAAGAGCAATTCCCTCCCTCTTAGGTTAGTATACAAATGCCTGGCCCTACCGTTATATGTGGTTGGACAACAAAAGCAAATAAAATTGCAGTTCTTGCTGTTTCCCGTTTTTGATGAACATGCTGTATATTTGAGCTGTTGAAATGGTCAGTTCAATAATAAGAAATTGTAACGTATAGTACCAAGAGAAAAATGCTGGTTATTTGAACACAGATTAGTCCGGTGGTCAAAACATTAGGAGTCCTACAGAACACCTGAATGCATCAATTCCTTCTCATCTCTCACACATACAAAAAGCAGAGATTTTTTTTTCTACATACTTTAAACAGATGAATGATTCTGCCATCTTGTGGGAGACAATGAAATCCTAACTAGTTGTAGGATAACAGCAGCAGGACAGAACACTGGAACAGAAATGTCTTCTATTTTTAACTTGTTTCACCATTCATTAAATGAACAGACATTAGTAGCTAGTATATTTCAAACAGTCCCAAAAATAAGGATGAATTATAGCCTCACAGAGACATCTGAGCGAAGTGGTTGATTTTTAAGACACTGACTTTACCAGAAACTCTATTCAGAAGTTAAAGGTACAGCAACTAAAAATCCTGATTTTTATTCCCTGATGTTTTGATAATGTGAAATACACAAAGAATTATTTAAATTCTCTCACATCTATTAAAATACAAAAATCAGATAAGGATAATGCTTTTATAAAAGAAAAAAGGTAAAATGATACAGAACTTTATCCATAATTAACCTTTTAAAAATGTTAAGATAACTTTCACGTGTGTGGAAGTTATGTATTAATAAGTTTACAGCATAGTTGTGTATTAATAAGTCTATAGCATTGTTTTACTAACTTAGCAGATTAATTTATCATTAATTTGCCTTTGGCTGATATAGGTTGTGTCCTTATTCCTGGCAACTTAATAGACATACAATATTGCTTGCTCTATCCTACCTTAAATCAACAAGGAGTATGCTGGAACAAAAACTATTAATTTAAGCAAGTATAAATAACAGTTTAAGAGAACAAGAGCTGAAAAAAATAATGGACCAGTTTCACCTCAAAGTAATTTTGTAGCGGCTCCCCTTCCACTCTGCCTTTCTCAACAGGTGGAAATCAAACAGTAGGTCAAAAATATGTATCACAAAACTGTCCGTGACCACCACTGCTTTTGGGAACCTCTGAAGCTCAAGAGAGTGGCTTCTGCTAGGAAAGACGAGGCTCGAGGTGGAGCAGCCCGAGACACATTAATCCTTGGCACTTGGCACTGTGAGCCTCCGTCAGGGGAGTTACTGTGAGCTGTTCTCTCCCAACCAAAAATTACGTCACAGAAACAAGCTCGTCTAGTTTATATTTCTTTGCAACAACTGCAATGAACTCATCTGGTAAATCTAATACAATGTCATAAGAAAGCTTCTTGGACCAAGTACAACTGCATTTGTGCTCACATAACTGCTTACTAAGACCATTATTTCCCTTTACGAATCAGCCATTTAAGTGAGTAATATTTTGTTAAGTGCTTTGAACACAAAGATCTGAAAACCAGAATATAGTAAGAAGGACTACAACAATTTAATGTCATTATAATTTCTTTATCATGTAGTTTGCAGAACATCTAAAAAGCTAAGGCAAGCCTAGATCCAGATCTCAAATTCCCCAACTCTGAGTGATTTGATTTAAAGATAGTACACAAGAGAACACACTCTGCATTGACAAAGAACCCATCTACCTCTCCCACGCTGTCTCCTCCTTGTACCCCAGCCAAGTCTGCTGGACCATCTTTCGGCAGCCGTGATATCACGATCCCCTGGTAACACAAAAGACAGGTTTCAGACCTGACACAGTTTCTTTCATTGTTCTTAGATGTCAAAAGCAAACAGGAAGTAATTAATTTTCAAGACTTGTTGTTCTGCTGCCTCTATTAAAATAAAAACTAAGTGTCTTAGCACATTAGCAAGAAAAAAAGCCTCCATGGCTGACACATACAACAATGAACAAAAGCCATTAATTGTTTACACTGTGACATGGGGGAACGTCTGGGAAACAAAGATTTATTGAAATGATAATTAAGTGAGAAGATGTGAGAAATACTTCTCTCAGATCAAGTTAGCTCCTGGGAATGAGCAAATGGGATGGAAGAGGCATGTGGATTGCCAAGGGAGTGACCCCAAATTGAGGTAGAAAGTGGAAACTAGCAAATGGTGTTTCAGTCACCAGACTGTCTTTGGAAAATCATTGGTTTACATCGGTTTTTCTCTCCAAAATCATCCCTCCAGGAGCTTCCCCATCAAAATCTACTGCCAGCTTCTACTTTGGGAAATAAGTTACCCATGTTTCCCCTTGTTAGCTTTATTACGAAAACAGTGATGTAACGCTGAGGACAACCTCAGAAAGAAAACAACAAAACACAATAGCTTCAAAGATCTGCTCATTAGCCTCTTTCTAACGATTACTAGATAAATTTTGAGTAATGAAATGCACCTCATCATTGTCTTTACATGGAGATGAGCCCTTTCCACCAGCAATGCTAATACCAAGACTCCCCATTTGACTGCACACAGTAATGGTTATCTGGAAAAGAATTATAAGGGATAAGTGGCCTGATTAATCAAAAACATTGCCTATTAATTACATGAGCAATCAAAATCTACCTTCCACTCTGAACACCAGCAGATTTGCCCCTGTAGACCAGATTAAAATGGTGTTACGTTTCAACACTGGCACATGCAAGACTAGGCTTTACCCTTTGTTCATACCAAGAATGCATTATTTCTCCAGGTTTCAGAGTCATGCCAAAACCATATAAGGCTGTTTATTAGGCTGCTGACCAAACCAGTTGTTTCATAATACCCGCTGATTTACTGAGCGTTCATGGTGGCAACAATGCCAGTACACAGGAGGAACAAAAAGAAAATCTTTTTTGATAAGTTTATGAAAACTCTTTGCTTTGGAACCTCATCTACAGTCTGATTTGCTTACTCTCAACTCTTTTGAGAACAGATAACTGAATTTTAGCACTACGACAGTAATTTTCTTTAAACAGGCTTTCTGTGTGCATGTGTTACTCCATCAAAAGATGTGACGGTACTCTAAGCATTGACTTAAAAGTAAAAGTAGCAGGAAGCCTTTAAAAAAGCAGCATAAATTGTAATCTATCTATCTAGTCTATTCTCCTCCTGCTGCTAGCAGCAAAAATTTAGTACAACTGCTCAGTATCTTAGATAATTTTTTGAATTTACATAATTCACAACAAAGGCCAAATAAAACTAGTTTCAAGCTCCAAAGACAGCTTATATTTAAGAATTATTCCCCCTAGTTGCTGGGGTTTTTTTCTTTAGTATATAATATGCTTAGCAGTAAATAATAAAATATTGTTTAGCTAACTGCTAAAAGAACAATCAATCACATTAAATTTAAGGAACACCTTGCCATAGTGTAGTTGAATCTGAATGCAAATTGCATTTCACCTTATCATGTTAGCAAAATGCTCTTATTTTCATTCATTTGCTTCATATCTCTAAGACAATTCAGGCTTGAATAACTTATTTTATTTTATAATTAAGAATATTTCAACACAGCTGCATTACAAAATTTAACAAATGTATGCAGTTACTCTCGCACATATAACATACTCATCTAAAATTCCTAATTCCGAAAAAGGCATGAAAATACCCTATCAGTCAAATGAAAACCAACCTGCCAAATGCAGCTTAGACTTAGCATTACCCACACGCTGGAGACTTCACAAGCCCGTGATTGCCAGCAGTGCTTTGGTGACAGGTCCCACACTGCCTTTCCTGGAACTGCATCCCACGCCCCCAGGGATGCAGCGCAATTCTGCATCTCCGCTACTGCCAGAGCACGGCTGACGAGCCACGGCTGTTTTCCCCCAAAGCCCCCTCCCTCCCACCCCACGGGCAGTCAGCAGAGGTGTGATCTGTACTGGGCCACCCCTGGGAGCCAACCCATAAGGCACATTTCCTCCTCATCTGCTCCAAAGCACGCCAATATGGGATATATCCATTGAGTTCAGAGTACAGCTTTCTCCATAAACCTCAGCCCAAATCTTGCAGCGCTCTCTGATAAATTTTCATCTGAACATTCCCATCCATTTTCACAGGATGAAGGCTTTCTCCCACCGTGAGGGTAAGGCCATGCCGCTGCTCCTAAACCATGGACTAAGTGAAGACTCAGCTGAGTGCCCACCTGCACACGCCCTTGTCTTGACCTTACAATAGTTCAAAGATGGATATACAAAATGAGACAGTATTGAATGGCTACAAAGAAAGCAGGTTTGGGGTTTTTTTTATGGAGAACTCTTCCGTATAAGCCAGTGAGTGCAAGGACAAACCTCAGCTTACACTCTGTGAACAGTAAATCTCATGACATCTACCATGCAATGTTCCCCCTTCTTTGTATCTTTTATAAACTGCCTCGTACAAGAAGTGGAGTTCTCCATGGACACACGGACTTCCCCATGGAGATGCAGACCTCCCCATCAGCGAGCCCAGCCCACGCAGCCATTCAATACCTTCAGCGGGGGCTGCGGAGCATCCACCGCTCTTGATTCCTCCGGAAACCGGCTGCTCTCGCTGGGGAAGCTGCCCGCTGCCGAGACAGGTGGCTGCACCTTCGTGTTAGTCCCTGGAAGAGTCTTCCCTTTCATTGCCGACTTGTGCTTTTCTTGAAGAGCTGTTCTTGCGTTTCTTTGATCTCTCGTGCTATTGTCGGTGTCAAAGAGGCTGCCAGAAAACTTGGAAATAGGTTCCTGGGGGTTAAAGATAAAAAGGGTAAACGAGGCGAGATCAAGGAGAATACCTATCTGATACCCAGATACTACCCATGGCAAATTGGATTTGTTCTTCTCTGTCACATCGCTGTACATTAGGATTTGTTTCACTGAAGACAAAATGGCAACTTTAAAACAAATGTACAGAAGTATATTTCTTTTACCATTATTTCTCTGGGCTGGTTTTCCTTCAACATGGGGGGTGGAAATTGCAGGAACAGGGAGAGGACAGGGATTCACACAGCCTTTCTCTAGGTCCACCCAAGCACATATAACCCACATATACCCAACTAAATCGCACGATGCCCTACAAAAAGGGTGGAGCGTGGGAATGAGACTATTTTGGGCAGCCTCCTGCTCACCTTCTGTATTTGTGAGCACAGGTGTGAGAGGGAAGGCAAGGCCCTGCCTTGCATCTGCAGCTCTAACAGAAGATTCTGTTTAAATGTCTTAGTGAAAAAAGTAATTGGATTGACATTACCTAGCTGCACACAGCAGCGAGTGGGGACCTGCAAACTTAGTAACAATCCAGTGATTTAGAGGTCTTCTGGAAATGAAGCCTCAGAGACGAGGCATCCCAAAGAATGCCTTGACGCCTGGCTCTAGGCTGTAGCTATCCTGAGATGTAGTGAGGAACCGACAATGTCACCCTATGCTTAGCTAGACCACAAGGGCTTGAAAAGAGAAATACACAATTAAAACCCATCCATCAAACAGTTAAAACTTCAGACAAGTTTGACTGCAAAACACAATGAAATTTTCCAGTTATCAGTTTTGCTTAACAAGGTGGTTAAATGAAATTCAGCCAAGAACTCTGAATTCTGTTCACATTTTATGGATGCTTTATTTATATTTAGCTGATTTTTCCTCCTTAATTTTCTGGGTAAGGTTGAGTCAGATCTTCATGTTACCATAATCCTCATATCTTCTGTTGGCAGTAAAACGATGCAGCAAACAAAGGTCAACACCTTTGAAAATAAACACCATAAATGTCTTCCTAAGCTTGCAAGTTTAATACCAGGAATAAAAGGCAGTGGCATTACCATGACCAGCTGCGCAGAAACCCCACTGGACACTTCATTTTTCAATCTATATCAGAGCTTTCCCACAGTCTGTTTTCAGTTGGGATGGAAAGAAGCATCACCAGCCTCGGGGAGAGCAGGCAAGGCACGACTGCTTCCTATTCTCACTTAAAATTAAAAGGGAATTTGTTTAGCCTTAACTTGCATAAAAATTTCATTATCTTTTTCTCTCTTGTGGGACATTCCTCTTTAATGACGTTGGGCTGACTAACCCGGACCCATCAGCAATGCTGCAGTGCCGTGGGTGCTGGGGAGAAAGGCCAGGAGAAAGGGCTGGGAGCAGGGACCAAAGGAGGGAGGAAAGCAGCAGCAGTTGGGGCTAGGAAGGGAGCAGAGGTCCTGGCAGAGGAGCAGGAGCCCCAGTTCCTCCTGCAACTCCCAGCAAACATGTGGAGAAAAGACTGGTGAGTGACACCCTGAAAGGGAAAGGCCGTGAGAGTGCAATGACAACCTCCTCTTCCCAGGCTATGACAACGAAGACAACCAAGCAGCTGCCCAGGGGACAGACACCTGGTGGGCGCAGGTTAGAGAAACCGCAGCATCCATGGTTTCTCAGTCGTCAGCACCCTGGAAGAACACTACCCAAAACACTAAACATGGAGCAGAGTGGCACTGCAACCTCACTTTTCTACCATCCAGTCCTTGGGAGGCACTGAGCTTCAAGCGCCGCTAACAACCTGCTTACCTGAAAGAGATGGAGGGATGTTGGTAACTGGGGATATAAGTAGGAGTAAAATAAAAAAACGTGTGTATCATCTCATCGTTGCTCAAGTTGCTCATCTTAAACTGCAAGTTGCACCGTACTCTTGGGGGTTGGATGGATTGTTTAGTTGCAAGCAAAGTAAAGGAATAAAACATGGAACGTGATTCTGACCCCTCTGCACAAGCAAGGACGCGAAAGCACAGGCAGCACAGCCTCCCACTAACCCAAAGTGCTTGGCCGCATAGTGCGGTGAGCAGGTTGCAGTTTCTTGACAGACATACAATATTGTCCCTCCTGACTTCCAGGAAACTACCTACATCCTCATCGGGATCCTCCAGTTCCTCCGCTTCTTGCTCAGGACTGATCCTTCCTTCCCTCCATTTTCCATTAGCAGAGCTGAATTTGTACAGGTTACCACCATGAAAACTTCCCTTTCCTTTCAACGAGGCCCAGCGAGAGCCCTGGGAGCTCCAGTTATGGCCACTGTACAGTTTAGGAGACTTGGGAAGCCACTTAATAGAGTCCTGGGAGGAAGATGACAAAAAAAAGAAATAGGCAATGAATAGATTTTAAGAAAGTGATAGAAGTATGCACATGCAGAAGTTGTCTGGCAAGTTCTGCGAGGTATTTTAGTATCTCATAAATACTGGGTTTCCCCTTTTTACCTTGAGAGGTACCTTTAGTCCCAGAGAGACACTTTGCCAGTTAATGGGCAATACTGGTGATACACAGAGCAAGCAAAGGCTGCTGAAAATAGTGGAAGCCTTCAGGGACTTACATGAGTATGGAAACAAGCCCACCTTCAGCATTGTAAAGAAGAATTAAATGATCAACAAGAGTCTTCAATAATGTTATACCCTGTACTATTAAAAAAACCAAAGAAGAGCACTTAGACCTTTAGTGATCATTTCATCTCACGTCCTGAGTTACAAAACCTGTCAAGTCACCTCCCCCTTTTTCACTATTCGTTATTGAATGGTTCCAAGAGAAGGTACAATACTAAATTGATATTTTCAGGTTTGCTAACTATCAAAGTAATTATAGTCCAGTTTTCCCAAAATGCCCATTACTTATTTACATGCAAAACCCCATCTCTCTTCCGCATATACAAGTCGTGTCAAGGTTGCCTATATACCTTCATTTCATTGAAGTTATTTTTCACAGTGATCTTTATCTTCCTTTTAAGCTTTAATTTAAACGTGCCTTTAAATTTCATTCAAGTGATACAAATTGAACGGCAGAAAGCAGCCTGACACTATATTGATAGATATGTAAGCGCACATGCTCCAACAAGGCAGAGATGGATAACACAAACTAACGGAAAAAATTATCAACAAGCTTACGGTGGGGCAATCAGCAGATCACAGTGGCTTTCACATTGTTTAAACAGATATTTGATTCAGATTTAACAATACTTTAAGCTTCTGTTTTTCCCTTTTTAATGCAAAATGGTGACATTCCCACACACACAGATTTTCTTGCTGTTATCAGCACTCCAGATGTCACGACCTCTATTAGATCAAATGTTGAGAAAGAAAAGGAGATAGGACAGGGTTGCCCATGCTGGACATGCTGATTCATCTTCCGCTGCCGAAGGAGCTCCCCTTGGGATTCGTCATTTGCTTTTGGTTTTAGGATGGCTGAAAAGAGTAGGAAATGGACAAGGACAAGATCTCAGAGTTGGAGAAGATTATAGACCTTTCTGTGAGTCTTGAAAAGATCATCGCCCAGACAAAGGATTATTTGCACTGTTGACAGAAGGCGTGATTGGCCTCTGTAAGAAATTTGCTGTTAAATCAAGTTTTGAACCGCACTGACACTCAAGGATACCACTGTTCACTGATAAATAGACAGGATTTTCTGGTTATTCTGAATTACATCACTCAGGACACTCAAGCTGATTGTCAATTTTGTTCATCAGTGAATTGAACGCAGAAGCAGCACAAACAGTCATGACACGATAGTGGCTGCCATTTCTCCTGACAGTTCAAAACACAAGGCAGGATATCTCCTGGCATTTCTTTACGCTTGCCTTGAATAAGAAAACATAGGGTACCCTTAAATAAAAGCTTTGTTTCCTATGAATATTAACTAGGTGGATAGAAATGCTAATCAGATGGGGAAATAGCATACTAGCTGAAATTGTTTTCTATTGTTTTGGTCTATTTTACTTCAGAATAGCTAACGTGACACCTCAAGATGTTCACGGTATTTCCAGAGATGGTTTAAATCCTTGTCAACTTTTAAGCTCGTTAGGAAGTCATAAAGCAATTTCACTCTAAATATAAACACAGGTACAGTGAAGCATTTAGCTTCTTCTGAGAGAACGTCTCATCCTTGTTTGACCCCGTTCCCTAATCCTAAACAACAGCCTCTCAAACCCAGCCTGCCAAATTCTGTCAGACCAGTAAAAGTAAAAAGTAAAAGTAAAAGGCTATTCTCTCAAGGTAAGAGAAGCCAAAAAAACTAATATAGTACAACTGGCCAGATTTCTAATTAGCTTATGCTGACAATCACTTCACCATCCTAGGCGCACACTCAACTGCTGTGGCAGCCTCTCGGACGTATGAGGAGGGAGGTGATGTCCCTCAGGAGGTGGTACATCCCTACGTCCCTCGCAGCCGAGCTGGGAAGGCAGGGCTGCAGGGCACTGCTGGGAAGGCAGGGCTGCAGGGCACTGCTGCTCCTGCCTCTTCTCCTGCGCCAGGATGCTTCTCCTCACATAGAGCTGTAAGGGAAAACCAGGATCTGTTTCACACTTCACATCTTCTGTAACCCAAGAGATTTTAGTCTTCAATTTATTCTTGGTCTACAGAACTTTAAAGTAAAATAGAAACAAAACGGCAATTCCGGGTAAGAGCTGCTCACATTTTCACTCAGTCTATACAACACCGTGGATGGTATTATCTTTATGAAAGCAGTTTCACAGTTTGGTTATATCAATGGCAAAAGATTGAATGAAACAACCAGAAGTGCCTTCTAGCCTACATTTGCAGGTACCTGTTGTAAGCAAAACACCCCATGGATTACGCTTTCATGCAATAAAATGGAGAAATGAAACCAACGAACGCTGCTACTGTGAGTGTAGACTAACACCACTTCAAAAAAAAAATCTTAATCCTTATTTTTTTACAACTCGATCCTTTTTGATGAAGGAAAAGGGTTAGGGGGAGGAAATAAGATATTGGACTTAATCCAGAGCTCAGTAGCAACATAAGGTGAGGAACAGAGAATGTCAGGGATGCTGCTGGTGGCCCCACAGACCGCCAGCGCGTTACTGCGCCGGGCTCTTCGCGTCCTTTCAGACGAAGCCAAGAGCAGCCGCAGTGCTAGTGCTGCGAGTTCTTCCTGACACCGGTCACATGCAGAAGTTTGCTATAAGGAAGCGATAGCAAAGGTACACAGCTCTGTTTGCTGTGCTTTAGCGCAAAGCGACCACTCAATCTCTGTATTGGATTGGTTTTTTTCCCCAGACTCCCCACCCAATTCATTACTCTGATGTATTAATGGGTATTGGATGGGCAAAAAGCTTCTATCACTCCACAAGGTGGAAATTGCTACAGTTCAGCTAACAGATAGTAGATTTGTACACCAAACTTATTTAAAAAAAAAAACCTCCACTAATTTATTAGCTCATTCTGATTAGATTCAATACTATAGGGCAATGCTTTGAGATAAAAGTGGCTACTGGCAAATATCCTAATATTAAGAGAGAAATATCGGTTCTCCTTATGGAATTGGTCTCTTTAGTACCCAGTTAAGGTAGGAAGTTTCTTCTTGTGTTTTATGAGGAAGCTGAGACCCAAAAAGATTAAAATGGTGACTGTTTCAAGTCATTAGTAGCAAATATGGAGTGAGGCACATAGTTTTACATTCCCTTTAAAATATTTAAAAGAAAACAAAGGGAGAGGGGGAATTCAGTACTTAGGACTTCCAGCTCCCTGGATATTTTGGACTGTGTAACACTGATGCTTTGTAAATGCACAAGAAATGTTTGGGGGGGGGGGGAGGGGGAAACTATTTATTGGCCTCAGCAGTTGTTATGTTCCATGGAAATACATTTTTCATCTCCTTTCGTTAGTAATGATCCTAACTGATTGGTAACAGATCATTTTCCTTCAATATTTCACCAGCAAGTTAGGTGGGCTCCCTTTTTACCTCCTTTCAACATGTTTTTCACATTTTCAAAGGCAGTCTCCTCAGAACATAAATACTCCTCCGTATCATTCCCCTGTATGTTAAGAGGACAAATTGTTCTCATAAAGTACAAGGTGTCTATTCCGATAAGATCTCGCTAATAAATCCTCTAGAGAATGAATTTCCTCCAGGCAACAAAGGTGTGCAAATGCTACATATCACCCTAAATCACTCTGGCAAATGAAAAAGAATCCAAACCACCCTAACATTAAAAGCCAAGACATGAAAACCACCCACATTTCTGAAGCACCATACTGAAACCATACAGTGACAACGAAACACCGTACTTACAGCAACAAACTGGTCACCATCAGCAAGCAGAAGCCAGAGCTTTCAGCTACCTAGAATACTTCAATGGTAATACAACTGCTACTAAAATTCAACTTGAAACCCCAAACATACATTCTCACCTATTTTTCTACTTAAAAAAAAGATTTGCTTAAATAGCTTGATTAGTAGATATGGGAAAGAAGATATCTTTAAAGATGTATTTCCTAGAATACAAACATTCTCTTCCTTTTAAGTACAGCTACACGTAACATACAGTATTCTACTAATTCAAAACTATTTCAGGCTCATTCCCTTTTTAAAGTACAAAAGGCTGTCTCTGAGAGCGCTTTGTGTGATTCGCATGAAATAAGAACGAAAGCTAAACAAAATGCTGCTGAAAACAAAGGCATCCTTGACCATGCTCTCACTGTAGAAGAGGCAGCATAAAAGCTGCCTGAACAGAACACTGAAGCAACCCTTCCACAGGGAAACTTTGCTAGCAGTAAATACATGACAATTTTAAACTTAGATGTCCAAGTGTTAACAAGCCAGATAAGATTTTTGCATTTCCAGAAGACACCATTTGGAAAAAAAAATTAAAAATTGCTGTAGGTTATCCTAAAAACATCTACTATGCACATGCTCCTCAGACTTGCAGTTTTCTCCCCTTTTGAATGGAAAAAATTAAGCAATATTCAAACAATCACTCTTTTTGTTATTTCATTTAGATTTTGGTTTGGTTTTAAGTGGCTTAGTGGAAGTCCATGAAGTTGTCAACAAACTACAGAGAAATTCACTCATGTTTACAATCATGCAGTGCCTTGTTTAATCTTTAGAAACACAGGACAATCATATCTCCTATGAGCTACTTCAAAATGGCTTAACACAGCCCATTTATTTGGGGTTTGGGTAAAACTGGCAAGTTACGGCGAGAGATGAGAGAATCAAACTGCGTACATCAGTGGCACAGCCTCAGAATTTGCTCAAGTTTGTTTCAGGACCGAAAGACGACAGTTTTAGTCCAACAGAAAACTAACTTTGAAGAGTAAAGTCCTGTTTCCGCATTATTCTGGGGGTGCTTACAAACTGAAATTCAATCTGCTGATGCTCTGGTGGTATTTGCAAGCTGTGCGTGCATCCGTGGATGTGGAGGAAAGTTTATCAGTCAGTACTCATCTACTGCCGTGAGCATCGCTAACATTTAGGCTGTTACGATGCCTCCAGCTGCACATCCAGAGACTTCAGTCAAGACAACATTCTCCAGCAACAGAGGAGCTCAAAGCAAAAAAGCGTCAAAGGTTATTGGGCACCAGGTGTCAACTTCCCAGTATTAACGCCAAGGGAGATTTGCTAAATCCCTTCTCCAAAACATCACTGAGGAGCCACAGAGTTCTTCCCACGGACAATACTGGTGCTGTACTTTTCAGGAGAGGACTTCTCCTGTATAAAGACAAGCTGTTTCTTAAGATCTCAGTGTTAACAGACTAACAACGCCAGAGGCGCACCCTGAACAAGTTACAAATTCAAAACCAGACTGCCATGACCCCTTGCGACTGAAGCTAGCACAAGGTGTAGTCCACCCACACACACCGAGCTCCTCAAGGCCCTCTGCTCTGGCAGAAGCCATGATCAGCCGTCCTGTTGCCACAAGAACTGACAAGAGGCCATAAAACACATACTGTCTCCAACATCCACCAGAAGAGGAGACAAGAGGGCTTCTGCAAAGCAGCTCACAAAGCTGGCCTCAAACCAGGTATCTGCTTTTCTGCTTTGAGAAAATCTCGCGTTCCTCATGAAGCTGGTTGAATACTGATTATATTCCTGACTTCAAAATGAAAGAGGAAGGCATTGTCCCTCTGAAAATGTCTCTCAATTGGTTCAGGAGGAAGGGAGCACCCAAAACATTTATTGGTAGCCAAGACCGGTCAGCTTTTGTCATCTTCCCTGAGAGCTACCTACGCACGGAAACAGATTTTGTGTGTTTGATGGAAACTGAAGATGGGGAACACTCTTATCAAGTCAATTGAAAAACTAAAGTAATTTTATTTTCTGGAGCCAAGGCAGAGAACGGCAATGAATCCTCCATTAACAAAAGGTCTAGACAGTTCTGATAAATAGCCCCAGTGGGAGGCAGACATTTACAGCGAACCAGGATAGGATCAACTGATAGACTAAAGAATATACTTTAAAAAAATTAAATTCCTGGTGTCACTGCTCTTCTCTCAAAAGCTGAATTTGTGAGCAGCATGTAGTGAAACCTGTTAAGCAGCTAATCAGCTGAAAACAGTTCACCCAGCACTAGTAAAGTACTAATACTAGAGAAGAAGCAGGCTGATCAGCACGTCCTGGACACAAACAAGCCATTTGCTGGAAAGGACAGTGGTATGCCAGTTTCCAGTACGCACTTTCCCACAATACGCTGATTATCAAAAATATGGCATGTAAGCCAGAAAAATAATCTCGACACACAATTTGTATGGAAGCTGTGGAAAAAGCCTGGAGCAACACACAGGGGATGGAAAAATCTGTTGCTACACTAACAATGGTAGCAAGACTGCTTTTTTTTTTTATTCCCCTGTTCTCGTAAGACTACGGAATTGTGACTTTCAACAAAGAGAATTTGCATGCAGTAACTGACAGGTTAATATTAAATCCACTCCACCACTACGGTCAATTGGTTTTCCCTGGTTACCTGTTTATAGCGAATAAAGCAGCGTGCGAGTTTTGCCCTGTTTCTTTCCTTGCATTAAACCCAACTCCCAAAAGACTTAGTAAGCAATTGAAAAAGTAGAAGTTTATAGACAGAAAAAAATTATATTCACTACTCCGTCTCCTGACAGCATCAGCGAAAGAACCAGACAAAGACTGGGAAGGGAGGGCTCACGTTTTCAAGGACACACACTGCTTCAGTATAACAAATATCATCGTCTTTTCCTGGTTATAAAATGCAGTTAAAAGTCCCTGGAACTTTGTCAACACTGTTGGGAGGAAAAGTCTATGTAAACCACTTTATAAAATGGCACACATATGGACCGTTCCAGAGATGAGGGACTGCTGGAGTCTGGGCTGCTGGAGGTTTGATCAGGTGGGATGACAGACAAGTGACTCTTCCGTAATAAAAAGTGATGTGAAGTAGACATTTAGAATTTGGGGGAGAGAGAGGGTAGCCACTTGTCACTGTTTGCACAGAGAGTATCCAAGCATCTTTTCAGCCCTGAAAACAAATGACACTTCCACTGCTGTTATTCCACACTACCAGTAGCTGTTGTCATACCTCAAGTTTTTCCTAGCCTGGAAAAATGCACTTATTGCCAGACTCAAACACCCTACACTGAACTGTATATACTGCTGAATTACCTGCAGCAGAGCAGGATCTCAAATTGCCTCACCCACAAAGCATCAACAGAAGACATCGAGACACAGCACTATACAGGGTTAGTGTAGAAGACTGAAAAATACACCTCCTCTTTCAGATCTCCCCAGATATTCACTGAAAAAACATAGCGAAAATCCAGACTTTCATCACACAGATTCACAAAGTGAAGACAGATGGCAGTGAAAGGCAAGGAGCACCAACGCTCCTTTGGGGAGCGGGATGGGCTGATGATGGACTTCAGCTCCTCCAACCTCTCGTCAAGGAACTGTTGGGTTCTGTTCTGGGCTCAATTTATTTTCTTTTACAAATGAATGGAGGCAAACACCTTCAATAAGCAATTCATACAACCTGTCTTTGGCTGAGATGACCACAAGGAGATGATACTAGGGTGTAGGAACATGAAACTGTTTCGAAGGCAACAAGCTTGGATCACCCATTTCTCTGTAGCTAGAGAAACCAAAACAAATACTCATTCCACTATTAAAAAATAAATAAATAAAGTGATTGCTGAGCAGTTACTTCATGTCAAAGCCGAGGCAGTAGGTAGTGCCTGTATGCTGGCTAGTTTTTGGGCTGGGGTGCAGTCTCCACAGGCTTGCTGGAGTGTACAAAAAGCAACTGCCTAGTGACAAAGCACCTATCACAGCGCTATAACAAGGTTTACATCTTGTTCCAACTTCAGCAGGAGCTGAATTATTTTTATCCGGTAGCATGTTAGGCAAAGCCCAAATCCAGGCTTTACACATTCATTCCATCTAGCTGATGGAGCTCTCCTGTTTATGTCTGGAGCAGATGCTGGGAAGGAAAAACAAAACAAAACAAAAAAACACCCAACAAAAAAACCCCAATGAACCAAACCACAGCCTCCAAATGAAAAACTGTCATCACAGAGCTCAGACTCTGGCTGCCTTTGGCTTTGGTCTGTCTTTTTTAGGAACTCATTTTCATCTCAAATGGGTTTGCTGAGGTTTACTTGGACTCTGGGTACAGTCTCCTACATTTTTAAACTTTTGTTCTGTCAATCCCAGTAAGTACTTTAAAAAGAAAATTCTACCCAAGGTTGGAGTCAATTGTACCAAAACCTCATTTTCTTTCTGGTTTTATTTTAAGAGCAGTTTTCCAAGAACAACAGGCAGAGCTCTGCCTCGGGAAGAACGAAATTGTGCTACCCAGAACTAACCTAACACCTACCAACCTGCAGCAGCTCCTGCAAAGAGGAGACCATGCCTCAAAGCTTAAATAAGGATCTTTGGGATGAGAAGAAATCATAAAAATGAATGTATTTTGCCAGGATAGATTTGAATATTTGGAGATGGCTTGCCATACCTACTTGTCCAATATCAGAGAGAAAGCAGTGCCTTTTTTTAAAAACTTCAAATCAAAATTTAAAAAGTTGGATTACAAAAATTATCGAAGATTGCAGTTATTAATTTTCACACAGAAGTTATTATGACTTCCCTGATCTCCTCCTTTCCCATCTTCCCCCAGAAACCCTCATACAACCAACACTTACTGTAAGAAATGTTCAGCAGAAGAAGGGATGTGCTTAGCCATACATGAAGTGTCAGGTCTTTAATTTTGTTGAAATTTGTATTCATTGCATTAGCTCACACTAAATAGGTCAAGTCCTTGCTCTGAACTCAGACTGCTCAAGTCCCTGCACTTAACAAGCTAGCGGCCTTTGTTAGCTCACGGCACACAGAGAACCCAGAGACGCCAAAATCAATCTTTAGGAGCCTTTTGTGAAATTGTTATTTACTGAATTCAACTTGATTAATACTTACCTTTATAAACAAACCAGAACCCACAGATTTAATAAGACCTTGACATCAGCATTGGACCACTGGAAGTGCAACACAGTAACAATGATAGTAAATTCCAGTATTAATTCATACATACTTTAATTGCTATTTTAATGATACAATAAATTTACTGAAGCTTTTAAAGATTATTTTTTTTATTATGGTTTTATATATTTATATAAAACCACCAAAGCACTTTAAAGAATCATGCTTTCTTGTGTAATACATAAAACTAGTTTCATACTGTGCTTCTGAAAGTCTATCGTGCTGTTTTTCAAGTTATTTTACAGATGGCACATTTAAAAAAACCCCAAAAAAACGGAAGCATGAATTTCTAGTGACTGCAATGCAACACAGCATCCAAAACAAGATGTTTCATTACAACTAAGTTAAAGTGTGAGTGCATTATGTAATAAACAATAGCAGTTTGGTCATTTTAATCTTAATTCTGCTTACAACAAAACTAACATTTGTGCTTCACGACCTAAAATCCCATGACATAAACATAAGTTCTCTGTTGTAAAAATCCCAACAAATTACTGTTCGAAAAGAAAAACATATCTAAAACAGGAGACCAAGTTTAAATCTACTCACTTTCCTCAAGAATTGTTATATTTAAGACTAATATGACATACAAGACACAATAAGGCACAATGGGTGGTACAAACAAATGAATACAGTTGTCCATGAAATTGTTCTCTTCCACAAATACTAAAATATGTACCGCTCAAGATAATTTTTCTCTTAAAAATGAAATACATCATTTTGTTATGAAAGTCCTATACAAAAATTTAAAATTTACACCATCTGAGCTGCCAAAAAAATAAAAAAGTGTATCAATTTTCCACAAAACTATATTTCTCACCAGCACATCCATCCACTGGGAAAAAGATACCCCAGCACTCTGGAAAAGAAAAGCATTATTTCCCCTGTTTTTAAGACAAAAATATTGTATTCTGCATACAGTAGTGTATTATACTTAAAAAAGCCTAGCACTATTAAAATTACAATATTGATTTGGAAATTCTTGGTTCACTGCCTGGATGAAATAAGGCACTTTCTTCCAGTGGGCAGCACTTTTCACATATATGGAGACGATGAATCAGGTTCTAGTTAAAAACAAAAAGGGGCTCAGCGAGGTCCCAGAAGACGACAGGAACATTTCAACAGCAGGGGAAGACACAGGAGGTAAAACCTGGAGATGAAACTCTACACAGAAGTGGTCACTCTGTCAATGGCATTATTGACCTCGTTTTTGTTTGAATCCAGTCCTTTAGCAGCATTCATATCATTCCGTAAATTCTCCACTGTCTTTTTCATGTTCTTTAATTCTCCAGGGTGTGGAGTGGCTCGCCTTAGAAGTGTTCTCTAAAAATAAACAGTGCAATAAGTGGTTTTGCCTTTGTCTCTTTGAAAAACAACACACACTTTCAAGGCTTTAGCATTCACATACCAAATATTAGGTATTGATTTTTTTTCTCTTTTCCCCCCCTTTTCCTTTACTAACTACAATGCTCTACGTTGAACATTATTTTCATAGCTGCTTGGTTATGAAGACAGTGAAAGAGGTTTTAAGAACTGTCTAGAAGCAAATTTTTTCCTCTCTTGACCTACTAATCTGAAAGCCACTCAAGTGAAGTACAATTACAAGTTATGATATGAAGATTCTTTCATAAATATAGTTTGCAATTATTTTTTTCCCCCAAAACCATCCAAGTGATTTAAGATCACATTTCAAACAGAAAAAATTAAGCTGGTTTTGAAAGAATCCCACAAGATCTCTTTA
The DNA here is from genome assembly GCA_017639485.1 of Pluvialis apricaria. NCBI lineage: Eukaryota > Metazoa > Chordata > Aves > Charadriiformes > Charadriidae > Pluvialis > Pluvialis apricaria. The sequence goes on from CM030009.1 coordinate 103,098,617, forward strand.
CAGTGTCAAATAAATGTTTGTGTGGAGCTCTGTATGTCTTCCAGCCCCACCACACAGTTTGGTTCTCTTGTCAATTGAGAACAAATATCTGAAGAAGAGGGAGCCTTTCTCTCCCCTCATAGACACGAGAATGTCTAACATCATTGTGCTGAAACCTTTACAAGGAAAACAAAATTTATGAAAACCCCAGTTACCATCAAGAGTAGAGACCAACAGAACACCAAGAATAATTGCACAAATATGTATCAGCATAATACATATATACATGCAATTACTTTTCACTGGTATAAATGTAAACTGCGCAGATTACAGCGGAACTGATGACCCATAAATAGGTGCATTGGTCAAGACTGCTTTGGAAATCTGCCCTTCCTCCTCCCCAGTAGGATCATACACTTCCTTTTCCCCTAAAAAGGTTCTTGCCTCAAGTCAGGCTGTAGTACCATGACTGAAAGCAGTTATCATTAACACCCGAGCCCTCGTTATTGTATCGACATCCTCAGGTTGGCACAGTTGTCAAGAAGCATCCTTCTGAACTCCCTTATCAGGCAGTCTACAAACCACACTTGTTAGAGACATTTAGTTTCTGCTGCTTTGGATTAAGCAACCGCCTTACTTGAAAACCTAAATGTTCGTTTTCCTACTAACTAAGAATTTTTATAGCCACTTTTAAAAGTAAGACCATGTTTCTACTGTGCTACAGTCCAGAAAGCACCCACCCTGAAGCACCTCAAGCTGAGCTCTAATGAGGACCACCAGCAAGTTTTTAGAGCATCAGAGAAGCATGCTGAAAATCCGATTGAAGTAGTCTTAATCTTTACAAAGAGTTTTAATTGTTAATGAAAGTTAGTAAAGCTACAGATCACGTTGCATTTTGATCTTCAGGACATGCAGAGCCGAACTTAATGGAGAGGTCTTATAAGTACAGTGACAGATGTTCCCACATCCTTTGTTTGAGCGGGAAACTAATGATCAACGTTCTTGCTGTTTATGGACACTACAGTTGTTTCAACGCAAAAGATGGAGGGGAAAAAAAAAAGTAGTCAAGAGAAAGAGAAAGAAAGAGATTGGAAATAGAAAGTAGAGAGACAAACAATGGCAAACTTAATGGAGACACATGCCAGAGTGCTGGAATCCTAAATTAGACCCTACATACTTTCAGGCAGTAAAGCGTCACAGATGCAGGGAAAGATTGTATCTTGTTTCTGGAAATAAAGCATCCTGAGCAGACACAGGAAAACAAAGCAAAACAAAGATTGTCCTGCATCAGAAAATAAAAGATATATTCAAAGTAGAAAAAAAAACAACGTCTTTTTAAGTCAAAATGAAAAGTTTCAGCAGTACACATGAACAGTTTCTGCTACAAATGTACGCAAAATGCATGCAGTCACAGCTGAAATATTTACAGCAAGACAGCTCAAATACTTTTACACTTCTGTGTTAAAGTCACAGTGTCTGCAGGCATCCAGAGGCTTGGAAAACATACCATTTCATTATCGTCTTCATCTTTTTCATCTTCTAAGAAGCGAATTGCACTGACTCTATTCACTGCCCGCTCATTCCATGTTTCATCCGACATTTCATTAACCAAACTCTCCAGTGCACCACATCGTGGTAGGTTATCTGTTAAAACAGCAAAGCATAACTAAAGATTCACAGCAAGTCTAAAACATCAACATGTTATATTGTTAAAAACTGTAATATCCAACCAATCACTCATCGGAGATTTACAATTGGCTATTTCTATTTTTTTTTGATAGACAACAAAACTTGCATTAATTTTCTGTTATCAAGTACACACAATAAACAGTTTCTGTATAAATGAGAAATTTCTGCACTTGCACTGTTTCAGGTTTGTGGCAGTTTTAGAGCACTGATTATATAATTTAATATACTTGCCACTAGACATGCTTTTTTTCCCGGACCACGGCTGCCGTCTGACATTAGCCTTTCCCCTAAATGGCATTCTGTAACACAGGATCATTGCTTTTACTGACCTCATCCTTTTAGTATTGCTAGGCATACACATCCAACAATCTTAATTCCAAGCCTTCTACCCTTGAAGCCATGAGATTCATTTGGAGAGGAGGAAATCTAATTTCTAGTAGTGAGGCCTGTACAGAAAGTCAGCCTGCCTCAGCTACTCTTCTTGAGCTAGATTAATCTTCTCTAAGTGTAAAGGAGTTAATTAATTTACTTATTTTTATTCTTAATGCCATTTGTATTCTTAAAGTCCAGAAGCTGTCACAAAACAGAGCCATTTCTACGCTTCTACTGCTTTAATGGTTTCTATTTGCTCCAGCTGCGAAGTATTCAAAGTGTGGAATTAATCTAGGTAAGTCTGGGTACCTACGATACCGATATCTACAGCTGAGCTTTTCTCCTCAGGCCCCCTTTGTACTCAGTGGAGAAGAATCCACATGATTTCCTTTAAAAGTCTGTTCTTGGATGGGATAAATTACTCTCCAGTGATTACAGCAAAAGTTTAAATATTAGCTCAGATGAATCCCCTTGAATGTTCACATATTGCTTATAAAAGCTTGAGGACTAAAAACATCCAGAAGTTATTGGAGCAGCAACTCAGCCAACGGTTAAAAAGAGTTTACAGTTCCACCTGACCCAGAGGCAAGTTTCAGCACAACAGGTAGAAGCAACTTACACTGCAATTCTACACTTGTTGAAGAATATAATAAAGTTACCGTACAGCATCTTTGCTTGAAAGAAAATTAGCTTGCTAAAAAATAAAATGTTTACCACTTTTTACTAGCAATGCAATTATTTTTCTGCTAAAGAGATCACAGTTGGAAAGCCACCGATTTTCACTACATATATATGTATTTAAGATGTATAATCAATGGACACAAATATGGACACTACTACTTGGCCCACTGGTAAGCCTCAAAACAACAATATCGTCAAGACTTCTTCTTCTAGGTCTGTATTTTATTTATTGTAGCTGGCGTCATTGTATTTTCAGTAACACTCACAGCCATGTTTTTCAAGTCTTCTGACAACTAGTATGACTACCAAAAAAAAATGTAAAAGATAAAATTCAACCAGAACTTTGCCATTTTGCCGTTTAGAGCTTATGCATGCATGGACATAATGAAAAACTGACTCCAGGCATTTACCTTGGCAACCAGGCTCAGAAGGCATTTGAGGAAGTAATACACATGTTAAAATCTTCTCTCCTGTTTCAGGGTCTGTGTCAGTCTGAAACGTCAGCAAAGGTTGGGACTGGTTATCAGACAACCACAAAGCCTTCAGCTTTAAGGTAGTAAGTGAGAGGGGAAGATACGTCAACCTAGTTCAAGAAAGAAAAGTAAAAAAGTCAAGGCAATCTCCAGGAGATTTAATAAATAGTCATGAAGTTGACTCTTAAGTATATAACCCTCAGTTGGAGTAAACAGCATTGCAGTAGTCATCAACTCCAACTACTCCATTCTTTTAAAAAGAATCTGCAGCTTAACTTTATACCATAATTCTCTGTAGCTGTGAGTAACAGATAAAACCACACTGAGCTTTTTCTACTGCAGTAATACACCCTGGAAGGCAGACAGCTGCTTCTGCTCTGGAGCCTTATATATACACAATTGCCAGAACAGAAATATGTCAGTGCCTATGAGAAATTAAATTGCATAGATGAGATGCCATTTGCTTTTCCTCCCTTCCCCCCACCCCCCCCACTTAACTTCCTACTAAGCAACTGAACTAATTTGCTGCTTTACGCTTCAATCCACTCCTTTTTGCATTTTGATGTCTGAAGCATATCAACTAAGATTCATGAGAAGCCACAAGGTCAAAGGGGCATTATTTGTTACTTCCACTGTATCTCTAAGGTAAGAAACTCAATATTAATGTTACTTGACATTAAGGCTGCTAGTTTCAGCTGAAGCTCTACCAAATTGCCTAGATTCTCAGTTTTAATTAAGAAATCCAGAGGTTTTTTTTAAATCCTATCTTTTCCTCAGGGTCAAAGCAATTCAGAAAACATACTCATGACAAGACATTTTATGCTACTTTGGGCCACAGAAGACTACTTTGACAATTTCAACAGTAACACTAATACAAAAGTCATAACTGCTTGTTACTTCATTCTTAGATGTAGTATCTTTTGTTGTTAGAAAGAATTAAGTAAACCCAGCAAAAGAACATGACAATACAAAAATCTCTTACCTGTTTCCAGCAACATCCAGGACATGAAGTTCAGCGGCTTGTGAAATTTCAGAGGGAATTCGAGATAATCTGTTGTCACGTACAGAAAAGACATTAAGACTGCAGCACCCCCCAATCTATATTAGAGAAGAGAGGGGAAAAAAAAAAAAGAAAAAGTCTGGTTTTGTTGCAGTACGATAGTATAAACAAAGGCATGCAGTATGGGTCACGTAATATGTCATAGCGCATTCAAGTTACGATGCCTGCCAGACACTTCACCCAGAGGTACAGACTGCAAACAAGTGTCAGCTTAAAAGAAGTCTGACCTGAAGCGAGTCTGTTGGAGCACTTTCTTGAATATCTGTATCTGCAAATAATGTATATCTTTAGAAACAGGTCAGGTTCTAGCTACCTCGTAGAGCCTTCCACGCCAGGCAGAGATCAGTAACCACACAGATGGCACTTTGTAGAGAATCCCCACAAAAAAATACTAGCTTTCACTTTCAACTTTTTCTAGCTCTATGTTTTACATATCAATTCTTTCTTTCCTCGTGGTAACTTTAGATACAAGCAAATGCAATGGGGCTTCAGGCAAGGCAAAATGCTAAATACACCAATCAACTCCCAATGCTTACTGAGCCCGCAAAGAGCAATGAAGTGTTCACAAAAAATAAAAGAATTTATGAATAACATCTTTGATGCCCTGTTTTATTAGGAGCATCTAATTTCAAGATGATTCCCAATTTAATCTAACATCCTCTGTCTCTACCAGTTTATCCAAACGTATCCCCAAGCTAATTTTTGGGTGCAAAAGATGGGATTTTTGAGTTTATCCTTAAAATATTTATGTTTTGCATCAAAGGTATATATTTTCAGTAAAAAAGAAACCCTCTACATTTGATTAAAAAACCCACATTCCACCTTTTTGTTCCAGATGGCAATTACTACTCCTATAAACACCGAGATTATTAGTTTTAGCAACTTGAAAGCTGCTTCAAGTAACTCTTTGTTCCTATTCACAAAGGAAACTTACCTTTGTTTGCTTATCATACAGAGCTTCAAAAAGCACTGCTGTTTGTTTGCCAGTTCCAAAACTCACCATGAGAAGCGGAAAAAAAAATACGTTTCTTCTCCTACTTATTAGAGGCCAAATATCCCAACGCCTTTTGAAGCTTTCAGGTTAAGTGGACTTAGAACCTAACTATATATGACAGCAAACCTACTGAAAGATCTTAATTCAAAAATTAGAGGACTTCTATAGTCACACACGCGTAAGAAGGTTCTTCTGTCACAATACAGCCAATGTGTCTCTACACCTTGGTCAGGAGTCCCCGGATCTGAGCTGAAATTATTTGTGTGCTGTAATTAACTGTCAGTCCTGTCTTTGCAAAATCCACAATTCAGTCCAAACCCAAGTTTGAGATTGCAGACAAATACCACAAAAGCTTTTCTGCTAGTCAGAGTAAAAATTATGTTGATTTAACCTACACTATTGACCAAGAAAAAAACGCCATTTTTAAAAGGATGCAACTGTGACTGAGAAAATAAAACAAACAAATGGAGCATTTATACCCCACTCACCTTCCTTTGTGTCATAAATACACGTTAATGGAAGAAAGCAGCAATCAGCTGCTCAAGGCTCCTGATTCACAAGCTATTTACAGTGCAAAGTTACAGCACAACATCCTCTTGACAAAACAAAATCCGGGATAGTTTCCCTTAAATCACTGCACTCTAAGATGCAGCTATTTCACAAGAGCATCAGCTTTCCCAGCCCTGAGTGCACGCTAGGAGCAGCAACCTCAGCCATTGTGGCTTGTGAATCAAAGCCTTTAGAAACAAGTGCTCAAGTTGCAAGCAAACATTTCTTAGTACAATAATTCCGCTATTCACTTTAAAACGTGTATAGATTCTTAAATAATGTGCCTTGACACATTCAGAGAATACAGTTCCATACAGGAAAAAAAAATTTAAAACCAACAAAACCCAACATATATCTATATACACACTAAGTGTCTAATTGGTGTATCTAACATGAGGAGCTGTGAAAAGCAAGAGATACAACTAGTGAATGCTGATGAGCTGGCAAGTGATGCCCTAACTGACACAAAGTGTTCACTTTTCCATGAATGAAGTTTGCGTTATTCAGTCTTGGAGTATGGAGATCCAAACGGTTTAGCCAAACAAACAAAGTAAAGCCATGCAGCCCTGATGAGACTAAAACTTGTATACTTTTGACAATGGAAAAATGCAGCAGTGGAACCAGCCGGCCTGAGTCATCATGCATTTAAAGCAGTTTAATGAAAGGTAACAGTAGAACCGTGGACTGAATAATACTTACAGGGTTATCAATTTACCTGACCTGTAATTTTCCAAGCGGCTAACAATTAAGAAAATACAAGAGATGTTCAATTTATTTTTCTTTATCCATACTGGACAAGAGCATGCCAACAACTGGAGACAGAACATACATTCTTCTATTGCCAAAGAGGGTTAGAACTCCTAAATTATTTTAACTTCAGTTATTTTAACTTTGCTCTATCAGTCAATAGGCAATAGTCAATAGGTTCAAAGGTGTTGTTTCATTCAGAGGTTGTGAAGACCTTTTTTTTTTTTTTAATAAGGTAGTGGGGGGAGATAACAGACAGATACTGGGTTTTTTTATGAAAATTTTTAGAAAATGCAGGCAGCATCTAACAAGCAGCATCAGGTGAGATATCACAGAGGAAAAAAAGACAAGCTGACAGTTTGAAAAAAAAAACTAAAATCTTTTGTCATTTCAAAAAAAGATGGCACCATCCAACAGTACAGAAAGACATTGGGTCCGACATTTGAAAACCTGAACATGACGTGGTACCACTGAGGCAAAGTGCACACACCAAACGGCATGCTGAAAGGAAAACATCGTTGTGACCACCATGAAGTAATACGGTATCAGAACGTCGCTGGTTTGGCTAAGAGTCATTAACTGACAAAGAGCCATGCTTTCCAAGGGTTCGATCACATGCTTACAACAGACTTTGCCAAACCACCGCATAGGCACCAAGTACACACTTGAGACCACAAGCCCATTTAACGGTTAAGCACACAGTTCATTTCCAGCACAGACTTCCATTAATGGGGACAAGCGTGCTTAGTTCTAGGCACATGAGTAACTGTTCCAAAGACTGGAGGCTTAAAGAAGTCCTCACGTTCTTCTGTAGTGAGTTAGACATCAGGAAAAGGTCTCAAATGAGTTGTGCATGTCTAAGTCATACTCCTGAGATTTATTTCATTCTAGCAACTTTAATTTAATGGTTAGTCACTTGTCTCATCACACCATCGCCAAAGAACAGTCAGCCTAGATGAAAAACAAAAACAAAACCACAAAAACAAGACGCACACATCAGTCAGGCAGAAAATGATCATTACTACGAAGTGCTAGTTTTGCGATCACTGATTTTACAGTACTGTAAAGTCTGAACAAAACTGCTTATTCGTATTCAGGTGGACTTGCTTCAGAGGATGAGCGTCACTAGAACCCCCTGGGTTCCACACAAAACTCTACCCCTATGGAGGACTTTTTTGCTCTTTCCTTCTGTCTCAGTCTGAGGCTCATCTTTCTAACAGCTTCTCTGTTCTGGAGAAGCAGTAAGACTTGGGCATTCATAGAGAGAATGTGTCACCGTTTGGGCTGCGAGAACTCCCCTCGACATTCTGATCGTGACCAGCGTTCATCACTCCAGCCTCCTGCTTTTTTGCCATCCACATACCCGCTGCTAGTCCATCTCAAAACAGTGCTCCACAACTGCAAGTCTTATCACACCACTTCTCTGCTGACGTTTCTCATGACTCCTCCTCTCTACCGCAGACAGACTGTTGTTTTGACACCTGCACCAGTTGTGTATTTTTGATCACCTGACATTTCTTGCACTTCTCTGTTGCAATAACTGGGTGGTTGCTATCTGATTTTTCTTGCTCATGACACTGTTGCAGCACTCTGGAAGTAAACCCAAGAAAAGTGTGCACATTCATCCCTCTCCTCCCATTTAGATCCCTCCCAAAAACTCCCATTTGCTCCCTCTCTTGAGCCCAGCTCTTGGATACAGTCATTCATCACCACAGACCAAATTTCACTGATCATGATGGCACATCCTCACATTCTTGGTGCTCTAAAGCCAAAACACAAATTAAAGTTGGGAAACTTAGAAGATCTTCAAGTTACATTAGCTGAATAACATCTTTTGATGTCAGCATCTGTTAACTGCTCAAAAGCTATGAATCAATTCTGTTGTCCTTTACCAGTTAGCGTCTTTCATACAGGTATAAGAAATGCAAAAAAACCCCAACATTTTGACAAACACTACCGTGATTATTCTTTAGCATGTGACTAGTTAAAGTCCTGTGACACATCTCTTTTATTCAACTCCCAGTACAGCTGTCAGCACCAAGAACTCTCACTAGGTTTACACAACTCTGATAAATATATTGGGAATTTAAACACAGTTCCTATTGTGTTGTAAAATCTTTTCCAGGGTGTCATAACCAAAATTTTGTTTGGAGTCAAAGTAAATAAAGTAAGAATTTTCCTTGGCCCCAGATACAATAGATTAATTCTTTAATTGCAAGCCTAGAATACATTTAGAGGTGGAATAGACTGCCCAATTCACTATTATTAGCTATTATTCAGTTATTATTAAGTTTAAATTGGCTAGAAAAATCTTTGGCAAACTCACTGCAACACCCCCTGCACCACCGGTGAATAGTATGGGAGGAGCACAGCAATATTGCTTCTCTGCCCTCCGACTCAAGACAAGTTTTCCTGCATTTTTCCTTAGTGCCTTTTTTCCCTTTGAGTCACGCAAACACATACTTTTACACAAATGAGGGAAGGGACGGGACATTGAAATTAAAACCAGAAACAACATAGTGGCCCCAACTTATTTAAGGAAAAAAAAAAAAAAAAAAGAAAAGAAAAATGTAAAAAGCACAGCTCTTGCCAAAAACACCCTTGCAGTTTTACCTGCTGTATTAATAATTCTCACAATATACCTAGAGCCAGGAAGGACACATTACCAGATCTCTGCAGGTTGTAGAGACTCATTAAGAAAAGCACAAAAGCACATGAACTGGAAAACATTCCAAGGAGGTTATTTATGCAAGTGCCAAAATCAACACACCAGTTTCACCAGCGTTCCAGTGCCAGGGTGGGATTTCAATACCAAAGAGTCACCAGGCAGGTCTTTCAAGTTTAAGGGGAAAAACATTTGTAACTATGAACAGGTTTAGACATTCTCAGTTCTTGCCGAAGTCTGTTTCACCACTCAGTTTAGTGAGAGAGGGATCGAGCTGCAAGATGAGATACTGAAGATGGAATCTGTCAGTGACTCAAGCCTTGGTCAGACATTCAGCTGTTCCACATTTTACCTTATGTATGAGCAACAGTTACAGAAGAACCTTTGAACCAGGAAACTTTGAAGGGGTATTTGCATACAAACTCCTCAATAATCCCAAGTCAAGAAATCTTACACCAAAAGATAGAGACTGGTTTTACAAGCGTGCACTGAAACAATGTGGCAATGTAATGGTTTGACAGGTTGACCCAAAATCCAATCCTAGTGAACTGCTAACAAAACAAAACAAAAAAAACCAAACAACCCTCTTCCCCAAACCAGCAAAAAAACCCCGCACCACCACAAAAAAGCTAGAACTCATAGGTTATCTCACCAGGTTACATGACAGCAGGCACATCATTTCTGCCATCGTACCTATAAAAGCTCTCTTTGCTGCAGGAATAATTCTGAAGGCAAGGAGAGAGACACCAGCAGGTAGATGTGAGACTGGTTACATGTACTCTTCTCCCTAGTAGAGTTCCATTTTTTCTATCCATGTTACCAGACTATATGTCTTTGTCCCTCTCCAACAGAAACCAGTAAAGGCTTGTCCCACACCCATTTCTCAATAAGGATGAAGACCACAAATGCACAGGTGTTCTAGCACTCTGTAAGGCAGAGAAAGAACAAGAGAAAGCAGGAAGGAAAAGAGGGAAAGGAAAAGAGGGGGAAGATACCGAGCAAGAATCTCCGCAGTGCATACTCTACTTCTGCATCTGGCTCTGCTTCTGTGAGGGGGGAACCAGTGTACAAGTACTCATGCTGATTGATGTGCAAAGGTCTGAGACCTCAATCTTTGCCATACTATCTCAGGAGACATCTAAAGCCACACACAGCAGGTAGGGGTGTTGAAAATCACTGCTGTCAGAAGCTCGTGCCTGGCTTTAAATACTAACTAGTCAGTTTGAGATGCAAATAAATGGAAAATAAACAGATCTCACTGTCAAGCAGAACCTTCTAACAGAGAGAAAAATGGTGATACATTTTTCAGTTTTCCTTAAGTGCTCTACCAATGCATTTGCATTATTTTTTTCCAAGTCAGTAATGATGAGAAGGAAAATGAAAACTGAACATTTTACCAGGACACCAAATTGTTCCTGCCCTCCGAAGGGAAACTCACCACTGGGATCTTCACCATCATCAGCACCCCTGAATCTGCTCCTGTGGATGTTTTGCGTAACACCAAACACTACTCGTGATACCTGTGCACTCTGTTTACGCAGAACATTTTTATTTGACAGCTATGAAACGTGACTCTTCACTGAATTCCTCTGAATTTTAACCAGAAAACTTGTACTACAGAAATGTTCACATTCGGTTTAAAGCAAAAAGCTACTGGTTAAGAAAAGTACTACACACAGACAAAAAAAGTACAGCTCCAGGACCAGACGAAACACAAGTAGAGAGCAGTAGATTTCTTTCTGTTTTCGAAACTAACATTTCAACATTGTTAGAAGGTCATCTAAAGACTGGGGGAAAGTGTTTTATTGCACAGCCTAAGCACAAGGAATTGAAACCGAAACTTGAAAAATTGAAACTGAAAAGTCTCGTTAGCTAGACAGTACATTCTGCAATACATGCAGATTAATAGTATTTCTGAGAAAAACCATTGCATCAGTTGTTCATGCTTTTTACCTAGGAATTCAAATCCACCAATCTAGAGGGTGGACATGACCCTCCAGACTTCCTTTAAAAATAAAAAATAAAAGAATTTTAAAAATCCACAGAGCAAAACATACTTCAATGAAACACTCTGGAATTCTCACACTAACGTAATTTCAAAGCGTTTGCTCTGATGAGACAGATAGATAGGTGTGGAGACCTTTACAGGAAAATAAAAAAGGCTGTTTCAGAGAGGTGGACGCCAAGGAACTCTGTTTCCTCTGTTTCTCTGCCAAACTCCCAGGGAACCACCCTCTCCCATCTTTATTTCCAGGACTTTGTACAACTCCTCAGCTCACCTCATTCCAGATATCACCTTCCATTTCCACATCACCCACCTTCTCTCAACACAGACTCATCCCTGACTTTATCCCACCCCTTGTGCAGGTGCCCCCTCCCCTCTGCCCCATGCGCACTAATGTTCTCCACACACATTCTTCTTCACTTCACCCTTCGATATCCCCAACTCCTTCACCGACTGAGGAACGCTTTCCAGCTCTGAAACCTATTTCTGATTCCCAGTCTCCAGTTTCTTGTTCAGTATCAATCACTTGATTATCCTGCACCAAGCCCTTGACTCTGTTATTCCCCCCAGAAAGACACATCCCATATTCACCCTGCTTTACCTGCTTCTGAAGCCGAGCCTTCTCCTCTCACCTGCTCCTGTCCCTGCTCCTTCCAAGCTGCACTGCTCGCCCTCAGGCACCATCTCCAATACCATGAACTTCATTAACTAAGAAAAGTGCCAATACACTACATAAGCTATTAATGGCCATTCTGGAAATAAAGTGTATCAGTAAAACTTTACACGCTCTAACAAACTCAGAACACTTCTGCTTAAAGGTGAACTAGACACAAAATTGTACGAGTCTCCAGTACAAAGAGTTTAGGACACCTGTGTAATGTATTAAGTTCTTTGTAAAGACATGGGAAGTTTTCTGCTGAATGAGCACAAGATCAAAATTGCCATCATATCCCAACCCAGAAACATCGTTTTCCCAAGGTCCTGCCTCTTGCTGCCATTCATGCAACCCGTCTGTGTACGCCCTCTGCAATTTTCTGTTCAGAACCAGCATCACCTCTGCAGAGGAGACACTGTCCTGCTGCAGTACTCACATCTTCTCTTCCCCCCCTCACCTTCCCCTCCCATCAAACACACACTTAGAAGCCAGTCTGTAAAGGAGCAATAAGGGCTACCGTGGAGCCCCGATTAGGTGACTGACCTGCCACAGCTCAGACCTGGGCCATCAGAATTGTTGCTGCCAGTGCCACCGCACCATCCTCTGCCCCTGCTCAATCCCTCCTCTTCAGACCATTGGCTCTGCCCCATCTCCCGGTTCCCAACCACTTTGCTTTCTCCTCACACCTTCTCCTCAAGCTGTCCAAGCTCCGTAAGTAAGCAGGCCTGAGCAAGAGTGTGCACTCACTCCTCTCAATTCCCATCTATCTGCTGCCACTTGCTCCTGAAGTGACTGCAAGTGGTGAACAAAGGAGACGCCCTCAGAATCACTTGTTAGAAACAGATAGGAAAGTTAAGGGGGAGCACTACCTGGGCAAAAATTGGAGAGAATCAGTAACGCAAACAGAACCAACTCGCAGTCCCATGCTCCAGTCACAGGATGCTGCTTCCCCTGATCTCTTTCCAGAATTTACTGCTGAACTAAACTTGTAAGGCCTTCATTACATTTAGTTTCACAACAGAAATTCTAGCCTCATTTCATTCCGTATACCGTTATGATAGACAAGAAGTCCTAGTGATCATAGCTGTAAGATTTGAGGAGTCTGTGATCTTGGTCATATCAGGTCCTCATATTTAAAGGCAAAAGCAGTCCTGAGAGCTCCAAAACCAAAAAGGCTGTCAAAACAGTCTCTGAATCATTTTTCAGAACATAAAACTTTCCCTTTGCTATTGCTCACGAGAGTGAGGTAAGAAAGACTCCAGCAGTATTTTTATACTATACGCAGAAGAGGCATATTGATGTTCAAATGTATTCACTAACAGAACTCCCACTCTTCAAAGAGTGCTGGACCTGACACCCACACTGGGAATGACTAGTTACAAGCTAATTAGAGCCAAGCCTTCTTGTTCAACTGCAAAGACATTTTGCACTTCCAAGCCACCAAATCACCACAGCTGCTGTTCAGATTGATGCTGTCCAGATCTAATGGACAAGTTTCTGGTTGTGATCGGTTTGGGAAGAATACCCAGTGGATCAAAGCTGCCTGCTTCTTCCTGTAGGCATTTGAAATAGAGAGTCTTCTGTTTGTGTAATCACATCTGTGAGAGTTAATTACGCAAAACTTACCTCTTTGGGCAAAGATGTTAATTTGTTTCTATCGGCATTCAAATTGTTCAGCTTCTTTAGTTTTCCAATGCTCTTCGGCAATGACTGCGCCAACATAAACACAACAGAATTTGTAAATTCACAGAGTCACAACAAAACTTATCTCACTTGAAAATTAATTTTAATAGACTCAATAGACTTATTCATAGATTTAATAGACTATTTGTTTAATTTAATAGAATTTATTTAATTTAGTAGAATTAATAGACAGATCCATTTTCAAAATTGGAGTGTAGTTAACCCTCATTACTACCAGGCCTTCCAACAGAGACCCAAGGTTTTATCTTGCAGAAGAAATGTCCAGGAATGCCAGTTTCTTACACATATTCACTCCTGAGTTATCTCTGCACTAAGATTATAGATGCACGGGAGCTGTTAACAGAAGCATGTATGCAGAATGTCCATGTTATCTAACTTTAGACTCCCTAAAGAGCTAATCGAGAGGCAAGCTTCTAAGCTAGGTGCTATGAACTGACCCCTGGAGAGGCATCTTTCCAACAGGCTTAAGCTCCTAACTCAACCAAGCACCAACCCAACTTAAGAAATGCTCAAACCTAGATTTTTGTAAACACTTCTACTCTCCAAGTGTCAGTGTCACGTGAAGGCAGTTTCAAAATAATGGAAGGAGACACCTAATGGAAGGAAGTCTGAGATTTTATTTTAATTGACCACATGCCATAGTTAATACTTGGCTGGACCAGATCAGCAGAGCAGGGAACAGTAAAACAGCAACTCTGCAGCCCTCCGGGCTTCTATTCAGTTCCAGCAAGCCTGATCCAGGTAATGCACAGCAAAAATTGGCAACAACGCAATGCGGCACAAACTCCGCATTAAAAACACAATAAAGTAAGTGAAACCTGCACCCCAGGTGCTACGATTCCCTTACTGGTCATGAAAGATTCAAGAGTGAATATGTAATTGCATAGGCCTTTGGAAGGGAGGATTGTTACTACACACAACTTGATCTTCAGCATTCATTTAACAAGTTAGAAATAAGATGCATTTAAAAGAAACTCGCTACTTAGCAGTAGCAATGGTGAGCAGCCTTATGAGCTAAGTGATTCAGCACTTAGCGGTAGATCTTATTACCGCCAGCCATTTGAGCAGCCATGACCACGCTTACCTGCAGTTGGTTTTCTGTTAGAACTAATTCAGTAAGGCTTTCGCAGTCTCCAATTGAATCTGTTAGTTGAACAAGTTTGTTCTGATCAACCTTCAAAATGGAGAGCCTCCTCAATTTTCCTGGACAGAAAGAACAACACATTTGTTCAGCTTAGTATCCTCTGATTTTCTGTAATTAAGGCAGGTATCGTTCTGCTGCAAAACTTTTAGAAATCCTCTATCACAATGAAATATTTTTTTTTCAGCTAAAAAAAAAATCCAAGCACTGCTTCACTTGGTGCTTGCACTATTTTTGCAAGTTTGTAACATCACTGAATTAATATTAAATATAAATACACATTTGTATATATTTATATCCAATATTTAAGCATATTAAATTGTATTAAAGTTGCAAAGTCTACCCGAAGGCCTACAAGCAGGATAAAATTATCTATTTTTTTCCTCAATTATAAATGTATATTAATAAAAGAAGTTTTCAGAAGATCACCTATGCCTACTCAGCCACAGTAAGAAAGGCTTTCACTGAAGTAACAGCGCAAACCCAAACAGGATTGAGGTCTCTTTGTCCTAATATAGAACCCAGTTAGTCAGACATGAAACCTGAGTTTATTTTTCAGAATAGAAATCAAACTTCTTTGAAGGTCTTCTCCCCAAGAAGACAAAATACTATTTCACCTTGTTCTGCTCTTTTTTACCAGACCGGTCCCTAGTGCAAAGCAGAGCTGAGCCAGGCAGAGCCCAAGGCAGAGAATTCAGGAGACATCACTAGCTGCTGACACCTCCCTGCCCACCCCCACATGGTCCAAAATAGCTGTAACAGGCTGGCACATCAAATTCGCTGATGATGCTAAATCATGAAGAGACGACTGATGTACAGAAAGATGGCAATCTAAACAGAAACCCGAGGTTCAGCAAGGAGAAGCGCAGAGTTCCACACCTGGGTGGAATAAACCCATGCAATGGTACACGTTGGGAAGTGACGGGCTGTACAGGAGCCCTGCTGGAAAGGACCTGGGGGCTACGGTGGGCACCAGGCGGAATATGAACTAGCAGTGAGCTCCCACTGGAAATAACAAACACTGGCTGGACTATATTAGGAGAATTACAGCCAGCAGATCAATGGAAATTACTATATCCCATCTACCTGGCACCAGTGAGGCCATACCTGTAAAATCATGCTCAGTTTCATGTCCTGTCCTGTATTGCTCCCCCCAACTCCCCAGTTCAAGCGAGATGCTGATGGGGGTCCAGCACAAAGCTATCAAGATGACCGGGGCACGTGTGAGCTGAGGGTTAGAGCTGACTTTGTTGACTCCAGCAAAGAAGCAGCCAAGGAGGCATCCAGGAACAGCCCACAACTACTTGAAGGGCCGTTACAGAGATGGCAGAGCCAATTCTTCTCCGCAGTGGCAGGCAAGACAGCAATGGCCACAAATCGAAGCATGGAAGGTCCCAGCTGGAATGAGAAGAAGCTTCCTCACCGGGAGGTGATGCAGCACTGACATGGGCTGCCCAGGGGTGCTGGAGCCACCTCCATTAGGGGCTTTAGAGACTTGATGAGACATGGCCACAGCCGACCTGATCTGCTGGTGAGAGCCCTGCTTCGAGGGCTCCACAGACCCACCAATCCAACCAGGGATTTGGTGACCAGCTGAGCTCCTCCCAAGAGCTTCCACAGAGACCAGTGATGTTCACTTCAACCACAATCCCAGACCTTCTCCATTTCCTATAGTTAGTTCCAATACTACACAAAAGGAGTAAGTGCTGTAGCCCTACCCAATTTTCCAAACACAAGTAAGCTATTATATTCAGATAAGTAGCGATTTTTTTTTGCCTTCGTAACCAAATCACATCCAGAAAATGTTACAAAATGCACGTGCAAACTAGGCCCGGCCTGAAACGGCCTGGCCCTTTGCAATCGCCTTCCCCGGCAAAGGGTCTCCATTTAACAGGCTTCTCGAGAAGCAGCAGCTCCTCTTGTTCACCAGCTGGTGCTCCAGACGAGCTCCCCTCCGGCAGGCTGCCTGGGCTGCAGCCTTTCAGAAGGTACAGCTCCATTCCTGATGTACAACTGTCCTGGTCAGAGAGGGCTGCTACAACTCCCTGCCAAACCCACACTAGTTAACTATAGGACCCACAATAGTCACCCCACTCCCCCAAGTTCAACTTCCAGAAAAACATTTATCTTTTAGGCTCGTACAGAGGCAAGGGGAAGGTCTGTCCATTCTTTTCCACATTCCTAGTTAAACCACATTCACAAGTCCTCCTTCCCCTGCACCTTTATTTAAAAAAAAAAAAAAAAAAAATCCTGGCAAGGAGAAGGCATGCTTTTGCAACATGAAACTCTCCAGAAAACAGCTGATGAGTACTAGAGAAACAATGCCTCGCTGACTACTCATCACAACTACTGCAGGGGTACACACATTTACCTTAAAAAAGGCACTGGTAATGCTTTGGAAAACATTCCTCAGTTATTAAACTTCTTTTAAGGGGTCAGACACAGAAAGGCTGTAGTTTGGATCCTCAAGGGTGAGGAGCAATGGGCGGAAGCTGGAACAGCCTTCCACTGTGTTCAGTATAGGACTAATCACATTGTCCAACTGAAGATAATTACACATCCCCACTAAAAAGGAAGTCTTTTTCGTAGTGATACTGTCAGTCAGCCTTATCAAGTGACCTACAGCATGTTACAAGTTAGAATTTTACAATGTTAAAGAGTTATGATGGTGACGGGGACACAGTAAGAACAGAGAGGATATATTAACTTTTATTTTGTTCGGGTAGGTATCAAGTGAAGGCCAAAAAAGGATTATGAGATAGTCATTATGCAGACAATTAAAATGTGAAATTAATAGAGCTATGCATTTCATACTAAGCAAAAAAAAAAAAAAAAAGCTGAGACAAGCTCAAGCTCATCTCTTGCACAAAAAGACTTCAAAAGACTTGAAAACAAACGACTTCCAATTTACTGTGGATTAAATGTTTCTGTGCGATAGCATTCACCTTGTACTTACCAATGCCATCAGGTAAGACCTGGAGTGAATTCTGAGAAACAAGCAAGTCTGTTAAAGAAGTCAGACCACTAATTTCTTCAGGAAGGCATTCCAATTTATTTTCAGAAACATCCAGACAAAGCAGGTTTTTCAGGTTTCCCACTTCCTGCGATACAAGACGAAAAATTTAAGTCATGCCCAAACACGTAAGAAAGCAATTTGAAAAATGTACCATCGCAATGAAATTCCAGAAAGAAAAACAGTTCTCTGTATGACCTCTAAATTGGCCATTCTTTGTATGACCTCTAAATGCAAAAAAAAAAAAAAAAAAAAATTATATTTTATATATGCTAAACCAGCCAAGTGATCCAGTCAGTTTCTTATTCTATTAAGGCTAGCTTCAGTAGTCAGACAAGGTACGCTGAGCACACCCAGGAAAGCACCAGCCAAAACTGGAGTTTTCCTCAAGTCAAAACTGCAAAATTGTTTTTTCAGAACTACAGATTATCAACCTTCACGTTATTAAAGTCTGCCCCTCCCAATTAACCCTAGGCAAATTAGGATTAGTTTCTCCTGGCTGATACAGCAACATGCCATGACATCTAGGGATTTCATATCTTCACATCTCCCAACTGCAGCAAATGTAGAAATAGGAATTGGGAGTGTTGCTCTAGCAAGCATATTTGAACTGCCAAGTTATACTGCCATCACCTACAATTATTAATGATTAATTTTTTTACAATGGTAATCTGCCAATTAGCTTAAAAGTCTGACAGAGAAATACCTTCGCCCCGATTAGCCATCAGAGCACCCTCCCATTCCTCATGTACACAGACACCCCTATACACGCTCTAGAATAGTTCTCGTTTTAGTCATCCAAATTATCTTTCGGAGAACAGAACAGCTGGGACAGAAGCGTCCTTTACTTTTATATACGTGAATTTTTCATACAGTGACAGCCTTGATCCTAACTCACAAGAACAGTCCTTTTATTTTGGTAGCATTTGTCTCTCAAGAAGATCTTTCATTAAATACAAACACACACACATCCTTTATCCTGCAAGTTCATCTCTTGGACATTAGACAAAATACACAATAATGGCCAGCTTCAATAAAAGCAGCTGTTGAAGTCACACTTGACCTTTTATGAATGATTATCAGTGTTTAACTACATCTACTTAAAAAATTACTGGGCTAAGTCAACAACGACAAACTCAAAGCCCACTAAACTGTAACTGATTTCCAAGTTACGCTGTTGACAATGAGAGCAATACAGCAAATAACTGCAAACTGGATGAGGAACTGGGGAAAACAGGTTTTAACTTGGTTCTAAAGGAAAAATAGGGAAATGAAACCATCCTGCATGTTATCACAGTTCTTAAGAACAGGAATTTAGAGTACTGTAAGCTTTAAATGCTAAGGCCCCTCATCCCATGACTGATGTCAGATGGGGGATTTGCCCGCATAAATCAAAATTTCTATTTATGGCAACGGTTCTATCACTGTACTTCTCCCAAACACTGTATTTGAATGGAAGAAGATGACTGAAAAATAACCAATGACTCATCCTCAAAATTGTCAAAACTGCAACTTAGATACAACAGGTGAGGGTTAGTTCAGCCAATTAGTGGTTCCCTGATCACTGGGCCAGGACTGTAAACATGTGTCATCCTATGAACTGCACAATGTGCCTATTAAGAAACAATTCCTTTGCCAAAATGTTTAAAAGAAAATGTCTGAAAACATATGAAATGCCATGATATGATATGATATGATATGATATGATATGATATGATATGATATGATATGCAATCCTTTGCAGAGGAACTTATTAAGAGAAAACCCTTACACATCCAAAACCAAACCCAGGCAAAGTGAACTGAGAAAACTATTCCATTTTAGACAACCTCCCTTTAGACATGAATGAAAACATTTTCTTTTAAAAGCATCTTCAAAACAGTATCGGTGGAGCTCATCTTTACCTGAGGTATTTCGGCTAACTGGTTTCCATCCAACCAGAGGTCTTTAAGATTGAAAAGTGCACCAATTGTTTCTGGCTATAACATAAAAAGTAATAATGTTAAGTAACACAGGAGCTTCCAGTAAAAACCAAACGGCCACCCCATAATTATTGTCTGAGTAAACCAATTCTTACTCCAAGCACTATCTAGAGGTACCAGGTTAAATGCAGCAAGGGTGACTGTAAGTATTTGGGAACTCCATCATACAAATTAATTGTTATAGTTTAACAAGCTACCATACTTCACCTGACATGCACTAACAAATTGCATGCACACTCTTAATCCACTGCAAATCCAACATTTAATTGAGTCAGCTTAAGGGAGATGACAGATATCTTTTTGGTAGATCTATCTGCCACACAACCCTCAACAGTTTGCCTCAGCCCTTTCCCAAAGATTCTTACTCCCACCCTGGAAATAGCTGAGCTTTCATCCGTGCTTAGCCCGTCCAGCTCCCTGTAGAAGCCCATGAGTTCACTGTAACTGCAAGTGCAGACAAGAGTTTCTGCCCTTCTTCCACTCCTTTTTCTCTCCATAGAAAAAGTCTGTGCAGTGCTCCCATTTTCTAGAGATCAGCTGCATTTTTTGGGGTAAAGTAATATTGTACTGAACAAGACTAAGCAGATAAGGGAACTACCAACTCACTGCCAAAATTCGTCTGTACGTATAAAAAGACTCTCCCTCCATACATTTTTCTTTCATCAATTTTGGACATCCTACGACCTAAATGATGCGTAAAACAAGACCAACGTGCACTTTCAGTAGCATGTTCTCTTACCAAGTGATAAAGTTCATTGTTTCCTAAATCAAGTTCTTCTAGTCGCTGCAGCTGGGCAAGTGATCTGTGAGATGAGATAAGCCAAAACAAAACCACATCAGACTAAACCAACAGAAACTCCATGTATTTGAATGAGCTCATTTTACTGAAACTCATACTTCAAATTACAACGTATTGTAGACAGACAGTTATTTTACTGCACATAGGCTATGTGCAGTAATATCTCACTGAAAAAAATAATTTGGTTTGTCAGTATTACTTGAAACTTAAAACTTAGCATAGCCAATCAAATCATTATTCTTTATTTTAACCATCAGTCCCTTGGGGTGGACAATGCCATAGAGTTCAGTACAGTTGGTCAGATTTATTTTTAGGGGAAATTTACAGTTACACACCTGGATAAAAATTCCCCATAGTGATCACATGTTAACAGCATGACTCAAGACTCAGCAAAACCATCATTTAGCTTCTCAACATGATCTATCAATTTCTGAAGTATTTCAGGTTGGATTTGAGGATGGAAACAGAGGGAAGCCCAAAAGGACGTAAAAGAAGTTCTCTGAACTTCTACTTCAAAAGCAGACTGTTGTAGAGCTCTTGCTTACCTTCTGCAAAGCCGCAGTAGCAGAAGAGCCAGCAAGACTCATCAGCTACATTACTGACAGTCAGAATTTTCCAGGAGCAATAAAATTGTCAACATTTGTGATAGCTTCATTCTGACACCGCATGGCAAAACCTAGCTCGCAATTCCTATCTTCTGACCACTGACAATTAAAGTGCCTAGTGGCTCACTGCTGTAAACAGCCACAACCACGGTACTGGGTAGATTGACAAGGAGAAAGGACCCCAAAGGGACTAGGGAATAGATTCTGATTAAAATAGGTTAAATCTATTACAGTATCTATTAGGTTACCTAAACAAGCAGAAGAGGAGCCACCAAAACTCTTGCAAGAGGCAGCCACGTAGTGAAGGAAGGAAACTCCTTCACTAGAGAAAAAAAAGAGGCAGCCAAAAAGGATCCCCAAGATGTAAGATACCCAATTAACCTTACAAAAGACCACTGATTCCTCTGCCATGATGCAGACAGCATAGACACATCTAGATACGTTTCCTCCCCCAAAACCACTATGGGTGGAGTCAGACTTCAGACAGCAGCAGGCCTAATTTGTCACCAAGGCTTTGGTCTCCAGGTTTTGGAAGCTTTTGATTCCTGAGCCATGAACGCTTATTTAAATGTTCTGAAGGTCTGGAGTCGAAATCTCTGAGATTCTATTCCCCTACTTTCCCAGTTATGGAATTTCATCATGAGAACAACCCAAACCACTGCTCCCACTGCCAATGTGCTCGTTCAATGCATGCAGGAAGAAACATTTGGTGCTGCTGTATTTTAGTTACATAGAGCAAAAGCAATCGATACAGACTGCAGGCTCCTGCAATTAGAAGTAATGGATGTAACTAGGTGTTGCTAAAACAAAGCTGTATCTCATAAATGTTGTCAACAGGCACCCAGTATTTTTTCCTAGCTGTCGTTCAGTTTCATATGTTAGCAGATCTTAACAATAAAACACATTAAATGCCACTTACTCAGGTAAATATGTCAGCAAATTTTCTCTAAGTTCCAGTGAAGCCAGGTTATAAAGACTGAAAAAAAAAAAAAAAAAGAACAAAGCACATTTTAATGGAAGAAAAGTGTGCGCTTACACAGTTTAAACCAAAATTGCTGTGAGTTGATTTTTTTGTTGTTTTAATTCAATCAGACCACCATGTGAGAGGCAGCATACAAAAACTGGAAGTTTTTGCTTGTTTCTCCGTGATACTTCAACACACTAAAGCTAGAAAGTAAAGAGACAAAACACAGATTTCTATTTGTTAAAAGGTCAGCAGTGGCAGGTTACGGAAGAGAGCATAGTCATATGAATTGCATTTACTTACTCGCTTGCAGAATCTGGCGTGGGCTACCAAAGTTACAGAGCATCAGGTAAACCCATCTCCGTTCTACCGACGGCATGCTCATTACCGTAAGTGACATTACGCTTCTAAGCGGCTCACTTACTCCATATCCCAGGCTTTTACTAACATCACCATAGCAACATTCAGATTTTTCAGGGGTTTATTTATGACTAAATGGAACACAAGGAGTCAGACATTATCCCAACACTATAATCTGCTCTAATCCTCCAACATCCCAGGGAAAAATAAAAATCAGATATGGTGAGTGCAAATAAGTGGTTTCCTACAACAGAATATGTTCTGTCCTGGTGTGCAGGGGAGGGGGACAGAGTGCTAGGACTCAAACAAAATCTAGATTAAAAAAGGGATTCCACTTGTTAAATCTAAACCCAAAATGTTTTTGTATGCACACCTTAGAAAAAGAAAAAAAAAAAAACAGGCTCATGTACTCAAACCACTTAAAACTGGAATATTTGTTTTCACTTCAAACAATACTCACATACTGAATTATACGATCATCAGTTAACCCCAGTAAAAAAGCAGCTGATAACATGAATAAAACTAAAGAAAACCCTTCATATTGCAACTCCCATACAGCTATCTAAGCAGGGAAAGCACCATAACTGATGTAACAAGTTATTAAAGGGAAAAGAAGATTTTTCACGGATTGAATTTGGATGGCGTCTGAAAAATACACCCTTATTTCAAGCACTGATTTCATACTGCATTCAGAAAACAGTGAATCAAATTTCACAGAAGGTTTGATTATGATCTGAACAGTACTCCCCAGCTTTTAAAATAAGCACATTTTACCCAAAGGGTTCTGCATTCCTCCAGAAGAAATACAGTTAAAAAATACCATATAGGTGAAGACATTTTAATAGAAGCCTATTACAAATTCAATTAAAAGATAAGTGAGAATAACTCAGCTACTGCCACTCAGAATCACTGGACAGAAACAAGGTAGCAAAGAAGCCTTAGTTCCAACGACACAAGAGAAAACTCTCACATAAAAATATCAACACTATAAAAAACAAGTCAAGATGGACATAGTATCCGACATCCTCATGTAAACCAAACCAGTGGAGGAAGAGATTGAAGAGGTGATGGAGAACCATTTCTCTCTGGGTCTGCTCTTACTCACATTGCCACCCGCAGACTGCCATTACATTTTTGTTTACAGGTTTTCCAGAAACCTATTCCAATCTTCCTTCAAATTTCTCACTTTCTCTTCAGGCTCATATTAGGTGAGGCCCATGATTCACTTTTATCAAGAGAATACAAAAAGGATGCGCACACCGCCAAGCTGCCTTGTAATCTTGTGTTTGCAGATCACCCCGCATCTACTTATCTCCCTCCCCATCACGCTGAAGTGTCAATGAGTAAAATGGTGCAATCTCTTAATTTCTCTTCTTACATCAGACACCACTTCGGCTGTGGTTAAACAGAAATCTTTGTCAGCAAAACCACGTTCAACAGCAACAACTTGGGAACCACCACCTTTACCAGCCTCATGGTATCATTAAACTGGGGCAGGCCAGTGAACCAGCTCAGGAAATTGATCCTGCTTAAAAATAACCCAGCAAAAAAGAGTAACACAGATCCCTAATCCAACATGGAATAAATCCCCTTAAACACCTGGGCCAGTCCAACTGCCAAGACGGTGCAAGGAAGGCATGTGGACTGCCCAAGCCAGCGGTGCTATGAGGACTCCCTGGGTAGCTGTGCCTTCATGGGAACCCACCAACAGCTGGCTCTGCATCCAACCGCATACCGTGTGTTTCGGAGACCAACTGTGGCCGATCACAGTCCCAGGGTAGGTTATCTTCTAATGGGAGTCAGCTACCTACTGGATGACGTTTTCACCTCTAATGACACAGCTTTCTGGAGGAGAAATGCTTTATTCTACAGCTATTCTCACCCATAGTGTGCTCACAACTACAACTCTACCCTGGAACAAAACAAAGGCGCTGCCCTCCACCCATCTATCCTTTCTACTTCTTCCAAGGTCTTGAGTCCAAACCCAATGTAAGGAGACCCCAACAAGCAACATAAAATAGAGACTAAGTCTATGAAGTTTATCCCAGCAAAGCTACCCCATTAGATTGAAGTATTATGTTTAAGGTGGATCCATCTGAAAGAGAGGCCAGAAAATGAGAGGAAATTTTTGACTCATCACTCTTAAATTTCAACTAGTTACAGAAGCAGCTCCCAGCAAACCTACGTGCTACAATTCAAAATGGGAAAACATTACAGTTATATAAAATAACATCATATAAAAGGCATGCTGACGTATTGAAGCACCCAACTCTGACACGTTACAAAGCAGAGGTATAGCTCTTCCTTAAATTTACCAACAGGTTAACACATTGTATGTTCACTAACATTTTTCTGGTTTTAAGGTATGTTAAGAAACAGGATTTTTAGTCATTTGCATGAAAAATCCTACATTTCTTGCTATTTTTCAAATACGTTTTCTCATTTAATAACACATTCTCTCCAGAAAGTGTAATTCTGTCATCTATATTCCAAAGGAGAAAGAAAAAACAAGAAGAAACTCAAAAAAACTCTAAGTACTTTTCCAAGACTACTATCATGAGGAGCTATTTCACAGAAGCTTGTAAAAAGCATTAATAGCGTAATAATTCTCACCGCAAAAGCTACCACACACACCTCAAACACTGAGCGTGTGTGTGAAATTACTGAGCAGAAGGCAACAGCCAAACCAGGCGGAGGATGCATTAACTGAAATAATGACCAAGTTTTCCATCTCAGTATTCCAGATGATTTCTGCTGTAAGGGTGGAACCAAGTCAAATTTAAAGGTACAACATGGCTAAAAATGTCATTTTCCGTACAAACCAGCTACACTTATTCAGTGCTGTACCTAAAGTAACTGTAGATACCAGTATTCATCACGTGAGCTAGAAGAATGAAAAGAAGAATGTGAAATCAATAACTGAGAACAAAACTAATAGCAACAAAGCAGTGCATAAATGCTGGAAATGCCTTTCCTGAGCATTCCTGTCCGGATTTCAGAGAGAAACTCGGAATCCAACACAGTCTACAAACCAGGAACACCGCAAATACTCCTTCATGTCAGCTGCAGTGGTCTCCTCCAAAATAAAGGTAAGACTAGAACCAGCCACTAAGATTGGAACCGAAGCATGTTCTTCTTCTAAAGCAAGTCAGTTTTTCTTTGGATTAATTACAAAGGGATTATCAGTAGCAACATGCCCTACAAAATAACCATTTCAAAAGCAGACAACTCTCTGGACAACAGCTATTCACTGCAATAGGTAAAACTACATCAACTGCAGTTTAAAAAAAAAAAAGAAAAAAGACACAGACAGACAGACATGTTCCCTAGTTACCTTGGATGAAATTACATTTTCCGTGTACTACATACATTAAATATATCCTGTCTTGCAAAGTTATAAAATACAAAACTGAGATGAGTTACCCTAGTGCTTTAACTTCATCAGAGAAAGCTGCATCATTCCCCTATCCAAGGGGACAGAAACACAGCCTTAAGAGTGAATATAGGCAACACCATATATCCCATTTTTATCCCAGTCCCATTTTTATACCAGTCCCTGCAACAGGACTGGGAGCACCCAAGCCCTTGGGGTATACCTGCAAAGGCTTCTGAGGAAAGCAGTGGGAAGCACAGTAAGACATATGCTATTTTCTCATGAAAATGAAGTTAAAAATACAAAGGTAGAACGAAAAATGTGGAAAAGCTAGGAGAAAATGAAGATAAAAGGACTACTATAAAAGCTAAAAGTGCTTAGTCAATAAAAACTGGACAACAGCCTTCTCTTCTCTGAGTAATAAAAGTCACACATTTTGACCTTATGTCAAGAGCACCACAGAGATGAGCATGCAAGAAAAGAAGTCAAGCTTTGGGAAACAAGGAAGCAAAGTTGGAGGAAATGAAGATCTAAGCCACCTGCAGAAACAAACGGTCACATCTGTACCCTTTCCAGCTAGTTTCATCTGGTTACGGGAATGTAAAATCCCAAATGTAGTTTTTCCTCACATTTATAAGACTGCAAAAAAGAAGGGAAAGACAGGAGAATGGCCATGGTCCCCATGCTTATACAGAACAAGGGAAGGTCCTACACAATAAGGATGGCTAAGGTAAGAACACAGTACAGATTCTGAATTTCATCTGGTATTGCATTTTTTATGCAGCAGTGGTGATGGCTACAGAACACAGCCCAAGGATGCAGCATACAGAAATGAGATATGAAGTCCACTTTCTGGCTATTTCCACCAGTTCCGAAGTACTTCAGTTCGCTGGGACAGCATCTGAAGATTGCTGTTACTTTGATAATGCCTGCCCCTGCATCTCTACACAGCACGTATGCTTTGAAACATTCATCGTGACACTAGACTGGGGAGGGAGTTTAGGCAACTCGTTTTCTTTTTTTTGTGCAGAAAAGGAACATGCCATTTTTTCTGTCTATCAAGGGTCTTCCAAGAGATGAGAAGGTAACTGTGGTACTCTGACTACACCATATAGAATGCATGAAACGCACCATAGTTAAACATATTACAGCTCATCACCACTGCCCAAATAAAACTACCAGTAACATGTATGACCCTGCCCCAGGACACACCAGTTAGGTGACTAGTCACTCATCTGACAGGATCCTATTAAGCTATTCCCGCCCCACAAGGCTTCTAACTGCAGACCAACAATTCATTGAGAACCTGACGTTTAGCAGCATTTCCCCCCAAGGAAATGACAAGGCTAATCAGTCACTATCCAGCTCTCAAATGCCACTTACTCAGACCATAAGTAATTGAAGGTACAGCATAGACCTTTGGGATAGGCTCCTGTTCCAAGTTACTCCCAGAAGCCTCTTTATCTCACCCTCTCTTCACTGACTGTATCATTTACTGCAGAAAGAGCCTGAAAAGACCAGTCTCCAAACTCCCAACTCTTACACTAATCGAATCCTGGGCTGCATCAGAAGCAGCGTGGCCAGCAGGTCAAGGGAGGTGATTCTGCCCCTCTACTCCACTCAGGTGAGACCCCACCTGGAGCATTGCGTCCAGCTCTGGAGCTCTCAGCACAGGAAAGACATGGACCTGTTGGAGCAGGTCCAGAGGAGGGCCACAAAGATGATCCGAGGGCTGGAGCACCTCTCCTGTGAGGACAGGCTGAGATAGTTGGGGTTGTTCAGCCTGGAGAAGAGAAGGCTCCGGGGAGACCTTATTGCAACCTTTCAAAATGTAAAGGGGGATTACAAGAAAGATGGAGAGAGACTTTTTATCAGAGCCTGTAGTGACAGGACCGGGGGCAACGGTTTTAAACTGAAAGAGGGTAGGTTTAGCTTGGGTATAAGGAAGAAATTTTTTAGAATGAGGATGGTGAGACACTGGAACAGGTTTCCCAGAGAAGTTGTGGATGCCCCATCCCTGGTAGTTTTCAAGGTCAGGTTGGATGGGGCTTTAATCAACTGGATCTAGCGAAAGATGTCTCTGTCCACAACAGGAGGATTGGATTAGATGATCTTTGAAGGTCCCTTCCAACCCAAACCATTCTCTGATTCTATGAAATTAGGTGGTTAAACGTGGGTGGTTTCAAGAGCTTCTGTAGCACGCACCCCTTTCCAGATCTAACTACCACTTCAGTTCTTCCCTGAGTCTGTCTTATTTCACCCACACACAGTTACTTTACCTGCCAGCACCACATCCTTCCTCAGTGTCTGAAGAACCAGTTCCATGTGGATTTTTGGTGTAATGATGCAACAAAAGCCAACATTAGCCTTACAGGGATGGATTATGCTTCCTGAATTTCCTACAGTTCTGTTAAAATATAACTGTGTAGTTTATGATCTATATGCTCCCAGTATGCATTTTGCCCTCCTTTTTAAAAGTTCAGCACTACATGCTTATTTTGCTTCCAACTACTGCTTAATGCTGGCATATATTTAGACAACGTTATCATGAAAGAACCTTAAAATTCACATACATTATACGGTAACCTACAAATAGTACAGAATTGCAGCCAGTTTCCTTTTCTCAAGAAGATTATTTCTCCAAGAAGTCTAGCTTAAGCTTAAAGCATTATTTTTTTTCCCAAATGTCAGCTTTAAACAGCGTTCTGCCTCTTTGGTTACATTTTGGTTATGGAAACCTGTTTTACAGTGCAAATGAGAAAGAAGAGCGGTAATGAATTTTTGTAAGATTAATCCGATAGAATTTAAAGAGAGAGACCTTAAGCCCACACCATGCAATAGGGGAGAGCGACTTTTGCAAATTCTTAGCTACTGAATCCCAGAAATTCTTACGTGAGCCAGAAATGACAGGAAGTATTAATTTCCTAAATGAAGGCACTCATCCATTTCAAAGCAAACTATCTTCACACGTGAGTTTTACCTTGGAATACAAGGGATGCTGTAAAAACAACTGCAAAGCAAGGTAACTAGATTTAGTTTTGATGAAACAGTTATTATGTCTCACCACTATTGTTAAAGACCATTCTTCCAGGAGACATCTTTGAGAGCATTCCCCCTCCTTCTTTTTGGAGGCGAAGCAACTTGAAGTAACCTGTATTCTTTCAAGTTTAGGTCTAAAGTGTGCAAGGGAAAGGCACATGAGGCTTTCCTTAGCAGCCCACTTCTGGAGCTTCACAAGAACGACAGTACTGGAGTAAGAACAATTCTAGTACGAAAATCTGAAAGCAAGGATTATGTTCCTAATACTTGAAATTTTCTACAGAGCTGGCAAAAGTGGATGCAAATTATGGGAGGAAAACAGTTCCTTCTTGGAAGACTGATTTTAAATAGGCACAAAAGAAAGTAAAGTTGATAATATCATCATCCCAGACTTAAAGGACAAAGACACTGAAAGCCAGAGGAAAAGCATTTGCATAGTCAGTTACTTGAATTGAACTGTTAATACCATTAATTGTCTGGTAAAAAGCTACAGATGTTCCACAAGTGAAAACAGAAGGATAAAAACCATTAGTATCCTATCAGCCACTAACTGGAGGAAAGACTAAACAGATGGCCAGTAATACAAGTCACGTCGTAATTTTAAAAACAGAGGAAAGGTCTACGGTTTATGGCCAAGGAATTCCCTCAATATGTAACAGAAGTAGTCTAAGCTGCTAATTAAGATTAGTTTTCTACATAAGCTCGGTTTTCAAGTTGCTTAGATCAGTTCTAGTCTCTCTCCCCCACACAAAGCAATAAGCATGTTCCAAAAAATGGACAGGAACACTGAACTCCCTATGACCTTCAAAAGGCGTCATTAAGAAGAAGAGAGATTCATAACTACGGCTCAGCCTGTTCACTTTTGAATGCTTTAACTGAACATTCTCCAATTTGCTTATCAAGATTACTGAAACAGGTTGGGGCGGCTAAGCCAATTCACTATTACAAGATTTCATTTTTAAATTATCTTCCATTCCACTCATCCAACGTCAATCTTCAATGACTTAAACAAAAAATTAATTACTTTATTTCAAAAAAATATTGCTAAACGTATCTTAAATATTTCTTCCTTGTGTAACATACAAGATGCAACATCTCTTATTTAAAGGCCAGATGGCACTGCATTCACTTCCACATTGTTTAGCAGTGTTCTCGAAATAAACTTTCCAGTTCCTTAACATTCAGTTTTGCCATTTAGCAAACAGCTGTGATTAACACTGTATCCTCTATCTACTCAAACTCTGTAAATATTACTTGCCATGCCAAATTCAGATAAGCCAGAGAGTGAGAGCTTTCAACACTATTTGTATCAGTCTAGCCAGACCACCTACAGTCGTCCTTCTATGTATGTGCAAGATAAGCCTCCCCATCACTTTTGTTGTATCATATAAGACTGTATTTTAATCAGGCATTATTATGCTAAACGTTAAAACAGAATTACATTGCCTTGTTCCACACAATTTTAAGAGCATTTTGCCATTCTGTGTGATGATACCAGATGTGTAATCTACACTTGAGGCATCTTAGCATACACTAAGGAAAACGCAGTCAAGGATTGGCACAGGAATCCATTATCAGAATAAGCACGCCATTCTGATCCGCTTCTGGATCACCTGCACTGAGTGCATCACCCTTGCCTTTAAAGAACTTTTATTCTCCAGCTACCCCTACTCAGATCAACATTAAAGATTCTGAGTTCAGAAGTTGCTGAAAACTTCAAAACCTCTGGAATGAAACACACATGTATACAAAAAAACACCACGCTCAGTGACTTTGTTTCTCTAACACGAAATCTCCGGATATTTGTGGTTCCACAACTCTCGAAAAGCATGACTATAACAAATCTTTCTGCAAAACAATGCTCCTAAGTGCAGTAACATTTGCTCTATTCTTTTCATTATGTTCACTGTCATAATGAAATGCCTATTTCAGCATTCTACCTGCTAGCTGCAGACGTTAAGAGGAAAATTTCTCTGCTTACCTGGTAATTCCCTTTCAGTAGTAAGGTCCACAGATCCATTCAGCCTGCTTGCAGCTTGGGGGTAAACCAGACTCATCAGTATCAGAAGAATATCCTTCCCATCTAAAGAAATTCATCCCTCCCCACATCAGAAGTTTCTTAAGCTAAAATAAAGCTATGCTACTTTCTTGCAAGACGGACTGTACAGTTAGTTCTCTGAAAAAACGGTGGACGAGGGAGGCTGTGAATGATGGGCATACTACAAATCATGATATTACTACGATCTTTTGTTGAATTCTCAGGATTTGGAGATCATGTCCAAGTAGGAGACCATCTGTACAGGTTGGGGGTGTGGGGGAATAAAGATTGTGTATGGCAGAGGAAAGCTTTTTCGTTTGCCATGCTAGAGTTCAGGCAGGGAACTTCCAAAACACTCTACCTGCCAGTCAGTAATGTCATACTTTAAACTTTAGCATCCAAAAAAAAAAAGAGGCAATCTTTATCTTTTCCAGGCACAGACAAGACTGCTGAAAAAACAGGGAAAGCTAAAAACTGAATACGAGTTAGATGTTTGGTGTGCTGATGGGCAGCAGGCCTTAAATTATAACTTAAAGCACAGTAGTGAAGCTCTGCACTTTGCTTCAGCTGTTAAAGAAACTTGTTCATTATGATGTCCCCACGGAGTCTGACAGGTAACTGTCTTTCTCAAATACGCATTCCATGCCGAAAGGGCTGGGTTTTTAGCTAGGGCCGACCCCTTGTGAAGCACCCATCTGAGAGTCCCACGCTAGATTAAACATCAGAGACTCACATAAAAGGCTTTCCAAAGACGGTACCTGGACTTCATTCAAGCCCAAGAACCACAAATAAATAAATAAATATACAAAGCTGACACAATCTCTCTTGTCTTTCTAGACGTTAAGCCATGAGAGCACTGTACGGATCTCTAAGTGCCTACATCTTTGCTGGTAAAAAGCCAGCATCACAGTGGGCTGGCGGTGGTGGTGGGGCACTAACCCTGAAGCCAACGCTACAGAATGAACACATATGGACAGAGAAGGTGCTGGGGACAGACAGATATTAGATTATTCATACTACTGTAAGGTATGCCCTAGGAAACCTTACAGACAAACACCCTGATCTACCCAAATACCCTTACATAAAAACACTCTGATTTTTGAATTTCAGGAAAGAGTCATGCCCTGCGTTTTGAGTGTTACATGAATAAGGAAGTGTTGAAGAAAAATCCTGGAAGCAAGTGGAAATTCCTAAATGCTACCCACGCTGGGCAGAACAGGTTATGCTGGCTCGTTGGGCAGCTCTACAGACACACACGGTCCTGCAGAATAGGCAAGTAAATTAGACTCGCTCTCATTAGACTGAGAAATGCTGTAAAAGACACTCCCACTCACAGCTTAAATTGTGTAACTTGTTTCTCCAAATGGTTCAACTAGCCAAGAGGACAACTCCTGCTCCAAGCTGCACCCACCTAATTATCAGCTAAATTATCTCACATGCATTAACATTCACTGGTTTACTCCAGATAGGAACCACACCACAAGTTAAAGAGAACACAAATCACAGAGAAACACAAAAAATAGCGCTGGCAATATTAAGACATCTAGTCTGTTATCAAGTCCTAAAGAAATGTGTCACACATCTTTCTAGTGTGCCCTAAAACAATACATGAGCTTAAAAGAGGAATGCTTCACCTAACAAGGGAAAACTTTCAGTACATATACCAGTCCTGGATAAACAGGTTGAAGTGGTCACACAGAAGAAGAAAAATTGACATACACTGAGCATGGCGACGCACAAGCAAGAGGAAAGCAAAAGGTTCAAGGGAGGCCTTGCCTACATTCTTCAAACATCCAGTTGGGACCCTTAAAAACACTCCTTTTGGCAACACAAAGGAAAAGAAAAATATAAAAGGTCTATGCAGAAGAATTGTTAACGGCACAGGAAGAATATTAACAGCAACTCTACACAGCAATGGCTTGAACAAGGTTCAGACACTGGCCTGGGACACTGAAGCTGAGCGCTGGCATTCATCTTACACATCAGACGATGTGAAAAACGAACTGGATATCTGAACTCATGAGGAAGCCACACTTCCACTAATGGTTCACCGCAAGGCAATTCAAGTCTATTATCTGCCATTAGGAAGAACATCCTAACTAACCTTCAAAGTATTGCTCTTTGGAAAATATTTGCCATTACTTTTGTTGCTTTCCCCATTTAAGACAGTAGGGTAAATTTGCAGTGCCACAAAATTTTAAGTAGGTCGCTTAAAAAAAAAAAAGAGAGAGAGAGAGAAATACTAAATACGTACTGATCACTGTACTACATGAAGACTAATTACGGATTTCACTGGCTGTATTAGGCAGTTTCCCAGACAAGAGTATAAGACTGTAAGAATTTAGCATGATTTCCCCTAATTTCCACATACTCTAGCAGCCAGAAGACCAGCAGCAAGCACCTGGACTTCATTTTTCTTAAAACAAGCCTAACTATAGTAGAATAAATCACCAGTATATATTTGTTTGCTCACTATTTGACAGATCTCATACGGAGCGCACAGGTCCAGCCAAATTCCATCATATAACACCATGGATTATTATCCACAGCACACAGAAACTCCGGTAAGGCATTTGCAAATATATCCAAACACCTCAAAGAGCTTTACTTGGTGTCTTCAGCCAGAAAGACACAATTTTTTGGGTCCCAGCAAGTGCAGAGGGAAAAGAACAGAGAAGGGAATGAAAAGTACAATAGGCAACCTTTGGACAAGCCACAGAGCATTTCATGCTTTTACCAAACACAAGGCAGTCGCCTGCACCATCAAATTCACTTGCTTGAAAATTTTGTGAACTAAAAAAGGAAACCTGCACTTGTTGGTAGCCAGACTGAAAAAAACCCCCATCTATTACTCATAGACCTAATATTAAAAATTTGATAGAAATTCACTCTCAGAGGTAAGTGACCCATAAGGACTTCAGGTTGCAGTTCTAATTGGCTACAAACAAGACCTTCCAATAATTTCCAACTCGAACCAGACAGGATCCCTTTCTCTCCGTTGCCAAGAAAATCCCCAACAGACTTCAGGAACAGTGACATTTTGGGTGGACACCCCAGGAGTTTCCCTCATGTTACGTTAATATTCTTCTGAGTCAGAAAGCACGCGTCTTTAGCCCAAGCTTACTGTCAACTTCCCAACTGCTATATTCCCACCTATTGTGAATACCTGATGAGCCAAAGACAACAGCCCCACACATTTGTCTCTGTTCCTTTAAGCATGAATGTGATAGCAGAAATTTCTACTAATGAGATTAAAATGTTTTTGTAAGAATCATAGAATGTTTGGGGTTGGAAGGGACCTTCAAGACCACCTAGTTCCAACCCCCACCGCCACGGGCAGGGACACCTCCCGCTAGACCAGGTTGCTCAAAGCCTCATCCAACCTGGCCTTGAACACTTCCAGGGATGGGGCATCCACAACTTCTCTGGGCAACCTGTTCCGGTGTCTCACTCATCACCAGTGTCTGTAAATTGCCTTGAACACCCCCAAAATACACTATTCATATTCTAGACAGCTAACCTGGGAGCACTTCCCAGATCAAAGCAGGCCTGTCAGACTTGAATAAAAGTGTAGCCCTCCAGGAGAACTCACCAAGACCAGCAGGACAAGCATATGGCTCTTCCCAAAGCAAGTGAGAAACCCCAGGTTTTAGCTTCAATATTGGGAATAAGATACAGACTTTGAGGGAGGACAGGTTACACTGCTCTGTTCTGCAACAGCTCACATAGAGCTGAAATAGTATCACAGCATTCCCCCAAACTGCTTAGGATCAATAACAGGTAAATTTTTACCCTTATTCTTGCACAGCTCCGCATACTGACATCTCTACAAATGTTTGGTATCACCATTTTAACCAAAGTTGTTTCTAGTCATTTGCTCCAAAACAGAGGCTATCACCACTCACACCACCAAAGAACAGGCATGACAAGCGAGAAGCCAGAGCCACCGCAGCCAGTGACCTCTCAGGGAAGCCAGCAACCTTCCCCTAGCTGCTGTCTGCAAAGCAGCAGTCCACCTCATGCTTTGGGAATCGTTTCAGCTTGTCATGTTTCTTGTATCCATTTTCAGAATCCGGCAGGATCCCAAAGTTTTGGCCTTGGTTTTCAGTAACCACAAAGTCTGAACAAGCCTGTTCTTAGCTGCCAGCGCTGCAAAAAGCTGCGTGAGTTTTGTGAACTTTTACAGAAAAGGAAGAATGTCACAAAAGCCCCCAGCCCATGCAATTTTTAGGTAAGGCTGCCATAGTCACTGGGCGCACGTTAGCTGTACCTGTTAGTGCTTGTGGAAGGTTTCAAAAGACATTTTCCAGTTCTGTTGCTGCTGGAGTGGTGCCAGCTGACAGCTTTCATACCCATGGGAAGTGGCTAAAGCAATGCCGGTCTGAACATGACTACATTGCAGGAGCTCTTAATAATAAGATCCCTCCTGGAGGATTCCTCTCTTTAGAAACAGTTGGGCCTATGCTGACTCTCCAAATAATCCATGTTAGAAATATTCCACTTTATGAAAGGATGCCCAAGGTTAATATGCCTCTACCGATACTCGTGACTCAACATCTCAGTTACTGTAGCTTTCTGAAGATGGAAGTGGTTTGGTCCACGGCAACTTAGAACAATAATACGGGCAAAGTAACCATAAAGGCAGGTGCAGATTAAAATAAAAAAAACAAAGCACGGGGCCAAGATAGAGAGGTAGAGAAAAATCAGGTGCTGCAAGACATTTCAAATTCTCTGAAAGGGTATGTTTCCCAGCAAAAGTAACAATCTATAGCTTTCTGAGTTAACGCACAAATATCTTAAGTTCTGTGAAAACTATTCATTCCTGAAGCTGGAATAGCAAGTTAGACTCTTCAGCCCGGAAAAAAAGCACCTGGGGATACGGTAGAAAGCTATAAAGGCATTGATGGCAGATCAAGTGCATAGGCATCAGCTGCTCACTGCCTCTTCCAATACTACGGATCACAGGCAAGACAGACAGAGCCAGGCTCAAGAAAAAAAACCCAGCAACAAATCAATGCAAGAGGCAATAGACCTGTGCGGCTATTTAGCAGGGGGGAATACTAAAGATGTCTACATAAGCTCAAGGAGAAACTGGACAAGTACATGGAAGAGAGATTTGTTATGGGCTACCAAGTAGACCAACCAAAATCCAAAGCTCAGGAAATCCTCTGAACCAGAAACAGTCAGGGGACGGAAAGAGGAGTAATCAAACACATGCTTTTCTTCTTAATCCTCACTAGGCATCTACTTACTGCAACTGCAGAAGAAAGCTGGGTTAGATGAGCCTTTTGATCTGAACCAGCACAGCCATTCTCACATATTCAAGTGAGGAGACATGGAATTAACTCTTCTCCTTCAAATTGGAAAAGATACCCTTCTCTCCACTATGAGGAGAGAGATTTCCCTTCTGCAGGCGTGGATATTCATTTCAGCCAAAATGAGACAGACAAACAGCGTTCACTTTACTTGCCATATGTCTCCACTTTGGAAGTCTGTCCTTGCAAGCCTGCTCTACTTTCCAGAGTTAACAAACACATCTTAAAAGCTTATCAAATTTCATCTTGAGAGCTGTTCCATGAGTTTTCATCTCCACAGCTCCCACTGGAGTTTTTTTTCAGAACCAGAGCGCTCCTATAGTTAGGAATCTTCTAATTTCCATCCTGATCACAGCCAGCTTTTACCTATCTGTTCTTGCGCCAACAATTGCATGGTTTTGATCTAAGCTGCAAGACCTCTGACATGCTCACAATAATGGATCAATGGTCTACTACAATGAAGGAAAGCAAAAGATCAGATCTGCATCACAAATCACCTATTTAATGTTGTATCTAACATTCCAAGTTACTCCAAATCCTGGAGGAGAGTCAAAACATACACACACACTTCAGATTCAGCATTAGCCTGCTAATGTCAAGTGAAAACGCAAAGGGATTTTTCTTAAACAGACCCCTCAAACTAGAAAGAATATAAAAAATAAGCACAGACCTGTAAATAACTTTATAGGTATATTACATACAATTATGCAAGTAATTTATACAATAAGCATAACAATAAAGAGAAAATAAATTAAGATAGTAATAAAGTATAAAAAACTTACTTCCCAATGTTTTCAGGTAGTGCTTGCAGAGAGATGTCATTTACCGAAAGACACGTTAGATTCTGTAATTCAGGAAAGCTTTCAGGCAACCTATGGAGATATTAATTCAAATCAAGGACCTCCAGCAGAAGTATTCATATTCATGTAATACATACTGGAAAAGAGAACATGTAGTGGAAAACAAGTCTATTTAGCAAATACCCACAGAGGGAGGCATGCCCAGACTCCAGCATTACTCTCAGAAAATTCTAAGAATCGTAGTAAGAAAAAAAAAATTACTTAGGAACTTTAAAGTTTGTTCTGTGTCAAAGAACAGGTAATATCCCTGTCTCCTAGCTCCTCTCTTCCCTGACCCCAATTTGCAACTTTAAAAAGCTACAGGGCTTGAGAACATTTCAAGTATTTTAAAAATTTTTTTCAAAAATCAAACATATTAAAACATATTTTTTTACTATCACCTAGATGATTAAATAATTATTTTTATTACAAATTATTTTTATTCAATCTTCAGTTACATACATGATTACAGCATGGCCATGTCGTATTAGCTACTAGGCTTCGCTTCAACTGCTGCTTTTTGAAGAAACAGTCTGTTCACTACGAAGACTGCTGTTACAGCATTTCACATTTACTGGTTCACAACACAACAGCATGTAATCCCTCCCTTCTTGCACCACAAAAATGCAGCCATATGCAAAATCCTCCCAAAGTTCCCAAAGCCTTTCGGCCCATCACCCGGCAGGTCTTCTGCAAGGCTCGGCTTCCCCTCCTCTCGCACGGACGGGTTCCTGTACCACCGCTGGCGGGCAGCCGGGTTGCACCAAGCAGCTCCGTTTGCAGGAGCACAGGAGACAGGGTGGGGTAAAAGGGCCAAGGAGGTAGAGGAGGAGAAGCCCCTGGCCCAGCCACCCGCCTTCTGCTCGAGCCCCCGGGCATGCAACCAAAGCTCGAGCTGTAGCATTTGGTTTGATTCCTGCCCTCCCCATCCCCCAGGCCAAGGCACCCCGTATGACCTGCAGGCAACCAGCCAAAAGGAGCCACGCACCAACACGTAAATACAACTGTGCATGATGGGGAAAGGGAAAAAGACTAATTAGGATGGGGGACGGGGGTGCTTTTCATGTGCTCAACTCCATACTGCACTGTCATTTTCTGGACCTTATTAACAGAACATGCTCAGTTACCTCCAAAATGCGAGCTCCACTGTAACTATTCATCACCATTTAGGCTCTAACAGGTTTAGGACTGGAGCTAAGTGGTCTGATTATCTTTTGGTCAGCCCTGAAGCAGATAGGTAGTTGGACTAGATAATCATTGTAGGTCCCTTCCAACTGAAATATTCTATCTATAGCACATAATGGACCTCTAGTCTAATTACAATAAATGTGCTTGCTTTTTATTACTATAAACCTGAAATCATCTGAAAACAGCCGGAAAAATCATCTGCCAGCCACTTTTAATGCTGCAGGTTCATGAATGATGAAGTTTGACAATGAGGCAACATACTGTATTAGTGGTAGGACATTGATTGGGAAGATCTCTAACTAGCTTTTAAGCTTAGATGAAATAAGGACAAGAATCAATGGCTAAAAAAAGTTCCAAGATATCACAGAGAAAAGGAAATCACTATTAGACTTCCCCACTCTGCCTGGGCAAATCAGTGCCAAAACCTACACCCTGTTGTACAACTGAGACTTAAATTCTGGATCTCATCACAGAAAATACCTGGCAACCATGTGTAAACAGCTCCTGGTATCTGTGTTTTCTAACTTAGTAAACTGCTTGGAGTGACATTTTCCAGGACACACATACACTTTGGAGCCACTTTATCAAGAATTTTTAAAATTCCCTTAAGCTGTCAACGAAGAGTTATGAGATCTGTTTCAACCCCATTAAAAAGCCTTTCAACTCTTCTGTTACTTCCACTCAGCTGTAGCTGTGCATCACAACTACTGTTTAACGAAATACACTCTTTGGGCCCCGGGCCTTATTCTGCACACAAAATGCAGAAGGATAACTACCACACTACTACAGACAATTTTGATTTCAGTACCACGAGATGCAGCTCTGAGCTTTATGTACTGCACACTGATGCCTGGGAAAACGCTGTTCGGTGACCCTCGCCACTTGCGTATCTAAACATCCGTTCAGCCTCAGTTTGCTTTACCGGATTTTTGTGGTATTATTATCCTCACTATATAAATGGGCTACAGAGGCAGAGGGATTAGGATCACAAGTGTCCCTTTAATGCTCAGCGATGTGACTTTCCACAGAACTTAGGACACACTATGGGTGACATTCAAAGCGCGCTTCTGAAGAATCTCAGCTGCACACGTGGGAGAAGCCGTCTTGCAAAATCACTGGAGCAGCTTAAGATATTACAGACGCTCTGCTGTTTGTTAGCACTCCCGCACCCCAGCCAGCCAGCTAATCGTGCAAGTATTCCCAGCCCATCTCAGTGCAAAGCAAAGCAGGCTGGCGAGCGCCCACTGCGAATACTCTGGCTTATGTGACTTGCTCAGCATCACAGAGGAGCTCTGTAGCACGGGCTGGTTTAGGAAACAGTTCTGCAAATAGTATTCAAAGGCCTGGACTAGCAGATTACCTCTTTCTCCAGCCTCATTTCACTAGATAAATTCCAAATTCTTCAGCGAATGGAACAGAGAAATGCAAAAACACCTCCTCTTCTGTACTAAAAGTCTGCATAATGCCCAAATCCCAGCTCATCAGACTGCAGACTGGCAGCAGCCGTAGCAGCCACCGACATATGCAATGCATTTTTACCACGTTATTGCGTGTCACTGTGTCCCAATTGATGGGAGGGTGATGAAATGCTAGTCCAAGCTTTAATCATTAGTAAAAGCCATTATCAGCAGCAGCTGATCTGAACTCTATTCCAAACCGTCAGACACCTGGGTTTGTGCCAATGCATTCGTGCTACCCACTGCCTTATCTCTCCCAAGTATGAGCATGGTTTTCCTTTGCATTGAAGAAGAGGAATGAAAATTACTTAAGAGACAATCAGATTTACATTTTTCCTGGTTGGCTAACAAATTTCATCCCCTCCCAGGTAAGATGCACATCACTTTTTAAACCCGAACTTTTGCTGCAGTCCCTGCCAGAGACAGACACTGTTGGCAAGATTTCATAGAGATCCTAGATCACAATTTTTAAGGGCTTATTTAAAATTGTAATTGTTACAGCAAGATTGTAATTCTGGTATGGCAAGTACTAAGAAGAAGGTAGAAGTTACCTAGTCAGTGGATTCCCACTGAAATCTGCTACCTGTAGTGCTCTGCAGAATGAGATGCTTTCTGGTATTTCAGGAATATCTGCAGAAGGAAAAAAAAAAAAGGAAAAAAAAAGTCAACAACTGTACTGCATCTACACTGAGATTATTGCCAAATGACATTCACTAACTTGCTACTGCAAGGAGCTATCTTGGTATCTTTCAAGACATTTCAACATGCAAGACTGCATCACGTCCAAGTACACAACTGTTGTGGCAGAGCCATTTTGTGCTTTTTTCACATCCCATTTCCCCCTTCTGCTCCGTGCTTGTCTTCCTGATCCTAGACTACTCACCTGTCCTTGGACTGATCTTTATCAGCCTCTGCCCATCAGAAAAACAGGTTCTCTATGTGCTAGGACTGTCCTAAAGAACCAATTACATTCTGAACTTCTCGTAATTTGATCAATACATGCCCACAACCTGTGCTGGCAGAAAGTAGGTGGGGAGGGAAAACAGGGGAAGGAAGAAGAGAATGCGCAAGTCTCTCCACCTGTAATGTACGCTCATGGGAGCAGAACCGGCCTCCCTCACACTACAGACAGGTAATCTGAAAATAGTATTCGAATTGATGGGTCCTAAATAAGTGCTAGTGCACTATTTCAGATGGCCAGAAAGTAATCGGAGATATTTGTATGTGAAAACAGGTATTTCTTCCAAGTATCTTACACATAACACATTTACCTACTGAGGTCAGGCATGCTTTCTTAAAAATAAAACTGTCTTCTGTGCCTCTTGCATCAAGGTGTATTTCCACGAATAGGCAGTGGGTCCTCTATGTAAGTCCTTGTTTACTGTCATTGAGATCCAGAAAATGAAATAAACAAGTTTGGTTTCCTTGTTTAACAACTCAGATTTTTATGATTCACTTTGAAAACAATTAAAAAAGAAGAAAAGGCAAATCTTAAAGTAAAAATCAGACTTCTGTTTCCAAGATTTTTTCTATTTCCGTCTTTTTTTTTTTTTTTTTTTCCTACAGAGCATTACATCTACTCCATCTCCTCTTCCTGCTGTTCTCATCACAATGAATGCTTTGGGAAATGTCATAGATTTTCCTCATGCAAGTGGCATCACTGACCTCAGAAGCCATCAGTGTTCTAAATATGCTGAAAAATATTTGGAAATTAGATCTCTTCCTACCTAGCTGACTAACTCAGAATTGACTCCTACGTATTTCATTGAGCTCTTCTCTCCAATCCAAAAGCGGTGTGATGGAGGGAGAAGAGTACCTGCTCATCATGTTCATCTCTTGCCAGGTAATCTGAGCAAATGCATCT
This sequence comes from Pluvialis apricaria, assembly GCA_017639485.1. Lineage (NCBI taxonomy): Eukaryota > Metazoa > Chordata > Aves > Charadriiformes > Charadriidae > Pluvialis > Pluvialis apricaria. The sequence goes on from CM030009.1 coordinate 103,140,167, forward strand.
ATTTCGAATGATTCCCAGCTCAGAACTGAACCCAGAGCCAGCCAGAACATCTTCCAAACCCACAGGTCACCAGTTGTGAATGATCAGCAAAGGGGCGGTAGAGGAGTATCTCCTGGGAACCTCCTCCTGTTTCCTACATGAGTGGGAAGGGCTGGAGGGAAGGACGGAGATGGGCACCCCCAAATGGGTTTCACTCCATCCCAAGAGGTGCTTCCTCTTGGACGGGAAGCAAATCACTCTTGCCTCACAAACTCCAGTGCTCCCAGTACACTCACCAGGCACAGCTTTGAAAACAGCCAGGGCAGATGGAGAAACGGTTCTGAATGATTATGAGTAGCTCTGGAGTGGTCTCATCACCAACCCCAGAAATACACTGCACATTCAGAAAATATATTCACTGTTTTTAAATATCAAAATAATGAATGAGAGGGGTGAATACCCACAGTGCGAGACGTCAACCAACCAAGCTGTGCTTCCACACCGCCAAGCAAAGCCACCTGGGGTGAGGTTTGCATCGAGCCATGTGCCCGGCACAAATAGTTCCCTCGGTACGCTTGGTGAAGAAGAATAAACTACTTTTAAATCTACACAAACCCTAAGGCTTGTCAACAGAAGTACTTGTCCCATAAAATGGAATAGATGACTTCAGAGACTAAGTCCCATCAGAGATGTTTTTTATGTTCTTACCCACCCACCCCTTCATTACAGCACTGGGATTTGAAGGGCAACAGTTGATCTTTCCAAGAAATCCAACAGCATTGAGATAAATTCAGAGTGAAACGTTAGGTGAGGCCTTTGAGGTGAGAAGGGACAGATCACACCGAGTCCACAAATCGGGACTAAGACAGCTTGTTCCCCTGCGGCAGCTTGGCTCCCAGGAGGACCAGACCACGTGGCAGGACAACAGCCTGACGCCAAGGCCAGAGAGGTGTGGGGGCTGCGATTCAGGACCCGGAGGACAACCGAGCCTTGTGGTCAGGCTCTTCAAACCTCTCCATGCGTTTCACCTCATTCACCCAGCACAACACGTGCCAGTGACGCAGTCAACAAGCAAATCCTCCATGAAGAACCTCAGAAGTAGCTGTGAAGATACTGCAGGAGCCGTAGGGCTCCTGAATTAAAATCAGGGACACTTGAACAACCAGCCTATTTCAAAAAGTGTCACTGCTGACCTCACTTCAGCAGTCAAAACCTCACACTTTATTCCTCTCATATGGTAGAGACAAACAGGTCTGAATGCTGGCACTTGAGTAACTTTAAAAAAAAAAAAGTATCATTAAGATTGCCTGATAAAATGGTGACCTTAAAGCGATAAATCCTCAAAACGCTCTAAGCACTTTAAAGCATTTGCCTGTCACTAACACTCCAGAAAGTAAAAACACTGGCGTCATTGCAGGGACATTGCTCTGTCTTGCAAAACAGATGGCAAATAAACTACTACTCTTTCTTTTATTTTCTTTTTTTTTTTTTTAATTAAGCATTCATGTAGAAGCATTTGCTTTTGAAAGGGTGTTCTAACAAATACAAAGGGTACACAGAAATGGAAACCTTCCCTTTCCCTACATAGAAATATACATAAAATCAAAGCTGCATTTACATACAGAAAAGCTGATGGTTTTAGCCATTCCAGTCCTCTATGACTGAGCGTCGCCTGTAGAAGACTGAATTTGTACTACGGGGTTATTGAAAACAGAGGTCCTACATGCACTCCATAGATGACATTACCTCTACCTTGCATTACAGCCATGACAAATGCTGATACTGAGCTCTGCTAACCAGCAGCAAGTAAAGTGTGTCATCCACCATCTAGCCTTCAGACCATCCTTCTCTGGATAACTAGCTGGAAACATCCTGAAAGGGACATCACTATTTCAAAGCTTCTGAAGGCTCAGAATAACCCGTTTCTTTGCAACCAAGCCAGCGTCCGCAACTTTTATACATGCATGTATGTATACCCACTCCCCTTTCCATACAGATACACACTTTCCATGGGTGTGAATCACTCTCCCAGATAAAAAAAAAAACAAAAAGCCCCACAAAAATCAAAGCTCAAGTAGAAGTAACTATCCTAATTTATTTGGAAATTAATTAAAATACATACACACACACACACACAAATGTAAGATATAAAGCAGACAATAAATCCTCAATGACAAAGTTTCTGAAACTAATCATGCTACTGATTTCCTCTGCTAATGTGTAGTTTCATTGCCATATTGCGAATAATTTCTCTGCTACTTCTGTATGATAGACTATGAAAACCAGAAAATACACCTTCGCAGCAAAACTATTTTGATAAGCTTTTTCTTTACAAGTCTCGGGTATTATCTGTAAAAGCCAACAAGTATCTGAGCTAAGTAAAAATTACTCCAATATAAGATACTACTTGAAATAAGATAGTATAGGTACCGCTTATAGTTTGGATGCATTTGCAAATTACAAAATCTGTTCTGAAACTAAAATGCGTTTTCCCAGCCTAGATATTCCAGACTGTGAAGTCACTATCTGAGCAAAAATCTTCAATAAGAAACAGTAATAGGCACAGGGAAAAGAAGGGAAATTCCATTTCTATGTTAACCTTTTTTTTTTATTTTTTTTTTTGCATGTAAAGTGCATTTTCCTCCCCACATAGATACTTTCTCTCTATCTGATTCATTTTTCTCCTCCACCTAACTGGATAAGGAACAGACAAAAATTCAGTACAACTCTTTGAACTGAGGATCATTATACATTTAGTTAAGTTCAACAAGGTTGAAATATAACTCGTTTTAATTGCAAGGCATCTTAAAAAGATTTCTCAGGCAAAACAAAACCAAGTTATAAGCAGATACTTTATCACTACGTGTGAAGACTACTGTAACATTGCGTTGATTAAATAAACTCAGAAGAGAAAAGGCAAGGAGCATTTTAGTATATGACAAAAAAAACCTGGCATGATTATTAAAGCAGAGAAGACGATGGTCCGTAACAGAAGCATCGACATAATCAACTGAAACACAAGAGAGGATATTAAAATATATAAAGAAGTCCTTCTGTCTCTTGATGGATTAAGCAGCTTTCACCATTACTGTTGACTGCTCGATTGCCTTACACACATCAACATGTACATCTCTGCCAATATCAGCAGCAGTAAGGTTGAATGCTTTTCTTGCCGTTGCTGGATAACCAGCTCAAATCCTAGTTAAATATCTAGCATTCTTCTAATGCTACACACTGACAAATGCTCTACATTTACACCATGCCCCAGATGTTCTGGCATACAGATTGTGCAGCACTGCTAATAATAAAGCCATAAACCAAGCATAAGCCCTGTGACGTGTGACAATACAAATACACTGGCAGCAAAAAGAAGTGGATGAAAATCAAGCTTGGCAGTCATGTACATAAGAGGGCATATTTCCCACCCCCCCTTTCAAAATACCTCTTCAGATGTTTATCATTCTAGTTTGCACAAGAATTTGCTAACGATCTAGCAAGTCTTTTACAAGTGACTTAAGAGGTAAGTTTGACACTGGGGAATTCTGTACTGTCAGAATGAGAAAATTACATCTAAACCCCCTTTTGTTTGGTGCTAATCTATTTTTTGTTGAAGATTTTTACAACAGCAACATCTCTCAGTCCCCATTCCTCCACCTTTCTTCTTCTGATGGCTGGGAGGGTGAGGGGAAAGACAGCCTTCACTTTAGACGGGTAAAACCTTTTGTACGGCACATCTTTACAGCATTGTATATCAAATTTCAAGAACTGGCAATATTTTTTTTTTTGTCTACCCAAAGGCTACACGGCCAGCATCCTTTACACATTCCGCAACAGTGACCATAATTTCCAATACCTAATCAATATCGAGGCAGCAATGGCCAGGAAGGTCTTAGCCTGCGACAGGGCTACCAGACCAGAGCTATTCAAACAGTGGACTCCACCTCAAAGTAAAAAGTGTTTTAAGTTTGTTTAACTGAAGTCTCAGACGTGCCACGTTACTGAGGGTGAGTTTACAATGTTCAAGAGTCTTTCAGGGAGCAACTACTGGTGGCTGATATACTTTCCAGCTGTGAAGGCGACGCAGAGCACTGTGCTTTAGGAGGGCTGGAGCTGGCACACCCCATACGCCGCAGCAAAAGTCAACTGAAGAGTCCTGATCTAGACAGTCGTAGCAAAGGCCCACCACCACGTAGGTACAACACAGGCAAAACACCTTAACCACTTAGTGATTAGTAATTCATCAATGTATTAAGCAGTTGATTAGCTTATATCAAATGTATACTCAGGAAGCCCATTCCAGACCCAAGGATTGTAAATTCATGCAGCATTATCCCTCAGGAGAGAGATAACCGGAGGTGAACCAGACTTCATCCATCCAATTCAATACACAGAAGAATTTTCCCCCACCTCTTCTCACAAATACAATATACAGTATCTACTATAGTACATCACACATACACACACGCACACCGAAGGTCCAATAAAGCATTAAGCGCTGCAGTGCTCGAGTGGGAGCCCAGAGGTTCTCTTTCCACTTCCACGCAGGCTCCTCCGTGCCACCCACTGCAGAGGGGTCTCCAAGACTCCAGCCCGCTCTCCACCTCCTCCACCTTCCCAACGTGGGAGGAGGAAACCATCCACTTAGTCAAATACCTTGCAAGAAGGAATTTGTGGGGCAAATATTTGTTTGTCTTTACGAAGGGCTCTTCAGCTGCAAAGCCCAGCCGAGGAGGCTGTTGTCTCACCGGCGCCACCACCACGGGCATCTCTCCGCCCTCCCCAAAGCAGCCAAGTACAGCTCCCAGAGGTTCTGTCTCCACAGGGGAAAGGGATGGAGGAAGGTGACTCATCCTCTCCCTCCATTTCCACATTAAAATCATGACATACACGGCGATCTGACAGGCTTCTTTTTTTCTAGAAACTGGAAGGTTTTGCTACTAGCCCTGAAGGCTGCAGTAATCAACCTCTTTAGGTAAATCTTACAATTTCTGGGGCACAATGTGACAGGAGTCAGGCGGTTCTTGCAAAGTCTATTGAGATGAAGTGGCTCTCCTACAGGTTGTAACATTTCCCTCTCCAAGCTCTGAGTCTGAGCATATACAAAACACAAGAGATATGGCTCTTTTAAGACCTGTCTGCACAACTTGAAGGAAAATTCACAAACAGGTTCAGGTTGGGTTTTCTGAACTAAATCCCTTACTGTATAATTAACAAGAAACCGAAGCGAGGTACGCATCTCATTCCTCCTCCTCATTGCTTCTGGATACGTCCCTTTTCCAAGGGAGGAGAGGAGCAGGGAAAAACGATCCTCACAAAACTGCGTTTCATGGATACATAGATATCGGGCAATTTACTTGAAAGAAAACTGTGCGGGGACATAAAAACAAGCTGGTTTTTTTGAGCAGATAGCAAGTAGTAAATCAACAGACTGTCGTCCTTCTCAGCTGCAGGGAGAAGCAGTAACACAGGACCAGGAGCTGTAAATTGGAAACGGGAGGAAAAAGAAGTGGGGGGGAGAGGGGAGCTCAAAGATCAGATCACAAGGAAACAACAGTTCCAAGTGTATTAAGTGGAAGAGCCCGAGCCTAGCAAGGAATTTAGGTCTTCTGCCTTTTTACTGATACATGCTAATGAAGAACTAAACCAGGCTAGGAGACGTTTTTATAAGGATTTCCATTTTGGACCTTGAGACTAGCAGGAATTAAATACTTTTAGTCTGAGAAGCAAGAAGGAAAAAAAAAAAGTAAAAATTAGTATTCTGCCTATGAAGCTGTGGATTACAGAAAGTGCATTAAGTGTTTTAACAGCAAAGTTACAGATTTATTGGATTAATTCTTCAGTAACTTCATAGTCATGGCACCTAGCCTTCTCAACAAAAAAGAAACCAAAATCCAAGCAACTCTCTGGATATAAAAACTAACAACGCCTGTTTGCAGATTGCCATTTTATGATCTCTAATCTAGATTATCCAGAAAATGAAGTATTTATTTATGTCACTCCTATATGGATTGTCTGATGTTTAACACTTTAGCCGATACTTCAGCAGGCCAAAGGTTTGTCTCCAACTTGTCCTGCTGCTCTCAAAAAAGACAAGCCTCTCTAAAAAACTCCAAACCCAAACAAAACCACACCCCAAAAAAACCCAAACAAAAAAAACCCTTCAAAATCCATAACCTTCTCTTGAATTTGGATGAAGACAGCCACTATTGCTAGGTGCGCATGCAAGTATATTTGCAAAGTTTCCTTAGAAAAAAGAGTTAAATCTGGCAGAATATGCCATGATGGAAAAATCCACTTTTCTGTAATCCATTTAAAAATAACACCTTCTAAACATCTCTAATGAGATTATTCCATCACGAGATTTCACTTATCTTCTCTTTCCAATCACAGTCGGCACTTGCTGCTTCCTCCTTCCCCTCTCGGATGAGCCTTGCTCAGTGACAAGGTCCAGCTTTTTCTCTCTCACCTTACTTCTCCTGCTGCGTACAAAGCTCATCTCCTCCTCCAACTGACCAATGTCAAATACATTTTAGAGACACAGATTCACAAATTCCAACTTTTACATCACTTTTTCAAAGTGAGCAAGACCTTCTACACATCTGTGGGATTCTGCAGTGCTCCAGAATCTAAAAGCAATTTGCAGTACGTTTCTTTCTTCCCCAGTACTTGCTTTGTACATCGATCCCTAAACTTCGTATGTAAGACATGAAGACAATAATGTTTTGTAAGCACAGGTTTTAAACTAACCTCAAGGGAGGGAAGGGAAACAGTACAAAGAAAATACATGTCACTAGAAATTAGATGAATAAAAAAAAATTAAAAAAAAAAAAAACACCAACCACCCAACACAACTGCTAGCAAACCTCTAAAAGAGTGAAACATTCTGTTATCTCCAAGTCTGCAAATAAGGGAGCTTTGCTTTCATTAGCAGAAAAAAAAAAAAAGGCACAAAACAGAAACAAACAAAAAAAATAGTCACTGGCCTGACCCAGGCTATAGCTTAAGAACATCTGCAGTAGTGCTCCACCACCATACAAACCACAGCAGTCTCTGGTGGGATGTCCTGTGGCTTTCAGGTGTTCACAACCAGAGTTGCAGTGGGTGCATTCACAGGACACTTTCTTGTACTAGGTAAGACGTGTCCATTGAGGAGTAGGAGAGCAATTCTTGTTTGCCCCTAAGTGCTCATCTGGCCACAAAGCAGCTCAGAAGGCAAACAAGCAACATCCAGCAGTTGCGTATGTTAACAAAAAAGATGCATTTGCTAACTATACTGCCTCACAGCACAGCTTGCTGGCTGCTTTTTTTTGTTTGTTTGTTTGTTTTTTTTTCCTTGTCCACCAAGCAAGAAAGTGTCAATTCACATTTATTTCTCAGCATTCTGGGTTTTGCTGTTTACCACCAGACTTGTACCAGCACATCTGCGCCAGGGCAGCTGGTGGCAGGCAGAGAAGAGGAGGATGCTGTGGAGGAGGTCTCTGCTCAGATGCTGTGGAAGTGGAGCAGAAGTGGACAGCCAGATCCGAGGCGAGAGAACGGGGCAAAAGGCAGCGACTGTTAGATGAGAGAGCGGAGCCCATATGGGGCTGCAGGACAGGATCAGAAGACTTAGAGTGCCTCTGCCTAATTAGCTTATGTCCTCACTGTAAAATGCCTGGGTCACCAGCCCAGGCTGAACTGAAACAAGAGTTCAAACTTTTCCTCTGTCAGTAATTCTACTTTGCAAACACTGGTTATCCTGCTTTCATTGCAGGAGAGGAAAAGGGGGAACCCACTTTGTGGGCAGATGGGAGGTAATCCTTTAGGATTACTTTAGTACCGATGACAGGTATGTCTTTGAGAGCAAACTGCTGAATTAAAAAGGGAAAGCACTGGTGTGCATGCACTGATACAAACAAGTGAGCTGAAGCCCCAGAGAGCGAAGCAAAGGTCACACACCGCTCTTCAGTGGCATGGACTGATGCTCTGCAGGTCCGCTGCCGCGTGCTCACCCGGCCTTCTACGGAAGCTTTAAATGACTTGCTGAATCAAATGTACCTACCGCCCAATACACAATGACTGCGGTGTCCTGAGGATGACTAAGTTCTCTAAAGAGACTTTTAATTAGGTTGTAAAGCAGCTAAAAAGAATAAACACGTCAAATAAAAAGCAGCAATACCAAACCGCCTGCACCTGAAAGTAGAACAGTTAAACACCATTGCTGTTGATTTCTGAAAGTACCCTGATGACTGAAGACAAAACAAAATAGAAGTTTCTATATCTGCAACTATAATCCAATTTGGAAACAAGGAAAAGGTAAAAATAAGGCTCATGGAGCATTTGGGACAATGGTCTGTAGCTGCCAAAGACTGACCTCCAAAAATCTTGGACAGTGCTCAGACCGTCAGCCTTGCATAGCAGCAGCTCTCCCCTTACTCTACAGTGTTGTGATGATTGAGATGCTTCTGAGGAACCATCTCTACTGTTAGGGTAATCCTGAAGTAGCATATCTATCTTTTGTGATAGCTGTAATTATTTTCACACAAATGATAGCATATTTGCGACAACATGGCAACTGTGTTGGGAGAGGATTTTGGAATGAGAATATGCTGAGGTCAGGATATTGTGTCCAGACTTGTGTCCAGAACAACTGCACTATCAATACAGCCGTAAGTTCAGTTCAACCAGAAACAACAAAAATAGGTAGCAACTAATATATCATGTAGCCAGAATCCATCTCTACAGTAGGTATGAAACTGTACCCATTAAACAAACAGTATTACGCTTATTGGATATCAAAGTAAAGAACCAGGTTGAGATTTTGGTATCAAGCATCGTGCAGAGTCAAATACGGCTTAACAAGATCTGCCCACACACAGATTTCCTCAGCAGATACCACAGCAAACCCATCGCTTCTCAGTTCACAGAGTAACAGATCTCAGCTCCGCTGAGAGTGGAGTCAGCAACAGAATCAGCATAATCCATCTATGAAGATTATCAAAATCCGTTTAATTCTCCCATCGCACACACGCTTGCATCTTTTCCCACTGACGTGAGATTCGGGGCTTGGACACAACACCCAACTGCGAGGTTACACGGCACTTCCATGGAGGAACAGCCAACTTGAACCCCCTTACCTGCTGCCAGCTACAGACAGTTAGTGCAAATCTGCCCCTGCACAGCAGCTACACTGACGCTACGGGCTTGCATGACCAAGCCCTTGGTAGGCACGTTCAACGGAAGCACGAGGAGCAGCAGCAGAGAAGCCTGCCAGGCTTTTAGCACACAGAGACAGCAAAGTGCCGGCAGACACAGAAGTGCAAGAGGCTCATCTCCCACCTAAGCAAGGGGGTTAGCCTTCATCCGAGAAGGGGGTGGAGAGTGGGACGGTTCGGGTGGGAAGGGTAGGAAAGCCACCCCAGTGCCTGATACCCAGCAGCCACTGTCCAGTGTGAAAGCTCACAGTGATTTTCTTATCCCAAAAGAGCTGAATGAAACAAGCTGCTGACAAACTGTCAAAGGCTGGAAAAGGTGTAGGCCATAAAAAAAAAAACAAACAAAAAATCCAGACTTCCACACCACACCTGTTAAGAGAAAGCGTTGGGGGGGGGGAGGGGAGTTGCAATTTCTTTCAAATAAAAATACTACAATTAAATTAACACCTTCGGGGCATTTTAAGGAGCATGCGATACCGTGACAAAAACACATCAGTGGAATCTGGCGGATTCAATACTTGTCAAAGGCAAACAAAAAACCCTCTTCTTGGAGGAGAGGTATACTAAAAAGGAATGCACCACGTCTGCAAGAACGCAGCACACATACGCAGCATACATAATCCCAAATATCAGCATGCATTAAATTAACTACAGAAACCCCTCCTGTCTGGAAGAAGCTACGGAACAAGAAAAGCCATTAACATTTTAATGAATCTGGGATGGCAGGGCCCTAAGCTCTAAGAACTCAGCCCTCCTGGGGTTGCGCAGAAGAAAAGGGGGGAGGGAGAAGAAAAGGCGGGATGAGCAGCACGGGCAGCGGCCTGCTATGATTCCCAGGGATCTCAAACAAGTCACACGCGCTTTGGGAGAGAGGGAAGAAGCTTAACGAAGTGCCAGCCAAGGCGCAAGGAAAAAACTGCAGAAATTTGAGCACGTCTTTCTCCCTTTGGAGACCGCACTTCTTTTCTGAATCGCAGGGTCTTTCGAGACTTGCCCCGGAGAGTGCCCAAGCCCTGTGGGAACACAGCACACCGGCGCTCCTGATTGTGCCTAGAGCAGAATCTCTCCTCTACCGTGTAGAGCAAAGACTTGCGCTGCAGCTCAACGCAAAGCACAGGAGCCTTACCCAAACTTCAAGGAGGTCAAGCAAGGAGGCTTCAGCGACCCAGCGTCCTTGCAGAATTCACCAGTGATGTGAGAATCCAGGAAAAGATTTACCCAAGCTTGGGGAGCCTGAGGGAGCCAGCAGTCGTTTCAGACACACAGCAGTTGAGCATCTATCTCAGAAGACGCTACAGGGAATACTCCGAGCCTCAGACATGCTTTGCCAGCAATTCAAAAGCTCAGGCATCCACCATTGAAATCCTACGAGTCTGTTTCCTTTAGCCTCAGAACTAGTACATCAGCTTTTTGAACAACCTAAGACCAAGGGGCAGAGATAAACTGCATTGCCAAATAACCTTCAAAGTGTTCACCACCACTACGCTGTTTTCTTAGCACAGCCTCCCTGCCCTCTGATATTCCCATTCTTGATTTATCCATTCAACCTTTGCTCAAATAACAGCCTCAGTCAGACTACAAAAGCACGGTGGGGATGCTTCCTAGGAAATCTGCATGAACACACGGCCTTGCAGAGGAATAAGAAACAGCATCAACATGCAAACAGTCCAGGAAAAGTTTGAGATTATATGGCTCCTAGCCTTCCCCAAATCCTTCTCCTTCTGCATCACTAAGGCTCTCATCTTACCCTCCCCAGACTTCTCTCACGTACACCCAAGATCACAGGCGCATCGAGTTTACATCTGCTGAAGATTTTTGAGTTTTACTCAGAAGGATTTTTGTAGCTCTAGATTAACCAAAAACTGCTTAAAGGATTAATTACGTAACACATTTTTAACATATATGAGCATGTCTTCGGCATTTTAAAACAGCTGGGAATTTAAGAAAGCCACACTTAAAAGAGTTTCCCTGTTCACCTTTCCTGAGTGCCTACAAACGAGGGCTACTTACGCAGCGCGTAACACCGCATCGCACAGGCACCCAGAGCTGCCTCCAAAGAGCTGGGAGGGATCCTGCCGGGGAGCATCAATCCCACCTCCAGATGCAACACCTCAGCGCTGCGCAAAACACAGCTGGCCACTGTGGCCTGGAACAACACCCAAGTCCAGCCATACGATATACCCACCACCTCACGGAGCTTCAAAGATCATACGCTGACCAAAGGATTAGAAAGAATGAGAAAGGAAGACACGTTTACCATCTTATTATGAGGGAAATTGAAGTACTTTGTCTATTCAAAACCCTTTCCTCCTCCTCCTGTGATGAGAGGTTAAAATATAAAGGGATACTTCTGAACACAGAACATTAAATGAACTTATATTTGCGTTTTTGAGCTCTTGAGGAAACAGAATGGCCAGAACTGAAAGCAATTAGTGCACCGAACCAGACAGCTAAAACAACAAAACACAAAGAACAATGATCTCTTATTTCCCCAGTTCAGATGTCAACATTACACTTTCCTATTCATGCAGCATACTGTGTTTTGAAAAGCTAGGCTGTTTTTCTCTGCCTGAAAGGAATACAAAGAGTTCCTATTTTTTTTTTTCACTAAGTACTTTGGTAGTTAGAAAAACAAAAACCGATGGAGTGCAAACCACCAAGCAGGAGAAACCTTTGGCAGGTTGAGAATCTGACATATTGGAAGGTGGGTTCAAAATACAAAGTTAAGAAATGAAAATACTTTAAATCTCCAAAATCTTATGTGAGAATTCCCCCTGCCAGCATCCCAGACGGTGTGTGTTTTGCCTTTTAATTTGCAGAGCTGTGAGACAACCATAACATGACTAAACAGCGGAAAGTAACATCAGTCATCTTCTGCCCTGGCCCCCCTACATCACCTCGCACGGTGCGTTTTTCATTCGAAGAGTCAAGTCGTGCAATAACCATGACATGATTAAGCAGAGGGACGCAATATCAGTCACCTTCTGCAATGAACCACAGAGAAGAGAAAGTAATGCAATAAAATGGGCAATTAACACTGAACCTTGGATATAGGAAAGCAACTGCTCCCTGCCACCTGCTTTAGTCCAACCCATCCCTCGAGAAAACACTTCCCTGTGCAGTAACTTCTAATGACACACACACACACCTACCCAACCATAAATGTTCACACCATCTGTTCTCATTACAGTTGAGCTCTCAAGCCAACTTCCAAGTCAGGCTGACAAGAGTTCACATGGCTCTGATCCACCAGCTCTTTTGCAGCTAGTTATTCATTTGCAAAGAGAATTACTAAGCCAACAGAGTGTTTCCTTTTGTATAAGGTCTGTCACAGACAGTACCCAACTTAGCCAAACTCAGTAGCCAAAATACTGCGTCAATTAATGCTCGTGTATTTCTAAAACGTTTTAACTGATGTGTTTCTTCTGTCTCTCAGATTTTTTCCAGTTTTCCTCTCTTACACGGTTTTGCAAATGTGCATAAAATTATACGGTTCACAGAAATTTTTCAGCAACTGCCCGGAGACTCATTACGCTTCATCAATTATATTATCAGATAAAGATGGTATTAAAAGCACCAAACAAATAAAGATGCAAATTTCAGATAGTTATAGGAAGGTGAAGTGGCCACTGAATATTCTTCAGTGGCAAAGGTCAATGTGAAGTTAAACCGTAAAGAAAAAAAGGCTCCCTGTTGCACTGTTTCTTCTCTTGAATACCCAGTTACATCCCTCGCTTATTTACAAGGTTACGCAACCTTGCTCTCTCCCACCCCATCCATCACATCTCAGAGAGGATTTTGTGCACATCCACTGCATATAAGGAAGCAAAAATATCTGACAGTTGCTCTAATTTGGTAACACGGATTCGCTGTTTCTAGATCACTGGGTCATAAGGCTGTTTAAAGGTGACCCACCAGCCCCTGAACTTCTTGCAGAACTGGTAAGTTCACCAGGCCACACAAAAAAAAAAAAAAAAAAAAAAAAGTTTTCATTCCATCACAGCTCGGGACAATATAAGCAGCAAACATTACAACCCAATGATAAATCCACATGGTTTCCAAGAACACATTTTAAAAGACAGTTTCTCCCAGCAACCTTTTCTGAATTTATCTCTGCCGGTGACAAACAGACTGATTCTTCTTCAGAAGTACAGCCAGAAATACCAGCACTCTGCCTCTTGCTAATCCCAGGTAAAGAGGAGACAGAAAGAAAGAACTGGACTTCTAACCCATAGGTAGCCTTTTTTTGGACAGAAAGGAGCTTTTTTCTTCCAACCTCTTTTTTTTTTTCTTCTTAACTGCTAGGCATTTCCGAGATCTTGGGGAAAGAAATCAACATTGTGACAGATACACATATAAAAATAGGATGCAAAACATTCTTTAAATTGGAAAATAAAGCAGGCTTTCAGAAGGGCAGACCTACAGTCAAGCATCATTTTAGTACTGTATTTCCACAACCAGTTCTCCTCTGCTCTTTCCCCCCTCCCCATCTAGAACTACGGGCAAATCCATGAATTACACAGAAAAGCGTTCTGCAGGACATAGATAGCAGCTTCAGAGACAGAAAAACCCTACTAACCCAGTTTTATAGACCATGCCATAGGACAGTATAGAATCAAACAAATTAACACTGGCGCTTACCATTTCGAGACAAATCAAGTTCCACCAGCTGCATGAAATTCGCTATTTCTGGAGGGAGCCGCTGGATTTCATTATCACTAAGTCCAAGCTTCCGTAACTTCACAAGTTGGAAGAAAGGCTGAAAAAAAAGAAAAAAATTCCGTGTCAGACAATATTCACATAACTCACATATAAGCATGATAAATAAGCAACAACTGGAAGCCACTTTCAAAATTTGAGCTAATTAAAGTTACCGCTTAAAATCAGTTATGCAGACCTCTTTCAGATCTGCATCAGAATGAACATTTTGTTTTAACTTTTACATGCGAACAGACTATAATCTGTGTTTTACTAAAATGAAAATTTATTTTAAAAAAAAAAGCCATCTGTAAAGCTTGCTATTAAAGATCACAGCAGACAGACACTAGTGAAACCCAGAGTGCCTGCTTCAAAATCATTAATGGGGTGAGGTTACCCAGCAGGGTAATTAAAAGCATCCTAATTACACACTGGGGCTCATTAGGAAGTTAACGCAGAGAGACATTTCTAAAGGACGAACCAGAAAACCCACAGAGAGGGGCTGCCAAGGTCTTCTTCACCAGTGAACACCATAACCAACTAGGTTATGGAGCCTGCCTCCCTCGGGACGACTTTCTTTCCAGCCTCAAACATCCTCCGCTCTGCGGCCCAGTTTCGGAAGGACTAATGAAAGTTGGGCAGGATACGCACGATTCCAGGTCTTCCCAGCTTGAAGAGGAACCCAACCCAGCCCTGTCCCTACGGTGAGGACATGGGCACGCGATGCAGGCAGGACGCTAACTTTCCCTGACCCCCAACGACGGGCTCAGAGGATCTGACACCCCCCCCCAGACAAAACAACCATCAAAGGAGACAGGCCAAGCTACAAGTCAGGTCAACCCCAGGTGCTGGGAGCAGGTGGTGACTGAAAGACAAAATGGTTATTAAAAACCAATTAAGATGGAGGCATCTCTAGGAAAAGTTGGAGAGCCCTTATCTCATCACAGCTTTCCCCTCTTCCAGACAGGCCTTTCGAATGAGAGCGACAGCAAGCGGTGACGATTTGTGCAGAATTAAGTGACTTGACATGCAAGTCGTCTTGGCCATAACTGACCAGATCCCTCAAATTTCAAGAGGCTTTTGTGGCCCCAGACTGCAGCGGCATTTTTGCCCAGCAGTCAGAACCTGTGCATCTCACCCACCCATGGCACGTGTGCGTGCCTGCACCCTCACGGGTTTTGCCCCTCGGGCCAACAGGAAGATGCTAGCAAGTTTTGGGTATCTACCTACATTTAATCACCTACAATCCTTTCTTGGAAATTAGCACCTTTTTTATTACTGTTTTACTTTCTTTTTTTAGGTGCTGGAGTGTGTGCTCTGAATGTCTCTCATTTCTATCTCAGATTGACACAAGAACAAGCAGTAAGACAGGCGTCTTACTTACTCAGAGACAAGGTTAAAGCACAATCTTAGGAATCTGCATTGTGATACAGGTTTTCAGTCTTAGTCTAAGCATCTTATGCCCAAGATCATAAATCAGGTTTTAAGCACAAGGTTTTGCAACCTCAGCACCAATCACATTGTTGTTCCTTATCACAGAAAAATAAAACACAACTGAAATGGATGCGTTTTCCCTCAAAAACATGGGTTCCTTTTAGGGAATAAAAAGGACAGAGCTTTAAAAAGTTTATAAAAACTCAGCAGTCAAAAGATGCACCAGATCTGAATGCAAAAATTCAAAGGCATTTTTTGAGTCAAAGTGGCAGTCTGTCCCCACCAAGTATTAAAGGACTTTGATAACAGAGTCAAAATTGTACGCGGGAGATAAAAACCTTTACAGTTCCACATTTCTAGCTCCCTAAAAACATATGTTACAATTTCAAAAGCCACAAATGTTTTTTCTTTGTCCTAAGATCTGTAACTGCATTTTCATATCATTAACATTTTTTATATTCTAGAACAAATGCATCCCTTTTGCTAAATATTTATTAATATGACTAAACCAAAAATCCATCAGAAGCTTAGAAAAGCACTTAAAGATACTTTTGTGAAAACACAGCAGGAGTACACTCCACAGAAGAGATCCCCATCTGTCCTAACACTGTCCAAAATAAACACTTGCCAAAATGTGTTCCTCAGCCAGTGTGTAGCTGCTAAACTATATGACAGTTATAAATATTGGTGTTGTACTACAAATCTTCTCATAAGCAACAGCTGTCCTTGCCAGAGATGCTTGACAATGGCAAGTGAGAAAAGACAGGAGGAACACGATTAAAAGACAGAATGGTCACAAAAAGCTATTAAGACCTTGGCATCCCTGGGAAGGTTTGAAGGCCCTCACTGCACCACCCGTCAGTGTTGTATATGTTTATTAAACGTGTAACAACCAAAATCGCACAATAGTTAAAGGCATTCCTGTTTCTTTAACTGAATACTTAAAAAAAAAATGAACTGGGAGGTTTATTTCTAGTTTGCATAACAATATTTAATGAATGACACCATTTCCTAGATAAAATCAGAAGCTGCAGTTATGTGAATGGCATTTCTTTGAGCTTCTTGTTTTTTTCCTTTAAAGTACAGAACTAAACCACTCTTGCACGTTTAGCACATCCTATTCCCATTTCAGAACTATTCCTCCTTTATCCAAGGCACGTCATCAGCGCTCTAAAGCACTACTGGAGAGGCAACCGCCTCCTTTTTGCCATGTTTGGTTTACCTGTCAAAAAGACCACAGGGGAAAAAAAGAGAATTAAGAGCTTACTGAACAGAGTTCAACAAATGTAAATATACACATATACGTGTGTATATATATTAAAAAAAATATTTGTAATTTCTTAAATATATGCCAACCAGAAACATGTTCCTAATTCGATATATCAGACACGGTTCAGTCTATTTGAAAAGCTCTCACGCGAACCAAAGTGCAATGGGGTTGTTGGCCAGAGCAGCTCATCCACCCAGCATGCTGTAATAGCAGGTTTTGATTGCAGACCCGACGTCCCCGCGAGTATCTTGGCAACACTTTTAATGCTGCTCAGTTTAGCCAGCCTAATTAATAGCACTTCAATGAGACAAATAATTCCATGAGCATCAGCACTACAGAAGCCTACAGCTTTCTACGTAGCGGCAATTCCCCACCTTCAGTGGAAGCTTTTCCTGCTATCAAAGAATTTATAGAGGTTTCTCTTATATGGCTTTTCTAAGAACACACGTCTTGAACAGAGTCCTTCTCCCACTGGAAAACTAACCAAGTCTCTCTCCTCTACCCAGCCATGTATTTTTTAAAAAACTCCATTCTGACAAAATTGGGTCAATGTCAGCCAACAGAAGAAAAATAAGAAAAAAAAAAAGAGATAAGTGTGTGACTCACTGAAAAGTATAAACAGACAGTGTGATCCCACAGTCCTCATTTTTTATACTTTTTTTTTAAAGAACACCACTACAACTGGCGCTCGATTCTAGAAATAAATGTTAACAGAATTAAGCCAAACTGATAAAACTCAAGATTTTCTCCCGCATAAGTGGCCAAAACACCACACGTTGCCAGCTTTCTTTCAGTGGTTCACTCCTGCAATAAAAAACATTCATGCTGGAGAATCTTGCCTGAATGCTTCAGCACCTTTCCTGATGGAAAAAAACCCAATAAACGGAAATAGATGAAAACAATAGGCAATTCAAATAAAAAAACACAGGAGGGCACAAAGACCTACTTGCAGCTAACTGTTTAAGGGGAGAAGCAACATCTCACTGCTAGAGCCTTTCCAGCACTAGAGATGTGACACGCTCCAAACCCATCTGGCACAGGTCGCATAACTGAATGCGTACTGCGTTAAGCAAAATGTTTCCATAAAAAGGCTACTACTAGCAGCAAAGAGAATTAAAATTAGAACCTTTATGAAATCCACTGCCTAATTTTTGAGGTGGGCCAGCATGAGCAGCAGAAATTAGAACAACAGGGAGAGGAGGAAGAAAACAGCAAATTAACCCCAGTTTCA
The DNA here is from genome assembly GCA_017639485.1 of Pluvialis apricaria. Taxonomy (NCBI): domain Eukaryota; kingdom Metazoa; phylum Chordata; class Aves; order Charadriiformes; family Charadriidae; genus Pluvialis; species Pluvialis apricaria. The sequence continues at coordinate 103,157,973 of CM030009.1, forward strand.
GGGTTATATTCACACAGGATAGAATGAGATATTTTTTTTTTTGGTGCAGGCACTTGAGCTGTTGCTGACAAGCTTAAAAATTTGTGAGTACTTGCTCTTATGTCAAGTTTCCCTTAGACACCAATACAGATTTTCAACATATGCATGCTGCCTCAGCTTTTAAGGCTTCTCCAGGAAATTACAGTATTATATTCAAACAGGAATTATGTAAATTACCAAGACAGAGTACATTACTAGGTCCCGTTTCTTAAACACCATCTATATTTATTTCACCCATTTTCCAGACCTATAACTGACCAGCTAAAGGATATCTGCGCTTTAGAATTAGAAAGCGACACACAGTAATTTAAACACAGTTTAACCCCTAATTGCATTCCTGCTTCAAATCTTACTTCAGGCTCCATTTTCTTCTCCTACATTGTAAACAAAAATCAATGGGGGAAGCCTTCGCTTTATTTGTTCACTTCCATTCCTGTTGGAGCGGGTCCAGAGGAGGGCGACGAAGATGATCAAACTGCTGGAGCACCTCTCCTATGAGGGGAGGCTGAGAGAGTTGGGGCTGTTCAGCCTGGAGAAGAGAAGGCTCCGGGGAGACCTTATAGCGGCCTTCCAGTACCTAAAGGGGGCCTACAGGAGAGCTGGGGAGGGACTTTTTACTAGGGCATGTAGTGATAGGACGAGGGGGGAATGGCTTCAAACTGGAAGAAAGGAAATTTAGATTAGATATCAAGAAGAAATTTTTCACTGTGAGGGTAGCGAGGCACTGGCACAGGTTGCCCAGAGAAGCTGTGGACGCCCCATCCCTGGAGGTGTCCAAGGCCAGGCTGGATGGGGCTTTGAGCAACCTGGTCTGGTGGGAGGTGTCCCTGCCCATGGCAGGGGGGTTGGACCTCGATGATCTTCAAGGTCCTTTCCAACCTAAACCATTCTATGATTCTATGATGATCTTCAAGGTCTCTTCCAACCAAAATGATTCTGTGATTCTCAGAGCAAGGATTCAATCACGTAACGCAGAAGCAGCACTGAATTCAAGTGTTCTGCTTCCCCAGGATGTGTTTAATAACGGGGCTGTGGTACAGGTGCACATGCAAACACATTCCCCCCCAACTGTCAGAAGAGCAAAGGTGAAGAGGGAAGAGCAAGGTTCTCCTCATTCCTCCCCCACCTCTCTTTTGCAGAAGTTCTCGATAGTCAACTCTGAAAGCCCATCCATAGGGGATATTCAGTGGTAAGGATTCCAAGGGGATGGGACACTCAACGCCCTACACTAACCAGCTGGTGGGATTTCAGACATTGCTTCTGCTCCAAAGTCAGCCACTGGACATGCCAGCCAGCCAGCAGTCAATGAGAACCATGGCCACGCTTACACCCTCGGCAAGCTGTAATGGGCCTTGCCTTCCACTCAAGCCGCCAGTCACCCCCAGACGAAAGCCACATCTCACTTGTAAGCAAAAATCTCCTTCTAGGATGCAATCCTGTACATTGCCATCTTAAAGTCAATCCCAGAGACACTCGCCAGGCACTGGAGCACTGAGGAAAACCAGCAAGAGCACTGAAAGAGGCCACCTTCCCCTAGAAGCACATCCTAACCAGCTGCACAATGAAGCGCTGAGGAAGCTGGATCCTGCTCCGGATTCGTGAAGTGTGTAACGAGTTCCCGGCAGACTCCAATGAAGTCTAGTGTGCGTGTTATCAGCTTGGCTTCTCCCACAAGCCTGCCATCAACATCAAGATCCCTCAAGTTACTCTACCTGCCATCTTCACCTGTGAGCAGGGACAGCTGGTGAGGGCAACAGGGTTTCACAAATGTGGATCCCTCATGTTCCTCTGGGCCAAACACACTTTAATTTTCAAATAAAGTACTAAGTGAGATACTGAAGCGATTTCTGAGGGCAGGGACTAATTCACAGTGCAGCACAGCAGAGTCATCATGCAGTTGATGGCTCTGTATCGAAGTGTTACTGGAAGTAGCTACTGGATTTCCTCTCAAGCCATGAGGAGATGCAGCAGCAGCTGGTGATGGACAACGGTATGCAGACCGCTGCTTGCTTGCTAGGTGGCAAGCCGGCAAATGGACAACTGCTCCACGCAGCTGAGGTCTCTAATTCTGTCTTCACATGTTTCATGGCAAAATCAGAACTGCTACAGATTCTTGGAATGGTGAAAGATTGTTTCATATGCCCAAGACATGTTTGTAGAATATGTTGAAGCTGTACTTTGCTCTTGCAGCATCCTAGCAGCAAGTTTGTCATCATGAATAATAATGAAAGATGGCATAGCGGCAGACATTCAAGCAGGAATCCAAACAAAACATTAATAAAATTACTAGATTTCATGACAAGAGAAAGTATTAATGAAAGATCACCGTTCATGGGCACGTACCCTAAACAGAACTAGACGTTGCAACTGCTGTCTCCCCCTCCAATGGATGCTTTAAAGCCTGGTAGGAAGGATCAGCCAGGCAGAAGGGTTGTGGGGGGTCTACAGGAGACAGAGCAAAAATGATAACCAATGCCTTACTGAAGCTGGCATTCAACATCTACCTGCTCCATTTCTGGTCCCATTTTCAAAGCACCTGCCATTTTCTGAACTACAGCCAACGATGGGCCAGTGCAGGTCCTAGTCTTGGTTGTTACCATCCATTTTAAAAAATGAACAAGGGACTACCCACTCTCAAAAACCAATACACTGCAGCACCGAATACAAATGCTACTCTGCCGAGCGATGCATTGAACAGGTTGCCTCATACTGTTTCCTGGCAGGCAAGGATTTATTTTCTCTTTTATGTCAATTAAGCAGAGGCAACAAAGGTTAAAGAGCACTTGATGCCATGGCTGTTAGAGTACAGTGGTGGGAGGGACTATCTCTGCCTTTGAGAGAAGCCAGAAAACATCTGCTACAACGAAATATGGATTCATTGCAGTTAAATGCATTTGCCATTTGGAGAAACAAAAAAAAAACCCACATTTAATCTCACTAATGAATTTGCAGCACGCATTTTTCCAGCATACAAGATCGTTGGCAGGAGGTAACATCTTTTTTTAGACCAACTGATATAATTAGAAAAACAACTCTATGTATAATCATAAAATTTATTTTAGGGCTCCAGATGTATAATCCTTTGCCCACAAACCTTGTCTTACCTGTCTGTGTACATCACACAGAGAAGGAGATGCTACCTATTTACTACAACAATACACCCCTTACAGAAAAAAAAAAGTTGCAGTATTGAAACATAACCACCTAATTACTTTCTTCCAGCTGAGGTCAAAAATCAGCAGAACTCAGCTGTTACCACAAAAAAAAAACCTGCCATTAGAAGATACTTCAAGCAGACTTCAAAATCTTCTGAACAACCTCAGGGACATTAACGGGGAAGTCAGACTTCATAGGGGACACCAGACTAAGTTCTCCCTCTGCTCCCATTGGGCTGTGGTCTTTCAAATTTGATGTCAAAAGGCATAGCATCTTCTTCAAGTCTTAAGCAATACAACAGAAAAATCAGGAAGCCAGCAGAAAAACTATATATTTATGTGGTAATAAACTTATTTGGAGCCTTCAACACAGCGTTCTACATTTAGAGGGATGTTAATATAAGGATCCAATGTTGCTTCTCTGCAAACCATTATTTAATAATTCAAACATGCATTGCACACTAGTACTAATTGACTACACTCACAAAAGGTTTTTACAAAAGGTAAGTATTCTCAAGACACTGAAGTTGTAAAGTTGCAGGTGTTCTTAGAAAGTATTTTACATAGCATTTGTCATACTGAAAAAAAAAGATTCTTAAACTTTCAGTAAAACTACCTTTACTGTGTGCATACAGTCTACTTCAGTTTCACACAGTGGCATAGTTCTCTCTCTGATATTAACTGGAAGTACATGCTTGTTCAAATCATATACTGGTATTTCTTCAAGGATTTACAGCAAGATGTGCAAAACACCATGACACTATCAACGTTAAAAGTAAAACACAATTAAAGTGAGTAACTGAAAAATATGACAATTCTATTTGTGTCATTAAAAATATTAAAACTAAAGACAGGTAAATTCCTTGACATGCCCTCTACAGAACCATAGAACAGTTGAGGATGGAAGGGACCTCTTGGAGATCATCTAGTCTGTCCAAACCCCTTGCTCAAAGCATGAGTCACCTAAAGCGGGTCACCTGGGACCGTGTCCAGTCAGGTTTTGAGCATCTCCAAAGATGGAGATTTCACAACCTCTCTGGGCGACCTATGCCAGTGTTTTACCACCCTCACAGTGAAAAAAAGTGTTTTCTTATCTCAGACAAAATTTCCTGTGTTTCAGTTTCTGCTCATTGCCTCTTATAATGTCACAGGGCACGTCCAGAAGAGTTTTGCTCCATCTTCTTTGCAGCCTCTCGTCAGGTATTTGCATACACCTGTAAGATCCCGTGAGCCTTTTTCTTCTCAAGGCTAAACTATCCCAGCTCTTTCAGCCTCTTCTCATGAGAGATGCTCCAAGCCCTCAATAGTCTCTGTGGCCCTTTGCAGGATCTGGTCCAGTATGCCCATGACCCTCTTCTCTGAGAAGTCCAGCACTGGACACAGCACTCCAGGTGTCTTTCCCCCAATGCTGGCCAGAGGAGAAGGATCACCTGCTGGCAATACTTTTCCTAACGCAGCCCAGGATACCATTGACCTTCTTTGCCATGAGGGAGCATTGCTGGCTCATCGTCAACATGTCCACCAGGTCACCCAGGGCCTTTTTCTGAAAAGCTGCTTTCCAGACGGCTGGCCCCCAGCCTGTACTGGAGAACGGGGTAATTCCTCCCCAGGTGCATGAAGGGCTTTGTATTTCTCTTTACTGATCTTAATGAGATTCCTTCTCTGTCCGTTTCTCCAGCCTGTCAATGTCCCTCTGAACAGCAGCATAAACACCTTTCTTATCAACCACCTCCAAGCAGATCCCTGAACATGCCAAAGTCTGTTTCCTGAAGTCCAGGGTTATGATGTTGCTTTTTGTCCTGTTCCCTCTTCTCAGGGTCCTGAACTCCACCATCTCACGGTCACTACAGCCAAGGTGACCATGACCACTACAGCCACTGCAACCCTGACCTTCACATCTCAACCTGTCCGTTCTTGTTTACAAGTATGAGGTCCAACAGAGCACCTCTGTCCATTGACTCCTTGACTACCTGTGTTACGAAGTCATCAATGCACTCCAGAAAGACCCTGGATTGCTTATGTCCCACTATGTTGTCCTTTCAGCAGACGTCAGGGTGGTTCAAGACCCATATGAGGACCCAGGCCTGCAAATGGGAGGCTTCTTCCCGTTATCTGAAGAAGGCATCACCTACTACTTCTTCCTGATCAGGCAGTCTACAGCAGACACCCAAAACAAGGTCACCCACTAATCCCAACCTGCTCTCAGCTGGCCCATCATCCATCCCAAGGCAAAGCTCCACATATCCCCGTCGCTCTCTCACATGAAGGGCAACTCCCCTTGCTTTCCTTCCTGGCCTGTCCTTCTTAGAGAGCCTGTTTTCATCCACTGCAGCACTCCAGCCATGTGAGATATCCCACCATGTCTCTGTGATCCCAATGACATCTATAAATTTGAAAAAAAAAAAGGATATAAAGCTTCTACGTGTTTACATCTTAAGAAGGTTACAAGATGGTTACAACCCGTAAGCATAAATTTAAAGAGAAGTCTAGTATGATATCATCTCTTTCCACAGCAGATTACTGGCCATTGACCAAGCAAGCGTCTTTCAGGCTTACGGTTGCATAATGGCAGAAACTATAGCAGAACAGCGAAATTTAGTCTAAAAGGTTTTTTTCCTGAGAAAGAGGTGTGGTACGGGAAGAACAGAGGGACTTTTTCTTCAGGAGCTTTCACAAGATTTTGGGACGATAACAGCACCCTGGATTTCAACACCACATATAATAAAGAGATACAGACGCTGCCTAAGCCGAAAGCCAAGCAGCAGCACACCATCGGCTTCGCTCACACAGAAACTGGGGCACGGGAGGGGGACAGGGTTTAACCAGGTCTCTCGGGGAAGGGGTCTCACATCAATCAAACTCCTCTGCCGAGAAGCATTAGCGTATAACACCGAGAAGAAAAATTACAAGTCTCCCTCTCTCAAGCAGAGAAGTGAAATGATTGAGTTGCATCAGATTAGGTTTACAAACACCACATGAAAATAATCCCCAAAAGAAGAAAGAACTCAGCAGACTCTTAAACTAAACTACGTGAATACCGTGAATACATAAACTTCTGATTATTTTTTTTTTTGCCATTGGAGTTTCCACATAAACAACATCTGCAAAACGTCTCACGGGAAAGTGGTTTTTATCCTTTGAGTAGAACGACTGAGCAGCAGCAAGACACAACAGCAGCAAAACAAGAGTTACAAGCTATTTCCACCACCCACCAATGCAAAGAATGCTAGTGATTTAATATAAAAGCCAAAATATAATACTGCATTCAAAGGTTCATAAAAAAAAAAATCTATTTTTTTCCTACAAAACAGTGGGGGGGAAAAAAATATGCAGAGATCCAGTTTTGTCCTGCCAATTCCATGCACAGAGAAATTAAGCTGACAAGATGTATTGGCCCTTAAATTCTAATGTACAGGAGCAGGAAACAACATTTCATCAACTACAGACTGATCTATAGAATTGAAAGCATTTTATTTTTATCTGATGCTTTTTCATTAGAGAAGCTATTGAAATGCATCGTGCAGAATGTGTTATTTTCTTCTATCAAAGCAATTTGCCAGAAAGCCTACTCTTCAGTGAAGTATAGTTTTTGACGTGTAGCAAATGACACACTACACATTACAGCTTGAGTTGAAAAAGCCTTCCAGTTTTCACTCCTAAGGAAAATAAGTGGTCCAGGTTTAGAAAAAAAAATACACAAACTACATTTCTAAGTCGCCCTATGCACACTGGCAACCACATACTATGTTTTTTTCCAATCAAATCAGATACGCTAAATATGCAACAGAAGGCACTCAGGATCTAAACAGGAGAAGGAATTATTTCAGCAAGTTAAGAGCCACACTCCACCACTGGCCAGATACAAAGACCTTCCTTTTGAGACTGAAGGGCGCAGCTCTTTAATTTGTCTTGTAAAGCAGAAGCGGTGAGAAGCATGCTGACAGCTCAAAATTGCTGTTCTGTGGGAAAAGAGCCACATCTGCCAAGAAAGGCCAGAGAGACCTCAAGATTGTGGAAAACCACCAGCAGCTTCATAGTACACAGCCTGCTCCTCCAGTACATCCCACCAGGCTGGCTCATCCTGCAGAAAGGGCGAGAGCAGAAGAGGGAATGGGGGAGGCAGCAGAAAGGAAGGAGCAGAGTGTAAAGAAAAGGGGGGGGGGGGGGGGGGAACAAAATAAAAAAAAAGTTTGCAAGGGCAGTCGAGAATTCGGCACAGAAGGGACAGGAGAGGAAACAAAGAATTAGAAACACAAGGCAGACAGAGCTGTTTAGGTCAGAGGAAGTAAGCAAGATCCTGGGACATCAAGGACGGGGGAGGATGGGAAAGTATGAACATGCGGGGCAAGGAACCTGAGACACCAGCGGTAACGGCAGAGAGAAAGGTCGCTGTCAACACAAGCACGAGTTCTCCATCACGTAATCAGGGAAGGGAGGGAAGAAGGGATCCAGCAGAGCAGTCAAGGAGAGCTGGGGAAAGAATCAGAGCACTGACATGGGAAATTAAAAGGATCCCCGTGCAGTCACAAAAGGATACATGTTACTGTACAAACAAAAATGATTAACTTAGATTCCTGAGAGGCTGACAGGTATGGCTTCAGAAAAGAATGTATTTGTAGGGAAAAGGGGGTCAGAGAACCTGAGTTCGTGGTCCACATATGCGTTAATGCACAAGGGAGCAAACAAGGGGAGGAGTAGGAATAATGCGGGCAAAGACATCTCCCTCTGCTTCCTGGACATCTCTTTTCAGATGTTTTCCAGAGGAACCCTTCCTACCCCTCGCCCCTTAGAAAAAAGGTGACGAATTCTACCATACCTTTTGGTCAGCCAACACAACAAAAATAAAACCAACAAAATAATTCTTTCAAAAAAATTCATGTGTATTTCTTGTTTCTCCTGTCCTGAGGACGCTTCAGATGACTCTCATAACGTGCAACGCCGCAATATTGCTGGGTCTTTCTGCTAGTCCTTTCCCATCGAGACGCTACAGCAATTCTTTAAGTTGTCTTCTGTCTTTTGAGGGGGTTCTTGTGTGTGTTTCTTTTGTTGGGGTTTTTTTGATAACGCCCTAACATAGGTCATGCTCTACTGTCCTCTGGAATAATAGAGGCTTTAAGTACGCCAGCAAAGAGTGCAGATTAAACAAAGCCTAAGACTACTACCGTACCTCAAAATGAAGGGTTTAGAGTGAATTAAAGTATATTCTTTCAGTGGTGTGTTGGAGCAAGCCGGCCAAAGCACACTTTTCATAGCTACTTAATAAAACTGGGGCAGGGAGAAACAGGGGCGAAGGGGGGAAGCGTGTGCATCCAACACAAGTTGCCCCATCGACTTGAGGAAAGTGCAGCGAGTTCATGTATTCCAACACGCCACTTGCTGATATTTATCTGCCTCAGAAAGCTTAACGTTTGAAGGGATGGAAAAAAAAAAAACACCAAAACTGTGCAAGTGGAAGGAAAGCAGATGTCTGGAGATAAAACCATCATGGGTGTCTCAGAGTTGCCACATGGCAAAGCTGGGAAAAGAACTCACCAGTATCTGCTTTGGTTTCAGAGAAGTATTACAAGACCTCCCGCCTGCTGCAACAGCCGTTTCAGACCGCGCGTGCCCACACTGGGAAGACGAGGTCTGAACTACCAGTGTATAGAATGAAGAGCAGGGCAGCAGAGTTGGGGTCCTCCTCCTCCATTCCAACCACTGCAACTTCTGCTGCAAGTCACTGAGTCTCCAGGGCGACTGTTCGCTATTTGAAGGGGAGCCTTCACAGCAGCAATTTCCTAAGGAGGATCACAACCATCTCAGTGACACAAACACCTTATCGGTGTCACGGGATGTATTACAGCATCAGCACAGCCCACAGATGATTCATCAGGAATCAGAACAGATCACTGTGAACTTCAGGACTTCATCAAGTATGACAAAACATCTAACGAGCCGGCCACTGAGAGTTAAACAAGTCTCCTGACTTGCTTAGGCCTGAACTGAGCCCAAAACCAGTTTGATTTTGCGTTACTGCCTTTATGCACATAGAGAAGAAACCTAATGGAGGTAAGGTAAGACTAACATAATGCATTACACTAGATTAGGGGCATAAGGCCCACTAAGATCTATGCTGACCTAACATGTTGTTTGTTAATTATCCGCCCTAATGATTTCCCTCACGTTTTCTCTGCAAGAGGTATGGTGTACCCCTGCTTTTTGTACTTACTTCCAATTCTGTATCTGTAGTTTGCATCCACACTACCCTTTTCATAGAGAGGGGAATGCACAGTGTACCCTGTAGCTACCTTCCAAGGAGAGATCTTCCACTATCCTCCTCAGCCAGATTCCTATAGCAGAACTTTCGAAAACTATTTGCTGGTAGAAATTTTAAACAAGGCTCTCCCCCATTCACAACCAGGACTGCAGCTGTATTTTTGTACCCGAAACTCCTAGAGAGTCAACACTCAGCTCTGAGATGATGGCACTATATTCCATTTATCAGAAAACATTAATAAGGAACTGACAAGAAAAGTTCATAGGTCCATGCAGGAAGCCCTAATAAAAATGCCTTCCTGCGTTGCTGACAAGGCTTGAAGTACTCAAGGACAGATCCTACAAGCATGTCTCTGCGGTTGTATTTCATTGGATTCCTCCTAGTCCAGCTAAAAACCCACAAACGTACTCTGACAGTATATTTAGGCACTCGTGTAATCTGATCCATGCACATAAAAAAAAAAAATAATCTTTCTAACTTCAACTTTTGCTTGATTCCACTGCAATGCCAAGGAGCCTGGGCTGCTGCTTGGTTGTTTTTTTTTTTTACCCCCTCAGCTATTTTTTATATGTATGGGACTTAATACGTACTCACATGTAAGTAATGGGACGAAGTGGTCTTTTTAGCCATCACGCACAAAAAAGGGCTATTTCATATATTTCAAGGAAGAGGAGAAACAATTAACAGCTGCACTCTATTTACAGAAATAAATAGCATATCATACCATGAATAACAGACATCATCGTTTACATTTGTACACGACACCCAGTTTGTGGGGGATTTATTATTTTCTTAAAAAAAACAGAGCGCCATAGGCCGCAAAGGGATTTCAGTCACAAGCGCATTCAGTAGCCCTGCAATAAGAAGTGCACCAGCCTGAAAGCCAACACTAAGAAGAAAAGTCTAGTACGAAAAGAAAGAGACTCCTGAGTCTAGTCTGCGCACAAAGCCAGCAGAAACTGCTGGAAGTAAAAATAGCACCCACACGGAGGCTATGTAAACCAGTTTTGCTCCACTTCAGAAGGATAAAGAGCTCACTCACAACAAGATGCAAACCTGCGCCTAGGAGTTTCAAAAGAAAAAGCCAAATTCAATACATCAGTTCAAGTGAACATCTTTACTACCGTCTATAGGAAAACTTCTCCACCATGACGACTTTTACCACCTCAAGTGAAAAAGCAGTTTATGTGAGAGAACTGAGTCTGGAAAAAAAGAAAAGTAAGCCTGTTTAAGCTTTGCTATGAACAGACCAACTTTGATTCAGGTGGAAACAAAGGTGCTTTTGAAAATTTCTTTGGCTAGTGAGTTCAGTTTCTTGGATTCCAAGTTAGTAAGAGTTCACACAGTTTTAAGGCGCAGCTTCCAGATAACACTTCCCCTCCAGTGTCAAACTCTACCAGCCACAACTCACAAAGGCTTCTGAGGTGTCCAAAGTTTAAAGAGGAAACACGGAAAAATGCCCTTGGTTCATCAAGTCAAAAGTCGAGCGCACCTCCCACTCGCTCCGTATCCGAGGGGTCAAACGGTGCCTCCCTGGAATCACCCCCATGGAGCTTCTCTAGCAAAATCAGCAAGCGCCAGCCGGGGCAGTCACGCTGGCGGGTACCACCTCGACCTCTCAAAACCACATTTAGTTGAAAGTGAATTTACCTTGTGACAGTACAACCAAAAAAGCATTACGCGCAGAAGTCTGGCTAGGTGTTTCATGCGAGAAGCAAAACACTAACAACTGTGCGGGACTTAACTCGGAGAAGAAAAAAAAAAAAACAAAAAAGAAGGAGAAAAAAAAACAGACAAAAAAACCCCCAAAAAGCTTATTCGCCTCTCGTGTTTTGCATGAGGAAGTTTCCAGGAGTGGAAGGCAGAAACGAGAAGGCTGTTCTCTGCGAGAGGGTTTTGGGTTTTTTCCCATGTACAGCGCAGATAGTATCTATCGAAAGGGGGGAAAAAGGGGAGGGAGTAATACCCTCCAAGGTCTCGTAATTCCGATGACGTGAATGTTAATCACGACATATATTCACATCCCGTGACTCCGGCCCTAACCCCTCTGCCCTCCAAAAACTACTTTCCCCCCCCCCTCCCCCCCCGGGAAAGCCGCAATTCGACGGGTTTTGGCCCCCGAAAGCTCATTTACCATCAAACACCGCCGAAAGGCAGAACGCCCACCCCCGACCCCGGCTCTCCCTTTAACTCCTGGGGTCACCACCGCAGCCTGCCGGCCCCACACCGCCCCACACCGCCCGGGGCCGGCGGCGACCGGGATGTCACACCACCACCGCCACCACATCCAGCAGCCCCTCACCGCAGCCTCGGGGCGGCCGCCGGAGCGGGGGGGGGGGGGGGTGGCCGGGAGCTCGGCGGGCACCTGCCGGGCGGCAGCGGGGGCTGGGACCGGCCCGGCCCCGGTACCGGGCGGGATGGGGGGGGTGGGGGGGGGTCGCCCCGCCATGCCCCGCTCACCTTGGGCAGTTCGCGGAGCTGGTTGGCGTCCAGCAGGAGCTCCTCCAGGCTGCGGCTGTAGCGGTAGATCTCCTCGGGCACGGCGGCCAGCGAGCAGTGCCGCTTGTCGATGGACTCCACATGGCGGTTGCACCGCCACAGGGGGATGCAGTGGAACATCGCCCCGACGGGGGTACGGGGGGGGCGGGGAGGGGGGGGGGGGGAGCCGCGGGGCGGGCGGCGCCACCGCTCACCGCCGCCCCCTCCTCCTCCTCCTCCTCCTCCTCCTCCTCCTCCTCCTCTCCCCCGCCGGCCGCAGCAGCCGCTGCCCGCTCCGCCGCCGCGCAGCGCAGGTCCCGGCCAGCCGGCGGCAACCCGCATCCAGCGCGCCGGCGGCGGCAAGCGAGCCCCGGAGCGAGCGCGGCGGCCCCGGGAGAACAATGAAGCGGGAGCCGGAGTGGTAGTGGTGGTGGCGGTGGGGACACCCCGCTGTCCCTCCCTTTCCCCCCCCGCCCCTCTTACTGCTCCCCGGCGGGCCGCTGCCCTCCCCGCAGGGGCATGGCGGGGCGCCGGGCGCAGCGCCGCTGCTGCTGCTGGCGGCCGCCGCGCATTCCCGCGCCTGACCCGGAACACGGGCGGCCTCTCCCCCTCCCTCTCCCTTCTCCCTCTCCCTCCCTTCCCCTCCCCTCCTCCCCGTCCCGGCTGACATCAGCGGGGCCGGGCCCTACCGCCCCGCCCCGGCCCCGCTGCCGCTCCCGGCCCGCCCGGGGGAGGCGGTCAGACACCCTCGGCGCTGCCCCCCCCCGCGGCGCCTCAGCTGAGGAGTTTCCCCCGTCCGGGAGTCTGAAGCCCTGCGCGGGGGCAGGGGGGATGCTGTGCCCGGGGGCTGGGGGGGGAAGCGGGGTGCTGGGAGGGGGTCCCCCCCACACACACACCCCCCCGGTAGCCGCCGGGGCCGGTTTGCCGTCGCGGGCCGGGGTCCGCCCGCGGTCGGGCGGGGAAAGGCGGCGGGGAATGCGGTGTGGGCCGCTCGTTGGAGCTCCTTCCCGAGGTGGTGGTCCCTACCTGAGGTGCTGCCCATCGCCCGGCGGGAACGCCCCCGCTGGCATCGCCTCTGCGGGTGTTGGAGCGCGGCGCTGCCTGGAAAGTAATGTTATAAAAATACATGGAGCGCTGTCTGGGTACCGTGGCCGTGGAGGATGTTTTTCCTCTCAGGCTACATTGCTGTGGCATCAAAAAAAAAACCAAAACATCAATATACTATCCTCAAGGCTTTCTGAAATCAGGTGGTTGGGTTTTTTTTTAAATAATTTTTAAATTTTCTTTTTAAAAAGTCCACTTTCAGAAGGGTTAGCAAAGGTAAATACACCCCCATGCCAGGCTCCAGCATCCCTACGCCTCGTACCTGGGCGAGCGGTGCGATGCACTGAGCTCTTGCAGCAAAACACAGCCTCCGAGGCTCTCCCCTCTCTGCACAACAGCAATTTTGTCGTCTACACGGTGACATCAAATACTTTTGAAAACGGGCACTGAACGTCGGAGCCGCTCTTGAGATATTGCTGATTTCTTGTGTAATTATAACTGGGCGCAGACACAGGAATAGGGGAGAGGGGGAAAGTTGTAGTCTCCTCTGTTCTCCGATCCCTGCACGGTACCGACAATCTTGAAAAAGTTGCAGTGTATTTATTGTTGGTTTTTCTTAAATCAGCTGATAAATCTTGCGAGCTATGCTTGTTTAATTTCTGTGGGAATTGCAGTGATCTGCCTATTTTGGTGTTTTAAAAAGGATGCTTGTGTGCTTTGCTGACCTACAAAACAAGAAAGTTTCAAAATGTTACCATTTTCCTACACGTACCTTAAAAAAATCAGGCAGAACCAACAGTTTCTTTCTTCAATCCATATACCCAGTAATTACAAAAAAAAAAAAAAATGTGGAACCTCCCAACGTGTCTAAATAAAGTATGTAAAGAAACCTGCTAGCCCAGGGGGAAAGAACTGTAAATATTGCTGACTTGATAACAACTGAACTGAAGTGGTTTTTCGCAAAGCCACAGGAAACTTCTGACCGTACCACGATTCAGAAACGGGTGTTGGAGAGAAAGTGTCAGCATTTCGCCTCAGAGGACCGTAACTGGGTTTCCAACATCATTTTCATCCCCTACAAGTGTACGAACTGTTTACAGCGCACGCGAAAAGAAAGCTGCGATTGATCTTTTTTCATCCCGCACTTGAAAGGGAGATGATTACCGAATGGTATTCTGAGCAGGGCGTGGACATCAGTGTTCTCAATGGGCCTGCAATATTTCCAGGCAAAGATTTTCTCGGCTCCTGCAGTACCCACGGAGGGAGCGTTCATAAACCTGTTCACGTGTGCTTGGAAACGGGGCGGGCACGCACCGTACCAGCGCTCTCAGGCCTTCCCAGCCCCGGGGCAGGAGATTAGATAACTACAAGACAGGAGAAAACCAAACAAATGTGTTGTGCGCCGGCCCAGAGCTTGGCCAAGGCGGGCATGCGGGAGGCTGACCAGCAGATCTCAGAGGTGAAGATGAGGAGGACCGTCACCGTCGCTCTTGGTGGGTCCCAGCCAGTGACCAGCTGGGCACTGGTGATGCACTTCTTCCAGCTGCTGGTGAGGCTGGTCCTCCTTGGAGGCAAGCAGAAGGGCCAGGTTCAGAAAATGGAGCTTCTCATGGCAGCTCCAACCCAAGCTCTGACACAGGAGGTCTCAAATCAGATGAAGGGAACATGGTGCTCTCAGCAGAGACCAGCCGAGACCTGCTACCAAGACTGCCTCGCCTCAGTTCAGCGACCATTACAGCTCCTTGGTGCCTTTCTTCCTAGGGAACCCTTTGGAGAAGCGGGCTGCAGGGCAGCTGTGCGGCAGGGCAGGTGCGTCGGGGAGGGCTGTGGCTGACTGCCCCCAGTACGCACAGGATGTGCAGTTCTGTATAGGACTGCATCGTAGGGATGGGCTGGTGTGAAAGCATTTGAAATGGAAGAACAATATGCCTTGCTCAATTGCCAAAGCGGAGGGTGAACAGGTTGACTCCTGAGCACCAGCTCTTAAGAACAGGCTTGTGAGTGTCACTTCAGGACCTGAAGATACCCTGCACATCTCCTGCTCGGCCGGAAGCATCTACATTGTCCCACAGCGGAGCCTGACACCAGCAACCAGCTCCAGTGGTGACCACTGTGGGAGGGCTTTCATGCCAGCCTGTGGTGCTCTCTGTCCCACCGTCTTCTGTGCTGTTTGGGAGAAATGCCCAGCACACCCTCCAGGCTCTGGAGGGCTTCAGATCCCGGCACACTGATCTGTTTCGGAGGCTTATAAACAGTTTGAGCCTTTCTTGCATGACACGGACACGAAATCTGGCATGAGGTGTCACTTCTGCAGATGCTGTCGTGTCTCATGACTAGGTCTCACTGTGACAAGTCTGGACAGTAAAAGGAGGGTGACAGTGACTGTGGGGTGAGCCTGGGTACATTAATGAAGAATGAGGCAAGCTATTTGCATGCTTCTCATGAGTGTCAGGGAGTCCAGGGGACAGAGTGACCGCAAGAGAGCTTCATACTTCTTTATGACGTCTGCCTTCACCAGCTGACACTCAAAGTGAGGATAAAGAGCTGTTTGCCCTTCTCTGAGATGGACACGTACTGTTGTAGGGTCTTTGATAAAATCCTTGGCAGCTTAGGACATCAAATCAGTGCCAGTGGCCCTGGTCCACTGCACACCTGAAGATACAGCCTGAGGCTATGGTATGGAAATAGGCGTTAAGGAGGCCAAGAGGTAAACCAGTGCCTTTGTTGAGGAAATAGTACTCTCGCAGCTAAAAGCATCATCCTGAGCAAATAAACTTGGTCAGCTTTGGTCAGTGTAATGAGTTACTAGTCTCTATTGTTCTGCTGCACCAAGAAATAGCAGCAATAAAAAGACCCTTCCCTAAACCAAGAGGAGACCAATTCCATACCCTGTGTGGCCGGAAGAAGAGTGACCTCATGTCAGGGCAAGTTTTGGTGGGAGAGGTCTTTGAAAAGGGGTGGGAAAAGAGAATTGTGATACAGTAGAGTAACTGGAAGCTTTAACCAGGCACGCAGGAGAAGTTGCGAGCGAGCAGAGGAGGACAGCAAATCGCCAGGGTTCGTACTAGCACATACCTGACAAACTTCTTACTTGGGGCAGTTGTGTCCCCCAGGGGTAGGAGTATTGCCCTCTCTGATAGCAGCAGTCCTGCTGCGGTACACATTTCCAGGGTAAGCCAAGGTGTGGCTCGCACGCAGAAGGAAATAAGGTCTGTTGCTCTCCCAGTTCTGCAGGGGATTACCTGGCTCCAAACCGCCATTTGATAATCATTTGGTCTGCTATAGCTTCTTTTTTTTTTTTTCTTTGAGCATTGTTATTGAAATCTTTCCATTTCAACTTTTTTTCCCCTCTTTTTAGTACTTCTAAAAGTATGGTAGTACTTTTATATACTGGTTGGCTGAATTTTAGTTACTTGGGACAGCTTAATTTTATTTTTAAGACTCTCCCAACAATGCCAGGGGCCTTTATGCTGTAAGAAATCTTAAAAGAGGTAACGCCACTACCTCTTTTGGTAGAGCAATTAATGCATCTCAGGAGGAGCTTCACGCTTCTTTCCTGGCAAGCTGCTTTCTTCAGCCTCAGGTGGACAAGGTCAGACTTCTACCAGCTCCGCTTCAGAGGGGCACAGATGAAGTCTGCTCTCGACGCGATGCCACAGTTCCTATTTCTTTCTTCCGTTCACACGGTGATCGGGAGACGCGCCTCAGGCTTTGTGGCAGTCGCCGTTGCCCCGTTAAACAGCGTTAAGCTGCATGTAAACAAAGCAGAATTCCTCACCAAAGACATTCTTCTTCCAAGGAGGATTTACTGTTGAGAGGCGGTTGCACGCCAGTTATTCGCAGCACACGCACAGCAGGCTGGGAGCAGGCTGGGAGCAGGCTGGGAGCAGGCTGTCCTGCACGGGATTGCCGGCGGGGATGTGTTGCGTGGGAGGCATCACCCTGCTGAACAGGCCAGTGCTCCCAGGGCTCTCTGTTGGGGGTGACAGCGGGGGTACCAGTTACACACACCGTCACATCGTAGTTGAAATTTGGGAGGCAGGTCATGACTGAAAAATTAATGTCTTCTCGGCTACCGAACAAAGAGCCATCCTCCAGTCACTGCCAGTCTGGTCCGGGGATGTAGCCAAGAACTTCAGTGCCGAAAATCTCTATTTCTCTTTCTGGATACCATCATCCCGCGTGCTCCCAAACGGAAAATTAGTTTTATGTTACTTTTAAGGAATTCAGACAATGAAATGTAAAATATAGATAAGGCTGGGCTGATCTCAGGAGTATTCCTGGAAGTCAGTGTTTGAAAGAAGCGAGAGCAAGGTCACGCTGCAGCGCTCCCTCCTTGGCACGGCTCGGACAGGCTCCTTTCTGGCTTGGCAAAAGGCGAGTCAAGCAAACAATGCCGAGTTTTAAGTTGAGATTCTTATAAAAAGGCCCGAAAGCGAGGATATCCATGGGTTTGGGTGAGCGCAGAGGAGGGTTAGTGCTGCTACAAATAAAGCAGTGATAGTCAGAATCAGACCTTGACAGTAAAATACATTGTGGGGTAGGACAGAGGGGGGAACAGATGGACACAGATTTTATCATCAGCACAGTTCAAGTAGTTTATAAAGCCCATAGTTCAAAACCCACTTAAATTAACACTAGGAAAAATAGAATAAATAAAAATAACTATAAAAATCAAGCAGGCCAAGTTCTTGAAACTTGTTCTGCATTCACGACTCCTTCCCTCCCCCAGCCGTATTTCTCGAGCCTCATTAGCGAGAAAGAGATGCAATTACAGGGCACAGAGAAGCCGGGACAAAACAAGAAGAGTGTGAAGAAGGGAAAAAGACCCAAGTACTACAGGCAATAGCACCAGTTTGGGGGGATAATAATCTAACCAGGCCCGATTGCTGCTGGAAGAGTAGTTACCCACCTCTCTGACCAAATTAAACGGGAATGCTGCTGGACCCGCAGTAACCGTACTCCAGCCTGCAGAGCTGCTGAGAGCCAGGCCTGGCAGGCCGCTGGAGTTAATTAGTGCTGACATACTTCTCTTCTCTCAGTTTTGCTGGTGGAGGGCTCCGGTCACATTTACTCTTCATTTTTTATTTAAATTGTTTGGAAGGGGGTTGTAAAAGCAGCGGGGTAGGTGTGACCATAAAGGGTTCCCTTATTGATTACAGAGCTACAAACACAGTTACGAATTGTGGTTACAGCATCACAAATGCCATATCCACAAAGTTTCTGTATGTCTGAAATAACTGATACGGAACAATATTAACGTCTTATTAGCATAAAGACACAGCTAAGAGTTGCAATGAACTATTATAGCCGTAATACCAAGCCACGTGCTCGTGGCAGCGCATTTAACGCATTCGCCGTGGTTTTACAGCGTTATAAATAGCAATCAGGGTGAGCAAAAGCTGCAGCATCTCTTCGCCTCTCCACCCCCACCCCCAAACAAATCTCTCACGATAACGTCAGCTTTTATTTGAACACAATGAGCTGTAATCACATGAGGTATTACTCTGATTTAATCCTATTTGCTTCAGTTTGGTTTGCAAGGAGTGGCCAGTAATATGAGGTTGCATTGTGTCCTATGGTTTCTTATTTCACACCAACTTTCAAGGGCTGACACCCATCATCTTCTTTGGCCAGAAGAACAAAGCGATGGGTTCTGGCAGGTAAGGAGAAGAGATTTTCCAGTGGCTTGAATGGTTTTTTTCCCTTCTTCCTTCTTTTTTCCCCTCCCAGTTGCTGGACTGGCTGTCAACAGCTGATGAATAGATTCTGAGCCCCAAGTATTTTTTCAGGTTGTTGCTATTTTCAGCTGGTCCAATACAACCAGACACAACCTCTTGCAGCAAATTTTGCTCCTCCAACCACAGTGAAGAGAACAAGCAGAGACACGAATTCAGGTCTGTGTTTATTTTTTCGAATCAACATCATGATGTAGCTAAATACCACTTGACTGCGCGTAGCTTGGTGCTCTATTTCCCATGGCCAACAGAGACAACCACGCTGCCGGGTTTGGCATGAAATGAAAAGGCAGATACCAGCACGAGGTAGGTCACCCTGCCTATCAATCAGCCCAGCCTGGGGATTTTGGTAGGCATTAAGCCGCACCTTCGTTTCGTGCCGTTTCACGATCTTTATCCTCTGGATGAGGAGAGACCGGCAGCTTGCAGTGGGCTCTGAGCCAGGCTGCGCTCAGCATCGCGAGGGTCAGGAGGAGACACCATCTCTCTTGGGGGAGAAGGGCTGCTGCGGACTTGCACCAGCGCAAGGGCAGCAACGAGGACCATCGCTCTGTGTGTCGAGAACTCCTACCTGGAGCATCCTTACGGCCATCATTTCGGGTACCGATTGATGGACCTGGAGAATGTTTTACTGATGGGGAGCAGAAGCAGCTAGCACTGGGGCTAACAGAAATTTGAGAACAATGAAAAATATTTGGACTGGTTCATAATTTTTTCAAAACTTTTTTTTTTTTTTTTTTTTGACATGTGGTTCCTAATTTCGTTCTTCCTCTCATCTTAGCTGGAAGGGAAGTTTAAGGCCCGTAGAGTAATCAAACAGGGTCTTAGCTACAATTACACACACATGCAATTCCACATTTGGTATTCATAAATGCAAGTTTAATGTTGAGTCTACTCTTCACTAATTTCCTATTATAGTTATTTAGCTCATATAACGCATGTTAATTAGACAGTTGTACTTCAGTGACTTTTGCCATAGAAGATTTTTTTTCTTCAAATTATAGAATACCATGTTAGAAAAGTGTTATTGATCCTCAGGAAAAAGAATGAGAAAATTTCTGACATTTCTCATTAGAGCAAGAGGAACTTATAGACGGTGAAAGTTGCTTATTTAAGGAATCAGACCCAGGATAAAGGAAATATAACTGGAATTTATTTGGACTGCCAAATGGAAAAATTGTAGTAAGCAGTTGCACCAGGTAAAACATTTTTTCTTCCGTTAATTGTGTCACAGTAACAACTGGCGTTAAAACCAGACGTCTGAATCCAGTGAGCTACCAGGTATGATGTAACTGTTCAGTGAGAAGCACAGTTGTCTTCAGAATTAAATACCTTTCTGAAGAGACATTATGCTGAGTACTGAAAGGTAAGCTAGCAACTTAGGACATATATGCAATAGCTCGATCTTCTAGTTAGAAAAAAATATAGTTTAAGAAAATGTCCAACATTAAAAAATAAATAAAATAGAAAAATGACTGCCTATACAGCTGATAACAAAATCAGCTGATAACAAAAATTGTGTGTCCAGGTCACAGCATTTATTAACCAGCTACCCAGTTCTGTAAAGCCTGTGCTACACTTGTCACAAATGATGGTTTTCAAAAGAATTTAGGTCAAGTAAACACTTGGCAAACAGACAGACTGTGGTGAACTGGAAGTTCATGCAGGCACCTTAGAAGCTCTGCGGGCCAACAGAAGGAGTAAATGGAAAGCAAAATGGGCTGGAGCGTGACCCTGGCACACCTTTAGCCAAATCCCAACTGCAAGGAACTCCTACCAGCCCAGCAGTTGGACTAGATGATCATTGTAGGTCCCTTCCAACTGAACTATCCTATCCTATCCTATCCTATCCCATCCCATCCCATCCCATCCCATCCCATCCCATCCCATCCCTTTTTATGAGAGAAGAGGTTTTGCCAGGTACCCATCAATGTGCTCACTTAAGACTGTTTTGTACTTGAAGAAAGTACTTGAATTAATTTGATTACGCGCACATCTGAGATGACTGCAAACATTTGAAAATGTGTGGACCACAAAAGAATCTGGTGATCCTGTTGGACGCAAATCTGAAAAATAGGCTTCTTCCAGCTGATACCAGTGGCGCAAAACACATCTGGTCTGGCCCATTGGTGGGAATCCTTGCACGGAAGCACCATCACCCACCGTGAATACTGCTCAGCTTTCATTACAAAATGCCCACTATTTCTTCAGCCAGCACGCAAACGCACATCTTGAGCCTGGACATTTTATTCAAGTTTTTCACTCTGTATTTCCATTTTCAGTTTTTAACGCTTCATCCAGACACCCCGCAGAGGCGTCGACCAACAGCAGGCCAGACGAGGGCGAAAGGGAAACCCCGTCTGCTTTGGCATGCTCGTTGCAGCCACATCGTTGGCAAGAAGCAGCTTGTAATTTTGCAGCCTACACATCCACACCGCCTTGCTGCGCGTGGCGCCGGGCTCTCCCAGCTCACGGCACAGGTTGGACTTCTCGTCCACCTGAAATCCCACTCCTTTGTCGTGGGCTCGCTTGGTTTAGGCCGTTCCCATCCGCCAGAGCTTTCAGGTTTAGGAGCTGTACAGATGGGGTTGTCCCTGGGTGGAAATGCTGCTGGGATGCGGGCTCCCCCACAGAAACAGAGCCCACTCAGGGCCGCTTTTTCCCCAACTTTCCCAATACGGCCACACTCATCCTGTGGAAAATGGTCTCTTCCCAGCAGGAAGGACAAGCTGCCCCGGAGCAAAATCTCAGCAGAAATCTGATCCCAGGATACAGATGTTGGACCTAATGCAGATCTGGCTGGATGATGCAGTTTTTCCTCAATTCTTTTGTCTCATTTTTCCCCCCTGTCCGTCTCCTACAGGACTCACATGAGATCACAACGTTTATTTTCCAGAGGGTGGGAAGCCCTATGCTATAATCTGAATTAATCTCAGGGTTGCAAACTGAAAAGAGAGAAAGGTGAGAGGACACGAACAGCTACAAATGAAGCCAAAAAAAAAAAAAAAAAAACAAAACAAAACAAGTATCTTGGTTTTTCTAGCTCCTGGAGACACACTGTAAACACCGAACAGGGCAGGTTCTCCTCCCGCACACAATACCCAACCGCTGCAGGTTTCCTGTCTTTGCTTCCCTGCTAACCTTCCTCAGCCGAAATCCCTCCCGCCCGGCTGAAAACAAAGCCCCTTTCTTTACGGTTGGAAACCTCCCTAGGAAGCAGAAGGGCACCTTTTCTCCTTCTGTCATCAGGAGCGATGGGAAGAGCTGATAATCTCCATCGTAAGCTGGCCCAGTACTTCCTTTTGTAAGATCTAGTTTCTACTTGCTTGCAACTTCCTCAGACTTCAACTGTCAGGATAATGTTTTCTACTTTGTAAGTCTGACTCAGATTCGGGTATTTTAAAGAAGTTTTCAGCTAAAACGATCAGCTGGTTCTGAGAACACGCTTACCAGAAAATACATTATGCCGTACCTTGAAAAGATGCACAGTAATTTTGCCACTGTGATCATTTACTTTGGGGAAAAAAGAAAGAAAAAAAAAAAAAGAGTCCTTTTAGCAGAAGGGGTCACTTAGCAGAGAGATCAGTCTCCTGTCACCGGTGTGCCTCTTGCTGCCACAGCCATGATACTTGTCCAAGATTTCTCTGAAAAAAAAATAAAAATCAATTCACACAGGCTCAGCAGCATGCGCACCTAACAAGCCCAATGCTTAGCAGCTAAAAATCCACCAAATCCTCTGTGGACTCGGTCAGCTCTGTGCCCCCAAGAGCGGCAGGAGGGCTGGGGGAGCCCGGGGATCCGCCTGTCCGCGCTGGGGCAGAGGGAGAAGGGGGCTGCCTCCACCGAGGACGGGGCACGACGTGAGGGGACGCAAGGGACAGGGGCCGTGGGGGGCAGCAGCAGGGGAGGAGTGGAAGGGAGGGGGGCAGAAGGGGAGGCGGCAGTCCCCAGAGGCACAGACCCCAAAATGCCCTCGAGAGCTGGACCCCAAGGCAGACATCAGCGATTCCTTCCTGGGAAAGGGGACAACCTGGGTCTGCTGGTGGCAGTGGGGGCTGCCACCCCCCAGAACTGGGTTTCCAGCAGTGGGTGACGTCCTGGGACACGTCCCAAGGCCCTTCCCTGCAGCGGGGTCCCAGCAGGATCCTGCAGCCGGGACGTGCCCCAGATCATGGGATACGCTCTACTGCAAAGACGTCCCACCAGCCCGGTGGTGGAGCAGAGGAGACCTTGCAATGCGCTCCTTGCAAGCACTGGCCGGAGCAAGGTGCCGGTTCATTAACCAGCTGAAGCAAAAATGAAATTCCTCGCAGATCTGTCATTAGCATAGCAGGAATTTTTCTCGATATAGGGAATAAAGGCGCATGACCCGTAGCCTGGTGTGGCTGCACAGTCGGTGATCTGGGACACGGAGCACCAAACAGGGGAGAGTCACAATATGTCTGCTCAGCCTTGTCCCATATTATAGCATCTCAGCCAAAAAAAAAAAAAAAAAAAAAAAGGCTTATTTTGAGCTCAGCCTTACAGGCTGCATCCACGCTGCTTATTTTGAGGCAGATTTGTTGCCCATGCAAGCTACTTACTTTGGGGACTGCTGCCATTTCTCAAGAGGCAAATCCTGGCTGCACCCTGAGCTTTTAAAGGGCTCTGCTCTTCTCTAACGATCTGTGTAACAGTTCAGCAGCTTCCATCTGTCCTGTCAGGCCTTCTCTTGGCATCCAGCAGAAAAAAAAACCCATGGCCTCAGCTCATTCCTAGAAGGGACCGAGCGTTGCCCGCTTGATGAGCAGATCTATTTGCAGGCAGTCTGAGTACAAGCTGCTTAAAAGGAAAATGTGCGCACAGGGATAAGGTTTCCCAGCCTACGTGAATGCAGATGTATCTGTAAACAGACATAGATCAATTATTGATTTTAATTTGAGCTGCATCTGGGCTTTTGTACTGCGGAAGCAAAATCCTCTGTGTTTGCTGTAAATCTAGGGTTTGCTGCTTGCAAAACCTTTAATCTCTTTTCAGCACTCCAAGTCAAATCTCCAGTTTTGCAATGACTACAAGCGGTGTCCCACATTTCCCGAAGAGCTCTTCAAGAGTCGGAAGAAGAAAAAGTAGGTAGATCCCCCAAAATCATGGTGGGCTTCAGCTCTCCTGGGATGACCACGAGCACCAGAGGGAAAAGTGGCAGTGTCTGACCTCAGAACAGAGACGTTGGGCTCCAACCCCGTTTCTTCTTCATCTGTATTCACTGTCACCATTAGCGTGGCCCAAACCGCCCCTCAGAATGACGGAAAAGGATCATTAAGTCTTCTCCTCCAAGAGAGGGAAGGCTGAGCACACTCCAGGCTGTCACTGGTTCCTAAGCAGTTTAGAAGCCAAATTTTCTGAGAGCCAATAAATTAGATGCACCGTCAGTGCCATTAGCCTAAGGCAAGCAAATTTCACAGCAGTATCACAGTTTCTAGGGCAGCAACATGATATTTAATTTACTCCCCCAGCCTGGTTAGTCCCGCAGCAGGAGTGGAGAGAGCTCATTTCCAGTCAGCCATGGCCGGCTCCTCAGCTGCCAGCACCTTCAGGATGGGAGGACATCCTCTTCCGAAGCTGACCTTAGCTCCTCACTGTGTCCACAAAGCAGTCTGCTCCTACCACACTGCTGCTTTCCCTGTTACGGAAACATCAGTGCATATTTGGGATTAAGGTACCAACCTCACAACAAGCATTGTGTCATCCAGACCTGCTGTGGTGGTTTTCTCGCTGTCCTTCATCTTCTGAATCTTTCTCCCCACTCACGTGAATGTCAGGTTTGTTTCAGAGTCTGGAAACCAGCACGGTTACTGAGCTGGGAGCAAATCCCAGGACTCAAAGTCCTCTCAGGAGCACCCTAGGTTTCTGCCCACCCGGGCAGCTCTGGGCATGCCTCCCCTTCTACAGTGGACATGACGGGATGCCCAAGGGGTGAGCGAGTTTCCATGAGGATCTACCGGTCCTGCAGAGCTCTGCGTGGAACAACAGCACGTTCATCTCTTTCTGAAGTACTCATCCAATGCTGAACCACTGAAAAGAGACATTAGCGAGTGGATAAATAAATGCATACCTGGCCCCAGTCACTGTAGGAGACTTCAGCAGCTACAGAGGCTGATGCCCGCTGGAGATAACGCCTCATGCACCAGCATGGTAGGAACAAACTACCATGCTGGTACATGAAGTGTACGTATCTAGTTTAAGTATGCCCGTTTATCCCAGAAGGCGAGTTTGCTTTATGAGGCAAAGAAGTCTAGCGTTAATTTTTCTACTGAGTTTGTCCTCTGGCAAAACCTGCTTTCACGATTTCAAACAAGTGTTTACATAGCACAAGCTGCCCCCTTGTTGGAAAGATAATGTGGTTTAACAGCGGCTTAAATTAGAGAAATTAAAAGGTAGAAAGCTAGAAGAAGTAGGTTTATTTTTCTTGAAACTTCAGACCAAAGAAAATCAACAACGTAGCTTTTCATTAATATGTTTTCCACATTTCATGAACAAACATGAAATCCACGTGTGGCTGCAGACAGCCCTTTGCCAATCTTTCTGCCAGCTCAGATTTTTATAGTTCTTGGAGAGTGTTTGACAAGCAATGTCAAATCATAATCAGAAGACCGGAGTGTTTGCCAATGAGGATGATGCCATTAGAGCTGCAAGAAATAGGAGGAGGATGGCTGACAGCTTTAGCCGTAGGGGAAGCTTGGGCGGAGAAACACCCTCCTCGATGGTGGGCTGGAGCACCTCTCCTGTGAAGTCAGGCTGAGAGAGCTGGGGTTGTTCAGCCTGGAGAAGAGAAGGCTCCGGGGAGACCCTATAGGTACTGGAAGGGGCTAAATGGGGCCTACAGGAGAGCTGGGGAGGGACTTTTTACAAGGGTATGTAGTGATAGGACGAGGGGGAACGGCTTTAAGCTGGAAGAAGGGAGATTTAGAATAGAGATTAGGACGAAATTTTTCACTCTGAGGGTGGTGAGGCACTGGCACAGGTTGCCCAGAGAAGCTGTGGACGCCCCATCCCTGGAGGTGTCCAAGGCCAGGCTGGATGGGGCTTTGAGCAACCTGGGCTGGTGGGAGGTGTCCCTGCCCGTGGCAGGGGGGTTGGAACTCGATGATCTTTAAGGTCTCTTCCAACCTAAACCATTCTATGATTCCATGGTGTAGGCAGGGGAGCCTGCAGCAAAGGAAAGGTGGGTGGTGATGGCCCATGAACTGCAGGAGAAAGCAGGTCTTCTGAGAAAAAGCAAGGGGCAGCTCTCTGGGTAGGTGTAGCAGAGTGGTCCTCGCTACGCACACAACGTAACTACCTACTGCTGACAAAGTCTTCGTACGATCAGATCAGGACTCATGCGAGCAGAGGGATGCGCCCTTGGGAATTCACTGGAAAAACCACGCTGAAGTCGGAGTCCGCAGTAAAAACTGCAATAAACTCTAGTGGAGGTAGCACTGGAAAAAGAAAGAAATCTAATGAACTTCTCAGTGCTTAGGAATGCGAGAGTCCTGCAAAGCAAACTTTTACACAAATAGCAATTCAGTCATCAAAAAAGAGGGAAAGATGGAGAAAAGAGCAGATTAAATACATGTTCTGCATCCAGGAGGAGTTTAATTACCTTGAGAAATTAAGCTGATTCCATTGCTTTAGGGGTGGTAAGCTTGGAGTTTGGCAATACCCAATACACACAGAATATTTTTATGCAATGCTCTGCAAACTGTCAACAACATGTGGCTTTCCAGCTGATCAACCTTTGCAGACCTTGCAAAATGAGGCCATCCAGTGGCTGAACGTTGTAACTGGGATTTTCACCAAGGATTTATGTCCGTGGCAGAACCTCACCAGTTATGCCAAATTTTTGCCTTTCACCGAGACCTGAAGTAGGTCATGTGTGGAGCAAAGGCTTTTACAGAAGCCCTCCGCGCCGGGATAAATTCCACTTAATAAAAGTCTCGTGATTGTAACAAATGGTTTGAGGCCGTCAAGAATATCACTCCACCTTTCTTTGTCTGTGTCCCTGGGATCATAGGCTCATGCTTTTATTTATATTATGTATTTTTTAAAAAGTTTTCAAATCCCATCATGTTTCTAGTGTGGCCTCTAAGTTTCTTATTTAGTTACAGAGAGTAAACACGGCTGTGAGTTTTGGAAACCCTTAGCACCTAACCAGCCCCTCTGGAACCAATCAGTACAGCAAGCGTTGCACGCCAGGCGTTTAGTGATTTAGCCTCAGATGCACCAGTTTGAATATTTACACCTAGCTCCTATTCCTGTAATATTCAAAGACCGATTGCAGCCATTAATCACGTTTCCAAATACATATTGTAGGAAAGAAACTAAATTAATAGATGAAATTCAGGCTTTCCTGCCATGAAATTGCAGCAACCGATAATAATATAACATCCCAGGATAAGAATGCTGTGCCTTGTATGAACCATAGCAGAAACAGAATAAAAATCAGAGTCACGTCTACGGGAAATGGGCCGCTGGCGCCTCGGCACATTTACAGGCCATGATTTCTCCTCGGGAAAGGCCATACAATATCACTGCCGGCAATAAGTAACATCTCATCCAACATTAGGCACCTAATTTGGCAACTGAGAATTGCAGAACTGTGCTGAACGCACCTTCCAAGATGAGTCAGGTAAGGCCGGTCAGTAGAAAAACCCTCACCTACCTCAAAAGTTGATTTGAACTAAAGTTGCTTAGGACTATATCTACATGCCCCAGAGTAATCCCTTGAAGATTTGTCAGGTAGCCCCTCGTACAACCCATAGCTCTGAACCAGCAAAGCCACGTACTGCAACCAGAAGTAAGAGCACCCCCAGGCCATCTCCCATCAGTCCTCTTCAGCGTGGAGTGCACGGTGCAGGTCCGAGGGCACAGACTTGTGTGGTCTCCACTTTCCGCTCCCACTGCTCTTTCCTATCTAGGCAGAACATCGCTGCAGTGGTTAAGGCTCCCCACCTGGATAGATGTAACCTGCTTCTCGGCTCACTCTGGGTATGAAATGTCATTGCAGTTTAAGCCTAAATCTATGCTCCCTCTCTTGCGCAGGACAGCACTAACGCTCATGCAGGCACATTACAGCCAGTTCAGGCAAGCCCATCCAACCAGAAACCAATCCAGCCATCATTAGTAGTTGCATCTGCTCTCTGAACCACTTCAGTTCCCAATTCCGCGGGACAAGTACAGATTCAATACAATTTTCATCAGTTGCGTGTTTTTAGACTCCGAGGCTACACTTTCAGTTTAAGCTTAAACCACTAGATGGTCAGCTAGGTTGGGCTTATACCACCATGTCAGAAACCAACCCCAATGCCCTTGCGATCGACAAAGGAGGGGGTGCAGCCCTGAAGCTCCCCAGCACGGCCATTCTCTCCTGCTTTGCCAGGGCTCTTGCAGCCCAGCATGGGCTCGGCCACCCCTGAGGGCTTCAGGTCGCTTTTGGCCATCCTAAGCCACTCTTCAGCTTAAACCTCTCCAATTGCAGGCTTCTGCTGAAAAAAAATGCTCTTCTCCTTCATCTCCCTTTCCCCAAGCTCTCCTGTGCATTGGTCGCAGCAGCAGGGTAAGATCAAGCTTCACCCAGTGGGAAACTAAACCAGTATGAAAAATACAAAGGCAGACGAGTTTTTTTACTTCATTGCCTTTGAATGCTGAATCAACATACCATATACTACACGAGCACTAGATCTGGTTCAAAAAAGGAGGTAGAAATATTTGGTCAGCAGTTTAGGAGTCTATTTTCATGGATTTGGCTCACTGCTACATCAGAAAAACACTCAGCTTGGTGCAAAAAAGGGGCCAGGAACATATGGCAAGGGAGGAAAGAGAGACTGTGGCAATGCCAGTTTTGAACAGCTCACATTGTGATATTTTACACTTAAAGAATTTACAGCTTTATCATTTGGGAATCACATTTAGAGCTCATAAAAAACAATAAAGCGGCGAGCAAAGAGCATGCTGCGCATTCCCAGGATCTTACTCTCTTTGAAGGAGAGCTGTAGTTTTCAGGACTGACTCTTCCAGAACTACAGCAAGTTTTTCTTCTCTGGCTTGGGGCTCACGAAGAGCAGAATGAGAATCCTTCCATGGATGTCTGCATGTTTACATTAAAAGTTCCTATACAATAGGCAGTATTTGGGGTGGCCGTGCCTGCTGGCTAACAGCGTATAAACTCCTGCCATCTTTCACATGTTGTAACACAGAAGCAAAGAGCACGAGTGAGAAATTCAGGTTATTTTTTTCCCCATTAAAATTGGTGCTCTCCGCCTCTCTGACACCTTGTACCTTTTCTGGACCGTTAGGGTCATACCCAGCTACTTAGTTGATTTTACTTGTTGGTAAAAGTTATGTTGTTTTGGGAACAGATGCTTAAACCAGTGCGCTAAGCAAAGTCGAGTCAAGGTTCCCAGTCCAACCGAATTGCCTGACTTTCCTCTTTGTTCCTCCACAAAGGCAATTTTAATTACATAAACTTCCCAGAGCAGCTCATGAGGAGCAGCTAAATTACAGACAGCAGGCAGGGACAGGTGGGGAAAAGTGGCTTGGAGCTCCGAGAGGTGTTGCAACCTGTGCTGTAACGCAAGAGAATTGGCAAAGCAACCGAATATCATCAATACCGG
The DNA here is from genome assembly GCA_017639485.1 of Pluvialis apricaria. NCBI lineage: Eukaryota > Metazoa > Chordata > Aves > Charadriiformes > Charadriidae > Pluvialis > Pluvialis apricaria. The sequence continues at coordinate 103,187,314 of CM030009.1, forward strand.
GAGCTTCAGGGCTCTTTTCAGTGCTGTGATAAGTTTTTGACGTAAAGCCCCCACCAGCTTGCAAGAACTTCATCCTGCAATTAGAGAGATCTTTTCAATTAGCTTAATCTTATGGCTAGATTGTCCTGGCTTTATGCAAGGTATCTGCATTTCATTGAATTCGTTATGAATGCAACCACAAAGCAAGCGCTTATTTCTCCGGAGGCTGCCTCAGATTATATGTTGACAAATTATATATTGACAGAGTATACGGTGACAAGCAATTCATCCTTCCGTTCCTTTCACCAGTCCATCAGAGACAGAAACCCCACTGTACGCAGGCTGAAAACGACAAAACAAGCACATTAGTTCCTTCTCACGTGTCTAATTTGCTTTCAAACGCCGGTTTTCAGCTCTGAGGCATAAGGGCAAAAACATTCTCCTTCTTTCTACTTCAAGTGTAAGGGGGGGAAAAAATTGTGTGCGTAAATACTGCAGGTAAAAAAACCAGCAGCAAATTCATATGTTGATTTTTCCAATAGTACAAAATTTACATGGCTGTTATTGACAGTAGAATCAACCTCAGATGTCTGTGGGGGTACCTGGATACTCCCCCCTCCCTCTGCTCTGTAAGGCATCAAAACTGTTCTTTTCAGTTAAAAGCCTTCAAAAAAATTACGTAGTACCCACGCCTCATCCTCTGCAGGTTAATAAATAAATAAATCAATGCATATTCTCCCTTTTCAACGAACTAGATGCTACAACACCATAATTTTCTCTGCATCAGCCTGAGCCAGTGATCTGGATCAAACCCAGCTGTCTGTAATGAGACAGAAAATACAAGGCAGAGAGTTGCTTGCTGTTTCCTGCTGAGGTTCGAAAATGGCGAGACAACATATACTGTGTTTTGAAGAAATCTATCTACGCTTTCACCAGAGCGGCTTGCAATTTTGAAGTCCTACTGAATACAGCTGTACTTACCATATTGAAAAATAACAGATGTATACCACAGAGCTTTGTTTTTCCACTTTGGTGATAGTGGATTTTTTTTTTTATTGGACTTAATGGACTGTGAATATTGCAAACTGAGCAATTTGTCTGACGGTATGAGTGGATATCGCCATTCCTGTACTTCTCAAGTTCCAGCATAAATTTTCTAGACTAAATCCCAAGCGCCGAATATTAGCACAGATTTACATGGTTCAGCTGCACAGCTATCGTCCGCTGACCGGGTACAGAAACGGCCTTTGCATTTGCCATGGCTACTCGTCCGCTGATACCCATTCTGCTCAAACACAGGCGCTACGCAGGCATTAATAAAGAGATAGGATCTTGCCCTCATGCTCCGAAAACAGATTTTGAAGGGATTATCCAACCAATGGAAAATTAGTTTTTCCGAGTTCAATCTGGCATGCCCTCCCCCACCCACCCACTGCAATGTCAAGAGTCAACATCTCCGCTCAGATTTATTCTCCAAAGGCCGGGGGATTTCACTGGATGACTCCCATTAACATTCCCATAACGTACACGTTACCATCTCTGTGTCCTGGCAGCGTCGGGTTTCTCTAACTTTCTGAAACACCTATTTTGCCATAAGCGTTGTCTCACGCAAGCAAGAGATTTTTAGATGACGTCTGCTATTTAGAGCAGGTAAAAAGAGGATAAATATAAAGAGCTGATGGGGCTCCCCGCGGAGAGGAGCAACGAGCCTCATAGTCTGTACGCAAATGCGCTACGGCGTATCTTGAAAGCAGCGTCACTCTCCTTCAACCTTTTTGCGCTTAATTTTCCGTAGTGAGAAGTCGCAGGCCATTAGGAGCGCACTCACACGAATTGCTAACTCACCCCGAATGAAATCTGGAGGTTTGCTGCCTGCCGCGTCCGCGCTGCCAGCCACCGGGCTGTACCGCGGGGGCCGAGGTGACAAGGGGACGTATTTTACGTAGCCCAGATGTAAAATGACGGAGCTCTTGGAATGCACTGGAGGAAGTCTTCCCTCTAGCAAATCTCCCTCTTATTTAATAGGGACAAGAAGTGGCATCTGATTAAAGATGTGAGCTCAGGCATTGATCTCTGGTCTTTGTAGGCCGCTACGCCAGGGCCACCGGACCTCCAAACAAGTGAGCCATGTGTGGTCTTGTATGGAGATCAGCAATAGCTACTGCTGCTCTGGAGTATCTTGTCTCCATTAGAAAAAATAGCACATAGGGGAAAAAAAATTAAGAAAACCCAACAAACCGGCTTTATAAAAAGCTGCCAAAAGGCATCAGAGCCAGAGTTAGGTGAGCAGAGGGTAGGGTGTTTATCTGCTCGCCTCAAAGCGGGCACAGCCCACTCGTCGTGCGAGGCTGTAGCGGAGCGGTGGATGAGCAATACCCGAGAGCGAGGCAGGTTTCGGGTACGGAGAAAGCTCCGTTTTTCGAAAGGTCCCGTTTTCAAACACAGGCATTGAAATTGGACTTTCTAAACCTGAATTTGAGGCATCCGCTTTTGGGAACACAAGCACCTCTTTCACACTTAGCGACAAATCGGCAAGTTGAAGTGTGAAGAAAACAAATTTAGCAGACTGAAAAGTATGAGCAAACACTTGGAGACAGCAAACACATCCTCATTTTTGAGCATGTCGACAGCATCCTGAGTATTTTGGGATGCATTAGCAGGGAACAGCTGCGTCTGAAACTAGGAAGCTTTAACTTCCTATACAAACGTTCCAAAACAGAAAAATGGCACTGGAAATACAGTTATAAAATTATCCATAATGGGGAATAGGGAATGGTTTCAACGTGGGAACTGAGGTGACACCCCTGAAAATGAGACAGAAAAGAAAAGCACGTGTGCGCAACCCCAAAAAAGGCAGAATATACACTAGGGCATCTCACAGAGATGTTCCTTCATGCGGTGTTGCGTTGCTGTATTGCACTGGGAGCTGGCGGAGGAAGGGTCGTGATAAAAAGGACAGACAGACTGACTGCAAGAGCTGGGAGGACGGAGGAGGTGCTGGGGTGGGGGGTAAGGACACAGCATGGGATAATGAGCCTTTCATTTCTGAGGAGAGGCTGGAAATACCAGCGGGCTTTGGGTGGAAAAGAGGTAGAACCAAAATCGCCTTACTCAATGCTACGGGGAGAACTGGCAAGGCGAGCAGCTACATTAGCTTTTTGGATGACAGACCGAAAAAACTGTATTCTTTTTAATCTCACAGTTGAGGATTAGCCTGATGTTTCTCTGATTTTGAAGGCTGCCCACGCTTGTGGCTTGGCATCTATCTGGAGAAAAAAAAAGACCCTCTAAGCTGCATGCCAGCGTGCTCCGAAAGGGGTCGTTAAGAGGAAATGACCTGGACCATAATTTTCATAATTGCCTGAGGGAGTTACAGAGTCAAACCGTACCCAGCTTTGGGAGGAAACAGGGACCGAGTTCTCACAGCACTCGAACCCCTCTGTAAAAACCCCTCCTGGGCCACGGAGCAGCCGCCAGGAAGGACGGACAAGCAGGGACAGGAGCCACGCTTCAAGAAGAGCAGGAGGTGGGATGCACGACACCCGCCTGACTCCTCATCACCCTCAGGACTGCACTTGCATGGTGACACCGTTATCTTTCTGCTGTCGAAATTCTTGCCAAATTCCGTTGCCTGGAAACCACAGTATAATAACATTAAAAAAGCCAAATAACTTTAAACTTGGGTAAGCAGGATGTACCTGAGAGCACAGGAAGAAAAAGGCAGCCCGCTGCTGTGTCCCTGCAGGTCAGAACCTCCCCTTCCCCCAGCAGCGGCACGCTGGTAGCTGCGGTGAGGTGAGAGCCAGGGAATAACGGATGGGCATCCAGGAGGAGGCTCAGCACCCAAGGAAAAACATCTTCTCTCCTATGGGAATAGCAGTGCCACAGGAAATCATCACTCTTGGAGAATAACAGCAATGCATGTCCGGAAGAAAGGCATTATTTTTAATATAATTCAACAGATTGTTATAAATGATGGATAAGAGATGAAGCCGCCTGCTCCAGAGCAAGGAGAAAAAGACTGGTTGGAAGAATGGTTGTCTCGTCCCCTACAAGCCCAGGATCTCAGTGGGTTTTAACTACTGAGAACCAAGAAGCATGTAAGCCACTGTGACTAGTCAGAGCAGCACCAAAAGCATGGTCTGTCACATCCTTGGTTTTTCCCTAAATCCTCAGAAAAAAAAAATAAATCTTTTCTGTGCTGTAAGTGCCACAATTTTGAGAAAATTATACTGTCTATTCAATGTTTAACACTGACTTATACGCAAAATATAGCTCAGTCTTACTCAAACAACTGAGACAAATGCTTCATACATTATGCACGAGTTCTTCCACAAAGCTCTTGATAAAGATTATAGAGAATCAAGACGTGCTGTCATCTTAGTGTTGAAAGTTTTGATAACACTGAATGATTAAATAACTTCATAGTAGACCCACTCCAAGGCTTTCTTGAGGAGACTCTTCCCTAAGCCTCTCTTCATAGGCAGGCCAAAGGGATTTGAGCCCTCAGTAATGAAAAATGTGTTGCTGTACCAAACAGCGGAGGAAACACAGGTACAGCTCAGCGCAGCTCTCCAGATTGGGAGACTGCTGGAGAAGGCATTTAGTAGACACTTTAGAAGACACTGCCCTTCTTAGGCACTGGTACCTTTCCGAGACCATTAAATTTTAACATCTTCAGAGGACCATTAAAAACCTGTTATGACTTCTACAATAAAGCAGTGTCTTCACATTTCCAGTTTCTGCCTGTTCTAAAAGTATTTGTTCTCCAAATAGTCAATGGGAAAATAAGTTTCTGAAAATACACATTTCCCTGGTTTGTCAGGCCTGAAGAGCAGAGTAGATGCAGAAGTCCAAGAGGCAACATAAGGCTTATTTCCTCATGTATTTCTCCCCTTCTTAAAGCACTGAATCATTTTTGCTATGACAATAAAGGTCAGGGAGGCTGTCAGCCTCCTCATGATGCAATGCCCCCTTAGCAAAGAAAGGAATTTGAAGTGATGCCAGTTGATTAATCGGCCGATGATCAACATCCAGATCACCACAAAAGCCCTGGGGACTGGGCAGAGAGCTCCTTGTTATAATGAGGTCCCCGATATATGATTTTGCATTTTCAGAGCCACATGGAGTATTTCTCTCCTCCCCTATAAAGGTAGGGAGATTGGTACCTCTGCTCAGGGTCTGTGGTGTTCACCCCTCAGCCGCAGAAGCAAACTCAGGTCTCGGGATTTCCAGAAAACCGGAGAAGCTGCTTTGTGCACAAGCCTCTGGGACTTCTCTACAACATTTCATTCTCTCCGTGCCTTTCTAAATGCCTAAGCCCAGAACTCGGCTGTCAGCACCGCTCCAGCATGATACTAATGCTTTGAAAAGTCACACTTTAATGCGCCACTTTAGTGTTTATCTAAATTTCAGACAGACTAATTATCTAACTTTCAGGCTGAAAGGTCTGAAAGCACTGAAAAGCACATCAACACAGGTAACTGGGAAAAATGTGTTTTGCAGAGAGCGGGCTACAGCACATCCGTGGGAGAGAACGGCCGAGAACTCCCTGAGCGTTGTGAAGAGCTGAAAGTAGGGAAAGTGCCTTGTCTGGTGAAAGAAACTTATGGAGTATACAGAGCAAGGCAGCAGGATGACAAGGCTTCAACTTTTTTCCCCCCCCTCAGAGAGGTCAGCATCTTGAGAAGAGGGAATATTGCTTCCCAGCCAGGCCTCAGCAGCTTTCTCCCCTTTCGCAGCGCAGATGCCTTCCTTCTTCCAGAGGCAAGCAGCAGCTCGCTCCTCTTTGCTTCTGCCCCAGCAGCTTATGTTCCTGCTTCTGCAGGCTTCAGCAAGCAGCATCCCTTCTTCTGCAGCTTCAACAATTCCGTAAACATTAAGGGAGAGGGCCTGGAGAAGTGGTAAAAAGCTTTGTCTACTGCTTGGATACCCACTTGCATGTCTGTAGGAGGACAGCTACGTAAGATTTTCCAGAGCTGTTCAGCCCTCTCCCTGAGCAAGTGCCATTTTTAGGTCTGTCACCAGGGATGAGAAGAGGCAACTTCTCTGTAAACAGAGTTCACAAAACATACACTGCCGAAGGCTTCCACCGGCACATCCCACAGTAAGTGCACCATTTAAGGCTTAAGCTACAAAGATGACATTCGTGACTTTGTAGTTTCACATTTAAAGCAGGGATTTTACAGTCTTAAAAAAACCAAAAAACGCAGCAACAAAAAAAAAAAAACACCCTCAACTTTCTGCACGGTCTTGACCTGAATAGTTTCTTCTTTTGAATTTAAGAGGGATGCTTGGATTCTGAAATTAGATTTCTATGCCTTAAAATATTTGGTAATTTCCTGAGCATCTGATGCTTCATTTCTGAAGAACTGTGACAGCCTCATCACATATTTCATTCTACAATCCTGGTAATTCCAAGTTCCATTTTTAGTACCGTTTTTGTCTGGGGCCACATTGGTGAGGAAGTTGAGGAGGGTTAAATGCACAGGACCGTTAGACCTCAGATTCCGGGATGCTCCCGATCTTTACGGTTCTAGGCCACGAGACTTGGGACTTTGTACACCCATCTGCAGAAACAGTCTTGTCAAGTCTTCTGGGATTAGTACATTCTTTGCACATTTGGAAATGCTTGTTTTTCATCTGCTTTTTTGTTGTTTTGGATCCCACCCCTCCACAAGTTTTATTTATTTCCTGAAAAGCCCACAACTCTGTCTTTAAAATGTGCGTAGTCACAGAGGCCTCTTTTTGCGAAAGATTAAGGCTGAAGTTTCAAAAACCAACCCAAGACATGTAACCAAAGGAAATGACTGTACCACAGGATTAAAAACGTGGTTCAGCTCTATGCAAAAGTTGAGAGAGGGAGACGACCCAACAGCTGTGTAAGGATGCAACTCACAAGGGTACAAAAAAATTAAACAAGCACATTAAAAACTGTTTACTAGAAACTGTAAGAGAGGAGAATAACACACCTCTGTACATGGCACATCCCTTCCATTAAGCAGGAGGAAGAATGATTTAGTCCCATTCTGATGCCAAGCAGCACAACTGCCCAGGGCGATTCCACCGCCTTCCTCAAGAGTTTCAGTCCTAAACAATGGTGGCCGTTGTACCATTGCAAGGGACGCACTGAAAGCCAAAGGCAAACGATCACACTGAGAAATGCTGAACCCAGCCCGTACAATGGATTAAATCTGATTCATCGCGAGGACACATCACCGTTCTTTTTCCCCCAATTGATTCAGCAGATCAGAAGGGAAATGCTTTGGGTGCTTGAGGGAAAAATTGCTCATATGGAAATTACTGACGAAGAAAAAAAAATCCACAGTATGTCCAGCCTGTGAAGAAACAAAAAAAAATCCCCAAACATTTCTCCCATAGATGATGAACCAGGAGAGCGAGCTATTTCTCCTTCCTCCCTTACCTGGTAGAATTAAGCTTGCAGGAGCAGACATTTCTAATCTGGAAAGAACTAGACTTGTTCCTCCAGTGGCAATAACTAGTCACAACTGCAGGAAAAAGATATTTATCAATTCTGCTGTGGCCACCGCCCCTGGTAGCTCTGTGGGAGGAGGGAAAACCTCTGCTTAGTGGCAGGGGTGGCTGCAAGGGGAGACAGTAGGCTACGTAACCCAGGCCTTCAATCACCCAAAGACCTCTCCTATTTTTACAGGAAGGGCAGAGAATGAAAATACAAATAAAAGAATCTGGCAACCCTCACCGGTTGTTTTGGTTTTGTTGGGGTTTCTTTTATCCCCAAAAAACAATATATCTAGGAACGTCTTCTTACTCATCAATCCACCAACATTTTTCACGACGCTGAATCCTGGCACAGACATTTTCCTGAACTTTCAGGTGGCAAGTCCAAGATTCACGCTGTGTGAGGGGATTTCTTTTTTCTCTGCTGAGATTATCCTACGACTACCAGGAGTCCTCAGAAACCCCCAGGTCCCAGCCAGCCAACAGCACCGTGCTCAGAGCTGCACCATGCTCCCTGCTGACAGGGATCCCAGTTGTGCCTCGCTTTGGCAGCAGCTCAAATACTGATCCCTGGAACAGCAACAACTGACAGCAGTATGCACGCGGGCAGTCCACAGAGGTCTCCAAAGTCTTCCAGAAGGATCATGCCAAACCCTAAACCCTTTCCTGTATTTGGCCCAGGACTTAACCTACCATTTGAACGCCTATGTGGTCCCCAAGAAGAGCTTAGCTTCTGGAACTTCACACGCTTTCTGAGCGGGGTCTCATAAGAACAAATGCTTCACCTCAAAACTGTGTTTTCTCCTCCTGCCACAGGGGCTGTCTAAATGACAAGATCATACATTCATTTGTTAAGTGGAACAGCAGTCAGGCCGAGCTTTCTTCTTGGGCTCAACCACTAACAGGATGGAAAACATTCCTGAATGCTATGAAATAAACATTGGCAGGAAGTGGAAAGTGGTTTCTTTGCATGAAGTGGACAGTTCAAGAAGAAAAGGAACATTCTGCATTTGTGGTCTTTTCCACAACAGCAGGGTTTTCCTTCTGTGACCCTATTTTTCTCCCACTACTTATTTAATTTGCTGGAAATGAACATGAACTTGCCCATCACCTGGAGAGAAAAGCATTGTGCTGCTGGGATGAGAAGCTCCAGAGATACTGCAGGAGGACTAGGAGCTGCAGTGTGTTTCTAAGGAAGAGAAGGCCATCAAGCACTTGTGATGTTTAGACTTTTTGTGAAAATATCTACTTATCCGAGAAGGATCACAGGTCTCCTGCTCCAAGCTGCCCTGACTCAGGCTCAGCTGTCCACCAGGAAGCTCAGAGCCTGTCAGCTAGAATGCAGAACAGGTGAAACACCCAACAGGAGGATACAGGATTTATCAGGAAGAGGGATGCGGCAACCAGCCTGGGGAGCACGTCATAAAACCAACTAAAAGTCTTTCCATGCTTCCACCAGAAGGAAACTGATCTGCCTCAGGTCAATATACTCCAATACCATGTATTGTTAAGTATGTCAGATGCCCAGAACACACAGACCTAGCAACAACTCCTCTTTACTGGCGTAACTGCATACAGGGATGGAAGGCAGGAAACTGCAGAAGCACCTACATTAGTGTTCTAGTTCAGATTTAAGAGGATAGGCTTTTGAAGTAACCTTTGAATTTACCTCCACATATGCTTTGAATCATGTCATGAAGCAGTGTCAAACCACAAAACCAGGATTCCTCCCAAGTGAACTGGGAGATGCACTCCCAGAGCACGCCTGACACACCGCAGCCTCAGGTGGGCATTCCCACCATAGGAACAGAGCACAGCACATCTGAAGTGAAAGAAAAACCCTAGCCTAAAGTGTCTGTAGCACCAACTACTTTACAATAAAGAGATTTGCTTGTCTATAGTATTTTCTAATGGAGAAATTGTCAGGAAAACAATCTGATCCCATGGGTACCTTCCGCATATCTCTTACCAGAGATACATCTATAGCCTTTGAAGTGAGAGAAAGCGAGAAGAGGAAGTGAAAACCACTTAATCTTGAAGTCAAATTTGCCCTCCACACAGCTCTCCCATCAGTGTCAAGGACAGGATAGGAGTTCTCTCTTACTTAATTAACAATGCAAGTCTATAGTTAAAACAACAATTTATCCTTCAGTTTCCCAAGGGGCCACTCCATCTACAGCTGTCCCCTATCTGTAGCCGCTCCAAATGGTTACAGCTGTGTTCTCTAATGCCAGAGTCCAACAGAAGGCTTACTTATGGCTTTGGCTTTTCTCACATAAAAGGATACCATCAACAACTACAGCAAATAAAAGTGATTTAGCAAAAAACCAGAATTCTTGAGCCATTCACGCTACACTCGATACAAACCTCCAGCTGAATTAAACTTCCACCACCAACTGATTAGCAACTACATAATGACCAGAGCTGTTTGACAGACGAAGGGTGGTACACTGGCCACTCAGCCAGGTTTAAGTCCTGAGAAGCTCCTCCCAGAAGCATTCTTTACAGATGTCTATGACAGACACTGCACTACCACTCCTGCTAGTCAATGCTTGCTTTGATCCCAGAGACACAGGAAGCTGCCCACAGAGTTTCCAGGTCAACACACCTGCTTTCATCTTTCTCTTCCATGCAACTATAATAGAGAAAAAAACCACAACACAGTAGCACATCTGCTGATTTAAAATCCCTCTATAAACAGAGCATTTGCACAAGCTGTTATGTATGGGCAGCTACATTACCTGACTCTAAAAGCCATTTTTAGCAGCAGTATTTTTGTAATCTAGCTGAAAATTTATAGGATGGTGAGGAAATTCACACATAAGGTGTCTTGAGTAAGATACAGCAACTGGTTTCATGATGATCTTACCCTCACCCTGTGCTTCAGGAGGAGTTCTAAGACGCCAAATCCTATAGAATTACAAAGGAAGAAACAAAACCTACTTGCAGCTACTGAGTGCAGCCTATAGAAAGTCCCACCATTTGTCATGGTGCCTTCAAGGAAAAGCCAGTCTTACAATTCATGCAGATGAAGTGGTTTAGATGAAGCAACTACAAAGAAGTATCTCATTTCTAAAAGCAAACTCATTCGTAGACCAACCCCAAAGCAGCAGTCCCCAACTCTTGAAAGGAGAGCTACAGCTGACCAAATAGCTTCTTCACTTTGAACACAAAAGTCAAGGTTGTGAGACAGGCCTCCTCAGGGCAGGCGGAGAGCAGCAGATCAGAGTACAGTGCAACTTTTCTCTCATCTCCAGACTTCAAATGGATTACTCTGCATGAGTTCTACAAGATGACCATAGCATCAAACTGATGACATTCTTGGTTTCCCTCACTTCTGCTTGTTCCCAAAATACGAGCAGGAGAGTACACAAGGACTTAATGCCTTTAGATAGTATCACACAACAACAGGTCTGGTTTTAATTATTGTACCAAAAATGTCCCAACTAGATTGAGCTCCTGAATAACACATGATTTTTCATTAACTCACTGTTATGGCCTGCCCTAGCAGTATATAAATCCTGCTTTTCAAAAGCAATTTAAATATTGTCTTCTTGTACCTCTCCTTTAAAGGCTCATTGCCTAAGTCAAGTGAAAGCTCTGAAAAGCACACAGTGTCCTGAGTAAGGATATTTTACAGCCCACTTCCAGGCAGGTCAGAAGTCAAGTTCCAGAACTGTCTTATGAAATAGTCTTCTGTTTCCAGAAGAGGAAAAGCTAAAATCCAACCAAATCCTGTTTTTAAAAAAGATATAAAAGTCTCCCAAGGAAAACCTTCAGTGAAACAAATACACTAAGTTTCCAAACATTTTTGTGCAAGAGATGCCAAGACCTCTTTGCAATTGTATCTAAGTACACCTTGTGGCCATTTCTACAAGGTAAGCTGTGGGTATATTTTGCCAAGGTTAAAGTTAAGTGCTTTCAAGAAAAGTTTATGCAAATGTGTACATAAACTGATAAAGACAGCACCTATAACAGTCCATATAAACTGATTTGCCATTAGTGTGTACTGACCTTATTTCAATTCAGTTTTTCTCATTCATGAATAAGAAAGCAGTAGTACGAAAGGACTCAGATGTTTCAATTTTTATTGCAAATACCTGGCCCCTGAAATGTTTCCTATTTTAAGTAAGGCAAATTGAAGAATATTTACATTAACATTACTTTCATTAGCTCTGGCATGATATACAAATAGTCACATAAGATTCCAATATGCAGCCTCATTTCATCGTCGTCCAGCTCTACTCTTCAATGCTTTCAAAGTTTTCCTCATGATTGGTGCAATTTCTTCAATAAAAAAAAGACCAGTTAGGATTACAGCTGTGAGTGTCTTAAAATGGTATTAGCATAATATTAAGTATATATTAATAGACAATAATTTAAAACAATTATTTTGATTGTCTTAGGAAATTCCATTTACTTTTGATAGGCTTCTTTCCATCTTGAGCCATTATGCTTGAGCTAGAGCTTCCACTGTGGCTAGCAGGGATGAGATTTGATGATGTGTTATTTCTGTCTCTGCTTTCTGCAATCCTTGTTCTTTTAAAAAAAAAAGGAAATAAGAAAAAAGTTGACATCAAACTATTATTTGCTCTGGCTCATTTGGGAAAAAAGTTTATCACAAACATTTAAGACTTTATACATTTAAAAGTCATAGGATAATTCAGGTTAGAAGGGATCTCAGGTGGTCATAGTCCATTTCCATTCTTGCACAAGTTTTCCATTTATTAGACTTGATGCATCTTATTTGTCTTTAAGTTACCAGATTTGTGACAGATCAAAACGTTTAGCAATAACATTGTGATTCATAATGCCCTGTGCTCTAGTTTGCTCTTTGCGGTTATTTTCCTCTTTGAACACAGCTGAACTGCTAACTAGCTCTGACAGAAAATGAGGCCAAATTTACACAAGCTTTCATATTTTTTTAAAGTAGGAACATCTAACAAAAGGCAAAATAACTAACGCTAAATATTAGGTTGGAATCCTCAATCAACAGAACAAGGACTGAGGCAGACACAGATACAGAGCTGATGCCTACTGCTAAAGACAGTTAAACCAACACAGCATTAAAGTGTCAGCACGTCACCAGTCTGGGCAGCCTTGTACGCCTCAGAGCCAGTCACCGACGTCTGCTGCCAGCTATTGTGTACCACTGCACGCCAAGCTGCAGACAGCAGCCTGCTGGGGATCTGCACGTCTGCCGCAGGACCTCTGTAGCTCCTGCGAGACCAGCTTCCTAAGTGAAGATTTCAGCTGTATAAATTCTACAACTTGCAAAACTGATAGGTTTTCAGAGGACATGGGCAAAGCAATGAAGTTAAACTCATCATGCCTAAACAAACTCTTGTTTCTCGAGAAGACAAAGCAATGACCCTCTTACAGCTTGTTTCACACAACAACAGTTCTTCTTAATTTATCATGCCCGAGAAAAACACACACACACTCAGGGCTTTGAGTACATCATTCAGCTACTGGTCCAGAGATTACTGGAGCACAAAGGACATTTACACTACTGTACTTGAAGCACCGAAACTGGAAGGCTGGTCTGTCACAACACAGACTCAACCTCCCACACGGCAACTGAAAGCAAAAGCCTAACTTGAAGTGCCTTAAGCTACTGTCCTGGTGTGGATCTTTTCATTGAAAACAGCAACAATATGGAAAGAAGCTTTCTAATTTCATCAGCTAAATGCGCAGTGATAACAACATCTTATCTGGTGTAAAAGCTGATTTTAAGAAGTTCCTACATCCAGGCTGTCATTCCTGCCCCATACCACCACCATTGACTAAGTCAAGCTCCTAAAATTCACAGAAAACACTTTACTGTGGTTTTGATACAAACCTCCAGCTGAACTAAACTGCCACCACCAACTGATTAGCACCTATATAATGACCAGAGCTGACTTCCCCCCCCTCCCACCGCAGTAAACCCAGGTCAGTTCAGTTACCTAGTTCATGTGCCTAAGACCAGACAATTCCTCAGCGTGTTCCTTGGGAAGCCTGGTCTGGTGGGAGGTGTCCCTGCCCATGGCAGGGGGGTTGGAACTCTATGATCTTCAAGGTCCCTTCCAACCTAAACCATTCTATGATTCCATGATAACTGCAGGCACTGCAGCATCATAACAGAAACAACTTAAAGTAACTCTCCTGACATGTCCAGCTGTACTGTCAGTCTTGCACCACATTTTCAACAGCTTAAGTTTTATTGTCCCCGTTCCCAGCTATTTGTCACTATCCACTCACATATTTGTCAACCTGTGTAACTGTTCCTTAATTCAGACTAATGAAAAATGTTCCACCTTCTGTTCCTGCAAAGGGATAATTTTGGGAGAGTGAGTTGAAAGGCAGTTATGCCAACATGGGAACAACCATAGGCAACGGGGACAAGGGAGGGCACCATGCTCAGCAGCAGCCATAGCAGAATAAGTGACCACAGCTTAAGATACCCACATTCAGGCAGTACAAATACCCCCCATAACTTATATGGTCCAACTGCTGGGACATCAACACGTGGGACACTTCTAAATCAAACTGCTGACTTTTCTTTCAGACAATATCTATTCAAACAGTAAAAACCAGCAGTCTGTCTCCACATAGTTGAGACAGGAAGAAGAGGTAGAAGCTGGTGCTACAACTAGTTTATCTCCCTGTTGCAGCCATCCTCTTGGATACAAGAGAGTTCATTAGGCTGGCAGGAACAGTAGGACATCCATCACATCTCCGCTTTGGTTCTCATGGCTGTTGAACTACTCTGAACTAAGAGAGAAAGAAGAAAAAAAAAATTTCCTTCACAAAGAAAATTTGGCTTTGTGATGTACAAAGGAAACATTTGTGGAATCCCAGTTTTCTGTTCCTCTAGTGATTAGTGTTGGCTATGACAGACTGTTCCAGACACCCCTTTAAGCTACCAAAGCAGAAACCCACCATCCAAGAGCATTAAAGTTGCTGAGATTCACTCTGGTCAGCTGTATCGCTCCAGACAGCTGACTGGTATTTTATGAAAGCAGAACATGTGAGGCTACTCAGCAGGTTTATAAACATGAAACATCAACACTGGAATCTCCCCAGGATGTCAAGTGGCATTAGTGTAATCTGGAGAAAAACAACAGCATCCACTCACTCTCCAGCTGGGCGGGTGAATTCATCGCTGGTACTTTGGAGAAATGTGCGATGACGATGCATACACGGCAGAGGAGCACACAAGACTTAAAAAGGCAAGTTAGTTTCTAGCCACTAGCTGCTTAAAAAAGGAAAGTAAGTAGAGAGCTATTTATAACTTCAAAAATATTTTGCCAGCAAGCTTTTGGATTGACAAAAACATCTAAACTCAGATTAAAAGCATAGTGCAGAACACTTACTTGCATTTCTCTATGGGATGAAGTTGGATGACAGGTCCTGCTGTCCCGTGTATTTCTTGCTGTCGGCGAATGTTCCTGGGTGGCTTTGCCGCACTGGTCACATAAGCCATTTTTACTTGCCTGCCTAACACAGAAGCAAGGAGCAGAGGATATGTGACTTTGTTTGCCCTTTATGTTCAAAGCTCGGTTGATAATATGGTTGTGTGGCAATTTCGATGTTTAAACTGGGAAAAAAATAATTCAGAACAGCAGAATCTGGTACCAAAGTAGTAACTGAACCATGGCAAATCATATACAGACTGCATACAGTATTTCTTCATATTAACTTTGGTTTTGTAATTACATTTGCAGTCTTTGCATTGCTACTTGGAATCCTCAGTCTAACTAGTAAGGTTTGTCTACAGTATGCTGCAAATACTATGCATTAATGTATTGTATTAATGCATGTATTTATTTAAGCAACTTGTAAATTAAAAGGAAGAGTGTTCTTTCTTGATGACTTCTCCTAGAGGTACAGCATTAGTGCTCAGTGCAAACAAATCGCTAAACCCTACATATTAAGTGTCAAGAATAGCAGGAGAGACTGGGTTTGGTAACTGGAAAAGCTAAGCACAGATTTTACCTTTTGGTTTCTCAGACTGAGCTGAAAGAATACTTTTTGTAAGCACCTTCAGTTTTTCTTCTCTCTGATTAAACAGTCTCAAGTACATTTCACGCCAAGACTCATATTCCAGGAGGCTCTCATTTTTAAAATCTCTCTGGCAGTGTTTCTTCCACAAGTGGTCCGACTCTTCTGTAAACGTCTAATTTGAACACAAAGTATCTTAAATCAAAGATTTAAAAATAACATTTTCAAGAGTACCTGTTAGCTGAGCCTGTAGACAAAGCCCAGTTCCCTGGTGAAGAAAGGTACAGAACAAACCCCACTACACATGCTGTCACAGGTACCCCCAACACGGAGCGTGGCAGTACCATGCAGATACTGACTTCAGTCTAGAAATCGCATAGTTTCAAGTAGCAGAGCTCTATATTTGAGTTAATGAGCCATGCTTACAGGCTAGACTTGTGTTTCCAGCACAGGCTCAGGCCACACCAGCTCTCAACTTTAGGCATGCAGAGAAATAGCCAACTTGCACTATGAAGTGCTACACGCTCAGAACCTCAATGTCCAAATGCATCATGCAGCTAAAGTCCTAACAGTGTAGATAAGGAATCTACCACACACATGAAATCTCACCCCAGATACTTCCTGATTGTTATGCTTTGCAGCCTTAACAATTTGTAACTTTAAAATGGTTCTATTATGATTTTCCCAGCTATGTCAGTGGTAAATACTGTGGTCTTTGTTTGTTTTTCTGCTTATTTTTAGAAACAGAAATATTTTTCTACCCCCGCTGGCTTTCACTTAGTCATCAGTAATAATTCTCTCAAATGCTTTAAATCCTGACACTCGAGAAAAGGAGGCTTGATAATGACAGCTGAGGTCAAAGAAATAAGTAGGGAAGACAGAAAACCAGTGTAACCCGTGGAGAGTCTTTATCAAAAAGGGTGCAAGAAAGGCAGAAACAGATGCCTCATGTCCTCTGTGGTTCCCTGAATTTAACAAGGCAGAATTTACCGGGTTACATTCCTCTATTCGAAACAACTGCTCTGGTGTGCAACGTGTTAGCACAGGCTCAAGAATTTCAAAGGGCACACCTCCTACTTCATGTAGCGCTACAAAAAGAGGACAGTATTTTCAGTATCTCATTTATTTTACCCAGTGAGTAAGACCACTCACCAAACAGTTTAAAAATAAAAATACAAGTTAATTTTAGAAAGCACTAACAGAACATGTGTTTTGAAGTCAGGCTATGAAAATATTTATAAATCAGCAGTTCCATACTGACTGGTAGTTATATTTGGGGATGGAGAAGTCATCTTTGAATAGCTATTGCCCCATCTTTACCAATATGCATCACGCCCCTCTCTGCCTACACAAGGCAATAAACAATTTCTCGATCACTCAATCCAAATTTATGTAAACAAACATCTCAAAGGGAAAATAAAGTCAGCAGGCTTTTTGGCTTATAAGTTATAGGACACTATATTTCAACTAAAATTGGAACTTTAAAAAAGGTAAGCTTTCAAAACAAAACTACATTTTAGCATGGCCGTAAATCCTTTAATCCTTTTTTTTTTTTTAAGTGCTTTTCAACTTGCTCTGAGTCACCTTTTGTAGGGAGGAGCAATATCTTTTAGTAGGCCAGCTGATGGCATGGAGGAAAAAAGGAATCTGATACACTTCCAGGCACAGCCTACTACAAATCCCTCGAAGTACTCACAATCAATATTATTTTGAAGCACACGGATGCACTGTTCATACAGCGTAAGCATCTTTGAAAGACAGGTTGTTTTAGAGCCGGAGTAAACTTGCATTTTAGACTTCAGTCTCTGTCCTGTGAATTGAATAGTCTCACCGACTTGCTGGGGTGCTTCTACAACAGGTGCTAGGGGAGCTGCAAACAAAACATCAGGCAGGGTTTCCTTTACCTCATGACATTTTACAATGCTTTAAACATTCAGCTTTGAGAGAAACACAGCTGGTAGGACACATGTATATTCATTCTTCTTGACATATAAAGTTACTGCATTACAGTTTGGGGCCTTTACACATATTATATGTTACAGAAGTCCATTCATCATCATCTAACACCAAGACAGCATGTACGTTGCAAGCGAGCCTTACATTATTTAGCTCAGGTCTATATGAGGTGTGTTCACATCTAGATTACTCTGTTACCAGTCCACACCACATTATTGATCTTCCCGAGTTATCCTAGCAAAGCCAGAAGCTGCAATAGCAGTGATGTTTCAAGACCAGAGCGATATGAAACCACTGAAACCTCACCAGACATGGTAGGGGAACCACTGGCACTTTGTGTCACCTACCTATAAAGATGCTAGCAAGTTCCTATGCCAAAGCTGGAACTAGTGCTGCCTGTGTTTGTTTTACCTAAGATAATTTCTACTCAGGCTTTGCCTCTGTAAGGTATAGAGAGGAGTAAAGATAAATGGAGCCTGTAGAACTACCATCTGATCTATGCCTTCTCTACATCTGTGACAGCCTTTCACAGTATTCCTTTATTCAGCAAGCCGTAAGAGGGAAGCCTTTATAACTTCCTTCAACTTCAACATAGTTTCTACAGATGACAAAGTAAAGGTGAGGCATTTCTTTGCTGTGGACAGATGAGCTAATACAGTTTATTAGGAAAGGGGATAAAGACATCTCTACATAGAGCTGTAAAAACCTGCACTATTTCACATTTATCAGCCTTGCATACTACTTACCTTTAAAGTCTGCAGCATATGAGGGAGAGGAGATTGAGATGCCCGTCAGGAATTTAGGCAGTGGAGTATTAAGAAGATCTTGGAGGGATGCCACCTTGGCCTGTGCAGAGTCAACGAAACATTGCTTCAACATTACAAATTTGGGTTTATTGAGGCTTAAAATAACCTAAAAAAAAGCACCCTTAAGCAAACCTCAGAGTTAACTAGGATAACTAGAATTATTTCTTTTCTGCACTAAAATTTACTCACTGGATTACTTTTCAGCGTACCCTTTCAAACTCTACTTACCAAGACTACATAACAAAAGGAAGTGAGTGGGGTATCTGCAATCAGTGCATAAAAAGACATGAAAGAACAGAGCAGATGTGTTCAGCTAACAGGCTTTCAGATAAATCACTACTGAAGTTAGAGGCATGCAGTGAATGAGACAAAACTCCAAGAATACAAAACCACAATTAAATGTTTAAAGGCAAACTAAATGGCATCTTGAAAGACAAGAAACAGCCTTATCCCTAGTCCTATCAAGTCTCCTATATTGTGCTAGATAAGCCATTCAGCCTAAAATTTTCACAGATAACCTCTTAAAAAGGGATTTAAAGATGCAGCAGCCTGGTAAGTACAGGTCCCTACAAATGCTCAGCATTATGTGCAGCATCTAAATTGGGTCTTAGGTGTCCCCCAATTGTAAGCCAGGCACTTACAGCTCAAAACTTGCATCTCCCTGAACTTCATTTCAGTACATTTAATAACTTTTCACAACTGCTTGAACATCCAAGACTACCATAAACTGTTTGAGGAGAAGAGTATCATACACAAGCCTCCGCATTAATATTTCTGCATTTGGGAAAGAAGATACTACATTCAGATTGCAGATCTTCCACAATAAATAAAGCCTGGAGCTTTCACTTCACAGTAAAGATAAAAGACTGAAGAGACCTCTAATTCCCCAGTGCACAAAAGGGTTTCATTTAAAGGTCTAATTAATATACATGTTTAGATCTACCCTGGCTCAGAGGAGCTCCCTAAGCTTCTTTCACTTCAAGGGACTAGGATAGTTCACGTTGCAAACATGTATAAGCTATTTCTATATGCAATACTGTGGTTTACTTCAATGCATTAAAAGAAGAAAGTTTAGTTCCAATGCAGACCTTAACTTTCACTACTAAAGAACCACAGCATCTGACAACTGTGCTATACACAAACAGCTACTACAGTCACAAATCATGTCAGAGCCACGCTATCTGTTGCTTAAAATAAATACAGCTGAATTTCACTAAAAATAAGAGTCCAAAGCACTTATTTGTCTGCAGTTTATTTGCTATTATCTCAACCATGCAGTGGTTTACCTTTTTATTGGGAGTTTCTGACTGATCACATTTTTTTACATCTTCCTCTCCCTCTTTTGCATGTGAAAATTTTGAAGTCTTTTGTAGTAATGAGCTGTTGTGTTCACTGCACTTCTTTGTCCGTTCACCTCCAGAACAAGCCTTCCTCTTTCTTTTTTTGGTAACCTGATCATAATTAAGATAATATTCAAAAGACATAGTAGGGGCCTCAAATTCCTCATCACTAGATAATTCGGCTTTGCTTTTTATGACGAGTTTTTGGTTTGGTTTCTTCATGTGCTTAGGGTTTCTCTGTTTGGAAGCATCCTTACTAGGCTTTTCCTTCATGGGTGATAAGTTTTTATTGGCTACAGAGGAACACTGCTTTTCTGAAACTTTCTTGCTGTCTGTGGAGGTTCTCTCTCTGACGTCACTTTCCTTAGCTGGAGGATTGTTACCCTGGGAAGCATGCTTAGAACCACTGCTGCTACATTCTTTAATATCACATTCTTTTTGAGACTCAGAATCTCCATTTTGGTGGGTCTTTTCACTACAAGTACGCTGCTTATTCAACTTTTTAGAAATGAGAGCGCTACTGGAACTTCTGGAGGCCAGTAAAGATGCTTTGGACTTCTCTGAAGGCTTAATCCCCTTGGAAATGGAAGATTTTGTTTCATCTTTTTCTTTTCCAGTATTTTGTTTTCTTCCTCTGTGACCACTGCAACATTAAAAAAAGAAAAATCACATCCCATGCTCTAACTGATGCTAAAATCTTGAACAATCAATCTTTTTACCTATATTAGTAAAACTAAAAGCATTAAATAACACCATGTGTCATAATTTTTCAAGACACAGAACTGTGCTCTGCTGAGCTCTTATTCTTCCATTACCCATACAAAATCCCAGAGAAGCAGTTCTTGGGTCCAGCACCACTAAATACTGCAACAAGAATTGACAACAAGACAAGTTGGGAGTAGGGACATAACCATCAGTAGGAAAACATGCCTGACAACAGTACTGCTTGCTTTTAACGTGTTGGATATCGCTTTTTACAGTCTTCCCTGCATGCTTTATAACACAGACACAGTACTTGAAATAGCTAGGAGACAGAGAATTTACGACATGCTCTGTAGGTGATACAGATTACAACACGTCAGCCTTTATGCTTTGCTTATCACAGGTTCTGGTATTTCACTTTCTCGTTGTTTGAACAACATCAGATTTAACATGGACTACTGAGTCAATCTAAACCTTTGGCTTTCTCAGCTCAACTACCTCAAACTGTCAGAGTTCTGCAAAACATCTAAAGCACAGTTAGCCTGGCCATGGCAGTGGTGGCTGCTTAATTCTGAGAAGCTGCATCTCTTCAGTGTGACACCTCCAATATTGGAAGCCTCTCTCAGTCCACAAGAACATTACAGGAAAGTCCTCTATACAACCAAAATCACTGGAGAGCTGCCTCATTCAACCACCACCTCTGGGAAGAAAGAGCAAGCTTCCCACTTTCCTGAAGAAGTGCAGAGTAGTGCCCATCATTGGCCTAGTCCTGCTTGCATCAGCTGGGACCTACGAACTTCTATCAGTGGAAAAAAAAAAAAAAAAAGCAGTTGAAGTCTGAGTGCCAGCTGGCTAAGTGGCTGATACTGGTCACTCTGACATCTTATGCCTGACTGCCCTGGTTTCAGCTGGGATAAAGTTAATTTTCTTTCTACTGGTTGCTGTGTTTCAGATTTGGTATGAAAGGAATGTCAATAATGTGTATTGTTTTAGTTGTTGCCAGGTGATGTTTATATTTTTCCAAGGACTTTTTGAGCTTCCCACAGAAGCTGAGAAGGAGCACAGACAGAACAATGGAATGGCCAATGGAATATTCTGTACCACAGACATCATGCTCAGTATATAAATGGGGTTAGCCAGGTGGCAGGTACTGGGACCATCCCAAGCAGTGATCCAAGTTCACCAGAGTGGTGAGAGTGATTTGTGTCTTGTCTATTCTTTTACCATTTTAATTATTACTGCTATTTTCCTTGTCTGATATTGTTCTATTAAACAGTCTTTATCTCAATCCATAAGGTTGGGGCTTTTTTTCCCCCCCCTTTTCCTTTCCCCTCCTTTTGTCCCTACCCTTCTGGGGGAAGGGGGAGAACCGCACAAGTGGCTGCGTGGTATTTGCTGCTGGCTGGAGTAAAACCACAACAAAGACTCATTTCTCTCATTCGATTTATGCCTTCCTCCTAATGTAAATTTGTCATTCCAAACACTTTCCTAAGCTTTCTAAGCTGCATTTTATAAAGTCCACTACAGTATAATTAACCTTTTTTCTAAAAGTTACTTCATACCTACCTTTTATTTTCTGGAAGCACAAGTTTTTTCCATTGTTTTACCAGGGTTTTAGCTACATCTCCAGCAGTGGCATGTTTCCTAAAACTGTTAACTGTCTTGCCTATGCCAGTTTCCTGTTGAAAATAGTGCAAGAAAGATGAGTAGAATATATCACAACTAACATACCAAATAAAATCTTCTCTAAAACTGCTACAAACAGTATTAGCCTAGTAGTCAGAGCTGTCTTATGACAGCTAAAGAAATAAATGCACTCTTTATACTGCAAGCACAACTGAAGGAAAGGTAGCATTTATAACCAAATATGGCAAACAAAATGCAGTCTTAATTCATAAAGCTAAGAGAAGTCATTTTCCTCCATTAAACGTATGTATTTCAGGAATTTCACTTGGCTGGAATGCTTATACCCACAAAATGCATACTGCTCCACCAAATTAGATTAATCAATTCAAATTCCCTTTAGGCTTAGGCAGGAACACATAGAGAGCATATACGATGGACGTATTGTAATCTAAAGTGCATCTCAACCAAGAGCAGTATGGGGTAGAAGGGTCAGAGGTGCAGAGTTCACATGACTAAACTCAGTCTCCATTTCAGCCACAGGAGAAAAAAAACACATTTAAAACCTGTCATTTTCTGTTTTCCCTCAGTACAATTATTTTCACATTACTATTGCGCCTTCAAGTCTTGCTCTAGTGAGTTATGTTGTTTAAACACAACTATCTTGCAGACTTTGAGTGTGTACAGAATCACAGGTTTTTTTTTAATCCTGTACTATCAGTAAGTGTCCCTGATTCAGAAACTCTCGCTTTTAAGATGCATACAAAACCTTGAATTCACTAGGCTAGGAGCAACCTGTTAATGCTCTTGCTAACTAGTGAAATGGTACTTTTGTGTAGTCTAAGCAAGAGCTATACATGTGCTACTCCAACATAATCAGCTCATACCTTAGAAAGGAATTCCTTAAATTCACTTTAAGGATATTTAGCTTCTATACAATTTGAGCAATACTGGTTTGGTAGGTCAGAGTATTGCAAATAGATGCAAGAAAACTGGTGGGATTGTTTCCTGAAGCTGTTTATGTTCTTCAAATGCATTAAAAATATGTGGAGTCCTCAGTTGTAAGACATCTCTTTCCTCTATTTGACTTGAAGGCTTCCATCAAAGTCTGTCACATTACAAAACACGCAAGTTTGCTGGGAACATGAATTGTCTGCAGAAGCCCTTTGTCATTTTAAACAACTAATTGCAATGAGATTATTCTGTTTTCTGACAAAAATACATAAATATTGCTGTATTCCAGTAGAGCTCTACTTGTGTTTAGGCAGGCAAATGCCTTTGCCTGAACAAGCTAGCCAAATATCCTAATTACCATATTTTTCTCTTACTCTTCAAAGAACTCTCTTGCAAAAAACCACACTTCTTCCCAAAATGCAGACACATTGCTTATAATAACTAGAAGCTTCATAGACTAGTGTGAGAATGTCTAATATAAAAATTGATAGTATGCAGCTTGGATAAAGGATACAAGTCACAAGTATCCTTACTTGGGATGCCCGCTCTTTAAATGCAAGAAAATAACCTTGAGCTGCTAATAAAAGACAGAAGATTTAGACAACTGACCTAAAGAATGGTTCACCCATATTTGTTTTGTCTTAAACATTGACTTGAAAGCAGTTTTACAATGAGAAGCAGCTAACCCCAAGTAGCAAAGTGTTCTCTATATGGTCAGATTCCTGCTCTGTGCTATCACTGTTGGCATAATACTGCATTTGTCAAGTTGTATGCCCAGCTTCCAGTTGGCTTTTGGAAAATGCTCCGTGGTTCCTTGTACAGAGCTCTAAACAAATCTTGATTAAGAGTCAAAATTTTGCACGTTCACTGCTTCTACGATTGCAGACCCCTGACACTTACAGTAATTCACTACAGAAGAGTTTAATGTATTATTGGTCACTTACCACTAGAACATCCAGTGATATATCCAAATCCTGTAGTATCTTGAGTGTTTTTATAATCTGGAAGGAAACATTAGATTTTATTTTTTTAAACAAATATTCATAAGTTCTATTTTGTTTTTCTCATCTTCATTCACATTTAATCCAAAAGCACTCAATAGCACTGAGAGGACTATCCCATAACTCCAGGAAAATGTAAGCATTCCTTTACAGCACATCACGGCAGTGCTTGAAGTCTGTGCTGTGAACCAGTACAGTTCTGCCAACCCCCAGTTTCCGTAACACCAGAAAATCCAGTAGGTATGAATTTACCACTACAGAGATAACATCAAAAATCAATAATATACTAGTACAGGCTACATATATATGCCCACACTCCTTTTGTAGCAGTGACCCTCGCTTGTCACAGAGCCAACAGAAATGCTGCATTACGCAGAACCAGCACCATGCAAAAATCAGCAAGTCTCCCAGCAGGTGTCTCAGTCAGCAGCACCACCACTCCATCAGCCTGGGCCCTGAAAAGACAACAGGGCTGGTGGGAGCCCAGTTCGCAAAAATATGGTTTTGAAAACTTACCTGCAATTTGTACATTAACAAAACAAGCTCAAGCTAGAACAGCTGTGTTGTTTTGCACTGACAAAGTGTACACCTGTTACAAAACTCAATGTTTCCATCAAAGCAGGAAAGAATTTTTAAAAACCAAAATGCTCATCTTCCTATGAGAAGCATTTCAACAACACAAAAGTCTCATTTATAAGCAGAGTATAAATTTCTTTGGCAACGGGTATACAGCACCCCAGACTCTTGCAGTTGATCACACACAAGTGATTTGCCTTATCTTTCACAAACTTCCAGAAAGCTATGTTATGTAGATGACAGAATTAACGTGCAACTGAAGTAACAGCATTTCATAGTGTTTTCACAAAGCCTGGAATACTAGTCAAGTTTTTCAGATCATTGCCACTTCTAAATGCAATGGCAGGAACCTGTAGGAATGCAAGTCAGACTACCCAGAAACTTTTTAACTACAACAGCTATGCTAACTTAAATAACTGATGAACTGTCATTTACTATATTAGATACTGCTTCCAAAATGGTGGTGCAGGAGGTGGAAGAGGTAGCAAAATAAGTGAGCAGCAAACTCAAAGAAACAATTTACAGATTGCACTGGGGGGATATTTTTCTCCACTGTTGTTTTAAGTTTCATTATTTCTCTAATGCAGTAATAGTGGAATCCCACACTTGACACTGTATTTCATTGTGTACAGTGGGCTCTATCTACATGCCTGGCAGCTCCTCCTGTAAATCATCCACCCTACAACAGTGCTTCTGAGACCCAGAGAAGTACAGGAGAAATGGTACATCGTCTAGAAAAACATGAGAAAAGCTGTAACAGTAAGACATGCACGTAGTACCAGAGGTAACAAACCAACTCTCTCCCAAAAAGTCCATCTCACTACAAAATGGCACGACACCTACAAAAAAAGGCTTCCTGACCAAAATTTCAGAACCAGTACAAAAGCCACGTGAAGTTCTGCTTATCTCCTATTTAAGAGGAAGACACTCCCTAAGCCAGCAAGTTGTATTAAGAATATGTGCAATGAAGTTAAAAACAATTTTGCACTTCAAGAGAACTACTCTTCCTTCTGAGAACAATACAAGCTTAACATTTTAACTTTTTCATGAGCTGAAGACTCTTTATAAATAATCCCATCAGGGAAAAAATGCGTTGCAAAGATGCTTAAGTAGAAAAAAGTAATAATTGCTCACAATGTCAATGACAAGCATTAGAAACCACATTACCAGTGTCAGGTTAGTTCATTTATTTTATTTAATTAAAAAAATATATCCCCATTCAATTTATTTTGCAATGAAAAAGGAAGTAACCCATTGCTGACAGGTTATATTGTGCTATATAGGATGACCAGGTACTCCAGCAGTGCAAACCACTGGGACTAATCTCGTAGGCCAGAGACAAACCTGTATGTGGAAGAATCCTAAAAGATGTTTTCATTCAGCTACAAAGAAAATCGGGGGTTTGAGTGTTTCCTCTTGATAGGGCTTTGGACTAAGTTAATTCATAAAGCCAAGTTCATTTCAGAAGAACAGAATCAGGAAGCAGGCAATTGCTACTCAATACAACTTCAAACCAACAGGCTAAATTACAAAAGTACCTAGACAACAAGCATGTCCAAAAGCAGTCGACGTATTTTAATAAAAGCCAAAACTTTCAAAGTTTTCTAAACCAAAGACCACGCTGCTCATTTTGCTTTCTTGAAATGTGTATCACATCGGGCAAATTAAGACAAACAAGAGGGTTTCATTAAAAAGAAAATCAAAAGCGTTGATCAAACACTCTGACAAGTCTTTTAGGAGAAGTGATCCTGATCTCTCAAAAGCAGGGAACAGCTCGGGCTGCAGTGAGATCAGCTGTTATGTACGTACAGGACTACTGACGGAGAGCAAGCTCTATTTCCCTTGCACTGTAACCGGGCAATGCAAATGGCAGCACCCAGCCTGCCGGGAGGAATCACCCGTCTCTGAGCCCTTGGCATTTAGAACCAAACTTAGTTACAGACAGGATCAGGAAACAAGCAAATTTAATTTGTGGCAAACACCAGTAACAGCAGCATTTATCCCATTTGCTAGAGAGTTCCGGTTTCTCTATCCAAGACTAGGAGGGGCTGTTTGCTTTTCAAAGCACAAATACCAAGCTCCAGTATCTATCAGACTTCGGTGAAGGCCACAGAAAGGTATACCGTGAAGCCTAAAACACAGTAAAGCCTGTCACTGAATCTGAAGCTCGTTAGAAACACGAGCTTTGGCATCATGATATTTATATGGTGCACCATTACAATTATTACACAAAATAAGGCAAAAGAAGATAAAGTCTATTTATTTGAAGTCTGTTCTGACCAGGCCTTCAAAAACAAAATGAAAACTGACAGCTGAGGTGCCTCACTCTAACCATATACTTTGCCATAGCATTTGTAGCCCATCTAGCTCTTCTTATCTCGCTGGACTGTGCCCAGTAATTTTTTCCCCCCCCAAAGTCCTTCCATATACACACAATACATGTGTAACCCTCCACTGATTTATTTTACCTTGTATACCACTACCAGCTACACCCTCATGGAAAAATTCTATTGACTTTAAACAAGATGGTAAAGTTTATAGAAAAATTACGAAGAACATAAACGTTGCCTCTATATACAATTCCTGAACTATTCTATATAGTTCCTAAATAGTGATTTCTAAAAAAATATTCCAAAGCCTTTAGGATTGTTGGGTTTTTTTCCAATAAATGACATTCCAAGCAATTCCAAGACACCTGTCTTCATGCAACATAAACAGACAACAGAAGCAAAGCCTTATGGACAAACTGAGAGCTGGCACACACTTACTGGTGTGAGACAAAAGCAAAGGTGACAACAGGAGCAAAAGCAACCTAACATGAAGGGGAGGAGGGAAAGCAGGTGGGCATTTGGAAAGCAAAGGGCAAGGGTAATGGACAATGGGTAAGAAGCATGTGAGCAAACAAAAATTTCCAGAGTCAAAACTGAAAGCAAGTGATAACAACGGATCTCAGGTGCACCGAGTTTGGCCTTTTCCCACTGCACAAGTGTTGCTCCATCATCCCTTATACAAGTGTTGTACAGTCTCCTCATTTTTTCTAGCTAAGCCTGGATGCTCAGGAAGGATGGGACCCATTAAGAGGTCCCCAGGCCATCTGTGGTTAACCGATCGATTCAACATTTCACCACAGTAACCCTTGCCTGCTTTCTGTCCTTCCCTCCTCACTCACTAGCTGCACCTCTCTCTCAAAGGGATCCCTACTATTATTTAACTTATTCTCTTCTATAACAGCCCGTGAAATTTCATGAAGTCCATAACTTCTGGTGGAGCTAGATGCCTCATTTGAAAGAGCACCAAGACTTTGAAGACAACATATTAGAAAAACCCAACACATTCCAAGCAAGTAATTCCTATGCCCTCAGAAAAAAAGAAAAAAAAAAAAGAAACAACTGTTCACTTAAGAAAATTTGTCTGGTTTTGTTTTCAGCTACTGAATCTAATTATCTCTTTCTGCTAATTAAAGGAGTCATCTTTCAAGCATCTTCTACAACACAGCAATGTAAACACTAATCACACACTTTACCTTGGTTCTTTAGTTTCATTAAGTTATGCTAGTCAGAGTTATAGCCATTCTCTGGCTGTCTTATTATCCTTCCAGCTTGGCAGTGCTGTTTTTAAAAACAGTCCCCAGAACAGGACATAATATTCCTGTAATTGTCCCTCTAATACTATATAGTGGTAATAACATAACCCTGCTAAGCTACCCAAAGATAGCATTTATTCCATAAGCCACTGCATTGTACTGCAATTTCATGCTCAACTGGTAATACATCAGAGCTCCGAATCATTTTCTGAGTCAATGCTTTCCAAAATACAGTCTCCTATCCTGAGTGACCTATATTCACAGCTCCTAGCTGTGACTTTCCACTGAGCCATATTAAAATGCGTGTTGCTCAAATGAAAGTAGCCTAACACATGATCAAAATTGGTTTCTAGAAGAGTCTCTCTTCATTTGACACAAACTACTTCAGTATTTGTAGTATTTCCCTACAATGCTTGCAGTCTTCTAAATTAAGAGAAATTTGAGTAGCATCATGTCAAGAACAGATACATGATCACCTCCCACCCCCAAAAAAGCCACCACAAACCCACAACCAAAACCAGGAATCAGCTGTTTTCTGCTGAGGTCTGGCACTTATTTTTGGTGAGTGCAATTGAAATCCATTTTATGTACTGCATGAGGTCCACAGCATTGCTACTGTAACCAGAATCATACAGAAGCAAGTCTTAAGAGACTGGCATATGAGTGTCAGCTGAATATAATTTGAGATAAATTTGGCAGTACATATCTACATAAAGTCTCATCAAGTGGCACCATCCTTTAGTTCTACAACAATTACATCTTATATGCAACACCATGCAGCTGCTCAACACATTCCTTCATGATCAATGTCAATGAAGACCATTTCATTTACCTGTGTAAACAATAGCACAGTATTTTTTTCCTGTCCTGCTGAACTTCCCTAGTACCTTGAGCATCATTCAATACCTAAATCATTAGTTCTGTTCACTCTTTAGTCAATTCTCTGAAAACTCACTGGGGTAGCTATCAAACCTCACACATTAAGAAGCTTTTGACATGAACAATCAATGTTTTGCATCTTCTCTGGTTACTATCAGATCAGGAAGTATTTCGTATTAGGAAGTGCCAAGACAAATACTATTCCCAAGTATGGAACAGGAATATTTGACAACACCAACACTTACCCACATACACATCTGCAATATTGATTTATTATTCTTTCCACACTTACCTAAAACTTTTCTCTTTGCCTTTAAACATGATAACCACGTTTTCTATTACAAGATTTACCTTTTATTAGCAGTGCAATTCACAACTGCCAGTTTATGGCTAACAGTTTCTCACTTCCCCTACCACCCCTTAGCCCCTGTTACCTGTAAATATTTCTATTTCACTAGGCACAGTTTTACCACAGACAGCAGAAGTGCTACAGCACCACCATTAGTCTCGCTTTATACAGCACCTGCTTGCAGTTATGGCACATAAAACTGCATCTCCTCCCTTAACAGAGCTAAATCTGCCACAGTTATTCACATTTTTCACTTGAGTTGAATGTGTTTTGAGACTTACTGTTTTGGGATCACTTAGAAATTAATTACCTCTAGAACTGTTTCTTTATTTTCCCTGCCAATCTCTCACTCAGAATAGCATATCAACACCAACCTCAAATATTAAAAAATTCAAAGACCAAAGATTCAAAGATCTGATCACTTCTGTAGCACAAGAAATTTTAGGTTCATTAAACTGCAAATTAAAGCATCTGAAGAAGCACCTGCACAGGTATTTGCATTTTGGACAGATAAAGCCTACAGCACTGGCATTCAGGAAGATAAACCATTATTGGGTAAGAAAATCAGTATTTCCTATATAGGCATACACACACACTTTGAAAACACACAGTAGATATGATTAATAACTAAGCTTTTAAAGTTCATTAACTACCAAACACAATGCAGATTAAATTTCACAGCCGCCCTCTGCCTCCAAATACTCCCACAAGCTTGTATCAAGTTCTAATGTCTTAGAAATCTATCACGGCAAATGCATTCTGTACTTTCAAACTGTATTCACCCCTCAAAGAAAACCCCCCACCCTTTTGAACACACCTTCAGTCAAACGCGATTTATTACTTCGTAGAACAGTAAGCCAAATTTGGCACATACTGCTTTGCTTTTATTTCCTTCATAGCGCAGGCTGGGGCTCGGAGAGCGATGGAAGGTGTCTTCTTCCCCCTCCGGCCTGGAGCCTGCGCTTATCTCCCTGTCTGCCTCTCGGTACCTCCCGAGTGTAAAGAGCAGTTTCCACAGACTGCTCTGATTCATCTCCCCACTGATGTTTGCTCGCTTCAAGTAGTCCTTATCTACTAGTCCTTGCAGCGACCCAGCAGCCCCGCGACCCTACAGGCTGCCTCACTTCTTTCGGCCGTAACAGCAGCTCTGCTCTTCTGGCGCCAGGAATAACAACGCAGGGTGCCACAGCTCCCGCGCCTTTTGCTAAAACAACACAGAAACACCTACTTCACCAAGAAAACCTAGAAATTAGCGCTTCCATCTGCTGCGTTCTGACCTTCCCACCATCCACTTCACACAGCCAGCGCTACCTGCTCCACGCAACCACACACCACCTCGCTGGGGCCGCCCTTCTCCCCCTCACCCGCCTGCACACGCACGGCCTCTCGGTCACCCACCGAAAGCTCCAGCCCTTACCCACCCGGGAAACCACCACGCGTGACCCGAGCGCTCCCCAGCCTCCCCCCAACCCCTCCCCGGCCAGGACAAGAGAGGGGAAACAATGGAGACGCAGGGCCGGAGTCCCACACAGGCGTTCCCGCCTCAGTTCAACGCCCCTCTCCCTGCTCGGCAGCCTGCGCCGAGGGGGGACAGGGCGGGCCCGCACCGCCTCAGCGCGGCGAGGGCCAGCGGCCTCGGCCCGCCCCGCCCCGGGCCTTCGCTGCTGCCTTACATATACACACATAAACATATATAGTATACGTTAAGAGATCGGGGCGGCCCCCGGGGGGTACCCCCCCGCCGGAGGCAGCGCGGCCACAGCGCCGGTACCTCCGCGGGCTCCCGCGCGCGGCCCAGCCGCTCCTTCAGCTCCAGCACCCTCCGCGCAGCGCTCCGCCCCTCCGCCATGGCTCCGCGCTCGCTCGCTCGCCCTATCCGGCCCTCCCACTCCGCCCGGGCTGCCCGGCCCCTACCCCCCAGCCCCTCTTGTAGCAGCGCCCGCGGCGCCATAGGCGGCGGTGCAGCCAGGCCCTGCTTCAGGGGAACCGGCCGGCGGCGGCTCTCCCCGGCCCCGCCGGCCCCCAGCGGTGCCCGCTGTTTCCTCATCTCCCCCCCGCCGACCCGGGTCTTTCTGCCCCTCGCCACGCCGCCGGGTGCGCCGATCCGCCCCAGGCTGCTCACCCGAGCCGAGCGCTGCCCCGGGCCGACCTCTGAGCGTTTCCCCGGGGGTTTCATGGACGGGGGTCGCTGGGCAGCGCCCGAAGCGTGGCGGGGCCCTGCTGACAGGCGGCGTAGGGAGCCGCGTCCTGGCGCCGGGGCCGGGCTCTGGTCAGCAGTCCCGTGGAGGCAGACACAGCCAACGGGGCCTGACCTGGAGTGGCTGTTCCCTGCAGGGCTGTTTGCTGATCACAGAATGGTCAGGGGTGGAAGGGACCTCTGGAGACCATCGAGTCCAACCCCCCTGCCACAGCAGGGACACCTACAGCAGTTGCACAGGACGGCGTCCAGGCGGGTTTTGAATGTCTCCAGTGTGGGAGACTCCACAGCCTCTCTGGGCAGCCTCTTCCAGTCTCTGCCACCCTCAAAGTAAAGAAGTTCCTTATGTTCAGATGGAATTTCCTGTGTTTCAGTTTGTGCCCATTGCTCCTTGTCCTGTTGCTGTGCATCACTGGAAAGAATCTGGCCCCATCCTCTTGACACCCGCCCTTTAGATATTGATAAGCATTGATGAGATGCCCTCTCAGTCTTCTCCAGGCTAAACAGACCTGGGTCTCTCAGCCTTTCCTCACAAGAGAGATGCTTCTGTCCTCTGATCATCTTCATAGCCCTCTGCTGGACTCTCTCCAGTAATTCCCTGCCTTTCTTGAATCGGGGAGCTCAGAACTGGACACACTGCTCCAGATGCGGCCACACCAGGGCAGAGTAGAGGGGAATGATGACCTCCCTCGACCTGCTGGCCACACTCTTTTTGATGCACCCCAGGATACACTTGGCCTTCTTGGCCACCAGGGCACATTGCTGGCTCGTGGTCAACTTGTTGTCCACCAGGACTTCCAGGTCCCTCTCTGCAGAGCTGCTTTCCAGCAGGTCAACCCCTAACCTGTACTGATAGCAACGCCAAGCCCATGAAGGCATGACTGTGCCTGCAGGCATGCTCCTGCAGTCCTAATCTGCCGGTGAAGGCAGCACTCGGGCTGAAGAAGGCATCCTTTTCTTTCTCTCCTGCCTTACTTACAGCCTGATGGCTAGTGCATTTTCTTTTTTTTTTTTTTTTGGAGGGGGACAGAGTGTTTTTGGGCCCTGCAACTTTCAGTGTGGCTCCTCTGTGGTTTACCTAAGGTTGCAAAAAACGTAGTGCAGGAAATCGGTCTTTGGTGCTGCGTGCACTGCATTGCTGAAATAGGATCTTTGCCATGGAGCTTGCCGGGGCTGAGCATGTGCATGAAAGACTCCAAGCTGAATGAGTCCCTCCTAAAAAAATCTATGGGTTTGCATTATCTCCTTGGAAGTTAATGTAGATATAATTTAAATAGATATACAAAACACCTTTCACTCTTTAAAGCAGTGTTTGGGGGAAGTGTTAAAAAGAGTGTATCCAGTCTGAGTTACAGAGGAATTTTAAGTAGGCAAAAGTCTGGTATTTGCACATTAGGGTTACTACTCTTGCAAAATAGATCTTATTACAGCTTGGCGCTGCCTATAGCAAATTTATCAGTAGAGAAACCAAAATAGCTGGTGGGGTAATACAGTAGGTAGAGAGCTCAGGTTGGATGTGGACAAAACACATCTAGGTCCCTGTTGCAGACTGGCTCTCCGGTTCCCATGGTCATCTTTTATTTTACAGAAATAATTAACTCATCTTCACAGTGTGTAGAGACTTCATCATCCCTACCTTAAAATTGGCCATCCACAACTAATTACCCTTTATTTTTCTGGTCCTAATAATATGAAATTATTTATACAAAGTGGCATTTATACAGAAGAAATCTTGGAAGAGATTCATCCCACACAAGTATTATGGTTAAAGTAATCTTTGAGTAAAGAAGTTGAGGCTCAGATTGTCATATGGATTATGCAATTGAAGCTGGGTTTCCCATATGTTGTTTGAAAGCCTTAATTATGAAGTTACTGGGTTTTCTGGGATGAGGAAAATCTCCTCGCTGCACTTCTGCCCAGTTATTCTGAAAGATCGTGACTTCATGCCAGTGAAAAAGAAGAAAACATTTAAAATCTCAAAAACTTTCCTGGAACAAGAAAAATGTTTCTAGCACCAGATCTAACTGTAGCATTTCTCATATCGTCTGTCATAACTTTGGCAGAGGAAAGAATTCCAAGTTTACTTGGTCCTTCAAAACTGCCAGCCAATGCTGATTGTTACGAGGATTCATTTGTTTGGCATCGATGCAGGACTCCGGTCAGGAAGAAGTGGGGTTGCCACACACAAAAATATAGCTCCAATAATTGCTCTGTCACTACATGCTTGAGACCTGTGTTGTGCCATCAGCTCCACTCCAAGGCTTGCAAACCCTCATCTCATCCCTAGTGTCCTCTCCATGCCGTACTGTCAGTGCTGGGTGAGTTTCTGAGGAAAGAATGAAACCAGGAGGAGAAACAGGCTTTGTATGAGCTAAGGAGAAGAGCTAGGTGAGAGCTTCGGGGGCGGATCGATGCGAGAGGTTTGGCTGGGCAAAATCAGGCAATGAACTGGGAGCGAGTAATCAAGTACTGGGGGAGGTCTGCCTCAAGGGGGAGGTCCGAGTGACCCACCTGGGGTTGGGTGTCTTGCTGAACGTAGCTCCTCAAAGCCACCTTCTGTGAAATCAGAGCCTGTGTGTTTGATCCTAAATAGTAGCAGTTTGTACGTTTATTCAGCAGCTTAAAAAGAAAACCAGTTTCTTTTCCATCTTTTTACTGACAAGACTGCAGTTCCCACTGAAATTCAATATGCTTTCACAGTTACCTCCAATCTGCACAAGGAGCTTCTGTCTTTCTGAAGACATTACTGGTGTGATTACTCAAGACATTCAGATTAATGCATTTAAATATATTTTTTGTAACTATTCATCATAGTGAACTAAGTATGGGCCTTAGGGGTGCATGGTATTTGGCTGAGTATACACAAAGGGCTCAGAGGAAACAAAGCAGTCAGGATCTAAAGCTGAGCCTGAGTTTTGTTGACGTCTTTAGTTGACAAAGGTACATCTCCCTGTGGCCTTATCTGTGACGCTTGCATTCTACCAACAAATCAAAGCATGCTGACTTATCATAGAATTATATAATCACTGAATGGTTTGGGTTGGAAGGGACCTTCAAAGATCATCCAGTCCAATCCCCCTGCCATGGGACATCTTTCACTAGGTCAGGTTGCTCAAAGCCCCGTCCATCCTGACCTTGAACACTTCCAGGGGCATCCACAGCTTCTGTAGGCAACCTGCTCTACTGTCTCACCACCCTCATCATAAAAAATATCTTCCTTATGTCCAATCTAAACCTGTCCCCCCTCCCCGAGCATACTGGCTTTTGCCCAGGTGCCCAGCTTTGATGAGGGGAACCCAGTGGTCGACACTTACCTGGGGCAATTATTACCTGCTGTGGATCTACCTACCCTCTTCACGTTCCCGTCCCTTTCCTCCCTTGTCCCTGTGCATTTGGAGGGTCCAGGCTTGTCCCCCCAGTTTCTGGAGGCCAGGCAGCCCTGGGAAGCCAAGCTCCGGTGCCTGGGCAGAAGCAGGGAGTGAGGCACAGAGAGGAGGGGTCATTTTAAAGAGCAGCCGAGCGCAGGCTCCGGTCTCTTCTGCTCACTGTGACAGCAAAGCGTCACACTGGAAACCACGAGCTGGGACTTACAAAGTGGCCTCTGATCTTTCTCTCTTTTTTACCACAGTTCCTCTCTTTTTGTCTTCTTATTTTTCCAAGGAAGAGGCATTTTCACTGACAGCTTCTTGGACAGGTCTGGGACACCATTTTTCCGAGGAGGGTAAGGGGTTTTTAACACCTCACTTTGATAGTGGTTAGAAGTAACATTTTAAAGGAGGGGGGAAGGTTGTTTGTTTGAATGCATTGTTTTGGGACCCTGGGTGTCCTTTGGCATTAGTTGTTCTTAAGCTAAAATAAATTAGGTAAAAGCAAATAGCTGTAGAAGACCAAATCAACCAGGGTTTTCAAAGTTCAGTAATTTGGATTTATGATAGGATCATTTGATTTGTTTCACTGGTTTTGCATGTTCTGTCACTTACGTGATTATACGCTAAACTAGCTGGTGACATTTCTGCTGATGGAGAAGTGTTTTTCAGGAAAAAACTTTGGAGAGTGGACATTTTTGAACAGAGCGCTTAAAATGTCACGGACTTACATGAGCTTTTCAATGACGCAGTGAGGCAATAAACATTAAGTGTTGCATGTATTAAAATTTTTAAGTTACGGGTCTCTAAAAATATTTAGAACCACAAATATGACTGCTGAAAGAGTATGCCCTTGCCAGCTATAAAGTTGTGGCTATTAATATGCAAAGCTATAACTGCGTGGGTAACATGCAAAAACATCCAACAGTTTCATTTTGCTTTTGTTCTTTGTCAACAAACATACATGACGTTTGGGATAGCATAGGGTTTTTTTTGCAAAGAAAAAATAATAGTTGTATTAAACCACCAAAATGTACTAAAACACCAGCTATACCTTCGATTGAACCTGTCTTAAAATGGCAAGCTGCTGGGAGGTTGCTATTTTGGGAGGTGATTCTGATACGTCTCAACAGATGCAGCTGCTGGAATGTAGCCGGAGCGGGGGGAGCCGGGCAGCAGCTGACCCCCACCCTGGCACACCGACATTTCGGGGATCGCAGCTCACGTCAGCACGGGCTGACACTGACACTTTCGGCACACATGGCCTTCTCCCTCGCCTGCTCTGCACATGGTCATCACCCGGCGGCAGCAGCAGCAGCAGCAGCAAAAAAAAAACCCTGGTGCTCACAGGCAGCAACCATTCCTTTCTATAATTAAATTGCCGTTTTGTTACGTGCTGTGTGCTTAAGGAAAAATTGATGTGCTGAGATTGTAGATTGAAATATTACTGGAGTTTTTTATTAAGTTACCCAAAATAATCCAGTCATTTGTTTTATCGTTTCATTTCTTCACAAATGAGTGCAAGGATCACAGAAAAAAATTAGCTGGTGTAAATTGTTTTAAAATCAATAGATAAATTGAAGATAAATGCTATATTTGAATATATTTGAACGCTGATCTCAGCAACTTTGTTTTAACTATGTTACTGAAGATCAGAGCTTTCCTTCAAGGTGTATTTGCACATACATATATTTATCTGAAGTAGCTCCTTTGAAAATTACTTAGGGGCTGTCTCACATTGCATTTGACAAAATCTTGGCCCTTCATTTCAGCAAGATCTGGAACTTACCTAGAGTTGATAAGTCTAATTCAAATATCCGTTCTAACATAATGGGAGTAACTATTAACCTTCACACATAAAGAACTTGTTTAAAATAACACGTCCTGCTAGTGTTTGCATGATATTTTTCTCAAATAAAGTCCTAATTAGACAGAATCCTAAATGTAGGATTACGTTTCAAATTACTGATATTGAAAAGCAAGCAAAGTGTGCTATGAGTAGAATCTATTTGTGAATCTGACATGAGAATTAGAGTATCATCAGTCTAGAAAATCAAAAGTTTCAAAAAACTGGAAGCAATTTGGAACACATACTAAATCTAAAATCAACATTACATCATACCAAAATTCACTTTGTCTTTATGTCTTATGTTGCCTGGTTTTTTAAAGAATTTATCCCACTCTTAATGTTTCCTGGTCAGATTCCGAACTTGCCTGTAAGTCTGTACTGGCTCTGGAGTAAGGATGAACAAAGTTGAGGGCCCATATCTTTCCTGTGCTTCAGACTAATGAATTAATCTCTAGAGCCTGGCTGATTTAAATGTGTATTTACAAAATTCTACAGTCTGGCAAACTCATTTAATGTTTAGGAAGAAATTTAACTCTTTGAATGTGGTGACAATAGGGGGATGTTCTTTTTATGACCTTATTAAAAAAAATATTCTTTTTAGGTGTTGTAGGTGTATTCTTCACAATTTGAGTATCCATTGTTATTAATAAGCATCCATACTATAATCTAGGACAGTATAACAGTTCTTAGGAAGACAGATTATCCTGTCTGTTGTGGTTTTGTGGCATTTATATGTATTGACAAAGGTTAGATTTGTTGCAGAATCACTCCGCTATTAAAATTCACAACTGCAGTGTAGCTCTAAATGTTTTAATTTTATTTTTAGCAAGCTCTTGGCTGTAATATTTCATTGCAGTCATGGCCCCTAAGAAGAAGAATGTGAAGAAGAACAAAGCAGATATCAATGAAATGACTATCATTGTGGAAGATGGCCCCCTCAGTAAGCTAAATGGCTTGAATGGACTCTTAGATGGAGGAAATGGTTTCAGCTGCATCTCATCTGAAGTTTCCGACCCATCATATAGCCCAAATCTCTTGGAAGGTCTAAGCAGAATGAGACAAGAAAATTTTCTTTGTGATTTGACTATCAGTACCAAAACCAAATCCTTCAGTGTTCACAAGGTGGTGATGGCTTCAAGCAGTGACTACTTTCACAACATCTTAAAGAAAGATCCCTCCACTCAACGAGTAGACCTCAATGACGT
This sequence comes from Pluvialis apricaria, assembly GCA_017639485.1. NCBI lineage: Eukaryota > Metazoa > Chordata > Aves > Charadriiformes > Charadriidae > Pluvialis > Pluvialis apricaria. The sequence continues at coordinate 103,225,143 of CM030009.1, forward strand.
ATCCCCCTTGGGTCTAGCTACTGTTATCACCTATGCTTACACTGGAAAACTTACTCTCTCCCTTTATACAATAGGTAGTATTATTTCCACAGCAATTTATCTACAGATTCACACCCTTGTAAAGATGTGCTGTGATTTTCTGATCCAAGAAATCAATGTTGAGAATTGTATGTACATTGCCAATATTGCAGAAACATACGGACTGAAGGCAACCAAGGAAGCAGCACACAAATTTATTAGAGACAACTTCATTGAATTTTCAGAAACGGATCAGTTCTTAAAACTCACTTTTGATCAGATTAATGAACTTCTTGCAGATGACGACTTGCAGTTGCCTTCTGAAATTGTTGCATTCCAGATTGCAATAAAATGGCTGGAATTTGACCAAAAAAGAGTAAAGTTTGCTGCTGATCTCTTAGGTAACATCCGTTTTGGTACCATCTCAGCTCAAGACCTTGTCAATTATGTTCAAACTGTGCCGAGAATGATGCAAGATGCAGACTGCCATAAGCTCCTAGTGGATGCCATGAACTATCATTTGCTTCCCTACCACCAGAATACACTGCAGTCCAGAAGAACGAGGATCCGTGGAGGTTTCAGAGTTTTAGTTACTGTAGGGGGACGCCCTGCTCTAACAGAAAAGTCTCTTAGCAGAGACATCTTATACAGAGATCCTGAAAACGGATGGAAGAAGCTGAGTGAAATGCCTGCTAAAAGTTTTAATCAGTGTGTGACGGTGATGGACGGATTTCTCTATGTGGCTGGTGGGGAAGACCAGAATGATGCCAGGAACCAAGCCAAGCATGCAGTCAGCAATTTCTGCAGGTAACTGGTTATTTATTTAAAAGGGATGGAGAGGTCAATTCCAAACAATGCAGGTAGATAGACCAAGCTGGTTTGTGATGTGCAGCCTGGACTGCTCAGATAAATAGAAAAGCGACAGGGTTGGGGAGGTATGGATGCTATTCTATATTAAAGTGTGAATGAACAGAAATATGCAACTGAAGTTATGCAAAAACTTCACCATGGTTACACATGCACAATGAGAAGTGAGGAAGACAGAGAAAACTTCCTCCGAGTGGAGGAAATAGAAACATAAATAGGAAGTTCTTAGATGTTCTAAGGTACCATTAGAGTGTACCAAATCAGACAAGGTGAGACTTTTTAAATTTCAGGAGCTTCCGATGACTCTCAGAAAGTTCTACAAACCACCCTTTAGGTATTATAATCTTGACTTCCTGTGCACTGTCCACCATATTTTCAACAGCTTTTATACCACATTTCATATCCTTTAGCCCTTTTGTTTATTGGGATTTTAGAAACAATGTCACCATCTCTTGGAAGGCTATATTTCTTTTCTACAGTGTGCTCCAACTAATACCTCACTTCTGAAATATTACAGTTCCTATCTATAGTCATTCGAGGACTGCACTGGTGAGAGCAAGGTCAGAAAAATTCATAGGCTAACGTGCAGTAGTCAAGTGGATGGTACTCATTTTTTAATAGTTCAGCCTAAAAGCTGACACACAATAGCTTGAAGCAAAGGCTGAAGTTGAGACAGCTCAGCTTTTTATCTACAAACAGGCTGTGGACATGCAATGGCAATACACAGCCACAGTCCACCAATGCTTCCTTTCCTGCTTCCAGAAGGAACATTCAGATAACTTCCCCTGAAGACATCAACCAACACGCAAAGTTAATGAATAAGGAACCTTCCCTAGGTCCTTTTTATTGTGTAATCTACCTTGTCAGAAAAATACCTCACATAAAGGAGATTATGCTGTTGCTGTCCCGACCTTCTGCTTTTAAGCTATGCCTCACATTCTCACAAGGAGCTGTGTTCTTGATGCACACCTTGGTGGTGGGGAGGCGGTGGGGGAATCCTCATGGTCCATGGCTGAATGGGTTCTCCTCCCTGCTCTGCCATTAACTTTGAGCATGTGAAGTCACATCAGTCTGTCTGTGGACTTGCTTTCAGAGCTGCAGGTGACAACGCAGTATGACAGCTAGCAATTATTATTTACTTTTCCATAGTCTTTTTCTTGTGTGATTCTCTGGTCACCTCAGTGTGCAACAGGAGAAATGTATGGGGGTACTGATGTACCTCACTCAACTCCTTCAGGAGTCATCATGTGCTATTTCCTACTTCAAAGCTGCTCATTTAAATGTCAGCGGCAGAGAATGTTATTTCAGAAAGGTATGGTGTTAGGAAGCAAAGATGTTCTTTCCACGTAATTCTTACTCCATATGAGCGGCAGGGAAAGTCTACTTACCATTTAGGAAGTACTAAAAAGATGGAAGTATAAATCACCACCTAACATTTTTTAAAACACTTTAAGTAAATTTTGACATCTTTGCTGTAGGTGTAACTTGCAAAAAAACTTCTAAAATTTCTATTGCATGTTTAAAGTATCTCTTTCCAGTATTCTAATGAGGTTATTATACAAAATCAAATTACAGAAAAGAGTCAGATTTACTTTATTGAAATAATACCAGGTTTGAATGATACAAACAAATTTTTTCTCTAATCAAAAGCTAAATTTATTTGGAAATTTAACCAGGAATACCAGTTTCATTCCACTGACTTCTAATGGGCTAAATACATAACTAAAATTTTAGCAGCTCCACAGTGGCAGCAGTAGTGGGACAGAGACGGGACCGTAGAATTTAACAGAGCAGTATGTGAGACAGTTACCCTCTTTTCTTAATGCTTCCAGATACGATCCTCGTTTCAACACCTGGATTCACCTGGCAAACATGAATCAGCGGCGCACCCACTTCAGCCTGAATGTGTTCAATGGCCTCCTTTATGCAGTGGGTGGTCGCAACTCCGAGGGGGGCCTCTCCTCGGTTGAGTGCTATGTGCCTGCAACTAATCAGTGGCAGATGAAGGCACCCCTGGAGGTGCCCAGGTGCTGCCACGCCAGCGCGGTGGTGGACGGTCGGATCCTGGTCACAGGAGGTTACATTAATAACGCTTATTCTCGCTCGGTGTGCATGTACGACCCCAGCAAAGATAGCTGGCAGGATAAGGCCAGCCTCAGCACCCCAAGGGGGTGGCACTGCGCAGTGTCCCTTCTGGAGAGGGTCTATGTCATGGGTGGGTCTCAGCTGGGGGGGCGAGCCGAGAGGGTCGACGTTCTCCCCGTGGAGTGTTACAGTCCTTACACGGGGCAATGGAGTTACGCAGCGCCCCTTCAAACCGGAGTTAGTACGGCTGGCGCCTCCACCCTTAACGGGAAAATTTACTTAGTGGGTGGCTGGAATGAAATAGAGAAAAAATATAAGAAGTGCATTCAGTGCTATAACCCGGATCTCAATGAATGGACGGAGGAAGATGAGCTGCCCGAGGCCACTGTGGGCGTATCCTGTTGTACGATATCCATGCCCAACACCAAGACAAGGGAGTCCAGGGCCAGCTCAGTCTCTTCTGTCCCAGTCAGTATTTAAATACGGGTCTAACCAGCAATAAGGAAAAATGTTTACCAGCACAGCAGTATAATTAACCCTTTAAGTAGCATTTTTGTGCTTATATGGAAAAAAAAATAATAATCATTGGCTTTACAACAGTTTTAACAGTGCAAATTGGTCAGTTTTCATAATCTTTAATACAGGTGGTGTGAAACAGCATATTAGAGATAAGATGAATTTTCTTAGCAGGAAGAGAGAGTTAACCCGTAACTGCAGAATTTCTTTCTTTTCCTGACTTTGCCACTGACTTACTGTACTAGCTGTGGCAAATCATTTAATTTCTTTATGCCTTGGTTTCCTTACCTGTAAAGTAGAGATAAACATGCTTCAGAAGATTGTTGTGAGGCTTTTTTAATACTGAGTTTTAAATGCTTTCAGAACCCAAATTAAAAGTCAAATATTGCTAGTAATAAATCTTAACATACATCAGGAATGTGCCATGTCATCATCAAACTGCTCAGTTTTGTTCTTTTCTAAGCATTTTCTATTTTGACAAACAGAAGGGAAAAGAACCCCAAACCCCAAAAATACAGCATGTGGATACTGTCCTTCTGGGGCAGTGGTAGTCACAGAAAATTTCTCAGAACATTTTCTCCTTCACAAGTCAGAAAGCGATCCCTATCTTCTGCCATGAAACCCTTTAATTCTCATATCTAATGCTGTGATAGAGCTTTCAAGACCTGAATCCACAAAACATCTTAGCTCCTGTAAGCACTGTGGGCCAGCCCCAAGGGCTGCCTCGGGTGCCAGATTGCTCTCCTGACCTCCATGTGTACATCAAGGAGCAGATCGCTGCCGCATCCTCCTCCTCACGCCAGGGAGACTCTCCTGTCATTCCAGGTGGAAGGCATGAAGGCCAGTCAGTGTGTGTCCTCCTGTTCCTACACTGCCCATCTGTGTAGGAATGTACCTCCGGGTTATCTTCTCATCCGAGAAGGTCCTCACCAATGCAAGGAGCTAGGAGCTGCTGCAGCAGGGTCAAAAACTGGAAACTGAGTTTATGCCGGGAAGCACCACGGGCTAACAGTGTCTAAGAGTAGAGAAGATACACAGAACGTCTCTCCTACTCAGTATTATTCTGACAAATCCCCAGTGGAGTAAGGAACAAAGACGGAATAAAGACTGCAGGATCTGCCTTTAAGAGTAGGGCGTATGTGTGGAAAATGGTGAATAATGGGAAAACTAGATGAAATCAAAAAGATTTTCCTTAATAGTAACAAAAAGATACCTTAACACCTTTATTACCAGGTGTAGGCACAGCATCACCCAAACTAACCTTTTCCTGGGCATCCCATCACAAGACTCCTTTGGAAGACTTTGTTACAGCCTTATTTATGTTTTGAGGAGCTTTTATTCATGTTTTTTTTCCAAAGGCTAGACTAATGCTGTGCCTGTTGAAGTTTGTGAAGTTTTCCCACTGAGTAGAGTGAAGTATTCGCTCAACTCAAATTACCTTCCAAGATCTTTTCTTCCCGATTTCAGCATGCAGTGGGGGAATTAAGCATGAAACCAAACCCTGTTCCCTTAGCCAAACAGAGATGCAGCCTATGATGTCCCCTGAGAATTTGATACCAAAGGCCTGCTATCAGCACAAAAGGTCTACATCCTTCTGTCGGGGAAGGAAAAAAGCAATACAACGAACTAAAATGATTTAATATAACCAGAAGGGTAGGAATTAACTCACCTTAACCAATTCATAGAGGCTTCACATGGAGTTTCCTCAGATTGTCATTGACACCTCCAGGCTCCGGTGCCTATGAGAAGGCATGCTCTCAGCAGTGTTTACAAGGCAGCCAGATTTTTATCTCATTTGCAAGAGTGGAACACTATAAAATTGTCTGTAAGTGCAGATATTGCTGAGGCAAGCATTTTCAGGACTCATACTCTGCTCTTTGTAGCTTTGTTGCAGCTACGTATTGAGCATCAGCATGAGTGTGACACAGTATTAGAGATGAAGTAATTCGTTTCATTGGTTGGGATTAAACTCCATGGTCCTCGGTCCAGTTTTCCAGTCCTAACTTAAGAGTTCACATCTGCATCTTGACCACACAATTTTAAATCCCAAATCCTATTTTTGAGTGCTGTATGTTATTAGAATACACTGCATTGCAATGACTTCTGGTCAGAGTAGTGCTGTCATACAGTTTTAATTAATTTAATTTGCATACAGTTATTCTTTATCCTGTTTAATTCTCATGAATAATAATTCAAATCCACAGTCACAGAACAAAACATGGAATTGTGTAACAGAGCAAATTGTTTTAAATATGAAAATGCTGTTCTTGCCCATTCCAGTCACCAAAAGCTGTTTGTAGATGAGAGCAAAATTTCTCTTTTCCCAAAGTGGTGACCATGTGTTCCATGTAAAAATATTTAGGAAGCTCTTTGAAAAATCCATCTGCTCCAATATTTTTTGTAAAATTTTAATATTATTAGCTGAAGTTGCTTATCCATCCAGTTCAATGAAGACACACATACACATATCCAGTTATAACCATATACAGGCTCCGGTTATTCAGTGTTTCTAAGTTACCCATTAAGATGGTATTTAAGAATTGAAGAAACAATCATTTTGGCCTTAGACAGACGTTGGATGAAATTGTCATATGCAAAGTGTCTCTTTTTCCCTTTAGGAATTCAGTTCCAAAATGCTATGAGTAGTCAGATGTTGCCGCTTGCTTTCTTATTTGTGAGCCGACACTTCCTGTACATCAACAACCATCTTCTGTTTGCGAGGAGAAAGTTATTTGTGAATGATGGGCTAAGTGCAATGAAACTACTCTCTTACTACTTAAAGGGTTAAAAACTTTGGGGGCCAAATCCTTTCCATCTTACTCACAAAAAAGTTCCATTGACTTCACTGGGGCTGCTGAATAAGATGTACAGGATTTTGAACTCTTGGCCAAATTCTGGCAGCACAGTAGATATAAATGCCTGCCAAAACTGTCATACCCAGAAGGAAGACTGCTCCTCAGCCTCCACTGCCCTTGGCCACGACAAATCCATAAAGACATGTCCTAGGACAGGAGCCAAGCACCACTGGCCATGTGGTCCTTCCGTAGCACAAAACTTCAGGCCAAAAATCTTAGGTAGATCAACAAATGGTATTGGTATCAGTATAGCACTTCAGTGTGGCTTTGTATTATTTTCTCTAAACATCTGTTTAGGCTTCAACTGCGCATTGAGCCAGGATTTGGCCCTTAATATGTGACAATATCAGCTGGACTTAATATTATTTTGATCATACCAATGTACTGAGCTATTTGTGACATTTTTGTGTACAATCTTGTTTCGTTAGAACTGTGAAAAATGGTTTGTATGTTGTGTTTTATGGGACAGTGTTCTTTCATTGTCCAGTACCGTATTTTCAGTCTCCAGATGTTTAATAGCAACATCTCAGTTGAACTTGAAATATTGTATATCACAAAAAGAAATTTTAAAAATGCAGTTAGGAACTACTGTATATGGTGATATTAAGTAGAGCAGAAAGCTTCGGAATATATGAGATGCGGATTGTTAAAATACTACAGGGATCTGCTTTAATGCTATACTAAGTGTAAAAAAAAAAAAAAGCTGTTATTTTCAAAGTTCCTTATACCCGTGCATTTTATAGTTGACAACATCTGTGCTTCCGAGGAATTCAAATCTGGAAATAAGCTTTCCTCAGTCTGTGAGTGAAACAGTTCGATAATGTTTTGTTTTCTTGTTTATTCGTGCTTGGGTAGGTGCATGGGAGAGTGTGTTACAAGGTTGTGAGGGAGGAACTTACTGTCGGAAAGTTATTCTGAAAGGAAGACTTTGTGCTGAGTTCTTAATCAAGATGAGGTTATGATCATTTAATCTCTTCCTGAAGTTAACCCACAAGATCATCGGTGGAGCGGTCACAAGTCCAGTAAGCTTAAGTGCCAACTTCTAGCTGGTCAAAGAGGGAAGCAGACAAAATTAGCATCAACCAAAGCTAAGAGGTGTTGAAGAGTGTTCTGCGTTGAGATTTTTAAATGGCAGTTCTTGCAGGAAAAAGTACATGATGAATGAAATGACTGAATAAGACTATATTCTCCTGAAACCTAGTTAGTTGATCCCACAGTTTTAACTCTTTCCAAACCCATGCTGGGTTTAGGGGGAGTTTTTTCACTGGTAACAGCTGGATTTAGTAATTCTAGTTGCAAACCCAACAGTCAAACAAATAGTTGTATGAATTCAGTGGGACTTCTCCTATGTACAGTTATTCTCATGTGCTTATGTTTGAAAAATTAAAATACAAGAATTAAATCCATGGGTAGACAAGTATCAATGTCTAATGAAAGCCAACATAGACATATTAGGCTGATCCTCAATATCACCGTTCAGCTACCCACTTACCATGCAGGCACATGAAATTTTTGAGAGACTAGATTTCTAGGATTATTTCCTTGGGGATGGCTGCTGAATGAGATCCTATGTATGTTCCAAGGTTTTTTTGTGCAACACACAAGATAAGAAATGCAAGAGGCTCCAGACAGTGGAAAAGGGAAGATGGAGCCCCTTAGCACAGTCAGTATACTAAGATTTTGTTCCCATTTCTCAATGGTGTTTGAGAAATATGTCCTGGAAGGAAGCACCTACTTCAACACAGACCTTTCCATAAGTAGCCTTTCCTCAGGTCACCTAACTGAGGTGGCTCGAGCCTTTCTTATGAAAAGCAAGACATAATTTTGACTTGATTATTCAATCCTTTTTAATCCAGTTTACCCAAGCTGGGAGATCTCTTTCAAATTCTGAATCTACATGCTTGGAGAAGGCAGTTGAAGTCAATAGTCCTAGTATAGTCTCCTGACCTTTTTACAATGAATCTTCTAACCCTTATGTTAAAGACCTACTTTGTATAAGTAATCGGAAACATTATAATGCACAGATTTGTACTTTGACTCCTCCATGCAAGAGGAGAATCTCTTGTCCCTTTTATTTCCTCTTTTCTTGTCCATAACTGAATGATTTACAGGGCAAAGAAGATGCACAGATGCGAGCAATACGTAAAAGCTCATCTGTGAATTTAGTTCAAAAAATCTCATCACTGGTGGCCACAATAAAGAAAAGAACACATTCTGCAATGCCTGTTGGAAAAAAAGGGGTGAAAAATGATTCGTCGGTGCTGATTTGCAAGTGTGGCACCGCTCAGAGCTATCTCTGTTCCCAGAAGTTCCCTAAAGAATAAAGGAAAATACATGTGATTCTATATACCTTGTGTGAGAGATTCAGTTAATACCAGGTGAGTTTTGCCATGCAAAAGACTAGTATGAGTTCATTGTTATCTCAATGAAAATTAAATTTTCAATAAAAATGTAGGCAATTAGTAAACTTATGAGGAGTACATAGTTGATTTCTGTTGGTAAGAATGGGAGCACACACATTTAGATACACTGGATGTTACGCTAGTTGCTGCCTTGGCAGGTTGTTTGTAAACAAGAAAAGTTAAAAATATAACTTATTTGTGTAAAGCATTTCCCTGGCTTATAAGTGTTAGACATATTGCTTATACAAATAGGTTTTCTAATTATACACTTTAAGGATGGACTGTGATAACACAAGGGAACATATTTCAACAGAAAAAATCTGTAAGTGTGATGTGAGAATGTTACTACTTAAAAATTGAAATTTGTAGTGCAGCAGTTGTCGTTAAGAGGAATAACAGCGTGTTGGTGTTTTTCACTGTATGCTTTAAATAAAACTGTCGACACAGCGTAAACAAATTATTCTTATTGTAAAATCAGTTGGAAAGTGCGAGACTCTCTTTCTGATGAACGCCTGGTTGCAGTTGAAATATGCTTTGTTTTCTGAGCCCTGTGCTGATCCTTGCTTTCATATCAGCCAACTGGAATGTTTGTTACACCCGGGCTGTCAAACCACCTTCACAATAAGCTACCCAGTGTGACGCTGGAGCCACTTTTATCTTTTTCATTTTATTACAAGGACAACAACTTGCTTTTTAACAATGAATTTCACAGGCATTTGTTGTAATCAAAATGCCTAACAAGAAATGATGATAAATCAGATGTCTGGTTAGCAATTGAACATGTTTTTATTTTGGATTGTATAACAGTATCGGAAATAAAACCATCTAAATTTCAAGGAAAAAAAAAATCAGTCCGAATTCTGAAGAGCAGTGAAGTTGTGCCACAGATGAGAGGGTTTGAGGTGCCAAAAAGCGTTCCCTGTGTTTTGACACCAAGGGCTTGGTTCAAAGCGTGCTTTGGCATTCGGCAGATGTCACAACCTGAAGGGTTACCCAACCTGCGGCTGTGCAGAGATCGTGGCCGTGGGTTCTAGGATTCCGTCATACGCAAGGACACTGAGGATTTATCCTTTGAACTTCTCTACTTCATTAGAGGTTACCACAAATACCACAAAAAGCGCCGCTAGCAGGTGTACAACCACAAAATTCACCCCTAGCAAATATACCTATGGATAATAAAGATAATATGAAGATGAATAAAGGGAACATGAATTAATATATATCAAGCTATTACAAATTATTAGCAGCAATCAGTAGTATAGTATCAATCAATAGTATGGTGTCAATCAGTAATAGCATCAAACAGTACAGTAGTACAACCAATGACAGCAACAACCAGGTAGGTATATACTATTACAGATTACTACAACTTATCATTATTGAAGCAAACTTATCAACAATAATGTAACAACAGATATACTTAATATATATATAATATTTACATGAAGCAAATTAGACTGAATTCAGAATGAGCCAAAACCATTCCCAAAAGGGAGGAATAAACCAATCCTGTGGGTGGAACGCCCAACCATCCCCCAAAAAGGGGAGGACAGACCCAAGCAGTAAGATAACAGACAGGGTCTCCCTTCAAAGCGGTTCCTCAACACAGAGTCTGGAGTCAGTCAGAGTCCCTGGTGAGGGTTCAAGAGCTCAGTGAAAGTTCATGTGGGGTTCAACCAGGACATTCTCAGAGAGAGAGACTCTGTTTTGGACAAAAATTAAGTCCTTCTTATAACAGAGAGACATAAGAGTGTGTAGGACATCCTACTTCAAGCAGCCAATGGATGCTGTTAATTTCTGTTTTTCACCTGTAGCAGCCAATCGATGATTCTGTTTTCTGTTCTTTCAGAGCAATTTGATTTTTCTATGCTGTTTTCTACCTTCGCAGATGATAAGCTGCCATTACAGTCCCTTGTTTTTGCGCTTATTGGTGGTGTGAATTTGGAGGCCACTAAGTCAAACCTGGAGGAGGGGATTTATTTGCGCCTCCAGTGTACCTGGCAGTCCAGAAGTGCATGGCTGTCCTGTCAATATGCTAATACATTGTTTATGGTTTAACCCCAGCCAGCAACTAGGACCATGCAGCTGCTTGCTCGCTCCTCCCACCCTAGTAGGGTAAGGAAAAGAGGGAGAAAAGGAGGGGAAAGGAAAAAAAAAAAGAAAAAAGACCTTGGGGATTGAGATAAAGACAGTTAAGACAGTTTAATAGAACAGTAAAGGAAAAGGAAAATAACAGTAATAACAATAATAATAATAACAACAACAACAACAATAATAATGGTAAAATAATATATAAAATAAAGTAATACAACACAAGTTGCTCTCACCACCTGATGATCGGTTGCCCACCTCATCCTGAGCAGCGATTGCAGATTCCTGCGCCCCCAGCCAACACCCATCTATATTTGGAGCATGGCGTCTATGGTACGGAATATTCCTTTGGCCAGCTTGTCCTGTCTGTGCTCCCGCTCAGCTTCTATGGGAAGCTGAAAAAGTCCTTGACTAATGTAAACATCACCTGGCAACAACTAAAACAGCATGCATTATCAGCATCATTCTCACACCAAACCCAGAACACAGCAGCTACTGGAAAGAAAATTGACTCTATCCCAGCTGCAACCAGGATATATGTCCACTACTCCTGGCTGCCTTGGGTACCTACAGTGTCTAAAATGTGCTGAAGCCATTGTTCGAAAAGGGCTGCTAAATGTAAAATCACTGTGTGATTGTAACTTACTGTAAATACCCTATATAGACAAATTATTATCAAAATCTACGTTGCTGTTCTTATCTTCCTGTCTCAAATGCTGGTAGAAAGCTACTCAAATGCTAAGTATAAGCATTTCCATCAGGGGAAAAGTGATGACGTCTGAATCTGGTCCAGGACAATAGGATCAAGTTGTTACTACCTGATGACTACTGTGTCCATTTCTGGGCTCCCCAGAAACAGACAGAGATGGAGCTACCAGATAGAGTCCAGTGAAGGGCCACGAAGACGACGGAGGGACTGGAGCATCTGTCCTGTGAGGAAAGGCTGAGAGAGCTGGGACTGTTCAGCCTGGAGAAGACACAGCTCAAGGGGCATCTCATCAATGTATATATAAATACCTGAAGGGAGGGTGCAAAGAGGACAGAGCCAGGCTGTTTTCAGTGGTGCCCAGTGACAGCACCAGAGGCAACGGACAGAAGCTGAAACACCAGAGGTTCCCACTGAACATCAGGAAACATCTTCTCACTGTGAGGGTGACTGACTGCCAGCACAGGTTGCCCAGAGAGCCTGTGGAGTCTCCATGCTTGGAGATATTCAAAAGCCAGCTGGACATGGTCCTGGGCTACCGGTTCTAGGTGGCCCTGTTTGAGCAGAGAGGTTAGAGCAGCTGATCTCCAGAGGTCCCTTCCATACTCAACCATTCTGTGATAGCTGGGTGGTAATTTACCAGTGTAAAGAAAGTGGTGAAAACAGTTCTTGGGGAACAAATGTATCTCTAGAACCTGCAGCTTATATTTCACGTGGATAGATGTGTGACTCAGAAAACAAAAGATTTAGGTAACATAAGTGCAGAACTTCTGCCCAGCAAGCACGAAGTGTTGAGGTTTATCAGTAAATCATTTCCCAACAATCTTTGTACTCTGGACTTGAATCTTTGTTTGTCTCAGATGTGTCCTTTCATGTGAATAATGCTGTTGCCAGAAAAAAAAAAAAGGACAGTGCTGCTTTGCTTGGCATAAAGAGATTTCTTTGTATGGACGCATAAGCTGTACAAAGAGGGTAGTATAAGCTATGTTATTCACTTACTCTAACCAAAGTTTTACCATTTGGAAGGAAACATAGTCAAGATCCCCACAGTATGAGAGGGATTGCAGCCTGCTCTTGTCGTGCAGAAGGGGAAGAGCAAGGCTCTCCTTTGGTGTCCTACCAAGGCTAGTAGCACACAAGTCCCGCCTTCACGGAGGGAGTAAAGCCGATGTGGCATTGCTATGTCCTCACTGCAAAAAAACTAAACAACATGCTACTGGCATAAGTCTTCTTGCTGAAGCCAGAGAGGGGAACAGGGAAGAAATGTTACATTTCCAACAAAATCTTCTACAGCAACACAACTATCTATGATCTCTTATCGAAAGCAGATAGTAAAATGATCATCCAGGGCTTATCTGTAAAGAAAAAGATAGAAACTAACAGAGGATCACAGCGATTTATGACCTGTCTCTGAACTGGCAGGCCCTTCATCTTCTGGTTATAATCTTCCAAATAGTCCAAGTATCTGGGGTGGAAAGAATAATGTTAAGTGATGTCAAAGTAAAGAATAAAAAAGTAAAGAATAATGTATATTATTGTGGGGAGCTGAAGTAGAGCAGATCAAGATTCAGGGATGATTTTGAGGAAGCAAAAGGGATGATTTTGCTTCAAAATTCAGGGATGATTTTGGCGAGTTAACCCATGAATCCGGGTGGTAAAAACTGCTAAAAAGACAGAACTTACAGTTAGACTATGATATAAAAGAAAAAAGATTTTGAGCAGGTCTTGACAAGTGCATTATTTGCCAGCATCACTGAAGTAAAAAACATGGATTAAAGTAAAAATTATCTGAATCCTTTATTTGTTATAATATTTGCCTTGTTACTTGGGGGTCTGAGAAAACGTATTCTGTATTGCAGATATATTTCAGAGCTTATTATGTCGTCATTTTCCTTCAGAGCCAGTTAAATAATATGAGTGAAATATTCACTTAACAAAAGCTGGTTTTTCCTAAGGTTAATTAAAGATAATTTAGCTGTAGGTCTTACATAGATTTATGGTGTCCATTATACCAACTTAAACCCAGTACGTAGAGGTCTATAAATCAATACTTTTCTTGGTTTTGTGAAAGGCATATAAGGTGTTACCCAAACCTATGGCAATATATTCTTTTTTTATTTGAAGGACCCCATGTATTCCTTAAGTAGAATCCCCACGTAGTGACATGCGAATAGCCGTTAAGATCAGTAGGGTCAGAATTTTGCTGAAGTTAATTAGAAACAGCCAAATCGAACAGACTTCTTTTATTTTGTGTTATTTATGTGTGGGTTTATTCCGAGCCAAATAGCGAGTTTGTTGAAGTTACTTATCTAAACAAAGAGAAAAATTCAGAATAAAAGTCTTGCAGTCTGCAACTTGTGTTCTTATCGCTTCAGCTGGCCACAGAACCAATCATGACTTCTCATTCTACGTTTGGTAATGCCATCTTTTAACGATAGTGGAAACGGTTATATGGTGGATGTCTTTGATAAGGCAGCTCTCCGAAGAGCTACTCAGATAAGCATGAACGCCGTGTTGCTTTCCTGACCGTGGCAAAGCCTGCCTTTCTCAGCCGAGGTTCATATCATCTGGGCGCTTAAATTTCTTGCTTTTAGTCAAGGATACGCTGCTTACCCGGTAAATTAAATTCAAACTTAAATTCGGCGCCTGATCCTCTCGCGTTCCCAACGGAGCATCGCTCACGCAGGATCTTCTCTTGAGGGCTTTGCTCTGCTGAGCTGTTTCGGGAAGGAGACGCTGGAGGGCACCAGAAGGACGGAGCTGAAGCCCCCGGGGCGAGCGCGGCCGCGGCGTCGGTGCCGGCGTGGGCACGGTGCCCGCGGGGAGAAGCGTGTCCCCGGCGGACGGCTGACGGCAGGAACGGGGGAAGGCAGAGGGAAAGCCGTAAGACACTGTCCTTGTTGACACAGGACTCGTTTCTCTTCTCACGCTTGGGAAAATTGCACTTTTCGAAGACTCGAGTGGCTGAATTTGTGAAAATATTTACTTTACAGCCAGCCGTGGTGTGTGGTTTTCAAGGTCTCAGTGTTTTCGAGCTCGCCGGGTGCAGGGATGAGGAGGAGCAAGACCTGGGCACTTGACCCAAGCTGGCCAACAGGATTACTTTCATACCACGAACGTCACATTCAATATAAATTAGAAAGTTTGCTGAGGAGTTGCTCTCTTCTATGGTGGCTGCCATCCTGAGAACTTCTTGCCCTGGTTCTGGACCCCTGAGGCCTTCCCTCCCTCCCACAGCTGTAGCACTCGAAGTGTCCAACATTTGCTGTCCTCTGCCGGGAGTCCACAGCTTCCTGCTGGTATAATTGGCTGAGTATAATCCTCGTGTATTTTATACAGTATTGGTATCGATATTGGTTCTTTAGTATTATTAATGTTAATTATCCAGTCTTACTCTATTAAATCTGTTTATATTTCAACCCCCGTGTTTCCTTGTTTTTCCCCGATTCCCCTTCCCAAGTGGGGAGGGTTCGTCAGGTGATAGAATAATTGTCTAAATGACAATAAATTGTTGTGAGTTCCTCAAACTATAACAAGCACTTATTTCAGCCATCAGTTCTCATGGCAGAGGGGAAGGGGGAGAAAGAGAGGAAGAACGTCAAAGGCAACAGTTACATTATGTAAAAAGGTGTTTTTCAACAGTGGCCTGCCCACTTTCCCTTGTTCCATGTCCACCTACTGTCCGCAGACGTTTTGGGAGAGAAGACTATAACTCTGGATGATCCCAACAGGCTGGTGCAATGATCTGAAAAATGCAGGGTATAATTCAATGAGAATGAGCTGAAAACTTCTGATTCGCTAAAATCAAAGTGCACAACAGCGCATGAGGATTGACAACATTTTCATCAGGAAGAGGCCTCTCAGTTCCAGGATGAATTTCTGGTCACCACAAGAGAGCATCATCCCTGCAGTCACGGTGAAAAGGACACTCAGCCTTGACTGGGGAGGACGGTATGTCTTCTATCTTTTGGGCTCGCACCAGGAACTTTGTCTGCATGTTTCAGATATGTGATCTCACCACCAACCTATCTCAAAGTTTCTCTTTCTCAGTCTCCTCTGTCACAGCTGTTCCAGTTTGAATAAATAATTTAATATTTACCACCCTTGCAGAGGGAGGCTGAATAGATTTCTTTCCAGCCTCCCAAACCAGTGCCCTAAATGCTGGTATCTCAGCTCAGGACAAATTCTTGCAAGAGCATTTTTTGCTTTCATCCCAGAGCAGCATGAACACATTTTTGAAATTACCGAAGTTTAGCAGATGGGAAAAACAGTTATTTCCCATGTTGCTGGGAGAACGGTGCAGCCAACAGATTCCTGGCCCAGCTGCTGCTCTGAAGCTGTTACCCTGGTCGCTGCATACACTTGAGGGTTCAGCCAGTGAATTATAGCTTGCTATAATAAGACTGTTCTGCTTTCCATTAGATCACACTCGCTGGAACAATAGCAAATGCACTGAAGCGGCCAACACGGCCGACAGTGACATTTCAGGGTCTCTTTGCTTCATTGCTGGTGTCAAACAAGTTCTGGCAAAAGGACACCTTGGTCACATTGTCAGAAGTAACAGATCAGCTCTTCTGAAGGAGAAACAGACATGCCGGGCCAGGTGAACAGCAAAGCAGTCAGACTCCAAAGGAATCTTAGCACAAGCTGAACAAAAATGAAAGCAGAGATCATAAATCATGTATTAATACTTAATGCAGAGCTCTCTTGTGGTGTTATGTGACTACTAAATAACACCCTAAGCTGTTAGCAGCAGCTTGAATACTTCTTTATCAAACTACCCTTTGAAACAAAAGATACACCTCTCTCCTGGACTGAAATTGTTGGAGGGAGTCAGAGAAAAGAGACAGGTTCACCCAGCAGAAGCGGAGCAAAGAGATATGTCAGCTTGGGTCACTCTACCAGAAGCTGGATCCGTTCATGTGAGAAATACGCGTTCAAAGAATTTCCATGTGATCATATCTCTTTGGAAGGGCAGACCACTTAAAAAAGGCCAGATTAGCCGTGCAAGTCCTGAAACTGAGTAGTCACAGGCTTTAGGTGCTGGGTAACCTACGTGTTTTCATATCTGCCACTGCTCCTTTGAAACACCGAGGGCAACTCAAGGTCAGGAAGCATAAATTTAGGCACCTATATATGCAGTAGATGTTAAACCTCCAGTTACAGGCAATACAGCCACAGGTACAATATCAGCCAATACAGGCGTATAAAGGGATTTATGCAGTCACCCACAAGGTCCTGCTTTAGGATGAACTGAGTTGCTCCTTAGGCTTTACTGACTGCATTGGCTAGAGACAAGATTCACACATAAATGTCCAGCACCGTCTGAGCACTGGGGGGGTGTCCTGTCTGGCATCCAGCCCTCCCAAAAGGACAAGGGTTTCCCTTGTGTTCTAAGTGCCAGCCACGTGTCTCAGACTTCTGAAGTACTTCAAATGGCACCGACATTTAGGCAACAGGATCGAGCCACTGGTCTCCACTGAGCCATTGATCTCCATAGTCAAAACATAGACAGCAAGCATATTTTTATATATACCTATGTGTAGACACGTTAATTTAAGGGCCTCCACCTTGAACTGAATTGCACTCTAGATATTACCTATCTTTCTCTCACTTGAAGATCTCGTTGGCTTGAAGTTTTGTTCTGAGGCTGTTGTGTCTTTTAATTGTAGAAGCTCTCATGCTTTGTTTCACTCACCTGAAATACTGTTCAGCAACAGTTCAGGTTCTTAAGCCTTAACAGGCTGGTGCAGAACAAATACACGTTCACGCAGGTAGCTCAGCGTTTAGAGACTGCTTTTGGACCTTCCTAACTCTGGCTTACTTGTCTTTTGCAAGTAAGTCCCTGGAAGGCAGCCCTGGGGCCCTCCTTCAGAGTACAGAGACAAAAAATACTTGGGTAGTCATGGGTGAAGCAGGAATGAAAGTATATGAGAGCAACAGAAAAAGCAGTGAAGTGAGGACAAAGGAATGTTCAGTATTGATAACCGAGGGCATGAATGGAAGCAGTCAGACTGGAAAATGCTAAGGAATGAGTTTTTCATCTACATCATGACCAGAAGGCCTGCGCTCCCTCAGCAAGAGGATGGCAACAAGGATGTCACGTGTGCCGTGCTTCCTTCTGCTGTCTCACCAGGAAGATGAAGATACCCAAAAAGAGGAATCATGGACAACAGACAGCAACCTTGCTGGAGATTTATGGAGAATGAATCCTCTGAGGATGAAATGAGGATCTGGCATTCACTGTTCATCATTCAGTGTAGGACTCTGAACCAAAGTCTGAAGAGCATCAGCCTGGGAGTGGTTGTACCAGTTCATTTGTTTTGAAGCTTTTCTCCCAGCCTACATTACTTGTTTTGTTTTTTTTTTTCCTGGAATGAAACACAAACAAAACCTGCCTGTTATTCCCACTGCTCTGCTGATGAGTCACTGACCCACTCCATGGCTTTGAGCAAGCAGCTAGCTCACTCACTCAGTTGTGCCTTCTGAAAAACAGAGTAACGAGTTACGCTTTGCTGATAATGAAAAAGTGAGCATGAATGGAATTGTTCCCAGAAAGTAAATTACTAAATAAATATGCATTAACAAGTGATCCTAAGATGAGAACATGCTTGTGGGAGCAACTGCATTTTCACTAAGGCCAGTCTTGAATAATGCCCTGCCTTATGAAACGCTGAGAGTCACCATGACAAAGCACAAATTGTTACCACGGTTATTAAGGTGATGGTGACTCTTTTCATTCAATGATATCGCAAGGATTAGCAGTAGATATGGCCCTTTCGGGATTTTTGTTTCCTCCTGTTGTTGTTGTCCATGGCTGCCCCTCCTGCGGGTATGGCTCGATCCTGCTTCTCAATCGTATCCCACAAACTGAGTGACTGAGCTTAACCAGGCAACTTTTTAGTTGGGAGTATATTTTAGAGACATTGTCATAACAACTCCCAGACTCTTCATTTTAGAAGGAATACCACCAATGTTCACACATTCAGGACAGAACCAGTACAGTAACGCATTCTCATTTGTTTACTTGCATTACCATAAATGTTACAGACTCAGGTTTGTTGACTAAGACTTTTACTGTGCACAACAAAGAAATACTCTGACCCGAAGAACTGGGACTGGGAGCCATCGGGTGGAAAGCAACAGGAAACAGAGACAATTGATCTTGGGCCAGCAGTCTCAGCAAAGCAACCGCGTAACCATCATCGGGACTTTAGCAGGCCTGAGGACTTTCAGAGAAAAGAATGAGCTGGTTTTGAGGTGTTTATAACAACTTTTTCAGAGAAGAGAGAGTGGCTGTGGGAAAATACACCAAAAGTGCTTGCTTGAAATTTATCAAGTTGGAAATGGAAATTTGTGTCATAAGCTGATAAGATGTAGGGCTTGACCTCTAAATGCTGAAAGGATTATTTCAGAAGTTGTTTTATCTGAGCAGTCACAGCACGCAGAGTTGTGGTGAGTTCATGGGAATAAGCAATTAATTCTGTGAGCAGTAAATCCGGTGAAGCCTTGTTTATTTTGAACGAGTGTCTTATTTTCTTACCCACCCAACACAATAACCCTGACAGCTCTCCTGACCCTGAAGCTCTGCATGACTTTCTCCTCACCTCAGCAGTACACTCTTCTTCTCACCTCTAAATACCAGCGAGGTGAAGGGCAGCCTGAACTCCCTCCACTTCCCGACAAGGGGCATGTGCTGGCTGGCAGCCTGATACTCGTGGTGACTGGCCCCGCTGCAGCTGGTGAGCACACACTTCAGCTTTTGCCTCATTAAATTTCCTTTCTTATGTAGAGCCGGTCTTTAGAATTCCACTGTTCCACTGTTCTTCATCTCAGCCGATCATCCTAACTAAGCAGTAAAGGGAGAAAGGCACTTAGTCCGTGATTCATCCCATCCCAAAATAGCCATCTAAATCAGGTCACTTGAATCATGGTTAAAAGTGCCAACTAGTCTCCACTAACTGTAAGGACAATCTAAGGTGACTATCTCAGATGAAGACATTGATACTATAGAAGTCTAAACTTAGGTGAAATGAATCCTACCCTCATGCCTTCGAGCTGTGTGTCACACTGCTGCACGATGTCAAAGTGTGGCCGTTGATTTAAAAGTTATTGGAGTGGGACAGATGGATGGACGTTGTCATCACCAAAGTCTTCCTTCGTCTGGATGCTAGGCTGAAAATTCAAGAAGTATTGGGGAAGGGTGAGAAAATGAAAATATATTTGTGCATATTTCCACAGAGAAAAACGCTACATTCAATGAATAAATTATTTGTTGTGCCAGTCTCTTCTAGATTCCATGCCTGTACATCAGGTTTAAATATTTGAGGCCTGATCTCCCACCTAAGAAACTGCACAAAGATGCACCCAATAGTTCCTGCATAAAATTCACAGCTGCTCATTAAAGTAGAGTATATATGGAAAAAGATAGCAAATCTCAAATTGAGACAGATCTTTTTCTTTGAAAAAATAAACTCAGAAAATTACATTTATCACTTTAATAGCTTTTTTTTAAAAAAAGAGCTTCTATACAGCAGGTTTTTCAGTCTTCAATTCACTCTCTACCACTTTTTGAGCTCTCTCCATCTGCTCAACAGCCCCTGCATGTGTGTGAGTGGTTAGAGCGAGGCACCCCAGTGCTGGTGTCACCACCATCTTCCCAGCAGTTAAAACCACCACACATTGTTTGACAGCAAGTACCAACAAGTTGACCTGTTCTACAAAGGTGAAGTTAGTTCACTTTCCTTTTTGTCTTTTGCAAGCTTTTCCAGGAATTAATGTATATTTTTCCAGTCATACATAAAGAAAGAAGGTGATGAGAGAAAGAAGATGAAAGAGAAGTCACACAAGACATATGGGTTCCAACAAGATGAGAATATTTAGTTGTTCTGTGTTGGAAACAAGAAAAAACAGCCATTAACTTGTAAAGGACCTTGAAACTTTCTCTTGCATGCCCCCTTTGAGGACAGCCCAAGTTTCCACATGTCTCTGTTTCTCCAAGCCTGGAGCTAGCTCACTAAGGGCCACCGTGCAGACGCAGAAGTGCTCCACAGATCTGAATTGAATGGTTTCTCAACACACAAAAAATTCTATTTTGTGCAACTTCATTGTGAAAAGGCTCCCTGAAACACAGAGTTGTACAATAAATGCTCACCACTTAACTTGCAGGTGAAATCCCTGGAGAGCTGGGGACACCTCCCAGCATCTCCTACACACCACTTCTCATGCTTAGCCCAGGTTGCCACATGCCCATCTCCACAATTTTGGTGCCCACTTGGCACTTGCATGTGTGCCGTCCCTGCAAGGGGCAAGTGAGGATCAGAAAGATTTCGCCAAGACTCATAAATTCCCGGTGGAGTTGGGAGGTAACAGACACCCCCAGGCTTGACCATCTCACGTAACGTCACCCCGTGAGGAACCGCAACCCCTCACAGCCGGCAGAAGAGACCACCGTGCATCCTCTTCCCCAGTCCCCCGCAGAGGCAGCTCTCTCCATCCCCTCCAGCTCTGCCTCCCGCGGGCTCACATGTCTGTGTGGCTGGATGGAAAACCCCATCGTGACCTCAAGCCAGATTACAGCTTGCGTTCTTGTTCCTGTTGGCTGAGATTTCAGCTGGGTTAATTCCTCTGTTGTTCAGACCAGGCTTGTGCAAACTCAAGGGAGAGGGTAGGAATGAGCAGGTGAGGGAGGCAGCACCACATCTTCTAGCACCAATTCTGACTAATCTCAACTTAAAAATAGAATTCCTACTCCTGAACCAACCTCTCAGCCTTAGCAGAGCAGTCCTTTTCAGCTTTTTCTCCATGAATGTGGAGGGCACATGACGGCTGCTCTAACTGGGCCTTCCAAGTCACGCAGTTTCCAAATAGCAGCGGTTGTTTTGAGCTGGAATGCAAACTGAAAATGCCAGGAGAGGAGACTCTGAAAGCATTTGATTCAGAAAAGTCACCAGGTTTTTTAAAAGCTAAAGGAAGCAGTCAACTGCCTGCATTGCACGGGACTCCTCCTGGCAGCCCCAGGGCACACGGGCCGTCCTTTGGTGGGACTGGCAGGCAGAGGATGAGCCAAAGATCACGGGCTTACTCCTCTGGATCCACGGGCAGACCTGCCAAAGCTTATTACAAAGCCGAGGATCTCACACTTTCCACCCTTCCAGCGCTGCTGCAGAAAGCCCAAGGTGCCAGCCCACGGGCAGCCAGGGCAGCAAGGCTGTGTCCTGCCCACCACCCCAGCCCAGCGGCCAAGTGACCTGCCACATTGCTGGAGGACCCCTCTGGTTTGAAGCATTGGCCAAAACTGCTGTGTGCTTAGGAAATGTTGTTTCCAATGAATCTGTAGTTTCCTGTGAAAGATCAAACAGCAAATTCCCCTGTCTGCTTCCACAGGCACCCCTTCCCGCAAAGCCCCAGCCTGACGGCCAAGGTTTCTGTTTGTGGAGGGATGAATGGGAAGGGGAAACCTTCAGTGATCCTCTAGCATCGGAGAGCCACAATGCCATAGGAGCATCTTCTCAGTCCCAGGGAAGTGGCTCACAGTAATCCCATTCAAGTTGCTGGGCCCACTGAGGGTTGCAGAAAACTGCCATTCTGTGGCTGTCAAGCTTGGAGTATTAAGGATTTCAATAAGTTTAAACAGAAAAAAATAGAAAGAATGAGCGCATTCCTTATATTGTGTTAGAAAGACGTACAGTTTAATAAAATGAAGACCTTCTCCAATGTCTTCAGTACTGTTTCTTATTAGCCTGGTGACGGAGTGTCAGCTTTCTTCTGCTGACAGCATAGCAGAGTTGTGCAATGACAGTCCGTCCCAGTGCCACGTGGCTCTAGGTGTTTCATGCTCAGTATATCGTGCAAATACAAAGTTATTGGTTTGCTAGCAGGTTTGCTCATGTGAAACGGGGCCAACAGAGGATGACTGGACAGAAATTGTAGGGACCTTCCACATTATAGAAGGGCACATGGCACATGGGATGTACCATAGCCTGAGACAAGGGACATTGAGCAAATCTAGAATCATGTTACAAACAAATTATGTTTTCAAATTTAAATTAAATTACCCTGAATTTTTATTTTTTGGAGGGGACTGTTATTATACAGATAACAGTCTATAGAGCTTTTTGCTCCATTATTTTAATTATGTTTCAGGTTGGTTGTGACTAAGCAACTTGACAAATTCTCATTCTCCCCTCTGCAAAATGAATTAGTAGATTTGGGCTGTATCAGACCATGACGCAGGTAAAAGTCTTCTCCGTGTGTGCTGCGCCTTGGACATGGGCAGGAGAGACCCAGACAAGCCGCTCTCCCGCCAAGGGCTCCTGGGTCAGCCTAGCCTGGCCCTGTGCTAGTGAACTCGGGGGAAACGATGCTACACTGTGACCTCCCCACGAATACTTTGAAGGCTGCAGCCTCCTCTGGCTGTACACCCCTTTCTCCCCACAAACAGAAATTCACTTTGAAAAGAAAGTCACCTGAATTTAATTACTGAAACTACTTTTTCTCCTGAAACTATTGTGCAAGCTGTGCTCCCTGGAAGTACCAAAAGTCTGTTTACTTCTGCATTTTCCACTTGAAGCTTTTGGAAATAATTTACAGTGCAGAGGATTAAAATAAACCAACTCACTAGTCAGAAAAGAAAATACCAGTTGTCACAATTAGTCTGTCTTAGACAGCTTCTTACCACTCTTGATAGGAGAGTGGCAAAGTCAGTGGCAAATTTGATCTATCGATCCAAATGAGGAATTAAAGTCATTTAAGAAAAGGTGCCATCTGGAAAACAAGCAGAGCACTTATAATTAATTAAGGCTAAAGGTATTCATTTATTTGTATTCCAGAAGGCTGTCCTTTGGACTTTCCTGAAGATAATACATTAACATTAGGATGAAATGTTGGGATGCTGTCCAAACTTTTCACCTGATACTGAATTAAAAGCCACAGATGCTGAATCACTGATCTTTTTTATTAGCTCAGAGAAATAACATGACGTTGCTGAATGATGGAGACCAGCCTGAGTTTTAGAAAGATAAGAAATGGATTAATTTCCTCCCAAGAGAAGTCCATATCTTTCTGGCTTTATTTGGTGATACGTCAGCAGAAAACCAAAATGAACTGATAAAAAGGATCTCCTCACTTGTTTTCTTAAAAAAGATCTGATCCTTTTAGTTTATTCCAAATAACATCATCTTGGGGTGGTGAGGCACTGGAACAGTTGCTCAGAGAAGCTGTGGATGCCCCATCCCTGGAGGTGTTCAGGGCCAGGCTGGATGGGGCTTTGGGCAACCTGGTCTGGTGGGAGGTATCCCTGCCCATGGCAGGGGGGGTGGAACTCGATGATCTTCGAGGTCCCTTCCAACCCAAACCATTCTATGATTCTATGATACTGGGTCTCCGACTACCAAGAAATTGGAGACCTGATTTTCATAGCACTGCTGCCACGTAGTGATGTAGTTTACCACGATAAACATGCCATATTGATTATATATAACCATAGTATGGACCACAGATACATAAAGAACAAACAAAAAGAAACCCATCCACAAATTTTAATTGTTTTCAACTCCAGGTGGTCCGAGGAGCAGAAAGCTGAGATTTTACGAGGGCACAAGAACAGCTATTTGGTTTGGATGGAATTAGTCGGGTTGTCAGAAGTAACAGGGAGCACAGCCAGTATTGTCTGAAAGACAGCAGCTGATTGGATTCCTATGAAATAGCAGTGTTAAACTCTCAGAAGCAAAGGTCCAACTGGCGGGTGAGTAATTAAAGCACAGCTTGATCCAGGAGAGCCCCTCTATTTGGTCAGCACTTGCCAGAAAACAACTAAATATTTCTGTAGATTTTTGGCAATTACAATTACTTTTGGTACCATCCTCCAAAATAATGATGTTCCATTTCAAAGTTGCTAGTTGTAGATCTCTGAGTGTTTCAAAACGATGAGAATATTTAAAATAGACTACATCCTTAGCGCAGTCAAGCAAACATTTCCCCATCAACTAGGACAGTTTCTGTCTTCTGATCCCTCTCAGGTTTAACACTATTTTGGATTCTGCTCCTGATCAGCTCTGTGGGTCTTGGAGAAGTCAGTGTGCAAGTGGGACAAGTTATCAAATGCAGAAATCCGAGATGCAGAAACTCACTTCCTCCACAAATACAAGTGTAATATGCTATTAAATAGTAGCTACTATCCTTATGTTACAGTGGGGAAAATGAAGTGATATGCCTTAAGGAAAAAGAACATTTCAATGATAAAATCAGGACAGAAACCAACAATTTCTGACTGAGTTCTGTTTAGTGTTTTCTGACTGGTACCTGCACCAAACTGGAAACAGCATTTACAGGAAAGTGTGTCCAGCAGTTCACATCTGAAGATCCTCATTTGACTTTGCAAAACTGAAAGTTTTCACCCTTGGTATCGCTAAAAGTGCTTATCATGAGCAAATGTTGACAAAAATGTTTGTTGTTGCTGAGCATAAGACAAGACATGAAATAAGTCGTCTTTTTTGGAGGGTCCAGTCACTGCTGAGAACATGACCAGGCGGGAAACATGCCATATTTTCTGTTAACAAAACTACAGCTGATCCTTTGGGAAACTCTTCAGTAGCTATGAATTTGGAGGGGAATTTCATGTTTGGAGAGGTGGGGGTTGCGCTATATGAGAAACTCCTCAAATTCCAAGCACGCTACAAATGTAGGTTGTAAATGTTCGGGAGACCCTGCTACACCAGTCTTTGGAGGTGGTTTCTGAACTCAGCGGGGTCTGACAGACGTGCCGTCCCCACGCAGCACTGCTGCAGCTGCTCCGGCTGGGCCAGCCTCATGCTCTCGTGAAGGCTCCAAGGCAAGGATCACCACAAGGAGCCAGCAGATGGGCACAAGATATACACTTATCACAAAGAAATGATGAAGAAACAGCTGAGCAGTTCTGTGTTCAGTTCATCTCAACTTCTCTGGAGCCGGGAATAAACAGGTTTCTTTTATCAGCATACAATGTGTGAAAGGCAGTGGGAACACACGTGTCTTCGCATCCTTTTGGGATTTACTCCCCGGGGTGGACAGCCTATCCCATAATGCACAAGTTCAAAGGGCAGAGGTCAGTGCTGTGAATCAAAAATGTCTTAACTTGCTGACGAATGCATAAGTGTCAACACGCATGGTGTATACATAGGAGGTCTGCATTTCCACCTTCCCTTTAGTAAAACCAGGAGGTTATTCACACACACACTCCAAGAAAATCTGGGTCTGCACTGACAGAAAATTATTGCAAAGTCAGTCCCTCTAACGTAATGAAATGCCAGAATTAAGCTTGCCTTTAATGTGGCACCCTGTTGTGTATATATTATGATACACTTGTTTAATGATACAACTGCATCATGCCCCTTGCCAGAGATCCCTGCTTCATTCAGTACCCAGGAACAGACGAGATTTCTTAATTAGAATCTGGGCAGGATTTTTTTTACCACTGTCCTTCTACACCCTCTTTTGTTTACTGAACTCATTCCCAGTACATCTCTGAATAGAAAATTAAAAATGTAATATATTATGTCATTATTCTGAAAGTTCAGCTCAGCTCAGCTCAGCTGCAGCTGAGTGCTAAGACTCAGTAGTCCAAGATAGGAAACTAAAAAAAGCACACTAAGCAAGCTGTGAAAACCTAGTTTTCAGGTCTTGTCTCCCCCAAGTTGTGTGACGCAGCCATATCCAGCTGCATTCACTGTGGCACTACTCCTACCCTCCTTTAAAGTTCCCCACTCAACCCCAAAAGCTGTCCACATTCTGCAGCAGACACAGCAGAGACTTTTCAGAGAGCACCATGTTTCAGCCCAGCCCCAGAAAATACACATCTTTTACTCTCACTGGGCACAGTTCCACCAATGTCCTCAGGCTGACTGGCTGTAGGATATGTTTGCACAGTACAGAATCCTACAGAATAGACAGTACCTGAAGGTATCACAGGGAAAGGTGAAGTTGAAAACCCAAAATTCCCTCTGATCTATCCCAGAACTGACCACCATATCCAATGCCTACATGCACGCACACAGAATAACAGGCTCCTCCCTTCAAAGGATCCCAAAGGTGGACAGATTGACCAAAACTCACAGAGCAAGGCAAAGCATCCATTCCTCCTGTTTCCCAGGAGGCAACGAGTGATGCATTTGTGGCACCAGGAGCACTGGGCTGAGAGCTGCCTGTAAGGCAGTGGCAACTGCAACGTGGGAGCCTCCACCTTCAGACTGCCAAGAGGTCCAATATGGTACACCAAAGAAAAAAGCAACATATTTAGATTAGATATTAGGAAGAAGTTTTTCACTCTGAGGGTGGTAAGGCACTGGAACAGGTTGCCCAGAAAAGTTGTGGAAACTCCATCCCTGGAGGTGTCCAAGGCCAGGCTGGATGGGGCTTTGAGCAACCTGGGCTGGTGGGAGGTGTCCCTGCCCATGGCAGGGGGGGGTGGAACTCGATGATCTTCAAGATCCCTTCCAACCTAAACCATTCTATGATTCTATGATAAATAGCCTGTGTCTTAAAAAGAAGCTAAAGTGGAAACCCATAATCCATGTAAAGGTTTCAGAGGAGAATCTGTTCAGGAAAACCAGCAAGTATGGTCCCTGTGTGGGTTAGCTCCTTCACCCATGGCTTCTTAACATACCAGCTCTAGGGGATCTTGAACAAAGATGCAGGTTTTCATACGTAGATGCCCTCTTGAGTACTCTAAGATATCCCACCCAGCCTCCAGCCACCAATGCAGAAGGCACGGGGGTCCAATAGGTCCTATGTTGTCTCTGCAGCACTGTGTGGATGTCTTGGCCACCCTTGGCAGCTTATGTCCAGGCATCTGCCTTGCTCCCCATCAAGAATTTCATCAGCGTTGTCAGTGTTTTGGCATGCATGGCCCATTTGCTGCCAAACACCCAAGGCTCCCACACACCTACAACTGCACCTGCCTGTCTAAAGCAGGGTGCCAGAGGCAACAGTGAGTCATTGCGGTGTTCACCCCAAGATGCTGTTGCATGAGGAACCGGGGTTGTTCTCGCTGTGTTTTGTTTTGAATGGGGCTGAAGCTGTACTTCCCACAGAGCTTAAAAAGTGGAAAAGAAAACCTTAGATGACCTTTCAAGGGAGTATAGCTTGGGAGGTGCCTTTTCTTTTAAACTAACCTCAGCAGAAGAATGAGGAAACAGTCAGATAAGTGTTAAAATGAATAATGAACCCACACATCAGATAACTGACCCAGTTTTGAAATAATATTGTACTTCATTGTTTTACATTAAAAAACAGGGTTGTTCAAAAGTTAAAAGATTAAAACTGCTTCACTGCAGCCAATGGAAATATTGTCTTTGACTTCAACAGAAACAGAAAATGTCTCAGTTAATCTGAAAAAAGTTTGAACGCTAGAGTGATTACTAGTTGCTGCCAATCATTATCTTTCCTCCGATCCAATCATGTTAAATCTGTCATGGGCAGTACATTTCATTATCATTTATTTATTTGCTGTCTAACTTCATAGTTTCTTTACAGATTTTTGAGAGGAACATGAAAAGCTGATCTACTTCCAGAATCTATGATAGGAAAAAACCCAGCTAAACAAACAGACCAAAAATGGAGAAAGAAAGCCTACTTAGATCCTACGAAGAAGGCAAGAGAGATTGCTGCTATCTTTTGGAGGGAGCTGAGAGATGAGCTTACAAAATATTCACATTTTATTGACCATCTTCCCTTAGAGCAAAGCCTTGTTCCTGCTGTCACTCTGGCTAATCTGTCATATCACACTCCCAGCTTCATCTACATATACTCACTCTGTGAAAGAGAAATCCATAATGGCAAAGAAAAATAACATGTATATGCAGGATGGTGCTGAAGGTGGACTGTGCATGAACAGAACTTGGTCTTTTGTTATTCAGGGGTAGCAGCACATTACCACAAAACAGATTTACCAGCTTGCCACTGCTTTAAAGATCTTGTTTCCTTTTCCTCCTCTTCCTTTCCCTAGACCCGCACCCAGACACACAATCCTCTCCCACCCTTTGCATTAGCCTTGGTGCTCTTCAGTGTGTTCAGAGTTTGAGTCAACTCCATATGCCATCACAGAACGATCCACCTTTTTTCCTAGTTTAATATTCTTCTTGCTTGCAGTAAATTGAATTGGCTTTGTGCAGGGTCAGGAAACACAAGCCAGTGCATGTGAGGGGAGGAGGGCCAAGGCAGGAGGACAGGGAGAGGGGCACAGAGCCTCCTCTTTTATGTGGGAATGAGCTGTTAGACCATCTCAAGTCCAAACGTGTAATTTTACCCACGGCAGCTTTGTTGCAGACACTTTAATTCATTGTTTTGTGCCCTGTAGATTTGTCTTAACAGCCATCTGCAGTAATTATATAGCCTGGATCAGAGGACTGAGCAATAATGTGATATATGGTGAACATAAAGAAGTCCAAGAGAAAGCCGTCTTGGAGACCAGACGTTAAATGCATTTAGAGGCCTAAAATGTAGAGCAGCATCTACTGAGGTGTTTCCAAACTTAGGTATCCCTTGAGAGCTGTGCACGTCTTTCTACTTGTAGCATCTTTGTCTTCGAGAACCTGACCCTCACCTCCACACAACCTCCTTGGTCATTTAGGACTGTGTCTTTCTTTCAACAACACAGTCTGAGAAACAAATGTGGTAACAACACCAAAGCCCCTGCAGCCCATGGTCCATGGCTACTTCTTCTAACAGCGGTGTTTACACAGTGTGTGGGAGCAGTGGTGAGACAGCAGCCAGCAGAGCTGTTCCCTCACACAACATGGTTTCTCCCAGGGAGAAAGCAGAGCTATTGAGCTTGTATTCCACCTGTTCTTCAGGACCTGAAGCTCTATCCAGGAATACAAGGTGCCAAAGAAAGATACAAGTGGCACGTAAAATTATTTGAATACCTGAGCTACTCAATGGAAGGCCAACATTTCCTTTTTTGATATAGTTGGTCTACTCGCAAATTGCCATTTCAGCTTCATTTGTATTTGCTGAGCTAGCTAACAGTGTGTTCTACTCTTGAGATGCCTGGAACATGCTTAGGCTTATTAATAAATTTAATCTTCTGTTACATATAGCAATAAACAGGTTTCTACTTGGGATTTTCAACAACTACTTCATGATTTAGTTAAAGCCTTTTCCTTGGTGGAGTGCCACGGAACTTTACAGCTCTTATGAAAAGGAAGATTAGAGCAGACTGGTGGAACTGGAGTCATGAGAAATTTAAGAAGAACAAAGGTTTCTCATGGGATAATCCATATGACCAAAACCTGCACACATGCATGCACTAAAAGGGAGGTTATAAGGTACCATAATTCCCGTATCAAAGTCCGAGAAGAAAATAGCTAGCATTAGACCGAATTCTTTTCAGCATGGAGTCTTTTGGCTATTTCTGCTGTTCTTCCTCTGCCCCTTTGCACCATGCATAGATCTGTGCAGGCCCGATCCCTGCCAGCAACGCTGCCTTGACACTGCTACTCTACAGCCCTAGTTTTGGAAGGAACTGGCTGGCAGCAGCTAATCCCATGGGCAAAACCCAGGAATCCTGGTGTCAGCGCCACGGAGCGTGGGAGCGCTGCGGGTTTGGCAAGCGGACGATTGCTTTTTTACACAACTGTGCAAAGTGCAGTTCTTGTGATAAAACATTACAGTACATTACAGGTTATTTGGGGCAAGGGTTACATTTCCCCTAGTCTTATCTTGGTGCCTGATGCATTCTTTGGCAGAAATGAGGATTTGGACAAAGATTAAAGAAGATACGGATGTGAACAGCTGGGTTACCACATGGAGGCTGTATTACTGTTACTGGCAGTATTAGCAAGGGTTAGAAATGTGAGGCATATAATCATTTACAGGCATAGGAGAGAAACCAGGCAGTTATTTTCGATAACCTCAAATACTAGAACAATGGACCCTTGGGGGATTTAGTAATGTGAAGCGCAGTTTGGGTTCCAACTCTTACCTCACCTGCCGAGCTTTAACTATTTCTTCATACTTTAAGTAAATATCTTCCTGAATAACACCTGAAAGGCATATATATATTACAGACCCTGAGCTGAAACAGGGAATATAAACAACTGAAATGTGAACCTTGAGCAAAGCAAGGTTATAAGCACAGACTCAATTCTATAAAGGTGTAGCACTATTTTAAAAGCTTTTTGCATGCCTTTATTATTTTATGATCATAGCTTTAGTATGTTGAATGGCCAAGAGAATATGGTCTGTCAACCCTCCCAAGGAAGCGAGTCTGAGAAGGGGTGAGGACACAGCACACACTCCATCTACACGCTCCTCTGACCTTCTGCATGGGCAGATCAGTAGGTCACCAGCCCTCTCCAAGTCCCATGTCCAGGGTTTGCCAGGGGATATACAGCTCAGACCAATGGCTCCCTCAGTAGTCCCGATCTTTTCAACAGTCCTCCTTGACCCGATGCTCTCCCTTGCACTTCCCAGTGCTTCTGTCTTAAACTCCTTTCTGAGTTACAGCCCATCAAGGATGCAATTTCATGAGCGCTTAAAGGCTGGCATAGGGCAGGGGTGCCACTAACCAGTTCCTGGCTCCTGTTAGCCATGCAGATGCAAGCAGAGGGGACAGGACGAGAAACTGTGTCTGCCGAACCACTGCCCAAGTCACTGTCTCAAAGCAGGGCACGGTGGTGGGGGCACGGCGGGGAGGGAAGCTGCATGCCCTGCTTCCGAGGGCTCTGCATCCCGCAGGCAGCCTCTCCTTGTGGGCAGGCTCGCCACCCTCCGCTGCCAGCATCCATGGGGCGCTGTCACTAATCTTTCTTATGCCGTAACTTCTTGGCAGACCTTATGGGAAACTGAGGCTCTTACTCTAACATAACTGGATCAACCCCTGGAGCTGGGGCCCTACAGTTAAGGTAAGCAATAATTATTCTAGGTACTTACATGCATCCTGGATCCCACCCAAAGCAGCTTGACGTCTCTGCTCCTCAGCTTGTCTACCTGTACACTAGACCGCTTGCCGGTTCCTCAGAGGTGCTATAAATAACAACAACACATTAAAAAGTGCTATAACTCTAAGTACCAGGCCAACTTTTAAAATGGCATCAATTAGTCCACTTAAAGAAATTTCACCAAAGGCTTTTTCAGTATCTTCTGTTTGGCCTCTCTTTGAAGCGGTGTCTCCTGATCATTTCTAACTTCCCTCTGGAAGCGAGACCCTGAGAGGTGCTTGTCTGGTGGAAACGCCTCGGAGGTATGAATGGTGACAACACCTACCTACAAAGAATACGTTATAACAAATACTGAGTTTCTCCCTCAGTGTTCTCCTTTTTCAAGGTTTCTTCTTACTATTTTGATTTTGCACTGATCGCTAAAACCTTTATAAAATCACCAAACAACCAATTTCATCAGAGACATGGAGAATGCCTTTTCAGTATTTTTCAACTTTTCAGCAGAACTTTATACTCCATATAAAGTAGATTATATACAATATACAATATGAAGTAGACAAGATTAAAATACTTTGTAATTAAAGATTTGGAGGTAAACTTGCAGCTGAGGAAGGCGTAATTGATCTCTGGAGACCGTTCAGTGTGTGATTACTAGCAGCCTGTTTTCTCCACTCCTGCTACTTAACATATCCTGTTTTTTTCACTATATTCCTGAACAAAATACTTTGGTGTAATATTATGTCTGAAAATAGATTAGTCTCCACTAGCTATCCAAAGCCAGAGGAACTAAGGTGTGGCGCTCAATAGAAATCTGAGATTGCTTTTCAGGAGTTTTATAATGGCCAAAGGTAAGTAGTACTATTGTATAAAAGCCTGTAAGTTATTGTTTTTTCTTGCCATGTGAAGAGTGGGTTAGTCTTTAAGGAAAATGATGTCCTGGTTATTAGAAAAATACAAAAAGCTATTTGCTGACTGCCTCAGTCTTTCTAACTAGATGCAGTTCTTGAGACTGAGCTACTGTCTGGGACTTAGTACTTTGGACAAAAATCAATAGAAGAAAACTTATGTGTAATCTTTTTGTGACCATACCTGCTTCAAATTGGCAAAAAGATTAAGTGTTCAAATCAGATCGTTTTTTGAGACTCTGGACTTACTTAGAGGTTTGGAAAGCTTTCACTATAGTTTTTTAAAAACTCTTATCTTATCAAATCCTACTCTGCTATCTCATTTTCTTCCTGAAGGTTAGATTGTTTCCTGCTGCTGTTTTATCTAAGGTACGAGCACCTGTATGTACGGCCATTTAAAACACGAGAGGATTATTCCCATTTGCTTCATTGTTACATGACCAAAAGCCCACAGAATGAGTGATCTTGTAAATATTGACTACTCTCACCAGGAATCAATCCACCATAACTTACAGCGCAGTAACAATATTGAACGATGAAAGGAGACAGAACTGCAACACACAAAAAGCTGCCAGGCAATGAACAAATACACAAAGAAGGGGAAAAGCAGATCTCATCTTGGGAAATTCATGATATTTTCAGCTTTGCAGGTCTAGTACTGTGGCAGTTCAGTACCTGAGCTGAACCTGACCTGAATGCATATGGGTACAGAAAAATTGGAGATTCGTATTAGGTATGTACATACATACCAGATGTTTACTTTCTCTGGCAGGGAGACTTCACCAGATGAGGACGCATCAAGCTGCTCCCAGGATGGGAAAATCTTGTGGCTCTAGGTTGCTGCCTGGCAGAGGAACATACCTCCAAGTGGGACCGTTGAGCCCAGGCCACCTGCCATGGCCCACCCTAAGGCAGGAGCGCAGCACGGTGCTACGGCCACTTTGCCCCTCGGTGGCCTGGGGTATAGCTGGCACAGCAGCTCACTGGTTCTGCATTTATTTCGCAGTCCGGAAAACACTTAAGGTTGAAAATTGGTGTTAAAACCAAAGTAAGAGCTGCTATTAATGCACCTCACTTAGGAATTCTGCTTTTTTACACTATGGATCGGTATTTTCGTCTTAGCTGCTAAGCTTCTCTATATAAAATAAATATGCTACACTTTGAGTATGGCAGGAAAAACAAAGGCCGTTGATAAAGAGAAAAATATTATTTATTTATTCTACTTTTCAACTAACTTGCAAATACTCCAACTGATATTCAGCTAATATTTGGGGGTTTGTGGGTTGTTTTCAGGAGAAGTTAATCATGGAGTTAGGACTTCTTGGTGTATTCTCTTTCAGTGCAAGAAAAGTGCACAGACCTGCACTCCTGCCTGTGGTGGAAATCAAAATAATCCAGGAATTCAGTCTCTTTGATATGCTGCACACGTGTCCAAATTCAGTCCTTTGTAAAGCTTAGCTGTCAACAAAGCCTTTGGAAGGACTTTGCCCACAGCCCCTGTTTCAGCCTCTATTGTTTCTGCTATGTTACACCTAAAAAGAAATTTTACTGTTTCTGATACCGATGATGAATTAAATGACACGTTAAAGAAAACAACTTGGGATGGAGAGGATGAGAAGGTGGTCAGTCTTCTGCTTTGTTACTGAGCACCTGGCATTCCTTTATCTTATCTTACACGGTTGTTATTTGCTAAGAAAAAAACAATGAGGTCAGCCTGCGGAAAACAATACGATGAGAGCCCTCTAGTATAGCTTCTCCAGCTTAGAAGACGCTGGAAAGGAGATAAACTGGGAAATAATTTGGAATTTCTTACTTTCTTTGGAAGCACTTTGTATCTTGCGGGCATCACCAAAGAAGAGCCTTTTTTGGAGAGGTTAAGACACGGTGACAACTAAGTTGGTAGGAGAGGACACCTCCAGGGGAACAGGACATGGCAGGAGAAAAGGTGAACAGGATGCAATGAGCGTCAGTCACCACACTAGACTACTCTGAGAGGTAGCAGCTCAGCACCTTGCACATAGAATAGCTCACGCGCTACAACCTCAGTTACCACCACTAGCAGCATTCATGACATGATTAGATACGCT
Source organism: Pluvialis apricaria (assembly GCA_017639485.1). Taxonomy (NCBI): domain Eukaryota; kingdom Metazoa; phylum Chordata; class Aves; order Charadriiformes; family Charadriidae; genus Pluvialis; species Pluvialis apricaria. Next base: position 103,259,591 of record CM030009.1, read on the forward strand.
AGACTCAATCAAGGCACCATATTCATGTATCATGCACAGCAAAAGAATATGTGGGCTACAAAAAGACTCAAAATTCAAGTTCTTTGCAAAAGAAACATGCTGGTACAGACCAAAGTGATGAAAAAAAATGTGATGATTTTCACTTTTGACATAAATGTATGAAACTTTATAGACTGAAATGCACAATGCATTCTTGTTGAAGTAAGTAAAAAAAAACTCCAACTCTCAAAACCAGTTGTAGGAATGAGAAATCCCACAAAAAAAAATAGAAACACACCACTCAGACTCATGACAGAATTTAGTCCTACTGCAGTTGTTTCTACACATCAGGTGAGAGCAAAAAAAAAGAAGTTTTAAAGCAATACTGAGAAGTCACAACAGTGTCTTTCATACAGTAACTGAGAAATTAGCTTGGAGAGGAGTCAGCATTATAACTTTGACTGGAATAAGTCTTTTAGTCTTCCTCCTCATTGCAGAGCAGGAAGACCTTCACTTGAAGATCCTTCAGAAGATCCTCCACCTGAATCTCTTCAGTGTCGTGACTCCCCTCTCCCCGCAGATTATTGGATCCAAGTTACTAGTTAGCAGGACTTTCTGCATCAAGAAATAATCACCTGAGGACAGACCTCTTCAGTGCCTCAGAAAATGCCCGGAGGCTTCCTCACTTAAAAGGAGGCCGTTATTACATCTGCTGCTCACTTGAGTCAATGATACTGGACACAGGTGCACATCATAAATTATAGACCTGGAAGCATAAAATTTTGATCAAAAAAAAGGCAATGGTCTTTTTTTTTCTACGAAACATACCATCCCAAAACTTTGAAAGTAGATTTTTTCCGTCTGAAGTCTTTTCATTTTATTCAGAGAATAACACAATATTCAGCAATGTCAACTCAACAATCACCTTGAACAATACTGCTTTAAAAATTTTTGCAGATGATTCATGAAGCAAAACAAACCTTTCTTTCTTCCCTGCAATAACAGCCTCATCACAAGACACCTACTTTTTACTTATAACTTCTAATGACAGCCAGTAAAAGTAGAAAAAAATATTCTGTAGGAGTGGTCTCATCTGTGAGTCTACAAATCTTTCATCTCTCCCAGTGGGTATATTCTCAAAGTGCCAAGCTACTCTATTTAGATTTAGTGGCAGCTGAATTGAATGGCTTTGCAGATACACAAAAGACAAAGTGGATTGTCCTGTGGAATTTCTAGAAAGGTAGGAACATGTGAACCTTAAAGGCAGCTCCTCACTCTTGCAGGTGCCATGTCATATATTCTCCTCCCACCAACTTACTTTCACCAACTTAAAAGTACATGGGCCTTTTCCCTCATCTATTCCAAGTGTAAAGCACTTCCAGATCCCTACTGATCTTCATCTAAATTCTAACAGCTGATGGTTTTCAAGGCAAGGATCAGTAGGATCTCCTATGATTCTGTAACTTCAGTACACCTTTATTTCTTAAAATATTTTTGTTTCCTGGCACAGACATTTCTGGGTGCTGTCATGCTGCATCAGCACTGTCGTAAACAAATAGCTGAATCTCACCTGGAAAAAATTTTTCCATCCTGTAAAAAATAAATAATGTTTCCTTTTTACAACTTGACGCAGACAATTTGTGTTCCTTTTCATACAAGGCAAGGCTTCTCCAGTAAGTTTCTGTTCTAAAACAGAGCAGGGAGGAGAACAAAAAAGAAAAGCTGGTATTTGGTTAACTAGACATACAATTTAATTAGAGTAACTATTCTAATTGCTTCAACTGAACACAAAGTTAAAAAAAAAGGAAAAAAAAACCAACAAAACAACAGAAGATTGAAAATGTACTAAAGTCACACTCTCTGGTCACATTTCCCAAATAAATGCTATTTTTCTCTGTGATCAGTGGATAACGCTTCAGGAATGGGGAATAGTCCCTACCTGGGACTGAAATGCAGCTACTCAAGAGATAAGGAAATAATAAAGTGGCCTAGTTATAAAACATATCTTGTCAGAGCAAAGGTAGGGTTCAAGGGGAATTTCGGCTGAGTCTACTCTTACAGAAGTTCCATGTTGCTAAGTTTAGGCAAAGGACGTTTTTCAGGAGGAGATATTTCTTCTTCACAAAATGCTTTTCTAGCAAACTTTTTTTTTTGCAAAGTTGAATCCAGATTTTCCTTTAGACTGTCCAGAGAAACTAGTCAAGTCTTGGGGCTGGGGATATTGGTACGGAGCTAAACTAATAACATCATTCAAAGTATTGCCTGTATGTTTAGAGAAGCGTTTTTTCATATTAAGTGTACTGGAAGTAATTATACATGATATCAAGTGTGCTGGAAATAATTATACAACATTATGCATGTAGGCAGGTATTATACAATGGTGGTTGAAGTCATATTTTATGTGATGCGCAAATGAACACTTCAGCATGTGATGCTGTCAGCCTCGGAATGGCTTTTACTCCTCCGTGCCACAGGCCCCTGCAAGGAAAAAAGGCTATAGATAGCCTGGCACTGCCAGAACATATACATTAGAAATGAAGGGAAAAAGGCTTCAGCTGAAGACGGTAAACATCTCATAAGTAGAGCTGCCTTGTCATGCTGTTATGCTAAAGATTACAATGCGAGAAATCAAAGTTTACACTTTTATCAGTTTTGCTGGAGCAGAAGGAAATTATCTTGGATTGCTGTTATAAACAAGGTACTAGCTCTATAGTTGATAAGACTAAGCACACGGGACTGGAAATAGAGCAGATAATGGCACTGAAATAACACAAAAATCAGCTGAGTTTAAACATGGAGAAAGACAGATGCTGAAAATATGCTCTTGAATTTCAGGTCAAAGAGTAACATTAGTGGTCAGTTGAAGAGTGCGGACTGCATAATAGCAGCCTGCATTATAATAAAGCTGATCTTGGTTTGGAAATTTTGTGTATGTTGCTGGAAACGTTTACAGTCAATTATACGCAGCAGCACACTCAAAGCAGCTGGGATCATGCCAAATACCCAATTCTTTCAAAAACATCTCTCAGCAACGCAGGGCTCTCGCTATCAACCGAGTGAACTGGGAGCATGGATCCTAAATAACCCAGACGGGTTTGCCCAGGTTCGTAAGACGACAATGTTAAGTTTGCTCTGATATAATAATGTTTGCTCCAAAACCAGGCTCAACTGCCCAGGAGAAGGAAAGGCCCCAACACAGCCCGCAGAAAAGCCATTGGGAGCTACTTGGCCATATTTGTCACTGCTCAGGCTCCTCGGGTGCTCCAGCTCAAATCAAAGCTGTGGAAAACCTGAGGCTGGGTGGCAGCGTAGTGCCACCAATGTTGAATCTTGATCTTTTGGTGCAACTCTCCTCAAATATGCAGGACGGTGCACAAAGTCTCTTTGTCCTCTCAGATCTGAAATAAATATAACTCAACTTTCGCGTGAGGGATACACCTCATCAGACTCCTGTTGCCAAGCACGAGATTTTTCACCTCCTGATTTTTCAAAAATGAAAAGGGCTGTGGGATCTTTTTAACTAAAAGAAAAGATTGTTTTCTTCTCCCTCAAACTAATCCAACAAGCCTTCTCCAGATCTGCAACAGTGCCAACAGCAGAATTGCTTTCAGTTAGAGACCAGCAATTCAAATTTTAGCCAGAACCGCGAGTTTCAAAAAAGTCATAAGACCCTAAAACCAGCGCATTTGAAATGAAATATTTGTATTTTAATTATAACGGTCATTGCTTGTTCTTGTTCTGTCAATGCTGCTCTTTGTATACAAACTTAGGTCATTAAAAAAGGAACCAAGATATAAAACATTTTACTTTTTAGTGGTTTTACTTTAATATTTGATATTTTCCACTAATGCATTTTAGATTTATTATTGTAATTTGTTGGAAGCTTGTCCTATCCTTGAGGCACCTCATATCCTGGAAGAAAGACAATTAGGCAGTTCTTGTCAATATAGTCATTCATTTAATGAAATATCTAATAATACGGTTCATCCATTAGTGGGGTATACCACAATTTAAATATTCTACTAATCCTCAAACCCTTAGCTATGCAATCCTACTGCATACCAGCTGTGCTTGTCCCTGAGGCCTACGGAGAAAGAGCTCTGTGAATGTAACGATAACGAGGGTTCAGGCACAATGATTTTGAGCTTCTCAGAAGTGAGAGACTTTCTCTTCATGCATTGTTCAGTTCCTGATTTTTGTCTCTTCATTTCGAAAACACTTGGAGTAGCACTGAAAGGCCTTCCTTCTATTTTGTATCAAACAGAAAATGCACACCATGACATGCCCCTGCTTCCTCTTTCCTGAGGTGACACCAAGCTGAGTGGTGCAGTTGACACGCCTGAGGGACGGGATGCCATCCAGAGGGACCTGGACAGGCTCGAGAAGTGGGCCCATGTGAACCTCATGAGGTTCAAGGCCAAGTGCAGGGTCCTGCACCTGGGTCGGAACAACCCCCGGTATCCATACAGGCTGGGGGGTGAAGGGATTGAGAGCAGCCCTGCCAAGAAGGACTTGGGGGTCCTGGTGGATGAAAAGCTGGACATGAGCTGACAATGTGCACTCGCAGCCCAGAAAGCCAACCGTATCCTGGGCTGCATCAGAAGCAGCGTGGCCAGCAGGTCCAGGGAGGTGATTCTGTCCCTCCACTCTGCTCTGGTGAGACCCCACCTGGAGTACGGTGTCCAGCGCTGGAGCCTTCAGTGCAGGAAAGACATGGACCTCTTGGAGCAGGTCCGGAGGAGGGCCACAAAGATGATCCGAGGGCTGGAGCACCTCTCCTGTGAGGAGAGGCTGAGAGAGTTGGGGTTGTTCAGCCTGGAGAAGAGAAGGCTCCAGGGAGACCTTATAGCCCCTTCCAGTACTCAAAGGGGACCTACAGGAAAGATAGGGAGGAACTTTTTAGCAGGGCCTGTCCCTGATAGGACAAGAGACAATGGCTTCAAACTAAAAGAGGGAAGATTTAGACAAGAAATTTTTCAGTTTGAGGGTGGTGAGGCACTGGAACATGCTGCCCAGAGAGGTGTCAGATGCCCCATCCCTGGAAACATTCCAGGTCAGGTTGGACGGGGCTCTGAGCAACCTGATGGAGTTGAAGATGTCCCTGCCTAGGATTGCCCCGCCCCTCTGGGCGTGGCCTGCTGTGGGCGGGCTGAGGCGCCTCAGCGCCTCAGCCCGCCCACAGCAGGCCACGCCCAGAGGGGCGGGGCCTGGCGGCGGAAAGTGCTGAGTCACGGCCTGACGCGCCGCCGCCGTCACGTGTGGCGCCGGCCTCGGCTCCCGCCGCCGCCGCCGCCGCGGCGCAGAGCGCACCCCGCGCCGCGCAGGCTCCGCTCTCCTCATCCTCCACCTTCTCCTCCCCGGCCCCGCCGCCGTTCGGGCTCCTCTCCGCCGTTCTGCCGGCATGGGGCTGCTGTCGCAGGGCTCGCCGCTGAGCTGGGAGGAGACGCGGCGGCACGCGGAGCACGTGCGGAAGCACGGCATCATCCAGTTCCTCCACATCTACCGCGCCCTGCGCGACCGCCACAAGGACGTCCTCAAGTGGGGCGATGAGGTGAGGCACCCCCCACGACCTTCCCCAGCCCTCCTTTCCCCCCCCCCCCCCTCCCCGGCGCGGCCCGCACCGGCACGGCCTTGCCGCGGCCTCCACCAGCCGGGCGCAGGTGGCGGGGGTGGGCGCTGCGGTGCGGCCCCGGGCCCTGCCCGCCGCCGTGTGTCCCGCGGCGGGTCCGGCCGCCGTCGCTGGGTGAGAGGGGAAGGCTGAGGCTGCCCGGAGGGCCTTTGTTTCCCCCCGCACGCGCGCCCGCCTCGCGCACTCGCCGCCTCCGGTTGCGCAGCGCCGTTGCCCCGGTGTTGCCTTGTGATTTTACTTTATTATTATTTTTTTTTTCAAACGCTAAAGCAACTTTCAGCGCTTCCGTCGGGCGTCTGTAGACCCGCCTGAGGTGTATTCCCAGGAGCGGTGATGCCTGGCAGCGCTTGCTCGTTCCCGGGAGTTTGTTTATTTTCTCTGGAGTGAGGTCTGGTTAAAGCGCGTGTGTGTCTGAACTCCGGGGTGGTGCCAGCTCAGCCTCAGAGTCTCTTTTCGGGAGGGAAGCAGGGTCTGGAGGTGGGCAGGTGGGCTCAGCGACAGCAACCCTCTCGCCACGCACCAGGTCCCTCCGTGGTCCTGGCTTGCCCCTGTGGAAGGGGGCTCGCCAAGCCGTGCTTTACCCCGAAGTCTTCCAGGTGTCTGGCGTGAGTCAGTCTGCCTTTGGAGCGTGGATGATAGCTTGGGTTGTGACTTGAACTTTGTTACAGGCGCTTTGTGCCCAAGGACCGTAACTTTATCCACAGGTCTTGTGCGTGTCGCCATGCAAACCTGCGCTGAAGTGTGTCCCCAGCCTGACGGCACTCTGTGAGGAGCAGAGTCTCCCTACTGTATTGATAGTAGGATTTCCTGAGGGTCCCAGCTTTCCCTGGGGATAGGGAGCAACTTAGCATGTGCTGTGCTAGAAGCCATCCTTGATTGTGGTGTTGGTGTGGTCCAGTATTTGTCACTTGGAGGTGTCTGCAGGGAAGTTGGAAGAGCAGAGTAGGAAGAGCACCATGTGGGGGCTTTGCCATCACATCTCTGTCTCGTGCTCTGTTTCCTTTCTGAAATGCAAAAGCAGAGAAAACTTTGAGAGGTAACAGTAGCTGTTCACAGATGCTCTTTGCCAGAGGAAAATGCTGTTCCCCTTGTGCACCTTGAGAGACCTTGTCTCTTAAAGACAGTTCTTCTTTTAAGGAATTGCTGTCATACTTCACATAACTGAGCAAAGCATGCGTTGGAGCACAGGAGCTGCTTTCAAGAGGAGCGAGTGGGGGCTTGTCTGCTAAAATCTGTCCAGTGAAGGGAACGATGCTGCCAGCATGTCTAGTCTACACCTCAGGGTTTTGCGGCAAGAGTGGTGTAGACTCAGGAAATTTTAAATATATCTGTCCCTGTCTGACATCCCTGTGTTCCTACGACTCTTGTATGACTGAAGTTACGCTGACAGGAGAGCATCACAAACAGCGTTAAGTTCAGGAATTTAGACAGAACAGAGTCTCCCTATTGCTCTGAAACTTAGCTTGAGGGTTTTCTCATTAATCTTTAAGATGGGGTACTCATTTTTCAATGGGTGTTAGATTTTAGTTGTCCTTGCTTTCTCAGGGTGAGATTTCACAAGATAGATAAGGTTGATCCACTAGCAAGCTGGTTCAGCTTCCCTCCCCTTTGCTCCAGGCTCGTGTTTCTTCTGCCTTTGCATTGTTACTGGCTATGTGAGTTTAAGAAGTTAAACCAGCAGAAAACTTCTCCCATTCAGTTTTCTAGGGTGGTTCATTCTCTCAGCAGAGCTGCTGCTGTTTCACTGCAAGATCCGACAAGTTCTGCTTAGTGTGAGGAAAGTAGCGGGAACGTGTGGAGGAAAGGGGCAAGCGGCACCATCCCCTGCAGCACCCATGGTTAGTCACTTGGTAAGCGTAGCTGTACGGTGAGACTGCACCCCAGGAGCCTCGTTCTTCCTTTGGCGTGGGGACTGTACCGAAGAAAGTATTTATGCTTGGTAAATGGTGGTGTGCTATGTTTAAGGAGGTTCTCAGTTTTCTGATGTCATGCCCAGTGTGGCAAGAGTCAGAATTTTAAGAGCAGTATGATTACTGCTGTGTTTCTGATAAGGAGGTAAGAGCCACATTTGGAATGCCTGTGAACATTCAGAGGTTAGGTAACCCAGTTCATCACCTACCTCTGATTTTTAGCAAATGGTAATATACTCAGGTGTGGCAACTCATCTTTGTTCTACTGTATTATGCAATTATTTTTTTTACATAACACAGTATTTAGGAGTGTGTTAATGTACCAGATACTTGTTGCCAGTCTCCTCTTCCTGTGCAAACACAAAAACACACCTGTCTCCATAACTTATTGCAGCTGTGCTGTAGATGGACTAGTGGGAAAAGCAATAAACTTGTTTTCCATTTTTTTCTCTCTAATATCTAGTTATTAGAAAGTGGTGCTACATTTACATGCAGCTTAGATGAATCAGCTGACTAGCTGGACAATTTTCATAAAAAGCCTTTAGTGCACTTTGACCTTCATGTATAAAGTCATAGCCTGAGGGTATTCTATTGTCTTAAAAACCTCATGAAGATAGAAATCAAGAATGAAGATGACAGCCTTCACGTAATGGTAGAGATTAAATCAGAACAAACAAAATTACTTTTGTGTTAGAGAGCTGTTTCTGAGACCATGTTCTGTGAAAGATGTATTTTTTACTTCATTTCTAAGGGATGCTTAGGGGAAAAACGCAACTTTCTTAGCATATACTGAGCTTGTCTTTCAGGGCAGACGTGTGAATACTTTAAAGATTGTCCCCAACTACCTGATGCCATTGTGAAAAAGAAATCCTGTGCTTGCTCGTGAGAACCAGCCTTTCCTTTGGATCTGTTTTCAACAGGACTCCACAGTGTATGTTGTAAGACTTGGTATAGAGCTGTGATGGTCCTCTGGGGTGCTCTTAACCTCGTAGGGACTCCTTTCCCTGTCGTCCCGGGCAATGAAACTGTCGGGAATCATCATATGCTTTCTGTTTCTTGGGTGCCAGACAAAAGTGTTGAGGCTAAGTGCTAGCAGAGCATTTGTGGTGGCATTTGTTTTGAAGGAAGTGAGGCAGCATTGCAACTTGCATTGCAGGGTAGCATTCCCTAGTGCTCCCATCCTCCCCTGAGTAAAGAGCTGGAAAGGTCAAAACACTGGTTCTGCTGCCTCTTGAAAAGTCAGCTATCTTCTTGCTTCCAGGGTTAGTAGAACCAAGGGGTTTACCAGACAGCTGCTGTGTCTTCTCAGGGCAGTGCTTTTTTTACTCTGTTTCCCACAACTGTGAAGTCTTTGCAATGGTGGAAAAAAAAAAAAGACTACAAATGTGAGTGTAACAGAGTAAGACTTGCTTAAAAAAAAATAATCTTTCTAAAGGTCTCTTTGAAACCTGCGTTTGTAGGCAAAGGTCCTTTGCCTCTTAATCATCCTTCTGCCTCATTTAAAACTGACAGTTGGCCTCCCTGTTCATGCTTGGCTTCTCTTGACAGTGGAAAATACAAAACACTGAACAATCTCATTATCCCTCATCAAACCCCTCCTTATTATCCTTGCCTTAATGCCCACAAAAGTTGGGCAACAATTAGATCTGCTGAGGAGACCCAGTCATGCTAACCAGTACAGTCTCATGGTCTCCTTGTGTTTTCATCTTCCTCTCCCATCCAACAATGTATGCTTATCTTTGGATTTGCAGAGTAGTGATCATTAAATTTATTTTTTTTTCTTGTGCAGCAGATGCAAAAACCTGCAACTTTCCAGTACTGTGTTTTAAAAGTCCGGTAGAGTTAGTGGGCACTGTGTGAGACAATTAGCTTGTGCAGCTTGGCAGATGTCAGTGGTACCAAAATAGTTGAAAGGGGTTTTGAAAGTAAGGCAAAGCCTATTCTGCTGCTTCCCAGCTTTTGTCCCAAAAAGCTCTCTTCTGTGCCAGCACATTACCAATCTCTTGTGCTGTTCAGCGCCTCTCGTCTGCTGATTGCATTCCTTTAGCTGACTGATGTTGCTTAAATTTCACTTTGCAGCTTAATGCAGACACTCGGATCAGACAAGTGGAATGGCTGGCCCTTGGCTAGGATCACTGCCATTGCTGTGTGCTGAGCGTGCACACCAGTGTATGAATTGCGGTACTTTGTGCATAACTACACATACATATGTATTCATACATAGGTGTAATACTTGATTAAGTTTTTCTGCGGTCTGTTGTTGGTTGGTTGGTTTTTCTCCAGGCTGAACACCTATCTCGACTGGGAAGAAATGACTGAAGCAAGAAGAGTTGGAAAAGGAAAAATGGTGGGGACAAAGAAACAATAAAGAGTAAGGAGGAGCTGCTTCAGTATATGCAAATGTCAAGAAAGGTGTGCTGGAGGGAGATCCACGCGGAAGGAGGGGTGTAGAAAGCAAGCATGGGCAAAATACGACAGTTTTAGTTAAAAGTATATATGAATGAAATGGCAATCTGATTTGCCCAGTCTTGTCTAGTGAAATTGAACATAATGACCCTTTTGTTGCATGTGAGTCTTTTTCCTGTCAGTGTTGGGACATAGCACACAATAAGCATCTGTGGCTTTTAGAAAATTGTTTTCTTCGTGGAGACTTGAAGTGAAATTTGGAGGCCTTTAAACAAGGTTTGATAATGAATTGTATGAGGCAGCCTAAAAAAATGTACCGCCGCACTGCTTGCAAGTTGAAGACTTCCTGACTTAATTCTGTTTCGGGGTGGCTTTTTTCCTGCATGTTCTCAGTATGTTTTAACCTTCTTTTGGTCTTTCTTCTGGACTTTTGATTGAATTTCCTCTCCTTATCCATTAGTTTTTTTTAATTATTCCTTGTAAATAAGTAAATGACAACCAAAATGAAAATTTGCCGCTCAGCACTTCCTTGTGCAAGACGTGAAGCAGCCCTTCTCAGATGCTCCAAGAAGAGAGTCCAGAGGTTTCTTACCAGCATGTGCCAAAGGTGTTGCTTTTGATAAGAAGATGCATGACTCTCTCTAAAGCTTTCTTCTTTTCCTAATGAAAGGCTGGGCTGTGGAAAGAGCTCCTTTTCCTTTTGAATGATTCTTCCCAGGGAAGTTGCAGTAATGTATTGCTAGAGTTTACAGCCTGTATATTTTTGTGTTTTTTCAGGGCAGCAGCAACATGTAAATGGTACAATCAGTGACATTGTAATGCAATCTGCAGAACTTCAGACTGGTAAAATAATTGCTACGTGTTAAAGAAATGGATTTGGATTCAGGTACAGTTTGAGGCTCCTGTTTGTCTGTCACACATTTAAAACCAGGAAGAAAACCTAGGGCATTTTTTAGCAATGGTGAATCTAGCTCACCAGCTGCATAAAATATGTACAGCTACTATCCCTAAAATACACAGATGAAGTTTTGGTTGTCTCTTCTCTAAAAAACAGAGGTAAAACTTGGTGAGAGACACTGTTGTGATTTAACCCCAGCTGGCAACTAAGCACCATGCGACTCCTTGCTCACCCTCCCCTGGTGGGATGGGGCGTGGAATTGGAAGAGTAAAAGTGAGAAAGCTAAAGGCAGTTTAATAGGTAAAGCAAAAACTGTGTGCGTAAGCAAAGCAAAACAAGGAATTCATTCACTACATCCCATTGGCAGGCAGACGTTCAGCCGTCTTCAAGAAAGCAGGGCACTATCATGTGTAACGGTTACTAGGAAGGACAAATGTGATCACTTTGAAGGTTCCCCTGTTCCTCCATCTTGCCTCAGCTTTATGTGCTGAGCATGGTGTCATATGGTATGGGATATCCCTGTGGTCAGTTGGGGTCAGCTGTCCTGGCTGTGTCCCCTCCCAACCTCTTGGGCACCCCCAGCCTACTCACGGGTGGGGTAGTGTGAGAAGCAGAAAAGGCCTTGGCTCTGCTGAGCAGTAGCTAAAACATCCCTGTATTATCAGCACTGTTTTCAGCACAAATCCAAAACATAGCCTCATATTAGCTACTATGAAGAAAATTAACTCTACCCCAGCCAAAACCATCACAGACACACCTGCGCATGCACAGAAATGCTCAACTAGAGATGAGAAAGAACTGTGTGACTGACCAAAAAAGCAGTAGGTTCAGAGAACATCACGGTGTATAGGAAAGATGGTGTTCTTTTCTCATTTTACAAGAAATTTGGCTAACCTGATGGAATAGAAAAGCAGCAGATGTCCTTTTAGGATAATTACTTACTTTACAAAGCCTAGATGTCCTGTGGAACAAGATGCTACATCCTAACTTTGAAGCCAAGATAGACACTTTACATGGATGACAAGAATTGACAGTTTATTACAGCTTCTTTAAACTCCACGTGCTGCAAGATGCACGTTCCACTATCCAAACCACTTAGATAATTGTCAAGTGACTCGTGAGGTTTCTTTAATGTTCATCTGAAACTTTCTAACTAGGTTTTTACTGTGTGTGTTACAAATAAAACAGAATCACAAAAAATAGTTGTTGCATTTTCCTGGCTGTCAATAACAGATCTTTAAAAAAAAATCAGCCAAGTCATTATACAGACTCATCAATACTATGATGATCTCACATTCTGACTTTGTACAAGCTGCTGCAATATACTGGTGTACAGAAATTGTTTTGTTTTAAAGCTTTTCCTGGGAATCTTTTGCTTATAACAAAGCTAATGTAGCCTGAAGTCTTACAAAATTGTTTTTTTGCATTTGAGCTTTTGTCGCTTTAAGACAATCACTTTTACTTTCCCCCTTCCCCCAGCAAAATTCCCCGAACAGAATGCGTTTTTGAATTTCTTTCATGCAGAAATTCCTCGTGATGGCCCCCTGCCAAATGTGGCATGTGTGGATGCATCTGAATGGGAGCTGTCTTAATCGATGTGTTTGCTGTATGGGGGGAAGCAGTACTCGTGAATGATTTGGTTATTTGTCACGTGCCTGCTCGTTCATCCTTTCTCTCTGAGCTTTTTTTGGCTGAATAAAGGGACAGTGGCATTATTTGTTTACAAATAGATTTAGTGTGTCCTTAATACCTTTTGTAGCTGCACCCGGTATTTTATCATAGTGGTGTTTCTGGGGCAGGGTCTGAAGGTACGATGTTAATGCATCAGCTCGTGCTGCTTGGCAGCCTTGAGCGTACATATGCAACCTCTAAAACGAGCACACTAGTAGATGCAAATATAACTCCTTAAATCTTGACTTGAACAAGATGGGCGCCCTTGAAGAGTTTCCGTGTTTACTCCTTCCCTGGATGCTTTGGCTGATGGTCATGAAACTACTTTTTCTGCCTGGCTTTAATCCTCATGTCAGGGAAAGCCTAAAGTGAATTACACCTAAACCTCTAGCTTTCAAAACATGCATGATGTGTTAACCACCTGGATGACTTGATTATTTTGCTTCAGCTTCCTTCCCCCTTGGGTTTTCTGTGGCTGGGTGATAAGGTATGTGTAGGTTGTAGTGCAGTACCGCTGACCTACCTGTGTGCTTTACTGTTGGATGTGTTGTGCGTGTGACAGTGCAGGTCTCGCTGTGGTTTATAGTGAGAAGCTTCTTCAAAAGCTGATTTTGCGATTCATGGAAACCAGTTTGGAGGGGGTTTTTGTGTTTGTTTTTTTTTCCTAAACAAGCTGCAGTTTGTCATAAATGGTGACCAACACTCATGGTATGCATTGATTTCCTCCTTCCCAATCTCAGATCTTAATAAGAGAAGCTTAAATTACTAGCTATTTGTATATTTCTGATAGAGAAATATTGTATTCACAGTGAACTTCCATCTGTGGATGTCAAGTGAATTGCTATGGTCTTGTCATGGGATTGCCTGTTGCTTCAACATAACTCCTCTTTTGTCACAGGACTTCCTCTTCTCCTTGCTGTGCAGACACATTATTTTACTTAACTGTATGAGAAGGGGTGAGTAGGAAGGATGAGTACAGGGAGGATTTTGTTGATGTTGCTTTTTGGTTTTTTGTTTGTTTTTTTTTTCTTGCTTTTTGATGCAAGAGGCAACTTAGAAGCTTGCAGCATCTTGTTTCACAGTTGAATAAATGGTCTTTTACTATTTCATAAAAACTGTGGGGAATAGAAAATACAGTTGCGCCAAAACCACTTGTTAACTTCTGCTTTAAATCTAAAAATTCATGTGAGCATCTTGAAAGTTGTCTTTGCTACAGAAATCTAAAATTAACATTCTAGTCATCTTTTTATAGTATTACTTCGTGTGCTGTGTAGCATAGCAGTCAAAGAAGAGACACTTTTTTCACTAAGGCTCCACATCTTGTTCTTCAGAAGCATGCAAATGATTATAACCTCTAGATTTTAGTTTTCAGTAACCCAGCTTCCTGGTTGTGGTATGTGCAGCACAGGACATCCTCTAGTCACGTCTTATGGCATGCAGAAGAAGAAAATCTGCAATCCTGATGTTGGCAACAGGGAGGGGGAACAGGCAGGAGCACTTAGCTGGGGCTGGCTGCATTGACTGAGATGAAAGCCCCTGCATCCTATTCGTTGTCTTTATCTATGGTTGTCTTTAATGTGGTGTAAAAGTCCTTCATTTTTTGCTTATTGCCAATGTAATATAAAACATCAGTTGTGTTTTGGTTTTAGGGCATGGTTTCTGTGAGTTGGTTTCATATAGAGCTGGAGATGGTGCTTTGTTCGTTGGACTGGCCACTTCGAGTCTGCTTGATCAAAATTAAGCATTTTGCGAACTACATTTGAATCTTGGTTTTGCTGTTCATAGCAATAATTTCAAAAATCTGCTATGACAAAGAATACCCCTAGTAACCTCGTGAGCATGGAAGTGCTTTGCCTTGTGCTAATGTGCGATTCGGGGGCTTGCTGGCTAGAAACAGGGTAACTAGCTTCTGGGGCACTTCCAGGCTTGTTTCCCTCCAAACTTCACTCCCTCCGGGCTTAGACTTGCCTTTGTGGGCCACCAAACCTTTAATGAAAGGTACATTAGCAGCTGGTTATTTCTGTGACTCTGTGTTTTATCACAGCAGTGGTGAGAAAATAACTGCATTTTAAAAATTCTGTAGTATTGTGCTTTACATCTCTCAAAAGTATGTTTACCTACAGAAAAAAAATCTTTTTCCATCTTAACACTGCAAACTTGTGGCAGAGGTTCTTTAATGAATAGTCAGATTATGAAAACTTTGTTCTTCTGTAAACTGTCATTTTAATGATACATGGTGTTTTGATGATGCGTTAACTGACCAATAAGTGTATGGAGGAGGTACTTTTGGTTTGTTTCCATTAATGAAGCATAATGGAACTAGTGAAATGGAGTTTGTTTCTTTGATGCTCTTGAGAAGAAAGTTTACCTCCACTTTATATTCTACTGTATACATAAATATATGAGGCATACTGTGTGAAAATATTTATATTAAGTGTTGTAGTGGCTTTTGGTAATAGTAAACAAAAGCCATGAGACCTCACTGGGTGATCGGAAAAATTTCCAATTTATCTTAAAGCTCAAGGCCTGAGGGAAAGTATGTATGAGGAGGCTGCTACAATTGCTCCAAGTACATGTGGCAGTAGTTGCGCAGTGGAAGTAGAAAGAAACTGTCAATGAGATTGTCCTTGAGGAACAGCGGTGGCCCATGTGTCATCTGTAATCAGTTTTTTTAGAATCACAGAATGGTTTGGGTTCAAAGGGACCATCGAAGATCATATAGTCCCACCCCCCCTGCAATAAGCAGGGACATCTTCCACTAGATCAGGCTGCTCAAAGCCCCATCCAATCTGACCTTGAACTCTTCCAGTGATGGGGCATCCACAGCTGAGATGGGTGATCAGGAGTGTGGTGAAAGGGAACTGGTTTTCACAGCTAGAGGGTGTACAGACTTGCATTGCTTTCCTCTCAAAAAAGTTTCTCTTCAGATCATTCTTCTTAAACTATTTTCCTCTATTCTGTAATCTTCTCAGTGCCTTACTTCTGAGTTTACCAAAGTCCAGACTGTATGCTTACCTGTGTTTTCATATGCAGAAATACCTTCTGGCAAGTACGTTGAATGTTTAAAGGATTGTAACATTAACTCTGGAGCAGAGGCTTTACTCTCAACTATTAGATAGGTTTTGTTCCCAGTGTACGTAGCATGATGATGTTAAATTGAGTGTGCAAGGAGAGGTTTGGATATTGGAAAGCAGACCACTGCCAAGGCAAGCATTTGGACAGCGATCATATGTGGGATGTGCATCGACTTTGGTTCTCCTTGTTCCTTAGAGCTGCTACTAAAGAGTCACTTGACCAATACTTCTTCATTTTTAAGTAGTGTGCTTTATGCAGACATATGTGTAATTATGGTCAAATAACTGAGGCATTCAAACACGATTTCAGACATGCTTACCCATTTCCAGAGAACAATCATCTTTCCCTTTGCCACCAGGCAAGTCCTGCATGACTGTTTGCCTTAATGCGTGGAGAGTGGTTTGGCTCCACCCCAGTTGAGGGCCTTCAAGGTCTCACTTGTGGTTGTATTTACAGAGGCAACGTCAAAGAATTTTCAAAAGCCTGAAGTTTGCTTGGTGGCCAACTGCGAGAATAGTGACAAGTGAAGTAATGCCGTTCTGGATGCTGTCTTGCCGGCAACCTAGTGGTGCCTGCCTATCCCTAGAAGATACAGTGGTGGAGGAAATACTGGTGTGGAAGTACTCTGTAGATGCAGGACATTGCAAGTTGGTAGTTGAGAGGAACAAAGCCTGCAAAGAAAAGCTTTTCTTTGTGTTGGCTCATGGGTAGATCTGTTATACGCAGATTATTTGGTTTAACTGAGAATTTATTTGCTTTTTAAATGCATTTAACTTTGAACAATTTTTTTAGACTTGCTCTCTGTGCGTGTGTGGATTTACAGCTTTCGCTTTGCGACCTTGCTGGCCCAGCTGTTGTTCCTTCTCCTGGTAAGGTGCCACAGCAAATGTGCAAGCCGTACAGACCTGGGCTGGTCAGAGAGGTCCGTCCACTGAAGCAGTGTTGAGTGTGTCTGTCTGCAGAGAGAACCTGAGAGGCCGCCTTTCATCCTCGTCAACCTTGCAGCACATGCCGGACGGAGGATAGAGATGCGCAGGGTTTGCTGTGGGATGAGAGCACCAGGTGGGGACACGGGCCCAAAGTGGCCACCTTTCTTACCATGACAGGGTGCGCTTTCCTAGCTGGCTCTTAGCAAGGCTGCTTGTCAGCCATCTGCATCAGTAGTTTGACCTGATGTGTATTTTGCTGCTTGCTCAAGGAGACTAGATAAAATTAGGAAGAAAAGTGAACTCAAAAGAGCTTGGCAAAATGATGAATTATGAATGTTGAGTGAAACCCTGCATATTTGACTTTCAGACTCTTGAAGCTCTGCCAGGGTGCCGATGCTTTCAACTTGACTGCAATTCTCTGAACTTTATTGTGGATACAAAACACGTGAGAAGTCTGTGAATGATGAGCTGAAGTTAAATGTAAAAATATGTGAACTCTGAATTTGTTTGTTTCTTTCTAGCTGTAGGCTAAATCTTTTGATGAGCTTAAATTAAATTCTTTAAGGATGCCCATTCAGTGAGTCCCTCAGTTGGCAAGATACTCTGTGGGTTACTTGGAATTGTTGGCAGCCGTCTGAAGTTTTTTTCTTTTCTCATTAAAATTAATGCCAGATCTTCTCTGTGTTAAGACAGCTTTGAAGATTTAGTCAGTGTTTCTGGAGGCAAGAGTAGTAGTTGTTTCTAAAGCTAGATGCATAAATGTGATATATTAACTACTGCACTCGGATTATGAAACATTTTGATTCCTTTGGTTTTTCCACCTTGGCTTAATGTTTCTTTACACTTTCGGCTTATTTTCTTTTGTGAAACTTGTAATGCGGTTTATAGAGAAGTACAGTGTTCACATTGCCAGCTCATTGCAGTTACATTTAGAGAGGGATTTAAGACAGTAGGCTAATCACAGTAACGTATTCATGTAATGGTGGACAAACGTTCAGCTTTGGGGTCTCTTGAAGGCAGGTTCCTTTGCCCTCTCTTCTGCTACCAGCCCACATGGGCGGGGGGCTTGATGCCCATTCACGTGTCTGTCTGTATGACTTGGAGAACTGTGTCCTTGCATACCTCCTGTAGTTCAGACTGGGTCTGAGTGAGGATGATGTGTTTCCAAAGCAGGAGGAGATGGTAGGAAACTGGAAAGTTTGAGAAGGCCCTTTTTATTGCCAGTTATCATGGATTTGAGTGTCACTGGAGAGACTGGTACTAGGTAACAAGTAAATCAGTGCTAGAGTGCGTTCTGGTTGACTATACTTCCCCAGTACAGAATTCCCCACCTGGAATATTGCATCCAGCTGTGGAGCCCCCAACATAAGAAGGACATGGACCTGTTGGAACAGGTCCAGAGGAGGGCCACAAAGATGATCAGAGGGCTGGAACACCTCTCCTATGAATACAGGCTGAGAGAACTGGGGTTGTTCAGCCTGGAGAGAAGACTCCGGGGAGACCTTACAGCAGCCTTCCAGTATCTGAAGGGGGGCCTACAGGAAGGCTGGAGAGGGACTTTTTACAAGGGCGTGTAGTGACAGGATGAGGGGGGGTGACTTCAAACTGGAAGAGGGGAGATTTAGCTTAGATATCAGGAAGAAAACTTTCACTATGGGGGTGGTGAGACCCTGGAAAAAATTGCCCAGGGAGGTTGTGGATGCCCCATCTCTGGAGGTGTTCAAGGCCAGGCTGGATGGGGCTTTGAGCAACCTGGGCTGGTGGGAGGTGTCCCTGCCCATGGCAGGGGGTTGGATCTCGATGATCTTCAAGGTCCCTTCCAACCCAAACCATTCTATGATTCTATAGTCTGTAGTTATGTCAAGTAGATTATTGTGGCATGATACAAAGAAACCACAAAATGTATCACACAAAGAAAAGCTCTCTTGCACAGAAACGGGAAATCATTTTTCTTTAGGGGATTAAAATTTGATCTTAAAAAATATAGAGAACATGTATAATTGTTGACTGAATCTCTCCAGAGTTTGTCTAATCAGATTCTGTAGAAATACAAACACTCTTGGATAATCCTGCTTGTGATTTTAATCGCAAATCCCAACAGAGGATTATGTTTGTTGTCATGGTAGCTAGCGATAACTCTTCCATGAACACTGGAGCAACCAAAGAACACAAAGCCCACAAATCCATTTACCATGTGCTGGAAAACACTACACAAATTTTCTGTGTTTTGGCAAGCTGTTTTCCTATACGCATCAGACTTCTGTGCAAAAAAGAAGTTGGCGTGAGTTGGTATGCTGCAACTTTAACATCAGCATCTTGCATGAGTCTGAACTCCTGGGGCTGGAGCAGTGGTGTTTGGTAAGTACCAGTGGATGCATTTTTAGGCACTGACAGAAAACAAAACGGAGGAGCACAGTGCAAAACCTCTGACAAGTGCTAGCTGTGGAACTGCAACCTGAACTTTTAACTACAGGCTGATGTTTGTATTAGATAAGCTGTGAAGGTCTTGAGGCAGCGGTTTGAGAGCCTCCAACAAAAGGCACTGCCTATCACCGCTAGTCCAGCCAGGGGTTTTCAAAACCAGTACCCTTCTGATGCATTTCTATGTGCAACTTCTGCTTTTATGTGGTAAGCAGTACGTCACATTTGGGGGATATTTTGTCTGCCAAGCTTCCCAGAACAATGCAAAGCATCCTCCGCCAAGTTGGTGTCAGAAATAGATTGTATCAGTTAGTATTGAAGGGCTGTAAGGTCCAGGCAGCTGTTTGGTTGCTATACTGGGTAGTGCTCTAAAAGTCTTCCCAGGAGGTTTGATAGCAAGTATGCATGGAGATTAGAAAGTTTGACATGAGGGTGTTCCGGATTTGACTGCTTTCAGATAGTATCTATTAGGGAAACAATATTCTCGAGTGCCGGGATGCAGTGTTGGCACCGCTCTCATTGGCGGTTTGTTGGATCGAGGTCTCCACTGGTGTGTCACCAGGAGTGGCTGTGGGTCGCAGCCTGGGGCAGGGGCGAGGAGGCAGAGGTCTTGGGGCAAGGTGCGCCGCTGGACAGGAAGGGAAGAAAATTTGACAGCAGAGCTGAATGAAGAAGGGGTGGAAAACCCTGTGCTGTGCCAAGAGCTGGAGTGCGTTAATGAATAGCAGGACTGATGCTGTCTGTAACAACCGTGGGCTTTCCCTGGTGTAAGTGAGCCTTTGTCGAGCTAGTCTTAAATAGTTCCAGTAAGTGATGGGTGTAAATGAATGTCTTGCTTGTAGAATGAGTCTTTTTTGTTTGTTTGTGTTTTGTCAGCAGCAGAGACTGTAATTCATGGGGTGACAGAGAGATGTTTGTGGTTAATAGCTTGCATAGGATTTTAATTTTGTCTGAAAAATAATGGGGAGGTAAATACAAACTTGGGAATCTTTTTGCGAAATATCCACAATTAGACATGGAGGGAAAAAAATTTCAAGGTTGATTTCAAGGAATTTCAATTCTTTAATCAAGATGAAATAATCATCCAGCCATCTTCTGCGGTATTATTTACTGCATTCATAGTTAGTGATGGTTTTTAAGCTTCTGTAGAGAGAGAGTTCAGTCTGACATCTTTTTTATTTCACCCCCCCTTGATGCTTAAAATTATGTACCAATGTGTTTGTGTGAACAAAATCTGACCATTTAATTGTTTATTTTGTTTTTATTATTTACAAGGTGGAATATATGTTAGTAAAATTTGACCATGAGAATAAGAAAGTACGCTTGGTGCTCTGCGGTGAAGAAGTTCTTCAAACACTGCAAGACAAGGGGGAGAAGGTAAACCCCAAGTGAGTAGCTGTTTCCTGTTTCTCTTTTTTTTTTTTCCCCTTTTCTTCTGTTATGATGCATTTTTGTAGACATGGCTTAACTTTCAAGTCTGCTGTTGGTAAAACTGTAAGCCACAGATACTGGTATTTTCAGATAAAGTTGCAGTGCAGGAAGTGAAAGATTTTGAGCACACTTGCAGGCAGTCAACGTACCCTTTGCGCTATAACTTAAAAAAAAAAAAATCAGTGAGCCCACAGAAGTTGCAGTTTGGGTATTTGTTGTCTTGCTCTGGTTTTGTGTCTGCATGTACACAGTAATTGCGTACTACACCTCCCCTGCCCCATGAAGCGTGTGTGTGTGCACTCGCCCCTGTATCCCTGAGGACAGGAGTGAGTGAGGGCTGTATAGGGAAGCCTGTTGTCTGTAGGAGCGTTCTCCCATTTTTGGCAGAGTTAGGAAGGTAGATGTAAGGACGGCAGCGCAGTTCTTCCCAGTCCTCTCCCATGGAGTTTTCAGGAATAACTGGATCATATCCCTACTTCAGCTAGCCAGAGAAGTGTGAATTACCTTTTAATTGATGGCAGCAGAGAAATGAGAGCAGAGACAGCAAAGGGATTTCGCTGAAAAGAGCCGAAAGCAGGTCACAGCTTACAGGAAAGTGGAGAAACTCATCTGTCGTGATGAAAGGCTTTTGTGCCCTGGGCCTGTCTGCTTCTTTCTGGGTACCTTAACCTCATCTTCCAGTAAGGCTTCCCTGTCTGTCTTCCTTGGTAGAGGGACTATTGAAAGCCTGCAAGAAGGAATC
Source organism: Pluvialis apricaria (assembly GCA_017639485.1). Lineage (NCBI taxonomy): Eukaryota > Metazoa > Chordata > Aves > Charadriiformes > Charadriidae > Pluvialis > Pluvialis apricaria. The sequence goes on from CM030009.1 coordinate 103,280,682, forward strand.
TTTTAGACTTAAAACTACTACTTCCAAAAGAACGGTAGGGGAGATGTGGCTCTGCCTCTGGTAGAGTGTGCTCCATAGAGACGGCATAGCTTCACAAGGGCCTTTTCAGGGGTCACTAGGTGCACTCAAACTTCATTTCGTTTCTTAACCTTATACATTTGTGATACACTACTGGGTATTCACAGGCAGTAGAAGGAAGAAATTGAGAGTAACTTTTGCCTTGCCTTGTACTGTGGAAGAAATTGAATGTTCTGTATTTTCCAGTTTCAGTTAAAACCCCAAGAAACAAAGCTTGAGGGAGGTACTAAAGGTGATTGCAGTTTGACATAGGCAAATCCTACTTACTGCACTTCGCAGCAACACTTCCTACTGCCAAACTGTGCCTTAATTTCTTTTCACTGTCTCCCAGCAGTGAGGTACATTGGAACGCATGTTGAGTTACTCTATCGAATAATCAGCTTCAGGAGATTTTTCTTGCAGGTTGCATTAATTTCTGAAATTCTCACAAATAATCTATTTCTTTTGAAGTTGTAGAAATATCTAAACAAGGCTATTCTTTTATTATAGCCACCCAACACTCTGGCGACCAGAATATGGAAGCTATATGATTGAAGGGACGCCTGGGCAACCATATGGGGGAACCATGTCTGAATTCAACACTGTGCAAGACAACATGAGGAAAAGACGGCAAGAGGCCGCTTCCGTGCTCAAAGAAAATGAGGCTGTTTGCACTGTGACGTCATTTCCAAGGTGAGATGGTTGTTGAAATGTAATGCTGTGTTACCTATTCTCCTTATATGGAATACGGAGAAAAAGCATACAGCTAAGCTGTACAATGAAACCAAGCAAAATATGATTCGATCAAAGTACTTTGACTTAATGGTCTGGTCATATTCCCTAAAATTTTTATTGTAGTGAGACAAACAAATGAGCATCTTTTATAGTTTTAGGTTACTTCTAAGCTGTGCTGATTTTGTATTAGGAGAGAATACCTGCATATTCATAACATTAAGTATTGTGTGTAGAATTGTCTGCTATCTTGAACTGATAGCGCAAATCTTGTATAAAAGGTTTCTCTTTACCTATTTTGCAAGCTTTGATCTTAATAAATAGCCGTGTAAAACACAGCTAGCCTGATCTATTTTTTAACACTACTTTTTCCACTGAAGCACATGCAAACTTCTTTTGGTGGCTTGGAGCACACAGTAGAACAGGAATGTGATTATCCTTACAAAATGAAGACTTAAAACTTCTGTAATACTCTACTTACTGAATCTAGAAAGAAGTACACCTTTCCTGGATTCATAACACCTTTACAAAGGGTAGATTTCCTCCTTTTTATTGTTGTAGAGAGACTTGAAGAAATGAAATTCAGGGTGTACTTCATTACCTAGGAGAAACTGTACTTCTTGACCTTCCTTTCAAACACAATTTGAGGCAGGGATTTATTGCGTTCATTCTAACTAGCCCGGACAGTCAAATTAATGAAGATAGTTATGCTTAAAATAGTAAAAAAAAAAAAAAAGGCTGTGCAGTAGAAGAGAAGCAGCTGGCCTTACTGGCTGGTTTCTTGTATAGTACAGAATGTAATGGCCCTAAGTTCTTGCTGAGAGCAGAAATGGTACAAAATGTGACTTATCCATGAAGTTTAGGTACCAAAATGCCTGTGTTATGCCCCATGAATACTATTTTAAGAATACTTTGACAAAATATGCTTCCTCTTTATCGGAGCTATACTAGATATATTTAAGGTATTAAGAGCTTATTTAAAGTCCGATGGTTAAGTAGTTCTCAGTGTGTTACAGAATTGAGGGTTTTTTTGCCTTACAACCTTACAAATAGATTGTCATTTAGTGAACTTTTTAGTCTTGCAAAGAAGAAAGGGAGAGCAGTTCTTCATTGCTTTGTAGATACAGATAAATACTTTTTATATCACTGTAGGAACAATACACTGGACTTCAGTGAAAGCCAGTAAATAATAAAATGTAGTTTGTTTATTACTTATGGGTCATCCCAAACATAGTTTTATCCTTCAGAGATTGCTCTCCCTAGCCTATTTAGTTTCTTATTTCTGCCTTTTGCTATCTTGCCATTCAAGTCCCTGTTGGTTTGACTGGAGCCTTGTTAACTTGTATTTCTGAGGTTTTGTGGCTTTGGGGTTTTTTTACTACATTCTCTCTACAATAACACGTACATGTGTCTGTGTGCATCTGAGCATATACATGTGTGTATAACAAAAATCTCTGCATCTGAAAAGGAAAAAAAAAAACCTTGTTAGAGTGCTGACAGAAGAAAGGTAAAGAAGGCTTATTCAAATTAAAATAACGTGGTTGAAAATGAACAAACCTGAAAATGCTTAAGTATTTAAAAGATACTACCTTAGAAGCTAAATGAATATCCCTAGTTCTTAAATTTGTGAGCCTTGGCTACTGGATCAGAAAGCTGTTTTCTTTCTTGAGGACTGGAGTGATGCAGTTTACAGTGTTTCACTTACGTAAATGATGAATTTGGGTTTAGATATTGTAGGACAACTTGTATACTTAAACCAGGAAGAAGAAACCAATAGTGAAATACATGTCGAACATAAATAATATTTCCAGAAATGTGAGTGTTTCCTGGTATTTTGAGTAGTTTGCTTGTAGTTCAATCAGCTAACCCTTTTTTATACATCCAAATACTAGAGCCTCTTGAGTTAGCACAATCTTTGTGATTTATACTGTGCTGCATGGAGCAATTAATGTTCTGCAAATTCATCTCCAAGTTCTCAAATGCTCTTTTGTCTCAGTTGTACTGAAAACTTACTTATTCCTGTTTCAGATGACTGTTAAACTTACAATGGAGGTTCCAAAGAGGCGGCTTGTATTCTGATTTACTTGCATATCTGTCAGCATTTTACACCTAATAGTGTAATTTTTCTTTGCTTATTACATTTCTTTTACTTACGGGGTTTTTCAGAGTTCTAAAATAGCAAACTGCTGTGAGACTTGAGATGTGTGTATCATTTGAAACTACCTCTAATTCTTACAGAGTTCGTTAGGTACGTCTTTTTAACAGTGGTAGATTGTTGGGAGCAGTACTGGATAAATTACTTCAGCAATCAATGTTAACCTGTACCCTATAGAGAAACTGTTTAAGGCCCAGAATGCAGCTGCATGTCAGTATTAATGGCAGGTGCTAACAGACTAAAATGTGTGTGTACTCTGTATAATACTGTGAAGTTTCCTGCTTCAGCCACTGAAAAGGTCATGTTTAGTGCTCAATGATAGAGTAGTGTTTTTTTAAAAAACAAAAAAGTCTGTTTAACCACCACAGAAGCTGGTTGTTGGCAAGCACTGACCTTTTAACAGCAACTGTTTTAAGACCTCTTTCTGGCAATTCCACATGCATAGGTAGCAGTCTTGAAAAACACTTCAGAAATACTGACGGTAGATGCAAACTTAAAAAAAAAATCTCTCTTTTCATTTTTTTGTCTACTAGAATTCTAATCTCAATCATCTGACCTTTTTAAAATTACAGTCTGTTTTCATTATAGCTTGGATCTTATTGTTGTGTTACATAGGTTAGGGTGTCCTGGGTTTACGCTCCCGGAATATAAGCCAACGCCAGTAGAAGGAGGAGCTTCAAAATCCCTCTTTTTTCCAGATGAAGCCATCAATAAACATCCCAGATTTAGGTAAGAGTATTTTGAGAGTGTGAATGAGAAGCTGAATATTGTTTTGTGCCTAAATATCATAGACGTACCTGCAGCTTCTTTACATTGCTGAAATAGAGAGCTATGTGGCTAGTTGCTGCAGATATCACAAGGACTTGGGCAGAGATGGTTGCGATGATATGTATTTTCTGTCAAAGTGACTTAAGAAAGTAAACTTAAGTTCAAGTAACTTTGTGTAGTTCGTGCCATTATGGGGCAAAAGGTGTTGATTATGCTACTTCAAAATTGTTTCCAGTTTGAAATCCCATGGCTAACCACTTCCATCACAGTTAATCCAGCTCTCGCTCAGGTATGTCACAGCAACATCTCAGTGTACTCAGTAACTTGCCCTAGTTACTCTGAAACGGAGCGTGGTGTCAACCTACTTGTGTAGTCTGAGGGGGGTTTTCATTGTGAGGTGAGGCTTAGGAGAATGAAAATCATTCTATCTAAAAACTAAGCATGCCTTTTCACTCACTATTGTATTCTTCAAGTTAGTAGCCTTTTACTTCTGCCTATTCTATAAGTATAGTACTGTGAAGTCCATCAAAATAAGACTGAGTTTACTGAAGAAAAATTTGGTGTTGTGTCTGTTATAGTCTATCTTAAACTGGGAAAAGAACTGTCTTGAAGGAAAATGCTCAAAATAAATGGAAAGTTGACGTTCTGAAACCCTGAGAATTGCTGAGAAACTAACTGCAAAAACATTTGCATAAAGAGAAACTGTCAGGTATTTCAGCAAACTTTTTTTTTGTTGTAGTACACTGACCAGAAACATTCGGCACCGAAGAGGAGAGAAGGTTGTGATAAATGTACCAAGTAAGTAAATTCAATCTGTCTTTTTTCCTTTTCAAAATAGTTGTTCAATCTAATGCTCTGGGTTGCTGAGTCCCTGCATTTTCCACACAGTATTTAAAGATAAGAACACGCCATCACCGTTTATCGAAACATTTCCTAATGATGATGGAGAAGCGGCAAAAGCAGCAAAGCCAGACTATATATACATGGATGCTATGGGTTTTGGAATGGGAAACTGCTGTCTTCAGGTAAAATGCATCTGCTTTCAAGATGGTACTAAATGTTGTCTTCCCTAAATGCTTCCTTTTTTAAGATTTGCCTTATGTCTAATTTCTCCAGCTTAATTCACGTACCATGGACCTACCAAATCCACATGGGTAGCTGTCTTCTGTTACTGTGTGCTGGGAGACATTTTTCATTCTATTTTCTCCCATTAATGCAAGTTCACTTTTTATGGTTTTCATTCATTTGCCTGAGTTACTACTAGTTTACGCTATCCTCCGTTTTAAATCCAGGTGCTGTATCTTGGGAGTGCTTTAATTCTTTCAATATCTGTTTGTTTTAAATGGCTTCTCTATCACAGTAACCTGATGCTAGGGATTGATGGTTTGGGTAATAGCAATGTATAATAACGTTGATAAAATCTGCCTGTTACCACCACCGTCTTGGAAGCAGAGCTAGGAAGAGGCTAGTGATAAGTTTCTAGGGAATTAAAGGAAATTCTCCAAGCTCTTCTTTTTAAACAGCACTGGTAAAAATAACCCCATTCAAAGCATTTCCCTTTGAGATTGAGAAGTTACAAAAGCTGAATAAATAAAATGTTCTTGACAGCAGCTAAGTATGATTTCTTGTCACTAAGGGTAAACTAGGGAACATCTGATGAAGTAGTAAAGTGTACATAATACTGCATGTTTTTACAAGATGTAAAGTTTGATATGGTCTATTTTGTACCATTTCTTTCTTATTTAAGACAATAAGAGAAATACAGCCTTACCCGTCAGTCCTTTTATGAACTTGTTTAAAAATACATTAAATTCCTTTTTATGAATACCATTTTACTCTTCCCCATTCTTGTAACCAGTGCTCAAATTCGGTAGTTTTGTTACCAGCAAAGGGAGAATGAAAACAAGGCTGGCAGGTGCTATAAGCAGCTGCTTGTGTATCGACTGATAATTCTTGATAACCAACAGAAGAAAACGTGTTCCCCCACCTATTTTCTGTGAGGTAGTTTGCAGTATCTGTACTTCCTTCTGTTTTTTTTTCTGCACTATGCACCAAGCTACCACTTGGTTTGCTGTATTTCCTAGGTTAAAAACAATGCGTTGATGAGCCCGGCTGGGAGAGCCCGCAGCGACGGTGGGGCGGGCGGTGCTGCCCCTGCGAAGGGCACTCCTGCCCCTTTTGAGGCTTCACGTCCCTATGCCTGCTGAGCCTTGCGCTCATGGCTGCGGCTTTCTGCAGTCCTTGCAGTGCTGGCAGCCCTCCTCTGGAGAAGACTGCTCTGCCCTTTTCCTCTGTAATGGGATGTTTGGCTAGAAACCAGGTGGGATCCCGGATTTAATGTGATTTGGAATAAACATAAAAAGGAAGGGGAAGTAGATATCACTGTATCAGGGGAAAGAGTGTAGGTGTCTTATCGCACTCCACCCCAAGGGAGGCTCCCTAGTGCTGGAAGTCCAAAATTAGTGATGAGAAATCATACTTAGCTACTTCTCTGCAAGAGAATTAAATGTTTCTGTCTTTTCAAAGTACACTTTGTTTTTCTTTTTCTGATAGCTGCTTTGAAGGATAGACACAGGAGAAACACTTTATTTACTGCACACACTTTTTCTAACTTGGGATGTTTTAATGAATGTTGGCTGCAAAACACACACAAACAAATCCCATATTCTCCCTCCCCACCCCACCCCCCCCCTCCCCAAACCAAAAATCATAAACCTGCCACTGAGCCCACAACTGAGCTTGGGAGTTTGGGACGTTTTGGTGTTTTTGTTGTTGTTGGTTGGGGGTTTTTTTTAAAGCTTACTTGGGGTTGGGTTGGGTTTCAGTGGCAGACTGAGAAGAACCTGTGTGTTTTATGGGACTCTCTACTTGTAATCCATGAAGAGGAAAATCTGTTTGGCTGGCATTCTTCTGGACAACAAGCAGCGATGGTGATTTTAAAGCTGAAGCCTGTTGCACAATATTATGCTAGTGGTACAGGCGTACACTCCCTTCTAAGTTATCCTCTGTTCTATGAATATGTAAACTACAAAGGAGAGAGAGGCTTTTAATCTGTTTAGTGTCTCCTAACAGTTTTGAGGTGATTGATCCCCCTCCGTATTTTCAAAATCCATAAAGTGTCAGTTTGGGAAGTCTGGAGGGTAAGGTCTGCTACTAGAAATGTGTCTTGTATTTGATGCTGCTCTGAGCAAATTTCACCAAATGTTGCAAAGAAGTTGTATTTTCCAGTGGCCTATGTGTGGTAGAGCTTCCACATCATTAATGGCTTCTGCAAATAGCATTTTTTTTTCCATCTTTTGCTGTGTCCTGGTCTCTAATAGAGGCAAAACTGGACATTTTTTTGTTAAATAAAAGTTACAGTAGGCACAAAGATATTTATTTTTCACAGTTTGGCAGGATCAAACAGAGGTGTCTTAAGATGTTCTTTAAAACAGGATTAGCAGTCACATAAAACAAATGTTACATCTGCAATAGTTTGACTGTTGTTCTAAGTAGGTTCCTGGCTTATTTCCTGAAGGTGCATTACCGACCGACCTGTGTGTATTGTAGGTGTTAACTAAGTTTTCTTTGGTACTCCCAAATGTTTGTGTATTTAGCCTCACAGCTGAAACATTGTAGTCTGAAATCTTTTAATGAACGTGGAAATGGTGCGGAAATAGCCTGTGATATAAATGCTGCTGATAGATGGGGCAAAAGTTTGTCCAAGAATTGGGAGGTGGGAACCCACACAAAAAAACTCCACCCAAACCAAACCAAAAAAAACCCTTAAAATTCTTGATATTTAAAATGTTTTATTATAGCTTTGATTCTAAATTTAGGAAGGCTGTGTTTGCACTATGATTATAGAAAATGTGATAGCAATTGTACTTCTTCCAACAGGTAACATTCCAGGCTTGCAGCATTTCTGAAGCAAGGTATCTCTATGATCAGCTAGCCACGATCTGTCCTATTGTGGTAAGTAATAGACTTATATCACATCAGCTCTTTGTTGTGTGATAGCCACCATATGTTAAAAAAAAAGAAAGAAAAAAAAGAAAAAAGGAAATTAAAAAAACCAAACTTGAATGCTACTCAAAAATTTGGTACTCTGGGAGAAGTCAGTCTCTTGCTAGATTGTCACATGAGCAGTGTGATTTCTTTAATGTCCAAATGACACCACAAAACTGATGTCTGTTTCTTCTCTGCCCTCCTTTCCATGTGCACGAGACTCTTGTTGAGTAGTTCTAGAAAGACATTTGGGGCAGTTTTTCATGAAAACAAGACAAACTCACTCCTTAGAACAATTTCAACTTTGGTCTGACAGAGGGTTTCAGCTTAAGTTGTTTATATCTGTCCCTTTTGTGAGCATGTGGTCATAAACAGGTGTTTATAACAGGTGTTATAAAAATAAAGTAGTTGTCTGGTCTAGGTGGTGAGCAGATCCTTCTCTGAGTGAGGTATGTTCCAGCTGCGTTGCTAAGGTGCTTGGCCAAACAAAAACAAACAAAAAAAGATTGCCAGGTGACCTTCCAGAGTTTGGAAGCGTGTGAGCAGAATACTTGCCGATTTGTCACAAAATTGCTTCTGCCTATATCATCTTTGCATTCCTTAAATGCTGATCTGTAGAGGTAATAAATCTGGAGAATGTCAGATGCCACTTCAACAATACTAGCTCTTCATCTAAGCATTTTCTGGAGATAGCAGTTGAGAGATTCCTGGTTGTATGGGCCTTGGCTGTACATTAAACTGAAGTATATACTTCAGTTATTTCTGGACCACCAATTTCCCTTTCCAGTGGGGTTGTGTTTTGCTTTTGTTCCTTGGCTCGTCCTTTGTTTTCATATCATGCTGTTTTATTTTAGATGGCATTGAGTGCTGCATCTCCATTCTACAGAGGCTATGTGTCTGATATTGACTGTCGCTGGGGAGTAATCTCGGCATCTGTAGATGATCGGACGCGAGAAGAGAGGGGGCTGGAGGTAAGTAATGTTAGGCAGTAGATGTCTGGGTTTTTTCAGGCAAAAAAGTTAAATATCCTTTAGTGTCAAATTCCGGTTGTGCTTATCAGAATCCCTAACAAGGGAATGCGTCAGTCTTTGTGGTAAATATAGGAGAGGTGGTGTAAACATTCGCCTTGGTTATACAGTTTACATTAGCAAATATATATGTTTAGCTAGGTATGGAATCCCATTAGAACTCCACTTATGCCTCCACTGCTTGCTAAAAAGGTCCCCCTGTGAGGAAACTTTCCACTCTGGGCTTGAGCCCAAAAAGCAGGTGCTGCTGAGTAATCCAGTATTATAAACTAGAACTATGGGAAAAAAGCCAGTTGTCAGAACTTGAATTTACCGAATTTTTCCAAGCAGGAATTGGCATTCAGGGCACTTACAAAATTATAGAAAATAAAAAAATAATTCTAAAAATCTACTTGAAATATTTCTTGAACTACCCATTTTAAAAGCATATGTAAGATTGTGCACATAGTGAAACTGTATTGGTATGTGTTGCAACAGGTATAATAACGCTTTCCAGGTACTTGGGGTAATGGTATATTACATCAGGAAAACATTTCCACTTTTAGAGAATTCCGGTCAATGTGTGATGACTGTTTTTTCACTCAGATACATACATCTGCAACAGAGTAGTCATAATTTCAGGATTGCTTTCTATTAAGCCTATTTAAGACTCATGCTTTGAATAATTTTAATTGAGGCTGTAGGGTTTTTTAAACAGGATATAATTCTCACATAAGTATCATTAGTGAGCAAAACTTAGGTAACTTTGTTAACAAGCTGTTAAAATATTGTATTCTTAAATTATATAGCCACTGAAGAACAACCATTATAGAATCAGTAAATCCAGATATGATTCCATAGACAGTTATCTATCTGAATGTGGTGAGAAATACAATGACATTGATTTGACAATAGACAAAGATATCTACGAGCGCCTAATAAAGGAAGGTAAGTGTTTGCTTCATTATGAGCAGGTTAAGAATTATGCTTGCAGTGTGTGGGGATATTTTATGTTTTTGTTCTTGTTTGTTTCAATTATTGTGCATTGCTCAGAGTGACTCCTACTCAGGAAGTATCTGTGTAGCGTGGTCTTGAGAGTTTTTTTAAAAGTATTCACTTGTAACAAACTGTACCTAATTCCAGCTTGAGAATCTTGGTGTTTGATGCATTAATGTTTTATCTTTACGGAGAGAGGAGAACTGATTTAGGAAAGATGGCACAGAGGTGCATCAGAAAACAGGAAGAAAGGCAGCCACACCAATATTCGGCTGCCATTTCCAAACAAGAACCTGTTCTTTTTTTTTTCTCTTTAATCATTTCCTTCCTTCCCAAAGTCATTTAAACTTCAACAGGATGTGGTGGGTTGAGATAGTATTGCAGAGTTGGATGTTTTCAGTCTTGTAGAACAAATCGTTTCCTAGAACCTGCTTTGCTATGTGTGAATTGTTTGTTTGAATTTTCATTTTGTAGGTATTGACCACCTTTTGGCACAGCATATTGCACACTTGTTCATTCGAGACCCATTGACTTTGTTTGAGGAGAAAATACATCTAGATGATGCAAATGAATCCGACCATTTTGAGGTTGTGTCTGATTTAGAGGAATTTAATAAATATATACATAAAACTGCTTATTCTTTATAGTACTGCTTCATTAGAGGATGGCTATATTAGCTAAGATTTTTTTTTTCCCCTGAATTTTACACTTCAACTAGTTCTTTAGCATCTTTGCAGTTATAAGCAAATTTATTTCTTTGTTTCATCATTTATTTAGGAGAAGGTGGTGGCTTATACTTTAAACCAAATAAAATACGAACAGCCCAAATTATAGCTGTGTATATAAGTGTTATGGGGAACCGCCTATTTTTATGGCTTCCTAAAAACTGTTTTGTATGGCATTTACATATTAAAGTCTCTCTTACACAGCTTTAGCTGTGGTAATATTAGGTATTTTTAGTTTGGGATGCATCAACCCTTCATTTAAAAAAAAAAAGCTAAATCTCAGCCCCTTAGTATCTTACACGTAATCCTCAAACAAAATAGCATAAGAAAGTGTAATGTATTTGCTCCTAGGATGGGTAGTTATACTGTGGTTTATAGGAAGTCATGCCACTTAGTTTGGAAGCGCTTCTCCAACTTGATGGGCGGTTCCAGGGAAAATATTACAACTCCAGTTATTTGCTTATTTTTCTTTGATTATATTATAGAATGATGCGTGTCTTGATTGTGACAGATCATTTCATGTGCTTTGCAGAATATTCAATCGACAAACTGGCAGACAATGAGGTTTAAGCCACCTCCTCCAAATTCAGATATTGGATGGAGAGTGGAATTCAGACCTATGGAGGTAAGGAAGGCATCACTATGCACAAAAGTTTTCTTATAAGTGGAAAAGTACCAGGCGTTCTGCTATCCAGTATCAAACCCTTATTACTTATGCTGTGTTTTTTCCCCTCTGAACTGCTAGATGCAAGTGAAGCGGACAGCAGTATTTAATCAGACATGGACTGTGGGAATGTAACTGACAGGAGAATCCACTGCCGCACAGCAAAGCATGCTAATGGATTTGGGCTGATGGGGAAAGGAATTAGGCTTGTATTAAAGCGACAGTAAACAAAGCCCCATTTAGCTTCTAGGGACTGTATTTCTCCAGTACTTTTCCTGGTGCGGAATGATTCCACTGTCATTGTTTTCTTTTTCACAAGTTATTTTATTTTATAGCTGTCTATTTCTGAGCTCTCTGAATTTAATCCCTTTAAAGTGGGAATTTAAAAGCTATTATACATTTGTAATTACACAGAGAGCCTGAAGGTGCAGGTTATTAGATAGTCTTTTGAAATGCAAGTGGGTTTTGGCATTGGATTAAAGGGTTGAGTTTGTTGAAGTGTGTGCGTGCGTTGTGCATTTGAAGGCACTGCTGATGATTCCAGCTCGTGCATCGCCATCTCTGCTAGTAGAACATGTGTAAAACAAGTACCAACGTGAATGTTCAAATCAAACTGTTGTGAACTCTCCCAGATATTTATCTATGTCCATGAGTGTGTTACCGCTAAAGTAGTTTAATCTTTTCATGTCTAGGTCCAGTTAACAGACTTTGAAAACTCTGCATATGTTGTGTTCGTCGTATTGCTAACCAGAGTGATTCTGTCATATAAACTGGATTTTCTCATTCCTTTGTCTAAGGTAGGTGTGTAAGATCAGATCTATTGGAGCTAAATGCAACATAGTGGTGTCAAGACTGATTTTTATCCTCTGCAAGCTGGGAACTAATATTTGTACACTTACAGAACAGTCGTTTTTCTCTTTCAGTCAGTTTTCATCTCTACAGTATTAAACAAATATTTTACTGCTATGTCATGTCATTAAGCTTATAGATAAATACTGTGGCAATTTCTGTGGTGCCTAACAGTGTCTGACTACTACAGAAATGTTGAGAAATACCATTGTTACAAGACTGTTTTGAGACTGGGAAAGGACGTGTTTCCCCCATTTTACCTGAAGGGATTTTACCTGTGGATGTAAAAGTAAAAACTTTAGATACCTATTTTAACATGGCTGTTGCCTGTGTCTTGTGTTCTTATTCTCTATTTTGTGTGTATTTGGTGGAGGGGGAAAAGAGTGGGAGGTGTCCCTGCCCATGGCAGGGGGGTTGGAACTAGATGATCTTTAAGTAATCACTTCCAACTCAAAGCATTCTATGATTCTGTGCTTAGTGTGAGACAGCATTTGAGTGAAAACAAATACTGCTGATTCCGGTCACGACTGTGACTTGTGTTTGGACAGACCAGCCATGCAAAATGTGCTTTTTCCTTAATATTGTCCTCACAATTGTTGAACTGTTTGGGGTGAAACTGTCCTTGCATGTCTCCTTTCTGAGGCATCTGACCAGAAAATGTCTTTCTAAATGGATAGTCCTGCAACGTTACAGGTAACTTTAGATTAGGTCTTGTAGTTCAGGAGGCTTCTGATGGACTGTGTACTAGAAGGTACTGCCAGCGCTGGCTGCAGCAGAGCAGTAGTATCCTGTGGCTTTTCTTAGTGCTTTTAATTAAAATGGAGAAAAATTCTGAAGTTGTAAATTAACAGTAATCATGCCATACAGTTGGTATGATCTCTAAAAAGAGAAATTCTCTTCCTGATGTCAGGGAATTCCGACTTCATAAATAATGTGGCAATTTAGCACTGACATTATATAATTACAGTGTCATTTGGAATGTCTCAAAAGCGCAAAATGTTTAGCTAATGAATACCAGTTCAGACTGAAAAAGAGATCAGGTGCTGAAAGAACCTGAACAGAGTTGGGGCGGGCTGGGGGGTGCATAAAACTGTTTGAGCTTGCCAAGCAATTTGGCAGGTAATGCAGCACAGAATTGCACAACCATCGGTAAGCCTGCCTCTTTCAAGTAAAATAATACGGGGTTATGGGGCTAATCTCACACTAATCTTTGCTGTCTGATTGAGTGCGGTTGTACTCCCATCAGCTAGGACTGGAGCTCTTTCAAACTTTCAAAACAGCCTGTTGTGTAAACAGGTTTCATAATATAACATGAACAAAACCAGACTTTTGAAAATAAAGCTTTGAAAGGTAAGAAGTAAGTGAAGATTTTGCATTGGCTTTAATTAAAGGTCAAACAAAGAATTCAGGAAATCGTATCCCTTCTTCTGAAGACACTACAGTAAAGCTAATGTCCGAAAGCTGTGTGATGTTAATTCCCTGAGAACCTACCCACCAAAGAACTCAGACAAAAATCTTTCATCCAGAGAGAGCGAGCGATGCTTTTGTCATTTGCAGAGCATATGAGCAGTGCTTTGTACTTTGTAGACTTTTTGAGAAGCCTGCAATTTGGAACCTCTTTACTAGCAGTCTAAGTTTATCTAACTCTCTAACAGGTGTTTGGGTATGGAATAGATACAATTCCCATAAAAGTTACTGGAATTCTGTTTCTGAAAGTTCATTTAATACAGTGATAACTCTTCTAAATACTTCAGTGATTGTATTAATAAGAGCAATGAACTGTGGCTAGGGAAATGGCAATTTTCTTCTTCTGTACTCATTTAAATTGCATCTAAATGTGCAAAAAAGTTTCCCAGATGGGATGCAACCTGTTAATCACAGCTGTTCCTGTGTTTTCATCCAAACTTAAAAGATCAGCATAGCATGTTCTAACATAATACCATTACCTTTTCTGCTGGAGACCTAATTTCATAGAACATCATCTCTTTGGGGTTTTGCCTGGGACCCCTGAAGAATGAAATGAAACTTATGTCCACAGCTTGGCCTTGTGTAATGAAATAATAAGAAACATAGTAGATGTTTCAACTAATAAGACCAAAACATGAGGGTTTGGGAGAATTTTCTAAAATGTCACAAATCTCTGAAATACTTCTGTTGCCAGGTGGATGAAAACATGAAGGTGGCCCAGAAGAGAGATGCTGTCCGGCAGGGAATGTTTTACTTCAGAAAAGATATTTGCAAAGGTATCACAACAAGAAATCTGATTAATGCTGGTGTGGGTGTTTAGTGTATCTCTTGCCTTCTAACCATTTCTTCCTTTCCCTTTGTCACCCCGAAGGTGGAAATGCTGTTGTGGATGGATGTGGCTCTGCACAGAACGGGACAGGCACCGATGCAGAAGAGTACACCTTAATGAGCATTGATACAATTATCAATGGGAAGGTCATAGCCTCTTCTACCTGGAACACACAACTTTCCCCTCCATTCCGCCCTCCCAGAAACCAGATCGAGCGTGTTTTATGCTGACTCTGTTCTCTTACGCAGGAAGGAGTCTTTCCTGGTTTGATCCCAATTTTGAATTCCTATCTTGAAAACATGGAAGTGGATGTGGACACAAGGTGCACCATCCTAAACTACCTGAAGTTAATAAAAAAGAGAGCATCTGGTACGTTTGACACTTTTGGACATTGATTTTCCTGGCATTTTTCTATTTAGTAATTGGGCTGTTCTCTAGTTTTCAGTTGGATAAAACTGGTGGCAGCTGTGGCTGGCTGGTTAAGTGTTGAATCGTAGGAGCAAAGGACTGGAGTGTGTTCTCTGGCTTAAATCTGGTCCTGTCTAATTCTGATTATAAATGTTTTGTGATCCATTTTAGAACTTAAATTAGGAGCAATGGATACAGTTACACTGCCCTCCAAGCTCTAATTGTATCTCCAATCCAAGATTTGTCTTTTCAGCACCACTTACTGCTACTTTTGCCAGTGTTTTGTCCACTTTGTAGTAGTTTGCACATATACTAATCCCCTTGCCTGTCACTTGAGAATTGTGAGAGTATGGGATACTGGATCTGATAGCCCGGTGTCACTGGTGTGACTCCAAAGGATTGATCAGACTAAATTCTGGTATGCTAGAGCATGGGACCTAGTCTTTAGCTCCCTGATAAGAAAGCCCTTCTGTAAGTAGCAAAACTCCTCCAAGGCAGAGCAAACCAGGCTCTTCCCCTGTCTTCCCCATGTTACAGTGTTTTTGAAGACAGGTGGTATAATGACTCTTCATGCTCCTTTTTAAAATGCAGCAGGATAATGAGTAAAAGATTCAGGCTAAACTTTAATTCAGAACTGGGCGCATAGCACAGTCTGCAGCAGCTTTATACCTTTCTATGTGCAGATTCCTTGTATGCATCTCCTGCTGTAAACGCAGCTAGACAGTTAATGTTAGTCTCGTAGGTCAAAACATTTTTTTTTCTCCCCAATTTTAAACTGAAGTGTTGCATTACTTAATTCTTGAAAATTGCTGTAGGAGCTTCTAGGTAAAGACCTTTTTAAAGCTGAGGTGGAAATAGGGACTTTCTCTTGCCTGGTAATTCAGTACTTTAGCAGTACTTCAGAATGGTAACAAGTTTTAATTAATTATAGCTTTCATTGTAAACGTTCTTTCCTAAAGGCTGCTTGTTTGTAGGAGGCTTCTATCCCTCAGATTACGTAGATAGGAATTTGATGCTTGGCTTAACTGAGGGAGAGAAGAGTAACTGGCAGGAAAAAAAAGTCTGAGGCACATCAGCCCTCAAAATAGCAGTACTTTCAAAATATTCCATTGTTTGTTGTCGGGTTTTTTCCCCTTCAGAAAAATGCTGTTGAAAAAACAAGGAATGAATAAATCATTTTTTCCTAAGAGCTAATGACCTGAGCTCGACACCCTGTGGTAGCTGTTGCCCTTCCAAAGAATCGTAGAATCATAGAATGGTTTGGGTTGGAAAGGACCTTAAAGATCATCAAGTTCCAACCCCCCTGCCATGGGCAGGGACACCTCCCACCAGCCCAGGTTGCTCAAAGCTCCATCCAGCCTGGCCTTGGACACCTCCAGGGATGGGGCCTCCACAGCTTCTCTGGGCAACCTGTGCCAGTGCCTCACCACCCTCAGAGTGAAAAATTTCTTCCTGATGTCTAATGTAAATCTATCCTCTTCCAATTTGAAGCCTTTACCCCTCGTCCTGTCACTACATGCCCTTGTAAAAAGTCCTTTCCCAGCTCTGCTGTCGGCCCCTTCAGGTACTGGAAGGCCATTACAAGGTCTCCCCAGAGCCTTGCCTTCTCCAGGCTGAACAGCCCCAACTCTCTCAACCTGTCCTCATAGGAGAGGTGCTCCAGCAGTTTGATCATCTTCGTGGCCCTCCTCTGGACCCACTCCAGCAGGTCCATGTCTTTCCTGTGTTGGAGGCTCCAGAGCTGGACCCAGTAAACAAAGAACAGCTTTGCTACCTGGTGTTGAATTGCAGGCATTGCAAAAGTCAGCTCGTGTATTTACACAGACCTAAAAGGTGCGGGAGTGATGTAGGTAAGAGTCTAGGGTTTATATCTTAACTCTGATGAACTGAAATGATTTTTAAATGATGCTTCACAAGAACTAGAATTCACAGAATAAAGGGCGTTAGGTATTGTATTACTGTGCCGTGATGTTTCTCAATTGTAAGCTTTGGATTATTCCAGTTTACTCTGTCTTAAATCAAATGTTCCTGAACTGCAGCCGGTCTAGCATGAGACATGTCCACAAGGAATGGCCTTTTTTCAGTTCAGTTCTCAACTGGTGAACACAGAGCACTCATGGGAGTTAAACACCGGCACCGTAGCTGCTGTGGCTTTAACCTTGCCCTGACATAGTTCATCTGTGCTTCAGTTGCATCTTCTCTCGCAGCACAGCTAGGTGTTGCCTTCCTGGTCTCCATTGAGCTGCTGTGTGACTGCCACCACTCAGTGAGACTACAGATTTGCTAGGAAGGCAGCAGCTGCTGACCACCACCAAATATTAATGAAAGCAGCATTACGATAGCAGCATCAAGCAGTCCTTGTCCTGGTGTGCTGTCCCGGTTCCTGGCAGTCTGCAGGGTAGGCACTTTCTTGGCTGAAGGTGGTGCAGTAATCATGGTGCTTGATGATCATTCACAAACATAATTTCCATAATTGTTGCCTTACCCTTCTTGAAGCAGTTATACTTTTGGTCCTCATAAAGTCGTTTAATAAGAAATGCCACAGTTCTGTTATATGCTCTTTGAAAATTTTAATTCCTGTAGTTTTGCGTGTTTAAACATTCTTCCCAGTTACTTCATGATATGCTTTCTAGTTCCTGCGTTGTAGGATAATGTTTCTCTACTCACTTCTCATCAGCATTCATGATTTTGCAAACTTCTCAGGTACATTGTTGCTTCCAAGCTTGCAATTCCCTCTGTCTTGTCTCTGCTTGCTTGGAAGTTCTCACACCTTTTGTCAGTCTGTGGTGCCTTTTCCCGTTACTTACATGTTCTTTGAGAGCTGCACGCTGTGTTCCCAATGAAGGTGATGCAGATTTACCCCGGTGCAAAGGATGGGGTGTGATTGGGCTGCCTGACCACTAGGTGTCTGTGTTGGTGTTAGCTGAACTGCTCCTCCATCTCCTCCTGCACTGGTGCAGCAGCTTTTGGTCCAAAAATGTCTCTTTTTATGCTCAGCTCCACTCATTTCCCGGCCCCACCAATTTTCTTGCAGGCCCCCTGCTTCTCGTTGGTTTGAGAAAGTTGTCATGTGAGTTTTTAGTGCCTGCAACAAATAATGCTTCTTGAGTATTTTTTTGCCTTCTTTTTATATAAAAGTGTAAACTCTGGCCTCATTTCTTTAAAACATGACTTCTGTTTTTTGAGGGACATTTTTATTTTAATAATCTTTTTTATTCTGCTTTTCTTTCCTGTACATTTTGCAATTTTTCTGATTTGTGTTCATGTACCACTGTTCAAAACCACTGATATTTAAACTGTCTTGGATGCTTTTTGCTTTTTATTTGTGTGTTCCTCCTTGCTTTCCGTAACTTGATTCCTCTTGCTTTTTATAATATTCTTAAACCAAAGATTCTGTGGTGGAAGCCCTTGACTCTTTCCACTCTTACAAAGAAGCTGAGGTTCCTGTAGCTAGCAATGAAAGTTTTTTTAGGCTTTTCAAGCATCCCATCTGCCTCCCTTAATGTCTTACTGTCAGAGTTACCTTAAACTTGTACTAGTTAAGGTTTGCTTGCGTATGCTCCGTTCAGGAGCAAGATTCAGTAGCCTAAACACTGGTGTCCAGCTGGCTTCCAGCTCCTACTTTATAGGGATGCAGGTCTCCTGCAAGCGGTGTGTGCCATTTGATGACCCCGTATGGAAGTGTCAGGGGCCCTTAGGCACCTGCTGAATGCCCCGTGGACAGCGTGGTGACGCAGAGGCAGCGTGTACGAACCAGGCGTTGGTATAATCGGGAACTTGGCTATTTTCTCCTAGGGGGGCTGCCAGAGGGAGAAAGAATAGTTAGTCAAGGTCTGCAGAACAAAGCTAGCAGCTGAGTTGGATGGATCAACTACAACATTGTTCTATATATGTAGTTGTTGTAGAGGTGTCTATTGGTTCATCTCAGCCAGATTCTCTGTTAAATGACGTGTTTAAGACCACCTGCTATACAGGCTGCTGGTGACATCTGTTCCAGTAGCTACTTCTCTCTGCGCTGTCTCGTTACAACATCTCAAAGTTTGAAGATCACACCAGATGAATGGATTTTAGACTATATGTCAGCTTACTTATGCCTGCAGTTTAGCTGTATTTTTAAAAAAATATACATATAGGAATGTGTTTCTCATGAAAGCATGGACTATTCATTAATTGTGTATATAATGCATAGAACTTTAGGTGTTGTACTGCTAAATTAGATGTATAAACTGTGAAATTTGACTTCCCCTTGCCCGCAGGAGAATTAATGACAGTTGCTCGATGGATGAGGGAATTTATCGCACAGCATCCAGACTACAAGCAAGATAGCGTGATAACTGATGAAATGAATTATAGCCTTATTTGGAAATGCAACCAAATCGCACAAGGCCAGGCAGAGTGTCCTGAACTATTAGGGGTAGGATTTAATAAGAAACAAAGTGGAAACAAAACTGGCTCTTTGTAATGAATGAATGTTTCTTAAATAATAGAAAGCTTAAGCCTTTTAGCAAAGCACTAGCAAAGATACTGTGAATCTGGTACAGTTTCATGGTGTGAAGACCAAAACAGGGATACTGCACTATAAAATGGGCCAATCTGCCTAAATATTTGTTTAAGGCATCCTAAAGTGGGCATATTCTTATTGTTAAGGTTTATACAATGTACATGTAAATAGTAAAATATTTTTATGATTAACATCAATGTATTTTAATAACACTGTATCTAAAGTTATTGTGAATTAGCTTGTAACTTTTTTATGCTTATTCTAGAAAGAAAAATTGTCCTGAACAGCTTTGTAAATGTAATGGTACTTGTATATTATATGCATTCCAGTTACTGAATGTTTACTGTAATTTTTTTAACCTGGAATGTGCTAAGTAATCTACCTTATTGTGTAAAAAAAAAAAAAAAAAAAATATCTTCTGGACCTACCTGAATTGCAGATATTTCTTCCTTCCACTTGGGTTTTGAAAGTATATAAGAACAGATAAATGCATGTGCATCCCATTTGTTAATCGTTGCAGTGGTTTCTCAGTTGCCGCAAGACCTGCATCCACTCATAAACTGTAAAGCTGAGAGGAACGGATCTGTCGTTATTCAAATAACACGAGTCTGCCTGTCTGCAGATGCATTGTTATTTTTTCCCCTCTGAAGTAAATTTGTACGCTAGCGCAGTTCAGAAATTTGCCCAATGATTTAACAAAAAAAGCAGTAACAGGGGAGACGTGGTGAAAGAGAGGAAGAAATGAGAGTGGAACATAAAGCTCTCTTTACAAAGGAACCAGAGAGACCCCGCTCTGGACTTCACTCCGTAACTGCTTTCTCCCACATTGCTGCTGTTTCCACGGTCGACAATGACTGCAGCACAAACCAAGCACCTGCGTCCATTCTTCCTAAAGGCTGAGTTTCTCATTTGTCCTTCATTATTATAAATATTTTTGTCAGCATGTTTGTTTCCTATAAGGTACTTTATGTAGATAGCTGAGATACCTACATAGCTGTAGGTATGGATAACTTAATCCCCTCTAGAAAATAGTTATAAAGAAATCGTGGAATGCACTAATCCTTTGGATTGGGAGCCAGTGCTGGGAGTGACTGTAAAGTATTTAAAATTTAGCCATTGCAACTTGTAAATAAAGCAAACTTAAGGGGCCTTCTTGATTTAGCTTCCTAACTGACTTCTAGAAGTGAATTGCGTTATGGGTAGATGATGCAAAGTTTAATGCAAGCATATATAAATACCTAAGGTGTAATGATTTTTTTAAAAAGAACTAATGGAGAAACTGCAATGAAGAGGTGCACTAAGAAGAAGCTTTTATGTACTGATATTAGACTTTGTTCTGTGTTCACAGGTGTGCTTTAGAGAATAAAAAGAATGCTTTTTTTTCTGCGGTGGTGAATTTGTTTTAATGAATATGTAGGCCTATGCTAATTTAGTTTCTGTAATAAGGAAATAAAAATAAAATTTGCAGTACGTGTTGGTCACTTGCATGACTTGAACCCACGTTTTCAGATTCGGAAAAGGAGGCATTGCGTACCTGGCAAGTGCAGCTCGTCCTACCCAGACTCGCTTTGTTCATGGTGAAACTTCCCAGGACTAATGGCAAATGGTCTGCCACCCCTGCAACAGAAATGTCCTTGCCATTGTCATGGTAGCATCTGTCTGACTGCACAGCACCAGGTGCGATGCTTGGAAGATCCCTAAAAAAAGTTAGAATGCTTTCCTGCTGGTACTGCATCAACACATGTCCTTAGTCCCCCTCAACTGCCATAAAATTACCCTTCTGGCCTAGTAGGTGGCTACTGTCCTGTAAGCGAGAGCAAATTTTGTCACGATGCCTAAAAGCTGTGGCTGGCAGTTGCCCTCGTGAGTTCTTGTATGCCCCTTTTCAGAAAGGATGAGAAAGATCAAACACAAAGCTGCTGCTTGTTTGTTGAGGTGTCCACGGTTGCGGTATCTGAGCAGCTTACCTTCCCTGGATGAAGAGGTAAGGTACGTGTGGCACGGTGAAGGTCCTCGCAGGGCAAACCGGAGTTGCTGCAGGGAGGGGCAGGCTTTGCCACTAGTGTCAAACATGCCTCAGAGGGGGCTGTGTGGTATCTGCACCCGCTCCCAGGGGGAGAAGCAAGGCCTAGGCCAAGCCTCAAGCTCTGGCTGACCTTGTGCAGAGAGCATGAGATACTCCCTTGGGCTAGGAATTCGGGATTTTTGGTCCTGCAGTCATGAAGTGTTTTCGGGGAAATAATGGCCTTTCCAACAGCCCTCTGAGCAAAGGGAGGGGAAGAAGCACGAAGCACTTGGAGTGAAAGGTGACTGATTTCTTGCCCAAAGGCCTTAGTAACGCGTCAAGTCGTGGCGCTTCCCGTGATCACTAATGTTCTGGCCCCAGTTCAACCCCAGTAATTTGCTTCATGCCTTCAACTCAGTTTCCAGCTAGAAGATCCTGTTTTGATTTCCAGAGGTCTCCATGCTATAAGCAATACGCTGATGCCCAGTTTCCTCTTGAGAGTCCAGCTACTTGAGTAGTGGCGTCTTTATTGCTGGATTATTTTAGCTATGCTTTTATCGTGGCCTTAACCTTCAAAATGTGGCTCCTTCTGTGTGTGCACGGAGCTCTGGAAGCAGTTTGCCTTTCTGGGAGTGGAGCAGCAAGAACTTCGTACAATACTTTGGTCCTGCAGAGGACCTGGACCTGACCTCTGTGAAACAAGTGTCCTGCAGCTTGTAGAAGCTGCACTGAGGTTTCCTGAAGGATGACCTCATCTTTTGTTTGCAGTCATTTTGTTTAATATATTTAAGTGGATTATATTCGCTGCGCTGATAGGGTTTTGCAGTGAATTTGAGAGACCTCCCGCTACATGGGAAGCTGGTAACGGGAGCGGTGGCAGTTGAGTTTATTTCTGCAGCCACCTGGAAGGTGTGAGCTGGGTTTCAGCAGGATGGGATTGCTGCAATCCCTTTGCGAGAGCCGGGCCTGTCCTTCTCACTGCCTCCTAAGGATGAAGAGCAACACGGATGCATGCGAAGATACGCTGGTCAGGATGTTCTCTACTCCAGGAGAGCAGACGAGGGGATGGAAATGGAAGAGTTCCCCCTGCTGCAGTGGGTTATCAGAAGATGGCTGGTGACTGCAGCGCTGAGCAGTGCAAGAACCTGTGCTTTACAAGAGAATAGAAGCAAGAATGCACCGTTTGAGCATGACAGCAGAAAGCCTGGGTCTCCCGAGGTCTGAAAGAACTCACTGGAATTTTCTTGAAGCCACTCTGGGGAGAAACGGAAACAGCATTTGGAAACAGTGATCTTTGCGATGAGCGTACTGGCACCCTGACGGAGGAGGTGAGCAGGTGGTGGAGTCACAAGTTTTGTGACTCTGTCCTGTGAGCCCAACCAAACCTGTCCCCTCTGCCTTGCTGGTCTCGCTGTAACCGCTTCGTTGTGCCCCTTGGCCGAAGGGCGCCAGAGTGCACATGATGGCGAGCGCTTTACAGGAATGAGATCTCATTTAAATTAAAGGCGAGCTGATCTGCAACATCTCCTACCTGTAACTCTGAACCACGCACACCGAGAGGAGTCAGGTTTAGTAGCAGAGCACAATGCTATGGGACACCCCTTGGGTCAGCTGGGGTCGGCTGTCCTGGCTGTGTCCCCTCTTGCCCACCCCCAGCTGACTCCCTACGGGGGACAGAGTGGGAAAGAGCCACATCCCCGCTGGGCTGTCAGCCCTGTTTTGGCCACAGGCGCAGAGCAGAGCTGCTGCCGGGACAGGGAAGGCCATCCCAGCCAGTGGCAGTCCTCCATAGCCAGGTGGCTTCACAGTTCCTTCTCCTGCAGCCTGCACAGTGTCACTGCGAGTAAGAAGGTGGGATATTGGGTTTCCCCCCTCTGATTATGTGTGCTTAATATCTTCTCTATCAGGATTCACAGAGCTATAAATTTATTAAGTGAATTGCGGTGTTCTCAGCACACTGAAGTGGGAGCGGGTGGATTGCCCCGGCACAGACACCTCCTGCATCCCTGCTCCTCAGGTGAGGGGAAAGAGGCACTTAGCCGTCTCTTACGTAAAACACCGTGTAATCAAAGTATTGTACTGATACTGATGTACATTTACTGATGTAAATAAGCGGAACCCCCCCACAGCATCATGAGATAGCAAAGCGCTTTCCAAATTCTACAGAAGAAATCGGGAAGGAGGAAGGGGCAATGAAGCAAAGGGAAATAAACCAGCTCGTTTAAGGTTACACAGTACCAAAAAAGTGAAAATCCTTCTGGGAACCCTCCTGAAAATCTTGTCCTTTCCGGAAACGTGCTGGAACCATGGGCTGACACTGGCAGAGGTGGTACGAGGATTCGGTGCTGGACTGGACCAGCTTCGGAGGGCACAAGGAGAGCCACGGCCCCTTAAAGCCTAGGCAGAACTGGAGCTCCAGGGGCTGTGGATGGCAAATTCAGAGCAGTAATCTCCAATAAAAGCATCTAAACTCAGGATTTCTCTGGTTTTGATGCAGCCTGTCCTCCCTCTTTGTGCAGTGCTGCACGTATGTAGGTATAACTGCAATGGGAATTCCCATCACTTTTTTCCTCACTTCATTTAGGAAAAATTGAAAGTGTTAACTGTATTTTCTCTTGAAGGCCACAACGATTCCTCTGTGTACTGGATAAAACAACTCCGTGAATCTCAAATCCTTGCGATTGCCACAGTGTTACTTCTACTGACTGCTGGGGGCAGGTATTGAGGTCTCCCCGGGTTGTGCCCTTGGTGCCTCTCGGTGGTGGTTCCTGCAGCCCTGGAGCAAAGCCCTGGCGACGGCGGCAGCAGAGCTCGTACCTCTCCCTGCCGCTGGTGCTAAAACCCACAGAGCTCTGCTCCCTGTGCTTTTCCCTGGAATCTGGAAGTTTAATGTGAGCCGTGATGTTTGTCAAGCTGCAATGTCCTAAGCCCCTGGTCCCAAATCAGGTCGGTTCGTGCAGAGAGGGTCGGGATGAGCACCGCCGTGGGCTCCTTCTGCAGCTGCCCATGCATCATTTTGGCTGTGATTCTCTCGGGGCTGCAGTGTCACCAGCCACGGCTGAGATGCTGCTCCCTGTACTTTACGCACACTCCTCCTTTTCCAGATATCCCTATGATTTGGTGGCAGCACAGCCCGACTTCTCCAAACGCAGTTAGCAATGTTTCCCAGCCAGCTCCCGAGAACTGGCTTCCCGCATGGTTTCCCTAATAAACAAATGATGAAATTGCACAGGAAAAATACGTTTAATTTAGAAATCTGCGATTTGTTCATAGTGTTTGTTAGAAAATCAACTAAAGCTAATGCAAATTTCCTCCTTTTCTGTTACATCTATTTGCATGCAATACAATGTTTGCGCTGCTGTGCCTTAGTGAACTTAGCTCCTCTCTTCTCAGGGGCAATTGCTTGGTTTCTTTAAGGTGGCCACTGTAGTGTTTATCCCTGGGGTCCTTCTGAGCTTGAGGAGAACAGCAGCAGGTATGCCAGTAGAGCTCTGGGGATACTGGGAAGCCAGTGACCCCCTAATCCGCAGTTTTGTAGCTAGCAGCATTCCTCGGAGCCTAGTAAAAAAGGCATTTGAAGCCAGCATTTAAAGTGGGAACACCAGATACAATAGCTGTTCCCTGGAATAAGATTACCCGAGAACGAAGAATCTCCTTCTTACAGGATTCTCCCAGAAAGGTGAAGCCAGGAAGGCTTTGCTGACTTCGGGGTCTCTGTCCATTCCCTCTCAGGGGGGAGGGTTCACTCTGTAAAGCAATGGGAGAAGTAAAGGCAGGTTTCTGCACCTTGCTTAGCTGTAGGTCCGGGACGTGCCCTCCTGCCATGCTTTGCCTGCAGCCCAAATTAAAAAGGTGGCTGCAGTGCAGCTAACGGCGCTGCTCAGGCAGGAGCGCCCCGTCAGCGAGCGCAGTGCCAGGCAGAAGCCCACCCGGTTTCTGGTAGGACCTTCTCAGACTTGACAGACGCTATATTTATTCCGACTGAATTGGCAAATTATAATGGTCATTCTTTCCTGAAAGTGTCCCTTATTTATTTTATTTGTGCCTTCTCAAAGCAGCTCGGGGAGTGTACAGGCTGTAAGGTGGGTAGCCCTAAAGGTGAACCTCGCACAGCTGCAGGCAGCACTGCTGGGCCACACTCCACTTTGGGGTGTTTCTGGGTCCTCCTCACCGAGATACCACCGTCCTGGACCCAAATAAGGCGGTATCCACTAGCACCGTACTTTGCTGGAGCCGCCAGCAGGTTACAAGCGCCGGCAGCAGCCCCACCAAGTGCCCCACGGCTGGGGGGCATTCCTGCTGCCTGCACCGCTCGCCCTGCCGTCCCCGCTGCAAGGGCTTAGAGGTGGGAGTGACAGCATCTCCTCGCCCAAAAACCTTTAAACAACACAGTGTCTCTCCAGAAGAAAAGTGTAACTGTCCATAAACGCTGGCTACGAATTGAACAACGGGGCGAAATCCTATGGCTTACGTGAAGCATGAAGCGGCTCTATAGTCTTCCCTAAGTCTAACTTAGGAAACAGTCTAACTGTTAATTTAGCCCTTGAATTTAGTTGCGTATCTCAAAGATATTCCAAAAGCTACCCCTGTTGCATGACCTAAAGGGAAAGCTGTAATCACGCTGGCAGTGAGAAGGTAAAAATGACCCCAGTGGAGCAAAGTGAGGGTAATACACAGAGATATGTTGTGCTCAGAAATCACAAACGAAGGTGTTCATCCATGATGGCTCTTTGTCATCGACTTCCGAGAGCTTGTGTTCTGGCTGGAAAAACACTAGTTTATAAAATATTTAAGCAACAACAACTGTTCTTACTCTGGAGAAGGTCCAAGCTCCTATTAAATGCAATTAGATCAAAAGAAAGCGGGTTTTTATGAGGATGACAGTACAGATTTTGATGAAGGCATCTTAGAGAGTGCCTTGTTACCTGACTACAGCCAGTCCACGTGGAAGCGAGGAGTTGCTTCGTGTATGTTGCTCCGGCAGGTCGTGTTCGGAAGAAGAGGCTGGGGGCGGCGGGGAAGAAAGCATAAAGGAGTGAAGCCTATCAGCATCGCGTCTCCGAAACATCCCGCTTTCTTCCCACTCTTTGATTTGCTCTGGGGAAGCAGCTGTGCCAAGATGCCCCCGAGCTCTCCAGCATTTTTCAGTCAGCTTTATTCTTTCCCTTAAACCATTCACCGGGTGGGACTATACGCCTTCCCGTCCGTTCCCATCCGTGCGTGCACAGGCAGTGCTGGACATCTAACCCCTGCCAGCTTACTCACAACATGGGCATTCAGAGGCCAAGAACTTTCAGTATTTTTCTTGGCGGTGTAAGGCACTGGGACTCCTTGTCCAGAGACTGTCACACAGCTGCCTAATGAAAAACAGGAAAGTTTTCCAGAAAAAAAAAAAAAAGAAAAAAGAAAAAACCCTCCCCATGGAGGGGAAGCAAGGCTCAGCTTCACCCACATTTCCTACCCTTCACCCCACCCTGCGGCATTCCGGTGCGTTACTCATCCCCTTGGCATCAGCTAAAGTGCATCTGATTTTAAATAGCACTAGGACAGAGGATGGCCAGGGGTGTTACCCGAGGGAGGCCAAGCCAGCAGCCGGCTCTCCAGAGCCCCCCCAGGTTTTGGTGAGCAGGAGATGCGGCTGCATTGAACTGTGCGTCTCAGACACAAACCCACGGACCCAGCACAGACCGCTTCTGCTTGTGGCTCCTCACCCCGGCGGGGTGAACCAGAGCAACGCAATACCAACGCCGATGAGATCCCTCAAGCTCCGGCAGCGTTAACGTGGCCAGCAAAGCGAAATAACCCCCGGCACGGAGAGAGGAAAACCAGCCAGCGTCCTGGTCCTCGCTGGGGTGAGCTCATGGCGTGGGCAGGGATGAGGTTGGGACAAGCTCCTTGCTGTTGCTGAGCCCAGGGCCAGCCCTTAGGTGGCCTCCTAAGTTAAGAGGCGACGCAGTGAGCTGGAGAGAGACAATAACTGTTCTCCGGGGAATAAAGAGAAAAAGGAGCCAGAGCCACAGCCATATTTCAGGTCCAAATCCTCTGCGGATTTTTTGGCCCGAGTGTCTCCTCCTGGGCTTAGCCCCAGCCCATGGAGAGCAGCGCAAAGCTCTTCATGTCCCGACGTCCCGGGCACCACTCGGCGAGCTCATCAGAGCAGCTCGGGTGACTTTGCAGCCCTCGCCTGCTGCTTTACCGCAGGGACAGGGTGGAGGGGAGCTGAGGCCAGCGGTGGGGCTGACCAGGGGGACACCCCGGCCAGGAACCCTCTGGGGAGACGTTCAGTGTAAGTGTCCTACAAGCAGGGCAGACCCGGTGCGTGTTTTTAAAGGGTATGCCATAGCACAGGCTGGAAAATAGGCCAGCCTGTCCCCTCCAGGCATTCAGTTCAGCTGCACAATTGCACTGCTGAGAGCAAAATTGCCACTGTCTGCATTAAAATGTGTAAGATCCAAGTGCTTCTGGACATGACATACCCTGAGGAGCAAAGTGAGAGGAACAGGAGGGCTCCCCTTTCAAATGCAGGTAGGTCTTGCTCTTAAAATACTCACTTCTAGACAGCAAACTTCACTCACTGTTTTAAAAAAACCATCTGAGCCTCCTCAGGGAATGGCACAAAACAACATATTTCAGATTTTTGTCTTTTCCCCTTTATTTATGGCACAGCCTGACTGGCACAAGTCCCACTGCTTCTGCTGGGTGAGGGATGGGGCCATTTGCAGAGGCATTTGTGAAAAGCAAAGCTCTGGAAGGGAGCATCCATGCGTTCCTGGCAACTCATTCCGACCTTCCACTTGCCAGTCATGCCAGCACGTGTGGTGTCACTGGTATTTGCCCATTCTCACTCAGGCCGCGAGGGTTCAAAGACGTGGCATGGCTAAGAGGGGAGAGGGCAGTCTTGCAGCCCATTTCAGTCCCTCCAGCTGTGACTCCAGCTTCCAGCAGTGTGGCATGTTTGGCCTTGCCGTGAGCTGATAAAATGCGATGCTTGCCCTGAATCCAAACCCAGTGCTAGGACAAGTCATTATTTCTCATCCTACCTCGGAAAAGCAAAATCCACACAACAGAAAGGAAATTTGGAAGACTTCGAACAGTGCAACAAGAGTATCGAGGGGAAAGCTCCGCAGGCTGCTGTGTTTCTTGCTGTCTGCCTTCTGTGCTCGTGTGTTTTTACAAAGCTTTGTAATGGTTTACAAGAGATATCAGGGCAAGTTGTTCTCTGGGGGAGAGGAACGCTTCCTCCAGGACCGTGCTGTCCAGAGGAGGGGACAATCTGCCAGGGGCATCGCTGGCCACGACGTCAGCACAGCTGTCTTCTGTTTCCAGCTCTGCTTCCATCCTGAAAGGGAAGTTCTACCTCCCTTTTGTCCTAATGCAGGCAACAGAGTTTTGTAGTGTGAAAACTTTGGTGCCAAACACGTTTGCTATTGTGATAACATGCTACAGCACCGCACAGTTAGATCCATGCGTTTTAATAGTTGGTGGTCTCGATGCTGGTGGTCTAGAAGAGCCCGTGGGATGATGTGGTGTAGTGAGTCCAATGCTCTAATTGCTATTAAAGTGAAAAGCATTATGATCAATTTTATCATCAAATCACTCTGTCTTTACATTTCCCTGGCTGTGCCCAGAGTTTGAGACAGATGACACAGTGACAGTGACAGCCTTGCACATCCATTTCCTATATAACAAACAAATACAGAGCATGTGTAAATTTGTCCTGTACTAGCTACTTTTGCAAACAACTTTTACTGGCAGACCCCACTGGCAGATTTTGTTTATCTGGTACCTACTGTGAGAAGACATCTGTAGGCTGTGCCCTGGGACACCACAGGCTGCGTGTGCCTCCCAGGGAACATTATAGATAGCGCTGAAATCACTAAATACTCGTGCTGTGTCTTCATGGCATACCTCCAGTCGGAGATCAGCTGCTATGACAGGCCCTACAACAGGAGCTGGTGATTTAGCAGCCACTTTCAAAAAGTTCTTTTGATGGGGTAGGAAACACTGACACACACCCAGTTTTGTGACCGGCTTGATGATTTCTGTGGGGATAGGAATGAGGAAGAAATCTGAATTCACATGTACCCAGGAAATCCGAGCCCCTACTTCCAAGTGCTCCCATGAGCTCTGCCCATTTCAAGAAGCAAAGCTGAACCAAGTTGAGAGGAATTGCGAAGATGGCTTTCAGGGAAAAAGGCTAGTTTCATCATTACTTCCCTCTTTGCCAGCCT
Organism: Pluvialis apricaria; assembly: GCA_017639485.1. Classification (NCBI taxonomy): domain Eukaryota; kingdom Metazoa; phylum Chordata; class Aves; order Charadriiformes; family Charadriidae; genus Pluvialis; species Pluvialis apricaria. Next base: position 103,310,063 of record CM030009.1, read on the forward strand.
TACCTTCTCCTTCAAGGCACCCCCCTTCTATCTCCCTCTCTCTCCCCAGGTAGGACACAGAATCATAGAATGGTTTAGGTTGGAAGGGACCTTGAAGATCATCGAGGTCCAACCCCCCTGCCATGGGCAGGGACACCTCCCACCAGCCCAGGTTGCTCAAAGCCCCATCCAGCCTGGCCTTGGACACCTCCAGGGATGGGGCCTCCATAACTTCCCTGGGCAGCCTGTGCCAGTGACTCACCACCCTCAGAGTGAAAAATTTCTTCCCAATATCTATCCTAAATCTCCCCTCTTCCAGTTTGAAGACATTCCCCCTCATCCTATCACTACACACCCTTGTAAAAAGTCCCTCTCCAGCCTTCTTGTAGGCCTTCTTCAGATACTGGAAAGCTGCTATAAGGTCTCCCCGGAGTCTTCTCTTCTCCAGGCTGAACAACCCCAACTCTCTCCATGGTTGAGTCTCTCGTTCAAATGCTTCTTTTGCTCCAGCATAAGCTCTGCCTCCTGATTTTCCCCCACCTGCCTCAGAGCAAGGCAGCTGCCTGCCCCTCTGCAGCTGCGCCCAGCAGCTCTGCACCCTAAGGATGCAAACTGGGAGGCTGTGCCTGCTTCCCAATGCCCACATGGTGGGAGAGACAGAAAAACCTGTGCAGCCAGACACGGGCATAAGCCACCCAATAGTCCTCTTAAAATGCCTCATTACTCTGCAAGGCTTAGGCAGCCTGGACATGGGGACCAAGAGCCCAAGCTACAAGCCTGTGTACGTTTTTTTTGTCCATGGTTAACCAAAAAAAAAAAAAAACAAAAAAAAGGAGAAAGGAAAAGAGGGAGATGTTGAAGAGCTCCAGTTTGGCCAAGCTCAGCTCATTTGGCAGCTAATCTCAAAGAAACAAGCTGGGATCCTTCCAGTACCTAAAGGAGGCCTACAGCAGAGCTGGGGAAGGATTTTTTACACGGGCATGTAGTGATAGAATGAGGGGGAATGGCTTCAAACTGGAAGAGGGCAGGTTTAGATTAAACATTAGGAAGAAGTTTTTCACTCTGAGGGTGGTGAGGCACTGGCACAGGTTGCCCAGAGAAGTTGTTGAGGCTCCAACCCTGGAAGTGTTCAAGGCCAGGCTGGATGGGGCTTTGGGCAACCTGGTCTGGTGGGAGGTGTCCCTGCCCATGGCAGGGGGGTTGGAACTCGATGATCTTCAAGGTCTCTTCCAACCTAAACCATTCTATGATTCTGTGATTCTGTGATTTCAGTGTGGGCCGAAGGCGGCAGGTCTGTCAAAGAGAGTGAGCTGTAAATTGTCTGCAAGGAGACAGGCAAATGAAATTCTGCTTTCATCCAGAGACAGGAGAACAGAGAGCAGAAATGCAGACCCACAGGCCATGTAGGAGAGGTGAGAAGACAAGGAGAACTCACCAAAAGCAACCTGATAAAGCAAAGAGATAGTCAGGAGGGAACCCTAGAGTGGGCAAAACAGGAGAAAGCCAGGGAAGATTAGACAGCAGGGAGAGTTTAGCAGTGTCTGTGAAGCCTGATGGTCCAAGAGAGATAAGGCTGCCATATAATTTGGGATAGAAGGCCTTTTTGTATGCAAAATTTTATCTTTAAAAGAAAATTTAAAAATTAAAAAAAAAAAAAAAAGCTCCTTTAATTTTGAGCCACTCCTTCCAACTTAGACATCCTCAAATGATTGCCAAGGAATGCTTTCATATTCTTACCTCGTTAGCTTTGGCACGCAACGAGGCAGGCAGGAACTCCTCTGCGTCTGGCTATTGTGGAACCGGTTTTGGACATGCAATTGGCAACTCTTTTCCAGAAATCCTAGCAATTCCTTCTTCTCGAGGGAAGCCTGCTTTTCCATCCTCCCTCTGCTTCTTTCTGTGTGGCAGATAGAAACTGGAAAGGAATGAAGCATTTTTGGGGTAAAAAGCTACTTTTACAGGGAGACCGAGCTGGTGGCCTCAGTCGAAACATCAGGACTCGGCGCTGAGGAGAGAGAGCTTCTCGTGGGTGAGGCTGCAAAGCAGGTAGGTCCAACATGACCAGCGCAGCACTGTGATGATGACTGTGTCCTGCAGCCATGGGATAGTGGCTGAAGCTTCACATCACTTAATGGCAGTGATCCTAACCTGAACTTAGGCTTTTGCGGGCTTACAGCAATTTTTTATCTAGATAGGAGTGATAAAAGTCCATTTATGTTGACATTTTTTTCCAAGAGGGGTTGAGGCATCAGACCCTTGCTCATTTGTTGTCTTCTACAAAGGTCTGAGCTCCAGACTCCTCTCACATTTGACATCCAAGTTTCCCAGGCATCTCAGCACACACCTCTTCAAACAGAGAGGAGCACCAAGAGACCCATGGAGGTCCAGTCACTGCCCAAACCTGCAATGTCCAAGTCCCAGAGGGACTCAGTTTGAAAGGTAAGTAAAAGGCAATGGCAATCCACAAATTGCAATAGTGGCCACTTTCTTTTTTTCAAGAAGGGCTTAGCAGAAAAATATGTCTCAAAGTTCATATGAGACCCTTGTGGTTAAGGCACTTCTCAATAAGTGGAAGGTCAGCTGCTCTGCTGCCTCAGAGGGTTCAAATGCACATAATTGCCACGCCAAGTACCTAAACCAATTCCTTCACTTATTTTAAAGGGTCTCTGGAAGGATGGAAATTCTCCATCCTCTTTATTGGACTTTGCTACCACAGAGAACAAAACAGAAGATACTTTTAAACCTCTGTATAAATCTGCAATGTGCTGACATCTTCATTACTGTGTGTTCTTCCTGCCTAATCTCAAAAAGCATAAAACAGAGCGAGAGATGGCCAAGGCCAAAGGGGATTTTCAGAAAAATAGAAGGTCTTTCATGACAAGGGAAACAAAGTAAGTGAGAACTTGTTCTCTTGGAAAATAGGCATCCGGGGGGTAACATGATAGGGGTACATAAAATTAAATCATCTGAGTGAATTGCGGAACTGATCACTGCAAGACGTTACGGCGGCCAAAATATGGAAGGGTTTGGCAGGTGATTAGCCAAATTAATGGAAAAGATGTAGCTACAATAGTTAGATAGTAGCATCATCATCATTGTCATTACTATTATTGTTATTATCTGGTTTAATATTCAGCATTCTGGTTGCTGTGGTCTGGGTGCCATCTGTGTCTGAGGAAATCCCCAAACCACAGGCTGCTGGAACACGGGAAGTATGTCAGGGAAGGACAATTTTGTACTGGTTGTTTCTGGTTCTTTCCCTAAGCATCCACATCTGCCAGGAAGAAAACATTGGCTCTCTGGTGTGACTGAGTTATGTTCTTACACAATTCAACGTTAATTGAGAAGAGGGCATAGGAGAAATGAAGGACTGCAGCCTAGCAGGCAGGCATTGGTCAGGAGCCCTGGGTTTTGGGACCCGGATCAGTGTTCAAGCAGCCAGTAGTAGAGTACAGAAGAAGAGAATATGGACCACTCAGTCCTCTTTCCTAGCAGGTAATCTCCCAATCACCAGGCCTACACATGCCCTCCTCTGGTGGGAGGCTTGACCACACCTGGTGGCTCCTCCTGTGGGGTGGTTGTTAGTGGCTAAGCATGCAAGTGAAGTCTTTGGCTTTCTGGGTGAGCCCTCCAAACACAATAGCATTGCACAGAAGACAACTAGACCAGCTGCAGCCATGTTGCCATGTTCCTTGACAGAAGGGTGAAGCCTGCCCAGCCCTCTGAGCAGTCATGCACAACAGGTAGGTGCCTCATCTCCTGAGAGGGCTCAGGGATCTCATGGGACTACCTCGCTAACAACCTTGACTAAGCGGGATATAAGGAAAACCTCAGTCTTTCCTACTGACTTCGTTATACAGCAGCATTTTCAACTGTTTTGCTCCATGCTCCTGCTCTAGGTGAACTCAGTCACTCATACACTTCTCCCTAATTACTCAAGTAATGTATTAATCTACCTCTATTTGCTCTTTATCATGCCCCAACTACCTTCCCAATCATGTCTTGTAATCTGATTTATGGGTACAGCCCACACCTTGGGCAACACTGCTCTAAGAGCCTGTTACCATAAACTAACCCCTTTGATGGAAGTACTGGTTGCTTTGAACCATGGAGATACCTAACCCTACCCGTGAGGTGGAAAAAGAGTTTGGGGCTCATGTACAGTCCTGGCTGGCCATATATGCACAGAAAACATATGGTTACCTTACTCCCTGCGTGGTCCCAGCCCAAGCTGACCTGCACTCAGCAGGTATGGCCCAAGAGCTACGCAGGCGGGCAGGATGCGGCCACACTGCTCAGAGGGGGAGAGAGTTTAACTGTATGGACACCAGTTGCGCTGGACTCAAGGTGAGTCGGTCCCCTTGGACTGTTTCATTTACTAGTACAGATGTAGCACATGTATCTCCCACCAACTTCCACTGGTGAGAACAGGCTGTATCTATAAATTAGGGATAATGACATCTAACTTTCGTGTACCCAATTCTTTTATTGGTTTTGCCACCAGACTCTCTACAGAACCAGAGGAATGTTATGCCTTTGTGGTTATATCCAGCAGTACTTGATGGCACATCACGTACTGTACAGGACCCCAGGAGCCCTTCACAGATGAGGAGGCTGGTCAAACACTGCAGCTCCAGGGAATGGCAAAGCCTTAGAAATTTATGATTCAACCTCGTGAAAATCAAGCAGCATTTGAGTCTCATATAACAAATGTTCTTTTTACACACTGTCTTCAAGTCCAACTTTTTGTAACGCCTCTGAAAAGCTACATCCAGACTTTGCATCTGAAATAGCAAACAGATGTTCTTATGCATGAAGGTCTAATATCACTGCCTGTTCCCTGCAGTGTGAGCAGGAACTGATTTGCTCTCCTGATAAAAGAAAGTGCAGTTCAAATGCATAGCAATTGAGAAATTACAGAACAGAAGCACCTAACAGTAGAGGTTGGAAGGGACCTCTGGAGATCATTTAGTCCAACCCCCCTTCTTAAGGCAGGGTCAATTAGAGCAGGCCACTCGGGACCATGTCCAGGTGGCTTTTGAGTATCTCCAAAGATGGAGAGTCCACAGTCTTTCCAGGCAACCTGGGCCAGTGTCTGACCACCCTCACAGTAAATATGTGTTACCTTATTTCACATGGAATTTCCTGTGTTTCAGTTTCTGCACAGTGCTTCTCGTTCTGTCAGTGGGAACCATTGAGAAGAGGATCTGCCTTCTTCATACCCTTCCATCAGGTATTTATAACCACCGACAAGATTCCCCCCGAGCTCTCTCTTCTCCAGTCTGAACAGTCCCAGCTCTCTCAGCCTCTCCTCATATGACAGTTGCTCCTGTCACTTAATCACCTCTCAGACACTTCATGGCACCTCCTCCAGTAAATTCATACCTTTCTTGTACAGGGGAGCCCAGCACTGGACACAGCACTCCAGGTGTGGCCTCACCAGTGCTGAGCAGAGGGGAGGGGTCACCTGCCTCGACCTGCTGGCAACACTTTGCCTAATGCAGCCCAGGATACCATTAGCCTTCTTTGCCATGACAGAGAATTACTGGCTCATGGTCAACTTGTTCACCAGGACACCCAGGGCCTTTTTTTTTGCAAAGCTGCTTTCCAGTCAGTTGGCGCCCAGCTTGTGCTGGAGCATGGAGTTATTCCTCCCCAGGTGCAGGACTTTGTATTTTTCTTTACCGAGCTCCATGAGACTCCTCTCTGCCCATTTCTCCAGGCTGTCCCAGTCCCTTTGAATGGCAGCACGACCATCCAGTGCATCAGCCACTCCTCCCCGTTTTTTACCATCACAAACTTGCAGAGGGAGCACTCTGTCCATCGTCCAAGTTATTAACAAAGATGTTAAGTAATATTGGCCTTAGTTGTTTCAGCACAGAGCATATCTCCTTATGTGCCCACCTTGTGATGACTGATGCCCTCATATCCTCCCTCCCAAATACTCCCACTGATGCTTGCTTTCAACTTTTGACTTGTTGCCCTCTCCCTAGACCATTTTCAGTGCTTGGAGAAACCTTCCTGATCTTCTAAGCACAAACACAGCTCCCCTCTTCTTTCAAGTTCTCATCGTTCATACGGATTTCCAGTGCAAGGCATGTTTCCCGCGCTACTGACTTCGTGGTTCACCCCTCAACTTCTGCTGGTCTTATGGCATTTGTCTAAAAAAGGTCGCACCTCAAAGCAGAGACGTGTTACCGGTGAAGACTGTGCAGGGCCATGCAAACCATTGCCTGATGGTAACGGGTGTCCGGAGCATTTTATATCAAAATGAGGCAGGCAGCCAAATTTGGGTTCTCTCACCCGTGTTGCTATAGATGTGGAGTTACAGCGCTGAGGTTACCTCAGCATTACACCAACAATAAATGACAGCAGAAAGTCATCCAGCAGGAGGGTTTTGCAATTGGAATGGGTAAACAGATTATCTTTTGTTGTTCTTATCTGCTTATCCGTTCAGGGGTAGTGTTATATAACCTACACCTGCAGTCAGGGTTTGGTTAAATATATAAAGGCAATACCCTTGGAGTTCTTTGCAAACACACGGAATTTATTTGGAGAAAAAAAAAATTGTTTAACATTTTTATAAGAGGAAGGCAGGCCAGGAGTATAGCGTGCTTGCCTGCTGCCCAGTCCCTTCTGCTACAGTGGATGTTAGCATCAAATGGGCAAAGAAAGAAAGCTGTTCCTGGGGAGCATTTTCCCCCTTTTGAATGTGGCATTTGAATTGTGCTTTTTTACAGGAATGGGGAAAGTAACTGGAAAGTCACAAAAAGCTTAATTGTGATAAAAGCTTCATCCTTTATAAAATCCAGAAGATACAGTAGGTGACTTTGCTGCATTTAGACCTTGTCCTTAATTGTCCCTTTTGCAGGAGGTGTAAGAGAATGGCATATAATTTCAAATTACTGCAACAGAAGACAGTGGTTATTGCACTACTGACACATGTATTTACATACATTGTTCTGGCAAGGTAAAATAGCCTGCAGTGTATTCACATTATAAAGCCTTTTCCCACTGCCAGAGGACACAAAAGCATAATCAGGTCACAAAGTGCTTTAAGTGATTTCTCTTAAATTATTCTCATCTTTTGGTAGTTAAGATTAGAGAACAAATTAAGGTTTTAAGGTGAAAGCTATTCATTTGTACTGTTTTCACAGCAAACCCCAAATCACTTCTTGCTGCAAGCTAAATTTCTTGTGGATCCTGGAAGAAAAGAGTAAGAAATGAAGCAAAGGAGCGTGCAGACATTAGAGCTCATTCTTGTGCTTTCAGTAAAGCCCTCCGTGGCCCACGAAAACACGTTTGTAGCTATCACCATAGGCTTGGCTTCTGTGGACGCTGCCTGGCGCAGAAATACTGCGCTAGCATATCCTTGGTGGTATTGTAAAAAACCCACAAGATCAGCTGAGGCATATTTCAAAGTTAATGATACCTTGTGCTTGTCTAACAGGCTAATTCAGTGACCTCGGAGCAAACACTGAGCTCGGCGGCCAGCTGGGAGGGGAAAGGGGGGAGACACGGCTTTCGGGAGAAGTGCGAGCGCACCCCGACCGCCCAGCAGAGGGGCCTGGCTCTTTGCCGAGGCTGGGGAACGGTTTGCCGATAAAGATCATAGAATCATAGAATCATAGAATAAGTGAGGTTGGAAGGGACCATTAAGATCATCAAGTCCAACCGTTAACCTACCCTGATTTAAAAACACCCACTTCTAAACCATGTCCCTAAGCACCTCATCTACCCTTTTCTTAAACACCTCCAGGGATGGTGAATCCACCACCTCTCTGGGCAGCCCATTCCAATGTTTAATAACCCTTTGAGTGAAAAAATGCTTCCTAATATCCAATCTAAACCTGCCCTGACATAACTTGAACCCGTTTCCTCTTGTCCTATCACTTGCCACGTAGGAGAAGAGGTCAGCCCCCATCTCTCTAAAACCTCCCTTCAGGTAGTTGTAGAGGGTGATAAGGTCACCCCTCAGCCTCCTCTTCTCCAGGCTAAACAACCCCAGCTCCCTCAGTCGTTCCTCATAAGGCTTGTCCTCCAGACCCCTCACCAGCCTGGTAGCCCTTCTCTGGACACGCTCCAGCACCTCAATGTCCTTCTTGTAGTGAGGGGCCCAAAACTGAACACAGTACTCGAGGTGAGGCCTCACCAGTGCCGAGTACAGGGGGATGATTACTTCCCTACTCCGGCTCACTACACTATTCCTGATGCAGGCCAGGATGTTGTTGGCCCTCTTGGCTGCCTGGGCACACTGCTGGCTCATACTCAGCCGGCTGTCCACCAACACCCCCAGATCCTTCTCTGCCAGGCAGCTTTCGAGCCACTCCGCCCCCAGTCTGTAGCACTGCATGGGGTTGTTGTGACCCAAGTGCAGGACCCGACACTTGGCCTTGTTGAACCTCATACCATTGGCCTCAGCCCATCTGTCCAGCCTGTCCAAATCTCTCTGCAGAGCCAATCTACCCTCAAGCAGATCAACACGCCCCCCCAGTTTAGTGTCGTCTGCGAACTTACTGAGGGTGCACTCGATCCCCTCATCCAGATCATTAATAAAGATATTAAAGAGAACCGGTCCCAGCACCGATCCCTGGGGGACACCACTTGTCACTGGACACCAACTGGATTTAACTCCATTTATCACCACTCTCTGGGTACGGCCATCCAACCAGTTTTTTACCCAGCGAAGGGTACACCTGTCCAGGCCACGAGCAGCCAGTTTCTCCAGTAGAATGCTATGGGAAACGGTGTCAAAAGCCTTGCAAAAGTCCAGGTAGACAACATCCACAGCTTTTCCTTCATCCACTAAGCGGGTCACCTCGTCATAGAAGGAGATCAGGTTTGACAGGCATGACCTGCCTTTCACAAACCCATGCTGACTGGGCCTGATCACCTTGTTCTCCTGCATGTGCCGTGTGATGGCACTGAGGATGATCTGTTCCATGACCTTCCCAGGCACCGATGTCAGACTGACTGGCCTATAGTTCCCCGGATCCTCCTTCCGGCCCTTCTTATGGATGGGTGTCACATTTGCCAACCTCCAGTCAGCTGGGACCTCCCCGGTTATCCAGGACTGTTCATAAATGATGCAGAGTGGCCTGGTGAGCACTTCCGCCAGCTCCTTCAGTACCCTTGGATGGATCCCATCCGGCCCCATAGATTTGTGCACCTCCAGGTGCTGAAGCAGGTCCCTCACCATTTCCCTTTGGATTACAGGGGCTTCATTCTGCTCCCCATCCCTGTATTCTAGCTCAGGGGTTAGGGAACTCAAGGAACAACTGGTCCTACTGCTGAAGACTGAGGCAAAGACGGCATTAAGTACCTCAGCCTTATCCTCGTCCTTAGTCAATACGTTACCAGCCTGGTCTACTAGAGGACAGAGATTATCCTTAGTCCTCTTTTTATTGCCAATATATTTATAGAAACTTTTTTTGTTGTCCTTGACAACAGAAGCCAGGTTTAGTTCTAGCTGGGCTTTGGCCTTCCTAATTTTTTCCCTACATAGCTTCACTACCTCTTTGTAGTCCTCCTGAGCGGCCTGCCCTTCTTTCCAAAGGCCATATATCCTCTTTTTTTCCCTAAGCTGCAACACTAGCTCCCTGCTTAGCCAGGCCGGTCTTTTTCCCCGATGGCTTGTCTTCCGGCACATGGGGACAGCCTGCTCCTGCGCCTTTAGGACTTCCTTCTTGAAAAACATCCAGGCTTCCTGGGCTCCTTTGCCCTGGAGGACCGCCTCCCAGGGGACTTTTTCAACCAGGCTCCTGAAGAGCCCAAAGTCCGCCCTCCGGAAGTCCAAGGTGGCAGTTCTGCTGACCCCCTTCCTTGCTTCTCCCAGAATTGAGAACTCTATCATTTCGTGGTCACTGTTGCCAAGACGGCCTCCGACCATCACATCCCCCACAAGACCTTCCCTGTTGACAAACAACAGATCCAGCAGGGCACTTTCCCTAGTTGGCTCTTTCACTAACTGTGTTAAGAAGTTATCCCCAGTACCTTCCAGGAACTTTCTAGACTGTTCCCTCCCTGCTGTATTGTATTCCCAGCAGATGTCTGGCAAATTGAAGTCACCCACGAGGACTAGAGCTCGCGACCTTGAGACTTCTCCCAGCCGTTTATAGAATATTTCATCTGTCTCCTCATCCTGGTTGGGCGGTCTATAACAGACTCCTACTACAATATCTGCCTTGTTAGCCCTCCCCCTGATCTTTACCCATAAACACTCAATCCCATTATCACCATCTTCTAATTCAAAGCATTCATAACACTCCCTGATATAGAGGGCCACACCCCCGCCTCTTCTTGCTCGCCTATCCTTCCTGAAGAGTCTATAGCCATCCATGGCAACATTATAGTCATGAGAGTCATCCCACCATGTTTCTGTGATGGCAACTACATCATAATTACCCTGGTGCACGATGGCTTCCAGCTCCTCTTGTTTGTTGCCCATGCTACGTGCATTAGTGTATAAGCACTTCAGGTGGGCTATAGGTCCTTTCTCCTTTTTACTGGAGGGAGCTAAAGTTCTGCTATCCCCAGACATCTTCCTAAGGAGCCCGGTTACACCCCCTGTCTTTTCCAAGTCTAGTGCCAGCCCACCAATTTCAGGATTTTTGCTAGCAACCTTGGATCTATCCCCATCCCCCTTCGAACCTAGTTTAAAGCCCTGTCAATGAGCCCCGCCAACTGCTGCCCTAAAACCCTTTTCCCCCTCTGAGACAGGCTTTTGGTGTCTGTTGCCAGCAGGCCTGGTGTCCTGAAAAGCAGCCCATGGTCATAGAACCCATAATCTTGCCGACGACACCAGTCTCTGAGCCAGGCATTGATTAGCTGGCATTTCCTGTTAATCTTCGCATCCATCTTTGCAATTGTTGGGATAGAAGCAAACACTATTTGCGCTCCTGATCCCCTGACCAGCCGTCCCAGGGCCCTGAAGTCTCTCTTTATCGCCCTCAGACTCCTTACTGGCATTTCATCATTACCCAACTGAAAAACCAATAAAGGGTAGTAGTCGGTAGGCCTAACTAGGGTAGGGAGTTTCCTCTGGACATCCTTAACCTTGGCTGCAGGGAGACAGCAGACCTCCCTACAGATTGGGTCCGGTCTACATATGGGACCTTCCACTCCCTTCAGAATCGAGTCCCCTACTACAAGGACCCGTCTTTTTTTCCTAAATGATGATGTTGTTACACGAGGTGTAACCTGTCTTGGCTTCAGTGGCAATTCAGAGTTTGGCAAGGCACTGTTATTGTCATCCTCCACTTCCCTTTCCAGAACATCATATCTGTTCTGTAACAGCACCTGGGATAGTGTGGGGGTTTCCTGGGAGGCACGCCTGCCACGTCGGGTGGGGACTTGTTGCCACTGGCCCCCGTCTTCTGAATCTTCACGTTCAGATTCAACGCTAGAGGGTGTTGGGCTCATTGTATGTGGAGCTCGATCTTTCTGGGGGGCTTCTCTCAGGGAAGACAGAGCATGACTCCAGCTATCTATCTCCTGTTCACTTTCCCTTATACTTCTTAAGCAGCTTACCTCCTCGCGGAGCTCCATCACTAGCTGAAGGAGTTCCTCTACTTGGGCACACCGCCCACAGGCCTGCTCACCGTTACTATTCAACACCGGCGCAAAAGCAGGGCACTCCCTGCAGCCCGACACCTGGGTGGCAGCATGTTGCCATGCTAGCTCTGTCTGGGTGGCCACTTCGGAGCTGCTCGGTGCAGAGCTCAGGGAGGCCATGGTCTTCTGCCGAGTTCTTACCATGATGTTCTGGCCGGGTCAAGAGTTTTTTAGTAAATTACCTTTTGAAGAGCTGCTCCCTGTTCACCCCCTCTCACTGCAGTGACGCCCTGGGTGACGCCCACCAGTTGCCCTCGTACTGGGTGCGCAGCGGCTAGCCGCTGCGCTCCTGGGCAGTCCGTTTAGAACTGCCGCGTGTGACGCTGGCTCCGCCCCTGCCGCGTCAGCAGCCCGCCCCCGAGCTGCCGGTTCCGGTTCCGGCACAAGCACAAGCACGCGCCAGCCGCTTTCCCCGGCTACAAGAGCCCTCAAAAGAGCCCTTTGCCGGCCCGATGGGAAGGGCTGATGCCGTTTTGCCCCAGCAAGGCATTAAAAGTGTTTCTCCCTGCCACCGATGCCACCATTTTCAAACATGAATTGAAAACAAATGGTACTTGTTCTTATGGGCTTAAAAACATACGGCTTGCTTTATATATAGCACGAATAAATCTATTTATTTTTTCTTCTTTGTCTGACATGATTCTCTTCAGGCTTATGGTCATTCATATTCAAAACCCAATTGTTTTCCCTTGTGTTTCCAGAGGTGTTTGGTTTTGTTTTTTGGGTTTTTTTTAAGCAGTTCCTCTCTAACTGGACGGCAGCAGAAGTAAATCAGCTTCCACGTGTTCAGAAACAAAGGAACAATGAAACATTCAGTCAAGCTTGCCTCAACAGATTTATTTTTTTTTTATACTTCCAGGGCAATTTGCAACAGGAAAACTGCCTGAGAGCTGAGAGGATTTGGGAGGAGGAGTTCCAAGTAGCAACTGTGGCTCCCCTGAGAGATTAGGGCCAGATCCTCCCCTTGCTTAAGCTCCTGGAAGTCGTGCAACTGCCCAAACAGAGCTGGGAGAAGAATTTGATCCGTTTTCTTGCAGTAGTACGCTGAGGGTAAATTACCATCATTAATGAGGTACTGTTTGTCGACTGAAGCGCCGTAACTAGGTGCGTGACAGCCGGCTCCAGGTTTCTCAGCGGCGTAAGCAAAATTCAAGTGTGCAGTCACTCAGCTTATGGTCCTGAGACGAGGCGAAAGAGCAAAGTGGGACCAGGGCATGCAGGTGCCAGGATTTTGGGAGCAAGCGCAGCTGAGGCCGGCAGCCCACAGCTCCCCCAGGGCTTGCTCCCGCCGGCAGCCACCCGCCCTGCGAGGAGCATCGGCAAGTCCTGCCTCGGCTTCTCAGCCCACGGCAGTTGTGAGAGAAGACTTGTTATTTAAATCCCTGCAGCTAACACGTTTTACACGATTATCCTGCGGGCTGACAGCAAACGGTCATGTAATGGAGGCCAACTGTCACCCGGGAAGCTGCCAAGGCACTTATGTCCCATTGCCCGCACAGACGCTTCCTTAAATACTAGGTGGCACTTATACACAGGGGTCTCTTCGGACTGGAAGCACACAGCCCCCACAAAGGCTGGGGCCAAATTTAGGACCTTGAGAGCAATTTCCAGTCGTGTCACCTGAAACCAGTGCAAAATTGCCTTGCTCTAAGACACGAAAGAAATGGCAGAAGCAGAGGGAGGAGGGCATCTCCTACACCCCGCAGTCGGGAGTTGCAGTCGCGACGTGGCACGAACATGTCTCCCTAGCAGTTTAGGCCAGGACGTGCAAAAAGATACCAAATTCCTTTCAAACTGCTGATGGTAATTATTTCAGCAGGTGGAATGCAATCACACAGGCTGGAAAACACCCAAGCTGCTGATTAGCAGCCTACAAAAAAGTTGCCGGAGATCAGTAATGATGAGGGTTATTTGATTATGGAAGTGTTCAGGGCCAGGCTGGATGGGGCTTTGAGCAACCTGGTCTGGTGGGAGGTGTTCCTGCCCATGGCAGGGGGGTTGGAACTGGATGGTCTTTAAGGTCCCTTCCAACCCAAACCATTCTACAATTCTATGATTAGCTGCTGCTGGGATCTGAGTGCAGGGCACTGTGTTTCCTGCTGTGCTCAGCAGCTCTCCCACCATTTGCCCTTTATACCATGACCAGCCGGAAAGCTGAGCAGAAGCACTGACAGATCCCAACATCTTTTGCTTCTGGTCTATTCCCTTTCCTTGGGAGCAGGAGGATTCGGATGTTTGGGGGAGCTGGGGAGACCGTTTGCCTTCAGCTGGCTGGACTGCTGGTGCTAGCAAATGTTTCCAAGAAAGCTAAGCTTACAGATTCTGTTGCTGTTTTAAAATGATATTTATGGTTCTAGGTTTTGCCACTGCACTGCAAAAATAGAAAGTTGAAATAGATTTGATATAAATGGCTGTATTCTTTCTTTACAGTTTTAGTTGTGAGAGAAGACTTGTTATTGAGCCTGTATTGAAAATGTCACCTTCTTTTCCAGGCAGCATTTCCTTGTTACCATCTCTTCAAAGCTTATCTGCTTTCTTTCTGCTCCTCGGCTTTGTCCTTTAGATAACTTCCCTTTGTTTTCTTTCCAGTGTTCTGCATCATTTCCACAAGCTTTCAGTTTTACATTCTAAGCTGCTTTTTCGATCCTTTTTCTCAGCTAACTAAAATGAACAGGCAATACCATAAATATTTGTGATTTCAGTGGTACTATATAATGTAAAAAGGAGGGAGGCACAGGAAGGAAGTATATATTTTTAGAAGAAAAAGAGGATGTTCTGAAAGTACCTGCAGAGAGAGGCTAGCAATGCTAGTAATGGTGTTGAAAAAATTGTGTACGCAATGGATGAATGCTTTTATGATCTGGATTTATACGAGGCATGAATCTTGGCCTGATGGAGGAACTTTGATCCTGACCACAGGGATCAATCTGTTCTCAATTTAAGATGACAACATGACCACGCAAATTTAGTGTGAAGAAAGAGACCCCTGTGTTCCTCCAGTGAGCGAGGCCCAAACACCCTCGTGCTGAGCTGTCAGGTTGCACCCAACAGCCATGGTTAGAAGAGTACAGACTGACAGCCTGGAAGAGACATTAGTCAGTGGGACAGTCGATGGGGGCAGAAAATGGTGAGACCAACAGATTAGATACCAGACAAGGAGGGATGCAATTTGGGTCCCAAACTTCTGGTTAGCTCATGCCCATTCAGCCTCCTTAGGTCACCTACCCTTCCCAAGAGGTAAGAGCAAGCCTCTGTAATGATGTGGGCTGCGATGTTGTGACAGGGTACCTCCTCAGATGTAGCATCAGGACAACCATGTCTGGCCCTGACTGCTAGAATTTAAATAGTTACATTTAATTTTTAATAAAAATCTGGGCTGTTTAAACACAAGAAGAGACTTGTAGCTCTCCCACCAACCAAATCTTCTGCTAATGATGCTCAGCAGAGAGGTGGGCTCTGAAAAACGCTGATTGATTTCCTTCCTTAAGGTGCATGGTTTGCTGCAGAAGCCTCATAAGATACTTCCTTTCCAGTCCTGATTCTCCTTTGCAGAAGCCGTGGTCAGGACCTCACCCCTCCTATTGGTTGTGGGAACCCTGCACTTCCTTCCCATGCTCCACCTCCGCTGTGTGCCCCAGACAGTCTGGTACCTGGGACCGCTTTCCCTGAGGCAGGGCAGGACACATTTGCACCTCAGCTAAGGCTAAAGCAATGTATAGAGGGCATGACACAAATAATTAGTCCCTACAGAGCTGCCCTGACTTCCACCTGGGACATTATCAGCAGCTCGAGCTGCTCCCTGGGTACCTCCCCAGGCGCTCCCAGGAGAGAAGAGAGCTTGAACCAGGCTAAGCCCCAGCTTATCTCTGGATTTAACCAAAACCTCTCGGCCTCGCCGGCAAAAAACAAGCCTTGAAGTACCTCAGGGAGTGGCCCGCAATGGCACATCCTGAGGCAAGAGGCCAAGAGGCAGCGCTGACTAAGGCCATGGAAAACAAAACACGAGCTTCCCGGCAAGGGCTGGGCCGAACGCCCACACCTGAGATGCCGCAGCCGCCCTCCGAGCGGACACCGCGATGGGAACGCCGTTCCCCGCAGCCCCATTCAGCTGGTGAGCACTGGCCTACAAAGCCGGGCTCACCCTGCTCTCCAGCCGCCATTTCTGGTACCTGCAATTTCACTCCTCTACTTACAGAATGCGGAAGTGTTGTCCAGTAAATAAAACTGAACTGAATACAGAATTTGGGTTTTTCCCTTCACAAGAGATGTTTTTCAGACAAAATGGCATTTAAAAGGGGAACATGATAAATATAGGGGTTTTAATAGCTTTTACCCGAAGTGATGTAATTAGTCATGATCCAAGAACGGTTTGGCACATGAAATCCAATTTTCAGTTGTTTAAATCACTGTGAGGCTCAGTCCTTCTCCTGTTAAAATCAATGGTAATTTAAGAAGAAGCTGGTCCCTGGTTCTGTGAAAATGTAAACCAGATTTTTCCCTCTTGGCCCTGTTCTTTTTTAAAAAAGAAACTCTGCAAACCTACACCATGTTAAGTTTCCCTCTCTTATAAATATATGTTTCTAAAGAGGATTCAAAAAACATTTTACTCTTTTGACTCCAATGTTTATATCATATTACCCATAGAGCTGGATCTGTGGCGTTTCAGCCTGGATCTGTGGTGTTTTGGCAACTGTATGTGAATTTCCCAAAGTGCATGGGACTGGAGAGCTTTCATGTAGGTGATGCTTTTTCGTAGCTGTGTGACTTTTGGGGCTCTTATCCTGCGCATCCTAACAAGCCTCAGGGACATTCCTGAGACCCTGGGAAGCAGAGCCATCGATCCCACCACCTGTGGACATGCTGCAATTTGCAGAGGCCAATCATGGCACTAATTTGCTCTGAGGCTTCACTGACAAACAGAAAAAATGATCGAACTGAGAGAGGTCTAGTCAATACATGCTATTGTAGAGCTGCTTTCTTTCAGTTCTAGCTGTATGAGAGCTGACAGCATGGTTTTCTTCCTCCTTGCAAATTCAGCCAAAGAAAGAAGAGCAAATGCAGGGAATTTTGGGGGGAAAAAAAATACAAAAGAATAAAATTAGAAAATGTATTGTCTGTTTTTAAGAGATTGCAAGCAATTAAAGCAGAAAAAGAAGTCAGTATTTTCAAAAGTCTGCTTGAAACGAGAGGTAGAAATGAGAGGTCTAATCCTAGGTACATTATAGAAGAGGAGACCAGCAGCAGCAGCAAATTGCAGTAAGCACATAGCACCCACACCCGTGTCTGCAGTGGCGACTGACACCGTAATTCCACGATCCCTTAATCCAGGGGTCACTCAAGCAGGAAGGGGTGGTTGTTGCCACGTCTCATGCCCATTCTCTCCCTTGCACCCACACCATTGCTCATGCAGTCTGCCAGAGCCTAATACTCTCTGAACGTTCTTTTTGACATCCTGTATGAGCAGGGTTTGATGTTTTAATACTAAATTACTTATCTGAAGATATGTGACATTATACAGGACTTTGATTTAGCAGAGTGATACAGCAGTATACTGAAATCACAACACGAACATAATATAGCAATTGCAATGCACAGCTGAATCACCATACAAACACGAATTCCATTACTATTCTCTGTACGCTCACCATCACGATGCCGGGCATCTCCAGTCGCTGGGAAGAAATAGGTGGGTTGAAGCCAGCTCAAGGCCATTGTCCTCTTTTGCAGTTAATTCTGCTGGTTCTTCGATTTTTATATTCCATGCTGGGCTGAGACATATATACACTCCCCCCATGCTGGTCTGGCTGGCTCAGGAAGATAATTTCTACTGATTATGTTAGGGCAGGCCAATTACACAACCAGTTGACCCTCTCAACTGATACACTGGTCTGTCTACAACAAAGGTCACCCTCCGATCCGCTTGGTGTTGAGATAAATTCAACTTCCTTTATGACAGCTGTGGTCACTTCCTACGTTCTTTCCTGAGCTTCATGACCACACCGTCCTTGCCTACCTCCTCTGAGCCTTTTTCCACAGCAGGGGTTCGTTGACTGGTCACACAGCCATACGGACCACACCTATTCATTTAATTAAGCGTGCCAAAAAATGTGGCCAGGCACTGGAGCTCAGGCATCCATGCTTAAATAAGAAGAGCAATGCCTTCTGGCCATCTCCCAGCCATTTTCCTGAGTTCCTGGGCATGATCCAGAGGTTAGCACAAGGAGGCATCCCTCTCAACCGACAGGCTGCGTGTGGACACCCCACTGTGGGTGGTCACTCTACAGTCAGTCCGACAGTGTGGGCGCAGGCATCCTCAGTGGCAGAGAACAGCCTGGGAGAAGTTTGATTCCCTCATGTCGGTGTAGCTTTCTGCAAATCTTCCTTGCTTGTGCTGGGTTAGATTCCAGCCAGGGTTCAGCCCCAAGATTGGCAACGAGGGACACCTGGAACAAGCGGTTGCAGAGAGTGATGGGTGAAGTAGTGCCCCAGGCCTTTGATGGCAGCCAGACTAAGCTGACCATGGCACTATAGCCTGAAAAACAATGTCATGGCACTGTTGAGGGGACGAAGTGCAAGGCTCTCCAAAGAAGACCCCATCTTCTTGGGGCAAAAGGGCTCTGTGGAAAGCAAAAGAGAAATGCAGAGAGATCAGATAGGCCAAGATACTGCAAAGACCTTCTCCACAGCTATAAGCCTACAGTCGCTTATTCCAGCCCCTCTTTCGTCCTTCCGTTACCAGGACGTCCACGCAACTTGTTAGTTTTCAAGGGAAGGGACCCATCTTACTGACCTGTGGTCCACTTGATGCCTTCTGGGGTTTACTAGGAATAAAAATTGTACACATACAGTCCATCAGATGAAAACTGAGTCTAAAGAGCCAAGCTTCATTTTCCTAAAAGCCTTTATCCCTGTTCAAGCTAAAATAGAATCTGGACTATGAATGTCTTTACTGCGCCCTAGCCAGGCAAGTTGCTGGCACAGTCCTGCATGTGTGCTATTAGGTGCAGGATGCTGTACTGCATTCATGAGCTAGGGATGCATATTTTATAAAGCTAACATTATGCACATAATTCATTTGGGGAGCGTAAGCCTACTCTTCTTTTTCATGACAAAATATTGTAGAGTATAACGGTGCGGTAAGAAACACTGATTAACGTACCTATTAAACACAGGAACTAGTCCGTGGTGCTAATATACACAGAGCAGAGTTCAAAGCCTGTCAGTGCCTGCGTGGCCCGTCTTGCCACCCCTGGGGACAGCCATCCTTTAAAGCCCCGGCGCTGGGAACGCTGAGCCTCCTCATCAGAGCAATGCTCCAGATGAAATCAGATGACTGCGGCTTCTGAGTCGGTCTGGCAGAGGCTAGGGTTGAGGAAAGGGCAGGGGAAAGGCAAGCACCGTATCTTGAAATAAAATGCGGGACTCAAGCGTAACAAAGCTATCGGTTGGATGCCACAGGGGCGGTAAATAATCCTGCCCCCAGGTCGCGCCCGGCGGGAAGGGAGCTCCTGGCCGATGGGACCAGACCTCGCTGCAGCAGGCACAGCGCAAACACGGGTGAGGAAGCGGCGTCAGCCCGCCTTGGCGTTCTGCACTCGCAGGGCCAACACAAATCACCGCTTCAATGTCAGAAACCAGCCAGCTATTATTAACTGACACCCGCTTTCCCGCTTTCCTTTAAAGAAGACAACTCTCCACTATCAAAGGGGGGAGTTGGGCTCGGTTAGTCTGCGGTTCTGCTCTTAACGGGCTTCACGCTGTTGCCGTTATTAGACAAGCCTTTACCATGTGGGTGGAAGCAGAGAGCCTGCCAAGAGCTAGGAGACAAATAAGAAACTATGTGAAGAATGGGGATTTCTTGATGAGAGCTTCTGATGATGAATCCCCTGCTACTATGCTCGTGAGAACGGGGCCAGAAGTCTCAGCTCTGAGCTGCTTTTCCTCTGCTGTCTCACTGCAGGGCTGGAGCAAAAATGTGATGCTTACAAAAAGCGACACGATCAGTGATCCATACAAGGGACGTAACAACGCAACTACCTTGTCAAAATGGCATGAGGAGGAGCGGTTATAGCAAAAAGCAAATAGGCCTTGGTGACGCTCCCCACCCCCCCCCTAAAAGTAGGTTGAAGAAACCAAGAGACATTGAAGATGACAGTTTATTGAATTTGGCAGCAGTTCAAAGCTAGAACCTCTTGTCCATGCCGTGCGGAGCTCGTACCTGCTATCTGCAAGAGGTAAGGGATGAGGAGCACAGGCACCTCGCACAGAATAGACGAGTGAACTGATTATTCTTCCCAAATTTCAGAGGATGCTCTACGCAGCCATCAACAGAGAAAATAAACATATTCAGTGAGAAACTGCTCTAATAAAATTACAAAACCCTGACACTTAAGGCTGGCAGGTGGAATAAAGGGATTATTTTTAAAAATACACTCCGTTGAGCCTCTAATGCTTCTTCTGGTATATAATAAAGACAAGAAGAGCTGTTTACAAAGACCATCCATGCATGTTAAGTCCACTCAAAAAGCTCTGTTGAAGTGCAAGGTGAGGAGGGTGTGAAGATACCACCCGTGCTGGAGCTCAAGCTTCACAAAGTTTTTTCTCAGTGACAACTGCATCTGGAATTTAGCACATTTCAGCAAAAAGTAGGAGCTCAGACAATTTTTAACTTCTCTAATTATAGCATCTTGTTAGCGATACTATCATTATGAGAACAGAGGCTGTCTCATATATATGCCTAGAAAAGCTTCTGGTGCCAAGGAGAGATGTTAGCAACAATAAGTGTCCCCAGTATACGCCAAGTTAATTTAGTTCTTGTTAAAATATACGTAAGAGCTCAGACACCTGAGCGGGCGCTGCAGCAGAACAAGTCCCTGTGCAGGAGCAGTAGCTAAAAGCTGTCGGTCCCCAGCAAAAGCAGAGCGTGCCAGCTTTGATCTGCAAAGGTTTAGGCTGATGTACTTCATTTTTCATTTCCAACAGGAAGTAAGAGCGCAAACAACTTAATTCCGTGGTTGAAGTGATGTGGTAACTCATTAAACAGCAGGAACTTGGCGTTTCTGAGTTCCAGCTGTTCCAGCTGACAAAGAGAAGCCATCCCAGAGATGAAAGGGTCTGGGGACATCCCACAGCAGCCGTTCCCACAGGGAGCCTGGAGGCAGCAGTGAACAAATCACATCGACTGCTCAGGAGCTTTTGGTCCTTACCATGTTTCAGTGAAATACGTGATGCTAAGGGGGCCTTAGGACAGGAACCTTACAGGCTGACGTGACCTGAAGGTTCAGAAAGTCTGGGATATCACCCAGCTGAAGTGAAATAGCCCTTAAGATACTTAATATCCTTCGTATTTTAATAGACAACCTGAAATGGGAGAGAAAGAAACTCCTGTGAGTCTTCAGCTTTGTCACATTGCAGGAGACAGTGACACTAAATAGAAGCTATGTGCCTTGCACTACTGCAAAATTAAAATAAATTGCCAATTTTGATATATTTGGGGTTCTTTGGTTAATTTTTCTGAGCACAAAAAAAACCACTTCTGGTTTCTGTTTGAAAGCACAAGAAAAATCTGAGGTTGGATATATGTTGCTTCCGCTTTCAATTTTAGAAAAATTCAGTGCATAAAATTACTCCAACAATAAAATAAAAACAGCTACTAGACCGACCATACTAAGTCTCTGCCTTTTAAACGAGAAAAAGACAATTACATAAAAACTTGGTATTTAAAGTTATCAAAAAATAACAATACAGCTGTTACACATTGATACAGCCAAACATGAAAATGAGATCAAGTTCAGAGACAGAATCTTTTATCACAGAAATCACGGAAAAGATTAACCTTAAATGCAAGAGACAAAACTGTAACATGACTCAAAAAGAGGAACTCGCCTCATTTAAAGTAGAGTTACGTGAGAGAAATGAGGACAGACCAAAAAACCCAAGGACTCGGGCTCAGAATTCTGATATTTTCATAAAAGTGGCTGCTCACAGGCATAGTCTTCTACTCGGCGAAGCATTCAACACAACCCACATCACATCGTCAGCACACTGCAGCTAAGTAGGATGGATATTGACGTGAGAGGCTAGTACATAGTTTCTGATAACAGTATCATCATGCCATCCTCCTACAGCCTTTTAAATAAACCAATAAATGCAAGAAACCCTAATAATTGTTAGTGAGACTGTTCAAGTGCTACAATGAAAATTTGTGTCAAAGGACCAGAAACAAAGATTGCAGCAGAAGGGGTTTTATCAGACTACAGCTTGGAAATGTTATAAATGTAAAAAAAAATACGTAAGCAGGAAGTTGGAATTAAGATTATAAACCAAATTCTGTACCAGAGGCACAGGAGAAATGTTAGGTGTCATCAAAATAAGTGTAAGGCTTAATGAAAAAACATAAAACTAAAAGACAGGACTGTAAACTCAAATGTATTTGTTCATAAAAGAACAGTCTTTGGAGAAATGTCACCTCAGCAGCATAAAAAAAAGATACTTATGGAAGCAAAAATAAGTATATTAAAATATTGCTTTCATGCTGAAGTCATAAGAAGTCACTTGTTATTTTTAATTGTTGATATTATTGGTATTTCTTTGGTTAAAAGACTTCTGAGGGAGGCAATGGGTCCAAGAAGAAATCGGTGAGACTGACCAGGGTATTTTTTTTAATATAATTTATTTTCAAAAGTGTACATCAGGCTTGTTTCTTTGAACAACAGCAGCACCGTGCCCCTAGAGACAGCAGCCTCCGCTCGAAGCGGGAACTCTTCTTCTTTCCCAGGACCCCACCACGACCTCCCGTGGACTTTAACACAAGGCCCTGGTTGGCAGTCGCAATCTCGATCTACACACTTGGGACATGGTGATCTGTGTGGCTGGGGATGTTCATTTTGGCTGCCAAACTTGCGCAGCAGCAACAGTTTAGTATCTTTGGCTATGTTAAGGAAAATCTCACTGTGCCTAAGGGTGAGGGAATGGATTCGATCACATTTAAGACCTTTGTGTGCGACCTCACGATAAGCCCGTTGAGGCCTCTTTGGAGAGCTACCAGGACTGTACCCAGTTTTGCTTTTGAGCTCCTTGGGTTATTATCAAAATCACTCCAGTGGGGTGCAACATTTCTATACCCTTCTCCTATCTTCTAAATATTTGGGGTCCACTCTGCACACACAGAGTAGGAAAGAGTCCCTGCCCTGAAGAGTTTACAGCGTAAGTGGTCAAAACAAGCAAAGAGAAAGAGATGAATATCCATCATTATTTATTTCAGTGTCTACCTATATTGCAGCTGGGGAAAAAAAAATACATGCCTAGGAGAATAAAAGCCAAACTACCTCTCCTTCCCAGGGAAAACCAAACTACATTTCATCTAACAAGAAGCAAGCTGATGCTAAAATATCCCCTACACAAAAACTGACCTGGATTGGTGGCTCTATCCCTCACCAGAGATTACTCCCAATAGCTGGCAGGGTGCTGGCGGTAGCTTGCAGCCAGGGAACTCACCCAGGGTCCGCTCGCAGGTCTCCTGAGGTCAGCAGCAGGACTGGAACCATCAACAGCAGCCACTGGTTTGGGTGGCTCACCTTTCAGCTGTACATCTTCAGAGGGCCCTCTGAAGATGGTCAGTGAGAAGGTGAAAAACCCTAAAATGCTGGTTATTTTGAATGTTCAACCTTTAACTTGGCATTTTTTCCCAATTGCCGGTAAAATACATTCCCAGCCTTCTTTCTTCTCAGGCTGTGTGAGCAGGGGTCCCAAGGAGGCTGCAGGGACAAAGGTAGGTTCTGCCTTCCCAGGTGAGAGCCGGAACGATCCTTAGAAATGGGAAAGGATATCTGAACACTGTCTATCAGGCAAAAAGGCTGCTCTCGCCTTGAGACGTGGGCTGAGCAAGCAACAGAGACAGCACACTGGCTTCGCAGTGAACCCGTCTCCTGGGGAGAAGACAGGCCAGAGAGGGCTCGAGGTTGTGTATTGAGGCTTTAGCATCCTGCAGCCAGGAAAGAAAGCTTCGGGCTGCTCTGCACAGACAGTGATCCTGCAATAAAACAGATTATTGAAATCATATGCAATAGTTTTAAGTCAGGACAAATGTCCAGGTATAATGGTTTTCTCAAAATGCAGAAAAGATCTTCTGGGAACACATAAGACTGAAAGAGGCAAGGAGCTATAGCAGGATCTGAGTGCTCTGTAGGGAAACAGCCTCCTCAAAAACATGACTGCAGTAACGACTTAATAACCGTACTGACTATTCAGGTAAGGGTTGGTGCCACACAGTTCAGCACAAGGCAGTTTGAATGTATTTAATACTTGAAAAATTTCAACGAGGAATGACAACCATTCAGATTCACATACATCTTTTCAGATAAATCAGAGCATTTACAAAAATACTTTCCCCATGTCTTCTTTTGCATTAAGACAGGACAATTTACTGTTTGCTCTAAGCAGCGAGACGATGTTTTCTCTCAATAACGGGATTATCTCAAACAGTTGACGCTGGCTGTGATTAAAGAGAAAGGGATAGGGAGTGTGGCAAATGAAGAGGGATCGCAAATGCTGCCCTTAACTGTTCTCCGAACCAGAGCATCTCATACTCTTAATGGAAATACGGTGTTGTACTCCTACCAACTCCACTATACTGAGTAAAGTGACAGGTCCAAATCCCGGCCCCACTAGTTTTGAGATAAAGCAGAAAACTGGTGACAGTCTGCAGTGGATAATGATGGGTTTATGATGTCGTTCTGGAAGATCGAACTCTGTTCTGAAGGATTAGATGTTGTAATCCGTACGGTAAGTCAACAAAAAGGCACTATAAAAGGAACGGGAAAGAAGCAGGCATCCAATTACTAATGCAAAATAATACACTTTATTCACCCTACCGTGATTACCATTAGCTCTTCTTATAAAATCACTCTACAGCAGCAGAAGCTGCTTGCTAGATAAAGTGACGATACACTTTTCTCCTTGAAGTGCTTCTAATCTTAACTGCAGATGTACCCAAATTGTGAAGGGAATACCCAAAAGCAGGCAGGGAGAGAGAGCGGGGCCGGGCTCCCGGCGGTCTCTGGGGTGGCAGCAGAGCCAGAGGGGACAGAGGAGTACTAGGGCGAGATCCAGCCAAGGTCCCCACCTTTGGGTGAGACGATCCTTACATCCTGCACCCTCCCTGGCACCCTGCAACCGTCGGCAAAAACCCTGCGTGGGCTAAGGTGAGTTGTGCCTTACAGAGAGAGAGGCACGGTTTGAGCACGGGGCTGTAAATGAGATGCTCCTGGTCACCACTTCTACTGTAGACACTGACAAAGAGGAGACAGACGGAGGAGGACCCATGGGCACCACCCACGTGGGTTAGCTGAGTATCTGTGCCTCTGGGTTAAGTGACTGCTTTCTTCACGCCCATTTTGAAACTACCTGCTCCTTTATCGCTTGACTCATCAGAGACACCTTTCAGTTCTCCGTGTGTGTCCTATCAGCAGCCCCAGCAGCCGCCAGTGACAGCTGTCTAGCAGTGCCCATAGGGGCAAACCAGTTAGTATATAGTGGCAAGATTCCCGAGGCTTGTTATTTCTCAGCTCCGGGCAATCAAAGCTTTAGCAGCCAATTTATGACATCAAATAAAAATGCATGTATCCCACGTAACTAAGGTGAGCAGCATCGACAAGAGTTGACGTCAATCAAATTTTCTCTCTGAGACGACGAGCGGCATGGCGAGAGAGAAAAACATACTAATACCAATGGCAGGGGAAACTTCCTAATTATTTGACCTGGATTCTATTTGGCAAGAAACAAAATATTTTGCTGTCGTGGGACACCATCTGTTCTGCCTCTGGGGGAAACCTGGCTCTCAAAATACACTGCAAGTTTGGTGAGTCGGTGCAGGTCTTCAGTCTTAGAAAGTAATCATTTGCCTCCGACACTGCACACTGCAGGGAGATGTAAGAAGAGGAAGAGGAAATGCAGAAAAGTAACTGCTGTTAATGGAAAACGCGTGAAATTGGATTAGAAACATAGTGAGGGCCAAAAAACCTGCCTCCGCACTAGCTTGTGAGAATTTTGCCCTCCGTGGCAGGGAGCAAAAAGCACCCTCAAAGGTTAATGACAGTTTGTAACACGATCATACCTCAGAACAGAGAGTTAGTGTGTTCACACCACTTTTGTGTTGGAATCTCAAAACAGCAGCTTCATCCAGCCACTTGCTTATGAGACCTGCCAAGCACGAAACTGGGAAGAAAACCTCGGTTGGAAGCTTTTTCTACGAAGATTAAGTACTTAAAAGTTAGACAAAGGTGTACAAACAGCATGAAGCATTCGTGGTTTGCACAACAGAAGAAAATGCCGTATTCAGAAGAGATAGATGCTGAAATTTCAAGCCTGATACTTTAGTCCGGTGTTTGATTTAAAGAGAACGGTAATCGCATCCCACTTATCTCACTGATAAAGAACACAGAGCTGCCGCAGTCAGCCTGGAGGGAAGCCAAGGCAAACCCAGGCAGAACTGAAAATTCCCTTTAAGATGACTGAGTGGCAAACGATGGTTATTTTTCCTAATCAATTTGTTAATTTGTTTCTGGAAAAACTGGATTAATTTGTTTCTAATCAAAACAAGGACCTATTCATTATAGTGTGTATGATGAACCACTACTAAATAGGCACAGTTAGGACTTCTAGTAGATTTTTTAAAAAGAAGACAGATTCGGTAGCTCATCCCCCCTGAAAAGAAGACCATTCAGGCTCATTTCACTGCAATGCACACTTCCATCACTTTATCCAGGCTAATTTCAAACACCACATTGATGGAACTTCTACTCCAAACTCTTTGGTCTCCCCAGTGCTGCAGCCCCCGCTGACTCTTCGCTCTCCCTTCAGTTGTTCCAGCTGTTCTCCTACCCGTACTCTCAAACACTAGTGTATATTAAACCTCTTCCCTTTACTTACCACTGATGCAGTGAAGACAACTGCATCTGCTGAGGCTTCTTGTCACCTCTGCTGCTGCTCCTACCTAGGCTGGGTCACTTAGGACTCGGCTTTCCGCAGTGCTCAGGTTCTGCCTCTTCTCTGTCGAAAAGCAGGATTACAATAGTCATGAGTCGCAGGTAAAAGTTAAATGCAAGGTGTAACTTATTTTCACAGAATCACAGAATGGTCAGGGGTGGAAGGGACCTCTGGAGATCATCTAGTCCAACCCCCCTGCCACAGCAGGGACACCTACAGCAGTTGCACAGGACGGCGTCCAGGCGGGTTTGGAATGTCTCCAGTGTGGGAGACTCTACCACCTCTCTGGGCAGCCTGTGCCAGTGCTCTGCCACCCTCAAAGTAAAGAAGTTCCTCCTCATGTTAAGATGGAACTTCCTATGCTCAAGTTTGTGCCCGTTACCTCTTGTCCTATCACTGGGCACCACTGAAAAAAGACTCTTCTCATCTACCTGGCACCCTCCCCTTAAGTATTTGTAAGTATTGAGAAGATCCCCCCTGAGTCGTCTTTTCTCTAGACTAAAAAGACCTAAGTGCCTAAGTCTTTCCTCGTAAGGAAGATGCTCCAATCCCCTAACCATCTTGGTAGCCCTTTGCTGGACCCTCTCCAGCAGTTCCCTGTCCTTCTTGAACTGGGGAGCCCAGAAATGGACACAGTACTCCAGATGCGGTCTCACCAGGGCAGAGTAGATGGGGATGATGACCTCCCTAAATATTTTAAACCTGTCCTAGCAATCCGTCTGTCTAAATCTCTAATAATGTTTAATTGGCCCTTCTCTGAACTCCAGCCCCATCGATCCCACTCCGATAACAAGGTCTCTGAAGCTCATCCTGAGCAAATATACCAGCAGCAATTTCATCACCGCTCGGCGGAGAGGTCAACGGCAATATCTTCACTCCTGACAAACTTGCAGGTGCTCCATGAGGACAACTACAACACCGGGACTCGGTACGTCTGACAGATGGCTGACAGGACCACACTGGCCAGCCCCTACCCCTCGTTAAACATCCAGCGCCGAAGCGTTTGGCAATGTTTCCTTAGTTCTCCCGAATGGGTAATTCTGAAATTACATTTCCCACGCCATGACCCCCCTCTTGTTCTCTCCCCAATAACAGCAGGAGAACTTTGGAGAGGCCAAGAGGGGGAAGAACCGGCAGCTCAGCAGCAGGCAGGGAATCTCAGCTGCCAGGCTGGCAAAGCCACAGTCGTCGTCATCCCCCCCCGGCTTCATCCTTCCCCCCCACCAGCAGCTGTGTCCCCCCCTCCCCAGCGCCAGCCACTCGACACCCCAGATGTACAGAACCTCGTTAAAACCCCACCGCCAAACGAGACGAGCGGCGGAGGGAGCCGAAGCGTGTGCGTGCGCGGGTACCAGGCAGCATCCCTTTCCCACGCGGGGCACCACTGGCTCCCCGGCTACCACCCGCCTCTCTGCCCACACTCCCCGCCCCCCGCTCCAGCCCTTTTCGCATCTGAAGTTGCAAATGGCTCTTGCTTTTTATTTTTAAACTGCCAGATTGAGTCTTAATTATTTAAGCACCTTCCAGATTTAGCAAGCTGTTTTGGCTGTGAAAGTAACACTCGGTGCAATCACCTCTCATCAATAAACCATGGAAACAAACGTGTACGCCCGGTGGGAAGCAACTTTATTTAAAGCACACTGAAAAGTCAAGTTCAGATTTACAGATGTGGAAAGACCTAACACTGGTCACGTTTCAATGAGCTCAGGACATTTTAGCCCAAGCAAGAAAAAAAAAAAAACAAAAAACGGGACTTGGGCCTTATTCCATGAATTTTGCTCAGAGCAAGATTGCTTGACTCCCCTCAGACAAGAAGGGGTGCCTCCGAAACATAAACTTGGGCAAAGGGCCTGCAGAATGCCATACTCACTGGAGAGTTGTGCTGGCTTTCGGGTTTTTTTTCCAAAGTGTTAAAACACATAGAATCATAGAATGGTTTAGGATGGAAGGGACCTTGAAGATCATCGAGTTCCAACCCCCCTGCCACGGGCAGGGACACCTCCCACCAGCCCAGGTTGCTCAAAGCCCCATCCAGCCTGGCCTTGGACACCTCCAGGGATGGGGCATCCACAGCTTCCCTGGGCAACCTGCGCCAGTGCCTCACCACCCTCAGAGTGAAAAACTTCTTCCTGATGTCTAATGTAAACCTCCCCTCTTCCAGTTTGAAGCCATTCCCCCTCGTCCTATCACTACATGCCCGTGTAAAAAGTCCTTCCCCAGCTCTCCTGTAGGACATAGTCAAGGACAGTTGCCAGTGCTCATGCCTTCCTGAACACTGCTACAAAGCCTCAAATCACACACAGAAAAATCACACAGGGGTTTGGTGCTTCAAAGAGAAGGGGAAATGGAGACTTGGGCTTTAAAACAAAAAGAAAAAAAGAAAAAAAAACAACCCAAACCAAAAGCATTCCTATTAACCTCTTACTCTAATAAAGTAAGATTAAACAAAAAGCCATGACATAGCCTCGATATCTTCTTTGGAGAGAGATTTTTTTTCTTGTCCCACTAAGAGCTTAAGGAAGACGGTTTTTGACCCCACTGGGCAAACACTTTTGCATTACCATGTCTCCTGTTTTCAGCCCAGCAGCGCCCCTAGGGACTGATTCTTCTGACTGGGGAGGTGACTCTGCCCCTCTACCTTATAGCGGCCTTCCAGTACCCGAAGGGGCTGACAGCAGAGCTGGGGAAGGGCGTTTTCCGAGGGCATGTAGTGACAGGACGGGGGGGTAAAGGCTTCAAACTGGAAGAGGGCAGGTTTACATTAGACATCAGGAAGAAATTTTTCACTCTGAGGGTGGTGAGGCACTGGCACAGGTTGCCCAGGGAAGTTGTGGAGGCCCCATCCCTGGGGGTGTCCAAGGCCAGGCTGGATGGGGCTTTGGGCAACCTGGGCTGGTGGGAGGTGTCCCTGCCCATGGCAGGGGGTTGGGACTAGATGATCCTTAAGGTCTCTTCCAACCCAAACCATTCTATGATTCTATGACTGTTTGCCCGCTGAGCTCCACACCAGGTTAGGTGAGGTTGCAACACACTGCTTCAGCTAAATGACCATGGACTTCAGACCATCGTGTTACTCTCCCCAGGAGAAGCTACTGGACGTTGGGGTTGGCATGATTAACCTTGACAGCGTCACCTGTATGGCTGCCTTCTACAGCCGCAGAGGAAGCTTCAGCAAACTCCTTCTTCCTCCAGCTTTCCAAAATTGCCGTTTCTCATTGAGCACAGACACCCGATCTCAAAGAACACCCATGCAAATTGCTGCTCCGGTCCTCTCGCCTTTGCAAAGCAAAGCTGCTCTTTTATTTATGTAACATTTTCATTTAATTAGCAAAGCGACGGAACAAAACTCCTAGGGGAAAAAAAAAAAAAAAAAGAAATGAAAAGGTCATCTTCCAGCACGAGGGGAGTACGTGAGAAAGGGACAGAAACAAAGTGTTTCATGCCATTGGCCATACTAACGCCAAGGCTGCCGCGCTATCGCCCCGTTAGGACCTCGTGGAGGTAACGAAGCGTCTTGAGCGGGTAGAGGGGACTTTTCATCCTGTGTTGAGCGTCCTGGCCATTGGCGAGGAGCCAGGAAGGATGCTTTGCGATTCCTTCCTCGGGCATCCGACACTGTGGGGACGGGCTCAGGATAAGCAGTTAAATTCCACAAAACCAGGGGGCTCGTTACACGGCTGAGCTAAAATCATAGAATCACAGAATGGTTTGGGTTGGAAGGGACCTGGAAGGTCATCGAGTTCCAACCCCCCTGCCCTGGGCAGGGACACCTTCCACCAGACCAGGTTGCTCAAAACCCCATCCAGCCTGGCCTTGAACACCTCCAGGGATGGGGCATCCACAACTTATCTGGGCAACCTGTGCCAGTGCCTCACCACCCTCAGAGTGAAACATTTCTTCCTGATAACTAATTTAAGTCTCCCCTCTTCCAGTTCGAGGCCATTCCCCCTCAAATCCTACGTATTTATTGCACCCAGAGCTTATATTCAACAGCGCCGTGACATCACAAAGCCCCTTACTCCAAACTCCGGAAAACGGACCCACACCGTTCCCCTGTGACCTTCCACGCGGGCCCGCGGCTCATCTCATTATGACAGTGTTTAATTACAGGATCCCCTATTGTTTTCCGCTGCCCCCCCCCCCCCCCCCCCCCCGCCTCCATCCCGGCCTGGAACACCCTCCGCCACCCCACAGCCGCCCAATCCCTCCCCCCCCCCACCGCGGGGGCTGCGCCCTCCCCCCGCCCCGCTCCCGACCCTTCCGATTGGCCCTCGCCGCCCGTGACATCATAGCGCCTCCGCCACCCGCGAGCCCCCCGCACCACTCTTACGTCACGGTCAGCCCACGGCCGGTTGGGAGGGAGGGGGCGGGGCGGCCCCCCCCCCCCCCCCCCTCGCCTCGCGCCCGCCCCCGGCCCCGCCCCCGCGGCGCCGCAGCGTGACAGAGCCGGCCGGTGCCCGCCCGCCGCCCCCAGCGCCGCCGCCGCCGCCAGGTAGGGCCGCGTCCCCCCGGGCGGGAGGGCAGCGCCGGGGCTCCCCGGGCCCGGAGGAGGAGGAGGAGGAGGAGGAGGAAGGGGCGGAGGGGGCGGGTGGCTACCGGGTACCCGGTACCGGTACCGGGTGGGTGCCGCGGCAGGGCGGGCGGGGGGCGCCGCTCCGCGGGTCGCGCAACAAGTGCGGCGGCGGGGCGGAAGGCGGGTTCGGCGCCCGGCGGCGGGCAGGCGGACGGGCCGGGGGAGGGAGGGAGGAGACGGGGCCGGGCCGGGCCGGGGCGGCGGAAGGGCCGGGGTTTTCGCCGGGAGCGTCTTTCCCCGGTGCAGTTAGTTAAAAGCATGATGCAATCTCGCATTGCCATGGCTACTGCATCTCCCCCCCGCCACCACCACCACCCCCGGGCGGCGGCGGCTCCTTCCGCCGTGTCGGGGCGCGGAGTCGGGAGAAATAATCCGGGCAGGAAGGGGGGACATCGCCCCCCCTCACCCCACCACCACCACCACCCCCCCTTTCGGCAGCGTTTAACGGCGAGGAAACGGCCGTGCGCTGCCTCCCCGGGCAGCTCGGGGAGGGCTGAGCGCTGCTACGGCTCCAAACAACAACAAAACCCCCTAAAAACCTCCAAAAAGCCCGGGCCCGTTCCCCCTCCCCGCGGCGGTGCGGGTGTGGATCGCGGCGGCGGCTCCGCTCACGCCGCCGCCGCTCCCGGGGATGCCGGGGCCGGGTCCTGCCGGGGCTCGGAAGGGAAGGCAAGGCTTCGTCCTCCTCTTCTTCTTCTTCTTTCTTTCTTCCTTCTTCCCGGAGCCCCTAATCTCGCCCACCGCCCCCCCGGGCGCCTTACTGGTTCGGAAGCGGAGCCGCTGGTGTGGGGCGATGCCCGGGTTGGTCGGTGGCAGCGGGCGGGCGCCACGTTCCGGGAGCGGCGCGGTGCTGCTGAGAGGTCCCGTGTCCGTCCCCCCCCCCGCTAAAGCCTGCGTGTTTTAAAGGGTACAAGGCTTGGGAGATGGGTAGGAAAGGACAGGCGGGCGCTGGAAAGGTGTCAGTGTGTCAGATGCGTGCGCGTGGACTTTCTTAAAAACTTTTATTAGGGCTTTGCTTTTATCTCCTCCGCCTCCTGGAAGCCCTCGGGCATCAGCAGCCTTAGAAGTTGGCCACGCTCGAGGGGGGTTATGCGGAGTATGGTCTTGGGCGATTTCAGTGTTATCTCCTTCCCTGCCTGCGCTGGCTGCTTTTCTGCCCTCATCCCCCCACCCCCACCTCCCCCCCCAGCCCCCCATTTCCCAGGGCCGCAGCAGCTGAGGATCCGACCCCGCAGAACTTTCCGGCACCGACCCGCGCTCTGAATCTGCAGACAAAAGGCCAGTTTTGCAGACCTGGGCAGGAACAGCAGCGCCTTGGCTTGCTCAGCAAGAAGGGCTCCTGGCAGATGACAAGAGGGGTTTCTCCCTCCGGCGGGGAGGCATACTGCCCGCTCGGCGTCCCGGCCACGGTTGAACGGCAGTGCCCTCCCGTACGGCTAATTTGTATTCTCCGTGCTTTGGGTGATCTCCAGTGCTGTGGGATTCGGGGCCGCGGCGAAAAAACACGAGCCGAGAGCTCAGCCGGCCGCTAGCGATGGCGAGGGGAAAACAAGGCAGGGGCACGGCTGCAGTTAGGATGCTTCCGATCAGGAAGCCTCCAAAACCGCTCTGTGTAAAATGGAAACACGCCCTGCAGCTCAAACCAGAGGAGGGCAACCCTGCAGGCGTCTCCGGCAGCGGCGCAGCCTTTCGCCAGAGTTTTGGTTGCTTCCAGGGTGAGGTTATCTCTGCAAGAGCCGCTCTCCGCCGGGACCTGGCAGTCGTGGGCCTGCCGTAAGCGTTCGGCTTAAATTATCACGGGTGGGCAGCTGCGAAGTTCTTTTTTGTGGATGCGGGCTAACGGTGTTGCTGCGGCAGTGTTAAGCTGCTAGCGTAGAGGGAGGGGGTTTTACTCCTTTTTAATGTGAACTTGTGAGTAACGCTGAAGAGTTTGGTGATGTAACTCTTGATACTTCAGTCTAAGTCCTCCTCGTTCCTGCGGTGCAGTCGCAGACTGAGATTTTTCTCTGCTGTTAGAAAGCTCCATAGCCAGAGATAAATACTGGTGTGTCCTCACCGCTGCTAACAGAAGTTGAAGCTGCGTCAGGGAGGGTAAGCCTGTGGCACGCATGATCATCTGATGCTGTTTAGTCACGAAAGCTGGAGTTTCTTATAAAAGTATTCATGTATTTGGGGTGCACTAGACATAATCTGCTTTCAGAGTAGCCAAGGCATGCACTCTGCCTGGGGGGAGCTGTGCTGGCACGCACGGAGTGAGGATTTCCCTTGAAAACTTGCGGTGCCTGGAGATGGCTGGGGTCGGCTGGGTGGAGATCCCTTCCCGGCTTTACATCAGCTGAGGAGCAGATGAAAGGCACCGCTGTGCTGCGTTTGCTGAAGTCTTAAGAGTGGTTTTGCCCTCGAAGATGCTGTTGCCAGCTGACATGGGTCAGGGACGCTAAGAAGGCATGCCAGAATTTTGCTGGATTTTCCTGAATTTCTTACGAAGTACGTTACGTTAGGTAACGCGTGCTGGAAGCCCTTGGGGACTTTTTTGTGTTTTTTTTTTCCATAAGCAGCTAAGTGAATTTATTACTAAGTGATCTAACTTAAGTCTCCTGCACTTTGGCATGCAAATGCAACCAGAGAGAGGAGCAGTGAAATTAATATGCCGTGGAGCTTTGTCTCACAAGCTGGGGAAGAGTCTGGCTGCCGGTCTCTTTGCCTCGCTCTGCTTTTTAAAAAGCAGTTGCGCTTTGTGTGGTTTAGTATCTTTTACATACCAGCAGCTGATCAAATGAAGTATCCGTGACTAAAACTCGTGCATGTCTGGTACATAAATAAAGCATCATTAAGGACAGTTAGTTTATGTGCTGTCTGACCAGTCTCTTACTGCAGTATTTTTAGTAAGTTGATGTTGTCTTTACATTTCTCAGCAAGAATTCCTCTTGTTGCATTCCTTGCCTTTAGTACAGCCAGAGTTGAAATAAAATATTTTGAATTCTCTGGTCAAATCTCTTCTTTGCCTGCTGACCTTCACTTTGTGTTGTTTACAAGAGGAGTTAACTTCCAGAAGATAAGACGAACGGAACAAAACCAAAATGTAAATTGGAAATAATACTGTAAATTTGTCACGCCTCTGGGCAGCACCTTTAATTGCTCATTCTTTTGCGACTCAGTAGGAGCAGATTTTTGGAAATACGTTTGAAGATTCCAATTTTTGGAACGATAGTGGAACTGACAATTTTTTAGGGTTTCAGGCTGACTCAATGCTCAAGTCTGGCGCTCAGAGCGATCCAGAGCTGCCCCTTGGGAAGCACGTTCCTCGTGAGTGACATTCGGTTGATAATTGGTTAAAGGCTCTCAAGTACCGAGCTGACCTCATTCCTCTACCTTCCTCATTTTTGGGGCAGCAAACATTGCAACATCAAAAGCTTCTGTTTCTGCTGAGCTCAGAAAAAAACCCCACCCGTACAGAGCAAGGTGGTGGTGCTTACAAGGTTAAAATGCTCGTCTTCTGCCTGTCTTCTAGTGGTCTCAGCAGTCCTCGCTCTGGGGTAACAGAGTGAGTCTCCCAATTAACACTGTTTGTGTCCCACCTGAGACAAGTCTTGGGGAGAGGAACAGCAGTTGCGTATGGTCCCATGTTGAAAGAGCATCGAGCCTGTGTGTCGTGCTGTCCCCTCCGTCCCTCTTGGAGCTGGCACTAAAAGGACATCACCGCTGAGCGTTCATCCTTGCTCCTGCCTGCTGCTGCCCAACAGGCAGCGGTGTGGTGGTGCGGGGCACCGATCGGCCAGGAGGGCAGTCTCGGTGGCGTTTCGGGTGTCACTGTGCCACCAGCGGGGGAGATGGCTTAGGCGGCGCTCTGCTTGCTGCCTGGCCAGGGGCTCCTGCCATGGTGGCAAGAAGCCAGAGCTCCCATCCCATGTGCAGGGTCGTCTCCTGGGAAGGGTTATGCCACAGAGGCTCCTTCGGACTGGGAAAGCCTTTTGGAGCAAGTCGGCTCCTGGTGGCGTGTTTTTTTTTTATTCCAGATGTTGAGGGTTTGTTCTCTGACTTTGAACAGAGGCAGGGATGCTCTTTCACTGCTGAGGAACAGAGCCACAAATACCTCTATCTATTATTTCTTAGGGTTGTTTTTTTTTTGTTACTCCCATGAGTGGCCTGCTGTCTTGAGATGGGTCACGAGCAAACTCTGTTGCCTGTTCAAAGCTACTGAAGCTCCACTTTGATTTGGCAGCTCTTCATGTGGGTCGTGAAGGCATCTATAGGTGATGTTGCTGTTTGCTATAAACCTCCCCGGCATAACCGAACAACTTGCTCATTTTGTCCTCTTAATCTCAATCCTCTTACATTGCTGTGTCTAAAATTAGTTATAGAAGGGTGAGATCTATACAGCTGTTTCAACACAGGAATACTTTTGGGGCTGTTGACCTCAGCTCTTTCCTGTAATGCTTTGGTTTTCCTGTTTTTACAATGTACGAAATTATGTTCTTCCAGAAGAAAGTAAGTTGTTTGACTATATAATAGACGTAAGAAATTGCTTACTGCATACCAGTCAGAGCATACTCCTCTGTGTGCATCCAAACGCTTCACAAAACTGACAATAATCCTTGTAATCTGTAGCTGTTGTGTCATATGCAATATAATCGTTAATTCGTTTTGCTATTCTTACATGTGTTAAAAATGCTGAAGATTCCTGCAATCCGGACGGTTTATGCCCGCTAGCACTGGAAACACTTTTTCCCTTAGATGGAAGATCACACACAAGGACAAATGAAGAGGATAATCAGTGAATTACATAGAAGTTAGACTGTTTAAAAAGTTATTTCCAGTTCAGATTGCTTTGCTATGGCCTTTCCTAAGGCTGTTTAAATTTGGTATTGCAGCAATACAGTTAAGAGGGTATCGCTTAGGCTGACATCCCCGGAGTTCTGAAGTGCTGATTTGGTAAAAGTGGTTTATATCTGGGTTGCTGAGGGCACCAAAGCCTGTTCCCTGCGTCTAACGGAATAGCAGTTACATCTCTCATAAAGGTATTGCAAACAGTGACCTGGATTGATTTTTTGATTGACAAATCAAATAAATGCTGCCTCCGATCTTACTATGGAGATAACTTGTAGAGCTGCTGTGGACTTTGTTCGCGGTGGCTCTCCCTAGATCTGTTTAATGAAATTAATCTCCTAAAATGTATTGTCTAGGTTTCTCTATTTGTGTTTTGGCATTCTGGACGCATTATCTTACAGGGTAAATAAGAGCACAAGAGCAAACTTGTCCAAAGTATGTGGTCGGTAAATGCTTTCCTGCTGTGTTCGATGCGTTGGAGAATTATTTTATTTCCTCGATGAAATGGTTGACTCATATGAAATGCAAAGCATCAAGCATTTAGAAAGCACAATGGCAGTCTAATAAATTCCCTTACCAGGTGTAGAGATTTTACAGATGCATGCTGCTAAGTGTAGTTGTCGCTTCTCCAAGCGCAAATGAATCACGCTATTTATGCTGAACTCAGTGCTGCGAATTAAGAGTTGGTCTCAGCATCCCATTGCATCTGGGTATTTTGCATGCCCTCATTAAAGCATTGTTAATGAAGCGTAACCTCTACAGCTAATGATAGCGTTGTTGATGACCAACGGCATACTGAGCAGGTAGAAATACAAAACCCTTCTGTGAACTTGCATTTATGCTAAAGTTGTCTGGATTTAGTTCACCTGCATGTCAAAGCTTCATACCGAACATTTGCCTGCCAACTGAGATGCTTTGGGCGATGACTAAATACACCGAGTTGCACTAACATTTACAGGAGACAACACTTGCTTGTGCAAAGCTGCAACAAATGTGGAAGGAACCTTTTATCCCCGCGTTTTCAAATTCTGCCCTGCTATTTGATGGCTACATAACCCTACCCTTTGAGACACTGGGTCAGCGATTTGAACAAAGTGACTGCTCCTCTGCTGTTATCGCTTGGAAGCGCTCCTCTCCCTCTGTGACCTTGAGAAAACTGCTTCTCTCCTGCCTTTGCTGTGACTGGAGGGTAATCGCTTTCTTCCTATGCGCAAGTTCAGGCTCTTTGCTGTAAAACGTAGACTTG
This sequence comes from Pluvialis apricaria, assembly GCA_017639485.1. Lineage (NCBI taxonomy): Eukaryota > Metazoa > Chordata > Aves > Charadriiformes > Charadriidae > Pluvialis > Pluvialis apricaria. The sequence continues at coordinate 103,347,286 of CM030009.1, forward strand.
GTTTCAAAAAAGACATAGTCTTGATTTCGCCAACACTACGGTTTTTCAGGCGTATGTGTGCTGATGGACATGATGTCGCAGTTCTTACGGATGTTAGACAAAAACTAACAAGTACCAATTTGCAGAATAACATGGTTTAGCTTATTAAACCAAATACACCTCAGAGTATCTTATGGTTTTAGGCCATATGTTTAGCTAATTAATTCATAAGCATGCAAGTTTGCATTGCTGCCTGGTTTGCTTTTTTTTTTGCTTTTTTTTTTTTTCCCCTCCTCTTCCCTTACTTGATGCTGTTACAAACTTGCTGGGAACTGTTTTGGATTAAGGCGGTGTTTCCACTGTGTCCTTGTTGGCTAGGGAGCCCCTAACAAGTGCTGGTTTACAGGAAAATGCCTTCTTCCCTTAGAGGCTGTACGGTTGCGGGTTTGGAGCAGACTGCAGCTTGGTGGAGGAGCTCCTCTGTGAAGTTAAGACCAAGGCATCCGTATTCAGGTAGGGGTCTTGAAGGTCACATCAGGTCTTGAAGCTCTTAGAAATGAGCAAAAGAAATCTACTTGTACGTTGGGCTGGTCCTGTGTCCTCAGGTTTGGTTTCACTCAAGATGATGAAGACTTGGGAAATTATAGACCTGTATACCTTAATCTTTGTAGTGCTGTTTCTATGCACATAATTTAATCGGAAAGCTTCTGTTAACCTTTTCCTGAAAGATTATCTCCTGCTCCCGGGTGGCTTTTAGAAATGCTGATCTTTTGAATCATCATTTTGAGAATCATCTCCTAGCCAAACAGTAGGGAGAATCTTTGACTTAAATAACAATAATTAAACCTTTAACCGGTTAAGAGGATGACATTCTCTAATGTTTAACATCACCCTGCCCTTTAGAGGAAGAAGCTCGAGAAACCTTTTTTGCATGCTGAAGTTCAAACGGCATGCGAGTTTGGGTGCGTGGCACGCGTGCTTACCACAGAGCATCTACGTGCTCCGTTCCTTCCCGTGGCTGGTCGCGGGCTTTTGAGCGAGACCTCATGTGGTGGCTGCAGGACGGTGCCAGTAGAGGCACGGGAGTCTGGATGTGGCCTGGAAGGACACAGGGATCGTTAGTTGTGCTTGTGTTTTTGTGTGTTGTACTTACGTGGATCGTGGGGTAGCAGATGCCCGTGGTGAATGTCCAATTCTGGTCCGGTGGTTCGTTTCTCTTGTGCAGCGCTGGCGCGGCGAGGTTGCCCTTTGCTGGTCACAGACCCTGTGAACTGGGGCAAGGTCTCAGCTGTTTGTCCTAAATTAGGGCCATGCATTTATCCCTTGCATTGTATATTTGTCCCTCGGTTCGCTCGTGTACAGTGGCCTTTTGGCGTGTTGTTAAGCTTTATATTTGTCTTGTGATCCTGACTTACAGCGTGCATGAAGCCTCGTTAATGGGGAAAGCACCTGCGCTTGTAACGCGGTTCAGAATTTTCTTTTTTCATTCACGTGTGTGATATAGTGACAGAAAATAAGCTGCTAGTCCAGCAGGTCTGGTTACTTACAGATTTGTCTCTGCCTCTTTAACAGGCCTGAGCAGAAAAGCCACTTGCTTAAGATTTGAGCAAGTTTTTTCATATTTTATTGAATTCTAACTTGTGGGCCACCCAGAAGGCGCAGCTTACACCACAGTCGCCTCTGCAGCCTCTCGTTTGCTCCGGCAACAGCAGAAGTGGCTGGGCTTGCCCAGCCCCGGCCGCCAGACTTGACCATGGGCTGGGAAATTTTGGGCAGGTGTCCCCATCACCTTCTGTAGGAGGTTAAAACGCAGTGTAAGGGCTGGAGGAAAACACAAGTGCGAGGGAACACCAGCGATACGTAGGGTGGCAGACCCATTACGTAGAGATGGAGAGAGTCAGCACTAAGCAAGTCAGTAAGGAGTACTGCATTTGGCAATCCCAGTTAAAAATGAGGAGAAAAAAATAATAGTACTACAGGTAGTCACAGAAAGGCCACTGTGTTTCATTGTTGATCATTGCCCTGCTAATGCATGAGCTGCTGCTGCCTCCTCTGCTTGCTTATAGGTAAAAATTGTGCGTGGGCAGAGGCCATTTTTAGAGCCAGTTGTGGTGTCAGACCACTTGTCATGAGAGCTTCAATGGCTGTAGCTCTGTCCTCTGGTTTTGCAGCCTTTATCAGGTTCCCGAGTAATTCTGAAACCTCCGGAGGTCTTTGAGGCCATACTCGGTCCTCCGCTTTTCCTTGGCAGGTTCCTGAAACCTCTAAATTCCCTACCCTGTCTTCGCCCTTTCAAAACCATCATCATCTGCCTTTGAAGCAAGCAAAAGCAGGCTGTGAGTCTGGCTATGCCTTGCAGAACAAAAATAACATCCTTTGGTACTTCTTTATATTGATTTCTTGTTCTATCAGCACTGCTAAGTGGTTGCATTAAGGTACAGGAAGGGACTGCTAATGTTATTTTCAAAGGTTTTTCTCTCATTTTTTGAAGTCCACTACTTAATTGCCTCGTTCCTTCTGAATTCAGTACAGAGCTCATTTAGATAAGATATCCAAATCTAAACTCTAGTTGAGCAATTGCAGAGCTATCGTGAATTTCCAGTTGTGCAGACTGAATACTTCTTGGTTTCACAAAACACGTCAGGCTCAAACGATGCGCCAGCGCAGGTATCGGTTGCGTACAAGCACAGTTTGGGTTTTCTCAGCGTTTGTGGGGATTGACTTTGTGCCTTGAAATACACATTGAAGAAGCTGTTAAAATACAGATTGGAGTCCTGAAGGACATGCTTGGTGAGAACACGGGGATGTTGCCAGGTTTTAACCACTGTTTACAGTGTATGAAAAATGATCGTCTTGGAGTGAGTGGTTTGCATCCTTTAGTGCTGTGTTGCCTCCGAAGGAGAGATGTTATGGCCTTGGGAGGAGGTGACCGTCTTTGAACCTACAGTGACGGGGACTGGAAGTGAATTGCCAATTGCAAACATGAAGGAGCTTAGCCATGAAGTTAAGGGGGTTTCCACCCCTCTCCCCCCCCCCTTCATTTTTCCTTGCTGCTCCTTTTCTCACTTTGATATTTCTCTCTGTATCTATTTTTCAGGCTTTGCCTTTTAAAAGCTTATTCACCCCATGCCCTGGGAGATTATTTTGCAGAACAGAGGAGGAGGGCTGGGTTTGGGGCCCTAATCGGCCACAGGCGGCTCTGACACATCCCTCCTTTTACAGCAGCATCGCTCTGCCAAGACCCCTACCAAATTCCCACCTAAGCTGTCAGTTATTAATGTGAGAGCAGAATATTAACCAAATCTGGTTTATTTATTTTTTTCCTTCCCCTGCTCCTCCACCACGTACCCATTCCTGCGTGAGGCCATGAATTTGAGCATTTAGCTTCACTAGTCCAGAGTTACAGGTCTATTTAAATGAGGAGTCCCTTCACTGCTGTTTACTTTAGAGATGACACATCCGTGTGGAGGATTTGTATTCCAGGGAGATAAAAACATTGTGGAAAAATAGCCTCCAACCACTGGAATTGTCTTCTGATGTTTGAAAAATTGGTTCATGGAAGAGGTTTTTTGCACAAAAGCATGTTTTGCTTTTAGCATGCAGTAAAAATAGAGCCATGGTGGTGGCGAGATTCCGGAGGGGGAAACTTTCAGAGAGCTGCCAACATGAATAAGCAATTTCATTGCCTGAAGCATCATTCTCTATCCTACACAGTCTGTACAAAACATGTATGAAGTAGGTGCACTCGGAATGTAAAGGTTTGGTTTTACCTGCTGAGCAACTTTTAATATATTGCCATCTGTATAATAGATATGCACAGTTTTACTGTAGGGGCTAAAGAGCTTGTCTTTTGCCCGGACTTTAAGGAGTTGCTTTACAAGTGTGGCTGTTGAAACGCAACTTAATTCTTTCCTATCTTTCACTCGTTCCTGGCAAAATATGAGTGCTTGTAAAATACACGGTGAGTTAGGTTATCAGTTTGCTGCAAGCCACATAGTAAAGGAGATAGTTTTCTTTTCCATGTGTGAATCACTTTCTAATTATCTAGCGATGTGGGTTTGGGGTTTTTTTTTTTTTTCATATAATGAATTTAATTATAAGCTTTGGGCATCAAGTAAAATGTTGGTTGTTATCTGAAAATCAAACTTGCCATTGAAATTTAGTCTTGGGCTACTGCACTCAAGGTGTGCCTCAAATCATTAGTAAGGTTGTTGATTATCATTTCTTATGGTATAACATGCTTTAAGGCTGAGAATTAAAGGAAATACTTCCCCTCTGTCTTCAAGGTCCTCAGCTGCAGGCTGACCAGAGTGTAGTAAGATTTTGGTCATATTCACCATCTGTTTAGCATTTTATTTCAGTCTTTTTCCTGTGTATTTCTTTTCATTAGCTTGGTTTCTATTTGGAATACTTTTGCTGTGTTTAGATTGAATAAAACAGTCAAGTTGCCTTTTTTTTTTTTTTTTTGGGAAAATATCTGTCGTTGGTCTCCGTCTATTGGGTCTCTCGATGGTTAAGGTTATCCCCCTTCCCCGAGTCCTGCCCTCTCACATCTGACCTGCCGTGAGACCATCCCTAGTCCTGCAGTTTTCAAGACAGAGACATAGCAGTGCATCTTAAAATCTCTCTCCTTTGGATTCTGAACATTTCAGGTTTTTTTGTTGTTGTTTTGCTTTTTGCAGTGCAATAATATGTCAGTTCATGCTGTTAGGACTGTATTTAAGTATATATTTAAGTTAGCTCTGCATGACGTTAACATACCTTGTATGACCTTTTGTTTCACATTTTCATTTTTCTGCCATTCTTGCACTCACTAGAGCCATTCCTATGTGTAGAATGACGTGTGTGCACTGCCTTTTATTTTCGCTTTCTCTTAATAGTGTTTTAGAATTCTGCTTTAAAAACTCTGCATCTCTCTTTTTGCTGATCTGTTTTATTAACCTTTCTTTTTGCTATGGTCTTGGTTTCTTGCCGGGTGCAATGCCGTGGCTTTGCTCATCTTCAGCCAGGCGAGACCTCATGGTCATCCCCACGTGCCTGCCTCGTGCCGGTGCTTCTGCAGTAAATCTGGTGGTGGGATGGAGCCGGCTGAAAGCTGATCTTGCTTTGTGGCTTTTTTGGGGCTACCTCTGCTTTCCTCTGCCCAGGCAGGAGGGAGGGTAGGGGAGGAATGGAAGCACCCCTTGCAGCCACATCAAAAGCTGTTCTTGGTTGCTCCTGGTCACCCCGCACACCCTGGGTATGGTTTTATAGCTGTGGACCAGGCTGGATGGAGGAGCTGGAGTGAGGGTAAGGCGATGCGGTGGCTGTCAGCCTGATGGTTACCCGTGGGCACGAGCCGGTGCCGTTAACAGGCATGAGCAGGAAAAATGCCTCTGTGGAGGGAGCTTGTCATCTTTAGGAACGAGTAAGTTGCTGAAGATGTTGTTTGAGAGAGTCTTTGCACAAGCAGTGAGGCAGAGGAGGCGTATCTGGTACCCCCTCCTCCAGGGGACTGCTGCCCTGCGGAGGACGGGGTAGCTGCAGAGGGTGGGAGGACACTTCTCGCCTGCTGCTTGTGTGGGTATTGGTTTGTCCCTGTATCTGAAATGGGTATATTATACCGAATTACAGTACTGACCCTGCCTTTGCTCTGATGCTTTTGGAAGCACAAAGCAAATGTAGTGAAACCTTCTGCACCTCAGCACTGAAGCTGAGTGTTTGGTCTAGCTAGGTTCTTCGCTGAAACAGGTTTTAGAGGCGGTGGGTTTTCCATGGTGCCAGGAATTTGTTGCCTCTTACTGAAAGAAAAGAGTGGACTTCTTTTGCTGGAATTCCCTACCCGACCTCTGCAGGTGCCTGAATTTTTTATATTATGAGCTTGTAGAAAACAGCTTGGCCGTTGCCAGATGTGTGGACAGTGTGCCTTTTTTTTTTTTTTTTTTCCTCCAGTAGTCTATTTAAAGTTCATAGAAAGTCAGTGATAAAATCACACCAAGCTTTACCAATACAGTATTTCCTTTTAGTCGATTGGTCTTTCTGCTCTTAAAGAATAAAATGCAAGAAGCTGCAGTACCCGCACCCTGGAGCGGGGTCTTCTGATGAAGTAATATTTAGGAAAGTGCTGCTAACATCAAACCAAGGAAATGTACAGGTAGAAATGCTTTCTTTTCTAGTCATCTTTTTCAGTGGCCCTTGTACACATTTGGTACCCTGAAACTTGCTGTTTCTCGGCAGTGGTTGGTTTGATGTAGGTCTGGTGCAGGCAAGGATGTTCAGCTCCTCAGGACCCACCAGACTTTTCAGCCCTGAGTTTCCGTAACAGAAGTGCCATCAGCTGGCTGCATGGGTTTGGGAACACTTCATTTACAGATGTGCTAAGTGTTGTACAAGAAGGGAAAGATGGGGGAATGATCCGGCCGATGCATCTGTAAAAAATCTCCTGTCTCATCATCTGCCCATTTACGAGGACGTGTAGTCTTTGCTCTCAGTACTGCTCGTCAATCCCGGGCAGGAAAAAAACAAGGTCAAAATCTCAGAATATTGCCTTACATAGTGTTAACTCCTTTATCCTTTGGAAAGGAGATTAGATCTTCAAAGGTGGTTGCTTTTCTGAATGATGAGTCTATTATTTTTCTACTGTTTGGAAGACGGGGTTTAACGGAGCGCCTAGTGGCAGGTTTTTGTCCTGAGCAGCGTGATGCCATGGCATAACAGTTGGACCCGGAGTCATTTCTTTTCTTCTTTTCTCTTAATTCTTAGAACGGTGGGAAAAGGAACATTTTTGGTACCTTCTTCTAGTTAAAGCTAGCCATTGTTGGTACTTGCCTGATTTATTTTTTTTTTCCTTTTTGTTAGTACTGTTCACTACGTATGGTTGTACTGTCTGGCATGATGTTTAGCATCTTAAAATGCAGGCAGCAAGTATTGGTGCAGCTGCAGCCGTGCAGGATGAACTCGTGTCTCGCGGGGATACAGCAGGAAAATAGAAAAGTTTTAAGATTGACTTCTTGTAGCGTGGCTGGCTGTATGAAGAAATAGCACCAAGCCAAGCTGTGGTGTGCATTTATAGTGTCAGTATGCGTCTTTTCTTCCGTTGGGTAAAAGTATAGAAATTCACTTTTATTGAGGAGTGACATGGACGTGTTGTAGTGGGTCCAGAGGAGGGCCATGAAGATGATCTGAGGGCTGGAGCACCTCTCCTGTGAGGACAGTCTGAGAGTTGGGGTTGTTCAGCCTGGAGAAGAGAAGGCTCCCAGGAGACCTTATAGCCCCTTCCAGTACCTGAAGGGGGCCTACAGGAGAGCTGGGGAGGGACTTTTTACAAGGGCATGTAGTGATAGGACGAGGGGGGAATGGCTTCAAACTGAAAAAGGGCTGATTTAGATTAGATATTAGGAAGAAATTTTTCACTCTGAGGGTGGTGAGGCACTGGCACAGGTTGCCCAGGGAAGTTGTGGATGCCCCATCCCTGGAGGTGTTCAAGGCCAGGCTGGATGGGGCTTTGAGCAACCTGGGCTGGTGGGAGGTATTCCTGCCCAGGGCAGGGGTGGTTGGAACTTGAGGATCTTCAAGGTCCCTACCATCCTAAACAATTCTATGATTCTATAATGTAACTAATTCAGTGTATTAAATGTATTTTTTCTGCACTAGGGCTCATCAGGGAATTTAACTTTTCCCATAGCGCTCCAGGGAATTTAACTTTTCCAGGTAGCGCTCCTTCCTCACTGGAAATAAAAGTAAGCACACAAATAAATACTTAACATACTGTAATTTGCCTAAGGGTGACTTGTTTGTGTGCTTTTTCAGTGTGATCTGGTTTCCCAAACACGAGTGGTCCTCCAAAAGGTATCATTTACCCACCTGAACACAGGGATTGTAGCTACACATGTTAGCAGGGCATCTCAATCCAGGTTTTGTGTGCGCTGTTATCCCTGCGTTAGCCAGTGTTGCACGGTATAGCATTACCTTCGTGACTGTCACCCTCCGTTTCATAGTCTTCCTCTAATTTCTTGGCTTTTTCTTGGACTGCTGGATCTCGTCAGCATGTGAACCCCAGATAACCTTTTTACAGCTGAACCTTGTTTACTGGATAACTGCGCACAGCCATTTCTTGCTTTGTACGGCGTTTCACACGTGCAGGAGTATCGCAAGTGCTTTTATGGGTTAGATAGCAAACTTTCACATGTCAAGGTAACAAGCGCAAATAAGATAACCAAGAATTATAGGCCTGTCCTGTACTTTCAGTTTTGTTCTTGAGATGTGCCCTGGGTTCAGACCTCAGCGCGGCAGCGTTTTGGCCAGGGGAAGGGGCCGGCTGGTGTCGGATGCTCTCTCGGTGCTCAGACTCGGTGCCGCTGCTGCAGGCTGTTGGAGGAAACGAGGGTTCACATGGGAGGACGGCCCCACTTGTAACTCTTTTTTTTTTTTTTTTTTTTTTTTCCTTCCCTTTCCCTACTTCTTGCTTTTTAAATTTTAATATGCAATTAGGAGATGTGGGCACTTAAAAAAAAAAAACCCACGTAAATTGGAGCTCACTGTCTTGAAGCTACACAGTACTCTTGAACTCTGCTGGTTGTAGTGGTCATGCAAGACTGGGCTTCTCCGTCCTTTGGACCTGTTGGCTGTGGTCTCATCTGCTCTGTTGTTAGAAAATGCAGCCTTTTGACCAAGAAGTCTCATTAAAATAGGCTTTGGGGATCATACCTTTATTTTTCTGTTGTGGAAGCAAAAAGTCAGTTTGAGTGAAGTTGACAAACAGATTGGAGTAGTCCCTTTATTAAAGGGGAGGAGTTTTTCAGACCTTCTTGCAGGTGGCACTTGAATAAAAGAAAGGAGATCCAAAATGAAAGCTGAAGTCCTTATGGCCCTCTGGACTTAGCTTTTGACTCCTTCATCTTCTTCAGCTTCCCAGGCTTCCTCTAGCTAATTTGTCCTTGTGAGCTACAGCTAGCAACACTTTCCCAATTGCAGTACCAGCACAGCTTTTGGAAGAAGACGGAGCTTCAGTTTAAAACAGCAGCTGTAATAAACGCTCACATGCTACTTGGGGAGGAGGGCTTTGGAGCAAAGCTATATAGCAAATGCTGTGCTTTGGCTTTCCTTTCAAAAATGTCAATTTGTAGCTCTTGTGCCATGTATGTACCCTCCCTGTTTCCATCTAACCTAGTTTGCTACAGATTCTCTTTTCTGTTTCTTTCCCATTTAAAACAAACAAACAAACAAAAAACTTGACAAACAAAAAACCCCCAAAATGGTTCTTTAACCCCCAGCCGGCAGTTGTCTGTGCAGTGTCCTTGCACATTTTATAGTTGCGTGCTATTACAAACACAGCGGTTGAATAAACCTGCGTGCTTTGCCTTTTCCCTCCCCGTTTTATTTCTGTAAATACTTTTGCAATCTGCACTTTATTACTGTAGCAGCACCGTGCTATAAGCTGGCAGGGCTGAGGAAGTTTCCAGCATCGCGGTGCTGGGGCATGGGCTCAGCAGCCGGGCACAGGGTACCCCCTCCAACTTTTTATTCCAGGAAAATGCATGCTGTTGCAAAAAAGCATTTTACCATAGCACTGAGGGATGCCAGATCAGCTGCCGCTAAGGGGGGCTTTGCAGCGTGAGAGATCCTTGTTTACAGATGGACGCATCCTTCTGGGATGGAGAGGCTGTGGTGTACCATTTTCCTCTGATTCTTAGTACTTCCATAGGTGCATTTGTGTGGTTGCTTCCAACTTGCTCTTCTTGCTTGGCCATTACTTTTGGTGTTTTCCTTCTGGCTGAAGTTATCCCATGGCACAGGCAGAGCTGTTGACTGCAAGGGGATGAAATGCATGTGAATGTCCTAATCCTAGGACGCTCAGATCCTAATTTGAGCTAGTTTGATCTGCTGAAGAGTTCATCTGCTGAAAATGTGAATAAAACTGCGAGGACCTATGATTTGTTTTAACTCGCCTATCTGAAGATTATTAGATTCTGTTTTAATGAGGTATTGGGCATTGAGCACAATTAGTTATTCCATTTTGCAGCATCCTTTCTTGTATTTGTTCTGTAAAATATTTTAATTGCCACAGTTGTGTTCATGTGTGAAGGTAATTGTTACTGAAGGATTTGAGGGGGTAGAATGATGGGAAAGGTAATGGCATGAAATCATAGAATTACAGAATCATAGAACGGATTGGGTTGGATGAGACCTTAAAGATCATCGAGTTCCAACCCCCCTGCCATGGGCAGGGACACCTCCCACCAGCCCAGGTTGCTCAAAGCCCCATCCAGCCTGGCCTTGAACGCCTCCAGGGATGGGGCATCCACAGCTTCTCTGGGCAACCTGTGCCAGTGCCTCACCACCCTCAGAGTAAAGAATTTCTTCCTCATATCTAATCTAAATCTACCCTTCTTCAGTTTAAAACCGTTACCCCTCGGCCCTATCACGACACTTCCTGATAGAGTCCCTCCCCAGCTCTGCTGTCAGCCCCCATTAGGTACTGGAAGGCTGCTATAGGGTTTCCCCGGAGCCTTCTCTTCTCCAGGTTGAACAACCCCAACTCTCTCAGCCTCTCCTCACAAGAGAGGTGCTCCAGCCCTCGGATCATCTTTGTGGTCCTTAACTGGTCAAAGTTCTCCTTAACCCCCTGCATTTTCAAATGTTTTGAAATACCGTTCAGGTTAAACTGTTTGAGACTAGCTTCTTTCTTTTGTCCTGCATTTTTTACTCTTCCCCAAGTTTTATACAAATCATTTATTTCTGAACTTCCTTACGCTGGTGCTGTGGGTGAGCATGAAAGCTCAGCCCTGGGGGTCCCCAGGAGTCAGCAGCAGGCTGGAGGATCTGCTGCTGATGCAAGGTGGGCCAAAAACCTGCATCACTTTGCTAGACACAGTTGCAAAATAAAGTTTAAAAATAGTTTCTTGCATTTTAACAAAACCAAAGTGCAAAATCCACAGCATTCATGCTTCACCTGGTTTCCCATAAAATAAATGTACTTGCACTTTCAGATCAATATGGACTATAATTTATTCTGAGCTTTTTTTTATTGCTAATGTTAAGCATGCCGGAGACCTACGAGGCTATTCAAAAAGGGCAGAAAAAGGGAATTTTGGGGTTAGCAAGCTGAAAGGCAAAGGGAATACATGCAACGGGCGCTTTGGGAATATAAAGGAGAAACTGGGGAGCTTTGGAAAATGGACAGAAAATGGTTGACAGCTTTGATTATTGGTGCTGTCTTCCCATTCTCAAGCAGCTGAGCGTTTTCAATTCCAGGACATTTACGAAAGCAAACAGCAGCATGATCGCTGTGTTTTTGGAGGAGGGATAGTTTGTACTTTTGGAGGAGGGAAAAGAGGAGTCACCTCCGCAGTGGCAGGGACTGGGAAACATCACTTTAACGAGAAAACACAATTCAAGATTTCCAAAATCGAGTGCCTAAAATTAGGCTTTGAAGTCCTAATTTAAGAACGGAGAAAGTGGCAGTTTTCCAAGAAGGCTGAGCAGCCAGGCCTGACGGCGCGTTGCTCTGAGAAGCCAGCACGATTATTTAGATGCCTATTTTGGAGATGTTTTTGGAACTCAAGTTCAAGTACTTAAATGTGAAAACTGGGAGCTGTTGGTTCAGGAAGCTCTTGAGCAGCAGGGTGGGAGCTGGAGGGTCCTGCAGAAAGGGAGCAGGTTCCCAATGCTTTGAGCTTTCAGCCCAAAATGTTTTGTTGCTGCTGTTTGGTTTGCTTAAAAAGGGTGGCATGGGACAGGGGCCAAATCTTTATGTTTTCGTGCCTTATCTTTGCACCTGGAAACGGAAGTTACTCCAAGAAGAAACTCAAGAAACAAAATTAAAATCAGTGACGTAGACAGTGGCATCGAGTGCACCCTCAGCAAGTTTTGGGGATGACACCAAGCTGAGTGGTGCAGTTGACACGCCTGAGGAATGCGATGCCATCCAGAGGGGCCTGGACAGGCTGGAGAAACGGGCCCATGTGAACCTCATGAGGTTCAACAAGGCCAAGCGCAGGGTCCTGCACCTGGGTCGGGACAGCTCCTGGTATCCATACAGGCTGGGGGTGAAGGGATTGAGAGCAGCCCTGCTGAGAAGGTCTTGGGGGTACTGGTGGATGAAAAGCTGGACACGAGCCAGCAATGTGTGCTCACAGCCCAGAAGGCCAACCGTATCCTGGGCTGCATCAAAAGAAGTGTGGCCAGCACGTCAAGGGAGGTGATTCTGCCCCTCTACTCCACTCTGGTGGGACCCCACCTGGAGTACTGCGTCCAGCTCTGGGGTCCTTAGTACAGGAAAGACCTGTTAGAGCAGGTCCAGAGGAGGGCCACAAAGATGATCCAAGGGCTGGAGCACCTCTCCTGTGAGGACAGGCTGAGAGAGTTGAGGTTGTTCAGCCTGGAGAAGGCTCCAGGAAGACCTTATTGCGGCCTTCCAGTACTTAAAAGGGGGCCTACAGGAAAGATGGGGAAGGACTCTTTATCAGGGAGTGTAGTGATAGGACAAGGTTCTTAAACTAAAAGAGAGAAGATTTAGATTAGGTATAAGGAAGAAATTTTTTACAATAAGGGTGATGGAACACTGGCACAGGTTGCCCAGAGAGGTGGCAGATGCCCCATCCCTGGCAACATTCCAGGTCAGGTTGGACGGGGCTCTGAGCAACCTGATGGAGTTGAAGATGTCCCTGCTCATTGCAGAGGTGTTGGACTAGATGACCTTTAAAGGTCCCTTCCAACCCAAACCATTCTATGCTTCTATGAATAGTGTGCCTTGCTATGGGGTATCTTTTAGGTAAAGTAGTGTTGGTAGTGATCTGCTCTCATACATGGTCAGCTACAGAATTTGCTTACTTTCAGTATTAGGAAACATGCCGATTACAGTGTTTCAAATGGCCACTGGTTTAATTTTTCTGGGAGTCGATGTTCCTCTGAATTGGGAAACTATTCTAATTAAAAAAGAACCCTTGTAGTTGCTGCCGTTGAAGCAGTGTTTAATGTTGTGTGGCTGTTGGCAGGAGACTTGATGCGTTTTCACATGACCCCCTCTGGAACAAAAGCAGATTGTTTCCCTCTGTTTTTCTGTTACACAAATGAGTTCCTTTTGAAACAATTTCTTTTTCTGCAGATTCTGGAAATCGACACCGGGAGTAGTTCTTCCTTTGCTGTGCCTTTTACAATCTGCTGTCTGATAATGCTGGCACGAAAAGCTGCTTTGGGGTAGCAGCCCAAAAAAGCGGAGACCTCTGCAGAAAGCCGCCTTCTCTTGGGGAATGAGGTTTTCTTCCAATTTTATGGAAGGGTTGAACATGGAGTTTCATTGCTTGCTGTCTTTGCTGTAGCTAAGTGGAGTTTGTTTCTGCTTTCTTAGATGTATCATTTACATATCTGCATTTTCAGTGTCCAGCAAACAACATTATATAGCAAGTCAGTTCAGAATTGAGCTTGTTTGTAGATTTTTGTATAACGAACCTTTGTTTTTGAAACAAACTCTCCCATCTGAAGTCTTCCCCTGCAAAAAGGGCAGCTGAAGTCAGGCGCAGATGCTGGGTTATTGGGTGATGCAGTGCTGCGTAACTAAATCAATCGGTGCTGGATCAAAGGAGCGACAGACAAATTGAGTAAGTGGGGATTTCAAGCAACAAAATGAATTATCCGCTGGGGAGTGCTTTTCCTGGCAATATTTAATAGCTGACAGATTGGAGAAAAAAAAAAAAAAGAGGTGGCAGGGGAAAAAAAAAAAAAAAAGAAGAGCTTGCTCTGGATAACGTGCTTTCTTCTCCTTGGAAATTATATACTGGTTTCTCACAGTCTTTCTGATGTTTATGCTTCTGGTAGCACAGCATAGGCTTCTCAGTTAAATTTCCTTATTCCTAGGACAGCAGCGTGCCAGTGCTGTGGCCGTTCATGCAAGCGCTCACAGGTGGTGTGTCATAGCTGATGGGGTGACGTAATCCCAAAAAATGCACCTTCCTGTGAAGTGTGTACTTACTTGGGCTGGGCTGCTTCAATCGGAAAATAAAACCAGTATGAATCAGGACTGCAAAAGACTTTTAACACTCCTGGTTATTTTAATCAAGCTCTTTGGTTTGTGCCCGGTGACCAGATCCCAGGGAAGTTTCTGTGCCTTTGTGTAGCCCAAAGTGGTACAAAGATTTGATGCAGGCGGAGGGGAGAGTCCTCCTCTGCCCGTGTCCCCGAGAGCCCCGTGGGAAACGATGGGTTGGGGGTGCAGCCAGAAGTCCTCTGGGAGCGTGTCAGTCTCCAGCCTGGAACCCTGCAGTGGAAGGGATGTGGACTTCTATAGAAGCCCACGTGATGGAAATACACATATCCAAACCCGTTGTGTTTTCTTGGTCCCATGGGAAGTCAAAGCCCCTACAGGGGCCGGGCGGCTCCGAGTCCCACTTTGGAGCAGGGAGAGGGCGTCGTTAGCATCCTGCTTGGCTTTTCTTGCTGGACTCAAAACAAATGGAGATGTCAGTCCCAGCTGACTAAAACCAGAGGTCCTGCTATTCATTTTACTTGCGTAAATCAGAAATCCCCTAGAGGCAGGGTTTTCACAGGTGGAAGAGAGATATTTCTTTAACTAGAACTAAAAAAGAAAAAAAAAATAGAGATGAACTTTTTTGTTGTTAGCAACTACGTGTAAACTCATGTAATTGTTTCGGTTTGTGGTGTGGGTATGTTGACAGCTTATGTGTTGCTTACGTTATTTCCACATAACTAAAAATGGCTGCTAATATTAGCGCTTGGGGGGGGGGGGGGGGGGACGGGACACCAAGAAGTGAAAACTATTCTATTAAATAAAGATAAAATTATTGTAGTGAAAGTTCAGTATGGTTCTGGAGAGAAAAGAGGAAACTGGAAGGGGTTTTTTTTGTTTGTTTTGGTTGTTGTTTTTTTTTTTTTCTTAATGAAGAAGAAAATGGCTTCCTCTTGAGAACAGCTTGGTGTACATTTGTCCCTGCTCATGGAAAGTGTTGCTGCTTCTTTCCTGCTTTAACCTTGGGGAGCTACAGCCACTTACGTACCGCAGTGTATGTGTCGGGTGCTGGCCGTGTGCGGCGCTGGCAGGTGACATTTGAATCACTCTCCTGTGCTGATGTTGGATGAGTTTTAGCTGGTAATGTCTTATCAGTAAGCAGTTTCTGGAGATGCGGATGCCCGTGCCACGAACTGCAGTGTTTTCTCCCTTGCCTCCGCAGCCCTCTCTGTCATTCAGTAGCTGTTGATCTATTGGGTTTATGGGCTTTGAATCAGAGCTGTAATCAGTCGCCTATCTGCAAAAGTGACAACAGAGCCAGTTTTCACTTTCTTTCCTTCCTCCTCCTCCCCAGCTAGTGTTGCCAGCTGTTAAAAGAACTTCATAGTATTTATTTGGGGATTTCAGTGTTGCTGGCTCTCTCAAGGTCCAGTCTTCCTCCTCCTCGTCCTCTTCAATTCCCTCCTTGCAGGGGGATCTTGCAAGATGTCATCCTGTGTTTGCACTTACGAAAAGCAGAATTAGAAGATCTTCAGGTCGATGTGAACTCGTTATTTTAAGCTCCTGTATATCTAGATCCATGATTAACTACTTTAGTGGGAAATACGGGTCTTACACCAGTGGCTTTCTGAGACTAGAATAAGCTTTATGTACTTTATATATGCTGGTAATGTCCACTATGTCTGCTGCAATTTTATGTATTAGTATTTTCTTTGTTAACTCTAACAGATGGCGTTCAGATGATTAAACTATTCTTGTGAGCTGAAGAACTAACGTTCTCCTCTTCTTTCCATTTCAGTAGGTTGTAGAATGGAACTTCTGGATAAAACAATCAATAGCTACCTTGATGTTTGGCTTGGACCCAGAGGTAAGATTTGTCAAAAATTAAATACATAAATAAAGCTGATGTTAAAGTGCAGATACTAGAGCATACAAAACAGCTTCCCTCAAACCTCCTGACACTGACAGGTGACTACTTTCATGACTACCTGCAAAGCATCAAAATGTATGATTTTGTAATAAATAAAAAAAGACTGTTCAATGCTTCTGGTCTTTTGACCTAATTTTTCAGCTCTGACAAATCATAGGTCATAGACATTCTTTTTACCATCAGTTAAGCTCATGTTGTTAGTCTTAATGAACGACTTACCTCACTCAGATGTTTGCCGCCTTGTTTGGGGTTTTTTTTAGAATTTAATAATAGCTTTTTCTAAAATAAATATTTTTAAAATTTGCATTTGATTAAATAAAAATACTCTTGCCCGTATAACTAGAGCTGCTAGGGAATTTCTCAGTGCATAAGATCTATAGTTTGTGGGAAGCATTGCTTCTTTGAAACCATTCTTTTTAAAGAAACAATGGTTTTGGTAGTTTTTTCACTGGGAAGAAGTCTACAGGTGGAGAACAGCAGTTCTGGTCAGTGTGAGGGCAGGAGAGACAGGGGAACCAGGACAGGCAGTGGCCTCACGGTGAGGACTTCCAGCTAGAGTAGGGATGGCCCTGTTCCTCCTGGTCCTGACCAGGGAGGATTAAATGTCAGTGTCCCATACAGAGTGTGCGTAGCAATGCTGCTCAGTGGCATGTGCTTTCTTCCTCTGATTGCTTCGGTAGCGTCTTTTCTACCCCTTTTTTTTTTTTTTTTTTTTTGTCCCAGTGAAACTCCAGTGGTGGTGCCCCTTCCTCACAGGACAAAGTCCGCAGGAGGTGGAACAAACCGCTGATCCTTCAAAGTGTGTTTTCTGCTTGCTCTTAGTAGCTCAGTGCCCTTGTTGCCCGCCTCGTCCTACTAAGCCCACTTAAATTAGCCTGGATGTTCTGTTATAACGTGTTGCATGTGCTGGCATATGGTCTGTATTTGCCATGTCTCAAAAATAATGAACCATGAAGGCAGCAAATCCAAACAATTCCCCGTTTTTCTTAACAACTTCCCAACCTACATCTGAAGGGCTCATTTCTTACATTCGGGATCCACATATGACCTCTGTAAAATTAAGTCAGGGCTATGAATGCCAGCAATACTGGAGTTGTTCATTTATGGTTTAGTAAACTTGGTGTGAATCCTTTGGGCCGACCTTATTGAGAGCAGTGAAGTACGGTGCTGTTGCTGGGGGTGGACAACACAGTTGTGGTTCAGAAGGATCATGCACTTGTCCCAGGTGTTCTCCTGAAACCCTCTCGTTCGGGGAGGGGGATATATGTGTTTTTCGATGTGTTGCCAGCCAGCCTGGTTGGTTAGACTGGACTCACTGTTCTGTGTCTCATTGCCCGTACAAGGACTCCAAAATTTAATCCTTTTGAGTAGCACATACGTAAGTCTGACTGGGTTAGTATTGATTAGGAAATAATTATCAGGATTGTCTACTGATAAGTACAAAGGTATCTGCTTCACTCTTAGCTTTGCCGGCTGCGTGAGGAAATAAGGTGTGCACTGTTGGGAAAAGGTTTGGTTTGGGAGAATAAGGGGGAGAGGGTCGTTGAAGCTTTTCTTTATAATTTAAGTTCATCTGTGGTATTCAAGATGGATGACAATTCTGAATCGTAATGAGTATTTAAAAATAATAGCAGTAATGATTTAAGAATATTTTTGCCTTAGGAAGAGAATTATTTCTGCTCTCTTTTAACAACTGCATAACTAAAATCTTGTTGTTTGCGAAGATTGTTTGTAATTAGCAGTGTGGCCCTTAATAAAAGGGCTTGCTGCTCTTCCTTCGCCTTTCTCCAGTATTCCGGTGCTAGAAGTATTTTGGGTACAGCTTTTTCTGGATGAACTGAACTCTTCCCTTGCAAAATCTAAGTGTTTGTATGTTTTTGTTTGTTTGTTTCAGACCCCAGAGTAAAAGGATGGCTGCTTCTGGAGAACTATACACCTACCTTTATCTTCTCAGTCTTGTACTTACTAATCGTATGGCTAGGACCAAAGTACATGCGGAACAAGCAACCGTTCTCATGCAGGGGCATTCTAGTGGTCTACAACCTTGGACTTACGCTGCTTTCTCTGTATATGTTTTATGAGGTAGGAGAAAAGCGGTTGGGTTGGGGTTATTTTGCAGTATCTGTTTTAATGATATTGGTTTATGTTGAAAATGGTCTCTGAGGAGGACAGTCCTCCCAAACCTGGGAAAACAAATGCAGAAATGCTGCAACCATTCTTCAATGTCACTTCTCAGGGGAGAAAACTGTAGTTATAATGTTACCTCTAAGAATGGTGTGAAACAAACCTTAAATGTCTGTGCTGACCTACAAGAGTGCCTACGAGAAAGCTGAAGGAATTTTTACACGGGCATATAGTGATAGGACGAGGGGTAATGGCTTCAAACTGGAAGAGGAGAAATTTAGATTAGATATTAGGAAGAAATTTTTCACTGTGAGGGTGGTGAGGCACTGGCACAGGTTCCCCATAGAGGTCTTTGAGGCCCCGTCCCTGGAGGTGTTCAAGGCCAGGCTGGATGGGGCCTTGAGCAACCTGGGCTGGTGGGAGGTGTCCCTGCCCATGGCAGGGGGGTTGGAACTCGATGATCTTTAAAGTCCCTTCCAACCTAAACCATTCTGTGATTCTGTGACCTTGGTTAGCAATGTTTCGAATGCGCTTCTGTCGCTCAGCGCATGGGAAGGCCGGATCTTTCAGCGCGAACCTGGCTACTCCTTCAGTAACTCCTCCTTGCCTAGAAGTCATGCGCAACGTGATTGTGCTGGTTGATTGGACCAAGTACTTTGTAGCAAAGCTACGGCTTGATTTAGAGTGCAAAATGTGTTTTATTTAAATGTGTTTAATCATGCACGCACTCTTTGCATCTCCTGCAATAGCTTCTCTTGTGTCCTCTTAGTTTTGCTGAAACAATTGCATCAACGCCGTTGTGATTCATCTGCTTCTTGGAAGTTAAGATCTGGACAAATTTAAAACTGAATTGAACTTTCTGTGGACTTATTTTCTTTCCTAACAAAACAAAGGTTTAGGCAGTATAAAGTTTTCCATTTCCCAGAGAGCGCTTTAGCTGCTTTTACTCAGAATTCTGTTTTTTATTAAAGTGAAAATTAAGGACTATTGAAGTGCAAATAAGAATGTGGTCAGAAAATGATGGCATGTGTGGCTTTAATGTACACAATGCTCTGGCTCGCTTTTAACCAAAAGCGTTTCTCCCTTCTGTAAGGAAAGATTTCACTTTCAACATGTAATTACAAGCTAGAGCTAAAACTACTCATCTCTCTCTTTTTTTTTGGCAATTGCTTAGAAGTATATGCGAACTGTAATTCTCCTTTAAGTTTGTCGTTAGTTCTATAACGTTTTACATGGTGTTTAGATAGGAAGTGATTTAAATTTAAAATTATTTCTCTTGTGTAGTGAATTGTCTAGTCAAAAGTTACTGAGTTGGTTTATTAAGAACTTTTGATACTTAATTCTTCGGGGGAGCAGTTTTGGATTCAGTACATACTTGAAACAACTTGTATTCTTGATGTGCTTACATTTTTAGCCTCCCTGTCAGGGTGTTATAATCCAGAAAAAATTGTGTGTGTTGATCTGTTTAACTTGTCTAACAGTAGTGTTGTTTTGGACTTCATGTGCATCTGCATTATTTTATGCAGATATTATTTATAATTATATAATAATCTGTTGTTTCAACCTCCAGTTATGTTATTGAGGGTTTACAAGTGCAGACTTTTCTTCAGTTGTACTAAGTGTGGATAAAACTCTCAGGACAGCCAATCTTTTTCCCTTGAATATTTGGAATAATACTCATAGTTTCCAAATGAAAATTACTGGAACATTCTACCATGTTACAAAACCTGCTGATAAATTTAAACAATAGAAAAGATCGGAACTGTTGGTCTTATAAATGCCTTTTTCTTGCTTACAATGAACTGATTACCAAGAAAGGAGTATTTATTGTATGCTGAAGAAGTCCTCGTACTTGTAACCAGCTGAATAATTTCTATGCTGTGAAGGAACGCGACAACTAAAATACAGTGAATATTAAGGTTTCTCCTTCCTAGATAAGTAAAACACTTTACATCAAAGTGACTATTGCTGGTAATGTTGCATTATCTGTATGGAAGTGTTCGTTGGTGTTGTTGTAAATATACCTTCTCTTTATAAAATGGGACTACATGAAGCTGCAGCGTTACAAAGACTGTTAAACTCATGATAGTTGCAACGAGATGTGTTTGACAGCACTTACAAGCTAGACGAGAGGGCAGGCGATGATCTGCAACAAGGGACTGATCCCGTAAAAATGCTGCCAAGTAGCGAGCCGTGCTGGTGTGACACCGCAGCGCTGGGTGTTTGCAGGGAGAGGGCCGAAGGGACGGGGGACAGGGAAAAAAATCAGCTTCCTGCACCTCCAGGGACGTGCTCCTCTGGCTGTAGTGCCTCCGCAATTACCTGTGTCAGGGCAAAGCAGGCGGCACCCACCCTCGCTCAGATCACGTCAGGCGTGGAAATTTGGCTTTGAGGGATTAGCCGTACGTCAGTAGCACTTTATAGTGCACCTATTCACTTTTAAGATAACATGGTGAAGAGCAGCATTCAAAAAAGAGATGTAGCTCCCTCTTCTCTTCCTTGTTGTCACTTTGAGTTTCAGCTGGATTAAACTTTTTTCAGTTCTAGTTTGAGGGAAATCATAAAACATCATCACTTATGAACTTGTTTAGTAGCCCATCTGAAAATAACCTGCGCTAATAGCTTGTGTATGATACACCTGAAACCTTGCTTTGGAGGTTTCCCCTGAGTAATGGCTGTGGTGGTTCAGGTGATGATTCATAGCACCACAGCTCAATTTAAATATTATATGACCGAAACAAGATGTTAAAGCGAGGCATCCTCCCAACTAGGCTGAGAAAGATGACCTACATGGTTTTCTGACCTTTACATCTGAATGTTTGTATGCAATAATGTGGGGAAAAAAATTTTTGCATTGTAGGATTTATATAACTCTAGCTCCTGTGTACTTGCAGCATTTGATCTAGTGATGTAATATAATACAACCTTATTTTAAAATCACTAGGTATCTTATACCTCTTATTTGGAATTCCTAAGATAGTAGTTTCTGTGTGTACTCGCTATAAATTATTCATTTGGGCATTTAATGACCAGGCTGGGTTCTGATACCAGCAGAACTGAGCAGTGGACTGTGCTTGTCCCAGACAATATAAGAGGCAAAGCCAGACGCCGGGGAGCCGGAGAAGTTTTTCCAAGCTGACCTGTCACTCCCATACTTCAGGAAGAGAGGATGCTCATTGGGGGCAAACAACAATGTTTTATTCCTGTTTATCCTTGGAAGCATTCAAGGCCAGGCTGGATGGGGCTTTGAGCAACCTGGTCTGGTGGGAGGTGTCCCTGCCCATGGCAGGGGTCTGGAACATGATGATCTTTAGGGTCCCTTCCAACCTAAACCATTCTATGATTCTATATAAATCTACAGTGGTTAGACTTTGAGGGGAAATAGCACTCCTGTTGTGGGCAGGGGCAGCAAGGGGTGGCCTCCTGCGTGGTGGAGAAGGTGCGTGGCGGGGTGGCTGGCAGAGGGGTTATAGGATATGGGTTGGAAGGATACGCGCTGGCTGGCACGGCTGTATCTGAAAGCGCCAGGGGAGCAGTTAGAGCCGCAGAGGCAGCACTGCTTCCACCTGTACCGCTGCGTGGCACCGGGGTCACGAGTCAAGCTGTCGTGCAACGCTGTGAGCAGGGCCCGTGCCTCTCTACTGGAGTCTCGGCTGGGGATTTCGGCAAAGTAGGGAGAGTGCGTGGTACCCAGTTATACGGCACGCAGACCTGCTTTGTCTCGGGGGTGTTTGTTAGCAAAACTAGCCAAGTGATGTGGACCACCCAGACTTACATTCGAGAAAACTGGTCAGTGCTGACGGCTTACTTTCGTAAGCGATCCCTTTACTGTCTTTTTTTTTCTTCACCTGAAAAATTCGTTCCCTACTTAATCTGCCTGAGAAAAATATCAGTTTTTCCTGATGAGGGAGGTGGTACATATGCTATAGGAAAAGCATCCTGAGAGCCGCAGCCTGTTTGAGGCAGGAGGGGACTCGGTGGAGAGGTGCCGTGGCATCGGAGCGGCGGGTGGCAGCTCTCTGCCGGGCTGCTCTTCCCTCTCCCCTTTCTTTCTCTACAGGTCCCAAAGCCCTTACCACTGTCCTGCGGTGACTGCATTCGTGTAAAGATAAAATTTCTTATCTCTGCTGGCATTAGCTTTCTTTGATCAGACCTGTGAACTTCTGCTTCTTTTCACTCTAATCTAGCTCTGGATTGAAGCTCGTAAACCCATCACGCCTTGACAGCGCAATGCAGTGCTGGGTCCCTTATCTGCCCCTCTCCAGCGAGTCTCAGGCTCTGGGTTTATCACAAGAAGACAAAATCCTCCCCAGTAACGCCTCTGCTACAGCCCAGTCAGTGTCCTGGTTTATTTTGGTAGCAGAGTTTATAAAAGAAGCTCATGCTACAGCATTTTAAAGAATTCAGCAACGGAATTACAGAATGAAAGCAACATTAAAAAAAGAAAACTTCAGTGCAGGGGAAGGACGTTGAGAGTTGCTGGAGCACAAAAGCACCTTTGAGCTGCAGGGTTTTCCCCAGAGCCAAAGGACTTAACGATGACTTTGAGTACCATTTTAATTGGCCTATGAAGGAGCTGTCTCTTCTTGTGTCGTTTAAAAATCGCGTACTGTGGTGAAAATGATTATAGTCAGCCTTTTGGAGACAGGTTCATTTCTCGAGAGAAGATGTGCCTGTGGCTGTGCGTCAGCAGTGCCATTAGCAAGCCTGGGCTCCTGCCAACCTGAAGATGAAGGACTTCTAGCGACGGCGGGCAGGGAAAGGTTGTCCCAAGCCTGCGGTGGCTGAGGAGCCACCAGCCCATCACTGGGAGGATGAGGAGTGCTGGGCGAGTCGAGACCTGCTCTGCAGTAGTGTAAGGGGGGTTAGGAACTCTGGCCATCCTGGAAGCAGACCACAACAAGCGTGAGCAATGACTTAAATGCACCAGCTGGCAATTTATGACATCTCCGTTTATCGCTTTCTAGGTGGCACGTGAGCAGCTCCCCGCTGCTGTACGCCCAGCCCCGTGCATAGCGGAGCCCTTTGGGAACCATTCGTGGTCAGGTCTCAGAGTGGCCCGTTGGTTTTGTTTTCTGAAGCCTTCCAGCATGTGCTGGAAGTATTGTGGGTGCAAGAAATGTTGGTGTCAGGCAAAACAGCAGCGGGGTAGCTTGGGAAAAGGATTATCTCTGTGTGTTGCAGCGAAGCAAAGGTTTGTGGGCAGTGGTAACGGCTTTTCACCATTTAGTTCCTCCTGGAAAGGGAGGGACTAAATTATTTTTGTAACTATACTATTTATACGACAAAAGATGTTAGCGTTTCCTACAAATGTAGCTTTGTGTGTATCTTTTAAACCCCTGTGGCTCCTAGCATGTTATTATGTGCTTTTGAGGAAACAAGGGAGTACTTGGGTTTAGCTGAAGCTGCCTATAGCCACACTGATGCCTTTGCCCTTCAGGGAGGTGGGACCCATCCAGACACTTTTGGATGTATTATGATTTAGGTAGTGAACCTGTATCACTTGCAGGGAGAGCTCTTTGAGTTTCGCTATGCCAGCCTTTAACTGGGAGAAGGTTATGGACCGCAGCGTTAGTGATGGATGGTATTTGGATTAATTACAATATAAACATTGTGATTATCCCTCTATTCCTAACAATTCCTTGAACTTTGAGAACTGTATGAAAACATCTGTAAGCTCTTAACAACATGATCACAGCACAATGTGATCTTCTGTCTGAGGGACTGGCGGGCAGTCACGAAGCCACACGGGCTTTCCCTCGGTGCCCTAAGGGCGGGTTTGGTGCAGGGCTTGCTGCGGGAAGCAGCTGGTCCTTTTGCAGGGTACCAGTTTGAAACTGGTGTGCTTTCCACAGCCGTGCCTGCCTCACGGCCGGGAGAGGAGTCCTCCCGTGGCTGCGTTCCCTTTGCTGCTTGGATGGAGAAATTGCTTGGGTCTGCCGTTGATGTGCACGGCTGCCCCGCTCGCAGTGTGGCAGGGCGGTATTGATTTATCTCTAATACACGAGATAATTCCAGGTCTATATGTTATGATATAACTAGATGTCTCTTTTTTTTTTTTTTTTTCCTTCCTTTTTCTCCTAAATAGCGGCAATAATTCTATCTCAGAAGGTCAAAAATAATGACCTAGGCTGACTGGGTATTTTAAAAGCTAATTTAGGTGGCAAATGAGGCATGAAAGAGGATAACATTAGGAAAAGGTAGATTGTTTAAGTGATAATCTTTATTGTACGTTTTAGAATTAGCTTCCTGTTCACAGTTCTGAGCAGCATTTAACCGTACCAGTTATTGTAGTCCTGTGATCATTTTTAATGACTTATGGCACAAAGGGTTTTCCACCATGGCTTTGCAAAGCTTTTTTTTTTATTCTGCACGAGCGTAGATAAGGCTGAAAACGGACAACTTGCTTGTCCAGGATATCTGTCTCTGCCTTTAAAATGTTTTTTGGGACACCTAACAGTTCTTTTTTTTTCACTTGGGAATTGTCTAACTTTGTTACTCCTCTCTTCGTGCTGTTCCCAAGAGGAAAAACATCTTTATGAACAACACCCAGTGATCCTCCCTGGTGTGATATTAAAGGGGAGCTTGCTCCTGTCCTTGCACCCACTCCCTCCTCCCGTCCCACCCTCAACCAGCCCCTCCATCTCCCACCCGTGAAAGGGTGGGACGTGGACATCCAGCTTCCCTCTTGCTTCTCCAGAGGTTTCAGCCAGCCCCTTGGCAACAGGCTCCCTGTCATCCTCTCGTGACTAATAGCTGGTCATTACACGTAGAAGGAATTCCGTCGTGTTGGAAGTGTTATTTGTTATGCCAGGAAGTCAGGTAGGCAACGGCGTATCCTGCAGAGGAAGTCACTTGTCCTGGGAAGGATGTAATGTACTCGGGATGAGTGAATTATTTAAAAAGGTCTTGAAGAATTGCAATACAGTAAAATATCAGTTGCTAGCTGTTAAGGATAGCAAAGCTGAAGATTTGCTCTGTTACACAGTTGAAAAAATTGTAGTCAGATCTCTGTGTACAACATTTCTTAAAAACATAATTTTTTTCTTTCCAAAAATAATCAGAAGGAAAATGCATTTACTTCACTTGGATCGTTCACTTTCTTCAACAATGAGATCATCAGCCAAGAAGGACAGACATTTCTTAAGAACCTGTCTGAAATATGACTGTGCCAAACACACACGCTGTGTGGGATAAGTGGGGATAAGCTGCTGCCTCCTGGTTTTATTCTGGTATACCCCAACTGGCAGAATTTGTTAATTCACCCTCTGCTATGATTCAGTCCCTGCTTGGAGCTTGAATTGAACCTTAATGCCACACTCGGGTGCCCGTGAACCCCTTGACACCAGATGTCTGTCGAGGTTTGCATGTGCCGCGAGGTGCAGCCTTCTCCCCAAATGACACTTTATTCTTTGATCTTCTCAGCTGGTGACGGGAGTATGGGAAGGAGGATACAATTTCTTCTGTCAGGATACGCACAGCGGAGGAGAAGCTGATATGAAGGTAACATAATCAAGATTTATGGCTAATAATGTTTCAAATTGTCCACTTGTGTGTAAGTGGACAGCAGAACAGTATTGATTGTGCGGATTTTGTTCGAACTGTATGCTTTTTTCATCCTTTTACAATTGAATGGCCAATGCATTGTCAAACATGATAGTTAGTCTGCAGTATATTCATGGTTGGTATTTCGGTGAGCGATTATCTGTAAATTTTCAGGTGTTCCCAGGTCAAAAAACAAGGACACAGTCTTCAAACTGTGTCGAACCACTCTGTGGTGACTTCCCTTCTCTTTCTGAGATGTGGTGATGATTTCTCCTGGTCACTGTTCAGACCTCTCCTTTACAGAGAGCGCAGTGGGACCAGCTCTGGTTAAATATTTTCTTGTTTCTCCTGGGACACCCCAGGTACACAGCAATAGCCTCATAAACCCATCTTTGTCATCCGGTTTTCAGCTGTAGCTATGGGTTTGTACCTAGGTCTCCTACAGAGAGACCTGAGGCTGAAGCATTACAGAAGATCTCAGCAGTGTCTTCAGTCCAAGGAGTGCAGGACAGAATCTGGACTTTAATTACTTAGCTAGCAAGAGGGATGTACAGACCCCACAATGCTCAGTGCTTCTAAAACTTGTTTCCTGCTTTCTAGATCATACGTGTCCTCTGGTGGTACTATTTCTCCAAACTCATTGAGTTCATGGATACCTTCTTTTTCATTTTGCGGAAAAATAATCATCAGATCACTGTTCTGCATGTCTACCACCATGCAACGATGCTGAACATTTGGTGGTTTGTTATGAACTGGGTGCCTTGTGGTCACTGTAAGTACTGGGTTATGGTGGAAAACACTTGCAACAGGGGCCTTGTTTTGGGTTTCTTTTGGTAAAACTAAACATCTCTGGTACCTTCAGCTGCAGGATTTGTTCTGTCCCACAGTAAGCTGCTTTGCTGAATTGCAGCTATTGCAGATAGTTGCAGGTGTTAAGCTGGCTGCAGAGCCTCTAGAAAAGGTATGCTGATGTAGTTTGCAGAATTTTCCTGACAGTGTGACATTTATCAGCTGTAGGTCTGATACCTGTCAACCTTGTTTTCTCTTTTTTTTTGCCGTGGTTGCAGAACCTCTAATGAAACAATACTCTTTTCCAAGTCA
This sequence comes from Pluvialis apricaria, assembly GCA_017639485.1. Classification (NCBI taxonomy): domain Eukaryota; kingdom Metazoa; phylum Chordata; class Aves; order Charadriiformes; family Charadriidae; genus Pluvialis; species Pluvialis apricaria. The sequence continues at coordinate 103,373,907 of CM030009.1, forward strand.
GGACCAGAAGCTTGTTTCAGCTGCAAGATGGCTAATAGTGACTTTTGTCCCTGTACCTGTCAAGTTCACTTGAGATGTTACTTTCTTAATTTAATCTCGTTATACCAGTAGCCATAACAAATGATTTCAATTAAAATCTTGTCCCCTGAGCGCTAATGAACTTGAGCGAGTACATCTTAAGTGGAAGATTTCCATGTCTCTCTTGTCTAAATCCTGCTAACCTCTGGCTATCTTGCTTTGATTCTTTAATTTCATTGCTGTTAGCCGACATCTAGTTTCCTAGCTGCATTAGCATGGCTTAGTTGTGGTTCAGCTGTCCAGTTTGTAGATACTGGCTTTGTTGAACACTCATCCAAGAGCAACCTTTTCAAATCCAGTGGATGTGAACTACTGGCAGTGCAGAGCGAGAGGCTGTGTTGCTCAAGAGTCTGCTTTCTGAGCCAAACAACATAGAAACTCATATTTGTTTCGTGTTGTCAGCACGACAGTGAGTAATGCTGAACTTATAAAAAGTGTGCATCTGGAACCACATTCTCCTTCAGGGAAGTCAATCCCTGTTTATACAACAGTCAAAAGTGCAGATACTTGGAGTCTATCTTGTGTTTGTGTGGTCTTGAAAATACTTTTGGGCTATTTCTAGTGATGTGTTTTTCTTCTTCCTTTCGAAGCTTTAAGTTCTGCTTGGTCATCACAGTGCTACGCAGTTTGGTGTTAAGCTAAAAGCTTCTTTAATGACTGAAGGTGCTGTATAGAAGGACAAATGAAACAGCTCACTTGCAGTTTCTGAAGATATCTGCTGCTTTTAGTTATAAATGACAAAATAGGCTCCTGTCTGGAAGGAAGTGAAATAAGCCTAAAGTTAGATGGGTGAAGCTATCGATTGTTGGGCATGTTTACGTGCCTCCTTTCTGTCGGCTTCCTCAGTTCCCTTGAGAAGCCGGAATGTAGATGTGAAAAAGAATAAATCAAGGAAACAAAACCAGAAGGCTGGTAGAAACTGCACAGCTGCAAAGCAGCTCAGCCACTCCATTGGGTGAGCCACAAAAAAAAAAAAAAAAAAAAAAAAAAAAACCAAAAAAAAAACCAACTGGGGGGGAATCTCTTGCCTTTCTTCTAAGAAAAATCGTATTTTAAATAGTAACATTTTGAACTTGTTATTTTTGAAGGTTCCATGAAACAGCGTGTTCCTGGTAATGTAGCGTATTTTCTTTTGCCCTTTTTTTAGCTTACTTTGGTGCCACACTGAACAGCTTTATCCACGTCCTCATGTACTCCTACTACGGATTGTCCGCTGTTCCAGCAATGCGTCCTTATCTGTGGTGGAAGAAGTACATCACTCAGGGGCAGCTGGTGAGTGATTAGCTCTCCAGTGCTTCAGCAGGTTCTCGTATTAGTGGTGGGGTCCTCTTGTCTTTACTGAGTTAGAAAATTTTGGCAGGGGGTAGAAGAAGGGAGAATGAAGGCTGGTGCCTTCTACATCTTTAAGTGCAAGTGCCTAAATTGCCTTAGAAATCCAGCTTCCGCACCTCCGTTTGCTCTGTTTTCAGGGCGATGGGGAGCTGGGACTGGCGGTGTACACAAATCAGTGCTGAGATCAGTGGGATCTTTCTCCACCTCCCCGTGTTGTGTGGCTAGATGTATTTGGGAGTAGCAGTGCTGGGTTTTCTGGGACTCACTAGCCAGGGAGGAAGGAGAAGCTTTTCTTCCAAGCCTGCTTGAACTGACACGTTCTTCTCTGTACTTGGTTGCTCAGGCTGATGTTGAGATGACAGACCAGAAACCAAGTGCAACGCAGCCCACGGCTAACAAGGCCCTTCATTCTAGTCCTGCGGGACAATGGCTTTCCTGTCTCACTTTTGCATGCAGTTGCAAATGGTTTATTAAAAACTGTTCAATATTTCTGGTCTTCTTCTGCACTTTAACAGAGCAGATTTTTTTTCTCTTGTAATTCTGTGTTGGGCTCCTTGCAGCCATTTGTATTGTTTCCTGCGTGTGCAGTGATGAAGCCCGAATGCTGAGTACTGGAGGTGAAAAGAGCAACAAAATTAAGCAATATGGCATGTGCTGTAGCGATACTGCACGGGAGCCGTGTTTCAATGTGTATAACATGTCAGAACACTACAAGAAAATGTACATGGGTGTTCTGTCTTCCCCATTCTGTAGGTGGGGAAACTGAAGCCTAGAGAGAGACTTTTTTGTTATCTTCCCACCACCCCACCCCCCTTAGCTGTGAATATGTTTAATAACATTTGCTGGTGATAATTAATAACATTTGCTGCCAGCAATTCGGAGTGTTGATTCTCAAAATCTTTATTTTTTTAGCACTCTTCCTTCCTGAAGGAAGGCTTCAGGACTGTAGCAGTGGGGATCATTGTTAGGGGGTTGTATTGCTTTGTGGTTTGTTTTTTGGTTTTTTTGGGTTTTTTTTTCATTCCAGATTTAGGCTCCATTCTTCATCCTGGTTGTTTGAGTGCTACAGAGTGCAAGTGTCTCGTTGCTTCGGTTGCTCCCCTGGCTATTGTCATAGCTGCTTTCGCTTCCCTGCCTGCTCTGCATGCGTAGCCGTTAGGGCAGCAAAATAGCAGAGCAGAAAACAACAGTCTTTTCCTTTTTAAATAAACATTCCCTAATCTGGTAGCCTTCATGTAAGGATGAATTTTGCCAAAGGCCCTCTGCAGCACTTAAGCCCAAGCTCTGTTTTTCCAGCAGAGATAATTGAAGATAATTAAACCCTCCCTGCCTCCCCGGCTTCCCTGCAGCCTTTACCCCAAAAATTCTTACACTGGAGCTGTATGTCAGGCAGTCCCTGTCTGGGAGAGGATCCCAGGATCTGCGTGTAGACCCAGTGATCGCAGATCTCTTGCAACTGAAGCGGTGAGATGTAGATCTGCGCTGTTGGGATGGTAGAGTCAAACCCCAGTGAGCTGTCACTTAGAAGAAGGTGGTCTTTGTTCCTTAATATATTTATAAATCAAGTCTACATAAATTACTCTAATGCTCTAAAATGGACCAATATTAATCAAAGAAAAACACTTAAACAACAGAATACCACAACCTGAATGAACGTTTGCGAACTCAGGTTTACGCTGTTAATAACACAAAGAAGATAAACTTGTCAAGCGCATAGGATTACATATTTCTGACTTGTTTTGGAAATAACTAATGAGATTTTGGTCACTAATGGCTCTTTTCCTCCTTGCATTAATGTGCTCCATTTCTCTTTTTTTCTCTCTCCCCAGACTCAGTTTGTCCTGACAATCTTCCAGACCAGCTGTGGTGTTGTTTGGCCATGTGCATTTCCTCAGGGGTGGCTGTATTTCCAGATTTCTTATATGATTTCTTTGATTATCCTCTTCACAAATTTCTATATTCAGGTAAAAGTGATATCCATTGACTCTTTGTAGCATTCTGCTGGCTGTATCTCATTGGAAAGCTGTTTACAGAAAGATACGCTTGAAATATCCTTTTGCTATCTTCCAGTAACATGCATACGTTCTTAAAGTACTATATTTGTTGGTCTGCCCTCCAGTTTCAAATCTTCTGATGTTTTGTATCCGTAATTCAGAGCGATTAGTAATTTCAGTAAGCAGTGGCACAAAAAGGCGTTTTGCTAATGCAATTTCTGCTGCAGATAAGAGGGGGGAAGAGCTTTACGTGAGAAACAGCTTTCCAGTCTGAAATAAAACAGCAGCCTGTGAACCTGTGAAGCACCCGAAGGAATTGTTCGTTACTGCTCTTACAAGGGACCTTTGCAGCCATTTGTTTTCTATTTCCATATGGAAAATTAGCATTTTGAGTTGTGTTTCTACAAAATTGATTTCATGTCTGAACAGATCCAGGCTCAGCATGTGCTGTTGTGAGCAGTTCATAATCAGGCTCTGTGCAAAAATGTACCCATCTTCAGAAAATCAAACCAACACAGCCTACTGCCCCCAAACAAGCAAACTCTGCTATATATTTTAAATGTCTCTTGAAAGACTTGAGCGTTTTGGGTCTGGTACGAGTGATTCATGGGGGGAAACATAGCAGGCTTCCCTATCTCATCTTCCACTACTACTTAGAATCAGTCCCATCATTCGTATCACTTGCTGCATATGAACATGCTAATCAAACATGATAGTGTATCCCAAATATTACTTCACTTTCTTCATCAATTTTACTCATATTTTAATTTTTAACCATTTAACTTTATTTCACACACACATAACATGCTCTTGTCAGGCAACTGACCCTGTTTGACAGAGACTAATTCATGTATATTTTTTCACTGTCTGTGATTTTTTTTTTTTGGTGTCCTGAGCCTCGCTGATCCTGATAGCTTTTACTTCCTGTGTTGGCCAGTGCAAATTCCTTTCACGTTTCTGTCTTTGGACTTCCCTCACTGTTCTTGTTTACCCCCTTCTCTTGGCTTTGTTTGGTATGGTCACCTGCAGTGCATCAAACCTCCTTCCCCACTTGTCGTGTGGAGTATATTCTTCTGCAATAGTCTGCTCATAAAATCACTTCCCTTGTTCCTAATTTACTGTTAACGTAACCCTACCACTGCTACCATCATACTATCGAGGCTTTTTTTTTTCTCCAGTGAACTAATTCTCTTGCAGTGATGAATGAAAGGCATAGTATAGCCTCATACGCAAAAAATGGTAGAGCTCTGTTAGACTGTGCCACTGTCACGAGGCCTTTAAAAGCGATTGATGCAAGTTTACTTTTTGAGTTTCCTGAGTTACTGTGAGGAAGCGTTTTTTTATATCTATTTAAGCAAAACCATGTGTCTTTCCTTATATTCTAGACTTACAACAAGAAGGCATCCTCGAGGAGGAAAGAGTATCAGAATGGCTCTACGGCCACTGTGAACGGGTACACAAACAGCTTTTCTTCCCTTGAGAACAATGTGAAACAAAGGAAACAAAGGAAGGATTGAAGACCAAACTGAAAAAGCATTTTGATAACCCCAACAACAAAATCATCTGATTGTAAGCACAATAAGAGTTGTGCACTAATACTCTAACGGCTACTGTAACTATTCCTGCCTAGAATAGTGTGATTTATGTAGGACTTAACCAGTGCAAACACCCTAGAAACTGTATACAGAACATAAAAGTAGGTTAAAGTTTAAAAATAATTCTGGGCTGTCACTGACCCCGCTATAGACTGTGGAAGGGAGTATTATCGTAGTATCCGACACTGCTGTTGCCTTACTAGTCAATACGATAGGTGCTGAATTATGATTCACAATTTGAAAACACTGTAATCTAAACCTCCATTTTTTTTACTCTAGTTCATGCATGTGATTGTAGAGGTAATTTGTACGATGCTGGTTTCAGTAGATAAACACACATGCCTTAAATTAAAAAGCAGGGCCCAAAGCTTATTACTGGTTTAAAAATTAGGGTATGTTTCAACTTTTCAGTTGACTGACTTTTTATTAAAAAGTCATTTAAAAGAATCCATTGATCATTTTACTGTTCTGTATGTGATACACAATGTTACGTATCTCTTACGCGATACAGTGAAATTGGAAATGGCGCATTTAGTTTTGTATATTTGGCTTTAACTGACTAAACAGTCATGAACCAGATGGAAAAGTTACTTTACCTTTTTAATAGATTTTATTTTTTTATTTGAAGTATGTCACTAATGTAAAATTAATTGGCGCTTACACAGTCCAGTAAGACTAAAGTATTGTCTCTAAGGTTTAGAGTATATACAGGGTGGACCCATCTTTACTTTTCTCTTTTTTTTTCTTTTTCTTTTTTTTTCTTATTTCTGAGAATTATTAAATGCTAAATGAAGAGTGGTTTTTAATATGGAAACTGGCAGAATTTCAAGTGTTATTATCATAGCCATATCCACGTTTTAGGAGCTACTGTTTAAGTCTGTGACATATCCGAAAGTGTATTTAAAAACGAAGACAGAAGGATGCTTTTCTGATGGAACTGTCTGTATTTAAGTTGGTATCTGTACTGTTCTTCATGTACCATATGTTCATTTTTAAAGTGTGCCTAACACAAATGTGTTTTTTTTCCCAAACAAGCAAAATTAAACAGTCTAAGTCATACCTAATGTTTTTTAAGTGTTACTGAAGTGTGCTGGAAATGTTTGTTTCTGTAATGCGAGTTGTGTGTATCACTGGTAATGTTTTGGCTTGTTATCTGAGGATTTGGTTTGAGTGCTTGTTAAAGTTACTCCTTCTCGTAAAATCTTGCCTTGCACATATGAGGAGTCAGTTGCCAAGCCAATATCTATTGCTGGTATTCTGGTATCTGCCGTGGTGGAGTTTGGCTTATGAGTATTTTATTCATTAAGCTCTGAAAAATTGAATTGTGCAAGACATTCTGCTGGTCATTGCTCAAGTTTAACTATTTGTTTTTTGATATTTATATAAATGCCAGTTTTAACATGTTTAATTTTTTTTTTTAAATTAAATCTTTTTAAAAATTTTTGCACATCTCTTAGGGAATTAATAAGTTCTCCTATTAGCTTTGTGGGTTTTCATTCCTTGTTTTGAAGGAGACAGTGTCTGTTATGTTTACATTATCAAAGCTTGTGCGTGTGTCTTCATTTCTAGGTACTGGTTTGCAGAGTCTTTACATAGCTCAGTACAGCAGCTATAATGTTCAAAATAGGCTGTCTAAATGTGCTACAAATAAACCTTTGGCTCATCTGAATATACCTACATTGTTAATGTTTGACATAGTTTAATCATTAAAACACTTTTGATGATCTCTGCCTGAATGCTGGTGGGTCTGTACAGATTTGACGCATTGCCCTGTCCTGTGTCAGGCCCAGGAGGAGCCATGGTGGTGGAAGGGCAGCTGCAGGTATTCAGAGAAATTTAGCGTACCAGAGATTTGGTAACAAATTCTTTACAGAAACCTTTGGCTGTTACTAAACCCTGTTCCCTTGCCTGGCTGTAGAAATACTTGTTCGTGTGATGGATTAAACCTCGCGCTGGGATTACTGACTCACTGAATGCAGAGCAGCCAGAACGGCTCCAAGGCGATGAGTGCCAGGAGCAAAGCTTAACGGGGCCCAGAGGGACTTTCTGCCTTAGATATCCTGTCTATAAAACGGCAATAATACCTCTCTCCTGAATGGGAGCGTTTTTGCAATTGCCTTATAGCTTCCCTTGCCCTTCGGTTATCGTTTCTGAGCCCTCTCCGATTCGAGTGTTTAATCAGCGCGTTGCAACAAGCCCAGATAGCTTTGTGATGGACTTAGTAAAACCAGAACTTACATAGCTGTCTGTCTTCTCACTCGCAGGCTCTTGAAACAAGAAACGTAATCCAGGGAAATGGGTTTTGCACTTTGTGTGAAAGGCTCAGCGGTTTCATGGTCTGCTGCTCTCCTTTGGAAGGGAGCTCCAAATGCCTGAGGTGGTTGTAAAGACAATTTTGTCTCCTGCACTTGCAAATTCAACTTTGAAATTGAGTGTTTTTCTAGGTGAAACCCAGTAAGGTGCAGTTCATCAGATGCTAAGCCAAATCTACAGGGAATAGCTAGAAGGCAGAAGCCGCAGCACCAACCTGGCCTTCCCTGGTGAGCCAGCGGAGATTGGGCTGCTGCACTCCAAGCCTAACCATCAAGGTCACCGGCACACGGTGACAAAATGTGATGGCTTTATCATCGGTTGCCACCATGTAGACCCAGTGACTTTGTCCAAAACTGGCAGGAGATGTCATCTTGGGAAGATGTGTAGCATCAGTAGGGTTCACACCTGCAGGCAGAACATTGTGGCTCCTGGGTACTCTTCTACAGTCTCAGCAGCAACTGAAAAGTGTCCGAGAGCTGTAGGAGTTAGATCAGCCATCACTCTACCACAACTGACAACCAGACTGATGGGCTGAGGCAGGAGCCTTGGGTCTGCCGGCCTGGCTCAGCTTCCAGTGCGTTGCCTGACCCTGGGGCAAGTAACAGCCTTTGGATTGCCTCAATTCCCCGATCACCTGCAGTTTTCCTAATAGATATAACTGTAGTTGGTTTATAAAAGTGGTGTGGATTATAAAAGAGTCCTCCGAAAGGACTTTTTGAGTTGTGAAGGCTGGAGAGATGAAAAAAGACCAACTGCTGCCAATGGGGTGGAGAGGTTTCATGTCAAGTTGGCTGAGGAGGATGAAACACTTCAGTACCTATTTGCATAGAGCGAATGACGAAGCTTCAGACTGTTAGGTTAAGATGTCAGCTCATGAGCTGATCAAATCCCTTCCCACACTCGGGCCCTTCAGCCTGAGTGATGGAGAGGGAAGTGAATACTTTGGTGAAGCTGTGGATGGGATCGGTAAGCTCGAATGCCCAGAGCATAGCCTTTCTTAGGGCGGTCCTGGTGTGAAGACCCCAAGTGCTGTGTCATGGATGTGCGAGCCACCCCTGGGGCTGGGGTCACTCAGGCACTGGGTTTCCTGAATTGGCAGGGGGTAGTGGAAAAGCAGAGAACAATTCTGGAAACCCAGGAATTCTTTCTGGTGGATTGTGTATTTTACATAATGCAAGGCAGATATTAAGTAAGTGCTGGAGCTTCCGATAGGACTTCTGCCACCAAAATGGGGCAAAGAAAGCCCCAAACCTAATGGAGAGCTGTTCTGGGGGGTTGCCTCTACCTTTGATGTTTGGTAGCTGTCTTGAGGCGTAAGTTGATAAAATGTGTATGTGTTGTTTGAGACTGGAATGTATGTTATTAAAAGGTATGCATTATTCAAAAAAGAGTTGTAAAAGTAAGCTAGATGCTGAAGAAAAGTATAAATAAAATCAGAGGCCAAATTACTTTGACAGTGGGTTCCTCTGGGAATCCCCTTGAGGCAGTGCAGGGGGTGATTAAAATATGGAAAGAGATCTCGTGTTAGAGAAATGCCGCTGAGACTTGCGTTGGTGAGGAAGATTAACTTGCATTGTCACTGTCATCCTCTTGCCAAGTATTACTGAACCAACAAAGGTGATTAGTTGTAATCATCAGGACGTTGCAAGAACTGATTTAAAAAGCTAGCTCGAATTCAATTTTCAACTTTCAACCCATTTAATTTAAATAGATGGATATACAAAACAAGATCCATATGTTTCTCAATTTCGGTAGAGCAAATTTGGATAAGCAGGCGAAGCTCGAGTTCCCAGGGGCTCCCATGACACGACAGTCGCAGAGGCATTACATTTTAAGTCAAAGGTGCTAAAATCATCTCAAAGGGGGGAAACGAGTAACAAAGGTCCAGTTAAAAAAAAAGACAAGTAAGTGTGTTTTGTTTAAGTCAATCAAGCTGGGATGTAGAGAAGGAGGAAAAAGAATTTCATGCCTTGTGTTTCAAGGATATATAATGTAGATGCTATATTTTCTATAGGAAGAATGTGAAAAGTGGTACCCATCTGGGGTCCCCTATGTCCCCAGTGACCGATTTGGCCTAAACCACGACAGCTTGGTAGTCTGATTTCTGTATGATGAAAGGTTTCAGAATAAATGGGAAGAATCATTGAGTACAAGGAAGTAAACAGAAAATGGGAGAAAATGTAACAGCTTTTCTAGAAGTGATCACACCTGAGTTACCCATATTGTTGTTTAATAAAAAACACTGTGTAGACAAAGGAAGTAAATCTTCCATCCAGGTGGAATAGGTACTTTTTTTAATCTCGGAAAGGATTATCTAAACTAGAGGGTGTGGTGACCAGCAACAGGACCTATGGACAAGCAAGGGTCAAACTGGTGAGAAGATGGTTTGTCTCAATGCTTTCAGCCTGAACGGAACCCATTAGTAACGTTTTAGTAATGACCTTGGGATAAAAACTAGGAATATTTGCAGTGATGTTCGCAGATGACAACATTAGAAAGCGCTGTCAGTGCCAAGGAAGATTACATATCCTACACCAACCACCAGATGACCTTGATGGTTGGAGTAAGAGAGATGGGATTAGTGTAAATCCCCCTTAGAGACCCGTAACAGAATTTCAGATGTTTCCATGGGGGTTTTAGCTGGAAATGACTGAAGAGGAGAGAAGGAAAGGTATTTGAGAATCATCTGTTCAACAGCTTAGATCTGCTACTATGAAAAGAGAGGGGAAACAAGTCTCATTTGCTAATCAATCTGCTTTTAGTAGAAAGAAGAATGTGCTGGAGCGGGAGGGTGAGGCTGAGGCTCTGGTGGGACTCCTTTTTGATGAATATACATTTTTTCCCCCACTGTGGTCACCTACTCTCAAGAAAACATTATAAAAGGTCAGCCGTACAGAGGAGTTACTGGGATGGTCAGAGAAATGGAGAAGTCTTGCAAAATCAGTGTAGCAAGACCAAGGTTGAGAAGGAATGTAATTGCAGCCTACAGAGGCATCGTGACAGTAGGCAGCATGAAGGCAAATGAGCTATTTTAATTGTGTTGACACAAAACATATGGGTATAAGCTAGCCAGGAGTAAACAGGCTAGCAATTGGAAGAGGGGTTTTGTTAGGGGAGTATCGTTCTGGAGCAGTTTTCCCCCAAGAGTAGCGTGGAGGTCTGGCGGATTGCTTGAAGACGGGGCACTGGCCAATTTTAAAGTCTGTAGGACCAGGGGATGGGACTCGCTGGTGTCCCGCTCTGCATTCTGGCAAAAAGCAGCTGTTGGTGCCTCTGTGAAAGTATGTTTAAGAAAGGGCAAAACGCTGCCCAGCAGAGAGAGGAGTGAGAACAGAAGTGAGAGAAACGACCCTGCAGACACCAAGGTGAGAGAAGAAGGAGGGGAGGAGGTGCTGTAGGTGCTGGAGCAGATTCCGCTGCAGCCTGTGGAGAGGCCCACACCAGAGCAGATGTCCACACTGCAGCCTGTGGAGGACCGCATGGTGGAGCAAGTGGATGTGCCCTGAAGGAACTGCAGCTTGTGGAGAACCCACACTGGAGCAAGTCTATCCTGAAGGACTGCAGCCGATGGGAAGGTCCCACACTGGAGCATGTGAAGGAAGGAGCGGCAGAGAGGAGCTGTTATGGACTGACCACAACCCCCCAACACCACTTGGACCAGGGAGGAGGTAGAGGGATCAGGAACGAAGGAGTGAAGCTGAGCCTTGGAAGAAGGGGGTAAGGGGAAGGTGGTTTAGGTTTTGTCTTTGTTTCTCACCATTCAACGCTATTTAAATTGGTAATTAATTAAATTATTTTTCCCCAAATCTGTTTTGCCTGTAATGATTATTGGTGAGTGACCTCCCTGTCTTTACCTCAACCCACAAGCTTTTCACCTTATTTCGCCCCCCAGTCCTCTTGAGGCGGGGGAGAGAGTGGCTAGGTGGGTGTCTGGCAGCTGGCCAAGGTCACCCCACCACACCTGGGCACTTTCTCCTCTTACAAATCCAACAGTTTGGGCAGAAAGCAGCTTCCTCAATTGTAAGGAAGATCTATCAAAGGCCACAAGGTACCACGGCACCAGAAAGCGTAGCCTAAAGGTAATAAGCCCTCATGGTACAACCCATGTACAACCCTGGTACTCTGCGAAAACATGTTGCCTGGAGTGAAGCAATTGTTTTTTATTTTACCTTGTTTCTTCCAAGTCTAATTTGTGTTAAAGCAACAGCTTTTCCAGGAATCTGGCCCATTATCCTTGGAAAGTTTTTAAAGGCAGTGGAGGAACCTCCTGTTTGCTGAGGGAAGGTACCACAGTGGCATCACGTGTGGAGGAAGCCCGTGGTCCGCAGAGAGGGCCTAAATTTTCTTGTAAAAGGAATTGCTTCAAACCCTTCAGAGGCAGCTGGAGCTCTGGCTTTTCAAACAGGGATGGACCAGCTGTGTGACAGCGAGAAATGCCAAATCGTTCTGGTTGCGTTTCATTTGGGAACAGGTAAAAAATTCAAGGGAACTGAATCAGTTGTCATAAAAATGCAATCCTATATGAGTTGTCTCCGCCTGTGCATTTGCTGCTCCTGAGCTGGTGTAATGGGGAATGCACAACCCCTATGGCACAATCGCACTCGTACCGCCTTAGACTTGTCTAGGTGGATATTCACAGCATTCCCTCTAGGATTAGCCAGCACCAGAGGTAATGCTATGTGATGATAAATTACCTGGTAAAAGTATTTAAAGTGAAACCAAGTGAAATTTCTTCCGTGGATACTGAAGGAAGGTATCGTGGTGTTTGTGTAGTTGATGAGCCATATGGTGTCTCATCCCATTTAGCAAGCGCAAAGCATGTCTTCACGAACTGTTCTGTCTGCCACTAGAAGCCAAATGTTTACTAACTGCTACTAATTCAATTTTACCAGCTGTTGTAGGAAATCAGAAGCTCAGCTCACATAGCAGAAATAGGAGCTTTTTGAAAAGAATAAAAAAATCTGTAGCCTATGCAGTTACCTAAGTACCTTGCTTCCTTTAACATCAACAGGATCTCGGTGCTTCGGGGCCTTCTAAGTCTAAGTTCCTAGCATGTTTCTGTACCTTTAGAAAGGATTGCCTCTCTGAAAGATCTTCACTTAATTTATCAATTTGCTTTGCTTCCCACAGCGTTCAGGGTTGGGTAAAAGAGCGAGAGCGGCTCTTGTTGTGTTGAGCTATTAGGGACTTGAGACATCTTTGATGCAAATGCACTTTTGCTCAGTAGAATAGTGATGAGTTTGCCGAAAAGACCAGGAAATACCTCCCATGCATACAGATGGCATAACTATTATCGGCTGACTATTATCAGATTTGTTTCCTTTTTAAATTGTTTATACAGATTTTTGTGAATCATAATGAAAAAGACCCTTCTGTCCTCAGAAGTTTAAATAAAAAGCTAAGAAGTCATCTTTACATCTGACTCTGGTTTCTGCGCTAAGTAAACGGGAAGAATTGCTGCCTGTTCCCTCTGTTATAAAGCTGTACAAGCAGGTTTTGAAATGTGTGGGAACTCCTGAAACCAGACCAGGCAATTTGGTGATAGCTGCTCTGCATGGTTTGTCAACATTTTTTCAATATGCAGTATTTCCCTAAAGTTCCTTTACAACACAGGAAAATCAGACCAATTAACAACTAACTATTGTTTTGTCAGAGAAGAGCGAGATACAAGGTTTTCAGAAAACTCCAAAAGTACGGGGCCAGCTACCTGGCTCCAGCTGGCCAGGGCACTTAGCAAAAATGATAGTCAAGGTGAGATTTGACTTGATGAAGTAGAAGTAAAAAACAGCCCCAAACCCAACCAGACAAATAACACCCCCCCCCCCCCCAACCCTCTCACAAGCAAAATCCATTCATCCCACCCTGCCAAAACAATCAAATTAAAAAAGCAAACAAATAAAAACAAAAAACAAAAAAACCCACAACTATGTTAAATTTTGCCTTCTGGCCTCACAAGTGGAGAGAGCAGCTCTAAGCAGCTTCTCTTAGAGGTGTTTTGTCTCTTGTGCAGGTGATTTTGAGAAGGTTTAAGAACGGCGTGAGCAAGCACTGCGGTTTTACATCAAGTCCTCCAAAAGCCAGGTCCGGTTAAGGCCAGGACTAGTGTCAGCCTCGCTGGCTGCGGAGGAGACGCGGAGGCGGTGGCAGAAGGCAGCAGCAGAGGGGCCCCGGGAACCGGGGCGAGCATCAGGCGGCCCCGGGACCCCAGAGAGGGCCCCCAGGGACGGGGGGGAACGGGGCAGCGCACCCACGGGGATGCGCCATGGACCGATGACCTCTCCTGGCGGCAGCTGTGAGGTGGCAGCCGGGGACAGGCTGGTGCCTGCCTGCACCGTGGGACCAGCAGGATTTCGTGAAAAGCTGGAGCTGACACCAGTGGCAGACGCGCCGGCGTTTAGTACACGGCAGGATGGCATGTAAATATTTACGTTGCGGTACAGATTTCACAGCCAGACACTTTTTCGTTGCAATTGCACTGTAGGATGTTCTTCAAACATCACGTTGAGCCCCCTTTTAAAAGAGGAGGACTGGACAGAAAGGTGAGTATTAGGTAAACAGAGCTCCTGTCCTATATTGGAAACATCTGCACAGTAGATCCGAGTAGTAGGGATGATCAGAGTATAATTAATTTTGCATAACAGAGACAAGAATAAAACAGCACGTCGCCCTTTATTTCACCGCTGCAAAGACTTTGTAATCAAGAGCTTTTCCTAGTGTGGAAACAGGGGTCGTAAAGGAAGAGGAGATTAAAAGCAAGCGTATCCTACGTAATGGCTTTTACGATGCATCTGACCTTGATTACACAAATAACCTTGGGAGCACTGGCTTTTGGGGAAAAACAGGAGCTGTTTTGATTAAAATTATCAGAATGCAAGTCTGTGTATCCTGATACCCAGGACTATTTCAGAGCATTTTATAGGTAGAGGTGAATGGATGCATTTAAGCAGGGAAGAAAATAAGAAAAAACTCATTAAACTCAGCCTAAATCTCAAATCAAATGTATTTTTACATTAAAGCTTGGCCTGTAATGGTTATTAACATAATACGTCACCAGCTGCCCAACAGGTACAAATGGCTGGTAATTATTTAATAGCATTCAGTATTTATCGTTCTTTACACTAGATAAAGTTGGGTGAGCAAACCCCAAAATATCTGGCATTGGAGGAGGACCGGGAAGGGTGGTGCCAGAACAGCAGATCCTCGGTATTAGAGAGCAAAGCATCCTCCCCTCTCCAACACCTCGGAGTTGTGTGGATCAGACTGACCCACCTGTGAGCAAACATGAAAATGAACAGAATTATGGGAGTATAGAAAGAGTGAGCTTCTAAAACAGCGTGGCGAGAGATGGAGGGATTTGGTTATGTTAATTAGAATTAATGATAATCAAGGTCCCGCAGTTGTCCAGAGATCACAGCTGGAGCACTGGGGAAAGACCACCGTTGGCCCCTTCTGTTGAGCAAAGCAGGAGGATATTTAGGAAAAAACGAGGGAACACAGATCAGTAGAAAACATTTGGAGGAAGCAGAAGACATATAAACTGCCAGAAGAAAAAGCTAATGAGGAGAGAGACTCTAGCAGGCAAGAAAGAAGGATGCCCTGGTGGCAGTTTTGAGAAGAGAGGGACAGAAAGAGAAACTGGAGAATATGAACTGAATTGCTCTTGTATGCAGCAAGGCGAAGGAGATTCTGCGTAGATGCAAACACAACACCAGATCTTATTCTGATCGGCCGCATTTACTGTCTGTCTCAGCAGTAGGTGCTTAATGAACACCCAAAACTGTCCCTGCTCTCTGCAGGGCAGCTGCAGCTCAGGCTTGATGCAAGGGTAGGTTTCCTTCGAGCAGCACTGACACGCGTGTTCTCTGTCTTTACTCCTTTCTTCCTTTGGCCTTATGTCAAACGGCCGCATTCACCACCTGGGCACGGTTTTGCTTCTCGGGGTGTTAGTCTGGGTCAAATGATTACCAGGTCAGCTGGCAATCAGGCTGCCTCTCGTCCTCTTGTCTGTACAGAAACCTGGTGGTGGACTTCAACTGCGTATACTGATGTTGCTGTTTGCTAGAAGCACCTTCTGGAGTAGGCTACCTGGTAATGTTTTGCTTACTGAAAGCTCTTCTGCATCTTATAACCCTTGTCTCCAGTCTTGATGGCTCTTGCTGAGTGGGATCATTTAAAATATCTCTAGAGTGGGAAATAGGTTGACATTCAGATTAGTATGAATAGCATCCCAACACCGATGTCGAAACAAGTGCTGCAACTCTTGGTGGTCATGTTAACCCTTGACACCCCCTTGACACCTTTCAGACGGAGCAGTTTGGCTGGGTGTGGGTTGTAGGGGAACACCTCTCTCCTGGCACCTGGCCTCAGTCCTGGGCAATGGGAGCTCAGCACGAGCTGAGATGCCTCCCGGGGGAAAATTGAAATACAGAGGAGTACGGGGGCAACGGGAGAGGAATAAAAATGGTTGCTGGTCTTCCTCCTCTCCTTAGTCCCACCGAGCTCCCCCAGCTCATCCTCAGCACTGTGCTCTGCTGGAGCACCGCCGGAGGAGCGAGGATGGTCAGTGGCTGGGAGCAGGTTTTCATTCCCTCCTCCCGGTGATGCTCCAGCATCAAAATACTGTCCCTTCAGGTGCACACACTGCAGTGGTCTGACAAGTGCCCGGGAACCCTCCCCCAGGGAACACCATGTCCATTGCCTGAACACCAGGTGCCACTGAGGTCCTAAGACAACATTTCCTTGCTCTTTATTTTAGCTGATATTTTTCAGTCATATAGTGTAGGGTTTTTCCCTATGGAAAAAATTAGTTTCTCCATTTCTGTTAAAGTGCTCTATGGAGAAACACAACACAGAAATACCCTCCTACAAGCAGTACTAAAACATAAATTGAAAGAGAACACACAGTCTTAGGTGTCCGGGACCCTGTTTGATGTTTGCTCTTTGCCTTGTCCTGTCGGCTGCTTAAAGATCGTATCACTGCAATGCAGCAACTTTCTCTCAAAATAATGATAAGAAACATATGTGATGATTGGACCAGAAATGTGCTTGACTTGCAGAACTGTAATAACTTTGCTGGCTGTTGAGATGCAGGTTCCTCCTGAGGGAAAGGTTAAACGTTAATCATTCTTGGTATAATGTGAAGAAACCAGGTCATAAGGAGACCGAACACATTCTAAAAATAATGTAATCTGGTGGGGAAATGAAGAGGTCTGCAAGATGCAAACTTAGAGGACACTCTGGCTTGACTCTTTTGTCCTTTGAAACTGAAGATCCCGGATCAAATCCTACCTGGGCCTTTAGCTGCATAAGAACTGAACGAGTAAAGGCAGCATCCCATGCTTAACTTCTAATTGAGGGAGGTTGGATATCCAGCCCACTAATGTTTGGTGGGGGGTGACCTTTTTCCCTGACTCCACTGGGCTTTTAGGCAACTTGAGACATTTTGAAGTAGTTTGTCTGTACTTAAGATGGTTGAAGTCTTTCACTTTTCCTCACTTTTTGAGGACGCCTATTGGCAAAGCATCTGTGTTTCGAAGTCCTCTGTCTACCAGAGAGCATCAAGATTCGGGGAGCTGCAGACTGAAAGCGGGGACACCTCATCACTGTCCTCAGCTGCAGAGAGTGAGAGGAGACAGAATCCGAGATCTTGTTTACAGGGGGAAGCAATTGCGACAGATCTGCTCCTCCAAAAAAAGTGAAGTACCTTGGACTCAGCCCAAGCCAAGCACACCTGCACGGGAGTTGCTGCAGTGGAAAGCCGGTGAGAAGTTTGCAGCATATGAACTTCTTTGCATAGATGAACTCTTAAGAGTGATTAAGAGGAGGAAGTAAATGTCACCCTAAAGCAAACAGTTTGAATCCTGAACTTTTAAAAAAGAATTTTGCAATAATAGGACAGATAGCACAACCTTGACCTTGTCTTCCCCTCACTACACCACATGAGCAGCGTTGAAACGCAGAGGCTGGCACCAAAGGGCTCCTGCTTCTCTTTCCTCTGGAGTTAATGCCTCATGGTGCTCCAGGACCACCAACTCTCCTCCAGAGCCAGGCCTTCTCTTCCTAAATGTTTCGGCTACCTACAGTCCAGGAGGGCTAAATTACAATTTTCATTTATTTTGTGATGTTGTATCTTCCATATTTGTTAATACCTGTTGTTAGAAAAGTTCACTCTCACTTAAGTCCTTTACCCCTTGTCCTATCTCTGTTCAGCTACCTTAACATTTTACCAAAGATTCAGGTTGTACTTAGTCCATTTGCTCCTTTGATTTTTTATTCTGCACTCTGCTTCCTATAACTAAGGAAACACCCATTCAGAGCTACTTTGCCTCCCAAGGACCACATCAAAGCTCACCTGTGCTATAATGCATAGAAGAAAAAAGTGACAATAGCTCAGTTTGTAACCAGCGCTACTGAACTACCCTATTAGTAACGGAGTGCTGCTTACCTGTACCTATCTTCTACAAGGATTCGGTCAAACAGGGAACTAAGCTTTATAGAAAGGCAAGTTATAAAGATGAAATAGAAGACAAAGCTGGAAGAGAAATGTCTTGCACGCTTCGGGGTAAGGAGAGAAAATGTTACCGAGGGCTTGCAGGTGATGTTTTTGGTATTTGTTTCACCAAGGGAACAGCCTGCTATCTCCTATAGAGGGAAATAAGGGCATTTATCAAAGATACATTGACCTTCATCCATGCTCTGCTGGATCACAGCTTGGAGGTGCCACCGCTCTTCATGATGGGTGATGGGACCTACTATTCCTTCTGTTACTGATTACATGGTGTGCCGAACCATGCGTGTCACCTACTCTTAAACTGGCATGCCTTTCAACGTCCTGGCTGTCAATACTTGCTGTCTCTGAGGTTCAAGTGGTGCGGAAGACAGCTTTGTTCCTGCCCCAGGACACTTTGTCCTCCTGCTCTTTCAAGGCCCCGCGGGAACATTGCTGACTCCTTCCTGTAATTGCCTACAAGTGGCAAAGCCAAAGACTCCCAAAAGCAGGGAGGCTGAATCATGCTTGGTAGGGTTTTGCTTTTTTTGGTCTCTATTCTCATTCTGTCTAGGGACTGTAAAATACAGAGATCTCTATCGGTTTAATGCTGTTAGGAAAGTGAAAGAACACGAAGGAGGACACAGAAAACAAAACGGACGGGGCAGCGGGCAGGTTGGGTGCGGTGCGTTCTCACCCACGAGTGCAGAGATTAAAGTGACTCACTGATACATCAACACTGAGGCGCGGGGAGCCTCTCCAACATTTCCAGCTAGCGAGATCATTTATTGTAGTGAAATGATTCAGTGACCTTAAGAAGCAGCCAGAGGCTCTCTCTGGAGACTGCTGGAGAGGCAGACTAATCTAATAGATGGGAAACTGCACTGAATACATCTTTTTGTGGTCTTGTTAATGATCTCAGCACGCACAGCTCATTTCAGCTCTCTGAAAATAGTTGGCAAGTTTTTCTTGAGACTTTCAAATCATTTTAGGGTTGGTACTCAGTTACCACTGAAAAGTATAAAGCATATTTTAGCTGTGTAGTGTTTAATTTCCAATGTAATTTTTGAGATCTTTCGTAACATAGGTGTCCATTTCTAATTTATTAAGGTCACCACAGAGCACCTTCCCCTAAAAAAAAAAATCCACCCTAAGGCAAAACTGGAAAAACATGGGGCATTTGGGCACAAACTGCATACAGCTTGGGGCAAAAAGAAGAAATTCAGCCAAGCAGTGGGTTTAGGTGACTTTCAAAGTTTGTTACTCCCAACTTTTACAATTCTGGAACATTTTTTAAATTTCATGTAGCTGTGCTAAATATGAAGGCACATCACGTGAAACAGGAGTTAGTAACACCCAGAACCAGCAGGTAATGTCTGCCCCCACAACAACGCGAGCACTTTATAAACATCCCTTTCAAACTTGTGCTTAGGAACTGCTGCTTCCAGCTCCCACACGATTCAAATGGGAATTTGCCCTTTGCGCACTCAGGTGACATGGCGATTCCTGAAGTTACGCTGGAGCATCTGCAGCACTGTGGGGCCCTCCGTGCCAACTCTGTGGAAACTGCTGATTTCTCAAGATCCTGAAAGTCAGACCAACCCTTCTGCTGCCTGTAGGCTACAGCAAAGCTCTGGTTTGTGTACTAACAGAGCCGGTATCAAGGAAGAAAGGGAAGCAGGAAAACTGAAAGTGGCAGCTGACTGCCCCACAGCAGGTAGGTACCGGAGGTACTTACCGGGCCTGTTTAGCCAAGGAAGAGTTCGAAGGTGGTTGGAAGTCATTTTACTTTGTGAACTTTCTCTGTACGTTGTCAAAGACAGTGACAGAAAATGGGCCAGGGCAACATGCAAGGGTTTATTGTGCATCCTGCACCTGCAGGAAGCCCTTTCCCCTCTTGTCCTCTTTTTTCCCTCCATGTTGCATAATGTGGTGGATATGATCTTAAGAGCAGATGTTTATCCCAAATCCAGCCATTTATTTGATTGTTTTCCCTAAGAAGATATTTGTTCTGAACGAGATCACTGATTCAACATATTTTTTCCTTTTGAAGAGTTTGCTGAATGGGAGCAAAAGAGGCAGCTTTCCCTGAATGAGTAACCACTTAAACTTTGCATTCCAAATAGTTTAATGTTGCTGGGTTTTTTTCACTGTTACATGACTAATAGATCTTGTAGTGGTTGCTATAGTCATGGCTGAAAAGTCCCTTTGCACAAGTTCTTTATATACAAATAAGTGAGTTTTATGGCTTAAAAAAAAAGCCTCAGTGAGCTCAGGTGTTGCCTGACGACAGCAGTCTCCACCTCTGGGATGGTTACTTGCTAAAGGCCTGATACCTGATCCCAATCACCATTTCCCACGTCCCTCAGAAAAGCTACAGGACCAGGTCTTAATGCCAGTAGACAGTATTGCCCCTTTTGTTGATGTTGTTTTTCTTTTTTTCTGTACAAAAACTTCTAGGGATTCATTTCAGTGATTTCAGTGCCTTAAGGGAAAATATGTATTAGAAATCTTGTGTGTCCCAAATATGCACAGGAGCAGCAAGATAAGATATCCTCTTTATGTGCAAGGGAATTTATAAGAGCATCTCTTGCTGATACCTATTTAAAACTTTTAAAGTACATTTTCAACAAGGAGGGGGATCAGCAAAATCAGGGTGAACACCAGCTAAGAATGGAAATCACCACTTGCAAAGGCAGAGGACTAAACCATAACCAATCCATGTGGAAAGGAGAGAGGACTCACCGGGTGAGGAAGGGGTAGTGGGAATTTGTGTCCGACTAGGGCGCAGGCAGTGTGCTTTCGAAGATGGTATGAAAACTGCTGCCAGTTACAGGCACTAGGACACTGCTATTTTAGCAGCACTCCTGAAGATGTGATTCCTCATATGGAGCTTTACAGATCAATTTGCTGCCTTTGTCAAGGTGTCAAGATCATCCTGACTTTCTCTGTCTTTCTCATTTTGTAAGAACTTCTGCTTAGCAGCCTTGAAGTTATTTGGGAAGTGTGTGTGTGTGGGGGGGAGGGGGGGGGTGTTAAAAGCAATTTTCACTTGCGTATCAACAACAATAAAAAAGGCACTTTTTGCCACAAAATTAGACTATCCCCAAAGAAGTAACTAGCTAAAATGTAAAGTTATTTTGGTCTTAGTGCTTTGGAGTGAGCTGTACAGCACCACAGGTACATTGTTTACATGAGGTTAAGGTGTATAAATAACATCACATAGTCAGCAGGAGTTCCTGCCAAACACGGGCTGTGGGCTGTGGCTGTCCCTGCAGGTTTCTGTCCAAACACACAGGTTCCCTGTCTGCTGCCGCTCCTCATTCGTTTTCTTCCTGCTCCTGGTGGCCCCACAGAGGGGAACTGGTGTCAAGGTCTGGGGTTTCAGGACAGTCAATGACAAGTCGCGATTGTTCAATGCACACCGTGCCGTACCTTCTGTCCTTGGTCTCTGCTTTTCCGTGTCAATGCCGACAGCAAGGTCCCTAGATCTGTGGGGCCAGGACCACGCTACACGGTGCCCTCCCTCCTTGCTGTCACAGCTACAAGTCTGGAGGCTTCAGTTCAGTAACAGCCTGTGCAGAAAAAGCTGTTGGGCTTCGTCTTCATGAAGGACAAATGGACAAGTGAAATGCAGAGAAAACAAAAGACAGGCTTGTCCTTCTGTGCTGATAGGAGCACAAGGTGTAAGGAAACCCAGTGATACTTATTAAACTCCCACTGCAGTTTGTGCTGCAGCGTGACAGCGGATACGTAGGCAATCGCTGGAGCGTGTCATCAGATTACCAGAAAATTGCTGCACCATGTTATTAGATATGCTGAAAACTGAACTGTATTTAGTTTCAAATGCAGGGTCCATCTTCTGAGAGGGCAGTGGTTTGTTCGGAGCAGACTCAGAACAACCTGCAACACCATGCTGCTCGTGTGGATGGACTTTCATAGCAAGGCTGGTCTGACATCCATCAAACTAAGCGGAAAGGCAGAAAGAAATTCTCCATGTCACAATGTAGTGGAAGACAGAAAAACTACAGCCAGCAGAGCTAAGTAACCTTGGCAGAGCCACCTGGTAATGCGGCCGTACAGCTCCCAGTACCTAACCGACTACATTGCTTTATAGAGACATACACAGCTTCCAGGGGGCTTGGGGTTCAGGTTGCATGAGTGCTTGACAAGGCAGTCAGTCATTCTGCAACCACGGCTCAGTCAATGCAAAACAGGGCAGACCAGCCTCAGAGCTAAAGAACAAACCAGGCATCCTGGCCTACTAGTTTTGCTGCCTGTTATTTGAAAAGGAAAAACAATTTGCAAAAGCTGTAGGTATTGTGGACACTGTATTGTGCACTCTCCAGTTAGCTGGGGGATAGGTGAGTGTGAGCAGAGAGAGAAAGCAGGGCAAGGGACATGACATGGGGAGCAACGCTGCTGTCATCACTTTTAGGAAATTCATCTTGTTAGCATGTGAGGACTTTAGCTGCAGTACAGTCCCTTGCATTTTTAGAGAACAAGGTGTTGTCTTGCACCATTGGATTATTTTATTGGAGTTACAGGTGTCCTAATATGGATCCGTGTTGCCAGTGAAACAAGGTCTGCAAAGTGCCTACCACAGCTAGGACCAAGAAGGACCAGGAGAAAGTGTGTGTGTCGGGGGGTGCACAGGCATTTTGTCAAGGAAAGCAAACCTGTGGGTGACCTCCTGCCCATGGGGATGTTGCAGGTGTCAGACACCAGCTCAGAAGCTTGAGAAACTCAGTTGTGCACCCCGCTCCTATCTGAGATACGATAGCAAAGGACATTCAAAACTCATAAGAAGGTAGATTTTTTCAAGACAGTCTTGAGAAAAAAATAAACTTAGAAATGCACTAATGTATTAGATGGACATCGGATGAGAAAAGAGCATGTTGGTCATAATTTTTGCAAAAGAGGCAATAATTACCACCTCATCAGTACAGGCAGGGACTGCCCATGCAGGTGGACATACCTGTCTGTTCGGCTTGTTTCCAGTTCCCATAAGGCAGAAGTGTAATCTGGCACTCCCCAAACTGGAAAAGACCTGATCTTGTGTCACTGTTACAATTTCCACTGATGCTGAGCTCAGCCCAACTGGAAGAGTAGCTATGCTTTCTCAGGAGTAAAGCAACCTATGCACTGTTGCAAAAGCAAGCAACCAGAATGAAACTTGGTTTCTCCCACAAGGTGCTCCTTTCAGTTGCCCAGGCTATGGAAAAGTTCCTCTCATTCTTGAATGTAAGGCAGACAAAATTAGTTAAAGGTTTATAATTCTACGTGAACACTTGAGTCTGTGAGACAATGCAGTCTGTAGAAAAGGGAACACAGTGTACGTGTAGGATCACCACAGGAGCTAAATATACACATATAAAACAGTGGCGGTTCTGAAGTTAGAGCATGATTAACTGATAAGAATTTATTTTGGAATTACCTGCAGCTGAGGATGGATTCAGTAGATATGATACTCCACCTGACCCTGGAGAAAGGCAGAGAGTGCTGTCAGAGATACCAGAAATGAGTCTGTTCCTACAATGTGAAAATTAGAATGCATATTGCAACAACAGAGAGGGAACAAGGAAAACAATAATCATAGCGACATACCAAATTCCTGTTCTGAAGCAGATGGACATGAAAGACAACTCATTTAGCAATTAGACATTCTTTAAATCACAAAAGGGAAACCTACAGAATTGTAAGGAAGAGAAAAGCACCACATTCAATAGCAAGTGTCAAACCATAAAATGAGATTTTGCATGCGTGTGATGTTCATGCCAGGCAGAACAACAAAATTAAACGTATTTGCACCAGGTGCAAAGACAAGATGAGAAACTGAATGCCAGATCAAGATACAACACGAATGAATGAATGCACTAGGCTATGAAGACTAGCAAAATAAAAAAGCAGAATGGCCATAAACTGAAGCCATTTTTAAATTACATTATAATACTGCCACTAAGATATTGTAATTTTTAAGCATAAGATCCACAAAAGGCATTCAAACTAAAATGTTAAGTAATCCATAGAAGCCAGTGATTTCAACTAAAGCAGTTGAATTCATTATCTTAGTGGGAAAAAAAAAGAGGAATTATAGTTTATACAGTCAGCAATATGCATAAGTTAAATCAAAATTTTATCCAGACCTAAGTCCACCACACCATCCCAATATTAATGCTGTACGATATTACCATGATGGTTTTGCATTTGTGGATGAGCTACCATGAATTTTACCTCAGGAAGCAAATATGATGTCTAGAACATCACATGTTTTGCAGTGTGTCTGATACATTACAAGAAAAAATTAGAGAGATCAATAAAGTTAATAGAAAGCTAGACTTCACTACCAAAGCATTAGAGCTCACAGCTTTAATAAAGAGCCACTGAAAAATAAAGTGAAACATCTATTTGCATACACTCAAGCACCTCAAATGGATGATTAAAAAGAGCTCAGGCCCTAAACCTTTAACTGGAACTATGTTCTTAATGTGGCAGAGAAAGATATGTTCCTAGCATTCAATGCTAAAACACTGCCATGGGGACAAAAAAAAAAGATCTTAATAAGTTATTCATACTATCCTGTTCATTTTCTCTCCTCTCTTCTGAAGGGAGATGCTCTCCCTTCTCTGAAGGGGAGAGAGGTTAAAGAGAGCATCTGTCATTCATTTATTGGCCAGCCCAACCCAAACCACAATAAAGCCATGCAACTATCAGCTATCAGCCGAGAACACCGCTTGGGAGCTAACCCACAAGTGGACAAATAATCAGTCCCAAGAAGAGGGACTGAGAGGCCTGGCAGAGATATTTACTGTATGTGATACAAGTGTGTGGACATGAAGTTCATGTGGCAGACCCTTTGGCAAATCATGCCCACAACCACATCCTGGCTGGAAAGAGCCAGGGAAGTAAATAGAAGATGAAAAATGAGAATATTGCAACTGGCTGAAGTATCATTCACTTGACACAGAGGGAAAACTGAGATGATTGCAAGCTGTTGAGTTAGAGCAGTTCAAGAAATTACCATCCCATCAGCAGGATTTTAATGTCCACTTAGTAAGGTGGTACGATGGTCTGTGTGCGCATCTCTGTTCTGTGCAATACAGGCAGACAATACACAGCACCTCCCAAGCGGTCTGACCAAGCCACCCTGAGACTCTCTACTGAGCAGTGACCTAACCCCATGAGGGCAAAAGTGATGCAAACTACATATTTGTAGCCTGACACAAAAAAAAAGAGTCCAAGGCATTCATCAGTGCTTGAGCTCTGAGGTGAATTTCAGGCTAATCTGTCTGGTTTATAATCTATGGTGTAGACGTGTCTGTCCTATGTGATGTGACCATCAGAGAACCCTGCAGAATATGTCATTTAAGACAGCCCTTCTAGAAAAAAAAGATGTCTGGCAGCGATAGGAAATTAAACTTTTAAATAAAAAAGAAAATTCAAAAAGCGTTCAGTGAATGTGACTGAGGCAGCAAAGCTTGAAGAACTACACTACCTACAACTGACTTCTTCTCCAGAGCAGTCCATAATTCAGAAATATGGTAACTGAACAAAAATGTGAGACCATCAGCTGGTTCTGATATTAAGGGCATTAACAAGATCAGTTTCAAGAAAAGAATTGAAGATAAACAAAGGACAAACAAAACAAATGAAGGATTTAAAAATACTTCCATCTCAAAACGCGTCCATCTTTCTTTCAAAGAGCCAGACCGCAGGGGAGAAGCTTTCACTTTTGGATACTGAACGGTGAAGACAGCATAAGCATTTCAAATGATGTTGAATACAGAGACAGCCAACTTGAGGATACATCAGGGCCATCTGGGAACAAAAGCTTGTCTCCAGAAAATGAGCAGCATCCCCAGTGTACTTTTGCACAGGCCAAAACTGTCTTCTCATTACAAATGACATGTCTATTTGTAGTGAGTTTATGCTCCACGTCTGGGA
Organism: Pluvialis apricaria; assembly: GCA_017639485.1. Lineage (NCBI taxonomy): Eukaryota > Metazoa > Chordata > Aves > Charadriiformes > Charadriidae > Pluvialis > Pluvialis apricaria. The sequence goes on from CM030009.1 coordinate 103,399,649, forward strand.
GTTTAATCATATTACTTCATCCTGCTGCCACAGTTGATCAAATAGCAAGGCTAACCTGGAAGATAAAATTGTTATTTTAAAGTTTATAGAATGTATTTGAAAAAAGAAAAAAAAATGTTAGGCCGATGTGGAGAAATATGCCTCAAGGAGTATCAGCAGCACCTTGGTATAATAGAGTTGTCATCCAAACATGCATGTTCCTTGGTTCCTGTGGTGCAGCAACATGCAAATCTGCAGTGATAAAAGGGGGACTAAAGAAGGATGAGAGGCTTGCAAAGGCCAACGCCTGCAGTGGAGGAGAGGCAGGAGAGCTCCCATCAGCACGGAGAACCTTTCCTTGTCAGGGAAAACCATGTACTTGAAGGCAAGGTGCAAAGGCAGCCACGGAAGATAGTGAAACACACGCTGTTGGTAGGACATGTAACTCAGCCCATGTAAAGGGCCACCGACTGCACCTGGGATCAGTTAAAGTTTGTCATCACTGAAAGATGACACCAAAGAGAGAGCAAGGAAGACTGATGGGAGCACTGACAAAAGCACCCTCTTCATGTGGTGGTAAAACAATACAAGAAAGGCCCCTGATCTGGTGACCGCTCAGTAATAGCCTACATCCACGTGATCCTGCTGTCAGGTACTGTCCTTCGGCAGAGCCTGGCGGCCAAACACAGCAGTGGGCAACCTCCGCAGCAAGACAGCTGCTTTCCCCAGGCGCTCCTCTGCAGGGCTGCACAGCCCTCTCCAGAGCGTGAGCCTGAATGCAAGAAGGTTTTTAGGGCTCCGGGGCTTTTTCCAGTCCTTGATCTCTTGGCGTAGATGACTGCTGAAGAACTCCTGACACCCATCTGTGGTTACAGTCTGGAAGACTGTCATTCAAAATAAGAGCTTGCAGATTATATTGAATTAATTTAACCTGTGGGGTCATGTAAATTGATAATATACATAATCTCTTTTAAAAATTCATAATCCTTTTCCTAAGTGGTCAACACCAAGTACTTCTAAGGAAAATAGAAGAAACTCCTAATCCTTGCTAGTTAAAAATTTCCAGAAGCCATAAAATATAAGCCTTAATATCTCTTTCTAAAGGTATTCTATTTCAGATGTTACACAGGTATAAGTACTAAATAACGGATCTTCAAATGTTATTTCCTATGTTTTTGATCTCTTTTTCTGTCTTGCCTAGTGTTCAACCTTCATGACATACTACAGCAATACCAGTAGTGATGCTGTAGCACAAGAGTCTAAAGAAATAAGTGGGGCAAGGCTTGTAGGGAGAGGAAATAGCTTTCATTAGACAAACTGATGCTAATTATATAGTGAATGAAAAACACATTTCTTTTTGCCTCACTTTTGAATTTGCCAGTTGTTTTCACTCTGTGCCCCTGGGCTCTTGGGCGCTTAAAGAATGAGAAGCACCCCCTCCACAGCCTTCTGTATTTTAGGTCATTTTTATAGTGCCCTTCCTTATACGTCTCTTTTCTAGAGGTGAACAATCCCGGTTTTTATGGATTTCCTATGCCCTGAGCCCTTTCTCTTTCTGGGAACGACTGGTCTTTTTGCACAGTATCATAAGTGAAAAATCAGTGATGGTCTGTGAATTGGTAATACCATAGTTTATTGTGTGGCTCTTCGCTACAGTCTTTCTGCATTCCAGCAGCCTGGTGGCTTTTTGCCTGACACCTTGTGTTTGTGGAACTGCCCACATGGATCCCCCAGCTACTTCCATGAGTTAACTGAGAGCAGTTCTGTAAGAAAGGTAAGTACTTCTAAACATGAATTATTTTGTCAGGGTGAAATATAAGTTCATTCTTCTAATTAATTCAGATGTATTTTTGTAATCTGTGCATTTTTTTTCTCCCTTTGTGTTTTCTTCCCTTCCAGATCAACAAATATATTAAACATTGGACCGAAACCAGGCTCTTGCTACACTCTGCTGCTTACCTTCTGTATCAATAAGCATTTACAAGAAATAAGAGAATGAGAACAAACCAAAGGGCAGGAGAAGAACTGGATTACTTTCACTGTTTTTGAAGCACAACGAATTACACCACATTCCAGTGCCAAATAGAGGTGCCACTGACATCCACCCTTAATATAATAATTCCCTTTTTTCTTACATGTATTTTTCCAAATCAAAATAATTCTGTATTGACATCTAAATTTTCACTTTTTACCTAGGAGGAGCAGAACAGTTTGTTTTGGGGAAGGGAAGGGAGGGGAAGGGAAGGGAAGGGAAGGGAAGGGAAGGGAAGGGAAGGGAAGGGAAGGGAAGGGAAGGGAAGGGAAGGGAAGGGAAGGGAAGGGAAGGGAAGGGGAAGGGAAGGGAAGGGAAGGGAAGGGAAGGGAAGGGAAGGGAAGGGAAGGGAAGGGAAGGGAAGGGAAGGGAAGGGAAGGGAAGGGAAGGGAAGGGAAGGGAAGGGAAGGGAAGGGAAGGGAAGGGAAGGGAAGGGAAGGGAAGGGAAGGGAAAAGAAAGAATATTTCAGACTTTACTATTTATAAAGCTGCTACACTTTAGTAATAATTAAAGCTACACAAGTAACAATCAGAAATTTAATATGCCACATCACCCTGTAATTATTGCTCAAAGTTTTTGCTACTATTTCAGCCTTTGCCTGCAAGTAGCTAAATATGTATGATTCTCTGTAACTTCATTTTTTGTGCGTATTATTATGAAATTATCTGTCTTTCATTAATCTTTAAGGTAAGATTTGATTATTGTTTTATCTCTATCAGTATAACATAAAAGAAGAAATATTCTGTTTTCTCTAATAAGAATAAATTAAAAATAAATTTTGAAGCCATCTTATTTTGAAAAGTAATTTTAAAAGCAATGAAAGTATCATTTTGAGTTATGTAACAAATCATTTTGCGTTTTAGGGCACACAATAGTCAAGGGTCATTTGTTTAGTGTATTCAACTCAATTTTCCAATGCAGCTCATATTTTGTTTGTCCTGACTTTACTATCTCCATCTTCATTGTAGTGCAATATGAAAATATATGAAGACCTAACGTTTCTTACAGCCATTTGTATTTCGGAGTAGTGATGTTCCCTTCTCTGGTTTAACATCTTATTTGAATCTGCGATGGGTTAGTTGCCCTCCAAGGACCAGCCTCAGCTCAAATTCCTGAGCGCACTGGTGCTGAGTACCAGGCACCCCTCTGTGGCGTCTTTTTCCATGGGGGATGCTCTGCCACAGCCTTCTTTCTCCCCCACCGCCACAGCCTGAACCACGAAGTGGGGTGGTGGGGCTCTGCCTGCACTGCCAGAGCACCGTTCAGCCAAATGTCTCAAGTGCTCCGCAAATATCTGCAAACTTGCTTTAGAAGTGATAATATAACATGAGAAATTAAGATCACAGGTATTTTATAAATAGGTAAACTAAGGACATGAAAGCTAAGTCACTTTCCAAGGGCCGTGCATATGCAGAGCTGGAAATAACAATAAAATAAATTATGCTTCATAAAGTCTATGAAATAGAATCTCATCAAGTAGATTTTATTTCTCCCACTACTCAGTAGTCTTTAACAAATGCTTAATTGGCATACATTACAGTGACCTCCCTCAAACCACTGAAGCTTTCCCAGTTTCCAGAAAGAAAAAAACTGGCCTGTTCATTTTCTGGTTCACCTTTTCGCTCCTTGCAAAAGGAAACAAACCCCAAAACTTTTTTATGCGTGGGATCCCTGAGGATATGGTATTAAGCTTGGCTGGTACTGAAATTCAGAGTAGAGCAACTGCCTGCTTTAAAGCTTTCAGGCAAAAACTGTTGGTTTTAACAAACATACCTTGGTGGGTTTTTTTTACTTCAGCCTGCTGTTGAGATAGGAAAATGCGGGCAGCCCAACCTTCTTTTCTACGCTTCCCTCATGCAATTGGTTAACCCTCAGAGATGCCAACAATAGTTGAAATGGTTGAGCGCCATTTCGTCTGAAATGGTGTAGCAGTCCCCTCTTGCTGCTCACCTTTGTCATGTGCAGTGCGTGAAATATCTAATGGGTACGCGGCGACTCAAAGAGACCTTAGCAGCCGCTGAGCTGTTCAATCAGTTTGGCTCTGGAAATATTGAGCCAGAGTCAGGTCAGATGTGCGAAGAGCCTACAAGCAGAGTTACATGACTATAAACTTGGTGTGAGAGGAGACCGAGCAAAACAAAACAGATGACAAAAGCACAATTTGCTTGCTGTTAACGATGCCTCTATAACATCACAGGCTATCTCTAACCTATATTTTCCACTGCATTGCCGGCTTGCAAAACTTTTAATGGAACAAGTTTTTCTGGCAGAAGAACATTGATTTTTATCTTTAATGAGCAGGCTCTCTATCATTTAGCTTCAGGAAACAGCTTCCTGGTTGTAAACCGCTTTGAGAGTGCTGACAGTCAGTCAACTTCAAAAGCAGCCAGGAGAAACTTTCTCGCGAACATTGGGAAGGAATTAAAAAATGCTGAAAGGTGCAGATGATGCTGTTATGGAGCAGGAGGACTCTGCTTCCCGACATGGAGATATGACAAGTTGGGATATCAATGACATCAAACTTCCCCAGGTATGTGTCTGTGTCTTAGAAATGTATCCAATTCTGACCAGTCATCTCCATTTCACTGCTGATCTTAAATGCTTTCTCAGTTATCTATGCCTCATTGCCTTTACTCTCTTTGCCACCTTGATGGGTGGGACAGTGTTTTACTGAAAAGCCAGAAAATATTTAGCAAATATTGAAGTTTCCATGCATTTTTCCTTAAACGTATTATTGAAAGAGCTGCTGATTGATACATGAAAAATAGCAATGCTGCAGGTGCGTTGCCTTTCTAGTCCACCGATGGATGAGTTGCAGAGAAAGCAGGGGAAAAAACCCTATCTCCTGCTGTGGGTGCTCAATGAGAGATGTCTAGGACTTGCTTTTTGCCCTGGGTAGTAAGTGAGCACAGGACTCACGACAGCCTTGCAGCTCTGGGTGCTCAGCCTTGCTGCAGACCGGGCTCCAGGCAAGCGGGCTGGCTTTCCACATGGAGGCAACACTCCTTTCACGAGCACCTAGGAAAAGCTTGTTTCGTGTTTGCAGAGGTTTGCTGACAGGCAGAATCGTGACCTTTCCCTCCCTCAGTCCTTTTCTAGTCCTCTTACTTAAAAATTTCAACCGTGCTCTCCACTGAAAGCCCACAGCACCCTGCACTCCGTCATCTCCCTGTCCCTCACCTCAGCATATTCGTGCCAGATTCCTCCCGCTCTGGGCCTTCAGCATCCAGCTCTGCCTTTCACCTCCCAACCCTGTCTTCTTACCTGATCCCAGTGTCCTCCTACTACACCACTGCTGTTTGCCCAAAGCCTCCATGTCCCAGGCTGCCTCCTTCCCTGCCCTCCACCCCAAGGTCACCTTCACTTTCAGCCTGGAGGCTTCCTCCACACCCTTCCCTGCACTGTCCGATGGCTCCTGGGGAAGCACGGGGGGGGGTCTCTTCTCAGTTGATGTTCTTGCTGCCATAATGGCTCTCAGTGGCTGGGATGGGTAATCTCAAGGAAATTCCTATTAAGTTTTTGTACCCCTACAAGACCTTTTCTCTCAAAACCATCAGCGGGAATGTCAGGTGCTTTACAGTTTACTGCATTTTGCTGTGTTGACTGTACCCACTGAGGTGATCTGTGGTTGGTCCTTTGTCTTTTCTTTCATTGAGTTTTATTTTTATTGTTCCTTACAGTGTTGTTGTCTTTGAGGATTTTTTTTCTGCTTAGTCCATAGCAGTGGGGAAAAGAAAAAAATTACCAAGATGTTATTTGTTTTGGACTTCAGAAAAATCCCTGTGGAAGTCTTTCATGGCACTTAGGTCAAAAAGAACCAAAGTCCAGAACTAAAGACCTACAAATGTGGGCAGAGTCTCAGTTTGATTCAGTATTTGCCCTTTTTCCAGTGAGTCCAGCCAAATCAAGCCAAATGATTCAGTGTAATGCTGCTGTTCATGGCCTGAAAGGCAAAGCAGGATCTCTGCCATGAGAGCTAACCGAAGTTAGTCAGGCAGTGACTGCTGCCTGAGAGGAAAGCATCTGCCATTTTATGTCAGGCCCCCTACCTTTCTCTCCTGGGGAGGTCCTGCACTGAGCTGGACCTGTGGGTGAGTTAGAACAACCTCCTGGCCAGGATTTCTTGATACTTTGGGGCTTGCAGGGAGCCATGGGGAGCTGTGTGTTTTCCAGCTTCTCTCCACTGCTCCCTCCTACCAACCAGCATCACCTGCCGGGATGCTGGGGTAACCCAAGCTAGAGGACACCTAGCAGAGGACCAGGTCTGCTGGCCTCTGGCTTTTCTTTCCCAGCCTAAAATGTGGCTTGCTTTGATCTCTCCACAGGACGTGAGACAGATAGACTGGTTTCAAGAATGGCCGGATTCCTATGTAAAACATATCTATAGCTCAGAGGATAAAAATGCTCAGAGGCACCACAGCAGCTGGGCAATGAGAAACACCAACAACCACAACTCTCGCATCTTAAAGAAGTCCTGCCTCGGGGTGGTGGTCTGCAGTAATGACTGCTCGACCTTGGATGGGAGAAAGATCTACCTAAGACCAGCCATATGTGATAAAGCCAGGCAAAAACAACAGCGTGAGTATGAAGGTGTCTGTTCATTGTATGGCAGTTCACAAGTGAACACAACATAAAAGAAAGCCAAGTAGAGGATGTCTTTTGAATTATAAAACCTTCCTGCTGCCATTCCTTATATTCAAATGCAACTCTTGATTTTGGAACAGTGCATTTTACATTTCTTAATGTTGGAGGATGAGTTGTTTGCGTGTTTGTTTTCTTTTTGGTTTCTTTTTTAATCTCTATTTCTGATGGTTAGGGATTGATTCCCAGCCTTCTCAGGCCCATGAGTGAAGCTACTGAGAATGCTGTGCAGTGCAGGCAGCTTCCTGCTGTGCTCTTCCTGCTGACCCGAGTGTTGGCTTCATTATTGCATGGGCCCAAGAGTAACTCAGGAAAGCCTTGCAGGAAAGAAGTTACTTATAAACTATGATGACTGGAAAACAGGCCTTGTAGTCATGTCATTGGAGCAAGACAATGCAAATAGAGAACATGAGCTGCACGCATATTTTTAACGAGACCGTTTCAAACAATTGTTGATTGCTCAGTAGAGCTAGCACATACTGATTTCTGGATCTGATGAACATTTTGGCTAAAGAAAGGTATTACTTAAGCACTCACAGAAGTCAGAGTGATGTCCTCTAGAAAAATCAGACAAGAACACATATGACATTCCAGACACTGCCAAGTTAAAAACAACTACAATCGACCATGAAAATAAATGATAAAATTATAATAAAGCTATAATATAAATACTTTTTGCCAGTTGTATTTAATAATGGAACAGAATAAAGACAATTAGTAGTTTGTTTATATTGATCTTTGCTTACATTTGGAAGTTTTTTGTGTAGTTTTTCTCAGTGTGGTTTCTGAGCCCCTAACCAGAAGTGGGAATCTACCACTGATGAACCATTGTATCACATGGGATTCATCTGATTGGTGTTTTACAGAAAATATTTCCCACCATCTTTGCTCCAGGGAAATCCTGTCCAAACTGCAGTGGACCCCTGCGGCTGCTTTCCTGCCGAGGCCATGGTGGTTACCCAGTTACCAACTTCTGGAGGCATGAAGGTCGATTCATATTTTTTCAGGTTGGTGTAAAATCACCTTACATTATGCAAGTTAATCTTAAAATTGTTTTTTGAGATTGATTAAGGACATTTTTTGTTCCAACAAATAAAGGTCATTGAATATGACAAGGCCAAATGACTATAAGGAGAAAACCTTTCACATGAGTAGATGAGTTCCTAAGCAACCTGATCTAACTCTGAAGTTAGTCCTGCCTGAGCAGCAGGTTGAGCTAGACCTCCAGACGTCCCTTCCAACCTAAATTAGCCTATGCTACCAAGATTTTACTGCATATTATATTTTTCATTTAGGCTCCCATGAAAACCTGTTCATTTTGAAACACTTTGCCTCAAGTACATAGGAACCAACGAATCCTCAAAAAGTCAGAAATCCCGTTATCGCAACCTCTTCTCCAAGGCACCACGCATAAGCACGAGGCTATCTGAGAGCGGGAAATAGTTGTGCCCAAGGGACTGTCTATGGAAAATGCCACCTGTGCATTATATGTAACTTATATCTGGAAAACAGTGTATGCAAGTGTTTAAATAATGGGCACTATTCCTGAAAGCTGTAATCCTAGTTTAGTACCATAACCACCGAGCTGTCTCCCGTTTTCCAGTCTTTCACTTATGTGCAAGATAAATAAAATTCTCTGTGGAAGCTAATGGAAATGAATGTTCTGATTAACATGTCTAAAGGGTGAGAAGAATGGAAATGACTGCAGGGACACTGTAGCCAGGCTGCAGAAGATCTTGTGGCTTCAACTGGGGCTCTAGTGTGGGGACTCTCTTCTGCACATGAATGTGGTGCACTGGTTTTATATTTCAGAGAATTTCTACCCCATTGCGCCTAAACTGAGATATGTTTGTTACTTGAGCTCACATTAAATAAGTCTTATTAAATAAAAGCATTAAATCAGGCTGTATATGTGGATTTGGCCTGTGCTACAAATTCCGCTCCCTTAAGATTAATAACAAGGTTATTTCTAACTTTAACATATCATAATTCTTTTCTAAAGTCCAAAGGAGCTCATGATCATCCACGTCCAGAAACAAAAGTAGAAGCAGAAGCACGAAGATCAATCCAAAAAGCTCAGACAGCTTTTTCTCCAGCTTCTCCAAGATTAAAAAGAGTCCGGGAGGTTGAGGTAACTCTTATTATCAATCAATGAAATTGTGGGGTCAGTGATTCATGGTTCAAGGCACGGTGGAGGCTGCCTGGGCTTTGGGTCTGGGTGGGAACAGGCTTTACATCTCCGCATTCTGCCTCCCCGTGATCAGGCCAAGAAGGAGCAGGGCTGTCCTGAGCATCCTGCTCTGCTTATCACTGTCATACACTGCCAGCAGCCCCCACCTGGAGCCTCTTTGGGCCTGGTGGCAGCAGGGGATTACATCTGTACTGGTAAACAAAGCAGGGCCAGCTGGCAGGCTCATGCACATCACTATTCACATGGTGCCTGCCATGGATTTGGCCAACACTAACTCGTGCTCACAGACGAAATACCCTGGCACATGTCAGGATGTCAGCATGTGCCAGGGACCATTCCCTGGAAGGATTTTGGACAAGGCTGCATCAGGTTTGGATCCCTTCACTGTACACAACTGGCTTTGAACCCACCTGTGCCCCTACGTGCTGTCATTGCTACAAGCCACAGGCAATAAGAATCTCAAGTTGATGCTGCGAAAAATAGCCCCTGGTGGGCTGCAACACGGCCGTTGCATCATTTCACTTCAGGCCCAGAGGTCTCCCAAGGCCAGGCTGTAGTGTGGACACTGCCAGGCCATGCCTTTTTGTCCCTGTTACCAACGACAGTCCCTGGCCTCATTTCATTTAGCAGCATGAACATAGCTTTAGACCCCTAGCTCTTTCCTTCTTTAAAGGCAAGAGTTGCCTTTAAAAGAATTTCCTGCAAGTTCTTTGTTAGTGCTGCTCCACAAATTAAATTATTTACAAAGAAATCTGGGAATAAAATAATTAGATATTTAGTCTAATCAGTATTGGCATTGAAGGAGAATAATAGAAGGATTTAATTGGATTTAACTTATAGTATTGATTGCACCACCCCATGAGAAAATTGTAATGAACAAACACTTGAAAACTGGAAAATACTTCTGGCAATAAGATTCATGTATGCACATACACATACACACACACTGTATGCTATTTTACTATAGAATACAATATATAACATTACCTATATGACATATATATATATAAAAATAACATTACCTGTATTTTTTTAATATATATATATAACATTACCTATATGATATGCCTATTATAGACTGCGTATGGTATCTTGACAAAACAAACTTGTTATTAACAAGGAAAATCCAGAAACCCTTACTCCTTCTTCCTCCAGTCCCGCAACCTTTACTCAAGAAAACCCAGTTACTTCAGTAGCAGGCCTGGATCATTTTATTCACAGACTTAATGTCCATCAGGGAGAGAGATGGTCTCCTGCAGGACAGCTGCTCCTGAGCAGGATTTGGCCACCTGCAGACACTCAAGGGCTGTGAGGGCACCCTCAGGTGCAGGAGGCACTGCCCCACCCTTGGAAACACGGAGACAGTGGGAGGTTGTGTTTTCTCCACATTGACATATATGTTCTGAGGTCCTCCACTGATGTGGAGGAGGTGTCATGGAAAAGTGAAGGCACCCTCCATCTCTGCTTATTCTCCCTGGGTTTTGCCAGGGTAGATAAGGGGAAGGTGCATCACGTCTGTGTGATGTGCCTCATTTGCTCTCCTGGTCTCCAGGAGGCCTTTGAAGGCAGAAGAGTGCTTTGAAAGACTTGCAGAAGCACGTACATTAAAACATCAGCTCTGCTGGGTATGGAAACACTTGTGAAAGCATTTACAGAGATCCCATGGACTGCCATGTGCCTGATGGAGGGAACCGGGTAGAGCAGTGAGGCTGTCTCCAGTGACCTTCCTTGCAAAGGCTGTGTTACACGCAACTGTACACCACCAGTCTTCACATGCAGTTTGTCTTTTGATGTGCTAGAGGTGGTGCATCCTCCCCAGCCCAGTGTTTGGGATAGTAATCAATGCCCCTTCAGTTACAGACAAAAGCGATAATTGGGCTGGGTGGGGGCAGACTTCTTAAATGGATGACATGGGCAAGCAGGGGATCCAGGAGTCCAAGAAGAAGATTAAAAGAGTGAACAGACGAAGTTAAACCCATTTGAATGGAATATGAATTTAAGAGCTGCAGCAATTTCTACTGGAAATACTCGGGAGTACACTAAAAAACAGAGCTCATGAGTGACTCTCATGGAGACACACTGACTTAGGATGGGACAGTCAGAGAGTACGGGATGGTCTGGTGGTGGCCTCATGACACAAGCGCCTGGGAACATGAGCATAAGAAAAAGGAGCTGAGCCACTGGGTAAATCTCTAACAAATACAGAAACAATTATTTTCGTATCACTGGTTTAATTCTGTCCCCATGAACACTAAAATAGTCCTCACCCAGGAAATATTACTGAGTCATGTGGCTTTTTTTTTTTTTGGTATTCCTATTCTGCCAAGACTGGCTGCGATACAACTAACTCAGGAGTCTGACTAGACATGTAGAACCTATGTTGCTGAATCGGCAAAAAGTCCTCTGAAAAGATTCAATTTTATGTGCTCACAAGAGACCAGGGAGGAGAAATTTGGAAAAATGTATGAGCCCAAAATAGGGCAAGTGATACATAGGATGTTTTCTCTGTGGCGTCAGTGGGTCTTTAGGGGAAGGTGGGCTGGGTCCTACATCAGGTTATTGGAATTTCTTCTCATGGTGAGTGGAGAACAGCTGAAAGGAGCTTTGCTACTCCAGCAGTCAGCAAAATCACTATAATTAAATGGATGAAAAAGCAGAATAACAAAGAAGAGAGACCTGTAAGTACTCATCAGCAATGATAGCACAGAATGAGTGTTCGGAAAGGAATTAAAGTTTGCAAAATTATAATCCAATAATTAGGGCAATTAAAGAAGTTGTGAAGTATCCAGAACAAAAGACCCAGAAGACTAATTCTTATGTGCTGCTCCCTCCCTGAATGAAAATTCTGTTTGTGGGGTAAAAATATGTAAAGATAGGAAAAATTATGAGTTAGAAATAGAAGTAGAGTCTTGAAAAGTTGAAGCACAGTATTGTAGTGAAAAGATCACTTCAAAACAATCAGTTTGAAAACATCATACTTAGCTTTTCCAAACTCCATAGGAAAGAAATAAATTCTGTGGTGTCAAATGTATTAGTATAATTTCATTTTCAGGGGCTTCTACAGCATATGCTGGCAGGGCTGTGAATGCGAGGTCTAACAATTCTTTCAGCATAAAACAGTCTTTGGGCCAAAACTGGTGAAACAAACCCAGAAATGTGATCTGGGAGCCCTGTTTGGGTTCCCCCCAAAGCCCACTGGCACTAGCCTACAAGGAGGCTCTGCTACGGTGTCTGCTTCGTTATCTGTGTTAATTGAATGCATTCGTGAGGGTCTCATACAGGGTGGTTTTTATTTCATGCTGCTAGAGTACACCGTGTTTGACTAAACCATGCCTCGCTTTCCCAAGTCTCTGACAGGTGCAATGCCAACGCGGGAGGCTTTGCCTTTGCTCCTTTCCAAGCCAGATGCTTACCCGCAACCTGCTAATTTCGGGGGACATTTAAGCAAAAGTTTCCGGGAGCCCACGCTGGGCAGCTGCACTGAGCGGCCGCCATTCTCAAAGGCAGCTGAGGAGGACGGAGGCTCTGGAGAGACGCCGACCTGGAGCAGGAGCCTGTCCCTCGGGAGGACCCCCAGCGCCGGGAGACCTTGCAGCAGCCCTGCCATCCTGCCCTGCCCAGCCCCTTCCCCCCGGCACTGCGCCCACCCCACCAGCCACCACCTCCTGCCGGTGACGAAGGGTGGCCATGACACCTTCAGGCCTAACGCTGGCCCTTCGGGGGACGAATCCTACCAGGGGAAATCCCTTCCAGCCTACAGCGGCAGCTGCCTCCCTCCGCCGCCCTACCCTGCGCCTCAGGGAGGCCCCTGCCCCATGGCCAGCGGGGCACACCACCACCGTCAGCTCTCGGCACCTCCGAGGGGAAGCCAAGGAGACAGGGGCGAGGGAGGGTGCCATACGGGTCTCAACTACTGCCACGATGACATGTTTTTTAACCTTTACCCCTTACGGTGACCAGGTTTAAAAGTCCTCTCTCCCCCCTCCTCTGGCAGTGGGCCTAATTCTCCGTCCCTGTTGATATGCAGATGTGAAAGTGCTGCCATGCCAATTACCTCTTTAGCTCCTCTTGCAGGCCTCAGGAGGGGCTTTCATGCCTGGTCTTTGTTCTTTTTTTTTTTTTTAACTGTTATATTTTCCCCCCACTATTTCATTGATCTAATAAAAGGTATTGGCTCTTCTTACAGACTACCTCGCTGCCATTCTGGTTTGGTGGCATTTCAATCCCCCTTGATATTCAGTTTGTTCAAGCCTGTGGGACTGTGGAAGGTGCAGATGGATGTGGAAGGACCACAGCTGCCATGTGTGACCCTCTGTACTCTTTCAGCTTCTTCAGGCAGTGATCTAAGTCCCTCCACTGGACCAGCCCTGCGAACGTATTGTATAGAGTCATCACAGAACAGTTTGGGCTGAAGGGGACCTTCAAAAATCATCTAGTTCAATCCCTCTGCCATGGGTGGGGACATCCTTCACTAGATCAGGTTGCTCAAAGCCCCATCCAACCTGGCCTTTACAACTACCAGGGACGGGGCACCCATAACTTCTCTGCGCAACCTGTTCCAGTTGTCTCACCACCCTCCTAAAAAAATTTCTTCCTTAAGTCCAATTTAAACCTACCCTCTTTCAGTTTAAAACCGCTGCCCCTTGTCCTATCCCTACAGGCCTTGGTAAAAAGTCTTTCTCTGTCTTTCTTATAAAACCCATTCATATATCGAAAGGCTGCAATAAGGCCTCCCCAAAACCTGCTCTTCTCCAGGCTGAACAACCCCAACTGCCTCAGCCTTTATTCATAGGATAGGTGCTCCAGCCCTCTGACCATTTTCGTGGCCTTCCTATGGGACCGCTCCAACAGGTCCATGTCCTTCTTATGTTGGGAGCTCCAGAGCTGGATGCAGTACTTCAGGTGGGGTCTCACCAGAGTGGAGTAGAAGGTCAGAATCACCTCCCTGGACCTGCTGGCTACACTTGTTTGGATGCAGCCAAGGATTCAATGGACTTTCTGGGCTGCAATTGCACACCGCCGGCTCATGTCCAGTTTGTCATCCACCAGTATCCCTAAGTCCTTCCCTGCAGGGCTGAACCCAGTTTCACACATGAGTATGTTCAAGGTGCTTTGCTGCTTTTTCAAGCCACTTGATTTCTTTCATTGCAGACTGTAACAAATCCTTCAGCACCCTTTCCATACATCACGCCCTTTTCTGACCACTACCGTAAGCTATATTTCGGCAGGAGCTTTCAGTTCTGTAGAGCTGTTTTAAAAAGTAGGGTGCCAAATATGAATTTTCTCACCTGAATTTAGTGGCCAGCTCACAGACCTTCAGCAAGGATTTCTTTCTTTTCCCATAAGTCACGTCTGCATGACTTTCCTGCATGTCTAGCCTCTGCTGCTCTCTGGACTGGATTTCAGGGGCCACTGGCCCTCACCACACTGAGGGAGGCACTGACACACGTCCCCGCTACCACGTCTGCAAGGGAGAGCTGAGGGATGTCAGGTCTAGAGCAACATTTCATGGCTGGTTCCTTTAGCCACCATGACGGCAGAGAGCCTCAGCTCCATAGGCTGCCCAGCTGGCGGTCCTAACTGTGCCCTGCCATGCCTGCGGAGCAAGCCATGCCCCGGTGGTCTGAAGCAAAATAAACCTTTTATTGGGTTGAGTCTGGGAGGACAGTATTATGAAACTAGTGGCAATAAAAACTTCACAGTACCTCAGACTGTGGTGTATCTTGTGTCCATCAAACAGGTTCAGTCTTCTCATTTGTCTTTTTTTTTTTTTTTTGCTTGTTTTCATCTTTTTAGATTCCCCCTTCTTTTAAAAGACTTTGGAATATATTAGTTACTAGGGAAACCACTCTCATTGCGAAGGGATGTTCAGAGACATTTAAGAGACAAGAACAAATTATATTTATAGAGTGTTTCAAAAAGTTTATTGCAATTTGTGAAATGGGGGATGTGCAGTGATTTGTTTTATGTGGAAAAAATCTAAATGTAGAGCACAAAATGACAGTCTGCTGTTGTATGTGAAGGTCAGTTCACCAAACTTTTATTTAGCTTGTGAGTTAGTCCCACACTAATACCAAACTTCGTGTGTTTTATGATGAGTCTTCAGAGCAGTAACTCAGAGAATGAAACTTTGGTCAAAGGTAATAGCAACCTCCACCTCCAAGACAGAACAAGGGAAACCAATGGGAGACATAAGTGCTGGTGCTTCAGGAGGTGAGCTGCAGGACGAGGGACAGGCGGGTCCCCTGGGTCTGTGTGTCCCATAGCTGAGATTCCTCTGCAACTGCCAAACCGGTTGCACCAGTGAGGGACTGCACAGGGCATGGACTCTGTCTCATCTCCCCTCTCCTCTGAATTCCTTCCCTCTTTGATGCACTGCTGCCAGCATCACCTTCCAGCAATGGCACCATACAGATGTGTGGCTGGGGGGCTCCTCAGACATTGTTCCCGCACAAAAGTACCATCAGCTCCCTTTACACCCACCAACCCCTTCCTCTGTTTTTAAAAACTCCCAGCAAAGGGGATTTGATAACCGATCCCATAACCTGTTTCACAGCTTTACCGTCCCAGTCACAACTGTTAGCATTTTTTTCCTCATGTCTGATTTTCTTTCCTGCAGATCAACCTTTTCTTCAAGGCTTTGAAGATGGATAGCGTCCAGTTACCGAGTTTCACAGGCTTCCTAAAGGACTATTACTACCAAACCTCCCTAAAAGACAATTACTCCCCAACCTGTCTTCCTGCCTGAGAAGCGGGAAGCTTTTTGTTGGTTTGCCTTTAAGTCTGAACCAAAAGGTTTCCAAAACACAACCTATTCCTGCAAGCACAGCTCCACTCAGCAGCTACCTGCCATGGCAGGACCGTGCCTTCTCGCAGCTCGCGTGCTTGTAATGCTGGGCAGCCGTGCTCCAGGACTGTGTCCCAGTTTGGGGGGACCCCCAGCCCCTATTCACGCAGCGTTCATTGCACCCAGTGTGTTTCTGAGAGGAACACATTTCAGGCTCGAGGAGGACAGGTTATTCCCTTTTAAAAAGGAGGAAACTAAGACTTAATGACTTTTCTAAGGCTAAACACAGAAAGGCTTCAAGCTGACAGGGTCACTTTAACCTTTCCATGTTCTTGCACTGACTTGCACCAAGTGCTGGCAGCAACTCCCTCCACTTTTGGTGCAATCAGCACGGTGGGTCAATATAGTGCCAAATTTATATCTGTTTGGCTCAAAATATGAAGACACCAATGCCAGCTCTGAACTTTGCAAAAATTACTTTTTGCAACATATTTGGGATATGTGAAAAGAAACGTATATATGACACTGCTTTAAGCTTCTTTTAACCAGGTATTGTGCCCAACTGGGCGGTGATAAGAATCAGAGGTGAAAGATTGAATTAGATGCATTACCCTCTGCAATTTTAAGAAAATAGACTGAACACTGAGATTGTTCAGGGTGGCTTCATGAAGAAACACCAATTGATATGTGAGGATCCACCCGTAGGTAACTCCGTACCCTTATTCTTTGCCGTGGAAAATGGTTTTCTGCAAGGCACAGCTGCAGTAAAATACTAGGAAGGCAGCAGAGATGCAAGGAGCTCAGGGTGTGGATGATTACACAGGCAAAATGTTTTGTTCTGGCTTATCAGTGTTTCAGATGGCTGTAGCTACTGCCAAAGCTTATGCAAATATGTCTACATGGCATGCATGGTCTACGCTTACTGCTTTCCCAAGTTCTTAGCTCTGAAAGCCCTGGCCTCAATATTTAAAGGGAAATTCTTTGGGAGTAATCCCTGTGCTTGCTTTGAAGCAAATATTTTTATATAAAAGGGCTCTTCTGAGGCCATCAGAGATGGCAACAGCAATGTTGCTCAGAATGATACATTAGCCAGACTGTATCTTACAGCAACACAGCTTTTATGGTGTGTTTTTTTCTTTTTTTTTTTACTCATGCAACATTTAAAGATGAAATCTAGACATATAGTCAGAAGGAGCTATCTTAATAACACAAGGCAGCAGGGGGACACCTCAATTTTTTAGTGCGTTTATCCTCAGAATATCATTGTAAGAAAGGGAAATGCTTCTGTATCAGTCATATCAATGGGGAGATGAGAAGGCAGAACAGGGATTTGACACACATCTCTCCAGCCCTGGGCGCATACCCTGCACTTCTTCTGCCCTTCCTCTTCCCGAGGTTTCTACCTTTGCACGTGAAAAGAATTGCAGGTCAGACTGAGCACAGCCAGATATTTTCATTTTCAACCCCTTGTACAAAGCCCCTGCCCTTTGGCAGACTGAGGCTATAAACTGTTTTATATAAACTGCAAGGTTATGGACTGTTTTCTATAATACGGTCCTAAATGCATTCTCTGTATTTTTAAACAAGTGTGTCAAACTGCTGGCGGTAGAAAGGACTGCAGCTGAGGAAACTTTAGGGGATACACTCCGAGTAATTGTATAAAGCTTTTCTTTCCTCATGGCCTTTGGGAGGTTTACTAATCTGTGTGTCTGGTACTCCTGGAAATTTTGCTCCACTTCACCTCACTGTAGTCATTTGGGGCTTTTTAAGTAATTATGGTCAAGAAGTTAGAATGGGACCATCGAATGTGTTTTATGTTAGTGCAAGCAAAATGCAGAAGTGGCCCCTGTGGTGGATCTCAGCAGGTATACGGCCTGTCTGTGCCAGGAACAGGCTGTGTGTGGCAGGGTTGTGACTGGAATGGGGACCCAGGGGAGGCAGAGGAGGATGGGAAGGTGGCGCAGTTTATTTAAGGCGAAAAAAAGAAGGAAGTCTGCTGGTGTCAGTGTAAAAATAGATGCAATCAGTAATCAAAGCAGAGCGTGAATAGGGTACTAACACGGCACATCTGAACACCCTAAGCAGTTTGGACCTGGCTCTTGTGCAAGCTATGCAGACTGGCCCTGATTCAATACAGTGCCCCTTTCTCCCCGTGCTGCTGCGGTCCCCAGGCACTATGGGGTGTTTGTCTTTCACAAGGTAAACTTCACCAACATTGCTCACCTCCTGAAACAAGGAGGACTCACCATCAATGCAGGAGAACCAGGTTAGGGAGCACTTAAACAGACCCGACATAGGTTAAGTCCATGGGCCCTGATGGTATGCACCCATGAGTGCTGAGGGAGCTGGCAGGTGTCATTGTGAGGCCACTCTCGATAATCTTTGAAAGGTCATGGTGATTGGGAGAGCTTCCTGAAGACTGGAAGAAAGCAATGTTGCTCCTGTCTTCAAGTAGAACAAGAAGGAAGATCTGGGGAACTACAGGGCAGCCAGCCCCACATCAAAATCCATGATGGTGACGGAGGAAATCTATCTGACCTGATAACCTTCTGCAAGATGAGTGGCTTGGTGGATAAGGGGAGAGCAGTGGATGTTTTTAATCTTGATTTTAGCCAGGCTATCAGTACTGTCTTCCATAACATAGTCACAGACAAGCTGATGAAGTAGGGGCTTGCTAAGTGGAGACTGAGGCAGACTGAAACCTCAGCTATTCTGTGATTCTGGGAATATTTAGGATCAGCCATAGCTGTTCTCATACCAGACAGTTGCAGTCTCCAGATGCTTCTGCTTGAATTAGCTGTGTACCGTGTGGCACATCTGGGAAGTCATCCAAAGGCCTGACATACTAGGAACACCCTGGGGCAGAACATGGCCTTTGTGGCCCTGCAGACAGCAGCATCAGCAGTCTGAATGCCACAAGCATCTTTTCCTCTCCTTGTTGGATTATTTGGTTTCTGTGAGCAACACGAGATGATCTCCTGTATGGCAAGTACTTCCTGAGGCACAGATAGTCTCTTCAGAGGACAGGGCAAGCCAGGAAGGTCTTTGGCCAGCTTTTCATTCTGAGCTCATTCCTTCTGTTTCCAGTTAGTAACTGAGGAAGCAAAATTGCCTTGGAGGGCTTGTCTCACATGAGTGTTTTTCAGCTCTCAAAACCAGTTAAGTCAAGATTAAAACTCCACACCGTTTGGCAACTGTATAATCAGTGACATGGTTTAAGTCTTCTGTTACCAAGGGTTGCTCAATCTATTTGCTCTTCTAAAGACAGATAGTCATAAGCAACACAAACCACGGCACGAGATTGTCCTCCTTGCTTTCTGTGTCTGGTGGAAACGGTTAAGCAAAGGCCAAAGCCATACGGCAACTGGGCACCCAGCTCCTTTTAGCTTCTCGAGGAGATAGCAAATGTCTGTGGCAGGATCAGGTCCCTCACCCCTTTGCCCCCAGCAGAATGTCCCTGCCAGGATACGGTAGGGACCGGCTGGTGGGGCCTTCTCCTGCCCCAAACACCAGGTGAGGAGTAGAGGGGCAACAACATGCTGCACTCCCCGTGTCTGCAGCCTCTCCTCTGGCACCTGCGGGCAGCAAGGTGAGCTGGTGGCTTCCCAACCTTACACTGGACTCAGGCACCTACAGCAATGAATAACGGCTGCCATGTGAACACCTGTGACCAAACTAATGTCTGTGGATAGTGTAAACACTGGGTGTCGTGAAAAGCTATTTGCCAAGCATCCAGGTTTCCTCTGCTCAAGTCACAGCAAAGACAGGAGGAAACCATGACCTTCAGCCCAGCCAGCAATGGCCCTGGGCAGAGCAGGATTCCTGGAGGCAGGGCCCTCCCAGCAATGCATTTCAGGGGGGAGAAGGAGTGGTTCATGTTCATTGCCTCCTGACTTCCCTGATTCCCTGCAGAGAGGAATGGGATTCCCTGTCTGAGATGCCGAGGATGGTAGGACAAGGTTGTACACATGTAAATGGCGTGACTGGTGACCCACTGACCCCCATGCTCAGGGCAAAGTCTGGGGGCAGGAGGAGGGCAGGAGAAAAAAGAATAGGTGTCTGGCCTTGGGGTGCATGAAATATAGGATGAATGAACAGACTTTGGCCAAAGTGAGTTAAAATAAAAAGTACATTGATGTTTACTCCACTGGAGTCGTCGATCCTTACTGGTGTTTGTATGCGCTAAGGAGAAAACTTCATGCCAGACTGTAATCCTGCCCTGACATTACCACACTTTTATGCACTAAATCACCCCACTAAGAGAGACTGAACTTCCCAGAGGCCCCACTTAACTGCTAAGAGCTGCCCCTGGAGAACTGAAAACCCAAAGCTGTTTCTTTTCATATAGATGGGTTAGGGAAAGCACCAGCTCCATCCAGGCAGGGGGACACCGTCTGTGTTGGGGGATTGCTTCTGGCTTCCCCTCTCCCACTTGTGCAGCCCAGGGGTGGGCTGGGGGTCCCTTTGCCACAGGGTGCTTGGTGCTCACAGGCAGCGAGTGACCCAGAGGAAAGCCTCAGCCAGCGTGGCAGGTATGGCTGCTCCCTGATTCATAGCAGAGTGCAGGGTCACCTGTGCAGACCACCATCGTGCCACCAAAATTACGGGCAGCTGTAGATCAGTTCAGTGAAACACACAAAGCTCACCTGAAGAGTATCACTCAGCAGGCTATCAGGCTGCTGACAACCTGTTCTCCTCTCCTTTTCTAGACCAACCCACAATCAGGAATGGGCAGAGGGAGGTTTTCTTCCCCTCCAACTCAAGTGAGGTATGTTCTGGTTTTATTTTCATTTTATAGCTCATTAGTTAATAACAGTTGTGCAGCTAATTTAACAGGGGGTTCTGGTGTGACTTGACAAGCTCAAACACTTGGGCAAAGCACTCCCAAAGTACTTCACTGCAATGATACTGAAACTCTTGTGATGTACAAGCCTCTTAGGCTCTCAGAAAATGATTAAATGCTCCTTTAAAGATACTCTCTCATGTACAGCTTAACCCTGCTCCCTCCCAGCACCTTGTGGAGCCTTCCTTTTGGGAGGAGAGGAGTTTTGCCTGACTTTGTTAAATTACCATGTACTCTGTTAACTCTTTTGCACACAGCAGTACTGCCGAATGTAAGGAAGAAAGGTTTATCTTCAGCCAGATGAAACTTTTCTCCATAACCATGATTTGTGGGAGAAGCCCACTCAAAAACATGCCTGTGGCCTTCCTGCAGCATGGCACCCGCAGCGCCAGCTCCCAGCCCCAGCTGTGGGAAGGAGGGAGGGAGTGCTGCTCCATGGCACACAGCAGCCAGGCTGCGGTGGCTTTGGCTGCTTGGTGAGGCTGCAGACTCTCCACGCAGGGGAGATGAGGCATCTTGCTGTCAATAGGTAGCACTCAGCCTCCCTGCCGGGTTGTCCTTCTGCGCTCCCTGCTCTCACCCAACTCCATGACAAAGCATGTGATTTTCTCTTTCCTGTAAAACTAATGCTTTCTCAAAAGGTCCCTCCCAGGCGCCAAAAGGATGCTTCAGTATTTTTAAATGGTTGGTCTCTCGGAAGCCCTATTCCAGTAAGAGAAGAAAACCTCATTATGCAGCAAGAAGCTTAAAGTTTTTCTAAGCAGATCCTTTTAACATTGTCAGTGCATTTTTCTTGGCCACCCACACCCCCTCAGGCAGCATATGGCTACTCTCCTCCAAGCCCGATCACTCCTTCATCCTGAGAATACTGTGTCCTGAACTCCAGACAGCCTCCTCCCTCCCTCCTGTCATTGCACAGGTTTATATTTTTCTACATTTACTCTTGGAGGTTAATTTCACTTAAAAAAACTCATTCAGAACTCCTGCCTACTTGATTAAAACCACAGTCTTACGCGGCAGAAATTGTGAAGCTGGGGCTTGGCTTCTTCTGCCACTCTCCCTCATGAATTCTTTGGGGTCTAATAATGGAACAGGATAAAAAAAACTATTAAAAGTACTATAAAGATCATTTGAGATGATATAAAAACTGAAAATAGATATCATACAGCAGGCTTTCTCTCCATGGAGATACTAGCAGTGTCTCTTTCCACCCATTGCCTACTGTCATCGAACCTGTTGGAACCTGGTATAATTGAATCTTTGGTCCCTCTGTTGAATTTATTTGGAAACTGGTCAGTGAGTTCAAAAGTTATTGGTGGGAACCGTCAGGCTGACAAGATGACTGCTCAATACTTCATTTAACTAGGGAACTGGCTAAAAATCACCTTGCAGCAGTCACAGGGCTTGGAATCCAGGCAGGCTTTGGTGCTGGTTCACTGGAGGGTGAGGGCAGCGCAGGCGTATTTGCTGCTGCAGGTAGTTGTTATTATCCAGGTAAGCTGTACAATGTGGCCTTTTTTTCATCAAGATAGTCTCTTCATTTCCATGAGGACTATACCTTTACCAGCTCTTTTCCCATCCCAGTCCTGGTGATAAAGGCAGATTTACAGCAAGGGAGTAAAAGCCCTGTTTTACCTTATCTTAACCGTGCAGGCTGGCTGCGTGTATTTAGCAGGCACAGACTTGTGGGAACTTGGAACTACCTCCACGGAGCTCAGTTCCTACACGTGATCGGCTCCAGCTGTGTAACCACAAGATAATTCCTCCTCCGATTTGGAAACAAGTGTCTTTCTGTCTGGCTCTCGCCCATTCAAGGAATCCAGCCTGCTCCCAGGCCTGAGCTTCAGGAAAGCTTCAGAGCAAAATGAGAGGAAGCTGAAGCTCACACACATCCTGGTGCAGGCCAAGATCACGTCCGTGTGAAATACGGGTGGTTTGGGCACAGCTAGAGTTAGGATTGCCTGGCCAGCTTCTCCATCATTAACCCCAAATGCCTCGTGATGAAGGCACACGGCCAGTGCCAGGGAGATGGGTCGGCCTTCAGGTGCAGTGCCAGCTCGGCGGGCGTTGGGGCAGACGTCGGCCTTCAGGGTGACGAAACTGGTGAGGGGGCTGGAGCACATGTCTTGTGAGGAGCGGCTGAGGGAACTGGGGTTGCTTAGCCTGGAGAAAAGGAGGCTGAGGGGAGACCTTATCGCTCTCTACAACTATCTGAAAGGAGGTTGCGCAGAGGTGGGAGTCGACCTGTCCTGTCAAGTCACAGGTGATAGAACAAGAGGAAATGGCTTCAAGTTGTGCCAAGGGAAGTTTAGGTTGGATATTAGGAAGATTTTTTTCACTGAAAGGGTCACCAGGCATTGGAACGCATTACCCAGGGCAGTGGTGGAGTCCCCATCCCTGGAGGTATTGAAGGGTCGTGTAGATATAGTGCTTAGGGACATGGTTTAGTGGTGGGCTTGTCTGTGTTAGGTTACTGATTGGACTAGATGATCTTACAGGTCTTTTCCAGTCTAGGAGATTCTGTGATTCCTGAGAATGCCCTGGACTCTTGCACAGCAAGCGACAAAGCCCCATTGTTTGGGCTGTCCCCACAGCTGCTCCATCCCCAGAGCAAGTAGTGTAGAAAGATGCAGTTTGCGTCACGGTGCTTCAGCCCACCTTGCATTTAGCCATACAGACGCTGCCCAAACCAGTAGGCTTACTCTGCACATCTCTGAAATGCAAGGGCTCCTGAAAAACTTGCAGACTTCTACTTCTATCCACATTTTCAACCTTTCATCACTCTAATACCTCTGTATTTTAGTAGTCCTGAAGTAGTCCAGCAGTGTACAGAGCACTAAATTGAAGGACAGCACAGAGACTAGCGCTCTCAAGTCTTTTGGAAAACCTTAATTCAGGCTCAACTGTAAAACTGGGGTAGCAATAATCTTTCCTCTGTTCATATGCCACAAGTTTAAACTTCGTTTAGGCTACAATTATTCTGTAGCAAACCACCTTCCAGGCCTGATGAGAAGCAGAAAGGGAATTTTAGCATAAGATGATTGGGAATGCGGCTGTGCTGAAGCTCAGAGATCACCAGCTGATCAACCGCGTGCCCTGTTTTTATTCTTTTTATTCCTGTGAATGACAGTAACCACGTGCTGATGATCCACTGCGTGATTTTTGTCTCATAAAAGACTCTAAATTAGCATCCTTCAAGAGGAAAGAAGAAAAACTTGATTCACTGCGTTGCGCATACCCAGACAAATATTCACCTTATCATCAGGTTACTTTTTTGTGGTAGTTTTTCAGGTTCTACGGACTTCGGTGGGTTTTTATGTGAGATGTTTAAAAAGGGACATTTCTTAAAGAGGGAGCAGGTTCCAAACAAAACTGCTGGCAACTGTTTTGTTGGCTGCTATGAAAGTTAACCCCCCACCAACTTCCCACTTTATTACCACTGGGAAATGCAGCTGACTTTAATATCTGTAAGTTTATTTTTCCCAGACTTTACTTTCCAGATCACCATCCGTCTAGACACTGTCAATTACTAATATGTGTACTCAAGGTGAGTTGAAGGGTATTCAATATTTTCTTCTCCATGTGATTACATTTCCAGGCAGCACTGAAGAAACCCACTATATTCACGTTTGTCATTTAAGGCAGACGTCACATTATCCAAAACAAATTAAAGACCTCTTCATTGATTTTTACTGAAACCAAAGTACAGAAGTTGTGTACCCTGAATTTCAAAGGTCTTCGTGAAGGTTGTATAATAGGAAAAATCTTTTCCTTGGGTTATCCCCCTCCACCCCCCCCCAAAAATCAGTGAGGTGTGGGAAGGATTCAGCTGAAATGAGTTGAGAGTAAATGAGTTGAGAGTTAACATTGCTTACTATAAAGAGAAAATGGAAAAGCTTTTGAGGAGCAATCAGATTGACGGTACCCACCCCTATATTAATGTGTACAGGGAACCATTTGGCTGTGCCGGTAAAAGAGCAATTACATTTAGCTTAAATACAGTTTCCGCTAAGTAGGTTCTAGCGCAGCTGGCCCTTTCCGCAGACGCGGGTCACCGGGCGCAGGTCCGCGATCCCCAGCGGGTGCAGGGCCAGCTCGGCGGGCCTTGGGGCAGGCGTCAGGTAGCCCAGGACCGAGCGTGTTCATTCTGCGCGTCGTATCAGACATGGTGGCAAAAAGATTAAGCTCTGTCTGCGTTTTGATACCCAGCACCGCTGCTCTTGGAGAAGATGCCACAGTCATTGGGATAGATCAGCTAGGAAAAAAACCTAAAAACCCTGATACATACGTTCTTAATGAAAACTGATTGTAACTGACTATTACTTTCATGTATTTATCAAATTTCCTTTATAATATGAAGAGATTTGTGCCTTTTCCTCTACACTATGCCACTGAATCCGATTCCCCACCAGCCCTGAGGTGTCTGCTCCCCCAGTTGTCTTACAAGCAGTGACCACAGTTCAAGCCAGGAGACAAGGACACTGGGCTTTAGGGAAAAGAGAAGAAAAAGGACCGATATTTTGTAATTTTTTTTTTTTCTTCAAATGTGCAACTGAGCTGATAAAAATTAACGTTCCTATAAATGTATCTTAACTGGCCAAGCCAGGTTAATAAACACTGAAGTGAGAAGTACTAGACCTAAAGCCAATTTTTTTGGCAGTGCAGGAAGGCGCTTCCTCAACTTCCCTTTGCAGGGAGGCACCCCTGCAGGATCTTCTTAAAAATATGAGAAGGGATGGCTTTTTGTGTCCCAGGGATATTGGACGATGCAACATCGAAGTTTGGGGGAGATACACATATAAGTAGACTCGCTTTCAGGTAGACTCTCTTCTCTGGCTGAGGTACTCCATTCACACCCACATTTACCCCTTTTGTAGGGTTTCTGGGGAGACATTCAGTCTTCCTTGTTAAAGCTGTTCAACAACAAATCGATTTATTGCACACACTACAGGGCAGAATGACCAAAACCCCCCTAAAAGCATGTCTGCCTGGCCCTGCCGAGGGCCAACAACCTTACCCTAGCAAGCTCAACTCGGGCTCTGAACAGAAAGGTTTAGAGCCGGGCAGGGACTGTAACGATGACCGCAGCTTTGGGAACGTACGCTCTCCAAGCGGCAGGGGTTAAGACACACTTCTTTTCAGCGCATCATCCTTTGTCTTGTAAGGATGTTCCCACTTCGCGTATAGGCTGCTTCAGATTCCATTTGGAGGCCATCCTCCTGGAGTCTGGGAGGCAAACTCAGGACTGAAGGCTCCATTCTGAGATTCAGATACTTAAAACCCCTTTGAAGAATTGGCCTTTCTGTTTATTCCTGTTCAGTTTTGTTATCGTGGACGTCATACTAGTGCAGAAACCTAACGAGCTGAACGCTTGGCAGGCTAAATGTAATGCTAAACTACTGCTTGTTGCATTTTTCTCTCTTTTTCCTGGAACGTCCTCAAATTTTAAATAAGTTGTAGGGAAATATATATATACTTAGTTTATTAAGTACAAAAGAAAACTTCAAACTGTGGCATGCCACCTAATGGTGGAACGGCATCATTGTGCACCGCTATCAGTAAACGCACATCAGGAAGCCGCATCCCAAAGCTCTGGTTTATCACTATGCTGAAAGAACCTGCAGGGCTAGCGCTACTTTGGGGCAGGGGGAAATTAAGAACATGCCAATCAAGCAAATTCCTTTGCAAAACCCAAAAAAGTCTGCAAATTAAACCAGGCAGAACTTCTGGTTTAGCTTTACCACTATGGAAGTAGAATTAGTGAAATTTACTTTGGGTGTAAATTTAGCATGGAAAAATGTAGGGGTCAGAGTCCTTCTACACATCTTCTCAAGGGAAAATTCATTCATTCAGAAATAAAATGTGCGGAAAAAATGCCTACTCATCCTGGCTTTCCATATTAAAGAATAATGTAATGTGGCAGGATTTACTAGTCTTACTTTTCTTAGCTCTGCATCATATCCAGCTATTTCTCATAGAGCATTCTGAGACTAAATTAATAAATGTGCTACAGTCATCTTCAAAAGATGTCAGAACACCTGCAGTTGCCAAGGTAGGAAGGCTGTCAATCCTAAAAGATGCAGGAATAGTGTCTTCAGAAGCAGTCATGTTTCTTTCTTTTTTTTTTTTTCTATTCATACTCTGAGTATGTATTCCACAAAATCACACTCTACTGTAATTTTAACACCCGTCTCTTACTGCCTTGAACGATAGGTATGTGTCAGCATGGTGTATCTGGACCCTTTACAATGGGCGAGGCTACCAGTGCTGAAAGCAGTTTTAGCTAAGAGAGAACACCATTTTTATACATCCCAAAAAGTTCCATTCAATAACAGACCCTAATTTCTCTCCCAAATCTTTTGTTTCAGCCAACCTTATCCAGCACTTGCGGTTTTAACAATTACTTTAGGACTCAGGAACTATACTCTGGACAAGACAGAGGTAAGGCAAAGCACTACCTGGTCCTTTTAAGCAAACAATTATGCAAGTCATTTTACTAAGCAAGCTGCTGGTCTTAGCACAAAGGACAAAGCTTCAATCCAGACTGAGTAACAAAGGGAAGTCTTCGATTTCGTTACAGGTGCTATTAATACTAAACAACATATGTAACATTAATTTCTGAAATCAAAACTGTTTTGCAAATGTATATAAGCTTTTATATTTTTCTCATCTTGGACAGCAGAAAAGACAAAATGGAAAAGCACCTCAATAGCTCAGCCACTTTGAAATTGAAAAACAACATTGAAAAAAGGTTCCAAATACACTGGCATGCATTCCAGGGGAATTTTCTCGGATTAAAAAAATCAAAACAGACTCTGTTGTTTTCTTTCTTTAAACAAAAAACCTTGTGTAAACATCACATGTTTTTGAAATTCTGACCAGCTTGGCTCACGGTTACCGAGTGCACCAGGAGCCGAACTTAGCAGTTGGAGAGTGTCTAGTGCTGGTCCTTTGCTCAGAGCACTGAATCACACAATCTCTTCTTCCTCTCCCCGTCTACACGCAAAGGTTTAACTGCTGCTACTCTCCAATTAGCCTGAGTCAAATCAGCGTTAACATTTGATCATCTGCGTGTCTTCTCTCCAAAAAGCTGTCCACGGCATAAGAGATTTACAGCTCTGAGAACCATGTTTCTGTCACCTCTTGTAGCCCTCCTTCTATTTTTCTAAGTGAACTTGTCTCAACTTATACAATAAACTCTTGGGAAAAGGGACCGCATAGGTGTGTACCTTATTCTTTTAGTCAAGTTACTAATATAATTTGTAAAGGACAATTTCCCAGCACTGAATTAGTTATACCAACTAATGTCCTTATATGGTAATTGAAAGGACAATAAAACTAAATTATAAGAACATAGAGCCTGTAGCAATTAAAGCCTTGGACTATTGAAAATCACAGACAGAATGAAGGAAGAGCAACTAGTCACCCATTTCTTTGCTGAAACAAGTACTATTTTAATAGCTGTACGTGAACAGACAGTATCTCCTGATATACCATTTCGAAAGACAAAACCAGCTCGACTTTCTGATATGGCTAAATACATAATGCTAAATGATAATAATCACACCTCAGTCTCACAGATAGAAGGCTCACATAATTTTCTTGGTGAGGGAATATTTCATATAATCTTAAAATGATCATTGCCTGAGACTTCTGTTGAATCAACATCTCCATTTAGAACAGGACATTAGCTAGCTTTTCCTTTATGCCCAGAGTATATTCCAAACACATGGCCAAGGCAAGAAAAAACAAAAGCTCAGAAGAAGCAGGTAAGTCTTGGTATGCAAACAGCTTTGAACTGAAAGGCTCTTCTATTACATCCAACTTGGTTACTGGACAAAACTATACCTAAACAAATAATCCGTATCATCTTCTGATTCTCATGACAAAAACTTTTGATGTTTCTCAGCAGGCAGAAACAGATCTTTATCTTCCACCCTCAACAAAAGCGTAGGTAACTAACATCTTTCCCTGTTTACAAACTTCGCAACATTTCAAATCATGAAGGTAATGGTCTAAGCAATTGTTTTTCCCTTCAGCAATGAGACCAAAAAACACCTCTTATTAAACATTCTGTTGTATGAAGCAACAGTGCAACTGCAGTCGAAGGACAGAGCCCAAAGCAGGGTGATGGGCAGAGTCTTACTAGCCTAGCTAGAAAAAGCACGATGTTTCAGATATACGTGTCCGTGTTCAGAACTCATGTATCTGAAGGCTTCTTTACTCTTCTCAGATAACCTGTAAGTAGTGTAATAAAAAGTCATTAAGAGGTTAAGTTTACCTGCCAATCTTGCCTAGCACGTAGTTTATGCATGGTAACTCCTAGCTAATTAACTTTAACTGTGAAAATAATGATTTCTTGGCAAAATAAGAAATTGCAAGGGATTGCACGTTCAAAATCATGATTTATTGATGTATTTTTAATCATGTAGCTCCTTGCAAAGGTACACTTTATAAATTATGGAACAAGTATAGTTCTTTCCACAGCTTTCACATTTTAGTCCTCGAGTCCAGGCCAGTATTTTGAAACGAGATGTTCAAAGGTAAATTATGCAAAACGGCTTTTAAAAACTACACTAAAAAGCTTCAGTTCTTTCAGAATCCAAGATACATATATAATAAGCAGCATTACAGTTTCCGCACTACACCCCCAAGCGATATATGCAGGAGAAGCAGCGTACAGTACCTGCACCAAACCTCAAGGTACACTTCATGATTAGCGGTACACAGCACCTGAACATCTACAGCAGCCTCAAAATTTATCTTAGTACAACAAATGCTCAAAGGGTTTACAGCATCTGTAGCAAGGTTAGATGAAGGGATATATATAAAACACATTACATTCACATCCAAGTGAGCCCTGCTTACCCGTGCATCCAGACCTGGCCGATGCACCAGCAGTACACACCAGCATTTCACCGTTGCACTGTGACGCTTCCCAAGCAGAGCCACGTACCCTGCAAACTCATCCTACAGTGCAAGAGAGCAATTCGCTGCCCGTGCGTACCCCTCTCCCCTTCACGCCCACCCTGCCGAGAAGGCAGGCTCCACCGACCTTCTGTCAAGATCTAATTACATTTATGACCAACTGACATCACTGCATTGGTGGGGATGTACCTCTGCGGTTAAATTTTATACTTTATGCTTGCTTGCCCTTGACTGGTTTTTTTCCTTAAGGTTGATGTTGACAGAATGCCAGATCTTAAAGGCAAACAAAGTAAGTTTAATTTAAAGAAAACATTTATTTGAAGTTCTTTTAAGTCACACAGTTTAACAGATATAAGACAACTTTCTCCCCTTCACATTTCAAGCCTTCACCAGAGACCACACACTGTCCGACGGACAGTGAGACTTCCCTGTAACAATTCCTTTTGGACAAACCAGTGTCCAGGCAGATGAAGACTCACATTTTAAGCAGATCGATTTATAAAATCAGTTTAAAAAAACAAAAACAAAACAACAAAACAAACAACAAAACTTTGTTATCAAATTATTGTCACAAGGTAAAGGTGTTTAGTACTTATAAGCTTGATCTCAAAATAAAACCCCAGCCATTCATAATCAAATAGAACATACTGCCTTCAAAAAATTCCCCAGAATTTTAAAATGTTCCAAATATATACACATTTATAACTTAAGTGCTCATTAGCTACAACCTTTTATTCATGCAAGAGTTGTGAGAGGAAAAGGTGTTTCTTAGAGCGGCTTTTCTGAAAATGCAGTAAAGCTCTTCACTCGTGCAAAGAACAAAGGGGTGTACATTTTGTCAATGTCGAAAGTAGTAACAGCTGTCTCACCAGTCGATCTGCAAAGAGTATTGTAAAAGTTAGATTAGACACAAGTTGCTGCTTAAGTCCCTCAATAAATCAATCGTGTTCCACAGTACAGTGTGCGCACCAAACTACAGCTGGAATGTAAGCGTCTTTCATACTGCCTCGTTCTGAAAGCATTTGAATGTTGGCCGAATCCCACTATATAGAATACACTTCTATCTTAATACCTAAGAAACCACTTTCCCCTTTCATTCTTATTATTAGCTCCAAGACTCGAAACAGTGCAGAATGTCACTCAAGTCACCAGATTAATATTGAAGCAAAAAATCCCCCTTTGTTTCACTTAGAACCCTGAATTCAGAATACAGAATGACAGCAAAAATTTGTATGTTTACAAAACTTTAAAAAGAAGAAACTCAAGTTTTTCCGAACATCAGTGACAAAAAGCATACATGCTCCTAGCTGCGTTTTAGACACATCTTTATTCTAGTCTGAAAAGGACAGCACCCTGTTGAGAGGTACAGCAGAACCTGAGCAGTACAGAAACTTCATGCTGAAAAGAATGTCTGTGATACTGCCACTTCTTCATAAATTAGGCATGAAAATACTAGTTTTTATAAAAGCAATTTTTCTGTTTATGGAAGTTACCTACACTCCCAACCACCAGCAGTTTACTTTGTAGATTTTATATACTCACAGCTCAATAGCTGAGCTACGTCCCTATAAAAACACTGAATATAGAGATTAAGAGGACTGCAAGACAAGGCCTAAATCCACCCTAAATGCCAACATCAAACATCTGGACAGCCAACTTGCCAGTAATTTAGAGCATCAGGTGCAGGAACAGTGGCCGTGGCTCCTGCTTGGTCAGTGATCAGAACAGCTGGTCACATGCCCGTATTTCGCACTGCTGGATTATATAGTTTGTAAGCGTTACAGTTCTCACATGATGGGTGCAGAAATTTCTAGCACGCACATCCACAGAGGAAAAGAAATATACCTTAATGAATGTATGTTTTCCATACCCCTTTACTAGGACCGCGCTAAGTCATTCAACTCTGATTCAGTTCTGAAATCATTCAAACACTGCGCATAAATCCTTTGAACAGCTAAAATGCTGCAGTTCTACTACTTGGAAAACTTCCCATACCATTATAAAAAGTTACTAAAATCTTGGGATTTCTTAAAGTAAAAGTTCTTTATGATATATTGAATCAGGACCAGTTACTGTTTTCAGGACATTTTGTTAAAGCCTCGTAAGTCTCAACAGTCTTTACATCTTCTGTACTTAGTACTGGACAAATTAATGTCACTTGTGTTTCTACGGTTAAGTGTCCTTCTTTGATCTTATTCCCCATTTACTGACCTGTAAGTTATGTGACACGAATGATGTATCCAGACAAGTTTGTTGAACCTCTGGCGCCCACTGGAGCACAACTGTAGTCCTACATGAAAACTGTGATCTGTTTCTTGCACAGGAACACGGCGGAAATACCTGTATTTGTGGTAGTCAATGGGTTTCTGTACAAAGAGAAAAGAAGCTTCATGACCTACAAAGAAAACACTGAAACTATTTATCCTGAGGCCTAAGTAACTGTGAGGACAGGCTGTTAAACTCTCATACTTGAAAAGTAAGTACTGGTATTCCTTGAAAATACATCAATTTAGATGTTCGTTACGGAATTTTTCACAGAAAGCAACATAAGCATGGAGGACGCCACCCAAACTACGCAAACTCACTGTGAAGTAGTGTAACACTTGTAACCCCTCACAAGTTTCTCTCAACAGATACTTTGTTAATACGAAATTTTTGTGGTGTAAATAAGTTGATCAAATCATTCCAAGTTCAATTAACGAACACTGCTTATGTAGTTTTATTTAATGCTGTGGAACATAACCACACACAGTCAAAACTGATCTCAGAAAACGACCTCTTCATCCTTCCCTTCTGTTTGTTAACTACCAATAGCACCACTCTTTGAGCACTGTTGCTCAAATGTGAACCAGATATTCAGCTGTCTTAGTAAAAAGATCATTACAGATTTGGGAACAACAGGCAAGATAAATCACAGTGCATATTTATATTTTATTTTTAAACCACTAAAAAAAACCGAACTTAACATTTTAATTCTCCAGTGTAACGGAAATCTTCACGTGCCTTAAAATATCCCGTCTGAGAAAAAACGTATTAAAAAGACCCCTTCTGAAACTATTTTTCCTCTATTCTATTTTGCTACATACCTCTTCCTTTTTCTTCATTATTACAGCAAATACTTTGGTTTGATTGTCTGTTTCCTGGGAAAGGCGATAATGGCCAAGCAAGATTGCATCCGTTCTGGAAAGTTAAGAGGAGGATAGTGTCAAGGACAAAAAAATAGTCTCTGTCTCAAAAGAGTCATGTACTTATAATACAAATATCAGCAATGAAAAGAGGACTGACTACATATAATAATCAGGGAAACTTTTTTACTTGCATTTGGTAAAGTACCAGGCTCACTGGTGATATGAAATGATGAAAACATTTTGGAAGGTGGCTTTTAATATTCCCAGGTAGGACAGTAAAGGTAAGTTAGTCAGTTCCACCCAGTGTACTGCTAAATATTTTCAGACTTCTGGTGAACAGTTCAAACCTGTTCTGAAGTTCCAAACGATTTTGTGTGTTTTTAACAAGTTCATGCAAACATCAAAAAGAAATCAAGCAATAATTTAGTCATATCCCACCAAAATCTTCACTTTACTTCAAACACTCAAGGAAGCGTGAGTAAACAGTAACAAAATAGTATCTTTAAAAGGATTCTAAAACAACCAAGCTAATAGCATGTATTCTTCCATCTCCTTCCTTTGAAAGTTTAAAATCACATAACCCACAACGGAAATCTAATTACAGTATCAGGACCTTAAAATAAAAGACATCTTTGCAGGAAGAACAAATTTTTTGTAGTTCTCAAAAGAGAACTATAAAGATCTAAACCACAACATAAATAACACTGTATTTTTACTGTTGTTTTGCTAAGCCAGGATATAGAATCGAGACAAAAGTAAATACAAATTGCCAGGTAAAAGCAAGATGAAAACTATAGAGCCAAATATTTTACTTAAATAACCTTGTATTTTTAGTCCGTAAGCGAGGAACTATAGATGGAGGATCTTCAGGAGTCGTTAGCATCATAACTTGACCATCTGGAAAGAATCTCAAATACCTGCAAAAATATAATTACAATGCAAACCTAGAAAACATATTCTCTTTCTGTTGACTTTTTTTTTTTTAATTACAGGATGTTTCCCAGAAGGCTATAGAACTTAATAGGTAATAGGATTTGAAAACATAATTCTTCACACATGATACAACACAACAAAAGAGATCAGAGATCAAAAGAGAGTTTTGAAGATTAAAAGATCAAGTTATGAAGAGTTATGAAAGAGGGCAGAAGTTCAGGAGTTTTGTAGCCTCTAATCAAAGCAAGAAGGCTACCCTGGAATCAAAACTGACCTCAATTAAGTTTCTCCATTCCTAGCACTGATTGAGACAAATGCAACAAAATCCTAACTACAGGATCAGTACAGAATGGACAATGTCACATGGACTCCTTCGGGTTCTGGGATCTGATCAATTTGTACAGTACTCAGATACTGTGCTCATGTTTGTGAGACTATAGGAACAGCCACAAAATTCAGTGATTTCTGTTAACGGTTTCCAGCCTCAGAAGGGACAGCAGAATGGAACAATAAATACTGGAAACAGCAAGATGAAAAGCAGCAAAAACACAGGCCAAGGAAATAAATGGCAAGGCATTTGCTGCAGGTTGAGAAAGCCCAGCCACTTGATTATTTACAATTTGCTACAAATAAGTTAAAAGACAATTCTTGTATAATCACCTGCTTTCCCTTTGCTGAAAATGATTAGTATATCAGAAATGCAAAGCAGAAGTGATTTGGGGAAAGAAATCTGTGGACGAGTATTACTATTGTTACAGTATCAAGTTTTATCCACAGGAAATGGTCAAACTGAGGATGAAATGTGTTTCTTAGCCCCTCTCTAATTATCATAATAAATCTGATTTCTTAAGACCTATTCTCAAAAAATATACATAGCTTTACACACTGTAGTAGCTCCACTGAGTTTTACAGAATGATTAACGTTTGTGATATCAAGGGCCAGATTTAAAGAACTTAAGAGAGAGAAACATTTCACTCACTCATTGTACTACAGTTCTACCTGTAATATTCCACTTGGTGCCACGCTCTATAGAAACCATCAAGAGATTGTTCTCCTTGACGTATGTATTTTGTCTTGCTGATATATACACCTACAGGAAAGGAAGATATAAATATATAAACAAAAATAAGTACATAAAATATTTTAAATAAACAATAATCTGAAACTTTGAAGTTTACATTTGTTACTCAAATACATGAGTTTTTATTTTCATCCCTTGCACCCTTCCCTTCCTTTACAGATATTCTACAGATTCGAAAGCCCAAACAAATTCAGATTAGGTCTAACAGCAATGGCATAAACATCAAACCCACAGGATTGCTTCAGTCATGGTTACATGCAGTAAAAAAAATAAATACACCTTAAGTACACCTTACCATCAAATCGAACGCGAGGCCTTTCCAAAAACATTTCCCTCCAAGAGGCATACGGAACAAGTTTATTGCAGCTCCTGCCCCATATTTTCAAACAGACTTGATGCCAGATTTCAGGATCTCTAGCGAAAATGAGAAAAAAGCAAACCCCGTAACTCTCCTGCAAACCTTGTTTAGCTTTTATACATCAAAGTAACACACTCCATTACTTAGTTTGAATGCAACTGAAATAAACTTTCTTGAACAACTATAGCTTATAATTTAAAATCATTAACTAGTTTACTTAATCCTGGAGCATTCAAAAGACACTTCCTTCTCCCAGTAAAGAACACAATGCCATTTTCAGCCGAATACAGAACAACAACATCGCAGCAGCCTGGCACTTCTCTGTGTGGCCATGCAAGGATGACAACACAAGAGACATTATTTTGGAGACCTTGCAACTCTGACTTTCAAACAAGGTAGAGCAAGTAAGACTTTCAGCAACAGTTTTTATTACAGTGGAGTCATCTATCTAACATACCATTTAGCGGTGCATCCAAAAGCTGATTAGCACTGGGAGGAGCGTAACATGAAAATTGCCACGGCAAGAAAAAGCACCACATAGTCCTACATGCACAATTTAGCAGTCAAAAGCAAAAAAACAAACCCAAAAAACAAAAAAACCCCCACCTTTCTAACACAGGCAATTTTGCTCTGTGGATTTATTATCCACCTTTATATACTGTTTACATATGCTTGAGCGTAAAGAAGCTCTTTTTTATTTCCTTAGAGCAGAAAGAAGCTTCATACTAGGTAACTTATCTACAATACCTGGCGCAAATGTAAAATCCTCGACAAACAAGAGATAATTGCTCTAATGATCTTAGGTCCAAGTCGCTCGAAACCACCCATCGGAAAATGTACATTAGCACTTCCATAGGCAACACTGCCAAGACAAAAGAAATCCTTGTTAGATGGTAACCTGTAAATCAATGGCTTACCAATAATCCCAGGTTTGCCCTGGAATCTTACTTTTTCATATTGTAGCCAGATGCCAGGAAACAAAAAAAATAAAAACCTCACTATATATTAGAAAAAAGTCACATAGCGGAAGAACAAAAACCAGGGGTTGAAAGTGCATTAGGGTAAGAGCGCATGATAGCATAAAACATAGTTTTAGACTACAAATATCCACAACTGTAAGATGTTATACCAAAAATTCCACCTATACATTGCACATCCACAGTGCCTACAAAGCAGTATTTTCTTCAAACTGACCTAGAGCGTAACATTACCTCAAAGCCTATTGCTTTTGCATGACAAGATAAATAAGCTCAGGTCAGGTTTAGTATTGGATAGGAGGTCCTAAGAACAACCTATCCACTATGCTATCACTCTATATTTTGTGGTACAGGTGCAGTGATTGAAAATGGTATCACACAGCACTGTTGTGTTGAACGACTTTTTCTAATGTAGTACAAGATAATGACAGAATCCTTACCAAAGCTCCACTAGACCATGTAATAATTTTCCTAACATTAAAATTTCAGTGAGCTTGGGATCCTGTTTACTAATCTTATAGCATCAGAACTACACTTCATTTATTCTCAACTACTGCTGCTTTCCAGAGCCTATGGCTTGAACTGCATCACCACGTGCACACAAGACTTGACAATTTTACTTAGTATAACTGCTTTGAGATCAAATGGAAAAAACAGCCGAGCGGCACAAAGGTACATTAAACAGTGACTAGCTGTAAATGCCGTGGTAGAGACCGCAATTTTACAGAATTCTTATTTTTAGCAAAAAAATATGCTGCTTAAAAAAAAACTGCATTGCTGCACTCCCACAAATCCAATGAGACTGGTTTTGCTATAAAATTTGATGAAACTTAAGTCTTACATTTCAGAATACTAACATGATAAAAAGAGCATATATGTGATTGGGCACCAGTTTCTGTGTTCATTTAACACGGATTGTGTTTCATGAATCTGACTTAATTCTATTTTTTATTATTGAGAAGTCATAAATCTGCTACATTGCCTGTATATGCAACCATTAAATTAATGTGCCAATATAAATAAAAGTTGTGCAGATGCATGTATTGCTACAAGGTACAAAACAGTCTCTGGCAATTTAGGAGCTC
The DNA here is from genome assembly GCA_017639485.1 of Pluvialis apricaria. NCBI lineage: Eukaryota > Metazoa > Chordata > Aves > Charadriiformes > Charadriidae > Pluvialis > Pluvialis apricaria. The sequence goes on from CM030009.1 coordinate 103,436,614, forward strand.
TTCAGTATGTGAACTCTTAGTGTCTTGGAGAATGGGAGATAGAAAGGCTTAAAAATCTGCTAACAGGTACACATCTTCCATTCTGATAGCCACCAGTCAGCCAAAGCCTTTGACTATCTGTCTTACCACCCACGTTTCTAAGTTTCCAGTAAACTTGGGATTGTTAATACATTTTGTTTCAGATACTGGGCACACACTGTTGGAAAAATATTATAATATTTCTGGTGAAGAATGCTATCTTGGTCCTAAGCCTTACTTGTGTAAAAGGAAAAAAACAACACTACAATGAAAAATTATTCATATAGTAGGGAGGGGGGAGTAAATATATCCAGTGTGTCTGCCACACAGCAGAGGTCTGATCCTGTCCTGTACTAAGGGTTAACCAGTATTCTAAGATTCTGAATGTCAATAAAATGTAAAATGGACTACAGGAAATCAATTCAGCCAAATCTGTTGCATCACAATGTTTCGGTTTTCCTTGGGCTGCTGAGGCCCGTGACTATTGTACTACTGTGATGAACAGGAGGGATCCTTTCCAGCCTATTAACTTCTGAAGCAGACATCATGATTTTAACAGTTCTCATTCTGCAATAAAAGAGTTGGTAAGCAAGATAATGTAACTCAGGACTGGCAGGAAGGCAGAAAACAAATCTAGAAAGAGACTAAGATTGCTGCTCAAAAGAGACATCCCCTGAGATCACTTTATAGTAACGTCTACAACATCTTGACTTCACTGGCAAAAAATGAAAAGATGCTTTCCCAAGTGTACAATGCCACAGTTGTTAAAATAAAATAAAAAACAAATCCTCTTTTCTTTATGTTTTGACATGAACAGCTTGCTACATCTACTTTATTTTCCTTCTTCGAGCAGGACAAAGGAGATCAGGCCAAGATTTCCAAGAGAAACTGATAATTTGGGATGCAAAACACACACGCTTTAGAGGCATCTGATTTTAAGACAGTTCATTGCTTATATACACTCTCTACAACTAAATCGCATAAGGAAGTCTCGGGATGACTATCCTAGAACTGAAGCACTGAAATTCATTCACCTTCAAAAGTCTGTCTAGCTATGTTATATAGTCTTGCTGAACCTGAAAACGTATTTGTTGTAAAAACCTGATATAGAATCAGATAAAAACATGAAATGCAAAGATGCATATTCTTCACAGAACAATTGTCTCTTATTCACACTCAAGAATTGTAATAAATGTTTGCAAACCAAAACAAAACCCCCCACATTTCATTTTTTCAAACATTAACTGGACGGAAAACTGAAATACACTTACTTCAGCAAGTCTGCTTCTAGAAGTTGCTACTTTTAAGTATGACTCTGATCCTGAAAAATCCTACTTAGTAGTAGTACTACATTGAAAAGATTGTGCAGTAAGTACAAAATTGTGCACACGAAAAAGATCCATTTAGCTCATTGATGACCTTTTTTCTTTTACATCTAACTAGAAAAGTAAACAAAAAGATACTGTGTACATTTCTTTAAAGGTGGCTTTAGAATGAAGGAAAGAAACGTTTAAATAACATCACAGTGAAAAATCTCTATAAATTGTGCCTCTAAACTCTTACAGTGTATCTTATCTCATACCTGAGATATGGGTCTGGCTGACATCGACCTCAGGCTGACAAAGTTTGACTGAAGATTCCTGAAGAGTTAACTGCTGCTGGAAATCCGACAGGAGATCAGTCATTTTGTCATCTTCTTTGTTATCCTCAACACTAGAAAAGGGGGGATGCCAACACTGTGATACTGGACAAAACATATCAACAGATGTCCCTATCTTGGCATTGATCCACTGTCTTACCGTCATTCACTGTAGTTGTTTCCTGTATGTTTTTAAAGCAATTGCATTTCATCATACATTAAAACAACTACTGCAATCCTATCAAGTTCATTTAGATTTTACCAGAACCCACCTGACTGTAACAACTTTTTTCCCATTTAATTCCAATTCCAGTCTCTTTTTGGATTTGAGAGTTCACTGTTCACCATTTTTAGTGAACTCACTGAAGAATTGCTTGACCCCATGAAAAGACAAATCTGATATTTCACTTTGTCTGAGATAAGACATGTGCAAGAAATAAATCATTATCATTGATGGAAAGTTATGTTTTGTAATCCTTGTCACAATGTAAGACACTGAAAACAAATAAGGATTTTTTTTTTATTCTTGCATTATTCAATGAAGAGTGATCCTCGGTGAGTTTATTCATCAATAACGAAGGAAAACTTTCTTTTAGGAAAACTACTTTTTACCAATTCTGTAAATAGGCAGACATAAAAAATTTCAAGAGCAAGGACAAGATTGCAGAACAGAAGCAATATGCCTGCTACTCAGTAATCCTTCAAGTTTATTGACAAGTGATAAAAGAACATTACCACATTAAAAAAAAAAATCTAAATTGAAGTTGTATGTCGTAATACAATCCTTTAACAGGTGCATGCTTGCTTGCACCAAGTAACCACAAACCACACAACTCTCCTTGGTCTCATCACAAAACAGTTTTTTCCCCTGACCTGCTATACAAACTAGCTAAGAGATCTGCTAGCCACTTTTTAATATTATTCAACTCTCCTCTAAACAAGCTCAATAGAATGAGCTGAGAAGCTGAGAAGCAAGCAACTACCAGACCTACCAATGGGTTTTTAAGTATTGTACAAAAGACAATTATGTTTGGGCCTGTCATAACTAAGACCATAGTAAGATGTTGCACTGAACATACCTTCCTTTACTTTGATGAATATGACAGCCAGTCCCAGTGCCTACAGGCCACACTGCAAATTGTTTTTTCAAATGTAGTTGTGTAATTTGTTTTTTCTCACCAAGATTGTATGAAACACCTACACCAGTAATTCAGAAAGCAAAACCACCACAACTAGAATCTCTTGAAAAGACACACCTCTATGAATATTGCTTTTAAACAACAATTAAGAGTACTGGCTGTTTTTCCCTCACTGTTGCGTAGTGCTGGGGATGGTGCAGCAACATTTACAAAACTGAATGAAAATTTATACAGTAAGTGGCAGATGGACAAAGAGGCTTAATGAAGGGAATACAGAAAACAATGCTAAAATAAGAAAATAATCCTAAGAAAACCAAGATTTTTACATGATTACAGTTTGTTATCCAGTATTTTTCCTAGTGCACAAATGCACAGCAAAGATTTCATGCTGGCAATGCATTCAGAAACAGATGTAAATAAAGCACTTAGCTCATCTTACTCTCTTTTATATTGAGTCAACTACTGCATTGAAGCCTTACTGCCCTGGGGCAACGGGACTGAGCTAGTAATACCACACGGACATGGGTGTATTTTCCTCTTTTCTCAGTTTTAAAAATCTTGAATTCTCATTGCTATCAGCAGCATCTATGGCTGCTACCAGTAAGCAGTGAATTTGGAAGCTGTTTGAGAAGCTTGTCTTCACTACGCGATCTGAGCTGTAACAGAAGTTCTGGCCCTAACCTGAATCCTGTCCTCCAGTGTAAGTACTGGGATCAAGTTAGGTAAACCTGAAGGCACTACACATTTGGTGTGTTGAGGCTACGGGTATTCTGAGGCTTGTAATGACGAAAGACTCAGATTACAATCGGTGAGCTTCTAAATGCATTGCTCTACTTATTGGAAATGTTCCCATATGGCTGTGTTAATCAGCACAAGAACAGTAGGTTATTCCCGTGCTTAATTACAATGCTTATTCCATGGTACAAAGCTTTTACTAATTGATCTTTTTGCCATCTACAATTTTGTAGATGATCATAAATGTATAACTCATAAACCTGAAGATCCGAAGTCGAAGTAATGAAGTAACTGATGCTTTTTTCTCTTTTTTTGTTTTAAGTAACAACATAACTATTTTTGATCCTTCCACTTGAATTGAACTAGCTCCAAACAAGCCTGTTACCTTCTTTGAACTATAGTATAGAAAAGTACTCCTTGGACTAACGCATCTGTAAACTTTCTATGAAGCAGTCTATTCAACTGAAAGTATACAAGTTTTCCAAACATTAAGAGACTGACAACTGCATATCACAGTAGAGCATCCACATGCTTTAGAAATAAAATTTCAGGTTTCAGTACTACTGTGCACTTAATTAGTAAATTTACATACTCACCACCTCTTTCCAACTCCATCACCATCTGGGGACCGCGTATAGGTGATCTTAAACTCTATGTCAGGTACAAGCTGCATGGCTAGACGATAAAACTTGATGGCTGAAAATAAACATTTAATGTTTAAATATGTCTGACGCCTATACTAGCTTAACAAAGCAAATATTTTTTTTCAGGGAGATGGCCTCAGCTAAAAGCCCTAAAAAGGTGGAAAATGCTTTTTTCTAGGAAATCTTATTTAATCTAAACTGATTAGGTTTAAATTCAATACAGAAGAGAGGCACATTAAGCACGTATTTTCAAACCTAGAAACTTCATGTACTCTTTATGAGAATAAAGAGCGCTCTCAGGCATGTTTCAGCTTTAACAGATTTACCTTAACCACTACAAATTCAGTTATGGCGTATAAAATTTTGCATTAAAACATTACGAAGTCCTGATTTCATTTGTTGCCCAGCACTTACAAAGCTTTCTCAACAAGCCATAAAGATTTGAGGCATAAGTAACCACGAGGAATGTAAAAGAGAATTTGAAAGATGGTGCGGGTACTCGGTATAGTACAGTCATTCAAACATACATAACATTAAAAAGGTGAAAAAGATCAACAAAATATTGTTGTACTTTTAAAACATCCACAATAGACACAAAACAAGTAAATTTTACTGTGGCAAAACCCTGGAAACTACAGAAGGCACAGAAGCAAGCTGCTATAAAACCGAGGCTGAGGAACCTGACTGCAGAAGAGCAGCCTTCTCAAAAAGCTATGTAGCAAGCACAAGACTACAGGGCATGAAGGAAAAACTGACAGATTGGGCTTCTTGTAGCACGCAGCGAGAGTACTTCTGCCTTTAACACTCCAAAGATGCTACAAACACTGAATAGAGAAACAGGCACAGGAAAATCACCTTGTGGGAAAGAACGGTTATTTAAGCTGCAGAATGTCTGAGTTAACTCTGCGGATCCTTAATTTACGTGCATTCATTGTATGTACATTCAGGCTGTTTTAATGCTAGTATTATGATCATATATATATTTCTATGTCTCTTTGTATTATCACATGGTGATACCAAGACCAGAGGGCAACTCTCCCTCAGTTTGGACCCTTAAAACCAAAACAAAACCCAAAATAAAACACCAGTGAGTTTGAAGCTCAGAATTTGACACACTAGTGAGTCTGAGAAGCCGGAGTTTGGGGCAAGTAAGTGTTCCTATTTCCTTGAGTTCGTGTCAGGGTCGGTGACTGTGAAGTAGTATCCTTTGGCTGGCGAGGATGAGGAATACCAGCAGCCAGCCAAACAGAGATCAGTCTCAACTTTAGCATTTCATCTTGCAGCAAGGCCTGTGCTGTACTTGAACATGCCCATGCTACTGCACATAACTGTCTCACAAACATCAGGTATCAGCAGATTTCAGAAGCAGGCTGAAATGTCACTTGGATTCTGGTGACCTGGGCCAGGTCAGCAGATAAAAGCGTGGTCTGAAAACAGATGTCCCAACGTGTGCTCAGTAATATATCTGTGGCCGGTGTAGGACTGTGTCCCTAAGCTCTCAGATGAATGTGTGCGTAGAAACAGCTTCATTTTGTTTCTTTAAGTCTCCAATCAAATTCAACTGAGAAAGAATGGATTCATTTTCATGCAATCCAGATGCCTAAAACACCCTCGTGGATGCAACTCTGTTAGATGTTACTACTTCTCTGATGCTGTGTTTAACATACAAGGAGTGCACTCAAGTAGATGAAGCTATAGCTTTCATTTTCCATACACAACGCTTAAATAGATGCCTTTCCTCACTTTTTTTTTTGATTTACTTGGAAACTGTTGATATGAAAGAACCCTCACAATCTACTGCACGATTTCTTGAATGGTAGATTACGTAGCAGGTTTAGCTCCGACGTCTTTTTTTTTCTACGCATTTAATTCTATACCCAACACACAAAATACCTTAGCCTAAAGTAATTTTACCCCATAAAAAAATGTAATAAATTAGAAACTGAACCAACTAATTTTATTACCTACTGGGGATTCATATGTCTTTCAGTTCATTTGAGATCTGGAACAACAACCAGAAATCCCTTGCAAGGGAAGGAAAACTCCCATGGTAGAAATGGAAATTTTGTATTCAACAGGTGGCTGAGTTCAGGAGCTTCCAGAATACTCCGTTTTGCATGTCTTGCCGTATTTTGCACCTGCACTTCAACCAAGGTGGCCAAAACCTCTACAGGATGAGCAGGATGGCACATATGTTCTGTGTTCCTTTTTTTTAATGAAAGAAATAGAAAACTTGATGTAATAATTGAGTCATCAGTTATTAGCTGGTATCTCCACTACTGACCTACAGGACTTGAAGTTAGGACGGGCTTCTTACTCTATATATTCTGAAAGCTAAATATGAGGAAGAAAACTTTGAATTTCCATTTTTACTAGTGCTGATAGCAAGAGGGCAAGCAAGCTAAGCATCTTAAGTATTTATCGCAAACCTCATAAAATAAGACTACGAGATTTAAACATTCACTTCAGGAATTCTTAAAGAAGCTATCTTAGCATGCTGTGCAAATTGAAAACAAACAAAACAAACAAATAAACAACAAAATATTTCATGGGTTAAGTAGTTCTGTTCAAAGTGGAATGAAGAAAACTGTGAGCACAGGAAATACAGTATATTGCCTTGCTTAATTACTGTTACAAAAGTCACATAAAGAAGCATGCTGTATGAAGAAGTGATCCAGTGCTTCATTAAATTGCTAAATTTCAAAACACTGTCATTTTGTCTGAAAGCTAGGAATTCTTTCCTTGATCTCACTTTAGCTTCATCTCAACCTTAGAACTATGATATGATGGTTCCTTTTATAGCAAGTTTGCTTGCTTATGCAAATAATTGAGCTCTCAAATTACTATTAGCCTGCAGTTTAAGTTCACTGGCATCATGCTGTCTTGCACATAAATCAGAGAGCATTAGATCCTTCTGCAATAAGGGTGTTCATTGTAGACTTCCATATTACCTTCGTAAAGGGCCCCATTTTGTTCTTCTTCCACTGCCTTCAGGAAGAGTTCTTTTGCCTGCACAATAAATTACACAGAACACTTCTTAAATTCCTTACAAATACAAGTGCATTGTTACTTGACTTAGAATTATTTTTCATAAATTATTTCATAGAATTATTTTCATAGAATTATTTTTCACAAAGCCAAGCATAAAAACTAGAAAAATCAGTGCAGGATTATGGAAAGACACTAGTATGGAGACAACACCTCTGCTGTTTCTCTAGATTTAATTCAGCATTAGCTTTTAGGATAGTTTACTGCAATACTAACACACAATAAAACTCCAAAATTATATCTCTATTTTTTGTACCTTTTCCTCTTTTGCTATCTCCTGTTTCCCTCTGGCATCTACAGACTTTACTCCAGATCCTCTTGAAGATGCTCTGCATGGCAGAGGTTCCAACCCACTAGAACTCACACCCGGGGCAAGCTCAAACATCCACTGAGCTCTGAACATCTGGAGCTCGGCCTAAAAAATCCGATTAATTCTGATTTAGTAGCACATACTCAAACAGTACATCTTCTGAGGAGAAATTATACAAGTACAAACACAAAAAAGAATTTCAAAATTGCATGTTATATTTTCAAGTCTTTAATGGTTTCAGCGAGTTTAGACGCAGAGAGTTAGCAATTTTTTTTATAGTAAATTTTTAAAAAAAGTGCACAAGTACTTGTTCAATCTCATTCAATAACATAAGTGCTTTTATCTGGACTGTTCACGTCCAAAGAAAAAATGATGTTTCAAGAAGCAGTAGTTGGTATTATGGTTATGACCTAAGACTCCATAGAAAAGTATTCTTTCTAGACACAGTGTTTGTTCTTTACGCAGAGTTATCTTAAGCAAGAAGTCAATTAGCTCTTGAAATGAAAATTTAGAAAACCTAATTTTTTGTACACAAGCATACTAAGATTGATGACAATCAAGGCTGCCATTTATATAATATACAAACAAAACCTTACACTCCTTTCTCTTTTGAAAAGAAAGGACTACGCTCTGTGAAAGAAGACAAGATGTAATTCTTGCCATGCAATTTTTTCAGCATCTTCGAAGTTACACTTTACATGTCTCTTGCAATCATCATGACTTCTGGGAAGCAACTACACAGAAATCTACTATCGTAAGAGAACATACTGTTCTATCAGACTGCTTTTATCAACTTTCTACTCCAGAAGAGAGTGACAACTTAAACTGGAATTTGATCCATACAGAAACAGCTGTCCAATTTCTATAGTTCTTCAAACAAATTCCAAATCTGCCACAAACTTTCTTTTCATCTACACAGATAACTGAAGATTGAATTTGACACTTGGAACACAATGCACAATTTATCTATTTCACTTTTGGAGGGGCAGACAGATTAAGCATTTGTTAAATCAACAAATGCATGGTAACTAAATGAGCATAAGTAATGCAGTTTAAATCACAGCAGTACTATGTTTGTAAAAAACCACCAGCATGAGAGACATACCTGAAGATTTGCTTCACCGGATCTTTCATTGTCATCGGTTCTTACCAAATCAGAGTGACAATCTTCTTCAGCTTCTGCCTAGTAGAGAGCAGTCAGACGTGATTATAGAGTCTGCATAAGTCCCTACTGAACATTCACAATGCAGAACTGTCAACTGACACTCATAAAAAAAAACCAATCAAGCATAGTCCCCTTTTCCCCATTCTACCTACAGATCAATCTTAATTGATGATAAAAATTAACCTTAAAATTACTGGTATTGTTTGCACTTCCCTTTTAACCCAATGAAGTTGGGTTTTGCATTTCAGTCACATCAATCCAACACAGATTGGTTATGTATCACTTGAAGGCTTACGTGCATCAGTACACTGCCATAATACCTGAATAAATGCACTCAGTGTCTAAGTCAAAGCACAGAACCAAAGCTTCGGTATTAAACAGCACTGTGCTTCATACAAGAAATGAAAATGTAATCACTACCTTCTCACTGTAAAGACAACCAGTAGTTTTGACTTGTTTACTATTTACAAAAGCACAAAAAGACTAGTGCTTTGAGTAACAGTAGATACTTTACAAAAATTATGGGACAATATAAGCAACCTCAAAAACTACAGATGAAACTAAACAAGAAATGTATTGTAAAAGAAAATAAAAGGTTAGCATGAGAGCTTGACAGCTGGTTTTATTTACACTACTGCTGTGAGACAGGTTAAGCAAATAAGACCTTAAAGAAGACCTTTAACTAAACTTAACAGGGCTCTACATAGGAGTTAAGAGAGCTTGCTTAAGAGCAAAACTTAAAAAGACGCAAATAAATTGTCATTGTGAAATATACCGAGATTTATGGAATCTATACTAAAACAGAGGAAAACTAATTCTGAACAGCAGTGACAAGCTACTACAACGACAGCAGGAGCAAGACCCCAGTAAGGAAAAAAAACCAACAACTCAACAAAGACTAAGACATTGTTTAACGCTCTTCCTCCAGCTGAAGCATCCCAGTTTTTCTACCATTTTGCACTGAAATTCCCATCTACAGTTCAGCAAGCACATAATGCAAAATGGGATTATAAGAAGGTAAACCTAGCATGAAGATTAGCACAACTATTTACAGAAGTTTTATCTCCCTCTCCTTCCTATTGGAGACAGCACCCAGAAGACTTCAAGTGACATTCTGTCAGTGAGAGTCCTCCGAATTCTCGTAAAAAAATCTCTACCTCCTGCATTATCAAAGTGCAGAAATCAAGGCGTTCCTGTATTCAGAAAATTTATAAAATTTTTATAGCATCTGGAAGTTCATGATCAAACTACAGAATCCCGGCAAACCTGATGGGAAGGCAACGTTTAATCTCTTTGTCTTGGTGACAAGCACCTCCCTGGAGTTCAGCTGTAGCACTTGTCTGGTTTCCCAAACGACCACAAACTTAGTGGCTTGTCATCTGTAAAAGTTTTCACTGGGATCTCAGTCAATTTATCTTTTACAATTGATAATGCAGACAGTGTTGGCTGATTAAAGTAAACAGATATTGCATCTGTTTCTACACTCTGATTTTTAAGACTGCACATTTTGCATTTCTTGTTGGAGAAAACAGGTAAGCCAGAACGCTCCAAAGCACAAGCAGCGTTAAATCTGAGCAAGGAGTAAACAACTTAGAAATTTAATGTTTTTTTATTCCAGAATTTGATTGCAGGCAGTTAATGTCCCGTGAGTTACAGCAGTCCTATCACGTTATTTTAGCATCCAGGCATTATGTCTACAGTGGCCAGAGACAGCCTAGGAACAAGCCAGCACTGAAATGGATGTCTTTTAAGTGCGTTATTATGGCACTGGGCTGACACAAATAAGCCCTACCTCTGCCTGCGCAGAGTGCAAGGCTTCTGGTTTGCAGCTAAATTATGTCCTGTCAGCTCTCAGTCTGGGCAGAAAAAGCCTGGTTTTATCTGCAAAATGCAGAAACTAGTAAAGTTATTTATAAACTAAATCAACACACTATCTTCTTGCACATAAAGGCACGCCCATTAAAACCTTTAACTCATGAAGTCTGTAAATAAACTAATTTAAGAGTTAAAATTATTTACAAGGTTATGAAGCCGGCTGAAGTTTACCTCATGTCCAAAAACTTTTTGTTTCAGTAACCTGTTCAAGAGCTTCGATTTTCCTCCCCTCATCTCTGTTCAACTGCCCTACTTCTCCTTCATTTCTGAGTCAGTCAGTCACGGTTCTGGACCAAATACTTCCCAAATGTCATTCAATGCTCTTTAAAACTTGAATGTGCTCTCAAACCAAACGAAAAATACACCATGCTATGAAGACCTAGCCCACAGCCTAAAAGCTGTTAAAAAACATTGTGAAGTTGATTACAACCAAAATTTTTACTTTCATCATTACCTCCTCTATACAGAGTGTATGCGCGATCTGAAGTCTCTCATATCAAAGGTTTGTCTTCTCTCAGCAGTGGCAGCGTAAGTGACGATATCCCTCTAAATTACCCAGTAAAGCAGTTCATTCACATTGCTACTGCATGGCTAGCTGGACTGCAAAACTGATCTCTATTAACAACCTTTCTGCTATTTATTTGATCTGCTGAAACGCTATGGTTTTGCTAGAACACTAGTAGACAGCTCACGAGACCACACCAAAAGCAGGTTCTAACTTGTAAAAATTGGATCCTTGCCCCCACTCTGAAAACACTTAGATTGTAGTTATAGTTTCTGAACTTCACAGAACATTGCACTATAACCACTAGTTAGTGGACAAATCTAGCCTGTTCATCTTTATTCTGTTGGCCTTCCTCCTGCTACAAGTCAGCTGTCACACGAACAGTGGCTTTATCCTGCTTGAAAGTGAGACATACTTAGTGTGTACTGATCAGCTCAAATAATTTTCCACGAGAAAAGTGGCAGCCAGTCCAGCCACCAAAAGGTCAACATGTCAGAAGTAAACATCTGAATTAGACTGTGACCTGTAAAAAGAAGTCAGCTGAGTCGATTTGATTCTGATTTGTTTGAAAAGCTTTAGAAATCATTTGCCAAATGCAAAACTAGCTTATTTGCACAGCTTAGTTTTAACTGTTTTGCAATCTATAATTGCATGCTAATTTCCTCACAGCGCAACAATCACTTACTAAACTGCCTGTAATGTCAAGTCCTTTAACAGTTCAGATCTTTGTTTCATCAAAACAAAGCCAAGACCAGAAACAGTTCAAAGGTGACTGTCACCAGCTGAACAGTGCTACATCTGAACCGTACAGAACTAAAGGATCAGCAAGCAGGACAGAGCAAAACAGTGACCGACAGCTTAACGTTCTTGGTTTTGCAAGAAAATGAGGAAGTCGCTCCATTTTTCTGTTGGTGTGAACAACAGTGTTAAAAAATAAAGAGTTTTAACCACGGTGGTAAGGAGTTTTAAGAGCTCTGCATGACATAAATGGTTTAACTGTGAATGATCAAGTTCTCATCATGGATACTTGAATCCATATTGAGGTGCACTCAGAAAAGCAATGCTGCGCCTAACAATATTTCTGCTGTGTCAAAGCACGAACTCAAATAAGTAGAGTGTGAAAAGGGCCCACGGAGCCCTTTAAGTTACCAGGTGACTTTATGCCATCTGTTTTTTGAGGGAAGAAAGAGAAAGGCAGGGCTTTCTGTAACGACAGAGCGACTTGTTGGGCTGTTTCTGCAGGCAGCTCGACCGGTCCTGAATCAAACAGCCCCGCTCCTCCTCATCAGCCCCACTCCTCCTCGGCCCCGTTCCCTGTGGGGACGGGGGGCCGGGTCTCCCTGCGCCGCAGCCACCCGGCCTGGGATGGCGGCGGGGATCGCGGCACGCTCCCCACAGGCCTCACCCGCTGCCCGGCGTCGGGCAGGGCAGGGGCTGCCGGGCGGCACCACGGCTCCGGGGACCGCTCCTCCCGCCCGCGGGCACACCCCCCCCCCCTCCCGCCACCGCTCCCCTCATTCCTCCCCCCGGCGGCGGGGCGGGACCGGGCCGCCCTCCGCCCGCACCTGCCGCGGCGGCCCGGCCGGGCCCCCCCCCACCCCCGCCGCCCCAGGCCGCGCTGCAGCGGGGAGCAGGTCACGGCCGGCCCGGGCCCCGCTCACCATGCTGCCAACGCTCGGGCGGCGCTGTCCCGTCCCGGGGGTCTCTGCCCCCTCCCCGCCCCCGCTCGGTCCGTGTGTCCTCCCCGCGGGGGGAAATTAGCAGAGTTCTCGGTCGGAGAAGCGCACCACGCAGCGGGAGTAACTGCGGGCCCTGCGTACGGCAGCCATCTTCCCGGCGAGTGAGGGGCAGGCGGGCCGGGAGCAGCGGAGACACACGACCAGACAAACCCGCAAGGTCAGAGCGCCGCCTCACGCACGGGCCGCTCTCCGGCGCGGGCTGCCGGCCCCGCCGACTACCCGTCCCAGCAAGCACCGCGGCCCCGCAGCCGCTCTCCCGCCGGCAGCGCCGCGCCGCGCTGCCTGCTGGGAAATGTAGTCCGCCGGGCGACACCCCACTTGGGCTGCAGCGCTTTGCCAGGCCGGCCCCGCCCGGCGGCGGCGCAGGGGCTGCCGGGAAGTGTAGTCCCCCCTCCCGGGCGGCGATCCCGGCAGGCGGCGGGGTCGCAGTCTCGCTCGGTCTCTCCGCCACCGGAGCCGACGCTCTCGTTGAGGCCCGGCCCGTCGCTCCGCCGCGGGGGCCGAGGGAAAGCGGCGATGTCCGGGCCCCCCGGACGGCCTCCCGCCCCCTCGGCGCGGCCCCTCAGCCCGGTGTCAGCAGGAGTGGGAGCCGCCATTCCCGCTGTGACCGCGGTCAGGCCGGGGCCTTGTTACAGGCGAATTAACGCCGGGTAATAAAGGAGTGGTTTGGTACTGCGGCTGTAGAGATAATGGTGCTGCTGAGGTCATGTGAACCTCGCGGTCCCCTGTCCTTTGCCCATCCAGTTCAGTGAACAGTCACTACGTGCTCGCTGCACACCTCGTCGGGTTTTCTAAAATAGGACTAAACCCCTTTTTTTGATCTGTATTACAGGTTTGATTTGGGTTTTTTTTTTCCAGAAGAACACCACGCGTACGGGCCTTTGCGTATGACCTGTGAACCCTTACCCGTACCTAACCGCCCTGAATGTTTTTCGGAGCCGACGGAGCCGGGCAGGTAAGAGCCAGCTCAGGCCGGGGCAGCGGGAGCGGGGCTGGAGGTGGCGGGGGGCCGCCAGGGCGGTGGGGTGGGAGGGCCGGGGACACCTCTGGGAGCCGGCACGCTGGCCCAGCCCTGTCTGCTGGAGCCGCGGGGCTGCACGGTTGAGGTGCCCAGCAGTGCGGCTGGGATGAGGTAATGGCGAATACAACCGGCTGTCTTTAATGCTGCTTCTAGTTTGGGGTTGGAATCAAAGCTGCTGGGCTTTTCTTCTGCCTGGGTGCGCGCGTCTGCTTTTGGGAAGGCAGCAGCCCTGCCTCCAGCGACAGAAAAACAGGGTGCGACGGCTGTCACCGGGCTGGGCACTCCTACGTGTTTGTGCACGTGCGGTGTAACAGGGGTGGCTTAAAGCAGAAGTCTCTTTTGAGTAAGCGTGCGCTGCACCTGCTGGCTTCACCGAGTCCGCGGGAGGGAATTTAACTCCTTTTACTATGACTCTTTTCTCAGTGTAAGCAATGTAAAGACTAGCCTCTATTAAGATGGGGGGGAGCTGGGCGTCCAGAGCTGTTTGGAGTTCCTTCCCACCTTTTTTAACGAATGAATACACAAAGTAAGTGTATTTCGCTGTAGGGTTCACTGGTGTAAAATCCTCCCCGAATTACACCACCAGCTCACCCTCTCTCGCAAACCCGGGGAGGCGGGGGGAAGAACTCTGTGCTTTCCTTTAAAGAACCTACATGAAGCAGTGCAAAAAGCAGCTAAGGCTTACTGAATCGTGGTTAGTACAGTCGGATCTGAGGATCACTTGCTCCAGGCCATTTTTTTTTTTTGTTCCTGGTTTCCCTCCTTCTGCCCCAGCTGCCCTCCCCGTCTCGGCTCGGCCCCGCGGGAGCCGGGGGGAGCGGCCGCTGCTCAGCTGAGGAGGGCTCAGGCCCTCCAGCGGCCGTTAAATTGGCGATATTGTTGCCATTTGTTCACAATTTGGTGTTCCTGCGCTCCCGGTTTTGGGTATTTAAGCTCCTCTCGGGGATGTGACAGACGCCAGTCAGCCGAGGATTTTTAATTTTAATATTTTTTTTTTTTTTTAATTACGTTAAAACCCAGCTCGGCCGTAATCCCCTCTCTGGCGGGGGGGTTGCTGGAGCTGCCCCGCCGTCTCCTGCCTCTCCCCTCGCCACAGCCGCCCGCTTTTGTGGGGGACGGACGGACCCCAAAACCCCGCGGCTGAGGCCCTCCCCCTGCCCGGGGAGCGCCTCCCGGCCCCCGTCGTGGGGGCGTTATCCCCCCCGCGGGGAGCCCCGCCGCCGGCGGGCGGCCGGGGAGCGGCCGGGGCGGCGGGCAGCGCCATGGGCTCGGCGGCCGGCGGCGCCCTGAGCGAGGCCCGCGGCCGCCGTGGGCCGCAGCTGGGCCGGGGCTGCGCGGGAAGGCGGTGGCAGCGGCAGCAGCCGCCGGGGGTGGCGGAGGCCGAGCGCCGCCATTAGGGGCCCGTGGCGCGGCTTGCGCAGGCCGCGGCTTGGCCGGAGGAGGGAAAAGCCGCACGCCGTGAGTAGCGCCGGGCGATGGGAGGGGGAGAGTCGCGTTTCGGTGCGAGGCGTGACTGGTGTGGGCGATACTGGTTAGGCTGGAAATGGGCCGGGGGGGGGGGACGGGCAGGACCCGGCCTGTCGCGGCGGACAGGCGCGGGGGCCGCTGTGCCCCCTCCCCGCCACCTCTGCTGCCGAGGGGGCCGGTGCCTCCCCGCGCTCCTGCCGGCGCTTTGGGCTCACGGGGCACCCCCAAAGCCTTCCCAGGCGGCTGCTGGCGCCACACCGGTGGAAACCCGCGGATCGAAGCCACGCTTTTCTCTTCCCTCCCTCCCGGGAAGCCCTGCAGGCGCCGGCCGGCGCAGAGGGCAGGTGTCACAAGGCGCCCGCTGCTTGGGTGCTGCTGGCGTTTCTCAGCTTTGGCAGAGTCACGCAGTTTCGCTTTCAGTTCTCGGCGCCGCAGCCCTTCCAGCGGGAGGGGATGCTCGGTTAGAGCGTACGTGAGCGAAATAGTCGGTTTGAGTTCCGCTCGGGAGTCAGAAAGTAGTCGTGGTGCGTTAAATTAGGCTGGCTGGTTGAGTTCTCTGGGGAAAAAAAGTAATGTTGATAGGTGAGGGAGTCTGAGCACGGTGTTAAAGTACAGTGAAAATAAGGCTTTTACTTTTTTCTATTCAGTGTCAACACACTTTTATGCCGAGACAGTTTTGCAGTTTGTATTTACATCCTCTAACGATGTGAATTTGCCTGGATTGTAGTTGTAGACTAGAATCTCGACTAGATTATACACGTTGTAGCTCTGCAAACTGCTTCTCAGAGATTCATGTGCTCTTTTCAGTGATTTCAGTGGGACTTCACTTAGGTGACACAGTCTGCAGGCTAAAGTTTAGTTTATTCCCATAGTTGAAGGTGAGAGATAGCAGAAGGTGATAAGGACAGAACATAGATCTTGCAAAGTGAAATAGATTTTTAAAAACAACTTCACTGTTAAGATCAACAAGAAATGGTACTGGTTTGGTTAACCAAAGAAGACTTTATTTAGGTTTTGTTCAGTGGATTTTCGTATAGGTGGATTTGTGCTTTTGTAGGAGCCATGTTAACTTCTGTGCATCCTGGCATGTTTTTTAATATTTCTCACCAACATCTGTATTTTCTGACTGTTTTCTCCTCCCTAGGTTCTTTGCTTCTGCTTTATGCCTCGGAAATGCTTCAGTTCATTGTGAAAATCAGTGGCTGTGGAAAGGAGAGAGGCTTGAATTAGTATTCCCAGTAAGGAATAGGCAGTTGTGTTCACCGCTTCATCTATTCAAGAGGTGTCAGACAAATAGATCTGTCCATGATAGCCATTGGTGATTATTACTAGCCATGTCATGTGCTAGCAGTGTTTATGCATCTTTTTGTTTGCTGTGGTTATCAAACATGAGGCAAAGATGCTCCTCCACTCTGCAGTCACAGTCCCCTGGAAAGGGATATGTGAATCATGAGCCAGGGCAGCGTAACAGCCCGTGAATTGTAAGCCATTGTGTCTGCTATGATTACAATTTCAGAACCCCATCATTAGGGGAGTGAGTATGTGCTGAAAAATCCACAAGTCCCGTCTGTTTCAATTTGAAGTTAAGGTATAAAATTAGTTGTTTGGATACTAATGAATACTACATTTTCAGACTAGGAGACCATGCAAGGCTTTGTCGTTGTTTGAAATTTTCTCCAAGGGTCTGAATAAAGGCCTGGGAGCTAAGGCTTCTGAGTTGCCAGCCATTGACCAGCTGGAGTAATTAAAGCTTTTTAACCTAGATGCAGAATGTTGCCTAAACAGCAGGTGCACAGCCTGAAAACCAGCCAAAAAGAAACTGGTACTCCAAAATGCTGTTCTTATGGACAGGCTCTGTGTTCCTTGGCAAGCAGTACAAAATGTGGGATTGGGTCTCTAATTTAAGGTGCTCAGTCATGGTTCTCTGTAGTGGTGTGTGGAGATAAATGCGTGCTGCTAGAGAGCAATTCCTCCTGCCTGTTTGAGACACTACCCAGTGTCTAAGATAGAGACATGCTGTTGCTTTTTCATACATGATGTGTAAAATTGTCAAAAGGTGTATTAACATCATATTTCCCATTTTTTGTTTGTTTGTTCCTGTATCAGTGTTAGTGGGACTAATAGGCTTAGAAGACTGAAAACAAAGGATCTTCACAATATCTTGCATCTGCAGGATTGTGGCTCTGCATTGATGTCAGTTCAGGGTTCAAGCAACATAATCCCATTACTTTTAAAATCACAATTTGGCATTGGGAAATAAGGCAAGATGGAGCAGAGATTAAAGGCTGCCACAAAAAAAAAAAATAAATTGTGGAAATGTAGTTTAAACACAGGTTACAGAAGGCAAAAGTCAGCAGCCGTGAATATTGCTGTCGTCTTAGGGTTGGAGAAAACCAGAATGCAGGGACCAAACTCTCATCACAGGGGAATTCTGTTTTATTCCAAATGTATGGTTAATTTACATGGAATAGATCACATTAGTTCTAGATGAAAGTGTAAGAAGTATTGGCAACAATTAGTTTAAATAAGGAAATAAAAACTTTATTGCTTTATTATCTAGCATTCTGTGATTCGTGCAGTGTCAGGACAAAAGGTCGGATAGGTAATGTGATGTAGCCACTACTTCTAGAGACTGATTCATGCTTAGGGCTACTGTAGTGAAATACATTTGGTCTTATCTCACATGAATATAGTATTCTTCCTCTGAAGACTGTTTAAGGGAATACATACGGGTATACCTCAAGCATAGGACCTTATGGAAAGTCAGGATATGGGTTTGTTTTAACGGATGACAGTACAACTTGTGAGACGGTGACTTACATGTCTGATAATTTCACTAGAACAGATTCCCTCCTACCTTACGCTAATGCTTCATTTTTCTGATAGCAAACTATTTTCTCCAAGCTATGAGACTTTATCCTCTGCTTTCAGTCGTAGTTTCTCCCATTAGGGCTGGCTGCAAGCTTGCTGTAAAGTGCCTCTAGCTTTAGCATAAGGGTGAATTTGGGGAACATAGCCAGTTACATCCAGATACAGGCTGGCCCCCTCTGGTGGGAGACCAAGACAAGTGTTTGTGTGTAGCTCACAAGGAATATCTCTTGGAGGAGAATGGAGTCTGCAAACAAGCGATCTCGGAAGGGTACAGAAATCAAACGGATTGTGTTCTGTGCTTTCAGACCAAAGGCTAAGTCTTGAAAACATGATTCCTGCAACTGTTCACACTGTCCTGAGTGCTCTGTATTTATGCTGCCACAGAAAGAACTGGTTACACTCGGCGGAGAAACACAAGAAACACTAAGGACTGAAATGCGCTTGCAGCTAAAGTATCCTCATCATGAATAGGTACACAACTATCAGACAGCTTGGTGATGGGACCTACGGCTCTGTCCTCCTAGGGAGAAGCATTGAATCTGGAGAGTTAATAGCCATTAAAAAGTAAGTATTTTCATTTGTTACTTAAGAGTGGATGGGCCAGGTTTTTCCATTTATGGTCCCCATCCCTTGGCTCTGCTGGTTTGAGTATTTCACATTCCATGCAACGTTTGTATGTGGAGTTGTACTGGGGCAGCATGCAGAGCTCCAGTTCCTTGTCTCCTCCAAAGCTCCAGCAGAAGATAAAGAGGGTGGGATATACAGGCTTATTGTAACAGTGCTCTGCTACTGTGTGCGGTCAAGCACGTATTATGTATATTATTTAGAGTATTCTGCAATGCTGCTTTGGAATCTGCAGCCCCTTCTGTGCTGATTACATGGAACGTACATTTCATGGTCTAATTTCCAGCGAAATGTTAATACTGCAGTGATAATTAACACAATGGATCTCATTGTCCATTAACTATATCTTTATATGCTGTTACATATTGGTCTTTTCAGCTTAAGATTTCCTTAAAATTCCTTGCGAAATGCACTTGATTTTCTCTCCCGCTTCAGCAGTGACCTCAGTTTGTAAATGGCTTGTTTGTCCTTGTTGTGGTAAGAGACAGCTGTAAAGCGTTGCAGGCACCTTCCTGAAATACCGACCATGACCCAGGGACATACTTGTCAAAAGAGCTTTCAGTACAATGCCGTTTTGTATGAGCAGTCAATAGCTGGCTTTAGCAACTTTTTCAATCCTCTGTGCCGAGGGTATTTTTCCTGTACCAAACCTTACCAGAGACACCTTTGATTTTCAGTTTGCAGCATGGTGGAAACTCAAAAATCTCAGAACAAACCAGAAGATGGTACTCTCTTAGCTTACTCGTTAATGCCAGTCCATTATCAAGAACAGAAATGGCTTGGTGGCTGAACTCACAAGACAGTGACTGCAAAAACACTGCTAATTCCATGAAATTAAGGGATTGTAGTTCTTAAACTATTCTAATTATAAGAGCTGATTTCAAACTGGAAACTTACTACAATATTAAGTAATACTGAATTATTAGTCTGACAATGACTCAGATCTTCAAAGGGTGCCTAACTCCCTCTGAAATCCAGACTCTTATCAGCTGGGTATTTTTGTAAGTTTAATCTGTGCTCTTCTATGTGCCTGTGTTCGTGAGCCTTCGTTCTGTTGGTCCTAAAGCATAGAATTGTGTGTGAAAGAACTCAGTCATAATCAAACTGTATATGAACATATAGGACCATATGTTACACACAAATACTTGTTCAGAGTTATATCCTGGCTTAGGAGAAAACAGATCTGCCACACAGTTTGTTCCTGTTAGAGCAGAGTTGCTTATAATCTTAAAAGGAAAGACAATTCGAAAAGCAGTTGGCATGGTAGATGCAGCTCGCAAGGGAGAGAGAAACATGGGGCGCAGTGGACACTGAAAAATGAAGAAATACAACTTAGAGGGGGGAGGTATTGAAATTACAGAGAAATCAAAATATAGAGAAGAGGAGCAAGAATAATATGATAAAATTTGAGATCCAGTGAAGTGATTTAATTTGGTCTTTGTCAGATTTGTTTCAAAACTTAGTCTGAACTGCTCATAACTGTCATAACCCTTGTTCTTTTTACAATTAGATTCTACCACATTGCGTACTGGAAAGAAAAATAGCATTCCCTGACTTGGTGAAGGCTCTAAAAGTTTTGCAGCAAGATAGATAAATGAAAAAATGGCAATCCTGTGTAATAGTAATGCTTTTAGATTCTATTAGAGTGTACCTTGTCTAGGAGGTAACACCTTATATTTTGATGGAAGAACTGAATTGTTAAGATGTGAGGAGACTTATGGGTCTAAGACCAGCTGATGTTGGCTGTGTGTTAATAACTTTTTCCCTCTACTATTGTAGAATGAAGAGAAAGTTTTATTCCTGGGAGGAATGCATGAACCTTCGAGAGGTTAAGGTACTTGTTTCATTCAATACTTGACTTTAAATTAGATGATCCTGGTCACATTTGGGGATAACACCAAATTCTTTCCACCCCTTTTATCAAAAACTCCCTGCAACATGAGCTGTGGCATATGGCATTACAGTTCTGTTTCCTGGCTCTGTATTTGAATGGAGTGACTGTAGTCTAATAAAAACTCTTATTAAAACTCTGTAGTTTTACAAAAAATCATTTGGTTGTAGAGAGCTGCTTCCTCTCTGTAGTGAGTGGTGAGAGAGAGCTTTCTTATCACAAAACCTGGAGTTGATTGACGTTTGTTTTTCAGAGCTTGAGAACACATGCCCTTTGCTCAGCAGTAACCTTTGTACACGTGGTTGTTTCTGGATAGTTGGTTTGGGGACAGACATTTAGCATGAAGCTCTGACATCGGCAAAGCTTTAAGGGTGTATTCTGAGGACCTCCCTGAATTTCTAGTGCTTGCCAACATGCAGAAAACCTAGGTCACTTTTATTTAGTACCATGTATTGGTACTGTGTTGCTACAGCAAGAATGAATGTAGAATACACTGAAGATCTAAAAAGCAGGGAGAATGAAGACCCAAGTATGCTGGTTTTGGCTAGGATAGAGTTACTTTTATTCATAGCAGCTTGTATGTTTTGGATTTATGACCAAAACAGTGTTGGTAACACAGGGATGTTTTCCTTGTTTCTGAGCAGCGCTTGTACAACCTCAAGCCACCTCTGTTTCTTTCGCTTCCCCACCAGCGAGTAGGCTGAGGGTGGGCAAGAGGCGGGGAGGGGACGCAGCCAGGACAGCTGACCAAAGGGATATTCCACATGACGCTGTGCTCGGCAGTAAAAGCTGGGGGACTTCTGGAGTGATGACATTTGTCTTCCAAAGTAACCATTGTGTGTGATGGAGCCCTGCTTTCCTGGTGATGGCTGGACACCTGCCTGCCACTGGGAAGCAGTGAATGAATTCCTTATTTTGCTTTGCTTGTGCACGCAACTTTTGCCTTACCTATTAAACTGTCTATCTCAACCCGTGAGTTTTCTCACTTTCTGCCCTTCTGAGTCTCTCCCACATCCCGCCGGGGGGATATGAGCGAGCTCAGCTGCCCACCAGGGTTAATCCACAATACCAAGGAAGAATTTCCAGGGTTGTATTTAGTCCTGAGTCTAACCTGACTGTTACCAGTGCAAGTACAAGAAGAGTGTGAATTCTGCCAGTAGGAAGTTACTTATATCAAAAATGCAATTGTTCTGGTGCGCACTGTGATGCCAAGTAGCTGGCTTTTGAATGACCTGTGTGCATTGATATGTATACTGTATATGTATCTGGTAATACTTGGGAGATCTGGTCTTTGTTCTCAGAGCTGTCTGATTATTTAAAATATTGAAGAGTTTTTGAAGCCAAGTCTTCTGCGTCAGTGAAATGTTTTTTTTCTCTTTCATTAGAGTAAGACCTCTGTAAAATCCTGTTTGTATTTTCTCTTTCTAGTCTTTGAAGAAATTAAACCATGCCAATGTTGTAAAGCTGAAAGAAGTTATAAGGGAAAATGATCATCTGTATTTTGTGTTTGAATACATGAAGGAAAATCTGTATCAGTTAATGAAAGAAAGGTATGTGACAGCATCACCCGTTCCTGATATAACTTAATTACTTGCGTAATGTGCTTTTATCACCCCTGTTACTTTTCAGTGGACTTTGGATCATTTGTTTAGGCTTAGATCACTATGGCTTAAAGCTGTGTGCTGCAGTAGGAGCTGTGGCTGTCACCTTTGAGCATATCCCAGGCGGTTTAGTAAGAGTTTCCAGTATCTCTTCCCAGATTAGCCTGGCACATAAGTAGAGCACTCTCTTGAGAGTTAGGAACTGTGGGCAGTTAGGAGCAGCCCTCGTGCTGAGGAGGCACTGAACCTAGAACTTTTGATTTCTAGATAAGTACTTCAGCCAGCAATGTTTTTTCTATTAGAGGGTGGTATCACTGACTCCTGTATTATGACTTCCTCAAATAAATGAGTATATGAAAAGTGGTTGAAACAGCAATCATGAGGGGTCAAATTCTGGATTGGTTCTAGGAAACCAAACAAGAACCTCTTGTTTTCAGTGGTAGCAGATGAGACTGTTTTTTCAGATAACAGAAGAGAAAGTAGCACCACATCAGCTGTTAGATAATGACAAGGTAAAGTCAAAAGTATGGCTTGTGTATGCTTTAGAAGAGAGGCCAGAAGAAGCTGTGCATGAAAAGCACTAAATTAACGTGAACCCTTGCTGTCTCGAGGAGCACACCTGATGACCTATATGTGTTAAGGTTTGTTCGGTTTGGCCAATTTTCTTTTTTTCCCTTTTTTAGTTCACTGTTGCACATGGTCTTAACATGATGTCGCATAGTCTTAATGTAATGTATTATGGCAGTTCTGCAAATACTGTATGCGTTTTATTGGAGAAATAAACTACATGAGGGTGCTTAAAATATATCTAGCAGTTTTATTGTCACTGTTACCTTTTATCTTTGGTTCATTAGATAGCATAAGCTAATGTGTGAACTTAATCATTAATATTTATGTCTTCCCTTTTCTTTTATCCCACAGAAACAAACTGTTTCCTGAGTCTACAGTTAGGAATATTATGTATCAGATCCTGCAAGGGCTTGCATTTATCCATAAGCATGGTAGGTTATGTTTTAGCTGTAAACATTTTGAATTAGAGCAAGATAGTGTCTGTGTAAGTTTTTTTAATGAGTACACTAACAATTACATTACTAGCTTTAGTAAAGGGAGCAATCACAAGAATGGCACTATATGAGAGATTCAGATTACTGAAAATACCCTTATTTTATAGTTGCCTGATATTTTACTCTGAAGGTTTGCTCAGTTCCTTTTCTGTATCACAGTATCGTCAGGGTTGGGAGGGACCTCTGGAGATCATCTAGTCCAACCCCCCTGCCACAGCAGGGACACCTACAGCAGTTGCACAGGACGGCATCCAGGCGGGTTTTGAACGTCTCCAGTGTGGGAGACTCCACAACCTCTCTGGGCAGCCTGTGCCAGTGCTCTGCCACCCTCAGAGTAAAGAAGTTCCTCCTCATGTTAAGATGGAACTTCCTGTGCTCCAGTTTGTGCCCGTTACCTCTTGTCCTATCACTGGGCACCACTGAAAAAAGGCTATTCTCGTCTACCTGGCACCCTCCCCTTAAGTACTTGTAAGTATTGATAAGATCCCCCCTGAGTCTTCTTTTTTCTAGACTAAAAAGCCCCAAGTCCCTCAGCCTTTCTTCATAAGACAGATGCTCCAGTCCCCTCATCATCTTTGTAGCTCTTTGCTGGACTCTCTCCAGCAGTTCCCTGTCCTTCTTGAACCAGGGACCCCAGAACTGGACACAATACTCCAGATGCGGCCTCACCAGGGCAGAGTAGAGGGGGAGGATGACCTCCCTCGACCTGCTGGCCACACTCTTCTTGATACACCCCAGGATGCCATAGGCCTTCTTGGCCACCAGGGCACATTGCTGGCTCATGGTCATCCTGTTGTCCACCAGGACTCCCAGGTCCCAAAGATTTCTACTTTCTCAAACTGGCAGCTGACCACTTTCTAAAACTCATCTGATGTTAATGGGCACATTTCTTGATAGATTTAGAGGTCCCCTGAAATTGACAGTAAAGGAAAAAATACTCTTTTCTCAAAGTACACACAGGTACCTCAATAAAATGCACATTCTCTGTAAGATACACTTAAAGTAATAGAGTCTGAGTGACAATTAGCTTTCATTGCAGGACCTTCCAACTAATTTTTACAATAATGATAAAAGCTAAAGCTGATGTACCAGTCAGTAGTAACAAGACACCCTTAAGTAATTAAAAAAAATTACTTATTTTAATGATAACTTCCTCACGATGTTTTGCTGCGCTCTGCAATTCTGCCTGCTAAATACACTGTAGTGTATGTTGCTGGTCAGCTCTCGGGGTTATCAGAAGAGAAATAACATCAGTGGCCAGAGTCCTGGAAGTGAAAGGCTTGTAGGACTAGCATTTCAGTTCACTTGAAGAATGCATTTAACTTTGTTTTGCAAAATGTTTTCAAGCTAATGGCTTTACGCTCTCTTCTGGTACACTGGATACACTCTGAAACCAAACTAGACATTCCAGTCTGTTCCAGTGAGATACAAAATATTTAAAACCAGAAGAATAATACGATTTATTTGCAAAAATCTAAGCCACCTTTTTTTAGTAGATCGTGAAATGGATCATAACCTTTCAGAATACCTTTTACTGCAATTTAACTTACTATAGCTGTAGAGAATGAACAATTTTGTGTCAAAACTGCCTGTCTTGTTCACTGACCAGCTACACAGTAGACTGATATTTCTGCCAAGATGTTGCAAATCCGTAGTTACAAAGATCTGGAAATTCATGGCAAGCCTGACAGGATAGTCTTGATGGTCTTGTGGCTCACCGTGTAAGACTGGGTGTCCCAAGAGTCTCTCTGCAACAGTTTTGGAAAAATCATATGAACTTTTTTCCCCTCTCTTTATTTCTATATTCCACTCCTGTATGACATAGAAATGCTTGTCGAGTAAACTATTTATGTTCTTTGTCCGTCCAAACTCTTAGCATCTTTTCATATTTGAATACACAATCAATTGCTCTTTTTACAAGTTTGCCATGAAATAAATTGCCTCAAAAGTATTCTGTTGGTGCATTGCATGTCTGTGCAGCAAAATACAGAAGTGATTGTACTAAATGCTAAAAGCAACCTTGATTGCTCTGTCTGGTACCTTTCATTAAGAGGCAGTAGTTCAAACTGGCACCAGGATATCTACTTAATACCCCTGGGAAGGACATAACCTGCTGGTTGGTAAAAATCTGCAGCACTGTGTCTTTGATGCTGTCATACACTGGTCTAGCAAACAGAAGTTAATATAGTTATCCTGGACAATGGAGACACGTCCTTTGTGAATGTTCATTTTGTTCTCTTTGGGAGCGTGTTCAAGGCCATGGAAAAAACTAAGCATGTTAGAAGGTCTCTGAAAAGGTGGTTCCAGAGCTCTAGTAAGGTACTACAGAGGGAGCTGTATACAGGAAACGGCGGTCTCAGGTGTCTGCAAGAAAAGCAGCATAAGGACAAGTTTTCCAGACTAAGGGTGGGAGGAAATTTCGGATACAGTAGTTAGTAATATTTTAGCCCTCTTCTGTCATTTGTATTGAGAGAGCTCTTGCCAAATGCTCATTTGTGATCCAAGTTTTGCTGAATGCCGAGCACTAAAAACATACACTGAGATCCCCTGTCTGATAGGGTGATCAGTGACTGAGTGCTTGCAGATTATTATGTTCTCAGATTTAAAAAGACACTTCAAAGTGCAAAAAAAATTACCTCATGTTTTAATTTGTATTCTGTTTAAAAGAACTTTTGAAGTAATTTTTGATGTCTTTATTGCACAGTTTCCAGCACAATTAGAATTAAACTAACATTAAAATGGTGTAATTTTTTTTTTATGTTAAAGAAGTATCACTTGAATGGGAGATATTTGACAGAATGCTCTGAATTGTTAGAAGATAGTCAGCTCGTATATGCTGTTGTTCACAGTCTGACCGAGCAACCGTTATACTGACTAGCTCTGATCACATAAGACTTTGAATTCTGTGTTGTGCTATTCAAGCTTCAGCAATAAAAACTAAAGCAAAACAATTCAGGTGGAAAATAAAGGCTACAGCTGGGAGTGGCATTGCAATGCACATCAATATTTCATTTGAATTTTAGGGTTCTTTCACAGAGACTTGAAACCCGAAAACCTGCTTTGCATGGGACCAGAACTTGTGAAAATAGCAGACTTTGGCTTAGCCCGAGAAATCCGGTCTAGACCTCCTTACACCGACTATGTATCCACGAGATGGTAAGTGCTAGTATTCGTGTACGTTGTGTGAAACTTACAATTAATCCTTTAAAGAATAAAGTATTAAATTTGTGCTGAAGGTAATACCACTTTATGCTCCTCTTCATGAAACTTTTGTTTAAGCTTGGCGTAATTCGGAAAGCTTCAGTTAGTGCAAGACAGTTTGCAGATGGCAGCAGCACAGGAGCAAAGAGGGGACCTGATAAGACAGCTGGGACGTGCTGGGATTGCTGTATGTCAGGAAGGCATTAGAGAGCTTACAAGAGCTTATGTAGGTTTTAATTCTTCATTCTAGAAAAAAAAAAAATGAAGTCTTATGTATGGGATAGGAGAGGATAGGAACTTTTTAAGGGATGTTTGCTCTTAACAGCAAAGCCTGAGGAGCTGAATGGTTTCGTGTATGTCTGTTTGAATTGTGTTGATTGATGGGATTTGTTTCTTTTTTTTTTTTTTTCCTCTTACAGGTACAGGGCTCCTGAAGTCCTTCTGAGATCCACCAGCTATAGTTCTCCAATAGATATTTGGGCTGTTGGTTGTATCATGGCAGAAGTTTACACACTGAGGCCTCTCTTCCCAGGCGCCAGTGAAATTGATACTATATTCAAAATTTGCCAAGTCTTGGGGACGCCAAAGAAGGTAGTTATAGTGACATTCCGCACTGCAATCATACTGGAGGTGTTCCACAATACAGAATGGCACAATAGCAATAAGCATAAAAGTAATCAATTTTCATGCTTACTGCTGTTGTATGGCATTGATCTCAGATACAGTGAACTAAAGGAAAACTTATTTTCTGTGAAATAAGCATTATGTAATTATGCTATAAAACCTGACATTTAGAGGAGGAGAAATAGACACCTCAACAGCAAACAAAGTCATTAGGCTGAGATTTCATTAGGTGGAAATTCCGTTTTTTCATGCATATCGCATATAAACCTATTGTTTAAGAGGCTAGAAATTGGAATCATGGCAAGACTCGTGTGTCCTGATTCCATTTGTGCCTTTGACTTGGTCTGATGTAAAGCAAGACTTCACCTCAAACCTCTGGTGAGAGTTAGTGTCTAGTGAAATCTTTAAAACGATCTAGAGCAAGCTGGACACAGCCTATTACTGACAGGAGAATATATGCTAGTGTACTTGGGCGCTATGATATTTTACAGCTGAACTTTCTTTGTGATTGGAAATCTCATTCTTCCAGAACGACTGGCCTGAAGGCTACCAACTTTCAGCCTCCATGAATTTTCGCTGGCCGCAGTGTCTACCTAACAACCTAAAAACCCTCATACCTAATGCTAGCAGTGAAGCGGTGCAGCTCATGAGAGACATGCTGCAGTGGGACCCCAAAAAGCGGCCAACAGCTAGTCAGGTTTGGTTTTGTTTTCTTTTTCTTATATCTGCATATGAAGTTTCCTTTTGCTGCATGACACCTTTTATACACAGTCATTTAACAGTTGCTCAGGGGTGCAGTTCTTAGAAGGGAGAAGAGCAGATGCCAAGAATATTTTGCAAGACAAAGGAGAGTAATTAAAAGAGAGTAATCAATCTTTTGCATGCAACATCAGCTGTTGTGTGCTCAATAATCAATTGTGTGACTGTAGTGTGAATAATTACACGTGAATTAAGTCTAATCCAGTCTCTGTGAATAGCAGCAGAGTGAAGGTAGGATGTACACTGAAGGTGGTGATGCCATTCTTCTGTGGCTATTGATGTGCACCACAGAATCACAGAATGGTTGAGGTTGAAATGGGCCTCTCGATGTCATCTGGACCAACCCCCTGCTCTAGGCAACGTGTCAGTGCTCAGTCACCCTCACAGTAAAAAAGTGTTTCCTGATGTTCAGAGGGAATCTCCTGTGTTTCAGTTTGTGCCCATTGCCTCTGGCCCCGTCCCTGGGCACCACTGAAAACAGCCTCTCTCCATCTTCTTTGCACCTTCCCTTCAGGTGTTTACATACTTTGATAGGATTGCCCTGAACCTTCTCTTCTTCAGGCTGAACAGTCCCAGCTCTCTTAGTCTTTCCTCATATGTGAGATGCTCTGCCCCCTCAATCATCTTCGTGGCCCTTCGCTGGACTCTCTCCATTGTGTCCATCTCTCTCTTCTGCTGGGGAGCCCAAAACTGGACACAGCATTCCAGGTGTGGCCTCACTGCTGAGCAGAGGGGAAGGATCACTGCCCTCGACCTGCTGGCAACGCTCCTGCTCATGCAGTCCAGGATACCACTAACCTTATTTGCAGCAAGGGCATTTTCGTAGCTCATTTTCAACTTGGTGTCTACCAGGTCCTTTTCTGCAAAACTGCTTTCCAGGTAGTTTATCCCAGCACGTACTGGTGCATGGGGTTGTTCCTCCCCAGGTGCAGGACTTGGTATTTCCCCTTGTTGAACTCGATGAGGTTCCTGTCAGCCCATTTCTCCAGCCTGTCGAGGTCCCTCTGGATGGCAGCGCGACACTGGTGTGTCAGCTACTCCTTCCAGTTTTGTGTCATCAGCAAACTTGCTGAGGGAGCACTCTGCACCACCATCGCCATCATTAATGGAGATGTTGAACCGTATTTGCCCCGGTATTGACCTGTGGGGTACGCTGATACCTGCTGGCCTCCAACCAGACTTTGTTCCCCTGGTCCCCCGCTCTGGGCCTGGCCATTCAGCCAGCTTTCAGTGCACCTCACTGTCTGCTCATCCAGCCCACTGTTGCCTGGATAAAGCTAGCCTGTGCAAGGCAGTTTGCCAGGCAGTGTCAGCTCAACGGCACTGTAGATACGCCCCAACATCCCGGACATAAGCATAGCCCAAGTCATCAGTATTGCACAGGAAGTGGTCCGGTTGATGTTGTTAATGGTAGCCACTGGTTTCAGGTATCAGTACTGCAGTGATAGTACTCAGCTAGTGAAATGAGCAGGGCACCTTTTGAAAAACAGATGTGATTCTGGGTTCAAATCTGACTTGACTTCAATAGGACTGTAGCCCAACCTTTGCGATTATATTGGATCTTCAATACAAATTGTAATAAAGCTGTAAAGCTAATTAAAGCAGTTAAAAAGTAAAATAGATTAAGAACTCTCAAAGGTAATGAAAAGCAAAAAATACTGAATGTAACTTGGTATTAAGAGCCATGAACGGTTTTTTACAGTAAGGTACAAATATGGTGAGGAATGTGAGCTTTTGGAAGCTTTTTGCAGGAAGGGAAGGTGAGTATACCTGAAACAGCAAAATGGGCAGAGATTAATTGCCTTTACTGACAACTCCTTAATTACTTGTAAGGCAGGATAAAGATACTTTTACCAACATGTCTTCCAAAAAAGAGAGTGGCTAATTTTCATAAAGGTTATATTTTCTTTAACTTGATTCAATCTTGGAAGTGGAGAATGGAAGAGATGGGATGTCTCTGGGGTCATTCAAGTCTTGATAGCTGAACCTGTGATGGCGGGTGTGCGTGTGTTTGCACATACGCATGCACACACGAAGAGACAGCACGTAATGAAGCATCCCTCTAGATGCCGTGTACCTGGTTAAGTATCTTACTTCTGCAGAACCTTTTCTTTTTGTGCAAGTCCACAGAGGATTTGATAAGTTGGTATCTGTTCAAACTTTTCTGCTATTGCAGCATTATTCTGAAGTGGATTGTGCTTACTAGAATCTAGTATTGAGAGATGGGTCTTCTGCTGTTTCCCACCCCAGAGAAAAAGGAAACTAAATTTGTACTGTCACATAGGGCTAGAGTAAGTTAAAAAACTTTGGTTTCCTGAGTTGGATCCTAACATCTTCATTATGTTTTAGGCACTTCGATATCCGTACTTCCAGGTCGGGCATGCCCTGGGCGTTCAGGAACTGGGGAAACAAAAGGAACTGCATAATAAATCATCTCTGCATATTAAGCCTGTCCCTCCAGCACAACCCCCTCCGAAACCTCATGCCCGCATTTCATCAAGGCCTTTTCAACAAAACCAGTCTTCTCAACACTTGGGGTACCCATATAAGACAGACAACTCTGGGGCCGAGCACAGTAACTACTTACAGGAGGACAAGTCTAACCAGGTTCTTCTGCCTGCAATTCACAATAAGGTTCCTCAGCAGGTAACGGTCCATCTAGCGTAAAATACGCCTCCTGATATACTGCCTGATTTTTCCTTAATTGTGTTTCCTTTTCTTGTTCTCTTTCGTAAGGTTCTTAAACTTTACTAAAAGGGCAGGAAATGGGAATAAAGAATAGTTATAACTTTCTCATAGGAACGGAAAGTTACTGTGTTGAAATCTAAATCAAATTGCTATAAACCAAGGAAGTCGATCTCTCATTTCAAAGCCATTGCATGCTTCCCATTGTTGTAAAACACCACTTAAAGGATGACACTGTGACTTCATGGGTAAAAAGGATGTACAGTGGTCAGAATATTAATGGGACTAATGCCGGAGAGAAAAGTATTAAGCTAAATAGTATTGAAATAAGGCAGAAGAGAGCTATTGCCTTCATCCATTTAAGGCATCCAATTTAAGTGACTGAGAATAATAGTCCCTTTGGGCTTCTATACTGGCCACGGAAAACAACAGATTCTTCTTTCAGCTTAAGAACCCACCATTTCTGTTGATTATACATGGAAACTGGATTCATAAGATATGTGACGAGAGCAGACAGTTTGAATGCTGCTGCTGCTGCAGAGATCAGTCTGTACTGGCCTTGTACAGAGTCGCACAAGGTTGAAATGTGCTGATGAGCTTAAATGGCTGAAGAGACACAAATTTGTACCTATGCTGTCCCTCAAGAAAAATACATTTTGTAAATGTCTGGGCATAGGCTTGTGGAAACATGAATGCGTGTGCAGTTTAGTACTGTTTAGATGGGTCAAGAAGTTAAAAACTGAATGTGAGCTAGTTGTTTGGGACGTGTATAGTGAAATGTAAATAGAATTGGAATTGAGACCTAAGAAATTTATTCTGTCAGTGCAAGATGCTTTATTACAGGATGAAATGCAGAAGATGAGTAATAATGTTTACAGGCTACAGATTGTGTTCTCAGCATGTTTAATGAAAGATTAGG
Organism: Pluvialis apricaria; assembly: GCA_017639485.1. Classification (NCBI taxonomy): domain Eukaryota; kingdom Metazoa; phylum Chordata; class Aves; order Charadriiformes; family Charadriidae; genus Pluvialis; species Pluvialis apricaria. Next base: position 103,468,158 of record CM030009.1, read on the forward strand.
ATTCAGTTATTACAGATCTACTACCACTATTACTCTTTGAGACAGGAAAGAAAAAGTCCCCTTTGTTCCTGGAGCCTGGTGTAAGTGCATGGGTTTGTTTCTTCTCAATCTTTATAACAGAAAACATGTGCTGGGACTGAGAATATAAATGGTGAACTTAAACCAAAAACTAGACGAAGATGGGGACATCTTGCTAGAACAGTGAAGAGTTCTGAAGACTGGGATGACTTGGAAGACCTTGATTTCAGCTCTTCCATCACGAAGGTGGACTTGAAAAACAAGAAGAGGCAGAGCGATGAAACTCTGTGTAGGTAAGTTGGTTTCTTTTATTATCTTCGTGTGTTATTTGGTCTTATTTCCTTAGGCTTTGCCTCTTTTTTCATAATGTTGCTCTTTACACTTTCTATGGATCTAGAAACATATATCCAGGCTGGTAAAGGACGTGCAGCTTGTCTCTCTCCTGCTTTGCCTTGGCTGCTTGTTTAATGCTGACCTTTGAATTGCAACACCTTTTTTTGATGGACAGTGCACCCTTCTGTACAATTCCTAGTTCATTTTTCACCATTGAAAATGATGCTTAGCTTAAGATCTTCCCAAGTTAATCTTTGAATATATATTTTCTGTTTCACATATGAACCTTTTTTTTTTTCATATTCCGCACATATAAACTGTTTTGGGTAACTCTGATCCATGGAAACTGCGGCTTATACACAGTAGAAAAAAAACTTACTGAGTCATTTATAAAAACTTTAAGAGCAATATATAAGGGAACTAGAAGCACTAATCTGCTTTTCAGGGGCACTTGTATGGCTTCAGGCTGAAAACATGTCCTGTTGTCTGTGTGTTTATGCTGTAGCAAACACAGTATGAGGAAATGATTCCTGGAGATGGGATGAAGATGAGAAGGCCAACTGTGGATAAAGGTGTGCTATAAGAATTGAACTAAGTGTACCAATTTTTGGGTTACAGATTTGAAAGCATTTTGGACCTGAAGCCTTTGGATGCTGTAGGCTCTGGCAGCAGTGCACCTTCCCATGTGACCTTTCCACAGCAGGACACTCCCACATTGCGAGTTTCTGCAGCAAAGCAACACTACTTGAGACATTCTAGGTATCTACCTGGTTAGTAAAAAATACTTATTTCTTTTTCTTCCCGTAATTCCAACAGGAGTATGAAGTAGTTGTTGGTATGTGAGGCTCTATCTTTTGAGTTTGTGGAGGGGGGCTATGGCTTAAAGAAAATGAGGAGAGCAAGAGCTTTGCTAATGTAGGTGGTCATGATACAAACTACATTCTAGCAGCCCAGCAACTAAATAAATCCTGCTTACAAGGAGGGGACAGGATTGTTGGTGCTTCTTCTTTCTGCTGCATACTCATACTTTGAAGCGTGTTAGAAAACGTCTGTTAATGTGCCGAACTATTCCCTGTTCCCCTAAGAAGGATAAGACTGGAAAAGAAAGTGCCTTAAGTTTACCTCATGAGTATATAATACCATGAACAACAGAAGCTAACTAATAATGGGAATATGCTTTGCTGTATCTTGGAGTTAAATAGAATGCAAATCCGTGTCTATAGAGGAATTGCATGCCTGTCTTCATGTTAACCTCTGCTATACTGAGACCAGCACTGGGGCGGGATGAAGTACAGGAGGTGGACAGCATGGCTGTTTGTATTTAAAATAAGCTGAACATAAATGTATCCTCTTTCATAATTTCTGTTTATAAAGGCAGTGTTAGCTGTTCATTAACTTGTAGTACTAGTACTTCAAAATTAATTAAGTAACCTAGAAGGTATCGTGATGGTAAACTCCGTCTTTTTTCCTGAAACAGTTAATTTCAGTGACTTTCAAATTGGATCACTTAGGTAAGGTTTTCCTAGCCAGAAGCTGTGTTATTAGAGGAGGTTGTAAAACACATTGATCCCAAGCCTGCTGTTGCTTTACAGTAAATTATGAGCTCATCCTTGTGTGTTAGATACCCTGCTTAAATATGGGATGTATATTAAATACAAATAATATGTGACATATAAACTCTATTGCAAACTGTTTGCACAATCTGTGGTTTCAGTACATACACCAAAGAAGAGTACAGTACTGTGAGAAATGTAATCTGCCATTATTTCCTCTCAGGTTACCTTGTCGCTGTTAGGCTAAAATGCTGTGTTTGATAGGAAGCATAGGTTTCATTTACGTAGCAAGGTTCACCTTCTGTTACTTGAATATTTGTGGCCTTGATGTAAGGATCCTGTCCCTTGTCACAAGCAGCCGTTGATGCTAGTGGAACTATTTACAGTATTATCTTTGCAGGAATGGGGCCTGTGGCTAGCCACGGCATTCCCGTGTGAGAGGATGGGAGGTGACCCAGGGGCATGTTAGAGTGAAAAGGTTTTGGTTAAATTCACTGAACTGCTTTAAGATTGTGCATCAAATGGAATGAATGCAAGCCTGCGTAACAAATTTCAGCGTGGTAATTTTTGCATTTTTGCAATAGGAATAAGCACAAGGAGTAACATAGTCTCCACTTCAAACAAAGAGTCTGTTCCGTCTAATCCCTGGCCCAGTTCTGGTTTGCCCGGAAAATCTTCTGGTTTGGGAGGAAGTGTTAACAGGATGAATTCAGGTAAGAAACACTCTGAGAAAATAGGTGATGTCTCTGCAATGCCAGACAGCTGTATTTTGTGGTTACCCATTTCTAATACATTGTCAATTCCGAAGATATTTGCTACTGTGTCTGTTCTTTCTCTTGACATCAGTTATGAGCACTGTTCCTTGGATTTGGAGACTACCTTAAACTGAAAAATAGTAATTTCTTCTAATGAATCCCCAAAAGTCTGGTTTGAAGCGCCACGCGCATAGAAGGTTGAACGGCTTCAGTCTGTTCAACCTGAAATGCTTCATCTCACCCTCAATTTCCCTCGTCAGTTTTTGTAAGTCATGTTTTCAGGTTTCCAAATTATGTTAGCCCAGCCGGTGCATAAATGGTCATAGAGGAAGACGCAGGTCTAAATTGAACTAGCCATACACACCACTCTTGTTATGTGAATAAAGCAAATAAAATCTATTACCTGTCATCATGTCTTTTAATTGATGCTGTTTGAAATACTGGAATAATTATAGCTTTGAAAATTTCAGACAAAAAGCAAAATTCTTCAATTTTTCTTCTTCAGGTTTTTGGGGCATTTGGTATTTCAGGTATTTAATCCTTATTATTTGATTTGAAGTAATTTGTAGATTTTTACATTAGATTTTACGAGATGTACTTAAACATGTTGATGTTTCTAGATTGTATCTCTGTGCTCCCTCTGAATCTTTCTTGACTTCAGTTTTTCATGTGATGTTACAGTTCTGCAGCACATTATTTGTTTTGCATATGTTGTTATAAAAGTGTTTGAGAAAATTTCTGTTGAATCTCGGCCCAGAGAAGCATTTTGGGCCTTTAGAAACTCTTGTTTAAAAAGTAGAAAACTTAATATTCTGGATGTAATTTAATCAGAAAATTGTTCTTTAAAGATTCAAGATGGGAGGATGTTGTAAATGGCTAAACTACATGAGAACCTAGCACACGTCTCCTTCCTGGCTCTTCTACAAGTTTTTGCTTCTTTTGTAGCTGCATATGAGATCATTAGATTCTTTGCTTTTTTACTTATTACCATAATTTCCCACAATATGCTTTGCCACTGCTCTAGTACATTATAGGCATATGTGCCATGGATGTGATCTGTGCATGCTAACTTGTTTAGTGTCCATCTGTGTTACAACTCAACACTGTTGTATTTATATCTATTTTTTGATCCGGTTTCTACAGCTTACCCTGCAGGTCATGCAGATCTGTTCCTGCTCATCTTAGGGACAAGTTTTGTAGCTGACTTTCCAAATTTGGAACGTGAATTTGTCCCAGTTTATTAAGTTGCATTCTTACTGGATTCAGTAAGAGCTTTGTGTAGCACCAGAGCCGCAGACTCACTGCATAGAATTTAAGAATATACTTGTAGGACCCAGTTGCTGAAAGTCAAACAAAATAATTGCAGCTGAAATGCTAAGTTTTGAAAGCTTTGAGAAACCTTGAAAAAGCTGAGTCAGATCTCAAGGAGAAGCAGAAATTGCCCTTGAAGGAGCATGATTTGTACCTGTTTTCCATTCATCTTTAATGCAGTCTGATGCTGGCAGGCTCCTGAACGCAGGCATGTATAGGATCTGTGGATTTCTAGTGTCTTCATTGAAGTTCTTGTTTTCATCGGTCCTTGATCAGGCTTGATCTTGAATATGACCCATCAACGCACACCTTTATTATCTGTTGATAGTATGGGAGATCCATTGTATTGTGCTCAAGTGTTCCTCACCATTTCTTTCAGGGCCCGTAGGATCAAGCGGTCTAACTAGTGGTTATATCCCTTCGTTTCTGAAGAAGGAAGTAGGCTCTGCTGGGCAGAGGGTTCAGTTAGCACCAGTTGTGGATCCATCTTCTAGTAAGTATAGTACCAAAGTTGTCTTGGTGCCTTGCTCTTTACTCTGGTCATGCTGGTTATACACAGCACTGAACTGCGTGTCATTGCTTTACTTTATTTGTAAATATTTGACTGGCGAACTACAGTTCATAGCCTTGCAGAACTTCATATGAAGGACTTGATTTATTTTTACTTTGTTTCTGAAATAATGTGGTTTTATCCACAGCATATTTTGATGGAACCTAGAGGCTGGTGTGAGAGCTGGCACAGAATTCACACTTGTCAAATCAATGATACAAATACTCCTTGTCTGATAAGGTTTTAAGGATCAGATCCACTGTTGTTTCACATCAGCAAATTCTATTTACAAAGGAGGCTTGTTTCCTGAAGAAATAAGGATCTGGACTTGCATCCAGTTGCCGTTCAATGTGGACAGCTACTCACTGAACCCTTATGTCATTGCATTTTCTTTTGTCCCTTAGATTATGCTTCTCTGAAGTCAGTGAGGCCCCATCTCGGACAGCCGTTGTTCAGTTCGCCTACAAAAAGCACACCAAGGTTGATGCCTCTCCCACCACCAGCTCAGCCGATCCACGGCCGTGTTGACTGGTCTGCCAAGTATGGTGCTCACCGGTGATGCGTGGAAATGCTCTCTGAACCAGTGCGTGTTTCCCATGAAATGGTGGCTAACACGAGACAATTTGATACTGTTTTGTATACCTGTAAATTTAAAAGAAACAGATCTTCTATGAGCGAGACATTTTTTTGAAGGGTTTTTATTTTAACTTTTATTTGTATTAATTTGAATGCAATCTTGTACCTTTTTGTATAAAATTGTTTTGTTATATAATTGGGTCCAGTTATTTTCATAAATCTGATACATTTTGTATATATGGCTTAGGGGTTTTGGCATTTTTATACGACAAATTTTTATAACAAACTTTTTTAAAATTTAACTCTTCCTTTATTAGATTCAACTTTTTTATAAAAGCGGATAAGAAAAGCAAAGTGGTGCAATATTGCAGTGGAAGAGAAGTACTGAGGAAGGGGCATTCATTAGACATTTTCTGAAGTTTATGTGCTAAATGAGGCTGTATAATTTCAGTGATGCCATGTCTTGATGCCACGCTTCTGTTGTCCTGTACGCATTTGCTTTGTACTGTCATCAAAGGACTGAGTGACTAACGGTCTAAACTCTCCTCCGCAGTCACCGAGAGACTGCTGAAGGACAGTGGGGGGCGCTCTTTTTAATTTATTTTTTCCTTCACAAGGTTTTTGTTGGACTGCTGTCCAGTTTTCCAGCTCCATTCTTTTGCTTTTACCAAATTTGGGGAATCCTCTTGTTTGGTGAAGGGTGAATATGCGTCTGTAGATCTGTTTTCTGACACAGCACTGTTTTGTCGTGCTTCAAAGTTGCTGCTTGGCATTGTTCTCTGTGAAACAGAATGTGGACCTACCTCTGTTAAATTCATTTAATTTTTCTAATGATTTCTAAAGAGAAAGATCAGATTCTGCTGCTTCCTTTGTTGTTGTTGTTGGGAATGTAAGATCTGAAGACATGTTTAAGACAGTATTAATAATTTTAAAGCTGGTTTCAGAGTAGCAAAGTATTAGTGATAAGCCTGCAGCAGAGTTTAAGGAAACAGTATCTGTGCAGCTGACTTAATTTTCACAACTGTTTTAAATCACTTTTGGGAAAAAAAAAATCCAGAGGAAATGAGTCAGTTTAAGCTTACTTCAGTTGTTCTTCACTTCAATACATCTTCGCTTACATTGTGAAGGATATGTCAGCGTCTGTAAATTAAGCCCCCCAGCTCTACTGGAAAATGTGGGACCTTACCTGGTCCTGCTAAAAAATATTCTAAAATTGTGGTTGATTTCACAGAAGGTGATGCGGCTCTTTGAAGAGCAGTTTAGCTCAGTTTATAAGAGGAAAATTAATTATCAGGTTATAGAGAAAAGAAAATAGCCCCTTAGTCTGGTTTAATTCTGCACTGGAAAGGAGTGCCAGAGTCCAGCCATCAGCAAAAGATTGGTTTAGATCACAGTCAGCGTTTGGGTGTTCCTGCACCTCCTTCACAGAAGGAAGATAAAACAATGCGGTGCTATGGGAGAGCGTCTTCTATGGCTGCGTTTTGGAACAGCGCCATCAAAGCCGAAGCGTGCTGTGGAAATGCATCTTCCTGCAGAAGCCTATGGAAACGCTCACCTTTTGGGAAACCTCATCGGAGCGCATTTTATGAACAGATCGGGCAAATCTTGTATTTATGAGACTTAAATCCAGTCTAAAGGGATCAGAGCAGGTTTGGTTTTCAGCATCCAGCTGTGTGGAAGGAGCTGAATGGCTAGGGTGTCAGTGAGACCCTTTCGGTGGGATCTGCCAGCACGCGCGAGGGGCAGCTGCTGTGGACTGCAGGGAAGGCACGCTGGCCTTTGCAACGCCTCCCGTGGGGAAACGGTACCCTGGAGTAGGCTGCTGGCTCAGCGCTACGGGGGGAACCGTGAGGAGCACGGGGCGCTGCTTTTATGGACTCAGTCCACAGTGAGACAGTACAAGACAAAAAAGGGAGCAGAAGGGTCTATGCATTAAAAAAAAGTATTCATACAAGACTTAACACATGCCAAGGATATGTTATGTGTCCAGCTACTCTGTTATTTGTTCGTGGGAAGTACTAACTCCAAACCATAGCTAACTGCTTCCAAAGCAGTGATGCCAACGCGTAGCGGTAAAGTAAAGCAGCCATTTGATTTCTAAAGCGCACACTGATGGTCTCTTTGGGGAAGTGGAAAGGGAAATGTGTATATTTGTGTTAGAACTGGAAAGATAGTTGTTTCTCTTGGTGGAAATAAATATCTGTATTTATGTCTAGATATCATTTAATTTATTTTATCACTGAATAATTGGTCTCAATTATAATAATTGGTCTCCTGAACCTATCCTAAGTATCCCTAGACCTAAGTAGGCAACCTAACTAGTCTGTTCCGTACACTTAATTCCTACTAGAGGAAGCAGGAGACGAACGAGGCATGAGGATGGGCTGCTGAGGCTTGGAATTACCCTACCTAACCGCAGGGACCCGAGCATGAGCTCCTGTGTTGTGAGCTGACTCTTTAAACCAGAGGTGAGTAAGAATCATCTCAAGAAATTCGGCTCACTGACAACTTAGCAGCGCCCCTGGAGGTGCCTGGGTCTCTCCACTAAGGGTGGGGACTGCTCCCTGTGTTTAAAGCAATACAGGACGAATCTGAACCTGGCCTGTAATCTCCGAGCCTTTATCAGCCCCGCAGTGATTTTCTTGACTATAGCATTCAGGTTTTGATCAGTCCAGCAAAACGATTAGAAAAAAGTAGTACTACTTTTCTAAAAAGCATATCTCCTCCTTTCCCAAATTAAAGCCTTTATTTTGGAAAAAAAAGCTAGTAATCTTGATATTCAGAATCACTTCTGCTAGTTTAGCATAGTGGGACAGAACTTTTGCTAAGTAGAAGTATAATGGCAGCAGTCTTGTAGCCTTTACTCGAGCAAATTCCTACTGAAGTTGGAAAAAGTTCTTTTTGAGTAAGGACCGAGTTGACTGAGCTGTGGATTTTACTGTGCCGTCTCAGCGTGCAACACGCATATGGAAAAGATGTAGGTCTCTATTATACCGAAATCTGGACAAGCAGCATATCTCGGAATTTATCATACGTAACCTACTACTTTGTGTTTTAATATTTAGCAGCATCTTTATGCAAAATGTTTTTAGAATCCTACTGTTTACATTCTCTCAGGCTTTTATGTATAACATGTAATAATGACCGTTGGAAATAAAGGAGTCTGATAGTGGACTCATTCACCTCTGTAATCCAGATTTTCATAAAAGTCGTGTGTAAGTGCCATGATGTTAGCCAAAAAAACCCAACCCGGAAAACCCACTTCCATGGTATTTCTGTATCTAATAAGGCTGTTGATGCAAATCGGGTGTTCCATAAACTGAGGAGGAAAACATAGATTGAAAGAACATTTTTGAACTTATGTGGAAAGGGAGGGTGGAATTGTCAGAGTGAGTAAGATCGTAAAGAGCTAACGGTTCTTGTTTATCCAGTGTTTTTGTTCAAAACCGTGACAAATGTTTGTTTCATTCCTTCTGTGTCAAGTCTCCTGCCCAGAATAAAGTTACTCTTGAAGAAATACTGACTGACTGGAGTCTTGATCTTTTATTCAGTTTTTTAATAAAAGCGCTTTAGTTTGGCGTTTGTTTGTTTGTTTAGTTGTGGGGTGTTTTTTTTTAAAAAATAAACCTTACGTTTGGTGCTGTCCTGGTTTGAGGTAAAACACAACCAATTTTCTGTTCCATAATTTTACTTTTCAGCTAAACCTCTTCTAACTAACTGAACTCTGCAATCAACAGCATATTTTTTCTGACAGTCTCCACTCCCAGAGAGAGAAGACCTGATTGTTTCTAATTTATGCCCAGGCATGGTGTGCAGAGAGGCTCTGGCTTATACTCACTGCTGTAACACCCCAGGCCAGCTCACTTTGTTACTTGCCCCGTTGGAGGGTTGGAAGCGGAAAAGCGCAGTGGGGTCCCACCTGCAGGGAGAAGCGGACAGGACAGGTGACCCAAAACTGACCAACGGGGTATTCCATCCCATCTGCCTCATGCTCAGCATAAAAGCCGAGGGATCAAAGGGTCAGCCCTCTTTCTTCAGTGGCCGGTGCCTGAGGAGGACTCTGTTCATCTGCCTTTGATCCCGATCTGTGCATTCCTGAATACAGATCTGGAACCCAGCTCCCCTCCGTCGCTGAGTCCAGTCTGGGACTTCCGCAGTGGCAGATGGTGACGTGATCGTTATCTGGGGAGCTTGATATGGTTTTGTATATATTTCATTATTTTCTTTTTATTATTTTATTAATATTTTCATTTAAGTAGTTCAGGATTTTTTAAAACTGATAAGTCTCTTTTCTCTCTCATCCTTCTCCCTCTGAAGGGGCCAGAAGTGAAAGAGAAGATGTGTTGCTTGTTTCAGTGGCCAGTCTGGCCCAAACCGTGACAGGCGCCTTCTCGGAGGGGTACTGCCTCCCGGCAGCTGCGCTCTTTCGGCAAGCTCATGGGCCACGAGCTTGGAGTCTCAGCACGTAATTTCTGCAATACACAGTGAGCTTTGTGTAAAGCTACAGTTTAGTCCTTGGATGTCAACTCCTCTGAAACTAACTGCAACACTGGATTAAAACAGATGTGTCCTTGGAAGAAGGACAGGCAGATGATCACTGTAGGTCCCTTCCAACTGAACTCAACTCTTCCTCTCCTCTCTGCTGCCTTCTCCCGCTGCTTTCAAGGCAGTAGAAGCTGAAAACAGTGGATAACTTACAAACCCAGCCCTTTTGCTAACTGTTCAAGTGAGCTTAAAATGAATTGTGCCGTCCTGTGCAACTGCTGTAGGTGTCCCTGCTGTGGCAGGGGGTTGGACTGGATGGTCTCCAGAGGTCCCTTCCACCCCTGACCATTCTGTGAGTCTGTTATTGTACAGGCAATGAACTAGGCGAAAAATGCACCGTGCAGAGATGCTGGATGGTAACGTGTGTGTGTGTGTGTGTGTGTGTGTGTGTAAGGTGAGGAGCTCGAGGATTCATTCATAGGTGACTGGAAGTGGGTGAGAAGCGATAAACTGGAAATCAACTGAAAAACTGGATAAACTGGAAAACTTTTTGTGGAAATAAAAAGGATTAAAATGAATTGTGCATAATCGGGTTTGGCTAAAAGGTGCAAAACAATGGCAGACTGCCCCATGCAGTGCCTCACTTGGATGTGTCTGCAGTCTTGGAAGCTTGACTACCCTACGTTCTCCTACAAATGGACCTTGAGCTTGTTTGGAGGTTCTAGCAGGGGAGCGCAGCTACCGTATACCCTTGACCGATGAACGGTACGTCTCTATCGGGGAAGGTCGTCCTCTTCGACCGAGCGCGCAGCTTCGGGAGGGACGCACATGGAGCGGTGAGGGAGGAAGGGGACACCCGCCTAGCCAGCCAGATCAGCCGAATCAACCCTGGCGATCAATGGGGTGACAGATGTCGCAGCCAGATCGCCCTCACATCCAAAGCACACTGCCTCCCGTAACGCTATATAAGGCTCAGAGCATCAGCCGTCTCCAAGTCATGGCGAGAGATGAGGCCGAAAACTCAGTGATAGATACTACGAGATCACCTGTCTGCTATGACAAAACAGTTCGAGATTTAAAAAGAAAAAATTATTACTTTTTAACGTTTCTTTGCTGTTATGTTTTCCTCCCAGAAGCCGTTGCGACATATGCAAAGGCAAGACTTCCTATTAGCGGCTGTCCCGCTTTGTCGCCGCCTCCTGGCGCTGAGGCGGGGCGCGGGCGGGGCGCTGGCGGCGGCGGCGGCGGCTGGCGGGGCAGGTGGGTGTGCGGTGGCCTCCGGCTCCGCTCGGCTCGGCTCGGCTCCGCTCGGCCCGGCTCGGCTCCGCTTGGCCCGGCTCTGCCCGGCTCGGCTCGGCTCGGCCCGGCCCGGCCCGGCTCGGCTCATCCCGGCCCGGCCCCGCTCGGCCCGGCCCGGCTCGGCTCGGCCCGGCTCGGCCCGGCCCGGCCCGGCCCAGCTGCTTCCCTCACGGTGTGGCAGTCGTCCGCGAGCCGGCGGTGGCCCGCGGGGTTCTGCCGGGGAAGCAGTGCAGCCTCGCTGGTTAGAAGCCGTCTTTGCTTCTTGGCTTGTCGTTTCTCATTCGCGCTCTCTGCGTGACTGACGTGGGTTTCTGTGATTTCTCGTCCCCTCGCCGCCACCCCGGCGTCCTCTGGCCTGCGTGGCTCTCAGGCGCAGCGGGTGGGGGCCGTGCTGGGGTCGGTTTGCCATTGGGGTGGCTGGTGAGGAGATGACCGCCCTGGTCATGGGCTGCTCGCCCTGGCCTCAACCAGCGTTTGCGCAGCAGTGAGTACTGCGGCATTTCTCATCTCGTACGCGAGAGCTTGCTCAGTTCTGCGCTTTGCCTCCAAGCCAGCTTACCAGCGTGATGGCTCCCCATTTAATACCGTGAAGCACTCTTCGTCTTGTGTCTACAAAACACTTGTCACGAGTGGAAGGGGTTGGAGTTGATGGCCCGGGAGGCTGCTACCTGCCGTACGCAGAGTAGGGGACTTTCCCCCCAGGTTGGTGTTACATGATGATGCAGGGTAGAAAAGAGCGGCCGCTGTTGGGCGGAGGGCTGCTGAATGGAAGCAGTGAAAGCCGGGTCCTGGAGCCTTGGGTCTGCAGGTCATGCCAGGTGCCGCTGGTCTCCTGGCCCTCTTCACCAACGTTCTGGTCTGTGTGGCTAGTGCGGAAGCGATGACTTCTTCCACAGATACTTGTGTTCGCTCTATCCTCCTGTTGGCCCAGGTGGCCTTCATAAATCACAACAAGGGAGTAAATTCAGATCCTTTTTTTCCCAAAGTCCCTTTTGCCGTTGAGATACCATGCTGAGGGGGATGGCCAGCTACCTGCGATTGCGGCTCCTGGCTGCAAATGGCTCTCCTTTACTTCCAGTGAGAAGAGCGGAGAAGGGAGAAGCTCTTTGCCCGTCCCCAGGGCACTCTCCATCGGATTTCAGTTCACAAGTTGGACTTTCTCTTCCAATACTGCATGGGAGGCTCAGTCTTAGGAACCAGAGCACTACAGCTTGCTTCAAAGCTTGTTCATGGCCCCGTATTTACAAGACAAGCGTCCACCATGGTTATACCCTCTGTTTGCCTTCGCTGCATCGATGTGTGCTTGGCAACAGTGACTTGCTTATCTACTGTGACATGTCAGTTGGCCTGCTAGGAGCACGTCTTGGGATGGTACACTGAAGAAAAGTGACTCTTTCTTTAATTTTTTGAAAATCAGCTTTGGCTGCTTCTGTGAATTTAGCTGTATTACAAGCAACTCCTGTTTCATTCTGTTCTTTCATGTTCTTCACAGTGACACTTTTCTGTAGTCTTTTTTGTGTTTCTCATGCGCTGTTACATTTATTAGCAGTGTAGGTGCTACTCAGCAATGTTTTAGTTCCCAGTGACTTTACCTAGGAAGAAATAGAGGCCCCTGAGCAGGCGTGAAGGGCCGAATAGCCTGGCTTATTTGAATTCCCGTGCTCAGATGCAGTCTTGTATTCTGTGTTCTATTTTCGTGCCTGTTGGCTAACAAGCGGATCGCTTGCCTCATGTGTGCTCAAGGTCTTTCAAAGGTCTCTTTTTTCCCTCCGCTTATGAAGGAGCTTTTGCAACATCGGGAACTGGAGGTTTTTGTTTGCGTGCCAACAGGCTCTTTTCCAGGATTGCTTGAACTGTGTGTTGGCATGACAAGGAATCTCCCTACGGAGGGAGAACAGCAAGGAGTTGCTATTATGGAGCTCCGCATATGAAATGCCAGTACGATGAAATTTGATGCTCCCTTGTTTTATGGCTTTTCAGTGGAATCCAATTCCTGCTGAGACCTCAACACTAATCTATTAAAAAAAAATAACAATTAATAGCCTCGTTTATGAAGCCACTCAAGAACTAAATGCTGCTTGCAAAGCATGGTGTATTTGATCAACTAAAAAGTCTATAAAGTTTTGCTTAGCAACGGGGTTTATTAATAGAAAGAAATGCGACCAGTAGAAGGATAAGTAGTGCAACAGTCTGAATCTTTGTATTTTAATCTGGATTGTTACAGAAGAAATGGGTCATTTTTTCGAAATTTCTACTGATCACATACTTAACCTGGATCACCACAGCTAGAAAGAAAAGCGAGAGGCTTTGAAAATACATTCCCATACTTCACCTGAGTATGCGTAGAATTAATGTTTAGATACCCTGAGCATTCTTTGATGAAAGGACTGCCAGATTTGAAAAACCTGCCTACTGCCTCTTCTCCCCTTTCATCAAAACTTGGCTTTCAGTGGTGATTGAGTAACTCTAGTGCTAAAACTTACATTTTCTAAAAGTGTTAAGGATTTCCATAGTGGTGACTTTATTTTTTTCTGTTATCTCCTACTTAGCGACTTGATGCTTCCTTTTCCTGAACTTCAGGGGAATGAAAAGACTATGAAATAGTGACTTGACTGTGCAGCGGTAAAACCAAATCAGTTCAGAGTGAAACTTTACTGAACTATTTTGTGAGGAATTAACTTGAATTTTTGTCATGTGGGTGACCTGTGAACCGTTATTCCAGCTGACATCAGATTTTTGTATTGTTATTAACTTTATATCTTTTACAACTATTTTAGGTAACCAGAAGTTTGAAGTCATGGCTGGAAAACCGAAACTTTACTACTTTAATGGAAGAGGCAAGATGGAGTCAATTCGCTGGTTGTTAGCTGCAGCTGGGGTCGAGGTTTGTTTTAGTGTTTTTAACTTTAAGCTGCACGTTGGTGAGCGCGTCTTTGAGGCAGATCACAGGTTATTAACCAAAAAAGAAAGGGCATCCTGAGATGCAGTAATAGTAAATGAGCATTGGCTGTTCGGTGCAATTAAACACTCTTACTTTAGGCACAGAAAAGTATGGCTTCAGGTTACATGTCTTCTGAGCAATGACACTGTAACCCAGTTTTGTACTTAATGCAAGAATGCATAATGCTTAATTAAGCATTCAGTTACTGACCCAGAGCTGTTGAGCTGAATGATAGATGTGTTCCTGGCACGACAAGGGTTACCTATGCCAAGTAAAACAGCAACGAATTTGCTTTCTCTAGTCTTTCTGTTTTCAGTTGGATGCTCACACGCAGATTTTTATTTTATTTTTCACCCCGCTGGCTGCATCCTCCACAATAAGCTATAGCAGGAAATATATTTTGTCTTCCTTGCACCATTGAGACGAGGCATAACGGGGTGAAGTGAGGAAACTGACCTACATGTGTAGGGAAGTTAGAAATCTCAGAGTAGGAATTAAAATATTTGGCTAAACTAGAGAAGCAAGACACCACTTTAATTTTTTTTTTTTTTTTGATGGGATATAATTTACTTACTCGTTTGCTGTCTAGGTGATAAACTGGTAATTCAGTTTGAGGACAGAAAGGACTAGTAGTTGCTCCAAGTGTCCTCTTTTATAGAGGCATTGAATGATTTGGGTTGGAAGGGACCTTTAACACTCATCTAGTCCACCCCCCCTGCAATGGGCAGGGACATCTTCAACTCCATCAGGTTGCTCAGAGCCCCGTCCAAGCTGACCTGGACTGTTTCCAGGGATGGGGCATCTACCACCTCCCTGGGCAACATGTGCCAGTGTCTCACCACCCTCATTGTAAAAAATGTCTTCCTTATATCTAATATAAATCTTCCCTCTTTTAGTTTAAAATTGTTACCCCTTGTCCTATCACAAAAGGCTCTGCTAAAAAGTTTGTCCCCATCTTTCTTTAAGTACTGAAAGGCCGCAATAAGGTCTCCCCTGAAGCCTTCTCTTCTGCCAGCTGAACCACCCCAACAACCTCAGAGGAGAGGTGCTCTAGCCCTGATCATTTTTCTGGACTCGCTCCAACAGGTCCATGTCCTTCTTATGTTGGGGGCCCCAGAGCTAGAAGCAGTATTGCAGGTGGGGTCCCACCAGAGTGGAGTAGAGGGGCAGAATCACCTCCCTTGACCTGCTGGCCTTGCTTCTTTCGATGCAGCCCAGGATACGGTTGGCCTTCTGGGCTGTGAGCACATATTGCTGGCTCGTGTCCAGCTTTTCACCTACCAGTACCCCCAAGTCCTTCTCAGCAGGGCTGCTCTCAATCCCTCCATCCCCCAGCCTGTATGGATACCGGGGGTTGCCCTGACCCTGGTGCAGGACCCTGCATTTGGCCTTGTTCAACCTCATGAAGTTCACATGGGCCCACTTCTTGAGCCTGTCCAGGTCCCTCTGGATCGCATCCCGTCCCTCAGGTGCGTCAACCGCACCACGCAGCTTGGTGTTATCTTCAAACTTGCTGAGGGTGCACTTGATCCCACTGTCTAATTGATCAAGATATTGAACAGTACTGGTCCCAGTACAGACCCCTGAAGGACACCACTCATCACTGATCTCCATCTGGACATTGAGCTGTTGGCCACTACCCTCTGGATGCAACCATCCAACTAATTCCTCATCCACCGAACAGTCCACCCATCAAATCCATCTCTTTCCATTTTAAAGAGAAGGGTGTTGTAGGGGACCCTGTCAAAGGCCTTACAGAAGTCCAGATAGATGACATCCATATTTCTTCCCTTGTCCACTGATGTGGTCACTCCATCATAGAAGGCCACTAGGTTGGTCAGGCAGGACTTGCTCTTGGTGAAGCCATGCTGGCTGTCCCAAATCACCTCCCTGTCCTCCATGTGCCTCAGCCTAGCTTCTAGGAGGATCTGTTCCATGATCTTCCCAGGCACAGAGGGGAGGCTGAGAGGTCAGTAGTTCCCAGGGTCCTCCTTTCTACCCTTTTTTAAAATGGCTGCAATGTTTTCCTTTTTCCAGTCGCTGGGGACTTTACCTGACTGCCATGACTTTTCAAATATCATGGAGAGTGTCTTGGCAACTATGTCAGCCAACTCCCTCAGGACTCTGGGATGCATCTCATCAGGTCCCATACACTTCTGTATGTTCAGGTTCCTCAGGTAGTCATGAACCTGATCTTCTCTTACAGTGGGAGATACTTTGCTCCCCCAGCCCTAGTGAGCATGTCTTTGTGGTCCATCCACTTGAGAGGTGTGGGAAGAGAGGCTGCCAGTAACGACTGAGGCAAAAAAGTTGTTGAGTACCTCAGCCTTCTCCTCGTCTGTTGTTACCAGTTTGCCAGTCTTGCTCATCAAGGGGAGATATGCTTTCTTTGACCTTCCTTTTCTGGTTGACATACCTGTAGAAGCCCTTATTATTATTCCTTGCATCCCTTGCCAAGTTCAGCTCCAGCTGCGCCTTGGCCTTCCTGATCCCATCCCTACACAACCGGGCAGTGTACCTATACTCTTCCCAGGATACCTGTCCCTGCTTCCACTGCCTGTGCATTTCCTTCTTGCCCTTGACCAGCAGGTGTCGACTCAGCCATGCCCGTCTCTTGCCTTGCAGTTCTGGTTTCTTACACCTGGGGATCGAGAGCTCTTGCGCTCTATGGAAAGCCTCCTTAAAGATCTGCCAGCTCTGTTCTGCTCCCTTGTCCCTGAGGGCAGTTTCCCAGGAGGTCCTATTGACTAACTCCTTGAACAGCTGGAATTTTGCTTTCCTAATATTCAGGGTCCTGACTTTACTCTTCCTCTGACCCATATCCCTCAGGACTGTGAACTCCACCAGTGCACGATCACTGCAGCCCAGGCTGCCTCCGATCTTGACATCACCAATTAGCTCACTTGCATTGGTGACCAACAGGTCCAGTATCGCACCTCCTCTGGTGGGGCTGTCTATTAGCTGGGTTAAGAGGTTATCCTCAATGCATTTCAGGAGTCTCCTGGATTGCCTACAGCTCTCAGTGCTACTTTTCCAGTAGGTGTCAGGGTGGTTGAAGTCTCCCAGCAGGACAAGAGCCTGTGAGCATGGTGCCTCCTGTAACTGGAGTTAGAAGGCTTTGTCAGTAGGCTCCCCTTGATCAGGCGACCTCTAGTAGACACCAACCACAAGGCTCCCTTTGTTGCCTCCATCTCTTATTCTTAACCTGTTCGTGGTTATTCTTCAGAGACAGCTTGTCACACTCTGTCCATTTCTTGATGTAGAGGGCAACACCTCTGCCCCTTCTGCCTCTCCTGTCCCTTCTGAACAGCCGTTAGCCATTGATAGCTGCACTCCAGTCATGGGATTCATTCCACCAGGTTTCAGTAATGGCAACTAGGTCGTAGCTTTCTCGCAGCACAGTGGCTTCCAGCTCGTCCTGTTTGTTGCCCATGCTGTGTGCATTGGTGTAGAGGGACTTCAGCTGGGCTGTTGGCTGTGTCACCTCCTTAGAGGAACACCCCTTAATTCCTTTGGGGTATTTCACTGGTGTTTCCCTGTTGGCTCCTATTACCTCAGGAGCCCCTGGCTCATCCCCATAAGACTTCAAGTGTGCTGCAGTGTAGCCAGTACGCCTCAGAACAACAGGCTGCAGGCCCTTGCTAGCACCCTGTTCCTCTAACTTCGGTGTGTCATCCCACAGCTTGTCACAGGCAAGCCTGATATTATCCCTCTCCCCCTTCAAGCCTAGTTTAAAGCTCTGTCAATGAGCCCCACTAGCTTGTGAGCAAAGACCCTCTTGTCCCTTTCAGAAAGGTGAATGCTATCTGACACCAGCAAGCCTGGTGCCATGTAGGCCATCCCATTATCAAAGAAATTAAAATTGTGTCAGTGACACCAGCCATGGAGCCATTTATTAACAGGCTGGGCCCGTCTGTTTCTACCAGGCTCCCTGCCCACAACTGGAATGAGAGAGGAAAAAATAACCTGTGCTCCGGATTCCCTTACCAACTGTCCCACTGTCCTGAAGTCTCTTTTGATTGCCCTGGGATGCCGCTTCGCAAACTCATTGCCACCCACGTGGAAGAGCAGCTGCAGCTATGAGTCTGCTCTGAGGGCTGTACCATGCTAGGAAATTTCCTAGTGATGTCCTTAACCAGGGCCCCAGGGAGGCAGCACACTTCCCTAAGAGGAGGGTCTGTCCAGCATGTTGGACCCTCTGTTTCCTTCAGAAGGGAGTCGCCTACAACTATAACCTGTCTTTTCTTCCTCATGGAGGTGGTCCTGATACAGGGGCTAGGCCTTTCTGACCTTGGCAACACCTCTTATGAAGATGGACCGTCATCCACATCATCCATTGACTGGCCTTCCACGTCCAGAGCCTTGTACCTGTTGTACAGAGGCATCTGGGAAGGTGGGGTGAGCGAGGAGGGAGTTCGCTTGCTGCTCTGAGCGTGGACTTGCCTCCATCCACTCCTATCCTTTAAGCTACTGCCTTCAGCCTGGTGGGAGGAGGATACAGGATCCCCTTGATCTTGTTTTGTTTTTTTTTTATATAGTAGGCTGTTACACTTCATACAGTTACCCCGGTACTGAGACAAGGAACCCACGTTTTTCAAAAAGACCACCAGTCTTTATTTGAAGGCCTTACAGAAGACACAACTGGTTGCTTCCCTGCATTGTTTGTTCCTGTGTTTTAATTCCCTCTTTTCCTTTTTTTTTTAAATCTTTTTTTTAAAAAACAAAACTGTTGACAGGTAGCAATTATTACATTTTTCCTTGAGATATTCTTTTCCCGGCTTTTCATCAGCAAAAACCTGGGTTCTGAATTTTAGATGCTGTGATCACACTTACTGTGGTTGAACATTGGCACTGCAGTAGTATGCCTAATCTTCTGGGGTTTCCCTAGTATAGCAAGTCTTGATTATTAAAATAAGTTGCATCGATGTTCTGAGAGAGGTTGTCTGAGGAAGGATCCTTGGGAGTCCATAGCTAGGCATCCAGAGACTGGTAAGCTCAATCATTTTCTAGCCTTCATGGACTACATTGACTATAGACGTGTATAGCACACACAAACACTTACATGTAGACATCTAACTTTGGTGCCTTAATCTCGAACTGAATTCCTCCGTAAGTAGCACTGATTGGGCCAGCCATCCTCAACCATACTGAATGTAACTACATCGTTCTGATCACAGGCAGTTCTGTATCTTTTTGTTTCTCATTTAGTGAATAAATTAATCTCTAGGTGTCCTAAACATGCTTCTGTACTAAACTTCTCACTGGGGATAATACTTTTACATTACTTTGTAAAAGCTTTGTTTTAACTTTCCAATAATTTATTCCTGTCTAGCTCCCAAATCAAAATACCCTACAGCAGAGATTTTTTTCCACATACCAGAAAGCATTTTAAAGACAGCCTAGTCTGTATTGTTAACTGTCTCACATTAAATTGCCTGTTCAATACCAAACAAACCATCCTCACTCCAGTTCTTATTGCCTGTTTTTCTGCTAGCGTTGCCTTTAGCAGCATTTGTCAAATATGACAGTCCAAGAAGTTTTGCACTTGGTATTTTGTTCCTTAGAGCCATATCTGGCATGGAAGGAACTATGATGTATATTCTCTTCCTTTTATGATACTTAAAAAGTTTATCTGTTCTAGAAATGTGAAAAGACACTCATTTCCTCTTCTTCCTCGTTCTCTTTTGTCAGTTTGAAGAAGAGTTTTTGGAAAGCCGAGAGCAGTATGAGAAACTCCTGCAAGGTGAGTCCACGTGAAACCTCAAGGAAAGTGTGACCAGACTTTATTAGTCTCAGAGAAGACGCATGAAGAGAAGACTTCGAAGACTGTGTGGGACTTTCTTTCCACACAGCAGAGAGGGAAGTAAAACTGAGAGCTGTGGACAGCTGTAGAGACGGATTTTTTTCCTATACGTGGACAGATGCAACTGAAAATTGAATGTCTTTCCAGCCTGGAGAGTTTCCCAGGCCTCTGGGTTGTTCTGTTCTCCGTTTGTCTACGTGTCCCACCTGGTGCCACAAACTTACCCTGCGCTTCAGTAACTTGAAAAAATGTATCCTAAAAATTCATTGAATGTCCTGATTTAGCTTAAGATAGTGGTTGTAAGAGAGAAATTTTGGAATATGACATTTGCTTCAACTGTGTTTTAAATAATGGAACAGAATTTTTTTAATGTATTTAGAATTAGACAATTTTTACTCAGTTGATATGTTTAGTGTGATTGTCTCCACTGTATTTCAATTTCAGTATAAAAGCTGCTGTACAGAGTCCTGACTGCAACTTCAGTGAAATTTTTTTAAAGCAGGGATGTTAATCCACAACAATTGTGTTCTGCGGTTTAATTTGTCTGCACCACCGTAATTTATTGTTTGCATGGAAGGACTCCAGTTTAATATAATGACTACCCACAGCAAGCTCACCATAAAAGTGATGATCTTCTGAAGACAACAAGAAATCTGATGTGGCATTACTAGATCCAGTAGAATAATGTGTGGCTTTCCCTTTAGGTGGATCCCTGCTCTTTCAGCAAGTGCCCTTGGTAGAGATTGATGGGATGAAGATGGTGCAAACTAGAGCCATCCTCAGCTACATCGCAGCAAAGTACAACCTCTACGGGAAGGACCTGAAGGAGAGAGCCCTGTACTGTAACTGCTACTCTTCTTGAATTTCTTATAGTAGCTCAGATACATCTAGAATTAATTGCATACTTGCACACCCAGAGAATCACCTGTGTGCTTCAGTGACACACAATTTACAGGGAGCCTGACAGGCCACACTTAGATGCAAGCCAACCGATTTGTTCTAATTTGATTATTTTTACATAAAACTATTTGAGGCAGGGGTATACTGTGCTTTAGTAAAAGATTAATACATGTTGACGCAGGTATGCGAGAGGTGACTGGCGTGTAAATGTTGAACTACTTCTGTAAACAGAAAACTTTCTGGAAAGCAATGGTTAGTTTTTAACTTTTGCCTGCAAAATTAGATCTGTCGTTGATGTTATTTGTGATTGCATGTTGTTCCACAGCACTATAAAAAGTGCATGGTTTAGGTCTTTGGGAGTTGGGGAGCAAACAGCTAAAAGCTGTTGGAAAAACTTTGGGTTTCATGTGAAATTAAATCCAGGTCGTGATGTTGTGTCTACGTGAAGGAAAAGAAATATGATTGGGCTATCTCAATATGTAGCCTTTAAATGTCCATTTCCTATTGTTTTTCAAAAGAAGGAAAACTAAAGGTCAACTAGTAAAGCATCTAACTTTAATAGATACTTCTTAGTAAACTGCCATTAAATGGTTCAAATGGTTGAAAGAATTGGCTGAAGCAGGTTCAGGGAATTCACAAAAAGAATGAATATTCAGACAGGAGCCTCAGTCATAGCTTATCAGCTTCTTTGTGTTGTTAATAAGCCATCATTTTCTGTAGCTTGAATTCCTGGCATACCTCCTAATTCGAATTCTCTTCCATCTAGTTTTAGATTTAGCCTGAAGCCTACTCCTGCTGTTTTACCAGCAAATATAAATGAAGTGTATTTGCTGATTTGTTCTTGGGCAGGGGGAAGGAAGAATCGGTGTTTCGAGGAAGGCTTGCTGTGATTAGCTCCAGGTTTAAGTACTTTGGATCGCTGGTCTTGTAAAATGTGGAAGTGCAGTTTTGGAAGACTGGATAGATGCAGGAGAGAAGCTGGCATACATTAAGGCTTGCAGGAATATCTGATAGCTTCTTATTGCACATAACATGTTTAATCCTTACAGAGGCTCTTTGGAGAAGCTGTTGCCTGACAACAAAAACTTCAATTAGTGTTATTACTCAGCGGGAACTCAAATGTCTTATGACACAGGATGGTTAAAAGACTTTGTTAAACTATTTTACCAGATATTTTATTCATATTCAGGAGGGCTTAATTTAAATTTGAGTCTTTCTACAGTACAAAACCTGCTGTCAGAGCTCTGGAAAAATGGATAAAAGGGACGATGTAAAGAACTGCTGTAGTAATAATTTAGCTAGATGTGGAACCTGGTACACTTCAGGTTTCCAACCCCATTATTAATCTGCTTGGCACCACTTGGATAAAACCCTGAAGGTGGGATACATCCAAACGACTAAGCCAGTTGGGGATGACTCTTCTTGTGATGCTGAGTGTTTCTTTGGTGATTCTGAAGTGATCTGTATCACCGAAGTTAAACTTTTTTAACCTCTGCACAATCCTGTTTAATCTTGCACAATGAGTGCCAACAACACGACAAATATGAGTGAGAGTCAGACTGTGACATTCTTTTTTAACTGCAAAAATAATTTTCATAAGGGGGGTGGCAAATTCAACTTTTACTATCACAACATAAATCAAAGAAAACTCTGCTTATAAAGGTGCCTTCTTATTTAAGGTTTTTGTTTGCTTTGGTTTTAAGGATTGATATGTATGTTGGAGGAACTGATGACCTTATGGGCTTCATTTTGATGTTCCCATTCTTATCGGCTGAGGATAAAGAGAAACAACGTGCTGTTATAGTTGAAAAGGCTACAAGCAGGTATTTCCCAGCATATGAAAAGGTATGTGGGAGGATCGTTTCCTTCCGTTGTTCTGCAAAGATAACAATGGGAACACTGGGTAATTTACCAAAAGCAGAAGAAACAGAAAGATGTCAGGGCAGTACTTTAAACCAGGCCATCATACGGTCTGCAGGCTGGAGAGATGAGAGGGAGGTCAGAGCAGTATGAGACAAGTTGGGGTGGGTTAAATGCAGAAATTCCTAAGTGAGATTTTATGGTCAACACCATGGAGCAACATCAACATTCAGACTGAACAGTCCAAGTATCTCTTTGGCTCAAAACTGTTGTGATCCAATGAATATGTAAACATAGCTATATAGAGTTAAAATAGCAACTTCCTCTTTTTAGGAGAAATGAACCTGTGTAACTTGCATTGGAAAGCCAATGCTGTTTTAGACTAGCTAATTGTCAGCTTTGTTTAACATTTTAAATACCTCTATATGTTTTTTTAACCACAGTAATGCACAGCTATCACTGCTGTGTTCTAGTCTGAGTGGTCTGCATAGGCCATACTGGAATCCTGGTGTTTCTCTAACTGATCCTTTGAGAGATAGGACCCAAGATGTGCTCTCAATGGAAATTAATATACAGAGACAGGATGATCTGTCAGAAAAAGCTGCTTTTCTGTTTTAAAGACTAAAGGGAAGACAGTTTCCCACTTAAAGACCAGCTTTCCTACAGATGGCTGCCAGAGTTTATTTTGCCATAGATTCCACTTGTTGTATCCTAGCCCCAATGCTGTAGGCTGATCACCTCTCTTTTACAGTCTCTGTTTTCCCATTGAAGCTGTAACTACGTACAGAGAAATTCAAGATTTGTTAGGCTAGACAGGAGTGAATACCAAGGAGATATCTAACCCTGTAGTCCAGAAGGTGGGGTTACCTAGGGCTGTAGGAAGGAAGGATGGGTAAGAGAAGCCCTGGGATTCTAGATTGTCGCTGTGAGGACTGCTCGTAGATATCCTGTAAAATGATCAGTGGCCGCAGGCACTGCACCCACATCCCCTGCACGAGTAGTATGCCTAGCTGCGTGGGAGAGAAGGGTGAAAAGAAGAGGAGGCAATAAGTAGTGTCAAAGTAGGTGTGCCTGTGCGTTCTGAAAACATCAGCCCTAGCTGGCTATCCACATCTGAATGTTTTCACTTATGACACTTCTAGGTTTTGAAAGACCATGGGCAGGACTTTCTTGTTGGCAACAATTTTAGCTGGGCAGATGTTCATCTTCTTGAAGCCATTTTAATGGTAGAAGAGAAGAAGTCAGATGTGCTCTCAGGCTTTCCTCAGTTACAGGTACCTTACACTAAAAATACACTCATATGGCTGGAAATGTGATAAATGATATTTCAAAGTCTGTTGTGTGTAGATAATTCCACAAAATGAGCATTTGTCGCTCATCGTTCATTGTAGTCTTGCTGTCTTCTTGCTTTAAAAACCTTGTAATATGTTTCATCTAGAGAATCTATTATTTTCTGGAGTGATCCCTGTACAGATCTGAAGAAATCCACCCTCCCTTTTTTTCCCCCCTCCTCTCACCAGTTCTCTGATACCTTTAAGCAAAAGATATTTTCTAGATCACGAGAAGTGATTTAAGTGAAGTACACATCTGAAACCACAGACAACTGTTTCCACTTCTTCCCATATCAATACAAGACAGAGGACTGTTTTATTACTGTTCAAAAGACCAAGGTTGAAATGAGGGGGAGTGAAATTAGTCCATGGCTAAAGCTATATTTCCTGTCTTGCCTCCACATACAACTTGTTAAAGGATGTTACACAAATCAGTAAAATTGTTTTTTCTTGTGTTACTTTCTGTTCTTTGAATTCCATGTACTTACTGTTTACCTTTTAGGCATTTAAAGCAAGGATAAGCAGCATCCCCACAATCAAGAAATTTCTACAGCCAGGAAGCCAGAGAAAACCTGTTCCTGATGATAAATACGTGGAGACTGTGAGGAGAGTTCTCCGCATGTATTATGACATAAAAGCGAATTAGTGTGGCTGGCTAAAACAACAGCTGTGCTTGGTGTAAGAGAACTATCAGACTGCACATGTGCAATTATCCTGCAGAGAGAAGGTGAAGGGGTGTTTGAAAGGAGTTTCAATGGACAGGATCTCATGTTCTCTCATACAAAATACAGTAGGCAGGTATCTTTTATAACACTTCACTACTCGCCTATATTTTTCCTTCATTCTTCTTGAGATTTTTCTGGTAATTTTAAGCAAGTGAAATGGCAGCAAGCATGCTGTCTTTCTGGAGACTTTTTGGAGGAGCAAAGAAGAAAGAAATGTGAGTTGCTGACTGACAGCTTCAGCATGTTCTGCTACTTCTGAGGACTTTCTTCTGAGATCCAGATCAGATTTTTGTATGACGATTGCTTTCAATTCAAGCCTTTATTGTTTTTAGTATCACTGTAGGCAAATGAAACAAGTATTTTTTAAAGAAAGTAGGAGAGAGGTGTTTCTTTTGCCAGTTCTATTGGACATTACTGACTTGCCTGAAATGTCACCATTGTGTCTATATAACTAAACTGCACTTTTCTTTTATTATTGAATTAGGAAACAAATTGACTGCCGAATGGCATTTTTGTGTAACTGCTGTATCTAGAAGATCTGTTCTAATCAAATAAACTTTTTTCTTTCTCTGTGGTCATGTTGTCGTGTTGTGTCATGAATTGAAGTTGAGGCTTGCAAACTTGATTTTTACTTTTCTTGGAGGATAAATTCTTTATAGTTGATATGAAGGGGATCCTTGTTAACCCATATGCCTCATTCAAAGGCATTCATTCCATTTGTATTTATAACCAGAGAAGGGAGATGTTCTAAATTTTCTAGTAAACCATCACACAAACTTGTGTAGTTCCTATCTAAGGTCTAATACCTGCCAAACTCAAAATGTTATTTCTTTTCCTCTTTTTTTTCTAAAATTTATGGTTTCAGCAGATGGCTTGACAAAGGAATTTCAAATGTTTGTAATCACTTTGATAAATGGCATTTATGCTTTGAAAAGCTGTTCTGTAGGATGTTATCTTGGGGTTTCGTATCTGTTATTTGTAGTTCTATATTAATGATATAGTTTACAAGAAAGGACTTGTGCTCAATCCCTCATGGCATTGTTTAATTCCTCTGTTAGCTACGGGTTGAGAAATAAGATGCTGCTTGACCTTGGAGTGCAGTGAGTACACTTGTCCGATATTTGATGAACGAGTTGCCCACCTGAGAGCTCATCAATCTCCCCAGCTTCAGCACGGCTGAAGTTCTTAGCACTACAAATACTTTTCCCTCATTGCTAGGAATGCAAATTTATACACTGGTTTATCTGTCACCTGCCTTCCTAATGTCAATTGCAATTACAGTTTAGTCCTTGGTTTAATCTCAGATTGGTTTAATATGAAAATTTGGAAAACCCTGTAGTTGTTGATCTTAATTCCTTTGCTAAGTGAACTTTTTCTCCAGAATATGAGGAAAGTTGTGGTATAATGCTGCTCAAACAAACGTTGCTTGAGCAAAGATGCAGAAGATAGAGGAGGTGACTGTTTGGCAGTACTTGTTGGTGATACACCTAATAGGCGATGGCCATAACTTTTAGTAAACAGTAGCACAGTAGCAATGAATGTGAACAGAAGACCAGTTGGTACAGACACCTTGTCATCAACACCGTATGTGTTTGGGACAGGGTTACCTCAGCCTAGCTCAAGAGCGATTGTGTGGATGGAATGCCACTTAAACTGCATTTGATGAACTCTTGGAGCACATCTTTTAGTTTAATTTCATCCAGAAAGAATCCAGTTTGTACACTCCAAGATCATACTGTGATGGGAGCCAAAGCACAGTTAAAAAATTCATTTTAAAAACACTCCTGTTCCAGCCCACTAATGTAGACATACCCCGTAATGCTCTGGGTCTGGCGCAACTTATGGGTCATTTTCTGATATTTCAGTAAATCACTGATGAGAATTTGTATTCTGTTTGGTTATTTTTTTATCTTCTTGATTTGGTTTGAGATGAAGACACCTAAATGTGTTTATATATAAACTAGTGTGCACCTTTCCATATAACACCTACAGCCATTTTTGCTTATGCTATCATCGCAGGGCTACGTGGTGTGACACAGTGTTGTGGGTTAACTCTGTCTAAGGATGTAGCATTTCTTATTTGGATATTCCCACACAGGTTTGTCAGTTTAGTTTCTAGCCTGTACAGAGTGACAGGTCTACAGACTATCATCACAATCTTCCAAATTCTGGGCAAACTAGGGAGGAAATCAGCTTAGATCGAAGTCTTTTGTAAAAGATCCCCATACTGAGCATCCTTGAGTCCTGGTACAGCTCTCCAGCAGTAATTATTTAGGTCTTTAGCTGACTTTGGTAATGCTTTTAAGACAGATCAGAACACTTCAGTTCTGTTACCAGCCTTCAAGACAGTAGTAAGCAAAGAAGCTACACAGATGTTTGCTGCCATTTCTCCTGTGTCTCTCAGTGTTGCTGGGGCAATAATTCCTGGCTCAAGATTAGTTAAGAACACATGATAACCTCAGGAATTATTTCACTTTTATCTGTCTCAAAGCACTTGGGTGTTAGACAGGCAATTTTGATGTATTTTCCAAGAAGGACTTGGGTTTGTCTTCAACCCTTGCTCTGCTAAGACCATTTTATGTACAAATCAGCCTGCAGGATCATTCTGATAGCCAGGCAAAAGTTATGCTTAGTGGGAGTAAGGGTTGTGGTCCTACACAACCTGATTTGGTCTAAAACACTTGCTGTCAATGGAATTGCAAGTTCATTCCCATTGAAAGCACTGGGAAAATTCTCATTGATTTAATACTGAGTCCAGGATATAGGCTTTAGTACAAGTTACGGTTTCTGATGACTGTATGGGATCTTTGTGGATTACTCTGCATTGTGTTTGCTTGTATTTTGGTAGGTCGCAGTTAATTCCAATGGAACTTTAGTATTTGGGTGAGCACTGCTGAAGGTGGAAAAGAAGTGCCACCTATTCATAGGGATTTTGCAGATCTCCTGCATACTTCTTGTGGCACTTCTTCATACCTGAGTATAGCAACACCAGCTGAAAAAAAAGCAAGATGCCAAATTCAGGCAAAACTAATTGGACCAGCTGACTGGAGGGTTCCTAACACTGCCTACAGCAGGCACTTGACAGATATTTCTATGCTTAGTAGAGAGATATAAAATCCCCTGCAAGGGCTGTACTTTATTTCTGATGTCTTTACTGTGTACCCTATTCAGAGTGAATAGTTCAGGCTGTGGTTTTACAGCCAACTCTCTAACCAAGACAGGCCTCTCTTGCCTACACCATCTTCTTCCCCGCTTTTCTTGTCCTACTATTTGCAACATAAGCTGAACCAGTTGAAAGCTCTAGACTTTATTTTGAGGGTGATGTTTTACTGGCTCCAACAATTAATCACACAGTCAGCTAGATTGCTGTGCCAGCACAAGTTAGGCAGTAAGAAAAAGTGTCTGTGAGCCCCAGAGGAGGTATGACCACTTTCTTAATTGTACTCTTTTCAGTTGCACAGATCAGCTTAAGAGTTTGTAAAACTACTGCCAAAACTGGATACATGAGTACTGCAATTAACATACTCTTAGAAAATAACTTTTTGTGATTTTCACTTAGTGAATCACTTTCCTGATCTCTGAGAGGATCATTGCTATGCTTCCTATACAATGCAGTTACCACTATTGCTGTACTTAGGCACAGAAATGTATAATTGAAAAGAGATATATTTTAAGGTAAGAATTTTTTGTTTTTTACTTCCATAACAATCACCTTTCAACACCAAAATGTCTTTGTTCCTGGCCCATGTCTAACAGCATGTTGTATCTCTATCCCAGTGTTCAGGGCCATGGGAAAGGTGGCTGCAGCCTGAGGTCATCTTTCCTGACTCACTTACCTTGTTACCTTTCTGGTTCAAAGGAGGATTTCTGGAAAGCAGAGACCAGTCTAGGAAGTAACTGCAAGGTGAGATGTTTGACAGTCTTGAATGACTTCTACCAGATTTTGTTACCTTGTGTATTACCATGCAAACCAGCCTTTCAGTCTTCCCAGCCTGAGGCATATTAGCTTAAAACAATCAAAGGAGCATGCATTTAGTGCCGAGGCTCAGGCTGCTAGCTGCCATCTTATTCCTTCTGTCAGTAGTTGTGGTGGGGTGACCTTGGCCGGCTGCCAGATGCCCACCCAGCCGCTCTCTCACTGCCCCTCCTCAACAGGATGGGAAGAGAAAACGAGATGAGAAAGCTTGTGGACTGAGATAAAAACAGGGAGCTCACTTACCAATTACCATCATAGGCAAAATAGACTTGATTTGGGGAAAATTATTTTTAATTTCTTGTCATTTTGAGTTGGATGGTGAGAAACAAAGACAAAAAATTAAACACCTTCCTAAACACCACAAAGATGATTCGAGGGCTGGAGCACCTCTCCTATGAAGTCAGGCTGAGAGAGTTGGGGTTGTTCAGCCTGGAGAAGAGAAGGCTCCAGGGAGACCTTATAGCCCCTTCCAATATCTGAAGGAGGCCAACAGGAGAGTTAGGGAGGGACTTTTTACAAGGGCATGTAGTGATAGGACAAGGGGGAATGGCTTCAAACTGGAAGAGGGGCGATTTAGATTAGATATCAGGAAGAAATTTTTCACTGTGAGGGTGGTGAGGCACTGGCACAGGTTGCCCAGGGAAGTTGTGGATGTCCCATCCCTGGAGGTGTCCAAGGCCAGGCTGGATGGGGCTTTGAGCAACCTGGTCTGGTGGGAGGTGTCCCTGCCCATGGCAGGGGACTTGGAGTTAGATGTTCTTCAAGGTCCCTTCCAACCTAAACCATTCTATGATTCCTCCCACTCCTTCCCAAGCTCAACTTACCTCCTTTGTTCCGGACTCCGCTACCTCTTCCCCACCTTCTCCTCTTGGTGTTCACAGGGCTGTTTCTCACGCTGCTTTTCCCTCACACTCTGCCATGCAGTGTTTCACCCCTTCTTAAATACATTTTCCCCCGAGGTTCCCCCACCACGGCTGCGGGGCCCAGCTCTGCCCTGTGAGGGGTCAGTCAGAGCCATCTGGAACCAGCTGGAACCGGCTGGAACCGGCTGGAACCGGCTGTGTCCAGCCCGGGGCAGCCCCGGCCTCTCCTCACAGAGGCCGCCATGCAGCGCCCCCCTGCCCCGCCAGCGCCGGGGTGCATACACCCCCTACATCAGTATCTGCTTTTTATGTGGTACAAATAAGCTTGCCCCGTGGCTGGTCTCCAAATGGGCCGTGGGGATAACTGGGACCTGCTGGTGGCCTTGGAGCTAAGCGCTCGTGTGTGGTGGCCGCTGCTTTGAGGTTCATGAGGGGAAAGTTCGCATTTCCAAGGCGGCGCGTAGTAGCTGGACATCAGCCCTCAGGCTGCACTCGCCACCCGAAATTCGGAGTTGCATTAAACCCCAACCTTGGTCCTAGGAAAGGCTCTTCTATATCCTACTTGCAGCGGGGGGGAAATTTCTGTCGCTCAGCTCCATTTCAATAACTCAAGAGCTGTGGGCATGGAATTAGACTGATGTTACTTCTTTCTGTCCCCAGATGGAGCCCTGCTCTTTCAGCAAGTGCCCATGGTGGGGACTGGTGGGATGAAGATGGCGCAGCCCAGAGCCATCCTCAGCCAAACAGCCCGAAAAGTACAGCGTCTGCGGGAAGGACCTGAAGGACAGAGCCTGGTACAGTATCTTTAAACCTCTAAGCACTAGATGCCCGCTTTTGAACTATGACTACTTCTGTAGTCAATGGAAAGAAATAAGTATCACCACGTGGCAATTTGTCTGTAAGGCAGGGTTAATCTCTTAGCATGTGACTGGAAGCATGTCTGCAAGCCACCGAGGAGTGCAGGGCAGAGATCAGGCATACGTATACACATCTCCAGCTGCCCCTTACAGGCTTTGAGCTGCAAAACATTCTTTGTTGGAATTTCTCGTGCTGCAGTGTGTGCCTGTTGCTTCTCCTCCTTTCACTGTGCTCCTCTGAGGAGAGTCTGGTCCTGGCCCCTCTGTAACTGCGTATTAGGTAGCTGAAGACAGCAATTTTGGATCCTTGGCACTTTGCTATTTAACATTTTTATCAAGGGGTTAAAAGAAAAATTAGCACAGTTCACAGAAGAAAAAAAAATAAAGTGACAATAGGGAGAAAAGGTGAAATTCAGTGATCTGAACTGGGAATGAATCAACAAGATGCATTTTGTGTAGCTAAATCCAGTTTACTTAAATTCCCACTGAAGTGAGAAGCAGGAACTCAGAGGAGAAGCTGAAGGACACGGTGGATAATCAGCCATATACCAGCTCCCAGTGCGGTACCAGCATACAAAAAAGCTAATGTGACTTTGGCATATAGTGGAAATTTTCAAATAGCATGGTTGTATAACTCTATGTCTAACTCTGACATTGACCCATGAAGTACCTAACCATAGGCATCACTAATCCATCCTAATGCAGAACTGAGGACAATTTTCTGGTTACGCTGCAGGTTCCAGTTCGTTTATGTTGCTTGCCCTACAGCTACTGCTTTCCATTTCAGACCACTTTCTACACTGCATCAGAACCATTTAATCTCACACCTAGAAACGTCATCCAAGAGAAGATGGAATGGAAATGTTATCCTTTCTGGCAAGAGAAAAAGAGCTTCACCTCATCCTGCAGCTTTAGATGCCATAGCTTAACACATATGACCTCATCTCTGCCAGTCTGCTTGAATATACATCAGTTCAAGCAGAGATCATCCCTCCACTCTCTTTCTCAAGGAAGTAACTACTTTATTTCACCCTTGCAGAGTTACATAAATTCAGCAGACAGTTTTGCTGTAGGAGAACTTTACTCAAGGGATGATCTAGGGGAGAACTGTTTGTTCCGGATTCCTTTGAAAACCTGCTTTGAACAGTTAGGTCTGAGA
Source organism: Pluvialis apricaria (assembly GCA_017639485.1). Lineage (NCBI taxonomy): Eukaryota > Metazoa > Chordata > Aves > Charadriiformes > Charadriidae > Pluvialis > Pluvialis apricaria. Next base: position 103,499,453 of record CM030009.1, read on the forward strand.
AAGTTTCTCTAAGAAGAGGTTGCACAGAGACAGCTTTGAAATGAACAATGTAACTTTCACACTTTGCAGAGTATCTCATTGTTTAAGTTCTCACAAACAAAGTAAGCCCACACAACAAAACAAAGATGTAACAGGAGTATGTGTATCTTAACCTTAATTAAACAAGCACGCTGTTTATTTTTCTAGTGCCATGGTACTTTCTTGCTAATAGTAACAGGTGCTAATACAAAGTGCTGCAGGGGTGAGACTGAAGAACATACATGTCCAGGATCCAGGGGTCATTTTTACCCTACAAAAGGGACAGAGTAAGACATCACTAGTTGGATAGCATCCTGGTTCCTGAAGCAAGAGGGATGCCCCTTCAAGCCAGACTACTGAAGACAAGTGTATGGATTTGGGATCTAAAGATTGATCTGTCTTTTCTGCTTGTTCCTTTGTAGAAGATTAGGAACCTCCACATTTCAGCAGTGAAACATAGCTTGATCAACAATTTTCTAACATGAGTGTATTTACTCTATTTTACTTATTACAACATTATTATCTTGTACATGAAGACCGTACACAGCTTCAGCATGGCTCTCAAGCACACCAAAGCCTTCTTTCAATATTGCTGCTGTGGCAAGGGCAGTTCAGTTCTATGTATACAGACATGCAATTTAACCTCCCACTGCGCAGACTGATGAAGAGAGGCTTATGTATGTATGTGTAAGTGAGACATTGCCTTTGTGAAGTGACCACTGAGGTCTACAGCCCCGCGAACTAGCTGGGCGAGATGAACCAGATTCCTATTCCATTATTGAACTTGCATTGAAAACCTCTCCTTGAGAACAAGGGAACAAAAGCAAGTGGAGGTTCATATCTGACCCAGCGCACACATGACTAACCAACTGTTTTTCCCCTTACTTTTAATATATCTTATACCATACCTACAGTTTCTTCTGATCATTTTTTCTTTGTAGTTTCTGTGGAAATGTAGCAAATGCTGTATGTGTGCAATTTATAAAACTGTCCAAGGATGCAGAAATAAACCTGAAATGTAGGTTTACATCATGATTACCTCCATCAACTCTGTATTGGAGCAAAGCTGAGAAAAGTAATTAGTTTTTTAATTCCTGTAAACCTTTTTCCTCTTGAATCGAGCTAGTTACAATCTTTCGTGTCTGTCAAACTTCTGTGGGCAGAAGTCCAGCAACTGATTGAAGCTATTCTGATAGTAGAAGAGAAAGTGCCCTCCATTCTCTCCAAGTTTCCTTTTCTGCACATAATTTCTGCAGGTAATACACCCATATTCATTTGAAGTTTTGAGGAAGACAAGTTAAAATGCTTGACAGTTTCTTGCACTCTTACAGAATGCAGAAGTAATCAAGTGAGGATCAGGAAATACAGCCAACAAAGTAAAACACAAAGAACAGAAAATTAAAAAGCAGAGCTAAGAAATGCACGTGAGAAGTGAATTAGAGTCCAATTTGTTTAAAAAAATTATCAGAGGAATAACTTTTTATGCATGTGGTCGCAGTAAGAGAGACAGAAGGGCTTTCATCTCCCCTATCTTATAACAGAAGTGGAATAAGACACTCAATGAAATGAAAAGCAGCAAAATACAAGCAATGAAAGGAAACATTTTCATACTAGGATGGTGGAAATCATTGTCAGAGGATGTCACTAAGGCCAGGAATTTAAAAGGACTGAAGTGATATCAAGGGTAAAATAATAAATGCTGTGAAATCTTGAAATATAGTGAACATTCAGGGGTTAAGCAGCTCCCTAATGCTGAAAGATTAAATTGTGAAAGGCAGATTATCCCACTACTGATCATTGCGTAGTTTTATAACTTGCCTTGTAGACGTGTACCATCTGACTTGCACCTAGTTTTCACTGAGGTTGTACCTTTTACTCCTGGCAAACTGCCTTGTCCCTCCTCATCAGCCCTGAGCCACCATGTGATGAAGCTGATTTCACAGGCTTGTGTTGGCTTGTCATTAGAATTTTTCCCACCCTATTCTTAGAAGTTGTATTGTTTTCAATTTTAGGCTTTTAGAGCAAGAGTAAGCAACATGGCCACAAATAAGAATTTCCTCCAGCCTGGCTGCCAATGAAAGCTACCAGCAGGTGAAGAAGCTGTAGCATTAAGAAACAGATTTTTTACCAGGAAATGAAGCCAGGTTCCATCTGCTGTCATTTTTCAACCCCTTTTCCTAGTGAAACCTTGATTTTTGTTCTTCTAGATTTGTACAATCTTGAACGTGTAACATGAATAAATGAATCTCATGATGAAAATGTCATTAGACACCAAGCCAAGCTACATTTCACAAACTGTTATCTATTATCTGCAAAAAAGGTAAATGCAGAGTTAGAACATTACTCATAAATGTCATTAAAACCCATACATTTTACAATTTCAAACATGCTACCAAACACTGAATAGAGTATCTTAAAAGTGGGATAGTTCTAGGTTGTGTAAATAATGTGTCACTAATCTTGTTTCATTGATTTTTTTTATGCTGACAAATCTGTGTATGAGGGTTTAAGGGAAGGAAACAATATTTGCCTTTGAAGATAAAGTAATGCTGAAATCTTTATTAGTGTTATGGGTTCTTATGAAAATTCTGATCAATTCCAGGGAAACACAAACTTCAGTTAAAACAAAACTGTTTTAAAAGAGAAGAAACGGACTTGTGGTCAATAAAACCTATTTCTCCTTGTCTAAGAATTATAAATAAATCTGGTTTTGTTAAAAAAAGGACCAAACAAAGAAAAAAAGTTTTACAGGCTGAGAGACTGTCCTGGTTTGAGGTAAAACAGGACCAATTTTGATCAGTAAATTTGCTTCTTAGCTGGGCCTCTTCTAACTACTGAAATTAACAGCGTATTGTGCAGACAGTGTTCGCTCTCTCAGAGTGATAAGACCAATGTTTATAGCTGATGCCCAGGCATGGTATGCAGAGAGGCTCTGGCTTATACTTATTGCTATAACACCCAAGGCCAACCAACTTTGTTATTTGCCCCATCAGAGGGTCGGAAGGCGGAAAACCACAGTGGGGTCCCACCTGTGGGGAGGAGCAGACAGGACAGGTGACCCAAAACTGACCAACGGGGTATGACCCTGCCATCTGCCTCATGCTCAGTATAAAAGCTGAGGGATCAAAGGGTCAGCCCTCTCTCTCTCTTTTGCTTCAATGGCCGATGTCTGAGGAGGACTCTGTCTGTTCGTCTGCCTTTGATCCTGATTCTGAATCCAGATCCGGAATCCAGTTCCCATCCGTCACTGAGTCCAGCCTGGGACTCCCCCAGTGCCAGCCGGTGTCGTGATTGTCATCCTGGGAGCTTGATACAGTTTTGTATACATTTCATTCTTTCCTTTTATTTTATTATCAATATTTTATTGAAGTAGTTTAGTTCCTTCTAAACTCATAAGTCTCTTTTTCCCTCCTCTGCCTCTCTCTTTGAAGAGGGGTAAAGGGGAGCATCTGCCAGTCCCATCTGGGGTGCCCTATGTCCCCAGTGGCCGATGTGGCCTAAACCATGACAGAGACAATTTTAATTTTTTTCCAGTGATCAATTTTTATCTTTCTTTTATTACAAAAAAGACTTTTTTTATTGGGAAAAAACCCACATTGTTGTCCAGCTTTATAATTGGCCAACATCAGATAAAAATAGGATTGAAATTTCTGTTTTTTCTTTTTACACCCTTTCTTGAAAATAAAAAGATTCTTTAAACCTGAGCTTAGATTGTTGCTAGTTTTAGCTCTAGCAATGCACATAAACTGAGAGTCTTAGAAAGTTTCACAGCACACACCAGAGACCAAACAGAGGAAACATACACTTACACAAGTTTCTGTGAAAATATGAAATCATTATAATACCTGAGTTATTTAAGCTAAATATTGCACAATGAAATTTGTACTACTAAGGTTATTTTTCACTTGGCTTTGAAGCGTTGATCATGCCTATCTTGTGCCTATATAAATAAGCCTTTTGACCATGTTGAGATACTTAGATCAATAAAGACTAAACGATGCAAATAATAACATTCTGTAAACTGGCTCTCCATTTAAGCTCTCCTTGCCAGCAGCACCATGGGTCTAAATCAGAATTAGGATTACTGTTTTCAGGCTTTTCTGTGCCAGTGGTCCAGTAAGTGCCAAACAGCTTACAGAAATATGTGGGAGGATGAACACAGGTTTGGTTAACCTTGTTCTCGGGAGGTCAGTAAAGCTTTCAGGACAGAACCAAAGCGGTCGCTGAAGGTTTGCAGCAAGCCTGGGCTTGAGTGACACATGACTTGCTCTAACTATTCATGTGGACTCCAGTTTTTTATCACAGTGGTGGTGTGCTTCAGTTTAGGAGCTCAATAAGCAGCACGGGGATAATCCTCCTAACCCCTCCTTGTTTAACTCTCTAGTGGCAGTTAGTTATTCACCCTGTCCCCACCTCTGAGAGGACTCTGCTGGAAGGTGGAATGCGGCATGGTCCCCCAAGCCAGCTGCTTGGTGGTTTGTGAGGATTGCAGGCAGGTACGTTTCAAGAAGATTTTGGACCTGTCTAACCTACAGCACAATGAAGTGTGTCGGCAGAGCACAGTGGGAACTTGGCATGCCAGGGCATGGTATATGCCCTATTTAAAATCTGCCTATATTCAGCCCAAGATCACTTAAGTGGTACCCGGGCTCCATGCCAGCTGCCTGAATACTCACAGGTGTGGCTTAACAAATTAATTACAAAATAAACTTATTTTCTTTTCTACTCTAGAGGTTTACAGAACAGCTATTCAAGTTATAGATAACAGTAACCTCATTGATACAATACCTTTAGATGTCAAAGGAGCTTTACAATTACATTATGAAAGGCTGTGCTGGAAGCAAAATAAAAAGAGACCAAGAGGGAAAGTCTTTCTGGCAAACAGGAATGTGTGGAAGGGGAACAACAGTCAAAGTTGGATATGGCCATCTTCAGCAAATCCAAAAAGCATCAGAATACTTTGCTTGACCACTCATCCCTGAACCTCAAATCAGAAACCTCTTCCTCCACTTCTTTGCCATCAAGCCTATTGCTACCATTGGCAGCATTTGCGACTGCACAAAGGACAAGGAGACAATAGTTACTTGCATGCTTTGCTGTGGTCACTGTTCCTGAACAAACCCTTGCACTCAGGTACATGCTGATATGAAAGACCTTAAAAGCAGGAATAGATTAATCTTGATTCAATGCTGGGTTCTGTGAACAGATCTTCAGATTAGCTGTATGGACATCTGCTGCAGGGGTGTAAAGTGATGCCCAACATCACATGTGGGTCTATGCTAGAGGTGAGAACCTGATCTTTGGCACCCAAATCCCGTTTCCCATCTGCTATGCCATCTTGGTGTCTGTTCACATCCACTTTCAGTTTTGGTATTTTCACCTGAAATGTAGATAGCAAAGCTGAAGCAGTTACTTTTTGTGGAAATAGGGTATGAAAATCATAGTTTATTTAGTCTCTAACTGAGTATTAGTCACGTACACTCAATTTCCAAAATTAATGCTATTGCCTTAAGACATGGGGTGAGTTGTGACATAAACTGCTCATCTATTTTTTATACCAAGCTATCACTTATCACAAGTTTTATACTGGCAAACTGTATTTCAAAGTAATTGAGCATTGTTATCCCATACTTTGCATATCTTTTCTGTGCCATGCAGCACTGAAAATAAAAACCTGGGTTACTGTTAAATAGTAAAATAAGCCTAGAAACTTCAGTGGTTATTTTTTAAGTGGTTAATATTACCCTAAATATGACCCAGAAAAAATTATAATTTTCTCAGTGTTTTAAAGTGTCTTGCTCTTCTATTTGGGTAAAACCCTCCAATAATTCCAAGGAAGCAGTTTGAATAGATGGAAATCGAATTGATAGAAACTATGAGGCTACCCACATGGTACAGTCAAATCAGCAAAGTGAAAAAGAAAGACAGTCTCTGCCTTGGATGGCAATTTTCAGAGACGTACGTCTTTAAGCTGGGTAGAGCCAGTTTAATAGCAGTGAGAGATTTCCTCTCTAATTGGTTATGGCTGGAAACTCCCCTGAGCTCCAAAGTTTAAACAGCCCCGGGGAACCTGTCTGTCCTGGGTGGAGGCTGAGTTAAGGTCAGGAGGTAAGTACTAACTTAAAAATTCCTTTTTCTTAAAGCATTTGAGAGACTACTTATAGTGAAGCTACTTCCAAATTTATCAGGGCATCTGCTGGGGTATAATGTAAATTCTCTGCTCTCTTTAGTTCCTGTGCCAGGTAGACTAAGCATGGCTCGACAGTTACTCACCAGCTGGAAGCTGCAGGAGAGAGAAAGCAAGAGAAAGACGTTTCTTAACCAGGAAATGAATCCTGCAGTGCAGTTTGGAGTGGAGCGAGGCAGTTGTGAAACCACTGAGGGGACAAAGTGTGGGAAGGCAAAGCTGGGTGGGAGAACACAGCTTTTAGTACCATGGCAGTTTCTTCTGGGTTTGAGCAGGAGAGGTGGCCCGTTTGGTATGCTGGACTCTTCTCCATCTCCAGGGCTAAAGGGCACTTCACACTGAATGCAGATAATGCTGTTTCTGAAAGACCACCCCCTCTTAAACAGTTCTTATGTCGCTGAGAAGCATCCTCAGAGAAATTCAGGATAGGCATGTCATTAAGGCTCACTAGGAAATAGGATGGAAATACAGAGTTTAGACAAAAGCAGTAAAAACATTTGTATATAGACAGATTTTGTGTTGAGGTCTTTGCTAAATATTAATTAAGGCTAAAGGTAGTGTATGCAAGGCGTGGTTACTTATTTGGCTGCAGCATAAATTCCTGGCATGAACAAATTCTGCAGCAGTCCCAAAATGCCCTGGATGGCGATGCATTTTTGCTATGGCAATTGGGTATTGCTTAGGTAAAATAGGAAAGTTTTCCATATCTGCTTTCCGTATTCCCTGGCAGTCTTTGATCACTTCATACCTTTTGCAAGAGTCCATTTCTTCAGCAGGAATAGTCAAATATATCTTTTCAGGAGCGGGCAACACCAAGTCGGACCCTTGGACTGTAAGCCCAGTGGTTCATACAGCTGTTGTGCTGTGGCTTTAGTGGCAAAGTCTGTTAGACTACTTCTTATCTCTTCTTTTGTCCTTCTGCCAGCATGGGCTGGCCGATGAATGATGGCAAGTTTCTCTGGCAATTGTATAGCTTTTAACAGTTCTGTAACTTGTGGAGCATTTGATATTTTACTTCCGCTAGAAGTTATAAACCCACGCAGCTTCCATAACTGCCCAGTAGCGTGGCACACTCCAAATGCGTATTGAGGCTCAGCATAAATATTTACAGTCTTGTCTTTGGCCAGCTGGTAGACCTTTGTTAATGCAATTAATTTGACTGCTTGTGCACTCAGCTTCAAACTGAGTGGTGAAACATACACTACTTCATTCACAGTAGTTATTCAATAACGTGTAACCCAGTTGCTGCTCAGATAATATGAGGAGCCGCCAACAAATGGTTCCAGATTGGAATTTAGAAATGGCACATCTGTTAAATCTTCTTGAGTCTTTTCAGCTTTCATGGGTGGTTACTACACAGTCGTGATGTAGAGTTCCTTCCCCAGGTGAAGGGAGCAGAGTAGCAGGGTTCAGCTACAGAATCCTCCAGCTCCTAAAAAGGCTTGCGTTTGTTCTAGTAACTGGTCAGGGAAGATTTTCAATGGGTTTAACATGGTTTTCAGATAAACCCTGCTTCTCTTGTTGGAGAATGTAACCCAGATGGTCTACATTTCTCTTAAAAACATTGTAACTTACATGGAGAGGCCCAATGGCCCTTTTCAGCTAAGGCAAACAGTAAGGAACGGGTGTCAGCTATACAAGATTCCTTGACTGCTAATAAACCATCAACATATTGTATCAGAAACAGATAAATTTTTTTTTAAACATAACATCCTGCAAATCTTTTACTAAAATTTTGTAAGTAGAGGCTTGTATCTGCCCACCTGTAGGGTATCTCAACTGTCAGCAGACACATAGGAATGGGCAACTAAACCGAGCCCTCAGGGCAAGACTCAGACCCAGGCACTGAAATGTAGCTGTCTGTATGTGAGCTACGTGTGTCAGGTCCCTGTATGGACCTGTATGGATGGAGATGCATTCAGTGGACCTAAAACTTGAGCAGACTTTGCAAAAATACAAGGGTTATTTTCTGTGTCAGAAGCTTAAGACAATTAAAATCCACTTACAGCTGACAGTTATTCTTAATTAAAAAAAAAAAAATGAAGCTGATGACAGGTTTTTATTCTCCATTTGTCATTGTTCTTCTCACATAATTTAATACCATATAGAATTTCTCATTTGTGTAAAATGAAAAAATGATATCTAAGGCTTTTCCCTCCCTCTGCTTTTGTTCTGCAAACAATAGATAAATTTGCAGAGATGATTAGGTTTCATATTCTTGGTATTGCAGTGTTTGTCTTTTTTAGTTAAAGGAAAAGTCTTATTTACTGTAAGTTTCTGCACATTACAAGTTGGGGTGATGTGTGTTGAAATGAAAGAGATGCATTGTATCTGAGAAGTATGATAATGGAAGAGGCATTAGTTGGCTGTTGTGAACTATAGTGATAAGCTGCACTGCCATACAGTGAGAGTTAGTCACACAACGTGCAGAAGCCAATAAAACCACTGTCTTAGAGGCAAAACATTGTAATTAGCAACAGCTATTCACACTTTAAAACTGAAGGTGATCATTTTTTCCTTTATGTGTATTTGGATTATAATGCCTAAATTACCCAAAATGTCCCCATTTGTTGTAGTAACATGACTCTGTTCTTACCAGAATTGCTCAAGGGAGAACTCTCAGTCTGCTTGTTCTTTAAGATCGAGTTTTGGCAAAACATGTTCCAAATGTACTTTATTTTAAGTACACTTGCAAAAGCACTATGACTTGAAGAAAACACATCACTAGAGCGTAGTGAACCTGATTCAAATGGGAAATGTCATGTGGATGCAAAGTGTGACAGCCGAAATGTTGCAGCTCTGGCTTTTAACTCTGAGAAAACTGGGGTCGTCTGTAAAATTATTTTCTTAAATCAGTGCTCTATGCTGGTTTCTGAGCCATTAGGACATGATTAGGGTACCCATTTTTAAGCTTTTTTTCTCCCAATCATTAGTGTGTGATACTGCCATCTTTGTGGATGGGGAATGCTAAGTCCCATTTTTTTTTTTTTTAGCAATTAGGGCAATGGAGCACAAAGAAATTAAGGCCTGAATTTGCAAACACTTGTACTCAAGCATCAGCACAAATAGTCCAGCTGGTTGTCCCTATGTATGACACAGCTCAATACAGACGCGCTGACTCAGCTACACACTCTGTTGCTCAGCGTGCAGAGAGCGGGGCTGTTACAGCAAGCTTCAGACGGCCTTCGATGTGCCGGTCCCCTGGGCACGCAGGTCCCTGGTGCCCTGGGGGATACTTTTGGGGCCACCTGAAGCCAATGCAGGTAGGTTCCAGATCTGGCTTTGAGGGACGCCCCAAGGCTGCCCTAAGCAGCAAGGAAACAGGCTGTAGCCATTCAATAGGACCGCCGAGGCAGCTCAGCCTGTTTCATGGAATAAAGGGAATATTAACGATTCATTTGCCTCTACTGGAGGAAAGAAGTGGATGGCAGTTGAAGCTGCAAAATGCACTCCAACATCTGGCAAACAAAGCTAGGCAAAGTTCAGCCTACCAGCAAAACATGTTTTCCTTTTCTTCTTTTCGTCTTTTCAATGAGGATGACAGCAATGAAGGGTGGGTGAGTAACTTCCCTGAGGATGTGGTAGGGTTTTTCAGTGGTTTTGTACAATTGTTTTAAAATGCGGCAAGGTTCCCCCTGTAGCTCAGGACTCATACCACTTGTTTAAACATGTCTGTCTCTGCTTATAATCATAACAAACCTCCCTAGTAGCACTGGGGAAGGCTTTACAGATCTGCACATCTTTCCTTTCCTAGCACAGGCTGTTTGTCACTGGTCCATCTCTCATTTTATGTTTTAAACCAGATGAAGTTTAAACTTGAACAGGCATAGTGAGAATAAAAGTCTCTCTCTCCCCTCAAAATAAGGGTACTTACACCAGTTTTATGGCATTTTCTGCTTAATATTTTTCAGGGAACCAGGAGCTCAGAAGCATGTCGGGGAAGCCCAGGCTTACCTACCTTAATGGAAGGGGGCGAATGGAGCCTGTACGATGGCTGTTGGCAGCAGCTGGCGTGGAGGTTAGTTGACACTTGGTACAGTGTTCCAGACTGCTGTTTTCAACTGGCCTCAGTAAGGAACAATTTAACATGCACATGGAGGATAAACAGCTACAAGAGGGTGTCTAAATTCATTTGGCCGGTGGCACTGCATGTCTGTAACTCCATTGTTCTGTGGTTAGTGGTTTGGGATGCAAATGCAGTGGAGCTTGGAGTTTATTAGGGATACTATCAGTCCGCTGACATAATTAATCATCATGGGCCAAAACGGGGATTTACTTAAAGGCCCTTAATTAATCTGAGTTGTCCAGCTGTGCAAAAACCACCTTAACTCAGTCTTATTTAGTTTGCAGTTACAACGTGGATAACCAAGGGTGTTGTTACATGCCCTGGGTTGGGATTAGAAATAGTTGATTTACCTTGTGCTTCCCTTTGCGCTGGCTGCAACCTGTCTTCCTCCTGCGGACGTCTGTATTTTGTGTCTACCCACACTTAGGTTATTTCTGAATCAGTGCCTTGAGGCAGAAGTGGCCAGGCCTTTCTGCTCCTCCCCAGCTGTGAGGATGTGTGGGTGATCCTCAGGACACCTGTGGCCAAACAGCGCAGTTGAAGATCCAGCCCATTATCTTTTGCTTGGTTCGGTCATTCTGCATGTGATTATGTGCAGTCACTTACAGAAGAAAAATGTTCAAATACAGCAGTGTAACACTATTCTCTCTCCTTTTCCAGTTTGAAGAAGTTTATTTGGAGACAAGACAGCAATATGAAAAGTTAATCAAAGGTAAGAATCTCAATGCCTGAGGCTTAGTCCCTCAAAAACTTGCTCCAATTTAGCTAAATTTGTGGTTTAAAATTAGTTTATTTAAACCAGTGCAAACTTCTAGGTGCATGTCTAGAATACTGAAATACTAGTTTTGAGTAACCTGTTCTTTCCAGGGCTAAACAGCTCCTGTAAGTTAAAAGCCATAACTTCTGTGACTGTATTTATTGTAGTACATTAAACAGGGGTAGCAAACATTCCTATTTAATGCAATTTAATTATCTGTGCTGTTGAACTGTTAGCATGGTTCCTGGCACGTTTTTGGTCCAGGGCAAATCACACACCCCGAAGCAATTCCTGGGTATCACTGGGGGTTGTCCCAGGCCAAGGGCCATTTCCAGGATGTCATTTAGATGTGACCACCATGGTCTATAGGCGGAGTGAGCTGAATAGAGTGCATGTGGTCAGTCTGTGCCAGCTGGCCTGAGCTTTTGTTGAGCTGACCAGTACAAATGTATACCTGTATGTTGGTTCTGAACTTCAGTGAGATAAGCCTCTTGATGAAAGGCCAGCATGGCACTGCTCTTGATATTTGGCCAGATGAAATCCAGCAGTGAACCCCTCCGCAGCCACCCTGGAAGGAGAAGACCTTGCTGCCGATGTGGGGAAGGAGTTGGGACTGTGAGGAGCACTAAAGAGTGTACCTGCCCCACAGTTTACCTGCTGCCCAAGACATGCATGAGAAACCTCACAGCAGGCCGAGCTTGCCAAGACATACTAGAAGCCTTGGAAGAGGACTTGGCTGTATTCTGGCTCCTTGCTCAGAAAGGAAAAGCTGTGTTTAAATAAATTCTCACAGGAAAGCTAAAATGAACAAAAATTAAAAAAAGTGGTGTCAAGAAGATCAGAATTAAATTTGCAGGTCCAGCTGGCCGGGAATCTGACAATGTCGGAGGGCAGTGCAGTGTAAAGACATCAGTTATAGCTCTAAATATGATAGCTCGGGTACTGAAAGCCCAAATCTGAATTTGCTTCAAAATACTAATTGATCCAGACAGAGTGGCACAATCCTGGATACAGTGTCCAAGCTTATCTATATCCAGAGAGAATTAAATGGTGATGAAAAGGATAGGGAAGTTTTATAAAGAAGATCAAGGGCTTTTCTATATATATATATTGAGCTTAAGAAGGTGAGAACATGAAGAAAAAGGTGGGGTTTAACACAATGTGTTGAAGAAAGACAAATTAGTTAGTCATCCTGATAAAGGGACCTCTGGAATGCTGCCAGTCGTGCACGGCAGAACCGAACACGAATAATCCCACATTACCTCTCCCTCTAATTTTTTTTTTTGCCCCTACCAACATGCTTTTTGCTAGAGTATCCTGTGTTTGGACACCACATTGTTAGAATGGTCCAGGCATGGCTTTGGCCCATGCCAGCTGATGATCTAAGCAATGCCCCAGCAGTGTCCAGGATGAAGCCTGGGCCGGGGGCTGTTCCCAACTTGCAGACAGACAACGGTTTTGGAGACTGAGAGAGTTAAATAGCATTGGTCTGGCCAGACCTGTACCTGTTGGCCTGAGAGACGACTAGCTTGGCTCAATCTGTGCAGCCACAGGTTGCCCGAGTTGGTACCTGGATACCAATAAGCTCTGCTGGTCGGTGACAAACAGTAGATCCAGATGATCGGCTTTTAATGTATGCTCCACAGACCACATTCCGACAGCACAATCCAATTGGCAAAACAACTGGCAAACTGCTTTTAATCCTGCATATATATTCTCTGCAGTGATTATGTGAAGTGGTTCTCACTGCAAAGCAAGGAGAAGCAGTCCGCTACTGGTCATAAGACAGAAATCCCTCTTTTCTGCAGATAAGAAACAAACTGTGCATTCAGTTCACTCACATTTGCTGCATCACTCTTTGTCAAGGGCCAGAAAGTCAGATTTTATTTTTCACTTCACATCTTTCTGCTGAAAAATATCCTTGCAGAGCTGTCAGTTTTCCCATTCTACTGTGTTTCTGCTAGATAGATACCAATTAATATTTCTTCCTTAAGCTGCAGAGGTGTGTTCTCAAAAGACATGAAGACACACAACCTTTCTGTGAATGTTTACAAGAACCAAACAAAGGCTATTCATTGCTGCAGAGAAAACTACTCTGAATTTAAACTGTAAATTAATGGTATGGAATGAGTGAAGAACGTTTATTAATTCTAGACTAGCAAAGTATTTTAATAGCTCTGTGGAGAAAAAAGCAAACTGACGTGCCTGTTAAAATGAGCCCTTATACCTGAAAGAAAGATGCACTGAACGGATTAAAATTGAGCAATTAAAATAAATTATTAACTTTGAGCAATGCAAAGTGGCAGCTGCCTAGTTGGATTTGGAGTTTTGCTGTGATTTTAATAGGGTGGGATTGTTCTCTGGATGCCCTTAATATGTAAACAGAGGAGGGAGTATCTCCAAAGACAGTGAATTAGTCCAGCAGAAAACTGGTCTGGTCTCAAACTCTTGTCCCTGGAGTGACTGTGCAAAACTTACTTAAGCAGCAACTGCTGTCCCAATCCCTGCCTCTAACTCTGTAGCTTCACCATGTTTAAAGTGGCGGGACCTCTTTGTCCCAGTAGCTCAGTCTTGCTGCAGTACTACCCCTCTCATTCTTTCTACTCATGCGCAGAAGGGCAACAAAGCTGGTGAGGGGTCTGGAGCACACATCTTATGAGGAGAAGCTGAGGGAACTGGGGTTGCTTAGCCTGGAGAAAAGGAGGCTGAGGGGAGACCTTATCGCTCTCTACAACTATCTGAAAGGAGGTTGCAGAGAGGTGGGAGTTGACCTGTCCTGTCAAGTCACAGGTGATAGAACAGGAGGAAATGGGTTCAAGTTGCACCAAGGGAAGTTTAGATTGGATATTAGGAAGAATTTTTTCACTGAAAGGGTCATGAGGCATTGGAACGCGTTACCCAGGGCAGTGGTGGAGTCCCCATTCCTGGAGGTATTTAAGGGTCGTGTAGATACAGTGCTTAGGGATGTGGTTTAGTGGTGGGTTGTCAGTGTTAGGTTACTGTTTGGACTAGGTGATCTTACAGGTCTTTTCCAATCTGTGATACGTCCCTAACAGGGAACTGATCTGCATTCAAAATAACTGTTTGGGGTTTTTTTGTTGGTATTTAAGTTCTGATTCAACACAGATCTTTATTCTCCTCCGATCCCTTGGGTTGAAAGTGCTGGTTCAGGCTTTTCCTGCCAGCATGAGGCAGGGTCCAGAAGTGTAAAGGAGCAGGTGGTGTCAGCTCCCATCGGCCACAATGTTAATTTACTGCATGGAGTTTTACAGTTGGGGCAAGACATCAGTGATCTCCTACAGTGCAAAAGAAATGTGCTCAGTCTCTCGCTCTCCTGTAAAGCTAGCAGTCTAGGAGGAACTAACAAGCTTTCCCTCAACTTTCCACCCTAGATGGAGTCCTGATGTTCCAGCAAGTGCCCCTGGTTGAGATTGATGGGATGAAGATGGTGCAGACCAGAGCCATCCTCAGCTACATCGCAGGGAAATACAATCTCTATGGGAAAGACCTGAAGGAGAGAGCCCTGTACTGTAACACCTTCTTTCACTTAATGAGCAATCTGTTATTTGATAGCTGAATTATATTTAACAAATTCAATGCTGTAAATCCAGTAGAAAGGCAAGAGAAAGGCTAACACAATAAAAAGCAAGGACTCTAGCCTTTGCTTAGGTTTTAACCACTGCTTCTGAAATGCTGCTGAACAGAAACAGGCTTTTATTCCTTTCGAAAAATACTTAGCTTTAGTTTATGTTTAGTTTTGCCTGGGAAAATTGGCACTATGGTGGTGTTATAAAATTCCTGTACATTGCCTTAGTTAATTGGAAAACAGATGAAATAACTTCTGTACTCTTTTTTTACTGTCTTCCCCTCACCAACAGGATTGACATGTATGTGGAAGGAATAACAGATCTGATGCAAATGATTTTGATGTTTCCTTTCTCTCCACCTGAGGCAAAGGAGAAAAATATTGACTCAATTAAGGAGAGGGCAACTAACAGGTACTTCCCAGTCTTTGAAAAGGTAAGTGACAGTGAGGATGTGTCTATAAAACTTGTATTTACAATTATCAAAAAGTTTCCCCAAAATAAGAACATGTTTGTAGTGCAGGTCAGTTCCAAATCCTCAACTTTCTTGGCTCTCTCAAAGAAGGAGAAATACAGCAGCAGGTTTTCTTTATTTGTTGGCTTGTGTTGTCAGGGCTGTGGTATTTGAACACCTACAAAGCAAACAAAGCAATATGTTCTCAGCTATACAGCAAAACTTTTCACTAAAGTAAAAGCAAGCACGTATGATTTCTTTTTTCCTTGAGGGGATAGTTCTGCACTTATATTTGTTTAGAGCACATCTCTCTGCTATACTTAATTTCAGTTAGAACATTTTCATTAGAAGAATGCAAAAACCCCTTGCAAATAAATCAGGCAGAGAGATGAGGAGTACTTTAGTAAAACAACAGTCATAGACTTCTGCACATCCCACTTTCGAAAACAACAAACCAAACCCAAATGACTCATGCATCTGGCAACATTTCTCACTTTTGTAACGTTCATCTGGTTCAGATGGAAAACAATAGTAAAGGCTGAACATCTTAGATGTTCTTATGACTACAATAACTTATTCCCAAAGGCAAGGATTTTCTTTGGTTAGCTGTTGTAATTCTACATTTCTAAGTTTGCTTCCTGGTATCAACATTGGACATAACTTAAAATGAAATATCTAAATGGCAATTTTATAAATTCTCCAAGTTACTCTTTAGTTCCTCCGTTATCCCTATTTCTAATTCTATGATTGTTACTTGTCCCCATAAGCGTGTGGTTTTGTCCGTGTTGCCAGTGGCCAGCATCATTCATCATTACCGAGTGACCAAAGTTTGTAGACTGTGTACTGCAAGAGTTCAGATTTTTTAGGCTCACAGCTTCCAGCAGAAAACTCCACCCTGAAATTTGAGCAGTAATCGCTGTTCAGCTCTACAGCTGTGCTGTGAGGCTTAGCCGCCAGGCATCCTATGTCCCATTCTCATCTGCAGCCCACATTCTCTTGTATTCTACAGGTTTTGAAACAACATGGCCAAGACTTTCTTGTGGGCAACAAATTCAGCTGGGCAGATGTTCAGCTAATTGAAGCCATTTTAGCAGTGGAGGAGAAAATACCGGCTGTGCTGTCAGGGTTTCCTCAGTTGCAGGTAATGTTGTTATTGAGCACGCCTGTATTCAGGAGCTGGAGGGCAATCCTCAAGTGATCATCCCTCTATGCTATGTAAATCAGGACTGTGGGCTCTTCGAGGAACTGTCACTATTGTATGTTTGCTTAACATCAAGCACACAAGGGAACTGATTTAGTTGGTTTGTTGTAAGACACTGTGCTCGCGATTAACCCTGTTCAGCTATGCCTATCCCTTTTTGAGTGGTGTATGCCTCCTCAATAGAAATAAATTAATGCCATCCCAAGGGAATCGCTGATCTAGGCTGCCCTCTTCTCATTTTCCTGATTCCTGACAGTAGATTCTATCTAATACGAGATAACAAATTAAGTCTGTGATACAGGTTGACATGTTAGAATAAGGTACAGTGTGCCATTTTCTGTACTGGCTGGTATTACAATTTTGGGATCCCAGCAACCTCACTTCACTTCTGCCTTCTACAGTACGACTAGAAACTTGAGCCTTAGCATTAAGCCACAGTTTTCTTTCAATAATCAACTCGATAAAATCGAGGATGAATTCTCTGCCTTTGTGCCATGTACAAAGTCTGAAACCAAGCAGAAGTGAGGCACTTCCACTGTGAGACATGATCAGAAACCAGAAGCCTCCAGGCATGCAGCATGCTATAGAGTACAGCGTGTGGGCAAACCTGGGGCATGACCTGCAGGAGTCATTAAGAACTGAGATACAGTGGACCCAACTTGTCTGTGACTGGAAAAAAGCAGAGTGTTCGGTAGTCTTCCCATGTGCCTGTAATCACAGTAATAAAACAGTGTAGGCAATGCAAATTTGGGTTGAGGATGCAAGGCTTGGGGTCATGTTTCTTTGTCCTTGCAAACTGTTAATTTGACGGGTGCACACAAAGACTTTGGCTTTATTCCCATTAACAAAAGAAACACTTCAGCATCAGACTATCACAGTTAGGTTTTCTGTATGCAACTGATGAGGAAAAGAGCTTTGATTTTTTTTAATTACTTTTTTAATTTTTAAAGCTCAACCCCAACAGTTTAAGCCTGAATTTAGTGTGACAGCATGACTTCAGCCATAAAGTTGGCAGTAACGTGTGTCAGATTTTATCCCATATGCAGTTTTGCAGCCTCAGGTAATTCTTGCCTCTAGCTCCCATCTCCTAGCAAGATGTCTTAGCCACTGGGCGTGGGCACAGTTCTGTTGAAGCCATGCATTGAATTATGGAGGGATTCCTTCACTGCCAGAAGACAAAAAGCTTCTAAAATTGGTGGTTACTTATTTCACAGTTTTTACTTTTCTTGCTCCTTCTTGTATTTCCAGTGCCTGTAAGGAAGAGGAAATTATGTTCATACATTTGCCAGAAAGAACTGGCTGTTGGTCTGTGAAGCTCCTTTCCCTTAGCCCCGTTGTTAGAAGAGGTTCTTGTGTATCTAAGATTGCTCGGCTAACCGTGGGCTCTCCAGCTGCTTGCAATCTGCATCACTGAGTCCTCGCTGACTGTCTGTACAATGAGACGTCTCAGGATCCTTGACTCAGTTGCCTTAACACAGGCATCTCTTGCCACCTGAGATGTCCAACTCTTCCTTAATCCTAGTCCTGGCCTCCAGCCACTGCTCCAGAAAGGAATACGTCTCCCCGAGGGGCTGCGTTATATCTGCCAGGCCTATGTAGATATTTTGGCTACCCTAGGCTACATCACAGTACAAGAAACCTCTACTGGACAACTGAGTTAAGCCAAGGACGCCTCCAGCCATTTCGCCTTCACCCACGCAATCCTAGAAATGCTGGGGCAGTGGGACAACAGTGGCCATGCCAGATGCAAAGAGAGCTCGGATATTTACATAATGTAGTAAAAATGGAAATCATGAGAACATATATCGTGGTTTGCCCACACGGTAGTTTGCATCATCAGAACCAGCAATGAAATGAAAAAAGGTTATGAGCTGGGTTAGTGTATTTGTATCTCCAAAACTATTCCTTGATGCTCCCGGATATTGAATTTTTGCCATCAGATTCTTTCAGGCAGCAGAGATTTAGATATTATCCGGTCCAGTACTGCCTTCGTTGGTAGGAACAGGCTTTTTGTAGCAGCTGGGTCCTTCTCTTGTTGGACAGGAGACTGTAGATGGCACTGAGATCTGAATGAATGTTATGATCTTTTCTAGCAGCAGGGGGAAGCAGTTCTGTGCAAGGAGCACCGTTTGCTATTGGAGTAGCTGGAATTTCTCACTCCCTTTGTTGCTTTTATTTTTTAGGCTTTTAAAACAAGAATGAGCAATATGCCTACAATTAAGAAGTTCCTGCAGCCTGGCAGCCCAAGGAAACCCCCACCAGATGAAGTTTACGTAGAAACTGTGTTGAAGATTTTTAAGAAATGAATGCCTTGCTACCTTCAGTGAGACCCAAAATACCGGGGAAAAAACCCAACCAACCATAACCCCAAAGCCCAAACCAAAGGAAGTAGGAAGCTCAGTAAATTAGTATCGTTGTAGTTAAAACCAATGGTAAAAAGAAACACAAAACTGAAATAAAGCATTCTGATTACTCTGGCAATGTGACAGCAGATTTGTCTTTATTGGTATCAAATCCTTGGCAAAACATGAAAACAAAGGCATATGGAAGGAAGAACTATTTGTAGGGTAGGGAATTTATTCATTTGAAAAAAGACCGATGCAGTGTTAGTATTGTCAGAATGTAACTTGTTGAAGAAGATATTTTCTGGATGAAAATAGGCTTCAGAATAAGAGCTGTAGAAGAGAAAGAAGAAAAGACTCCCTGAATCACTAACCCTTCAAGTAGACTTGTTTCAAGAGCAGTTTTGGTGAGTACTTATATTGCATTATTTTTACAGTATTGTGTGAGTGAAACTTGTAATTTAATATTAGTCATCTGTTGTTACCAAAGCCAAATCTCTTTGGTTTCTCACACTTCCCAGGTCTTGCCTAGGAACCAGCTTTTATAGTGTTCCATTATTTTCTTCCTCTGCCTTTTTAATGTGATTCTTCCAGGCACCTTAGTTCATTGTTCCCAGTGCACTGGAGTCTGTGCACCTCTTCGCATGATGAACCTCTTCAACGGGTGGGGAGGGCAGAGCCACATCCTCAAACAGATGATCGCTCAGGTTCAATATTTGTTTGTGTTTCTTCCTGTGCATTCATCTGCCATTTTGAGGGACCCTCAGCTGCTTCCTAGCTCCAGTTCTGGACACCAACAGCCAGCTACGTCTTTGTCCTAGTAGAACAAGAAGCACCAGGCTTCAATCCCTGGTTTTGAGGCCATATACACACTATTAAACTCTCTTATTACCCAAAGCTGTGTAACCGCACCCGAACAGCCTGTTGCGGCTGGGCCCTGGCGTGGACTGACTGGCTGGCAGCCATCTGGGTGAGAGCAGCGGGCACAGACCGATAACCCCTGAGTGAGCCACCATCCGTACAGTAACACAGATGGCATCTTCCAGCACCCGTGCCCTGGCACTGCCTCGTGTTTGATGTGATCTTCGGAGAATTCCAGAAGGCAAAGCCTGAGCCTGAACTGCTGCTTTGCACAGGGTGAAATTTGGGCAGCCTGGGGCTGCTGCTGCTGCTTCGGCGGCACTGTGGGGCACCACCTGCCCTTGTGGCAATGTGGTAGCACCAGTGACTCCGAGGTGGTCACAGCTCCTCCAAGGAAGGCCTGTCTGCAATGGTGGAGGCGATTCGCAGAGTGGCATTGGGGAAGGAAGGAGTGGGGTCACAGAGCATTGCAGGTTTCATGGCTACGACATCTCAGGCGCATTAAAGGTGCAATAACGTTGCTTAAATTTCCCTCTGTATCAATCCCTCTTTGTGCAGGTAAGTTCACCAATCATTTAGTGAGCCGTGCTCATTGTCTCTATCCTAAAAATCTATTTAAGGTTTCTTGGAAATTGACTTTGGTCCAGTGTGAGCAATGAAGAATGTGCCACCCAAAAGACTTCCAGGTCTGATGTCAGGGTCAACTCAGGCTGAAGGGAGGAATGGACCTGCGTCACTTTCACCCTGGGTCTCCGCTCCAAATACTGAGCCACTGGGCACAGTGGTGGCAGCCATTGTGGCTGGCATCGGCACCTTGCTTCACAAGACAGTCAGTCCTATTTGGTGGTGACTACCTAACCCTCTGGGAGTCACAGGAGGTCTTAGAAAGATCTCCTCTGGAGATGGTTTGTTACATAGCCAGCGTGCCAGCACGTGGGATGTGTGCTGGCCTGCCTCACCCTCTCCAGGCGCTCTGAGCCGTGATTCCCCAGGCCACCCAAGTGCTCAGCGTTGTGACACCAGCCTCCCTGTGTCACCCTCGCTGTCGGTGCTTTGTCTCCTTCTGATTCCCTAGCAAGTGAAAGCAGCAGGTCTCAAGCAGTTGCTGGAAGAAGTTGCTTTTCCTGTAAAATCCAGGAGGCTGGATTTTACAGGAATAGTACCTGAACTTATTTGTTAACTATTTGTTAACAGTTGGCAATGCCATAGGTGAACTGCCCGCTCGGCTGCGGTGCTGTGGTGCACCCTGCCACCTTGTGTCACGGATCACCTCTGTGCTGTCCCAAGAAGAAAGCCGCTGCACACCTGCCCGTGCAGGGATGCCAACTCCCTAGTACATGCTACCGCAGCGATGCACATCTCCATGCAACCTGTGTGGCTGCTGCCTCTCCACACTGAGCAACAGGATGAGCTTTGAACATCCCGGTGGAATTACTGTGAGCTGGTTGGTACATCGCTTGCTTATACACCTACAGCAGGTCAAAATGTAGTCAATGTTACCACCTTTAAATTAAGGCCTGTGGGTGAATTGGAAACTCTGCAAAGTTTTCCTTGCAAAACTGATTATTTTTTTTCATAAATCAATTATTTCAAACATTGTGTATGATCTCACCAGCATTTTGCATGCAGGTTACAAATATATTCTCTCTTGAGAACGAAGCACCGTGGAAGAAACACGCAATCTGTTTTGCAGACTCAGGTAAGGCACAGGTGGTTTATTTCTACAGCTGTAGGACAGAACACAGAGCAACAGAGGTTCAGCTTCTATTGATTTTAAAACAAAAGTATTAGAGCTTATATACATTTACAGCAGACAATAACTGCTGTGTGAAGGGGCTGATGCGACAGAGCAGCATCTGCAAAGAAGGAAACTTTGTTCCAGCAGATGTCAGTAACCAAATTTGATGCTTAATGTTGCCATGACAAAAGTGTAGAAAAGGAGGTTTTCAGGTGTGAAATGTTCTGGAAGTCCTGATATTGCCTGCCTGTCAATGGCATGCTACTGTTAGAGTGGGTCCAGAGGAGGGCCATGAAGATGATCAGAGGGCTGGAGCACCTCTCCTATGAAGACAGGCTGAGAGAGCTGTGATTGCTCAGCCTGGAGAAGAGAAGGCTCTGGGGAGACCTTATAGCCCCTTCCAGTATTTGAAGGGGGCCTACAGGAAAGATGGGGAGGGATTTTTTACAGGGGCATGTAGTGATAGGACACTATCACTAGGGGGAATGGCTTTAAACTGGAAGAGGGGAGTTTTAGATTAGATATTAGGAAGAAATTTTTCACTGTGAGGGTGGTGAGGCACTGGCACAGGTTGCCCAGGGAAGCTGTGGAAGCGCCATCCCTGGAGGTGTTCAAGGCCAGGCTGGATGGGGCTTTGAGCAACCTGGGCTGGTGGGAGGTGTCCCTGCCCATGGCAGGGGGTTGGAACTAGATGATCTTCAAGGTCCCTCCCAACCTAAACCATTCTATGATACTGACTGTCTCCATGGGGAGAGAAGCACATCCAGAAAGGAGAAAGGTCCAGGGGCTGGAAGTGTGGAGGGGAAAATAGGGAGTAATCATAGCTAAATGAGACAGTTTGGAATCTGCCAAGAAGACACAAACTAAGATTACAAACTAAGCAGGAGAGAAAGAGAAAGGGAGCCAACTAGAGGGAACTAGAAGGAAAGCTGAAAACTTAACATCCTGTTATGTGCAGATACAGCTCTAAATGCAACGGTGAGCAGGTAACACCCCATTCACCACCTTCTCTTTGTCTGCCTCACATGGAGATGGCAGGAATTGCTGATGTTAGCCAAAGAAAGATGGTCACTAATTTTCACTGAATATCAAAAAATCGTTTTGGTTTTGCTTAGGTAAGGTCTCACATTTGTTATTCAAACCACCGTGTAAGGAACCACTGGCAAAAAACCCATCCTGGTAGAAATAAATTCAAGCTCAGTAGCACTGAGAACACCTGCCGGCTTCTAGGTAATCCACTTGCTCTTCAAAATGTTTGGGAAAACACCTAATGCCCTTCACATACCTGAAGCCAAGCGTTAAGCTAGCACAAGGATCACTGGAGAAAAGGACATTTTCTTTCTTTTAATTTCTCTCTTCCCTCTGCAAGGTTATCTTTTGTAAACATAACCTTGGGTTTATAAGATGGTTACGTTGCACACTTCCCCTGACGGGTTTGGAGGGCGTAATTCAGTGCGGAGAAACGTTTCATGGGACATAATGTGTGAGCTGCACTTTTCAAGTGGGCTGAACACAGGCAGCGCCAGTTTGGAAAAACAACAACAAGCAGGACCTTTGTTTTAAATAATATGAAACATCAGAGCTGCACTTTATTTCTGCAGCAAGGCAGGGCTGGGCTTATCCCCACAGGTCTCACTAGACACAGATGAGGCTGCCTTCTCTACAGTCCCTATTCCCCCTGCTAATACAATCAGGCACAACAGTTTGCGTGTGCACCTCTTCCCCTTGGAAGTACATTTTGAATATTGGCTCGCAGTTTTGAACACAGCTCCAACCCAAATTAACATAATTCTGGTATGTTTTCTATAGAGAGGAAAGTTCACCAAGCCTGATGACACAAGACGTTTTCCAATGCTTTGTCAAGAAGTCAGTATCTTGGTTGAAAAAAACAAATAAAAAAAAATTTATCTTTTTAGGGAAAATTTTAAAGTTTTAAAGGAAGAGGCTACCTGGAAACAAGCCAGTGGGCAACAGCAGCAGCTGGGGTGACTATTCACTCCTAAATTATTAGGATATCTTTGACATTTACCCTAGTTTTAACTCCTGGATGGTCAACCTGAACATAGACATTCTTAAGAGATCAGATCAGATGCCTTCAGGCATGCAAGATACAAATGACACTTCTATAGCATTTTCCAAAATACTTTACAAGCTCAGTGAAGTGACATTGCCAAAAGTCTTGTTAAGTTAGGAGACTGATTGTATTGCGCTTTTCACTTTTATTCAAGCCAGTAACTGTGTTGATGAAGACTTGCCTGGAATCTTGATGGATACCTCCGATAGGTAAGAAATGTCAGTACTGGGATAAACCACCCTCTGAAGACTTCTACTCCTCTCCCCTACCCCTAAGGGAAGGCTGAAGGGACTGACTTCATCTAAACTTTTAACTGTCTCAGTTGAGACAGCATCCTTTCGAGCAGTTCAGATATCAGCTGTAGCTCAAGTGCATGAGGAGGGATTCCTCCTGAATTTAGACCTATTTAACAGAGACTACACAGCTAGAGTAGATGTAGGTGTCTACAAAGTTAAGCGAGATGAGTTTTCTCAAGTTGTCTACACTGTGATTAACCTTCACGCTTGAACTCCTGTTTTCGTACCTTGCAGTCCTCTGACACAGTGGATGTCAAATCCTTGTAGAAGTTATCACTGGACCTATCTAGACTGGATATCTCCTAGTGTTTATCATGGCCAGGCCTAGAAATGATTAATCCAGCCAAGCTCCCTAAGAGTGAACTTGGATTTATGAAACACTACCAGACACACCTCGGTGCACATGTCTATGGCAGGGAAAGCTTCAATCATCTCCTGCGTTATCCTAGATTCTGGGTCGTAAGTCATGTCTGTCCAACAGTGCTGGAAAGGCTGTTTCCAGCAGTGTAGTTTGATCTTTTACTCTTAAAAAAAACTGTGGTAACAGCAAATGTCAGCACTCCCAGAAGCCTAGAGGGGAAAGCAGTCACTTCTCAAGCAAGCAAATAAAACATTCTTATGCACAGTTCAGTTTCATTATAAAATATGAACAAATTATTTTGAGCTGGATGTTAACGGAAAACAAAATGTGGGCAGCTTGCGCTTCTACAGTGATACCAAGAGGGGGCTTCTGCTGCACTTAGCACAGACGCCTGGGGCTCCCCGTGACCTCTGCAGGGCTGGCCATCATGCCATGGCACTTGCTGCAGAGCCGGGCTTTCCGGAGCAGCAGTGGGAGGCTGGCGGATGCCCTGGAACATGCACAGTGGTATGGACACCTCTGCGTAGGTGACTAAGCCCCGTTGAAGGCTTTCAGAGGCTGGAGAGAAGAACTTCCCCAAATGTAAGAAGGGGACAGAGTGAAATAAGAAAGAAAAGAGCCTGAAACAGAAGGCAGAGACTATCAGATATGCTGTCAGTGAGGAGTCCCCTTCTGTAAAGCCTGGCTCTCCTGACATGAGGTATAGGGTACAGAGTGTTCAATTTGGGGACTAGGCACCTCCTAGATATTGCAGTGGTGACTGTTTTGACGCCTTGTCCTTCTGTGGTTCTAGCTCTAAATAAATAAGCTTATTTTACTGCCAAGCATGGAACACATTGGTCTAACAGGCACAGAATGGTCAGGGTTGGAAGTGACCTCTGGAGATCATCTAGTCCACCCCCCTGCTGAAGCAGGTTCACCTAGAGCAGGTTGCACAGGGTTGTGTCCAGGAGGGTTTTGAATATCTCCAGTGTGGGAGACTCCACAGCCTCTCTGGGCAGCCTGTTCCAGTGCTCCACCACCCTCAAAGTAAAGAAGTTTTTCCTTATGTTCAGATGGAATTTCCTGTGTTCCAGTTTGTGCCCGTTGCCCCTTGTCCTGTCACTGGGCAGCACTGAAAAAAGTCTGGCCCCATCCTCTTGACACCCACTCTTCAGATATTGATAAGCATTGATGAGATCCCCTCTCAGCCTTCTCTGCTCCAGGCTAAACAGAGCCGGGTCTCTCAGCCTTTCCTCACAAGAGCTGTCCAGTCCCCTGTTCATCTTCATAGCTCTTGGCTGGACTCTCTCCAGTGGTTCCTTGTCTTTCTTGAACTGGGAAGCTGAGAACTGGACGCAGTACTCCAGATGTGGAGTACCAGTGGTGGAGACCGATGGGATGAAGATCATTTTCAGCTATGTAGCAGCAAAGTATGTCTACAGGAAGGACCTGAAGGAGAGAGCCCCCTAGACTGTAAGAACTCATTCTTTTGTTTGATATATTACAATTCATCCAACCTCCCTGAGTAATACAAGAATAATATCCCATCTCAGAGTTACATTCAGGGTGATTCAGCAGATTTTTATATAACACATTGACCTTGCCCACAGGTGAAGTCTACAACAGTATTAACCAGCTAGATTAGCCAGGCAGGATGGTGCACGGGAGTTTATGCTGTATTGACTCTTTGAAGTCAACAGAGTTATCAGAAGAAAGCAGTCAAGAGTGCAGAGGGCAGTTTGTCTTCTGATGCCACTCTTCATTTACTGTTTCTTATAGTTGTCTTTGGCATGCATTTTCACCGGGTCAAATTCAGGGAAACATTTTTAACAGAAAAAGAAAAAAAACCCTTCTATGTCAAGGAATGAAATTCAGCAGAAAAATGTCCTGAAGGAGTATCCCCCATCACTAAGGAAGGAAAGGACGCTGATGTGACTTATGTAAAGTAGCAATATGTTAAAATTAAAAAAACCATAAAATAGTAAAATAAAATTTCGATTGCTATCACAGTATTTTTTTCAAGTCTTAGGAGCTTTTCAGCCGTTCCAGTTATTTTTAATCAGCAGGTTGCCAAACAACGAAAACAGGAAGCATGCAATTTTCTGCTGGCACAGATGTTCCCAGTGATCATGACCTCTTGTGAATCTTACATTTGCACATAGTCAGCATTAGTCAGGAATTTATTTTCTGTAGGTGAGAAGTGACTAAACAGACCTAAGTGGTTTTGTTCATTTGAGAAAAATTTCCCATCAGCAGAGAGCTGTTTGCAATTCTCTTTCTAGGAGGGACTACAGACCTATATAATCTCGAGCCAAAGCTACTGAGAGTTTAGCGTGAATTACATTGTG
The DNA here is from genome assembly GCA_017639485.1 of Pluvialis apricaria. NCBI lineage: Eukaryota > Metazoa > Chordata > Aves > Charadriiformes > Charadriidae > Pluvialis > Pluvialis apricaria. Next base: position 103,525,722 of record CM030009.1, read on the forward strand.
TACAAGGTAAGCTGTCTGGACTCTGGACGTGCATAGCGAATTAGTGTACTTGAAACTAACCCAGTGAATGGGTTTTATGGATTAAATACTTGTAGGTACTTTCTTTACTAACACAGTTATGTGCAGTAAATGTTAAATTATTAATCAACTGCTTTCTAGGTGAACTGATTTAAGAAAAAAAAAATTAGATCTCAAAAATTCCTTACAACAAGGGGAATACGTGTTTTTTGTAGCTATTTCCTTTTTGTTGCCTTTAATGCTGTAGTTTTACTGTTGACATGATGTTATTAACTGTGAAGTTAGTATAAACTAGGCACTGTCTATGTGTTTGCTGCTGATGTGCACGCACTGGTTCTGGGGGAGGATGACGGTCTCCCTAGAAACTGTTGTTGCTTTGAATTCCAGCAAAGAGTGGGAATTGAACAGAGCAGATATTGCACTTTGGCTCTGTCTGTGGTAAAGGCAAATCTAATATTACCAGAGCCAAAATTAAATTTCATGTCTTCAGGTGCTTGCCTGAAAGAAATGAGAAGAGCAGGGAGTGTTGTAAATGAGATTGAATGCTTACAATGGTGGAAAAAAATCCTTCCTGTCACTTTATAATGGAACTCACTGGCTCCTGGAGAAAGCACAGCAATTGCTGAGTTTATATTGTATATCTGATTAAACAGTAAACTGTGTCCTGAGATACACTGCTCTGTTTATTTTGGGGTTATCTCGCACACCCTGCTTTTTGGTCAGAGAAGAACGCTTTGGGATGCAAATGGGTTTTGATTTGCTTGTTCTCTGACACGGGCCAAATGCTTTCAGTACAGAGCTCTGCTTAACTAAACTGCAGATATAAAAGACATCTTAAGGCAAAATGATACAATGCAGTCTCTCAATAAAGTCTTTTACCTCCTCTACTAATTTGTTAAGAGTCTTGGACCATAACCATCATTGATTACAAACAAGAGAACTTTGAACAACGCTTGAGAACCAGTTAGATACTCAAAACCCAGCATTCTAAATCTTTATTTTGCAAAACTTACTTCTTTATTCCAGATAGTAGGAAATCAGGCGCGTAGAAACATGTCTGGGAAACCCAAGCTGCACTACTTCAACGGACGAGGCCGAATGGAATCAATACGGTGGCTACTAGCAGCAGCCGGGGTTGAGGTTTGTCTCTGTTTGCTATACTAAGAGCATGTGACAATTATGTATTTTTACTGTTCCTTATAAAAAATGTGACTGACCGGCAGTTTCAAGTTCTGCATTTAGTGCATTGCTGACCAAGCCACCAATGACCACTAGCTTACCCCACGCAGGCGGGCAAGTTAACGTTTCACTCCCAAGCATCATGCGCCAAGCCTACTGGTCACACCATAAATGCCTCTCCCCTGTAGCGAGTGAAAGAAAAAATTTAAAACCACAGCAGCAGAACCTGGCTTCTTATCCTGTGATCACAGGGGTTGAGCACTTTCAATTCTGTTGAATTGAAAACAGTTAAATCCCAATGTCCAAAATAGCAAAAAATTATTATGCCTACTATGATGTATCTTACCCCTGAAGGTACTGTATATTATAAAACACAGAGTAATTGTTTTTACCTCTAACGGTTTCCAATATTAAACTGGAGAGGCAATGTGGGGATCTGTGTGTTTTAAGAGCTGTGAGTTTTTGTCACGGTGATGGGCAATGTGCCAGAAAGCTGCACGCAGCACATGATTCCTTCTCTTCATCCTTCCTTTTGCCAGCTTGTGGCAAAGGACCTATAACACAGTTCTGCTGCTGCAGTGTGAATTTACCTGTCCTCTCCTCTGCCTGCATCATCTCGTGCCAGTACTGACAACAGAAGCGGCACGGTCATCATTTGCTCAGCATACGGGCTTTTGTGCCTTCACTCACCTCAGTTTTAGCCAAAATCTTACCTGTGCAAAAATAAGAATCACATGTGAGAGGGAAGAGGAGAGAACATGACAGAGGCAAAATAAGTTTTTAAAGATATTACTTCCAAATCTCATTTATGTTTTTAAAAATAAAATTCCCCAAAACACAGCTCTTTCTGCCTTCACTGTTCCATGCAAAGCAGAAGCTAAAACACGCAATGACAACACAACTTTTCTTCTCCCTGCAGTTTGAAGAATGTTTTCTGGAAACAAAGGATGATCTGACAAAGCTACAGAAGGGTAAGTTTCCTTCACTTTTTAATAATTGGATGATGATGACAATAGTAAGAATAAGAACAATAGTATAAGAGCAAGAACAGTAGTTTGTCTTAGAACACCTAAGAAATCTTACGTCTCTTAAAAAGAAAATCTAGACTGAATTTTACATGAGGTATCACAGATGCACACTGCAGTGTGTTAGATGGTACCATCCACCCAGTTGCTTCAGCCTTCACTGAATCACAGAAGGGCTGAGGTCAGAAAGGACTTCTTGAGATTGTCTGCTCCAAACCCCCTCCTCAAGCAATGCCATGTAGAGCCAGTTGCCCACGATGGTGTCCAGTTGAGTTTTGAGTATCTCCAAGGATGGAGACTCCACAGCCTCTCTGGGCAACCTCTGCCAGGGTACAGTCACTCTCACAGTAAAAAAGCCTTTCCCTAGGTTCAGATGATTGACTCTCCTGTGTTTCAGTTTGTGCCCATTGCCTCCTGTCCTGCGACAACGCAGGTTTTTGTCATCAGACCATCTTGAAATTCATTAGCATTTTAGGTGGCCTACAAAGTTGTTGTCTTATATCCGTATGAAACCAGAGTTCCAGATTTCTGGGTTTAACTTGTACCTCTGATGCATTCCTGTTTCCCAAAGCAACCACTCACCTTGCTCTCTTTAGCTTCCATCTTTGTGGACATGATATTCACATTCCCTCCAGACCAAATTACAGGACTGTGCTCTTCCAGTTCACTTGGCTTTTCAAAGAAGTCTGAGCTAGGGTTGGCATTTCTAGCCCTGCTCTCCTTTAGGAATAATGACTTGATCCCCCTGCCACCTGCCAGCTTTCAAAAAGTATTTTGAGACACAAGCATAAGTGAAAATGTGCCCTTAATAGCAGACAGTTTCTCTGCGTGCTTGCCTTACAGTGGATACAAAGACGGACATAGTTGATCAGTTATTTGAGTCAAGAAATATGATTCCAGAAAGCAAACACTCTGACTTGCTTCTCTGATCAGTTCCTGGACGTATTTTGACTTCTTCCTTGCTGGAATAAGGCTTCTGCAGACTAGTAAGGGATTTACATGGCTACAGTCTCACACCAAATGATATTTGGCTCTTGCAGGAATCTCATGAAATCCACCCATTATTCCCTGCTTCACTCCCGTACGGATGTATGTCATTGTATGAAGTCAATATAGTAGTCAAAAAGATAATATTATATACATTTATATTCACATTATATGTTGACAAGCCCTTAAATAGCCCAGATTTCCATAATACTTACCAAAGCATGACAGAAACTAGCCCGTTATGGGTCACATTCTACAGTCCTTCTCATCTGTACTAAACTCCATGAAAATCAGCTGAGTGAGGGCCACGCAGTGCATGACTTGTCTTTTTCAGTGTATGACTGCTGAAAAGTTCTGCATTTGGGTGCTTCCTCAGATTTGAAGAAACTTCAAGAAGCTGATTGCTATAATATTGCATTATTAACATGTCACTATGAAATGGTTCTTGGTTTCATGGCAAGCTTTTCTCCACACCATGTTATGAGAATGAGGAAGTCTGTCACGAATCAAAAATATTCCAGGTGGTTACTTGCCAAATACCCACTAACGGTGTCTGAATGTCTGAATGTCTCCTTTTCCCTAGATGGATCCCTGCTGTTTCAGCAAGTGCCAATGGTGGAGATCGATGGGATGAAGATGGTGCAGAGCAGAGCCATTGGCAACTACATAGCAACAAAGTACAACCTCTACGGGAAGGACCTGAAGGAGAGAGCCCTGTACTGTAACAGTACCTCCTTTGTTTGTTAGACTACAGTTCATACTACCTCTCTGTGTAACACAAGAACACCCCAGCTCACAGTTCAATTGGGGGTGATACAGCAGCTTTGCATGTGGCACGTGTTGCCCGTGCCTGGGGGTGATATCTACAACAGTAACAACCAGCCAGATTAGATAGGCAGGATGGTGCAAGAAGTTCGTGAAGATCAAAGGTCAATAATCAGAAGAAAGCAGTCAGGAGCGCAGAGGGCAGAGTGTCTTACTGACGCTGCTTTTCATTTTCTCCTGCAGTTGTCAGCGGCAGCCATTGTCACCACATCAAATTCAGGGAAATGTCATTGACGGAAAGAAAAAACTTCTCGAATAACCAGGAGTTAGAATTAATAACTGCTTATTAAAAGACAGGGCTCTTAGGGCACAGGGTTTGACCTGAAGTATTTTTAAATGCTTCAAGTTAATTAGCACAGGTAAACGCACTTCCAAGATATTTGTTAGAAATTGTATAGACCTACTGTTTAACTTCCCATGTCTGATTGGATTTTTAATGCAAGTTTGGATGACACACATGCCAATTTTGTACTCAGGGTCAAAAAAACTTAATACGGAGAAGTATCACTCCTAGTGAAAAATGGAAGGGGTACAGTCTTTCAGTTTTTGGTTAGGCACTTTGCTCATCCCCTTCCCCCCGCCCGAAGCCGCTGTACTCCAGGGGGAACTGCTCCAAGCTATGCCAGTAGCTGTCGCGCTACCCAGACCTACTGTGTTTGACTTGACCAACTGGATCTATTCTTTTCAGAATCGATATGTACGTGGAAGCAATAATAGATCTGAATGAGTTACTCATGACCCATACCTTCCAACCAGCGGATAAAAAGGAGCAACATTTTGCTACTATTGTGGACAAGGCCACAAACAGATACTTCCCAGTCTATGAGAAGGTACGTGACAAAGACGTGGTAGCTTAATTAATCCTGTTTTCCTGAAACTCCATCCTGGACCTACACAAACAATTTTTATTGAGGAAAACAGAGAAGAAAAATTACCACTTAAATATAAATGCTACAGTTTTGGTGGGGCTGGGACAAGGATGGAGACAGGACACTACAGAGGGGACAGAAGGCACTACAGCTCTGCAGAGCTGCAAAAACCTGGGACACACTGAGCTCCCCAGATGTCCATGTTTCAGTCTGGATGTTGTTTCAGACAAAAGACACTATAGCATCAGCTTTTACATAAAGTTTCCTCCTGAAGTGCAGAGCCCCCTCAACCATCCGTGCTACGTAGAGCATTACAGCTCCTTCTGTAACAAAAGGGCGGACGGATTAGCTGGGTGCAAGACCACGAGGCAGAGGTTACATGCGGAGAGCTCCCAACACAGTATTCCAAAAAACTGAAGAGGAAACAGGTGAGAAGGAAGGGAGCTGCCCATGATTAGAAAGAGTCCATGTTCAGCCCTGGGCTGAACTTAACCCGCTTGTAAACTCTGTATAGACATTTGCAGTGATGGTTGTATCCCATAAAGCTTAGCCTTCAACATAGCAGCGCTGATTACATGAGCTACAGGAGTGAAGGCAGCAAAGGCACAACTGAGCTGCCAAAAAGAAATGTAGAAGAGAAAAGGCCGACAAATCATGCATAGGATGACAGTGTGTTCAGATCATTCGTTTGTGCTACAGATGTTCTTATTGCATTTCCTTCTTTCAAGGATAACTCCATGCAGTGTATAACCTCGCTTTGAAGATATCATATTAAGTCACACAGAGAAAAAAAAAAAATCACGTCTGCTTCTGGTTCTCTGTTTTTAGGTTTTGAAAGACCATGGACAAGACTTTCTTGTTGGCAACCAGTTTAGCAGGGCAGATGTGCAATTACTTGAAACCCTTTTAATGGCAGAAGAGTGCAAGCCTGATATACTCGCCAAATTTCCTCTCTTGCAGGTAATTGAACAGACAGTTTTAATGACAATGAGTCAAAGTGAGACCACTGATTTAAACTGGCTGAAAAATACGGGAGAGTGGGAGGGTGAGGAAAGAAGTGAAAGACAGAACCAAAATCAAACATACTAAGTACTTTTAGCCGGCCTCAAATGCTGACGGTTATTGCCACCTCCTGTCACTATAGATTCTTCTGCAGGATCAACCCATATTGTTACTTTTAGAGCATGGATAACATCTAAAATTCTGACAGTTACCATGGTTCTTAAGCACAGTGCTGGTTTTTGTTTTGTTTTGTAGAGCTTTAAAGCAAGAATAAGCAATATCCCCACCATAAAGAAATTCCTGCAGCCTGGCAGCCAGAGGAAACCACCACTACAGGAGAAAGATGTACCAAAACTGATGAAAATTTTCCACTGAGCAGTAACCTAAACCGACAGAAACTCTATTTCATTGTCTCTGTGTTTGCTGATAGTGGCAAAGTGATGAAAATAGTGAAAAGGGTTTTGATCTCTCTCTCTCCTTAGCTACAGGACCGGTTTTAGCCTACTGCAAACACTTCCAAGCTAAATCTACATGAACATACCAGCAAATGAAATAGTTCACTGAATTAGAGGGTACACTGGACAACACAGGATGTCTTAAATTACTTAAGAGATTACCTGAAATAAAGCCTTACTATTGACACTCAAAACCAGTTTGTTCAACGTCTTCTTGCTGCTAATTATATACCTAAGGGGTCTCTGGTTCTCTCTTTCTGGCATTCCCAAGAGTTGCTGGAAAATGAAGAGAGCTTAGTGGGGGATGCATCTGTTCTGGGAAATGCCAGGAAAAACCTGCAGGTTCTGGTTTGATGGGGATGACAGGTTCGGATTGAGCTTTCCTCTAAACTTCACTTGGAGTATGCTGGGACCAGAGGTCCTACTGCACCTCTCTTTTGTCACTAGACATTTAAACTCTTGTACTGCAGCTTCACCTCTATTTCCTTTAACAAAAGGTCTACTGTAGCAGCTAAAAGCACTTTGCAGACTCGACTGAGAAACGAATGTTTGTCACCAAGCATTAAAGTCGAAAACTTATTGTTTGAGGAAGGAGGAGTCAGATCAGTGTCAGGTGCCAGCGAGACCTTGAAATGCAGGACTTCATGTTGACTTATGTCACTTTATATTAAACTCACTTATGTATGTTGTACATAAATTGTACATTATAATCACTTAAATCAAGCTCCACTACTGAGAGGCTAGCAAAACATTTGAACACATAAATATGTATATTATTTAAGCACCAAATCAACCACGTACGTAAATGCAACTAAAACCAACTAATGCTCTCGTACTGGCCGTTTTCAGCTGGGCAAACTCAGGGCACTAAAACTCTTGCTAACACTGGTAGTTCCTCTATAAGAAACGCCCTGTGGCTGGAACCAGTTTTTACCATCAAGAACGGGAAAAAACCCCAACGTTTTTCTGCAGCAGAGCACGTAAATTAAGAGTTGTCGCCGGAGCTGTTTCCCTGCCGCCTCAGCGAAGCGTTCGGGGCAGCGCTTGCAGCTGCTGAGCGCTGTCAGAAACTGGAGACGGACACTTCGGCCGTGGCTGACGACTCTCTGCCGTGGGAGCCCCCCTGGTTTTCAGCTCCCGGGTGGTTTTTGGGAGCCTGTGCGTAGACCCCAGCCTTCGGCCATGCCCAGCCACTGCCCCCGCCACACCGACAGCTCGGCACCCCTCACACGGAGCCTGCGGCCCAGGCCTCTCCCCTCCCGCCACCGCCAGTGCTGTGACCCCACGGCCGCCTCGGCGCCCTCAAAGCCTTTCTCCAGCTCCCTCCCGCCCCGGCCACCATGTCCCTCTGAGGTGCAGCCGCTGCACCCCCGCCGACCTCCAAGCCAGCCCAGTGGAAAAAAAGTCGCTTCACAAGACTTGGGGGGGACAAGGCCGAGGTGGCTTTCCCCTCAGCTACGCTTGCAGTGTTTTAGGGAGGCGGTTTAACCGCGGGCAGCCGGGCCTCGGTGCCCCAGGGTGCCGCCGCCAGTCCTGAGGGAATGCGGGGGGCGGGCAGCGGGCCCGCCGCCCACCGCGGCCGCTGAGGGCAGGAGCGGGGCAGGCTGAGGGGAGGAGCGGCCGCCTCTCGGCGGGCCGGGGGCGGGCCGGGCGGGGCGGGCAGGCAGCGCGGAGTTGGCTGGGTCGGGAGATCTGTCGGCGGTGCGGCCCGGGCGGAGGGTACTGGCGGCGGCGGGCTGGGGGGGTTGTTGCGGGGGTCGGCGGCGCCGCGGGGGTGCGGGAGGGGGACGAAGGAGGGGGGTGGGTTTCGCTGCGAAGCGTGGCGTGCGGGGGCTGGGGGCGGCCAGGCGGGGAAGGTGAAGTGCGTGACAGACCGGCCTTCGCTTGAGGAGCGTGCTTGAGGGTCCTGCGGCGCCGCTGCAGGGTGTTTGTGCAGGGGTTACCCCCCGCAGTCGCTCCCCTGCAGCAGGGACCCACGGCCGGCCGGGTGCGTGGGTGAGCGTGGAGGGGGTTTGTGTCGGTGGGACCAGCAGGGAACCTGAAGAGGAATTGCTGTTTGGAGTTAAAACTTTGTGAATCTCGAGGAGTCGTTTGCGTTTCGCCTCCTTCAAACGCGCCTCCTCGCCCGGGCGGTGGAAGGGAACGCTTTCTGAACCGCGGCTTGGCCCGAGCCCCGGTGGAAGCCACACGCCGGTGAGCAATTGCAGCGTTAAGGCGGTGTGGAGACCCCGCCGGGCTCCGTGCAGCGCAGGGCCTCTGCTGTAAGGGCATCCTGCTGGAGCGGCCCGGTGCCAGGCCGTCTTCGAGGAGCAGAGCCTTGCGGGGAGCTACTGTGGGGTCCACATGCAATTAGGAGGAAGGTCTTAAGATCTTGCAGGAGATTACGAGCTTGCTGTTAAATTCGCTTATATGTTTCTCACTGGAAGGCCAGTGCCTGAATTGTTCTCGGCAAAATAGCGCGTTTTTTTTTTTAATACAGCGATCACAGCGGTAGCTGTCAGTCTGGCGGCTGCCTGACTGAGGTCCAAGGAAAGTCCGATGCACTAGAATATCAAGAAAGTTTGTGATTTCAGGTCCGTTATTGCTAATCAAGAAAGATAATTTACCAACTTTGTTACTCTTTCACGACTCAGTGCTTTACAAAGGGATATTCATTGCAGAACAGTAAGAGAGTCACCAAAGTGCTTTGCAACCCTATGTAAGTGCTCAGCCTAAACCTTGAAACCTGTCCTTAAGCAGTGCAGTTCCAGGAAAATGTAAGCTTTTTCTTGCTTGTACAAAAAGCCTGAGCCTTGGCCAGTTCTCACAAGGAACTGTCATGGACAGGTTATGTTGATACCTGGATTTTTTTCCACTGACCCTTGCTTGGCTCTTCAGCTTTCCCAGGTGCTTGGAGTGGAGCACTGACCTGACAATGCCAAGCAGGGCTCTGACTGGGCTGACTTTTATTCGCTCTACTTCTGCTTCTGGTACAGGTCAGGGAAGTTTGCTCTTTCTGCTTATGCTAGGCTGTCCTTTCAGTGTGTTTCCCAGCCTTGATCCCATGTGCTGGACGTTAGAGTGGTCTGTGAGGGACCAAGTGCAGTTCTCCTCTGTGATGGAGTGGAGCTGAGACCATCATCTACTTCCTGAGCACCAGGGAATGAAGTATTTTTGAAGTATGGAAGGTTGAGAGCTCTTTCACTTGGTATAGGGTAACTCACGCACTTATGGGAACTAGAAATGGAGCACAGGTCATGGTCTTCTGTGTGCAGGGCCTGGTAAGGTAGTTGTGATCAGGTACGAGGCCATCAAGCCCAAGTATCTAAATGCCTTGTTTATGCATTGTATTGCTGTTCAGGTATTAGGAATCTAGATAGGCATCCAGCAGCTTTAGACTAGATGCCAACTCTAAACCATCCAGACATAATCAAGTCTTTATTAAACAGCACATATTTATGTATCAGGATAACTTTGTTGCAAGAGACTGAGGTGTCTGGGTATATAGGCATTGCCAGCACCAGGTGGAAGCTGTGCAGTGGTTTTGAAGACCTGTATTTTGGACTGGGGCACCAGGTTTCTCCTGTGAGTCCAGCCCCTAGTAGAGCAATGGCTGTTTGCCATAGGGCCTATTGAAGATACCGCCCAGCCCAAAGGACTTGAGTAGAGAAGGCCAGGGGTGCAGTCTCCTATCTCACTGTTGTACTGTTTGCTTGTGCGTCTTTATTGACACCTTTGGGATTATGGCCAAAGTTTCCATTTTGTGGCTCAATTACACACTGTGAAGTCTATGCAAGAATAAATAACCCTGCCTATAAACAGATAAAACCTTATCTTAACGATGAAGCACTCTGTTAGTCTGTGACTCTGTCCTCTTATTAAATCTGCTTCATTCTCTGGGACCCGTTAGCAGTCAGAGTACAGTGTTAGCTTTGTTTCCAGCACCAGGCAAGCTCACATCAGCTGCCGAGTTCATACTATGGCATGTGACAGCACTTGTTTGTTAGTGAAATTTGAAAGGAAGAAGTGTTTCATCTCAGTGCCATCATCTCCTGGGCTGACTTCAGTCCCCTGCTGCTGGGGACATTGACTGGGCCTTATCTGCCCAACAGCGGTCAAGGTCTCATTTGTTTGATTTTGATTTTAAAGTTAAGTTTTCAGGGCAAATAGAATGTAAATCCCTATTACAGTTTAACTGTTGTTTGTAAAATTGGAATGGCTCTTAAGTCGGTCCACATTCTCTATAATGGATATACTGTGGTTTGGCTAATGGTCAGAACGGAACTAGCTAAATACGGAAGTTAGCAGGCCTGGTGAAATACATGCTGGAATATACATTGCTGTTGTAAGATCGTGTTTGTGAAGGCACAGGAGCACAGGGCTCTGAAATGTCATAATGAGAGAGGTGAAAATAACGTTGCTGTCTTTGGGTTGGTGTTGTTGTGAAGCAAGTCACTTGACATAGTACATTTTCAAGTCTGGTATGACATGGATGCTGTCACAAAACCCAACACCTACTGAAGAGATTGCATCACTACAAGGTTAAAAATACATTTATTCAGGAATACCCTACACATCTGCTTTGGTTGTAAAACTCTCATGAGCTCTTAAAGCTATGTTAATATTTTTAAAGATACGTATATGATTTAGTAGGTGCTTATTACATTCTGTCATGATTCTTTTTTTAATTGCTGCATATTCTGGTAGTGTGTACTTTTTCTTTCTTTCCACTAATCCACAGGAAACTTGGTTGCATCAAGCCCGAGTATCCAGGCCTTCAGTGCCCTTCTACTTTCACATCATCCAACTGTATTTAGTAGTTTGGAGTGGAACATATTAAATGCTAATTTTAAAAATGCTTCCTCTAAGATCATCATCTTGAATTTATCAGGAAACAAGAACTCTGAAGTCATGGCGGGGAAACCCAAGCTGCACTACACCAAGGGAAGGGGGAAGATGGAGTCAATCCGATGGCTGTTAGCAGTAGCCGGGGTTGAGGTTTGTATCTTTTTTACAAAGTGATCAGATAAATGTGCGATAAAATAGGTATTCTCTGGAAAAGTTTCCCAATTACATCTGTGCTTAGAGATATGCACAACGTCACATACTGTGATGCAGAATGCTTAGATTCAGTGATACACTCTCTCATGTTGCATTTAATGTATTCTTTGAGCAATAGTTGCACAATAAAGATTTTAACATACAAAGAGAATTGTCATTTTTGAAAGATACTGTAAGCTGAGATCTTAAATTGTTGCTACAGACCAAAACTGTGTATCTCTGACTTTTTCTGAATGCTCATTACTTCCCTGTGTCTCATGATCTCCACTGAAAGACCATGTGTACCACATGAAAAACTTTAGAATGTTATCTCCAAACAAAGTGCTGTTCATTCTTTGGGTCAGGACCTGAGTAGGATAAATCAGCAGAGCTGCCCTGGAGGCAGTAGGGGAGTTATCTAGATTCACATCAGGTGAAAACCATCCTAAGGCCTCTTAATATCTACATTCAGTTTTTGTTTGAATATGGTGCTTTGAAACTATTTCCTCAGAAACTATACTCCACGGGAAATAAAAGGCTTTTTTAATAGTGCTCACTTGTGAATGTTGCTGACAGATGCTGCATAGCATGAGTGCTGAGGAAACAAAGACCTTGCTCTCATTCAAATATCCTTCTCCTTTAAAAAAAAAATGCCAGCAGGGGGAAAGAGGGAGATAAATGCTGTGTAACAGAGGCATAACTTATTTAAAAATTCTCAATATTTCACATGGCATCAGCTGCTCATAAGTGAATGATTTGGTGTCTGTTAATTGTTTGTGCAGGCAAGTGGACTGATCTTTATAATGAGGAAGCATTTTTTGAAATGTAAAGTATCGTACATTACTGTGGGGTTGGGGACACTATAGTCCTGGGTTATTTGCTGTAGCAGAGATGAAGAATAGGAGTAGGGGGTCAACACGATCATGAGAAGTATGCAGAATGGTGTGCAGAGGTGGAGTCTAACTTCCAGACTTCCTTCCACTTCTGTATTGCCTTTGGAGTGACACAGTGTTGTTTTCTATCATTGCTTTTCAGTTTGAGGAAGAATTCATAGAAACGAAGGAAGACCTAGAAAAATTACGCAATGGTGAGTCTGCAAACTATACCCTCAACATATATTCACACCAATATAACAAAAGGACAACAGGTGAGATTTTTGTAGGACCTCCAATATGACGTGACCTGTAGAGAGAAGATTTGAGAGACCTGCTTGCTTGCGAATGCTTTCATCCCTCAGAATTGGAAACATCTTGATATGTTACTAGGTCTCTCTCAGATTCAGCATAGTACTGCAGTAGCCTGAGTAGTTTGCTTCTTTTTCTTCCCTAGATGGAGTCCTGATGTTCCAGCAAGTGCCCATGGTGGAGATCGATGGGATGAAGATGGTGCAGACTAGAGCCATCCTCAGCTACATCGCAGCAAAGTACAACCTCTATGGAAAAGACCTGAAGGAGAGAGCCTGGTATGTTAACAGTGCATACTGTCCTTACTAATACCCTTCCACGATTTTTAATATTTATGAGAAGTGAAATATCTGCATGTAAAGGTGCGTATACATCTGCCAGTGCTTTGTCCCCTCAGATCCAGGGATTGGGTAAATGGACTTTGTTATTGATAAATGACTTAATTGTCAACATAGTGAGAATGTTATGGGCCACATTCAGGCTCATTTGATTTCACAGAGACCAGAAGTGCACTAAGTTCCTGGGCAACTGCAGGAGCTTAATACAATAATAAAGGCTAAGGGTGCCTTTTACTTTTCTCTTTAAACTGGAAAACAGTAGGAAAAACTATGGCTGTCTGAAAAAAAATGAAGTGTCTTTAAGTGTTCTAATTTCCTTTTTTCAAAATGTAAAGAATCTTTCATAGCTGATTTAAAAAAGACACGTTCAGTGGCTTAATGCTACTGAAAGTTACACCAATATTTTCCTAATATTAGTTTACCATGTAAGCTTTGGATACTTTCCATTGTCATAATTAAAGGACTAATGCAAAAGCAAAAAATTTTGTTTACTCTTTCTTTAAGAAAAAAAAAAAGTAATGCAAAAATTCAATTAAGTCCTTACCCTAAATGACTGTTGCTTACTGTTAAGGGTTTATTCTGTGATAACGGAAGAGCAACTCCAGAGATTGTGGGGATTATTATGGACTGGCATGCCTGAACTGGCAATTGGCAGCCATTTGTTGCTGGGATGCTTTCATGATTAGACCTCAAAACTACTTTTTTTTCTCTAGTGTGGTTTGCCTATGTGGTCTTTTCTCCCACAGCATGGATGAATAGATTATCAACGGAAAACAGTGTGAACTCCACTTTACATATGTTAGTTGCAGACTCGATTTATACCTTGCTTGTTGCAGACACTGTGAGCCTGTTTATAAAGATTTGTCCTTTGAAACAAACTGACCAGGAATCAAAATGGAAGAACATGAAAACAAACAGGTGTCTTACGTCATATTCACTAATAAGCATTTTACTCAAGTGATCACTTCAGCATTGCATTTCAGGAGAATAACCGAAATGGCATGTTCAAATGATAAATGTTGAATAAAAAATGTTTGTCTCAGGATTGATATGTACGTGGAGGGAACAACAGACCTGATGGGAATGATCATGTATCTCCCTTTGCAACCAGCTGACGCAAAAGAAAAGAATCTTGCCTTAATCATTGAACGAGCTACAACCAGGTACTTTCCTGTTTATGAAAAGGTAAGTGATAAATCACCAGTAGTCCACAAAGACAGTAGAGTGGGATACAGGTTCCCCCCCCTCGACTCCCCTGGCCCCATGCACCTACTTTCCAGAAGGCCAAGTGACAGTACAAATCTGGAACTGTATGATGGAGCCAGTATTCAGCAATGTGAAAAGAGGGCCACAAAGTAATATTTGGCTGATCTCAGTGCTGAGTAGCTCTGCTGTCTTCTTTAAGACTCTTCAAAGAGCAGATCTTACTTTTTAAACCTAGCTTAGAGGCTGCTAACTCCTAGCACTTTGCATAAATGCACCATTTAAATACCTGTGCCAGCCTTCAGAACTTATTGCCTGAAAGTCTGTATACTGTTGCTGTGCAAAGTTAAATATAATTGTGCTTTATAATTAAGGACCTAATTCTGTGATCTTTTTCAAACCCATTGCTTAAATATATTTTACTTACAGATTATTAGTGTCTTTTTCTGAATTGCTATTTGGGCATCCTTAGGTGTGCACAAAGAGGCTCTGCAAAGAGGACGTATTTAGCTTAAAAGCATAAAGCAATTATTTACTGGCTAGCATGCACTAAAGAGTTAGCCTCTAATGAGCTTTGAGGTAAAGCATTGGCACGCTTGCTACCCCCATAGAGCGCATAAAGAGTCTTTCTTGGCTAGGCGAGAGTTGGTCAGGAGGGGACGGGTTGTTCTGTGCTTCTCGCTGGAACATAGCCTGGATGTTACTGAGTTGCCATTTTCTACCAACTTGCTGTTTGTTCTGTTGTTTTGTTTTTTTTCCTTTAGGATATTTTAATTTGTTTTGGTGTTAACATTTTCCTGTTTGAACTGAGCCAGCTGTGATCCTCATCTCACTATCCTACTTCTGTTTGTAACTTTACCTTTTGTACCTTGTATGGTTGTACTACACAGACTTTCTCACAGCGCTTTTGCAGCACGTAGCAGTCTGCTCAGACGTCTGTGCCAAGAGTACAAAGCTCTGTTGTTTCAGAGCTGAGCCGGGTTTCTAGCTTGAATCCTTGGCTCACAGGCAGCTGAAGTCCGTTCAAAAAATACAGGACTTGATGCAATTTCATGTGCCTCTATCGGAGCCTTAAATTGCACAAGTGAAACCCACAGAGGCTGCCCTGTGAAAAAAATTTGCACATAAGTGACATAAACCATCACTCCTGCAATCAGAATTCATATAGATCCACTGCCATACCAATACAAGGCTGTTCTGAGAGAGGTTGATTGCACACATTCTTGCAAAGATTTGAAGTCTGATAACAGAAATATTTAAGTTATTAAAAACTGAAAAAGAAAATTTAGACACCAGTATTTTCCAAACCTGTGCCTAGGTGGCATAAACTACTGTTACAATATGTTTTAGTGTGTATGCTGACTGAAGGAAAGTCTTTAAAATACTCCTTGTTCACTTATGGTAAAGACACAACTAAACTTTGCCATGATTTTTAGCTTGCTTAATTTTGTTAGAATGATTAATAATTTTCTTTCTGTACTGTCCTGGTTTCAGCTGGAAAAGAGTTAATTTTCTTTCTAATGATTGCTGTGACAGGGATGTCAACAATGCATATTGTTTTAGTTGTTGCTAAGCGATGTTTATACTTTTCAAGGACTCTCTTCAGCTTCCCATAGAAGCTGAGAAGGAGCACAGACAGAACAATGGAATGGCCAATGGACTATTCTGTACCATAGATGTCATGCTCAGTATATAAATAGGGGTTGGCCGGTGGCAGGGGGCAATCCACGATTTCTGCTTTGGTCAGGCTGGGCAACCAATTCACCAGGCAGCGAGAGTGGCTTGTGTCTTGTATATTCTTTTACCATTATTATTATTATTCCTTTTCCGTTATTGTTCCATTAAACTGTCTTTATCTCAACCCACAAGGTTGGTTTTTTTCACCCCTTCTTTTCTCCCTCTTCTCCCCACCCTTCTAGGGGGAAGAGGGGGTGAGCGAGTGGCTGCATGGTCCTGGTTGCTGGCTGGGGTTAAACCACGACATGTACCAGCTGCTTAAGTTGTCCATTGATTCAGCTTAGCAGGGTTTGCAGTCCATGTGTGACAGAAAATATCCCTAGCTATGAGTGTTCACTTTAAAGTGACTTCACTTTTAGGGTGGCAAAAGGTAACATAAAGCACTGCAGGCGATCTGGTCCCAATGCTCCGTTTGGGAGTTTCCACATGGCTTTGACAGACAAGCTGTGGTGGACCTTGCTAGAGCAGGATAGGAAGTAACTGCATGAAGGTATCAGCCTTGCCTCTGTCAGAGGTTACCGCCTCTTCTGTAGTAAGATTGGCCGATGGGACTGGAGAAGGAATCGGCTTCCAAAGTCACAGACCAATGTCCTAGTTTTAGCGCACATTTGTTAGTTGTTTAAGTGTAGCATTAGAGTATATTAGGCACGGACATAATTTCCTTCTGCTTCTGCTCCAAGGGTGATAGTCTTCAAGAAAAAGGTAGGCTGGAGAACTGGTAACTGCTCTGAAGTGGTGCTGCAACATTCACCACAACTTGTCTGTTGCAGCTATGAGTAGCTGTGGTGGGCTGCGATTCTTTGTGAAGATTCTTGCAAGAATCTTTGTGTATATGATGAAGGGTGGAAGAGCTGTGTTCCTTCATTCCTGACCTGTTTCAAACTATAATCAGCAGTCTCAAATTTTGCTGAAACATCTGGGAATTCACTTGACTTTTTTTTGTGTGTGTGTGTTATTTAGTCAAAGTGCACTACAGGTAAACTGTCCTGACTACCTCTTACAGTTACTTTGGTCCTGTTTCTTTTCTATGATTTGTCTTTCTTGTGGGACTGGACTTGCTACAGCTACCTGGTGCAGCAGGTTGGAGTGAGTGATAGGTCCATGCACAGCGAAACACGAGATCTGATTTAATTTTTTGTTGTGAGAATACCTGTCACTTTCTAACTTTATAGATTCTTGCATGGATTTGCTCTGCTGTGTATTTTTGTAGAAATCTGTCTGCAATGAAGTATCTAGATAAAATTGTTACATCCTATATGACTTTTTTAATTCGTTCGTATTTTGTAGGCCTTAAAAGACCACGGGCATGATTATCTTGTTGGCAACAAATTAAGCTGGGCAGACATCCATCTGCTGGAAGCCATTTTAATGGTAGAAGAATGTAAGCCTGGTACACTGTCTGCATTCCCTCTGCTACAGGTTAGTAATCATCTGATCTCAGTATGGAATGTAACATACAAACGTCACTGCCCAGTTTTAAGGGCTAATTGATGTTTAAATCTTTTGAACCATAGTACTATGGTACTGACAGTTCTCTGGTCCGCTTCTGTTGACTACAACAGCCTGAACACAGGCGCACTGCCTTTCCCCCGGAGCTGCTGGGCGCTCACTTTTTATCCCGCTCTACTTTTCCCAGCTGTCCTCAGCTGGCAGGAATTCACTTACTGACTCTACAGGTTTGGTCCTGTAACTGCTACTCTCATGTCTTCAAACACAGCAATGAGCATCAGGAGGGGAAGGCTGTGCCCTGTTGTCTCTGCAGTTCCTGTCCTTCTGTTTTTGCTGACAAAGTTGTATTTTGAAGAAATCATATACAAGAGCTGTTAAGTTTCTTATGTTTTGTCTTGCGTGTGCTTTGCACTGAGGTATTCCTGTCCTTGCCCCTTTTTTTACCCACATATATCTGCAGGATTTGGATTCAGATTGTGGTTTTTGCTTTTTTTTTCTTTTTTTCTTCCACCTTTACCAGATGAATCTTAACTCTTTAATGTTAATTTCTCCCATCCCCATCTGGGAAACGAAGGTAAACTTTATAGCACCAGCAATATAGATCAGAATATTGACACCTGAGTTTCCCCAAAAGACTAATATGTTATAGGTATGGTTTTGCCCTTCTTTTTAATGGAAAATGCTGAGTGCTGAGCTGGCTATAAGGAGCTACTACCTTTCTCTGTTTTAATAAGTACCTCTGAGAAGTAAAAATCCAAGTCACTTGATTGTTAAGCTGTAAAGGTTGGAATTATAATTTCCTGACTCTCATTGGCTTTACTGCTGCTTTGTACAGGCTTTTAAGGGAAGAATGAGTAACATTCCAACAATCAAAAAATTCTTGCAACCTGGCAGCCAGAGGAAGCCACCACCAGATGAGAAGTTTATTGCCGTTGTGAGAAAAATATTCAATATCTAATCATGTGGCTGCTGAAGATAATACAACTGTAGTATATTACCAGAGCTGTGCCTTGTAAGTGTAAACTGCATAGATGTATTCTATAGCTTGGATCATATAGCCAGTCACATGGTAATCACTGAAACATAATACACTTTTAAATTAGAGTAAGAGTTTGATTTGGACCTGTTGAGTCCAGAAAGTGGTATTTCATGGAACAATTACGTGAAATAAAATACTCTGATACTTTGTGTTTGTTTAATTACAGTACATGCCTGGAAGGGTAAAATGTTTCATCTGTAGCTTTCAGAGTACTTCAGAAGCACTGATCCCACCTCCCCCCAGCTTTATAAACTGCAGGAGAGAAGAGCCACTCCATAAAAATGGGGAAGTAATTTAAAATCAGGCCTAGAATCTTCTGGGTTTGCTTTCTAGGTGGTCTCCTAGATCAAAGTTCACTGTCCCCCTACTGTATTTCACTGTGGTCTCTGTACTTTCAGAGCTGCAGTTTAAAAGAAAAATATTTTTAAAATTAAAAAAAATTAAAACTTGTGATCCTCATAAGTTTATGGGCAAAAGTAAGAAACTTGTTTAATCCCCATATGAATCTCTTAGAAGAGATTTTGTTCACTGAAAGATCAAAGTACATGTGTTTAATTAGCTTGACGTGGTTTTCATCCATTGAAACCATCTATTCCCTTGCTCTTCTTTTTGCTTGCTTGGTCACAGCAAGGAAAATGCTGCTTGATTGTTTTTTTCTAAGATTTTACCTTCTCCAGTCATTTCCCAAATTGTTGTAAAGAGAACTGCACTGGCTGCTTACCTGTTCGGTAAAGTAGTTAGTTTTCTCTCAACAGTGCTTAAAGCATTCACTACTATTTCAGATTATTTACCCTAATTTCATGGGAACCATTGCTGTCACCTTTAATAACAATGCTGCAAATTATTCTTCCTTGCAGTTAGTTGGTTTTTTTTCAGTAGGACTCAAACCAATTAGACAGAGAAAAGCCAACTGTTCTATCCAGAACTGCTGCCCACCAAAATTAACCCCTTTTCCAACTTGTACATAAGAAAAGCCACATAATGTATCTCAGAAGTACAAACCAGAAACACCCCAGTCACCTAGGCACTGCCCAGGTGAGCTCCTAAGCTCTTACATTAAAATTAGCCGGGTAGCTGGAAGCAGTAATTTGCCATGCCCACCGTCGCACTCACGTTTCATTGAGCTACGCCTCTGACCCAAACAAGTGCTACGACTGCTGTACCATCGCAGCACCTGGCACAGAACATCACTTTACGTTTAGTGAGCCCTCAGTCCCATAGGGATGTGTTGGACTTGCTGAGAACTGTACTGGTTTGGGCTACTCAGGAATTTCAGCAAACGCTTCTGTACTGCAGTTGGGCTTGAAGGCCCCCTTCCCCCATGGGGTAATTCAGCGAATGCACAGAACACTCAACTCTGCACAGGCTCAAAAATTTACAATCTTACCGCATTTAGGATCTGGGGTAGGAGCAACTGCAGGACAGGGTCTGCATTTCAGCTCTAGGTTTCCTAAACTTTTCATTGGAGCTTAATCTAAGGCAGGATTCAGCTTGTCTACAGTACAAATATCTACATCAGCATTGGTGACCCAAGCCCGTTATGGTCCATGGCAGTTCAGTTCCTCTGAAGTTCTACTTCGGGATGAAATGAACCACGTCTTACGTGTCCAGCTGTCATCCCAATCTGAAATCCGTAACACACGGGCTCAGTCACCTATAAGCCTGGCAAGACCTGGAGATGACTGACACCAACGTTTGTTAGCAAAAGATTCCAGAGCTGGAGGCTGTGGTTTGGGGTTGGGTGTTTGCGCGCGCACACACACGCACACCCCCCCCCCCCCCCTTTATTTTTTTTGGTCAGTTGTGCCTTAGGCATCCAAGCTTCTCACAACACCTTGTCACCACCTAAGCCCCTGCCAAAAATAATAAGCTTGGTATTCCACTCATGGATTTGGGCAGCACTGAGATCTGATATGTGATAGCCTTTATAAGCAAGCTCTGTATGAACAAAATGAAAAGAAGCAACATTGCTCTCTGTCTCCAATAGTGCACTCACCCATATTCAGTCTCCTAACGATTCGGCTGCACGTACCTGGGCAGCAGAAGATAGTCTTAGCCAAGCTTTCAGACCCAGGGAATACTCCATTATTTTCTATGCAAACCAAAGCAACTTCAGTCCCTGAATAGTTTATGTCTGAATACTCTCCTTGGCTTATGGGAAGGACTTCAGCAAGATAATCTGTGTAAGACCACAACGGCAAACCTGTTAAGAGAACGACAGTTTAGAACCTATTTGCGCAAGATGGTGAACCTTCCTCAGCAGTGGTTCATGTCAGTGGGAGTTTAGAGCATGGTACACACTTTAAACCGGTGCAGAGTACAAAGCAGATC
Organism: Pluvialis apricaria; assembly: GCA_017639485.1. Classification (NCBI taxonomy): domain Eukaryota; kingdom Metazoa; phylum Chordata; class Aves; order Charadriiformes; family Charadriidae; genus Pluvialis; species Pluvialis apricaria. Next base: position 103,546,382 of record CM030009.1, read on the forward strand.
ACCAGACTCTTCCGTTGACAAAATGGCTCACTAGTCTGCATAAAAAACTGAGAAGCTTTGAACATTTTGTGTTTTATTTGAACACTGATAACAGGTTTTACATTTAGAACCAGTGCAACAAGATATGGGCCTCTGAAAGAAAGGTGGGTTTTCTAGTGCAACACAGTACAGGCCCGTGCCTTTATTGATTAGTAAATGACAACATAATTAGAATTGATTACTTAATCTCAGAAGCTACAAAATCATGGTTCAATACAAGATACCTTTTTACCATAAACATGTATTTATATATATTCTTCTCTCAGAGATGCAGTGCAAGACAAACTCAATTTCTTGGGGCGCTCAGCACCCCTGAAAGAGATCAAACTTGGAGAGAAAGATCTCTTGCGTTAAGACTATTTAAACGGAAGTAGATCAAAATATATCCTCAACAAAACATTTGTTTTAGTTTTTTAAAAAAGCTTGCAAAATATCAGCAAATGTCAATAATCAAATTACAGGTACAAATCTTTTACAGAAAAGATAAATGCAACGTAAGACTTGTGTTCAAACTTGTCTTTCAAGTACGGAGAGCTTGCCTGTTTGTTCGGTGACTGTGGCAGTCATACGTCGGTTCTTAAATTCTCCTACAGCAGCATAAAAACAAGCCTCAAAATCATCAAAAGGCTGCAAAAAAACCCAACAGAATGAGAAACGTAAATATGGTTGTGCACAAACAAAAACAGTGAAAGTCATCATTAGGTAACAACACATTCATAAATACCTGACACTAGAGCCTCTAGTGAGCAATCTTTCAAAATGTCTAAATCTACAGCCTCAGTGTCTGCTGAAACAGACAGTCCACCAAGGCCTGAAAAGCGATCCACAGGGGAAAATAACATTTTCCAGTTTAAGTCCTGATGCTGAAATTTAGCATCTTGACAATTTGCATCTGATTTTTTCCTCCCTGTATGTAACTGGAGTAAAACAGTTAATGGTATTATGTTAAATCTGGCAACAACGAAGCAACAATTATTCCTTCAGAAGATGGAGATTCTGACTTACAGTTGAAAAATGTTTTGAGTTACAGACTTGTTGGGGGAAAAAAAAGTTTTGATTTACTCCATAATTTAATTCCAAAATAATAAGTACAGAAAATTGTTTGTCAGAATGCCAAAATAAACAGCAACAATAAAGCCATCAGGACGGTTCAAAACATCATAATTTGCAGTAATACTGACCAAAGTTCTTAGGTCAGGTCAAAAACGTCCTAGTTTTCAAAGGTGCTGAGCTTATGGAATCTTAGAATGGTTTGGGTTGGAAGGGACCTTGAAGATCATCGAGTTCCAACCCCCCTGCCATGGGCAGGGACACCTCCCACCAGCCCAGGCTGCTCAAAGCCCCATCCAGCCTGGCCTTGGACACCTCCAGGGATGGGGCCTCAAAGACCTCTATGGGGAACCTGTTCCACTGCCTCACCACCCGCAGAGTGTTCCTGATATCTAATCTAAATCTACCCTTTTTCAGTTTAAAACTGTTACCCCTCAGTGCTATCACGACACTTCCTGATAAGAGTCCCTCCCCAGCTCTCCTGTCAGCCCCCTTTAGGTACTGGAAGGGGCTATACGGTTTCCCCGGAGCCTTCTCTCCTCCAGGCTGAACAGCCCCAACTCTCCCAGCCTCTCCTCACAGGAGAGGTCCTCCAGCTCTCTGATCATCTTTGTGGCCCTCCTTTGGACTCACTCCAACAGGTCCCTGTCCTTCTTATGTTTTGAGTGCAGCACTTCTAAACCAAAGTGTCGGTCTTTTTTAAGATGCCTGTGTTGTATGAAATTAGATGACTAATTTTATGCACGTGTTTGAAAACACTGAGGCTTACCTCACGTTCTTCCAAGAGCCTTATCAATATGCATTAATATTTAATTGCAAATATCTCCTTTCTTTGCTGAGAAAGTCACTCCATATCAGATGTATCTGCCTAGTGAGATGAAAAAGCTCTTCACTGGAAACAGGGCTGTGATCTCCAAACTAATTTCACTTAAACCGTACAATTGCTGGATGATAGTAACTTCCACTGATACTGGCTTGAATCAGATGTCAAATGGCAACTATTTGAAAATCATTGAAATCTTTACATTAAGATCCTCAAGATATGTTTACCTCAGGCATGCTACTAGTCCGGCTGGCATTAATTTCTTGGACCTCTTGAACCTCATTCCCATTATAATGGTCAAAAGAAAAGCTGAAACTGTAAAAGACAATTCAATATATTTATGTTCTCACTTCTCCCGGGGGACCATTCAGGAACATGGAGAGTTATCAAAGGTCATTGCTATGTTTTGCTATGAACTGCAATTTAATAAAACATTAGATCTTGCTTTTCCAAAATATACTGCTATGATTTCTTTCAGCTACAAATAAGGTTTCCAGATGCTAAATCCTATTCCACAGATACTAAGTAAGTTTGTCAGACAGTGAATTCTACTCCCCCACATCTACATTCACAGGGATACAAATAAAGTAGGAAGAATCTTCATCATACCAGTAACATGTATGCTGAATTACACGAATAGTGTCTCATAAACCCCACCACCCTAGATCGTTGCAGCTGTTTTCTAACTATTCAAAGAGCTAGAACACCCAGCTTTATCTGTTTTCTTTTTAGAATGCTAGCTCTTTATTTGCTGATCCTTAAAAAGTAGATTCAAAGGTTTGCCACTTGCTTATGCTACAGAATATTGCTGTCAACATCTCCTTCATCACGTTCCTTTGTTTCATTTTGCTGTGAGGGAACCATCCCTGTCTGTGACAAGAGGTGGGCAGCCCAAGAGGGCAACAAATGCAAGTGCAAGCAGCGAGAACAAACATTATGAAAGAAATTGCATCTTCTTCCTGGAGCAGTTTTACCTAAAAATGGAGGTAGCAATGAACTGATCAGGCATGGGGCTTTCATACTGAACTATGGCTGCGGTGCGCTACATAAATGAGATGATTAATGAGAATACATAAAACTCTGAAAAGATAGCTAGCTTCGTTAAAGAACTGTCAACTGAAACACTTCCTAGGAGTGGGCAGAGGGGCAGGACTCCTCACGGACAGCTGGGCTTTATTGCTCTTGCAGCCAAAATAATGGCAGTTACACATATCTCTCTCTTTTTTACGGAGCAGTTAAACCATCTGGCTAATTCTCTTCAAACTCCACTGTCTACTCCTGTGGACAGTCCTGTGCTCGCAGGTGTCAAGTATTAGTTTTAAACTCACTCCAGCATTATAAAACAAGCTCTGACAGTTACACGCATCTTACGAAACTCTACCAGCTATGCATGTGCACTCATTAAGAACACTCTGCAAAAAACTCATTATGCTCCATTATCCATTGCTCTTATTTTCTGGTCCCATAGCCTTGATCCTCTCAGGAATGAAGAGTGGACTATTCCACAGTATGCATCTTGCCAGAGCCCTGAGTATATTTACAATTAATTACAAGCTACAAAGCATGTTCACTCTGTAATGTTCTTTTTTTCCAGTTACTAGTAGCCAGCTTTTCACATGTGCCAGCAAGTTTTTAAGACAGTAAGCTTTTAGATCCGATTTTCAAAAGTGCTAGATACTCACTGTTTCACTGTAAATCAGTCAAAGAAATTCAGTAAATCAAGCCAAATTCAATTCAGTAAATCAGATTGAGATAAAAAATTCAAAAATTCACCTAAATCAGGTGCATCAAATTGCACTCTGAATAGCACTAACTGTTGCATACTGAAGTCTGAGTTTCTACACCTAACTCCAAACACATAAAATCACACTAAAGTATTCAAGAAAGTTCAGAGTTAATTTCAGGTGGAGTGGGAAAGTGCCAGAAAGAATAATATATAAAACAAGTAAGGAAATTTGCCTGGGATATCTGTATACTACATACTCTTAGTATGTAGCACAAGTTATAAGAACCCTACTATTAAGGTCTTGTACTAATACATTACCTACATTATTGTAGGAGACTCTTGGGTAGGTGATAATCCATAATTATCTACAGTATTTTGGAGGGGGATTTTTATTTTTTTTAATTTCCTAACCTTTTAAAAGTTTGGGTACTTGCTTCACTTTACACTGCATTTTACTCTACTGGTTTCTAAGTTCAGAGTGGTCACTTTCTTCCATGCACTGGATTTCCTTCTTTCATTTGTGCTCTAGTCGCTTTTGGCACTTTGGCAGGTTAGGCATAAGCGAAAACATTCTGATTTTCTACAAAAGCAATACACATTTATTACCAAAAGCCCTTATTATTCTGGAAGTAGCAGATACTACTACTAAGGCCCCAAAGGTTTTTAAGGTGTAGACCTGTAGATGTTTCTGAGTGTGTCTAATTCTCCCCTCCTCTGAAGTCTTCCGAGTTCTTTATTCATTCGAGGTATCTATATATACAGAAGCCAGAAGACACCCTCTTCCAGACTGAGATACATCAGGCTGGAAGAGATTAAAACCAGCCTGAATGGTTGGCACTGGCAGAGTACTTTGTATGAATACTTCCTAACTCACTTCAGGCAGAAACTACCAGTTAGTTCAGACCACCTTCTTGGTTTCATTCAGCACAGGTGGATCTTGAAGAGGCCACCCATTCATAGCCAAGGTTAAATATATGTTTAGGTTTTAAGCAATCAGAACATCACTTTGTAAACATTCCGAACTGAGACTGCTTTAAAAAGTCTTTGTTCTTTTTACTCTACGTAATAAGAACTCTCTAAGGCAGGTGCAGTGAACTGTATCTCATCTGTATTGCTATGATTTCTATTAAATTAGTAAAACATATTTCTCCAGCTCAGAGAAAGTCCTCACATACCTACAGCTACATGAAATGCACAATGCTGACAATACTACAACTGACAATCAGTTGGTGCGAATATACTTTGCTAACAATGCTATTCAACATTTTTTTGAAATGGAAGTTTTTACAACTGTGGCTGGTGTAAAGCACAAAGCCAGCACGAACACTGTACCATAAATTCTAACTAAATTCAGAAAAAGCAAGTGTGTACTCACACAATCTGGATTAAATGTATTTTAAATGCATTTCTGCGTGTGAAACCACAGCCACCTTTGCTAAAACCATGAGTGAGACAAGCTCCAAATCGCTCTTATTGCAAATCAGTTGTATGAGGTTAACAACGTCCCCCTTAGAGATAGTAGTTCCTTCCCTCCATGAGGGTTTCATGGCAAACTAGCTACAGTGACAATTATTGCATTGTTCGTATCCTGTCTTTCTTAGCAGCAAAGGAAAAACACTAAGTCAAACTATTTGTTTCATTGGGAGCTGAAGATACATGCCATTATGCGAGACTGGATCCCACACCTACTTTACCTCTCAAATTACACTCTAATCTGTAGCTCTAATGAGTTCATTCCAGTACTTTCCCATGTTTCTCAGCTGGATTTCACAATATTTGCAGTGTGATATAACCAGCCAACAAAAGGAGGCGCTGGCAGGTGGTGACACGCACCTGCTGGCTGTGTGTGCGAACAAGCTGCCTTACCTTCCAAACAGCTCCCTCTACAAGCTCTTGAATTTTGCAAGCTAAGTTGAACTGCCTCACTCTACTTAAAAAATAACATTTAAACCAAAAAGTAAACATAAGAGAGAGTTTTATATGCAATTCAGGAAACTGCTTGGGTTTTTTGTTGTTTGGGGTTTTTTTTGCTTACTGTAATAAAACACTTACACAATGATATCTTCACATTTCTCGGATCACGTGTTATGCAGTAAGCTCCATAACCAGCCACAGAACCAAAGGTGAGACCAGCAGCTAAAGAGATTTTACTACCTGCAAGAAACCATGCCAGCGTCACTTCTCAATACAATGTCTTTCAGCTCAATCTTTACACAGTAGTTCTCTCTCTACACACTATTATCCAAATATTTTAAAAATAGAACCGATTGTGCCACAGTGCAGCTAGCTCACCCAGTGTGAACAGAGGTAGTATTTCTGTAACTGGGTCATTCTCTTGCATGGCATTAGGGGCAAAGTTACTAAATTAGAGGGACATGATGAAGATCTAATAATACTTCCAATTTGGGAAAAATAATTTTTGAAGCACAAATGTAAATTTGGCTATTTTCTCTATCATACATACCTTTAGAAGCATTTTTGTAACTTCTCTGGACTATCTGTTGATTTTAACTATATCTTACAGCACTTGGGAGTCTCCAAAAATGGTAGAAATGTATCAATAGATATAAAGACTAAACTGGACAACACGTGTAGTTAAAAGGCTTTCAGTCTGACATCAGTCCTGAACAAAGAAATGGTATTACCATCATCACATTTAATTAAGAAAGAATAAAAAAAAGAGTTAAAACAGTGAGATCGTATTGAAGATGAAAATACGGCTTTCGAAAGTAACCCAACATCTTCTTTCAGTTCTATTACAAACCCGGTTCATAAAACCCCGAGTTTCAGTAATATACCTAGGTTTCTGCACAGGCATTTGACTTGGTACCATATCATAAAAGCGCAGAATCACCACAGCAGGCATTATCTGGATTAAGCTGATCCCCAAACGTTTATAAATGAAAAATCCAGATCCCCAGATGTCATTTAGCTCACAGTCCTGCTATACTGAGAATTTTTAATCAAGAAATTGCAAGAAAACAGAAATCAGTACCAATAAAAAAAAAATCTAGATTTCCCACAAAGACTGACCAACTATTAAAAGAGTGAAGAGAACAAGCAAATGAGTGCAGCTGGGCGCAAACAAAAAAATACAGCAAGTGTTTTCAGAAAGTCAGACATAAAGCCGTATCTCCAAGAGCAAAGCATGTGCACGCTGCGCAGGGAAACAGGGATCCTGAACCACAAGAATCGGGTGGATAATGGCCACATCGAAGACGACTGATGCGCTGCTGGGACGCGCACTGTGTGGGAGAGCTAAGGGGGAGCAGCCTGGAGAGCCCGCCTGCCCGTCCCCGGTACCACTGCGACCTCTGCTGGGACGCTGGGCTGGGCTCGGGCAGGGCGCTGCCAGCTGGGAAGGACTGCAAAACGACCGAAATACAGAAAGTGCGCTTTATAGTACACGTTAACCTAAAACCTGATTATCTTAGAGTTAATACCTAAAAGATAATTAACCATCAGATCAGAATACACAAGAAAAAGGTTTTCTTTCCAGTGTGCGTCTGGAAATCTCAAAGTCAAGCCACGATACCTCCGTAGAAAATAAACTTTAATCAAAGATCATCTACTGTGCTCAGCACAAGAATGATCAAGGGAAATGAGAAGGCCCAAAATACACTGAAGGTCAAAAATAACATGACAGCTCCTTTTCGCCCTGAAAACAAACTCATCAGTTAAATTAAGAGAAAAAAGTGACCACTTAAATGCTTAAGTTGACCCAAGTAAATCTCACGAGACTCATCTCATTTATAGCAGTGCAGGATGGATTTAAGATGCAGTCGTGTTCATTATAACAGAGTTTTCACATCTTGCATCAATTTTTCCTTACAAAGTGCAGCGAAGAAGAAACACAAACGCTTCATTTCCAAATCCTGCTGTCCCAGTGTTTACCTTTACGAGTGTATCCTACAACACCTCCAACAGCCAGCAATGCAGCGTATGCAAAACCAATCCAGTCAATAGCCATGGTCCCAACTCTGGAGAAGAAAACACATTGCAACTGAAGACAAACAACTTCCTTCCTCCTGGTAAAAAAATATATTACTTCAAGTGCTCTAAATAACATTACGCCCCCCTAAGTTGTGGTTGACTACCGTGTCAAAACATTCAAAGGGTGAAGGTGTATCTACTGGCTATTTTATCATCTTTTCATTAACTGCTGCCTTTCCTTACACCTCAGTATCTAGGTATACTATATTTCCATTAAAGGAAACTGGTAACTTTGGGATGTACGTGGCATACATTCTTCCCAGTCACAAATACATATACGCAAGCAAAAAGCTTGACACCACCCAAAGCATCAGTTTTGTTGCACTTGTGCCATAGGGCTGGCTTGGGCATACGCTATGGACACACACAGGTCTTGTGAGTGCACAGCTTAGTGCCCTTCCAACCAGGCTGTACTTGGTGTGCCTCAGGCGGAATGTCACAGGCCCTGCACCACCAGCCGAAAATAGGAATTTTCAGAGCCTACCCAAAGCTTCCAGACAGAAACCCAGGCTGCCCACAGAAACTATATATAACAATGCTTTATCCCCTCTCTGTCTATGCCACTTTTGTTTCACCTTTAGATTCTGACACGCTGGCCGAAGTTAGGCTTCTGTCCTCCAAAAAGCATTTAAGTTGCTGGTGTAATTCCAATCACAGCTTCCCCGGCTGTGCTTCGTAAAGGCACGCGTGGCCGTGGTTCACGGCCCCGCAGCGCTACGGCCTCCCTCCCGCCAGCCGGTGGCCTACACCTTCCCCCCGGCCCCTTCTCCCAATTTCAGTGTGTACTTAATTAAGTGCACATTTGTTTTTACCTGAGCGGGTGTGTCCTCGCTCACAGCGTTAAAGGGGCGGCAGGAAGGAGCACACGCTCATCATTTCACGTCAAGCCTTTAATATTAAACTGAGCGACTCACAGCAGCCCCCATCTCCCTCATCCGTAACCCCCTCAGGAGGACGGCTGGTTTTAGGTTTTAGGGGGCCATGGCGCCTCCAAACAACGAGCTCTGCAGAGGCAGGGGCCAGGCTCAAAGCCCGGCCTTCCACCCACCGGGCCTTCGTGGCGCAGGCGGGCCGGGGCCGGGCGCTCCCCCTCGGCTGGGGACTTTCACCGCCTGCCCCGGGCCCGCCGCGCCCCTGCAGCCTCTCGCCAGGCTTCCCCCGCCTCCGCTGCGCGCCGCTCGCTTCCCCCGCCCTCCCCGGCGGAGCCCCCCGCAGAAGGCAGGTGGCGGCGGAGGGGAACCCCACCGCCCTCCCCGCTCGCCCTCAGCCGCCCCCCGCCGCGGCTCAGCCCCCGCCGTACCTCGGTCCCGCCGCGCCGCGCCCGCCCCGCTGCCCTCCGACCTCCCTCGGCCCCGCCTCCCGCGCCCGCCGGGCACCGTGAGGCGTTCGCGGGGCCTGGAGCCGCCGGCGGCTGCTTGGCCGCCCCCTCCCCGGCTTCTCACCCCTCGGCAGAGGGGAAGGAGCGCGTTTGTCGCCATCATGGCGGGGCCCGGCCGCGCTGCCGCTTGCGGAGCTCTTTGCCGGGGGTGGGGGGGGAAGCGGCGTTTTGTGGCAGTTGGCTGAGGCGGGAGTCGGGGGAGGCGAGCCCGGGTGGGCGCGGGGCGGCGGGGCCTTGTGCCCTGTTCGTCGGGGCCCCTCAGCGGCAGGGCCCACCTGCCGGGTTGGCATCTCCTCGTCCTGCCCTCAGGCGGCTCCTCTGCCTGGGCTCCACGGCTTATTTTCGCCTTTTAACCCCCCCCAAAAAAACAAAACAAAAACTCTGGCCAACCATGTTGGGGATGGAAGAACTCGTGAGGCAGAAAGAGTCGTGTCTGCAGAGCCGCTTGTCCCCCAAAGGCGCACGTCCCACAGAGACCTGGGCAGGGGCTGGGGCGAGAGTCTCCCCAGAGACACCCAGCGACAGGCGCCATCGCCGTGCCGGGCACCCCCCTGCCCTCTGCCCCTCACGCGGGGCCGTTCCTCTCGCCTCCTCCTCCTCGCCTGCGTCTTTGCAACGTGGAGGGCCGCCTGCGTGAAGTGGGGCGAGCCGACGGGCACGGGCCGCAGGCTGATGCTAGCCCTTGGTCAGGGGAAACCCAACAGGCGCAAACCCCAAGACTCGGGTGCTACACACGTAGCTAATTTGTAAAACTGTTTGACATGGTTATTTTAACACGTTGACTTCTCATCTGCTAGCCCCATTTGCTGGAGCTAATCTGCCACAAGCTATTTTTATCTGTATTTTGTCACCTTCCTTAGTATTTCTTTAGAGTTGACTTTCTGTCAAGTGAGCCGCTCTGCACCAGCACGGGACGTGTCCCGCGGCAGTAACTGCGGGGTGCCTGCCTGTGACATTCCCCACGCTTCCATTGTTCACACAAACAGGCTGAGCATAAACATGGCCACAGCAGGGCCACAGCACAATGCTGCGCGATGGGACTTGGATACCTGCCTTCTTCAGGGGTCACTCGAAAATCCCTGCCAAAATCTTGTGTTTCCTTTAGATTTCTTTGCTTAAAGGTGTGGGAGTTTTCCGCTCCAAAGAGCTTGCTGGAAAGTGAATCAGTATTCTCATTAGGGTTAACGTATTTAATTTCCACTTCTAATGTTCCATTTGTTTTTTCTGTTAGCGTTAACTGCTGTGACACAAACCCACTCCGTGTGAGCCGTCCAAGTCCGTCTGCTCGGTGGAAAACAGAACTGCTCTCCTTATCTCACCAGTGTCTGTGGGAAGGAAGACTGAAGGTACAGCAACTTTGGAAAACAAACATAGGACACTTGAGGGCAGGACGGCTCCAAAATGCAAACCAAAAGCAGATTCATAAGCTGAAATCCAGAAATCTTGGATTTCTTTATGAAGTATTCTGAGACTTGTGGCTCTTTTAAAAGCACAGTAAAATAAACAGTGGATTAAATGGAGCAAAACCATGCAATTCTTTTTGAGAGGGCTCCAAAGTGGAACAAACACAGTGTCTTTTGGCACCTCTAGGATAACGACCAGTTGTGGTTACTGATTCAATGATATTCCTCACTGAAGTAGACTGGATAACCCTGAAGTCTGGGTTAAATTTGAATTCGCGTAATTATACGCTGCTTGTTATGCTCCCTTCCATTTTCAATTGCAAAAAGTGTTTGGTATTGTTTTCCCTAAGATGTTACTTAAACTATTGTCTGATGTGAAACGGTTGCTGTATTTTACAGCACAGGTAGTCTCCTGTGGGAGGTTTTTAATGGGAGGACATTTCATTAAATTAGTTCGTTGGTAGCATGATAAACCAAACGCCTTCTGTCTTAACAGCGAGGTGTAACAGAGCTAGCAGCAAAGCTAGTGTTAGTGTTGCTAAGCGCTTGCTATTGTAGTTTTCAGTTTTTCATAACTGCCAGTTTGAGGTGAAATTTCCCGTGTTGGGTATCTGCTTCCAGCTGTTTTATTTTAGCTTGTTTTCATTGTTTTGTTTTGTATTATGATTTGTTTGCTTTGTTTTTGGAAAGTTCCATTTACAACAGTTGAGCCAACTACAAGCATGAATTTAGGGGAGAATACAGAGTTTTGTCCATTATAAACATAACCATTTCACCGAACAGCCTCTAGCATCTTTCTGGTTTGGAAAAAATGCTTTCAAATTAGGCAAGTAAATTGCTTTAGTTTCAGGACTATATTTTTCCATCTTCATGAAAATGTGACCTGAAGAGAAAAAGGATTAAAAATGCTGAGTGAAGGCTTCTTAAAATTGTACAGCCCAATCCCAGAACGTTCCACTCGTGTTGATCATGTGTGACCTTTTTCAGGCCCATCTGCATTCACATCTGAAAGTACGCACTCTCTCTGGAGGAAGGCTGAGTTTGTCCCTTGCTTTGCTAGTGTTCTGTGTAAAACAAGAAGCCTTTAAGGTGCTTGGGCTGAAATGCAATGCAGCCCATCTCACTCCCCATGAAATTTTTTGCTCAGGCTACCTGTTGCTAGAGAGGGTGTTAGCAGGATGAATCACATAAAAGACCCGTCTCCTGGTGCAAGCTGTGTGTGGTTTTTGTTGATCTTCCTGTATTAACACTAAAGGCTAATCATAGTTGTAAGCTTCAAGTAAGATTTAATGCTAACTGCTATCCCAGAACATAGTGTGATACCAGAAGGGGTCTGTAGAATTGAAGAGTGCTTCTGAAATACCAGAGACAGAAGAAAACATCCTGAGTTGGGGAAAAAGGAGCACCTAAGCACCCTGAGACAGCTGTAATTCTGGAACAGTTTTGTGCAAAAGATTGTTCTCTTCATCAGATGGGACTATGGAAAAGGAAGAGGAGTGAAATGTAGTTTTTAAAATGCAGATTCAGAGGCTTCAGGTTTAATAATCTGTAGTTAAATAAGGAAGAAGTCAGTTATGTTCTGCTACAGAAATGTGACAGAAATTCTGTAAGGTTTCAAATATATACACACACACATATATGTGTGTATATAAGCAGTGAGAAGGAAAGTGGTGTTAAAAATAATAGAAGGTTGTTTTGAAAGGCTGAGTAGACTGATGTGGAGCCTCGTTGGGCTGCATTTATGCGTCATTACCCCTCAGTCCTGAGGTGTCAGTTCCTGGAAAATTTAGTATGAAAGCTTAGATCCAGAATCATCCCTGGTAATTCAATCAAATGGTAAAAAGCAGAGATGATGCTCTTTAAAATAACCTTGAGGTAATCTGGAACAGTATATACATTAATAAACAGCTCCACAAACTAAGGCCTTTTCTGTGAACTAAATATATACGGATATGGACAAAAGCCTGCAAAGGAAAAAGAGATGGGTTCTTGTGCAGTGATTTCACAGGAGATGGTGCTGGAATTTAACAGCTCACTGCTGCCAAAAAGGCCTCTTCGTCTCCAATTCTGCTTTCCAGTCCCTTATTTTGTGCAGTAATTAATGGTTTTTGCACCTTCTTTCCCTGTCCTCAATGGCTGAGTCAACTCAGTAGCCCAGCAGAAACATAACTGGGCAGAAAAATACATATTTTTTTCTTGCTGAATTAGTTCAGTCAATCATTTGTTTCAGTTTGTTCCGTCAGGAGGGTCTAACAAGCATCAGGACTCAAAGAAAGAGCTGGGACTGCAAGACCAGGTGGGAGGCTGGGTAGAGCTTCAGCAGGGGTCAGCCAGAAAGTGAGATAACCTGGAGCTGCATAATTCCTGTCTTCCCGGGGAACTTTGCCTGTGAGAAAGCATTATGGTATGGCTCTGAGTGAAATTCTTGGTAAATTCAGTGAAATGCAGCTCAGAATTATGGTTGTTCAGTGTATCTCAGGAGTCTTCCCAGGTGCTGAGTCCAACAAACTAGTATTTCTGGAAGCTAGCAAACACTGAAATAAGGTTCATGCCCACAGGAACCTACCTGTGGGGCCTTGGAGCGGACAATATCCAATTTTACAGTGAGCTGACAATACCCACAATTTTACTGTGAGGTCTCCAGCGACATTAGGTTCTAGCTACCTTTAATATTGGAGAGATTAACAGGAACAAAATGCAAGAATGTGATTGCGCTATGCAGTGGTTTGGTAGAGCATATGTAAAACTATTTCTGCCCACCAGGCGTGATCAAAGGGCTGTAGCGCATGTTAAGAGTGAGCGATTAAACTGCCTTGGGTTCTAATCACCATAGTGATTCGGTTGTCCTAGCTGAGTTCTCAAAAGCTGATAGACTGTCTCCTGAAAAAAATGGAGGTTTTTCTCCTCAGTATCCCAGGAGTCCTTGGGCTAAATAAATCCAGATTAGGACCACTAGCTGTGCTCTGCTTCCAATATATCCCAAATTTCCCATCTTTCTTAGTAAGTATGTGAATTTTAAAGCAGTTCAGGAAATCAGAGTGAAACCCTGAGGGATTTCAGAGACATTTGAAGTGGGTTGTTTGTCATTGTGTTATGTTTTCAGCTGATTGAAAACAACTTAGGAAGATGAAAGTACTTGGAAGGGAAGGAGGGATTTTGTGTGTGTGTTTATATTTTCAGACCCTTTCCCTAATACTTGTGGTCCTGTGATAGACATCAGATCTATGATACTTCTCACCACTATGTGCTTGGTACAGAGCGGTCTGTTTTCAGCTGCACGCACTGAGAGACAAGAGTTTTCCAGACAGCAGCTCACCGAAGGACAGAGACAGAGGATCCCTTGCCCTTTCCAAATTCTAGCAGATACACCGAGACATATCTAAAATCCTATGTATGTCTCAAGGCAGCTTCCTGAGTTGAAAAATAGGGTGAAGCTAGGAAAGTTTGTGGATGAAAGTTCATATATGCATGCCCTGTCCTTACTCCTTCCTAGACATCAGTTCACGCCCACTGTTCTTGCTGTTTCTCTCCTACCCGTGGCCATTGACTGACACAGGAGCATGAGCTGGCTGGACCTTTGGTCGGGTCTGATATGGGCAAACTTATGGATAGGAGTATCCAAATCATAAACATCCTTTGGATCATTCTCACACCAAAAAAAGAAAGGAAAGTAAAATACAACCTCCCTCCCAGAAGGAAGAGATCTATGAGAGCCTAGCTTTTATGGGGTGTGTAGAGGTTGGCTCAAGCTGTGATTTTGCAGTAATCGGTTATTTCAATTGCTGGCTTCCCCATTCTCGGTCCCTTACTTGAACGACCTCTGGCATTCAGTGAACTCTGTGCCAAGCCATGATGATAAATTATCAGAAAACTGAAAAAGGTCTCAGCTCGCTGTTGACATTTCTGCTCTGAAACCGCAGTCTTGGAGAGCTGATGATTCCTGGGATCCTTGCTCATGTATTGAAGAGAGGGGTGAAAGGCGGAGGGACAGTCCTTTTCAAAACCACATGCCGCACTCTCAGGCAGCAAGTAGAAGGGAGTGAGGCTATCCACAGGATGAGCTTCCATTTGGAGAGAGTGGATATGATCAGGGTTTGGAAAATTAAGGCAGTGGGTAGAATGAATGCAGATTGCTGTTCTCCAAATCCTGCAGTACTAGAACTAGGGGGCGCTCATTGAAACCGATAGGAGATTTCGTTTAGAAAAGATAAAAAGGGATACTTTTTTTATGTAGCAGATATACTGAACTTGTGGACTTTTCTGCCAACAGAGGTTTTGGAAGCAGATGGGTAAGCAGACTGGAAAGCAGACTAAACAATTAAATGGACTACATGTTCATAAAGAGGTACTAAATGGGATGAGTAGGGATGTGCTCTCTAACATCCCTAATACAGTGATTGTGGATGCTGGAGGACAGCAAGGGTGATGCATAAAGTAGCCCAGCTTTGCATGGTCTCATTAAATAGCATCTCTTGTTACTGGAGAAAGGATACTGGGGTGGATTGCGTTTGCATGGCAAGGTTTTGGTAGTGGCGGGGCTACAGGGGTGGCTTCTGTGAGATGCTACTAGAAGCTTGTCCTGTGTCCGATAGAGCCAATGCCAGCCGGCTCCAAGACAGACGCACCGCTGGCCAAGGCCGAGCCCATCAGCGACGGTGGTAGTGCCTCTGTGATAACATAGTTAAGAGGGGTGAAAAAAACCCAACTGCACAATTGCAGCTGGAGAGAGGAGTGAGAATATGTGAAACAACTCTGCAGATGCCAAGGTCAGTGAAGAAGGAGGGGGAGAAGGTGCTCCAGGCGCTAGAGCAGAGATTCCCCTGGAGCCTGTGGGGAAGACCATGGTGAGGCAGGTTGTCCCCCTGCAGCCCATGGACGTTAATGGTGGAGCAGATATCCACCTGCAGCCCATGGAGGACCCCTTGCCAGAGCTGGTGGATGCCCAAAGGAGCCTGTGAGCCGCACTGGAGCAGGCTCCTGGCAGGACCTGTTGACCCAGGGAGGAAGGAACCCATGCTGGAGCAGGTTTGCTGGCAACACTTGTCACCCTGTGGGGGACCCATGATGGAGCAGTCTGCTCCTGAAGGACTGCACCCTGTGGAAGGGATCCATGCTGGAGCAGTTCGTGAAGAACATGAAAGGAGCAGCAGAAACAACATGTGATGAACTGACCACAACCCCCATTCCCCATCCGCCTGCACCACTCAGGGGGAGGTAGAGAAAATCGGGAGTGAAATTGAACCCAGGAAGAAGGGACGAGTGGGGGGAAGGTGTTTTAAGATTTGGTTTTATTTCTCATTATTCTACTCTGATTTCATTGGTAATAAATTAAATTAATTTTCCCCACATCAAGTCTGTTTTTCCTGTGATGGTAATTGCTGGATGATCGCTCCCTCTCCTTATCTTAACCCATGAGCCTTTCGTTACATTTTCTCTCCCTTGTCCAGTTGAAGAGGGGAGTGATAGAGCAGCTTTGATGGGCTCCCGGCGTACACCCAGGGTCACCCCACCATGTGAGGACAGCTGGATGATGGTCTGACCCACCAGGGCATCCCACATGTTCTTTTCAGGGCCCTGGTTTTGTGTCCACAGCTATGCGAGGACAAATGTGATGTTGGTAGGAGTTTGTATTTTATTTTTCGAAGGTGATCCCTCAGGGTTCTCTTACCTCAGTGAAACCTGATGTTTAGCTGCGTTGTACCCTGTTGATGAAACATGTAGTTTTAGGACAATCCACATAGTATTAGTGCTTAGAGAGGGGCCCTTAAACTAAACTATAGTCCTCCTGATGTTCCGCTTTTCCCCTGGGATCCTTCTGCTCTGTCTGCACAGAACTTGATGAATAATCGTATCCCAGGAAAGATTTCATAAGCTATCATAGAATTTTCCCCCAGGATATCAGTGTATTTTGGATTATTATTTGAGAGTCTTCTGCTGGAAAACGTATAGTGCAGCTGAAGGAGAGAGAGTGCCAGATTAGACAGATTACTAGGCATGAATCCCAACCCTTATTTGTACGAGTATTCCTTCTGCCTTTAGATAATCACATTAACATCAGGAGTATTGCTTACACAATTACTACTGAGAAAAAGTGGTGAACAGGCTTGGGATCTCAAAGCAATATTCTCGTTCCAACACTTTCCCAGTGAGATTATGACCTTGTTTCCTCTTCAGAGCTCATTAGAGTTGGGACATTCAGTAAGGAGGACCACCCACCACTCATCAGCGTCCAGGAATGATTACCAACCCATCTTCTAGACCTATCAGAAGTAACATTTTGAGCAGTTCAAACATTGTTTTCCTTCTCCTTCCAAAGCTCATCCCACACTTGGATACACGAGGGTATGTTAGACAGTACTATATTTCATGTTTGGTTGATTATGGAGCCAGATCTTTGGTCTCTGCTGAGGGTTTTTTGCTGCTCCTCCGGTGCAAACAAGCCAGAAACCTTCCACAACCATGTGGTAAAGGAGCCCCCGGTGGGCGTTAAGACTGGTATCTCATGGTGGTTGTCATCAGGCAGCGTGGGTTAGGATACGTCTTCTGCCAAGCCAGCCTGGAAGAGCCCAGCTCAGCGAGACCTCAGGGATCTCGCCTAATAACAGCAGTGACCTAATTTGAAAAAAGAGAAAAAAGCTATCTTAATTTTTTGTGGCTGATAATACCCAAAGGAGTACCACTGTGGGTGCAAAGGGGGGATTAGAAACATCAAATGATAGAAAGTGTTTACACATCTATTTTTATGTGCAATTAATCAACCTTGAAAAAAATGAAGTAATTTTTATTTGTACACCTAAAAGGAGAAGCCAAGTTAGAGCACTTATATAGATCAGCCCCCAAAAATGAAAATATGTGAGAAAAATAATGCCAATAACACTGCAACTTTAACTCCAGATTTCAAGCCAAACATCTATGAAGGAAGAAGTATTCCATGGAAAAATATCATATTCTTGCCATCTTTCTGACCGCAGAGTTACACTCGTTATGGTAAAGCGATAATTACAGCATTGTGAATACAGCGCCGCAGACAATGGCCTGTCAGTGTTTTTCCACTATAAACCCTCATGTGAGGTTTGCAATTTTGTGAAATACAATTATCTTTGGCTGGGCTAGCCAGCTACAGTCTCAGCCCAGAAATAGATTTTTTTTGTTGTTGTTTCCTTTACTGAGTTGTTCAAAGTTCATTGTTTGGTACATGTTAGAGCCTTCCTGATTGATTGCCTGCTTGTGCCCTGTCCGTACTGCGACGATGTGTGGAGAGTTTGCTATCGCTGCTAGTGCATCAGTGCTGGGCTTGGATGCTGTCACCGACTCCGCACTTTGGACCAAACTGCCTACATGTGTGTCAGGGCAGTCTGGGAAAGTCAGGACAGCAGGGTTATAGCAAATTAGCACTGACTAGCATATCCAGGCATGCACAGCACAACATGCTTTAGGGAATACTGGAGTATGTTATTACAGCTATGGAAGGAGGGAGAATTGGCCAGGCCAATTAAATGGGTAAAATTGAAAAGATTTGTCTGTCTTACA
Source organism: Pluvialis apricaria (assembly GCA_017639485.1). Taxonomy (NCBI): domain Eukaryota; kingdom Metazoa; phylum Chordata; class Aves; order Charadriiformes; family Charadriidae; genus Pluvialis; species Pluvialis apricaria. The sequence continues at coordinate 103,564,324 of CM030009.1, forward strand.
GAAAAAGGAAATTCTGAGTTCATGTTACAAAAAAAAAAACGCCACCAAAAACCTATAGGATTAGTAAAAGTCTGCAACATGCAAAAAACACTTGTACAGTTATGATTTTGATTCTTTAGTGGGGCTTAGCTAAGGCTCTTCGCTGTCGGATTGTGGTAACTGAGGTTCAAATCCAGCCCAGTTTGTTCTTTTCACAGACAACTTGAAGGGAAAATATGGTGCAAACAGTGAATGCTGATTCGAAAATTGAAGTTATAACAGCATGTTTAATTACAGATGCTAACCATGTAACATCTGTGTATAAACTCCTGGGAAATAGGTCTGAAATAACTGTATGTGTAATGTCTTCAAAATAATTATTTTGAGACAAATGTTGCATGCATTTAAGGCATCTCACCTGCATTTAGATGTAATTCAGTAGACATGAATTTATTCCTTACATGAATTTATTCCGTGTCAGTGCTCCGGAAGAAAACATAAAATCCTTGTGGTACAGAGATCTCCAGTTGCGTCAGCAACTTGTTAGATGTTGCAGGGAAAAACTGCTGAGTTGACATAGTTTAAAATAAATACAGATCAAAGCAGTTTATTGCTTTATTGACAGTATGTAATTAACCAGCAGTCACAGAACTATGCATACAAGATCAGTAATGCAATAGGTGAACCGTATTGGAAATTTCTAAACAGCTCTCTGTAACTAATCCCAAAGCCTTCTTGGTGTACACATACACACACGCAGCAACACATGGACACACATGGACGGAGCTGTATGCACCCCGTCACTCGTGGGCAGTATGGGTTACAAAAACACCCCCCTTCCCAAGGATTGCAGGTCTCCCTGTTTACACGTGCATCCTGTGGGAGATGCGGGTCCTCCACCTTTACGCAGACCCCTGCAGCTCCCTGCAAGTCGTTGGCTGAACCACACGCCCTTGAGAAAGCTGTTTCCCCTCCCAGGTCTCTCCCTCCTGTTAGGAGTTTTCATGCTGCTTTTATACTTTTTTTTTCAGTCTGACTCCTGCTTTGTGTCAAGTCTCTCTGTAATTCCCCACCAACTGCTTAATCTGGCTGGTGGTCATCCTCTGTAAACACACGATCAGTGTGGGCAAGTGCTGACCAGGCAGTTTGGTGTATTTGATCCACAGACACACTTCGGACGCATCTTTATCTTCACAGGTGACGTTACCTATGCCATTTGTCAAGGGGGTGGACTGTGCATCCCCGCCAGGTCCGTAGCGAGGGAGAGCCATCCCTGGGAGGCGTGTGTGCCGCGGGAGCAGGGAGCGCACGGGGCACGGCCCAGCAGCTGCCTGCAGCCGTGTGGCTGACTCGGCTCAAACCAGAGAGAGTTGTGATGTTCTGGATGCATCCCACATGGTTGAAGGTAATGATAAGTGGGCAAGCAAACCTATTTCCAGGCTCTCTTCAGGCTCCAAAAACCCAAAAATAAAATTAACAGTTGCTTTACTAAATGTCTTTTGAACACCTATTATGATTCTCAATAAGGGGATCATAAATGAGACGGAAGCAGCAAATTGGATCATTGGAAAAACTGTGCAGAGAGGCCATCTGGGCCTGGTGCTTTATGGATGGTGAAGAATTTACATTTCACACTCCCACAGTTTACATTTTCCGAGGTGATAAAGACATTTGGATCATTTTATTTTTTTAGATGTTTTACATAAAATGAAGAGCCGTGATTGAAACTGGAACTGGAGTCAGGAAATAACCAGACTGTGTACAATGTGGTAAAGCGCTAACAAATGCCACGTGTTACGTGATTAATTTAGTATAAGTGCCAGTTATGGATTTGGTTTGTCAGCAGTTGGCTCGGGTTTTGTGATTGCTGGCCAATTGTTTAACTGATGATTTGATCTATAACAGAATCCTCAACTTTTGGGAATGGAAGAGAGTTGCATTGATAATTTAATGCATTAAGTGTACGCAGAGCTGTTAGCTTCTGGAAAGGATGCAGATAAGTTCGGGCGTCTTAATGTAAGTGATGAGTAGCTTTTCTGTCAATACAGCATGATTTATGGTGGTAAATCAGGGCCGGGGACGGGGGGGGATAGAGCTGTGTGACTGCTATTGTTTCTGTATGTCTTCAGGCAGCGCTTTTGAATTGCAGATAGACATGCGAGGAAAACTCTGGGTCTGACTATAAATACAGCTGCAAAGTATGGCACCGCTCTTGCCTCTGAGTCAATCTCTAATCGCTGTTCTTGGCATATCAGCACCGGGCCATAGGGAAGGGCCATCTGTCAGAGGTAATTGAAAATGGAGGCACTGACCATCTGTAGGTATTTAAGCTCTCCTGACATTTTTTACAAGCTGAAGGATAATCCAGTGCTGTAATTTATAGTGTGTCTACCTATTATCCTCTACATTTTTCAAGGGAATACAGGATTGGTCTTTTGTCTTTCACTTCTGTGGCCTATCTCTTTATGTCACAAACTTATTTCCCCCCATCTCTGCAATTCTCTGTTGGCTGAAATGACCCCTGTAAATCTTTGTAAGTTTGAGATGTTTTCAAAAGATGTGCTGTGTAAATTACAGGTCACTGTTATTGCTGGGGCTAAAATACAAGCAGAAGCTTTCCCTAAAGCCTTAGGATTTGGAGTGGGCTAAAATGGAATTCAGATTTAGTTTCTACTTTGCAAAAGTCAATGAAAGCTTTATTCCCTTGCTTTCTGTTATCCATATGGTGTAAATAATTTGGCAAATGTAAATGCCAGCTCTGTTCCAGAGAAAAGATGTACATATGCGTACAGGTACTGTGCCTGCAGACCTTCTGTATGTGCACAGCTATAGCTGGTTAACAGTAATAATAGTGTACACTACTTGTAAGATCAAGCTCTTGATTCCATTAAGAAATTAAGCAAGATTTTAATGGTAACTTTACATGTTGAGTTTTACACACCCATTTCTATTTAAACATCTGTTAGGTGTGCCATTGTGGAGGAAACCAGCTCTGTCACATGCATGAGCATGTACACACAAAAAAAAAGGTTGTTTGAATATTTTTATTAATTATCTTTGTAATCCAGACATTTAAATATGGCACATGTGCTGAGCTCACGTGGAGAGAAAGGGAAGATACAGAGAATTTTTAATAAAAATGCAGTCCCAGTGGGGTTTGAAGCACACTGCTTTGAAATACAAAGCCAGAACTTTATTATCCAAGCTAAGCAAATTTTCTGAACGTATACAAAGTGTTGTTATGGTAAGCGAAGGAAGCCTGTGAAGTTGCTTGGAGTTGTTTGAAATATACCGAGAATAAAAAGTAAAATACATTTACATTTTGGTGGACGGTTGGCAGAGCTCAGAACAGAGTCCATTTTTCTGGTGGATCTGCAGGATCTGCACGCACACAGACTGCAGGGAGGTGAGGCTAATGGCTCGTTTGCTACCCAGGCTTGTGCTCTTTATAGGCGAGCACTGCATCAGCGTTAGGGAACGGGGAGACGAGTATGGGATGCCGTACGGAGCACAGAGCAGCTGAGTATGAAGGCTATGCGTTTGTGTCCCAGGGATGGCAAGGCAGGAGTATGCAGGAGTATTCCACTCTTTCCGCATAGCATCCTTCTCTGCCATTTTCTCTTAATACAGAAGTACCAGGAGGAGAGTGGAGGATGTGGCCGTTGCTGAGAAGTAGAGAAAGCGGAGACTGCCTGTGGCATGCTCAGCCCTGGCACCTGAAACTAACGGTGGTTTTGGCAGAAGCAGTCCTGGGTCCTGCAGTGTGCTGGGGCTGCTGTGCTCTGCCCACCGGCGTGAAGCAGTGTCTTTTGGACCAGGAGTGCTGTGACTGTCTGCCTGTTCGTTTCCAGAGCTGGAAGCTGGCAGATGGTGGTAGTGCTGAGAGAAGGCACTTTGTCACCTCCCTGTTCCTGCCACCCCAAGAGCCTGCCTCTAAAGGCCTGAAATGACCTGCCATAAAGTGTCTATGAAAGACTTACTTTTCCTTAGGGTGGAAGTGTTCTTCAAGACAACACCACCAGAGGCCCAGGATTTAGACCAACTTGTTTTGCTTTCCAACAGAAAAAAAAAAAGTCTATCTGGATTTTAGCGATACTTTTCCTTCCTAAGGAGCCTTTTACGGTGGAAATGACTGTGTGAATCCTGTGTTAGAAGACTTAGTCTGACACCAGCCAGCTACCAAACTCATCACTAGAGTATCTGAGCAATTCTTGGGTACAGTATTGCCTCACGGAAGCTACTGCTGTCTGTCACCGCTGCTGTTCACTGGCTCCAAGGGAAGGAGTTTGCACTTTTCTTTTTTAGGGTTGATTCGCAGGCTTTGTAGAGGAAGGAAGCGAAGTTGGTTCAAAGCCTCCAACCACAGACTACACAAAATGCCTGTATTTCCAGCATGGACGTGGTGTTCCTGATCAGATTCACGCTTCTAATACTACAGCTATGTTATCTCATCACCATCGTCTTTTGGGACTATAAGTGTCTAACCTCAGCCCAGTCTATTAAAAGCTCAGGTGGTCTGAATTCCCTTGTTATTGCTTTGCGTAGAGCAACATTTTAGCTGCTTCTGATGACAGTGGTTTTGTGAGGGGAAAAATAAGGAAGCAAATTCTCAGTCTTGTTTATGATTTCAGCCTCTTTTTGAGAAAAGGTTCAGTACACCCACATTTAAATGTAACTTAAGGTTCTTCTTCCTTCCTATTTTTGAAGCTTACTGTTCATGTATATTATGGAAGACGGATGTTACTAGCACAGAACAGTGTGGTTGTTATCTATTATACCATGATATATTTACTGAGAAAATTTTAATAAATAAACCACAGGCTTGAACCTCTGAACCCTTCTAAACCAGCCAATTCCCATGGGGGGTTCAGGAGTTTTTATGGACGGATACTGTGTTCTCATGAGAATTTTATTAGAGCTCATAGACTCGAGACTGACTAGCAAGAGAATTTATGAGGTTACATGGGAACCATCACATCTTTCATTCCAACACCCTATGAGTTTATAAAATGAACCCTTCCTTAAACTGTGTTATTAAATAGAAGAGTTTTAATGCAACTTTAATGAAGTATCTAATATTATCAATGATTTCTCATCAGTGAGTGCAGCTGGTTAATTTTACCAGCTTTTGTTTTCAGTTATCCTGGGTTGAAGAGTTGGGTAAAGGATTTTTGCTAAAAATTGAAAAAAGGCAAGGGAGGTCATAAGTTACTAAAAGCATCAAAGAACGCTTGTCAAGATGGATAATAGGAAGGGCGAATAGTGTCCGCTATGTATTTGCTCAGCTTCTATTCTGTTTACTCTCTTGAATACTCTCTAAAATTCCTCTTGCTGTTTTGTTTAAATTTAGAACAATGTTGAAGTTCTGTAGCTGCTCATTATCCCACTTGAAATTTAACTTAAAATGTTATTTTGCATCATGTAGTTCAGCTGGAAAGCTGCCCAAGCCAAGAATTGAGGTCTGTGGTAGTGAACTACAGAGGAAGTGGTCTAAGCAAGACTCCCTTCTGGGGATATTCCAACATTTCATTACATTGTGTGTACTAATGAGTAGAGCAAAGGACTGAGAGCCAGGAAGGGCAGAGTTTTAATCAAATGACTCATGATGTGGCCTTCAGCAAAATACGTGACCTTGTAATTCAGCCATCTTAGCTGTAGCAGTGGGTAAAAATAGGGGCTCAGCGTAGTGTTCAGGCAGAGATATAGATGTGCCTGTTTCAGCTGTGTTCATGGTCTGCAGTTTTTTTCCTCAGCTTTGGAATAGACTCCATGGGAAGACAGAAGATCTCCTTTCAGCTGCTCCAGAGAAGCTCAAATCAATGTTGACATTTATTCTTCCTTGAACAAGAGCTTTTAAAACTGTCAGATGGAGGTCAGTCCTTTGCTCAGTCTGATTCACCTGTGAGGGATCAAATTTGTGTCAGGGAGACCAGGCACAAGGACGATGAAGACACCCGTTTTGAATGGTGGATTCAAATCGGATGTGCTCCTGGTGCAGTTTGCCCAACAAGGTAGAGCTGGGAGTCTATAAAGGCCACTATGGGACACTGGAGCCCAAAGAATGTTCTTTAATTGGTACATGAAGCATATCAGATTTCCAAGTGGCACTGGGAACACTGGCTTGGCCATTGTCTCGACAAGCTGTGGTTGTTTAAGATGTCACAGGTCTTGTTTTAAATCAAGGGTAGATCTTAGGTACTTAGCTAGCTCTGATCTAGTTAAGAGCAGCCTGCTTCTGCTGCCGCTTCCTGCAGCTCCAGCTACATGTGTTAGTCCTTATGGCTATGTTAGGTCATGGTCCCAGAACTCCACGTGGGGACCTTTGGGCTCTCAGCAGTATGAGAAAGCATTCACCTGTCCCCAAAATTCTTTTGGATGGAAGGTGCCCCACAGAAGTATCAAGAAGAGCTACCTATCCTATTTCTATATATTTCAGACCCTAAAAAAGGAATGGGACTGTCTCACTTTTTACCAAATCCTTTACCAATCCTTTTTGTTTCCATCCCATATTACACATCTACCCGACTGTCCTTCAGAAATGGGACAAAGAAAACCTGGTGGGATTTGACTGCTTACCTGATCAGCTTTCATCCCTTATAGCCCTGTTGTGATGGCAAAGCACAGAGAGTCAAAGCATCCTTGATTCTTAGCCTACTGCCCTAGCAGGACTGCTTTTTTTTGACGATTTTTCAAGCATAGGGAAAACATAATAAATGTGTCTCATGTCTCTAATCTTTACTATCTCAGGACAGGAAGGAATGGGCAAGTTAGATACTCTACTGCCTTTGGTTAATCAATTGATCTATGTATTTTCAGATGTTTATGCAGAACAGGTTGACTAAGCCTCTTGTGCTTCAGAGGGAAAGTATGCCTGAGCTAACATTTCACTGATCCTGTGAAGATTAAAATAGGAGGAAATAGCATACAAACAGGACTACAAATCATTGAAGTTATTTAATAAGAGAAAAGCACTAGGTTGGCTCAAAACCAATCTGGAAAGGCTCTTTGTTGAAGTTATCAAGGTTACCACATAGCCAGATACAATTTCTAGCCTCATTTTTTATATCTTATGTACTTGTATGAGTTTGTTTCTCTTCTGTTTGCTATTTCAGATTCACTGGATTTTTTCTTTTTCTGTTTTGTTTTGTGGGAGCACATCAGTTTGGAGTTGGATCGTTATTTCTCAAGTTCTGCAGCAGTTAAGAAGAAAATGTAGAAACAATTTCAATTTGCATGACACTAGAAGAGAAAAAGCTTTGAAAGTACAGGGAACTTATGAAGTCAACTCCTGGCAGTTTTAGTGGAAGTTGCATGCTTTTGAATATCTCCATAATAAATAATTACCATATGGGTGATTTTCCATCTCCTTAAAGATTTGCATCATACCCTGCTTCGTTCTCCATGCAGTGCCGAGCCATTCCTATTACGTAAGATGGTCTTAACGTAAACAAGGACCAATCAATGTAAGTCCAGATATTTTTCTCACCAAAACATGTTCCTATAAAACAAATGTGAATTTAGTCAGTGGTCCTTGGTATAATGTCAGGCTATGGGTTAATGAAAACATTCTGGTTTTCTTTTATTCTTTAACAAGAACTTTATGTTTTTCTCTTTTTATCAGCACATAGCATAACAAACAAAGAGGCTCATTTTGTATCTCTGAATGACCATCAGGTTCTCATTGGAATATATTGCAAACAATGCCGTAAACTGTTAGGAATGGGTGAACAACAGTTTTCATGGGGATATTTGCTGCCTCTGGCAAATAAAAAATTGTTCCCCTCATAACAGGTGATAGTCATATCGGCAGTTATCTGTATCCTCTTCCTGCCAGCCAGTGCCCTAGCAGAGGTGGTGGCTTCTGAGCCTGTATCTCTACTAGAACTGCCCTACTTTGTGCTCTGAACAATTATTTCAGGCTCTAGTGAATGTGTATTTCCACAAACAGCGGGCCTGTGAAGTGTGCCTGCTGACACAGAGGGATGCTTTCATTACCGTGTTCGGGTTATCATCCTGCCGTGCTGCCAGTGTTTGCCAGCGCTGACTCTGCCGGCTTCTTAGGCTTCTTCAAACGGTGCCACAGAACACAAAGCTTACTAATAGTCCTTTAGTATTTTAGAGTTAGTTTTAAATGTAGGAAAATAGATTTTGTTGCTGTGACCTGGCCAGGAGTTCTGGTTGCAACTTACGCTTCAAAGTGTGCTTCACTGTTTTAGATATTTTCTAGTAAGAAATTATTTGGCCTTTCTCCTGTCTGTCAGTGATGAATCTCCATCCTAATCTAAGATTCTGGTGCCCTGTTCATCCACCCTGTTTTTCAGCTAGCAAGAAAAGCACTGTTTTTTCCCTACCCATCCACAACAAAGAAAAAAAGCTGAGGATCTTCTTGTTAGCAAAGTTCAAGCTGAGAGAAGGGATGATCTGAGCATCCTTTCAATGTGGAAAACTTGAGATGAAAAGAAGAAAAATTGAGCAACTTCTAAAAGAATGTTTTCTAATGATGTGTTTTTCAATTGGAGTTTGGATTAAAAGAATGGGAGAAGGAAACTCCTTTTGTTGAGCTAATTGATGTTGTGGAACAGCACAGACACGTTTTAGAAAAACTAACCAGCCATTTTCCTTCACAGCCAAAAAAGGAAAACAGAAGGGAACTGTTGCCTTCCTAATTGTGGAAAAGTGCAGGAGTGCAACTCAAACATGCTTTTTCCATCTTAATTTCAGTGGTACATTGTAGTTTAAACTTATTTCCATAGTGTGCAAAACAGTAGAGAAATTTGAACTCTAGGTCATGGAAGAGATGCACATGGATATTTGTAGAAAGTGTCCTTATTGGGTGCTGCTTCAGAGTGTCATTAACATTTTTAAATTCCCCTTCCTTAGAACAATTACTCTGTAGAAAGTCCATTTCATCAAATATACTTAAAGTTTATAAAATGTCCATTAGATATTTTTAAAAATATCGTGTGAGAAAACCTGTTTCTATTGGCACTGCCATGTTATTCATCTGTCTTTTCAGACATGTTTTTGTTGGCATTTTCATCTATGTTTGGCCTCATTTTTAATGAACTTTTAACTGCTAAATAGTGGTTATCATCTGGGACACAAGAGTCAAAAGTAGTTAAAGTTCCTCAGAGCTAAGAAGAATAGACAGAAGTACTGCTCAGCATTTTACACAGTAAGCTGTGGAACAATGAGCTATAATTATCGCCTGTTAAAAACAGCAAAATAAGAAATATGCCAGTTTAGATTTGAAGTTGGCAGCAGTTCAAAAGGTTGAGAGAATGAGAAATTGTGGAAATTCTCTGCCTTATTTTTCCCTTCATGTCCTTCGATGTGAGATTTTTACGTTATGTGCAGATGCTCAAAATTTGTTTGCTCTAGAAGCTCCTTCTTCCATCCCCTCATCATTCATAGTGGTAGCATGAAGCCAATAAGAAAGGCTCAAGAAAATGTCAGTTATCGTTATGCCAGACACCAGGCAAAACACCTTGCAGCCTAACTTAGTAGTTCCATACAGTTCAAACAGACGTGAGGAACATCAGCATCCTCGTTTTACAGACAGGGAATTAAAATAAAAAGATGGCAAGTGTATGACTTATCTCACTGACTTGAGCCTCATGCAAGTTAGATGTTTAATACTGAACTAGTTGCTTAAGCTCCTTCCTTATTGGAGACAGATAGCCCTCAGTGATTTATCCCATCTGTCTTAAAAATTGATATTAGAGTGGATAGAATGGGTTGTTCTTTGAAAAGGCTCTTGCTCTATCTCTCCACTGACTATAAGGGAAGGCAAAGGTGAAAATTCCTCCAGCCAATTACTCCACTGGTGGTTATGATCAAAACTTACATAGCTGAAACCCCAGATCTTCATGAACCAGTGTTGAGCAGTCTCAGACACAGATTGGCCAATCTCTGCTTATAAGGTTTTCCTAAACCTTTACGTGCAAATTTTAAGCATTCTTCAGCCCAGAAAGAAACTGGTGGGATGGTTGGGCTCAGCAAGGTAGCAGCTGATGGTTTGTACTCTTCCTGGAGGCCAGTAACAAGTAGGGTATGCAGGGGTCTGTCTTGGGACCTATCCAGTTTAACATCTTTACCAATGACCTGGAGAAGGTGGGGCAGGGAGGACATTCTCATCAGGTTTGCAGATGACAACAAAGCGGGGTTAGGGGAATGACCAGCTGGTACGCTTGAGGGCAGGACAGCCATTCAGAAGGACCTAGACAGGCTGGAGAAATGGGCCAACAGGAACAATATGAGATTCAAGAAGAACAATTGCAAAGTAGTGCACCTGGGATGGCAAACATGAGGCAGCAATGCGCCCTTGCAGCAATGAAGACTAATGGTATCCTGGTCTGCATTCAGAGGAACGTTGCCAGCAGGTCGAGGGAGGAGATCCTTGCCCTCTGCGCAGCACTGGTAAGGCCACACTGGAGTGCTGTGTCCAGTTCTGGCCTCCCCATTACAAAACAGTCATCGGCATACTGGAGCAAGTCCAATGAAGGCCACAAGGATGATTAAGGGACTGGAGCATCTCTCCTGTGAGGAAAAGCTGAGAGAGCTGGGACTGTTCAGCCTGGAGAAGAGACAGCTCAGAGGGACCTCATCAATGTGTATAAATACTTGAAGAGAGGGTATAAAGAAGATGGAGCCAGGCTCTTTTCAGTGGTGCCTAGGGACAGGACCAGAGCCAATGGGCACAATCTGAAACACAGGAGGTTTTAGCTGAATGTCAGGAAACATTTTCACTGTGAGGGTGGCGGATCACTGGCCCAGAGAGGTTGTGGAATCTCCATCTTTGGAGATACTCAAAAGCCATATGCACATGTACCTGGGCAACCCAATTTAGGTTACCCTGCTTGAGCAGAGGGATTGGACCAGATGACTTCCAGAGGTCCCTTTGAACATCAACCATCTTGAGATTCTGTGAAAAAACCCTGTCAGCGATTCAGGCTGGGGCCTGACTGCCTGGGGGCCAGCTCTGCTGAAGAAGCCCTGGGGGTCCTGGTGGGCAGTGAGCTAACCTGAGCCAGCAGTGAGCCCTGGCAGCAGGGATGCCCAACAGTATCTGGGCTTGTAATAATAGGAGCGTGGTCAGTTGATCTGGGGTAATGCTTATTCCCCTTTACTTCACACTCGTTAGACCTCATCTGGATTAGGGTTTGCCCCGTCTTCCTCTTGCAATACATAGATAAACTGGCTGCCAAGATGGTCATGGCTGGAGCACGTCCTGTGAGGAGAGGCTGAGCTGGGCTTGTTCAGTCTGCAGAAGACATGGCTTCAGAAGGACTTCAGACTAGGTGGGCGTGTTGATCTGCTTGAGGGTAGGCTGGCCCTGCAGAGGGATCTAGACAGACTGGACCAATGGGCTGAGGCCAATGGTATGAGGTTCAACAAGGCCAAGTACCGGGTCCTGCATTTGGGTCACAACAACCCCATGCAGCGCTACAGGATTGGGGTGGAGTGGCTCGAAAGCTGCCCGGCAGAAAAGGACCTGGGGTTGTTGGTGGACAGCCAGCTGAATATGAGCCAGCAGCGTGCCCAGGCAGCCAAGAAGGCCAACACCATCCTGGCCTGTATCAGGAACAGTGTGGTGAGCCGGACTACGGAATTGATCATCCCCCTGTACTCGGCACTGGTGAGGCCCCACCTTGAGTACTGTGTTCAGTTTTGGGCCCCTCACTACAAGAAGGACATTGAGGTGTTGGAGCATGTCCAGAGAAGGGCTACAAAGCTGGTGAGGGGTATGGAGCACAAATCTTATGAGGAATGACTGAGGGAACTGGGGTTGTTTAGCCTGGACAAGAGGAGGCTGAGGGGAGACCTTATTACCCTCTTCGCATCAAGGCCAACAATGTCAGATGTTATGAGGAGAGGAGCTGAGAACAAAGCTGCACACAGCATTATGCCACTCTCCTAATCTACATTGTCCCTGGCTTACTGAATGCTCTACTTAGTTCATCTCACCACACTACAGAATGTGGGAGAACCAGGAAAGACACAGAAAAGAGCACTGTGAGGAAAGACTAAATGGGCTAGGTTCTGCAACTTGAAGAGAGGTGCTGGGTCTGGATGCACTGCAGGCTTAGGAAGTGATGATTATTGAGGACATGCTACAAAGGGAATGATTAGTCACTGTTTCTTGGAACACAAGCAGTGGAGAGCACTCAACAAAATGATCAGGCAGCAAGTTTAAAAACAAACAAGACTTGTTCATGAGTATATAACAACATTGTGAAAGATTTTATGGGGGCCACAAGTACAAGTAGATTCAAGAAGTGATTAGATGAGTTCATGGAAAATATATCCATTGGTACACAGGGATTTGGATTAAACTGTCGCTTCAGGAATTTCCTAAATGGCTGTTTGCTGGAGGTCAAGAGGACGTGTCAGGAGAAAGTTCAGCCTATGCATGGCCTTGGTTGTGCCCCTGTGCATCTGCTGCTGTCCACCATGGAGGAGATTCCTGCAGTGGATGGACATTGGCCAGTCTGACAGTTCTCATTACTACCTCACCAGTAGCGACCATAGCCTGCTCCTGCTCCCTGATGAGGGTGGATGAGATGGGCAGGTAAAGGAAAAGACACCCCACGCTCTGAAGGGAAAGGAAGCCATATAAGAGAAAGGCTCAGGAGTTAAGAGACCACACTAGTTATTGACCTGGGGCTGCTGGATAGCTCCAGACTAGCAATTTCTTTTTTCTTTTTGTGCCACATTATCCCCATCTATAAAATTAGTCTTTTTGAATCTTCTCTGGGGGTTATTAGCATTAAACTATTAGTAAATATGAAACACAGGAGGTGCCATCTGAACATAAGGAAACATTTTTTCACGGTGAAGGTGACTGAGCACTGGCACAGGTTGCCCAGAGAGGCTGGGGAGTCTTCATCCTAGGAGATATTCAAAAGCCATCTGGACATGCTCCTGGGCAACTGGCTGTAGGTCACCTTGCTTGAGCAGGCAGGTTGGACCAGATGACCTCCAGAGGTCCCTTTGAACATCAAACACTCTGTGATTCTGTGAAATAACAATATTAATAAATATTAAATATAATTAAAGTGTTAGGACTATTCATGTAAAGCTGTTGAACCTGCCTGGACGTTCAACTATGTGCCTAAGAAAGAAGGGGAGACGCTCTCTGTTTAAAGGGAGCTTTTAGCCATGGTTTTTGACATGACTAATATTGCAGTGCTCTACATAACCTACTCTTTTATGAGGATTGTCTTGAACTGTATTTGGATGCTTCTTGAGTACACGTGGGTGAAATCACAGCTGTCATCCACCAATGTCTTCTTTGAAATGTCTCAGCAGGGCAGAATACTCCTAAGCAAGTATATTAGATGACTAGAGAGCCACCTTATGTTCAAAGACAAGTGCCATGTTTATACAACCATATCTTCCTCTCCAGCACACTGGGCACACAGCTACTTCCACTATCTATGTGTTGTCACCAGCTTCCGTATTTGGAGCTTTGCCTTTGTTCAGCTTTGATGCATTTATCTGGGCAGATGCCCTTAGCTGAGCTCACGAACACAGCCGTAACCAGACAACATGAATTTTACCCCAGGGAGAAAAAAGAAATGTTTGGTGTGTTGGTAACAGGTCTCCAGCTGTGCACTCTTGGGTTTACACCTGTCCCTGAGTGCTGCTCTGTGCTTGTGCCGCAGACACCTCGACCAGCCATTGCGGTGGTACCCAAGCCACGAGCACGGTGTTGCTAACTTATCTTTCTTATTACATGAGTTTTGCAACCTCAGTACACAGTTACTGCGCTGGTTTCTTCTAAAACCCAGGTTTACATGGATACCTCTGTATTGCACTGCAGTCTGTACAGCAGATAGATACCCCCGGGTATACACGCAGCATGCCCTTACTGCTGGCCAGGGTGGGCTTTGCACGACAGTAGTGACGCTGCTTTGCAGTTGGAAGAGTATACAGCAATGCTGGTTTATCCAAAGGGACTAGATAGGAAGACAAAAGATACTATTTATTGCTACTCATTAACAGAATGAGTCCCTGAAACATTGCAATTTTCCATTGTCCATTGTGTAAGATTTTCCATTGCCAGTTAACCTTTTAATTTTATTCTTCCCTAGACAGAAAAGGTCAGGAGGATAAGAGAAAAATTCACTTTTATCTCAGGCTTTACCCCAAAGCAGTGTTACCGTATAAAATAGGTACCTTGGATCCTAAGGCATAGAGATTCAGGTGCAGACAAAAAGAAGATATAGACAAGATTTAAATGTGTCTATGTGAAGCTACAAATCTGAAAATTACTCTGCTGCTAAATTTGGAAGATTCGACAGGATTGTAGCTTTATTAATTTCAATGCATTACCTATATACAGGCAGATATACATGTATGTACCTACAGACACACACACATATACATATAGAAAGAGAAACATACACAACAACTTAACAAACTTGAGCAGCATCACATTTGGTTCACAGAGAGTGGGAGCGGAAAGCGAAGGTCCCTTCCACATCAGCTCCACTGTGGAGTCCCACGGTGTTCCCTGGCAGGGAGTGAGCGTCTCGTAGCTGCTTTTTTCCTTGAGAAACTACTTCTGTATTTCACACAAACACAATAAGGTTATTTGGAATTTGTGTATTCTGTGTGAAATACATCCACCTTATTTAAAAGCAAAGTTTCATCCTTACCCCATTATCAGTTTTTAAGATTTAAAATGTATATCAGGCCTGTGTGAGATGGCAAGCTGATGACAGGTCTAACAAGACAATGTTAGGGAAGAGGAGGGTTAAAGATAAAATGCTGGTTTTCTGTGTGTTTGACCCCATGCCGAGCTGTAACTTTTTGTTTCATGCTTTAATCTTTGATTGGTATCTCACTTGTTATTGTAACTTTGCCTAATTTTTCTCTCTCTTTTCTTTCCTTATGCTATATCTTCATATAAATACAAAAAGCACAGCAGTAAGCATGAAAACCAGCAAGATCAGAATGACTTCAGCTGGCTTACAGCAGGGGTGAATTTTCTCCCCTGCCACAGGCCGAGCAAAGGAGAGACAAGATGAGAGGGGTGCATTTCTTTAAAGTAATCAAATGCAGACTTCTCACATTCACACGGCTTTTCAGTCATCAAGGCCATGGTGTTTATCTGTCCGCTCTTTCTCACTCTCCGTTGCTCTCACGACTGATGCTTTGGTTTTCTTGAGACCTACTTTATGAAATGGTCGAGAGAGAGTTTTCTTGGTGCAATTCATTGATTAGGAAATTAATACTAGAGGCACAACTTTCTACAGGTTTTCGCGTTGCTTTGGAAAGCAGAAATGAAACTTTACACAAATGGCACAGTAGCATTGTAAAGCTACCTGGCAGCAGTAGTTTCCCAACTTGAAAGGAACACCAGCAGTGAATTAGGCCCTGAAGTGTAATGACCTGAATAGGAGAGGGAGAGCAAGCGCCCTTTGTATGCAAGCCAGGAACCGGTTGCCTTGACAGTCAGCGAAAGTCACATCAAAAGGCTGTTTGAAAACCCTGGCTTTTAGAAGCAAAGATGGGAAACAACATCTTCCTTTTCTAGCTCTGGAGTTGGGAGATAGAGGAAACAATCGCTATTGTATAGACAGAGAGTTATTTGAATTCTGCCTGCTACCTCTGTGCACCTGATCAAACAGCCGGGGGTTGAAAGGCTGATGCACCGTCGGGCTTCCTGCCTGATACGAGCGTGATAAAAATTGTTGCAGCTGAAACATCTAAGAGCACAAAGCTCAGAAAAAAACAGATCCCAGGGAGGGAAAGCGAGGCAACACAAAGAGAGCCCTAAGTTGGGACGCGGTCGTTCTGGCCTGCACAGGCTTCGGAGGAAGAGCAAGGGGGGGAGAGAAAATGGCTTTTCTCCAAATATGCCCTGGATGGGCTGTACACAAGCACTAAAGAAGACACACTTCCAGCCCCACCTTTTCTTTAATATAATCTTATCCCTCTACACTAGTACATCAGTCCCGTGTAGCCCTCTCCTATTAACAACACCCTCTCAGTCTGGGATCCTACTCTCCTACCTGCTGCTCTGGGATCCCTAACATACCCCAACCTCCCCCCTCGCTACAGTGGCTGGGATCCCTTATCTCACCTCTCTCCGCTTCACCCTTATTTTTCCCACATCAGCCCATGTTTCCTACTTTTTGTGCCTCGTACTGTCTCCTGCAGCCAGACCCAGGGTGCAGCCGTAGTGTTGGTGGCCTCCTGACTCAGGAGCAGGGTGGAGAACCCGGGTCTGTCAACTGTTGGCCTGCATGCAGGGGCTCACCAAGCAACTCAAGACAGGAGTTGCCACCAAAGTGGTACACGAAACCCTAGCACCCTATTAACCAGCCTTGGAGATATGAAAAACCCAACTGGACAGGCTTCTGGAAAACCTGCTGTGGGTGACCCTGCTAGGTGACCATGGGCTTGGGCTAGATGATCTCCTCAGGTCCCTTCCCACCTCAACCTTTCTGTGAGTAGGTAAGCACTGAGCTCCATGATGAGAGAGGCAAGAGTAGGAAATGAAACTAACCGCCCTGGTCAGAGTCATGAAGGTGGAGTTTGAACTACATCCCCGAGTACCAGGCTTGGTTTTTAACGACTTGAGCACATTTGCTGCCTAAACGACATCTCTGTGCAAACCTTGGTATCTTTTTCCTCTGAGAAAGGGCAGAGAGGAGAAAATATTACCTTCAGTAGGACACTTGGCCAAGGAGACCTCGCAGCAACCTAGGCTGCTGGGCAGCAGGAGTGCGGGAACTGATGGAGGGATGGGAAGTGGCGAGGACATGCATGGGGACAGGTGAAAAGCTGGAAGCAAAATTCCAGTTCAGCCAGTACGTACAGTCCTGACAGCTCTCGACAACGAAACATAAGCCAATACAGCGTCACCAGGGCAGCATGGGAAAGCCGTGCTACTGTCTCCGTCCATTAGGAAAATGAACTCTTAAACATTCCTGCTATGAAAAATATATCCATTGTAAAGTGCAAAGGAGCAATTTATTTCAGTAAAGGAGATGGAAATTCTATTTAAGGGATGGTATATTCATATCCCCATTATAATCTGCTCTCGGTAAAATAGATAAAATTACTGCGTTTTCACTGGGAATGTTGTCAAGACAACTTTTAGTGCAGCTATTCTGAGAAATTTGTAACACCGTGCAATTTAAAAAGACATGATTTAATATACTTCTACATTGTATCCACTTCTCAAGTCCTTTAGCTGGTGACGGAGCAATTTCAGCTTTACAGCAATTTCAATGTTGACAGCAGTTCTGATTGTGTGTTAGCAGCAATGTGAAATGCAGCGTGTGATGCCCAGTGGTTCCTGTCACCACTGGGGAGGGCCGCACTCTGCGTTTGCCCTATTCAGAGGCTGATGGAGACCCACGGCATGGCCAGCATCCATCAGGCTGACCTGGGCCACCAAAGGCCATTCAGCTGGTCGGCTTTGCAAAGCCAGCCTTACAGGGCCTGTCTACCCGTTTGTGGTGTTCTTTTGCTTTTGGTTTTCTTTTGATTTTTAAATCACTACGTTGGAGAGGGCATTTGAACACTTGAAAACTTCTCTTCAGCTGGAGCCGAAAAAGAACAGCTGTACAGAAACAGTGAGGGGATACGTTTGCCCTGGTGGCCTGGGGGCTTTGAAAGAGCTTTGCTTGACATAAGGAGTTTTGAACATATCTGATGGGAATTACATAGGATGAGCATGGTTCAGATATTAAATCATTGCGACTAAATGAGGCTGGATTAGACACAACTTTTTATGAATGCATATTAATAAACGGCAGCTTGGAAGCCTTACCCTGTTTGCGGTCACGCTGCTAGCGGCGTTAGCAGCCCTGTGAGCTCAGCCGTCAGGAAGGTGACTGAAATAACAGACAGCCTGGCTCAGATGGTCATTGTTATTAAGTCTGGTCCTTTAATTTTGCTCTCACATTTTCCTTCGCACAGTCTGGCAATTAAGCTGCTGTCCCGCTGACCCAAGTACGAGCCAGGGAATATACTAAGGCAAGGTAAGGTGCTGCTGTGCTGTGTAACTGCCGCACGCTAGGGACTGGACTGATAGTGCTGTTTTCATAAATACGCGTTGTCTCCCTAATCCTAATACTTCTCTGTCTTTAACAAACTGCGTCAGCGGATTCTTCGAACAAAGGGACAGATGTTTGTTGTCTTTCATAGCCCAGAGACAGATAACGTGGGAAAAAGAGAAGCTCTCCATCATTGGCGGAGGGGGAAAAAGGCAATATAAATGCAGGTTGTATAACACGAGTTTCCCCAGACATCTGTAGCCCCAAATTCACTTCTAGTACCGAATGTGGGACTGTGGCTAGTGGAGGAATACATTGCTCTTGCGTAAGGATGCTGGGAAGTCGCACAGGTGACCTGACCCTTTCTTTGCTGGGCTCTGGAAAGCTCACGTGAGTTTACAGCGTGCCCAGCCTGCGCATCGCCGTTGTGCCAGCAGGTCTCCTGCTGCTCCTGGGTCTGGCAAACCCATACACCTGGCAGAGTTTTCCCTTTACAACATAGGGGCATCTAGCTTAAGGACTATCGTAAGCTTTCTCTTCCTCGTTTTGCTACTTTGTACTATCTGGGTCCTGACCTCTTTCAAATTGGATTATCCTCTTATTCTTTCCGGTGCCCCTGGGATCAATGAAGTCCATGTAGTGTAAGTGATGGTGAGACTGTACTACAGAAGATTAAAGAAATGCAATGGGTTTTGCGTACAAAAATAAACAACCGGTCCAAGTAACAGTATGTGAGCCAGGATACAAAAAGCACAAGGCAAAAGCAGGTGGGGAAAAGAGTACCCCAAAGTGAAGAGAGGTAAAAGACAGAGGGAAGGGGGAAGATAAAGTAACAGAAATAGCAAGGATACCAGAAAACACCACACAAATACAGTGTGTCTGGCTAAGAGCAGTGATCTAGAAACCACAAGGAAGGGAACAAAAAGAGGGAAGACACCATGAAGTGAGGAGAATAGAAACCTTTAGGAAAACTGAGCAATAGAGAAACAAAGTTGAAAGCTGAGAGTGTGGGAGGCTTTTCCATAAAAAAAAAAAAAAAAACAAAAAACAAAACACCCAAACCAGAAAAATGTAATGAAATTGTGTGCTGCATTCATCCTGTTCAGACTCATTTTCTCAGCAGCAGTGATTACTGCAGCAACCAGCGATGGAGGAGCTCTCAAGGTCATCTCATCTGACTGCCTGCAGGGCAGAGAGCTTCTCAGAGCCAATAGTGTCTTTTATTTGCTTCCCCCGGCTTTTAATAACGCCTAAATATAAACTGAGCTGTTGGCAGTATAAGTTATGTTCTCTGTGAGCAGTAAAAGCATGTGTTAGATCCTGAAGATAAGGGGTACGGTGTGGCGGTGAGAGAGGCTGTAGGTTGCGGTAAGTGCATTAGGGAGGACAGACATTACAATGATCGCCTGTTTCTAGAGGGGCGATCCTGGTTTGTCTGTCCTTCCACAGTTCACTTGAGAAGACAGGCCCCAAGGTGCTCTGCAAATAAACCCGGCTCTGTCGTAGTGCCCAGGCCTCTAATGCGAGTCTAGACAAATTCCTCCATTTTCTGCTCTGCGGTTTTCTTTGACCGTGGGCTGCGCAGATAGAAATATGCACAGCTGCCTATGGTATGTTGTTGAATACACACCAGGATGCCTCGGACGTTCTGGCTCCGCTGCAGGTATTTCATTATATCAGTTTGAGAAACACTCATATAATGTAATATAATACAGCCCCGCTCTCATCATGCATCACTCTGCATGGAAAGTTAAACAACAGGAATGCTTAGGAGATCGTTAACGCCACAGAGCAAGTGGTCTTGCCTGAGAGGAGAAATAAAACTTCTAACAGTCCAGTGACTCAAAGGTTTAATGCAAGTTTGTTGAAAACTGGATAGGACCAACTTACTCGGAATCCAGTGGGAATGACGTGCCATGGCTGAACGCCGCGCAGAGTCCGTGGCCCGGCCGGCTCACTCTGCAGAGCTTTCAGCTTGGGTAATGGTGGTAAGCTTAGGTGTTTTTTTTTCTTGGTTGTCCTGTAAGTGCACCACTCACTGCCCTGAAATGCATTTTGGAAGTTTCCAAAGTAAGGTAGAAATAGATATAACCATGGTTTAGATTTTTCCTTCTAAAAGTAGGCACATAATTGCATTTTCTGGGCTTCCTGTTTGCTTGGGCAATAGAAACATCTGGATCAGAGCATGGCATTTAGTCATGTACTTCACTAGATGCAGTACATCAAACATTGCCTAACAAGACTGATCTTTTGTATGGGAACATTGCTAAATATAACTCAGCTTCTGTCGTTCTCCACAGCACGACACGAGTAGCTCCATATCAGCTGGATATCCACAAAACGCAGAGGCAGAGAAAGGAGACCCCATGCGAGGGCAGATCTCTCCCCGGGCCCGTCCCCAAAAGGGAGGAGGGCGGGAGAGCCTGTGTGAGGATGTCAAGACACAGGATCGAAACCAGGCACACACGGCAGGTGCTTGCTTGGGTGCGGTGCTTTGGCAGCTCAGCTATCATTTTTAACAGCCCCCAGGAGGGTGGCACCCCCACGTCAGCCTCTGCGGCCCAGGCCAGGAGCAGAGGACGGCGGGAGGGGACCCCTCTGCTCAGGGGTGGCTTCACCGCCTACAGCCCTTTCCCCTGGCCTGCAGGCGCTGAGACATCTCCTGTGCCCCAGTGGAGGCAGAGGGACAGGGACCAGTGTCCACGTGTCCCAACATCGGCAACCGGCAGCACGGACGTCTGTGCCTGAGCTGCTCAGGCTGTGCTCTCCTTACAGCCAGCAGACACAGAGCCAATATAACGAATCAGGCTAGGCTCCCCTCCGTCTCATCCTGGAATCGATGTCTGAAATTGTTCAGATGAAGGAACCACTGGACATGCATTTATCTCCTGAGTGACAGTGTAGAGAAGTAAAAGGGTCTGGGCTCCTCTGTCTCCTACAAAGGAGTCCAGATCAGCTGTAACTGTGTATATTGTGGATGTCTTTAAGTTATGTGATGCCAAATGCTTTGTCTGCTCAGCTATAGCTCATGGGCCCGCTGATCACCACCCACAAATTTAAATCAGACGCCCTCTTTCTAGCCAGGACAGCCAAGAAGTGAGTGAAGGAATGCAGGAGCTTGGCACAGGATCCACAGGCAAAACAGTCCTCACTAGGGACCCCTCAGAAATGGGAGGAGAAAGTCTTTGTTTTTTTCTGGAGGAGAGGAAAGTCAGAGCGCAGGGTTCTCCCTTCCTCTCCCTGGTTTTGCTGCAAAGTAGGAGATGTAGGGGAAAAAAAAAAAATGTTTATTCCTGTAGGCCACAGGTTAGTCAATACATTGAATCATAGAATCACAGAATGGTTTAGGTTGGAAGGGACCTTGAAGATCATCGAGTTCCAACCCCCCTGCCATAGGCAGGGACACCTCCCACCAGACCAGGTTGCCCAAGGCCACGTCCAGCCTGGCCTCGAACACCTCCAGGGACGGGGCTTCAACAACCTCTCTGGGCAACCTGTGCCAGTGCCTCACTACCCTTAAAGTGAAAAACTTCTTCCTAATGTTTAATCTAAACCTGCCCTCTTCCAGCTTAAAGCCATTCCCCCTCGTCCTATCACTACATGCCCTTGTAAAAAGTCCTTCCCCAGCTCTCCTGTAGGCCCCCTTTAGGTACTGGAAAGCTGCAATAAGATGTCCTCGGAGCCTTCTCTTCTCCAGGCTGAACAGCCCCAACTCTCTCAGCCTCTCCTCATAGGAGAGGGGCTCCAGCCGTCGGATCATCCTCGTGGCTCTCCTCTGGACGCGCTCCAGCAGGTCCATGTCCTTCTTATGTTGGGGACTCCAGAGCTGAATGCAGTACTCCAGGTGGGGTCTCACGAGAGCAGAGTAGAGGGGCAGAATCACCTCCCTTGACCTGCTGGCCACACTTCTTTTGATGCAGCCCAGGATACGGTTGGCCTTCTGGGCTGCGATCGCACATTGCTGGCTCATGTTGAGCTTCTCGTCAATCAGCACCCCCAGGTCCTTCTCCACAGGGCTGCTCTCCAGCCATTCCCCGCCGAGCCTGTATTTGTGCTTGGGATTGCCCCGACCCAGATGTAGGACCTTGCACTTGGCCTTGTTGAACTGCATGAGGTTGGCTTGGGCCCACCTCTCCAGCCTGTCCAGGTCCCTCTGGATGGCATCCCTCCCCTCCAGCGTGAACCTGAGGTGCAGCTGACAAGGCTCTGTATGGGTAAACCAGATGTGAAACACCCAGCTCATGAGATAAGCATTTGTTTAGATACTTACTTTGTTTTCTGAGGGCGCTCAGGAAGCATCACTGGGTTTGTGTTGCCTTAATCCTCAGCTCCCTTCCTTCTGGTTCAGATTGCGGCTCGCTAACCCCAACACTGCACACCCCCAAGACCTTTTTTTGATTTATTATCAGGCTGGGGAGAATCTCAAATGTAGAAATTAGTCCACTGCGCATTAAGTGAGTTTCCTACGTAAAGCATGGTGCATTAAGACTTGTTACTGTGTCACTGCTTTCTGAAAGCAGCTAAAATGAAGCTCAAAACTGCTTCACATATTTTCAGCAGGAAATCATAAATCTTCCCCGTCGTTTTGGCAGCCCTCTTCCTCCTCTGCCCTCCCATGAAATTCTGTTTTCTAAGCTGATTTCCATGGTTTATTTCACTGTGAACCTGACTTGCTACCGCTACTGGTTTCATGTATTTTACCATCCCACAGGAAAAGAAGCAGGGAAGTTGTGTTTTTCCCTCCCTCCGAACGCGGAGCAGTTATGCCAGTGTTGGAGGAGAAGCGTGGTGTCCTCTTGTATCACCCCTCAGGACTGAGGGCTCCTTGGAAGGCAGGTCTCTTACTAAAGTTTTGTGACCCCAGTGAGTGTAGACCAGCGTAGATCTGTCGGGTAGACTTTCTCGGGCCCGTCCTGGGCTGGGCACGTACTGCACGATCTCCAGCAAATGAACCTGATGATGCTTCTCTCCCCTTGGTCAGTCCTGGTCAGTGAGTTCCCGGCATCTTCTCTGTGCCGGGGGTGACTGAGGACAGCACTGACTGTACAACGTGAGGGTCAGCTCTCTGCCCCTTCCTTCCCCTTGCTATTAATGAAGAAGTGGAAGCGGAGCAGAGCTGGTGTCTTCTCGTTCACCACGAGATGGTGGTAAACGCTAGCGCTGGGCCGGTGCTGGAGCATCCCACCGCCTTCCCTTTCCCTTCCCTTGGCAAAACCCTGCCGGAGCGACAGATTTATGCTGGGCATCCGCAAATGCTGGCAACGCACTCTATAGCCTAATTTTCTCTCCTTCCGACCCCTTCACCTATTCATGTTATAGTCCCTACCCTGGATGTTCGGACTCATCCTCCCTATTTGCCCCTTGTTCCCAGTGCTGCTGTTCTCCGTGCTACTAGAGTTCGGGGTGCGCTGCCGAGGTCCCTTCCAGCCTTGTTTCGCACACGCGCTGTCTCTCGTCACGCAGGGAGGGAAAGATGGCAGCTCTCCCCTGTGTCTGCACCGGGGCTTTGCTGGGGGCAACGCGGGATTATCTGCAAAGAGCAGGCAAAGAGACAGCCCCGGCTCCCCAGCACTCCGGCACGGGACTCCTCAGGGAATACCTGTCTTATGGAAAGCGCCTTCTTAATATGCATTGACTACCGTAGTGTAGCCACCGTGTTACAAAAGCTGTGCCGGCAGGACAGCTCAGGGTTGAAGCTTCATAAACCACACAGAAAGATCCAGGGTTGACCTTCTCACCGCAGTGAAAACTAGTATGTCCCTTCTGCATTTGCAATTTAATGTGGAAAAACAGGGAATAATGGCAAAAAAAACACCCAAACCCAGTCCTTACACCCAAACACACATGCACTCCTCGGTATGTCAGTGTGCCCTGCTGCGGGCACGCGAGGTGCACGCTGGCCAGGGTCCCACGGGCAGACGCCACGAGGTGCACTGCCGCAGTCCCGCAGCGTGCTCGGCATCGTCGCGTGCTTGCTGCCCAATAACAAATACCCCCTTCCAACTCCAACCCCCTTGGCTTATAAACTGTAACGTCTCCTCCGGTCTTTCTGCGTAGGAGCTTCGCCCATGTAAGAATTTGGTGTGAAACGTTTCAAAAAACGTGGACCACTGCAGGGGCCCGGGGGGGATGGAGAGCAGGATGAGACATCCAGCCCCGGGCTCCTGCCTCCAGAGGGGGCTGAGCTTGCAGGGACGGGGTGTCACCCGCTGGTGACTGTGGGTGGCTTGCTGAGAGGGCAGGCGAGTTGGAGTTCATTTGCACAGGGAAAAGTAGCTGGTACCCCCGTGCTCATTGCTGCGGCCTGGGCGGTGATGACTTCAGAGGTGACACAATGCAACTTTCCCGTGGCAGAGGAGCCCCACGGGACTGCGCTAGCCGAGCGCCTCGGGAGTGGATATGACCAAGGGGAGGATCGTGTCAGGCGACCTGTAAGACAGCATCCACGCCGCATGTGTCAGCTGCGCCCAAATCCCGGGGTTTAATCCAAGATGCCGGCGGAGCCACTGCTGTTGTGAACAAATTAGGTCCTAACAAACACTGGACAAGCTGCTGGGCTCGTACGTGCTGCCTCCTGACCGAGGCCTCTGCTGTTTGCCTGAAGCTGCTCCTTGGCTCTGCTCCTCTGCAAACTCGACAGAGTGACTTAGATGGCAGGTGGTGTAAGAGGACCTCTTCGATCCAGCAGAGAGAGGGACGTGAGACTTGGCAGAGCGCTGGGGTCTTACAGCTCTGCCTCTCACAACCGGCTCGCACAGCATAAAGATGCAAACTCCAGCTGTCCTGGCAGGCCGGCCGCTTGTCTTAGGGGCTACGGAGGATGCTGAAACCCCAAAAAGGAGCCCCGTGAGCCTGAACATACGAGCGACGTGGATGTTGCTGAACTCGCAGTACTGACATACTGTACGACTGTGGAACTGTGCGCTGCAGGGTCCACTTAATGACAGAAATCTTTTCTTCTTTTTAATTAAGGGCTGCATTCTTCCCCCAGCCTGAAGTCTCATGTTTCTAATGCATTTTATAATCAAACTATCAAACTTCTTCCGGGCAGAAGTTAGTAATATCAGCCAGCCAGTTTGGTTATAGCACCACTGACCTCACCTGGGTGGCAGGACTGGTTCTGAGCACTGGAGAGGCATCAGTGCTGGACGATGAAAGTATACCCAGGAACAGCTGTTAGAAATTAATACTCAGTGAGCAAAATACAGTATTTACTGGCACAAGGAAGAAAAACACTTAGATATTCTGTACATGACTTAGCT
Source organism: Pluvialis apricaria (assembly GCA_017639485.1). Taxonomy (NCBI): domain Eukaryota; kingdom Metazoa; phylum Chordata; class Aves; order Charadriiformes; family Charadriidae; genus Pluvialis; species Pluvialis apricaria. The sequence goes on from CM030009.1 coordinate 103,589,582, forward strand.
CCTCTCTGCTTCAGCCCTTTGGTTTAGTTAAACCTTTGCAACCTCATTTGTGTAGCCAAGCTGTCTTGGCATGTTATCGGGTTTGGCTCAAGTAGCCAAACTTCATTACATGGAAAGCAGCATCTGAGATATGTGCAGCCATAAAATGGAGTCACTGAAGACACCCAGTTAAAAACAAAGACCAAGCCAAATCTGGTCCAAACCACAACCGATCCCACATCACTCCTCAAGTCCGAATTTTCTCAGAGTTCAAGGCTGAGGGGGGCAAAGATGCAAGTTACGTACATGGCTGGTAGCGCAACCTGGGGTAGGACTGCCCAACACAACTTGCTGTCCCGATCCTGGGTTTATTTTGCCTAATCAGCATATATTTACGCCAAAGCTTTCCTTGCCAGGTGTGTGTTGAAGGCTGGGGTTTTCTTCAAAGTTTTCAGCCAAAACAGTTCCACATTTCTGAGGGCATCCTTTTTCCTTAATCTAACCACGGCCAAGTTTAAGGCAAACAAAAGCCCACATCCCCCTCCCAATACTCTGGCAATCTCCTTCGAAGAGCTGTGGTGCTTTTCTTATTGGAAGAGGGACTTGGAACTGGACAAAAAAGTAACCTTATTGCTGAGAGGGACTTTTTCTGATCTCAGTGAAAAGTCTGTCCCACATTGGCCAATTCATAAGGCTTTGGAAAAAACCCAACCCAGCTGCAGCTCACACGTGCTCACCAGAGGCCAGCTAGAGCTTGCAGGCTTCGTTCTCTGGTGAGTTCATGAGCATGGGACATGCTCCAGGGCCCGGAGCAGGACTTCCCTAGCAATTGCAATTCCTAACTTCTTCAGGCCAGAGCAGCTCTAAATCCAAACACTTGGGAGTCGAAAGCATGGAATTTCAATTTTTTTTTCACCTGTTTTTTTCCAGGCTACGTGAAGGACGTCAGCTGAACTGGATTCAGAGGAGATGAGACGTGCAAGAGGAGAAGATATTTTGGAAAAGCAGACTCGGAGCAGACAGAACAAACCGTGGCAGAGAGCTGGGGGGACCCAAAGTGTGTGGAGACTGGGGGGAAATCGGAGGATGGAGAAGAGACTGATCCGTGGCAAAGCACGGATTCTGGCAAGGCAATGGCGCACAGGGAAAAGGTGTGAGGGATCTCATTTCGGCCCCTCTTTGCACATTATTCTGAGCTCACTTAGCAACACTTGAGCTCACTCAGGTGGCTTTCCCGTACCTTACTGACTGTACGTCAAATAAAGCTGATACGAAGACAGAATCACACATTTCCTCCTGATACTGTCACGGTGGATGTAATAAAAAAAGCTCCAAAATGTCACAAAATGAAGTGCTCATTGAACACCCCCAAAATGCAAGGAAGAGCAATACCATTGTATTACAAACAGAAAACCAGAGCCTGGAAGTATTTCCTGATTATTCAATCTAAGAAGTACAGTTGCCCTATCGGGATACTGCTGTATAGGGGTGTGTGGATGAGCTTTATATGTTCCTGTTGCCTTCTACAGCAGATGCAAGTCCTAAATTCTTCTGCAAACTAGGCTTAATTTAAGTGAGGCATCTAAGGAATAAGGGGTGCAAAACTTACAACTGTGTGTGGAAGAATCTGGCCTGAGCTGAGGAAGAAGGGAGAGGTGAGAAGCTGCAGACCCTTATCCAATTATTCTACGGTATCATTTGATAGAAAAGTTATGCCAAATTTTGAGGGCTTGGGAGCACTCCGTCCTTTCCGGGATGTCATAAAATTTGGAGAGTTTTTCTTCTAAAGCTTAAAATTTGTCCTACTAAAAAAAAAACCCCAAACAAACAAACAAACAAAACCAAAAAAGGAACGTAAAGTCCCTATTTACTTCAGCTGGGCCTGGTCTGGCCCCTGGAGACGCTGCCTCCGCCGTGCACACTGTGTACGCCCAGCGGCGCTGCCAGCGCCCACCACTTGCTCTGAGATTGCCTGGTCAGATGGGCATTTTGTCACCTCCCCGTGACTGCAGCTCCACCGTTTGGCTCGAGTTCCCATTCCCACCTTCTGCAAGGGCTTGTTGATGGGTCCCGTAGTTTTTATCACTGTGACCAGCGTTCTTGGCAACGGGACGTGTGCCTGCTCACACCTTTGCTTTTATACACGTTTTGCTGCCAAAAATAATTGTTGGGTTTAAACCAGCTCTGAAAGCATCAGCCGGCTTTCCAAAGGGATGCAGAGGACAAGCCAGCGACAGCAGCCACTTGGCATTTCCAACCCTGCAGTGCAAAAGGGGATGTGCTTTAAGTATTGCGACTTCTTGAATCTCTTGTTATCTTGTCACAGAACAGGAGTACAATTGAGAGAATCAGGATATGTCTACACAGTCTCTTATTACTGTTTAAACATGGAAAACAATACCATATCCTGTACTGGCAGTGGTACTATTCGCTATGCAAAATTATCTGTCAGCTGTTTGGAATGCCTTTCCTTTTCTGGACAAGAAAACCACTATTTCTTCGGCAACTTCTACTTCTCTGTCTTTTTAAACAGCAGTGGGGATTATGTTAGTCATCTATATTTATTTCTCTCTTGTTAGAAAAGCAGGTGGGCCTTTGACTGCAGGCGAGTCCTATCTACACATGCGTGATTCCTGAAAGAAGCAGTTCTGTATCTTAATTTATCCTCCCCAGCTATAAAAAACTGTTTTTTAAGAATCTTTTCAACATTCATCAGTACATGACCACACTAATGCAATCCTTTGTGGTCAACAGGAATTTACTAAAGCACCTTGATGTCAAACCAACGTCTTGTATACCTTGTGTGACAAGAAGCGAAGACTTCATAGTTTACAGAGGCCAAAAAGTGCTCATAGATTATACAGACTAGGGGCAAATTTTTATAGTCTCTTTATCACACAAGACTTTAAAAGACTCAGGAAACTGCTGTAAAGGCAATGCCATTTTCTGGATCTGTAATGGTTCTGCTAAAAGTGCAACGTTAGACTATAGGACATGTAAATGGCTGCTAAACCATAAGCAAAAACCTTAACAAGGGACGGTTATGCATACAGCATGAAAAGTAATTTAACTTAATACCTCCAGTTCAGATTTCAGCCTTGAGAACTCTGCATATTCTTTTATTTGTGCCTAACGATGTACAGCATTTGATACGTTTTGGGATCATTATAGTGTTAACTCTCCCATCTTGGCCAACTGCAAATTAAATTCTCTCTAGCTCCATTTCCCCTGTGGTCCCAACTGGATGAAATAGTTGCACAGCCGAGTCAGGCCAGGGGCTGGCTGCATCCAAAACTTCAAAATTGCTTTGGCAATTTCAGCCTTTGTGGGCGTTGCTGATGGGGAAGGATGGTCTTGGTGTGGAGAGCGTGAGACCAAAACGGGCGGCATGGCGACAACGTCTGCTGGCCCCCATGCCGCTCCAGGCTCACTCCTAACAAAGACACTTCAAATATACAGCACTTTTAGGGCAGAACCCTTCCCCGTTTTCTCATATTGTAACTGCAGCCTGGAGGCTACAACTACAGGCACACTGGTGTGGGCGTGCAGGGTCACCTCTGATTCTACCTTGTCCCCAGGGTCACCTATTTTTGGGTGCAGAATGCCCCAGGGCTGAAGCTGAAGGCAGAAAGCTGCGTACCCAGCTGATGCCTTCAGCACCGGTTACAGCCATGTTGGCCCTATAAATCTTGAAATCTTTTCCGACCTTTGCCAGAGCAGCCAAAAGAGGTGAAAAGTTGTGCTACCCCAAATAGCTTGGCATGTGTCCCTGAGGAGATGGGGTGGTGGCAGAAGTACCGTAGCTGTGGTCTTCCTCAGGTTGGGAGATGTTGAGACTGTATCTCCTACTTCCCAGCCCAGTGACCGGGCTTTGATTGCCCTGAAGTAGGCATTGTTCTCCAACTCGTTGCCTGTCCATGCATCAAAGCATGAGTGAGCCCCAGCCCACCTTTTGGAGGGACCCTCTGGAGAGAACATCAGGTCCTGGACACTTTGCAAACAAGCCAGGTGGGTTTTAGGACCTTCCTCTCTCCGAAACCCTTTGTACTGGCAGCCCGTGGTGATGCCTGCCTCAGTCTATGGTGGTGGGACTGGGATTTGAGGGGCCCGTTTATTGCAGAGGCTTTGTGGGAAGCCTGGCAGCTCAGACCAGCAGCTCCGGCTGCCGCTGCACGGCCAGAGGACCGACAGCAACTTCTGCCCTTGAACATCTGTGTACGCTGTAGCTATCTCTGAGCCAGTTGGGCAAACAGGTTGAAATGGCTCCGGTTCGAATTAGTCATGGCAGGGAACACAAACAGAGGCATCAAAATGTCCTTCGAAAACTGAGTTCCCACACAAGATGAAAGGGAGACAGAACGGCTGTGAAATAGTTTGTACAAGCGTAACTAATGAAGTTTTCGCATTACAAATACGAGCCAGGAACAAGTCATTATTTTCCAGGGTAGCTTCTAGGCTTCACATTTACTTACAGCCGTGCAAACTGTCCGTCAGGGGAAGAGCACGCTCTGGCAGAAGCTGGAGGGAGATCCATCTTGGGTGTCCAATCCAGACTTACCAATAACCCCTCTCTGAACAGCAACATCTACTTCCAGTCCCCCAGCAACAGACCCCAGCCTCTCCACTAGCATTTGCCCACCAAATGCCAGTCCTCAAAAGAAGAATGTAGCTTGGAGGTGGGTACTTTGGGTCCAGGAGGAGAATGGAGGAAACCCGAGATTCACATCAGTGTCTGAAAAGTGTTGAGGGACTTCTCGTTTGCCCAGTGATAGGACAAGAGATAACGGGCACAAACTTGAGCATAGGAAGTTCCATCTCAACATGAGGAGGAACTTCTTTACTCTGAGGGTGGCAGAGCACTGGAAGAGGCTGCCCAGAGAGGTTGTGGAGTCTCCCACAATGGAGACGTTCAAAATCCACCTGGACGCCGTCCTGTGCAACTGCTGTAGGTGTCCCTGCTGTGGCAGGGGGTTGGACTAGATGATCTCCAGAGGTGCCTCCCAACCCTGACCATTCTGTGATTCTGTGAAAAGAGCAGTCAGTCAGTGCAGGGTAGGGCTGCAGATCTGTGACTGAAAGAGGAGAGGTAGGAGAAATATTCACCACGCCGACAGGGAAATTGGTCCCTACACGGAAAACAAATCTGCCCTGGAATCAATCAGATGTGGTCGTGCCTGACTGGAGCTGATGTTTCTAATCTTTTTTTGTATTAGATTATTGTTGCTATTCCTTCTCTGGACTTGCTCTGTGTTTTGTTTTAGTTCCATGACTTTTGCCATTACACAAACTAAATTTTATTTTTTTGTCTTATGCCTAGCAAATTGTGCAACACGCTTCACTGGAACCACGGAGCTCCAAACTGATGAGACGGGCAAGAACATGAAACAGATGAGGAAAGGAGAAACCCCATTGTGTTCATTTCAAGCCCTGTCATCAGAGCCACTCACTAAAATGTGACCTAGAACTGCAGGTTAGGACCAAACTGTGTTTTCCACATTTACAAAGGAAAAGCCTTTATAAAGCAGGTGCTTGAACGTATTAACTGGGTTTCCATTGCCCTTCTGGGCGTGGTTGAAACTTCTGCCATCAAAAGTGTTTTTTTATTTGGAGGTGTGGAGGGGAGAAGTCTCTCCCTTCATTTTTAACACCAAGCCAAAAATACCAAACCTGCTCCTGGTCCCCTTCGTTATCCAATCCTAAAACAGTTACCTCTCTCTCCCCCAAAGTGGGTATATATATTCTATGCATGCTAAAAGGCCAAAATAATCAGGAGCCAATTTTTAATTACTAAAAAAACAGCTTTACAGGTATGCTACACTCTACTGAAGGGAGAAACCCCAAGTATTAACACTGAGAAATGCTTCAGAGGAGTCAGCAGAAGAGTGCAGCAGACCCGGGGCAGCTCCACAGCCAGGACCAGGCACGGAGCTTCAGAGCACTCGCCGATTCTGGCCGCTCTCTCTTGTCTTTCCCGAGTGATCGCCCCTCCCGCGTCCTAATCAGTCCTTCTTCCCTGTAGCATCACTCACGTGCTTTCGTTTTCTGTCTCACTTCTCTTTTTGTGTTCTCCATTATTTCAGTTAATGCTTCCTTACTAGCCCAATTCCTTCCACAAAAGTAAACACAAGAATGACACCGTGGAACTAGCACACAGTGCGGGTGTCGCCAACTACAAACGGTTTACATATAGTTTATGCATATGAAGAGAGCAGTACTTGCGTGAAGGCAAATTGGTTTTTTTATCAGATCTACTGATACGGCTGGAAAATAAGTTTTTGAGCGTACAGGTCCCCCTCAGATTTAATATGTCACTAAAACCTGGGTGGCATATGTTACTGAGAAATACTCCATGTATTTGTTTGCAATACCTCCGCCCACCCCCTGGGTCCGTCCACTCTGCCAGTGGTGTCTGTGCACGGCTCGTCGCCGCGGAGCCCCACTCCTGGCCACAACTGCGCTACTGCACGTTAACGGCATTACTAACGAGCAACGAGCGGTGCCGGCGTTCCCCAGTGAAAAGCTGTTCCAATCCGACCGGCCTGGCCGTGTGTTGCGTTGGAACGAGCACAAACCAATTCTAACACATTTTAGCTGCGTGGAAGAAAAAAAAAAGAAAAAAAAAGACAAAGCTGTTTTCTTCTCATTGACTGCTTCTCACACAAATCCTTCTGCCAAGGACTTAACCACACTCGTAGCCTTTTTGTAAGCAGTTCCTGTTAAGCAAGTTACAAACATGAAAGTGCAGAAAAAATAGAACAAGTAGACAGGACAGAAAAGTTGAATGAGCATTGGCTCTTCTTATTTTAATGAAGAAATATTTCAAGTTAATATCAGTGCATATTTAGAAATAGCATGTGATACTCCCAACGTCAAATACATCAGCAAATTACAGTTTCAAAACTTTATAAATTAATGGCAAGGGAAAAAAAAATAATTAAGATTAACATAGAGAATAAGGTTCAAAATAAACATCCTGTTTGTTTGTAGCACTGCGTCAATTATATTCCTGGTACTTAAACAGCAAGAGAGATCCAGTATTTCGTGGTAATTAGGCTCTCCAAAATAGCAGTTATTTTTCTATGAATAAATTAAGCAGTTTGCATTTATTTTTGATGTATAATTAAATGTTATTCTTAGCTGTTACAAAGAAATTTAGTCATGTCAGAGTAAAATTTCATTCCATGACTGAAAAATCACGCTAACCGAGGAACGCTGCCTTCTGGTTATACCCACTGGAAGCAGTCAGCTGCAAATAGGAAGAACTACATGTGAGCACATTTGGCTGTTACATAAAATAGTTTGTTCTTTTTTTTTTTTTTCTGGTTTCACAGCCTCATAACAATACTGTTTTTCAACATTGTTCCCAGTCATTGTTTTTAAAATGGTTCATCAACATATCCTGAATCAATCACTGATATAAATAACTCCAGTGACAAAATCCATTATGGAAGGACACAGAACTGCAAACTGAATGTTGTACCGAATGATTTTAAGGTGGAACTGTAATTACTCTATAAAATACTGTAAAAAAAACCCCACACAGTAAGAGCAGTATCTTTAATTAACTGGCAACGGTGGAATCTGAAAACTGAGTTATAATTTTAAGAGACATTTAACTCACGATGGACTCTAACGCAAGACAAATTGTACTGAAGCTAAAAAGAGATGCACATTTAAAGCTTGCAAGTGTGATATAAAAATATTCTCTAGCTCTTTCATTTTGATACAGGGAATCTAATTCCCTAATGGAAGAAGATAAAGTACATCCGCTCTCCTACCCCATTGCTGTACATACAGACTTGATATCAGGAAACGGTGTTTCCCCAACAAAAATACCAGCCATGGGAATCGCAGACTTTTTAGTAGTAAGGGTTTGCTGATTCTGCTTTTTGAAGTGTATTTTCAAGCAGGTGAAACACTGATAGGATATGCATTTCTTTCACTACTAGTCTGTTGTGCAAATCGTATACATCAACCCCGTAACTTCAATCCAAGTGCAGTCTGCATCGCCTAGAACGATTTGAGAATCTAGTGTGATATTACAGCACGGAGATGAGTGCCAGATTACGAAACATCAGGCTAAATCAGATTAGTAGGAAAAGGCACACGCTTCGGATTTAGCAGGAACATCTGAAGGTTCCTCGTTACCATACCCTTATGCTCCCAAACGACAGTTTGCTTCCAGAAGTTCCAGAGGTAACAGGAAACTTCTGAGCGTTCACCGCTGCTTATGGCACGTACACACGAAAGGTCTGTGAGGCTCAGCTGAAACTCTTGAGGCGCCAGGGATAACGCAGACACACAAGGTAGGCTACAGTCTGGTTAGGCCAGAAACAAAAACTTAACATTTCATTATACTGCATACATTCCTCTTATGCACAACTACAGGGTGCGCAAAATAAGCTGTTTGCTCAGTAAAATTTAATGTTTTGCATATGTAAAATAATCAGCTAATGCTGCAATATAATCAAAAATCATGCACTAGATAAACAGAGCTTCTTCCCCATGAACAGTAGTTCTCAGGAACATTTTATTCTGCTTCAGGTAACGTCTCATGACTTGCTAGCTTACGTAGTCCCTTTTAAAGAACATAGTATTTAGCTAAAACTGAAAAGCAAAATTAAAAAAAAAAGAAAGAAAAAAGTTCTGATTTTAGTTGCGATACAGCTGGGATTGGTGCATTGCAGCAGCTCAGTTGCATCTAAGAGTAACGAAAATTCAACATGAATATCAGAAGAATAAATATATACCCTAAATTAATCTCTGTAAATACATTCACCGGTCCACTTAAGACACCCTTATGCATAACTCGTACTTCATCGAATCTGCATTTAGAGATGGATATTAGTTCATGGGGAAAGCAATTTATCATATGACTCGGTTTATCTGTCATTATTCCAGCAAAAATCAGTAGCAAATTTGAAAATCTACATTTATTTTCCCCAGACCAACCACACAGAGGCTTAAGTCACAAATTCTATTATTTCCGCTGTTTGATCAATAAGGCTTTATTTACACTTTTTTTACTATAAAGTCAGGAAAAAGTTTGGTGCAATGTGCAAGAAAAGACTGCACATTTCACTGATTGGAGACTAACATCTGCTTATGGTTTAATGCTAACCCACAGGCAGCCAATTAAAGTCCCATATATCCATGTTTTTACATAAAGTTTCCTTCCAGATTCTGTCAGAAGCATACTAGCAGTCAGGCCACCTAAAAACAGCAAAGATGGCAAGGTTTTCTTGAGGCTTAGTTTGGAATGAACACTTTTTCCAGGAAACTTATTTCTTCTTTTAGAATCCTTCGCATCATAAAACTCTATTAGTAACCTAAAAGCAGACAAAAGGAGATGGTCAAAGTTATGCATTAGCATAAGAAGTTTTAAGCAACTTACTTTCATCCAATAACTGCTTCTAATCACACATTATTTAACAAATGATTTACCAATACATAGCAGCTTATCTGTAACAAGTTTAAGCAATCAGTATGCCTTAAGAATATGAAGCATTCAAAGTAACATTGCACGTCAGGGTACTCAACCTGAACCCTTGGGAGCAACAAAAGCAGATTTTCCAAAGGGACCAATTTTAACACTGAATATAAAAGTTGAAAAAAACCTGCGTCATTCAGCATTTAGCAAATAAGCCCAGAGTACTGGGAAATATCGTAGGACAAAATAGCACAGAGTTATTGAACACTTAAGGCAGGGTGGTATTATCTTCATGAAATAAACTCGTAACAAACATGCAAGGGTAAAATGCTACACCATAGGTTTAGTAGGTTTTGGGTTTTTTTTCTCCTATTTTTGAAAACCAGTAATAAATGGATTCAAAAATTCTGAGGTTTTGGTTTAAGTATCTCTAAAGTTGCCTGACAGACTGCTTTGGTCCCAGGAAAGATGTTCCAGTCAACAGGAGTCTCCAATGAGACACAGATGATCAGAGTTCAGTTTTGCTGGTCTTCACCAGAAGACTACCTGTGGGCCACTGGACAGCCTTTTATTTTACTTGTCTATAAAATGAAATTCAGACTTTCTTGCTTCTCAAAAGTGAAGAAAAGAAAAATAACTCAGCAATCCTGAACTTGTAAGACACTTCAGTAATAGCACCATGTTTATAGACAGGCATGTTAACTTTTAGGTGGATTCAAAGATCACAGGACAAATGAATCAATTTTTACTTCCATGGAGTGTAAGACTGGCAGAACTATTTTAAAGCAGGACGTATCTGAAGAACCAGGGAAACTTCTAACTCATAGGAATGTATTCAGGGATTTAGAAGGTGAACAGATTTAGCTCCCTTAAGTTGGACTTCAGACGTGGCAAATTAAACCATCATCTCTCAAACAATACTTAAATCTCACATTTAGGCATGAGGTCCCCCAGGATCTGTTGTATATGTTCACTAGCGACCTTATCTGGAGATGCTGGAGGGAGCCAGGCACTTTGTTTCTGCCATGATTCAAAGATGGACAGATAACGCTTCTTCCCCTTATTTCCCCAGTGAAGGTAGGGAACTCAGGGGTACTTGTGTTTCTATCCAGTCACTGTCTGATGGAAGATGCATAAACAGTTCTGGCAGAAGAGATTAGATCAAGACCCGTCCTTTTCTAACTCTAACACTAATTATGAGGCTACAATCAAACTCCTTTTGCTTGCTTGCCTACCTCGGGCATCTTACATTCCACGGCTGTGCGTAACTCAGTTTCAAGAAGATAAATGCAGAGTATTCAGATGAATATGAGTCTTGCCTGAAACACGGATTCACAGCTCTTCAGTCTAAGGAAGGTCTAAAACTCAGGAATCTCAATCTCCTGAGCAAAGCTTTAACCACAAAGGTATTACACAAAATACAGGAGTACCAACACCGCCTCTCTTCAGAGAGCCCTACTGCCTGCACTGCCGGTAACACACAAATCATGGGTACCTCTGTTAATATAACAGAAGGAAGACACCTTATTTAAACAGAAAGTTCTACGTATTGCTACTCACTTATCCTTTATTTCAAAACGTTCATGAAGCCACCTTCTCATATACATCTGCTCTTCCGGAATGTCCTTCAGTTCAATCCGATCAATGAAAATATGAACTCTTGGGCATTCCTTGCAAAGAAACTCTAAAGAGAGAGCAAAACAACAGGACCAAGTTACAGAAACACTGTAGGGCATTTATTTGTCTAAAATACGCTGAAAAACTGACCTCATAGCTGTGAGTGCCTTGGAAGCCTAACTTCAGTTTTCAAAGGCCTCCCTTCTTTATGTTTGGATCCCGAGCACTTCACTGAACTCAGAAGCCATCCGGCCTACATGTTTTTGAAAAGGTGGCCCATTATCACATGCGGCGTGGAAACATTGTCCTAAAATGCACCCTGCTAACTATAAAATGCTGTGCTTGAAGATGTTACACTTCTATGTCAGCAGCAATCTACTCATTCTGTAGTGCGGGATGCAGTAACTTCAATGTCATCAAATCATCCAGCCCGCAATTTTGAATAAAGTTACTAATCCTCTTTGCTTGCCCTTTTAAAAATCTAAATTTTGTTTGCTCCAGGATGACAAAATCTGAATTATAGTGATTTCCCAAAGAATCTCCAGGAGGAAGTGCATTTCAGCCTAAGTAATAATCTATAATTAAGAAGTGTAATAGGGCAAAAGACTCAGAACAAAATACTGCTTTCCATTTTGCATCCCTTCATTTTTCTTCTGTCATACAGCATTACAAAGCTTGAGACAGCCCTATTGCAATTCCCCCTCCCCCATTTCCTCAATTTGCCCCTAGAAAAATTTAGGAAGCAAGCATTAAGCCAGTTGCAAACAAAACTCCATTAGTCAAATAGCCTTGTGGGATTTCTTACAACTAACAAGTGGTAAAAATACTGCGTATGGGATGAAGAACGCACTCGTATTTGTGTATTAGTGATCATTCGCATTTATCAGTAGCAAGGGGTATGCCAGTAACCATAGCATCCCGGTACAAAGAGAGGCATGATGTGAGGATGGAAGTCCTTGGGAATCCGGACAATCTTTATATTTTGAAAAGGGATCAGAAGTGTCTTCCTACAATACAGACGGGCAACAAATTTAACACAGGCTGGGTGGTCCTTTTAGGTTGTTGACATTTTTTGGACAGTGGTGCAGATGTACAGGAGACTTTGACCCATAACTGTTAGGGGTATCTCAAGGAACGACTGTGCTAAATAATTGTCACTGCGTGTAGATCTTTATTATTGCCTGCCAAGAAGATATCCCCCTATTTGTTTTTCTTCTTTACAGGATTATTTATTTTTATGGACTTTGCTGTTTAAGCAATCCTTATCATACACTAGAAATTGCCTTAAAGAATTTTAAAAGCCTGTTCACGCAAATGTGTTTGCGTGCTTGTAGAGGGGGAGGGAAGGAGAAGAGATAAAGAGATCAGTAAAGTCTTACAGCAATTTGATGCCAAAATTTGTAAGGTGCTGTGTACAGTTTTGTCTACTCCTCAGGCAGAGTGCGCCGTTCACTGAACCGCACCGTAGCGTAAAGGGAGCAACATGGCCCACGCACCACCAACTGAAGAAATGGCTGAGGGCTCTACCAGAAACAAGTCCACCTCTCAGCCATGGAGCAGCAAGTACAACCGCCACTACAAACTTTCTGGTAAAACCATCTCCTAGCTACAGCTATCAGATGGCAGGCAAGCTGGAGTCCAGAATGATGGTAAGGTATGGACACCATCTTCATGTTGATGTGCAATGCTTTCACTAACCACAGAGACATCAGTGTTCGTGTATCTCAAAGCAGGTTTTTTCTCTTGCTTTTAACGGGAAGAAAGGATTTTCCAGGTCTGTTTCTCTGAGGATACTATCCAGGCCACTATATGAAGGTCATTCACTATATGAGCATCTAAAAGCATACTATTAATATTTTAAGATGATAGACGTATTATCCATGTCTTAAATGCTTATAATGTTCACTGATGTATAAATCCTCTTTTTGAGTGGCATTACCTATTAAGTGGAGCATTCTAAAAATATGCAAAACTGTATCTAGAAAACAAATGCCTGGAAGCCAGATGATACAGTCTTTTTTGTATTAGACTCCATAAAAAAAGCATCTATGCTATGCATATTCAGCTAGGGCTGAAGATCTAGCTTTAAGAAGTATTTGAAACATTCTGTGCATTGTACAGTGTATGTTTCCTTTGCTTCATAGCACATAGGTTGTTCTGTGTAGGAACAAACCACTCTATTTATAACCTCAGTTATAAATTATTAAGGAAAATTATAAATCAAGCAAAATGCTAAGGTAGATGAGATAGTGTTATTAACAGTTAAAAGGTATTTTTAAAACTAATGTTATGCTGTTTAAAAAAATATTGATATTGGGTCATTTAAAGACAGCAACAGAGTACATTATCAATAATAAGCTCTAGTTAACACAACAGGAATAAGACATAAGTATTTCAAAAGAAACACCTTCCCCCACCAAAGCTGAAATATAGCAACTCTACGAATCTGCTTAAAAAGCAAAAAACCCTCCACAAATATCTAAGCATTGCTGCTGGTTCTCTACCTCACGCCCAAGTCCCAACTCAAGTCGATTCTTACTACTTCCCACACCGGTTGTCTTCAACCAGTCTAAATTGAGTCTCCATACGTGAAGATCCTAAAACTTCTGTCTTAATTTCCCAGCTTTGTAAATCCCAATGCTCTTCTCCACAGCGCTGCTCTCCCTTGCAGCCTGAGACTCAGTACGGCCTTACCGAAGGCTGTGTGATCTGCAACTGCAGGTGCTCCCCTAGAGAGGACCATGATTCCCACCCATCGATTCAAGGCCATTTTATCCAGAGCCTGGGCACCCAGGACATCTGCAGATGACACTGTAATGCCTGCAATCAAGCTAGTCAGGGAATCTGACTAGTTTTTAATTATCCAATTCATGGCAGGGCTTAATGCAACTAATCCAAATTTTTTTTTTTTTAGATGCACAGTGTCAGTGCAATCATATAAGAACACCAATGGACAAGAACAAAATACTGAGAGGTTGTTTTTGAGAAGAAACAGCTGGATTTTATCGCCACAACCTCTAAAGGTTTGTGGTGGTCTCATGACCCCTAATTTCACATTAGCTTAAGTCCCAAAAGACTTATGTAATTAAGCTAAGAAACAAAATCTTATTGAAGCAATTTATTATGTGCAAATTACATCCAACTTCAGGGACACTAGCCCTTAAGGCCAACATCTGACTGGCTTTTCAGATCCCTAAACTTGCCAGAATTTATTATAATTAACAGCAGGAACAAGCAAGCCTGAACTTTCCTTCAAAAGACAAAACATAAGTGCAAGTCATGCATTATAATCAAACATTATATTGGGGACAGCATTAGTCAATCAAGAACCGAGTACGATCTGGGTTAAATGAGCACTAACAACTTGTGTGGGAGCCAAGTGGACTGACTTTCGTGTGGGAGATAATTTCCTCATAAAACTTTCTATCTGGGTAAATAACAGATACAAGTGCAGAATGTTTATAACGCTTCTAGTGACCAACCACGGCAGAAGGCAGGCATTGAAAAGCATAAGGTGGATCAAGCATTTTTGTTCTTAAACTGTGACACTGTGGCCCTCCTTCTGCGGGACAGGAGTCACGCTAACACAGGACTGAAGGATTCAGTGCAGAACTAGGATGAATGAATAGGGTCCAACAGCCTCCAGGAAAGCAATCAGATCCACAGAGTTTTTAATTGCAAACAAACATTTTGGGAGGGTGTTTTGCTTGCTGGGGCTTCCACAAAATTCTACCAGTTTTCAACTCCTCACCTTCAAAAGCCAATTAAGTCTGTTTTGAGTTATCAGCATTACCAGGGAAAGTGAGGGAAGGAGAGAGAGGCTCCAAAGCACAGACATACGTATAACTGAGAAGGGACATACAAACGGCCTCAGACCACCTTCCCCTTAATGCTACCACTCCAAATTATTTGCCTTGCCCCTTAAGAAAGTTGTGACAGTGGCATTAGGCTTAAACAGATATTCCAGTTTTCGATTACTAATGAAGTCTATTTTTATATGCACTTTAAATACAACAGCAATAAAGTAGCTCAAATTTCAACCTCCTACGTTGGCTCTTTTACAGCAACGTAATTATTGTCAAAGTCCTTCAAAATTAAGAAAGGACAAACCGAAGCCAGACATAGTCATGTCCACCTAAAGAGCCCCCACTTCACTCCTGTTTTAACAGATTTCAACAATGTTTGTGATAAAATGAAAGTGATATCACAGGAAACTGAAATCTGAATAATGTATATTTAGTCTAAGTAACTAGTATTTCAAAAGTGTGAGAATACATCTCTTCAGTAACAGACCGTTGTGTGTTGTGGTGCATACAGTTTTACAGGCAAAACCATGATTGCAGACATTCCTCTCTGAACTGTAGATGCTTTCTCAGCTTTTAAAATTTTCATTAGTGTGGACTTAAGCATTCAGCTTCCAAAGCAGCTCTATCTCCTCCTCAAAGAAAGAAATCCCATCTCTCCGCTGTCATTTACTTTGTACACCAAATTAACAATCAATCGGCAAAACAAACACAAATTTAAGTGCTGTGCTGTTTCTCAGCTTCACGCTTTCCATCACCTCGAGTTGAGCTGACAGGAAACTATTTCACGGCTTGCTCTAACAAAATAAAGCAGTGGTACGGCAAAGCGGCACTAGACGGGAAAGCAAACATCCCAGGTACAGCGAAGGTTGTTCAGATGGGTTCACCTGGGGAGCAGTGGAGGAGTGGGCAGCACCTGCTGGTACTGCTGATGTAGGGAAGCACGGAGTGGATGTTCTGCAGGCTAGACTGAAGCTTGCAGCCAGGAGACAAGCCTGCGACCTGAGGAATAGCACTCTCCGAAATACTGCCAATCCCCTGCGCAAGGACTGAGATGCACACGGAGATCAGAGCCTCCACACGTGCACGAGGGGCACAGCACAGGGGGTAAACATGTTAGGAGCTGGGGGACCTTTTGAGATGAGAGAAATGGGATGCACCTGAATCATTATTAAGCCAGGCTGCTAGCAATGAAAACTGAAAAAGTTAAGAGAGCATTTCAGCTGGCAGGTGGGGAAAGTTGAAGGTCAGGAAACGCAACCTGTTCAGATGCACTTAACATATGAGGTAGACATGGCTAAAATTGAACGTGAGAGCAAGATTTATTAACATCAAGATATTACTCCTGTAAGGCAGGTATCCTGGTGACCCTGAAGGAGCATGCAACATTCCCAGGCTACCAGATTTACAGGAATGACAGAACAGGAGGTGTGCATGAAGGATTATATAAAGTGTAATAGCTTTATATAATAAGGAGACAGAAGCACAATGAAATCCTTGTGAATGGAAGTCTCAGACTCTAATAAAATATATATTAGCTAGATAAATTAAATTACTTCCTGATAAGTTTGATAATAGTGACCAGAAAGTGTGAAGCCAGACTGAGAGCTGCAAGTTCAGAACTGATAGCAGGAGTGTGAGATTCCAGCTACATTTCTGAAACTGCACTGATGCTCCATCAGGATGAGGTGTACAGGGGGATAAAAACCAACTAAACCAACCAACCAACCAACCATAAACACCAGAGAAAAAAAAAAAAAAAAAGAGATTGTTTCCTGGAACAACTAGGAGGAAAACCCACAAGAAAAGATGCCATTCCTGATGTGGTTTTTGAATGGTGCACAGTGTTCGTGAGAAGTGCTCTGCAACCACAATACAATTAATTTCAGCCTTGTAGAGAAAGAGTCTTAATGCATCCAGCACACAAACGCAGAATTAAAGGAAGTATGTAATGAGAGGGAGGGGAAAAAAAAAAAAGGAAAAGTGTCAAAACCCCCTAAAACAAACAGTCCAAAAGGAGGCAGTCTAGAGGCTATTAAAAAAAAACCACAAAACTTGAACTACCAAACCCCAGAAAAAACTTGTATTAGAAAACCACATAAAAGCTGTGTAACACTGCAAAAGAAAAAGTCTTGGTGGGTCTGAAACCCACCTATATGGCTTAATGGGAAAATTAAGGGGGCTACCACTATATTCCTACCTTCTCTTCTTTGCAGAATGGAAAACTTGTCCAAATAAGGAAAAGCCACAAAACCACTTATGCCAAATGTAAACATAAAATTAAGAGGACTAAAAAGGAACTTGAAAAATGCAAAGGATGCTCTAACAATTTTAACTTTTTTGAATATATTAAAAGCAGTAAACCAGCTAAGGCACTGGTGGGACTGCTGGATGACAAAGGTGTGAAGAGCAGCGCTCATGGTGAAGTATAAACGCATGCAAGAGAAGCTCAAATATTTGTTTGCATTATTCTTTCTTGCTGAAAATGTTTGATTCCTACACCCATTGCATTCTTTGTACCAGATTGCTCAAAGGAACTAGATCAATAAGTAAACAGACAGAAAGTATTAGACTAAATAAACAAGTTAGATGTCAGGAAGTCACCAAGACCAGACAGCATTCATCCAAAAGCTCTCAGATGTGGAATTTAAAAACAAAAATGTGTAACCTATCATCACAACCAGCCCTTGTGCCAGCAAAATGGGGAGTTTCCCTTCTACAAACGAGGGCTTTAGAGATGATGCTGGGAAATACAAACCAAAGAGTCTTACATCGCTGGGTAAGATAGCAGGGTCTATAATAAGATCACTTAAGAACAGAGATAATCACAATCTGTTGGAAAAGAGTTGGCGTGGATTCTGTAAAGGGAAATCCTGTCTCACCAATTTGCTGGATTTCTACAACAGTGTCAAGGAGCAGGCGGATAAAGGGGATTCAATGGACATGATATATTTGAATTTTCATAAAGCCTCTGACAGGGTTCCACACTGAAGGCTATTAAAAAAATTAAGCTGCCATGGGATTAGAGGAAATGATGTTTTACAGACTGAAAGCTGCTTAAAGAGGAGGAAGCAAATGGAAGGACTTAATGGTCACTTTTCAGGATGGAAAAGACCCAGGCATTGGGGTCCTCCAGGGATCGACACAAGGACTGGTTTTATTCTGTGTCACGGCCGATGAGCTGAAGAAGTGCTGAAACAGTGAGCCCTCCAGTTTTTCACATCTTTTTCAGAAGATCCTAAGCTCTTTTAGGTTCTCAAATGGTGGCTGAACTCCAAAAGGACCTCAAAGCTGAGCAAACAGGGTGAAAATGTGGCAGCTGATCTTCAGCATGAACAAATATGGGGAAAAATAACTTAAAGCCTGATTACATGATACTTAACTTGGAATTGGTAGTTACAATTTGGGAGTCACTGACCCTCCTCTAAAACCGTTCTCTCAATGATGCAGCAACAGCCCAAATTTCCCCCAAATACTGGGCAGCATCAGCGAGGACATTGAGAACAGGGCAAAGTAAGTCACTTTGCAGATATAAAAAAAGACTGTGAAACCACATTTTAAATACCATGTGCGGTTCTGGTCTCTGTCTCAAGGAGGATGTAGTGGACTCAGAGAAGGCCATAGAAAAGGCCAACTAAAATATTTAAGGCGAAAAAGCACCTGCATTACAAACAAGGAGAGAGTAAATAGGACAAATTTTCAGTTTGGAGAAGGGAAGCAGAAGGAAGGGTATGACAGCTTAAAAAAAAAAATAAAATCCTGAAGATGGCAGGTAAGAACTATAGCTCAACAGATGCTGCAAATTCAAGGGTAAATAATCACATATCTGTACCTTCCTAAAGATGCCTGGGTCTAAAATTATTATTAGAAAAAGGTACATACAGTTTTCTATACTGGTATTCGCACTGGAGAGCAGCATAGTGTTACTGTAAGCTGCCTTGCTGAAACAAGATGGTATTTGACCCATCATACTTACACATCATATGTAGTTCACTGAAACAACCTTCAAGTGGCTTTAATCTGTTATTCTAACAGATGCATTCTGGCCTTTGTACCGCTCTGTAAGAATTTGTGAGTACTGTACGTTGGCCAAGTTAGCAGGAGGTTTCCTACAAAAGCATAACGGTTTTGATCAATAGGCTGCCAGCAACAGAACCTGGATCAGGTTAGGTCTGTGGATTACATCTAAAGGGTCTCCCACTGCTTGTAACTGTGTCTTTGTCGGGACATTTTTAAAGTTTCAGAAAGGGGGGGGGCGGGGGAAGTTGAACTATGCAATTAAAAAAAAGGCAAGAAAAGATATAAGGACTGGACCAGTTCAAAACAATGCTTTCTCTAGCAAATAAACAGGATCTGTTAGGAACTATGCCAGTACTGCTAGTATTGATGTTTTTGCCTTTCCTTCAGACAGTCTGTTTTGATAAACAGAGAACAGTACCACAAACAGAGTAGAAGAAAAGGACTCTGATGCACAAAACAAGCAAAAATAAACACAGGCTCTCAAAGCAGCAACATATTTCTGGCCAAACCTGACAGTGTTAAGAAATTAAAGTTGTTTTTGTTATGCTCAGGGTTTAGATACACTTTTGCATACAGATCAGGAGTTCCTCGAGCTGTTGTATATAAATGCTGCCTGAGGAGCTGAATGCTTCCTCTCCCACGTGCATGAGGCTCAGGGTGCAGGGTAATTTTATGAATATCCAGTGTAAATACTTTCAAAGTACTCTGTGTGGCAGAGGTTTTCTGATGACCGCCTGCTTTCTGATCACAGATTCCCAACGGGAAGCTACAAATACTTACCTTCACTAAGAGCTGCTTGAGAATAACTGAGATACACAAGGTTGTAGTTTACAATCAGAGGAACAGACACTCTGGGCTTGAAGGGATGCTGAAGGGGGTTATTAACCCCGTAGAGGGGGTGTTATTAACATGCAGATGCAGCGCCCACAGGTGTTTTTGACTTGGGAAAAGGAAGAATCATTTATGCTTGCCTTATTCTTACACTCTTTCTTAGGCATCCAAGTTTGGTTGTTGGTGGAGACAAGAAAATGGGCTACAGGGACTCCAAATACTCCAGTCATCTTTACGTCCTTGTTTTGAGATAGGTAAAGAAACGGCGATGCTACTCATGCTCACACTGACCTTCACTTTCTCCAATTTTTGGAGTCCTATGAAGAACTACAGCAAGATCTGCATACATTCCCATAAACTGAGGCTTCTCTTCAGTGAAGTGTCGTTATTTTCAAGCAGAAGTACAATGTTTAATTGTTACAATATGAAAATACTTTGCATTTACCCAGACCACCATTATCTGCAGAGTATCAACGCATATGTCTACACATCTGTGTTCAAAGTGCCATTTCGAATAAGTCATCCACAAATTAACAGATTGGCTTTCAAGTTACTCAAACTACTTTTAATAGGAAATTACAGGGTTTCTATAATGACAGATCTAGTCCTACGGAAGACAAGTGAAAATGCATTCAATTTAAAACTGAGTAATAATTTACTTAGTTTGTGGTACCTGGTGAAATCATGTTATTAAAAAAGTTGTATTTTACTATTTTAAACAAAATAAAAACAGGGTTTTCCTTTAAAGGAAAAATGTATGATAGACAGAACTATGTTGCTAACTAGTGTTGTTATCAAAATTCCTCCAAACATTTCAATGGAAAATTTACATTTTGAAATATGAAAGGTAGGTAGTTAAATTTTGCTTGAACAGATGCAGAATTACAAGTTCTTCATGTGAGATTTACTACACATGTTAAAGAGCCATCCCACACTTAATACAGATTTCACCAATGCTGATGTCCAGCTTCAGGTCTAACTTACATCCTGTCTTAGGTTGCTCTAAAATAATTGCCATTTACTTTCCAATACTCTTTCATGCAGTAAAAACATGACAGCTAGCAGAAATCTGAGCCGATTATTAGTCATTTCACAACTATAAATCTTACTTTGGGCTGTTTTACATTCCTGTAACTGTTTATCAGTTTATCAATTTAGTTTTTTAATTCTTTCAACATATCTATAACCATGTGCTTGTTACCATTCTTTGGACCTTGAAAGACAACAGATGTCATCAAATTTGGGCCACAGTCCAGACAAACACTGGTTTATATTGCTCCAGTTTCTTTTCTATTGTCCTGTACTTCACTGTCTAACTGGGTCCTAACGAAAGTGCAAGCATTTGGAAAAGTGTAATTTCCCCTAGGGAAGTTAGGCCAGTCTGACCTTCTCAAATTATACCGATCAAAGTGATGTACGGATTTTCAGAAATACACACATACACATGCTTTCAAAGCGTTTGTTCTGGAATTGATATACAGCAGAGTCAATAATTCTCAGGAATTTCTCTGACTTCTTTAAGACAGAGTCTACATATACTTGCTATTTTTATTCAGTGTTTATCATTGTCACATGCTGCTATTTCACACACTCTTTCATCTACAATGGCCAGATAAATACCATCTGGTTATGTTAAAGCCTTCAGGCAGAATAATAAAGATGTAGATGTGTACATAACGGTCTTTCAGGTGCAAGAATGACAACAGTTCCCACGTTCCAGGAGACCTGCCCCTTAACACCAGGCAAAGCTGGATGTGAACACTTAGAACATTCATTCAGAAGGGAGAAAACTAGGTTCTCATTCTTTCTTCCCAAGCTTATTTCTACTTTTTACTTAATGACGGTGGAGTAAAACAATACCATCAAATCCAGCACAAGAGTTTCTCGCCCTCCTTTTCCCTTCTAAATAGTCCTTCAGAATTCAGTACCTGAGATGCACTTCAGCTGTGCCGCAGTGCCCATATGATTATTTGCATCTTATTCTAACGACTGCAAATAAATACTGTCTAGCAGCATGGTCCTCCCTAAGCAGGACCATCACGTTCTGTCATTAATGATCTGGACAAACCATCTTCAGCAGGGAGAGGGGAGAAATCTGTGGGAAATCACTATTCTTTAGAAAGGCTGCCATGTGCAGGACAAATTTCCACTGGAAACGTGTCAAGATCCAAACTTGTCGGAATAAAAAGGAATGAATACTGAATAAATGGTAGGGAAAAAAAATACATCTATTGGATGTGAAGCAATAGCAGAAAGCAACATCCCTGTCTAAAGCTAATCTAATCTTAGTCCCTGTCCAAGACTAATCAAATTTGATGTCTTCTAAAACAAACAATTTCCAGCTGGAAAGTGCCAATAAAGCATTAAAATGCATAAAAAGGGACAAAAAGTTCAACACATTTGAAAGGATATACTATAATAATTTGCCTGTTCTAAAAAGGCACCATATTATCAGGTGTGCCTGGCATCCACTGTTCTTCTCAAAGGACTAACGCAGAAAGGATGGCGAATGTCTATTTTCCAGTTGCTAGTATACTATGTTTTGTTTTAATCCTGTTGAGCAAATCAACATTATGGTATTTAAGCTTGCTGGACTGAAAAAAAAAAATTATCCGGTTTTGCTAAGAAGGGCTATTTACACTAAGAGTTCCACGTTACAAAATTTAAAATGCAATTCACTTTTTCTTCAGATTTTTTCCCATTTACAGTCTACTAACACAATTTCTCAGGTAAAGTGTGGTAGCGCTACTCACAGTCACTAAAAAGTTGCTTTTAACCTGCTGTGTTTACTATGGGAGACAGCAGCCAAGAGCTGACCAGATCCCTGGGTAAGTATGGGTTTTTCCAGAAGTTGCACAGGCTTTTCTGAGGAATTGCGATTTATAGAACTGAAAGTAAAATGCATTTCAAGAAACACATTATATCTGCGTGGAATTCAGTTTTCATTCACATGGGAAATGTCATACTATGGGAAATACAGTCCTCAAGTAAAGTTGTGTTTATCAGAAGTTTGTTTTCCATGCAATAAATTTCAGTCAGAGTTGCTAGATTGAAAAAGACATGTCAACCTTATCTTTTAAAAATTACCAGGATTGCACTGCCATTTTATTCCGATGAGAATGAATAACAAAATTCTCATTCAGCACTGACACAAATATGAAATGCTCATATGAAATGCGCACGTGAAAGTGACACTTTATAACTAATTTTAGTGCTGTAAAAAAGCAATAATGCTGAAAAATCTCCAATGCATAACAACGCGTAATTCAATTCTTGTTATACTATATTCCTGAACAGACCAATTGTTGGACTTCTGCATAACAAATGGTGAAATGATCCTGACCCCTTAGAACAGAAATTGTTTTTCTTCCAGCTGGTGTCTGGAGGGCCTAAAAGAATGACAACTATGTTCCACACTGTAATTTATAAAGTGTCCTTAATCTACATAATTTATATTATATGGAATACATGTGACTGCCACAATAGCGTGGAACGTCCTGGATAGATATTTCATTTATCTGTTCTGTAATGGGTAACAACTGGTTGGCTGCACTTCATTCTGTGTTACTGCCTGTATTTTTGCCCAGCCTTAACAGTAAGGGTGGCTGAAAGATACGCCCGGACTGCCTGCTGTGGAGTCTCCAAAAAGGCTGCATGCGGAGTAGCCACCCCGAACCATCTGATTATCACTTGACCCCGGACACAAGAAACAGCCAACAGGGAAATTCAGTTTGTTGGATCCCTTTCCATAATTATATCATACTTCATGCAAACTGGGAGGTCCAATAGGTGAAGAGGTCTTATAAAGAATTTGAACATTTGCCATCTTATCATTAGGTAATGACATTTTAATAGTTTAATTAACCATCAGGCAGTGAGAAGTCCAGCATGAGAATGGTTGAAACTGCCTAATTATTAAGTCATGAAACAAGATATGCTGCAGGGAAGGGGAAACAATCCTATTTGTTTTGAAGGGGGTCTTGAAAAAGGTTGGGTGACAGGACAAGAGGGAGCCTGCCATTCTTCAAGCAAGTCTATAAGAGGGTCATAAGGTATCTAAAAAAACCCCCAAACTTTAAATCATAAAATACTGTAAAATCAAGTTCAAAATAAAATTATAAATAAAAAATGTTAAATTCTAAAAAGCGCTTTTGATGTTTAGCCACAAAAAATGCCTGTTGGGAACAAAATGTACTTAAAATAAAACCGTCCTAAGACCTTACAGTACAACATAAGTGTTGATTTAATATACAGTTAATACACAGTTTTGTTGCTCACCTATCCAGAAGAATTTTAAATATGGTGAAAATGTAAAAACAGATAATTCCAGGACTTCTAAGCAACTAGCACCTGCAAGGGGTTCGTGTGAACTTCACGCCACCTCAAGGAGCTACACGCGATATTGAAGTGACATGGAAACAGCTGCACTACAAACTATTTTTAGCAGTAGAAGGAACAAGTCGCAGTGACACAGTGACACTGGGCCAGCTGAGGAGCAGGGAATTAGCTAAGAAGCTCCCTGCAGGTTCCTCAGCCAATACTGATCCCTTGCACAAAAGTTAGAACAGCTCTGTGGAACTACTATGGCCTTTTTTTCCCCACCTTGGTATCAGTAGCGCAAAAGACTCAGAAGTACCACTTTGAGCCAACTAGCAACCGACAGTTGTACACAGGTATGGCTGAGTAACACATCAGCTACAGCTGGGAAGAGAAATGATGTCTGGCCCTCCACTGACGGTGCAGATAAATGAATTACTTAAATAAATAATAAAAAAAATCCACTACCAAGCACAATCAAAAGTCAGCAAACCCTGAAGCTCTCTATCCCAGAGTTTTCCCCAACAGAAACCCCAGAACTTATTTTTTGGTTAGATTACTCGAGGAACATGCAATAAATTTACCACATTCTTTTAAGGTGCTATAGGTGGTTTAAAATACTATAGCAAGTAAAGCCCACGTGCATAAAATGCTGTTCAGTGTTTGTAAGGTTACTGAGTATGCATAGCAATTTGAAAAATTGCCAGTAAAATACTATTACCACACATTTTCCCTTTAAAATACAGGCCTGTCAGCATCTACATCACATGTACACCTATGTGACACAGCAGAGGGAAAGACAGAGAAAGAATTTACAATGATGCCAAATCCCAGTGCTAGAAGAAACACGAAGGTAAATGGCACCTGCTGCCTATGGCCACAAGTTAATTTTAACTCCAAAGAGCATTTGTATGCAGAATTTGACTACAGAAGTATTCTCTGCATGCAATAGCGAAGAGGAGGGCAGGAATGTCACAGGTAACTATTGTAAAGCCTGGTCCCTGATGAACAATGCCCTACCGAGGTGCGGTGACATGGCTGGAGCACTGCGGAGATTATCTTCACAGCAATACAATACAAAGCACCTGAAGTTGGTTCTGTATATTAACAAGTCTATTCCTGTAGCATGTCTAATATACATCAACTCACCTGTCATAGATGGTGCCAGTTTTCTTTGCCCTTTGTGGTCCACAGTACCTTCATAAGCTACAGTCACATCATACACTGCATCCAGATAGCCTTTCATTGTGTCAATGGCTACATGAGTTGCCTTCACGCGTGGTGTTAGCACATGCTTTAATATAGCAAGTCCTAGAGGAGGGAAAAAAAAATAAATTACAGTGTTTGAAAGTAAACTGGACTACATTCACAAAATGAACACCATGCCAAGGAACTTCAGCACCTTCACTCAAAATCACAAAAGGTTTATTTTTAATCTCAGTTCTCAGTTGAGAGAACATGCACGTGTGCACACTGCATATGCTCTACTGAGCACATGCAAAAGATGAAACTGAAATTCTGAAGCAATTAATGACAAAAAGGCTGCTCAACAAAAGAGTCCTTTTTACAGCTCCTGCTCTAGAAGCAGTGATGTTTTTAATCTGGCTCATAAGCAATGAAACAGCACTTCTCTTTACTGTTTATGTTTGTCCAACTGAGATACAAAAAAAAAAAGGCCAAATTACCTGAGAAATACTAAATGCACAGGACATCGCCTCCTGAAATTCTGTATCAGAAACAGATTTGCTAGGCCAGGCATAAGCACAGATAATTTTAAGCACGCCTAATGCTCATCTGGCATTTTACTTCCAAAGGACAAACCAGTTTTATCTACATGCTGAATCCTAATACTGCACCATGGTAAAAAAAACAGTGGTTGTCTTAAACTATGCATGTTTAAAGAGGATGTTACATTTCTCCAAAGCTATCAACCTATCAGAAATTTCAGTACGTTTTGCTATTTTCTATTATAGATTCTAGCTTTCCCTGCTTTTGCTTCCTTCTGCCTAATGGCACTTTCTGGGACGTTGGATATGGTTACTCTGAGGGTTCTCACTTTGGGGAAGGATGGGGGAAAGCAGTTGGACTCAAGACAGCTTCAGCCCACTGCAATGACTTGCTGCTACAGAAAATGGGACATTCCACTTTACCCTTGCAGTTCTTTCATTTACTGCTCTTTTCTGTGGGCTTGTTCCTGCTGCTAACCTTGTATTGCTCTGGCACCCCCCTCCCACCAGCTGATTCAACTCACCATCCCAGCAGGAAACTAAGCAGGGAAGGGAATAATATAGCACTGAGAACCAACACCAAGGAGGACACCTTCTCTGTTTCCCTGCAAACAGCCTATTACAATTGACTTGGCTACTAACAAATCCACAGTTGGAGAAATCAACTGTTGCCCTAAACGATCAAGGCCAATACACAGAAATTGGTATGACAGCGACACAAGACCATCAGGTTTAACAGCACGTTTGCTTCAGCTGACCACTTCCACCTAGAGCACACTTAAGAACATACAAATATATTGGGCTCAAAAGTATAAACTATTCTATTTCCAGCATTTTAACATACAATGACTTTCAAAATGAGAACAAACAAAAAAACCCTCAAACCTTTTCACGATTTGAACACAGCTCTACCACACTTGCTTGAAAGTGCTTCTAGGAAAAAAAGAGCATATTATGCAAAAATTTTCACTATTTTGCTGTAAGATGTGTATTTTTCTCAAAAAGAAGTATCAGAGTAAAATTGCAATTATTCCTTTCTAGCCTTATTTTTCACCAGCTTAGTCTTCAGTCCAGTTTTAAAGAACCACCCATTGGTGCTACTGGTTCCTGATAAAGCAGAATTTTTTCTAAACCCAAGTATTGTGGTATTGCTTTTGATATTTTTCTGCTTGCAAAAGCAACTCAAAAGACATTATATTATGTCCCAATTTTGTACTGAACTTCTCTCCCTTGTTGGGCAAAGCATACTTTGATCCAAAATTATGAAAATATCTATTGAACACCGCAAGATAATGCTAGTTTCTAAAGTGCTCTAACATTCTTATGGTTGAAAATTTCAGTATAGATCATTATCTTGATTTCTTAATATTTGCTAAGAATCTCCTTCTCTGAACACAGAGATAAAAGGTTATTTACGTGCACTCCTTCTGAAGTCATTGTTCTGAGCTTTACTGGCAATAGTGGTATCTGTCTATGCAAAATGTTATATGGATCATGTAAATATTTTGAAGCATAACACGGTGGTAGTGTTTTCTTAGCTTGCGAACTGTTACATCAAACAGCTAATTATGTTATGTTTCCAAATGTTTACTCTGTAAATGAAGCACTGAATATTCTAGTGTTGTGTCAGCAACCATATTAGAGTGGACATGCCACTCAACACAACTCTTGTTGATCCAAATTCCCAAACGTATTCTAAAAACACTGTCATTCCTCTTCTGGCCAACTCATCTTCCCCTTAAGCAAACTATTACTGTGGGGAAAAAAAAGGTAAAACAGACTTCAGTGAGAACTGAATCCTCTAGACAAATTAATTTCGGTATCTAAGACTATTTGGTGCTGAGTTTTTTGAATCCATGGCCAGTTTTAGTGAGGAATATGGCCAGTGACAAATCTGTGAAGTGCAATTGTAGAATAAGCCCCTCTTACTCCATGTGCTACCAGTGAACTCTTGAAGGTTTAAGTACAAAATGAGTATGCATCTAATTAAAATCAATAAAGTCTATAATCCATTATTCAGAGACACTCCAGTGCATGACAAACATGCAGCAACAACAGGAGTTCAGCACATCCTTTTAAAAAATCCGTTTTATAAAAACATTAACCACACATTCTTGCAGTTACTTCATGATCTTTGCTAAAATCAACATAACAGAATTTAAACCCAAGTAGTTACAGTATAGTTACCTTGGCAAGCTGCCTACATCCAATTCACAAAACACACTGTGCTTAAACTGTTTTTAATGTTGTGCAATACTAAGTTAGGACTTTCTGTCAAAGTATTTGAGGTCATGAGATTTTATTTTAAATGCCAAAGAAAACAAACTAGATTTCTAATAATGTAATACTCTACCTTAAAATGCTATAGCTTTGCTCTTCTATGTTAGCAAACTTTTAAATTATAAACAGACATAAAAAAAATATGAAAATAAGGTGAAAATCTGAAGAAATACGGGGAGCAATGGTACTTCAAATATCTACTATTTACTAGACTGTAGTAAGATGCAGAATTACTTCAGAAAGTCTGCAAGAAAACTGAACAAAATAAAACAAGGTTTTAGTTGGTGAAGTACAAAGGCCCAAATCATAAACATCTACAGAATTAATTTTTCATCTAAACACAAAAGAACAAAAAACACCAAACAAAACACCATTTATCTAACCTCTCAGGGTGAAGTTACATATATAACAGCTGAGTACAACTCTATGGGGAAGATCTCGGGAAATTCCGTCTCTACACGAGGAAAAACTTGTTTACTTTGAGGGTGGCAGAGCACTGGCACAGGCTGCCCAGAGAGGTTGTGGAGTCTCCTTCCCTGGAGATACTCAAAACCCGCCTGGACGCATTCTTGTGCAACCTGCTGTAGGTGTCCCTGCTGTGGCAGGGGGGTTGGACTAGATGATCTCCAGAGGTCCCTTCCAACCCTGACCGTTCTGTCATTCTGTGATCTCTCTTCCTCTTCCCTTCATCCAGGCCAAAACCTGCTGTTCACTGCAGGCAGGCCACCTACATTTTCAGACTTGGACTCCATTAGTCATATTTGTACCCCTGACGTGTGCACACACCACATTTTTAAATGAAAGCAATTAAAAAACCAGCTCTAAATTAAGAATACCTTATTCATATTACATTAGCATTACTACATTTCATCCACAAGAGTTATGTGCTCACTGAAAGTGGATGTCAGAATTAGGGTTTTTTCAGAGCTTTTTTTCGCCCTATAATGGACAGTAAAAAAACCTGAAAGCAGAGTGAAAAACAATTAATTGATTTCAATACCAATTAAATCTTTCTTTCCTTAATTTTCCTTTTTCACATGTATGTGTGTGCAGGAGTGATATTAGACTGAGAGCTTTGCAGTTACCTGGGGTGTCCCAAGTACTCACCCAAAACTGAGTTCCCACCACCCTTCTGGAATGTTCCCAGTGATTGAAGCCTTACTTATTGAAACCAGAGTCCAGAGTTAGACTTATAAAATGACATACAGTGGGAGAGTTCATCCATTTGTACGCTAGTAGACCATCGACTTACATAAACAGGACTCAGCTGGTGATAGTATTTAAAAACCGCACGCTCTTGTAAAAAGGGTTTTCTGTTACCATGAACTAAACTATATGAAATGCAAGTAATCCCCTCAAGAACAGTATGACTATCCCACAGCGAAACACAGGAGACACCACACTTTGCTACACTTTCTTCCATGATGGCTATCTCCAGAAATACAAGGTACTTCTTGCTTTCCTCAACTTAATTTCCTAAGGATGACTCTCAATAACAGCAATCCTTTCTTCAGCCTAATGGTACGCCCATCAAATGCTACTCAGTGTATGCTCCCCACTCTTCTTAAAAATTATATTCTCCTTTCCCCATCTCGCTGTGCACGTTTACATCAAGCTGGCTTACATGAAAGTGTGTGGAAAAAGTATCACCAAAAGCTACTTTTTAGAGACAGTTCCAAGTAACATCTCTGGATATTAAATACTTTAGATTGCTTTAAAATACAATCTAAAAGCAATGCCAAGATCTACAAGGGAAACATTTTCGATTAGCTCAGTTGAAATACCTCCTTTTTACATGATCTGTAAAAGCAATTTTGAGATAAGCATATCCTGCACGCACAAACATCTTAGTAAAACGCATGATACTAGTCAAGATAAACTTAGCATTAAAAAACATTTCCATTTGCAACTTTTCTGCATAAAAACAAGGGAGATAATAAATGAATACCTGAAATGTTTGCTTGATTAAATGACCTTTGTTAGAAATCAAACATTAATACAAAATTACATAAATGCTTTCACCAGGGAAGATTGTTTTATCTTCACTCAGCAACAGCAAGCCAAGTTAAATTTAAATAGGTTCTTATCCCTTTCTCTTTGTCTCTTCAGAGTTAGTAACACGAGGAGTAGGAGGGCTTTGGATTATTCCTATTTATTTTCAAATCTTTAGAATGCCATTTCTTAACATTTTGGTAAAATTCATATTCTACTAAGCCTAAAAGTTGTGGTTGTTTAGAACATTATAGATGTCTAACTCCTAGAAAACGATCAGAAATCTACACGTATATATTTTGGTAACATAAATGGAATAAATTTTATACCAGAAGCTGGTACAAAAGACAATAATCATGTATTTTGTGGGTTTTATAGAAATTTTGTTTTGTAGTCTAGTACCATTAAGAAGACCCAACCTTAGAAGATTTACAATTTGAAATAAATAAATACATAAAATAAAAATTACCACTGCTAACATTATGACAAGATCAGAGTTAAATCCATATGAAAATATGAGTGCCACCTACGTATTATAATTCCCTGGATTCAACAACTCAAGCCCACTGACTAGTGTGGAAGAATTGCTGCACTTTTAAGACACCTAAAGTTATAGATCAGAGCCTAAAAGGCGTCACCAATATGTAAGTCAACTGAAAGAATGCATCGGATTTTGAAGATGGGAATCACATTAGCCAACTACTCCCTTACAATGGAAAACTAAAGCAAACTCTAAACTGAGATTACTGACTATATACTTAAGTAATGGCAGCTGGGTGTCAAAGCTCAGAGGACACGGGGCAAAACACATACCTTCACATTCTTAGACCTTCGAGGGAGAAATGTCTCCCTCTATCATTTGATTATGAGAGTCTTGCAAGATGTCCCACTAGAAACACATAGTCACCAACCATACTGAAACCCAGAGAAAAAGAGAGCCCCTCCTGGCAGCAATTGCTGGAATCACCTCATGCAGCCACCTACTTCCCTTAAGGAGAGGACAACAAATAGCACCCGGTTCAAATCCAGCTACATGGCATGTACCCGCATCGGTTTGGAAGTGGGGAGGTTTCATCTGCCTCCAACAGAAACGTGAAAACCTGACAGAGGATATCATCTGATATTCTGGCAACAGAATTTTGGTTTACGTGGTTTGCTGTGGCTGTGAAACCCCAGCAAACATTGCTATTTTGGCCAACAAAGATAAACACATGATTAATTTTCTCAACCCTACAGAATTTAACTTGTTCTATGAATAACTCCTGTGTTAATCCTATGATATATAATCAAACAACTTAGAGAGGTCATTTTTGCTTTTAAACTTTTGGGAAGCGCATTTTTCCTTCCCTGAGGCAATCAAACAAATGTATTTTGATTTTAAAATGCTGCCTGTTCCATCCTGGGTAAAAATCTGACCTGATTGGAATGCTCTGTCACTTGTAAAACGTATAGAATGAGTAATCTTCAGTTTCTGAGGGTACCAGTATTACCCTTAGATGATAACATTCTCAGTTTACCACCATAAAACCAGTACTCCTGCAAGTACAGAACTTTCTGTATCTCACTGAATACAGTTACAGTGGACAGAACCTACAATAGAGTTCAAATTAATTAGAATAGAGTTTTGTTGTGTCAAATCCATCAGTGCTGAAGGCTAATATGCACGTGTTAGTCTCCAACATGAAAACAAGGAATATTAATGCTCTAATTTTACCATTTTTACCTCTAGATGGTTTTGGCATTCTTCAGTTTTAATAAACAAAAACCTGGCAGTACATTCAACTTGAACTTGGCAAGGTAGTTAATGACAAATTTGCAAGACCAATTCATGGGTTTCATTTTTATGGTACAATATCTTTTATTGATTTCTAAAAATAGTAAGAAAGTACATGGCCCTACTCCTTCCCTAGAAGTTTCTCTGTGCTTTTTAGCCTTCAGTCTCAACTTATTCATATCTAGATCTACCCAGATCTATTGCATCTACCCTGTGTGCTTGATTCTCCTGTGTTTCAGAGAAAGGAAATCCATCTGCTTTTGCTAGGAGTCAAGGTTAAGTGTAGAACCCAAGTCCTATGGCAGAACAAACTGTAAGATGAAGTATTATCAGTATTTTAAAAAGTTGCCTCTCTCACCTTTAAATTCTTTTGCTGTTTGGTATCCTTCCATCCTATTCACAGGCAGATAAGATTTATTTATATATTCATATCAGTGAGGAAAGACATAATAGTTGAAATCAGCACTGTGAAAGTACGTCTTTGGATGTCAACCTAAGACTTTTTTTTTTTTTTCCAAATTTCTTTTTGCTGAACTGGTCCTAGGACCAATTGTAAAGAGGCAATAATTGTGTCCAAAACTGGTGTTTACTTAAAAAGAACATCAAGATGCCGGATGCAGCTCATCAGCTGGTCACGCTAAGACCAGGTAATTAAGTTCAGCCCAATAATTCTGCTTAAACCAATGAACCTTCTGTAGAAGAGAATCCAGCCCATGGAGAGTAAAAGTAAACACAAACCACACAAAACCTTTTCATACTTCCCCTCTGCAAAACTACTAACACATACACACACACTTTGTCAAAAACAGTATTTGAGACAGCATGATAAACATGAGTTATGCTTGTGCTCTAGGAACAGCTTTGTTATCTTTGGGTACAGTATCTCTGGTCCTAACATCATACAAGTATGAAGTTTAATTCTTCTTAATTAAACCACTTTTTCCAATATTACACTTGCACTATTTTTTCAACATATAAATTGTGCAAAAATGTAGTGAAAAATCATTATAAAGCTTATATTTTAAGGTATAAAACAAACAAACTAATTCCCCCCCTATGTCTGTAAAGCCAACACTGAAGCACTGTGCTCTGCAACAAAATACTAAGCTGACAGGACTAAATTATCAGACTTCTTTGTACCTCCACAAGGAATGAAATACATATTTCAAACTAGAAGTTACATCCCCATTCCTCTGACTGGCAGAGCTACTGGGCATTACTACCTTTCCTAAAACTGTTGGAAATAAGTAGTTCCGGGGATCTTTTAGACAAGCACGCGTTTGTGCCTTTTCAGTTCAGCTCAGCAGTGTCACATAACAGCCCTCGCACGCCTACACGGAGCATGGCCAGCGCTCAATCTACACCTGACCGACTGGTGAGGTATTTGGTCACGGCCCCCATGCTGCAGCCCCAGGACACCGCCAGCAGCCAGGACGATGGTGGCACTGGGGCTGCTGGGTAGAAGCCCCAAGCTGGGCTGGCACTGCTGCACGGAGGCATGGTGGGACCCCATGGACTCATCGGCATCTCCCACCAGCGGCCACGCGGAGTTCCCCGTTCCTGCAGCTCCCTGATGTACTGGTATGTGCCTTGTGGCTCTTAGCTATTAGAATAGTTTGGTAGGCAGCTTTCGGTGTCAGGCATGCCTGCTTCTCAGCATGCTTGTATAAGATATGCTCTAATTCGAGTGAGTATCAATCCTTGCATGAACTTACAGCGGAGCAAGGTCTGATACAGACTGCTTCCCACCCTCTCCATGTAAACGTTGAGGAGAGACCAACAACAAAAGAATTTAGCAATGGGGAATAGCAGATCAAGAGGATTCTGCACTAGAATAGGAGATGCATCCTGTTTAATAAATATTTGCCTTAAAAATTTTTAAAAGGAGTAACCCTTACAAAATAAAAGCGGACCAATACCAGAGAGAAAAGCACTAGAAGAAATGAACAGGTGCTCTGAAAGTACAAAAGCAGTGTTTCACTGTTTTGCAGACTGTGGAGATATAATTAAGAGGTTTATTAAAATAATAATGACAACAAGAGCCCTTTCTTTTCCCTGAAAAAGGAGGAGAGAGGAAAAAAAACCCCTATCAAACAGCCCCTCTGAACTGTCAAAGAACTGCCAACCTAAATGAAACATCTGACTTTCATTTCCGACAGGAAACTGAAGTGATGAATAAATACATTATGACTTAAGCTCTCCCGCTCATACACGCAAACAAATTCCATTCTTCCCAAGGAGAAGAAAAGCATATATCCTTTTGGACAAGAGCTAACAATACTTAATAGCTTGATGATATCAACAGGCTGATTCACAGACTTGTGAATTCATTTCAGTGTGTCACAGAAATGAATTTACCAGACCTATTTGTTATTCTTTGTTTACCTTCAGAGTGAATTATTTCACTTTTGGTCAACAGGAAAAAACAAACCCAGGAAACATGTTCACTGTACTGTTGGACTTAAAAGTTTACGTGTATTGTGCATATGATGTGAGAAAAATGAAAAAGCTTGGGACCCTTAGATTTTTTGCAAGCCTTTCCAAAGACGAAGTAATTCCATCTGTGGTTATAGAGACGACACCAACAAAGTGACTACATAATAAAGTTCAACCAAGGAAGGGTGAGACTGGAAGGCGAGAGAGGAACAAAACCAAAAAAGCCGTGGTAGTACTAACAGTAATTAAAAGTGATGTGATGAAAGACTTTCTTTTAAGGCACAACAATGTCTACACAAAATATTCTTTGTATCGAGCAACAACTGTAATTGGAGTTATAATGTCAACTTAGATTGAGAACAGTGCCCTGATCCAGTGTAGGTAATTCTTACATCCCTGAAGGAGCAAGAAAAGAATTGTCCATAAATACACAGATACAGACAGAAACTAAAGAGAACTTTCTTGAGAATGTGAAATGCATGAAATACCTGTATACAAGCTACTCTCATCTTACTCTGTGATAAGAGAAACACTGGCTTATGCTATTCTAACCCTTAAGTATCAATCAGGCAGGCTTAATAGTCCAGTTAAGGTGAGATCATCTTCATATTATATAAAAATTTTATATAACATGTTAACACCGTAACAAAAGAATGATTCAAAAGGCTTTTTTTTTTTTTTACTTACCTTCCTTTTCAGCAAATGATTGACTATCTGCAATGACTTTTGGTATTTCTGGATTGTAACGAGTCCCCTCTGGAAAAATCACTAAATACATCTGCGGGATTAAAAAGAAACAAACCAGACAAGTTATCATGAATGCAAGCCGACTCCTTTTACAGAAATTATCATCACTTGAC
Organism: Pluvialis apricaria; assembly: GCA_017639485.1. Classification (NCBI taxonomy): domain Eukaryota; kingdom Metazoa; phylum Chordata; class Aves; order Charadriiformes; family Charadriidae; genus Pluvialis; species Pluvialis apricaria. Next base: position 103,624,648 of record CM030009.1, read on the forward strand.
AGGTCCATATTGTATTTAGTTCCCACCATTGATTACTGTAAGGATCCAAAGAAAATCAGAATACTTGAGCTAAAATTTCTTAGCTCTAAGAAACTTACTGTTTGGGGTTCAAAATAATTTTCTTTGAATGTACACCATAGAAAGTTGCCCAGGTGATTTAGGAAGGCAGATAGCAAGCGTCAACAGAAGTGAGCAAGTCAGGAGCAGCTGATACCAACAACAGTATCTGTTTTGTTAAGTGGGATAAGAGGAGATTTTGAGAAGACAATCAAATAATTAAAGACCTCCAAGTAATATTCAACTCAAAACACAGCATCTGCCCCATGGCATGTCACAGATGACCTAAATTATATTTTTTTTTGCTTTAATACTAATCTTGCGTCTAATTTTTCCTTACACTGAAATCTGCATTTAATTCCATTCATAATCAGAAATACTATTAATTGAAATTATGACAGATCAGCTATCTTATGTGTCTTTATGCATCTCACTGTGTTAGATATTAAATATATTAGGAACTTAAGCTGAAGTTTAGCATAATTTGAACTTTAAAATCACATTCCTTCCAGCATGCATGTGTGCAGTTACATTTGCCAAGTAAATTCATTTGCTTGCCTACTCAGCAATAACCATCCATGGGTTCGCAAATCATTACACAGGTAAAGGTTACCTAAGTATCTGCATATCTGAATGTAAAATTATGTACCCAAATAGAGGCAGTCAATTTTCATGAATTTTCCATTTGCTTTTGAAACAGAACAGAGGTTTCCACGTCTCTCTCTTTTTTGTGTACCTTTCGTAATCTACATACAAAGTTGATGTAGAACATTACTTAGAAGTGAAAATTTCATACTGGGGACTCATCTGCAGAAGAAAGGGCTACTGCCACAAATGTAACTAGCGTGGAGTTGAATGTCAACTGACACATTCACAGTAAAATCATGCCTACTGTGCCTAGACTAACTAGTTTGTTACCTTTGCAGAAACAAGTCTCAAACATGCAAAAGAAGACAGACAGTGGATTTACACAACAGTCAAAGGAGGGTTATCAATGAGTATAGGAAGACAATGACAAGTGAGAGTGTGCATCATGAAAAGATGCAAAGTAAAATAAAAGCTCAGAAGACAGACACAGGAATATAACTTTGTATAAAACATCATTTTGCTGGTATGTGCACTAAATGATTGCAGACCAGCTAGAGAAAAGGCTGAATGCAGAAAGACAGGACCCAGCAACGAACTCTCCAGAATCACCCCACAGTGAGGAAGATTGAAAGATGCACTAAAATGCAGAGGAGGGAAGAAACCTAGGAACTATGCCAACCGGTAAAGCTAGAAGGAGATCAAGAAAGAGGAGAACTGAGTACATGGCCTAGAATCTGGAAGAGGAAAACAAAAGAAAAAAAATTAAGAATGGCAAACCCAGTGTGAGTAGAGTGGAGTAAAGAGAGCTAGAAGAAAGGCTGTACTTGTCACGGCATGTTTGGGGAGAACTGGCAGATCGCAGAGGCAGGTGAAGTCCATGAATGCTCAAGGACAGGCAGAAACCCCAGATGTATACAGATTTGGTGGGGAAAGAACAAAAGAAAATGGGTTTAAGAGGCAAGGTGCTTACTTTTTTCTAACATGACAGTAGTATAAGCACGAGTACGGGAATCCTTAGACCCAGCTGAAGTCCACACTTCCCCCAGTCATGTATACATTTCATCTATGAAGTACACTGTTGAGATATTTAAGCGACTAAGTAAAACTTTTTAGAGTTAGCCGGAAAGGGTGTAATATTCAAATCCAGAGGCATTTTTTTCATATTCAAACCACGTAATTTGGATCCTTAAAATGGTATTCAAAGATGAGGCTACTCCTCATTAAAGAACAAATGCTCAGCTCCAAAGGGTAGTATAGTGGCTCCAACAGGTAGGAATTGACAGAGCAAAGAAAGCAAAGCACACAGGATAGGAATACCACTCTTGGTACAGAGATCAGCATGCAACATTACTGGTCTTCAAAGCAGATAATCAGCCGCTAAAAGCTGATTACACAACAGAGAACGTATCTACTTACTCCAGTCCTAGTGTGCAATACAAAGCAGAGGTTGAAATTGTATTTTAATTATTCTTGTAAACCTCTAAAACACAGCAGCTGAACAGGTTTGTTGACCAGAATCTGAATATCTCAGAATTGAACGCATACCAACAAGACAGAGAAGTGGCCTTTGCTTTTAATTCAGCATACATAAACCTAATATGTAGTTCATTAGGACTACTTTACCTGAGTAAAACTCATGAACGTAAATAGATGTCCTACTTATACTCATGTATAGTCCTGCATAAAACAAAGATACTCTGCCAGTGCAATTCAACCTACCAAATCTACTTCTATGACTGGCTTTTCCCCCACCATGGGCAGCAGAAGCTAAATCCTTAAGCACTATTTCCAAAGATTATAAGAACCGCAAATCTCTGATTTTAGTAACTAAATAAGCTCCCCTGAACTTGGATTAGGAATTGTTGAGTTGCAGGAGCATTTTAACTGCCTAGAAATACTAGCAAGGCAAGCAATAAGCATGAAACACTAGCAAGCAAAGCAATTTTTTTATACATAATTTTTCGTTTAGGGCAACATATACATAAAAGTTATGCACTTTATCACAGCGACTGCAAAATATGGTGCTTATGTTCAAAATGACAGAAAGTTTTGCACTACCACAGTCCCTCATTCACTGATATACCAATTTTAACCCAAGCAGACTAGGTCCCTGTGTTCAGTTACACAGTACTTCCGCGCCTGTTTCTGTGTAATGGGTGGGTGTCAATACACTTCCCATCTCTCATCAATGTGAAAGCTTCAAGGAGTGGATCAGGATTCATTTAGTAGAACCCTACTGATTCCTGTTGAAGCCAGAAAACCAGAAAAGAGGCAGGGGTTACCCACAGAGTCTCCAGCATAATGTCAGTGGACTTGCCACAATCCACAGATGAAATTAATGGATGATAACTGTTTTCACCCGAAGAGCAACTCTATTCATTTCTCCAGTGTTGCCAAGGTCTCCTAGGCAAAAAGAAATAGCAATGGCACCGAGAGGTGCGATGCTTACAGAGGGTGGAGAAGGGCAGCTGAGGAAGTCCTTGAGGTAGATCAGAGTGCCACAAAAGGAGCTGGTATTGGTGGAGCAGGGGAAAGGGGCCCAACGCAACAAGAGTCCCTGGAGTAAAGAACAAAGCCAGCCCAGATACCAATACACATACAGCAAGAAGAGGCAATAAAGAGAAAGCCTGGCTGAGGACAGGGCTTCACAGAGTGTCCTGGAGAGAACAGCTGCCACTGTAGAAGAACATAGCGCATCAAGGAGTGCTAACTGCTGACTAAAGATATCTTGCATTTACTGTGCTGTTCCTGGGTGGGTGACAAGGGGAAAACAATTATTTTTATTTACAAAGTTCAAAATTATATTAAACAATACATTGGCTTAGTTTTAATATTATTATTATTATTGCATCCTGACAACTAGACAGATTCATATCTGAATCCATTTAGACCCCTGCCTAGAAGATAGGCTTCTGGTGAACCGGATGAGAAACATTAACACTCAGATCAATAACTGAAAAAGATATGGTATTTGAAAGCATATCTGGTATAATTGGAACAAAACCCAAAAGCTGATGTTAGGAAAGCAGGCAAGGACATCCAGGATTTACAAAGAAGTTGTCAGGGATTTTCAAATTAGTAACTGTATGACAAAATAATTACATTAAGCCTTACAGCAATTGTATTAATGTATCTGTCCCCTCCAGGTTTTACCGTTTGATTGGCACTGCTTCACATGACAAAGATTTATTCTGTGACTGAATGAATGACAAAAACAAAACGCATAGTAACCAGCTAAATATTGGCTGTAATGGGTTAAATCTCACATGTCAGAATGTAGATTTCCTACTCTTGATGCATGATAAAAAGAAATATAAGTTACATTTTCAGTTATCAAACCGAATAGTTTGCTGTTCAGAAGAGTCAACTTTATAAAACAAGCAGATTGAGTATATCAAGTGTTGGCTGCATATGTTGTTACATTGAGAAATGCGTTTATCTTGTTATGGCTTACATTAAAACAACATTAACACAACAATGTCCTTCAAACCGTGTGACAGTCTCTGCTCTCACAACAAGACATAAGATTGCAATTTGTTAACAATCAGCCAGATTTTATGTAATTTTAAACAAAATCACATCGTTTCAGCTGAGTTTTGCCAAAAAAAGGCCCAATAATGAACCATTTGAGTGTACAGTTCAATGACAATTTGAGAAGCAAAATAATTTCCAGAGAGAAATAAGAAAATTTATTAGTTCAAGATCTCCACTAAGAAAACATGGGTGCAACAGCATTTCAGTCTAGCATTAGAGTTTTGCTCGTCTTACATTGCTGTGCTAAATCTGGGAAGAAGGGTGGACCAACTGCGAACAGCGGGACAGAAAAAGGGGCTGTTTAAGGCAGGCAGGTGGGTAGAAGTTGCAAGACAAGGCGAGCAAGGAGCATCAGGCAGTCCACTGTCCCTACACAAAATCAAGCGTACCAGATCACTAATCCAGTTCTACTGAGAATGTAGAGGCCAAGAGGCAGGCTTGTTTTTCCTGTCTGTGTTCCACCATCAATTTACTTTTCAATTAAAAAAAAAAAAGAAAAAAAAAAGAACAACCACATGACATGAGGCAGTAAAACAACTACAGGCCTTGCTACACTAACGAGAACAGAAGACTGGTTCTGCCTTCCTACACGTCTTCAGTTTCTTAATGGGAACAGGGATGTCTCCAGACAGACTGAACATTAATCATTTGGATTCTTTTGTTTAAACTGTATGTGGAGAGAAACTGTAAATAACAAAGTGACCCTTGACACAGAGTCCAGTCCATCTCCTCTCTATTGGCATATAATTCTTTCCTTAGCAGCTGAAAGGCAAGCTTTTCTCTAACGCTACATTAAAGAAAGAACTCCACCATATTCACACAGAATGACCAAGCAACAACAAGCTGCTCACTAAACTGAAGGGAAGTCCACCCTGAGCTGTAGCATCCAGTGCATAAATTTTAATAAAAGTTCCAGAGCAGTAAATTAATTATTTTTGCATGAAGCTGATGAGTTCAGGGCGCATTTGCTTTACTGATTAAAACACCTTCATTTTAAAAGCAATACGGCTGCTTGTGAATGTCACGCTAAGTTGCAGAACTGCAAAGTTTCTTCATGAATAATGCAGTAAGGACACAGGTTATCACATTCTTCTCCCAGTAGTAATTGTAGGTTAAAGGGCATTTACAGCATCTACATTTAAATTCTCAGATAAAGTGAATTACAGAAAATTTAGTTTTCCCTCAAATGACAACTCAATGGTCTGTGTCTTTTACCCCAGCAGATGCAAACATTTGTCTCAGTAAATAGGCTTTTGACAGCTTTGGTTTTGTAAAACTCCCTACATGGTTTCACAGAAAGAGATTTAAAACAGAATGCACTTCTGCAGTAATTACACTTATTTCTCTTCTATACTGCTACCCTAAATAATGTGACGAAAATGGCAACAACTGCGTGGTAATCATGTCCAGGTTCTATACCCATTTCCAACACCACTGAGCTTCCAGACAGCCAAATCACACCAAAAACCAAACATACCCAAGTGGTCCCAAATTCATTTGGCATTAGCTTAGGTAGGTTAGGTATAGGTTTTCAATCCACACACAATTGTGGAAGAAGAAAGATTACTCCAGAAAAAAAGCCTTCTGGATTTATTTCATTTATTTATCACATGTAGACATTCACCATGGAACGCAGAACCCACGGCAGATGTAGGTTTAAAGAAAAGCTTTATGCTTAAACCTCCGCTTGCGTTCCAATAGGGCTAAAATCAAACACTAGCCTGTCCAGCTATAGCACCGGAGCAACACTGAACATCATTTGCAGATGTACAAAGAGATGCAGAATTAGATGAGTTTCTAGGCACATCTTCCTAAGATTGTATTAAAAAAAAAATCCACATTTTTATAAAGCAGACTAATTTAATGCAGAGTTCAAATCAAGACTCTTATCACAATCAAAACCTTATTGTTACAACAAACCCCTGCATTTCTGCATTTTAGGGTGTGCAGAGGGAAGCCAGAAAGCCAGAATCAACCAGAAGCTGCCTGTCTGGCTGGCAAGAAATCCGTGGGCCCCTACAGGAAAACACCCTGCTAGGATATTTCAGCCAGACAAACTAAAGCAAAGTTAACCAGCACTCTGCAGGGGGAGCAATTGCTTAGGGGTAGTCCTGAGATTTGTCTTTGCTTATTCCATTACACCACAAGTTTTGCAGAAAGCAGAGTCTTTGCCACTGACATACAGAAAATAACTTGACTCGATGCAGCCTTTTTCACATCCCAGGACCCTCCCTGGTAACACGGGCACAAGTTACCGCTATTGAATATGGCCATCTTCTCCATGTGGACATCATTAGATTAGACATCGGACAGGAAAAGTTTAGTTGTTGTAATGTATTTCTGGGTTTCGTAACTTATACGTTAAAAACTGGAAATAGATCCACTTTCTTACCTTAATTAAAAACAAAAAAAAAACCCCGTTCACGCTAAATCTTAGTTCAAGACAAAATGAGTTTGAGCACTATCTTAAATAGGGACGCTTTACTCATTTAAGCCTCTCTGTAAGCACAAGGCCAGTTTACTTTTTCAACACAGACAAATGCACAAACATAAACACACTACCTCGAAAAAACAAAAAATAAGACAACTATTATGAAGGTCAAAACAACCCATGCATTCCTTTTACCCAAGCCTCAGCTCATAAAAGGTTTGCTACTTAGTATTTGGAGTGGCAAGTCCTAATCACATCATTTTAAATAAAATGAAAGCGTAACTGTTCTATATCAAGGCTTGCTGAGTTGGTTTTTTTAAGTCTAGCCAAAAAGGCAGAAAACATTTTAATGCACAGCAAGTAATGGAAGTGAAGCACAGTGATTCTAACCACTGAGCCACAAACCATACAGGGAGTCATGAGAAAAGTCACTTGGCACTAACAATCATTCTTCAAATAGAAAATTATCAAGAGTTTGGGTTCTTTTGTTGTTTTTTTTCTCCTTCAGGCATAGCATACAAAGTTACTCAGTTCTAAGATGTCACTGCCATTAAAAATGATTGATCATTGGGATGACTAATTAAGATTTGGTAAGAATCATTCTTGACTTTCAGAAGATCAAACAACTGGTATTCTACAAAAAATACCAGTCTGACTGTAGTCTTACTGCAGTAGTGAAAATGTTGTCTTTCGAAACACAGGGAACAACGACAGTGGTTTCTCAAGGAAGGTGCTACAGATCATGTTCTAAGATTAAGTCCAGACGCCCCCTGCCCTCTACAGACAGAATCACAAAGTTTTTATGATTCATAAAGGGCTAGTCAAATTTTCCTTAGTTTAATTAGAGGTATCACTCTAATCACAGAAAGTAACTGTAAAAATACAGAAAGAAAACAAATTCGTTATTACCTTCTTGTAGTTTGTAGGTATCAGGCATGGCTCATTTCTCCAATAAGCCTTTGCCATTTAAAAAGTCAAAGAAATGAGAAGCCGGGGAAGGAAGGTATAATCTTACCGGAGTCTCAGCTTTCATCTGGGCCCGCAACTTCTCTCTCATTTCTTTTTCATTGAATTTGGCACTTCTTTTTACATAGACTCCTCCATGCTAACAGAGAAAAAAAAAAGTAAAGTATTAAATATTTAAGTAGTTTAATGTAGAATAGTTGATAAAAGAACAAACAAGATGACAGCGACAAGTCACCTTTATGACTCACGCTCCAAATTGCCCGTAAGACGTTTTCTCCTAGGATGAAAGCACCTGAAACGCGGTTTACATTTGCATGTACTTAAGTTCACAAAATCTGTTTAAATAAAGATCAGACCTAAAAAAAATAAATATCCTAAGACATCTGAAGTGTCTTGTTTCAAGGTGTTAAATAATTAACTGGAAGATGGCATTGGAACCGACCCCAGGGATCTATCTATTCCTGACAACATTGACAAGCAGTTTAACTTGTATATCAAGGGAAAAATCATACAATTTAAGTTCCTCACACACAAGTACTTATAGGTCAGTATTTTCAATTTTATGTGACTGCTCTTAAATAGCAACTAATGCAAATACTGGAATTACAAGTATTGTACCTATACATATAAAATTTATGAGTAGCACAAAAGTAACTAGACTAAGTCTTGAAAACTTCCATGCACTTTATTAGAGAATCAAAATTTTATTAAAGAAGTTACATACCGAGATAATAATTGAATAAGTAAGACAAAATCTTTAGAAGGCAAAGGGTTTTATAAAAGTTTTTTTACTGAAAATCATTATAAAAAGTTAGACCATTTCCTGGAAAGTATTCATTTTATAACTTGTTCCACACAACTTATCACAAAAACTTCAGTATAAGGACTATGGGAAAGTACACACATAGAAAGTGGGTTATAAAGAAATAAAATTTGCCTCATCATTTCCCTCTTCCACTACTTTGTTTTATCTACAGCATAGCTACAAGAGGATGTAAACAAACATGCTCCAAAATGGACTACTGAGACAATGAATTCCGAAAAAAAAATAATTAACAAAATAGCTTCCAAATAATAGAATTTCATTTTTAAGGTACATGATTTTCATGGGTTTTCTAAGTGATTCCCTAACTTGGTAATACTCTTTTCTGCCTACCCTGACTGTTGGCATTAGGATCTGTCAGATAATTTCTGCCTATTTATGGTTTTACACACTGTTAACAGAAAGGTGACAGTAAGATTAAGACTACTAAGAGCTGAACCTCATTCAAAACTCTTATCTTGGGAAAAGATACAGTGCATTGTAGAAACAGAGGTGGTGGTGTGTGTGGGGGAAGCTATTATTTTATTTGCATGGCATGGACAGAAATAACGTTTGAGGGGTTAGGAGGAGGCAGGCAGAAGAAGTGGTTATGCAAAGTGCTTTCGGCCTTTGCTTTTCATGGTGTGGAGAGATGGCTGTGCAGCTGCTTAGCTAGTGGTACTTGACGTGACTTTTAAGTTGTTCTCCAAAAGCTGCAGTGAAAAGGAACAGAAAGTCAATGGTGCATTAACTCCATACTAAATATTCTGTCTTAGTGTTATTGTCCGCGGTTCCCTTCCAAGATGAAGCAGCCAGCTGCAACACTCAGCTGGGCTGCTGTGGCTGGCAGGGCACAAAACCAAGAACAGAAGCCCCCAGTCCACTGAGCTCGGCCTTTAGCAGGCTGGAGCATCATATCAGCACCACCCTACAAGCAGTTTACCAGTCCCGGACAGATAACGGCATGAACAGAAACTGTTCCATCAGCTGTGCGGCAAACAGAGAGCCACATGTTATCTACACACTCCACATGTAAGACAGTTTTTTAAGATCTGACACCATCAAAGGGAAGTAGAAGTGTTATTCTGTACAGTGATACTCACCACAACAACTGCTTTCAGGAAGCGCAAACTCAGTTTGGTACGAGAAATAATGCACCTACTACACAAGACTTCCATGTAATTGGTAAGTCATCATTCCGTGTGAGCTCAGCTAGGTCAAGTTTTGATAAATAAGGGAAGGCTGGAATCCAAGTCTTCACTTATTTATCAAATTACTAACCAGCTGCAGTAAACTGGGAAAATACTGAACCACCTTTTCCTTGTTTAATTTGTGAACTTGGAGAAATCAAGTTACTGTTGTACTGTTTGCTTAGGGACACCACAACACCAAAGACAGGTTTGGTGTCCCCACCTCAGACTTTTTAATGCTCAGAAATAGATTTGTACTTCTCAAGTACATACGAGTATACAGTCACTTAACGTAAGAACAGACAAATTACATCCTGCAAGATCACCATTCACTGCATACAACCCAACTACATAAATATGTCAGCTCCCCTATGGCACAGGGTTACAAAGCTAAAGAGACAAGCTGCCACACTAGGTAAATATTTAGCTAAAATTCAGTAACAACCAAAAGGGTGCACAAGCTGATGCTGAATAACAGAAAAGACAAAGACAGACTTCCTACATTAAAATGTCAAGCAAACTCTGGGATATCAAAAATATTTATCAAAATTACATCCCAGCCTCACCAGGTGGTATAAGATGAATAGGAGCTAGCTGCATTTTGGTGGAGAAAGATAGGGCAAAAAAATATTTCAGATCCACCCAAAAATAATAAAGCCACTTTTATGAAAAGAAATAACTCTACCTAATAAATCAAACCTGGAACACAATAGGTTAATTTAAGTGGTTCTTTTCTTTTCTTGCTATTAGATAGCTGCCTCCAAAGAAGAATGCTAGTTATGCAATTGTATATAGCTCAAATTCCCCAATTTGTATTGCATTTCCTTTGCAGTAAGAGATCAAATATATGAACGCTTTTCAAAACAGATTTCTGGAAGTACTGTTTTTAAGGTTATAATTTTTTTCCGCTGTACTTTAAAAGCCCCTCTCTCAGTCAACAATGGATTATGTTTACAAATATACTTCCTTTGTGCCTGAATTTTGCTCTCCTGGACATCCAGACCACGTTTATTTCCAAACAGGATGTTTACCTGAGGTAGGGAATATGAATTCCGTGAGCATGGCGTAACTACGTGGCTCTGGAAACTTTTAGTGGAGTGTAAGTGACATCACTGACAGAACATCAACAGGAAGGGCAGGAAGTGTTTTATGTTTTTGCACTGTTTGGTGTGATAAAAACAATAAAAATACCTATTAGCTTGCACTGCAGTCCTGCTGCATCCCGTCTTGGTCATTTAAACACACACGCATCACCACTGTTAGTGAGCTGCCTTTCATTTGTGTCACTGAATTAAATATATATATGTATATATACATAAAGATATTAATAATAATTCCCCAACAAATCTTGTAGTAGTTTTGTGTTTTGAGGAATCCAAAGCCCAAGAGATTTTATTTAATATCTATGTTTTAATTAAAAATGTAGGTTACATTCAGATTAATTTCCACAGGAACCTTCTTTTAACAGTCAATACAGCAGTCAGGAAACTGACCGCTGGATAGTCCAGATAGCAACAGTAATTTTCCAAAATCTGGAAAAAAAGTCATTTCTGGACACCTAATGTTAGCAGATGGAATATATATCCTGTCTGTATTTTAATTAAAGCAGACTTAAATCACCACCAATGTAATGACTACAGGCAAGGACAATGAGCAAAACATTTCCATGCAGCAGACTGGTCACTTTAGTGCAAGAAAAATGTAGAGAACCAGAGTCAGTGGGGACAGAGTTAGTGGGGACAAGCATTGGACAACAGAGAAGTCTATTTGCTCCCGGTGGATAACCTCAGTGAGGTATGAAAGGGTGTGACAGTCAGTATTTTATTTAGGGGACTAGGACAGCAAACCCACCAATAAGAAGAAATCATTAACAGTTTTCTTATTTTCTCTGCAGAATATTCTTTTCTAAACATAGCGATTTTAGAACAAAGGATGGCAACCACCCATGCTCCAGCCTAGATTTATAGCCTGCTCGCTGTCTAAGGCACTTTCATCCAGAAGACAACAAACATTTTCAACCATCAAGCTGAAAACATCAAACCTGGATCTCCCAGTATCTCGGGGGACACTCTAACCTCTTACACGCTGAACAGACGGTAGGAACCTCAACCACTACCTGTGCTCTAAGATAAAACAGTGAGACAGTTCACACCCTAGAGATGGGCACCTTATGTGACACAATCCAAGACTCTGAACCTCTGTTCAAATTAGATACCTACAGAGCTACATCTGATTGCTGAGAAAGGCCACCGTTAAAGGCACTTCCTATTCTTCAGCATACAATTAGGCAGTTCACGGATCTGTACCTCCCCTTGCTCTCTAAACCCAATTCAACTTACATTAGCTTCTTGGAGGCAACGTTTCAGAGTCAACTGCCACACAAACGCTATCCTGCCTCCTCCTGTCTTCCCACCCATGGCCATATACTCAAAACTTTCCCCCTCTTGCTGGTTCTAGCAATCTACTGATCTGACATTGACTTATGGATGCAAGCGTGCGAGCTGTGAGGAACATGCAGCCAAAGATGAGGGAGAGAGTAAAGCCTTATTTGGACATATGCCTGTAGTTGTCTGCTCTTCATATATCCCTTTACAAACTAATATATAGTTCAAATTATACCTAGTGTAGTATTTCTCTCAGTATCCCCCAACCAGAGAAGGGCAACAAAGCTGGTGAGGGGTCTGGAGCACAAGTCTTATGAGGAGAAGCTGAGGGAACTGGGGTTGTTCAGCCTGGAGAAAAGGAGGCTGAGGGGAGACCTTATCGCTCTCTGCAACTGCCTGAATGGAGGTTGTAGTGAGGTGGTGGTCAGTCCCTTCTCCCAAGTAACAAGTGATAGGACAAGAGGAAACGGCCTCAAGTTATGTCAGGAGAGGTTTAGATTGGATATTAGGAAAAGGTTCTTCACTGAACGGGTTGTCAAACATTGGAACAGGCTGCCCAGGGAAGTAAGTGGTGGAGTCACCATCCTTGGAGGTATTTAAAAGATGGGTAGACGTGGTGCTTAGGGACATGGTTTAGTGGTGGGTTTGGCAGTTTTAGGATGATGGTTGGACTCAATGATCTTAAGGGTCCCTTCCAACATAGACGATTCTATGATTCTATCCTCTTGGACACGGCTGACAGTCAATTCAATCAAATTGTCTAATTCTATTAAAAATATTTTTCTAAGTGTTTTTTTCCTTCTCTTTGCCTGGGTGAAGGGGCACGGGCGGAAAGCAGACTAATATTCAGGGAACTGGTAAAGATCAAAGACAGAAGCCAAAGGAGAAAAATCTTACTGAATAGGCACTTTGGAACAGTTACCCAAAACTCAATCCATTTCTATTCTAACAACTAAGCACCCACCTAAATCCTGAGATAAATACTATGAAGCCATTTCTGTTCACCTAGTCAAACGTACCAATACTTCCAAAACCATCCACCTTTACATTTTATTTCATTTCATTTGTGTATAGAAACAGTCCTGCTTCCAGAAAAACCACAGAACAGACATAACAAATTCAGAGAGGATTTTAGGGAGGTGAATGCCATCTACGCTGTTCTCCACCATTTTAGATCAAAGAGCACATCCACTCACTATGTTGGCTGTGCAGTGAACATGGCCCACTGTTTCTTCAGTAATTGTGTAATTTTGAGTCACATTAGGTTGAGCTCAAACTAAAAAGAAGAGCAACATTATGTAGAACGAGGGGAAAGTAAAAAGTGGTAACAGTAAAACTGTTAGACTCAGGTTTACAGCATTTTTGCTTAACTGAAGTCCAAAGCAAAACCATCAACACTTTCATGGAGGCTGGGATCTGCTTTTCCTCCACACTATAGCAAAGTCCAATTTTCCTCTTTTATATTGTGCTAAAACCGAAGAATTGAAAAATAAATAAGCTAACACCACAGCAATGTCAATTTATTTCCAATTTGCAGCATGATAAAAAAATCCCCCATACATAGAAAAAAAAAGTCTGTTTACACCTATTGCTAAGTGGGGGTTTGGATTGTAAAAAGAACAAAGTTCTGGAATATTCTGAAATGCTTCTAACACACTTTACAGTTTTAATTCTAGTAACAAACACCATTCATAAAAAGTATTCATTTAAAAAAGTAAACGGATTCTTTCATAACTGTCTCTCAACTAAGATACACATGTAACTACAGTGAGTGAAATCAGATCTTTTCATGTTCAAATAAACAAGTGCCAACTCAGAACTACATCTTCCTACCATATATGATACATGGAAGAAAAGTACATCTTACATATCTGACCCACAAACAGCAAGGGAAAAGTGAACGGGCTTACCTGTGAAAAATACCACCCGTAGAGTGGAAGCCATTTTAACCCATCTTTCAAGACATACCGGACATGCCCAAGAGCATTCTGCCTAATTGCCAGCATGTCTGCAATAATCCAATCAACTGCAAAGACAAAAGCCCAAAATGTTTAGTTAAACTAGTTTTTAATTGCCACTGATGAAACAAAAAGCGCATGTTGTACATATAAATATCATTAAAGGTTTCTGAACTCGAAGTTCCTGCTCATTAGGGCAAGGCTGGAAAGACACACAGTAAACAAGATAAGCAGTTTTTTTAAATCTATAAAAGTGTTAAGACAAACAAAAAAAAATACAAACCTGTACACTGATGATTTGATAAATATATTACATTTTCTTTATTTTTTGGCAAATCCCCGTAGATTATTACCTAAAAAAGAAATTTAGTATTACTTTATTATTTACTTTAATTGCATTAGGCAGTGATGAGATCCACCGCAGTAATTAGCTATTTACTAGAGCTGCCAGCAAGTTAGCACCATTAACAGAAAACACCCCATCACTGCATCAGTACTCATCATGCATACAACTGACTTATCAACAAAGCAGTGAATATTAATTAATGAGGGCTTAAAGAAAGCTATTCTGTTCCTGTGCCTCAGCCCAAGAACTGGATCCATGGAAGCTGACCTACATCCACAAGATCCCTACACTAAAATAATTAAAGGTAAAGAAGAACCACAGACATACAGAAACATCATTTAACATTATACATCCAATGAATAAGATGTGCTTCAGCCAGACACTTGTCATCATTCAATCTAAAATGGTAAATTTTCCTGGATTAGATCAAGAACAAAATCTCAAGCGTTTGCCATGATTTCAACCATCAAGAACTAAAAAAAAGCATGAGGTGGAGAAGTGTCTTTAAATTGGTCATCAGCTTCCAGCTAGCAGCTTTTGTTATGTTTTTTTTCTGTTAAATTAAAGCCGCCCTTTAACCTTTTAGTTTCCCCCCAACAGGTAATTGCCTACTAGTGAAAAAACCTTTGAGAGCATGACTACAGAGCCAGATGCTGAAGCAGTAATCCAAGTCAGTTTTTAAAATGGATTAATTAAATTACTTTTATTTCAAATATAAGATGAGAAATGAATTAAACCATTTCAATTCTGAATTGAAGAATCCATGCAGCTGTTTAATTATCTTTAATAAATACTGTAATTATCTAATGAAGCTTAGTTTTTCCAACCAGTACATTCTAGGTAGCATTCCCGCCCTTGCTCTGCCAATACCAATGCCCGTACTCCTTATTGCTAGAAATTAGCTGTATTAAACATACACTCTTCTTCGAAGTGACGCCATTCACCAAAACCCAAAGCCCTATTTGGAAGGTTTACACACTTACTATCACCATTTCCCCAGTCTGGACCATCTGGGAATTTTATCAGGAAAATCCAACTAATATTCAGATCTTGATTAATATCATTTAGTATGCCAAGTCACGTATTGATCCTTACAGAAGGTCTCTATGAGCACCTCTGGAAAATCTGTCCAACTCTCAGTTAACCTGTGATACCAGATGCGTAATGCCTTGAATTGCAATGCTAGGCAAAAACCCCACATAAAGCTGTATGTTTTACATTCATGCTGTTTATTCGAAAATGCAACTGCGCTGTTGATCAAATTTTGTTTTCAAGGCAAGAAACCAAATATTGGCAAACTGAGATATTCAGTAAATATGTGCACAAGAGATCTTCCAGCATACAATAAAGAAAGCATTACTTATTTGAATTAATATTTTTCAAAAAAAAACCCCATGCACAATAAATTTTAACTGAACATTATTTGTAACAAGCCTGTTGACAAGTATATTCTGAACTGTATCCAAGAAATTCAAACAAGATTTTGAAAAGCTGTAGGAGTAATTTTCTCATTAAAGTTCCAGAAGAATTTATAACCTTAGTGCTGACGCTGTAGGTACCACTCACTATTTAGTGCAAGGTAGCAGTCAGAGGGTCTAATCTTACAGTTCAGGTGCAAAAAATCCACTGGGAAAAAAAACAATAAAAATCTTCCTTCTCTCACTTACAGAGTTAAAGCTTAACTTTTAAAGTGTACATTTTTCCAGCAGTGTTACACACTAGGTCCATAAATACTGTTTTCTTTAATTTCAAGTTAAGACTCCACTATGCAGTTTCTGGCAAAGACTTTTTCTGAGGAAGGGAAAAAGCCCAATACAACAAATCACTAAACCAGAAGGTCCTGAATGCTATCTGTGCTTTTTTTTTAAATGTAAGAAAATAAGAACAAGAGGAAAACAAAATCTGCCCTTGACACTCTAAGAGCTGCCCCACACAATAAACAGAGTTTGAAATATATAATTTATAGCTTCAACTTGTAAAAATTTCCACTTTAATGTACAAAGTCAAAAACTTAGTGTAATCAGACCCACAATTCAAAGCATTCACTTGTGACTATTGCATGAGTAAAAACAAATATAAAGGATCATTCCCTTAAAAAAGCATGTATGACTGTGACTGCCAAGTATAACAGTTAATCTGTATTATTTTTTATTTCAATAAGATTGGATCTAGTTCACTTTTTAATCCCAGAGGAACACCCGCTCATTATTACTGTAAGCAATTCCTATGTACAACATTAAGTCTTACTGTAAGTTACATGTGTTTACATGTAATGGACCGAAATTTTTTACTCATGATAAAATACATAGCCATACTGTTGTAGAGAACTAAAAAAAAAATAATAATAATAAAACCCCCTATCTTTTCCTATTCATAATTAGTTCTCATTAAACACAAAACCCGGGATATTTTATTTTAAAGCAAAGGAAAAAATGAGAAAATTTGGTAACGCTATTTTGTTTGCTCAGATGGCTCAGCCTAAGAGGATGCAACAGCTTTAACTGCAGCATCATTCACTTCAGCACTGCCCCTTTCAGTAATCTCGAAAAACGGCTTATACAGTTCACGGAAGGCCGGCAAACAGCTATTCACGTATGCGACACACAGTGAGGAACTGAGAATGACAACTTACGATACAACTGTTATTACAACCAGGTAAGAATGGCAACGTTCAACTGGCATTCTCTAGAGGCTTCTTTGGAGTTCACAGGAGACACCCACTCTGTGGGCAGCCACACAGCTCTCCCTCTGAGGACAGAGCATTTTTGCTTTATTGCTGTGTTTCTGGAAACTTTCATAGACCTTACACAACAGAGGGCTAACAGTTCAGAGCTTTGAATCCTGCAGAAACGTTGCCCTTTTCCCTTTGAGATGATGTCTAAAGAATTCACCTGCTTGTGGATAAGCAGGAGAAGAGTCCCCTCAGGGCAAGGCTTTAATTTCTGGCAATCTGCTTTTAGGTGAAGCAGATAACCTTATGTATATTATAGCTGCAGAAGGAAATGATAAAAAGTACTCTTCATGGTCTCCAGAAAGCCTCCGACTCCCTGCTGTTCCTTGTAACTAACTTTGCAGAGTTTCCTGCAGCAGAGACTGTGCAGTCTCTGGCTCCTTCTCAGCCTGCTGGTGCAGAAGAGATCTGGGGACTACAGTGAAGGCGAGCGCTTGAGTGATTTTACCAGGGACAGCAATGCAGAAAAAAAGTGTCCATAGTGCCAGGCCGTGTGCACGCCCCTTTTGAAGCAAACTGAAGAGACGAGAGTAGCTAAGAGACTCCCAGTCCTCCTCAGAAGTACACTGCTGTTCCTAGGGTCTGCAGAGCACCAGAGGGGGTGGTCTTCCCCTCCGCAGGGCACTCACTAGCCAGCACCAGGGAAGTGGTGCAGGACATCCTTGGAAGCCAATTTTCAGTTTCAGAAGCTAGTTTTTTACCTAGTGTTTCAGATATTTTATGCGCAGCTTTCCAAACGCCACAGCCTACATACATTCTACCCCTGTATCAGCTTGAAAGACTGAGAAGATAAATGTCCTGTCAGCCACAATGCAAGTGAGGAACCTATTTATTTGAATAGGTGCTGCTTTGTTTAAAAAAAAAACCACACAATAAAGTCAAGCAAAGAAAATAAGTTAAAAGGCAGCGCAACACAGCAAGCCAAAGTAAGCAGAAATTTGAGGGAAAATATTTAAAATGCAGATTTACCATCTAACATTGCAAAATGACTTGGGTACAGAACATTAAACTGCGTGCTTTTAGCCATGTTTTGGTTGCTTCACAGCCCAGTTCACAATAACGGGTAATGCTGTTAATATGGGTCTTTCCCTTCTGTTTACATAGCAGTGCTGTCAAACTCAATTCAGTGAGGTCTCAAATCGAGGAAACTGGATGCTATCAGGTCCTGTCCTGTGGGAAGGCTGGTACCCAGCTTCCCTGGATGCCGTACACCGAGCTGTTCACACGCTCAGCAGGCACAAGACGCACCTCTGTGTTGCGGCCAGAGGATGCTCTGATTCACTGCCAGGAGGTTACAAGTTCTCATGATGGGAGAATTTACTCATTCAGCGTCAGGCTGATCTAGGCATGCAAATGGAAGCTCCTGGGTGATCTGGTGACACCAGTTTCAGCTTCCCTAGCAGCCTCTGCTTCTTCCAGTGCAGCATATTCAACTACGGCTGTGCTAACATGGTAGGTCACGTAGCAATGTAAAACAGTCCTGCATGACAGTCACACCTGAATAACTCATCATTTGCAGAGGTTTTCACTGCAACAAGGTGGACATTCCCAATTTAGAGTGAGAGTTTTATTTCTTGCTTATGAAATCTGTGCAAACCAAAGAAAATTAAATAGATCATTTAATCACTAGCTACATCAGCTCAGGATACAGGGCCATGACAAAAATAATTCAAGGTAAAAGTAATCACACTATGAGAAGACCTGCTTGCAGGTCAACTGGTGACCACATCAAACTCCTAGCAAAGAGATTACCTTAATATGATAATGGCAGCAGTTCAGGAGCTGACCTGCAAGCAGATCTGGTGCTTCTGCTTCAGTGGCAGTAAGGCAACACAGCTGGTTATTGGTAGTAAAAACTCGGGCCATCTCATCTTATGTCCCATCACATGTCTACCAGCACACTCACTCTTGGTTCCTCAGACTTCTCAACCCTCCTCCCTTCTCTGTTCAAAGAAATTAGGTGTGAATTGCAGAATGAGGTTCCCTTCTTTGCTGTTACTTCAACAAAACCGATGTGCAGTGGGGCACTTTGTAGAGAACGTGGAGTATTCTGATCAGGAAAAACATAGCTTTAAGCACAGGCAATAGCAACTGGAAAGAAGGATAAAACCAGTAGGATAATAGCAGAACATTCCTTCCCTCTCCTGGAGGAAGAGAGGAGAAACAGAACATTCAAGTTATCAACACTTCACTTAAAAACAACCATACAAACTTCATATACTCAGCTGTGCTATCCTCACAACACGCCCTTCGCTCCATTTCGCTATTTCTTCCTGACTACTTTTATAACTGGGACTGCATGCTCTTCAGGACAAGAGCGTCTTTGTTAGTTGGGCACTACTACAAGGCGAGTGCTTATTAAAATAAATAGTACCCTAGGATGTATTTCTCATCTGTTT
Organism: Pluvialis apricaria; assembly: GCA_017639485.1. Taxonomy (NCBI): domain Eukaryota; kingdom Metazoa; phylum Chordata; class Aves; order Charadriiformes; family Charadriidae; genus Pluvialis; species Pluvialis apricaria. Next base: position 103,644,034 of record CM030009.1, read on the forward strand.
GTTACAAAGTCTGAATATAATTTTGTGGTGAAAGAGCAGAGCTTGCATCAACAAACCACCAAAGGCAACTTCCAGATACGGCTTCTGAAAGTCAACACGTAACCCTGCGCAAGCTGACTTCTGCAGCATTGCTGCAGGCATCTCTAGGGAAGTTGTTCAAATTCCCTCAGTCTAAAAACCTGCCCGATGACACAACCAGTCCTTTGAGCTTCTAGGGAGAGTACCTCAGATCACAGGATCTATTTACCCTGTTTGACAAGAAGCAGGCTCAAGACAGGATGCAAATGGGGAACTTTTACTTGGTGCTGACAAATTTCTCAGGCTTTCAGATGTACTACTGTAAGAATTTCAAATCTTTATTTTATTCACAGAAGATAAGAGAAGCACTTTTACATTTAACAGATATTGGTTTCACTTGTGTACAGCATAAGGAATATGAATAGGACAGAAGGAGAAACGACTTTCATGGTTTAGTTCTTAGTTGCTTTTCCTCTAGATCTAAAAAAAAATATTTACCTTTAAGTGTCATTTTCCTAAAAATACCTTTAGGTCACATACAGTTTTTAGGCAATAGTCACATTATTGCTACACCTCATAACCTCTTTAGTTAAAGGGACTCTCTGCTCAATAGATAATTGCACAAGTCTGAAGTGTGCTGCTCAGGCTCAGCATCAAGCCGTAAAATCACAATGCAATCATTTTATTGAAGCAGAGAGTTCACTCAAATATTCTGCAGCTATGTATTTTACTGGGGTTCAGTGAAGAAAACCATTACCAAGAGACTGAACTCTGGGTAATATCGAGAAGATTCCTATATGTAATTCAGTTTTATTTTTTTCTTAAATTATTCATTTGATTGAACCAGAAAGCTGAGAACTTAAAAAAACACAGTTACTGCCATTTTATTTCCTTTTTTGTAAGAAGACTATATTAGGAACATATATGTATTATGTGGGACTGAATGTTAAGCACCCGATATTAAGCATGAAGTCTGTACATTTTTGCTTTCATCCTAGCTTTTAGTCCTATCGTCTAAATTGAAACACGGTTATAAACATGAGTGGTTATGCTTCATTCAATGGCACTAGCTATATGTATAGAAGAAGTCTAGTTCTGATGCTGAATGTAAAGGCTTTACAGTTTCTCAGCTGAATTAAAGATAATTGACCCCTGAATTAAGGGAAAACTTCCGGAAGAATCAGAATCAATAAAATCTTAAAGGAAATACAATTACCTTGTGAGCTAATGAAAACATATATTAATATTTATAATGACATTTATAATATCTATGTCAGTAAAAATACAGCTTTAGAGTCTTTTGTTCTGTGCATATTTGACTACTTTTTATATTTGAGCATAAAAAAAGACTTGCAAACAGTCCTCCCCAAAGCCTCAGATAGTGATTTCGAGCAGAACATTACAAACTGCTTTATTCACACCAGTCTAACATAACCTAGAGAGTGATGTGCATAGTTTTGCAACTTCTCATTCAGAGGGCGATTCAGGTGGTGATTATCATTTAGAGAAGGGGCACGTGGTAGAGCAAAGTAGTTCTGGGAAACAGCCATAAAAACTGCAACTTTTAATCTGAGCAAAGGGCTAATTTCAGAGAAAATAAGTTTCCACAATACCAAGTACGTCGAGGCAATTTCAGTTAATTTATTTATTTAAACAAACAACAGTCCCAGACCAGATACAACAAAACCACTCCAGTGTTTACCCACGGCACATCAATCAGAAACAGGAGCTCTTGGCTTCTGGGGGAGCTCAGTGCTGCAGCAGGGGATTCCCAACATCTGTAATCCTGAGCCTGCCAGCTTTGAATTGCCAGAATCTAGCCCACCGAAACCAGATGCAGATCTTAAACCCTACCCTGTCCTAACACGCTGCTTACTGCTGTTAGAAGGTACATCGATGGAGCAGCGATTCTCTCTTCTGAAAACAAACTGCTAAATCATCTTTTTCAAAGAACTGGTGGGGATATGTGCATGTAGAGAGAACTGAACTGATGCATCCTGTAAGGTGAGTTTGTGCTCTACCTCGTTAAGCTAAACAAAGGCAAAATAATTTATTCCCTCTTTGGTCTTGTTTGTTTGTTTAAACAGGAAAAAAAAAAAAGAGCTAATTTTTTTTTTTTTTTTTTTTTTTTGAGGTCCCCAGTCCTGCCAGCATATGCTAAATACCATTTGACAGCACTTTGTAAATTCAAGAGCTTTGCTTCTAGATTCTGATCAGGGCTACACATGGGTTGGGAACTTTGCTTTAAGCACACACAATTACTTCATTCCTGTCTGGACTCTCTAGCTACCTGAGGAACCTTAAAAAAAAAGGCATCTATATAACTTAACTGTTTCAGTCTTGGTTACAGAAATAAAGCAGGATTTATCATCAACACAATTTTAAGATTTTAGCATCTAAATTCTAAATAAATCTGACTTTTCGGTACCTAAACCATTTACTTTTGCAAATTACTTACTTTTGATTACAGTGCAGTTCTATAGCACGGACCATAGAGCAACCCACAATTACAATCAGTGACCACTTGGGTTAGAGCATCTAAATAACTTTTACCATAAATCACCAGTAATCACATTTTTTTAACAAGTACTGCATATATTTCAAATATACATAGCGTATGTGAAAGTAGATTATTTATAAGGTGAGATTTCAACAGGAGAGTTTTTCTGAACATCTGGCATCTTGGTATTACGCAAAACCTGAATATGCCTTCCAGTACAAGAGTGGAAGGAAGTATTCAACTGGTTTCATTAGGAGAGCAACAGTCTCCCTTAAAATCCTTTGGCACCTCTGAAGATGTCATCCCACAGATTTTTGCAATTTCCTTAAAAGAAAGGAAAAAGTGACCCACATTTAATGTAGCTATTGTTTACTTTATTACTCTTCTGTACTGGAAAATGCATAACGTCTGCGTCCCATGCCATCCATTCCCCCAAAATAGAAGCTACAGTGCCTTGGTACATGAAGTACATTCTGGAAATGTTATCCTTTGTGCACATGACACCAGCCAGAAGCAGTAAACCTTGTGGAAGTTTGCAATGTTCCTCTAGCTAGAGCTCTTTGTAATAGAATCATAGAATAGTTTGGGTTGGAAGGGACCTTTAAAGGTCACGTAGTCCAACCCCTCTGCAATGAGCAGGGACCCCTTCAACTCAATTAGGTTGCTCAGAGCCCCGAACAACCTGACCTGGAACATTTCTACAAATGGCACATCTACCACCTCTCTGGGCAACATGTTCCAGTGTTTCACCACCCTCCTTGTAAAAAATTTCTTCTATTTAGTCTAAATCTTCTGTCTTTTAGTTTAAAGCCATTACCCCTTGACCTATTGCAAGAGGCCCTGCTAAAAATTTCGTCCCCATCTTTCCTGTAGGTGCCCTTTAAGTACTGAAAGGCCACAATATGGTCTCTGTGAAGCCTTCTCTTCTCCAGGCTGAACAACCCCAACTCTCTCAGCCTGTCCTCATAGGAGAGGTGCTCCAGCCCTCTGACCATTTCTGTGGCCCTCCTCTGGATCTGCTCCAACAGGTCCATGTCTTTCCTGTGCTGAGGGCTCCAGAGCTGGATGCAGTACTCCAGGTGCGGTCTCATGAGAGCAGAGTAGAGGGGCAGAATCACCTCCCTGGACCTGCTGGCCACGCTTCTTCTGATGCAGCCCAGAATACGGTTGGCCGCCTGAGCTGCGAGTGCACATTGTCGGCTCATGTCCACCTTTTCACCCACCAGTACCCCTAAGTCCTTCTCAGCAGGGCTGCTCTCAATCCCTTCATCCCCCAGCCTTGAGGGTTCCGATACCAGGGGTTGCCCTGACCCAAGTGCAGGATCCTCATGAGTTTCACATGGCCCCACTTCTCTAGCCTGTCCAGGTCCCTCTGGATGGCATCCCGTCCCTCAGCCATGTCAACCACACCACTCAGTTTGGCGTCATCTGCAAACTTGCTGAGGGTGCCCTTGATCCCACTGTCTTATGTCACTGACGAAGACAGGTATTAAAAAAAAAAAAAAGGAACTTTGCAAAGTTCCTTGGCACTTAGAAGCAAAGTTCCTCGGCATTTAGAAGCAAAGTTCCTTGGCATTTAGAAGCTTCTAAATGCCAAGGACTCCAAGGATTGATTGTATCTGTAATAGTCGCAGTGTTCATACCAAGTACAGAACTGGTGTGAAGTTATCAATGAGCTGACATGTGTTGGAAAGAGGATGATTAAGAAACCCCCACGTCCTCTGCCTGTGATTGTGGAATAAGATTTTTTCAAAGCTCATCCACACACCATTTTCCGTAACTATTTCGAGTTTAAGCACCATGAACTTTCAAGATGAGGCAAAGGAATCACTACACAGCAGAAGAGAACATGCAGGAAGGTATCTGAGCTAGCTGCAACTAATCTGGCTCTAGACCTGAACACAATAAGCTTGAATCAGCCTCAAAAAATTGCCACTGTTAAAATCACTCTAGTACCTGCACAGCACCACAGCATGTGAATGAGCCAGTTCAGCTGCAGCTTGCTAGGGACTGCGCACTATGTTTGCTTATGCAAAAAGAAACGTGTGTCCTCAGGTTCCCAAGTAGCATTAGAAAATGGGATGGGGTAACTCTTCAAGTCAATCCATAAGTTCCAGAGGAAAAATTATTCCAACTACCACAATACAGTTCGAAGTCATCCAAAATAATTAGTTTTCTTCACAACTAGTTATGTGCTCAAATACAGGTTTGACCAAATTATAGATAGCTAATTTTACATTTAAAAATCAAACTAGCATAAACTTTATGATTTCCTAGTCCCACACTGAGGAGCTAGTTATAACAGGGAACGTGACAAGTAATATGTGACAGAACTGAAATGAACAAAAGAAGAAAATAATTTCCCTGTTTTTTTATCCCAAATCTCTTCATAGTATAAATTCAAATTGACAGAACAAAGATTAAAGAATATTTTTCCCCTGAGAAGACATGCTTCCTTGTAATGTCAAAATCCCTGACATCTGAGCCTACTTTATCTAACACAACTAAAACTGAGAAAAAAAAGAGTATACCCTGTAAGCCTAAGGTAAATAGTTTGAAATAATTGGAGTCAAATGTTTAACTATGAACAGAGTCTCCTCTTAGCAAGAACAGCATCTGATGGTAGAGTATCAGGAGAAAAAACTTCTCAATTAACAATCATCCTTACATAAAGGATCTGCACATATTATGTAAGCAGAAGGAAAGGGCATGAAGAGCACTGTACAACTCCATGGCCCAGTATCTACCAAAACACAGCTAAATGCAAAAAGAAGAAAGTGCATAACACTCATGCAGGTTAAAAAAAAAAAAAAAAAGGTGGAATTTTAAAAAAATGTGATAAATACCGTTTGTATTTTTAGATGTAACAAATTATACAAAATCAGGACAACATATTAAGAACTGAATATACTAAAAATCTTAAGATATTCAACTAAAAATATATTTAAACAGAAATTTTTAAAATCAAACCACGAGATTGTAAAACTTACTGGCCAAATACTTGGAATTGGAATTTGTAAGGGTATTAGTGCATTCAAACCTGCCCTTTGACTCCTTCGCTTTTCCTAACTGACAAATACTTGACTTTTTAGGATTTTTGTAAATACATGTAGCTAACTTTAAAATGTAAACACACGTATTAGTTTTAAATTGCAGACTGTATTAGAAAAGGCTGATCTAAAATTCAGATTCAGTTGTGACTTGCCAATTAGAAAACATATGCTAGACAATCTCCACACAAAGCTTCTAATTTTTGAACCCAAACAGCAGTTTTGATTCAGGTAGCTGATATTTGATTGCTAAAAATGCTAACGGACCGCAATTTTAATTTATTTTATTTTCCATACATTGGGCGGGAGGTGGGGGATGATCAGGACCAGCGAATGTGGAATTTCCCCATACTAAATTCTTTCCAGATTGCCCCAGAGCCAAATCTGCAGCACACCAGAACTCTAGCTGATATCCCGACAAACCGGAGTCATGAAGGACTTCGACTTCACCTTCAGAACGATAGCCAAAGGCAGACAGAACAAAAATTAAGATATATGCAAATATAACTTTTGCAGTATCTAAAAAAGAAAGAGCACAAAGCTTACATACCTAGTGTATCTATTTTTGCTGCCTCACACCACAGTTGAACGTAAGAGTCTAAAATTAGGCATCCATCTCAATTTGAAAGCCGCATCCCTCAGGCTTAGCAGGTATCACTTAGTTTCTGCTACAGTAACACACAGGACTTTGCTGTATACTATAAAAGACATACACATCTGGAGACAGCTGTGCATTGAAATCTCTAATAAGACGATCCAGGGTAAACTGTCTTCACAGAGTCAGTATCACAGGAGAAAAAATTCACTGGGCTTCTTTCAAAACTCTACCACGCATAAGTGATTCACTTCACTAAGTTCTCCAGTTTCTTTTCAGTCTTTGCACCGCACCAATCCCCAAATTTCTATCACTCACCCAAGACTTTTATTTCATTATTACTACCATCACAAATAAATGATAAGCGATGATTATCTTTAACTCTTAGCATGCCTCAAAACAGCTAACACAGTTTAGCAAAGTGGCAACACAAGCGGGTGCTAGCAAGAGTTGCTGCCGCAAGCTACATGGAATGAACTAGGAGAGCACAAGCCCTTGGAGACTGCTCAGCTACCATCTGAGCTTGACCTTGCCTGCAGCTCTCCGTCTTCCCACTCAGCTCCCATACCGTCCCAGTCCTCTCCCACTCCTGAGCTGCCACACTGGGAGGAGAGCTCAGAGAACTGAAGTCCAGGTTCATAAAACCGGGCTCATGTCAAAATGCAATTGTCAACACTCTCTTTCCAAACACAACTGGAGAAGGGTGAAAAGTGACGTCTCCTTTTGACCTTCCGGTTATGGCATTTGTCTGGGAAATGGGTCCTCATCTCGATGGAAGCCAGACCCTGTCACTCCCATCTACCAACAGAAAGCAGTTACAAGACGAACCTTCACCCTGCCTTGATGAAGCCTGGGTTTGATGCCTCCTCCACTGTGGAGAGGGAAGAACCAGGTTCTAAAGAGATGACAACCCACCTCACCAACAGCAATCAGAAGCACCTTCTGGACGTGAGGACACTGCAACTCAGCCATTAGACTTGCGCTGCCTCTTCTGCTTCCCACCTCCACCTTGAGCCCTCCCACATTACTTGTTGGATGGCTGAACAGCTTCAAAAGGGTAAGTAAAAATAACCTCGTCTGGGAAGGCTGCTGTCCTGGGAATAAAGATGGGCACAGACCTTGTAACCCTCGCTTCCAATGCAAATTGGCCAATAAATAGCTAGAAGACTAAACACCCATCCCAAGCTCAGACACTGAGCTCTCCTCAGAGATTTCCTAGGAAGCTAAGACATGAAACACAGCTCGGGGTCCACTCCACTGGAAAGCATCGTCAAGAGTTCAGCAGCACAGTGTCTCTGCAAAGTTTTAATTTGCTCTAATCCTAAGCAGTCGTCAACCTTGTTGAGACACAGCAAGTCCAAGCTCCAATAACAATCCAGAAAGCACACTGCATTGTTTAACAAGGACCTCTTGCATTTTCTAAAATAGTTGTTAAAAATAGTATTGCTCTGCTAAACAACACTGAGGTAGCATCTGATTCTCACAGCCCTTCCAGAATCCTGTAATGACAGTGAAAACCAGAATTTCATAATGCCTTTAATGAAAGCACACTTCCAGAAACTCCTATTTAGTGGGAAGTGGGGGTAGGGAAGAGAGCTGACACAAGCACTGAACAAAATCCATGCATATTAATTCCGTCATGGATTTTATTCAATTGTCAAAACCTTTCAGATGGAAAACGATCCTTTAGGAAGCAGACCGAGTAATGATTTCTTTATTATTTCTTCACAGCCACTCAATACAAAATATCAAACACAATTACAACCAAAAAAAGCTGAAGAACATTTAGTCCTCGTCTGATCTGAAACACGTGCACAAACACAATAGGGATTAATTTCATCACCCTGACAGAAACTGGGATAAGATGCTAAGGGTCACAGAGAGATGACAGCATTCATCACATTGAATTACTAGTCCTTTCAGCCCTTCAAATGTCCTAATCACAGGCACATTTGCAGTCATTTTGGTTTTCACATTCTATGGTAAGATGCGACTGCTTACTGTCTGAATGAAACGTAATGAAATGTAAGAGACCAGACTTCCCGAACTCAATAAAGACAAAAGCAGTAACACAACCACAGTTCACAGCCTACTTGATGATTTAGAAACTTGGGGCCAAATCAACTATTAGCACAAGCAAATGCAAGTCCTCCAAAGCGCCTGAATCGCACCTGTTTGTGTCAGTGACTGCTTTGCCTCATCGCTGATAAAATTAACATCCTTTGCTGTCTAAGACTTTCTACTCACCTTACAGAGTTCAAGCATCTCATATATATTCTTCCTAGAAGAGAGTACTGCAGGGCTTCTGCAGCTTACAGCAGGACAGGTGGGAAGCAACACAACTGCATTTGCACCAAAAGCAACACACGACCAAAGCAGGGCTGTTCTCTCTGTGCTGCTTCCCAACAGACTGCGTTTACAGATTTTCATTTCTGTGAGTTTATAACCCTGAAAGATTGTTGCAGAGCTTTGTCCAGTTTACCTGACTTACAGGACTGGTATGTTCTGGGTTGCTTTTTGTACTCTAAATACTGGTTTTTCAGTTTTCTATAGCCAACTCTTGCATGATAGTCAGCAAAAGGGCTATTTTTGGCAATTAACAAAATTCGAATATTATTGGAAAACCTAAACTGATTCCCTCTTAGCTCAAGTTCTCTTAGGCTTTGTAAAACAAATCGTTTTGGCGGAAAAAAACAGGTCTGACCCAAATGTAAAAAGGGAAAGTATTTACAGTATGAGAACGTAAGAAACCTTTACAGTTACTTCATGAGCTACTCTCTAGAACATAAATACTCAGTAGGGGTTCACAGCAACTATAGCTCTGTAATTATTTTATATCTCAAGTAAAATACTTAAGAGAAAGGAAATTATTAGTCTTTCAAGATCTTCTGTCATGCAGATCAGGTTATCACCTTATTTAGTTACATTTCACAACTGAAAAGAACTTGCTACAAAGATAAAATGCCTTCCTAGCATGAACTAGAGTTTTTGTTTTAATAAACTTGGCCAAAAACATCCAAGTCAAGGAGCACAAAAAAAGAAGAAAAGTACACTTGTGCATACGGTCATGAGGGGGAGACAGATTTAGACACCTGATGGACTAACAGCAGATGATACACAGAAACGTCACTTCCTGACAGATAAATAAATAAAAAATAAATATAAAAAAATAATTGGTCAAAAAATAATCTATGTTTATGATCCAAACCAACTTTACTTTATTAAGGCCCCATTCACGTTACTAGGAATTTCAGCAGAATTATTATTTTAAGATCAGACATCTCAAATATTCTCAACTGCCTTAGAGCGTTATCGTATTCAAAACCAAAAATACTCTACATGTAATAAACCAAAGAATGCTAAACAGTACATATCATTAAAGACCTTTTAATTACGGTAAGACGGCAGCAGCGCTAAGAAAAAGTCACTTACAGCTTTGATTCGGTAAGTCACTTAAGCATCTGTATAATCCTAATGACTTCAGCGAGGCTACGCAACAAGTTCCAGTATTCTGATGAATGAGGTTGTTGGCCTCCCATTTATCCAGTTACAGAAAAACATCTCAACACACTTCAATCGATTGAATAAATTAATAGACCCAAAAGAGACGCTGAATTCCTCTCTCCCGTGGCTATTACGATGCCTTAATGCTGTTAAAGCCCTACAGCTACCTTTATGAAGCCATGCAAGTTACTATTCTTGCATTGTTTTGGGGGATTAAGTTTAACGATGCTATGCTTCTGCATCTAATTGCATGCCTTAAAACAGCCAATTCACAGTAGCTCTCAGGTTACCATCCCAATCTCAAACACTCAAGCACATGCTTAACTTTCCACTGTGCGTTTCAAGTTAAGCATGTTCAGTGTTCGCAAGAGAAGGCCTGAAAGGACACCCTATTTTTCCTCCTTAAACAAATGGGGGATACCTTCCAGTTAAACAGTATATGAATTTTAAGGATTCTAGTTCTTACCTCTCTACATATGTATCATATTTTCCAAGTTTTTGTTTACCTTTCAGTGTCATTTACTATTTTACTTATCCTATGACATGCCATGTTGGATTTGTGGGCTCTATTACTTGTTTCTGTTATCTTTTATTTCAGCTATGCATATAACATCTCCTCTTCTCTTAACATCATCTGTTGCTTACTGTGACAAAGCATCTCTATTTTAATATTGTCCTAAATGATCACCTGTACTGTCTCCCACCATGTATTTTTTGTGTGGATGAAGATTTATCAATGCAATAAAAGAAAACAGAGGTCAAAATACAATGGCTGCCTTTTTTGTTTCTTTTGGTTAGCATTTTCCTTTCTGTCACCCGCATTTTTTTGATAAAAGTTCTTATCAAAAGTTCAAAGTGGTTGCTACCCTGTGCACGCTATTTGTAGGAAATGTGAGTAATTTTTCTATTACAATTTATAATTTGATTTTTGGCTCTCATTCACAGAATGGGTTGAATTAAACTACTATACTGCTACTTTCAGCAGCTAATGGCCAAGGTGTGTTACTACACATCAAGATACCTGCATGAAATATGCTGCATAAAAAAGATGGCAGACAAACCAGGAAGTACTCAGTCTGTGAACTACCACTCTCTTCCGCTTTTTATCTTTTTTTTTTTTAAAAGCAGATACGTAAATCACAATACAACTAGCTTCGACAAGACACAAGGGTGAAGTTACACGAGTTACAAGCTGAATCAAAAACTAATTGCCACTAAAAGAAGATCTCACTTCCATTGCGTATCCGTCCCATCTACCCTGATGTCGAACTGCGCAATTCTATCTTTAGCTAGCTCTGGGGGTTTCCATGAGAGCTGGTACAAAGTGAGGCCTACAACTGCAGCTCAAGAGTGGAAATTTAGGGGAGACCTAGCCTGATTTTGAAATACATGCTTCATAAGGCAGTGGACAAACACTTGAGCTGTGAATATGAAGAAGGGCTTATTTGTACCAGCTCTGTCACATGCCAACCAACATGTAAGCACTTGTTATTCTTTACTCCCAAGCACCCACAGCTGACACTAACCTCAAATACGCTTCTGTATATTCAGACAACTTTGAAAGTCAGGTTTAGGCACAGTAAGCACCTGTCATTTATATAATTATTTTTTACATGTAGAATTAAAAGTCTCCTTACTTACTTTTCAAATTACAGACAAATATGTAACCTTCCAAATGTGCAATGCTACGTGAGATAAGTGAAGTAGTATTATTTGAACGCAAATACCCCTCTGGTCACACAAGACAGGCCTACAATTCCAACTTATTAACCCAAAACCTTGTGCTTCAGTTTCTGAGATACTGAATAGTCACAATCCACAGCCGATCCAAAATTTAAGGGCCAAAGACTGACAGGGAGTAGACTGTGTGAAAACGGAGAAGCTGTAGTAATTTAGAGGTTAAGTAATCTACTTATTAAAAACCTGTACGTGTATTAAGTACAATTATAGTTGATTATCTAGTTCTCTTATCTGCTGCCAATTTAACGCTACAGATGTGCAACACAGGCCACAGGGTTCAAGCGTGCAAAGGCGGCTGCCACCATTCAAGGGCTGACCGAGCACGGCCGGTGTCGCATCCCTTCCGTTTCCCCGACCTGCAAAACGAACACAACACCGACACACTCCGTGAAAAGCATCACCAGAGCACCAGAGGTGACACAAGCCTGTCCTCTGCCGATCCGGAGCCATCCTTCCCCCCCCCCGCCCCGGTACCGGGGAAAGGCCACACGCACCGCCCGCACCTGCCGGGACCGCCGACCTCACATGGCGGCGGGCGGGCCCTGGCGAGGCCAACCGCCTCCCGCCCGCCGGAGCGGCCTGAGGAGAGCCAAAAGGCGGCGGGGGGGCGGGAAGGAAGGCGCCGGCCGGCAGGCCCGCCGGCAAGCCGCGGGCCCGGGGCCCACAACCCCGACGGCTGCTGGCTCCCGGGGGGGACGCCAGGCCGCGTCCCCCTCCCCTTCCCTTGCCCTGCCCGGCTCACCTGCACGCCCGTGTAGTTCTCGAAGAAGAAGAGCACCATGCTCTGGTAGATGGTGTAGAGGCGGTCGTCCACCTCACGGTAGAAGCGGGCGGGCAGCACGGCGGAGAGCAGGCGCCAGGCGCCCCAGGCCAGCACGTAGGTGGGCGCCGTGCCCATCATGACGGCGGCGGGCAGGACGTAGCGCATGGAGTAGGTGTGCAGCACCAGCGACAGCAGCATCTTCCCGCTGCCCCCCTCCCGGCCTCACCGGGACACCCACATGGGCAGCGCGCTCACACACAGCCCGGCAGCCCCACCGGCCGCATCGCCCGCCGCGACGGGCAGAGCCGCCAGCCGGGCGGGGAGGGGGGGGGAAGCAGCAGCAGCGGCGGCGGCGACCGCCGCCACCACCACCGGCACGGAGGGACGCACGGGAACGGGCACCGGCTCACTGCTCCCCCCCGCGCCGCCTCCGCCACCATATTGCCCGGCCGGAGGAGGAGCGGCGCCGGCAGGAAGGCGGCCCCTCGCCGGCTGCGGGGGGACTTCCGGGAGGGGCGGGCGGCGCCCTTGGCTCCGCCCCGGCCGCGACCTGAGGCGACGGGCCGGGCCCCGCCGCCCGCGGGGGCTCCCCACGAGCAGGCCCCGGGCCGTGGCCCCGGTCCCCCGCCCGCCCCGCTCGGGCCCCGGCGGGCAGAAGCGGCTGCAGCAGCCCGGGGGGGTGCCGAGCTGCTCCTGCAGGCTGTGGCGGGAGGGCTGCTTGGCACCGTGCGGAATGAGGCACCTGCGTTTAAGAACTAATCAGTTCTAATTAGCGTTAATTTTAACCTAGCATCGGTTAGAAGAAAATTGGCTTCACACGCACACACGCGCTTTCTGCCGTGAGTCCCAAGGGGAGCGCTAAGAAACTTGTACTTCACGCTTTTGCCAGCGACAGCCGCAGTGATGGTCAGGGGATTGTACGCCTTTGGTGCTCACCAGTTTGGGTTCTGACTCCACCGGGTTCTCACCAGAGCAGGCGGCTGCCTCACTGCCCGGTGTCCTCTCCCACCCATCGCGGCCAGATGCGCCAGCTGCTTTTGAAGAAAATGCAAGACGAAGAAGTAGTCTTGTAGAAAACGATAGTGTAATCACCTTCCCAGAGGGAGCTTCGTACTGAGCTCTCGCCCACAGTGAAGTATTTATTCCTTGTTTTTAAAAAAGAAGTTTTACCCCGAAGCTTGTGAAGATCTCGTCGTCTTGAAAGAAGTGGATGCTCAGTACCTTCGGCTAAGACCTGTTTCCTTTGCCAGGCTTTAGCTGGGACAAACTTGATCCTTTGCTGTTGTTTAACCTCGTGTGTTTTTACACTCTTAATGTGTGTTGAAAATTGTACCTTGTATCACCAAAATAAGACTGGGGAAACGGTACTAGTTTGAACCACTGTGGCAATGTTCTCTTCAAACCACCTCGGGGGTGCTGAGCTCCGCACTGAGAACTCGTATTTGACACGCACCATAGCTTCCGTGTCCCTAACGAGACTCAATGGTCTTCATTTCCTTCCCCCTCCAGAAAGCGGGGGCAGGAGGGGTCATGGCAGTGGTTCTGTCAGGGCACCTGGTCCTGAGCGGTGTGTGCATTTCTGTCCTCACTGAGTAACTGCATACGCTACTCTTGGCTCAGAACAGATGCGTTTTTCCCATCGTGGACTCTTGTGGCAGGGAATTTTTCTGTTCTAAACCAAACAAAGCTAGGTTGGACAGAAAGGAGGAAGCTTCTGTTTTATGATGCCTGTGACATGGCCCCACGGAAGAGAAAGTAATTCACCACGATACAGGGAGGAGAAGGTAACCCAACCCAACACAGAGAAAGTAAAGCTGATGCCAGCTGAGAGCCGGGTACGCAGGAACGAGCGCTCTGGTGTGGCTGGAATGGCAGGACGGGTTGGAAAGAGGACCAGACGTGCTGCTTCACAAAGGCGACTGCAGAGAGAGGCGAGGATTCAGAACAGCTAGGTGTGTTTGGCTAGTGGGACTGCGATCAGGGGTGGAAAATGCAGATTAGCAGCCTGTAAAATAAACAGTGAACTGGGATTGGGAAATGCCAGAGGATTGGGGAAAATACAGCAAAATTAAGCTGGCTGGGCTTGAAGTACGGGCTTTTGAGATGGGGGTAAAGACTCAGTGAACAGCCTGAAAAGATGAGTGGCAGTGAAAAGAATGTGAAGGGAATAAAAATAACTTCATATCAAGGAATGAACTTGAGGGCTCTGATTCCATGTATATACAATCATCTGTCCTTACAGGGCTATAAATTCACTGATACTTCTGAAAAATCTGTATATGAAATGATTGCAAAATCTGCAGAAATTAACAATTTTCTATCTGGAGGATGGTTTGGCTATCATGTAATAAATAAGACGTGATGACATACCTTGAATAAAAAGGGAAATAAAATACCAAACTCATCAAGAAATAATGCATGTTCTATGCACCAAATACAGTAGAAGTCTAGTAGAAAAGTAGTACCTGGTCTCATAGTTGAACTCAGACAAGCAGTTTTAGTCGTTTCTTGATATATTTAAGTGGTTGACTTCGCAACCTTAATAATATTCTTTCAGTTTTCTATTTGTGGGGCTCTTGTGTATGTGTTTATATACGTCTGTACTACATAGATGGCTATTCCTGTCTTGAATCTGACTCAGTCCTTTGCCCCAGTGATAAAAATGAGCACTGAGACCCTTCAACTCATTGGGCTTTTATATATCTTTGTATATACATGTGTTTACCAGTTGTAGAATGGTTGCCTCCCAATTCCTTTGAATGTTTTTTTTCCTCCTACGTTACCAATGAGTAAATAAGTGCCTGTCTTTTCTGTGCTGTTTTACCTTCTGCACGTTTTTAACATGCCCCCTTTTTCCTTTTTTGTTACACTAATGTTTGAATTTTATTTTTTTGTTCCATTTGATGCTTTTTCACATTCTTAATCTGTCACCGTGCCACATGACACACACATGCACATGTTCACACACTTTATTTCTGCTTTTGATAATTTGGTATTTTTCACAGGCTCTTTTAATACAGTTTGCTCTCTTCATCAAGTATATGTTATCAAATGTATAGATACTGTTTTAGTTTTTAGTCACTTGGAAGGTACAGCGTATCCTGAACTAAGGTTTGCTTAATTTCCTAGTATAATTTTATCAGTGTCATATGGTAATACAGTTGAAATGTCTGCAACTGAATGAAACTCAAGCTTTCCAATTCAGGAAATGAGTATGCCACAGTGATTAGATCTAGGACGCTGCCACCAAGTCCTTGCTTCTCTTGATTCATAGGCACTTTTTATCCTAGATCATTCTGAATTGAGCCACAGGAATTTGAATATTGGTCGTTCACATTCTAGACTACAGAGGCAAAATAAGAAAAATGTTCTGATCCTTGCTACAATTTGTAATTTCTAGTCCTATGAAAGCATAGGCCCTAATTACACCTCCTTTAACAAAAATGCCAGTCTCTCAGCAGCATTAATTCCTAGACCTTTTACTTTCAGCTGGAAGAAGCAAAATCACCCCATTTAGGGTGATTAGGACTCCATTTAGGAAATTAAGACTTCAAACCTGTTAAGGTATTATTTTCTTCTGTAGAACAACCTTGACATTTAAAAGAATAAACAAGCCTGCAATTTTGGAAAAAAAGCATCAGTCTGCCATGCCTAAAGAGCTCAGTCTGTTTGGTGTGAGCATAATTATTTGGTGTGAACCTGATTATTCTAGTGTCAGGTTCTTCTGTCAGTGGTCCTCACCACTGAAGTGGCCAAACTCACCAAACTCTGGAAAAATATCAGACTGTCATCTTATAGTGAAAAATACCAGTGGCTGTACCTCTAGAAGGAACCATAAACTGTGTCACTAAGCGCCAACTATGAACATTAAGGGATTTTGTCATACTGCTAGTCGCATGATGGTGTTTCACAGTTGTCACTCACTCACTGTAATTATCAGCTAGACTAAGCAAAGCCAGATAGCATTAGATACAAATCAGACTGCCTGGAGGTTTAGAACGTAAACCTTTACAGATGATCTTATCTTCAACAATATCCTGGGAGATGATGTATTGGTATTACCTCTGTTTACATATGTTGAGAAACGAGGCACAGCTATTAAGGCCAAAGGACTAGATCGAAATAAGGATTTAAGCATCTGAATTCCTGGAGTCCAGGATTCTGAGTGGGTGCCTAGGCTTTCTATGCAGCGGTGACCTACAGGGTAAGAATAATGAGCATCTCTCATGTTGAAGATGCATTTACTTGGCAATTTTTTAATGTAACATATACAAATAATTAGATTATATTACTGGTAGACTAGTGTAGATTACAGTTAGACTAGTTTAGACAAGTAGACTAGTTTAGATTACAGGTCCTGTAGATGTGTGTCTTTTCTCTAACAGTGGCCGTAACCTTCTGCATCTCTCCATGTTTGCTCTAGGAGATGAAGGCTTCCTTGAACCCTGCAATCCTCTCCAGTCTCAGGTGAGAGTTGTAGTAGCTCCCATCCATTGCTGACTCTGGCCTTGCAGGGCTCGCTCTTGTGCCTCTGTCCCAGGGGACTCCTTGGCTGCCCCTCACTCAGAACATGACAAGGCTGTACAATATCTAGCTCATCCACCTCAGAAACACATCTAGATGCCTGTGCTCTACTTGTTCCATTCCTCACCCTCATGTCCTAGCCAGAGACTATGTCTTTTACGACCAGAAAATGGTGAGGAAGCCCAGTGGGCCAGCTTGTGTTCTGGGGGAATTCCGTGGCCCACAAGAGGACTTTCCATCTTACATCCCTGGGTGGCAGTGGGCACGGTTGTGTTCATGGTGTGATTTACAGAGTCTCCTGCATCATGCCCTTGCAGTGAAAGGGAAACTCAGGTTCAGCTGTACATAAATTGAGGCAGGTTTCAGTCCTTCTCTGCCTCCTATGAAATCTCTTCTTGAGGATCTGGCTATACTTTTTCCCTCTACAAGTCAGTAAGAATGGCGGATACAGAAGAAGTAAGGATGAAGCAAACATCTCCCATGCTCTCCCAGCCTTCTCCAAGCCTCCCAGTTGTGGGTCAAGGTCTAGAGATAGATACGACTTCCATATATACAGCAGTAATCACCAACAGATTTATCCTACATGTAGCTATCCATTCTTCACTTTAGCTGTATTGGCTTTTAGCCTCCACAGCCACCTTTGGCAAACAATCGAATCATCTCTTTTAGTTTTGAACCTGCCTCACTGTAATTTTATTTTATATACCTTGGAGTCTGTATTGAAAGAGACAGAAAATCCCTTTCGATTCTCTTATTTGTGCCACTCATTATTTTTACAGATGTCTATAATATCCCCTCTAGGCTGTGTTTTCCAGACTGACTTCTACTCAGTTGTGCCCCATATGAAAGTTGTTCTGTATCTTCTATCTTGCAAGCCAGTGTTACCTATGGTATTTGCTAACTTTTAAGGTTTCGCTTTGCAAGTGATTCTTCTTTTACCAAAAATAAATCCTGAAATTTCACATGAGACATTATGTTCACTCTCATAGGATTTATCCGTAAAAATAACTTTCAGATTCTCTGTATAGGTCTAGTATAGTATGTCACCATTTAATAAACTAAACTGTAAAGGAGGAAAACCACACTTTGCCAATGGTTCTAAAATGCATTTGATGACCCTAGAGAAATGGTAATTCTCAAGACTCTTTACAGATCATGGATGAAAGTGTGTTTTAATGAACAAAGACTCTTTTGCATCAAGCTGGATCCCTGTCACCTTTCATCTGCCTCCAAGTTTTTTCCTTCTTCTTGTTAGGGTCTTTACACTGTTTCCTGCCTTCACCCATCAAGTGCTCAGTCTCCCTTCCAAAATGCGTCCTTTGTTCTTAGCTCTGCTCTGTCTCTACATGTTTTTTTCCAATCTCCTTCCCAGGCAAACCTAGCTAATTCTACTCCCATGACTCCTGTGCATCCCATTCACATTTCTCACACAATGTCAGTCTCTTTTTCCTAGTGAATCCTAGTTTGCTCTTAATTTCCCTCGAGAGCTCCTAATCCTGTTATCCACTCTTCTGTATGTCAAAGTCTCCTTGCTTGAGCGATTCTAATTTTTACTTCCTGCCTACTTGGTCACAGTCCAGCCTTTCCTCAACAATTCTCAGCCACAGCTTCACCCTCGACCAGCAGTTTTAGTTTTGTCTTTTCCCTGTCCTTTGGTCACGCTCTCATTCCCTTTGTTTGTAACTTGGGTGGCCTCTTCTGTGGCACTCGGGTGCCGGCTGGGAGAGCACTGAGAGAATGGCAGAAATAGGTACCGTGGCACAGCCTGTTGCCTCCCTCCAGGTGGGCCCTGGGCAGCCCAAAGGGGACAGAGCATGCCGTCTCTTAGGAAGGACAGCATCTCTACAGCCTGTTCAGTGAGAACAGGATTTGTGCATTTTAGTTGGTAAACTCTGAGGTCTCTATTATGCGCTTGCAAACAGATTTATCAAAGGACTGTGACTTTGCCAAATTTGAGCAGATTTTCACAGTAGCAGCAGAAGACATGTCCATAGCTTAAATGCTGCTCGCTACCTTATGAAATTTCAAATTCCTCTTCAAAAGCCAAAAGTAGTAGAAAAGAAAAAGGCTACAAGGATACTAATGCCAGCAAAATAGCATATTTTCCATAGCTATGTTCCTTAAAAGAACATAGTTTGGGAAATTTCAATCCCAAATTTTAAAATCGGCAAAGATAAGACAGCAAAGAAAAGCACTGACATTTGAAATCAAAGTCTGTTGATAAAAACAAAACTGACTTCAATACCAGGTGATCCTACCGTTCTTGCCTACAATTAGGGCCGTGTTCAGAGTGGAAATCCAGCTGAAGGATGAGTTGATATTTACATACAGAAGCCTAGGAAACCTGGGATCTTAGAATACTTGGGAAAAGAGCTTATATGGTGTGCCTAGGGATAGATATAGCTGCTCACGTTTAGCAGGACCAAGAAAGCCAGTTGAACTGTATATACGAGTGTTTAGGGAAGCATTAGTTACCTCCTTCTATCTAAAGTTTTAGTTCTGTACTACCCACAGCCACATACAAGGGCTTTATTCATATTAAAGCAGCATTTTGGTGTGGACAGTATGTCTTCAGTATAACAAGACGGGAGCACAGAAGTATTTTGCTGTAGGAATCTATACCGTTGCTGCAATTAGTATGGTTAGGTAAGTAAGGTCATCCAAGATTAACTGTGTATTGTCTGCATACCTTGTCCACAAAAGAAATAGGCAGGCTTGCTACTAAAGCTTAGCAGCTTTAGGAACGTTGGGTTCAAGTCCTGGCTCAGATACAGGCTTCCTATCCACTGTTGTACAGGTTATTTTGGTTTCCCATTTATAAAATGAAAGTAATACTTATCTCACAAGGTCATTGTAATGGCAAATTAATTAAGTTTAGAGGAAGGATACTCTTGTGATTAAGGGACAGCATGGAATCTAAGTTTGCCTCCTGACTGCAGACTTTCTGTAGCACCTGGCATAAATTACTTCATATCTCTGTGCCTCAGTCCCTCTGGTGTAAAATAAGGACAGTATTTCCTCTCCACACCCTTTATTTGTTTAGATTTTGAGTAGAGCTGGTTGGAAAAATTCTGACATGTTTTTAATTGAGCGTTTGCTGACTCATCAAAATCTAGTGTCTCAATGAGAACCTTACCCAGCTTCCTGACAGCTTGCTGACCTGGTTCCTTGGCAGAGATCTGGGAAGTGCCGGGAGCCATGGCTCTCAGGGCTTCCAGGCTCATTCTTCCTTGATCGCTGGAGCTCTCAGTGTCCACAGCTGTGGGGCAGCCTGCTGCGTGGGGACTCCCATTGCTCATGGCTCTGGGGCAGTCCACCTCCAGTTCCCTGGAGTTGCAGTTTCACGCCTTTTTTTTCTAAATAGGGGATTGTTTCTAACAGAAAGAAACCATATTCTGAAATAACACAGTTCTCCACAAAACAAAGTTACCCTTCTCTGTTTAGCTTTTCAGAGCAAGACCGTCTTTTGCTTTAATGCTGGTATGTTGCGTAAGACAAGGAGAAGAATAGTCCTCTGTTTAAGAAGCAATAAATGACGTAGAAAGAAAACTGACACAGCAGTTACAGTCAGTCCTTTCACTGCCTCCCACAGTACTTTCATCACAGTTTCCAGTCTCAGAACATTAGACACATTGCTCAAGTGATTTGCCTACGGGTGGGACCCTGGTGTAAGAACTGGAAGTAGTTGGCTGATCTTCACTCTACCTACTCCCTCCTCCTGTAAAGGATAGGTGACACCCTTAAGGGAAGGTAAAGGGAAGGTGATGTCCTTACCTGACATTGTAACACCAAAGAAAAAAGGTAATATATGTAATTTTAATAATAACATCCAGTGTCAGCAAAACTTACCTCTGTTCGTCTCCAAAGGAATAATGAGACATACAGCAGTCAGAGACTTTATAGAAGATGCACCCATGCAAAGTCATAATTCCATGTATGTTCACCTGTAATTGGTGAATTAATAGATGTAACAGGGTAGAGGGTTTTCCCCCTCTTTGGCTTTAGGCCATCTTTATCTCTGTATCCTGCAAAGAACTACTCAAGAGAAGAAAAATAAAACAGTTTATATACAAATATCTACACAAAAACCACCAACTCAGTGCTCAAAGGCACTGATGGTGAAATCGCCAGGCCCAAAATGTCTGTTGGTGACATTGGTAATGACTTTCTCTCTTGAGACAAAAGCATAGAAATGCAAAACTGACACATCTGAGGAGATTATCAACTTCAGGCCCCTTGCATTAAGAAAAGCTCAAGCATACCTAGTTAGTCTTTTACATCTTTTACGAAGGTAATTACCGGACTTCTTCCCTGAAGTCTCTTCAGTCTTCTTTATCCTGGAGCAAACAAATCTAATTTCTTCAATCTTTTATTTCTATGCCACAATTTCTAAATCTCATCTCATATTACTTGTTTTTTTCTTGACTCTCCCTGTTTTGTTCCTCAGGGGTTGGTACTGGGACTGGTGTTGTTTAACGTCTTTGTTGGTGACATGGATGTTGGGATGGAGTGCACCCTCAGCAAGTTTGCTGATGACAGCAAGCTGTGTGGAGCAGTTGACACACTGGAGGGAAGGGATACCATCCAGAGGGACCTGGACAGGCTGGAGAGGTAGGCCTGTGCAAACCTCATGAAGTTCAACAAGGCCAAGTGCACGGTCCTGCACATGGGCTGGGGCAATCCCATGCACAAATACAGGCTGGGTGGAGAATGGATTGAGAGCAGCCCTGAGGAGAAGGACTTGAGGGTGTTAGTTAATGTGAAACTCAACATGAGCCGGCAATGTGTGCTCACAGCCCAGAAAGCTAACTATATCCTGGGCTGCATCAAAACAACCATGGCCAGGAGGTCAAGGGAGGTGATTCTGCCCTTCTACTCCAGTCTCATGAGACCCCACCTGGAGTACTGCATCCAGCTCTGGAGTCCCCAACATAAGAAGGACATGGACCTGTTGGTGCGGGTCAAGAGGAGGGCCACGAAGATGATCCGAGGGCTGGAGCACCTCTCCTGTGAGGACAGGCTGGGAGAGTTGGGGTTGTTCAGCCTGGAGAAGAGAAGACTCCAGGGAGACCTTATAGCAGCCTTCCAGTGTCTGAAGGGGGCCTACAAGAAGGCTGGAGAGGGACTTTTTACAAGGGCATGTAGTGATAGGACAAGGGGGAATGGCTTCAAAATGGGAGAGGGGAGATTTAGATTAGATATTAGGAAGAAATTTTTCACTCTGAGGGTGGTGAGGCACTGGCACAGGTTGCCCAGGGAAGTTGTGGATGCCCCATCCCCGGAGGTGTTCAAGGTCAGGTTAGGTGGGGCTTTGAGCAACTTGGTCTAGTGGAAGGTGTCCCTGCCCGTGGCGGGGAGGTGGGATCTTTAAGGTCCCTTCCAACCCAAAGCATTCTATGATTCTGTGATTCTATGGTTTTGTAAACTTCTTAAAGCCTAAGTTTGAAAACCTTCCCTAAACAGAACAGAGCAGAATAATTATTTCATGTTTTTGCTTCGAGAGGTAAGAACCAAGCAGCCAGAAAGGGCTGCTTGTGATAAACTGTGAGTGAACACCCAAGACCACTGGAATCAAAGTGATAAACCATGTATGAACACCCAGGACCACTGGTATTCTACTTGAGAAGACATTCTGAAAGGAACGGTATGTAAAAAAAAGAAAAGAAAGAGCAGTGTTGTTCTCTCAAATTTGGCTGCAGTATAATAAGGAAGGACTATCTCCCACATATACTGTGGACTGTAAAACCAAGGACATAATATGCCATAGACCTTCTCTTTGTGAGATACACCTAGCATCTCCTCTCAGACATAATCATTTCAAGTATCTTTTCAAAGTTCTGGAGAAGAAAAGTTGGAAACATAGGTGGGAATCATCATCACTGACTGCACAAATTATGTTCTTACTCCACAGGGGCCTGCAGGGAGCTGCAACACTGGTACAATGATTGATAATATAATCCTGGGTAAATGCAAATAAGTTATCCATTTCTGCTTTTGGGCAATATATGATTTATTCATTTCTCATTAACCTACTCAAAATGCCTGAAGGAGGAATTTATTGACTTTTTAAATTACTGCTCATCTACCAACAGTGCTTTCATGGTCTACTGAGGATAGGCAGAATGTGCTGCGTGCATGAAGAAACAGATAACATTGATTCTGCAGCTTGCAAGGTTTCAATTATATCAATACATGGCGCTATATTTAGGAAAGGTATCCTGGATGGTCTTTCAGTCTGACTTCACAAGACTTTAAAATCTATTTTTGATGGAAAAAGTGATTAGAGAGACTAAAGTTGCTGTAAAAGAGGATAAAAATGCAAATTGCATTTGGCAGCAGTAGTTCATGCCAGACAAACTTGGTTTCTTTCTCTAATAAGGTAACTGAAAAAATGCAATAGGGTTGTCAGCTTCTGTAGAGGACCTGATACAATGCCAAACAGAAAATTATTAATTAAGGTGGAGAACCTGAAGATTAGGCAAGGTGAGGAACAGGCTAAAGAGAACTGGTGTGAAAGTGGAGTTCCTCAAAGACTGCTCTTGAGCCTGCTACTGTTAAATGTTTTCTGTGATGACTTTGCCACAAAAAAGTCAGTCTGTGCTGTTGTTATTTCCTAATGGCCCAAAGCTGAGTAGCTGGGTGAGGACAAAAGACGTTGGAACATCTGCCAGCCATGGCAATGGCCCATCAGACTAGTGCCTGGGGTGTGCTGGTTCATGTGTGGACACAATAAAATTATTATCAAGGCTACGGGCCTACTTAAAGAGAAATAAAGTTATCATTCCTGTTTTCTAAGTTGCTTATCTTGTTCATTTTGACTTGGCTGACAGTTAAGCTAGAGGCGGAGTTTCCAGAAACACGGCTGAGGGAAAGCTGCAGAAAATTGGCCTTACATTTTTATCTGTTATCTGCTTTGCCAGTTCTTTTTCTAAGTATTTCTTAACCATATGGATTCTTACATTAATATATTCGCTTATAATTATATCAGCTAATATAGCGCACTTCTTTTTGGCTACACAATTACATTTGTGGAAATTACCTCAACACTTCCTTTCGTAATTCTGTGGTGAGGTATTATTGCAATTTAACTTTGCGCTTCACTTCTAGCAGAAGATGCTGGCACACTTATTTAACAGAAAGAGAGTGCATATTTTCCTTTCTGAACTAATAAGCAAGGTCACTGTAACCTTGCTAGGATAGTAGAGCATTTTCTATTTATCAGCAGAATGATAATGCAGTTCTTGTGTATCAAAAAAACTTCTTAAACTTACATCCTTCCCTCAGCAGCTCTGTAAAGGCAAAACACCGAAGGTTAACTGGGCAGATGAGAGCTGGAGAAATGCAAGTGGGATTAAATGTAATTGTGCGAAATGCAAGTCGATGCACTGAAGGATTAATACTAGGTATTTCTGTTAGACGACAGAGGCTTATCTCTTGGAAATAAAAGCTTCCCAACAAGTGTAGAGAGGCAACAAAGCCTAAGTAGTTTTAAGATAATTTCATAAATGGATTATATGACATGGTTCTGAGATAGCAGACAACTGGGATTTGATGACCCAGGTAGTCCTTTCATAGTCTGTGTTCCTTTTTTGGTGGTGGTGCTGCTGAGGGAAGAGCCAGTTGTCTCTGGTAGGATGGAGAGGTGCATATGAGAAGGTGTGAATTGCATGAGCAAATACAGGTTTCACATGTTTTTCTAAAGGACTGGGGACGACTCAAACCCCCACAGAAACAAAAGTTTTCAGACATATGTGAAAGAAAAGGTTTCCGGTCTCATAGGTTAAGTCTATGCTGTCCTGGTGACCCACGTCAAGGAGTGGGTCTTGGTCCCTAGGCCAAACTATCTGGGAAAGCAAATTGGGGATCCCTGGTGGTGAGCACCTGGTGTGGTGCTGGCTCAGGAAAGTGGGGTAGGTAGTGGGAGAAGGGTGTTCTGCATCTGTGTGGGGTGGTGGTGTGCACAGCAAAAGGTTCGTCTGAATCAAGTTTTTGCAGAATCAGGCTGTCCTTGGGTATAAGGGATAGTCAGATCCAGGAGTTTGTTTCCAGAGATTCACAGGTTGTTGAAAAATGCCTGGCTGATAACCAAGGGATCAAAATGTCTGAGTCACAGGGATGGGATTTGTATGCAGTGCATATATAAGCTCTTAAAAACACGGAAACTTAATCTCCCAATTACTTGGGGCAAAAACAGGAGAAAGAAGTCATGTATCATTTTCAGAACTAGAAAATCCTTAAATTATGCAGGCAGAACAGTAGGATTAAGATTTGCTTTCTGAAGTATAACTACCACTTATCCAAATTTATCCTAGGACATTTGCTAGTGGGCAAATGTAGCCAATTACAGTATCAACAAAAATATACACATGAGATTTCCTGTTTTATAAAATAATTTTTTGTTGTAAAAAATAAGGGACAGTATTACAGTAATAGATATTTGAAGCCAGGCATTTATTTCTATATAAATCCACCTTATTTTAGTCAAGCGATCATTTAAACAACTTGTGTATCCTTTTAAAGTAAGAAGCAAAATATTCTGCCACGAAACTGAGGAATACCATTATTCTCATTACTCTCCAGTTTGAAAATGAATAATATTATACATCTCTCTTACTGACAGACCTTTTAGGAGAATACATTGTCTAACATTCACAAATGTAAAACATTTAAATGAAGAAAAGAATGAATGGAATTCCTTTCACGCAATTATAGCACCATAATTAAAGACAGAATATATATTAATCATTTCCTTTAAAACCAAAAAGGAACTTTGAAATCCCACAGGTCATTAAGTTGGCAACTCATTAAAAACAAGACATTTCCCATGCAGCAGCTCAAGTGTACTCCTTAGTTTCACAGAACCCAGTCCTGTAAAACTAAAGTTAGATTCATAGGAAAAAAACTGGCTATAAAAGTGCTGAATACAGTTACATTTCCATCCTTCTGTTGTAATAAGCATATAGGTACATGAGCAGATAATGTCCAAAATGTTTCATCAGTCAGTACCAGCACAGCAGATAGGTACCGTTCATCCAACTTTGCTTTGAAAATAGAAAAACAGAAACAAATATGAGCAGATCATGTAGTAACACATTTCCAGCTGAAGGGATCCATTTCCAGTATTATCTCGTGACTTCTTACGTTCTGTCACTGCAAGGAATAATGTAATCATATTCCAGCCTGAGCCATTTACCAGAGTCCAGAAAGCTTACCCAGAAACCCTTTTCTCATGGGAACTTGTTTAGGGAATCTCCAAAGTCCTAATTATTTCAGTGTAGAGAGCCTCTGTGGTTACCACTACCTATGAGAAAATTAGAAGGCTATTAATGTATCGTTGGCCAAATACCAGGTACAGTCAGGAAGACATTTCTACTTGTTCATACGATTGCAGGAATTTATGTCAGTGATGGCCTTTTCTCGGATGTGTTTGGCGTTGGCGTCACAGACAACAATGGTGAATTGAACTAGATGTTCACCGAGTTATTCTGGGGTTTTTCCTTACAGGCAATTCTACAGAGGCAATCATTTTAAGTAGGATTTCTTTAAAAGTACTGTGACATGTTTTGATTGTATTCGCACGGGGTAAGGAATGTCCCTTTTCCCCCAGTTGGGTTGAAGCTCTGAGTGCCCAGCTCAGAGTGGAAGGGGCTGTGGGAAATGATGGTATTTGCTGTAGCTCAATTATTATTAGTCCTTCCCTGACAGTGACACTGTGAGTTGGGTGGCGAGGACGTGGCGGGCAGAGTAAACCCGTTGAAAATCTTGGGACAGAGGAGCCTTTCCGTGGGATTTGTGGAGTCAGATAGATCATCATGCATGTCAGCCACCGCGCTGACTGATGGGGCTCACCTCACCTCCCTGCCTAGTCTACCCAGTCTAGCAGGTTTAAAGGACTTTGAGGCTCCAGGGCAGCACACATCCCGCCTCCACAGTCTTGCGTGGAGACTTTCTCACTGCCAGGGCGAGGTGGGAGAAGGAATGCACTCTGAAGCAACACAAACCTCCAAGAAATTGAATTAATTTTCCCCACCCAGTTTTCAATGGCAGTCTTGCCTTTTAGGAAAAGGGATGCTCAGCAATCTCATTAATTGCACCCTATAGAAACTCTCATCCTAGTCCGTCACGATCTAGCACTAAGGCTTCTGATCATACTTTTCTCATGAGGCAACTTCACGGTATACCCAACTTGATGGAGTGGGCCTACTCCCCGCAGCCCTGTGCCCACACACTGCTTCCCTGAGGTGGGATTTAGATGTCTGTGTGACCACAGGTTGAACCTCATCAAGCAGGCAACCCCACAGAAAACTAACCCATCGACACAAGAAACAAAGAGCAATCATCCCCCCAAATCAGCAAACAGATCCATCCCAACATGCCCATGCTAGATTGGGTTCCCTGCGGAGGAGGCGGTGGGACCACCCTTTTAGATGACAGTCAGCAGCCACATCAACGTAGTGTAATCTCACTGCCCTGGCTAATGGTTTCCTTTGAAGAGGCAAGAGGTTTAGGTTCCTTTCCACTTGCTGCAGTTTTTCCGGGGAGGCTGGTGTCCATCTTCCCATTTTACTGAACTCATCAGCAAAAGCCCCATTGGTGCCAATGGGAGAGAATTTGAGTTCTCAGACAGCGTTTCTTATAACACAGATGGGTGAGGAAGAAGTGACTGACCTTCCTCCCTCGGACTGGAAAACAGAGGAGAGTAAGATGTGACAGGAACAATTACAAATTAAATGCAGTTTTAAAAACAGACTATGAAATTGCTGGGGTTTCACCTTGACTATATTATACGATGAAATCTTTGACAGTGGCCATGCTGAAATTCATGGAGATTCTCCTTGTATTGAGGGAAATTTGTATTCTGTCAGTCTGCTATCACCCGATACATTTTCCTCGCTCCATTTTGCCAATTTGAGTTTCCTTTTTGCATTCAGACAAAGATTTCTTTCTCTCTAAACATTGCTTTTACTGCCTTAGGAACATTGCCAAGCTTGTGCCCTTTTTTATTCTTTGCAGCTAGGCTGCAGCTTTTAATTAATGATATTAAGAAACATTTCAGCTTGATCGTTTAACTCTTTCCTCACTCACCTTACTTCCACATTCAGCTGCATAGTAGAGCTTACCCTGAACACGCTTAAGGCTTCTCCTTGAACCGAGCCCTCTCAGTATATTCCTCCTGTTTGGAAAACATGCGTTTGGCTTTTTGGGTTCTGTAAGAACTTGCTCCATGCCAAATGGGAGCAGCATTTTGAGTGGAATCCATTCAAGTAGATTGCATTATACCCGACAGAGATAGGGACGTGAAAAACACTGCACAGAAGGGAGATGAATGAAATTGCCGGTTCAGAGGCTATGGCTCATACTATGACTGTTTAAACGGATGCTTACCAGCAAAGGAGTTCCACTTGAAAAACGAGATTGGAAGGAAAAGAAACTGGGCCGAGGAGCACAAGTGCTTACGGAGTCCTTTGTGACAATAAGACAGAGACTATAACAATTTATTTTTTTTTTTTAAATATTTAACAGAAATTTCTGGGATTATCCCACGTAACTGCAAGCGCAACGTACTGCTTGGTGCATTCGCAGTGCTCTTTGCAAGGAGGGAGGAGTGTTGTGTATCAAAGTTGTGGTTATTTCTTTAGCTTTGTTTTGGGCTTATGTTCCTACTGTCGTAACACCAGGATCATTTTACTGGCCTGCTGGTATAGGCATCTCAATTCTGATTCAAAAATACCCTGAAGGAGAGTACGTGCTGGCCACTACCTGCTCTCTCTGATCAAGAGATCGGCCTTGTCTTTTATCATTAGCCATGGAGCCATTGCTTCTCTTTTCTCACAGTTAGTTTAACATGGAGGTAATCTGCGATGAGTAGAGTGTTTTTAAGTGGACTACAGAGGACTCACTGATTGGGTGATTTCTTTTCGGCTGATCAGCTGTGATACAAAGGTTTGTTACGTTCCCACATTCTGTCTGCAGTGGATTCAAGGAAAAAAAATATCCAGTCCCCTCCACAATGTGCAACTACCAAAGTCTTCAAAAACGTTGTGAGAGGTGGCCTTGCAGAGAGCTCTGTTCCCGTGCACAGTCACATCTTCTCTGTTATACGGAATTTTCCATTATCTCAACTTTTTTTTACCTGGGCCAACTAAAATTGAGTCAATGAAAAAAGGAGATATTTTTGAAGTGAGCCTTACCTCGTTCAGTGCTTGCGCATTTAAGCGGGTGCAGAGTTTGCATACTGTGTAACAAATCAGCAAACAAGCTGCGGGAGTAATACTTGTGGAGACTTTGGCTCTTTCTAAGGAACCGTCATCTTGGTTTTGCTTACCTCACAGCAAATTTGCATTCATTTTGTATACAACTTTGCCACTGCATAGATAACCATTTAAAACTATTTTGATTTCAAACATCAAAAGAAAGCGAGTTTGAATTTCTGGAGGCATCTCAGCTTGATTTTATCTATGCTGAACCATTTCGCTGTGCTCTTAGTATTACCCGTCACATGCTTTGCACCTTACTTACGGAGGTTCTCTGAGTTGCGGGAGTCCTATGGGGTTAGGACTTTCTCTTCTCATGCTCCTTGTTCACAGAAGTCATCGCCATCTAATATTAGGAACTCAACATCCCCTGCCAGTTCCTAGGCCCAATTTAAAAAATGTTTGTTTTGAATCCGGTCTTTCGTCACCGCCCATGGAGATTTTTGTACACACGTCAGCCATGCGCAAAACGGCCTCGACAAACCGCTCTGCATTTTGAAAAGATGTAACGGCGCAACGGGATTGTCTGTTTTCACGCGACCGTTTTTCTGGGCCCCTCCGGACGGATGGTCTGGGTCTCTACACTGAGCCGTTCTGCTGGGCTGCGCTGCCTCCGTGGGTTTTTTTTTTTGGGTGAAGCCATAACCCCGGAGCTGTGTCTTGCAAACATATGTTTTTTAGGAGACGCGTGATCTGCTGGCACCGAGCAAATAACTTCTCATCCTTTGTAGCGATAAACTCCAGCCTGTCCTCATCCTCAGCTTCCAATACCTTCACACCGAGGGTAAAACTGGGGGGGGGGGGGGGGGGGTGTTAGAGCTTTTTAAGTGAAAGGACTGCGGGGGACTTTTTTAAAAAAAAAATAATAGGCGAATTTATCTTCGTTTTCGCCGTCTTTCGGTGCCTTGCAGGATGCGGCGGTCGTGCGGGTGGGCGGGCAGTTGCGGGCAGTGCGGGCAGTGCGGGCAGTGCGGGCAGCCGCCGCGCCCGCCTCCGCGCCAGCAGGGGGCGCCGCCGCGCAGCGCAGGCAGCGCGCGCAGCCGGCCCCGCCCCGCCCCGCCCCGCCCCGCGGAGCGCTGCCCGCGCCCCTCCCGCCCGCAGCCGCCGGGGAAAGGCCCCCGCGGGGCCTTCTTGTAGGCCTCCCCTCGCCTTTCCCCCCCCCCCACCTCCGCGGGAGGCTGCGGAGGTCACGCGTCAGAATCAGCCGAAAGGCCGCGTCCTGCTGTGGGGTTTTAACGCACCGGGCGCTGGGCACACGCGTACTGCCGAGCGGGTACAAATGAATCCCGCCGTTGCCCCTGGGGCTCGGAGAACAACGAATGCCTTGCGAAAACAACCGACCAACCCCCCCCCCCCCCCCAAAATACCACATTCCCCCCACCTCCATGGGCTGAGTGACAAACGGCCGGCTCGAGCGGCCTGGGGGGTGAATTATGAATATGAACTCGTTGCGAGGGGACGCCCGACCCTTCCCTCGCGCGAAACGACTCTGAGAGCTGCTGTTAGCAGCTTTGTCCGCCCCGTTTCGCCGAACGCTCCTCATATACATATTTTCCTGAGCTGTGATCTAGAGCGTTATTCCCAGGGGTTCTCCAAGAAAGGAAGTGGAGAATGTTCTTTTCAAAAGCATGAAGTGGGAAAATGTTGAGGACTATTTATAGCTGCACTTAGGCTGTGGAAATCCCAGACATTATAAACTATTTATAGTTATTCTTTGGGTTAAAAGGGTGAAGTCAGAAATCTTATTGAAAACGTTGCAGATGCTTTTTATCCATCGGCTGCATTAAACGAGCCTTTTGAGTGCGGGATGGGGCTAGCTGAGATTGATGGAAGCTAGGAGAAATCAAAGAGGAGGTAAAGGCGCTAATTTGGCGCGATGCACGCACCGTGTTGTGAAAACAGGAAAGGGCTCCTGCGCGGGGACCCTTGGTGGCCACCGAGGCTGCCCCTGAGCACCTGCCGACTTTGCCCGGTGCCGAAGGGTGGCCGGGACCTGCGCGCTTGCTCTTTAACTGTGGCTGTTGACAGCAAGTTAGCGTCTTCCACTGCCAGAGGTTTATTTGTACTGGCTGCTAGAAGAAACCGGTGGCAGCTGCCACTATGTTAGGGCCACTCTCTTTACCTGTTTTGGTGTGTCAGATCTCTTTATGCTTTAAATCCTTGGAAGTCTGTGCCCGAGCCCTTTCTTCAGTGGGCTCCCCGAAGCATCAGCAGAAGCTGGGTGTCACCGGGTGCATTATTTTGCATGTTCCCGGCTGTGCTTTGCGGCGGGGTTCCCTCTGAAGCTCCAGCAGCCGGGATTGCCGGAGTGTGGATGGTGGCATGTGGATGGTGGCGGGCTGGGCAGCAGGGATGGTTCCTTGGACTGGCCAGGGTCCCCCATCCTCACAGCACCTTGGTGACTGACTACATTTAAAAAAAAAAAAAAAAAATCTCTAAAGCTCTTCATGCTTTTGTCAAAATTGTCTGGAACAAGCCTGAATTTGCCATAGTAATTAAGGATCTCTGTAGGAATATCTCTTTACCAATCTACTGACAGTTGAACACAATCAGCAGATGCACGCTGACATCTGAACGTACATGTCCTGTACAACCTGAGAAAGACATTGAAGCGCAGCTCATTAGTACAAAAATATTACATAAAAAACCACTGTTAATGTAACTAAACATGTAAGGGGAAGCTTTTCCTACTGTTATCTGCATATTGTCAAATGTGAAATCACAGTGATGCATGCTTTCCCACTGCTGTGCTTCATTGATGAAGTTAGTGTGCGAAATCAACTCTGTCTCTTTAAAAATCCTCACACCCAAACCTCATGAAGTATTACTACTATTATTAAAAAGACCTCTCCTATCTCCCAACACTTCTTACTCTGCCTGAGTAGAATATCTTTCAATTAGTATTGCCGATAAATGGATTATTTCATGTATTGAAAGAGGTACCTTTTAGTATCTTCAGAAAAAAAACACTTTTTCTTCTTTGAACGGTGGATTTAAATGTCTCATTTGAAGTGCGAGTTGTCTGTTATTTTTGCTCTAAGCCGAGCTTTTCCTTGGTCCTGCCTAATGCTGAAATTTGTGCAAGTGTCTTTAAACCTCGTATCATTTGCAGTTTGCCATGGTTTTAGGGTCAGCAAAGAGCTGCTGCGTGGTGATGTCACTAGTGACGTAGGCAATAACCTCTTACTTAAAATGGATTTTTGCTTGCTAGTGCTTTTGTTGGTCCTTCTAAACTTTGGGACAAGCTTGTTTGCTTTGGGTGTCTAGATTGTCTTACCTTGTGCCCGCAATCTCTGTGAATAGAGACACGGGGTGTATAAGTTCATGGACAAACTATCTGCCTGTTCTTCTGTTATCTTACCCCACTTCCCCCAGCTTGGCTATATTTCTGTAGCCACCCACAGTGGAGTGGACAAAGAGGTTTCTTGGGGTAAAAAACACCCTTTGAAGTAAGGTATCCTTTTTTTCCCTCCACCTCCCCCCTCAGGTATAACAGGTTTCACAGATGACATTGCAGTCGCGTGCTGATGTACAATAACTCCCCCAGGTCAGACCTCAGCCTTCGCTGTTGAAAGAAAGCCATCAGAGCTTGCCTTGATGCACTCATGCTTTTACTGCCCTTCATGGTATGAAGGGCTGATGACCAAAGCTGGGGCAAAGTTGGTTTGACAAAGCCCAATTTAGGAGTGACTTGAGTTTGGGATCTAATTTATCACAACTGGCATTTTGATAACTTCATAAATCATTTTATTAACACTGCCATGATTCTCTTAATGGTTCAGCAACCTCCCGCAGCAAGAAAAAAACAGACTTAAAAGGTTGCAGACAAACCTGTGTTAATAGGCAGACCTACCAGATGGTGTCTTTTATCGGCGGTAACGCAGCCATTTACAGCCTTATTAGCAGCCATATGTATATTACTCGAGTATTCTCTAAGACAATGCAGGATGTTTTTAAAGGGTATTTTCAAACTTATTGCTCCTATTGCAATGTGCCTCCTTTTTGCCAAACTTCAAATTCATCAAGAGCTGAGCTCATTTTCTTTCCCTAAAAGACTGAAAAGTGTTTTACAGCAACACATTTAAAAAACAGCATGGAAAATAAATAGCATCGTTAGTCCATAAACTAGACCACCTGGCTGTTTTGCAGCAGCAGTGGACTGACAGAGCCTGGGCTGATCCAGTTCAAATGTTGGTCTTTCCCCATATTAAGGAGACCACAGGCAATGGCCAAGGGCGAAGCACCTCTGAACCTCTCTGGTGCAGCAGAAATAAAGCATGGAGGGAAATCACCTCACTAATTTCTTCTGGAATTTTCTAAATTGCAAAATTTAGCTATCAGTTTTCAGCTATGCAGTTACCTGAATTGTGGGCAATAATAATGGGATAGGAAACACGTGTGAAGAGGCAGATATTGGTACTTTCCTTACACTGGCCATACAAAAAAGCATAACTCTGCTAGGTGAAAAGAAACATTGCTTCTAGGTACCCATCTGGATATCCTGCAGAAAGAGTTTATTAAGTCTCTAAATATAGCTGTATTCAGCAGCTCGTTGTACAAATTATCTCAATATCAAACGCACAGCAAAGCAGTGTTTTACGTCACCGACTACCAGTAATAGCAACGCAGAAGCAGAGGTGTTGAGTTTAAATGTCAGCCATGACCTGAAGCTCTTCGCATTTTCCCACACTCGATTTGCACCATCCAGTTTTCCTGAGAGACTCCTGTGTTTGTACTTTCCTTGTATAACTTGGGATCTTACATTTGTACACAATTTTTTTCTGTGCATTAGAAGTTGAAAGTCTGCATTTGGAAGGTGGCTTAAGAATTCTGTCTTGCTGTGGAGTAAAATGGTAATCATCTTAGTGAAGTGCTGGTTTTACAGAGTCCAGCTACTAAGATAGAATCGGAGAAAAGAGAAGGCCACTGATGTGAGTATTAGTTATGACAGAGCAGAGCACTTGTTCCTCATTTGCAAAAAGCAAAGATTTTCTTACCTCAGTAACTAAACCTAATTCTGCCAAAAATACAAAGGCAAAAATTTATCAAGTTGAGATCAAGTGTGGCTTCAGTTATTTATTGATAATTTCAAACATTTTTACTTCCTAAAGATACCTGGAACACTATTCTTTGATTAATTGGAAAGAATTCTGGTATTATTTTAGCTGTAAGGAGTAGTATTAGTCAGTAGCTACCATTAGCTACTAAAAAAATGGCTCTGGGGGTGGGGAGGGAGAGAAGTATGATATAATTATTTGAAGTCCTGAATGATTGCTGGGCATTACTAGGAAGGTGTATGTGTGAACAACTAGGAAGCACTGCAGACAGGAAAACTATTCTTTCCAAAGCTGATTCATTAGTGGTGCAATTTCGTGAGGTGGAGCACTGTACCTGAGCATTTGGCAATAGAGGCGCAGCTATAAGGAACACATTTCCAGTGAGCAGGAACAGGTTAAAAAAGGACCCCATAGCGATTTCTCAGCCAGATGCTTCTTGGTTGTGCTGCAGGCCTGCGCTGCGCCTGGCCTACCGCTGCCCGAGCCCACGTGTTGTGGAATGGCTTACGCCATGGGTAAGTTTGGGCAGCTCCTGTGAAGAGATGTTTCTCAAATCGTCCACCACAAGGAACAGCGTTGCAGAAGGTGCCGTGGCACATCACTGCTGAGCCAGGTGGCTGTTTGCGTCTCCACGCAGTGAGAGCGATCTGCCATTTTTGGCTTTCCCTGGGACCGCTGTAGTTGCAGCAGCAGCACAGATCTGTTTCTGACTGCAGACATGGAGATAGTTGGCAACTGTATTGGGAGTCCTCGTGAAGTGAGCAAGTTCCTGCTCACTGGGTGCCACAAAGAACAGCTCATGGCATCTGTGCCAGGAGAGTTAGCGTAGGCAGAGCTGACTACTTTGCTCGTCATTTCCTATGGTTATATACCCATTTCATAGTCTCTGGTCCATGAAGAGTGGCAGGTTTTGCTGCTGCTATGGGAAGGCATGGTCTTTCAGGGAAGGAAAGGTGGCTCTTATTTGGTGCAGTAATGATGGGATCACAAACGTAAGATTGCCACGATTATTGGGGTGTTGACTTCCACCTCCAGGGTTGGAAAGATGATGGTTAGGCAGTACGGTATTCATAAGATTCAACCCACGCTATTTCAGGGTGACAGTCACAAATGAAGCCATCGCAGCCTTGGCTGTCATTAGCTTCCTCGAACTGTGCCATAGCCACTGATGCAACACACATCACATCTGCTGCCCTGACCAGATATGATGGTTCATCATCAGGAAGGATGTTGTCTGTCTGCAGTGTTGCAAACCATTGTAAATCATCATAGCCATCACTTCCAATTAGTTTTACAAGGTGCATAATATCTTGTATAACTGCTGCCTGGCAGCAAAAAGGCCAGAAAGCACCTGGAATTGGTCCCATCAAGATCGAGGGAGTCACCGTGCCATTCAGCAGAGTTGTCCAGCCTCCAACAATTCCTAGCTCAGGAACTTCCTGAGGCAGATCATTCTGATTTGAATGTGTCCAGTTGTTTTTAAATCCATATAAACTTTTAACATCCACTGAGTTGCATAGCTTGATTATATTTGGTGTGAAGAGCAATGTCACCCTCTCATCCATCTTTTTCCAGGCAGGAGAATCCCAGTCTGTGTAATCACTTCTCATACGGAGATCGCTTTGTAGGTTTGAATTTGCTGCCCCTCTCTGAGCCTTTTCAACGTGTACTGTATCTGTTTAGATACAGGGAGAGCAAAACTGCATACCTGCATTCCTGGAAATGCAAAGGAAGATGCTGCTAGTCTGGCAGGAAGTAAGGAACCTTTCTTGAATTCAGTATGCAGACACCTTTTGAGTTACATGTACCTTCACCTATCTAATTTAGGCATGAGAGGAAGCTTTCAGAGGTACACACCTCTCTTCATTAATGATATAATCTCCTGGAAAACTTCGGTTGGATATTCAGACAACTTTTGTTAAGAGTCTTCCTGCTTC
This sequence comes from Pluvialis apricaria, assembly GCA_017639485.1. Classification (NCBI taxonomy): domain Eukaryota; kingdom Metazoa; phylum Chordata; class Aves; order Charadriiformes; family Charadriidae; genus Pluvialis; species Pluvialis apricaria. The sequence goes on from CM030009.1 coordinate 103,679,976, forward strand.
TGCTGTCTTCATGGCTCACCTAGGCTTCTAACATAGATGCTCTAAATTGCATGTCAGATAGTAAAGTAGATGACTCATCCTCAGGCACCTCTTCTGTTCTCCAGGACCTTTCAAAGATGATGGAGAGCAGCTTCGCAGTAACATCTGCCAGCTCCCGCAGTGCTCGTGGCAGCATCCCATCAGGGCCCATGGATTTGTGGGTGTCAAGTTTGCCTAAACAATGTCCAGTGCAATCCTCCTCAACCAAGGGGAAGTCCTCCTTTCTCCAGGCTCGCTCTCTTACCTCCAGGGTCTGGGGTTCCTGAGGGCTGGCCTTAGAGGTAAAGACTGGAGCAAAGAAGGCATTCAGTAACTGTGCCTGCTCTGCATCCTCCGTCACCTTCATAAAGGCATCTAGACAGGTGGTACAACACCCTTGTTAGCCTGGGCAGATTCAAGCTTATATCTTCCATGAGATTTCTGTAGCTTCCTAGTTTGGAAGCTACAGAAATGGCTCACCGCTGCTGTTCTAGGTATACAAAAGATTTCAAATGGGAAGGCAGAAGAGGAGATTAGATTCTGTAGCTCAGTGGCTATGACACTGTTCAGGAGAGCACTGTTTAGAGAATATGGGTTTCAGTCTCTCATACAACTTTTTTAAAATATAATGGACATTAGATACCACTACTAATAAGAAGGGGCGAAAAAAAAAGAAGACAAGAAGGCACAGATGGAGGAAAGGCTAGGTAAAGTCAGGGAAAAGTGAATCTCAAGTTGGATCATTCTATAACTCCAGATTCTTTTATTTGCATCTTCATGCCCTCTAATAGCTTTTATATGGGTCATCAAAATATGTTCAACATCCCTGCACTTATGAAGGACATTCCTCTCTTCGTCAAGTAGGATACTGAATGTAGCTGGGAATGAAATAACAGTGTTGATTCCCAGACTAGAGAACTCTGCTTTTAGCGTCAATTTTTTATTCAAGCCTGTGTTGCCTGGGCAATGTCAGGGAAAATATAAATTCTCTTCTGTAGGAGGAAATGCTCTGCCTCCAAACTTCTAAAATGCTTATCTTTGTGTACAGCTGAAATATGATGAAGCATGTGTCCAAAAAAGTGTATTCCCAAGTCAGCATTTCAAGTGGGTGTGAATTTCAAGTTATTCAGAAATATTCAGTCATCAGCGGGGGGAGGAAGAGCACCAGATTTCTTTAAGTGCACATTAAATGTGGCAGAGTGACCAGTCAGGCTCTTCACAGAGGTCAAGTATCCGCAAGCTTGTACTGCTGTTTCCAAGTGTCTTGATTTTCATCTGCATTGACACATTAGAGTATAATCAGAGCAGGTCCATATTTGTTCATTTCTTGAACTAAAACCTTTACCCCTCCCCAGAGCTGTTAAAATCAAAACCCCTGGGTTTGCTCAACTTAACATTTAAAGAGTATAATGCAGAATTTCGGATGTTGGTTCAGTTAGCCACACTGATGAAAGAGTTTTACCCATGTATGTTACACAGAACATTTAAAGTCGTGTCATCTTCCACGTTGCACGCAAACAATTCATCTTGGCTTTAGGCTTATCTCTGGATCCCAGGGACTACTTAGCAAAATTTCCCCTGACTGAACTTCTGGTCTGTGAGTGAATGAGCTGGAATGTTTCACTCCTCAGCAGAAAATCTGGAAAATGCTTTTCCTTTACCTCTCCCCATACTTGTAACCAAGTCAACAACTAAAAATGATCTACAAAAAAAAACCCAGCCTTAACCAAGTTGAACGCAAGCCTGGAATATAATTTAAGGCTCAAGCATATCATGTGTGTTGCATACAATCTGAGTCTACACAGCCTTTATGGGATAACATGTTAGAGTGTTTACTGTTTGTTAAAAATAAGCATAAGATTGTGCAAAGTACGTATGCCATGTCTTACCTTAATACGATGGGAATTTCTTCTGTTATGACTCTGTAGAGACTGATGGTCTCAGGTGCTTTTCCACTCACAAACACATCAGTGTGCTGGAGAGCTTCATCTGGGAACACGCGAAGGATGAACCAGAGTAACATCATCTAAATTCAACAGCAAATACACAGTTCTTGGCCCGTGGGAAGCTCAGAGTATGGCTTTTTACCTGTCTAGCTCTAACTGGGTAGTTGCAGTGTACTACAAGTGGTAGAGAAGTGAAGAGCTTTGAAGTAGGAAATGGAAAGGATGAAGAACTGCACAATGGATTTCTATAGTAACTGCTAAAAGGGAAGTCTGAAAAGAGAAGCATGAAAATGGTTATCAACCATCCCATCCCATTCTCTCCTCTCAAGATATAATGCTTAAGGCTGTTATACTTTAATGAAACAAAAGTGAGAATCAAAGAGTAGGTATATGTCAGATCTGATAGGGACGGTGGGACTACAGCAATGAGAGCTCAGAAGAGAAAGGAAAGTTCTGTTTGATGAACGGGAAGAATGAAACAAGTAGTGACTAAAATAGGGAAGATGGCAAAGAACTGCACAAATAATCTTAGGACCAGGAGTTTGGTGGACGAGAGGAACTGATACTGCAAGTGTTGACTGGGGGAAAGATAACAGCAGTCGAGATGAAAACTATAATTCTGGGCTTGGACAGCAGTTCTGGCAGAGAGGGAAGAATACATCTTGAAGTTTCAGTTAAAACAGACAGATTCTATTTTATGAACTTGATTGACACAAGACCAAGGAATCTGTAGGCACTATGCGAGAAATAGTTATTTTTTGAAGACTACAGAGGAGGAAAAGATGATGCCCAGTGACTGTACAGTATAAAAGTTATGCTTCTTGAACTGAGTAAAAGGATTTCCTTGTTTCTGTTCCTCTGCAAACAGTACTTCACTGCCTAGTAGCAAGGACTGCGATATCCTTATTGAGGAAGTTTCTCCATCTTTGACAAAGCTATTCCATCCTTACTTATACCATGCTCCAGGCTGTATTCGTCTGATTTGTGTGTAAATATGCTGCATTGTAATTTCAACATGAGATCATCTCTGTAACAGTTCTCAATTGTAAAACTTTTTCCTCCTGCGATTTTTAAAGTATATTTCTTATCCAAAGTTTTGAAAAAGCAGGGTCTTAAGAGAGACCTATATACTGCAGAAAGTAACCACTTACAGAAGAGTTTCCAAGTTTCAGCTGCTTTGCCTGTTGTTAAAAGATCATGTCACAGCAATAATACTGTGAAACCACCTCCCTCTGCACACTCCTCCCTGAAGACCTAGTTTTCTCTCTCTTAAAAGCCGTAACTGTATACTTCCATAAAATCTGTCATGAAGAAGGAAAAAGCAAACCCCAAGCAAACGCCCAAACCTGCCTGGACTGGTATTACCGATCCTTTTGCCACCTCACATGTAGCTCCACTTTGGTTTGTTTTTTAATATCTAAGAACCGCATGAAAGACATTGATAAATCCCCTTGGGAAATAAACACCCCAGGGCGGTTCTGCCTCTAGTGATAGTTCAGGTGCTTGCCAGACAACAGAAGCTACTAGGCAAACACCACAAGCTGGCTTGGAAGAAGTCGTAGGAAGGTTCAGCTAGCATGACCTCGGGATTCCCAGGGGCGAGGAAGGTGCGGACCTGTCGGCAGGCTGGGGGGGGCTGTGCCTCCAGCGCTGTGCCACACATCACCCTCTGAAGGATGCTGACTCCGGCAGTTCAAAGAAACTCGCAGTCCTACATTACACCTGGCTGCTACCTGTCAACACCTCGGCCCCGCGCAGGGGTTTGAGCTGCTCCCGGGTGCTTAGAGGGTTGTTTCACATCTGTATCAACAAAAGAAAAACTCTGCTTTGCCAGCTCGCAGCAAAAGCTCCTAGCAGACACCTGTGCTGATAACCTCGACACCAGCTGTTATTTATTTACTACTGGCAGTTTTGAACCATCTTATTGTCAGCTGCTGCGCGGTGCTGTAGGAAAGGCGATGCTCTTCCAGAGCCCGCTATTTGGTCATATCATGCAAAGAGCTCATTCTGAAATACATAAAAGGAGATCAGAAATAAAACTCGGCTTAATGCAATAGGGCTACAGCCATTTGGTTTTCTGTTATTAGATCTGTCATTAAAGACTGCTGGCACGGACACAGACTTTTTCATGCTTTCCAGTTTTCAGTCTGAGCAAATACTCCATTTTTTTTCCAGGGTTGTATGTTGCTCTTGAGGAAAAAAAATTAGTTTAATCAGCTTTCTAGACATTGTTCCTGGGATATCTCCATTTTATGCTCTAGAAGTGTTAGAAACAGCTCCACGCAGCCACAGTTCCTGCTTAGAAGTACTAATTAAAAGCACCTTTGCCTTACAGTCCCTAAGATGATTACAGGTTTCACCAAAAACTGCGTGTGTGTGCTAGCAGCTTCCTAGCGCTGACTGTGCTGATAACATTTCACCACATAATGCAGTCATGCCTAAATTACATTCTCTACAGATCAATTAAGATAACACAAGTTTATTATAGTGGAACTATAAACAGAAATCGAGTGATGCAATAGTTTTTACTAGTTATTTTTATTTAAAAAGTAGCAATCTCAAAAAAGTTGCCTATAGTTGAGTCAGAAAAATATCCAGAAACGTAAAAACAGCTCAACAAATCTCTAGTTTAATAAGTCAACAGCAGATGGCTCATATACTAGGATGACTGTGAATATATAGAGATTTTTTTACTCACTAGATATACACACCCCAAATGCAGTTGCAATCTAAAACTGATTACAAAAACAGAGAAAGGGGAAAAAAGAGATGCATAATCCACCCACCTTATGAGTTTCTGGCAATTTTGCTTTCAAACACATCCCTAGCCAATCTCACAGTATTAGTCATTCTAACTATAAAGAAATTGGTTTAGATCCTAATTTATTTTTAACGGTGTACTGTTTGAAAAGGACACCAATTTTGCTGCCATTCTGATGCAACGCATTCTTCAAGGTCATGCCTGTGTTTGTGCTCAGTATATCTGCATTTGCCAATATGAGTCCCCACTAAATTATGCAAAGTGTGGTAAAACCTCTTCTTATCTCTGCAAAAGGAAGGAGGAGAGGAGTATTGGTGGTCTGTGCCATCCGAGTGGCATCACCTATAGCACTGAAGCAAGTGAAATGAGTTAAAATAGGATCTGTGCTGGGAGTTAAACTACTTTTAAAGATTAGCTCAGCCAGTGTGAATCCCAGGAAAGAATAATGGGTTTGGGTTTTTTTTTGGCTTTTCAATTTATTTCGGTTTAAACAGATTCCTAATAAAATTAAGCTAACCTAGAAAGATCTTTAATCATGCTGATGTGATTTTGTTAGAGACAGCATTTAGCAGGGGTACAGGAGCTCTCTGAACAGGAGAGACAGCAGCTGAGCTAGGTCGTTTTCACAAATGAATGGCAAAAATATTCATGCAGGGTAAAAATGATTAAGACAACCTCTCCTCCGAAAAAAAAAAATAGAGAAAAAAAAGGAAAATAAAAAATAAAAAAGTAGATTCCTGATAAGGTGATCATGATACCATTTTGTAGTGGAGATGGTGCCTGGCTGTGCTGTACTACAGCAGATTGTCAATTAAGCACTATACATTGAAAGATCTATGCAGCGATCAACTCACAACTCAAAACTACTATCGATTCTTATCAGTGATGCTTCACGTTGCTGGAGTTTGTGCCTTTTCTTCTGCATGTTACCATCCTTAGGACCTTGGTATCAAGTGCAGGTGTTTTTTCAGTTGGTGGATTTCTTCTGACAAATGAATCAGTTGACAAGTTTTCATCATTCCTGCTCCCGTGTTGGTTTACTGAGGGGATGACCAGAGTCAGCGTCTTTTCCTGTTGAGGTCTCAGGTAGAAATGTGCCTTCTTTCCAACTCTGAGGTGGTTAAGAACCCACACTAGGGTACACAGATCAGAAGCTGTTTGCGTGAAAGACTCCGGGCTGTAAACATGAAGTAGTATTTCTTTTTTGCTGCCTGTACAACGTGCGAGTCTTTGGACTTCTAACCTCTCCTGTATTCGCTGTGTATTATTACAAAGCCATAGTCAGTGTGGATGGACAGCACTCTTGTCACCCATAACGTGAGACCAAAATTAGGCATTTCATTTCCCGCTGGCTATATTTACCTGTGTACTAGAAATTTTGCCGGAATAGCCGATAGATAGGGATTTCTATCAAACCATATAATTTAAAGTTAAATTATCGAAATTGACAGATTGTTTTATCGGAAACATTTTAATTTAGAAAAAAGTATGTTAGAATTTTCATTGTCAAGTCTGTAACACATGTGACTAATAAAGACCAACAAGTTGATCCAAGAATTTACAATTTAAATAGCTGAGATTAATCTTAAGAAGATTTATGAGAAAAATGATTTGGAATGCTATATTACATAAATTAATAGTGACAGATTTTTATGGGTAGTATACTTAGGAAATAGCTACAAAATAAACTAGGAGGTCATAATATTCAAAGTTAAGCAATATAATTCAAACAAATTATTCTGTTATTTACTGGGAACCATATGTTCACATGTCACAACCTATTTAAGTATTTATATTTTAGTCTATAGTACTTGGCAACTAGTTTCTTAATAAAGGGGCTCATAAGGCCAAGGGTGAAGAGTGATGCTATGTTACCAGTGCTCTGCAGTAAATCGGTAAATCGTGTTGATTATAAACAGTACAATTTATAAACAGACCTGATTACCAATTTTTGTATCAAACATACCAATTTTTGTATCAAACGTACTTTTCCTAGCTAAGATGCTGATAAAAATGTACATGTCAGAAAACTAAGCAAGGGAACAACCTCAATAAATTATATTTTCTCGTTTATATACTAAAACCAGTTATATAGCACTTAGACACTTGAAAATGAGTTTTTAACCTTTGGAGTTAGTTACAGGTGCTCAGTATTTCTGAAAATAAAGTCAGTTTAATTTTCCATAAAATAATCATAACTTGGAGCTTTTCCATTAAGAACTATGTTTAACATTTTACAGAGCAACTATACAAATGAAATTTGTGCCGTAAACAGCCTGCCACCCAGATGCTGCTGAACTTGTTTTGAAGAAAAAAATTTGTATAATCCTCAAGTTTACAGATATTGTACATTCAAATCCTTAAAAAGCCCAAGAAGTTAGAACAATGCAATGGAATTGCAATATATATAAACCATTCTACCTTGATCATTCCATAATATTAACTTGAAATAATTATTTTTAGTACGGGGTTTCCGTTGCGTTATTCTGTACTTACAGTACTCTCAGGGCAGCACTGAATTTGGGAGGTTTGAGTTATGAGCGGCCATTAAGTTACTTGATAATATATTAGTCTCTATGATGATGATATATGATTTTGATGGACCTTGCAAATATTTAAAGGAGGTTGTACATTTAGAGAGAAACCAGTGTTAACACAACTTACTTTACATACAAATCTTACTTTGTACCTGCTAAAAGCAAAACCCCAGATTGAAGAGGAATTTAACATTTAAGACATTTACATACATTTTTCAAGCATACCTAAAAGACTTAATGATATGTTCCATTTTCAACAGATTTTAGCACCTGAATGACGTGTTGTCTTAATTCATTTGACTCAGGATCAGCAAGTGTTTATGGTTTCAGCCTAGATGTAAGGTAGACAGAGTTTGAAATTCAATTAAAGGTATTGAAATAAAGTAAGATCTTAACTATGCATCTGAACATAATTACTGAGTTTCGATTACTTATGAAAACTCAGTTTAGAAGTGCCAGTTTACACCAGCAGGTGTGAGTTGAACATGATGGGACGTCTTATCCTTTTACCAAAGAAACTTAATTAGCAATGGTCATGAAGATATGGCAACACGGGCTTTCAGCTGTCCACAGAGGCACTCGGGATAGAGGAACCTACAGAATCCATGCATCTGCATTGGTTGCGCAGCTCCTGCTGACTACACCAGAGCTAGCTCAGGCACGCTAACCCATGCATGCACGCACATCTTTTAATTGCATTGTAACATGATCAACTTTGCTTAGAGATTAGAAAATATCTTCCCACTTCCTCCCAGTGAATAACGATTCATTCAACTTGTAGGTCCAAAGGTCGTCAACAAATAAATAAAAGCAAGATTAATTTTATTAGTGAAGTACTTTATAATAAAAACCTAAAGATTTCACAAGATGAACACTTACACAAGTAATAAAAATGCAGAGAACATTTCCCTGTATTTATAAATATGCAACTTGTGTTTTCTTGGAAATTTTATTCCCAGCTTAGTTTTTTGTTGAATCCAAAGTAAGCTTGTTTCCTTACAACCATATGGAAGCTCTTGAGTTAGCTCACAGCTGAAAAATGTAGTTTTCCATGGGACATATTGTATGCTGAGTGATTGAATCTAAAAGAAATAAAAAAGCAGGATTATTTCAGATAAAATGCACAAGAAACGGCTTATAAAGCAACAATGTACTTCAGAGCAATTTCTGGTATAAAACAGTTTGGTGGAGCTGAGAATCCAGAAAGAGATGGACCTTGAAAAAAAGAGCAGTCAAATGGTGATAGTACAAGAACTTATCATTTACTTAAGTTTAAAAAAGGTGCTGCATCATCTACCTGTCTGCTTTTTATTGTGGTCAACCTTGAGTGAAGTAATTGGCAGTCAGTATTAACAGCAGAAAGCAGACAGCCACAAACCAACTGGATTGCAACAGTGAAGTGTGGCATTAGGCAAAATTTCAGATCTGATTTGATTTACTTGTTTAAGATGGCAATTTGTAGGTGACAGTGTTCATAGTATTACGTAAACAGTTGCTGAGAAAGGGACTGAGTTTCAAATGTCTGTATCTTTCCTTTAAAGCACCATATAGAAATACTTCTATTTTAGTGAGTTTTGATGATTCATCATTTAAAATCCATTAGCTGGAGCTTGCATAACCGTGCCTCGTGAGCAGGACGTAACAATTAAAAAAGGGACCATCAGACTGCAAAAGGAAACTGAGAAACTTGTGAATGGCATAAAGGATTCAGAGTCCTTTTTCATCAGCAGCCGGATATGCAATTTCTTCAGCCCAAGGATGGGCTGAGCGTGGCCTGTCCAGCCGCAGGTAGCTCATGAGATGCTGGACCTGGGGTGAGGCAGAACTCCATGAGACCAGTAAAAGAGTGGGACATGCCACTTGCGTTGCATGCCACTTCAGATCATTACCTTTGTTATTCTGGAATTTATGACTGGAGTACTACTATGTGAAACTTTTGTGTTTCATTTACTACATCCTATTTTTAATCATGCACAAACCTCTGGTTTCCTCATCTGGTCACTTTTTTCTGGCCACACTTGCTCTTAAAGTCTTCTTTGAAGCCAGAGAAAGGCACACTAAACAATGCCACCTTCTTATGCCTCTCTCTCAAATCTTCACAACTTTATCTTATACTTTAAGAAAGTATCAAATAACATTTGCATTTAGATGAGTAATTTTCCCTTATGGCTCACTTTTCCTTTCTTCTTTAGTGCTATTTTCTTTCAGGTTTTAAGTCATTATGATCTGATAGCATTAACAGTCAGGAGATTAGGACTTGCTTGTCTAGTCTCATATAACATCGATTTAAGTAGCGCATTTATTGCTAGAGTCTGAATGAGGCACTATCTAGAGGAGTCTGACATAGTGTATGGTGAAAATTTAATATTAATTTTTCTAGGATGCAAAAGGTCCCTTTTTGGAAAATACCCTTATCTTGTCTGAAGAAGAGAGAGTGCTATGCTGGAAGATGTGAATCCTACATAGACTATCAAAAGCTTTTCTTTGAGGGTGAAGGTAGTGCAATTTTGCACCTGGTTCCCTGCAAACAGATAACCTTGAGAACTGTGGTGTCCATAATGGAAAAGCAATGGACCAACAACTCTTAGAAACTTAACAGATTTTAAAAATAAACTTTTTGCAAGTGAAATAGAGACTGCAGAATATTGTCTTTCAGAGGTACAATATATAATTCAGGAGAGATTATCAGAGGGTGCCAATTGCTGTATTTCAGTAGTGCTATGCCAGTTTATACCAGTTGAAAATCTTTCTTACTACATCTTAAGTTGAAACACATGCCATTTTAAAAAGCAATTATCCATAGGGATAATTTAGTTTGCTCGAAATGAAACAATCCTACAAAAAATAAATTTGAAAATCTTTGGGTGAAATTTGTTCTTAGTAAAATTACAATGGTGAGTACTAGGACCAACATCAAGCAGTCTTAACTGTAAGAGAATGTCCTCACCATGGAGACAACCTTCCTGAAAACATAACTGTAGCAGTCTGTTCCATTTTCTTCCCTCCATAACCTCAGTTTAGTGAACTATTTACAGTCAGTTTTTGAATACATATTCCACAATATTTTATATGAGTTGAAATTTATTGTCTTACCTAATACCCATTTTTCTGATAAACATTTTATTTCCTGGTACTTCTTTCCTGGGTTTTTCCCGATACAGATTTTTGCCTGACGTAAGGCTTTACATACTTTCCCTCCTGACAGCTGTATAAGTTCAATTAGCTTTTTGCAGGGTGGCTGACTGGTAGGAGATACAAACATGACAGGCTGGTTTGAAAAGAGATTCTGCTGGTATTTTCCTGCTGATAGCTGACGCTGAAGTCTGCAGATCTGTATTTGAGGAAACAAGAAAATTAATTAATCAATGCATTGCATTTCCACTCAAGGTCAAACTAATCCTTGTCTTCATTAATTCAGAAAAAAAGAATTATAGTATATGAGTATGAACTTTACTTTTCCAGGAGTGTCAGAAGCTCTTGGGTAAATGATATAAAGAATTTGCTGTATTTGATCAATACCATTCCCAAACCAGAGTTGAGACTATTTCGTTATAGGTCAGACGCTTTACCTATAAAACTTATTAGAGCACTTGACAGCATTATTTTTCACCATAATCTTACATTCTTATTTCATAACACTGGCCAACACACAGAAATACTAAAGGATATTCTAAATAATTATAGTCTTGCAGCACAAATACAAATCGTGAAAGCCTTTACAATATGTAGTGCTCATCAGTTTGTATTGGGGAGCTTTAAAAACATATCTAATTCAGAGTTTAAACTACTTTAGGACCTCTTTTCCTCTCCTGTGCTACCTGGATACAAACTGCATTTTATCTCAGATGTATGAAGTGACACAAATGTACCTGAACTCAGAGCAAACCGCTTTGTGTAAATTCTTTTGTCTCCACAAAACCAAAAACATCTGTATGACCTATATGAGGCAACTTTTCTTTTCAGCAATTAAAGCCATCTCCTTTAGCTATAGTGTGCATAAAAGCAGTACATACAAGAAGTATACACACCATGGTATGCAATATAAAATGTTCATACTAAAATTAAAAAACAATGCAAGCTTCTATTTCTTAGAGCGAGGTTGCCATTGACCTGCTAAATTAATGTATGTAACACATCTGATTCTGTATCTCTTGTCAAAAATTGGAAAATTTAGAATGAGACTGGAGTTAATAGTAAGATGAGAACAAAAATAAATGTTTCGTGTTATATGGCGCTTGGAATTTTGCATACAGATGATGAACACGAGCACATTACATAGAGGAAAGGTCACTCTGTATGTATCTGGTTTATATGAGATGGCTGAACGTGAAACTGTAGTCAGTGAGGAGGTGTAACTGGAACAGTGGAAGAAATTACTTGTTGACTGGATTCCTTCCTCCAGTCTTGGCACAAACCTGCTGTGAAACCATAGGCACTTAAGAATTTAATGCAATAATATATGTGCTTGGCAGATGTGCAGCCAAAGTAAAAGTCTTCACCGGGTTTACAGGGGTTTATAAAGCTGGACGGTTCCATGGCATGTTCACAGATCCCTCGATAAAAGTCAAAGTGAATTGCCTTAGCACTTCTGATCAATTAGCTAGATGAAGCACCTGCAAAGCATGAAGCCCATGCTGACATGAGACTTCGTGGCTCCGGGGTTCTGTGCCACTGTCCTCTGCTATTGGAGAAGTCAATCCCAATCTGAATTTTGAGATCTCCTCCATCAATACATAATTCAGCTTTCTCTGATCGTTAATTCCTTGGCTGCTCTACTGAAAATAAAATTGATTCTTTGCATTCCAAATTCAGCAAGTTACAAAGACAGCGACTGCTATGGATGAAGCAGGCCAAAAAGACTCAAGCACAGTCCAAGAAATACCCTTTATTTTCTATTCTTCTGTGAACTTGGGTTTATGAGTGACACAGCACCTAATCCTGTCTTATGGAGGTCAAGCAGCTGCTCAATAATTTTGTTGATCTCAGTATCGAAGCAGAGTTATATTGCAGATTTTGGAGCACCTAAACTCATTGAATATATCTGATGGCCCTTTTTGTACATAAATTAGCACGCAATACTTTACACATGTGCAGAAGATCTGGTTTTGGACTCCGTAGAGTACTGCCTACCTCCGCCTGAGCAGAATGCTCTTCTATGAATATCTGCCTGCTGGGCATCTTGATGTCATGAAATACAGAGAACTAATCATTGTATGGTTTTAATATATGGTATCAGACTTGGGATTCGCTGAGAGTGCCACTTGTTGATGGGTCTTGTGAGGCTTAGAGGCCACAATCAGTGTCTTAAAATGGGACTAGCTCAAGAACATGAAACACTTCGCAATCTCTGATTTACAGAGCAGTGTCGTGATGTTGGTATTACTAGGACTGCAATAATTTATTTTAGTGACTTAAAAAACTGTGCAATTATGAAGCTACAAAAGTGCTTGTGGTAAGCAAGGTCAACAAATTAAAGAATGCACCATAGTGAAAAATACAGTCTCTTCACATTCACCTCAGAAGAGCCTCGTGACAGACGCAATGCCATCTTAGTTGATCTGACACAGAGCTCTCTGGAGTTGTTTATTGGGACAAATCAGCTGCAACCAATAGAAGACTGACAATTACCAAGAGGCTTTAATGCTAGTTTATCTGAAATACATCAGATTAAACTCGAACAGACAGAAGTTACAGTTTTTGTCAACCTGGAACTCTTAAGATTTTAAAGATGAAAATTATTAGGATTGAGAAGATGTTGTCTTAAAAATGCAATAGGACCTTTGTTGGATAGAAAACATCAAATATAACTTGTTGCAATCCTGCTATTTCACGTATTTTTGGGAATATTATTTAAAAGGGCTAATTGTATTCCCACTTCCTCAAACATTTCCCCTGAAAGACTTTATTCGCTGCCACTGTAATGAAAACTCATTCATATGATACATCGTCCTATAGAAAGAACTGTTTGATTAAATTAATATTAAAAGCAAATGTATACACAGCTAACCGTCAAATCAGGAAATCAAAATTTTGAGCACCCTCCTCGCCTGATGTCCATAAATAGCGTGTTTTATTCTATACATTTAGTATGTATTAAAGGAATCCAGGAAAGTGAAATGCTGACATACTCTAGAGAGGATTTTCTTAAACTGCCTTTAAAATTGCAGCTGTGTGTATTATCAGGGCATTTGAGAGGAACACAGGGTAAGAACACAGTACATGTCGGTGGAATTGTCCAAGGAAAGCTTCAGCATGGAACGTCATCCTTATGTTTCCTTCGTCTGGATCACCACCACCACAGCTTTCCCGACAGGCTGTGTTGGATTTGCCCAAGCGCAATGGGTCCACGCACAGGTCTTAAGAGATAGAGAAAAATCACAGCATTTATGTTCAGAGCTCAGAGAGTAGGCTGAAAGGTAAACTTTGCTTTCTGGCCTGCTAACCTGAAAGAAACGCCGGTAGCCCGTTGCTGAAAAGGCAGCTAGCTGACCACACAGGGTTTGGCGGTGGGATGAGAGGGCACAATCTCGCTCCTACCCCTGAATTGACTCAGCTGCCTTTGCAACATCAAAGCCTTCGTGGCACTCCAGGGGTGCTCCCAGCCCTTTGAAACCATACACATTTCGCGTAAGCTTTTACAAATAAATAAATAATTCCTCAGCGGAGACCAAGCCTGGGAAAATATCAGACCCCAAAAGTGACTATTTCCACAAATTGTGTATGTATCAGTTGGTAGTTACGGTTATAACTGTGTCCGTCCCTATTATAACAGACAGCACCAATTTTCCTTTCTAATTATAGTCGTTAGCAGATGGACAGAAAACCAAAATGTTATGAAAGCATCTATCTACTCTTTTTGGTAAGATCCTAAGTGTTAACCTCATTTTTTCTCTATCTGTATGAACGGCAGGAAGACGTCTCATATGTACACATTTCTCATAAATGTACCATTAATTTAGATTTTTCTTTGAACCTCAGTTTTGAAAGGAAAAAAAAATCACTCTTGACAGAACTAAAACTTATGAGGAATGTATGATAAAGAAACAGAGCCTTTCTTATTATGAAAAAACCCCACCAAACATTTCACCAACTATCATCCCCCCTGTAACTGATTTTCAATCCCCACAAACCAAACCAGCATATATTTAAACAAAACCTTAAAACTTTGCAACTTTGCCTTGAACTTTATGAAAATAGCTCCTGCTGGGTGGCGTGCGGGAAGAAACACAAAATCCCCGTAAAAGTCCAAGGGTGTGATCTTTTTATGAAGCTCAGGAGATAGCCATCAGTTCCCACAAAGGTATTATCTCTGAATGGATACCTGAATTCATGCAACAGAAAAAGAAAGAAAAATAGTTCTTCTTGATGTACTTGGAAATTTTTCAGCATTGAAACTGCTAATGTCCTATGTAGTCACACAATTTTCAGTGTAATTCCAGAAAATAGCACATGAAGAAATTTCCAGTCTAAAATTCTATTAGAAGAACAATACTTCATAAAAACTAAATGGAGAATATGGTTATGATTTATTACAATTAATAGAAATCATATTTGTAGGCTAGAATGTGAAGTACTAGTTTAAAGAAATATATAATGTAGCTGTCTAATAATTACATGTCGAAAATTTGTGCATGCATTGCACAGTCAATGTATACATAAATCTTTATTATTAAGTTATCTTATTCACCAGAGATAAATTAATCTACAAAAACAAACTTATGATTTATTTTATCATTACTATTTGAGCATTTAATATGGGATTGGAAACCTTTCCAACACCTATTTGAAAAGGCTATTTTTTAATGAAGTTTTTACTGAACTTATGGAAAGCTATAATTATATTTTGTTTACTGTTACTTGCAAAAATAATAAATACTTTTTATTAAATGAAAACAGCAGAAGATAAAATTGCAGACATAAGTTTGAAGAGAGAAGATTGAATATTTTATGGTTTATATCTGTATAAAGAGCAAGTAGTATTTCATTTGAAGCTGATGAGAAATTGCTCATTTTCACTAAAGAGAAAAGGATTGGACTGTTGAAGTCTTATGGATTATTGCACCACTCTGCAACTATTAAATGTCAGAAAAACATAAAATTGATAAAGTCAGACCCCCAGACTTTATGGTTTGATAATCTACAAATTTAACAAAAAGAGACACATAAAATAGCATATTCATTTAATGTCATTGGGTGATGTTGCTGGGGAAATATTAAGCTCTAAGATTTTAATATTCATACGATTTCAGTATGGATAAATATACTGGCCAAGTAATGTTTACATTTTCAGTTACTATAATTCTGTACAAAAACCTTGTGAAGAATGCACTCAAAGCTAAAACACTGTTAGGAGGCATTACACTTCCATGGTTATATGCGTTTTCAGACAGTCCGTCATGTAATAAAAATTTAAAAGCAAAACACATATGTGGAACCCCATGTACATGTAAAGATCAAGGGCTCACACACATCCACACAAGTGGAGCATCAGCCTGCTCCTGATAAAGAAGAGCGTATTGCAGCGTGCAGACTTCTGAAAGTCGTGTTATCCTGCAGTGAGGAATTTGCAGAATCTGCAGGACCCTACAGGGATCAAGGAAGTTTGTGTTAACAATGCAGTACTCCTGCAGGACAAAAAAGAAATGTGCTGGTTTTCATCTTGCTAAATATCAGGTTTAATAGAACAAAAGCAACTAACCACACAGCAACTCTGTTTTTTGTAGGAACAATGTGTGACATACATTTTCTGCTTAAATTAAACGCTCAGCATTTTAGTTTGATTTCTTTTTAATTTATTTTAGTAGTTTGCTGTTATTTTTTTAACACATTGAGGGTATTAAAATTGAAGTAATATTCACTAAAATCTTTAATTAAAAATTACACTGAAAAGCTTTACTAGGTAAATAAATTGGTGCTCTCCAGTACAAAAGAGCGTGTTAAGAGCTGGAAACAACTTCCTTCAGCAAGCTGTTTCACAAACAAATAGATCTTTACCTTTGAAGAATCTTATCCAAATTAATGGAACACCAGATGGGTGCAGGACCCCAACTGGCTCAAGCCATACTGCCATACCATTATCTCAACAGCACCAGGAACCTCATTCCACTCTTTTGTCTGAAATGCATTTGTTATCGCTAGCGATATTCTTCATTCTCAGAGCAAAACTCAACTTGCAACATTCAGGCAAATTATTTACAAATATTGCATCCTTATTTCTGAATATTTATTGAAGCAACACTTTTCCATTGGTTATCGGTATCATTTGGCTAAAATAGAAGCTGCCTTTTTGTCAAATTAGGGAAGCGTAAGCCTTCAGACAGACAGAAGTGAGAATGTACTTTTTCAATGCTTGATAAGGCTACATTAGCACCCCAGCACATACATACAAACTGAGAATACCTATGGGCAAACTTGATATATGTTTGTGTGGTGGAAGAAGACTGGTGCACTGAGCCGGGAGCCAGAAGCGGAGGGAGATAGAGTGGAAAATTTGGTCCAGAAAAAAGAAACATTCGATGTCTGGTCTTGAAAAATAAAAAGGAAAGTAAAAGAAGGAGAAATGGCATACAGTCAAGACTATATTATCTGGAAAATTCTTCAAAACACATTTTTTTTCCCCTCCTCTGTGTAGTCCTTCATGTAAGTGTTTCCTGGCCAAGATGAGGGCGAAGGGAAGAAGGCTAGAATCCAGACAATTTAGCAGATATTGTTTCTTTCCACTGCATGTTGGCAGACAACCTTGCTTCTCTCAAATCCCATAGACTGATAAGAAAAGTTAATTTCACCAATTTATTCTCTGAAAGACTGAGTCCCAGCGGGAATACTGTATGAAATTGTTTGGCAAATAAATCTACTGTTTGGCAGATATTCAAAATTATACTGGAAGATGTTTGAACCATTTTTTCCGGCATAGCAAATTTTTGCAGGAAAAAAGATAACAGAATAATTTATTTTTAGTTTAATTTCCTTGTTTTCCAGAGGTAGAACTATTTTTAAATACTATGTAATATCAACATTATCAACTATAGATTAATAAAAAACAAATTAGGGTAAAACAATGTCTTTTCCCTTTTGAGGATAAGTATGACTTCTAAATCAAGGAGCTGTATTTCCAATATACGTTACTTAAAAACAGTCTGCTAAGATTGTAAGAAGAAACTATAACTATTTGTTTATAACTTCAAAAAGATTCTGAACTAAATATATTTGCATTTGGTTTCAACACAAAATAATTATTTTTGAAATTAAAAAAAATCCTTTCATTACAGATTAGCTAATGAAGGAAGGATTTTTCAGGATTAGAAATTTAAACCTTGCTTCAGAAATACCTCAATAACTTGTCCATCCTTGGTTTTGTCTTATTTCAAGAGAATTAAACTCAAGTGACTAGCAGGCAGTGATAAGACTGCAAATTGCAATTGCAAATTTATGTCAAAATTCTGCAAATAATTACCAATTCTAATTGGGAGGTGTTTCCCTCACCCAAGTATCAATAAAGCAGCATCGTGCATCTCTCCAAAGCGGTATACGAGTGTGGCACGTACAACTCTGTGCCCTGCATCACTGGCATACCACGAGAGTTACATGTACTACAAGTGACAAACCCTCGAGGATCCCAGTAAAATTCAAAGACGCACGTTCTCCACCTCCCTACATAATCTAGTCCAATGCTTATCTTCTCTTGCAGTTAGAAAGCTTTTCTTAAGAATATAACCTAAATTGCCTCTGCTGCATTTTGAGCCTGTTACTTCTTGTCCTAGTGCCAAGGGACATGGAGAACAATTTATTCTCTTCCTATTTGCAACAACCTTTTAAATATTTGAAGACTGTTATCATGTCTCCCCTCAGTCTTCTCTTCTCTAGACTAAACAAACACAGTTCTTTCAGTCTTTGCTTGCTCATGGGTCATATTTTTTAGACCTCTGATCATTTTGTTATTCTCCCCTGGATTCTCTCCAATGGATCCACATCTTTCCTGAAGTGCAGTGCCCAAAGCTAGACATGGTATTCCAGCTCAGGCCCTTCCACTGCTCTGCACGCTGCAAATAATTCATGTCTCTTACGTACAGCATTCCTGTTAACACATCCTAGTATGCCTGCTTCTTCTATCGGAATGTGACATTGGTGACATATATTGTGTTGGATCCTCTAAAATACTCAGTTGCTCTTTTGGCAGAAATGCTGCATTGTCGATCTCATCTTGTGTTTCTGCAGGTGATTATTTCTCCCTACTTTGCACTTGTCCTTACTGAACTCCATCATACCTATTTCTGATCATTCCTTACATCTCTCAAAGTTATTTTAATTCCAGTCTGTTGTGGTTTAATCCCGGTAGGCAGCTCAGCACCACACAGCTGCTTGCTGCCCCTCCACCTCAGTGGGATGGAGGGGAGAATCAGAAGGGTGAAAGTGAGAAAACTCATGGGTTGAGATGAAGACAGTTTAGTAATTAAAGAATGGACAGAGTTAATCTACAGTTCTACTGCTTTAGGTCATGATAAATTAGATTTTCCAGCCTGGTAGTTTAGCAAAATCCTAGACAACAAATGCAGTATATGGGTGGAATAGCTGTACATTTTATGCCAATGATTCCAACGCGTGCTGGTGTGGTGGCCTCATTACCTGTACGACAAAGAGCTGTTTTGAGCATATATGGATCCTCTCTGTGCAGCAGATCTAAGTGAGCCATACTGAATCCACCATTTTGTATCTGGGGCCATTTGTGGGACTCTCCATCTAATTCAGTTTTTAAATGTGTACAAGTTCACGTGTCTCAAAAATGCAAAGGAAATAAAGTAAAATCAGAAAGATCTGACAGTTGAACAAATGCAGTTGAGCCAACGTACAAACCAAGAAAACCTCAGCCTCCAAATAATTTGCTTTAGACAACCAGCCATGACTTTAAAAGGTATGTAATATATACATGGACATGTTTTCCCTCGCTGCTGACAAAGATCTATTCTAGCTGGATATATCCTCACAAGACCTTCAGCAAAAAAAGATACTTACATTCTTACTGGTTTAGTTCACGCTGGGAGTGCACTTTTGAAACTAATCTCTTGGTCATTCCTATTGAGTGTACTTTTGGTTCCCACTGTGGAGCAGCCATCAAGGGCACAGACTGTACTCCTTTTGGATGAAATGCAGTCAGAAGATGTGCTCAGTTCAGGGGAGCGGACTGGAACGAGCCCAGAGACCTGAAGCATGTGTTGTGCACAAGGTGCTCTCGGCACCACCTCACACGCTCTGCAGATCCCTTTCCATTCATCTGCATTACTGATTTATAGACG
Organism: Pluvialis apricaria; assembly: GCA_017639485.1. Lineage (NCBI taxonomy): Eukaryota > Metazoa > Chordata > Aves > Charadriiformes > Charadriidae > Pluvialis > Pluvialis apricaria. Next base: position 103,699,528 of record CM030009.1, read on the forward strand.
CAGCCACAAGTGAGCATGGAGTCACTTCTGGTTGATGTAATGGGGTAGTGATATAGGTATGGGATGCTTCTTTCAAATGGAATTATTACCTGCACAAAAATAATGACCTCAACTAAATTTAGCCTATTTTTTTAATAACAGTTGCAACTTGCCCTCATTGTTATCTCATAGTTCATTCTCACATGGCAACAGGAAGGAGGAACTTTAGTTGCATCTTGGCATTTAACCCCTCATATTGCAACCATTTACCCATATTTTATATATAGTATCCTCTAGGTTTACTGAACTCTTCCAATCCACATAAGGGCAATTTTTTGTTGTTTTTTTTTTCAAACAGACTAGTACCTATTGCATGAGACCAGTACCTAATCTATGAATAGGTCATTAACTTCAGCAGAGTACCTTAAGGAATGAAGTACTAATGAAGTAAATAGCAATGTTTAATCATATGGGAGTAAACACATTTCCAGCTAAGTGTATGTCACTGATGAAAGACCGCACTGAAGCAGAAATTCCATGAGCAAATAACATGCTGCAGTTCCTGGAAAACAACTTGATATTCCCCATGGTTAAATACTACACTTAATGAAGATGCAAGACACAGAAGCCTAGCATTTGCATAAAATACATTAAAAATTATAAGCTTATTTCAACTACCTTAGAATTTTCAGATATTGAATCAGTTTGGACAGTCCAAATTTCTTTATTAATCAACACACGATATTTTGCAGCGAGCTTCAAGAATGACATTTGTTTTGCTGGCTTAGGGACATGGGGAATCCTTCCATTCGCCTTTAACAGTAAATGATAAATCCAGTGCTGTCAACAGATTTGCTATACCTGGCAAAGTGCAGATGAATAATGCTTTGATAAATAAAAGAGTTTTCTAATCCAGTAATAACAAAGTGAGTGATCTTGTTGAAAGGAAAAGCCTGGCAAATGTGAAGGGTTACACAGATGCTCCCAAAAGGCTCGTTCCCCAAACAGTTGTATTAACTCACAATAAAAGTAATCTTAACATTAAAAATAATTCCTAGTTTTATCTTTAAAATATGAATATGTGCGTCCTTTTGCTCTACCTCAACAGACTGAAATGATTTAAGTGAAGGCAGAGTACATTCTTCTCTCTACTTTTTGGTTTTAGCTGAATGCCATTGCAACGCCCAGCAGTAACTCAGTGTGTGCCAAACATGAATATTTTTAAGCGTCATTTGAGTTTTAAAGGCTACAGTAAGTGATGGGAACACAATCGTCTTGGGAATCTACAAATAACTTTAAAAAAGCTCATAAATCTGGCTTTCATGGTTTGGTTTTCAACAGCTTTATAAAATATGTCAAAGCTTGAACACAGTGAGTTCGTTTTCCTTCAAATTTCTTAGGATTGACTTTTCTCAATCTTTTTTTGATATGTTGCAGCGAGACAAATAAAATGGACCTGGCTTTAAAAAAACAGGCATCAGCAAATTACTTTAAAAAAAAGTTGCTTTGTTCTTTTAATGTTTTTTTTTTAGTATCAACAGAGGAAAAACGTACCCTCTAAGTAGGACAGCTTAAAGTATTCCCTCATCAACAAAAATATAAAATGCTTCTGTTCAGCACCCAATGTATTGCAACATAACAGACCACATATTAATGAAAAAGTGATGTATATTAAAAGCTGTGTTTTTTCTTAAATTGTTTAAAAAAGATGCATGGTAATGACTGAGCACAGCAGAAACCCAGAAAGTTGCATTCAGAAGTTACGTGCAACCCTCTGTACTTATGGTGAAATACATGCACTACAATGATAATTAGCAGGGAACACTTGGTTTTTAAAATATGAACGAAAGTGTCAGTTGAAATTACATCAATGTTCAACAGAGAAAAGTCTTTAAAACCATCAGAAAACTACTGAAATATACCCACTCAAAGAGATTACCTGGCATCATACAACTGGACGCCACTGCTGTGGAACGCCGCCAACTGCAAAACTAGACCAGGTTCAGGTTGCTTTCAGAAACTCCTGATAGAACTACTATCACAATCACTTCTGGTTTACAATTTCTCTGATTAGTACTCCTTGGCCAGCAATACTTCTTTATGTGTAGTAACATCTCTTCTTCACTTAATCTATGTCACAAATTGGAAGAAAAGATCCCATAGGCAGTATGGAAAGCAAAGACATTTAATCCTCCAGCACTAAGAGTGGCAGCGCAGCTGCCAGCACACACAGTAAAAAAAAAGTTTTAAATATTTGACCAGGTGCTTTTTGTCAATCATGCTTTTAAATGTTGTCATTTACTCAAGAAAAGATTCTTTGAGAGCATCGCCTTCTTCATGGTTGCTAAATGAAGGACACAATATTTTCTATTTGAACATTCTTTTCATGAACTCTTGTAGTTTTTAGCATAACGATAATATAAGATTACAGGAGAAAGAACTATATTGTGACAGCAAGCTGGGATGGTCTTCTGTATTGCTGAGGGAGAATGATTTATGTTGTGGATACAGAGTAATTTTAAAGCTATGAAGGCTGGTAGGGTAAAGGCACAGTACCTGACACCACATTTATTCTCTCTGTTCTTCTTCTTTCTTTTTTTTTTTTTTTAAACCAGAGAATTTTTTGAGTTAATGGCAGGCCTTTGGAAAGGGTTTATTTTAACAAAGTGAAAAAATAATTCACAAACCACAATGATAAGTTGTGCATGGTACCAAATGATGCCCTTCTAAAAATAACTGATTCCAATATCTGTTTTGAGGAGTTGACGCTTATCAGCTTGTGAGCTGATAGACCAAACACATTTGCAGAATATTCCCTCACTGCTTTCTTCTCAAGTATCTACAGGAGGCAAAGGAGACACTGTGTTAGTAACCTTATCAAATGCTGGAGGAAAAGAAATGTCTAGCATTGGATCTCAGTTGTTGCTGCAAGTAGGATGAAGCCATTTTAGAACATATATCTCATTTAGAATGTAATCTTACTCCTGATTAGGATTTCAACTGCATTTGGGATTTTGACATGTGATAAATTTTGACCTTTTTTCTTCTCTATCTCTTACTTCTAGTTTAAATTTTTTAGTTACAAAGATAACAGAGCAATATTCATTTAACTGATATTTGCAGGAACTATCTTAATGAAGATAAAATAAAATAAAAAACTAGACTTCGGTTAAAAAAGAATTAGTTGTAAATGCCATATGGAATTTGGTTTTGTTTTAAATTTGAGCTTGCCAGCTGGGACATGGTTAAATACAGAGAACAAGGCAGACTTATTATGGTAGTGGACTTTCAGCGACTTCTCAAGCTAGCTGGGCAAAGTTTGTAGGGTCAAACTGCTGACCCTGTCCTCCTTTCTGAGTTCCTTTCCTATATTCCTACCACTCTTCGGCTAAGAATGATGAGGACAGAGAGGCTACTGCTTTTTAGACTATCTGGATTTTATCTGAAGTGCTTTAGTGAGAGCAGAAAGCCTTTTCAAGAACTTGTCACTGCATAAGCAAGCAGTTGCAATATGAAAACCAAAGGATACTCAGCAAGTACTGTATGTAAAATATGAGCAAGTGGGTATTTGGGCTTAGATGCAGGATAAATATGCTGAAGCCCAGAAACAGTTGTGATCTTCAAGCAAAATTACTGGTTATCTTCTAGTCAAACAACTGGAGAGCTTAGATAAAATACAAATGCTCAATAACACCTCTCTTACACACTACTTTTCGAGTAAAAGCCTGTAAATATATTCATCAACGACCTGGATGAAGGGATGGAGTGTACCATCAGCAAGTTTGCTGATGATACAAAACTGGGAGGGATGGCTGACACGCTGGAAGGCTGTGCCGCCATACAGCGTGACCTGGACAGGCTGGAGAGTTGGGCAGAGAAAAACCTGATGAAATTCAACAAGGGTAAGTGTAGGGTACTGCATCTGGGGAGGAATAACCCCCTGCATCAGTACAGGTTGGGGGCTGACCTCCTGGAGAGCAGCTGTGTGGAAAGGGACCTGGGCGTCCTGGTGGACAACAGGATGACCATGAGCCAGCAATGTGCCCTGGTGGCCAAGAAGGCCAATGGCATCCTGGGGTGTATCAAGAAGAGTGTGGCCAGCAGGTCGAGGGAGGTCATCCTCCCCCTCTACTCTGCCCTGGTGAGGCCGCATCTGGAGTACTGTGTCCAGTTCTGGGGTCCCCGGTTCAAGAAGGACAGGGAACTGCTGGAGAGGGTCCAGCAAAGGGCTACCAAGATGATTAGGGGACTGGAGCATCTTTCTTATGAGGAAAGGCTCAGGGACTTGGGGCTTTTTAGTCTAGAAAAAAGAAGACTGAGGGGGGATCTTATCAATACTTGTAAGTATTATAAGGGGAGGGTGCCAGGTAGATGAGAAGAGTCTTTTTTCAGTGGTGCCCAGTGATAGGACAAGAGGTAACGGGCACAAACTTGAACATAGGAAGTTCCATCTTAACATGAGGAGGAACTTCTTTTCTGTGAGGGTGGCAGAGCACTGGCACAGGCTGCCCAGAGAGGTTGTGGAGTCTCCCACACTGGAGACGTTCAAAACCCGCCTGGACGCCGTCCTGTGCAACTGCTGTAGGTGTCCCTGCTGTGGCAGGGGGGGTGGACTTAGATGGTCTCCAGAGGTCCCTTCCAACCCTGACCATTCTGTGATTCTGTGAAATAAATATTTACCATGTCTGGCTCTGTCCCAATCCAGAATTTCCACTAAAATCAGTGGGAATAAGGTGGGCATATCAGAAATACAGCTTTAGCCCTATAGCAATACAAACTACCATGATGTAACAGAAGGTACTATTTGTATGCATAAGTACTATACTAAAGTATATACACTACCCAGAGGATGGGGAAAAAGAATCTAATCTAGCTAGCTCTGCATAAGGGCAAAGGTTTAAAAATGTCCTGCACACTCACTAGTTCATATGTCTGTTTTTATTTTTAAAATTATATTAACTTTAAAATTTAGGAGCTGACATGATAGTTCTAATGCAACCCATGGAATTTTTTCTTAAAATGACATTATTGATTACAAGTAATAATGCACTTATCCTTATGCTATGGACCTCCAGCTGGGAGGGCTACAAAGCCATCATTGCTCAGACCATTGGTGGAGGAAAGAACTCGCTGCACAACAGTGGAGTACTCTTGGGGTTAAACAGAGGAAGAGTAATGATGGGACTTGGAGGGAATTCAGTAAAATCCTTCTCGTTCAAAGACGCCAGTGTTTTACAGATCTTTGAAGGAGGGGAAAAGCTAAGCCTTCTACAGAGAAGATACACACACAAACTCCCAAGTGCCTTTTAAAGATTTCACAGCTAAACAAAGCTACGTGGTATTGTCATGCTCTGCTCTGCTGTGTAACAGACCTATTATTACAAACAAGCATGATAATTCAAAAATAAATAAACCCATACTAAGCTTAAAAAAGTATTTTTATCAGTTATCACCTTATCACAGATAATTACCTCTACAGCTTGCAGTGAAGCTGAAATCAGGTATGAGATGACTAAAAGGAGGAAAAAATCAGAGTATTTTGATTAAGCAAGCCTTACATTATTTCATAAATGTAATATATCAGGGGTTTTTTTGCTCATTAAATGCTGAATATATTCACTCGGACACACTCTGGTTGTGCCAACGTGATATACTCACAAAGCATGCACATCAGGGTGACAGCTAAAAAGCAACAGAGAGCTCTGCACATTATCTACAACTAAATCTGTATGTAATTTCCTTCCCTTTGTTAATTGAAGATTAAAACTAAATCAAGGGGAAGCCTTCTATGAGACTACTTCCAACAACAGATGACTCAACTAGCACCTGAGAATTTGTTGTGCTTGTGTGTACCGAGGTTCTGAACTTCCTGTTTCAATAAAATACCAAACAAGTTGTGTTTCCTTTACAAATAAGCTATTACATCAAGCCCTGTTCCTATAATTTCAGTTTTTGTCTGCATTCCAACATTTTCTTTGGCAAATGTAGAAACATTCTAATTAAAGAGAAGAGAAAAACAAGCATCATTCATCATGGTAAGAATGAATGCTCAAGAGAACATCCTTACTGGTTACTTCGTTCATTCAGTTTAATTTGGCTTTTGAAGTGCACTTAATTATGGTATGCAGTTCTCTGAGATAAAACACAGGTAACAAGGTTTCCACTAATAGTGTCTCATGAAAGCTATTAAAAGTAATAATCTATTCCCCTAATGCCATACAAACATAATATCATCTGTGTGAAGTGATTCAAATACATTTTTAGAACACCAAAATACTTGAAATACAATATTCTGTACAGCAAAATTCACCTATCATTATAAGTTGCTAGACCTTTCAGCATATCATTTGAAAATCTTTTTTTTTTAACAGAAATGATCCCATGCTTTCCTCAGCATGATCTATGAGATCAGAGTAACAAGAATCCTTTACAATGCCCTCTTTCCTTAATTTTCACAGTTTTTGTTAATGTTTAGAGTCCAGATGAAAGACTTCTGTCTAGTTCATTTGCAATTACCATGAGAAAGACAACTTCCCACAAAAAGTTAAACACCAGACCTGCAAACACAACATAACGTAATTGTCTGGTTAAGTACAATAGAGCTTATATATTACAACATATGTGGTTTCTTTCCTAAATTTATTTAACTGCAGAATCAGAAGTGCTGATTCACCAAAGCAGAAACTCAAACTTAAAATGACATTAAAACAGGAGTTATAATTAATCAAACAAATGCCTTTTTGGATAAGTAAAGTAACTATTGCTAAAAGGTGTCCATGTGCACATTGTATCTTTGTGGAGAGCACTGCTTCTTTTCCTTATAAACCAAAGGTAATTTCTTAGGTAAATGCAGTTAAAACCCCAGTCAGCTCTCATGGTTTTGTTCTAGACAAATCTGGAATGCAGTTGAAGAAACATGGACTGTTAAATGGCTGAAGCCAGTAGAGGATGCTGAAGGCTTCTGATAACAGAAATAGCCACTACCATGTCTGCAACATCCTCCAAAGACAGCATGAAAATAGAAATAGTCCAGTTAATCCTAAAAAATCCTAAATTTGAGAAATGATCTCATCAACCTCCAGAAAAAACAGGAAAACCCAAGAAAAAACATTGTCTAATTGCATGTCAGATGAACCAATATCTCCTTCATGCATCTCCTACATAAGTAAGCAGCAACCAGCCTAATCCACGCAGCACTGAGAATATGACGGGATCACACTATGCTACCGCCAGAAGGCACATATTTTGTTTTATAAGCACGTGCTGAGCCATGCCAAAAACTCAATGGGATGGGACAAACAGAGCTCTCAATCATTTATGCATTTCCTATTTTATAGTTTTTCCTCTAACCCACAATCAACGCAACTATATAATATCCCATGACAAAGTTTTGTGCAGAACTTCTTAATCAACATCATTGTTGTTCACCTCCTTCATGTTAGACTAAACACAGAATTTCAATAATACTGCTCAATAAGACCTGTAGACTTTGACTTCACTTTGTGTTGAAACTGCAGCTCTTACAGCCATTTAAAACTTACCTCGATTCAGGCAGGAATCTCTGAGGCTAAGCAAAATTTGTGGTAGACCACTAAAGTTCTAGGAAAAAGTTTTTCAGTTTTAAGATGCTAACGAGGACCCTTTTAAGCTGATTCTTAAATGTTTATTTCCTTTGATTCTAGGAAGTTAGTATTAAACCGAATTTTTATACTTTTCCCCTGGATTGTCCAAAACATACTAGTTTAAAAGATACTAATTAACAGTTACTGTTAAAACAGCCAACAGAATTCCACCCCATTCAGACTACCCATAAAACTCCCCTCCCTCGGGCAAACTTACTGCTGTTAAACTTCTCTCTCTACGATAGCTTTAAAAATAGTTGTGCCATGCAGCAAAGGCTATTGAAGGTCAGCAAGAATCAGGCTGCCTGGAATCAGCTCCACAGGTAAAAGTCCCTCATGTCAACTATTGCCAGTCTTCCACTTGAAATGAAGTTGATAAAGCCTCCAGGCCACAAATAAATCTGGTAAAATGGACTATGAGTAAAGTGTGACCTTTCAGCCAGATTGAGAAAAAAAAAGGATGTAAATATTCTTCCGTAGATCAAAAGGTCCTTGGGGCAGACATTATCTTTTGTTTTGGATTTGTACAATGTGTTAAGATGCAAAGTTAGGTTTTATGTTCAGTGGAAAATAATGAAGAAAGACTACCTTTATAATAGTAATATACTGACTAGCAAAGTGAGGCCCTTTTTTGATTGCAGCCTCTGGGACCAACTTTAGGCAAATATTAAATAACAGTGTTTTTAAAAATTATGAATTCAGATGATCTTTTAAATAGTTCTGATAAATAACTTCAATACACAAGACATAAATCATTGTAAGAAAAACATGACAGTGGAACTTCTTGTCTTTGAAAAAGCCTCCAAGGTCTACAACAGAATCTCATCAACACATAATAAATCACAAAATAGTAAGAACAAGAAAAGAAGTATGTCTATATATACATACATATGCTCACAAGCACAATAAATCAAAAACAATGCAAAATAAATCAGCTGAAGTTGGAATTTGGTCCTGCAACTATCTTATGAATAAATTTTAAAATTGATTATTTTTTCCGTGTGGTTGGAGCAAAGGTATGTGAGTTAAGAATCAAAGGAGCCTCTTACAATTTTTATATCAGTGAAACTAAGACTAGCAGGACAGAAATTGGCACAGGTTCAAGGAGTATTTTCTTCATATCAGGTGTGAATTACTTCAGCCTCGATTTTGGAGGACAGAATCATAGAATCATAGAATGGTTTAGGTTGGAAGGGACCTTGAAGATCATCTAGTTCCAACCCCCTGCCATGGGCAGGGACACCTCCCACCAGCCCAGGTTGCTCAAAGCCCCATCCAGCCTGGCCTTGAACACCTCCAGGGATGGGGCATCCACAGCTTCCCTGGGCAAATGCAGAGAATGCAGCAGTTAAGACCATACCTTAGACACACTTATGAAAGAGTCTGAGAAGAGGAGCTGTATCAGCTAAAATGTACTTTCTAATGCCCTCAGGAAATGAATAAGACTCAGAGAATTACATTGAGAAAAATATCTTATCAGGTCTGTAGGCAATGATCCTACACTGTAGAGATCTTGTGATAGACTTTAGTGTCATATGGTCTACATACATAGGGTTGCAATACATCCTTTGGCTTATGACTAAATGAAGAAACAGAGAAAGGAATTTGTTAAAAATAAGGGAACTTTAATTAATGACTAAGATTCACTTTTGCTGGAACCATTGCACAACATTGTGTTTTGAGGGGGTCATATTTATAACTAATTTTATTGCCTGGATATAGCGTACTATAATTATGATAAACAAAAGTCAACAAGAGCATCTCAACAGCTGTCTCCACTAAAACCGCTAGACTAGAAATTTTCCTTTTCCAACATAAAGATAGCTATAAACAGTCCCCACAAAGTTCCACCATATTGTAGCTTCTTCAGCTATTCCATCTAGAACTACTGTTAAATACATGTTAGTCTTGGTATTAAAAAAACATGAAATATGTCTGTCTCATATGATAATGATAAGAGCATATAATTCAACACATTTTCCCTCTTATAAAACAATGTCACTCGATCTACACATTTTACTGCACTACATAGAAGTAGTTCTTTACAATTTCACCATTTAAATAAATGGAATGTATTTTGGACTGACAGCATTTTAACCATTACAGATAAACACTGCATATAAGCTTGATTTACTGTTATGCAATAAAACGTACATAAACAATTTCCTTCTACCATAACAAGTGTGGGGATCAAGTGAGACAAAGCAGGATTTCTGAAGCTTTAGCTATATAGCCCCTGTGGGGCTCCAATGGCTTAACCAACAAAAAATCATTCATATGCAGGAGCCAGGAGGTTTTCTAGCCCATACTGGTCTCATGAAGCACTTATTCTTCCACCTTGTTAATATAAGGAAGACAGAACACTAATCCTTCTGTCGCTGCCATCCATACATACAATTTAACTCTCACTCGTGTTGAATGTTGAACATGTACAGAGAAACCTTTTTTTACTGAAGGATAAAAGTATTTAGATGGCAGTGACTGGAAAAAAACCCTGATTTTCTAGGCATTAGGATAAGATACATTACTTACCCTAGGAAAAAAAAATATAAAAGCTAAAAGCTGATTATTATTAGCATCAAGCACTCTTGCAAAGTGTACGTGACCATCTGCCAGCAAGCTTGTAATGAATCATACAGGCAAACACAATCACAGTGTAGCATCACCAGAAGAGAAAAAACAGAGAAAGGCACATAAACTTAACCAGGGTTTTGCTACTGTGGAAAAAAGACCAAAATAAAACTTCAATTGTGTTTTTATATGATAATACAGCTTCCCCAAATGCTGATTTTCTAGAAGCGAGGGGTTACAGTTCAGACAGTAATGTAAAAGTAGAATGTGTTACATTTGAAGCAAGCCAGAAATCTAACAAAACGACATCAACAGAACAATATAAAGCTCTGTTTCTTCCTAGCAATGAACATTGGCTGCAAAGATGACTGGGCCTGGCTCTGTTCTTCTTAATATCTATACATTAATTTCAGCTTCCTTACCCCAGGTTTTGCTTGCTCTTCTGGTGCCTTGTTATCACAGTATTTCCCATATAAGTTTATGGAAACACATCCTAGTGTTACTTCTTATTTGAGGATCATCTCCTCTCAAGAAACTTGGAACAAAACCCAAAAGCAAACAAACAAAAACTGCAGTTTTGGTTTATGAATGTATTCTATGTTTATACGCAGAGAGAATTCTGGGCTGGAATCAGCCATCCTGTCAACACTTAGCGCCTTCGTTTAGCAAAAAATTTACATTCACTCATTTTTCATTTCCATGTTAGTCCAAACCAGACGAATGCAGAGAGGAAACTGGTGGCATACATTAAAATTACAAGCAAAGTAACCGATGAAAAGTTTTTCTGACCAAAGTGTAGCAAGGCATCAGGGTCTATTAGTGAGATCTATGCGTCCATCATGCTATAAGCGTGTTTTACAAAGTGGTAAAAAAGAATTACAGACACTGATTTTTATCCTGGAGAATTAGCTATGTAGCCAAAATGAAGCTCTTTTTAGCAGCTAGTTGTGGTGTCACAAGCTATTTGTAAATCATTACAGGACATGATCATGTGCTCAAGTGCATAAATCAAGTACATCAGCCGGAGAAGCCATACAGGTAGGTGGGCATCCTTCCCAGAATGGGCTCCGGAGCAATAACCAGATGCATCCATAAAGTCCAACAGGTTTCTGAAACTGTTTCATCTTGGCTGTTTTGTCTGAACATGCTACGTATGTCTAAATATGCTACGTACATCTTAAAAAAAATCTTTTGGATAAAATTGGCCTTTTGACTCAGAATGCCTTTGTAAACTAACATTGAAAGGACACAGTCCACAAAAAACTACAGTATGTCTTCCTCCTTCCAGTTTGAGCCAATTTCCCTGGTATGGAAGCAGGATGTACTTCAAGTTCTCATGTCTTCACTGGTAATAAAGGATAAAATTAGTGCCAGGCTCAACAATCTGTCTTTATTAAATAAAAATAGTCATTTGCATTCTCATCCTGGATATATAAAAGTTCCTTTCTTTCTGGTCTGTAGCAATGTATCAAATGATTATTTGAGTTTCACAGATGTAACACAGACAAACTACCAGCAGCAGAATATTAGACAGAGAAGCAGCATGTGACTTGTAGAAAGGGATGACCTTCTACCTGGTAGCACCTTCTTTGACCTAATATAAAAGTGAGACGATGAAGGTAGGTGGTTTGTGCTGCCTCCAGTAACATAGTTAATACTGAAAACATGATAAATGAAGGTAAATATTCTTAGGATTTCTTCTGTTAGACTGGGAGTTGAAGTTCTTAGAAAAAACCTGCATATGCATTAGTCTGCACATTATAAAATTTCTACCTGCAGCCACCACAGTAAATTTTAGTAAGTGAAACCTGCCCGCAACTGTGGATCGTATTGTGCTCCTGTAGGCAGGACGCCCAATTCCAATTTAATTTGAAGTTTTCAACAGAATCAAAGGTACTGAGAGGACTTGCTTCTCATTAGGTATAATAAACACATATGTGCCAATAAAGAGAGGCTGAACCGTATTAGATGTATAAATAGATACAAGGATGTAAGCCTCAAAAGCAGTGTAAAATCTGTGGAATATTATCAGTTTTAGCTTTCACATTTCCAAAATGTGAAAGAAAGGTCTTACAATGAGACTTTCATGAATTTACATGTCCAGGATTGCTACTGAACTACCCAGAAATCAGGATTCTGGCTTCCAAAATCATGCTAAAAACAAAAGTATGCTTTTTATTTATTTGCCGCCTTCTACGCTGGAGGGGAGGGATACCATCCAGAGGGACCTGGACAGGCTGGAGAGGTGGGCCCAAGCCAACCTCATGCAGTTCAACAAGGCCAAGCGCAAGGTCCTACATCTGGGTCGGGGCAATCCCAAGCACAAATACAGGCTCGGCGGAGAATGGCTGGAGAGCAGCCCTGTGGAGAAGGACCTGGGGGTGATGACTGATGAGAAGCTCGACATGAGCAAGCAGTGTGCGATCGCAGCCCAGAAGGCCAACCGTATCCTGGGCTGCATCAAAAGAAGTGTGGCCAGCAGGTCAAGGGAGGTGATTCTGCCCCTCTACTCCACTCTCGTGAGACCCCACCTGGAGTACTGCATCCAGCTGTGGAGTCCCCAACATAAGAAGGACATGGACCTGCTGGAGCGTGTCCAGAGGAGGGCCACGAGGATGATCCGAGGGCTGGAGCCCCTCTCCTATGAGGAGAGGCTGAGAGAGTTGGGGCTGTTCAGCCTGGAGAAGAGAAGGCTCCGGGGAGATCTTATTGCGGCCTTCCAGTACCTAAAGGGGGCCTACAGGAGAGCTGGGGAAGGACTTTTTACTAGGGCATGTAGTGATAGGACGAGGGGGAACGGCTTTAAGCTGGAAGAGGGCAGGTTTAGATTAAACATTAGGAAGAAGTTTTTCACTTTAAAGGTGGCGAGGCACTGGAACAGGTTGCCCAGAGAGGTTGTTGAAGCCCCATCCCTGGAGGTGTTCAAGGCGAGGCTGGATGTGGCCTTGGGCAACCTGGTCTAGTGAGAGGTATCCCTGCCTGTGGCAGGGGGGTTGGAACTCGATGATCTTCAAGGTCCCTTCCAACCTAAACCATTCTATGATTCTATGATTCTATGATTCTATTGCCATTTTGCAGAGTAACATTTTCATGCTTCTGTAACCATGAGGAAAATAATTATTTCCCCTAAATTTAAACTAACATTTTTTTTCTTAATCTAATTATTTCACAGTCCAGGATGTAACAGACCAAAATGGCTGAGTAACGTAAGTACTGGCAATACTGGTATGCCTCAAAACAAGGTAACATTTGTTTTTTTACCGCAAAACTGTTGAGAAAATTTACAACACCTACAGTTCAGCTTTCAAATATAACCTCAAGTACTCCTGCACATAACATATTAACAGGTTCTTGTGCTTTTCCATGCTTATGGATCGGAAATACATTGTTACCTAAAGGTGCAAAGGGGGATGTGCTAAGATTTTTGGAAGACTCGAAGCCTGTATTGAGCATTACCTTTGAAAATCTGACTGTCATTCACTTATGAACATTAAACATTTTAAAGTTTTAACCGTAAAACATTAAACAAACTAGGCAGTACAGAATACATGACTATTCCAGCTCAGAGATGTTGTTAAAAGTGGACTGTAACAGCTGAGACCAGAGTAGAATATAAACATTAAAAACAGAATAAGGATTTAGTAATCATTTATTCCTCTGGTTTTGCTCTCTTGCCTGTATCTTTTCTTTTTGCTGGGCTTGGCACATGTCCAGGGGATGTCCTGTATTACACAGTCAAGTCTTATGTCTCATATGAAAAGCATACGGGACACAGTTTTCCACATATTTTCACAGAAACCAGGCTGTTTTTCAGATGCCTAGTAAACTGGAAAAATGAGACAGTGCATACATGGATAAAACCTGCATGTGTAGCAGATGCAGTACCAACTACAGTGTATTTGATGTCCATGTGCAGAACTGTTACACAGTCCCAAACTGTCCTGAATGTCAACATTTAGTATTTAGGACTTTGAACCCTACTTTTAGTAAAATAAAATCAACTAGGAAAAAAAAAAGTCAAGATAAGAAAGCCTCTCTGTCTTATTTCTAATCCTGAGTCCCTTCATTTCTATTTGTCTTCTATTCATTTAAATTACTTCATTCCCCCAGCTGTAATGTGGGACAATACTTACGAAACCATCTGCCACTTCATTTTTTTGGAAACAGATGCCTCATTCTGGCATGGAAGAGCCAGCAAAGAGATGGAATTTGATGAATGAGCATTTAATGAATTTATGAACGTTGAGAAATCAATGTGAGGGAACCAAGTTTCGCTTACTGTAAAGCCTGATTCTCATTTGGACCAGCCATGAAAGCCAATATTTTAACTAGTGGTGACACGTCTTGAAAATACTTCCAGTTGTTTAACTGGTCCAGTGATTGTTTGGTGAGAAATCTGAATCTTTAAAAAAAAGGCCTCACTGTGTAAAGTTAATGCAAATGGCAACTGGTTGAGGATTCACACGTTCTGGTTTACTTTTAAAATACACTTGTATTTCAAATAAAGACAGTTCTTGGCCACTGTTCATGTCATTAACAGCTTTAAAAGCCTTGGGCCATCCTCTGTGAGCAGACACAGGGTATCTGCAAATTATAATAATGGAGAACAGACCCACATTTTGTTTACTTCAGCAGCTTCTGACCATTGTGCATGCTAGACACGTCAGAAAAAGGTTCTGACTGATACTAGAAAAGCCTTCTAAATGAGAGGCCCACAGTTTGCCCTTAAAGCATTGCTTTTTTCTTAGTCCTCCAGGCTATCAGTTTATTGAAATCACTATCTTAAAAGTACGTGTTATTTTTCTTTATTGGGTGTACTGCAGTCTAAAATTGTGGGCCAGCAGAGTTAGGTAGATTTTCCTCCACCCCATTGCAGAGCCAGAAAGGTAAAATATATGAATATAAAGGAGCCCGCTTCACATAGAATAAATATTCCAAAATATAAGCTTTAAAAGTCAGAAAATAATCTGTCTTAAGCTAATAAAAACCAAGAGCAGTCTGATTTTGATGAAAACTTTGTGGCTTGTTATGTTGATGATGTCTGTGAAGCGCATTTTTTTACATTATTCATTGTAAATGTTTAAATAAGTACTATTTTTTTAATAAATCTGAAAACGAAAGTAGGAATTAAGCTATTGATAGTCGAGAATAATTTGTCTGGTTGTAAATGTCTCAGTTAGCCAAGCAGATTCACATGTGGGCAATAATAGTCTATGAACCACGGTCTCACTCTGATGCTTTTAGTAATAGGACTAACTATAGTTTTTTGCATGTCGCTTGTAGAATTAATAATATAAAATGAAGTTGTTCCACTATTGCAATGAAATCTAAAACCATAATAATTTCCAATATTAAAACCACTGCTGCATAGAAATAATTGTGTTTAACAGTTTGCAGGCATTAATATTAGCTTGTGGCTGACAGTTTTAATTTCATGGCTGTGAGAAAATGCGAGAATTATTTCAAATATATTAATTATGTTTTTATCATCTGAAGAGGGATATTTTTTCTATAAGCACTTTTCACATGAGGTCCAAGATAAACATTTTTCTGTCTTTCAGCAAAGTGATGAGGTTTAACGAAAGAAATTAAGAGATGAAAAAGCTTATTACGTCACTTAATTCTTACTGCTGCCAATACAGGGTTTTCCTTTACATACTTCAGTGTTTTGCCCATCTATATTAAATTACTCATGCAACAGGGATTCCACCGCTTCTCATGAGACTTTTCTACAGCCTTATAGATCTTAGCCTCAGAAAATATTTCTTTATAGTTGGTATGAAATTAAAACAAGGTTTAGGCCATGACTCCTAACTGTTTCCCCTCCTTCTGTAATTCTGCCTGGAATACTTTGCAGTTGGCTGAAAACTTGGTCCATTTCTAGCCTGTCCTTCCTCGCCATGGGCTACGGTGGGGTTCCAGAACAGGCACTGCTTAAATGTTTCAGGTGACGTTTACCAAAGTTATAGTGCTCTTAAACTTGAAAAATGTGCCTACCGTGTAAAAGAATTGTCTTTCGAGAGTGAATAATCTATTTAGAAGTTCCACCTAAACATGAGGAGGAACAACTTTACTCTGAGGGTGGCAGAGCACTGGAAGAGGCTGCCCAGAGAGGTTGTGGAGTCTCCCACACTGGAGACATTCAAAACCCACCTGGACGCCGTCCTGTGCAATGTGCTGTAGGTGTCCCTGCTGTGGCAGGGGGGTTGGACTCGATGATCTCCAGAGGTCCCTTCCAACCCTGACCATTCTGTGATTCTGTGTAATTTCTTGGTGGACTGTTTTTTAATCAATTCATAGTCCAAGTGAATCCATTACTGAAAGAGATGAGAGGCAAAACAATAAAGTTTGGATATAATAGCCTGAAAATTGTATTAAAATGAAAAACTACTGATAATATATTAACAACAGCACTTTAAGCACTTTAAGACAATGAAACGCATCTGAAATCTGGAATAATCATCACTTCTTTCAGTAAGTCAAATTAGATCGTTTAGCAAAAGACAAGAAATTAGGTGGTTTTATCTTCAGTTCTCATCACCTTCTGCAGAAAAGCGGTTTGGAAATGGCTCCTGGTCTTCCCATGCAGTTTACAGCAATGAGGTCCTTATAGTAAGAATGAAGCCAGCATTTGTACTGTCTAGTGAAATTCATGGCAACCATTTCACCTAACTTCAGACGCTTTCATCTGAGTTTGTTACTCAAGGGTCCCCTTCTGATCATCAGAGAGAAATCTCTCTGACTCTACAAGGAAGCCTTGGGGGACCTGATCTTTGTATTTAATCAAAGAAAGCCACCTTGAAACACTATGCAATGATACAATCTTCATTAATAGAGGAGGAAAATATTCAAAGCTAGGAGATATTCTTCTAATTGTCATGGCATCATCTAGTAAATATTTTAACTTTAATGCATGCATTTTTCTTCTTAAAAATGATACTTGGCTGGGAAAACAAGCAAAGGAAAGCACAAATTAGTAAAATAACATAAGTTGATAATTAATTTGATGAATTAGATACAAAGTTATTTATGTTCAAGAAAATGCTGTTCACTGGACATTGCTATTACTGACATCCCACAGGCTACAGCTGAAGCAGTGACAACTGATAATATATCACGTCATACTAAAGGTGAAGCCTTATTAGAATTTGATCACAGATTTTACTGAAGATATTGACTTAAAAATCAAGTGAGAACATACAGCTGCAAGCAAGACCTCCTATAATCAAGTTTAAACTGAAGCTAGCAAGCTAAGATTGAACTATTTGATAGGATTTGTAAATACAAGTCAGTCTGGCTGTGGCTAGCCTGAATGGGGATTCGGGTTCAAACAATACGGACATCACCAATGACAGTCTCCAGATTTCCTACACATGTATTTCTAGTGGGACAAAATAAAGATTTTTCAAAGATTTGGATTTTCTTTGTGTTGTGAAACTACTCAAGTAATAATTCAGATTTAGGTAAAGAGAAAGACCAGTAAGAGGACTTTCTAATTGGTTTGTGTTGGGAAGAAAATACACCATTTAAATGATAGGATACTCAGAAGAGATTTGATCTTCCGTACACATTCCACATTCTGCAAATGATTTATTTGGAGAGATACAGAACAGACTGTTATGCAGCCAGGGAGGTACTTATGTTAATATTTACACAGCATTGGGAGTTTCGCTAGATGGTCGTATGGAAGCAAGGAGTCCAAGCTCAAAGGAGCCCTAATCTTAGTATTGGCATGCAGGTAGTCTTTCTCCTGGCCCATCATGGGTTCTGATGCCTCACTAACCAGGGGAAAAAAAATAACTTTACTTCCTTCCTTTGCCTGTAGAGCAGTAAGACCAACAATAAAAAGAATGCCAGTTTTTGTGGCAGAATCAGCAAGAGGGTGGGCACTGTTTTTGAGAACTATTGCTGAACTATGTTTATTAGTATTGAAAAAAGCAAAGAGTTATCTTTATGGAGTGTAAAAATAATTTGCAGTTGCTCTGTCCTCTTCAAGTTACACATCCATAATACAGTTCAACAAATATGAATATATGAAAATATGCTGCAAATATTTTTCTTGCACCCTCCATAAAAAGGTTAGCATATGTACTGTATTTTTTTTCTTGAGGGAAACAGATGTCAGGAACTAGGTACCTTACTGTTGCCATAAACGTCCTCTCTTTCTCTGAAAGCTTTGTTTATTCCTCTTACACAGTTTCTCACTTCCTTTTCATTCTCTCTTTGACATCAGTTTATCTTTGAATTCAGATTCTTAACTTGAACATGCTCTTCGGAAGTATGACATGCTGTTATTATCAAATAAGTGTGCTATTACCAGATGAGACAACCTTCCGCTAACCTGAATGACTGCTTACAAGAGGAAGGCTTTAAATCACAGGGACTGAGGTTATTTGTAAGGCTAGATTAGTGTCAACTGCTTAGACATTTTAAAAATACATTCCTTTAAACAAACGGCATATGCATTTTTCTTTAAGATGTCAGTAAGGCAGATTTCTCATTTTCCAAAAGCCTTCTGGATTCCTTCACAGTCTGCTGCCTTTTCGCATCAACATAATACAACATTCACATTACATGACAAAAGTCAAAACCTTCCATAAAGATTTTAGGTTTAAATTATCCAAATGCACAAAATTGTAATTAAAAAGACATTTTTCAAAGAGCATATAAACAGTATTTGAGCATATAGAGTAAGAATATCTGTTAATTTTTTCACTTATAATTCAACAATGAAGAGGAAATATGCATGTGCCATGGAAACAATTTTTAAAAACAGGTTTTAAAGGCCTTGCTAGAGCTAGTTGCTACACATTAGCATGCAGGTTATTTCATTCAGTTTCAAACTGATGGTAACCTGTTCAAACAAGTGCTGTTATTATGGTTTGCCCAGTATAGGAGATAGACAGGGCACAGCACTTAAGACTGTCAAAGATATTCAGCAGTCCGATTGTAAGATCCTTAACATTAGCTGTAATTTCCATGTTAACTTTGAACCCATGCTATTTGAGTTTAAGATGTAATTACACTTGGTACCAGCTAAAGTTAGCTGTCATCACGTAACTCCAAAGAGAATGAGCACAGACTTTGGACACTGTAGCCAAACAATATAAAAATGTTAAGGAGGAAGGACGTACAGCAACTATTCTTCATAATCCTGGGACTCACTTCCTACTTCTGTACGTGGATGATTCATCTTTCAAAGATTTAAAATAACATTCATTATTAAAAAATGCTCACACTGAAAGAAACTACCATCTGTCCTGCAACAGGAACTTCATTAATACATTGTGAGAATCTTCTTAGTTATCTGCATACGTTATTTGTATCGATTGCAGTTTTATGCATATTTGCGCATTCTGCTTTAGATGTCCCTTAAAAATTTGGATTGATAAAGGGCATCACTATAAAAGTAATGAAACAGTGAAAACTAAGAAGCATTTTGCATTTAAGAAGGTTTTGGAATGGGGAAGTGGTAATGACAGGAATTTCAAAAAAACATTCATTCATGTTATCGCTGTTGCTCAAGATGTGCTACCACAAAGTCCCAATCTAAATTAACATGACCAGTTATATTTTAGGTATGGTGGCATCTACAACATACTAAGCATATACACATACGGAAACACTGGAACATGTTGCCCAGAGAGGTGGTAGATGCCCCATCCCTGGAAACGTTCCAGGTCAGGTTGGATGGGCCTCTGAGCAACATGATGGAGTTGAAGATGTCCCTGCTCATGGCAAGGGCATTGGACTAGATGAGCTTTAAAGGTCCCTTCCAACACAAGCTATTCTATGATTCTATACAAGTATGTGTATATATAAGTATATAATTTATTTTAATGTTAACATAATCTCGGTCAAAAAGCCTTGAGCAGATGTTATATAACAAAAGTAGGATATCAAAATAAGTCTATAAGTGGAAAATATGGTCACATTAAATGTCAGATTAACTGAGAAAAGACATCCCAAATATAACCAAGACAGTCCAAGAAAGCCAATCCAGCCAGTGTCTGCAAAGCAATGAAGCTGACATATTTGGTAGGAGAGGTACTGAATTTAGAGCTTCCAAAAACGAACACCAATTAGAAGCAATTAAGTAGGTAGTCTACTTATGTGGAGCTCTGACAGTTGTCTAACAATTCTTATGAAAATAAAGTTGAAAGTAATTTACTAAGAGAGGTAGAACTAATATAATAAGCTCCATAAGCAAGTCACATTTCACAGAATCACAGAATCACAGAATGGTCAGGGGTGGAAGGGACCTCTGGAGATCATCTAGTCCAACCCCCCTGCCACAGCAGGGACACCTACAGCAGTTGCACAGGACGGCGTCCAGGCAGGTTTTGAATATCTCCAGTGTGGGAGACTCCACAACCTCACTGGGCAGCCTGTTTTCAAATGTTATGGAGTAGCCAGACAGAATATGTCAAAAAATTCAATGAGTTGATGATGAGGATCAGCACAGGAATTTTAGAGACATTACTATAAGCATAGCATCAAAAGAAGGAGAAAATAAAATGCCAAAGGAACAAAGGGATGTAAACATAACTTGCAGATTATAAATTTAAATGCATTGAAGGCTAGTGGCAGTATCAACTGTGAAAGAGAGAAAGGGGCTAGCATGCAAGCATTTCCAACCATACAAAGTCTGGTTTTGGCCACGTTATGCTTCCATTAATGGTGTGACATCCAGGAAAAATACCGTGTACTGAAATGATGGATTGGATGTTACAAGGCAAGATGGGAACAAACAGACTGAGTCACCAAGACAGAGTGGTAACTGAAATTTTTAGCAGATCAGATTATTGACCTCCTGTGCCTTCAGCAAAAGTACAATATGAGAATTACTGGGTAAATGCCCCCCTTTGAAAGAAAGGGCACTCAAAGGAGATGTGAGGGAACATCACAGACAGAACATAAAAACAACTATGAATTCACAAGATGTTATGCCAGATGTTCTGAGTGAGTAGAAATAAGCAGCAGCGGAGAAAGTGAGGGGAATTCTGAGATTTTGCTAAAGAAGTCATGAGACCCCGATGGAGAAGTTCAGACCGAATAAAAAGGAAAATAGGCAAATGGTGGGGAAAAGAGGAACGACTGGTAAGATACCGCCACTAATTTTAGAACTGCTAAAGAACTGAACTATGGTCTTGATGAAAACAGTTCATTTTGGCTTATCAGAAAACATAATAATCTGGCACTCTTGTCTTTCAAAGAGAGTGTAAGGTTTCAAAACAGATTAAGATTTTCAGCAGACTAAAAATCTAGTAGGGTCCAAGATCTTGTTCCCTGTTTTTTAAGTTATGAGTTCACGAGTCTTGTCCTTGTTGACATTTGTTCCTGAGAAACATGCTAAAATAATCCCAGTGAAAGAAAATATTTTGAAGCCAGCAAAGGGAACTATCATAAACTGATATTAAAGTACCAGGAACCAAAGGTGGGGACTAAACATTGAGTGTCAAAATGTGAGGAATGTAAATACCGGGAATATATAAAATACTCTATTATTTATTCCAAGTTTCAGATAATTTTTCATCTCAGATTTGATTTTGAAGTTCCATATTCTCACACTACAGCAGTTTCATTTATATATGTAGATCAAATATCCCTACAAGAATGCAGCACCAAAACCTACTTGTTTACATTGTTCTGCCTTTATTTTGAACATATTTCATTACGTATTTTTCCCTTGCTAAAACACAAAAACTGCTGAAATGAGAACTTGCTTATCTACTAAATCAACATCTTGAAAGTTTTAGGTGGCAAAGTCTGCAGATAGCAGACTAAAGCCAAGTCAACATTTTCTTACATTACCTCAAAAACTTTTATGGTTCCCTTTCTATCAGAGATCTCATAAGATCTCTGTATTTGCCTGTCAAACAGAAGCTGTGCAGCTGTAAGTAAAATGATAATTGGTAAGATAATGTTAGTGGTATTCAGGCATCTCTCTCAAAGCAGCTTAGTCATATGCTGTATGGAATAAAAACAGGATTGGCTGAGTAAGGGATTTTACTGTTTCCCAGGAAAGGAAATTGCCTGCAACACATCTGGCAAAACGTTCTAAATGTTTAGTTTTGACAAAATATACATTTCAGCTCTTGTAAGGTGAGTTCTGTAAAGTGGGTATCTTCTTTCTAAAAAGGGAAAGATCTAATTTGTACTTTAAATATACTAAGCCACCATTTGCTATCTTATGTCAAATACTATATACACTCAGCTATAAAGCAAGCAGGAAATCACAGGCTAAGCAGCTCTATTTCAGTTTGCAGAATAAATGTACCACTCCATATCGACAGCAGAAATAAAAGATGAAGAGAACAATGAACATGAAAAAAACACCGAGAGGAAGCAACTGGTCTGAATTGCAACTTTTTGCTCGATTTCATACTGGCATATATGAGATTCCATGCCAAATTATTTACATTCCTTCCTACTTCAACATGTCTAACAATGAGATATTCCTTCTCACAACTGACGGGAGACAGATCTTCTCTGTCATTCAGCTTTTCTGGAATAAGCCCTGCCCTGCAAGCAGACTTGTTATTATGCCTCTGAGGCTCAGTAGAAAGGCTGTATTCAGGCATCTTCCTTCCTCCTCCTCAGTTTTCAAGGACAAAAATGTATTTAACTTGCCTTACTTTTCACACCAGTTTTCTAAATTTAGCTGTTACTACTTTCTTTCCCCCTGAACTCTGACTGGCTTTGACTCCCTGGGGAGGCAGAGAAGACCACTTCCTCCTCCACAGCTGGGAAAGCTGCTCCCAAAGGGATAGAAAGGGTGAAGGATCACAATCAAATGCTCCAAAAGATGCACCAAATACGGCACTACCCTGTAGTGAAGGGTTAAAGGGATGTATATTTATTTTGTTGGCAAGGTGAACGCTTACTAACTTTCTTGGGCAGTGGGAAAGAGAACTTCATTAAAGCAATATGAGTCTGTTGGACCCAGATGGGGAAACGGCAAAATCCTCACTCGGTTATGTGTGCGTGTTGGGGGCTGTATTCCAGTTATTGCCCCTACAGCTGGAAATATCAAGGAAAAGTTGGGGAAGACATTGCCATGGTGAAGCTCAGGGTGTCACTCCAAGAGCTAGACGAGACGCCCAGCCGAGTAGGTAACTGGTGATGCCTGCTGTGCTGGTAAGCATCTTCCGTTAGTAATTTGTTGTCACTTCTCAGAATAATACCTGCACTTTCCATACCTTTTCCCCGAACTGCTGACAGCTGGCATAACAACTGGCCATTCATTCGTTTGTTCAAAAAAAAACCCCCTCAAAACCAAAAACCCACAAAAAACCAAACCCAGCCAAAAAAAAAAAAAACCCCACAACCTCAACAAAACACCAGTAAAAGGTGAATTAGTTTCTCTTTCCAGTATTCATACAACCACAGTTCTCCCTAGTGGAGGTCCAAGGTACAGCAAGCCTTGTTAGGCAGCCTCCAAGTTCAGTTTTGTTCCTGGTCCCATTACGGCTCAAGGGCCTCCCGGGGTCATGCCTCGGCCTTTCCGAACGGAAAACAGACTCCAGTTCAAGCCTTTAGAGACACTCCAGTCTCTCCTCAAAAACCCAGCAAAACTGGGCTGCCAGATTATGTTGGTGATCTGACTCACCAGTGTGGCATACACATGGCAAGCTCCATAGCAATTCCAAAACCGTCGATTTAATCAAGCCTCTCATGGAGATCCTGTCTAATGAATTCTTAGCGTCCATTAAATCTTCTCTTTTATATATGTAGAGTCCCTTGAGTAGATGCCTGATAATTAAAACCAAAACTTTGAAAAGACTACACTGGCCAGTCTCATCTTTCCCTTTAATGTCTAACTAAGGAATTAAAGAAATGCACGAAAATACCATCAGAAAAATGAAGATTATCTTCCAGTTCCTCATCATTTAGGAGAGAGATGCTTTCAGGGCTGAAGCATTGTTATTTTCAGCACTACTCTATTGAGGGCTGCATATTCTTTGGGAGAGCTGTGAGAGGAAGAGAAAGGAGGGAGCAGACCGATTTAAGGACAAGGACAAGTACAAGTCACAACAGGAAATTCTCATTTAACTTAGAAAATTATTAAAAGATATTCAAATAAAAGAAAACATTGAATTTGAATGTCTGGTTAGATACCTAGAAATGCTTCACACGGTCTAGTGTATAAATCTAATCCTACCTACATGCTGTCCTCATTGCATGTAGGTTTCTCAACTACCTTGCAAAAGACTGGTATTCACATGGAATTAACCGTTCTTTCAAAGACTTCAATATATTGAAAAGCAGCAATCACTATGGAGAAAGCTTTTGAAATTTCATTAACAATGCAGGTAGCTGTCATGTTAATTTGCTTTGCTATTGCAATACAAAGTTGAAGGGATGGAGAATGCATAATTTATATGTACAAATATGTACATTTTGTAGAAAATAATCTTGACTGTATCCCAAGTTCCAAACATATTCCTCCATTTCCTCCGGCTGGAAGGATGAACAATGGTAGATGAACACTCCACAGGAAGAAAATCTGACAAATTGGTTCCACAGGTCCCAGTCCAAGTATAATTTGAGCCTTTCTGGAAGTCTCCAGAACTGAATTCTAGAGATTTTCCATTCCAGAGGTAACTATGTATTATGTAAAGAAATCCCAACAGCTTTCAACAACGTAAGGCATGCATTTGAGCTGCTACAACTATTTTTGACAATCCCTAAACACAGCTTCCATGATTTAAAAAGTAAAAGCCACGCTAATACACTATATGAAATATAGCAAGTTGTGTAAGAAAGTCTGTTCCTGAGAGTTCCCGAGGCACTCTGGGATTTTCCTTGTATAAGAAACTTTGGTTTGTAATTCATGTTAGTTTGACTAGCGTGGCATTCCCTTTGTTTATTTTAATTAAGAAAAATCTATAGCTGCCAGAACCAGACCTAGCAAAACTCCTAGGCAGTTGGTCTTCAGGAGTCAGTATCCTATCGTGCTGGTTTCAAGAAGACATTTTCTAAAACAGAGAAGTAAACTTTTCCAAAATATCAGTGGAATCGACTCTTTCCCAGGGTTTGGGAAGTTGGTTAGTAATTTTCCACTTTTTCAAGATCACTGGTCATTGCAGAGAACATGGGGGTGGGAAGTAGGGGGAAGCTCCTTTTTTACTCTTACATATACGTTTCAAATACTTACTTTATGAGAGTTTTCCCTCGCCTTTTACAGGTATTTGCCACTTCCAAGGGCACGGATTTGGGCTAGCAAAAGCTGACAGGGTAACTGCTGTTCAGCCATGCCACTTCCTGAGGCATGCCATACTGCCACTGCCTCTGGATAGTTATTCCCTCTTCCAGTCCCAGCTGACTTGTGATTTGTAACTCTTGCTAATGTTAGCACTTCCAAAGTTAGCCATTTAATACACATCAAAAAAAAACCGTTTTAAAAAAAAAATAATAAAAAGGCTTGAAAACACTTAACTCTGGAAAGACGTGCCTAAAAATGAGTATTCATCTCAGAGAGTCAGTAAAATACGAAGTCTGTGCTCGACTGAAAACTTTTAATTAAACCCCCTCTCTTGTTCTCTTTGCAAGGACATGCCCGAGCCTGCCTTTGTATGCTCAGGACAGTGTCTTTCTCTGTAATTACACAATGCCTTAAACACAAACGAAATTACATCTCGGTTCAGCGCATTTAAAAAAAAAAAAAAAATTCTTTAAGAAGGACTAACAAGCCCAAGAACTTTTTTTAAATTTTTTTTTTTGGGGGGGGGAGGGGGGGGTGTTGGGGGGGGGGGGTGTTGGTGTTTATAAATGCCTACCACCACAACTAATTTACAAGCGTAGTCGGAGGCTATCGGAACTGATTGCTCTGTCTAGGAAACTCTTAATTAGAGCCGTGCCGCAGGAATTCGCAGGGGTCCTGTTGCTGCCGGCTCCTCCCTGGGGTTTCCTCCTCTCCCTCCGCGCAGCTCCGCGCCTCTCCGCGCCCGGGCGGGCGCTCAATTCCCCCCCCCCCCCGGCCCCCCCCCCCCTTCCAGCCCCGCTGCGCTGATGCGTGTGTCCCCGTCGTCCGCCCCCCCCCCCCCGCTGCAGGAAGGCGCTGGCGAAGGCGGGAGGGAGGAGCAGCTCCGCTCCACATGTCTGCCCGCTCTTATCAACTTATCATATAAGGGCAGGGAAGTGATTGATTCGGGTACCGAGATTGATTCCTGCCCCGGGCGAGGAGGAGAAAGCCGCAGCGCTTGCGGGGCCAAGCGGGGCCAAGCGGGGCCGGCTCCCCCCACTCCCCCCCCCCCCCCCCAGCTTCCCCAGGACTTGCTTTTGCTTTCCGCAGCTGACAGCTTGAGGGCACGGCGGCCGGGGAGAGAGGACGGCACGCTTTCCCAGTTCGCAACTGGGAGAGTGGGGCCAAAAAAGAAGAGAAAAAAAAAAAAAAAAAAACAACCCACCAAAAAAAAACCCAACCCCCAAAACCCCAAACGCAACAAAGCAACCCCAGAAAGGCCAGCCCTGGTTGGGACGGCACATGGCAGCAGAGCGCGGGGTCTGGGCGCAGGTTAGCTGAGGTGCGGGTTCCCGCTATCGCGCTGCGGCACTCGGGCTCGGCTGGGTTAGCGCAGGAGTTAAAATGCAGCTGAGTGTTTACTTCTTTTGGGGCTGCAGTGTTTTCTTAGCTTCAGGATACAACTCCTTTAGCAAGAGCATGGAGACGATAGGCAAGAAGCAGTACCAGGTCCAGCACGGGTCGTGCAGCTATACCTTCCTTTTGCCCGAGACGGACAACTGCCGCTCCTCCACTTCTTTCGTGTCCAACGCGGTGCAAAGGGATGCACCTTTAGATTACGACGATTCGGTTCAAAGACTGCAACTACTTGAAAACATCATGGAAAACAACACCCAGTGGCTAATGAAGGTAGGATAATGGCATTTCTATCTTAAAAATCTTGTCATCTATTTCATTGTGTTCTGTTTTTTCTTTCTTCTAACCGTTTCTAAATTCACAAGCTGCATTATCTAAACTAAATTTCCGAATTACCTTTCAACCAAAAAGTTGTTTTCAAGTTTGAGAACGTGATTTTACTGAGTAGCAAGGGACAGAGAACTGCACTGCTGTGCAGAGCTCGTGCTTTAAAGTTTGTCATTACATTTGAGCTGCTTGGACAAAAAGTAATTACATACGCAGGCAGACTGCGAGCATGTCTGAAATTTCTGACATGAAAGAACCAGCTACTAATTTAAAATTAACTGACAGGGGCTATTTTATTTCTATTTAAAGAATACAGAATGTACCTTTATCTGAGGCATGTTTGAATAAATATTATTTGAACCATGATTTCAAAACTTGCGTGCAGATATTAACATATTAAGCCCCACTGATAAAAAAATGGTAATTGGAATGCTAAGCAAGGACTGCAAGTCTGACTTGCAATGAAATTAGTCTAGTGAAGTGATAGAATTTCAAGAAGTTCATTAGTGGATTTCCTTTGCACCTTGTAACATTTCCACTCAAATATACAATGTTGAAGGGAAAAATATTCTGGAAAAGGTGTAGATGCCACATAGTTTCCTTTAATGCAGCTCCTTTGTAACTAAGGGAAAATGACATGTTTATTGCCAAAGTGGCAACATTTGTAAAATTATACCTGAAAGGACAGAAAAACAATGTATATTGTATAGGTTCTTAATGTTGCTGGAGAATATACCTGATCCTTATTCCACATTTTTATAGAAACTCATTTGATTCTAAATGCTATACAGTTCAATAGGTTTTGATTTAATAAACCTTTATTTCACTGGAACCTGAAAAAGTGTGATAGTATAGTTTAATTGCATAGTAAGTTTATGAGTCTTTATGTCCCACACCAAGTTGCTTATCTTCTAAGCAACAAATATTTTGAGGACTTAACTCAGCGGTTGACATAGCATCTCCAAATAAGTGTTCAAGTGACGTCACAAGACTTTTTTCATAAAGAAAGAAATATTTGTTGCGAATGGAGAGAACTCGCAATTCTCTACAATGAGTAGCCACTTCTTACACGACCATAAAATAATTTTGCATTAGGGTTCACTTCTCTCATCAGTTAAAGTTGTAGAATGATACAATCAAAGAAATCTGCTAGTGAACTTGTGTGTGAGAAACAGAAGTCACACTTCAAAGCAGAGTGTTGTCATCTACCTGAAAACGAACCTTGAAGGTTCAATCCAAAATGCTTACAGTTGAAGGCTGCAGCATGGGCCTCGAAATCTGTCTTTATGGCTTTAGGATGCTTAATTTAGACATCCAAATAATGTCAGTTCAGTAGCTTTTGTTTTTTTAATCTCACAGGCAAACATACTTCCCTCCACATACCTACCTCGCTACTTATTAATTTACAATGCTCACTATTGTAATGTTAAGACCAACATTAACAGATGTGCAATGCAGGATGAAAAACACACAAAGTAAACCAGCCTAATCTACCCAGCTGCTAAGCAATTTCCTAATATAAATAGTAAAATCACACACAAGACTCCAGTGCTAAACGCCACTTAAGTAGGCAAACACAGTATCATAAGTGGCATCAGGTAAACAGAAACCAGTAAGCAAATTCCAGCATCCTTATTTAGTAAAAACTATGCTTTTTCCTGTCAGTCCCTGGGAAATCAGTTACAAGAGGAGCAGGATAAGTCTATCTAAGACATTCTTCAGGGATCAAAAGACAGATTTTCTGTTTTACAAAATAGAGAAATGTTTCCTTTATTTGAGCACAGATTTCCAAGTAAGATGCTTTAGAATAGCCTGTTTTTTTCCTAGCTGTGCCACAGCTAAACATCCTGTAAAATAACTGCTGTTTGCCTTTTTCACTATTTTAACACCTGCTCTTTATCTTTATGTCATCTGTTTTGTTCACAAAGAGACTCCAACAAAAGTAGCTTTTCCTCAGATTTGCTTTGCTAGAGACACCTGGTCGGCAAGTGAAGATGAAAAGCAAACAATAACCTTTAGGGTTGCTTACAAAGTTTACTTGCTGTTTTTTTAAGGTCACTAATACACATTCCTAGGTTCAACTTATGAAAATATAATACTAGATTAATCAAGACATGGCAGAAAAAAAATATTGTTCACTTGGTTTTTATACTGTATCAAAAGTGTAATACAAGATTGATTAAAAAAATTACCTGACATTAACTTCTCAGCAATTGCACAAAAAACTGCTTTGTCTTCTTTTTTAAAGAGGGGGTTTTTTTGCTCATTTAAGAGGCAGCACCTGTTTTGTTCTGAAGTTGTGTAAAAAAATACATTACATGCTTTTAGTGTGAAATAACCTTTAAACGTTGTTCCTGAAGTATTGCACATCCCAAAACATTTTTACACTCCTCCCCCCCTCCTGCCTTTAATCCATCAACTAAAGGAAACATTCTGTTTCTGAATGAACGCTAAGGCTGTATGAATGGAACAGATGGGAAGTGTGCGCTTCATCTGGTTAATGGACAAACACAATGGGAAGAAAATGAGTTACGTAGGTCCAGGTTCTTTTCTGATCCGCTCCTGCACAGGGAGCAGATGACTTTGTTCTACAATTGCTACAAATTGCGGCTTCATGAAAACACATTTTCTTTGGTCTGAACTGTATTAATGCCTTATGCCACTACTGTACATACCACACATAACACTAGAATGTCTTTTCAAAAGTAGATTATGTTTAAGCGTTCAGATGACATACTAGAACAAACCACTACTCCATCTAATCCAGTGTTTAGCAGTAAGCCAGTGAGCGATGCTGTAGAGCAAAGGCCAAAATCCTACATCAACTGTGCAATAGTATACCTGAAATGAAGTTTTGTCTTTGATTTTCCCTACCTTGGGATCAATTTGTATTGAAGTGTAAGATTTTTTTAATGTGTATGTGGGCAGGGGGAACAAACCTCTCGATAATAAGAATTTCAACTAATGTGAGAGAATAGCAGATTGGTATACAGCTGAGATACAAGACTGGAAATTTTAAATGTATATACATAAGTTGGCTATTATACTTTAGATTTTTTTTTAATGTAAAAACATCAGGATTTCAGATATTTCTAGAAGACAGGCAATTCCTGTAAGTTCCAAAATTAAACAAATTTCTGTCTGAATTAATGGCAGCTTTACCATTTGGATCAGCGTTTCTACTCAAGGAACTGCACTTTTTCAGGTTTTAAGACATTGAAACAATTGAATGCTGACTTGAAGTTACTTAAATTTACTAGTACATAAACTAGATCTTATGACTCAGGAGATATGAGTCTGTTCAAAGCAACAGTGTAAAAGAAATGGGTCATATTTTCTTAGTCTTTCCTGTTATAAACAGCTGAAAACAATGTATGATAAAATTGATTATAGCATATGGAATATAGGTAATTTATTTGTAGTTTATCAGCAGATCAAAAGATCAGAAAATAAAAGTTTGTGCCGGGAGTCAAGATTTAAACCTAAAACCAGAATTTCACCCTGAACCACCCCAGCAGGCGAGGAGAGGGACACTTAGCCGATAGAGTTGCAGTATCTTTGGATACTCTGAACTGAGATTCATTTTTCCTTGTCATGATACCCTGGAAGCTAAAAACCCTTTGTCAGTCTGAAATGTGTTTCTTCCCTAAGAACAACAAAATCAGATGCTTTAAGATATACGGGAATGAATGCTTATAATTTTTTATGAGTAATTACCAATTAAAGGTTATAATTATTGTCATACTTGTACCAAACTTCATATCTCAAACACGAAAAGATATTCTGACATGCCATCATCCAAAAACATCTGCACACTATGGACAAGGATAAATATATTGTAGAGTGTTGGATTTTGAAGTACGCAAGAGATGATTCTCTGAATCAAGAGCTGCATTCCTTTCTTAAGTAATGCATCTGTTTTCACTTATTGTGAAAAGTGCTTGTTTCTGTCTATCAACTATGTATTTGCTAAGCAAAAGAGTACTGGCAGGACCCAAAAGAAAATACTTTTTTACTTTCATATTAGTACATGTTACCGGATAAAGCTTCCACGCTACTTTAAATGATCTCATTATGCAGTTCATTGTTATATCTCCTGTAGGTAAATTTCTGTGAAACGATTTGAAACGACACTTTTGCATGTGTTCAAAAATTATGTTGTAAAGACTATGTCTGCATCATTCCACAAATACCAGATTGGAGATACAGGTATGAAATTGTACAAAATCAACAAAGGTGACTAGAGATTTTCTTGTACAGGTCTACAAGACAAAACTGAAGTTAAGAGCTCACCATCTCCAAGATGTTATCAGTAAAAAATAGGATAAACAGTGGCTTGTTTTACTGAACTAGTCTCTTACTAGCAGTCAAGATATATTTTCATGTGCTTTGTTTGTTATTAATATGATCATAAACTTCTCACCCTTGACTGGTCCAAACAGCAAATTGGGAGACTTTCTCTACTAATTATTGACATCGAGGGCTTTATTTTTCTTCTTTTTTCTCTTTCTTCAAGTGCACATATAGGAAATGAGCCTGGAGTTGCTTGAGTTGACAGTTTCCAGTCTTTTTTGTTTGCATACCCACTTAACATACAAAACGTAACAGCACAACCTCTAGAATATCTTAGAAACTTTTGCAGAGAGATTGAGGTTCACAATGGTGTTTCTTAAACAGACAATTACCTTGCTACTGGTCCTTTTTTTGTTGTTAATTATGAACAAATTGAATAACATGCATCTCCCCATAATTTACCATGGGAAACAACTGGTATCATTTGCTTGATTACTAATCACAAGAAACAAGCTATCACATATGTATTGCTTAGAATGGAATTTTGCCCAGAAGACACAGATACCCATTTCTAATCTTCAAAATACGACATCTAGTATCTTCAGTGACTGTATTATACTGTCCTTTTCATACTACAGTATTTGTGGTTTTGAAAATATACCACACTATACATGATTTGATTTACAATACTTCTTACAGTAAACCAAAGCAGCTCAGTAAACCACTATTTATTTAACAACGTTTTACACACTTTAATGCAAGACCCTCCTGTTGCATCTGTTACTTCATGGAATTTTACATAGCTGTTTGGCTGAAAGCCAGGATGGGGGCAAAGAAAGACTGTTTTCATCCACCATTACCATTATTATAGGGCTAGACATGCAAAATGCGGCCAACTGATTTAGAAGACATCGTCTCAGACCTTAGATTAGGGTCTACAACAGAGAGGTGCCACTCTCAGATCCTTCTCTGGAGCTTAGCAAACCCACAGTCTCATCAGATGACTCAGTCTATCTTAATTAGCTCCCTAATGTAAGCTCAGTCTGTCTCTTCAGGCTGGAAGACAGCAAAATAGAGGAATGGAAAACTTAAAAGAAATCCCCCTTGAGGAGGCAGATTTATCAGCATTGCTGAAGACGTTGCAAAAGCCATATGCTGCATGGTCCTCATCCTGGCGTACTACTTTGGCACTAAAGTTTGTAAGCCTCAGAATCGAGAGACAATAGGTAGAAAGCAGAAATGTGGACTAGGCTGCAAATGTGATATGAATAGATAGATAAACATTATGCTTCCCACTTGTTAAAACAGCTTAGGTACAAGAGTCAAATTGGGACTGATGGCCTATCCAAAGAGTTTGGTGTCTCTGCATTTCACATCTTGACGAAATCATAGAATCACAGACTAGTTTGGATTGGAAGGGACCTTCGAAGATCATCTAGTCCATCCCCCCTGCCATGGACAAGGACACCTTCCACGAGATCAGGTTGCTCAAAGCCCCATCCAGCCTGACTTTGAACACCTCCAGGGATGGGGCATCCACAACTTCTCTGGGCAACCTGTGCCAGCATCTCACCACCCTTATTGTAAAAAAATTCTTCCTGGAACAGAAGATGCAAGTTGTACTTCGAAGAAAAAGGGTTCTGGCATCTATTTAGCAATAAAGATACTGATGGGAGCCTTAAGGATACCCGTACAGACTGCAGAAGGGAAGATAGGAGAAGATGTCTCATGAATAAAAAGATATTTCATTATGTACCAGTATATGAGACAAGGATGTCACGCACAGAAAATGTGTTGGTAGTCCAAATGGACCCTAGGAAATCTCTCTCTGGTAATAATAGCTAAACCACTGAGAAAATAATTTCCCAGTGGACCATAAATACCAACATAACCTTCAAGAAAAGGAGAGTTTCTATGGCACTGAATAAGAAGTTTCAGAAATAAGCACAGACAATTTTAACTGCCATTTTATTCTTTGAATTTCTCAGATTAACCAAATATAAATTACAGGTGAAAAAAAAAATAGGGATATCAGACAATCTCATAGGGCTAAGCATCTGGGAAAAAAAAGGTATGGCATAGTAATGTAATACTCAGAAATGCCTTAGAGATATGGCACATTCCACAGTGGAACAAATTAAGACAAATAATCTCACAGACACACAGAAAGTGAAAAATCGCTTTACAACTGGAAATACTGTGATCATTTCATTTCCTTTAACAGACATATCTCTAGGAAATGGGGCAGAGGAAAAAAGAATTGTATTTATTCTCTAATGAGAGTAAATGAAATATTGTTTGGTGAACCTAAAGTCTATTCCAAGTAAACTAAGCTCATAGGAAATGTTAAAGAATTCTTAAAGTTACAAAATCCAGATCCGTGTTTTGTATAAAAAAAATCCCACACCTAAATAGCTCTGCAAACACTCACTGTGTCAGTTTTCAAGCTGCCTAGGAAAATACATTACTACTCCTTAAATGCCTTTTTTCTTTTTTAATGCTTACCACATTCCAAATAATTACTGAAAATTCTATTAGTTTTTATCTCTTTGTGGAATAGGTTAACCCTAAAATTAAATGTTGTTTACAAAGCTCAGCAAATGTATCCTGCAATTTGTATGATTAGGAGATATCTCTCTCTTTTCCTTCCAACTTCCAGCACGTTATGGCTCAGTCTGGACAAAGAGAGGGAAGCTGCAGGAACTTTTCTGCTGTCTTTCTACTGCCCATTCAAAGCTCTATCAGTTTATCTAATAATCTTCCAGGAGCCTACTAAGGTCATTACAAGGTCTTCCTGGTAAAAAGAGAAGGCTGATAGAATACGCAACCTTCTCTCTCTTAGTAAAAGTATGGATGGAAATCTAGAATTCTTCAAAGTTACATTATTCACAGAAGCTGTAGGGAGTGAAAAATTTCCCTCTCTAGATGAGCAAATACTTCTGAATTCTCAGATGACAGCAACTTTCTTTCCAATTCAGCGGTCTCTAGAGATTCCTGTTAAACTAAAGTGGCATTTAGTGTCCTAACTTTGCTCAAACTCCCTTTAATACTGTAGGGAAAAAATTATCTTTTCAGCTTTGTATTTGTATTCAGGTCTCAAGCATCATGATAGAGCTTAAAAAAAAAAAAAGGCAACTATATAGGGTTCTTTTACCCTCTGGGGAACAACATATCAACTTTCTATCATTGATTTTGGTCAGGGATTAAAATCAGTGTGGTGTGGTAACACAGCTGAGAGCTTGACAGACTATTTTATTGAATAGCTGGCTACAACATCTTATTATTTAGGTTTCCAGAAGGGGGAAAAAAGTGCCTTGCTTGATACGTTACAGCTCTATCAATGTTTCAACTGACATTCTTTAAGAGGCATTCAATTTTTAGACTCTCTAGTACCTTTTAATAATGTAATTATCAAGAAACTGAAAATAGCTACATGCATTTCAAAAGCTGTGCTAAAGCATACACGAGGACCAGAGTAATTCAGTATAGAGTCAAAACTACCATGTTAGAGCATTCTGGTGGGGTACAGCTATCAACCATACAACTGTCATCATTTGAGCTACTTCAGAAGCAATGTTTTAGTATGATTTTTGAAAAAAGTGTTTGCCAAAACCACATGAAAACTCACTAGGCAAATGTTTGATCTTTAATTATAACTCCACTTAACAGAACTTTTTGACAGGGAGAAAAGCTAAAAGTCCTCATTGGAGAAAGAAAAATCATATCCATTTAAAAATGGTAGGACCTTCTTCAAATCTCTAGTATAAAAATGACTGAGCAGTGTATTAAGCCCCATCCAAACAACAGCTCTGCAGACCTGTTCATTCTCACGCTGCAAGCATTAAGAGTCATTCACCTCCTGTACTCACCATATCAGCTTCATCGCTATGCTTGCTTTTTGGGTCAGGCCTGCACCTGACGTGCGTGATCCTGGAAGGAAAAAGCCTCTTTTGTTCCATTCTGTCAGGGTGTGGGAATGGGGAGACACCCAGCACAGTGGAAAGGACATTTCCTGGGCAATAGCCATAGCCCTTACCCCACCAGCAGCTCCCCTACATATGATACGACGTCAGTGTACTGGAGGCCTGCCTTTCATCATATGACCTGATATATAGTCTTTCACTGAGGTATTTGAGTAAGCCAAGAGGTTTAATTTTGATAGCTGGCACCTAAAAATCATCTTATTTTCCTCCAAAGAACTTGTAGAGATCATACTAAGACACTTCACGCACTTCCTTTAAGTCCTTTCTTTGGAACTACAACATCACGTTCTGTACAACTGCTTCTGTACAACTATTTTCTCCCCAATTTCCACTTGCAAGGTTTAACCACCTGTAAGGTAGTAGTTCAAACCCACCACTTTGATGTGAAATATAAACCAGCCCCTTAAGGAGAATGTGCCAATAGGTCAGGAAGCAGTAGCCTCATTTTTCCACAGTATCAGCTGTCAACTGACAATCTCAGCTGTGCAAAAACTCAACATTCAAACATCAAAAAAGCTGTAGATCAAGATTGAAATATATGTAGCAATGGAAAACACACTTGCCATACTTTCCTATTGCATTAACAAATATCCTGTCCATTCGGGCAGTTCAATATTCAAGAAAATTCCCTGGTAAAGACTTAATGAAGCAATTTCCACGTATTTGCTTTTCTTTACAGAAAGCTTTTCTATAAACAGAATAATTCAACTGTTCAAAGGGAACACCAACTTCCAGTTTCTTAACACAACTTTAAAAAAATGGAGAAAGTAGGCAAAAGACAACTTAAGTGAATGAGTAAAAACAGACAAAATCTTCTATTTTTCTGCTTCTAAGGAATTGACTTAAATAAAACTAAGCTTCCTTGCGTGAGGTCTGAACTTTGACCATATTAACTATCCCCGTGTTTTCACTTATGTCAAACTTCCATCCCGATGCCAGATTTTCTGTCAGATATAATGATTGACTGGAAATTAATAGTAAATTAAAAAACCCTGTTATAACTGCTACCAGAGCCTTACTGGGAATGTTTTCTGAAAACTACTCTGACATGATGAAACAAAGTTCAAATAACGAGAAGGTAAACCCCAAGACTAATAATCTAACCCTTAGAAAGAGTATAAACTGCAACAAATATAAACAATCTGACCCTGTTGAAATCTTACCACATACAAGCAAGGATTCTGACAACTACAGTTTACCAGCTATGGAAGAAAGTTTAAATATAGTTCGTAATACCCTATTTTTTTCCCCTGACACATAAGTTTATTTGACTTGCATCTAGAGAAAACTTATCCATGTTTTGAGTTCAGCTTCTTTGTTATGGTAAACTTGATTATTTTAAAAAGGCTCTGAGGACAGCATACAAAAACCTAGTTCCACTCTAGGCAAGTAAAAAAATTCCCACTGACTTCTTAGTAAAACTGAGATTTCATGTGATGTATCTAAAAACTCATTTGACTCAAAAGGTGAAACTTTTTGTGTTTAAACTATTTGAAGTTGATAATGGAGTAAAACAGTAAATCAGACGTGCTTGTAAGGCTTACTTAATATGGGCTACCTCTAACTAGTAAGGATGCTATTGGAAAAGAAAAAAGTGATAATTTTAATCACAAGGAAATACACATTTTCCTTTTCTTGTCCCTCTTGTCCATGTGGGAGTAACACTTCCCGAGAGTCTCATCCAGTCAAGCCCTTCGCACTCACCATTTTCCTCGGGGAATTTCCTTCCAACTTCACAATGTTTTTCAACCTTCAAGCCAACCAAACAATTCCTTCCCTCAGCCAGCTTTAAGATGAGTCTTCCAGCCCCCTTTTGCAGCTCATTGTCTTTATGAATTCCTATCCCTGCACATCCATTTTAAAAATTCTGCTCACACAGATTCAGTTCCTCCCCCTCCGCCCTCCCTTTTTCTTTCCCTTCGTTAAGACCATTCAGCTTCCTGGCTGTCCAGTCTGAACTCTCTTTTCTCTGCTTCCCTTGTCATTCAGGATTCTCAGTTCTGGATTCTTTTGTCCTCGTTGTTAAATTTCTTTTTACCCCTCACCTACATGCATACTTCTCCTGGGAATTAAGACAGATATAGCTTCTTTTTCTGGATAGATGCATGCAGTATCAATGACATTGTACTTTCTGCATTGCTAGATGTGGTTACTCATCTTGAGAGTGGAGTCTTGCATCCAAGGGAGTCTCTTGACAGTGTATTTAAAAGTCTCCTTCAGTGGCCCATCCCATCAGATTTTCACAAACAGGGACAGTTTCCTCCCGTAAAATACCCATCCTACAGTGCATAGCTCTGCTTCCCAGCCATTTTTGCTGAGATTTCCTTCTATTATAGTTAATGCCAATAGCTTTGTTTGTTTTGCGAGGATCTGGCTTCAGTTTCTGGTCTTCATAGAAGGGCACCAACTGGCAGCTGCCTGGCTTCAGGCTTTCAGGAGCACTGACTGGAACTCAGCTCAAGAGGTGACCTTCCATCACCTCTTGAGTGCTCAGTGGGGCACCAGAGACAAAGAGGAACTTTTGGAAGCAATGTATGGAAAGACTTTTCTTCTTGGTTCTGTTCCAGCAAACTAAACTGCCTGTTTTTAGATGGATAATCCAAGCTATTGAGGCAAAAAAAATTGTCTTTTTTATCAGGATTACATAGTTTAAAATATACTGTTTTCTGCATCACACAGTACATTTTGTTTCTGCAATATGCTGCCTATACGTGCTGATCTTATTTCCAAATATCTGTGTTTGTCCACTCATAACAAGTAGCTTCCTGTTTTATCTTTCAAGCATGGAATTCCTCAGAAGCTTTTGCTTTAAAGACTCTTAACTGTTCTAACGGAACAGCAAAGGAAAATAAATAAGTTGTATTTGACAAGAGCATAGCAAGATGCTCAGTTTTTTAACAAAGAAGAGGTGACCACCTGAGCTTCCCTTACTTAAGGCAGAACTTAGTGCTTTCTGTAGTCACAGTCAAGTCCAGTTTGGTTTTGGGGTCCTGCTTCCCCCACCCAGTGTTTTGGAAACCTCAGGGAAGTTCTCTGACAGGTCTGGTCTGGCAAGCAAGGAATTTTCAGACTGGTGATGAAAATGTAGCAGCTTCCCAGACACATCATCTCTCCTGCTAGCATATTAGCAATGGAAATGGTGGAAAGATGCAGCATGTCTTAAAAAAAGAACGACAGCACTTAAGAGAGGAAACCTATGGTTCCAAGTGACTATTTTTTTCTTTTTTTTTTTGCAAATATACAGGAAAATCAGTGCGTGAGTTCTTAGTAGAGAAATTCAGTCCTTCAAAACTGAAATCAGCAACTGACACGTGCAACGTCTCAAAGTCTCGAGCGTTCAAAAATTGGCAGGCCTTCAGCTCAAATGACTGGTTCTGTCTTGGTAGCATCATCATTGAGGTTTCTTCTTCAAGAAAAAAATCTTCTCCAAGCTCCATAAACTATATTTAGAAGCCTGTATGTTGCAAGGTTTAAGAACTACTCAAAATGCTTTCAGTTTCCTTTATCTGTGAAGTTTGAAAAAAAATCTAATGATTTTTCATGCTGAAAGATGCTCTGTGAACACAGCTTTGAAACAGGAGACACCCAGTTTTATAGCTTACAAAAGGGACTAATTGTGTTCCACAGCTTCCTAACTAGTTTGATCCTTGAACTCCGAATCATTCTTCCTTCTGGTTGGAAGTGGAATGCAAGATGACTGCTTCCCTAGAAAGCAATGCTGAGAATGAACTGTGAATGCCTAGCTCTTTTTCACTTCCCTGATAACATATTTTGAAAAGAGGAATTTGCTTCATATTTCCTCAAAAAATTGCACTATGATTTGCTCCACCACATCATGAGCTATTCTCTAAAATAGGCTCTCCTGTTGAAAGAGGAATTAATAAAAAAATTCACTTGATGTTATAAGTCAAGAGAAAAAAAGATAAATGGTTTTATATTAAGAAAAATCTGCAACAGATAAAAATTCGCTAAAAATTGTGTAAAGTCTCTAAGGCTACATAGCATATGTCTTTCATGAAAGATGTCATAAGTAACCCCAACACCATACCTGCCAGTAAGTTTATTTCAGCTGCCTATAGCTCAGTGGAATGGACAATATAGACAAATGGGAAAGGATTACTTTAGGTCTGGGATAGCAAGTGTTTATTCAAATGTGGGCTTTTTAGGGCAGAATCGTATCTTTACACTAGCCTGGTAAAGTTCGGATTCCCTGGTGGTAGCATGCAAGTACAAAATATGACTTAAAACATGTAGGCTTGTCTTCAAAAAGTTTGAATATTCAATTTGTGAAATTATAGCCCAATGCTATAACCTAGTATTTAAAAATTAAATATTGATTGGCAGTATTTCTTATACTGTTCATAAATAAGGAATCCTAATTTTGAATGTTGGTGGCTTGTTGCATGTAACGAGGAATATTTGTATTCATTTCAGTGAATGGCAGAAGCATCATTTGCTTCTTGTCTTCCTGGCTTCAGTGCTACTGAACTTCGGCAAAATGCCATTCATGACTCACACTATTTATTTATTTATTCTTTATTTTTAGACTAATGGGAACTTTATGAATTCCTTCCCTGATTTCTAAGAGAAATAGCACTTAGCTGTGATCCTGAAAAATGGTGATTCAGAATCTTAGATTACTGCCTTAATGAATATCCTTAACTCTTAATGAGAACAGTTAATCACCAAATAATTGATTTTAGTTCTGAAGATATTGTTGTTAAATTTTGATTTTAAATTGTTTCCTTACCCATATAGAAATTCACAATATTAAAAGGTTTGTCAAGTTCCTATTTAGTTTCTATTAACAACATTTTTTTGAAATCTCAAGAATATTTTTCATTTGCAATTTTATTTATATCTCCTAAAAAATGCACTGTAAAAAGTATATGCATCGTATACAGTATAAAGAACCTATGTAATCCTCAAAGTGACAAACCACGTGAAAATGCATGCGCAGTTAGGAAAGCAGTAGTGCGATACCATACGTACAATACAAGCTCAGTGCCTGGAATGGTGGGAGGTCAACTCTAAGATATCCTCTGGGACAGTTTCAGCTCTCAAAGTCTCTTCGCTTTTCCTATGCATTCATTTGTTTTTTCTAAGTCATCAGTTTGACTGTAACTTTTGTAGTTAGTTCAAAACAGACAGGAGAAAGTATGATCAAGCTGCAATAGCTTTTAGTATTAGGTACAAAATACTGCCAGTCAAGAACACAGAGTGAAAGTTGTTCTTCATAAATATTTGCGCAGACAGTGAAGGCATTTCATGCATTTAGTTTCATGTTATATTAATGAAATATTTGGTTTTTATTCATGTAGATTATTACCAATGAAAGGGGGAGTTTTTCCTCCTGCTAGAGAGTGTAAATTATAAAAGCATAACAAACAGCTTCCTCTAAATGAGATCTAATCAGACATGAGAATAAGTTCATAAGCTTTCATTTAGTGCACAAGTGGCATTAACTGAAACATCTCCTGTGTATAATTTACTTTAAAGTCTGTATTTACTATTTTAAGAGTCAGCATTTTAAAACATTTAGTATTTTATTACACTATTTTAGCTTGAATATTTTCCAATAAATCACAGCTCACTTTCAGCTAGTATTCATTTATGATGTTTCTTTCACCTTTTGTTTGCTGACAGGAAAATGAGATAAGAGAAAAATCTTAGCTGGAGGTCTGGACAGGCAGACATGCTCGATGGGGCATGTAAGAAGCTAATAGCGTAGAGACATCTCAAGCATTCCCATATACATTCCCAAAAGATTTTTGTCCCTCCCTTGAGAAACAACACATAGTCCATCGGGACTTCGTGCCCCAGGAAAAGAAAAAAAAAAAAAAGAAAACAAAGGCAATTTAAAATGTCTCTTTTCCAGACATGATAGCTTTTTTCTTCTGTGGTGTACTAATTTTTCCAAAAGTTACAAGTTACTAAAATTGATAACTGACTTTCAGAAAACATAGAGAAATATATTATTTTATTAAAAGCCTATTTAAAATAGCTTAAGGTCTGATTAATGGGGATTGATGCAATGCCCTTAAAAATGTGTTCCCTTAGGTCTGTCGAGATAAATGGATCTTGAAAGGGATAGGGATTCTTCCATTTTTATTCTAACTTTAAGCAGTAGCAACATTGACAGACTGTGAGAATAAGTATGAAAAGCTATTTTAAAGAGAAAAACTGTCTGCAAAATTGAAATTTTTACAGTCTTTTCAGAACACCAGTTACAGTCAATTTTGTCTTCAGAACACCAATACATTGCCGTGATGTGGAAATACAAATATAAGCACACACGGAGAGCCTGGCAATATGGTGCTCCGTTCATTACATATATGCACATTAAGCAGCATGCGTGGCATATATACTTAGGTAAAATACTTCATATTGCCTGTATGAACTGCTGTGATGAAATTGTGAGTGTGTTCTTCTTTTTATAAAGACTACATTACATTCCACTGTTACCCATGTTCAATAGAATCCAAAAAGATATGCTGATCCCAACAAACCCTTCCTAGTATGCAGACTTCAATTATACTACAAATAAACAATTCACACATTTAATATTTGAATTGAAAGTGGAATCTGTTAAAATAGTCTTTGACAAAACTGTATTTTCTGTCTTTATATACAAAAATGTATCTGTGAATCAGAAATTTAAGGATTCTGTGGCATATATGGATGACTTTCTACAATGAGAGACTTGCACATTGGCACAGAGTTTGAAAAAAATATTTCAAATTATGGGCTAAATTCTACTTCAGATGACTCGTGAAGAAACTAGACATGGCCACAATCCAAAGAACACTGCGGCTCTGAAACAAGGGCAAGGCAACCAAGACCAAGCACTACCGGGTTAAGCACTACTCAAGACATCTGGAGTACGAGAAGTAGGAAGGTCTCATCTGTACTCTGAAAAAGTCTTCAGAAAAACAACTGATGAGACTCATAAGCAGTTTTCTTATTTTGTCCTGTCACTAGAACTAAGCAAAATTGATTGTGGATGCTTAAGTTCATTTTCCATCTTGCTCACTTTTGTGTAAAAACTGAACATCGTAGGGAACAAAATGTCAGGATGATGACTACAGGTATTAGAAGGGCTGATTAAGTTCCTCTGGTTTAAATTCACAAAGATAAGCTTTGAATAAAGCACAGGATAATTTTAGTAGCAATGCAAGAACAGTAACTCAAAAAGCTTTTGACAGCTTAATATATGTCAAACACTGTAGCTTCAATGCATATTTTAAAAATGCCTTGTATTTGCTTGTTGTATTTTCTGTTGCTAGGTTTTCTACTGGATCTACTCCACTTTTGGATGTTCAAAACAAAAATTAGAAGAAAAACACTACAGACATGTCATTACCCCTGCAATTTTCTCTGTATCTACATTAGATGACTAAGCATGCAATGCGTGTTGAAATACAAGTTGTACTTCTGCAAGTTCTTTTGAATTATTTTGTAAATTAATTACTAAGCACAGTCAAGGTCTGAATAGAAATATAGCTGTTTCTTATGAAAACCTTATGCATATTCTTTGGTTTTCCCCCTTGAAAATATGAAGAAAGCTAGTTTTAGTTAAATTATTCCATATTTATCAGACCGCTGCTACCAAGAATATGAAGGATCTAAAACTTCAAAGTAATGGCAGGAGAACAATCAGTTGTCACTGCAATCAGAGGACGATAATAACCCTCATATGCACTGATATCAGAAGAATATTAGGCAAAGTCTGTATTTAAAACTCTAGCATATAATTTTAAATCACGTTACTTCTTAAAATAACTTTTCGACACTATCAACAGCCACAGTTATTAACAGTTTTGACATCTAGGAGAAATCCACAACCCACAAACTTGACTGGAAATTGTCCTTGTTTTCTTTTAGGTTGGTGCCTCCAGGCTTAGTCAAAAGTCCAACAAAAATGTGAGAGTTGGTGTGAGGAAGGGAGCAGGAACATGCGGCTGGGGCATGGAGGCTTCTGACCTCTCCATTTGGCCAGCAATCAGCTGCTAGATAGAACGAGCAATGCAAATGCAGCTGAGTTTCATACAGTTTATCACACATAGCAGCTGCTGAGTTTATGCAGTTAATGACATTTTTCATGCAATGAATCTCCTGATCTATATACAGGGCTATAGAGATATGACTGCAGATAAACTTTGACCTCTTTGCTACTTCTCCTAGCAGGTACAGTTTTAGAATGGATGCTTCACCATAAGAATAAAGACTATCTTCAGATTTCAGTAGACAAGTTATGAGAAAGCCCAAAACTAGTGCTTTTGGAATTTTCTCAAACTTATAGATGAATTCTCTGAGCGTGGTAAATTCCTTAGTCTAGTAATCCATATTTGATTCAAGGAAAAAAGATCTTGATAGATTCTGATGATCTTAGGGGTGGATACAAAGGATCATGCAGCTCTAGCCATCTGCTTACCTCTTCTAGGGGACACAGCAGTATGTAGAAACTCACAATTAACATTACCTCTCTCTGAAAATAAATACTACAGTCGACAGAATCATATTATAAACATTAAGAAAATCATCAAACTTTATTTGGAAAGACTGCTCCAATAACTGACAAATTCTATAAAATGGAACTAGCAGCCACTACTATTTGTACCATTTATATGGGACAGCATTTGGTAAAGAAGGAATGTATGTATTCACATAGTTATAAATGCTGCCAGAAGCATGACCGTTTAATTAGTATAGACTAACCACTTGGAAGCAAAGAACAAAAGCAAGACCTCATTTAAAACTTTAAATGAAAAAATGGTCAGTTAAAGTGTCTACAAAATGCACATATAAGTTATTGATTCTTTGGAAAATTGTTCTCTAATATGGACACAAACCATACAATAGCAATCAGGAAGGCTCTTCATTTAAGTAAGTATTGGCAGCCCTTCCTAAAGGATTAATACTATCTCTGCCAATGGTTAGAAAACAAATTTATTTTAACGCATACTCTACATGTTCTCTTTTCTTTCTTGCCAATTTCAAGCTTGCTTAAAAAAGACAGTCTTGGCTATAAAAGCAATGTTTTGGAATGTGCTTCAATATGATTGATCTGTCCTCGTTCTTTTGGCAACTTAGTTAAAGTACGCTTGTCAAATTTTATGATTTTATATGATTTGAAGTAATGAAGAACGACAGCCCCAAATTGATGACCTTAGAGAATTTTGTCTCTCTAAAAACGCATCACCGTAGCTATATTACAAACCTTAATTGTGAAATTATTTTTTTCAATTTTCCCAGCTGTTTTTGCAATTTAAGCATACTTTGAAACATGCTTTTTCCCCATCTGTGCTTTCATTTTTCATATTTACTTTCTTGAAGAATGCATGCCAG
Organism: Pluvialis apricaria; assembly: GCA_017639485.1. Classification (NCBI taxonomy): domain Eukaryota; kingdom Metazoa; phylum Chordata; class Aves; order Charadriiformes; family Charadriidae; genus Pluvialis; species Pluvialis apricaria. The sequence continues at coordinate 103,744,254 of CM030009.1, forward strand.
CCAGTCTTACTCAAAAAATAGATCGTTTCATGAAAAAATCCCACGAAGAATCACTGAAATGCTATCAGCTAAGTATTCTTTCTTTCAAATCTGAACGTATTAATACACCTCTTTCCCTCTCCCCTGCAATTTCCTTAAGATAGGATTCATTGATTGACTTACTTCCTCAAAAGCAGAATTTCTGAAAGAAGATGCATCACTAATAGTGAGCTATTAGGTTTTGACAATTACTGTGCCCAAAATAACTATCATGTAATCAAGGTTAACATATATCAACACAAGTCTTATACGCCAGCTATTAATTGAATTAAAAAGAGACTAAAAACTATCTTCCCATAACTAGCCATGTGGCAAAGGAGAAATCTGGCAAATAATCCCTGCTGCACCTTCCAAATTTGAATAAAATATTGAATGAGACAGACATGCAGTACAAACCAAACTGCCAAGCTTCCGAACTCGTGGATGGGGACTGAAGCATTTCATTGCTGTGCCCTTCCCTCTTGTAAAATGACCCAAGCTATTCTCCCCGCTTCAGAAATTCTGAGCGTGTGACTGCTTATAAAGGAAGGAGGCTCCTTGGTAGGAGCTGATGAATAGTACTCTACAAAGAAGTGTGCCACAAAGAACTGCAGTCTTGCAAAATGGCTGCTAATCCTCAGTGTTGCCAATGAAGCTCAGCCTTGGCTGCCTGTATTGAAAAAGTTCTTCCACCTCCCTCTCAGGGAAACCCAAGGGCCTTGCTTTCTGAGAGTATGCAATGGGAACAGGTTCTGCTCGCGCTACGGTCAGTGGGAGATGACGCGCGTTTTGGATGAAAGCAATTCTTTTATTCGTCTTTGCAGAAGGATGACAGTAAGCACCTGCCACGAAAAAAATTGTGAAATGTAGTTATAAAAAGTCCTGCTTTCTACAGCTTTGCATTGTATGATGAAGAGAGAGGGGAATATAAACAAAGAGGGATGAGGGTGTATCTTGGCTCAGGTCAGGAAAAGAGATTTTATGATGTGTACATGCAGAGAATGCACAAAAGTGGGAGAGGATTACTGGATATGAAGGAAAGAACAGAAGGGGTTTATGTAATCATGCTTTGTAGGATTTTTAGGGAGAAAAACCCACAAGAAGCTCCAAAGCCCCTTAATAGGTCAATATCATTTTGATGTTTCATGTTGCTCTAAATTACAATAAATGAGCCAGATCATGAAACTGGCTTTAAATCTTAAAATAAATCCCTTTTGATGTTCATATTTCATGCTCTCAAGTAAGGAGAAATACCATATTCCCTAAGTTACTTATTTAATATTTGTAAGTTGAAAAACAGATGTGAAGACAAACTGTTAAACTGGAGTCAGGAGAATACTTTAATGATTTAGAATACATCACATGAATGAGATATTATTTGAAAGAGGTTAGATACTTGGAGATAGGCTTATACTTCCAAATTTTCAAATAAGATAAATTATGAAAATGCAGATCTGCGTGTCCAAACAAAACTGCTTTCTAAGGTTGCAAGCCCAGTGACAAGGGGTAGAAAAATCTGGCAACCAGAACCACCAGATGCCTTAAATTGTAATCACAGGTTTTGCGTACTGTAATCAGAGCAACCTTACAGCTGTGTGTTTTAACTGGGCAATTGCCTAAGCCTACCATAAAATGTTTACCTTACCTTAAGACCAGAATTAACTCATTTTCTAGTAGTGTGTTTTGGAATAACTCAGTGATAACATTTTTCAAAGAAGTCATGCAGTTCTCTAATCCTATTTTCAGAGATGACTTTGCTCAGATTCTCATTCTGATCTCTCTCTGGTAAGCAAGGAATCAACCTTGAAGAATGAGGTTTAATATCCACAATTATTTTATGAAAGAGTCAAAACTCTTGATCAGTCTTTCTTTGCTCATGTGTTTATTGCCTTCTTTCTTCTTTTTCTTGGGCCTTTTTTCTAAACTAAAGACAATGCAATATTGTCAATGCTCTCTCATATGGTAGCTCTCAGATACCTGAGATGTCTCGCTCCTTTTTTCCTCTGTATGTCCTTTTTTTTTTTTCCCCAATGTCCCTTCTAACTGCAAATGTGCATTGAGTCTGCCAGGCGAGCCCATATCCTTGATGTTTATAAAAGCATTAAAATACTTGACTGTGGTACTGAGGCAAATCAAATGCATTCTGGAGATCTCCCTTCACTTTCATTTAACAGAGGTGAATTTAAGCAAAAGTCTTTTCCAAGTTGTCTATAATGATGTCCAGTTCTCCAGCTTCAGTTGCTAAAGTTAATTTGGACTCATATAAATTGTTTAATCCCCAGATGTCTAGCCTTTTCAGAGGGACACATATTAATTGTTGTTCACAGTCTTCATGGAGCAGCATCTAACTTTAGTGAAAAATTACTTCGTTTTACCTATAAAAGCCTTCAGAATTTTGCACATCTCCTTGGACTATGGTGCACTAAATACGATCTTGCACTGCTTTTTATATTAAATTATCACTATACTCTGACATCTCATAGCCTAATCATCAAGAAACAAAGATGTCTTACCATTACTACACAATTAAAAGCTACTGATCTTATTTCAGCAGAAAAGAAGCAGAGGACCTAAAATATGTCACTGAAGTTTGAAAAAAATTCCAACATGTTTGGTCAAGTTAGGTTTGGGTGGGGAAGCTTTAGAAAACGAGGAATATCCAGGAGCAAAAGGTAACACTTAACAAATCCTGTGAATAGGGAACAACTCTAATTGCCACAGTGTGATGACAATTGAAGATACCCATGTTAAATTATCATGCCAAAACCCAGCTGACTGCTTACTTTTAGTATTCAGAAAGGTTATTATGCAAAGAGCATCTAAAGGCTGTCTAAAGGCCAGTTTTAAATCCTTGTGGTACACCTGAGAAGTAAGTACACTTATGCAGCAGTATAGTAGATGTGGGTCAAGGCTTGTGCCAGATCTGAAATCTCTGTAGTGCATTGCAGTTCAGCAGCTGCGTGGGGCGAATGGAGTGAATACAAAAATACTGCTTTGAAAGTTTGGTCACACTGGACAAAAAGTAATAATGCTTACTTCAAACTAAGAATACACTTCCAGTTTCAGAGGTTTTAACTTCTTTATACACCCTGTTTTCTTCATTTGCCACTTTTAAAAAACAACTGTGAAGTCAGAAAAAAAAAATCCAGTCCTTACTCAAGTAATATTTAAGAGGGAAACATTCCAAGCTGCTAGATTTGCCAGTTGACCTTTAGCTGGTCAGAAGTGGAATGGCTATATCTGAACAGTGGTTTGATAGGATATTAAATCATAAGCTGCTTTTTCCTTACTGATATGGAAAGTAGCCATACAGTAACGGTCAAAGCTCCTCCTCACTACAAGACATTATTGATATCAAGATAGCATTATCAAATAATCAAATTATCAAAATAATATTTTTAAAAATCAAGATATCAACATGTTTTACCATTTTCCTTAGGTTAAGAATTGGTGATGTCTTATAATTTCTGCTTAATGACACTAGCTATTTGTTACTAGCGAGTATCCTCTTTGTAGGTACAGCATGAAGCTCAAAAATTATTATGGTTCTCTTGCTAGAACAGTGTTGGAGTGAAGTAGAAGTTTAATTCTAGAAATTTCTAGAAATTTCCCCAGTCCACAAAAAAAAAAAGAAATTACATGGTCTGGATTTTTAAGAGTTCAAACATAAGCAGTGACTCATGAAAGAAATATGAAATATTTGCAAAGTTATTGAGAAAATGATATTAAAGCAGCATGGAGAAAAGTCAGACTGCTTTTGGATAATCCAGACACATGGAAAGAAAGACTTCATGAAAGGTTACTTAAATTTTCTCCTTGCTACTTATTTTCTCCTTGCTTTCCTAACAGAGCAGCGTACTGTGTTATGAAATGACTACCAAAAAAGCCTTATTAGTTTAGACACAGAAATGACCTCAGAATCAAGTATTTCAAACAGTTTTTGCATTCCTAAATATTAAGCATTTAAAGTATTTATAGGTTTTCCTGCTGTTTCATGTCTTTATTTGAAATTCTCTCAGATAAAAATGCGCACATAACAGTGTTAAATGACATCTGACTTAGTCATGTGACGAAAAATGCTTTTGAAAATATTTAAGTCTAGATACAGTAAGATGACTAAACTCTGAAGCTTTTGTCTTCTAAAAAAAATTCCCATTACTGCCAAAGCTGGTGAAGCTCCTGTAAAGGTTACAATGGTGGAAGCACTAAGGCAGAAAAGCTTCCAGGTGCCCGCAAGCATTCTCACCACGGTGCCTTCTACCTACCTCCTGCAAATCTCCGTTCCTGCCTTCAGAAAATGGGTGGCCGTACATTCCTTGTCATATTTGCCCTTCCTCTCACAGAGCTTAACATTGGGAAACTTCCCATAAATGCATAGCAGACAAGGACAAGGAACAAATTTGTTTAGCAAGGCAGCCAGCAGGCTTACTGTACTACCTCCCCCCCCCAACATTTAAAGAATGCAACTATCTTCTCTCTTTCCTTTCCCATGTAGCTTGAGAATTACATCCAAGACAGTATGAAGAAAGAAATGGTAGAGATCCAGCAAACTGCAGTGCAGAACCAGACTGCAGTAATGATTGAAATAGGCACAAACTTACTAAATCAAACAGCTGAACAGACCCGCAAATTAACAGATGTTGAAGCACAAGTAAGTAATGAATTTCAACCTAAAAATGCTTCTGCTTCCCAAACACCTACAACTACACATTTAACATAGCTTAGTGTTACACTATTCAGTTCAACAATAAGAAGTCAATCATCATCATAATCAACAGCTCTACCCATCTTAAGGAAACAGTAGTATTTGGTAATGCATAGTTCCATCTCAAGGCCAATGTTGTCACTCAGAAGACTTCCATTACAGCAGGGTTTGAAGTATGTCTAGCATACTTCATGTTACCTTCATCTTTAAAGCTAATATACTTAAAACTACTACACTATATCCCAGCATCGGTTGGGTACTAGTATGCTTTTATACAACCCTTGTTGTATGTCTCTGTTATTATTCACCTCTCACCACCAGATCTTAGCTAAGAGAGAGTTCCTTCAAACTGCCTTTATTCCATTTACCAGGATAACTGCTTTTTTACATTTACATTTTCCTTTGTATTTTTTAAATATCCTTATCAAGAAAAATGCGGCTCTAATGAATGTTTTCACAGATGCTCTAAGTTCATTTCCAGCAAATGCACTATATTATTGTTATTTAACAGAGGGATAAAGAACCAATCAGAGATGAATGGAGAAAAAAGGAATTAGGAGGAGGCTAGTAGAAAAGTATATTCACACAGAAGTAAACTTGCAACTGCACATATTATTCTCTAAATTATTTCAAACAAAAAAAAAATTAATGGGTTTATCTTTAATTATTGCTTTAATTGAAAAGCATTAGCTACCATAAGACATTCTGTGAAATAGAGTGCAGATTTTAATATGTTATAAGGACAAGTCCAACCACAGAATCACAGAATGGTCAGGGTTGGAAGGGACCTCTGGAGATCATCTAAGTCCAACCCCCCTGCCACAGCAGGGACACCTACAGCAGTTGCACAGGACGGCGTCCAGGTGGGTTTTGAATGTCTCCAGTGTGGGAGACCCCACAACCTCTCTGGGCAGCCTGTGCCAGTGCTCTGCCACCCTCAAAGTAAAGAAGTTCCTCCTCATGTTAAGATGGAACTTCCTATGCTCAAGTTTGTGCCCATTACCTCTTGTCCTATCACTGGGCACCACTGAAAAAAGACTCTTATCTACCTGGCACCCTCCCCTTAAGTATTTATAAGTATTGATAAGATCCCCCCTCAGTCTTCTTTTCTCTAGACTAAAAAGACTTAAGTGCCTAAGCCTTTCCTCATAAGAAAGATGCTCCAATCCCCTAATCATCTTGGTAGCCCTTTGCTGGACCCTCTCCAGCAGTTCCCTATCCTTCTTGAACCGGGGAGCCCAGAACTGGACACAGTACTCCAGATGCGGTCTTACCAGGGCAGAGTAGAGGAGGAGGATGACCTCCCTCGACCTGCTGGCCACACTCTTCTTGATGCACCTCAGGATGCCATTGGCCTTCTTGGCCACCAGGGCACATTGCTGGCTCATGGTCATCCTGTTGTCCACCAGGACTCCCAGGTCCCTTTCCACAGAGCTGCTCTCCAGGAGGTCAGCCCCCAACCTGTACTGATGCAGGGGGTTATTCCTCCCCAGATGCAGTACCCTACACTTGCCCTTGTTGAATTTCATCAGGTTTCTCTCTGCCCAACTCTCCAGCCTGTCCACGTCACGCTGTATGGCGGCACAGCCTTCCAGCGTGTCAGCCATCCCTCCCAGTTTTGTGTCATCAGCAAACTTGCTGATGGTACACTCTATCCCTTCATCCAGGTCATTGATGAATAAATTGAACAGAACTGAACCCAGTAATGTAGAATGTATGTATTTGTAGTGTTGCCAACGTGGTAGGAAAATCCAGATATATAATTTGCCAAACAAATAATGAATATAGAATGCAGCACATAACATTTTATATAATGTAAACAGCATGCAAAACCTAAAATCCTTGTTAGACATTTTACTATCTGTAGCATTAATCCAATGAATTAAATTACTTTTTTTAACCCAAACCAAGCCTTTGTGAACTCTTCAATGAACTGATAGTCCATAGCTCACAGGTGTACTGAATTCAACTTTGTGACTGCATTATTCAGGAGCTCAGCATTTTGCACATGTTGAGAGAATGTATTTATTCATTCACAGTAACGTCTTTATGGAAATTATTCAATTATTTTCTGCTTAGAGGAAGAAAATCATCACTGTAACTTTCCTTCTCTGCTTCAAATTACTGGTGACTGGGTTAAGGCTTAATTAACAACATAAGGAAATTAACCAAACAATTGCTCTCTCAAGGACACTTACTTTTGGCAATAGTTTTCAATTACACTTAAGTGTGAAATCATGTCCTGAATGACTGTTTAACATGAAGGACATGAGTAATCAATTCTTCCTGCCAAGGAAAGCCAAATTCTGCTGAATTAAAAAAAGCTGTTCTGAAACAATGAGAAAATATTTCTAGAAAACTTGTAATGCAATCTGATACAAACAGAAAAGTATCTTCTATATTTCCTAATATTTGCATTCCTTCATTTAAAGATGCAAATAAATTCAGACAGTAAACAATACATATAGAAAAGGAGACATTACAATGCAAGGAATGAATCAACAAAAGTGTGGTTCACGTGATAAACACTTTAAAATATCATTTGGGATTCAGGAAAATAGCTAAGAGGAAACTATCTAGTGATTTCAGGACTGGGCCAAGATTTCAGCCAGTGAGAGATACGCAAAGTACTTTCTTTCTACACCAGACTGAGAAAACAACTCAAATTATTCTCTGAAAAACAACCATAATAGTTCCAGTAATGAAACAAGAAAATCATAACAGAGGGGAAGGTATGACAGCAAAACTAAAGTACACAGCAACTCTCAGCCATTGATCAGAAACATAGCATACTACTGAAACATTCCAAATGATATATGGTAGCATAACAACAAAATTAGTGCAACTCTGTGTATTCTTCTTCATTCTAATTCTATGAGCATTTGTGCCCAAATTATGTGTTCAAAAATATTTTTTTAATTATAGACTTAAGTAGAGATCTGCATGATTTCACAACATAAAGAAATTACAGTTTGTTTAAATGAAGTGTATTGATTTTAAAATATTTTTATAAATTTTATTTAGGTACTAAACCAGACAACCAGACTTGAACTTCAGCTTTTGGAACACTCTCTTTCAACAAACAAACTAGAAAGACAGATTTCAGATCAGACCAATGAGATAACTAAATTACAAGAAAAAAACAGGTAAGTGTGCCTATCAACCCAATAAAACGGTATCCCCTGGAGTGACTTTCTAATGGTTTTAGAAACAAATGTACTCAAGTAGGAAAATAAGGCCTTGTACAGAAGCTCCCCATACCCAGCTATGCTCACTACAATGATCATATATTATTAAAGGCCAAAAGAACCATGCAGCTTTATTCTTGTTGTGTTCCGTTTATATATCATTCTTCATTATCTAAAGTTCTCCTTTATATGAGGAACTTAAGGTTCAAACTGAAATACTTCTCAGTACTTCAGCTGTAGCCAATGCGTATTCCTCTATAGAATTATCCAGATGAAGTTATGGATTATGTAGGCTGACCCAAACTAAGCCAGGGCAACCACATCTCTAAAATTTTATTTCCATGTAGTACACAGCTATCCTAATATGCAATCATGTCATTGCCACAATTTTTTTCTAACCTGGTGAGAAAAGTCAAATACTACTTATATTCAATGTTCCTTACTAATCAATCTCTTGAAAATCAGACTGATAACCAACTATTACTCCTGTCCATTTCTGTATTCAGCTGTTGTCCAAAGCCTCATACCTTTTTTCAGCTAGTTTCGTTTTCATATCACCGGGGTCTTATTTTACTTTTGGCAATAAATAGTTCACAGAGAAACCTAAAAGCAGCAATAACAGTAAGTTTTCTCCTTCAAAGCCATGTTTTTCAATGAGAACCATATGTGCAAAGTGCTTTTTATTTTAAAAGAATTAGCTTAAAAAAAACAGGAGACATGTTTTGACATTTTTGTTCACTACTCTGCTACATTTATATAGGCTGCCTAAAGGTTTTATCTACCAGCTTAATAAAAACAAGCATCCTTATCAAATGGCAAGCAAAGTAAATACTGAATTTTAAAATGTCACTTTTTTTGTTTTGAACTCGGCAGACTTTAGACCATCCTTGTAGAACCCACATAAACACAAAAGCATTATTGCTTACTGAACAAAAGACAATCTGACATCGAGCTAATCTGCTTGAAATATAACTATAAGGTTCAGGATTTTTTTTTCAGTAACAGTAATGAATTTTAGGTGAACTTCTCCCTTCTGGCCATGCCCCTTTTAACATCAGCTTTCTCAAAGTCTGCATCAGAACAATTACCAATGAAATAGTTTTCTAGCCAGTCACGTCAGCCCCAGACATGGAGATGGGTAACACATCTCCAAGTAACTATTTGCACGTTTCCCTGTCTTAACACCATAACATTCGTTAAAGTATATATTTTATTATAATTATAGGTCTTTTGAAAAATTCATAGGTTCATCTTTAAATAAGTTTCATATTTTAATAGGGTAAAAACATAAAATCTTTCATTATTATGCCTAACCTGTAAGAGAATGGTATTCAAGACACTTCACAGTCATGCTTAATGGTTAACTTTAGGTCCACATCCTTTTTATACTTTCTGTACTACTAGCACTACTGTTCTTTTTTCAGGACCAAACTATATCTTTCCTTTCATAATGTTGAATTATCAGACACCCAATTGTTGCACTTTAAAAGCCTGCGATACAGACTATATCGATACTATATACTCAATAATGTTGTCTATTAATGTGCTAATTACTTATGTAATAAATTAAAGCATATAAATCAAACTAAACTCAGCTTTCATTTAGCTTTCTACTGCATTCATGGCATCAGAGAATGAAGTTGAGTACTTATGAAGAAAGAAACTTCTGCAACAGGCTTGATTCTCTGTACATCAGCTCATAACTGTTTTTGAAAGCCTAATTGTAAACTTTTATTTAGCTTTCTAGAAAAAAGAGTTCTGGAGATGGAAGACAAGCACACACTTCAGTTGAAGTCAATAAAAGATGAAAAAGATCAGCTTCAAGTCCTAGTAGCCAGACAGAATTCTATTATAGAAGAACTAGAAAAGCAGTTAGTTACAGCTACAGTAAACAACTCAGTTCTGCAAAAGCAGCAGCATGATCTGATGGAGACTGTTCATAACTTGCTTACTATGATATCTACACCAAACTGTAAGTAAAAGCAGACATGCTTATATCATTTAAGTGACATTCCCTAATTTGTGTACATTATTACCCATAAAGTCTTACAACCAGTTTTCTCATGCTTCTGCTTCTCAAGAAGTATAACTTTTTCGCCTTAAATTCTGCATCTGAGTTAACTAACCTATTTGTTAGGGGTCAGGGGGAACAGCCACAATATTTATGTGGTTTCTTTTCAACATTTTGCTTGTCTTCTGTGGTTTATGTTGGTTTGCCTGCCCACTTCTTCAGTGGTTCAACAAAATCCAGAGATGGCAAGTATCATTCATCTCCCATGGCATTCCTTCAACTGGCAATACACACTCCCTTGAGCATGTATCTAGGTTGAACTGCATGATGTAGGCCTGCAGCTTTTCTTCCTGGCTCGCAAAAGTTACTGCTGCCATCTCTCATTGCACATAGAGTTGATCAAAGAAAGGACAAATTACAGTGGCTATTAAAGGCAAAGGAATCAGCACTGGCCCAGGTTTTAGTGCCTATGTATGCCCCAAACAACAGAAAGCACCAGCCCAGGCAGCAGGGACTCCCAAAAGTCCCCCAGTCTTTCACTGAAGCTTCCTTGTTCATTCTAAAAATCCTTCAGCCTAACAAATTTTATAGGCAATAATCTCACCCCTAAATTCCTGACAGCCCTGCAACAAATCATAGCCACCAAGCATAGCTTCCAAATTCATGCAGATTCACATGCTCCATAAAAAAACCACACAAACCATAAACTGAAAGTTATGGCTAAACAGGATTTAAACAAATGAACAAATTCCTTACCATGAATTTCATGTCTAATATGGAACTTTGACAAATTAAGAAGGTATAGCTGTTCTGAATGAAAGAGTAAAGAATCTGACATGTTTACCTGTAAAGTTCTCAGGGCTGGAAATACACAATACACAAGAGAACCTCTAAAAAACCCATTTACAATTAAATACCAGGAAAATTTTTAAATAGTTGTCATTACAACTTAAAAGGCAGTATAGATGGACTCTGCTACATTATTGTAAGTTGGATCACAAAAAAGGAAAAGGGTGTTGGGAAGGCCTCGCTTTCAGTAGTGTCCTAAAAAATATGATGTTGTAGGTTTTTCTGAACAAAGTAAATCCCAAGTTTTTTGTCTTAATATCTGACACTATCCCCTTAAATACCATTACCAAGGCTGTACATGTTCCTGCTGATGTTATCTGCTATGCTAGTGCACAAATAAGTAAACAAGTCAAAGTCATGTTGGCTACAACACTGTTAAACCCAGAGTGGAAAAAATAATGAATGTTTGCCAAAAAGACAAAATTAGCAGGGAAAGCTTCTAAGACAGTATACAAACAATAGAGTGTGGAAAAGCAATTAAAACACTGAACGTGTTATTTTTATATTTAAAGCAAAGCACGTAAACAGGTAAATAATGAATACACAAGCTAAAAAGAACATCATAAGCAACTGTAATATAACCATGTATTTATATGACACCTAAAACTTTGTACTAACTGACTGTGCCTGTTAGATTAAATTAAAAGGGAAAATACACAGAACCAACCCCAAAAGGGTCAAATATGAAATATCAGTCAGCAGGCGAAATGCCAGGAAATTCCAACCTCCATAGTTAATAAAGAACTGGACAAAAAGATGAGCCTTAGATTGTTCTGTAAAATAAGAAGGCTTAGGCATATTAAAATGTATTTTTCACACAAATGAATTCCAGAAGGGATGTTTTCTTAGTGGATTGGGCTGAGCTACCAAGCTTCAGCTTGGTACATACAAAGTTGTTCCTGCTCAGCACAGGGGCAAAAAACCTAGCTAAAACTTTGTAAGAGCTCTTATTCCAATCAGCTGTATTATAAAATATTTCAAAACTCTTATGTTAGATTTCACAATACTAGAGTACTGGCCAAAGGTCATTATTAATATAATTAACTTCTAGTTAGATACGTTTGACACAGTAGTTGATGCATGCAGAGGTTGTAATGCATGTAGGAGTCCAGTGAAGGCAATGAAGGGAAGCAGAAACTGTTCAGCTGAACGAGATGCTATATCCTAGGTTTTCTTATTCAACATATTCATAAGTGTCAGCACTTTTCAACCTATCTCATATTAGAATAATGTCTCTAAATAACATAAAGTAACACCACACATAATTAATACCTTGATCTGTCATTTCTTTCAGGATCAGGCATATTTTTCAAAACTGCAAAGCTTTAAGCTGATCGCATCATTAATTGCTTCTCAGTAACTTTTATTCATCTCCTCTAATGCTGTCAATTTCTATTGTATTTTTAGCAGCTAAGAACAACTTCATCGCTAAAGAGGAGCAAATCAGCTTCAAAGACTGTGCTGAAGCTTTCAAATCTGGACTGACAACAAGCGGAATCTACACTTTAACAGTTCCAAACACTGCACAAGAAAAGAAGGTAGGATGGCTATAAAGCGCTACCTAGGCATACTGTGTGTTAAAAAGTTATTTGATCTGGTAAATATGCTATTTTAATGGCTAGTCAATAGTGGAGTTTATTACATACCATGGTTTTTTTTTATGAGCATTTCATCACTTGTAGATCTGAGTATCTCACAGGAAGAAGAAAGTCCTTCAGGTGAAATCTTGGCTCCATTGAAATGAATGAGCATTTTGTTCACTTCAGCACGCCTGAATTTCATTCTTTGTTTCCACATAATTGACACAATTAAAGCAACATAGTACTGTAATTTCTTTATAAAATCTCTAACTCCAACACAATTGCTTTGCATGATCAGCAATCTCCTGTCTTGTCTAAGTTCTTAGTTCCTTCATATGCTCAAGTCCCTTCAGGTGGCAAAAGGAGGTAAAATCAGGGGCATGGAACAGCACTCATGGATGCGTACTCATGTAAGCACTCTACTAATACTGGACTCATATATGGGTTCCAGTTCTTTGTTATGCAGAGTTTTAAGAGCATTTGCGTACCAATTAGATTAGCAATTAGATCAGCACAACTGACAGTGGGTAGCAGAGGACTTTCCTAGAAAATACTGCACTGATTTAAATAAAAGGTGACAGTTTGCAGTGGTTTCACTAGATCAGTTTAAATCCCTCTGTGGATATTTTTTTCCCGTATGTGTTTAACGGAAATGAACTTCAGTGTAAATTTAAGTTAAAGCAATACACCATACCTCTATAGAAGAGGCCTTGAGCTAAAAACAGTACTCAGTGGATGAAACACTGGATACCTGACAGAGATGCTCCATCTACTTAAGTAAATAAAATGGTAAAGCTTCTGATAGTATAATTCAGTTGAAACAATCAATAAAATCTGAAAGGGAGAAAAGTCCTGTGAGGATAAAGAACCAAAAACTGCAGCGAGCATTCTGAGGAGTGGGGTTCGAATGGTGAACGTTTGTTTAAAACTTTTCAGACACAGCAGGCTGAGGAGGCTAAGGGACACTTGAATGTAAACAAAAATGCTTAATATATTTGTTAGAAAATTATTTAGTGTTTTTCTAATGTTTTTATTTTATAATTTCACATTATAGACATTTCCTTACAAAAATGGAAGTATTTTATGGAATTCCTAAGGCTCTACTTTATTATATCAGAAATACTTGGGGAAAAAAAAAGCTCTCAGAAAGTGTACAAAAGCTGAGAAAAATGAGGGCACATGTGGAAAAGCAATTGGTAAAACTCTGACAAAGCATTTTTTCCCCAAGTTTTGATAGCAAAGGTTTAGAAATTAAGTTCACCAGTGACTAGTCTTTGAAGTGCCAGAACTTCATCTAGCCCAAGCCAGACTTTGTGATCTTTACCCTTACAAAGCTCTCAACTAAAGGAAATAAGCAATTTGTTTGGGTAAGATCTATAAAATACAATACATAAACCCTGGAATTTTTGCAGATATCATCTAGAGAAATGATGATGTCTGCAGTCTGCTTCTCTTAAAAAAAAGGAGGCTGTTTTTCCTTTGGAATAGTCTAGTCTATATTCAATACATCTGTTTCACAGGAAAATTAGTTACATAAGATGCAATAAAGTGTTGTATTACACATGAAGCACATTGGTATTTAAATAGCAAAGTTACCTACAATCACAATTTTAAATGCTAAAGGAGATGCAAGCTACTGCATCTCTAAAGTAGTAGATTGCATCAGTCTGTTGGACATCTCGGGAAGGGTTACATTCCTTGAATCTCTGAATATTCCTTGTCTCAAGCTTATACCTTTGGTTTTAATTTTGCTATCAAATATAATATACAGAGCATGCACATTTTCTAAAAGCAGACACGAGTGCATGCCATGTTACAGAATGAAAATTTCTGTCATAAACTTTAACGCTGCATTTTCAAAGCTATAAATGTTTAGGAAATTTATATGATCTGAGAAGCCAGAACAATGCACATTTCTACAAAACTAAAACCTACCAAAATATTCTATCCCCGAAGCAAAAGAACAATCACAAATTTCCTAGACTGTAAAACATTAAATGCTTTACATTTGAACATGGAGGCTTAAAACACTTAACAAAAATACCCATTTTGGTAATTGACTAGGTTAAAAAAAGTAGTTAAAATGTTATAATTAAATTAAATTAGTAATTTATTGGATAATATTAAAGACTTTTATTCTGCCCACTTCAGATAGAATGAAAAAGACATTTAAAAAGTCAATGAAGGTTTTACTTACTGTATGACATGAAGAATAAAAGACTAAAAAGTTCTAACCTGATGCAGATTTTTTATACAAATACAAATGCATAAGAGGAGTTGTCAAGGGAAGTGAAGGTTTAGGGATAATCAACACGTTACACCATTTTCAACTGTTTATGATGTGGATGGCCACTCGGACCAGGAAACAGAATGACCTTTTTTATTTGCCAAAAGTGCTGCACTGCTGTTTATGTTTTTGTCTTTTCCTCTTGTAACACCTTCTGACCTCCCAGCAGGCTTATAAACAACTTCTGTGTAATCTGTAACTTATCCCACTTTACTAATTTGTCTCCCATCATAATCCAAAACTAAAGAATTGCATACGAGAGCTGAGAGGAAAACAATTATTTCATTCCATTAATATTTTCAAGCTTTCAAGCTTTCCTGTTCTGCACCAGGACAAAAGCTAAGTCCTTTTAAAAACACTGAGGAAAAACAGCAAGGGACTGCTGACACAAGGAAAAATGGCAGAGGCAAACCCGTGAAAAGTCAATAGCTTCATGTTTACAGCAGTCATCCGAACCAATTAACCTCCAGGTCTTAACCATGCAGAATAGTTGGGTCTCGATGACCCTAATATTTTAGCTCAACTGTTACCACAACTATTACCAACATATTAGCCCAAGTCTTCAAACAGTGGCTGAAGCAGTGGCTAAGGTCTTCCCTATTTCCACCCCTGTTGAGCTGAATTTTCGTCCCAGAACCGACACACATTCCAAGCCAAGGCCTTTTTAACCAAAACTTTCTTGCAGAAAGTGATTTGGGCAAGTTTGAATTTACCAACAAAACAGTTTTGCATAACTTTCCTAGAAAGTGATCATCCATATAACTAGCTTGTCATTTCAAAAGCAGTCCATGCCATGGACTTGATGCCTAAAATACACACACACAAATTGCTTCCAACCCCAAGCATTAAAAAGGAGCATATATGTAGCTTCTCCGATACAGCAAGAAGCCAGATGAGGGTTTTTTTGGTAAATTTTGGAAGTCTCATCATCTGTCTTTTTCATTGGTAACTGGTATTATGTTATAATTACATTAAAATCCATGCATGCAGTTATTTTTTCCACAACAAGGAAAGTAAGACTGCAATTCTTATCTAGTCACATCTCTAGGAGCTAGAGATAGCAGAATACAAAATCATTGAGCATCATGATCCAAAAGTGTTCAGACAACAGCCAAAAGTGATGCAAAGAGACACTGCACAGATGTGGCAACCACACTTGCTTTGGTATAAAAACTGGAGTGGATCTTCAACAAGGGCAAGTGTAGGGTACTGCATCTGGGGAGGAATAACCCCATGCATCAGTACAGGTTGGGGGCTGACCTCCTGGAGAGCAGCTCTGTGGAAAGGGACCTGGGAGTCCTGGTGGACAACAGGATGGCCATGAGCCAGCAATGTGCCCTGGTGGCCAAGAAGGCCAATGCCATCCTGGGGTGTATCAAGAAGAGTGTGGCCAGCAGGTCGAGGGAGGTCATCCTCCCCCTCTACTCTGCCCTGGTGAGGCCGCATCTGGAGTACTGTGTCCAGTTCTGGGCTCCCCGGTTCAAGAAGGATAGGGAACTGCTGGAGAGGGTCCAGCAAAGGGCTACCAAGATGATTAGGGGATTGGAGCATCTTTCTTATGAGGAAAGGCTTAGGCACTTAAGTCTTTTTAGTCTAGAGAAAAGAAGACTGTGGGGGGATCTTATCAATACTTATAAATACTTAAAGGGAGGGTGCCAGGTAGATGAGAAGAGTCTTTTTTCAGTGGTGCCCAGTGATAGGACAAGAGGTAACAGGCACAAACTTGAGCATAGGAAGTTCCATCTTAGCATGAGGAGGAACTTCTTTACTCTGAGGGTGGCAGAGCACTGGCACAGGCTGCCCAGAGAGGTTGTGGAGTCTCCCACACTGGAGACATTCAAAACCCGCCTGGACGCCGTCCTGTGCAACTGCTGTAGGTGTCCCTGCTGTGGCAGGGGGGTTGGGCTAGATGATCTCCAGAGGTCCCTTCCAACCCTGACCATTCTGTGGTTCTGTGATTCATCCTGATAACTCAGCCGGAGCCTTACCATTCAGAAAGGAGGTCTGAAAACACTTGTACCCCAAATATCCTAATGTACAAGAAAAAAGAAGAAAAATTACTTGCTCTGAATGTCAACTTCCTAGACAGTGAAGACATCAAATTGACTGATCACAGCTTACGCGCTTATCATCGTTGGAAAGGGGACTACTTCTGGTTACATGCATATTACAGTATATTCAAAAATACTGATCTTTAGCTGAAGGTGAAAAATATAAACAGCTGACCTTAGCTCTCACAGTGCTACAGCTGCTAGAACTGTAAGTACTGAAACAGTTCACAAGATAAATCAAATATTCCCCCTGCCAATTTGTTGTAATTTGAGAGGCTAATCTCTTTATTCTTTTTGGCATCTGTTTGAAGACTCCTGCTGCCTGCCTAATCTTGGTATCTATTTTTACTAGTTTTATGAAATGTTACATTTCTTCCTTTTGAATATAAAACCTAGGCTAGGCTGAAAGGTCAGAAGAGTTCTGTTCTAGTAATGAGTGTTCGAGAAAGCCTCATATGCATATCATTTTACTGAAGAATGAAGATTTTTTAAAAGAAGAATTTATAGTCCAAATAAATGCTTCTTCTCCCCTCATCTTTCACATACATCATGAAGAAATTGTTGCCTCTGCAGACTGACACAGCAATTTATTGTGTTATTTTAAACTAAGCAAATCCTTTCCTTAATCTTCATTTTACTGAATAGCCTATCTCCATCCTTAAAATTACTTACGAATATACATCATTCACTTAAGTATTTTTAGTAAAAAGTAATTAAAATAGATCAACTTATTTAATTAATTTTCTTTCTGTAATCTTTACTACCAGTTTTCTTCATTGACTTTATTTTTTCCCAAATTAAAAAACAAGTGTGCATGTAAATTTGAAGTTCCTAGTTTTACGGTAAATGTTTTCATCTTGTTTAGTCAGAGAATTGATTTCTAGGGAAATGATCTGGAAAGCAAAGGAATGATTTCATGAGCAAAGCTGCACGTGTCGGGGCTTGAAAGACAGGGTTCTGGATTGCCAGTCAAGCCTGAAAGCACAACATTACATCACTGTATGATGCTTACTTAATAGGTGGTAAAAAACATTTTCACTTTTTAGCTAGTTCCAGGGGGCAAGTGTGCAACCATAAAGTACAGCAGATAGAAACCGTACACTGAAATCTCAAACAGCAATAACCTTCTCATCTTTTAAAACAGTTACTATGACACTAGAAGGAGATGACATAACCAGTACATTCCCTTTGCCCGTGCCACACTTTCCACCCAAGAAAGAAAAGGATTTCCCTCTCCAAGGCCATAAAACTGGCATCTTTTAGAAGCACTTACAGATGATTGACATGAAATTTTTTGGTGTGGAAAAATTATATTCCCAAATTTACATAACCTTTATAAAATCTTTACTGGTAAGAAAAATCTACATGAGATTTTTATGGACCTCTTCAATTTCTTATTATGTGTTTCAGTTCCTGCTAAATTGTTTCTCCCTTTGGGAACAAATTTGCAGTACTCCAGCATTTATCCCAAAGAGTCTATAGCTTAAAGGTCCCCTTCCAACCTAGACGATTCTATGATTCTATAGTGTCTATAAAAGCTACTTGTCTTACCATTTACATACAAAATAGACACTGGCCATAACAGGAATATTTTGTGTTGGCTGTAACAGGAATATTTTATGTAAGACATTCAGAGTCATTCCCTCTTTGAGAATATTTTAATCTCATTAGAACTAAATAAAGTGCTATTTTAAGGCATTTATATCTTCAAAGTAATAATTCCAGCTGAATTAAAATTTAGATGATGGGCATCAAGGAAATTGCATGTAACATTCAAAAACATCAATTAACATCTACAATAGCAGTATGAGACTGGACCAGTGGCCCATGTAAATTAATTCCCGGCCTCCCTCCAGAAGTAGTTAAAAACTACATGTTTCAGAGAAAGGTGAAACAGTTCTATTTTCAGCCTGGCTGCTTATACGGTTCTTTCAGTGGGGTGAAGCTTCAGAGTCAACAACTTTCTCTACAACCAGTGATATTTAACCACCATTAAATCAGCATTTTAACTTGTAGCAATGCTTAATAAAGGTATCTGCACCTGCTTTAGCCCATCCCTAGTATCCCTCTTCATAGTTTCCTGTGAAAATTTATTTTCACATCTGCATTGCACATCACACGAGTTAGCTTTCTAAAACAGATTGATCATCTTTTACAATACCTTATCTTCAGCCTTTCCTTTCCAAGACATTTTTTATTTTTACTAAATTGAATTTATATACTATTACCAAATCTTTACCACTCATTAAATACAGAGGTTAGTAAAAACAATCAAAAAAACAGGCTTTGAGGTGCAAGGAATTGCATGCACCAGTACAAATTAAAGTTGCTGCTTTTGATTAAATTCCATTCACGTCATACTTTAACAAGTAATCCCTAATCCAACCCTTTTCCTTATTTCTTTTATCTTTCCTAAAAATCTCCAGTTGAATGTCTCGTGATTCTCTGATGTTGAACAAAGAGTCTAGATACAACCTTAAAATACAGTGTCTGCTTTGGATTTCCAATGTGTTACAGCCTATTGAAACACTAATATGTTTTAATATTTGCAGCTCTCAGGGTTTTCTTTCCCTTCAGAAGTCTGATGCCTTTGAGTAGTATACATGCCACTGCTTGCACTATAAATACCATTTGATTTATATAGATATGTGTATAACATGCATAGAATAGACATGCACAGAAATACATGCAATCCCTAAAAGAGCCAAGTATATTGAAAACCTAGTAAGCAGCACACTTCCTAAAATGACACAAACCACTGCCACAGGACAGAAGGAAACTCTGGCTTCTCTGAAGTCATACTTTTTCAATTAATTTTGAGGATATCTAACAGTTCAAACGATTAGCAATAACTTGGTAAAATCAAAAATGATTTATAAATATTTGGAAACATCTTGTAGTCATTACTTTTTTGTTTTAGAATATAACATATTCATTGCAGTCTGTATATATAGCATGGCTTCACGATTTAACTTTCAGGTAATAGTAGTTCTACACCTAAATTTTGGGGTCAGACCATCTGAAAAGGTATTGGACAATGACAGTGGAAACAAAAACATATTTCAGATTGCTCACTTCCTGAATTTAACTCTGACAAACCATGGGAAATCTGAATAGATCTCTCAAAAAAAGCTGGAGAAGTGAAAACATCTTTCAGGAAAAAATATTTCATCAGGCAACTCACAAAAATATCAGTGCAAGAGGGAAGTATAGATTCAGAAGCCACATTCCTTTTTTTCTTCCTTTAACACCAGCTATCAGCTATTTTTAAAGTGTTATTTGTATTCTGTTAAGTGTGATATATACTGAGGAAACACATTTATTTGTTGACAACCACAACTGATTTGTGTGAAAGCTATGAAAAACAGCAGTGTTAGGTTAATACGCATTTTGCACTTGAACAATTTCAAACATGCCACTACGTACAGGAGGGACTACACTTTATTAGGGAGTGTAGTCATAGGATGAGGAGTAACAGATTTAAACTGAAAGAGGGTAGATCTAGATTAGACATTAGGAAGAAATTTTTCACTCTGAGGGTGGTGAGGCACTGGCACAGGTTGCCCAGGGAAGCTGTGGATGCCCCATCCCTGGAATTGTTGAAGGCCAGGCTGGATGGGGCTTTGAGCAACCTGGTCTGGTGGAAGGTGTCCCTGCCCATGGCAGGGGGTTGAACTAGATGATCTTGAAGGCCCCTTCCAACCCAAACTATTCTATGATTCTGTGAAATAGAATTATGCAAAGTACATGCTTTGTATTTTTTGTTTTCCCATGACTCCATGCACTTATGCTGCTATATGTTTACTCTGGTAGGCCTACTGTGACATGGAAACTGGTGGAGGCGGTTGGACTGTTATTCAGAGACGTGAAGATGGCAGCGTGGACTTTCACCGGACATGGAAAGAGTACAAGATGGTAAACAATGTTTTCTGAAGCCTTAATATCAGTTATTATTAACTGAAATCTGATATAATAAAATTATATTATTTCATCCTTAGAATGTAAGCAGGTTTTAGAAGTTGTCTTTGTCCTTAGATGTTCATTTAGGAATGCCAGAGTAGTATGAGTTGTTTGCCCAAGCAGACTTGCAAGTGTGATGTTTGTTTTTAAAGAGAAAACTCACTTTTCGTTAATCAACTGTTCCATGATATGTCCAAATTTTTTGAGTTATTTATATTTGTGTTTCTAGTGGCAACAGTAGAAACTGTTTCAAATCTACTAAGTAATATTAATTCACTATTTCAGATTCCTGAGTTTGTCTTTGCTGAAATTAACTTTTTGAAATATTACAGATCTATGACCCTCACAGAGACAGTAAAATTCTTAGTTGACAGATTGAAAACTATTAAACTTAAAAACTGATAAAGTTATCATTTCAAACTGAAAGGAAAAACAAAACAAAGCTATTTAAATATACAATTTGAATTACAGGGATTTGGTGATCCTGCTGGGGAGTACTGGCTGGGAAATGAGTTTGTTTCTCAACTGACTAATCAGAAGCGTTACGTTCTTAAAATACACCTGAAAGACTGGGAAGGAAATGAGGCGTATTCACTGTATGACCACTTCTCTCTAGCAAATGAGGAACTAAAATACAGGTAAGCAGAAAAATCAGGTCTGAATAAAAAAAGATCTGATAATCATCATTCTAGACTGTGTAGATAAATTACCTTATTTCATACAAGTTATGATGTTTTTTTTCAGTTCACACAGAAAATAATGTTTGCTCCATTTTTCAGCTATTGCTTAAAACAGTCTTAATACTTTTTTTTTCCCCAATGGAGACAATGTATATTTTGCTAGTGCACACTGGGTGAGAGTAACACACAAGATGATGTGATATATGATACACTTGTCAATATCACAGACGGCAGTGCAAATATTCAGAGCAATAGGAACCTGTCTGCAGTTGCTATCAAATCCTGATTCCAGGGAATAGATAGATACATTCCTAGAAGGTGGATGACTAAGATGAACAGTAGTACAAGGAGATTTTCCACTTAAGTCTTAAGTGGCTACTAGGAGCTGTACTGTCATCATGAAGGGCACACTGAGGTAACGCTGTCTTCTTCCGTCACCCACTGGATTGGATTCTCAAAGAATAACGATTCTACCTGTGAAAATGAAGCTAATAGCAAATGTCCAGTCTCACCCCCTACAAACTTGTCAATTTAAACACCAGAGTTTAATAGACCTATTAGTTATGCTCCCATCATTCTGTAAAATGTAAAGCTTCACAACTTCTTCTTACATATTTGGTTAAAATAGGAAATAACATGTGTTTTAAATACATACTTTATATATAAATAAATAGTGTGATAGTATTATACATTTTAAGTAGTATCAGTGTTCTACATTTTGAAACAGTATCAGTCACAGCTGAAATGTATGGGCAGTTCATACTTCATTCTCCAGTTTCTCTGTAAAAGCAGTAGATGTTGTTTGATTGGTTATAGAAGAAACTAGAGACTCTACAGTGTAACAGATGCTTTCCTACTACATAGTTCAGGAAACGTTTCTTTATAAGAATCTTACAGATTCCTGGAGCTTTAGGTGACTGGACAGAAAAATTACCTAAATTTAGATTAATTTCTCCAAGATTTCTAGCAGCTATTTGTTGTAAACAAAGTCAACCTGACACTTGAGAGAACTGATGCTGTTCACAGAATGGGTTGGAAGGGATGCTCAGAGATCATCTAGTCCAACCCCACTGCTAAAGCAGATTGCACAGGATCACATCCACAGGGGTTTTGAATATCTCCAGAGAAGGAGACTCCACAGCCTCTCTGGGCAGCCAGTCACGTGCTCTGTCATGCTCGAAGTAAAGAAGTTTTCCCTCATGTTCAGATGGAATTGCCTGTGTTCCAGTTTGTGCCCGTTGCCCCTTCTCCTGTCACTGGGCACCACTGAAAAGAATCTGGCCCTATCCTCTTGACACCCGCCCTTTAGATATTGATAAGCATTGATGAGATCCCCTCTCAGTCTTCTCTGCTCCAGGCTAAACAGACCTGGGTCTCTCAGCCTTTCCTCATAAGAGAGATGCTCTCTGTTACTTCAACTCAAGTCTTATATGCAAAGCAATCCAAAACTATCAGCATCTCCCTCCCCCAAAACATTAGATCTCAACGCCTTAGTAGTATACAGTTGTCTCAACTCCAAAGCAAATATTTTTTCATCTGGAAACAGTCAGAATCTACAGCGGAGATTTTTTTAAAGTAATGCTTTAAAATACTTATAAAGGCAACCTTTGCAAAATGGGTCATTCCCCTTGTCCACTTACAATATTAAAAAATAATTACTGAAAACTAAGATGGTTGTCTGTAAATAGATACTTTATTTTAAAATGCAACCAAACATGGAATGCATCATAGAATGCAGTGGATTACAGAAGATATTTAACATGAAAGAAAAAAAAAATCTAAGAAAGTATTGAGTTAAGAGTAACTTTCATTACATTAAAAACTTTAATACATTCTGAATGCTGGAAAGATTATCAGTTGGGTCATAAAACTAAAATTTCATAGATTCATAGAGAAACTGAGATCAGAATGGACTTCATTTGAGCCAAACTTCCTGATCTCAAAGCTATGCGGTCAGGCCATATTTCTCAGGGCTTTATCCAGTTGGGTCTTGATAACCTCCAAAGGCGGAGACTGCACAACCTGTTCCACTGCTTGTCTGTCCTCATGGTGAAAAAGGTTTTCCTGATATCCAGTCAGAACTTCTCATTTCAATTTATAAATATTGCTTCTCAGCTTCTTTTAATAATTGAATAATAAAAAAAAGAAAATTCTCTGCTCACATTAGACTTCAAGCGATATTTGAAAATCAAGCCTAGGCTCATACATTATACTTGGAACCTTTAATACCATTTATGTTAGAAATTGGCTTACAGAAATTTGAACTCACCTTAAGAAAAAATAGAATATTTAACTTTTTGAAAGAGATTTTTGAGAAAATCTGTAATGAACTGATCTTTTGAAACCTAAGTGAATAAAAATTTCATTCGTTCTTAATACTTTCAAATGGGGAATAAAATTGGGTTAAAATAATCTGTTAAACTACCAAAAGACAACTTCTGTCATAAGCAGAGAATTACATGCAAGACAAGGACCGATCCATGGCCAAGTTAGTTCTCCTCTGAGTCAGATCATATCCTTAAACAAACAGAATACCTCTGAGAAGGATGAGCTATTTGATACAGAAATGCAATCACCAAAGAGATACTGTAGGAGGAGAGGGTTTAAGTTCTTCCAATTCGACATAACACAGTAATAACTGTGTAATTGCCTCCCCCGTTCTGTGCTCTATGTCTCTCCTCTCTGAGATTTCATTTGCACCTCTGTAAGCAGACCCAAACAGTAGCAGCCTCACTGAAAGCTTACCTTGCCAGGAAATTGAAGCAAACTTAAATACCTATATTTTGTTTAATCTTTATCAATGAACTGGATGAGGGGATGAAGTGCACTCTCAGTGAGATTGCAGACAACACCAAGTTGGGCGGGAATGTTGATCTGCTTAAGGGTAGGAAGGCTCTACAGAGGGATCTGGACAGGCTGGATCCATGGGCTGAGGCCAACGGTATGAGGTTCAACGAGACCAAGTGCCAGGCCCTGCACTTGTGTCACAACAACCCCATGCAGCGCTACAGGCTTGGGGAAGAGTACCTGGAAAGCTGCCTGGCAGAAAAGGATCTGGGGGTGTTGGTGGACAGCCGGCTGAATATGAGCCAGCAGTGTGCCCAAGTGGCCAAAAAGGCCAATGGCATCCTGGCTTATATCTGGAATAATGTGGCCAGCGGAACTAGGAAGGTGATCATCCCCCTGTACTTGGCACTGGTGAGGCCCCATCTCGAATACTGTGTTCAGTTTTGGGCCCCTCACTACAAGAAAGACATTGAGGTGCTGGAGCGTGTCCAGAGAAGGGCAATGAAGCTGGTGAGGGGTCTGGAGCAAAAGT
Source organism: Pluvialis apricaria (assembly GCA_017639485.1). Lineage (NCBI taxonomy): Eukaryota > Metazoa > Chordata > Aves > Charadriiformes > Charadriidae > Pluvialis > Pluvialis apricaria. The sequence continues at coordinate 103,768,902 of CM030009.1, forward strand.
CTTATGAGGAGCAGCTGAGGGAACTGGGGTTGTTTAGCCTGGAGAAAAGGAGGCTGAGGGGAGACCTTATCGCTCTCTACAACTACCTGGAAGGAGGCTGTAGAGAGGTGGTGGTCAGTCTCTTCTCCCAAGTAACAAGTGATAGGACAAGAGGAAACAGCCTTAAGCTGCACCGGGGGAGGTTTAGATTGAGTATTAGGAAAAATTTCTTCACTGAAAGGGTTGTCAAACATTGGAACAGGCTGCCCAGGGAAGTGGTGGAATCAGCATCCCTGGAGATATTTAAAAGATTCGTAGACGTGGTGCTTAGGGACGTGGTTTAGTGGTGGTTTTGGCAGTGTTAGGTTAACAGTTGGGCTGAATCATCTTAAGGGTCTTTTCCAACCTAAATGATTCTATGTTCTATTAACACTAATAAATCTGTGAAGGATGTGAAAAGGAAGAGTATTTAGGAAAGGGAAATATTGAGAAACTCCTAAAATATCAGTTACTAGTTGGTAATTAGTAGTCCAGGTAATGCAGTTATCTCTTATAGATGCAAAGTTGTAATACTACATTGCCATGTTGTGCTAACAGCAAAATAGGAATAAAAAAAAGGTTTGGTTTAAACTTTTGAACTCAATTAAAAAAAATAATTGCACACAATCTACTTACAGTATTAAGAAATGGATGATATATATGAAAAATTCCAGGAGTTATTATCTATCTGCTCTCATTTTCTTCTAACATGACATGAACAAAACAGTCATCTCTACAAATGTGGAGGCTGTTCATTGGAATATTGTGCTGACCATTTCCACTCATATGAAAACATTATGCTGCAAAACAGCTTACAACAGTACATTCGCCAGAAGAGAACTGAACTATTTGAACAGGATATTTATTGCAAACTATTCCATCATTATTTTGCAGACCAACTACCATTAACTTCCACATAATAATTGTTTTTCCATTCTTCACCTCTACAGGATCTACCTTAAAGGACTTACTGGGACAGCGGGCAAAATAAGTAGTATAAGCCAACCAGGAAATGATTTTAGCACAAAGGATGCAGACAATGACAAATGTATTTGCAAATGTTCACAAATGCTAACAGGAGGTAGGAATGTTTTTTTGTTTCTCAGTCTTCCTATTTTTATTGGCACTGGAATTGTCTGTGAGATAAATAGTAATGATTTTGACTTAGTGAATTTTGACTATTGAAGAAGTCCAAAACTCACTGATAGAAATGCTAGTATGGTGACTCCAAATGAAATATTTTATCATTGGACAAAGGCTAGTTAAAGTAAAATGAGAGAAGTTAAAACTGGAGAAAAAAACCCAGTTTCTCAAATTGAAGTACAAGAAAGTTTGTAATTGTGGAAGTAAACAGAGTGACAGCAGATTCTTCCAAGGAATGAGATAACATAGCCTCAGAGATCAAAACACTTAACCCCCCCCAAAAAACTTGTTTTACAGATTCACTTGGTCAGTGAAATGTGTCCTGATTCTTTAGGCACAAACCAATTTCCTAACTATCCAGAGAAGAAAAGCCCCAAAGCTGCTGTATACTGTATATGCTGCAGAAGGGTACATAAATTTAATTCCACATTTCAATATAATTATGAAATGGCAATATATAAATTTAAGATACACCACAAATATGAGACATCTACATTTTTCTAATGATTGTTCCCTAGTTATTGGAGTTTTAGGTGGTATTTTTAGCTGGAACCACAAAAGCCATTCTATGATTTGTCAATCTAGAATTCCACATTCTGAAATGTAAACAAACTGCTTTGTAAATTTGACTTCTCTTCCTGTTATCTCTTAAGCAATGGTTTGTTTCCCTATAGCACAAGTTGCAAGACAAAAGACAGCTTCAGTTTATCCAAAAGGATAATTGGATTACTGCCCTGCAAAACAGAACACACACATTATCGCCATCATAACAGAAGTATAATAATATTATCTTATTAATAAAAATAAATTTTCCTTATGACCCACTAGCAGGCCAGGACCACAAGGGTACAAGTTTGGGTTGCTTTTTTCTCCTTTTCCTTCTTACCAAGTTTCAGCACAGGGGTTTTGAACTAATCTGTTTGTTCTCTGTGTAGATAACTGAACTAATCCTCTAAAAACAATTAAGAAAGGAGTTTAAATCTGTGAAGAATAGGAATTTACCAAAGAGTGGATAAAAAACAAAGACAACTCAATATTGTTATAGTTAAAGTCAAGTTCTGCCCTGAAACTGTCAACAATGTTTGATTTCAATAATAAATTAAGCATGATTAAAGGCCTTCGCCTCTCAATTTTAAACTACTATGTGTTACATAAGATTCAAGAATATGTAGTGAATACATAAATACATTTCCTTGCTGAGTTTGAGGGACATATTTTATACCGACACCTCCAAATCATAAGAATGAAATCCTGGTTTTAGATTTCTTTTTCATTTCAGGACAAAGTGTCATTATATACTATTATGAAAATTACTTGTGCTGGTATTTGCTGATGTTTTTCTTTGTTTTCTGTCTTGCAGGATGGTGGTTTGATGCATGTGGTCCTTCTAACCTCAATGGAATGTATTATCCATTACGACAGAACAACAACAAATTCAACGGTATCAAGTGGTACTACTGGAAAGGCTCGGGATACTCACTCAAAGCCACGACTATGATGATTCGACCAGCAGATTTCTAAATGCTTTTGCATTATGTGAATTACGTATTGTATAGTCTTCAAAGACTTCATTTGCTGAGCATATAAACACACATCTGCAACTTGTCTCATTTTCAAGCCCAGAAAACATGCGCTAGTGCTCTGAAGGGATCACTTCAGTACAATTCCTGAATTGCAACAGCCTTGATCAGCTAAAGCTCATACTATTCAACCAGACACAAAGTCTAAAGCATCAACCTGGTATAACAGTGATTTGGCCAAATGACTGAATAAAAAGAACGTCCAAGAAACTGTCAGACAACTTAAGGACTCTGTTTTACTGATCATTTATGTTATGTATGTGTTAGTAAATAACTGGAACTGTGAAAAATACCTAAAATAGTTTTAGAAATATGCATTTTGCCTCATCACTGAACTTTAAACATTACTCTAATATAAAACACTTAACTAGATCTAGAACTATTTATCTCTGTGTCATGTTTGCCTTTTATGTACATAAAAAAATACTGTCCTGTAATTAGCTCAATACTGTAGTTAAAGAATACATTCTTTCCCACCATAGTCTCCTAAACAGTTTCTTACACTTATTCAGGGATTTCTTCCAATAGCCTGTATTACTTTATTTAACAGAGGACAAATAGCATTTAAGTACTTTGCATTTATTCTTGGGAAATACCGTGTACAAAAATCACCATTTCTTTCAGTTTGTACTTATTACAGTCACTGTCTTCAAGTTACAAAAATCCCTGCAAATTACAATATAGTATGTGTTTCTTTATATTTTTATGAAGATTGCACTTTTTTCCTTTCCTTGTCATTTACGTGTAAAATAACTGATCAGTATTTTACAAACCGAGACAATGGCATTAACACCAAATGTCCAGTTGTCTATGACAATCAGTTATCACCTGGTGCTGTAGTACATCTATACATTTTGTAAAAATAACCTAACTGAAAAACATATACATATCCTTTGTTACAATTAAATTTAGGCTCATACAAATTACTACATTTTAAAAACAGGAAAAAAAATCTGAACATTATCTAAGGTCATACTGTTGGGTTTTTTTCAGCAAGGTTATGACTTCGCCCTAGAAATTCTCTGTAGGTAGGCCCTCAGTGTATGACACAATGTGAATAAATTACTCTACTGGGTGATTTTTGCTTTTTAAATCTTTTTATTATTGTGTGTTTTAAAATTGTGTACTATACATATGCAGTTCAGATTGAGAAGATATTCCTTCATAAATCACACAAAATAATTGTGTACAGATTTTTCCCCAAATTAACTTTAGGTTTTAATTCTCATGCTTAGTCTTTGCCTTAAAGTAATAATTTTGTAAATTTTTAATTTCAGCAGGTGACTGAATTAGTTACAAGACAAGAACATATCTCATACCAAAACAAAACCCCCAGACACAACATTTCTGGAGGCTTACTTAACAAGAGGTATTGTATCTTGGAAGCAGTGAATGATTTTGAGAAAGATGGAAGAAAACTCTTCATTTCATACTGACAATCATTAAAGCTGCTGTCAGAGTACCCCACCATTCATACCACCTCCATTTCTTCACTGAAAATATGTCAGCATTACTAAAGGGTAGCAGAGACAAAAAATACTTCTAATATTACTTCATGATCTGATTTTAAATAACCCTAATGACTGTAAATTAACAGTCTTCAGATGAAGAGTTGCATAAAATAATCTGAATGTATTTAAGATTACTGTTTAAGTGTTTTGTTGTTTCTCCTAGCAAACTTGTAAGGATAAACATATCCCAAACTAAAAAAATACTTCACAAAATTACTTTTATGAATTTCTAAGAAATGTCTTAAAAAGCAGGTCTAGCAGAGGGCCACCAAACTAGTAAAGGAGCTAGACATACCAAGAAGCATGCGACAGCAAGAGAAGCACTCAGCCTACCAAGAGAGGCCGAGAGCGCTGGACTTTTTCAGCCTGGAGAAGCGAAGGGGAACGGGAGACCTTACTGCTGTCCACAGCTGCCTGATCAAGGACACACTGAAGACAGAGCCAGGCCCTTCTTGGAGGTGCACAGCAATAGGACAAGAGACAGGGACAAGCAGCAGCAAACACAAGTTCAAATTGGGGAAATTGGATTTTCTTTTTAATTTATTCATTTATTACTATGAGGGTGGACTGGACAAATCCCTTGGAGCAGAGCGTTGGACTAGACAACCATCAGCAGTCCCTTTCTAATCTAAAATATTTTATGATTCTATGAAATTTAATAGAAATACTGAGTCTAGATTAGTTTATTTCCTGCTTCACTGCATTTAATCAGACAACTAAAGAAAATACTCCCAATATTTGAGATAGTAAGCATATCCAGCCCAATAATCTAAAATAAATAAATAAATAAAAGCTTCTTCAAAACCGTGATGGAATCTGGCATAGTATGAATGTTCAACCTGGCAAAGGAAAACAGTGCTAACTTCTGGTTGATGTTAACCTTCATTATTTTAGTAAGAAAATACTATATGACAAGAATAATTAAATATTGCATGGCTAGTTTTGATTTGTTGGAAAAAAGTCTTTATAAAGCTCAAGGCTTTTTGATGACTACTCTGGGAAAGTGATCGAAGACATTGATGTAGACATTGAATGGATCAATTGTTTAATAATATTTTTTCATTTTTTGGGAAAATGGAGTAATTTACCAACATAAATGTAAAATTTTAGAGTGAATTTATTTTTAACTGACATTTTATCTAAATGAGATTGCACAGCTTAAACTGCAAATGCCAAAATGAAGTGAGAGGAGGACATTTCAGAAGGAATGCAATAATAGGAAAAAGAAAGCTGCAACAACTGCTTTGGACTTGGTACAAACAATTAAAACGAAACAGCAAGATAACACCTTCTTTTAATTCCTTCCTGTAATCAAATAAATGGTATATAAAACTAGAATGCAGTTTCATTTTATCCAAATACTTCTTAGGAAGCAGAAAAGAAATAATAAAAGAAAGGGAATATAAACAGCATTCACAATCAAATAATAATCGTACCTCTAAAAATAAGATATCTTTTACAGTAAGAAACCAGAATGACTCAAATAGAGAATGATTGGAAAGGTGATGGAAATACCACCTTGAACACTGACTTTGTTCCTCTGCAAGAGGAGCACACTGCAAACAGAAGTGATTCAGGTTCTCAGCACAACCATAACCTCCTTCGATTTTATCTTCTCACAATCTCTCAAGCCCTCCTTTCTTCTACTTTAGGAATAAAAACTGTAAACAGTATCTGAAAAACAACTCCAGCAGGAACCACTTCCAAAGAATGCTATGTAAGTTGTTACTGATAGCATACTTAGTTATTAAACAAGGTGGTCCGAGAAGAAACAGAAAACTAAGAACCGCTTAATCTGAAGTACTGTGTTCTTTTTTTCATACGAATACGAAATGGGGGGAAAAAAGAACATGATTTTTATTTATTTTTCACATTAAGTTTCACCATTCTGAATTTATTTGCTATACAAAAAAAAAATCTACTTTCTCCTTTTAGAAAAAATACTAAATGATAACGGATGATTAATTTCTTTGAGCTTATTTCAGAATTACAGTTACATTTTCCCTACACTTTGAAAACATACCATTTATGAAAAAGTCTTCATCTTGAACATGTAAATTTACACAAATTATAGATTTGGAAAGAATGTTAAAAATAAGTTTTAACAGTTAATAAAATTATACTAAAAAAAAGTTCAAAATCCATTAAACGTTCTTTCTCCAAAGCCTGTATGAATCTTTGAGAAACAAGTAGCAGATGGTAATATACTTAACTAGCTGCTACAATATAAGAGAAATTGTAAAACCTTTTTTTGGCAAAACCATTAGAGTGATAGACTAAGTAATCTGCTAGAATTCTACTTGTTTTAAAACCAAAATAAAATTACTGTTTAATCAATTACAACACATGGAATGCAGATACACTTGGGTGTGCACAGATACACCATGCCACCACATATGCACTTTTGCACTAGTTCACAATTTAGTACTTGACAATGATCATTAATGGCAAGAAAAATGCTTCATTTTACCTACTTAGTAGTTTTAAAAGTCCACAATAATTTTCCACTGCTGAAGTAATTTCTGGACTAAAAATACTGAGTCCATGACCTGAATAATCTTTCTGCTAGGTGATAACATGCCTCTCCAGTTTATATACAAGCACAGATAGAAATAAAATATGCCACAAATACATTAAAGGACTTTTTTACTTAAATAAGAGGCTAGTTTATTCAGATGTTAATTGCTGAATCAATTTTTTGCATTTTCCATGCATACCAAAGTTTTTGCACACACTTCAAAAAGTAGTGGTCGAAGGAGAAAATAACTCCTTACGGTATTTGCTTTAAAAAAATATTTTTTTCTAGTGGGCCTTCTTGTTCACAAAACCTATTTAGAGGGCCAATCATTTTCCAGATAAGCAAAAGAAAGTTCACAAGCTTAAAGGGCCATTAAACTTACAGGAGCTGCAGGGAAGCTGGATGAAAGCTCGTATGGTTCCTCTGAGATCCAATGGCCCAATTCCAAAGACCAGAGAACCTAAAATAAATCAAGCAGTAAGTAGAACTCTTATAATTTCTAAAACAGCAAACTCTCTGAATGCGTAATTAGAAGTAACAGTGCAGTTGCAATAGTTGGTTTGATATTTCACTTACCCAAACCAAATGATTCGCTAAAAAAATCAAGCAAGCAGAAAGATATGAATTTTACAACTGAAACAAACCCTTAAAATACTAAAGTGATATTTCTATGCATAGCTACATTAAATTTTAAAACCTTGTGAGGATATTAGAAAAGTCAACTTTTTGCATCATGACACATAAAAAGGAAGTCATACTATATCAGTTCTGTTCTCTTAGTTCAGCTAACCGTAGAACTTCGAGAGGTTCCTGTTGATCCATTTCTCCAGCCTGTCAAGGTCCTTCCGAATAGCAACACCCATCTGGTTACAAAACTGTGAGGAATGTTTGATACACATCTGCAAACTTGCTGAGGGTGCACTCTTCCCCATCATCCAGATCATAAATGTTGTTAAACAATATTGGACCAGTATCAAGCACTACTACCGACTGGGATTACTCAACTGTTGTATATAATCCACATTACATATATAAATTAGTCTGCAAAGAAGAAAAGCTCAATTTCATTCTCTTTGGTATCCTCCTCTGTCAACATCACATTTTAAAGCATAAACAAAGGTTGCTAATGGTGCAGAGTACTGACTGTCTGGAAAATACATGATCATTTACATTCAACTGAGCTCTGAAATGCTGGATCAATGTGATGCTTGGAGACCAGCAATCCTAACACTTTGGACTACTTTCAGACTTCTGTTTCCATCATGGCCATCACAAAACGGTTAACAGAAGAAAAACCTACTTGAAATGGTTATATTTTCAGCTTCTGAAATACACTATTTTTAATATTATTATTATTTTAAAAAAACTTCCCCCAAACTACTCCATCTAGCATTTTTCCTGGGTGGATTTTCTAAACCATTCTTCAAAATAATTTATCATTATAAGTTGCAACTGATAGACTGTAATATTAAAAGCCTCACAAAGAATGTTCAGAGACTATCCCTCAAGTGGTAAAAGCATCGTCTTTATGGGAAAATGGAAAGAGGCTGAAGTTCCTACCATGGCTCTGCCCTTGAGTCATAAAAAGGGTATTGTCCTACTAATTTCTAGATAGTCTAAATTCTGAAGCACACTCTGATGGAAGAGGGGTTCATTTTCCTCATTGGCTTCACCACTGTGAGCTGAGCCATAAAGCTTCTCATATAGGTAAAAGACTGGTAATTTATTTGCCAAGTTTGTCCACTGTCACTCAGTTCAATTCCCCTTTTACAGATATTTGAGCTTTGCAACATTCTTCCTGTAGTTGCCATTTGGCATGCCTGAAATACAAGTCAAAAAAAGCACTGTTACCCACTAGTGGGAGACCACATGATTCATACGTGCGACCTTAAAAACCACAGCAACCCCCCAATACCCCACTGCTCCTACAGCAACAGGTAGTATTAAGTGAACAAGAAGTGTACGTATACCCCCAAAATGGGATATGTGTAATTTATTAGAAAGTAAATCCCTGTGTTTAGGATAATTCTAGCTCTGGCAGTCAGATTTTCCCTAAATAGTTCTCTAGCCGTTTCAAATAGATGATGTCTGTTTCTTACTGTTAGCACAACCATGCACCATTAAACTGTTGTCATTATTCACCTTAGGACAAGCTGAATTTCATCAGTGCTTGAAATTATTCGCATGCCTGACTCACAATTAACTGAAATAGTCTGTATTTTTTTTTTCTTTTGGAAGATGCCACACAAATCCATATATTATTAGCTTTAATTTGAATTATAAAACCTTACCTCATAAAATTTGGGAAGCAGTTCTATGAGCTGTTCCTCAGACAACAACTGGCATAATAGATATCAAGCATGATGAAGTTATCCTTTACAATGTTACAGCTCACTGATTAAACAAGATTCTAAGCTGAACAGACTGATTCTAAACTAGTAATGTAAATCTTACAAAATGGCCTAATTGTACGTAGGAAAATAACTTTCTGTAAAGGGCTCTTTTGCCCAAATCTGTTGCTACAAGAAGCAAATAGCAAAGTGAATTGAGGGAGTAATTTTGTTATCAAAACCAAATTCCATAGTCTTTAGTCCAAAGTAGCTTATGCTTGACAACTTTCAGGGGAACCAGCAACCACTAATACAAACTGCTACAAAAGCTGGTGCTTTGTGTGATGTGGCAAGTGGTGTTTTACTTGTAAGGGGAGGGCAGGTGTCCAATTTTCCAGGCTATTGGAAGTGAACAGTGATTTTTTGTTGATAACAAAAAGCAGCACATCTTCAAACTTATTGTTGAACTTCATTACAAAAATCCAAAGAACATTATGTTTACTTTTAGAAAACGCATACCAAATATTTGAAAATGCAACAGCTGTACAAAAAGAGAAAATAATTTCTACATTTGTTATATCATACCAAACCTAAAATTAAGAGTTAAGCACGTTAATAAATCAATGACCTTTAAAAAAATACTCAAAATCTAGTAAAGCCTTTAGCTCTGTTCAGCCTGGAGAAGAGAAGGCTCTGGGGAGACCTCACAGCCCCTTCCAGTACTTAAAAGGGGCCTACAGGAAAGGCGGAGAAGGAGTCTTTATCAGGGAGTACAGTGATAGGACGAGAGGGAATGGCTTTAAACTGGAAGAGAGGAGATTTATATTATATATTAGGAAGAAATTTTTCACTCTGAGGGTGGTGAGGCACTGGCACAGGTTGCCCAGAGAAGTTGTGGAAGCCCCATCCCTGGAGGTGTTCAAGGCCAGGCTGGATGGGGCTTGGAGCAACCTGGGCTGGTGGGAGGTGTCCCTGCCCAGGGCAGGGGGGGTTGGAACTCGATGATCTTCAAAGTCCCTTCCAACCTAAACCATTCTATAATTCTATGAAGAAAAGTATAGTAGCTTCTTAAAACCATACAGTGAAGACTGCAACTTAGGATTTTAAGTTAGAAATTTTAAGGTGGTACCTGGGTATATTTTTTACAATTACTTTTTACAGTTTAGAATAAGAATATTGGAATCTGCTAGCTTTATACTTATAGCTGTTTATATTTATTGCAAATAAAAGAAACTTGTTCATTGAAGCCATTTCTCTTTTAATCACAGTATAAATCAACTTTAACTGAAACAAAAAAATTGTAACTTCTGATACAATTCTTAGAGACATGCTGCATGCAAATAATTTCTTTGTAAATAATCTTGAGCAGGAACAGATGTATCATGCTGTATAATGTGTACATCGTGTCCTTATAGTACCAAAATCATGTTTGTACCAAAAGTAACTGGCAAACAACCCAAATAGATTAAAACATAAACCCAAATGATTAGTTATGATTAAGTAATCCCATTTCATTTTCCAGGCCAATTTTACAGTAACAACCTCTATCAATCCCTGCACTATTTACAGAATTTTGTTTAGAAATGAATTTTGTTTATCTTAACAAAAGATGGATTAATGCTTGTCTATCATGGTTCTGGAATTCAGTACAAAGGCATCGTATCTACTTTCCTAGATAAAAGGAAAATTAGATACAGAGTTCATGAACAGGTCCTGCAGTAAATAATTAGGTCACCACTCACTAAAACATTCGGTTTTTATGAACACAAAGGCAAGAGCTCTCCATTCTAAGTCACTGAAAGTTTGCTTCTGACTTTGCCAGATACAAATTTTCAACCAGTATATTTTCATAGCAACACTAAAAAAAAAATGCTTCAAATTTATGCAGGACAAAAACAAGTTATGATTTGCAATATTATTCTTGAGTAAATTCCTTTCTCTTGTTAAGTCAGTAACATCTTCATAGTCAGCAGTTGCTTAGAATGAGGAAAAGGGCTAAGAAAAGCTGAAATACTTCAGAATATAACGGGTTTATACTCGAAAGAGCTATCTAGAAGTTTTCAAATGTGCAGTTACAAAAGATTTAGCTTAAAATATAATGATAAAGCAGTACAGTATCAATTAGGCATGAATGATGGATATAGGAGTATCAGAAGTTAGGAAAATACAGCTGATAACATTGAGATTTTAAGAATGCATCGGATTCTTGCAGAATGCAGTCTTGCTGGTCATGGAGGACCCAAGAAAGGAGGAAACAGGGAGGGAAGAGGAGAGTGTGAAAAGCACAGTTTTTCTGTGGACTTCTTACAACCTTAAAGAATGTTCTCCTTTGGATTCTAGAATCAAGTTGATCAATCTTCTGTTATTTCATCCTCAAGTATGGACTATTTTATCTAATTCAACAGCAGTCAACCTGTGCGACATGGAGCTCAAACTAGTGTCCTGGAGGTTACACAGCTATAAGATTAGCCTTGGTGCAAAGTTTTCATTTGCATATCCAAATCAGCTATGTTCTTTTGTTCACACTATATAGGAAATTTTATGTCAAACATCAAGTTCTCAAGGGTCTGAAAACACGCTGTTTGACTAGTCATTATTTAAGGCCTCTTACACATCCAGCTAGCACACTCAATAATCGTGTGGTATTTGTACTTGAATAACTCATCTAGAAATATGTAAGCAGAGTGCTATGAAAGTTAAACATCTAACGGTAAATTTGATATTTCTCCAACATCCATCTTTACAAAGATCATTTTAATTTTCACTCAGAAGAAAAAAAATATTGCAGCCTAAGTTATCTCTCCATATTACAAGTCAAAAGGCAGAGGTAAATAATATTTCATCTTCTTAAAACATTAAGAAACATCTTCCAAAAGACAATCATCACAGCTCAAAATTAATACCGTGTTTGAAAGGTACTACTTATTTCTCCAGATTGATTAATTATCTAATTTGAATTATTTTACCAATGAAAGTACTTATGGTAGGATTGACTACAGTACAGAAAAGCAGTTAAACGATTCAGTATTGTAGCATTAATAAAAGGAAAAAATATTTTGCTTAAATGAAATTATCCCGACTAATTTTCTACAGAATTCCTCATGATGGTTAAGTAAGGCTTCAGCTTCCTCTTCTCTAGTTAAAGTATTCACTTAACAAATTTGGGTGAAAAGATGGCAAAATTATGCCAGTGATATAATTAGAAATATGACAATAATGATCTTATGTAATAAGGTGCATAGATTTAACCAGATTAAGAAATAATTTTTTAAAAAGTTCAAAGCAATATTTTCTTTCAGTGAAATAAATTACTTAATTACTTGAGGGATTAGACATTTACGGTAAAGTTGTACCCAACCTCAGTGAAAGATTTAAGCACAGTTCTAAAAAAATTAAAAATAGCAATATTCTACCAAATACAAATTTCTACCTGAAAGGAGGTTGTAGAGAGGTGGGGGCTGACCTCTTCTCCCGGGTGACAAGTGATAGGACAAGAGGAAATGGGTTTATGTCAGGGGAGGTTTAGACTGGATATTAGGAAACATTTTTTCACAGAAAGGGTTATTAAACATTGGAATAGGCTGCCCAGGGAGGTGGTGGATTCATCATCTCTGGAGGTGTTTAAAAAAAGGGTAGATGTGGTACTTAGGGACATGGTTTAGAAGTGGGTTTTGTCAGGGTACGTTAATGGTTGGACTTGATGATCTTAAAGGTCCCTTTCAACCCCAACAATTCTACGATTCTATGATATTCACAGACAGGCAGATACTATAAGATTGAACAAACTTCTGATTTGGAGAACTGAATTCTCAAGTTTTACTCTACTTCCTTCTCATGCAGCTCTCCTAGTAACTTTAGAACTCTGTCTAAATAGCATCAATAAAATGAGTGAAGACAGCTTCAGCATTTGATCCAATAATATTTACAGGAACAAACTAATCCTTGGAACAATTCCATTTAACTTACTGGTATTGTATGAGGGATATACATGACCCTGTGATGAGTCTAAAAGGTAGACCGTAAGATAGCAGGAGAAAATTTGGCATTGCTGCTAGTCAATACTGGTTTATGAAGATGATGTGTTGATGTTTTTACCGTGGCTTGGTTCACAGAAGCGCAGTGCATAAAATGGGCAATGAAATTCCAGGACAGCAACTGCTAGTATACTGATTATCCAAATACTGCCTTATGTACAAAGACAGGAAGCTATTTTACTGGATTTTTGCAGTAGCTGTCTACATCTTTAGCTATCTTAGTAGATATTTGAAGCTTTTTCTCAAGGAAATATACAGCTCATGTTTGACTACCGTCTTAGGAGAAAGTAACTTATAGCAAATACGTTGTTACTTATTTAAAACTCCATACAAAGCTAAGTGTGGGACAGATATTTCAACATATTTCATTCATAGATGCGTAGAATCATATAATAGTTGAGGCTGGAATGGATCTGTGGAGATTGTCTTGTCCAAACCGCATGCTCAAATATGTTCCTCTTAATGCAGCCAAGGATGCTATTGGTCTTTTTTGCCACATAGGCACATTACTGGATTGTTAAGGTGACCAAAGATGCAAACCGCTTTATTCCAAGGAAAACTGATAACGAAGAACCTCTGAAAACCCCAAAGTATACCATAACAGCTTCTTCAGATAAGTACATGAACATCATGTAGGACAAGCTTCACACTGGTAAGTGCCAGACATCTTGAAAACAAAAAGGCAACAGGAGTTTGTTTTCAGCCCAACACCTAAATTTTGAAATATTTATAAGAAAAAGAAAATCAAGAGATTTAAAGTTATTCTACAACCCTTTTCTGTATAAGATTAAGAACTGTTTCCATATAAATTCCAACAGCTATGTTTTATAGCCCTGGAAACATGAGGAAAGCTGAAAAACTGTCAACTGTAATGCCAGATTAAGTGGTTAATCTCTACTATCACAGTGAACAACTGAGGTGGTTTAACCCTGGACCGACAGGTAAACTCCCCATCTGGTCACTACTCATTCCCCACCCCAGCAGGATGGGGGAGAGAACTGGACAGGCAAAAGCAAGAAAAAAACCCCACCTTATGGGTTAAGATAAAGATGGTTAACAAGTAAAGGGGGGAAAAAAAAGTTGAAAAAATCCCTAGTGATGTAAAAGTAATCATTCCCACCAGCAGATTGATGCCCAGCCAGTCTATGAGCAATGGCTGCTTTGGAAAAACCCCTCCCAGTTTTATAGCTGAGCATGACGTCATATGGTATGGAAAATCTCTTCAATTAGCTAGGGTCAGCTGTCCCAGCTAAGTCCCCTCCCAATTTCTTGTGTGCCCCCAGCCTACTTGCTGGGAGGGGCTGACCGAAAAACAGAGGACACCTTGATGCCGTGTACACACTGTTGAACAACAGCTAAAACACTGGTAGGGTTATCACCACCGCTTTGGTCATCGGTCTAAAAGAAAGCACCATACAGGCTACAATGAAGAAAATTAACTCCATCCCAGATGGACCCAGTACAGCAATTCAAGATTATCTTGCCTTTACAGTAACAGTCTGGTAACTTTATGTAGTAGTCCAGAAGAAATTTTGAGGATACACAGTGATTATTTGATCTGGATGTCTGGGAACAACTTCTGTAAATTACAAAATCTCCAAACTACTCATCTACAAATAGCTCTATTTTTTTTTTTCTATCTTACAGTTTTCCCACTAGGCAGCAAAATATCTAACAATTCCTTTCATTTTTACCAATGCTGAACACAATGTATGTTTCAGAATACAACAGAAATATATTAAATCAGTATATGAAAAATTCAAACTGAATAGTATGACTTGGCTAACGTTGAGCAGAAATGCTCTGGTTAGCCTTTAATCTGTCCAAAAATAACGCACGTAACACGAGTTTCTCATCCATTAGGTAAGACTTCAGGCATTTCTAAAATACATACTGAGGTACAATACAGGAATACTTTGGTTAGATTAAGTGCTGAAAGACCGTAAGTCATGGTAATAGAGCTTCACAGAGACAAATTTCCTCTAATTGAACTAATTCTAGGTACACCTGAATATCTGGACATTGCACCATTGTATGTAGCATGTCCACAAACATGGGCATATGGCCGATATTTCAGCTATACAAAATAAGTTTAATTTATTCTGTAGTAAAATTAAAAAAATATTTCTTACCCATTCATAAGAAACAATCCAACAGCCACGAGCAATTCCCAGCATAACATTCAAGGTACGACGAGGACTCCCTGTAACTACATGACTTGTTGTTTCGCATACATCATCTGAGAACAAAAAGTCTCCAAGTTTATTTACCACCTGAATTATTGTATTTTGCTTCCTAAAAAGAAGAAAAAGAAAAAAACCATACAATGTTGAATGGAGATGCAAATTACAAAAGCATATACACACACAACACA
Organism: Pluvialis apricaria; assembly: GCA_017639485.1. NCBI lineage: Eukaryota > Metazoa > Chordata > Aves > Charadriiformes > Charadriidae > Pluvialis > Pluvialis apricaria. Next base: position 103,784,410 of record CM030009.1, read on the forward strand.
AACTAACTCACACTCACCTCATTTCTTTCCTCACTAATCATCTTATCCTTTTCTCACTGAGCCTCTAACCATTTGCTATCTCTAAATTCAGTAGCCTTCCCACAGAGTCCAAACAGACCCTTTTCTGTCACCTCACAATCATATCTACTCACACATCAAAGCTCTTCTGTCCCCCACATCTGTCTTGTCTGTTTAAATAGAAGCTTTTTGAGTCAGGAATTAACTAACATATTGTTTGTGTACAATGCCTAGTACAACAGAGCCTCATTCTTGGTTGCTTTTGTAGTACTATCAAAAAAGTATTACCAGGAAACGTAAACATTTAGACACAGTGCTCTTAAGAGGTTTTCATTAGGAAGCACCAGATTTTCAGCATCTGAATAAAATGCTGCACCTAAATTTAGAGAGAAGTCTTAAGTTCTGGCTTGCTACCTATACGTGTGAGCCAATGTTTCAATTAAAAACTCGCTTATCCTTAAATACAATTATAATTAAACCTATAAAGTTAAACATAAAATCCAGAATGGCCACCTATAACTGGAACTCTAATTTGAGTTCTCTGCATAGCTACGCTGAAGCACATAAATATATCGTGAAAACAGTGAGATCTTGGTATCACTAGAGAAAAGCTGTTGCATGAGAACAATTTACTCTTCTTATTAATGATTATTTTTATAAATCATTATTATAAATGATCATTAAAAATCTGTAAATGAAAGCCCAGTTTCAGTGCCCTCTCCGCTTCCCCCAGATGACTTGGAAATGTCCATGGCACATTACTCAAGATAAAACTCAAGACTAAACACAACCTTGAACACAGTCACATCTGTCACAATAGTGATCCTCTCAGGTAAAACATTTATGTTGATCACTGACATAATGTGAGTGCACACAGAACATCTCCAGAAGCCTCTGGGGTTACTTCCTTCCTGCTACATTCCTGCTCCACAGAAAGTAACTCAGGTAAAACTCCCAAAATACCCCAGCTAAAACAAGCACTGCTTAGAGGTACTCTAACAAAACGGCAAAAAATTCTTCACAGAGAATGCAGCAATCTATTTTTTAAGAAGTTTCAAACAAATAAATGAGTACTAAAAACAATGTAGCAAATTAACTTCACACTTAAGTCAAAAGGTGACATTGCATGTGGAGACACGTAAAAAGAAAAATCATGGAATCGCTATGGTTGGAAGAAACCTTTAAGATCATCAAGTCCAACCGTTAACCTAGTACTGTCAAGTTACTACTAAAACATGTCCCTCAGCATCAAATCAAATCAAACAACTGACCCTCACTCCAATGTGAATTCTGGTCTTGACTATATGGCTTTGACTGTTACTGGAATATTTACTATTCCTTTTTCATTTTATGAGCTTTAACTTAACATAGCCTACAAGTGAATGTTTTTGCAAGACTGCAATCCATAGGGGCTGGCCCTGCCTAGACTACAGGCTCAGGGGATGGATTTCCATGCTCTATCTGAACCATTCCTTAGTTCGTTCTTGTGTCTACACAAAATTCCTTACAATGAGAGGAAAAGGTCGTGTTGTACAAGAATTTAATCTAAGATATCTTATAAACTGCAGTGAAAACTCACCAATTTATACTTCAATCAGCTAAAAAAATGGACGGATGCGAATTTACAGCAAAGTTTCACTAACTTTGTGATTCAGAAAAACAGGCAGTTGCTGGTTGTGAACCAGTGAGCAGCATTTATTATAATCTGAAAACCTGAAGCCATGAAACCACTGAACTCATGCATCTTAAAATATAAATTCTAATGAACCATTTTTGAGGCTGTAGCTACTGGGTAGTAGAATTGGATTTTGGCCATTGGGTGGTATTTTGGAGGACTATTTTCTGTTCTTTAGCTCTTTCAGAAGCAGTCCCTCTCCCTTCTCCCATTTAAAAGTTGATGAATGCCTACAATTGTAGACAACCAAAAGCACAATCTTGATGAAGAAGTTCTGAAGAAAAGCAATTGTTATCACCAGAATTTTTTATTTAATGAAACAGTAATTGGCTAGTGGAAAACATCAACTACAAGCAACCTAAAAGAAATAATATATTAATGACCTCTTTCAACAAAAGAACTTTTTTCCCCAGCTCTGCCAGGATTTGTTCTCCTCTTTTAGGCAGATTTAGGTCTATTTTCCACTACTCCTATCTGTGTTGTAACTATTATCTTTACCTCCCCCACAATGATCCTGTATTGCATGACTTGCAAAGTGCATTTTATAGTCTTGGTGTTACTACCATCCAGTCAAGAAAATTATTAATTCCATTTGCTGTTTCTGACATATATTAGTACACTTGTTAATAGCTATTGACAACCATTTACAAAGACCTTCTAAAAGGATAGCAACTAAGTGCTGTTTCTGAGTACTTATATCTATGTAACTGTCAAGATTTAATTACTTCAAACCTGAAACAGATTTGTGGTTAGTAGAAATATCTTAAGTTTTGAAAAAGCACTCAAAAAACTGTAAGCAAGTGTAGTATAAAATATGGAATTGTGTTTTTGTTGGATGTTCTTTATGCTGTAAGACTTTTAAGAGAATGATAAGAGCATGCCAGAAAATTATTAACTCTCCCCCAAAATATGCAGTGGCAGCTGCTTCTAATGTTTTGAAACTAAGTGGCTAAAAAGCCTACAACTGATATTTCTTCAGTAACTATTTGTAAGAAAGAAAACATTTTAAACTGATGTTTCAGATTATGACTTTTTAAATAGAAATAATCAAAATGTATGGGGAAAAAGCTAAGTCTTGGGATGAAAGTCTGAACCATTTAGTACATAAAACTGTTTTTTACATTTCCTTCAGAAAAATTCAAAACTTGCTTAAGATTTTAGTTTCATTGCTCTGAAGCCCTGTTGAGCTCACCTATGGAACAACTACTTCAGTCTGCAACCACAGCAACACAAACATACACATACAGTGTAGATAGCAACAACATATACATGCATATACATGTTTCTAGCTAGAATACAGAATGAAATAAAGTGTTTTAACACACAGCCCAAAGATAAATTTCATTTTGCATAGCCATAAAAAGATTATCAACATTCAAGTTTAAATGGTGTGCTGACTATAGAGTCAAAATATTTAATACTTACTCAGAAGACATACTCGTCATAACCAGCGTCCTTGTTGGCTAGAGACATGAGAGAGACAAGTAAACATCAAAAATCTGTAAAGTTTTCCTCTTTGGAAAAAACCTTACATTAGAAACTGTTCCATTAAAAGGACTAAACTTCTTCATAATTACAGTATCACCTGGGAAAGAGGCTGTACTAATTAACACATATACTAGAAATATTAAATTTTGAGGGCGAGGAAGGAAGGAAACCCCTTCATCATGTCTGGTATCAATGCATCCAATATAATAGAAAACAGGAATGGAATTTTTCATTAGTAAAAACAAAAAGCAAAGAATTTCCAGTCTGGGATGCCACAGAAAAAAAGAAGGACACTATTTGTCTTTTACCTTGTCCTTCTGATCAGGTAGAAAGGAAAAGGCAGCTTAACTTCAACAAAGAAAATGTGTGATCTAAAATTATTCCAGTTTTTTCCAAAAAAAAGGCAGAAACTGGCTGAGATGCCGCAGAAAGAAGAGTATATTTATTGTTAAGTATAATTTTAATTATTTTATTTTGATACTGTAGCTTTTTTTTTTTGCACAACTTTAGTATTTTAAGTGCAGGCTTTTAAGTAAACATTCACTCTTAAATCTTGTTTAGGTAACAGAAGTTGTAATATAACATACAAGGTGTACTCAAAGAGTACTGCAAACCTTAAACCAGCAATTCTGAGACACTTTAAAAAGCAACCCCCTTCCCCTGCAACACCCCCATAGCTTATGTGCAAAGTAGGAGTTTTTGCCCCACCAAGATTTTAAATAAGCTTTTTAAGAATTAGTACTGTAGAAGTCAGAAGAGGAAGGACTATCCTTTGGTCATCAGCAATGACCATGGAAGCCCCTAGCGTGCACAAAGGTAGGACAGAACATGAATTTTAGCAGTATCAGAGAAGTAAGTAACTGAGCATAATCAAAGAATACATGCAAGAAGTAGTTTTGAAAATCTTAGCTAAGAATTACTTGTAGCTCCACAAACATCCACAAGTGTGTATACATAAACATTTTACTTTTGTAGAAAAAATAGAACAACTGATTTTTATACAATGATTTCAAACAAGAACTAATTTTGAAAATCAATATATGAATTTCAAATAATTTCTCTAGATAGCTACTGCTCCATAAGAAATAATCACTCCCATTTCCGCCCCCCCCAATACATTACCACAACCAAAGCAGTAAACTCCCAAAGTCTCTGCTAAAATTCAGTTTCCTTTGAGTAATGTATTGAGCTGAGACCATAAAAATATTTTTAATTGGATTACAGCTGGTAGCACAGGCCAAAGACGACTTGAGGGCAACTCATTTTACACAGTAATGAATCACAGAACAGAAGAGAGAACATACTCTGATGCAACTCCATCTGTTCTCTCTTATCAGTACAGAACTGCTCTCCATTAAGTGTTCATGCAATTCGTCACATTTAAGAATGGAGTTCCTCGGAATTGTCTCTGTAGACAAACAGACTGTAGACTAATAGCGTGCACCATGACTATATAGGTATCCATTATATGAACAATCTTTGCATAAATAAAATGTAATTTAGATACCATTGACAAGCTACATATTAAAGATAACATAAGAAGTAATCTTTACAACATACACATGATAATTTCATTCTGTGGTTGGGTAAATTTGAAAACCATAAAATCCAGATACTATTTAAGTCTTTAGAAGCAACAGGTAGCATATTCAATAATTTTTTAACTCATGATAAACATGTACTTAGACAACATTATGTAAGCTATACAATACTTATATTGAAAATATACTGAACTGAAAATATATATGATGTGAAAATGTAAAAACAATCGATAATAGAATGGAGTAAAGCTTCAAATAAGGAAAGGATGAAACTTTTATATTGAAATATTTGAGAGAAATTCTATGCAGTATTTTTGGAAATGTAAGTTTCCAGATTCTAACTTGTTGCCAGCAATACTTACTGTTGATGCCTTACCCTACTGCTAGCCTGACAACTGAAGAGAAGATATTACGCACTTATCTGTAATCAAAATTTGTTGTATTCTTAGCCAAAAGACTTTGTGCTGCATTACTTTCAACTCCAAATAAACGGTCACATTTAATTGCTCTTGGAAGTTCCACGAACTTCACAGCTTCAATTCCACATTTGAGTTTTATAGTCAAAGAGTCTGAGCAAAAATAATAACAATGCAACAATATATATTAAATATATCTATAATCACATTAATAGTATTAGTATTAAATATTAAATAATATAAAGTCAAAATTTTGAGTACATACACTCAAGAAGACATCTAACGACACTGAGTGATAGTTCTTGTGGCAGAAGGACTGCAATATTAGACACTGTACTGCACAGGTAAGGTCAGATGATTGAAATCGGACACGGGGCCACATTACACAATTGTGAAGACATACCTCATACTGTCTTAATATATGTTGTTGGATTGGCATAAACTCCTGAACATTAAAGGACCCTGGCATGCCACAGCCTGGGAAGGCACAAAACATGGCTTAAAGCAAGGTTTTAGTCTTCTCTGTCCAATCTTTCTGGGCTCAAAACATCATCTATGTCAAATATGACTGATGCTTCAGCACGGTCATGATGTTCTCCTTCAGTATCTGAAGCCAAGCCTCGCTGTCATCAGAGTGAAGCTCTTTGGCTAAAAGTCTGGAGTTAAATCCCCACAGAAGAATTGCACTAGGTTCTTGGGGCCCTTGTATAATATGAGCTCTAAGGTCAGATGTGCCTATTCAGAATGTGCGGAAAAATACCCATCCTTACAACTTTTTATAAATGAAATGTCATGGAAGTATTACTAATCAGACCACTACTTTTGCCAAACTTGGGTTAAAAAAAAAAAGTATTAATATAAACCAAGGCCAAAGCAGCTTGAGATCCTACAGCTGCTTCTTTAGCTTTGGAGCTGAAATGTTTGTTAACAGTTCCTTAATACCTTATCTATAGGGAAGTGAAAATACTGGATCCACACAAATTAGGAGACCTGCAGCCTGTCCTGACATTACCCTGCAAAGTCAGCTTTTGAATTGTAGCTTTTGTGCTACAACACAGAGCATACAAGATGGTACAGTCAGTATTCTGGGCAAGTGTTCTGCCAGTGCACCTCAAAGCAATCCAAAGACTCCAGAATGCAGCAGGATGCATACAAAAGGTAGAAATTGGAATAAATTTCATTTCTTCCAAAACTATTATTTCATCTTCATTCAGAACTGCATATTTTTGCAAGTTAGAGGTCATTCGCTAAGCAGAAAACATTTTGTTTTATTGCTTCAGTAAGACAAGCGGTCCTCTTTAATTACAGTTACCAAGCAGAAAACTTAGCCAAACTATGTTTTAATTTTCAGTTGTACATTTTTCAAGTTAATCGCTTTCCCCTCCTCTTGCTACGCAATTTTTCTTCTATGCTCTTTGTGTCTGTTTTATTTTACATGTTGCTTTTATTGCAAAAAATTTTTTTGAGCTAGCACTTTTTTTTCTGACCAGCAAAAAGACATCTGTTGAGCATCATTATGAGTTCTAATACACATTTGTAGCAGAATTATTATTAATAAAACAGTGGAAAAGGTGGTATTGAGCTAACTGGCCCCTTTATTTATCATTAGTCTCAGAACCCTGAAGAGCTGCATATCTGTACTCTAAATCAGAACACACTTCTTTCTGAATTATTTTTTAGGTCTGGAATACGGGCTGTATTATAAACGACACGCTTCAGCTTTTCTTTATATATTTCTTAGGAGCACAGTTGCATTAAGTATATCTTTAGAGTCTGCCAACAACAAGATTTTTCTAAGTCATCTGAAATATAGAACATGCATTTCAGTAGCTCAAAAGAAATAGTATTTGTAAACCTTTCCAGCACTTGAAAGACAACTTGATACTTCCTGTATTTTAACTGACCTATATCACAACAGAGGCATCCAACTCAAAATGTATTTTCTTTCTTCTAAGTTTGAGCAGGTGTTTCTTGGAGCTGAAGGACAATACAAGAAAAGCCCTGTTTTGTACAACCTGCTTTTCAAGAAAGTACATTCAAATTTTGTTTCCTTAAGAACGTCATGATTTGTTTTCCATAGGTGACATATGAATTCAAATGTGACCATAAAGTACGTTTTTCCAGTTCTCAAAAATAAAGTGCTTTCATGATAATAATTGACTTGGCAGGAATGGTTTTACATTTGTGACTGGTTAAATTCCAGCATAAGAAAATTAGATCTCATTTTGTCTTTGGGTCAAGAACGCAGGCCTTGGATTTTTTTTCAAGAAAGGATTTCAACCAAAAAATACTACTTTTGAATTGTGTATTACTTAGTCCAAATGCTCCTCTTATGCCTTAAAGTTGACCGAAGTTCTGAAATAAATAGTCTCAAACTTAGATGTATACTGTGATGGAGTAAAAAAGACCTTCACCTTCAGGACTCAATAAGATACTTATCCAATGTGGTTTAGCCAATATACCAGGGATAAAGGACTTTTTGGGGGGGGGGGGGGGGAAGCAGGGGAAGGAGTGCACATACATGCAAATAAAGTGTACAAGATTATTATGCTACCTGGTTTGTACTCTTCCAGTCCCTTTTTTCTCTGGCTATTGTAGGTCTATTTGATAGTTCTGAAATTGGTTCAGAACCCGTATACTCACTTTTGATCTTTACAGCTGTATTTCAGAAGTAACAAACTTCAGTCCTACTAATACATGAGCCAAAAAAAAGCCACGAATAGCATGGGAATATTCAAGAATAAGGTTAATTTCACTCTACTTTTATCTAGGAAGGTTGTAATGAGGATCCAAAATTTAAGGCTGTTTTTAGAAACAATCTATAAATTGTGCTACATTAATTTATTCTATTCAAGTAATTGTGGCTCATAGCTGAAAGTAATTGGTAATTGTAATGAATGATGACTATTCAGTAGTTTTAAACAGCAATTATTCAAAGCTATAATTTACTTTCTGGCTGTCCTTTCTCCACTTATCAGTCCTTTGATACTGATATTTTTCCAGTTTCCTCTGGCTGCAAACTCAATTTCAACTGTAATTTCCTGACCAAATATAGTTCCTCTGCTTGGTCCTAGGAAGATGCGAAAAACACACCTATCCTAACTAAATAAATACTAACATGGGGAAAGATGAAAAAAAAAAACAAAGCAGGGTACAACAAGACAGAAAAATAAGGTGACATGACAGGTGCTTGGGCATCAGCTTTCCTTCACAGCCAAAGATGAGAAATCCTGTAATCACAGACGTAGGAACACCTAGAACTTCTGTTGGCAAGATTAAAGACGATGAATAGCTTCAGACTTTTCAGACTAGCAGTGTCACAGTTTACAACTTACTGACATTTTCAGTTTTTCACTCACATGCAACCATAATAGCTAAACACCTATATTAAAAAATAATAATAAAAAATCAGCCATGGAAGATACAAAACTCTAGCAAGGGACAGCTTTCACAGTGTTCTGCAACTTCAAAGGACAGGTTTGTCTTGCTGTGATCATTAGCAAAACTGACTTTTTCTGGTAGGACAGACAAAGATTAAGGGGAGAGCAGATACTCCTTCCCACCCCTTTGCAACCAAAAATTTCAGAGTCCATCAACATGATATGAAAAAGGTCAACAAGCACGATTACAATTTCTACAAGCAGAGGCAGCAGTGATTCCTATTCTGATGGGAAACCCAAGCCTTTCCAACGGGTACAAATTAGGGGCTGGCTTCCCAGTCAGCATTTCTCAGGAAAAGAAGCAGCCCAGTTCTCAACTGTCTTTTCCTAGGAAAGTTTCACCTCTAGACCATATAATGTGAAAACTGAGGAGACAGAGAGGGTCAGACTGCCAATATGACAGAAGTGAAGTTCAAGAAGTGAGATGCTAAGGGGAGGAAAAAGAATCTAAAATATAAAATAGCTAACAGAAAATGAAAGCTCAGGTGAAGGACGGACACTCCCTCACCTCAAAAAAGTCACAAGACAGGAGAAAGAAGAACAAGGGCTATCATGGGACAACACTAAGTTACAGAGAAAATTCATACATGGAAGCAGAAACATTGTAAAGACCACACTAAGGCATGAATTAATTCTGCCCCAAATAATGTCCAAGGTTTACTCACCTTCCCAAATGATTCATGAGGAAGTCTGGCACAGGGTTTTTTTTTCTGCTGAAAACCCTCACCTAGGTTAACAAAAATAGTTTGTACCCTTCTGTGAAGAATTTCAACAAAAAATTAAGCCTGATGTAGGAGTGAATCTGTTTCATCCATTCAGATGTTAAAAACTGTTTATGCTTTCATAATGATCCCATGAAGTGAGCAATTTCTTTGGACAGCTGACTTACGACTGACTAAAAGCAGTTCATGAAGCTTCAGCTGAGATACCCTGTGCCCTAACCGTGAGATAAAAACCAAGCCATAAGGGTAGCTGGCAAGAGTAGAGTAGCTTCAGTGAAATTAATGGTTTGGTTTTTAAGACCTCATCAACCATCCATTAAATTTTTTGGTTGCCACCCATCATAGAAGGTTCGTCAGAAATGACATCTGCCTCAGCTACTTCATTGCAGATATCAGTGGCTCAGTTAAAACCACTCACAACGGGTTACACATTGGACAGGACCAACTGAGGCACAAAGAGACACACTTCCATTGCACAGGCTACAGGGATAGAACTATTTCATGAGGGGAAAGAACCATTTTGCATCACCCCAACTATTAAATACTGGGTTTGCACAATTATTAACACCATGAGGTTAATTTGGATAGTTGAAGCCTTCTGGAGATTGCCAACTATGCAGCAGAGAGTGGAATTTCGGGTGAAGATACTCCTGAATACATTTGCAGCCCCAAAAAGTCAAGGCTGGATTACGTTAGGTTTGTGTTAAGATACAAGGCTGTAAACTTAGTAAATACCTTGCTGACAAGATTGTAACCCACTTGTTTCAAATGGACAACAACCTGCGTTAAAGCTTTACTGCCCTCTAGACAATATGCTAAACAACTGAACAATACTTATTGAAGGCTTTGAGGTGCAACAGCAATATTATGAAGGGTAGAATAATAACTAAAAAAAACCCAACTACCTTTTTTTTTTATTTTTTAGGATCTCGAAGGATTATGAATTAATTATACGTGCACACAATTCTTTCAAAAAAAGATTTTTTGTAGCATGTACTTACATCAACAGCCACTTTTTTCAGCATTTCTGATCCTTTATACTAGTAGGAAGTAAGGAATAATGTGCACAATTTTCTCCTATTTAACTGATTACATATTTATATTCCTGTACCATGCAGACTTCTTTGTGAGCTCATAATTCAATTCAACAAAGATCACACCACTAATCCATAAAATGTTTAATTTCAATGTAAGAAAAGAATGGTGGTATATGTTAAATTATTAAGAAAAGTGTTAATGAAGACATGTCAAATGCTGATGAAATGGAGTTTATGAAGCCTTTTGTTCAGATTGATTTATAACAACTTTCAAGAGCTGCGAGGCTATGATTTAGAAAGCAGCTCTATCAACTAAAGGATTTCCGGCCAATAGAGTCATGCCAGATACCAGTAGGTTTATGTAGGGCGTTCGTTTTTCCAAGAGTTAAATTTCCCAAAAAAAGAGGATCTAACCAGCAGTTGCTTTTCCTCCTGGTGGTTTCTGATGCCAAGAGGGAAAATACTTTCAATTTTATACTGATTCTTTGCCAAACCAGCTGCAGTCCAATGGATTGTTTGGTTTTCTGGCACGACAGTTATGACCTCAGTGTTTCACAAATGTAACAGCGTACCCCAAAACTAGAAAAGAACTGTGATTTACCAATAACTAAAGTTAAGTTACAGCATACATAGACTTTTTCAGCAGTGAAGTATGCATGTCCCAAGCATGGATTCTATGGTCTCACTTCTTACAAAATGTTTATGCCCTGTTCCCCTCATGCTCTAAGCCAGAGTTGCATCTGTACCTTGCACCTAAGCTTCCCTTCCACCATTAAATCCAAGAATGACATAGAATTTTAAAGAAAAGTATGCAGACGGTATAGATGTACTTTGAATAACTTAATGTCCTGGTTTGAGGTCCCAGGGACACTTGCCCAACCCATGACACTTGGGATTAGGATTTTCTTCTCAGTGCTTATCCCTATCTACTGTTCACCACAGATAGCTCTTGAGCAGTTTCCTACTTGCCTAAAAGTAATAATAAAAAATATGTTCTGACTTTACATAAGACCTCATAAATAGTCTCTGGACCAAAAATCACCATACATACTAATCTTATGGAAAAAAAACCAACAAAACAAAACAAACCACCAAAAAACCCTACCAAAAACAAAACAGTGAGGTTTTTTTTCTTAATTCTATGCATACAAAAACCCAAAATGCTCCATAAAATTAAGCCACTATTTCTTGAATAAGGTTCCAAAAAGAACCAAAATGTTAATCTGTTGACTGTACAGAAATTTAGTGATGATTTTTTAATAAAAACTTGGGCAAATTCAGCTCCTGGGTCTTAACTACACTGCCTGTGAAGATGACAAACTGCAAAGTCAACCAGCTCCTCTATCACTGTCACGGCATGTTTCCAGTGTTCCAAGCAGCAGCTCATACAAGAGTGTGAGCAGCAGCTGCAAGTGTCCCTGGGACAACAGGAAACACCCTAAACTTGAGTTGAGAGGAGGTTGTGCTTTTTGCCACAGAAAGGTACTAACTTGAAAAGATACACTTTTCAAGTTAAGAAACAGAACATAGCACTTCAGTAGGTAGTCCAGAATAGCTAGCATGAAACCTACCATAAAGAGAATGATTTCTAGGGACCTAAGACCATGAATCTGCCCACTAGGTCTACCTACAGAAGTTTTTCCTGGCAGGAACGGTAGCATCCCTAAGTGGTGGTAACAAAGCTGTTGCCATTAGGACATGGCACAAAGCATGCACTGTAAGGTGCAGCAGCAGATGCCAAGAGTATGGCTTCTGTTCTGGAAGCCCTCCACTAGTTGTGGAAGAAGCGTGGGGGACAAACTCACTAGCTGGATGAAGTCCAGAACCAGAACTGCCTTAGAAAGGTTGAGTGAAAATACTCATGAGATTAAACATACAGCAGGACTTATAAAACTGTCTCAAACCATGGGACACAAAGGCATCCTTTACAGTGCTATCCTCTGAAAAGTTTGTTTGGTTTTTTTTTTTTTTTTTGAGTATTTTGAGACTGTGCTTTTCAAATATTTTTCAGTGATTTTAGTCATCTCATATTAGCCTTGCTGATACTCATTTCAGTTTTTCCCCTATACATCACTTACAGCATTCAATATTTTTTAAATCCATTATGCCAATATGAAGTTCTTAGATTTTTTCATTACTTAACTTTATACCAAAAGAAAGAAGTATTTTATCAAATGAGTAACTGCATATTCCACTTATATGAAACAAATACTAACACTCTGTATTGATATGACATTTTGTTCTCAAATGCCAATATTATTACAAAACCTGGACATTTGGAACAAAAAAACGACCACATCTATATTTTGGATATAGCAATAACATAAGCTATGTCTTGCCAGTAAAAATAAACTTTCTTGTTGGATTTCAATGTCCCATTCAGTGGTATATTTCAGGCACTCCAAGGAAGCAAATTTTCTGCAGTGATGTATAACATAGATCCTTGTATTGCTAGACGCTTTCAAAGTTACTTGTCCTACAACGTGGTCTGCTCAAAAGCTTCTTTCCCAACAACTGGTTTCTTCAACTTTATGTTCAGTCAGCTGGATAACTACAGTTTAACAATAATCAACTATTCAGTTGTCATCAGCTAGACTTAGTCAGACGTTTTCAGGATTACTTCATGTAAGATGAAACATCTTGCGAACAAGAAACATTCTAGGTTCAAATCAGATGTGGATAAAAAAAATCACAGCACCAGACATTTGGTCAATACGATAAAAGTTTCTCAATGGTACCATGCAAGTACTCTTATAATTTGTAGCTTCAGTCACTCGTCTCGTCCTTACACCCAAAGCAATCAATTTGAATAATTTTCAGTGACCACCTGTCCACTACCCCCATTACATCAAGTATTTCCCCCAGAACATAAACGTGTACATAGTTCCAGTTTCTTCACTGTTAACTGTAAATAAGCTTGCAAGCTTCCACCTTGTCTAATTCACACTGGTTTAATGTTCATTTGCAACTGGAACTCAGTAACATTTCAAGTATCGCTGTTTAAAATATGTACATATTCAAAGCAACTACAAAATCAAAATTGGAAGGAAAACATAAAAAGATGTTGTCCCCTAAAGAGATACAATCTGTTTAAGACAGTCTACAAATATGCGCATATCAAATATAGACATAAAATCACTTTCCTGAATCTCTGGCAAGATACTTCATGCTTTATAATTACCAGGTTTTTCAGGATATTAAAATTTGTTTTGCCACAAATAAAATATTTTTAAAAAGGATTCTGATAACAGGATCTAACAATAGCCTGCTTCACACTAATTGTTCCACAGCATAAGCTTGAATTCTTTGTAAAAATTTCCTCTTCTCTCAAAAATCTCGTAACTTCAGTGTTGATAACTTTACTTTCACCCAAATCCAAGAGCTACAGAAATACAAGCCAAGATGAATCTGTTTGAAAACAAAACTGAAGGAATTTCAGTTAAGTCCACACTGTCGTCTTTGTGAAAATATGGTTTTAATTATCCCGCATGATGCTTAACTGTTTTTTTTTTTTTTCCACACAGCTGAAGAGTTTGTTCTATTCGCTCAGAAGACAGTATTTTAAGGGGTTTTTTGATTGTAAAATTTATTCCAATTGCATTTCTAGTGATGTGATACTGTTAGATCCTTTAAAAGGTATCTATCACCTCTCATATCCTTCTAAAAACACGAAACAACTTTTTACTTGAATAAAAGTGGCAGTTAACTGGGTATTCATAATGAGTCTTCCTCTGATCTATTTAAAGTACAAAATGTTTACATTTATAACATATGAAACAAGTGTTATGATAAATGTAAACATTTTTGTGACATTAAGCAATGAAATGAGCACTCAACCCTCATACAAACACATTAACACCACTGTAACTAAATTGTTTGAACACATTTTTGGCTTTATGATTTTTAGCTATTTCACTTTGTCCTACCTGTGCAAAGCAACAAAGAACTATGTATTTCATTCCACGGAATAATTGAAAAATGCATTACCATGCATAAAAGGTTTATTTTATCCCTGCAATCCAGTATCATCAACTTAGATTTCTAGACCAGGGAAGCCACCTGCTGACATTCATAGGAATTAATCCACATACACAACAAGGGCCAGCAGGAAGGTCTGAGGAACTACAGGCCTGTCAGTCTGACCTCGGTGCCTGGGAAGGTTATGGAATAGATCATCTTGATTGCCATCATGCGGCACATGAAGGACAACCAGGTCATCAGGCCCAGTCAGCATGGATTCATTAAATGCAGGTCCTGCCTGAAAAACCTGATCTCCTTCTATGATAAGGTGATCCTCTTAGTGGATGAGGTAAAGGCTGTGGATGTTGTCTACCTGAACTTTTGTAGAGCCTATGACATAGTTTCCCACAGCATTCTCCTGGAGAAACTGGCTGCTCACAGCTTGTATGGGTGTACTCTTTGCTGGGTAAAAAACTGGCTGGATGGCTGGGCCCAAAGAGTGGTGGTGAATGGAGTTTAACCCAGCTGGGGGCTGGTCACGAGTGGTGTTCCCCAGGGATCAGTATTGGGGCCAGTTCTCTTTAATATCTTTATCAATGACCTGGTCAAGGGGATTGAGTTCACCCTCAGTAAGTTTGCAGATGACACCAAGTTGGGCGGGAGTGTTGATCTGCTTGAGGGCAGGATGGGTCTCCAGAGGGATCTGGACAGGCTGGATCCAAGGCTGAGGCCAACAGTATGAGCTTCAACGAGACCAAGTGCCAGGCCCTGCACTTGTGTCACAACAACCCCATGCAGCGCTACAGGCTTGAGGAAGAGTACCTGGAAAGCTGCCTGGCAGAAAAGGACCTGGGGGTGTTGGTGGACAGCCAGCTGAATATGAGCCAGCAGTGTGCCCAGGTGGCCAAGAAGGCCAACAGCATCCTGGCCTGCATCAGGAATAGTGTGGCCAGCAGGACTAGGGAAGTGATCATCCCCCTGTACGTGGCACTGGTGAGGCCCCACCTCAAATACAGTGTTCAGTTTTGAGCCCCTCACTACAAGAAAGACATTGAGGTGCTGGAGCGTGTCCAGAGAAGGGCAACAAAGCTGGTGAGGGGTCTGGAGCACATGTCTTATGAGGAGCAGCTGAAGGAACTGGGGTTGTTTAGCCTGGAGAAAAGGAGGCTGAGGGGAGACCTTATCGCTCTCTACAGCTACCTGAAAGGAGGTTGCAGAGAGGTAGCTGTGAGTCCCTTCTCTCAAGTAAGAAGTGATAGGACAAGAGGAAACAGCCTCAAGTTGCACTAGGGAAGGTTTAGATTGAATATTAGGAAAAGTTTCTTCACTGAAAGGGTTGTCAAACATTGGAACAGGCTGCCCAGGGAAGTGGTGGAATCAGCATCCCTGGAGATATTTAAAAGATTCGTAGACGTGGTGCTTAGGGACGTGGTTCAGTAGTGGTTTTGGCAGGGTTAGGTTGATGGTTAGACTTGATGATCTTAAAGGTCCCTTCCAACCTGGATGATTCTATGATTAATCCTTTCCAGCTGTGCATGAGAAGAATCTGGAACTATCCTCAACTATGGGTTGTCGTGTCTCAAAACCAAGAATTTCAAACCTATATGCCAGTTCTATAAATCTACCTTTATGCACTGCATTTGAATATGTACAACACACCAAAACTCCTGGGTTTTTTTGGAAGGTGGTGGTGTTTTAAAACCAAAAACTTGTTCCTGATGCCATTAAAAATTCCTGAAAATCTTACTTGTCTTCCCCTAACATGCTTGCAGTTGCCATTAGAAACTGCTCTGTCTTCACAGTTTTTGTTAGTTGACAGTACAATTTTAGATAACTGATTAGAAGTCTACCATGTTAAAAGTACAATAAGCATGCCTATATAAATAGTATAAAGAAAGAAAATGAGTACTTCTAATCTCAAATTGTGATATAAAAGTACCTGAACAAAGTCATTCTTGATTTTAACTGCAGCTAAATCAATGTACAAGAAACTCAACCTGCACAAAGTTTTGAAGAAAACAAATGCATAACACAACAGCACAGCAGAGAAATACCGAATCAACAGCTTGATTGATATTAGATTAAAGAAACTACAAACGACAAATTGAAATAAGCATGGAGCTAAACAATGTTAACACTTATGCTTGGTCTTATTTCCTACAGATATATTTGTATGGCTTTTTAAAAATATACCATCACATCGTGAAATCCAAATGCCTAATGACATGCCTTCACTGCAGCAAATGAGTCATAATCATAGTGTTCACTGCAGTATACACTGTAGTGAATGAGTTATAACTAAAGTACTCTAAAAAGTTTCATTTCAGACATTGTCTGGGGATTCCATTCAGCAAACACCTAAAATATTTTAAAAGATGTATTAGATTTCAAACTCTTTTTCTATGAAAAAAACTAACTGCTATTTACATTGCTTCCCAAATGAAGAGACCTTGTAGCTAAGTAATGAATTTAACAGACTACACTTACAACATATTCCCAGAACACCAGCCATTTGATCTGAAGCCTCATATTGGAACTTTTCACTACAAAACTAAATTATAGTCATTGTAGAGTATATACAAAGTTTGGTGGGTTTGGTGGGGTTGGTTTTTTTTTTAGATATAAAAGGTCTAGAGATTCACATAATCACATTTCTGGAAACATTAGTCCATTAAAATAGCTAGGAAATGCCATTTCTTTTGCACTTGTATTTTTCAACATAAATTTTAAGATTTAAATAAACACTAGAAAATTCTTCCCAATATTACGATTTAATGATTTTTTTAAAAAAAATTATTTGTGCAATTTCTCATACACTTTTTGCTTTGGGCAAAGGAAACAATCTAAATTTTCTAACTTATCTTCACTTTCACTTTGCTAAACGTTAGTAAAATGTCACAATGTTTAAGCTGCAGCCATTGAAAAAAGTGTTTAGTAAAAATTTGTATAATGTTTGGTAGTTTTTAAAAAGCTTCAAGAACATATTGTGACTGGTACTAGAGAAGCTTTGCAACTTAGTTCTTTACAAAAATTTAGATAGTCAGTTTGATTTTGTTCAAAACAATATCCTCTTAAAATTGCTTCACTAAATTTCCTAGGGATCTCCAACATTGGCTTTATATATTTTGCACGCATGCATGCATACAAACATTGGAAAACAGATCTTAAAAAGACATTCATAAAAATTTAATATATATTAACAGACAATTACTCAAGAAAAGGATGCAGTAAAATTTTTCAGTGCAACAGTCTGGTTACATCACATAAAAATCTTTTTGTGAAGTTCTTGTGTTTCAATCAAAAAAACCCCACACCCCAACATTGTCTCTATATGAATTTGCACAGCCAAATTGCAACTGGAAACCTTTAAAACTATAAAAAAACTCCAAAAACATTCATGACATGAAAGTAAGTATGCAGTGCTATGTTATTGACATTTGAGTCAAATTGTATTAACAACTGGCTGTAATGGACAGATGAAGGAAGCCATCTCAATACACCGAACAGGAATTTTCTCCATCTAGTACTTAGCTTTTGCTACTTAAACACCTCACAGAACACGCTTTGCAAAAGAAAGCTTAGCAGACACCAAGCAGAACCATTAAAAGACATCACCTTTGACTGCAAGGCCAATATTTGGCCCCTGGATTGAAAAAGGGGAATATTAAAAAAAGAACTTCATATTGTTATTTACTTCTCATCAGTATGTAACAGTTATGTTGGGATCTTTTCTTAAGAGAAATGAAATCAAAACTAGCACTATTGCGTAATGCTCTTACAGCATAATTATACAGGAGAAGGAATCAGTACAAACAAATCTGGTAAATCTCCAAGCACCGTTTCTGCAGATAGCTTTAGGAAGAGCTGTTGACTGAGGATATACATTTAGCAGCTTTAGTCAGATTTCTGTCAGAAAACAAAATTGTTCTGGAGAGGTGCTTTCACCTGAAAAGTACACTTACAATGTTTCTATACAAGATGGATCTAGAGTGAAGTTGTTTTATACATTCTACATAATACTTGCAGTTATTAGTTATACAAATAATATATATGCACACATTTAGGAAAAGAAAGTGAACAAATACTTAAGAAAAGTCACAAGCAGTAAGATGCAGGCAAGAAGTCAAATAATAATTTTAACCCAGAGAAGATCACTGATCCATGGGATTAATATCCCATCTTCAGGATGTTTGAAAGGCTGAACAGCCCAGTAGTTGCACCTGCTCAGAACTTTTACATAAAAGAGGATCGAAATCTGTGATCAATCGCTCTGAAATTCACCAATAGCTACCAATGAAACACCTGGCAAATTTATTTCATATAATCAATTACCTCAGATATCTTTTAATGCTTTAGAACTTCCCATTCTCAAAACTATTGCTCATTTTAATTGTGAGTTACTAATAAAGAACTACTTATTTTCCTGACCAGTTTTACATGTACTTGAACAAAACTTTTACCACGGAAGAACACCTTAAAAAAATTCAGTGCCAACTCAATCCTCTCACCTGTTTTTTTTGCATCCAAATGGAGCTCAAAGAGTAAGTTAAGAAATTTAGCTTTACCTGAACCTAGAAGAAAATACTGCATAAGTCTTTATCCTGCAGAAACATCCACTGGGGATAATCCACTATAAAACAAACAAAACACCCTACCCCAATTAGTAACTCCTCCAAAAAAAGATACACATCTTTTCAGGTTACTTCAGCAGCTTTTCAACTAAAAGAGCTTGAGCTGGCTTACCAACCTCCTTTACAATGTCAACTTGGCACGACTCGACCACCACAAGTTACCAGAAAGCAGAGTTCCATGGTTATACGTATTGTCTTTGAACACCATTCACATATTTCAAGGAAAGTGAGACTCAGAAAAGTTTTTAAATTGATAGTGCATAAAGAATGCATTTCTTTTTTGTACATACAAAGGCACTCAGTGATTCTCCAAGAGAAAGAAAGAGCTTAACAAACAGTATGTCCGGTTAAACTGACCTTTTGGAGTCTTCCAGTTTTTCTTAACCCCCCATTGTGCTTATTCTTTTGTTCATTAAAAACTTTGCAAGAGCCGTCAGCAACATGACACTCTGAAACTTCATTTTCATCACCTAAAAACCAAGTGTATTAAAAAATTTAGAAACTTGAAATGAAAAATCCAATCTTGTTAAATGAAACTGCCACCAGTTATTTTATCACGGCACGTAGAGCTACGAACAATTAAGATACCTAAGTTAGTAATATGTACCAGTGATTTTTCCATTGTATTTCAATTATGGAAAAAAGAATGACATTCAAGCCTCTGACTTCACCTTTCAGTATCTGATCTTGTAAATAAACTAGTTGTAGAACTCCTAATTTCCAATATTTTGAAAACCATCTACTAACCACAAGCAGAGAATCAGCTAAATCGCTTTCTATTTATTACAAAAATTGCGAGTTTCTCTGAAGACAGAGTTGTTTTGAGAGTTTGAAGCATTGGTGGCTACTGTTTTACTTTGTTATTGAAACGTCAATACTTTCAGTACACACTGCATTTATCTCAAATGACCTGAAGGTCTGAAACATGTTTTCAAACACCACTTTGCAAGCAAATCTAGCAAGCTGTTCACAGGCAAGGATTGCACGCGCATGCAGTTTGTCAGTGTAATTATCTAGAAAAAGGCGCCATCCATAAGAATGTACTCTAATTTGGCTGCCAAAAAGCAGTATTTTTCACCATCTATTTTGTGAATTAACGTATATTTAATTCTTCAGCACTGTCGGGGTGACTTTTATAAGCACTGAATAATAAACTTTTGAATAATTTGAGAAATTATGTTGCTTGCATAAGATGAAAAACATTGACCTATCTTTTGATCAATGAAATTTTAATTACTGAAAATGTAAGTAGATAATTTTTCCAAAATTTAATTCAATGGAGTCTACTTTAGGACACTTGTAAATTTTTAATTTCAAAGAAATGCATGAGACCAGTTAGAGTTTAATAATTAGTTGCCTAAAAATAAGAAGTTGCCTAAATTCAGCTCCTCCCAAGTAAGCTTCTTTTGATTACTTTTGGAAAATACTGAAGGGTACTATCCATATTTACTAGTCTGACTGCATATATAACTAAGAATAACTTGTTTTTCCTGTCAGCTACTTGAACTTGTAATCCTTGAGATGACAGAACAACAACAAAAAAAGTTACAGCACAAACGATGACAAACATTGTCCATTACTGATTACTTATTTTAAAATGATACCCTTTAAACTAGTCAAACTTTCATCACTTCTTCACACTGAAGTTGCAGGTTTCTCACTAATTTACACAGTAGCACTGTAATTTTTGTGCAATACAAGTAAACCTGGCTTTCAGGTACAATCATTAACTTAAATCCAATATTTAAACACAAAGTGTCATTTAACAAAGGGAGGACTAATTACTTAACTATGTTGATTTTATTTGATATTGCACCAAGGCCCATCGTCTTCAATCACAGAGTGAGACTGATGGCAAGAGGAGAAAAGATCTTGCCACACAATAAAAAAAAAAGCTAAGAAATTTAAATTTAACTGTTTTTACTCAGAAAACAGATTTTTTTAAACATGTATTTTGAATCTTAAAAAGCCCAACAAACACCACAGGACTGCAAAGGATGTCAAGAGATCATCTACCCGCATCTGCTTGGGGTAAAGCAATGGAGTAAAGCAAGATCTATCTCTGTTCATTTCCAGTAAGTCAGTTCAGTCACTGTAAAAGGACGATCTACTGGTTTGGGATTTTTTGGAGGGGTGGCTTTGGGTGGGCAGTGAGAAGTGATGTAATATTCCTTTTGCCACTCTTGGCTTGAATGCTCAAGGTCCACAGCTCTTGTCCTACTTAGGATTAAAGTCTCAAGACCTGTATGCTTGGACCTCTTTCCAGGTAGGGTTCACTCTCATTGGTTCCTCATATTTACAGGAAAGCAGGAACGGGGGACAATGTCCATAATCTCTGATTATCAACTTGGGGATCTTATGCACTACATAAATAAGGACTACTCTTTGCAATCCAGTTCCTACCTCTTCTCTCCTGACTATCAGGACTTCAAGCACGTGCCAGCTTTTCCATCATGTAGGTGTCAACCTTCACTGCCTATTACCTGTTTTTCCCCCAATTGCTTCTTTTTAAAGCAGTTGCTGAGTCACAAGTAAGGAGTTTTCATCTTTAGCAGCTTTTCCTAGGGTATTTCAGATAAAGTCAACAGAACATTTTGAAGAAATTCCATCCACTGTTAGTTATCCCTAAATTTAGCTCAATAATGCAGATAACTCATGCCACTGTTGTCCATTAGATCCCCTAAATTCTCTTCATTGCTCAATGACAGGTATCCAAAATCAACAACACTGATAGCCCTCTGAAATATTATAACAAATTAGAGTGACTTTAATTTGCAGTTTAAGCTTCTACTCATTCATGATCTTTTATAATCAGTGAGAAGTTTTGACCCAGAATACTACCTTCAAAATTCCATTTGATATTTTCTTTGAGTTAAAAAGTAATGATTAGGCACAATGAGCTAGTTTTGTTCAATCAAGTCAATCATGTATGTCTAATACAAAATTTATCTACGGCGTTCAACTTCAGAACATCACAACAAAGTGTCACTGGAATTAAGATATATGATATCTACTATTTTGTACTTATCCACAGTTATTTACCCCAACTATGAAGAAAGTAAGTCTGAATTTGTCATCATTAGTAATCCTCCAGGTATGTATGGACAGAATATTTAACAACTTGTGTTGTTACTATTATTGTAGTTATTATTCCAGCATGGGCAAATACCAAGTTTTTGCTATTCAGAACACAATTTCCTCAAGTCTTCTGAAAGCCCACCAGGTTGTTAAAGAGAACCTGTTAATGCTTTAGCACAATTTTACCTAGTTTGTTACGTGCTCTAGGACAAATGCCATCAGGTTTTGTAAATTTGACATCAAAATAATCCTCAACCCATTCCTCCATTCAGAAAAATGTGTCCTTTTTTTTTAATAATTAGTTACAATTAAACTTTTTGTGAAAATAAACAAAACGAGGAATCAAGGAAGAAAGTTTTCTTCATCCCTCATTTGTTTTTTGAAAGCACAAAATTTCAATAGAGGACATCCTACAATATTTTTAGTGAGCTTGTCTTCTTCCAAAGCTGAAGAAAAAAAAAAAGGCACATCAAATCAAAGAAAGTTTTCACATGTGTGTTTTTAAAGACATAAACAGTATTTTAGCATCATTAAGCACCTAGCACCTCAGGTAAAACTTATTCATCTAAATTAAACTTAATTATTTTTGCACCAAACAACAGAATGATATTCCAGATTCCCCATCTTAACATTGAACTACATTAATTACAGTATAATGGGTATCAGTTTGTGTGTTTTGGCCAAATAAGATAATATTTGCCTCCCACATTAACCATAACTATCTAAAATTCACTTAGCTAAGCCTTAAGACTGGAAATAATGCTAAGTCCAAGTTCAAATTTCTAAATTATTTTAGGATGATAAAACCTTAACAGAGCATACTCTTGCATTCGTTGCCCAATATTATTTATTGTTGTAGCTTTCAGACCAAAAGTCATAGGAATTTTTCAAACCGGAGCAAGTATTGGCATTCTAAACCATGTGGCTCAAGTGCCAACTTACCCTACCATCAGTCCTACTAAAAAAGTTATAAGCAGATGGACTGGGTTTCGAAGTAAAGCAATTTACAACATGAATGACAAAGAAGTTCTTAGACTCTCCTAGTAACACAGATTATTAGCTTTCACAGAAGACAGCATTATTGCATTTCCATAAACTTATATTCATGTTCGAGAAAAGCCACAATTTTCCTCACTTTGTAACTGCTAAAAATTTGGGTACTGACACACAAAACCCAGTTACACAGCACTTATTGATTACAGAGCACTGAAATTTATCAGGTAGGACTGGTTTAATCAGAAGGACAGAAAATTTATTTCGTCTCCAGAAACAAAGCTGAGAAAGAAAAAGTGAACAGGAAAGCATCTTTTAATATTCTTATAAAGCCCAATTAATTTCAACTCTTGCATCTGTGACAGTTCTCTACTTGATTTGACTTGGAGTAAGATGAAAATAAGTAGCCATGTTTATACCTGTGCTGTTCAGCAGAATAATTGGGCAGCGTTAACTGTATCCTACAAAGGAACTTGAAGTTTTCTACAACATAAGCGTTAGGACTTGAAAAGTTAGTTTCAGATTAGCCTACACTTCTACTTTAAAAGCAAATGTTCCAAGTAGTCTGTGCAAAGAAAGCTTATCAAATCTTACTCCTTGTTGTTAAAAGACACTGGGTAAGAGTACCACTGACCTAAAATCACAAGGAAGAAAAATGGGAAAGAAAAATGTTTGATATTTAAAATTTATGCAGATATTATTAAATTTTATATGGATATTTGACTACTCCTAACAGTATATATGTGATGAATGAAAAGAACTCTTTAGCTTTTAAAAATAATATACTGTATTTATGAGTTTTCAAATCATGTACAACATCCAGAAAAACAGAGCAATTTACTATTTATTTACTAATTAACAGGGACAAGAAATAACTTATTCACACACACACAATATTATACCTATATTTAATAAAAATCAATTATTCCATCATACAGTGTCACAGCAGTAAGTTTAAAACAAGATTTTCATTTCCTTCCACAGAACTTGCATTATTAGGGAAAATACAATTCAACTTTCATTATTGACTCCTTCGATTTTTAAGTGAGCTCACCTGAGCTGTCAAATTTTAGGTTCCACTTGAATAAGCAATAGATGCACAAAGCTGGATACATTATACTTGGGAAAACAGCCATCACTGATAAATCACAAATATTATTAAAATCACTAGAAACACAAATTGAGACTTACAGAAGTTCCTAACAAAAAGGATGAAAAGTATAAACACTGGATAACTTTTGTTTGCCGAAAACTGTTCTTTTTTCTTCCTCCAAAATCTGTTACCCTAAACAAGTTGTCTAGTGAGAAAATAAAAGCATAACGTGCTACATTGATCATAATTTAATCGTTAGAATTATCTTTAAAATTAACTGGCATACCTAAGTTTAAAAGTAGTAAACATTTTCTCCTTTCCTATTTGTTTTCATGATTGTTTAATGAAAAACAGACAGCTCTTTGACATTAAGAAATACATAATTTAAGGATCATCTAGTGCATCGCCACATGGCAAAAACCACATACAGTGGGTTCATACATTTGTGGGTGTACATTTATACTCGTATAACACACACCTGCATCAACTTTTTTTTTTAAAAAAGCTATGTTATAACAATGCACTTGAGGTATTAAAATATAGATATAGTGAACCCAAAATAGCAGCTCATAGCAACTTATTACCCACAGATATTGGCACAGTCAGCATTCAATGCTTCCACTGCATGATTTCATAAGGCTGATACCAAGTTTGGTGAGCCCTTTCATTTAATAATTAATTTTATATAATTCATTAATGCACTGCTGCAGAATTTTCTAGGGAAAACAAACAACTAAAATACACAATTATAATTAACCCTATGTAAATCTTGACAAACAGAGCTCAAAATATCAAAATCTGGAAATGATTACCCCAATGCAAGTTAGGAGCATTTTTCAGGGAAGTTCCTGAGATTCAATATTCTGGTATACATTTACATTGAAATAACTTAGGCTAAACCAACTTGAAAATGCTCAAATATGAAAAATACTCTCAAAATTATTACTAAAAACTAAGATCGGTTCCGTACAAAAAAAGCAATCATTGAAAAAGATGCTTACATTGCAACTCTTGCACATGCCCTCAAATTTCTTAATCTTCATCATAGCACAAGATAGAAATTGCTAACTCAAGTATTTTTTTCCACTACAGATTTTATGCCCTTAACTGCAATTAATCTAAAGTAGCAATTTTAACTTGTGAAGTAAAAATAATTTGAACAAGGGGCCCTATGATGGGGAGTTACTTATAAACAATTTACAAGAGCACCATAACACTTAAAGCATAAAGACCTTGGTTTCTTAAACCGATTTTGAATAGCAGTAGAAAGTTTACAGAATACCAAGCATTAAGGGAAAGGAAGGCTCACATTACTTTTGTTGCATTTTGTGAGCACAGTTTCCTTATCTGTTGGTGACTTCTTTGTGTTTGTAATGTATCGCAAAACAAATGGGTGTTCTTTTGGAACCTATGCACTCATTTATTTTACTCAAAAAATAACGTCAGTACTGTAGCATTCTCTTCTTTTGGTGTAATTCTGAAATATTTTTCCCTTGGGAATGGCAGTTCATTTTGAAATTTAGTTGCACGAGTATATTTAATGCAGTATGATATCTTTTCATTTTCCAGCTCTATGTAGCAACTTACCAGTAGTACAAGTACGGTAATTCACACTCGTTCTGTTGGGTTTTTCATGAGCATGCTGAGGCAACCTATTCACGTCATCAGAATCTAGAGCTTCTGCAGTGTCAGCTTTTTCACCATCTGACATATAATTTAATGGCACATTTCCAGGATGTTCAGCTGGTTTGGAGTTTTTCTTTACTGGAAGATCGTTTGCTGGAATAGACTTATTCCTCCTTTTCTTGGAAGTATTATGTGGCTTATAGAAACTCCCATCAAGTGATTCCATGTTTGTAGAAGAGTCTTTGCAACAAACTTCAGGGGGATTCTGTGATTCTTTTGGTCCTTGTACCTCTACTTCATTTTCATTAAAATTAGATGATGAAAAGAAGTCTTCATAAGATGCATCTTCAGCACAAAATGACTTGTTATGCGTAGTAACTGCTTTCAAGAACTCTTTAGACCCTGATGCACCCAGTTCTGAGGTAGCCAGTTTCAAATTAGGGAGTGTTTTTAGTTTCTTCCTCTTCTTATCTCCAAGAATACAATCATTTCTGTCAACAGGGAAGCTTCTATCCAATGAACGTGCATTTAAGTCTTCACTATTTATAGGTGAATTAAATAGTGTTACTGCTTTAATTGACGGTGTCTCCAACTCAACTATTTTTTTGGAAGGAGTAATATGACCCAAGCCCTTGATCCGGAGGAGAGAACTTTCTTTTGCAACTGAAGTAGTCACCCTATTTTTATCCTTCTGATTTTTCTTTGGAAACTTTTTTAGATCTTTCTTCTCTGAAGACAATTTATCATCCGAAGTGTGCTGCAAAATCTGTTTCTTTCTTAAGCTTCTTCTGCTATGTTGTTTTGGTGTTAAGCTCTTCTGATCATAGCTATGTGAAGGAGAATTCACTGATGCACTCATAGATACATGAATATCAGTCCAAGCATCAGAGGCGTGTTTTCCTGACGCTGTTTTCTGGCTCTTTAATTTATCAGTTCCCCAAAGATAATCATAACTTGAGTTCAAGCAGTCTTCCATTTGCTCTCCTGCAACACATGAAAAGGAGCAACATAAATGTACTTAAACAGGAAGAGTACCAATTTCTTAGTAAAATACATACGAAATTATTGAAAGAAGAAAACAAGGATTTAGCCACTTCTCTGGATATTATATGGCAAGTCATCGAAAACTAAACAGAAAATGGATTAGAAGCAAAGCACGTTCTATGTTGGCAAGAAGCTACAGTAGGTTTAGCTATCATACCTTCTTAGGTGATAAGTACCCATAAATCCTGCTCTGCTTTCTTGAACCAAAGCAGCAGAACAACTCCCTTTTACTCTTGCATTTATGGAGAAAACTAGCAAGATTTTACATTGATAAAACTATCTATTGCAATACTGGAAACTCAGTAATAATTTTTACTACCACAGCATTACCATCACCTTGTAGTTTCTGCAGTTAAGGTGAAATTAAATACAACATCATAGTAGCATACCACGTACATCAACACAATGTATTAAAAATAATTACAATATGGAAAAATACATCCTGTCTTGTAGCTATTCCTATGAGATAATTTTGGGGGTGGTAATACACTGCATCTATTCATAACTCTTCAAAATAAATTCCTCTGAAACAGGCTAGCATCTTTGACTATTTAGAATACATTTTTAAAAAACTTATTGTTCTACAACCTGATTATTGCAATAGATGCTTTCGTTTCAATACACACTGAGTGCAAAGTTTCAGCAATACTACTTCTGTAAGTGCTTCTGTAGGTTTTAGGGGAAGTCTTGATGTTATTTGCTTACTAAATGTAAATAATATTTTAAACATATGGTGTAACTAGCTATATTAAGAAAAATTAATTATATGGAGGTGAAAGGAGAAGTTTCACATGACATGATCAGACTAGCATATTGACAACGGAAACAGTCTTAACTTCAATCCTCAAATTAAACTGGATTCTTGAAATTTTTACCATTATTAACCAACATACTGTCATGTATCTTGCAAGCACAAAAAAAAAGGGCCACCATCACAAAGCAGACATGGAAGCTACACTAAATATTAGCATGGGATGTGGAGGTCTATTCTTAACGTAAAATTAAATTGTGCGGTTGTAATGCTGGAGGGACATACTCAAGGTAAAAAGCTCTCAAATCACAATGTTCAACCTCAGCAGCACACAACTAATTTACCAAAATAAAAGTTTGTTGGCACAGCTATGCTACTTCCAGTACTAAGCTATTACTTCTCCCTAACATTGCATGAAGACATGCCAAGCTGTCTCAGGCTACACAATACCACCCCTGTTCTCATGTAAGCCAGCGTGACAGAATTCCTATATGATGTCAACCAAATCCAACACTTAAACAGCATGACATATACTGTTAGGGTAGAATGAAGAGTAGGCGGACTGCTCAAGTGGCCCTCATTATGAATTCTAAAGACTGTTTTCTCCTTACTTTTCTACTGAGATCAAACACTAGCATCTGAGTTCAGCTTTTTACTCATTTGACTGACAGAAGACGTGAGGTCTGAAGTACATACCCACTGCATACACGATTAATGCTGTTGATGCCCACTGAGGTAGCTCAACAGTCTTCACAATAATCTTCTCCCTTACATCCTGCTACTATGCCAAAACACAGGAACAAACCCCTAACTTTGAGAATAAGAACCTTGATAACAAACAACTTGAATTCATCTGCAACCATAAAACATTTTAAAAGCTGATTTACCTTCACTCTTTGTTATTTCTTTGATCCCTGAATACTTAAGCTGGAAAACCCATTAGGTTTCCTTTTAAATTCAAGTTTTTTGATCGAAAATTTGGAAGACATTTCAGTTGCGAGGTCTCCCTCTCATTCAGTTTTCTTTTTTGCTTTCCACATCTGTATTCTACACAAGATCACTGTAACAGCAGAGAAGACTGACACCGTGCCAGGACGAGAAGCCATTAATGGGGAATGGTGTGAGGAAAGAGCCAGAGGTGAGTCAAGCAACACGGCAGTAAGGCACAGCATTTACCCAGTATGATTCTTCATGCTCCATTTTCATTGAATTCTTACTTCTATATACTTTGCCAGTTAAGAAAAATAAAAATAATTCAGCTTTAAACATAATGATAAAGAAAATATATACAGTTCCCATTTCAGTATACTGTAAAAAAATATATTTTCCAAATTAAGATATACAGGTCATATATTATTTTTAATTTCTGTAATATGTAAAGTTGTGTTAGTTACCTGGTAACAATGCATCTTCTGAATCAGTTAAGAGACAAGTAGACTGCAGGCAGTCTCGTGGTGAACTACTTGGAGGTATTTGAGACATTTGTGAAGCTAGGAATTTGTAAAGAATAAACTAGTTAGCCCTATTTGCAAACACACAATTTCCACCCCATTTATTCATATTTCAAAACAGCTCAATTGTAAGAGACAACTCATTGCTTTGCCAACTAATATAACCATATAAATAATTCTAGACTGCTCAACAGTATCTCAAATTTACATACTACCAAAAAAGCTAATAGACGTTCTACAGTTTTAAGGAAATTTTTTCTAGACAACTCTGGACTACGTTTCTGAAACTAAAGAATGATGGCAAACCATTAGAAAATGCTATAGACATTCCTAAGCCACTTGAGGCCTTTTACTAGAGATTCTGTCAAATTCTGTAATTAGCAGCAAAGCCTTGATATAGCAGAAATGGTTTTCAAAACATTTGAAATTATTACCTTAAAACTCAAAGAGAAAACAAATAGAAGCCACGCTAAAATATGTGAGATTTAATTTTTCATACATGTATCTCTGGTTCTTTACTTTCCTACCACAACTAATTTTGAAATTATAAACTGACAGTCTAGTTGACATAGACTTCTTAAAACTTCAAATACTACAGATCCCGCTCCCCTCAAAAGATGTTCCACATTTCAATAGTTTTTACAGTAACTGGCAAAACCTTAGGCCTCAATACTTTCATGGTAAGGCAATGGAAACACAAAAGAATTATTTGAAAATTGCAATATAGATTTAATTCGCCAGGATCTGCATTTTGAAATCAACTAGATTTATTCAATTAGGGCATTCAAATGCATTTATTTTTTTAAATCCTGTTCTTCAGTACCTGGACAAAAGTCTCATCAATTTTGGACTCCTTTTTAAACTGTTGGCTTGGGAGTAATAACATTACAGTCTTTGTCAAGTACAGCATTAACATTAAAATTTAACAGGAAATAAGATTTAGAGCATCGCTGTAAGTTTAACTAAGTGTGATAATATCAATTTACACGTTTATAAAGTCTAGCTTAAATATTCGTCTTCTTGAGCAGTCTAGTGATTAAATACTTCCTTTTTGCTGTCATTGTCTTCCATGACTTCTTGTGTCTTTAAATAGAAGGAAACTAAAAGCTAAAGCATTCACACCTACTTGAAACACGGGAAGAAGGGAGGACAAGCAATCAAGTAAGGCATGAAAAAAAATTCTGAAGGCAAGAGCAAGACAAAATTCAGCAATAAAGATGGTAGTCATTTGTGCATGTTCATGGGTAAATAAAACTTAACGTCCTACCGGTAGGAGAAAGATTTTCTCTTTTTTCCTTCATCTCCTTTATTCTTCTTTCCATTGCACTGTACTGAGCTTTTATCTGATTAACAGGGCTGTATACAAGCAACCCATTGTCTTCAAATAGTAAAACTGGTACATCAGTTTCTACACAAAGAAATTGCATTCTACATTAATATTTACATGTTATAACAGCTTCAGATGATGTTTCATTTTTTTTTTCCAAAAAACTTGAAAAAATTAGGTATCACAGAATGGTTTGGGTTGGAAGGGACCTTAAAGATCATCTCGTTCCAACCCCCCTACCATGGGCAGGGACACCTCCCACTAGACCAGGTTGCTCAAAGCCCCATCTTATACCTAACATCACTAGAGATGCCTTAATACAACAAACTTGCAAAGAACTCCATAAAATGTACTTTTAGTAAAAGTAGGTATAGTAAAAAGAAAAAAAAAGTCAACTTTATTTCTCTGGTGAGATGCATAACAGTTAAAAAACCCCAAACAACCAAAAACCAAAACCCATCAATTGCTTTAAAGAAATAACTTAGGACATCCATAAGTCCATGGGCCCTGACGGGATGCATCTGCAAGTGCTGAGAGGGCTGGCAGATGTTATTGCTAGACCACTCTCCATCCTCTTTGAAAGGTCATGGGGAACGGGAGAGGTGCCAGAGGACTGGAGGAAGGCTGACATCACTCATTTTCAAAAAAGGCAAGAAGGAAGACCCGGGGAACTACAGGCTGGTTAGTTTCACCTCTGTCCCTGGGAAGGTAATGGAGCGACTCATTCTGGATGTCATCTCCAAACACGTTAAGGAACAGGAAGTTACTGGAAGTGGTCAACATGGATTTACCAAGGGTAAATCATGCTTGACCAATCTGATAGCCTTCTATGATGTTATAACTGGTTGGTTGGATGAGGGGAGAGCCATAGATTTCATCTACCTTGACTTCAGCAAGGCTTTTGACAATGGCTGTCTCCCATAACATCCTCATTAGGAAGCTGAGGAAGTGAGGGCTAGATGAGGTGACAGCAAGGTGGATTGAGAGCTGGCTGTGTGACAGAACTCAGAGGGTTGTGATCAGCGGCACAGAGTCTAATTGGAGGCCTGTAACCAGCGGTGTCCCCCAGGGATCAATACTGGGTCCAATCTTGTTCAATATATTCAATGACCTGGATGAGGGGACAGAGTGTATCCTCAGCAAGTTCGCTGATGATACCAAACTGAGAGGGGTGGCTGACACTCCAGAGGGCCACGCTGGCATCCAGCGTGACCTGGACAGGCTGGAGAGCTGGGCAGAGAAGAACCTAATGAGGTTCAACAAGAGCAAGTGCAAGGCCCTGCACCTGGGGAGGAAGAATGCTAGACACCAGTATAGGTTAGGGGTGGACCTGCTGGGAAGCAGTTCTGAGGAGAAGGATCTGGGGGTCCTGGTAGACAGTAAATTATCCATGACCCAGCAATGTGCCCTTGTCACCAAAAAGGCCAATGGAATCCTGGGCTGCAAAGGGAAGAGTGTGGCCAGCAGGTCGAGGGAGGTCATCCTCCCCCTCTACTCTGCACTGGTGAGGCCACAACTGCAATACTGTGTCCAGTTCTGGGCTCCCCAGTTCAAGAGAGACAGGGAACTACTGGAGAGAGTCCAGCGCAGGGCAACTAAGATGATTGAGGGATTGGAGCATCTCCCTTATGAGGAAAGGCTGAGAGAGCTGGGACTCTTTAGCCTGGAGAACAGAACGCTGAGGGGAGACCTTATTATTGCTTATAAGTATCTAAAGGGTGGGTTGAAGGAGGATGGAGCCAGACTCTTTTCAGTGGTTCCCAGTGACAGGACAAGGGGCAATGGACACAAGTTGGAACATAGGAAGTTCCATTCAAATACATGGAAAAACTTCTTTGCGTTTAGGGTGGCAGAGCACTGGAACTGGCTGCCCAGGGAGGCTGTGGAGTCCCCTTCTCTGGAGATTTTCAAGCCCCGCCTGGATGCAGTCCTGAGTAATGTGCTCTGGGCAATCCTGCTTTAGCAGGGGAGTTGGACTAGACGATCTCTAGAGGTCCCTTCCAACTCTGAAAATTCTGTGATTCTGTGATATTTGGACGTTAGTCCGAAGTAGGTCTTACCAGAATTAATTGCTGTCTTTTGTACAGCTAATTCTTTGGCCATCTGGTCCAGTCTTCTCTGCAGCTTTCTATCATTTTCTGGAGTTTTTTCAACAAAGTCTTTTGGCTGCATACATTTGTGCTACAAGACACACAAAACTATTAATTATATGGTATAAAACTGCCAGAAGTAACTACACTTTGCCTACCGCTTCATCACAGTATTTATTATGAGTGTTTAACTCTATGCTACTTATTATCACCTCCTTGAGATTCACAGATAATTGTAGAATTTAGCATTTTCCAAAGTGAACTTTAATATGAAATAAGAAAGAACCTAACAGATTTTTTTAGGTTAGATTTTAGAAAAGAAGAGACTAAGTCACCATCTTTTCTTTTTTGCTTGTAGCTAAGCTAAAGCTTGAAAGATTTTTTTGTTTTAAATACCACGATTTTAGGGTTTGTCACAACTGAGTGAAACATAACCCACATGGCAGTCATGTTTTTTTGAGTAGTTAATCATTATGTTGTTTTAATTTAAATCTTTGTTTCTTTATTTACCAATACAAAAACTCTACTTTTATCACCCTTTCTTCAGATAAGATGTCACATCTTCACACCCATAGCCTACTTTTAAAAACCCACTCAGATGGATAGGTACAGTTTCCAGAATGTTCTGAAAATAAACAGTTTAAATGCCTGAAGTCAGGAAGTCAAGTTCAAACTTTTTTTTTAATAGACCTAGAATAGTAAACTTTAAAAAGTCACACACTCACTTTTTTGATCAGTAGTGGTAATTCTTCATTAGTGTCTATTGCAGAAAATAAGGATTCATCAACATGTACTCCAGTTTCTCGACACCTGTATAATAAATTAGAGCAAGTTTGGTGTTTGGTTTGTTTTTCTGTTCTTTTTTTTGCTTGTTTGTTTTAAGAATGAGAACATTTCTGCAATGTAATTACCTACTGTAATGCTAAAAACCCCTCTATATATTACACACCAAATACAGGACACGATGCAATGTTTTTTTCATAATAATGCCTCTAAATGGCTGTTCTAAAAGTCAAGGATTCCCATTCATATGTTATTTCCCATGCATTCGAAAATCACTGTATGAAGTCCTTCTGGCCAGATTCTCATGAATCTCAAACCTTGCCCTGTCTGTTGTGAGGACTGTAGGCTTTCATTGTTCACTAGCTAGTGAACTTAACCTTAACTTGGTCACTGTGATGACAGTAAACTCCCAACTACAATCTCCAGAATGTCATGGTGGGGCAGGGTGAGGAAATTCTTC
This sequence comes from Pluvialis apricaria, assembly GCA_017639485.1. NCBI lineage: Eukaryota > Metazoa > Chordata > Aves > Charadriiformes > Charadriidae > Pluvialis > Pluvialis apricaria. Next base: position 103,818,034 of record CM030009.1, read on the forward strand.
TACTCAGGCAAATGAGGAAGGAGGCTTCACCCGATCTTGACTTTTACATCTTACCCAGTAGTCTCAGTCTTCTGCGTTCTCTTTGTACATGCAATACTAAAACCAGCTCCTTATTGAGAAGCAATCTATACTTATGCAAACTTTTTTTTTAAATTACAAACCCCAAAATCCAACTGATACCTTACCCCTAGTTTTTCCTGTCTTTTCATTTCAAAGACTGACTTGAGAACAGTGGGACTAATGTTATCTTGAATATGATACAATCTACTGTATTTAGAATGCTAAAGATGATGTTGAGACAAGAATTTGGTTATTAATACACAAGTTAAATTTCTTTTGATCAAAATAGGTAAATACAGTTTTATTCGCAAACAATAAATAATAAAACCGATTAGGGGAAAGAGTATGGAACTGTAATAGACTACACTAGAGTTCCCCCAGAAGTCATTCAAATCTGTGATTCTAGTGACACCTAGTGATCTAACTGCTACAAAGTTTGTATCTGTGGAATTATAATCTAATGCTTAGTTACTCAGTTTTGAATAAAGAAAAGACCCAAACCACTACATGTATCTGTCAAACTAACTAGGTTTAGAGGTCTCTGGAGCATCAAATAGAGATGATATCCAACATGCTGGACTTCAGTGGCTGTTATTAAATGCTGGATATTAATCACCATAGATGCAGACTACATTAAAATTTACATTAATTCAGAGATTTCATCGATTCAGAGAAGCTAAACAGAAGAAAATTTGACCATTAAATATAAGAATTTTTCACTCTGCAGACAACTCTAAATGTAAATGATTTATCTACCTTATTTGTACATGAGTGAGTTACTGTACTAAGAATACACAGGTAGAGTTTCCCAATTATGGGTTTGATTTGGAAGTATGAAGTGTACTTAACTTGAACACAGACTGTAGCAATTCTATGTTATGTAGGGCTCTTTTTGTTGATGGGCTTTGCTTTTTTAGGTTGCTCATTGAGGTATTTGAGTTGAAGACGTACTAAAATATTATTTTTCAGTGATCCCAAAGCTGTCATTCATTTTGCATACTGCAACATTCCATATGTAACCATGATAAAATGCTGTCATTCCACTACATGAAGTTTCATGTTCTATTCCATTTGATTTTTGATTACTGCTGAGGTAACAATGCTATGAAAATATTTACTGTAAGTCCCCAATATCTTAATTTTCCCCTCACACAACGTGATGATCATCTACTTTCTGATATGCTTAAGAGGACTTATGCTTTAAATAGTCTCCTTGACACCAGCAAGAATTTTATTCCCTTCACTGTCTTAGCTTCTTCTTAACAGAACTTCTTCCACTTTAAGTAGACTCCTTTTTAAATTTGAGCACTGTCACAGAACTTCTTGAGTTTTCGTGTTCCAGTATGAACACTGATTTTATACTGTGGCCATACTTACAAAGTTCTCTGAAATAATTGTAGAACCATCCACAAACCAATTAAGACCAAGCAATACCTAAAACATTTGCACAGCGCTCCAACAGGAGTCACCCAATGCCCAGCCTACACTAGAAAGTTTCCCCTCACTATTACATTTCCTAAAAGGACATTTTACAGCATTCTGAGAACATTCCACTTGCTACCGAATGGAGAAGCTGGTTAATCAAGCCACCTGTTTTTAGTAACGCTAAAACTTCAACTCATACAAACTCTGCATTATTTGCTTACAGTTACCAGGTTCAAACTAAGCTTCCATTCATACAGAACCACTATTTTACTGGCACATACTATTCAGTCCTTCCTGTTTACATTTTCCCCGGGTTCAGACGACTGTCTTCTGCCTACCAAATTTCTGAGATATTGATATACTAGGCATATAATTTAAAGTCAGGCACTCCAGTTCCCTCACCTTATTACAAAAAAATTTACCATGTATGCTGGCACAGACTCATTGTAATTTCACATTGTCTGTGCTTCATTTGAATAACCCTATGACTAGTGAGACTATTCATTACTATCTCTTATGTAAGCTTCTGCCGCTCCTGACCTATACCTTGGCTCAAGGATATGATATTCCTATGCATTCTGCCTAGAATATACATCAAAGATTTATGTTATTGTGTACCCTTTGGCATTAACTTTTAACTAAAAGGCAGAAGAAGATTACAGAGAAGTTCAACCATAATACACAGCTTGGGTCCTCCTCCGCAGCAAAACACATCTCTCTCTTTCAGATCATTCTCCCAGGTCCAATGAACCCCATCTTCTAAGCCACAGACCAAAACCTTGCCTTTTCCAGAGCATGATACGAGGAACACTTCGAAAAATACCAGGAAGATGCTAGTCTTCTCTTTCCTACCAAACAGCTTAAGATTTCCCTCTAGATCCTTTCTCTTGTGTTTTCCTTTGTTGCTGCTATCCAGCAGCAGTTAAAAGTTTCTGGAGGCTTTTTTACATATGGATCTCAAAGCTCCATGCTGTCCCCTACAGCATCGCATATCCAGCTCTATGTCTGAGCTTTCTACAGCATTCATCCACTCAATACCTTCTAATATTGCAGAGGAGACTCTTGTGGTGGAACTGCTATTACAGAGACAGCAATTCTGTATGACATGTCCTAGACTCTCCCCTGTAAGGCCTCTCATTCTTCTTCCATTGCAGATGCTACTCACCTGAACTTTTGTGGAATCCTTTTTGCTATAGCACATTCAAGTCCTCAAATAGCTTATAGTTCCTGTGACTAAGGTTTCAAATTCTGCATTTATGCACTCAGCCATCTGAAGAGCATATTCAATTTTATAACCAAAGTGACCATCATTCTCTCACACTCAGATAGCACCAGGTCACAGAAATTTATATTCATATAAATAAAATTTTGCATCACCCTCATTTTTGAGCACTTAAGTTATTTCTTCCTCAGTGTTAAAGCTGGCTGGGCTGTGCAGCTGTAACTTCTCTATCTGACATTCTTAAAAAAAAAATAAAAAAGGAAAATCCTGCTTCTGCGGAACTGCATGAATTTCTTTTTCGGCAAACGGATTTGCATCACAAGTCTTACGGATGTACTGGCCTACATTTATATGGTTGCAAAGCATAGTTTTGCCCCACCCCACCTCCTTTTTTTTTTTTTTTTTTAGACTTTTGCACCTAGCAGACTTCTGTCTCTCCATGCATATTAAAATTTGTATAGGAAAGGGCTTCTTTACTTGACTTATATTCTAACTTCCATCACCACAGCAATTTATCAATTGGAATGTTTGAGTATAACACATGCATACTCTTAACTCTGTGTTGTTACACTTCATCTGAAATCTAAATTAGGCCTCACAATCACTTTGTAAACTCAGAGAAGCAGCTGTGGACTAGCAAATTCTCATGCACTGGCTGCACAGCTGAAATTTGATATTTTTATTATTTTTTTAATTTAACTTTTTCCATATGGTAGTTGAGAATCTTCAAGCAGTGCTGTTCTCAACGTGCCAAATGGTAGTTGAGAATCTTCAAGCAGTGCTGTTCTCAACGTGCCAAATGTCTTAAAAGCCAGACTACATATGGATCTTTTCCTTTCTTGCTAGGAAATACCCTGTCTACAGGAATTAAGTACAAAAACTGTCCCTGATGAAATGTGTTTTCTCATATGGAAATGGAAGAATACTATTCAACATAAACATCTGGTCTTCACTGCCTATGCATGCCATCTGAGAGCAAAGGAGTGGAACACTGCATGGTTAACAAATATACTACGGAACTACTTCAATACATTCATTTTTCAAGAGTTAACATTTTACCTTTTTATGTAAGTAACACGCTTTATAATAGGAATAATGTCACAGGGAAGCTATCATTTACTCATAGATTTATCGCCATTTCAAGTACATTTTAAAAAAACAGGTACTGTACTTAAGTTTTTAAATAAAACAGTACTAGAAACCTTTATCTCTGGAACGGGTCACATTCGTTATATTCATGAGTACTCACTTCTTCACCCAGAGTACAGAGACTATTTTCACATCCATCTTCTGTGCTTTTCTCAATGTAGCCAAACGTCCGTCTTTGAAGACTACATGGGTCACACTCTTGTTTAAAGTTTTTGAAACCTGCAGAAGTGCACAGAGAGCTCATCTTTAAGTAAGATAATCAGAAAATGCTAATGAAAATAGCTAGTGTAGTCCATTCTGTGATTTTTAATGCACAAACCCTAAACATTACGTCAAGGACTCTTGATCTTTCCCATCTTTGCAAGAAGCCTCAAGCAATCAAAACTCAAGTCTCATTAGTGAAGCCAATGCAATGCATGCTAGAGGGTTAGAGCAGCCTTTTGTTTTCAAACTTCTTTTCTCTATGTTACCATTCTCATCTCCCTGTTCTAGCTGAATCACTAGTCTCACAACATTTTTATGTAGCCCAACATCATTTCTTATGCAACAGCCAGTACAGAAGGCAGTTGTCACTATCCAAAGAAATGCCAAATGACATCTTTTATTTAGCAAAGAACTCACAGGCTTAAAGAGTACAGCTAACCTCATCCTTTAAAATAATCCTCATCAATAAAGATCCCTTCTAGTTTTGAGGGAAGGCTGAAGGTACTACAAACAAAAAAATTATATGGGAACACTTTAAAAAGTGAGAAACACAGAAAACTTAAGTCAGTACAGCTGATATCACACCTGACATTTTCATTGTGTTGTACAGCTGATCAAATTTTCAGTTATCAGCCTCTACTGACAACTAAGTGATACTTTTTTAGTTCTAGATACTCCATTCTTGCACAAAGTTTCCTTTTGTGGAGACTAAACATCCTACATATAAAACTGTTTGATCAGTTGTTGCGATTATTGACATGGTGAAATCAATACAATTCTTTTTTTACAGCAGCCTCTTCTCAGCACACCCAAACAGAAATAGCTCTGTAGCTTTCTGTTGTGCTCTCAACTGCATCACTATACTCTGCTCCCAACACATTGGATCAATATTTACCTTTAAGAAAACTATTCAGCTTTTTCAAAAATTTCTGGTGGCAAGCTGATTTATTACTTCTCAGAAGACAAAGAACATAATATTTAAGTACCTAGGTATACAGGACCAATGAATTTCTTTCGGAATAAGTTATGACTCCAGATACAATTGGATACTAGCATAAGCAAGTAAACATCTCACAGTCCATGTCCTAAGGAGCCAGATGCTTGATATAGCTTTGCCTCCAAATTAGGGAGGAGCATCATCGTACAACTCCCTCCCACCTCTCCTGTCTCCTCTCTTAACCTGGATGTCCTCCGCTGTTCAGCTGACTTTAGCTTGAGATGTCTAAATCAACAATCTAGTGAGAAACTACTTTAGAATTTTATTTCCTGACACAGTGAGCCAAGTCAGTTTGCTATCACATGCTCAGGCCAATAAAAGGGAAGTGTCTGGAATAGTGAAGGGGCAGGACTACCCCTTTTCAGGCATAGGGATCTGCTAAATAGGGTCATCTGTATCATCACCTTCCACCATATCTGGCTACTTTTTGATCAACTTGAAGAATTCTGAAGCCTTATGCTGTTGTCTTATTTTCTGTGAGAAAAGTCTAATATCATCAGAATAGAATTACGTAGATCTGATAGTACAGCACAAAAGAGCAAGAAATATTTCTTATTCAAGTTATTTATCAAGAGTTGCAACTGCTTTTATAATAAAAAGTTATTCTACTGTTCTGTCACACTATTTCAGCTAAATTCATCCAGAAAAAGAGGCTTTGGGGAGATTAGCAAAATTTCCTAAATTATGGTAAGATACACCTACATATGCCCACTTAAAAAGCACTGGCAGTTCACGCAAGTGTTATTTAGAACATGATGTGGGCTGTAAAAATCTCCATTAACCAGGGTTAATGTGCAAGAAGGGAAGATGCCAGTTTGACTTTGGCCTCTGGTTGAAATTTTACAGCTGGCAATTAAACATCTTTTGCACCTACAAATCAACTGTACTTGATATGCAAAAAATTACTGCGACATATACAAAGACTCTTAGATGTATTTTTACTAGCACTTTCTGGAGTTGAATTGCATGTGTGGAAAAGTAAACGGAAGAATAAAATGTCACAGTACTTGGGTTAAAAAATATTTTAGTAACAACAGAGCAGCTGTCTACAAGTTAAAGAAAACAAAACAACATAAGGTTGTAAACCACAGGTTTTCAACACTTAGATTTTGTCTGTGCACAGTATGCAGCAAGCCCAACACTTCACAACAAATGCATGCTATCATTTTACTATACAAAGAGGTTTATAGATATAGGGAGGCTTTAAATGCATTTCCCATCTGTCACTAGTAAGAATTTTACAGCACATTTGTCTATTCTCAGGTCTGTGATTATCTTCCTTCCTGCACTTTAAAAACTCATACTACAAGGAAATATACATGACAAGCAGAACAAGCAAGCTAGTTTGTAACTAAGAGCTTTCCTATTATATTTCTTTCAAAATAGTTTTCTTACTTTTGCTCCCATATCAAGAAGCTGCTGTTCAAAGGTTTTTGAGTAATTTTCAGTTCTGTTAGACGACCAAACATCTACAAATGCGGAAATACCTGGATCAGAAGAGAGAAAACAACAAACAGCTAATGAAGTACATACTACGGTAAAACTGGTCAAACCACCTTTCCAACAAAATAACAAAATTTTGCTTTTATACGTATTGCATTCAGTAGCAAATACAGCTTTTGATAAACTACATATCAGATGTTAGCAGCAGAATGGTATTTTTAGAGCATTTCTGCCCCTTAAATTAGTTGCAATGAAACAAATGAAGTTTGACGCTAGTTAAAAAATTTTTCACTTGGTCTGTTTAAAACACACTACCATCTTAACAAGCAATGCAGTATCTTTACATGACTGCTTACTCTTGTCATTGTTTAATCACTGCTAATCTTCAGGTTAATAAAAAATGTTAAGACAAATTCACGTAATGCAAGTTACAGAACATAACGAAATAAACATAACGGAATTATTCCTTCCCCAAACCCTCAGAAAACTCTGCAGAAATATTACTTGACGATTTCCAATTGACTTCAAGTTCCACCTGATTTATACTGAATCACCCCAAATTAAGTACATATCACAGGGGCTAATACAATTTCATGTCAGCTGCTTTAAGTAAATTTTTGTATACCACATTTAAGTAGCTTCCTTTATCAACCAGATTATTAATCTCTTCAAGGAACGAAATCAGCCTTGGTTGAGAACGTCTTTAAACAAGCAAAACCAGATGTATTGACATGGAGGGCATTAAGCACATTAAAGTCATAACAATCCCTTCATTAATTTTACTTAGGACAGGCATGAAAGTGACCTAAGCTCCACTGGCCATGCCAATTTCCCATTTTGAATGATGAATCAGGAAAGTTCCAGAAAACTGGAAGAATGTTCACCAAAAACAACTTCACAGAAACTACAGGCCAGACGACTCTCAGAACTCGTGAATAAAACTGAAAGTGTCAATTTAAAAGGGTCATCCTTGGCCACCACTGCTTAATTATCTTAGTTACTACGTATGTCTTTCTGATTCACTATTATATAGTGTCATCTGTCTTCTTTCTAAATGAAAACCAGAATAAGGCTGCAACAATAAAAGTACTTTGATAAAGATTAACATTTTTATAATTGCTAGAAATACTTTTAGCATATGAGAGAAATATGGAACATAAAACATCTCCTTAGCCAAACCACAGGGAAAAGTCTTATTATCAGTACTATGACTCAGATATACATGGGAACTTAAGACAAGTCTACTCCAACGTGCTTTTAATTGTGTTCATTCTAATACTGGACCAGGCAGCTTTTGCCAGAGTTGCTTTTCTTCTTGACTGCTCTATTCGGAAAAATATTGCACTCCAATTAGAAAAAAAACCAAAAACCAAACCAAACCCTTCCTCTTACATTGAATATTTTAGAACCTTCACAGTTATAATTCTCGTAGAAAAACAGGTTGGAGCATTTCAGTGAAGGTCAAACTAGGAACTCGGAAGAAAATTACTTCAAAGTTGTGCCCACCTGCGGTACGATCAGAGGTATATTTTACAATAATTAGCCAATTTTAGCTGATCAAACATACTCCCAACAAGAGACAAGGCACTTTGTCAGTTTTGTACAGCTGATGGAAAAGAAAAATGAGGACGGGTTTGGAGCTTTTTTGAACGAGAAGAGCTCGGGTCTTGTAAAGACGGTCGGTTGTAAAGGGCAACTTATGCTAGAAGGTCTCAGACAAGGCGGTGACAGCAGGGAAACAAAAAAAAAGAGACATAAGGGGGCAACCTAGCGAGGCAGAAGTTGAGAAAGACGCGGAAGAACCCAGACAGGATCAGCCCACGGCTGACCGGGACAGGAACACCCACGTGTGGCCGCAGAGGTGCCCCGGGAGCCACCCCAAGGGGCAGCCGCTCCCTCCCCTGTCCGTCCCCGCCGGGCCCGCGGCCGGGCACAACCCGCCTCCCGCCGGGGGCGGCCCGGCCGCCAGGCCCCGCCGCCGGTTTCGGGCGGATTCGCCATTAGTCAAGAGCATCCCCGCAGCGAAGCCCTCTCCGCCCCGTCCCCCCCCACCTCCCCGCGCCCACGGGAGGGCTTCCCACCCGCGGCGGGGCCCACGCTACGCGGTCGAGCTGAAGACTGAGCCGCCCCCAGGGCTAGGTCCCACCCCGGCCCGGGCGCTGGGCCGCCCTCGGGGAGAGGCGAGCGGCGAACGCGAGCCGGAGCCCCCACAGCGGCCGCTGCTCCCACCGGGAAGCACCGGGGAAAGGGCCGTAAGGAGACGGGGTGCAGGGACAGCGCTGTAAAACCGGCCCGCTCCAGCCCAGCGGCTCCCCCCTCAGCCGCGCCGGGAGAAGCGCAGCGCGGCGCAGCCGCCGTCCCCGTCCCCGCACAGCGGCTGTGCCGGTACCTTTCAGGACGGGCTCCATTAGCCGTGCGGCGCAGCACCGGGAAGTTCCGCTACCCGCCACCGTTTAAACCCGCTCCCGCGCCGGGCCTGCGCTCTGCGCGCCGCGCCTGCGCCTTGCGCCCGGCCGACGCCGAGGGAGGTGCCGGGCTCGCCCGGCCGCGCCCCGGGCCGTTGGAGGCGGCGGAGCGGTGGTGGTGGCGGCGGGTGAGGGGGAACCTGCGGGCCGGAGGGGTGAGGGGCGGCGGTCGAGCGCCGTCGGTGTAGAAATCAGGGGTACAAAGTCGTTCTGGCCTCTTGAAGTCCTTTTTAGACATAGGTGTGCTCTGCCCTGCCAGCTCCAGCTGAGAGGGGCGCTGGGGGAGTCCTGGGGCAGCCGGATGCCTCTGAAAGCAATATTTTGAAAATCCAAACGATAAGTGAAATTTCTGTGTCAGTGTTCACCATGAAGAGTCTCCCAGGAGGCTTCTCTGAGGAGTTTTACCTCGTAGGAAGGTGCATTAGGGAACCTGTGTTCTCTGAACTCTCTGGTGGGTCGAACTGCGGTGCCTGAAGTGGAAAAAAACCCCAACAGAGAGAGCCAACAAAATGGGGATTAACAAATGGACATGGCCAGGCGGTATTTACTGAAGCATCCAAAATTACTGGAGGGTGTAATAAGTAATTTAGCAAAAGAATTTTGCTTCAGCTAGAATGGATGTGTGTTTTCTACAGCTTCAGCTAAGATGGGTGTGTGCTTGCTATGCAGTTAACATACGTGCTTGCTATGGCTTTAGCTAAGATAGGTATGTGCTTGCTATGCGTTTGGCGGAAGGGATAGTGTTAGATGGGATATCAAAAGAAAACAACAGTTGAAAGTACTGGATCGTTGTGAAAAACAAAAGGTGGTGTTAACCAAGATAAGTATGTCAGTGAGAAAAGAAAGACTGGGGAAAATGTAGGCCCTCTCCGGAAGGATACGCAAGAACTGGTCACCCGGGACAGCGACAGAGCTGAGGTACTCAATGACTTTTTTGCCTCAGTCTTCACAGACAAGGACAGCAGCCGCACTGCCCAAGACGCAGATTGCAAAGGAGAGGTTTGGGAAAATGGAGCACCGCCCACTGTAGATGAAGATAAAGTGAGAGACCACCTGAGGAACCTGAAGGTGCACAAGTCCATGGGACCTGATGAGATACATCCGCGGGTCCTGAGGGAACTGGCAGATCAAGTCGCGAAGCCACTAGCCATCATATTTGAGAAGTCGTGGCAGTCTGGCGAGGTTCCTGCCGACTGGAAAAGGGGAAACATAACCCCTATTTTCAAAAAGGGAAATAAGGAAGACCCGGGGAACTACAGGCCAGTCAGTCTCACCTCTGTGCCTGGCAAGATCATGGAGCAGATCGTCCTGGAAACTCTGCTGAGGCACATGGAAAATGAGGAGGTGATTGGCGAGAACCGACATGGCTTCACCAAGGGCAAGTCATGCCTGACAAATTTGGTGGCTTTCTACGGACGGGTTACAGTGGCAGTGGACAAGGGAAGATCTACTGATGTCATCTACCTGGACTTGTGCAAAGCATTTGACACTGTCCCACACGATATCCTGGTCTCTAAATTGAAGAGACATGGATTCGATAAATGGACCACTCGGTGGATAAAGAACTGGCTGGACGGTCACACTCAAAGAGTTGCGGTCAATGGCTCAGTGTCCAAGTGGAGAGCAGTGACGAGTGGTGTTCCTCAGGGGTCGGTAGTGGGACCTGTACTATTCAACATCTTTGTCAGCGACATGGACAGTGGGGTAGAGCGCACCCTCAGCAAGTTTGCTGATGATACCAAGCTGTTTGGCGAGGCAGACACGCTGGAGGGGAGTGATGCCATCCAGAGGGACCTGGACAGGCTGGAGAGGTGGGCCCAAGGCAACCTCATGCAGTTCAACAAGGCCAAGTGCAAGGTCCTACATCTGGGTTGGGGCAATCCCAAGCACAAATACAGGCTCGGCGGGGAATGGCTGGAGAGCAGCCCTGTGGAGAAGAACCTGGGGGTGATGATTGATGAGAAGCTCGACATGAGCCAGCAATGTGCGATCGCAGCCTAGAAGGCCATCCGTATCCTGGGCTGCATCAAAAGAAGTGTGGCCAGCAGGTCAAGGGAGGTGATTCTGCCCCTCTACTCCGCTCTCATGAGACCCCCCCCCCCCCGGAGTACTGCATCCAGCTCTGGAGTCCCCAACATAAGAAGGACATGGACCTGCTGGAGTGTGTCCAGAGGAGAGCCACGAGGATGATCCAAGGGCTGGAGCACCTCTCCTATGAGGAGAGGCTGAGAGAGTTGGGGCTGTTCAGCCTGGAGAAGAGAAGGCTCCGGGGAGATCTTATTGCGGCCTTCCAGTACCTAAAGGGGGCCTACAGGAGAGCTGGGGCAGGACTATTTACTAGGGCATGTAGTGATAGGACGAGGGGGAATGGCTTTAAACTGGAAGAGGGCAGGTTTAGATTAATCATTAGGAAGAAGTTTTTCACTTTGAGGGTAGTAAGGCACTGGCACAGGTTGCCCAGAGAGGTTGTTGAAGCCCCATCCCTGGAGGTGTTCAAGGCCAGGCTGGACATGGCCTTGGGCAACCTGGTCTGGTGGGAGGTGTCCCTGCCCATGGCAGGGGGGTTGGAACTCAATGATCTTCAAGGTCCCTTCCAACCTAAACCATTCTAGGATTCTGTGATAACCACAGGAGTGTGAAGAGTAAAGAAGCCAACAGAAGGACATGGTGATAAAGACTTCAACGACCACCAAGAAGCACAGCGCCTGTGCCGCTAGAGGGGAGGGGGCATGTTTGGGGGTGGGTTGCATTCCAAGAGCTCATTGGCTATTTAATTGGGGGGAGGTTGTGTTCTGAAAACTCATTGATTATGCAAATATTTTCAAAGAAAAAGCATGAATAGGCATGAGCAATATGGAATAAAAACCCGCGTTTGTAATGGGGAAACTGAGGCACAGGAGAAGAAATCCCCTGTGTAGCTCCCAGCGCTGTAATAAGTATCCTTTGCTCCACCGAATTTGCCCCTGACTAAAATTCAATACATTGAGCGTGTTTCTCACAAGGGCAACTGTACTATTAACTATAGTAAGCTCACCCTTATGTGAAATGGCTTTGGTGCTAGAAGGCAGGACTGTAGCAAATGTGATTCCAGAGGGAAGTAAGAAAAGTAAAACCTGATGTCTTCCCCAGGAAAAACTGATAAAATTTATAATAAAATAATGGAATTAGTATAAGGAGATTTACGATGAGAAAGAAGGAGCACATCTTTTTAAAAGGAAAATGATACTGCACAACTTTGTTATGCAACTCACACAGCTCAGAAGCACAGGCATTGCTGTATGGTTGTACATACCGGTGCTGTTCTGAAACCTTCCATGAGCAATCCTCGTTTCTTCGCCTGAAAAATAGTGCAGCAGAAATGGAAAAACAATAGAGATGGAAAGCAAGGATGCTGCATGATTTCTATGTGAGAAGTAGCTATTCAGAGAAAGACTTGTCAGCCTGGGAAAGGAATGGTGGAAGGCAGATGTGCTAGGGTCTCTAAAATCGTGAGCACATGGAGGAGGTGAATGTGGCGCGGTGCACTCCCAACAGAAACTAGTGGGCACGAAATGAAACTAGCAGATGGGGTCTTCTCGGAAGAGATGTTTCTACATTGCGCCTCATCAGGCTGTGGGTGCATGCTCAGAGCGCTGGCAAACCACATGGTTTCTAGAAGCAAATTCAGCAAATTAATGAAATCCGTCTTAGGACTATAAAAAATGTACAAAACCACCTTTACCTCAGTAAAGCCAAGTTGCAGATTGCTGGATTCTGAGAAGGTATAGTGAACACTTTGAGATTTTCTTTTCTTTTGTTCTTTCTTCAGTCATCTCCCACTGGAGAGACGGTGCTGACCTAAAAAGGCTTTGGTGTTGTCCATTTTGCCTGTTCTTACTCCCATGTAAAAGCTCAAAACTTAAATCTTGACCGCTAGGAGTCTACCAAGCAGATGGCTATACCAATGCTATTTGAGATATCTTAATCTAGTGTATAATATTTTAGCATTGATACAGTTTGTTTAATTCCCAGGGCATTAATACAACCCTAGATCTATGCACGTGTTGAGCACAAGCTCTTGGGCGCTCTGTCTTCTGAACCTGTGACTTCCTTTCGCCTATTCACTATGTGAATAAAGTGACCAATCAATCTACATACATGAATAACTCAGTTAAGGTCGCTTCCAACCCAAACCATTCTGTGATTCTATGATTCTCTGACAAAGTAGACGCCTCATTTTCTCAGTAACTCTAACAGTTCTCTTGTCTGTGCCTGTTCCAGTTTGAATGTTGCTTTCTAAGTATCATACAAAATTGTACAGTTTCAGCTGCCGTGTAACAAGGTTAATAGTGGACTTTACATAATCTACCCTAGGATTGTATGTGGTCTTTTCTCAGGGCCACATAATTATTCTGTGATAAACTAATACTTCTAGCCTATAAGCTCTGACATTGTAGCTGCTTGTTTATTAGTTTCTAATTTCGTTGGATTCCAATATGTGAGCTCATCCAATTGTTTCTATATTCCGGTCTCCCTCTGTTTTAATAAAGCCTCTGTTCAGGCCATCTGCAAATTTCATTAGCACACACCTCTATTTCCAAGCTCATAATTAAAATAGTAAGTAAGATAGGATCTTAACTGGATCTAAGACTTAACTGGAGCTGTGACTGGGTCTTAACTGCTGATTCAGGATCTCCATTAGAATCTTCTTTAATTTTCCCTCAGCTGTGACCCTTCTTATCTCTATCTACCTTCCCCTCTTAGGACTTCTTGAAGAAACCCCCTTCTTCTTCATATACGGTAATAACTTAACATCTATCAAATGGTTTATTAAAGCAACATAGATTTGATCTTTGTTACCTTTGTCTGGAAAACAATTTTCTTCTGAAAAAGAGGTATATGCTAGCATGATCTCAGGAATCCTAATTTATGCAATTGACAATTTTTGACCCTTTCCTATGCCACACGTTGCCCCTAAATACCTTTTCCTTTTTTCTATCCTAGTTGGTATAAAAGTCAGCAAAATTGTTCCTGACCAGTTAGCACCAGGAGGACATCTTTAAGCCCAGGAATGGCCACCTCCAGCTGGTTAGAACTGAGTTTTGATGACATACGGTGGAATTACAGGCCAGGAAACGAGCTGAAAGTGGTGCTAATTATGTCTCAAAATTGGGGTTATACTAGTGAAAGAAAAGACTGATGCTGCCATTTTTTGTACTACATAGTAATCTGGCACTCTGAACACTGGCAGTAGTTTGTGTTGAACTGTTGTAATAAGATATAGGAGTCATGCCTCAGTAGTCTCAGAGGCATTGTAGTCTCATTGCTTCTCCACAAGCAAAATGCCTTCTGAGATTGCCAGCAGGGGCTTGTTTGTTTTCCTGTTTTCCTCCTTTGACTGATGCTTAAAAAGGCATGTTTTAGCTTTCCACTTCTGTTCCAGAGAACAATGAAAGCTTTTCTGTTTTGCAGAGTAATTCAGTCTAAACAGACAAGGGGAAATTCTTATCTCCTATTTTCCCTGTTTATTTTAGCGTATCTTGTGTACACTATTGGTATATATTAGTAAAACAAGCAAAGAAAAAAAATAGTTTTTTTTAATAGCCATTGGGAGCAATATTGGGGAAGAAAGGTTGCATAAGCTTGTCAGATGGATGGGTATTTATCATTGTCAAAAACCTTTACTGATAGTCTCACTCCTTATTTGTGTTTGATGGAATGTGGAAAAAATTATGAGGGACATTTGTTTCTTGTCACAAAGAAAGTGTAATGTTATGAATTATGTAGCCTTACAAAATTGTTAAATGTTCTCATCAATGAGATAACTGTTCATTTTCCAATGCTGATGTTCACGATCAGGAAAATTACATGAAGTAAATACGAGACCTTCTTCAGGAAAGGAAAAAGCAGTTAATTTTTTTTCTTTCAGCTGAGGCAGTGACACCAATTTTACTTTCACTTTCTACCCTGTAATTTAAGAAATGACCCCTTTTAGATCCACAGCTAATCTGCTGACACAGCACTAGCTTTATTTTGAGTTTGTGAAACACTGATAATAGGATAGTGACCTACCCTTGTTAAGTTTTAACTCACTCAGTAAGACAATGTCTTTGACATACTATGACCCCAACGGCCTATCACAGAAGAAAAACACAGTACCATGCTGAAAAATAACAGCCCATCATGTAATTGAGAGCATGACTCAACAACATGCTAATAAGCAGGTGTCTGTGTTGTTCACGCTGGTGCAGAAGGCTTATGCATCTGCCCTCTGAACGGTTTTCACTGCCTTCAGTTCAGGCTATGACTGCAGCTGTGAAGGGGTGGGAAAGCCAGTTTATCTGACCTTTGTACTAAAATTCTGTGCTGAAGGTTTGTGATCTTCCCAGTCGATGCAGAACTGGACTGCTGACCACAGACTGCTTCCTTTTCATACAACTCTTTGTGGAGATGCAGATCCAGACTGTGGAAGACAGCATTAAGGATGAGTATCCCAAATGCTTCAAGATTCTGTTCTCACTTGGCAAAGAGACTGTTTAAAAATATTGTCCCATTGAATGTGTTCAGGCAGGTCTTGGTGATACACATGAGAGCAATTTAAGAGGTTTTTCTCTCCTCCTGTGAGCTCCACGGTTTATGTGAGTCTCAAGAAAAGTGGTGATAGGGGACATTTGGAGTTCAGGCTGTGAACTGAGGCAGGAAAGGTGCTAATTTACATTTGCTGTAGCTGAGTTGGCTCCTGAAGCAGTGCACATAGCAAAGAGAACAATGGTAAGCGTGAACTTCTTATATCTCCCCAACATGAATGACCAAAGCTCATTTGAAGGCATCTGAAGTGCTTTACTTGCAACTAGATCTTCTGACATGTATTAACAATGAAGTGGTACACTCAGGAAAGGAGCCCTCTGTTACTGTCTCTTCAGGAACAGACAGCAAAACAAGGAACACTACTATACTTGTAACTATAGTTTGCCCACATCCTGTCAGCAGATCTTGTCTCCCAAGTTAAGTAAGGTACAGTAGAATTCAGGCTCAAAGAAGTGTGACTGTTGTGATCAAAGGTGTACAATAGATTCTGTGTGATTAAATGGTCCTTGAACTGGAAAACAGTCAACTGGGGGGGTGTGGGGTGCGTAAAAAGGGGTGTACAGAATGATGAGTGGCCTGGAGAGGGTGATTGCGGAGAGGCTGTTCACTCTCTCTTTCCAATAAAGAAGTAGGGGCATCAAAAGAAATCAGCAGAAGGCAGATTCATAACAAAAAGTGTTTTTTTCCACACAAAAAGAACTTAAACTGTAGAACTCCTGGCAGCTGGGTGTTGTGGATGACAGAAGCGATCACAGAATTCAGATGGAGGCTGGAAGGAGAATACACTAGGGGCTACTAAATATATCACAACTATGGCTAGTTCAGGAAATCCTGAAGCCATAAATAGATTGAGACTCTATCTGAGACAGGTTACTTGGTTAGGTAAACTCTGTCCCAGAGTACATATTTTTATATTTCTTAAGCTCCAATTTGTGAGAGCCTTGATGCTATAAGATAGGAATCCATTAAAGTTGTCAATGACTCCAATGGGGGCATGGGGTCTGAGTGTAAAACTGCCACTCAGAGGGACTTGAATGGGCCGATGGGAACCTCATTAAATTCAACAAGGATATATCCAAAGTCCTACACCTGGGCAGGAAGGACCTCTGGCAGTAATACAGTCCTGTTTGGGTTCTTCCTGTACAAGAAAGACATGGGTAAACTGGAGCAAGTTCAGTGAAGGGCCATCAGAATGGCTGGAGCATGTGTCTTTTGAGAAGAGACCAAGGGAGCTGGGCAGCCAAGCAATGGAGCAGGTTGCCCAGAGAGGTTGTGGAATATCAGTTCTTGGAGGATTTTGAGAGCTGAGCGCACAAATACCCAAGCAAACATTGTCTCAGTTCAGTGTTGCACCTGACTAGACAAACTTCCAAGATCCCTTCCAGCTGGATTTATTCTTTAATTCTATGAATTTTCAGCTAGATCACCTCCCTGAACTAGGTCACCACATGACTTCTGAGCAATAGTGCCTGTGCAAAGCAAGGGACGGGGCTACATGATTGAGGGAGGGGCTGAAGCACATCTGAATTGGACTAGTGTAAGCTGCTGTGGAACTGCACCCTCACAGCAGTCCTGACATCTTTCACCTTGTGCTGTAGATCAGGCCAGTGTTCTAAAGATGAAATGAAAACACCTGGAACAAAAACACCTGCAGCCTGATCTTTTAGAGAAGAATAGGTGGGCTGCCTCCCTGGGGACCGGGTTAAAGAAGTGATGAGAAAACTTCCTACCCTGGTATGGCCCTCAGATTAATATCCATTATTGATTTTTCATGTAGGCAGCGATGAAGTTGCAATAAGAAGTCCAAGGGCAATCAGGAGAGACTTCAGGGCCTTGGGGCAACTGGTTAAGGGATCAGGAGCACAAATAGTGTTCTCCTTTACCCTTCCAGTTGCAGGGAATGATGAGGGAAGAAACAGGAAGACCCAGCAGATCAGTACCTGTGTCTGAGACTGGTGTCACCAGAAGAACTTTGGGTTTTTTGATTATGAGTTGGTCTATGTGACACCAGGTCTGCTGGCAACAGATGGGGTACACCTGTCTCAAAAAGGGAGAAGGATCTTTGTGCAGGGCTCATTGAAAGAGCTTTAAACCTGATTTGAAGGGGGGAAAGTGGTTGCTAGAGATAAGCCTGTGGGTGGCATGCCAATGTTTGAGGGACAGTATGCTAGCGCAGCCCACATTATGCTGAGTGCACTGGAGTGCATTTGAAATGCCTTTATACTAATGCACACAGCATGAGGAATAAGCAAGAGGAGCGAGAAGCTTTGGCCCAGTATCATAGCTATAACATCATTGGCATAAGCAAAACCTGGTGGGATGAGTCCTGTGACTGGGATGCTGTGATGGACAGTTATTATTCAGGAGGCGTAGGCGGGTCAGGTGAGGCGAGGGGATGGCACTGTATATAAGAGAGAGGTTAGATTGTATGGTGCTTACAGTTGGTGATGACACAGTTGAGAGCCTCTGGATCAGGATGAAAGGGAAAGCAAATAAAGTGGATGTTTTGGGAGTCTACTATTGACCAGTCAGCCAGGACGACGACACCGATAAATTATTCCACAAGGAATTAGGGGATATCTCTAGATCATAGAATCATAGAATGGTTTAGGTTGGAAGGGACCTTGAAGATCATCGAGTTCCAACCCCTCTGCCACAGGCAGGGACACCTCCCACTAGACCAGGTTGCTCAAAGCCCCATCCAGCCTGGCCTTGAACACCTCCAGGGATGGAGCCTCAACAACTTCTCTGGGCAACCTGTTCCAGCACCTCACCAGCCTCAAAGTGAAAAATTTCTTCCTAATATTTAATCTAAGTCTCCCCTCTTCCAGTTTGAAGCCATTCCCTCTCATCCTATCACTACATACCCTAGTAAAATGTCCTTCCCCATCAACTGCCCTTGTCCTTATGGGTGATTTTAACTTCCCAGACATCAACTGGGAATATCATACAGCAGACACAAACAGGTCCAGGAAATTTCCGAAGCGTGGTGAAGATAACTTCTTGGTGCAGGTACTAATGGAGCTGAGTAGGAAAGGTGCCCTCCTTGTCTGTAAACAGAAGGGGACTTGTGGGTGAAGTGGTGATTGATGGCTGTCTTGGGCATAGTGACCACAAAGTAGCTGAGTTTCAAATCACTGGCCACAGGAGAAAAGCTGCCAGCAAAACTTCGACCCTATGGAGAGAACATATACTTTGGCCTGCTGAAGGAGCTAGTTAGTAAGGTCACCTGGGAATCTGCTTTTGAACGTGTTGGGATTCGTGAATGCTAGTCACTTTGTAAGAGCCATCTCTTAAGAGTGCAGAAGCAGGCAATTCCAAAGTGTTGAAGTCAAGCAAGTGGTGCAAAATGCTGGCTTGGCTAAGCAGTAATCTTCTAGAACTTAGGCAGAAAAGGAAAGTGTATGGACATTGGAAGCAAGGCCAGGTGACACGGGAGGACTACACAGATGCTGTTCATCACTGTAAGGAGAAAATTGGTGTAGTAAAAGCTTGATTAGAGTTCAAGCTGGCCAGCACTGAGAAGGACAGTTAAAAAGGGCTTCTAAAATATGTTAATAGCAAAAGAAGAATCAGAGGTAACATTGGTCTGTTCCTTGATGGTGTCGGTCACCTCACAAATAGGGATGTAGGCAAAGTGGAAACATTCAATGCCACCTTCACTTCTGTCTTCAACACCGAGTATGGCTCCTGGGACCCCCAGAGCCCTGTGTTGGGAGATTGTGACTAGGGGCGTGATTGATAAACTCCCAGCCAACTCTGAACTTGTTCAAGACTTGCTGCTCCATCTGGATGCACATAAGTCTATGGTACCCGATGGGATTCATCCCACGGTACTGAAAGAGCTGGCCGATGTCATTGTGGAACCTCTCTCTATTATTTTTTAATGGTCTTGGGAGTCTGGAGAGGTCCCAGCTGACTGGAAGTTGGCAAATGTTGTCCCAATTGTCAAGAAGGGGAAGAAGGAAGACCCTGGTAATTACAGGCCTGTCAGTCAGGCACTTCAGTGCCTGGTAAAATTATGGAGGATGTTATTCTGGAAGTTACTGAAAAACGCTTGAGAGACAATGCAGTCATTGGTCATTGCCAGCTTGGGTTCATGAGGGGAAGGTCCTGCTTAATCAACTTGATTTCCTTTTATGATGAGGTCCCATCTAGGTGACCAAGGGAAGCCACTAGATGTGGTGGTTTTGAATTTTAGCAAAGCTTTTGATACTGTCTCTCACAGTATCCTTCTGGATAAAATGTCCAGCACACAGCTAGACAAGTCCATCACATGTTGGGTGAGCAATTGGCTGACAGGTCGGGCTCAAAGAGTTATACTAAATGGGGTTGCATCAGACTGGCAGCCTGTCACCAGTGGGGTTCCCCGGACCTCAATTTTAGGGCCAGTGCTCTTCAATGTTTTCATAAATGATCTGGATGCAGGAATTGAATGTACATTATGTAAGTTTGCTGATGCTACTAAACTGAGAGGAGCTGCGGACTCCCTTGAGGGTAGAGCGGCCTTACAGAGAGATCTGTATAGACTAGAGAGCACAGCAATCACCAACGATATGAAATGTAAAAAGAGCAAGTGCCAGATTTTACACCTGGGACAGGGTAATTCTGGTTATACATACAAATTGGGGCATGAGAGGCTGGAGAGCAACCTTGCAGAAAGACATCTGGGGGTTTGGGTTGATGGCAAGTTGAATATGAGTCAACAGTGTGCGCTGGCAGCCAAAAGGTCCAACTGCATCCTGGGGTGCATCAAGCACACTGTAGCTAGCTGGTAAAGGGAGGTGATTGTCCCACTCTACATTGTACTGGTGTGGCCCCACCTTGAGTACTGTGTGCAGTTTTGGGTGCCTGGATATAAGAAGGACATCAAACTATTAAAGTGTGTCCAGAGGAGGGCGACCACGATGGTGAAAGATCTCGAGGGCAAAACTTATGAGGAGTGGATGAGGTCACTTGCTTTGTTCAGCTTGGAGAAGAGAATGCCGAGGGTGACCCCATGGCAGTCTACAACTTCGTCAAAGGGGGGCAGTGGAGAGGGAGGTGCTGATCTCCTCTCTCTGGTGCCTAGCAATAGGACACGAGGAAATGGGCTGAAGCTGCTTCAGAGGAAGTTCACATTGGACATTAGGAAAAGGTTCTTCACTGAGAGGGTGGTTGGTCACTGGAACAGGCTCTCCAGGGGGTGGTCAGGACACCAAGCCTGTCAGAGTTCAAGGAGCGTCTGGACGAGGCTCTTAGTCATATGGTTTAATTTTAGGTAGTCCTGGGAGAAGCAGGGAGTTGGACTCGATGATCCTTATAGGTTCCTTCCAACTTGAGATATTCTATGATTCTATGAAGAGATCACCATTGGGAATGCTGTCTTCCAGGATGTTATGGAGCTCTTAGTCTTTAGTGCAGCACTTATAAAAATGGATAGAATCAACTGGAGCTCTCATTATCTCATTATCTAATGGGTTTTTTTTGTGCTGTACATTCTAATAAAATGATTGATCTGGAAAGGGGTTTTTTTTGATTGTTTGTTTGTTTATTCTGCTTGTCCATCTCCCCCTCCTCTTCAAATATGTTTAAACAGTATCTAGAATAAGAGCTATGAAAAGTTTTTTGTGTGCCTCTAACTCTGCTTAGTTAATCTGTTATCAAAGTAATTGGATGGAAGAAGTGCAACAGAACTGAGTATAACTCTCAGTACAGTTACATGTGCAAGCAGACTGTAGACAAGCAGCAAAAGAGCAAATGACAAATGTTAGATGAACATCCATTTATGTTCAAGTAGAGCAAATCCATTTTGGTTGTTTCTATTGCTCATCATATGTTTTTAGTCATCAGGGATCAAACTAATCTTTTATGCAGTTCTAGTGAAGCCAGTAATGAATATGGCCCATCTAATGTTAAATGGAATAAAATTCAGAAATGGATTACAAGGAAGAAGGTAAATGGCAGATGGGAGACTTGGGAGCGCTAAAGATTAATCCATTTGCTTTTCAGCTTTTTGAAGCTGGATTCAAATTTCTCTTTCAGCAAGACAGAGAAAGAATATATTTGGATCATCACAATACAACAAAACCTATCAGAAGAGTAAGCAACTTTGTCAGACTGTTCAAAATGTAACAAAACATGGTAAAAAGGTGCTCCCCCATTAAGAGTGATCAGTGTCATTATGTAATGCTTGCAGAACACTTACATGAATTATATTTATTATGGCAGTGTTTCTACCCTGTGAGCTGCAGATACATAGATCACTTCTTAGGGATTTGCAATATGAACAGTATTTGTTATGCAATAATCCAATGGATGTGAAAATTTAAAGTGACACATAGATCTACTGGAAAAACTGTAGAGATCCACAGACTGGAAAATAGTGAAAGCTACTGACTCATAACAGGGCTCTTATTTGACTTTTATAAGGCATCCCAAAGTTTTAGAGTAAAGATTGTTTTGGACAAAGTCCAAGAATGAGATTATTTTGAGGTGGTTGTCTAGCTACTTTAGTTTCTGTATTCTTTCACATAATGCAGTTCTGATATATTGTGTAACACAAAGCTAGACACTATGTGAACTAAAAGGTTACCTTGTTCTTGCTTTATCATGTTAATTTGCCACACATATGTTACATTTCCATATGCTTGTTGATAAGGTTAAAAAGTTATTCTTTCATGCAGCCCAGCAGTGCTACATAACATGTCGAGACTGATTTCTATTCATCTAGTTGAAGTTTTCACATCAGTTTTTGTTGGCTAGAAATTAAGGCCTGAGACTCACGAGCATATGGCTGGCAGTAAAAGCAGTTTGGGAATGAGTAGTAGGCTCCAGATCCGTGATTAGACTTCTAATGATAATTTTGGGTGCCTAAATTTCAATGTGGCTACTGCATAGAACACTTTTGTTGTTAAGGTACAGGCCTATAGAGAAGTCACTATGGAATTCATCTGTTAATTTACAGCACAGCAGCTTGTCCAATAACTGCCAAAAAGTAACTGCTCTTGCCTAGAAGCAAGTGAATGATTGATTACCCTTTCTTACTGACTAACAAGAAAATGTTTACAGGAGGCAAAGTATGTACATGAATTGTTACAGTGGAATGACAAATTCACTGCATGTTCATGGCCTATGTTAGCTTCTTTTATCTTGCTAAGTTGCTGATAGTTTTAGAAAATATCATCTGCCTTCCACTGAAACAAGATATGAAGAAAAGTTTGGATTGAGCATCTGAAACTCGTAATTGGTTTGGACAAATTAGGCCTAAACCTAACATTCTCAAAAATGGCAGAATATTGGGGCAAAGAAATAGTTCATTGCACTTTCATGTAGTACTTGCAGATAGAAGCAAATTTGTGTCAGACAAAAAGGAAGTGAATATATTATTAGGAAAAAAGTTGCATCACTATAGTTGCTCAAATAAAAAGCAGTATATAAAGTCTCAAATGGGATTGTAAAAGGAGTCATGCTCTAGGAATATACTCAGTGATGTGGAATTCATCTTCTTTGCCTTCTTGTTGGAACAAGGAGTTCTTACTGGCAATATATTGGGTTATAAAAAGGATTTGAATGTCTCTTGGGGCCGAGGAAGAGACAAAGAGAGAAACTTACAGAGAGAAACTTCAGGAGCAGCAAAGCTCAGGAGAAACAATAGGGTGAAGGAGGTCTATATCTTCTTGAGTGAGGTTTATGTCTTTTTCTCTTCCTGTAAGGGGAGAACTTTGGATCCAGTATGTGTATGTCTTACAAGAAACATGGAGGAAATATTACTAGGATGATGTATGCTTTCAAACAGTTTAATAAGTCTACTACAAATTAGGCTCATTGTAATTCTCAGTATGATAAATATCAAGGGCATTTTGAACTTCACGACAACACCAAGGATAACATTTGGCTCCTTTTGTTTTAAATGCAGAGACCTTAAGTAGTTGGGCACACAATTTTCATGCGGTACATCCATGATAAAATATCTTTGAAGATGAAACAGGCTTAAGAAATTTTCTCTTCCATACACACACCGTAATACCACTGTTGTTTGCTGTCCCCTCTTAGTGGCAGTAAGCTGTTATATGTTCATGATACATTGTTGGCTGCATTCAGGTTAAAGGTAATGTCTTCTTTTCCAAGACCCATTTTTTGAACAATTTTATTTCGCTTTGGTGATCTGATTCAGAGCAAGTAGGAGGGGCCAGAAGGAGCTCTTGAGGATAAGAAACTTCTTAAGTGTGCTTCATTGTTAAAGACAGCATATTATGAACTACATCCTCATTTTTAACAGCTATGTTATACATGGCCTCTTTTCTTTGCATTATTCAGTGGTGATCCTTGCTTTTTGCAGAATGTGACCCTATGTTGTATGAGAAAAAAATTCAGGACTTTGTTCATATCTGGCCTCAGAGAGAAAAAGGAAAATCATGTCCTTGTCCCAGACCTGTCTGTGATTGTAACATCAGGATCACCACATCCAGACTGTGAAGCCAGGAGATGGCATGTATTGCTGCAAAAGTTGTGTCTGATTGGTGAAGACAGGAAATTTGAGGGGGTGAAAGCAAGAATAAAGAAAAAAACTTCTGCTAGCAAAACAGACTTACTGAATTTTAGAAAATTAGATTATATCCATCACATCACAAGAAAGAAGCACCCTAGAAGATGATCTTTACATGAATCAAAGCTGATCTGTGCTTCTGGTTACAAAGAGAAAATCAGGAGCATCATTAATCTGAAATGCTGCAGGGAAAGCAGTTTCTTCAATTTTTAAAACTATACATAACTTTTCAACCTCAGATGAGTTTCAGAAGTCACCTAGAAACTAAAAAGGAAACACAGCTAGCAATTTTTGCAATAGTTTTATTTTACATCATAGAAACATTGCTCTTGCTGTCCTGCTCTGAAAGTAGGCTATCTGACCAACAGAGATAAAGACATTATTTACTAAATGCAGGGGTAACCAAAGTGATTCATAGATAATGACTGAAGCGTTTCATTTCTGAATATAGACAGGTACCAACACGATAGTGTGGGGGGAGTTCATGTAAACATTTTGACTTTTTAATGTGAGAAACCTGCAATGATATATTTTCAAGATGTCAGGAGATGCATCTGTTTTCTCACTCTCATTTAATCATTCCTACTTCCCTGTAGCATAGGAGTGGTATAAGAATTAATTAGTTAATGTTTGTTCATTGCTTTTTTTCTAGGTGCCCTTATGTCCTGTTATACTCAGCAGAAAAATTTCAACTCAAGTTTCATTGTTTCAAGGGGCTGAAATTTATTGTGATAAAATGGTGTAGCTCTGCTGGTTTGACCAGGAGGTCAGCCTGAAAGTGGAGTAAACAGGATGGAGTTGTACATATTCTTTAAGGAGAAAGCACTTTCCTCTCCCATCAACAGTATTTGCAACAGAGAAAGAGGAAGCAGAGAGAGCAAGACGATTTCAGAAAAATGAGAGAGTATCAGGGAAGGAACATGGCTGAGGTCCAGGTAAGATTGTTAGTAAGGAAGCAAGTCTTTGGCAATGACTGTTGGCTCCTACACTTGTTCACAAACATTAAATAAAGAAAAATCTTCAGGGGAAAAAAAAATGTCACTAGAATCATTAGCCACGTAGTACACTTACCAAATTGGCCAACTGCATTTACAAAGCAAACCCGCTACTTACTGACTGCATGAGTTCTCATCTGAATTTCTATTGCACAAAGAATAAAAAAAGGCAGTTTCCTCAGTATCGGAAATGAAAAGTGTTAAATTGCCTGGCACCATTAATGTTGTCCTTCATGCTTCCTGCCCACCAGCAACACCACCTCACTCTCTCGCCTGAAAGAGGTCAGTCTGCTCACTGTAGTGGCTACTTCATGTCTAAACTGAATCTTTCCTTAAACAAACGTTGTACCAGTAAGCCAAGCTAACAGAGAATTTGTACAGACCATAAAAAAACCCCACTCAAACCCAGAAACAAACCAAAAGTTTTAGTGTTACTCCCTAACAGAGTGGAGCTGACTATCCCCCATTGCCAGAATGCCAAGTGTACTTTCCTTTGACACACTGTCATAACACCTCCCTGGCTGCTCTTTTGACCTCACCATTGTCCTGCCTTTTCCCTCTTGAAAAACAAACGAAAAAAAGAAAAAAGCCTGGAAACTTCATTTTGGACCAGGAATAGCAGCTGCAGCAACACCGGTTCCTCTGCAGATTCCTGCCCCTTGGTTCTTGGCCAGCAGCTTACCAGGGCGTTGGAAGAGGAAGGTGTGGGAGGGAGGAGGTCAGTTCTAGAGCACTCATTCTCTTTGGTCAGGCTGCTTCTGTGGACCCAAGAGTAAACAGCAGCTTGCAGCAGCCCGTGTGATGTGAACAAAAAGTGAGACATTTGTGCTAACTACTCATAGCTTAGGTAGAAAATTGGAGACCTGGTCACAGCTTAACACTAGGCTCTTTCTGTTCTCTCAGAGTTCTTCTGAAGTGATAGCTCTCCTTCTTCTCAAAACAAATACAACCCTGGTCCCATGGTAGGAATCTGCTGCACACAGAGTGGGCTTGAATGTTTTTCTAGTATCTGTGGTATTTCTAAGTGCTTGAGATGTCTTTACTGCTGTCTCCTCTTGTCTGCAACAAGGTTGATATTCGTTCCTCAACTCAGCAGCAGATGTGGAATTAACATCCCATTGGAGATGCATAGAACAATTCTTACTTTCATTGTGAATAAAGACTAGAGGTGGGATAAAACGGGACATTATCGTGCTGGATTTTGCTCCTCTCTAGGTAGAGCTGTCTTGGGCAGCTCAGACTCTTTCTTTTGCCAGTCTCACAGATGACCTTTTTTTTCATACACTGACACAATGTGGTCAGTGTGGTTGGTGAAATGCAGCAGCATCTGGAACAGTGAGGTATATCAACTAATTTGTATAGTATAGACAAAAAGGGGTTGACAAAGCGACGGGAAGGCTTTGCTGCATCTTACAAAGATCTATGGAAGAGTTTACTTGTAGAAGGACACCACACTCCTCAGGGTTTAAGCAAGATGTTCGAAGGACTTGCTGCATGAATGTGAAAAGCACATAGTGATCTGGGGCAGCATGGCTGGGCTGATCATCAAGAGCAACCCAGCAAAGTGTTGGCTAACATTCTAGATCTGCCGAAGAAGCAGAGAATCAGAATAATTTTTAGTTTTATTTAGATGGTCTCTCTTCCTACAGAGATTGTTTGTTATGATATATGGCTTTGCTGGGTATGGTACAGCTGTTATCTTGGAGATTTGCCAGTGACTTTGTTTTAATATTCTGACACTTCCAGTGGGGTAGCTGGCTGATATCCATATTGAAGTATTTCCTCTGTTTATTTTTCTGGCTCTTTTTAACTAGTTCAGGGTTACCAGGCTTTGATTTAAGAAGCATAGTAGGTGTTGACACAATGGTCCTCATACTTTTCTATAAAATGTATGGAGTATTTTAATTTCTAAATATGAAATTACCAGCTCTTCTATATTTGTGTTTATTATTTGTTTTGTTTTATTTTTATTTTTATTTATCTGACAGATCAGGATGATTTTCAGGATCCAGATTATGAAAGTTCAGCAGGGTTCCCAGATCCAAATAGAAAATGAGATGGCATCTGCTGTTTTAAAGCGTTTTTTCTTTCAGTCTTTGCAGTCTCTCTAGCTTAGTGGTTCCTGGAGAAGTGAAGCCGAAGAAGGGCAACATTCCTACCATTAGCACTAGTTCATGAAAATACATTTTGGTGATTTTAACTTTAAATGTTCTTTTCCAATATTAGAATGCTTTAGCTCATTTCATATTAAACCTGGACCTCATTAGAAGTCACAGAAAGCTGCTTCTAACAGTTCTTTCAAAGAATTGAATTTGTAGCATCCATCTGTTTCCCAGGGTACCAACTTTTATAAAGTGACTTCTATAACAGGTTAAGACAAGCTTCTACCTTGAATGACTTAGAGTATTGTTTCTCAAGCTCTTTAGTACCTTTCTTTCTTCAGTCAATTAATAACTCTTTACAAGCTCTACCATAACACTGAAAACATAAATAAATGTGCTTTGTGCTTTCCCTTGCTGTCCCATAGCAACTCCCTCATTAAGTCTATAGAGCTGTGCACAATTCTCCACCTTTGGTTTACTCATATTCTGTTGTCTCTGAGAATAAGTCGATACATAGCTGACTTTATTCATCCCAGTCCAACGATTGAGCCTGTTTAGTTTGTAACTTGGAAGTGTTGGGTTTTGTTTGTTTTTGGTTTTGTTTTTTTTTTGACAGCCAAGAGCAAAGAAATATGCCTATGAGAAGATAGTTTTTCCTCTGCTTATTACAGTCTTTTTGGATTTCTTAAATTAATGTCTAGAATATAGTATAGGTCTCCAGGTGCCTTTGGATATGCAGCCTTAGGAAGTTTTTCAGGATGAAGATAATTTGCTCTTGAGAAACTGTAAAACTGATACAATGACCTTCTTAGTTCCCCTGCCAGACTCTTTTATAGGCAGACTTATGTAGGTTTCTTTAGGTATTATGTTTTTGCCAAGTACTACTTTTCTTCTGGTAGTAATACATATACTGCATTACAAACTATAGACTTCATAGGTAAAATTATCCATTTTAATTTTTCAGTGGATAGTCTGCAGTATCAGTCTGCGGGTGAGCTGATTACAACCAAGATCCTGACTCTGCACTTTTCTGCAGTCTGCATAAAATACCTGTGCTGTATTCAATAAGGAGAATGCTGCTAAAATTAGGACTAAAAGTCCTGATTGTTTTGCCCCAAACACTGAGAAAAATATTACAATTTAATTTAAAAGTGAAAAAGCTAAACCCACCTGAGTGATAGGTATTTACTTTAGGAAAGGCTGCAAGAGGCTTGGGGGTGTATCCCGCATTAGCAAGCTGTATCTTATACATCTGCTACTTTCCCCTTTGCTGAGGACTTTGACAAGAGGCTGAATGTGCTCGCAGGGCTCTCTCATCTCTGAGAACAGGACAAAGGAATTCCTGCGATCATTCCTGCTGATGCATGATGCTGAGATGTCCTCTGTCTAGCTATCAAATCCTACTTGCAAACACATGCACTAGAGCCAAGCAAATCTAATATGCTGAGTTCTTCTTTGCTTGAATATCTTCTTGCATTCATGTAGAAATAAATATTAAACAGTAAAAAGGGAGGTCATGCTGAAATATACCTAAAGCCATTATGATTGTTTGACATCTTATTGTTTATAATAATCTCTGATACTATCAAAAGCAGTACATACTTTTAAAGAAAAGAGGAGCAGCTTTGGTGTAGAAACAACTAGATGGTGCTCCTCTGCTTTGGAATTTGTCAGGGCTGCAAGACAGGTGAACTAGAGAAGGAAGATATAATCTGTAGAAAAAAAATGTGTAATCAGAATCATCCTGTTCATAATGTTTGTTACAGATGCATAGAATCATTTGCTGAGTTATAATTAAGGCTGTAATTTAACAAAGATAGAACAATTGCTTTGCAAAATATTACAGCCTTTTCTTGTAATTTGAGTGCTTAGCAGGGTAATTATCCCCATATATATGAATTACAACATAATTCTAATATTTTATAGTGTTCCTTTAAAAAATGCATTAAAAACATTTTTTAAAGGATTTACTCTAAGAGGTTTTAGCAAATTAACTATGTGACTTCTTTAAAAGCAAGTCTTGTTGCAATGACAGCCACAGAGAAAAATCCTGCAACAGTGACAATATCTGAATAAAGCCCAAAACTTAAAACTGTCTTTAAGTGAAATAGCAAATTCAAAAGGAATCTGTTAACTTGACAATCACAACTGCACTTTAAAAATTATGTAACTGCAAATAATTCCAAAAATGCCAGAGCATTGTAAGATGAGAGAACAGATCTTTTCTGTTTTCTGACCATTTACTGTGTGCTCCCAATTACATATCATATGAAATTCATGTAATGACTTGAAACTATGTGTGTCACTGCTTGCGGTGCTGGGGGGTTGTGCTTACTTGCTCAGATTTTGCTAGCTGTGATATTTAGTGGCAACATTAACAGCCAAGATGAAAACCTACAGGCATGGATATTCAAACAGACTGATGGAAGGCAGTAGAAAGGGCCAGAGAGGTTCATGATGTTGTCTTAGTAATGCTCAAAGCCCATTTTTTTTTAAATAGTAGAAAGATAATAAAGACTTTTGGAGGGTTGGAAGGGAAATCTTAAAGAGAAAATGGGAATGCGTATCCCAGCTGTTTTGTCAGAAAGCTAAAATATTTTGCACAAGTGAATGAAAGTCACTGTGTCAGTGTAGGTATCTCAGGGCGTGTAGAAAATTATGGTAATGTGTTTGATCTGTGAAGCATTGCAACTTCTTCCTCTCACTCACACATATATGAAAATAATTTAGTCTATATAAATTTTATAGCACTGGAAACTGCCTTATCTTTGTCATCTTTTACCACTTATTTACATATCAATAATAAAATCTAAAATTCCTGAAAATACTTCGAAGTATCTTACATTTTATCTGTTTATATTCTTGTCATATGAAGCAGCATTGCCACTTTTATGCTCTGGCATCATTTAATGTGCAGAATGGTATAGAATTTGTTATTTATGATACTGAAAGATAAATACCTCCCCAGTATAAAACAGGAAAATGAAAAAATGCTACTGTATTGCTACATGTGTTTGAGAAGTGTATTATTTTCCAAACGAAAAGTGTAGCTCTATAATTTTACTAAAAGCACAAGACAGATTTTTTCAAACTGCTTCTAAGGCTGCTTCCTGTTTTTACCAATGACCATGTCAAATAACCATGTTCATAAACTGATAAAACTCAAACTTATATTGTGTTTTCCTTAGTGGCCCCACAGTAATGGTTTATAGTAATTTGTGATTAAGTAGTACGTTAAGCTTTTCTTGCTATACTGGTCGTTTGTCACTGCCAGATTGGGAGAAGAAAGTGAATTTCAATCTTATAGACCCCTATCTTGGCACTGGGGTTCCCTTCCAGCATTTTTTACAAGTTGAGAATCTGAGATATTATGCTAAGAGCTTTGAAATTAGCACATAAAGAACAGGCATGCCTTCCCTGGCCACTTGGCTACATTACCTGGTGATCAAATTACTCCTTTATTTTATTATTATTATTATTACTCAGTAATTTCTTGAATAACTAGGAGACTGTTCAACTGGCCAAGTAGGCTTTACCCAGAACTCGTCCTCTGCCTTTTCCATGGTGACAGGATGCAACAGGGCATTATCCAACTGCTCTCCTCACTCCAGACTTCTGCTGTACTCTCTATGCCACGCTTAATCTTCTGGACCAGCCAGACCGTATCTTTTCCTCAGTTCCTCTGCTTCATCCCAGGTCTGTCTGTCTTTACTTCTCAATTAATCTTCCCGTTCCTCCTGTGTCTGCATTCCTACAGCCACGGCATGGTACTGGCCTTGCCCTGGTTCCCTCCGGTATCACAGCTCTTCCTGAGATCTGTCCCACTGCCTCGTGCTTGCCCTTTCCAGTTCCCTTCCCAGTCTCAGCCCCAATGCCTTGCCAGCTAACTTTGCTCACTAACGCCTCCGGTTCTTTCTTTGTACCTACTTGCATCCTGTTCCCTGGCTCTTGTTTTTCCCTCTGTCTTCCTGTGTCTTTGCTAACCCATTTGTGGTTTCACTTTCCAGTTTCTACCATTGTGCAGTTGCAGTTACCCACAGCACTCCAAGATCCAGTTTTGTACTGCCTTCCCTCAGGTAGGGTTTTTGTGGCCCTAATTCACTCTGTCATACCCATTTAGGCTCAGCTTGTTTCTTTTCCAGTTTTGAATGTCCGCAGTTCCTCAGTGCTCAGTGAATGCAGAAGACAGCACTCCTGCTCTACGTACAGAATTTGCTCCTGGATTCCTCACGGCCCACAGCCATCCAAACTACCAGCTGTGTAGAAACTATTACTCTGCGCTGGCTGAAGCCGGCTAACCCGGCATAGAAAGCATCTACACCAAGCCAAAGCTGTTAAGATCAAAAGTTTTTACAGAGCATGTGTAAATGGCAACATCCCGAGTTTTCCAACCTGGACAATTTTAGGCATATTTGCATGAAGTTAGATAAGGCACGTGTTAGAAATATGCCTTAAGTCAAAGCATTTGGGTACCAGATCTTTACAGCGCAAATAGCCCTCAGAATACTTTTTCTTTGAGTTTACAATATAACTTACCCCATATTTAGCCTCAGGAGGAACTGAATCAGCTTGACAAAGATTTTCCCAAAGCGTTTGGCCTCTGAATTAAAAAGTTTCAGTTGATATTGATAAAGTTTTGCAACAATATGTGCAGCTAAGTGCAGAATGCTATAATGGGAAATGTCAACCAACCTGAATAACAAGCAGTCCCACCAATCTTATCTGTAAAAACGCAAGAAATTGCCAGATGTAGATAAGTAATTTAGTATACATGTATATGACTTTAGGCTTCTATCCCTCACTCTAATGTTACTTGTCTTCCTTGTCTTTAAACTGTTGAAGATGTTGAACACTATCGGTTGAAAGTCTGACAGTGGCCTCAGGGTTCAGTGGTAATACTAATATTGGAGAAGAATGATAAATCTGTAAATCACTTGGGACATCCCAGGAAATGCATTCCCATGTCATTATTTTGAAGTTCAGGACTAGAAGGTGTAACCATTTATTGTCCATTCTTCTTTAATCCATTTAGATATAACCTTAGGGTTTTTTTTCTCCTCATTTCAGACCTAATGATAATTAATTTAAGGTTTTGCACCCTAAGCTGTAATAACCATTCAGCAGCCATGGTTCTAATTTTATACTGACAGAGGAGGGCACTCATAACACCTATCTTTCCCTAGTTTCTCTAGGCTTTTATTATACCTAATTGAAATGCTCCTTCTATGGATGGATCAGAGTTGGACCCTAATTAAACAGCCCTGTTTTTTCACGTGAGAACTTTCTTTTCTCCATTGATTTTGGAGAGAATCCATACAGATTTTTCTCACAAATCTTAAATTCACCTCTTGTATGAGTAAGTCATCCCCTTTTTGATGCTGAGTGAATTCCGTGTCATAATATGGTGATTGTCTAGGGCATGTTAGAATATTAGAGTTTGTTACCGCATGTTGATTGACTTAATTATTGATCTACCCCACTGATAAATTAATGAATATTTACAGCATTGTAATTGCCTTAAAGCACGCGTAATAAGCAAAATAACTTTCCTATCCTGAAAATTCCATGGAATTCAGTACAATTACTCACTTTAAAAGTATCTCTAAATCTTTACAGGTTTGAAATCTACTGCACTGTCATACTTCCTAAAGACAAAGGCACAGCCTTTAAAACTGTATTCAATATTGAATCAAGTGCTGAGCTTAAACACTTACCAATATTTTCATTTCAATGTTTTTATACCAAATGTTGCACTGAGGATAATGGAATTTCAACTTTTCTTTTTTTGCCTTTGTTTTTTGAATCCAAGGACATTCCTATCACATAGATGGGGGTTATTCTGATCGTTTTCTTTTGTAAAAATCGTTCTGCATATCAAGCTATAATAGATATGCAATAGTCCATGCAAAATTGCAGAAACAAAATATCTTCACTACACATCTTTTAAATCCTAAGCAGAAAATTAAATTTTACATAGAAAGAGTAAAACCACTATTTGCTGCTGATTTTGTCTTTGTAGATTCTTTGTACTGCATCAAAGGTCTTATGCACAGTCATAAGTTTACTGTTATTTATTTATGATTTTTATTTGCCATCTGTCTGTTCAGTCTTATCTGACTTGCATTTATTTATTTATTTATGCTCAAATGAATTATTATGGGATTGTTTTTAAATTTCTTTTGATCATGGCTTATCCAGGTCTTTTTCTCTTTTGATCATGAAGAGAAGTATAAACCAATCTATTTGTGAAATCCTTTCAAATAAAGATAAAACAGATACATTTCTAAAATATCTTTCCCAATATGGAAAGCACAGAGGGAATGCATCACCACTTTCAAAGTTAACCTTGTCCATATTCAAGGCATGTAAATAGAAAAAAAATCCCAGAGTAAACAAAAAATTAGCTTCAAACTGTTGTCTAGAAATACCTGCAGGGTGATATAAATGTTTTAGACTGGTGATGTGACGTGCTTAGGATGCATATACATAACATCTATATTTTTATTATAGTGCTGCGTAAACAAGTTTCATTAGACATTTTGCTAACTTGTCTTACAGTTTAGCAGAAATTTTTTTTTTCTACTTTAAGTAGAAAAAAACTTTAAGTTCGTAAGAATCCTAGAATGAGGGTCTAAATGTTCCCTACGCAAATAGAATGATTAAATGGTAAATAAAGGTAAGAAAAAAAAAGACTCTACTTTTTTAAAGTAAGAAAACTTTAATATTTAAATATTAAGATTAGATTTTTTTCCTTTACTCATTAGTTTAGGATTCCAGCTAATGGTCAAAGAGAGAGAAATGGAGGCAGAATAAATCCGTACTCTGCTTTTATCTTTGTCTTCCCAACCACAGGGATTCTTTCTGATTTAGTATAATATCATCATACATCTCATAAACTTCAAAATTCAAATTTGCATCAAAGAAGCCTTCCTTATCTGCACAAGTACCTTTGCCATATTTTTCTGACAGTCCAATTATTTGATCTACTTTTATATAAAGACATAGTATAAAGCAGAATATCAGGGGTTATTTACAATGGCTAACTTAAGGCACAGGAGGCTAAATTCTCTAGCGTTCCTCTGTGTTTGACAGAGGTACCTTTATGAAATACTTCAGAGTAGCAGCTTAGTTTGTTTTGCTCTGAGATGCCTTCTAGAGAAAATGTTCTCCTCTACTGTATACAAGCCGAGAGAAGTAACATCCCTTGCTTAAAGTCTTGTGACTCCTGTATAGCATGCCCCATCCCCTGTCCATACTTGCTTATTTGAGGTTATGTTTCCTAATCTATACTTTAACAAGGGGTGGACTTTAAAAAATCGTGAAAACCCAAAATTCACTTTGATTCACTTGATTTACAGGTGCTATATCTTCTTGACAACCTTCCCGCCTTGATATACATGATTGCATACATATTTAGGGCCCAACTATGACACATGGATTTTTTTCAATTGTTTTATATATATTAGATGTTCATTATAATAAGTATATGCATTATATAATCCATATTGTCTACATTGCCTATAGTACATATCTTAGGCAAATCTTAACCACCACTTAGTCTTCATATTTAGACTCTAGCATAGTCTTCTAATTTCAGCTCATGTTTTTGAAGAGCTGAGTAGATGGTGATTAGTGATTCTGTCTCTACTCTGCATTAGTATCACTATAGTGAAGGTACGGACATCGCATAGTAGAAGTTGCATAAATGTGTAAATATTTCAAAAAGTAGTAGCTGCTTCCCCAAGTTTTCAGGTTTTGTTTGCAAATGTCTCCCGTGGCATCCTGCCAGGGAGATGCCTGACAAGCTGAAATTTGCTCTCCTTAGGTCTAGGGTTGTGATTCTACTACTTGTCTTGCTCACTTTTCTCAGAATTTTAAACTCCACAATCTTAAGGTCACTGCAGCCAAGGCTGCCCTTGACCTTCACATCCTTAGTTATGTGAGAGTAATAGGTCCAGCAGAGCATCTCCCTAGTCAGTTGATCCCCTTCATCAGGAGGAACTCAACTACTTGTCAACACACTCCAGAAACCTCCTAGATTGTTTGCACCCAGCTGTGTGTCCTCCCAGCAGATATCAGAGTGGCTGAAGTCCCCATGCGTACCAGGGCATATGAAAGTGGTGTGTCTAAAGAAGCTTTCATCATATTGTATTCCTGATCAGATGATATGTAACATATGTACCACAATGTCATCTGTGTTGGTCTGTCCTCTGATGTAAAAAAATTAGACAAAAAGCCATTGCAGCACTTAGTCATGTGAGCTGTCTCACCATATTTCTCTATCCCAGTGATATCACTTCTCTACAGATATGCAAGAACTTGTAATTCCTCTTGTTCGTTTCCCACACTGCATCCATTTTTGTAGAGGCACTTGATCCAGGCCCCCACTTATGCTGCACTTAGCAGCAGAGTGCAAGAACCTCCTTTTCCTTCATGTTTTCCCCTGGATACATAGAATCATAGAATCGTTATGGCTGGAAAAGACCTTTAAGATCATCAAGTCCAACCGTTATCTAACTCTGCTGGGCCTACTTCTAAACCGTGTCCCTGAGCACCATATCTAGACGGCTTTTAAGTGCATCCGAGGATGGTGATTCAACCACTTCCCTGGGCAGCCTGTTCCAGTCTTTGATAACCCTTTCAGTGTAGAAGCTTTTCCTAATGTCTAACCTAAACCTCCCCTGGCACAACTTGAGGCCATTTCCTCTTGTCCTATCAGTTGTAACTTGTGAGAAGAGACCAATGCCCACCTCTCTACAACCTCCTTTCAGGTAGTTGTAGAGAGCAGTAAGGTCTTCCTTATCCAATCCTCATCTTCCTCCTGGCTGTCACTTCTCTTCAGGTTATAGTAACTCTAGTTACATATTTAGTCATGGACCAGATGGGGAAAATGTTGTTCTTTAGATGAAAGCAGTAAAGGGAGAATTAAAATAGCATGTTCGTGCTCCCATGCAGTAAAGCAAGCATATGGGCCCTGATGCAGCAACAGTTACATAAGCAAACATATTCCTGTAAAGAGTTTGACTGTACGGTGCAGAATATCTAAAGATACTTAAAACATTGGAAAACCCATAGTAAAGAATAGAATATCTGCTTTGGAGAGGGATTTGTAAACGGTGCTATCACTGTTAATGTCACCACACACAAAGATGTGTATCTATCCTTGGAAAAGCCAAAGTTTTTGAATAGGGCAATAGTTGATGAGGGATTTATCCCTTTCATAGTATTAAATTCTGAAAATATATACAGTTCAGGATTAAACTTCTAAATTATGAGAAGTACTTGGATCAATTCTTGATATACCAAGGCACTATAAATGCTCTTTCAAGTCAGTATTTATTGGTGACATGTCTCCTGGCACGATACTATTACCTGGCAGTCTTTGAAAGCTGTTATTGCACTTTTACTCTGTGCAGGAGAACTAGAGTAACTGCGCTTTTAGAGTAGACCTCAGGAGAGGATATGCACCGAATTCAAGTACCCACTCAAATCCCACCTCATCTATCGAAACAGGCTCTAAATGAGTGTAAGGTCAGACAGGGTTGGGGTTTTTTTTGACTTCTGTATGTAGGGGTTGTTTTCATTCTGTGCACATTTATAGGTATATCACTGAGTCTTCTCTGTACCTGGTCTGTCTCCATGTAACCTTCTTTTTTATTTACATCAACAGAAAAAAATATGCTTCTTTGTTTTACAGACCTTGGTTTAAAATGCTAGACCAGTTCTCACTTATCTCACTCCTGTCCAGATCAGCGAGTCAGACAAAGGAGTCATCCATCATAATTCTGAAGCCAGGTTCCTGTTTGGTACGAAACCATTAAAGCTGCAGAAAAAAAAGTGACCTAAGGACCTCAACCTTTCCCTTCTATAAAGTCAGAATACCCTTCTCCAAGCACCTGTCCCAACTGCCCTCATAGGAATAGCAGAGCATGGAAGAGGTGAGGGTAGGCTCTGACAGATTGTTGGCTGCCATGACATTTGGCAGAAGCCAGAATAAATCACTCAATCTCTGATGAGGAGAAATTAGGTTAGCTTAGGAAAAGAACAGCAAAAACCAGAAAAGCACTTCTATGTTAAGCTGAACAAGGCACAAATTCAGAATATCCTTCCCCTTTTTCTCAGCATTACAAACAGACCTAGGAATATTTTTTTTCAACATAGCATATTGGAAGGGATTGCCTTCCACAGACTTGTTGCACTTGGCTGTGGGCACCACGGGAAAAAAAGCCTTGTGAACATCAGTAAGTGCTCAAATAATTTTCCAGTTTCATTTTCATCTCTGCAAGTCTATTTTCTTTCTTTCCTGGGTTTTCCTGAGGCATGTGTTTCTCTGTTTATGTACAGTGACTTCTTCTGTCCTCTTCCCTACTGTGCCTACACAACAGCATTTTCCCTCTTATGTTTTGTGCTTTGACCTCTCAAGCCCCTCACCTCCTCCAAATGCGTTGTTTCTGCATCAAGAGAGAGAAGCACAACCACTGGGAAAAAAAGCAGTTGGTTCTTCAAAGAACTAGACTGCAGCCTCAGTCTCAAACCTGGGCACATATTTCTGGGTATGAAAGAAAAGCAGATGAAAGGCTGATGAGTTTTTTTGGGCTGTCATGTTGTTAAGGTAGAAAACTCAGAGGTTAAAAGAGAGGAGCTACCAAGGAAGTACCAGGCATAGCCTGAACCAGTCTTGGGAATGTGGTCCTGAGAAAGGCAGCTTTTGGGATTGAGAACTCCAGGGCAGAGCTGTAAACTGAGAGACTTATCTCTTTCTGTGTTCAGAAAAAAAGAACTTTGTATTTTTTTTAATGTTGATGTAAATAAACAAGATTGCATTAGCAGCATCTCCTCACACAAACAACCTGCCAGCCCCAAAGTCTGACTAACTGCTTAGGTCAAAAAGGGGTAACAGTATATATTTATGTAGAGTGAATAATACATGAATCCCTTGCTCTCCAAGTGTGATATTGTGTTCTTTAGAATGTCATTCATTAATCTATATGGCACAAACAGTGGAAGCAGGTCAATACGGTTAAAGATAATTAAGAATTGATTAGCACCTGAGAAGCCAAATGAAAAGGCACATTTTTCCCCAATGACTGGAACTGTTGAATTAATTGATGAAACCAAGAATCCTTTCTTGAGTTCAAATTCTGTTGCTCCTCACAATTACTGAGGTTTTTTTTCTATAATTTAGTGTTGGAATGTATCAGTGAAGTTGCACAGTGCCTTAGGTTCCTTAGCCTTTGTAGTGCTAAGGGTCTTCTCTTTCTGTTTCTGTAGTCTGCTTCTCACTTGCAGCTCTGTAAACTTTCAACGAAGTAGGTGGACACCTCCTGGGGAGGACTCCCATCACTTCTCTTCTAGCTTGCCTCTGGGGAGTCTTCCCTTTCCCTTTCTCTCTCTTTCTCCCTCCACCCCTTTTTGTTTTCATTTTTCCCCAAAAGTAACTTTTGCTGTTAAGTTTTCTATATGCCTTTGGTACAGATCCTGCTAATCTTTGTGCATGTGAACCTGTAAAAAAAACCCCCAAAAATTAACTTTAGAAAAAGAAACAAAACTAGTTTTTCATTTACCCATTATAAAGCATTTGATTGAAGAGGAATTTTCATGAGAAACATAAAATTTTTACAGTGTGTTAATGTCTTTTAATCCATTCCAACACAAGCTCGAGGCACATACACTTTTTTTGTGGAGTATTCGTATACGGTATAAAGTATTCTTTGAACATGAGTCCTAAAGATCTCTAACCAGTGGCAAGTGCTTCCCACAAATAGCTCTAGCTTTCTAGAGTGACTTTGCAAAATAACTGTTAACATCATTTTCTTCCAAACATTATCTGTCCTTGTGTTGAGGACTGACCTAAGGATTTTCAAAAGAAAATTAGTAAGGCAGTCCTTTGTGTTAAGTTTGTCTGCCATCCCACTCAGGACTTGATCCCATCACGATCTGTTGCATTTTTTCTAAGTAACTTCTTGTTGTATGAATATCCATCCCACATCTGGCATAAATCACACAGCCTATGCAATTTTTTGCATCATATAACAAATACGGTGGGGTGCATCAAACACAGTATAACCAGCCGTGTTCAGCGTTGGTGTGGCCTCACCTTGAGCACTGCATGCAGTTCTGGGCCCCGCAATTTAAGAAGGATGGGAAGGTCCTTGAATGTATCTGGAGGAGGGTAACAAAGCTGGTGAAAGGGCTGGACGGAATATCCTGTAAGGAGCAGCTAAGGACTTTGAGTTTGTCTAGTTTGGAGAAAAGGAGACTGAAGGGCAACCTCATTGCTCCTTACAGCTTCCTGAGGAAGGGAATTGGAGAGGGAGGTGCTGAGCTCTTCTTCCCAGTATCCAGTGATAGGACGCGTGGGAATGGTTCAAAGCTGCACCAGGGTAGGTTTAGACTGGACATTAGGAAGCATTTCTTTACCAATAGGGAGGTCAAACACCGGAACAGGCTTCCTAGAGAGGTGGTCAATGCCCCAGGCCTGTCAGTGTTTAAGAAGCAATGCCCTTAACAATATGTTTTAATTTTTGGTCAGCCCTGAATTGGTGAGGCAGTTGGACTAGATGATCATTGTAGGTCCCTTACAACTGAAAATATTCTATTCTAGTCTAGTCTAGTCTATTCTAGTCTATTCTATTCTACTCTGTTCTGTTCTGTTCTATTCTATATGTTGCTATCAATAGTAATTCTGTACTTTATTTGCACTTCAGATGTTTCCACTGGCTTTCTTTTAAGGTCTAAACACATACTTTCATAAGTCTGCCACAGATTATGATGATGTCGTTTTAATATCCATCCAATACCTGTTTCTGTTACTGCACTTTGCCCATAAAGTTCTGCTGGAATTTCTTTTAACATTCTAAGCCACTGATTAGTTTCAAGATGCACTTTCTCTTTTGAAAAGCAGGGGAAAAAAAATATCTTGCTAGAGAAATATTTCATTCTTTCTGCTTCCACTACAAATGCTGAATTTCTTTCAATATGGCCTGAAGCCCAGGACAGGCAATATTCTGTAATGTATCAGTGACAGGATTAAGATCCAGTATTTCGTAATCCATCAGTGTAGAAATGGGAGCTGTATACCATTGGCAGGGCAGATCATTGAAAAGGAAATGGAATGTGTGCAGTACTTTCTATCAATCATGTCATTGCTGAAATATCAGACCTTGCACTTGTCATATTGTGTGTGAAAAAGCAATTTATATTTAATTATTACATTTCTACAATGTGTTAGTGATCGTTTCACTCTTCTTTAGATGTCTGCACAGTTATACTCCTGATATTAAAGGATTTATTTTACTGCTGGAGAAAGATGAAAGAGACGCTAATAATATTTCTTAAATACAAAAAAACATTTGCATAGTCTTTTTTGGTAAAGTCTAAGAACTACAGAGAATGTTTGACATATGATAGAGATTATGTTGTCATTTGTTTGGCATGCATAAATTGAAGGCCAAAATTGCTAGATCATCCAGTTGCTCATAACAAATCATTGCATTTCACATTGTTTTTTTAAGGCACATCTTTTGAAAATAGATCAAATCTTTTGTCAGTAATGGGATAATTCAATGGTTACACATTCTCGTCACTGAAATTTTGTGCCTGAGCTTTCACATGAATTTCTCTGGATTCAACTTCAAGCCACTGATTCCTGCTTTGCTTTCTCCTGCTGGATTAAATAGCCTTAGCACCTGGTGTTTTCTCCCTGCAAATACTCTTATATTCCATAATCATCTCATAGCTTCATCTTTTCGATAAAACTGGATGGATCTATTTTGTCCCTCACTGAAGGGCATTTTCTACAACCCTCAAATTATTCTGTATTCTTTTCTATACTTCTGAATTTTCAACAACTTTTTCTAGACATAACTCCTAGACCTAGATGCAATCTCCTTGGATTACTCTCACCAGTACTGTGTACAGCACAGGGATAGCAATGCACCAGGAATTTATGTTTAGTTCTTAATCTGCTATGAGTCTTAGATGCTTTGTGGTTACTGCTTCTCAGGATACAGTCTGTCATACTTGTAGGTTTTACCTCTATTCTTGGTTTCTACAAATATAACTTTGCATTTTGCATTGCTAAATTATATGCTGTTTAAATAGGAACCAAACTTAGCAAGTGAGACAGATTGTTCTGCATGATTCCTTTTCCTCATCATTATTTGTCACTCTGCTAATTGTACAGTCACGTGTAATAATTTTTAACTAGCTCACTAATGAAAATATTGAATAGAATCAGGCCTTGAACCAGTTCCTTTGGGACTGCCAGAAAAACACTCCCAGTCAATGGAAAACTTTTCAGTGACAGCAGTTCTTGAAGGTATTTCAGTAAGGTAGCCTCTTATACTGGATCGTAATCAGATTGCCCTTGGGTCCAAGATCTCAGGCTTCCTTGTCTATCAGTCTTTTAGACTGATCACAGGGGTGGTCCAGCCCCATTTCAGAGACTCTCTTGAATTTCCAGGATGAATCTGACTTTGCTTGATTGATAAGTTCATACATTTTCGAAAGGTATTTCAAGCTTACTTGCATATGCAATCTTTGAGTATTAAAAGTTTCCAAGTAACAATGATTTCTGACATTTTTGCACACTAGTTAATCTCTCTCTATCTCTCTGATTTCACTCCATTAATTATAAAAACAAAAAAAAAATGAAAAAGAAAAGCTGCCCCATAACCTGGGTGGCTTTGCTGGGTGGTACAATGTATAATACAGACCAGAGAGGGCGATCCTTTTGGGTGGCTCCAAGGTCAGCCTAAAATTCAGTGTATATACTATCCATGGTAGCTTTTAACCAATTTACCATGTGCTTTATTGGTATTGTATGATGCTGTTTTATTAATCACAGTGTAACGCGGTGCACATGAAATGCTTTCCAGTCTATATATAAAGTGTATATAATTCCATTCATCAGTTTTATGAAAGAATTAAATAATTTTTGTTTGATGAGATCTGTTTTCCATAAAAATCAAACTTCCTGACGTTAATTGTATTCCTAAGTTTTTGGAGAAATCCTTTATCAGCATTTCTGGATTTCTCCACAGTTTTGCTTGGCTTTGATGACAACCTAATTATTCAGATATCTAAAACATTGCTTTCTTTAAAGATATTACCTGAGATGATCACATATATTTTCTTCTGAAATTTCCCTACTGTCCTGGTGTTTGTTATATGCACATAAATCATACTAGGTTTGCCAGTTAACCAGTTTAAGAGTCCTGGCTATGAGCTATGCCAATATGAAGCTCCTTATCACTCTTAGATGATTTGGAAAGTAATGGAAATGCAAGACATTCTATCTGATCTACATCTGAGCATTAAGTACACCACCATGTGGGAAGATATTAGTTAAAATGAAGAATAGCGAAAATGGATAGAAATACAGGAGCTGAGAGGAAAACTGGCTGAGGACAATATGACATGTTGGTTGAAAGAAGAATTGTGATGGAAAGAGATTGCCTGTAGAGTTCCTCAAGGATTGGTTTTGGAGGTTGATCTCATATTATAGTTTAATTAATGATCTTGGCAGAAATAGTAGGAATGTGGTAATGAAATTTGCTGATGACAAAATTTGGGAAGTATTATCAGTACAAAGAAGAAATTGGATGACCTCAAGGACTGCAGTAATAGAATGGGATTACATTTAATAATGAAAAGTGCCAGGTCATGCATTTAGGGACTAATAACAAGAATTTCTTCCAGAAGCTGGGGGCTGATCAGTTGGAAATGGCAACAAAGGAGAATGATCTGGGTCAGCCAGAGTGTAACAATAGGGTGAGTCTGTGAAAAGGGCAGGTAACCCAAGGATGTATCTGGTAAAGTATTTCCAGCAGAGAAAGGTATTAGTGCCATTGTACAGTGCACGGGTGAGACCCTCCTTTGGGTGCTTTTAAACAGCTGTATCCGTGTTCAGATTTTCCTGAGCTTTGTAGATTAGCCTTTCTGAAACCCTGAATATAATATAACAGTTTAGTCTATCTTATGTTTGCCCGTTGCTAAGCAACCTGTTGTTCACAGTGTAAGAATTAATTTATCTGTGTCCATCATAAGGTGGTACCTTGCTGAATGATGAGTTTTACTCTCTCTGGGGCCTATGTACACTTTTATATGCAGTTGTGCTGCACGGAATTCAGCAGATTATTTATATTTAGATAGGTTTCAGCCTGTAAAATCTTCATCCTTGCCCAATCATGATTGATAGTTACTAACCGTATACCTATAAGAGTATAGAGGACTATATTTAAAGATACTTAACACCGTCTTGACTTTATGTCTTGCGTGCCCCTTTAGCTTAAGTGTGAGTAGGGTGAGGACGACTTTTAGCACTTTTAAATATCCAGAAGCACATTGGGCTCTCACATGAAGTCCACTGAAATCACTAAATGGCCATATATTGTAAGTAAACATTTTGCAGGAGCTTATCAACATCTAAGATCTTCAGGAACCTATCAAAGCATGATAGACAATACAAGGCTGCAAGAGTATCAGAAGAATAACGGTTTGGCATGTGGTCTGTAGGCTCTGTGAACCTTGTCCCCAGCTTGAGGAAGCACACTGGCTACCACCTGAGTTTAGGCCCTCTAACAATATGATTCATTACACATTCTGGCACTATGAGCAATTGTTTTTCCAGTGGTTTTGGGGGAGGGCAGCTTGGGAAGCCCCTCTCGAACTAAGAACTCCTGTTCTAACTCTTGGGAGGCTATAAACACTGAAAAGTTTGGCTTAGGCTGTTGCTCTGAGTTTCTCCAGGCTCACAAATTCACACCAGGAGGTGTGGAAGCCCTGAGTTCCTGCTTAGCCTGCATTCTCCAGGCTCCCGAGCTGTGTGCTGTGAATTGGCGCTCACCGACTTCAGGAGTCCTGTTGTGATAGAAATTCATTGTCCTGATCTCTGACCCCAGTCCTGTATACATAGTGGGGTCTTCTTCAGATCCAGGCCTGGAAACCTTAGGTTCTCCAGTTTTCATACACATGCCACTAACCTCTTAAAATAGTTAAACTTGT
Organism: Pluvialis apricaria; assembly: GCA_017639485.1. Classification (NCBI taxonomy): domain Eukaryota; kingdom Metazoa; phylum Chordata; class Aves; order Charadriiformes; family Charadriidae; genus Pluvialis; species Pluvialis apricaria. Next base: position 103,862,197 of record CM030009.1, read on the forward strand.
GACCCAAGGTCCAAGTTCCCTTCCAGGTTAGCTAGGAAGAGATCACATAACAGAACCAGATTTTTTTTCTGCTTAAAAGCCTGTCTATGTTTGTGCTATGCATTGCTGAAATCAAGATGCTTGTACAAAATATTTTTATTTCAGTGAATCGGCATTTTTTGACAAAACACTTGCTTTGGATTTGGAATTTTTCACATGAAAGTTCTTCAGGACTGGGCTTTTGGTTTAAAAGGAGGGAGGGAGCTAGCATGGTGTCAGGCTTCCTGACAACATCATATTTCAAAGGAAGGTTGCCATGCAGTTTTGAACTGTCATTACATATCCAATAAAGAGTGATGAGACACCGATGAAATGTTGCAACACAACATGGGCATTTTGCTTTATGTGATAAAACTCCACAGGTAGCAATCACAACCCTATTCACATTGTTCCAGAGGGAGGAAAAAACCCTCCTACATGCCTTTACAGCTGAGCTGGCAGGTAGCTTTATCACTTGCTCACAGCTGTATATTGGCTTTTTTAGCCATGGGATTTACTCCATCATTGGACTAGCATATGGGTTTTTTTTTTGTGTGTGATTGTGCATGAGAGGATGGATTGAGCAGCATATCTTTAGAAAGGACAAAATAAAATAAAGTACTAGTGAGGGCTGCATGGTCCGAATTCTGACACCCATTCAAAGGCTTCAAAACTCCAACTGAAGTTTTTAATTTTCTGCTTTCAAAAAATAATGTTTCAAATGCAGTACTTCTAATCACTTATCACTGAGTTCCTGGCTCTCCACTCCTAACATGATCCAAAGAGAAATAGATATGCCAGATATATGCCTTTGTCTGCTCCCTAACACATCTTTCCTTGTAAATTCATGAAGTACAGGGAAATGAAGGGCAAATGAAAGCAATAGCTAATGCAGTTTTTGTGTAAATGATCACAACAGATATTTGATACATGATAGTGAAAGGGTGTTACATGAAAAGGGGCAAGAAAAGAGAAACGCTGGTAATTCTGAATTAAAAATGTCTTTGCAATATTTAAAACTCCACAGAGTTATTTTGGTTAGCAGCTACAAAAGATGGAAGTCAGGCATGAGAAGTAACCCAAAAGAGGAAGTAATACTTCCATGAAATTCTTTGATATTGATAGGTCAGTTGAGGAATATACATTTCAAGTGAACCATCAGTTAACTAACCGATGTATTCACTGAGTATTCAGCTTGTATTCAGCCTGCATTCAGCTTGCATTCACAGAGCAGCTTATAGAGAAAGCATAGCTTTGATTCATCCAAAGGGTTAACTTATCCACTGTTGTCCACACAATTCGTAGAGGCTTTTTTTTCAATTTCATTGCCTGGATAATTTTGTCAAAGTATGTAACTATAAGGGATCCAGCCATACTGCCTCTCTTTATCCATGTGCAAAGAGGAAGCCATCAGAGATGGCTTTCTGGGTGAGAAGAGGGTTCTGCTGTGGCTGCCTTCTCCCCCTGCCTTGGACCATGGCACCTAAGGGAGTACAGTGCATAGACACTGGAGGCATTCTTAGCTAAACCTAAAGAACTCAGTTTGGAAAAGATGCTGTAGCACATTCATAAGGCAAAATTTGCCTTTTCCAGTACCCCAGAGAAGTACCTTGCTAAGAAGTGCTACTACCACAGCTTCACTTGGGTTTCATACTGTGGAGAAAGGTGTTTGACAGAAACTCCCATTTGTTAGTGGAATGAAGCCAGTAGAGAGTGTGTTGCAACCTTTTTGCTGATTCCTTAGGAGCCATCGCAGCTGATGATGGGAATGTATCGGTGAGTGTCATTACCAGCTTCAAAGGAAGAGAGGTCCAATCAGTCCCACGGAGTGGGAAGAAAGAAACTGGTTTGTCTTGAATACTGTGTATCAGAACTAATCACACTATTAGCACTCCATTTCTTTTTCAATTATTCTCCCATCTTGCTTAAACTGTTTATTACAAAATTGCAAATTAACTTGTCTGACCAGCAAAAGAAAAATGAGAAACACCTTTGGAAAAGTTTTAAAAAACCCTCACTGGCATTTGCAATAGTATGCTATTCAAACAGCTGCTGGCTAGGAAGGGAAAGGGAAATGTGCCAAGATAAGGTGACAAGGGAGACCAGCAGCAAGAAAGAAAGATTTGCTGTTTGCAGACTTGACTGGTTGATTTGACCAGAAAAATAATTACCAATCTCCTAACCCTTAAGGAGACAGTGTTGCAGCATCATGCATCACAAACGCTGCTTTTGGAAATCAATATCTCAAAAGCAATAACATTTGACTGTTGGAACTTCCACGATTTTGAAGTAGCCTTGCATTCTCCTTTTATCTGTGATACTTTTCACCACAAATACTTCTATTTTTTCCTCCTAATTAGTGAGTAGGCAAGTGAACAGATTGTATTGAGTTAAATAATGTCCTAATCATAACTCTGTTAACATGAACATTAAAATGATGTATAATATCACAAGTTCAGGTTTATAGTTTTGCCTAATCACATACGAGAGGGGAACTTAACAGCTCTGCATGGTTTACTATGCTGAACGTGTGAATGAAATGATAAACATAAATTTAGTGTGGATGTTTACATCTATATGGTGATTTTTTTCTGATTCAGGTTATGACCACTGCGGAGTATTATGGTTTCAGTGTTTTGCTCTGCCAAATTCCAGAAAGCAACTATTTTATTGGTGGTAAGTTATTTACTGAAGTTAATGTCAGTTCTTCTTTGTGGCCAGACTGAAAACAGTATTTATACAGCCAAGAAAAAGAAGACATTTGGTACATAAGGTAGAGCAATATTTGCCATCAGAGCATTGCGACCGTGAAGAAAACCTCAACAAAATTGAATATTAATTTTTATTGAGTGGTAATTAAAATAACTTTTTTGCATGCTTTCTGCTTTGTGAGGTAGTTAAGCAGAGAATCTTGTTTTCCTGGATTCATTCAGGCGTAGAGTAAGCAAAGCTCCAAGGAGATGAAAACTCTCATTTTGGCAGATGTTTTAGCAAACAGCATTCCTGATGAAACTTCTGGAGGACTTTTTCAGTCTAACACAAAGACTAACTTACCTCATGTGTTTACATTCTTTTCTTAAATATTTCTGCCATCATGCAAACCCCAGGCTTAATTATATATAACAAGTTTGATGTCCACAGACAATAATACCTTGAGGTTGATGCCATACCATTATTTTTTTTCAATATATTTTCTATATCATCACAAAATTAAAGGTCTACCTCAGCTGGAATTTCTTGTAATATTGTGTTCCAAGTAAGTAGTGTTGACATACCCCGATGTTTTGAACATAACAGAGATTGTCAAGATTTTCATGACTTTTAAGATTGAAAAATTGTTCAGGTTGCATGTAGAACAAAATCTACATGCTTTCGTGATGTTCCATCCCATTTTTAGGAAGCAAACTTCTTTCATCTTCATCTTGTCATGTAAAAAGTATTATGAATTACCTAAGAGAGATGCTTTTATCTAAACCTTTTGGAAGTGCTTGTGCATATAAGCAGACCTTTCCTATTATAGCTTGAATAAAGCTAAAAAATTGCACTTGACTACAAAGCGCATCTGTGCTTTGCATTCTGAGTGGAGTACAAAGCTCAGTATATCTATGTGTTATAAAATCAAAATGAAGTCATGATGAAGTTGGGGTTATAGGGTCAGCACTGTTTTCTTCTCTTTTTTTTTATATTCTTGCACAGTTCCAAGCACATTGGTTTTTGGTCCATGTGTGGGGTCCTCAAATGCTACCATAATAAATAAAAGAGAAAAACTGTTATTCTTTCCATTGATCATTCCTTTCTAATGCTGCCCTCAAATATTATTTTAACTTTGTGCTTTCTGTAAAAATGCTTGATATTTAGAGTGTTTCATTTAGAAAAACAAACAAACAAACAATGAATCTATTCTATTATTTCTGTAGCACAATCTGTATAACATACATGCAAACTAGGACTCATGGGAAGCAAGCATTGTGGCACATCCTGCTTCTTGTTATGTACCACCATATGTCTGATGTACATTAATGTCATAAAATAAATTGCTCTGATAAGCTCCAGGGTTATTTAATTATAGTATTTTCTTCAGTGCAAGTTGAGGCAGGTAAATATTGCACAGAAATAGTTCTGCACATCATTTTTTTGTGCCTTTTTTTCCCAATTTATACTCAGTTTTCTTTTATGCAGGTGTGGCACTGTTTTCAGGGAAGAATATTTAGCATGAATCTCAGCAAGTGGGCTTATACAATGAGTTCATGAATTTTTAAACATTGTAAACAACAATGACTGTATTAAATGAGCTCTTTATGTTCCACGTCATTTGATATGAACATGGAATAACGATTGTGGAAAAATTCAGGTTCTTATGGTGTAGCTCTATGTTAGATAAACAAAAGAATTCTTTTTAAAAAACACTCCCCACCCCTTAATTTCTTCTGCCTTGCTATGTTGAACTATTTTTCTCCTCATATTATGTAGGTTTGCCTGACTTAAGTCAAATGATTACTGTAAAAAGACTCCTGGATGCTTTTAATGACTCATCTGTATTACCATCTTAGTGGGTGGCATTCTTCTTTCTGGGTAGATACTGATCAAAAGCCTCTGTGGGGCTTTATGAAGTACTGCTCTTCTCCTACGAATGCCTTTTTTCTTGGTGTTCCTTACAAAAATTACTAATTTTTATCATATATTATCTTCCTATCTGCACATAGGAGTGCTAGTCATAATCTGTGTGTCAGGTAGTATACAAAGCCAGAACAAAAAGATAGTTCCTAAGCATTTTACAGTCCATGCACAGGACAGAAGAAAGGATGCTTAAAATGGGTGAGGATAAAGACACAGTGAGATATTGGTTAACATGATTGACAGTGATCTTAGCTGTAAATCAGATTTTCAACAAGTGACTTGAAGGAGGAGAAGGAAAATCTTTGCAAATGCTTAGTGAAAATTCTGCATTAATTTGTCATGGGACAAGGTGAAAATGTTGTTAGAAAATTGAGTAAGTGTGCCGTGGAGGCTGACCACGACAAGGGAAGATCTACTGATGTCACCTACCTGGACTTGTGCAAAGCGTTTGACACAGTCCCACACGATATCCTGGTCTCTAAATTGAAGAGACATGGATTCGATAAATGGACCACTCGGTGGATAAAGAACTGGCTGGATGGTCACACTCAAAGGGTTGCGGTCAATGGCTCGGTGTCCAAGTGGAGAGCAGTGACAAGTGGTGTTCCTCAGGGGTCGGTACTGGGACCCGTACTGTTCAACATCTTTGTTAGCGACATGGACAGTGGGGTAGAGCGCACCCTCAGCAAGTTTGCTGATGATACCAAGCTGTTTGGCGAGGCAGACACGCTGGAGGGGAGTGATGCCATCCAGAGGGACCTGGACAGACTGGAGAGGTGGGCCCAAGGCAACCTCATGCAGTTCAACAAGGCCAAGTGCAAGGTCCTACATCTGGGTTGGGGCAATCCCAAGCACAAATACAGGCTCGGCGGAGAATGGCTGGAGAGCAGCCCTGTGGAGAAGGACCTGGGGGTGATGATTGATGAGAAGCTCGACATGAGCCAGCAATGTGCGATCGCAGCCCAGAAGGCCATCCGTATCCTGGGCTGCATCAAAAGAAGTGTGGCCAGCAGGTCAAGGGAGGTGATTCTGCCCCTCTACTCCGCTGTCGTGAGACCCCACCTGGAGTACTGCATCCAGCTCTGAGTCCTCAACATAAGAAGGACATGGACCTGCTGGAGCGTGTCCAGAGGAGAGCCACGAGGATGATCCGAGGGATGGAGCACCTCTCCTATGAGGAGAGGCTGAGAGAGTTGGGGCTGTTCAGCCTGGAGAAGAGAAGGCTCCGGGGAGATCTTATTGCGGCCTTCCAGTACCTAAAGGGGGCCTACAGGAGAGCTGGGGAAGGACTTTTTACAAGGGCATGTAGTGATCGGATGAGGGGGAATGGCTTTAAACTGGAAGAGGGCAGGTTTAGATTAAACATTAGGAAGAAGTTTTTCACTTTAAGGGTAGTAAGGCACTGGAACATGTTGCCCAGAGAAGTTGTTGAAGCTCCATACCTGGAGGTGTTCAAGGCCAGGCTGGACGTGGCCTTGGGCAACCTGGTCCAGTGGGAGGTGTCCCTGCCTATGGCAGGGGGGTTGGAACTCGATGATCTTCAAGGTCCCTTCCAACCTAAACCATTCTGTGATTCTATGATTCTATGACCTCGTGGAACAAATGGAGGTGAGAGTTATCGTTTCCAAACTGAATAAGAGCCGTTAGGTCGGTAATGGGCTGTAGCTTGAAAGGGAAGCATATCCTATGCTTGGTGTTAGAAAAAGACAAGAAAGAAGAAGGGTAGTCAGTTATCAGTGTGACACTGGTAGTGTTCAAGCCATAATTGGTCTCACTTCTATTTTTGTTTGTAGGCAATACTACAAAGTGGTGTAGGGTGAGACAACATGCAGTTTCAGTTGTATTCTCAATGGACTGCATGTCTGAAGAGTTTGCAAACACTACAGAAACCACTTAAAGCAGAGACGTTGCTTCCAGAAACAGACTGCAGGTAATATTTCTGGGGAAAAAAACCTTTCCTGTGAGCAACTGCTTTACATAAATGTTTATGTTTATTTGAAAACATTTCTATAGGACTTGGTTCTGTCATGAACAGACATGCTGCAGAGCTATACTAACTTTTTGATGTAAGTGCCGTTATGTTAAGCATAAAAGTGGATATAAACCACATATTTAATTTTCTGCAAATGGATCTAATAAAAATAAATCACAGTGCTAGTTACTGTTGCAGATCTGTGGCTTGCTACTGGAGAAATATTTTAAAACAGAAAATGTCATTTTGGTTATTGTGTAACTTTGACATTAGAAATAACATGTAACATATTCTGACTGTAGTATTATGAGACATTTTAACCATGAAGGTTTGAAGAGACCATCTTAGGAGACATATGCCTGAATACGCTCAAAAAACCATCATCACGGGTATCTGTACTGACACAATACAGGGGCCATGGATTTTTTAAAGTCTAGGCTTGAGGTGTACTGGCAAGGTCATTAGCTGTCTTTCTGAGTGCTCAGGAGAGCACTGTGGTCTGCTGCTTATGCCTGCTCTTTTTGTTGTCCCCCCATTCCCTCCATGTTCATTTTTGACAAACTAGGGTTTTGTCTTACATTTAGAATTCTTAGCAGTTTTTCAATAAAGGCTGCTACTGCAGCAGTGAGACCAAGCATCATCATAATTCCTAGAGATCAATTAGACACAAATGTGTCAATAGGTACTTTTGTTTTCTCAGCACTAAGGATTTCTTTGAGCTTCACAGACTGTGAAGCAAATCTGCTTCCTGCCCTGAAGAAAAGAATGTATATGTGTATATATATGTATTTTGAACAATAGTCTGAGAGATCTACTCTGAAAACAGCTAATACATAACTTTTTATTTCTGAAGACTTGAATGCTCAGAAAATAAACTCCTGATTATCCTTGTTACTTTACCATTCACCTGATGCTCTCTTCCTTTTCATGATCTTCTGAATCCTTTGCATGTTTTTGATTTCCTTCTTGCTGCTGTTCCCTGCATCCAACATTTGTAAGTCCCATGTTCATCCCCTGCCTCACAGCCCTTGGGGAGGAAGGAATCAGAACTTGAGTTACTTAAAGAAGATCAGAAACAGGCATGAGGAAGATCAGAGACAGAGACCAGCTTCAAGGGACATGTGGATGGGAGGGGTGGAGTGAATGGGATAAGGAGGTAGTTGTGGCAAGAAAACATATATACATATTGTGTCAGTGTAAGAAAACTTTTATTTATTGAAGCTGAGTGTTCAGTGAATGATGAATGAGTTGCATTGAATAAATAGATAGGATGAATGCAAGCTGGATAAGCAAGAGCTTCATATGCAAATTCGTGTAAGTACCCATCTATAAGAATATACTGAGGTTAATTGCAATATTGTAGGTAGACAATATGCAAACAATTGTTTTCCCCAAACTTTGGCCTGTATACTGCTACACTCTAATGGTGTCTGAATTGATTAATCTGAGTTTATTTAGTGCTTTTATGTAGGAAGAGCTGAGTGATACAACTGGCTGTTGGTCATCTCTTCTCATGCTTTCAGGGGGCGTCAGGAAGTCAGGTATAGGGGGAAAGTAATCCAAAGTCATCCTTATTCTAAATATACATCTCCAGGGTTTTTCTGCATGATAATATTCTAGACAAGATTCTGTGGCAGAGTATGGATTCTGGATTATTTATTATTGGGAGGGCACAGTTTGCCTATTCATGACATACATTGTACATGCCAATGTTTTTTAACATAATTCTTAATATTTCAGAGTGGTCAAAGAGCATGTGATAAGATCAGTTTGTGTAGGACTAGAATAGTGTTTTTTTTCCTTCAGGAATTCATAAACACAGTCTCATATGCAGGCTATGACTGCTCAGCCAAACCTGTTTTACTGTTTCTGATTCACTGTGAAGCATATAGCGAGTCTCCACTTCTACTTCCACTTAAGACAATTATTGTTTCGGCACAAAACTAAAATGCTTGCATTTTATGGATTCAGAAATGGGTTTCTGTGGACATTTGTATAGGTGAAGCTTTGCTTACCCAAATATTCAGAAAAGGCTATTGTAAACTGAATATGAACTTATGTGAAACAGAATTTAATTTCTAAATAGCACCATTTTTCTGTATTTCAAGCTAAAACTCTACAATTTTACATACCTAAGAGGGAGCAGAGTACCTGCCTGGAGCCAGTCTCTCCGTTGGGAGCAAGAATCCTGTATCAACGATGCAGCCCTGGAGCAAGCTTCCTCTTAGCTGGTGTAGTAGGATGACTCTACTTTATAGCAAAATCAGCTGCTTGCTGATGCACTGGAATGACAAGATGTATTAATGATTTTATATCAGCAATGTAAAATGCATTGTGTTAATTGATTACCAGAAGTAATAGTATTACTGCCATGATTAAATTATGACTTTGTATCATACCTGGGATTTCACAAAGATGTATTAGAAAGGTAGCTATCACAGAATCACAGAATGGTCAGGGTTGGAAGGGACCTCTGGAGATCATCTAGTCCAACCCCCCTGCCACAGCAGGGACACCTACAGCAGTTGCACAGGACGGCATCCAGGCGGGTTTGGAATGTCTCCAGAGTGGGAGACTCCACAACCTCTCTGGGCAGCCTGTGCCAGTGCTCTGCCACCCTCAAAGGAACGAAGTTCTTCCTCATGTTAAGATGGAACTTCCTGTGCTCCAGTTTGTGCCCGTTACCTCTTGTCCTATCACTGGGCACCACTGAAAAAAGACTCTTCTCATCTACCTGGCACCCTCCCTTTAAGTATTTATAAGTATTGATAAGATCCCCCCTCAGTCTTCTTTTTTCTAGATTAAAAAGCCCCAAGTCCCGGAGCCTTTCCTCATAAGAGAGATGCTCCAATCCCCTAATCATCTTTGTAGCCCTTTGCTGGACCCTCTCCAGCAGTTCCCTGTCCTTCTTGAACTGGGGAGCCCAGAACTGGACACAGTACTCCAGATGTGGTCTCACCAGGGCAGTGTAGAGGGGGAGGATGACCACCCTCGACCTGCTGGCCACACTCTTCTTGATGCACTCTTCTGAAGCTATAGTTACGGTCTCATCAGTAGTTTTTCATATTCATGTATTACGTGACTTAAAATTTACTGACTAAAAGTAGCATTATTTTCTTTTCCAATATGAATAAATGAACTTTCCATGCTTTCTCTTGCATCTTGAACCCTTACATAGTGAAAAGCATCACAGGACCAGATGAACACTCAGCAGGGGTAAGTCTGGTTGTAGCAGTGAGAACACTTGTTATTAAAAAAGAGACTTTTGAGTCATGGCTCCAGACCATAATCTGAGCCTTAAATGTCTCTGTTCCACGAATTGTCTAGCCATTAGAGAGCAGGCCTGGCCTGGCCCACCTTCTGATTGTTTTCTGTTTTCAGCAGATAAGTTTTGAAGGCAGATGGCATATCTTCCCCCTCGCAATAACTGAAAGCCAGATGGTTAATCCCACATCTCCTGGGGTGAGCCCCGGCTGCTCTATATTCTAACCATTAGGTGAGTTCTCTAACAGCTAGTCATTATACAAATGGTGTACAACCTACCATCATAGCAGATGAAATTAGTTGTATTGCTGGCTGCAACTAATTTTTCAGGCTTCCCATAGCATGGGCAGAGATTGGTTTCCCGCGTGCTAAACCTGGTTAGCAGTGGCCCATTAGGGAAAAGGGAGGTGCATATCTCTCTGGAAAAGACGCTCTGCATATGTAATAGTGACTTGAGCACTAGTTTATTAGTGTATTAGTGACCGGAGCGTCTAGGAAACCAGGCAAGCAGAGACAGGCATCCAGTAAAGCAAGACTCGTATGCTTTTTGAGACTTCCTCTTTGGCACTTAGAAATGGGTATTAAACAATTAGATCTGAGCTGAAAGAAGACTGAATAAGCTCTCTTGTGTGCAACTTTAAGAACAATTATGTTTAAGAGTTATTTGAGTACGTACTAAAGGTGGCTAGGTAATCATAATTTGAAGGTAACTGTGATGCTTTTACAGCAGTACAGACAGACATCTCTTTTTGAGCCATTCTGTTGGATAACGGCAGTTTTACTGAATATAGGCATGTTGTTACTACTTAATACTGAAAATCTAGTGAGTTGTCTTGCAAATGGGCAAGACTGATGATAGCTGAAATGATAGCACATATTCTTTCTAGTGGTGTGAGGCAAGAATTTGGACAAAAGGAATGTGGTATGACCATCTTAACTGTCGTAGCTAAGTCAAGACTCCTTGGAAGAAGTTTCTGTGGGAAACCAAGTCCCTGCTCTTTTAGATTCAGATGAGGGAGTTGGACTCATGTCTTTGAGGTTAGTACTCTAGTTCGGTGGTCTCCAAAGTAGGGCGTGTGCACACTTCAGGGATGCTCAAGACATTCCATTGGGGTGCAGGAGGAAAATATTTTTTGTACCATTAATAAATAAAATAAAATAATTTTTAAAACAGTGTTTATTTAATCTTTATCTCATCCTTTTTAATTTCTATTTTTGTGTATGTTTTATAATATATGTAATATATTAGTACAGAAGTAAATGTATATAATTTATAAATAAATAAACATATCCGGTATATATGTTCAGAAATATTTTACCGATAGGGGTGCGTAATCAAAACAGTTTGGAGACCACCGCTCCAGTACATGTGTGATAGCCTTTCTTTCTCTCTGGACTAATAAATAGTTAATTGCAGATATAAGAAAAGTACCACCCACAGAAAAAAAAGTATCATGAGAAAGAAGGGCTCCTAAGAGTCTGGTGCATAGAAAGACCTCCTGCAAGTGCAAGTGGTTCTATTGTCCATATTTCTTTCTGTGTTTCTAGCACGTCCATAGTAGATATCAAAAGTCTTTCCCAGTAAGTGTCGTTCATGCTAATCCCACAAAAACCTTTGATAAATTGGCTCTCCCAAATAGTAAAAGTTTCACTGAAAAATTCCAACAAGCTCTTCCTTGAAGTTCTCTGATTTATTTTATTTTAAAGTGTTTATTTACTTAGAAGTCATTACAATGCATTGCATTACATAAAAATGATGGGCACTGCACTGGTAAATATAAATAATATCCATGAGGCAGAGGAATACATTTATCATTTTCGTGTAGATGCGAGCTTACTCTTACGTTCTCAAAGCTTTGTTGAAGAATATGACTGGATGACTTCGAAAATTAATGATAGTTGCTGTGCAAACCATAGTTTAAAGGATTATGTACGTACACATACCTATAGAAGCTTTGTGTTCTCTATTCATTTTTTCTCCCGAACGTCCAACAAATAAAAATTTTATGCATTGAATTGTTGATGCTGCATTTTACATAATGGTAATAAATTCAGAAAATACAGAAATGGCATTAAGTGTCAGCAGCTCTGCTTGTCTATGGCATGATGAATATACCTATCATTTTTACAAGAGCGATGTACATGCAGGAATCTTTGTCTCATGTTTAGAAATACTTCGTGCTGATTTACCTTTGATGTTACTTGTATACCAGGTTTATGAAATAGACTTTTGCCAGTACAAGCAAGTTGGCTTTGAATACGGGCATGAAAAATTTCAGCTCTTGTATGAGCAGAAAAGAACTTAATGGACTTTATGTCATTTAAAGAGGAAGTAAATTTACACAAGAAGAAAACTTCTGTTTTTATGCACAATGTGGACATAGTGTTTTAGTTCAGATCAGGAGTGAACTTTTGAAGTGAATCTTCTGACATCCCCCAATTACTTCCTTAGTTCACACTGTGGGGTGGCCTTAGTATACATGAATTGCATTTTAGATGAAGCAAAATCTAGATGAGGTCCAGTTGCAAATGAGCATGTGGGCAATGGGAACAGATTAAGGCAAGTCCGATATAAAAAAGTCATGGATAACCAGTCTCTACCACTAATTGTTTCACTCCACAGATGTTCTCCTATTTGTCTTAAAGACTTGCGAATGTGGACATAGTTATTGTATCTGCTTAGGAGGGTTTTCAGTGCTGTTTTGCCAATATAGCTATGATGGTCTGTAAAAAAGAGCAGCCTTCAGCAGGAAAAAACTATCCTAAAATGTGATCTGGAGGCATTGCTGCGGAAAAAGAAGCTGCTTATCACACGTTACAGATCAAGCTGCAAGCCCCGTAACAGGCTCTTTAGTAATATCATCAGCCATATGACACCCAGTTTTCTGTTTGCTCTTTTCTTAGTGAAACAATGGTTGAAGACCTCTTGGAAAACTCAGGTCATATTAATAGTAAACACAGGGAAGCCCGTGGGCACTTCATGCTTAAATGAACATAGTCTGTTTCTCAGTGCTTGACGGCCAAGTAATGGCAGTTCCAGCCAATTCTGAAAGCAGTCTGACTTCTGATAAGATTGATCCTGCTGAAGTAGTCTAATAAATATGATATTTATCGGAATTTTTAATAGGGTCCCAATTCATTATATTTTGTCTTCCCTGTACTATAGGGAACATTACCTCTCTGAATGGGTCATTTTGAAAGTGTTTTTTGTGTTAGCACTAGGACAATATAGATTGCCTTCAGTGACTTTGGTTGCTTTGTGTGCTCAATTTAGACAAAAGCCACATTTCTTAGCCTCATATCTGATGTGTAGCAGTCCAGATAGGGGCAGGACCTATGCATAGTACATACTACTAAATGCTAGGAGCAGTTCCTTTAAGCAAACCATTTTTAGAGTTGCTTATAGATTGACCAATTACTTATAGCAGTATAAGACCTGACAATAGCAAGCCTTTTCTCTTGCCGTCATTAGGACCTTTGGAGGAAGAAATCACTATTAATTATATTACATAAAGTGTGTACATTATATTTGAGGAGGTGGGAGTAATGAAGACCAACATGGATTTCATCTTTCAAATTTTCCTGTTGCTTAATGTTTCACACGTCATTAAACTTTGTATGCTTCCAGGGACTGAGGAAAACTAAGAAATGTCTATAAATTCGGGCTTAATTTTTGTAGATAAAATTTGGTTGGGTTTTTTTTTTTTTCTCAAAAAGTGGATTTGATTATTTGGAAGGAGTATGGCAGTGAAAAGATCATTTTTCTGTTCTTTATTATCTATTGCTAGCACATCAAAGTGATTTCTTGGTACTGGGTAATGACTGTCATCTCCAGGGCACACACAATCCCTACTCTGCTTTAATTTAAAGGCACAGAACCTTAGGCTGTGGTCCAGTAGTCCACTTCAAAGTACAGGTAACTTTGCGTGTAAAAACGTGGTTAACTAACCAATGTGTTAGTCAAATGTAATAGTTAACCACACACATAAGCATGTGAATACACCATGAGTACAAGGAAAATAACTGGTCGGCAGATCCTTCGTTTTTGCCTTGGTTAGATGTCGCACACCCCAGAGAGATGCGATGGCATCCATTCTGTCACTGCCTCTCTCGCTGATTTTGCAGAGCATCAGAAAGAGTCAGAAGCACAAGTGTTTTGATTTCTAGTGCTTCTAATTCTTTTTAAAAAATAAAAATTTGACTTTTTAAAAAATAAAAATTTTTAAAAAGCTGGAAAAAAAACACCCTCCCTCACCAAACACCAATGACTGATGAAACTGTTTCTGAACCTCTGAGTATTTTATGTCACAATCAGACTTTTCTATAAGGAAATACATAAAATAAAAAAATAAAATTGCACTTCTTTCAGCCCTGCTTTGTAAAACTGCCTGGGCCAAACTATTGGACGGTCATGGAGTTTTATATCAGTATTGTAAGCACAGTGGTAGGGGCAGGACCTCTGTCTTACAAGTCAGAGTCTTATCTCTACCTGCAGAATCCTACCTGGAATAGCTGGGCAAGCATGTCAGGAGCTAATAGTCTGCTACCAGTGATGGTCCAGAGTAGATCTAATTTTCTTTCTCCTATGGACTAGGAGAGAAAACTTGAGACATGATGTTTGTGCTCTTCTGTGCACTCACTTAAGTGCACAGGGCTTCAGGGTCTGTGCTGTGCATCTCTGAAGAGTTATTAATAGGGAAAATGATACCATGGTAAGCTCCAGAAAATCTGAAAATATGTTTTACTTTAGATCTTTTCTCTCACCTTGTCTTATATCAAAACAATGCCTATTTTAGCAGCCACTTTTAACTTCAACTTTTAAACTTTTGGAGTGAAATAGAGAGCTATCCTAAATGATGTTTACTTTTATTTGAAACTTTCTGCATCTTCTTTTTTTTTTTGTCTATTTGTTCCCCATAGTATAAATAGAGCTGTTAATAATGCTTCACACCACTGTCACTTACTGAAGACAGGTAGTAGTTTTTCATTATAAGCCTACCTTCCATGTATTTTCCTTAGAAATTGTTCTTTCTAGTTCAAAATTTGCATGCAAGATCTGTGGCCAGAGGTTAGCTTTTGACCAAATTTGATAACATTTAAGTCAGTCTTCTAATTTAGTTTTTAATAAAAGGTGAAAGTGAAAGGTGACATAATGATGGATGCCTGTACTACAGCGTGTCAAGGCTTTTCAGTTGCCTGTCTTTCTGCCAGCAACTGGACATGCTGTGATCGTAAGTGCCAAGGAGCTAAAACAAAATGACATTTCTATTTCCTCGTGCTGGCAAAACTGAAGTTTGGATGCTCAGAAAACACTGATGACCACTGTCGTCTTTAACAACTGACTTATTCCCATAACTATCTTCTGATACATTTTAAGGGATTTGACAATGAAGCAAAATGAAGCCCCATAAACTTAGACAAATGAAGAACAACCCTACTTTCCTACCGCAGGCTATAGAAAGAGAAAGTGGTATTGTTTTGCACTACAAGGTACTGATTTCTCGTGATCCCAGAAAGGACGGCACTCAGAGTCTGTAAAGTATCACTTAAAATCCCATCTTTTGGTGTTAGCACTATAAAGTAAAAGAGGATAGTGTAGATAATGTTATGTCCCTTCAGATGCTGGGAAGCCCTGGTTGCATGGCATCAAACAAGTCTCCAACCAGGGCACAGCACACTGTGCAGATCGCATCTGTGGAAAGGTTATTCTCAAAGGTCGTTTGAGATCTTATAGGTCTTTCTTAAGAGAAAAACAATTTTATTAATCATTTCTGCTGTCAGAAAAAAAAGGATGTTCACATCAGAACGTCTTGCTGCACTTTTGAAAGGCAAGGTCACGCAGGTGGTGTAACTGCGGGTACTGCGTGGGAGCTGCCCACAGGCTCCTCTGTTGCGATGAGGTTATCCTGCGGCCAAGGGGTATGTGCAGCACAACACAGGCCTGAAGGCCAGGCTCTGTGTGCATGACAGCACAGCACAGGCCTGCGCCCGCTCAGGGTAACTGTTGTTTGTCACCGATTCCTCAAGGTACAGTGGTCTTCTGGGCAGGATCACTACAGGGATGCACTTGTAACCTCAGCCCCCACGGGCTCCAAGAGGCTGGTTAGTAACTCTGAGTTTGTGCTGTATTTTGTAACTAGGACATATCAGTAAGTCTTAAAATTACCTCTCTTGTTGTCTCGTGATCAGGCTTTTTTTCCTACTAATTTCTTTAAAAGCTTTCAGGTGTGTTCTACCCTTATCTTCTCTGTAATGCATTTTGTGTTCCCCTTTTTCCATTCATCTAAACAGCACTGAACTTCTGCTGTGCCTGCCTGATCTGTGCTTGCAGCACTTATGCCTGTGTCAAGACATGGATTCAAAATGTCAAAACCTTTTTATGCTTACACAGGAAGCATGTTCTGCAAGGTCTGATTATAGCTATACAGGTTTCTGACCTGCTTTTATTTGTCTCTTGTTTGTATCTTCTAGGTTTAGAAGACAGTGGGTCTTCTGTTTCGAGTGAATGCTACTATGATGATTTACAGATCATTTTTGTATGATATTTTTATGCTTTATGTTTACATTGAGCTTGATTTCAGTCTTCTACAGATGTCTCCTGGGAAGGCTAAATTTGAGTTCTAGCACAAATGAACTAAATAAAGCAGAGAGTCAGAATTAGAAGGGGTTACCTAAAACCTACCTAGAGTTTTGGTTTGTGTCTCAGAGTGTGCTTTCCTAGCACATCCAGGTGAATGGGAAATTCTAATTGTAACCACTCAGCAGTAGTAATTTGTGACTGAGGAATGATTTGGCAAGGAGGGCAAGAAGACCCAACTGCAAGAAGGGGTTAAACTGCCTGGAAGCAGGAATGCCTTGCAAGGGAGTGAAGTTTCCCTTGGTGATGATAAGAAAGAGCCTCAGCATTGTCTAGTAGCCATCCTGGAATGGGAAAGTTCAGGGGCCCAAGCTCAGGGGCCACCTTTGGGCAGCAGAGCTGGACGGGGGGATGGGCCCACAGTGGGCATGTTCCTCTAAACTTCTTTACTGCAAGCTTGAGTTACCTGGGGTTACCTACAAGTAAGACAGCTCCTCTGTCTTCACCTGTCTCCAGTGAAAGTGGTACACAGGCAGCAATGAGTTTTTGCTTTAGTGGCCCAGGGTCTTCGTGCCTTTACCATTTCCAGCAACAATGGTACTTGAATGTAACTCACATTCTCTAACAGATCACTCATCTGAGGTGAAACGTAATATAGAGAGGTTTGATTTATGGGGGTTAATAGAGGGAGGTTACACTTGAAATTATTGCTTGGATTAAGAGTGTAGTATCTACAAGGCTTGAGATGTATGCAGTTATAGTTATTGTTAAGAAAATTATTTTTCAACAACAACGACAAAAGTAAAAACATTGCTAATTCTGAGTCTTAGAGAGGGAAGCAGTAGAGATGAAAATCATAGTCCATTTGTAGCCCTCTGCTCTAGCATCACATGAGTCCCGGTGCCATCATGGAGATACTGAGAATTTCAGCACAGGGATGATGGAAATGTCCTTTGAAACACATTCAGACTCAACTGTTTGAAAATGCTGGTGCGTCATCTAGAAATTTCTTGAGAGAAAAACACACAGTGTATCTATGAACAACCATTTTTCAGGTTTACAGAAAATTTTGGTATCAAAATCTTGCTGAATATTTAACAGTTGTCCATAAGTATTTATCAGCTTATGGCACTAATGTGATCCCCATTCCACTGTCAGACCTTCAGGGACCATGGAAGTCCAGGACAATACATAACATCAGAAATATCTAACTAGTTCCTTTCAATCACACTGATCAAAAAATCCCAGATTAAAACAGGGTGATAACCTATGTATACTTGGAGGAAGAAGCACACATAGATATATCATATTTCTAGGTATATTTATTGCTGCATAGAAAGAATGAAGGGTATACTCCCTTTATATCTCAGCTAAGCTCTCAAAATAGCAACTATGTTGACTTATGTAATACACAAATCTTCTGCTGGGCAGGTGGTTTTGCTGAATGTAATCCAGAAATGAAACACAGAAGTGGTGCAGATGCAACTCAAAACAAATTTCTTTTAAAATTTTAGCAAATAGTCATGGAGTTTGCTCAAAATATCTAGTTGGTTCTAGCCATTATTCCTTCCACTGAAGGTTACAAATACTTCAAATGGTGAAGAGTAAGAAAATAATGTTGCTTATGTTGTGAAGTTTTGTTTTGTACATTAACCTAGGAGGGATTTAATTTTCTCTCGATGCACATACAATACTGAATTCAGCTTCAGTTATTGTTAAGCAGGCAGAAAATGTGTAGCTTAGTTATAATATCCCAGTTGTACCTGTTAACTGATGAACATCTGCCCAGAAAGATACTAGTTCTCAGACAAAAATTGCATAGTTTCTTGATTTCCTTGTATTGAATTTCAGTGTGACTGAACTAATGGAATAAATATATGAAAAGCATGTGAAAAGACAGTGTTGTCTTCAAAATGGGACTCATGTTGTGCTTCGGTATGAAGTGAATAGTGTTTTTTAACATTTATTGAAGGCTTGAGTGATCAAGGGCAAGGCGCTGCCAGGAACATACCAGTGGAGCATCCTGTCAGTATGCATGTGCAGAGTTCATCCCAAAGAAGCCTAGTTACAGATGTATAACTCCTCTTCCACTGAAAAGGATTTTCACTGTGGTGTGTACACAGTGCAAAGCAAAAAGCATTGGCAAGGTAAAATAGCCGGGTGAGCTGTAAAGCACCTTGCTTTTCTCTAAATGGAGAAAGGATAATTTTGCCAGTCCTCTGTCTACGGGACTTTTGGGCTATCCCAGCATTCTGCCTTGACAAGTCCCGGTGCGATTTTGGGCTTGGGGGAGGTTACTAATGATCCCAAGAGTGAGACTGAGACACAAACGAGGTCAAATGCCACCAATCAGGCTGTTTTTATTGAGTAGGTACAGAGGAATGGAGCAACAGGAAAGGCAGGAAATATTAGAAGGAAACTAAGCAAGCATTCAGAAGGATAAGCAAAGGATAGTCACCACCATGGATCCAGCGACGTCTCGTTGGTCCTCAGTCTTCAATTTCTTCGGTGGTGGGTGCACACTGCAGCTTGTTTCCACAGGCTTTTTATAAATCCAGAAAAAGACCTCGGCGGGCTGCCAGCCCGGCCCAGACAGGGCTCGGCTTTGGTGGCGCCTGACAACGGTCTTGTGCTGCCGGTTTTGGTGGTGCCTCATTTACAAACGAATGGTCTGCTGTTGCACCTTGCAAGGTACACGCAAGCAAGCTTTGAGGCAAATATTTGACGTTCCAGTCTCTCACATGCCTTCCCCTGGGAAGCTGAGCACTGGCAGTGCATCCAGTGCCTTGACACTGTAATCAATGCACGATGAAGAACATGGGTATGACTTGTAAGCAATAAGCCCTCTTGTGACATATTCCTGAAAAGGTCACCTTGTCTTTAACACCTTCTTTCTAGTACCCCATCCGATGATGTGTTGTAGGGTAAGGCTTCTAACACAGTGATGACGTGGTCTCTCCTGGGTGAGCCGTGTTAAACCAAATCAGTTGGAACCTCAAAGGAATGATGCATTTGCCAGGACTGGAGACTATATTTCTTCAACCGAATGTCAGTGAAATTCTTCCAATTTATCACTTAGAAACAAATGCACTGATGTTGACACCCTTAGATTTAATTTTTTACTGGTGCATAATTTAAACTGTACTTTTGCCGCAGGTCCAGTCAAGGTTAATTTGTATTTGTAAATCTCAATGCAAAAAACAAAGTGTGTCTGTCCATCTGTGAAATGCACATGATGTTTTTTCTACTCAAGTCTAGCAGTAAAAATACTTAGCTCTCTGGATAGTGACTTATTCCAAATCAAACAGAGTATCTTTGTGATAGTATTGCACATCACAGCTGTAGGTTACCTAAATAGGCATTATATCCATTACTGTTCTGTTACATTGTTCAATACAGCTATTATGTTCCATCAAAAATGGGAAAACATGTATATTATGAGTAGCAAGAAAACCAGCAGGTTGATAATTGCTCTATGCTCACTAATGTGAATTACTAGCTGGCTCATCTATAATTGTAATTAACACCTCCTGCCTCAGCTATGCAATTAGCTGATGTTGCTACAAATTTTTGTTGTATATTTAATCTTTATCTTGTTTCTCTGCCCTGCTCTTGTATTACATTTATAAGTAGATATACAAACTATACAAGGCGCTGCCATGGCAGTTACTCATTAGTCACATGAGGCCCATGCACACAGGCTGGATGCATCTCCAGGGAATTCACAGTCGACACACTCCATTCTGATTTAGTAAAAGTGCCTGCTGTGTATCCTTTCACATTTGCTGTATCTGTTCTAGCTTAATTTGAATTCATGTTGCGAGCTTTCTGTGCCTACAGTCACTTTTATGAACTTTTCTTCTAGATACCATGTTTTGGGAAGTCCCAAACAGAGCAGGTAAGAAATTCTGGAGCAAAACCGGTTTCCACCAGAAAGGTTTTGAGGGGAGAGATCCAAAAAAGCCCTGGTTAGGTTGGGTGAGTTGCAACCTGCCACCTTGCCCGCCTGGCTGCCTCCCGGCTTCCAGGCTCAGGAGCTGCCCACCTCCTTGGCGGCCCCCAGAGTGAGCTCCTCCGGCCCCGGTGCTCCAGGGACATGGGGCTGCCCTGCTCCCGCAGCCTGCCAGCTGCCTGGGAGCTCCCTGCTCCGCAGGGAATGCCGAGTGCCCGGCTTTGGCTGGCAGGCAGCTCGCCTGTCTTGGCAGGCAGGCAGGCAGGCGCTTTGGCTCCGGGGCTGCCCAGTTCACCTGCTCCTGTGCTGCTCCGGCTTCCCTGCCAGATGGGCAGGGAGGAGGCAGGCTCCCTGCGTGGCCACCTCCCCGGGCAATCTGGGAACCTGGGATCTCTGGGAGAACATTTTGTTTTTGAAAGAGAATGTACACGGGTGAATTAAACACGTGGAGAGCAGGAGCATGATTTTTCCAGTGCTGCTGGCTCTGTTCCGTTCTCCATGAGGACTCCCTTGGCGTGCAGGCAGAGTGCTTGTCTCTGCAAGTTCTCCGATTCCACTGTGGGGCTTGCCCACAAATGCAAAACAATGCGTGGACTGTGCCACCACAGCCTAGCTCACCGTAGGGTTTCTCTCACTTCCAGTGCCGAAAAGCCCTCCAGCATTTCTGCTGCTTTATATACTGTGGAAAAAGTGAACCATACTTAAAATTGTGCATAATATTGGAGGAATTTTGGTCTGATATGCCAAAAACACAAACTCCTTTTCGGCCCAAAATTCTGTTTCCATAAAAGCAAGCAAAAGTATGAAAGACACTTCCTTGGGCTTGCCATCATCAAAGAGACCCTCCGGGCACCCTTCCTGCATACTCTGGTGTTGTTTTGGACTGAGGAAATAAAGGAGAATAGATGGAGTTCAATCCAGTTCTTTTCAGCTCAGAGATAAGAGTTTTTGACACTAGGTGGTACTACAGACAAAGGCCAATATTTGCAATCTTTGACGGTTAGAGATCTGCAGCTCTAACCCTGGCATCTCATTTGGTGGCCTGATTATCAGCTTCCACAGCTTATATTATGCCCGAGATAAATATATTCTATTAGACCGGCTTTTGTAACGTTGTGCTATGTGACTTCTAGCTCCCTGCAAAATTTGTCTTTGTTATCAGTTAGGATTTTATCAGGTAATCCTTCAAAAATCTGTGAAATTATTTGACATAGTTTAGTGGTAAATCTAACACCAGATATCACTTGCTAATACAACAAGGCGTGTATAACATTTTGAGCCTTCTGTGTTCAATTCTTAAAATATATTTCTCATAAGCAATACCGGGAATATTTTGCTGCTTCAGCTACCCCCTCAACACTTTTCACTGTATAATATGTTTTATGGCTTTATTTAAAGCTTAGGGATCCATTTATCAAGGGCATTTCTGAAGATATTCTCCTTTCATTTAACACCAACCTGCACTCTCAGATGGATGAACATGTTATTTCCTTGAATTTTCACTCCTGTTTCTCAGTTTCTGGTTTGTTTTTGGTTTTGGTGGTTTGTTGTTGTTGTTGTTGGTTTTTTTTCTGTTTCTCTGCATCTACCTCAGCCTCAGTCACTACTAGATCAAGGCTCTTTACTCCTTCTTGTAATGTGCCGTGCTCGTTTAGGAACGTAGAGTCTTACATTTGTTACCTGAGTCTGTAGAAACCATTAGACATGATTTTTGCTAACAAATAAAGTAGGACTGAAACTTCTTTGGATGGTAAAACGTGTTTCATGCCAGAAGCAAGGAACTCTAGCCTTGAAAAAAAACTATAACTACTTTTTAAACTTCATTCTCTTTTTTTTTTTTTCTGTGGTATCCTGGCTTTTAACAATCAACACCTTTACTGTGTTTATACTGCAGAAGTTAAAATCAATGTGTACCAGCTATCTCTTCACAGGCATCACAATGAACTGCCGGCTGATCTCATGTGATTCAAACCACCCCTAAAATGTGTTTTATTAAAAATACTTTATGTAGAAGACAACACTAAAGTGGTTACAACAATACGAGAAGGCTAGGTTTTTTTCTGAAAAATATATGAACAACACTAAAACCACATCATTATGTGTACAAAGGCTGTCTTCAACAGTAGATTTAATGGTGAAAAGATTGATTTTTAAATAAATAGACATATTGACAAGCACCTGAAGACTAGATAGCACACTTTTGGGCACTGTATAAATAAATACCGACAAGAGAACTGCTTTGTTCAAATAATTTCAAAAAATGCGAGCAATAAAAATTATTGTGTTATTCCAAAACCAGTAAGCTTTTCAGATTTAGCTTTGCTTAGTTGCATATACACAAGTACGTACACTTATTTGAGGATTATCTCATATTGAGGCAAACTGGAAACGTATGCAGTTGGATTTTTTTAATTGTCTTTGCATTACATAAATATTTTCAACTGTACATACGAAAAAAGGATAAATAGAAGTGGACATATTAAAAATAATACTTCTGTACTCAACCATGTGCTCTACCATGAATTGTTTGTACTAGAGAATGGAAATCCTAATAGTATCTCTAAATAAATTAGAAAATATTTTTTCCTCCTTTTAAAAGTGAAAGGGAAGCAGAGCTAGCTTAGGTCAAAGAACAGACAGTTAGGCTGAAGCTTTGAGTGCTCTCCTGTCCTAATTTCCAACCACATGAGTCTGTAAGATAAGGGATGGCTTAAGCTGGTAAGGTTTGTGTGGTGAATCCCAAGCATATATAACAGACCTAGATATCACTGGTTGTAGGCTGGGATTATTAAGTGATGAGATTCACCCATTAGGGTTCATTTGACTCATCATCTTCAGCTGAGACCTAAGATCACAAATACTTAGCACTAAATTGTAACTTTACAACTTTTCCAGGTTGCTATGCATTGTGTGAAGAGAAGCGCTTGTGGCAGCTGATGGAAGCATTATCCGAAATCAAATGCAATGTCCCTGAAGGAAAGAACAGAGCAGTGACAGCTGCCACATCCCTTCACAGTGAGCACCATACTCTGCAGGCTGACGAGGTAGGGCAGGTGGAACCATAGCTTCACTCCTTTGCTCGGGGTGTCCGAGTGTTTCTGCTGGTTTTGAGTGTTCTAGGTTTTATTTGCTGAGAGCGTAGACTATATTCATTTTTGTCCAGATGCTAAAATTTGGGGACAGAAACAAACCACACGTAACTGTGTAAGACAACACTTAGTATGCCCCTAATATAGCTATTGAGGTCATGCTGATTGTACCTTGATTAATTTCACTGCATAAATGGTTAATGTCTGCTTTTATATGTATTGCACTCACTTTCTCTTTTCGTTTTATTTTAACATAAGATTAAATATCTCCTAAAATACATGTGGTAATAAAAAGTAGTATTTGGAGAAGGAGTTGAGAGAGATCATATTAAAACAATTTGACTTAAGCAGCAGATTATAAATAAAATCAATATTGCAGGAGGACAGTGGTCTAATTGCATCTTAATTGCATGACAAAATGCCTAACCCAAATTAATCCAAACCTGTAGTGCTAAACTCTGCTTTTGTAAAGAGAAAAACCAGTGCAAACATAACTTCAGCTGGCTTCTCTGTGTGCTTCTTGTTCCTGAGCAGGTTCTCCACAAGGAGCAGGCTGAGGAGGACAGCCCTGCCAGGCTGGTGCTCCAGCGTGGCCAGTGCTCTTGGTGCCTCTGTGTGGGGCACGTCAGCTAATTAGAGACAATCAGACAAACACCCAAACTCTTTCTCTAAGGCTCGCCACGTATGCAACATGAATTATTAGTACATCCTAACAAAGATATTATAAAATATCTGAGTAATATAAGTATGAAATATCTGAGTAATAGCGACCTTGCTGGGGGCAATACTGCTGGAGTTACCGATACCTGGACTGTGACTGTTCCTTTTCCCCTGTTTGAGAGACATGGGGGACATCTTATGCTGCTGGGAGTGCAAGTGGAGGAGGCAGTTATTGAGGAAGCTTCGGGACAAAGCTTGGCCCGTCTGCCAAGCAGACTCTTAGAGACTGCATCCTGGAGAGTTTTCTAATTTCTCCATGTGTTGGTTACTGTGCGGAGGGTGGCCCCCTCCTTCTCCCCTCTGGCTGGTTTGCAAGGGGCTGAAGGGGGGAGTCATGGAAGATGAGGGACTCAGAGCTGGGTCCATCAATGAATGTCTTATCAGGCTCTTCAGACATTGCTGTGGTGTATTTTTGGTAGTTTTGTTTTCTGCCAAGTGGTTCACAGGTTTCATATGCTTTCTTTTTGGGGGGCAATGAGCTGTATCTGCTGAATGGCCGATTCTGGTATTGCCTATGAAAAAGTACTGTACCGATGCATTATTTTCAAAGTAAAGCTGACATTTTTAACAATAGCATACTATTTCCATATGAAAAAAATGCATCTGTATTACTTTCATAGGGAGCACAAACACACCTGGATGGCTAAGCCAGGTTTCCTTTGTCATCTTCCAATGTCAACTTTATTTCCTTTTCTCCATTCTATTTTCCTTTAACATTGCAAAATTGTGGTATCTCTTCTACAAATAGCACATGTAAAAGATTAATTGTCCAGGCTTATTACTAGGGGCCTTTGTTTCCCCCTAACTTATTGTTTCCTTGGCAGTTATAAATATGTTGCAGAAGATGGCAAACATGCAAATCCATCAGTATATCCTACAAATATTATGGACACTTATGCTGGAGCCAAGCATCATGGCACTGCACTCTGCAAAGTGAAAACCCTGAACTTCAAAGGCACTTAGGGAGCTGACTTCATTGATTTCAAGTACTGAAATATCTTAGAGACGCTGAGTTTTAGGAAACTAACTCTCATTGACTTTCAATTAGGATCTTCAGAGTTAAATCTTGCAAAATGCTGAGTATTCCTAAAATTCAGTAAGTAGCCACTGCTCTCCTGAGAAACAATAGTGTTTGAGGCTGCCCAACACCTTAGAAAACTGCTTGACACTTTGCTGGGTCCAGCTTTTAAAAATGTTTCTGTCAGGTTGCTATAATCAGTTTGAAAATTCATGGCTGCTTTTGGAAATGTTTGCAGATCCTGAGTCTGCAGCTTCAGTATGCGATATTAAAAGTGGTTCAGTAACAGGAAGATTTTATAATAGACAACCAGACATAATCACTTTATTATGAGCCTCTACTAACAGCTCAGAGAAAGCTTTGTTGTTCTCTAACCATTTATTCACATTTAAAAAGTGATCATTCTGTCTCTCTTAAAGAACCACAGCCTTCCACTATATAAATAGTGCTTTGAGTGTTACAGAGTATTGACTCCCCATACCATAATACAGCATTATGTCAATCCAGCTGCCAACTGTAGTGTTTGTCCACATTTTTGGCATGATAAAGATCTTTATGAAATCTTTTCTATCTGGATGTGAAAAAAACTGTGATTCAAATGACAAAGTTATTTCATCCTACAATGAACATTTTGTCTTTTGTCAGGCAAATGATCTCATTTAAAAACAAAAAGAACTGAGTCAGTGAGTCTGGAAGAGCCTGACTTTTAGCCTGCTCCCTGAAGTGGACCCCAGAGCTGTGTGTCAGGCATGAAGGCTCCCTGAGCGGAGCAGGGCAGGGGTTAGGCATTGCAGGACGGGATTCCAGGAAATAGTGTGCTTACTAGGCTAATGCTTCCGGCTCCTCTGAAGGAGCACAGGAAGCACAAGAAACCAAAAGGGTTTAAGTGTCTGAATCCCATCCTCTTCTGGGGTCTGTTTTTTTCCTCCTGCGACTATTTCAGGATTTTGAGAAGGAAAAAACCCTGCATTGCATATAGATAGACACTCAATTCCTAAACTGTGGGCTCTGAGCAACCTGGTCTAGTTGAAGATGTCCCTGCTCATTGCAGGGGGCTTGACTGGATGACCTTTAAAGGTCCCTTCCAACCCAAACTGTCCTATGAAACTACATTTAAGGACACTCTGAGAATACTTCGTTAATGAATGCTTCGTTGCCAGGCATGAGCTATGTACCAGGCTGCTCATAAGACTGAATGAAATGCTAAGGATCATGGCCAGAAAAATAATGTGGAAAACTTTTAATTAAAAAGTGAGGTGCATTGACAATTTCTTTAGGATTTTGCAATTTTATGATTGTGCATCATCCACACAGTTTTCAGGACTGCAACTTGCAGCTAACTATTTTAGACACTTCAGCTTTTTTCAAAACATGCCAACAGGCACCAGACTATTAAAGAATGATGGCAGGGAATATTTAAGTTAAAAGTGTAAAATTTGTTTAAGCCATGACTAATTTTAACAGTAAAATTAAGGTATTTCATTATTAAATATTTAAAAATTTACTGTAAATTAATGGTCTAAAGATATTTTCAAAACATTGAAAATCTAGCTCATTGTAGACTTCCAAGTTGCTGTATCATTCTTGCTGATTCATTTATATCCATTAAAAAAACATTTAACGGTACTTTTATCCCCAAATAATGTCTGCATATCGATTTACACAGATGAAACAGGTGCAACTAGAACGGAAACTACTATTTTAGTGAAAATATACATATAAACCTGACTTGGTAGTGTTTTGTTGGGTTTTCAAACTTCCTAAAGGCATACAAAATATATTTCCAACTTCTGTTTCCAGTTGCAGCCTACAGCTTTTATTTACTGTTGGCTTTCATAGTCCAGAAAAATTCTTAACTATAGTCAATATCATTAATACCAGTTCTACTTTCTGGTTTCCTATGACAGCAATTTTTAAATTGCCAGTGACGGTAATTTTTTAAAGTATTTGATTATTCCTTGAATTACTTTGCAAGCATTCTTTAATTCCTGCTGAATTAATTCATCGTAGATTCCTATATGGTAATCAGTTTGAATATCAAAAATAAGCATTAAAGAAATCCTAACAGGCAGGCTTAGTTTTTAGCCATGAATGACTGGAATAAGTTCTGATAATTTTTGGTGCTCTAAAGGTTATTCTAAATGTCATAGTTAAGGAAAGTTTGGTTTGGCAACAAACAGTAGTTGCATACAAATACAAAAATAATATTTATAGAGAAGTCAAGGATATTTCAGGTGATCTTAATAATATCACTTTAAAATCACGTTACTTTGGGACGTACTGCCTTAATATTAGGTGCATTTAAATAACAGTCTGATTCAGCTTCTCCATCCCTGCTGGGAATCAAACAAGCCCCTTTCTTGTGAATTAGTGTTAATAAGTCTTCAATAGATTCAGCTGAGGGATAATTAATGACTCACTTGTTCTTGACAGAACAGTTCAAGTGGGCTTCATGCAGCATGCTGAGCTATTATCCTCTGGTGGGGTCATGCATCATGTCAGCCAGTTAACAGCAGTGGCTGCACAACAGATTTGGAAATGATATAATCAGAATAGCCCAAACTTTTAGAGCCTGCTTGGGAAGGTTTTGGCCTTTTGCAGAGGAACAATTGAAAGACATGGCACAACGTACTTACAGGGATAAGCATGCATGAAAATTGGCTCCTAAGTTATCTGAGTTCAGCTTCCTTTTCTGCAAAGTACAGTGATTTATGACGTAATCATGCTGTTTACATTCTTATATTTATAATCATCTTATGAGCACTTACAAATATGTGGCACATCACTGTGCTAATTCCAACCCAACAGGTGGAGTGGGTGGGAAAAAACTTTCTGCTATCGAGATGTTTGCTGTTATTTATGTGTGGCTTTCCTGGACCAGGAAGGAGCTGTAGAGAGGGGGGACAATAAAACTCCTCACATTTAGTCCTTCTTTGTTATGGTGTGCTTGGATGCAGCACGGCTGCACAGCCATCCTTTCTCCTGCCGGTCAGTTCCTGACTGCCTGTGATCCTGTTAGTTATCACTGGTATCATGTAAACACTGAGGGTCCAGCTGGTGACCAGGGCCCCTGTGTGGAGTGCTATATATACACAAAACAAAAACACAGTCTCTGCTCAGATAACCATGTAGACTGTGTTAACAAATGTACCAACAGCTTCAAAGGGAGTTCTTTGTAGGGATGGTAGTGTTAGGCCCAGGAGATTCATTTGACACCACCTGTATTTGTCTCCATCAATGGATTCCTTCTCTATCCATTAAGCTCTTCCTGCAAGAAACTCTCTTATAGACACCTGAAGTATGCCCTCATTAGAGAGTTTGTACGAGTGCTGTTCCTCCCCCTGGCAGGGCTCCCATTCCCTTTTCTAAGAGCTATTTCTGTCTTCTGGGCTTTTCCTTCTGAGAGGCTACTCCTAACTGCTGCTTTTCCTCTGAGCCTCGTTACTTCAGCCCCTCTCTCCCCCTCGGACAACTACCTTTTCTGCATAGCCCTTGTATCTGTCTTCTCTCAGCTTTACCTCAGATTTTAGCTGTTTGTGACGTCATTCTTCAGACCTCAGCTGGAAATTCTTTGGGGGAATAATGGAATAATTTCATATAAGCCCATGTTTTAATTTCTTTACACGTACTATATTAACAGCATATGAGACAGGAGTGGTTTTGTAAGGAGTAGGTACAAATAGATGCACAGAATTACATTTACGTTTTAGATCTACCTGTTTCATAATCCTTTTCTGGCAATATTTTACGTTCATACATTTTTAGGAAAAGCTTTCTTGTCTCTGTCTTCTCCCCTTTCTTCTTCTTAATTTCTTTGGGTGACAAGAAAAAGAAAGGAAGAAGACTGCATCTTTAATAGTGGAAATCTCTTTATGAACCATCTGGGCCAAAGTATAGCACGTATCAACAATATGCTGTTCCCAAAGACTTTTTTTCCCAAGCAATTTAGGCCCAAATCTGTGATGGACCTCACTGATTTTTTTGTATAGCATATTCTCTGACACATCTTGTTAGGCTGAATGGAAGACCACGCTCAGTGTGGTGAATTCTTCCTGGCCCTTCGTTGACAAGCAGTAAGATCCATGCATGCAGGCTCCATTTACACCTGTTTAAGGCAGTGACTGAAAATGTTTAAATAGTTGTTCAGATTACTCACTGTCATAGCTACTGTGAGAAATACAAAAAATGTGTGCATTTACTGATCTGCTCTGTAACAAAGCTCACAGAATAGTCTGCCAGCTGAAGAGCAATTTAACTGGAAGGCTGCTGCCAGCTACATCAAATACATGCTCTTCTTTTAAACTGCTGAGATCAATAATGTACATCTGATGGCAGAATGGAATCAGTGTCCTGAGCTGAGCCTGTACTGTTCATTTTATCTCACCAAACCTCCTCCCTGACTCATCAACAGAGCTTGACTTCCCTTGTTGGATTGCCAGTGGTGGCAATTTTCTAGCGTATGTGATGTAGTCGGTATCGACAGAGGGTTAGGGTGACATATCAAACACACTTAATTTATTTAAACAGAGATTTGAATGAAGGTCTTTGATGGAAAAACTGTCTTGTATTAAAATACTAATCTAAATATCTTTCAATGTAAGCCATTTACCAACCGGCATGTGATCACAAATGGTTCGTCTGGGAGCAAAATATCTTAAATAGCCCCTTTTGAGAGCTACACTTGAGACTATCAGTTGTCTTATGTATCACACTTTTACATTTACTCTGCACCTGGAGATACTGCGCATTTGTTGATGTATTTTATTTTGGTAATATCATTGTGATTAGGTTTCTGTATAACACAACATGTGGTGAAGCAGAATAAATGCATCCTTCATCCTTGTTATGAATCTTCTCTCTGTCTCTTCAAGTGTGCTATCAGTGTAAAACAGACATCTCTCAACCACCTCTACTCTTTTCCTCTATGTTCATCATGCAGTGCTATAGTAACTAATGGCCAGGCCATTTAGATGAGATAGAAGAAAGCAACTTACTTGAATCATATGATATCATAATGCTTTGAGTTGCTATATGTTCAGTAGATGTAAAAGTGATTGAAAGCACAGAGGGACAGGCAGTTGCTGGGGTTTCGTTTAGACTCAGTGCAAAGAAATGACTGCTTCTGGCATGTCATTTGACCTGGGTGTAGATATGAAAAATAATTAATAAGAAATATATCCTGAAGGGTTTACTTCTTCCCATTGACTGTAAAGGGACCCTAATGAAAATAGTTCAGACTTAAATAATACGAATGCTAATGCTAATACTGATACTAATAAATATTTTTCAAAATGTAATTCTGTTGCCTAGACTTAGGTGTTGAATGTCATCTCAGGGGTCCCAGTCATCCCCATCTCCAGTTGCTAGTGAAGAAAGATAGAGGTCTCTAGTAGGTTCTATGTCATTCCCACTAACTCCATGTCGATTGCTTAGATATCCTAGAAGATCTAAAATGACTCTAGACACCCATGTTTAGACACCTGGATTACTTCTCAGACATCTAAAATAAAGTGGATGAATTCTACCCAGAACGATCAAAATTGTTTTTAGGGGTTAAGCTGGAGTAAATGTTAAACCAGTTGCCTCACAAAGACTTTTCCCTTTGAAATAAATGGTCAGTGGAATCTGGCTCTCGGATTTAACTGATGGACCACCATTACATAATGAATGCAACTCTTTAGGGCTGATTTTGTTAGCATACTGAAAAATGTCAAGTGCAATCCCATTGAAGTTAGTTTAACTAAAGCAGTAGTGGCTCGTACGAAGTCAGAATCAGATCCCACAGGAAATATTCACAACTCCAGTGATAAAATGCAAATTCCTTTCTATGAGTTTACAGAAGTTTATGACTTACTATTTGTTAGTCCAGAGCAATGGTCCATGAAATTACATACATTTTAAAAAACCAAAAACCTACTACTGTTTCTACTGTTCTCATAAAAAACCTTAATTGATTAAGTACATTTAAAGATTTACTTTGATTTCATTGCTGTCATTCCATATTGTTATTTACACTACATCCCCAAGTTTTCAAATTGAGAAAAGCATTATAAGTTTCATTAATCCTGACTGCCAAATTAAATATAGACAAGTGTGTTAGAGATTCTCTATGTATGATCTATTACCTTTATGAAACAAAATGTTGGTTCTCTAGAATGAAGTTACTGGCAGATCTTTAGCGTACTTACAAGATTTGTGTTTTATATCCTTTTTTTAAAGACTTCAGTTGACTAATTGGCCTATGCTAAAGATTTTACCTTTTGAGTAAGTAGCATTTGTGTACAGGAATCTAAATTGGATATAGATTTTTCTTTGCATTTTTCTGAACTATCCTTTTGGAAAATGGTAAGAAAGATAACCTAAAAGAAGTAAGTAGAAAAGAAGAGAAATAAACCTAATCAGGACAATTCTTACAAAATTTTGGTAGTTCTGATAAGAGTAGCTATAAATGAAATGCTGAGTTGAGGACCATCTCTCTATTTGCATGAAGAACAGAAATGGTGATTACTCACAGCTTATAAGTAGTTGAAATAAGTCTTATATTTTGACTTTATGTGTGGACGTGCAACAAAGGCATGGTTGTGTGATTTTTTTAGTCCTTTTTGACAATATCACTTTTAGTGTTAGACAAAAGGAAAGGTACAGTGTCAGAACGAGTTTTAATATTCATTTACTCATAGTTGATTACGTTTTTGTCCCTATTTTATTTAGAAGATTTGTACTATGCATTGTTCCTTGAAAATCAGAAATTTATGTTGGCACAATTTATAAATCAGAATAGTTTTATATATGTGTGTGTGTATTTGAGAGACCAAGTATGTGTGTACCATTTGATTTAATAAACAAGACAAACAAATATTTTTACATTGTCCTGAAGTATTTCAGTAAATTTCATATTTATATTATTGAAAGTTTCAGGATTTGTTTATGCTGGCCTAACAGAGCAAGGGAAAGTCCAAGGAATGCATTTGATATCTTTAACAATGTAAAAGCCTTTCTTCAGACAGTCTTCAAATAAAAATCAAGAAGCAAGTGCCCCTGCCCTTTCTGACATATGGTCTTTATTTCTTATACCTGGATGTACAATGGTTACTCCAACTGCTCCTTATGGATTGTGTCTCACCATTCCAGGTTGTCTCCATACATTTTTCCAGGTCATGGCTGCCAGTGTAAGCTAATAGGCTAATTTTTAAAGTTGATTTTTAGTAATATAACGAGACATATTTCATAACTTACAGGAGATTTGATTATGGTAATTTCTTAGCAACTGATCCTGGAAATTTAAATTCTTCTTCTAACCTACTTCCTCAATATGTTCTTTTTCTACATAATTCTCTTTGCCTTAAGATACATCACATTCCTCTTCAAGAACACATTTAGGGTGGGTTTCATCTGAACAAATGTAGATACCTATAGTACTTCGTGAATTTGTCACCTGAAGCTCCCTTTATAGTCATTGCAGAGAAATAAGCTTCCCCAGGGTGTGATGTATGTTATCCTACAGTACACATTGGAAACAGATCAGATGAATGACTCCCTAAATGTGCCTGTTGCTCAACATGGATTATATGGAAAGGCCAGAGTAAGAAGCTCAGATGTATGTGTCGACGCTGTAGCTATTTAAACTTATGGAAAGTAACATCTATCCTAAAAATCAGCTGCCCATTTTCTTATTAAAGTTTGTTTTCACAAAAGACATTTTTAATAAAATTTAATTTTTATTTAATTTTGATTTGTGCCCCTCCATGTAGTAAAATGAAATTTTCCCATTTGGATAATTTCTTCTCTAACTCTGAAGGATCCTTTTTTAAGATTATTGCTTTGAGTCGGGTTGAATACCCTACTTGCAAAATGTGCATTGTTCATATTTCATGTGGTATCAACAGATGAATGTATTAGTCCTGTTTCTCCATGCAGTGAATCAGGACAGAATTGTATAAAGGTTTTGATACCAAATTTTCCAGTGCGTTTTCAGAGTAAGCAGTAATAATGATTACAATAACAACAACAATGATAATAATTTGAATGGATGATTATTATTATTAATAATATAAATGAGATATGAACATTAATGCTGTAAAACAAGCAATCACTAGGCTAATACTTTAATTTTTTATTTTATTCTGTAGTTAAAGATATGATTCTGGAATCTGTTCTCACTTATGTGCTGAAAAGAACAGAATAAAGTTTGGTTAGGTCACCTTCAAGACCTTCTGACAAGATATATCTACTTTTGACAGCTCATGAAATCCTACACTTCCATTTGTTAATAGTAACCATATCTGTAGGAACATGCAAGTAGTTTATTTCAAGAGACAACTGATTCCATTTGAGTTCTGATGCTCGTTGCTCTGGATGTTAAAGTGCAGACATTGTTTGACCCCAGTAAAATAGTTTTCACTACGTTTCTTCACCTGAACTGGAGAACATATTCCCTCTAAATTCTGTCTTGGTTTGTGTGCCCTGCAATGTATGACTTATAAAAGCAGGTCTCACTCTTTAGGATCAGTCTTTTGTGCAGCCTTCAGCTTTGTTTTGTATATATTTATATAATTTATATTTATTTCTAAGTTCTTTTAGAGAAGACACACGTTTATCTGATGATTTTATTTAACTTCAATCCACATTCAAAATTTCCTTTGTATGCCTACTTTTTTTGAAGTGCTGATGTTAAAGGTTTTGGAGTAATTTATAACAAAACAAAGAAAATTAACTGGCTGATGACTTATTTAATACTGTAGTAACCCAGTCTGTGTTACTATGCATTTGTAATACGTTTGTTCTTGCTGTAAGATATAGCCCATACTAAATTTTAAATGCACTGTGTATTCTGTCCTAATTGTTAAGTCCTCATACCTGTAGTTCTTTAGGCACTGACCGTTCATCCGAGCATGTGTAGAACTGCACTGTGCTGAGTGGATCAGCACGTACCTTAGGACTAAATCCAATTAGGATCCAAAAACTGGTTGAACAGATTGCAAAGTCCTCAAAGGACCAGGTTTGATAGGCATTTGCAAAGCCTTTATACCATGCACTGTCAGTGTATGGTAGCAGTGCCTATCTATCTCATGCGTTATCGTCACAATTAGAGTGCTACCTCACTAACCTGGCCCTTAATTTTCTTTTGCTTTGAAGATGACACTAACTCCACATGTCCTATATACCCTGTCAGAAGTGTTTATCATTGGATTTTCATCTTTGGATGTTTATCATTGGATTATTCCAAATGTTACAAGGAAATAAAAACAAAACCAAAAAGCCCAAACTAAATCCCCCACAAAACTGTTAAGTGAAAGGAAAAAGCCCACATCTTCCAGTTCATTCCCCAGGGTACAGAGTCTCTCTCTCCTACCATTCCCTACAGTGATACTCTGCACAGTTGTTTTGCTTTAGCTTCTTTTTGCTGGGACTGCCCTCACAGATAGGAGAGTGCAACATGTCCATGCAACCAGTAATTTTGGTAAGACAGTAGGACAGTCAGATAAGGGAGATGCCGAATTTAGGGTTCCCTACCCCAGATGAACACCCGATTCTTTGGACAGTTATATTATGTGAAATGTGGAGCCATCAAATGCCCCTGTGAACAATCAAGAGCAGTGTGAGTCCTGCTCAGTGTAGGCTGCATGGGAGAGCCCGTGCGTCATTCACTAGCTCTGGGCTCTGTTCTCAGGACAAATGTGTGTGATACTTAACTGGCCTTCCTGCAAGTCCTTTGCTGGATCTGAATATAAAATCCTTCAAGGACCTCACAGCTCTATACCTTCTAGTAGGGTTCAGCAATAATGACACTTTTATCCTTCAATTACTTGCTGATGAGATGATTTTGGTGTTGGTAGCCAGTATTTGTTAATCTTGTTCCAATTAAGTCCTTTGCAATCCTATTAAAATGAATTTGTAAAACAAAATAAAGCTACAGTGTTTTGCAGGGTACCTGCCTGAGCATCCATCCTGCATTATGCACAAGTGAGAATCTTGCAGTCAACAGGAGCGCTTGTTTCCTCTTATTGCTTTTGTCCACGTGCTGCGTTCTTCATTCAGACGTACTGCCTGCAAGAGTGAAAAGGCTGCTCAATTTTCTGTGTCTTCATTCTTTTCTGACCGTGACTACAAGCATAAAGAACTAATGAGTACAAATTTGCTCTGTTAACTTTGGGATGTTGTCTTGCGACTGTTAGGAATTCGTTTGTGTCAACATAGCTCATATACCAATGGGTATGGAGCAGTAACAAGCTTTGCCTACTGCCACCTTAGGCTAACTTTTCTGATGTTATACATTCTTCCTTGATTTGGTTTCCATTCTATATCTGTAAATGGGACAGATCCTTTCCATGACAATAAGGAAAGAGAAAACCAACATTTTTCTCGTTTTCAGGTCATTGCTGAGATGTTGTTTTTATTCTCCTGGAGGTTCTACTTCTCTTCTTTCTCATTGTATTTAATTATTTCTCATGGCATATGCATCTCTACTTTAAACCAGACTTTCCAGTCAGTGCCATAATTAATATTCTGTGCTGCTGAACCATATTTTGCTGCCACTTTGGCAACTGTTGGTAACCTTAGCAAGGCTATGTTAAAATATTTGACACCATCATTAGATTGTTGACCAAATTCTTCCCTTCTCTTTTTCGTTTTTATTCTGCTTGATGTAGAATGGCTCCCTCCCAGGTCTCTGCATAACAAACATTGTATTTTCTTCTTTTTATATGCTGTCTCCTACTTCAATTTTTCACCATCACAGCATAATGTTCTTTTGCTTTGCTGATGGCTTCCAGCTCCTTCTCTCTCCTTGCTGATGCTTCAGCTGCAGCCTATGTTTTGTCGCAGTGTTTGGCAGAAATTCAGAACCGAACACCTTAATTTTAAAGTGAAGTTGAACAAGATGGAAGTAAAACTAATTATCTCATGGCACAAGCTTGCAACAACCCCTTCTGCAACCATGTAATTTAATAGTCCGGTGTTCTTTGTGCACTTAAAGATCTCGATATTATTTTTGGATCAATGTCTTTATTTTAAAGACTAAGTAACGTATATATTCTGACGAGAGATGGGTTTATCACTTAATGAATCCTGCTGGAGAGAAACCTTTTATATTCCATTGCCAGAG
Organism: Pluvialis apricaria; assembly: GCA_017639485.1. Lineage (NCBI taxonomy): Eukaryota > Metazoa > Chordata > Aves > Charadriiformes > Charadriidae > Pluvialis > Pluvialis apricaria. The sequence continues at coordinate 103,898,528 of CM030009.1, forward strand.
TGATGATGTTTTAGTCACTGACAATGTTAATCTTAGTCTACTAAAAGAATGTACTTATGCTGATGTTAGGAGTATACTTACTCCAAATGTTTCTTCACAATTTATTAATTTATTCCAAATTACTAAACTGCAGTACAGCTTTTCTCTAGATACCTCCGTGTTTTCATTTTATATTTTACATTACGTTTAAAAGTTATAGATGACATTTCTTAAGTCATTCAGAGACACTTTTAGTGACCTTGCCATTGCAGTTATTCTCTTGAGGAGAACAGGATATCACATCTTTTCCTCATGGAATTTGTCAGCCTCCAGTGTTTGTCGTAATGATTTTTGCTGCAAGTTTATTAAATTTTTTGTGAACTAGCATTTGACCTCCCCCCCGCCCCCTGCCATGAGTCAATGACATTAAAATTACAGCTGGTTGAAAATTTGTACCATTTATTGTGTTAAAAAGAAATATTGGTGATGTAACACATGCAAAATTGCAAAGGAAAGATTCAATGAGGAAAATATTGATTCCTTGCTAGTTACTGCAATACAGATTTTCCTTTTAGAAATTCAAACAGTTGCTGAAGTCCTGCTTTTTTTGACTCTGGCTAGTACTTTCTGTCATCTTGTTGCAACAACAACTCTTACACTGCTAACACTTCTGTGTGCATCTGACTTAATTCTTATAAATAATTATTTTGATCACAGTTAGGTTATTCAAACTGTTGGGGCTCAAATGCATACGGTGCTTTATACTGTGTTTGCTTTAGAAAGAACAAAGAACATCTGCAAAGGTTATGTTTCTCTCACCTCCCTCCTTTTTTTTCTATATTTTCTCTTCCTTTCATGTACCTTTATCTTAGATTCTTAACTTTTTTCTCTATTCCCTAATGGTCAAACAAACCTTTTGTTTGATAAAGGTGAATCCTTTATCTCTTTATTAGTCAGATTTTGAAATTTAGCTGGGACCTAGTTTCTGTCATACTAGATTAAGCAGTTTCTGTTGTTTAAACAGAAAAACTGTGCTTAAGTTATTAGTCCTTGAACATTAAATAAGTAAAAAATGCTAGTATTTTGCTGAAGAGAGGATGGAAAGCCCCGAAGAGCTCAGTGAGCTTGTTGACGCAATGGGAGAAGCTGCCTAGATAATCAGTTGGTAGTCCTTGAAGAAAGGAAAGTGCAGAAAGTGAGAGAAAGCAGCCTGGCAGCTCCCCCTAGGTAGAGTCTGTTGCTTGTTTGTCTGCTGTTGTAATTGCTCCCATTTCATGTTGTTTGCCTGCCTTTATTCACTAAGTTTAAATGCATTTAAATTATTAAGAATATTGTGACTATATAGGCATTGTTTCTTACCAGCCAATAAACTCCTGAAGGTGTTTAAATGTGCTGTGTCCAGTGTACAGGACACAAAAAGTGTCAGGGTAAAACTACTGTCTAAGATTTTGAATTAATAAAATACAATTAAATAAAATAAAAATCCACTTTTTCACATAACTGAGGACAAAACAGAGGTTATTTGCCTTTCTATTTTACGTAATGTACATGATAGTGTCTACAGGTTAGGGACTTGATCAAGTAAAAGGTCTAAGCGCATCAGAAATCAGAGACTATTGTGGCTTCCTGAAAGGAATCTGCATCCCAAACTTAGGCTTCTGTCTCCAATTAAGTGTGCAGGGAATACTAAGCAATGGGCAAAAAACCCCAGCATCCTACCCAAAGGTGTCAGTGTCTCCCTAAACCACACAAAAGTTTTGCTGATGTACTTTTTCAGAGCTCAAGAAAAATCCGAGTTGTTCTCCACATTCTTCTTCTCAAGTACAATACCTTGTCAACCGATAGCTGCCATTCTTCTTTCAAAGAGATTTTTTTTCTGTTTATTTGTTTGTGTTTTAGTGATAATGGCATCACTTAACATACTATTCATAGTAATTACTGAAGCCAGAGACCTAAACTAAAGAGCCTCTTTACCCTGTCGCAGGGAAGATCCCAGAACCTGGATTCTGTCTGGATGGAGTTGTCTCCTGAAGCCTTGACTCCGCAGTCTAACGCTGGGAGAGATACCTGCCCATATGCATTTCCTATGGCTCAGGACCAGACGTATATCCTAGGCCTTTAGAAGAAGAATTTTTCATATCATACAGAGATTGTGGAAACCCAAACAAATTACGTGGAGTAGGAAAAGGGGAAAGAGGAAGATTGGAAGACAGCAAATTACTGCAGAGGGACTCATGAGGAGTAATTATCAGTGAAGAAATCAGTAATTGTCGGTGAATTCAGTAAGTCATACTTACTCAAAGGGTGTAAATATGATACTGATCTTGAAGCAAAGGCCTGGTCTCCTTCAGTAAAACATGTGTGTAACAATGCCCATTCAAAAACGTCACGGGGCTGTGTGACAGAAACGGGGTGTCCTGAGGCATCCTTGCCTAAACCTAATGAAAACCAGCAGGATTCCTCTGGGCGTGTAGAGAAAAGGGGAATGGGACGTGAGGAAGTTGAATTGTGAAACACTTCTCGTGCCTGATAAAGAAATTTGTAGCATGAGCAACCTGTACAAAAGGTAGACTTAAAGCTAAATATGAAGCAAGTCCTCTGGCAGAAGAACTCTATTTACCCCTAGATATGTTGCATTTGGCCCTCAGAAAATAGGGGGAGTATGGCAGCTCCTGGGAAAAAAAGGACCGCTCTGTGTCCAATGCAGTAAAATCATTAGATGCACTGATAACTGCATTGGTTTCAATAGTGCTAGTGTCATATTTAAAGGCAATATAATGCATATTTGTGTATATACTAGATATATTTATGTGCACTGTAGTGCATATTTATATGTACTGTATCTACACGCATGGTCAGACTGGGATCAAGTACTCAATCTACCCTGAACACCTGTCCTGTTTGGATCCTATACAGTATTACTAGAAAGTGGCATTCCTGGAAAAAGTCGCTGCGTCCTCTAGTCAATGTCCTCACACTTGCCCCCACTGTGTGCTTGCATTCAAGAGCCCAAAATTGTTCAAGAAATAGGAGATAAGTTTAAAGTATAACCTGTAAGTCATCAGGGGCATTACATTAGACTGACCTAATGGAAATTATTCCCTTTGTGAACAAGTTGCAGACAATTCATTTTCGATGTATATTTGACTGCAGGCAACTTGAATTTAAGAAACACCTTCCATGTATTTTGTCAGCCGCAAAAGGATATTATTGCTTAGGTAAAATATGATATATGTTTTCCTATTTTATACTTTAGTCTTTTGAAAAGAAAATTAAGCAAGCGTGCTTATCCTGTTGTTATGGTTTCAGGCTACCTTTAGCAAGTTACCATTTACCAAAGCATACCTCAAGGTACCTTTAAAAACAGCACTAAAATTTTGCTTGGAGTCCAATACATTGCATATTGATTAATTTTGCAGTAGTGCTGACTGCTTAGTACTTTACTGTGATGACATACATAAATGGGTTTGTTATTGGAAGATACTGAGATGCCATTAATGCCTCTTTCAACACAGTGTGGAGTGACCTTGGTCAATTTTTTCATATAGAAACAACTGCTTATTCTGTATGTGTGTCATGCTTCCTCAGGAGAAATCACACAGGACAAAGTAAAAGCCAAAGTTAATGCAGGTCAGTACGATATGCAGTATAGAAAGCTGCTGAAATACTGCATGACAGTCTCAGCTGAACCTTTTTGGTATGCTTTGCTCAGTCAGGTATCTCCCTTTGAGTTTTAAATTACCTTATTCATATGCTTTCAGATAATTCTGCTTTTGCAGTCAAAGTCCCTCTTGTTCTCAGTGCTGAGACCCTACTGTCATGAAGTTATTATCAGTGTGAGTTTCCTACTATTTGTTTGCTCGCGAAACCAGCAACAATAATTTTGACAGAGATCAGAATACTGCAGTCTCCTATAAAATCCCGATGGACTTTTGGATGTATCTTTTCTGTACCCAATTTTCTCTCAAGCTTGCAAAGTGTTTAATTAATGTACATATTTTGACACCTCATGACCTATCTGCTACTTTCTTGTTGGTTGCCTTCATAGAGCTTTGATTTCTGCTCTATGGCCAGAACGACTTCCTCACTGAGCAATACTTTGGGGTTTGGGACTTGTTTTTTGCCTTTTTATTCTTCTTTTATACAAGGTTGTGCCTACCTCCTGAGACAGCACTACACAGCACTTCAGAAAGTCACTGTAGAGTATTAGGTCTTTTAATTTCCTTTGTTTTGACTGTACTATGTACTGAACCTGGTTTTCTATCCCTATGCACTTAGGAGAGACTTCTGATTTGAAGTGTGTCCAAGCTAACTGTGCTAGACTTTATTACTGGAATTTGCATGCTTGTTTGATCTCGTTGCCACTGGAACATCAGCGCAGCTCCTGGAAATGTTTGCAAGTTTTCTTTGACTTTCTGCACTTTTCTAGTCAACTTGCTACTATTCACCCAAGCAAATGTAAGCATATGCAGAAGTGTGTGTATTGTTTTGTTGGTCTAAAGGACTGGAGCTTTCAAAATTAATTCTGTTTGTTTCCTGAATATTCCCTATTGTAATGCTGATTACTTGTCTCTGAAGCCACTTGTTTTTACTATTTCATGCTTGCTTGCCTCTGGTTCCTTTGACATTACCTGTTTACAAAGATGCTGCGGCTGCTAATTACAGGATTTTGAGTAGCTCCTGTCCCTGTATTTTAACTGTGGTCCAGGCATTTATTAAAACTTCTGTGTGTTGAGAGAAAATCTTATGAACCCTAACTCAATAAAATTCAGTTCCATTGTATCAAAGTTTAAGAGCAGTAATGTTGTTTGGCAATATATCTGCTTCATGAAGGGGGAAGTCTGAGCATGGAAAGAGAAATCCATGACAGCAGTTTTCCCTTTTAAGATTTGGAGGGTGTCATAGAAACAGGAGGGAGGGAAAAAAGTACGAATGCAAAACCTGAAAAAATGTGTCTCCTTTCATATTGTGGTGCAATTCGTTTTTACTGGTCATCAGTCTTAGTGATCACTTAAGCTAGAATGAACAAAATGCTTTCCAAAAGCCATTCTCTGCATGTACTGATGTGTTTGACCTTCATTTAAAAATGGCTTTGATTTGTAAAGGGGAGTTTAGAAGTGATATTTTTTCTTCGGTGTCTGTACCAAATAAGGTCAAGATTCAGCACCTTTCACAGTGTTAATTTAACCATGGAAAAGCTAATTATGGTCAGTTACATCCTCAGTGGAGCTAAAATGCTTAGTAGAAAGTATTTTGTCTAGAGATATTCCCTGTTTTTATCACTGTCAGAAGCTTGAAGTTTAATCTTGCATTATAAAGCTTTCACCCTCCTTCTAGAGTGACTGTTTTACCATGTTACTGTTCTAATCTTACCGCTCTTAGTCTTAGCAAAAGAAATGACCTGGCTGGTGCCTGGAATAGCTTAATAATTCAGGTATTGTTTCATAGTGCCTTTGAAATGTTTACCAGCAGGATACTTATTGAGAATCTTTATTTTGCCTTCTTGGCACTTTTCTAACTATAAAAGTACTTATAAAAGTAAATCAACATATGCATATAGTAAACATTTTAGCAAGCTAATATAGCAGTACTATCCCACAACTAGGCAACATAGAGTATTAATAAATCATTGCAGATCAGCCATATATTCTTCATACCATATCTCAGGTGCTTCTGGTAGCTGATACATAATATTCCCTCCCCTTCCCCACAGCAACTATTTGCGTAAAGCATATTACTAATTTACACTTCAATATTTTTAAAGTATGTGTCTCCATTAGGATGTGTATTATATGGCCAGAAGTAGTATATCAAGAGGAATGAACTCATTTGTATGAAATAAGAATCAATCCTAACCTTGAATCAGATCCAGATAAAACATGCTTAAGGTTCAGGAAACTTTATTCTTGGTTATTTCATCTACCTCTGTACTTTGAGGATCTATGAGGACGGGAAGCAAAAAAAAAAGGTGACGTACAAGTAAGACTTTCTCCAAAGGTCTATTTTTAATAATCCTTACTAGTCCAAATAGGAGAACTTAAGAAAACATGAAAAACCACTATAAACGCTGATTCTAAGATGGAGAATCAATCCAATGGCTTTTGGATATGTATCATTCATCAATACCAGTGACAAGGATTGCTTTACTGAATTAATCTATGCCAGATATAAAAAGAAATCACATACTTGTTTTATTTTCCTCAATTACTACTTTGATGTATCTGGTGGTTCTACTTACTGTTAAACAGTATGTAGGACTTTTTTGAAATTCTCAAGCTTCATGAAATGACTACCTTAACTCTTTTTATATCAAATGGTCTTAAGATGGGGCAATTTATATTCCTGTGCTAATATTATGTATAAATAGCATTTTATTCAGGGCTCAAAAATGTGTTAGTCTCAATAAACTGAATATATAATTATGCATTGGGAAGTAGCTAATACTAGTTTGATTATTTTTTAACTAGTCATTATCAGAGTTAATTTTCTATGAAAGTGAGAGAAGTTCAATTTCCTGTTATTTGACATTAAGAATTTACAATTTAGTGGAGATGTCTTCAGGTTGAATTAGAATTTTTAACTATGATATTTTTCTTATGATAGTAGGTGATGGATATAAGACAATGTATATTCTGTAGCTCTTCTATTGATTTGCAGGGCATCAACAGTGGATCATTGAAATCTGGACTCTCTTTTGAAAGATATTTTAAAATCTAAGCTGATGGGCCTCAGCTACTTTCGAATGATACACAGTTTGGAACATAAGGTTAGGGATAGCAACATTGGAAACACAGTACATGGATCTCACCACTTACGAGACCTTTTTTTTTTCTCACTCAGTGCAGAGACTTATTTCAGGCTGAGTAACTGGTTATAATGTTCTTCCTGAATCATGAAAAAGCTAACTAAAAGCCACCATTTTTAATTAGAATTTTGGGAACACATTTTCACATTTTCCTCAGTTAACCAGTCAAATCATGGCTCTTTTTGTGGAGTCAGATCTTATTTTAGAGTAGCTGTGTTTCCATTACTTATAAAAATGATGCTTTTGTAGCTGCTGAACTATGACCATATTCCACACTGATGCAATGACCTATCAAAAGCTGAATGTAGGATGATCTGTGAGCAGAGGGAAACTGGAGATCAGAGGAGCGTATATGATGTAGTATCATAATAATTATGATGTAGCATCATAATGATGAGGGTGAAAAAAAAGATGATCAAACAGGCTTAAAAATGTCAGTATTCTGTAGTGACAGGCTTTTCCCTCTTTGGTCTGAAAATAGAAAGGTTTTAAACCAAATTCTGTTGACAGTGACTTCTCCTGAGGATGATTAAAATGTCTAAAACTTCATCTTTCTCCTTTATGCTAATATTTGTAATGTGCAGCAGAGAGCAGAAAAGCCCCAGAAGATGTAAAGAAACCAATACAAATCTGAGCTGCTGACTCTCTGCAGCTGCTTTGGGCTGACATTTGGTAATAAAAGTTGTCTAGGTCAAGGGAAACAAAAAACATAAATAGCATGACTGTCAGAAGAAAATAATAATTGTAAAACCAGCTTGGTTTTACTAATCTGTCTGTAAGTTGTTCTTCATAGCAGGAGTAATGAATTTTAACCTGGAAATAACTTATGTGTACTAATTCACAGCATCATTACAGGATATTTACAGACAGGATGCAGTTTCATGTTTACGACAAGTTCCATGCTTGCGAATTTTAATTCTGTGCTGGATATCATTCATTCTTTCATTATCCAGCTGTGAGATCAGTGCAGAGCATATAGGGTAGCTGTTAAAGCTTCTACAGTGTAACTTACGCAAGATGAAAAATTCGTGGTAAATAAGAAATTAGTGACATTCTGAAGACTTGCAGAAGAGACAAAATGATCAATTTCTTCATACAACTGAAGAGCATCTGTGGAGCGAGGCGGGGGGAAGTGTAAGTGTTCCACTTAAAATAGCAGCTGGTTTCACATCACTGACTGACAAATCTGAAATTGTGATTCACTGGCTAGAAAACTTTGGCATTCTAAACCTACTATTAACCTTCTACAGAGGGCAATTGAGAAAAAAAAAAAAACACAGGCAGAAACAATTCAAGCACTAACAGTACCACCGTCTTCAGAAGAAATCAAAAAGCTGTACATCAGCTCAAGTCACCGCTCACCAGACCATAAAGGCATTGCCTCTTGCTCCTCTTAATTATGGTGCTGCAGCATTTATTCACGGGCATAAACTGTGATTTGTATCCATTTGGGAATATGAGACCACACCAGTTGATTATGGTGGTACAATCACTATTCTCCTACACAAAAAAAGGGTGATGTGTCAGACTGAAAATTGTCAATGCTGTCTTTTATCTATTCCTAATAAAATGCCAGCAAAGCCCTTGTCATTCAGGTTGTAGAATACGTTAGGTCTATTTCTGCCCAAGAGTCAATGCATTTTGAGAGCAGGCTGTGGTACCCAGATAAGATCTTTATTTTATAAACTGATTCCATGCAAAGGAACACAAACACTACCAACTGAAATGCAGGACTCTTATAGTCTTAAAAGAAGAACATTGCAGAAACTTGTCGGAAAACATGGGAGAACACACAAAAGTCATCATTATCCATCTATTACTTCGGCTGTATCTCTAAGCTGTATCTGCTCCAGTATTCTTACTGGTCACTTCAGAGCAACAAAGCCTCTGCTGGATTAGAGAGCGACTATTGCCTTTCACAAGTTTAATAAACTTTTATGGTTTTTAAAAAGGTACTAAGCTGATTGACGGGGTCATGTTACTCATCTTGCTGAATGATTCAGAAGTCTGGGTATGTCACCCAGAGGAAAACTGGAGGGTTTTATGAAGTAGTGATGTGCAAGATCAAGTTCCTTATCACCAATAAAAACTTTGCATTAGTCAAAGTTACTTCTCATCCAGGAAACCTCATACCAGACATTTTCCAGGGATGGGAGTTAGTTTCGGATTGAGACATCTGCATTTAGGTGTCTGCAATGTAGGTATCTACATACATGTGAGGTAATGGTCTACATTCCCTTGGGAGTCAATGGAGACCTCGTCAGTACAGGCAGGGCCTGGCAGCAGGGCCCACCCCACCACCCCAGCCAGGAGCAGGGCATCTGGGGGCACTGGGACAGCCCCGGGCATCGGGCACCTCCCTGGGTACGAGGACGGGCCAAGGCTGGCACAGGAGGTGGGCCCAGCTTGGCAGGGCCCATGGCTGGGCAGGGCAAGGTTGTGGGGAACTGGAGAGCGGCCATGCTGTGGCGTCGCTGGGGCATGGGCTGGCGGCCCCAGGGGACTGACATGGGGTCCTGGGCTGTGGACTGTGTGTGTGTGGGATCCCTGGGGAGCTGGGCAGGCACAGTCAGGCCCATTACTGCCCTCAGGGCCTGGGCAGTAATTCAAAATCATGAGCATTTGAACTACATTTCACTTTTTCCAGCTAAGCTCAAAGCAGTCACAAAGAAATGTTGTAGAATTACTAACCCAAAATCACTTGCACTCCCTTTGCTAAAGGAAGAGTGGACCTGTGAACTACCCACACAGATTCAAGGCAACCATCTTTTAGTGCAAAATAGTGTTTAGCTGCCATGTTGTGCTTTCATGTCTTTCTTGCCCCTGTGTTTTCCCAGCTCTCCTCCCTGCCCCCTCTGAGAGAAAGCGCCATCATGAAATGGCAGAGCAGAACGCTACTGCTAATGAGGTCATGGGGGGTTTGGTGCTCATGGCGGGGAGCAGGGGGTTTCTCGGGTCCGTGAGCACCTCAGTCTGTAGGTCCCTTCATGTAGCTTCCTTTACCCTCAGAGATATGGCATCCCCAGTGAGGTCAACCAGGCAGCAAGAGGTTTTGAGGTGGAGAAGAGCGAGAGATCTTCCTCCCTATCAACGTGTCTCAAAAACCCCAGCAACCGTCCAGTTAGACTATTTAATGCTGGTATAATACTCAACAGTATTATGGTACTCACCATCTTGATAAAAAATTGTGATTAATAATTTTTCTGGTTTTCCTTTGATTTGTTTTGCTGTTTTCTTCATTAAAGAGGCAAGAACGACTCTCCATTCTGCTTCCATCTAAGCAAAGCATTAGTACAAAGACAATTATTGATTCAGCCCTGACAGTTGCCAACAGAATATCTTGTTGCAGAGTTGTCAACAAAAGCCAAAAAAATCATTGAACCATCTTCTGTCATTGAGCACACGTTTTATATTTGGCATAGCTGAAGTTACTTTTCCTGGACTTTGAAGTTAAAATTACGGAAATGGGAAGTGGAGACTGAACCCTCGAAATATACTTATCCACTGCACTTTGTAGTAAAGTGGGAGAAGTGATTCAGTATTTTTCTGTCTCTTTTCCTTAGGGAAGCTCATAAGCCTTTCTTTTCTTCTCTCTGTTTTTTTTTTTTTTTCCTTTCCTTTTTTCCCCCTCACAAAAGAGAGTGAAAATTTCCCGGAATTTTAGCCATTAAAGCCAGTAAGTTGAACATAACAATGTTATGCTGAAGTGGGATGCTGAGATAATGAGTAGAGAAGTAATTCCATTATGGCATGTTGTGTTTTAAAACCAGCCAAAGGGTGGGAGTACGGATTTTTTTTTTCTTTAGCAGAGTATGTAAGAGTAAAAGATAGTAAGAGCTTCTTTCAGCTGATAACCAGAGAGGTTTGCAATTGATTTGAACATTTCTGAACCACCTCAGAGTCTCCCTCATGCTAAGAGGTATAATAAAGACTAACTGGTAAAGCTAGGTGTCCATTTACTTATGACTTCTGACACATTTTATGTGAAAGCCTTGACTGCTTACCGCCGCAGTAGAAGTGGTTACTGGTGAAGTGGAAAGTTGAATTCAAATTTATTGTGAAAATTCAGAGGATATAGTGGGTATGTTGCGCTACCTTAAAATTTTAGAAAATTTCAGAATTTTTGTATGATCCATAAAGGACATTTCCAAGGTCAGTATTAGTAGATTTTATTTTATTTTTTAAAGTTTGAGGAAAAGAAAATAAAGAGCAGTTAAGCATGATCAAAACTAAAATTCTGTACTCCTGGGACTTCATGGTCTGTTCACTCCATAGATCTGGAGTATTGCACAAACTGATGATTTCTTCTATCTTTTGTTTTCTTATGTAAGCACAAAAGTTTGAAATCAGTTCTATATGCGTAGGAAAGAAATTCAAAAGGTAGACAAAATATTTAATGTGATAAACTGAGGTTGGTCGTTTGTTACTAGAGATACCTTGCTGGTTCTTGAATACACAGGAAAATACAAACTTACTTAGTACCTATCCAAAAGTGTAAAGAGCGGAAAAATTGCTATTAGCTGTAAAAAAAAAAAAAAAAAAGAAATGCCAAGGATTACTGATGGATGAATTAGTTCATTTGAAAAGAGATGGATCAAGGTAAAAGTTACATTGTTCTGCAAATCTGTCAATCTCTGCAAGGTAAGGATGTTTGAATTAACGAGTTTGGGAAAACATGTCTTCTTTCCATCTTGCTATGCAAAACTTTGGATCTTTGTGGAGGTAAATTAAAGTGTAAATTGGAACCAGAATTGGTAGGAATCCAGTCTAGAATTGCTGCATGTCGACTGGCATAAAATACTGAAGTATTAAATTATTATTTTCATATGCCTTTTCTGCTTATTCTATAGCAAAGTATCAAATAGACATCAGTAGACTATCAAGACTCAGCTAAAATGCATAATAATGTGTTCCACATGTAGACAGTTCTGAAAGGACAGGCTTTTTACAGTGAAGAGTGTCCAGAAGAACAAACGCAACATTTAAAATTAATATTCTTTGAGGATTAAAGGAAATGATAGACATTTTCTGTGTTTACAGTGGCCTAAATCATTCTTTCAAGTAAAAATCATGAAGGAATAAGAGGTTTTTTCCTGTTTGAATTTAAATCTGTAATACTATCTTAAAAAAAGAAGGGTTTTCTTTGAGACACTGAGGTTAACAATAGTTTTGCAGGCCAGAACAAGCATCATTTAATGCACTCTCCACACTCTTACTGCTGAGATGGCATGGAAATCATGTGAGACAAATGTGTGTCACATGATTAATTTAAACATTTTTCAGTCTCTTCATTATGAAGTATGAAAATATTGTACTTTAGTCAGGCACACCCGAACCTTAATGTCCATGTACTGTTAAAACAGTGGCGTTTGAAGGGTATGTCTTCCATAGCATGCAACCACTTCATTTTCACTTCAGAATCATTGGTAACTTGTATGTGATCCTTATGTGAATCAATCCTGTTTTTACAGTATGCATGAGGAGATGACAGGATGGCTGTTCCCAAGACACAAAACTGCTCCTCCCAGCTCTCCCTGCCACAGCTCAGCCCTACGAGGCCCTATAGCATTCTCAAAGAATCATAAGATCATAGAATGACCTTTAAAGGTCATCTAGTCCAATCCTCGTGCAATAATCAGGGACATCTTCAACTAAATCAGGTTGCTCAGAGCCCCATCCAACCTCACCTTGAATGTTTCTACAGATGGCACTTCTACCACCTCTCTGGGCAACCTGTACCAGTGTTTCACCACCCTCATTGTAAAAAATTTCTTCCTTATACCTAGTCCAAATCTAGCCTCTTTTCGTTTAAAACCATTACCCCTTGCCCTATTGCAACAGACCCTGCTAAAAAGTTTGTCCCCATCTTTCTTGTAAGCCCCCTTTATGTCTTGAAAGGCTGCAATAACGTCTACCCGGAGCCTTCTTTTCTGCAGGCTGAACAGCCCCAACTCCCTCAGACTGTCCTCAAAGGAGAGGTGCTCCAGCCCTCTGATCATTTTTGTGGCGCTCCTCTGGACTTGCTCCAACAGGTCCATGTCTTTACTGTACTATGGACCCCAGAGCTGGATGCAGTACTCTAGGTGGGGTCTCACCAGAGCAGAGTGGAGGGGCAGAATCACCTCCCTTGACCTGCTGGCCTTGCTTCTTTTGATGCAGCCCAGGATACGGTTGGCCTTCTGGGCTGCAAGCACACATTGTCAGCTCATGTCCAGCTTTTCATCCATCAGTACCCCCAAGTCCTTCTCAGCAGGGCTGCTCTCAATCCCTTCATCCCCCATCCCTTCAACCCCCAATACTGGGGGTTGCCCCGACCCAGGTGCAGGACCCTGCACTTGGCCTTGTTGAACCTCATGAAGTTCACATGGGCCCACTTCTCGAGCTTGTCCAGGTCCCTCTGGATGGCATCCTGTCCCTCAGGTGTGTCAGCCAGTCTTGTCTGCAAACTTGCTGAGGGTGCACTCAATCCCACTGTCTATGTCAGTGATGAAGACACTGAACAGTATTGGTCCCAATACAGACCCTTGACGGACACCACTTGTCACTGATCTCCATCTGGACATTGAGCTGTTGACCACTATCCTCTGGATGTGACCACTACCCTCTGGATGCAACCATCCAACCAATTCCTCATCCACCAAACAGTCCATTGATCAAATCCTTACCTCTCCAATTTAGAGAGAACGATGTTGTGGGGGACCGTGTCAAAGGCCTTCTCTTTTATTTTGGCTTTCCCATATATCCCACAAAAGGGCTAACAGTGAACTAAAAATTAATTACACAGATTTCACAAAAAAATCATTCCAGGCAGCTGCTAATGATTTTTTTTTTTACCCAAGAAGTTTATTTGATGGCAGCAGACTACCTTTCAGTGGAATTTTGGAGCCATCGTTCAACAGCCTTTTGAGTCTACTCTTAGCCGCTGCAAAAGTCAAAATGTCATGATTCTGCCTATACCACTGTCTTCCCTGAAGCTTTCTGGTAACTCTGCTGTTAAACTCTCTCATTTTCAAGTCTCAGTTATGGAAATTTTGCCAGCACTTCTGTTGTTAAAAACAATTAAAAATAGCCTGATTTGAAAAATAGCTTATATTCTGCATTAAAGTGATTATTTTTTTTTTCTTGAAACCTTTGCAAAAGCATTCAGGAAATGAAGAAACATATGTAATATTAAGTTATTTCTACAGACTACCAGAATGTAACTCATAGCTACTTGGACAGTTGGTGAGCATTGCTGTGTTACACAGAATACAGATAACAGGACATGATAAAGCATGTATATGGTTTTTGTAAATTAAAAAAATGAAAATATTTTTCAAAAAACCCCAAAACATTTTAAAATTATAAAATACATGCCTAGAAGAAACCTGAGGAACTTGAAATAAGATCCAGCATACCAAGACTGTAAGATTATGATCCCACCCCAACACCGTCAATGCTAGAAGATCCTTTCAAAGACTCTTATCTTTACTGCACTCCTCTGGACTCCTTCCACACCATCTAACCCTTTCTTAGATAGGCCGTCCTGTGCTTTCCTGAACTTCAGTGGAGGGCTGGAGGGCAGGAGCTCACAGGTGGGACTTGCTGTCTCTGTTGTCCTACAGCCAGTGTTCCTCTCAGGACTTCCCACATCACTTTTTTTTTGAAAAAGGGTCACATTGACACATTGTCTGACCTTGAGGCTCGGGAAGGTTATGGAGTAGATCATCCTGAGTGCCATTACATGGCACATGCAGGATAAACAGGTAATCAGGCCCAGTCAGCATGGGTTTATGAAAGGCAGGTCCTGCTTGACAAACCCAATCTCCTTCTATGACAAGGCGACCTGCTTAGTGGATGAGGGAAAGGCTGTGGACATTGTCTACCTGAACATTAGTAAAGCCTTCAACAGCATTTCCCACAGCATTCTCCTGGACAAACTGGCTGCTCATGGCTTGGATGGGTATACTCTTTGCAGGGTAAAAAACTGGCTGGATGGCCAGGCCCAAATAGTGGTGGTGAATGGAGTTTAATCCAGTTGGGGGCTGGTCACAAGTTGTGTTCCCCAGGGATCAGTACTGGGGCTGGCTCTGTTTAATATCTTTATCAATGACCTGGATGAGAGGATCAAGTTCACCCTCAGTAAGTTCGCAGATGACACCAAGTTAGGTGGGAGTGCTGATCTGCTTGACGGTAGGACTGCTCTCCGGAGGGATCTGGACAGGCTGGATGCATGGGCCTTGGCCAATGGTATGAGGTTCAACAAAGCTAAGTGCTGGGTCCTGTGCTTGTGTCACAACAACCCCATGCAGCATTACAGTCTTGGGGAAGAGTACCTGGAAAGCTGCCTGGCAGAAAAGGACCTGGGGGTGTTGGTGGACAGCTGGCTGAATATGAGCCAGCAGTGTGCCCAGGTGGCCAAGGCGGCAAGCAGCATCCTGGCCTGTATCAGGAAAAGTGTGGCCAGCAGGACTAGGGAAGTGATCATCCTCCGGTATTTGGCACTGGTGAGGCCCCACCTCAAATACGGTGTTCAGTTTTGGGCCCCTCACTACAAGAAAGACATTGAGGTGCTGGAGCGTGTCCAGAGAAGGGCAACAAAGCTGGTGAGGGGTATGGAGCACGTCTTATGAGGAGCAGCCGGGGGAACTGGGGTTGTTTAGCCTGGAGAAAAGGAGGCTGAGGAGAGACCTTATCGCTCTCTACAGCTACCTGGAAGAAGGTTGTAGTGAGGTGGGGGTCAGTCTCTTCTCCCAAGTAACAGGTGACAGGACAAGAGGAAATGACCTCAAGTTGCACCAGCGGAGGTTTAGGAAAAAATTTCTTCACCGAAAGGGTTGTCAAGCATTGGAACAGGCTGCCCAGGGAAGTGGTTGATTCGCCATCCCTGGAGGTATTTAAAAGACAGGTAGATGTGGTGCTTGGGGAGAAGGTTTAGTGGTGGACTTGGCAGTGTTAGCTTAATGGTTGGACCTGATGTTCTTAAAGGTCTTTTCCAACCTAAATGATTCTACGATTCTATGATTCCATGATTTTAAACTCAGTTTAAAATGTGAATAAACTTTAACTTGGAATAATCCAGTCCTGCTGCAGCCTCCCTCTCTGTTCACACCTCTCTCCTCTGATCTAATCTACTAATCTACCAAAAAAAGTTATTTGTCACCTACATTGCTTCTTTGATATGGTTTTGAGGGTAGCTGTACCAATGTTTTTCCATTGCAAAAGGGAGGAGGATGTGGCAGCAGGGGAGCAAGACTCTTCCTTACAATGGCATAACTGTCTTATGTTAAAGTATTTCTTAAACTACTTTTAGCCTCCTGGAATACTTGCAACCAGTATTAGCCCTCAGCTTTTTCTGCAGAGCTGCTTCCTAGCCGAGTTAGTCCCCATTTTGTCTTTTTATTCCGTTTTAGTTTTATTTTATCTTACTAACTTCAGATTGTTTCGTCAATTGAGCAAAATAATTCTGAAGTTATTTGCCTTTCCTAAAGTGCTTTATACTCACCCAGCTTGCTGTTAGTGCAGATTTTTTTTGTGCTCTCTCCTCCAGCATTCAAGCTATTAGTGAAAACCCAGAACAGGCCTATAAAAGAATTTGATATGTGCAGTCTCCAAAGATAGCCAGAAACTACTGAACACTACACTTTGATCAAGTTTTTTGTCCAGTCTTTTAACCATTGTAAGATAATTTTAGCTGCAGTGCATTTCCATAGTAAAGGTATGAAATATCTTTTGCTTTCCCTATTGACTCTACACTGTCAAAGAAGATGAGATGATTTTGACAAGGTATGCTTTTGTACTTCCTTTTGAGACGTTTCCTCTTATATTTCCTTCAGGAGCTAATTAAATGATTGTTTAATATTTTTCCACAATATCTTTCTGGGTTCATTATGTACAGTTCTACTTTTTCCTCATTCTGAAGAAAAAAGACTATATTTACTGTTCTCCAGTCTTCCAGTGTTTATTGTTACCTCTGTGTCTCTCCCCTCACATTCTCTTAGATAATGAATTGCAAATGATTCAGGGATCACTTTTGCTACTTCCTTTAAAACTGTGGATTGAAATCCATCCCATTTACAGTCTTGAATACGTCTCATTGTTCTAAATATTCTGTAGCCTGTTCTTTCCTCTACTGGCCTGAGCTACCCTATTATAAAGGTTGCATTACACGCATGGTTGCTATTAATCTTCTTCTCCAAAGGCTTGTACCAAAAAGGTCCAAGGCTCGTTGTCTCTCTCTACAACTATCTGAAAGGAGGTTGCAGAGAGGTGGGAGTCGACCTGTTCTGTCAAGTAACAGGTGATAAAACAAGAAGAAATGGCTTCAAGTTGCGCCAAGGGAAGTTTAGATTGGATATTAGAAAGAATTTCTTTGCTGAAAGGGTCATGAGGCATTGGAATGAGTTACCCAGGGCAGTGGTGGAGTCCCCATCCCTGGAGGTATTTAAGGGTTGTACTTAGGGACATGGTCTAGTGGTGGGCTTGTCAGTGTTAGGTTAATGATTGGACTAGATGATCTTACAGGTCTTTTCCAATCTAGGAAATTCTGTGATTCTGTGAAAAAGGCAGTACATATTTTGACTTTATTACTATTATTCATTATTTATTCATACTCCCTCTTAAATAATGGATCTATATTTTTCCTCAGCTTACTCTTAATGAAATACAATGTGATTTCTTTTCATATTGCTTTCTTTGTGTCTTGGTAAGTAGATCTTAAACCATATCTTTTCTGCATTTTTTGCCTACATTACTTTGTTATTTATTTAGAATCCCCCTCATTCATGTGTTCGTGCTTCTGCTTTTGGTGCAGTTCTTTGTTATCAGTTTATTCAAGACCTCTGAATGCTGCTATGGGGTCTTCTGCTTTACTTATTGTCTTCTCTCTGTCTTACATTGCCACTGCCTGTGATACTGCCTATTTGGAAGCTGCAAGCTCTCTTACCTTTCTTCTTTCTGTATTCTCTTGATCCACCTTATTATTTCTCTTCGTTGTAGTGATGAGTCACTGTGGACTCCCACCTCTCTCTTGGGCATTTGCTCCTTATGCTGGGCCCTCAAGAAATTCTGTTGCGGAAGGATCTGTAGCTATGTTTATCCCTCAGAAAGCAGAAAGAAAAGGTAGAGATGCTAGTTTTTCATTAATGCAAATATATACAAACAGATAACCCACTAGTCTGGTGTAAGTTGCTCAGTAGACTTATTTTTCTGTGTGAATGAGTTTTGATTTTCCTCAATAATTGATAATGTTTTACAGTAATATAATTTATCTACTACTTATGAGTCATTTCGTCAGAGTATGGTGCTGTGTATCTTCTTATAATCTCCTTGCCTCGTGTAAGCCTTCAGTTACATGGTTCCTTGATTCTCAAATGCTTTTCAGGGCAATCCTCAGAAATTTCTGGTGCTCACACATATTTACATTAGTTGGGGACCCATCACTTGCATTCCTGGCATTTTTTAAAAATGAACTGGAAAGTAGTATTTTTTCTCTGCATAATGAAAAGGTTAATGGTTAAGTTAATTGTTAAACAAAATCTTAATATTTAAGATTCACAACAAATAAAATATATGCCTTTATATCTGCTTGAAGGCAATACTCAAGCTTCCCTAGCATTTATGAGAATTGTAATTTAACTGCAGAGTGAACTCTGCTAAAGCATTTGAATTACGTGTTACACTTGATTACTTGTAAAAATATCCCTACATTCTTCATTCCCCTTACTACATGGACTTATTGTGGTCCCATGTTACAACAATTTCTTGCCTTTTAAAATCCAGTCTCTGAAATGCTGCCATAAAATTGTCTTATCTGTCCCCTATTACCTGCGATGTTGAATCCCTTTGATAACTTCCTCTGCATTTCCAGTTGGGTTAATTTTCTCATATTCCAGTCTCTGACTTTTCCCTGCTTTCATACACTCTCAGTTGCCTTAATCCAGCACCATTTAAATGCTTTCTTCTTTTTTGGTATTTATATTTTCCTCCTGGAGCTCACTTACATCTTTGGTAAGCCAACTTCTACCCTTGTCTTTGAAATTGTTCTTGCACCAGTGACAGCATATCTGTCAAACACAGAAGTGAAATGAAAAAAATGTTATAATCCTCTTTCTTGACAAAAATGTCTTCCTAGCAAATGAAATATCATGTCAACAGGAATTTTATTTGAATGCTTTATTTATCACATGAGTTTTTATGATCTCAAATAAATGCAAAGAATAGAACGTTGCTGCAATTCTCAATAGAATATCAATGCTGTTTTGCAGTTCAAAGTTTCAAGAGGATCTTCATATAAATTCATTTTCCTCTTTTTTCCTATCAAATGAACCAGATGTTTTCCATTACAGCACTTGCGTATCTCCAAGTTGTTGGTGCCAGAAGTCCACTGAGGAAAAGATTTTACTGGAGCAGGCAATGGTAGGCTCCTATGCTGCATGGAATGAGTAAATAGCAGGCGTAAAATTGTAGCAAAATGCTGTGATGTCGGGCCAACCACCCAACAACATGGCAATCTAGAGGGACTTGAAAACAAGTCACATTATTAAGTCTTTTCCTGCCAGAATTTAGGATTTATTAATTTTAGAGACGAAAAGCAGTATAGAGTTGCTTCTAAGTTTCCACGCTAAAGTGGGAATTCATGTTTTATGGCATTTCCTAGAGGCAAATGGTCAACAATTCTGGGGAGTAATTTTTGCTTTTTTTTTTGTTGCAAGACAGCAGACAATGGCTATTAGAGGTGACCCTATGATGACGACAAGGAATTATAGCTGGAATTAAATATTCGTTATTATTTGCTAATACCTAGCTTTGTTTTGATCTATGTGAGGAAGTTGTATTTGTGAAGAGTAAAATATTCTCCTCCCTGCAGAAACTTTCAGTTATATAACTTGTAGTCTGATCCAGGTTGCAGGAAAGTAAATGACAATACTTTCATAGAGGGCAATAACAGCAGGATACACCCGGTAATTCATACAACAGTCTGAGTACAGGCCCAGAGGGGAGAAGAAATGGAGAAAAGCATTTGTTTAAAAACTTTTATTGGTTCACACCTGACTCCGGTGCTCTTAGCAAAACCAATGCAGACGTTGGCAAAGGTAATGAAACCTATGAAAAAGTTTCTGGATAGGCTATGCACATTCTCAAGTGCAGAGAGAATTCAAGGTTATCACTAATAGACTTGATATGTGAGTCTGCAGTCTTTAGTAAGTCACAGTTATCTGTGAGACCTGTGAGAGACATGCATCAGCAAGAGAAGAAAGTGGAAATGCAACAGGAATGCTCTCATGAGACTCAGAGCTGATGTATGTAGATTCAGTACAGGGATATGTAAATTCAATACAGTTAGTAATCGCAAAGATAAAATAATAAGTGATCCTAACTAGGCGGGATTTGGAACCTGGTACTTGATTCACGGAATCACGGAATCACGGAATTTTCAGAGTTGGAAGGGACCTCTGGCGATCATCTAGTCCAACTCCCCTGCTGAAGCAGGATTGCCCAGAGCACATTACTCAGGACTGCATCCAGGGGGGTCTTGAAAATCTCCAGAGAAGGGGACTCCACAGCCTCCATGAGCAGCCTGTGCCAGTGCTCTGCCACCCTAAACGCAAAGAAGTTTTTCCGTGTATTTGAACAGAACTTCCTATGTTCCAACTTATGCCCATTGCCCCTCGTCCTGTCAGTGGAAACCACTGAAAAGAGTCTGGCTCCATCCTCCTTCAACCCACTCTTTAGATACTTGTATGCCAAAATAAGGTCTCCCCTCAGCCTTCTCTTCTCCAGGCTAAAGAGTCCCAGCTCTCTCAGCCTTTCCTCATAAGGGAGATGCTCCAACCGCTCAATCATCTTTGTTGCCCTATGCTGGACTCTCTCCGGTAGTTCCCTGTCTCTCTTGAACTGGGGAGCCCAGAACTGGACACAGTATTGCAGTTGTGGCCTCACCAGTGCAGAGTAGAGGGGGAGAATGACCTCCCTCGACCTACTGGCCACACTCCTCCCTTTGCAGCCCAGGATTCCATTGGCCTATTTGGCGACAAGGGCACATTGCTGGGTCATGGATAATTTACTATCTACCAGGACCCCCAGATCCTTCTCCTCAGAACTGCTTCCCAGCAGGTCCACCCCTAACCTATACTGGTGCCTAGCCAGATTATTTTTTCAGATCCCACACCAGAACCTGTATTTTGGGGATTTAGAATACATATTAGGAAAAAGTCGAAGGATATAAGTTTTGTCCATTTACAGCTAAGTCCCTCAATTACTAAAAGTTAGAAACTGACTTTTCAGTAGTGCTCTCTGCCCTTAGTCACATTTGAAAAGATTTCTCTCACCAGCTAGCAATTTTGCCAGCAAAAGACTGGCAAACCTGAGAATAATTTTTCCTGTCATTTCCTTCTTTGTCTAGTACTGGATTAAAAACAGTACAAAAGGTTAAGCTGTATGCATTTAAATTTAGGTGCTATTCTAAGACCAACATGCTTTCCAGCTGTAGAAAAATTCATATCAGTTAGGTTATAGAAGAGATGGATGTGGCTCAAAATGATTCAGTAGAGGTGTAGCCAATGCTGAAGATGCTTTTCTACTCTGATCTGCCCAAATATAACTGATTTAGAGATCAGTTTTTAGGGCCTGTGGTGGGTTGACCTTGGCTGGGTGCCAGATGCCCACTGAGCTTCCTCAGCAGGGCAGGGGAGAGGGGAGAAAATAAGATGGAAAAAACTCATGGGCCAAGATAAAGGTAGTTTAATAAAGCAAAAGCAAAGGCTGCGCAGAAGCGAAGTAAAATGATAGATTTATTCTCTACTTCCCATCAGCAAGCGATGTTGGGGGTTGGACTAGATGATCTCCAGAGGTCCCTTCCAACCCTGACCATTCTGTGATTCCACCCAGTTCCCAGGAAGTAGGGCTTCAGTATGCGTAGCGGTTGCTCCAGAAGACAAATGTTGTAATAATGAATACTACCCCGTCTCCCCTTCCTCCTTTCTCTTAGCTTTTATTGCTGAGCAGACTTATATGGTATGGAATATCCCTTTGGTCAGCTTGGGTCAGCTGCCCTGGCTATGTCCCCTCCCAAGATCTTGCTCACCCCCAGCCTACTGGTGAGGGGGGAATGTTGGACAGACAGCCTTGATGCTGTGCCAGCACTGCTCAGCAGTAGCCAAAACACTGGTGTGTTACCAACACCTTTCTGGCTGCAAATACAAAGCACAGCACTGTGAGGGCTGCTATGGGGAAAATTAACTCTATCTCAGCCAGACCCAATACAATGGTTGGATATTGCTAAAGGTCTTGATATTATTACATTTCATCAAATATGTGGTATTCAGATTCATGGGGAAGCCTGCACAAGCAGGCTGTAAATATTTAGAAATGAACTAGTGACCAATTAGTGATAATTACCTAACACTATAGTCATACGGGAAGTCTGAATGCTTCTCTAATATGCTTTTCTCAAGAGTCAAAAGAAATGGCTTTTTGTTTATTCATGAGAAGTCCTCTGATTCAGCACATTGGTAAGGTTCCAGGCAGCTCTGTGCCTCACAGAGAGTCTCCAAAAGGATTGTCTGTTCCCATCGTAAAAATGTAAAGCCCCAAAGATCTCTTTTAAAAAACTCAATTGCAAGTTTTTGTTGATGTAATTTGCTACTGAGCTCAAGAAATATTTCTCTGATACAACCTCTAAGTAACTGTGCTAATAGTATTTAATGTGATAGGACGTTTCAATTTCTAGAAATAGAAATTTACCATTTATTTAGTAAAGTGCTTATAGAACCTTTAGCAGCATTTCAGTTTTCAAAACTGTCCATTCTGGAAATATTTACACAGTTTTGTTGAGTGCAAAACATGTAACCTGGTCTTCCTCTTCAATGCTTCTCAGCCTTGCACCAGAAGGTGCTTAGGTGGGTTGTGATTCAACTAGCTGCAGAAGCCATTCTAAGAAAAAACATCCCAGCTAGGAGGAAATATTGTTTTAAAATCAGGTGGCTTTTATCTTCAGTATTTGAATTAGCATCTGCCTATGCTTTTTTAAAACATTACTATTTTCAGTGTTAGGAAGGCTGAAATTTTGGAGTTCTTTCTCATGTATTGTGTGAACCCAGAGCAAAATGTATCTTTATTAGAATTTCCCCTACCTGAAGATACTGCCTTAATATGTTTTTTTTGTTGAGTAAAGCTGGTTAGTTAATAACTTTCAATATCTGTTTTCTCCCTTTAACCTTGAAATTCAGGTGTATTTACAATTATATTTTTGTTAAGAGGTCTGGAGAAAGTGCAGTGTTTTTGTTTCATTGACAATGTTGAAACTGAAGCTCTAAGACAAAGTTTCCTGTATTACTTCATATGTACAAGTAGTTTTTGAAAAAAATATTCCAGCTTTTCTGCAGATACTGCAACAGGAATATCTGTAGGAACTTTTTGTGGATAGCTCACCAGTAACTTTCTGGTAGATTTTGTCTTCAGTGAAGACATAACAATGAAGCAAAACCCAGCATTTGCTGTGTCATAGAACATTTTCTATGTTTTCAAACACCCAAGTCCTGGGATATCACTAAACTACTGAAATAAGCCTTGGTTTTCTCTCCAAAATGTAATTCCTTTCTCATTATGGCCTTTCTCATAAAGCAATGGGATTGTAAAAAATATTTCAAATTATTTTGAAGGACGTACAGAATTTGAGCCCTTTAGGGATATATTTTCAGTCATTTTTACACAAATTTGTGTTATCAACACAAATGTTTCTTCTTTTTTTTATTAAAAAAATAGGAAAGCTAGGATTTTCATGTAACAAAGGAATTATGGTTAAAGCTCAGCTATCTAATATAATGAGTTTCACTGTAAAATCAGAAGCACTGCCAAGTGCTGTTTGACTTTCTTTTCTTTTCGCCTTCATTTTGCTTATTTTTCTGTCTGCAACAGAAGTCTTTCATGGGGTCATTAATTTGCAGGGTGAAAAAATTTCTCTCACTATGGAGACAGTTAAAACAAATCTATTGTTGAAGTTTCCAAATTGTATGAAGCATAGTTGTGACATCTGAAAGAAGATCTAAAAGACAGAATCTAAAAATGTCACTTTTGGTGTTTCGGGTAACTTTAGCTACATTTGCACAGTGAATACTTGCAGTAAAGCCAATTTTAAATAACTTTTGAAGCTGGATTTTTAGTTTCCATAGCTAAGATGATAGTAAGTTCTGAAGATCATACTTTGAAACAGTTTATAGGAGTTGGTGTTTGGCAAAACCTGCAAAATTCAAATCAGGTCAAGGTTATACTGGTATATCAGTGCCTGGATTGAAGATACAGGCTTACTCTATTGATTTAATGTGCTAACTTCAAAAATTATGTTCTGGATCGAAATTTTATTTTCAAACACACTTAGTACTTCAGAGAATTTAAATCTGGGGATTTAGCCTAAACTTCTTTAACCATTTTAAAGCATAGCTGAAGATATAGTCAAAGAGCATTACTAATTTTAATAAATAAAATTCTCAAGTTTAAAATATTTTCCTTATGCTTACATGATACCAAATGCAGAGCTCCACTCTTTCCATGCCCCTAGTCCTTATTACTGACAATTTTGTTACAGAAATATACTGTTGTTTCACTTGAAAGACATCCTTTTCGCTTTGTCCTGTATTCAGGGCAAATGCTGAACTTTCAAGATCACGTTGAACAAAATAATGATCAGCTGTTCCCAGAAGCGTTGTTTGGTTCAAGGCTAAATGTCTTTTTGTTCAGCATCTACTTTCTTATTAAACACAAACAGGAAGTAGATACCTGTTTCACATATGGTGTTTGGTATTTATTTCTCTCAATAATGTTACTTTCTTTTCAAAACTGTTACACACATAATGATAATAGATCAAGGATAATGATAGTGCCACATAGAAAAATTAATTTAAATGACTGTGCCACATAGAAAAATTAATTTAAATGACTATGATTCATTCTATCCATGACCCAAATACATATTGCAGTCCGTTAAAACTGAAATGAGTTTAGAAAAAACCCTCCATACAAACATGAGAGGTGTGCAGAAAGGTGAAAAAAGTCCGAGAAATGATATGCACTTTGCTTAAACAAGAATACTTACAATCTTCTATTGTGTAGATATGTCTCCTTCCTTTCTGTCTAATACAGAACCCTGTTTTGAAATATGCTTTAGGATGATTGTAACTTTATGCACAGAAACAATGAGTGTGACTTCAGCAGACTTCCCTTGCTTGATTTGCTCATTTGTAATGTCATCCTTCCCAATCATGCTTGTCTCTTTTGATATACTGCCTCTCATGAAAACTGTGAGCTCTGTAAATGTCTCTATAATGACTAGCTCACTGAAGTCCTGGTCCTTGATGGCAGCTGCCATAATGCAAATAATAAATAATAATAGTGTCAGTACATAGCTACAGCAAAGTCAGTGAAGCAATACATGTTCCTGGATATACAGGGATTCTAATAGTATATTGGATAGGGGTCAGATCTTTTCCCTGTGTCACATGGCACTGTGTCAAAGCAGGAAACGGAGCTCAACTTCTGCAATCAGATCTGCATTTGAATTGTTACAAGTTCAGTAAATCTCTATGAGCATACTGATCCACTCTTCCATATTTATTGTGTGAATTACTTTTATCCTTTGTAATCTGTATACTTCAGTGATGTTACATGCACTTTAACTACTTGGTTTTCTATAAATAAATTATTAAGCAACATTGGGAGGCATCTTCTAAACAATGTATTCTGAACTTTTAACAGTATATGCTTAACTTCTGTTCTTAATTCCATTTTATTTAAATACCATAAACTGAAATTCCTATGCCAGAATAAATATCGAAGAGGGCTGAACAAAATTTCAAGCAATGATTGTCAACATTACTTAAAGGTTTGACCCCGCAGATTCTGAACTCTTAACACCCTCATTAGAATAATTGTAATGACATTTTCAAGATGCAGTGATTGAAGGATCTGTGGCCTTAACTGTTTTGAATATGCACTTAATTAGACTAAAAGTCTAAACTGTTAGCATTGAGATGCCTCAACAGTGGTCATGTTCCATGTATTTTCATTTAGTAGTGCTGTGCCTTAATGAAAGACTTCATTTTATAGCCACACCTCTGCCAGCCATCTTTAACACATGTGTTTCTGTGGAAAGTTATGGTATTTAATAGAAACTGCCTTTGCTTTCAAACCACCCTTGATTTAAAGTCACAGAAAGAAGTAATTAAATTTAATAGAAACTGCAACCTCTAAACAAAGATATATGATATGTGTGTGCCCATGTGCTGCATTGTTAAAAGAAACACTAAAATAACACCAGGATTAGAAAAGCAGTTCTTTAATTTCAAAGGTTTGATTGCCAGCAGTGAACTAGAAAAGGAAATGTTTTCAATACAAGACTTTTTATATGCACTGGATCCCTACATCAGACACCCTAATTTACATTTTGGAACCACTTTCTGTTCTGATTACTTGCTCTTGCTGAGCAGCGAAAAAAATGTCGGATTAAAAAGTACAATAATAGAGCTATCTTGCCAAACTCATTGCATTCAGACAACGGCAAGGCTTCCTCCCCTCGCAGTAATTTGACTGAGAATATATACCCACTGTGTTGAGATTTATGCACTGGGAATGGAGCACAGAATTATTCCAATAACTTGCCAAAATTTCGAAAGCAAAAGCCTTTCAAGTCTAAAGCACTATTGCTGTTGCTTAAAAGCCATTTGTAGGCAATAAGCAAACTACTGCTAATGTATTCGGGTTCAGTACTTTCACTCTACAGCAAGGGTGTTAACATATAAAACAACAGTAACTGGTCCTCTGGGAAATTCAGTAGTCCACCACGGCAGAGTAGTTATTTCTGGAAAGCTATTTTTATATATGGAACACTACTGGGCTGTGTAGGCTGCTGTAATATTTTGCTATTAGGTGAACACATTGAAAGATTTTAATTGGCACGTGATTTCAGCTGTCTTCCCAGGGGAACAGTGGTAACTTTATATACTGATTCAGTTCATTGTACCTGTAGAACTGCTGCTAAAGTAAAACCAGTGGCTTGGATCTTTTGAAGGAGAATAATATGACTAATTTTCCAACACGTGAAAAAAGAGAGAAGCCCCTGAATACCCTTTAAGCAGTGTGTTCTATTAACTTATTTATATATTTCACTAAAGGAATTTTTACAAAGCTTATATTTTCCACCATGTTTTATGCTGTCAATGGCCAGAATTGCCTTAACACAAAAATTTGCCCATTGTGAAACTAAGTTTTTCTTGCAGACCTCTGGATAGAACTATGTGGTAGCTGTGTCAAGGGATTCCTTTTCTTATGTTGAAATGCTTCTGCTCTTTGGACAGAAGAGGAGGATCTACACTTTCCATTCTGGTGCAGGGACTGAGCTAGACATGTGCAAAAGGAATACAGTTAATTTATTACTTCTGTCCTAAAAGTGCTTGTGAAATATGTGTAGGGTTAAACCCGCAACTGATCATAAACCTATTGAAAGCCCTTAAATTAAGTCAAGCTTGGTTTGACTTGCAAGATTGGCACTTTGCTTGCTTGTTTTTTGGGCGAGACACTTTTTCATGTTGAACACAAAGGACAGGCAAGACACTTATGATGCTTGATTCTTCAACTCAAACGAATAGGTTCTGGGATTCAGGTGATTCTGACAGTTTTCAGGATAAGAAAAATATCCCACATAGATAAAACGTTTCTTTAGATCAGATAACTTTTCTCTGCAGTCATTACATTAGGTGAACTGTTATGTTTCGGTGAAATGTGAAGCTATTTCTCATGTATCATGCCAGGCAGCAGTGCTATTTGTCTCTATTAGGACTTTCCGCACAGCCTAAGTGGGGTGGCTGTTTACTCACTGTAGTGCTTATTGTACTCCTCTGTGGTAGTTAGCTCCCCCCTGCCTCCATTGTCTTCTTTTTCTTCACCCAAAATGCAAATTTATCCCATAGTACGAAATGTTACTATAAATTAAGATCTGTGTATTTTTTTTTCCCGAAACATAGGCAAGTAAAAAAATGCCACTCGAACTCAGCCACCTCTTCTTAGGTGATTTCTGCTGCTTAGATATTTGCAGCTCTTTAAACTCCCTCCCTTTAAACTGCAGCTGCTTGTGCTGTACCGCTTGTTATGGCACTCTCTTGCTGACCTGTATTATTTCATCACTTCCCTGTGCTTATTCTGTCTGCTTGTCACCTTTCCTTAGCCCTGTTAGATTTACCTCACAAGTTTTTCAGGGCTTTCTGTAAGTGTTTGCCCTGTGGAAACTGGGCTATGTGCATAAAGCTCCCACATACTGCTAGAATTGGTAGAACAGACACTTCCTATTCTAATGCAGGAATTTTAATCCAGTGATGGGTGTTACTCTGAGCATGTTAATTCTTAAAAGACCCAGAGGAAGCCAAACTCGACATGACTGGCAAAAGTTCTGGGCAAGAGCTCTCAGCTGGACAGACAGAGTAGCTTCCAAAGCAATGTTTTAATTATTACTAATAACAGCCAGTGCTCAGCGGTGGAAACACAGATTTCTCTCTGTAACTTGTTACCACTATCTACTCATTATCATGACAACCTATCAAGCTGGGATCTTAGAGCCAGTGGTCGAATCAAACTGTAATCCTTCATCCTTGGCCAGAGTGTTGGAGGTGACAGGAAAACAGAGATGGCACAGAAACGGCAGAGCTGCTGGTGACAATCTGAGATCATTTCCTTCATGTGAATGCCATATGCTGTTGGATGGCTCGGAATAGAAAAAGAAAAGAAACCATGTCACACTGCCTCATAGCGGTAAAGCATCCAGGAAACAGATAAGCTCCCAGTAGTGCCCTCAATTGTGATGTGGTCCCTTTGGGTATCACTGGTGTGCAGGGTCATCACAGCAACCTCTGCCCCTGCCCCTTAGCACTGCATGCCTGTCTTTTTGTGTGTACAGGGAAGGCACTAGAGGTAAAATGAGGAAACTTGGAAGGAGAATAGGACTGACTGTTCCTCCAAGAGGCCTCCTTCATTCGAGTCTATTTTTTGTGTTTCTTATGGGAATCACTACATGAAATATGTATCCATTGAGTATCAGATAAAGAGTGGGCTCCATTTCATCTATTAGCTGCCTAAAGAGTAGGGTGCCTAGCGTACACTTTCTAGATTTCCTTGGGAAGAGATGGGCAGTCCTGATGGTCGCTGTTGGAGTCCGTGAGGGATCTTGGTGGCCCATCATGATGGAGTCCCTGCTGGAGTTGCCCCAGGTGGTTCATCCTGCATGTCTTACGCACCTGTTTGTGATGGAAGAAATCATCTTGGAAAGTGCATGTGTCCTTCCAGTGAACAGCATAAGTGACTAGCTAAGCTAGGCAACTAACTTTAATATGGAAAAATCTAGGTTAATCTCTACATTAATATTGCGCAATAGAGGAGTTGTTCGTGTTATGGCAGCATATACCAGGAACGGGCACTGTGAAATGCTTCTAAGAGCAAATGGTTTTGATTTTTCCTGTTTCTATTTTTTTTCCAAATTGGCCTTTTCAGCAAGGAGAGAGAGAAGCCCAGGAGTACCACAGTTACATCTGTTGAAACCTACCCCTTGTCTACCTCTCCTCTGTGACCACTTGAGAAAGGTCAAATCTCCCAGTTTCTATACCACCCAGTTTCTATACCACTGGACAGAAACTGTAGAGACAAATTAAAATGAAAGAAATGAAAATCTATCTGTCCCCATGTCCCTTGTCCTTATCACCTTTTTTTTGAGAAAAGTAGAGACCTTTGAGAGAAAACCCCATCTGCTCAGGGATTGACTGTGTGTTTTGAGCGGGAAGTGAAAAAGCCCAAGGTTGCTTCTGGAAGCAGACTTGTCTTGTTATGCTTTCTACAAGCCGGGAGTTTCCACAGCCTTTCTTCCACCTCATTTGTCCTAAAATTTAGTGGAAATATTAAACATCAGGCTATGAGATTTCCCAGATGAAACTGGGATGCTCTCTGAACAGTGTTACTAAAAATGTCAACTAGCTTTATGCATATAGAACTCAACTTAAAGTGCTCTGGGCATGTATTAATGCTGTGGTAATACTGGAGCAACACACAACATTCCTGTTCGATGTCTCGGTGTTTACAAGGGTTCATGTTTAAAATGGAAGTTTTTGTAGTTAGGAAAAGTCTTTTTTCCATGACACACTGAATTTTTTCCCAGAAGTTTGTTTTTTGCAATAGAAATATGGCAAATATTTTTTCATCTATTGAGCTATGTTTTATTTAACATCTTATTTTTTTTCCAGTTTGATAATTGAATTTGAAACTATAAACATACAATTTCAAAAAAGTATAGAGATAAAAATACAGTAAAGTTTAAGTAATAAACCACAATTTTAAAATACTAATAAAAAATAATAATTTAAATGAGATCCTCTGTAAGGGCAAACTTTTTGCATCGATACTTCACAGAATGCAAACTCTTCCTTTCCTGACAGGGTATTATGACTAGACTTCTCATGAATGTCAGAAATAATTTGAATTTCAGCTCAGGTTCTTTTTATTTCTGCACGTATTAATATTCCTGGATTTAGTAGTTGGTCAATAGAAATTTCAGGCTCTTCTCTTTGGATGAGTTAATGCCACCAATAATAAGGTTGCATACAGCTTTTGTCAATCAGAGCTATGAGCTTTCTTTGGTTGAATTGAAATTTCTTTGCTTATCTCTTATTAACTCCTATTAGTCTCATTATTAAGTCTTCAATATAATCTAGATATTTAAAGTTATACAAAAAAATGCCTTAAGACCTGAATAAAGTTTTGCGTCTGAGTTGTAGAGATGAGAACTATGCTGAACACTGAATCAGACTTACTGTTGTGGGTCTCTGTACAGAAGGAGGTAAAAACATAAGCCATAAGCAGTAGATCCAAACCAATGGGGTACCTTTCCCTCTGGCCTCTCTATTGTAGAGAGATCGTAAAGCAAATTCTTCTGGCATATGGAGCTCATAAAAACTAATTCTTAGGAGGCTGTGGGTCAAAGTACTTACTGAAATTCTAGGTACCTTAGGTCATACCTATGCACAAAGTGATACCCTTTTATGTCTGAAACGAGTATTTTGAGTGGCTTGGTACAATTCCTCTGCGCAGTCCTAATTCAAATTAGGTCAGATTCTGTTGGTTTGGTTGAATTTGTGAACTTACAAGTAAAAAATATAAACTGTATCTGAGCCACTGCAAGATTACCCACCAACAATCATAGAACGATTTAGGTTGGAATGGACCTTCAAGATCATCTAGTTCCAACCCCCCTGCCATGGGCAGGGTTGCCTCCCACTAGACCAGGTTGCTCAAAGCCCCATACAACCTGGCCTTGAACACTTCCAGGGATGGGGCATCCACAACCTCCTCAGGAAATTTGTTCCAGTGCCTCACCACCCTCATAGTGAAAAGTTTCTTCCTAATATCTATTCTAAAGCTCCCCTCTTCCAGTTTAAAACTGTTACCCCTTGTCCTATCATTGTATTCCTTAATAAAGAGTCCCTCCCCATCTTTCCTGTAGGCCCTCTTTACATACTGAAAGGCTGCTATAAGGTCTCTCCGGAGCCTTCTCTTCTCCAGGCTGAACAACCCCAACTCTCTCAGCCTGTCTTCATAGCAGAGGGGCTCTACCACTCTGATCATCTTCGTGGCCCTCCTCTGGAGCCACTCAAACAGGTCCACGTCCTTCTTATATTGAGCGCTCCAGAGCTGGATGTACTCCAGGTAGGGTCTCACAACAGTGGAAGAGAGTCACAGTCAGAATCACCTCCCTCAACCTGCTGGCCTTGCTTCTTTTGATACAGCCCAGGACACGGTTGGCCTTCTGAGCTGCGAGCGCACATTGCCGGCTCATGTTGAGCTTCTCATCTACCAACACCCCACGTCCTTCTCCTCAGGGCTGCTCTCAATCCATTCTCCTCCCAGCCTGTATTTGTGCATGCGATTACCCTGGCCCATGTGCAGGACCTTGCACTTGGCCTTGTTGAACTTCATGAGGTTCACACAGTCCCACTTCTCAAGCCTGTCTAGGTCCCTCTGGATGGTATCCCTCCCCTCTAGCCTGTTGTCTGCTCCACACAGCTTGGTGTTGTTGGCAAACTTGCTGAGGGTGCATTCAATCCCACTGTCCATGTCACAAACAAAGATATTAAACAGCAGTGGTCCCAGTACCAACCCTTGAGGAACACCACTCGTCACTGCTCACCACTTGGACATGGAGTTGTTGACTGCAACCCTTTTAGTGTGACCATCCAGCCAGTTCTTTATCCACCGAGTGGTCCATTCATCAAATCTGTGTCTCTCCAATTTAGAGATCAGGATGTCATGTGGAATGGTGTCAAATGCTTTGAACAAGTCCAGGTAGATGACATCTGTTCCTTTTCCTTTATCCACCAATGCTGTAATGCCATCATAGAAGGCCACCAAATTTGTAAGATACTATTTGCCCTTCGTGAAGCCATGTTGGCTGTCACCAATCACCTCCTTATTTTCCATGTGCCTTAGCAGAGTTTCCAGGAGGATCTGCTCTATAAACTTGCCGCGTACAGAGGTGAGACTGACCAGCCTGTAGTTCCCTGGGTCTTCTTTTTTATCCTTTTTAAAAATAGGGGATTTGTTTCCCCTTTTCCAGTCAGTGACAACTTCACTGGACTGCCACGACTTCTCAAATATGATGGATAATGGCTTGACAACTTCCTCTGCCAGTTCCCTCAGGACCCACAGACGAATCTCATCAGGTCTCATGGACTTGTGTACCTTCATGTGCCTTAAATAGTCTTGAACCTGGTCTTCTGCTACAGTGGGCGGTTTCTCATATTCCTGGTCCCTGCCTTTGTCTTCTGTGGCTTGAGGGATGCATCTAGAGTGCTTGGCAGTGAAGACTGAAGCAAAAAAGTCATTGAGTACCTCAGCTTTCTCCATATCCCAGGTGACCAGGTTTCCCATTTCCTTCCAGAGAGGGCCCACATTTTCCCTAATCTTCCTTTCATCACTGACAAAGCTATAGAAGCTTTTCTTGTTGCCCCTGACAGCCCTGGCCAGATTTAACTCTATCTGGGCTTTAGCTTTCCTAAGCTGATCCCTGGCTGCTTGGACAATTTCTCTGTATACCTTCCAGGCTACCTGTCCTTGTTCCCACTCTCTGTAGGCTTCGTTTTTCTGTTTGAGATTGTCCAGGAACTCCTTGTTCATCCATGCAGGCTTCCTGGAATTTTTGCCTGACTTCCTCTTTGTCGATATGCATCGCTCCTGAATTTGGAGGAGGTGGTCCTTGAATATTAGCCAGCTTTCTTGGGCCCCTCTTCCTTCCAGGGCTCTATCCCACTGTACTCCAGCAAGCAGATCCTTGGAGAGGCTAAAGTCGGCTCTGCTGAAGTCCAGGGTAGTGAGCTTACTGTGCGTCCCCCTCACTGCCCTAAGGATCTCAAACTCCACTATCTCATGATCACTGCAGCCAAGGCTGCCCTTGAGAGTGACATTCCCCCCCAGCCCCTCCTTGTTGTTGAGAACAAGGTCCAGCATGGCACCTCTCCTCATTGGTTTCTTTATCACTTGGACAAGGAGGTTATTGTCAACGCGTTCCAGGAGCCGCCTGGATTGCTTATCCCCTGCTGTCCTGTCCTTCCAACAGATATCGGGGTTGTTGTAGTGTCCCATGAGGACCAGGGCTTGCGAGTGTGAGGCTGCTTGTGTTTGTCTATACTGTCCACTCAGTCTTCCTGGTCAGGTGGCCTGTAGCAGACCCCCACAGTAACATCACCTGTCCGTGCCTTCCCTTTAATCTTGACCCATAAGCCCTCAGTCGTCTCCTCATCTGTCCCCAGGCAGAGCTCCATGCACTCCAGCTGGTCATTGACATAGACAGTGACACCCCCTCCTTGTCTTCCCTGAAGTTGTCATCAGGTTACATAAATTAGTTTTCAAACTAGTTTTAATTGAATAGATATAACTATCGTTTATAAGAAAAAACTTCATTTTTAGCACGTGCACCAGACCTCAGCAATCGTGTTGATTGTTTGGAAAAAAATGACTAGACATCAGTTTCTTGATGTATTTTTTAATGTTATTTCTGGTGGTTTTTGTCTTAAGTTTTGAAGAAAAGTTCCACTGAACTAGCCTGAAAATGTTGCATTTTTTCCACAGTTGCTCAGATTCACACTAAACAATTTATTAGAGCATTCCCAGCACATACCAGCTTTAGGTTTACAAAGTATGATATTAAGAATATAGAAAAAAATTCAAGCTTTATTTAGTTCTATAGATCATATGATATTGGGGGGGGAAGAACTAAGTAAATATGGATTGGAGTTGCAATATGTTTTAAAGATCTTTCCTACAAGGGCAATGTCTGGGCCAAGACTCAGTTCTGTGGGCACAAGGAGATATGAACTATTGTCTAATATTTATGTTACTGTAGCACGCTGCTGGCTTGAGCCTGCTCAGGACCTGGAAGGTCCCTTATGAGAAAACTCAGTCCTTGCCAAGAAAAAGAAAAAAGAAAAAGAAAAAAGAAACAGAAAAAAGAAAAAAGAAAAAAGAAAAAAAAAAGAAAAAAGAAAAAAGAAGAAAAAAGAAAAAAAGGAAAAAGAAAAAGAAAAATAAAAAAGTCAGAAATACAAAAAGAAGTAAAAAATTATATATAAAATCTGGTATCTACTTGTCGAAATTTACTTTTAGTTTCTTTATGATAAAAACAGGTAGCTGCTTTTTTTTAGCTGCCTTTATTTTTGGCTGCATGTTCCTGCAGAGAGCCCAGAGACAGGATTAGGAAGAGAGAGCGGTGACCTTGTAGGACAGCTCAGGGAGGCAGTGCTGGCCATGACAGGCGCTCTGGGAGAAGGTACGCTGTGTTGAGCACCTGCTGACCTTACACAGGCAGATAACACTACAGGGAGGAACAGACTGATTCCAGAGCCTTGTGTACAGGTTAGAAGACTGAAACTGGAAAATATTTTCAGTGATATCTGGTATTTTGCTAACTTTTGTTTTATGAGGAGATAGGAATTTTAGCCTGAGAAAAGTAGAATCTGATCAACGTCCCAGTGTTCGGAAATGACCTAGCGGTTACCATTACATCCTGATTTATTAACCTAACCCCCCAGAATCCAGACCACCTCTACCATATTAAAGAGATGGGGTTTTCTCTTACTGAAGCTCTTTTAGTCTGATTTTGTAGGACTGTATTTTTCAAGGAGTAACCAAGTTCTCTGTTTAATGTGTCTTTCAATCAATACCTCTGAAGCCAAGAGTCTCTAAGGCATCCATTTTTATAAAAATGAGCTGTAGGTTCTGCCTCTAAGCACTCAAGTTTTCTCTGTGGGCATCAGCTGGATCTCTCAAAAGAGATGTGCATTTGCCGTTGTGGGGTGGAGTCAAAGTCAAGTAAATTTCTGGCTTTCCAGAACTTTACAGTTATACTGCATATGCTTATCAGCAACTTTGCTATGCGATACTTTACATTTTGTTAGAAATAAGTTATATGATTGCATTCCAGGATTTACTGCTCCTGAATTTCCTCATAATGTTCTGGTTAGAGATATCAGTCTATGTGAAAGACATGTTCTGATTCCTTACAGAAATATGTATTTGAAAGAACTTCCACAGAATCTTCTACAGCAAAGCAGTAATGGTAGTAAACAGACAAGAAGACAGTTCTTCAGTGTCTTATATTTTAAGTTTTGGGTTTTTTTTCTATAATAGTAGGAGATTTTTTATGTCTGTAAAACATTTTCTTTGGTTGTAGATGCATGAAAGAAAGAAGGAATAGCTGTGGTACAAAACTGGAGCAGACAATATCACAGGTGCTTTTAAAGAAGCAGAAGTTACAAAATGGAAAGCAGATGTTTGGAAGAATGGCACATGCCCTTCTGATTCATGAAGGGGTAAATTTTTTGTAGTTCTGATGAGGCTAAACTGCATTCAGTGGATTGCCTGAGGTGTTGACATTTTAGAAATATTAGCAATACACCACAGGTTTCCACATTCCTGTGTCCATGACTTGAAGGAATCCAGATACACCAAATATGTGGATTGCCTTTGCTGCACGATGAATAGACAAATAAATAAGACCTCCTTTAAAATCTGTGGAATTTATGCCTTCCATGGATTATTTTCAAAGATGACCAATATTTTTTTCCAATATTTTAAAAACTGTTAATAAAATAGGCTTTTGATCTAAATCAATCAGATAAACCTATGAAAAATGTTTGGAGATTTGAAGATCTTTTTTATTATTACTACATGCAAAGCAAAAATTATTTTGAAATGTATGTAAAGCTAGGACTGAGAATATTCTATAATATCCATCTAACCCTCAAAATCACCATTTTTTATTTTCAAACTTTGATAGTCAAAAACAGTTGTCAAAACTAGAGAAATATTAGAATGACTAGAAATAATGTCTAAGAAGTCTAAATATTTCCCAAGATTTGTACCATACCTGTCCATTTAAACTTCATCTTGCTTCCCTGCATTAAGGAAAAGTGTAGTGAAAGATCTAATAATGGGGCCATTGGAAGTGAATTTCTTAGATATAAAATGAGATTTTTATAAATGCCTCACAGTTCATTATTTTTTCTTTACCATCTATTTTTGCAGATTTTCTGGCACAAAATTTAGTGTGAGAGAGTATTACCAGCTGAGTGGGCTGTGAGTGACTAAGCATGATATGGCAATGGAAAAAGAACAGATTTGTTGATTTTCACTCCAGAGTCTGTGAGTCTTCAGGAGTCTGAATTACCTTAAAATTATGTGCAAAAGCATCTAAAAAATGTGATCCTGTGGTCAGGAGGGTTAACTCTGTTGTACAAAGACCTGCACCTCTCTAAGACAGGCCTGGAGATCTGCAAACTGAAAAAGACTGAGAAGTATCCTTAGCTCTACAGTGGAAACCACCCCGTGTTGTGTTGTCTGATGTTGTTTTGACCTCACTCTGGTTTTCTGAAATAGACCAGAAGCATTTATAAAAGTAACTAATATCACAGTAGAGCTTAGCTTTGAAGGAAAGTTTCTCTTGTTAAGGAAAATAAGAGCCCGCAGTGGTGGGGAAGGGGATTCTTTTTGCTGTTTATTTCAGGTACAAGAGGCCTTAAGGTGCCCAGTCGAGTAGGTGGGGTTTTGGCATGTGCTCATTTGTCATTTAATGTGGGCTAGCTTTACTCTCTTAAATATTTATTACTTAATCCAAAAAAGTAATAATAGTAATGCTGTAACATTTCTCCGGCTGTGTTCCCTCTGCAGGGTAATTACTTGCGATGAGTGCTTGAGGGCACACTGGTCCCAGCTTGAATCTCTTTGGCTGGCGAGAAAATGATCAAGATGGTTCTTACCTGTCTGAGTTCCAGTCCCAGAGCTATTGTGGAAATATTTCATTGTCAGAAATACCGTAATAGAATTTCAAATTTCAAACCCTTTAATTACAAGATTAACAGCTTCCAAGCTAGCAAAAATAACTGAAATGTCATTTCCAGTTGTTTGTACGCTCATTCATTTATTCACTTAGCTAACTAACTAGACCCAGATACAACACTTCCAATAAAGCTTAAAAGTTGTAATTTTCTTTCTCCGTGATTATAGTCCCTTTGAAAATGTACAGTGTAGGATGAGAGTGATTCAGCTAGCTCAAATACTTACATACAAAATGGTCTGTGGAAATACAAAGCCCATATATCAAAAAAAGAAGGCACTACTTCATATCAAGTATATTTTCCAGGAGGTCAAAGTGGGTCACAGAGGATGAAAATGAAGGAATTCTGAGCATCTCCAACGCGTGGCTGGCAGTCTCCTGTCTGACAAGGTCTGCTGGAGCCCTTTCATGTTCATTCATGCTTCCGTTTGAGCCCTCAGGCATGACTACGATTAATGGGTGAAAATAAGAAATGGAATCTCTTTGTATGAAGTAGTATCCTCCAGAGCTAAAGACGGGGAGTACTACCAATAGTCTCTTTCATTTCTGTTCACCTGAATGATCAATATACTGAAGTTGCCATGCATTGCCTGGACAAGACACTAAGTATTTTTCACACTTCATATCTCTAGGCTATCCAGCTATGTGGGGATAAGTTAACATTCTGCTCCCATTGAGGCTACTAATAACATTTTCACATATTTTTGGCATCATATGTAGATGTGTTCATGTTTCAGTGACTGAGTGCTCCAATGCCACTAATGAGCTGGCTTATCCTTATTTTAGAGCAACCAGGCCACCATTACTCAGGTGTAAGCCTGGAATGACTTACACAAATGCACCTGTTAAAGAAAGTTCTTATTCTTCCCAATTGTTCATTTGTTCCTCATGGCGGTTTGTATGTGAGATAATTGGGATTTTGCATAGTAGGGGCAGAATCCCATCTGTCTGAGCCATCTATAATTGCTTGCTGTCTGACAGTTTCAGAGAAGTATCTCATCTGAATTACAAGCTTTTCTTCCACCACTTAAAGCACTGGTAGGAAAATAAAAAATAAATATGCTCTATATCATTATCTTGAATAATAGGTTAAAAATTTCAATGCTGAAAAATATTTCAGAGATAATTTTCATGCTGTAAAAATATTAACAAGGTTACAACTATTTTTTGTTGTGTGCTTTTAAAGTGTATACCTCACCAGGGCATAGGAATATCTGAATTGGTTTTCAGCGGACGCAGTTAATAGTATCCAAATGTGCCAAGGCAGACTATGGTGGCACTACTCTGAAGAGCAGCAACATCTTATGGCTGTAAAAGCACAACAGATAGGATCAGGTGGTGCAATACAACATTTTAAGCACAAACCCTGGTCACATTCAGTCCTGAATTTGTATTGCATCCATGATCATACGCAGGTATAGGCATTGTAAAAGTTCTTGAATGTGCTGCGGAAAATGATTGCTCTTGCCAGAGGTGGTTGGGGCAAGCAAGTCTAGTACTGTCTGTCCAATTAGTCCTTAAGTCAATCATCTCATGCACTCAGTGTTGAAGAAGTTGGGCCTTCTAAGGAGGTCCTGACATTGCATGCAACAAGGGTCACTGAGGTACGTGGGATGCCTGAGTTCAGGCTCTTCTTAGGACAGTGTGAACCTGAACTGAGTTATGGGTGTTTTATATTGGATGTGTAAACTAGGGATGCAAGAAATTGAGTCAGGGAGCTTGCTACACTCAGTTTCCTTTTGGATCTGCACTTGACAAGGTGCTGAGGCTTTATATTTTCCATGGACACTAACTACATGCAGCTCTTCTTCGCACTACAATGCAAAACGTCTGCTGGGGTCTTATACTGTAACAGGTGTGATACACTGCACAACTAATCTTGGCAAACATCTCAGGGCTGAATGCTTGTTATTTTGCGGAGGTCGTAGGTAAGGTTTTGTGCTGTTCTGTGAGGGAGATTAATGTGTTGTGTGTAGTGTGTTTCATTATCAGCTGGAGGCAGAAGAAAATTCCTTCTGGAGACTCAGAAGCTGTTGCTGTGAGGAAACACGCTGTGTGAACAACAGGCTGTGACTAACTCATTAACTTGACATTTTCCTGCTTTTTAGGGTTACATGTTTATAAGAAATAACATTTTTTTGTTAAAAGCATAGCTACTTCATTCCTAAACAATTTCAAAACTAATAGGTGTAGACTTTCAGATTGGTTGGACTTTTATATCTCTGGTCATAGGGACAGTTTTATTCTGATTTGGTGATCCATTGTTACCATTTTTGTTTTACCGTTTTTGTTCCAAAGGCTTTTAGAAATCTTATAAGCAGACAAAGTTCATATCTCAAATAATATATAATGCTTGGGCACACGCTGAAGCAAGGAAGCATAACACACACTAGAGGGTGATGGCAGAAGGAAACTGGGGGGTAACAACAATAAAAGCGAGCAGTCATTTAAGCTGGCTGTTTGCACAATGTGGTGATCTTGAACCATCTGGAAGTTTGTTTTAATAAATAAATAACATCTGTTTCTCTTCACTGCCACACAGCCTAGCCTTTAGTAATAGCCTGATTTCTCCAAGGCACTCACCAGAAGTGAATTTAGAAAGAGGATGTGAAGGAGCAATAGCCATGCAGGCTAATTCCTGGAGAACATCCTTGATGACATTCAGATACAAGAACAAATATGCACAAGCTGAAACAGTTTCTGAAGGGACATAGCCATGTGCTGATCAACACCATCTGATAAAGTTATTTAAAACGCAATAACCTTCCTCACCTACTGGGCATGAATGAAGAAACATCCCATCGCTCTTAGCATAAGGAGCTGGTCTGTGACGAAGATGCATCTAGTTTGTTATTAGTTCTGCTACTAAAATCTACAAACTCATAGCTTTGAAGCTTGTGTTTCAGGCACTGGGTCCTTGGTAGCATGAAAATAAATTGGCTGGAATTTTAAATGAGAATGCAAAGTTATTATTAACTGGAGAAAGGCTGTTGCAATGACCTTCCTCCTCTTCTGCTTTGTGGAGCTCCTTTAGCTGCATTGTGGCCTTGGTAACTGTCCCACCAGATGGCATAGCCCGAAGTTGTTGTTCCAACAGGGCTGTCTTATGACTGGGCCTGAAGCACCAAGGCGCCCTTCTTGATGGCTTCATGAAAATGATGCTTGCCAAAACAGTTTGACAGAAATTTTACTGTTGACGGGCAATATATCATCAGATCCACCACAGATTACTGCAGGATGAAATTGCATGTGTTACTTATTGTCATTTGAGAAGAGCACTTGACAGTGGAAAGCAAAAGGAATTTAAAAATTTTAGTTTATCTAACCTATCCTATAAGATTCACAAGAAAAGTTCAAATTGTTTTTAAGGGTGCCATTTATAATATATTTGGATATAAATAAAGGTTTCTATTCTGAAATGGAGAAATAAATTGATCTTAATGTTTTGGTTCAAATTTTGTATGCTAAATCCTAACTGATCGCTCTGGAGAATTAAATTCATATTCACCTCTGTGCCTTCATGTACGAATATAACAATTACATCATTCTCCTTTATATAACTAGCATATTTAATACACCTTAAATATGCATTCTCATGCCAACAGGTCCTTCAGCAAAGGCAGCCTGCACATTTCAAAACGCAAAAGCAATTTGGTTAAATGACCTGTAACCTGACATGGTTCATGCCGCTAGAAATCACTAAGTCTGTTCTTCAGACAGCTCACAGAGCCAACGTTAAAGTTTGTTTTAGGAAAACATGCTTTGAGGAGAGTGCTTTAATGTGACTCATAATAGGAGAGCAATGTGAATATGTTTGGCACTTTGAATGTGTATTCATAATCTTCTTATTGTTAAGAATTTATTTTCTTGTTTTTGTTTATGTTTGACTTGTTTTCCCAAATGAAGGGTCACATTAGATAGGGTAAAATGAGACAAACATTCTAGCAAGCCTTTCCAAAAACATCCTCAAGTCACAGCACTTCAGCCTAGAATATGCATACTTTTACACATACACAGGAGTAGAGACAAAGGGAGAAAGAACATCCTAATATCACCTCCAATGCCTCTTTCAAATGAAATTACCTAACTGTGCATGAAAAACATCATTCAGAGAAGCTGAGAGTATAGTTACAGATGTTTCTACAGCATTCTGCTGTTTGGATGTCATATTTGGCATTTCTTCTTAGATAAGGACATAAGGTCAAATGGGCTCATGCGGCATTGGCACTGCCGGCGTGCCCATCCGCAGCTCTGGAAAGGCAATAGCTGTAACTATAGTCACATTTTCCATCCTAGCAGCTCAACAGTTCCACTTCAACCACTGGGTACAGCCATAAGGGTGTCAATGGTCTGTGCGTGTGGTGAGTTGCAATGACTGAATTGTCTTTTCCCTGTGTGACAGGTGGTTCTCAGGGCTATAGGCATCACAGTGCGGGTTCTCAGCTTCTATTTCACCTCATTGTGTGTGTTTTCCATGAGGTGTGTTTGCATTAATAGGCATATTTTTCAAGTATTTTGATTTTGCTTAAGTAACTGGATACTCTTTGCATTATAAAAATGTAGATTCAACCACTTCGCTATGGTGCCACCGTTCACCTTGTCTTTGTATGATCAGACTGAAATTTCTCTAAGTTCTGAGCCTGAAGGTAAGTGTTTTTGTTGTGGAAAGATCTGCCTGATTTTATGTTGCTGTCATTTCAGTGCTGAAAGTCAGGAGAAGCTGTTTTACCAATGAACTGTTCTGAGCCTTCAGCTCTGAATGAAGGAAAGTTTTCCAACTTGTGGTCACCGCCTCTCGTCCTGTTACTGTGCACCTCTAAGTAGAGTCTGGCTCTGTCTTCTCTATATCCTTCAGGCGTTTGTGGAGAGCAGTGATCCTAAATATTTCTATGACACATCCATTCACATATGTCTACCATACTGTTCTACTTAGCATTTCAGAGGTGTCCCTCACAGACTCAGGGGGTGCTGACAATTTATAATCTTTAAAAGTTTTTCTTAAGAAGCATAGTTTTCTTGCACTTCATTACTAATACTAATACTAATACTAATACTAATGCTAATGCTAATGCTAATGCTAATGCTAATGCTAATGCTAATGCTAGTGCTAGTGCTAGTGCTAGTGCTAGTGCTAGTGCTAGTACTAATACTAACAGCCTAAGTGTCATGGGTGAAATCTCAGTGATGCTGAAATTACATGTTTGTCAAGGACATTCTCAGAAATTTGTTGAACTGTCGGGGTGTATGTGACCTTATGCAGCCTTTGACCCTCTTTGACAGTGGCAGTTACTTTGGTTTTCTCTTGAGTACAGTTCTTCTGAATTGGTCTCAGTGCTCTCGCTTTCTCAAAGCAGTTCCTTCAGAAGGAAGCAAAGCAGCTTGTGAAGGTGCCTTCCTGAAGTCGATGTCCTTCATTGCAGTACTTTAGATTTTGTACAGCCTTGATGGGTTCATTTACATATTGAATGGCTTTGCTGGCATTGCTATTCCTGTAATCACGGTTGCTGCACTCTTCCCAGTTTCTTAAGAGAAACTCTGCTTTTGTTAAATTTTGTCTAAAACTTGTAGGTGTATATCGTTATTCCAGATACAGAAACGTTTACGTGTTCTGTAACTTTCGTCATACTTGGATCATGTTCCAGTGATGCATCTTTTCTATGACTAACATGACTAGTGTGCTCAACAGTGTTTGTGTTTTACTGTGATTTGGCTTTTGTTTGACCAGTTTTAGGCTCTGTGTTTTTGGGAAGGGAGCTACTAGATTTTTGTCACTATTCCCTTTGGTGTTACCAGGCAGGTTTGGATTTACAGAAGACGTGGAGAATTATAACTGCCCACCTTCTCAGTAGTATGCAGTAAAAAAGGGGCCGCATTGTTGTGCTGATTGTTCTGTCTCACGGGCTGGTAGGCATCAACTCTGTCACCAGTAGCTCTGATGGATCTGCAGCTTTTCATTGGCAAGGACCTTGATTCCTTTTTGTATTTTCCTTTCAGAGCTGCTAAGGACTCCACTAGCATTAGGACTGCTACCAAGTTTAACAAATGTAAAGACTTTCTCTACCCACATTTGTTTATCCATCTGCTTTAGAGAATCAAAGTCATATGATGCTGAAAAAATAAAGGCAAGAGATTTATAGCCCATTTAATTTTGTATTTTACAACTGTGCAGATGGATGTCCTCCATATCCTTCCAGTTGACATCAGAGTATGGGATTGACTTTTACTCTATTTTCTCACTCTGTGATACTGTTAATTTGTACTCTGGGTGCTGATTTTTAAATTTGATGTGCATTTTTTTTTGGACTGGGAAGAACGTTATCTAAGTTTTATCACATCCACGTCTGTATTCTGTATTGCAGCCAGAAGGAAAGTATCATTCTTGCTAACCTCCTCTCCTTGTAGGTATTTTCTAACTCTGCCTTGCTTATTCTTAACTTTCTCAGTTTCTTATGTGACACATTTTGTAAAGTGTATTGTCCACTTGAGGACTCAAACAACACCCTCCTGTGCACCTGAGGTAAAGGGATAATTTGGA
Source organism: Pluvialis apricaria (assembly GCA_017639485.1). NCBI lineage: Eukaryota > Metazoa > Chordata > Aves > Charadriiformes > Charadriidae > Pluvialis > Pluvialis apricaria. The sequence goes on from CM030009.1 coordinate 103,942,238, forward strand.
GAAATATTGCAAGAAGACCCTGAAGAAGAAGGAGATGGTCTAGCAGGATAATTACTGCTAGATATAAGGAAAGTCTGCAAATGTAGGAAGCCATTACACAATGAACTTGCAGGGAAATCAAGGCAAAGTGTCTATTTCTCCCAGGCGACATGTCACTTCTCTGCGTAACAACATTTCCTTGCGAAGAGAGGCTTCAGATGGCTTGCAAGTGACTGAAATGGAAACTGCTGCTGACTTTTCTGAGCCCCAGATAATTGGCGTAGTTCTTGAGTGAAAAGGCACAGAAGAAGTCAGTTAGGAGTTGCTGTAGAAATGATGGGGAAATAATTCCTGCTTGGAGAGTCCAGGGCTAGAGGGAGGAAAACTTTCTGGCCTGTTGAATCAAGGAATAATACCTCGCAGCTACTGCAGTTTTTCCTCTGAAGGGAAGACACTGGGATCCTGGTCTAAGGGGAGGATATGTGTGAAATGCAGGGCCAGGGTAGGGGAGGTCTTTGCTGATGAACTGATGGAGATCATGGTTTTGTGATGGCTTTCTGCTCATTTCTTCTCTTCAATGTGAAGGTGGGGAAAAGCCATGCTGACGTGTGGGCAGTGCAAGAGTGTGTATGGCCAGCAAGAGTGCAGCCACGTGGTAGAAAAAGGTGACATTGAATCACAGTGTTACTTTCAGTTGTCTTTGTCCTTCCCCCCAATAGCTCAAGCCAAAGCTAGCCAAAATTATTCAGTGGGAAATCACCTAAAACAGCTCCAAAACTATTTGATAGCCTATGTCAATTTATTGGGGATGACCCCCGATCCCTAGTATGAGTTTCAATAAAACAGAGTTAAGAGCTGTTACAAGTTATAGCATTGATGTTTTTTACACAAAATCATTTAGGTACTTCTCATTTAGCATCAATCACTTTTAATTCATAAGCTTTGTCTTCATTTTAATGTTTTTTTTTTTTCTGAGTACAAAGAAAATCTTAACATCAGATTGCTTAGCTGAAAAATACATCTGAAGTCAACAGTAGTACTAGGAATAAAGGCCTAATTTCATTCTCCCTGTACATTTTTCTTATGGATTTTAAAATGTTTCTTTTAGCAGAATTTGATCTCAGTTCACTTTACCCTCATGGGAAGTACATTAAAAATATTATAAAGTGGGCAGAGAGTAAAGAATTTTTTTCATCTGATAATTCAGTGTGATTCTCAAACAAGACAGTGCAGAAAAAGGAGAAAATAAATAAACCTGCAATGATTATTGTACTTCTTTTGGCACAAGTTTTCAGGTCAGATGATAGATACAAACTGAATGAAAAACATTTCACTATACCTAGGATTTAGGTTTAAGCTGAGCTACAAGGCAGGTTGAAAGTTCAATTCCCTCAAATATGCAAATAACTTTAAGAGGGCGAGGGCTTTCCATATGGGTTTTAATACTCTTTTTCCCATTGTGGGTTTTTTTTGGTTTTTTTTTGGTTTTTTTTTTTTTAATATGGCATTGAACAAGCCACTTCACCTAGATGGGAAAATATCTGTAAAATCTTGGTAATAATACTTACTCACTTCGCAGCATTATGGTGATGTTCAGTTAATGAATATTTGTAAATCACATCAGTATACTCATCCTCTGCATCTCTGTGGCTTGATTTCAGGTGAATTGCAGCTGCTAAATGTGATATTTATTACCATAAGTATGGTAATTTATACCATAAAATTGCAGCCACCTTATTGATTTTAAGAACTGGTATAACAGAATAGAAAATAGTCTCATTATTAATAAAAAGTTATTGCTACAAATAAAAGTTGTGTTCATCTTATATTCAGCTCTTCAGTTCTCAGCAGAAGTGATGTTACAGCCACAAATCTTTCAGAAATCAATCAGTTTTGAAAGATACCAGATGTTATCAAAACTATTGAGTTATAGAATTTGGGGATGATCTCTTTGAGCAAAGCCTACATCTGAATCCCTGGAGACTGATATAGATTCATAGAGTTTAGCTTCGTAGTGTTTAAGCTTGAGAGGGACCATTAGACTATCTAATCTCCTGAATATCACAGGCCATTAAGTATCAGACTGTAATGCTGCATTGAGACTCATAGTTTCACTAAAACTTTTATTTCAGCCTGGCATCTAGTCTTGACTTGAAAATCTGAATATGGTGAGAATCTACCATTTTCCTCTGTAGTCTGTCCCAGTAGATATTCACTCTCACTGTTAAAACTGTGTGCTTAATTTCTAATTTGAATTGTCTGGCTCCTGCTTCCAGCCAATTGGTTCCTGTCATACATTTCTCTGCTAGATTAGAGTCCCCTTTAGTAGCCAGTACTTTTTACTCATGAAAGCACTTATACACCTTAATCTAGTCACGTCTCAATCTTCTTTTCTGATGATGTAAACAGACCAAGCTCAAAGACAGGCATTTTCTCCAGTCCTTAAATAGTTTTCATGTTTCCCTTCGGTGCACAGTCTACTTTTAAAATATCTCTTTTTAAAATGTGGACACTGGAGCTGCAGGTGTGGAGGTCTATGATGGGGAGAGAAGTTCCGCCAGGGGTGCAGTTTCAGAGAGCCTAAAGTTAGGTTTCCGCTTTGATTTACCTGCTACACAATTATCCTCTGTTTATTACACAGTACCTTAGAGAAGGAGGTCCCCAGGACTGAAGTTAGTCTTTGTGATTACTTCTCTCCACTCTTCCACTGCTGGCCTTGCCTTACTTCTTTTTACCACAGCATCACCCTAGGCACTTGGCTCCTTAGCTTCCAAAGTCCTTCATGGACATCAAGTTTAAGATACAGTCTGAAACTTTCGAGATAATAGATAGTCTTTCTAATTCGGAACTATCAGCTTGGAGGTGAAGAAGGAAAGAAATGAAGGTAAGACACCTATCCTGTCTTTAGAGGTTAATGATTTGGAGTAGTTTTTTCTTACTTATTTCATGGAATTCTTTCACTGATGGGGAAAAATTTTTGAAAGGAAATAAATTAATTAAGTTGACATTGCTGAGTGACTGATGAGTCTTAACAAGGCTAGGCATAAGCCTGCAGTGATTACTTGAGTGAACATTCCCACTGGGCAAATGCCTTCCTCACTTACATTAAGGCAACTCTTTGATTTAAGTGGAATTCTGGTGATATATATAAGATGTATGAGATTTGGTCCATTGATTTTTAGTGAGGGTAACAACTACCTGAACAGATTTTAAATTAAGTTTTGAAGCTGCACGTTTTTATTAAGCTGGTAAGTCCCTTTAATAAATCCTGCTAAGGTGTCTACTAAGTTGCAGAGAAAGGGAATTTCCAAACACAAAGAAGTGCAATTTATGTGGTATCCCCCTAAACATGTCATTTCAAGCTTCTAATGTTGTGTAAATTATTTTGCCCTTTGTGTACACGTAAAATTCTTGGGGTAGGGGCTAAACATACCTAGGAGAATAGTTAAACATAACTGACTATAGACTGTATCCTTCTGGTTTGTTTTATACATAATAAAAAGGTCAGAAAAAGTGAGAGTAAAATGCTAGATTAACCCCAGTTATGTGAACGTGTATTAATTTTCCCACAACAAAGAAACAGAAGAATAAACATTTCTTATATACTATCATTACTGATTGGTGAAAAAAAGATTTCTAAACCATCTGTAAAGTGTGTGAACTAAATCCAAAGAAAGACTGGCCTACTCTAATAAAGACTGAACCAAAAGCACTGAATTAGGAGCATCTCAGAGTTAACCAGAAGGAAATACTGCAGAAAAATGCGTATTTGTGTTGTACTCTTCTTTAAAGCCAAGGTATTTACCTGCAGTGATAAGCCAGGTATCTCCCACCGTGTGGGAGCTACATCCACAGAGGCTGTATGTAGCACCATACATTCTTGAATGAATGGACCAGGGTTTTACTGTCCTTTAAAATACTCTTGGGGCTGGCTGGCTTGTTAAAGCACTCACTCTGGGCTTTGTTCTCAGCTCCCAGAGCTGCTTAAGTATTTTCTATTAGCAAGTAATTCACTAAAATGAGTAGAAGTGTCAGAGAAACAGGAACAGAAACATACTCCCCAAACACCCAAGTACCCCTTCTCTTTTTCCCACCATGAATGAGACTACTGGTGCTATGATATTTAGCTGCATTGACTTCAGTCCGTTTACACCAATGCAGATGTCCTACCTCTAGCATGACTCGTCAATACAATTACTGAAATGTTTTGTAAAATGGAAGTGTAGGGGAGAATCATAGCTTAGCTACATGGGGAAGAAACAGGATAGGGGTTTTGTTGCTGATTTCCTAGAGGTTGTATGACAGCCTGTAATTAATGGAGCAGATTTTAGTAGCTCTCTGCCTTATTAAGACATGATTTAGGAAGCAGAGTGGGCTAGCATTCAGGTCTCTGGTGTGGGAGGACAGCCTGCAGATGGCAGGTGCCGGCACTCGGCGTGGTCGGTCTGTTGTGATGACCCAAAGATAAAGCTGGGCACAGGCAATTACACCCTCCACACACTGAAAATAAATGGGCATGTAATTACAGAGCTGGTGCTCCAGACAATTGAGTGGTGGTTTTTTTTTTTTCCTGGGTGATGAATGTAAGGTCTATATTCATTTAGAAACTTAGCTTTTGTTTATTTTTGTAATAACCATAGTATTTTCATATGTTCTTAACTCTGAAGTCTCTGTTTTGTCCCAGGAAATGGTATAAAATAACTTGCTGGAGCACAATGAGTTTGTTTTCCTCTCACACTCCAAGTTTTTGCTGTACATAGTTGAAAATCAACAGAAGGACACTGCAATTTGCTAAAATCAATATAATTAGAGAAAAAAAAAATGATGTACTGAAAAGACCACAATTCAGAGAACTTCTGGGCATGATTGAAATGCTTAATGAGCTGCCAAACTGTAGTGCCCTGGGTCTGGCATGCCGTGGAACCTGGGTGCCTCTGATGCAAACCTTGCTGCCAGCCTGGCTCCCTAAAACACTTCTAAGCACCATTTCATGTCAGCAGCAGGATGAATCTACATCATGCCTGCTGCCATTTTAGGGAGCTATTTGTGCTGAGAAACGTGACAGCAAAATGTCAGACTTGCACCTAATTTCTTCACGTTATTAACATTTAGTGCTGCTGCTAAGGTGAGTGTGCAGCACTGTAGTAAACTCCTCTGTAAAAAGAGAATTTGTCCTTTTAACAGCTTAATTCTGTTAAGAGTTGTCTGTTAAAAGTGTTTTGACTTTACATTGTTATTGACTATTTACAGTCCTATGAGTGGGCTTCCGGCTTTGTCCTTCCAGAATTGAACTAGCAGCCGGGACTGAAGCCTCATGCGTTAAGTTTATTACCTTTGCTTTTTTTCCTTTTCCCTCTCCTGACCCAGATCTGCCACGAAGCCGGGAATTAGGAAATGGGCCAGTCAACGATGGCTTGATTCAGACTTTTCCCCTCCACTTTTTCTCTGACCTAGCCCGTGAGACTCAGCAGATCCTGTGATGGATGTATCCCTGCCCCTCCGTACCAGCTCAGCTCCTTTCCCCATGCCCAGTTTGTGACAGGACACGAGCGATAACGTAAGACTGTGGTGTGGTAAACATGTCTTCTGCTGCAAATTCGGCGTGGGATGCTTCATAAAGAGGCCCAACCTTTTCTACAGCGCAGGGCCCGGACTCCTCTGCGCCTCTGCGTCTTCACACACGGTGTCTCTTAGTGGGGAAAAGAGACTGGGACGCTGCATCGCAACTACGTGAGCTACAGGGACTCTGCAGGAGACCTTAGGCTGGGGTGAACCCTTGAGTCTGTCTCACACTTCTGCATGACAGCTGACAGGTCTATAGTTTGGGAAATGTGCTAATACCCACTTTTATTATTAAAATTAGCAAATGCGAAGAAATGTTTTGCTTGGACTGTGGTGCTCTGGATGCAACTTTTGCTCTGCCGTTCGGCTTCTCAGATTATAAACTCTTAGTAAACAGAAGATTTCTGTGTAGCAAAACCAAAAGAAAGAGGCTCAATCTTTACCATTCCTGTTAAATTTAACATTAAATGAGAATGGTCCTGTAAAGCACATTTCTTCATCTTTGTTTTTCAAAAACTCTTTCACTTATGCCTGCTGCCACTAGCAGCCTATGTACAGGAGTTAAGGGATCGTCTTCCTGGGAAGCAACGAGAGCGGGCTGCTCCCCAGGGAAGGCCAGCCAGGAGCCAGGGTGACAGCAAGGTGGCTGGGCAGTGTCCTCACCAGCAAGGGCACAGTCCCACCATGCCCAAGCAAGGAGAGCAGGACAGGTCCAGTGATGGTAACCAGGGTCAGTCACAGCCCAGGCAAGTCCCTGGTGATCAGGCAGGTCTGAGGGCAAGTCAGCAGGTTAGGATCAGGGCCAGCCAAAGACATTCCTCCAGCCTGGCTCAGGCAAGGACCAAGGGCAACAGCTACAGCTTAAACTCATGAATAAAGCATGGGGAGGCCCTGGCAGGGCTTCTTGTGGCTCTGTTGCACAACTTTTTTCCCAGCAGCCTGATACCACCTTAGCCAGCTGGGCCAGCTGGGCCGTAACAGTGCTGGCCGCTAGCCCAGGCGACTAGCCCCTGGGTGGGGGGCAGAGGTTAAGACGGGGTGCACATAGGGTCCAGACTCGACTGTCCCACGGGGCGGGAAAGCCACATCTTCTGTAGGATGTTGTGAAATGGAGAACACATACTCTTCTTCAAGAGGATCACTAGGTTACCTGGGGCCCAGTGACAATCAGGATTTCAGCAATTATATACTACTATGTTATGATATGTTTTGCAGGGTAAACCTGAGATGGCAACAAGATTACCATCTGTATTTTAAAAATAAAAAACCCGCAAAAGAACCCACAACTGAAAAAGTGGTAGCCTGCATGAAACAAATGCTTTGCAAAAAGACATAATATATTTCTATTCCACTCTGGAGAGGTTGCTGAGCATTATTATCATATTGTGATGCTATGCTACAATTAATCACCCCTTTTAGTGATGCTGTAATAAACTCAGAGGTTTAGATTTTCAGTGTGTGTAAATCAATATGGGTCCATTCATTTCAATGGAACTGTGCCAGGTGAATATCTGGCCCCAGACATCAAGTGGAGCTTGTACAGAGATGTTTAATAAAGCAAGAGACCTGTGTTTTCACAGTAGATAAATGACTTCACGGGTGATGCTGCAGTCTCTTGTGGCATCTCTCCTCCAAGAAGTTTTATTTTAATCACTCTCATAAAGTTCCCTTAACTGCAACAATAATGCTAAGTGCCTGACACAAAGCAGAGGAAAACAGATTTCTGGATAACTACTGGAATGAAATGCTGCTCTCAGGTTGTTGTTAGGAATTTTTTGCTAGGATTTTTATTCTATTATTTCTTTCCTTTTAGTAGCACTGAACATGCTAGTGCTTAAAAAACCTGTTTCTTCAGTCCTTACACAGATAGACCTCCGGGTGCTCACTGTAAGGACTGTAATATAAAGTGTCATTGATTTAGTTTTATCTAGAACTGTGCCATAAAACAAAGGTCTTAAGAGCAAACGCCCAGTTTATCATGTCAGTAATACTGCTCCATGTTCACTCAGTAAGAACAGACGCAACCCTACAATAAATATGAAGGAACCCAGGAAATATTCAAATACAAAGTTGTTTAAATGGAGTTAGTTGGGACAGTGCAGCACACCCGTGCTTGTGGGACTGTGTGTGAGGAAGTCTCATTTAAATCACTTCTGGTGATACTAAAATAATAAATTTAGGAGCACAAATATAGTATTACTCAAAGACATAAGCATTGAATAAAAATGTCTTCTCACCTCTTTGAAATATCAATTCTGTTTAGCTCTCAGAGAATCAATAGGGACTGTGCATGCTCAATAGTTCTGAAAATCAGATAAGCATCTGTTTATTTGCCCAGATATGTATATCCTGCCAAATCTGAGGCATTCACATTTGACAAATTTGATCTCTGTTTTCAGTCAAAATTGCTTCTTGCTTGCATATCTCTGTAGGTGATTAAAAATCTCAGATTCTTTTTTACTTTGTTTCATTTAACATTTATACTAATTCCCTTCCATTTGTTAGTCCGTGTAAATTCTACTCAGATTAATTTTAGACAAGTTGATAAATAATGCAAGTGGAAGCAGTTTTATTGACTTCCTGAGGGTTTTTGCCATGAACTTCAATATAGTCTGAAGACAACCATGGAGGTAAGCACCATAGACAGCATTAATATATCTTAGACCAGCACCATCATTGCTATATGTAATATAACGTACTTAATTTAAGTAGAAATGTATAGAAAAACTCCAGAATTTGTAGGTACATCCAGAAATACGAAGGTCTGACTTTTATACTTAGAGTAGGAAACTCATTGGCAATACTGGAATTAGTAACATTTTTTAGTTAAATGCATGGCATTTAAAAACAAGCAAGAACTAATTAGGTTACCAGTTGTGAACAATTTGTATCATTTGGCTTGATTCACAAAAGCAAAGATCTGTCCAGGATGCAAGGAATAATTAGGGTTTGATGCAGTGTCATCCTCTCCGTTGTCCTACAAGGATCTGTCCTATAACCTCAAGGTCTCCATCTGGGTGGACTATCATAAGCAGTCAGAGACTGATGAATAGGACAATCTTATTACAACTGAACATGTTTTACTAAATTGCAGAAAGAAATATGCAAGTTGGATAGCAGTAAAACTAATGAAACACTGGAACAGACTGCCTACAGACACTAGTGCATTTTTTTCACTGGTAGTTTTCAGAAGGACAGGGGTAAGTACAGCTGACCCTTATGTAAGAGAGGTAAATGATCAGGATGACAACTTTGCGTGTTTTCAAACTTTTGCCTTACTCTTGTATGACCTATAATAACCAACTGTGCTACCGATCTTCGTGTCTGAGCATATCAGCTGCAGCTATTGAAAGGGAAAGGTTCCTAGCTGTGTACAGCAGCGTACTGCTGGCATGGCTGCAGCTTCTCCTAAACACAAACTGACCGTGACAGCTATGGGCCTTCTTGTTCCTTAGCCTGACATCAGTAAAACCATTCCAATAGAGATAGCTGACAGCTTCTTTTCTTCACTGTGTCATTACTTACCCACCTGTAATTAATAACTAGCAATTAACATTGCCAGGAATTAAGAACTGCTGTGGGCTTACCTGACCCTCAAAGAATAGATAATCATCAAATAGTCACCATGGGGCCAAAAAAGATAATATGTCTTGCTTTGAATTGCTGTAAGGCAGGAGTACTGTCTTGCTTATAGTTCATCACCATCTTGTGATGTGCTGTTTCATTCATCTTGGAAACTGCGCTGGTGAAATGGTAAAATGAATTGGCTTCTATTGATGCATCTCTTGTGATTCCAGAAGTAGCATCCACATTCCCATAAAGAAACTCATCAAAATCTGCTTGAGCTTGTCTTGGGTGACCTCTGATAGAGAGGCTGTAACTGCCCTCTCACTTTTTCTATTTACTGTCTTCAGAACAAGGGATAATCTCCTCTAGTTTAGTAAACTTTGAGAATTCAGAGTAAATTCTCAGTGACTTATCTGAATTATATAGCTGTTCTGCATTCCCAGAAGAGCATGCCATCAGCATACCTTCCTGAAAGATGCCACAAATCTTCTCAACCTGCATAAACCTATTACAAACCTGAATTTACTACTTCAATTCAATAGAAAATTACCGTGTCCCCATATGATAATTCCAGAAATGTACAGGAATGTTTTTACTCTATAATTCATAATATTGTATATTCATAATAGATCCAAAAATTAAGCCCAACTAGTGCCCCTCCAGACAATTATTCAATGATAAACTCCCATGCTAGTATGACATAGCCAGTTTTTATAGTGGTCTGCTACATTACCACTAACCTGGCACCCAGTGTAAGGGATTATTTTTCACATGGGTAAAGGAATTTATTTCCATAAGTTTTCAGACACTTCAAGTAGTACAGCTATGGTTTCTCTTGCAAGTCCATTCCATAGTTATATTCAGATGTTGTATTGCCCTGTCATAACAGTAATGTCTTGCATAGCATAGTAGAGTTGTTCCTCCTACTCTCTAAGATAGTCCACAAACTGCTTCTATAGTAAATAAAATCACCACACTAAGGCACAATTTGAGCACCGATGTGTCATTATTCATAAGCTCCCTGGCATAATTCTGGCCTGTGCCAGCTTGTTCTGTCCTAGACCATGCTTGGCCATAGTTTGGGAGATTGTATGGGCCATACAGACACACGTTGTATTGTGCCACTTGTTTTCAGGCCAATAGAACAGGCTATGTCCCAAAGAGTAAACATAGCTGCAGTCTTCTGATCAATGTTTGAATTGCAAACTGCATTGAGTGCAGCTTCCTTCATGCCAGGAGAGCTCTCTCTGTTCTGCCTCACCCTGCTTTATAACAACACTATCAAATGTCCAGTGCCTTTCCTTTACCTCATTACGGTCAAAATTCCCTTTCTGGACCACTGTTATCCTCAGCTTCTGTAACAAGTAAAAGCATAAATCTCAAGGGTGTTGGTAGGCATCTTGCCTTTCCTGAGCTTGTAGCCTCAAGCCACTCACTGCAGTCCCACTATTTCCATTCCCTTCCCTCCCTGGCAGCGCACTGACTCAGCTGTTGGTACTAAGTGTAGGACTCAGTGATCATCATTTTGGTGGGCAAACATAGCAGTGAGTTTCTGAAATGATGACGAAAGCTGTTGAAGAGCAGCACAGAAACAGCTCCCTGCCTGTGGTCATTACTCCTAGGGTCACGTTCAGTTTGCCTTTTGTTTTTCTGATGCCAAAAAAAGATCTTCCTGTAACTTTTACCTTATTTCTGTCGCTGTCCTTGTTTGGCTAACTCGTCAGCACCATCCTGTAGGCTGTTAGTGTGACACGACCTATTCCTACAAGTGAAGGGTGTGCCATATTTCAGCACTAATGCCTATGCCAATTGCCCTTTCTTAGGAGCTCCTGTAGATGTAAATAAACCAAGGGGCTTTTTGGTGGGTGTGTCAGAAGTTCAAAACCAGCCTTTGAAGGCTTTATAAGATGGCTGCTGATGGTACTGTGTGAAATATTCTGTAATTGTAACACCTTTACAGGTGTTAATAATAACCTTCACATATTACTTTACCTTCCATTTATATGTGCTATCTAGCACAAGAGGAATCTTCTGTGTGCTCCCAAAGAGAGGCTCCATATGGGACCTTGAATCCAAGATTTCTCCCCTACATCATGACCTTGACTTGGCTCATTTGCTGTAGCTAGATTTACTTAGATGAAAGGCTGGACTTCTGTGTAGGTTGACAGCATGCTACAGGTTTCATGAAGTCAAAATGGTACAAAGTGACTCAGATCCCTTTTTAGTTGTAGCTAAAAGAATCCAGCCTGCTGTAGATTCCAACTCTCTCTTTTGTCACACATATTGAAAATCCAGAAGGCAGCTTCTGAATCTACTTCAGAACCAAAAGCAGCTTCTGGCACCATCCTTGGGCTTTCTACTGCGTATTTTCTCAAAACATTATAATGGGTTGGTTATTTTTTAAGCTAGAATAACCAGTAGAGAGTGAAAACTACAGATTATGCTTATTTAACAACTGATTCAGCTGAAAACTCTAAGCATTTGACTGAATACATCTCCCTTTTCTTAGCACCAGAATAGTTTTCTGCTGTGGAAAGAGAAGAATGCTTCACTAACTTCAGAAAATATTCATAGTATACTGCACTAAAGATCTGATTGGCACCAGCAAATGCTGGACAGGGGATGTGCTTTTTTATCTGAAATGAGTGAACCGGATAGAGTTATATGGGCAAATCTCAAATAAATTATTCAAAACATTGAATTAACTCTCTTTCTGTTACGTATCTTCCTTGCTCTTGACTTTTGAAGGAAATCTTCTGTCCTTAGTAACATTAACACTCTTTGAGGAAGCCTTGTATTGAACTAACAGCTGCCCCTTTCAAGTGAAATACCTAATTGTGTTCCTCTCACTCAATTAGGTTACAAACTTGGCTAAAAATGTAGTACATGAAACGAAACCCAAGTGAAAATGTGCTTGTTCGGGAAAATTGCGTATTTCCAAAATAGAGTACGTACTCATTTAAAGTTTCTTTCGTCTGGTGAAAATAAGCTGTGTCTTTAGAAGTTGTAATCACCCCAGAAATACTTTTCTATTAGCTCTAAACTCAAGGCCAAATTGATAGAAAAGTTGATGAAATAGGTATGATTAATTACATAAATAAGACTTTATCAGTGTGAATCAGTTACAAAACACACCACCAGGACTTGCAAGTTTCCTCACCAGAATCATAGCATCATAGAATCATAGAATATAATCATAAAATAGACGATTCTATTTGGTTGGAAGGGACCTTTAAGATCATCAAGTCCAACCATTAACCTAGCACTGCCAAAACCACTACTAAACCATGTCCCTAAGCACCACATCTACCCGTCTTTTAAAGACCTCTAAGGATGCTGCTTCCAACACTTCCCTGGGCAGCCTGTTCCAATGTTTTATAAATCTTTCGGTGAAGAAATTTTTCCCAATATCCATCCTAAACCTCCCCTGGTGCAACTTGAGGCCATTTCCTCTTTTCCTGTCACTTGTTACTTGGGAGAAGAGACTGACCCCCACCTTGTTACAACCTCCTTTCAGGAGGTATCAGTGTGCCCCATGCTTCGCCATGTAGATTCTCATCTTATGCTTCTTAGATTTCTGATCTTCAGAAGACATTGGAGTGAAGACATATTACTTTGCGCAGTTTTACTGTGCTGAGGTATCACCTTCAACTGTTATTAGTGAACCAGTGTTAGATTCACTGGTCTCACCAAGCATATAAAATTTTTCAGGCAGCTAAAAGCTTCAAATCTTCTTCTGTTCCTGGCTTCAGTGACTCTCTGGCTGCCCTTTACAAATTTTGTATTGATAGAAATTGCCTCTTGCCTGTCAGCTATATATGGGATAGCCTTATCAGAGACTAACTCCAGCAAACTCTATGGATAGCATTGAATTTAAAAGAGGGTGAAGATCCCATTACAAACTCCTATTGATTTCTCTAAAAATAATTTTCTGCTGTAAATAAGGAACTTAAAAATTTTATGTGGGCCTAAGTAGCTGGGTCTACTTATCTGCTGATAATGGTGTTACTTTTGTACAGTAAGCTGTACAATAATTTATAAACTGTACATAGCTCAACCAGCTGAATTCAAGGACCAAGAGGATGTAGAAAAAATAGAGGTCTCTGTTCAGGATCAGAACCAGGTAAAAGTGCAGTGATGCGATTCTCCTTTACACATATTCTTTTGGAGATTATGGTCTTTAGCAGTAGGACCAGGTGTTCCCTGAATACACAGCCCCCTGTGCTAGCAGACAGGGGTGGGGAGCAGAATGAAGCCCGTATAATCCAAGGGGAAATGGTGAGTGACCTGCTACACCCCTTAGACACACACAAGTATATGGGGCTGGATGGGATCCACCCAAGGGTATTGAGGGAGCTGGCAGAAGTGTTGACCAAGACACTTTCCACCATTTATCAGCAGTTCTGGCTAACCAAGGAGGTCCTGTTTGACTGGTGGTTAGCAAATGTGACACCCATCCAAAAGAGGGGCTGGAAGGAGGATCTGGGGAACTACAGGTCTGTCAGTCTGACCTCGGTGCCTGGGAATGCTATGGAACAGATCATCCTGAGTGCCATCACGCAGCACGTGAAGGACAACCCAGTCAACATAGGTTTATGAAAGGCAGGTCCTGCTTGACAAACCCAATCTCCATCTGTGACAAGGTGACCTGCTTAGTGGATGAGGAAAAGGCTGTGGACCTTGTCTACGTGGACTTTAGTGAAGCCTTTGACACCATTTCCATTAGCATCTTCCTGGAGAAACTGGCTCTTCATGGCTTGGACAGTATACTCTTTGCTGGGTAAAAAACTGGCCGGAAGGCCAGGCCCAAAGCGTGGTGATGAATGGTGTTAAATCCAGCTTGGGGCCAGTCACAAGTGTTCCCTAGCGATCAGTACTGGGGCCAGCTCTGTTTAATATCTTTACGAACTACCTGGACAAGGGGATTGAGTGCACCCACAGTAAGTTTGCAGATGACACCAAGTTGGGTGGGAGTGTTGATCTGCTTGAGGGTAGGATTGCTCTCCAGAGGGATCTGGACAGGCTGGATTGATGAGCCGAGGCCAATGGTATGAGCTTTAACACAGCTAAGTGCTGAGTCCTGCACTTGTGTCGCAACAACCCCTTGCAGCATTACAGGCTTGGGGAGCAGTGGCTGGAAAGCTGCCCCCCAGAAAAGGATGTGGGGATGTTGGTCGACAGCTGGCTGAATATGAGCCAGAAGTGTGCCCAGGTGGCCAAGGTGGCCAACAGCATCCTGGCCTTTCACAGAATCACAGAATGGTCAGGGTTGGAAGGGACCTCTGGAGATCATCTAGTCCAACCCCCCTGCCACAGCAGGGACACCTACAGCAGGTTGCACAATATGGCGTCCAGGTGGGTTTTGAATGTCTCCAGTGTGGGAGACTCCACAACCTCTCTGGGCAGCCTGTTCCAGTGCTCTGCCACCCTCAGAGTAAAGAAGTTCCTCCTCATGTTAAGATGGAACTTCCTGTGCTCCAGTTTGTGCCCGTTACCTCTAGTCCTATCACTGGGCACAACTGAAAAAAACACTATTCTCATCTACCTGGCACCCTTCTCTTAAGTATTTATAAGTATTGATAAGATCCCCCCTGAGTCTTCTTTTTTCTAGACTAAAAAGACCCAAGTCCCGGAGCCTTTCCTCATAAGAAAGATGCTCCAGTCCCCTAATCATCTTTGTAGCCCTTTGCTGGACTCTATCCAGCAATTCCCTGTCCTTCTTGAACCAGGGAGCCCAGAACTGGACACAGTACTCCAGATGTGGTCTCACCAAGGCAGAGTAGAGGGGAAGGATGACCTCCCTCGACCTGCTGACCACACTCCTCTTGATACACCCCAGGATGCCATAGGCCTTCTTGGCCACCAGGGCACATTGCTGGCTCATGGTCATCCTGTTGTCCACCAGGACTTTATCAGAAGTAGTGTGGCCAGCAGGACTAAGGAGGTGATTATCCCCCTGTTCTTGGTATTGGTGAGGCCCCACTTTGAGTACTGTGTTCAGTTTTGGGCCCCTCACTACAAGAAAGACATTGAGGTACTGGAGCACGTTCAGAGATGGGCAACAAAACTGGTGAGGGGTCTGGAGCACAAGTGTTATGAGGAGAAGCTGGGGGAACTGGGGTTGTTTAGCCTGGAGAAAAGGAGGCTGAGGGGAGACCTTATCACTCTCTACAACTACCTGAAAGGAGGTTGTAGCAAGGTGGGAGTCGGTCTCTTCTCCCAAGTAACAAGTGACAGGAAAAGAGGAAATGGCCTCAAGTTGCACCAGGGGAGGTTTAGGATTGATATTGGGAAAAATTTCTTCACTGAAAGATTTATCGAACATTGGAAGAGGCTGCCCAGGGAAGTGTTGGAAGCAGCATCCTTGGAGGTATTTAAAAGACGGGTAGATGTGGTGCTTAGGGACATGGTTTAGTGGTGGTTTTGGCAGTGCTAGGTTAATGGTTGGACTTGATGATCTTAAAGGTCCCTTCCAACCTAGACGATTCTATGATTCTATCATCATTTCTGAAAGGGAGAGGAGTAGGTGTAAGAGTATGGTTCAGTTATAGCTAAGGCACTAGAAGAATAGTTTGGTGACTACTACAAGAGTTAAATCACAACCATCCTTAGAAAAGGGCTCAAAACTTTAGCGAGATGGATGTGACATTGTCATTGGTCATGTTTTAAAGGAGGAAGTAAAGCAAAGGATGCAATTAATTTGAGGATACCTAGGAAATTGAGCGCATCAGTAACTCCCACAGTGTGTGAGCACACAACCTCTGATATATTAGAGCCTTTCTGTGGTATGATGGCTCAGCACAGTCACTTTCAACAAGAAGTAGCAACTAGAAGGTGCGTCAAAGAAAAAAGATTTGAAAGCTCAACCCAGTGGAACTAAGATGCTCTTAAAGAATGGGTATAGAAGTACTATAATGCTGTGCCAAATGAGGTATAGAGGGGCATACTTACTTCTACAGAGAATTATGCACAGTGTAAGCTAAATGCATACTTTGTAATTTTCACCAAGAAAAACAAACAAATAACAGGAAATATCTCAGACATAAAGGATTTTTTTTTTTTTTTGGAACAACCAGAACACCTTAGGTAAAGGCTGCCCAGCAGGTTTGCATCAACCTGCCCATAAAAATTGAGCAGTTTTTATAGTTCAGATGACTCCATTCTTTTTCTGAGTATAGGTGAAGTGTCTGAAGGCTGAGAAAGCAAATTCATCAGGAAACAATACTTTGATACTGTAGTTATGTCTATTCTAAAATGACAGGTTTTGTTATGACAAAGGTATCCAAGATACTGCCTTAAATGGTAGTGGAGATTTTTCATTCTTCTGAAATGTAATGTGAAGAAAAGTTATGTGACACAAGCGCATTCAAAAACCCCAAAACTCTTTGTGGGTAGGGCTGGAAAAACCATGGAGTTATAGTGCAGTAAGTAATATTTTTGTGGTCACAGGGAGAGAATTGATAAAGCAAAGAAAGTGGTTTTGGACAATAAGCAACACTAGCAATGAGAGTTTTTCTGGTGCAGAAAGCATACTTCCTAAAATTAACTTATGTAATTTCAGAAGACACTATGCAACTCTGTATGTACTAGAACAATGAAAAAAATTATGAGTACACATCCTTAAATTTAGTATTCTCACTGGCTTTCCACCTTTCTCAGGTTGCCTTCTGGAGAAATTACACCTCGTGCTATATTGCTGTCATATGCTCACATATTTTGTGGCAAAAATGTTAAGGTTACTTCTTAGCCTGTTGGTCCAGTCTCATTTGCCTTGGTACAAAGTCCAAATAAATATAACATGCTTTAAAATTCTGGTGAAATTAGGTTGTGGAAGAATGGCGAAGGGCCCATAAAAGCCCTGGCTTTGAGGTGTAAAGGCACTGAGCGACATACAGGTAATTGTACATAGCTGTGGAGTTCCTGGGGGGATCTGGTGCCTGTTGGCCTCTATGCACTAACGTGTTGGCCTCTGGCACTACCTGTTCTGCTGCAATGGCCTGAGCCCATTAAACACCCCAAAGCTGAAGGGCCTCTCAAATCACTTAGAGTCACGACAAGTTCCACTTCTTCTGAGCTATGTGTTCTGGGCTAAAATCGGTACTGGATCTTTCACTAAAACGTCACCTTAATCATTTTAACAACTCAATTCTCAAGTTCCTGCTGTAGTAATATTTTAGTGTCTACAGAACATCAGGGGTTCCAGTTACTAGGCTCCTGCTCTTTTTTTGCATCCTGAAGATCCTTCTTTCTTTGGTGCTTAGAAAGCACTTCTTATTTCCTAGATGGTTATTGATTAGCTTTTCTTTGTAATGCAGGAGTTAGAAAAATAGTGTCCTAACAGTTTTAAAACTCAAGGATAAAAACCCAAACAGCATTATCCAATGTACTGAAGGAAGTCTTCTTTGAAGGCAGAACTGCTTAAATGAAAAGACTTCCATTATTTTGAAAGTAAATGGATATTAAGCATGATTAGATGCTAGAAAAGACTTCCTTTGGTATCCAAGATGGCTATACAATTATTGACTTCAAAGTAGTAATTTAGTTAAAAATAGATGCGAACCATGTAACTCCTCTGCCACCTGGCATGTGCTCCCAGAGTTGAGCTTTCAGTATGTTATCAAAATATTATCGATATAATGTTTTCACAAATCCATATTACAAGACAAATTAACATGGGAATTGTGAATTTAAAAATATTTACATTTTTAATTATTCCTGTTTAAAAGCAGCACATCCTATACAATCATTTGTATGTGAATCATTCTGGTTTGGCACTCTCTTAAGTCAGGCATTTTCTCAAATAATTCAACCTAAACTGACAAGTCCAAATGTATGAATTTCCTAAGCATATTACCAGCTGGGAGCAGCTAGTGGTTATAATTACTTGTTAGCTAATATTGTACACAGAACAATTATGTTTGGAGAGTTATATAACCTTGGACTGGTCTGCAATAAGCTTGCAAATTTAGAAAGCAATGAATGACCTCTGAACATGGCTAAGACAAAAAATAATTAACAAAGAAATCTCCTGGTATTCTGTAGTATACCCTAGTTTGCACCTAAGAACCATTATTTTTTGTTTTAAATGTTAGGAGTTACAGTATATCTACTTTGTCTTCTATGTATGTCAGCATAAAATCAATAAAACTTGTAAATAGCAATTAAAATGCAATAACAATCCCACTCAAGTTTTTTTAACAATGTGAACAACTAAGATGATGATCATTATCACCTCTATTAATTTTTCCCATAGTCGGGTAGATTTGCATATTTATGCCACAAATACTTCACTGACTAATACAAGCCTCCCTCTTGCCGTATCCATAACCATGGGGGTGCACACCTGGTCCAGAATGATTCAGTTATTCAGCTCAGCAGAGACGTTTTAAGCTGGCACACTTTGCTTTGCACTTGCAATGGGCGAGCGCTGCATACCCAGTCAGGCGCCAGGCATCAGGGACGCAGTCTTTGCCTCTGTCTCATGACATGGCTAAGGTGACTCTTACACCAGTGTCATCCAAATATAAAGATGGGTCTGGGCCAGAGTTCTCAAGCTGTGATAAGCATCCCACTAGTAATGTGCAAGCTACTCTGAAGATACGCATAAATCCTGTTTGAGCAGCCAAACGTCTCCTTCTGTGCATGTACCCATCCTAGCACAGTGCCAGGAGCTTTTGCTGCTGATACTGTCATTAATGCTCTTACCTAAGCAAACTGCATTTAGAAAGTGCTATGTAGGATGTTCTTCCCTGTTGATAATTATAGTTTGATAAGTATCACGCTACAACCAAGTATTTCAGAAAGACTGTTTCAATAAAAGGGAGTTCTGACCCTACTCAAATTGTAATGTAAGCTTACGCTTCTTCAATGTTTCAGTCTGGGAGTGGAGAATCATAAATCTGCAGTGCAATAAATGAGAGGAGAATCTGTCCTGGAAACCATATATGAAATTACTGATTGAAAAGGAAGATTTTTTTTCCTGTATTATAAATTATTTGTGAATATTTGACTGCATTATCAGATAATGCCATTTTCTGTACTTCTTGGTATTAAAACAATCAAAAGAAATAAGAAGTCATACAGCAAAATAAACACAGAATCTTGCTGTGACATCCAATATGGTCGCAGAACTGACTGACAGCTAATGTGGTACTTTAAAACAGAATTTGAATTAACTGTTTGCTATGAATAGTGTTATTTGTCAAAACTGGTCTAGTCCTGTTCACAAATTGCTGGACTATGATTTTTTTGTTTTGTTACTCACATTTTTGGAACAAAATTTTGTATCAAAAGCTTTGACATGAACAATTTTGGGCTAAGACCTGTGTATTCCACTGTTGGCGTGAATATTTGAAATTCCCTATCTGATTGGCCTTTGAACAGCCAAATAGATTATATGGTATCCTTTTGTCCCTTAATTGAGTTCTAAATAATGCAGAAATACCCTTTGGTTGTTTTTTGAAATAATCTGTTTGTATCCAATATGTGGGAAGATGGTAGGGTAGAAATATATTCTAGGAACACGGATTTATAGCTCAAAGGAATATAAGGCCATTTAAAGCCCATCTGCTTTTTTTCTGTTTTCTTTTTCATTTAAAATTGCTTCCTGGATCAGGAAACAATAGTTATAAGTCAGATTTATTATCTGTTTTGAATACTTTACATTCAATTTTCTCTTCACTCAAAAAAATGAAACAATTAAGATTTTTGAAGCTGTATGGCTTCAACCTTTTCTGGTTTAAGTGTCTAAGCTACAGGACTTTGGCCAGGGTGTTTTTGAGGTGAGGCAAGCTAAACTCATAGATGTCCCTATCCTTCAGCCCAAAAAACTTCATGATGATGGAGGGATGAGGTAGTTCAGGGACTTCTGTACGGGAGAGCGTTAGTTTTCTGCAAAACACTCGGAAAACCAGTGCCTGTCTTCTCACTCAGCAGTCTCTCTCTTGGTAATACCAAGTTTCCATAGCTGTCTATAAAAACCCCACCTTTTTTCAAGAAGCACATTCATCAAATTTAATGGTCTTTGGTTTGTGTCATAATGTATTTCCTCTACATGCGTTGAAAAGGACGTCTGTGTTTAACATTGCCTACCAGATCAGATGACTACAGCTATCACTGCTGTTAAATCTGAGTATTGCAAATGGATTGCGGGGCTGGAACTGGTATTGAGGCACATAGCAGGAGTTTTACATTGATGACTGATAGGTTTATATGGCCAGTTCGTTGTTATGTCAGTGGCCAGATTTAGTGATCACTAAAATGCCTTAAACCTCTATGACCTTTGCTGTTGCTTAATCATGTCTCATACTTTACTCAGGCTAAGTGGTTATTTGGAGGTTTGCTTGTTCTCCAGTTTTCTCCCTTCCTTGTAACAAAGTTAATTTAGAGAAGGCACTATGTACTGCTGTAAATTTTTAGAAACTGCAAACCAGAGAAATGCTTGCTATTAGCTGCAACATTGCTTTTTCCCAAAGCTGAGCACAATGCCTAGTAAAATAAGCCTGGATGCCTGTTTCACTGTGGCTAAAGTTATTTTCTTTTTTTATCCAGAGAATAACATCTTCCAAGAGATGATTCCTAAAGTAATACATTCTGAAGTATGCGCTATTTTTCCTCAACGTGCAAGATCAGCCTTATTACATCTTAATATATGGGTCGTGTGGACATAACCGAAAAAGCAAGAAATCAAAGTTCAGGATTTGTAAATAATTTTAATAAAATGCCCCACTTTTTGAACATTTTTGTTTTAATATTCTGTGTGCCAGAAATCCAGGAAGCCAGAAATACTCAGGGATATAGACAAACTATAATTATATGTAATAATAGTGGACATGCGTGACTGGCAGAATCTGTGCCTTGACAACTGTCATGTCCAAATTAACTTCTAAAATATAGTAAGTGAGATATTCACTGACATTTGTGATGCCTTTTAATAGTATTATTCTATTTTCAGTGTGGGTTTCTCTTTCCCAGTATTTGTGTCTTTAATTTGTATTTCATGCTTCATATTTACTTGGCAAATGGCCAGATCTGAAAAAAGTATTTGGGCAACTAGAGTGCAATTTTGATGGAATTTAGGAATGTCAGCCCCAAAATTATATTCACAAAAACCCTACGTCTACCTGTGTAAGTGTTAAAGATTAGATGGTGAAGTACCCCAGGGCTTCAAGTTCTGCAGTGACAAAGCCACTTCAGCTCAACAGTATCCTGCCTTCTATTTAACATTCAGGCTTATTCAGCATTCACAAAAGTAGGAATTTCAGTGCCTGGGGACTAAGAATGCTCAGAATAAACCTTATAAACACTCACCATATTGAATTCAGCAGTAAACATGCAATGTGGCTGTATTCATTTAAAAAGTACAGTTAGGGAAGGCGGTGCTGCTTACTGATAGTAAAGAGAACTGTGAGTGAGGGTGGAGAAGGTCAATCTTTTACTATTTAATCTATTTCATATTTGAGCAAGAAATTAAAGAACTGCATTCACTGACCTCTTGAGCATTAGGAAATTAAAAATGTGCTTTCTACCCCTTTAAAAACATATTTTTCTGCCAAGTTAAAGACTATGCTGAGAAAGACATTTTCTCCAGCCTTCCTGTTGTAGCTGTCGCACGATACAGCAAAGAATGCAAGGTTTGTAGGTACTGAAAAAGAGCAAGTGATCAGGAAGTTATCTCCAAATCAGTCATTACTTAAAATCTCTATATTTACTGGAAGGGGAAAATCCTGGGGCTGTGTTTCAGCAGTGGTGAAAGATAATGTCAAGGAATCTTTCAAAGCCAGATGAATAAACAGCTTTAGAAGTGGAAACCGGAACACAGGACTGTTCTCTCTCACCTTTATGAAATTATAGTCTTGGCTGTGAATTCCCTTATGAGAAGTGGAGCATACCTGGTAAATGCGTGGACTTACTGCTGAACTCATGTTTAGGGCAATAACACAGGCAGGGAGAAAAAGATGTGGTTTGGAATGGTTTCAGGTGTAGAAGGACTTACATACAAAGTAATTACATAACACGTGTCTCAGTTCCTGGCAAATAAACTAGCACTATTCAAGTATTGTTGGTACATCCTGTACAGATGGGCAAATCATCTTTTACAAAGGTATGAATCATCCAGCTGACAGTGTACAGTCTGAAATCTAACAAGTGTTTCTTATCAGAGAATCCCAGAGCTGGAAATAGCTCTGGTAGTCAGCATTTCAGATGCACCCGTTCCTGAACCTGAAGTTTTTCCACTCAGTATGTAGATGCTGTGAAAACATGCCTGTACCACCTTTTCTACTTTATGGTGATTTTTGGTGTTTAGTTCAGACTTATGAAATATACACCCAAAGGTAATGCCTAAAATTAGTGCTATTTTGAAGTGGCTCTTCCCATGTTTAAGACCCTCAGAGGTTCTGCATGTTGCTAACTATTGCAATCTCTTTTTTCCCTGTATTTCCTATTGCCTCGGGAAAAGATATTTAAATGGTATTTTTATTGGTATGACTGCGGTTGATATGGATATTGAAAAAGAAAAATCATAATCTGAATTTGTGACAGGAAGATTATTGAAGTTCTATTAAAAGAAGCCCCTGAAAATATGTCCAAAATGTCTAAAAAAATACTGAGCTTCATAAATTATACTCAAGGGAAGATTAGAAAGTATTCTTCTTTTTCAGAAAGTATACAGCAAAACCAGTTCTGCAATTGTAAAACAAAATGTCACGTTTGTGAAGCTCAAGGGCAGCCTTGACTGCAGTGGCCATGAAATGGTGAGGCATCGAGGTCCCCAAGATCCTTAGGGCAGCGAGGAGAGTGCACAGTAAGCTCGTTACCCCGGACTTCAGGAGAGCGGACTTTGGCCTCTTCAAGGATCTGCTTGGTAGGGTACTATGGGATAAAGAACTGGAGGGAGGAGGGGCCCAAGAAAACTGGTTAATATTCAAGCACCACCTCCTCCAAGATCAGGAGTGATGCATACTGACAAAGAGGAAGTCAGGCAAAAAAACCAAGAGGCCTGCGTGGATGAACAAGGAGCTCCTGGACAAACTCCAGGGATCAGCTTAGGAAAGCTAAAGCCCAGATAGAGTTAAATCTGGCCAGGGCTGTCAGGGGCAACAAGAAAAGCTTCTATAGCTATGTCGGTGATAAAAGGATGACTAGGGAAAATGTGGGCCCTCTCCGGAAGGAAACGGGAAACCTGGTCATCTGGGATATGGAGAAGGCTGAGGTACTCAATGACTTTTTTGCTTCAGTCTTCACTGCCAAGCACTCTAGATGCATCCCTCAAGTCACAGAAGACAAAGGCAGGGACCAGGAATATGAGAAACCGCCCACTGTAGCAGAAGACCAGGTTTGAGACCATGTAAGGAACCCGAAGGTACACAAGCCCATGGGACCTTATGAAATTCGTCTGTGGGTCCTGAGGGAACTGGGAAATGAAGTTGCTAAGCCACTATCAATTACATTTGAGAAGTCATGGCAATCGGGTGAAGATGTCACTGACTGGAAAAGGGGAAACAATTTTCAAAAAGAGGAAAAAAGGAAGATCTGGTGAACCACAAGCTCGTCAGTCTCATTTCTATGCCCAGCAAGATCATGGAGCAGATCCTCCTGGAAACTCTGCTAAGGCACATGGAAGAGAATGAGGTGATTGGTGACAGCCAACATTGTGCCTGACAAATTTGGTGGCCTTCTATGACGGCGTTACAACATTGGTGGATAAGGGAAGAGCAACTGCATCTACCTGGACTTGTGCAAAGCATTTAGCACCATTCTACATGACATCCTGATCTCTAAATTGGAGAGACACGGATCTGATGAATGGACCACTCGCTGGATAAGAAATTGGTTGGCAGGCTACACTCAAAGAGTTGCAGTCAACGGCTCTATATCCAAGTGGCGAGCAGTGACGAGTGGTGTTCCTCAAGGGTCAGTACTGGGACCACTGCTGTTTAACATCTTTGTTGGTGACATGGACAGTGGGATTGAATGCACCCTCAGCAAGTTTGCCAATGACACCAAGCTGCGTGGTACGGTCAACACACTAGAGGGGAGGGATGCCATCCAGAGGGACCTAGACAGGCTTGAGAAGTGGGACTGTGTGAACCTCATGAAGTTCAACAAGGCCAAGTGCAAGGTCCTGCACATGGGCCAGGGTAATCGCATGCACAAATACAGGCTGGGAGGAGAATGGATTGAGAGCAGCCCTGAGGAGAAGGACGTGGGGTGTTGGTAGATGAGAAGCTCAACATGAGCCGGCAATGTGTGCTCGCAGCTCAGAAGGCCAACCGTATCCTGGGCTGTATCAAAAGAAGCACGGCCAGCAGGTTGAAGGAGGTGATTCTGACACTGTAGTCTCGTGTGACCTTGCCTGGAGTACTGCATCCAGCTCTGGAGCCCCCAAAATAAGAAGGACATGGACCTGTTTGAGTGGCTCCAGAGGAGGGCCATGAAGATGATCAGAGTGGTGGAGCCCCTCTGCTATGAAGACAGGCTGAAAGAGTTGGGGTTGTTCAGCCTGGAGAAGAGAAGGCTCTGGAGAGACCTTATAGCAGCCTTTCAGTATGTAAAGAGGGCCTACAGGAAAGATGGGGAGGGACTCTTTATTAAGGAATACAATGATAGGACAAGGGGTAACAGTTTTAAACTTAAAGAGGGGAGATTTAGATTAGTTATTAGGAAGAAATTCTTTATTGTCAGGGTGGTGAGGCACTGGAACAAATTTCCTGAGGAGGTTGTGGATGCCCCATCCCTGGAAGTGTTCAAGGCCAGGTTGTATGGGGCTTTGAGCAACCTGGTCTAGTGGAAGATGTCCCTGGCAGGGGGGTTGGAACTAGATGATCTTGAAGGTCCATTCCAACTCTAACCATTCTATGACTCTATGATTTCTCTTCAGGCTAATCATTCAGGGTGAAACTTAATGTTTTGATTCAGATTTTAGTGATGTGAATGACATAGAGCTATGGCCTTTTGTCAGATGTCATGGAATCATAAACACTAGGGCTAGAAGTGACCTCAAGAGCTTATCTTGTCCATCAGCCTGTCCTAAGCCCAGTTAAAACATCTTTCCCTCTTTCCAACAAGATTTTTCTAATGAATTCCTAAATATCTTTGATAAGAGACACTTATTCAGTGTCTCTGAAATCGAACAACAAGTACCAGAGTATTCTCAATTTTTCTCCGGCTTGCTTGTTGCTCTGAGAATGAACGCAAACTTCAATTTACCAGCTGACTTCACTGGATCCTCAACAAAGTGTAGGTTTCTGTGGCACAGATAAGAGCTTGATTGAGGGGTTTATGGAAAGAGAGATTTGAATCCCATCACAATCAACAGTTCTTTAAACCCCAAGGAGTTCTGCTGATATCAGTGAGGATATCCATGGAACATATGTGTTATCCAATATAAAAAAGGGGACCATGAATCTGTCCCTTTGATAAAATTGACAGGGCAAGAAGATTCTTTCGGACTTACGGACTTAAGGACTTAAGTCTTATGGACTTTGAATAAGCCATATCTCATTCTGCATGATATTGTTAACAGCAAATGAGGTATTTGCCAAAATAATAAAAATGGTATTTATGTTATCGTAATTGCATTCTGATACAGACACAAGGGTCTAATTTCCTGTAGTAGTGGAAATATAGTACCTCTACTACAAAACAAATGTATGTTTCGTGATGGCATTTCTTGTTTAAATGGATGAAAAATCATAATTCAGTTTTTGATGTAGTTTTGCAGTCAACCACTTGCTTTGCATGATTGGGGTGACAGATGCACTTTATTGTAGCAGCAAAACCACTTTGTAGCACATTTTGTAAAATGGTACAATGGGCCTGGATCTTGGCCAACATCAATAATGGAATAATAAACTTATACAAGTAGCAGGGAATTGCAGTTGTTTTAATGAAAAAACCACTTCTCATAGCTGTTTTGAGGTTATTCTGTTCAACAGTTGCTGTTGGGTCACAGGACTTTTAGAAAAGACTCTCAAACATTTTTGTTTGAGAGAAGAAAGAAGGAACACATGAAAAAAGATTCTGAAAGAGTCCCACAGCACAAAACACACCATGTCATGCACTGCTGCCAGAGAAAGAAGTGGATCGTTACTGAGACACCACTCATAGGAGCAAGTCTTTTTGTACAGCCCTGTAAACCGAGCAACCCTGTCAAAAAATTGTTCCCCAGTCCTATTGGAAGTCAGACAGGAAAACAGCCTGATCTACACAGTAGGGTTTTCTGGCATTAATGCTGTCCTCATGCACATTGCTTACTCACCTCATCAGCAGAGATTTATCTACACAGCTTTCTTGATTCATTGTTGCTAGCCTGAATGGGACAAACCTAGGAAAAAAGCAGCATCCCTCACTGGAGTTCCATGAAAAATGTCAGTGTATGTCAGACTATTAAGACAGGTTGGTATTGATGTGATTTCTCTTCTTGACAGTTGATCAAATGCTCACCTACCAGAAATCACTGCCTCTCATAGCTGCTTCTTTGAAGAGAACCTGCAATGTAAGGCTCTTGAAATGTGATTTTGTTTGAGATACATTAGGTTTTTTGGGTTTGTTTTTACTCAGTGAATAAGTAGGCAGAAGACACTTGTTGAAAATGAAATAGACTGATGAATGCAATCCAGATGACGTAATTGAAATTATAACTGTGAACAGAGGCAATGTCCAACCAGAATAATGTTTTCTTACTGAGAAAACTTGAATACACAAGAGAAGAGCGCAACATCATTTTAACACAGGTTGCTGTCCTTCCTGTTTCTTTAACAGTTTGTGCACACCATCATTTCTTACACATAAACTTGGATAGGAAGAGAGTGATAAGAGAATGCAACTCTTGAACACATTTCTTATCTTTCATAACCACTCTGCCATTTATTTCTTAGGTCAAACTGTGTACTTTTTTTCAGAAGAAATTCATATCCGAGTTGACACAACTCAAAATCCAGCAAAAACATTAGAAAAACAACTATTGACTTCACTTTTGACTTTAAAGGGTCTCTGGCTCCATTTTTAGGCAACTATAAATAACTGTCTGGAACATGGAAGGAGAATAAATCATATAAATATATATATATTTTTAAAAGCAACGAAAAGATGTAAATTGCTCTATCTTGTACAGGTTATAATACTATTTTAGAAAGTTTCATTTGTAGCTTTTTTCACCTTATGGACCCATATCAAACTAAGAAACCGTGTAACAAAAAGTAGGATGTAATAGTGACTCAAGATATAGACACATTTAAGATCTGATGGATAGTGATTTTAAATACGATTGTTGCATATCTCCAATTAATAAGCTTATGTTCCAAATGCAGAGGTATAAGAAATATTGACATGTGGCAATTTTTCCCATAAGAATAGCCCAGCACTGGAGCAGGTTGGCCAGAGAGGTTGGGTCTGACCCCACAGCTGACCCTCGTTTGAGGTTGGGCTAGATACCCTTCCAGCCTGAAAGAGTCTGTGACTCTGATTGTAAATCGAGTGACCACTCGGAGCTGACAGAATGGTCACCATTGACTATCAGTTGTCTTAATTGTGACTATGTGATTAGAAACACAAGTTGTTCCCGGACTTACAGAAAGTATAATGGTTTTAAAGTTAGTCTATTCTCTATTTAATAATGACTCCAGATGTAGTAGTGAGTTTACATGACCCTGCTTGAGCAGGGGAATTGGACCTAATGACCTCAAGATGTCCCTTCCAACCTCAAACATTTTGTGATTCTGTAATTCTGTGATTCTGCTTTTTTTCAAATAAGTGGATGCATTGTATAGTATACCTTTTATGTATTTTACATAATTTTTTAAAATCTGGAATAAACAAGACTGAAAAAGTAAACATATTGCATATTTACTATGCAATTTTGTAATATCTGATGAAGAGAAGATTGTTGAGGGACAAAAACTCATTGTCGTGCTCATAGAATATATATAAGCATTCTTAGGGCTTGACAGGTCCACTTTTCCTCTCACTTCAGCATTTGTGAGCCGGGAACAAAAATACCAAAATCTGTGGAATTTCAAAAGTATAAAACTTTGCCAATAAGAGAATAAGAATTTGTCTTCAAGAAGTACCAGAATACCAACTGCAGTGAGAATCAACTTTCTTTGAATTAGATTATTTCCGCATAAAAGCTTGATATATTGCTCGGATTCAAATAATGCCAACTAAAAGTACATATGAAGAATTATATTATTTTTGTGTTATTTGTAAATGAGATAGAAAATGAAGATATTCTGTATCAGAGACTGAAGAATAGCAAAATACATAAAAGGATCCATGTCCATGGCCTTGGCATTTGCAATTTTTATTTTAAAACAGCAACTCACTACTCAATCTTTTTTTTTCTCTTAAATCTTTCTCCAAGATGTCCCATTATGTTCCAAACTTCTCGTCCTCCACGTAAGTCAACAAAGTTAATACTATTAATGACTCTTAAGTTAACTTTGAATATATAAGCATACTTAAGTTAATGAACATGTTTGTTTAAATACTCAGAAAAGCCACAGTCAGAGAATTGCCTCTTTTGGAGGAAAACAGGATGAGAAGGGTGAGTTTGGACTGCAGTCATGCAGACATACGTATGTCCTATTGGTCTTACATTAGCATCGGTCTTTAATAGCACTGTTCCTTCTCTGTTAATCACAGTTCATCATATCCCTTATCCTTCCTTATGCAAAGCATATTTTTTTAAGTTTTTATCCTCCACTGAAGACTCTTATCCATGCTTGTTTCCTTATGATTTGTTTCTTCTTAAATGTGAGTGAAAGACAACCAGATAATCTTGCAGATGAAGTTTTACGTGTACTTTGTATATGAATACTTAATGCACCTTAAGACTACATTTCTACGTTTACTTTTTAACAGCGATGTCATGTTGGTCATTCATAATCATCCTGACTTAATAGCATGCTCAGATCTATTTACTCCTCACTTATTTCCAGTGGATGAATACCCAATTTAGATGAGGAATTAGTGTTAGAGTTGTCATTTAAAATCTCAGACTGATCACAGAATCACAAAATCACAGAATGGTCAGGGTTGGAAGGGACCTCTGGAGATCATCTAGTCCAACCCCCTGCCACAGCAGGGACACCTACAGTAGGTTGCACAGGACGGCGTCCAGGTGGGTTTTCAATGTTTGCAGTGTGGGAGACTCCACAACCCCTCTGGGCAGCCTGTGCCAGTGCTCTGCCGCCCTCAAAGGAAAGAAGTTCCTCCTCATGTTTAGATGGAACTTCCTATGCTCAAGTTTGTGCCTGTTACCTCTTGTCCTATCACTGGACACCACTGAAGAAAGGCTGTTCCCATCTACCTGGCACCCTCCCTTTAAGTATTTATAAGCATTGATAAGATCCCATCTGAGTCTTCTTTTCTCTAAACTAAAAAGATCCAAGTCCCTCAGCCTTTCCTCATAAGAAAGATGCTCCAATCCCCTAATCATCTTGGTAGCCCTTTGCTGGACCCTCTCCAGCAATTCCCTGTCCTTCTTGAACAGGGAACCCAGAACTGGACACAGTACTCCAGATGCGGCCTCACCAAGGCAGAGTAGAGGGGGAGGATGACCTCCCTCGACAGCACCTCTGATTTTGTCTTCATTGTTCAGTCAACAGAAAACTTAATCAGCATCTTTGGTGAGCAGAGAAACACAATTAAAAGCTGCTTCATTGGAAAGACTTTTTACTCAGCTCTACAGTTGATTGTTATTTCAGAATATTTCATGAGCTTGTTTTCTAAGTCTGCAGAGTTCAGTTACATGTGTTTTCATGGTATCCACATACATTTTCATTTTTATAGAAGTCCACAAAAAGATCAAGTAAGGTTATGTCATTGTTTCTATTCTTTCCTGTCCTCCCACAGGCTAGGCTTCCTGAAATGCAGATAACTTGTCTGTCATTTCAGACTGTTTGAATCTCACCTCTTCAGAGACAAATTGAGCATATTTAACTTATCAAAGATATCACCCAGATCTGTCTGAATACACAGTCATTGCTGGTCAGACCACAGTGCCTGCACTGTGTTGCCTTCCTGAAATAAAAAGACTTAATGTCTGAATTTTTATATTCAGCTCAAAATGTTTCTGTGCGATAGCCATCTTACTTCAGCAACGAGGAGCAGTGCTGATGCTTAGAACACTCAGTCACAATGTTTTGTGCCTTTGGCTTGATAAATTCATTCATTTTATTGACCTGATAAGGGCAATAACTTGCATTCAATTCAGAGGACCATTTCTGTACATTTTGCAACCCTTTTTGGATAGGACAGTATTTATTTCATGTGAGACCTGGAAGCTCCAAGCCTGTCTGTGAGGGCACTCTTTTTGCTAAACGCAGTCCCATCACCACCAAAATCTCTGAATAATTGCGCCTTGTGAATGATGTTTTTTCTTTACATTATTCTCAAGGATTGTTGCTTTATTTTTTAAAATATATTCAGTATTTTTATTTACTATTTGATATTTAATATTTAGCATTTAGTATTTAGTTATTGGTATCTTTAGTGTTTGCAGAGATGGATCAGCACAGCACAAAACTCTTCTGAAAAAGCATTAGCTTTTAAATAAAAAGCAGTTACTTCTGCCTTTTGAACAACATCAGAAGAAACCTCATGTTTGCTCGAATTTTTGATTTTTTTATCATTTGGTCTTTTTTTTTTCTTAAATCATTTTGATTGGTGATATAACATGTTTGGAGCTGTTCTGTAATGATTTCTGAGCGTTCAGGTCAGGTTACTGGAAGTCTCTGAGCCTTCACATTTAAAGGCAGAGCTGTGAGGTTTTGTGATTTGCTCTCGTTACCTTCTGGCCTCAAGAGGGCTCCCAGTTACCTTGCAGCGTCCTTGGGACTGGGCAAGGAGACGGCAGCCTGGCACAGATAGAGGATCTTTACAACCATGCTCAGATGCTCAGGAAATGTTTCCCATGTGTGGAAGACCTAATACCAAACTGCTAACTTGGTGTCTCCCGCTCCCAGAGCATGGTATTGTGGGAATTCACATAAAAGCAAATACTAATATTTCACCCCAGTTTATAATCCAGAAGGAGATTGGAGAAATTCCTTAAAGAATTTGTTCCATTCTTGTGCTTGGAAGACTCCAGCAATGTATTTAAAGTGCTACTGTAATAATCGATTCAGTCAGTATATTGAACTGATTACTGATACATTTTCTCAATGATTGTGTTTGCTTAGTAGATCAGGAGATTCTTTCCTTTTTAAAGACACAAAAAGAATGGTTCAAGCTAAGCCAGAGCATAGAAAACAGGAGAGACTTGGGTACCATTGCCTGTGAAAATGCTGAGCTGAGAAACTGCTCTGAAGCAGGACAGGAAAATTTCCTGGCATGCAGGAGATCAAAAGAACTTTCCTGCAGGTCTAAAAATGAACACTTGCTCCGTGGAGAGTAATTATCTTGGAACAACCAGCTGAGACACCGGACCTTGTGGGACCAGGAGAACTTAGAACTAGATTCATTATCATCAGGAGATCAAAAGATTTTAAGATAGATGAGCATGCCAGCTGCTCTTTCAAGAAATGCTGTCCCTTTGTTACAATAGCTTAATATTTCCATTTTAAGAAGGCTGCTATGTATATATGTATGATTGTATCTGAGTCATAAAAAGAAAAACTGCAGGTACCTGAACATAGTCAGACTCACTGAGAAAGTGTAGTGTCCCCAGAAGTATTGTAACCCAGGTCCTAGTTGAGTACAAGAAAGACATCAATAAACCGGAGCAAGTTTGGTCGGGGGCTGGAACACTTGCCCTGTGAGGAGAGGCTGAGGGAGCTGGGCTTGTGGAACCTGGAGTGGGATGGCTCCAGGGGGACCTTAATGCTGTCCTCAACTATCTAATGGAAGGAAATAGAGAAAAAGGTGCCAGCAGACTCTTAGAGGAAAAATGAGAGGTAATGGACGTGAGATGGAAGATGGGAAATTCTGACTCGGTATTAGGGAAAAAAATAAATCACTATGAGTGTGATCAAACACTGGAACCAGTTTCGAGAGAGGATGAGGCACCTCTGCCCTTTAAGATATTCAAAACTCCATTGGATAAGCCCATGAGCAGCTTGCTATAATGGAACCTGCTTTGAGCAAGGGGGTTGGACTAGCTGAAGATCCTTCCAACCTACGTAATTCTGGGGTTGTAACCTGTGGGTTACTATAAAAACAGGGTCGATCATGTGTGGTGGATTTACCTTGGCCGGCTGCAAGACCCCCAGCCTGTTGCTCTCTCTCTCCCTCACCTCAACAGGACAGGAGCAGAAAATAAGATGGAAAAGCTCATGGGCCAGATAAAGGCAGTTTAATAATCACTACTTCCCATTGGCAGGCAGATGTCCAGCCATTCTCTGGGAAGCAAGGTCTCAGTATGTGTAGTGGTTGCTTGGGAAGAAAAGCACCATAACCACGAATGTACCTGCATCCGCCTCCTTGCCCTCAGCTTTTATTGCTGAGCACAATGTCGTATGGTATGGAACATCCCTTTGGTCAGCTGGGGTCAGCTGTCCTGGCTGCGTCCCCTCCCAGCCTCTTGCCCATGCCCAAGCTACTGATGGGAGGGGGATTTAGAGAGAAAGACCTGATGCTGTGCAGTGCCTGCACACACAAAGCATGGCACCGTATGTGCTACTATGAGGAACGTTAACTCCATCTTAGTCAGAGCCAGTACATCATGGAATGTAACTGGGCATGACACCGACCTGTTGCTTGAAAGGGACATCCACAGGGACACAGGGATAGATCAAGAAGTATGGCTTACCCTGAACTGTGACAATAATGTTTTTCAGATAGTTCTACTTATTTCTATTTCAATAAAATTGATCTGACATTAATACACAGTATTAGGCTTACCTAGGATCTACGTGCATAAGAAAACAACTAAATACTGTGCTCCCCAACTGCTAAGCAACAACTAAAATTTAACAGAAAGAACTTGGGTATGCCGAGGATAAATTACCTGGGGAAAAAAGCCTAAAATTAGCTGATTTTCTTCGCATTTTAGTATTGATTGGACTGCTTGAGTGGTGAAAATTGCAGAACAGAAAATCCAATCAGTGGAATATGGTACTTCTTTTAGTAAGCAAGTATGCTTTGGTGACCAAAGCTTGGGTGCTTTATTTTTCTGCTTCACGGCCTGTTTCCCAGCTTTTAATGCCTAATCCCAAAATGTGCTGTTGAGTGCATTTTGTGACAATTCAGAAGATCTGCCTACCAACAACTTCCGAATAAAAAAATTATGGGCATTGTTTATCTTAATCAAAGTCAGTTTTCTGAGCTTTAAGGTGCACCTCCGTAACCCTCTCTGTTGTTCTTCTGCCTCCCTGACAGTTTAGTATTCAGAGAGGTGTACCTGTGCAGCCGGGAACAGAGGATTGGTTCAAATAGAAAAAGAAGCTGGCACCTGATCAAGAGAACTGATTTAAATGGGTTACCTTGCAACCAGATCACACAGCAGGGGTCTCTGATTATATGTTGGATCTCTCCACTATGTCCTGAGGAATGGAGGCAGAAAGTAGGAAAAAAACCAAAGTAATATATTTGAGGGGCATTTTCACTTCCTTACCTGAGGATAGGTGAGCCAATATCTGATGAAGAAGGAACTCTGCCTTCCTGAATACAGATTTATTCTTAATGAACAGGGGATGGAGGGTAAGGGACACAATCAATAACGAGTCTGTGGGTTTCATTAGGTTCTTTGCTAAACAGCGTTACCACAAAAAGAACAGTAACCCTTAAGGAAACATTTAAAGAAAAGGAAAAGACATTACAAGCTGTAGAACTGAACTCTCTGTATTACATCGGCTAAGATTCTTGTTCTACTACCCAGGTAGAAGACAATTCCCAGATTTCATTCTTCAGATGGGTAAAATCCAGCCAAAGTTTATTCATGGCTTGTTCATACTAATTTGTTCTGTTGTCATTTTTTTGTTTAGCTTAAATTAGCTCTCCTCTCTCCCTCTCATTTGTCACCCTGATGATTTCACAGACTTTCTGTTTTTTTCTTCCTGAAATAAATGAGTCAAGAATGTCCTTTCCAAACATAAGCTCTCCTTTCAGCTGACCAGTTCTAGCAGGATTTTTCTGCACACAATCCTATCTGAATTCATCTCTCTATAAATGGATGAATGAAATTCTGTATGGTGTATATGAAGGCTCACGGATGCCTTAAACAATGGTAATGAGTCCAAGATCAAAGCAAATCAGCATTGAGAGGCTTTTCAAGGTGCTTAATTTGGGGGACTGAGTAGAAAAATCCCTATCTAATCATAGCAGGAGACATTCTTGGCCTTTCTTGAATCAAATATTTTGGATGAACTTGCAGCGTAAAATTAAAAAAAAATGTATTTTGACACTTGCAATTTCTCAATCAAAATATTTCAGGTGACAAGATTAATGTAATCATAAAAAAAAAATATTTATATCTAGAGTTTCAGTTGCAACACTGTTTGGACCAAGGAAGGAATAAGAAATTGAGGATTGGTAGATGAACGTTTTTTATTGTGTCAGGAAATTTTTTATGAGACAGTATTTTCCCATGCTCTGCATTGTGTGAACTAAAGAGAATTCACATGGGATGTGTAGATTGGTGTCAGTCCACAAACATAAATAATTAGTAAATGTAGTATATCTATATGATTATGAAACATTTAAGTCAAACGTAATTTTTTTTTTTTTTTAAGATAGGTCTATTTATGGATCTTAAGGCTGTGGCAATCACTTTATTCTGTGTTTCTTTTCAGAGTTTACAGAAACAGACCATCAAAAAAACCCAAACTAGAATTTGCTTACTAAAGACTCTTCCATAGTCTTCTACTCTTACTTAGGGATTTCATGAAAAGCTCCTGAAAAAACTTAAAAGTTACATAATCCTAAAAAAATAAGATGCAGAGAAATTAATTAAATATTGTGGAATTAAAATACCGAAGCCTAGCAAAAAAAAAGACCCCAACCAAAAAACCTACACACCAGGAAAGTAGCAGTTAAAATTTTGGAGTAATACTCCAAAACAGCAACCAAATGACGAACCTCCCCCATTTTCTATATTGAGTAGCTGCAATTACCTGTGCTTATGTTCAACTAACAATAACAGAATGGCATTAAGAATAAATAGTCAATCATAAAAATACTAGAAAATGCCCAAGACAGTACTCAGTAGAAATCAAATTTATCCTAGGCGTTGTAATTAGAAAAATCACATTGATCTAGTAGAAATAACAAATAGAATAAAAAACCCACTAGAAAGAATTTAATCACAAATGCTTGAAGTTCTGAAAATGCAAATGACTGAAAACTTCCTTGCGAGAGAAATTATGAAACAACATGAATAAAAAGACTTTTTACCAGCTCACTTACTGTAATGTTGTACAATTTAAGGGCCTAGCTGATGCTGTCAGCATTTCAGTTTTGGTCAGGAGATGCATTATTCGAAGCTGCTCTTTATTTGCAAAAGTTCTTATTAGTCAAATATGATCACTCTGATATGGAAACGGGGTTATTTTTACCTTGACTTTTCCTCTAGAATTCCTCTTTATATTAATGGAAACTTGGGTCAAAGCTCTAAACATAGAGTAAGCATAATTGCTTGCGATCCTTATGATTTGCCACACCTATTGCTATACTATTGCAAAATACCATTATCCCAAATATATTCCAGCAATTTTCCCTATGCTCTTTCAGCGTTACTAACTCGTGATTTTCAGTATGGCTTGTTATAGTAATATTGACAAGTGGCATATAACCACTCAATCAAGCATATCAGGTCCTTTAATTTGTTCTAATTCAGGCATCAGTGAAAGGTGTGAAGCTTTTACATTTGCTCTGCTGAAACTAATGTCCATCACAAAGCAAATTGATTTTCAGTTTCAATACAAATCAAAATTTGATCACATGAAAAAGTGTTGTCAAGTCTGCTAAATTGATAATGAATGAACAAAGCAAAGTGACTGTTGAATACCTACCTGACATTTTCTTTTTCTCTAATGTATAATTTCTAGCCATTCAAAGTAATTTTCTAAAAGATGAAACACCTCAGTCATTTTTTGCATGTCTGCTTTGTTTAATACACCAGGCCTATTTTTTGGTCCTATTTTGTGTTATGGTGCTTCACATAGGCAAAGTAAATGGATTCTTTGGTATAAATATTTCTGATTTGGCAAACAGCCAAATACTAAAGACAAAGCGGAAAGTGTATGGGGAGGAGAGAATGTATGTCCACCAAACTCTGTGTCCCGAATGTGACTGCAGCTTCCATTTTCCCAGAGATATGTAGGTGGATTGCACAGAAATGACTGATAACATTTTTGAACAACAAATAAGACAGCATGATGATTAAGTCTATCTCTATAATTGCTTTCTTTGAGGAAGCTGTAATTCCCCTAATAACACTGATTAAGAAGCATGCCTGCTTTTGTTGTCTTTATATTGTTAGCGATATAAGTAATCTTAAAGAGTTCTACTACAATTACACATAAAGAAAGAAAAATGTCTGGTATTGCTATTTGTTAACGCTTTTCTTTATCTGAAATTCTAGAAGTAATACAAATAGAATAGGGTTAATCAGTTAATCCTTGATACCATAT
The DNA here is from genome assembly GCA_017639485.1 of Pluvialis apricaria. Lineage (NCBI taxonomy): Eukaryota > Metazoa > Chordata > Aves > Charadriiformes > Charadriidae > Pluvialis > Pluvialis apricaria. Next base: position 103,978,918 of record CM030009.1, read on the forward strand.
CTCTAACATCTTCAACACATTCATCTTTTGGGCATATTCTCGATGTCTTGATCTATGCCTGGAGATCTACATTTGTTCTAAAGGGCTTAAAAGCAAGCTGCTAATACCACAGAAATATTTATTTTAGAATGCAATTAATTGCAAACAATTAATTGCAACAAAGAATCTGCAGTGTCGCTGGAGCACTGATCTTTTATGCAGAAACAAAACTATTAAGCTCATTTTATTTAATTAAGGCTACCCTTTGCATGATTTTCTTAGGAAATTTGTACACTGAATCAGTATCTTCATGGCCTTCATGGTTATTGGCCATGCTGTGCTATCTTTTTGTAAGTGCGACTCCCCATTGATTTCTGGGAAAGACAACTTGGGAACAGTGTGCACTGCCTAACAAGCGGTAGGACCCGTAACAGAGTCACCAGTTGCAGAATATCCATCTTACTTTATGTGGTATGAATAAGATACCAAAATCTAGTAGAGTTACATCAAGATAAAGCATGTATAAAATCTGATCCTGGTCCCTGTATGAATTGTATTTATGGTGTTCATCCCCTTGACATCCGCAGATCTAGTTGATTTTCAGATGACAAAATTTCAATCAAATTAATAGAAGTTACATGATTTAACTGCCATCAAATGTAGATCTATATTCACATGCTGATTAATTTACAACTCACATCTTCAATTCAGCTAGTTCTGTCTCTGAGACTTAGGTAAAGTGCTTTGGACTGCTCTTGAAATGTTTTCTTCTCATTTAAAAGATTGCTTTAGATATCCTAGACTAAATCACACCAAAACTGGAAAAGGGTTTAGCCATCTTCCAGCCCTTTCTTTCCTCCATTCTTAGCTGCAATGTAACTGAGAAGCACCTGAAATTCCACGTGTAGTTGCTGAAAATGTTCTGAAGGATGCTTTTACCCATGATACTCAGCAAGCTGTTTGCTGTTGTATTCTCCTAACGTGTGTCAAAAAGCTGGCTCTCAATACAGCCCAAGACAAGGATCATGTCTCTCAGCTCTTGCATAAATGATCTAAAATCTAAACTTCTAAATGTAGGGTGGACAGAGCCATCTTAGCAGTGGACTGGAAACAAAGGCAAAAGAAGACTTCATCTTGTCTTTGGAGAGGTAGCTGGCAGTGTTTGCTTTGGAGATAGGATTCCGAATCTGGCTTATAAGTGAATGAAGATACTAGGTTCATATACTTACACTTGGGAAGATATATGGTAGTTGAGATGCACTTATGATTTCCAGTTAGCTGACTGGAAGTGGTCTACCACTCAAAGAGCAAACAACTTTTGGATTCCCCTTTAAGAACTGGACAAATAGAAGGATATACATATGAAGTCTTTCACAAGAAGGCAGGAATTTCCCCCTCCAGCTCTCTGAGACACCCAAATATCAGCCAAATCTAACCCAGAAGCTCTGTAGCCCCCCTAGGAAGGTGCATGGCTTGAACCAGTTCAACCCTGTCTGACTTGAATATGCCCGAACCTTTGGTGGGATCTAGTCTTTAGACTGTATGCAGGTGAAATCTTCTTGTTCCGATAGAAGTTTTCTGTAATTCAGGAAGAGTAGATATTATGTATGTTCCCTTGTGGAGGTCATGTACACACAGGGCTGGGTCAAGGTAAAAGCAAACCCAAAATTACCTGGGCAGCCCTACAGGAGGCAACAAACTGTCTATAACTCCAGTACCAATATCAAAACTCTGGGAAGCACAAAATGCTGCTGGTGCTTCTCCCAGGGAGGGCAGTGACTCCAGGGAAACTTAAAGAAGGAACAGTCTCTCCCACAGGAGCAGTCATTGCTCCTTTTTCTCGTGCCACTGTAAATAGAAGTGCTAAGTCCCATCTCCAACCCGTTTACTTCTCTGTTTTTCTGTGGCAGAAATTTCCTGGCTTTGGGTTAATTTCAACCTCTTCCTATAATGGCATCGTATTCAGTTTTTTTTCAATTTTCTTTCTAAGGTCTCAGGCTGAATTGAAGGCTGACAATCATCTATGAGTGAAAATAAAATCAGTAAATATAGTTTAGTTTTGACCTAAAATCTGGTCATGATCTCCACATTTCAGAAGCCCATTACTATGGACTAGTTGTCTATTGTGACACCATTTTATCAGCTTGAACTGGAAAGGGCAAGAATGATGTCTGCTTGTCAAATCTAAACAGGAGGAAGCTGTTTATGCTGGTTTTGGTACACTTCCTAACTCTAATGTTAGTAGGAAGAGACCTGCTGGTTTGTTGTGAACTTTGACAATGAGCTTATCTACATCTATGTTCAAATTGTTTAAACACAATATGTTAAGTCCATGGATAAGTGTTCTGTGCATGTTTTTGCATGTAGATTTAATGTGTGGACTTTTAATTTCCTTGATCCCTAACGTAACAATGTGTGAAATGGAATCAGCTTAGTTTTTCATTTTAAGTGGATCCTGTAAAGTTTATTTAATTCATCAAGACCTGTGAAGTCCTCAGGAAAAGAAAGAAAATAAAAAGAGTTGGAAAAATTATTCCATTTTTTTTTTTTAACTGAGTAAAAGAAGTACACAGCAATATTATTACTGGAATGGTGGAAGAGAAAAAATGAGAATGTTGGAAAGAAGGCTCTTTAAACAGTTGAAAGCTTGTCAGACAAGATCATCATTTAGGATTTTACAAGGGTGGGTTCTTATGGGACTGTAAATACAGAAATCACAATCTACATCAGCAGAAAAATAAATCCAGTAATAAAACCAACATGATTAGTGGTGCTTGGGAATTTTGGAGTGAATGTTGCTTCAAACCACTCTTAGAAGATGGAATGGAAAGTGATGTGGAAAGAATGAACAGCAAAATGCTGATGGTATGGTCTCTTGAGCAAAGGGCTGACAGGATACTTTATATTCTGTAAGCAAAAGCATAGACCCCTGAAAGCAAAATCCTCTCTTGAGTCCAGAAACATCAGTAGCGTAAATTTACCACAACATCTATAGCAGTTAACTAGATGACTAGTGTGATGTTATTCACAGAGCCTGTAATATTTCATGCATTCCTATAGGTGAGAAATACTCGCTAGCAGCAATGAACTTTTGTTCCACTGCTTTTTAATTAACATTCCTTGAGCCACTTTCCTGGTTCTGATAATATCTGCAATACTCTTTGCACTGCTTTCTATCTACTTCAAACAAACAATACTAGTAATTTTTCTCCCACTTCTATTTAAAGCTATTTTGGTGAGGTCTTTCAGAGTTGTATGATTCCAGAATAGGTCTCATCAACAATGTAGCAGGACTACAAAGAAGATTAGGGGATTGGAGCATCTTTCTTATGAGGAATGACTGAGGCACTTGGGTCTTTTCAGTTTAGAAAAAATAAGACTGAAGGAGGATCTTATCAATACTTATAAATACTTAAAGGAAGGGTGCCAGGTAGATGGGAAGAGTCTTTCTTCAGTGGTGCCCAGTGATAGGACAAGAGGCAATGGGCACAAACTTGAGCATAGGAAGTTCCATCTAAACATGAGGAGGAACTTCTTTCCTTTGAGGGTGGCAGAGCACTGGCACAGGCTGCCCAGAGAGGTTGTGGAGTCTCCCACACTGGAGACATTCAAAACCTGCCTGGACACTGTCCTGTGCAACCTGCTGTAGGTGACCCTGCTGTGGCAGGGAGGTTGGACTAGGTGATCTCTGGAAGACCCTTCCACCCCGACCATTCTGTGATTTTGTGATTCTGTGATCAGTCTGAGATTTTAAAGACACTAAACAAATTAGGCCAAAATGTGCTCCCAATTTATAGACTGGATAATTAACACAGCATAGTGGAGAGAGATAATTTAAATACTGTTGCATTCTGATGTGAAAGGGAAGAGCCAAACTCCTGTACAAGCATCCTAATATTTAATCCTGGAAAGGCAATAAACTGTCCTGTGCCATCTTCTGACACTGTATTTGTTTCCATTCCTTGACAAAGATCACCATTGAAGCAGTCATTGATGGTGTGATGAACGGAGATGAGAATTGTGAGTTGCATTACAAACTGTTTCATGGAGGTTGGTGACTGAAACAATACCAAGCTGAAGTGGTGGATGCTAATCCTCTCAGTAGTTTGTCTTCCCTGAAAATCCAGGCCTGTGACCTAGCTGATATGGGCCATGGTGACAAACCTCTGGCTAAATCACATTAATTTCTTTGCAAGGAAAATACAGTTTTGTGGGAGGTGGGGAAAGGGGAAGTTAGTGCCTCCCCTGTCCTGCTTTATAAAGTCGGGGAACGGCTGGAGTTGTTTCTTGGTCCAGCAGCTTGGATGAGCCTGACAGCTATGACAGCTGTTGCAAAAGAGGGTGAAGGAAGTATTGAGGAGAAGTAGGCTAACAGCGAGAAGGAGGAGATTAGTTCCTATAGCTGAAAGATCAGCTCAATGACAGGTACTGAGGATCTTTACATCTCTATCCAACCTCAACTGTCTTTTTTCTGTGCTGAAATTAGAAGATACTCTTCATTGGTATGGTGATCGTCCTCTTTTTGGACAGAGAGATTGAAAAGCATTGAAAGTGCTCCTAACGTGAGAACTGTGTGGCATTCCGCAGTGATCAGCACAGGCCCTTTCTCTAGGCTAGGTAGTGACATAGGATAAGATGTGAACGATAGTTTCAAGTATGACTGCTGATTGCTCAGTCATACCCACTGCAGTTGACCTTTAAGAACATCAGCTAATTTGGGACCAAAAAGCAATATGTTTCCTTTAAAATTCTCTGTGCCTGATTATTATTATTACCCCAGATTGAACGTTTCTCTCCCTCTGCAGCTGGAATTTTAATTGGATGCTCTGTTCCTGTAACAGCTGCTAAGAAGCTTTACTCTTCCCCTAACTGCTCTATTACTTCTACATAACACCAAATGCAGTTAAATTTTGTTATCTTTGCGTGCTTATTCTTCATCTCACTTTAGTTCATTTAGCATCTTAAGAAATGGATGTAGCCTTAATGTGGTTTAAAAGTGTTGGTGGCTTTCTCAGATTGACAAGCATTGGCATACTGGCATGGTGAAGCTTTGTTTGTAGATGATGCCTAAATGCAGTGAAGACATGCCAACATTCATTCCTCGGCATGTGGAGGCTTGCTCAATTTGTGCAAAGAAAGCAAGTTGCCTTGTACATGTATTTTGTGATACTGTAGGGAAAGCTGGATCTAACAGATGAGGAAGATGACCTATTGATGTTTCACCACCTCAAGCTGTAAATATCTTTCAGAAGTACCACCTGCACATTTCCTCATGTTGAGCTTTATCTCCCCTCGCCTGAAACAGAAGAGTTTCTCCTCTTGGAAGGCCAGCAATATGTACTTTCCAGGCATCCCCTGCTCACATTCAAATTCTGGGATCTAGTCCAGGGATTCATGGTGCGATTTGGAGGCTGGCCAGCACACACATTGTGCTGCGCATTTCCTTATCTGAAGAGGCAGCTAGCAAATGCTGTTATAAGAACAAGCCCCTTTTTTCTCCATTCATTTGATTTTTCGAGTTGCACTGCTCCTGTGTCTCTAAAGCTGATTGGAATGCCTGAGAAAGGACTGTGAATAAGCCAATCACCAATCTGTGCCCTAAATATTGACTTTGGCTGCTAATAGGAGTATTTAGATACAGGAGCAAGTGCTCTTATTGGCTTCCAAAGACAGGATTAGTACATTTACTAGTAAGATGGGGATGACAATCTGCTTCACAGAGAAAATACATCTGGGCTGACCTTATGTGTGCTGGCCCCCTAGGAAAACAAATAATCAAGACCAATGAAATTAAAACGATGATCAATATAGATATTCACTTACTGTTTACAAGTAACTAATACTCCATATGTGCTCAAAAATAATCGCCTGCCTGTAGTCTGTGACACCTGATTGGAAATGGTAGATTAGCACTTTGTTTGCTGGTAGTTTAGGAATGGTACAGCTTAATGGCTGTTCTGTAGACTCTAAGGGTAAAGTATCTTAAAATGAAAACATAATTTATCCATCATCAAATATGGCTTACTGATCTTCTTTTACAACAAAAACCTGTTGCACTATCTATTCATTTTCTCTCTCCTTCTATCTTTTAATACCTAATATTTTTCCATTTCTTTATTATTTGTTTTATGCAGCCTCTCCTTGTTTTAGAGAAGATTTTAGGGCTCAGTAGCTCAAAAGTGACAAGTGATTTTGCCTGCCTTGTATTGTTTGTTTAACCAGAGGTAACTTAAAAACAGTTTTCCAGAACGAACAAGTAATTTCCCATGACATCAAGGTCCTTTGACCACATAAAGTTTGAACAGCCAAATCAGAACACTCTCAAACTCTCTAGTAATTTTTGAGAAAATCATATTCCTTTCTTGACTTTCTCATGTTTTTCCTTTTTCATTTCCTATTGCATCTCTCTGTTCTCCTCCCTTTCTTCCTTGTACTTCTTCTTTCCGTGTCTTATAGGATTCCACTCTAATTCTTATATTTTTCTTTGCACAGTATTTATTTACATACTATTAGGAAGTCTGCATATGATTTTTCAGAAATCTGATTTAATGATCTCAAAACTGTGTTGGCAACAGTAATGCTATTTTGAAAAGGTTAATGATGAAGTATCACCACCACCTACGCTAAGTCTGCTGGTGAAGCCTGAACCCACCCCAGGTTAACAAGAGGTAATTGCAGGTACCCCAGTCCCTGGGAGAAAGAGGCTCTGGCCAGGAACTTAGAACAAGGAAACTCCCAGCAGTGCTTATTCTACACTGTTAAGGAAATAAGGCATAAATGAAAAGAGGTAGAAATGTAGAGTGAGTAAGCAATACCCCTGCGCTTGAAAGTAATCCTGCATTTTGGTCAGCCCTGAAGTGGTCAGGTAGTTGGACAAAATGATCGTTGCAGGTCCTTTCCAACTGAAAATTACTTCTCCTCTTCTCTCTCCTCTCCTCTCCTCTCCTCTCCTCTCCTCTCCTCTCCTCTCCTCTCCTCTCCTCTCCTCTCCTCTCCTCTCCTCTCCTCTCCTCACCTCTCCTCTCCTCTCCTTTCTTCTCTTCAGAGCTCTGAGGTCAGCTGGCTGCTCAGGCCAAAGCACCCTTCAGTAGTTTTGTAAGCGTAACTCCTGTAGAAGCCCCCTGCAAGAAAACCACTTTGTGTGAAGACTGTAGACTGATAAAAGTATCCAGTGACTATTGGTGATGCAGATGCTTTTGTAGATCTTGGCCTGCATCACTGTGGCAAATGAAAGTGAGATGTACTTGAGTAAAATTAAAGCGTAGGGCTTTTCTGAAATTTTAGTTATACACAATAAACTGGGAATCCTGAGGTCTTGTAGTAACTACAGCACTAGGTTGCAAGAAATAGTGAAAGTACTGTATGCTTGAAAAACAGGCTATGAAACTAAAAATTTTAATGGCACATTTAATCATTTCCATACCAGATGTAAATGTGGCATCAATAACGTGTTTTGCTATTTAACTATGTGCTTACTAGGACAAAAAGCAGATCAGAGAAAAAATTTTCATCTCTGATGGAAAGACCTTGTTTTTCTAAATCTGGTTCAGGTAACTGAGCACACAGTAAGGATTATCTGGCTGGATACTGAAGAATCAACTGTGTAGTTCTGTGAAAACAGAAATTTGTTGAGAATTAATTAGGTAAACGGAAGTTAAAACCTTATTATACATAAAAAGATAAAATCCTTATTTGAATGCAAATACATTTTTCGTGTGCAAGTAACGCATGAAGATATGATTTTGTATCCTTTGAATACATCAGAGACAGATTACTTCCTGGATATGTCATACATAAAGATAAAAGAACCTAAAGAAGTCTGAAAGAGAAACCAAGCAATGTAAGAACAGAGTCTCAAGTTAACTGGGCCAATGGACAGATTCTGACTGAACCCAAAATTTGGCACTTTAAAACCTTACACCTTACACCAGTTCACCTGAACAGGGGATGAAGGTGGGGTGCAGGGAGAAAGGGCAGAAATGGGAGTTGAGAAATAAGTGCTTTGGACAGTTACAATGCTGTGACACAACAGCACCTATCTGCAGTTCCTTATGAGAACATTTTCCTGAATAGGGCCCACCAAACTCTGCTTTGAAAAGAGATTTAACCTGTATGTCTGAAAGGTGGCACCTAGGTCACCCCTACATCTATGAATCTCAGAAGGATTTCTTCTTCTTGTTGTGGAGATACACACTCCAGGTGTGGCCTCAGCAGTGCTGAGTAGAGGGGAGGATCCCCTCCCTTGACCTGCTGGCAATACTTTGCCTCCTGCAGCTTTGGACAGCATTCACCTTCTTTGCTGCAAGGTCCCATTGGTGACTCATGTTCAACTTGGTGTCCACCAGGTCCTTTTCTGCCAAACTGCTTTTCAGCTGAGTGGGCCCCAGCATCTACTTGTTCCTGGCATTGTTCCTCCCCAGGTGCAGGACTTTGGACTTCCCTTTCATGAGGCTCCTGTTACCTCATTTCTCCAGCCTGTCAAGGTCCCTCTGGATGGCAGCATGACCCCCTGGCATATCAGACACTCCTCCCAGTTTTGTGCCATCTGCAAACTTGCTGAGGGTATGCTCTGCCCTATCATCCAGAGCACTAATGGAGATATTAAACAAGACTGGACCCAGTATTGACCCCTAGGGTACACTGGTAGTTACTGGCTTCCAACTAGACTTCATGCCACTGGCCACTACTCTCTGGGCCCGGCCATTCAACCAGTTTCCAATCCATATCTCTGTCTGTTTATTCAGCCCATACATCAACAGTTTGTCTATGATGATCTTATGTGAGACAGTGTCACAGGCCTTACTGAAATCCAGGTCAACAATATCCACTGCTCTCCCCTTATCTACCGGGCCAGTCATTTCGTTGTAGAAGTTTATCAAGTTGGTCAAGCATGACTCCTTCTTGGTGAAGCCATGCTGACTACTCATCGTGATTTCTATTTCTGGCTATGGAGGTATTTTGTGTGCTATAAGTGGGGAACAAATCAAGTTCCTGGTGGATTGGTGATTAGATTTCAGTTTTGAGAAGGTAACTTACGGAGAGGATAAGCAGAAGTTCTGGAGGCCCTGTTCTCAGTTGGCTGGGGTATCCCTGCTTCCTGGTCTTCCAGAGGGAGAGTGCACAAAGTTTGTAAGCAGAAGACAAAATTCTGTACTGACCAATAGTGAGGCAACTCCAGTGATGCTACTGCAATCATCCCCAAAGTACATCACAGCTTCTTTAATTAAAGAAAATGTAACAAGCCCTTCCATGTGCACAGTTAAATAGAAATTCACAAAAACAAATGCCTTAATAAGGACATGCAGTTAAAAACCATATTTTTCTTTTTCTTTCCTTGTGTTTGAAGTTTCCATTAAGATTTTCCAAACCAATGACACTACAACATGCAACAGATGACAAGCTGTAATTTCCCCAGTGATGTACAGAATAAATTATCATCAGAAGACAGCTTTGTTAAGCAAAAGCCTTTTCAAACTTTGGGACAGCCAAAGCAACTGGATGGCTTAAGTACTAAAGCTTCAGCTTAAACATCAAACTTGTCATAGAATCACAGAATGGTAAGGGTTGTAAGGGACCTCTGGAGACCCTCTTTTCCAACCCACCTGCTAAAGCAGGGTCACCTAGAGCAGGTTGCACAGGATCATGTCCAGGAAGGTTTTGAATATCTCCAGGCAAGGAGACCCTACAACCTCTTTGGGCAGCCTGTTCCAGTGATCTGGCACCCTCAGAGTAAAGTTTTTCCTCATGTTCAGGTGGAATTTCCTGTGTTCCAGTTTGTGCCCCTTGCCCCTTGTCCTGTTGCTGGGCACCACTGAAAAGAGTCTGACCCCCATCCTCTTGACACCCGCCCTTTAGATATTTATAAGCGTTGATGAGATCCCCTCTCAGTCTTCTCTTCTCCAGGCTAAATAGACCCGGGTCTCTCAGCCTTTCCTCATAAGACAGATGCTCCAGTCCCCTGTTCATCTTCATAGACCTCCTGTGTAAGCATTTTTGCATTGGATAAAAAGAGCATTGATAGTTGCATAGAGTGTTACTTGAAAAGAAAGTTAATGAATTATCTCTCTAACTTCCCAGAGCACAGGAGAGCCAGCAACGGAAGTTCCCTAGATTTCTCTGTTCCATGAGTGGTTCCTATAATTTGTGGAGCCCTCAAAGCCAGGACTTTGGACTAGCTGCATAACTACTTTGATAACATGCAGTTGGCACATAAAAAAATGTAAATCCAAGGAAATTTAAAATATGCAAATCTGATTGTTTTTTTCCTGAACTCATGGGAGATCTTGGCAGAAAATGCAGATCTTACTTACAAGCAATTCGTATTTCTCCCAATAAACCCTGCTACATATCTTCAAAACAATTGACACTTACTATTTTGGAGAAACAGTAAATAAAAACCCTATGGTCTTTCATCTATTCGGTGATGCTGAAAGGTTCTTTCCAGATGAAAGCATGAAACATAGCTCTACTACCATTTTCCTTCAGTACAGAATAACAGAAAACAATAATTTTGCCTTGCTAGCAATATTTTTTTAACTTTGGCATAGATAGAATATACAGATCTTGCTACTTCCTTTTGCAAAATGACATGGAATTAATTTTGGTTGAAAAAAGAAAAAGTCAATGTTAAAATGTTGACATTTCAGAGCTCTGTTTCAAAGTATTTGAATTAACATTATTTACTGTGGGATTTTTCTGAGATTGTATTTAAAAAGGATGAAAATGGTTTAAAATAGCAATCATACTGCTGTTCTATTGAAGATCCAGTTTTTGATAAACACCAAACTACAAGATATTTTTTTTTAAGATTGTAAAGTAACATTTAGAAAAAAATAAGTAAGAGCACAAATCTGGGTAAGATATTTCAATATTTCATGGACAGCTACATAGCTTTAAGGTAAAATTATCTCAAAATTCCATGCAATTCTCAAAGGTGCAGTTTCCCATGAATGCATACTTTAAAAAAGTAGAAACAGAGTCACATATGTCTGCAAAAACTCTGCAGAGCTGAAGAAAAACACTTACTTCCTTTTCCTCTGGATACAAGAATTTGAGGTGAGCAAGGAAGTTCCCACCAGGGAGGAGCATTATTGTAAGGACAGTAGATGAATCGGATGTGATGTATTCCCACTGCCAGTGACACTGCCTCTTGCCTGCAGAGGGATGGGCTTTCCAGGCAATGCAGCATGGAGGTGTGATCTCGCTTCATGTCATTTAAGGCAGTTGGGCTTGCTGTGCACATGCAAATCACCAGCAGAATCGCAGGGTCAAACAAGCGATGTATGCGGGAGGCCTGTGCTTTAAGGTAGTACTCTAAGATGCACTTGAACTGAAGCACTAGCATATTTTTGTTATTCTCCCTCATATGCTGCATCAAAAGAAGTGTGGCCAGCAGGTCAAGGGAGGTGATTCTGCCCCTCTACTCCGCTCTCGTGAGACCCCACCTGGAGTACTGCATCCAGCTGTGGAGTCCCCAACATAAGAAGGACATGGACCTGCTGGAGCGCGTCCAGAGGAGAGCCACGAGGATGATCAGAGGGCTGGAGCACCTCTCCTATGAGGAGAGGCTGAGAGAGTTGGGGCTGTTCAGCCTGGAGAAGAGAAGGCTCCGGGGAGATCTTATTGCAGCCTTCCAGTACCTAAAGGGGGCCTACAGGAGAGCTGGGGAAGGACTTTTTACTAGGGCATGTAGTGATAGGACGAGGGGGAACGGCTTTAAGCTGGAAGAGGGCAGGTTTAGATTAAACATTAGGAAGAAGTTTTTCACTTTAAGGGTGGTGAGGCACTGGAACAGGTTGCCCAGAGAGGTTGTTGAAGCCCCATCCCTGGAGGTGTTCAAGGCCAGGCTGGACGTGGCCTTGGGCAACCTGGTCTAGTGAGAGGTATCCCTGCCTGTGGCAGGGGGGTTGGAACTCGATGATCTTCAAGGTCCCTTCCAACCTAAACCATTCTATGATTCTATGATTCTATGTCAAACATGCCTCCAGATGAAGGAGCATTCCCAACAAATTAACAGACAAGAAAATAAAATCCTTGCTGAAATGAAACGTGGATAGAGAAGACACATCCGTCAGATTAACCTTTGCGTCTAAATCTGGGTTGTAAGACTGAGGTATGAGTCCAGCCTGAGCTTTTACAAAAGAAAACAAAACAAGCTGTAAGAAAGAAAATCTTAAATGTTTCTGTAAGAGCTTAAAGAAGAACCTATTAGCAGCTTTCTAAGATCCAGTGCTTCACCTGATCTGGTTTACTGCATATTCAAAACACCTCGAGACTGTTCTAGGGACAACTTTGGCTCAGCTTAAAGAATGCGCCTCTACTGGGTAACATTTGGCATCAAAAAATAGTCCCAGTACTTCCTTGCAAATTCTCTGGAGGGCAGAGAGGCAAAGCAATCCCTGAGACTTCTAGCTGATGTTTTTCCCTCCTACAAGGAAGAGAGTCTCCAAACTGCAAGTGTTTCCTTTGAAGCTGTGGCTCTTTTACTTTTTCTTTTACTTTGCTGCTCTTTTACAATTTTCTTGGGGAGAAGTGAATTGTATTTCCCAAGGAAAATCAAGGCAACATTAACAACTCAGCTTTCATAAAAGCAGCAGATGGATAGTGCAATGGTCCGTTTACTTTCCACTGGAAGTATGTGTGCACCTGTGTGGACAGGTTTTCTAGAAATAACATAAACATTTTCTGGTACAGGAAGATGCTCTAGTAGGCAACCCACTTTGGATCTCAGGTCTTTTCTCTGTCCAGAAAGAGAGTCAAATACAAGTACTGACTTCATAGACGCCTGAGACGGAGGCTACAAGTATGTTAGTAAACTGAATAACATCTCTGGAGCTGTTGCCGACTAGTATTTATGACCATATCCATTGTCCATGCTATTAAATTGTTTTTACCCATGAAACTATTTTTAACCTCCAGAATATAGTCAATGTATTACCTGCCTTTTGGAAATAGTGTCTGGTCCTGTCAGCTACTGAACAGTTCTCAAGGGTTACTTGGGACAGTGCTGGTCAGCCTGGGCTAGACCATGGCGGTATCTGTCTGGACAATTCAGCAGTAATATATGAATAATTATACTCCATTGGCTGAGCATGTTCCCTGGGATTGTTCAGCTTGTTAGGGTAGACATAGCTTGGGAGTCTAACCTGAAATGAAGAAATAAATTTTAAGATAAACCAAAAGTTTTGATAACAGAGTTGTATATCTCATAACAAGCCCATATTCTGTATGGGTAGTTAGCTTGGAGAAGATAAATCCAAGTCCTGTGAAAGGTGTGATTTCTGAAACAGAATTCAGTGTTAAAGAAATGAAGAAGAAATCACCCATACCTATATACAATCCTATTACTCCGCCCATTCCTCCCCCCTACCCCACCCCCACACCCCCAAAACATATAAGTCCAGGATTTTTAGAGATTTTGACATTTTGAAGTTTTTTCTATTGTGGAGGCAAAGAGTAAAAATTTACTTTAAAAAAGCCCTAAGACAATTTACCTACCACTCCTGTGAAATGTGACATCTTGCCATTCAGAATGTGAAACTCCTGATTTCTTTACATTATGCAATGTTTCTCTGTTAATTCACCCAAATGCTTTCTTTTGTTGTGGTTAATACAAGCTCCAACAATCTATAAAACAAATAGTTGAAGGTCAGATGCTAAAACATTTATCATAATTGAAATCTGTACACTCTCGGTTTTTCTTTTTGAAATATAACCTGTGTTCCTAGATTATCTGTTGTTTTTGTTGTTGCTTTCTCTTTCATTATCTGTTAGCTGAAGTCATTATCTATAATTTAAGAGCAATTAATTTTTATTAAAGTATGATTACGGAAATAATTTTCTTCCTTCTAGTGCAATCTTTGTTAAACTAAACCCAATAAAGAAATACGTACAAAATAAACAAACTAATGAAGAGTAATATTTGTTTTACCAAATATGATAGTATCCGAAGACAAGAACAGAGACACTTGCAGTGTCTCTGCAGTGTCTCTCATTCCACTACTAAGTTGGATACCTACACCACTGCTGATAAAGAGAATCATCTCACTTTCTATTTGCTTTCATTCTTAAAAAAATAATAAAATCCCTTCTTCGATCTTGGAATGCTTCCCTGCTGAGCTGGGATTGATCTTTAAGAAGCACTGATTTTAACTCTTTGCCACCTTGTGCCTATACATGTGCTGAAGAAAGGGACTGGGCAGGACATTTATTGGACTTGGATAGATATCTCTGGGCAGACTTAGCTTCGAGGTTGTGTTTTCAGAATCAAAGCAAACCAACACAACAGCTTACTTTTTCTCTACCTCCTTCTGCATTTCTTGCATTGCTATACCACTTGGTGATCACAGGTTCCAGAACAGGAACACACTGCTGGAAAAGGATCTCTCGTGTCACTGAATCCAGTTTCTGCTATTGTAGTTGACCACATCATAGAATATCCTTCATAGATTTAAAAACCTCTGTTCTCAAACTACTTAGACTATCCCTATGACTTGCATTAGAACTGAATTCTTCTGATTGATAGTCTAAATTTCCTTTGATTTTCTGCCCTGCATTTACTCATGGCTGGTTTATACGTAATTGCTTTTGTGCCAACTAAGGTTTTTAGCTTCAGTAGATCTTCCCTCTCCTTATTGTTTTCCTTTCCTGAGCCCTCATCTTCAGCTAAAATGTCAAATCATTTTCAGTGAGGTTTTCAAGTCTTGGTTAAATAATGTCACGACAGAAAAATATGGAGTTAGTACTTTGAGGAGGACGTTGGATGAGATGACATCCAGAGGTTCAATTCCAGTCCACATTTCTGTCATTTTTGCCTAGAAAAAAAGGTTAAATTTATGTCACTCTTGGGAATACGTTAATTTCTATCTCACCTGCTAAAATTAAATGAAAGACTGCATCTGCACTGGGAAAAAGGACAAATTACTTTTATGTTTAGCTATTATAGATGAATTGTACAAATGCTTTATTTGACCTCTTACTAATCAATACAGGTTACAGAAACTAATAATAGTGCTAAATTAAATAAAGTTTCTTCTTTAGGCATCTATGAAAACCAGAACAATGTCTTGATTTCAAATATGTTATGAAAAAAATTCCAAACCTGTTATTCCTGGATAAAAATAAGAGAAAAGTTAATCCTTTATTTTGAGATTTCAGTACATTTTAGCAATTTAACTAGTTGAAGTTGTAGGTCAACACCAAACTCTTGCTGTAAAGGTCATTTCCTTGAAAAATGTTTAAAAGCCAGGGAAACACTTATACCAGTATCCTTCTTTATACTGAGTGAAGGAAAGTGTGAAATGGCTGGGCCACCTGGGCTGGAGGAAATTTAAAGGTTGGTGGATTCCTGCACTTAAAAATGCCACTGGTGACACGCATGCCTGCGAGTAAAATTTACCTTTAGAAACGTTGGTGAAAAATGAACAAGTCTTGCCCAAGCAAGTTCATTTGGACACCCACGTCTCTGTATTATTCAGAAAGTTTTCATCATTACATAGGTCTTTCCCAAAATGGAAACAGGAGAGAAGAATATGTAATTGTTCCTCAGAACTTTTCTTTTCAGGATTTTCTCAAGAAGTATGTCTAAAGATTATAAATAAGTTATTAGCAAATGTTAAGCTTATGATTAAAGCTGAATTGTACCCTGGGTTTATTGAGTAATTTAAGAACTAGTTTAGAATTTTACCTGGAACAGATGTGCAACTGATTTTATGTGCTAGTAAATTTTTAGTAGCATGTTACAATTCAGAAGGGGTTGGAAGGTGGAATTACTTTAATTTTCCTCCAGGAAACTTACTTGTTTCAGAACCACGGGCAGAATCCTGTCAGCTGAATCCTACCAAGTCCACTGAGCAGGAGTTGCCATGGTTGACACTTCTTGGCTCCTTCAGACACCATTTTGAAGTTAATAGGGGTATGATTAAGAGTTGTCATTAATTCTGTACATCTGCTGCAGTGTAAGGTTTCCCTTGACCTTTTTGTCTGCTATTTCTACTCATCTGCATTGTTTCTGTAGTCCTTGTTCACATCATCATCTTTGATTTGGCTCTTTTTTTACTGGATGACCTTTAATATGGCTCAGAATAGTCTGGGTAAAGTGGCAAAGAAACAGCAATTTCTGAAACATCAAAGCGTATTCCATGCTTCTCCAACGTAAATTCAGCAAAATCTTTGTCATAATGCAATCCTCCTATTTTATAAATAGGTTCTTTTGAATCCTTTGTTATCTTTTAACATGCTTGCAGAGTTCCTTCTTATCCAAGTAACTGTTTTCATCCAGATATAATTTGCTTTCCATCTTGTGCTTGCTTTTATTAGAATATTGTAGCTGAATTTTGCTCCTCAGGCAATATGCTTAAAGTCTGCAGGATCACTTTTATAGGTTTTTTAAAAATAGGTCTCTGTATTTTACTTTAGATTGTTATTTAGAGTGTTTGTGAAACCCCTGCAAATCTTGTGTAAGTTTCAGAAGTTTGTATTTACTGTTATGAAGGATAAACCTAGGATTTGGAGGGAAATGTAAACAAAACCTGAGTGGTGTTCTTAGCACATTTATAAACCTTGGTCTTGGAAAGCTTGTGAAATTACTCACATGCTTGAAGTTAAATGTACACTTAACTCTTTGCGAAGTCCGGGCCAAAATGTGGAATTTACCACAATAGAAAACAACAAAATTATAGGATAACTACAAAAATATCACATAATAATGGCATACAAAATAGTAATAAAAGTGATGAATATCATCCATAATAAGAATTCTTGTATCTGAAATCAAATATATCAAAGTGTCCTAAGGCTTTTGCATTAATCTATGTATGAAGATGTTCTTACATACTTCCATATTAAAAAGTTGTGTTTGCCTGGCCAAACACATTCATCAGTCATCACTTTCTCTTCGAAGGAATGACTGCTGGTTTGGAGAACTGCAAGCTCCCACTCATTTTTATAAGTTAGGCACATTGTACATTGTAAGTTTCTTTTTTCAGGGCCTTGCTGAGAATGTATTGTGCCTCCCAAAAGACACTGTTTGACTTCCCTTTGCAAAACACAGCGACGGGCACTCCAAACATCTCCAAAACGATCAACGCTATTGCAATAATATATGAAATGAGCAACGTCACTATTGTTTGTGAATGAAATGAAAATCCAGCAGCATTTAGATTTAAACAGGTTCTTGCTATCAAATGCAAATCAACCCCAAACATGGTAATCTTGTTTTAAACAGTAAACAACAGGAGGCAAGAGGACTCATGAGAAGCCCTTGAAAAGGAAGCTTTCTGGGTGATTTTATCTATTGTTTTGTGTATCTAATAACTTCAGAAAATAGTGTGCAGCAACACCGTATTTGCAGTTTGTGTGCACTGCTCTCTTTAAGGTCAGTAGGAGGTATATAATCTGTGGGCACAACATGTGTCAGTGGAGCAACTCCCAGTGGTCCTGAAGATAGCTGGAATGCTGGTGTTAGTCTCAAGGGGAACCAGGATTTAGACCAAGGCACTTGAACAAAAACAATAAAACACCTCCCAAGCTGATCTATATGCATTTACATATTCTGCATTTTTTGAAGGTCACAGGTATTTGGTCATGAAAGGAACTGCAAAGTTGTCAACATACGTGTCTCTGGAGGCACTGCAATTATCATTTTTTCTGTGTTAAGTCGCCACTAAATTAAAATATATGAACCTTTTTTAAAGAGAACACGCTAAACTTTAATCCCACGATGTCCAGAGCACACAGTCTCTACTTTTGATGGAGAAGGACTCCTCCAGAGGCTGTTGTTCTGTCCCAACAGGGCCCTGTACTTCAGGGGTGACTGGTAGCAGAAATTGGGGGTTGGAAAGCTTTGTTTAACTGTATGATGGTTACTTGGATAAAGCAAAAGAATTTTAAAATCCATCTGCTTCACTGAATAGTGATGGAGAGTATAGATCAGGTATGTATTAGTATGATTTATTTGATTTCAATATGATTTCTTTAGATCTACACAAGCTTTAGTCACAAACAAGCGCCTTCTTTTTGGAATGGTCCAATATTATTAATTTAACTTCATATCCTGACTGCAGGATCAAGAAAATCCAATATTCATCCAATGCACCTTATTGTATGTGATGTGAGGAGTCCCATGCAAAGTGAATGAGCTAGGAAAAAATGGCTTACCAAAGAGGGCTTCAGTAGTGCCTGAACCACTTATTAGTGGATTTGACCTCATTAACCTTTCTAAGCAGAAGCGTTTTAATCTTTATTCATAAATGAAGGATTAAGAGACAGAAAAAGCAAATGTTTTCATCAAATCTAGGCAGTAATCTTTGGCAGAAGACTGGAACCCCAACTTTTGAAGTCTTAGTTCTGTGCCAGTTTTAGTTGTAAGTGTAGTAGTTGTTGCTAGACTGAGGCAGATCTCATGGACTTCAACTTTTGGTCAGAATGGGCTACCCATCCTAGAAAGTCTGTGGTATAACTTCGTTGTTGGACATCAATGTTCTTTTCTTCCCTGCATACAGGCTTAAATTTGACATCTCTGCTGCTATTTTTTTCCATTCTCTCTACTCTCTGCTTATATACACTCTTTTAGCTTATTTTTCATTCTGCCCAGTCTCTGCTCCAATTTCACCCTATTTTTCATTATTAATTTTACTCTCCATCATCCTATCTGTTCCCACAGGTGAAATGAATGAATACATAAAGTAAAAGCTCCGTAGCACTCAATTCTGAACCAATAACATCTCAGTGACTTTTGAATTATCACAGGCAAAATGAAGACACCTGTCCTTAGTTGTAATTCATTATTCTCTCAGGCATTTGGTGCAAGATATTAAATGTGAACATTTCAATGAATCAGCCTGTTTCCCTTTTGTATATGGTAAATCATTCTTAGAATAAGAAGGAAGGACTAATACCAGTCACTAATCAACTATCAGCTCATTGATGTTTTCATTGATATAAATTAGTATAATAAATCTGAAAAACAGCAGTCACTCAGTTTGAAGTAAAAGTCAATACCATTGCTTAGTGTGAAACAGAAGCTGCAGAAAGCAGTACATGACAGTATTTAACAGTACAAAAATATGTTGCACAGCATTTTGTCTATTACACATCATGTATTTTATCACTTTATGCTGACGATAAATTGCGCATCAGAACCTTCCCCTTTAATACAGGTATACAGAGAGTAATTCCCTTACGTATATGCTGGAGAGTCTGAACTTACTGGTAAACTTACTTCAGACCTTCATGTAGGTAAGAGTACACAACAGGTCTCAGTGTAGACTTCTGACTCGTTCCAGGTCTATATTCTAGTATTCTCCAAAGGCCATACCATGCATCATATACTCCAGAAATTGAAATTTCTATGTCTCTCATTGAAGTACTGTGGAGGCACAGAGCTGCTTAGTTTTTCAGAGTAGTCAAGATCAAGCTGCTTAGATGATCTTATCAGCTTCCAGGCAAAAAGGTAAGTCTCCTGTGAGAGTATTCATGATATTTGCAAATGAAGGCTAAAAAAGGACCAGAAATTCTGGTGAATTTTCCTTCATAGAAATATATATGCATTAAAAAAGAAATCTGAATTAGATTTCTGAGAGAGCGTATATATTTTAATACTAGTATTTATAGTTATATTAATATATTAGGCATTATACATACTCTAAGCATATTCAAATTTCATATCTGTAGTAGCTATGAGGGTAGTTAGTATATGTGGTAGGCATTGGCAGTTGGACTAGATAGTCATTGTAGGTCCCTTCCAATTGAAATAGTCCCATTCCATTCCATTCCATTCCATTCCATTCCATTCCAAGACCTTCAGGATGCAAACACCGTGACCCATTTGAGAACTGTACATCCCACCTGTGAGGGCAGAATCACACCCTGAGGTCCTGCAAACTGTAGGAAATGGGAATATGGCACATCTTGTTCTAATGGACTGTAGCTGTGTGATTGAGAAACTCTGCTGAGAATGCTGAGCCTGCCAGAGAGGGGTTTGTGCTCATGGGCTAAGTTTTATACTCATAAAGTGCTGGCTGCTCCTCTGCAGTTGGCAGAGGTCTGTCAGCATTTCTATGACAAACAGGGATTCTGGTATTAGGCTTAAGCAGCTTTTGGCTTTTGAATGCTTCCTGGCTGAGAAAGGAAAAAAAATGCACAAACGAAAGGAAGCGCAATTCCAATAATGTGTTATATTCACTCACATGATACTGCTGTTGTTTCCTCCCTGAAAAATGTTGAACAGACAGCCATGTCTCTATGGTTTCTGAGTTTTGTCCCATTTCTGAAGGAAATGAAATTGCATTAAACAATGTTTTTCTAACTTACTGATACTAGCAGTTTGAGGTGTTTTGCTGTCCTCTTCACATCGATCTTTTCTAATAGCATGAACAGGTCTAGATGGCATGGACATGTAAACATCAGGGACTACATAAGGACAAACTAAATGCTTCCATTTTGCTTGTACAAGCACTAGTAATGTCAGGATATGGCAAGGAAGACTCTTAAACATAAGCATAAACATACATAAACATAAGCATAAGCATAAGCATAAACAATGGCAGTAATGAGGCAGAAGCAATATCATAGGACGCCCCAATCTTTAGTTAAATGTAACATGACAATAATGCAATTTTGACACCCCACCTTCAAACTGTCTGCCTGTGTTCTTTTATGTTATATGTAGCTTCTGTGCAAAACTTGTAGCAAGGTAATCCCTGTAAACCTTCAAAGTAACTTCCAGGATGAGTGCATCTCATGCTGTTTGCATAGTCATACCACTGAATTCTCAAAAAGTGATAGGCAACCTGAAGTCTGAAATTGGGAATCACTAATTTGGGTACAGCATTGGAACATTAAACAGATAGCCTTGCAGAAGAGGAGGACAGAGTGTAACTTAGTTTCTTACAGTGCTATGTGATATGATAGGAACTATGGACAATTAAACAGGAAGAATGAGTAAGAGAAAGTTATTTCCTCTTACCCTAAAAAAGAAAGATATTTTCTGGGACAGCTGTTCTGTTAACTCAAACTCACAAAGTAGCTGAGACATTGGAACAGCTGAGAAAGAGCTTTATATATTCTTGTGTTCTATTATTTTTGCATTTATTAACTTTGTTTCATCATTTACAATATATGTTTCAGTTAATCACATTCTTTAATCCTTTCTTCTGTCAGTGATAAAGATAACTGAGGGATCTCACACTTGACCCTTCTTTGAGCAGGAAGCAGGACCAAATGACCTCCTGACATCCTATTCAGCCTGAAATATTTTATAATTCTCTGATCCCAGACATCAAGGTATTCAATTTCTGTGCATGTGTCAATCCCAATTCTGAAGAATTAAACACTTTTCAGAAAGAAAGACCTGATTATTCTTTCTCCAAAGATCCCTTTCTTTACTTAGCAGCACGGACAGACTTGAGAAATGCTATTCAAGACACTGAGAAGAAGAAATGTCTGCAGTTTGCCTGTGTTAAAGTCCTGCCATCTTGAATTAGATTAGTCTCCAAGAAAGGTGGTAACAAGCATTTTGTAATTAAAAACATGAAGATGTGTTTTTTAGAGTTTTATATAATTAAATTCTAAAAATGCCTCACAACTGTCTTTCTGTTTATTTTTTGTTGTCCAAAGAGTATGCTTCCTTATGCCTAAATCAGCAAGGTCCAACACCGGAACCCCTAGTTTCAAAACATAATTTTCAGTGTTGCTACCATTTAGCTGACCAGACTAAGAGATTGTAGGTTCAGGGCTGTGTGGGCAGCTGAAGACGGGCAGGTGCCGCACACGAACTGACACTGCTGCACAGCATGGCATCACCTGCAGAGCAAGGGCTGCCCTGCAACAAAGTTCTTGCATTGCTGAATTAGAGGGTTTTAAGAAGAGATTATCTGAAGTCTTTCTGATGACTGAGTAAAGCCAGTCTGAAGCAGCTTACCAAAACTTACAGAGCTGTTTCTCCTCTCTGAAGGACCTGGATATGCAGAAGGAAGCCATGACTTACTATTTGTGTAAAATAAAATCTGAATATTTTGAATTTTTACTCTTATTTTATGTGTGTTCTGCATCCTGTTGTTTATAGTATGTTTTGTCTCCCCTGGGGTAGAAGTATCACTTCTTTTTTTTTTTCTCCATGCTGTTATACATTTGAAACTTCCAGAAATGACCTTTTTAACAGCATGGAAACATGTGGTGAACACACATTGAATGTAATAAACATTTAAATGTTGCACATGATCTACCATGTAAATTCACAAAAGGTATTGACCTAAGACAATTCTCTTATGTCTGAATTTTATTCCTTCATCATATTATCCTTTACTTTTACATCCTTTATTGTTAATTCCTTGCAGAATTCCTATTTATTATTTAAAGTTACATTAGATGAGCTGTCAAAATTTTCTTCAACTAGGCAACTATTTTCATTCAAACAAAATTACTATGCCCCCAATTCTTGCTTTTATCAGCATATTATAGATTTTTTTTTATTAAGAACAAATTATTATTACTTGAAAACCGCCTAATTTATGTGCACAGTAACTTCTTTTTATATCATTTATAATTGTGTGTGCATACCCATATTAACATTATAACATATTACAAATTGATAAATGTGATGCTGTTATGAGATACCACATAAAAATATATTTAATGACCTTTCCATACAGCAGAGAGATACTTTAGCTCATTGCATTTTAGAAGAAGCTAAGTATATTCAGTGTGGCTATTATGGTTTGTAATACCTTACGTTGCAAGTTTTAAAGTCTATCAGAGTTCCCTGTACACAATAGACTTCCTACCGTATGTCAGGTAAATAAAATGTATTTTGAAAACTCCCTAAACACCTACTTTTCAACAGTGGTTATTAAGGTTATTTATGGATATATCTATTCTCAGCATGTGGAATTCATAGCCATAGGAAGTCATAGAATAAAATATCAGAGCTGGATGTGAAAAGTAGCTGGCTCATTTTACGACTAGAGTAATGTTTGTGGGTGGTCTTAACATGGAAAGTCTGGGCAGCTACAAGTGCAAGAGAAGGTTCGTTGCTTGAAGGGAGGAAATTAAAATCCGTCTTGTCATCCTTTGCTGAATGTGATCCCATTTTTCAACACTCTTTTTGAAATGTGACTACCATTGCTGGACAGAGTAATCCATGGGTGCATTTTTAGTACTTGTTAGGGCTCTTCTCTGAATTTATTCCAGATCCATGCTCCTGTTCAGATAACCCCAATTTAGGCATGCCTTGACTGTGTTAGCCCTCCTTGCCAGCATATCATGCTGACAGCATATGTTCCATGTTCACCTAAGTAATTTTCCAGAGAAAATGGCTGTGTATGACTCAGTCACCATCATGATTTTACTTCCTAATATGCATTTATCATCTTAGATCCATAGAAAAGACTTATTCTTATTCTTATGGTCTAGTCAATGATTTTTTTGTCATCATATTTTATTAGCAGTAGTTTTATTACAGGTCGTTGCTAAAGATACCAAATATCATTAAGCCAAAACTGGAGCCTACAAGAAACATGACTTAGCACTTCCAGTTACTTTGGAAAGTCTATTTGTCACCCAGATTCTCCTCCATTAGTATGGGTTTTATTGATTTTATAGTGTGTTATATATAGTGATAAGTTAAATAAAAAAATCTCACAGAAAATCAAATAGTTCAAATTATTCTACTGCATTTCACAGTTGCCTCTTCCAACTGGATTTGCAGTCCCATAAAACTAATGACAAGTCTTAGATCAGTGCAGAGTATTAAACACAGTTGGTCAGATGTAACGTGTTTGCACAGTAAGTTTTCACTTACACACTCACCGGCCCACCCCCAACACATGTACGCATATGTATTTTTTCAAAAGTTTAAGTCACGGATGGAGGTAAAACATTAGTCGTCATAGGCTATCCATCTGATCTACTAGAATGATGCAATATTATTAAAAAAGAGAATGTTTATTCTACTTTTTCTTTAGGTTTACAATTAAATAAAAGGCCTAACATACCTGTGTCCTCCCAATTATTTAAAATTCCAAACTCTGAACATGATAAGATCAGCCTGTCATTCCTCCAGGCTGCAGCACATACTGAAATGCTAACCAGCCCATACCTCAAACCACCAACCTCTCTTCAAAGGTTAGCTGAAGCAGATGGACCTTCCCACATATAACCAGAAATATACATTTTTAATGATGTCTCTCCAAAGCGCACAGTATGAGACTGAATCCTGATATTTAAAAAATAATTATTACTTGCTGCAAATCTGTAGTTTAATAAAATCTTAAAGGCAACAAAAGACAAATAAAAATAATTGAATGGAAGAGCAAAGATCACAAAAGCTAACAAATTAATTGTTACTTCAGGCATGTTTTCCTTGTTGTGATAACACCTATATGAGAAAATGTAGGCATTTAGTGTGAGATAGTCTCCTTGGGAGCTTCCTGTGTGGGCAGCTGCCCCCAGCAGAATGGTGCAGGAGGCATCACCCAGATGTGCTCCATGCTGCAGCAGTTCAGTGCTCAAAACAGCACTGGCCAGATGTCTCCTCCATGCTCTTTGTGACCAAGCTGGAAAACGTTTGCCTCCTCAGGGAACATGAAGGACACAGAAAACCAAGAGCATTACTTATCCCCAGCTTACAGCTGGCCTGTTCTCTGGAGTAGAAACTCCATTTTCTGCTGCTAGCTGAACAGCAGCTGTATCTGCTCTAGATACCCATGATCTTCTGAGCTCTGACAGAGCTCTTTCTTGCTTAAAGTGTCAGTGGTTAGAGCATTTAGCCAGAAAATTGGACAGCAGTCCTAACAAACGTGTATCTTCTTGTTCCCAGAAGAGCTACCTAGCAAATTGCTTGGAGAATACCAGGGGGATAACCCCACACTGATCCTGCTGGGGCTGTGTCGGAAGAAGAACAAATAAGAAACTGCATCACTCTGTCATGGACGCAGGGAAAGAAGGGTTCCCACCATTTCGTAGTAGCCCCCACAGTTTTTTTCTGGTGACCTAGATCCATGTAACATGAAACATGGGGTGGAATAAAGATGTCCCTTTCTCTGACAAATGACTGTCATTACCAAGACACTAGCCAATAAGGCAGTGCTTTCTGCTGGGCTTATTGCTTTTGATGTATTTTAGGAAGGCTTGAAAATGTTCAGTGAGTAGGATTATTTAGGGAAGCGGATAGAGCTTAGGTATCACTATAATAGCATATCATATCTACACTGTTACAGTCTTTGAGTACTTGTGCAAGGTGCATAGGGAATGTCTGTGATTCAAAATGTAGGTGATGAATAATGTAGATGCTGCAAGACTGGCTGGCTACAGCTGGAGATCGCTGGCTTTCTGAAGAGACTTCCTGAAAACACATGACTCACTCTTTTAAGCACCTAAGTGGGCTCTCTGGATCTCATTCATAGGCATAATTTGCAAACCTGAATGATTAAATACAACTCCCTCTGCCTAAATTAGTATTTAGACAGGTTAATTAGACCTGGAATAGTTCCATCCAGTGTCTCTGCAGCTTTTCTTTGGAGTGGAGCAGCAGCTTTGCCTACTCAAAAGGCCAGAAAACTAATTACAGGAAGTATAAGATGGTGCTGTAACATGGCATCCACTCTGACTATGAAGCCCCGATGCTGATGTTTTATTTTAGGCTATAGGATTCAGCCCTAAAGCACTCTAATATGTGCAAATCTGTGAGTGATCTTCCCAGTTGCGCTTAGGTGTCTTGCAGTCATACATGTTTGCAGCACTGAACTCAAGTTCTGGTTTTTGAGGGGCAGTAATTTTGTAATGGGATTCCTTGCTTAATTATTAGTTAGCAGTGATTATTGTTTATTATTTACCTGCATCTGAGTTTCTGTATTAATGTGCTTAGAAATAGGCAAAATGGAGCATGAGCCCCAGCTCTGTTTCAGAAGATGGGAGAAGATAGTGCTGTTTAAATTTATGTTTCAAATTAAAGTAGCTGAAGAAATTGGACATTATTTATTTAATGTATTTTTTTAAATTGTCAACATAAGAAAAATAGTATCTTTGAAAATGAATTGTCCAATTCATAAGTATCCTAAAGTATGAAGAAGTCATAAATTTTCCATATAGAGTAGTAGTATTTTATTAAAAACGCTATCCATAGTCCATACTTGCAGTCAAAGGAGAAAGTAGGGGAGATGAAACATGATGTTATTTTATCTTATTGCTATAAAAAATGCAGCTGAAAAGGAAGAAAGTTGCATTACCAATAGAAAAATCCTATTACCCTCTGTATATTTAAAAGAAAATGTCAGTTTATTTTTCATGCATTTCTCATGAATGCAAACAATACCTGTTTCTTGTTGAGCAGACCTGCTGAGTATAATACTAAAAAAAATCAAAACAAGACTTGTTCACGAGGCTGAATTCCCTCACCTTTCAGGCTCCGAAGGATTCAAGGAAAATCAAAGGTCTGTGTTTCTTATGCCAGAAAGGGGCACATTAACAAGAAACCATTGCAAGCTATTGAGCTGCCATGGAATAATTTTTCCCACTGGTTGTTTTCATGGCAGTGAAAGAGCACGATGCATTAATTAGTTCAAGAGGAACAAGCAAAGCACATTAAATATATTCTCAGTTCCTTTGTTTTCACTTGTAATAGTTCTCAGGAATACAAGTTTCATTGTCCACAGATGTGCTTCTTTTCTTTACACAGTTTAATCCAAGGTCAGTGGCTAATAATGTTAATAACAAGGATGGGACCCCTGACTAGCATGGATAATGAAGACCCTGCAGGATTTGGACTGGATTAAGCAAAAAACAAAAAAGAAGGGGGACTTGAAAGTATCGTTATAGAGTGAGAGCTGTATCCTCATTCTCAGAGCTAGATTTCTTTGTAAGCTTCTGCCCAAGATCTTGGCTTATGGAAATGTCTAGATTCCTCTTCCAAAAAGCTAGGTGGTATTGGTGACTTGTGCTGGGTAATTTTAACTGTCAGTAGACTATTCTGCTTAATGTGAAGAATGTGTTATGGCTATTTTGACAAGTTGTTGAAGCTTTTTGTTCTTAGTGTGGCACGTACTGCATGCGATATTCAGGTTGTGAGTGATACTCTGGGAGCGTGACATCTTTCACGTATCGGATCTAGCTTTCTTTGATTTTAAGATTCTGCACAGCCAAAGTATACATAGACAGACATGTAGAATGACAAATACATAGATGAACGCATGTTATATGTTTAAATATGCATGCATAAAACTCTTTCCACTGAAACCACTCAGACTTTAGACAGCTTTCACAGCTGGAGGTGTGTATTTACATTCCAAAGGTCGTATGTTAATGAGGAGACTCGCACCTCCCACCCCCTCAACTACAGCAACAATTCCTTCTTCTCTTTCTTGCTTAAACATCTAGTATACCCTTGTGCCTTATGCAAGAGTACAGTAACTAGGTGCTTCAGGTTTTGTCAGTATCTTGGGACAGGTCATGAAAACAAGTCCATCCAAACCACAAGTGAGGCCCTTTGCCATGACCAGAGTCTAAAATCTTGCACAATAATTTGATCATTACTGTTTAAGATCTTTTCTAGCTGTATGGACTATTTCACTACTGTGGGTCTGTGGAACTTCGATAATGAAGAGAAGTCTCTGTACTTGAAGAATGATTAAGACTGACCTTGCTGTCTCATGTGCAACCCAGGGGAGCGGAGACTCGCCTGGCTGTAACGGGATGCGGATAAGGACGGAGCCCTGTGTAGGCAGGACAGCCCTGCTTTTCGTCAGCAAAGGCAAAATAAGACACTGTATAGTTCTTTGTTTCTTCGAAAGGCTATCATACCTGATGACTGACCTTTGCTTCATTACCTGTGAAATGCATATTAAAGTTGACATCCCTGCATACGCTAATGAAGATTATAGAGGTCATGCTAAACATATATGACTATAGCACTCGTCTCTTCACCCAAATCATACTACATGTAACCTGGGGGGGGGGGGGCGACCTTGTAATTTTGGGGATAAAAGAAGGAGAAAATGACTGTTAAATAGGGAGAGAAGAATCTCAATATCTGATGGACCAGTCAACAGGCTGTGCTCGCTTCCTCCACCCCAGCCAGGGATGCCTTTCTGGGTAAGCACTGTGCCTTTCACCCTCTGGTGAATGTTACCCCTGGGCTGTTGTATTATTATTATTTTTTCTAGCAATATTAACTTTAATTAGTAGTGCCATTATAGTTAGTGAATTTTTCAACAGCAATCTCAAATCTGTTCTGTAGCTCTCCATAAAATAACTAATTTAGATTTTTGTGAGTCTGACTCAGTGAAAGTCCTTTGCTGGGGCTTTGATAGATAAATCAGTGAAAGTCCTGGGACTCTGAGAGACAAATATCAAAACTACATTCCTTTTAATGTGACAGGATCATGCAATTTAAAAGTCCCTATTTGGTTTGATGGGGCTCATCCAGATGGATTAGGCCAGCATTACTGGGTTATTCAAATGGCCATTTTTCATAAAAAATGTGTTACTTTCTCCACCCAGTACAACACTATACCAGCAAAAAGGCTAGCTCTACATGAGTAGCAGAGTAGCAAAGATCTTGACACTCAGAAACAATCTACGTGCATCTGCATTGTGTTGACTGCCCAATGAATGTGCATAGCCCCTGGAGTGGAGGATGATTAGTCCCGGCACTGTAGCTCCATCTCTTCCAATTCTGAACCCGCCATTCAGAGCCAGCCTGGAGACCTCCATGCATGGACCATGTCCATGTTTAGGACAAGATGTAATGGGCACAAACTTGAACACAGGAAGTTCCATCTTAACATGGGGAGGAACTTCTTTCCTTTGAGGGTGGCAGAGCAGTGGAACAGGCTGCCCAGAGAGGTTATGGAGTCTCCCACAATGGAGATATTCAAAACCCGCCTGGATGCCATCGTGTGCAACCTGCTGTAGGTGTCCCTGCTGTGGCAGGGGGGTTGGACTAGATGATCTCCAGAGGTCCCTTCCAACCCTGACCATTTTGTGATTCTGTGATTCTATGCAGACATATCCAAGGTGTACCGCTACTGCATATGCATTTTTCTGAAACAGAGCTAATAATAGCTATGACTGACAAGGAGAGCATAACCTTTTTACTTCAAGGTAGCCTTTGCTACAGTGATCTATGTCTCTGTGAGTTTGAGATAAAATTGCTATAATATACTCTGTGTGGGTCTATAAGCTGAAATGGAAATGGGAGTGACAACAAAATACAGTTGCCCCACGTAGGTAGTATTTTGTGTTTGTGCAGCATTGATCTCCGGTGACTGCCGATTTGTTTCTGGATGGAGGTCAACTGTAAAGCTCAGGCTGTGTGAGATCCAAGTGCTCCTCTCTGTCATCGTGACATGCTGAACAGTTACTATCAGCTAATGCTCTCATTACTGAAAGGACAGAGCTGCCAGGAGCTCCTGGCCTCATGTCCTTCATGATGGATCCTGGGATTTAAAATTAGTATTTTCTGCCAAGGCTCTGCTCTATTGGCTTTTCAGATTGGAAAGCTTATCTTTTCACCCCTGCTTTTAGGTCACAGAAACACTGAAGTTTGTACAGATTGTGCTGTTTGATATGTGAAATGTTGTATCTCTTAGATATATTTTGTATTGGGCAGCACAGTATTTGAAATGAATGATGACAGCAATTACATCCAGGTGGCTCTAGCTTGTCATGGATACTTATTTGCATTTTTGAATTGAAAAAGCTAAAATAATAATCAAATGCGAATCTTGTAGAAGAGGACTTAACTAGCCTAAGTATGTCCATTTTTCTAGGTTAAACGGACCCACTGATCAAATTCTCATTATGTTCTATCGTCATGATTAGTGTATAAGATAGTGCCTATAATAACCTTATGTTACGTTTTCAGGGGTGATTGTCTGCATGTACATAGGCACATATTCACTCAGTTTTGTGGATTTCTACCTCAGATGGTATATTTATGTAGTGTTTCTCAAGCTTCTTCCAATCAGTCATTGTCGTTCCTTTGTCAAGTTTTTCTTTTTCTGGGGTCATGGTCATTTTGGTAATAAGAAGCTTCTGTCCCCAGATATATGGGAGCACTTCATTATTCAATAACAATCTACATTTTAAAATTATAATGTGTAGGGCAGAGTACCATATATGACATTCTGTTGAGTAGACTCAGTTTTATCAGCTTTTGGAGAAGCATGTGTGTGCATATGAGCAACGGAAGAATTAACTCAAAAGTAAGAAGTGAAAAACTTGTTTCCATGCGTTGCTCACCATGCCATAGAACAGAACATTTACAAAGTCAGATAATACACTAATCTATGTGTGAAAGTTCGTTAGTAATTTAAAATAATCAACTAGAAGTATAAGCTACATGTCATTGGGTCTAAGATTACTGATGTAGGGTCTGTCTTAGAGAAGGAGAATGTGTTATGAAATCTGTGATTCTGCGTTGTTCTAAAAATGTTTATAATTCTCTTATTTGACCATGCATCACATCAGGGAAAAAAAAAAAAAAGTGGAACAGATCAGAAACATTACAATTTATCATGTTTGTCTCTCCCTTTTACAAGCAGGTGTAATAGGACACTATTTTATTCCCTTTATTTACTATCCAAATATTGAAAGCACAACCTACCTTGCTCAGTAACGTCTGCCTTCTATACTCTTTGCATATAACTGTATAAAAAATACATATGGGGACACTGTGATATTGAAGGGCAGTTTATGTCCACTTTCTTATTCCTAAGTATAAATACAACCCAAATTTTCAATAGATAGATAAATATATTGTGCCTGTTACCAGTCTGATGTTGTCTGAAATACCGTTAAATAGGAAAGGTTTGGAACAATTTTCACAGGTGTGGGTAAAATGTCTTACTGATACATGCTTTCTTTTTTTTCACACCTAAAAAGCATGTATTTGCAGTATCAAATGAGAAAAGCATTAACTTGATCCAAGAGAAATAAATTCAGACAGGCTTTTTCAAGGTAGATAAGACCTCAAGAAGGATGTTTTGGAGAGGAGGAATGCGTAAACTGACCAAACTATGTTGTATATTTGTATAAAGATAGAGTAAACTTTCAAATTAATTGGGAGAGCAGAAATGTAAGTCATGAGATAAAACGGCGTGTGACAATTCCAGTTTACTTACTGGAACAATGACAGGGGATTAAATCTGGAATCTTCAAAAGAAATGTGGTAGAAATTGGCAGGGGGGGTTGGAACTCGATGATCTTCAAGGTCCCTTCCAACCTGAACCGTTCTATGATTCTATGATTTTAATTTCAAACATCTGAGTTGGAAAAATGTCTAACTTTGAAATGGTAATAGAAGACAAAGAATTACTCTAATTTTCTGCATCTTTTCTTGGATCTTTACTTTTCCTGGTTGAATTAGGGAGAAATCAAACTAAAATGGAAAGGTGGGCTCATCTGAACATTGCTGAGCATTTCTGAACACTTCTGAGTGTTCTTGCCTATCTAGGCCTGTCTATAGCAAATTGCCAAAGGCCACCACCAGGGCATCCCAGAAACACTAACGTTAGTACTAACTGTGACTTTGACAAGTGCATCTATCACCATTTTTATCATCTTTCCCAGATGAGACTGATCTAAATTTTGGGTTTCCAGGTAACAGTGCAGCTAACTCACAGTACATTACAGATAAATTATAGAAGTATTTCAGCACTTGGGGATTCCTACACAGGCAGATCTTTGCTGACAGATGACAGTTCTGTTTCCTTGTGGATAACAGAGCTGGGCCCCAAACTTCTTGATGTTGAAGTGCTTTGTTGTAGCAGGACCTGAGTAAGAAATTGCTTTCATATATACCAGGAACTATTTAATAGGTATATAATTCAATTGCCTTTCAATGTATAGTTTGATATGTTAGGATCTTTGAATATTTCCTGATTTCAATAAAAGATTTATTCCTTTGTTAACAGCAAAAGTAAATAAGTTTTTCTGTTGACTTGCATGTTGTCAGTGAATCAGTGCTGAGAAAACTGTTAGTGGAGCTACCTAATTGTACATGACAAGTATGCAAAACTAACTTGAATGATAAAGAACATTCCTGGACAACTTCAAATTCTTAGGCCAAATATGTGAAGTATTAAGGTTTGTTAATTGGAAACTCTATTTACTTAATTAAAATACAGTGCCTGTGTGTTAATACAAATGAGAACAGTCAATATGTAGCTAGCAGGCATAAACAAAAGGGGATTACCTACCTGAAAAACACATTTACCTTAATTACAGCACTCAAATTTTGTACGTCTGTTCCTAATGAAAATGAGAGGGCATTATAAAAAGAATTGAGGTTAGCATATTATTCATGAGATACATTAAAAAACTATTCTTCTAACACAGTGACTGTATATTTTCTTTGTCATATTCTCAATGTAAGAAACATTGTTCAAGAAGTGTTATTAGTATTTTATATTATTTAAGCTTTAACTTTGATCTAATTTGCTCATATAATTCCCCTAGTGACTCTCAGGGGACAAAAAAGATTGTCCTGTAATTTGTACTAACGATGTCGATAACAGAAATATCAGTGTTCTAAAAAAGACACACTAATCCAAATATATCCATCTGCAGCTTGGCAATCAGCAGGAAACACCGTGACGTGCGCACCAAAAGAAAGTGAAAGTGAGATCTGTTAAGCTAAATGTCACTTTCAGGAGCACCACCTTAGGAAGTAAAGTGTCTTGGCAGCAGCACATAGGTGTTTTTGACAATGAAATGTTTTTCCAAAGTTGTTTTTTATAAAAAGCTGTTTCTTATGAAAGTGACCATGAACTCTGTCACAGACATGATACCTCTCCTGCTGTGAACAAATATTGGAGCTGGGAACAAGCTGCCCTGCAGTATTTGTGATTCAGCCTGTTTTCTTATCTAGTTGAAAGAGCGTGTCAAATCTTAGGACTACATGTGTTGTCATCCTGCACTCCTTCAAACTAAACGCATTTAACAGCAGTCTTGGTACCAATGAATTACCATGATATGAAAGAAGAAATAAGTGATACACCTGCCACTTGAATTTTGGATGAGAATATCATTCCAACACCAGGTGAAGCAAGGGCATGTATCTGAGAGCTGCAGAAGTAGATTGAAGAGGGGCTAGCAATGCAGTTTCACCTTTCACTGAGGCCACCTGATTTTCAGAAATGCTGCACATAGTACAGGAATGTCACAAGCAAATGGCAGCAGCTGCAGCTTAGTTCTGGCCACTCAACACTGTGGTTCTGCCATGGAAATGTAGGAGTTCAATATTGAGTGCCTTTGATTGAAAATTGCAGACTAAATTAAATTCAAAATTAAATATCCCTTGATCTTTTAAGAGCCATCTCTAATGGTGCCTTTCTGGTACTTTTCTAAAAATTGGCTCAGATAAACTTGAAAACGTGGTCTTTAGAAATGCGTGCATCCAGGCTCAGCCAATGTCTTTCAACTTCATGCTGTCTATACAAAGTAACTGAGATTGCCTTATGGCTGAATAGCAGTAAATACCTTTCCTCTCACCACTGTTCCTTTTTCGCAGGCAGCAGAGTTCTTCCATCCCCTTTCTATTTGAGCCACTTGCTTCCCCTTTTTTTGGCAATTCATAGCCCCTAATTGCTGTGCTGAAGCAAGGGTTTGCTGGCCCCTTTGCAAATCTGCTCACTGGAATCCCTCAGTTTAAAAAAAACCACAACAAATTCAATGGGTGGTGGAATACAAAACAGGGTGTGTGTGGCCCCTTCCCTTCCCTTCCCTTCCCTTCCCTTCCCTTCCCTTCCCTTCCCTTCCCTTCCGTTCCCTTCCCTTCCCTTCCCTTCCCTTCCCTTCCCTTCCCTTCCCTTCCCTTCCCTTCCCTTCCCTTCCCTTCCCTTCCCTTCCCTTCCCTTCCCTTCCCTTCCCTTCCCTTCCCTTCCCTTCCCTTCCCTTCCCTTCCTCCCTTCCCTTCCCTTCCCTTCCCTTCCCTTCCCTTCCCTTCCCCTTCCCTTCCCTTCCCTTCCCTTCCCTTCCCTTCCCTTCCCTTCCCTTCCCTTCCCTTCCCTTCCCTTCCCTTCCCTTCCTTTCCCTTCCCTTCCTTTCCCTTCCCTTCCCTTCCCTTCCCTTCCCTTCCCTTCCCTTCCCTTCCCTTCCCTTCCCTTCCCTTCCCTTCCCTTCCTTCCCTTCCCTTCCCTTCCCTTCCCTTCCCTTCCCTTCCCTTCCCTTCCCTTCCCTTCCCTTCCCTTCCCTTCCCTTCCCTTCCCTTCCCTTCCCTTCCCTTCCCTTCCCTTCCCTTCCCTTCCCCTTTTCCAGATGCTGTATAGAGGGTAAAGCATAACCTTTTCCCTCTTTGCTGAGAATGGGGTGCATTTGTGGTGCCCATTGCCAACTGAGCACCACTGGCATCAGTATGTAATATCATCTGTGATTTGCATCAGCGAGACCAGGAGGAGAAGGGCTTAATGCTACCAGCTGCTGTCAGCCACAGTACACATGTCTACTTTAAACTTCTTTCCAGCGGCAAGGACTTCTTCCCTAAAAGTGAGGCCCTTATTCAAATGGCAGCTACAGGACTGCAGAGCTGTGTTTATTGCAAAGCTTTTAGCTGCATGGAGCTCAGAAGATTTGCAATGGCATCAACGGCTGTTTAAAACAAATCACTGATGGCCTTGTGTCACAAGGTCTATAAATGCACATTAGTCCGTAATTGGTTCACCCATCAGTGTGAACTTTTCACTCACTTGATAAGATAATTACCTCAGGCTTATATTAGTTTATCGCTGCTTTCTCAGAAAACAGCCTGATTATTGCATGCAGGCGTTCATTAAGCAAGCAGCTGCACACAAGGTTTAATTTATTTGCATTTTGGTGCCTCGTCCCCAAAAGCCACCTCCCAAGACCATATGAGGGTTTTTCTGCCCCTCATGTTTCCTCTTTACTAGTGGCCTGCTGCCAACTTCCAGCTGATGACTCTGACCACCCAAGCCCTGCCAGCAGGAGGGATCATGCGAATTCTCCTTAATCTGCTTTTGGCAAAGTTAGTCAGTTTAGCTTAAACCACTTCCATTGACAGGTTAAGTTGACCTGACTGACTTTGCCTGAAGAGGATGAGGGAGGGTTTGCATGATCCTTCCCATGGAAGAGCTGTGGGAAGAATAGTGACCTCTGGCAGAAAGACTGAGAGCTGCAAAGTCTTCATGGGCTATGGCAGTTCGCAAAATGAGTGAATTCGGAACCTAAGTTACATGATGTACAAAAATAATGATTATGCCTAGAAGCATGGTATGAGGAACAGCCTCCATGACCAGGCCTAATAATAGTAAATTAAACAGTGTGAGGCATGGTTTGAGGACTGGCATATGATCATCCATGCTGTTTGCTTGTTAACATGCTCCTTGGCAGTTTTGGTCTGGGCCAACCAACCAGAGGAGCACAGCTTGGAGCTTGGAGACAGTGTAGGTCAATAAGCAGTATGGACAACACCAGCTTTGCAGGAGGATGGAGAGAAGGGTCTAGCTATGTAAGCATGAGCTGTGCCATGCCACTTGCCTTCAGGACAATGGGGAGGATTCACATGGCATAGAAGAGGACATTAACTCACTGCATAAGTAGCCAGGTTCCCTAGGGTGCTCTGCATCCTCCCTGGAAATCAGAGCTATTCTGGGCACTTGGGTTACATACCATGTCTTTCACTTGACTAAATGGGAAGTCTAAAGAAATCACCTAGTTTAAGGCAGTTACGTGTGTAAAATTAGGCTTTGTGAAAGTTCGTTCCTGTCCACACCCCACCCACATTTTTGTATGGGCAAGCTACAAGTTACTTGAATATCTCCAGATTACTTGAATATATTCATCCTTCAAAACATCCTGGGCAACTGGGTCTAAGTAGCCCTATTTGAGCAGGGAGGTTGGACTAGGTGACCTCCAGAGGTCCCTTCCAACCTCAACCATTCTGTGATTCTGTGATACTTAGCCTAATAATGTAAGGGTGTGTGGAAGGAGAGAGTGTCTGCTCCCTTAAGGTCATGTGTTCAAGGACCTTGTTAAATTAGATGATAAGAAAAAGGGGGAAACCCAAAAATCAGCTACAGGAAGGGACTGGCATGAATGAGGTGAATGGGCAGCTCAGTGCTGGTGGCTGGAGTGTGACCGTGGGTCACAGATGATGTGCCTGGTGCCAGCTGCTGGGTGTGGTGACTGTTTGTATCTGCCCTAATCCTAGTGTGTGACGGGTGTATGTATGTCATTCATCAGTAAACTCCAAGCTGGACTTACTGGTGAGTAGGAGGCCCTGGGTCTGGATAGTAGTATCAGGTTGGTGGAGGGTCTGCATGGGTATTTGGGCATACCTGTGGGTGTGGGATGTCTATGGGATGGGTGTGTGAGTGTGTGTGTCTGTTTGCACCAAACACCAAATTGGACCAGCCAGTGAGTTGGGGACCCATGGGGCAGGAGAGTGTCATGTGTGCAGCCACATGAGTCACCTCCTGTCTCTGCAAGCCCAAGAGGAGCAGGGGACAGGGCTCTCTGTTCTTAGCTCTTATGTCAGTCCTATACGTAGGCGCAGTTGAAAGCAATACTCTCTCTGTGGAGCTGCTCACGTCTGTGTCCTGTGTGTGACTCTGGGATACGTGCTCAGCTTCCCTACTGAATGAACCTGCAAGTGGGAAAGCAGCAGTCATGTCCCTCAGCCCAGACAGAGACCCCAGGTCCCCAGGGCACCCATCTGGACTCCAGCGGTTGGACAAGAGGGAGTCCGGGGCCAGGGCTGCTGCAGGTGCTGGCTGCTTCTAACATCCCTTAACAATTTATAATACAACTTGTTGCTTAAACATGGAACTTGGAGCCTATGTATGTGATTTGCATTGGAAGAAATATGAATCATATCAAACTTAATATATTCTGATATTTCGTCTGTTTTTCGGAAATATGTAAGAATTATGTTAATCCTTATTTCTAGGGGAAAAGAATAAAAACATCATACTCAATCCTGTTTTTCAGTCCACACTAAACATGGGGCTGATAAAAACCCGGAGCTTTTCTCTGTGATTCTAAATGAGAATGATTAGCTACAAAATTTTTCCCGCAGAGTTTGAAAATTGGCATTCCCTGTTGTCTTTGAGAGATATATTGAAAATCATTACAAGTTCTCTGCAATTGCTCAGTAGTTTTCTCAAGTTGTTAAAATATACTTCACCCTTGAGCTGCTTCCTGCTCATTGCCTTCTACTTCCAATGCTATCAAAACCCATACACCTTCACAAATGTTCATGACAGTGCTCTGCCTTTCTGGGGTTTGTGCATATCATGATAAATTATATTCTTATAATCCTCTGCCCTCAGTCTTATATTAAATCAGTTTAGCTAGGCTATTTTACTCCCAAGTATTTTGTCCCCTGAAAACTAAGGCTGGGGCTTATCAGATGATCTTGGTAATTAGAAACGAAGCCCATAATAGAAGGACCATTACTGTCTCATTTGGATTTGCTATGTCAGATGATGAGTTAAAATTACAGTAAAATGGCTAATTTGAAGTGCGTAAACATGATACCCAGAACCTAAATTTGGTGCATTTTAAGTTCCTTTTGTTTACAGAAATAAAGCTTCTGCTAGAGGGATTGAGCTGGCTCTTGGCATAAACTCTCAATTTTCTTGATAGTTGTGAATCCCCTTAATCCCTTGCATTCTTTGTAAATGATTTTGCATTACACATTCACTTTCTTTCCATTAGATAAGCTGTTTACACAAGTTGTTGATGAGGATATACTTTTAAATTTATTATTAAGTAAGTTATTTTTGTTTTGATCATTCAGGGCCAGGCCAGGACTTCATAACTTCAATGAATCAAATTAGGATTTATTTAATATAGACTACAGTTCTTCCTTGTAAGTCTTAGAAATACTCAGTACGTCTTAATGTTTGGAAACTACTGTAAGTGCATAATTCACTGCTTTCTCTCATACAGGTGGAGGGGAATATAAAAATTTTCAGTGCAAAAATCTTGTCCCCTTGGAAGTCCAAATAAGCTGTAATTGTACAGTACTGTGACTGTGCCTGCAGGTCATATAACTGAGCATATTTGACAACCAAATTACAAAAATACAAATGTCTCCATAGCTTGAAATAGATTTAAGAGACAACTTTTATAGAAGTGAACAAAAGCTCCAACCCCGTTTACCTTCCCCATTCCAGTGTTTACCTGTTGTTGAGCCACATTTTTGGACCCACCTAGGATGTGGACAGTATCTGAAGCAAGGCTTGGAAGGATTACTGCAGAGTTGCTGATCCAATAGATAAGTTTAGGAGCATATAGACAACCCCCGAGTTGCAGAGATGAGACATAATCTGCTTGCTTCCTCCTATATGTAGGTTCTGGACACAGGGAATGGTATCAGGGTGACAAGAGGGAAGATAGAGCACTCTATCCACTATCTCACAGTAGGTGGAAACCGCCTCATGATAGGGCAGATAGTCAAACTCCATGTAGTTTTGGACCAAACGGAAAGCCCTTGGTAACAAGAGTGTTGCCAGTAGCTCACTGTACAATTTGGGAATGGAAAAGGGAGCAGCTTCTCAACAAGTGGGGATTGCGTTCCAGTTTTGATCTCAAAGGCCCAGCTCACTTTTGACAGACAACCAAAGCACAATGGTGACCTTTGTTCACGTGCTACAAAGAACATACTTCAAAGACACAGCAAGGAAGTGCCATTACAAAATGTCCTTGACACAGACAGAAAAGACCTTCTCTTCTCCTTTTGTTTATCTTCATTTGTATTGCCTGTACTTACCTTTTACAAACTGACTTCTGCATTTACAGATGACTAGGAATGAGCTTGAGGCCCTGCTATCCCTTAAAGTCCTGAAACATAATAATGCCATCCTACAAGACGTGTTCTCCATGCTTATCCTGCTAGAGCACTGCTTGTCAAAGAATGGCTTTAGCCTATGGTATTCCAAATTTTTGCCTTGGAAACTGCACATGGAGAACAATGCTGCGCACTGTGCATTTGTAAAGCCTTACTTATAAGTTCCTTTAAAGGAATTTCTCACAGGGAGAGACTGGTGTTTAGCTGCTGGTCTTAGAGAACCAACTTAAAGGACTTTTGAAGTTGGCAGGAGATATTTCAGGTGAAACCCAGGAATTCAGGATCTGTTTGAAATCCTTGTGTTTTCAGGATAAGGTTACTAAACTCCCATTGCAGGAAGCAAGCAATGTGGCCAAGCTTTACTGGCGCTATGATGGCCCCTATGGGGAACTGCACACGGTTGATGAAGCACAAATTAAGGAAAACAAAGCTACCCCAGCCATTGTCAACCAGAATGCTATAAATTGTCATATAAATTGGTGTGGATGTGACACAAAAGTTTCTGGGATAACTGCTATGCAATGTTGCATTTCTTCCACGATGCAGTAGGGCATAAGCAATATAAATGTGAATCAGTCTGTATCAGTTGGTTCATGGGTCTAGATGGACCTGGATGTGGATGAGAAAGACAAGAGTACTGTACCTAGTGGCAAAGAAAGCATACAAGATATGGCTTTATTTTAAAAGTACACCCTTTTACACAAACAAATGGACACACATGCATTGCAAATAAAAAGAAGATAAAGCAGGTGTAAGCTGTCTGGAATTGTACCTTTGCAGCACTCTGGCAATAAGCAGTTGGGACTGCTGATTTAAGGCATTGGATGAAGCAGATTCAACAGGACTTGACTGTGTGACTACTGATCACATTCCTGCTGAGTTGGTTTTACCATCTGAAATCATGCATAAAATTGAAGCCATTTTGATAATGTAAAACTTGATTTATGATTTAGAGAGAAGATGGTTTGACCTGGGGAGTGGGGGTGGGGGCATGGGGAACAAGCTAAATCAAAGGATTTGAGCAGTTTAGGAAAGGGAAAAAAATATAAAATGAAAATAAATAACCAAAAACTTGTGCACAAGTCCATGGGACCTGATGAGATACATCCGCGGGTCCTGAGGGAACTGGCAGATCAAGTCGCGAAGCCACTAGCCATCATATTTGAGAAGTCGTGGCAGTCTGGCGAGGTTCCTGCCGACTGGAAAAGGGGAAACATAACCCCTATTTTCAAAAAGGGAAACAAGGAAGACCCGGGGAACTACAGGCCAGTCTGTCTCACCTCTGTGCCTGGCAAGATCATGGAGCAGATCCTCCTGGAAACTCTGCTGAGCCACACAGAAAACAAGGAGGTGATTGGCGAGAGCCAACATGGCTTCACCAAGGGCAAGTCATGCCTGACAAATTTGGTGGCCTTCTATGAAGGGGTTACAGTGGCAGTGGACAAGGGAAGATCTGCTGATGTCATCTACCTGGACTTGTGCAAAGCGTTTGACACTGTCCCACACGATATCCTGGTCTCTAAATTGAAGAGACATGGATTCGATAAATGGACCACTCGGTGGATAAAGAACTGGCTGGATGGTCGCACTCAAAGGGTTGCGGTCAACGGCTCGGTGTCCAAGTGGAAAGCAGTGACGAGTGGCGTTCCTCAGGGGTCGGTACTGGGACCCGTACTGTTCAACATCTTTGTTAGCGACATGGACAGTGGGGTAGAGTGCACCCTCAGCAAGTTTGCTGATGATACCAAGCTGTTTGGCGAGGCAGACACGCTGGAGGGGAGGGATGCCATCCAGAGGGACCTGGACAGGCTGGAGAGGTGGGCCCAAGCCAACCTCATGCAGTTCAACAAGGCCAAGTGCAAGGTCCTACATCTGGGTCGGGGCAATCCCAAGCACAAATACAGGCTCGGTGGAGAATGTCTGGAGAGCAGCCCTGTGGAGAAGGACCTGGGGGTGATGATTGATGAGAAGCTCGACATGAGCAAGCAGTGTGCGATCGCAGCCCAGAAGGCCAACCGTATCCTGGGCTGCATCAAAAGAAGTGTGGCCAGCAGGTCAAGGGAGGTGATTCTGCCCCTCTACTCTGCTCTCGTGAGACCCCACCTGGAGTACTGCATCCAGCTGTGGAGTCCCCAACATAAGAAGGACATGGACCTGCTGGAGCGCGTCCAGAGGAGAGCCACGAGGATGATCAGAGGGCTGGAGCACCTCTCCTATGAGGAGAGGCTGAGAGAGTTGGGGCTGTTCAGCCTGGAGAAGAGAAGGCTCCGGGGAGATCTTATTGCGGCCTTCCAGTACCTAAAGGGGGCCTACAGGAGAGCTGGGGAAGGACTTTTTACTAGGGCATGTAGTGATAGGACGAGGGGGAACGGCTTTAAGCTGGAACAGGGCAGGTTTAGATTAAACATTAGGAAGAAGTTTTTCACTTTAAGGGTGGTGAGGCACTGGAACAGGTTGCCCAGAGAGGTTGTTGAAGCCCCATCCCTGGAGGTGTTCAAGGCCAGGCTGGACGTGGCCTTGGGCAACCTGGTCTAGTGAGAGGTATCCCTGCCTGTGGCAGGGGGGTTGGAACTCGATGATCTTCAAGGTCCCTTCCAACCTAAACCATTCTATGATTCTATGAAAAATGAAAATTCTGTGAAAGAAAACTTTATATGAAAGAGAGGGGTTGTCATAGCAAAGATGTAGTCACCACCCAAATACATACTTTGACAAAGAGAAAAAGGGTACAGAAATATATAGTAATAATGAACTACATAAATAAATTTGTGGCTTGCTGTTTACCCAATACATCAGATTTATTGTATTGATATTGAAAGATCCATAGAATGCTCATCTTGGTAAACAACCAAGGGATCTGAAGAAGTTAAATTTCTTGTAGTTGTCAAATACTATTTTTGAACAGTGCATTTCTGTTTTTTTATTGCCCGTACATGGTATTGGCATGGTTTAGGCTGAATCGGCTACTGGGGACGTGGGGGACCCCAGATGGGACCGACAGATGCTGCCCTCTACCCCTCTTCAAAGAGAGAGGCAGAGGAGGGAAAAAGAGACTCATGAGTTTAGAAGGCACTAAACTACTTTAATGAAATATTAATAATAAAATAAAAGGAAATAATTAAATATATACAAAACCATATCAAGCTCCCAAGATGACAATCACGACACTGACTGGCACTGGGGCAGTCCCAGGCTGGACTCAGTGACTGACTGGAACTGGATTCTGGATCTGGATTCAGGATCGGGACCAAAGACAGACGAACAGACAGAGTCCTCCTCAGATGTCAGCCATTGAAGGAAGAGAGAGGGCTCACCCTTTGATCCCTCAGCTTTTATACTGAGCATGAGGCAGATGAGATGGAATACCCCGTTGGTCAGTTTTGGGTCACCTGTCCTGTCTGCTCCTCCCCGCAGGTGGGACCCCACTACGCTTTTCCACTTCCGACCCTCCAAACGGGCAAGTAACAAAGTTGGTTGGCCTTGGGTGTTATAGCAATAAGTATAAGCAAGAGCCTCTCTGCGTACCATGCCTGGGCATCAGCTATAAACACAGGTCTTATCACTCTGAGAGAGCGAACACTGTCTGCACAATATGCTGTTAATTTCAGTAGTTAGAAGAGGCCCAGCTAAGAAGCAAAGTTACTGAACAAAATTGGTCCTGTTTTACCTCAAACCAGGACAGGTATGTAGAGAGGAACCTTGAATCTTAAATGGACTTGAAGTCAAGTGAGCTTGTTTGGATAGTTGTGCAGAAGTTTGTGTCAGTGCAGTGTTGGTCATTTCAGCAGAGACATCAAATGAAGCAGATCTCCAACTCTTGACTCTCAGGATTACTACACAGAAAATGAGTTGTCTCCTTTGAATGTTCTAGTTTGCTTTTGATATAATGAAGCACTAAAAGACAAAAAAAAAGAAAAAATTAGTAATTTCAGAATGGCTATTGCTTAGTGTGAAATGGGGTTGTCATGCAGAATAACAGCACAGGTTAGGAGAACTCAGAGAATGTAACTCTGAGACAGAGGTCATTACAGCAACGTGTTATCCAAGAGGTTGTTGTCAAATGTGTTAATGGCTTGGAGATGGTCTTTAGATGACAGGATGGCACCTTCTTTGGAACACTTTTCTTGAGTTTTCTTCTTACGTAGTTTGTTTTAAGAGATCATTTCTGCGGAAAATAAAATTAAATAAATATTCTACATCCCTCATGGGATGAATGTCAACGTTTGTATTCCTTTTTAGCCAGGTCACACTGTTGTTTTTTCCTCAAGATCATTTTAAATCTTGATTTTTCAAAAATGTTATTTTATATTTATTTTCACATGCTTGTTTTCTCCTGTCCAATGTAATTTTGTTTATAACGTATCATTCAATATGCCTAAATATGAGAAGAAAACCAGCAACATCATTATCCACACTAAGCGCATTTAGAAATGTTCATTTTGCTTACTGATTCTTTGAAGCAAGCCATTTCCTGATTTTTAAGGCTGGCAGAGTCCACAGTTTTAGGTGTTTATCAGTCACAGCATTCCCTCTTATGCCAATAGGCTGTTTCTTTGATCATTTGCTAGAAGTTTCAAAATATCAGGAAAAACAGCCCAGAGGTATTTTGGTTGGATCACAATGCAGACTTAAAAACATCTTAGCTCGTTGCTTATTGGTAGCACTTTACTTCAAGCAAGACGTTCAAAAAACGCTTATCCTGGCAAAGACAGCCAGCTAAATTATGCCTCTGCTTTACTTACAGTGAAATTAAGAGAATATTTCTATAATTTTGCATAATTTAATGTTATCAGGCAGACTTTTAGTACAGAGGCTGCAGAAGTGCAGGAGTGACACCAAGGGATCTATGTTTAAAAAAATATCTTAAACAGACATTTCTCAGTGAGCAACATCATCTCTTAATGAACTGGTTTCCACTAATGGTACAAATTCTGGCTTTTCTACTGTTGTATTGGTATAAATGTACAATGTGCTTTATACAGCATTACAAGTGGTAAGGGGTCAGCCCTTACTAGGAGAGCTACAGTGCAGGCCAGCTGTAAAGGAACACATCCAAGTGTTGAAAAAACTACTAAAAGGAGTAAAGGTTTTTCAGTGAAAGTCTGAGCAGATAGTCTGAGCAGTGTGCCCTGGCAGCCAAGAGGGCAAACCACATCCCGGGATGCATCAAACACAGCATAACCACCCAGTCAAAAGAGGTGATTATGCCATTGTATTCAGTGTTGGTGCAGCCTCACCTTGAAAACTGTGTGCAGTTCTGGGTCCAGCAATTTAAGAGGGATATGAAGGTCCTTGAATGCCCAGAGGAGAGCAACAAAGCTGGTGAAAGAGCTGGAAGAAATGTCCCGTGAGGAGCAGTTAAAGACTTTGGGCTTGTCTAGTTTGCAGAAAAGGAGCTGTAGGGGCAACCTCATTGCTTCCTACATCTTCCTGAGGAGGGGAAGTGGAGAGGAAGGTGCTGAGCTCTTCTTCCCAGTAGCCAGTGATAGGGTATGTGGGAATAGTTCAAAGCCATGCCAGGGGCGGTTTAGACTGGACATTAGGAAGCATTTCTTTACCAAGAGGGTGGTGAAACACTGGAACAGGCTTCCTGTGGTGCCCCAAGCCTGTCAGTGCTTAAAAGGCATTTGGACAATGCCCTTAATGATTTGCTTTAACTTTTGGTCAGCCCTAAATTGGTGACGCAGTTGGACTAGATGAGCATTGTAGGTCCCTTCCAACTGAAATATTCTCTTCTCTTCTCTTCTCTTCTCTTCTCTTCTCTTCTCTTCTCTTCTCTTCGCTTCGCTTCGCTTCGCTTCGCTTCGCTTCGCTTCTCTTCGAGTTTGGCATATAATCTGAAAAATAAGTATCCAACAAATCTCTGTACAGAAATTTATTTTCTCAAATT
The DNA here is from genome assembly GCA_017639485.1 of Pluvialis apricaria. NCBI lineage: Eukaryota > Metazoa > Chordata > Aves > Charadriiformes > Charadriidae > Pluvialis > Pluvialis apricaria. The sequence continues at coordinate 104,023,590 of CM030009.1, forward strand.
ATTCGTCACTGTTAAAATGTAATGTATAATTATTGTTATCACTAATGTTAATAATTCCTGTATGCAGGGATTTTATGCACATTCAAGCATAGCCACAGGAATATCCAATACTAAAGTCTTGATGGGGAAAAAAATCATTCTACAGATTAGATTATATTACAAGTTACAGGAACAAAATACAGTATATAATATGACTGTGATGTAATTATTTGTTACTGTCTAAAATGATGTAAACAGTTCTTACAAAGAATTTGTCTCTGGACTCCTTTCTTAAAGTGTGAGTGTTTTCTGCCAACCATACTACAGGAAGGCAATTTCTGTCCTGTATAGCTGAAGACCAGAAAACTCATTATTTCCACACTGGTTTTACAGGCCGAATCAGGCAAGATTTTTGTAACAAATTCCTACATAAAAGTTTACCTCTTCTTGGGTAATATTTGAAAAAGCAGCTGGGTACTTTTACAGTGCTAATTACTTAATAGACATTATCTTCTGTCATGTATATTTCATAGAATCATAGAATCATAGAATGATTTAGGTTGGAAGGGATCTTCAAGATCATCGAGTTCCAACCCCCCTGCCATGGGCAGGGACACCTCCCACCAGCCCAGGTTGCTCAAAGCCCCATCCAGCCTGGCCTTGAACACCTCCAGGGATGGGGCCTCCACAACTTCTCTGGGCAACCTGTTCCAGTGCCTCACCGCCCTCAGAGTGAAAAATGTCTTCCTAATATCTAATCTAAAACTCCCCTCTTCCAGTTTAAAACCATTACCCCTCATGCTATTGCTACACACCCTGATTATTTTCCCTGTTTCATTTAATTACATGATATTTTCCCACATTATAAGAATGCTTATGGTTTCATTTTAGTCTTATTTTACAATATGTAAAATACCGTGTGCTGTGAGACAGTATCTCTTTCTTTTATGCACTTTGTCTTTAACAGCAGCTGAAGGAAGTATCGGTTTTGGGAAAGGATCTTTTATTAGGCACTGAGCTACCTGTTTCATTGTCATTTTTGCTCCCAAAGGACTGGGCTTGAATGCAGTGAGTATTCCCAAATACAATTACAAAATTATGGCTTCCACTCTAAACATTTGTTTTATGAATTCAATTTAATTCCACATTGGGGCAGAAATTCTAAATCTGGTACAGATGAAAGCTGGGTGTTTGGATCATGATGGAATGAATGTTTTTTTCTCCTAGTAGAGAATAATCTAATTTTGCTCTTCCCAAAGGTCGATAAGATCCCTGACTGGTGAAGATAAAGATAGTTCCTGTCATGTTCTAAGGGTCATTTTCCCTTTTATACCTCCTTTTCCCCAGAGCAAAACAGAAAAGTCCTGGTGTCCTTGCAATGTTTGACTCTACACTGAGTATGAGAATGACAACATAAAGTGATTTTATATATAGAAATATTTTAGTGTAATCCTGAGAAAGAAGATCAGGCATACTGCAGTGTAATGCTGTATTTTAAGAGATGAGGCAATTTCCAACTTGTGCAACTCCAGTCAGTTCCCAGAGATTGTCTAAAAGTCCCATTGAGCCCCATTGCCCGCGGATTTCCCTTAGCCCTAGAATTTAAAAACTCTATGACCAATCTTCCTGCACATTTCTGTTATTTATATTCTACTTTGGTGTTATGGTTTGAAAGACCCATAACAATTTATTGTCATTTAGACAGTCATTCTACCACCCGATGACCCCTTCCCACCCGGGAAAGGGAATCGGGAAAAACAAGGAAACCCGGGAGTTGAAGTATAAACAGATTTAATAGAGTAAGATTAGATAATTTACATTAATAGCGCTAAAGAACCAATATTGATCCCGATACCAATACAGAATATGCAAAGATTATACTCAGCCAATTCTATCAGTAGGAAGCTGTGCACTTCCAGCAGAGGACAGCAAATGTTGGACACTGCGAGCACTTCAGGAGGAAGGGAAGGCTCAGTAGTCTGGCACCGGGGCACGAAGTTCTCAGGATTGCAGCCATCAAGGGAGAGAGAGAACTTCACAGCAAACTTCCTAATTTATAGTGAATGTAATGTTGATAGTATGAAATAATCCCGTTGGCCAGCTTGGGTCAAGTGCCTGGGTCTCGCTCCTCCTCATCCCTGTTCCTGGCAAGCTCGAAAACACTGAGACCTTGAAACCCACACACCATAGCTGGCTGTAAAGTAACTATTTTCTCAAATCCAGACACTAGAGTCCTCTAAAAGTGCAGTCTTCCCAAGTATTAGAAGATAAATTAGTCCTGTGTCACTCAAACCAGGACATTTGGGCATTATGAAGTCAGTTTCACCTGTAAGACAACTCCAAGGAATTAGCAATGCAGAGACAGACTTTCAGGGGGCAGGGGAAGGAGAGAGCTGGCAGGGATTATGTTTCAAGAGGTGTGATACCCCCAGCTGCATACAGAAGCACGCTCACAGTATCCTATGGCTTATGACAACTCTACGCATCTCACCTGCCACAGATGTGGCAGGTGTGAATAAAATTCAGCTAAGATGTGGTCGAAGTGCAGTCTCAACAAATAAAGGCCTTTGTAAACAGAACACGTAAAAATAGGGAACCAGAATGTCTAGATAAATTCCAGAAGTCTCAAAATAAGGTGGGGCTAAAATGGTATGGGTATAAAGAGAATTGGATATTTGATGGGAGAAACACACTCAAGAGAACACCCTAACAGCAGGCAAAATTGACTTACAAATGGCAGAGGAAGAAAGACTGATGCAAGGGTGAAAGTAAGTTCTGTTAAACAAGTGCTGTTAAACAAACTGGCTTTGTGGGATCCTTTCTAAAAGCCACTGTGGTGGTGACAACCATGACTTCAAATGTAACTTTTTTCTAGGAGCAAAAATCCTCCCAGAACTTCTGCAAGAATTCAGACTTCACAAAGAGGAATTATAATTGCAAGGGAGTCTGTTAAAGGGAGTTAAAGGGAATTAAAGGAGTAGCTGGGGTGGGGAGTTACCAGTGAAATACAATGGTGTACTATGCTGGGACCTGTGCCATTCAGTATACTCATTTGTCTGGAAAAGAAGATACACAATGAGGTGACAGGTTCCCTGATACCTTAACATTTTTTCTGGGTATTAAAATTCAAAGCCAGCTGAAGAGAGTTAGAGAAGAGTCTCATGATACTGAGTGGCTGGGTGATAAAGCAGTGGATGAAATCCAGTGTTGATAAATGCAAAGTAATGCACCTGGAGAAAAACAAGCCTAAGTATGTATACACAGTGATAGCTTCTAAATTAGCTATTACCACTCAGAGGAGAAATTGTTGTTATGGATAATTCTATGAAAACATCTCACAACAACATAGTGTTCTGTACCAGACAAATAAGCAAGCCAGGAATTATTAATAAAGGATAGACAACAAATCAGACAACATCATTTTGTTGCTGTGTGCATTTACGGTGCATCCAAATCCTGAATACTGTGTGCAGCTCTGGTTGTCCTCATCACTGCCTTTTCAAAAAAAGTGTAGCAAAGCTAAGCAAAGGTCCAGAGAAGGGCCAGAGTTATGTTCAAAGCTATTGAATGTATCAGGATTCTTCAACTTTGAGGTGACTGAGGAGCCAAAAAAGGGAAAAATAAAATCCACCAAGCAAATCGTAAATGGCATTGAGAATAGGAATAAGGAACAATTAATTGCAGTTTCTCATAATACAAAAGAGGCCTTGAATAAGTTGGTGGGCAACACGTTGCAAACAAACCAGTGCAAAAGCCTTTAATATTATTGCCACAGGACAGTCTTTACAGTCTTTATGCATAAATTAATTAGACTGATTCAGGGAAGAAAGGTCATTAGCATAAAATGCAAACACAATTTGGCTCAGGATGCCCCTTAAGGTTTTTAGAAACAGGGAATGTTCATGCTTTCTTTTTTTTCATTATTTCATGTATCCCTAGTGAATAGAATCACAGATTCACTCAGGTTGCAAGGCACCTCAGGACGTCTCTCACCCAACCTCCTGCTCAAAATGGGTCCAGCTATGAGATAAAAACAGGTTGTTCAGTGCCTTGAAAGACCACCAAGGATAGAGCCAGCACAAAATGCCAGCACAAAATGTCTGGGCAAGTCGCTCCGCTGCTGGGCTACCCTTACAGTGAAAAAACTTTTCCTCATATTTGGTCTAAACATCTCTTGTTTTGATTTATGACCTTGGTGTCTCATTCTCCCACCATGCACCAACGTGGAGAATTTGGCTCCATCTGCTCAACACCCTCCCCACCCTTGCACATGGGTCGGGGCAATCCCAAGCACTAGCACAGACTGGGAGGAGAATGGATTGAGAGCAGCCCTGAAGAGAAGGACTTGGGAGTGTTGGTGGATGAGAAGCTCAACATCAGCTGGCAATGTGCACTCATAGCCCAGAAGGCCAACCGTACCCTGAGCTGCATCAAGAGAAACGTGGCCAGCAAGTTGAGGGAGGTGATTCTGCCCCTCTACTCTGCTTTCGTCAGACCCCACCCGGAGTACTGTGTCCAGCTCTGGAGCCCCAAAGATAAATAGGACATGGACCTGTGGGAACAAGTCCAGAGGAGGGCCACAAAGATGATCATGGGGCTGGAGCACCTCCCTGGGGACAGGCTGAGAGTTGGGGTTGTTCAGCCTGGAGAAGAGAAGACTCTGGGGAGACCTTATAGTGGCCTTCCAGTACTTAAAGGTCTACAGGAAAGATGGTGAAGGACTTTATCAGGGAATGTAGTGTTAGGATGAGAGGTAATTGTTTTAAATTGACAGAGGGTAGATTTTGATTAGTTATTAGGAAGAAATTTTTTACTGTGGGGGTGGTGAGACACTGGAACAGGTTGTCCAGGGAAGTTGTGGATGCCCCATCCCTGGAAGGCCAGGTCGGATCGGGCTTTGAGTAACCTGGTCTAGTGGAAGGTCTCCTTGCCCATGGCAGGTGGGTTGGAACTAGATGATCTCGAAGCGCCCTTCCAACTCAAACCATTCTATGATTTTATGATTCCTGTAGGTACTAGGGGCTGCAGTTAGATCCATTCGAAGCCGTATCTTCTCCAGACTGGACAAGGACAGCTCTCAGCCTCTCCTCACACAGCAAATGCTCTGGCTCCAACCTCCTTGGTTACTCCCCTGGCTGAGCTCAGTCCAGTGTAACAATGTTCTTTCTTGAACTCCTTACACTCTTTTGCTAAGCACAGAGGCCCTGGGAGACATTGATGACAGCTAAGGCAAAGATGCCACTGAGGACTTCTGTTAGAGTCCAGTTCTCTGGCCAGCTTCACTAAGATATTATACATGAGGAAGAGTTAATATTTAATGCGAAATTTACTTATTTGTATATGTTTCATGGGATTTGATTTAGCAGAATGATATAGCAATGTGCTGAAATTGCAATACACTACACTTGGCAGAACATAGCATTTGCAATATACATTTGGATCCTGATGCAAATGTGATTCCCATTGCCAGTCTCTACATGTTCACAGCCACAACACTGATTGTCCCCCATTGCCAGGAAGGAATACACAGGTTCAAGCCAGCAGAGGTCTGTTGCTCTCTTTAAAGTTCATTTGTTTGTTCAGCTCTGTCTTGGACTGAGCCATGCCTACACTTCCCCCTTGTTGGTCTGGCTAGCTCGAGAAGGCATTCAGACTCTTAATTAACTCTGGGAAACCATTAACGTTGGGAACTATTGCATGGGGAAAACCCAATCGACTCAACTGATGTAACCGTTTATTTAAAGCAAAGTCTGGTCCCCTTGGTGTTGAGATAAGTTAAGCTATCTTTGCAGCAGCTGTAGTCACTCCCTACATTCTCCCGTAACGTTCATGAGCACATCGCCTGTACCCATCTCCTCCGAGACTTCTTCCAGTGTAGGGCTTTGTTGATTGGTCACAACTTTATCTGTGCCTGCTTTCACTGAATCACCTGATCGTTTCAGCAACGGGCCCAAATTTTCTTTGTTCCAAAGTTTTTATTTCCAAAGGTTTTACTCCCAAAGTTTCAATAGAAGCTCTTTTTGCCCTTGATGTCCCTCAAGCACATCAACTCTAGGTGAGCTTTGGCTTTTCTAACGTCACCTAAGATTACCTCTAAATTCCTCTTTTGAGGTCTGTTTTTGCTCCCATCTCTTTTGCTGCCTTTTTGCACTGGAGCCCAGTAACAAATTCCCTGCTTAGTCAAGCTGGTGTCCTGGTAATGTCCTGGTAAATCTGCTTGTCTTCCTGAATATCAGCACAGACAGTCTTGCACCTGGAGAAGGTTGTCCTCACAGATATGGCAGTTTCCTGAGCTGCTTTGTACTTCCAAGCTGCCTCCCATGGGATCCCACTTAACAGCTCTTGCATCAGCCAAAGTTGGCTCTCCTAAAACCCAGGGTCTGTGCTCCAGTACTTGCCTTCTTCACTCCCCACAGGATCTTCAGCTTCATGATTTCATGGTTGCTACAGACAAGACAACCACTGAGATTCACATCCCCAACCACTTTTTCCTCATTTCTGAATAACAAATCCAGCTGTCCACAATCCTGGTTGGCCTATCCAGTGCCTGTATCATGAAGCTATCCTTGACACCCTCCAGAAATTCCCTGGATTGCCTGCAACCTGCAATTTTGTCCTTCAGCAGGTGTCAGGGAGGTTAAAGTCCCCTCTTAAGGAAGACAGTCTATGATCTAGAGATTTTCTTGAGTTGTTTAAAGATTTTTTATTTTTTTTTAATGAGAAGTGTTGTCCACTTTCTCGCTGGATTGTGTGGTCTGTAGCACAGTTCCACCATGAGGTCACCTTCACCCGCCTCTTCTCTGATTCTGACCCACAAACTCTTTCGCAGCCTGTTTCCCATCCCACACAAGAGCTCCCCATATCAGAGCTGCTGCTTCACATAGAGGGATACTCCCCTTTTCCCTGAGAGCTATCCCATCACACGTCAGTTATTCCTGCAATATCATAGTTTTGTGACCATATGCGGTGCTTCAGTTTCTCCTTCCCATACAGCTGCCAGGCTGTATGCATTTGTGTACGTGCACTTGAGGTAGGTGTCTCTTCACCTTGTTTAATCATTCTCTTGAGCCCATCAATCTGCACCTTTTGCTTTCCAAGCAAATAAAAATTCCATTGATTTATCCACTGCCTAAGGCAGAATATGGACTAGAGAACTTTCATACGTTCCAGGAATCACTTCCTACATTCTTACATTATTCACCATGACTAACTACTTTCTTTACTCCCTACGAGATCATATCTCCTGCTCCAGGTCCCTTCTCCCTGACTGTTGGGGATTATAAAGGTGAAAGTGATCCTTATTCAGATATGGGCCAAATGTAGTCTAATGCTCATTTTACTCCATAAAGAACATGCGGTACATTATATAAATGGTTAATATTTAATCATAGATCCCCTTACATTTTATGGCCACAGTGACTAAAACATCTGTCTACAGAATTGTACAGACAGTATTATAAACCAGATTAAATATGTAATTACTATATTAAATAAAACAGCAATTCCCCTGAAATAATAATCTGTCTCTGGGTGAGGTTTGGGAGGAGATTGGGTTGTCTATAATGCACTCAAGCATAGATTAGCTGGCAGCTAGCATTACAAGTACCTCATACAGTAGTTGTACAGGAAAATTGTACTATATTCTAGTGAAGGGATATAGAAACATAGGATATTTTATGGTATTCACAGATAATTATTGAAAATGTGCTTCTTTTCCCTTACTACACAGCAAATGCACTATGTTCAAAATGTCATGCAAAAGAGAAGTCTCAGCAAAATATATTTTATCTCTATTTGCCTCTTCTGTGAACACTGCTAACAAGGTATACTGTATCTCATGGTAGGTCTGTTGGTTCAAATAATTTGTCACAGTCTGACTTCTCACGAGAAGAGGACATCAGATTATGGTGACTAATGAAAGAAACAGTATTGGTGCATATGGTTCTATTCTGCAGCTCAAAGAGCTCATTTTGTACGCTATTTTAAAGTGAGCTTAACGGTGGTGAAAGTTGCTGTCTTAAAAAAGCAATGAAGCACAGGTGTTGCATGGCCAACTGCTGGGCCCATGTCACAGCTTTAGCTGTATCCAGGGATGACAGCTCCAGTAGTGAACAGGTAAGTTAGTCGTGTACTCATGCAATCTTTGTTTACCATTAGGCAAAGTTGTCTTCTGTGTTATGTAATGCACTGATAAGGGAGAACTTCATACCTTTATGCTGTGCAAAGTCATGTCCTCTCTGTACTCCATGACCTCATGTCACAGCAAGGTGACCTTGACCTTCTCACCCTCAGCCAGTTGTGTGAGGTGCAGAGAGAAGGGCAAAGGCTGGGGGACCACGCTTTAATCAGATGCTGTGCCACCTTGTAGGGTCTTACAGCCTGGAATAAGGTTTCTTCTTATCACACTACTCGAGATGCTCTGGGGTCATCTTGTTACCCAACCCATGATGAACTAAAGCAGAAAAACTTGAGAGGTGCTGCTAATAGACCTGGTAAGGTTAGTAACAGGGTTAATATTAGCTGAGGTGACAAAAGTGAGTAATTATGTCCCAGAGGAAAACAAAGATCTCTTGTAGCTCTGCACACAGTCTTAACAAAGTTCTTGCCTGCAATTGTTTCTGCTGATACAGATACAGGCTGCACAGTTTTTAAGAAAACAGCTAGGTGAGATTTGAATAGGCGAAGTAACTAACAGCACATGCAGGTATTTATTCCCTGTTGTCTTGGATCTGGCTGGGATGGAGTTAACTTTCCCCATAGCAGCCCTCATAGTGCTGTGCTTTATATTTGTAGCTAGAATGGTGTTGATAACACACCAGTGTTTTGGTTACTGCTGAGCAGTGCTGGCACAGCATCAGGGCTGTCTCTCCAACATTCCCTCCTCACCAATAAGCTGGGGGTGGGCATGAGGCTGGGAAGGGACATAGCCAGGACAGCTGACCCAAGCTGACCAAAGGGATGTTCCATACCATATGATATCATGCTCAGCAATAAAAGCTAAGAGAAAGGAGGAAGGGAGAAGACATTTGTTATTAAGGCATTTGTCTTCTGGAGAAACCGCTACATGTACTGAGGCCCTGCTTCCCAAGAAGTTGCTGGGCATTGCCTGCTGGCAGGAAGTTGAGAATAAATCTTTTTGTTTGCCTTTGCTTCCATGTGTGGCCTTTGCTTTCCCTTTATTAAACTGCCTTTATATCAACCCATGAGTTCTTTTCCATCTTATTTTCTCCCCCTCTAGCCCCAGTCCTGCTGAGGAGGGAAGTGATAGAGTGGCTTGGTGGGCACCGGGTGGCCAGCCAAGGTCAGCCTGCCACAAAGGCCATAGTGCAGGGGGGCCAGGACACTACATATAAGGCCATACTGCCCTCCATTGATGCTCAGAGCCAGGACATACGTATAAGGCCACACTCGCCCACCCCTGGCCCATGGGAAATGCTGTCTCTGCTCCTGCACGGTGAAGGGAGGCAACTGCTGCAACGGTGTCAGGGGGCTGCTGCCCCTTGCAGACCCAGGGAACACACCAGTCAGGGACCTTTGGCAGCAGCATTTGGTGGCCAACATCCTACTCCCCACCCCATCAGCCATGACATGGGAGGGTGCAAGCTGGGGGTCTGTGGCGTGCAGCTGACTCTCAGAGCAGCTGCAGAAGTTGAACCAGTGGCAGCGGGCAGCAGAGCCCCACCAGCTGCTGCGCTGGATGGAGGCTGAGCTCTGCAAGGTGCAGGAGCTACTACAGCATCAGCTGGCTGAGGAGATGGTGAGGCCCAGCAGGAGCTGCAGGGCAGCCCGCAGGAAGATCCAGGATGTCCTCAATGAGGTCCGCTGGGACAGATGGCTACCAGACTACCTGCATTCTCCACCTCCAGAATGAGCTGCAGCTGGAGAGGAGACTCTTTATTAAGTACATCCTGGAGCAGCTCAAGGGAAAGCTGCCCACCTCCCCCTGCAGGCTCAGGTCCAAAGGCCGTCCTGGACATGAGGGCCATCAGGAGATGCGAAGGTCTTGGCAGTGGCCAGCTACCGGATCAAGCCTCAGTCTTTCCAGCTGGCACTATAGGAGAGACCCCAAAAAGCCACAGTGTTGGGCAGCAAACAACATGCAAGGCTGTGGCAGATGCTCTGCTCCAGGTGCCAGGGTCTGCAGAGGAAGACTTGGTGCATCCGGTAGACCACGCAGCTGGCTGCTGGAGCAGAACATCCTCCTGCAACATACCCTAGAAGACCTGGAGAGGCAATGCAGTGCCCTTGAGATGGAGAACCACCTCCTGAGAAAGGGAAGCTCTCCAGAAGCATTCAAGGAGGCAGAGAGGCTTCAGCAGAAAAATGCTAAACTAGCTGCCCTCACCAAGCATCTGAAAGCAAGGTGCAAGCATCTGCAGGAGACCATTGAGTACCTGATGAATAATCCAGTGCTACTGCTCCACTGAGGAACTGTGCCTGAAAGGTGTTTCCCCAACAGAGGGCAGGAGAAATGATAGAGCCTGCTGGAGTTTTGCTTACACAGGACAAGAAGAAGGAAATCTTACAGAAGACCGCTGAGGAGCTTCAGGCCCAGCTGGCTGCAGAAGAAGCGGGCTCATATTATCTGAGCACCCTCAGCCAAAGGTGTGAGAAGCTACAGGTGCAGCTTATGGAGATGACAAATGGAAACACCAGACGGGCTGAAGAAAATTCTTGCCTCCATGGGCATATGTGCTGGTCAGAAGAGATTCCAGCTGAAAATGCTGACCTAAAGGGGCAACTAGCGTGAGTGGCAGAGGAGCAAAATTCTGCCATCCAAGTGATCACCTGTCTTCAAACCCAAATGGAAGATGCAGAGCACAAACTGAAAGCGGGAGAGAAACGGCAAAAAGAAGGCAACAGCTGGAGAAGGAAAATGAGGAGACAAAGTTAGTGCTATAGAGGAAAGAAAAGGAAGACAAGGTTTTGCAGAGTGCTCAGACAGAAGTAAAAAGAGAACACAATGAAGACATGCAGCTGTTTCAAGCCCAGGTGAATGAACTGGAGAATCAGTTTCAGAGCACCTCAGAGTCATCTTGGGCAGAGGACAGTCTTAGGTCCTGCCTTCTTTCAGAGGAGGACCCCACAAGTGAGATAGAAGAATTGGTAGCAGACAAACAGTCCATCATCCTGCAGGCTCTGGGACAACAACTGGGAAAGCTTTGAACATTCATAGCTCAACACAGTTATGATCCTTTTGATGGTCCCAGTGAGCAGTCTGAACTAGAGCTTCCTCTAACTGCTGGACAGTATGTTTATGTCTTTGGAGAGGTGGATGAAGCCATCCCAAGGTGTGTGGGAGAGCTAGCAGAAGGCACAAGAGGATTCAACCCCTCTAATTTTGTTGAAGAAGTTTCAGATGGTGACCTGGAAAAAAAAAAAAAAAGAACCGGAATGATCCTTGTTATGTTTTTGGTCTCTCGCCTATTTTGGATGAAGATGAAGAAGATCTAGATGGGGGTGTCAGGTTATAAAAAGCAGAGAAACAATGGGTTATGATAAACATAGCCTATACAACCCTCCAGAATATCTGCAGAGGTGAAGTTGTATTTATAAGTGATTTTTTTTAGACTTTTAAACTTTTTAGAATGGGGGGACCTCTGGAGGGCAGCAGCGGCCTCCAAAGGGTCCCAGCAAAGCCCAGATAAAGCCCCACTCTGGATGGTAATTAGGGCCCAGTGCTGCAGAGCTTTCCAGAGGGTAACTCTGCCATGTCAGAGCACCACTGCTGTTGGCAGCACTGGAGACCCTCCTGTTGGGGCTGGTTGCTGTACATGTCCTCACCATGGGTAGCAGAGAGCAGAGGGAAGTGAAACAGTGAGTGGCATTGCCCAAGGGACCATCTGCACACACGTTGGTCACGTGCCAGGAAAGGATGTTTGCTGGGCACCTTGAACCCACTGTTGCCATTGCATTCGCGCCCTGGAAGTAAGTTCAATGGGGGCTGGGCTTGGCCAGGGCTTTCCAGAGTGTCCCTGTGTCCCCCTTCCAGCCCTAACCATCCCTGCTGGTCTTTTGGCTATGAGATGCTTCTGCTGGCTTCCTGCGAGTGTTGCCCTGTGCACTTCTGTTGGATGTGGGAAGGGAGCAGGACAGATTGCATTTTCACCTTGTGCCACAGTTACTTTATGTTCTCTTCCCTTGCTTGGGGCAGAGGTGATGGCAACTTGAAGAACTTTACTATAGTTGAGTTGAACCAGGATGGACAATTGTACTCCAGTAATGTACCTGTGTTAAGTCTGAGCTCCAATGCAAGCTGAAGCTTGCTGAACCAGCTGATGCTGCAGGACTTCCTGTAAAGCCAGAGCTGAAGGTTGCCCCACTCCTTTCAGTGACGTGCCAGTCTTTGGTCATCTGCTACTGAACTGTAACAAGTTTTTTTCCACCTGTGCCCAGTATATTCAGAATACTAGCAGGAGAACTTGGCCCTGCATGCGGGGAACATCAGGCGCTTGAGCTCTGGCTGAGCCCCATCAGCACTGTCATCATCACAAGCCTTCCTCAAAAAGGTTTAGACCTATGCTTGACCAGTGGGAAAAATATATCCCAGGAAGATCCCGAGGCATCCCCTTGCTAATATGGGAGTAACTGAAGGAAAGAGATGTTTTTAAATTAAAAGAAAAAGTCAGCCTAAGAGTTTTGGAACTGTAGAAAGCAGGTTGGAAGGAAATAAATTGTAGAATCAAAGCTCAGTGAGTCTAGGTGAGGATTTATGGTACTGTTTTGATAAATAAATTAGCCTAGACATGTATGCAAATTTAGTCTTGGACCATGAAAATACTTTTGTTTGTTATTTCTAAGAGATTTCAGAATGTAGAACAAATATGACATACCACAATATCATGAAAACTTCTCTTAACGTCTCTCCTTTTCATGAATAGGTTTTGTATTAGGCCGGATCCAGAAATCATGATACAGAAAGCATGACATATGACAGGTATTGTGGTAAAAGCACAAAGGGAAAATGCTACAACACTGAAATCACATTCTTTAGCCTTCACGCTAGACCGTCCTGATGCTGTTCCATGGTGTGGCCTTCATACTCTGCTACGTTTCTGTATGCTCTGAATATGCTGCCTGTACGCATCATCCAGGTTTCACGATTGCTTATTTGGAAAAGAATGCTAAGACTAATTAAATCCTTAATAATCCTATAGAAAAATTAAAATCTGGAGATGTTCAGAAAGCAGAATTTTCAATTTGGTGGGATGATCTGGCATTTCAGAATTCAGGACTGTTCCCAATCAGGACAAAAATCCACTTTTTTGGGGAAAGGACCACTTTGATTTTGGAATCAGATCTGATATTGCTGAAGCATTTTTCTTCAATGTCGAAAATCTATTTAATGGTATTTTAAAAAAGAATATTATTAAATATAATGTATAATTAATACAATACAGGATGACTTATCATATGAAAGACAAAACATGAAACTTTAAAGTGGGCAATTAATTTTAACTTTGCTTTGATTTAATTATTTCTATTAAATTTGGGTGAAGCTGATTAAACCCCGTGAGCTTTCCAGTCACTTGCATGATACTCTCCTGTGGAAATGGCCCTGTTTAAAGTTTTTAGCCAGCTCTGATCACTGAAACTTACCTCTCTTTCTGCATTACAATCTAGGGAAATGACCTTATTTTTCTTTTTCTCTTGACAGTCCTGAAACAGCTGACAGCAGAAATGACAAAGGTACTGACAGAAAAGTTATTTTTTTCCTCTTCATTTTGATGTTATGGATCGATGTCCATTCCACTAGCAGCCTCCAAACCATAGATCACATAGTGCGTGACTTCCAAGTCAACAGGAGACATTTACAGGTTAGCAAATGTGTTCATTTCCCCCTTTGGCAATTCAACGGGGATTCTAGCCATCTGATTCAGAGAAGCACATATGGTAAATACTTAATGGAATATAAATCTTGAGAGCACACCTTGAAATTAAATGAGATTTTCAATGGGACTCACATTCATGTTTTACAAAAGTCCTTTTGAGAATTTTATTTATTGTAAGCCTCTGACAGTTATTTATGATCTTGGGCATACATATACTCAAACGTTTAACCTATCCCATCTGTGTTAAATCTAGTTTTATATCAGGATACTAATGTTAACTGCTCACTGACCTGCAGAAATAATTAAATTGCCTTTATTCTTCCTAGATTTTATTACCTGACCTTATGATAGTCATCAGGATATGTATGAAGATGTTTTTTTATTATTTCTGCAACATTATTGTATGTTTTTAAAATATTTTAAAAGATAAGATACTATGCTATATTTGAAGATACTATGCTATATTTACATTTTCATTAATACCACTGGGCCACAAGGGATGGATTCTGGAAAATAAATTTTATGGATTTACTTTAACTACGCAACGTGTCTCAGGTTTTATATTTCCTTAATATATTCTAAAAATACATCTGTCTCCAGGGTGTCTGAAAGTTTTAGAGATCGGAAACTGCCAAAAGGCCCTTTGTTCTTATAGGTTTGAATTACTTCAGTCAGTGGAACTGCTCAGACTGAAATGGTTAAAAAATAGATTCCAGACCAGTGGAAGCAAATAGCAGAGTGAAGATGGTTTTCCTTTCCTGTATTGGAGTTGTGTGAAATAGGAGCAAAACCTCATTCAGTTGTAATCTCTTTCAGGTAGCATACCTTCTGAGACTTGTCAGAACTTGGGAGGGCACAAAGTCCAACCTTTCAGGCAGCCGCTCGCTCCTCAGATGTCGGCGCTGGATGAAGTAATTGCTGCTCCCCATGCCGTTTGCTACTGTCGTTTTCCTGGAAGTGGCTGCCTCCACAATTTTGCAACAGAGTGGTTAACATGAAGGCTTCCTAATATGACTCTGGCAAAAAAGCTGGTTAGCTAAACAGCTTGTTCTGGTTTTGGGTTTTTTTTTGTTGCTGTTTTGTTTTTAATTATGCCAGAGCCTTGTGCTTCCTTAATAGATGTCTATAACAGAAAATGTCTGGTTCTCAGTTACAGTTTGTTTCAAGCATTGAGAAAGATAAAGCATCAAGGAATCTTTAGACAATACAAAATCAGTCTATTGCATTTAATAGGTGTGCATTAGAAACCATCTTCTCATAGGTCATCAAACAAGTATAACACTGTATGTGGTATGTGTATGTCTGGGGATAACCCAGCATGTATTTAAAGGAAAACATTGTTTTCAGCAGCTTTTGAAGGTTGTTTTCATGAGACTGAGACAAAAATAAAAAAGTGATATTACCAATCAAGACACTGATATTTCTACAGGTACGTGTGAAGTCTAGTAGGGTGAAGATCTGAATCCAGGTCTCTTCTCTGATCAGAATCGAAGATTTTTCTTACTAATCGCTCTGCATTTAGATGAGTAGGATCTCAGGACATATGTTGCCAGCATCACGAGTTCAGCATTTGATATTACTGAGTACTGCAGGCTCTAGTATCAAATGATTAGACTTCTTGTTTTTTACCAGCTGCATTAGAGGAATCACACCTGGCAAAACACATGAGGGTAACATGGTGGCAGAATGTTTTCCCAGTCTTCCCAGGACAAACTCAGGGAAGTCATTATGAAGAATGAGTGAGGACCCACAGTTTTTGACCTATTTGTTTATTCTTGCCTTGCATCCTCAGCAGGCTACTAGCTACTGGGAAACAAGCATCCTTAAATGTCTCTTTCTGGTATCCTCCTCGTTCTTTGGATAAACAATTAAGTTCTCTTTCTGAAATATATGTGAGCTGCTGAGTTGCATATATATTTTCTGAAATATATATGTAACTGCTGGTTACACACAAAATAAATAAGCCCATCCAGAATTTTTTCCAATTTTTTTTGTTTGTTCTTGATGCTTAAACTAAATATAAATGAATCCATGTTCTCTGGCCTGGAGAAAGCGATTCTTAGCATGGGATCCTGAAATACATGTTCAAATCGGAGAAAACAAAACAATAAGGACAAGTGCCTAATACTTAAGTGATATTACTAGTTGGCTGCTGTTTTGGGGGATATCTGTGTCTTTATAACATGTTTTTTTCAGAGAGTTACATTTTAAGACATATTCCCTAATGAAATATTTCTTGATACTTTTCTCCAGAAAGAGTCAAATTGGACAGATTAGCATTTGTATTAAAAAAAATAGCACTGAACAATTCCCAGCAAAATATGTCCCTAATTAATTTCGTTGCAGATCAGGACAAAATAAGCATTCCATGTTTGTAAGAGCAGTGTTTCTTCACCACTTGAATAAGAAAATTTTATGAGAAATGACATTTTTTCCCCCATCTTAACTGAAAGGTTTTTAAAATCCACTGTTTTATTTCTTCTTTCTGTATCTTTTTCAATTGTGCAAAAGCATGTCTTTTCAAATTATAGTGCCTTTAAGTCCTCCTTTACTCCCATGGGAAGGTCACTATTTAATGCAGTAGTAGGATCATAACAGAAGTAACACACAAACCTATTGTCTACAAACCTCTATTGGCTGCCTCTGTTTAACCTTTGATGCTCCATTTGTTTTAATAAAACTGGTAATATAATCCTTCAGCTTGTCCTTCTGATCATAGTTAAGCTGGTGTATGCAGCTACACTAAGACTTTCTTTGTGTTTCTTTCAATGCCTGACTTTTAAAGTCAGCAAAACTACTTTTAATTAACTCTGTTGCTTTATTTAATAAATTACCTTGATTAGCTTCCAAGACCTTTCCTAATCTTTCTGCCCAGGAATGGTCTGTCTTTGTAATTTCCTTGAAGAACAATTTTAAAATTAAATTAATTTTTATTTATTTTTTTAAAAACATTTTAGACCTTTTGTCGACTTCCTTGCAGTTTGTGTCTGGTTTAATGGTGGACTGCTTTTTAACAAAACTAATCTTATTTTTCAAATAGAGGTCTAAGAATGATAACCACAGTACTTCTTTGGATTCATGTGATCTCATTTCATGTGAGAATATATTACTAGCTTCACCGTCACATTGAATTTCAGGAGGAAAAACTTCTTAAAAATAAAATTTCTAATATGACAATTTTGCCACACTACCCCTATTGTTTTTAATTGAATAACTATTTGTAACATATCAATTTTTTTTCAGATTTGTAGTTTCTGAAGAGTCGATTACTGTGTCAGATTTTTCTTGATTAATTCTGGGTGCTTTCAGAGTATGGTTTGTAAATACACAATGACTCATTTTCATCTTTGGATGACATTCATGTATTTCTTGACAGTACAAATTATAATCTTGTAGGAACTTTTTCTTATTTACAAGTTTTGTCCTTTAACAGTACTGGTTTACTTTTTGTCAGATAAATATTCGTCAGGAATTTCTTCACTTTACATACAACATATAGAGTTTCCCCTGTGTGGGTTTCAAAAAGTTAAGGAAGAAATGTTACAGGTTGTTTTTTTAACACAGTGATTTAATTTTTGAACAATTAAATGCACATTTTTCAGCTTTTCAATATGACTTTTCTTTCCAATTTATAATATTTTTACATAATATGCACAAATGAAACTTGCAGGGAAATTTGAAAGAGGATAGGAAATTAATTAATAAATATAACTCAAACATTAATTCAACTTTATTAATGATAGGTATAGGGAATAGATAGTTGATCTATGCAATTTAAAAAGTGGACACCAGAATATCTGTATAAATCGAAGTGATGATAACATCACCTCACAAAGTTTTAGAGAGAGGGCAGCATTTTATGTTGCAAGATTGCAGCCATATCACATACCCAGGGACAGGCAATTCACTTCCATATAAACCTCTGCTGCAACACAATCTCTAAAATAGAGATCTATTGGAAAGTCAGACAGGGAAAGTCTGTGACTAACTACCCAGTTAAACAACACAACTTTGCTTTGCTCATGTTTATGCCCCTTTATATTTGTATTTTGAAGTAAGAAATGGAGATTTGGTTAAGATCTTGTGCAAGTGTTTGGTTTTTTAAAGTGAAATGTAGTTTTAAAGGTGTATCTGTGCCAGAAATGCTATTAGAGGGATAAATCATGAGATTTCTGACTAATCATAAATAGTTAACACAGCTGAAAGAGTGAAGATCAAGTAATCCATGTGTAAAAAAACCTGCACCCAGTTGATTCAAAATCAAGAAAGTTTGCAAAAGTAGATTTGAAGAAATTATGATCTATTCATGGATGTTCAGGGACAAAGAAAAGAGATAAACTTCCTCAGATAAATTATTCATGATCAATTATTTGCTCAGCTTCAGTCTGAGTACATCTTGTGACAAAGTTAGATTTTAATCACATATTTCTTTAAATCCCAAATAAGGCATTCAGCATTCAGAGATAGCAAAACGTGTCGGCTTCTCAGTGGTTAGGGGCTCATGCTGCAGTGCTGAAGTCACTGGGTCAATTTTTAACTGATTTCAATTAGAGTAGGGTCAACTTACTGGGACTTTATTGTTCTCTGTGTTCCACTACATTTGGACCAGTATAACTTTTCTTTTTCCTTCAATTGAGTTTTTCATGATTAAAAGGAGATGATGGTGCACAAGCAACTAGAGCACTGAAAGCATAATGGGGGAAACTTTTTTCTTTTTGTTAATGAGCAGGGCTTTATTGGCTGCACTGCTTATTAGTCAACTGGTTTACAATGTGAACAGTATGGACTCATTCTTCAGCTTGCATAAGTTAATGTTACACCCTTGACTACTGTGGGGTGACGGTACTTTTCGTGAGTTCATATTCTGACATCAACTGGGTTTTTTCTTTATTTCTTACTCTTTTGTCATTTAAATATGATTGACTGGAGAGGGAGTCAAGTTAGTCAGTGAAATCTCATGGTATCCTGGTTTTTCCTGATTCAGAGAATAGGAGCCAACTGCAGTAGCTATGATAAGCTTTAATTCAAATGTTTTCTCGTTCAAGATCTTCATGATGAATAGTAAAGCTGGGAGGGCTAATCCAAGTATCAGGCTATGCCTGGTCAGTGTATACACACTGTGTACATATCAGTTGCTCTTTTCCAATGCAGGCAGTTATTTTGGCTGTATCAGACTTTCAAACAATTATAGAGGAGAGACCACGTTTTTTTCATGGTAGAAACACGTTGATTTTAACTAGCCATTTGGCAACAAGTTGTTTTGAAGTTATAAATAGCTCTATAAATCCGAATATGCCCAGCTCCTCTGCAATTGCTTTTGGAAAATCCCACTGCCTTTTGAAGATGGTATTGCCTTTTAGGTGAATATTACACATTGAATTCTTGTATGACTGTGGTTCTTTTTTTCCATGACACTTTACTGAATGAATCTTACTGTGTTATTTTTTGGGTATGTACTTAGGCACCACAAGAGAGAGAACAATATAAATATCTATACAGATATAAACTGTATGAACAATTAACAACAGAAATACCAAATTCTAAATCTACTACAGGTCTAAAATTGCCTTGAATTGTAGTCTCTTTTAGGAAACACACATATCAACTATTAATAAAACAACCAGTTCTATGCTTATTCTTTAATCATGGATGTTTGGAAATTTTTCTATAGTTTGAATAATGGTATGTTAAACCATATTTTTATTTAGATATTGTAGCTGCCAGGAAGTTATAGCTAATGCCAGACATGATTTATCACTCACCTTTACCATGTCACCTTCCAGCTGTACACTAAATCATCTCCGCTGACTTAAGCTAACCTTCCAAACCTCAGCACAGTTTCAAATGCAAAGGTATATGTATACACGTTTATATACATGCATATTTTAAAATCTGTACATACATATTTATGTATAAATATATTTATGCATACATATATACATGCATTTTGTATATCTATGTGCAAAAGTCTAGTATAATACACACCAAAGTAATATTTGACCTTTACTCAGAATACCAAATGAAGCAAGAAAGAGCAAGAAACCCCAAACATAGGTAGATCTGCAACTGAAGTTTTGCCTTAAAGCAATCTCCTTTTAAGGATCGGGTTGCTCAGCTTTTTGCCCAAAGGAGAACTATCTCATCTGGTATGCTCGATGCTCTCAGTGAATGGCTGTTTCATATTTTGTATTTCTCTCAGGGCTTGTTTACTACATAATATTAAAATCTTGCTCTAACAATAGTTACTAATTTGTTCAGGAGCCATTCTGTGACAAACATTGTCAGACTGTTCAGACATCACTTGCTTTCTTTCCACAAAATATCTGCATAGTGAAAGGATTATATTATCCCATTTTAGAAGGACTGAACTGAAGCATGGTGATATTGATCCCAATGATTATCCACTAATTTTAGCAGATCCGCTTTGCATTATCTCTTTGCTCACTTTTCAGAGTTCTGAGTACGCTGTGGCATTTCTCCTGCTCAGAGCGTGCTGTGCCTACTGCTGATTAAATGCGCAGCTATTAGTGCCCAAAACTTCAGCAAATGGCGATCCAAATCTCAAGCTGAAAAAACCAAACACGTAGGTTGAAATTAATTTCAATTTAGCTATTTAATATTAAAGCATCTAATCTGAACTAGCTGTCTAAGCTGCTTCTTTCTCCAGTTGAGTGATAGGCAGCTAAAAGAGTCATTGCCTCCATCAGTTAGAAAAGAGCTTTAGAGCAGGATGAACTGCTTTCCGGAGGTGCCTCTGTGCTGGCGGAGAAAACCTGCCTTGCTTGTAGACTGAGGCTAGGTAAGATGAGTCTCACTCTTTGTGAGGGCAAAGGCAGAGGTCTAAAAGTTAGATGTTTGGTCTAAATGAGTCCACTGCAGTCAGGAGTGATAAGAGCTTCATGCCATTCAAAGTCCTCCTAAAAGGGGTTTGAAGAATCACCCCCTGGAAATGCCTGTTTCTCTCCATTGACTACAGACACTTTAGACATCTAAATTTAAGGAAGGTGAATCAAATATTTACTGATTTCTTTTGATAACTGTGACTGTGGTGATTTATTTATCATGCAGGAATTCTTACAAAGAAATAAAATGTGTTTCTTCCTAGCACTATACAGCTTGGAGAAGAACTTTCCTGCTTCTTATTCTGCCTTCTCTTTCAGTCAACCTTCACTGGAGCAGTTACTAAATTCAGAGTGTTTACGATTCCAACCACAATTTAAGGGTTTGCATATGTGTAGAATTTCCTGGGCTTTTTAAACAACAGGTTGTTTTGGAAGGGCTGTGTGGTTTTGTGTTGTTTTGTTGGTTTTTTTTTAAGTTCGATTATTGGGCACTGTAATGCTCTGTGATGAGCATGGCCTGAAAAGTAACACCTCACCAGCAGGTGTCAGAGAAAGCAACAGTGACTGAAAACAGCCCAGGAGCCTTTTCTATTTAATCTTAGCACAAATTAAGTAAATTTCTTCTTTAATTTCCACATTGGTAATTCATAAATATTTGTAACTCTCTTGCCTACTTTGTATGTTGTAACTAACAACTTATACTTGCATTTAACCTGGCTTATATTAAGGATGATTTCAAAGTATTTGGACAAAAGCAAGAGACAGACTCTCACAAGGGGTGATAATCTATGAAATTGTGAAACTCACGTGTAAGTAGTGTTCTTCTATATGGCCTTGTCTATCCTACAGAACCTGTATAATCATATAGATTATGTGTAATACTAGCCACACCTTACCAGAGAGTTCATAAAAGGGGCGGCATTTCTGATATGTTTTTTTTATCAGCTGCTATGCCCAGAAGAAATCACTGAATGCTGATATTTGGATAGCTGATCAGCTGCAACTGTAAGAGATTTTTCCATAATCTTGATTAATGTATATGCTATTATGAAAAAAAATGGGTTTTTGATGCTTTTTACCCAAATCATTCCATTGTGCATACCATTGTACTCCTTTTGTTTCTGGTCACATTATCACTATCCTCAGTTCCTTCCAGTTTTGTTGCTCTGTTTCAAATTACAGTTTTTCTCACTGCCCATATAATGTTTATGCCCAATAACAAATAAATCGCTTGTTTCTTCTTCTCTACCTGCTAGAGATTTTCTTTCAAAATTAAAATTGTCATAGACACAGGATCTAGCAGGATTTCATCCTGACTCAGTAACTGCTTTCCAACACATAAAGCTCATCACACCGATAATTATATTTTCTCGGAACTCTGCAGTTCCACAGTACCACAAAAGGGACCTTATTAATTTCCCAGAAAGATCAGCTTACCTCTCAGAAAGGCTCACAACGTCAGACTTTAAGAACAACATTTTAAGTATAGAAGAGCATTTAGGTAGTTTTAGAGTTTTTTTTGGCCCCCTCTACCCTCTGCCCTGTGTACATTTATATACGTGACAAGCAAAGGTTTAAAAGTGGAGGGATAGAAAAACTAGCACCAATGGCATTTTTAAAAGCTCTCTAAAATGATCCTAATTTAATTCTTTTTTTACCTCTGTGGAATGTGGCACTTTCAGAGTGCAGAACGATGAACAACTTTATCAGGCCTTGGCCAGCATGGCCTTCTCCACCTACAGGGTGGAATAAAGCTACCTGAACTCATGTCTGCAGAACTTTTAGACTATCTTTCCCCATTTAACATGTATATAGTTAATTTGATTACTAATAGAACTAAAAATAAAGAAGAGATAAGCTGTAACAGCTGGTTCCATATCAGCAAAATATAGTGCCCATATATTGCTTTCTCCTAGCTACTCAAAATAAATTAGATGATTTCTGTGATCTCTAGTTCTTAAGTTGAACTGTCCAGTGTGCTTTGAATGCTCATATCTCTGAAAAACACGTGGCAGCTGAAGAAACATTCACAAAGATTTTGAAAAACAATGCCCGAGAAAACAGTTTTACAAATCTTGAATGTTACAGACGTTGTAGCATTATAACAAGAAATTAATAAATACTTCAAGACAGCAAAAGCAAATTGTAGTCTTCTGAATCCCCTGCATCTCAGTGGGTGAGCAGTAGTAGCTGTGACAGGGCCATTCCCTTGTGAGCACTGGGTGATGCACACCTTTGCTTGGACCATGGATGGAAGTAAGAAAGTGGCAGCTTATGTAAAGGAACTGATTAACAGATACATATATACAACAATTCCTCTCCCATTCTAGTGTTCCAGCCTACTTTTTTTTTAAGAGCAGAGATAAAAGAAGATGACATCCAAAAACATGAGGCTTTGAAAGTGATAAGGAGAGCTGGTTTTCTTCATTTCATTTTTGAGACACAGGTCATGTCCTGGCATAGTCCCCTTCTGGTCCTTGTAATCAGAGATTGTTTTCCCTAAGAATAGTCAGATATGGTCAGAAACCAAGTGGGCCCTTGCAAGATAGTGAGAGTCCTGTTGACTCTTGAGAGACTCCTCTTTGGGTTAGTCAGCATAGTGAGAGAGAAGTAGTAACCCTGTCTTGGTACTGGTTTTCTCTGAGCAATAAAAATGCCTGGAATTTGCCAGCAGTCTCTCTCTTCAAGGTAGAAACAAATTTTGTTTATACTACTGAAAATCAATGATCAAGAAAGAAGGTGCAGAATGAGGAAACAATAACATGCTTTAAACATTTGTTATCTCCAACATGAAATGCACAATGACACTCTGATTTGGCTTCTCAGTGGTACCTGTATGGCCTCCATTTAGGAATTTTTTCAGAAGTTTACAAGACCCTGCCACAAACTACTCAAATTGTATAACCAAGGACATATTGCACCAAACTCTGTGATATGGGCAGTGGAAGAAGACAAGGCCCATCTTAAACCAAGGCTTCTGCCAAAGAAATGTTTCTGCTTTTCAGATCCCCTTAATTGTGAATAAACCTGTAAATAATCTGGGCATCCTAAGAACAAGCAAGTAATAAACCAACTGAATTAAGTGAGAAGTCAAAAAATGTTTGTCCAAAACTGGAAACAATTTAGAGTAGAGAAAAAGCCCTACAAAACCAGAGAGATCAGGGAAGACTTTTCTCTACATCACCAAAGCTCTTTTCCACTGAATCTCAAGTTTTTCTGATGTATTTTCCTCATACATCTTTAATGCTTATTTCTTGTCCAAAGTGAGTTCCCAAGTCAAGGCTGCTTTGTTGAGAAAATCCTTGCATCAACCTTCAGATGAACAAATCAGAAAACTTATTTCAAATGTGTCAGTAAAATTTCTGATTGTAAATGCAGAGCCTACAAGCAAAATCTTGTAGGTATCCTAGGTATCTGGGACACTAACATGAAGATTATTTTCTCATTTTATTCATTCTCTGCTGGCAAGCCTCATAATTTTATCCTGTGTTTCATAACTGTTGTGAATTTTCTAAAGCCCCAACCTCAAGACTCTTGCTGTCTGCAAAACCTCAGCTTTTCTTAAAGCATATTTTTATAAACAAGTTCTAGTCATCAGAACTGCAGGGGAAAAAAAAAAACCAAACAACAACAAACCCTAAAAAATGCTAGAGAAAACTTTCAGTATTCAAAAAACCTACATGGTAAATGGCATGTTCACAAAGTACTTGTGGTTTTATTTTATGATTTTATGTTTGTACTAAGACTTTGAAAAGACAGTCTTGAAGATATCAATGGTTTGTTTACTGAGAGTCAAGATGGAAAGATTTTAAGTGTTTGTGTGATTTAGACAAATCTTGGCATAAGGCCATCATACACACATTGGCTATGAGACCACTGGGAGGAGAAATTTTTTCATTTCTCTTCAATTTTTTTCTCTGTAGGGAAAGATTAGGAGAATTAATTAGTTTATAGTACCATTTTCTTGCTAAAATTGAGAGCTCAGAATAGGGGCATCACTTTCTCATCAGTCTCAGATAGAAATAAAGGCCGTCTTCGACAGCGTCCAAGCCTCCATTTTTATTCTGTGTCTCTATAAGCTTCACTTCTCTGCTTTCTGTCTTTCATGTTTTTGCCTGTATAGCCATTTGTTCCACATTCTCCTTTCCCCATGGACTGTGCTTTAATTCAGTGATAGCAATCATTGTGTGTAGACATCGAGATTTTTTTGTCACTTTCTAAACTTCATCACAAAATGATTTTCTATTAGAAAAACAAGTCTCTGCTTCCCAGGCAATTGGACCCAAACTCAACATTGCTTGAGGCAGAAAGTACATATAAAACAGTTCCTGCTTTTTTGTCCTTGCAACGCTTAGGGGACAAAGTGACACAAAAACAATGAATGCCCTACCTGTTCATCTGTATGACAGGAGTTTGGCTTAGATAACAGATAAATGCTCTGGTCTCAGTCTCAAGTGAACATTGTCAAATTAACACGAGCCACTATATCAGTTGTCAGCTTAGTCTTTGTTCCAGCAAATGACAGGTATGAGCAGCTACTCATATTTTTTTCACACCCCAAGAGCATGTGATGACATGGTGTTCATACACAATGAGATGCAATGTACCACTGGGAATAGCTTCCTCTGTGCAAAACCTGTCACAGCCATGAGAAGGCATTACTGATGTGGCTACACAGTTGTATGAACAGAATATGGGTGCCTTGGGAGCTGAGCACAGCTTGAGAGAAACTCACGTGAAAAAAAGATACTGCTCTGTTTTCTCACTGTGACACTTAATACACCTCATGATGGTGCAGAAAATGGAAGTCCTGACCACTTTGGTCATTAAAGAAGCTGTGACACTTTATAAAGTAACTCTACAAAGAATAGGAATTTGTGGCCTTGTGTTCTGAGAAAATCCATTTGGAAAAATTATAACCTCCCTAGCAAAATTACTCCTGCAGTTTTAATTGCCCATAACATCCTGCTTTATTTCTACCCTTAATTACTCTCTATTTCTCTTGAACACTGCTAACTTCCATACTCTCATTCAGAAGTATATGTGTTTCACTGGTGGGTGAAGTGATTGCCAAATATATTAAGGGGATTTATTACATCTTTCTCCAGTAAATTAAAGAATCCATTAAAACCCAATATTTTCTCCCTGGGAAGATACTTACAAACTATAATTAAGTCACCTTTCAATCTTTTCTTTTTTAATAAGTGACACTGATTCCTTTAAGTCTCTTGGTAAGGCCCTTCAGCTCTTGAATAATTGTAATAGATCTTTTCTATATGCTTTCAGATTTCCCAGTATCTTTTTTTAAAAGAAGACATACAACAGAAGCGTGTCTATATTTTATGAAGTCAATCTCAGCAGTTACAACAGAACCATATATACAGTTTTCTCAAGTTAGTCCCAGCAATGCATCATAGAGTGATAAAATCATTCCTCAAATCCCTGTCCAAACCTGAGCTTTTTCTGCCACTGTGTTGCATGGATGTTCATGTTCAGGTACTAATTTGTAGAGACTCAAAGTGTTTTAGAAGTCTTCCAGGTGACAATGTCTAACTCTGTAGGCATGGCCAGTGCTCCTACTTCTTCGGTACAAATTTTGCATTTACCTTTAGCCTGAGGGGGCTTGGCTCGTTGAGAAGATCTGATTCCTCTGTATAATTGAATTGTCCTCATTAGTTTGCCACTCTGCAGTCTGTGTGTCAGCCACATAAGTTGTGAATTGTAGTTTTACAACTGCATACAGGTGAAAATCTTAGTTCTACGTATCAGTTCATGTGTACCTCCACTAGGACTATCTCCATTTGATAATGATTGCTCATCCACAAATGCTATTTGAAATATGTCAGCAAACTACTTCTTAATTAATTTAGCATGTACCTGGATGATACTGTATAGTGCTTATTTTTTAATCAAAGTATCATGAAGTTCTAAAACAAATACCTTACACAAATCTAAACCTATTATATCTAAAGAGTTCCTTTAGTATAGAGACTTGCAATGTAACCAAAGAATGAAATCTTATTTTTCTGATAATAAAACCACATTAACAAAGACTAATGATAATACAATGGTTAGTAAAACAAGTGTTTTTCGAAGTATATCACCCAAAGAATTTTAGTCGACATACTTTCAATACCAGTTGTATATCCTCAAACACCAAATAACTCTTACCAGCAAATATAGAATGAGCACAAAGGTAAATCTATCCTTGAGGAAACTTCATCTCTGACAGGATGAAATGAGATTAAAGATAGACAGAAGGAGCTAGATTGACAAGACTGAATTAAGCTCTTTACTTCAAACACCGAAGAGTTTCTAAAATTCAGGTGCCAGTAGCATTTATAAGACCTTACTCAGCCAGTGCCTAAGCCTGTAAAAGTCTGTAGCTACTAGAATGCTGATCCCCAAAGGGATTTATTCTGCCAGCTTTTAATTAACTGAGAGTAATAGAAATGGTGAGTGCTTCAGATTCAGGACTTTAAAAACCTCTGTGAGTCTTGGTCAAAATGCTTAGTTTTCAAGGGCTATATCTGTTCATCACTAAACAAACTGGAACACTGTTGAGTATCTCAGGGTGTGTCTCACTCCTGTGTGTAAGCCAAACTTGTGTCATGCAAAAGTGGGGCATTTCATAGAATCACAGAATCATAGAACGGTTACAGCTGGAAGGCACCTTAAAGATCATCTAGTTCCAACCCCCCTGCCATGGGCAGGGACACCTCCCACCAGCCCAGGTTGCTCAAAACCCCATCCAGCCTGGCCTTGAACACTTCCAGGGACGGGGCATCCACAACTTCCCTGGGCAACCTGTTCCAGTGCCTCACCACCCTCAGAGTGAAAAATTTCTTCTTGATATCTAATCTAAATCTACCTTCTTCACGTTTGAAGCCATTACTCCTTACTACCTATTTCTTAGGGTACCTCATTGGAAATCCCAGGCAAGGACCCTAGCCCTCCCAAAATAGTGTAAAGGAACTGGTGATGTAGTGCAGCAACACAGAAAAGACAGTTTTAAATAATTCTGACTTTAGAGTGTTCAGTTTTCTGCAAAACTTTAAGTGAAAGTTACAATGCTGGTTTGAACTTGAGTATCCCCAAGGAGTGCCAAAATACAGGCTACAAGGTTGATCTCAGCCTTGCCCTGTTTCTACCAAAATTTGGTTATTTTGCATATTAGAATGATGTCAACAGAGATCAATGAAGAATTCCTCTCCCAGAAAGCAAGAAGCCTTCCCATAGAGGTCAGGGCTTTTTGCATTTGTATAGGCACAAGTTTAAATTGTTGCCATAAACCTGGTATGCTCACACTCCATGGTATTCCAACAACTGAATACGCACTGAAGGCAAAAGCATCATCACTATTGTTTTAGGAAAGAAAAAAAGAAGAAGAAAAAGACTAGATCACACTAGCTCAACATTAGGAGAGAGTTTCTAGCTGCAGATCCTGAGCAGAGGGAAGCATATCCTTCTCCTCTGGAATTATGTAGATAACTCCTCTCGTTCTCTTTGATGTTTCCTGCAGATGAGCTTAGGCAGTTCCCTTCTTGCAAAGTGGATTCCTTTTTTAGTTCATCTCTTTTATGGGGCAGTCCAATTTCCTAAACTGTGGGTATGTTTCTAGTCACACATCTAACGCTTAGGCTTAGCCATATTTTTACTCTCTCTCTTATGAAGCTAATCTTAGCCACAACAGCACGTCATCAACCCCAGACAAAATATCTCAGGTAGGGACCTAAAAAAGTATTCTGTTAGACTTTCAGTCACTTTGTTGACCTGGAAGTAAGTGTTGACAGTTTTCAACAGTAATAGATCTGGTGTATTGTCTACCCCAACCTCTCACTTTTTACTAGAAAAAGTGTGCATACAAGCAAAGCGCAGCTCTGAGCCTCCAAGTCCCTACTCGTTTCCAGAAATCTGAGAAAAACTGTCCAAAGTACAGACAGGTAGTAGCAGTAGTGGTAACAATTACATGACCATTAACACTGTTCATTGCTATTCTTCTATAGCTTCTCTAGTTCTGGGCTCCCCGGTTCAAGAAGGACAGGGAACTGCTGGATAGAGTCCAGCAAAGGGCTACAAAGGTGATTAGGGGATTGGAACATCTTTCTTACGAGGAAAGGCTGAGGGACTTAGGCCTTTTCAGTCTAGAAAAAAGAAGACTCAGGGGGGATCTTATCAATACTTATAAATACTTAAGGGGAGGGTGCCAGGTAGATGAGAAGAGTCTTTCTTCAGTGGTGCCCGGTGATAGGACAAGAGGTAACGGGCACAAACTTGAACATAGGAAATTCCATCTTAACATGAGGAGGAACTTATTTACTTTGGGGGTGGCAGAGCACTGGCACAGGCTGCCCAGAGAGGTTGTGGAGTCTCCCACACTGGAGACGTTCAAAACCCGCCTGGACGCCATCCTGTGCAACTGCTGTAGGTGTCCCTGCTGTGGCAGGGGGGTTGGACTTAGATGATCTCCAGAGGTCCCTCCCGACCCTGACCATTCTGTGATTCTGTGATATTGTTAAATAAGAACTTTGTTGTTGATTTTGTAGTGACTGTTATTGTCAATGTTATTGGTGTCTCTATTAAGTGCTTTAAAGTACTGTCTTGTAGTTCCCAGACAGGAGTCATTCTGCTGGATGCTGTATTTGCATGTCATAAAAAGACATCCTTTAAACAGCTAGAGTAAAAAAAAACACAGGATAACATGCATATACAACAAACATGAGAAAGCCCAAAGTGACAATGAGACAGTTCTGCTTAGTGTAGTAAGTAGAACTCACTGCATACAGCCTGCTCTACTTTTGCCAACAATTCCACTAGTACTGTAGCACCAGTAAGTTTTAAGTAGCTATTAAATGGAGGATGATACTGTGATCTTGTAGAAGGAAAATATTTCTCTCTTCTTACAGACAGTCAGCTCGAGCACAAGGAGTTATAACTATGATATGGATCAACCCTTGGTCACAGTAAGACATTCAGTTTGAAGAGCTCCTAGACTCTCATGATTGTCTGAATGGCATGGGCTGATAATGGTCAATTATATCAACTTGACATGTCATATCCAGTTAGTGTCCTGCTAGTATGTGCATATATATTCAGGTTCACGGAAATTCTGTGTCAAGAAATGCGATGTGCACTGAGAAAAACCTATGGACAAGTTTCTCTAAGGCTAAGGTGAAGGTAATGTTGGTGAAAATCAAGAATGACTCAGATAAAATTCAAGTAAGATTGCATGACAGTTTACAAGAAACTTTTTGTTATTGGTAGGATGTAGACATATTTCCCTATAAAGAGCTTTGGGCACAAAATTTCTCCTATACTATAAAATACCCAATTCCATTGCTGCTTCTTTTGAATGGTAGTAAATTCTATTCCTTGTCCCTTTTCTTCCTGTCACATTTAGATGATCCTGCTCAATACCCTCTCTTGGGAAAAGAGCTTCGCCTGCATCTCAAGTGATGAAGCACGAGCATGTGGGTTCCAGTCTGCTCAGATGATGAACATTTTGTTTAGGAAAAACAATTGAAGAAAAAATTTTCTGGTTATATTTCTGTAAAATGCAATTTATATAATATTTTTTTGTGAACTCTAAGAAAAGGGAAAGAAAAAGGGAAAAGGGTAAGGGAAAACAACCCAATTAATAGTGCTTATGGCGAGGGCTTTCCCCTGGGATGGGGAGGTCCTTCTGTGCCTAGGTTGCAGAATACTTGAAAATTGAAAATACTTGAAAAAAAAAATACTTGCCTTGAAAATTCCGTTTGACTTTCTGAAAATGAACTTAGAAAATAGCCTATGAAAGACCAGAGTTTGTGGATTAGAAATTTCATGAGCTGGAACAAAGTAAATAAAATGTTGTTATGGAAAATTTAAACACTTCACAAGTGCAGGGTAGAGGGTGTGTATAAAATGTTTAGGTTGACAGTGAGACCAACATTAGAGCAGCAGAGAAAGCAAATCTGTGAAACATAAGACACTTTAAGCATTGTATAAGTATGATAAATGCTCCAGTGGATCTCACAGATCCTGAACACCCATAAATCCAGATAATGTTTAGAAAAATGTGGAAAACAAAGCATATATTATTTTGTCTGTTTCTCTCTATTTTTCATGTTGTTAAATAAAGGGTCTTTTGGGGCTTTGGTTTGGTATTTTTTGGGAATACATTGTATTTGATATAATTTTAAGTACTTTTAAAGATCTGTGTGGAATGTGCTTCAACTATCATACAGTCCACAATAATTAACTAGCAATTCCAAGCATCCGTAGGCTTTGATTGCCAGGAGGTTATGACAGAAATTGATTGGTGTGTGAATGCTCTTTGGTTCTTTTAGAGGCCAATATCTTTGGTTTGTAGGAATCTCATGAAATTCTGACAAAGGAATTCTAACAGACTGGATTAGGAAAAGAAGAAAAAAAAATGCAACGCTATTGCCTGCTTAAGACAAAACCATAGATCTTGAAGTTTGGGCCCAACACCGCTGTTATCTGGTGCTCTGTCAAGGAGGCTTCTAACAGGGCTGTTAAAAACTGATGTCTTTCTCCCTGATGTTCCCTCTTCCACACCTCTAGTTCAAAGCAGAATTTCCACCCTATTTGAAAAATTGTGTTTCTTTTGACATGAGTACATACAAGAAAGACATTGACATATTGGAGTCAGTCCAGTAGAGGACCCCCAAGCCTAGGAGGATGAAGCACACATCATACAAGGACAAGCTGAGACCTAGGTTTGTTCAGCCTGGAGATAGCCTTACTCTTGGAGGTGCACAGCAACATGACGAGAGGCAATGGGCACAAGTTGGAACACGTGAAGTTGTGATTCAATATTCAGATTTATTGTTTTAACCATGAGAATGATCAATTACTGGAAGAAGTTCCCTAGATGGCTTGTGGAGCCTCCATCCTTGGAGGTGTCCAGGACTGGACAGGACACAGTTCTCAGAAACCTGGTCTACTTTGAGGCTGGGGTTGGACTAGATGACCTCTGGAGATCTCTTCCAACCTAAATTATTTTATGAGCCTAAGATTCTTTACTTCTATAGTTCTCTATGATGTTTGTCTTGCATACCTATCCGAAGTCCAAGCATGGTCACTCCTAACTTGAAAATACTAAAGGGCTAAGGTTAGAGTGCAATACCCCGTGAAGACAAACTTTGTGAGTATGTGGTAGAAATAAAGTGTTAAATAAGTTAAAAAAACCACAGTAGAGCAATTACAATGCACTCAAAACATTAAAGATGGGAAGTAAGCTTCTACGACAGATGCTGAATTTATAATTCTCGGAAAAAGAGTATGAACTGCAAATTTCTGAATAGCTTGCTGTGTGCTTAAGACAGGCTATACAAGATAGGAGTAATGCAATCGACAAAAAAAGTATGAATAATTTTCGATATCATGCTCAATAGTATGTAAATCTAGCAAGGTGTGATAAAGGACTATAGATCACTAAAGACAGAATAAAAGAGTACAAGGAACCTTACAAAGAGAAAATGTTGCTCCCAACCTTGCCCATTTCTACAGTTTTTATCTCCCCTGTTTTTACTTGGTTATTTCAGACGAATACTTTATTTACTGTCACTGCGAGGTTTTTTTGTTTGGTTGGTTTTGGTTTCTTTTTTTTTGAGAGATGCATGATCTAGGATACCTTTTATATATCTCTTAATTGCTGATGTACATTTAAGGTACCTTAATCTCTTAACTCAGAGCTGAGTCATGAGTGGTGCACCATCTCAAGAGAAGTAACAAGCATCTCCCAAAGACATTCTTCTGATAGGCAGTTTCTCTGGTATTGTCCTTTTCTCTACTGAACAGGAATAACCACCTTCACCAGCTCCTCTGAAGATTCAACTCTGATGACTATTGGGTAAGGGAGGTTATGCCCATGGGTTTCCATAGTTCTTGCATCCTTAATTTCTTGCAGTGTGCAGTCAACACTGTACCCAAATCCTACTTAGGTCATGTTAAGCTCATACAAGGACAGAAATTTATTCCATTTGACATGTAGGCACAAGTCTGCTTTAACGTGCAGACCAACATGATTTTTGGGAAAAGGAAGATTGCAATTTTGGGTAGATTTCTTTCCTAGATCCACTCAAAACTATTTTCAGATTTCTTCAATTTAGGTCTCTAAAAAAGTTCTTTTTGCAGGAGAATAAAACATCCAGCCTTTTGCCTCAGGAAAAAGACTAGCATCTGATGAGGTTGGGTAAGAAATGTGTATATGTCTTTCTGATAGATAACATGCCAGAAAGGCCAACATAAATAGCTAACGGCTGATTGGATTGGTGCATTACCCTTTGAGGAAGTGCTTTTCCTGGCTACTGAAGGAGATGAGCCACCCATGTAGATATGACATAATTGATTTGCCAAATCTCATCTTTCCGGTCATTCAACCCTTTGTAGTGTTGTGTCCTAACTTTTGAGAAAATCTCTGACTTCAAAATACTGAAATTTTTCCACCAAAAAGCTGCTGAGATGCTTGTTTTTATAAAATACTGTGACCATTTCAAAATTAGCTTGATTGTCTTTAAGGAAGATACTCTAAAATTCTATCTAAAAGAAGATAAACTAAAAGTGGTTTTGATCTTCCTTTACACACAGATACAGTTTCCATGTTGAAAGAACGGCATATACGCATAAGCACAGATGATGTCTGTGCTAAAATGCAGTCATATTTTTCCTGTGTTTGTGGCCTTTTCGTGTAATTTGGAAATGTCTCAACCCCAGGTGTAAGCCTTAAGGCAACATCTAATCATTGGCATCTGTTGGGGAACAGAGAGAGGGGCAATCTATACGTCCTGAGAACTTCAGATAGACAGACATCCCTCTGAGGGAAAGGGTGTGCTGCCAGCGTGCGTTGGCACACACACCGAGATCCCTGCAGCATCATACATAGTCTGCATGCATATGAGCTAACACTTCAATCGCTTGGAAAAGAAGAATGTGCTGTAAAGTTGAGGTGAACACAACATTTGTATTCCTGGTTCACAATGAATGGACAAGAAAGCCATGTACAGTATTCTTAGGATGAGAGGTCTGTCAAGGCTCTGAGGCAGGAATCCTAAACAAAAGCTGACTCACTGCAAAGCTTCTTGTGAAAGGTAGCCAGAAGAGTTGAGAGAGGACAAGGAGCATGCTTCCATATGGCTCAGAACAGCAATCGAGAGCAAGGGGCAAAAACAACAGCTGTTGAGGCTGAGGTCCCCAAAACAGCAGCCTCAGACAGGAAGTCTGGTGCTCCGTACTCATTAATGCATCAGATCATACTGCTAATAGAGTCCCAGGAAACTATACATCACTTAGGAACAACAGCAGATGACTGTGCCAAATAGCTGGATTTCTCTGAGGCTGGGCAAGAAACTGTGAGTGGTGAATAGCCCAGGAAGGAGAAGGGCACTCTGCCAACATACTGACAGCTGTAGGAAGAGGACAGGCTGATAATGAACAAAGCCCAGGAGTGACAATGCTCCTTTTTTCAATTACTTAGGTTTTCCAAATTGCCTTAATATGTTTCTCTTGTCCTCCCCAACTCCACAAAACTCTGACTCTTCAGCTACTTTATCTAAAGACATGGCCTCATGTGGGGAAGTCCTGATCATTTTGGAGTGCTCAGGTGACATGATGTATTTTCCCAGGCTCCTGGGAAGTGGTGTTTAACTACTTTTTAGCAGAAGCACAGGGAGTTGTTTCTTGTCCTTTTTCATGCCTGGCAGAAAGGTCATAACACATGTCATTTGAAATTCTCATGGAAAATATATTGTACAAAAAAAACCCCTTAGTTAGCATTTACTAAAATTCTGTATGACACAATCTAGCCCAATGTCTGTGTTCTGATGAGCTTCAATATGCAGGACAGGACTTTCTTTTCTTCCAAGCACTCAGGTTCCAGCGAATGCAAAATCTGACTTTGTAAGATCAGTGGTGAGCTTGCTAAAATTAAAAGTGTGGATTTATTAGTGAGATTAAACCAAAGTCATATAATAGCAGAGACAGGTTCACAAGAATAAGACGAACATTAGCAACAATCAATCAGTTGAGCTCCAAACCATGTGCTGAGATCAAATGGTAAATGTTCAGTAAAGTTCCGCACTATGCCAGGAAAAAAGTAACAGCCCAATGTGTTGCATTTAAGAAATATATTTTTGTGTAGCACAGAATGACATCGAATTGCACCTGTCAGGAGACTGAGATTCTGATATAACTTAAATCATGATTTCCAAATGGCCAAGTTCTGAGCTGCGAGGAACACCTGCCAACATAACTAATAGTGAGGACAAAAAGCCTTTGGTAGCAAGTCCCTTGAGAAGGAGATAATAATATATGTGCCCTGTTCAATAAGCTCTTAGCCTGAGGTATTTCCAGTATGCAAAGAAAAGAAAGCTTACTTTTAATTTTTTATGCTGTCTCCCTTTCTTGATACGTTTGTTCCATTTTCCTCAAAGAGATTCTCGATTAGTTTAACAGAAGTTTTCTTTTCTAAAACCAAATCTGGTTCTCTGTGGAAGCCTTTGATGGGAGTTTCCATGTGAAGAGAGATTAAAGAAGTGAGGGCTAATTATTATGGAAAGAATAAGCACAAGAGAGGCTATAACAAAACTGGCACATATAATAGTTCTTACTGTGGAGAAGGTCAGTCAGGCTCTCTTGATTATCCTTTACCAAAGCCAAAGAAGAAAACACTCCATAAATTAAAAAAACAACAGGTTTGATGCTATATACACACAATTTTTGACAAAAGAAATCTCACTTTACACAATACATGGCTACAAGAACTTACTTGCACAGTAAGGAAAGTTTGTTGTGGAAAAACATATAGTCTCAGGACAGTACATCCTAGGTGGACTTGTTTCCAAAAAGGCAATCTCGTAAACAGGAGGGCCAACAGGCAAAGGTAATCGTGGTTAGAACTTGCAGGACTGCAGAGAGCAGCCAGATCCACAGCCTTTCTCTTTCTCCTTTGTGCCCTCTACTCCAAGTATTACCCATTATTGATGTATTTTTAGTGACAGAAAAAAAATTGACTGCAATGATGGGGTCACGGCAAGCTCCAGCTGGACTAGCAGCCTTTCACAGAATGTTGCTCTTGCTTCAAATCAGAGGAGCCATCTCTAAGGTTTAGCTACATCTGGCCAGTTCTTTGGATGTAGTTAAAGGATTTGTGCCATTGCCATACCGTGAAAAGACAAATGAACGTCTGTCATGAGAGCAAAATGCTGGCAGTCTTCTCCATGTGATGCCACAGATTCTCATCATGTGATGGAAAGCGCACGAGCACTGAATGGGCACCTGCTTGCAAAAAGCAATGCAGGAGATGAAGTGCCAGAGACGATCAAACACAGGGGTCCTTCCACACCTGCTAGGCCCACGTTCAACTGGAAGGTGAAGATGTACAAGCAAGTGGCATTCGCAATCTCTTTTTAAAGAGACTTGAAGAGTCATGTAAAGGAATGTTTTCTTTTCATATTGAGAAGGATACACTGGGTCATAGGGAAGGAAGGTAGCAGAGAAACAGGTTACAAACTAGATGTCTTTTTCTGTCTGAGAGAAGGTTATAGAATAGCCATTAAAGGACTTTCTAGGAACAGGCCAAACAAACAAATTTTGCGGGGAATTATAACTGGTCTCTTTGTGCAGCAGGACAGCAGATAAGATATTTTGCAAAGACTTTTTTATGAATTCAGCCCAGAAGGCCACATTTGTATTTAAGTGTCTATCAATCTGCTGTAATTTATAAGAGATATGTTGTGGATCTTCCGGTCTTGGCTGTTCCCTGTATTGATGATATGAGGATCAAGATGACTTTCAGATGTGCAGGGCATGCTGTGCTTAATAAAAAATGCAACGTACATAAAGTCCTCACCTGGCTGAGGCCCAGGAGAGAAAGTTCATTTGGTACAGCAAGCACAGACAGACTTGCCAGCTCACTTCTAGGTGTGCCTTTCTGGGTTTGGCAAGAAAGTGTAGGTTCAGGTGTGTGCATCTGTCAGTGTTGACCTATTGTGCAGTACAAATGCTATGCAAACAAATTTAAACATCGTATCCTCAGTTGCTTGCCGTGTTCTCTCAAAGGCATTACTGCTTGTTGACCGTTGACTGTCAGAAATCTTCTAGTTTACTGCCACAGAGTACAGCCATTTTTTCCTGAACCCTGAGGGCTTTTTCAGCTTGCCTACATCGACAAATTGATTGGCACAGCATTTTTCATTTTGGGGGGGGGGAAAGGGGGGAAGAGAGGGAGGGGAGGAAGCCACCACAAATGGGATTGCAGCCATCCCATTCCAAAACAGGGTTGAGCAAGGATCATAGAAATTCACTGGTATAGCAATAGTGGCAAAAATATACCGTTATAGACCTGCTATTATAGCTTTCTTTGAAGACCCTATAGCAGAAAAATGTTATACCTTTATACCTATAAGACTGTTACAGCATTATTACTCTACTGTAACTGTAGCTATGGATATACCTTATAACATCCCTCTGGTTCCTGGAGGTGTTTTTGCAGAAGAACAAAAGCACCTCACTAAAGGTAACATGCTGACTGATGGCACGGGAGTTACACAGTGAACTTGTGTGATGGGTTTAACCCAGTAGTTTAATTATAAGTTGCTATTGGTTCATGCTGTGTGGCTTCACATGTGTAGCTACTCCTTACTCAATGTTGTATTGGGATAGGGCAACTGCAGTACCATTTTCTTGTCTTCTACCAAGCAAAATAAATTAATCTGTAATTTTTTTTTGCTACACAGTTATTAAGGTAGTATCTGAGTTAAAAAAGCATTAAACGTTACTAGGACATTAAAAAAACAAATAATATGTGCAATCCTTATGCTTCACAGTTCATGCTAAAGAAATATTTACCATCCCATTAGGTGAAGTTGTTATATGTGGTCCCTTTGTTGTGTAATTGGTATAGAGAATGCTAAATAGGCAGGCACAAATAGCAGCCACCTCTTAGGAAAAAGGTATTTTAACTGTGGATTTACATACAGGAAAAAATGATAGATGCAAGTAGACATCAACAATTTGTAACTGCTGTATGTATATAGGTGCTGATGCAATGGGACTATGCAGATAAGAGGATAAGGCAGTGTACTGTTGTGTTCTGGTGATAAGTTTACAAAATAAAAAAAAATTGGAGAAGTAATAATAATAGCATTATATTTGGAGTTTATGTGAGAAGAATGTTGTGAATGTTGCTGAAATAAATCCTTGTTCTGCAATTTTAGCATCCATCTTTGGCTATGTCTTAGACATCTGCAGTAAAAAAATAAGTATCCTTGGATCATAATGTCCAATCATATATTACAATTTGAGTCATGTAGGCATGTCTTTCTGATCATAATAAGCTCTGTTTAATACCAAAAAAATGGATTCTTGCCCAGTATTTCTGTTAGACTATTGTTACAGAATCTTATTCTTCCAGTGTTTCAAAATCTCGTAAATTGTAGGCTAAACTGAGTCACAGCTAGGTTTTACTCATTTGTTCTTGTGCCAGCATTGCCCTTTACCATAAAATGTTATTTTGCTCATTTTAGGCAATTGGTTTTTTTGCTTGAACTCCCCTCTTTGCTGTTTGTTCCCTTGACATATTTATAGAAAACAATGATATCCTCGCTCAGCCTTGTTTTTGCTGCTTTTCCCTGCTATGCTGAAGAAATTAAAAATAAGTTCTACATCATACTGGTCATTTTCATGGACCTTTTGAATCAACTTTATTGAGCTTTGGTGACTACATGCAGGATTTCAGAGTAAGTCTCACCAATATTAATAGCATTAATACTTCCATACCTGACCACAGTTTGTGGCAGCAGGCAGGGGACTGTGGGATGTGATTTAAACATTACTGTGAGAATGCCCCAGACTGGCAAAGTTGATGGATTTGATCCTAACCAACAACAAAAATATATGTCAGTCATTCAGTGAGCTTTTGTTACTGTAGCTTTAATGAATTTCTGTGCATAACTGTGAACTTCAGATCTTTAATTAACCTTTTTTCCTCTTCAGGTGCGTATATAGAAATGAGTTTTGTGAGTAAGCAGTGCATGGTTACTAGCCTAGATTTATCAGACAGAAAAGGCTGCTCCACTCATTCACTGCCTCCGAAGAAGACTTTTCTCTCTGTTTTCCCCCTTATCTTACCTCCTCTCAGTGATGAAGAAGTTCCATCTTCACCCTGCTGTCTACCAAGTCCATTCATACTGTATTTGCTTTTCTTTTGTCTTACTTTTCAACCGGCTGAGTAAAAGTGAGACCAAAAGAAGAGAAGATGAGAGGACTGGCAGGCAGGCGATGTGCAGGCATAGGGAAGAAAAGAAGAGAGCTTGGGTAAGAAAAGGTGATGAAAGCAAGAACTTTTTTTCCTCCTTTCTCCCTATGAAACAAGATGTTGCACTCTTCTCAGACTTTTGCAGTGGCAGTTTTTTCTGAGGACCCGAAGTGTTTGTTGTAACCCGAATAGAGCTGATGTAGGTATCCTGAAATGACAGAACATCAATGTGAAATAGCAAGAGCAGTCACTGTAATTATTATTAGGGTTAGTTAACTAGGGTATATCAATTAGTATATTAGGGCTATAGTGCAGTAATGATTATTTTTTCATTGCTTGCAACATGGCATAGGTCGGGTCTGTGCCTGTCCTTCACCATTCTGTATTTTCTCTCTCCTTTTCTCCGTGTATACAGTACCTTCTCTCATGCATTAAATTCTGCTGCACTACTGCACTTAAAACAGCCTCTTGTTGCCAGGTGATCCATCCCAGATGATTCAGCTGACTTTTTCATTAGTGCAGTTTCTCCCTGTTCTTGCCCATTGACTGTGTAGTGCAAGCTGTTCATGGCATATAAGCTTTTTTCGGCAGGCTTCCTAAACTTATCTGAGCTCTGTAAAAGGCATTGTTTGCAGAATCTTGCCAACTTAGCTGCCGTTATATTACACGATGGATAAAGATGATTTTTCTATCCCTTTTCTACCATGTTAGGAGTGACTGTAAATATATTTAAGAGAACAACAACTCTGCACGTTGTTTTTTGGTGCTAGCTGAACCCCTCAGATTTAAGGCAGCCAAATCAGAAACAAGTATTTGTTCTTTCCCTGTGATCATCAGTATACTAGGATTGCTGAGAGACAAAATTTCTCTTGGGAATACTACTCCAATAGTTTGCTTCCTCCTTTTCTGCCCTTCCCTCTAGGTATCCCTTTGCGGTCACAGTCAAGCACTAGGAATAATTTTCCCTATAGGAAGAATGGAGGGAAGCACATTTTCAGGCATGACACTGCACTGTAGTGTTTTCAGTAGGAAAGGAGACTTAAAAAGAATTGCCAGTAATTAAACATGGGGCCTGGAGAAAAAGAGAGTTGTGAACAATACTCATATCTCTAATTGGTCCTGAAGAAGCTTTTTGCCAAAAGTGCTAGTAGTTATAAGGCTTTTTTCTTGATATTACACAATATCATGTAATGGATTTTGTTTTGAATAGTATTTTTACTATATCATCTTTCAGTAGATTAATTGAGTTTCTCTAATTCAGAACACTTTTATTTCTTTTCTATTCCAATCACACTCTCAAATTCATTGCTTCATGGAGAATTCAGCATTCTGAGCTACTTCTAGACCCCTAAATATAAAGGGAATATGTGCCTAACACACCTGACATACTATTGTCAGATTACAGATACAGCTATAAAGCACATATCTCTCAAGTGACTTGCCAAAGGTCATACGGATAGTCTGCAGCAGTGACAGATCTCTTGAGTCCTGATCCAGTGATTTTAGCAGAAGAAACATACTTCCTCCTGGCAGTTGTGGCACAGCCTGTTATTGGCAAGAAGATGAAGAACTGAGAAATGTTGACTGTGGACATCAAGGAATTAACTGTTCTTTTAATTAGACAAAATAATTTAGCTATGACTCTTAATGTAAAAGTTCATTAATGAAATGCATGAAGTGACATTGCAGCCTAATGGAGATACAGAAGAATCTATTTTTATTTCAGTGAAATAACATTAAAAATTAATGAAAGCTATAATTATTGGATATGGGAGGTTAGTCACATTTTCCAAAATAAATTCAATTTTAGCTGACACTGAGATTGACAAATTTAAATACGGGCGGATTTATTTTAGAAAAAGGAGAAGGGAATATTGTTTAAGGGTATAATACCTTTAGCAAATTGAACTATGCTGTTGCTACTGGTGACTTCAATAATTGCATGCTATATCATTCTTGAATCTGCAGTAACAAGGCTGTTCAGTTAACACCCTGATTTTCCTGTGGTTATGGTTCTCAAATGATGTAAAAGATAATGTAATGTTTGCTTTTTAAGAGTAACATCTAAATGAAAAGGTCACTAGATAGTTTGAAGAGGTATAGGCTGACCGTTTCATTGTTTTCTTTATTTATAGTTCTCTTGCTTCAAACTAAATCTGATGTTTTTCTTTGTCTGGTTATGTGATTAGATTTAAGAGTGGATTAATGGAGCTAACTAACTCTGCTAAAAAAACCCTATTCTGCTAAAGCCACAAAGCATTTTTCTTCTGTTATTACTCCCCAATTTCCATTAAACAGAAAATTGAGACCTTTAAGCCATAGAACCCTGTGTACCCCAACTTCATTGTAGCTGAAAGAAGTATAATGAAGTTGAAGGCTTGTAGCTAGAAGGAAAGCATATGCTTTCTTTTCAGTGACCCGACTTCCTAAACAGTACATAAGGCTCCACCAAACCTTTGCCTCCCCTTTTACATCCTCTTGACCTTCTAACAGTTCGTGTGAAATGCATGAAAGTTAGCAGAGGCCAACATATATATTCCATTAGGATTGCAGCCAGAGCTCAGTGGGGCAGAAGAAAAGCAGACAAGAGAGAACATGGGTTTTACCTTCATGTTATAAGATTACTTGATTCTTTTGAACTTAAATGGACAGAAGGTACCAGACAGTAGAGACCCTTTTAATTAGAAAAGTCATTGTAAACCTCAGTGGCTGGAAGCCAAAGGTAGACTAATTCAAACTATGGAAAGGGCCTGTTTGCCTAGCAATGAAGTTAATTAACCACTAGCATGACTTATTTTAAAACAGGTAAGTCATGGTAGGTTCTTCATGGCTCGAAGAATTTGCATTGAGTCTGGTTTTCTTTCAAAAGATGTACTCTCCAGCACTACTAGCGGTTGCTGTCTTTGTTTAGAAACCAGAGAGTGGAATGATATGGTCTTGTCACACAGGCAGCAAGGTGAAATAATCTGCCCCTAAAACTATAAGTCTATTGTATTTTAGGATTGGCTCAATGTGGAAGAATTTCCTTATGGCACCTGTTGTAAACTATGGCATGGAGGGGAGATATTTGTTAAGCTTGCAAAGTTGTGGTATATCAAATGGCATCTCAGTGTGATAGAAGCAGTCTACTTGCACCAGTAGATAGCATCACTCAAAGCTATTCAATTTCTGCAAACAAGGTCACCCAGATGTACTGCAGCTGCATAGGTATGCCCACTGTTCACCCAGCACCCCAGAGTTGCTCTGAACTCAGTCAGAATGCCTTCTGGTGGGCATACTTTGTGGTTTGAAAATCTGCCTTTTACTTAAAGGTCCTTCATTATACAAGTATTTGACTGTAAAATTAAGCTCTCTTCATAGAAAATACACACACACACCCCTTGTTACTAAGTATGCTATAAAAACATTTTTAATGCCACAAAATTAAAAAGATGTGAGGCCAGGGGATATCTGTGTTTATGTAGTTCTTTGGATATTAATTTGTTTGTGGGGATAAATAAGGCAGCTTGCCTGGAGCTGAGTTATTAGTTCACCTCAGTGAAAACTAAGTGTACATGCATCCTTTATTTAACTGTGTCATCTTGCTCTGCATCTGGAAATACTGCATTATGAATTAGTAGCAAGAGCTGGTCTACGTCACTTCAAATGTTTAGTGACTAGTCACAGCTTTGTCACGTGGGTAATCCTTGTGCTAATGTAATATAATTATACAGTTAAACATGGGGTCCCTGACAAATTGGTCAAACAGTAAATCTTTTCTTCAGCACTGCCTGCAAATTTGCACAGGGAATTTTATTTCCAATTACAAATAGGATCAGTAGAGGTGACATCATGGTCATGGTGAGAAATATTCAGGTTATATTTTTTTTCATAAATCTGATTAAAATTTACTACGCTGTAGAGTTGCAATGATACTTCCAAGTGAAGGCTCCAGAAAAAATAGCTGGTTGAGAATGTGTATCAGAGGTTTCCCCCAGTGGCCCTTGTAGATTTGACATTTCACTTTTGGACACTTTTGGAGCACTGCATCTACTACAATCTTTCCAATGCTCACTTGATACAATTTTCTGATAATATTTCTGTGTGTAACCAGCAAAGTGTCACACCAAGATGTTGACTGTGCTGACACTACCATTTTAATTTCTGTTTTTTTAAGCATGGATATTTTTCTTAAAATGCCTCTCTCATGTATTCTGAAATTAATAAATACTAATAAAAGAAATGGAATATTTAACTGATGAGGCAACGTAAATATTCCTAAAATACTCGAGTTACAGTCATTGTCGAAAAGCCTAGCTTGGACAAAAGTAAAAATGACCAAGTTTCACTTTTTCTTGTTAGAGAATGAAATGAGCTAGTAACTGTGCCAATTTTATTCATTATCTTCTGGACACATTATTTAAGAACTAGTCTGATGCTCAGTTTCTCACAGAAATTTAGGCATTGCAGTGTATATCCTTTAAGTGTGTATGTTTGCGTGATGTTAGCGTGGGTCCTGAGGGCTTACGGTATGTGAGCTGTGAGATCCTGTTTGTGCTAAGGGACAAGTCAGAAAACTCTTCCTAAGTATGACAGAGGACTGGTGCTGCCATCTACTCAATTGCAGTTTAATAATAATCAAGGGAAATACAAGAGTGCATGAATGTAGCGTAATGGCAGCCACAGTAAATAGACTGGTGAATTGCTAATAGTGACCTTTACTAGGAGTGGATGATTAATTACCTAAAGCATTTAAGGCAGAAAAAAAAAAGGTTATATTATTAGAAAAAAAATTACATAAAGGGATTTTTAAACTTCTACATGACTCA
Source organism: Pluvialis apricaria (assembly GCA_017639485.1). Taxonomy (NCBI): domain Eukaryota; kingdom Metazoa; phylum Chordata; class Aves; order Charadriiformes; family Charadriidae; genus Pluvialis; species Pluvialis apricaria. Next base: position 104,067,310 of record CM030009.1, read on the forward strand.
GGTTTTTCTGTCTTGATTTGACTGTGAATAAGTCTAGATCTGAAGGTTAGTTAGGGAGAATGACAGGTTAAACAGGCATTCTCAAAGATCAACACACAGGTGAGTTTTAACAATGGCCTAATTAATTAAACAAATTCTTGATTTGGTCTTCTGTCCCTAAATGCTCCTTGCATCATGCATCATTTGCCCATAATATTACATTTTGTGACTAGTTACAGTCATTGATGCTCGTTTTGTGTTCAGTAACTTGCCAGTACATACGTGCTGAAGGTTTCACCAGTTAGAAAGAAAAAAAGGCTATATGGAATTGGGTAAAACTTGTTTTATGTTCAGAAAATATATGCAAGCTTTCATTTTCCTATACACAGTAGAAATAAAACAGCAGGATATGGCCTCTCTCCCATATCTCCAAGGCACTTTCTCAGCTAGAAGTTTATCTGCAAAGCTTTTTCTCCATTTAAGTATCACACAGCAGGTGCTTCTCCGGCTCCAGACTGAATTCACTGTCTTTTCTGAAGGCTCCTAGCATGCACAAACTCTGAAATCTCCACCAAGAAAGCAGACAGAAAAGCCTCTTCAATCAGCAAGGTTTCTGATCAGCTATATATGCAGGTGGTATTTTGGGGAATAGCTACAGTTTTTAAAGCACTGAACATTAACATGTTCTGAATAAATGGCAGCCACCAGTCCCAAGAATAATGGCACCTCTGTTTCAGCTTGGCCCATCTTTTCAGCAGAGTCCAATACAGTGACTGTCATTATAGGCCACCTAAAACAGAAAGCTAAAAAAAAATAGTTTATGGATTACATATGGTACAAATCAAACTTTCATAACAACACCTTTTTCTGACACGACATTTTCACATTTCCAACAAAAATGGATTTGATGAACACCCTAATTTCCTTGGAGTTTTTTGCCCTTGTGGTTGATTTTCTTTCTCTCCTTTTACCCTGGGTATTTTTTGTTTCTGTGAAATCTGAATTAGTCAGACACTGTTGTTTTTGTCCAACTGGAGAACTTTTTACTGCTGCAGCTATTCCATTCTCAGCTGTCACAGTTAAATCCCTAATCTCTTCTGCACCTGCTGTTTTCTTCAGTAGTCTTCAGGAATTTGGCTTAATTTTGCACCTAGCTGTGTTCTACGTACCATACATTTTGTTTGCATCAGTACCATATAAAGCCCCTCTGAAGCTTTTTCCAGCTCAGGATTCTGATTTATTTCTAGGATTGTGAAACATTATAACATTTCCCACATAACCTTATATCATTTTAATGGTAGTTGCTCTCAACTTTCCTCTGACAAAGGAACATGAGTTTTCAATTTTGGACTGCAATGTTTCTGCAAAGTCCTTTGTTCCTCTTCAACAACTCCATAGAAGAGGTTTCCTGGGGTCCTTGTCTCACACTGACATATGAGGAGTGCCAGGATGACATTTTGTACTCTCCCATTGGTTGCTTTTCCAGAAGCCGTCAAAAGGATTGCGATATGCTGATCCCAATGCCTTTGATACTGTTCTAAAGTGATGGCCAGCTGAGCCCTTCAAATCTAATTGAATTTTGCATCCATCTCATTGTACCATTGGTGCTCAGGGCAGGAGAAAATTATGTGGATTCCCAGAATCTTCCAGGCCAGCTGAAATATTTTGGGTTAGAATTTCTCGCTTCACTCATATAAACTCACTGGAAACATCAAAAATTCATTCATACATTAGCAGAGCTGGATGGAAAATAGTAGGTGATTTGGGAAAAAAAAAAGCTACATTGTTAAAGTTTGTTTGTTTTCCAAATGGGAATGAAAATTTGAAAAAAATAAAAATTTTGGAGCAAGATTGATGGGATTTCAGAAGCTTTCAAGAAGTGAGTGAGCCAGAAAGGAATTTTTTTGGCTTTCTACGTGCCCTTCTGGAAGGTGTTTTTTAACTGACAGAAATTAGCATTGGCTGAAGCTTGCCAGCACAGCTGCAGAAAGGCAGGCCCCTGCCCAAACAGCTCTCCATACTCTAGATCTGGGAACCATTCAGCCTTTCTAAACCCAGGAGAATAAAGACACAACTGCACTGTAGAGTGAGGTACAGAGAAGTCCAAGCTTGGTTGCCAGCCAGCCTTATCACAAGATTGCCACGTAAGCTCGATGTGCCTACAGCACAATGTTCAGCTGTGTTATGGTACCCCAGTGCACACAGACAAACCACGTGCCATCGTTATCTCAGCATAAGGATTCAGTCCTCAATGTAGGCATGACCAACAAATCAAAGTACTGAGGGCTCAGAAAGTTTCTGTCAAGTTCACATGCAGAAATTGGAGGTAAAAACAGTACTGTTGACAAGAGAAGACAATGTTTGGTGTGGATGTGTGTGTATATAGTAATATGCTTTTGAATGGATAACTGCTATTCAGGATGTTGAGTTCTAAAAGGATAACAATTTTCTGAAATCACTGTCCCATTAGTAGGCAAGCAAAAGCAGAATGATAAACCTGTTTACATGGTTACATCAAAACCAGCATCACAACCTCTATTCATTGCTAGTGTCACATATGAATTTGAATTTATTTGCAAAGCTGTGCAATTAAATCTAATAGAAAGATGGGAAAACTGATTGGGAAAAAAAATAAGAAAATACTATATTTTGCAATAGAGAAATAGAGAACTTTTTTTTTTAGTGTTTAGAAAACAGCCTCAGGAGCCACAATATGGCTAGTTATAGCTCTGACATTAGATTTTTCTGACTCTTAAGGCAACTAGAGCAACATTTTAAAGTCTGGATGTTTAAATATAACTAACATATTAAGCAGGGAATTCAGTGAGGAGTGAATTCCCTCAGCTTCTTTGGGAAGAGTACACTGATTTAGGAGGATAGATGTGAGTGCTTAGCTTGACAAAATTAGGCATAGTGATTTGACAGTGCTGGCCTGATTAGCATTATATATCATTTTATCTACCTGTGGAACAGGACTACTAATATGAATGAAGATTATTCTGTAGTATCTGTAAGTAACTTTCAGATCAGGTGTGTACAATATTATACAAATGCAAAGTATTGTTAACAAATATAATTTGAAATTTAGTTGTTGGACAGACTCCCTGTATATAATTTTGCTTCAATAATACAGCCTCATTATATGAGAGGCCTTTTTCTTACAGTAAAATGATCGTCTTTTTGAAATACATTATTTAAATATACTAGTGCTAGCCAATATACATTTGATGCAGAGGAAAATGTCGAGTATATTATTCAATAGCTATTCACTCTGTACCACAGACAATAATTAGTGGTATTATCAGGTGGAAAATTGCTGCAATGAAGAATTCACTAATATAGTATGATGAACTCCCTCAGAAAGTTACTGTACTTTTTTAGAATCACAATCACTTTGTTCCTAGCTGCCAAATAGTGTTTTTGGCAGTGTATTGTCAATGAATACTCTCAAAAGTACCCTTCAGTGGATAGTAAAAAACTGAAAAAGCAATTCTCTCATTGAGTAATGATTGCTCTGGATAGACCCTGTAGTATAGTATAATGCAAACATTGAACTATATGATTTATTTATAAACCCTGTTACAATGACTCACCAGCTATTCCAATGGTTTGGGGGCTACTTGGCATGTTTCTTTAATTGAAAGTTACTGCAAAAAAAGAGTAAAGGCCACCTTCTAATACAAATCCTTTGAGATTTTTACAATCTTAAAATTTATAAAAGGCTTACGTTTAGAACCTTTTGTAATGTTTCTTCTCTCAAGGTAAGTATCCTCTGGAGAAGAATGTGGAACAAAAGGTTGTTATCCAGGTCCCATTGAGAGATGCACAAGGTTGGAAAGGACAGTTTCAGTATTCTTGGTTCTTGGTTGCTCAGGGAAAGGATGTTACCCAGTGGCATGAAAAAGAAGCTGTAGGTATTACCTGTAGCTTAAGGGGAAAGATCTCTGGCAAATTACAGATACAATATGCGATAACATTCGTCAGACTCATCAGGGAACTAATAGGAACCAGGCTTTCTCAGCCAGCAAAAACAAATAACAAACTAAATTCTAGCTGCTCTAGCTTCTATGGTTTGTTGGTACAATTAAAGAATAAGAACTCAGATGTCCCCTTATTCCATTTTATTCTTTGTATTAATTAGTGTAAAGCCAGGCTTGTTGCCTGGTCTGTACTGTGTGTCATAAATATTCTCTGTGATGTACCAATCCAGCTCTGACAAACTTTACAGGAAAAAAAACCCCACTGTTAAACATAGGACAGGAAAACTCTGAATGACGAAGGACTTGCAGAAAGTCAGACAACCTTGAAATCAATGGTATTTTTTCTTTAGTTTTCAATGACTTGAGGGTTCCTCTTTCAGTCTAGCCATATAGAGTCACAGTTTTTGTAGTGCCTTACTCCTGTTTGAAATTCTAGTCAATGTGACTTCAGGTGGAGATTCATCCCTCCTAACTTCTGGCACTCAACAGAGGTGTATAAATTAAGACCTCAGTCTCCTCATGTTTCTATTTACAAACAACAGAAAACCAGTGATATCTCTAGAAGTATTACAGATCCTAAATGGCCAGAGTTGACTCTATTGACTAGGAAGGGCCAGGAAGATGAGGTTCCAAACCTGAGGACACCAGCACCTCTGAACTGCACCGGATCAAGCACCTAACAGCAAACACAGAATCATTTTTTTCCCTTTCCATAAATGGGCCTGAGGTTAGGTTGGGTGAATCATATGTAGAAACTGTAATGGACTGGATTTTCTTGGCCAAAAAGTGTTCTCGAGATTGTGAGTGTTTTCGTAAAGGACTGAACACCCTACCACTGCAGAAAGGGTTGCAGGATGTGATCAGATTAATGATTAACAATGGAAGAATTCGTAGGTTATTGACTGTAGATTTTATTTAGAAGTTAAGCACGCTAGTAGTTTGAATATATGAATTGTTCTTTAATAGGAGTCACTTATGGGCAGAGTGCTTCCTAGAAGGTTGTCTCAATCAAAAGCATTTTTATACTTTTCTGAAACCTAAGGCTGGATGGTTGTTTTTTAAATTAACTTTTTTTTTTAAGAAGTCTTGATTTTAAATATCTGAAAATTTTATAAGTAACTACTTAATGCTGCAAACGAGAACTGTTCCGTTATGTGCCCTTCCTCAAATGAATTTGGTTTAACTGTAAAAATTCCTTTTGGTATATGTTTTGAAAACATATTTGATAACGGTCTTGATAAAATTCTGAAATATCACTAAAAGATTAATTTCAGCTTTTGAAGGGAGAATGGCTTTTCCACTTCATTTTTTCCAAAGTAGTTTTTCAACCATCTTAACATGTCAAAACATTGCAAAGTTTGGAAGTACTCAGAATTACATAGGACCAGGCACGTGACAGAACATCACCACAGCAACATTCTACAAATACAAAATAGGAGCTCTTTTTCCTCCAGTAACACGCTGGTACCTGTTACCACGCCTCCCTGCACAGTCTATTAGAAAAAGTGCTTTTCATCAGAAGCAGATGTCTTCATGCACAAAGCAATTTGAAAGCTTTTTATTTCTTCTCCTGCAAGCTTCTTTTTACAATGCTGAAGCTTTAAAAGTTGCCCCAATGTAACGTAAAATCTGTAGGAGTTGATTCCCACTTCTGTAAATCTTCTCTGGGATTTGTAGTGCCTTTTGCATTTTTCTTCTGCTCCTATTACTGACTGCTTTCTGTTTCTGGCAGGAAACCATCATTTTTTGAGTAATTATGCTACCTCTATGTGTGTATAATGATCAGCTTTTATACATTTACCATCACTTTCTTCTCCCTCCCCCATGAATCCATAACAGCCCTCTCTGTGCTGCCTGATAAAATGAAGACTTAATGTAAAAGCTCCGTCATAGATACAAGGGAAAAGGAGTGTTTGCTGTAGGAGCAAAGCAGACAGCATCAGTATAACAGTGGCACTAGAAAAAAAATGTGCAAGCTGTAAATTTTAATGAGGAGTATGTTTTACGGAAAGAAAATTTTTTACTTTTTATTTGTAGAAGTTAGCATGCACGGAGCCTTCATTCTGCAATGTAAAACTGACTAAAAGGACTCCTTCTGCAATGAGATATCAAAATCTATTCTCTTTTAAGGAGTTTTCTTTTATGTATGGACCACCAAGAAAGAAACTTCCAAACAAGGCTTCTCTGCTCCTGCAGAGGTTTGAATTGAAATCTCTCCTCACATTTCCTGAACTGCAGGTGAGATATCAGCCTCTCACTCTGTCGGCCTTAGAGATCAGCATGGAACTGGCTTAAGGCGGCTTGATATAGATTTGCTATTTGCAAATTAAAATCCTTCCTCTCTGAAAAGAATCCAAAATAGAATACTGTTCTTTATTAACTGTGGTCCTAAAGTTTTTTTAATGGCTCTCAGAGTGTCTTTCAAGAGTTGTCTTTTCAGACCCATTATATAGTCTTAATTCTTTTAGGTATTGAGCACACATGTGAAACTATTGGGGTAGCTCATGCAAACTTAGCTTTTTTAGGCTAAAAATTTTTTATGACCAGAAATATCAGAGATGTAAGACATACAAGTTTTTTTCCAATAGAAAACCGTTTAGATGAAATAATTTGAGGAATGAGCAGCTAATAAACATATTTTACCATTATTAAATTAAGATAGAGTGGCTAGATCGTTTCCGATTACCTTAAGAATTTCCTATTACATTACCAGCACCGCAACTGCATTTATCTGCCCCTGACCTATGCACATATTTCAGTCTGCAGAAGTCAAAACCTTTCCTGAAACTTAACAAATTTTGATGAGATACCTGTCCCAGTAGGTAATTTTGCTACTAGCATTTCTTCAAATTTTTTACTCCTGATTTTCCAAACCTGATTTCTTTACTCCTTTTATTATTTTTATTCAGCATTTACATATGTCTCCTATGTATTATTGTAGCACATGAATTTGCCATGTCATATTTACACTGCACGACAAGTTGTTAAGTGAAATTCTTGTTGTCTGTTACCGTGAAAGCCTAATCTCTTTGGGGTGGCTTTCTTGAAATCCTGCTTTCCCAGCTAATGTCTGGAGGTCAGTATCATTCATCTGTAGGCTTTGCACTTTAAAAAATGACAGACCATGATTAGACAAGGGCTGCTCTCTGACTGTTTCCAGTGGGTGATTTTTTTTGACAGTGCATTCCCCTGACAGTGAAATCCTGCTAGAACATTTCAGATCAAAATGACTTCTAATATCTTAAAATTTTCTAGAACTTAAAAACAGGTGTGTTCATTTGGAATGAGATTCTGTTGCTGTTTGTCATAGTGAAGAGTACCTTAGAGGACAAAAATGTTGATATTACAGTACAATACTACTGAGAATAAGATACTAGCCCTTCATGAGGTAGTTTAGCTGGAATTCAAATAAGCTAAAGCAGGGATATGAAAGAAAATTAAGTTTTGTTCTTCTTGCTATAACTCTTGGTGCAATAATCAGGCAAGAATTTGGGTCCTGTGTATAAGTACTTTAAATATCCCAGATCCTTTCCAAAGTTGGGGTAAGCCTCTTAGGCTAGATGGACTGTACTTTGACCTGGGACGGGCTTGAAAGTTCTTGTATATTTCAAAATATACATCAATGAGCATGTCCTGTACAATTTAAACCAGTGAAACTTGACTTCCCATTTTTTTACCCTAAGGAGATGGAGTTGCTTTATAGCCTGTGCTAAACAGAGCAGATGTTCAGAGGACCTTTGGGGGCTTTCAGTTGTAACTGAATGGTCTACTTTGCAGTCTTCTGTTTCTGTGAGACTGAAGGAGCAAGTCTCATTCAGTCTCTGTGACACACCATGTATTACAGAGGGTATGCACTGGGACATTGCTCTTCTACTGATGTGTAAGTCAGAGAGTTTCATTAGGCAGAGGAATCAAAGGGAAAGAGACTTCTGTTGGCCACAGATTGGAGAAGAAGGGACCATGAGAGGAGTCAGGGGAGACTTGAAGGCATCTGCTGCCGTTACTTACATTTCAGTGGGAGCTGAGGTGTATTTTCTATCAGGATCACCCCTGGAAGGACTCAGTCAGTCTGTGCTCCTATATAAAGCAATATGTCTGCCCCGGTCTAAGGTCTGTTCTTGGACTTCTCTGTGAAGCACAGAATAACTGCACCTGTTAGCTTGTCACAGCTAAAATCATAAAATCATAGAATCATCAAGAAATCTGGGTTGGAAGGGTCATCTAGTCCAACCCCCCCTGTAATAATCACGGACATCTTCAACTAGATGAGGTTGCGCAGAGCCCCATCCAACCTGACCTTGAAAGTTGCCAGGGATGGCGTATCTACCACCTCTCCAGACAACTTGTGTCAGGGTTTCACCACCCTCATTGTAAAAAATTTCTTCCTTATATCTAGTCTAAACCTACCCTCTTTTAGTTTAAACCCATTACCCCTTCTCCTATCACAACAGGCCCTATTAAAAAAGCTGTCCCCATCTTTCTTATAAGCCCCCTTTATGTATTGAAAGGCCACAATAATGTCTACCCAGAGCCTTCTTTTCTGCAGGCTGAACAACCCCAACTCTCTTGATGCATGTCCTCATAGGAGAGGGATTCCAGCCCTCTGATCATCTTTGTGGCCCTCCTCTGGACTTGATCCAACAGGTCCATGTCTTTCTTATGTTGGGGACTCCAGAGCTGGATGCAGTACTCCAGGTAGGGTCCCACGGGACTGGAGTAGAGGGGCAGAATCACCTCCCTGGACCTGCTGGCCACACTTCTTTTGATGCAGCCCAGGATATGGTTGGCCTTCTGGGCTGTGAGCACACACTGGCAGCTCATGTCCAGCTTTTCACCCACCAGTATCCTCAAGTCCTTTTCCTTAGGGCTGCTCTCAATCCCTTCATCCCCCAGCCTGTATGGATACCGGGCGTTGCCCCGACCCAGGTGCAGGACCCTGCACTTGGCATTGTTGAACCTCATGAGGTTCACACAGGCCCTCTTCTTGAGCTTGTCCAGGTCCCTCTGGATGGCATCCCGTCCCTCAGGGGTGTCAACCATACCAGTCTGTCTGCAAACTTGCAGAGTTTGCACTCGATCCCACTGTCTACGTCACTGATGAAGACATTGAACAGTACTGGTCCCAATAAGGACCAAAATGCATTACCACCATGCTCCTCATATACTATGGACCTGCTATTAATTTTTGTGAATGTTTTTCCACTTAAGAATCTTTTGAAAATTATTATGGAAGTGAAGATTTTATTATGGTAAGATGCAAAGACCTCTATCCACATTTCTAGATACTGTCTTATTCTTTCCACATTGCTGTTACTGCAACAGTGTGGGAGAAAATCCAATGTTGCATGCTCCTTGGTTGTGTGCCAAAGTGGTAAAGCAGCAAAATCAGGCCTCACTGTTAGTGATGGCAGTCTGTAAAACAGGAATAATTTTCCATTGAATACCTGATTGAATTACTTGTGAATTGCTGCTCTGCTGAGAAAATTATATTGGAGGTTGGCAGGTGGTCACCATTTTTATTTGCTAGAGGGTATTATCTGAATTTGCCTGTCAGGTGATTGCCTGGTTAGTCCCTTCCTAGTATAAATAACTGCGTATTTCAAAATGTGATAAATAATAGCAATAAAGTTTATAGGGAAAAAAAATATTCTTGCTGCTACAAGGAACAGCACTTAACCTAGCCATTTATCTACTGCTTACAAAAAACTGGGCTGATCAGATGATAATGTATTCCAGTGGTTTGCAAAAATAAAAAGGAAGGAGAATCACTGTTTGATCCCCCTCCCTCTTCTTCTTGTAGCTACAGTTTATAATAGCTTTGCATTTAATTGGTATTTTATTTCTTTATGCTTATGAGGTTTGATAATTTGAACAGCCCTTGCAGTGGTATCATTTTGTTCAGTGAGCCAGACATTGTAAAATTGTGCATTTTTATGTAATTGAGAAGATTTTGCTTGGTAGCTTGTGGAAAATTTCATAAAAATTTGTATGCGTTGGTAAACTCATTTAGTGTGATATCTCACTTTTTGAGCTGATCGGCATTTTCTCCTGGTACTCCATCGTTGTGCTGCAAATCAACTTTTTTTGTACTTTGTCTCTAATGTTAAAATAATGAACAACATAATGCTTCCCAAGGCAGAAATACAATGTTCATTTTCCCTTTGGCAAATGAGAATGTAGCCATTAGGAACAGTGCTTTCCCAGCTGCTCCTTGGAGGGAAGGGCCAGTATACTGGTAACAGATATATGGATTTCATTCAGACCACAGAAAACTTATGTCATGTAACACTTGACTGTGTCCCTCTTTGTGCTTGGCTGTGAAGCAGAGGGGCAGATTCCTCTCATTTCACTGCTGCTGCTCGAAGTTGTGGATTACATCAGCTGGACTGAAAGAGATAAGTAGATTGCTTGTGGGGACACCGTACCCATGACAGATTCTTCTCAAAACGGGTAGCATGTCTTTCACAATGATCCTCTTTGTCATTTTGGTTATAATGGAGCTTTTGACAACAAATACTAGATCTCTTTTCACAGACAGACACTGAGCACCAAAGTGTAAAGTTCAGCGTTGGGAAGGAAGGGACTAACACCATGACCTATATGTGATCTATTGTCAGGAACAGTAAATACAAAGCACTTCCTTGCAGAGGTTCAGTGACTTAGATCATTGGTTCAAATCCAGCTCAGATCTGAACCACTAATTGAGAGACTTGCGTGGCTGCTGCCAGCAGTGTACCTGTTCTGCCTGCAAAGAGGTCTTCAGCCTCCAGGAGTGTCAATCCGGCAGGCTGGTTCAGACAGGCAGAGAAACCTGCAGCTGCAGGGGTGCCCCTTGGGTTTTCGAGTGTGATGTGCTATAACTCTTCCATATGTATGAAAAATCCTCCGTGGGGAGGCTGAGAGTAGGAAAGAGGTATGCACTTGCACTGAGAGCAGCAGAAAGACTCCCGGTGTGATAAACACCTGGCTGCTAAGCTGTTGCTCAACGCTGCTGGGATATTTTAGCTAGGGGACTTACTTTTTCATGAATCTAGGGTATTAGATCAGATCAGACTGGCAGTGCAAAGCATACGCTGTGAGAGGCCCTGCCAGGAATCTTGGACTGGGAGTCATGGACTAATTTCTTGTTGGTAGGTATGGTGGGTCCGAAAACCCCTGTTCTTGGGATGGTAAGAGAAAGACTAAGAAGTTCTCACTTTAGACATCAGCTGACTAGAAGAGGTAAGTCCCTTCCAAACAAAAAACTCGATCTCAAACCAATGGCCACCACCTTTTAGACAGTGTCAGAGTATGTGGGAATGACCATGGGAAGAATGACAAACCACCCAAGACAATTTCTCTCAAAGTGTTTTTTCTAGAACAGTTGGTAAGGTTGTGGCCAAATAAACTCCAGCATTAGTCTTTCAAATCCTTGTGACAGAGTTGACAAACTGTAATTCGACTGTAGGGCTGGGACTGGAACGAAAATCCCCACCCAAAAGCTGTTGTCCTTGCAGACCCTGAGCAAGAAACCAACGTGAAAGAGAATCCTCTCACTGAGACGTGGTATTCAGTCTCCTGGTTTACATAAAGCTGACCAAAGACAAAGTGGTTACCTAACTGAGACCTTTGTCGCCAAGGTGGCATCTATAGCATAACATCAGATAGAAGGACAGCTGAGTCCAAATAAGTGTGTTTTTTCAACAGAGATTGTTTGCAGGAACCATCTTTGCTGAGTATATGTGCTTTTTGACTTGCTTTCAATGGAAAATGAGCCATTTTGTGAAGGTATTCCTTAAAACAACATTTGAAATATGTGAAAGTAGGTACAATCATACTGCAAATGCATGGAATTCCATGAGGCATTAAATCTGAATTTCACAGAACTCTGATTTGAAGTCAGTTCTGATGGTCTCATTACTCTAATTCAGAAAAAAAATATCATGAATAATTTAATGGTGAATGTAGTAATAGCAGTTATGCTAAATATACTCTGTAGAGCCTTCTCATTGTGGGGTCCTTTAACCAACACTGCAATTTCATAAAAAGAAATGTATTAAAACAATTTGTAATCACTCTTGTACATGGAATAATTTCTTGACACCCCCTGTCCAGACAATCTTCTGCATTAACAGCGATCTGTAGGACAGGGGAAGCAAGCAAATATCTTACAACATATGTTCCCAAATTGTGCTCCATGAGACTAATCTAAAGTAAGCAGTATCTAGTCCACAGAACCTTATTTTTTTATTCGAACGTTGATGACAAATGTACATGGTAGTTCTGAAGAAAAGTGGAACATTGATCTGTGTATCCAAAAAGTCTTGAAGTCTTGAGATTAAAATAACTTGTTTACTGAGAATACTATCAAAAGGTTTTATTAAGAAGCTAGATGCTTAACATCCATTCCAGTATTTAATATTGTGGGCCAATAAAGCTGGGATCTAACTCATACGGTGCTGAGTCCTGTTGCTACTACTTAGTGCATTCATTAGGATGGATTTTTATCAAAGCAGAGAAGGTACTTATACCGTCACTAGATCTAGCTTTTGGTAAGCACTCTCTACAGTCTTTGAACTCCTTGGTAAATCAAGCTCTGAGCTTGTAGCTTTTACGTATGATTCTTAAAATCTGCTAAGGTTAAGTCATATATATTAATCCAAATATTAGGAAAAAAACCCCAACCTTGCTGATCTACAGGTACATCAATCTATTTAAATGTGGTATAAAAGAAGCCATTAATACCAAAAAATATTCCTGCTAAGGTTTACAGGCTAATAGGCATTGCTGTGCTTCTGAGGGTATGTTGAAAATGGTGACAAATGACAAGGATGTGAAGTGCATAATAATAACAACATAAAAAATAGTAAAATATTTCATCTTTTCATTACAAAAAGAGTGCCACATAATCTGAGTTGATGTAAATATCCTGTAGTGGGATCTAATCTGTCTAATTTAAGCACCCCACTTTCACATATGTGCCTCTAAAGGCATCAAGTAGGCAGATCATGTCTGTCTCCCTTAGGTGCCTGAACTGACACAGGCAGGTTTTCTCACTGAAAGCTTTCAGAAGCACCTTTCTTCCTCCATCCTCTAAAAAGGACCTCAGGAACACATTAGAAATCTCATAAGATATACCTGGCACATGCAAAGCTACATCATACTGTCACTCCAGAACTGTCCTTTTTTTCCCCAAATTTAGCTCCTGAACAAGTACCAGTGCAAAGGCAAGTTGTAAGTGGATCCTAAGAGTCAGTGTGTTCATGAATGCAATCTGGGTGAATAATTACTATAGTATGTTAACCTTATCCAATCTTTAATGTATTAGGTTCCTTAGCTACCTCTGTTTTACAGATGTGGATTTGGAGCCAGCGAAAAAGCTAGGACTGCAGTTCCTCTCTAAGTAGGCAGCACATCAGCTTCCCCTTTCTCCTTATACTCTACGTTGCACACTGTTGCAATCTCCCACCAGAAATTAGTATCCGTCAGTTGTACCTGTTCAAGTGACCAGTCTCTAAACCAGGTTTATGCAACTGTCCAAATTTTGAAACTGAAAACTCCAACATGGGAAAAACAAAACACATTTTTACAAAACATTTGCAAAGCACAGTTATATAAACAGCTGAATTGGCATGATTGAGATGGAAGTAAGGTCTGACAGAGAAGAGATGGAAGAGAAGAGGGTCTGGACAGAGAAGCTTAAACTAGGTCTGCTACTGACAGAACTAGTAATCTGGTATAACAGCTTGGGAGTTTTGTCTAAAGCCAGGCAGACGATCTGTGTCACATCAGCAAACCAACTATGTATTTCAAACTCTAGCAGTAACCTAAGCAGTAACCAAATTTCCTCTTAACTCAGATTAACATTATGGTGTAGATTTCTGGCAAGTGTACCTATTTATGAATGCAAATATACTGATGGCTTTTCTTCATGTCAGTGGAGTGGCTGTAGAATAGCAAACCTGAAGCTGCTTTGGTCATGGACCTGTGCTACTCTCGGTGAGAACTAAGGTCCTACACTCAATTGCATGGCATTTCTCTTTATAGGAAATTAACAGTTTGGGAATAATGACTCCTGATACACAATTGATTGTTAGATGAACACAAGTTTTCTGCTTTGGAGGACTGCAAAACATGTGAGTAATGGAAATTTTACACACAGACTTCCTGGTGGTAAAGGCAAATGAATCTCTCTATCAGCCTTTGTGCTGTCAATGCTTATTTATCCAAAAGAACAGCTTATTATGATATGACTCTTTTGAAAGACCCAGAGGGAAGGATTTAGACAGGCATTCAGAATTCAGCAGGATAAATAAGAAAGGAGCGGTTGTCATCTCCAGAAGCAACCTACCAGTAGGACTTGCAGATAGCATAGCTACCTGCTTTAAATTGCAATTCTGTCCTTTCTAAAAGGAGAACAGGTGTTGCATGTTGATTTGAGATGTTCTTTACTGATTTAACTGGAACCTACAGGATTGGATCTCTACAGAGATCCAGGAAAGAGTTGTGCTATATGTTGATCCTTGAATCTCTATCATTTTGGACAGAGGATTTTTACTTTCACCAATTACTTATTAACACAAAAGCTCGAGCATTTGTGTCCCCCATGATTGCTTGCTGGCAGAGTTATCTGGAGAATGTTAAAACTTGCACTACAAAGTATGGTCATGCTCATAAAGTCTGGGAAAACATATTAGAGAGCCGTGCTTCTGTGGTGGTTTGTATTAGGAAAAAAAAAAAGGAAAAGAAAATATAAGTTTCTGGCTTCTGCTTTACAAAAGGTACAGGGAAAAGTGGACTAGCATGCAGTCATCCATAAATCTGCATTGCTTTCTATCCATCCAATTAAGTAATCAAGGAGATTCAGCTCCACACCACTCTTCCCTGATTCTATGTCTACTTGCACCTTGTAACACTAGTGCTTGCCTGCACCTGCTGTGTGCATAATCCAATTTGAATGTATGGGATGCCCAGATGCTGTTACATCCATTTCAGGAGACACACAGGTACTTTTTCTATACCAGACACTGCTCAAAGGAGTAGGGATTCAGGTCCATTAAGCACTTTGGTTAATGTCACACATGCATTCTGCAGCTCTCCCTCGAGAATGTTACAAAAACAGTTTTACATTCTTGTCAGGGTAGTCCACAAAATCCATCTTCCTGGGCACAAATGTTTGTGACTATACATATACAGTGGAATTTATGGATATAGAAGTTTAAGTGCTTTGCTAAAACAAGACCATAAGGATTCCAGGTAATGGAAAATTTATCACCTTCACTGATAAGCTATCCTAGTGGTTTATGACTCTCATTTCTAAGAGTCATATTTTCAGTTTAAACTTTGCAGATTTCACTTTTGAAATATCTGGTGACTTTTTCATATCTGAGAGTTTTGCCATACATAATTAAATCTCACATAAGCTTGCAAAGTAAAGCTTACCTAGGTTCTAAAGAGAATGTTAGTCTTAGGCAAGCCTACTGCTCAGGGGTATATTTCATCCTATAAACTCATTCATTTAGCTTTGCTGCTAGTCAGTTAACCATCAAGGTAAATCGGTACTTTGCTGCCTTCTAAAGTATATTCTTACCTAAAGCATGGAAATCACTCCTTTTCCAAGCATTATCAAACGTTATAAAGAAATAAGGTCTTCTCTCACCAGCTCAGTGGAAGAGACAGCTGACAGACCGTCAGACGAATAATGCTGCTGTCACTTATTTCTGTTACAGCAATGTATTAAATAAATGTATCTGAAGATGTTGAACGATTTAGAAACAAAAAACAAACCCAGAATTGCTTCTAGCCTGTCAATGATTTTTTTTAAAAATCAGCTAATTAATTTGTTAACTTTAAAAATAGGTGAAAATCGTGTTTTTATGATTTAGGATTAAGAGGGGAGAAAAATAGTGATTTATAGTTAAGGCATCTGAAATAAATATAAATATTTCCTTAGAGAAGCCTTTAAACAATACACCAAGAAGAATTAGAAGATTCAGGGCAAGATTTATTAGTCATGCTCTTAGTAAAGATTTTGCATCTAGATCTACCTATGTGTATTTATGCAGGGTGCTCTATCAGCTATTTCTTTGCAGAGGCAGTTTTTATCATCTCCTGTTTTCATTTTATTTTATCTTTTTTTTTCAGGCTACTTTTTACTTCAGAACTGATTAAAAAAAGGAAAGATGAAAAATAAAATAAATAATAGCATTGTTTTGAAGGTGAAAGAATAAACTCACTGTTGAAGTATCATTGCATTATTGTATATTCTAATTTTGAATCGTTATTGCTGAGAAATTTAGTACATAATAATTTCTGTCCTTGACCCTTTAGACTATATTGACCATCTGAGTCCTTAAGCTTTAAAATTCTACTTATATTTTCTAGTTTAGTACAGTAATCTATTTCATGATTTATCTTCTGGGATGGGTAAAATATTAAGCCTCCAGCATACTTAGTTACATAACTTAAAAAGCGTCTTTTCTGACAGACGCTTCTGCTTAGCAACCATAGGTCTGTACCTGAGTAAGCTGATGAGTTTGGAAAGCCAGGTTAATGGTACACAGCTTCCATTGGGAACTTTCCAACACATAGGGAATGCGATACTGCAAAGGTGGTCAAACACCTAATCACTGATCACACCTAATAGCTGCTGGTTCCTCATGAAAAATAGAGACCATACGCAGGCAATTAACAAAAGCTGGCCTTAGAAGGCAGTTGAAAATACTTCACTTTAAAGAGTTTGGTCTTGAAAGAAATCTACACAGCTGGGCTAGCAGTCGATAGATAGTCGGTAGACCAGCCATCTTCCACTTCCCTTATTGTGAATGAAAAAGACACTTTGGGGAATGCAATTTACCCCATTGTTTTGGGCATTTACATTAGAATGAGTGGAATTATGTCTTAGAATTGCCTATTTTTTTCTGAGCAATTAGAGACTGGTTAAGTAAGAGGTAGATGTCTATACCTGGTCAGGGGAATCCTACACATTTTGGTAGAAAAGCTTGAGTTAGAGTTAAATAACTCAAAGGAAAGAGAGGTTAATTGGGAGTGGCAGGTAAAATTAGGAACGTCCCAGGAAATAAATTAGGTCAGTGAAACAAATGTAGAGTTGTTAGTCCTACTTCAAAGTAAGTTTCTTTCAGGAAAACCTCTGTACAGTAAAAGCAGAGTCCAATGGAAGCCAAATGAATACAAAAGTTTTCACAAGCAATAATAAGATGAGACATTGCTCTGAGAAGCTGGACTCAAATCTTCAAAACACAGCACACAACATTCATGGCAAATCTTCTTATATATTAGGAGTTTGTGTGTTAGGAGAAAAAAATAATCCATCCACATACTTGTGTTTTTGAAAGGTTTTTCTTTTGATTTTCATATTTAAAGTCAATGCCTAAAACCGTCAATGATATGTCACAGTGGTCTATTACATGCATATTTACAAATAACTGTAGTTTTCTCATTAGCTGGTGTTACATAGTGTTCTAAGAAAAAATTAGTAGTGATTTAATTGAAAGCCAGGGTTCATTTTTGAGAGATTGTGTGCAATAAATACAAATCCACTGTTCTACCGTTTAAATCTGAAAATGATGCTGTATCATCTCACTCAATTTAGTAGCTAGACTCAAAAGATGCAAAGTTGAAAGATTGTCTCAATAAAACAGTAAGGGGGGAATCTGGACTCCTATATCAATAATAAAATTTAAAGCCACAGAAAATTACCTGTTGTGATACTGAATATGGGCTGAACTAAGCATGTCTGTACAGGACCATAATGAGATATTTTGGCATCTGGATGCTGCCTCAGCTGGGCCTCTGTCAGCTGTTGCAGCTACGTCCTCTGGACCTGCTCGCTCCAGAGTGAGGTGCTGCAGCAGCACCAGTGACCAAAATGTCTTCAACATTTGCTGCTTCGGTGTGCTCTTTGCTATGGCTCTGTGGCTATGTTGTTTATTATGAGAAGATTCTCAGATAAGAATGTCACATTACAGCAATTCTATTTGCTGTGGTCTACTTGTTCTGACTGAAAAAAATTAAAGATTATTAATTTGAATAAGTACCTGCTATGCAATGGTAGTTGTGTGAGATGTTTTACAGTTTTACATAATGGGCAAAGGAAGCTGTGGATATACCCAGTGTATCTTGGCAGAGTTCCTCTATGATTTATGAGAGAAATGAGAAGGATGAGAGCTGCCAGGCTTAAAAGATCTAGTATCACTAAGGCCCAGGAGACTCTACTTAAGAACACTGAGAGAGGCCCGCAGAATGATTCCAGGGTCAGCCAGCTCACTTGGAAGACTTGACCTTTGGGATTTGCTATCTTAGCTTTCGAATTACTAATGAAGTTTATACGCAGAGAATATGAACTTGTCCTGCATTAATTTTTTTTATGTAGCAATTTTATATTTGAAAATGCAGTTTTATATATTTGCTTCTCTGACTTTAAAACTTGGGTCTCTCTTTTATCTCACAGATGGCCAATGGCTATGAAATATTAATGGTAACACTAATATAAATAATGAATTAAACAATGAAAGCTTCGGCTTAAAAAGTCTAACTCTTACATGAGTATAGACTTAAAGGTGCACATGAAGACAGGAATGCATCATTATTTCTTCCAACAAGAGTAAAGAATTGCCTGTTTGTAAATCAGACATAATCGTGTTACTTTATGTTTCTACTTGGGGCACAAATGGTAACCACTTAACAAGGTGAACTCCCTGTCTAGTCTCTCCCAATATTTGTTATTCTAATTTATCTTAGCAGAGAGAACATAAATTCCCTGAGTGGCTGAGCTAAGCCCTGGTTTTGCTGCAGGCTCCTGATCTTGCATTCTTTGTGTCACTCCTAATGCCTTCAGAGGGTGTGCAAAGGAAGGGATTCAGACCCCATAACTCTGTATCTGAAGAAAGGCAATTTAATATTTTTCAGTTTCACTTACCAGTTCCTGCTCTGATGACAGTCTGGCTGCACATCTTGCAGTTTTAACAACCTTTCCTTTCTTTTTGTTGTTGCTTAGGTATAAAATGATGATGTAGTTTTCCATAACATGCTGTTTCCTTGCAATATTCTCACTCAGTAGGGTAGCTCTCTATTGATTATTTATTTTTGGAAGAACCTTAGCACAGCTCTATACTATGAGCCCTCGTCTCTTGAGAGATTACTTTATAAAGTCTGTGAGCCTTTGTGAAAGAGTACAACACCTGAAAGTAGAATTACACTCTGAATTGTGGTATGCCTCTGCAGTACATATTCAGACTTACAATATGGAGTGGTAAAAAAATCTTTTTAATTGTGTTATTTTTTCTGGTTACATTTGCCTGAAAATGATCAACCACCTTCTAAACCTTGCTGTTAAGGGACCATAAACCAGCTGGAAAATGGATGTATTTATTTCTCTGGAAGCCTTCTGTGTTAAACAGCCATGATGGCAAGTTTAGGCAAATTCCTTACGGATCTACACTGGATGTGCCTGGACTTGAGAGAAAAAAGCTCTGATTAGAGAGTTTATTTTCTCAGTTGACTGGTTAACTTAGTTGAGTTGAACAACCAAAATGCAAACCCTGACCCTCATGCCTAAGGTTTTGCTTAGTTGTTCTAGCGAAACCCCTGTGCTTGATAGTCATTATGTAAGTCTTGATTTGAATGTCGGGGATCATTAAGAAGGACCAGCTAAAGCCCTCATCAACCAGTTTGCAAGGATAAACCTGAGCTGCTTGATGCTTAGCAAGCTAGTTTTCTTCCCTTACTTGCAAAGATATCATTGCCTTGAAAAACATTCCTTTACTGAAAGGAGAAAAGAGAATGATTAACTATACACGACTGCCACTTCTCCATGGTTTACGTAACTATTCACAGTTCTCTCTAATTCCTTGGTAAGACAACTGTTAGGGCACCTGACTGTTTCCCAGCTTCTGCAGCAGTACCTTCTTTCTAATTTGAGACTGTCAAGTCCCATGAGTTTTTTGTTTACCCTGCAGGGTAGAGAGGTTTCACCCCAGGCAGAGCTCCTCTGCAGCATCACCTGCCCAGCCAGCCCATCCCACTTGGGGCTCACAGGCCCTCCCAGTGCCCACCACACCTTTGCTAACAAGTTTGGCTCCATAGTGATTTCTGCACTGTGAACCAGAGCGCAACAAGTATACACGATTTTTCACCTGTAAGAAATCCCCTACGCAGACTCTCTCACCTAGTCATTTTCCTAAACCTGTGGCATTTGCAGTCCAATGTGGCAAGTGACTGATTTAACGGAGGGCAAAGAATTGATGTGCAGTCAGACATAGTTAGCTGCCCCACATTTCTACGCCTTCATAAAATTATTAAATCTTCCTCAGCATTGTAAGATTTCTTCTTCTTAACAGAGACAACCCACTTATCATAAAAGAACATATATAAATTGAACATGTCTCAGGCCTGTCCATTGACTCGTTTTCTTTTTCTTTCTCTCCATGAGAAGCCAACAGATCAATGCTTCCTTTTTGGCTCTGTCCCACCTGGAGTCTTTGGGAGAAAGATGGGTGTGCATCCTCCCTTTAGCACCAGCCACTCTGCTTATATTACTATACTTTGAATGGCTCCTCTGTGCAGACCATTGTTTTGTGGTGGACAGAATACAAACAGACATTCGTGTCAGCAGTCCTGCTGGCAATTGTGAATGAATATGGACATTGTGTGCCAGCTACAGTGCTTCTTAGCAGTCATTAAGGAGAACTTCTGAGTCACTGTACTTCAGATTAAAATGAGACTGCATATTTTTACTATATATTATATAGTAATATAATACTATATACAATTAATACATAAGTGAGTAAGAAACTCAAAAGAAAGGAATCTAGGGTCCTTTTTCAGGCTAGTATCAAAGTTACTGGATTGGCAAACCAAAAGTGTCCCACACCTCTTAGGAGCACATTCTTCCATTAAGAAAAGTCTGATAGAGTCAGTTAGGTGAGAAGACAAATTCAGAAATAGCTAACATAGTAACCAATGCACTGTGCTATAACTGCTCTACCCAGCAGCAATAAAGGAAGAAAATTAACATCACGGAGCCATCCAGAGTGATCCACTTGACTTACTGGTATTACTGTGTTCAGCAGCATTGCAAATTCTGGAATAGCATTTGCAAGTTAGAATGATGTTTTTGTGTGATGGCATAAATCATTGGAGATTAAAAAAGTTGTAACAGCTGCTGGATATGAAAATATATCTCTTCTTGAAGATATAGTCACATATCTGTCTTTGATCCTATGCTTGTGGCAGAGCAGATGAGTGTCCAGATCTGGGTGGGGGCATTTATCAGCAAACACACCATATTCACCCTACTGCTGTCTGAGTACCAGTGTATGCCAAGTTACCGTGACAAATATTGCAGAGAATGAAGAGATTGCTATTCTCTAGGAAAAAAAGAATACACATGATTTGGACATCTTGCAAAATCCATCTATTCTGTTTCAATATTTACATTCAGGGGAGCTGATATAACACAACCAAAACCAAGGTACCATCTCAAATTGAGAAAACAAAGAGAAAATTTGTGCAACAGATGGCTTTTTATATGAGCAGAGGGTGCATTGTAAGTTTCTACAGCTTCATCTTAAGGTCGAGGGCACCTATATTCTAAAAAGTTACAGGAAGAAGAGTCCTCTCAATCTTTATTCTTTTTTGTATTATTAAAAGAAAAGAATTATTGTTCCTTCAAATGTGAGCATTTAGCAACCCTGGATTTTTTTATTGCTGCAATGAGAATTAACAGATTTTGGCTAGATTTAAAATTATTTCATGTTTGTCATCATGACTTGAACTTATATGTTTTATTGGAATAACGATACTTAGTGGAGTCCTGTTTCCCTTTAAATTAGCTGCCAAATTCCTACTGATTTATTAGGGCAACGGCTTCACTCACAGATTTTAAAATGCACACTTTGATTTTGCACATTGTCTCTACAAAATTAGGCAGATTATCTAGTAATGAATTTATTTGAATATGAGATCTCTTCTCTGAAGTTGTAGGATAATTTATTTGCATTTTGAATTAAATTGTGACTGAGATATTTGAGATAATTGTGCTTGCTGAAACACCCAAGGAATATAAAGAGATCCATACAAATCTTGAAAGAAATACAATTATCAGAAAGTTTATAATTTGAAGCTTTTCAGTAGCTTTCATGATAATCATAGAATCATAGAATGGTTTAGGTTGGAAGGGACCTTAAAGATCATCGAGTTCCAACCCCCCAGCCATGGGCAGGGACACCTCCCACCAGACCAGGTTGCTCAAAGCCCCATCCAGCCTGGCCTTGAACACCTCCAGGGATGGGGCATCCACAACTTCCCTGGGCAGCCTGTTCCAGTGCCTCACCACTCTGAGTGAAAACTTTCTTCCTAATATCTAGTCTAAATCTCCCCTCTTCCAGTTTGAAGCCATTCCTCCTCATCCTATCACTACATGCCCTTATAAAAAGTCCTTCTCCAGCCTTCTAGGCACCCTTCAGATACTGGAAGGCTGCTATAAGGTCTCTCCGGAGCCTTCTCTTCTCCAGGCTGAACAACCCCAACTCTCTTGATGCATGTCCTCATAGGAGAGGGATTCCAGCCCTCTTATCATCTTTGTGGCCCTCCTCTGGACTCACCCCAACAGGTCCATGTCCTTCTTATGTTGGGGACTCCAGAGCTGGATGCAGTACTCCAGGTAGGGTCCCACGAGACTGGAGTAGAGGGGCAGAATCACCTCCCTTGACCTGCTGGCCACGCTTCTTTTGATGCAGCCCAGGATATGGTTGGCCTTCTGGGCTGTGAGCACACACTGCCAGCTCATGTCCAGCTTTTCATCCACCGGTATCCCCAAGTCCTTCTCCTTAGGGCTGCTTTCAATCCCTTCATCCCCCAGCCTGCATTGATACCGGGGCTTGCCCTGACCCAGGTGCAGGACCCTGCACTTGGCCTTGAACCTCATGAGGCTGGCATGGACCCATCTCTCAACCGTCAAGAGGGACCGTCCAGGTCCCTCTGGATGGCATCCCTCCCCTCCAGCGTGTTGACCACTCCACACAGCTTGGTGTCGTCAGCAAACTTGCTGAAGGTGCACTTCATCCTAACACCCATGTCACCAACAAAGATGTTAAACAGCACTGGTCACAGTACCGACCCCTGAGGAACACCGCTTATCACTGCTCGCCACTTGGACATGGAGCCATTGACCGCAAATGTTTGAGTGCAACTGTCCAGCCAGTTCTTTATTCACTGAATGGTCCATCGGTCAAATCCATGTCTCTCCAATTTAGACACCAGGATATCGTGCAGAACAGTCTCAAAGTCTTTGCACATGTCCAGGTAGATGACATCTGTTGCTCTCCCCTTATCCACCAACACTGTAACGTTGTCATAGAAGGCCACCCAATTTGTCAGGCACGATTTGCCCTTAGTGAGGCCATGTTGGCTGTCACTAGGAGGATCTGCTCCATGATCTTGCCAGGCACAGAGGTGAGACTGACTGGCCTGTAGTTCCCCGGGTCTTCTTTTTTTATCCTTTATAAAAATGGGGGTTATGTTTCCCCTTTTGCAGTTAGCAGGAACTTCACCAGACTGCCACTTCTTCTCAAATATGATGGATAGTGGCTTTGCAACTTCATCCGCCAGTTCCCTCAGGACCTGCAGATGAATCTCATTCAGTCCCATGGACTTGTGCACCTTCAGGTTCCTCAGTTGGTCTCAAACATGGCCTTCTCCTACAGTGGGTGGTACCTCATTGTCCCAGTCCCTGCCTTTGCTTTATGCAACTTGGGTGTTGTGGTTAGAGCCCTTCCTAGTGAAGGCCAAGGCAAAGAAGTCATTGACTATCTCAGCCTTCTCCATGTCGTGGGTGACAAGCTCTCCCATTTCCTTCCTGAGTGGGCTCACATTTTCCCTAGTCTTCCTTTTGTCACTAATATACCTACAGAAGGCTTTCTTGTTGCCCCTGACACCCCTGGCCAGATTTAAATCTATCTGGGCTTTTGCTTGCTTAACTTGATCCCTGGCTGCTTGGACAATTTCTCTCTATACCTCCCAGGCTTCCTGTCTTTCTTTCCACCCTCTGTAGGCTTCGTTTTTCTGTTTGAGATTGTCCAGGAACCCCTTGTTCATCTATACAGGCCTCCTGGCATTTTTGCCTGACTTCCTCTTTGTTGGTATGCATCACTTCTGATCTTGGAGGAAGTGGTCCTTGAATAACCTCCTTTAATTCAATGCAGATATTAGGTCCTCAGGAATACAGACATTTTCTTTGGTCATTCATCAACCCTGATACTTTTAGGTAGCTTCTGCATCACCTGATACATAATCCATAATATACGGATTTCTCTTTGGCCCTCCATTTCTCATGGACCACAGATCAGAGGAAGACAAAGTGAAACATGTGCATCCCAGCTTTGTTTAAGAAATCTGTTGTAGGCTATGTAGAAACTTCCATTTTCTGTCTCCTTATTCACTTACAAACTCTGGCAAAATACAGTACATCTAGAAACCAAGGCGTGTCATACAGGCCAAGGCCTTTTTCTTTCCAAGGCACAGAACACCCCTCTGGTGAAGTCCTTGGCTAAAGGAATGCATCTGCCCTGTTCAATGCTACATAAACCACTGTCAGAGTCCAGGAAGAGGGTGAGGTTATCCCAGGGAGCTACCAGGAATGGACAGAAAAGATGGATACTAGAAGGGGTGACTGTGGCAGAAAAGCATGGCACCAAACTGAGAACCCTCTGGTTTGATGGCATCTCTAACTAGTCATATTTGCCTTTTTGTTTCCTTTCTGGCCTCATTCCTGTCCATCATAGTCTCCAGCTGACTTTTTTTCTGTAGCAAGCTAGACAGAACTGATAATCTATAGCAACATGTCAGACTTCTACAGTGATATTTTTCACTACGTGCAAATGCTAAGTAATTTTGCTTGATGTATTTGACAGTGATAGGTAGTTTCAATACAACAACTTGAAGTTATGGCTTTTTTAAGTTATTCTTATAATGTGTTAGTTTTTTATACACGAGTGGCTGCTATTCCCAATGGGAGAACTTACCCCTACCTCCTCCACGCATATATTCAGCTCTGCTTTTTTTAAATGGTAGCTAAGATATACAGGGCATGAATCTGGCTTTGTGGATGTGATCCTGAATCTCTCACTGAATCTCCACTGCAGTACTGTAGAGCTGCGTGGATCTATTTTTCTGGAACAAGGATAAGGACTGGGATATGAAAGAGTTATTGCTATGAGAGAATTTGCCTGCCCTGGAACTCAGAAAATGCCAGGCACCTCAAAAGGAGTAAGGCAGTTTGATGCTTTTATGAGTGTACTGTTAGACCCAGGACAAGGATTAGTGGGATTTGGTGAAGTACTGGTTCAGTATCATATTTTGGAACTATGAAATTGTATACAATTTACAAGCTATATATTGAACTGTCAAGCTGTGCACACTGTTAGTCTACATAATGGCAGGATTGCTTGTAATCTTGTCCCTTCTCTCTTATTGCCTTCCAATGTCTGTAATGCACTTGTTGTGTCTTGTCCTTAATTATCCTCTGATTCTATATGAGCTGTGAAGCCCTGTGCCCCTGTTGAACGATACTGATTTCAGCTGAGCTCTCCAGAGTGCGAAGGTCTGCCTGCAGGGAGCAGGTTGAAGGACAATAACCCTTTAAAGGGAAAGACCTAATTTGTCTCTGCACCCTGTGAATACAAAACCCCTCCAAGATACTCTCTGCCAGTCAGTTTATGACAGGGTTTTAGAGTAAGCAGTCTCTCAGCTACAGGATGACTGATATTTTTTTGCAATGATTGCTCCTGATCAAACTGCGTTTGGGACCTGTAATGGGTGCCCATGCTCCCTCTACAGCACAGCGAGGCAGGTGAGTGTGTTTGATAATCTTGAGGAGGAGATCCTGGCTGTCAAATTTTAGGCACCTAAACTGAGCAGACCAGATCTTCTTCTCCACGGACCAGGTAGGAAATACGGTATTCTTTTTAGTAGGACTAGTCTGCCAAAGGGCTGTATGTGCCTGTATCCGACAGACTGGCTTTGCCTTTGCTGTGTCTGCTTGAGTAGGTTTTCTTTTTCGACCCGTGATCGGAGGAGATAAAGTTAATGCAAGTGCTACCCTTGCAACATAGCAGAGCTCCTCCACAGGCATAGGAGCATTGGGACTGTGTCTGGCTTTACTGGGATAGAGAGAGACATAAGGCTATTTAAGCTTGACTCAGCCCCACTGTTGTCTATAGGAGAAACTCTAAACCACTTCAGTCTAGCACAAGGCCTCTTTTTTTTTTTCCCTTTTCCTCCCACCTGTAATCTCTCACAGCTCAGAGTAGCAGCTGCCATTCAGGATTTCACGTTTTAAAATTGCTGACTTGAAAAACTCTTTATGCTTGATCCTGGTGTCTCTGAGCTGTCAGTGAAACCTGAAGTCTTTCCCTACCCATTAACCCCAAGACCTATTCATCATCGATATACTGGTAAACACTAGGTGCTACTAAGGGAGCAACCTGGCTTGCTACCAACAATGCCCCTCAGTGCACGGTTGTATTACATTAAAATGCGGCGGCAGCACAGAATAGGCTGGACCACAGTCAATAACCCCAATGCCTTACACATTATTGATAGGTTGGCACTGCAAAACCTGTAAAAAATTTTTCAGGTATGTACAGGTTCCCAGTACAAAGCACTCCAAATGCCACCAGCAGCTTATATCTTAAGAGCTCTGCTTCTGTACACAGGGGCAAGAAACAATCAGATTACTTATGGAAAAAAGTACTTTACTGAAAAGTAAAGCTCACTTCATTTCAGCAAGTATTTTAATACTTAGGAGTCACCACCATTTTCATTCTTGTGAAAATTTAATTTCCAGTGTCTCTTACTGGGAGAAAGTGGGTTTGAAATTGCTGCATTTGTCTCAGAGAACATATTAAACTGAAATGGTGAGTGGAGCAGAAGGATTCGGATAGATGAGAGGAGTGTGTGGGGCAGGCAGTCATTTACTTTATCATACAAGATGTTTCTCTTTCCAGTAGAGGCTAAGCTTAAAAGCTTCAAGATATAATTTCTACCTGAAAATAGGTTGGTGAAAGATAAACATTTCTGAGAAATGTCCCCCTTATCCCATCCCTGTGATTTCTCCTGGCTCAAGCTGCCACTTCTACTTTACATTCCGTGCTGTGAGGTACAGTACAGAGCTGTGGCAATTTTGGGTGCTCGTCTTTCAGTCAAGCCAGCGTAAATGAAGCTGTCAGCTATAAGAACAGAGATGTTTGCTAGAAATTAAATAAGAAAGCCTATGCTAAAATGCATTGATCCCACTATTTTACGGTTTGTAATGTTATTCATACATTTTTCTATCTACACCACAGCCTCAAACTCATATTAAAAAAAATGTCAAAAACACGTAGGGCTGCTGGTACCACATAGAAATTGTGAAAGGCTCTTCAAAAGTTAGTGTTGTCTGAGCTCTCAGTATTTAATGTGCACTGAACTTAAACTATGCTCTTGTTTTCTGTGTCCTTAATAGCTTTATGATGCCTTGGCTGTAATGTTTCTGAGAGGAACCTTTGTCTCTACTGCTCCCTAGGTGAGTTCACACATCTGTCTGGTGTGAATTCTGCTCACTGTCGCTCCACCCTCATTTTGTGCCTTAAGTGTTCTCACCTTGAAAAGGTGCAATTCACATATCAGCCTGCTGCTTCAAGCAGTGACAGATTCTGCAACCAAGGAACATTACAAATTCATAGGTCTGCATGTCTTATCCATACTTTTGTCTTTCTTTTCTCTTGCTTTTCTTAATTCTGTTCTTTTATCCTTTTCTGGGTTCTGGTGGTTGTTGATGGTAGTGTCTGACCTTGCTGAGAGGATATATGCTAGTCACATCTTTCATTCAGGAGAAATGAATAAACAATTGCAAAATCTCTTTTTGTAATGACAGAAATCAAAGCCCAGAGCACAGAGAAGCTTGTTGAAGACATAGACATGCTGACTGAAAACACACGAGTCGGAGGTGTTGATTTGGGTGCAGGTTTCTAAGAACATCTGTAAGGAACTAGATCTTTGCATGCCAAGAGAGAAATACATGGCATAGCACTGGAACGAGTGCTTATTTTGGAGCAAATTGATAAATTGGTTGCTTTACAGAGCAGTTTTACTCTTTTTCTTTTTATTGGTTTCAGAGGAATAGGACTTTGTGTACATTTATTGCAAAAAACCCAGGGATGAAGCAAAGAAATATTTGACTAAATTAAAAAAAAAACAACTGAGTAAAGCTGGATGCATCACTTTTCCTTTTTGAGGAGAAATGGACAGGTTGGTTCAGATGGGCATGAGCCTCTGACATTGCTATGTTTGAAATCTAAACTTGTATCCTTTAAAACAAAGTCAGAGAGAAAGAGCTGAGAGGGTAGGCAGAAAAGCAAAACTACAACCTGCCACTTTGGTTCCCTGTGCTGACTCTCCCCAGTAACGTGGCAAAGGGCACGTTTTCTCCACAACCTGAAACAGTCAGGCAGAGTAAAGCATTAGTTATCAGCTTTCGACAGATATTGCTGGACACATTTATCTTTTTGTTTTTGTATGAACTATTTAGATTATATCATTATGTTGCCTATAACACGTATTGAATTTCAGAATATTTTCAGATAAAGCAGGTCTGAGTTATGCTCCCTGAGACAATTGTAAGTATTGAAATCTGGGCAGCAGTGGTTCAGAAGAAAGAACTTTGATAGGACAAAAAGATAAATAAATAAAAAATAGGGAATAATTTTGTTAGGAAGGAAACTTGGAAGCTATGTATATACTACGAAGCTGTTTCTAGTCAAACTTTGACATTAAGAAATTGAAAAATGTGTACTTTGTCCCACAATAGCTATGACATCAAAGGCCTACCTTTGCCCGAAATTATGCAGCATCAATATGTATGTGAAGTTCACAAAAGCAAAAGGACCTTTCTCTGGGTAGAGCATCTGGTGCCCCAATGGTGCTTAACTATACCAGGAAAAAAAAAAGTTTATTTTTCTGGTGGTAGCCATGTTTCCATTAGAAGGATTTCCCAATGTACTTCCATCTGAATAGTTCTGCTTACTGGAACAACTATTGCGCTGGAAACCAATCCAGTGGAAGGTTTTCCAAAAAAGGGGAAAAAAAGAAATAAAAAAAATAACGAAAAGAGATTATTAGAAAGAGTGGGAAGTAGAAAAAGAAAGATGAAACCCAGCAATGATAAATTAGATAAAGGAGACAGCTAAAGTCAGAAAAATTTCAATGCCTTCACTCACCTCTATCCATTGAAAAATTGTCACTCAAAGAGCTGCACATAACGTGACAGCTATTCTCTCCCCTCAGACCACCTATTTGGCTTCCATAACGATGATTCTAGTTCCAGGACATAATGTCCAGATTTTTTCCCTACCCCCTGTGACAGCCTGATAATTTGCAGTCAGTTATATTACCTTCTCAAAGGCACCCCTAAACATTGAAGACTTGTCATAAGGCTTAGGGAGCATTATTCCAATATAAAAAGCAACAGCTATAAATAAATTTTACATTTTTGAGAAAATCCGAATGCCCAAGCTGTATTTCTTCAGCATCAACTGTCAGTATATAATCAAGCTTGATATATATTCATCATTTTATAGTCTATGTTAATGCATTCATTTGTATTTTTGTTTTGTTATTGCATGTTACAGAGTTGTAACAGATGCTGGTAGCAAGTAATACGTTCATGTCTGAAAAGTCATTTCTACAGTAGCTTTCGATCTGTAAACAGAACATGTTCTTTAAGATACTTATTTCAAAGTCAATGAAAATACCCATGTGAGTATAGGATGTAGGGAATGAACCATCGATTAATAATGAAAATGCATGTCTCTGCTGTATTCAGTGAAAAAAAAATAAAAAGCAGTATGTCTAACAATAGATCTTTCTCAAGATTGAGATTCCTAGAAATAACTAAGAGATTTAGGATAAATCCCATTGACTCTCAGTAGAATTCAGGCTCCTAAATCCTACCCCAAATCAATCAATTTTATTTATACTGTGAGCTACCTCTTTTAGGCAAAGGAAAAGCAGAACGACTCTGAGTTTTTCTTATGTCAATCAAAGACCCCTGTGTTTTCTACAGTTTCTAAAAGTATATTTTCTGTGCTTTAATTATTGTTTTCCTGTTCCTAATAAAAAGCTGGTGAAAGCTACTCCACTGCAGTTACTGGAGTCTGGTTGCTTCATTGGTTTCAATTTGCCATAAGGTGAGAGTTAATTTTAAAGCATCAGTACATAGATTTTCTCAAAAGAAAATATGCCCACTGGAAACTGAGGGAGCTCATTTTTCTTTTAACCAGAAAACCTTTGAAGGATGGATGAACTGAAAGTAAGAGAAGGAGAAAAGTATGTTTTGGTGTTTTTTTTTCCCTTAGAACCACAGGAGAAATATTCTTAATTTTCCAGAGGACAGAATTTTCTTAACGTTCATGATCTGAATTAGTTTTATTGTCTGTTTGATAAAAGTATGCAACATTAACTTTACTATACTAAAGTTGAATAGCCAGCAAATGCCCAGTGCACTGTATTGTAAACTTAAGGACACCATGGGAAGGAGAAAGTGTTATGGTGGTTTCTAACCAATATGCACAGATTTATTAAAAAAGATTATGAGAAATTTTAGGCATTATGAAACACTGTTTAATAGACGGTGATTTTGTATGTACTGTGGGGTCAGCATCAGCTCACAAAATTGGATTTGAAAATAAAAATCGAAGGGTATTTTGGGCACACATCACTGGCTAGCATTATACAAAACTGGGACCCTGAGGTGCAGTCTTGTCCAATGGGCAAAATATTTCCAAGAACTGCAGGTTTCTGTTTGAGTTTTGCCATGTTCCTTCTGTATTTCCACACACAAATAATTCTAACTCTATATATTCTTGTTGTCCTTCCTATACATTTAGATTATAAGGTCTCTGAGACAAAGACAATGAGTCCACCCTCTACTACCACCCCTGCACAGGAGCTAGTACAACGTGGTGGCTCTGCTCTCATTAAGGACTTCAAGCAATGTCAGTGATGGAGTTTTACCATACAACTCCTCATTTCAAGAGACACCCCTACCCCATAAAAGAGCAGGTATTTCATATACTCCTGCCACCTCTTGTTGCAACATTGTGTGATCAACTATATTTTAAGCAGCCTTCCAGCTCTTCTAGCTAGAATACACCGAGAGCTTTTAAAGTGAAAGGACTTTTTTTTTGGGAAACCATTTCAGTTTGCTAGCCATCTAGAAGACATCCATAGAATCACAGAATGGTTTAGGTTGGAAGGGAACTTTAAAGATCATCTAGCCCTGCCCTTGAGCAGGGATACCTTCCAGTAGGTCAGGTTGCTAAAAGCTCCATCCAACCTGACCTTGAACACTTCCAGTGATAGGGCATCCACAACTTCTCTGGGCAACCTGTTCCAGTGTCTCACCACCATCATCATAAAAAATATATCCCCTTTCAGTTTAAACCGTTGTTCCCTGTTCTGTCACTACAGGCCTTGGTAAAAAGTCTCCCTCCATCTTTCTTGTAAGACCCCTTTGTATACTAAAAGGCCACAATAACTTCTCCCCAGAGCCTTCTCAGTTCTCAGCTGAACAACCCCAACTCTCTCAGCCTGTCTCCATAGGAGAGGTGCTCCAGCCCTCTGATAATTTTTGTGGCTCTTGTCTGGACCCCCTCCAACAGGCCCATGTCTTTCTTGTACTGTGGACCCCAGTGCTGAATGTGGTACTGAAGGTGGAGTCCCACAAGAGCGGAGTAGAGGGGCAGAATCACCTCCCTTGACCTGCTGGTCAAACTTCTTTTTATGCAGCCCAGAATACAATTCGCTTTCTGGGCTACAAGGCACATTGCTGGCTCATCTCTGATTTTTCATCCACCAGTATCCCCAAGTCCTTCTCCTCAAGGCTGCGTTCAATCAGTTCATCCTCCATCTGTACTGATACTGGGACTTGCCCGGACCCAGCTGCAGGACCCTGCACTTGGCCTTGTTGAACTTCATGAGGTTCGCACAGGCCCACTTCTCAAGCTTGCCAAGGTCCCTCTGGATGACATTCCTTCCCTCTAGCGAATCAACTGCACCACTCAGCTTGGTGCCATCTGCAAACTTGCTGAGGGTGCACTCAGTCCTGCTGTCTATGTTATAGATGTAGATATTAAATAATATTGGTCCCAGTAAGGACCCTTGAGGGACACCACTTGGTTATTTCCACTTGGACTGTGAGCCATAGACTACAACTCTTTGGAAACTGCCATCCAACCAATTTCTTATCCATCTAACAGTCTATTCATCAAACCCGTATGTCTCCAATTTAGAGGTAAACATTTTGTGGGGGACCAAATCAAAGGCCTTACAGAAATCTAGGTAGATCACATCATAGCTCTTCCCTTGTCCACTGATGCAGTCCCTCTGTTGTAGAAAGCCACCAGATTAGTCAGGCACAACTGTCCTGTGGTGAAGCCATGTTAAAGGATTTGGTTATTTAAAGTGGAACTAGGGCCAGAGCTATTTGTGTGTGTGAGTTCTTGATATCTACCTGTATCCTAGAGATCATAAAAATGCCAGAAGCCAGGGTTAGACAATGCTAGGGTTTGTGTTTACTATTCATATTCAATGCACCTGTTTCAAAAATTAAGTTAATTTCTACAGATCATCTCTCTTTCACTGTCTTCTCCCTATATCTTCATTAATGCAAATGTGACATACAGAATCTCTCAAAATTAATTATAATGGATTAAGGCAAATTCCATTCCTGGCCCTGCCAAATAATATAAACGACCCCTATGTATGAAATCAGCTGACTAATGATAAAGTTAGACCACTAGAGGAAAAAAGCCTCTAAAAAAGATCAGTGACTTAGTCTAAAACCATACGTTGCTTACCAAAATGAACTTAGTAGACCACAGTGAAATAAGATAAAACAATTCTATACTTCATGAGTATGACTAAGATGTGCAATCACATCAGCTAAATATAAACAGTAATGCATAGGGGCAAAGCATTACCTGCAAACTCTGTCCTGTGTCTTTGAATGTATTTTGTCTAGGTTCATGGCACATTTAATTTAATTTTTCAGACTGGGACACTGACAGAATAATTCTTCTCTCCTTCAGGTATTTGAAAATAGTACAAAATACACCATTTTCTAGTGAGGATTCCAGGTGGAATTTCCAGAAGGAAATCAAAGCTTGTGGGTTTCCTTCTTTATTAGCAGAGATGTCATTGGATAAGTGCCTATGCATGCCAGATAGATCTCTATTTT
Organism: Pluvialis apricaria; assembly: GCA_017639485.1. Lineage (NCBI taxonomy): Eukaryota > Metazoa > Chordata > Aves > Charadriiformes > Charadriidae > Pluvialis > Pluvialis apricaria. The sequence continues at coordinate 104,100,541 of CM030009.1, forward strand.
TTTTTCTTTTTTTAAAAAATACCCCTAATTTTTGTCAATGAACAACAAGTAAGCAGATTAAAAAAAGCAACCCATCTTTTTATTTCAAGTAAACAACCATTTTTTACTTTAAATACATGTGGTAAACATTTACCTCTAAAAACATTTATTTTTGGTCAACACCCTCTACTTAGGTTGTTCAAAACACATTCAATGTTTCTGAAAGCCTAACCATATGTTATAAAATTAATTCAATTTTGAAATGCCTTATCATCTGGCATTTTTATCTTTGAGAGGATTTCCTACTTATTTTCCATGCTACAGATGTTTTTTCTGAGATGCGACATCTGGCACTTAGTAATTGGGTCTTTCCTTTAGGCAGTAGATATCTTTGGTCTAAAATTTCAGTAAGTCTAAATTTAGATTTCTCAGACTCTTGCTATTTTATACCTCTCTCCATGCTGTTATGACAGATATTTGGATAGATTGATGGATGAGACCATGGCTCTCAGTTGCTCATTCTATCTGCCAATTATCGTTTCCTTCCCAATACACACAAGATTCAATAGAGGCAGTAGATCCTGTACAGTCCTGCTCTTTCGGTCAAAGTAAGCAAATTTGGGATCTCTCTGTCTCCCTCTTGTAATTTATTTCCTTTCCCTTCCCCTTCCCTTTCCACTTTCCCTTCCCCTTCCCCTTTCCCATCCCCTTCCCCTTTCCCTTCCTCTTTTCTGTTTCCTTCCCTTCCCCTTTCCTTTTCCTTTTTTCCTTTTCCTTTTACTTTTCTTTCTCTTTCCTTCTTTCTCTTGCTTTATTTCCTTCCTTCTTTCTCTCTTTTCTTCCTTCTTTCTTTCTTTCCTTCTTTCTTTCTCTTTCTCTCTTTCTTTCTTTCCTTTTTTTCTTTTCCTTCCTTCCTTCCTTCCTTCCTTCCTTCCTCTTTCTTTCTTTCTCTCTTTCTCTCTTTCTCTCTCTTTCTTTTTCTTTATTTCTCTTTTTCTTTCCTTCCCTCTTCCTCTTCCTCTTCCTCTTCCTCTTCCTCTTCCTCTTCCTCTTCCTCTTCGCCTTCTTTCCCCCTACTTTCTCTCTTCCTCTTCTCTTCTCTTCTCTAACAGATTGATGCAGTTATTGTTAAAATGATTTCTCAGGAATCATACACCATAGTTTTGAAAGACTAAAATAGAATTATTCACCTCCATCCCAAAGGAAGCAAGCAGAACAGATGCCATATGGAACTCTCCAGTAGCTGATTAAGTGTAACTGTTGCACAACAAAAAATGCAAAGCACCTCCAGAAAGGGTGGCTCAGTGTAATCATATTAGTAAAAAAGTATGGTAGTTGATCTGGTGTGGGAAAAAATATTAATGGTAGAATGGAATATGTACAAGTTTATTCATGAGGTTGGTCTAGGGAAAAGAATGAGTAATTTGAAGTATTGAGTGTGAGAGGTCTCTACAGATGCTGAGCATTTAAAATTCAAGTGCTTTAGCAAAGACTTCAGTAAATAAACCATTATATTGTCCCTTACTGATTCCACTTCAGTTATTGGTGTCTAGACATTATATTACTGGAGTTATACAGAAACCCAGCTAAATGACACTGGAACTTCAAGCTAAAAGCTCTAGTTTCTGACTAACTGCTACTTGTAGTGGTTTGCTATTAAAGAACCAAAACTACTCTCCATCCAAATTCCAACCCCCCAAAACATATGTATTTTAGTTCCTTGTATTGTTCCCATGTTCTCTGTGGACAATAAATGTAATTTTATTACTATAAGCCCTCAAAATTTTCAAGAAAATTTGCAGTTACAAATCCTGCCTTTTCTATATATTCTCTAGGAGATTTGACAAGCCACTCTTTGCACAGCCTTCCCTCTCCCTAAAAAGATGGTTGAAACCTTGGCACTATTGCTGACAGTAATGCAGAAAAGAAACATTCTCATTGGTTGTCTGCAAGCCAGAACTTCTGTGATCTCCTTACCATGCTCAGCACATGAGCTCAGACTGTAAGATCATTTTTGCACTGTTCAAACTCAACTGGTCTTCTGAGACCTGAAAAGTGCCATGCTTTTCCCGTGTTGCACTGTGAGACTGGTAAAAGCGAAGGAAGATGGAACAGCTAGAGGTGAGGCTATGGAGATGTACAGAGCAGGCTGGCAGGGAATGCTTCTGCGTGGCGGGAAAACACCCATTACAAGGGAGCTGGAAAGCACCTTCCCTCCTGTGTGCCTGAAGAGTAACGTTTCTGTACTTAGCATAGCGATTCTCAGCTACAGCATGTCAAAACCTGAAGAAATAATGTAAAGAAACATGCGAGCATTTCAGTGTTGTTTTTACTCCACAGAGCTTGACACAGAACATTACTTTCATGTAAAGCCCCAAATTTCATAAAATTCCATGCTCATACTTCATCATTTTACACATGTGACACCCTCACACACCCTATCTTACTGCTGAAAGCAGTTAAGTGTATCATAACTCTTTTTCTTTCTCAATTTTCCCCTAAAAAAGATACAAGATAAGTATTCACTGTGGGATTTCTGCATGTTTGCTGCTTTTCTCCTTTCCAAAGCCACATAAAAAAATAAAAAAAATAAAAAAAAAAAAAAAAAGAGAAAACTGAACATCTCATCTGAGATGTATGTAGGATGCTAAGGAGATATTTGTATGTGTAAACTAAACAGTGCCAACAGGTATCCTCTGGCAAACTTTATCCACGTCCCAGCTATGAAACTCTTCCATCCTCTAGGGTGGTGTGATCCAACTGGCTCCTTGGGAATGGCTGCTGGGAGAGTTCTTGTTGGTACATGCTGTGTGCACCTCAGGGAGTATTCAAACAATATAACGGCATACAGAATTCACCTTCAGGGCCCATGTCTGTGCCCTAACACGATTTAATTTACAGGTATAAAGCCTCCTTGTTTGGAGAGGAATAAGCCTTTAAAGGCATGCCATAACTATGTATGACTCATGCAAATAGGATTAGCATTTAATTTGCTTCTTTTTTCTTTATGATTGAAACGGCTACAATCAGCATTGTAATCGCAAATAACTGGGCCATGGCTGAAGCCCCTGTGCTTCTTTAAGGTGCTCCAAAGTGCAAACATGTACAGATTTCACTGTATGTTTTACCTAGCTTCCTACAGTGTAGAAAAATATTCTAGTTCCTCTTCTTATGGATTTCTAGCTCTCACCTTGTATGATTTCTACTCCTCATTGTGGATAGAGGTAAGGAATACATATATTGATGAACACCTGTTTTGATGTAAGTTACTGCAGAACACCTGTGCCTCTGCAAAATGTGTTACCTTCTTTCATCAGAAAGGGCTTATTTTAGGTAGAATTTTAAGAGATAAAATTTATTTGAAGCCATAGAAATTCATCTTTACACACCCTGCTCATCATGGAATTGGGTACATTTTTGGAGGTCTGTTGGTCTGAAACAAGAATATGATCCATGCATCTCCTTCTAGTATTGATGAAAAGGCTAAGGGAATTGCAGTAACTTAGCAAAACATGACCTTACCCTTTCAGAACTTCAAATTCAGCCTTGCTGAGGAAAGCCCTTGTCAGAGTGCGTAACTTGGGCTGTGGGCAGGGGACCAGTCAGCAGCTGAGATAAAGACAGTCTCTCCACTAAGACTATTTTTACTGGATACCTGCATAGCTAGGTAAAATTAAGCTGAGATGTACAGTTTCATTAAGAAGTCCTAATCAATGCGTTGGTCAGACGTCCTTGTTGTCTTAGAAACTCGGAGTTGGTTCAACTTCTCTTTGTTCCAAGTGTTCTCAAGTTATCTGTTCTTATCCCCTACAAAATTTTACCAGCTTTCTGGTTGATTCTGACAATACATCCACTTACTTCAGTGGTTACTTTTCCTTCTGAATTGCTATCTTCCCTCCTTACCTCTTTCAGTCTGATTTAGGTATCTTTTTTACACAATCTACCAAAGACTATGGATAAATATAGAAGGAGGATAAATGTGTCTGACACATGCAGGCTGCTGCTGTCACCAGGAGAAGTAGCTGCAGAAAGAATTTAGCAGAAGAGAGTAAATAACAACTAGAAAGATCAAAAAGAGGGGTAAAAAGAGAGAGGGCTCTGCCACAAGAGTATTTAGATTGTACAAAAGCATTCAAACAGTTCCGTTGCCCCCTGCTTTGTATTCAGGTGAAAAATTTATTCAAAAAATGAAAATAATTTTTATTAAGACAGAAACATTTATTTTACATTTCTGTTTTTCTTCACAAAGGAATGGAGAAGCTATGGTGGACAGCTTATTCCAAGCAAGGAACTGAAAGACCTAATTTCTCTAACAATGCGGATTCCAGTGATTATATGAGAAAAGTTTGAGAACAAAAAAGATCAAGATTTGTATGCTGTGAGAGGAGTGAATAGACCAAAAGGGTCAACTTAAATTCAAGCTGAAAGTAGCAATGATATTTAGCAGCAGCCTCAATACAATGTGTCAGATGGGAAGCCAGGTGGCTTAATTACAACACTTTACCTGTTCCCAATCTGAGCTGCTTTTGCCTTGTTTTTTATCTCCTCTACCTCTGCAGGCCTATTTTCTAATAATGACATTGGTTTTTACCTCCCAGTTGAACATCTGAAGTGATCTTTGTTTCACATTCATGACTGAGGCTCAATTTCCAAATTCCATCTTCAAAAATATGGATGTGCTTGTCTCTGTGATGGAAACGTTACTTTCTAAATGCATAGCTTTATAGCTAGAATGAGTTCACCCTCTTAGAAAAAAGGAAAAACAACCTTTTCTTTCAGGTTTTGAAAATGAGAGCTGATCTGTCATTAGGTGGTGCAGATTTGGCATGCAGTTCAAGGCATTTTGTCACCTTCGCTCACAGAAGCCCTGACTTCTTGTTATCTAGCATCCAGTGTAGCCCTTCTCTGTTTCAGTGGCTTTCAGTCAAGTTTCATTATTCTCAGAAGTGTATTCAGTCAGATCATCCATGCCTCTTTTTATTCATCCCCGGAAGTTTCTGCAAGATGTAGACTTTAAAAATAAAAATATTTTTTATTATTAAATACATACAAATAGGGGCAGTCCCTCCTGAAGAATTTGTGTTCTAGTGAATTTTATACCATATGCATCACTGCTGCTTGAAAAATTTCCTTCAGTCAGGTCTCATCAGTGCAGTTAGTTTATTCAGCTGGATCACTCATATATGCCACTCAATTTTAGTGGCTTTAAAAGCTCCACAGATTAAAAGAATACTGTATTATTATATAAAGCTACATTGAGAGAGTTTGCTTTCAGCAGCTGTTTTAGTATACTAAATTTAATCTAATCGTGACTAGATACATTTTATTTTCATTCTATGTTTTATAGTTGTTAGCAGCTGCAAATATTCTACAGAACTATAAAGTAATGAGATCCTGCTGTATTTAGACAAAAATGGTGTCCAAGAATGTCTCATTCGGACCTGAGATTCAGTGTAAATAGGATCAGATAATATATTTAAATTTTTAAATTTAAATTTAAATCAACTGATCTTTCCTAATCCTCTTTCCCAGAAAAATTGGAGGTATTGCCTGTCATCAGTTCTCCAAGCCAGAAACATTTTATTAACAGACTACCCACAAATAATGAATAACCAGTACTATGGACCCAAAAAAAAATCACTAATTTTTGCAAATTAACGCACAGTAATCAAACATATTCCTGACAACCCTCAATGCCCTTTGATCAAAGGATGTAGGAAGCAAAAACAAAGGGACATCTTCCTACTATGTCCTTTAGAAGCAACAAAAAAGCAAAGAACTGGACCTAAAGAAACCTGGATTTAAAAGGATAATTTTCCATCAGATTACTTTGTTACTTTAGACAGCTAGTTTAATTTTCATTGAATTTTCATATTATAGTTTTAAAGACACTGTAATTTGGAAGAAAAAATATTTCAGTACAATAAAACAAAAAAAAATATTGCTTTATAATGCTCAACTAGTGGGATGAAGATCTTGTTAAGTGAAGAAAAACATGGACACATGTATGTATGGTATATATAGATCTCTGTATACATAAGTATACATAGATCACTTAGAATTTTATAATCTGGTAAAATATGTTAGCTAGGACAGCTGCAATTGAAACAAATGTTATTAGGGGCTTCGCTTTATTAAAGAATGTATTTGTATATATAGGTTTCTGCAAGACTACTAAAAAAGAGAAACTATTAGGAGTTGTGTCATTAACATTTAAACTTCCCAGAGAGACATTAGATAAAAAATGCTACTAATAGTGATAGAGCCCATACATGATAGCTAGCTTCTAGACGTAATAAGCAAAAGATTTTTGTCTGAAATCATCAGAGTTAATGCAATTTTAGATGTCATTTTATCAGTTTTTCTTTTCTCAAGGATGAACAAACCCAATTCTCTCAGCGTTTCCTCATATGACAGGCTTCCCAATCCTTTGATCATCTTGGCGGCTCTTCTCTGGACCCCCTCCAGCCTGTCCACATATTTTTTGTACAGTGGGGACCAAAACTGAACACAGTATTGCAGGTGTGTCCTGGCAAGCGCTGAGTAGAGGGGGATAATGGCTTCTTCATCTCTGCTGGTGGTGCCCTTGTTGATGCAACCCAGCATTCTTTTGGCTTTCTTTGCCACAGCAGCAGACTGTTCACTGATATTGAGCTTGTTGTCCACCAGGACCCCCAGGTCCCTTTCCACAGAGCTGCTCCCCAGCCAGCTAGATCCCAATCTGTGCTGCACTCCTGGATTATGTTTTCCCAAGTGTAAGACCTTACACTTGTCCTTGTTGAACTTCATAAGGTTCTTGTTAGCCCACTCTTCCAGCCTATCCAGGTCTTCCTGCAGGGTGGGTCTCCTTTCTGAAGTGTCCATTTCCCAACTCCCTTTGCTGCCATCAGCAAACTTCATCAGGGTACACTTGATCCCATCATCCAGATCACTTATGAAGATATTAAACAGCACTGGGCCCAGTATTGATCCTTGGGGGACCCCGCTTGTGACAGGCTGCCAGTTTGAAAAGGAGCTATTTACCACCACTCTCTGGGTGTGGCCCATCAGCCAGTTCCCCACCAACCACACAGACCACTTGTCTAGACCATAACACATCAGTTTCTCTGGGAGAAGGCTGTGGGGAACTGTGTCAAAAGCCTTGAAGAAATCCAGGTAGACATTGTCCACCGCTCACCCCTCATCAACCAGGCAGGCTACTTTGTCATAGAAGGAGATCAGGTTTGTCAAGCAAAATTTGCCCTTGGTGAATCCCTGCTGGCTTTTCCCAGTTGCGTGCTTCATTTGACTTCTGATAGTCCCCAGGAGGATTCGTTCCATAAGTTTCCCAAGGATGGAAGTAAAACTGATGGGCCTATAATTTCCTAGATCCTCCTTTAGGGCCTTCTTATAGATGGGGTTGACATTAGCATTCATTCAGTCTTCTGGGATGTCCCCCAATCTCCACGACTTCTCAAAGATTATGGAGAGCTGCCTCACAATGACATCAGCCAGCTCTCTTAACACCCTCAGGTGGATATTGTCAGGGTCCATTGATTTGTAGGGGTGAAACTCCTGTAATAATTCACATACCAGCTCTTCCTTCACTGACAATGGTCTGTGTTTGCATCAACCTGGACTGTTGTTCCCAAGGCCTGGGGCCCCACAGTGCTGGTAGAGACGGAGGTGAAGAAAGTGCTGAGAACCTCTGCCTTTTCAGCTTTGTTGATGACTAATTCACCTCTCCTGTTCAACAGTGGGCCAATATTTTCCTTCTGTTTCTGCTTGTTGTTTACATACCTGAAGAACCTTTTCTTGTATTTTTTGACATCTCTGGCCAATTTCAATTCAAGCTGAGCTTTTGCTTTTGTAACTGCATCTCTGCATGTCCTGGCAACGCCAGTGTAGTTCTCAATAGGTATTTGTCTGCTTTTCCAACTCCGGTACACTTCTCTTGGTTTTGATCAGATTCAGAGGCTCACAGTTAAGCCAAGGGGGTCTCTTGCTCCTCCTGCTTCCCTTACCTTTAAAACGTATTGATATATTTCTAGTAAACATACAAAGTAAAGTTATAGATGTTAAGATACAAGATCATGGCAGGAACTAATTTTTAATGCTGTATACGGGTCTGATCACACATGTTTGAGAAAGATTCAAGTAGGGATTTATAGAGCAGTACTGAAATCAGGCTGATGGAAGAAAAACTCATAAAATTACTGTAGCAAAATGAAGTCTCTGCTTCTGTTTTATGAATAGGTCAAGGGTGGCAGTGGTGTAACAAATGCCATAAAAGAAAAGCATCTGATCAAAGTAAGGGCCAAGATGAGAATGAGTGACTATAATCTGGCAATGTCCAAGTTTATTCCAGGTGTTCAGATTAAAGTTTACTGTTACAGGAAGAATGAGAATCTACAGAGGAAGTTTCAGATAAAATCTGTGAATTTCAATGAGAATTATTTTCATATTTTTAATTTGCTTTCCACTAAAGCTCAAAATGAAATTTAAAGTATTTGTCTGCCCACAGAGACCCAAACTGAAGAGATTAACTGCTAAAGCAAATTTCTGCCATCTGCTCTAACAATATACAAGCACAAGCAAGTATGAAAAGGGATAGGACATCATTTCTGCTTGGAGTTGAAGCAAATAGCCTATTTTTGGTGTGAGATTATATTTACAGCAAACTTGGGCAATCTGAAGGTTGAGGTGGGAATATGAGCTTTGTGTACAGAGCTGTTTTAGGATTCAGTTTATCTATAAGGGTAGGAAGGAATTCAAGAATATTCTGTTGCAGTCAAAAGAAATCAGTACTACTAGGGAATTTTTCAATTATGTATATTCTGTTGATGGAAGATGCTGGTTTTTTTCAAATTATTGTTTGTAGGAACTGGATATTCTTAACTCATTGAGAAAAAATGACAAATGGGGGAAAAAGGGATGAAACCTTGCTCATTTGGGAAATACCAGTACAGTCATGACTGGACTACTTGGAAATAAATTGAAAGTATGTATATTCCTTGTTCTATTTGATTCATCCCAGAAGTTAAACTTACCATTGCTTAGGTGAGATCTCTGACCTATTGGATAGCATATTGACTGTTGTAAGATTATAGACCTCTGAATATCTTCCAGAGATACATTTCAGTTTGTGCAAACAACAGACAAATATGCAGAGATTCCGACTGGAATTTCCCAGATCTCAAATGTGGGCTAAATTCAGTCTTTGAGGTCTTGCGTTCACACTTTTTTTTAATTTCTAAGGTATTAGGTTTATCCTGAAAGAGCACAGGAAACCATTTCAATTCTCAAAACTTTAAAGCAGTGAAAAATGTGTTTTCTGCTAATTCCTTATGGAAGCTCCAATGAAGAGCTCAAATAATGAATCATAAAACACAAATGAAAATCTCACTCCTTAATTCTTCATAGGCCTTTTATGTTTCAAACATTTGCTGTCAGCCTTGCAAGACACGTGGTGTGCTGGTGTGCCATTGATGAACATTTGATATTTCATTTATATTGAGGATATTATGAACAGTTTTCCCCTTTGAGTGAGAAGTCATCAAGTGGAAAACATTGAGGTGTGGATAGGTATTCACATACCCCAGGGTAAGGTACATAACCTAGCTGTCCAGTTTTCCTAGGCTCTCTAGCTGAAAAACATAGTTTTATCTTTGTGGATTTATTCAAAGCAGGACCTTGGTGTTTCAGAGGAGAACCCTGCCATGATGATACTGATTATCCTGCAGCAGACGAGTGTCTGGATGCTGAAATTGGTATGTACATTCCCACTGCAGTATTTTAGTTTTGACAAATCAATGTTTTCTGTCAAAATTAGTTTGCTGAAAAATTGCTAGTCAGTGCCAGTTGGCATGTGTTTACAGCTAGAGTGAGTCAGCCACATACATTGTCCGCTGGCACATGTAGCTGTTATTCAGACTGACACTATGATATGATGAGTATTTGGCAGGTTGGTCTTAGTGCAGTGGCAAAGAGATGTCTTTGTCATCTACTGTTCCTCCAGCCCCCATGATGGCCCTGTAGGAGTTACAAGTTCTCTGCGTGTAGCAGCAACTCTGTGGATGCAAATGACTGTTGGAAGGATCTGGAAGAAAATGGGTTTTTAATTTAGATTTCTTATTTGACTGGAGATATCAAACAATGGTGACCTCCTGGTTAACACAGTGTAAGTAATTTTTCTCAGGAGAGCAATCAAAACAAACTTTAAAAAAAATATTTAATCTACAATGAACGCTTTCTTTACTTTAACTTACTTCAAGTTTTTTTCTCAAATTAATGCTGATAGTCTGTAAAAATTTTTGTCACAAGAAAAAATTGATTTTTTTGTCAAAAAGAAAAATTGATTTTTCTAAGTTTTCCATTTTTCTTCAGCTTGAGCCTCTTGCCGTATTTGACCTAAATTCATGAATAATTACTCACTATGTTCCACTCCCTCCCCCGTCAAATAACACTTCTGGCAACCTGTAATCAAACTGAGGAGAAGAAGAGTCACTCAGAAGAGAAATATGAAAAAAATATTCAATTCTGCAACACTCCAGTTCTGTAGAATCACTAAGTACGTGTATGGACCCACTGACTTCTGTAACACATGCTTGCAATGTATGGTTAGGTGTTGAGCTGGTTCAAGGTCCTCTGCATTGCAGGATGTAACTCTGGCACTTCTGTCTCTGATGCAAGAATATTTCACACAACAATACAAATCTCCCCATTTCTTCCACTTACCTGAAGGCAATGGTTCTGCTTAAATAACAACTACTTTATTTTCTTACACAGTTGTACCTTCCATCTTAGTGTTGACTCAAGATGAGGTGGCCTGGATTGTCTGTTTCTTGTCAGAACACTCTCTGAAATGAACCCCATTGCTAGTCTCCCTCTCAATCACTACTAGTGTCTGTGCTGCTCTTCCTCAGTTTGTTGAATGCTTCTTTCATAATTGTCCAAATTCTCCCCTTATTTTTACTATGATATTTTCATAATGATATCTTGCATAATTACATGTTTAACCCATCAAGTTTAGGATTTCCATTGTCTTCCTAGCTTCCCTTCCCAGTTTGTAAGGCATTCCTCCTACAGCACTTTCAGCAAGTGCTTTTCTTCTCACTCTTCCCTTTCCTGTCCAATTACACTTTCTCAAAACTATAATACATCTGACACTGTGTTTGACTAGCCATGTTGCTTCTTCATGGAGAAAGATGCCTAATTTTTCAAGCACATTCCTTTCTGTAAAGGAGGAATTGGCTGACACCTTCTCTGACATGCAATTCATATATATATATATAGTTGTTAATCATAAAATAATAGAATCATAGAATACATTAGGGTGAAGGGATATCTGGAGGACATCTGGTTCAAACTCTAAATACTGCTATTGTTTATTGAAAACAGTGGGATCTATGATATTCCTGTTTACTCTATGTTCTGTGGCTCTGATAATGAATAAAAGGGCAATTAAAACTATTTTCCAAATGCCATGCAATATACTTTGTATTCTTTGATGATAAATGCAATCAACCTGAAGGAATTAAGCGTTTTGGATGTTCTAAGCTGTTTGATCTTGTTAAAAGGAGTGATTATAGGAAGATTTATCACAGTTAGGAACCGAGTACCCTCACAGAGTGTTAAAGACAGCCTATTATAACAGAGTTCTTCAAATGAGGGCAAGTGTGAGCTGCATCATTTCAGAGCTACCCTTAGTTTAGTTCATTTTTGATTATCTGGAATGGACTTTCTTTGAGAGGATCAACTGCCATTTCAGCTTGTAAATTGCTTGTGAGGAATATATGATGTCTGATCTGGTTAATTGAAGGTCATGCCAGTCATAAGGCTAATCTGAAAATAAAAAAAGTGAAAAAAAAAAGCTTAGCAGTCCCAGTTAAAATGTGAAGTATCTGCAGTAAGCCTAATTGTTACTGTTTGAAAATTGATTCTCATTCTTTTTTAAAGCAACATTTTTGTTCTAAATTAAGGATAATAATACTAGTTAATATTCTTTTCTCATTGACTAAATCAGAAATATGCAGAGAATTGTTTGATCTTTGGCATATTGCTATGAGATGGAGTTGGATTTGAGATATATGAGAGCCAGAACAGACCAAAGAGAACTGCAGGCTAATCGCATCCTTGTTAAGGCTGAGGGAATTTTACATTTGACTTCACTTAGAACAGATATATTACAGTTCAGACTGAATTACAGTCTGAATACAGTCTGAAGTCTTGTGCAGTAAATTGCTGGTGCATCTCAGCTGGGTAACATTTCTAAAATACAGCAACATGAATTAAAAACTAAAATGACATGTTGTTTTTGTCGCATAAATAGGAGCTATTAGAATGAAAATTTCATGTTCTATTTCAATGGAAGGCTTGCACTGGCTCGTATCCTGAAAGTCAGGATAACCTCTCAGACTGGGTAATATGGGTCACTGAGCTGCTGAGAAGAGCTTGCTCAGTCCTCTGTAACTCTTTTCATGTTCTTTGGAGGTGGAGACCATTTCTGATTTTGCATATGCATAGCTTTGTCCATGATTATCTCATGGGGCCTGTGTATGCACTATATACACTACAAAATTATTATTTGTATTTCAACAACAAAGTTCTTATGATGCATTTGGAATCTATTAGTTCATCTTGTCCATCTCATGGTTAATGAAGAATCATTTCCCCACTGCATTTTCAATTGCTTTGACTGAGCTACATTTAAATATTTCAAACGAAATGTGCTTCTATTGTTCACACTTAGAAGCTTTCATTATTCCGCATTACATTAACGTATGTGACGTGTATTACAACAAAAGCCGGCTATTTCACTATTGCCAAGAATATGATTGTTTTTATTGCTCAATTATTCTTTTTTATATAGTATTCGAATTGGTAAGAAGATAAGAAACTCAAGGACAGTCTTTTTTTTTGTCTAACAGCGAGATAACTAATTCTCATCTTTTCCAAGGGAAAATTTGCCCTGATGCTCCCAGGCTACTGGGACTCGGTTCAGAATTTGGTAGCAATGCAAGATGTTTCTAAATTCATTAAACACGTCTGCGAATGCCTAGTAACCCTTGCTTTTAATCTTACAGAGGCAGAGCATTTAATGAAATTTGCTTATATTGATCCAACAGGACAATATTAAAAAACATATTAGTCAAAATGAATGCAAAACATTGCTCAAGAGCATGCGATCTTCTGTAGATCTTTAACCAGAGAACAGGGGAGTTTTCTTTAACCAGAGTACGGTGCTTACTCACCTGCTAGGTTTCTGGGGCCAGCTAGAGGTGTATGTGCTGTACCAGACAGATGACAGTAAAGCAGAACATTGACCTATATTGCTGAACTGCATTACCCCATACCTGCTCTTGTAAAGCAGCAGAAGGTCCAGAACCTCTGCGTATTGTGAAGCTTACAGCAGTGCTGCAAAGCTATGCTTACAGCAGGAGAATCACAGAGGGAACAGGCTCAGCTCCCTGTATAGCTTGTGGTGTCCCTCAGGCAGCTCTTTGTGACTGGAAACTTAAGGACTGCACCACTTGCTTCTTCAGTGGAGCCAGCAAGGGAAAGAGATGGAGAAAACAAAAAAAGTCCAGAAGAATATGAAAGAAGGTCTACGTGTTGAATCTTGCAGAGATTTTCCACGTCAAAGGGTAATAATACTACTCAAAGGATGAAGAATTCTGGCCTATAGTCTTTGATCAGACTACTAAATTAAAATTAAGTGAAACTCTAGGTAGATGTTGAAACGTATTCCTCGGTGCTAATAAATTTCTAATGAGTTGGATATCAAACTATATAAATCATACATGTAGTCTTGCTCTGTAATAGCACAAAACAAAGATTGAATATAATTTTTAGCACAGTCTTAAGGAAGAGATTGTTCTTTGTAAGCTCAGTTAGGCAGTTTGTTATGCATGAATTCATTATTCCAGCACACTGGTTCTCATGACTGAGCATATCCAATGGATTCAAGTGTCAGAGTAAAGTAGTCTCACACCTAATGCTTACAAAGATTTCCAAAGCAACTGACATTTGCTATTTTAAAATCATTTAACAGTAGCCGAGGACTCAGATACAACATGAGCTTCAAAATTAATGGAAAGGTGAAGTACATTTGCATCCTGCTCAAAGGCACCACTGGAAACTGGGAAAGGGAGGCTGCACTACATCTCCTGAGTGACCACATTTTGCGTCCAAATATGTACCACTGAGCCCAGGAATCCCACAACAGGGTGTGCTGTCTCTGCCTTGTTTTGCTGTTTCAGAGAGGGATGAAGGCATTCTGCTGTTTGCTGTTGGCCTTCAGGGAGGTCTTGTTTCTGCACTCCTGCACATGGCTCTACTGAGCAATGCATAACCCAGAAAGTGAGACAGCTATGAAGAGATGCCCTTTGCAAGGGCCAACAGAGAAAGAAAGAACATCTACAACATTAGCAGGGATAATGTTCAATCCCACTAGGCTAAGGCGATATTGTAGGTAAGGGATTAACCTAGAAAAGGATATTATTCCTTTAAAAATGGAGAGCAAAAGCTAATTAAAGTCAGTTGGAAAGCACAGTCTTCGCTCTGTAAAGCATTAGCAGTCAGAAAGTTCATTGCTGAAAGGTAAGTTCCTTAGCTAAAAATAAGCTGTTCAATTAACCAAATTATTTTTTTTTTAAATTACAGAATTTACTTTATGAAAATACTTAGACTTTCTGATTCTTCCTCTTTCCTGATGGCGAAGTTGATCCTTTCATTCCTCTTTTCATCATCAAAGCAGACTTCTGCTGCATAACATCATTAAAGTGGCAGCTCCCACTGAGGGAAAAAACGTCTATTTGGTGAATGGAAATCCTGACAGGATGACAGCATATCTAAAAACTTCATTGAATATTTTTGTTCTCTACATCCATGATCAGTTGAGTATAGGCACACATGTTTAGAAGTATGCACGTGTTGACGATTATCTACAAAATATTGTCTGTGTTTAGGTCTGTAAACCCATTAAAAAAAAATAATGGATCCTTTTCTGCACTATTCCCCTTGTCATTAGACTGTCTATAGCATGGTTGCATCCAACAACCAAAGTTAATTTCAAAGGACTCAGATGTGCTGCTTTGACACAGACCAGCATTAGAGGCTATTCAGCAGCAGCAGCAGCAGCTACCGTCCTCTCACTGTAAAACTGGTGGCCATCTGACTTCTTCCAACAAACAAATAGGTGGGCAGCAGCCCATCATGCACAAGTTCTGTCAGAAAACAGGAGCTGCAAAGGCCAGGAAGAGGCTTTTCTTCTTTTCGACAGTGAGTTTAGCATGCATTCCCCAGAAGGTTTATCAAGACGTGCATGGGCTTTCCCAGTTGACAGACCAGAATAAATCTGTCTTATTCCTGGCAGTCACATCCCAGGCTCTGTATTAGGATGCTGCACATTACTGTCTCTGCCCCAGCTGCCCCAGCTATGAGGGAGTTTTCCTCTAGCAGAGGAACAGACAGAAAACTGAGAAAGATTGTGTCATAGTCTGCTTCAGTTACATCCACTCCATTTATCACTGCTTGTATTACCCTGCACCTCCCCTAGAAGCTGCATCCAGCTCAGCCTTTTCCAGAGTTATTTCTGGAATTCTTACATCAGACGCAGGCACTCACTGGTTTATATTTTTGTCAACTTTAATATATTGAGTACTTCTTGATTCTTCTTAAATGTCCCTTTTTATGCATATGAAAAACTAAGCATCGTCTGTAGAACATGGCCAAGAAAAGCAGTTTTCAGGACATCATTCCAGATATGTTAAGCCATGGTATTTGGGCTATTCAGTACAAGAGGGGCCTTAAACTTGGTTAAAAAAGGACAATTGTGGCATCAGCTGCTATATTAGGGAAGAATGTGCAGTAGTTGAATAATAAAATATGTCAGACTTGAGGACGATATTACTAGATATTACCTGTCTTTTCAATAGAAATGCCTAGGCAGGAGGTCAGAAAAAAAGTGTGTAATACCATTCATGTTCTTTTTTATTGATATACTTTTAAGAGCTACTTGAACCTGTCACATAGGGCTTCATCTGATGCTCTTTGAAGTTAATGGAAATCATCGAATTGACTTAAGGCCATAGTTCAGGCCTATAATTGATCTAAATGAGGTGCTAATTAGCTATGTATATTAATATCTCTACTTTGCCTCCTCCAGCTGCTGGCACTACCATTTTACTGTATCTTGTCTTAAGCTAAATTCATAAACCTCTGTGAGAAATGACTATTTTCTTTGACAGAGCTACCTAGAAAACGCACAAGTGAAACATGAAATTTGGAAAAAGGGGCAAAGACCACTTCAAATAACTAAAATTTGGTGAGATGTTTTATAAGGTTGTCAACAAAAAGAAGAACAACTAAAAATATTGGTTATGCAATCTATGAACCTATAAACAAGGAATTTTGGAGACTTAACATATTTTTCTTTTTTGACCTCTCAAGCAGCAGCGACAGATAACATGAAGCTGAATACTCTTACACTACCAAATACGGTTTTACTGAAGGTGATCTTCAAATATTTCGGAATGTTCCTGGGTTTCCCAATTAAAAAACTGTGTCACATCATGTTAATTTAATATACCTGCATGCGTTTTTTGTCAAGTCTTCATAACAATGCCAAAGAAACCAAGATTTGAATGTAATTAATGGACTGACCTGTCATTGTTTGAAATGAAATTTTCCTGCTTCAACTAACATTTTTGGACAGGGGATGAAAAAAAATGTAAAATTTGGATCCCTGCACAGATTGTCTCTACTAAATCCTGAACTAGTGTTATACGTATTCTCAGTAATTAAGAAAAAAATCAGCCGTTGTACAGCAGTGAGCATCTTATGGGAAGCATATGACTAGGAGAGCCAGTTTTAGCAAAAGCAGGGCTTGTTTCAGCAAAATAGGGGCTCAGCACATCCCTAGCCTGGGGATATGACTGGACCTATAGCACAGGCGCAGGAAACCTGCCACTTTGCAGAAGAGCAGTGCCTTTGTGCATGCACAGCACACGGAGACCTTCCACAGGAGCACTGGACCTGTGGCACCTGTGGTGTTGCTCTGCCACCAACCTGCAGCTTGGCTGGAAGAAGGGCAACCCAGAAAAATGGGAGCTGTTGCAGGATGAGTGCTCCTTAAAGTGCAAAGTCCTTTAAAATCTAGGTTTGGATATGAGAAAAAGGTACATGACAGAAGAGCCACAAGAGAAGACAGACTTTTCCATAAATGCTTTAACTACTTTCTTTTTCATGGCATAGGTTTTGGTTGCAAGATAATCCTGATGTAATGCAGTCATAATTTTGCTGCAACTTAGCCATCTCTTAATTTAAAGAACCTGAAAAAAGAAAACCAGTAACTTTGTCAAGTTCACTGTCAAAGCTGTATTAACCAAAGCTTTTTCGATTACAGAATGTCTCAAAAGAAAATATAAATAGACACTAATGTAATACACATTTTTAAAAATAAAGTTGAAAACAATACAGCTAATTAGTTAATGAATGATCCAAGCCTTGCATGGTTGTATTAGGAGCATCTGTTGTGCTTAATATTAAAACATTGTCTAATATAATTTGCTGCTGCTTTTTTTTTTACCATCTGTCTGTCTGCTTATAAGACTTGAAAAATCTTGAAGGTCTTCAGCTGTCCCAGCCCATATTTCACCACTGACTGGACGTTCTACTTGTATCACAGCAACAGAGAACTGAGAAAATGAGTGTACACTCAGGGTTCGGATTTGGCAGGCTCTTCTACATGGGTGGATATCCTCGATACTATAGAGCGCTATGGAGTTCAATGGGTTCCTATGCACTGACAGGACTTGCACAGAGTTTGCAATCACTGTTTAAAGTATCCAGACATCATTATAGATCTGAATTTTCTCACTTCTATGTCAGAAAATGGCAAGAGACGCTATAAGGACATTTTTCTGGGCCTCAAACACTGGCAATAGAAATTCATTCATTAATTTCTGTAAGAAGGATGTACTTTCTGTCTCATGAAATACAGATCTGTTGGAAAATTACCTAAACTTGATGCAAAAACATAAAGCAATGGAGAGAGCATCTACACTGTTGAGTCATATACTTTTCAGGAACAGATACAGTATTATTACAGTCACAGTTATCTAACAATATTTCATTTGGGACTAGAAAACAACTATTATTGTAGATGGTGCCAAAATTCAGTTCCCTTCAGTTTAATTTGCTCAAATACATGTGGATTCAGAGAATGTGCAGAGGAAGAGTAAATCTAATATTATGGTCAAATTAATATTTAATCATATATCCTACATTGAATAGACAATAGACTGATAGCTTAGTCATTCTCCTGCCCTATGAGATTCAAATCTTTGCAAATAGGCAGAAGAGGGAGTTGAAGCTTGCATTTACACAACTGAGATAAATCACGGAATCATGGAATCATGGAATTTTCAGAGTTGGAAGGGACCTCTAGAGATCATCTAGTCTAACTCCCCTGCTAAAACAGGATTGCCTAGAGCACATTACTCAGGACTGCATCCAGGGGGGTCTTGAAAATCTCCAGAGAAGGGGACTCCACAGCCTCCCTGGGCAGCCTGTGCCAGTGCTCTGTCACCTGAATTGTAAAGAAGTTTTTTGTGTATTTGAACGGAACTTCCTATGTTCCAACTTGTGCCCATTGCCCCTTGTCCTGTCACTGGGAACCACTGAAAAGAGTCTGGCTCCATCCTCCTTCAACGCACCCTTTAGATACTTGTATGCCAAAATAAGGTCTCCCCTCAGCCTTCTCTTCTCCAGGCTAAAGAGTCCCAGCTCTCTCAGCCTTTGCTCATAAGGGAGATGCTCCAATCCCTCAATCATCTTAGTTGCCCTAAATAATCTGCTGGTCAGCAGCTTCTGGATGTCTTTTGGGTTTGGATGTTTTGGTGGTGGTGGTTTTTATGGTGCTTTTTTTTTTTTTCTTTTAAAAGAGGAGGTGTTGAACAACTTACAAAATAATGAGAATTTGTAATAGAAGAAGAAGTGGGGCTGAGAAAAAGGAGTTCTTTCAGGCAGTAAGGCAAGAACGGTCATTAGAGAGACATAAAATACTTTCATCAAAGGCTACTGTTACAGTGAATAATTTTCCTTACTCATCCATTGGGGATGCCTGGTAAAGGCATAGCAGTGTATACATATCAGTGTCTGGGGTCTTGTAATTATACTGTATTTAGTTTCCTCTTTTAATGATAAATTTTGTTTGCAAATGGGGATAATGTTAGGGTGTTCTTTCTCTAAATGGTTGTATTTGCATTCCTTAGCTGTGGGAATCCTAAAAAAAAGATTAATCTGGGATTTTCCCTGTTTGCTCTTCTCCTGACAAATTCTGCAACTGATGACTTGCCTGTTGTTTGCTATTACAAAGATAATGATGCCCTTAATTTTAATACCCTGGAGAGATTAGATGAAATTTGTACCGCCTAATGCTAAGACCTCTGATGTTGTGGGCCACAAAAATAAACTTGTCAGTATGTGTGGAGCTGTGGATCGTAGAAAAGAAGTAGCAAGTTTCTTAACTTCCAAAGCTAACATCAAATTTGTTATGTACATTGATTCCAGAGGAGAGGAGAAACCATAAAAGTCATTTAAAAGATTCTGGGTGTATGAGAGCTTGATGTTTTAATATTTGTTGGTGAGGCTCAAAATTGTTTGTCTTGCACACAGAGCAAAAATAGCTTGAGGTCCTGGAATACGTATTCTCTCAGTGCAGAAAAACAATCTTTCTAAATTGCAAGGTGTTTTGATGGGTTTTTTTTTGGAAGAAAAGGATTTACTTCCCAAGTCAATATAAATCCTGCATTGTATACAAACAAAGTCCAGTCTTCTTATGTTGTTCTTCCTTCAGATTTCCTTTTTTTTTCACGGAAACATTCAGCTACTGAAATTCCACTTAAAAGGTTCCCATTTCCTAAGGATGCTGCCTTTTGGCGGTTATGCTGCGTGTTCTTGAAGAATATATTCTGTTTTCTGGAGTGTCTTTCTATTGAAGAAAAGGTTAAAAGTGGCAGTGAAAGTTTTCCCTGGAAACAAGCCTGAAGCCTGAACTGAATAAACCATTAGGATAGTTCATTGCCCACATCTGATTCAGTGCTTGGCCTCTGCTTTAGGTGTGTGGCCAAAGGTGGATGCCAGTGCCAGCTGTGCAGCGTTTTTTGTTTGTACATGGTGTAGACACCTGTCACCTGGCAACCAAGACCGCCAAATTTACTTCGTAGGCCAATGAGCCCCTATTAGAAGTCATTCCAAGACATTTTGGTTTACGACAGAGAAACTTAAGTTACCCGGAAGTACATCACATATACAGAATTAGAGAAAAAATTTTATTAAGTTTACTAACCTGAGGTACTTTTCCCTTTATGAGTTCCAGAAAGTTCATGTTTGTGCACACATTAGAGATCACATCTCCCAAATAGGAAAAGGGGAAAAGAGCACCTGGAATCAGTCACAATACCTGCTCCAGAGGTCCCAAGTATTTCAACAACTGTTACTTATGTATAGCTAATAGGATATTTTTTACTCCATGGGACACCTTTCACTCTAGAGATGAGTAACAAAACAAATAAAAAAAGGAAAACT
Source organism: Pluvialis apricaria (assembly GCA_017639485.1). NCBI lineage: Eukaryota > Metazoa > Chordata > Aves > Charadriiformes > Charadriidae > Pluvialis > Pluvialis apricaria. Next base: position 104,121,091 of record CM030009.1, read on the forward strand.
ACTAGAAAATCAAAAATAGGGTAGGTCAAATGGATAGGACAGCAAAAACATTAATATAAAGAAGCTTTCACAGTTAAAAACAAGCCTGCCTGTTCATTATTTGGCAACTTTCCCTATCTAAGTTTCCCTATCTAAGTCATTTTATACCCTAAGCCTTGGTTAAGTTACAGACCTATGATCTGTATTTTGGATCTTTCTCCTTTTTTAATTTTAGGAATAGATTCTCCCATCTGCTTAAATATAGTCTATTATCTCTGAATTGTTATTTCTCCTTCATACACACAGAATAAGATCAAAACATTCCCTGTTTACTCAGAACAGACATTTTGGCCCCACAGTAATAACTTTTACACCTGCTCACTAAGCCCACCTGCAGCTTTTTAAAATATATGTTTAGATTTACTCACAGCTGTTCCTGTGGCTCCTGTGTTCTTGCTTCTTGACTTCTTCATCTGAGGTTTAAGATCTAAACACCCACACTTACTGAGCAATCCACAAAAGTGAGTAACTCTTTGCAAGTAATGATTCACTTTTGCTGGTTTTGCTTCATTTGTGCTCTGTAGGAAATGACAACTGAATGCCCACAGATGTGCTGCTCAGCTCTTCGACCCAGTTTCAGCAAAGGCCACGGCATTCTTGGAGGGGGGTAGATAGAGCAGTCTGCAATTCTAGTATTCAAAGCCAGCATTTTGTTAAGTATTAAATTTAGTGAAACTTTGCCATACCGTACGCCATCTCTGAAGCAAGAATAAAGACCTTAATAATTCAGCCAAATATCCACTTGCCTAATCTATTCAAATTCTCATTTTAAAGATAGAACTTGGTCCTGAAACACAAATCTCTTACTCAGAAGTCATATTCTTTGAGGAAAAGCATCACCCAAAGAAACAATTTGCCCAGCTCTTGAGCATTTTTTTTGCAGCTGGCAGAGTCAAGAAACCATTTTCAGCACTGTGCCATGCAATGTGCTAGCTGGCAAAATCCAGCTTAGAGGGCTGGGAGCTTCAATCCATTTTGGATCATAAGAAATCAGTGTGTTCATTTGTCATCTCAAACAGCCATGTCTTTGTCTGTGAACAACATGCAAATCAATGTGCAGAGCAATTTCAAAGCATAAAAATCTAATGGGAGTGGATGGTTCAAAATACTTGAAGTTAATGCTCAGGTGCCACATTGATAAGCATAGGACAGATCTTTGGAAAAAGGCAAAAATAAATAACAGGAAACATCAAACAGCCTTTCATCCCTCACAGATCATTAACAACTGAAAGCTGTTTCCACCTGATTAAAGTTGGATAGGGTATGGTTATATCAATCCAATCTTCTAGCAAGAAAGACGAGATCCACAAAAAAAGATTTATGTCCCACCTGTGCACCAAAGTCTCATTTAGATCCCACTTCTGGAGACTAATTTCCAGTTTCCAAGTCACTGTTCAGCAGTTGTCTATCCTGGAACTACCTAAGCTGCAGAGGTACCCCAGATTTTACATTCATTTTAATTGGGTGTTTTCAATTCTGCTCTAAGAAAGGCCAGAAGTCTCTTGTATGGAGCACTAAGATCCTCATGTGTAAGAGTTGTCAAAATCTCCAAATCTCTCATCTTTCCCTATGTCTCCTTAAGGATTTAAGCCTAACAGTGAGCTCAAACAAATGCCTGCCGAACAAATATAGCAGTTCCCACTGCTTTCCGTCAGATGGTGGCAGAGCACGACCCTCACCAGTTCAGTGTTTCAGTGACTAAGACCCCCAGCCATAGTATGGGTGACTAGAGTTTCCTTTCTTGAAAGGAATCAAGTGTAAGCTCCTGTACTCTCCAGAGCACATGTCTTCCAGTGCAGACGCACTCGCAACCCCTCCTATTTACTTTGGTCCAGGCATTGCACGGCACGTATAAAGAGCTATCAAGCCAAAAAGCTAAGGTGAACATGACTCAGTAAGCCAGCAGGAGAGCCCATTGCTTTGAAAAGGAAGGGGGAAAAAAATTGAGAGCAAGTGCTGCACTGCACCCTAAAGATGTCTTAAGTTTCCTTGTCTAAGTGCCAGCAACCCCTGTTCACTCTTCTGCTGAGCCTGGAAGATCCTGTGGATCCTTTCATGGATCTGGGTCCATATATTCACATTGTAAAAAATACTGAAACTGCGTTGGGAGTCAGAGAACGAGCTGAAAAAATACTGCACAGGAAGACTTGCATTTGCTTCATTTACCAATCCTCCTGTCAGGCCAGCACCAGGACAGGGTGTATGTTATTGCTAGTTGTCCTGGTTTGAGGTACTGATTTGGTGAACAAAAACAGCACACGACCTGCTGGAATTGAGCCAACAGAGCTGTACTCCACCTAGCTTCTGAAAATGACAAATCCCATCCAATAATGTAAACCTTCAAACAGTATTTAAAAAAAAAAAAAAGAAAATAATAGCATTGTATATAAGTGTTTATGGTTTTTTATGGGACTGAACAGAAGCTGAGATGATCACAAAGAACCATTCTTTGCTATTAAGTTCTTATAACTCCTGTCAGAGAAAGCTTGTTAGTCACCTTTTAAATACGGGACTCAAAGTGTTTACGTAAACATAGCTATGGCCTCATACAGGACAGGGATAAAAGAATTCTTTTCAAAACTGATGGAAATATCTAATGGAGAAATATTAAATATGTTTTCTGGAGCATCTTAATACTCTTTTCCCACTTCAGCTTTATTTGAATGCTGAATGTTCTTTCTTAAAATTGGTGGCTTCAGAGATCACCTTTCTGAAGATGCAACACATTTCAAATTGAAAGTCTTGACCTCACTGGAGTTTTGGAACATGCACTAATAGACAGCAGTACAATTCTTGTCTATATTTTCAATCTAATGTATTGTCATTTGTGTTCCTAGGAAGCATATAGATTGATGCATATTTTTTTATTATAGGATATTTATTTGGTTTACCTAGAAAAAAATCAAGGCTATATTACTACTACAGGAGATTACCTTCCTGAGCTTGCAGGTTTCTTTCTTCCATGGTCTTCCATCAGCTCAGTGTCCCAAGCCAGGCAAGGCTAGGAAGAAGCTAAAGGTTCTCAAATGTGGACTCCAGTGGACCAAACAAAAAATATGTATTACAAAGCCAATGTTTTCTCATCAGAAACATGACTCTTGAAGTGAAAGAATAAGCCTTTTCTCTTTTAGCTTGAGTGTCCCAGCTTAGTTCCACTGCTATAGTCATATAGATGAAGACTATTGATTTTTAATGTGATTACTGTGGAATCACCATCTCTAACTTTCCAAAGGAATAAACTGGCCCCTGGAGATTGCATGAATTTATTCTGGGACTGGAAAACTAATAGAATTCAAAACAAAAAATCTTCATGCTACACATATGTGGTAAAACCTGCATATAGAAACCATTAACACATGGATAAATACCACTGTTTATTTGCCATTTTAATGCTCCTTACCTGATACTGATCATTATTTTTGGATAGTGGACTAAAGCTGGATGCTAGTTGTAACCACTTCCATGCAATCATATAAAGATGCTCTAGCTGTTGCCTTGTAATGGCAACTTGAAACCATGATCCTTCATTGGTAGGTGTTGACATAATTTTTACGATACAGGGACTGCTTTTGTACCTTTTAGGCAGTGCCTGACAAAGCTAGCTTTTACCAATAGTCATTTTTCTGCTAGGCACTAAGCTGCTCAAAGACACTGGGAAGAAAGAATGATGACACAGATCTGAATGTCACTGACATACTGACGTCACAGCTGCGAACCATGCTGCTGGTGCCATGTGTACTTTAATTCTATATGAGAAAAAGCTTTATGAAAGCTTTATTGGTAGAAGACCAGTTGGCCAGGACTATGAGGTTTTTCAGAAACAAAGGAATTAAACCATTCAAATGTGACTTTACTCCTGCTGGAGTTTTCCAGTGTTTTATAAATTGTGAAACATCTTTGTCCATTACCTTGTTCAGGCATGGTGTACCAAACACACTGCTAAGTCATTTGAAGTCAAACAGCCCAGGAAACTTCAACCAGTGCTGGAATCAATTTACCACGGTTAATTCCCTCTGCCCCCAAAAGGAAGCTGGAAGCTTTTGGTACATGACGAAAACCCAGTTTGAAAGATTGTCAAATTTAAGTAGTTTTTTTAGCAAAGCTCACCTTCCACTCTTCTCCAAGTAGTAACTATTTCTTATTCCTTAACAGGCAAATTAAGCATATAGCTGACTGTCAGAACCTACCCCTAGAACTCCCAGACTTCACCAGGTGGTATTGGCTGAAACTTAGGTAGAGGAGACTGGATTTAACCCCTAGGCACAATTCTTCTGCCATGGAAGTAGCACATCCAAATCTGAATATTCATATCCAAAAAATAAATGGAAATTTCTTCTCAGCATATGTCAATTCAGTCTTTTCTGACTATCTGGCATAATCTTCCTCATATCCAGGAAAAGATATTTTATAGCTTTAGCATTCTGGAGAACAAAATTCCACAGTAAGTGGAAAATTTGCCATAAATTTAATTAACGTAGTCTTTATTCACATAGAATTGCAGATGAGTGCAAACGATTTCTGCTTTTTTCCAATATATACAGCCACATTTTCAAAACACTGAACAAATATTGACTAATGAATTAGTATTGTAATTAAGTCAGGAAAGTTACAGAAACAAAAGAAATGCTTTTGTATAATACTTCTCAAATGTCACCCCAAAAGTCTTTGTCATTATCGTGATCTAAAAAGAAGATAATTAGGAACAGTTAAACTGAAGTTACTGGTAAGGAAAACAGACTTCCTGTTTCCTCAAGGTTGATACATTTGGTATCTAAAAAATTAAGGCTTGATTGAAATTTCTGTTCTGCAGCTTTCAAAACATCCCTCTCCTGAATGGATTCCTCAGGGTGAAATTTAATGCGTTTAATTTATGTGCCCAGTTTAGACCTTACTTAATTGAAAATACAAGATCATGAAGCAGGGAAGGAGGGGAATGCAGCCAGTGCAAACTCCTACAGTCCTCATACTGCTAATAGAAAGAAGCAAGTCCCCCAAGAGACCTTCAGAGGGACACTTAGTCCACCTAGCTTATGTGCCTCTGTCTTCCTTTAACAGTCAGGGCTTGCACAGGACAAGACAATGCATTTAAGCGTTTCCTTATGGAGTCTACAAGAAAGATTAAGCATCTACATTCGGTTCATATCCATTCTAAATAGATATCTTCTGTGGTTCATATCCATTCCATATCCATCTTCTGAGGTGATTGCAGAGATGGACAAAGTCAATTGTAAAGGACTACAGTCTGGCCTAGGCCACTGTAGTTCTGTGGATGTGACTTCTCCCTTGTTCTCCCTCACTGCCAGCTAAAGGGATGAAGTTCACCTTGCAAACTTTCCTTCACTAAAAGTATTAGCAGTGCCTCCTCCCTCTACCCAGAGGCCGATTTTTATGCTAACATTTTTGAGAGTTTCCCCCTCCAGACAATCTCAACTTCAAGCAGCCATTAAGTTCAATAGGTATTAGAGGAAAAGCAGGGACACCTACAGAATAAAAATAGACCTTAGTAAACAAATAGAATCTGATTCACTGAAAGACAGGGTAGTGCCTCACCCTCTGGGCAAAAGGCTTTAGGAAATATATTTTAGTTAAGCAACAGTTACCAAACTCACTAGAGGGCAACAAGAACTTTATGTGGCCTCTATTATGAACGAAGTTAGACTAAAATACTTGCAATCACATCCAGCCTTCAAATCTATGACTGCGGAGTCATAGATCAATTCCCTGAACCTCTCAGCAGCCACACACTCACTTGTCCTCTCCTGTCTTCTGTTCCTGTTTTCTAGAATACTGAGTCAAGCTCAAATTCCTGCTTAATTTTTTTTATTATTATTATTCTGGGGCAAAAATATCTAAAAAAATTATTAAACTGTGGTCTGAAAATGGTGGCTACCAAATTCGTTCCACTGGCACAGTGAATTTTCTATCATTAGAAAAAGCTCATCTCCCTGGAGAGGTGCTTTCCATGGGGCTATGGAATGAACTTTTTCCAGACATTAATGACAGTATCTCACCTGATTATTTTCTGCTGCAGTTGTCAGGTATGTCCCTTTGACAGTCATTTTCAATACAAATTCCTAACAGTATTTTCATTAAAAAAATTAAAAAAGAGAAAAAAACATAGGAAACAACGTTCACTGAAACAAAAACTGCACGTTGCACATAGGAAGCAGAAGATGAAAGATAAGGCCCAACTGAGATGATAGTCACTTTGCTTAATACATGCTGGAAGTAATTCAGGATTTCATGAGGAATTCGGTGTAAGAATATGTACATAGAATGTAATGCAAGATCATGTCATTGTTGGGTTTAAAAGTATCAGAGAGGAATTTCCTTTCATGAACTCAATGAAATACAAAATTACATGACCAAGATTCTCATCAAAGCACTTGGACAATGCTGATGAACCTGTGACCATTTAAACAAGCAGAGGAAGTCCCGTATATAAACTATGAGAAAGACCAACGGAAAGGAGACTCAGAAATCCACTGAAGAGGGAAGTAAGCTAGCCCACAAGGGAAGAGTTGCGTTATAGTCATCGATCAATAAAACCAGTGGAATCTGGAGAATGAGTCAGATGGACAGTCACTAGTAGCTCAGTTAAGCTGCCCACCCATGGGCATCATGAACATCTTTGGATGCCTTAGGGTGTTAGTCGAGGCCAACCTTGTTGGCCTTGTTAAACCTCCGTTTAAACGGAGATCAAATCTCCTTTGATTATAATGGGGGCTTAGCTACATACTTCTTTAGATAACTATACAAAGGCACCTATATTTAGCTGTCTTAATCTCAAGAGGAAAAGCTAATTGTCCCTTTTCTTGGATTTTCCTCTACAAAATAAGAAAGGAGGGAAAAAAATGGCACACACTAGCATACCAGTATCCAAATAACTGACAATCTTCCCTGTGCCTTATTCTTGGTACCGTAACATTATGCAAATCATGGACTAAAGCTTCTGGAAACCTAATGATACTGTTTGAAGCTTTTAACTTCCACTAGAAGCTTACGCTATATCTGTTCTTGCAATAGCTCTGAGGCTATTGCAATCAAAATAATAAAATAACATTTCAGTTCTATTCAGAACATTTATCCAAATTCTCAAGCACCAGAAAATATAGTAGCTCCCTTTTTTTAGGTTAAAAAAAATAGGCTTTCTATTGATACAGTTAGAAAGAATGGAAAATGCAATTACTATCACTGGAACTACAGAGGAGAACTCTGTTAGTCGCAGTAGACTTTTGCCAGATTATATTAAAAACATTCTTATGGAAAAAATATGATCTTCATGTTTTACTTGGAGACCCAAAATTTTTAAAGCCCCTGATGACCCAAATGAAGGGTTCAGCATTGCAGCATATTATATTAAATCACAAAAAAATACTTGAAACCCAAACACTACTTCTCAGAAAGGTCTAATTTGCAGCTCTCTGATGACATTCTAGTCAGTGTTAAATCACCTGGTATGCTAAAAATGCACTTTGTTCTTAATGTTTGGCTTGGACTTCTGAAATCCAAATTAAAGACACCTTTGGACTTTGGACTTTGAAAGCGTTAGTCAGTCTGCCAATTTCTAGGATCAGAGACCAATACCAGGATTACTTGGAAGGATATTGCAGTAAAACATTCAGGTAAGCATAGCCAAAATAACTTTATTTTTTTCTCAGTTTGCGTATGCTCACCCTTTAAACAGAAGTAAGATTATATAAGCTAAAAATATCACAGAATACTTTATATGCATTCTTGAAATATACTGAAAACATAGTTCTTGTCATATTCTTTCACTTTACAGATAATTCATGTAGTGTCATGCAGGTAGTATAGTATCGTTACAGTATCATACAGTATCATAGTATCATGTAATGATATAGTATCATTACAGATAATATCATACATGTATCTTCATGCAGATGGGGATCTGCATTCTGCTATATATTTTTTGGAAAAGCACTGTAAGCAGTTTTAAGGTTATAATTCAAACCACAATAGTTTCTGGGAACAACAGTACTTCCACTATGCTATGGTAATGCCGTAGCTTCCACCAGTACTGAATACTGGTTACAGATACAATCAGTTCACGTTGTGGAAAAAAATGCATTCATACTTGAAGGTCTTCAAGTATAACTGATCCCTATTTATGTAAAGAATGAAAGATCAGCAGCCAAAGACTCTATTTTCTGCTTTAGTTTAGCATATTATAGTACTTAACAGAAATGAATCTTCTTATCACTGTGGGGCCCTTATTTCTCAGAGAAACAAACTCGCTCAGAAACTGGAGCTCTGGAGGCCAAAGGCTGCAGGACTTACCACAGAAAGAGGCATTCTGCTGTATTTTTCATACTAAATAGTTTGCTGTAAAACAAAGGAACAGGACTGGGAATAGGGATGAAATTACGTTCTGTCTCTGAGGTGAGCAAGACTCTAGAGAATGAGATGCTAAATAAAGGTTGAACAAGATGACAACTGCTACTTCAGAATATTGCATTGGAGTAAGACCCTACAAGGACATGGAAAATGGAGATTCATGAACAAGAGTCTCTGTGACTAAGACTTGCTCTGTTTGGTGGATGTGAAATGCAATTGGTAAAATAACAGAAAGTACATATTCGTTTCATGTTGACATGTAAATTGGAGATTAAGAGATTTTGAAACATCCTTTGGAACTGTTGCTGTAGCTGCCTTCTGCGCCAGCGTACGTTCCCTTTTTTCACAGCATTGGGCTGAGGTACAGTGTGTAAAAAGGGATGTGTTTCTTATGAACAACTTCATCAACAGACACTTTTTTAGTCACTTTCTCAAGTAGGCAAGGGACAGCACTTTTGACAGTGATAAGATTCCATGTGATGGAGATCAGGTAACATCAGCCTCACACATCTGCTATTTTCCTCCGTGTTTGTGGACAGCTTTCTGTTATTCATAGAACTGCTCAAGCATTCAGCATATGCAGTAGAGTTCCAGTGATTTAGAACCATCTGCTTAAGGTTTTATTTTGACAAGCTGTTCTGCTGCTGAAGTTCTCACAGGGTTGTTCAGGCTTTTACCAAATGACTACTAAAAGCCGCTAACCACACTTGCAAGCTACCTTTGGTAAATGTTTGTGTTTATTTCTTAAGAAGCTTCATGCTAATTAATATGGTCGTGTGATGGGCAAAAGACCTCAACAGGGTCAAAGTAATATGCTTTAACTGCTTCTCAGCTGTAATTTGGTTTAATGAGTGTTTTTACCTTAATTCATTTTTCAAATAGTTTATATAATAGCCTTTTATCTTGTACCACACCATACCCTTTAGTATTTTATTTAATTTGACTTATTAGTTTCATTCCATTTTGAATAATATTGCTTTTAGCTCTCTTAAAGTTTTTAATTGCCTGTTTTTCAACCTGTTTCCATGTATTTATCTGCTTGCATGGCTAGTATGTGTATACTGATTTATTTCAAAGGCTCTCTGTGCTGATTTACATTGAAATGGTACTGACATTGCTAGCCAAATACTACCCAGGAAGACCTCATTGAGTCGCTCAGGTCAGATTGTATCATCTACAGGAATCTCCTTCGGGTAGTTCTAGGGTCATTTTCAGGCAGAAGTACCCACCTGTGAAGTCACCTCTTCATCAACCCTCTTCAGTCACCCAAACCCCATTTTCTTTCAACATATCATCCATTCTAGGTCAGTCTTCATAATAATAACATTTTTCCATTCTCCACTGAAGTAAGCAGTTTATTTTCCTTGTCATACGAAAACCAGGTACTCTTCATCCTGCTGGAGGAGACCTGCCACATCGTTTCAGACACTCTTACCCAGCACAAGGGAGCAAAATATTGCCATTTCAAAATGCCATGACAGGATTAAATTCTGGCAGGTTACCCCTTGTTTTTCTTTGCCAGTGCTTCTCATTTGACAAATAGATTCATAGTCTTTATGTGCAAACCATTATGATCACTTGGTCTATAATGTATATAATTTTCTCAGATGCTAAGTGAAAGCATGTTTTCCAGAAAGATATCTAATCTCATTTTACAGACTCAGAGCCAGAGTGCATCTATTGCCTTTCCTGATAAATTGTTAATTACATTTACTGTCTCTGTTTCAAGGTTGAATGTGCATATCTTGTTATGCTTTTGTCTGTAAGACTGAAATTTTTTCTTTCCCATGATCAGATTTCATTTCAAAGTAGAAGTAAGTGTCTCTATATAGCAATCAAATCACCTTTTAACCTCCACTTTGATTAGCTGAATAAATTGAGTCCCTAAAGGCTCTGTTTATAAGGGTTGTTTTTCAGCTACCACATGCTGCTTTTTCTACCATCCTCTTTAAATGCAGTCGATAGGGATGGTCACAGTAGTATAGTAACAGTCTAACTAGCTCTGTCTGCAGTGGCATACTCTTACTCTATAGTCCCCTTTTTTGTACATCCAAAAGTTGGATTAACATATTAGGACACTCATGTACTATAAATCCTGTGTACCTTCTGGATGACTGTTTTCCAACATAACATTCCCATCCTTTACCTATAACATTCACTTCTTGTCCCCAGATGAATTACTTTATCATCAGCTGTTTGAAAACATGCTTGGTTGGAGAGTAACCATTTAACTGAACAATTCAGATAACTCTGTAATGGTAAAATCTACTGTTATTTACTGTCCTATTCATGGCTGTGTCAGCTTTAAACTCAGACAGACAAGATTTTATATTGTTGTGTACATTCTTAATAAAATTATTGAATAGTACTTGGCAAAGTACCAGTCCCTTGAGATATGTCCCCAAAACCTGATGAATTTCCATTAAGAACTACGCTTGGGAAAGCCTATTTTAGTTTTTCTTATTTTCATATAATTCAGATTTTTAATCAAGCATCAAGTGGAACTAGGTCAAATATTCTGACAAAATTCAGATCTACAATTCTGTCTTGCTATTGCGTTTCTTGTCAGTGGCTTGAACAAGATGAAGAAGGTAAACATGTACATGCAACACACTTTTTTTTTTTTACGATGTTTTTGATTTAGTGCCCAATCACATGCTGACAAAAAAAGGTAGCATAATGCAATGTCAACAGTTCTCAGGTCATTTGGATTACAGCTGACTGACAGATCTCGAGATGTATCAAGGGAAGTGGAGTCCTTGCTGAACGAGCATGTTTCCCGTGGGGTTTTGGGTCAATCAGAAATAATGTTGATATCATTCAATATTCATCTAAATGATCTAGAACCAGATATGGAAAAAAAAAAAAAGCTGGTAAGATCTGTGAGTGATTCAGAGACCTGAAGAATGAGTGATGCTGATTAAACAAGGCCAGTTACGGAGTGTGATCTAGATAGTACAGTGAAGTAATCCATCCAAGCAAGTTAATTTGAATGCTATCAAATGAAAATATAGTGATGTGCAAGATAGGGGAACTTGCTGATTGGAAAAATAGTGAAGCCTTTGGATACTTTAAAAGGGAGACAGTAAGCAGCATAAGTAACAAAGCAGATTGTATGTCGATTGGGAGACTGATATTGGAACAAAGTTGTGTAGCCAGTGTCTACATTTTTAAAAGATTACATAAAGCTTTAAAAACTTCATGAAGAATATAAAATAAAAATGAGACTCAATAAGATAAGTCTGTCTTGCTACCTTCAGATAGCTCAGAATTAAGCACGGGGTACTAGAAGATAAGGAAGGACCAAAGAAGGTTCCAGCATTGACACTTGGCTCTTACATGGCCCCTGCATGCCAACTCTAATGTTACTAAATATCTTCCCTAGATTTAAATGTTTAAAACACGTCTCTTTATGTTGCTGCAACTGACATCACCAATTTATTTCTAATTCATTGAGAGATCATGCTCAGTTATACAGGAAGTCACTTGTAACACTGCTATAATCAGTTAATCTCCTGAATTGAGATTGATTGCTACCGGAAATGAAATCTCCTAGAACAAATGTTCTGTATGCAGGTGATCTCATAGACCAACACATTAAGTGGAACTAAATTCTTTTGCATCTCATAGTAAATGTAAGACGTATATAGATAATTTTACATTTCCTTTCTGGTCTACTCATTGCACTCTCACAGATTAAATAAATATATGTGTAGGCTCTAAATCTCTCATTTCTTTTCCATTCCATATGCTTGTGCTTATTAAAGTAATAATTCTGTTTTCAAAGTGCTTTTGACAATCTCCTTTTTATAATTTTCAACCAGGTCTTTTTAACAAAGACAAACTATAGCCATATAAAAGTCTGATCCTCTGTTAATTTAGTTTACCATAGGGTTACATCCAATTGACTGGGTACTACCTCCTTAAACCTAATTAACTGGTTGGGACATTTTCTATGGCTGTGCCTTTGTATTTTTCTCCAGAAATTGTCCTGCCTGTCTCCAAATAGTTTCTTCAAAAAATCTTTTCTTTAAAAGCCAGCCAGAAAAAGATTAGCTTGATAATGCTTGCTAAGTGTCTCAAGATTTTCTTTCACCATTCAACTCCAATAACTCATGAGTTTGGACTTTCTGTCATTATCATTACTCAAAATTCATCAGGATTTCATTTTATAACTAGTACAAAAACAAACATGGAATTAAAAAAAAATTATCTGTTTCCTACTGCATGATAGCCTTACACTTAAAGCAAAAAGGTGGACATGGAGAAGGGGGTGGGGAGGGAGGGAGGGAGAAAACTCCCCTTAAAGTATGGAGGTCAGTTTTGCCAGTTCAGCATTTGTTATGTTAATTCCTTTCATTTAAATTGCCACATAATGGGTTATTGGTAGCTGCAGCTAGTGTTGTACAATTCATTTCATTCTGAGATGTGTTGTTACCAGCTCAGAAGCATAATGGCTGAGTGTTAAAAAACATATAATACCCAGGGCTGAATTCATCCCGACTAATTTGTTTACAACGACATTTGTCTAAGGATTTTTAATCTGCATAGTCATGTGCTTGGGTTAAAAAAACAAACAAAACACAAAACACAAAAAACCACACAACACTTCAAGGGCATGATTCATCTTATCCTAGCAGTAATATGACAAGTTGCTGATGATCCAGATTTATTTAGGGTTTATAAAAATGAAAGCTGACCATGAACACCCGAGGAAGAACTTCATCAGAATAAAATTCCTCTCATCAGACATAAATATCCACAATGCAAACATGTCTAACTGAGTCCACTTTGCAGTCAGTGGAGAGAAATAAGGACCACAAGGGCATAAACCCTTGTCTCCTGAGGTAGGTAGGTAAAATTGGTCAGGTGAATTTCTGCAGATAGCTAAAATAAAGATAAGTCAAATCCTGCCCTACCCACTCTATAGGCCGTATAGACCTATCTTTGAAAAGCTGCAGCTGTACCTATAGCATCCGTAGAACTTTATGTTGCAAATTTACAGGGCTTTATTAAATAGAAATTAAACAAAACCGATGTTCAGACTTCACTCCCATGCTGGAATGCAGTCTGTCTCAATGCAATTATTCATGTAAGCAGAGACCATTGTAATTGCCACCTTTTAAATAAAAAGTATATAAGGACGTGCAGTCTTCATGTTTTTTATCATGCACAAAAAGGAAAATATATATATATATTCCAGGTTATAATATCTCTTCAGTAGCTGCTTTGCAAGGAGGATTTTGCCTGTTACTTGACATTATTTCTTCAAGTGGTGGAACAGTTTAGTGAACTATTTGCTATTCTCAAAACACCAGACGGAAATCAGGCATTCATTCTTTAAGTGCTTTTACATTACTTTGTGATTTTTTTAACTTCATCTCTGCAAAAACCTATTTCAGCTCACACTCACTATCTAATTCCTACTCATATACAGCCCCTTTAGCGGCTGATTCATTCTGATGGGGCCTTGTTTAGTTGCTATCTGGGTTTTCAGCAGAATTAGGTCCAATTCTTACTACATTTCTCTTCTACCAAATAAAACCATTTAGATAATACATGGGGGAGGGTTTGGATTTTTTTCCCCAATTATTTACTAAATTTGCCACAAGCCCCATGCACTTTACGCTGCTGATTGCCTTGCCCAACATCTCAATGGCATGACTTTAGTCACTGAAATGGTACTCAAATGGTGAAGAAAAAGGAAAAAAGAAAAAAAAAAAAGAGTGAATTTCCTATCCTTCTGAATGACTGGTTATAGTTTCAAACTCCTATGTTATCTTGAAACAGCATGACAACTCTGAAGGAATATATTAAGCTCCATAGTCTAGACTCTGATACATGAATGCAGCTTCCTCTAATATCAAAGTGAGCTATGGAACTGAGTCAGAACAAGGTCTTTTTTTTAAATCCGGTCTTTTTTTTATTTATTATTGTGGTAGATCAGAGAATTCTAACATCCTCCAGCTCCAACATTTACTGTACATATTTTATAATGAAATAACAAATCCAGTTTGTTCACAGATAAATCAATACTATCTATTTATACTGGGAAAAAACTGTGTAACCCTTCCAAGACTAAAGAGTTCCTGCTGGTGAGAAAAAAAAGGGGGGGGGGAAGATTAAGAGGCAGCTAAAACTAGCAAAAGCTAATCAGCTTCCAGCTCAGCATTTCAACGCTCAGTGCCAATACACAAAGTCTACAATTCTGAAACAACCCCCCAAAAAATCATCTTGCTTAAATTACAGTTCAGTTTGCCTAGGGTATTAGAATGAAAGTTTCCAGCTAAATATATCTTTTTTTGGTAGAAAACAACAGCAGTATCTATTAATGTACTACAATAAATAGGTTTTCAACGGTGGTTTCCATCTCAAAACACACAAAAGATTAAACAAATATTCTTTGTGACCAATTTCTAGGTAAGGTTTACTCTTCTTCAAGATCCACATTATCATGCAAGGACTGAACAACTGTCCCTTGCTTTAGGTAGGTGCCCAACGCCCAGGGCTGGGGCTACCCCACTGCCCCCCAGCTGCCCTGCTCCTGGCACCCAGGGAGCTGCTGGCTCCCACTGTACGCTGGTATCTCCTTCCTTAGATCTAAATCTCCTTCTGCTTAAACCTGCTGAAAAGGGATCCTGACACTGTTGGTACACTCGCACCCTGAAAGTGCCCCTTCCCTCTGACCTCGTCTGGCCCCTTTGCTCTTACTTCATCACTGCCTCACGATCCATCTGACTTTGCAATCCCCAACTACTGACGGTTCCACTTGCAAAGCAGAGTTAAATGCCTGGCACTTAAACGTTAAGTGCTAATTGCCTAGTAATGAAACCTCTAATCATCAGGTGATTAAAATTTTAATCACTAAAAGGCCTGTGGAAATCCACTACATAATGCTGAAGATTAATTTCTAAGTTTTTTTAACATGTGCTTCCAGTGCAAATTGCCTTATGTTGTAGAGATGAACAGTGCAGTATGTGAAATGTGAAGTTCTTCAATAACTCTTATGCCGAGAAAAAGGTTGCAAAGAATTGAAAGATACAGCTGTAAATGTAAAATATATTTAATGTTAGATTAATTATTTTAAGAAGGTGATTATTTTTAATCTCCTGATTTCCAAGTCACTAGGAAAGAAATATGTTCTTGCATTAACCTCCTAGCAACTAGACACAGATTCATGAAATCTGCTTTTTCCAATCAAATGGTAGAGGAAAGCTGAAAATCCAGCTTTAAAAGATATCTAGAGGGAACTTTAACTGTTTTGCCATATTGAATAAGAAATAGTAGCCATTGTGCACGCAAATCAAAAATTTTCATCATAAAATTTTGCAATGAAGTTTAGCACATGGATTCCAAATTAACATGCTAGACAGTAATGACACTAGTAGTTCAATGAGCCACGAATGAAGAAGGATTTACCAGACAGAACAAGCCATCTGCTACAATCTACTGTATCCACTTTCAAAAAAGTGTCTACACTTGAAAAGTTCCCTAAACTCAGAGTGGTGTGTATGCACCAGTTCTTGTCATTTCATAACCACGCATTAGCTGGTGCAGAAAAGTGGGAAATCCTTTGCCAGTCACAGAGACTGATGGAATAGACATACAAAGCTGTGTTTAGAAACAAGACAGGTATCTCTGAGGACTTTCAACGTTCTCCCACAAAGGTACATTTTATGATGCATTAATCGTGTGGGGTTATATTATACTAGCAGAAAGAAAATACATAACATTCCTCAGAATGGCAGCATCTGATGTCGGGCAACCACAAGTGGTACAAGGCAGAGAAGCAGCTAGTCTGCATTTCTAAACCTCTCCAAATTAGCCTTCCTGAAATCAAATTCCTTGCATTCTCTTATTCCATGCTTTCATTGCTTTTCAGGCTTGTAGACTGCTGTTTCTCATCTTTGCCCTTTGCATTTCTAGCAAAACAAGTGCTTCATGTGCTCTTTGTCACTGTGCTATCGCTGCCTGGGATCACAAGCATACCAAGCAATTCAGCTGCTAGGAGTCCTGTTAAGCATAATACAATTCAGGGTGAATATAAAGGCATGTAAGGGAGATATTTTTGCAGGCTGACAAACATTTCTAATGCATCAGCATACCACTACATCACTTCTGTACTGTTTAAAGCATTTTCAGTCTTTTAGATGAAGAGCATGTTGATAATTCTTTACCTCTGTGGTACGACAGAAGTATCAGGAAATAGAAGGGAAGTCATGGACCTGAAAAGAATGGTTTGTTATGGTCAATGGACAGCTTTGTAGAGACAGATATGCAAGACCCACAAAGCACATCCTTACACATCTCAAAAATTTGCCTTAAACTAAGCCTGGAAAGCAATTAAAGATACATACTTTTCATAGGTAAGAAACAGAATACTTTTAAAACCAAAAGAATGAACTAGTGAAACGAGTTACACATGAATTTATGCTATAGTTCAGTGTATTCCCAGGACACAAAATGAATTCTGCAACGTTATGCTTTAAATGGGAAGGGCAAAAACTCTCAAATACAAGCAAACAATATTTTTTCATTCGTTATCGTCTTGTATTCAAGGTAATATATGTACTGCTGCCTAATTTACAACTGTTTTTATATTTGCCTACACGTTATCTTCATATTATTATTGGTTTATTAGTGATTGGAGACATCTCCTGAATGGAAGACATGATATAAACTAAATTCCTTTCTATTCTGGCCCATTTGTAAAGGTCAACTCAGCAATGAATCAATGCAGTACTAGAAGGGGGCAGTCCTCCTGAGACTGGAGATATCAAAAGGGCTGACAAACCGTGGTGGTTTGCAAAATCAATTCACTGCAAGAGACATGTTATGCCAAATCCAGGCCTCCTGTGCTAAGCTGGTCGTATTGCATTGATATCAAGGGAGTTGAACCTGCTTACATCAGGTTTGAATTAGACTCAGCACAACAGTCGTCTGCGATACAAATTCTCTCAAATAAATGGAGTTACACCAAGGAACAGTCTGGCTATGTTGCTTAGCATTTCAGGTTACTTGCCTAGTTATTTGTGTCACGACTGCTGAGAGTCACAGGCTGCAGTACAATAGGACCTCACTCTGTGGGTCTGGTCATAGAATTTTCACCTCTAGGACCTCCTTTGTTTTCTTTTATAAAAATCCCTTGAGTCACGTCCTTTGAAGAATAGGCCAGCATTTTAAATCGTCGTTTCACTTATAATCTGTTTACTTATACTAGATCAGTTACAAAACAATAGGCTGACAAATCAAGACAAATATCTCCTTTACTGAAAAACACCATTTAAAAATATACCGTTACATGATCATTCTATAAAACAATACATGTTGGGGGTTAAGGACTTGTTGAGCTACAGCATTTGGCATTTAGTTCCTTGAAGCATTAGTCATGAAAAGTGTATCTGGTACTTGAGGCTGAAGCCTTTGTAAGTAGCTTTATTTCTACTTTTTCTTTACTAAATTTCTTCAGTTTTC
Organism: Pluvialis apricaria; assembly: GCA_017639485.1. Lineage (NCBI taxonomy): Eukaryota > Metazoa > Chordata > Aves > Charadriiformes > Charadriidae > Pluvialis > Pluvialis apricaria. Next base: position 104,138,962 of record CM030009.1, read on the forward strand.
TTGTGAGGCCAAATTCTATACTGTTTTAACTATGCAGCTAACACTTTGATTCCTTTTTTTTTTTATTATAAAATGTCTTATATAGCTTTTCTACATTCTGATGTCTCAGTATGTATGCAATGAAGGTGCAAATGACCTACTGTCTCTGAAACACTTAAAAATACTACACACAGACATCTCTATTATTAGAATAACATCCTCTAGAACCACCCCCTAAAGATTTTTTTACTGCATTTTGTATTATAAACTATTTTTATAAAGGTCTAACTGTATTCTTGGCTGATTTTTGGCTTTGCTTGTATTAAAGATTGGAGTTGTATTTGGTAAGTCTGGCTCTTTTAGTCTCATACTTTTGCTTTTCATCCCAAATATTCTTTCTGGTTTTCACCTGCATTATCATGCCCATGATTCCCCCTACCACTCGTTTCGTGCTCTGACCTAAATTCTGCTTAAGCTCTTCCCTGTTTGAGAAAACTGAGTTGTTTGCAGGTTCTTTTTTCTCGTCACGTGGCTGTCATAGATTTGTCTAGAAGCATGTGGATATCAGGTTTTTGTGAAGTAATTTCATTTCTTCAAGGAGTTCAAATCTAAATGTAACATCCTGTCTTTTTTGCTGAAATATGGCATTCTTTTCTCCCTCATCCTTTTTGTCTCCCTTGCTCTTCACACTGCTTTAGATTGTCCCTCCTGAGGCTCTTGTTTATTAGTGCCAGCTATGTTATCTTGATTTTAATCACACTGCACTTACCTAGTAGTTCCTGATTTCTGTCTGAACCAGCGGCTCCTGTCAGTGATTTCATTCCTCTCTCCGGATGCATACTTCCTTCTGCTTATGGGCATTGACGAAATGCTGGGCAATCAGACCTTTTACCAGCCAGACTTCAAACTGCAAATACCTAATCTAACTTTAATGGTTGAATTTTGTGTGTAGAGGGTGACTGAAATGACTTTGTTTTTCCAATCTATCACTACCTTAGTTACTCAGCAAGGCTCTTAAAGCACTATCATATTGTCATCTGAGGGAAAGACAGGTCAATACTCAGGTTTACAAGATGTGCAACCTGAGACTATTAAGTATATTTAGTATTTTCTGATTTTCCACGGAAACATGAGTGTTGAAAACAAATGGCCTATTATCCTGCAGGTACAAATGAACACCAGTAACAATTAGGGGTGCAGACAGAACAGACATTGTCAAAAAAACTAATTCTTATTTCTTGATCATTCTTCAGAAATACGAGTAAAAAACACAAAAAAAGTCAGGAAAATGTCTTTGATTATCAACACGAATTTAGTAGCAACTACTTATAATGAATAAAGAACAAATGGATGTGCAAATTGCCCTCCATTTCAGTCCCAGCCAAATACTCAGATTGAAGATGGGCTTAAATAATTGAAAGGATCTGTTGCTTTTGTGCATGATACTACCATTCTAGTGTCATCTGAAATGACATAGACCAGAACCAATTGGATAGACATAAAAGGGTGGCTAAAATCTTGTCCTTATTCCAGAAAAAAAAGGAAAGGCTCTTCTTTTTTGGTATGTTTCCTTATTTCTTTGAACAAGCTATATTCTGCTTCACAGTAGTCAGTTTCTGCAATGACCATCAAAAAATGTAAGTGCAAATAGATATCACAGTTATACGCTGTCATAAGTACAGGAAGTAATATAGGAAATTTGAGGTATCACAACTCCTACTGTATAGCTTTTTACATGAAATATTATACTGTAGCAAAGGTTATTTTCTTTGTCAACTTTACTGTGCATTTCTGGCTATTATGCATCTGTCAGTCAAAGTAATGATTCTGGATTAGGAAACTGGATGTACTAGGAAGAAAAAAAGAAAACTCCATGTCCTTAAAAGGATAGGCAATTTCACATATGGGGAAGAATTTCCTATTTCTGAGGGAAAGGGAAGAGCTAACACACTCAATTCTAAGCGTAACAATAATTTGGAAGGCAGAAAAGGAAACTGTAATTTCTGTGGTGATATATATGCTATACAGAAGCCATTCAGAAGCAAGGGCAGAGCAATCTGATGGTGATCTGCAGATGTGGTGAGAGCTTTTGGCCCTCTGAGCATACTGCCAGCTGCTTATGCAAATTATCAAACATTTTTCTCATACCTGTGGGTATCCTCCCTTATGATCTGTCTGTACCAACAAAAACCATATTCTCTAGGTACCCTGACACACAGCACTGTGTGAAACACACATATGCTTCTATCATCAGAGTTAACAGGGAAATTTTAATACATATGTATCAACTGTCCACTGCTAATTCAGATGCAAGTGAGAATGAAAACAAAAATTAATTAGACTTGGAGGAAGACTTTGTTTTGATCTCCATCCAATATGAATCAGAAATAATTCAGCTAAAGCCAGTAGAGTCAGCCTTGTACTGATTCAGTGTGAGATCAGACCCAGGTCCGTGGTGTCTATGATAAGAGTCTTTACTTTTGCCTCGCTGACTTTACCGAAGCACTCAATGTTCTTGGTTTCCCTGCCCAGAGAATAGGGATTTCATTACTTGAAAGTGGCAACTGTAAAGATTTTAATAGCTATCACTGGATATTTGTAGAAACAGACATTTGTCTCCTTTACCTTATCTTAGCTACTGATTAATGCATACCAGGTTATATAATTCAGTCACCAAAGGGAGCTCCAAATGGAGTTTTCCTGTGCCAGTAGCTCTGCTGAAGTCAGTGCAATTGCACTTGCAGAAAATTCAGCCTTTTTTCCTATGTTTATGCAACTGTATCTTTTTTTTCTGTACCGGGACAAATTGCCCACTCATTCAACGCCAAGTAGTGAATGACCTCTGTAGCTATCTTGTTTAGGAGACTTTGGTTTTCTACCCACAGACATGTATGTGAACTGAAGTGTGCAAAAGCACGTAACGCATGCCACTAGATCATACGAGATTTGGTGTCTCATATTTCCTCTCTTGAGTGTAGCTACAGGACATTGTAGGTGTAATATAGTCCAATCCCATTAGCTCCCATTTACCAGTTTGCAACGCCTGTGAGGTATGAAATTGTACTTAGTCAGAGGCAGAATGTAGTCATCTGTTTTTACCATGTGTCAAGGTTTTGCTACTCGGTTACCACCAGGTGGTAGCATTTTAAAACGTTGCTCCTATTTTAGAACAGCTACCCTGTATTATTTGGCATTTTTTCTGTGGTTTCTTGCAAAGGTTAGTTTTAAGGAGGTTGGCATGGTAACCTACTTGGAGTGGATCAAATTGTCATGTGGGGAGTTCAAACATCAATTAAGGTAGAGACATGGAAAGCCTTCCATCTGAGGAGAGACTGAAAAGACTGGGATTGTAGGGTGTCCCAGTTTACGTTCTCGTAATACAAGAAAAAGAGATTTCAGTATCAGGAAAACACAACAGAAGAAACTCGGGCGAAAAGAAAAGTTTGTCTTGCTTTTAAGTTGATTTTAATTGACAGAAGTGATTTTATTAAAGTCAGAAAAGTAAAACCAATTTTTAACTGAGAATATCTACCCAGTATATAAAATACATTGTAACAGAATTATACTTTGATTTTTCAAGGAATAAGTCTAACCATTAAATGCCTTCATAACTGACATTGCAAAATTCCTTGCATCTGCCGTTGAAATGTTTTTGTACATTGATTGAGAGAAGATAGTGGATTTGATGGATCTCTTCCAGAATCTCTTTATGTCCACTGGAAGGGTTTTACATTGGTGGCTAATAAGAGATAGAAAGTTATTTTCAACCACTACACTGCTGACTGCTCTGCTTATGTTTTAGGATTTGTTTGCTGTTTTTGCCTCCTGCCTACACTATGATCCCAGAGAATAATAAAGCTTTAGTAATGAAAGAATAATGAACCAGAACTGTAACTAGAAATTTCACTACTTGGAACACCTTTCCTTTTTTCCAGTCAGCTCTTCCTTGCTTTACTCTGAATGCTTTTTAGCAGTTCTGGCTCTCAAGCCCCCTTTTTGCTGCTGCTTAGGTACACTTTCCTTCTGGTTTGTGCTCTTCTTCTTAACATGTTCCCTTCTCAAACTACAGTTCTGAGTCCAATGAAAGTCATCCACTGGGTGTTTCTCCAGATGCCACTTCTTCAATAGTTTATCTTGTTAAGCCAGTGCTGGAACTCTGCTTTGTGACATTAGAAATAATTCATAATGGATAAATGCAGGACATTTGAGTTTAAAATGTAACTGCTAAATTTTAGAGGGGAGACCAGATAATAACTGATGGATGAGGAGTGTTCAATAATAGTTACAGTCTCCAACCTACAGAAATAGGACATTTGTTCAATAGGCAGGTTCAGAGCTCAGTTTCTGGGACTGTCAGGGACTCAAACCAAAGAAGAAATACCAACCATATTATGCCAATGTATGTTGTTATCTTTTCATTTTGTATTTCTCTTCTTGCTTCAAGTTTGGGAACAATAGAGTCTGGATCAGACTACTTTGCTTAGCACTTAGCTTGTGTATAAGTTTTCAGTGCCTACTGAAGCAATCTGTGTTGTGTAAGTACATCAGTTCAATAATATTTCCAAGACAGGCACCTTTCAAAGTCTTCCAAAGGGATTGCGGTGCAGCCATGCTGAGACAGAAGCCATTTAGATAATAAAGGATGAAATGCAGGCCTCAAGTAAGGAAGTAAAATTCTGAGAGTAATAGAAAATCAAAATACATAATTTACATAGTATGTGCGTAGAATATGCAGTAGGCAGTAGCTGTGCAGGGATAACTGCAGACTCTACAGCCTTAGAGAGTAGAAGACCGTGTTGTGACTTGCTGGAATATTTCAGATGAGTGCCTTGCAACTTGTGCAATGATTATTTTTAGTGGTAGACACAGTGCTATTGTTATCTGAGAGGATTTATTCAAACAAAAATAAATAAATCTAACTACATTTAGCTAAATTTATCTTAAATCTATTGAACGTTGTTTCTTTTGGCAATGAAAATACCTAGGAGGGAAACTGCCCATGTCCTTTGACTATTGTTCTGCATTCTTTCTGTTAAGATAATTTTCTCCGGTATTGAAGACCATTATCTACTTATTTCTATGAATTAGCTGGGAAAGAAAGTGTGCTGTTGAAAGAAAAGTAATTGTATTTCCCAAGAACCCAGTTCCATCAGAGCTGCAGGGCACTACCTCTAGAGAAGCTTCCCCCCAAATTTGAACTCTTACATAAGCCAGCAAGTATTTTGCTCCCTTACCAGAATTTTTCCTTCTTAAAAATAAAATAAGGATTTTACATGTATGTAAAAAAATATTCCATTTCCTTTCTCACGCTCTCAAGGAAATTTATTTCAGCGTTAGCAAATTTAAAATTCATATTATGCATTAATTAGAAGAGTGTAGCTCTTACCCTGCATTAGGATAAAATAGGTTTTGCCCTTTTTTACTATTTTTTTCAGTTAGGAATCTGAATCTTTTAGCTAGTGCAGCTGAAGGTCCTACCTCCTTGCTGTTCCTGGCTCGACAGGAATGCAAAAATACTGTGATTGAATTGTATTCTCTTTGCAAACTTGTGGAATCATTAGCCTTTCTTATAAAGAATAAAAAATTGGAGACTGAAGTGCATTCAACATGTGCATATACATTAAGCCTAATTAAAACTAACTTTCTAAAGGCAGCAAAAACACTGTAAACTCAACCTTGTTTTTAATTTGTATATGTTTTCTTGAAATGTCTATTTTAAGCAAGAGAAAAGGGTCCCTTAAACCTTTACTGTAGTGGCCTGTGGTCTAACATTACCTTTATCTATTACTGGAGTTTCATGCGAATTGTTCACTGGGTATTGAATGATCCTGACAGATGTGGGAAAACACTAATTTCTAACTGATATTTATCATACATATTGAGTGGTCTTAAGAGATTTCAGATGTGAGTTTAAGACAGAAGATGAGTCTCATTATGTAACAGATTGTATTTTAAAAATAATTTAGAACTAAAATTAAGATTCAGCCCAAAAAGTGCTGATCGTTCATGTTTGCATTCTAGAAAAGATGTTTTGTTTCTTTTCTCTCGGGGTAAATGCAGATCTTTTATTATGTAAAATAGCCATCAAAGTAATACTGAAATTTTCTTTTCTTTTTTAACACATGTATTAGAGGTAGGTGTAATTTTTAATACACAATTTGTAATACTGATGCCATAAGAGGGATTTCTCCTTACCGATATTCTCTTTGAGAAATTAATCAGAGAGGTTTTGTTGATGTTTTCATGGTTTTTAACTTGCTTCTTGAAAACTAATTAATCAAGTAGAATCATCTGGTTGTGTGAAATATTTATAAACTGTAATTTCCATTGCTGGAAATGTTCTTCAGCATCTCAGTATTGTCCCTTAATGACAAGAATAAGCAGAGAGAGAGAGGGAGAGAGACATATGTATAGGGATCATTTATCCCTCTCCTCAAACCAATGAATTTTTTCTATGAATATTATATTTCTACAGAGAATACTTTTGAGATGTCGATATTTGAAGTTTATACTGCATTTGGCCTAATTCTGTTGCTTACGCATCTTTTTTTTTCCCTGAAAGATTGGCAAGTATAATACACAAGACTGCAAACTCCACAGGAAACATTGACTCCAGCAAGATTTTAATTGAACTTGACAATAAAAGAAAGCTGTAATTCTTGCTGGCTAGTATTGGTTCTTAATGTCATGTCGATGGTGTTCAAAATCATTATAAAGCTACAGTTTGGAGGTTGCTACTTAGTTTCTTACAGCATCTGCCTGGTTATTGAGAATAACTGGGATAATTCTGGGATTAAGATAGGCCACTTTTACCCTGGGAAGCTATTTAAGAAAACAGCTGAACTTTTGTGGAAGTGCCAGAAGATTTGTTGGAGGTAAAAGGCACAGTTTTGACACCACTCTGTTAGTGCAAGTGAATTTTAGATAAGCAGAGAGACAACACTGCTGTGAACAGTAAACAATCTTGCTTTCATTGGTGCAGACTAATAGAGGCTGGTCTGTAATGAGCAATGAGAAAAACAAACATGACAATGGCACAATAGAGTGAAGCACCATTCAGATCTGCATTGTTTTCAAACACATGACGTCACAGGCAAAATGGTGATACCTGAGTTACAATGCGGAACATATCCATCCAGGAGTGATCAATGGGGTGCGGAAAGGTTTTTCAGTGGTGATTCCTCATTTACATTTACTAGATGGCCTGATTTATCAGCTGACAAACGTCAAGATGTGTGTAAGAAGAAGTGCACGGAAGCAAATTGTGTTGCCTAAGAAACCTAAGTGAAGGAGAATTTGCAGAGTTAAGAGAACAATTCTGTTAAGGTCGAATAAAAACAAAATTGAAATGTCTTGGTTATTCCGAGGAAAAATCAAGGACGAGTTGATAGAGATGTAAGTAATTGTAATTTCAGGATTATATTTTACTCACCTGTAAAGAAGCCATGGTTTTGTTATTACCTAAAGAAAAAGCCTATGTATTAATAAGCAGTAAAAGAAACTAATCAAGCAATGTATTAATTAATTTCCTTTAGTTTCCCAGGCTTATCTCCACACATCAGTTACACTGGCTTATTAAGTGACTTTTTGGCCCTTACAGCGTAATTTCATAAATCAGACAATGCAAAAATTCAAGATTTCAGTGACAGTTAATGATTTTTTTAAGTACCAGTGGATTTGCTCTTTCTAGTGCAGCATATTTCATTTAGCTGCTTTTATATTCACTTTCAATCATCATTGTATACATACTCCACTAATCGTGTGATAAAATGCAACCATGTATACAAGACAACCACGAGGTCCTTAACTATGGATTGCTTGTGGTAACAGTTGGATTTCCAAACACAAGTAGGCCTAAACAATGCATTTTGTATAGAAAATTCGGCAGGCAGTCATTGAAGTCATTTTTACCATGTGTTCCTCAGAGTCAAGGACATTAGTGTCACACTAACGGGTGCAGGTGAGTCAGTGGTAAGGGTATAAATTATTGTACCGGCATAATTAGAACCTTTTCTCAAAAATCCACAGTGCCAGTCAACAGATGAGCAGTTAGTGTCAGAGTCAGCCTACTCTGTAAAACTGCTGTCTGATAAAAAAATAAATAAATACTATTCTGGTACCAGCATTTATTCTCTGTGAATGCCTCAACGTTTTGTTACAATACTGGAAATATAGCCCCCTGAAATCACTGGAAAGATTCCTATTGCCTTTAGTGGGCATTTGATCAGGCTTTTTATGAAATAATTGGTTTCATGATTTTTGGCAAACCTTTTTTACAAATATAGCTTGATAAATCTGTCATATTAGTTAGTTACCTTCATCTATGTGATAGATGTCTCCATTAATTTCAATCAGTAGATGACACAAAGGTTCCCAAGTAGTGTTGCTATAGTTTCATGTGTCTTTTCTCTGGAAACTCTTTGCCTATCCAAATCAAATTCTCTTAATGTCATGTTTGTTTTACTGTCATCTTTTCAGTTCTATCTAAGTCTAATTTTTCTTGTTATCTAGTCATTTTTTTAATATTGCTTTGCAGAAGTGTAGTAATTTGTCCTACTATCTAAAGCAAACCTGTGATAATTTCTTTCATTCTGCTGTGCATTAAGACTTCAATTCAGGACAACATATCAGCATATATTCTTGGTTTAAAAAATTCTACACATGCCATTCTGAAACAATTACATGAAGTAGTCTTAATTTTCATCAGGTAGAAGTGAATGAAGTTGCCTAAATAAAACTACACTGATACACATGCAATATATCAAGATATACACAGTATATCAAGATCTGTTTGCAATTGGAGATTTACATTCTGGAAAAAAAAAAAACAACAAACCAAAACCACAAAGCAAAACAAGAGGAAAAATTATTTCTTCTATTTGTATATGTCTGAGATAGATAAAACTTTTTCTTTCTTAGAGTTTTAAAAATTGAACACTTTCTGAATCTTACAAGTCAAAGCCATTTCAGCTGAAAAATATCAAACAGCTATTATTACCTCTCATCAAATATGCTTTAAATGTGACTTTCTAAATGCATTCTTTTTTCCATGACAGCATGGATAATTCAAGGTGGATTGTAAAATTTTAAAAATATCCTTCAATCCTAACAAAAAATGCATTAAAAATATTGCACTGAATGTGTATGAATTAAATTAAAAGAGGTAGGAAAATGTTTCCTGTGGATTTGATATGAAAAGCAGTATCAACAAACCTCAATGGCTGCAGAGAAAAATGCTTAAAAGTAAAAGAATGCCGATGTTAAAATTGCCATTTCAATCATTAGTCTTGTGCATAGTGATTTAATATTCATTTCCTTCTCTCTAAGTCTATATTTCTACCTACGGTACTTTTCTATTGGATCTTAGTGCAAGTAATGAAAGAGGTAGTGATGAATTGTTTACTAATCTGTTACTTACTATTTACTAATTAATTAAATCTCTGCTGCATTTACACATCACTAACATTATCCTCAATATGTACATACACTGAGTAAATTGTAAATGTAATAGAAATGTATCTCAGATGGTCTTTGTAATTTACTGCTTCAGATATTTGATGCTTACTGTTTAACTTCTACATGAAATGGGGTGAGCCAGAGTAGGGAAAAAAGCAGACTATGATCATGCAAATAATTCACCTCCAGTAGATGCTGTAGGGCAATTGTGTTTTGAGAAAGTTACTTACTTCTGGGATACCATAAGCACAAGCTTGAAAGCATTCAAAATTTCAGAATTTGCAGAAAATTTGAAGGAAAAATATCAAAATAAGAAATTCTGTAATGTAGAATATTCTAGTCCAACAGGTCTGCCGGAGATGCACCCTGAGTATGACAATTACGGAAAAGAGGTGGCTGGTGTGACATAATTTGTAGCTGTATTTAGGTTATGTCAACAGCGTAATATACAGTAGGACAGCTTAACTGGATTTCTCACCCTCCCCCCGGCCAAATTACTGCAAAAATACTGAATAGATTCTGGGGAAAAAATATTTTTGTGGAGGTAGGCAGGAGGGGAGCATGTGTTTACCTTGGTCTGGCAGCTGCATCCCTAGTCACGTGGAAAATCTGAGAGAGGAAGGGTTTGGATGGATTGTCTCACCCCAGGAGTGTATTCAACAGGGAGAAGCCCCACGCTAGCAGAGCAGGGCAGCTGGAGGAGAGGCAGCAAGGTCACAGGAAAGTGAAAGGCAGCAGCCAGACAAGATGGCTCTGGAGGGAAGCGAAGGTGTTATGGCTGAGGGGAGCAAAGTCAAAGCCAATACTCAGTGGAGAGGTAAAGAAAGCAACAATCCCAGTAGTGCGAGGAGCCAGATTGGTGTCTGTGGCTGCAAGAGCTGCTGCTTTGGAAAGCAGTGCTGCAGAGAAGGGACAACCTTGTAAGGACAGTGGACAGAAGGAAGATATGCTTTCAAGCCTACTATTTAGTCTGTCAGTGATATCGGATGTAAGTTTTCTCTATGTAGAGAGGGGCCTTATCGCCCATTCTTTGCACGGACTAAGAAGATGTGTTAGCATCATGTGGTGCCCTCTCTTCAAAAAAATAGCTGTTTGAACAGATGTGTTGGATGGCTATGGGAGTCAGGCAGCCTCACGAGAAGAAATCTGTCTCCTTGGCTACCTGTGAAAACTGGGGGAAGAGGAGCTTTTCCTACTGGGACCTGAAAAGAATGGTGTGATCAGGCAGAAGTCAGAGAAGAGACAGGTGACCATTTGTCTCCTTTGCGGACAGGATAGAAAGGGAAAGCAGTAAAAGAACCTTCCCTTTTCTACAAAGAGAAAATGTGGAAGACAAAACAGCAGCCAAAACTTTATTTTTCACTTAGGAAAGAGGTGGAAGACAAAACTGGGATTCTTGGCTGCCTACAGTCCTGTTCTTTGTATCAGTATTCTCTTGTAACTTTTGCCTTTTCACTTGGGTTCTATCCCATTATAGTGTCATCTAAAACATGCATAGAACACATCTAAGTGTGGATTTCTTGTTCTTTTGAAGTATTTTTCATTAGCTCTTAATACTGCTGATAATAGACATACCTGGTTTTAAATTGATGTTAGCCTCTGTACCGTCCTGCACACTATCAAACAGGTTCCTGACCCTACACAGGCCAATAGAATAGTAAAAAGTGGACTTTTTGCTCTCTGGAACAGAAAAAGTGCAAAGACAATGCTCTGCAGCAAGGCAGGTATACACAGAGATGAAAAAGATGCCAGATGCGTGATCAGTGCAAATGACCTTGACTATGTGATGGCATGGCCATGCTCTCAGGACCAGTTGCCAGCTACCTTTAGCGTGAGATCTCATTTCATGCATTCTTACAGATGTCAATTGCTTTGGCATACATACACAAACAAATTGAATTGGACATGGGCATGGAAACAAAAACATGGTCATTCAGAAATAAAAAAGAATTACAACTGAATACAAGGATTCATAAGAAAGATATATATTTTACAGTGTTGGCAATCTGTGAAATACAGACTGACCTTCAACAAGTGGCTCAGACACGTACCTGCAATCAGAAATTATGACCCAGATTCTCAAAGGGGAATCTGTTTAAGTAGTTCCAGGGTGGAAATCAGAAACCAAGGCCTGAGCAAGAAACCAAGTCCTGGCAGAGAGTGAATCAACGGGCCAAAGAATGTTGTTCTCCTCTGCTTTCATGATTTCACTGCACATGACAGCACAGCAGCTGAACAACATCAGAAGGAGCAGTAGGTACTATTATAGGTCTATCTACAGCCTAGTGGCTTAGTTAAGGATTTAGCACAGACTAAAGGCAATTGCCAGAGAGCTGTGGTCCTTTCAGAGAGTAAGAGTTATACGGAACTAGGTCTTCCATGCCAGTTAGCCCCTATGAAAGAACAGTCACAGATATGTGCATTTTACTACAGATAAAGATGAGAGAATTTATCCGCTACTGAGAAAAGCAAGTCTCAGCCCTATTTTGAGTGCCAGAGCTCAGGTAAGGGAGAGGTCAAGCTGAGCGATGGGAGGCAGGAGCAGGAGGGAGAGAGGAAGCCAGTAGCTGAGTGAGACCCCTGTATCTGCTGGCAGCAACCCAGCACACCAGTTGAGGTGCTAGTGACACACAGCCTAGACGTGAAGCAGCAATTCAGAAGTTTGTTTCCCTTTTCAGCTGTAAAAAGAGAATTCTATCCAGTTAGCTTTATTCATAAAAAGCCTGAATGGACACAGGTGCCTAATGTGCATTTCTAATTCAGTCACCTAAGCTCCAGGGAGTAATACATCTCAAACTCAGCTAAGGTCTTTCTTGCTATATGTGTGCGGAATTTTTGTCTTTCAGAGGCTCCTCAATCTCCTCATTGACAGTACAGCCAGTCTAATTTCCCGATTTCTTCTATCTGAATCACCCTATTGGTGCCAGGTCCTTAATTTTCAGGGTGTTGCCATATGGAAGTTAGATGAGTTTGAAAGGCTCTCCAATCTCACACCTTCTCCTTCTAAGTCTTGAGGTCCTAGCTGATCAAAAAGAGAGAGCACTGTGGTTGGTTCTTATAGGAAGAGAGAATTTTTTCTCTCTAAGTATGTTCACTGAGATTTTGAAGACACTCAGAATGGTCCTCTAGGATGCAAACATTCAGGGACCTTTAAAAACAGCCATCACTGTGTGTTCCACATACTTATAATTAGACTTTCAGAATTACAAAAGAGAACTCCAGGACTGGTCAAGCTGCTAAAGCTAGGTAGAGCTCCAGAAGGTTAAATCTTGCCAAGAAATCACTGGAGCAGAGCAGTGTGCTGCCCATGCCCCCTTTATCACAGCCAAACTTCGTATTCTGAAAATGGGAAGATGATGGTGTTGGCTCTAATCTGCTAGAGAAATTGCTGTGCCTGAAGAGTTGCCAGATGCCCAGTGGCTTTCTAGCCCCTTTGCTCTGGTCTGCCAACATGAAAACCTGTGATCATTTTCCCAGCTAGAGGAAGCAGAAAAAGGACAATACAAATTCTGATTCTGTAAATTCCCTTCTCAATTTTGATGTGATTTCAGAAGTGTGGAACATGAGTTCTGAGGTCTGGAATTTAGAGAGTCCATTCTAAACTTTCTGTAGTAGAATTTGGCTCAAGATTAAAACACTTAGAGTTAGGGGTCAATTTGTGTAGTTATCTACTGCCATGCTGGGTAGCTCAACTCCTCATTCCAGTCAATGGAAGTCAACTTAATAAATCCACAAGAGGCTTAAAAGCAGTTCAGCTGACCATATCCAGCCTCATGTCTGATTTGTGCACAGGTCACAGTCCCTCCAGAAGCTCTCTGTTGTATCAGTTGGCCTCCCTAAAGATGTCTTTGATAATATTGGGCATCCCGGTGGATGACTGTACTAGGGCAACCAGATTGCACAATGATTATGATTACATTTAGCTGAATTACTGTTTAGGTTCCACTGATTACACTAACTAGTGGCTTAATTTAACTACCCAGGCATCTAGGGTAATTTGAGATACCCTAAGATATCTCCGTAGGTGTGACATAGGACTTATGCAAGATTCATCCCCTTCAAGAAAGGTAGAAAGAGCATGCACAGGAAAGTTTAGGGCATGTAAAATTTCACAGGACAAACCCAGTGTTCCTCAGATCTGTTTAATGAGAGACACCTATGTAGACACCAATGCGTAGACAGCTGAATTTGAACTGAATCTTTCCTTTTGTCTGACCCTCTTTATAACATGAGGCACCCTCTTTATGATCATGATTTGAACATCAGCTTCATGACATTTCTCCACACTGTGGTGTTTATTCTAGGAAGACATGAATCTGTTTAAAATGTTGAGGTGATGGAAAATACTTCTTTCATTTAGTACTATGACATCAGGCAAAAGGTTTTGTGAGCTCTTTTTAAAGCAATATTTTCAAGATATCCGGGGATAAAATAATTCACTACCTAATGTACACAGAACAATGACAGTTTTCTAAGACTAAGTAAGCTATCCTGGCCTCCTTCTGTAGTCAATGTAAAGAAGTAGATGCAGAAGGACAATCATTTCACTTTAAAAGAGGTTTATGGAATAGGTCAAAAGAATTACTCTCTGGAGGTGCCTATTTTTCTCTGTTGATTGAAAAAGGACACAAATTTTACTAGCTTACGCCTAGCCTTCTCAAATTCTAGACATCAAGGTTCGGTAAAATGAATCCCACCTTTGCTTTTTCCTCATGAAGAGCAAGATACGAGAGGGCAATCTGTGAAGGTTGTTTCTCACAGAAGGGGAACCTTGTGTCTAGCTCTATTTTAACATTCTTTCAAAGGTTACATTAGAGCAGAAATAGGCTCAAAGACCACTTTCACGCATTGCAAAAATAAAATTCATTGTTTTTAGCAGAAACAGAAATAAAAAGTAGTGTTGAAGTTCATTTGGTGACATTACTATACCAGTTCTAAACTGGATTGGAAACCTGAGGTGGTCTCTGCCCAGCTCCCACAGTTAGATGTTATAGACAAATGCTCATATCACAGAAACCATGGTCACTGCTGTTTGCCATCCAGCAGAGTCATTGAAATTGAGCTGGCAAAGAATGAGCTATGGTACCAAGGACAGGCTTGATAAACATTGCATTACTGGTACAGTGTGAATAAGCCTCTATGGTGGCTTTTCTACTGCTGTCCCTACTCTGTGAAACAGAGGGCATCAATCTTTAACATTGTCAGCTGAACTATTGCATCATAACTTGTAAATCATAGATTGGGTAAATTGCATTCCTACTTGTCCTTCAGCACTTCAAAAACGTAATCAGACCATTAACAAGTGGTTGTGCTTATTTTTATTGTTATTTTTTTATTAATGCCTTATGGCTGGTATTGAAATACACATTTAAACAAGAGAGCAGAGAAAAAACTTGCAAATAAGCTGGGGAGAATGGAAAATGCATTTCTGTGTGATTATTATTCCTTTTTAAAGTACATTCTGAAACCAGCTTTTCCAAACCCTGATTTCAACAGGCCACATAATAACCTGCCATAGGGGATGTCTTTGATTTCTTTAGAAGGATCTGTTTTGAACATTTTGTGTAAGGTAGAAAGGAAAAATCATACAATCAGCAACCATCAATATAATGCAGCAATCTCATGCAGGAAGATTATATTTTAATATCCCTGTAAATATTCCCCAAAATATATCAATAATTAATTGCTAACATCTGGCAGGATCCATCTGGCAATATCCTTTCATTATTGGTTGACTGAATACCGATTTTGTTCAGCAGTCAGATGCGAGATGATGTGCTGATAGTTCCTGCTGAATATGTAAAGCCATGAACGCCTATATATCAATATCAAAAGCCAGGTGTTGCTCAGACATATATGAAAAAAGAATCAACCCTTCAACCAGGATCCCCGTTGAAGATTTGCTTTCAATTAAATTAGAAATACACATATATTTACCATTATATTCTAAGAGTTAATTGTATTATTTATTATATATTATTTGTTTATGAGAATATTTTCAGTAAAGGACATCTAATTAATATTGAAATACCACTTTTCTACTGTACTACTACATTATACTGTACATTCTACTGTAAATCACAAAGTACTGTTTTTGTAGACCAGATAAAAGGCAAATTTTAATTTTTAGTAAATGGCAGTACTTCCAGGTAGTGAGAACTTACCTTGGATAATGAATTTATGTTAATGATACATTTGCCAATTAAAGGATGATTAATTGCACATATCTTATCCAATATTCTAGGGAACTAGCTTCCAAACTCAATACCTGCCACAAGGCTGGCAGTATTTTGACAGAAATGTTTTATTTAATTCCAACATCTTAATTCTTAAAAAATACTCTGATTATATAAATTATATAATTATTAATTTGAATTGGAGGTGAAAGCATTTTGATACATGTTAACTATAATACAAATTTGTATTTTGTTGAATCATAAAATGTTCATCTTAAAAAAGAGATGAATTAACTCTTTCTGCTTATGGGTCCCCGCTGAGAAATTGAATAATTGAAGCTGGACAGGCTGATGACTTGGAATATTCAAGGCATTTACACAGCCTTTAGTTTCCTGAAGTTTTTAGCCTATCTGTTGGTCTTCATACAGCAGCCTTATCTTACTTTCTTTTTGTAAGGTGTAGACCATTTAGCTTTCCATTTTACAGAATACCCAGGTACCCCTGCAGTCTTTACAATTGGCCAAAAAACCTTCTTCCTACTCTTTCAGAACTGCAGAAATAGGAACAATCCTGTACTAATGAAAGAAGGCCCAGAGAGCATAATTTTTCTTTTCTCTATATAATTTCTCTGCAGTTTCATACTTTCAGATAATCAGGCAACAATCAAATAACACCGGAGGGGTACTATGAAGCAATAATATGCCACAGCTATCAGTCTCAAAAAATATTCCTGGAAATCACTGGAAATTAGCACAAATATATTACATCCTTCACTTTCTGTTTTTCAGTCTAATTAGCTGTCACAATGCAAAGCTAAAAATCTTCATTATTTGGCAAAACAAATTTGGTTGAAAACCAGTCAGTTTTCCAGACTTGCATGGTGATTCACAAGTGTTTGATTGTAACATTCTTTTAGCAAGAGCAGAAGGGAAGAACTCTTTGTAAACTCTGCAAATATATGATTTTCCCATTTCCTTTTACTCACTCATTTTGTCTTTTGTTCTTAGATAAACTGGACTTATTCCATGAGTTCTTGTCAATTCTTTCCATGATGCCAGGAATGTCACCAAAAAGTAAGAAACCACAGGAGCATGTCTTCTGCTGTTCCTGAATGACTGAAGAGTATTAGCTTTTGATATTATTTGGGATGCTAAAACACTCAAACTGGCATTTTTTCTCCACACTTAAAGATAGAAGTCTAAGCATTGACAGTACAAATGTAATTTTCCCTTTTTCACCCAGTTCTGGTTTGATTTCACTGTTGGTGACAACCAGAAGGCTGTTTAAAAAATAACTACCATGGGGTAATACTCAAATGTCCCTAAGATTTTCCTGTCAATTAAAACTTGTCTGCAGTACTAGTATCTTGCAGGCACTCAAATTTAGACCTTTTAGCTTTTGTGTCTTTATATTGAAGTCCTTAATAAAAGTGGTGTAATTATAATTATTAATGAATATATATATAAACAGTTAATGTAAAAAAAATTAGCCATTTTATTTATTTCACTGAAGATTAATGTAACTAATGTTTTTGACTACTTAATTCTCCAGTAATATAATTACATGTTGTAGAACTTGTATGGATATCAAATTATAAACTAAGCAAAATGACATTCTACCTAGTTTATAAAGTATTTTTTCACAACCCAGTTCATAAAGTATTCAATGATACCAAAACTCCTGTTAGTATGGGTAGCTGTGTAATGTGTGTCATACAATCATGCCATCTGCAGATAACCTGAACTACATACCTTTTACTTAACTGAATTTTGTTAAAATGTCTATATTCAGCATTACAGCCAAGTATTTTTCAAAAGTAGCAGTCTGAATAGCTACAGACTTCTTTTAATACCTTGTGCTCTTTTTAATATTGGTTTTCAATTACAGTTACAAAAAGTAGGCACCCACAGATTATAGTAACATGGAAAGTAATATGTGTTGGTAGTATTTACAGAATCATTTTCACAGTTAGGTCACAGATGAATAGGTAAATTTCAGAAGACTGCACAAGTACAAATATGACTATTTAAAAACAAGTCTTGCAATTATTATGATAGGTTACTTAGCCTGGCATCAGACCAAAGGAAAATATTGAAAATGTTGATTCAGGATTTAGTCAATAAAGAATTAAGTTATAAGAATAATGTCAATCAACATGGCTTTACTGGAAGCAGCTCTTAGAAAAACCTAGGTGCTGTATTTTGCAGTCATAGTCATGGTTATGATGGCACTTACACAGATGTAAAGGGGTTTTGTAAGGTATTTGACTTGATACCCATGACATTACAGTATTAAATTAACACTTGACAATTATAACAGAGCATACATTAAATGGATTAAAGCAGATTCTAGGACAATTCCCACCAAATGGTATGCTTCAGCTTGAGGTTTCTCAGGAGTCAGTGCTAGGGAAAATGCTATTGAATGTTTTTTGTGAATGAGCTGGAAGTAATTGTAAAGTTGCTACTATTGGAAAAAAATGTATTTAAAAAAAAATCCCTGATTTTTTCAATACTGGGGCCCTTCAAACAAAATGTGTTTTAAAACAGTCAAAGCTATATATCTAAGTCCAGTGACTGCAGACTGTTGTGGGTTATGGGTTATGTACCCCAAACAACAATGACTCAAATAGGATATGACAGTTGTAGTTGCCACAAAACACAACAAATGCATCTAGGGTGACATAATGGCAAAAAGAAGGATGCAAGCAGGGAAGATGCAGGCAGATCAGTGATTTAGCAACATCTACAGCATTGCTGATCCAAGTAATAGACCACTAGTGTTCTGGTGACGAGAATTTTTTAAAAAGTTCTTGAGAAACCAGAGAAAGTGTAAAAAGTAATCTGAAACATGATTTCAGAGCTAGAGAGAATGTCTTAAAAGGAGGGAGTTGCAGAACTTCCACACTTGCAGCAAAGGTAATTCCAAAATAGGTATAAAAGATATTTTCACTGTAAGAGTGAGTAAACATTGAAATCGGCTGCCAGGAGAGGTTGTGGAATCTTTGTCCTTCAAGATATTGAAAACTTGGCTGGACAAGCTCTGACCAATCTGATCAGCATTGTTGAAGATACCCCTGTTTTGAGCAGGTGATTGCACTAACTCAGCTGCACAGGTTCCTTTCAAACTAAATTCTTATATAATTCAGGGATTATATAAACTCATTCTTTATATGTTGTGAATAAAAGACTGAGAGGTGATCTGATTATTATTTAAATATCTTCATAAGCAGAAAATCCTGTATACAAAGTGTATCTTTAATCTGACATACAAAGATAAAAGGAGACTCATGGTATAGAATTAAAATGAAAAATGTCAGACTTTTTAAACAGGAAAGGTGATCAGTAGTTACAAAGAACATCACGGCAAATGTCTGATCCAAACTATCTTAATGTTTTCACAGCAGAAATGGATTTTCTGAAATTCACAGCATACACATGCTTCAATCAAACAGCAGTTATTAAGTTTCAAAGGGAAATACCAGAATGCAGTTTTTAAAATTCTATTATTCTAAATCTGCAGGACAGGTTAGGTGACCTAAAGGTCTCTTCTGTCTTCAGAGTTTGCAGAGCTTAAGATTTTTTTGTTAAACAGAGTGTGAATACATATATAAGGTTTACCATAGTCTGGAACCCAACAATTAATATGTGTAGCACTATTCAGGTACACAGTGATCCTTGGGATTTCAAAAGGTATGCACTGGCATTAGTGTGACACCAGAGAAAAAAAACAGAAGATCCTCTCTGCACAGAGGAAACAGAAACTTTATTTACAAAACAGAAGTGTTTTGTGGCTAGGGCCTTGTTTCCCTGAATACTTTTTCAAACAAAATTTCATTTTGACTTGTATTTGTGGAAATCAAATCAAATAAGGAGGAAAAGATAATGTAAGTGATTCAATATCTTTGGGAAATGTTTGAAGTTTTACTTGGTCGGCACATCTTGATTTTTTTCTGTAGGAAACAGCATTTCTGTTCGGAAGCAGATAATACTTACACGTCTTCTGAAGAAGTGTAAGGTAATTTTATCGTGCTACAGTAACATAACATGCACTTTCTGAGAGTATAGTATTTGCATGTATTTAGAGTTATCTCTGTGAAATGCTATTAGAAATAATGAAGTTACTATTTTTGCCCTTATTAGGGACTGGCACCAATTAATTTGACTAGTAACCTCATCCAAAAAAGGGAATTAAACTTATGTCAATGTTTTCTAAAGTGTGATTATTAACCTCTGTACTAATGCAGCTGGCAAACCAATAGAGTATATGCTGTACTTCAAATATTAATATTCTTTGAACTTTTTTTCACCAAGTTCTGCCTTTGGGGCTGTGTTTAAAGTCATAAGGATTGGGTTCAGCTATCTTAATTAGAAGAATTCAATTAGCCCAAACAAAGCTGACTCTGAAGCCTAACAACATTTCCAAAACTGGTAAATGATTACTAAGTAAATAACTGTTGAATTAAGTATAATTGAATGTTTTTCCCCTTGAAATCTTAAGTCAAATAAAATTTCTTTATTTATTCTCATATTAAATAATTAGATGATTAAGGAACTATTTAACCACTGGAGTGACACTTGGTAATTAAACAGAACAAGACTGTAACATCATTGATGTGGGAGGCATGAGTATCCTACGAAATCTTTCTGAAAATTTTATCATTTTAGGATGAGGTATTGTACTGCAGCTTTGTTTGTAAGGTCTTAAATCTCTTAAAGCTTTCGTACTACTACAAGGTCAGGCAGTTTATTTATCACTGGATATTGCCGCACAAGACTACATTTTCTAGACCCCTGTGTCCTGCACTAGGCACTGTGCCTTTCAAGTGCAGCCAGTCCTGGTGTGTGCCCTTCAATGCACACAGCCCGTCCAGCTCCTGGGACACACCAAAACCCCCTTTCCCACCTTTGAGGTCCCCTTGCAAGGGTCCCTGTCTCTCCTCTTCTAATTCTTGCTCTCTTTTCATCAGTTTCCTCATCCTGTGTGACTGTCCAGGCTTTAGTGTACATGCACGCCTGTTCATATTCCCATAAAATGCTTGAGGAATTTGACCTGCTTCAGTAGAAAAGTAAAACGTGTTGAGGAGCAAACTTAAGGGGAATGGTTCATGTGAGGGAAGAACACATTCAGTAGACCATAGGAACAAGACATGCCAATAGAAGACAATGAATCTTCTTCCTCAAATTCTTCCTCAACTCTTTGTTAGAGCCAGAAATCTTTGTTTGGGAAATACTTCTATGGAGAGATGTTCATCTCCTCTGAAACGCACAAACCCAGTAGGCAGATGACAGGGAAGGGAGGAAAGTGCAGAAGCAGACCTTTCCTCCTTGCTAGAGTCATGTTTTCCTGATCATAGTTTCACAAGGTCCCATTTTTCTGACTTCAGCTTTAACTGTCCAACAGCCCACACAGAGCGCAGCTGGTGACACATGTCTGTACTGGAGTGAGAAATTAGCTGATGATTTGGAGAACTGTTTTGGGCTAATCCTTGTGTGGAGAGAACCGAATAGTGAACTGATTAAGGGGATTAACTGTGTGAGATTAATTATAACAAAGAGCCATGAATCTAAGAATATATTGGAATGTGTATTGGTGTCTGAAGCTTGGAGTATATGAGATGGTAGTAAATGAACAAAAGGAACTCATTTTTCAGAGGAAGGAAAAGAAAATAGTTGGAAAATCACTTTTAATTGTTCTCTCAGCAAAAGGATGGATTTCACATGCAAAATATGTATTTAAAATGCCACTGTCCCCAAGGGACTTCTTCAGTTAAATTTGTACTAATTTTTCCTTCTTAATGGGTTAGATTGAGAAACTGAATCCCACTCAAAGTTCAGATCTCACTGCTGCATTAATATAAGTCCTCACTGCCCCAGCTAAATCACTGCTTTAAAAAAGTGAAGTATACACTTGATTTTCTCCAAGGCTTTTCTTAAAAGAACTACCTTAGCTTTTCAGAAATGAGACAAACCCCCAAAGCTTAATTGGTGTCTATAGGGAAGCTGGTGTTTAGGATGCAAAAAGACACCAACTACAGAAATGAAAAAAAAGAGTATGACAGTACTGGCCTATTAGCTCACTAACTCATGCCAGTGTGAGCCGGTAAGGACCCTAATTGCCTTGATATAAATCCTTTCCCAAGGCAGTAAAAGTTGTAATAAGAACATACTGTGTTGAACTGAGATCTTTTTTCTTAATGTTTTTTTAAATTTACTTTCCAATTGTAACTGTGTTTACAGACAGCTGTCTGCAAAATAAATCCCATTTACTGTAACAGATTTTCTTCAAAATACTACCTCTCCTTCAAAGTACTGATTTATTGACTCTGGACTGATATGCATTTTCTTGCAGTCTACGCAGTGCGTCAAAAGTTGTCATGAGGGCTATCTTTTCAATAGGCCCCATGCTCTGAAGGGGTTCAAAAGGTTTAGTTCTGCTGTACTGAAAAGCCCTTGAAAATTTTCTGGACAAGTAGTCTTATACCAACGGAATTATGCGTTTAAAATAATGGTTTATTAAAGGCTCTACATAATTTTCTGTAAGATCTTCTAAAACTTTGTGCAACTGCAAAAATCGGTTAGAAGAAAGCATTTAGTAAGCCTGATACTGTTCTGAGTTTTGAAAAATCATGCCCTTTCGTATACTGGGAATTCATCTTCCTGAAATCTGTATGCTGCTGAAAAGAACAGAATATATTTAGCTGCCTTTTTTTCTTGCAGAAAAAAAAGGGACATCTTCAGTAAAAGCAGGTCAAAAAGAGGTTAGAAGTTACAGCTTTGGGAGGTAATTTATGCTAATTCAGACATTAGCCTGGAATTTAGTTCTTTCATATCACAAAAGTGCCCTTTAATTTCTCAGTGATATAGAGCTATCCAGAGAGGGAACAATCTTCTGTTCTCTGTTAAAGCTGTTGTCTTACAGGAAACAGAGGGCTGGTGTTAAAGTCTTGGAATTACTGCACAAATGTATGGAATAAAGTACAGAGTAAACAGTCCACCTTGCACTATATGTATTTTTAACTCTTCCAGGAGAAATTGCTGTACACTTTGAAATCTCTGTCTTAGCACATTTCCAGCTGTCTGCCAGGTGCTGATAGCGAGACTCAAAGATTTCTGGTAACGGAAATTGAACACTGTAGGCATCGTGCTGGAGTCTGAAATCAGGTTTAAAATAAAAATGAAGTAGCAGATGTGGGTTTAACTAGATTACATTATGCTTCATTAAGTTCTTCTCCTCAATAATATTTCATAGACCACTCCTCAATAGAATATGAGCCTTAAATCCAAGAGGCATTGGGGTACAATTAGCGCTCTTAGAAGGAGGAAGTAGAGTAGAGAAGATAATACCATTGGGCCAGGGAGGATTCTATTGATCCACCTAATGACTTGCCTACTCCATAAATCTTTCAGTGGTGTCATCGAGCTTGCAATTATAGAACATGATTACTTATGCTGGAGTTTCATTTCCCCTATTACATTACAGTCATAAGCAATCGTACTGAAAATCTGTGCTATTGTGCAATTCATACTGCACTACCCCAAAGAACATAAAAATATAAATTTTCTTCTCTTTAGGTAGAAAGACTGATACTAAAGTGTTAATTGTTTTCTAAGTTGTGTCTTTCTGATGCAGAACTTTAACAGGTTAGAGTTTCATGACCTGATGCATTTCTGAAACACAAAAGTAAGTTTATGCTTTTGATATAGTCTATAGACAAAATTGTAGATAGAGAACTTGGTCTTGTGGTTTCAAGTTTGCTGAAAACATTTGATATATTACAGAGCCTTACTGATTGTTATTATAACTACAAATGTGTTGACTCTTTAAAGCAAAATGCCACCTATTCCTTTGGTATGTGTAACAAAAGCAGGCAGAACTCAAGTGCTAATGATTCTTACAGAATATTAACATAGAATATCTTAAGCACGTGTGGATGGAAAGGCAGTAGGCCTTCTAGGTACCTTCTAGGTACAGACACCTCAGCTAAAGGCAGCTGGGCGCATGCTGAAGATAAGGCTCTTTTTCAGAGAAGCAAGTACTTTTCAGTGAGTTAAAACTAACTTACACCAAGGACCATTAAGTAGATGAAACTAGTCTTTGGTAATCCCAAGAATCAGAGATTCCTCCTCACATTTCCAGTCTTTGCTGAGCCATATTCAAACTATAACACTTAGGTCCTCAGTCCCAGATTTATTGAGGAGAATACACTACTAATGTCATCACTGCCATGCCAAGAGTAAAACTTGGCAAAGTCTAATGCTGTGTAAATTTTTTTAAATTATTTATTTCCTTCATATTAAAGTCTTGCATCATCCTGAAGCAGTGAAATGAACTAGATGACCAGGATAGGTCCCAACCCTATATTTCTATATATATATGTCCATTAATGTTTTTTTTATAATTTAGTAATTAGTTTACCGAATAAGCAAATTCAATATCATATCAGTCAATTAGCTGTACAGTTGTCAACCAATACCAATCAAGGATTGACATCTATCATGAGTGTTAATTTATTTTTAAATCAAAAATATTGCTGCTTGTAAATCTAATAGTTTATAGTGCTCATTCGACAAAAACATTTTGCTTCATCTCTAAATCATTACCCTACTGCTGTCTTTCTCAATAGCTTTAAGTAACAATCAATAAAAAATTGTTTCATTAATTACCATTAATGGGGCTGGATCCCCTCTCCTATGAAGACAGGCTGAGAGAGTTGGGGTTTTTGAGCCTGGAGAGAGAAGGCTCCAGGGAGAACTTATAGCGGCCTTCCAGTACCTGAAGGGGGCCTAAAAGAGAGCTGGAGAGGGACTTTTTACAAGGGCACATAGTGATAGGATGAGGGTCAATGGCTTCAAACTGGAAAAGGGTAGATTTAGATTAGATATCAGGAAGAAATTTTGCACTCTGAGGGTGGTGAGGCACTGGAACAGGTTGCCCAGAGAAGTTGTAGAAGCCTCATCCCTGGAAGTGTTCAAGACCAGGCTGGATGGCCTTTGAGCAAACTGGTCTAGTGAGAGGTGTCCCTGTCTGCCTATGGCAGGAGAGTTGGAATTTGATGATCTTCAAGGTCCCTTCCAACCTAAACCATTCCATGATTCTGTAATTCTATGAAATACCTGCTTTAGTTTTCCACTCTATAAATACTGACTTTTCTGGGAAGAGAAGTATTACGTGGAGCAACCTTTATTACTTGATTGAACTAATTTAGAAGCATCACAAAGAAAGAAAGAAAAAATAAAATTAGTTCTTGCTGAAGCAAAAATATATTTAAAAAGTTTGTTAACAATTACAGCTCTATCAAGAATTAGTAAGAAACATTTCAGGAAAAATAGGGTTAATGCTTTTCTACACAGAGATAAATCTGGATGTTCTAGTGCCTTAGATTTACTTGCATGTTTAAAGAGTGAATAGCGTATTTTCTGTTTTTTCTTTAACTGCATGAACTCATTAAAGCTTAGATAGCACCTAGTGCTTAGACTCATAATATGAACCACTGTGACTTTACTTCTCTCTCCCACTGTCTCACATCAAGCATTAGGTATATATTCTAACTACCTGGTGCTTACGCCTGTAAGAGGAACATTCCAAATTATTGTGAGTCATTTCTTTAAATGGAGAAATTATTAGACCTTGGGACTGGGCTAACAGTAGTACTCTCCTGAGCAGTTCTTAAGCACGGGTCATGGTTTCATATAAGCCAACGCTTGTTCCCAACAGGGAGTCTGGAGGTGGCTGCCCTGTTTTTGCATGTAAGAGAGTTTAATAGTGGAGACAAGATCCATTAATTGTGTTTTGGCATTTATGTCAGAAAGCGATTGTAGGCACATTTGATTTGCCAATATAAAGGTAGTCTAAGGATGAACAATTTTCAACTGGAGATTTCCTGTGCCATATCAATGCATTTTCTTGGAGTTTTTGACCTAGCTGTGCAAAAGTATCCTTTTGCATAAAATTCCTGACTGTAGTTCCTATTACTATTCCAGTTAATGTCCAAACATAGTTACTGATTTGAAAGGAATTTAGGTAGTTTCTTTTCAACTACTTTTTTTTTCCTGTCACTCTCCTTTACTCATATACTTTCTATGGAAGTAACATTTCCCTGATTTTTTTCAAAATCATGATATGACACCCTAGAACTATGTTTATCAAAGGTGTCTCATTTTGCAACTTAGGCTAGTGTATAAAAACTTACTTTTACAGGGGCACTCAGGAAAATTAAGACAAATAACTATAAGTGTGAAGTTATTGTGCATAGATTAAAGCACATGAAACCGTGTGAATTATTTCAGTTAGAGTGTTAACTTCAGGTTGTTGTTTGGTGACAGACTGGCTTCAATGGCAAACCCAGCTTAGTTTGTCCCTCTGTCATTCTCTGGCTGCTCGCTCCTGCCTCTACACAGTGCTGCCTCCTCAATTATACCAATGCTGGTTGTTGTGAGTTCAGACTATAAGCTAGATTTCTGATGTCAACAGGTTAAAAAAAATCTTTTTTTTATCTGTGATTTTTTTTATGTACATCATATCAGTTGCCTTGGGTAAAGAGGATACCACAAGTCACAGAGCTGGCATGACTGAGAAGCACCAAGTCATGTGGAGTCACCAGTTTCACTAACTCCCATTTTGTGCAGATAGTCAAATCTGATACGGAGAGACAAGGCTTCACGCATAATGTTGTGTTATCTCACCGTACAGGTTACTAGTAGAGTCCAAACTCCCTTGGCCTACAGACCCGAGTCTCTCTACGGCTGTCATCTGAGTGCACAGAGGGGCTTTTCAGGAAGGGAGAACTGTCTCAGACCTGAACTCTGCTACTCCAGACACAGGCATCTGTCTTCTGGTTGTGAAAATCAAATCTTGCAGTCAAGTGTGCTCTCCCTGTCGGTACAGTCAGGACTAAGGTGGTGAGGGAGAGGAAGAGGGTGTCCTCCCAAAAGCCGTGTTACTAGGACAGGTGGGTGCTGAATGCTGCTGGAGAGGCATGATGTAAAGACACGGCCTCTTCATTTGATTTCCGCTATGTTCCAGGAAAATGGGTTTACATCTTCATAGGAAATAAGCAACAGGAAAGAAACCCATACTTCCTTATCAGTTTCTCTTCGTCTTGTGAAAAGCCCAGACAAAACTTGAATATGGCTAACTTGCCAGATGCAAAAAAGGTCAACAATATTTTTTTCAATAAGAAATCACTGTGTACTACATTATTTTTATCTGCTAAAGTTAGCTTGTTGGTTTTTGTGCATTACACATTGCAGAATGCATCTTTTGGTATAAGGACAAAAGCACAGCCAAGCTGCAGATGTTATTGATAAATCCAGCCCACATTACAGTGTTCCTGCTAGCTTAATAATAGCCTAAAAAGTTAATTTAACATTTAATTACTGGGAGGATCATAGAAAGAAAATAGTAATTCTTAAAAATATATGAAGTCTAGTGTATAAATGTGTATTGAAAAGATTAGAAAAGGTTAATGGCAAGAGAAAATGATCAGATACATGGTAATATTAGTGTTAGGGTTTACAGAGCAGAAACATTGTCTTATAGCAGGCAGAGGAAACACTCAAGGGAAAAAAATATTGTTTTAATATGAGAACAAGAAGCAGAGAAGAGAAACTTAAAGGCAATTCAAGCTTGTAAGCTAACTGAATTTAACAGGAAGTAGGGAAGAAATAATATCTATTTCAGTTGCCTGCAACAGAAGCTGGTTATAAAATAGAAAATGACACTGTCAGAAGCCGTCGTCTCAAAAATCAGATATATCTGAAATAAATTGATGTCCCAGATTATAGCATGAGAACTTCAGGTATTAACTTAAAAACTTCTGTCATATTCTCTTTCTGCGGTGTTACAAACACCATTTAGAAAACAGTCAGGCACAGGAGCTAAGTTGGTTAAAGTATGTGTGTGAAAAATCTAGAAGGTCATTAAAAACAGAATTTTTGACACTTCTTGCAGAATAATTGTGGACAAGATCTTTGTGTATTACCTACATTACACTCAACCATGTGAATATTAAGGTAAATACTTTTAAATAGCATTAATATGCTCTTTCAAACCCCTACTGAATTAATTTTATTGTCTAATATAATGAAAGCTCAAACAGATTCAGACAAATGTTATAACCACTATTTATTTTAATTTAAATTTATATATATGTATATAAATGTTTATTTTCTTCTGTTTTTAAAATCTTGCCAAATTCAAAGTTAAAGTTTATCTGACATTTACTACTACTGAAGAAATACCCATGCACTGACTTGTATCTATTTCAGCATAGAGGCGCTCCTATACATACATGCAGTTGTGAGTATAAAACCATATAACAAACCTTAAAAAGAATATTTTGAGTAGAAGACTCTTTTTACTTTGCCAGTGGTTGGCTTGCTTTCTTTTAAAACTGTTAAAACTCTGAAGACGTTATTTTAAAAACTTTCCAGTGCTTTTCTCATATGTTGACCCATTTGAAAATATCTTGACAAGGACTTGAGAGACAAACACTGAATGCTGCTGGTCTGTGCATGGGACTGACTGTATTAAAATTCTTATGTTGCGTGGATTGTTTCCACTTGATACAATATTTTCCCCTTAAATATCGGTTTATAATTGATGTCTCAGATGTCTACCCTCTTGCCCTTGACTGAACCTGTAAGCAGATGGTTCAAATAGCTCAGAAAATGCTGGGTCATTTAAAAAAACGGCCAGACTGCTGAGTTCCTTGGCACAGTGCCGTGTGGCATCAATGACTGCTTAGAAAGGAAGCTGATTTGGTCATTTTCCATAGCTTTTAAAGATGAATATGCAATGTGGCTTACTCTCTCCTTTATTATTTTGGCAGAATTGTGTACACTTCAAGATCGGCGTCTTTACCAAATGTGCGTATCACTTTCCTTTTTCCAGTAGTGTTAAACTGACGACAGATCTTGAACAGAACAGATCTTAGACAGCCAGATCTGGAGTAGAGAGTTTTTACCTTGCATGTGCTTGGTGGTACTATTGAGAAGAGCATAAACCTGCTGAGCACCAGACATGGAATTGTTTGCACTGGCATGGTGGTGTCTATAGTCCAGTCACGAGCACAGGCCTCAGAGAGACGGCTGGATTTATGTTTTGGCTCTGAACTTTTCTGTGGCCTCAGAATAAGTTGCTTCATTCCTTTCACAGTTTCTGTTCCTGTAAATAATGAGGGACGCCAGGGATTGTGGAGCTTCATGCTTTGGTGTCCTACAGCTCTGGGGCAATAAGCTGCACAAACCCACAGATCTTGGTGCCAGATTTAGCACCCTCAGTGTCTTGTCTTGAATCCAAACCTGGCTCTCTGCTCTGCCACATGATGCCTGAAGCTGTGATGCTGTCTTCCCTGGCACCAGAAGTCTGAGCTGGCCCACCCCTACCAGGTGCAGTTCACAAGGGAACTGGTCTAGAGCTGCAGGCACCCAGCAATTGCAGGCAGCCAGCAATCACTGATTAAAATATTCTCTTTTCTCAATCTTATGACAGGAGATAACTGCTGCGAAAAAAGGAAGATACACATTTGGTTTTATAGCTTAAAAGATGTGGGGGCTTACTTCATTTGAGAAATATTCTATTTCAGTATTGCCAAGCATGGGATTTGGTTTTAAATATCCATCTTGGAATAAGCTTGGAAAAGACTGATTTCAATCCAGTTTTGATAGAAAAAAAATTACTCCATTTCATATTTTGGCCATTTCTATCTAACTAGTTTACTTCTCCTGACTATGCGAAAGTTTCAAGGTGATGATAAGAATTCTAGACAGATGTTTACCCTCCTAATTTTCCTTAAACTAAGCTTCCATGAGCTGCAAGTTGGCTGAGCTTTTTTTGTTTTAAGTAGAATTAAACAGACACAGGTATTGAAATTGCTTTCTCAGGCTAATTTGCAGACTATTCACTTCCTCAATCTTTATAAGAGCTCTTGATCTTTTAATGGCACTCTTTTTTCTTAGTAGCAGTGGAAAAGGAGAAAGAGAAAGGAGATTGGGCTTTGGTGTTATTCAGTGCCATAACTGTTTTCTGTACTTGGCAGTCAGCAAGCGACACTCATCTGTTATTTAAAAGAAATGCTCTTTTGATAAATGGTACCAGTGTAACATTGGAGAGAGCTGCTGAAGTGGTAGTATACACTTCTACTTCAGATTAGGTTGATGAACAGGAGAATCTGTAAAGCCTGTACTTTTGTAACTTAAGTGCTAGCTGTGTCCAGCTTTTCCTTTGGCAGTTTTCCATTTTTTGTACAGTTTGATACTGAAGGTGGGCTCCAGCAGATGGCTGTGGGTCAGGTAGATGTGTCTTCAGAAACATTAAGAAAGTCTCAACCCAAAGCAAAACGAAAATGATTGGTTTTGGAAGGTGATTCCTTTTTTGTTAGCTTTTAATAGCTGTTGCTGCAAGATCATCAAGATTCTTAGCACGAATAAGCATAAAAAAATTAACACCAATCTGTTTATCCTAAATCGTTTATCTTTAAAAAGAAATGATGGGTGTATTCAATTGAAGTGTATTTTAAAAGGAATAATTTATATTTATTATCTGAATTAATTTGCTTAGCCTGACAATCTAACCTCTAGAAATGTAATTCTGAGACTTTTAATAGCAAAGGAACAATTAGATTCCCATCTCAAATATCTAGACTTTATTGCTGTTGATTATCAAGTCTGTGTTCATGAATTTATGTAAATATTGCGCAGGTAACTAGATTTTCTACTGACTGGCACCACCAGTAAATAGTTTGGTGGGAAAATCTGCTAAAATATATCAGCCTTTGCATTAAATGGACTCTTTCAGCCTACAACTCTGCCCATGAAAATTTCTTGACATATTTCACATATGTCAATCATAGGCACAAGTGAGGAAAAGCGAAATGCATGAAGAGAGTCCCATCAGTACATGTCATGTTTCTATAAAAATTCCTGTAGAGTTTGAACTAGCCAGCCCAGAACTAGATAAGCCACCTGAACACTCCAGATTGTCCGTACAATAAGTTTTAACGTATTCTGCAGAAAATGAAGCTGTTTTGAATGAGTAGGAATCATCACAAGTTTATTGCTTGAATGTCTAAGCAGATCTTCTGAGTTGTTTTTGTTGTATTGTGGGTAAATATATAACATAAAACAAATATTTAGTACAAATATTTTATTTCATGCTCCCTTTGCTTCTGGCTGATTACTGCAAATCAGATTTCATGCTAACCTACGCAAGCAGTTCACTGTTAGGATCTTGGTGACAAACAGAGATTATGGACTATGCGAGGTATCATTTTTCTGTTATTTTTACTAGTTTTAAAGTACTCATTTTCCCCAGTCTCAAATATAGTGTGATTTTTCAAAGAACTGTAGAGCTTTCGATATAACAAAATTGAATCCATGTCTGTGTGCTGCAGCAGATGGGAGAACTTTTGTAAAACAACAAAAAAATCATTCTTCTGTTCTTATTAGCTTTTTACACTGTAGGTACCATGAATTTTTTCAGGCAGGTTGTGGTGCTCTAGTGCAGTGATCATGAAGTGCATGCCAAAGTGTCTGATATTTTGAGCAGGAAGAACGTGGGGTGATTGAGATTACTTGGGTTTTTATTAAGTCTTCATATTAAAGATATGAACTGAAATTGTGAATTATTTTTATGAGCTACGAATGCTGAATTAAAAAAGGAAAACCTTAGCTAGAAAAAATCTTTGCTAAAGTCTATTTCTTCTGCATACAATAAATTCATAGACTGTCTACTTGCCAAAAGGCCTTTCCAATGTCTTCCAGGAAAAGAAATAGAGAAAAATATGCTAATGTGGTTGCCTACATATTCCCTATCTCCCACAGCTTCCAAATAGCAGTATCTTAAAATGCAGAATGATAAAATAAATGTGATGCTACAGAACCAACTCAGAAAAACACTTGAGTGAATGTTTAAAATAAAAAGTGCTTCCAGTAAATTTTTCATGCCAGAGGTGATTTCTTTTATTTGGTTTACTGATATCTGGCATTTTAGTGCCTCATTTTTCATTAAAGAATACCAGAAAGCTGTATAAACATTATCTAAATTCTCATACAGAATAATCCTGTGAAGAATGTTATGTTAGAAATAGGAAAATAGTATCATTTAAGGTGAAGGACTTGCCCAAGTTTACATTGTGTTTTAGAAGCAAAGGAAGGAACATTTCCCAGGAACTGTCATTCCTGTTCAACATTTTTGATATATAATAACTGAATACATGTCAAAATGTGATATGGCACCTTTTTTTTGTGCTTTGTACGTATATGGATCATCTCCTGTATAAGATAGGATACACTTGGAAGCTTTAATGATTACCTACAAAGTTTTAGGCATGACTAGATGATTCATTCCCACCTGTTTTCTTGAACCAAATCTCTGTAAGTTTCTCTTCATTATCCTTTGAAGTGAGACATTTTCTGTTGTCCTACCTCCTAATGAATCCTGCGACTTCAAGTCTTTTCACTCTCCATGAATGTGTTGGGGTTTTTCTAATTTCTGCTTTTTGTGTATTGATTACTTAATGATAAATCAAACCAGACTTTTTAAAAGGCAGCATTAAGAGTTCTTGTAATTTTTACTGCGTGCATCTGCACCATAATATCATGGAACAATATATTCGTCTCTCTCCTCTGTGAATCTCAGTCAAATGCATTATTACAAAACTCACTAAAGTATTTGGAGTGTGGGAAGCACATCCTTAAACCCAGCGGATTCAGCAACTGACAAGAATGAAATATTTAAAACGTGAAGAAGGTTGTAAAGCTTTGCTTTTGGTTATTACTTTACCAATTACTTATTGATCCTGTCTTCTCTTGGATGTGTTGTATACTAATTGCTGACAACAAAAAGGAAATATTTGCTTGATTGAGATACAGATTTACTGAAAGGACTCTGGAGATTTTAGATTCTTCTCTTTTTCTTTCTCCCATTAAATCCTTTCAGTTTGGTATGGCACTAGTGTATAAAGCTGTTACGATTGTCTGCGCAGCCCCCCAGCTCTGTTGGAACTAGTCCAGATGGGCATTTGTCCAGAAGTTAATCAAATAGTAAGATCTGTTAGTTAAGATTTCATGTAAATATGTCCATATTTCTCATCTAGTTCAACAGCAGAACTCCTTCTCCAGCTATGATACTCATTGGTTCAACTGATAGTGTAAAAAGATGCTTGTGTCTCATCAATTCCACCTGCCAACACACATCCCCTCTACTCTTACACTTGGATTACAAACTCTCTGGGACAGAAGACATTTTTTCCCCTGGATTTCTACCATGCTTAGCACAGTGGCACACTGGTTTACTTTTTGGATTCTTAAGCTGAAAAAAACCCCAAACTTCTGTAAAGTTACCATGGTCTTGAGAATAGACAGTCAAGAAATGTTGTTGTGCAGGTTCTTATTTCATGGTCAGCTTTCTGCAAGCCAGGCACTAAAGGTTAGCTTCACAAAATGAAAAGCAATTTAAACTCTTTGTTCTATAGCAAATACTTTTCGTTTTAAAGTTAGAATGCTCAGCACAGTAGGTATTATCTCTTACTACGGTATTTCAACAACAAAAGTGCAAAAAGGAAGTAGAGTATTATAGCTCAGACATGCATGACTAAAGTGGATTCTACAGTGCTCTATTAGCTGCTTACAGTCTCTACACCTGCAGGGAAGAGAATGGGATTCACAGCCCATAGTCTGTGTGTAAAAAGATGATTGCTTTTATACAATGACCATATAATTTAAAATGCAAAAAGACATTGTTGCCACTTTTTTAGCTGCTAGGGACTGACGTGACAATTAGTAGCTTATGCAGTCAGTCAGAAAGGAAATGAATCCAGGTATCATACCTCGTAGGAAATGACAAGAACTTCTAATTTAATAAGAATAAGGTAGAGATCAACGTGGGCAGTAAGGGAATGAAAACCTTTCTGAATGAAAATGGCAATGAATGCTGTGCTTTGTGCTTTGAGCAACTCGGGTCTGTAGCTATTTGTTACACATGCTTGTGAGCATAGTTTCACCGAGTCGGTTGACATCTTGCAGGGAGGCTTCTCAAGCATGAGAACAGGCCATCTGGTTTTTGAATCTTGAAAGGCCTTGGTGGCAATGTTAGATGTGGGCAGCACTATTGCATTTTTGCCAGACCAATGAATTGCACCAGTGGTGCATGGGATGTGTATTTTGTATGGAGTTTCACAGCTCCCTTCTGTGTGTACATCTCTGGCCAGGGTCTGACTTTGGAGGGAAACTGGAACGTGCATAGGCAGCTGTAGCATGTTTCACTATGTCATGAACTGCCGGAGACCAAGATTCAAGGAGCACTGTGAGCTCTACCTTTATGAAACACCGAGACAGACATACTCTCTTGGATATGTCTCATGGATTTTGGAGCTTGAAACCCCATCTAGTTCATTTCAGGAACACAGATACTATTTTTGGTGAGTATCATGGAGCTTCAGTATTCTCTGGAGTCTAAGATGAATGTTTCATAGAAACTTGAAGCACAAAAAACACAATATTGTTGTAGTATGTGCTGCAACACCACACAGAAAATATGTCAACATACAGCATGTAGGAGTACAATGCATTTCCATTACAAATTCTTAATTTCAAGAATATCTAAAGAATATTTCACCCTGAAATATGACAGGCAAAATCTCTAATTTTAAAAACAGCCAAAATATTTTTTTATACTCACAGCACAGTAGTCCAGTCAAATCAAACTTCCATTTTTGTAATTGCGTAAACGGTCCAACAGTCTATTATAAGAATTGTTTCATTATTACCTCATTTATCTCATGTTAGAAATTTATGCAAGGAATTTCATTATGTGCTAATGCAAGAGAGAATAATTCTTGATTGTTGGTGTTAACCTTCCCCAATTATTTTCATTCCTGTTTATGTTTATTGGGAAATACTGAACACACAAGAAAAACAAAAATCTAATAGAACCAAGAAATTATTACCTCATATATAGAGAAGTATATGACACTTGCACAATGAATCTGATTTATAGTAGATACTTTTGGCAGCCCGCCTTCTATTTATTAAGACTGATTGACTCCAAAAAGAAGTACAAATGAAAAGCAACAACATAAACATGAAAAATACCCAGGGCGAACTTTTAATATTAAAAGGTAATCTTTAAACACACTCTTAATCAGCTGTTTTACATAATGTTTGTATCAATATTCAAGGTAGACCGTGCTTCGTTTATCCACATTTAAATTAAGACATAGAAAAAAGTAAGAAGGCAACTTTCATTTTTGAAGTTATGAGGAAACCCAAATATAAAGATTTGTAGTGACCAGTGCTAAGAGTTGCAAATCAGCAAACCTTTTCCCTTGTGTTTGTGGTTAGTAAGATTGCTCTGACAAATATCTAACATAATGTCAGTGTAGTAAGAGTGGTGTGGCTTTACATTTAAAAGACACCACATTCCAGTCCTAGTTAGGTTTTATCCTGCTCTTAGTGAAATCAGAAGAAATACCTGAGATGGCCTTAGTCAGGCAGGCTGATCCTATACATATAGGCTGGATCCTGTAAAGACATCACAGAAAAGTCTTAGGCAGACTTTATATCCAGATTTAGCCTCAGTTTAACTTCGAAGGGTTAAATTCCTACACCCATTGTGCCTTCTGGCTGCATGCAGGCCTGAGGGGTTCTGCAGGCAGCACTCTTCCTTTGCAGTCCAAGAGCTGTCTCAGCACAAACCTCTAGGCTCCATCTCAGATCAGTCCCAATTCTGTTTTGTTTCATGTTCTGCCTTGTTCCCCTGAAGATGCCGAAATGCGTATGCTCTGAGCAGAATTAGCAAACAATGACAGGGCTGACCAGTTAAAGCATGTATGTTTGTTTGTGGTCTTTCTTTTTGAGACAGATCTGCTAGAAATGTATGCTGATGACTAGAGCATATGCCTAAGAAACTGGAGGTCTCAACTGGAAGCATGAAGGATCAATTTTTGTTCCCCCTAATGCTTCCTGATGATGTAAGTACAGGTTAGACAGCGGGTCTAGAGTAAAGAGAGAGAGTGTCCTGCTTCCTTTCTTTTTTTTTCCCAACCAATACCAATTTAATGAAAAATGCATGTATAATCCTAGAACCAGGAACAAAAGCTGAAGAGCTCCGCTTTCTGTGGTGTGACTTCAGCCTTTCATTTATTCCTAGATTTTTCTCTCTCACAGTCTCACCTCCTTATGGATCTTGTGATTCAATTCTGTACAGCCGCACAGTTGCATCAGAAGGAAGAAAGGAGGATTCATCCTTTCAACTTGGTCTAGACCCTAGCAATTAGAGTGCTTTCCAGATCAGAAAAGTTTTCCATTTAGGTTTAGGATGAGGTGTATTTAAGCCAAAGAACACAGTAAATGAAAGTGTCTTACTTTTCATGTGTGCTCCTCGAAACAAGCAGTAGCTTTCTGTCCCAGCTGTGTTCTTAAAAAATGAAGAGACAAAACAGTGATTCCATTCTTTCACAGGATAAGATGTAAAGAATGAAAACTATGGAGTTTGCCAGGTAGACCTACCTAATTTTTGGACGTAACAGCAGGAGAGGAGTGGAATTTCACACACATCCCAGTGCTCTGAGTTTTTACTTAGAAACACCAAAGTACTTTCTTTGATCTGACTCTAGTGGAAATGATGAACTTTTTGAAAATTGTTGGCATGGAACTGCACGGTTCCTTAGAAAATTTAAAGCTCATGAAGAGAAAAACAAAATAAATCCCTTGTGTCTCTTGAAAAATCCCTAGTATATTCATGACATGAAAATTTTTAAGCAATTTATTAAAAATCAATTATGTAATTTCTAATTTAAACTTATACAAGATTTATTTAAAAGCAAGGCAAAATCTGCCAGAAAATTTTAGTCCTTCATAGAAAAAGGTGAAATGTTGCATACGCTCCTTGCCATTTGGACAGTTTATTAACATGGGGCTCATACACAATTATGAATATAGATAGTTTTTCACTCCACCCATGCCCCAAGCTGCCCAGCAGTAAGAAAACTTAACTGACAGCTAGTAAGTGAGTTAGCTCTGCCCGCTGTGAGCCCAGGCTAAGCCTTCCTCAGCAGTAACCGTATTAGCTTGGGCTTGGCATTTAGCTTAGCACTGGCCATAATACAGCTTCTGGAGCACAGCTGGCTCATCAGGAAGGCAGAGCAAACCATGACAACATGGGAACCTTGCCTGAGACAGGTTTGTCGTGAAACTACACCTTTAGTGACTATATTACAATGGGGCATGCCTTCTCATATTCTGAACATTTTATTTTATAGTAACCTGTGAAATGACAAACATACGATTTGCATAAATTAAATTAGTTCAAATTGCATTTTAGTGAGTCTTGATTGACATAGGCAGCAGTAATTAATCATGGTGGGGCAATAATGGCTTTGGAGTTACTCACCTGCAAAATCTGTCTTCAGGAGATAGTGTTATAGTTATTATCTGAACTCAGTGTCTCTTTTCAGAAGCAGAAAGTTCATTATCTTACAATTTATTTTAATTTCTATTTCACAGAGAATACAATAAAGCAATGACAAATTAGCTTTGATCTCACAGAAGCCAAAACAAAGGAAACAATCTTTATCTGTTCTGCAATGTCTCCCTTAATGACCAGTTTTCTCCATTGCAAATTCTGTTTTGCTTTCTAGTTCTTTCCTACTGCAGAGACATCTAATACTGATTTTTATTCTGTTGAGTTATAAACCTGCAGCTTTACATGAATTATTTGCCTTTATGCATGTATTTTTCCAAAATAAAATGGTGTTCTGGATGTGTTTTAACATTACTACTGCATGAAAGAAACACATTATAATCTGTTCCAACAAAAAAAAAAAAAAGTGGCTTGAGTTAATAACAATATATATTGCTTACATTACTTCCTGCAATGAACATTAAAATTTTGCTATATTCTAACCTTTTTTGCCGTTTGGTTGAAAATCAATGAAAAGGCAAGTCGTATCTATAGATAACTCTGACACCTTTTACGAGAACCAAACCTAGTTCAGTTCCTGTGCTGTCCAATAAAGGGCAAGACAATATCTAGATTTGAAGAACTGAATGTTCCTGCTTCCACTACTGGTACATGTCTGCCTGGTCTTGAAATGCAAGGTAGTGAGAAAGTGTTTTTGTAAATTGAGACTGTGTGTCATCAACATGAATGTCATGCATTGGATGATGATCTTTCATCCGCAACCATTATGGGTACACTTCAAAATTTTCATGAGTGCATAATCTCCAAACAAGAAAAAAACAGTTATTAGCTCTTATCACAATAATATTATTAATCTTAACAGTTTGTGGGAAAGCATTGCCTCTGTCAAAAGGAGAAATGCAAGCCCTGTTAAGGTTCCCAGGGAGGCCAGTTACAAGGGCTGTCAGTTATATTAACATCACAATTTACAATACCAGAAAACACAATATTTCAGCCTGCGTATTCAACTAAATATATGCTGGAATGCCAGACTAAAAAATAATAATTAAAAAAATAATTTGGTTGATGTTTCAACAAAAACTAGTCTTGCTGAATTCTCTGACAAGAAAAAAAATATTATGCCTCTTAGACATATTCCTAGATACAAGAGCCCCTCAAACACTGTTGCCATCTCTCCTGCTGCAGCACCAGTCACTGGAACAAGAAATAGGTGCTTTCCAACTCCATGAGCTAAAGTAAGCAAAGGTTCTCCCACCTGTGGTGAGGCAGCCAGTCAGCAAGTGATCGACCAGTCATCAACACAAACTGTGTCTGGTCTCTCCTGCTGGCTGGTTAGAGCAGGAAAGGACCAGCAGCAAGGTCAGAAGTGGTATGTGTGCTCTTATTGATGCAGCTCAGGAGACTGTTGTGCCCAGGTAGCAACTCTGTAGGTGAATGGAATACAAGCATCTCATGGAGGGAAGGATAACGTGAGCCACTGAGCAGAGTTTGATTACAATCAGAGATGGTGACTCCAATAAATTCGCTGAAGTGGAAGAAGAGGTTAACGAGCAGAGACAGAGCGTGAGGAAGGGTGAGAGGAGGCTTTCTTCTGAACAGTAGCAGAAAGATGCTCTTCTTCCAGCACTTGCTCAAAGTAGTACTTAGGCAATGACCAGCAGGCTCCTGTATATTTTCCAGTGTGATCCCTGAACACTGCTGCAAACATATGATTAATTGCTTGATTATAGAATACAGACCAGTAAAGTCTGAAACCAGTTAATATTCAGGTTTTAACTATGTAATTATGAGAAACGCTGCTGCTTACACGTGTTCACTCTACAGCTATAGAAGCAGATATTTTGTGTATACCCAAAGAGATTGAACCTAGTCCCTCTGCCACAGCTTCATGTCAAGAAATTTACAAAACATTGCTGACCTCAGCAGATAATCCTGCCTGCACAGTGAAACTTGTGAAACTGAAGTTAATTTTAACTGTAGCTATTTATGCAATAATTTCTGTCAGAGATGCTGATCTGTGTTGAGGGGGGCATGCATATTTTTCAAAAATTGTGTGTCCTTCTCAGCATACTGATGAAAAGTAGTGGTCTTTCACTTGATAATAATTTGCATGTAGAAATTTTTGCTGCGGGATGCTATTGAATCCTCAAAGCCAGGGTTCAAGCATCTGCTGGAGGTAACAACTGTACAGCAGAGTCAGCAGAAAGGAGCATGCACTGAGTATCAGGTACTCCAGTTCACAGCTGAGCACACAAGCTGGCATCACCAATGAAGGTGGATTTGCATTAGGACAATCTTAGTAATCTTAGAAGAGTACAGACATACATCCTTTCTGCCAGACCTGCTGCAGAAGCAGAAATCTGTGTCAGAAGGATGATAAGGAAAAGCTGAAGAGGTGATTCAAAGCCCATGTAAGAGTCTGCTTATAACAAAACTACAAAATAATCCTTGTCTTTGTGATTTAAGCAGATATCTAGCTATTAAGAATTTGAATGAGGTCTTCAATGAGCAGCATTTTATACCACATTTAGCTACTCTGAAGTCTGGACATTGTTAGGGAAGGAACAATTGACCGGATGAGACACAGTCCTGATCCTTTAAAATATTATATTATTGACCCAATTATTTATCATACTGGAAGTCATTTGAGTTCAGAGCACTTTGCGAGCATACTAGGCTTCCATAGTCATTTTTCTTTCTTTTTTGGTTACGTTAATAGTATCTGATACAATAAATTTGTAGCTTGTAAATTAGACTTGAGGCACAGCTTTAATGGGTGCTAAAGCTCTTGCAGTGGAAGTACAGCAGTGGTCTTATATTTGCACAATACTGCAAAATCTTCATTCAGGTGGAAACAGCCCGATTTTCTACCCCTGCTGATTTTCTAGTTAATGCAAGCAGACCTATGCTGGTCTGACTTTGCATTCATCTGCTGGCCCAAAGAAAGGTTGCATCTTTTTACAGAAACTCATATAAATCAAAGGCACTTCTTCTGTCTGATTATAAGCCTTTTGCAAGAAAGACAGACTTAAGTTTGATTCAAGATTCCGCATAGAAATATATATACCTGTCTACAGTAATACCTGCATGTTTTTTCTAATGGCGCCTGCTTTTCTTGGTGAGAGAGACACAGCTTTGTGTCAGGAGCACCGCTGTGTCACATGCACGTAACAGGTTTTTACCATCTAACTGTGAGGCTGTAAATCTGTTTGGATCTAAACATGGCGTATCTCAGTTAGGATCAAATCATCAATCACCTTCCATGCAGCAACTGTGAATTATTTTTGGTTTCTTGACAAAGAACATGAATATCTCATTTTGGGCATAAAAGGATATAAGAATGGACCCAGGTATCCCTTTCTGTGTGATGACGCAAGCAATGATTTTTATTGCAACTTAAAAATTTAATCCTAAAATGATTTATTTTTATTTTATCTTTAATAGAAAGGACATATTATCACATTAGTGCAAGATAAATAAGGAAGTGATGATTTTTTAAGCTCTTCAAACTTTGGTTGTTGAGCCCTCTCTTAAAGGGTATTTCAACACCTTTCTAAAGGCAGTTGTATTAGAAATGACATTACCTCAAATGGAGGGTTATAATCTTATGAAATTGCTCCAAAGGAAATATTATTATATTCATGCCAAAGTTAGAAGAGATCTTTTGTTGGTGAAAGTCAGTGGAGTGATATGGAAATTAGAAGTATGAAATTGAATTACTCCTTACAATTTCTTGTAAACCTTTTTAAAATGTCAAATTTTCCATAGTTTTTTGTTCTACAGGACTGAACTTTGCTAACATGTTACTTTCTGTGGGGACAATAGGAGAACTCCTAGTATGTATACTGCAGATTAAAGTTAAGGTTACTTTCATATTAGGTAAGCAGGAGAAGAATTAACCAGAACAACAATTTAGGATATAAATACAAGAAAACCATTCCATAAACAGGATCAAGGATTGCCGTCTCCTGTAATGACTGGGGATAAAGGTCAGTATGAAAGAAAGTTGTTGTGAATTAAGGTCATTTTACCTATAGCAGGGAACAGAACTAAGACTATCCCAAATGGAAAACAAGAGATAGGAATGCATTCTCTAAATGTCCAGGCTTTCACTTTGCAGGCAAACATAAGCAATGTATGCAGCTATTAAATTGTTCTCAATGTATTTTTTTTCTTATGAGTTGAATTTCTGCCTTTCTTGGCAGAATTGATAACAGCAAAGATCTTAAAATAATAAGTCAGAATCCAAGAACAGGCTAAAAAACATGAGAGTTTCCTTAAAATAGTGAGTATTTTGTGGTTTTGTTTTTTGTTTGGTTTTGGCTTGGGATATTCACATTTGGGGTTTTCTTCATAATACTTTCAGGATTTCAGGCTTTTCTCTAATATTAGAAACTTATCTTTCCACTTCAAAACATGTTTCTTTCTAATACTCCCACGCCTCCCAGACCTGGAGACTCAATAGAACCATCAAACTTCATGAGACTGAGTAGTGACAGCCCTTGTACACAAAACAACATGCAGGTGCTGTGAGTTATTAAAATTCCATTTCCTGTTTCCCCTACATTTCTCCGTCAAAAAGCGTCTTCTCTGATAGAGCTATAAATTCCACGTCCTACATTACCAAAGCTCACTTCAAACAGTAAAACTAATTTAAGTAGAGTTTCTTTGTATAAAACCTGTTTGTAATGAAGTGGTTTGTGCCTACTATGGCTCAAATGCATCAAGAAAACCTCTTTATAGATTGTTGGAATATGGGCTGATGCATACACTGCAAAGATGTTGCTGTAGTTGTAAAAGCTGGATGCAATGGAAAATCTCTGACCACTGAACAGAGAGAATATTTACTCTGTACTTCATGTTGTACTGCTGTCAGATATATTGTTAAGCAAAATAAAAAATGGAAAATTCAGCCAAGTCCAGAAGTCTTAGGAAAAAAAAAGCAGAGATCAAACTGCAGTGCTTTAAATTAGATTTGCTTTTTCTTTTCCTTCAGTCTATTTTAAAGCTTATGTATGTTGAGCTTTGAGGGTAGTGCATTCTCTGAATGATAGAAACAAAAATATTTTAACAGTCAAAATTCCTTACCACAAATGTAGATGAATTTTTTTGGCCTCTTTTCTATATTCATTTTGACAGCCACCAGCATTCTCTACTTCTTTGGCAGGGATGAAATGATTAATTGTACAGAAAGCTCTTTGCTGGGTGCCATTACAGAGGGAGTTATTTCTGAGGCAAGAAGAGACATTTACAAAGTTGTCCTTTGTATGATTCCTCCAAGGACATTTCAGACAGATGGTAAATATCCTGAACTGTTTATCAATGTGTGCCCATTGTAAAACCAGCACGAAGTGACCAAAATGCAGCAAGATAAGACAAGCAATTCTACAGAATCTCAGGTCTTCAATTTCTCTCCTCAAACCTCAATTCCTAGTCTTCTTTCAAGACTGCTAACAAATACCATTTCCATACATGTTTCTCTCCCCAAAATTAAACATCAGTCCCTATATTCCT
The DNA here is from genome assembly GCA_017639485.1 of Pluvialis apricaria. Lineage (NCBI taxonomy): Eukaryota > Metazoa > Chordata > Aves > Charadriiformes > Charadriidae > Pluvialis > Pluvialis apricaria. The sequence continues at coordinate 104,181,511 of CM030009.1, forward strand.
ATTCCAAGTTTCCTGGAACAAGACCACTTCCTTCAACACATGCACTTTGATGAGGCTGTCTGAATTTATATTAGTCTATCTGAATTTTTGTCAGACAGATTCTTCTTTCGCGAGTCCTGGAGGAATCACTGAGAACATTCAGTACCCACTCATTTTAGGTACCCACCTATACATGGTCTGTAGCAGCCCCGAGTGACAATTACAGAAGAATGCCTTAGAGATATAGGAAGAAGAACAAGACACAGGACTATATGGAGAATGTAGCTACCAATTTTTAGCAAATCTTCACTGAGCATGTGTGCAAAATTCTTCTTCAGAGAATTATAGCTAGATCAGACTTTGCTGGATATTAACGGAACAGGTAAAAAAGTATGCTGCTGAAGACTCCTTTTCCCACTTTCCCGCTGTCAAAGTCCAATGTCAAACTAGGGCTTCTTGAAGAAAATTCTGTTTGAAGGTTTTAACCTAGAGCAATGTTTTATTCCCTATCACATTCTTGAATATGGCTAGTGTGGTTGAAACTTAAGAAAAAAAAGATCAGGGGAGATAACCATCCTCCACAGATATCTTCTGCATTGTTTTGATGTTTGAAAATGTAACTGAATACATTGAAACAATAGACAATAGGTAAGACAGATAAAGGGAAACCTGCTGGTTGTTGTACTGAAAAAATATGAAAACAGCAATGGCCTGTGCAGGACACACTGGTGACAAACAGCAGCACTTTGTCTGCTGGAGGTGGCTTGGCTGTCAACATACTTCTTTATTAACCATATAACTCAGTCTTATTTACATCCTGCTCTGTATCTCTGCATAACATTCCTTTTTTAGAAACTTGCACACACAGAGTTAATAACCATTTCTTTTCCATTAGGTCTTCTCAAGCCTTTTAAAAATCTGTGAAAAAAACCTGCCCAAACCAACCATTCAATACATGCAGTTAAAAGCGATGGAGTGCCTATAGTTTTATGTAAACAAAAAAAAAACAGAAAAAGGAATTAGATGGTCAAATTTAATTTATTTATGGATAATAGAAGCATTGGCCCCAAAAGATCATTGAATTGAACTTAACCTCTATGCAGGATTAGCTATATTTATATCATTCTCACCAGATGTTTCTCTGATCTGTTCTCAAAGACCTCCAGTACTGGAAACATTTCACTTTCCTCACTGTTCCAGTGGTTCAATATTGCTGTTGTTTAAAATTTCTCCTAAAATTTAATCTCAACCTCTCTTACTGCAAATTAAGCCTATTGCTTCTTCTGTAATTCACCACCAATGTGCGAAAGGAGTCACTTCCTTCCTCAGTATCCCAGTCTTTCACATACGTGACGACTATTATCTCTCTCAAAGCTTTTCTTCTGTGGCCTAAATAATTCCGATTTGTTCACTCTTTCCTCACAGTTTTTATTTTCTAGACCTCTGGTCATACTCATTGCTCTACTAAAGATTCTTTTCAGAAGGTCCAATTCCTTGAAACACCTTTGCCAAAACTGGAAACACTATGCCAGCTGGAGCTTTTCCATTTCTGGGTAGAGCAGACTTCACAGGTCTGACAAGCTGCAGTTCTTTTTATGTAATCCCACATGGTCTGTGCATTTTTTCCAACAGTGAAAAATATTTCACAACAAGGCAAAAGTTGAAACGTTAATGTTCAGCTTCATGACATGCAGTACTCTTTAGTTCCACCAAACACCCTCTTGCTCACCTTCCTGTCTTTGTGTCACTGATAATTCTTGCCCTGGTTCCTGTATGACTCACTCCCAGTGTTCCTCAGGCTGCACCAGTCCAAGCTCAACAGGGTATTGGGGTATCAGTACAACAGACTGTTTCCAGATTCCTATCAGCTCCCCTAAAATTTTTCCCTCCCTGAGCTCCCATCTTAGCATTTTAAACCCATTCCATGTATGAGTCCAAAAACCTTGGAAACCTACTTGCTCTTCTCATCACAACATGCTGATAACCATATCCAGAACTAGTCTTGGGTGCCTAAAATGAAATTTAAGCACATAAATCCACTTGAGCAATACACAAAAATGCTTAATTGCTTAAGCAATAAATGGTTCCCGCACACCTAAAAAAAGAATATAATCTAATAAAACTTTCCCTAAAATGGGACTTAGGTGTCTAATAGCTACATGGCAGTCCAGTCTACCTGTTTTCCTAACACCTTATGCAAATTTAATTAGATGACTCCTTAATTAGCTGATAACATTCTTTGAGACTAAGCTTAGTTACACACACTTGTTCAGAAGTTTCTATTCTGGAAGACATCTCCCGCCTTGAGCTCCGTATTAATCCAGAGTTAGGTGTACAGTCCTTACCTTTTATGAAGGTCTCTGGAGAATCCTAATTACTGTTAGGAGTAATCTTACAGTCTGACTGTAAACTAGACTATCTCCTAAACGTATTTTTGAATTAGTGACATTTTCTGTTTATGAGCCAATAAGAGTCTAATTGGTCTAATTTTTAAAAAAAACACGTTTATTGCAAATAAAAGGCTCAAAGGACCAATATAGCACTAGTGTATAGATGTCTTCAGACCAGCTCTGCTGCACTGGGATCCACCCATCCTCACAGTCTCTAATTTTCCAGTTAAGGACTTATATTTAGGAGAAGATTGAATCTTCAGAGACCTTTCCTTCTCCCCTGAAAACAGTCTTTAGGTGCTTACATTAGAAAGAATAGACTGCAGCCTACGGCCCTTGGCAAAGAAATGCCTAAATTAGGTGGCCTGAACTCTATCCTAAAGTTTAGTCTCTAAAGTAGTTTCTAAAATTCTGCTGGAGTGCACATCTAGCAGAGATGCCATTTTTGCCTATGCAGATCATCTCAGTGCCTGGTTTATATGAATGCCTATGCTGTAGGGCCTCTGTAGATTTGAACTGAAGATTCTAGTCAAATACAGATATTATTGATCAAAGTAGCATACCTAAAGCGTTCTTCATTTTCATAACTCTCTACAAACATGAACCAAGTCAAGCACCTTCCACAGTACACTAAAACCCCAAGTGACAGAGAGTTGATGATCTTTCAGTGAAAACTAGTTAAAGAGCACGCGGTTATACACACCAAATAAATTACAGTATTCTGCTACATACAGAAGCTGAATAGAAAAGAAATGGAGAATTTCTACCCATTCATGCCTGGACGCATGAGGATATAGTGCTATTACTAACGAAAGTGTCAGCATAATGCATCTTAAAAATAGACATCACTCTTTCTAGTGCAATAAATTCCAGATAAGACCTCAAAATCGCCAAAGGACAGGTGGGATCTGTCATGCTAGACAGTATGAGTTTTATTTCTCTTACAAACTTATCTCAAAATACTTAGGAAATTTCTACTACGTGAACCCCATGAAGTGGAGAATTAAATTAATTAGCTCTTGCCCTGAGTAGGTGAACTTAACTGCCCAATAATGCCTGGATTTTATGTCAAAACACACTAAGTATGAAAAATGTGTATGTCTCTGCTGTGATCTGAAATCTTCATTTGGAAACCACTTCAACCCTTCCCCCAGCCTCCAGCTGGTACTTTTGTAATAATAGTATTTGACATTAAGTAACAAGAAGTGAGCTGAAGAGAAGATGTTCAGGCAGTGTCATATCCAGGTACGAGCGAAATCTGATGCAGACAGGTGTAAAAGGAATGAGCTATGAACTGAAGCCGCATTTTCTTGAATCAGATGCAGATAGAGATATTGCTATGACTTGAGCTCTGCTTCAAGAGACCTAGTTTAGACTCTTACAAAACCTTGATTAGTTTTTAGAGATAAAAAATCGTGTTATTAGAAAGAAAAAAAAAGCAAGCCTAAAAGTCAGTGCTGAGGATGTCACAAATTCAGGGTATCTAGAGAAATAGTCTATTTTGTTTCCCTGCTAGAAGTGAATATTCTTAATCTGTTGTTTCCTAGAGCTGTGTGGAATCTATGTTTAAATATTGATTGAAAAATTATTTGGCATTTGTAAAGATAATATTGAAAAATAGGGAAAAAAACAAGGAGCAGCAAAATCAAAAGAACTTCAATAAGTATTTGAACATTGCCCATGAAGCTCCTGAACATGAGAAGAAACCTACAGAGGGGAAAAATAGATATGGGATGAAATATATTTTTCAAAGTATTCTACTTTAGAGAGACCACTTTGAAATATTGAAGTGATTGCATTGTTTGCTTTCAGCTCTTTAGAAGTTATGGTAACTCAGAATGAATTGCCAAAGTGGTCATTTAAGTGGTCATTAAGTCAAGGTGATGTACTGGTCTTAATTTTTTTGCACTACCCAACTTTTTTCTTTTCTGTTTTTTCATGCTTTCATCTTCTCGTTACCTTCATGTAACATGTAAGAAAGAAACAGTTTCTGATTATCAAACAGCACGAGAACAACAAAGTAGAAACAGCTGTGCTGCATAAAATCAGAAACCAGCCAGAACTGGGGCCCATACAGATGTCTAAGGAAGTGTATAAGAAAGAACACAACATGCATATAGTAAGATGTCTTCAGAATTAAATTTCTGAACTGGTGGTTATAACCGTATTGAATATCCTTTCATGAGTTTCACTTCCATGAATTTGTACAATTTCTTTTTGAACTATGTAACATTTTGGCATTTACAACAACTGTTAGGAACTAATTCCAAAGTTTATTAATACATGCCATGGAAATGTACCTCCTTTTGCTTGTTTTAAACCTGCTACCTCATGATTTCATTTAATTTCCACTAATTCTCATAATACAAGGATCAGGAAATAATTTTTTTCTAAGTATTTTCCCCAGGCTATTCTGTGTTCTTAAAGACCTCTTTAATGTCTTTTCCAGGCCGAATAGTCCTCATCTATTTACTTATTCCTCATATAAAAAATCATTCACTCTTCTTTGCATCTCCTGCAGTTCAACTATGTCCTTTTTGAAATTGCATGACCAGAACAGTGATCATGCTGCGGATTGTATAATGGTATAATGATGTTTCTTGTTCTGTCAGGCATTTATTTCCTAATAATTTATTACACTTTACTTGCTTCTTTGATAATTACTGAGCACCAAGCTGATGTTTGCATAAAAATTATTGACTTCACATCCGAAACCTTTTTCATAGTTCAGATCTTATCATTCTATATTTGAAATGAGGATATGTTTTCCTCACACAAATAATTTTATTTTAATAAACATAAAATTTAATTTGCCATTTTCTTTCTCAGCCACTTGGCATCAGATGATTCACCTTTACTACCCCAAATAACTTAGTGTTATTAGAAACCTTTGTCATCTCATTCACACCCTTTTAACAATCATTGATTAATAAATTGAATAGCAGATCCTAGCACTAATTCCTGTGGGATTCTAATAATGGATTCAGTCATTTACACTTACCAATCACTTATTCCTACTTTTTAATTCTGCTCTTTTAAATGGTTGCTTATGCTTTTTATGAACTTCCCTTTCATCCCATGCCAACTCAAGTTTTCTTCAGAGTTTTCGGTAAAAGATTTGTCAAAAGCTTTTTGGAGACTGCAATAGCCTGTAGCAACTTCATGACTCTTGTTCTTGCTCACAATGACTCCTTTAAAGAATTATAGCAGATTTGTGAGATGTGACTCCTTTCTTCAAAAGCCAATAGTTTGTTCTTCCCCAGCATGTCACGTTACTGTGATTGTGCGTGTGTACCTATGCACTGCATATTGCCTATTAAACTTTCTATCAGTTTTTTCCAGTATAGAAAACACCTTTCTTATTTGCAGGTTTGGGGGATTTATTTTAGAATTATTTTTTTTTTAAATTGCCTTTATGTTTTTCACTCTGTTCCTCCTCTGCTGATGCAATTTTAACAGATAGCACACACACCACAGTTAAATAGGTCAGCTATTTCATACTTTGAAGAATACCATCTGGGTCTGTCAAGTTGTTACTATTCATTGCACTAGTTTATTATAGAATCTTTTCTAATGACACTTCAGTTTGAGGCAGATCCTCCAGTAAGTTGCTCACAGACAAGGCTTCTGGCCTGGGTACCTCCTTTAAGTCCTCCATTGTGAATATAGATGCAAGAAAGTGATTTAACTTTCATGATACAGCCCTATCTTCTTTAACATTCCTTTTCACTTTGATCACTTATTGACTCTACTTATTGTCTGGCAAGCTTCCTCTTTCTGATCTGTTTGAAAAGGGTTTAATGTTAGTTTTTATGCCTTCCACAAGTTTTTCATCAAAATGTATTACGACCTTCTGTATTGTGTTTTTACATTTAACTCATAAGTGTTTGTATTCTTTTGTGTTTGTGTTTTTTCAATGGGACATGACCTCAGTATTTTGAAGAATGTCTTCTTACATTTAATAGCTTCCTTTATCTTGCTGCTTACTCCTGCTAACTGCAAACACAGAACACTTACTTAAAAATAAGATGACTTTGTGGAGCAGTGCTCCTTTTAGCTTTCTGTTGTTGTAGTTGTGTTAACCACTATACATTTGGTCTCAGCCTTTACTGAGCTGTCTTTAAATAATCACCTTGCTATTTCTTAGCGCTTCATCATTTTAGCTACCCCTTTAAATATCTTAATCTTCTATTAGGTTCTCACTTGAAACAAATGAACAACCACGAAGGGATAGTTCTTAAAGAGGCTTTGGATCCTAATACAGTGTGATGTGGCTTATTTTTAAGAACTAGTTGTGTGAAAGGATTCAAAATCAGGTACCTGTGTTCTGTGTACAGTCTTTTCCTATAATCTTGTTGTAGTCTTCCTATAAGAAAAGTACCCAGAAAGAACAGCTCATTGAACAGGCAGTTGACTAAAGAGCCTGGGGTTCACTGAGGACAAAACCGTACCATAAAGTGCATTTCCCTCTTCATTTGAGACTGTTTAGCCTAGACAAGAGAAGGCTCAGAGGGGATCTTATCAATGTATATAAATACCTGAAGGGATGATGCAAAGATAATAGAACCAGGGTCTTTTCAGTGGTACCCAGTGATACGACAAGAGGCTATAGGTGCAAAAAGGAGGTGCCATCTCAACACCAGAAAACACTTTTTTACTCTGAGGGTGACTGAGCACTGGCACAGGTTGCCAGAGTGGAGTCTCCTTTTCCTTAGAGATATTCAAAACCCATCTGGTCAGGGTCCTGGGCAAGTGGCTTTAGGTGGCTCTGCTCAAGCAGGGGGTTTGGACCAGATGACCTCCAGAGGTCCCTTCCAACCTCAAACATTCTGTGATTTTGTGATTTCAGGCATTATGCAAAGGTATGGAGAAACATCTTCCTCCAATCAGAATCCAAAACCCTCTCTGGAAGTGAAGGAAAGCCCTAAGAATAAAGCCAATGGAGAGGTACAATACATCTGCCATAGGGAACCCACCTACATTTGAGCAGATGCAAAACTCATCTAAATGACACCATTCATGGGATGCTGCAGCAGTGCTCTCCCCACCCACCTCTGCCATGAGATGTAGGCACGGCAGAGGCACTGGTGGTAGTTCGTCTAGTGGAAGGCAGTCATCTTTTCTTTTAGGGATTCAAAACCACAAGTCAGCATCTCCAGGCACAAATTATAATAAAGATCTTGTAGGTTTATTTACTTCTCTCTTGTCTGCTTGGCCACTCAATCTTCGGTCTGTTTTCATCTTTCTGGAACACACAAGCTGCTCCTAAAGAAGGGGTGATGGTTACCAGGTAGTGTTGCTCTTAAGGTAAAAGTAAAGTGGGGGCTGTGTTTCAGCTGCTTCACACCAGGAGAAAAAAATGAATCTGACATTCCTTTATCTTGAATAAGCCTTCTAATTACTGCATAATTAAATAAATGAGAAGTTGTGGCACAAGCCTTCACCAGGCTTGTGTCAATAGGAAGTAGATGTGATCACCAACATCTACCGTGATGACAGACTGCTGAGATTGCTCCAGAAAATCCTTCCAGAGCAGCCCTCTGGGAAGACACAAGCAAATGAGTTCTGTCTAGCAAAGCTTGATTGGTTTTAACCACTCTGCCAGGGAAAAATGATAAAAAAGAGGGGTTGGACATGAGTAGAAAAAGTAGTCAGGTTGCCTGGGGAACTTTAATGTTTCATTCTGAGTTTTTCATAAAGTTTACTTTGTCTCAGACAAAGCCATAGAGGAAACGGTTTTCAGGCTTAGTTGCTCTAAGAAATTGTCTGTTGTTCTCTGTACTCTATATAGCCGATTTTGTCACCTGAATAATAGAAAAACATACATTTCTAAACAATCTATATATTTCAATCACAAAAATATTTTCATCCAATGCCTTTTTACCAGATGTTGTTCACACTATTTATTACTGGGTAAAAATATCTCCCGAATTTTGATTCTGATTACATAATTTTCAATGTGTAAAGGTTCTTCTTTCAGTATTAACCTACTTGCTTAACTTTAAAAGACTATGCTATTAGTTTTCTTCTTTGCATCAGTCATTTTTTCCTCTTTATAGCCAAAAGATTTTTCAAAAAACTGTCAGGTTTTTCACAAGCATGTAAGTTTATTTACATTCTTTAATTAGAAAAAATTTAGATAGTTTTTCAAAATGCCATAAAAAATACAAAGTTTTTTATCTCCAGTTTAGTCATCAAGATTCTTAGGACACTGTTTTGTCACAGGAATGATTTAATGTCTCCAGAAATAAAAAAGTATATATCTATAAAATAATTTAGTGGTCTTTTTTCTCAAAGAGATAAAATTACAGTAAAATATACAATAATTCTGTTTGCAATTTTATAACTTTATTCTCTTCTGTCAGAACAAACTTGTTGATATTAATGGTAATAAAACACTAACAATATCTGATAACAAGTTATTCTTAGCTTCTGAAAAAAAAACCCTCTTGTTGCAATGTCACAGTAATAATGAAAAGTAAACAGTAAGGATAGAATGAGTTATGAGCATTTACAGATGGTAAATCTGCAAAGTTCACCTGTCTGCATGGGCAATATGGAATAACTATGCTGAAATCTAGATTTAAGAAAGACAGAAGACTGTGTTTAATTTACTCCAGATGTAGCCAGTTAAAAATAAACAGAGCTGAGAGCTCCTGAGCTACACATTAAGCTTGGAAATGAAGCAATAGAGGCAACTGTGTAAATGGCATAAGTGGTGTCTGTTACTTATTTTCAACCAGTCTCTTTTGAGCAGTTGGTACTTTGGCTAAACTCCAAGTAAAGATTTGTTATTTCTTAGCATTTTTCCTATTATGTGTAAGGCATAATAAAACTTCAATGGATAGTGCTAGGCCACGACAGGAGCATGACTTTATTTTCTTTTTACAAGTTCAGCCGATGTTTTCACAACAATACTTGCGAATGGCTGTACTTCAAAGAGGCACAGCACATTCTGCTTCTGCCTCCTCCTGCTCATCTCCCTAGCACTGTGCACGCCACCGAGCTGTTTTCACATCTAAATGTTTGTTTATAACAGCTATGTCTGTGGTGAATTAAGCCTCAGTTGTAGCTGTTTAAATAAACACTTAGGTCACAGTATGGTACCCACACACTGAGCAATGGTGAGATAGGCTTTGGAGACAGAAGTAAGCATTCTTTTAATCCAACATGTAGAAAACACGTGCAAGCTTTTGTGTATGTGTATGGAGCTCCATGCCTTGGTTATAAATTTAAATGTTGCGGTTCATAACAAGTTTGCAGTGTAACTTACAACCTGCAGTTGCAAAATGGTCTTATAATATAGCCTTGGTATTTTGACACCAGTTTTCTTCCCATATTTCCCTTAGCATCCCTAAGAACTATGCCTTTTTCAGATTGGATTTTGCTTTATCTGATTTCCTAAAAGAAAGAGCAAACAACATCAAGGTCTTGATGCAGCAGACTATTTCATTATACACTTGACTGCTTAACTTCACAAGTGTTAACAGACATAGAGAAGTCTGCCTTTCATTGAACTGGGTCATGTATATGTAGAATTTATAACAATCAGCTTGGTATTTTTCCAGGATTTCAATTGTGGTTAATACATTGATGTAATAGGCACAATATGGGTAGGATATGTCTCACTTGTCTTCAGCTTCTGAAAGGTTAAGTATCTGTTATAAACTAGGTATCAGTTCCTTCTGCAGACAATGCCTATGGCACCTATGGGGCCATTCACTGCACACATCTTAGATACCTATTTTTGGATTGTTTGAATTGTCTGCTGACACAGGCTTATTTCTCTTCAATAACAGAGGGAATCTATCTGCTTACCTTAGGTCAGACATGTAAAAGTCAGCTGGGCAATGTTAGATGAGTGTCTCTGTGAACATGCAGTACATGCTTTACAGGAGTATTATTTGCAAAGAACTGCCACAGCGGTGAATGTGTCAAGTGACACCGATATCTCAGTTACTTGCTTCTCTCATTAGCAGAATTTCTTTTTCGTAAACCTTTCCTGTCTCTTTTGAAGTATTTTACTATTTAAAGTTATAAGAGTATCATGCACGTTGTACAGAAGCACAGAAATGCAAAGAAATGCTGCAGTGGTGGTGGCGTCTTAGTAGAGCAGCTCTCTCGTCTCCTGTTAATTTTCCTTTTGTTCTCCTCCATGTCCCTGATTTTGAAGGTAGCCAGAGGGTGCCACTTGATGCATTTGGCAATAACTAGGGCCAAACTGAGTTCATCATGATAGAATTACAATTATTAATGATAATACAGGTTTAATCCAATTCATGCACTAGTCTGATATGAAATTTGCCCTTTATTAGCACAATAAGAGAGGAATGGACACTATATTCATGCTTGTAAAATGCTTTATTTCACTTGGTGCCATAGGGACACTTTTCTTCTATGTGTGTTTTTAAAAGTTATTCTTATCCAGATTTAGTGCTTAATACACTTTCATTTATTCAATTTTAATACAGCAATTGCATTTTGAAAAAGAAACAAAGAATACCCTTTTCAATTTCAAATATCAACTTTATTTTAACCTCATTTTAACCTGGCTTTTTAACCTATTAAGTTTAACATAAAAGTTAAGGTTTCTCCCTTCTTATTTTCCTCCTTTCCCAATGAACAAGGCGAGAAGTTAAAAAGGGGGAAAGGAAGAGAAGGAAGAACTATTCTTAAACCTCTAATTAAAATTAAATCAATAAAGGGTGTGTTTTCCCTATTTCCTATATTATCACAGAATCACAGAATGGTCAGGGTTGGAAGGCACCTCTGGAGATCATCTAAGTCCAACACCCCTGCCACAGCATGGACACCTACAGCACATTGCACAGGATGGCGTCCAGGCGGGTTTGGAACGTCTCCAATGTGGGAGACTCCACAACCTCTCTGGGCAGCCTGTGCCAGTGCTCTGCTACCCTCAAAGGAAAGAAGTTCCTCCTCATGTTAAGATGGAACTTCCTATGTTCAAATTTGTGCCCGTTACCTCTTGTCCTATCACTGGGCACCACTGAAAAAAGACTCTTCTCATCTACCTGGCACCCTTCCTTTAAGTATTTATAAGTATTGATAAGATCCCCGCTCAGTCTTCTTTAGTCTAGACTAAAAAGACCCAAGTCCCTGAGCCTTTCCTCATAAGAAAGATGCTCCAAACCCGTAATCGTCTTTGTAGCCTGTTCCTGGACTCTCTCCAGCAGTTTCTTGTCCTTCTTGAACCGAAGAGCCCAGAACTGGACGCAGTACTCCAGATGCGGTCTCACCAGGGCAGAGTAGAGGGGGAGGATGACCTCCCTCGACCTGCTGGCCACACTCTTCTTGATACACCCCAGGATGCCATTGGCCTTCTTGGCCACCGGGGCACATTGCTGGCTCATGGTCATCCTGTTGTCCACCAGGACTCCCAGGTCCCTTTCCACACAGCTGCTCTCCAGGAGGTCAGCCCCCAACCTGTACTGATGCATGGGGTTATTCCTCCCCAGATGCAGTACCCTACACTTGCCCTTGTTGAGTTTCATGAGGTTCCTCTCCGCCCAACTCTCCAGCCTGTCCAGGTCACGCTGTATGGCAGGACAGCTTTCCGGCGTGTCAGCCACCCCTCCCAATTTTGTGTCATCAGTAAACTTGCTGGTGGTACACTCTATCCCTTCATCCAGGTCATTGATGAAGATATTGAACAGGACTGGACCCAGGACGGACCCCTGAGGGACACCACTTGTTACTGACCTCCAACTGGACTCTGCACCACTAACCACAACCCTCTGAGCTCTATCTGTCAGCCACTGTTCAATCACTGTCCATTCATCTAACCCACACTTCCTAAACTTGCCTGTGAGGATGACATGGGAGACAGTGTTGAAAGCCTTGCTGAAGTCAAGGTAGACAACATCCACTGCCCTCCCCTCATCCACCCATCCAGTCATGCCGTCGTAGAAGGCTATCAGATTAGTCAGACATGACTTATGCTACTATAAATGAAAAACATTAGGAAACTGTTTCAAAGCAAGGAAAATCAGGAGACAATATAAAATCATATTTTCACACTGAAGGCAGAAAAAGAGCACAAATCAAAATCTCATAAACAAGAAATTTTAAATCAAATATGTGTGTATTAGCAAAGAATATTTTCAAAGGAATTTGGACAAATTGCAATGTAATATTATTCTATGTAACACAAGTACAATTAGTAAAGGCAAAACATTCACTAGGAATTTAGAGGCAGATATAAGGCCTGGAATCCTGGCATAAACTCTTTGGAATCCTACAACTATTTCAGTTAATACTTTATCTGATGTTCTGGAAAGACTACTACATAAAGCTCTGACAGAATTTTTGTTTTTTAACCATATTCAAAGAGGCAGAACTGCAGAAGACTTTTTGTGAAACTTTAAAGCTAAACTACTCAAAGTAGATATCATATGCCTGATAAAACAAATGTACTTGTTGTTTTTTTTGTCCTTGTCAAGAGATAAAATATTTTATCATCAATATGGAAATTTGCAAGAATATTTTTTCCTTAGAATGTGTAATAGAAGTTAAACACGATAGGGATTCTTTTTGTTGCTGTTGTGTGCTTTGAAGTCACTGGGATTTAATTATGTGCTTCAAGTTAAGCTCATGATAACCTGCAGCTCTATGATAATGGCCTTTTTAAATTAATAATCTTATTAATAATAAGATATATGAGCCACATATGCAGAATGTTCAGCTCCACTCAGGTTCCACTGAACAGAAATCTGAATGGAGTTAGACTGCTGTTTTCTGGAGTAGTCCCTCACCTTGCATATTTTGAATAGCAATGTGCACTAAAATGATAACAAACCTATGGCTCTGGACAACAGACTTTACTTTTCATGTAGAAGGAATAAGCACAGATTGACTGCTTTAAAGTACGACTATACTAAGTGTTAGGATGGGCCTTCTGGTAAGAAAGATTAATGGGGCCACTTGTAATAACTTACTGCAGCGTAGTAGGTGTCATGAAGAATATGTATTACAGATCCCAGCTTTGAACATAGAATAGGACCAAGCCATGTTTTGCTGCTGATTTTAAAAATATAAGATTGACAGATGTCAGCGATTAGTGTGATGCTTAATATTTTTAAAAATACTTCAGTAAGAGTGCTATCAAAACTTGATATAATTCATTACACATTATGCAAATAACTGTTAAAATCGTTATCCTAAAACTACATAGTTCAACATTTGATTTTATGTAAGAAAATGGATTGGCTGCTTCTGGCAATGTTAATGTAATTACTACTGGCTTAATTTGTAGCATGAAGATCTGCAAAGCTGTGTCCCGTGATAGTTGCCGTCTTGTTTCACCACTGTTAAATAGTAATTATAGCTTTGGAAAACCATATGTTTGGGGACATTAACAGTGACAGCAGAATCTTGTCAAAATGCTGGTTGCTTAGCTACAACTAGAAGGAACAAACTACTAGTAGAGCTGTAAAAACATTTGTTTTTCAAGGAGTATATTTAAATGAAATAACAACTGTGTTGTGACTGTTGCTGCTGGTTTTTCTAAAGTTACTAACAGACTGTCAAGAGAAGTGTCACAAAACTTGACTGGAGTTGTAAGGAGTCACTGTCAGGGAAAACAGACCTCCAGGAAGTTTTTGTCCCTAACCTGACTTTGTGGCAGTGGTTACTGGAATTTCTCTTTTTCCAGAGAATGAAAAGGTTTGCAGATAATGTAAACTTTTTTTTTTCCCCAGATTAGAGAATGTGGAAAATGTTATCAGTTTACACCAAGAAATTTCTCTAAATTTTGTTTGAAATTGAAAAATTGAAAAGCAATGTTGTAATCACTTTCAAAATTATGTGATCCTGTACTTGAAAATTTCCTCTGGTTTCAGTTTTTAATATTAAAAACACCTGTAAAATTACCTAGATATTTTTTAATGAAATAAATCTTATCAACTGATGAAAAGACATTTTTCCGTCTGGTATGACTCACCTAACATTCAAAAAGTTTACATGGCAAACACCTTTAAGATTGAAATTGCCTACAAATCATTTTTTTCATTACAGGTCAATGCACAAATCTGAAACAAGTGTCACTGACAGACTGAATTACTTAGAGAGTCTGTAAGTTCTGATGCACAAAGTGACTTTGTATTCCACCCTTGATTTTACCAAAAGGCCAATAAGTATTGAATTAATGCAAGAAGTTTGAATGGATGCTTACAGCCTCCCTATTCTTTTAGCATAAAGAATACACAAAAGTTTGCTTAATCAGGCTCTTCTCCTTCTGCTGTCAATGATTTGTTCAAGCCAAACTTCCAGTTTCAAATTTTAGTTTTAATGATCTCTTCCTTGTAATATTATTATTAAACTGTAATGAAAATTAAACTGAGACAGAACAATAATTTAAATGAGGCCAATTAATAAATAAACTTGCAGTCTGCCGTTATAAAGCCTTATAGTGCTTGGTTATAGCTTGAACACTGACAGTTTGTTCCTTTCTTATGTATCCTTGAGTGCCAGTTTCTTTCATCAGTCCAATTTCACCGTATGAAAACAAATTAATATGTTGGTCTCTTATTAAACCATTAGACTGAAATTCTACAGCTGTACACCAGTGAAAATTTAGGAAATGAAGATACAGGAGTATTCAGAGATTTATCAGTGCAATAACAATCCCATAATCATATAAATTTTTCTCCCTAGTCATTTAATTTTAAACACCCTTTGTGGGCCAGTTCTGGGAAATGTTTCTTCCCCTCTCTTCTGCAAAGCTCCAAATAGGATTTGTCACATCTCTTCTGCTCCATTAGGAATATTAGGAACAGAATTTCCAGTATTCTGATATTTGCTTTTTGGTAATGATTGTAGCACTTAATTGTTTGAGTGGAGAATGACACTGCGTTAATTAGAAGGATCATACACATTTTTCTGCTTTAATTCAGCAGATTTAATTTTCAAGTTCATAACATCAGAAATTTTCCTCTGTGTCCAATAGCCCCTATATAAATGATCCTTGCTTATACTATATCCTATCAGATTTTAATAAATAAGGATGCCTCACACGAGCTAATGTTTCAGTGTCAGGTAGCAGGTTTGAATTTTTTCCATATTTTGAATAGCATAGTCCCCCAAAAACCCCAAAACTAAACACACAAACAAAAGAAGATGCCGTGCTAAATTTTTGTCACTCCTTCCCAATGAATGTCCTTATCAAAGCTTCATTCTCTTAAAGGTACCTTCTGGTGATACTCTATCAATGAAAGTTTATATGCCTTTTGTTGTGCAAACAGGAATATTACAGAAACCACTTTGAAGTACAGACCTTTATGGAAAAAGGGGTAGTGGAACAAAGCTGATAACAGAAGTACTGTTATTTCTGTTTACAGTTTGATAGTTGTCCATCTGACAACTTCTTACCATTGATTGGTAAAGAGCCCAGGTTGTCAAGGAGCCTATTTAACTTCTTCCATGCTGCCACGTGATAGAATTCTTCATAGTCTGAGTTTAACGATTACATTGATCAAAATTTTAATATATGTAGATTTATCAGGACACGATGATTATGGTGATAAGGCCTCATGATTGGAACTTTCAGAGTAAATGTGGTGAAATGATAAATGCATATTTCCCTGTCCAAGGAAATGGATTCAGTACTGCAGTTAATGTTTCATACAGCCCAACTTCATTAAGCACAACTCAGCTAATGATATCATGAATTTGTTTCATTTTATCAAATTGCATTAATTAGGGAAACGCATCAGAAGCTGATTGTGAATAAATTTGCTTTTCCCTGGAATAACTAAAAAAGGGGGTAATTGGATTAATTTGTCGCTTTTCCCCCCTATTAACTTGGAGCATGATGATTCTTTCTCAACTTTATGGCATGAACTACTTTGTGTTTAACATGATTCTCATTAACCAATTTAATTGTAGGGGTTTTAAGCAGGAACACTCACAGGCTGGACCAACGCCAGCTCTTTCCTTTCCAATCATATTAAATGCCATCTCTCCAGGGATACAGGCCTTTAACAAAGACCTGTGTTACCATTATTCTCTATAATGTTAAGAGAAGCAATCAACAAGGTCTTGCCATGGTTCCTTAAATTATTCACGCCTGATCCATTGTATCAAACTACAATGTTTACTGCAAAATTGTTGTCCTCTGAGTTCTGATTGTGATAATGGGGCTCTGCAGGATACATATGATTCATAGTGATGTCTCCAAGCTCTTAAAAACATTGTTGTGCTGCATTTAATTATAGGAACAGATTCTACAAACAGTTGAAAATCACATAATTTGCATGTAATTATGGCTATTATGTAGATTAGAAAGGGATAGGTGGCTTTAATTTTGCAGAAAGAGTAGGTCTTTCTGGTTTTAACCTTCTGTTGTCCAAGATTCCTAGAAATTATAAGTTTAAGTCCACATTAAAAATCAGCTTTAAAATCATGCTGAGAAACAGCTGCTATTGTACTTTTCTGTGTTCTGTGTCAAAGAAGCTCTCTCTTTTTAGGGGAATGACTGCCAGTGGATTAGTGGTGAAGATATGACACTGAAGATACAACCAAATGAATACTACATAATAATCCTTGATATTAAGTGATCACTTTTATTTAATTAAAACCAAACTACCGGTAACTTCCTCAAATATCAAAGTTTTCAAGAAATATTTATCTTTACCTAGCTGAACTGCTGGTCCATATCTGCACGAGAAAACAAACCTTTTCAATGGCGTGTTGTTCAGGTGAGCTGTCTACAGCATGGGCACGAATATGTCTGACGCAGGGCTGACAACGATAACCAGAACCAGAAGCAGCGGGTGCACGGTGCAGAGCTCCCTGAGCTGACTGGATGCGAATCAGCTTGGGCCTGACTGCAGGCTGAGCCACATTTGTGCAGCAGTGCATTCAAGCTAATAAAGATAGCTGCGAAGCAGAGCTTGTTAGGTCAGCCGTAGAGCTGATCCGCACCATGTGGATTTACTGAGTTGCATCTCTGCTAGCTCAGGGATATATACACCATACTCCATGCGTGGCAGACAGGCTGATAAATAAGCTATGCCGTCTGGAGACTATGGGTGAACACGTAGAGTTAACTTGGCTTCGTGAATTTCTCAGCTGACAAGAGCAAGCACACACCCCAGTGATCTGGGAGAATGTCTGCCTCATGGTCAATGTGAAAGGGCCACTTACAGCCAAAAGGAACCTGCAGTGACATTCTCTTCTGCAGATTTCTGCTGTTTGTGGAGCATTAGATAGGTCATAGATTAAGCATTTGCTGCAAGGAAACTTAATATATATATCCAGGAAACCGCTTGTATGCCTAGAAAACTCATAGCAACATAATGATAATACTACTGTTAAACTGACTGTACTACTATAGATGAGTGGAGAATCCTATTCTGAAAAATGTTTTCATTCTAGTGTAGGAAGTTTTACAAGTACAGATATAATGGTTTAGATTCACATGCTTGTTAATAATGTGTACATGACCTAAAAGTCAGAGCTTTCCCTTTCTTAAAGTGCTGAAATCAGGAACATTTGAATTTCTAGGAAAAATTTTCATGAATAATAAATTTTCTTCAAGGTTTCAATAAATCTTTTTTTTTTAAAAAAAAAAAAACACCACAAAATAATCCCCAACAAGAGTGCAATCTTTTTTCTTTAGCTGCAGCTAATCAGTTGTCCTGGTTTGAGGTAAAACAGGACCAATTTTGTTCAGTAGCTTCGCTTCTTAGCTGGGCCTCTTTTAACTACTGAAATTAACAGCATATTGTGCAGACAATGTTCACTCTCTCAGAGTGATAAGACCGATGTTTATAGCTGATGTCCAGACATGGTATGCAGGGAGGCTCTTGCTTACACTTATTGTTCTAACACCCAAGGCCAACCAGCTGTGTTATTTGCCACGTTGGAGGGTCGGAAGCGGAAAAGCATAATGGGGTCCCACCTGCGGGGAGGAGCGGACAGGGCAGGTGACCCAAAACTGACCAACAGCGTATTCCATCCCATCTGCCTCATGCTCAGTATAAAAGCTGATGGAGCAAAGGGTCAGGCCTTCTTTTTCGCCCTTCTTTCTTTTTGCCTTCTTGCTTCAATGGCTGATGTCTGAGGAGGACTCTGTCTGTTCGTCTGCCTTTGGACCCGATCCTGAATCCAGATCCGGAATCCAGTTCCCGTCCGTCACTGAGTCCAGCCTGGGACTACCCCAGTGCCAGCCGGTGTTGTGATTGTCATCTTGGGAGCTTGATACGGTTTTGTATATTTCTCATTATTTCCTTTTATTTTATTATTAATACTTCATTAAAGTAGTTTAGATCCTTCTAAACTCATAAGTCTCTTTTTCCTCCTCTGCCTCTCTCTTTGAAGAGGGGTAGAGGGGAGCATCTGTCGGTCCCATCTGGGGTCCCCTATGTCCCCAGTGGCCGATTTGGCCTAAACCACGACATCAGTGAAGTTATGTTTTACAACTTTTGCATACTTTTGAAGTTATTAAGTTGTAGCAGGCCATTATCAGTACACAAAGCTTGTCAAGTGCTGACCCTTCTTAAAGCACAGATAGCACAAATCTGATACACCATGATGTCAACCCATTTCTCCAGACTGCTTTACAATAGAAAGAGGAGAACTAAGCTTTAGGACATGACTATGGATGCATATATTGCTAGGGATTTTTCTGTAATGTCATTTGTATTTATATGGTTCTAATATAAATTGCACACATCCTCACAATCACTGTAATATTTGTAAAAGATGTATTTTCTTAAAGCCTCTGATTCTTTGTCCAAAATAGACAATATGTAACCCACCACCAATTTGTCCATTAGCTCAAGTTTAACCACAGGCTAGTACTCTCTCTTTCTTTTAGCAAATGTACTAATTTATGGTTGAAATAGAGCATATTTTCTAGATGGTCATTCTATTTATTGCATCTTCAGACAATTTGTTTCAGTGTTAGTTATCCTTGCTGTAAAAAAGGTGCATCTTATTTCCATTTTTATTTCATATGGCTTCCATGAAATTTAATTAAACAAAGATGTATAAAAGTAGCAGCAATCATTCATAGTCCTAGAGAGAACTATAGCAAGAAAAACTTGTCATATCTCTGTGGTCCAATTATCACTATGTCTAAATCACTATGAATTTTTCATGAGAGTGAGGGCCACATGGGTTCTCAGTTTCCAAACTCTTTTTGGTACAGAGATTGCTTCAGAAAGCATGCAAATTTTTGAACAATATTCTGGAAATACCAGGGAGGAGGACAAGCTGGATGACAGAATAATTAAACTGATCAGAAAAACCTGGTCAGAAAAAAACACCACCAATGACAACTAAACAGAAAACAAATGGAACAGAAAAAAAAATAAATGTGGGGTCCTAAACATGCATAAATCAGAATATTCTGTTGTTGTTGTGCCAAGTAACTTGGAGGTAATTTTGTTACTGTGACGCAGATACCTCTGTCAAATGCTTCAGTGAAATATTATGAGATCCACCAAGATCCATTATCCCTGAAACTGTACCAGTCAATATCACTTGTAATTCCTATACTTCTTCATGTTAGAAACATACATGATTATGCTAAGAATTGTGTGATACAGGGTTGTGTAATACAGGGTTGTATGTTGTTATGCAATTAATTATGCACTTAGCCCTGCAAAGCAGCACCATCAGCTTTCATTGACTTTGCTCATACCTTGAATTCTTGAACAGCAATACACAAAATACAGTGCAAAACTGTTTAACATTGTGCTGAATTTTCTTTTTTTCTAGATGTAACCATACTTGAAGAAAAAGATTTTATAAAATATTCATCCTGACAGTCAAAACCCCACAGTGCTGAATCAAACTTTTCTAAAACAGCCACCTCCAGGTAGACATGCTTACAGAAGTGTTCATTCACTTTTTTTCAAGTTACAGTTTATGCAGCTGTCATAGGATAAACATAAAATGACAAAGAGAAAGATAATATATCCCTTAAATATCCAGGTTATTCTATTACTCATATGAATGCGGACAGCTAGGTTAATAAGGGAATAGTAGAGGGAAAGATGGGAAAAGGTCTTCCTGATGGTTTAAAAGATAGTCTCAGAACCCTAAATCAGGTGCCATCTAGCCCAGAACTCAGTCTTTTGTCAGCTAGATTTCTCATAGTAAAATTCTGCATGGTGCCCAAAAAGCCATTGCTGAGCAGTGACACCAAAGTCCAGGCAGCCTTCAACCAACTAACCTGTGTCTCACACAGCCTCTCACACAACTGAGAACAGTTTTACCAATCTTTTGATAAAATTCTTGGCATTTTGTTTCTCACCTCATCCTCATCCACAGTTGCACGCTGTCACTGTACTCAAAAATAAAATGAGAGGTAGGAACTGATGTTGAATCCCTCTCTCTGTTCATTTCTTGATCTTAGTCCTTTGTTTGCTAGGATAGTTTTACTAACTGCCAGAATACTCAAAACTCTGTGACAAACTGTACTCGTCCTTTTGCTGGAGGCACTCCTTTTTATGTAAATGACTAGAAACTGCAGAAGACAGTCAAATTCAGTAATGCTTCATCCCAAGCAAGTTGACGTTACCTTATCCCACACACTGTTGACAAATACTCGGTCTTTTCCTTGCTTATTGGTCCAAATACTACTTATTTATACAAAATGGAGCATCTTCCACTCAGGAGACTAAGAACCACCCCTCACCAAAAGGACAGTGTTATGTCACATGACACCAGAACTACCCTGCAAGATTTTTCCAGCCATTTTCCATATGTACCAGTGACTCCCTCTATTAGATATTATGTCACTCTTGCATGAGACATAAAAACATCATCTTTTAGATGAAACCAGGCAAAGGAAGAAGCCAGTTCTTCCACATTCTTGGTGAATGATCTGGCTCTGGGGTAAACGGTGGGGCTGAGAGAGATGAATAACTACTATCTTCCCCTTGTCTGTGGCTTGCATGAGAAAATACTGACCTCATCAGACACCTACCACTAGGAGACCCCCAGCTATGAGTACCATGTAGGTACTTTCTTGCTGTCTAGAGCACTTCTGTGCCCTTCACTCCTCTCCTTGTGACATTTTGAACTGTATAAATCACAGAAAGCTCTGCCAGGTTTGCTAGGGTTGTGAATACAAGCTGTGCCTTATTTAGGGAACACTGGTTGCCATCTCAGGGTTGTTTGTTGTCCAAAAGACCTGCTTTATAATATAAGATCACATCTCTTTGGAAATATAGCCTGGATTTTTTTTTTTTTTTTAATGTCCATATGTCTAAGTGATGTACCACAGTTAAGGTATCGTTCACAACAAGATTATTATTGACTGTTCCAGTTAGTGCAGAACTTAACAGAGAGCTCATGTTGTACCCCCAAATAGTGCATAAGTTTATTAAAATCCCAGTGGGATATGTATGCAAATCATGATAGCCAAACACTTCAAATGAAGACCCTGAAACTTTCTTGTAATATAGTTCTTAAGCTGTAGTGAAACCAGAACTACCCTGCAAGATTTTTCTAGCCATTTTCCATATGTACCAGTGACTCCCTTTATTAGATATTATGTCAATTTTAAGAAGCAGGGGTTATATGTTAAGGAATAGGGTTTCCAAACCATGGCTCATTGGAAAGAGGCCATGCATTTCACATGAAAGCTTGACATATCATGAGACGGATGCAGAAGACAGTTGTATCAGAGAAAATAATGATGCCTTCTGCATTAGCAGCCTAGGGTGAGTGACCACCCCTGTTTTGTCTGATAATTGTACCTAAGTTTAGTTTGGAAAATGAACATGTAAGCAGGAATATATGTGGCAGTGAGCCCCTCCTGGACAGGGAAAAGACACAAACTGATCTGTGAGCACACTAAAAGCTTATTGCCTTCATTGGGCTATGCATAACAGCACTTAAGCCTCAGACAGTGGTTTTGAGTCTCACATGTCATTGGACCATCCTTTGCTGATGGCCAAAACCATAATGAAGGTAAATGGATGGTGCAAAGAAAGAAGCCGCTATCTCCAAACCACTTAAAATATGTAAGGAGAGGAAGAAGGAATAATTAACTACTGTTTTAATTAGTCCTATTTGAGATCACTCCTTTTTCGGACTAGGAGCCTCTCCTAAGGTTCACACTTATCTTGCTCAGCTATCTGAGCATTTCACACAATATGTGTAAGAGAAAGTTAGCACCAAAATCCATAAATTAAAGTAGGTACAACTTACTCTGTAGGGATGATTTGTATTCAAAAACCAAATGATTCAACTGTGAAACAGAAGCAAATTTATCTCAACGTATCATGTTATGGTCTTTATTCACAGACATGAAAGTTGTAAAATGTGATCTCCATACCAAACACTTATGAATTTGAACTGCTGTTTCACTGTTTAAACCCAATACTAAATATAAGGCAGCGTTTTATTACCTAGTCTGGGAACCCTCCATTACCAGTGTTGTTGCAGTGCTTCTCTTTCGTACGTGGAAAAGCCTCTCTGTCATGTCCAAAGCCTGGAGAAAAGTGGGGGTGCTTGTCACTTACAGGATCGGATTCAAGGATGCTACCTATGTCCTTCAAAGGAAGGCAACAATGGTTAAGGTTTTAAGCAGCTTTCAGTAAGTGGTGATATTCTTATTGGACTGGATTATTTCACCAAGAAGGCCTGAACATTTTTAGCAATGTCAATAGGCTGGTCCGGTGCAGCTAATCTGGTTCTGCCTCTCGTTTTTGTCAGGAATGAGAATTTAAGCCATAGTAATAAGGTCTAATAGCCAGTAGTCACCCAGCTCATAAATGTGTGTGATAGGGGAAGGAAATCACTGATTAAAAGTTCCCAAGTGGCAAATTAAAAAGGGAGACCACTTGCCATGCCAGTAGTATCATCGTTTTATGCTCTGCCATGCAACAAATACAGATTAATTATTCTGTGTATTTCTACAAGAGATGACTGATCACTTTCAAGAAAAAAAATGTTGATCTTTTATCTCTCTGCCTTTTTTATGAGCAAATTTGAACCTACCTTTCTTGGAACTGAAATGAGGTTTCCCTTTCTCTCCATTTTTCCACCGCTCTGTTACTGCCATCACATACATTTTCCAAGGTCTGTAGTGAAAGTCTCAAACATCTCTTAAGAAAACATTTTAAATTCTTGCATTGGTTGCAACTTTAATAGATTCAGGGATGTTCCATTTATTTCAGAAAAAAAAAAACCACCAAAACACCTAAAACAGAGACTGTTTTTAAAAAAAACGGGTCGAAAGTTCATATTCCTCATCTTTCTTGATACACAGAAGGTGAATCTAAAGCTAAATCATTAGGTAATTATGAGTGTTTAACTCTGCAGTTCTGCGATTCCTCCATTTCAACCCTTTTTCCATGGTGTTTCTTGTCACCCAAATAAAAAGATGACAAAATTCCCTGATAGTATATATGGAGGCTTATCATCAGGAGGATTAGATCCCTGATGCTTTTTGAGAGGAGTCTATGTAAGGTCTTGACTAGTATGACCATCCCCTTGATACAGAGGAGTCTGAAACATTTGCTTGAACACCTTTTAGTCTTTGGAAAGAAGCGGGGTAATGTATTCATATCTTCCAGAGAAAATGAAATATGTTCTTTTCTATTAGTAGCTCGAGAGGATGATTAACAGCAACCATTAAGATAAGTTAAACATTTTTAAATCACAGGACTGGATCATTGAATAGAATTGGCTGTGAACTACCGATCTTGAATCAGAGCTACTAACTGGCCTCATTCATTTGAAATGACACAGAAAAAAAGAGAGCTGGGTGCATTAGTCAATCACAGAATGCCTATGAGCCAGTGAGACAGTGAGTCTTGAGAGGAAAAAAAAAGTATAATCTTCAACTGATGTATTTCCAGTTAAAATAGGAAAAATACAATACAGTACACACATTGCTAAATACTGGGTATATCTTGGTCACACACAAGAAAGTGTATTTCAAAGTGGAAGAGATAGAGAGAAAAACTAATAGTATAATCAGCAGAATTGGGAATTTATCTTGATTGGGGTCTCAAGTGGTACCTTGCTGAGCCTAGCAAAAGAAAAGATGAAGGACATATGACTGCAGTATTTAAAATGGTCTAAATACTTCAGAGGGTAAGAGTTGGGTAAATACTTTGGGAAGGAGTTTGACCATTGACAGTAAATGATAATGTTGGCCTAAAAGTAAGCATATACAAGCTGGCTATGGGGAAAATTTGGCACAAATCTCTAACAAAAGCAATGAGAGCAAAGAACCAAATTGGTCTTAAGCTGGCAATCAACATGCGTACAGTAGCACTACATAGTTCGATTGCCTGTGACAGCCGGAAGTGGCCAAGGGTATTCCTTCCAGTCCTCTACTATTTACTCATTCAAAGTATTAGAACAATGGGTATTTTTTTGTTGCACCAAAATTTAAGAAAGGTTAAGAATGTGAACTCGGAAAGCATTGGTAGGCTAGCTTCGCTTTCATCTTAGGCACTGTGAGAGAATAATATGGGATAAAATCAGTAAAGATAGTAGCATAATTAATGATGATTAGTATAGTTTATAATAAACAACTCTTATCAAACAAATGGTGCAATTTTGATGACATTACATTTGGTTTAGGATAATAACTAGGACTTTATAATATAACTAGAGAGAACACAAAGATATTTGTCATAAAATGCCATAACTACTATAAATATGGCACTAGACAAGATTCACAAAACCCATATTCAATATATTAAAAACTGATTAGTTGAGTGCTTACAGTTTACTGTAAGTACTTACTGAGTGTTTATAGTTTACAGACTCTCCTCCTATGTGCATCCACCGGGGACCTATGTTGTTCAGTGTCTTTACTAATGTTCTAGAAGAAAATATAAAATCAATACAGATAAATTTGTGGGTGACACGAACATTGGTAGAGCAGTAAATAATAGTAGAGGCAGGTTAGTAATAAAGATCGCTATGCGCCATTTGGTAAAGAGATGGTAAGGTTAATTTGAACATATACAAGGTCATATAACAAGAAAAAGGGAATGTACATCATATTTATGGAGTGGAGAATAGTTATGTCAAAAGCATTGACTTGCAAAAGGCCTTAGAGTAAAATGAATGAAAATGGATTTGTGAGTTTGTTAATTTTTTATATACCTAACGAACATATTGATATAAAATTATTTAATTTGAAATACTTTCACTGTTAATTCAACCTCAAGTTTGATATAAAAGGGATTTTTAATTGATTAGAATGCTTGGTTTCAAGGCAATAAAAAGTATTAAAAATATCAGAGGAAAGTTTAGAACTAAACATTATTTTTAAACTAAAAAATCAAAGTATTTTAGATTTTGCAAGTGTGAAACTCCAGGGGCTAAAGCCTAGGCATTATGCTGCTCTGTAAGCTGCTCTTGAAAGTTTCTCCGAATTGCTCTGGACACATTAACACTGTGGACATACTCATGCTTGAAACTTTGCTTCAGGATCTTCCAACACCATCATTAAGTGTCTCTAAATCCAGGTCATGCCCTGTGCATGAAAACATGATGCCTTGTATGCTAGGCCTTTACTGAGATACATCAGCTGGCTTTGTAAATAACTACTATTCCTATGAAAAACTCTTTACCTTCCAGGAGATACCCTCCATAAGCCTAAAGAATTTAGGATACCTTTTGTACCCTTTGTTGACTTAGCATGCTCTGTCTGCCAGGCTAGGAAGATTAGAAGGAACAGGCAGTAGCTATAGTCAGGCCACGCAGTATGGCTTGCAGGTCCCACTGTTGGACCAAAGCTGTTGGCAGTGTCTGAGACTAAAAGTTCCTCGCCTAATAACAGCTGTCTTTTTCTCACAATATGAGGTTTCTTGTATCTTCCATGCAGTTGTCTCATGGGAGTGCCTATTTCCCAGTTTAATAACTTCTGCTTATTTTACATTTGGAATTAATTATAAATCTGTATAATATAATGCAAATTTATGATAACAATGGCCAAATAAAGCTGATCGTTAAAAAGGAAAATAGTGAGTATTCTGTGTTTTTAAAATGGACCTTTTCATTGTTACTTGTGTCACAGCACTGCAGTGTCATCAAGGTTCCACCACTGATCTTGGCACAGAATGACAACTACATTGCAGCAATGTCAAGGAAACGCATACTAGCAAATGAATGCAATTTTTAATATTTGTGCTATGTTATTTTTGTCCAACTATATAATAGTAATTTTACAAACCATCTTGCTAAGTGCAAACTTGCAGGCTATTTGAGCCATTTTCTTGTGAGTGACACAGGACTTTGCCAAGTGTTAAATCCCACAGCTGCAGTGGATAACTATTCCTTCTTTTTAGCCTAGTTGACCTCAGTGCATCTTTCACTCCCTTGCCAGTGGTCTGTACTTCTGGACTGTCGCAAAGAAGGAGACAGACTTTCTAGCTCTTTCCTTTCTCTATTTGAATTTCTATCTCATGCTGTAAGGATGGAGGCTTTCTGTCCCCTTCTCTTTCTCATTCTTACAGAGTGTTTCAGTTCTTTCCTTTATTTTTTTTCTGTTCTCATTGCTTCAAATGTCTTATTGCAGGTTTCAGACTGGGATATCAATGCAAAGACTAGTGAACTTAGAGCTAGCTCTCCCCCATTTCATTTGCTTGTGTCTTGTATCTTGTTTCCTTGTCTAGGCTGCTGTCTGCTCCATGTTATGCGAATGCTATAGCAACCTATTTTCAGCTTTGAAACTCCTGGTCTTTGTTTCTGGTCTTGCAGGGCCTAAAAATTGAGGTTTTCATTCCCCACAACCACTTTTATTTAGTTTGGCTTGCACAACTACCATCTCCAGAAATTGTCTTTATTCTTGAGTGTGCTGCTGCTGAAACCTTTATTCATGCTTCAGTTATGCACAGAGCATTCTGAAATTTAAGCACATAATTAAGTGTCTTCTAGCATCAAATCTAAATTCATTTCCAAAGCATTTATTATCATTTTCTGTTTGACAAAGAGGACAATAGAAACAAATACTTAATTGTTTCAAGGAATAAAAAATGTAAAGTGAAACAAAAAACAAACTTCAGAATGCAATGAGTATAATTACAAGACAGCATTTTATTTTTTTTCTTATTTATTGTATCCTTAGCTTGAGGACTAGGACTAGAACCAGAAGATTTGCACAAATATCCCTTTGTTCTTCTCCTCTGAGCTCCCTTTAGACTGTACGATTTTCTTTGGGTAGTGACTGTATGGTCTTGACTGTATAAAAATTCTTCATACATTGCTGGAACTACCAGAAACAGATAATAAGACCCAAAATAGGTCTCAGAGTAGCAACTCAATAGATTAGCAACTGAGTATAAAAATAGAGGAAGGGTTTGATTTAAAAATTAAAGACCTGGAGGAAGAATGTTCAACCTAAAACTGCACAGAACACTTAAATTTGAGCCTTCCTGAGAACCAGTATTATAACAGGACTGTACAATCCTGTTCTGTATGTTAAATTCTGGGTGGCTTTCATCTTCATTTTCCTCTTTGATCAGGGTTTTTTGTTTGTTTGCTCGCTGTCTCTGGACACTTGCTGGTGGTAACTCCCTGAAATACCTGCAGGAAAAGCCACAGTGCCACCACAAGCCTCACTGAGGCTCTCTCGGTGAGGGTGAGGGCGAGAGCGAAATGTGCACGGCTGTCAGTGGGGAATGGCAGGGTACCTCAGCTGCTCTCTCCAGTTGCTTTGGTACTTCTGTTTGTGGGGTGGGGGTGTTGGCAAGGTAGATGCCTTTAGTTTAGAGCAGTTAGAATTAGTTTTGAAGTTGGAAGTTGGGAGGCAGTTAACTGGAACAGCGCTTTCTTCTACAGGATTGGGTGGGTTTTTTTTAAATTAAATTTTGTTTCATATTCCAGCATTACACTTGAGACCATCAGACAAACCCTCCTCTTTACACACAGTTTTTGCTGCCCTAATTAATTCCCTTCTTTTCTTCTCTTGTCTCCCATCCCTCCTCCCTTCTGAAAATGGATCAAATAATAGGGGCAAACTTCCAACTTTGTTGTTTGATGTGCTTTTATCACAAAATGAAGCAAAAATAAAAAGCGTGACTTCCTTATTATGATACTGTTGGTTGCTAAAATGAGGTCTCTGAAAAAAAATTGTGATTTTAAGATACCAATCAGCTATGTGATAAAACATCTTGCTCTCCAACACATGCCAAATCTTAGAAACACACCTGTTGTTGTTATATTAGTTTTAAGAACTCAAAGATGAAGGATATAAAGTATCTCAGTCACCAAGCAGACTGCAGGATAATCCACTAATCCAGATAGATGAAAGGAAATGCAGATTTTATGCCCTCTTGAGACTGGCAGCCTATCAAAAAAATAGATCCTTGTGCTCAGCGTGCGAGAGAGAGAGAGAGAGAGAGAGAGAGAGAGAGAGAGACAAGAGACAAAGAGAGAGAAAAGGTCTCTATCTCAGACATGCAAACGCACATATGTGGACACAATGAGAATGTCTGTGCTACAGCGGTACATTAATCAACAGTCCTGTAGAAATCAATGCCAAAGTATATATTGATAGATACCTCTATTTCTTTTATGATGAGAAAGAAAGTATATTGGGGGAGTGGGCAGGAAATAAAAAATTTGTTTGTACTTTAAAATCTGAAGACAAAAGAAATCGTTTAGGATATCAAATGGATTGAAAACAGAAGAGTAATATTTTCTCTTATGCAAAATAAAGGTTTTCATTGCAATGGGCACTAAAAATGACAATTGCAGAATACAGTTCTTGTAGAGGAATCTTAAGACAGCCTGTTCAAATAACAGTCACGGTCAATAGACAAAACTTGCATGTCCCAGAGATTTTGTGGGTCAGACTCTACTCCCTTTATTCATGTCAAATGTTACCTTTCATTGCAATTAATATATCTGAAGAATAAGGGACTAAATCAAAATGTGGACTTGCATTTTGTAATGTAACGATACGCTTTCCCACATGGTCTATGAAAGATTTTTCTTACTGGTGAAAGTGACAATATTAGTTTGAGCACAGCAAAGCAAACCTGTGTGATCACTTCAGTTTCTTCAGCTCCCTTGCATTTAATCTATTTTTTATCTTTTGTGTTCACAGGGTGCAGAAGGTGAAGGTGGGGATGGAAAAGCATATCAGGCAAAATGTGGATAGAGTCAGCAGTAAAAGAAAAAAATGCATGCTGTCCTCTACTGTGCAAAGCAAGCATAATCGCTGACATGAAGAAGTTTGCACTTCTGGGAGGAAAAAATTAACCAGCAAAAATTCTTTACCAATGGCAAGAAAAAAATCTGGAAAAAAAAAAAAAAAAGATTGCTTTCTATTTCACAGCATAAATCGGAGTTTACTGTCATTTGGATGCGTTATGTCACTACTTCTACATTTACCTGGACTGTAATCTTGTATCCATACTATTTGCATCCTGTAGGTCTTCATTTTGTATTTTAAACTGAATACTGGCTGTTCTCTGAGATAGTCTTCTCAGAGATGATAACGTATATTTAAACATATAATAATGTATTTCTCTGGTTAAAAAGCACAATAAATTATACTAATTTCTTTGAACTTTCAACAGAGAATCAAGGATGTGTTAACATGTATAGCAGTGCCAGTGTCCCTGCATTCAATAGATGCAACTATGAACCTTACCGTACATACTATATTTGCAAGTTCTATTTTATTTTCATGAAATACATTGCAAATCTGACCAATCTACATTTAATGGGAACTCTAATCTGCTGAGAAAGCAGATTCACCATTCACGACATGGATATTGCTTTTAGCGATTGTGTGAGATGTTAGGAATGAGCCTCACCGCGTGTAAGGAAGGAGCAGTAGGAATGGGAAAGCATCATTCTGCTCTTTGGAGAGGAAGCTATCATTGTCACAGGGAGACACATGGGGAGGCACCCAGTGCACATGTTATATCCCTGTAGTAGTATCCAGGAGGCTTTTACCTCCCCAATAAACCCTTCTTTGTGCTGCCTTGCCACAATGCTGTTGCTCCTGGATTGTCAGGGAAGCATCACAAGTTCTTACTGGCTCCTTATCCTGTGTGCAGCTTGGTTGACCTCCGGCTTCTGACACACACAGAATCAGCAGAGGACATGACCAGGTAAAGGTACGCAAGGAGGAGCTCTGGCTTCATGCGAGGGAATGAGTGTGGCCGCAGCTGCACTACCTGCCTGCTGGTCACAGTGGGGCTGGTCTGCCATGGCTGCACTGTGCTGGAAGAGGTTTTATGCTGTGAAAACCCTCCAGGCAAAATCTGTTTCCTTAAATGCTGTGTCAGATGAGAAAATTTGATACAGTGTAAAATACCCACTGTAAGTATAATTACGAGACTCCCATGAAAAACAGAGGTCACAGCGCACTTATTCCTTAGTCATTTCCATGGGGGTTTTAAGGCATTTCAGAACAAAGTGTTAAGAAGAGATTTCAAACGTAACAGTGAGATGGCTTTTTGTATACTTACAAAGAGAAAAAGGTACAGAATGGGAAAAATATGAAGGCTCTACAATCCCAGAGTATGAGTCTTTTACGTTAATATTCATCCTATTATGCAGGAATGCAAAATAAGACTTACCTTCTTAGTTAAGAATGCTCTAAGGCTTCTAAAAAGAAAGTGAAATTTAAAATATTAAGATAAAAATGATACATTACTGCAACACATTTTAATGATTATGTATTAAAACGGCACTGCAAGTACAATAATAGTTGAACTGAATATAATTTTATAAAATACCAGTTATACCATCCATACTGTGCATGGACATGATGACTTAATCTGGTTGTTGGTTTTGTGTTTTCTGGCATCCCTCCTGCCAGTCAGGTAGGTAACATGATATTCTATAATATTCAGTTCCTCCTCATGCCTTCCTTGCCTTGAAATTGACAGCAAGTATCAGAAAAAAAAAAATTCTGAACAAACCCTGTTTCATAACGACCCAGTAGAGGTACAAACATCACCTTCACTTTGCTTTTTTTTACTTTAATATTCAAGTTATTGTGGAAAAAATTACTTCTATAACATTGAGAAGCATGTGGAAGAAACAAAGGAGATGGGCACTGGGTGCTTGCAGCTGCAGAGGAGCAGGAAGCACGTCCCTTTTTGGAAGGTGTCTATAGAGGGGACTTGGATTCAAATGCTTTTCTGCTTAATTTGAGTCCACCTGTATTGTGGCAGTAAAGCAGCTGAGCCATTAAATTATACCTGAATTTGGGAATACTGTTCTCTCCCATTGCTGGTGCTGTAGATGAAGTCTGAGGAGCCTACACACCATTCCTCCAGGTGTTCTGCAATGAGTTGCTCTCAGTCTATCCTGTTGAAGATAATTCACCTTGTGTAGTGTACTTAAATATTTATTGAAAGTAATTCTGTGGCCTGGTTAAGACATTAAAAAAAAGAAGAGAGACCTACTTTCTGCTTGATTCATATGAACAATGAAAGTTCTTGCATAATGAATATTTAGTTTACCACCCTCACCAAAGAAATGAGTGATCTTAAATCTAATCCTTGTTCCAGTGCATGTTTAATTAGGTATGCAAAGTGAAATTGCTCTGGTAAACAAGAATTGGACTATCTTTTTGAAGGGGGCTACCAATTCAGATCAGGCAAAGTTGTGAACCAAATGAAGGTGCCCTTCTTCTGGTGGGCTTTATCTTCTGCAGCATTAAGGGTGTGCCTGCATTAGGGTTTCTCCTTACATCAGGAGGGCATTTTTCAAGCAACTCTCCCAGTCACCTCCAGTTCCTGTGCGTTGGTTCATACTGGGTGTAATCCAGGATCACACAAACTGGGCTCCTTTTGGATACATGTACACTGACAGATGTGCTCCTGAAAAACACCTGTGATCCAGCTGCAAACAGAAAGTGAGTTCACAGATTCGGAAACACGTTACTCTGAAGTAGCGACCCCTGAAAGTCATATAGAGTGAATGTAAAGTCCCGAGTGCTGTTTCTCTCTACAAATTCACAGATACTGGGCTGCACTTCTTCCTAATGCAGACATAGCCCTAACTTCACCTTTGCCACAAGAGTGATTTTTATTTTTTTTCAGTGACTTAACTCTACATGTATGAGTCATTTAGGAGGGACCAAACCCACAATTTCTGGCATTTTCACTGTTTATGAGAATTAAAAGACTAGCTTTGTTTAAACTATAACATGTAGGACCATCTTCTCTTTGTTACGTTTACAGGTTCAATTTGGCCCATAAAAAGTTCACATGCATATTTGCAGCATCATTTCAATTATAATTCTATGCTCAAACACTGGCACCTGTACTATATTTCAGGGATAAAGATTGGGAAACTATCTGGACTGATGCTCTAACTCATTTTCAGTACAGAAGTGCCATAAAAGAGCACCATGTGTGGACTGAGCAGTTGTTTATGCTGAGTGGATAGGAAGGCTGACAATACGGTTTTTAAACTTTGTTAGGAAATGAAAAGTCTTTGCTTTACCTTTCCTTAACAAATTCGTGGATATTTCTTCTGGTGTATGCCTAGTGATCATGAGCTGTTGACTAATCATAGGCTGCCAAAATTTTGGTTCAGGACTGTTTGTGTGCAATGCAATTTCTCAGATAATTCTTTTTCAATGTGGAAGCACTTTCTGTCTAGTTTATTGATAAGAAACACTAGCTGTTGAGTTTTCTATTACTAGGGCTCTGATACACACTATTACTTTTATTAACTGTACCACCATTACTGTATTTTGGCGTTCGAGCCATGGACTGCAGCTATCTCCAAAAGGATGTGAAACTAAGCAAGCGAAGAATGAGTGATTTACATCAGCCACAAACGCACCATTCACCCAAATGCTGCAAGCAATTCGTTTCAAAAGCTATTCTAATTAATGGTATTCATACTTCTAAAATGAACCAATGTGGAACCTGTCAACTTCTTTCCAGAACAAACTTTGATATGAGACAACATTGAACATACAGAGGCTTAGAACAAGAAAGTTTGGAAAAGGATTGGGAATATTAGAAGCAGTTTGAAATATGAAAGCTCAGATTTGTCTTTATGGGAAATCTATGAAAATGATTCTTGCCTTCATTTTTTTCCCTAAGATATTAACTATTTTAATATAGACTTCTTGCTGAATTACAAAAGGGACTCATTTTTACTGATTATTTATTTTTGGCTTTCATTTGTAGCATAGCTGAGTTTTACTTTATTTTAAGCAATCTTTTTACTTCTTCAAATCTCACAGACAGTGCACTCTTCTACATGATCTGAATGGACTTAATTGGACTTTATTGGTGCTGGGATTGAGTCAAATGAAAATGGAAAAAGAGGAAGGAGTAGAGTAAAAGGTTTGCCAAATTACATCGTAAACGCATATATTTGGTTAACAGAAAGTATTTTCAATTTTCAGTTTCATCCATTTACACTTGTGAAGCTGGGATATTCCCTGCAGCTCTCTACTTGCCAAATAGTGTACTATCACAGACTGATACATTAACCATCTGATTTTGATTACATAGATTGCATTTCGAATGCACATAAAAGGAAGTCATTTTTAGTAACTTATTCATAAGGTTGAATACGATCAGTGTTAACAATAAGACGATAAGTCCTGATAGCATAAAATACAACTGAATCCTGCTGCATTTAAGTACCTTGTAACCGTTACAGATAAACATCACACCTATCTAAAACTAGGTGAGATACTAGTTAAATCCTTTCTACTGATTCAGGCAACTGTTTCTGTGTAATAATATTGAAGGAGCTCTACGGGTTTTCATGTGAATTAAGTGACAATAGTGTGGAAGAAAGCAAAACTCCAGCTCTCAAGTGGCAATGAAGGTGAAGTCATGGGCCATCATAACCAGGCAACCAGACTACAGTCCCTTAAAACAATATATAGGAAAGACTTGGAAACAAATATTTAAGATGACAGGCATTCAATATCTGGTTAAATCTGGGATGTGCATATTTATAAAAAATGAACATGTAAAATTGTGGGATAAGTACATGCAACTATGCCATAATCAAACTTGTCCCATGTGAGTGAAACTCATCTGTTATCTTCTCTTCTATCTTGTATTTATGCTTTTTTTCACAGACACCTCTCTATGGTGCCATTATTAATTCATGAACTTGTAAGTCCTTTTGTTTATGTGTGCTTGGATGAAAGTGTGTGCACAACTCTTTTGTTAGAAAAGAGCAGGCAGAGGACAGAATATTTGCCAGATTTCTCTGTTGATGTACCTGAAAACAGGCATTATCCTACTAGCAGCATCCATGCTGTTTCATGCAGAGATGAAACATCTCCAGGAGGTTATTTTGCATTTCTGTTAAAGGTATAACAGTTCTGAGAGCCTTTTTAGTATCAGTTCCAGATAAAGAAATATACCTAAGTTAAGCTGTCCTCAGCATCCATTTCTGTGAAGGAAAAAAAAAAAAGAAAATCAGGTGAGACAAAACTGAGATCTAAAAAAACCAGCAAACAACAAAAGGGAGAGATAAAAATAATAATGGCCCCCACCCTCATTTTGTGTGAAGTCTTCAGAAAATTATTTTAGTGGATTTCAAAATGTCATCGTAAGATTGATAGAAGGTTAAAGGATGGCAATGAAAATAAACAAGATTCAAAGGATTCAGCAGCAGAGAGTAGAGATGTACTACCTGATGTTGGCCTCAAAGGAAAAGTATATCAAGGAAGGAAGGAAGCTTAGACTGAGAAGGCTGTTGAAGATTACATTTTGCTAGCTTCCCTGAAGAGCTGTCTAAAGAATCTCACTAGATTTACTGGATTCAGTAACATAGTTTTCTGGTGGCTGGTATGGAAAAAGTGATTTTCAAAGAGATTCTAGTTTTATTGTGTAGGAATGTAATATTGTGTCTGCAGCTAGCTGGACACATGGTGTTGCCCTCAGTTTTCATTGTGAGTGAAAAATCATATCTAAAATAAATTATGGATGCCTTTGAAAATCATTCTTTGTCACTGTGACTGCTCTCTATATGGATTTTGCCTTTCACAATGGTTTTCTTCTGCGGTGATGTGCGGCCACAGCTGTGCATTAAGCACAAACAAGTTTTCCTACAGTTCAGGTGTTTTCAAAGGAACTTACTATGCTATAGCCCACTGTCTGCAGCCAGATGCTGGAATAACTTCAGTCATTTTAGCTGCTATCCTTGAAATTAATAGGAATTTCCCCTAATTGTCATCTCTGAACCATGCTGTCAAAACATCTTTTAAAAGTTAGCAGCGTGAAACTTGGGAATACACACTTTCTGAAAGAAGTGACATTAGTACTAAGAAAAACCACAGAAAACATTTGAGAATGGAAAGAACTGATTAAAATAGATTCTCTGGTTTGGATCTCAGTAGGCTTAATATAGGACATTTTATGGCTGAGGATAATTATCAGATATTTGTGTGATTAAGTTTGCAATTTTCATATTAAACCAAAAAGAAATATCTTCTTTCTTCTTCAGGCCGACTTTTCTTTGAAGTTGAGTTTTGTATAGCATGAATAAAAAAGTTTGAACTAAACAGGCTCTTGCTAAGCTACATTTCTGTAAAAAGTTTTGTCTCTAAATATAATATTTACTTTTAAGAGATGTTTTAAATATCAAATATTGTATTGACTATGTCATGTTATATGGTGTAAAAAGTTGTCTACACAGCCACAAAGTAGCACAGACACAATGGCAGCTGAGACAGCTCAAACATCACCCTGCCCCAGCTCCTTCCAGGCCCATCAAAGGAGACATGAGCCCACCAGAGCCCCATCTCCACAAGCCCAGAGAAGCATAGAGGCCCCGGGGCAGGCAGGAACCCAAACTAAGGGCTGTCCCAAGAAAGCCTCATCCCCAGTGTCCAGATATGACACCCACCATGATGGGCCAAGAGGACCAGACCCAGATAAACTTCAGGAATGGTGGGGTTGCTGACTGAGGTGTGGCACACGTTATGGGATGTGGGGGAAGAGTGTTTTGGGATTGCACAAGATTTATTATGGGATGGTTAGGGAAGAAACCAGAGGTGGGGAAGGGGATGGATTTAGATGATTTGGGGAGGAATGACTGTGGCAAAATAGAGGGGCAAGGGGACAAACAGAGCTGGTCACATGTAAATAGTGTCTTGTCTGGCTGTCACAGGGGTCATAGGGGCCCGTGGGTGGGAAGTGTCAGCCTGGGGCGAGTGCGGGTCGGGGTGCCAGCAGCTGGGCTGGACTGTGGGACGGAGGGAATGTGTGGGTGGGTGCCAGTGACCAGGGGGATCCCGGTGAGTGAGAGCAAGTGCCAGCCGTGGGTGGGACCAGGGCCAGAGCCCATGTGTCTGCAGTGCAGCACCAGGAGCCTGTGTGGGTGTGAGAGTGAGTATGCAAGCACTGGAGATAGTCAGGCTGAATGAGGTTATGAGCAGGTGACATGGACAGGGAGCTGAAGGGAGGATAAGACTGTGGGGGGTGTGTACAGGGGACTAGAGGAGTCCCAGTCAGCTCTGTATGTGTATATATATATGTGTGTGTGTGTAGGTCTGAGCACCAGTAAGCAGACTGGGGCTCTGGTGTTGTGGGTTCACATGCCCAGGTGCCAGCAACTGGGGAGGCTGGTATCCAGAGGCAGCTACTGGGCAGACTGGGTGTCTGAGCCCAGCTGCTGGGGGGAGCCACGCTGCACATGTGTATATGTGTTCTCACCTGTGAGTATGAGTCTTCTCACCTGTGTACCTCCATCCTGCTCAGCCAGAGAGGGTGTCTCGGTTTGAAGTAAAACAGAACTAATTTTCTGCTTTGTAATTTTACTTTGCAACTAAGCCTCTTCTAACTGAACTCTCTGAAACTCTCTGAAGTTAGCAGTATATTGTAGAGTCACTGTTCATTCTCAGAGTGATAAGACCTGATTAGTTGTAATTTATGCCAAGGCATGGTATGCAGAGAGGCTCTTGCTTATGCTTATTGCTATAACAGCCAAGGCCAGCTAACTTTGTTATTTGCCCCGTTGGAAGGTCAGAAGCGGAAAAGCATAATAGGGTCACACTATTGGAGTGGACAAGACAGGTGACCCAAAACTGCCCAACAAGGTATTCCATCCCATCTGCCTTATGCTCAGTATAAAAGCTGAGGGATCAAAGGGTCAGCTCTCTTTCTTCAGTGGCCGGTGTCCAAGGAGGACTCTGTCTGCTTGCCTTTGATCCTGGGGGTTTGGACTTTGATTGGGGGTTGGACTAGAGGATCTCCAGAGGTCCCTTCCAACCCTGATGATTCTGTGATTCTGATCTGTGCATTCGTGAATCCAGATCCGGAATCCAGAACACTGTCCATCGCTGAGTCCAGTCTGGGACTTTCCCAGTGCTTGCCAGTGACGTGATTGTCATCCTGGGACCTCAGTGTGGTTTTGTATACATTTCATTATTTTCTTTTTATTTAATTATTAATGTTTCATTAAAGTAGTTTAGTCTCTTGTCTAAACTCATAAGTCTCTTTCTCTCTCTCCCTCCTCTCCTTGGAGAGAGAGGAGGGGGACAGCGTCTGTCTTTTGTCTCAGTGGCCACCCCGCCCAAATCACGACAGAGGTGAAACAGGATGAGGCCGTTGGTGCTGCCTGTGTCTGTGTGCGTGCTGAGTGTGTCTGTCAGGGTTAACCTATGTGGCCAGACATGTATACATGTATGTATGCATCCTAACAGCACATATTGTATGTACAAGTTCTCATTTTGTATGAGCAGGCAGTGGATGTCTCCTCAAGGTAATACTCCTGCTTGGCAAGAGATGGATTTGATAAGTCAAGGGGTCTTTTGCATCTCCAGGCATTGTGTATTTAGGAATAAACTTTGACATTATCAAAATGATGTAACTATCCTGCATTTCTTCTACGATATGTGACTGTAACCCCAAACAGTCCTTTTTGTCAGAGAATCCCATTCTTACAGTTTTCAGTCACAATAAATACAAACCCACATAAAGCCAGGCTGCACTACAAAACACACAATTACAGCCATGCGATCCCCCACTTTAGCTAGCAGATATATTTGGCACAAACGGCGCCATAAGCAGTGAAATCAGTAGTGGCACCAGTGCCTAAGAATTGTAGGTGCCAAACTACTGTTTCATTTCATTTGGGATCCTTGAGATCCAATGCATTTTATAGCTTATTTTAATTTATTTCTTAATTTTCCAGTGTTTGCTTTCAGTCTTGGGTAACTTAAAAAAACACTCAAATTTAAATTCATAACAAAAGCCGGTTATGACTTTGCAGTACTTGAAATCTGCATCTGAAATTTTCCTGATGGAGCCTGCCTTAACGTTAAACAAAACATTGTCTAAATCTGTCTTTTTAAATTCTAGTCATTCAGACTAAATGGGCTGTCTTTGACAGCTGATTAAAATATCTAAGTATTATTGTTTTTTACTGGTCACTGTTGTGAAGAGTAGTATTAAATGATTTTTTTCCTCTACTAGTAAATTTTCATGACAGTTTTGCAAAGCAAATGTAAATTAAAGGCTTAATATTAAATCACATCAGCAAATCCCCTCACTTCAATTCAATTAAGTGAAATAATAGAACACTAACTATTATTAGTCGAAAGAAACTTGTCATACAACAGCATAACCTTTTACTGTGTTATCATTAGCTAGCTGCAGTGATAATTGTGTCCATTTACACAATTTACACTATCTAAATGAATGTTTTAAGGCATATCAAATCCTATGTCTAGTGAGCCCATCTTTGATGATCTGATAATACATACTCCCTGTCCTTTAGGGAAATAGATGCTAATACACTTTTATCCCATTTTGTGATTAAAGTAAAAGGCAAAACTCCATTTTAGTTAGAAAGACATTAAGTCTGATGTGTTACTTGAAAAATCAGTACAAGGCAAAGTTAGAAACATTGCAGTGCAACGCTTTTTTGGTGAACAGACACTGCCAATCTGCAATTACAGACATCTCCCGTAAATAAACAAGCAAATACAAAATGCAGTGTGTAATTGTCACTGCTTACCTTCCTTCCCTTTTGATGGGATTTGTGTTTTTCAAATTTTCCCAGTTCCAAGGTTCTGAGGTGAGGAGTACAAGCAGGTTCAGAAAACAGCTGTGCCTTGTTAGCCTCCAAGGAGCCATACTAGAGTACAAGAGGAAGAACAAATGTACAATAATGTGCTGTGCAACTCAGTGGCTGGACACACAGAGGGACTACTCCTCTGAAGCAAAACTGGTTTTGCCTCAGGCTCAAAGCAAAACAGAGACATTGAAGTCAGTTTACATGGCAGGCTACAACTGTAATTTATATTAAAATTATGTATTAACACAAATTATTACTTTGTCTTTATTGCATTACCATATAACCTCATTTATGGAATGCTGAAGTCCTTTGATCCATTTTTTCAAATCATGATGAATAAATA
Source organism: Pluvialis apricaria (assembly GCA_017639485.1). Lineage (NCBI taxonomy): Eukaryota > Metazoa > Chordata > Aves > Charadriiformes > Charadriidae > Pluvialis > Pluvialis apricaria. The sequence continues at coordinate 104,221,201 of CM030009.1, forward strand.
GGAAAGAGTCTTTCTGTTAAGACCCAGAGGATTTCTCCTTCTTCATCTGTTAAATGGAGGCTACTGCTTTCCACTCCCAGGTCCAGCCTGTAGTGAGGCACTTCATACTTCAGTGAAAGATGTATGCATCCCTGCACTTTCTTGATTTGCAAGGACACGCATCCATGGATCCTTCAAATCCTGCCACGGGCCTTGAGTCCACCCAGAATCCATGTACAGACCCTAGGTCTCCTGTCCCTTCTCCAGCTCTGACCTTAGGTCTTCCCAGACTCTGGTTTCCTCCTCACTGGCTAGTACAGCTCAAAATTCAGCAAATTGCGCACAGTCATGGAATAGAAAGCAAACTTATACAGAAAATAGAGTTTAATGGAAGATAGGACAGACTTTGGTGATTGGGTGCAAGGCTTAGTCAGACAAGACTGCTGATCAGCCCATTTGTACACAAATAAATGCCCTCTTTTATTTTGTCTTTTCCTTCTAATTTCCCACATTTGTTGCTCCCTGATCTACTATGAGGCTCCTCTTTCCCTGTCTTTGACTATTCCCCTACAGTCTGTAATAAGCTTTGCACATTCCCACAATCCTTTAAAACATCCCAGAAGACATTTTACACACAACAAATTCCCCCTTGAATATCCTACAGTAGGTTTGTTCCTTCCCATCGGACCCATGATAACCCTGTTTCCTTCTCATGAGGTATGAAGTTCTGGTTGGCATTCACCTGTGTGGCTGGTTTCTTCAGTGGCCCATCAGCCAGTGACCGGAGAGCTCTGGTCTTTGTCACCGTCTCCATTATCTACTACTCATTAGAGTTTATGTATATGTGTGTTTGATTCATTTATTTTCCTGTTTCTTGTTTGTCTGTTATGCTGAATGGCAGTTAAACAGATATTGTTACAAACCACATGACCTTGTAACCCAGGTAGCCTTGCAGGTATCCTGAGTCTGTGAACCCCTTTCCCCAAGGTTCGTGCTCCACCAATCCAGAGCTAGTACGATTAACACTTTATTATACATCAGGATCTATCTGCCCACACCCTCCTTTTCTGCTGGGAACTCTTCCTTGTCCATCCATCTGCACTGAATCCTCTTGATAACATAACACATAGCACAGATACCTCTTACCACAGACATTGTGTTGGGCTCTCAATCATTAAATCCATCCTTAAGATACTCGGCTAAATGATCTTTGATGAACGGGCATCACCATAACAGCTCTGCTCTCTCAATTGTATTTTGCCTTTCAGGAAACTGCAATTTTCTTTCAGCTGCCATATCTGTGATGCAGTAGTAGAGGTTTTTAGGTATGTGTGAATGATTCCTGGTGGTGTGTAACCAGTCTTGCCACAACTGTCTCAATGGAAAGGATATGGAGCAAGACAGTAAGGACAATCCTTGCTAAACTGTCCCAGTTTTGTATTGCATGATTATTTATCACTCTGCCATTCCTATAAGTTGGAATATGACCAGTGGATCTTCTTCCCACTGTTTAGCTAGGTCATTATTTTGCTCCCAAGCCATTAAAAAATTCTGAGAGAGCCTTGAGTTGGCAGCAACACCTATTCTTGCCTCAGTGAATTGTTTGAGGTCCATGCTTGACTGCTCATGGATAATATCAGTCCTTCTGGTAAACATATATCTGCCATTCCACTGCCAATATTCAGTGTGTTTGATGACAGTCAGTTCATTCCTTACACCATAAATTGGTGTAAGGAATACTTTGCAGGTTTCCAACTTGCATTACAAGTATATGGAAGCACTACCAGCATCTTTGTAAGACCCCTGGACATAGTCCTATGTTCCATCCCATGTCCTCTGATCATAGAATCATAGAATCATAGAATGGTTTAGGTTGGAAGGGACCTTGAAGATCATCGAGTTCCAACCCCCCTACCATAGGCAGGGATACCTCTCACTAGACCAGGTTGCCCAAGGCCACGTCCAGCCTGGCCTTGAACACCTCCAGGGACGGGGCTTCAACAACTTCTCTGGGCAACCTGTTCCAGTGCCTCACCACCCTTAAAGTGAAAAACTTCTTCCTAATGTTTAATCTAAACCTGCCCTCTTCCAGCTTAAAGCCGTTCCCCCTCGTCCTATCACTACATACCCTAGTAAAAAGTCCTTCCCCAATGATGTCTTGCCCATGCCCAGTCTTTCAGGACTAGTCTTCTGATAACTTCCAAGTAAATATGATTTCAGCCAAAAACCCAGCCAAGGATGGAAGAGAGTATAGTGTGTTGTCTGAGAAAGTACAGGCACTGTTCTGTCCCCTGACATGACTCCAGCCAAACCTCCATTGGAAAACCAAGTGGGATTGACTTTAATAAAATGCTGCATCTGTACTTGTGTAACTCTGCTGACCGTCTACTGAATACTTGTTCTCTTCTCTGAAAATGGAGGGGCTACAAAAAGGATTTGGATTTTTTGTGAAATGGTGTGTTGATTTATTACAATGGATATTTAGAAATACCTTTTGAAAGTACTTTTAGAACGAAGTAAATGCCAAAGTTATAAGTGCATCTGTAATATTGTAAAAAAAGCAGTTATATCTACAAGAGTACAGTATCATTGCTGTCTCTGAACCATCTTCTTGCCATTTTTTTGAAAACTTATTTTAAAACTTGCTTACATCTATGGACCAGTAAATTGCCAATTACTTTGCATATTGTAATATCTTCCTTCTCAGCCCAAGAACTGATGACAGCCTACACTCAAGACATTCACCTGGGAAAAGATTTAAATTCTTGGTTTGAATAGGAGCAGAGGACATTCTGGATATCTCCAACAGATCTTAAAACTCCAATCATTTCTGGGTTGACATTCTCTCATTCCCTTCCCCTGCCGCTCCTCAGTCCCAATATTTTTCTCAAGGAAAAAAAAACCAAAACCAAAAAACCAACAGAACAACCGACTATATATTAAGATATTCTTGACGTGGAATATTACTAGAAGAAAGATTTCTCTGAGCCTTCTTCCTCTGTAACCCTGTGTTCCATGCTTGCAAGGCAGGAAAAGGGTACCTAGTCAGAGAGAGACTGCAAATAGCCCTCCTGCTGCTTAAGTTTCACTAAATAATTTTCCTTTGCACTCCTGCATTTGGGGGAGGGCGGGGGGAAGACTGATTGTTTGGTTGATTTTCACTGATCAGCTTGTTAATGTGTTTGTTTGCTGGTTTACGTGTTGGTTGGAAGCAAGTGATGAATATATCATGAGGTATGTCTTACACATCTTTGAAAAAAGACAGAAAAGCCTGAAGTTAACATGAACTAAATGGAAGGAGGGTCTTTATTTGTTCATAATTTCAAGGTCTTTTTCTATGCAGAAAATTGTCTGGTATTTTTCATTTCCTAGCCTCTTACCAGGTTGTACTGCAAAGTGTTTCCCTGGATATTTCTGAGCATCTTTCTCCCATTGTCTGGTTACAGATGCCTGCAGCCATTTTACAAAAGCAGACACTGTCTTTCACATTCAACTCCTTCCCTATCTAGACCTGGTGAAACCTCTGTCTTCATAGCTTAGGTGTATGCAAGGCAAGGAAGTTCTTTCACAGCTCAGGAGCTGCATAGCAGCATCTCTGTTATTCAGCTTTCTGTTCCATAAGGAAGCTTTGCATTTTTTATTTAATATTTGCTGAATTAAGGGTAGTGTATATGCTACTATCATCAGTTAACCATGAAAACCACTATACTGTGAAAATGCTAACAAGTATTGAGATAGTAACAGCTACAAAATTTCAAACACACCCCCTCCCCGGATTAAGAAGTACGTCAGCTGTGCATAAGCATCTGTATCTTCCTGCAACCCAAGAGAATGGTTAATGCTTACACAAATGTGTTAGGCTATGGAGACCCACCAGTTTATTCTTTTCTATTTAGGAAAAAAAAATTTCTCTTCAGGCCAAAAATGAGAATGTCTTTGGGGTTTTTCTCCCTCTCTGTAAGACAATGAGCAGGTGGGATTCCTCCACCAGACTTTTGACTTCTTCACTCTTTTCAAATACATGCTGTGTCATTCACTTCCTTACTTTCAGCAGGCTGTTTGTAAGATACCTTTATGACTCCCTTCAGCATCACTTTTGGATCCCCAATCAGCTACATTGATTTCTCCACTGTGTACAGTATTGCTGCCAGCACTGTATCCATGGGGCATTGCTTAACTACTCTTTTTACTAGGTTTCTCATCACCGATCTTTCTAAACTAGTGGTCCAAGTGTATCAAATTTTTTCACTGAAAGGTAATTTATTTCTTTTCACACCGTATAGGCTGACTTTTCCTCATGCTGTCTTTATGGCCTATTTACCATAAAAGAAAAACAAACAATAGTGGTAACAAGCTCATGATTATAGAAATTAAAAGGCAGCAGAAATAACAACAGTTCTGAAACTTCATACAAATAACAAGCTCCGTAGCCTCTGTGTTAGGAAGAAGGACACACTAAGATTGAATTCATCTGCTTTTACACCAAGTGTTTGGTCAAACAATTTAAATGATCTATAAACTGGGTAAGGTCTAGAGTTTAATAGATTGTGAAATATTCAGTGAACGGCACATTTCTGTGGCTTAGTTTCTTCTCTTAGTGAAAGTACAGTATGGCACTTTTGGAAACTTTTTCCCAGTTTGCCTTAGGTAGCTCCTGATGAGCAGAAGCGGATAAGAACAGCCAACAGAAGACAACAAAGGCCTCCTTTACAGCTCATACTCCAAATGAGGTTATTCTGACAGAGAGTGGCTGTCGTCACTAAAGACTTCTCTGCCTCTGTGTTCTTCTTGGACATAATTTATAGTGCCCCAGGACCCAGAAAATAGCTGTAAGGAGACATGAGTCAAGGTGAGATTCCTGGCTTTTTGCACCACCTTATCCCTAAATTGGCTCTGTTCACAGTGAAAAGTGGAGAATAATTTTGTTGAGAAACTGGAGATGTTTAGCCAAAAGTCCATTTGCTGGCCCCTATTACCTATGGCAGAGTGTAATTCTTACTTCAATTTACATTCTGAAACATCCTACACATTTTTTTTAAATTTGTTTGTGTCCATTTTTATATAACTGTTCTCTAGGGATTTATAGAGTCTGCCAAATTGTCATACAGTAGGGGAGATGGCAATTGTTATAGCACACAGCCTTATGATTAGGCTGAAAGTGGTTATTGTTGAGAGCAAACTGTGGACAAATGTTTTTAGGAAAAAATGTTATCAAGATTGCTTAAAAATAAATCAAATGATAAATAAGAAATGTACTGCAATAAATTTTGGGACATGGTTTCTACAGAAACAGAAGATACAAGAACAACAATAACTGTTCAACTGAGTTTGTTCACTTATCCTCTCAGGCTGGGCTTGTCAGCAGAATTATTGAAGCAGACCATAAAATCCCTCAAATATGTTATCTGATAACAAGCCTCCCAGAAGCTCATGAACAATCTTCACTGTCTTTGTGAGATTAAACAAACCAGCTGGGACTCACTAAAAATGGTTCATGGTATACAATACTGTTAGTAGATGGTTTCCATTAGCAATAGTTTGTCACAAAACTGCTCTGTACTGTTTGCTACAGTCACTGAATCTTCATAGACATTATATTTTTATGAATACAACAAACAATGCTTACATAATACCTATGTGTGTAAAAAGAATTTGACATCTTAGTCTGTGCCAAAAATCATTGGCAGTCAAATCCGTTCATCAGTGTAACATTTTGAATTTCAAAATTGTGCAGTAATTTTATTGGCGGTTATCAGAGTATTACAAATTTGGTTGCTTTGTGTGCAAAATTCCAATATTCTCTGCTAAAAAAGATTAGGTCATTCATCTGTAGCAAAAAGATTTGAACACATGCTTAATTCTGAGCATGTAACATCAAGGTGTTCAGTTGAACACATACATATCTTAAGCATATACATTCTCTAAGCAAATGCATAGGTGTTTTTGCTGGAGCAGGACCAGAATACACAGGGCATTACAAACGATTAAACACATGCTTAACTGCTGTGTTGGATTGTTGCTTTTCAGTCTGGTTGGCTACTTTTTACTAGTCATCTTTGGAATTCAATAATTTCTACTTCAGCTCTCATAACTTCCTCAAGCCATATACTTTGATTTTATTTTGATTATTCTATCACTAAAAGGATCTGGGTGTCTGATCTGGTTCTCTGATATGACATTCGTCTTACATTTTTAAAAGCTAAACAAGATTTTTTGGAAAACATCTATAACATTAACAGTGCATACTATCAGGTCAGTTACATATACATCTATCATCATTCAGTGACAGAATATTGTATAAATTGCAGGAATATTAGGTACACTAGTTGAAATTTTAAAGTTGGAGGTCTAAATTTCATCTAAACATTACCTGCCCATGAATATGTTGGTCAATTCCACCTCTTTTCCCTTAAATTCTTCAGCCACAAAAGCAATCGTCCAGCAGCTTACACATGGAAGCAGATATTTTGAATATACAAAAATCATTTAGGTGTACAAGTAACATGATAACTTGTCTAGAAGGCACTGGGACTGGTGAAGTTTGAATTTTCTACAGTTTATTCCACAGTCCTACCAGCTAGTGTAAAATTCTATTTTCCACACAAATAATCCTCTTCACTGTACACATTTCCACTGTTCCAGAGAAATGGTGTTTATCTTTGAGATTTTGCTTGCAGTGGTAGTTAGCCCTAGCCCAGGTCATGGAGAGCTTTAATGATAAGAGCAAAGACCTTGAATGGATGTGGATGTGATAATCTGTGGGGAGGCAAAATAGGGCAAAAAGGATAAACCTGATAATGTTTGAGATTGCTTGTGTTGTGGAGAAAAGGTACGGGAGTATTTTACACTAGTTGGAACTTCCTAGGTGCTGAAGATGTTATGTCCCCTCTATAGAGTTACAGTACTCCAGATGAAAAGTGACACATGTGAATTGATGAAGTCAGGTTATTTTCTGACAAGATGGACCGCAAAATCAAGCTAAAGGCAGTCTTACACCAGAAGGATAACATAACTGCATCACTGATTCTAGTATCACTAAAGGTTGCTGGTTACCTAATTTAGGATTAACTGTATTTGTCATGATGGGTTGACTTTGGCTGGCTGCCAGATGCCCACCAAGCTGCTCTATCACTCCCCCTTCTCAAGAGGACGGGGGGAGAAAAATACGATGAAAAGCTTGTGGGTTGAGATAAGGACAGGGACATCACTTGCCAATTACTGTCACAGGCAAACCAGACTTGGCTTGGGGAAATTAATTTAATTTATTGCCAATTAATAGCAGAGTAGGACAACGAGAAATAAGAATAAATCTATAAACATCTTCTCCACACCCCTCCCTTCTTCCCAGGCTCAACTTCACTTCTGACTTCTGTACCTCCTCCCCCTGAGAGGCACAGGGGCATGGGGAATGGGGTTTGTGGTCAGTTCATAACTCTTTGTCTCTGTTCCTCCTTTCTCCTCATGTTCTTCTTCTCCAGCATGGGGTCCCACCAATGGGAGACAGTCATTCATGAACTTCTCCAACACGGGTCCTTCCCACAGGCTGCAGCTCCTCAAGAACTGCTCCAGTGGTCCTTTCCATGGACTGCAGTCCTTCAGGAATGGACCGCTCCAGCGTGGGTCCCCCAGGGGCTCACGAGTCCTGCCAGCAAACTTGCTCCTGAGTGAGCTCTTCTCCACAGGCTGCAGTCTCCTGCCAAGAGCCTTCTCCCACATGGGCTCTCCACGGGCTGCAGCTTCCTTCAGCTTCAACCAGTTTTTCTTCACCCATTCTTCTCATTCCAGTACTAAACATCCTGATTGCAGCTGTTTGGCTATATGTGATGAAGCATAATCCTGATATTTCCATATATTTGTATTAAAGTTTTCTTTTTTGTCCCACAGAAATACTCTGTGAGCAAGTCCATTATAAATTACTATGTACCACCTGTTTCATTTTCCTAACACCTATCACTTCTACCGTTGTGTCCATAGTTTCAGAAAGGCTCTTCCTGGATGTTAATGTACAACTTTGTAATAATCTCTTTATGAAAAGGCTATTATTTACTGGTTGTGTATACTAGCAAAACAGGGAGCCAAATTTTTGAAACATTCAGATGCTTCAATAATACAAGTTGTAAATAGCAAAAAAGCAGGGTTAGCAGTGTGTAGCTTAACAGATTTATGAAGGGACAGGTGAAAAAATCACAGATGAAATCATAACTGGATGTGTCATGAAATAGTGCCCAGTGTTAGTTCATTGTAGTATTCCATGAATATAACACAACAGTTTATTAATGATTAATGGGCTTGCAATTTGAAGGTGGAGAGATTATTTATGTGAATTATTTCATTTTTTTATTAGGAACACAAATAGGAATATTTGGATTTGCTGAAGAATTCCAGAAAGATTTTGCCACTGAGGATAATCTCTCTTCAGCATTCTCCTCCTCACACTATGCTTCTCCCAAACAACAGAAGTCAAACATTCAAGGAAAGATGTTTCAGCATGGTAAAAGGAAAGAGGAAAATGACATGGCCATACTGACCATGCCTCTCATGTTCTAATAAATTTTCGTCCAGAGGAATAGGTTTGCTACCTCTTTCATTCTTTCAGCACAAAACATTGGGTAGAACTGTGCACTTGTCCTTGAGATGGTAATAAAGGTATGTAATGAAGTGTAAATGTCATGTCTCTTCTCTGTGGAGCTCGTGCAGGGGATCAGAACACACCTCTGAATTCATCCTTCTACTTAAAAACCCAGTTGGTCAAGTTTCCAGACAAATATTGTCAAAGGCCCAGAACTCATTCCTATGAACTCCAGGTGTTAAATGGTGACTGAACACACATTTCTGTGGAGAGCAAGGACGTTTTTGCTCCTTCATGCTAGAAAAGATTTCCCCATTCCAAACATTTCTGATGCTTGTAAGCTGTTAATGCAAGTTCACTTACTTAGATAAGTATCTGGCTTTTGTCATGGGGAATGAGCAACTTCAGTGACAAAACAAAGGAAACTGGAACTTTGAAGCCTGGAAAATTCTTGTGGCAGCAACAGATTTGTAAGCATCAGAGGCAGTAAGAGGTTAATGTTCACTGCTGTTTCAATAAGTGACTTTCATTGAGATGAGATTTCATTGTACAGAAGTTGATCCAGTTTGCTGTTCTGAAGGCAAGAAAGAGCTGGCTGAGTTAGGTACCTACAATTAGGCAGGTTGACTGAGCTTATGTCTTTAAACGAGGAAAAAAGGAAGGAAAAAAAGTACAATGTACATGCTGTTCCTGCTGTCAGAACAAGTATTATTATTGCACATGTGTGCAAGTTTTGTAATATTTCTATTTTTAAGCAATTTTGAAAGTGCCAGATCCATCTATTTTCTGGCTTCGCTCGTGCAACTCTGAAGCCAAAGAACTTGGCATCCTTAATGTTTTAGAAAGCCTCAAGTTTTGCAGAAACTTGTTCTTTGACCCTAACAAATGGCAAGAAAAACAAATACATTCTGTGCAGATTTGGCATAGAAGTTTCATTAAAGATTTGTGAATAAACCCCTTGGAACATAAATGAACTCCACAACTAACTTAAGTCACAAGATCCAATAGTTGGATGACTGCCAAAATTCAGCTGGAAAATTTTTTTCAGGTTGATAGTGCAGTACTTGCAAAGGTAATTGTGATTTAAATTAAGAATAGAATTCTCTTAAAAAAATTATATACTACCAATAGTTTAGTAAAGTTTTGTGTGGTTTTTATTTTCTCATTTTATTTTTCTATATACAAATCAGACTATAATGTTCTGGGAACTCAATCAATAAGCAGTGAAAAGAGTCTAAGGTATTAACATTTACTAATAATCAGGTATGATTATATAAATTATGTTACATTTAACCAAGGTGAAACATATATTTAAGAATCTCTGGCTCTGTCTCTTTGTGGCATTTATGCATACGTGTGTCTTTTATGTCCTTGTATAGTCCCAGTAACTTAAAAATGTGCTTACTTTCTCTGCTGAATCATTGCTTTGTTTGATATTCTTCTGCTGCATGCAGCATTCTGCTTAACAATAGACAATGGAGAGCTGAATATTGTAGGTTGTTGTATTGGGTTGACATGGCAAAGTTTTGGTAGCGGGGTGCAGGGTGGGGGTGGGGAGGGCTGCAGGGGTGGCTTCTGTGAGAAGCCCTTTTATCTTTTATTTTTAGCTACAGATGGCAGGTAATCTGATATAACTATCTTATCTATTGTTTTTCTGTATCACTGGACATCTTCAATAACTTTGAATTCATTTCCTTAATTTGATTTGCCCATTCTAGTTAGTTTGGGGAAGGTAATGGAAAATGAAATAAGCCTTTTTCACCTTTTCTGAAAAGGAGAAAATATCCTTACTTCTTTTACTGAAAACATATTACATGCAGTACTAAGATAACTAGAAATATAACTCAAGTTGTAAAAGGCAGTGCTTAGAAGTGTGCCAGATGTTCTTAAATAAGTGGGAGACTCCCAAAGTGCAGAGACACCATCAGCAATCAAATTAACCCAGCATTTTAACAGTCTAAAGGGCCAGGATATTATTTAATAGTATCTTTTCTATTTTCTGATTTCTGTTGAATACTCTTCTTTTCTCTACACATACTGTACTTGCTCAGAAAATCTGGCTATATTTTGTGGCAGTCAGTTTGTGATTATAATTAAAGATGAAACACTGCTACGTGTCTCAGCTGAACAGTTTTCTCTTTAAATCCGGATGTTGATTGTAAATAATGCAGAGTAAAGTCAGAGATTGGAACTGTGTAAGGCATGGAAAATATGTGACTTCTGCACTTGAAACAGGGTAGTAGGATACCATATCATTCATATCTCCTGTCTCATTCCTGTAATGTTTTACTCATGAGAGGAACACTTTAAAAGTCAAGAAGCAATCAAGAGGTGAATAATCTCACAACAGCACTCAATGCAAAATGGTAAGCACCTGTCTATTATATCAGAGAGGCAGAGGGAGGGAGAAGAATCTTTTTTTCTTTTTTTTTTCATTTGTTTTAAGCCATGCAGGTGTTCTTTGCCTTTTCCTCGATTCTTTAAATGAAGGCATGTGTCTGATGAACCTAATTCAAAATAACTATAATTTGCATATTCTTTCTTCTTTTAGGAGTTTGTGGGTGGAATCAAGATGAGAAAACAGATGCTTATCCTGTTATGACACTCACAAGGAAATACCCTTTGCCCCACTGGAGTGCTTTGATACAGATTTGCAAGAAAAGTCAAATCTTACTGAGTGTGCTGTCGAAGCAATGCCTTGTTATTTTCCTGTAGTAGTTTATGAATGAACTATGCACAGAAACTGCATTTTTTCTATTGTATTTTCCTATTCCTACCTCCTATTTAGTGAAAAATAGCAGAGTTGGCTCCCTTTACTTTTGATAAAACACTTTTTGAAGCAGGAGAAGTGCAAGGCCATAAATCACTGAGAAGACACATTTCCAGTGTACCGTGGGTACAGGACTCTGAGAATAAGAGATGTTGCCTAATATTTTAAGGCCCTTTCTGAGAGCATTAAATCGTTGGATTTTCCTCTATGCCTACTTGCTTCTCCTGCTTTCTTCAAATTCTGCTTAATGAACAGTGTAGTACCGCTAAATTTATCGGAAGAAAATATACATGTCTCAGCAGAATGCAATCAATGCAAGTTGTCTTGCCAGCTTATGCTTATCAGATCCTCAGAAGGAATAAACCCTTATATTTACATGGGTAGGCAATCATCTACCAGCTCAGGTAAGGAGGGACACTTTTGTGATAACAGCTTGATAAAATATTGGCAGTATGCTGTTGCAGTTAACACTTCCTTTTGGGCATTATTTAACAGTGTTTGCCAAGAGTAAATATCAACTGGCTATGGAAGCTCAGTCATCTGGGAAGTGGTTCATCCAGAACACAGCTAAGATATATTGTTGGGCTGTCTGGAGAAATCATCATTAGCTGGTTTATTGACTAAATACAAACTCATAACACCCAGCCAACACTTCGGTCTTGCTCCTCCAGGATCAGCAGTTGGTGCTACATAACCCAGGGGTCCTTGAGACATCTGCATGGTAATGTTAGAGAGCTGGGACCTTTAATCCTTCCTTCTGAGCTCTGCTATTGCTATCAGATCAACGCCAGTTCTGCCCAGCAACAGCTAACACCACAAGGTAACAGGATCTCTCTATTGCAGCTGAGGTTGCTTAGCACACCTCTGCAACGTCCCTCATTCTGAGTGATGCATTTATTTTCATACCAAAGATATATTTTTCATTTGAACAGCATAAACTCTCATTTCTATGGCTGGAAATTATTTGCATTAGAAATAGCAACCTGAAGCAGGATTTGAAGGAAGATTTAGACATCAAAGAGTGAATTCTTTACCAGAGTAAATATTTTAGGTCTTTGTTACAAAACTGTGCTTAACAATTTGCTTATGTCTCTTTGATGCTAATTACTCAATAAGGGAACACCTCAAAACTAAAGTCACTTCAGCACAGCACTGTAAACATAACCTTCTTTTCATGTTATTCCTGAATTCCTGTAACTTCTTAAATGCATGTCAATTAAACAAAGTAGCCACTATTTTATTTTCTGCCCTCCTACCAGTTGAAAAAATCCTGCTTCACATTGCCACCAGCTGATTCTCATTGCCCCGTCAGGCTGATTTGAGCAGCTGAGAGCAAGAACATTCAAAGGATTCCTTGAGGGGGATAATGCTGTTTTTTGGCCACCTTTACCTGCTGTTACATCATAGTAGACTTGTTGAGGGAAGGAAGAAAAGACAGCGAACTGTCTGATTCTTGCCAACACAACTGTGAGCAAAAGAAAGAGAGAAGAACATGAGAGGACTCCCAGAGAGCTCGGAGTAGAGAGGGAGGATGCCAAAGTAAGCAGCTCTGGGAGTGTGATGAGTGAGGGAGAAAAAGACAAACAGAGAGAACTGAGAAAAATCCACCTCCTAGGGGATGGCAAAGACCTCATCTACATCCAGCTCAGGTTCAGTGCTAAGGAAAGGGAGGCAACAAGCAACAAATGCAAAAAGGTATGTTGGCAAGATATTTGAAACCAGAGAGGATAGATCCGAGTAGTGAGGAAGAATTAAAATTGCAGAAGAAAAGGGGTGAGATATTAGATTAAAAAAAGATAAAATTTTAGGAGAGGCTGGATATGATGGGCCACACCAATGGCTCGATCAAGACCAAATGAGTGAGGTGACACAAATTAAGTACATCATTGGCAATAAATTGGTAGACAGGATAAGGTTTCAGGGAAAGCAAGTGAGTAGAAGGAAGAAAATGAAAAAGATCATGAAAGATTGTAAAATTGGTGGAAGAAGAATTTTTAGATTATGGGAAAGGAATGAAGAGTTGAGTTTTTTTATGAGGGTGGGCTCTGCTGGTGTTGCTGTTGAGAGAAAGGGATTATTAGGGTATTATTACTGAGATGGAGCATAAGAAGGCAGAAGAATGTTTCAGGATACATTATTTCTAGACCAGAAGAAAATCTGGAGTGACTGCACAGAAAGGCAAAACCGGAATAAGGTAGAAGAAGAAAAATTATAGAAACTTAATAGTTTGTGGGAAAAGTGAAAAAGGTACAGCAGTTAGAGTCCAGAAAAAAATCACAGTATCACAATATCGTCAGGGTTGGAAGGGACCTCTGAAGATCATCTAAGTCTAACCCCTCTGCCACAGCAGGGACACCTACAGCAGGTTGCACAGGAAGGCGTCCAGGTGGGTTTGGAATGTCTCCAGTGTGGGAGACTCCACAACCTCTCTGGGCAGCCTGTGCCAGTGCTCTGCCACCCTCAGAGTAAAGAAGTTCCTCCTCATGTTAAGATGGAACCTCCTGTGCTCAAGTTTGTGCCCGCTACTTCTTGTCCTATCACTGGGCACCACTGAAAAAAGACCCTTCTCATCTACCGGGCACCCTCCCTTTAAGTATTTATAAGTATTGATAAGATCCCCCCTCAGTGTTCTTTTCTCTAGACTAAAAAGATCCAAGTCCCTGAGCCTTTCCTTATAAGAAAGATGCTCCAAACCCATAATCGTCTTTGTAGCCCTTTGCTGGACTTTCTCCAGCAGTTTCTTGTCCTTCTTGAACCAGAGAACGCAGAGCTGGACACAGTACTCCAGATGTAGCCTCACCAGGGCAGAGTAGAGGGGGAGGATGACCTCCCTCGACCTGCTGGCCACACTCTTCTTGATACACCCCATAGAATCATAGAATAAGTGAGGTTGGAAGGGACCATTAAGATCATCAAGTCCAACCATTAACCTACCCTGATTTAAAAACACCCACTTCTAAACCATGTCCCTAAGCACCTCATCTACCCTTTTCTTAAACACCTCCAGGGATGGTGAATCCACCACCTCTCTGGGCAGCCCATTCCAATGTTTAATAACCCTTTGAGTGAAAAAATGCTTCCTAATATCCAATCTAAACCTGCCCTGACATAACTTGAACCCGTTTCCTCTTGTCCTATCACTTGCCACGTGGGAGAAGAGGTCAGCCCCCATCTCTCTAAAACCTCCCTTCAGGTAGTTGTAGAGGGTGATAAGGTCTCCCCTCAGCCTCCTCTTCCCCAGGCTAAACAACCCCAGCTCCCTCAGTCGTTCCTCATAAGGCTTGTCCTCCAGACCCCTCACCAGCCTGGTAGCCCTTCTCTGGACACGCTCCAGCACCTCAATGTCCTTCTTGTAGTGAGGGGCCCAAAACTGAACACAGTACTCGAGGTGAGGCCTCACCAGTGCTGAGTACAGGGGGATGATTACTTCCCTACTCCGGCTCACTACACTATTCCTGATGCAGGCCAGGATGGTGTTGGCCTTCTTGGCTGCCTGGGCACACTGCTGGCTCATACTCAGCCGGCTGTCCACCAACACCCCCAGATCCTTCTCTGCCAGGCAGCTTTCAAGCCACTCCACCCCCAGTCTGTAGCACTGCATGGGGTTGTTGTGACCCAAGTGCAGGACCCGACACTTGGCCTTGTTGAACCTCATACCATTGGCCTCAGCCCATCTGTCCAGCCTGTCCAGATCTCTCTGCAGAGCCAATCTACCCTCAAGCAGATCAACACGCCCCCCCAGTTTAGTGTCGTCTGCGAACTTACTGAGGGTGCACTCAATCCCCTCATCCAGATCATAAATAAAGATATTAAAGAGAACCGGTCCCAGCACCGATCCCTGGGGGACACCACTTGTCACTGGACACCAACTGGATTTAACTCCATTTATCACCACTCTCTGGGTACGGCCATCCAACCAGTTTTTTACCCAGCGAAGGGTACACCTGTCCAGGCCACGAGCAGCCAGTTTCTCCAGTAGAATGCTATGGGAAACGGTGTCAAAAGCCTTGCAAAAGTCCAGGTAGACAACATCCACAGCTTTTCCTTCATCCACTAAGCGGGTCACCTCATCATAGAAGGAGACATACACCCCAGGATGCCATTGGCCTTCTTGGCCACCAGGGCACATTGCTGGCTCATGGCCATCCTGTTGTCCACCAGGACTCCCAGGTCCCTTTCCACAGAGCTGCTCTCCAGGAGGTCAGCCCCCAACTTGTACTGATGCATGGGGTTATTCCTTCCCAGATGCAGTACCCTACACTTGCCTTTGTTGAACCTCATCAGGTTTTTTCTCTGCCCAACTCTCCAGCCTGTCCAGGTCACACTGTACAGCGGCACAGCCTTCCGGTGTGTCAGCCACCCCTCCCAGTTTTGTATCATCAGCAAACTTGCTGATGGAACACTCTATGCCTTCATCCAGGTCATTGATGAATATATTGAACAGGACTGGACCCAGTACTGACCCCTGAGGGACTCCACTTGTTACTGGCTTCCAACTGGACTCTGCACCACTAACCACAACCCTCTGAGCTCTATTGTTCAGCCACTGTTCAATCCACCCCACTGTCCATTCATCTAACCCACACTTCCTAAGCTTGTCTGTGAGGATGATGTGGGAGACAGTGTCGAAAGCCTTGCTGAAGTCAAGGTAGACAACATCCACTGCCCTCCCCTCATCCACCCATCCAGTCACACCATCATAGAAGGCTATCAGATTAGTCAGACATGACTTTCCCTTGGTGAATCCATGTGAAATGCCAAAGAATGGGTAGAAACACGGATCTAATTTTGATTATACTGTTAAATGAACTGTAAAGTTCAATCAGAGTCAAAGGTTGAAACTTTGCAAGCATTAAAAGTGAGATATAATGCCTGATTTATCTGAGAGAGCACTCTGGCTTTGTGTATCTCTCTCCTCACTCTGTGTATGGAGAAGATGTAGTGATAGGAGTCTAGAAATAACAAGGCATCACAACTTTGACTTTTTAATATGTTTGTTATTTAAGACCTCCCCTAGAAACAGTTAGCTGTCCTGGAAGTTAGAGCGCCAGTGGCCAGCCAACACCAGAAATCTCATCATTGCTAGAGGTGTCAGAATTGCGTCAGGAGGAGAAATAATTGGTGTTTTCAGGGAAAAAAAAAAAACCACGTAGAGAAACTTCCCCAGTGTGCATTCACAACTTAGAATCATTAGATTCAGAAAATTTGGCTGAGTGTTAGAGCTGCTCCAAGCAGAGCAGAGTATTAGAGATTTTTCTGGAAATCCCCAAACTTCAAATGTTAAATTAGCTATTAAATTTACTTGGATTTGAAAAGCAATAAAAGCCTAATAACTACACTGTAGATAGCAGATAGTCTGTGTAGGTAGTTTTCCTTCAAATAACTGTAGAATGAACAGAGGGATACTATTTTCAAATGAGTAGGAAATTGCTAAATTAGCCGTAAAGTTGATACAGTAGCACAGAGATGAAAGTTTTATTTAAACCTTGACTTAAAACATGTTTGCTTCCTTTGTATTATTAACACTTCACATCAATGATGCATAAGGTATGTGGAAAACAGATGTTTAATGTTGTATTTGGTAGACAACAGGTGCCTTTTTTATTTATTGCCATATTAATGATAAAAATATATCCAAACTATTCCAATCTTTTTAAGAACAAAACACTTCAATAATTTTCAGTCAAGATTTTTGATGACATGGATCCTCTTAAAACACCTCAGTTTGTTGAATCGACATCTTCTGAGGAGCAATTTCAGGAGGTTATTCCTAACAATCTTCATACTTCTTCCATACAGGAATTAAGAGTTCTGTTGGAGAATACTACTCACTGATGCCAGACGGCATGTGAACCAGTGGGATACTACGAAAAGATGTGCCTTACAAGTGTCTGGTGCTATTTAAAAATAAATAAGCTCTTTGAGAAGTTTCATCCTTAGGAGAAGTTGTGTAATCAAGTGAACTGAGGGTCTTAACTCGTGATGATAGAGAGTTTAAACCCCTGTGTATAACATCTGCCCATAGGTCCTTGCCAAAAACCCTCATCTTTTCATTGATTGCACAAGGAAGGTAGGTCTCTAATTTTGGTTCTCTCACAGACCCTGCTGAAGCCAGGCATTTACAGGTTTTTATATATTGAGTGGAAAAAAGTCATTGTGCTTCAAAAATAACTGCAAAATTCATGTGCTTCCTTACATCTTTCCTGGAGTCACTCCATATTTGAAAAAAGTCATTTGTGATACGATGATCTTAAAAGTCCCTTCCAACCTAGATGATTCTATAATTCTATCTCAAGTGTCTTCTAGAATTCTCTTTAAATAGCTTTCTGTTTTCTCAGTTATTATCGATATTGAGAATTACACACAAAATAAGAGATAATTCTTGGACTGTGAAAAGCACAATATTGAGTAATATGTCCCCTAGTTAGTTTAATTTTTTTTTTAATACAAACCATCATTTATGCATCAAAATGGACTTTTTATCAGTATTTTGCAAATTTCCTTTGAAATTAGAGGATTCGCTGAACTTGCTTTCTAGTAAACTAGAATTCTCTATTAAAACTGACCCACGAGGAACATAAACACATCAGAAATTAATTTAAAACAGGAGGAATTCCTAACAGAATTTTCTTATAAATATTTACACAATGATAATTTTTACATTTACTTCCCTCCAACTGTGCATTAATGTCAGATTTAATTATGAATAAACTGTAAGCAGAACAGAGAATCAGCCATAATTTTGCATTTGTTTTAAACATAACCAAGACACAAGTTCTTTAAGCTCTTGTCTCAGCTTCTAGTCATTTGAGAGTTCCTCTAATGAAGTGCAGAAAGGAAAGGATGTTGCTATTCCTCTAGTGTTCTTCATTAATCCTATAAACGAAGCTGGTATTTGGGACTAACATGCTTTCCTGTTCTCCATGGTGCTCTTTCAATGCAATGATATAAGCCATGATTGCAAAGATGCTTTTTCAACACTTTCAGTAAGTCATAACGGAGTATTCTTTGGTGAGATTACATGTCAGTCACACCAGCATACAGTTGGCTGACAAGGACCTCTGGAACCTATTAAAACTGCATGAAACCCTTCCATGTTGTTATGGGGACTCACTCAACCTTTTTGTAATTAATTTTTCCTTATTTTAAAACAAAATCTGAGGGATAACAGGGTCAGAAATGAGTGTGTTTCTTGATCAGAATAAGTTGGAAAGAGCCAGGAAATGCTGGAGGAACATTCCTTTGCTGTTTTGAATTACGTATGGTAGCTTCAAATACTTCTCTAGTATATTTTGGTGATACCATTGACAGCAGAGTACAAAAATGTCATAAGAAACCTTCAATTCCAGCAATTAAAAGGAAATTGGGACTTGCCATTACAGCATTGCATCAGCTCTGAGTTTTTTTTTCCAGAGAACTTGTCTTGGCCTTCATATGTGACAATGACCAACTCATCACTCAACATTTTTCTCTTGCATTTTCTCAAAATAGGAATTGGAAGACAGAATAATTTCACACTTTTGAATATATCTGTATTCAGGTTGGTAATACATTTATACAAGAGTGTGAGTATGATTCTAACACGTGGGTCTGCACAGGGAGTCAGCCCGTTACCTACCCCTTATTTCTGGAACCTCCCTGAATGGCATTTCAGATGCAAGTAATAACATAATATGCATTACTTTTCATACTGATGACTATCAAATAAAGTTATGTGAATTTTTAGAACTGGTAATAGAAGTTGTCAATCATATCTAGCATTCAGCTTTAGTTTTAATGGAAATTGACATCTCAAATTGACATTTATTTGAGGTTATTCATGCTGACATTTATTGGTACTGATAATTTTTCATTGGTTTTCATATTTCATAGAATCACAGAACAGTTAAAGTTGGAAGGGACCTTAAAGATTGTTTAGTTCCAACTCCCTTACGTGAGCAGGGACACATTCCTCTAGACCAGGTTACTCAAAGCCCCATCCAACCTGGCCTTAAACACTTCCAGGGATGGGGCATCCACAACTTCCCTGGACAATCTGTTCCAGTGTCTCACCACCCTCACAGTAAAGAATTTCTTCCTGGTATCTAATCTAAATCTACCCTCTGTCAGTTTAAAACCGTTACCCCTTGTCCTATCACTGCATTCCCTGATAAAGACTTCCTCCCCATCTTTCCTGTATGCTCCTTTAAGTGTTAGAAGGCCACAATAAGGTCTCCCTGGAGCTTTCTGTTTTCCAGGCTGGACAACCCCAACTCTCTCACCCTGTCTTCATAGGAGGGGTGCTCTAGTCCTCTTATCATCTTTGTGGCTCCTCTCTGGACTCGCTTCAACAGGTCCACATCCTTCTTATTTTGGAGGCCCCAGAGCTGGATGTGGTACTCCAGGTGGGGTCTCACCAGAGCACTCAGAGGGTCAGAATCACCTCCCTTGGCCTGCTGGCCACGCTTCTTCTGATGCAGCCCAGGATGCAGTTGACTGTCTGGGCTGTGATCTCATATTTCTGGCTTATGTTGAGTTTCTCCTCCACCAACACCCCTGAGTCCTTCTCCTCAGGGCTGCTCTCAATCCATGCTCCTCCCTGCCTGTATCTCTGCTTGGGATTGCCCCAACCCATGTGCAGGACCTTGCACTTGACCTTGTTGATCTTCCTGAGGTTTGCACAAGCCCACCTCTCAAGCCTGTCCAGGTTCCTCTGGATGACATCCCTTCCCTCTAGTGTGTCGACCACACCACACGGCTTGGTGTCTTCAGTAAACTTGCTGAGATTACACTCAATCCCACTGTCCATGTTGCTGACAAAGATGTTGAACAACACCAGTCCCAGTACCGTCCCCTGAGGAGTGCCACTCTTCACTGGTCACCACTTGGACATCAAGCTGTTGACCGCAACCCTTTGAGTGCAACTATCTAGCCAATTCCTTACCCACTGAGTGGTCCATCCATCAAATCCATGTCTCTCCAATTTAGAGACAAGGATGTCATGCGAAACAGTGTCAAATGCTTTGCTTTTTACTTCCTTTATCATTTGGTGTTCCCTATCTATAAGTCTAGCTGCAAATCTTGTGAAGAAAAAACACTGAAGTTTAATTACAGTTTTCATACATATTTACATAATTCAGCCTCAAAATGAAGTTGTAAGATTTGTAAATGCATAAAATATGAGAATAAACAGCAGAATTCACCAAGTCTTTACTGAAATCAGTTTCATCAGATTCTTGTCTCTGCAACGACCAGAAGCATTACTTTAGTAATTTTCACAGTTGTCTTTACTGAAGTAAAACAAAGTCGGATGTTCATGTTGAAGCTGAAATTTATCTTTTGCCCAGAATTTTCTAAAGAGAACTAAATGAATGTGTAATGCTTGTAGCAGGCATAGATCAGGCATAAAATACAAGGCTACTAAGCTTTGGAAATGGTTGCTGTTTATAGTTTCAATAGTAAATGACTTCTGCTTTCCACACCTTTTGTTGTGTAGAAATATATTTGCATTAGCGGTTTGCGTGACTCAGATCTTTGACATTTGAATTTTCCCTCACACGTAGCACTTTGCACTTCAAAACAAAAACCCGTCTCCAAACAGTGTTCTTGAACTATTTTTAGGTCTAGTTATATCAGATTTGTCTCCAAAGCAGATCAGAAATTATTCATTTCTACTATATTATGGTTTTTTTTTAAATAACACTGCCTTTACAGTTACCTCAGCATCAGAGAAACAATAATTTGCATCCACGTTTCTATTTATTTTGCTCAAGATGCTCTCATTTGGTTTGTGGGTCAGGGGAATCGCTTGCTTTTTTTTTTTTTTCTGAATAATACGCGCTTTCTCTGGAGTTGAAAGTACAAAACAAAGTGTTGCATTGATTTCCCTTTGATTTTTCCCATCTCTCAGCAGGTGTTTAAGTTTTCTCATGCTTCAGATGTGTCAGTTGAATCTTCTGAAGCAAGGGAATTGGCAGCATTTTCCCAATCGTTGTGCATGTAACATGCTGACACCAGCCAGGAAAACTACTGTGTCAGAACCTGTCTTGGGAGAATATGCAAATACTCTTTAGCAACTCTATTCTCTGCGTGTCACATCAAATTAGAGGCTTTCCTTCTTTTTCAATTAATTTGAACTATATGAGCAATAAACAAAAAAAAAAATTGTTCAAATCAATATGATCTCCAATCTTTAGTGTAAAATCAACTGCTACATGTGAATGATGAGAAATTTAAGGATCATGTGACAGGTGCAGTTACTCTTAAATTGGAACCACAGCAGGTGTCTACACAAGGACTGCTGAATCAGTGTGGACAAACACATAATTTCCCACAAAAATTCCTATATTTGCAGAGCACAGTTTAGTAAAAAAGGCCCCAAAATGACACATTTCCCTGTAAATGATTGAAAAGTGGACAACGCAGGTTGTAAATAGTATTAGAGAGATTCTCCTTGTAACACGGGATATGCTTTTAATCTTGCCAGGATTCTGCATGAGATTTGCTTCTGCACACACATGGCTTAAAGCATTTTTCTTGATTTGCAAGAGGAGCAGGACTTGTAGTAGTGCTGTATATGAGGTGCCAGCCATTGTGAAAATCTGCTCTGCCAGTATTTGCAAATCCTAACCACAAAATTAAAACCATTAGCATTTTTCTCATATCTTTTACTCCAGATTCTTTTGTCTCTGTACAACACTCTTCCAACAAGCTCTTCCACAGCACTTATGAACTACCAGCTAGTCAAGCATGTTCCAGCCAACCCGGGTATCACATCATTCCCTGTTGACCTACTTAGAAGATTCCTGCAAGTTAGTCTTGCAGTCTTCTTGACAAGAAAAATCCAAAAGCATGACTATTCACTAAAAAAACCAAAACAGTTTACCATTTTGAACAAAGACATCGTATTTTCATCAACTTGCTCATTTAAAACCAGGACTTGCTGGCCATTATCAATTTAAATAAATACATAAAACTAGAAAGCCTGATTACATCTCACACAGAGAAGAAAAGCCTTCCCAGGATACAGAAAACAGATAATACTCACATGGCTGCTTTTGAGTCTTCAGACAAATTCAGATCAGTTGTTCCTTAGGATGCCGCCTTTCAAGTCGTACCATTCCCCCCTCTCTCACTTTAATGTTTCTCTAAAGTCTTTTGAAAACTTCTGGGTTTTTTTTTCATTTCAACCATCAGTAGAATTGCAACTGTTTTGAGCTTACTGAAAGAAGTTTCCCCATTCACTATTGTAGTCCATAGGGTTGATGCCGTGTCGCTTAGTAAAAATAACTTGAAATACTTACAAAACAAGGTCACTTTCTCTGTACGTGTTAATGCTTGTTTAGATTTCCTTTCTAAAAATGAGAATCCAAAAAATAAAACAATGAAAGTAAACAATAGAGACCTTGGACAAGTATATACAGCAGAATCACCTTGATACATAGACAGTAAAATAGCTGCAAGGAAGAGAACATAGGTTATAGTCAAAACATTTTATTTTCATCAGCCAATCTGTCTGTCTCTGATTTGCTCTATGACTTTGAAGAATTTGCATGAGTTTGTTAGGGTTTTTTGCATAATAGGCTCAAGCTTCTGACTCTTTATGTTCTGAGGATTAAGGATGAGACCAAAGTGGTGAAAAAATGAAGGATTTCTTTTCTAACCTT
The DNA here is from genome assembly GCA_017639485.1 of Pluvialis apricaria. Classification (NCBI taxonomy): domain Eukaryota; kingdom Metazoa; phylum Chordata; class Aves; order Charadriiformes; family Charadriidae; genus Pluvialis; species Pluvialis apricaria. The sequence continues at coordinate 104,244,164 of CM030009.1, forward strand.
CCAAGTTTTCAACCTGATTCCTCACTGTTAGCTAGTGCTTTTCACGGTGCCTGAATCACAGTAATTTTTCACTCCTCGATTTTCTGCACGTTCTGCCCTTTTCTTTCATCCATTAACTCAGCAAGTACAGAAGTACTTTGTAGAGTTGATCCAGTCTTTTGTTCTTGCCTCCAGTAATTAAGATTTCCAGGAGGCCATCCATCCATAGACTGGACAAAGCCAGACCTGCCTTTAAGCTCTTCTAAGCCCAATATACTCAAGTAGGTGTACCAGTAGGCTTCTGTATTTATCATTCAAATATGTTGATAAGTTTTGCCATTTTCTTCATAGCTTTTCCATTTCTACAACAGTGGAAGCAGACAAAAAGAAAAGATGGTTCTGATAAACTTTACTGAGAAATTTAATTCTTATCTCTTTTATCTTAGCACAATCTTTGTTACCTGTATTTAACTTTTCCACAGCTACCTAAATTGAATTAAATTGGTAGCTTGAAATAAACTGCAATATCTTACTTCAGTTAACTTTTATTTTTGCATCTTGCACGTATCCCACTTAATTTACATTGTAAGAAATTTGAGACATCATACACTACGGAGTATTTAAACAGTCCAATAGATGGAGTAATTTCTTTCAGATTTGAATATGCTAAAAAAGAAATACCCACATGTGAAATAATGAATTGACTTTGGTTTCTGCAATTTATGTCTTTCATTAGGCATTACATTAACTCCATCATGTTTTTATAACAATTTTGAAGTCAGAATACCACAGAAAATAAATCATTTGGTATGAACAGATTTGGGGCATGATTTTCATAAGCACAAAGGTTATTTAAGCACTGAGCTTTCATTTGAAGTCATCATACTTTAAGTATCTCCTCCTTAGTAAATAATGCCATCTAAACCGCTGTTGATGTTGGTGTATATCACATAACAAAAAAGCATTTATTCATTTATCTCCTAAAATAATTTTTATTTGAGGGTCCATGTAGGAAAAAAATAAAAGCATGAAGTCACAGGACAAAGAAAGAAACCTGTTTATACAAATTCATACAATTCTGGGAGACCATGCAAGCAGTTACTGCCAGCCAGATGTAATATGCAAACGGCAGAGAAAACATTTTCTGAGTCATTGCTTCTTCTCTTTCTCTTGGACATTTCAAGTTGATTTTAGTGATTTATTTTAGAACCAATGATTATTGGATTAAATGGACTTGGGGATTACAGTATAGCCAGCCAACAGATCTGCAAGAGTGAAGAATAATTTGGAAACACATAAATTACCATACCTGAGAATCATTGACCTAGGAGGAAAATTGACCTATTTAACAAGGATGTGGAGACACCCACCAACACATAAAAATGCAAAGCAGGAGAACAGCTTGACAGACTGTCAGCTAGCACTACAGGTGTCCCAATGAGATCCTTACTTCTAAGAAAAGTTTGTTCATCTGTCTGTGACTGAAATTAACTCTGCTTCCATTTTTTCCATGTAAAACCAACAACACCTCTGAGACCATTTAATGTCTTCTTAATTTATTTTTCACTGTACTCCTCCAAGCAAAAGTTATATTATCATTAACTTCCTGTAAACTACTATTATTATATTAAAATTGGTCAGAAATCTGATTTTTTTTTGAAAGATTTATCCAAAGTTTGTTCTCTCTAGGGAGGAAGAAAAAATCACACAGAACCTTAACTATGAACTCCTTTAAGGAAAAGGAATTTTGGTTAGTTTTATATTCATTCTTCTCAAAAGTTTGATGTGGTAAAACATTGTGGTTTTCACTTTATTTACTCCTCAAATCCTGGGGAACACACTTTAGGAGCTTCACTTTTTTATACACAGTTACCATCACAGAATATATCTCCTGGATTTTCCCACCTGAGAAATCAATGAAGTGATCACTTACAGCTCCTTCCTTAGATAATCTATTTCTTTATTATATTATACACAACTATAAAATGCTACAGTATAGTATTATAGTTATACTGGTTTATACTATATGCATTATACTATATATATATAGCAAGCACAATTACAGGCTGGGTGGAGAATGGATTGAGGGAAGCCCTGAGGAGAAGGCCTTGGGGGCGCTGGTTGATGAGAAGCTCAACATGAGCAGACAATGTGTGCTCACAGCCTAGAAAGCCAACTGCATCCTGGGCTGCATCAGAAGAAGCGTGGCCAGCGGGCCAAGGGAGGTGATTCTGACCCTCTGAGTGCTCTGGTGAGACCCCACCTGGAGTACCACATCCAGCTCTGGGGCCTCCAAAATAAGAAGGATGTGGACCTGTTGAAGCGAGTCCAGAGAGGAGCCACAAAGATGATAAGAGGACTAGAGCACCCCTCCTATGAAGACAGGGTGAGAGAGTTGGGGTTGTCCAGCCTGGAAAACAGAAAGCTCCAGGGAGACCTTATTGTGGCCTTCTAACACTTAAAGGAGCATACAGGAAAGATGGGGAGGAAGTCTTTATCAGGGAATGCAGTGATAGGACAAGGGGTAACGGTTTTAAACTGACAGAGGGTAGATTTAGATTAGATACCAGGAAGAAATTCTTTACTGTGAGGGTGGTGAGACACTGGAACAGATTGTCCAGGGAAGTTGTGGATGCCCCATCCCTGGAAGTGTTTAAGGCCAGGTTGGATGGGGCTTTGAGTAACCTGGTCTAGAGGAATGTGTCCCTGCCCATGGCAGAGGGGTTGGAACTAAACGATCTTGAAGGTCCCTTTCAACCTAAACCCTTCTATGATTCTATGATAGTGTTCAGTGTAAAATTAGGACCTTAGGAATAGATACACATACTACACAGAAATCTAGTAAATAAAGTATTTTTCAATGCACACAGCAATCAGAAATCCAAATGGATGTTGATACAGTAGACATACTATCTCCTGAGACCATAAAACAGGCAAAAGCTGTATACAGTCCTTTAACATCGGGTAGGGAGACAGAAATAATGGAAGCGAGGGACTATATTCAGCATAACGTTATGGAAGAGAAAATTAATTCTTCAGTAGATTGTTGTTCTGCCTTCTTTCTTTTTTTTTTCTTAATCTGATCTAATAAATGCAATCTATAAATTTAAATGCTATACCAATAAGTGCACGTACAATACAGTTGTACTGTATAGATAGATATGGTGGTGGGACTCTTGCTAGCTAGACTAGTTTTGAACATGTGAGGGGAGTGTGAATTACTGCTATAGTGACAGTGGGGTGCAGTTCGCTGGTCATGAAGAGAAATCATTAACTCCTCACAGCATCAATTTGTTGCGAGGACTGTGTTCACAGTGGTGCCAGACAGTATACTGAGCACTCGCAGCCCTCACTGACATCAACCGAATAAACTGTGATCACTCAGTGCCAATGATACTCTGAACATAGGACTATTGAAATTCTTCATAACAGGAATTTATTAAGGGCATCAGTTACCAGGTTTCTCCAAGGCTACTCATTTAAGTTAATTCTGGGCTTTGCCAAACCTTGATTCTTCTGTTGCTTCAATTTGTGTGAAATATACAGAAATAAACATTATAGTATAATGTAATATCATATAATCACACGTTTGTTCAGTATATATCTAAGAAAATAAATCCAGTATACACTAAATCTGTGATCTGTCCCTGCTTATCCCAGGCCTGCAGTGAACAACTAGCATAAACATCATGATTAATCACTCGCTGAAACAATCAGACCATACAAATGCTGTCTTAAAGACCGACATGACAAGCAAGCTGCCTCATTATGGGTTTTTTTTTTTTCACACAATTAACATTTTCCACTGGTATTTGTCTTCCTGGTCTGTTTACATGGCCTGGGTATGGAGACCTTTCCCTCACCATCCCGAACTGTTGTTTTCTGCCTGTGAAATCCTCAGGCCCCCAAGGCAGAGGCCCATGTGCAGGACCCCACCAGTGCCCTGGCAGTTCTGCCGCACAGCGTAGGTGCTTTAGCCAGAGTTAGAGAGAATTAAGAGTAGTTGACAGACTGCTGCCTGTTTACTGGTTTGAATGGAATAGTCACACCGTAGGCATGGAAATAGCACCTTTCTGTTATCCTGAAGACTTTCATCTTAGAACAAAAGGCTGAAATTTGTGCAGTATGAACTAAAAATAATCCTTTGTAACTTAGTCCTTTTCACAATAACAGCAATTATTTTTACTATGTCTTCTCATTAACAATATCCTCTTTTGTCTGTCTTAACTCCTCCATCCTTTTTTTTTTTTTCTGGGCAGTTTCCTGTTTCTTTTGGTATATTCAATATTTTGAGGCTAGCCTACTTTGCAATGTTAGGGTTTATATATATTGATCCACTCTTTTAACAATTTCATCTTACTTGTGAATTACATCCTCATCTTCCACTAATACTACATTCATCTGATTTTTTTTCCATTAGCCTGATTATTTTGCTGCCTTTAATGCTTTTACTTCTGCAAATGGATTTCTTGATTTTTTTTCTCTTTTCACATAGCAGGCTGCCTTGTTCTTTTTCATTTGGTTTGTTGTTGTTCCCCAAGCTGTTCATATGCCAATGTTAATTCTTTTCAGTTTCGAATGGTTTTCATTTTAAAGTAACAGAGTGGAACCCTCTAATAGCAAAATAGTTGCCTTTAAAGAAGAAATTCAGGGAAGTCCACCAGAGCTAGAATTGCTGTTGGAATAAATTGTTTCTTTCATTTTCTTTCTATAAATTGTGCTGATAAAGAGGTGTCCTAGGCTTAGCAAAGAATAAAGGGTTAATCAGACTCTGCTTTGTTTCTGCTAAGTTAAACAGTTGCATGTGGTCCAAGATACTAGGCCATGATCTAAGTGGCAACTTCATGCGACATTAAGCACATGGATAAGCAGATTCCCATTTCCAGTTACTTTTCAAATACTTCTCCAAACATGCTTAGCTTTGCTTGTTTTGCCTTAGTATCTGCATGGCACAATGTGGCAACTACATATGCCAAGGGAAAGCTTAATAAGGAAAGAGAGGCATGAAAATTGTCATCCTTGCCATCTACTGAAGTTTCAGCTTTACAAGTCCCTTGCTGCACCATTTAGATGGAGCTCCTTCCACCACTGTGTGCAATGCATCACTTAGATTATTTTCAAATAGTTCTATTTTTAAGGACAATAACTAGTTTCCGAGTTACCCTGGATTGTGTCGTTGTCCCACAGTGAACTATTACGTTCAGGTACGTGCTATACAGAAGCCCGCAAACAAATGAGATGAGTTCTCTGAAAGGAATGAGATTCTCATTAGGACATGTGTCTGAGCACTCCACTGCTGGTGGCAGGTGAGGAGGGATTGCAGTTCATCAGAAGCCCTGATTACCTTTCAGGTTTCCAAAAGAAAATGGACAAACCTGACTCTCCTGCCTTTCTCCCTGCCCTCCTCCAGTCCTCTTTTACAGGACAGAGGGTGATTTGCAGCAACACAGAATGAGAAAAGTATAGTCAGAAACAGATGCACCTCATTTTTCAGGAGGGTCTTGACTCAGCTTCCACCTGTACTTTGAAGCAATCTTCATGAACTAGTCATGTATTTCAAAACACCCAGGCTGACTTATTCTACCTTTTTGTGTTGACTTAGTAGAGGTGATAGTTCCCACCTGTGCGCTGAGTCATTTGTGGATACTGAAAGAGATGTTCAGCTGTCAGCATGGTCTTTGATGACAGAAGACCAAATCTATCAAAAAATATACATTTTCCCAACTCCCGGTGTAGACTAGACTATATTCATTTTCAGGGCAGTTATCAGCTTGGTTAAAAATTTATAACTTTAAACCACTGTGGGTTTTGAGAGTTTTAACTTTACCATTATTGGAGCAGTATTTCATTTTTACTGTTCCACAATGGTACCCATCTTTTAACAAGCTTACCTGTTAACTTGTCTCCTAGTCAACAAAAAAAGTTAGCCAGACTCTAGTTTTTTCATATTGATCCAAGTTGTGTTTACCCACTTTAATAATAAGATTACACTGGATTCATCATAGGTGAATTATCCTCATTACCCTTCTGAAACTTTTGTATTTCAAAGGAGGTCTGAATCTTCCAGTATCAAATGTATATTGTCATTGAAGATAAATTAATGGTAATGTTTAAAAAAAACAACAACAAAAAAAATCATATGGAAAATATTAATTTTTATGCTTATTTTTTTTCTGTGGATTCCCAATAGTGATGGTTACCATATCCATTGGTGTACTGGGAAGGCTTCCCACAGTCGAGATAAATAACTCTTTCTAATGAACAGTGAACAATAAATAGAAAAATAAAAATAGATGAGGCATAAGAGACCAAGATAAATATTTCTTGCCATCTGGCTAATATTAAAACTTTATACTAGGTGACAATACACTTATGAAAAAGTTAGGAAAGCACTTGAAAAAGAGGGGAAAACCAGGGTGATCTATTAATAATTAGAACTTTTTCCCTGAACACAGCAACAAACTTAAACAAACTACAGAAAAATATTAAAATGTAAAGAATTTAAATTAATGTATGCCACTTTCATTTATTGCAACACCAGACTTTTGAACGATCCAGTATCATTCCCAAAAGACACTGCTTTGTCAGCTGGAGGAAGAGATGGCTTGAGATACTGAGATGATGTAAAAAATTATCTTGTTGTGCAAAAAATGTCTGTTTCAGTTCCTTTACCAAGACAGAGGAGAAAACTGTAGTTCATTTCCTTTCTTTCTGGATTCCTATTGTAGGAGAAATTAAGCACATAAAAATTTAAGGAGACAGAACTGCCATTTCATTTGGAAAAAAAAAATTCTAGTCCATTGGACTAACTGACTAAATAAAGTCATTCGGTAAGGCTTCGCCTGTAAAAAGAAACTATACAGGATAAATCCATGTTCAGCCTTGTTTTTATGCTATGTATTCTTGCCTCATGAATCCGCTTGGAATGGTTCGACAGATTACTAGACCTGTGTTTCTGTTCTCTCCCTGTGCAGAGTAGAGTGCCAGAGCATTTGCTTACCCGTAAGGACAAGAAAGGCAGGAGTATGGAGTGCTCATGGGGGAGCACAGCTGTCAGGAGGAAAGAGTCTAGAGGAAGCACACAATGTGTGGATGTGGCTGCAAAGGCAAATGCATTTTAAAATGTTCTCCAATACTTTGTCTTGAAAAGGAACTAGTTCAGCTTTAGGACCATGCTGTACTGATAGCCTCAACAGGACATTAAGACAAACACACAGACAAGGCAGAACCCAGAAGCAGAGCAAACAAAGAGAATGTCATAAGCTGGGCTTCAAGAAAAGCCAAATATGTATGTAGAATACCATGTGCAAACGTGTAAATGATTCAGTGAAGTGGATGAAAATGAGAAAATGAAGGCAAAACTCCTTTATGGGGGGAGTATGGGTGGGATGGAAGAACATGATAAACAGTTGCCTGAAATAATGAAGGGGATACTGAAACAGTTGATGAACAACTGATCCCAGACAGAGGAAGGCTGCAGAGCTGGAAAATTTTACTTGAAACCAAGAAGCACAAGACTGAGTAGATAAATTACAAATCTGAGATCTATGACATCCTCAGATAACTCTCTAAAAAATCTGTTTTCTAAGAAATAGTTTTTCTCTTGTGGGACAAAAGTACTCCAGCTGATGGAACGTATTCTTGAGAAACAGAGAATGCTTTGGCAGAGCAGAGCAGACTGGATCATACAGCAAGAGCAACAAACCAAAGAAGCTTGTGATTTACAATAAATGTATAGGCAAATGAAAGGAACCAAGGAAACAGAAGAGAGAATTCATCACATCAAATTATATCCACCTAAAAATTAGGCACACTCTAAACTCGTCATCTCTAGTTAGTGAAGAAAACAGATTCCTCTACTGGGTGAATCATTTCAATCTAAATCAAAGACAAGTGGGGCTAACAACTTTTTAAATATGCCTATATCTTCCCACTGCCAACAGGTTTTAAAATTTTACTTTAGTAGGTCACTTTTGAATGATTAATGTTAGATGAAATAAAGGATTTGTCTGTAATTATTACACTGGGAAATAACATGGAAAGAAGGGGAAGAACAATGTCTTGCCTTTGAGTCATGACCTTGAGTTTTTGAAAAAAACCCCAATTTTTTCCTAAAGTGACTTCTGAAACCAAAAAAACCCAAAAGAAAATACAAGCAGTGTTTCAGAAGACAGAGATATCCATTGAAGAAGATATCTGCACTTTGACTCTAGCAAACGTAAAGAAATCCAGTACACAGAAAATGCAGAAGGAGGCAACCATTCAACTGCCACATTTGCAATGATGCTATTAGATTAACGACCAATTCAATTCCAGCTGGTATACAGAGTCATCTGCAATGTAATCCGAACAACACTGATAAACTGCAATATTAGATCAATGACCAATTTGATTCCAGATGGACTGTGGAGCCAGCCACGATGTAATCCTAGCAACACTGATAAGCAGAGAAATATGACAGTGTTATAATGATGTACACTAAAACTATCTGAGGCCAGTGGGAAAATGCAGGCTGTCAATAAGACACCATAAAACAAGAGGCAGTGCCGTTTGGAGTAGCTGACAGACAGAAGCACCAGTTGCTGTAGGGAAGCAGGGCAATGCAAACTGCTCAACTGATCAGAATACAAAATGAGACCATCCTCAAATCCAGACAGAGCTGGTTCCTTCCAGTAATCTGAAGAGAACAAGGAATGCAAAAATTAAAAAACAACCTCATCTTTCTCCCACTAGGTAGTCCATAGGCATGAGAGATGTGAAGGTAATTTACGCCTCCTTTTTATTGTATTAAAAAAAATTCTGGCATATTGAATTAAATGAGCCACCTTCCTGGCAACTGTTGCCGCACTACCATAGAGGCCAGCAATTGCATATGCTTGTAAACATAATTAGTATCACATAGATCCTCCAAAGTACACTGGAGTATCACATAGATCTTCCAAAGTACACTGGATCAAACACTAGAGGGATTGGCGCCCATCGCAGTTGTACCTGATGGCGCTGTTATTTTAACGGATAGAGATTCCAAGAAAAATTATGTCCAGAACCATGGTATTATACTGCAAAAAGTTATAAATAGACTTCAGAAGCCTGATGCTAGGTTGAGTTCAGGAAGGTTGAAACTGATCAGAGCTGATCCCTTGTTTATGCATGTTTACCTTTTAGGAACCATAGTAATATACAGACAGAGAAACCAAAGCAATTTGAAACATATAGGCCAAAAGGTATGAATAGATGTTTTCCTATTTGGTACACAGCTATCAGGAGTCTCAAAACCCTTAAAATATTAACACAGCCTAATGTAGCATGGCATTTGCAGCAAACTAAGTTGAACAAGTAAATAACGCACCAGATCTGAAGGACAGAGCAGTTAAGCAGAGCACATTGACATCCGTTGCGGTGTGTCTTCAGAAACAAACACAGCTGTGAAACACAAATTGCTTAGCACTTTTAACAGTTCCCAAGCATTGCAAAGATGACAGCCTCAAATTTTCAAAGAAAAAATGATAGTTTTTTCATTGTCCACACAACAACAGGAGATGGTTGTGATTAGTTTCCCAGGAACCTTAGAAACTGACCAATCAAGCTCTTCTTTCCTCTCTCCCTCAATACAACCTTCAATGTCTCTCAACTTGTAAGATTCATTCCATGTGCTATTCATGTTCTTTTGGCTTGATACAACATTTGGCTTCATTGATTCTACCCACATCATGGTACCTGATATTTGCATTTTGTGGAAGCAGACTCTGGGGAGGACACTCAGGCAAGAACTGTGACCAAAGGACTGAAGCATACTACCTAACACAGTATGCTCAAGTAAAGTGTCACAGCAGAATTCAAGTGATTCAGGATTAAATGGGAATGACGTGGAAGGCATCTTTCAGATGTTAGGCACTGACAAAGCATTGGGAAGGCAGAGGTAAGAGATACTGGGAAGAAAAGAATCTCCCCCTGGGAGCATTGATTCATCCTAACACATTTCCTAGAGCTTAGTAACACCTTGCAGAGATCTGCAGGCCTGTAAGTCATCCATCAGAAACAGAACAATGTTTAAAGGAAAGAACAATTTAATGGGATTTTAGATGAAAGGGTAGAGGTTACAGAAAAGAAGACTTGAAAGAGATGTCAGTAGCACTTCTGCAACAATTTCAGTTGAGAGAAAATCTGTTTAGATTTTAAAAGAATTGATGTAGAAGGGGCAACATGTCTTAAAAATCTGTGCACAAGCAACAAGATACAAGATGGATCAGAGAGAAAAGGAGAAAGCTTAGGTTTTTTTCCTTGTACCTTCCTGGAGCATTTCTTGTAAGGAAAGGCTGAGAAAGCTGCCACTGTTTAGCCTAGAGAAGAAAAGGCTCAGGGGATTTCATCAATGTCTATAAATACCTGAAGGGAAGGGTGTAAAGCAGACAGAGCCAGGCTTTTTTCAGTGGTGCCCAGTGATAAGACAAGAGGCAATGGGCACAACCTAAAACACAGGAGATCCTGTCTGAACATCAGGAAACACTTTTTCACTGTGAAGGTGACTGATCACTGGCAGAATTTGCCCAGAGAGACTATAGAGTCTCCATCTTTGGAGATATTCAAAACCCAGCTGGACGCAGTCCTGGGCGACCAGCTCTAGGTGGCCCTGCTTGAGCAGGAAGATTGCACCTGATGACCTCCAGAGGTCCCTTCCAATCCTAATCATTCTGTGCGATTCTCCATGATTCCTGTCAGACTACCTGGCTGGGCGCAGGTAGCACTCCTAGAAGAAAGGTGAAGTAACAGCGTTCCACAAAACAAGGAAGGCAGAGTCCATGAAGTTGCCCCTGATCCTTCCTTTGATACGTGTCTAAAGTTGGGCACAACCTTTCACATGATTTATCATAAATTCATGCAAGAACTAATAGTATTCTTCAATCAACATTTTGCTGCTTAAGACAGAGTTCTACAGGAAGGATTCAGCATAATATTTTCACTTCGGCTTCCTTCATGCTTTTGAACCATTTCTCCAATTTCAGGCATTCCTCAATTGAGATTAGTATGCTAAGGATATATTGATTGAGTGTCACATCACATTCAGTGAATTCCTCTACACATACACACAAAAGTATGGTTTATAGAAACAGAACACCATGTGATCTATAATTGCTCTTTTGTCCCTTGTTTTCCATTTATTTTTCACACTGGGGATTCCATAATTAATTACCTTTCCTAAGTAAATGTGGCTGAAATATATTTTAAAGGTGATTATTTATCCAAAGGCTAAAGGGGTTGAGGAATATAAGCACTCATTCCCTGACACCAAATGAAAAAAATATAAAATCAAGAAATTTAAATCAACAATAACTATGTAATTGAAGACCCTAGAGTAAAAGCTTTAAAACATCCCAAATACTTATTTTCATTTCAATCACTTTCATTTTCAACCAAATCTGATTATTATTCACATGCCAACACTACAAAAATATCCCTTTACCTTAAGGAAGTCTATTATTTATTGTGTTCTTTCAGTCCCTCCCAGTTACAATTGTAGCCACAATCAATACGATGATCAAAACAGTCTGAAGAACATACTCCTGTGGTTATCAGTAGCAGGAATATTGTCTCTAGAGGAAACGTAAAACTACTTAGAAAAGAAAAAAGATCTAAATAAAATATTCTGAAGTTACACCGACTATCTCTCCACATACCTGGCCAAACACTTCTTGTATCCTGTTGTATATTCTATTCCTTGTATTCTGGTAGTTGTGGATGCCCTCTCCCAGGAAGCATTCAAGGCCAGGCTGGATGGTACTTTGAGCAACCTGGTCTAGTGGAAAGTATCCCTGCTCGTGACAGTGAGTTTGGAACTAGATGATCTTTAAGGTCCCTTCCAACTCAAACCATTCCATGATTCTATGATTCTGTGAATATGCATACCTGCTATGTGACCTGAATATTCATCTTCCCGTAATTTATGTCCTCTCAATAACAGAAACAGAATTACTGAAAATGCAGCAATGCCCCATTCTTCCCCATGCCCCAGCTCATTACAAATGCTCATAGGCCTAGCTTTCATAACTAGGTTAATAAAATTGCACTTTGTTAATGACTGTTTCTGAACATCATCTGTAACACTATGTATGTAAGACTGAGAAATATGAACCATGCCAGGTCCTTAGTCATTGATAACATATGATTTGGAATTCCATTCTGTGCAAAACTGACAAATTCTCCTTTCATTTACATCAGTGTAAACTTGCAGTTCTACTCAAATCAGTCCAACTCCCCTTGGTTTAATGGAAAGAATATGTTTTTCCTAAGATATACTTCATTCCCCTATATGATCAGAGCAGGGACATCAAACACCTATCTTTAAAATGAATAGTCTACAATACATTCAGCAAAATATTGACATAAGAATGGGAGAAAGAAAATCTAAATTATAGTTGTTATATCTATATATAGGTTACCTTAATCAAACTTTCTCAAAACTATGACTCATTTTCTTCTAAAAAGAAAGGAGTAGAAGTCCATAGTTTAACAGAGATCTTTTTGAGGGGAGTTTAAGAATTGTTTACTGGAGGATAAATAAATAATACGATCCCCTTAAGTTCCTGATAAGACAATCATCAATAATCTCACCACATAAAGCAGACCATGAGGTAGATGAAACATAGGGTAGTTAAGTGGAATAATGTATTTTTTATTCCTTTTTTTATCCTTCATCTGTCTCAGGGTCCAATGACAGAACAAACATTGCAATGTTGTTTCATCTGCCTCTTGGTCTGCTCTATGTGGTGAAAGAACAACATCTTTACAGACAATTTTTCTTTACCTGGCAGGTGTCCTCACATAGAAAGAGCTTAGTCCTCAGTGCTTGCACCAATGGCTGTCCCATTTGCACTGGTGTTTTTTTTTTGTTTGTTTGTTTTTACTGATTATTATTCTGGAATTGAGTCATGTAACACATGTCAAAGTTCAGACGTCTTAGGTTGATGGCCTTGTTGAAGGTCCACCTCTCTGCCATAGAGAGCAGGTTGAAGACCTCATGTGTTCTGAGTGAAACATTTGTTAGAACTGCTCAAAATATATGGGTTTTATTACTACTTTCTGAATGGTGCTCTTAGGTACTTTTAGAATTTGCTTTTACCAACTCGTATTTTTACCTATACTCCTCAATGAAAAGAATGATTCAAAGTTTAGGTAAACTTTGGTTAGAATTAAAAAGAAAGCATAAAGCAGTAGTATAAGGCAAAAATTATAATAACACAGTGCTTCTTTCTTTGCCCATATCGTTTGATAAAAAGAGCTACAGCCAAATAAATCTTAAAGCTTCTTTTTATATTTCCTGATCATACAAATCTAATCCTCATCTGCCTTATGTCCATGCCAACGTCCATGCAAACAGGCAGGCTTTGAAACATGCCTTGAAGGTCAAGAAACAAATGGTTTAGGACACCAATGAACAAAACATCCTAAAGGAAAAAAAAGAGACTTTTGTATTACATCCCATATATTTTGCAAAGAGAGAGATCAAGCTTTCATTATAATGACAGGAAAGTGGCTCAAGCTGACAGCATGAGAAGAGAAAAAAATCTCTCATTGAGAGCTTTTTAAGTTAAAATCAACATTGCAGTTTCACATGAAAACCAACAGGCAGCTAGAAAGTTCTCAGAATATTGGCAAATAAACGGATTTGAATAATTGATTTTTCAGCACAGTGACTGAATGAAAAAATTAAAATTGTTTGGGGTCAACCTGCTCTTTTAATTCTTTAGTTTTGGTTGCAAGAATAAAGCCTTTTCTTCCTTGTTGTCGTTTGAGATGAACAAAATTTTTAATCAGATTCCAAATAAACCATTTGATTTTTGTGTCCTTTACCCTCTTATTAGAATTAAATGTTGGTATATTAATTTCAACATAATTGTTAAAATGTCAAAAATAAGTGTTTCAACTTTCACAAATTTTTTTTCTCTCTCCTTTTTTTCTCCTGCCAAAATTTTAGCTGAATTTGGCATCAGTTTACAATTGATTTTGGCAAGCCCAAACTTCAAGTTTCCATCGATAATTTATTTGTTAAAAAGCTTTTCCTTGTACTTTTTCTAGTAACGTTGTGCTGTCCAATGCCTTTGTTGGATATCTAGCAAACTTTTACATGTGTAAATGCACTTTGCTTAGGTATAAACATTGAGAGGGAAATGTAGCCTTTTTTCAAATTCTCTGCAGTTCTCTAATCCCGTGGATTTGGTAGCAGAGCCTGTCTCTGAGGGTTACTATTACAATTGGCTTTTCGGGCATGGATCGTAACCATTCCTGGTTACCATAAATAGACTCAATAGATGGTATCAGTTACCTTTGTAATGTAATTGGTCAAGAACTGATGAGTATCCAGCTCAACCATCTACCTGAGTAGGAAGATGACAAGCATCAAACAAACATAAAAACAGATTTAGAGTAGAAACAACCTTGCTATATCTTCTGTTTCACTTCAGTGATGGTAAAGTTTAATTGATGTTGAGACAAGTGCTGTCCTGTCTCTCCTATGAGGGGGCTTCACGTGTTAGACAGTGGTTATGTACAAGGGATTACCTGAAGCGGGTTTCTCTCTGAGGTGTTTTTTTCCATTAACAGTAATCATATATTATGTTTTATCATAATCAATACTCAGGAACTGAAGTCAGTGACAAAATTTTCATTTACTCCAGTTGGAGATCTAAATTCTTCAAACAAAAAAAAATTCCACTATGTTCTTGATTCCAAATAAACTATTCTATTATTCCAATTAAATTGCCTATATTTTTTAATATCACAACCTCAGTATACAACCAGCAGGTCGAGGGAGGTCATCCTCCCCCTCTACTCTGCCCTGGTGAGGCCACATCTGGAGTACTGTGTCCAGTTCTGGGCTCCCCGGTTCAAGAAGGACAGGGAACTGCTGGAGAGGGTCCAGCAAAGAGCTACCAAGATGATTAGGGGAATGGAGCGTCTCTCTTATGAGGAAAGGCTCAGGGACTTGGGTCTTTTTAGTGTAGACTAAAGAAGACTCAGGGGGGATCTTATCAATACTTATAAATACTTAAGGGGAGGGTGCCAGGTAGATGAGAAGAGTCTTTTTTCAGTTGTGCCCAGTGATAAGACTAGAGGTAACGGGCACAAACTGGAGCACAGGAAGTTCCATCTAAACATGAGGAGGAACTTCTTTCCTTTGAGGGTGGCGGAGCACTGGCACAGGCTGCCCAGAGAGGTTGTGGAGTCTCCCACACTGGAGACATTCCAAACCCGCCTGGACGCTGTCCTGTGCAATGTGCTGTAGGTGTCCCTGCTGTGGCAGGGGGGTTGGACTTAGATGATTTCCAGAGGTGCCTTCCAACCCTGACGATACTGTGATACTGAGCCCTGTCATTTCACGATGAGTTTTGTACGATAAACTTTTTCATGGTAGAATAAATATTGTTGCTTGGCAATAAATTTTTGTTAAAGCCCTATTACCATTTATTAGAGTAGAAGATACAGTCATAAAAATAAATTAATTTCAAAATACATTCATAAAACTATGCGAAACATTTTCAAAAAAGAAGATTTGAAGGGGTTTGCCAGCTCATCCTACAGAATCTACCTCTTCTCCTCTTCTCACACCACATTCTTACTTAGAATCTGAAATATCCAAAACCAAAGAGCATCTAGGAGGAATTTAACACTCTGAAACAAGAGTATAATCACATTACCGTACAAATCCATGACTCTCCTATTTCTTGAACACTGTGTGCAATTCTCGTTTGTGTGAGAAACCCTGCAACAGAATTTAAACATTCAGAGGACAGTGTCAAAGGTGTCTTATATTTGCCAGAGTTTCCTAATATTACTCTCTTCACATCTAAATTCAAATTAGGGATAAAAATGGCTTGTAAGAAAACAGACATTATATTTATGTTTATGAAATTGGAAGCAAAAGGGGGATTATGATACCCAAAGTCTCATACACCCCAGAGTATCATCCAATCGACCTATTTTACGGAACTGCCTAACCTGGACACAGTAAATTCATAAAGCATCTTCTTTCACAATCCAGAAATTCTGTAACTGGAATTTATAGCTGTGCTCACATTTCCAGAAGTGCCTTTTCTGGGAAAACAAACATACGTGTCCCAACCACTGTTCCTTCACAATGCTGTTTTGAATGCATTTTCATATAATCTAAATAAAATATACATCGATCCCACTGAGTGTCCTAGAAAGATAAACATCCCATTGCTATATCCATCTTCTGCATAACAGTCTTGCAGTTACAGCATTCACCAAGAATTCAAGGCCACCTTCAGTCTGGAGATGATATAAACTTCCTCCCTGGTCACCATTGACTCAGATTTTGGTGTTGTGGGGACTCCACCTCTCTTCATCTAGATTCATAACTCTTGCCTTTCTGGTCACCATTGACTCAGACTTCAGAAGGAGGGATGGAATGTCTCTATCTCAGAGTATGGAAGAGCTTATGGTTGGATAGTTAGGGTGTTGACTTAGATGTTGCCCTCACACCCATCTCCCTAACCGTAGTGGGAAGGTCCTGAACCCAGATATGCTACATCGTCTGGTGCCTCAGACTGTAATGTGTAAACCTTCTTCCACACAATGTTTTAACCAGATAATGTAATGGAAGAATCAATCTATAAGGAAGGTTAGAGCTAAAGTGCAACACAGTTTTTCTTGTTATGATGAAATAAGTATATTGTGCCTGAGCTGAGAGCTCCCCCGTGGCCACACACGCAGCAGGGCTGGAACAGTTATATGGATGATGAAAAGCTTGGCAGCAGCAGCAGAACCCTTGCTATGATATCCAGGATGGACACAAGTACAGATCCCAAGAGACAAATGTCTAGATGAAGGAAAAGTGTGAATTAAAGAAGGTATGATCCACCTTAACATCTTGTCTAACACCACCCTTCATTCTCTCAGTCATGTTTGGATTTGAAAGTTAAGACCACCCCATTCTGAACATAGGAAGAACATAGGAGGAACTTCCCATTCTGAACATAGGTCCTAGATTTTGTGCAACAGAAGATAAGAGAAAGCAATATACAAGGGTATAATAAAGGCAAATGCAGTGTCAGCACCAAAGTTACCCTTAAGTGTTCCAAGCTTTGAAGCTATTTCTGAAAATGATCAACAGGTCAGGAAATATTTTCAAAATGTAGCATAAATTGGAAGGATGCCCTAGACCGGGAGGGGAAAAGTTGACAGACATCAAGCAGCACAGACCAATTTCTCTACCAAACAGGGAGGCCAAGAGTGCTTTTCAAGTCTATCCCAAAGGTTCTCACCATTTATCTTTGCAGATAGCCCTGTGCAAAAAGTATGAGTGCCTGGAATCTAAGGATTTCTTGGAACACATGAATGTGAGAGAGAAATTAATTCAGGAAGCAAAAGCAGACAGAAGTAATTTAGCTGTAACTTGGCTTGACCTGCCTAATGTGTGAGTTTCCATCTCTCTTGCTTTAATAAAGATTACACTAAACAAATATCATATTCCTGAAAATGTTCAGTCACATGCTGGCAAGCATTTCGGCTTTCTGTGTTCATTTCCATGGCTGAAAGAGATACTGAAGTGACTTGAAATACAATATTTAAAGGAAAAATCTCAGTTTGAGGACTTTTATAAATCTCAAACAAAAATTAAATAGCCAACAAGCAGAGGGTAGATGTAATAGTTCTGCAAAGGAAACAGAAAGATGAACAGAGAATAAAAGAAAAAAAAAACCCTCAGTAAAAACCATGGCTGTGCAACAACTTGGAAGCAAACATAACAGAAACATGCTTTACGTAGTACTTACTTCGATAAACAAACTTTATAAGAGGTGGCTATTGGGCCTGATCTATTTCTTGCAATAAGAAAACTTTCACTGAGTTCCATGGCATAGAATTAGGCCAAAGGTGTGCAAAGGATTCAGTGTTTAATCTAGTAGCAGTAAAGAAGAAACCAGTGTTTTCAATATCATTTAGCTCAGGTTCTCTCAGATATTAGCTAGCTGAATGCCTCATGTGGTCAAGCAGGTGCTAACGGCAATGCTAACAGTGCCAAGCACAGATCAGCCTGGGAACTAGAGTAGAACAAATACCTGCTTGTATTAGAAGCATGTGGGGAAAGTAGTTGGAAGCATCATTGTTTTCGTAGTTGGCATATGTTTTCCAGCAGAGTCCATTCCAAAAATGCTTGAAGTAATTGGCACCAGAGGGAAAAGAGAAGGGAGGTCAGATTAAGGCTACCCAAATCAGCAGAAAAAAAAAATCTTCACATTGGTAAGAGAGCAGCAGTACGGCCACTTACAACCAAAGGGAATGGTTGCTGTTGCCAGAAAAACAGTCAAGGCGTGGTGATGTGCTTGCTCCTTTGAAAAGATCATTCAAGAAGACTGGTAGTCTTGGGGCTTGTCTTTTTCTAGCTCAGCAGGACTGTTTCAGGGGCGCAGGGGCAACATCTGAACAAAATTGTGTAGCACTGAATAGCAAGTGAGGAACACTAATGAGACCACGTTTAACCACCTCAAACACAGCTCATGCTTATTTGCAAAAGGGAAGAAAAGTCAGTACAGTGTTAGCTAGGAATGTGTGGTAGGAGATCTGGCACATGACAATAGAATAGTTGAGGGAAGTGAGTAGATAAAGTAGTTTAAAGACCATATGCTCTGAGGAACAGGTATATGTGGATAAGAAAGTGAAAGACTGCACATTTGTCCATGTGTCATCGGCACTAGTGCAGTTTCAGTGTATTCTGGTCCTGAAACAGGGCTTAATGTCACCCAAAGTGAGTAATAGTTCTGTGAATTTATTTAGCTGCTATTAAGAATAAATGAACTACCCAGGATTTTTAGAAAGGTTTAACCTGTGAAAAGTGCTCTTTTCTGGAAGAGGGCAAGAGATTACTTTTAAGCTGATGCATATTTAGATGTGAGTCACACATGAATGAGTTGATTTTTTTTGCCTATAAAATTAAGTAGTCTATCCACAAGACAGTAGAAAGGAAACATACTAAAAAAATGAAGTCACTGACTGTGCAAACAAGTACACAAGTGCTGACTGAACGGTTTCATGTTGTTAAACGTACATAAAGCTGAATTTCAAGTTCCACGAGAAAGGTATTTCAAGTCAGAAAATCCTCAAAAGATTGGAAATGAAGCTCTGGAAAACCAAGGAAAAGCTGAGAGACAGAGAAGTCAGAGGCTAATGACAAGGTGAAAAAGAAAGACCTTCAAGGGTTTGAAAACAATTGCTAAGAAGATTACTGAAAAGTATTTCTCACATTTGTTACCTGTACACCTGTGAACGTCTGTTTCTGGTCTTTGTGTATGGGCCTGATCCAAGGCTCACTGAAGACAATCTGAAAAATCCTATTCACTCCAATGAGACTTGGAAAATGATGTTTTGGTAGATAACAAGCACTATCAATAATCATGCAATAAGTATTTGTAACTGTCTCTTAGAAAAACTTGGTCTGATTTTTCACACCTGGAAGAAAATGTGATTTTGCTGAGCTATAACATTTCAGAGCTCTATCTACGTTTCCATTTTTTGCTTTTCACTTGTAATGGGGAGAGCTTAGAGAAGGCAGCCTCTGCTTGACTCAGCTGTGAAAGAAACCTGCGGGATGCCTTTCCTGAGGATTTTCCCTTTTCTTTTCATGATTATATTTACCAAAAAACCTATACCCAACTCTCAGTAGTCTGTGGGTGGATAAGCTAGGCTGTAGTTTAATTTTGCTCCATGGGCTGATAACCTAAGCTGGTTCTGTGTGAGCCAGCTCATGTTCTGGAGTGGTATATCCTCACGCTTGTGCTTCTGCTCTGTGTGGATTTGCCGTTTTGGCTAGTGTTAGCTCAGGACAGTCTGCGCTCCACTGCCTGCAGCATCCCTGACATTCCTTGTTTCTCTGCGCTACCTTTTCGTTGTACCCTCTTATCAATGAATTTCCACATGGTTTGAAAATCCAGTGATATGGCTTTATCTAGGCTAGCTCACCCATCTTTTCCCTGACTACAGTTTTCTAAGAAGCTGCTTCTTTTGGATGATTTAGGCCTCTGTTTCTGCAGAGCCTTCTACAAACTTGTCATGAGGCTGTAAAAAATACGAATTTCAAAGAACAAAAAGTAAGAATAAAACCCCACCTGTATTCTAAAAAGTGAGCCCCATGTGCATATATAGATATTTATTGCAATAAATAAGGCATCTCTTTCGGTAGACAGGTATATGAGCGAAAGGCAAGGGATTCAAGTATCATGGGCCACATCTGGGTTTGTAAGAAGGAACCTAGTCAAACTGTACGAATGGGAGAGACTGGCAGGCAGCTCCATTGGCAAAATGGATTAGTGGTATTTCTAAAAACAATTAAGAGTGATCCTAAATGTTTTGATTCAGCTTGCTTTTTATATTATCTTATGCAACAGCTCCCAGAGACAAGTGACTTTTGTTAATTTTTTTTCAGATTTCTAGTCCACCAGGTTCTGAGTAAAATCTTCATGATGTAACAACAATAAAATACAAAAAGTAAAAAAAAAAACAAACAACCAAACCTCAAAGAAAGGAACACCAAAAAACTTTACATTAAGATCTCATTATTTGTAATTGTCTATGTTTTACATGACTGTTCATGGTATAGACATCTGACATTAGCAGCACCAAAAAAGTCAAAGTACAAGAAAAAATATCAAAGAAAGATTCCATTTATACTTATGCAGCTGTGAAATCTACAGTCTAATCTTGAAAATTTTTTCCACTATTTTCCTCGTTTACCTGATAAAGAGATGGGAAGACAGGGAAAATTTTCTAAAAAGTGTTAGACTGCATGGAATTGTTTTAAATTCATGCACAAATGGAGACTATACCAATCAACCTTATTTCTCTTTTTAAATTTTTTACTGTTCATTTAAAAATGCATATCCTCAACCTTACTTTCATAATGATTTTATTTGTCATAATGGTTCATGTTTAATTTCCTAAAAAGGTTTGAGTAGTTCTCTGTGATTTTAAAATATGCATTTTCACCCAGAGAGATTTATGCTTGAAAAAGCTAAGCAAGAGGTGATCTGGGTAAATGGAACACTGCATTGGGAACTTCAAATTTTTTCTTTGAACTTAGTTAAGAAGTGCTCAGAATAAACTAGAATTACTGACACAACTTGCCTGTCTTCACATTCAGTCCAGAGCCAAATCCAATTAGTGCTAGTTAGCAATGACTTCCTGATATGAGAAGATGCGTGTAATATGAAAAGTCAAAGCAAATGCACACGTAGAAATCATTTATATCACTTGGTGCACGTTATCTCACCGGCTGGGGCAACCCAAATGCAGTTGCTCAAGATAAATTCTACATCCCATTCCTCAAGGCAGATTTTAGCGTGTAATTGAAGATGAAAAGGGTTCTCTGAGACAATTAAGGGTTTTCAGTATTTCCAAGATGGAAGATGGGGAAAACAGCAGAAATCTGGCATTTCTGTTCATACCCTTAAAACTCTTTGAGGCTCTCCTGCTCCCTCCACTCAAGAGGAAGAAATCTTTTATGGCTGTTTTGCTTTAAGTCACATACATGTAATACCCCTGTTCCTGCACAGGAATTGCCACTTACAGTTTTAAAGGCACAAAAGTGTAACACAACTCTGGACCACTGAGATCTTGCCTGGAACAAACTCCAAATAAATGTGTCCAAGGCATTAACGACTTGGAGAAATGTTTCTATGGGTCATATACAAGCCATTAGACTAGGATCATTTTGCACTAAAAATCTATGAAGCTACAAAGGTATATTCAAGGAGGTAAACAGTTTCCAGTAAATCCACAGAGGTTCAGCAGGGAATTGCATATACATATTTAGTAATCTCAAAGGTGTACTCTTAAGAAGAAAGAAATACTTTTGTATCCCTGAGCTTATAACTCAATCTATTGCAGATATCCTTAGAAATCCAACCATGGGGCCCAGCAGATTGGGTCACTGTACAGGATATTCACTTTAGACAGAAAAAAACATTTTGGGAAAATCTAAAACCATTTTTTTTTCTTTATTACATATTTTATCACCTAGTTTTATTTAAACAGGTTACAAGTAATGATGAGTGAAGTAAGTTAACACAGTAATATGAGAATTTTACCATTAATGTGTCTCCTTTATAACAGGACAATGTCTCCTTTATAACAGGGCAGTGTTTTGGTCTGTGAGGCTTTCTTATTCCTGGAGAACTGTCAAAAGAATTCAGCTCCCATTTAGGCACCTAAATGAAGCAGTTCTGTTCTCAAGAGCATGCGTTCAAGAGATCCATTCTTCTCAGTGGGACATGCGGAGAGTTGAATATTTAAGAATACCTCTCTGGTTCATTTCTATGTTTAAATGGAAATGAACTTTTCGGACAATCCGTCTTCTCATATTGGTATCAAACCAGGAGTTGCTGAGTTCCTGATTGCTTTTGACAATCTGTATTTTAAACTGTAATAGCAAAGACCATTCAATTTTATTGTTCACAAAAAAAAAAAAGCCCTGGTAAAGTTTTTAACGTGATTTAAACAAGAACTAGGTATTCAAACAATATTTCCATATTTAAAATTCATAAATAGCATGCTTATCACTTTCATTTGGGTTTAGCCCACCTGAGAGTTCTGATTGGTTCTAACAAAAATTGTTCCTATTAAATATTGCAATAAAAACAATACTACTTCTTTTCTCCCTAAAATGAATGTAGACCAGTCTTTCTTTTACTGGATAGTGGGTGCTAATATGACTGAACAGATATGAAAGGATTGAATTCTTTGAGACAGAGGATATATTTCTGTAGAATATAGTGATTTCTTTCTACATCAGAAATACGGGTTACAGATTTTGAAGTGTTTTTTCACCCATTAAACTTCATGAATTTCAAGAAAAGGCACCTTTCCAGATTGGTACCTTGTGAAGACTGGGAAACTTTCTCAAAAATCAGAGGTCCATTCCAAAACAGACAATTGCTAACAGTAATAACATATACCAAAAAGACCAAGCTCAGCTATGCTCTACTTAGCTCAGGGCAAGCACTTGACCCCCTGTTTCCCAGTTCCTAGGGGACATTTCTAAGCAGCTGGCTGCAGAAAGCATCACTAAATGAGTCACTCTCTCCACTCCTTCCTTTTCCTTTCTCGCTGCTTCAATTTTAAAGAACTTCTGAATAAAAGTTTCACCAATTCATTCTTCATATCAAGTCTGGGGCTGTGTGCTTACCAGCTTATACTCAGTAAGAAACAGCTGTGTTTATAAAGCATATGAGCTTTGTTCAGTGGTAGAAGGTGAGATGTTACTTTTACTACTTTCTGCCTTTTGGCACTTCTGAGTGGAAAGAGTTCTTATACTCTCAAAGACCACAACACTATGCAGTATTTTGGGATGCCACTGAGAGCCACTTGGAAAGTTGAAAATGTGCAGAATATAGGTGTTTGTCCCTTTAGACGGTTATCTCAGAGACAGTACAACTTGTTCTTTCTATACTAAGTATCTACCCATATTAAAAGAATGCAAACATTTTTTTTCTTTCATACCATTAGCTTATCCAAAACAAAAGAACCTGAGGATATTAAACTGGTCTATTCCGGTAAGGCTCCTCAAATATACCACCTTGATCTATAATACTATCAATATTTAAAAACACCATCAAAAGCACTTAAAAGTTTACTTTGTCAGTAGCACATGGATAAATGTTTTGCTCTGGCTTAATGATTAAAAACTTTCTGGATTTGTGTTTAGATTTTTAATACCATTAATTTTTTATGAATGATTGATTTTAATGGACACTGCTTCAAATTGCTTCTTCTAGTACTGAATGAAGTTGTCCTCTTCTATCAGACATTCACAGCTCAATAAGGTCATAATAACCCGTTGACAGCAAGGAGCATGAGTATCTGCAAGGAGCAGTAAACAAGAGTGAACGGCTTCTACTTCTGAGTTCTGGGAATTTTCTATTACATGTGGATACAACACTCCAGTGAATTAGTCTTGCTAGCCTCAACTTATTGAGGATGTAAAAATCAGGTTTACAAATGTTTAATTCAATTTTCTCCTTTTTGTTTTTCTTACAATATGCACCTCAAATCTCATATAAGGAAATTTAAAGTTATTAACACTATTGTGGAAATATATGCCATAGTTTCAAAGTTGTCTTGGTAAAAAAAGGACCAATAAGCACCAATTTTAATAAGCAATAAGGTAAGTTAGAAACATAATTCCCATTGAAATTGTGCATTTAGTGAGCTGGACAATTACTAATTCAGATATTTGAAGTCAAAACACACAGTACAAGTTATATCTTTAAGTCCTGGAAGATTTGGTGGTAAAGGTGAATAATCGGCAAATATTAACTCACAGCATGATGTTTGGCCTAAAGAACAAGAGAAAGGGAGACATACTGAATAAAAATAAATGGGTTATACTACATTAACTTTTGTATTGGCTTGGCCAATATGGGAATACCTTGATCATTTCTAACATCCACAGTTCAAAATGAATGTTGAAAAATGGTCAGGTTTTAGTAAAGTACTGTGAGAAGATTTGAAAACATATCATGCAGTAAAAGTCTCATGGAAATCAGTTCATTTAACTTACCAAAAAAGATAATGACTAACAACCACCATTTGTAAGCATGCGTGTGGGGAATAAAATGACATTGAAAGGCTTCTCAGTTTGTCAATAAAACTATATATGTCTGGAAACATAAGCAAAACAAATTCAGACCTATCAAACACATTTGTTTAATAGTGTAGGTAATTCACCTGGAACAGTCTTTCTTAGATTGGTGATATGGTCTTCCACAGTCAGACTTTCTACATTATGTTCTGATGTGTCAGGATATATTGTACCAGAAAATCAGAAAATTCTGCAATCTGTTTTACAGAGCAGGGGGAAACTGGATTTCAACAGTTCATTCTGTATTTGTAATCTTAAAAAAAATATCTGCCAAAACAGAATTTCCCCCCCCCCCCCCCCCCCCCGTATTCATCTGTATTATAGCATCATTAATGAATAGGTCATTTTTCAAAATGAGACACATGAATTCCAGGCCATTCATTACCTGAGGGATTTAAATTCACAATTCTGTTTCTCCTAGAAAATCTGAATAAAAAAAATAGTGAACACTTTTACTAAAGCTCTGCCATAGAGTGGATTAAAACTTAATCTGCATTGAACCAAGGGACTATAAACCAGACTATGGGTCAATAGGGAAGTGCTTTGGACTCTGACCTGAAGGTGGGAATTTAGTGCTCTTCTCCTTACTTGTAGGTCTGGGTATGTGTTTCATGACAAACAATGATTGTTTAAAGTAAATATTTGTGAATGTAGGAAACAGATTTCTGGGTTGCCTCCTCTCTTTTTCTTCTTTCTGCCTCTGAATGTCCTAGTTGTTAAATTACAGAGTGCTTCTCCCAGCACCATCTGAAATATTCTATAAGCAGCTCAGAGAAGTCTCAAGATCACTAACCCTTGTTCTCATGGGAGACTCCAACTTACCAGGTGTTTGCTGGAAATACAATACAGCAGAGATGAAATAGTCTAGGAGGTTCCTGGAGCGTATGGAAGACAACTTCCTGACACAGCTGGTGAGGGAGCCAACTAGGGAAGGTGCCCTGCTGGGCTGGCCCTGTTGTTTGTGAACAGGGAACAACTTGTGGGTGATGTGATGGTTGGAGACCGTCTTGGGCACAGTGATCATGAATTAATAAGAGTTTTCAATTCTCGGAGAAGTAAGAAGGGGGATCAACAGAACTGCCACTTTGAACTTCCAGAGGGTAGGCTTTGTCCTGTTTAGGGGCCTGGTTGACGGAGTCCCTTGGGAGGCAGTCCTGAAGGGCAAAGGAATCCAGGAAGGCTGGACGTTCTTCAAGAAGGAAATCCTAAATGTGCAGGTTGTCCCCATGTGTCGAAAGACGAGCCAGTGGGGAAGAAGACCAGCCTGTCTGAACAGAGACCTTTGGCTGGAATTCAGAGGGAAAAAAAGAGTTTATGACCTTTGAAAAAACAGAGCAGGCAATTCAGGAGGACTACAAGTAGGTCATGAGGTTATGCAGGGAGAAAATTAGAAGGGCCAAAGCCCAACTAGAACTTAATCTGGCTACTGCTGTAAAAGACAATAAAAAATATTTCTATAAATACATTAGCAACAAAAGGAGGGCTAAGGAGAATCTCTATCCTTTGTTGGATGTAGGGGGGAAACACAGTGACAAAGGATCAGGAAGAGGCTGAGGTACTTAATGCCTTCTTTGTCTCAGTCTTTAATAGTAAGACCAGTTGTTCTCCAGGTACCCAGTCCCCTGAGCTGGAAGACAGGGAGCAGAATGAAGCCCCCATAATCCAAGGGGAAATAGTGAGTGACCTGCTACACCACTTAGACACACACAATTCCATGGGGCTGGATGGGATCCACCCAAGGATCCACACCAAGGATCTGCAAGCTCTTGAGGGAGCTTGCAGAAGTGCTCACCGAACCACTTTCCATCATTTATCAGCAGTCCTCGCTAAATGAGGAGGTCTCAGTTGATTGGAGGTTAACAAACATGGCACCCATCTACAAGAAGGAACTGAAGGAGGACCTGAGGAACTACAGGCCTGTCAGTCTGATCTTGGTGCTGGGGAAGGTTATAGAGCAGATCATCTTGAGTGCCACCAAGTGGCATGTACAGGACAACCAGGTCATCAGGCCCAGCCAGCATGAATTTATGAAAAACAGGTCCTACTTGACAAACCTGATCTTCTATGACAAGGTGACCCACTTAGTGGATGAGAGAAAGTTTGTGGATGTTTGCCTGCCTAGAATTTGGTAAAGCCTTTGACACCATTTCCCACAGCATTCTCCTGGAGAAACTGGATGCTCATAGCTTGGACATGTGTACTCTTTGCTGGGTAAAAAACTGTCTAGATGGCCAGGCCCAAAGGGTGGTGGTGAATGGAGTTAAATCCAGTTGGCAGCTGGTCACAAGTGGGGTTCCCCAGGGGTCAGTACTGGGGCCAGTTCTTTTTAATATCTTTATTAGTGTTTTGGACAAGGGGATCGAGTGCACCGTCAGTAAGTTTGCAGATGACACCAGGCTGGGAGGGAGAGTTGATCTGCTTGAAGGAAGGAATGCTCTAAGGCGGGATCTGGACAGGCTGGATCAATGGGCTGAGAGCAATTATATGAGGTTCAACAAGGCCAAGTGCCAGGCCGTGCACTTGGGTCACAACAACCCCATGCAGTGCTACAGGCTTGGGGAAGAGTGACTGGAAAACTGCCTCACGGAAAGGGACCTGGGGATGTTAGTCAACTGCTGGCAGCATGCCCAGGTGGCCAAGAAGGCCAGTAGCATCCTGGCTTGTATGAAAAATAGCGTGGCCAGCAGGACTAGGGAAGAGATCATCCCCCTCTACATGGCACTGGTAATGCCACACCTTTTGGGGGCCCCTCACTACAAGAAAGGTGTTGGAGCATGTCCAAAGAAAATCAACAGACATGTTGAAGGGTCTAGAGTAAAAGTCTTAGGAGGAGAAGCTGACAGAACTGGGATTGTTTAGTCTGGAAAAAAAGGAGGCTGAGGGGAGACTTTATCGCTCCTTACAACTACCTGAAAGGAGGTTATAGAGAGGTGGGGGTCGGTCTCTTTTCCCAGGTAACAAGTGATAAGATGAGTGGAAACAGCCTCAAGTTGTGCCATCAGAGTTTTAGATTGGATATTAGGGAAAAGTTTATTCACTTAAAAGGTTGTCAAGCATTGGAACAGGCTGCCCAGGGAAGTGGTTTAGTCACCATCCCTGGAGGTATTTAAAAGATTTGCAGCTGTGGCATTTCGGGACATGGTTTAGTGCTGGACTCGGCATTGTTAGGTTTACGGTTGGACTTGATGATCTTAAAGGTCTTTTACAACCTTAATGATTCTATGATTCTATGATCTCACAGGCAATCAGTTTTAAATTTTTCTACGCTATGGCACAGTTTCAGGATAAAGATGTTCCCCTAGTAAATGACAGACCTGGGTTTCACTCCACTCTGGACTTTAGGTAACAGAGCTAGCTTTCCCTCCTGTAGAAAGTACTCTAACCAATAGGCCATTAGCAGAAAACACTGACTCCTTTGCCTCTTTATTGGAATGGAAACCTCTTTGGTCGGCTTCCTTCGTGCTCAGCGCAGTGGTACGCACCTGCATTAAGTGTGGTCATTGACAGCTATGTTACATTTAAGAGTTTAGGACTTCTTTCTGAATGATGTTGGAAGTTAGGAAGAAGCCAGGCATCAGGCTGTCCATGCTCTTCTGGAGACTCCTGTAATCAGGCCTCTAAGTAAGTCCCAGATCAAAGGGAGGGAATTATCTGAATCCAGTCATCTCCAGTGTGATAAAGCCCATCAAGCACAAGCTTTCTGAATTTATTTCTTAGCCTAAGCCATCTAACTTTCACTTAAATCCAACTTTAAAAGCCCAAGTGGTATTTATACACCCAAGTATATGCTCACCCATATTGCTCAATTTCAGAAGCAGCTCATATATGTAATAAATGAAGTCAGAGAGACATTAAAATACAGAAAGCTAATTAGGAAATTTGTGTGATGGAAATAACGGTCTGCCAAAGTATGAAGAAAGAGACAGTGATGAAATCAGGTTCACTTCAGTCGTCAACCTTTGGTGCTCATAGCATCCTTTGTCACTTATTTTTTTCAGTTTAAGCATAGACGGTCTGCTTTCAAAATGTCAAGAAACTTCTGGAACTTTGTTATCATAGATATACTGGTCCCTTTTTATCTGATTCAAATTAATATTTATGAAATATTCAAGCTTGAGGTTTGCCTTATACGATGACTTTGTATGCAAATGCTGTACCTGTATAAGCCACTCTAAATTCCAAGTAGGGACTGGGACAAGAAAAGACATTCACATCCTGTCTAATTTAAGGAGTCCCTTCATAACCACCTGGGATGAATTTGATTTTAATTCTATATTTAAAATTGTAAGAACAGTAATACACTAAGGATAACATAGCAAATACTTACATAAAAATTTTTAGTTATTGCTGATAATCTTGTCATTCCTTCCTGCAGAGAAAAGTCTCACTATATATATCCTAGGCAATAAAAGTTTCACAATTTCAAAAAGAGAAGTGTATATAATTACAGAAGTTTCAAAATCAAATACCAATAAACCTGTGGGTGTTTATTACAAAGCCTTCAAAGCCTTCAAATTCTGCAAAGCATGATCTTATGAAAAACCATTTAAAGGTGGCAATTTGAAAGATATGCAACATAGAAAATGTTTACATTGTGCTTCCTTCTATGAACTTATGAAGCTGAAAGGACTTTTGCAGACTCATTTTTGAAAAAATACTTTTCAGAACTTTTTTCTCTCAACTTTTCAGAACTTGCTAGAAATCAGATAGATGCAAGAAAACCCAAAGCTACCAGATGAAAAAGGAAAATAAAAAATATTATTTCAGTGATTTTAGCTAACTGTAGGGCTAACTAATGTTGCCAGATGAGTTAATCCCTTATTTTATGGACGAAATACTATATTTTTAATTCTTTAAGTCTGGTCTCCTTTGATGAATAAAGATGTGAACAATTTTGACACATGAATGATTGAGGATATATGATAAAGGTTATATAGGTGTAGCTTAATAGTATATATTTAAAAAAAAAAGAAGATAATTTTTTGGGGGGAAAAAAACATATGTGATTTGAAGAGATTGTTCCTAACTGGCAAAAGAAAAATAAAATTCAAATACAATGTTTATTTTTGAACGATGTTCTACAGGGCTTTTAGTCTGATGAAGGATTCACTCAGATTTTCCTATTTCAGAAAACTTCAGAAAATTCCTCTGTGTTTCATTAAGTTCAAATGTGCCTTACTGGGAAAGGCATGATGCATGCTATGCTTAGTCTAGATTTCTATGCATGTTGATGTTAGGTGCTGGACACCTTCAAACAGAATGGATTATGGCAGACTTCTCCTTGCTTTTCCCTAGCTTTTCACAAAACTTGTAGGAAATAATTATCTTGGAAACCTCTTATCCTCTTTGAAATTTGTCAAAATTGTGCAAATGATTAAAAACTTTTTCTAAAGGCAGTAACGCATAAAGATTAACCTATAAGTATATAAATACTTGCAAAACTACTTACACAAGCATGCAAGTAAGTCTCTTCTCCTTATGAAAATGAGCTAAACAAATAAGCAAATATATACTTGCTAATATGGTTGTAAAAAGGAGTTGGTCAGTTTACAAACCACAGTGTGAATTATGTATGAGGTAGGAAACCAGAAAGACAATGTAGTCTGAGCTCTGTATTAAAGGGCTGTATTTAGTTCTGACAACATCAACAGACTTTTGGCCATTTCCTCCAGAAAATCTAATGTACTGACAGCTAATGGAAAGTCTTCTTTTGCCAAAGCAGTAGGGACTAGCGTATTTAGGGAAGCTTTATTTCCCATGCCGCGTGTACTGTGAGATTAGCAGGCAGCTTTGATGCCTTTGTGGCAGCACACATTCTTTTCTGTAAGGGGTTTGCTTTCCTCTAACTGTATCATATTATTTCCTTTGTATCCCCCAGTAGTGACTGCTAAAAACTGAAATTCTAGTGGTAAGTGTGGCTGGAAATAGTAGTGAACAAAAGTCAAATATTATTTTTACAATATCTGGAGACCCAAAATAGCCAAAGATAAGGAATTATTTTTTTTAGCTTTGCAGTTATCAAATAACTATTTTATGGAAGCTAATTTAAAATGATATAATCTTTTTTATGTAGCTGTTAGGTAGAAAGACTGGTGGCATCCCCAAAACAGGCAGGGAGGTTCTGCTGAACAGAAATGTAGCAGTGGAGGACAGATTCGAAGGGCAAATGTGAAATTCATGAAACAGACCTGAGATTTACATAAATGTATGTGTTAACTTTCAGATCACACTTAAAAGCAGAACAATTAATATATGTGCTTTGAGCAAGTTCCAGCATTCTTTTTTCCATAAGCAATTGTTGAAAAAAGTGCATATTGATGAGCCTGGAGCATGATAGCACACACAGACTTTACCTGTATTGCTGGTTTTATAAAAATTTTCTGCCATTAACATTTCCCCTTTGCTGAAGCTCTCAGGATTTTTGGTACTAAAGGTCTTGATCCTGCTGTAAAATGTATGCATATAGCTGCTAAACTTAGCCTTCCAAATCTGCTCAAGGCCTCTGGGTTTTCTTTAGTGAAAAGTAATTATTATACCCCTGCCAGGATTTTTTGGTCTTCAAATATTTCAATTATGCAAGTCTTAGTCTTGTTCTAGATATTTTTCACCCAGCTGGGAAATAGATATTTTTGTAACACTATCCTTTCTTCCTTTTCCTGTAGACGTTCAGATAAAACCTTCCTAGAAATAGCTCCTGATATCATCAAAATAAATTAAAAAAAAGAAATCAACTCTTGATATCCATATGTAGATTATAATTGATAGCTTTAAATATACGTAAACAACAACCACTCTTCCAGAGCTTATTACTTAAACAGAGCTAATTAAAAACAAAACTCAAGCTGATCAAGATGACTGTAATTTGTCGCAGTAGTACCAGGTTGGTAGAGAACAGTTTTCTGAACCAGTAACACTCACTGATAGCTTTACTTATGAGACTGCTTCTGATCTCTAATGTGCAAGTTGCAAGCAACTCTGATAAAAAATTGTTTTATAAAATCACCTTACCTGAGAGTTATCTAGCAGTATTCCTTATGGTAAAGACCAGAAGGATCCTATGAAGTGTTCTTCAGTGTTGGTCCCAGACTGTTGCTGAGGGGACACTTACAGATGTTAGAGTCCCAACTCTTTACTCAGCATTTTCAGGGATACTTTTCCCAAAGCCAACTTTTAGGCTCCTGGTTCATCATGCACCTAAACTCTGTACAGAATAATACTTATTCAGAACTTGCCATTTAAGCTACAAGAAATTCATCTGTTTACACCCTTCCTTGCTGGCTCTCAGGTTTGTAGAAATCCAGCCTCTCTTTCCTGAGCACTATTTGCTTAAATCTAGATTAAGTTTGCAGAACAAATGGCAAAGTTCAGTTTGCAAATCTAGAAACTTTCTCACAATTTGCTAAACTGTACATACACCCAGGCAGCAGAGGAAAGGTCTTATATGCAGCAGGTTGCCCTCCTCATGTTCTAATTTCCACAGACCATAGGAAATTCTGCCTGTTGTCTCTCAAGAAGGCGGCTTTCTGGTAAGAAACCTGTAAGGAAACCTACAGGCGAATATGCTCTGATGGGTTTTTCTTTTCAGTCAACTTTTTTCAAAAAATGAAGTCCCATTGAACAGGGCATGCCTCCACAGCTCCATCAGGCAAAATAATATTTCTGACGCAACACTGAGAGCTGCTGTCTGCATTCTTGCTGTCAATAATATTTTAAAATGTGATGGAGTAGCTATCAGAACCTCTGTCTTTGCAGATAAGAATAGATGAGTGGGGGCTTGCTCCTCTATTGTTCTTAACTTACCCAAAAATTGTGCTGGCGTCTTTGGAAAGATGGAATAGATCTTTTCTGAACAGAAGCTAATTAATTTTTCCAATAAGCAAACAAATTTTGCTGACATTCTCTATGTATTTTGGGAGTTTATTTAATTTTTTTTTTTTTTACTTGTTTGCAAAGTTCTTTTTCGCTTGTTTGCT
Organism: Pluvialis apricaria; assembly: GCA_017639485.1. Lineage (NCBI taxonomy): Eukaryota > Metazoa > Chordata > Aves > Charadriiformes > Charadriidae > Pluvialis > Pluvialis apricaria. Next base: position 104,276,765 of record CM030009.1, read on the forward strand.
TTTAAAGTTTTCAGCTTTAAGAAGGAAGTTTCCCAACTTTGTCTCTAGAGGAAATATAGGCCTTATAATTTTTTTGTTACTGTAAGTTTGCACAGAACAGTTCTGCTTTGGGAATAAACAGGGTCTGCATTTAGCTCAGCTGACAACATAAGGACTGCATCAGTTTTGTAGGTGAGACAGGCAGAGAGATGTCAGTCTAATTAATCCTGTAACAGCAAAGGTGTAAGCTCCACAATTAGCCGGTAGGCGATTATGCAGCAAAAGGTAAATGCCATGGGAACTTTACTAGCTCAAAGTGAGATGTCAAGGACTGTATGCTCTGTTAGATCCAACAGCAGCTGAGCAGGATTTTGTGAATGTGACGAGTGAGTGTTAGAATGAGACTCCTAAAAAGTGCCTGAGTCCCACTTATAACCCTGGCCCAAAGCCTCTTCACTTGCTGTTTGATTAGATGTCTTGTGCTTCCCAGTGAAAGTTTCTATTATTGGGTCCTCTTCCTTTCAGACCTTAAGGGTCCAAAAACCAAACACAGACACTGACCCCATTGGAGGTGTCAAGGAATACAGGTGAGGAAGGAGGGGCGTTTTCCTTCTAGAACTACGTGCAGTAATTTTCTTTTCTGCTGCTAATTGCACAAAGGAGAAAGTCTTTCCAGCTCTGCTTTAACACAAAGATAATCTGTGCCTGCCCATTCTGGAAAAGGAGAGTGATGCTACCAGAGAAATGTGCTTTTTTCAGGAGAGGTTTTGGTGGGAATAACTAATGGAGCACCTTTTGTTGCACTAGGAGCATCCATCGCTCTGAAGCTTGTACTTTCAAAGTAGACAACACTTTCTCAATGAACAGAGCTACAGTGGCACCGGGGTAAGCTTCTCCACCTCAGGAAGGCATAGCTGGTCACATACTGAGAAGACCATCCAAATGTTTTTTAACTTTCTCTAACTCACATCTACTCAGTCAAAGAAAATCCATGTTTGAAGTTTCACACTATTTTAACAGTATAAAATATTTATCTTTCAGTTTAGTGTAAGGTTTTTAGCTCTCAGAAAAGTTTGAATTAAATCAATCTGATTCATTGTGTGCCTGTGTGTGTGAGAGGGATATTGAGAAAGAACCCAAATAATTTTAACTTGGGGTTTCATTTTTAATGCACTCATCTGAGAAAAAAAAAAAAAGAAAAATATATTTACACCGCATGTTGCAGTTAGTATTGAAAAAACAGATTCTGAAAAAAAAAATTCGTAGATATTCTTGAAGTTTTCTCATTCCCACTTCCTGAAAAAAATGAAAGAGTAAATTCAGCTTGCTAGTTGAACAGTCATTCTCATGCTTCCCCACAATGGGCAAGGATTTTTACCAAGATTTCTGAGGCTGTGGCTATGCAGCTAAGTCAAACAGTGCCATGTTGATTGCCTACACCATTCAATTACTAGAAAGGTACCTGGTGCCTGGGCCTCTTGCTTGGCCCCATGGCAGCACTTACAAACCACTCCTCTGAGCTGGTAGGAGCCAGGGACCAGTTCCAGTGGAACAGCCCTGCATGCAGCCATCCTGTTTTGGAAAGAGTATTTAAAAGTATAGAAGTTGCCAGACAACCTTTTCTGGCTCAGCTAGGCACCGCTGCATTTATATGTGCAGATATGGGCTGAGATTCCAAGTGTCCTTTGTGGCAATTCCTTCCTTGCAGTGAGATTCTTGAGAATTTGTTTTATGTCAAACATTAAAAAGATGCTGTCATTAATCATTGTAAAAGGCAGAAGACAAAGACCACCAAGTGCATCACCAGACAGGAAGACAAATATATGGTATGCAACCCTGAGCCGTGTAAGAAGTGTAAAGAGATTGATCCCTGAGCCAGGGCCACAGTACTTATTACGGAAGGGGTTCTTTGGAGCCTTTATGTACATACTGCTTGGGGGGTACGTTAAAGAAAATAAGATTGGCATCAGCTCTTTTCCCGTATCTCAAAAGTCTACAGGTTTCTTGACACATTCTTCTGATAGATTCCCTGGTGGAAGCTATAGCTGCAATTCCACCTTTAGGAGTAAAATTAAGGTCTAAATTCTAAATTAAAACAAAACTCCTAAAGTTATCAAAAATGGTCTCAAATGGCACCAGGCACCTATGTTTAGGCAACAGAATGGAGTTTCAATTAAAAGATTCCTTTCACCTTAATGTATTTGTGCATAAATTGTTTGACTGAGACTGTGGTTAGGTAGTCGCTTTAATCTAAGACACTGCTTTTTTGCAGCTTTAAAGTGAGCAGTGCCACTTATGGCTCCCAGAAATGTTTGTACTGGTGCTAAGTTTTTGAGGTCACTGTGGGACCCAAATCAGGGAATATAACTGGATGAAACCTAACTTTGTCCAAAAAACGCCCCCATATCCATATCCATATCCATATCCATATCCATATCCATATCCAGTTTTATAACCAATCATTTACCAGCTCTCACTCCCATGACACCAAAAAAGATATGGAAATAAGCAGAGACAATGGAGTAAGGCGGGGCCACACTTTTGACAACAACCTAAATTTATGTTCATTTAAAATGACTGCATAATCATGTCTTTCATGACATGCATAAGCAGTCATCAAGATTCCCTCTGCAATCAAGGGTAAAGAGAAGGCAGTTCCAGAGGGTGATTCATTCCCTTTATTTTAGGAGAGAATGAATCACCCTCTGGAGTTGCCTGTCTTTCTCCACTGATTATGGATGGACAAAGCCTGATTTAGACTACCTACTTTTTGATAACTAGAGAGAGAGAGCACCGTATCCTTCGTAGCCATGAAAATGGACAGAAAGGGACATTTAAAGGATTGATAATTTAAAAAGACAAATATTTACGAGTGGCTTATTTACTGATGTTTGACACCAACATTTCCAGAAGTGAATGTTTAAGGTGAAAAGATATTTTTTCTCTTACGATACAAAAGTATTTATTTAGCACTTAACTGGAAAACAAATGAGTGTAAACTGTTTCTCCAGAAGACATGGTGTATTTTATCTTATAGTGTAAAATGTATACTACAGAACATAAAAATTTTGCTGAGTTTTATACCTAAGGATAGGTAATGCACTGGGAAAGAGAGAGTAATATGTTTAATAGAAAATGAGAGAACAGTCTCTAAAATGGAAAAATTAGTTAAATTCTAGACTAAATAGGATTGAGGTTGCATTGCTTGCATGATTTGCCCAGGATTTAATGTATTGTTATGTCAGAAAATGCTAATCACTATTATCAATCACAAGGTCAATCACAGACCTCATTAAAAATGACAAGCATGGGATTTACAATTCATTTAGGCAAGGTGGAGAAGAAATCAAAAATGTTTTGCTTGGGAGCAGCTGAGGTAGTGCAGGCTAATACCTCTTTGGTCTCTTAACCCATGATGGGCTGTATGGGCAAGGACGGTGGTAAACACAAAGGCCAGAGAACTGACTGATTAGCTGTAACAACACAGTATCTCAGGACAGAGAAGGCTATAATTTAATGCCTTAAAACAAGGCATACTTCATATGCTGGTTGTCAGCTGGAGACTCCTGAACAGGAAATAGATGTCCAACCTTTTTTCCAAGGTCTTGGCTATTCTAGTACTTTTTTTTTTTTTTTTCCCCAGTTGTGGGCTGATCTCAGGTCTCTACAGATTTTATATCCTATATATCTGCTTGTATGTCTTTTGCTTGGGAGGACAGGACAACTGCCGGCTTATTGCATTGAACCTGATCTCCGCTGGGACTTATAAGCTACATCTGTGCCTGTAAATAAAACTGGTCAAACTCTGCTGTTTGACACAGGTGACATCCATCCAGCAAGCTGTCCAACCAGCATCCAAACTACCAGTTAGGAATGGTGCCTGCCTACCATCCCATAAATAGGCACAAGTTGTCTGCTGCCTAAAAGGCAAATTGGCCTAAGCCAGAACTACACCAGAGGCTGTGCTGACACTGCAACATTATGGACAAGGGCTCATGCCCACACCCTGAGCCCTCAGAATACCAGTAAAGTTAGTAACTCATTTACTAATACAAGCTTAAGGATCACGTACCTTCCGCTATGAACATCTGCTGACTGTCCCATTTATGTTCACTGTGCCTTTGACTGTGTCTTCCTTGGATTACCATCTCCACAAGTTGCAGTGTGGAAATCAATTATTCATTTCTGGATGGCTCTGCTTTTAGCTTGTAACTGGCCGCCATAGGCCATTGATAACTGTTAGTACATGAGACTCCCATGTGTGTGTTAGATCTGCCAGAGACAGAACAGTAATCAGAAAACCTAGAGGCAGTAAGAAGGGAATAAAAGCAACCATGTGATTTTTCAGAGACAGTGAACACTTGGGAGTGAGATAGATGGAAGACATGGGGTGAGGTGGAAGGAAGAGGTGACTGGACTGTGGGCAAAGAAAACTGCTGTACTTTGCCTGCAAAGTTTGGAGGGAAAGAATATTAATATCCATTCCAGAAGGGAAATGACCCCCACAAAATATGTGACTCATGTCATGCTTTCCCTGCTAATGGGAACAAACCAAGAATGGCCCAAACATTTCCTGATTGCTAGAACTGAAGGGCCAATGCTGCCATTCAGAAACCTTGGAACTCTTTTAATAAAATTGTCAGTGCAACTCCATGTATAATGTAACTCCATGTACGTAAGAGTTTGAGAGCAGTTTTGACCAACAGCTAGTCACAGACTTCTGGACTATATTTATATACATTTGTCCTTTTTTGTGTGAGACTGAAATACGGTAGGGCCTCTCTTGTTGATACGGTTATAAAAAACCTGCAGTTGTTATATCTGCAGCATTGAAACTGGAGGTTTATATGAGAATAATAAAACTGTAAATGTTCACTCAGAGGGTTCAAAATACCAAAACCATCAGCAAATAGATGCAATGTTGCTAAAATTGCTTGATTTGTCCTTGAAATACAAACATGGACATAAAGTGGTTTGAAGCATAGCTTTTCCTCTAATAGAAACAGGTGTATTATAATACACATTGTTCCATAGATAATTTAAGAGTACTTAAAGAGTATTTAAAGATAAAACTGATGCAGGTATCAACACAAAAATTTTTCAGTTTAATAGAATATTACAAACTAAGAAAATTGTAAAGTACCTCAGATACAAAGCAGCTCACTTAGTAAAATTGTCGAAGTAATGCACTATATACATTACCCTCAGTAAAAAAATTTTTTGATAGTTATATTTTTTTGTACTTTCCCAGCAGAGTCTTTTTTATCCCCCTAGTTTTAAAAAGTACATTAATCTTCTTAATATGTGGCTTTTGTTCAAATCATTGAAATTTTTACTTATTGAGCAGATAACGATAACTAATAGTCAACACTATCATTTGTCTTGCGGACAAGCTGAGGATGACAAACTAGTGTCATCTTTCTTAATTACGGTTTTACCAGGGTAGAGTTTAATGCTAAATGACATTTATGGATTAATGCTGTGTAATCTGAATATCCTGATGGAAATGACTTCAGAAAACAGACAGGCTGAAAGCAAAGTTCAGGGAAAGTGATATTACCCAGGGACTATCTTGGGCTTTTGAAACACACTCCACAAGCACTAAAATGTAGTTTTTAAAGAGTCTGTAAGTTTCAGTTTACTTGCATCACTCTCTAAAATTTTATCTGGTATGTGATGTTAACTGGGACAAACCCAGCTAAGACACTTCAAAGAACACTCCACACTTATCTTTTCAAGTAGGCTCAACAATCTGACTGCATACTATGATCCATTATGGCAGTACAAGTCACACAATTATCCTCCAGACAACATGTCATGCAGGTTACATCATGCAGCCCAGGACACAGCACAAGAGATAAGGGTTCAGAGAAAAGTCCGAAGCTTCTGTTCCAGCTAAAAGAAACTCTGCAGTCATAAAGCAGAGATTTAAAAAAGTTCCTTGAATGCATACTTTTAAAGATGCATTGTACAGACGGAGAACTTCCTTTTTAGAATGCATCTCATGTGGCACCTCATTGTATTGATCTTTGCATTACCTTCCAGGGCCAACTGTGACAAGTCTCAAAATGTATTTGTGTCATGAAAGATGTCATTTTATTTCCATTAAGTTGAATTAATCCACCTGTTCTTTCCTGCTGAGATTTATACAAGGTAGTATAAGGAAAAACTCCAGCTACTTTAGACCTGCAGAGCAGAATAGAATGGACTTTGCTGTTACAGAGAGACTGCAATACTGAAAGTATCCTGAAATATTTTATAGTATAAAAGAGATGGACTCATTCCTAGAATGTAAAATCTATTTTAGTTTTCCTATATTCAGTATCAGTATCAGTCTATCCTACTTAATATTAGTTTGCAGAACTGAGCTTGGACAAGGATTTACATTTCAAGTAATATCAAGTCTTAAAGGCACAAAATAGCTTTAAGAGCTGTGTTTCGGTCTCGCTTCTAGATAACAGTAACATTGCAGATGAGGAACAGAAACATAACATGAAAAACTGCTACGGTGGTTACACAGTAAATGGGAACATTTTGATGTTGGAATTTGCTTTGCTAAAAAAAAAAGTAACCTGGCCAGAAAAATCAGAGTCATAGAATGGTTTGGGTTGGAAGGGATCTTAAAGATCATCTAGTTTCAACCCCCCCCTGTCACGGGCAGGGACACCTTCCACTAGACCAGGTTGCTCAAAGCCCCATCCAGCCTGGCCTTCAACACCTCCAGGGATGGATCTTCCACAACTTCTCTGGGCAACCTGTTCCAGCGCCTCACCACCCTCAGAGTGAAAAATTTCTTCCTAATATCTAATCTAAATCTACCCTCTTCCAGTTTAAAACTGTTACTGCTTGTCCTATTGCTACACTTCCTGATAGAGTCCCTCCCCATCTTTCCTGTAAGCCCTCTTTAAGTACTGGAAGGCCACTACAAGGTCTCCCCAGAGCCTTCTCTCCTCCAGGCTGAACAACCCCAACTCTCTCAGCCTGTCTTCTCTTCTGTACATTTTTCAAACTGCAAAAGTTCATACTCTGTGTTTCTCCCAGACAAATTTTAGAAGTAATTGCATCATAAATCCCTGATAAGTTATTCCGTATGATATTAGAGCGTGGTTCAAATGATATTATTAATACAGATTTTATTTTTTTCTCCAGTACTCTGTTTAGAATACCTATGTCTATATTCTGTCTGTTAAGTGTACATGATGGCTATCAATAATCTACAGGTCAATTTCAAAAGTATTGGTAAATTTTAGATGTATTCAATGTTCTACAAAATTTTTTACTTCACTAGATCATTTTACTTACTGTGTCTAGACATGTCTTTCTATATGTCATGTTAGTATGCTCAGTTTCCCTCTCTTGTACCTTCCTTTCCATTTTCATATGCCTGACTTCGTTTAATCTTAGTTTATGGGACATCTTTGTCTGTTGATTTGCCTTTATCTTTCTTGCCTAATTTTCCCATCCGTATGAGCAGTTGCTTGGCTGACTTTATACTTTGACGGATGAATTTTTGGCATAGTTTTCATAACCTGTTGGGTGAATTTAATTTTCAATGTTGTATTGGATTGCTGCCATGTCAGACAGAGCCAGTTCCAGCTGGCTGGTTTGCTGGCAGGACTTGTGACCCTGTGGGTTACCCATGCTGGCGCAGTCCATTCCTGAAGGACTTCACCCTATGTAAAGGACCTATGCTGGAGCAGTTCGTGAGGAGCTGCAGCTTGTGGGAAGGACCCATGCTGGAGTTTGTGAAGGACTGTCTCCTGTAGGAGGGACCCCACAACGGAGCAGGGGAAGAACGTGAGGAATGAGGAGCGGCAGAGATAATGTGTGATGAACTGACCACTACCCCCATTCCTCGTGCCCCTGCACTACTCAGGGGAAAGAGGTAGAGAAATGGGGAGTGAAGTTCAGCCTGGAAGAATGGCGGTGGGGGAGAAGGCGTTTTTTAGATTTGTTCTTATTTTTTATTATCCTGTTCAATTGGTAATAAATTAAAATAATTTCCCCAAGTTAAGTCTGTTTTGCCAGTGATGGTAATTGCTGAGCGATCGCCCTGTCCTTATCTTGACCCACAAACTTTTAGTCATATTTTTCTTCCCTTGTCTTGGTGAGGGGGGAGATTAATAGAAAAACTTGGTGGGTACCTTGCAGCTAGCCAATATCAACCCACCACAAACGCTAATATTTCTTCATCTTTATTTAAGTAGCAATTGAAAGTCCCTCCCAGTTGAATGCCTCAGTGGAAATATTGTATGTTTTCTATTATTGAGCTTCAAACTCTCATGTGGTTCTGGACTCCAAGAATACATAATGTTTTATGAATGGAATCAATATATATGGAGAAATGATTAAGAATTATTCTGGTAATTCACTGTCCTGGTTTCAGCTAGGAAAGATTTACTTTTCTTTCTAGTGATTGTTGTTAAAGGAATGTCAATAATGCATATTGGTTTAGTTGTTGCTAGGCAATGTTTATACTTTTCAAGGACTCTTTTTAGCTTCCCATAGAAGCTGAGAAGGAGCATAGACAGAAAAACGGAACAGTCAAAGGAATATTCTGTACCATAGTATATAAATGGGGGTTGGCCATGGCAGGGGAATCCACAATCACTGAAGGTACCAATTCACCAGGTGGTAAGGGTGACTTGTGTCATTATTATTGTAATTATTATTATTATTATTGCTGTTGCTGTTGTTGTTGCTGTTATTTTCCTTTTCTCTTATTGTTCTATTAAAATGTCTTTATCTTAACCCATGAGTTTTTTTCCTTTCCTTTTCCCCTCCTTTTCTCCCTCTTCTCCTTGCCCTTCTGGGGGGAGGAGGACAACTATACCAGTTGCTGCATAGTCTTAGCTGCTAGCTGGGATTAAACCACAATAATCACAGAATCACAGAATTGTTGAGGTTGGAAGGTGCCTCTGGAAGTTATCTGGTCCAATCCCCTGCTCCAGCAGGGCCACCTAGAACCAGTTGCCCAGGACCATGTGCAGATAGCTTTTGAATATCTCTAAGGATATCTCCAACCTCCCTGAGCAAATTCATTTTATTTAAAATGTAAGCAATTTTTAGCACATAGATTTGAACAGAGAGAAGTGATAAACAGTAAAACCATCACAACTTTATCTTAATTATTTGCAAAGCAGAAGGCCACTGTTAGGGCAACCCCCTATCTAGACAACTAACTGACATGGACACAGAGTCAGCACTTTCACCACTTTCAGCAAGTCCAAAATCACTGATACCTAAGAAACACACAATTTTCCAAACTACCTCCCCTATCCCAGTGCTATGACTTCTTTCTAGGGTCGTCTGTCTACCTAAGAGGGCAACAATGACAACCTCTAGCTAAATTTTTCTTCATTTTGGTGTCTTCCTGCTGTGTCTCGATTAAGACAAGACTTCAATTCTGTAAGCGTTCCTCACTGGTTTGATGTTATTCAGCATACCACAAAATTTTACACATAGTGTAAAATACACAATCTAGAATTGATGAGCTCTGTATCCATCAGATCTCTACAAGTAAAGGCAGAGAACCTATCTTTTTCTTTGCAGAGCAACAGAGAAAAGGAAAGCATGCTGCTTCCCTGTACAGGATGAAATAAGTAAGGATAATTCCAAAGTTAGGGAACCCAGTATTAGGTTATGGCATTAGCTTGGAAATCCGAATACTTGGATTCAATTTCTTGCTAAGCAGGTACCTTCAGACTGCCTGGGTGAACACTGGCAAGTCATTTAGTCGCACATAACTTCCACACTTTGTCAGTAAATTTATGATAAGAGTATTTTCACACAAAGAGAATACATACATTAAAGGTTTTCAGGTACTGGGTATTCGATGATAAAGAATATGAACTGCAGAAATATGAACAATGCCCACACACTTGGCACAGCAGAATGTGCTGCTGTGTGGATTTTCCTCCTTTAGTTCTAAAATGGGGCTGATATAGAGCTCAATAGGATTTTAAACAAACTTGGTGCCTTGTGCTTTTTTTAGTCCAAAAATTGTATTTCATCTCTGTGAGGATTCTGATGTACCAAAGTTTATTTGGGATCAAAACCAGAAACTAACACTTTTCACTAAAAGAAAAAATTTGGAAAAAATATACTTATTATTTTAATTAAAATAAAATATTTTAAACTTTACTGAATTTAAACATCCCCCCCAACACTTTATTCTGTAGTTCTTTGTTCTATTGGAACATCCCAGCTGTTGATACATTTAATATTGAAGTCACTTCAGTATTTGTTTTACTATTCATGCTAGTTTATTCACACCTTTAACATGTTATATGGACAGCAAAGGGAAGGGAAAGGGATCTGCCGCATTGCTTGCATATCTCTTTTTCAACCTTTTTTCTTTCTGTGTTTTCCTAGAAATAACAGCTTACTAGACAGGACAGCTCAGTATTGCAAATGGTTAGTGCAGGCTTTTTATCTCTAGCCTTTCGGCTAAAGCATCTTTTTAAAATGATGTATTTATTGGGTTTTTACACTGCTTATCACCATAACAATTGATGTCCGCACAGTATTAGTGGATTTTGAGACACAACACTCCTGCAGACAATAAAGCCGTATCACAATTTTGCAGACTGAGACTGGGGACAATAAGGAGAATAAGGAAGGTAGAAATACTAATAAAGCACATAATTTCTACAGAAATTCAGCACTGATATTGAACTGAAATCAGGCTACTAACTACTTTTTGTGATTTTTTTCCAGAAGAATAAGTGACTTGCCAGAACTGTTACAGAAATTCAGTGGCACAGGTAAAAACAGACTGCAAGTCCTCTTAGTCAATACCTTCTCCACATCTTTTCTCTTTGAAGTCTACTTTTTACATTAACACTGGTTTTCTAGTTCCATTTGGAAGCCTCAATTAAATTATCATTGTTGGGTCCTTGGTTTTATCCTATCCATTTGTAATGTGCACTCATGGCATAGCACTGAAATAGGGGAAAGCAATTTTCCTCCAATGCTACTTGTCATAATTAAATCTGTACTACTAAAATGGCCCTGAGGAAAAATGACATGGCCCAGGTCACATCACATCCATACTGCTAAAATCTCTTCCTTCTTCCAAAATGGGCAGCCTCATTCATAATGACTATGTGAAACAAGCTCCAGGCCCTGTGCCCTAAAGAGTGTGCAGTTATTCATACAAAGCAGAAGAGGTTCAAGCAGCAGCACCCACACCAGGGCACAGCCCATGGTGACAAAGGCACTCTTATTTAAGGGAGATGAGTTCAGGATGCTGATCCAAACTCAGAAGACCAGAGATCTGACCGAGGGTCTTTGCCTTACCAGCTGAATACCCTCATCTCAGGCTATTTGCTGTTATGAGACATCTTTTCATATTTAAGTCCCCAGATCTTTATCGTATGAGACCAACTGTGGCAGGAATGCTCTAGGAATACCTGCCACAACTCACTCAAAGGCAAGATGTTTGGGGAACATGCTGCTCAGGGATGCTCCAGAGCTCAGTCTCCAAGCAGTTTGGCCTTTAGAGACTTACTTATTCACATGTCCACAAAATACAGATAGACTTTCAAAAGGGATTTGGCAGCCTCAGTGGTAACAAAATGATGGGACTGAGTATCAAAACTGGCATTGAGAAGCCTAGGTCGCTCTTACAAGATTAAGCCTCAAGGTTCTCTATGCTGTGAAGTAGGAATCCTATTGGTTGAAATACCCATCTATTGAATAAGAATAATATTTTCTAGGAATATTATGAGAAAAAATTGTTTAAGACTCTATATTATTATGGTGAGAGGGACTGAGAAGTATATTGTATGGACATCTGAATACAAAAAACAGTGAAACGCAATGACAAAAGTATGAGGTATCTGAATACCTGCATTCCGTTTGTTCACTACTTATCTCTGCTTTCTGTCATGTTTTATGGATTGTTTTTTCTAAAGATTTTTTGAGGAGGAGGAAAATTCAAGTATTTCTGAATAAAAGGACAAAAGATGATAGCTTAACAAAAATACATAATACAGTTATCTAGGATAAAGTTCAGCATGTGTATATAGAAAATGTACAATAGTAAGGTAATTGTAACACACCTTCACCTAGTGTGACATAACACCACTGTTGTGAATAGAGGTACACAGAGAAGTAAGAAAAATTCAATACGCTTTATAGTGGATTATCCATACTGGACAGATATCCTTAATAAGGGAAAAAAATAAGAAGGAAAATAAAAAATAACTTGCTCTTCTAAGAGACATGAATTTGTTGGATTAAGGAGCATTAATATGAGGTCTACTTTTGAGTTTCTAGGATGTTGTACACAAAATGTGGTTTTCTTCTGTGTAACTTGTAAATAAAATAAACCTGTTCTTTTATTTATAGGTACAGCATCTGTATTGTTACATTAAAAGCAAGGAGGTTATTCATGGTTGTGAGACTCAATGCTGAAACATGTTAACACTAAATGGAATATAAAATTGGTGGGATAATAGACATGGAATCACAGAATCACAGAATGGTAGTGATTGGAAGGGACCTTCAGAGATCATCTAGTCCAACCCCCCTGCCACAGCAAGTTCACCTACAGCAGGTTAGACAGGAATGCATCCAGGCAGGTTTTGAATATCTCCAGAGAAGGAGACTTCACAACCTCTCTGGGCAGCCTTTTCCAGTGATCTGTCATCCTCAAAGTAAAGTTTTTCCCCATGTTGAGACAGAATTTCCTGCATTCCAGTTTGTGCCCATTGCCCCTTGTCCTGTCGCTGGGTACCACTGAAAAGAGTCTGGCCCCATCTTCTTGACACCTGCCCTGTAGATATTTATAAGCATTGATAAGATCCCCTCTCAGTCTGCTCTTCTCCAGGCTAAACAGACCCAGGCGTCTCAGCCTTTCCTCATAAGACAGGTGCTCCAGTCCCTTGATCATCTTTGTAACCCTCCGCTGGACTCTGTCCAGTAGTTCCTTATCTTTCTTGAACTGGGGAGCCCAGAACTCCAGATGCAGCCTCACCAGGGCAGAGTAGAGGGGGACGATGACATCCCTCGACCTGTTAGCCATGCCCTTTTTAATGCACCCCAGGATACCATTGGCCTTCTTGACCACAAAGGTACATTGTTGGTTCATGGTCAACTTGTTGCCCACCAGGACTCCCAGGTCCCTCTATGCAGAGCTGCTTTCCAGCAGGTCAACCCCTAACCTGTACTGGTGCATGGGGTTATTCTTCCCTAGGTGCAGGACCCTACCCGTGCTCGTGTTGAATTAAGAAGAACTTTTAGTTATTGAAAACTGTTTCACTTACCTACATGCTCTGTAATTGAGGCCCACAAGGAAAAAGAAAAAGATCAAAATATCTTCTTTCTTTGAGAGATAAGAAAATCATAATTTGGAATTTTTCCTTTAAATGACTTTGAGTTGGCAATTTTTTGTTTGTGACAAATATGCATGTTTTAATATATTCTTTTGAATCAAATGTCAAAAAGATCTTAATATCCTAACATGAGTGATATTGATATCGAAATGGAATTAATATCAAATTAGTAAAACTTACTGGTGGTTTCTATGCTGTATATAGTTGTACATACCCAAGGAGAAATCCTGAATCGTGACAAACAGATGTTATTGTGACAAGGTAGATCATTACCATTTTACAGACAGATTTGATTCCATTTTATCGCTGGACTTGAACAAAGAGTAAGTGTGAATGACAGCATTTTCTGGGATATTGGTACTATGTCCACAGTAGGGACAAGGCCAGGGTTAACCATGATTTTATCTGGTCTGCCTAATAAAAGTTCCTTTCAATGGACACCAACAGCACATGGAAGAGAGGTGTGGGATAAAGGAGGCTGCATGAGAGGGATGCAAACATATCAATCTTTTCCCAATTTTTACCCAGAACATAATTAGCATGCACATGTAAGTACAGGGTCGGAAACTCTGCTGCTCCTGCTGCCATAACCAGAGTAACTTGTGCAAGGTCATGAAGCAAGTCAGTGTCAGAAGCTTGTATCATGACTGCAGGCTCCAGACTGTGATCCTTGCACTGAAAGTGAAGGCATTTTGAGTTATTTAAATGCTACCCACTTTCTAAATTATGAAGACCTAAGTAGACTGCAGTCATTAAGAAGGATGAGCTTTCTCTTTTGTGATTCTCGCTCTGTAGAGATGAGCACATGAATGAAATTGTATTCTTGCAAGCAATATATCTTCAACAAAGGCAATTATTCCAAAAAGGTAGAACCAGCAAATTAATTAAAAACATTGAATAATAATTTGATTTAAGATTCATCTTCGACCATGGAAATCAGAACTACTATAAAAGTGCTAAAATTAAACATCTGTGTCAAAGAATCAGTCTGAATAAATAAATCACCAGAAGAGACATCTAAAAAATTATATGAAACCTGAGGAATCTGACCACTGTGTCAACCTCTGACCTGTGTCCAGACTAGGAATTGTTGCTGGCATGCTAAAGTTGGATAGCGATATTTTTTTAATGACATTCCTGTTCTGATACAATCTACAATGAATACACGATTATTCTGGGAGAAGAGTAATACTACCATCGTCCCAGGATCCAGTGTAACAATGGCAAAATATTCTTTACCTTTTATGAGTTTCATTCACACTGAGGCCTCAGAACTTTTTTGCAATCATTGAAGATGGGAGCTGGAGGATAAAAGAGGCAAGAAAACTATTAGTATCTGTATGTGTTTTTCAGTGTGCATAACATGGATAGAAAGTAGGGATTTCTCTTTTTACCATATAAAGACAATAACACAGCATTAAAATTATGGCTAAACCACACATTTCTAAATAATCTACAAAGAATTGGCACACTTATTTTTATAAATTATTAACATTATGGGCTCAGCTCAGTTGCCCACACATAGTTATATAGAAACATTTACTTAGGATACCCGAGCTACTGGATATCTAGTTGGAGGTAGCAGACACAGTTCAAGACATTGGGAAGACCTCCCCATCTGGACTTGCATTTGAGTAAACAAGTATGATACTTTAGGTATCCCAAACGACTCTAGATGCTTACATGTGGACAAGTTCATCAAGCCTCTACTGTCTAATAACCGAATCAATATTCTCCACTGACTGTATTAACTGGACACCTGGCGTCATTTCAGAAAATGTAAGCTGTCCCATTTGGACTCACTAGAAAATCAGTAAGTCTGAGTAACTCCTATAACTTCTGTGTCATATCTGGAAGCCCCATGTGTTTGTTTAGATACCCTACAATATCTTAATTGACAGTAAGCATCTGTACTTAAGAAACTGCAACCCCTTTCTAGGGTTTGGTTGGCTGAACAGCTCTTTAGGATCCATTGGGTATATTGACTACATCTCCACAGCCTAACATGGGAATTTAGACACTCATCACATATGTAAACACCTACATACGTGTGCCTGAATTTAGCTGTTATAAATTTAACATGACAAATTCCGCCATAATAGTTACATCAAGTTACATTCAAAAGTCCCAGACTGGGGCATGTCTTCCACATCCATATTGCAAGCCCTAGGAACATTTTAGAGGAACACAAGATGGGCTTGGTGCCCCATAAACACCCATAAGATCCCCAGCAATCTTCATTCTTCTAGCATATGATTTTTTTCTCTATCTGGTCTTCATCAGATATTCCCCATGTACTCTCCCTCTGCCCCCCTCCAAATAAATGCATATTAAATATTTGTATCCTTTCTTTCCAGCACATATTAGCACAAGCTGGGAAGAAGGGAAAATGAAGCTCAGGACTTTACTTATGTGTCTTTCAGTGCCTGTCTGCATCAGAGTCTTTCAGTCAAAAAATGCCAAGCTGGCCAGCCCTCATCCACCTGGTCCACTTGAGTGCCACAAGAACAGCATATTCACTTCTCCCCTAAAGAATCCACTGTCAAGGCTTACTAGCATGTTTTGTGGACAACTCTTCCTGCTGTTTGTAAGAGGACCCACATACCCACTGCTTTGAAGGGAACCAACAGGAATGGCCGAAGAGGACAGTACTGCAAAATACTCAGAGACTGGTACATTCCAGGGAGGAGCTGAAAAGGCCAGTGTGAATTTGAAAGCAACAAGCTTTCTTTCCCAGGGAACTAAGTCAAAAGATGGTGTCCTTGCCACTATGCTACATACACTTTATCCTGGGAAGAGCAAAAAAAAGGTTATTTTTTTCCAGTACATTTTTTTTTCCTTATAATACATTCAAGCTATGGGCAAAAATAGACCCTCAGAGTAAGCACCCTCCAAGCAGTATTCCCCTGACATCAATTCCACCTAACACTCCAGAAGTCACACAAGATACAGCAAAAAGTGTCCTTCTCCTGGCTCATCCTGGAGTACCCCACCAAAAAAAAGGTGAAGCCTGAGAAGGTTTTCTGCATTTCATAGAGGGCCCCAAAGTAGTTGTCTCTCTGGGACCAGAAATTGTTCTGAAAAATACAGAACCAAATCAAAAAGAAACTATTTTCTGATTTGATCTGTAAATCAAATTAGTGGACTGTGTGAACAGGAATTTAGGCAGTTCTCCTAGACAGAATTGTCCACAGAGAGCTAGCATCACAGGATATTCCTTTCTGAAGGCTGGACCTATTGCAGAGCCTAATTTGGAGGTGGCCCAACTAATTTTTTTTTTCAGACAAATACATGTATAGAACACAAGGAATGAATCATCTGCAGATCCTTTGAACTCCAGCTATTCAAGGCAGAAAAGAAGATACTCCCAGACTCTTAACAAGATCAAGAGCACTTCTGAAGATTATACTGTTTCTTTTGTCTTGGAAGCATTTGTTTGGAAGAATGGCCATTGACACAGACAAGAGTTTTCTCACTTCAGAATTACTGCAATTTATGCAATGGGGGATCTGAGGGTTCTTTAAACCTGGGATCGGGAACATTGAAATGGACTCTGGAAAATAACCTGTCTGCCATTTTTAGAGAGAGCAGCAAAAATCTTTCAGGAAAGAGAGAGAGATCGAATTATGACCAGCTGCCTGCAGAATTAATTTCTAGCTATGGAGCCCTTTTCTTTGTCTTTTTAGCTCTCTTTTGGTTCTCAGGCGCATGTCCCCTCCGTGCTTGTCTAGAAAGTTTATGAAAGCAACTTGAGCCTGGCAATGTGAACAGGACAAAAGAAGAGAGCAAGAGGTGGGAGTTGACCTGTTCTGTCAAGTAACAGGTGATAGAACAAGAGGAAATGGCATCAAGCTGCGCCAAGGGAAGTTTAGACTGGATATTAGGAAGAATTTCTTTACTGAAAGGGTCATCAGGCATTGGAACGTGTTACCCAGGGCAGTGGTGGAGTCCCTATCCCTGGAGGTATTTAAGGGTCATGTAGATATAGTGCTTAGGGACATGGTTTAGTGGTGGGCTTGTCAGTGTTATGTCAATGATTGGACTAGATGATCTTACAGGTCTTTTCCAATCTAGGAGATTCTGTGATTCTGTATTTGCTATGGACTCTCTACGTGGTTCTGAAAGCTGTGGTCTGACCAGGTTCACAAGTGGCTGATCAGTGAGACAATACCTGCGTGGACTGCATTATGGGAATGAGAAGAAAAGAGCAGGGAGTTGAAGGAAGGCAACAGCATGGGCACCAGATTTATGCAGCATGGGAATATTTTCAATTCCAATACATGCCCTTTCTGTTTGAGATTTCTGTAACTGTATGTTCTTGCACAGTAGCTGCCAGCAATCTTTATAGCTGTTCAGAAAAGTGGTGGTGGCCAGAACAAACGTTATGATTGCTGGGATAAAAATATGAGAAGCATAGAATTGTGATGAAACAGGTAAAAAACTGTGAGTAGGTGTGAATAGTAGCTGTAAAGGACAATGGGGCATACAGATGTGTTGAGGATGCAAGGCTGTTCAAAGTGTCGCCTTGAGGCTCGTATGCAGCTTGTTGTTAGGTACATTTAGGTTAATAGTCCCAGACTTGATTTTAGCAGCACTGATAGAGCACAGGCTCCATGAGAAAGAAAGGGGAATAAAATATCTGAAAGTCAATGAGACAGAGTAGAGGAGGATGTAAAAAAGGGGTACAGCCATTTTAGTCACAACAGTCCGCACAGGTGACTCTCCATTTGTCATCAAGGGGAGGACTCAGACTCTGAGACTGAGAGCCTGGCCTGTGATTTTACTGTCATGCAGGAAGATTTCCTCTCAGCAATCAGTCTTTTGGGGGTGCACCCCAGAAAACTGGCAGAACACGGCACCTTGCATGAGCCAAAGTGGTGAGACTGTATGGTGTTAAGGACTAGTATAAAGACGGAGTACACAGGCTTTCTTTTCTGCCATATAGAATAAGATAAACTTAGAGCAATGAGGGCAGATAAAGAATTATCAAGACAGCTTGAGGATGTGCACTGGACAGTGATCCCATAAGCCCTGGAAACAGATTTTTATTGTAGCCTTTCAATAAACCGTCATCATTATACCTTTCCACAATCATTACAGCTGTGAGTGCAATTTCTAGAAATTTGGCCCCAAAAGTATTGCTGGCACTCAGTGATATGACAGAATCAGCTTATTCTTAGAGAGTTTGGTGCTATTTCACTGTTATTCAGAGGAAGGAGCTCTCTAAAGCTCATCAAAGAATCATTTCCAGGTCAATCACCAATATATAATAGAGGTGGTTTTTTTTTACTTTTACTGCAAATGTTGGGGATTTTTTTGTCACACCCTTTTAGACAAATTAAACACATGTTCAT
Organism: Pluvialis apricaria; assembly: GCA_017639485.1. Classification (NCBI taxonomy): domain Eukaryota; kingdom Metazoa; phylum Chordata; class Aves; order Charadriiformes; family Charadriidae; genus Pluvialis; species Pluvialis apricaria. Next base: position 104,295,438 of record CM030009.1, read on the forward strand.
GCTTGAGTATAAAGAGATTTAATAAGCAATGCACTAGGCAGAGCCCCACCACCATACACGGTTTAACAGTCAGGCCACAACATTGTGACACGAGACAATTCCTTATGTACACTTGCCACCAGCACCAATCATACTGTTACAAATCAATACCATGGGTACTTCCCACCCTATCTGCAAGGAAATTTGTGCTCCCTTGTACAGAATTGTTTCCCCTCTGGCATTGCCACTTCCAGCCAGTTTAACCTGATTCTGCAGTCAGACCTTCTTGCCTGCTAAACCAGGTAGTTCTTCAGTCCCAAATTATTATCACTGAGCAGTTACAATTTGAATTTCCCCTTCATTCCGCCCTTTTGTGAGTAGTTGTTACTCACACACATTCATTATTGCAATTCTTTCAAATTCGTCCTTATGCTTCATATCTACTTCTATTACAAAAACATCTTTTGCCTCACTTTGGGTTATTCCTTTTGTTCCCTTCTTCATTTGTTTACAGCCCATTTTCAGGCAACATAAAACCAATTGCACCAGCACATAAGCTATTATAATGATTAGTAATAGAATAATGGTCCACTTCAAGGTTGACCTAAAAATATTCCCAAACCATCCTCCAGTGCCTGGCAACCATCCCCACCAGCCCTCTTTCCATTCCCATTCCTGTACCTTGTGGAAGACTTGCAAATTTTTTCTTATAGTAGAAATATCAGTGGCTATACAGCCAGATTGATCAATGTAAGTACAGCAGGTGGCATTTATCAATATACACACATCCCATTGTGAGGCCAACACCACATCTAATGCTAATTGATTCGGAATGCTGTTTTCAATATTCCTGATACTGTTTCTTGTAAAGCCAGAACTGCATTTGCTGTGGTGTTGCTCATAGACTCTATAGTCTGGGATATGTTTATGATGGTAGCCTCAAGCTCGATTATGTCAAGAGTTGGAAACAGAGGTCAGAATACCTTCCACCCGGGTCTTGGCCTTTCCCCTAAAGGGTTAAGGGATCTAATGCAATTTGGTAACGTTGTGGGCCAACTATGCAGAGACAGTATGGTGTACCTGTGTGAGTAGCCATCCCAGGGTGCAGGTGCCTGTGCTGTTCAGCACCAGGCCTTTGCAGGCATGATGGCCGCATATCCAGTATAATCCTGCATGATTTACAGACCCAGAGAAATACGCAATGTCTTTCAGTAGATAATAGTAGGATGCCGGTGCCGGCACATGCTATCAGAAATGCCATAAGGAATGTTAATTTGGCAATTAATAGGATTAAACTCCAGTGAATCATCTTATGTATGCTTCCATCTGAAGCTCTCTCATTCAATGGTAACATAGAATCATAGAATCATAAAATTGTCTTGGTTAGAAGGGACCTTTAAGATCATCAAGTCCAACCATCAACCTAACACTGCCAAAACCCACCACTAAGACATGTCCCTAAGCACCGTGTCTACCTGTCTTTTAAATACCTCCAGGGGTGCCGGCTCCATCACTTCTCTGGGCAGCCTTTTCCAATGCTTAGCAACCCTTTCTGTGAAGAACTTTTTCGTAATGTCCAGTCTAAACCTACCCTGACATGACTTGAGACCATTTCCTCTTGTCCTATCGCATGCTACTAGCAAGAAGAGGCCGATCCCCACCTCTCTACAACCTCCTTTCAGGTAGCTGTGGAGAGTGATAAGGTCTCCCCTGAGCCTCCTTTTCTTCAGACTAAACAACCCCAGGTCCCTCAGCCGCTCCTCATAAGACCTGTTCTCCAGACCCCTCACCAGCTTTGTTGCCCTTTTCTGGACATGTTCCAGCACCTCTATGTCTTTCTTGTAGTGAAGGGCCCAAAACTGAATACCATATTTGAGGTGGGGCCTCACTAGTGCTGAGTACAGGGAAACAATCACTTCCCTAGCCCTGCTCACCACACTATTCCTGACACAAGCCAGGATGCCATTGGCCTTCTTCGGCACCTGGGCACACTGCTGGCTCATATTCAGCCAGCTGTCAACCAACACCCCCAGATCCTTTTCTGCCAGGCAGTTTTCCAGCCATTCTTCCCCAAGCCTGTAACACTGCATGGGACCATCTATACACGCAGGATTCCATATACAACTGAATGTTGTCTCACACCTGTAAACCTGTCCTAGATCTTCTCTTTATATATTCATGCAAAGTGATGCATTTAGGCCACCAGGAATGTGGACGTACAGGGAGTCTCTGGCGGTCAATGCTTCAGAGCATCATGGGAACCCTGCCCATTGCTTTCTCAAGTTATAGTTCCAAGAAGCATTAGCAGGCATCCTCAGCAGGAAACCCAACAGAGGCAATGCCAGTTCTCCCTGGGAGGGTATATAAGTACTTAGCCAACAGTTTGTAAGTTTAGTGGAATTTACACAGATTTGGGATAATTTAATAAGCAATTTTTTTTCCCCACACAATCTTTGCTATAGTAATCAGCAGGAAAATGCATAAAACTTTTAAAGTTTTAGATTCTAAAATCTAAAAAAAAATGCTTCCTATTAGCAATAACACAAGCAGCATAGCTTGATCTCTTGATCAAGAGAGTCCTTACATATATGTGTGTGCGAGTGTGTGTGCACACAGTCAAAAGTATTGTTTGGCTTGCCTCTGCACACAGCTGTTCCAAGCTAAGTTGTCTCAAACTTCACTTTCAGCTTTCTCAGTCCCAGATTCTACCTTGGTGCCAATGTTTGTGGTACTTCTGGGGAGAGACTACCAGCACTGTCACACAGGGTTTTCTCCTGTAACCTCAGTTCTTGTCATAGAGTTGTCTGGCTCTGTTGCTCTTATTTGATCGAAGTCTTCTTTGGCAGGATGAGTTACCCTTTCAGCAATGGTCCAGCTTCCAATCTTACCTGAATTGGTTGTTCCAGAGGTTCCCAGAGTTCCTTGGATGACACCATCCTACAACAATGGGACACATGGATCCAGGCACTCTATTTTGCAACCTTCACCACTGTGTGGGTCGTTAGAAGCAGCTTAATGTGGTGACAATGCATGTTTCATCTGAAGTTCTTTAACAGAATCCAGTCTTCAGGTTTCAGGTCATGGCATGGCACATCAGTTGGTACAGTAAGTGAATCTTGGACCTGTGAAGACACTGCAGGATGAAACTCCCCTTTTGCACAAGGGGCCAATCGAGTGGACTGCATATGCAAAGGTAGCAATCAAAGAGAGGGGAGCTATGGGTCTGGCATCATGAGATCTCCATATATGATCCAAGTGTAACACACAGCCAGAATGAAACCACAAGCTCTTTCCTTCCGAAGCTAGGTCTTGTAATTTGGTCAGATATTCAATAGAAATGGAGAGGTCGGGGTTAAGAGCTGCAATATTTGAAAATGTTGCTGGAGAACCCTCAAGGGCAGCTCACTTGGCAGCAGCAACAGCATCAGCATATGCATTGCCAAGGCTTACTTCATCTAATGCACCTGTGTGAGAACAATGCATCACAGAGATTGTAGTAGTGAGCATAACAGCATATAGTAACTCCAGGATGAGGGGTCCATGAGAAAAGCAAGATCCAGATGAGGTAATAAATCCTCAGTGTTTCCAGATCTGACCCGTAGAATGACAAACATTGAATGCATTCCGTGAATCAGTATAGACATTTACACTTTTTCCCGATGCGAGGGTACCTGCTTGAGTGAGTGCAACAAGCTCAGCAGGTTGTGCGCTTGAAACTGCAGGGAATGAAAACATTTTGAGAATTTTGAACTGGAAGCAAACAGCACATCCTGCAACTATTTTGCCTCATGAAAGAGCTGCCTGTAAGGAGGATGAGGTCTGGGTTGAATTGATGAGACAGCAGAAATTCTGGGGTCGTTTCCAGACCAACCTGAATTCCCTTCTGAAATTGTGTGACCCAGATACTCAATCTCTTGCTTGCAGAATTGCAGCTTCTTCGGGGATGTTCTGTGTCCTTTATTGGCCAAGGCACACTGTAGATGTGTCTTTGCAGATGGCTTCGTCGCAGGCCTCCAAAGAGGAGGAAACTATCAGATCGTCCACATTCTGTACCAAGACTGAGGCACTTCGGACTGTAACAGAATCTAGGTCTTTTTTTAAGCACTGAGAGAAGACAGTAAGAGATTCACAGTACCCTTAAGCAGTCTGGTCAAGGGGTACTGTTGTCCCTGATAAATAAAGGCAAACAAAAACTGTGAATTGACGTATATGGGGATAGAGAAGGCGGCAGAACACAGGTCAATAACAGCAAAATGAGTAGCCTCTGCAGGGGTGGAGGTTGGAATAGTCTCAGGGTTAGGAGCAACTGGGTGACTCAGAATAACAGAAGTATTGATTTTTCACAAAACTTGGACAAATCTCCAGATTTGTTTTCCTTGTTCATCAAATATCACATCTTTCTTTACTGGTGAAATGTGTGTGTTACAGGGTGACCTGGCTGGTATTAAGACACCTTATTCCTTTAAGGATAGGATGATGAAGTAGATGCCATCTTCAACTTCTCAAGCAAGTGGATATTGGGGAACTGCTAGGAACACCTGATTGGTTTTGCATTTAATTTTTACTGGTTCAGCTGCTAAGAGTCTTCTCACATCAATAGAATGAGAAACCAACGGTTTGGAAGAAACCTGAGAGAGGAGCTCTGAGTCAATGGAGGTGCCTTCAGACCGTAGCCCTTCAGCAGTTAGCAGTGTGACCAGATTTCTGGTCTGATGACATGGAATGTCCAAATACACACCATCTGGGGAGCGATAAACTGTGGCTCCTAATTTGCACAACAGATCCTTTCCCAGCAGGTTCACAGGGGAAGCTGGACTGAGGAGGACTCCTCACTCAGTGGGAGAGGAGCATGCGAGTGAGTTGGTCCAGATACAGTGTGAGGGATAATGTTTCCACCAACCCCCACAGCATTAACCTTATCAGTTGGTTTCAAACCTGGGCTTTCTGAGCTCTGGATATTGGAGAAAGAAGGTCCAGTATCAGTTAGGACTTCAAGAGGGGTATTGTTGACAAACAAGGTGACAGTAAAATCAATTTGAGAGACATTATAATACTCCCAATCTGGATCTACTTGTAACCCTGCACCACATGGATATAAGGTAGGGTGTGTGGCGTCACCAGTGTAGTTACAGGGATATCTGCCTCAGCTAGATTTTGAACTAGAACTGCTGGTTGGGCTTCAGGTGGAGGGAGTGTACTCTGGGGCTCCCAAGTGTCTAAGACATCTTCAGGATGATCAGGATGTGGGAGCAGGACTGGTGTAGTAGCACTGGACATTAAGCTTGGCTACAGAAATTTAGGTGCTGCAGCTGAAGTTTTAGAAGCACCCTTACTTTCATTTTCACCTGATTTCATCTTTTAAATTTGTTCTTCCATTTTTGTATTATTATCCTGTAAGCTAGCTATAATGAATTTCTTCCAGTGATTGTTCGCCTCCCTGTCCCACAAAAACCGAGCATCAATTTGCCTCGGTTTATTGTCTTCGAGGTAAAGGTGAAGGTTAAGTTAACTTATTCAGGTCAAAGGTTCGTTCTCCTGGAAATTGCAGTTCTGGTTTGGCACAGGTACAGTGGTTCCACTGGTGGGCAGGTTGGATCATATGTGGTCAGGCACCATAATTGTGGTAAATAGAACCTAACAGGTCTTTCATATCCAGACAGGAGGAACCTTGACCCGTTTTCCAAATTTTTTTTCAATAAGGGAATACAAAGTTGAGGTTTATTAATGGCAAAGGGATAGAAACTCAGGCATCCTTGAGATGACTTCGACTTTATCCTCTCAAAGCAAAATGTTTCCAGAGCCTAGGCTCATTTGGCTAAACAAATGCCATTTTCCTATTAGCCCAGGCCCGCAAAGGACTCTTTATAACCCACAGAAATTGCTCTGGAGAATGATCAGAGCTTTCATCAATCTCAGACATCCTCAGGGATCAGAACACAAGATTTATCAGAATTCAGTTCACAAAAGATCAAACATACACCCCTTAATTTTCCCCCTGATCTTTACATTATAAGCAGAAACTAAAGCAACATAAGGTTTGTTTACTGCTGACATGATAGCCAGGCAGGAGACACAGTAGGGGAGAGTGACACACACAGGTGAGATTTTTAAATTAGGATCTCTTACCTCTTGTGGTGGCACTGTGCTGGGTGTCCCCTCTGGTTCCAGTCTGGTCACCAGTGTGCAGCAGTCCAACTTCTGACACTAAATCATTGGGGAACTTTTATCGTACCCGTTGAGGTGAATTAAGCATGTGCTTGTGCTTGAGTATAAAGAGATTTAATGAGCAAAGTGGTGTGATTCCTCACGCACACTTGCACCAACACCAATCATGTCCCTACAAATCAGCACTGCAGCACTTCCCACCCTGCCTACAGAGGACTTCATGCTCCCTTGTGTGGAGTTCTTCCCCCTCTGGCATTCCTGCTTCCAGCCAGTTTATCCTGGTTCTGCAGTCAGGAGTTCTTGCCTGCTAAACCAGATGATTCTCCAGTTCCAAATTATTATCACTGAGCAGTTACCATCTGAATTTCCCCTTCACAGGGGAAGCTTGCCTAGAAGCTCCAGTCAGAGTCCCTCTGTGCTAAAGATCCGATGAACACAGAAGAAATGGTCAGCCTGTACCAAAATGTCTGCAGTATGGTTTCCTGGGTATTATTAATAGGAGCAAATACACTTTAAAAAATGAAAACATAGCAGAAGTTAGCACCTCTAGCTAATAAAATAGAGATAACAAACCAGAGAAATATTTAGCGCGTACTAGTCAGTAGAATGAAGGCTTCCAGGTCCTAAGGTATATATTTGAATTCCAGTAGTAACTGTACCTGTCCATACCATATTTTCTCTGTTGTTGTCAGAGGTGCAAGTACCTGGATCTATAAAAGTAGATGAAGGAATGCAAAATAAAAACTAACTTGGTTTTATTTTTAATGCATTTCTTCCAGTCTTATGATTCTTTTTCTGTTTATTTTTGCTAACTTTTAATTCACCAGGCTTTACTTCCACAAATATTGAGAAACAAAAATTTCTAAAATTAAGCAAGATATTTGAAAAAGAAAGATTTGCATGCCTAGTTAATCAAGCTACTATAGTGGTAGCCTATTATTTTGCTGATCTAGCATTTATTTTCAACTGACACAGCTGAGTTATGACTATTCATTGTCAAGGATTGAATTGTATTTGCAAATAATTTCTATCAGCAAAGGCAGTCAGGAATTTTTAATTTACCCAGAAATTGATAAAGATAAAGAGATTAAGCTGATTAGATTGTTTTTCATTGGGAATTATTAACTAGTTGATAGCAAAACTTCTGTTTGTTCACCCCTCTAAGATTCTGTAAAAGAAGAAAATAGTCTAAGCTGGTTGCAACACTGGGATCAGACTGCAGCTGCAATCTGAGTCTGTCTCCCTCTAGTATGAGGAATTTGTAACTTTTGGGGTTTTTTTTCTGTTTTTCATGGTTTATTGGCCGTTGGGAGTCAGTTCTGAGAACCAGGTGGATCAAGGAAACACAGTTTAGCAACTAAAGACATGTTACAGCAAGAGAGCTGTCAATTAAAGTTTAAAGATTTAGGAAGGTACCCCAAAGGAGTTGTCTTTCAGTTTAGATATGGAGGCAGTTTGACTAGCATGCCAGTTCGCTAGTACTGGTGACTCTAGGAAAGGAAAAACAGAAAGTAAGGCAAACACAATTTTAGTAGCAGCAGAGTACTGACTAGCTTAACAGTCAAAGACTAGATGCTACATCCTGAGTAAAGAAATACTATTCTTTTCAGAAGCCATCTAAACATTATACAACTGCTGGTTGCAATTTTCTTAAGCATAGAACAGAGGTTTCTCTGTCTGTTATTTACCATTCTGTGTACTGCGGTGATTTCTTAGCTGAAACTGTGGTGATCAGAGACCCATTCCCAATATAGTTTACTTCCCTATCACTTGGTATTTTAGTCCTTGCTTAGCTTCCCTAGTGCTACAGGGTAGTCTGTTAAGAACTGTAGAACAGAGTGTTACTATGCTTTGACGTACGTCCCTCTGCCTTTCTTTTCATTAGCTTTCCCAGTACTCTCTGGAGCCTGATGCTGAAACAAGAGAATTCAAAAAGCAGAGCAGGAGGTACAGAAATCTCTGCCATAACAAGGTGCTAAGAATTCGAGGAGTGTATCGCTCACTTAATGTTTCTCTAACCATGCGTGAGATCTTGCAGCAGACTTCTGCTGAAGCTCTTTACCTGAGGAATTTGCAACAGAGCCTTGTTTTTATTAACTTCAGGGAAGGGGTCACTGAGGGAGAAGCACATACTGAAACATCTATCAGTAGAGTGTGAAGTAGACAAATCAAAAATTTCTTCTTCTTTTTACAAATATATGGTGATAAACTGAGCAGCTCAGTACCTGACACAACGGAGGAAACAGCCATCAGAAGGCTGCTATGTTGGATGGGACAGGAACAGACAGATGATAGCACAGGACTGGTCACAAAGACAGATTTTTACATCTTCCCTTCAGGAATGAGACACACATGTATGTCTCTATTTACCTCTTCCAAATGGTCCAAAAGCAACACACACACTTACTTCTTATTCAGAATTTTTAATTTGTACTTAAACTAGCACTTCTGGATGACTGTTACAGAGAAAACACTGATAACTTTTGGAGATGTACACAGTCTTACTAATTATTACCTGTATTAGGTAGGTAGAGGAAGGATACTTGACCTCCTGACTAAATAGGTACATATTCAGTTGTCACTAGATACCACATAAACTACAAGAGACATGTGTCTACCATAAGTTTCAAGAAAAGCATGCTATAAAAAGCATCAAATAGATTTTTTTGCACTTTTCATGCCAGAAAAAAAAAGCTTACTGCTAGTGAACTGAAGCCAAAATATGCAGCGTTAGGATCTCTTGTGATTTTGCTGAGCTCTAGACAACACCTACATAACTGAGTTGTTTTGCTCCGGGACAAGTTACATCAATCAGCAGTTTCCTTGTTACATTAGAGACCCTTGGGATAACACACAAGTTAAATGCCATTATCCTCCATTCATAAAATTAATCCCTTCCAAGAGTACCTTACAAGCATATGTAATTTAGCTGCATGAGAACACTTTGTATAGGAGAATTTACTAGAAAAAATGCCATTGTAAGTACTGACATTTGCATCTTGAAGCTGTCCAACAAGTAGCAAGGCAGACGCTCACTGACTGGGGGGAATAATGTTCAAAATACACCTTGTAATAGGATCTGAATTGCCATGAAGGTGAGAAGTGCAGCTGGAACACAAAGGAAAGCCATGTGGGGTGATGTAATCCTCAAGTCTGAATACTGTATATAATTCTCCTACCTAGATGCCCTTTCAAAACACTGGATGGACAAGTAGTTAACAATGGAGCCTCTCTGCAGTGTTTCTTAGCCCTTTCTTGCTCTCTTCCTTTCAGCTCATTGGCTTTGCACAACAGGGCACTTATCATTGTACAAAGAAGGTCTGATTCCTTTCAGCCGCCCTCCAGTGTGCCGGATAAAAGGACTAGACTTTCCCCAAGCTGCCACATGCCTGTAAATGCTAGAAGTTAACTCATCTGGTAAGAGCTCCTTTGCCCAGGGCTCTCCAAAACCCTACTGCTAATCATTCAGGGTCATTTACATCTCAGTTACTGTAGCTAGCCATTACCACTGGTAACTCTTACCTAAATAAGGGAGGACCCCTCTGCATATTATACAGCAGTCAGACTATAGAAGAAACAGTCATGCTAACCCAAATAAGTAACTATTATTAATCTGCTACCTGTATGAGGTCGTTCTGGGGATTGCTTTCAAAGTTTAAAGAAACTACATAAAACTGCTTCGTTTTTTTTCCTTTGTCTTTCCCTGCAACCCAAGTAAAACAGTAGACATACGGTAGCATAGCGGATGCAGATCTTTATGACAGCAATTATTTGTGGAATATTTAAGGGTATCTGATCTATCTAGATGCAGTGCATTTGTGGTGAGATTCATTTTTTGTACCTGTACATCCTCACTAAGGCACATGAACGCCAGCACCAAGAAAGGATTCTATAGCCTAGTTTGTGCTAAATCCTTTGCACAGCTGTGTAAGGGGCAGCCAGGACTACTGTACGCCCCAAAGCAGGTGCATATGTTCAGAATAATGACCCAGTACTTCTTGCAGCTGCTAGCAAGGAGATGACTGTAACTGTACTATTTAAAGGGTAGAACTTTAGTCTTTGAACATATGGAGAAAACAAAAAAAAAATGATTTAACCTCAAGCAGGGATAATAAAGGCTAGATCTGTGCCTGGAAAGAAAGGTCACAAGCTCTTGACCACATGCAGATGCTCAGGAAATGCTGTACTGGCATTGTTACCTACGACTGGATGCTGATATGATGTGGATTTAAGACAGGCTTTTCTACAGCTGCTGCCCCAGTACAGACCCTTGGCAATACTAATGACACGCTGTCCCAGTATACCTACCTTACTATTTAGGTTCCATCAGCTGAAGATATAAAGTCATCAGAAAGATGCAAGCCCTTATAAAAGACATCTCTTATTCAGGGTACTAACAAATATCAGATCATTTTACAACAGTAATTTCTCAACCTTGAATACCATTAGTATTGTAAAGAAATAGGAAGTGTTCTCACAAATAAGATGCTTATTTTGAGCACTCAACAACTTTTTCTTTCCAAGTCCGCCACCGTCTTTACTACACTTAACAAAACAAACATATGACATGACGTGACATCTTAGGCTTCCAGACATTTTTTGTTGCCAGGTCTTGTGCATAGTGATTCAAACAGGAATGCACATATGCCCACACTAAAAGACTACCTCTGTGAGTTATTCCCCTTGTAATTACAGGCAGTCACTAACAGGCATAGAGAAAATGAATTAGGCCACATTTTCCACCCAGTACATGCAACAGTGCACAAGCCTATTTGAGAAACTGGCCTATAAAGGCTTGCAGTTCATTAAAGGAATTCTGTTTCTTCACAGTCTTCCCATCCATCACCCTGAGCCTTGTCCTTTTCCTTGTGACTTTATGAAAATCATTTGCAACTGATACAAACCAGGGCTACACGCAGGTACAATGAGGGGCTTGCAGTGCTACAGCTCCATCTCTGCCAGGGCATGTGGAGCAGACACAGCACCAGGGTAATGCGGAGAGGGAAGGGGAGGTAGCAGAAAGTACCACCTTTTAGGCTTCGTTAGATTGAAAGTTGGTAGAAAGACGCCTATTGAAATAAAGCTTTAATAGGAGTCATGCCTATAAGCTTTATATATTTAACTTCTCAAAAAATGAGTTGTCTATCTTTTTAAACTTCACAAGTTCTACAGTGCACATTTTTGCTGAATCTCTGTCCTTTTGACCCTCTGGGAGATGACAGACTAGTGATGCTCATTACACCACCTGCCTTTCAGGGAAAATCTGTCACCCTGTGTAATTGCTGAGAAGGTTTATACACACTGCTCCAGACCTGAACCTCTGTAAAGCTAGAAGGACTGGAAGACAAAACTTGAGACTTCTTCACAGTTGATTGCACAAGGCATTACATGGACACCCACTAAGGTTATTTACAAGTACTCACAGAAACAGCTTAAAGTTCATTCCCAACCCCAGGGCTTACCACTGGTTTTAGAAACTGCTGCTAAAAACCTATGCAGTCACAGTGAATTCTTCCCAGTACCTAAAATCAGTGGGCTTTTCATTCACCGTAGTGTATCAGAGTCGTACTGATACAAGCAGACAGAGCATACCCCAAACAAAGACTCTTTTGTCTCATTCCAGAGATGTAGCACGGGTTTAGCTTCCCTACCTGAGATTTCCTGCTGATCTCTGGTCCAGCTGTCCCCACTGTAAGTGTTAGTGAGGGTTGAGACATGGCTATTGCAACACAAGCCTAGGGACTTGTCCTGGTTTAAGGTAAAACAGAACCAATTTTCTGTTTGGTTACTTTACTTTTTAGCAAAGCCTCTTCTAACTAGTGAAATTAACAGCATATTGTGCAGACACTGTTTGCTCTGAGTGATAAGACCTATGTTTCTAATTTATGCCAAGGTATGTTATGCAGAAAAGCTCTGGCTTATACTTATTGCTATAACACCCAAGGCCAACCGACTTTGTTACTTGCCCCGTTGGAAGGTCAGAAGTGGAAAAGCATGGTGGGGTCCCACCTGCAGGGAGAAGCGGACAGGACAGGTGACCCAAAACTGACCAACAGGGTATTCCATCCCATCTGCATCATGCTCAGTATAAAAGGGATCAAAAGGGTCAGATTTCTCTCTTCCTTCAATGGCCGATGTCTGAGGAGGACTCTGTCTGTTTGCATACCTTTGATCCCTATCCTGAATGCAGATCCGGAATCAGTGCCCGTCCACCACTGAGTCCAGCTTGGGACTTGCCCAGTGTCAGCCAGTGATGTGATCGTCATCCTGGGAGCTTGATACGGTTTTGTATATATTAATTATTTTCTTTCTATTTTATTATTAATATTTCATTAAAGTAGTTTAGATCCTTCTAAACTCAGAAGTCTCCTTCTCTCTCTCCCTCCTTTCCTTGAAGAGAGATGTAGGGGAGAGCATCTGTCGCTCTCCTCAGTGGCCTGTCCAGCCCAAACCACGACAAGACTCGAGCCTGGAATACAGGAGAATTAGAAATATGCTCTTTTCCTCATTTTCCTAGAAGGTGTCTAAGAATCAGATTTTATGTGTTCAACGTGTTACTATTTTGTACAACACAATGCAATGTGGAAATCAATGGGCTGAGTACAAACAAAGAAGCAGAGGGGCTACATTGGTTCAGTGCTATACTTGAGCTATTTTACTGAAAAAGCAAATTAATTTGCAGATATTGAATGAATCCCAGGTGGGAACACTGCTTTGGCTGTTTTATTCTTTACAGCACTCAAAGCCATTTTGGCACAAAAAGGTAAAAAAGAATAGATAGGAAACATGACTAAATTACTCAGTGTAATTTAAAATTAAAATGTCTCAAATTTCTCAAAAAAAAAATTAAAATACCAAGTTTCCGAAGAACACAGAACAAAGTTAAAAGTTCACTACTAAGGTTGCAAGCTTGGAAAAGTTAAGAAATTCCAGCATAACCTAAAGCTACCCTCTTATATTATTAACTACTATTTCACAAACTGTATTTTTAATACAGTATTTTTCAGTCCTCTGAAACAAATGATGCTTCATGATGGTTATTCAATCTCATATTTTCTCTTCATTGTTTGTATTACAACCCACATCCTATATAATACTCATGATTCAAACACTTTTCCTCTTGGTCTTTTCAAGGGCTCTTACTATTATAGTTTGTTAAAGTGAATTATTTTGTGAATGATTTTCTAATGTCTGCCATGTGAGGTTTGGGACTATTAATATTTTAGCAACTGAGAAAACAAACACAGAGGTATTAAAAGTAAAACCTTTAACTAATATTGAGTATCCAGTCTCAGAAAATCATGGTTAGTAAGGCCAAGGACTAATTTTGGTTTACATGAATTTTCCAGACTTAATCGGGAACTCTGTCCCTCAGAATCAGGGATAGAGTCCAGTTCTCCTGGAAGAATTAATTTGCTTTAATTGAGGACTAAATTCTTTCTTTCCCTCTTGCTATTTGTCTACTTCACAAACTACCACATTCTAATATTTCATCTTCTGAAGAAGGCATCTTACAGAAAACTATTGTCTTTCCCTGAATGACCTTAACCCATATCAGGGCAAATCTACTCAGCGCGTTATACTATGCAGGAACCTTGCAGAAGAAATCACTAGTAATCAAGAACAGACTGCCTTGTCAACTGAAAATAATGAGAGTTTCTCTGGCAATCTTAATCCTGACATTTCTTGAAATCTGAGCTGTTGACTTTGCAACCAAAATAAAGTTCTTTTAAGATTTTTGTGTGCCATGTCCTATGTGTGATCATATATCAACTCTTCACCAGCATAGTTAGAATTATTGAATCTACTGCAGAGACACTTCTTCAAACTCAGGGAATTATAGCAGACTTCTTGGGTCCTAACAAGAAAATAAGTTCTGATAGCAGAGGAAAGGTGAGACCTGACTATTGCAAGCTTTTTACTGTGTCAGAGGAATATGGTCTTGTCAGCAAGAGTTTCCTTTCCATTTTCTTGCAGTGTAAGCCATTTTGTTCCACTGTGCCTCTGATACTCCTCATGTCACTTGTCTGCCTTGGCCTCCTGTTCCCATTCTCACCTAATCATTTAAAGTCTCTTTTCCTTCATAAAGGATGTCTTACCTCTTATTTCTACCTGCTGCTTTTTTTATTTCCACACATCATCACTCATTCTCTCTGATTCCTACTCCAACCTGTCCACTCCAACTTCTCAGTCAATTTCTGCCTCAGCTTCACATTCACAAACCAGGATCCGCATTATTCTTTTGGAGACTCCTTCCTCCACCTCAGTTGCCAGTCCCAGCTTCCTTTTTTACTCCCTCAATCTACAATACTTGTCCCTATCTACCCTCTTCAAGTCCTACTCATGTCCCTCTGAATTTAAATCAGGCAGGATCCTCCTAAAGCCAACAGCCCTAAAGGCAGCTGGTTGACAATATAAGGGAGAGGGTGTCCTTGCCCTTACTTACATTGATTGTTTCTGCTCTGCCCGCAGCAGCCCACAGCTGCAACTGCGTTGAAAATCCTGCTAAACTCTGAAAATGTGAGGAATGGAACATGTTCAAATAAATAAATCTATGAGATACAGAACTGCAAAACTAGTAAAATGGTACTGAACAAGGGTGAACTGTCCTTTTTGGGGGGACCTAGATGACCAAATTTATAGAAGACAAAAGGCTGCTGCCTGGTATAACCACTCCTTTGCTCTTTCACCTCCTAGCCAGGTCCTTTCTCTAACTCATGGTTGGGCTGGAGTTTTCCAAAGAAAAACATTAGTTAACCCTTAGTCAGGAATTCATAGATATGAGGGTATGAGGCCTGATGCTCATACTGGAGCTGTGGATTTGCTTATAGAGAAGAAAGTGCAATATGGAGTCAGTTTTAACAGGAACAACTGCAATCTATAAATTTAAATGTGACGATAAAACCTCATAACCAAGAACGACAATTTTTCAGCCAAACATGAAGGATATAGATGAAGAATCTATAATCTTGAAATCATGTGAAATATTTCAACTTAATTCCAATAGAAGAAGATTTCAATTAGGTAATTCACAGTCTTCGTTTTTTTGTTTATTGGCTGGGGGGGGGGGGGGGCTTTTGTTGTTTTGATTTGGGTTTTTTGTCCAGTCTGCATAGCCATTGCATCTTTATATCTTTCTGAGTTAGTTCAGGAGTTGACCTTGAACTCGAGAGAAATGAGCCCTTTTTGGGTGCAATTCATCTGATCTACACAGGATTTATACTTTTAGATGAGTGGTATTCTGTTTGTTTTCCTCTGTGCTGTACAGAAGAAGCCGAGGGTGTTTGTCTCCAAGATGCACAAGGTCCTCATCTTTTGTAGTTTTAAAAAAATTCTTTTATTCATGTCTGCGTACATTTTCCACTTGCTGTGTGACTGAGTCAAAGTTGTAGGTGTGTGTAACTGTGGAAACTGAATTCTAGTTTCAAACGCACTGGGCTTCTCCTTGGAATCCCTTATACGCTCTTAAAGCTGATAAATGGCAACAGCAGCTTGTGATTTTGGCCAGGCAGTTTGTGCCTTCCTTGGACTTTGCTCAGATAAAGCCAGAGGAACAGAGAGCACTTCCACAGCTGCTAGGCTGAAGTGCAATGTCCTCGGTGAGGTGAAATGCTTTATTCCTCCTTTAAATAAAAGTGTATTGGGAGAATGGAGCTTTTTCCCCAGCTATCCCAACTCTTTAACAGAGTGGAAATAGTCCCCGAGCACATGGCCAATCTCCTATAGTTTTTGTTTTTCCATAAACACCTGAATATGCAAGACATAATCTGGCCTTAAGTACATCTTTCTGTAAATAAACTCTGGAAAAAAATACAATATTTGAGTTTGAAAAAGAATTTGCAGGCCTGAAGCCATAAAATTTCCACTTGTAAACATTTCTCTTTGAATCAGTGCTTTAGCAGTACTTTTGTCTGCTTAAAAAGTTTTGAAACAAACATGCAGACAGAAAGGGTGAAGTATTATTTGTCCCTTGGTGAATCCTCAAAGGAAATCAAACAAAGGAATAAAGTTTTGTAGCAGATGAAAAATTCCCCTACCTTTTATTTTCTCCCTGTTTGTATCTGGTTCTGTTGATACTTGAGACCTCTTATGCATTCACAACAGCATTTCTCAATTTAGTGAGCATGCCATGGCAATTGATTTAGACAATGCAATAGCTGTGACAGCAATCGGGAGGCACTCCAAATTTAAAAAGTAACAGGACACGCAAAATTGAAGCCTACTGACTGTTTTTGTGATAATTGAATTTCATTGAGTTTTAGCAGTGAGAAATGAGCAATAAAAAGGCTGTTTCCAGCCACAGTTCCAGGAAATGGCTAGGGCAGCATGCATCAGAAAAATATACGTTGAACATTTACATGCAGAAATCATCTGAGTTACTAATTCAGTCGAACAAGCTTCTTTCCTTCTTAGCTGCAAAAATAATTTCAAAATAGAATAGGCAAGCCTTTGAGATAAAGAATTAAAGATAAAAAAGGCTGAATAATTTTGTATAGCTCCAGGACTGCAAATTTGCTGTGTGGGCAATTTAAATACATTCCATCCTGAACAGTTGTTGTAAATGAGGATCTCTTCGGTTGCAGTTTTTCCAGAACAGTTCCTGAGGAAAGATGTTTTCCTGGTGCTTAAAAACTTAATTTTTCACAACTAAAAATGTGCATTGGCTTTTTATGATGCTTGAACTGGTTGCTCTTGGAGTGATTGTATTTCTGGGGGTCACTTTGAGGTCTTGTTTTCAATAAGAACAGTAGTTCTCTCTATTCTTAATGCAACTCTAATTCACTCTGCTGACACTGAGCACTGGTTTCAGAAGAACAGCCTTCACACCTTCAGAAATGGCAGGTTAAGGAGTTGCACAGAATCCTTTGCTCTTCATTGGAAACAATGAAGCTTCATAACACACTGTCCAACCAATCTGCATTTCTGCCAGGGGAGTCCAGGCAGTATTAATCTAGGCCAGATACAAACAGATCCCTGTGACTGGTTCTTTAATTACAAGATTGTTTCCTCCCTCTTTACAGAAGTTCCAGCCTTAAACAACTTCTCCTTCTATGTACAGCAGTTGTTCAGAAGTGAAGATTTCTTGCCTCTTTTTTTTTTGTTGACTTCCATGCAGATCTCCTGAGTTCAATAGCTTAAAAGTGGGTGATTAATGAATATGTGATCCAGACCCTGATCAAAATCCAAATAAAGTAATGTTTGCCTCATCAGATGTTTGACCTGTTTTACAATAACGATTTTTATGACTGGTGAAACTGCAGGTAAGTGATGTCTCAGAGCCTTACAGTGCAGATGCACATACAGCACTTAGAGAGCAACTATAGGACATCTCTCCTGTACTGATGTTCAGTCCACTGGAGGCCATAAGTTTCAGTAAGACTGTCAAGAGTCAGGATAACTACCATTGATTGTAAACTCAAATATCTAAGAGAATGGTATTAAAAGGATTCAGCAAATAATGTTTTTTTAATGTACCTGCCTGCTACTTGAGACATGCTGTATAATGAAAAAAGATTTATATGGTTCTCAAAATGAAATAAAATTTAGCTCAGCTACTTTTTATCACTTTTAACAAACAATGGTTGCATAGAAAGGCTTAAAAAGAACAAGGCTAGCTGAGAGAAGTTTTTTTTCTGAATAATTGCTGACTAACCTGGTTTAATCTCTTTCTTTTATGTATTCATAGATTCTACTGTTACCTTGAAGAGAGGGGAAGAACTGATGCGAGTTTAAATATAATTCATGGTAATAGATTTGGGGCAAAACTTAATCAACTCAGTGTATTACCTCTGTGTAAATAAATGACTTTTTGTCCATAGGATAAGCTAGTTAAGTATTGCACAGATAGAACTGTAATCAAAAAAAAAAAAAAAAAAAAAAAGAGAAAGAAGAAAATAAAGACTTACACAGCCACTCTTTGATTTTTCCCATGGAACTTTTACACAGGAGTCAGTGCACAGCAGAGCTGCCAGATTCAAGAATAGAAATGCCTTCATTACTCATTCATGCAAAGGGAATGAAGCAAAATGTGGGTGAACATACAGTTGGACATGAAAATCCAATAAGAGCACAGAGGAACAACAATGGCAGCATGGGGAACCATAAACCAGCCTTGACTGGCATTTAACATTAATTTGTATTCTGTATGTGATCCAGCTGATGAGGCACTGGGAAATAATGTATGTTTGCGAGGCAATGTTCAGAATTGCTCTGCCACCATGCCAAAGACCTGGTGAATTGAGGAAGTGTGACAATTGCCAGCTTTTTGCTCAAATGCAGAATCTGACTTTGAGGGATCAGCTTCCCTCTGTCATAACGAAAAATAGAGATCCACAATGGTACATTTCAAGAAACACAGGGAGTGTAAATGCAAGCCAGCTGGGAGAAAAAAGAAAACATATCAGATAGTTTCTGTGGTGTAAAAGCTGAAATAAGGTATAAAAGCAAATACTTTTCTGTCATGGTAACTTTGGAGGACACACTTAAAGGGTAACAGGAATGCAAGAAACTTGAAGGCATTGAATTACTTCTAAATTCTGCACAGAAAGCAGACTCTAGTCAGCCCCCACACTTTTCGCTCTCTCTTTTCAGGATAGGTTAATGTGGAAAAAATCAATAGGCTATTAAAATATTTCAAAGATATATTTCAAACCAGTTCTGTAGACGTATTCTTATCTACCAGCAATGCACACGTCTGTCAAGCAATGACAAGACTCTTTTGGAGGAGAGCTTTTTTAATATTAGAATAAATACTAGACCATACTACTCTGTAAATGTCAAGAGTACAAGCAAAAACCTGCAGGGAAGGTTCTTTTTTATTTTTTTTTTTTTTTTGCTGAGTCTGCCCCTCTTTTGGCTTCCTCAGAGCACAGGTGCACAGGGCAGAAAGGTTTCCTTGCATGCTGAAGAAAAGCAGTGCTGCAGACTGCACTACAGACTTGCCATGCGCTGGATACTCGCTGAGGTACCAAAGGCTTTAATGGACAAAGCCTACAGCCCAAAGCAGCTGTGTATGCTGTTTCTCTTCATTATAATAAACCATAGAGCAGCGCACATTTGCCAGCTGCACTTGTGCTTTTGTTTACTGCAGCTACTGAGTGGCTTGTTAAATCCGAAGGAAATGTCTATTTCCTTGTAAGGTGCATCTCATCACCAATTATTTTATTTTCAGGGTCCAGTACTCATTATAGAGTGTGGACTAAAAGGGAAGTACTGATGCTGTACTTAGACACTTTGCTAGCTAGACAGTGAGATCTGTGGAATGAAACTGGTTTGTTGTTGAGTATCACCAAGTACAAGACAAATGCCAGAAGGGGAATCAGGACTGCAGATCAGCTTTACCACTGACTGGCTGTGTAGCCTTGCTCACATCACTCAGGGGTTAGATCCTGATCCTAGTCATAGCTTTTCATACTGTAAACCAAGAAGACAGGTCCCTCAATGTTAAAAAAAAAAAAAAAAAAAAAAAAAAGGAAATCAGAGTCTAGTTCTTAAGTGACTCAGAATCTTTCTTAAGTAAGTGTCTCATCAGTGATACCAGGATAATGATATTTACTCACCTTACAAGGAAGGTGTGTCAGGAACAAATCTACCCATCTTTGAACATATACAGTGCTAAGCATTATTAAAATGATGAGACTAAGTAAAACAGTGACAGCAGCTTTAGAATCATAGAATCATAGAATCATAGAATCATAGAATTGCTGAGGTTGGAAGGGACCTTTAAGATCATCAAGTCCAACCATTAACCTACCCTGACAAAACCCACTTCTAAACCATATCCCTAAGTACCACATTTACCCTTTTTTAAACACCTCCAGAGATGGTGAATCCACCACCTCCCTGGGCAGCCTATTCCAATGTTTAATAACCCTTTCAGTGAAAAAATGTTACCTAATATCCAGTCTAAACCTCCCCTGGCATAACTTAAACCCATTTCCTCTTGTCCTATCACTTGTCACCCGGGAGAAGAGGTCAGCCCCCACCTCTCTACAACCTCCTTTCAGGTAGTTGTAGAGGGTGATAAGGTCTCCCCTCAGCCTCCTCTTCTCCAGGCTAAACAACCCCAGTTCCCTCAGTCGTTCCTCATAAGATTTGTCCTCCAGACCCCTCACCAGCTTTGTAGCCCTGCCTTTGCTTCCCACCTTTACCTGCATCATATGAAGGTTAACATACAGTTAATGGTACTATACACAGTTTGAATGTACTGTGGACTGCAGACTAAAGAATACCTGGTTGCTATTTGTGAAGAGTTAAATAAGTCAGAAATGAGGTTGAATATTTGGCAGCTTCATAGAAAAAGGTGGCAATTAATTTCCTCTTTATGTTTTCATATAATTTTGTTACATTTCTTAAGTTGTTTTGCCTTATCTCGTTCTGCAGATGACCCTTCCATCTCCTAGCGCTGCAGTGTTGTATTGCTGTTGGTTGGTAAATGATCCCAGATAAGTGTGAATTATCAGACTCTATGTTTCTATACATCAGTTCACGTCAGTTCACGGAGTGGATTAGTTATTGCAAAAAAACCCCCATTGCTTGGATAGAGAGATGGTTTAGTTAAATCTGACCAAGAGTTTTATCGCTCTATTTGAATAACAATCCCTATACAGCCTGCATAGCAATACAGCGTCAGATTCTCCTGGACATCTAACAAATACAATCCTGTTTTAGAGAAGAAAAATTCCAAACTCTCACAATGTTTTTTAATTGCACTACCCCCCTAATAGACTGTCAGTGAACAGTCATATCAAAAGTATGCAGGAGTAATAAAGAGCAGAATATGGCCCTCTCTAAAATGTTTGCTCTCTTTATAATGTTCTTCCAAATTTTACCAATGGCCACTTTATAATTTTAGTTTTAATTAAAGCAATGACCTAAATTAGGTTTGCACAATGTTGAACTGTGTGAAGTATCTAAGAGGAGGTTTCTTTGCAAGGTTTCTCTCGTATTTCTTTATTGAGCCTTGAAGTCCATTCAGATATGCAGAGATTCCTGGGGAACCTGAAGAGGATACAGTGCAGAAAGAAGCAGGGTCTCTCTGACTCTACCTCACCACCACGGATCAAAATGAAGTCTTTATGCACCCTGCACTTCTGCAACTGAATACATCAACCTGGAAAAGTCTGGGATCACACTGTGTTTGTGAAAATACAGATAACCAAAATCCTACACCTGCTTTTCACCTTGCCAGGTAATCCTGTTCAAACAGTATCCAATGTCAGACAAAGGGCAATGCAAACAACAGTCAATCTACTGCTATTAAAGGCAGCCTTACTGGTAGCTACTTCAAAGAAGGACCCCAAAAATATCTTCTTATATAATTTAACTACAGTATCCAAAGATGAAGAATTGAAAATATTTGTCCAAGAAAAGATGCAAATAGAAGTATAAGGACCTAAAAGGTAATAAGTGTTGTTAACTAGACTACTGAGCATGGCTTGATCAATGAAGCTGAAGAGCCCTGCATCTGTAATTCACCCATCTTCACAACTTCCTGCTTCTTTCAGTATGAGTAGTGCAGCTTCCCTGCAATGCCGTTAGCCTAAGCATGGCAACACAGGATGACAGACAGAAGCTCAACTTCTTTTGAAAAAGAAAAAAATAATCCAGAAACTAACTTTCCCGTGCATAAAGTAAATTGCATCTCACACCAATTCACTAAGCTTCAAGGAACAGTATTAAGCAGAGAATCAATAGTAATCTAATACGTGAACATGAAGTATACTGTACTGGCTGCTCCTAAGACCATAGGAGGAGAATTAGACCATTGTTCTTGGTGTGAAACCGACCAAGACATCTCAAGGATTCTTTCTCCTGAATGTAATGCAGACTTAAGGGGTTAAAGCCTAAAGGTATAAAGGGTTTATTATGGGATGCAAGGGGAAGAGAATTTGGAGATTGTGTGAAAATTATTATTGGATGTATAGGGGAAGGATTGAAGGTTGGGAAAAGGAGGGATCAAGATGGACTGAAGAGGAACGAGTGTGGGGAAGATAGACCAAAAATGGGATACAAGGGTCTGGTTGAGTGAAACCAAGCAGCTGAGCCCTGCACTTGATTACCATGGCCTATCCTGTATTCCTATTAAATCCTATTCCTAATTATCTTAGGTGTGGGTGTGCTCTCTATTCTGAGTTGGTGTGTTAGTGTTAGAGGACTTTAAATTGGACTAGGTGGCAAAGAGGGTAAGAAACAGAGGTGTGAGAAGGCACAAGCCTGAAGGGCCTGGAAGTCAGGGAGACAGCAACAGCAGGAGACTGGGGTCTGTGGGCAAGCTACTGCACAGACTGAGAGTCCAAGAGACCTAAGGGAGAGATGGAGCAGGATGAGGCTAACACCTGCAAAGACCCAAAGACTGGATAAGGGGTCCTTAGGTATGGATGCTGGACAGACTTCAAGTCCATCGGGTCCATTCAATGGTCATAAATAATAAGCTTGTGCTATAATCTGTCTCTGAAAAGAGAAAGTACTGAAAGTTAATGTAAAATTAATTACATACATTGTTAATAGATTTATATTGGTATATGTCATTATGTTGTAGAAGGGCATAAAAAATAATTATGTTATAGAGAACAAGAGACAGTTTAATAATGGACATGTGCCAGCACTGTCTCATGGTGGAAAGGACCCCGTCTCTTTACTGTCCAGTGCTCAGAATGGTTTCTGGTCCAGTTTAATAAGATGTGTTATAAACATTCTGGATATACATAAATAGTGAATACTAAGCCCAAAGTGGGATTATGATGAAATTTAGGAGTTTAGTTGAACTATTCACCTGAAAATCCATATCCAGTTCTGTTTTCAACCTGGAGAACCTTGAATTGCAGGGATACTTCTCTTTTTAAATTACTCTTCACATGCAAAAGTTTTGCATTTTCCAATCGGCTTATCTTCACTGTGGCTGAACAGTGAGGAATTATTTCAGCTAAAAGTTCATCTGGGATACATTCAAGGCCTTTGAGTAACTCCATCTCGGCACAGCTCTTAGAAGAGGCTTTACCCTAGCAGTTAATCCTTTCTTTAAGGGATGGCCTGAAGGGATTATTTATATTTTTCTTTAATGAAGTAAATAGTGATTGAGTAAGATGGGTGAACTGTTCTTGGAGCAGGAAGCAGGGTAGCCAGAGTGTGGCTCATCTTTGGTCCAGCAACTCTTAGTCTGGTTGGTAAGAGCCGACAATACCCGAGTCGAGAAGCCTTCATTTCTTGTGTTACATCTTTCTTTGCAGAAGTGACAGTCGTGTGGTTGAGATCTTCTGGCGGGTGACAGCCTGGTCTCTCCTTTTTTGCATGGCCTAAAGACTAGGTTACTGGGCTTGGGGAGGAAGAAATGTCTGTCATACCTAAGCTCAGCATGCAGTAATGCAAAAACATGTGGTACCTATGTCCTTTTGTGTATCTAGACTATTAATCATTCGCAGCACAGTTATACTGCTAAGATCTTTTTCCACACCAGGGCAGCAAAAAGAGAAGTTTGTGCTTGTTATACACCCAACGCAAACATGCCAATAGCTCTAGTGCTCAGTGTCTACTGAAAAAAATAATGATAGCTAAATAAGCAAACCAATATTATCTGACAACGGCATGGTGGTTTGGTTGGATGACTCATTGTGCCATCACTGTCTGAAGATTCCTTTGCACTAAAATTAGATCATGCAGTTCATGATCTACCCTGAGAGTAAAGATTAGAATCCACTCATTCAAACTTTTTAATCTATCTTGTTTGTGTGCATCATCAGAGCCTTTGTTAGAGAGCTGTTGTTTGCAGATGGTTGCACTTACAGAGCAGAAAGAGCAAGACCTGAAGATAATGACATCTAATTTCCCAGCCACTTCTGTAAACCTCGATTTAGCATTTCAGCAGAACAGATTTGTACCAACTAAAGCTAAATAAACAATATTCCCAGATTAACAGAATAAAAATAAGTGCTGTGGCTCTGTTTACTTTTTTTGGAGTAAAAGTGGTTTATGATGATGTCTAATTTTTGTGTCTAAAGCACCAGCTTTGCTGTTGCTCTTCCCGATTTCAGTCTCTGTAAACACACCATAACACTGACCTGAACATCAGACTTTACTCAGCACATGCACTTATGTTCTCTTAAGTGATGTGAGGACAGACATTTGCTATTAACAACACAGAAAATACTAAGAAATTTCCATATGATGCATCTTCAGTCACTCCTGAGTAGAATATAAAAATGATAGAATAATCAACAACGCTGTAATGAAGTGTAGCGGAAGAAGATCCATGTAGGAATGGACGTAGGTGGACTCATCATAACTCTGGACTGGGCTACTCAAATGTAGGCTCTTTGTACAGCTTTATTTCTGTTGTACGAGTTCTTAAAATGCATAGTCATCCTCTGCTGAAATCCTGAAAACGTAGACTAAAGTTATAGATGTGCGTTGTAATGAACTAATGCATAAAAAGTACTTCATGTTAAGCAAATAACTTGTTTAAAAAACATTTCAGCAGTAAGCTGTGTCATATTGATAGGAACATTAAGAGTATGTAGCTGCCAATAGAGCTGCATTCACCAGCAATGACTAAATACAGTGAAGTAAAGGTCTCTGAAAATAATTATTAGTGCAGCAAACCAAAGCACCAACTAAGTTTAAGACAACAGTTGCAGTAATTTGCAGTTTCTAAACTGTTTCACTGACCTCAGTTGAGCTACTTGATATTTACCAGGCTGGGTAAATCACAAATGCAAACATTTTCTAAAGTGGCCTGGGATTGTGGCTGTGCTAACTGATGACTATCATACTTCCTTATGATTATTTTCAGAGATGCTGCTGGGAGCACATATCTAGCAGCGAAGCGAGCACTCCTGGAAAACAGATTCATATAGGCTTTATGGTCACGAACAAACTTGTAAATTATCAATCCTACAGTTTCTGATCATATCAATCACTGTTTTTAATGTTTTTACATGGGTGCTTGTTAAATACCTGAACCTAGTTCAAATTTACTGGGTTTTGAATAACATTAATTAATCAATAATTTCTTTTAATATATCTCTGAAACTAATAAAAATTATGGCAATAAAGCCAAAGAAAATAGCCTGCCTTTTTAAAGCAACTTTGGTTTATATCTTGTCTTCATGTTGGTTTATATGTTGTCTTCATGTGCTAATCACCTTGTTTTGTAAAAGAGAGGTAAAACTAGCAGGAGTTGCACATTCATTTTTTGAAGAAATAGTTTGTAATGGCTCATTTTTTTGTCTCTTAATCTGCTACACACTAAAGAGGTCAATTTCTCAGCTATAATTCATTTTTTTGCCAGGGTGTGATTCATATTTGTGCATTCCAGCATTTGCTCTGTAAATATATATATTACACTAGGCTGTTAGGAAGTCTGCAGAGGCAAGCCAGCTGAGAATTAGGATCAACGTGCTATTTCTGGTCAATTTGTTCTGGCAGCAAAATATTTGATAAACATAAAGTTGCATTGTAATTTCATTTGTGTTTTTCCTCCCTGTACATTCTCCATTTCAGGCCACAGCCTGAGATGTTTTTCAGCTGATCAATTTTACTTGGATTTATATCTTAATTTGGGGGATGAGAATAAGCAGCAAAGTAATAGAAACCTGATCCTTTTATGCGGGGTTAACCAAACGAGACCATTTGAATATTTCCAACCAACTGTCTATTAAACCAAGATGTTTTTAAGAATGATTAAACCACACAGTTTTGCTTGGAAAAGAGTTCAAAGAATACCAGTATTACACCCTGCTAATTTCACACGATATTGATTGTATAACACATTTATGGTCAAGATATCTTACAAAAAGGCAATTTTACAGTGTGACTTGCCTGATGAAACAGACTTTGGCCATTGGAATTCTGCTTGAGTTTTGCTGGAAGATTGTTGGCAGATCTTCAGCTCGTGCACATTGTTAGAGTTTCTTATTCTGATGGTTAATTTTGTTGCTGCGCAAGTCAACATGACAATTAACCAAGAATGCAAACAGACCAACGTTGTTTTTCCAAGATATTATTGGACTACTTTTTAAGAGATCAGAATCACACAAACTGTGATAGAGGACTCACCATAATATTAGCTAACTGATAAACATTCTCATTTTAGCTAACATTCAATGTATTTCAGAAAGCTTTTGACTATTGCTCAACAGCTGTTCTTTGTATGAACAATACAGGTGGATCACCTCCAAAAGAACAGTGACGTCTCCAAAAGAACACTTTATCAATGTAAGACACTCGAGTTTTATATTGATAATCACAATGTACAGCATGTAATTTTATTTCAGATTTTTTTCCTTAAACCACTTCATATTCTGGTGTCACAACCCACATCTTTATTAAAATATTACAATATTATGCATGTATTTTGTGATATTCAGATCTATTCTAGCTCCTTATTTTTTCTCTTTTCAGTTTCAAACCAAGAGGAATGCCATAACTATTAAGAAGTCAATAACTCTGGAGTCACACCTGCCACTGAGATTCATTGCTAAAGTTGGATCTCCTGATACTTAATTTAATTCAGCAATTCACTCTCAACAAGTCAGCTGCCCAAAGCAAGCAGAATAATTGCTGCAAACAAATGTGGAATACAAAGAACTGATATTTTCTAAATATATTTTGAGTTAAAACTGTTTTCTGTTCTCCTTATGCAGAAACCCTCTGCCATTCCTTCTATTCTCAGAAGAATGCTTAGTAATACTAAGAGAGCTCTTTACTATTTTGCAAATATGCTGAGATTGGTTAGTTTGTTATATTTTATTTCAAGTGAAAACATTCAAAACTCTGACATACAAATCTCTAATTACAACTGTGCTACAGACATTGGTATAGAGAATTCCACCTACAGACAACAGATATGGAATTATGCATGAAGACAGATGCTGCTCTTGACCAATTATGTTGCAGACTTCTCAATCTTACTCTTTAGTTATGAGAGCACTAAGTTTACATGTACACCATACATCATTTTGTAGATTAAGCCTATTTTATACAGCACTTGGTAGTGGTTATATTGGTTTTAAATGTTATCATATGCAAAGCTGTACCAAACCAAGACTAGCAAGACAAAGGATATAAAGGATACAATTTGACTTCTAAATATATTTTTGCTTTACTTCTGAGGACATCACTGGGATTCAACACCAGAGAGTCGTTAAACTCATCCTAAAATAAGGTCCAACACAGGAAAGCTGAATTATCTTATGGAGAGTCCGAGCACTGTCCTTTCACCATAGAGGAAGACTAGATAACTAGTTTGGACAAGACATCTACAGTGGGATTTGTCCACTATAACACAGATATCAGAAAGCCAGGCATTTAAAATACTCACCTTAGGGTCACTTTTAAAATTATAGTTCTGTTTTATTTTTTAACAATTAATAAATTTCAGACTCTCTTCACTAGCAAAAAACACAAGAGTGTATTAGGCTGACAATATAGATGAAACTAAAGAGTATAAAAAGAAACTAAAACTTACAGTCAAGTTAATCAAAAAATTATTATTCAACAAAAGAAAAAACAGTTTGGATGTTTTTCAGCCCTTGATATGACACCAAACCACAATGGGAAAGAGAAGGAAAAAGGAAAAAGAAAAAATCAATAGGAATGGGAACTACCTAAAATTAATCCTTTTTCAAGATTGTTCTAAGATAAAATAGTCATATAGCTAAGCTTATTTGATCAAGGATCTGATGCTGTGGGTGCAAAAGTGTCCAATATGAGTGAATAAAAGACACTTGCTGTGGAGTATCATATGATGGAACTCAAATGACAGTCTGCTAAAATGGGACATGGCAATGCCTCGCAAAAAAAAAAAAAAAGTCAAAACTGCAAACTGCAAAGGATTATGCTTCACAGCAGGAGTTTGCAGGCATCAGTAGAAGGCAAACTGCATGTTCAAAGAGTGATAATATCAACTCTAGTTAAGCAGAACTCTTTGGAGGAGAAATAGGCAACATTGCCCTGCATGACCATACCCTCATATAAACAAATAGGACAGATACTAATTTCAAATTGGATATGGGTATACAAGCCAATGTGCTTCCAGAAGCAATGCTAATAGCATTTCTGTAAGAAAAATACATTTGGCAGAAAATAAATCGCTGAAGCCCTAGATTACTGAGGTAATAAAAAAAACATATCCCCACTAAAACAGAATATGACCTGAATTGGACATTACACATTTCACCTAAAAATTCTAAGTCAATATTCTGATACAGGGAAGAAGGCTGTAGCTTTTACAGCATGAGCATGAAAATTTTTTTGCCTATTTTCACTGAAGCTAGAAGTAAGTATACTCTCATTGGGTTTAAAACGAGCAAATTGTCTTGAAAAGAGGGTGCATGCAAAACAACACTGGGCGATGATAAAAATGGCATCTCACGGACATAAGGAAGCTCTCAACAGATTATGCCGAAGCATAAATATACCAAGATCATAGATATTTATCTTTCAGATTTCTTAAGATAAGGGTATAAAAATTCAGAATTATACTACAAATTGGTCAATCTGATTTGAAAGTCCTGTTTTATTTAACAGAATTGACTGTAGTATCCAGTTTTATCTGAGGATAAAACCCTGAAGAAAACATCTAGAACTACTTTCTGATATTAGAAAAACATTTACATCATCTCTTATCAATTTGCAGAGTTTCTCTTAGTAGATGAGACGTAATTGGAAGGCACTACAGAAAAGCTGTTACAAGGGATGTGTGTGATTAGTCAGAAACTAAGAAATCTAAAGAAAAGGTCAGAAACATTCTGAACTAAAATAACATGAGCAGAAACATTGACAAAATGTAATTCTAAACTGAGGCCAAATCAAAGAAACACATCAATGTTGCTGGCACACACACACACACAGAGTAAAACGAGCCCCTTCACTCCCTCAAAATCAAAGTTAAA
The DNA here is from genome assembly GCA_017639485.1 of Pluvialis apricaria. NCBI lineage: Eukaryota > Metazoa > Chordata > Aves > Charadriiformes > Charadriidae > Pluvialis > Pluvialis apricaria. Next base: position 104,324,471 of record CM030009.1, read on the forward strand.
CATACCTTTACCTAATACATACATATTTTTACTGTACATTTTTCTACCATATCAAAATGGTCTTTCACTTGGAATATACTTTAGCTTTCAGTCAAAATCTTTTATTGTTAATAATTATTGCTGCATTTTATACAAAATTTTCATTTCAAGAGGCCCTTGAATTATGCAGATGTCATAATTCAGGTATTAAATTATTTACATATCTGTAAGATCTGATAGGTCTGAATGACTGAGAGCAGCAGTTGATATGCTGGAGTTCAGGGGGACCTCAGCAAGCTGGAGGAGCAGGGACAGCTCTGCAGAAAAGGACCTGGTGATCCTGATGGACTGGTGGGACTTGAGTCATCATGCACCCTTGTGGTGAAGAAGATTAATCATATACTGGGCTGAATTATTAAGGGTATAACCAGCAAACCAAGGGAATTGTTTATTCCCATCTTCCCAGAACTTCTGTGCTTGCTTCTGGAATATTAGCTCTAGTTTGGGGCACTACTGTGAATGACAGATGGTCACAAGTTAGAGAGAGTTTAGAGGAATGCTAGTAAAATGCTTAGGAGGCTGGACATAGGACATATGAAGAGAGCCTGAAGGAACTGGATTTGTTTAGCCTGGTGACAAGAGGGACAGGGAAGTAACTAACTGCAGTCTTCCACTGCCTAAAGAGGGGTGATAGAGAAGATGGAGCCAAACTTGCTGCGACGGTGCTGTGGCAGGATGAGAAGCAACAGTTGCAAGTTATAGTGAAAGAAACTCATACTAGATACATGGAAAAGACTCTTCACCCTTGAGAGTAGCTAAGACCCCGAAGGGGCTGCCCAGAGAGGCTGTGTAGTCTTTGTCTTGGAAATAGTGAGAACTCAACTGAACAAGCCGTGGAAAACTTCTAATGTTGAAGTTACCCTTACTTTGAGCAGTAGGAAGTCGTACTAGATGTTATCCAAAGGTCCTCTTCAGCCTAAATTATTCTACGTTTCTGGGATTATTTAGTGTAATCTTTTTTCCTATGGTGAGATCCTAGCTAACGGATCTTAATAGTCCAACTTCCACTGACATCTGAGATGTCACTCTGTCTTAAAGTAATGTTAGTTTTTTTCCCTGCTCTATATTTGTTTACTGTTCCTTGCTACCGGTTTTTCTGTCCTCTTTAGAATTATCTTGTTGCATGTAGTTGAATGCTAACGTAAGGCAAGAAAACTTAGAGCAACCCCTTAAATGAATTTACATAATACATTCATGTTAATGAAATTAAATCAGGGGGGCAACAGGGGAAGAACAGGAAAAAAAGATTACTTGAATGTGTGGCATGGAGGCTAAGGTGTTCTTCTGAGAGTCAGAAACATTTATCCAATATTTTAAAAAGACTCCTGGGAAAAAGGAGTGGAACTGTTGGATAGTCATATCTGCCTTTCTGCACTCTCTGCCACACAAATCATAAATTCATTGCTGCATAATACCTCAGCTCCAGCAGGAAAAGCCTCCCTTCACCTTTAATTCCACCTGCACTTTCCCACATCTGTCACAGACGAATACTCAGTGCTCAGGGCAGCCTTTTGGAACAAGTGGTTTGAATTTCTTCAGGTTGAAGAATCAATTAAATGCAGGTTCTTCCACATCTGAGTGACTAATACAGCAGTTGACTAATACAGGAAGCAGAGATACTGTGATCTTTTTAAATACTGCTTGCTAAAGGAGCTTAGCATGTTAAGAAAATGTATAGATCAGACCTTTCAGGGACTCTAGAAGAATATGTAGTTTCTGACTCCCGTTAATCTCGGGCATTCAAGACACTCGGCCTTGCAGAGATGTACTACTCCAGGGAAGGGGAGACTATGAAGCCAAGCGGAGACAGAGGAGTTTTGGGTTAAACCGAGACCAGGCAGCAGCTGGATGGTTATTTTTGGATGTAAGCACCTCAGATCCATTTCAGTACTGTACTTTTTAAAGTATCTAGTTATAAAATGACATCTTCCACATCAAAAGTGGTGTATAAAAAGCATATCTTTTTTTGCCAGAAATATACAGTGACTCCTAAGAAAAGGTAATGTGCTTTACAGTAGTGTGTGTACCCTGGCGCTCTAATAGATTATGAAAAGAATAACTTGTCTGTCTACCGTGCACTCTGAGTTAGTTACAGAAGATCTATGGGAATGAAGAGTCTTTTCATTATTCTTCTGTGCATGTTTCCAAGTGGAGTTACTGCTAATGTGACATCACTGCTGTTTGTGTCCACTGCTTCTTGAACCATTTGCTGAGCTCACTTTTCTTCTTAGTATGCCACTTGCCTTGCATAAAACTTGCTTTTACTCAGCCACACAGCCCTCTTGTTTTGCCATGCTGAGTTAAGCTGTAAAGACAGAGTTCATCTAAACTAATACCAGGGACACAATTGAGTTAGGATTTGGGTTGTTCTGGGCTTCCTCAGTAGCTGACAGAGAGAAAGGCTGTTCCAGTGAACTACTCAACATTAAAATCAGGTGGACAGGATCTCAGTCGAATCTTTTGAAATTACATCAGGACCAACTTTATACCATCCAGTCTGTTGTACTTTCATCTTTACAGTTCCACAGTCATGGTGATCTGTTCAGGAATCAGATGCAAATGGTCAGAATATTTCCTTCGTGTGGCATCAGAGTGACCATCATTATGTGTATCGCTGTTACGTGTCTCCTCTCAAAGCAAAGACTGATTCCAAAAGGCTTTTGCAACTACCCTGCAATGTGCGCTTCCCCACACATGGCTTAGCGTGATGAAATCCATTGATATACAACCCCCACATACCACACAATTATTTCTTAATACCAAATCCTAATTAATTTGACTCTCCTAAATACAGAAAGAGCAAGTGAAACGCACTGATAATAATATGAAAGAGGAATAAATACAGGGTACTTTTTATAAGAATGAGAAGTATTATCTCTATACAGAAGCACTATTCAAATTACTATTTATTTTTTCCTGTTTGTATTGGGAATTAAACACTGGAACTCTACCTTTTTTTTTCCTGCTTGTGTTCCTAAGCATGATGTCAGAGAGGAAAAAGGAGAGGCAGAGGCCAGGGTTAGAGTGTATTTATCTTTTGTGCTTACATACATGACCTACTTTCAAGGTTTGATAAATTCCCAGAATTGTCCTTAGATCTCTTCAAATTTGTTATAGTTATTTTGTAGTCTATAAGTAATTCCCTCATGTGAGGGTGCCTCTGTTAACCCAGCAATCCATTCTCATTCTGTGAGCCTTGTCTTGCCCTTCCAGTGCATTAGTGGGGTAACTTTTCCTCTCAATTATTAATCTGAGAAATGCTTTCCTTGCTAACAGTATGAAGTCCTGCTGTGATTTCTGTGATATGTGTCCGTTCAGCGCACAGACCAGCAATGATCTCTTGTACAGGACACCCTTTCCTCCCCACCTCCACCTCCTCTTCTTTTTTTTTTTTTTCAAAATGATACAGCTTTTCAGACAGACATACATCTAGCCTTTGAAGAATGAGGATCAGGTAGAAACAGGAGTTCCTTGTTTTTCCACAGGGCTAACAGTCCCTTCATCTAGCCCCACTGGACACAAAACAGAAGCAAACAACAGGCTTGCATTATTTGGACTCAGTAGGTAAAATCAGTGGAAAGCATAGCTCACAGACATGTACCAGAGCTGATATAAGCTGTTGCAGGGACAGTGTTTAGAAGGGGAAGGCGAGGCTGGAAAGACTCTTTTGGCATCTCTGATTTCAGGGATGCTTAAGAAAATTCTGGACTGTCTCTGCTTTGCAGTTTAGCAGATTCATTTCTTTTTCTGTAGGTCTTTTCTCAGTACTTTGGGACTGAGGAGATAGTTCAGAGGAGTTTTCTGAGCTCATATCAAATTTTCATGCTTGCTACCCCCAGCCATTTCAGACCTTACCCCACTGTTTTTCAGAACAGACCACTGCTTGCAGAAGTGCAGTGAAAGATTTATTTTATTTTCCGCTGCGGGATTTCATAAACAGCTCTGCAGACCAGTAAAACTTTCACTTTCATCATCAGGGGACAAGTGCAACATGCAGCCATTCAGGTGGACTGCATTAGGTCTATAACATGATATTTCACAGCACTCCTCATCTCTGGATGGATCTGACTTTGTTCCTTCCCTCACAGAGACACTTAAATCGCTCTTTCTGAGGAAAGAGCTAAACATTTTCTGTATGTATACCTCTAAAATTCCTTTTTTTCCCCTTGGAAGAGGATACACTACACAAGCGTACCATTGCTTGTTCCTTGTTTTTTCAAATCAACAGTTCCTCAGTGATTGTTCTAGATACAGAAATGAAGAGACTAACACTCACAGGAAGCAATTTCTTTACTTCACGTATTTACAAAATTCTATCCCATCCAATTTATTTTTGACTTGTAGGTCTGCAAGAACTGAAAATTGACTATCTATAAATAAATCTGATATTTTAAGACATCCTTTCCTCTCCATTTTGATCAGTTTATTATATTATTGTCAATGTTACATCTCAGGTTATTCCATATTTATTTAAAATGCAAATAGATGAAAACTTTAACAAGTTTTAATAGTTTTTTTCTCAGAGAGAAATCCATAATATACAGAATTGTGAAAATAAACAAACAGATGGCAGAACAGCTTTTTTGTATGTGATTGTTATGCTTTCCCTTTGTTGCAATCCACCTCCTAGAGGAAACTGTGACAAAAGGTAATTAACCAATTTCACGTAAAACCACCATCATATCATTTGTTAATGTGGTTCGAACCATATTTAAGACAGAGGGAGCACTAGGAAAAGATTCTGCTTGTTTTTTGTATTTACAACATGTTAGTCCCAGGCTGTGATAACATTCCCATACTTCTGCCGTTGGGTCTTGCAGCTACTTTTGCCGTACTAGCCATCGCATGCAGCATCACACAGCAACAAGAGAACTGCACGAAGCTGGATCAAATCATTCCACTGTGAATGATCCAAACTGTTTGTGACTGGTAACTGTACCTCTTATCTAGGCCCCTTGCTGGTGAACTTCTCCAGTCTTCCGTTTTATTCTGGTAGCCATACATGTAAAACTACCAGGAGATATTTTTGAAACACCGCAGTGAACAGTATGTTACTGACTCTCAGTTCAAACCATCTTTCACATCATACCCTAACAGCACTGCTTCCCATCTGCCTCAGTGCCTACAGGAGATCAGCTTTTGAATTGAAATTTAGCTGGCTGAAACTCAATCTGAACAAGACAGAAGTAAGGTTAGAAGGAAAAGGGTAACATTTTGAAGAACTAGCCAAAACCATGACAACATCCTCAAACAAGGGGTCTGTTTTCTGACCGTCACGAGACTTCAGAGCCTCAGGGTTAGCTGACATCCTCCCAAGTATGAAATCTGTCAGAAATAAATTCTCCCATCCACAATGAGCCAGCAGGCTGTTCCTATGAACATCCTCTCAGATGCTGACTTGGCAATGGCTTTGTACATATTCATGGCTTCCAGGCTCCACAGTTATAGTATTCTGCGCTGGACTTGCCAACGATAGCCTTCAATGGGCAGCTGATCAAAACTCATCACTCTGCTTGCTAAGCAAAATAAGTCAATTTTGGTACATCATCACAGTGCTAGGAACACTACACTGGCTCTTGAGTGAATGCTAAATCATATTCCTTGCTCTAATCCTAATCTTCAAAGCCCTAGATCCACGTTACTACAGGGATAAGAATTTCTCACTATGTGAAAAGATCCACTCCTCAGGGGTGGTGGAGCTATCAGCTAGGCAGGCAATTATGCTGACAGAAGGAGATTTGGACCACTCTTCCACAAGAGGATGGAAACAACCACGAAGCTCACCCATACTTGAGGAAAAGTACAAAATTCATCCCTTCAGAATAAAATTAAATATTGTGAGCGAACACCACCACCCCGCTACCCCGTATACACCCAGTTCCAGGAAAGGCAGGAGCATAACTGCAAGTGTATAATAATACAATAAATTTAAGATAATATCTCTTTGTAAAAGCTTATGAAGTATCTAGCTGCGGGTCAGTCTGACCAGCAAATTATTTGGAATTCAAGTTGAGTACCTCGATGATCTGATACCTTGCTGGAAAATATGGTATAAACAGATTAGATGATCTGTGTAAAGATTTTCACGTCAGTGTGAAAAGCACCGTGTCCCATTACAATTGTTTTAATGATTCAGCTTCTCAAACATCATGTTTTGCATTTCTTGAAGTAAACAACCACTTAAATAATGCTTGATTTGTTTTTCCCAAAGGTATGCCACATTTCAGCCCACAGCCACTCAATAAAAGAACAGAGATGACTTTTCTGGACTTAATTCAATAAATAAACCTAAACCAGTTTGTTTTCTTTGCTTTTCATGTTAACCTAACAGGCTAGTAAATTAATGAACCTGCTTGGAAATCACATAGCACTTTCAGGCATGCAACTATGGACATAGACAGGGCATACAATAATTAGCAGTGAATTGGTACCTCCTTACAGTTATGTTAAGACTGTGTGCCTAGCATTATTTTTCTCTTTTAGTGGCAATCTCAGTTGATGAAATGAAACAAACCTTTCTATTTTAAACAAGAGAAGCAGTTAGAATGCAGTCAGCGAACTGTGTGGTGCAGACCAATATGACAGCTGGAAAACAAGTTTGGAAATAGGGGACAAATCTTCAGTTGGTGCAAATCGGTATATTTAAAGTCATTACCTCAGCTGTAACTACCAAGCAAGTATGACTGCTTTGAGCTTTAACAGAAAGCAAATCATTTGGGGCTAAGAGAAACACATACATAAGCTTAGATCTGGCTGCCCTTTACCTCCCCAACCCCTTCTTTCCAACTGAAGTTCAATTTCCTATCCAGCCTGCTGCTCTCTTCTCACAGACTTACAGCTGTATTCAAAGTTTTGAAAGATTCAAGGTGCACAAGAAAGAAAGAAAACAGAAAAAACAAACCAGTTTTCTGAGATATCACAGGCTTCAGAAAATCCGTGGTGCTGTGGACTTCATATGTATCAACAACCGGGCAGACTCCAGTAGTGTGAGAGGTTTGATTGCTTCCTTACATATGTAATAGCATCAAGTCCTTGTCAAGGTTAAGAGTTTTAAAGTGCATGAGAAAACTAAGAACTAGGGAAAAGGAAGGATTTTTGGTTTGTTTTCTGATCAATGCTAGTGATTATTAACAAAAAAAGATCCCCTAGAGGATATTGCAAATTAATAAGTAAGGACTGAATTTTAAATTAATAGCAGTTCCAGTTACCACAGGAAATAATTCTCAGACTGTAGAGAGATATATTTCCCTATCCTTTCTGTGGCTCCCTATGAAGCAAACTTTTTCACCCACAGCCAGGCTGTTTTAATTTTAAAGTACAAGAATGTGATACTCTATGAACACAATACATTTTTTAGATTATAGGGACAGATGAAAATTTCCCCATAGTTTATAAAAGAATTCTAGGAGGCAGGAGTTGTTGTCATTGTCCACAGAGCCTGCCAATCGCCCTGGCATGAAATCACAATTAATGATGTATCACTGGGTTACATAAAGGATGTCAAACATATGGACCATTGCTGCAGCCAAAAGATATGAGCAGCTTGCTGGAAGTATCACATAATATGCTATATTTTTGTGATATATCAGAATGTCTTTGCTAGTAAGAGAAAATATTAAATCGCAAACACATATATGGTTTTGCTTTAGGGCACTCAATCCTGAACTGTAGAACAGTTGTGAATGTTCATGGGTTTGGAGATGAAGATAAGTAATATTTTTCACGTGTCTGTCTATCTGCCCATCTATGAACCCATTTCTTAGATAGCTATGTTTTCCCAACAGTATATTTTAAACTACTACCATTAGTAAGATGTGAGTGTTCATCCACACAGGGCAAGCTTACAAGTACAGAGGCTTAGTTTTAATCACTGTTAACGAAAGGAATGACCTAGTGGGTGGAAAAATGATTATTAGAAAGAGCATTTTAAAAGTACATGTTTCCTCTAAAGAAACCAAGCAGAATCTTATTAGTATGCATGTTAAATTCATTTCATTTCACACTTTGAAAGGACATGGGAAAAATTCAATTTAACATTTTCTAATATAAAATCATACCACAATATGTGCATATGTGTTTTATAGCCTATAAATAACTGATTTGCAAATGGAATGTTCTCTTCCCAGATAATTGAAACACGTAAGAGTCACAATGTAACCTACTCTATAAGCATAGGTTGGAATAATATCAGCAACGACACTACTACTAATAACACCACAGCCTGTTTGCATCAGATCACAGAGGGACTCTGACCGTGCCTCTGCGGAGGGTGATCTGCCGCACAGGAAAGCACCCACGTCTGCTTCTGGCTGAAATCTCACGGCACAGCATACCAGAAGAAGGAAACCTTGCCTTGGATTCTCCAGCCTCTGAGCTAGATAGCAAGACAGTAAATTTGGAAGTTTGTTGACTAATTGCTTAAGGCAGGAAAGGATCATGATTTCTCCATTCTTTTGCTGATCTGTCACATGAGCAAGGTAGGCAGCAACATACTGTCTATGTTAATCACAGCTGCACAATTTAAAGAAAATCTGAAATAATGAATTTAATGGTAGACCAGATTCAATTATCAACTGAAACTAAGTCTGAAGCACATCCATGATTTCACAGATCAAGTATGGCAAGTCCCTGGTCTGCACATCCAGTATCATCAGTTCTGTCAGTCCTAATGAAACTCCTTCGAGAGACAAGAGAGAAAATGAAACGTAAAGATGCTAATTTTCTCACTAACTTGATTGAATGATTTCCCTTGTCTAAAAGAGATTTATGTTATGAAGGCACAGCTGTTCTTCATTTCATTCACAATCTACTAGTAGTAGTTGACTTACGGCCAAATTCAAAGGCAAGTTTAGTGAACCTAGACAAGTTTAATAATGGTCTATGCCAATTCGTAATTTTAAGTGTTTTCAACATGCCAGTGTTACCTCAACGTTCCTACACACTCTTAGCTTTACAGCCATTTATAGATGTGTCATGTGACCTTATTTAAGTAAAAGCTAATCACCTCATCGCACATTAAAGTCAGAGGCTAGGAAGAGGAACATTCAGAGGGCGATTCATATCTTATGGCTCAGGATGACGTGAACTGTTCCCTGTAAATACCTTTCTTTCCATTCTCTGCAGAAGAAGATTAGACAAAAAACTTTCAGACATCTAAAATTAGATGCAATGAACCTTCACTTGTGCACCACTGCTGAACTGAGTTGAGTAGACTTGAATCTAAGCTCAGTATAATCACTTCCTCATTGACTTCATTGGAGTCACTACAGCTATATAGCAAAATAGGCTCAGGTGCAGAGATGAAGTATCACAGGTGGATGTATTGCTGTCGTGGTTTAGGCCAAATCGGCCACTGGGGACCTAGGGGACCCCAGATGGGACCGACAGATGCTCCCCTCTACGCCTCTTCAAAGAGAGAGGCAGAGGAGGAAAAAGAGACTTACGAGTTTAGAAGGATCTAAACTACTTTAATGAAGTATTAATAATAAAATAAAAGAAATAATGAGAAATATACAAAACCGTATCAAGCTCCCAAGATGACAATCACGACACCGGCTGGCACTGGGGCAGTCCCAGGCTGGACTCAGTGACGGACGGGAACTGGATTCCGGATCTGGATTCAGGATCGGGTCCAAAGGCAGACGAACAGACAGAGTCCTCCTCTGACATCAGCCGTTGAAGCAAGAAGGGAAAAAAGAAGGGCGAAAAAGAAGGGGAAAAAGAAGCCAAAAAGAAGGCTGACCCTTTGCTCCGTCAGCTTTTATATTGAGCATGAGGCAGATGGGATGGAATACGCTGTTGGTCAGTTTTGGGTCACCTGCCCTGTCCGCTCCTCCCCGCAGGTGGGACCCCATTATACTTTTCCGCTTCCGACCCTCCAACGTGGCAAATAACACAGCCGGTTGGCCTTGGGTGTTAGAACAATAAGTGTAAGCAAGAGCCTCCCTGCATACCATGTCTGGACATCAGCTATAAACATCGGTCTTATCACTCTGAGAGAGTGAACATTGTCTGCACAATATGCTGTTAATTTCAGTAGTTAAAAGAGGCCCAGCTAAGAAGCGAAGCTAATGAACAAAACTGGTCCTGTTTTACCTCAAACCAGGACAATTGCACATATCCTGTGCTGGGGTGCTGAAAGTAATACGTGTATCAAACCCCAGCAACAAATAGCTAATACAAAAAGCAAGAAAAGAAGCAAGCAAGGAAGTGTAATAGCGGAGCAATGCAAAACAAACATTTCCCCAGGCTAAAAATACATTCTTTTTCAGTTACAGGACCCTTCTTTGGTTGAGGTGTTATTTGCCAGTCCCATTTCTCCTAAAATTACAAGAATTCTTCCTGTTCTGCATCCAGTGCAATTAAGTCACCTTTTACAGTTTCTTTTCCTCATTCTAGCAATATGGAAGAGCTCCAATATTGACAGATTCAGCCATCTGAGGATGACAGGAGGAATCACCAACTGTCCTAGAGGCAGGAGCAATAGGCACCTTCAAACTTTGCAGTGGTTTGAAAGATATTTCTATCAGCAGGGAGATTTTCAGTATAAATTAAGAATACTATTGCAATCTTAAAAAAAAAGATACTTCTTCTGAACTGTGCTCTCTGTATTGTATTTTCTTGAAGATTACCATTACTTTTGTTTCTACAAAGCCCATAGACAACAAACTTGTTACAACTCAATAATAATACGAGATTTTCAATGATCCAAAAAGAAGACTCTGGATTTGCAATGGTACCTCTAGATTATTAACTGTCAGAAAGCCCTAGGTAAGATTGAGCCAATAAGAATGCCTGCATACAAAATAAAATACAAGATGCCTCTGTAATATTGATATGCAGTATGTGCATTTGCAGGAGTCCAGGATTTGGTAATAGGGAAAGATATGCCTCCATTAATTCAGGTTGCACTGTGTACTCATATTAGCATACTGTCCGGGGGATCATAGTAAACAAAAGTCGGGTTATTTTTTTATTTTTTTTTCAGTAGGGAGTATCAGGATGTACGTATTTGTAAGGGAGGCAAGGAGAGCAATACCTATAAAGAGCAAAGTGCTTAGGAATGTGTAGTCTTTGTGCATGTAGGAAGTCCTATTTAATTCAGTAGGAATTAAGCCCATGCTTCTGTTATTTGCTGAATTTTGGCCACAGGATCTGGACAAAATTATGAAAATTTGCTTATCCCCATCAATTCCACAGATCTAGTTCTCTTATCTGTATTTATTATTGTACTCTTTGATATTCTGTCTTATTTAGTCCCTGATCCAACGACACGTATTTTAATATTACAAAACATCATGGCATTTTAGATGAAAATTCAGTGTTAACTAAAGATCACAGAACTTAGTAACTAAATAAAGGACTACATAGTAGCTAACTTGCAGGGGCTATGAATGGGAGCCTATTATGTTAAAAGAACAAGAAAATGGCTCTCTCCAAAGTCTTTGAAGTGTGACACTTCATGCATGCTTATGTTCTTCCTTATAGTGAACTCCGCAGCCAGCCTTGTAACTGTTTCCTACCTGTTCAGGGAGTCATCATAAGATCCATCGATGTTAACTCAATAAAGTTAGCAACAGTGATAATAGAAAACTTCTCATTCTGAATCGATCAAAAATCAATCTGTTCATATGGAAATTATCTATATTCATATTTAATAATAAACATAAAGAAGCTCAGCTCAATAATAAAACGTGGTCTGGTTTTAGAAGAAAAGAATGAAGTGTGCATACTTTTTGAATACATAGCTTGTATCTAGGAACCTTATCTATGGAAGACAGTCTTTTTCCCTAACCAAACAATTATTAATCGAATTCCAGGGTGGGCACCTAAGAAGAGTATGCACTGCCAAGAGAAATTTGTCTCACTTACCTTAGACACTTAACTTGAATGTGTGATCATTCTTTCCACTGTCTACAGGGCAGATCTAGCGTGGCTGGTTGAACCCTGACAGCTAATTTTTTGAATGCCCAAGTTGGGAGAGATTAATTTCACCAACTGTGGATGGATAGAGGACTACAGATATGACTTTTGACAACATAAACAATAAGGTAAAATGGAACCGAGAACAAAAAGAGAAACATAAAATATTGGGCTATCTATTTAGGCTGTATTCCATATAACTAAAGGTATTCCATAGAATAGTGATATTCTGTAAAATAGAGGATAGTGGATTCCATATAATTTAGTTGCAAAAGAGGTTCCTCATAACTATTTATCTGAAAATTCCACTCACATTTTCCTTATTTTTTCAAGGATTCAAAGATCCAGGGTAGATTCTGTATTGCTAATGTTCAGCGTCAGAGTGTAAATTATCCCAAATGTCAAAAAAAAAAAAAAAAAAAAGCTTCTCAGCACTGAGGTTCCAGATCTGGGCAAAAAAAAAAAAAAAGTTAAATGAATAAAATCTTGTATCTATATCAAACTTCACTGAGGCCACTGGGAATCTGTGTGGGTTTAAGGCCCATGAATACCCTTCACATTCTAAAAACAGAGTTTTAATAGACTCCCTTTAATAATACCCCTAATGCCCACAGTTTTCTTATGGGCAATGTGATCATTAGACAGAGTTCCACAGTTGTCTGTTTTTCCACAGTTATTAAAATGACAAAATGTTTTATTAAAATGGGATTTGCACTGTAGGAGCCAAGTCACAAAACCAACTAGAGACAAATGGAGCTCTAAGACTTTTTATCTGAATATCTTTTGCCTGCTGACTACAGCAAAACTAACTTTCATTTTTGTTTAAGCCCACAAAGGGTAAATAAAATAAAAAATATACTTCCATTTATTTTACTTACATCTGCAGATGATATAATTTACTTTTTTTGCCATATACAGAGTCTTGCAAAATCTTTACAAATTGTATATGAAGAAGCAAACCTATCTGCCATAGTAAAACTGCTAAGCCTCAAACAGCGCGTCTGTGTGTTGAAAGGTTTTGCAATAATCCTTTACTTCCTCTATATAAAATATTCTAAATGCAAAACTAATGTAGGGTGGGGGTTTTTTTGGCTTAGGATTATACAGAAAATTCTTGCAGGTTTTTTGGTCACTGAGGAGAACAAGTACATAAATTTGGAAATGTGATACTTTTTATGAGATACAAAAAAATGAAACATCAATGTTTTGAGTAATCAAAAGACTTTGCTTCCTTTTCATCCTGTAGTCCATGCTTTGTACTCTAAGAGTCTGCAGTTATTAACTCTATGTGTACTGCTCTCCAGCTGAAACGAATTTTAAGTTGATATAATAGTATCCAAACTTGGGACCTCGTTTATCTGTTCTTCCAGCAAAAGACAGACTACAAATTGTTGTAAACAGGACAGATTAATTAAGCATTTTACTTTATATTCCCCACTTCCTGATACCATATATAGTTTTATACACCAGAATGAGGCAAGCATAAAAAGCTTTATTTCCCTTTTTTTTCTGCTATTGTAATAGATACTTCTTTGTGACCTGCATCAAGCCATCACTCCTGGCCAAGCAGTTCAGACCAGCTAACTGTGTATCCTGTCCCTAAAATTTAAAGCCTGAAGCAAACCATTTTCTCTCCCATAAATAATTTTCCTTATCAAGAAAACTGCATGGCTCTGGATTGGGGCCCAGGAACAAATCAACGCACATGTGATGTGGATGTGATTTAGCCCTGGAGCAAAACAGAGAGTGAACCAACTAAATGGTATATCCACACTGAGCCCACCCCCTTCTCTTCTCATTTTGCACCCTTGTAAATGTGCAATGGACATCCTCATGCAAGTCACTGAATTAATACAGTGAAGCGCGCTGCCTTGCCTTTGTTGGCGCATCCCTCGCAGTATTCTGGGTTCTGCTCCCTATTGCAGGAGCATTTATTGTGAAGAATAAAAGGTATAAACATCAATATGCTAACCCAAGAGATTTAGAAACTAACCTGGGTAAACTAAAATACACAGCAGCTAAGAAGGAACAAGACAAGATATCACATATCTCTGAAAAATGAGGGGATGAGACGCAACAGATTACTGAAATACTCGATCACAAACTCTGCAGCAGGTTTGACCACAGACTTCAAGGCTATTGGTGTAGTGCATTTAAGAGTTAATAGTTTTCATTGAAAGAAACCTTAGGTACAAAGAGGACAGTAAGACTCTCTACATAAGTCCCAAGGCACAAGAATGTAAATATAGAAGGAGAGGTTACAACTGCTGTCAGCACAGTGATAGTGAATACATAAGAGGAAGAAAGAATGTTATTTGAAGAAAGAACTTATTTTATTCATTTGAAAGTATACACACTCAAATACTTCTTTTGTTAAAAACAAGAATATCTGTCATGCCTGGTTTTCTTCTATATTTGTTCTTGTTGAAATATTAGATATATCATTAAAGTTAGTTTGATTTCATTGCCAAATCAAAGGAAGTTTTTGCTGAATTCGTGAAGTAATATTGGTATTTTTACATCAAAAATGCGATTTTAAAAAAATCACCAAATTTTATATAAAACTTTAAATTAAAGTTTTGATTTACTTTTGGCATTCCTTAAACCTTTATTTAACATTTCATTTTTTTAATTTAAGTCAGCTTTTAGATGAACAATGGGGTTTTTTGAAAAAAAATTCACTACAATTGTTCCTAACAAACAATGTAAAGGAGAGATAACACCAGGTTAAGGTATAAGGTATAAGGGCAAGTATTAGTTCTTGCCTCACAGCCAGACCTCTTTGTAGGGGTTAATAGTGAAGCTGATGAAGGAGATTTGGTTGATATAGTCTACTTGGATTTCAAGAAAGCATTAGCAAAAGTCTGTTTCAAAGGCTCTTGAAGAAGCCAAGCAACCACGGGAAGAAAGTGTAGGTCTTTAAAGAGGTAAATAATTGATTAAAAGATAGGAAACAGAGAACACTGTGTCCTTGTTGCAGAGCCAGGACACCACTGGATACCTAGAGAGATTTGTGCTGCCATCCTTGGGCTACTCAGCCTGGAAAAGAGGGTGAAAAAGAAGGTGACAAAGTTTGCTGATGATACCAAGTTTATCACAATTGTAAAGATGGTGCATTAATTCTGTGAAGAAATAGCAAAGAATCTTGTGAAAGTGAGTGACTGGCAAAAAAATGGCAGATGAAATTAAATAGATTTGAAACATAGGTAAATGCAAAGTGGCACACTGTGGCTTCACATGTACAATATTGGGATCTGAGCTGTCATCACCACTCCTGAGTGAGACCTCAGGGACCTAAGGATCAGTCTTGTAAACAATTTTGTGAAATACTATCATCCGTGACCTTAGTACAAAAAATAGGAGAATGTGAAATCTGGAGATTTCCAAAAGGCCAGTGATAGAGAGGGTAAGTAACAGCAATATGATGTAGGAACAGTTGGTGACCCTGGGGACTAAAGTAATCCAATTGTGACTTAGTGACTAAAAGCAAAAATGTGTCACGAACTGGCTCTCAAATGGGGAAAAACTGATCAGGGATAAATTTAGCTTGGAAAATAAAATACCTGACCATCAAGGGATTAAATCCTGGGATAGCATTTAAAGCAAGCTAATGAGGGCAAAAAAAAAGCCCAGTCAGTTTTGTTATGGAGCTTGATCAGTTAATGAACAAGTCCTATTCCAAAGTGATACCCTAGTGAATTAACTACCCAAAGGAACATAGGTGAGACTAATTTCCAGAGTCATCCTTCACTTATCCTGTAAAAGTGCAAACTAAAATCCAGCATGACAGAAGACAGGAAACTTTCCCAGGCATCTGAGGATGCAAGGGAGAGATAAAGCGGAGATACAAGCCCGGCATATAAAAGCCAAACCAGTAATTCTGATGTCTTGCAAAGGCTCACAGAAACAGAGGCATAACTTAGGCAGATCTGTGCAACGGGATATACCAGCCCCAGTGGGCCCACTGAAGGGAAGTTTGCAGATATTTACATTGCCCACTGCAGCAGTATCTCCCAGGTGCTCTGTATGAATTGTGGTGGGGATGGGAGCAGGGGGACTATGAAGGCCCTCTGTGTACACATGTGCTGGTCAGTGCCATCCCATAAAACATCTTGCCATATGAGAGTACTGCTCTGCTCTAGTGTAGTGTGTGCCTTATCAGAGTTTCTTAGCCTTGGGACAGGACTAAACTGATGGAGTTACATGGCTTCTGCAGAGCTGCTGGCTTGTGTCTGGCTGTCTTAGTCTTCAGCGAGGGAGCTCACATCCGCCCATTCCCATGCACACTGCCTTTAGCTTGTCTTTTCTGTGTGCCAAGAAGAGGCCACTGCCTCCAGTTTACATTGAGAGAACTGAGGCTATAAAAGACAAAAAAGGTTACATGAGGCTTATGGCCTAAAGAAAATAAAAAGTTCGTTTCCAAAGTCCCATGGTGATATACTGACCTCCCAATCATGTTTTACTCCCTCCCAGTGTGAGCTGTCCTCTCTACATTTCTGAAACTTCCCATTTTTCTGTGAAAATACATTTTCCCTACTGCAATGCTGTTGTGGTACCAATTACAGCCACCATGCAGTGTTTCTTCGGGGTAACAGGAGAGGGTTGGAAAGGAAACATTTTGAACAAGTAACTAAGATGAGATATTATGATCTGGTATCAGCTTTCTATCTGTCAGGTGCAATCTTAAGGGAGAGAGAGAGAGAGAGAAGAAGAAGAGGGAATCGGGGGACTGCTTTTTAGGGAAATTAAATTATTATCCTGATATCATTACAAAGTGTGACTGTAAAGGTTATACATCGAAAGGTTGTACAAAAATGTTCTTCATGTTTTCTTCAAAATGTTCCTGAGGAAGAAAAATGGTGTTGGTATGATCATGTCTTGTCAAAACTCATAAAATATGTATGTCAGAAAACACACATCTTTTTTTAACAAAGAAACAGAGTAAGAAAACCCAAAGTAGCTAAATGGTGCTTGCATTTCAGTGTAGCCACACACAAAGTTCCCAATATCGTTTGTTCATGATAGTTAGAACTGTAAATAACCCAACATTTTCACTTTTTTTTGTACAAAAAAACAGTTGTGGTTGATGCTTTAGAAAAGAGTCAGTTTCACCCAATTACTTTATGGAATAAACAGCCAAACTGGGGTGGAGGTGGGGGGTGGGGGAAGGAGAAGGAAAACAGGAAAACAACAGATACTTGATTTTTGCAAATAAAAAAATTCTACAGAATTTCATCAGAAATAAAAAAATTTAGATCTAGAGTATATTGCTATTCCAATTTGATCCAGCTCTAGAAATGTGTAGCTTAAAGGTTTAGTGTCACTTCACAGGAACTAAAAAACCGTATCAAATCATTTCCTTAAAGTTTCTAGCTAGACATACCAGCTCCTCAACCTTCATGTTTCACAGATGATTCTTCATATATCACATAAAAAAACAAATAATATTTTTCACCTGTTTGGCTGCCATTCATTAGATGCTCTATGTACATGTCCTGCTAGTTCACAGTCAGAGCTTGAGCTGGGACCCATTTTGGTCAATAGAGGGCTGTCACTTTCTTAAATAGGCTTTGGATCAGGAGCACTGGATCATTTTAGTGAGGATCATAATTCAAATTATAAAATTTATTTTTAACATTTTTTTCTATTATTGCTTGTTTCCAAGAATGTTTTAGAAGTGATAATCAATTTTTTGAGCTCTCAGTCAAGGAGATGTTTTAATGCCTTAAAATTTAGTTAAATTTATCTTAATCAAATCTATCAACCAAACAGGTTAATTATTTTGTCTTTATTCCATGAAAATTGACAGATAGAAAATATTAGTTTGAAATCTTTTTTTTCAATGATTTTTTTCTTGAAGTGTAAAATATACAATTTTGATGCCAAAATTTCCTTTTTCCAAACGCAGAGAACTGAGAAGCTAGCTGGAGATCTTGCAGAAAGAAAATAGGCAAGACTTTTACTTTTCAGACAGGTTGTTACCCCGAGCAGCTCCAGGTTCTGCAGAAAGGCAATTTGACAGTTCTTAGCAGCTCCTGGGGACAGACTTCTTCTTCTCCAGTGGCATACTTCCAAACCTTCTGCGGCTGTAAAATTGCATGCTGATGGATCCCTTATGGTATAGAAAAGCTAATGTTGTCTTTCACAGACTGCAAAAGGAACTAAGAGGGGAAGGAGAGTGACTGACCTGGACAGCTAAAAGAAGAATCACTTAAAAAATAGTGTAGAAGAATGAAGAGGCAGCCAGCAGAAGAGAGATGAATGAGGAGCAAGGAGAAGAATTTTCCTGTTCTGGTACAGTCAGTGAGTTCTCAGTGTGGGAACCATCCCCAATGCATGCAACCTGGCTGAGATCTACAGCCTTTGAGAAAATACTGGAGACAACTTCTGCTTAGACCATGAGAGGGGAGCAAGTGAATCTATCCCAAAGGCCAGAACTGAAAGAGAGCTTTTCTAGCAGAAAACCACAGTGATTGTGTGCATCTTTACATCTGAAGACTGCCGAATCACTCCCTTTGCTGCTTGCAGACCAAGCACTCTAAATGTTTCTATCAATTGTATGTTTCTCTCCTGCATGAGAGTGATTCTTCTCTTCTTCCTTTTTGGGAACTCATGAACACTTTTGCTTGTACCGGGTGCTTCACGTGTCCAAGCCATCCTCCCTCTAAGACAAACATCCACTGCCTTTTTCAAGCCAAAGGCTTTCTGTCTTCCTATTTCCTCCTTTGTGATATACCCTGTATACTTTTTCTCCATTTCTTCCACCTTTTCCCTATTTCCCTACTTTTATGTGTCTTTTACTTCTTCCCAGTTCCCATTTCTTCCTCCCACCTGCCCTGGGCTCTCCCATTCTCCGCTTCCTCAAGGTTTTATATAGCTCCATAATCTTTCCTCTAGTTCTGCTGTTCCACCCATCTCATCCTTATTGTTATCTTTTATTTTTCTCTGGGGCATACATCTTTCATGGTGCCAAGCTCATTTAGGATAATGGCAGAGACACGATTGGAGGCTATGTCATGCTGGAGGCTGTTTATGGATGCCTACAACTCATTCTATTTGTAGGCAACGACAGACAAACAGAGAAATGTCATCACGTGTAAGTCTCAAAAAAGAAAGCAGAAGGTATTGCAAGGGAGGAATGAGGCTGTTGACAGAGTAGGTGTCTCTTTAGCTGTGCTTCAAATTCCTCAGCAGAGTCTCTGCTCCTTCATCCTCTGAGCTCCACTGTCAGGAACCTTCCTGATGCTCTCAAATCTCTGATACGAAGGTTACCACACCCTAAATGACTCCTTTTATGTTTTCTATTGCCCAGGCTATTTTCAATGTTTTGTTCTTGTCACGTGTTTTTTATAAGGTATTAGTCACTATAGCAACCTTAACTGCAATTTGACCAAGAATATAAATGAGAAATGTGTACATTACACAGTAATAATTCTGTATTCACCACCTCCCGGATATTTCACAGGCAGAAGAATTACAAAAGAATTTTTAAGTGATCAAACGATTTATTTAGAAAAACAATCTAATTGCAATACAAATCATTTCAGCCCTGCACTTGTAAGGAATGCATCAGACAATTTGCAAAGGTCACTTATTACAAATTATTAGAATTGTAGGTCTGTTAGTGACTCTTCCATAACAGTGACTCAGAGCAATGCACATATTATATCAAACAAGGTAAAACAGCACAGTTCAGATTCATAGTGCAATTAACAGAAAGAATAGATCAAAATCATGCAAAAGATATAGAAGAGGTTTTGCAGTGTTCAGAGGAGCCCCAAAATACTAACTTGGGTAAAAAATCCCCAAGGTCTAAGGATTTTCACAAAATACAAAATATTAGTAGCCAGTACATTAATTGGAGAGTCTGGATTCTTAAAAAAGTCGAATTTGTACCACTGTAAATCAGACCAAAACCATGGAGGTCAATACCAGCAAGTTACAGTAAAACTCCTCCTGTGAGAAAAGCAGAAGGCCAGGTTATGCCTGCTGTAAAAGTTTATCGCAACCGGGTTTTGTGTGAGGCAAAAGCCTCTCTCATTATAAAATCATGACCTAGTCCTACCAGTGGCAGTTTTCAGGTGGTACATCTTCAGCTGTACATACAGCCCTCTGTGTGTGCCTCCCTGCCAAGGTGCACGAGAGACGTGCTCTCAGAGAAGATAGATCCTCCTAAGCCTCTCCGCAAGGTCCTGCTACTAAGAGGGAGATCAAGAGTTAGTTATGCTAACACAGGAATTTAAACACTGACTCAGGTTACACTTTAATGGCAAATATTTAATCAATTTTGAAAGTTTGATTTGGGGTTCTTTTAGGACATTTAAGCAAGAGTAATTAAGAGTACTAGTGAGATTTAGTCATTAGTGTAGTTAAGCAAGAATTAATTCAGGTGTTAAATGGCTGATCAAAAATGATGAGAATAGCTTTTTGGGACCTTACCATTCATGAACTGACAAACCGTGCCCACAGAGCGATGGAGCTTCAATCCTGATCACTCTCTGTACTGAGGGGAGTTAAGCCTAGTGGAATATTTTAACGTATTTTATACACACAGATAAGTTTTCTGAGGCCTTGCTCTAACAGAGGAACCTGGATTTCCTTGCTATTCCAGCATAATTCAGTTGTATTAAATAATTCCTTCAAAGGGGACATTACTCCGAAGGTAAGTGGGTTTATACTGGAGTATTTTCTTTATTTTCATGCTTTTGGAGAAAGTCTAGCAAAATTATTATTCTGGAATATCTGGCTGTTTGAGTTGCCTGTGTTCTCCCAATCCAGTTTCCATCTTTTACACTTTATCTCGCAGGTTCTTCTTAGCTCCATCCTTGCAAACACTTCTGTGCCATTACGCAAACATTTTCAATGACACTCCAGTAAAAATAAGCAAGTGCTTAAGTGCTTTCAAGAATGGAGACCTGGTGAGCATGTCATTCAAGAGCAGTCAGAGCTAGACATAAAGGAGCTGATTCCTTTTGAGTAAAAGAAATAAATGTTTTGTATCATGCTATATTTTAGGTGAATAGGAATTAAATGACAGCAATACAATAAGGCACACAGTTATAAAGCTACTGCCAAGAGATAGGAAAAATTGTTCCAGTCTATGTGTTTCGGGACAGGAATACACAAAGTCATGTAAATCAGCAGTGTTCCTGAAAAATCAATGAATTTGATCTTTCAGTTTCTGTCACCTAAAATTCTGCTCCCCGCATTGATAATAGAAATAAATCGGGAAAGAAAAATATATCAAAATGGTTGTTGATTTTTCTTAGTGTTAGAGTATAAGGGAAATAACATATTTAAAACTTGAGATGTTTTCTTGCTGTATCCCAGCTGAGAAGGCTAAGAAATACATTTTCTAAAGAGTAAATGGTCACAACTCCATTGATCTGAAGTGCATTGCCCTCTGTTTATACCAGAAGAGGCAATATCACAATTTCACGAAGGCGTTTACTGCTTCTTATCTGCACACAGAGCTCATGGAAATAGCAATGAAGTCCACAGAAACTTTAGGTACATAATACTAAGAATAATTCAGGTACATAACACTAACATTTCCAAATACAGATTTCTACTACATAAGAATTCTCAAGCACAACTCCAATTGCAATTTTTAGTAATTATGTTTATGGATATGTAAAAACCAACAAACTCCAACTTGGATCCTCAGGGTGGGTAAACCTCTGTCCTTGACTGCACATTGTTTTATAGATACTTAAAGAAAGTATTGCTTTCACAGTATACAAACCATCTCCTGTTCTCCAGATGAGATCTCTGCATTTTTCTATGCCAGAAAAAGTGTAGATCTTCACATTCATATTTCTTAGCACAGGGTTTGTAAGAAAAGGTCGTTTTATTCTACACTTTTAAGTAATGATGTCATCCTGAACAAAAGAACTGCAAACTGATGTACCCAGTATAACTGTGATTTTAGAGGTATTAATCTACTTGCATGAAGCTGTCTCAGTTTGTAAACAGAAGAAAGCTGGTGGACTTTGTAAACACAATATTTGCATATCTTTACATATAAAGCAGACATCAAAATGGAATTTAGACCTTATAGCAACTTGTGGAAACCACAAAAATACTATAAATAGCCCCATGAATAAATTCAGCTACCCTCCAGTCCTATTCCCCATGAATCTATACCTGCCTTTCAGAGTCAATGCCATTGAATAATGATAAATTATACTTAAAAAAAAAATAATTCAAAAAGCTAATTTTGCTTAGGATGAGAAAAATTGATAAAGGTGAAGGTCTGTAAGTCACTTGTGACAGATAACAATATAGATCACCTAAATTTAATAATCAATAAAATCACAACTGAGTACAGAAGGTATTTCTGTAGCTCAGAAACAGTAGGTACCTTTCTTTGTGTAAGAGGATTCAGGGAAAACTTGTGGAAAAACACTAAACATGTCTTACGTTTTCAGAAACAATGATCAAATTAAATTGGCAACATAATTATGGTGCTGATTTGTGGGTTGTTGCTTTGTTGGGGCTTTGTGTTTGTTTTGGTTTTTTTTAATTTAAACTATTCAGGAAAAAACTGTAGACATGGTGCTTAGGTACACGGTTTACTGGTGGAGTTGGCAGTGTTAGGTTAACAGTTGGACTCAATGATCTTAAGGGTCTTTTCCAACCAAAATTATTCTATGATTCTATGTAACATAAAAAAGAAGAATCTATCTGCATACCTTGGCTATCAAAACATTGCTTAACCCTTGTAGAGCTCTTCATGATAACAGACTACACATGAGTTTCCGCTACAGAACTGATCAGCATCAAATAACTACTGTTCATCTCATGGTTGAAATAAATGTATTGAGGCTTACACCTCTGCCCAGCGCAGTTGGTGCTGTCCAGGAAATGTTACAGTCAGGAGCATTCCTATGGAAAGTCACTGCGTTTTCCAAGTATATGAGAAATCTCTGGTACAGATGTTTTAGAAAAAACTTTCTTTACAGATTGAAGAGAATCAAGAAAATTTAAGTAAGCAATTTTGATAACTACTGTTAACATTGCTGTAATTGGATAGATTTTTGAGATGTTAATAGCAGGAAGTGAGAAAGTTAGTAAACATACACACATACAGATTCTTTTACAATTATTAGGTATTTTGAATTTCTATGAACTCTAAGAACTCTGGGAATTTTAAAGTAAGAATATAGGCCTGCATGGATATGTTAAGGCTCCCTTGAATCATGCTCGGAAAAAAACATCACTCAGGTGCAGTGTTTTAGAAGAACATTAGTCCATATCTGAAGAAAAATGTGGCCAGTAAGATAGTCCACAGATGACCAGGTTATATAAAAATATGTCTCTTCCAAAGGTGACCAGATTGTCTGAGAACAGATGGACCATAAATTGAACAAGATGGATCTAAGAAGATATACATTAAAGGGTAGTCCACAGAACTGATATGTTAACAAAATTAAAGAAAACAGAAATCAATTTTAATCAATTAGTTTTGAACAGGGATCAAAATATTATCATAATTTAAATGTACAGGTACTCATCAAAATTGACCATAACTAATAGCACAGGTGATGCTGCCTCTAGATTGGGCATATAAAGCTGTAGCAAACCCTACTGAGCAGCACAAGGGACCGTGTCTTTTCAGAATCAGGTATGCAGAACTGGTACTGTGGGATCCTGCACTGTATGACTAATTACACAAGCATGGCCTTGTTAGTGTGAAAGGGAGCTGTATCTTAGAATCCAGTCTAAGATTTCATTAGTGGTGTTTGGTCTGGTTACATGCCCTTGAGGTTTGGTCTGGCTGTGAAATTTGAATGTAACAGTTCACTTAGTTTATCTTTAGCAACACTACATTCTGCTGTCGTTACTGTTTGGTAATAGCGACGGGGAAATGGAAGCTGCTCTTTCAAGGCTAGGATAGGAGCCCTGTAGCTTTTTATTGGTGAGGAATAAGAGAGATCAGAGCATGTGAACTATGCAGTGCCGCATCCAGAGCTACGCTGTTGTGCCTCTGGAGGAGGCTGGCCTGTGGCACTGAGCCAGGGAGGTTTCAGCCTACCACAAACACCTATAAAAAAAGGATTACACTCTCGTAATAAACAGAATTTTCCTTAAAAAGCTGAGTCTGGTGACTAAAGGTGTAACATATGGAAACCCCACCTACAGCCTGATTCTCACAGAGACCTATTCTAAGCAAAAGCAAGAATATATTATCAATTACACACCCCTTATATGTCTGAATAATTCTTTGTAACATTAATGCAGGCTCTGTGAGTGCTTCAAGGCGTGAATAGAGCCCACAGTGAACAGAGATCCACTGATATTTCTTTTTCTGTTTTAAGAACTTTATTCTTCAAAGGGGTATCATTTTAATAGTCAGAAAAAGACAGACCGCTCTAGATTTTTGTTGGTTTATCCATTACAATTCGACCACTTACTGCTACGGGAGAATATTTCAAAAGCAGAAATAGGCAGCTAGATGCTGAACACCCACTGAATGCCAAAGGGAGTTTGGTTCCTAACTCCCTCATGCCTTTGAAAATCTCCACCATAAGCTTTAAGTATGACAAATCAGCCCAGTGCTGACTCTGTATTATGTATTCTTGTTTTCACTGCAAAGCTTAAGTAAATCACCTATATCAGAATAGACCACAACATTTTCTTATTTTGCAATAGATTGCATTTTAAACCCAATGGAATAAAAGCCAATGACTGACAGACCCTTCAGTGAGCACGCAAAATGAAAAATGTACCAGGAATTTCTCTCCCCCTGTGCTAGGGATCACATTATACACCCCAACCCCCAAGGAGCCCAGCCTTTTTTCTGCTGTGGAAAGCATAGCAGTCCAGCTGAGACGAAGAAGTACACGCCGTCTCTGTGGATGGATGACTGGGGAGAGTCACTCATTCACTTAACAGGAGGACCAAGGCCATGCACCTAATGTTAGGCATAAAATGTCTGTGAGCTACCTATACAGCAAATGCAGAACATACTCTCAGATACAGAACATGATCAGACACTATCTGAGTTCTCACTGTGTCTCAACCAGGTGCCTAAAATTAGGTTAAATGGGTCTTAATCTCTACATCTCTTCATTGACTATACAGGCAGTGCAGGCTCTGAACTTAGGGACCTGGAACAGCGTGAATACCTCCTGCATATACTATGAACTAGGAACACACTAACACCGTTATCACCCACTTCTGTATATTCTAAACAAAAAGCAATTAAAATAAATGATTGAGCACCAAGGTCCTGGGGGAAAAAAGAAAGATGATCACACCACATATGCTTTGTTAGGGTCTTTCCAGATTGGCAGAACCTATTTCTAACAAACTCTAAATCAGCAGTATTCCGTTACCTTTTAATGACCCTTTTTATAACTACATTTAATCAAGTGACCCAGTTCAATTTCATGGGCTCAAGAAGCCTTATGGTATGTCAGTTCCCTCCCAGGCACTAATGTATTCCACAGTGACTCCAGCACACTGCTGTGAGAATGTGTGGGGGGTTTTTTGAGGATCAAATTAATTTTGATCTACTTCCCAAAAGCTTCAAATAACTCTCATGCTGGCTGAAATAGAAAGACTCACATTCCCATGAGGAAGCATGGACCACAGAGAATAACACTCAAAATTTCTAGTTCTTTATTTTTTCTAACAATAATTATCACAAATATTAATAAAATTCCAAATTGCTCAGTTACCTAGTCATCTCCTTAGAAAATATTTAAAGACATGTAATTATTGCATGCTTAGAATAGATGCTAGTGAAAGCCCTTGTTCTGCTTTTTGTTCGCTCCATTTTACTACCATATTATGGAGGGCTTAAAATACAGAGATTTAGGCAATGCCAAGTAGACGTGACTTGTATGTAATGCAAAGAGCTGATAATACCTAGTTTAATCAGAAACAGGTCCCTGAGAAAAATGACAGTGATGCTGTCTTTTCATCTGATTCTTTCAGATTTGCAGTCCAGGAGTTATGCCCCCTACAAAGAGAGAAATGGAGACTGAACAGGAAAGGGAAAGGTGAATCTGAGAAGCAGGTTACTTCTGTGGTAAATTCTCTTCTAAGTGCATTGAAGTCCTGCAGGCAGACTGGGTTACTGATGCTCTCAATAAGAAAAGCCCCTCTTCTACATCTTTTTTAGACAGGAAGGGGAACTCTAAGTTAGTTAGAAGCTGGGAGAGGAAAGGCAATGGCAACTTAGCAAGTGGATGAACTGTAAAAGAACTAAGGAAGAAGGGTAGATCATCACTGCTTGGAACTCAGTTTTAGAACAGTTGGCTAAAATGCTATTCAAGAAGGGAATGAGATGGCAAAGAACAAAAAATTCATTCAGTGAACAAGACTAGACCTCCCTTAGTTTCATGCATGAAGGGTAGAACATGGTTCTGCCTTCTTTCCATCTTTCCAAATGAAAAATTCATGGCTGGTTAAAGCAAGCGAAGAGACACTTAAGCTTATTATTGATGAAGACCATTAATGCCTCTCTTCAGAAGGGCATTTTGCCAGCTTTACTTAAGCAGCAGTTAGGCTCTTGCTCAAAAACCCATCTTTGGATGATATTAGCAAAGCCAATTACTGTCCAATATCAGGCCACCCAATATTTAGAAAGATAATTGAGGTTATGCTGATGGGTCAACGCTAGCAATGTTTGCATTTCAAAGATTTAGTTGGTCCCCATCTGGCTTGGTCAATATGTGAGTAGAGAAATAAGACTACATGATCACTTCCTAATCACTATATTCTGGTGATGGGCCCCTTGGTTGTTTTTTTTTCTCCTGTGGAGGGAGATATTATTGACTTGATAATGGGCTACTGCATGAAGAACATATCAAATTCTTCCTTTGCATGTACAAAATTCCACCAGTAGATTATTCTTGTCCCGTGTTTATACATAGCTTTTAGAAGTAATTCTGCATTGCAACTGAAATCTGAATGCAATTGATACTTTAATATTACACCTCCTTCTCACTCAGTCAAGGTTCTGGTCTTGTTACTTGTATAGGACATGGTCCTGTCATCATTGAAGTCAACAGAAAGGCTGCCACTTAGCTCAGGTCCCCAGTATGCAAAGGCTTTGCTGGATAATTGCAGTAAGCATTCATGTGTACTCTATTACTTTTCAGTAATTGTGAGGCTGTTTGCCTTTGAAGAAAAGTGGAATACAGCTCCTTTTTCCTTAATGAAGGGTTAGAATATGTACACGGGGCAGAAATCACTTTAGTGTATCTGCATATACACATCCCAATTAATGATGCTGTAGCTCCTCTGTGCAGCCACATCATGAGATGGAAATAGGAATTAGAAGCAGATTAACACATAAATGAAATAGCATATAAGGAAAAAGTGTGGAGACATTTAGGTCATTTAAAACCTGACTTTTACAAGCAGTTTTGCTTAAACCAGACCAAATTCTTTTTCCAGTCAATACAGAGAGATAACTAGCTGTGAAATGAAGAATGGATACAGTGCTGTGCAAGGGGAACTGAATAACGCTGAGGATGATAATCCTCCCAGCTTGGAGGTGTCATTGAGGCCTAGTTGGACCACCCCCCGAATCAAAACCTCCACAGTCAAAACCAAAAGATGGGTCATTGTAATGGGTGACTCGTTTCTGAAGGGAACGGAAGGCCCGATATGTAGACCAGACCTGCTATATAGGGAAGTTTGCTGCCTCCCTGGGGCCTTGGGTTAACGATGTTAAGAAGAAGCTTCCTTCCCTAGTACAGCAATCAGATTATTATCTCCTTTTAGTTTTTCAGGTAGGCAGCGACAATGTAGTGAGAAGAAGTCTGAGGGCAATGAAGAAAGATTTCAGGGCCTTGGGATGACTGGTTAAGGGATCGGGAGCACAAGTCTTGTTCTCCTCTATCCCTCCAGTTGCGGGGTTTGATGACGGGGTAAACAAGGAAGAGCCACCAGGTCAATGACTGGCTCCGAACCTGGTGTTACTGGCAGGGTTTCGGGTTCTTCAAACATGGCCTTATTTACAGAATGCCAGGCCTGCTGGTAGCAGATGGGAAAAGCCTATCTCACAGGGGGAAAAGGGTTCTAGCACTAGAGTTAGCAGGGCTCATCGAAAGAGCTTTAAATTAGATTGAAAGGGGGATGGGGATGTAACTGGGCTCCCTAGAGAGGTGCCTGGATGTAGTAGCTCAGCACTTGGGGGGCAGAGTGCTAGTATTTTTGAGAATCGGAAGGCCCACCACCCCTCTAGGGCAAAAACTACACACTCATTGGCCTCTCTGAAATGCCTGTACACTAATGCATGCAGCATGAGGAACAAACAAGAGGAGTTAGAGATCTGTGTGTGGTCACAGGGCCATGATCTCATTGCAATTACTGAGACATGGTGGGATAGCTCACATGACTGGAACGTTGTCATGGAGGGCTATGTTCTCTTTAGGAAAGATAGGCCAGCGAGGCGAGGTGGTGGAGTTGCTCTTTATGTGAGAAAGCAACTGGAATGTATCGAGCTCTCCCTGGGGGCAGATGAAGAGTGAGCTGAGAGCTTGTGTGTAAGGATTAAGGGGCAGCCCACAGGAGTCCCAGACTTTGTGGGTAACAGAGAAAGTCTGAAGGAAGCAAGACCTTCCCTTGGTTGAAGAAGAACAAGTTAGAGAGCAATTAAGTAAACTGGATACCCACAAGTCCACAGGGCCTGATGGGATGCACCCGCTGAGGGAGCTATCAGAAGTCATTGCTGGGCCGCTCTCCATCATCTTTGGAAGGTCCTGGAGAACAGGGGAGGTGCCTGAGGACTGGAGGAAAGCCAGTGTCACTCCAGTCTTCAAAAGGGGCAAGAAGGATGACCCAGGAAGCTACAGGCCAGTCAGCCTCACCTCCATGCCTGGAAAGGTGATGGAACAGCTCATTCTGGGCGTCATCTCCAAGCATCTGGAGGAAAAGAAGGTTATCAGAAGTAGCCAACATGGATTCACCAAGGAGAAGTCATGTCTGACTAATCTGATAGCCTTCTACGATGACGTGACTGGATGGGTGGATGAGGGGAGGGCAGTGGATGTTGTCTACCTTGACTTCAGCAAGGCTTTTGACACTGTCTCCCACATCATCCTCACAGGCAAGATTAGGAAGTGTGGGTTAGATGAATGGACAGTGATTGAACAGTGGCTGACAGATAGAGCTCAGAGGGTTGTGTTTAGTGGTGCAGAGTCTAGCTGGAGGTCAGTAACAAGTGGTGTCCCTCAGGGGTCCGTCCTGGGTCCAGTCCTGTTCAATACATTCATCAATGACCTGGATGAAGGGATAGAGTGTACCATCAGCAAGTTTGCTGATGACACAAAACTGGGAGGGATGGCTGACACACCGAAAGGCTGTGCCACCATACAGCATGACCTGGACAGGCTGGAGAGCTGGGCAGGGAGGAACCTTATGAAATTCAACAAGGGCAAGTGTAGGGTACTGCACCTGAGGAGGAATAACCCCATGCATCAGTACAGGTTGGGGGCTGACCTCCTGGAGAACAGCTGTGTGGAAAGGGACCTGGGAGTCCTGGTGGACAACAGGATGACCATGAGCCAGCAATGTGCCCTGGTGGCCAAGAAGGCCAATGGCATCCTGGGGTGCATCAAGAAGAGTGTGGCCAGCAGGTCGAGGGAGGTCATCCTTCCCCTCTACTCTGCCCTGGTGAGGCCGCATCTGGAATGTTGTGTCCAGTTCTGGGCTCCCTGGTTCAAGAAGGACAGGGAACTACTGGAGACGGTTCAGCAAAGGGCTACCAAGATGATTAGGGGATTGGAGCATCTTTCTTATGAGGAAAGGCTCAGGGACTTGGGGCTTTTTAGTCCAGAAAAAAGAAGACTGAGGGGGGATTTTATCAATACTTATAAATACTTAAGGGGAGGGTGCCAGAGGGATGGGAAGAGTCTTTTTTCAGTGGTGCCCAGTGATAGAACAAGAGGTAACGGGCACAAACGAACATAGGAAGTTCCATCTTAACATGAGGAGGAACTTCTTTCCTTTGAGGGTGGCAGAGCACTGGAACAGGCTGCCCAGAGAGGTTGTGGTCTCCCACACTGGAGACATTCAAAACCTGTCTGGACGCCGTCCTGTTCAATCGGCTGTAGATTACTCTGCTGTGGCAGCGGGGTTGGACTAGATGATCTCCAGAGGTCTCTTCCAACCCTGACCATTCTGTGATTCTGTGGTTCTGTGAAATCCAGCAAGTGCCTAAACTGACACTCTCCCTCTGCAGGCCTGCACAGACCGCTCACTATGTAAGGAAGTCTGGCATCGGAAGATCACTGATGTGTGGGTAGGTAAAAATTTGGTGATTAAGGTACATAGGTGCAATTCATCTACTCTGAAGAAATATTTTGAGATGTGGTGGAAGTTATTTCTGCAACTTCTGTTGAGCATATATATGTGGGCTTCACAAGATATTCTACTGGGACTGTCACCGTTACGACTTTCCAGCGTAGCACACCAATGAGTTCACCGTCAGAGCTCAGAAAACTGCATCAATATGTTCCTAATAAGAGCTTCTCAGCAATCCTCTCCGTTTTTATTGCAGTACCCTTTTCTTATGACCGGGCGAAATGTACCCAAAAGGTTCAGTTAGTATAAGCCATAGGAACTCATTTCCTGGAGCACCTGCAAAAGTGAATGTGTCTCTAGAGATTAAGTCACTTTAGTCAAGGCCTCTTCGAGTCTAAGTATAATTTGTTGATAGTGATTATTTTTAAAGCACTGATTATTGCGCACCTGGTTATCTGTGCATTCTCCCCGTATTCCTATCGTGCCTGTTAACACTTCTTGTGAAGACCTGCTATTAAAATCTAAGTCAAAAATTCAATGTCAAGATAGAAGGACTGATTCTATCTTTGGAATTTCTTTCATCTGGCAATCTGGCAGAGTTTAAGTCCAACCAAGCAGTCTCTAGGTGCGATAAAAAAAGGAGATGCAAGACGCTTGCCTAACTGTTCTCGTTGCTATGTTAGATTTTTTTGTTGCAATATATCTTGTTCTGTATATATGAAGTGTCCACCACCATGATAATGGTCTAAACCTTAAATGAGAGCAATATCTGATAAGGAATAAAAATCTCAAGTAAGCTAGCTAGAAGACATGCTCATTGACAATTTTTAAAGCACTATTAAAAATTACCCTTGCTTTAGCTTTACTTCTCTTTTTTTTCTTCCTTTAACTATTAACTGTCTTCTTTTTTCTTTTTTTTTTCTGACCATGGATTCAGAGGTTTCTTCTCTGTTTGCCTGCTTTGACTCCTCTAGCTGCTTCAGTGCCTCCATTCTACCCAGCCATCTGATCTCTTTCACAATCATAATTTCTCACCATTTTTCTCATGACCTGTACTGTCCTTGTCCTCTTTTCTCTCCTCTGAAAATTTACACCTCAATTTATTTATAGATTAGTCTTTGCCATGTTAGAAATGGTATGTTTTTACCTATGTTTCCTATTATTTCACTTTCAGGTCCCAGCTATCAGCTCATTCTTTTCTCATCTTCTTACTACAACACTCAGAAATCCCTTCCAAGCAACTGTTGTCTCTGAAATCAGAGTTTTAACCTTCTTCGGAGCCATATGAAACTACTCACTCTAAAATCTCTAGACTCCCTATCTAAAGTTCATGAGGACACAATTTTCATCCACTCAGACCTGACACATAGCTCTTTTTAGAATACTCTATGTCCATGTCTTCAACAATTCTTTCTTCACCTAAATACCAAGGTGGTATATTTGCGAACATACTTCTCATCCACTCTTCAAATTACTGTGTGGGTTTTCCGTCCTTGCTTTCCTTCTCTCTCTCTCTACACCTTGTTTCTGTGTGATCTCATCAGCAAATACAAATTCAACTACCATCTGTTTGCTAATGACTCACAGATATACTAGTCTACTCCAGACTAATCTCCTTATGTCCAAATTGAAATCTCAGCCTGCCTCTCTGACATCTCCTCATGCATATGTAGCCATCATCTCCAACTCACCATGAATAAAACAGACAGCTTATCTTTTCCCATATACTAAACCTTTTTTTCTCAGTCAGTTTGGTCAAAACATAAGAGTCTAACTTAAGCCTTTTCCATACACAAAAAAACTTTAGTTTCAGCCAACTGGGTTTCAAGACTAAATGAAATGTATGGCTTATCATGAGGAAACCACATAAAAAGAGCTAGGCTGAAGCACGACTCTTGCAAATGCTTAAATAGTATAGGAGACCCATGGTAGTTCAAGTTACAGCAGTTCACTAGATGCTAGACCAAGCACCCTGCTAATACAGTCAGTACGTGCTCATAATTAAATCACTCTGTGTAACTGTACATCATTCGGCACCATAGTCACTCTTAGATTGTGACTCCTAGTCACAAACTCAAGTGAAGTACCTAGGAGTCAGTATCTCAGACTGTCAGTACATGTGGGTATGGAGCCCTCCTGAAAGGTTTGACCAAAGTCTCCTCACAACAAAACAGCTATTCTTGTGTCTCAATATCAGCAGTATCTTTCCAGCTTTGACATATGTAGCCTTGCCCTTCCCATATCCAATCACATTGCTGCCAAAAAGATTGTTTTCTGAGCTATTTTTTGCCTCCCTCCACTGGTTCTTCCTTATCTCTCCCATCAGATAGGGGTAACTACTTTTCATTTTCAAAGCTTGCTGACACTCTGTTATGTTTTACTGTCAAGATACTGACTGGCTTGTCTGTTTAGAACACAATGCTAGCTACTGTTACCCACATGGTAATGGGCTGCTTCAAACTTTCCCAATATCCTGGTTTGCGGCAAATCAGGACCAATTTTGTTCAGTAACTTTGCTTCTTAGCTGGGCCTCTTCTAACTACTGAAATTAACAGCATATTGTGCAGACACTGCTCGCTCTCAGAGTGATAAGACCAATGTTTATAGTTGATGTCCAAGCATGGTATGCAGAAAGGCTCTTGCTTATACTTATTGCTATAACCCAAGGCCAACCAACTTTGTTACTTGTCCCCTTGTAGGGTTGGAAGCAGAAAACAGCAGTGAGGTCAACCAACTTTGTTACTTGTCCCCTTGTAGGGTTGGAAGCAGAAAACAGCAGTGAGGTCCTACCTGGGGGGAGTAGCTGACGGGATAGGTGACCCAAAACTGACCAACAGGGTATTCCATCCCATCTGCCTCATGCTCAGTATAAAACCTGAGGGGTCAAGGGGTCAGTTCTGGCTCTCTCTTTTTCTTCAGTGGCCGACATCTGAGGAGGACTCTGTCTGTTCGTCTGCCTTTGGTCCCGATCCTGAATCCAGATCCGGAATCCAGTTCCCGTCCATCACTGAGTCCAGCCTGGGACTTCCCCAGTGCCAGTCAGTGTTGTGATTGTCATCCTGGGAGCCTGATATGGTTTTGTATATATTTCATTCTTTCCTTTTATTTTATTATTAATATTTCATTATAGTAGTTTAGTTCCTTCTAAACTCATGAGTCTTTTTTCCCTCCTCTGCTTCTAAACCATGACACCCACATAGCATACTTTATGCTTTGCAGGATCTCCTTATGCTTAGCTAGAAAACAAACTAGCTGTTTTCCTTGAACTGCTTCAACAAAATTCCCTTTTCCTCTGTTAAACATCCAAAACCAAAATGGTTAAGCCTCTGAGCAACAGTACCTAAGCAGAATGACCTTGGTGTTGTCTCCTATAGGCACCCTGAAGGCTACTACCTACAAATCCCACCTTCCCTCAAATGTCTTTTAGAAGTCTCATCTTCCTAACATCAATTATTAATGTCACCTTAAGGACAGATGGGATCAGCGTAGGTGCTTAGAAAAGAAGCAGTGTGCTGGAGCCTGTCCCTGAGGATCTAAGTAATGCTTGAGGGTACTTTAAAACAGGCAACATGTGTCTCCCCCCACAGCCTTGCCAACTGTTCCCTCTAAACTTAACATTCCAGAGGGAATACAGTATAGTAGAGCAACTAATTTAGCCCCGGGGGCCCTCTTGAACAACCATATCGTAACATCCTCCCTTGCTGACCAATATTTCCTTGAAGTTTCACGCCTGCAAGCCTGTAACCACCTTTTCCCTACAACTGTTTCCTGTTTTCTCCTTTTGTTTCCAGCTTAGAAGACTTTTGGCACTTATATTTATTGGCCTGTGCTGGTACAGTGTATAAAACAATGATGTAGTTGTAGCTGATGTTGCAGCTGTAGTTGATGTAGCTGTAGTCATCATTATTGTCAATCTTACAAAAGAAACTTCAGGTTTGGACAGAATGTTCCCACAAAAAGAAAGCAAAGTCAACTCTCAACCCAAGCAACAACATTTCTAGCTGTATACAGTCTGTGGGTGGCATGGCCTCCTTTTTATTCTTTATGGTATAATAAATTGGGGTTAGGAACATATGTACATATAAACAGTTTTTATTGTTCCAGCCTGGAAGACTACCGTGACTGAAGAAATCATGAAATGTTTCAAGTCTAAAAACAGAGCTATTGAAAAGAGAACGTGTTAAGTGAAAGTATTCCGAACTTTGCTCTCTGTTTTTACAAACAACTAAAGAGCTTGTGGAACAAAAAAAAACCCAAAACAAACATTTTGATAAGTTGCTCAGGGAGAAGACTTTTACTTCTTGACTTCCTAGCCCTAAATCTGTGTTCTGCTGAAGACTTCTCTTATAGACTTTTTTCCACTGACACACTATTTTGAATTTTAAACTTCCAAATTCTTTAACTTAAGACTTCACAATAACCTTCTCGCAGAAAGCTACTGGCTTCTGTCTCCACTGGCAAGTACAAATTCTGGTTATGGGTTCCCCCAAGCATGGCTTTTAATAAATATATAGTACATTTTCAGCTGTGTTCTGAGTCAGTAATTTTGCTTAGATACACGCAAATATTCTGGCACCTTACAGAAAGATGCTTCTTCCTCCCAGAAAGCAACAACAAAGAAACGTGGATTCAAAATTATTAACACAAGAAGCTGAAAAATGAAAAGAAAAGGGGAATTCTAACCTTTCGGACCCTTTTTTATATGGCATAGGAAAACAAAAGGACAAGCTCCCAATTAGAAATAAATCCCTGTAAAGTTACCTTTAAATCACCCCAATTAGTACAAAGTCTTGATATATACACTCCCCTATACTGACTATAGGGAATAGAGAGAAATATTGCCTCTGTTCAAACTCATAAATTAGTGCATTAAATACTTAAAATACAATAGAGACATTGCGGCCATTGGGTTAGATCATCTTCTGTAATTACCGTGTTTATATACCACAGTTCCATGCTGAGCTCGAGTCGGGTGGGTGGAGATTCCTCCTGGAACGCCAAACTTCAGTTCCACAGTCACCTTCTCGCCCTTTTGGGTTTGGCAAAACTTTTGAGTCACACAGGGTTTGTAAAAGTCACTGTGACCGCTACCTGAGTCTGTAGAGAGTCTGAAACGTTAGCTGGGGGGTCCAGTTTATCACAGTAAGGCACTAACGCAGGTGACAAGTGATAACGTGCTAAAGGCCAACAGTGGTTACGCGTATGGTTTACACAGTATAGGATGTAAACATAGGATGTATGAAAGCAGAGAAATCATCTTTTGCAGTGATAGTGATTGTGGTCCCCAGTTGTTCGACCTATCTAGGTGTTATGATGGCAAGAAATTACCGCTTGTTTAGCTCAGTAGAGAAGGAACCAGGTCCCCGAAAGCTTAGTAAAGCCCAGAAAATCCTCAGAAGAACGACAAGCCTCAGGAAAGAGTAAATCTAACCGGCGGGCATCAAGACCAAGAAAGCACATATTATATCGTACTGGAGCTTCTGCAGACTCTGCTCTGAGCAGGGTTCAACAGCAGCTCCTCAAATTAAGACTGCTTGCTTAAACAGCACAGCAAGAAATGATTCATTACTGTTTTCAACTAGACCCAGACAGCCATAAATGGAGTTTATTTATGACTTTTTAACTATTCCAGCTCAATAGACAATACAATGAAACAAAACTAAAGACAATTGTGGTCTCTTGGGCTAGATGCAATGCAAAAAACTCCTTGTTTAAAAAAATCTGAACCCCAGACTACTGCAGGCCAGAAAGGAAGAGCCTCAGCTTAAGTTTAGTGACCATTTCTGTCTTTCTCACAACGATTAGCGAATTCCCCCCAGTCCGCTGACAAGGGCTAAGCGGAGGGGTGTACACGAGGAGTCTGAGCAGCTCTTCCTGGGGAATTCTGCACAGCAGCTTGGCTACATGACGTCTGGGACTAACAAGTATTAGCATTATTTTACTTTCACGAATGCGAAAATGAGTCCCCGAGGCGTTTTTTTAAAATATGAATGAATACAAAGACTGGATCCCTCCTCTGGAAGCGTTCGGGCCGGGCTCTGGAGCACAGTGGGTTTGGGAGTTGGGGGTAAGAGCTGATGGGGAAAGGCAGGGCAGGGCCATGAAGACAGAGTGCGGGCAGGGAGAGAACGCTTGCCACGAGATGGCAGCAATGCCACATCGTTCTCGGCAGTTTGCCTGGCCCTGGATTTTTTTTTTTTTAATTTTTTTTTTTTTTTTGAGGGAGAACCGCAAGGTTTATACATAAATACAAGCTTATTACAAAGTCAGCCTACCTCGTTCAGTGCCCATTCACCACCTTCTTGCAACTTACAATGAGAAAACAACTTTGCATATTTCACCGCGAAAGAAAACTCATCATAAGTGAATAATTACAACCTTGAAACTACCTTACCAAAGGTGTTCGCTTTTCTGTCTTTTCCTCCTATGAGCCTTTGTATTTTAATTACGGACATAGGTAAGCATTAATTATGAAATCAGGCCCAGTGCGCAGTGGTGGTAATCTTTACAATTCTTACTGTATGAACGTCAGGTTTGGGTGCCTTTTTTTCTTTGCCATCCGTTTGCAGGTAGGCCTGGCACAGAAACCGTTGTTGGCAAAGGGCATCACCTGCTAGAGCCATGGGAGTGCGGGGACCTGTGACAGGCCAACCTTGGGTCACCATTGCCTTTCCCTCAGGCTCAGGGAAACAGCCCTGCTAGGTCCAGGGCGGTGACGGGGTAGCCTCTGTCTGCTTACTGCCATGTCTGATTTTGGGGTGGGGGGGTCGTTTTGGAAAGGATAGTTAATGGCAGAAATTCCTCTTGGCAACAGGAGCACTGGGGAATGGCAACATAAAGACAAAGCAGTGTTCCTCAAGGAGATGTTGGCTCCTCTTCCCTCAGCGACAACAGCCTGTTCTGATGAGCAACTTGGAAGGAATGAGCAGGGCACAATTTGGACCCGAAAGCCTTCCTCTCTCCCGAGCAGGGACCAAAGCAGTGGGGAGTTTCACCTAGGACGAGGGATTCCCACCCCAGCACACGCACCACCCGCACCCCACATGCGGGTGGCAGAGCCGGCAGCCGGGCTGCGGGCAGAGCCAGGGGACAGACGGGGCGCCGGGGCAGTGCAGCAGGACCCCCCCGGGCAGATGTACCCCTGGAGCCGCCACCCTTCCCCGCGCCCGTGGGCACCGGGCCGGGAGGGAGCCTTCCTCCCACACACCCCCCGCACCTCGGGCGCTTTCGGGGCGGCGCGGGGCCGCGGCCGGGGCGGAGGGGGGGGCCGCGGCCGCCCCGAGGGATGGGGGGGGGGGGTTGCGGGGGCTGGCCGGAGGTGCGGGGCGGCTGCGGGTTTGGCGTGCGCCGGCTGCGCAGCGCCGTCCCCTTCCCCTCTCCGTGGGAAGTGATGGTTGAGTCCGGCGGCGGCGGCGGCTTCTCGTGTGGCTGGCAGCCGCTCCGCTGCGCTGCCTGCGCTGCTCTCGCCGCGATCCCTCCCTCCCTCTCCCCTCCTCCTCCTCCTCCACCTCCTCCTCCTCCTCCTCTTCCTCGCACTCCCCGCATCCCTCTCCTCGCCGCCGCCGTCGTTGCCCGGCTCTCCCCGCTCGGCGGCCGTGGATGCCGCGGCTGCTGCCCGCGGCGCCGGGCGTGCCTCCCTCCCCTCCCTCCCCTCCCCTGGGCGGGCGGCGGGCCGGCGGCGCCGGGGCTCCGCGGGCGCTGAGCGGCGCAGCCCCGCCGCGGCGCGGGGAGTGATGCTATGAGCAGAGCGGAGCGAGCCGCCCGCCCAGTCCTGCAGGAGGCGTCGGGCGCTGCGCGGCGCTCGGGACCCGGACCGCTCCTCTCCGCCTCTCCTCGCCCCGTGGTGGTTATTTGGCGCTGTCCTTAGCCCCGCTGCCGCTCGGAGGACACGGTCGCAGCCGAGAAGAGCCGCCGGGGGTTTTGTGTGAGTGTGTGTGTGTGTGGAATAACTGCAGACATGACTGCGTGGAGGAAATTCAAGTCTCTGCTGGTTTTCTGCGCGGGGCTCCTCACTGCAGCTCAGGGTAAGATTTGGGTTTCTTGCACTGGATTCGCGTAGGCTGTGGTTATGGCACTGGTTTCCCCCCCCTCGGCTAAAACGCTACCGCTCCTCCGCTTCGTTTCTCCGCCGGGAAACAGCAGGCTCCCCGAGCCCGGTCTCCCTTTTCCCTGCCTCCCACCTCCCGCCGGGTCCGCCAGTGTTCCCCGAGGGCTCGGTTCCCGGCCGGCCACTTCCCCCGGGAGAAAGCAGCCCCCAGGAGTTGGGCAGCAGCCGCTGCGGCGCTGGGAGAGGAGCCGTACGCATCCAGCCGCCTGGGCAGCGCCGGAGTTTGGGAACACTTCGCTCTCCGCGCACGCACGAACGGCACTCGCTGCCGTGCGAGGGGACAGTCCCCGGGCTGGCAAGTTTGGCTCTCCCCTCCTCCCGCCTCCCCGGCTTTTGCCGTGCTCAGGGGGGAGCGCGGAGTGGGTGGCCGCGGAGAGCCGCCCCCGCCTGCCTTCAGCCGGCTCCGCTCCCCGCAAGTTACGCGGAGGCGGGGATCCGCGGGGCCGGGGTCCCCCTCCGCCAGCTGCCTGCCCGTGCCGGCGGGAAGAGGGCTCCTCTGTTCGGAGTGCGGTGGGGAGCGTCTTCCACCCCCAGCTGAGTTTCTCCTTAAAATCAATGTGGGGAGGGGGGTGGGGGGGGGAGGAGAAACGAGGGGGGTGACGGTGGAGAATTGGGTTACACAACTTCAGTGCTGGCCTCAGCCCCATCACTTGCCTCATCGCTGGAGACAACAGCATCCCCATTATTCACTTCGCCTCTCATTAGCCCTGCGCTTTTTCATGCTGGGAGAGAGAGATGCGAGCGTGTGCGTGTGTGAGAACGGGAGAGGGAGGCTGCTCGCAGCTGAGCACCTGTCCCCGTTACAGCCTCTGCCTTCTCCCACCTCGCTCCCGGCTGGTTTTGCCTGCCTCCGGGAGGACGGTTCCCCTTGCGGTCTGTGTTGTCTGAGGCTCCCTTAACCCTTCCAAAGCGCTTTACATCGTTCCCACCATTTTATTTTTCCCATTGCTTTTTTTTTTTTTTTTCGGTGCGGGGGTGGCTGGAGCGGGGTCGAGCCGACCGTGGCCCGGGCTGGCGGGCGAGGCTGGAGCCTTCCCCGTCCTGCGGGTGCCCGCGGCCGGGCTCCCTCGCCCTCCCGGGCGGCACTGCAGGGTGCCCTCCCCTCCGGTAGCCTCTGGCCGTGATCCGCAGGGAAAGGCGATGGAAGGGCCAGCCCGGTCTGCCGGTAGCCGGGCGGGAGCTTTGCCCGGGTCCGGAGGAGCGGCAGAGGCTCCGCGCCAGCCCGGTGGCACCGCTCCTCTCTGCCCGGATCCTACCGCTGCCTCGGTTCACCAGGCAGCGCCACCCGGCTGCCCCCGGTCGCGCTGTCTCCCGTGGGGAAGGGAGCGCGGGGGGGGGGGGGAGGAGAGGCACCCGGGTTTCCAGGGCTGTGAAACGGGGGGCTCCTGGCGACGGGGCTGCGCCCGGTGGCACACACCGCCCGCGGCGGGCGGGGGCTGCTCGGCGTGGCCGCCCTGCCCAAACTTCCAGCATCCCCTTCCCCCGCCCTCCTCCCGCCCGCCCTCCGGTGTCTCGGTCCCCGGTCCCCCGCCCGAGCGGGGCTCGGCAGCCGCACACATGCCGGGGCCCCCGGCGCTGCCCCGGGCAGGGGGAGCCCCGGGCCGGGCGGCGGAGCTGTGCCCGGGTGCCCCGGGACGAGCCGCAGCTGCGGCCGGGGCGGACCGACACCCGCGACTCATTTGTTAAATACACTGTAGCTGGTTCTGTCGTTTGACATTTAAGTGTTTTCTTTTCATGGCTGACAGCACATATGAAAAGCTGGAGGCTGGATCATGGTTATTCAGCGGAGATCCGACGTGTTTTGCTTACATACAAAGGCTTTGCCAGGAACATTTGGGCACTGCCTCTGATGCTGCTCTGCAGAATGCAATTATACTTCGCTTAATGTGGGGCAGCAACACACCTACTGAAAGGCTACAAACTGACTTAATATTGAAGTCAAACAACAGGTAGAAGGGGAACCAGCGGGGACATTTGACATAATTCTTTCCCATTTACCTTCCCAGGCAATCGAGCACAGGTATCTATATTTAGTCAAACGTAATCCTGAGGCTGAAATTACATTTATAGTTTAGAGAGTGAAAGAACTCCTTCCTTAGTAACATGAAGAGCCTGGGCTTTCACAAGCATATAAAATTTTAATTAATAGATCCCCAGAACTCTTTGTTTTACCAGCCCCTTGGTAGTCGAATCATTTGGTAGTCACTGTAAAAGGAATTCGCCCGGGTTTTGGCTGGTTTGGGGGTTTTATGAGGGGAAAAAAAAAAAAGTGCTGAATTTCTGGAGGTGTTGCCACAGGCGTTCCCTTATCTTTCAGGAAAATGAGAGGTGGGCTGCTTTCCACATTGTTCCTCGTTATGAAATGAAATGGAAACACTTTCTTGCTGTGCAATTTTTTGTAACTTTTTAAAGGGGCAAGAAAGGATGAAAATGAACATACGCCATTGTTCATTTTGGTAGGCTTGAGGTGCAGTTCTATAAATTTCTTTGGACTCTTTTTGTCTGACTGATGCACCTTAGTGTTTTGGAAAACATTTGAGGGATTATTCCCTGTCCGTTATGCTTTAAGCATCAAGGGAAATTAGTATGGAGTCATTTAAAGGAACCACTTTCCCAGAAACCACCCTATCATAGCAATTATGCTTCAACAAGACAGGCAGCACGGTGTTCAGCTCTGCATGTTAAGATGGGCTTGTTTATAGAGCCATTTGCTAATTCTGGTAGGTTATACCCTGGCAAAAGCAAACATAAAAAACTGTTGATTTGCTTGAAACATAAAACACGTCTGTATCATTTCTGTAAAAATTCATACTGCTAGGGAACAAACAGCAGATTTAGACTGAACTCAGACTAAAATTCAAGGTACAAGATTAAAATATCTTTCTGCTGTGACCTGAGGTCTGTGGGCAAGCTATTTTCAATGTAGAAATACATATTGCTTAATACTTAAAATTGTCCCGGTATACATTTTCAAGATCATTTCCTGGACTTGTTCAGATAACCAAATACAACACCTTCATCGCCACCTGATTGCCTCAAACAAAATGTGCAGAAGCAGGCTTATGGACAGAGGTATCATTCCAATTAATGGAAATAACAAAGGGAAAACATTTCTGCTCTTAAATTGAATCCAGACAGTGAAAGGACTCCCACATCTACAGCTTAGGATTGTGTTAAAAAAAAAAAAAAAGAAATAAACCCCCAAACATTTTATGAACCCTCTGTCACATTAGTCTGCTATGACTACATGGCACAAAGTTACCACTATGTTTAAGGCCTACTCCTGTCGGAATGAGAGTGTTTGTCTCTTTTAAAGTCATGTATTTTCTCTCTCCGAAGCAGTGTTTCTAAAACGGTGAAGCTGGTCTCTCTAGAGAGGCTCCATTCTCTTCCAGAGAAGACTAAAGCAATTCTAGGGAAAATGAGCTGAAAAAAAGGATTTTCTAAAAGAACATCAGAGCTAGGTGTTGAATACCCAGCTGCCAACCCAAGTATTCGATGGATTCATTCCCCATCCCCCAGCCCAGTGAGGAATTGGCTATAGAAAGACAGAAAAGAGAATAGCGAGCCCTGACCACGTAATATTTTAATGTAAAAACACATTTACTTCTTGGTAAGATCTGTACCTTTCCCAAATTTCCATCAAGGTATGTATATAATGTCCTCAGCTCTTGTATAAGAATAGAAAATACAGTCAATCTGAATATAATATAGTGGAGAGCATATCAGTTCAACAAAGATTCCCCAAACATTCATTTTAGACCTTTGGACCCATAGATGAGATCTGAATTCCCGCCAATACAAGGTTATCAGTTTCTCTGGTGGGTCTGGAACAGGACAGTGGTGTGAGGAGCTGGAGATGGTATAGAAGAACACGCAGGCGTGAGCACACATGAACTTCAGGATGTATTGAAATCTGGGAGGGTGTTTCAGCACCGTCTGTGATCTGTACATGTAGGAGCCATTCTGCAGATTATTTTACATTTGTTTTACTGATTGTCACTCCCATGTTCCTTTATACAGACATGGATGATTTTCATCGGGCATGAGTTTTTTGTTTGGAGGGGTATGGGCAGTTGTCATTTTTTTCCCCTGCAGACAGCTTTTTCTATACTGACATGGAATCTAGCTCTTCATCTTATCATTACTCATTATGCGGTAGTATTATTACATATGTATTGATACATGTGAGTTTTTAAGATATCTATGGGACTTTGGCCTCAATACTATTTACATTCACGAAAACTTTGGTCCTACCAAATTAGGAACACTCTGAAACTGTAAATATATTAAACAGAAACCAAAGCATTCAAGGTTTACCATGCTCTCTAGAAAGGCTGAAAAACTAGGGTTTTTGGGACCACCGATTTCAAGTTTTTCAAGACGTGTCATCTGTACACTGCCACATTAAACTTCCTCTTGCAACCTTTCCTCAGAAAAGTAGCTGCTTAATAGTGTGACTGTATAAAACCTCCAATGAATTTAAAGATAAGACGTAATTTCATTTTGCTCAAATCTGTATTGAACTGTCATGTCTCTGACCATGATGACACTATTCTGCTAGTAAACAGCTTTAAGTGTAAGCACAGATATAGCAGCGTAGCGCTGGGCTGCCTGTAACCAGTAGAGGGATGCAGTGTGGGAAGGGGAATTGCTGGTTTAACTGTACAATCCATCGAAGCAGTAGCATAAGTATGAGACATGATCTCTAATAAAACTCGAACATGCAACTGGATTTAAATCAGGGTCACCGAATAAGAATCAGGCCTCTAGTTCTCCACATGGCTGCAAAATTATCCAGATTAGACTGAGCTAAATTGGATGTTCTTCCAATTTCTGCAGTGAACAAAGAATGAGAATCATATGGAAATTCTCCTAATGTGTATGAATCACTTTATCTTACTTAGATGTTTTACTTTTCTACGTCAGTT
Organism: Pluvialis apricaria; assembly: GCA_017639485.1. Lineage (NCBI taxonomy): Eukaryota > Metazoa > Chordata > Aves > Charadriiformes > Charadriidae > Pluvialis > Pluvialis apricaria. Next base: position 104,367,734 of record CM030009.1, read on the forward strand.
GCAATTTCCTTTAAACCATTTTTATCAACCAGTAACTTTTGAAATAGGGAAAAATGCCATTAATGCCTGAGGAAAGCCGTGAGTTCTTACCGTGTCCTCACACATCTTTGTTCTGGTTGGATGAAAGACTTCACTCTACTATATGACATTTCTATTGCATTTAAGGAAATCTACTCTATATTTGTTATAAGCATGTCTCAACAGAATAACTGCTTAAACAAATTACTTGGATTATTGCTAGTGTTATATTGACACACAAAGGCAACATTTATCAGTTGTCTGCATTTAGTAATTGAATGGTAAATGGAGGCACGCATGCACTGAAAACTCTTACAAGAGTAATGCTGCATTTTATTGCCAATAACAAGTCTTACTTGCTTAGAGATGGTAATTTTTTTCTGCATTTCTACTCATTAAAAAAAAAAAAAAAAAGAAAATGACAACAGTTTCTTGCCATTTTTACCTGGAGGGCACATTCAGTTAAAAGGGCAGAGCAAGATTTAATCACTGTTATATCGCTGATGATTAACCAGAATTCCTCTTGATTAATCAGAATATCATCAATCATTTGCTTTTAGCAAAAGATAAGCAAAAAAAAAAATCACAATTTCTTGCAATTATAGTAATGCTTTAATTTCCAGTAAAAAAAAATCATCATACTTTGTTACAGCTTTATAATTATTAAATTATGCATTTTAACAATACATTCATGCATATTCTGAAATAGTGATTCCACCTCTTTCAACTTCTTTTTTTTGACTCATCACTGTCAAGTAAAAGGTAACTTCGGACAGTGGTGAGGGCCCTGTTCTGCTGCAGTGGAAACTGAAATTTCTATTTATTTCAGCAGTAACTGGATTGGCCAATTTTGAAAAGATTGTTACTCTGAGTAAGGCAGACACGGTAGGGACTGCAGCTGAATAGCGGAGCCACACTCTGTTTAACATGAGTTCTCGTGGCTGAGAACTTCTGACAATGTTTACATCCATGTGTGACTGAAACAAAGGAAAGCTGGATGGATCTGAGCAATCAACCTGGATAATATGAAAAGATTTATTTACAGAAGTAATTTGGTTTGAAACAGTATCTCTGATATCTCCAAGAATGGTTTTATCTGACTTCTACCTTGCTTCCTCTTTTTTCTCTCTGCTTTTTCCTTAAAGAAATTATAAAGGACAATATACAGAGAAACCTAGTATCATTTTAGTCTTTGGATGTTTTATGCCTCTCTTACAGTATCCCATGGATACTGAAGTACAGAATCATGTTCTGCATTCATGTCTCCGTTTTACAGTGGCTTTCCAAAAGAAACGTTTGCAGCACTGCAGCTGACACAGAGCTGAATAAATAACAATGAATAAAACTTTGTGTGCAGTGTTTGTTTTGCAAACTTGCATAAAATATGGTCAGCATTTTAAAATTACATTTTGCAGCACTTACTTCACACCTTATTCTCAATTTTAAGGCAATGACTTTTTTTATGCAATTTTGCCAAACTTGAAGTTTTTCCTATTTCTTGTCTGAAAGTTTTCCTTGTCTTTTTATATTAGAGCGCCATTTCTAAACCTATATTGGAGGGGTTTTTTTATTGAAATGTTTTTACAATTCTGTTGTTTGCAGCAAACCCTTGACATTTGGCAGAGCGCAAATCTGGGGCTAGGGATGTATCGTTTCCTCATCCTATGATTTGCAGATCAAATATAACCATGATATGATGCTTCAGAAATCATTGTTTACTCCCTTTGATCTCTGTTCAATATTGTGTTCACATACAAAACCCAAGGGAAAACAAATATTCAAACTTATATTTTGCTTACAGTGGTGCTGAAGCACCAGCAATGTACAGAGCACTGGGAACAAAAGTGCAGCTCGCCTTGCTCTGGGTTTGAAGTTCAGGTTCAAGGGTGGGCTTAAACGCACTCGGGACCACAATCAGGATATTTTCTTTTTTAAACAGTGGCCCAGCTGTAGCTTGGATTTAAAGCATCTTCACTGTGCTTGCCATGCCTGCTGCTGAAATGGGTGGAGGAGTTTGGCTCGCTTTGCTTAGTGTATCCAAAATACAGGAACGATAGCTTAGCTTTGGCTTTGGGCAGCGTGCTTGAGCTAGAACTTGCCTTGTATGAGCGCGTCAGGGTTCAGTCTGAACTCATGGTGCCTATAACACGGATTCAGCTGGAGCTTGGGACCCACATCAGACTGCCAGTGTGCAACACAGATGGAAGTGCAAGGAACAGGGAAGGGATTTTGTTAGGAAGCAGCTGATGACGTTGGGAAGCAAGCTGCTAGATAGCGCAGGAATACACGTGAGCTCATGGAACCTGCCTTGCCCTGAACCTTAGAGAAAGAACGCAGGTGGCCGTGACGATAAGAAAAAAAGGAAAGAAAGAGCAATGCTTCTTGCACAACAGTGGAGTTTTTGAAAAGGCCATTTTTATAAAATAAAAAGACAAGCAAAGTGTTTTAACTTATTTTTAGACTAATTTTACATGCTTCTGGTTGTGAAACAAATGGTCATGACAAATCACACTGTTCTCACTAATGTCTGTGGGATATCAATGCAGAATCTGACTGCTTCCAAGTGACTAAGTACACTATTTTAGCTTTGCCCCAGCAGCCACATTCTCTATTGGTATCCCGCTGATGTTTCCTATAATACATAGATTGAGTCATACCAAGCATTTTTTGGGGGAAAAGCTGTTTTATAATTCAGTTTTAGAACCTCAGTACAATCAAGCAAATGGTAATATCACAATCGGTGACCCTCTGCATTTGTAGACATCTCTCTTGAGAAATTAAATTGATTTTCTTTATCTTGGCATGTAAACATCCCCAGCGCATACTTTGACCCATTGTTTGCAGTGTCTCTAACACTGAAGAATGTAGTGTTAATAGATTTTACGAAGTCAACAATGGCAGCAGTAGTGGCATTTTGATCACAAGCTATACTTCGCCATTTCTATCTTCCTGTCCTGTGAAACCTAGGAGGCTTTATCGTGGTATCTAATTAACATAAATGAAAATGCTGAAATTTTCCTTTCATTTTCTCAGGTACAGAATGTAGTTGACTTGAAACAAATCTGCCAGTTTGTAGAGAAAAAGCATTTTGCTGTGCAGAACTAGGTATGTTGGACATAGACTCTAGTCGTCAGCTGAATAGTTTGGGTTGCTCTGTGTCAGATTCTGACCAGTTAGGACCTGATCCAAAGGCTGGAGAACTCACAAGAAAAAAAAATATCTCATTAACCTTAATGGACTTTGAATCTGGCCTTTATTATAGCCACACATCACACAGAGAACGTGCATTAAAGCAAGCATGCTGGAACAAATCTAACAATAATAAAAAAGAAAATTCAAACTCTTAGTTATTAATATGAAATGTTATGCAAACAATCACAGAAACACTGTTTACATTAAAGAGACATGATGCCTCAAATTTTTTGACCTATCTGAAGCATATCTCACTCCACTGATTTTCACTAGTTATATAATTTATTGGGTTCTGAGGAGAGATTAACCTTTAATTGCTTTCTTTAGCAACATTTAGTAAACAGACTGGTAGCATGGAGATGATCTATGCAAACAGCAAAGAAGGATTTCTTCAACTCATGTTACCATGACAATTTAAATTTTTCCTGTCAACTCTTGAGAAGCTCCAAAGTCATTTCTTTAAAGCAGTGAATCAGGGAATATTTTGGAAATTGAAGTTGCTCTCTTTTTTGAATTTAGTATCATTTAACACAGTGAGCGGCCTGACCCAAAAGATTTTAATATCTACAAACAAGAACTATTGCAAAAAATATGACATCATGAAACCCTCTTCATGGATCTCTGTTGATTTACACCGGCAGACAAGCCGACTTCACATGCATTATCAAGTGATTTAGATTTCGTTTATTAGCTATATGTTAATAATAAATAGTCATCATAAAACCAATAATGGATAATGAAGAGCAGAGAGGCCAGCTTATAGTTGTCATTTTGATCTTCAGGACAATATTTTATTTTGCAGCTATTTTGAGGAAATTAGATTACAGAAGGTTTGTAGAACAAAGAAGGACTAATCATTTTATTTTTGTAATTGGAAAATTAGTTCAACGAATGAGGAATAAAATCAAAAGGCTGTTGTCCACATTTAAATTACTATCCAAGATACTTCCCATGTACAATGTTATTACAAATCAAACTGAACTTCCCTCTTTTGATTTGTTTTAAATGAAATGGATTGTTTTGAAAATACCTAAAACTAGTCCAAACTACTTTAATTTAATTCTTAAGAAGCAAATGACTGGCTTAAAGAGCATTTCTTGGGTTGCTGTTAGCAGTGAGGGAAACATGGTAAAAGAAAAGAAGATAACGTGAAGTGCTGTTTCTGCTGGGAAAATAAGTTTCTCTGTATAGAAGACAAGAAAAGTAGCTCAGTAATGGTTTTCTTTTTAAAATGTTCCTGGCAGATGATGGCTACTGAGTTGGTGTAGTTTGTTTACCGTTTTGCAATGGATTTGAGATGAGTCATATCACATTAGAAGGAAAATTGAGAAGTTGTTTTGTCAAAGTGAATTCAGTTTTCCTTTTTCTCATATATACTCAAATTATTAGTTCTCTTTAAACAGAGATGCCTAATTGATTTTCTTTTAGTGTTGATTCTTGCTGTGTCCATAAATCCGAGTTCCTGTTGCTAGAAATGGTAAGTCCAGATCTCTAATTTCTGTATACTGCATAAGGTGACTGAACTCAGTATCCTTTCCATAGGCCTTGTGAATCTTCTTTAGAGTACTAGCCATTTTATTATCCAGCTAATTTGGACCACAATAATTTCAACCTCTACAAGCACGGGGTTTTTTTTGCAAGCCTTTCTATTCCCTTGCCTTCAGAGCAGGAGTTAACAGAGTAAGGACTATAGGACGGATCCTCAAGATTTCATGTTGTAGAGAAATCATTATTTCTGCATTATTTCCTTACTGACTCTGTAAGTCCGCTTTACTGGTAATGCATCTCCATGTATCCACAAACAGTGTTAAGGTAAAGTGGTACTTGCTTATATGAATATTTGATAAAGAAACAGGCTTGTGGATGGAATACACTTATGATACATCAGGTCGTACGCATTCAACATGAAAAACAACCTTCATTTTCCAAAATATCTGATGGAAGAGGAGATCCATTTATTGAATAAAAGAACATGTACATACTGAACAATAAAAGCATCTGTCTGAGGTCATTTTACCTGCAAAACAAGTTTTAGTGTCAAGTTCAAGGATGCTGGGAAGGGGACAGAAGGTACTGTTTATTGTCAAGAGCCTAGATTTGTATTTCTACTTTCTTTTCAGGAGAGCCAAATATCTGCAGTTCCCGCCACTGTAAGAGAAAAGTGGAGATCTCAGCACTTTTGAGTATCAAGGAATTTGTACTGTACTTACTTTTACACTCGAGAATCATCATAATCTGAGTGTAATATAGTGCTGTAAAGAGAATGGATAGAAAACAATATACAGCATTTACTACTGGTTTCTTCTAGGTAGTTTCTGAATTAAGCAAAGTTTCCAAATCTAGAATTTTTGTGTTACTTTTTTAGGTAGGAGAGATTCCCCAAGGGAAGTTGTGGTTTGTTTTTCTTTAAAACTGTTGTGCTTAAGTTATTCTGTGTATTAAAAAAACCCTGGATCTGATGTACCCTGGAACAAAATGTTTGTGATTACAAAGCAAACATTAAAAGCAGCAGCAAATCAGGATTTGGAGTGAAGCCAACTCAAAGACTACTGGCTCTATTGGATAATGGAGACTGTTGTCCTGGCCCCAAATTAAAAACAGTCAGTTCCACCTCCACTTTGTTTCCTCTATGAGTATTCATCATTTTTACATTTATCCCACATTGATGGTAACTAATTGCAGTTCCTTGGGGTAACTAATTGCAGTTCCTTGGGGCTCCATTTTTCTTTCCAAGAAACAGGTTGCTTGTAGGGGGTGAGGCACGCTCTGGTGGGAAAAAGGTATCTACCCAGTTTTACCACTGTAGGATAAACACCAAGCCTCTTTTGATGTGATTGTGCATTGCTCTGCAGACTATATTTGCAGGATGGATAGATGTGCGCAAATGTTTTGAATGTGCTTTGTCATATAGCACTGGTACTTTTGGGTACAGTTTTGCAAAGCAGAAGCATTTTGTGCAACTGTCTCAACAGCAGTTTGCTTCTCAGATCTACTCAGTCACACTGCTGTTGTCTAGGTACTATTCCAAAAGAGCAATGTGCATGAGGATCTGGTCCCCTGGGGGGAAAAAATCAATTAAAAAAAAAAGAAACTGCTTTCTGACACTAGAAAGATAATGTATTGCCCACTGTGAAAAAATAAGCTATTGTGGTGACAGAGACTGTGGCAGGTGAGGGATGGGCATTCAGCACAGAGGACAGCATAGGCAGCCGATGGAAATCATTCTTATATTTCATTGACACACTCTCCAATAGTACAGCTGAGGAAGATAAGCTATCTCAGAAAAGTTACATATGAAAAAGCATGACAGCATGTAACAGGGATTTCAGTCAGGACTATTTTATTTTTTAAAATCAATCCTTACTCTCGTCATTTGCCCTCTTCCACTCAATTATTTCCTAGGATATTTTGTGTGTTATTGTATTTATTCTTTAAATTAAAGTTCATTAGGCAGTGACATGTGTATAGTGTGATTTATTAATTTGGGTCCTAGAGTATAGGGACCCATCATACAAAGGATTATATGAACATAGAGAAAATGAAATGTCCAACATAGACAACATTGTGAAAGGAAATTCAAGCCTGGCAAATATTATTTCCTGCATGACCAGAATCAAGCAAAAAACCCTATCTTCTGAAGCTTGGCCCATAGTAGCTTCACGTTGCCCTGTATTTTACAGAGGACATAGCCCAGATTAGTTCACTCACATCTATCAATAATTATACAAAATTTTTTTGTGATCTCCACTACTGGTATTTGTCTTACTGAAGAGCAATGCATAATCACCTGCCCTTACTGTCTCCAGTAACACAGGCACACTGGTGTAGTCTTACTGAGCAGAACAGTTAATACAGGTCAAAACTTGAAATGGCTGCTGGAAAATGCACTCAGTGGAAGCCCTGGTGGCACTACTGTGCAGGTCTGATGTGGTCTGATAAATAACGACCAGTGCCCCCATGGGCATGGCAGTCCAGTTGCTAAGCTGATACACAGGCATGCTGATGTACTGAAAATAATGGCTTTTATCTCATAGGACTCGCAGAGCTGGTACCATCAGATTTGCAACATTAAACGCTATTTCTCTTTCCTTTCCCCTTACAGTTTCTTTAAAATTTTCCTTTTGCAGACCTTATCTTTCTTGTTCCAGTCACTCTATAATTTCCTCCTCTGCTGAAGCAGTATAAGACACCTTCCTTGTTATGCTCCAAAGTAGCTGTTTAACATTCCCATGGAGGACAGCGCCCAGGGTCTAATCTGTCATGACTCCTGCACTGGGAGCAACCAGCACAAAGGCTGAAGGTGGGCACAGGGCACTCTTAAGAACTAAGTAAGGACGTAAGCTGTGCCCAGGTTTTGTACAAGTCCCATGAATTTGGTTAAGTTGCAGCCTTCACATATTTAAAAATGCAAAAAGCATCACATCAAATCAGATCAAAATAACCTCTCTCTGACAATGGCCATTAGCAAATCCATAGAAAAAAAATGCAGGAAACAAGATATAGACAGCCTTATACTTTAGCAGCCTCTGGCCAGTTTAGGGAACTCTTAGCCAGAGGGTGCATCTATGTTCAACATCCATCAACAAATTTAACCTTCATGAATCTGTTCTTGAACCTATTCATAATTCAGACTACCACACTATTTTCTGACAATCTGTTTTACAGTTTAATTCCTGCTGTGCAGTAAAGCACTGCATTTTGCTTGTTTTGAAGCTTCTACCTGCTCATTTTCCCGAGCACTCCCACCTCTTTGGAAAAACTTCACCCTGCACAGAACTTTGCATCTGATAGATAGCAAGGGGTGATGTGACTCTGTAAATTACATACTTTTCCCATGCACACCTAAAAGTTCCGTATGGATATTTGTATTAACTAACTTCAAGTAATACTAATGTATGATTCTCAAATGCATTTCTCATAATTTTTAACAATCATGATGTTGTAGTCAGTGTTGCTGATGCACTTAAAAGAAAAATATTTTCTACTTCATTATAAACAGCCACTTCTCCCTATCCCACCATCTCATTACCTAGTTTTTATTTTCATCAATAATATTTTGATTGTTTGCTTTCCAATAAATAGTAAAGACAGTACACAGTGACCATCTGAATGACGGTGATGTTCAACATTTTGTCCTATGAGAGATTTCTGGAGCAACAGCAGAGAAAATGCTTAGAAAATTAGGTCACAGTAAGAAATGAATACAGCAAACCAGGTGCTTAGTGGTCTCCTGTGCCACTGACATCGACTTCCATGGAGTGTGTTAGTAGCTCAGTGACAATATAATATACACTATATAGTAGCTTCATCTTGCATATATGCTATTTGCCCCTCTATGGTCCAATGTATTACTGGTCACAAGTCATATCTTGATGGTGTTCTCTTTCCTGGGATAATAAGCAAAAAGTCTGGTGAAAATGGGTGGGGGTTGAGACAAACTTTAATGATGGGATCCAGTAGAGGATTGGGTTTCTGCAGCGATTAGGGAAACACTGCAAGGATTCCTAAATCAACCAGTTTCCCCCCTCCCAAGACCCAGATCTAGAACAAATTGCAAAAAAAAACCCCAACATTGAAAATTCTGCCACTAGATAGAGGTTTATCTCAAACCTTAAAACATGCAAGATATTCTGTGAGCTCCAATCCATACTATTCTGGTTTTAGTTTCATGTTAGAAAATTTGTTGCTGTCTGAAAAAGAATTATTTCTCGTGTTCCTTAAGACAGCAGCCTTCCTACATGTATTTAAGCTGGCTCTGAATGGGATGTACAAATTCTGCCCTTCCCCTTTATTCTACCTCTTCCTCTCAGGACTGTCTGTAGAAAAGCCTGTCAGCATCGTAAAAAGAGAACAAAGTGATGCAAATAAATAATTAGCAAAAACATAGCTGACCATTATGAGTAAAAGTAGCATGAGATAGAAGAAACCAGAATCTCTTTAATGTTAGCAAGTCTCCCATGACTGTTCTTGTGCCTTCATTCTGAAAGGCTCTATTTCATTTCCATAAAAGAGAAATTTCTGAATATTTCTTGATAGAGTCTATTCAGGAAAGGAAGGCATTAATTACTCTTGTCCTGTGCAAACAAAATCATCGCTTAGCTTTTGAGAACTGACAAGAACACAGGTTTCAGAAAGATGACTGGAAAAGGGCTACATCCAAACAAGATATAATGTATTTCATGTACTGCGATCTAAATTTCCAGCGAGACGAGGGAAAAATTGAGTTCTTTGAGTAGGACTGTTTTAATGGGATAACAAAATTATTTTTCAAGCAAGTTTTGTTCTCTGCTCGATTATAAAAGAATCAGACATTTATTAAAATGAGAAAATGTCTGAACATCTAAAGATTCTGCTAAAAAAACCATTAAATTTACAAATAAATACTGAGTTTAACTAATATGTAATTGCTCATTTTAGGTAACAATACTTTAATGCTGGTTTGAGATAACATAAAAATTTGTGTAGTCCTGTGTTTATATATTGAGCTTGCCTCTTTTAAGACTTACTCACTTGACCATAAGAAGAAATGCCATATAGAATATCTCAACCACTTTCATCGAAGGATCAGATGGCATATACATTTAGTTGCTTGAATTAGTAGAATAGTGTTTATACAGAGAAATTTATTTAAAGAAATTTTGTTGATAAACTATAACATTTCTTACTGTTATGTTGTTGGCATAATCCTTCAATATCTGTCTTCTCTCTGCCTAGAATCATTTTTGGTTAGTATAGTGTATCTACCTGAAAATTTCAGAAAATAAAAACCTGCTGATTATTCTAATGCAATATAATATAGCTTATTAATTCAAGAGCTAGATCTGAAATGTGCTGAACTCTTCAGTTCCTAATTAATTTCATGGATGTTGAGGACACTCAACAGTAAATAAATACACAGAAGAATTTAAGCATCAAGGTCTCCCTTTATTGTGAAGATATTTACATCTAATACTTAGATTACTGAACTACCACTCAACGGCTATTTTAACTCCAGAAACACCCAATTTTACACACACCTATTTTTCATTAGAAAATTTCCTTTGAGCGTAAAATTACATTTCTGGGCATACTTAGAATGGTTGCATACTGTCGATTTGTATAGGACTGTTATTGAACAGTCATTGTAATCTTCAATAAAGATGTTCTTCCACAGGGATAAAACTGCTAGGCTTTCTTTAAGTGCGCCTGCTAACTTTGGCCTTATGTAAGATATTTCTGGGGGTGGAAGTGGTGCCTTCTCATTTTCCCACAGTAGAGAGAGTAATTTAACAGTTGGAGCACTTAGCTAGATTGTGAAAAATCTACATTCAGCTTCCTCTTCCCTGAGAAAGTTAAAGCCTGTCTCATCCTTTTTTTCTGTCATATACTGTGACTGCCCTAGGCTCTCCCCTGTTGGTGCCATGAAGATTTCCTGTTAAAGTTTCCTTTGGAGGTAGAAGGTTTGGGTTCCAAACCTTGCTTGAGGGAACTCAATATAAAATATTTAAAAAGCTGCTGGAACAGTCACTGAACTCCTACTGGTCCCTTCTTACATGGAGAGCATTACTCGCCACATCAGAGTCGTGCTCCCGGTTGGGTTTCTGTCTTGCTCAGTGAATATTCAATTATTCTATGAAAAGTGGAACTGTAAGTAGTCTACCTGGAATACTGCTCTGGGGTTCATTTGCCAGGAAGCACCTAAAAGACAGGTGCTAAAATATCTATTTTCAGCTCATTTCAGAAAATAATCAATAGCTTTTATCATTAGGGCCTTACCAATCAGCATGTTATGTCCTTCAAATAAAATCTACAAAGAATTATTACAAAGAGAGGCATGCTATTATCAGGGGGATTGTTTGATTTGTCCTGTGGTTCATATTTATTTAAGATCTAGCCAAAATATTTTTTTTCTTCTAGCACAAAGTTTGAAGTGCCACTTAACTAATGAGTTCTCTGCCACATATCTGCTGACATCATCACTGCTATTGGAGAAATGAAAAAAATTAGGTCTAGGTATAACACTCCCATTTGTATTTGCATGTATTAAGGTGCCCAGTTACCATAGTAATGAATATAGTATAAATACATGTATGTATATGTGTCAGAGAGAGAGAGAATTGCAGTCATTTGAATCTCTTGTGGAGGTAGTCCCATAGTTACCTTTCACTGTTCTTCAAGTTTTCTCCATTTTTTCTAATAATGTAAAAAACATTGCCTTGGTTTACAAGTGCAGCATTCACAGCAAGCTGCTGCCACGCGGGAAGATGTCATATCTGAAATACTTCACCCTAACTCATTGAAGTTCTGCCGCACAAGTCCATGACCTTGAACTCCAACTAGGGATTTCTGAAATACCGGAGTGATGTGCTGGCAGGGTATTGCCTTGCTTATCAGCTGCAACATTACATGGGTTTTCACCTCAAGGCACAGGGAGTCATGGTAATTGAGACTAGAGGCCACAGATGTGTAAATTTATCACTAAGTCCATTTCCCACAGGATGACACATTGCATTTTGGCTCTCTGTAAGTGGAGGAATGCATTTGGAACAGCTTTTGATAGCTATCCCACCACGCTAAGGATTAGAGCAGCCTGGAAAGCTCCTCCCTACCTCCATGAACGCAAAGCGACCAAAATATTTTGAATTTTACCACTCTCTGTTGACGACAATAGTTTGCTCTATTTTACTACATGTGGTAAAATTACACATACACGTGAGCAACACACCCCTCCCACCACCACCACCAACAAAAGAAACAGCATGAAGCATGCACTTTTTGTGATTTTTTGTTTCTCTCAATCAAAACCAGTTTTGACAACATACTTTTATCAGCTAGCGAGGAAGCTGGAGGGACAAAAAGCTATTTACAGGCAAAATTTAAACCAGATCTGTCTAGGAATGATTTTTGCAAATTAAAAAAAAAAAGCAAGCAAATCTTCTTTCTTTAAAAAAGATTAAAGACGGTCCAAGAAACTATACATCAGTGGATTTAACAAGAGTTGTAGGGAAAATTAAACTACTGTAAGGAAGTGTGAAAGAACAGCTTGAAAATCAGTTTGATTAAGGATTACCAGCATAGATTCAGGCAGGGGAGGTCATGCTTAACTAACCTGCTGGAGTTCTTTGAAGATATTACTGCCACTGTAGATAAGGGAAATTCAATGGATGTAGTCTACTTGTAAGCCTTTGACAAGGCACCACATCTGAGATTAATGGCTAAGAGAAATCATCATGAAGGGAAAGAAACTGTTGGATGGAAAACTAGTTTAAGTGTAGGCCACAAAGGGAAAAGCTGGACAGAGTTTCTGAGGAGTCAGTGTTAGGCCCTCTGTTGTTCGTCATTATATATGTCTGAATGTAAGTGATGGGGGGAGAATTAGTAGCTTATGCAGGATCTAAAATCATAGCAAGAAGCACAGAGCAATGTGATCATATTTAAAAGGTGTTGTATCATCTAGATAACTTGTCTAGCAAAAATAAACAGAATTTGGCTAGGAAAATATAGAATAATTAATCTAGGAACACAAAACCAAATTGGAACATACTCACTGAATAAAACTATCATCCTATATAATAAGGAAGAAAACAAATTGGGAAATATGGAGGAAATATGCCATCAGCCCAGAGCAAAGCAGCATTTTAAAAGGTCAACAAGATGCAAAGATGTTTTAGAAGACAGAAAACATACCAAAGAAAACAAAAAAATAGTGTTAGTGTACACAAAACAGTAGTTAAAGCATCTCTAGGACACAGCCTACAACATTGCTAATAGTTGTTCAGGGAAAATAATATTTTCATGTTGGGATTCATTGTAGGGAAACAAAGGATATAAGGTCCCAGTAGCTGAACTGTGAAGAATGTTAAAGAAACTCAGGGTTTTTTTACTGTAAACCAGGAAAATATATGATGTTTTTATTATAGAAGGACCCAGGGATTCTAGTCGAAATTAAAGTCCTATTGTGTTAGGCATGCTAATGGAAGACAGCACCTTCCTGTGCCAAGGAGCTTATAATAAAACAGCTTAACTACACAGGCAAGGGGAAAAAAAGATACAAAGGACACAGTAATTTATCCAAAGAAGGTCTGTGCCTGAATTGTGATCTAGGATTCATATTTTATGATTCCCAAGTCAATATTTTATATAATGAGTTACATTATTCCTTTATAGGTATAAGGGTTTTGCTTAATATGAGGTAGAAAACCTAGGTGATTATCTATTTTATACATATATATAAGCTTAGAAATAGAAAATTCTTACGCTGCATTTATTCAGGTCTTAACCTAAGTCACTGATTCCACAGACCTCTGCTTAAATCTAAAGATTAGATTAAATTCTTAAGGAATCTCCATATTCATTCCTAAATATTTGAATTCCAGAGTAAGAAATACATATTAACTTTTTAGGAGAAAATAAATAATTTATATATATAAGTAAGTCCAGTAGGCATTCATTTTTATGGGAGAAAAATGAGATTTAAAAAATTAACAAAAATTTACTGAAATGGCTATTTTTCTATTAAGATGGAGTTAATTTATTCCTGACTTTCTTACGCACTGTGGTCTGCAAGGAAAGAAAAATATTCTCAGAAGATCAGCATTTCCCCCTAGTTATGGAAAGTTTCTTTGCTGTATGACTCAGAGCTTTGAAGTTCATATATTCAATCTTTTCTTTTATACATGTATTACTCTTATAGCCAGGGCTATATCCAAAAAGGGACTTTGCCGCTACAACACTAGGAGCCCTGGTGCCTAAGATCCAAAAATCTGGTCCCAAAAAATGAAAATAGAAGTATGTGTTACGCTTTATTTCTTGTTGGGGAAAACCTAGGCATCTTGGAATAGACTGGTAAATAGGGACCTAGCAAGGTGTTTGTAACAAAAGATACAATACCCCATCTCCCTTCCTTTGTGACCACCTAAGGAACCTGAACATACAGAAGTCTATGGGACCTGACAAGATGCATCCCAGAGTCCTGAGGGAGTTGGCTGACATAGTTGCCAAGACACTCTCCATGATATTTGAAAGGTCATGGCAGTCAGGTGAAGTCCCCAGTGACTGGAAAAAGGGAACCATTGCACCCATTTTTTAAAAAGGGTAGAAAGGAGGACCCTGGGAACCACCGACCTGTCAGCCAGCTCTGTGCCTGGGAAGATCATGGAACAGATACTCCCAGAAGCTAGGCTAAGGCACATGGAGGACAGGAAGGTGATTCGGGACAGCCAGCATGGCTTCATCAAGGGCAAGTCCTGCCTGACCAACCTGCACCTGGGTCAGGGCAACCCCCGGTATCCGTACAGTCTGGGGGAGGAAGAGATTGAGAGCAGCCCTGCTGAGAAGGACTTGAGGGTACTGGTGGATGAAAAGCTGGACATGAGCCGACAATGTGCACTCGCAGCCCAGAAAGCCAACCGTATCCTGGACTGCATCAAAAGAAGCATGGCCAGCAGGTCAAGGGAGGTGATTCTGCCCCTCTGCTCTGCTCTGGTGAGACCCCACCTGGAGTACTGCATCCAGCTCCGGAGCCCTCAGCACAGGAAAGGCATGGAGCTGTTGGAATGTGACCAGAGGAGGGCCACAAAGATGATCAGAGAGCTGGAACACCTCTCCTATGAGGACAGGCTGAGAGCGTTAGGGTTGTTCAGCCTGGAGAAGAGAAGGCTCCAGGGAGACCTTATACTGGCCTTCTACTACTTAAAGGGGGCATATAGGAAACATGGGGAGGGACAAACTTTTTAGTAGGGCCTGTTACGATAGAACAAGGGATAATGATTTTAAACTAAAAGAGGGAAGATTTAGACTTGATAAAGGAAGGATTTTTTTGCAATGAGGGCAGTAAAACATTGGAACATGTTGCCCAGAGAGGTGGTAGATGCTCTATCCCTGGAAACATTCCAGGTCAGGTTGGACGGGGTTCTGAGCAACCTGATCTAGTTGAAGATGTCCCTGCTTATTGCAGCGGGGTTTGAACTAGCTGACTTTTAAAGGTCCCTTCCAACCCAAACTATTCTATGATTCTATGATTCTCTAGGAGAGAAATATTTCACTCAGCCCTGCAAGAAGGAAATCATTCTTTCCTCCTAAACTCCATCTTTCTAGCTATCCTCTTCTCTTCCTAAACCATAAGACAAGCCATTGTCATTTTTATTGTAAAATATAATATGATGAAGATTTATCCAGCTTTCACGCTTTTCAGTGCAATACAGTTACGGATATAGCACCCTCATTGCTTCAATACCTACATCTCTCAGGACAGAGGGAACAGACCAGAGACTGCCTCTGGTAGCACTTCTTTACTAGCCAGACAGGCAATGTTAGCACCCCTGTATAAGGTACACTCAGTGAATATTCCTATACACCAAACCATGAAAAACTCAGTCCAAGCTTGACCATTCTTTGCTCAGGTGGCACATAGTCTCCTGTCTGGTGGTAACTGCAGATCCTACTCCTACACATTCATGTTATTCTTTATATGGTTCAGGCTCAAAATACTCAGGTAAAATTCTCCTGATTTTCCAGTCCGAGCAAGTTTTACTTGGAGTGAACTTTGCAATGGGAACAAGAGTCAGTGAAAACATTGGTGGCTTTGGTTTGGTCATGGTTCTGAACCGACTCATCTACTATAGCGTTTCTAGTCAATATTGAGGAATTTACTGTGCATGGGGGGAGATGCAGTCTGAAGGCAAGGCACTCCCAGGAACTTGGGTCAAGGGCATTTTCTGTGTCTGTCTCCTCCCATGTCAATCCTGATCATCAACACAGGTAGGGACAAGGAACACAGCCTTCCTTTAGGGCTTGTGTCACTTAGATGAAAACAATTCGACTGGTGTGGAGGATTTGGGAGAGAATAATGGTATCCTACTGATCTGGTGGGGTTTCATGGAATGTTTTGGGCTCTAAAACATCCTAGAGGGATTTTTTTACACTTTATACATGTAAGTTACTGGAAAAAGCTCAAACATCATTGAGTTTAGGTGCTTCTAATTTGAGGCAGAAATAGTTTTCAGGGTACTGATTTGGGGACTTCTGTTCCAGTTAAGCCCTAACCTTGTTTTCAGCAAGGGAGGTGCTGCATTGCTGGTTCAGGAGTGGAGGACAGTGGCCATGCATCATGCTGAGCCCAGTGGGGAGGCTGGCACTCAGGGATGCTGATGGAGGCGCTGGGGGGCCAGTGGGGAGGCTGGCAGCTGGGAAGGCTGGTGGAGAGGCTGGCTCCTTGCCTCCCTCTCTGTTATGAGATGCAGAGTCAGAGGGAGGCCTGCAGGTGTGACTGCTGTTAAAGACAAGGATCTGATTCTTATTAGTCCACTTTGGTTTTGACTTTACTGTAGATACGATTGGAGCTTTTGAAATGATCTTTCCATGGCATGAAGAAGTGCATTTTAAATTTTCTGATTAGATAATGAGTAGTCTTTTTCTGAACCAAAAAGAAATCCAGGTTAACATCTTGCAGAACAGTTTTTATGGAACACTGACAGCAAAAGCTGTTTCTTGAAAAGAAGAAAATGAGTACATTTACTTGATGCAGGGTGTTATAGCTGAGTAGAGAAGAGACATACTATTTTCTGTTTACCAGTTCTTTCTCTATGTATTTATTCTGTTAACATTGAAGTCCAGAAAAACATTTCATTTGTTTAGAAATGTCTTGACAATATCACCTGTGGTAGACAGCTTATTAATCATTTGCTGCTTAAAACACACAGGTATAGAGATCTGCCTTAGATATTTATGTAAAAAAAGGCAAAAAATTTTCAGGTCATGCTCCCAAACCATATTTACTTAAAAAAGAAAGTTGATAAATTGTTTACTGTGCCAAGATAGCATAAATTTTAAATCATATTTCAAGTGAAGAGAGATATTGTTTGTGTGACAGCTGCCTTTGGTTTAGCCAGTTAAAATTCTTTCAGAAATAAGCAGCTGAAAACTTTTAAAAGCTTATTATCTTTATTAATTCACTACACCTAGCAAAGTTTTTAAGCTTTTGTAACTGATAAAAGCAAAGATATCACAGATTTGTCTAGGGTCCAGAAGATAATAAAACCTTAAATTAGTTCTGCATGTCAGAATTTCCATAATTTTCAAAACATGATTAATCACTGACAAAGATTTGCTGTGTGTTTTGCATGGCCTACTCCATATACAAATTATGATTTTAGAAATTACTTAAATGATTTCCAAATTGTCTCAACAGTTCCTATTGTTGGGAACAATTCCAACAGCTTCAGACACATTGTATTCACATAAAATGTGGAGCCTTTTGGTTTGAGATTGAAAAAAACACCACCCTAAAAGCTTGAAGTGGAGCTATTGTTTGCTTTCAGAAGTTACTACTATGACCTTATCTATTTTCCCTGATTGATTTTATTACGATACCAGGACTCCACTGGGTATTATTTGACACACTGGGACAGATACCAAACAATCAGGAAGTACAAAAGGTGAGATTCCAGAGGGAAAAGTGTGATTATACAACTTGTTACTTTGTCATACACATTTAAAAGTTCACTTACTGGATAAAAAAGCAAAAACCTTTTGACCACTCTACAGAGAACAGCAACAGTCTCCTATGGAGCTCAGTGGCCAGTGAAGTAAATTTTTAAAGGTAGGATTTAATGGTTATAAAATGTTAATCCATCTGGGTGGCTTAGGAATCAAAATTTATTTTCAAAGTGATTTGGACATTCAGAGTAAGTCCTGTTAAAGGATTCAGGCACTACAATGAGTAGAATCAAAAGACTCTCCCCAGGCACCAGACTCCCTACACTTGTGTAGGGAGTGTTAGATGCCTGAGGACAGAGCCCCAAACAGCAGCAGACTGAATGGGCAGCATCCAACAGACAGCAATTAGAGAATATTTTAGTCCCTCAAAACAGAATCATACATCCTTTTTTTTTTACAAGTCAGCTAGAGAAACCTCTACAGAATCAGGGTGCCTAGATATTTTCTTTACAGAAACCCAGTCAAGGTCACTTTTTAAAGGACTGGTGCCAGAAGAGGAGGTAACAGTACCATGGTCTTTATACAGTTTTGACTAGTTGCAGCGCACTCCAAATGTCATTTCTTTTTGCCAAAAATAGGAGATTTATATCTACACTTCTTATTCACTTAGAAGTTGTTCTAACCATTAATCTTAGACACATGGGTTGTGCTTCCTGCCAAAACATTTCCACTGTGCAGAAAAGAATTCGGGATAACTTGGGTCAGTGAGGCACACCTAGGAGCAGGAAGTTTGGGAACTCATGTGGTAAGGAGTTTTTTATTTTAGCAAACGATTACGGATCTAAATAAAAAAAAAAATCTTGGCAGAAGGACTGATTCTTAGATTTTTCCATACCTAAGTAAGTATCCAGAGTACCAGATTATAGTTTCATCTGACATGTTCTTTCCCAACGAAGGACTGTATGCCATACAGAATTAGACAACTTCAAAAGGAGAGACTGATGATAGGCATTGTGTTTAGGATACCAGTAAGATGAGGAGATGCGAATTTGAATAACTGTGTCAAAGGGCTAATGTCCTGGCTGAATGGTGCTTCAACACCAGCAATACCTAGGTAATCTATGGCATAAAGGGAGAAACTGCCTTTATTTTGTGCACAGTCTGATCTGTTGAAATGCTCTAACAATGCTAACCAGATCAGATCTTTCACGTAACACAGATGGAGAAAGATCTTCTTTCTATATTCTTGCTTATTAGGCTTTGAGGTGGTCAGTACTAAAATGATTTTGAATTTGCCCAGAAGCAGACCAGCATGTACCTGGGGTACTCTCATGTGGAAAACATGGTGCCTAGAGGTGAAGTTGCAGCAGAGTGATCCTTTGCCCTTGTGCTAGTGATTAAGTCCATTTGTGGAGTTACTTTTTTGATACCCTAATAACTTTTACTCAATCTTTAAAAGTTTTATTTCTTTAGATGCTTCATTTGCTAAATACGATTTCTTTTACTACTCTGCATTGTTATTCATTCTATTTTTATGCAACATCAGCATAAGTAGCTACTAAATCAAAATACTGATTTCCTACCACCATTTTCATGGGTGTTAACATTGCAGATTAATGGGCGTAATGGGAAATAATCAGGTCAGTAAACCTCAGTGAACGAATATCATGTATTAACAATGGCCTGCTTGATACACATGAGACTGAGTTAAAAGTTTTTATGAGATCTGCCTCTTCTGCATTATCTTAGGTTTGAGTATATGTATTCTAGGAATGTAAATTATTCACCCTATCTTCACATTTATAATAGAAACTTTCTAGTTTGTAAATTAAAGTTGATAGTATGGTTTTGCAATGTGAATAGTCATAGCACTCCAAGAAACTGCCCATTAGCTAAGCTGAGGCAACTGAATACCTTAGTTCACGCCAAATATGAGCTAAATTCATAAATCAGTACAGATCAGCTTTTCTAAGATTCTCTGAGAGTACACACAGGATAGTGATAACTTGGCTGATGTGGGAGTGATTTGTTATGTTACTGTAACTTAAGCAAGTGTTCATTTCTTAGGTTGCACAACGATCAGGGCATTGTACTTATCCCCTTATCTTCTGCCAAGTGCCATCCATATTTAGTAACAGTATTATTAACGAGAACAACATATCATTATTGCACATGCAGTAACTTAGCTTTTTGTATTTGATTTCTTTGCTGAAGCTATTTAAATGCAGACAGGCAGGTTTCTGTGTGCACAGTGCAGTAGTGCAAGTTGCTTTCACACAGCCTCATGGAAGCCCTGGCATGGGATGTCACGCTCCTATAGCATAACACACAGCAGAGGAATAAAAAGCCTAAGCAAAAATGTAAGATGGCAGCTTTTAAAGCACAACAAGCTATCATATGTTTTTTAGCAGGAATATATTTAAAAACCCTTTGACAAATTCAAGCTCTTTTTTTCTTTCTCCACATTATGATTCTTGGCACCAGTTGCTACACTACCTTATCCTGGAAAGACAACAGTGTCACCACACTGATTCAAGTTTTTTGGAGCACAGCCTTTCTTCTATAAAGAAAAATCATTGACGCTTTCTTCTCAGTTTCCTCCCTCCAGCCAAAGAAACAATGGCCTTGAGGAGTGAGACTCTGATCTGCACCATGAAGATCTGTACACTCACCGCTAATTACTGTATTTGTAATTCCTGACCATACTAGCCTTGCCAAGAAGTGAATTACAGTCTTTTGAGTACGTTCATATCTATAGCTAGCCCTCCAGTTTGCATGGCCAGTAGAAATGGGAGAGATTTAACAAACACTGTAAGCGCACAGTGCTATCTGATTGTCTTGTATGCTTCTCTTGTATTAACCCTTCAATCACTCTGACAAGTACATTTGAACCGAGGGAGGAAGATGATTTTGACAGTTTTGCATAGAACAATGATGTAGAAAATCTAAGACTGCCAGAAAGAAAAGCAGCACATAGTAATGATGCTCTAGGTTTATAGCATCTCTTAAAAGAAACGAGAGATTAACATGTCTTTTTTTGTTCATTGTTCTGAATACATTACCAGGCTGCTGTTGATTTTTCTGCATTTATAATAAGTGCAATAATTGTTGCCCTAACTGTTGTTACTGTGCTAGAGTTTATGCTAGGTGGACTCTTTGGAAGTAGCTCTTTAATTGAAGAATTGCTTCATTGTGATTTTATTTTATATTCTTTTTAGCAGCACTGATCATAAGGAATTCAGTTGGTATTCATTGTAATAGCACTGATCATAAAGAATTAATTTGCTATTCATATGGATGTCACAGGTGTTTCTGTAGGACTTATGCTAACTGCAATTTTAGGATCCTTTAATGGATACTTACACAAAGATTGGTTTTGAAAGGATCTCCTACCACTTCCCAGCTGACTGATTTAGCTTTGGCTATATGGAAGTAGAGTTCAAAATATGTTGGGGGTTGTACACTAAGCTCTTTAACAAGAATAGGTTTCATTTTACATGACATTTTCTAGTACCCAGATTCTGAATCCTGTATGTTTAGCAATTGATCAGCCATAGAGCTTCCTAGAGGAGAGATCCATTTTCAGACATAGTCTTCACGCTTTTGCTGAGACTCAACAGTTACAAATATTTTTGGCATCACTTGCAATGACAGAACAGGATACTTACAAGAAAATGTGAGGCTAAATTGTGCAAAAGGGAAAAAAGGTATATTTCTGACTAATGGTGATTCAGAATGTACTAAAATTGTGTAGATTAAACACATTTATAATCAGACTATTAACAAAAAGATTCACAACTGCATTAATAAGTCATATTTCATTATCCTAACACAAAAGATACCTGGTATGAGACATTAATATGTGTAATAAAGTCTTCTGCACATGTATTATGAACAGCAGTGCTTTTAATATTAAAAGTGAATCCATACGGGTTATTTGACATGTAAAATATTAACTTTTATAGCAAGAATGCAAATGAGAGTTTGAGCACTAATTATAGCTGCAGATCCCACTCAGGAATGAGGCTCTGTGTGACTAATGATTTCGGCAAAATGAAGGAATGGCCTGCTTCTCTCAAGAGGCAGCATATCTTAGCTCCCTCTCCTCTCTCTGTAACCCTTCGAAATTCTCAGCATGTCTCAGTTCAGTAGCTAATGTCTATGTTGCTTCCAGGGACTGGCTTCCAAAGACAGGCCACCAGCTTCATGTTTTTATAGCTAGTTTTATATAACTGTCTCTATAAAGAAGGAAAGGTTATTTCATATTTATCCAGAACTGTGTAATTGTAGGAGATATTTTGCAAAAGATTATTTTCATTGGCTGTTCTCAATATCTTATTTCTATTTCTTCCATTAACGAGACAAAATTGTTGGGTTTTTGGTATAAGGTGGTGTAATTACTCTACCATGAATCTTTCACAATATGTTTCCTCCATCATTTTTTTCCACAGAATAGGATGTTCTTTTTTTTTTTTTTAATAAATCTAGCTTTTATCATTATTATTTGTTTTCCCCGTGCAATCCTCTGAAAAACATATCCATCTGAGAAGACTGTGATGACTCCTACCCAAGTCTGTCATTGTTATTCCTGAAATGGCCAGAGGGGACACTGGAAAGCAAAATGGAACTGTTACCTGGGAGAAAACTGTTCTTACTTGATCTATGTGCTGCTTTTCTCTATGCACAGGTGCCAGGCTGTACTCAGCTGAAATAACTTCTAATGTGTTCATCTTTTTCTCAATTTTACTATCCTTTATTGCAGGAAAGTTTAGATAAAGCATGCCTAAGAATTATGCTGTTAGAAATAGGATGACAAAACAATTATCGAATAGTACCATAGGTGTTTTAAGCTATCATATAATTATCTTTTAATAATAACACACACATACAACTAAAACTATAAAATTATTAATATTGTGATTTATTGCCAATCTGTAGCAGAAAGGAATTAGTTTTACTGAAATTTAATGAAGGAAATTTTAACCCAAGTTTCTCTGATCTAGTAATAAATTCTCCTTGTTTCAATGCTGCTAGTCTCTAAAGTTAAGCAATGTCTTATGCAAACATGTAGGACAGCAGGCTTGCAGATGTTCAGAAAAGGGCACAACTGTGGATATAGTGCAAATTTCAAAGGATATTGAATTTGTAATACTCCTGCTTAATCAGATATAAGTGAGGAAGTGTTATAGCTACGTGAGTGACTCCTTCAGTATTTCTGAGGTGCCTGTTTTATCTGTGAGGATGGGACAAGAGAAGAGGACAGTCAAAATACTGTCTTAATTCAGTTACTCTGGTAAAGATGAGTAGCTTTTGAAATGTGAACCTCATTTCTTAGCAGTGTCTTGCAGTACATTGTTGGAAACACTCTTGTGATGTGTAAAACAACTAGCATGAGGAGTTCTTTATGAACAAATTACTAAACCACCTTCCAGGCTGTCTTAATAAATCACTGCAAGGCTCATTAGTGTAATTTTCTAGACTTCATCAAAGTGTGTCTACTACAGCTGCACAAATACACGTGGCAATTTCACAACCAATAATGGTTTTGGCAAACAACTGAAGTCTGACTGGGTGTATACAATTTGGCTAGATAATTAGATTTTTTGCTTCTAATATAATTTTCCTAATTTACCTCGTTTCTATTTTTTACCTGTTGCATTAAGCACCTTAAAAATTAAAACTAGGGAATGGATTGTTTCATTGAAATGAAATTTTATGCCTCTAAAATATTAGTTAATTCATTTATGTGTTATCGAAGTCAGTAGATTACCTTTTGCTGTATTAGTGTTATTGCTCTGAGGTGAGATAATCCTAATTCCACTAAAATAGATGGTCAAAACCTTTCTCTTTTTCCTTTCACTGAAAGTAAGGTTAGGAACAGGTGAAAGGAATTTAACCAGGTTTTTGTTTCCCTTTCCCTCAAATAATTAGGTTTTCATATACTGCTAAGCATATGACAGGTCTGGCAGTAACATTCAATATTCAATATTCAATATTCAATATTCAATATTCGATATTCGATATTCAATATTCAATATTCAATATTCAATCTCAATGATATTAACATATTCAAAATAATATTCAATAGTATTCAATGTTTGTGTAACACGTGATGATATACAAATCTGAAAACTAGTACTGAGTTTGTTATCTAAACAACCACAAAACGACCAGAAAGATTGAAACCTTGGAGTTCAGGAGGGCTAACTTTGATCTCCTCAAGAAAGTGCTTGGAGAAATCCCATGGGTGAGGGCTGTAGAGGGTAGCGGGGCTCAAGAGAGCTGGCTGATGTTTAAGCATCACTTCTTCCAAGCTCAGGATTGGTGCATCCCAAAGAGCAAGAAATCAGGCAAGGGAAGCAGGAGACCTGCACGGCTGAGCAGGGAGCTTCTGAAAAAGCTCAGGTGCAAGAAGGGAGTTTACAGTATGCGGAAGAAGGGGCTGACTGCTTGGGATGAGTATAAGGTGGCTGTCAGGGTATACAGGGATGAAACGAGGAAAGCCAAGGCAGCCTTGGAATTGAACCTGGTGAGGGATGTCAAGGCCAATAGGAAGGGTTTCTTTAAGTATATAGGAGGCAAAAGAAAAACCAGGGAAAATGTGGGCCCACTGTTGAATGAGACAGGTGCCATGGTGACAGATGATGCAGAGAAGGCGGAGTTGCTGAATGCCTTCTTCGCTTCTGTCTTCACTGCTCAGGCCAGCTCTCGGGAGTCCCAGGCTTTGTGAGTAACAGAGAAAGTCTGAAGGAAGCAAGACCTTCCCTTGGTTGAAGAAGAGCAAGTTAGAGAGCAATTAAGTAAACTGGATACCCACAAGTCCACAGGGCCTGATGGGATGCACCCACGAGAGCTGAGGGAGCTGGCGGAAGTCATTGCTGGGCCACTCTGCATCATCTTTGAAAGGACCTGGAGAACAGGGGAGGTGCCTGAGGACTGGAGGAAAGCCAATGTCACTCCAGTCTTCAAAAGGGGCAAGAAGGATGACCCAGGAAGCTACAGGCCAGTCAGCCTCACCTCCATGCCTGGAAAGATGATGGAACAGCTCGTTCTGGGCGTCATCTCCAAGCATCTGGAGGGAAAGAAGGTTATCAAAAGTAGTCAACATGGATTCACCAAGGAGAAGTCATGTCTGACTAATCTGATAGCCTTCTACGATGGCGTGACTGGATGGGTGGATGAGGGGAGGGCAGTGGATGTTGTCTACCTTGACTTCAGCAAGGCTTTCGACACTGTCTCCCACATCATCCTCACAGGCAAGCTTAGGAAGCGTGGGTTAGATGAATGGACAGTGGGGTGGATGGAACAGTGGCTGACAGGTAGAGCTCAGAGGGTTGTGGTTAGTGGTGCAGAGTCTAGTTGGAGGTCAGTAACAAGTGGAGTCCCTCAGGCGTCCGTCCTGGGTCCAGTCCTGTTCAATACATTCATCAATGACCTGGATGAAGGGATAGAGTGTACCATCAGCAAGTTTGCTGATGACACAAAACTGAGAGGGGTGGCTGACACACCGGAAGGCTGTGCCACCATACAGCATGACCTGGACAGGCTGGAGAATTGGGCAGGGAGGAACCTTATGAAATTCAACAAGGGCAAGTGTAGGGTACTGCACCTGAGGAGGAATAACCCCATGCATCAGTACAGGTTGGGGGCTGACCTCCTGGAGAGCAGCTCTGTGGAAAGGGACCTGGGAGTCCTGGTGGACAACAGGATGACCATGAGCCAGCAATGTGCCCTGGTGGCCAAGAAGGCCAATGGCATCCTGGGGTGCATCAAGAGGAGTGTGGCCAGCAGGTCGAGGGAGGTCATCCTCCCCCTCTACTCTGCCCTGGTGAGACCGCATCTGGAGTATTGTGTCCAGTTCTGTGCTCCCCAGTTCAAGAAGGATGGGGAACTGCTGGAGAGGGTCCAGCAAAGGGCTACTAAGACGATTAGGGGTTTGGAGAATCTTTCTTATGAGGAAAGGCTGAGGCAATTGGGTCTTTTTAGTCTAGAGAAAAGAAGACTGAGTGGGGATCTAATAAATTCTTATAAATTTTTAAAGGGAGGGTGCCAGGTAGATGGGAACAGTTCTTTTTTTCAGTGGTGTCCAGTGATAGAACAAGAGGTAATGGGCACAAACTTGAACATAGGAAGTTCCATCTAAACATGAGGAGGAACTTCTTTCCTTTGAGGGTGGCAGAGCTCTGGAACAGGCTGCCCAGAGAGGTTGTGGAATCTCCCACTCTGGAGATACTCAAAACCCGCCTGGACGCCGTCCTGTGCAACCTGATGTAGGTGTCCCTGCTGTGGCAGGGGGGTTGGACTAGATGATCTCCAGAGGTCTCTTCCAACCCTGACCATTCTGTGATTCTGTGATATCAAGTGGCAAGTCTGCATGTATGATTGTTTTGTTAATACAAGTCCAGTTCCTAGGGACGAGGATCTGCAAACTGATTTTGAGTATACAGATCAAATCTAGCGTAAATGTCCTATGTCTGAAAGACCGCACAAGATAAGCAAGCTTGTCATTTAAATATGAACACATATACTTAGTATTTATGTGGATTCAATATTTCTATATGAATTGCAAAATTCATTACCATACTGAAACTTTATTAAATTGATATTCAGGGCTTGAATTATAAGAATGGGTAGGTTGGAGATATCTGACATTGTTTCACAAGTAAGAAATGCATTTTTCCTCAGAATGGAGTGAGCAAGTACACTGAACTTTGATACCATTAAACCGTGCAATATTCTGTAGCCTATAAATAGTTAAGGTGTATGCTTCAATCTGTACGCATCATCTGCTCACTTACAGTGGGTCAAGTAATTTAGAAACATAACCCAGAGAAATTTAACTCAGAGACCTACTTTCCAGTGGGAGACTTCTTTTGTTTTATAAACAGGCACATCAGTTACTGTGTGATAGATCCTGACACTGCCAGAAAACCTGTTTATTTGCTTCTAACTAAAAAGCATACAAATGCACATAGGCAATGTTAAATAGAAGCATACACAGCAGCACAATATAAGCCTATACACAGCAACACTCATAATATTTCTGTAAAACTTTTGCTTTTGCCTCAGATCACTTCCTCTCACTTCACTTTCTACCAGTAGCATTGTTGGTTGTAGTAGATCTATACAAATAAATTGTAAACTAGCATGCAATATAGCCCCTTCTCTTCATTGTCCTTTTTTAAGCATCTTTCAGAATCAAACACACGAATGTCTACGAAACAATTTCTAGTGATTCTTGGAGATTGCTCCTTTCCACACCTGCAGGCCTCAAAAGCTGTGTCAATCACTTTTCCTGACTTTTTCCACTTGCTCTTGATTGTGAGTCTACTTTTCAATAGAGTTTGAGTATTACACTAAAGATCTGTGTATTGGTACTGCAGCTTTACTTTTGATCTTTCTGTTCTTTCTTCCAGCGGTTACATATTCACAGGAAGGTTGTAAATATGCCTTCTCATTTGTGGGTGGTATCAGCATGCCTGTGTATTTCTGATGGGGTATTGTCAGAATGCCAGATCTTTGCCCAGCTGTGGGTTGAATTGGCAATTTCTTAGGAGCATGAGCGATATGAATAAAATGAAGTATATTACAGCTGTCCTCATCTTAATACAGAGGAATAATCAGCAAAACTTGCAGCAGGTCCCAGCATGTGATATCTCTGATCAAGACTGAGTATCACACGCTGAGATGCGAGATAGGCTGCATCTTCTTATTAGTAATAAGCTTAGCTTCAAACTGAATCAAGGACTATCTGATCTTGCATTTATGGAAAGCAGAACAGGGAGTCGGGAGACTAGAACACCATTCTCCATCCAGTCATAGGCTTCTTGTCTGTGAAGTCCTGTTGGACAGCGCATTGAGATTTACACCACTGAGATTTACATCTCAGATTTTGGATGACCTATTTGAGATTTTGCTGTCCTGACTTCCAGAGGCACAGGGCACCATTTCAGCAATAAAATACCAAAGTCTGAAAACAAAGCCTAGCTGTCTCAGGCCAGACATCTGTGAATGAAAGCAGGAAAACAGTGGCCATTTAAAGCAAAGATGTTAGCCTTATTCATCAGTTTCTTCACCCACAAAAAAAAAAAAAAGAAGATATGCTTCTGTTTTCTGCAAGGATGTGGTTAAATCATATTCCTGTATCTTTATTTTATTACTTGTATCATTAGTGCTATGGAAGATTTATAGCCATTTAAAAATTGGGGTGGCACCTGCTAGTAACACTTACATGAAGGGTGTTGCTAATTTTGCAGTATTTCTTTTACACCTATTTTTGTGATCAGTTACATGAGTCAGGTAGATGATACAAGGAAACACTGAGCAACAACAGACCAAAACAGTGATGTTGATAAAGGTAGCTAAGCCTTACTGGTTATCTCCAAGGAAAATACATACCGCAGCAATGTTGACAAGCATGACTTTTCTTCATACCAGACCTAAAATCACAGAAAGGAAAAAACACATGAGATGTAAAGTAACTAACTGTGATTTTGACAGCCAAGTAACAGTTTAGAAAGTTCAGTCCCAAAACAGAAAAAAAACAGAAAGGAATTTGAAAGCATGTAAATAGTGTTATCTGCCATGTGAGAAATGCAGGTAATGTATCTATAAATAAGCAAAGCTTTAATTTGTCTTTGTAGCAGTGTTTTTCCTCAAAGACACCAAAGGTTCTGACACTTCAGCAGATGGAAAGGGCTTGGCTAGAAACAGACATTCAGACTCCTTGAATGAGAACAGGATTTTGCTGTTTATTATGTTTCCTAGAAATGATGTTCAGAACAATGTAATCTGGAAGTATTTTGAAGTGACTCTTCCACAGCTGTGTTAGCTGATAGTATAGGACAGATGGTGCAACAGAGGCCAGCATACAAGGAGCTTACTTCTTTCACAACTTTATTAGCTAAGGGCTTTGAAAAGAAACAGTGATGATGATATAAATCAGTGCAATCTTGTAGAATAGGTAAACAAAATGGGACAGGCTTTCTACCCCTGGCTAGGTACCACCTTTGAGTTGCTGTGGCAGGGAAGGGAGAAGGAAGAAGAAGGGAGAAATCTTCTTAGTCAAATGTTTCTTCAGCACCCGCGTCTATTGAGTTTCATGCTGGGTAAGCTAATTGCTGTGGCTAGCATTGCCTATCAACTTCCCTCAGGTGCTTGTGCAAAGAAAGGGGCAGGTCAACTTCCAGTTTTTTGGTGTCAAAATTGTGCGCACAAACTGAGTCATCAGCTACTTGCTTTGTTAACACACTCTTGTGTAGAAGTTAAAATAAAATCCTTACCGTAATACCTACTGCAAGTAGCTAAAACAAAAGGGTAAGTTGTCAAGCTGATAAAGTACTGCCACCCTAATCAGACAAATAAGTCGTTAGACCTCTGAAAGACACGATATATCATGAATAGGGATATTTAAAATTAGGTTATATAGGGATATTTAAAATTAGGTTATATTGAATTACTTTTTAATTTCTATTTGCATTTTAATGAAGATTGAGCTTAATGAGATAAATAGCAGAGAGATTTCTGTATCAAAAATACTCTTGAATTCTCTGTGTGTCAAGGATTAGATTTTCAGAGGTTTGGGGTACCTGAAATAAGATAAGTGTTTTAAACAATTAATTAGGCATTTATCTACCTTGGGTCTTCCCTTTGAATCTAAAAAGAATTTGAAAAGTCCTAGTCTGCTTGCATCCTCCTGGGCCTAAATGCCTTCAGGAAATTACCCAGTGGGATTTCTAGAAGTGCTGAATGCAGGCAATAGAATTGAAAATCAAGGGGAAACATGATCAGGCTTTAACAATTCCAAAGACCAGGTCCTCAGTATATGAACATTGTTAATATTACATAACATTGCATACTGCATAAGAAAAGACTGGGTTTTTTTTCTTTTTTTTCAAAATGGCAAGAATTCTAAACACCTTTATTGCTGCTGGAGTTCTTATCTTAGCACAACAGGTCTATATAACAAACTACATATTTTAAATGGCTCAAAACTAATGAACTTCTTTAAGATGCTTCTTTTTGATTAAAGCATGATTAATTTGTCTTTATTTATTTAGCACGCAGTGAACAGATGAATGTACTATACGGTGACTAGAACGCCACTGAAGGAACAGTAGCGTAAATACATTTCTAAATGTTAACATATGTCTACGTACATTATGTTCAAGTTCAGTTGGACTGTGGCCCTTGGTACTTTTGGGAACATGCTTGTGTTGCACCTTCTCTTTCCTTTTATGGATTTTTAACAACATGCTCATTGTACATCAATAATCCTTCAAAAACTCATTGTACCTTAATCGTGCTTTAAAACAGGACATTTTCTACTACAGGCTGCTTCTTGACATGGTCAGGCTGCCTATGCTGTAATGGATTTGTACCAAATTTCCCATTTGGCTGATCTGATAAATCTTACCCACATACTGTTCAAAAGTCATTCAAGCACTGAGCATATTGCAGACAAGCGGTGCCATTCAGTGTCAGCTTCTCAGGTATTAAACAGCTTTAGAGGGAGGCAGGCTACAATAAGCTGGACTCTACAAATTTCCTGGGACAAGGAAACAGATTTTCGTTCATTTTGTAGTCACTGCCTACAATTATTCATAGATTCATAGAATGGTTTGGGTTGGAAGGGACCTTAAAGATCACCTAGTTCCACGCCCCTGCCCTGGGCAGGGACACCTCCCACCAGACCAGGTTGCTCCAAGCCCCGTCCAACCTGGCCTTGAACACCTCCAGGGTTGGGGCAGCCACAGCTTCTCTGGGCAAAAGAGCAATTGTTTTTAGTTACTAATTAAAACATTTAGTACAGGTCTATACTGAAAAATCTGAGTATCTCCAGTACTGATCCTGCTCTCATTTTGCAGATGCCAATTTAATTCCTGTTATTCCTGTAACATTAGGTCTTTCCCTGGCAGAGCTGTTGGCTAGCGTCTTCTCCAAGTACAGGCAGATTGCTTATTGTTAAAAAGCAAACCAAAACAGAAACAACAAAAAATGTTCTACGCCAGGTCTTCTAACATAGCTAATCCAATGGGAGGTAAACTAAAAGGTGGGAGCTGATCTTCTACATCAATTCTTAATGTAAGCATAACTTAAGACGTTAAACCTCATCACATTTTAGCAAAAAAGGTTTGACAAAGGGTCTGTCCCCATAATCAAAAGTAGTTAATTGAAGTGTTTGAATAAATGTTACTTAAATCTTACCATGCTTATAAATTCTGAAACAAAAAGATTATCCTGTATTCAAATCTAACCTGTAGTTATGCAAACTTATAGTCTCCTAATCTAAATAAAACCACTAGTGGCATTTTTCTACTTAGAGCTTCTGGAGTGACTCACCTGTAGAACAGAATTTTCGTATTTTTCAGGAAGGTGGAAGGATTACAAATATAAATTAATTATCCTCTCCTTTCTGTTCTGCATAGCAGGCATACACTCAGTGAGATACAACAGCAGACTTCCTGTAACGCTTCAACATAGTTCCGATGCTTACTGACTTCCTAAAGCATAACAGGGTCTGCTTAGTGAATGACAAAATTAACTTCCGAAGAAATCTTCCCAAAGCAGCAGTTTTTTAAAAATGAATATTCTCAGGATGCATTTTAACACAGTTATAAATCACATTGTTGGATTAATATGACAATAATCAATGTTAATGGCCAGTTGTTTTGTTATAAATGGGTTTCTTCCATTAAATAAATGACTTTTCTTATGCTCCTAAGTTAATTAGAACATAGGGTATGGCTGTATCTGTTTTTTAATTTTGTTCAATATTTATTGGTTAATTATACTAATGAAGTGTTATTATTTTGTTTTGTTTTGTCTGGGTGTTTCGAGAATGAACTGGTCGCTGAGACTTGTTTTTGTTTATTCCAGCTCTGGTATTGCATAACCTTGCCAGTGTGCTTTGTCTGTCAATAGGGCTCCTCATCCTGCATTTGCAGAGGTCATGCATTATAGCTGCAAAGGTGAAATCTCTCCTTATTTTGGTGATGGTATTGACTTGCTTTTCAAAGCAGTTTACCTTTCAGTGACACTGCATTTATTTAGCATATTCTACAAAATAAAAACACCCTTAAAAAAACAACAAAGAAAGAGGGAAACGTCTTCTTTGGCACAAATAAAAATGTACTTGCTAACTAGACGGGGTTAAAAACTGTAATCAGTATACCAGTCAGATTGGTAGACCGGCACCTTAATGTTTGCTGAACATACACTAGGCATATTTGCCAGCTTTTTTAGATTGCAGGCAGTTAAATCCTGTTTACATGAACTTCTGCATTAACTTAAACCGTAAGTGCCAATGCACAAGCTTACTAAACCAGCTTATAAAAACTGATGCTGATATTATAATATTTCGAGCTTAATATTGGAAGCAAGTTCTCACTGGAGCAATGCTGTTCTGGCTCAGCTGAGCTATGCACATCACTCTGGAAAGCAATATCCAGTTGTTCAGCCTCCTAGGAGACATCTAAGTAGATGGCTTAGTAAACTTGATCTAATCAAAACAAAAGGTGTTCTAAGGCAGCCAAATGTAAAATTACTCATCAGGAACAAGGAAAGAAAACTATAGTTCCTGAATGGAGAACTGACAGTTAATAGTTACTTTGTGTCTCTGATTCCAATTTTTTTATATGCCTTTACTAAGACTGGGTGAAGTCAGGGTGGGAATTGCTCCTTTCTTCGGGGAGCTACTGAGCTCAGTCAGGGAAAGAAGCTTGTAGGGTTCAAGAGGTGCAAGGGAGTCTGCCTGGAGGTGGGATACTGCAGCTCAGAGAAAAACTGAGAAACTGTGGTGAGGGACAGAGAGCAGATACCAGGTCTCCAAGATGATGGAAGAAATTCCCTGCAACCATAGAGGAGTGAGATGAGTCACGTGCAATTTGCAAGGTCAGTGAGTTGAGTAAAACCAAGTCTGGATGCCAGGACCGGTCTGCAAAGGAGCAGAGCAGAAGAGCTGTTTATAAACTCCCTTTATGGTTATTCTACTTTGAGTTTCTTATGCTTAAAAAATTAGGGATCCTAGTTTATGTTATTTTAAAGTCTCACTTTTTTCAGTTTAAAAGCCTCTTGGTCTTCTTTGGGGAGTTCACTGTAGGAAAAGGTCAAGTAAGATCCAGTTCAAAGCTCTTGCTTATTCTGGATCCCATTGCACAGACAGTTAACTGAAAAGCAGTGCCTGAAATCTGCTGCAAAGACAAACAGGCTGCCAGTACACCAGTGCCATTGACCACAACTACAGGATTGGTTTGCTGAGGGGTAGTGAATCGGAATAGGGAAATAATTTTCCCATGTGTGGTATTGAAGAGGAACAGTACTGGAATAATAAATACACTTTGGATATTAATTTTAGAGAATATATATAAAATTAGTAGAATGTAATAGAAAATAGCAACAAAACCTTTCTGAAGAAAATATCCGTGTGACAAAGTTAATGACCTTTGCTCATGTATTATCGTAAAGAATTATTGATGTCTTCCATGGCATCATATGCCATGCTAAATGTCTCTTTAGCCTAAAAGAGAAAGGCACAATGAGAACTAGTGTCTGAAAGCTGAAGCCAAGCAAAAAAAATTAAAAATTAGGGCTACATTTTTAACTCTATGGTGATTAATCATGGGATCAAACTACCTAGAGTATTATTTGAGTCCCCGTTTCTTATATTTCAGATAAAAAATAGTGTCTTTCTGAAAAATAATATTTAGAAAACTCAAGATCTTAAACAATAGCTGAACTCATACTATTTGATTTATTAAGGAAAAAAAGAGTAGAATGAAGTGAAGTATAATAATGATACGTAGCAGGACAGACTACAGAATCTCAGAGCCCTGACTGCTTCCAAAATCTAGAATCTTTAGGAATCCAATTACTATAAAACACAAAATGCTACCCTTGCTGCCCAGATTGTCTCGGAGCCTTTGTAGATATTCAAGGTCAAGAGGATACAAAAATCTCTTTGTATGTTGTTTTATAGTTTATAGCCATACGTTCATTATCTTCACATGAAAGAAAGAAGCTTTGTATCATTATTAGTAGATGTTTTCCTGTAAACTCAACCCCTACATATAGGCTACAGGCAAACCAGAAAATGCAAAGGTCTTAACTGCAGCACTAACCAGGTTAATCCCCGATACACAAAATTCCCTGTATCCCCACGTTGTAATGGTCCCACCCATGGTCTCCTCTGGTGAAGAATAAAATCACACTAAGCACAAGTGTAATATGGAAGAAATTATTCTGATTTGCATGGGGATTTGTATCCACATACCTTGCTCCTGTATGTTTCATTATCAGGGGATGGAGATTTTCATATTCTTCCCAGGAATCTCCACAGAGTAGTGAGAGATGTGGTGCTGTATACGTTGCACACAAAAAAAAATTCTTCATGACTAGCTTCCTGCATTACCACTTATAGTGAATAAGTGTGTAAACAAAATTGCTGAATCAATGCTACAGGTAGAGGATATCAGTGGTTTTATTTTGTCTTTCCTTTTACTTGTGATGAACAAGGACTTAAAGGTTAGATTAATTTTCCTTTGTTTCACTTTGCATTTAACTTGGGCTAGATTAGCAGAAGATCTTAAGATGAGAAGTTCCAAGAAGGTTTGGAAATAGAATACATCACAGAGCTTGAGACAAATTAATGCAAATAGCTGGAATTTGAAATCTCTGCTTGAGAATCTGCCAGTCATTTTATAGAAATGAACGTAAAACCTCAGTTTTGCTCTGAAGTTTCACTAGCAAAGTTACATTTCCAACTCTTTTCATATTAATTTTAGTTCAGACTTGGAAAAAGGACAATGCTATTCTTAAATCTTTTCTGTGCTGAGTGGGGTTCTTCAGAAAATGCTTTTAATAATTAAATGTGAAATAGCCCATTTCCACACCAATGCACTTGGAAAGGTAAAATACTGGTTAATACAGCTGTGTTGCTCTCTGAATCAAGTAGTTAAACATATCTTTTAGAATTATTTATCACTTAACAACTCGCATGACACTGGGAAGAGAGATACTGAAAAAAGCCTTTCTCCTAGATTGAATAGTCTCATCTCACAAGCTCTCCGAATACAGAAGTTTAAAGATAGAATGAAAATGTTCTGTGAAGAATGATGACAGGATCAGCTCATAAAGTTTAAAAAAATCATGCTGCAAATCTTAGTCATGTAGTGTCTCAGTGCATTCCACAAGTGAGTAAAAGTGATTTTTGAAGAAAATATAGGCTCAGGACTTTTGTTTGAAGAGTAAGACTGGGCAAGGGGACATGGATAACTGTGCAGCTTTCTATTTTTCAAAGCAATGTTATCATAAGAGGAGAGTCTGAATGTGGAAATATGAAAATGAGCATCTGTTGTTATGAGAAATGTCAGACATAGAAGTTTAAAATATCTGATTTACCTAGATTTTTCTCCTTTCCTCTTGGGGAAAAAAAAAAAAAAAGAAAGAAGATAATAGCTATCTCCTTACCTAGTATTTCTAAGATTTCAAATTTTATAGACTGTCTGCCTTCAGGGCTTGAGGAGTCTTTGTGTTAAGAATCCACCTGATAATAATGTTTCACTGGGAATATAATAATTCTCTTTTGCTAGAGGCACCTGGCAAAGAAACTTCCTAAGTCAACGTAAAAGTCTCTTTTTTTATTAGCTGGAATTTACTTCTAGTTCTTCATCTTTCACTTTCTGCCCCTGATTAGCTGCAGGAACTGAAAAGGAATATGTGCATGAAAGTTCACAATAAAATATGTCAAATGTTTTTTCTCCACTTACAGATTCCATTCTACTAAAATATTCCTTTTCCACACTTCTCAGCAAATGTGGAAATTGTAAGGTGGGCAGGGGTTATGTGTCTTTTCCACTCAACCAGGACAGAATGATAGGAGCTGGAAATGCCAATAATTTGTCTTCAGTGGTATTGGAAATCGTGATTTTGGAAGATGACATGATCTTTTCTGCTCCTTAAAATTATGACAAGAAATGAAATCAATAGTGCCACCTACCCATCGTCTCTGATGAAAGATAATGTCTTCTCTTTTCTTACTATGTACATGGCATTACATACATGGATGCTACAGACCATGGATTCACTGGCTGCTAAGAAGTAGAACACACACATATACACAAAATGTCCTATCTGTATCACTTATTCCTGCTTATTGATCATAGGATCTAAGTGCTCAGGTTTTCAGTGTAACTTGGTCACTTTTAGTAAACAGGAAAATAGTAATGCACCTATGTAACACATGGGAGAAGAGACCTAGATGAACTAACCACAAGGCTGCCTATAAAAGCGCTCCTCGCTGTCGGTGTTGTGAGGCGTGCTCCCACCCAGCCCATGACAAGGGAAGAGCTCTCTGTGAGGGGGTGGCACAGCTCCTGCTCCACATCCTCCAGTTCTGTGCAGGCATAAACTCACGTTTCGTGGGGGAGCAGCAGCATCAATCAGCAGCTTTGATTATAATGAGTAATGGAAAAGCAGGCCCTGGCAGAAGAATTTTGAAGATATCATTAGCCCCTCAGTGGTAGACTTGGGCCTTTGCCCAAGAGTACAACTCGGTATCAGAGGAGGAAATTTAATCTGGTTTTGCATTTTTACATAACATCCTAATCATTTTAATATCTTTCTTCTCTTCAAAGAAAAAGAGCAAACAACTAAAACAAAAAACAACCCCGGTCATTTCCAACATTTAGAGTTAACAAACCACTCCCAGTAACTATTCATCAGCTTCAACTGAATATTAAATTCAGGTTGTAACACCAGGTTTTGTCCATAAGATTCCTCTTCTCTCTGCTCTGCCCTGCTCTACTCCTCTGAAATTCATAGCAGTGCCCATCAGGCCAGAAGCTGGGATTCAGATGTAGGCTTCAAACATAATAGTAAGCTTAGCCATTTCTTATGCAAAGGTAGCCTGTTACTTTTTCTTGAGAGACAGATGACAGATCAGAAATAAAGAGCATCCTTATGCTAAAAGATGGTTACAGATTAAAACCTAAGAAGATTTTTTTTCAAATGAAGATGTTGAATAAGAAACCAGTGCGGTGAGACAGTAACATTCACCGTGACTTACCATATAAGTCTTAAAAGTGAAAAAGTATTTTAATGTAAAAGCATTAGAACATCAGTCACCTCAAAGATCAAATTAGCAGCTACATCCTTGAGCACTTTTCAGCTTATTCACACTTATTTCAGGGATTTTTGATAATACTTATATTTCTCAGGCATCTTTTTATAAAACTGTAGACCACTTATTCTTGCTAATGTGTGTGTTGGCTCCATACCACCTCAACTGGCTGAAAGTCTATTCTCAAAAACTCAAAGAATTTCTTTATGGTGACTACTTGAAATTATACTCCCTTTATGATACTTTATTACAGATTGGGTGTTTTTAAAAAATGTTTGATAAAATATAGCCATGGTCTCATGCAGAAGGAACTAAACTTTGTTTTGTTTGTGTGTATTGTACCTATAGGTCTATGTAAGTCAAGCGATGAGTATCTGATCCTGTGAAAAGTCTGGAACATGTAACCAGCATTATATCTTCTTTGACTGTGAAAGTGGAAGGAACAATGATTTACAAATTGATTTATTTATGTACGTGAACACACACACTTATGAACATGCTTCTTTGGTATCCTGATGCTGCTTTGCAGGGCATAAATTACTTACAATACATTGCAAAATTAGCTATAGAAAAAGCACAAAAATATGTCTCTGACTCCACATGAATTATGGCAATAGTAATAATAATAATACTCTAGATGTATATAATGGCTATGACTCATAAGGACTGAGACTGTGCGTTAATATGCATTTTTGAGGCACTCATCAAAGTTGGTTGTATTGCTGAAGGGAGCCTTTGGGTGCCACTGTAATAAGTATTCAACCCTAACTAAGAATATGCAGGTTTTTTACTGTCACCCTCCTGTGGTTTTGCCAGGGGAGAGCTGTTTTACTTGCAGCTCAGGCTGCTTGTAAGATGAAGACTGATCAGGAAACAAGCTAATTCAGCACATCCATTAGGCACTGCAGCCCTGTCTTCTTTTCAGAGCAGTCCTGTCAGGGTGGCTTTGGCTAAGCTGGTCATCAGTTGTAAGTCTACTGAATCTCCCATCTCTTCCCCTCAACAAGCAAGTCTTCCAGGCTTGATATCCAAACACTAGTAAAAACTGAAACTACAAAGTCACAACTGTAAATGTAGATAAGTAAAAATATGTATTACTGACATTTAATACAGAGGTAAAAAACCAAGGCCCAAATTACATTAAAACAAGTAGTTTGCTTCAGTTGCATATTGGGAAAACAATATCAACATTTTCCTGAACTCTGTTCTGAAACTTTTTCAAATTGAGGAGGTGCAAAGAGTTATCTCCCTTAAGTGAGGTCACCCAAGTCCCAGATACATCTCCACCACTTCTCCTTGCTCTCAGCTCTCAGCTGCTTTGAAGAACAAATAGAGTGTTTGGAACAAACCAGGCTGCCGTCTGTAGGAAGTGTTTCCAGGCTCTTTTCCAGAAAGGGTGATGTTCCCTTCCACAGCCTCTTCCTTATGTTAGCCTGGGAGGTTCTGATTAAAGAAACGTACTTTGAATGGGAGATAAGGAACAACATTTGCCCTCATCTCCTCTACTGTTAACCTTTGTCATTCAAGGATTATCAGCAGCTGAACTCCAGACGCTTTCCTTTTCCCCTTGCTACTTTTAGGATTGTGGGTTATAATTCATCTGAGTCTGTTGCTTTGTCAACTTTTAATCATTCTAATTACCTAATTATCTACTCTAATGAAATAATAAAGCCTTTAACAGTTCAGTCTTCCTTCTCCCTGAAGGAAATTCTATCACATCCTCTGGGATGTTACCTTCTTTGTTCAAATATGAAGACAGAGAAATTATTTGGGGGCTGGGCATCAATGCTATTTTTGCCTGTTTAAACACTCTTTCCTTGCTTGTTGTTTGCTTTTTATAAGTTACTCTTAGCCTTTGTTTACAGATCAATGTTTTTGTCAAACTTCCTTAAGAATAAACGGCAGCAAGGGACATAGGAAACAGACATTGCCTAAAATCTAGAAACTCTTTCCAAATCAGGGAGAAAATTCAGATTTTACCAACACCAGTGGTGACTGTTCATAGCAATAAATTACAAATTAATGCTGCATTTTGACTCACTGAAACATTACTTCCTTCTGCAAGATCACTTCAGCATAAGTATGGAATGAGGCATCAATCTATGAAATTATATTATGTGAGTTTCATTTACCTTAGGCCAAGGAAAGAAGTGAACTTGGGTTTCTCTGCTGTCAATAAATACTCTTAATTTGCAGCTGCTCTATATTTATAGCTCTTTTTTTGTCCTTTAGCTGTGTTTCAAAAGAAGGAGTATTTTGGCAAAATGACTATAGGTACATGAGTATACATTCAGGAGAACTTACAGAACAACTGACATCATCTACCCGGACTTGTGCAAAGCATTTGACACTGTCCTGCACGACATCCTTGTCTCTAAATTGGAGAGACATGGTTTTGATGGATGGACCACTCAGTGGGTAGGAATTGGCTGGATGGCTGCACGCAGAGTTGTGGTGAACGGCTCGGTGTCCCAGTGGAAATCAGTGACAAGTGGCATTCCTCAGGGGGCGGTACGGGGACCGGTGCTGTTTAACATCTTTGTCAGTGACATGGGCAGTGCGATTGAATGCACCCTCAGCAAGTTTGCTGACAACACCAAGCTGTGTGGTGCAGTCAACACACTAGAGGGGAGGGATGCCATCCAGAGGGACCTGGACAGGCTGGAGAGGTGGGCCTGTGCAAACCTCATGAAATTCAACAAGGTCAAGTGCAAGGTCCTGCATGTAGGCTGGGACAATCCCAATCACAAATACAGGCTGGGAGGAGAATGGATTGAGAGCAGCCCTGAGGAGAAGGATTTGGAGGTGCTGGTTGACGAGAAGCTCAACATGAGCCAGCAATGCGCGATCACAGCTCAGAAGGCCAACTGTATCCTGGCCTGCATCAAAAGAAGTGTGGTCAGCAGGTCAAGGGAGGTGATTCTGTCCCTCTACTCCGCTCTCGTGAGACCCCACCTGGAGTACTCCATCCAGC
The DNA here is from genome assembly GCA_017639485.1 of Pluvialis apricaria. Taxonomy (NCBI): domain Eukaryota; kingdom Metazoa; phylum Chordata; class Aves; order Charadriiformes; family Charadriidae; genus Pluvialis; species Pluvialis apricaria. The sequence continues at coordinate 104,407,450 of CM030009.1, forward strand.
TGTGGAGTCCCCAACATAAGAAGGACATGGACCTGCTGGAGCGTGTCCAGAGGAGGGCCACAAAAATGATTAGAGGGCTGGAGCACCCCTCCTATGAGGACAGGCTGAGAGAGTTGGGGTTGTTCAGCCTGGAGAAGCGAAGGGTCCAGGAAGACATTATAGTGGCCTTCAAGTACTTAAAGGGGCATATAAGAAACATGGGGAGGGACTCTTTATCAGGGAGTGTAGTGATAGGATGAGGGGTAATGGCTTTAAACTGAAATAAGGTAGATTTGGATTAGATATTAGGAAGAAATTCTTTAGTGTGAGGGTAGTGAGACACTGGCACCGGTTGCCCAGTGACATTGTGGATGCCCCATCCCTGGAAGTAGTCAAGGCTAGGTAGGATGGTGCTTTGAGAAATCTGGTCTCATGGAAGGTGCCCCTGCCAGGGCAGGGGGGTTTGAACTAGGTGATATTTAAGGTCCTTTCCAACTCTAACCATTCTATGATTCTATGAAGAGATTCTGCATGGGCTGAGATAGCTGCTGCAGTGACAAAGGAGGTATCAAATCTACAGTCAGTTCCTACCATTTTATTTCCGTTGACTGCCTCAGGGTAGCCACTCACTGAACAGGCTACATGATGTTTCCTGTCCAGTACACTGCCTGGTTTGAATCCCCTTCTGAATTGCCGAAGTGCCACATGCACTTGTTCCCTAATGAATGATTTTGCGTGACCTTTCTCTTGTCCCCAACTGGTCTGACAGAAGAGGGTCCATGCAATACTGCTGTGCTGCAGGGATGGTGCTATAGCTAGGAGAAGTATTTTTCCAGTTTGCCTGCTGGAAGGCACATCTTACCTATTGAAAACATGAAACCAGAGAAAGTACTTTGCTTCCACTTCAGCAAATCACCAAAGAGATATACACTGACTATCTTGGAGGAAGACTGGAAGCAGTAAGGGGCATGGGATATGATTCAGTTCCTCCCTCACTTAAAAGTGTGTCATTAGAAAAAAAAATCCCCCAAAGCAGTATTTGAACACAGAGAGTAAAGGTGTAAGAGAATTCAGAGAGAAAGATCTGAGAGAAGGAGGATAGACAAAGGAAAGAAGGAAACGAGAGGACAAGGCACTTAGGTTGTGAGGAGGAATTAGCCCAGGAGAGGAGTAGGAAAAAAACCACTATGCATGAGGCATGTGGAGGAGTGAAAAAAATGGAGTTGTGCTTTTAGAAAAGGAGGGTCAGGACATGAGAGAAAGCATTCAAAAAGAGCATGAAGTGCGTTAAGAAGAAAGAAGCAGTGAGAGGAGTTTAGGAGAAGGGGAAACTGAGAAAACTTTTAGGTAAGCATAGAGTAATTTTGTATCCTTCAGTGTTTCCCTAGAAGGAATGATACAGGCATAACTTAAGCCTGTTATAAGTGCAATTCCATTCAAGTCAGGTCCCTTTTATTATCCCAGATTTGAATTCTGTATCTCTGTAGACTTACAGACAGTAGGAGACATCCTATTCATACAGTATCCTCGCACACTTTCATTCATGGGTCATGGTACTTCATGTCACTTTTCTATTCTTACGATCTAATTCATATTACTTTAGAAATGTGCTCCCTCATGTCCATTAAGTCCACCCTGCTTGTCTGCTATTACAAATTCATTTCTTCTTTAAGGCAGTCAGGTTTCAAATTTCCCCTTATAGAAAATATGCTGCCACTCTGCTGTGGAAGTCTTCCCTACACGTCTCCACCCATGCTGGAATTATTCCCATTTTTGGTGTTTAATCAGCACACTCACATGTGAGCATCAGCCCTCTGGCATGCACAAACCTCTGTCCCTTGGTTCAGAAGCCTCAGAATCACAAGGATCTCATCGGTTTCCACCTCACCTATCTAGCCTTTCTTACAGGAGTTACTTTTCAGCTGGGATTTGTTATGTCTACAAACAATTCCTGGTGAACTCCTCTACTTTTGCTTTAAAAGCTGCATATAGTGGAACCTCGTTTAGTTGTCCCTGAGTTCAGCTGATGGGAGAGAACATCGTTTCAGAGGGATTGCCACATAGCTATTTTGTACACGTTTATTTCTGTTTCGTGTAGTTACTCATCTGATTCTGTGATCCAGATCTTTACATTCTATAAACTGACATACTTCCTTTGAAATCTTTTGTTGTGAAATATATGGAGCTATGTTTTATATAATTTAAAGATCTGGCCTTATATTCAATAAATCACTAAAAATCCTCTGGAATTCTCTGAAATAAGAGATAGTCAGAGCAGATCTCCTCCTCTTCCCCATTAACATTTTAATTATTTATTAAAGAATTGAAAGTCACAATAAATTGGATGAAAACAAATATTTGGATTTTGAAAATATTTGATGAATATTTTCAGGCTTAAAATAGTGACAGTTCATGTAGACCCACCTTTCCTTGCTGGATCTCTGAAAAACATTTTATTGAACATATTGTGATCTCCCCTGTGCCATGTGTTACAACAGATCTGGTTGAGAGCTCTGACCCACAGAAAAAAATAGCAGCTAAGATGAATCTGAGATTCAGATATTTCAGTTTTGATTGAAATCCTATTTTCAGAAATCTAATATTTTAGGTCCTTTCTTAATGAAAATTCAAAATTACAGTGACAAATTTATGGAACAAAAGTCTTGTTTAAGAAGAAATCTAGTTTGTAACAAAAAATAAATCTTTTCAGCAAGCCTTACAAAGACTTCCTTTAGGTTCTGTTTTGAGTGAGGAATGGTCCAAATATGATGTGTCCTCTTGAATTCAAGTAAGAGGGATAGAGTCTCATATAGACACCTCAGCAGTTTTTTAAATTCAGTAGTAATAATAATGATGTTCCAGAATACAAAGAATGTTGAATATAGCTAATGCCTACAAAAGGGTAGCTATACTGCTCCAGTATTCTGCATTGGCAAGGACATGCAAACCAGCAGGTCATCCATAAATAAGTTAAAAATTGGGAATTTTGCAGATGTTCTTTGATTAATTCAAAAATATCCCTTTATATAGGGGAAGCTATGTGCCTATTTACAGAATGAGGGTAGCCTATTGAAAATCAGATCAAAAAGTCCTAGGTGTGAGATCTGACCGAATGTGCAGATAGGCTTTTCTGCCAGAAAGTGTAAGGTGATATTTCCTTTGCCAGGATAAGGAAACATCACCCTTATTCTCATCTGTGTTCCAACAGCAATTACTTCTTAAACTCTGAGGATATTTTTTTCTTGATTGAACTTTCTTCAAGAGAAGAAATGGAAATGGAAAATATACACACAGATTTCAGTTTCAGTGCCAGTGATTTTGAGTTCAAATTCTACAACAAAGCCCTGGGATGTTCATTACCCAGTGCTGAAATTGTTATAGGTTGGGCAGCAACAGCATTTGAACTAAGTCTAATTTATAAGCTGCATGATATATGGGAAGTGATGTTGCTGACATTTGATTTCTATGACCTCATTTGTAATTCTGCCCAACATGTTGTCCTGCTGTTCCCAAAGTTGTTTCATAGCTTTGAATTGTCTTACATATGACCGTGTGAAAAGTGTGGCCATAAAGACAAATGAATGGCACAGCATTTTGTTGTCATTATAGAAATAAACATGAGCTCAACAGTCTGAGATGCTGACTGTAAGGCTAGTTTCTCATTTTTCCATTTGAGTGCCCTGGCTCCACTGCAGCTATAGTCAAAAGCAAAGGCAAAGAAACAGAATTAAACCTCATGTGTGCAATGAAGATGTATGAGGAGTGATTGACGTTCACTAGATGTTCATGTGAAGTGCTACTTTAGTGCCTTTGGATCCACCAAGACATCTGCATAGGCTGAAAGACAGATATGCCTTTCTGGAGCAGCAACTGTAAATCAGGTATCATGTCCTAAAATTACATTAGATGCCTGTGTTCAGGTGTTCAAAACACACCCTAGAAATCACTAACTCCATGGAGGGAGCCAGGATATTTGCATTCCTTGCAGTAAGAGTAATGCAACAAATAACATTCCTATTTTTTGGCACTGCCTGCATTATTAAACCTGATGAGATGAATGAGACTGAATGAGAGTTCATTCAGTCTCGATTGCGTTTTTTTCCAGAGTCTGAGGCAATTAAACACCCAAATCCAAAGGAAGTTAAAAGGGAAGGATACATTTAAAGAAAATGGTGTCCAGAACAGATAAAGCGTTTGATAGTCTAAAGTGACATCTAGAGAGCATTAAGCATGTACATGTGTCCCAAAAGGTTAAATCATCCAAACAAAGAAAAGGGAAGCTTGTAACTCTGTACCTTAGGCTGCCTGTATGGGTTTGGGGAGTCCTAGATACAAGTTTTGCCTCCCAGAACTGTGTCTGTTTCACTGTCATTGGATATATATAAACATGCCTAGGAAATTAAGAGAGGTTCTGGATTCCATTCTTGGCATCAGGCACCGAAACATATCATTATGATGTAAATTCTGCATTTGGACATCAGGTTCCTTTGAAAGTCCCAAACTCCTGCCATAAAGGTAACTCTGATTTGTATTTATTCGCATCATTTTGGATGTTTATTTTCATTTTCATTCACATACAAAGGGGAAGAAATTGTGGGATTAAGATTATCCCATCAGGAAAAGCAATCATACATGTAATAGCCAGCCATGATTGACCACACAGCGTGATGGCTCTATAAAGAAAGAGAAAAAAGAAAAGAATTTCAGCCAGTTGGGAAGCTGTCCCAGATACTGATGAAAAGATAATAATTAATGATAGGATTTTTATTCATTTATTTATTTAGAGACAGATGCATTACTAATTTTAACCTCAAAAGGACATTTCAGCCTTGCAAATTGTACAGATTTTTGGATGGTACTTTTCAGATATCTCTGTAAGGAATGTGGACTTTGCAATCGGCATTTTCTTTCAAGGATCCTTTCAGTCTAAAGGAACTCCCTTCCCCTTTTCAGTTTCTACCACGCTGAAAATATGAGATCTGTGGGTCATATTTTGATATCTTACGAGCTTATTTACCTTAATAACTATTCATCACTCAGAGCAAAAGGTAAAATTTTGGCCTAGCTGATTTCAGCGGTATCAGGGTTTCACTCAAGTATTTTCCAATCTGGCTTTGAAAAAAATCCTTCTCATGTACGTCAAATCCAAAACCTTCCTAGTATCCCTTTCATGCTGCATATGACTGTCCTTTTGTTGGTGAAAAGAGGATAGTGATGCAGCTTATTGCCAATATTTAGCCAGTATTTGAATTGCTTTTGTGACACTATTGACTTATTTTCTCTCTAACATATCGCCAAAGAATGTAAAAGGCTGCCCCCTGAAGTCACTGATGGATATGTTGATTGTCTTTGGATGGAGTCCTGCAAGGAGTACTGCACTTTCCCGTTAGAAACATTTTGACACCCTGTTATCTTCCTGAGTTGATCAGACACCTGCTGCTACCCCACCTGCCTTCTTGGCAACCAAAAATGCCTGTCTGCCTCTCTTTCCTAGTTTTGGATATTTTTTTTTCCCCTCTCTCGCTATGTAAGTATCAACAGGTGGGATCAATTGTGAGGAAGGATATTGTGCCAATGCTTCATTGCTGGCATGGAGGCAGGAGCTCTTGTAGAGGGGATAGCATGTGTGTGTTGAAGAAGGCTGCTCTGCAGAAGTCAGTGCTGTCTGGCACCCATGCCTTTCCAGAGGGGTCCAACCAACTTTGGAGCAGGCAGGGTGCCATCCTGACAGATGGACAGAAGGGGTAGCCAAGACACCAGGTAGTTATGCAGCAAGTGTGTTTGCTGAGCATTTGATTGTCAGCCAGGAATGTTTAAATGACTGTTTGTCTTGAATTTATACACATTTGTATAAAGAAATGCATGAAAATTATTCTAGAGCTGCATTGTACAAACTTAAGAAAAAAAGACAAAGAGCTGCTGATGCTGAGCAGAAAGGTAGCTTGTAGCCATAGCTGTATTCCACTGACGTGTATGTTCAAATGCTTTTGTTTGCAGTGACAAGTTTCTCTAGAGCCTGCTTTGTAATAGGAACTGTCCCTAGGTAATAAGTGTTGACACTTCTCTTGCACTGTAGTTGGGAGAAATATGCAAACTTCAAAATGTTTTAGGGGTCAATCCAATATTCTGTCTACCAATCAGTTTAGGTTTTTTTCTGGAGCTGGTAGAGCTTTTAAAAATCTTTATATTTTCATGTAGTTAAGTGCACTTTTCAGGCAGAACCAAGAAGCATGGATTTGCAGAATGATATAAAGAGCACTTTTAAAATCCATTGACCATGCTAGCATCTTAAAAAAATGTTTCTTCTAAAATTCTGTGTAAAGATTTGAGTCAGTACTTAAATTAGCTGCATCAAACTACCTCTTAAGCAGTCACCTCTGTTTTGAGAGCATATCCAGAGCAATCATGCCTGTTTGCAGCTAACCTCCTCATTCTAAGCAACTAAATAGCAACTTTACCACAATCATTTGAATTAATTGCTGGCATCTCAATGGGACAGGTTGCCAAGACTTTATGGATGAGATCCAGCCTTGACACTGTATACGATATCAGACTTGTGCTAGCCTAGCAGTCAGGCAGGTCACTTAAATACTTCTCCACGTGAGAAGTAGACAAAACCCTCATTGCACCCTGTGTAGCTCTCAATATGCAAAATTGTCTTCCCATTTGATGGAGCTGTCTTATTAGTTGATAGCAGGAACTGAAAGGCTATGCCATTGTCACATTTTTTACTTTTTCCATCCCAGCATTGCTGGACATAACACTTGTAATACTATTATAATCTTATAATCATATCAATTAAGATAGGGCCTTAGGTGAAGCCTGTAAAGACAAGATAACTCCTTGGACAGTCCTTATATTGTATTGGTGTCTCTTTAAAAAGGGGCTGCTACACAGACTGAAGGAAATAATGCCATTCATGCCAGCCCTACTAAGTCTTTATTGCTTTCTCCACTGCTGCAGCTCATTGTTGTATTTAGTGTCTGACCACAGGATCTGCCATGTACATGATGAACAGTCAAAATGATAGGGAGAAAAATAAGATTGCATTTCAGCAATTCCTCCTGAACTTGTAAGCTCTTAAAAATGTGAAATTTGGCAGGAGTAGCTCAGAGAAGACGTATTACCTCTTCCAACGCTGTACTGTTTAATTATTTTGCATCTTTTAAGAGGTATGTTATGTGTTTTATAGGAAGCAAAGAAAAACAGGTTACTGGAGACTAAAGGACAAATAGGTTATGCTGATTAATCTTTGACTGAGATTGATTGATTAAGGTGAGAAAGTAGCTTTGAAAATCCTCCTCTTTTTTTCTGATATTTTTTCTAGATCTCGTATACATTGTGTCAGAATAAAAGCCTGAACTGGAGTTCCACACTGGAAAAGATACTGTGGCATTTTAATATGTCCCCTTAAAAAAGGATTCACTTTGAAAATGCTTTCTAAGAAATTAGAGGTCAGTTTTCTCTGTACACTCAGTTTGACATACACTGGCTGGTGGTGCAACACGCTCATAAATCAACTTTAGCTGGTCAACTGTAATGTGTTTACTACAGGCAGTAGTACATCAGACCTTGGTAATTTTATTCCCAGCATAATTAAAGGTTTTGTCCTTTCCTTTAATAACTGTGTTAGTAATAAAGAATTTAAAATATATAATTCCACAAGGGCTAATGGATCAGAATATATGTAGGGGCAGTAGTTGTATGTATGCCTGGAGAAGAATTGTTCAGTGTTTGCAGTCCAAAAATCCAAACATGAAAATCCAATAGCTGAACAGTCCCAAGTCTATTTTCAGGCTCCTCCAAAGCGCTTAGTGGAGGAAAATATGACTTTACAGAGCACTGCAGTAGCTGGTCTCTGGAAGCTGTGGAATATCCTCAGTATTACAGAGATAAAAGCTATGTACATTTTTGTTACCAGATTTATCACTTTGCACAACTGTCTTAATGAAGAACCACAATTAATTTACTACCTAATTTGTTATTTGATTGCATGCTATTACCATCAGAAGTGTTTGTGATGGTAGTCGGTCAGGAATTAAATTTAAATAAGCTATGTGGCCTACGGAAATTTTCTCGTTGGTGTACAGATCACCAGCTGACATAGACAACTCACTGTGTTCAAAAGCAAAACAAGGTAAATACGTTTAAATTTTTGCTTCTCTTAACAGTGGGTTTGCCAAGCCCGGCAGCAGTCTTGTGCAGGAGCGTTTCCTCACACTTCTACCATGATAAGAAGTGATAGAATGATTACCTTGTTGTAACTAAAAATGTGATGATTTTCATAAAGCCACCTATCTCAACATCTCCACATTGCCATATTTTCATGGTCTGGAATATTGCCTAGATAGGGCTTCTTTCCAACTCCTTGACTTATTTCCTGTGCATAAAAAGGAACTGGGACGAAGCACCCTATTGATTATGAAGCTCAGAATAGAAAATACTGTATCATATAAGGTTACGTTATAATACAGTACGGTTGTAACAATTTCTTTGAGAACATTGCTTTAACTTAACTGCAAGCTGTTTCATATAGCTTTGTTCAGAACCATTTATATTCCATGGAATGAATCAGTTTCTAAATCATAGGTGACTGTGATTTCTGCTATTTGTATTTGTTGTAGCAGCAGTATTTTGAGGGGAGAAATCATTGCAAATTTGAAATACTGCTTTGATAAACATCAAAATTCAAGAACTGGAGACACAGAAGTGCATTTAAGAGCTAAATAGGAAACAATTGAAATTTTATCTGCAAAGTGATTGCTAAATGGAAATCAAAAAGGTCAGCTGCAATTCACTCTAGGGAATCAAGATTCACACGCTAAGTGATGCTGCAGGTGCTGTACTGGACAGTGAAACACAATGTTTTTAATTAAATCATGGGTCTTCCTGAGGGAATATTGCATTAAAATCCAAGTGAATCTGACATAATGGCAAGATCTACATTCCTGGTTCTTAGTCAAGTCATTACATTAGTCTGCCGATTAGATCAGGAGGGAGGCATTTCAAATTACAGCAGCAGTTTTACAGAGTAGATAATTATGGCAAGTTATGAATGACAGAAATTACTGCAGTTAGTTTTCTTTTTTTCCTTTTATTTTCCTCCCCCCCCCTTTTCTGTCTCTTTCCTATAATGTTTTTTTTTCTTTCTTTTGAGGGTTCCTAGCATCAAAATGTTATATAGTACTTTGATTACCATTTAGTTCTTTTTTTTTAACTTTACTACACAAACTGTCAGTCATAATTTGTCTGTGGCTGTTGCTGACATTTATAGTTAAAATACAATAATTCTTGTTATAGTTATGCTTCTAATCTCCAACTACCTGGATTCTTTCACTGTTTCACTATCTAGCTTCAAAGTAGTTGCCACAGAAGCTACCTGTGCAGGAATTTCATTGGACTTGAGATCCTATATACTGTTGAATACTGATTTTTATATAATTGCTCTAGGACAAGCAACAGTGCTAGTGTGATGATTACTTTTGACTTGAGAGAAGCATAATTGAAAATTACATGTAAGAGATTTAGTTTTAAAATATTTTTATGGAATGCATATTACAGTACCATATTTTCCACAAAGTTTAAAATCTGCTTATAAAGACAGAATAAGGTAATTAAGGTTGTTAATAGGACACCTGCAATGTTTATTTTTACACTGTCTCCTCTAGAAATGCAAGTCTAGCTTGCAAGATTATTTTCTTTTATATGTCTACTTAACTAATGCTGAATTCAGAGTTGATTTGAGTTGGAGTATATATAACAGCCTTACTTAATTATTTCATCTGGATCATTTCTACTGTGGGTTCAGATGTATTCATTATGACTGTGTTCTCAGGGCTGTAGGAATAAAAAATTTCTCTACAGCCAGACTTAAATAAAAGAGTATGGAGATAATTTTGAATTTCAGTTGTTTTTAAAAATTCTTACTAATATCATAAAGCATGTTTCAGTCAACATGAAACATTTCCTTTGATCTAAAATGAAATTTTTGATAGAAAAACCTACTTTCAAGATGAAACAAAGTCTTGGCTTAGTGGTTTGTCCAATAGCTCAGATGATAAACACCCATCAAGGATTTACTACAGTCAGGCTTGATTCTTTTTTTCTGTTAGGGAGGCTAAAGTGTATGATTTCAAGGGGTAGCACACCACCAGTGGAAGACACGATGTTCAGCATCCTCTGACAGTGTTTTGATTTTGTTGAAAAAGAAACCCTATGGTAACATGACAGAGTCAATGGCAGAACTCTTTTGTTTTCATTTTCACTTCCTGAGTCAGTGGCTAACTAAATATTTTTCACAAAGGAGTGAAGAAAACTTGACTGTATTCTGTATCTTACTGATTAGGGTATCCTAATGAGTAACAGGATTCAAAACTACTTTCAAATGGAAAAGGAGCAGATTTGAACTGTGATTTCTTTCAGAGAGGCACCCTCATCAACAGAACGCTTTAAGATGCAGTTTCCTCAGCTGTTATTTTTTAAACTGTTTTGCTCTTTAGCAAATGCTTCGACTTGTTTGCCTAGATACAGGGGGCATTAAGAGGTTTAAATGAAAAAAAACAAGTGTTCTTAACAACATAGGTAGTAGACCTGTCAAATTCCTTGGCAAAGGAGAGTGGAAATGCAAAAAACCCAAACTCTTGCCTAGCACAAAAGAGGTCAGGTGTACTTGAGAAGAGAACTCCACTGGCAGCTATTAAATGAAGAAATTGTATCTAACCCAGAAAACCCCCATCCTGAAAATAATGGGGTTCAGGAGACTATTAGGAGAAGATGTCCATATACTTAGTCTTTTGTTACTCTTTCCTATGCATTTGTCTCTAGCCACTGTTGGGACAGAAGATTGGTCAGATGGGCCCTTGATCTGAAGTATACAGCAGCTCTTATGCTCTTAGAGATTGCAAAAAAGAAAGAATTTACATACACAAAATGGACTAACTTTAACATAAATGATAGAGTACTTTTTTCACACATGAATATTCTGTAGCTTTGGGGGAAATGCACCCTCTTAGACCATATATGCCAATGAAATAGGATTTTCTGTGTCCCTAATATAGAGGCATCATCACCAGTGTTATGACTCCCAATCTCCTGACATTTGTTCAGGGCTTAACACAGCTTTGCATGGAACGTCTCCATGCTCATGTTTCCTCTTACCTAGCTAGCTTTCTTTTTCCTATTTTAATAGTTTACCTTAAATGTTAGTGATCACAGAAACATCTTATTGCTGTGTTCTCTCCAGGAGAAAAACTTACGTATTGTTATACAAAAGGTGAGATTTCACTAAATGTATTTATATTTAAAATTGAAGAGAATTAAATAATTTATAAAAAAAATTTAATAATAATTTTTATTTTGAAAGACCAGATAGCGTAATGAAAATAGAAAAATCGTCTAAAAGGAGCCAGGGACATGAAAATGGGAAAGTAGAAGTAAAATGTTAAAAATTCATATGGGGAAAATGCAATTTTACACAAGACAAATAGACACAAGAAAAGAAAAAATCTAAACACAGTAATGTCAAAGGAGACATTCAGGAGACAGTGAGCAGAAAATCAGAAAACAATTCTGCAAGGCCACACTACGGCAAAAAGAAATTGAATGCTGTTTTGCTATCCGTACACTGACGTATCAAGCAGCATCTGATGGAAAATAATTAATCTCCCCAAAACAGGGACAGCTGAGGGACCAATGCAGAGGAGAAAAAGTTGTTCTACTGCTAGTTTGATTCCTTGACTCACTGCTAAATTCCTTTCAGGTGCCTTTGATGATTTTAAACCACTGGCCATTGAAAACTGCATGCCTTTTCCCCTATCTTTGCTAGAGTAAATCTTCATTATCAGCCAGTATTATGCACTATATCTGTAGTATAATAATAAAAATAATTCTCAGGGGTCTTTGAGGTAAACTTCAGGGGAGAATTACCAAGATACTCTTGCTGAAAGAGGTACAAAGAACTAGAAAGCATAAAATGGCTAGGTGGCCCACTTTTTCATTTAAATATATACGTTATCTAGGTTTTTCTGTAGCCCTATTGAGATAATGACAAACACCAGTTGAATTTGGTAATGTATTTATTGGCTGATAATATAAAAAGAATTACATGTATGTGTCCTTGCAAACAGATCACCATACCGTTCAAAAATAGATTCTGTTATCTATATTGATTTATGTAACTCCTTACTCTATTCTTAGCTCTGACTGATATAACTCTTCATTACTTATGGATTTACATTTTATTCAGTGCTCCTCTGCCAGCAAGTCAGTGCCAAGAAGCAAAGAAAATGTCACGGTAAAGTTGTTTGTTTTTAGGGTGGTTTTTTTTCATTTTCCACATTTTGGAATAACTTTCCGTCTGTTTCACATTTCCATGAATAAAGCTCAATTATATAGTTGTGAATGTCACTTGCACGGGAAAAGTGCCAGCCACCAAAGACTGAAGTGGTGTTGAAGTAATAAAATAGAACTACATGAACTACGATAAGTGGTTGGATTTGAAACAACTCTTGCCCCGGATGGCCAGTGCAGGTCACTTTGGATATCTGTCCAGTTACAAAAATGAAACAGGCAGAGAAATGAGAACACATAAAGAACAAAATCTATTTCAGCAGTAGTCCCATAAGCACTTTGGAGACCAGCTGCAGATGTGGTAGAGCTATAAGGGCTTTCAGGAACAATTGAAAGTCTTGTATGCTCCAGTTTACAGATCAAAAATGTCAGAACCAGTCCTATTTACAGTAGCAGCTCTGAACCCTACCTCATTAAAAATGGGAATGATATTCCTAACCCTATCCTTAGATGGAATTTCATCAGATTAGAAGTCCTGCAATGTATGTCAAAATTCTGCAAGATACAGTTTATTCAGTCAGAACTGGGATTGTTTTTATATAGACCCTTAGTCAGTAAAATCTATAGAACGTGATGTATAGAAAAAATCCCCAACCCTAAATGACATGGTAAACTAATCCACTATTATTTTTTGTAAAAGTGTTCACAGATTTTTCAGAAATAAAACCACATTTGTATAAAATACATTTTGCATTTGGTAGTATTACTATTTTGAAGAAATATGATTGTGAACCCACTTACAATGCAACTTCTAAAAAAAGTGCTGTGTAGATGATTCCAAGTATGTACCTAGGGGGCAAGATTTCCCATTTAAGGAAACACGCGAGTTTCCCATTTAAGTTAATAAAAGTCTTCACTGTGTAGGTCCAAAGAAAAAAAAGTGTGCTAGTCACATTACTCATGGCATGTATTAATACAGCCATAATAAAAGGGACAAAGGTGGTTTGGTTTATGTAGTTTCTTTGTGGATAAGTATGATGCTGTTCTATAAGACTCCTCTCCAGTTTGCTTCTGTTTTATGCATAGTCCAGTAGTACAAGGAAATAACATGCTAGTAATAGATATAGACTAAAAATAAATTGCCAAAAAAGAAAAGAAGTTGCTTAAATCTTGAAACAGTATTAGACATAGTAGAATAATTTGATTTGAAAACATTTTTTCAAATCCCAGAACAGGTGTTCTTGATGTAAGATTATTTTTTTTAACCACAATAAGTAGGTTGTAGGCTTTGCGTTGGAGATACCATATGGAAAGCACTAATTTAATGGGAAATGATAAGCTGTGAATTGGATTCATGATTCATGAGTCACAATGCACAATAACACATGCCACTAATTTACTAAAAATACAGTATGCACGTATGTATATTCATTTATACATGTGCATCTATACCAATTCTTTGTTATCTAACTGTTGTTTACAATTCTGACAGAAATATATATAATTTTTTTTTTTGTTTAAGAAACAGCACTCACACATCAGGACAAGACAACTGGCCAGGTATCGTTTTTGGTGCTCACAAGGAACAGTTGTGAATATAATAATTATAACAGAGAGTATGCATATTCTCTAGCTACACTTGTTCATTGTGTGGATTATAAATACTTCCTAAGTACAGCCATTGGAATATATTTTAGGAAGACTCTAACAAGCAGAGATGTCAGAAGGCGGATCTGAGATGAAAGAGTTTTCTGCTGACATTTCTTGATAACTGAAATAAACATACCTCTTTTTAGAAAGCTAGAGCAAAGTATGCCAGTGCAGACATTTGATTGTATTGATTAAAATTGATTCATGCTTTATGAAGGGTTATATCCTTTCTCTACAAGTAAAGAACAACACTATTGTGTTTAGTTTTTCCTGAGTGAATGATTTACTATAATCAAAGTCCTTACTATAGTCTTCTGGAAAATGAAGTGTAGACATTATCAAGCCAAGGAAGGGCTTTTTGTTTTCTAGGAAGAAGTAACTTATTGCTGAAGGGGCCTCTCTGTGTGTGAGATCCAAGGTATAATGATAGCTGATAATATTTGTGAGAGATGGAGGCTCTTCAGTGAAGCTGCATGATGAATCACTAATAAAACCCAATTAGCTGCTTAGATGATTCCCCTTTAGTCATCACTCAGAGAATGGAAATCATGAGAGTTGAGAGCATCACAACTGGTTCTACTGCAATGGCAGGAGATAAAATGATGTTGGATCTTTGTTGAAGTCACGAAGGACAGTAACATAAGTGAGTAACTTTTAGTAAAGGCTGTCTTTAATGAACCTATGCAGAGCTGAAATCAATGGGTCGAATAATACCTTAGAACAAAATTAAATTGCCATATAAGTTATACTGTGGGTGAATGGGAATAGTGCAATGAGGGGATAGCAGTACAGGGATGACTTGCTAGCATAGAGGCAACAGCATCTTGATTAGAGGCAACACTGCAGCTAGACACAGCAGCAGGAGTGGCAGCATGGTGAGAGGGGGGTGGTCATCGATGGATTTGTGATTAGAGGTTGTGGCAGTCAGAAATTGTGCTGAGAAGACCATTGAGGTACCTCTACACGCACAGGCATCATTTTATGATAAAAGATGTATGAGAATCTGTCTGTATGCATGCCAGGATTGGTACTGGTGCTGAAAAAAAGCTGAGTCCACCTGTATTGGAAAAGTACAACATGTAGAAATGTCTTTCAATGTAGACAAACATAAAATGATAGATCCTGGGAAAGAGTAAAGGTCAGCCAACTTGCAAAACGGTGGTCTTTGAGCTGATGGATCCATTCTGCAGCAAAATCTTGGAATTATGTCAGATAGCTAAGCTGCAAGTGTTAGGAAAGCAAATGAAAAGCTAGCAGTTATTAGGTGAAGAACAGAGAACAAAGCAGAATGAGAAGCTCTCACCCTCCTGTAGGCATCTGCTTACAGCCACTGATGGCAGTCAGGATGCTGAGCTAGATGGGCCCTTCCTCCGATGCAGCATGGCTGTTCTTCTGTTTTTATATGCTCACAGCTGGGTGAGAAAATCGAATCAACGGTTTGATGCCTACTGTTCTGCAGGGCTGTGCTTCCCGATCAGATAAACCCTGGCTTGATTTATTGCTTCTTTGTTTTCCCAAAATCGATGCTCTGTCACTTTTCCTTTTAATATCTTTGGGTTTATCCATATACATATGGATTTGGCAAGAAAGGAACTGACTCTTCAGGGGTTCACAGAGTTGTAGCTCCCCGGCCAGCTGGTGTCCACCCAAACTGGCTTGATATCTGCAACATCTGAAAGAAGTGCCACACGAGTATTGAATTTTAGAGGTGTTTATTTGAGTACGTGTTAAGAGCTAGTAACTTTTCTTTCTAACAACTGAAATAGTGTTAGATAAGAAAGCTATGAATGCTAATCCAATTTATTTATTGTAAAACCAAACAGAAATCTTGGTCTTTTTAACAGCTAACTTCCTTGAAACTCTGAATGTGCCTTTACTGAGAAATACATTTTAATAACGCAGGAGCACAGTGTCTAGACAGGAGACTTTCTAATTTTCTTTTGCATAAATGAGTAAAGTATTCATAAAAATCTAGATTGAGAGGAAATACATTATGGCCTAAAACTTTCAACCCAATCTAGTTGAAGATGTCCCTCCTCATTGCAGGGGGGGGTTGGACTAGATGACCTTTAAAGGTCCCTTCCAACCCAAACTATTCTATGGACCTTTCTATTCTAGAAATCATTCTATGATTTAGAATGAATCTATCTACCTAGCTCAAAAAAGCTCAGCTAATAAATATGAACTGTTTCAATAAGAATCAATACTAATGACGATTGGCTTTGTCCGCCTTTATGTTTCAAGTGTAGTCACTTGTACGCACTCCTTGACATCTCAGAAGGAGCAAGTGCAGGGTAAGTGGAGGAATTAATAGCATCTGACTCTGTCTTTACCTGTTTTCATGAAACTTGCTGGAACTTAATATCTTTGATTGTCCTACCACTTTGTTAAATTTGCTTAAATTTATGCAGTAGGCCCATAACTTATTGGAAAGAGAAAGGTGGATAGATTTCAGCAGAATTTTGTATAAGCTTCTTTCCTTGAGGAAACCAGGCTAAAAAACAGACATTTCCTTAGACTGTCTTATTTTGAATGACCCTCTGATGCAGAGGTTATTCCTTAAAAATATGGTAGAGATGATAGGAAAATCATAAGTGCTTCTGTTCGTATTCTTTCATTTGCACTTGTTAGATGGTATTTGACTTCATGAATAGTCCCTCGGAGAGCATAGTGGCATCAGCCATCAGTGTAAGACACTGAGAACCTGCCTTAATGAAAAGAGAAACACGACTCTCTGCAGCTGTCTAAATCATGTCATATAAAATGAGATTTCTGGGGTGAAACCCTTGAACTGCTGATGTAACTGGCAAAATTCCTGGAGATTTTTAATAGGGCCAGGATTTCACCATAGGAGCCTTGGCTCTCTTTGGTTTACAAATAAATGACAAAGTATTCCCATTCATGTTTGTATTGGCTGCTCCAAAGTTTTTATGAACAGATCAGGATAAAAATTTTCTGTACTTGTTGCCTATGAAGTGCCTGTGAGTTTTTTATTTCACTGCCTGTATTTTATGGTGTGTGACTGGCTATCTTCACTGGATAGTTGTTTCTTCTTAACAGGAGACAAATAATTGAACAACAAATAATGCACTTCTGATAAGAATCTGTATTAATTAACAAGACTTAAATAATTAGTCACCAGCAGAATTTGACAAGGGAAAAATTAAGATTCCATGAAAATCAGCAATTTTAATTTGAGCTGTTTATTCATGAATCTTATTTATTCACAAAACATTTTTTTTACCTGATTACTTCTGAAAATAAGTATGCGATACTCTCCCTCTGTTGTATTTTATTACATCTGTTGGTCCGTAACGTTCCATTTTACTGCTCAAATCTTGTATTTTTCTCATCTTTATGGGCTCACACACATTTACTCTTATTGCTTTATGTACTTGTAATGTCTATGGACTCACATTATATATGATCTCAATTTATCATTATCATTTGCTGCTCTAAGTGTGATATATTATTGTAAATGTGGAAGATAGTCTCCACAGGAAAGCTATATCTTATCTGTAAATTGAACTTTTTTGTTGCTTATAAGGTCCAACTCATGCACTTTTGATAATTCTGTATTTAATAAGTGTCTGAAGGTAACATTTTAATTTTACATGCCACTGGCATTTTCTGGCAGCCAGGTAGTGAGACAGATGAAGAAAAATAAGATTTGATTTTCAAAGCCTGGTAGATAAGTAAAAATAACATCTGACTGTCAATGATGTCTCTTCAGATAGTAATACACATTATCCCCTGGCTGGATTATTGCGCTTAAGACACTGGCTTTACCGAGTCCCTGGGGACACCCTCCAGTGTTCCAAGACAGCAGTGTTGCCTCTGGTATCACACACAGCACATGTCAGATGCGTGTTACCTCCCTCCCTGCGCTCTGCTGACAGCAGCAGCGCCTTTCGTACTCTGAGCCGCTTTACAGCCCTTTCCCAATGGTGTCTGAAGGAACTACAATGTGTGAGCAGTATGGGCGAGGGAGAGGGGAAAGCGATGACAGCGGGTCCCATGATGCCAGCCAGCAAACCTGGGCGCCCGCCCGATGCCCAGTGCCACCTCCTCGCGTGCAGCCTTCTGATGGCAGGTTCCCCCTTCCAGCGTCTCCAGCGGTGGCCCGCCATCAGCAGCCCCCCATGGAAATCCTGGAACTGCGGACGTGGCTTTTCTGTGGAGAATATGAAGTAAAATATGCCTGCTGCTGAGGGAGGGGGGGAAGGTGGCTTAATTAATTAAAAAAAAAAAAAAAAGAAGAAGTTGGAATGAATGCAAATGTCAGCAAACATGATCTTAACTGTTTTTGAACGGCACCATCTATGCAGTGATAAAAAGCGGGGTGGTTTCTGTGGCTGCAGCACTGGGAGTTAGGATGCCTCCCTCGACTCCTCTGCCGATGGCACTCCGTGAGCTTAAGCACGTTTCTTGTCATTCCGTCTGTACAATTGAGACAGCAATATTGCGCTGTCACTGAGGGGAGAGTATGGCGGCTACCTTCAGTCCTGGCCCTGAGCTCCGGGGAGGGGAGTGGTGAAGCGGGGGGCAGGCCGGCCTGCAATGGCAGCGCTGTCCTGCCGCGGCCCTCCCCGCTGCCGGCCGCCCGGCAGGTTGCCACAGGGAGGGCTCGGCCCTCGTGCTGCTGCCATGAGGCTGCTGAAGCGCCCAAGAACGAGCCTGGCCCAGGAAAAGTCTCAGCCTGGGGGCTCGGCTGCTTCCCCGGCGTCATGTCCAACAGCTCATCCTCTGCAGGTCAGTGGTTCCTCTTCTGTCTGTCTTGCTTGGTGGCTTGGTGTGTAACTTAGGCTTTCTCTTTATTCAGACCATTTATTTACGTGCACATGGGTCAGTATTCGTACAACAGCGCCAAATGGCTGGCTGCTCTATCTTTAGTCACTCTTTTCCGCCATGCCCACATTGGTGCTGGGTGTGTGGTGAGGTGCAGGGGTGATTTTACCCGGGGACAGTGGAGCCCACCCCCTCCAGAGGTAAAACTCCTCTCAGGCAGCGTTTCCCCCTTAAGCTCAGGGTGGACACGGGCCCCCTGGGAGCAGGCCCGCCACCACAAACCCTGGGAAGAGGAACCCCACAGGTCTTTCTCCATAGTGGGTGCTGGAGAAGAGCGTCGCCTCCAGTGAAAAAACAGGAGTGCTGCTGCTGGTCAGGTTGCCATTGTGGCTCTGTATCACTTCTGTTCAAAATGCCTCCAACGAATGCTGAGTCCCCATTGTCTTTGGCTTCTTGGAGCCTGTCAGTTATCCGGTTTTACGTCCATTAAACACATGCCTTACTGATATCAAATTGTGCGAGTATTTTACTCTGAGTGTCATGTAATGCTAAGCCTTGCAAGTGTTTATTACATCTACACTGTTACTTTTACCAGCTAAGCCTGTCATCTCATCAAAGAGTTTTCGACAAGACCTGTTTCCAGGAAACTACAGCAGTTATGCATCTAGGCACTTTTGAAAACATGCCAGGTATCTATCTGAATCTTTGTGCACCACATATCTATAAAATCTGGCTTTCAGTCTCCTATTTCAGATCTATGAGGAGTATTTTTATCTTTTTATTGCTGGTCATGAAGACCTCTAAGAATCTAGTACTTGAAAAACAAAATGGAACTATGATTTAAGTGCATCAGCATCATCTAATCACTATTCTATTTATGGGTAACCTGCTGGAAGACATTGTATGTTAGACATTTATTGCATTCTGTTTATACAATATAAAAGAATGCTGAGGTAACTAATAAAAAAAACCCAAAAAACAAACAAATCCCCCCCACCAAAACACCAGCCTTATATCATCTTTAGCAAGTGGCTTGGAACTGTCTAAAATTGTTTGCTATGTGGGTTGACTGAACAAATCAGAATGAAGCATTAAGTCTAAACTACATATTAAAAAAAAACAATGAAGACAAACATATAGTACCTGGAGTTCTTGAAGTTTATGATGTAGGTCAGACTGGATTAAACCATCATCTTCAAGCTCTTTGTCCACATGAATAAATTGAACTTGGTATTTAATTATAGTTTAGTAACGCTTTAAGTCACGCTTAACTTCTTATCACTCCTGAAATATTTCTTTCATTTCATTCATGTAATTTCCTTTCTTTCATTATTTGATTTCATTTCATTTATTCCCATTCAGGAACTGATGTGCTACAATTCAGTGTGTTAGCAAAATGTATTTTTCAGTCTTGCTAGGCCAGACCAAAAAAAATGCTGGTATCTATGTTCAGAACTGCAAACTTGAAACCCGCTGTTCAGCCTTGGTCTTCATAGTCTCGAAAAGCTCACGTTTTAAAGTCCTTCAAGAGCCACAGTGCAGCTGCACAAGTGTCCGGTGGGTTAGCAGTATGGTAGGAAGACAAATTATTTGAGACCCAGAAAATAAATGTGTGAGGTTCCATTTAAAAACATGAGAAACTTACTGCACAGTCACAAGGCAGTATTCAAAGACAATGGCACTGTTAACTATACCGTTTTCTTCTAAAACAAATCACTCTTATCCCATAGACTTTTGTGTAATATCTTTGCATAAACAGAACTAGAGAATGTAAGAGGCATTTTCCTCCACAGCCTGAAGTAGTTCAAACTCAGATTTCTCAGCTTCTAGGACATTTCTGCAGAGAAAAAAGAGGCAAGAAGGAGCAAGATTGCACAGCTTGATGGTTAGGACACTCACTGAATGCTGGGTCTCATCCCTCCTGCCATCATCCCTTATGAAGCTTATATTAAACAGTCCTTGCATAAAATGCAGAAATGGACTTTGAAACAGGATTGGGACCAGTAGCAACCTCACTTACCCTCTGGCTGTGTCTGAAAAGAGATGAGAGAGCACTGTAAAAGAAAGGATCTCTTTGCCTCATCTGGCAGGCCTGCATGTGCATTTCCTATCAGGGAACAAAGTACCTAAATGTTAAAACTGTTCTGTATGAACAGAAAAAACAGTCTCCTGTGCATTTCATGCATGTACACCCCTGGTTTTCTGTTAAGCAAATAGCGCACTTTGTAATAGTATTTTCCTGAGAATCAGTTCTCTTTCAGTCCCTAGGTCTTTAAAAAGGATGAAAAATCTTTCTTGTCATTGAAGCCTCATCTAGTGAAAAGAATTCTTACCAGGCTTTGTAAGTAACAGGTTCCCCATTGTAGCACTAAATGTGCTTATTTTGTGTGTGGCTTTCCCCTGCAACAAATACCCATCTCCCCTGTAACAGCTCACAGTCCTCGCCAAGCGTATTTATACAATTTATATCCAAATATCTCCTGGGGATTTCATCATGCAATATTTTCAACATAAATTTAGCATAACCTAGAGCTCTGGCTTTTTCCATTGAGACGCTGCACCAGCTGATTTGGAAGAATGTGATTGATAAGAGGGGTTTGCAGCTACTAAAATGAAGTGGCTGTAAATTTGACTTTTTATTGCTGCTTTCCAGTTCTGTTGTCTAAGATCTCCTTTGGAAAAGTCACATTTTTACCAAATAAAGTCTCTTCATTAAATTTTTTTACAGGGCTTCTAGGTGTATTTAAACCATATGGGTACTGTGGATGAAAGATACCAGGTTTGCAGTCAATTAGCTTTAATGCCTGCAAGTACAACTACTTTTTAATTTCCTTTATACATTTCAGACTCTGCAAATTCCCATAGGGAGGACAAATCTACTTTAATCAATAGATACAAAACAGCAGAAAAAATCATTACCACCTGCTGCTATTCCATCAGTTTCATTTCCTTCCTTAGGAGACTTGAGTGTCCAGCCGTGTAGATTTTCACCTTTGAGTTCAGTCCGTATCTAAAGGTTTCTAAATAGTTCTGAGACAGCTTTCATTTTAGTTTTCACCTTTTTCTTGTTTCCCTGCCTGTGCTCTGAAAGAGCTCAAAACACCCCTTCTGCCTGACAAGGCATTTGTAAACTACACCTTTGTCATTATGCACTGGGTTTGAATTCTCTTCTTACTTTTTTTGCTGAAGGCAGCCTATCTTCTTTAGAAAGCCTTTCTAGCTTGCCTTATGTTGGTGTTTTCCATCCTTTGGCAACTCACTGCCTATGTCAGTGGTGACTATATTGTGGGAGAAATGACTAAATATCCACATAAGATGCGGAAAGGAAGTATCTGATATGGCAATGTTAAAACTTGACACGAGTAGTTTTTCTTTTTTCACTTATTATCTCCTTTTTCCACTGTGTCCATCATCCTTTGTTTATCATTTGTTGGCTAATTTAGGGCTTAATTGTGCTTGAACAGAGATTTTGGACAGAGGAGAGCTGTGAGTGTTAACATGATTCAGAGAAAATCAATAGATCCTGCATTTCTGTGCTGTATGCTCTCAAAGCTTCCTTTTTTAGGAAACATACTGACCTGGCTGTGATGTTCTCTAATTCTGCTGGAACGAGTGGCAGCGGCCATTGCTTAAACCATTCCCACCCCATTAGTCTTCATTTGAAGGAGTGGGGGATGCATATTGATAGTTATAATCACTTCTGTGGCACAAGGGAGGCAGAGATGTAAAAAGTAAGCACTTTTGTAATGCTGACAGAGAGGAGAAAAGAATTTCACCATCTCCTCTGGTCAAGCTCTCTTAAGCCCACAAAAGAAAATTACTGCTATCTGTCACTTAAATTTTGAATGGACCCTGAAATTACAGGTGAGGAAGTTAATGTGGCTGAAGGTCGGTGGAATAACGGTGCTTTTGAACCTGTACCACATAATGCATGTTGTTATCTTTGTTTAGGTACCTGTGTTTAATATCTGGACACTAACATGATGACAATTTGTTATATATGCTACATAGCCTGTGTAAAAAAGATGCAAATCCTCCTTTTTTTTTTCTCCTTTAACAGAATTATCTGCAAAAGAAATTAGAAATTTCATAACCTTTTCACCTCTTTGGTGTACGCACAGGAAAAAATGCTAAAAAAGAAACAGTTATTTTGATGAAAATACATACAGTTAACTTCTAAAGAAAAGTATTTGATATGTACAGTATATGCCATCTGATGGTGTTCTAATTTTGTTGAAATATGTTTAAACTAAAAATAAAAAAATCCCCTTACATATACCTGATTAACAGTGGAACAAATGAGTTTGCTACACATGCATGGGTTACTGTTTAAAGGTTGGCCTTTTTGTACAACTGGAGGGCAACAGTTCTCATTAGCTTTAGAGAGCAGAGCAACCCATTTGAAACATAATAAGCATTTCTTCCATAGAGAAATGCTTGCTCCTGGAGTAAAAATGAATATTAGGATATTAGTGTATCGGCGAGCTAAATATCTAAAAGAAAAATCCATCCAGCTCAAAATACCAAGCAAGATTTCTCTAAATTATCAGGAAAGAAGAAATTGGCTAGTTTGGGTGGAACAGATACTGAAAAAGCTGAATGAATCCTATGGCTGAATGAAATGCATTTTGACTTACATTTAAGATTCTGTTGGATCTTCACTGAGTGCCTTCACATCATTTCTTCTTGAGGACCAGAAAGATAACATACAGAAGCTCTTTTTCGTTAAGACATACTGTTGGGAAATAAATTAGAAAGGCCTGACAGGAAGACTATATCTGTATGCTGCGTGCAACCTTTAATCGTGAGAGGGGGAAGATGAATGAACCAAAACAAAGATATATTTTTTGAAGATGTTATATCAGTAGTGTGCAAAAGGGGCAATTAGTAGTATTTTCCTAAGAGCAATTTAGATTAAATTGCTGCTGTATGCTATTTTTGTTGCATGCCTGAGCTGTCTCTAAAGCAGTTTTAAGACAGCATATATTCTGTTAGCCTGCATTTTTGAAACCAAGGTAGAAAAAGGAAAAAGACTGTAGCCTGTTGCAGGCGTTAACACTCTAAACATTCATGTGCTATTAATAGACTAAGTGGGCAGGAATTTCCTACCCACTGCAGTTTTTCTCTATTTAATTGTTTCCAGTGGTTGTTAATTTGTATTTTATGACATTTCATAATATATGCTCCCAATAACAGGAAAATAGGATTTATTTTTCTTTTTAGACAGAATTAGTGTTGGTTTATGTGGTAACCATCACAGCAAAATTTTCCCCTTGTCTCCATGCTCTAGGTCTCTTACCGCATTCAAAACCATTCTGTTGAGCATTATCTTCATTAATTTAAACTCTGGCTTTTCTTTTGCTATAAAGAAAGCTCTGCGCTCAGACTGTGTGAGGTTCTTAAAGATGGCTCATGCCTTTGGTCTTCCTTGTGCCTATTTGCAGCTGGAGCTAGTTGATTTGAATATCTACGCCACCATATTCAGAATACTATACAACAGACATTAAGGCTTAAAGTCATATCTTCTGCATGGACAGGAAATGGTAATGGTCTTCTATACAAAATTCACTTCCACTGGTCCCTGTAATTGCTTTATGATGTTACATCAGCAGTGCTGCTTATATGCAGGAACACTTTCTGTTTACAAAGGCTAGAGACTTTGCATTTGGTAGTCTTCTTGTGTACCTCTCCATTCTGATTCACCAAAAGGATTTAGCAAGTTATTGGTAGAATTCCAATTACCTGGTTTCTTTCTTGCTTTTTAGAAAGATGTGACTGGCATGATAACCACCCCATCAAAACCTGGTTCATGTTGAAATCCCTTCCCTGCTATGAATTCATAAAGCTACCATACTATCAGTGCTGCTCACATCTAGCCTGCCTATCTTTTTCTCAAGGTTTGCATAAGAAATTGCATAAAAAATGACCAGTGTTTGAGACTGAGCATAGTACAAGGCCGAGTTCTTCTCAGTACGTCGTCAATGTTGACTGGGACAGGTTAGGCTAATTTCAAATTATTAAAACCTGTGTTGCTAAGTGTGTTGAAAAAGTAGTGGCTTCAGGCTAGACCCTCAAAAAATATAGACACTTAAATGGGACTATTGAAAAGGCAATTGCAGGGCAAAAGTATACCTGGAAATCTACCAAACCTTGAGTGCTTTCAGTTTTCAAAACAAAGACTATAGACATCTACCTTTAAGATGTTTCAAGCTGTGACTTGGAAAGCACTAAAGCACAGGATACGTGTTTTCTGCAGGTTACTACTGGCACCACTGCCCACACTATCTCATTAGGAGTTTGGACATGTCTAACCCTGTGAATTGCATTTGTGATGCTGGGTACCCTGTGCAGATCTACAGATCTGCTACTTGGACTGGATGTTCAAGTTTCTTTATGAGTTCAATCATTGATTTCCTTTATGCCTTAAGGAAACGTTTTGATTCCTTTTAAACTGTTTTAAGTAGTGGAGGAGGGAAAGCACAGGTTTGTTTCCTTTTCTTGATAAACTTCACTATGCAAGTAATGGTGGAAGAATTAGACAATGTTAGTGATAAATAATGGTCTAACTTTGGTATCTGAGAGCTCTGCAGTAAAGAAAACCTGCCCATATGCACTGGGGGTGGAGAGAGAAGGTTTTATAACAGATTTAAAATTAGAAAACAAAATGGCCTGATTAACAGCAGTAGGAAGAGTTCTGCAGAGGATGAGGGGAGAAATTAACGGATGACATTCAAAGGCAGCTGTGAAGTATGAGAAGCTGCAGCACACGGAGGTAGTCAAATCTAGCAGTACAGAGAGTTCTGAATGATCTGTAATGCTGGAATAAATCAGACAGTCTGGGTGGGGGGGATATTTCAAGTGATGGATCATCTCTAGAAGGTCGATCACCTCTGCTTAGACAGATGGTAAACCAGTAGATTCCATCCTGAGCTAGAGTAATATTAGAGCAATATCAGTATTAGGAGCAGGTGTTATGTAGGGGATGTGTACAAAGATATTTCAAGCAAACTGATGATGATTTTAGCACCCACTGGGCTTTTTTGGAAACAGAGTAAGCCCCCCCCCCCCCCACCCCATTTTATACTTCAGAAAGCAAATGTAATTTGGCTATTGCTATCTCCATCTGAGAATGTGTCTCTCCATATCTTCTACTTATCTTGAAATAAGGGAAGAGTAGAGACCCTTGACAAATGTGCTTTCTAATGGCTAGTTTCTGGACACATGGTGCAGGGAGTCTGAAGAGGCTGTGTTGCAGAGCTACATTAAAGAAACTCTTGATGCCTTAGTCAGGATTGTTATGGAGGCTTTCCCCCAGAAAACTTTCCTGTGAATGATCCACTACAGCTATAACATGGACTGCGCTCTTTCCTCTGCCCTCTGTCCTTGCCCTGGACCTACCCCCACTGTCAACGGTACAGACAGGCAACATAGCATGTCCATCTCCAAGACAGTTGTGAGAGGAAAGTTGCAGGTGATTACAAGCCAAAACAGAATGTATACAGACACACTACAAAGGCCTCTCCATTTCTAAATAGATGATGGCCTTCAGTGGATAGACAAATAAATTCTGGTTTTATAGCAGAACTATAGGAAGAATACTATTTTTCTGTGGTAGACCACAGTCTGGCTTCTAGTGAACTGTTCTGATGAGTGTGGTTGAACGGAGTCTGCCTCTCTGAAGAGGAGGTCTCTCTGCTGATGACAGGAAAAAACATATCCTTTTTTTCATTATAGGTATGACTGAGTAAAACAAGAAACTAGATCACTAATTAGAGAATACTGAAGACTACTGTGAAATTACATCTGGTCTTGATTTCCTCTAAGGCAACCATATCTAACACGTAAATATAGACCCATTCTAATCAATTTTCTTGGTCATGAGCATATTCCTCCTTGATATCCAGTATTATTATTTTTTTATGCATAAAGAAATAGCCATTTCAATTATTCTGGCTATGAAATTAAAATTATATTCATCCAGCCATTTCTTCCTCACCTTAGAAAGGCCCGTTCCTTTCCTTCCCCTCTTTTCTCTCTGGTAACATCTAAGTTTCATATATGAACGCTGATACAACTTGATTAAGAATTTAGCAGGTCTTTTGCCCCCAAGTTACCTGAAGAAACAATTCAGCTGGTGCTGATTCATGAAGGGAGATAGGCTTAATTTCAACCAAGACTGGTAAATAACTGCTGTCAAGGCTGAATAAAAGCACTGATAGACTTTACACACTTTATGTAGTTTTGCTTTTCTTCTTCTTTAACCTGTGTTAAAACAAAATACGAGAGACATTATGTTTTTGTGGGGAACAAAGACAAAAAGTAGGTACTTCCCTGTGCATTTTTTTCACGGAAGGTGCTCTGAACTGCTGTTCAATAACTCCATCCTTCATTCAAATACATTTAGAAAGTTTGCCTTTTCTGTGGTGCATTTACACGACTTTTGCACCTCTGTTTTATGATTTGCACCACTATATTATGAAGAATCAATAGAATACTAGTTCTTACCTTTTTAATATCCCAGTATGTTCAGTTTATATCGTGACTGTTTTTTCATTTGGACCTTTTCTTCATCAGATACCCTCAAATTTCAACTCATAATCAGAGATTCAGTTGTATATATTAAGTCATTGTTGAGCTTATCTAACCTTCTGATTTAATTTATTACTTGATAATCAGAGCAATTCTTATGTGGCTTAACATATTCAGTTGAGATAGGATACTTAATTCTTCAGTAATGTAAAATGGTTTTGTTATTTAAATGAAGTCCTGGTTTAATGCCAGTAACTTGTATAAGAACGCTCACATTTTCATGTTGAACATATATATTAGTCATGTCCTTCATTTTTAGACACTGAACATTTTATACAATGACCATAATTACTTTGTGTATTAATATTGTTCCATACCTTTGGCAAAGATGCTTTTCGTTCTGCACTCTTAACTTTGGCTTGTCAACTGCCACCTCAGTTTTTGTATTTTGGTTTTGTATTTTGTTCAGATACATTCTGTCTGCATTAATGTGCTGCTGTCAGCAAACCATGCTTGTGAGCATTTTGTAGGTTATTTTGAAGAATTTTTTATTACCAGTAATAGGAAACAACTCATAGTTACTTTTTAGAAGCAGGCTGTTAAAGAGTCATTTTAAAAAGTGTGACTTTTAAAAATGTCATTCTTTGTATTTTTCAGAAGGATTCTTTGTATTACTACAGTTTCTTTTTAATTTTGTAGTTTTCCATGTTAAAAGGGTACAGAGGAGTTTGACAGCAAAACATGTCGCGTTGTATGCCACATTTGACTCAAATGATTTTTTTGACTGGTATAACTGGTTTTTAGGCCTTCTTGCTCAGGTTTTCTGAAGTTTCTCTGGTATGTGGTCCTTTGTTCCTGAGTTTTAGTGCTTGAACCAATTGGATCTGAATAAAGGTTTCTCAAAACATTAGAGATGGGACTGTGAGTGCAAACCTGCACTGTAACTCACTGGGAGAGAAACGCAGCTGTTGTCTTTCACTGTCTTAATTTCTATAACACATGTGAATGTCAACACACTTTAAATAAAAGACATTTGCTTTGCTTAGTATTCAATATTATTTTCACTAAAAACTTAAAAGCACCTGAGGAAGTAAACTGATGTGATCTATTATCTACATATACTTTGAACTCAGTGAAAACTGAAGGACATGTATGTGCCATCATAATGTGTTTAAGTATAGGGAGTACGTAGCGCATGCACACATACACATGCTTAGCCGTTGTGATCATAGAATCATGGAATCATAGAATCATGGAATGATAGAATCATAGAATCTTTTTGGTTGGAAGAGACCTTTAAGATCATCAAGTCCAACCGTTAGCCTAGCACTGCCAAGTTACCACTAAACTATGTCCCTCAGCATGTCCCTCATTGATGAAGAGAACAAGGTGTTTGGAGGAAGCTTTATTACATAATATGCATCTTTATAATTTGATAATGATTTCTCTGCAGAATATTAATCAATACGGTAGACATCAGTATTCCAGTACTCCAAAATAGCAATGACCTCCATGCATCGATTCTCGAAGCATAAATTTCTCATATTTGCTGTAAGAGCTGTTTTTAGATGATTGTGTTTAGCACAGCTGTAAGCAACATGATCATAACGTAGTGATTCTGTCATTTCTTAGGTGGTAAATCCATACCTCAGTCATGGGTGACGTGGAAGTGGGTTTTTTTTCTGGCAGTGATCTTCCTTGTGTTTGGTGACAGCTGTGCTATTGCCTGCCTGCAGTACTTACTCAGAAGTCGGCCCTGTTTCCGTGTTTGCCATCAGCTCAAGCAGAACTGAACTTCCTATCTACTTTTTCCTTCCTACCTCGTTTGTTTTCTATTTCATAAAACCTCATAGGAAATGTTTTACCATCTTCAGCTGGCATTTCTGCAGCTTATACAGTATTATTCAAGCAAAGTCCTTAATCAAAGGTGACAGCAACGTCAAGTACGAATAGAGGTCTGCTGGGGAAACAAGCATTTTGTCGTTGTAAGCAAGCTTGAGCCAAATCCCTCGGTTTTTGGAATAAGATATGAATGTGGATCACCATCCAACGTTCATCCCTGAACGTCAGTGTTTAAAAGAGGAGGTGAACTCGGAGTGGGAAGGCGTTATTCCCACCTCTCTGTTGGCCCCCGCCGAGCCGCCGCCGGCGCTCCCTGCCCGCGCCCCGGCCGCCGGGCCCGCCGGAGCTGGCGAGCGGCGCCGGCTCCTGCCCGCCTTGGGCGGTAGATGGTGCTAGATGAGAAGTGAAGGTGCTGCTCGGAAAGCTTCCCCGGTCAGAAGCTGCAGCTCCAAATCAGGCTAAAAATACTCGGCGAGCTTCGGTGTTTGTGTCTTCACCTGTTGGGATCTTTCGGGTGGGAATACTGCAAACTGAGTTGGGTGACTTCAGGGTGGTGATGCGTGAGAAGTAAAACGTCAGTCGTTTTCCAGACACCGTTTCTGTAGCGTTAGAAGGTTGCAGCCCATCACCAGGGCAAGGCCACCTTTTGCAATGGGAGAGAAAGGGAAATGCAGGCATGGCACAAAACAGTGCTGCTTCAGAGCCGTATTAAAAGACTGCTGTCAGCTTGTATGCCACTGATTTTGTTGCTGAGTGTGACTGAAAGCCTTATGTCTTCAGAAACCTGTGTGATTAATTTAAAGAATATGTGAAGGTAAGACCTCCCAGTTGACTGAGAAGAAAAGTTACTTGAAGTTTGGATTGTAATTAGCCAGCTGTATTGGAAAATAACAAAATTTCTTTCTGCCTAAAAACTTGTTCATTAAATAATGTAGTATAAATGTGTACAAGTGAATGTGCATTAATATTAGTCACATTCTTTTAGGGTTAGAAGTAAAATTGCAAGAATTCCTTCAAAACCAGTGATCCCAGTTCTTGTTTACTGGCACAACTCCAGAAAGTAAAGAAAATCATTATATTAGTTTTATTACTGGGTTGATTTTTAGGTTTTTTTCCCTCTTCTCTCTTCGTCCTCTCCAGAGAAGCACTTACTTGATACAGTGTCAGGGGCATTTGCACATCCTCGACAGTAAAATTAGGGATGAAATGTGCAAAACAATGGCTTAGTTAGTGGAGGAGATTTCCTTACATGATTTTACTTATAAACACATTCATCACCTGTAAAATCAATCTTTTTACAGGCACTGAAGGATAAAATGAAAAGAAGCTTCTTCTTCATGAAGTTAATTATTTCCCTAAGCTTTGTAGCTTTCTGATACTGCCATACACAAAGCAATTATTCTGAATTGACAGTGTTTAGTGAAAACAAGAGTACTGCTAATCTACTGTGGTAGCTGCTTTCGAAAATACAAGGCATACTAAAATAAGAGAAATCCTGCATGTGTTTTCCTTGAAGTAGGGTGTGTCAGTACCAGCAGGAGTGAATTGATAATATGTTTCAAAACTGTAAGGCTGGGAAATCATATATGTTAATATTCTGGAACGCAGCACTTCTACATCATGTTTAATATAATGGCTGCTATTCTGAACTAAAATGTGACTTGGCATTGGCAGAACCAGGTGCCCTCTGACTCTGTGAGAATAAGGTCATGAATGGCTGCAGTTCTACACAGGCACCAGTTCTGTAATGGCTGATATTTCTAGATACTGTTTGATTGTCTAGTTCTGTGCAACCTAAGTTGCTCTGTGCAACCCAGTTCTGTTTCAGGGCCACATCTGACAAAGGTTTTATAAGATTCTT
The DNA here is from genome assembly GCA_017639485.1 of Pluvialis apricaria. NCBI lineage: Eukaryota > Metazoa > Chordata > Aves > Charadriiformes > Charadriidae > Pluvialis > Pluvialis apricaria. Next base: position 104,438,387 of record CM030009.1, read on the forward strand.
GGCAGTGGAAAAGATGTGTTTCTAAAATTCAGTAAGGCAGCTTTGAAGTAGGATGTGCAGGAGGTGGCACTGAATTGAGATTCCCCTTTGTTAATGTGAAAAATGGTAATGGGCAGAAAGAATCCTTAGGCTGTGATTTATACTCTTCTTTTGTAAAGATTCTTGACCTTTTCCCATGAGAAGAGCCTAAGAGGCTTCATAGTCTGTCCTGGTTTTGGGGTAGACTTATTCCAGCTTTCTGCTTGCTTCTTCAGCAATGTCTTACAACATCCTGCTTGTTTACTTGGGAGAGGCACTGAGAAGATATTTGTGCTTAAATAAATATTTTTAAATGTATCAGAATTTGTGAGAAAAAATTCAAACACATCTGTGAAATTTTTTTCCAAACATTTCCTGAAAGTCTTCTTTTTTTCTCTGATAAAACATTAAAATGAGAAGTACACTTGCACAACCCTTCTCAAAATAAAGTATTTCTTAAATAATTTCAGCAATCATTCCTAGGAAAAGGAATCTATGCTTATAAGGGTGAGAGGGAGGAGGGAATGCAAGTCATAGCTATAAAATTGATATTTATTAACATGCTGACTTGTTATGATTCCAAGTCTCCATTATATATTTTTGTGGGCAAGATACTACACTATTAGTGCTGCATAATGCCAAGTGTAATAGCATTCAGCATTACCTAATGGAAAGATCCCTTACCAAACCGGGCTTTAAAAATGGCTATATTACATGTAAAGAATTGTAGGGGAGAGAGGTAGATGAGGAAAAGGGAATATGACATTCGCTTTACCTCCTGAGATAAACTGATTAGGTGACTCCTGATATACCATCTGAATAACAAGAGGCCTAAACTTGGCTGCAGTGTGGGTAAATAGAAATAATTTAATTAAAATGATAGAGGCCATGATTTTTATCTGTGGAAAAAAATAAAAGCTGAAAATGAGTTTTCCCCAGATTTTGCATTAGACTTAATAGTTCCAGAGAGACTGTTGCCTTGGAGTTTTAAAACTAGAATATAAGCAGACTTAAAAGTACATATGATGGTTTCTTATGCAATGCCTTAATTCCTTGGAAAAATATTGGAATATTAATAATGTAATTTCTCTGATCTACTGTAAAGAGAAATTGTTAAACTGAACTTCTTGTGAGTAGATTGAAGGTTTATGCCAGGAAGGATTTTCAGTGTTGGATGATTTAGCCAGTTCATGTGCTTTAATTTTAATAGCGGCTCATCTTCAATGTCTGAACCGGGTGCGACAAATTCTGCAGGAAATACTTGTAGAAAAGTTCAGATCAAATAACCTGTTTAATAAAACAACTGCAGCTAATAAGTGCCTTATCCATTGACAGCTCTGGGTGGAAGAGCAACGGTAACTTTGAATGGTGAATTTTAGCTAGGAAAAACTCTAGTAAGTTGTTTGTTTCTTGAATACTGAGCAGTCCTTAGAGCTACCCCTGTTCTGTGATTCTTTTGAGTGTACTGATCACACTGAGTAAGCTTTTATTCCTTATTTGTATTCCAACATCTGAATATCTTTAAAAGTGACCGTTGCAGGATTTTCAATATTCACCTGGTAGGCTTGCCCTGAAGGATTAGCCACTCTTTCATTTCTCCTTGTAAGTGCTGGTGTTACATGAAAAATGGAGGTTTGCTGATGTTGATGAACTCTCTGTCTGTAAGGTGCCCTGAACGCTATCCAACAAATGCAAAACTGCAGTGCTATGTCTCCCTATTTTCTTGCACTCGTCTACAATTTCAAGTTCTTAGATTGATAGAGATGTAGCGGAGAAGCCATGACATACTTTCCTTTATGAAGTCCACAAAACCAGGATTTTCTTCATGTTCTTATTGGATGTTACTAAGTGGCAGCCTGCCCAAGTAATTTGAAAATCTTGTGCAGTTTTCTGCAAGGGAAAGTTTTCCTGCTTTGTTTCAGACAGAAACACTTGCTGTAGTAAGGCTATCTGTTAAAGTGCGAAATTCAGGAATATTTTTAGGGCTCGAATCCAAATGCATACCTTTGCTGTTTGGGGTGGAGATGAAAGACAGGATCATCTTATATACCTACCCTGGAACAGTGTATTTTAACCAAATCCTTTCACTGAACAACTCTGAAACCAGGGCCAAGCTTGTATATACAGCACTTACATTCAATTATTTTGATGTAGCCTAAGTCGATTTATATCTTTGAGCAAGCAAACACTACCAGGTACTACATATGCATGAAGTACCCCGATGAAAGATCGTGTTGTACCTCTGAAACACTGATGAATTCTCTACAGCATTGCTCTGAGCTAGTGCATTGTGCCTTTTGCTAGAGAGCAGCAACGGCTCTGAAATGTTTCAAGTGTGTTCCACATCCAAAGTAAATTCTTCTCTATGCCATCTGCCATACAGGTTCTGCTCTTGGTAATGCTGAAGGTGAACCAGTAGCAAATTATGAGTCTGTGGATGTTCTCTTAAGATTGACTTTTGCCATGGGTTTGTGGTAGAAGAAAGAAAAGAGCCAAGGTTCTCTGGTTCCTCTTCCCATAGAATTTGTCTTCCTTCTCTCCTTTATCTTTTCAATGTGGAAGTATGTCTTTCTGTTCTTTCTACAACACTGTTGTTTTTCATAATGAGATTGCCAGGGGAATCTGAACATGCTATCAGGTGCTATATTATTTTTATCCTTCTCTTGAAAGCTGATTCTGCATGAATTTTGCCTACATTCTTCCAGAAACCATCAGCCTCTTCTAGAACATGTTGACCTATTTATAAACCAATAAAACTCTAAATGAAAGATGTTTAACACATCACGAAATGACTCAGATTGTCCTTTTACTTTTCTCAGCTGTGCATATAATTCTTCCCTTTTAAGCATACAACTTTTGCATGTTGATCTTTCAGGTGACTATAGACTTAAAAGATTCGGAGGTCAGAAAAATCAACCTGGTTCAATCTGTTGTGTTAGCAGAATAAATATGGTTTAGGTTTAAAATCATGAGAGCCTCTCAGGATCCCTTCTTATAAACATATGTAGAAAAGAATCTGAATCCTTTTACTATTAGTCTTACTAAATCAGAGTTCAGATCCAGCAAATCTGTAAATGACATTCTAATGGAATAACAATATTCTGAAGTATATTCTAAGTTTGAGGTGCTTTTGTGCAATTCCACAGTGGTTATGGCATATCCTGTCAGTAGAACAGTCTCTGGAATATATGAACAGTAATGTTTAATTGCAGTAAACTCTTTTAATTATATAGGAATGATGCAAAAACTACTCTTCAACCTTTAACATGTATGGAGACTGAACCTGAAATTTCAATGGTGATAGAAAAGAAGTCTAAAATTTCAGTGGAAATGCTGGACCCTCTGATTCAGACTTGTCATCTAACATAGACATCTAAATGGAGGAAAAAAATTACCATCTGCTTTTCTTTTTTGCAAACCTCTTAATATTGTGTATGAAAAGACAGTGAAGACAGTCAAATATTTGATATCAATCCGATAGTGTTATGTTACTCTATGCAGTTAATGTGGGCAGAGGAAACATGCCCCTCATTTAGAACCTGGGATTGTTAGTCACATTGAAATTATTACTCCAGTTATAATCAAACTAACTCTTATAGTCAAAATGATTAAATTATTACCAAAAGAGACTAATTACAAATGCAAAGTTTTTTCTTTCCAGGAATGGGAGGAAAAGGTTCAGCAGTATATAAGACACTATCTTCTTTCACTGGCTATTACAAACTGTAAGTGCTGCTTTTCAACACTCAGTAACTTTACTGTTTTATTACTTACTGTATATGGATATATCAAAATTAGCCCAAAGTACAAGTCTCATTTTCCATCCCAGGCTCTTGACCAGGACGAGTATGATGTTGATAGTGGAGGTTTCTTCCTCTTTGTGGGTGGGTTTGGATTATTTTTGTACTTTTCCTAACATCATCCACCTCAAGGTCTCTGCTATCATCCTGTTCTTATACTCCAATACACAATTTTATCATTCTGGGGCCACAGATGATTCTACACAGAGTAACTGCTACTGCTTATTATTAGCTGAAGAAATATATCACATTTATAATGTTTGCAGTCATTATACCACATGATTACACCGAAGCTAAAAGCAAATTAGGCAGTAGCCACCTGATCATTGTGTAATTAGCTGTTAAAGCTGAAGCAAGCTAAAACAGGGAAAACCGAGACAGTCTGAAGTGTCCTGAGATCTCCATTATTAAGTTAATGCAAATCCTTTTGCCTGTTACTAGTAATGGCAATATGATATTTCTGGGGCTACAGTAGTCTGGCTGATATCTTGTTGTTACCTAATATATATAAGGATAGTCAAAAGTTATTTTAAAATAAGTCATCATGCTACTTTATTGCGATATCATATTTCTATTATACATACAGATACATTTTAAAAATTTATAATTCAGTCTTCATGTTTTACTCCAAGCTGAAACTGAGCATAGTATTTTCAAAATTAGGGTGAATTACTATTAATATTCTCTCATCATGCATTTTTGTTCATGTCTATTGGCCACTTCTAAGTAAAACAGGCACAAATTATGAACTTCTAGATTCAGAAGCAATAAGAACATTACATATAAAATGTAAGATGTCAGTATATAATGGGACTTCTACTTTGGGCTATTTTTATGTATTCAGATATATTTTTTTAGTAAGTGATAAAACAGTAAAGGTACTGAGTTTTGAAAAGAAACCCTTACAGTTTATAATAGCCGGTGAGAGAAGATGGTGTCTCACGCACTCCTGAAGATTTGCTCCCTGCCTTGGAAAGAAAAAGCTATTCCTGAGTTACCAGAACATTGGCTTTATTTAGTAAATAGTTCACATGCTACTTTGATTAGGAAATAATTTTGTGTTAAGGTAAGAAAATCTCTTGAAAATTCTCTTCAAAAGCATTGTATTCTCAACTGGATTTTTATGAAATAATTACAAAAGATTAAATGTGCAAGGCATAATGATGTGAGCATGCATTTACATGAGTAGGTGTCTTCAGAAAAATCAATAGAAGTGTTCTCCAGGGTGAGCTTCAGTAGGTCAGATGTTTGAAATATTTTAAATTTTGTGCACATCACCTATAGTCACATATCCAATATGACACCCACTTGACACCCCCCCATGTACCAACACATGCAAAAGATGAACTGACACAAGCATGTAGGACATCTCTGTGAGTTTTGTGCTAGTAGGGACTACAGAGCTGTGCCCTACGTGTAAAGATAATGAAATGTGCAGTTACACCATTTTTTCAAGTAAAGTGGTACCCACATGACAATTATATCAAATAAATTGCTAAAAATTACCACAAATGCAAAAGGAGATTGAATTATGGTTGCTATGGAAACTGTAACATGCAGCTTCCTGACTTGATGTGTGCAAAATTTCAGCCTTAATATCACACTGATACACATTTTTGCGTTTTTTTACACTTGAATAGGTGAACATGGAGTTTGTGTGTAATAACATATTCATTCAAGTTATACTTCTCTGGCATGCCATCTAGTATTTTTTGTTAGTTGTAGTGTACATGTCGAGGTTTACAGATGCTTCACTATATAAATGCTGCAGAGAAATATTAAATGTTCTAAGCATATGTTTCTTAAAAAGGAAGGAAGATGATTTACCTGAGAAGTGTATTTTATATTAGGGTCAGGGGATGTTCATGGACATACAGAGAAGTACCTCGTGTGGAAAACAAAGGTCTTGGAATAAGCCCAGTAGAGAGGGTGAAATTTATTTGCCCAAATGGTTATAAGCGTCGAGTTCGGCTGATTATCAAGTATCACCAGTGGGGTTTACATGCAGTCACCGTAAAGTGACATACACTCCCCCAGGTAGATAGCTATGGCATGTTAGGTATGAACACCTGTGTCATAATAAAACTTTATTTGAGAACCAGTGATTTGAGAATCTGGTTCCTGGTGCAGAAGAGCACAGTAGCATAGCCATAGCTGAGGTGATACTTAGTGTTGAAGCAGGCAGCTCCAGCACCAGGCACTGCTTAGGCCTGCATGCAGTGAGCACGGGCTAATTTCCACTTTGTCAGCTCTGGCACTGAGTTTTGTGCTGTTATGACTGGGTTTTTACTAGTACCTTATGCAGATAAGTTAAAACTTGTTCAAATTGGCTGTGTTACACTGCATTAACATGACTCGCTAACATGCCCTGAAGTATGCATTAGAAGATGATAAAACACTTAGGAACCATGACACAATATGAGAGTCAATGCAGTTATTGTTTTGCAGGATCTCTGGGGCTTGTGGCTTGATGTTAGGAGAGCAGAACACCTTTTGGTGGCAAAAAAAATGAAGTACGTCTTGAGAGAATGATTGAAAATGTGGATGGAGCAGGGCGGGGAACCATAAAATTACATTTGTTATTGTGAGTGTATATGCAAGTGCAGGTACTGGAGCTCCCAAGACAGAGGTTGATAAATGATTCAAGCCTGGACTAGGGTTGTTTGAACCAGCAATTCCCAGTAGTGCTGTTCGGGTAGTAATGTTTTTGTAAGATATAGTATAGACAGAGCTCAGGCATTTTTAATCACTCTGTATGACCTTGGTCTGAGCAATATTACACAACAATGCTCAAAGATGTGTCTAAGTATTGTCTATAGAATGGCTCTTAGTAGATCTGGCTTTACCGGATCTTCTTTCACTAGCAATTACCTGTCCAAGAAAGTCTCAGTGTCCATTGTCTGCAAGTAGCAGCTGGCATATAAAAGCTGCTTTAACACCTGTCCAAGTAACCAAAAGTAACTGCACAAGGTTCTGAATATTCAGACTCTAACAATAGGAAGACACCAAAGCCGCATAAAGAAACCTCAGTTTTCACTTATATGAAATGTAAATGTGAAATAAAATTTCATTAGCAAATAAATTTTTATTTTTAGAGCAAACCATGTAAAACAACAGCCTTGTTTGATAACAATGAAGCAATATTAGCACAGAATTTTTGGAAATGTTCAGAAATCTTAGATTTGGCTGATTGTTAGTGGTATTTCGAAATTACTTTTGTTGACCTCTATTTTATCATACTATAGTTATATATATGTAGTATTTCTCATTTCTTTATAGCTCTCAGTTTGCTGAAGTGAGTTCGGGATAATTGTATTTTGGATTTTTTTTGCAGGGGCCTCAGTATAGTATATATGAAGTATAAATTTTAGCAGTTAATCTTCTGTGCTACAATAACTTCTCTTTCCTACTAGGTTACAAGTGTGCATTACAAAGTATGACATTCAGAATTATGTAGAGTTTTCAAATTGTTTTTTCAATATTAGCTGTGTATTGTTGATTTCTATTTGTAATGTTGTCTTGCTAATTCTTTTTAAATGCTTAGATCATTGTTATGCCCCCCCAAAAAAGATATTTACTCTTATAATCCTTTTGGTAAGGGAATAAGTTATAAGATTACTTTAAATTTATTCCTGCATATGTTCAGGTTTTTTTTTAGTTTGTATTTTCAGCAAACATTTGAAGTCCAAAAGTGTTTTTTTAAAAGACTGGCACAGCTGGTAGATGTATTTGTATGAAATGCAAAATTCTAGAACTTTCATGACATTTAACCTAAATGACTGTTTTGAAATTTTTGCAGGTAGAGCTCTTTTAAACTATTTTTGAAGTTTCAGTTATCAACCAGTTAACTGCAGTAATAGCATAGGTCATAATCTCATTTCTAGAACAGTGTAGAGTTTAAAGTAAACAGTTTGCAAATAAGATTTAGGCTATTAGTTGTTCAATTGTCTCTTTAATATTTTTAATAAGAAACATTTATAGTAGTAAGCTGAGTATGTCTGCAAATGAGTGTCAAGGAGATGATTTGATCCCGATTTTCAGTGGCTGACTGCATTTATAGTCAGAAGTGATGGTGTCACCTGTAATTCCAGCTAGCTCTAATTTATCTGTTTTGGCTCCTGATAGCAATGAAATTGCTGTGGTATAGGCTTAGTTGCCAAATAAATATATGTGATTACACATACTTCCACAGCTAAATCACATCATTTTTTTTGTCAAAACCAATAAAGTCAGCAGCAACAAAGGTTTCTCTCAAATATGTGAGAAATATGAGTAAAACTTGTAGGTAAGAAAAATCTTTCAAATAGTTCCCTTTGCCCTGGAGTGAGAGGCAGCTACTGAATACAAGCATCGTCGCTGTTCTATCTGATGTAAAATTGTTGTAGGTCCCTTCCTACTGGAACTCAACTTCTCCCTTCCCTTCCCTTCCCCCTTCCCTTCCCTTCCCTTCCCTTCCCTTCCCTTCCCTTCCTCCCTTCCCTTCCCTTCCCTTCCCTTCCCTTCCCTTCCTTCCCTTCCCTTCCTTCCCTTCCCTTCCCTTCTTCCCTTCCCTTCCCTTCCCTTCCCTTCCCTTCCCTTCCTTCCCTTCCCTTCCTTCCCCCCTCCTCCCTCCCCTTCCCTCCCTCCCTCCCCTCCCCTCCCCTCCCCTTCCCTCCCTCCTCCCCTCCCCTCCCCTCCCCTCCCTCCTCCCCTCCCCTCCCTCCCCTCCCCTCCCTCCCTCCCTCCTCCCCTCCCTCCCTCCCTCCCCTTCCCCCCCTCCCTCCCTTCCCCCCCTTCCCCTCCCTCCCTCCCCTCCCTCCTCCCCTTCCCTTCCTTCCCTTCCCTTCCCTTCCTCCCCCCTCCCCTCCCTCCCCTCCTCCCCTCCCTCCCCTCCCTCCCCTCCCCTCCCCTCCCCCCCTCCCCTCCCCTCCCTCCCTTCCCCTCCCCACCCTTCCCCACCTCTCTTTTCTCAGGACTCTGAAAGTCTTTAACATCAGCAAAATGAAGGGATACTTACAGAGAACTAGCTTAACAACAATGCTTAAAATTAGACATTTGTTCATTTCTCTTTCCTAGTTTTAAAAAGATAGGCAAACATATAAAGCATCATGTAGAATCTATATTATATCACAGAAATCTCATCGGGTAGTAATCCTAAATCACTGCAGCTCCACTGAGTCTGAACTACCTGTTTGCAGGCACCACCAGATGCCCAGCTATTGCTAAGAGGTGGAGACACAGCATCTAGGCCTCCTGGAGGTTTTGTGCCTTATTCAGCTCATCCTTGCTCCTTACAAAAATACTTTCTTTCCTCCCTAGGATCTGTGTTAGCTTTCCTGCCTATTTGTGGCAAGGACTGTAAAGCACTTGTGCAGCTGTTCGCTTCCACTGACTGAGTCTTGTCTTCTCTTTTCAGCTGAAGATTAGGATTGTTTGTGTTACGGTTTTCAGAAATGCACAAGTAATTTATAGTTAAGTACTGTATAGTTACTATCTTAAAAGAATTATTTTAGTGTTGAGTGGCAAGGAGAAAGATGTTCTTACTCCTAATTACCACAATTCCCCTTCCCCACAAGCTAGATGAAGCATTTCTGCTTTTGTGCTAAATTGGTACAAGAGGAGGGACTAAAAAGCAATTGAGGAATTTTGTAATAGTTTGAATCACAGTAACACAAAGGCATCACAATGACTTTCTGATTGTCTTCTGTGTACTCTTGTGTATAGGTTATACAAGGAGGAATTATAACTGACATGGCAGTACGCATTTCCTGCTCTGTAGTAGCTCTGCCTATTCTGCTAATACTCTTATGAGAAACAGTGCCTAGTTCTGGGGCCTCATTTATTCCCTGCAGTTTGAGATATGTGTTCTTGAAAAAGGAAAGGTTGGAGAAACATCAGGTTCCTTTTTAAACTGATTTCACAAAAGCTCAATTAAATGGTGGTTTGATCTTATGCAGCACAAACATTATTTGCCTGGCAGAAGTAACAGTGGGACTTCAGGTTGAGTAGCACTTTCCTGCAGAGGTTTGGACATGTTTCCTAGGCATTGTCTACTGTAAAAGATTTGAGCTTTCACTTGCATCCTTACAAAAGACATATATATGCATTTAACTGAGAACTGTAGCTGTAGATGCCTAAAGGTCTGTCTTTAAGTGCTGAAATTGATACCTAACTCCTACTGGATATAGGATGAAACTCCTAACAGGCATGTATAGGCTATGTGAAACTTAAAGAGGCACAGATAAGTCTCATCCTCCTTTTAAATCCAGTGGTGGGTGTTTGTTCCCAATGCCTATTCAAGTCAAAGCATGATTTTTACTATTGCTAAGAGGAACGCAGGTCTCTTGAAAATTAACCCTTCAATTCATTGCTTAGAGAATGAGACGGCTGCTGTGTGTCAGAATATAGGGAAGACTGCTGTGAACTGCTGGCATGTTCAGGACATGCAAGCACACCTGCAAAGTTTAATGAAAAGCAAGCTGATTACAAAAGCTTCCTACACATTTTTTTCGCCTTTTCTTAAATTCATATTTCAGTCCCCATGCAGCTCTTATGTTGATGTCATAAACTGAGTAGTTTGGTATGACATAATTCCAGCCTCTTTGAATTAGTGGTGGCAGTTAGATTACTATTATTGATAGTGCCTGCAGGCAGGGAACCATTAAGGTGTCATAAACTTAGCAACCTCCTATGACATAATACTAATCTTTTAAATTTAGTTGTTACAGTTAGGTTGCATCCCAAGGGTCCCTACTCTAGTGCCTGGTGTGTGTATGAGCATAGGATACAACTTTTCTAAGAACTTCATATTTCTTATAACATTGATTAACAGTTACAGCAGCACGCACAGAAGAAATATTTTCCATTTGCTGTTTTTAAGTACAAGATGACAAGTAACATGAGAACATCTTTTCAAAAGCTTTCATAGTATAATTAAGAATGGATGAGTGATAAATGGATAAACTAGAAATCAAATGAAACAGAAGAAAGTCAGGGTTTTGAAAAAAGTGTAGCTAAAACTTTCAATAACGATCATCTTACAGGTGATTGTGAGTGTCTTCTTACAGCTGTCTCCACATTTTGGCATTTAATGGCTACAGACAATCTTAAATAGGAGACTAAATCCTAAATATATAGGATAACAATTTTAGTTTAGTTAATAATTTTACATTTTAAGACTGGTGAATGGGAATGGAAGGGTTTTAAGACATGCATGCACAGTGGTCAGAGTATAAGGAAGGTCTGCAAATACTTGTTTATCATTGGTATTCTGCATGTCGTGGGAGCAGCAAGTCAGGATTATCGGCGTGTGTGAAAGCTCATTCACCAAAGGACATGCTTTTGATGTATTAGCTAGCTAAAAATGCAGAGAGGAATTTGGCAGAATTCTTCAAAGGGACAGAAATTTTTAACTTTTTTTCAAATAACATCACAAATTCCTTGGACTCTTTGAGGTATAAAGCATTTTAAACCTTTAGACCTAGAGAATGTCTCCACAGCAAGTCGAGCATTGGTTCTCAGTATCTGAGAATGCCACAGCTTTCTGTGGTGTAGGCTTCAATTCAGCTTGCATGTACGTAAAACTCCCTGCTGATTTTGAACAGCAGGTTTGGAAAAAACATTTCTCTGAGAGTTTTTAGAGTGTGTGGATTATGGATAGTAACATACTTAGCTAAAGAGATAAAGAGACAAGACGCTGTACTGAAGTTCCTCTCTGAGAGCAACCAAAATGCTTTGAGACTGAGTTTGGAATTGGGACTTACATGTAGAAACAAGCAAGGAACAACATTACAGTAAGGTAAGCCAGGCAATGTATCATCAAAACCAGCTGTTTAGACAGCTAGGCTGTAAAAACAGGAATCCAGCAGGCAGTGCATATAGAATATGATTTTCTAAGGAACATTGTGTAAAACTTGAAAGTCACGGTTAAGTCAAGCGGGATAACAAACTACCACTTGCAGCTAGTGCTGTGAGGACAATAGAAGGGTACAGTACCAGCCAACCAGAAAACCAGCGGGTATCAAGGCTGAGAAGTAAACCACACAGTAGACAGCATTAGAGATATTAGCAAGTCTAGTGGCAGCGGTTGCAAGGCAAACCATTTAAAACAACCATGAGAAATAGGTGCTACTTTTCAGTGACTTTCTGAGGTTGCCAAGAGTAGACCAGAACTAAAGAAATTACATATTAAGGAATAATAGGATGTTGACTTTACAGATCTTCTTTGCATATTTTCTCTTCTTCCAGTAGCAAGAAACAAAAATCAAGGAAATAAAATGTCTCCTACAGTGTTGTTCACCTGCTGCCTATTGGTGTTGCACTCCTGCCGTCTTCTCCATCTGCTTTAAATTCATTTCTGAAATGTGCCCTCCTTAAAAATAAGTTCTTATTAATTTCATAAGGAAAACAAATTAAGAAATAGCAAACACAGAGACATTTTGTTGAATACAAGCAATTAGAAACACAATGGGGAGAGGAGCAGAGAAGAAAAACATTTTACCAATTATGAATATTCTAAACAAAAAAAGATCTGTCAGATCTTGAGAGTCATATAAAATTTCTAATTGTCTTTTCCTGGGAAAACTGCATTCTAATTAATGAAAATTTTCATTAGTGGTGGCTTTAGTGATTTTACTTCAAGTAACTAAAAACACTGTCTAAGATAATAAATAGTAGTGGACAAATGTGACAGTACATTAGTTGTGAAGTAATACATAAGAAACAGTCAGCAACACCCTCACTTTTATGCATTTTACATAATTTGTTTACCTGGGAAAATGAAACTTAGCCATGTCTGCTAATTGAATCCTCCACATCTTTTTAGCTTTTATAGGTGCATATTCCTTTAGCAAACGGGTAATTCTCTTCCCATTTCAAGGGTTTATGAATACTCAGTATAATTTTTTTAATCCATTTCCTCACTTTTTATGGTGAGGAGTCTCTTCTGCTCACATTTCTTTCAGTGACTAGATATCATATATTTCTTCCCTATGATTTTTGGTCATGATGGCTTATTGCTGTGGAAATATAGTGCTTCTGTAGTTATATGGGTTCTTTAAAAAAAACTTAAAACTATTAAAATTACTGAAAATGAGGTGAGAGCTTATCAGAAACTAAGGGCAAGAAGCTGGTTTCCTCAGTTTTGCTCCTGTTTTGTATAGCAGTATAGTTCAGCCAAAGTAGAGGTGAATGTAAAGAGGATATTGTAATTGAAGGGTAGATTGCATACACTATGAAATTATTTAAGAACTGCAATCCTTTTCCACTGTCATATGTGGTAGTAGTAGCTTAGCTTGAAATTAGGCGTGATGAAATTTACACACTATGTTAACCTTGCATAAAGGCTAGGAAGGAAAAATTCTCCGTGTAAAATGTGTTCTTAATTTTATCTTTGGGTATGCTGGACTGAGGCTGCAGGAACAGGCAGGAGACTTTGCAGAGTTCTGAACAATTCCTGCATGTTGAGTGATTGTTGTGAAGATCTTGTCATTAGCTAACGGTGTGACCTTCAGCAGATCACTTGACTTTGGGCCTTCTGTTTCCCTATCAGTTTATAAATATGATGGGCTATGCTTTCTTCATTACTTTTCTTGCCATCTCCACTTGCTCTTTTCTATAGTGCTTTTACATAATTGGCCTAAAAAACTATAGTTTTATTTATTTTTTATTTGTACATAATTAGGGATAAATTAGATTTGACTGTTCTATCGGCTAGAGTAGTGTTCTACTTTCTGGACAAATGACTATCAACAGGCGAATTTTATAAAGGTCCGCTAGACTTGTGGGGGAAGAGTCTTCCACATTGCAGAAAAAGATTATTTCTTTCATAGCTTTTCAATTTCTGCAGAACTAATGCGAATATCCCGGATCCCTAGAATATCTTAAAATTTTAACAATCACTTTTATTAACAGTGTGAAAACATATTTTTGGACTTGTTTATGCTGTCGGGTAACAAAGGGAACTTTGAAGAAATTACAAGTGAAAAACCCTGGTTTATCTTCTGCACCTATGTAAATTTAGAAGACTGAAGAAACTTTTCAATCATCCATACACAATACTACAGAATGCTCTTTGTTTAAGCTCAGTCTTTCAGAGGGATTTGGGTCTTCTAAAAGTCTACTAACAATACTGTTCTTGCATTTAATCTAAGTATTTGAGCAGACTAAAGGAAGCCAACCAGTTTTCAGTAGTTAACAGAAATTCCTACAGGGCAAGATGTGAGTTTGTAGATGCCTCAAGATTTTGGGCTGGCAAATATGAACAAGCATTAGGTTGGTGGCCCAGATTATAACCTTGAGCTGAGATGATCTGTCAGTCTGATAAAAAGGTTTCTGCTTTGAAGTGTACCTGCTGTAATGTAAATGTCATGGTCTGCAATGCTACTTCTGCCTGGAAAGTCCATGCTCCAAGCTCTGAAACAGTGATTTTATTACATGACTGCAAGTGGAAAAAAGCAGGTTATTTGACATCTTCTCTCAAATCTTTTCTCCTCTCCTCTATGTTTTGTCTCATACTGTGTAACTCCAGTAAAAAACAAGACTTAACTTGCTGGTCATTGCTACCTTGATTCATAGGTAGAGAATTATATGTCATGGAACACCATTGCCTGTTTAAAAAAATGACATCATAGCAAATAGTTTAGCATTCATATTTATATCTCCTAATTTTCAGAGTATGACTGCCAAGGGGCCTTTCTTTTACATTATTTTCTGACTAAATGTAGTGAGCAAAAGGTCCTGGCTCTGTTGCTTGGTGCCATTAGGCTTATGCATGTACCTACTTGCACAGAGTGCAACTTATTGAGAAAAATATGGCTTCATAGTTCATGTTATCCAATATATTTTGTGTCCAATGTATAATTCTTACTTTGTGTTCATTGCATTTTTTACAAGTTACCACAAAAATTTACATATATTCAACAGATAATAAACAGAATAGTTAGAAGTGGAGAAAAGCTTTCAGGCTTTTAGTGCAGCTCTTCTGTAATTCTGCAGTGTTAATACATACTGTCCCACTGAAAATGGAGGAGACTTACATGGCTACTTTATTAGTAATCATTTTACATAATTGTAGGTTAATAACAGGTTGGAAAGGGCTGCTTGAGGTCATGTGGGCCAAGGGACCTACTCAAACTTGGCTTCATCAAAGCATCATTGCTCAAGGCCTTGTCCCGTTGAGTTTTGAGCTGCCTCTACGGAATGCAGATTCCACCAAACTCTCCAGGCAACTTGCCTTCCATGTTTGTCAAATGTCATGTTGGAAAAATGTTTCCTAATACTACCTGGAATTTTCCGGTGTTTCAAATGCTGTTTTTCTTCCATCCTGTTAGGGTGCACCCCCCGTAAAAGCCTGGCTCTGCCTTCTGTATACTGAGGTAGCTGAAAACAGCAATAATATCTTCCATTAGCCTTTTCTTCTTAAAACTCAGCAAACCCTAATTCTCTCAGCTTCTCTTCAGTACATCTTGTACTGCACCCCATGAATATCTTGGTGGTTCTCCACAGCATTTTTCCTTTAATGTCTATGTTTGTCTTGTACTGAGGAGCCCAAACCTCACACAGGACTCCAGATTTGGTCTCTCAAGTGCAGAATAGAAGGGAATAATCTCTTTCCTCAACTGTTGGCTGTACTATTACTAACACAGCCCAGGAGGTGGTTGGCCGCCTCTACTGCAAGGGCACACTGGGTGTTTCATATTCAACTTGTTGTTCCCTGCAGGTTGTTGCATGGAGTCACTCTGTCCCCAGTGGTAGGACTCTGCAATTGTCTTTGCTGAACTGTGTTATTATTCTGCTTCGCAAAGTGTATTTTCATGAAAGAATACATTTGTTTAAGTATATAACGATTTAAAATGCTTTAGTTTTTGTGCAAGTAGTACCTTCAGTGTAATTCTGAATATATATAAACCTGCTCCTGCCTTGTGTTCTTCTATTAGTCCCTGTAGCAAGTCTTCCATCATTTTTTATTGTAAAAATAATGTTTGTAGAAGGGACAATTTTTAATAAAATATTCAGAGTATTTTTGGATTTAATCTACTATGTCTCTCTCAGCACTGTATGATGTTGATTCAGCATTCAAGCTATTAGAGAAAAGAAGTGATTCAAGATAACTCAGATGGGGAATGTGTGGAATTTTTACAGTTTCTAAAGAGAAGGGAAATGCTGGGGCTCTTTGTCATTTAACAATCTAAGGACATATGTAAATGACACACAGGATGAAATTCTGTCTTACGCAATTGCCCTATGTAAGGTTCTAATTCAAGTCCATTTAAATGAGATAGAACAGAGTCACAAATCAAATAATATCGATGCTTCAGTGCAACACAAATGACATGGAATTTGCACAGGCTGTACAATGAATTGAAAGTACGTTCAAATGGAATTTGCCTCTCTTTGCTTGATGGTACTTGTGTAAGTTGATGGGCAGTGACTAAGGTTCAGTTCATAATCCCAGGTAGAAAAGGCATCTCCAGAGATGTTCAAGAAAGGTCAGATCAATTGCTTTCTGGAGGTGACTATCTCTGTATTGACTATACGTAGCCTAAGGTTACCTGCTGAAGATTACCTCCCTGTAATAGTTGAGGTCAATCTCTTCTCACACTAATTTTTGAAAACACCTGGTTGTTACGTTTTAAATACGCAGTTACTGGGAAGAACAGAAATTGTCGGGTTTTTTGGTCAGATTGCTCTTGATTTGCCCTTAAAGGGTTTAATTTACCCAGTTTTCAAATTAGGGCACTATTCTTCTGAGAAGTGCCCCACCATGAAGCTCTGCTTATTATGTAGTTAATGTTTCAAAAATGAGATTGATGATTTCTTAGTTTAATAATGTCATCAGATAGTAGTGTGGATGTATTTATTAAATAACTAGTTTTTTTTGTAAGATGGCAGCAACTGTATTTAGAACAGGATATTCATCATACTTCACTCAGATTTATGTGTTCCTTGAGTAAATTCTTAGTTATGTCACTGTTCCATAGATACACACTTGTACCTAAGACTAACAACATATAGCTGATACTGTCTGCCTGATTTAGGAAATATATCAATATATTTTTGATAAATAAATTATTTCCCATTTTTAATTATCTTAACTGTTTGACTTTTATTTAAACAGAAGCGACCATACACCTGTTTTCTGTTGTTTATATCGTTTACAACACCTCTCCAACAAATAAGGCAGTGCATATGTAGGTTCAAGGAGATACCATTGGAAGCAGGTACTATTTTTGATTTTACATGATGACAGCAAATGGAAAACAATTTTGTATTTCTTTGCTTTCTTTCTGTTTATTAAAAGAAGCGCATTTTCAAACAATGTGCTTATCTATTTTAATATTTAATAGCTGTCTAAGACTTATACCAGATGTTGCACAGGTTTTTAAAATGTCTTGATTTACAGATTAAGACTCTGTTTTGGCATAGCAACTGTAAACAACCTGAGAATTGCCAAGGTGTGTCAACTACCACAGTTTCACTATACTAGAAGCTAAAAATACTGATAAACACTTGTGTAGTGTACTGAATACTTTGGGGAGGTATATCAGTGCTCTACATTAGAAAAGTTATTAACAGAAATGTATTTATGTAGCAATGATCTTAGAAAATATTTCAACATGTTTTTATTGACCTAGTAACTTTGGCCATGGATTACTTGCAACATTCTTTAAAATATAGAGCCACCTTTACACACAGTGAATTTTATATTCCACACACCAACATAAAAGAAACAAAGTGAAGCATGGTATCTTCCAATAAAATCAGAATAGTAATTTCAGGTATGCATGATTTGTCATTGCCAAATGTCAGTATTGGCAATTAAATTTCCAGAGCTCTAATACTGCTTTCAATGGCACAGGCTCTGTGCCTAGGTATCTGGAAGTTCATACTCCATTGTCAAATGAAATCCCAAATCAGAAAAAAAAAAATCTTGTCAGGAAGTTGTGGTTTCTTTAGTGTTCTTTAGTATCAATGAAAAGAGAGGTTTTTGTCCACTGGATGACTTGCTTCACTTTCCTGAGTTATAGTTTCATAGAATGGTTTAGGTTGGAAGGGACCTTAAAGATCATCTAGTTACAACCCCTCTGCCATGGGCAGAGACACATTCCACTAGACCAGGTTGCTCAAGCCCATCCAGCCTGGCCTTGAAACACTTCAGGGATTGGGGCATCCACAACTCCCCCTCGACAATTTTTTCCAGTGTCTCACCACCCCTCACAGTTGAAAATTTTTTCCTAATATTTAATCTAAATCTACCCTCTTCCAGTTTGAAGCCATTACTCCTCATCCTATCACTACATGCCTTGTAAAAGTCCCTCTCCAGCCTTCTTGTAGGTGCCCTTCAGATACTGGAAGGCTGCTAGAAGGTCTCCCTGGAGTCTTCTTTTCTCCAGGCTGAACAACCCCAACTCTCTCAGGCCTGTCCTCACAGGAGAGGTGCTCCAGCCCTCTGATCGACTTCGCCCTCCTCTGGACACACTCCAACATGGTCCATCTCCTCCTTATTTGAGGGGTCCAGAGCTGGAGGCAATATTCCAGGTGGGGTCTCACGAGAGCAGAGTAGAGGGGCAGAATTATCTCCCTCAACCTGCTGGCCTAGGATCTTTCCAGATTTTTCCCTGTGCATTTGAAAACTGAGACAGGCACTGAGCTTGCATAGAGGACTGAGAATGCCTATAGATGTGAGAGTGAAAAGAGACAGTGCTGTAGTTTGTAGTCTGTGGGTAGGCTGGTACTAGCACTGATAGGTGCAGTTTAGGTGGATTTGTGTGTGTGAGTTGAATTTATGAGATTAGTCAAAAAACAAGAGGGAAAAAAATGGAAAAGGTTGGAACTGGAACTAAGTTCCATGTGAAACTGGAAATTTTCTAAATTCATTTCTTGTGGGTGAAATAATGGTATTTATTATGAAAAAAAATGTAAGAATAAAGGTATAGCTAGGAATTGGCTTGCTGGATCACTCTACAGAGTCTCAGCTCTACAGTGATACTCCTGATGTGACACTGGCCAGTTGAAAAAGCTTCAGATATTTAAGAGCTTGATTGTAGACATTTGCTTCCAACAGCCCGTTTCTGAATCTGTTTTGTCTTGTATCATGATGAGTTGATTCTGAAGTCTCTCTTTGGTTTCAAATTTTTACACAGAACAATTCAGGAAATTGGACCTGACATGTATTAGTAACTTTGTGCCTATCATACTGTTCAATTTATTCATACGTGTGCTGCATGCAGTTGTTAGCATGACCAATGTACAAGCTTTAGTGTGGACCATATGAGTGATAAGATTTCTCCTACGGATACTATCACTGGATCTTTAGTAACCCTGCAGAGCAGACAACTTCATTTTTAAATACTAGTCTAATTATCCCTACAGAGTAAATTGCATCGTATTTAGTTTGACCTACTTTGAAAGCCTAAGATCTGAGGCTGCTTTGCAGTGTTTTGAAATCTGTGTTTCCAGGGAGTTGAGTTATTTTAAACCAGATGTTTAACCACTAAATTGCATTTCTATCTCAACTTCTCACCTAGATAGGAATATCCCTAATAACTGTATTGAGACAAATGGCAATATATCTATCCAACAGATAGATGCTACTATAATGATGCTATCTCACCAATGATAATTAAAACCAGAGAAATACCTTAACTTTAGTCAATGAATGGTCCAGGTTCTTAAAAAAGAACTCATTCAGTGTTTTCACAATGAAGATTTCTGAACCCATACATATACAACGTAACATAAAATGTTTGATAAGATGAAACTCAGCAATGGGTAGAACAAGACACCTACTTTAAATAGGAAGTATACAGAGTATTCCCATAAAGTGGTATTGGTAATTCCTTCGGCTATTGAGGCAAGTGATCCATGACATCAAGGGTGTGAATGTCCCAGCATTTGTTAACAACAACTTTTTAAACATCAAGATAGATCTGTGCTAGTGAAACAAACATAAGTGGCATGACCAAAGGGAGTCTCCTGTCTTATTCACAGTTTTAAGTGTTGGGAAGTATTTTGGGGCTATTACTCACTGACCTCTGGAATCAAACTGGTACGAGACACAATGGATTTTTTTTTCCTTTAAAAATACACTATAGAGAAATGGCAGCTGTTTTTCTCAAGGCTCACATTCTCCTAATCCATCCTTAAGAGGAAATCAATACGGATTCTCTCAGAGGCTTTCAAGGCTGTCTCCCATGTCAGGTGGAAAGGAACAAGAAGAAACAACTTGTTTCAAGAAACTAGGGATGTTGAGAAACTGCAACAGGCTGTGGACCTGTCTCTCTTTTTATTAGGCCTTACTGTTTTCAAAGAAGTAAAAAAAAACAACAACCAAAAATCCCTTCTCAAAGGTACTTACCTCATCATTATGACTCACCTCAGAAACTTTTTGCCTTCCTACCTGATCTTCAAGTCAGCAAGTTAGATAAATCAATAAATGAAACAATGCCCTCCTGCTTCCCTTCATTTTTAAACCACTTTGAATGGTATGAATTGTATGTTATAGCCAAGTCATAAAGCAGCCTCTCTATTCCTGTACAGCAAAGAAATTGCTCTGTTCTGGAAAAAGTCTCTGAGTTGTTAATAATAAAGCCCTAAAAATAGAAACCCCAGATGTTTTAAAATACAAAAAGTAAATGACAGAATTTATAGTAATTGAGTAATCATTTGGAACTCTGAAATAATTTTTTTTACTCAACATTCCTGACCTAATAATGAATAGTATTGTCATTTGCCCTTTAACTCTTTAGGTCAAATAAATTCTGAGATTTAGTCTTTCTTTTTTTTTAGAGGAATCCAGTCTCAGAGACCCGGAACATTAAAATCTTAAACACTTAGTGGATGCTTCAGGAAAAAGCCTTGACATGCAATCTAATTAAAGGTAATTCTGCTTATATATAGGCTGTTTTCCCTCTTCTGCATAAAAACTCTGGTTGCCTTTCTAATGTCCTTCTGAAAGAAGGAAGTCGAAAGACAAGATAAGAAAGGAGACGTGTAGAAGGGGAAATGAACTGGAAGTACACAATAGCTAATAAGAGCTATTCTGCAATGTTATGTCTTCTGTAAATTTTTATATGAAATCTCAGGGAACCTGAAAAGGAAAAGCTTTTATTGTTAAGGGAGTTAATATACTATTCAAGAGATATGCCTACCTTGCTTTCCATCTGAAAAAAAATCTCATTACAGTTTTCTGAATGTACATTTCACTTCTTTTTGAGTGACCAGCTTTTTATCTAAGTACGGTGCTATGAATGTCAGTAGAATGGTCGTTATTGTAAAGAACCGAAGTCAGTTTGAAGTCCAGTTCCGCAAAAGAACAAGATTAAAACACCAAAGCAAAATATGGTACTTCATACTTTTGGCATTATCAGATGGCTTAGTCTAGGAAGGCAGGACCTCACTGGGTAAGATTCATAAATGAATTTTCAGGTTTTCGACAATGAACCATACTGTATCTAAATGAAGGTTTCAGCCTGCCTCCAGTGTTAAAATTCGTTAGTAATGTTGTTGGTCATGGCTGGTAAACAAAGCAACAGTGCTGAAAAGATTTTTCTGGCCAGAAATATCACAGATGGGATAGTGCTATCAAAATTTTGATTCTGAAGGAAAGACTATGTAATGGAGTAAAAGCTCATCATGATACCTTGCCTTATGAAGATGTTTCTCAGAATTCTCCCTATGATATGAAATAAAGATAAGCAGGCAAAGTAGTGATAACAATTAAAACAGACACATTCATTCTCCACACTTTCAAAGTTATCTTGAATTTTACATCAGAATTTGCTTTTCATAAATCCTCGTGTTTCACGTGGCTTTTGTGGTGTGCTAGGATGCTACTGTCTTGTGTTATTGCTTTTGATACACTGACGTTTTGCTTGAGAAACCTCTGACTGTGTGTTAGTGAGATCATGAATTAGTAGCAATATTACGACCACCTTGTCATTAACTGACAGCATAGAAAGGAGATTATGCTGAGAATCCATATTGTCCATTAAATTAGAAAAAAAATTGCAAAAATTAGCAAAAATTAGCCAAAATAATGGTAGCTGAATGAAGAACATGTTTCTTTCCATATTGTAGCAGATAATGAAAAATGATATTTTGATATTCTTTTTTAACATACAACTATAACAAAACAATAGCTAAGTGCATAGAAAGATGAAACCATAGTTATCTGACAAAAAAAAAACCCAAAAGGCAAACCCAAAACTTGTTTGTCAAGTAAAGAGGTTGAAGTAACAGGGAAGAGGCTGGTGCATTTCCATTTACAATAAAATGTCAAGAAAAGAAGATTGAAGAAAGGGAACATGATGATGAAGCAAAAAAGATGTGATGGCAACAGCAGAATCGATCATCGTGGCTCTAAAAAGTCATAATAAACAAAAGCTTTATATAAATATTTATTTTAAATTGTCATAAGAATCACTTGAATTCACATAAAATCTCCCTCAGTTCTCTGCAACAGCAGAAAAACATTCCCAAAGAACATATTCAGATACAAATTGTTTTTCATCCTTCAGAATAAGCTGCATGGTTCTCTCTGTTTTATGTCCTCAGCATCACAGAATGTATGTATTAAAAACCAGTTCAAGCTAATAAAACCAAATCCAAAATACCCAATTTTAACTTGTGCCCCTTAGCTCACTAGAAGATGTAAGTTTGGTGTGTACATTTATCTCATACTGAATCTTACTAAAATTTGAAATAACTCTTTACTGAAAATTCTGACATTTTAAACCTTGCTTTCATTCTGAATGAAAACAAAACCAACATTAGTTGACACATGAAAAACTACTGAGAAAAATATTTAATATTTAAAATTTAGAATCTTCTGAAAAGTGACTTTGTGCTTCATTAGAGCTTTGTAACCTGCAGTAAGACTGAAGTATTACAGTGTAGTGGCTAGATCCTGCCTACAATGCTTTTAAAAAATAATTTTGTTTTCTGTTATTTTATGATTTTTCAGTTACAGCACAGCTCTTGATGCAGCACAGTAGCATTTCACCGTACTTGACGGCATTATGGTGCCTTGTGTAGTGACCTCCTCAGGTGGCTCCTGATCTGTCTGTTTTCTTATGTGAAGTTCTGTGTGAGGCCTCACATTTTCATTTGTGATAATATTCAGGTACTTCAGTTGATTTGTAATCTGTCCTGAACAAATGCATTGTTTAATTTTTATTTTGTTGTAGACAAGAGAAGAGTCTACTTTCAGTGGAAAATAGAACCTACTAATCCTGTCAGCTAATCAAAGGCAACTTGTCACCCATCCAGATTCCTTGTTTAGGAAGTAGGTCAGAGGTGTTCAAATTTGGGTCCCTAAAACGTGTTTTTCTATGTGAATGACCTGTTTTCAAAAAGTGGGGACACCTGCTATTTATTGTTAGTCTCACAAAAAGTCAGTGCTTCCTCATGCATTTAGGTAACTGGCTTTTGATCATGTACTTTGAAAATGCTGAAGTTGTCTAGAATACCGATGTATTTATAATGTGCCTGCAAGACATATTGACATCCATTGGTACAACTCCGTGTGCCATAGTAAAGGGCACTTACAGTGCCTGAATTATACTGAAAGCAAATGTTTTTATAATCTGCATAAAATAATGTTTTGATAACTTTCATAACATCTAATAAATAAAGCTGAGCCATATGAACACTAGTTCATGTTCTTTTATTCCCTACTTATTTAGCTTTCAATACGTGATTGGCACCTTTTTAGGGTTGAAAAGGAGGATTCACCAGACTAAGTGCAGATCTTAGTTTCTGAATCTTATTCTCCCTTTAAAGTCATTAGAAAGGGTAGGTACTGCTTGAATAAACGTCACCTCATTTTTATGTACAAACCAGCTCAGTTGCATTGTTTCTGTTTCTCTTCCTTGGCATAAAAAAAGAGTGTAGGATGACCAGCGCAGGATGTGGGGGTTGATACTGGAGATGTCTAAAGTTAGGTCAGCTGAATTGCCCAAAGTTTCAAAATTTTGCCATGACCTGCCCTAACAAAGAAGGCCTGTATCAGAGCCCAGAACAACTCTCTGTTGGTGTAGAGACCCGTACAGGGGAGATTTTCTGGTGATCACTCAAGATGTGTGACTGTGACTGGAATCAGCCTGTGACTGATCAGTCTGTGGCTGGATTTTATACAGACACAGGAGGTGGTCATGTACATCTCCCATTAGTTTTGTAAGGCTGTAATACTCCTTTGTTTATGCAGTCTTTTTTGAATACATCCCGAGAATTTAATACTAGATTTTTGTTTGCTTGTTTTAGTGAACAGCAATTACTTTGAACACCAGGAAGTATTCCAAAATTTTACATATTCAAACAAAAGTTTTAACACCTGCTTCAGCACAAAAATGTGTATATATTTTGCACAGTATGTTTCTTTTTATTGTCCCTTTCTGAAACCGTGAAAAACAGATCTGTTTTAAAAGTTGCAGAATGAATTTGATCTTTTTATGAACTGGGATAGAATACAAAGAGGAATGCTTCTGTGCTAAGATGACATTCATTAATCTTGTATGAGCAATAGGCACAAAATATATGCTGCCTGAATTTCAAGAGTACATGAGGTCATTGATCAGTTCCTGATTCTCACACTGCTGAATGGGAATGTGATTAAAGACATAGTCTATCATTTTTTTGTCAGTAAGCAAGCTAAAGACTTTCACTAGGTGATATCATAGTCATGAACAAAATATGCTGTCCTACTAGCAATTTAACTGTAAATATATTGACAGCATCTAATCTGTTTAATACCTTAAATTGTATTGATCTTACTGTAAACAAAATCGTGCAATTTTAAGTATAGCTTAATGTCATCTGATTAGTATTTTAGCATTTACCTTTAGCAAAAATCAATAGATTTATTTAATTAGTCAAAGCTATAATTTTGACTGAAATTGGAATCTCTTTAAATATTGGAAAGAAAACTTACTCTTATCTAATTTTATAATGTAAAAATCTGAGTACTTTCTGTAAAATGTAGTTATGGTGTCTTTTGTGTTCACAGACAGCATCTTTAAAAGAACAAACAAACAAACAACAGTTCCTGGTCTTTTTCTGGAGGAAAATTTAAATTCTAATGCAATTAGATTAATACTGAAAAAGAGTACTGAAATGACGTATAATTATCACTATAATTTTCACATTGGTTTTGTAGAATAGATGTTATGTAACTCTAAATCCAAAGAAGGGGAAGAATTGTGAGAACATCCATATTCATCAGAGGACCAATTCTTAATGTGTATTTTTGGATACCACTTTCTTATTGTTTGTTTGAGAGGTGCTGGGCCAGGCTCTGAGTACCTTGGATTACTTTCAGCTGTGTTAGCCTTGGGTTGCAATTGTTGGAATGTTTGTGACGGCTGTTTCTAGTGAAAATTAGTAAAGAAAAGTGCTACTATTCCAAGTGCTATACAAATAGTCATATTAAGAACAAGTGAAGTAATGCAGAAGGGTTGTCTTGTTACTTTATTATGTCTGTTGAAATTGACATGCAAGGGAATGAAAGGTGTTGCATTAGACAGATGAAGGGGCATTCTTATATGACCTTGCATGTTTTTCTGTGCAGCATACCCATCACACATTACTATTGTGCTAAAATTCCTCTCGTCTTTTCCTCTGGGTTACCTGTACCTCTGTTTCCTAGGCAGCAAGTAATTCAGATCAATTATTATCTGGCTATTAGCATCCAATACTCTCATGTCTCACTCATTTTTTGTGTACATACAAATACTGAGCTTTTGGTTTATACCTCGCTTTATATCACTCTGTCAATGTCTGGGAAAGCTGCAACTCTAATGAATGTCCATGCTGCCTGGGTGTCTTCTTTAGCTGGCTGTTTTTCCCATCGACTCACCTCCTAAAACTGATCTCCCAGTCAGTGCAGCTAAAAGAAGCAGAGAATACTTCCCCATGTTTTCTCATTGCTCCTTTTCTGTCAAAATGTGACAGGTTTCTGAGGTAAATCACCACTGACCCATTCCCTCCTTCCATCCCATCAAAACCAGAAGAGTTTCCATTTTCTTCTCCTACCTGTCAGCCTGGGAACAGTCTGATGGGAACCACTGGCTTAAGGCCCTATTATCTGCCCCCTGACACAGTTCTGTGCAAAAAAAGGAGAAAGGGAGAGAATTTCTTATCTCACTGTGGCTGTCCTTCCAGCCACCTGAGACAAGGTGGTGAAGCTGGGACTGGAACTGATGATGGACTTGGCAGGGTTAAGAAAAAAATTGAGATCTACTGAGCAAAGCGACTGCTGATCAGTAAATTGATGATGATAGTTTCTGCAAGGCAAGGCAAAGAATTCTGTTCACTATATTTACCATACTGCATAACAGAAATTTTCTAAATGTTGGAAATTTATGGTGTTGTAAACCAGAAATGGAATAAAGCATTTATTTTCTTTTAAACCTTATGGTATATGGAACAATTGCTTGTTTGGGGGTTTGAGGGTTTTTTTTTGGTAGGATTTTCTGGTTTTGTTTTGTTTTGTTTTATTTGTGGGGTTTTGTGGGTTTTTTTTCCAAAAAGAAAGGGATCTGTACTGCGATTTTTCATACCTATGTTTGTTTATTTGCTTTGAAATTTGTGGAGCTGATGATTCCCCCCTAACTTCATGTAGGGTCTTCAGGACATTCTAGTGTGTCATAATTGGTATCATATCATACTGATATGACATACTGTTTGCAGATACTGTAACTAGTTCACAATACTGGTGTTTTTTAAAAGCCTCTTGTTTCCAGAAAATACATTGTTACATAGTATCTTCAACTGATTTTTAATAGAAAGTGTCATCCTTTATGGTTTTAACAAAGAGCTTAAAAGATGATCTTTGGAAACTTAAATGAGGCTATTCAAAAAACCTGGTGTTATTTTAAATCCTGCAATTATTTCAAGCCAATTGTATGATTTTAGAAGCTTTAAGTCATTAGCCTTGAATGCCAAAGACTGTAAATATTGAAATTAAAGACTGATTGATCTATTGAATGAAAATAGGAATCCACATATGTGCTCCAGTCCTACTGAAGTAATTTGAAATTAGCTTTCATAGGGATAAGATTTTCCTTGATGTAGCCAATGTAACAGAATCAAGCTTTTAACTTATAAGAAAGAATTTCTAGTGGTGAGCAGTGGAGAGTTCTTTATAGCTTAAGTGCTTGTCGTGATGATGCTTTCCTTTCTTATTAATTATATTTTGGACTGACAACTGTGTTGTTTGCCTGTTGTCTGCCGATGTTCACAATACTTTTATTTATGTACATGTTAGCCTTCGTAAGAGTAATAACCCTATCAGTTTTATTTGTGAAGGTTCTAAGTGTCATTTTGTGTTTATAACTCAGGCCTCGAAAGAGTTGCCTGTAATTTAAAAGCAATATCCAGGCTCCTAGGAGCTCTTTTCTTTCATCTACATTTAAGTACTCCAATGGAAAGAAAGCATTTAAAGATGTGCATTGTTCACCTGGCCATTACTGAAGTGTCATGTTAATAAATATTAACTATCAAAGTAAGGAGGTTTTTTGTTAGTATTTTTAGCTGTTCTCACAAAATCCTGAGTGTAATTTTTCTTATGATTATATACTGGAAACCCATAATGGCTATAGAACTTTTCATGCTTCCATAAAGATATTGCTGATATTGTATTTCATCTGTACAGTACATTAAGCATGATTATTTATGAACACATTTCTAGCAAAGTTACAGCATAGAAAAATACTTATTTTTGTCACAAATTGGATAATTTTGGAAATGAAAGTAAAAGAAGAATTTTATAACTCTTCACTGTTCAAAAAATAAAATTATTATTCTATTCTTCCAGTATGAGGTACTTTATAACTATGAGGTAAAACTTGGACCCTGCACTTGGAGCTGATATTCCTGATGTAATCACTGCTACTTATTGGTGAGGAAAGATCCCTGGTAAACTCATTTCCTACTCTATTTCTTTTCAAGGTGGAAAATCATCTTGTTAAACTACTTCATAGATTGAAGTGTTGCAATTACAGTTAGTAGCTGAAATATATCTTTATGAAATTAATCTCAGTTCTGCAAGCTGGGACCAATTATTTAAGCTCACAAACTGAAGAGGGAAAAAAATGCACTATCATGATGGGAAAGGCTTGTAAAATGGGGTTCCTATTTACTGGCAACTGGACTGAGACTTTGTGCATGTGAGCCATTAAATTCTAGTGAAATCATCTTATGTCTGTTACAGCAGACAAGCAATTGTCTGCTGAGGATGACTAACTTCTTTCTGCCTTTCATTCTTTTCCCCCTTCCAAGTCAAAACAAGTGAAACAGCCAAATATATTTTTGCTTCTTAAAAGACCACTCTGTATTTGTCATTGATCAGGTACTCATAGATCATACTTAGGAAAGGGACTGTTTCTTATTATTTGCTGGAGGTGAGATATTTCTTCCTTGACAATCTTTGATGTGATTATTAGCAAACATGAGCTTGGACAAACTGCTTAGCATCCATCTATGTCTCAGTTCCTTCAACAATTAAAAAGATAAGTAATGTTTGCTCAGCACCGTGTACTTTTTGAAATCAGGAGAGAAAGCTCACCCTGTAAAAAACTTCCCAGGACTCTAATGGTGGAGTAGGAGTCTGCAGAGGGGCAGAGCCAGGACTGATTTGGACTTTGAAAGGTGGAGCTCTTCTCTGCTGATCTCACCATGCCTGTTAGAAATACAATAGGATTAATGTGTGTTATCTGATACAGATCTGACGGAACTGTACATGAAATCTCACTTATTCATCTGCTGCTTTGCAATGTGAAAATCTAAGGTATTAAAGCATCAGGAATCCTTTAGTGCTACAACAGGCTGTTCATCAGAGATTTGGATGCTGATTCACAAGCTCCTCTAAAATCATTTAGAAAATCTGGCAAATGCACTTCCATTTGCTCATTCAGATGTAATCTGTCAATATTTATAATCAGAGGCTCAGCTATTTAACTGAGGGCAAGAAAGGAAAAATAAAAATATACATCTACAGTAAAATAATATACTGAGTCCTGTTCTTATCCTCTAACAGAAAATAAAAGGGAAAAAATAACAAAGAAGCTAGGAGTGCCAAAATATTTTGGAAGAAGTAGGATTAACATTACAACACCTTCACCTTCATCAAGTTTCGATGAACCAATTATCTGTGGTTTCCCATACAGGGCTTCAATATAGGAACACACCACTAAGGAAAAGATGTTTCCTTTGTTAAGTTTTCTTCAATGTCTTTCATAAGGTTAGCAAGAATCTTCAATGTGGTTTAACGCTGTTCTTCCTGCTGCAAAGGGTATCAGACATATCAACTTCTTACAAATATTATCTCTTTGTGATTGTGGCATTTTGTATATTGCTAGAAATGCTATACTCAGCTGGAATTAACTGCCATTGCACAGGAAAATGGGAGATTTGTTTCTGATAACATTGGCATTTAATGGCCAATGTAGATGCTCACTGTGAAGTTTTAGTTCTGAACATGCTGTGTCCAGCACTCCTGACTTGGCTTATGGGAGAGGTGAACGTCAGAGATAAGTTGAAACCAAGATCTTGGATGTAGTTAAAATCCAGTGCCTAATGTAGAGAGACATGAGCATGGCAGAAAATCCTGGGAGGAAAGGATTTGGCTTAAGCTGACGATGTCTAAGCATTAAGACAGTTAAATTAGAACTTTTAAATTACCTAAGTGCTGATGTGTCCCTGCAGAGATGGCTCTGAGTCATGTGTGCCACGAGTGGAAGGTGGGAGGATGGCACTCGTGATGCAGTGTGCAGCACAGCTCGGGGGTAACGAATGCTTTCAAGCCTTCTAGCTCACTGAAAGCAGTCTCCTCAAGAGTTAAAATAAAAAATCTGGCTATTCCTGAGCTGTGATTTTCTCTTGTTCTGTACTGAAGAAAGCTAACTCATCCTAGCCAGACCCAGGACAACCTTGTTCTGTGCTTTAACTCTGTCTGCAGTAGAGAAAGACCTGGTCAGGTGGGAACAAATGGTAGTACTGGTGTGGACAGGAAAAAGAAGAGATAGAAAAGGAAAGGTCTGAGGAAAGAAATGCTTGGAAAAATTATTCAGGACTATCAAGTTACTTGGTTATTCCCTGTCCAGCTTTAACTTCATGTTTTAAAGGAGAAGCTGCAATACTGATACCTGAAAGTTCAGCAATTGTTTGATGATCAGATCATGGTTACCTTTTTTAATCACTACCTTTATTAGGTAATCCGTTCTTTATTATAAGTGCTGATTATAGACATATGTATCTTTTTTAACAGTCATGCTTTTGGTGCCGTATTTTGCAAGATGCAATGATCTGAAACATTTGATGGTTTCTAATTCTGAGGTAACTACAGCGCTTTGAAAACTTTATCACATTCCCAGGAAGACCACTAGGGCAATTATCTGGTGACCATTTTTGAGTTCATCAACAGAAATTTGATTTTACTACTCCATGTTCTGAAAAAAAAGTGTTTTCTTCCTTAATATCTAAGCAGTTGTGTAAATATCTGAACCTGACTTTTACTGTGAGGGAAAATAGGTATCTTTGTTTTACATTCTTTATGTTTTGGTAACATTGGGGCCGAGATTGATGGGGATGAAGAATACCAAGTTATTTTTTAAAACTTACCGTGCTAGGAGTATTGTGAGAAAAATACATGTTTTTTTGTTTTAAGGTGGTAGAAGCAATACTGTATGCATCCTAAGGATTTTATAAGATAAGCTGGTAACATATCAGTGTCAGCCACTCTATGGGAAACTGAGGAATGCTTGTCATATATCTGCATTTTCTTGAGACACAATTTCCTCCTTAAACAAAAAATATTTGTGTATATCTCATGTATTATCTGTATTTGTTTTTCAGGAAACACCCTTTCTTTGGCTTGTTTTGTGTTCTAGCTTAAAGTGGTCTAAGAAAATCATATTTGGAACTCCATAAACAGTTTAAATAATGGGACCTTTGAAGGTTTTTAAGAATTTATGTTACAGAAATCTTCTATAAACCTAAAATGTGGGATAACAACCACATGTCTTCCTTCTGCAGATGACCTCTAGTGCATTAACTAATCCAAAATTTAAAAAAATAGTGGGGGGTGGGAGGTTCTGAGCTGCTCATCTGTGTATACCAGTCTTGAAATGAGATAAGCACCACAGTCAAAGATGCAAAAAAGGCAGTGAAACGACAGCTGTGTTTATCTCATTTACACACAAGGAAGAGAAAATGTACTTCGTAGAAGGAAAATTTTCAGCTCTTATCCACTACATTTTGTCCAGCTGTGTGGGAATTTTACAATGGTTTAAGCTATCAAATGTGAAGTCTCTGTAAAATGCTGCAGCTTCTCTCTCAGTCATATTGTGCGAGCTATAGCTTGAGGTCAAAATATGTGAAATAAATATGTTTTCATATTTATCTTTTTTGCTGCCAGTATAGGTTTCCAACCTTCAGTGCTGCAATATTGCATGTGACTCCTGAGTTTTTGTGTAGGAAATGATTTGGTTTATTGCTTTATGATGAACTCAGAGTGCTCAGTGCTGTACACAGCACAAAAGACAGTTTGTCTTTGCCTCAAAGAACTTCTAGCCTGAGGACTGGGTTCTAGGGAGCCTTGCGCGGGGATGATCATCCCTTCTGTTGGATGTCTGATGCTAATGTGACCTCTGGACTACATAGACTTTTTTTTTTTTTAACCTAACAAAGCATTATTCCCAGCAGCAAAAATGTGTATGCTAATCTCTTGCAAAAACACTACAGAAGTATTTTTGCGGATTTGTAGGAAATCTTCAGTGTTCAAGTGCTCCTCTTAGTCATGCTGAATTCCCAGAATACCAGGGCCTGAAGTTGTTAAAGGCAAACGGTTCCCTCAGAGTACATTGGCAGCTCCCAGACTGGCCAAATGCACCAGGCAGGGAGCCCCCTGCAATCTTTTTCATACCTTTTGTCAGGTATTGAGCATGCAGTTACTGGTGGGAGTCTTAGAGACCCACTACCTTCATTTGTGGGTTTCCAGTCTCTTAGGAGTTTTCCAGCAAATCTGGAAGGAGAACAGGTGTCATGGGGTCCAACTTTTATGTTTTGGACAAATTTTAAGATAAAAATGAATAAAAATATTGAAATGACCACTCTAAATAGAGGTTGATACAGAAAAAAAAACCTCCTGTGAACCTCCAAACCTTAAACATTTGCATAGCCTTTAATGCCATAATTCAGTTCTTTTTGTGTTTAATCAGTCAGTGAACTGTCAGGGTATTTATACAGCCCTTAGCGCTGTGATGCAATTTGTTAAGATGTCCGCTATGATAGATGTTCCTTTCAATGTACAGTAGCCTGATCTGAAGCTATTTGCTCTCTGGAGGCACTATTCAGTGTCAACTCCGTCCCAGGAGTTTCCTGAAATTCAGAAACTCATTATTCTGTCTCAGTATTTAACACTTCCCACTGGACTGTCAAAGTCCTAAGGTCCTTTAGGAGGGGCTAGAAACAGCATTTTACTGGCTGCTAAGTAAAAACTGAAGGGCTAGCCTGGTTCTTGACTATGAAGAAAGTATTCTGTGAATGAGTGAATGATATGTTCCCATGGAAGCTGACATAGCAGGGTTAAAACATCTCTGAATATCATCTTGTGAACAGATACTGTATTTCATACAAAGTATATATTGTATAAGTATGTAATGAATGGGGTTAATCTCTAGTCTCAATGAAGCTGGTACCTGATCACTGTGGAGAGGACAGGTTGTGGAGCAAACTGTCTCCAGCCCTGACTTCTTGATGCTGTGAGGCAGTGAAGCAGAAATGGGGCATTATTATTATAGCTAGATATAGCCTTTGAATCAGTTTTGTCTCACACTAAATATGATAAGAATCATAAAGTGCTGCTTTACTAGATAGAATGAGAAAAGTAATCCCTTTCTGAATATAACTTCTGTGTTGCTACTGAATAACATCACTGATTTCTTCTGAGTAATGACAGTTTAGGTCTTTTGCTGCTCTGCTGGGATCCCATGTATAATCCACATCCTTCCTGAGGAGGAATTCAAGTGTTCTTCATTCTGCCTTTTATATTAATTGTCTGTGTACCTTCTTTCAGTGAGAAACAGCCTTAGGATCGTCACTTTCTGAAGGTGACTACACAACATTATGTGTCTAAATTATGAGGATCTCCAGCAGGCTGTATCTTGCTAACAGCAGTCAGTGCTGTCTGGAAGGTTAAAGTCCCTATTAAAGTTTGGATAGGAGCCAGAATGACTTCCACTACATGCTAGAGACAACCATCTAATAATATTGTGTAGCAGTGTGAGCCACCATCATTCAACAGATGGCACCATGTGGTACAACATCATGCAATTCAGTTGCTGTTCCTCCACATAATAATGTAGCAAAATATTAAAAGTTGACAGAAAAAAATATATAAGATTCAAATGTTCTTATATGAGCAGATGAATAAGAAGAGTCAAGTCTTTTCCTGGGCTGTATTTAATTTGTCAAACTGTCAGTTTAGAAATGTATTTGTAGCACAAACAAAATAAATTAGTATTATTTGTGCTACTGAAGCTGTTGGAGAAAACCATGTATTGGTTATTCATGCAAAATTAGTGTTATTTCATGGAATCATAGAGTCATAGAATGGTTAGAGTTGGAAGGGACCTTAAAGATCATCTAGTTCCAACCCCCCTTCCATGGGCAGGGACACCTTCTACTAGATCAGGTTGCTCAAAGCCCCATCCAGCCTGGCCTTGAACACTTTCCCTCTGCTATAATAAAATAGAGGCACAAGATGGTACAAGATAAGAGGGTTGAGGAAAGAGCTAGTTATAGTTCAAGGCCTACGTTTCAGTGTAGTTAACTTCTGCACACATATGTGTGAGCTGTACTGAAAACAGCAGTGCTCTGGCATGGGCACGGAAGAGAAGGCTTTTCCAAATTAAGCATTTGAATTGCATATATAAATGGTTATCTGGGAGGAAGATGAGATTCATTGAGAGAAGGAATGCTTGGATTGATGAGGGCAAGCACACGGGGATGAAAAACAGGTACATGTTCAGGCACAGAAGCCTTTCAGGTGTGGTTTCTCGGTAGCTGGTCCCTTAGATATGTTTAGAATGCATTGTGCTACAGCACCACTGCTACATTATGTATGCCATCAATGTTTTTTACTTTGTCATTTATACAGATTGACATTCTTCATGAGACTAAAGTTATTGATATATTTTTTTATGTATGTTGAACCTTGCATGTGGTTTATGGGGTAGCATATCCAAAAGGGGACTGAGATGAAGGATTATGCAAAATGAAGTCATAGATTATACAGGCACAGGCAAATTAGACACTTGAAAACATATGCTGATTGCCTTTATCAAAAAAATATCAGCACTTAAAAGACTTTCTATAGCGCTTTATTACTGCTCAGTAATTTGTCTGTAGATATACATTATTGCATTAGGCAGATCTGAGTGGTAACTTTCCTCAGTGATGTTTCAGTAATTGAGCAGAGCTCTGGAAAACACTGATACTGGTGCCAGCTGTATATTGTGGTATAGTTTTAGCTTCATCTACTCGACAGGCACAAGCATACCCAGCTTCACAGAGAAAGGAAGATGTGTATTTCAGCAGATCTGCAATCTTTGAAAGGTCCATTCCACAAAAGCATGTTTTTATCATGGGTTTTGTTAAGGGGTATTTTGGCTTTTGCACATCATTCTTTGACTCTCACAGTGAATAACAGGACAAAGTTATCATTTAGCTTGCATGCTTTGATCAAAGCTACCTTCAAGAATAATTTTTTCACCTCCAAAGGAGCTACTAAATCTTAGGTGTGCTAGCAAATGTTTCTCTAAATTGCTACCAACTTGCTTTTGTGTCAAGGTGCATGAGGAAATCAGGAGGAAAACGTGTCTTCTCTTCACACAGAGGAACATCTGAAGCATAGCCTCTGCACCTGAAAGGTGCCTTGTACCTTTGCTTTTCCCTGTTGTGAAGGGACAAATTAAATCCACAATATTACAACTGTTTGCACCTAGAATCTAAAGGACTAAACTCATAACTTGCCTGGCATAGAAATTTTTACTTCTGCACTTCAGCTGACTGATCATTTTGTGCCATCGCAGTAGTTTGTGGGTCTGGACTGTGAACAGTGTCAGGGACTTAGTCTGATGAAACAGGAAAATGGTGAAAAAGGAGATAGGAGTGTTGAAAAGAAGTAAAGGAGAGCAGCTCTTTATGCCAGTGGTGGTCTTGAACCCTCTGCATCATCCAGTCAGAGTTTAAGGCAATCAATCACTTTCGTTTCAATGGGAATGTAGCCGGGAGAACTTCACAACTTGCTATGCGTTGTCAGGGAGAGGCAATATTCGATACAAGGAAAGAGATCCAAACCTGTTTCTTTTTACAAACTTAACAGTTTTTTAAGTTTTTCTGAGAATGTCCAGAGGCTTTTCTCTAAATAACACTGAACTTTATTGTAGTAGTAATAGTAGAAGAAAGTGCCCAATAAGTTTAATTGCCATTTAATGGCAGTGAATTTAGGATGTGGATCTGAGGTAGACTTACTTTTCTCTGCCAGCTGTTGGTCCAGAATTCAGTAGCACATCTCCACTTGTTTTGAAGCACCCTTTAAAATGTATTTAAGTTGTTCATTCATTAACAGTCTGTGTGGCTGCAGTGTGTAATTTACAGTAATGTAGGCTAACTTCTGGTTCTGAGTTGTTCAGCTTTTTAGCAGTTTTGCACGTGAGGAATATATTAGGATTTGAATAGGTTTTAAGTGATATTTAAATGCTGACTTAAAGTAGGGTTTACCTTATCTGTCTTTAACTATATGAAGATTAAGACTCAGTCTTGAAGCAGCCTTTGTTATGAATCACTCTCCTATTTCTCTCCAGTATCTTCAGTATCTTCCTTAGGTATCTCCTGAATCTTTTAGATCAAAGTGGTCATCAAGAGTTCCTTCTATAGTCAATGAATTAATCATCTTGATCTTAAATCCTAGTTCTTAGACAGCTAAAATAAAACTGAATGAATCCTCAGTTTCATTATATAAACTTATGTTGAGAAGTAATTTTTGCTTATGTCAGAGACATCTTTATGGATTTTAATTTTTGTTGATTATCATGGTAGCAATACTTGGAGTTTGAGATAAGAGGTTATAAGTTAAGAAGATGGAATGAACAATCAAAGCAATGAAGTACCTAAAACTTATTTCCTTTTTTTTTAACCGATACACAGCATTTTCTTCTTAAGTGCTTTGTGTCGTAGAGTCTCTGTGAAAACATTCCAAAAGGTACCATGCATTTATGTAAATAAAACATATTCAATCATATATTTTTAATGGTAAATCCCAACTGGAAAAAAAACTGTTGTTGTGCAGGATTGTTTTTATTTCATCCTGCAGGGAGACAAAGGCTATCTAAATTAGTATATAAAGCTTAAGGTGGTATGGTAGCATACTCCCATCTTTTCCTTTCTCTTTCTTGCTAGTCCACTTGAATTAAATAATGAGAATATTTCTGATCAGGAAACAGGAATTGTGATAATATTTCTATGACTCATTAACATTTACATCTTGCTATGGTAAACCTGTCCATGTACTGTCTGACAAGGCCACAGATATGTATATAAGTAGCTTCTTGGGGAATGTTCATTACCAATTCTCCTCTGTACCAATGTGGAAAACAATTAATTTCATTTGAGGCTTGTCCCTCTTGGTCAAGATATCACAGATTGTGCTTTTGGCTTTAGAGTGTTTTGGTGTTGATCAAAACAACAGCTGTTGCGTGTGCCCAGTGAGTGATGCCATTACACTAACTATACCTGCAACAGCTGCAGCAATCCTGAAAACAAAGCATCACCCATTTCTGCAGCCCCCTTAAAATGGGAGGCTTGAAACAAGTTCACACGGAGTTATAAGTTTATCTCCATGTACAGTTTCCTAGAAATCTACCAGTTCCCTGTCTATGCAAAGACACCTTGGTCCTGCTTCTGCTGGGGAGGAACGTCAACTATAAACTTCAAGAGTTTTTTAATGTGATTTTGCTGAGTTTCATCTGCATTGTATTTCTCTTTCCATTGACAGGAAGATATAGTCCTATTTAAATATTATCAATACTATCAAATATTATCCATAGAGGATTGGTTTTTTTCCCCTGGCGTTCAAAATGTCTCTTCTAGTTAGGCCCTTTTTTCCCACTAGGATGTCTTTTCCTATTAGTTCAAATTATGTTGCTGTTTTCTCGACAGCCTGTCTGAAGGAGTCGTAGCTATTCATTTGTATAACACAGTAATAATGTTTGCAGATCTTGCAAATAATAGAATAAAAAAATAACACAGTTTTAGCTCATGAACATAAAAAAGTCATGTTCACTTAAGGCCTGGCTTCAGCAATTGTGTCAACACATGTTTGGAGTAATAATAACCATTTGAAATGGCTGCTATGTAGAAAAACAACATACAGGCATTTATTTATTTGCCAGTTTCTGAATGGAAATGCTTTGTTTACTGAATTTCTTGGTATTTTGAGTTGTCCTTTGAACATTCTAAGAAATGTGCTGGCTAAGAGATGACAATTAAAACATTATGTATTATGGAAAGACACAGTACAACTTGAAACTCTTCCAGAATTAGGTTTATTTTAGCAGTTTAAAAGTGACTATTCCTTAGTCAGCAAAAATATAGATTGATCTACTATTGTACAGATTAAAACAATTCACATTGGATTTAAAGAGGTATTTAAAATACACAATCTCTTTAAAGTCATTTGTATGTTGAAGTTTTCGGTACAGACATTACTGATTCATGTGATGACTCAAGCTCATAGTCACTGATGTCTTACTGAGTAAAATTGCCCTTGTACCCCTTTGAACTTTGTACTTTTAGTCAGAAGACTGTGTTATTGAAAAAGAGCCTCTTGATTCTCATTATCAGTTACAGAAAACATGCATCATGGTTGGATTCAACAGGGATCCTTGAATGACTAGCTGGTAAACATTTTTATTAGTAATATGTTCCATCTGTTTAATGTTCAACTTGATCTAGTAGCAGTTGGTAGTAAAGCTGTTGAGGTTCTTATTGAGCTTTTACTGGCACAGAAAAAAGAAGTAAAAATATCTTGAACAGCCTCCCTTTCAGACAGATAACTATGACAGGAGGCCCAGAAGCCCATCATGCTATAAAAAATAAATTATCTCAATACCTGATGATAGCTTAGCCATCTAAGGTAGCCAGATATTAGAAAAAAAAAACCCAAACAAATGAAAAAGGCTGTTCCATAGACTTCAACTCATCCTGTGCTATAATACTGAAAAATTCAAAACCAATTATATTTTAGAAGTTAGAACGATTATTTAAAAAGACTGCTATCCTATTTTAGAATAGACCTAGAAATCATAACGTGGATTGATTATAAGGCTGCATATAATCATGCATTTTCTTGTGTAGAACTGAGTTGTACAGATATTATACCAGAACAGCTTTATTACAAGAAATATCAGTGGTCAATTGAAGTAGACATATAAAGGGAGTAATTAGAAATTTGTGACAGGAAATGATTTTTTTATTAAATAAAAAGATAAGTTGCTTGAGTTCTGATTCTGTGGCTTCAGAGAATTTAAGTGTACCTTGAGTTAAGTTACAAGTTAGAGTAATTCTGCTAAAGGTGATGATAATAAAAGGCCTCCTTCAAAAATAAGGTCGTAAAAATAAGATTGAGCATGACAGAGCGTTCACCTCCTGACATTTGTGGTAGCTGTGGCCAAAAACAATGAAAATGTTGTGGCACTCCAGTAATATATGCTTGTTTAAAGTAAAACATAATAAAAATATAAATTACTAAAAGCCTTGTTCCTTTTAAGTGTAATATTCCTGTTCTGCTTTTTCATGTGTAGTTATAACTTAGTTCCGTGTGATCAACAGGTAGGTTGTAGTTACCGTTGTTTACTTTATTTATTTTAGAGAAAGTAACTGGCATTGAAGAGTGGGTAAAAGCATCACTCCCAACTATCTTCTGAAAACTGTTGAAGCTACCCTCATTTCCTGTGCACAGTCCCTATAATGTTGGACTGCTTGTTGTTTCTTGTCCACTGGATAAAGGACAACTTCCAGTGTGATAGTTCTGCCTCTGTTGCAGATGCATCTTTGCTTAGTGCAGTCTTTTTGCAGAAATCGTGCTTTCCACTTGAGTAGGCAATGCACTCTTTTATTTTATGTATCTCTCCTCTTCAAAATAGCACTTCCAGAGGAAATTGTTTAATCAGTAAAGATAATAGCTATTAAATGTGTAGTGTAATTGTTACAAATGATACACTTTCCACATACAGGGAAAGAGTTAATATTAAATATTTTTGTCCTAGTAATTACTGCAGATAGTAGCTGAGCATTAGTCTGTTTGATTAGTTTTTATCACTCTTTCTTACAAGACACTCAATGAAGACATTAGCTTCTAGTTATTTTAGTGCAGCAGTCCAATGGGTTGTACTTTTTCTGATGAAACATCATATACCTCAGCATTTCTGTTTCAGATTGTTTAGCTATCTGTCAATTTACTATCTGAAGAAAATTCACATTAAAAATGCATGCTTAAATTAATACTACAATAAATATGTCTTGAGGTGCCTTCAGTTGGCACATATGCAGTAATTTCTGCAAAACATTGTGTGGATATTGGAGAGCCCCCCAAATCCTGCTAACTGTTCTAGAAAGTGTATTTAAAAGACCACATTGTCAGCACTGATGGCCTTACTTCAAAATGGAATAGAAGGAAAAAAAGTGCAGAGATGGGGCCATGGAGTTTATTTGGTTCCTGCTTATTATTATTACTATTATCTCCTGCTGGAAAGCAGCTCTGCAGAGAGAGACCTGGGAGTCCTGGTGGGCAACAAGTTGACCATGAAGCAGCAATGTGCCCTTGTGACCAAGAAGGCCAGTGGTCTCCTGGGGTCCATCAAAAAGAGCATGGCCAGCAGGTTGAGGGAGGTCATCATTCCCCTCTACTCTGCCCTGGTGAGGCCACATCTGGAGTACTGTGTCCATTTCTGGGCTCCTTGGTTCAAGAAGTACAGGGAACTACTGGACAGAGTCCAGCAGAGGGCTACAAAGATGATCAAGGGAATGGAACATCTCTCTTATGAGGAAAGGCTGAGACACCTGGCTTGCTTTAGCCTGGAGAAGAGCAGACTGAGAGGCTATTTCATCAATACTTACAAATATCTAAAGGGTGGGTGTCAAGAGGGTGGGGCCAGACTCTTTTCGGTGGTGCCCAGCGACAGAACAAGGTGCAACAGGCACAAACTGGAACCCAGGAAATTCCATCTGAACATGAGGAGGAACTTCTTTACTTTGAGGGTGGCAGAGCGCTGGAACAGGCTGCCCAGAGAGGTTGTAGAGTCTTCTTCTCTGGAGATATTCAAAACCCACCTGGACGTGACCCTGTGCAACCTGCTTTAGGTGACCCTGCTCTGGCAGGGGGTTTGGACTAGATGATCTCCAAAGCTCCCTTCCAACCCCTACCATTCTGTGATTCTGTGATTCTGTGATTGTTGCTATTCGTATTCCGATTTAATACTGTTGCTGTTCAGGTACTCTGGAGTTTACTCTATTAAAGATAAAATTTGTGCTAGAGGATCAATATTTACTAAAATTTGAGCTATTGATAAAACTATCTATCTGTGGCATTTTGCAAAATAACATACAAAAAATTTAAATAAGAAGACATTTGATCTAATATTTTTTTGCTGGTGCTTCACAGCTTTTGTTAGATATTTTAAAGTAATACTTGAGCAGTCTGTAAAGCCAAACTTAAATGCTAATGATTATGTTGTTTGGACAGATCAAAGTAATGTTTATACAACACATCTTGAATTTGAATGGTGGCTTAAATTTTATAAATTTCTACAAAATGACATGATGATGAAACCACTTGTTTTTTCTAATGAACAGATCAATGTTACACGAGCTTTACTGAAGTCACCGATAAGATGTTGAATGCTGATTATAAGTTGAATCAAATCGTGGCCTATGTTGCTTTCTGAGCTGTACTGGAACCAGGACTAAATCTTTTACTGTATAGTAGAAGAAGGGCTGCAGGTAATGTGAAAACTGAGGACTTTGTCTATGATTTTTTTCCCTGCTTTTGTGAGGTTGAGTAAGTAGAAATCCCTTAATCATCAAACAAAAGGGGTGGTTGTGTTGTGTTGGTCCAGAGATGTAATGTCTAAGGAGGAGCACAGAATTGGGAAACCAGCTACACATACTTTTCTGATATTTTGACAGTCTTTCAGCTATTTTTGCTCAGGACTTCCTGAGCCAAAGATACCATTTTTTATTTTAGTAGCCTTTGACAGAATTTCCCTGCATGAATTTTCTACTATATCCATATCTGCTAAGATTAGTTAAGATTTTATCAACCTCCTTCCTGCTATCCCATTTTTGATCAAATTAGGGAGAGCAGAACATGAGTGCTGTCATGAGAAAACCTGTGCCGATAGAAGACGGATTTGATTCGTCTGTCACTGCAAATTGAGATCTTATATGCTAAAAAGTGTGTTTGTCTATGTTTAGTATTTTAATGTAAATATGTACAGGAAAATAACAGATATGTTATCTTGCTTCGAAGTGTCTCTCATAGGCATTTAAGAATAAGGAGATTTAATTAAAAGAAAGGGAATTTTATGAGAACCCATAAGATAAACATACCTCTATAACTGGCTAGAGTTACAGCTCTGTAAATTAGCTGTATTAATTTCTGCTAACTAAGAAGAATAATTGAGCTGGGATTTAAAAACTGTTTTTGAATTATCTTACTGTTTAGCCCTCAAATTAGAAAATTTTATGAAGAAGGAAAAAGTTACTTCATCTGCAGAAATCTGAGTCAGAGCACAGCTATATTATGCAAATCTTAACAGTAAAAATAGCTTTGAATGCAGGGCTTGTTTTCATTACCAACGGGGTAAAATGGATAGTGGGTGTCTCTAATCAGCACGTTTCTAGTGCAGTTTAGAAGGTTAAAGATAAAATATTCATAGCAAAAAATGCCCTTCCCCCTTATATTGAAATACAATTTAAAAGTTTAAGGCAAAATGGACCATTTGTTCATATGTGTGTGTGTGTGCATATATAGATATCTAAGTGCATACATATATGAAGGCCTGTAGCGATAGGACAAGGGGCAATGGTTTTAAACTAAAAGAGGGTAGATTCAGACTAGATATAAGAAAGAAATTTTTTACAATGAGGGTGGTGATCCACTGGAACATGTTGCCCAGAGAGGTGGTAGATGCCCCGTCCCTGGAAACATTCCAGGTCAGGTTGTACAGGGCTCTGAGCAACATGATCGAGCTGAAGATGTCCCTGCTCATTGCAAGGGGGTTGGACTAGATGAGTGTTAAAGGTCCCTTCCAACCCAAACCATTCTATGATTCTATGATAGCTATGTTATGACAGATCATTAAACCTTGCCCACCTGTCCATGAATTAATTAAAATTTTATTTCAACTTAAGTCCTTAGGACAGATTATACTGAATGCCAGAG
This sequence comes from Pluvialis apricaria, assembly GCA_017639485.1. Lineage (NCBI taxonomy): Eukaryota > Metazoa > Chordata > Aves > Charadriiformes > Charadriidae > Pluvialis > Pluvialis apricaria. The sequence goes on from CM030009.1 coordinate 104,480,684, forward strand.
GGGAAAACAGACAGGAACAAGGTATCTAATATAAAGCACCCTAATATTGCAGAGGAGGCGTGAGTTGATAGATCCAAGTAATCCTAGTAGCTAGCTAAAGGAGTTAAGCTCCCATTCTCTTTCTCCATCCTATCCATCCAGCTCTCCTAACGCTAGAAATGATTTCTTCCCAAAACCAGCTTTGGTGATATGTCTCATTACAAGTGTGAGAACCAGGCATAACAGCCAGTGCAACTAGGAAAAAAATATTCTCTTTAGCTCCTTAGAGAAATGATATGTCTGTTTTGCCTGGGGCATGCCCTGAGGGAATTTTCATTATCACTCTCCCTGGAAACAATTTGCAGATCTGACTCATGATATCTGATAATCTGCAGTAACCGATTCTCAGGCTGGTACTGACCTTCTCAGTCCTTGCTCATTTGAATGGTCTTTTATTCATTCAAGTGGACTCAAAAGTTGACAATGGGCAGTATTAGATGGTATTCCACTAGTGAAAAGGCAAAGATACTTTTGATCAGTAATTTGCTGGGCTTGACTTGCAAGTCAGTTATTAGCTCTTTCCAATGGAACTCTGCACTGCTGATAAAATATGTTTACTTCTGTAACGCAGGCAGCCTGCCACTTCAATAATTACAACCTACAGAGCTTACTTCATACCAGCGCTATGAACATTATATTCTGATAGCTGTGTTACTGCTAGATGCTAGGCTGTTCCACCACTTTCCTACTTGCTGAAACACTGTGGGAGGATGTACTTAGTGAGATATTTTGAAAAGGGAAAATTTAGAACAGGGTGAAAAAGCATGATTTTTTCTTCCAGTTGCAAGAAAAATGTAAGTTTGTCATGTACACCTGAGTACCTGGTCATTGTTACACAGGTGTTCATAAACAGAGTGTTTGTTTAAAAAACAAACAAACCTGTCGGGAATTTAGCATGAGGGTTAGGTCTCTCAAACAGTGTGGTTGGTTGCTGGATGTGTGGCTATAGGAGTCTTCGTTGCAGGGGTCCTTACCAGGGCGTCTCCAGCTGCACTGGAAAAGAGACTCTCCAAACTGTTGTTCTGCTGAATTCCTGTAATCAACTGGCCTGTGGTCCTACGTGACCAATTCAGAATATACACAATTTGTTATTATCGATTATCTTAAACTACATACAAAATATCTCTTAGCTGTGTGCAAAAGACTGTCTTATGTGACTGGTTTTGCATCTGCAGGGCTGGTTTCTACTGACTATATAAAAGGAACTATGTACAGATTGATAAGTTTTGCAGCAGGATCTGCCTGGGGAGCATCTGGAATAGCCAGATCCCCCACACAGGGTGTTAACGTACACATTGGAACATCCAAATTGGTCTATACATAGCAGGAACTGCCTCTGAGAGTTCCTGGAATTCCCACGTGAAGATGCCTGCACTAATTACTCATATATATTGCTGTGAAGGAGGCCAGGAGCTCAGCAGTCACCTTGGCTAGGTTCGTGTGGTGTTTCAAATCAGTTGGATGTCTCATCTAGCTGGCGGGTTCCTGGAACACTAGGGAATTTCTGACTGAAGTACATGGGTGTGCAGACAGGCAACAGCCCTGAAATCCAGCTATGCAGTTATAACTATAGGTCAAACTTGAATTTTGTGTTAGTAACTTAAGTTTCAGAGCTCTTTCCACATTGCACGATACATACTCAAACCTGCAAATCACACAGATTTAAATCGGTGGGTTGGGTGGAATTGACTGGAATATGGGTTTTATGTTACAACATTTTTGAGACCTTGTTACACTCCAGACATGCAAGGTAGGGAGGAGTGACATTTCTGTTCATGTAAACAGGCTTGTCAGGCTTTTATCCCCAGAAATTTTGGAAATGGAATAGAGAGATGCAATAAAGGACTGTTGGTTGCTGTCATACTCATCCACTTGCAGAGAAAAATATGGGTCTTGATATTCGCATCTGTAAAAAAAAGCTGATTGTGCTTAGAAGGCCACTTTTCAGTATTTGTAGTATTAGTTAATAGTACCGTGTGTTCCTGTACTTAGAACTGAGGGTCATTCATTGAACAGTGATGAGTCTTTTCTGTCTGATCCAACTCACCAAGGACTCTACTCTTCATAAAGTCCTTGCACTCCCAAGGACAATTCTGGCTGATTTACTGGACAGAAGAGCCAAGCGTGATCTCATTGCCTCTTTCACACCTAAAGTATTTCACATCTTAAGTATTGCATGTTATTCTGTATCCTCACCAAAAGTTCTTATGTTTATTTACTGGGTGGGAAGACGTAGGATTTTACAAATTTTCCATTGGTCATTGTAGAGGCTGACCAAATGCTTGAGAGAGAGACTGAATTTCCTGCCAGACAGGCTGATTGTTTTCTCCCTCCTACCTTCTTCGCTGACATCTTTTTATTGAGGCATCTCACTAATGGGAGAAAACTCAAACTGATATGAGGAAGCAAGAAAGTTATCCTACAGACAGGATGAATTATATAAGGAAGAGTAACCTGCACAATATTAATAATTTCTGACTCAGTTTCCAGGTAATATATTTATTTAGGTATGAGTAAGAAAAGAAAAAGTGCATTTTCTGTATCAGTTCTTTTTTTAAAAAACTTTGTCATAAGTGTGCACATTGATCCATAACAATATAAACCCTACAGCATAGCTAATGCTATGATTAGAGTTAATATACAACTAAAGCAGTTTCTGTTTGTATTCATAAGATGTTGTGGTGGGTTGCAGCTGGCTGGGTGCCAGGTGCCCACCAAGCTGCCCTATCACTCCTCTCCTCAGCAGGACAGGATGGGAAGAAAATAACATGGAAAAAACCTCATGGGTCAAGATAAAGGCAGTTTAATAAAGTAAAAGCAAAGGCCGTGCATGGAAGCAAAGGGAAACAAAAGATTTATTCTCTACTTCCCATCAGCAGGCAATATCCAGCCACTTCCCCAGAAGCAGGGCCTCAGTATGCATAGCGGTTGCTCCAGAAGACAAACATCATAGATAACAAATAGCCCCCCTCCTCCCCCTTTCTCTTAGCTTTTATTGCTGAGCAGACATCATATGGTATGGAATACCCCTTTGGTCAGCTTGGATCAGCTGTCCTGGCTGTGTCCCCTCCCAAGATCTTGCGCCTACGGCCTGCTGGTGAGGGGGGAATGTTGGAGAGACAGCCTTGATGCTGTGCCAGCATTGCTCAGCAGTAGCCAAAACACTAGTGTGTTATCAACACCTTCCTAGCTACCAATACAAAGCACAACTATGAGGGCTGCTATAGGGAAAATTAACTCCATCTTAGCCAGACCCAAACCAGACGTTAATGGATGTTAATAATTATTATTTAACAAGTGCATCCGTTATATTAAACAATAAGCTGATATTCTGCATGAAACTGACTTTTCTGGTATTTCAAATTTTGAGCAATTTTAATTGCCTAGTTCTAACAAGTAGCATAATTCCATGGAAGACTTTATGCTTTCACAGTAAATATATGGAGTGAGGTTTCTGGTAGAAAAGCTTGCGTAATGAAAATCCCACGTAAATTTTTCATCAGCATTCTGCCATTAAATCTCTCTCAAAAGTTCACAGACAATGTAGGGCTTATAAACACGATTTGAGAATATTCATCTTAATGTCAGTGACATTTTCAGGAAAAAGTAGGCTGAAGTTGGAAGTACTTACTAACATAAGGCTGAGGAGTACAGTGATTAGCACGCTATCCCAGTATTTGTAGAAAATGGATTGGGTTTTTCCACATGGCTTGTCAAGGGCTTAGTGTTCCTCCTCCAGAGTGGAATGATGTAGGGACTGGAAGTCATTAAGGTAGAGGAATAGGAACCAAATAAGTATCTCAGATCAAGATTAATAACATCCGTGCTATATGATAACTATCTTCTTTACTTCTTTTTCTCACTTTTCTCCTTCTTTTTTCTTGCAAAGCAAAGAAACAGACAACCCCCTCTCCCCCAAACAGCAGCAATCTACATTTTAATTTGAACTCACAATAGGACACCGATAATGCTGTTTAAGTTCAGTCATAATCCATATGGAGTTGACTCTGGTGTGCAGCTTTTTTGCTAATGACACCAAAATAATTATTATGCAGTGACCTTTAAAGAAGAAAGCTGATTTTTTTTAATCCTATCGTAGATGTTTATCTATATTTAACCTGTTTGAGTACTCTCAGGCTAAATATTCTCCGTCCTATTATGTTAAATACAAGATAATTACTGTTTGATGTATTGAGACAGTGGAAGAAAGAACGTGTGGGATTAACTTCAGTAAGTGTGTTTTATTTCTGTATGGTTGGTTGCTTTTTACAATTATTTATAATAAATTTGCATCATGCCTGAGAATTGCAAACATTCTTTAGTTACATTATGGAATGTGGAGGTGTATGCATAATTCAGATGGGCTAAAACACTAAGCATTGCCCAAATTGCTTGTGAAATATGACAGGAAAGATTTCTTAGGGGAACTGTAGGCACTCATAGGAAAGGTTAATTTTGTGTGCTAACTGAAATTGCATTCAGAATCTTTGGGTTCACTAGCAGTGCACACATTATACAACTCAATTCTAAGTGATAAAAATGTTGGCTGCTTGTTTACACTTCATAAATAAATGCACATGTAATACCTTTGGTACAGAGTTATTACAAAGGTTACCCGGGTGGTTACTGTTGGTGCTAAGGCTTTACAACATGTTGCATTTTAATTTATTTAACAATTTTAAGATGCTTAGAACATTCTAAAACTTCTAGGTTTGGCAGGATAATAAAAAGATGTGATAAAGTATTTTCTTGTTTTGCAATTCTAAATGAAATATAGCTACTTTCATGGAATTAAAACATGAAATGCATTCTTTCTTTCTCCTTTGACAAGTGTGATGCAATTCTAGCCTTCCTTTTTTTCAAATGGGCTTTCTCTGTTATTTTATTTTATTTTATTTTATTTTATTTTATTTTATTTTATTTATTGTATTGTATTATATTGTATTGCATTGCATTGCATTTTATTGTATTGTATTTTACTTATTTTGTTTTTCTTTATTTTACTTTTTAAGTCTAAAGAAATTTCAGCCTTTTTTTAGTCTTCAGAAGATGGGAACACTTATGCTGCTCACTTTTGCAAATTGTCTTTTCCTTTTCGCTTGGGAGGTGATACATTCTTTAGTATGGCTATAAGCATCATAAAGATTAGCTTCCGTAATATGTACGCACTAGACTGAGTTCATAGTCATAAAACCTGCTGCACTGTGTCCATGAGCGGATGGATTCCATAGTCTTTGTCAGAGTCAATAGGTATTTTATCCTATTGCTAAAGTAATTTCTTTGCTAATTCTCTACTTTTCCCAGGACAACTAAGTTTGGGAGCAGTTTAATGACTTTGAGGCTTCTTTTCCGTAAAACTTCTTTTATATAAGTAACAATTTAAGGCTATGTATATGAACAGATTAAAGATATTTAGAGAGACTTGTTATGATTTTGATAAAGTATTTAGGTAATAAATGCCTATTGAAAGGGAAAAAACAGAGTGTTTTGAGTTGCATAATGAATAAAATTTTGAAAATGCAAAATCTTGTTATAATACGACTGGAGAACTACATACTTCAATATTCAAATTTTAAATTTATGGGTGAACTTTAAAATGTGAATTCAAGATGCAAATTTAACTTGTTGCTTACTTGCATTTATTATTTTAGTTTAATTTATGTGCATGATTGTGAGTTCTTAAGTGTAGAATAGTGTCCTGGTTTGAGGTAAAACAGGACCAATTTTGTTCAGTAACTTTGCTTCTTAGCTGGGCTTCTTCTAACTACTGAAATTAACAGCATATTGTGCAGACAATGTTCGCTCTCTCAGAGTGATAAGACCAATGTTTATAGCTGATGCCCAGGCATGGTATGCAGAGAGGCTTTAGCTTATACTTATTGCTGTAACACCCAAGGGCAACCAACTTTGTTATTTGCCACGTTGGAGGGTCGGAAGCAGAAAAGTGCAGTGGGATCCTACCTGCAGGGAGGAGCAGACAAGACAGGTGACGCAAAATTGACCAACGGGGTATTCCATCCCATCTGCCTCATGCTCAGTATAAAAGCAGAGGGATCAAAGGCTGGCTGGCTCTCTTTTTCTTCAGTGGCTGACATCTGAGGAGGACTCTGTCTGTTCATCTGCCTTTGATCCCGATTCTGAATGTAGATCTGGAATCCAGTTCCCATCCATCACTGAGTCCAGCCTGGGAGTTCCCCAGTGGCAGCCGGTGTCATGATTGTCATCCTGGGAGTTTGATATGGTTTTGTATATATTTCATTATTTCCTTTTATTTTAGTATCAATATTTCATTAAAGTAGTTCCTTCTAAACTCATGAGTCTCTTTTTCCCTCCTCTGCCTCTCTCTTTGAAGAGGGGTAGAGGGGAGCATCTGTCGGTCCCATCTGGGGCCCCCTATGTCCCCAGTAGCCGATTTGGCTAAACCATGACAAATAGAATTCCACCTAAGTAATATCTTTGAATTATATGGGTAGGTAGATACTGGTTATGTTGGGTTTTCATTATGTTGCCAATACCTATCTTGGGAGTAGTTAAATCTGTTAATGTGCTAAAATATAAGAAAATATATTAAGTACATTTTTAAATGCGATTGATATTAGAGTGTGGATAAAACATTTTTTAACAAGAACTGCACTAAAAATTTCACTAGCACACCTGTTTTCTCTTGTTAAAAAATGTACTTGTAGACAGAAATGAGCATCTCCTAAAGGGTGTCTGCACACAGATTTTTATCTCATGCCTTCAAAAAGCTAAAGGTGCAAGACTGTAGGTTGTAGTTTCAGTTCTTCTGGGATACAGAGATGGTAGTGATAAATATCATATATAGATCCTTAATGTAAGGATAATAATCTCAGCAATAACTCATCAAAAAGCAAAAAAGAAAATGTCTTTTTTTAGATATTTTAGACATTTAGACATTTAGACATTTAACATTGTTAAATTTATTTTACACATTTAAAAATTTTAATGGTAGAAGGTACATATCAACCGTAGTTTGTCTTTTGGTCTTGTTGTGAACTGATGTGTTTTTCTGCTGTATGGACAAAATTAACTGTAAGCTTTAAAAACAGAGGCTCACCAACCTTGTGAAGAGGGCTTTAAACTAGAGTTGCCAGAGAAAGGGAACCGGATTCCATGCCGCTCCTACCAATACAATGGTGATACCAGTAGTAGAGGCCCACAATCTGGAGATGGGTTACAGGTCAGCAGGAGAGCAGCTGGAGTGCAGCTTGAAGGAAAAAGAGCCACTCCAGCCAGGGAGCTAGATTCATCGGGGGCCTCTGTGCAAAGGCATGTAGCATGGGTAACAAAAACCAGGAGTTAGAGACGTGCATGCCTGCAAGGCTATGATCTAATTGGCATCACAGAGACATGGTGGGATGGCTCCTATAATTGGAGTGTTGAAATGGACAGATACAGGGTCTTCAGGAAGGACAGGCAGGGGAGACGAGGAGGGGGTGTCACCTTCTATGTCAAAGACCAGCTGGAATGCAGTCAGGCAAAAATGCCAGGAGGCCTGTGTGGATGAACAAGGAGCTCCTGGACAATCTCAAACAGAAAAAGGAAGCCTACAGAAAGTGGAAACAAAGACAGGAAGCCTGGGAGGTATAGAGAGAAATTGTCCAAGCAGCCAGGGATCAAGTTAGGCAAGCTAAAGCCCAGATAGAGGTAAATCTGGCCAGGGGTGTCAGGGGCAACAAGAAAGCCTTCCATAGGTTTATCAGTTGCAAAAGGAAGACTAGGGAAAATATGGACCCACTCAGGAAGGAAATGGGAGACCTGGTCATCCAGGACATGGAGAAGGCTGAGATAGTCAATGACTTCTTTGCCTTGGTCTTCACTGGAAAGGGCTCTAGCCACCCCCCCCAAGTTGCATAAAGCAAAGGCAGGGACTGGGACAATGAGGTACTGTGCACTGTAGGAGAAGACCAGGATACAGACCATCTAAGGAACCATCTAAGGTGCACAAGTCCATGGGACTTGACGAGATTCATCCACAGGTCCTGAGGGAACTGGCAGATGAAGTTGCCAAGCCACTATCCATCATATTTGAGAAGTAGTGGCAGTCTGGTGAAGTTTCCACCGACTGGAAAAGGGGAAACTTAACCCTCATATTTAAAAAGGGTAAAAAAGAAGACCCAGGGAACTACAGGCCAGACAGTCTCACCTCTGTGCCTGGCAAGATCATGGAGCAGATCCTCTTGGAAACTCTGCTACGGTGCATGGAAAATAAGGAGGTGATTGGTAACAGCCAACATGACTTCACTAAAGGCAAATCATGCCTGACAAATTTGGTGGCCTTCTACAACGGAATTACAGCGTTGGTGGATAGCGGGAGAGCAACAGATGTCATCTACCTGGATTTATGCAAAGCATTTAACACTGTCCCACATGATATCCTGGTCTCTAAATTGGAGGGACGTGGATTTGACTGATGGACCACTCAGTGGATAAGGAACTGGCTGGACAGTTGCACTCAAAGAGTTGCAGTCAACGGCTCGGTGTCCAAGTGGAGAACAGTGACAAGCAGTGTTCCTTAGGGGTCGGTACTGGGATCACTGCTGTTTAACATCTTTGTTGGTGACATGGATGTTGGGATGGAGTGCACCCTCAGCAAGTTTGCTGATGACACCGAGCTGCGTGCAGTGGTCAACACACTGGAGGGGAGGGATGCCATCCAGAGGGACCTGGACAGGCTGAAGAGGTGGGCCTGTGCAAATCTCATTAAGTTCAACAAGGCCAAGTGCAAGGTCTTGCATGTAGGCCAGGGCAATCCATGCACAAATATAGGCTGGACAGAGAATGGATAAAGAGGAGCCCTGAGGAGAAGGACTTGGGGGTGTTGGTAGATGAGAAACTCAACTTGAGCCAGCAATGTGCACTTACAGCCCAGAAGGCCAACCGTATCCTGGGCTGCATCAAAAGAACCGTGGCCAGCAGGTTGAGGGAGGTGATTCTGCCCCTCTACTCTGCTTTTGTCAGACCCCACCTGGAATATCGCATCCATCTCTGGAGCCCTCAAAATAAGAAGGACATGGACCTGTTGGAGCGGGTCCAGACGAGGGCCATGAAGATGATCAAAGGGCTGGACCCCCTCTCCTGTGAGGACAGGCTGAGAGAGTTGGAGTTGTTCAGCCTGGAGAAAAGAAGACTCTGGGGAGACCTTCTAGCAGCCTTCCAGTATCTGAAGGGCACCTACAAGAAGGCTGCAGAGGGACTTTTTACAAGGGCATGTAGTAATTGGACAAGGGGGAATGGCTTCAAACTGGAAAAGGGTAGATTTAGATTAGATATTAGGAAAAAAAAAGTCACTATGAGGGTGGTGAGACACTGGAACAGGTTACCTAGAGAAGCTGTGGATGGCCCATCCCTGGAAGTGTTCAAGGCCAGGTTGGATGGGGCTTTGAGTAACCTGGTCTGGTGGGAGGTGTCCCTGCCCATGGCAGAGGGGTTGGAACTAGATGGTCTTTAAGGTCCCTTCGAACTCTAACCATTCTATGATTCTATGATTTTTTGTTTTAGTTCTTGTTCTTTCCCAGTGCATAAGGAAATTTCCCAGTGTGTGAGGAAATGAGGGATTTCCCCCACCAAAAAAAATCCAGATCATGCAGTCTGCTCCTGAATGTGAACCAATATATGCAATCAGGAAATGTATTTAAAGTACTGTGCTGATTTGGACTAAACTGCTAATGTAAATACACCAGTGTTGGACTGGAACCACAGAGCTGTTGCAAGCATGGGAGCTGGTGAAGCTTAGGGGAGAGACCATCTGGACTATTAGTGCTTTGTTTTGCTTTGAGGAGAGGATATGCGTGTAAGAACCACCAGGGCCATGAACGCCTGCTATATGGAGGACTGATGTGAAGCAATTTTAGAAAGGGGAAAGGAAGAGTACTTTTTTCAAAGAGAAATCCATGTGTACTTTGTTTATACAGGTCTGTGAGAAAGCCTTAAGTTAAATTCTTGTCTTTTATCTAAGAAAAGATTTGAGATTTCTTGATAGAATGACCAAAAAGTATCTGTGTGGACAAAAGATTTGTGATTCTTTGGATTTCCCTTTAGAGGAAGGAAGATGACATGGAGGATTACAGTGATTTGAAACAGAGACTAAGAAGTGTGGACAGAGATACAAGGAGGGTTGGGGTTTTCATTACTCTGGACTTTTTTAAAGTAACGGGTAGATGAAGCATGGGAACAGCTTTGCAAGTGTTGAGCAGATTCATCTTTGCAATCAACTCTCTCGAAGACACTGCAGCTAAGCAGAACATCTGAGCTGCAGGCTGACATTAGCAGGTGAACTGGAGATAAAAGGCGAGATTGGATGACAATGATTGCTTCTGGCTTTAAAATTCATATGTCCATAGTTTATATAGTTGAAATTGTAAGAAAACTTTCTCCCTATGACTGAATTCTTCCCTGTATTAAAAAACCCATGCCAAGACCATATCATTGTAAAATTCTTTTTAAGAAAAGAAGGAGCTAAACAACCAGCCAACTCAGTAAATTGATTGAAAGATTTATATCCGACTAGCAATATTTGCCACCATTCATGCTATAGAAGCCTAGCTATATGAACAACACATGAGGAATTACATCAATTTCAGGAAAAGCAAGGTTTGAAACAATTAAAGTTTTTTTATCCAGCGTTTTCTAGTAAGTAGAAAAATTTTAAGTTAGCAGTAGCCAAGCAGCCATTAACTTTACAATGTGAGTAGTGATATATACTTTACAACTCCTCAAAGCTAGTCATTAGTTCTAGGACTCCAGTTATCCCCTGTTTGCCTGCTTTTCTTGGGACACTCACAGGGACAGAGATCTTCACTGGAGCTTCTCCGAGGTGTTCTGCTTTGCTTTTCCTAGACAACACATCTTGATGCTATATCATCTGTAGTTTCTATTGCCCTTATGGATTTCTGTTGTTCAGCAGTATATGTCATCCTAACTCCTCCATATCATTAGTAGTGTCATACTATACTATAATATAATGTACTACAATATAATATATAATACATAATATAGTACACTACAAGTATTACTTCTACAGGAAGCTGTTCACATAATAAATTGTAGTAGTGTCCTTTTTTTTTTTTCTGTTAAATGTTTAACTGTGATACGAGAAACTCAGGCACTTTGTAAATAAACACAGTTGCAAATCCCCTTTCTTGTCCTCTTTGCATTGTTTTAGTTTTATGGTAGGATATGAAAATACAACAAGGGATTAACTGTTGTTTTAAGTAGTTTACATCCTCTACCAGAGAGACTCTGTTCTGTGAAAGGTATTCATTTGGGTCAGATAGATATCATCAGTGTGAGAGCTGTATCCTATTTGCATAGTCACAGACTTCAGAACTTGCAGTAATTTCTAAAAATAAACCCTAGACTTTTTTATATGCATTTTGTATTGACAGTTAATAGTTCAGTAATCAGTTGAAGCAGAAGCAGGGGGTTAGGAATTTTGATATTTACAGAGGGGCAAAATATATGACAAATGTTAGGCAAAGCCTATTTAAATCTAAGACAGCACTGCTACATACGCCTTGTTTAGCTTATCTTTGTCTTGTGAATGGAAATTTAAGCTGATCATTTTATAGAATCTGAATGAGCATTATAACTGATAGATTTTAAGACCTTCTTATTCCTGAAATATTGAACTTTGTGTCCTATCCTTATTTACACTTCCTTTTCTGTGACATGGCAAGAATAACTGGCCACTGCAGTCATTTCCACAGTGATCCCTTATGTAATGTCTGTCTTTGTCCAGAAAACCTGCTCTGCCCCAGCTTTGTTCAAATTATTTTCTAAGTGAATTTCCTTTTCCTCTGTCCCATCTGATGGGCATAGCCAAGATGCATGGCTCTTCAAGAAAGTGGGAAAATCCCAATGCTTCTATTTCAGCTTTTCATGGTTTGATGTTTCATTGCAATATTCTATATAGCTCTGATTTTGTTACTTCTCATTCTTTCTAGTTTTATATTAATATACTGCTGTTCAGTTGTGATGAAACAATATTTAAACCCTTCATGGTATTTCTTTAGTAAGTATGAAAGCAAAAATGAATTCTTTTGACTTTAAAGGTCACATTTTACCTCCCAGTTGAAAGACGGTATTTTGGAAGTCAGACAAATTGCCTTTCTCTAATCTTGGTGTTTCATAAAGTTATGTATTATCATAGTATGTGAGTGCTACCTACACATATACACAGGCAGTTTGTTTTTTCACCACGCCTCACTGTACTGGTGGAGGTAAGGATTTTTTGGGTTACTGACTACAAAACATAGAAACAGAGGACAGTATTCACAAGGTTAATGTCATTTAGAGGGGAATAACTTTTTCACAAGAGATTTATGAATAATTTCTTGAAGACTTTGGGTTTGCTTAATCTGCCCTGACAGGTTGTTCTACAGAGAAGATTCCCTTACTCCTCTGTTTTGTCATTACTATATTTCCATTGTTAAGTGGAAATAGAGTTGCTGTTATAATTTGTAGGTCCTAACTTGAGTTTTGAGTCAAGCCACACTTGATGGGTTTCTTCCTTTCACTATTAGGTCAGAATTCTGTAAACCAGAAGCTCACAAAACAGATTGTAGAGACCACTCAGTGGTCTAAGCAGAGGAAGATGTAGGCGATAACAGAATGCTGATGAAATTTGCACTTCATCTTTGTGTTCAATTTTAGGTAGAATAAGCTTGAAGATGATAAGTGAAGTAAGGAAACAACGTTCTTTATACAAGAACAGAGCTTCGTATTGAAATGGATATGATGGAAGTAATTTTTGTAAAATGATGGGATTGGTTAAGCTAACTTTTTAATGGTCATTAACAGCAATTAACATCTCAGGAATTTTTTACATTTTTCAAATTGAAGGAAAATGTTAGACATAAACTGTAATAACGAGATGAACACAGGTTAAATTGATTTAAGAAAAACATGCAGATTATTCTCAAAACTGTTCTTGAAAGGAAGCTTGATGCCAAAGCAGTTTGCTGTGATTTGGTTAGGTATATATGCACTTAATATTTTCCAAAAACGTAGATTCAAAGAACTCCCTAAACTTCTTTAAATACTATTCTACTGATAACTCTGGTAGTTGTGTCCTTAAGAGATTTTCCCTTCCCTAGCATTCAAAGAAAAGCTTGCAGAACTTCTCCTTCATACAATAGATGGCAGTGCAAATGTCTGGCAATCACCCTGAACCTGAGGAATGCCAATCTGAGTTCTGAGCTCTCAGGATGGACCTCCATCCTTTCTTGCCTGGAAAGGTAAGTACCTATCTGTGCCTTGTCATCCAGTTACTGACAGCTTGGTTCTTTTTATAGTGAGAGACGAATAGGAGAATTCTCTGGCTTCTTCATATAAACTCCTCCAGCATGTTCAACTCTGCAGTACCTAAGAGAGTCAGGCAATTTGAACTATGAGTTGGACAGAAAATGGAGGATAGATGCTGCATTTATGTTGAATTCAAGGAATTAAGGTATAAAATTATACACCTCCTGAAATATAAATACTTTTTACATTCTTGCTGGTGTTGCCAAGCTAGTGAGTAAGCATGAGAAGATGACTTTTTCAGCACCTGTTAAAATGCTTGCAGTATTTGTGCAGACACCTGCACAGATGTGTAACTAAAAATATGTGATTGTTTGCATAAAAACCGGTAATAGATTATATCCCCTAGATTTGTTATCCTAGGTCCTGCTTCTATAGTTACTTCATTAACTTCTTAAAATCTAGTTTAAAGATGTTTGTTTTTTTCTGAAGATATTTTTGTCTTTACTGGCTTTTTATGTTAGTGTTTTTGTTGTTTATGATGTTGTTGTTAACTCAAGCTTTGTCAGGAATGAATGTCTTTGACAGGGAATAGACAAAATGTTTCCTGGACAGATAAGTTTGTTGAATTCTCATAAGTGTATTGTGAACATACGGTTGTTATGCAAACATATCTCAAAACACTCTTTGGAAATTCTGCTGTGGATCACAGCAAAAAAAGCTTTAAGATCTTTAAAAGAAGAACATATTTTGTGGCATTGCTATTCTGTGGCAAGACGTAGTGTATTATCATAGAATCACAGAGTGCTTAGAGTTGGAAAGGACCTTAAAAGAGATCTAGTTTCAACCCCCCTCCATGGTCAGGGACACCTCCCACCAGACCAGGTTGCTCAAAGCCCCATCCAGCCTGGCCTTGAACGCTTCCAGGGATGGGCCATCCACAGCTTCTCTAGGTAACCTGTTCCAGTGCCTCACCACCTTCATGCTGAAGAATTTCTTCCTTACGTTTAATCTAAATCTAGCCTCTTTCAGTTTAAAGCCATTACCCCTTGTCCTATCACTACATGCCCTTATAAAAAGTCCCTCTCCAGCTTTATTGTAGGCCCCCTTTAGGTACTGGAAGGCTGCTATAAGGTGTCCCTGGAGCCTTCTCTTCTCCAGGCTGAACAACAACAACTCTCTCAGCCTGTCCTCATGGGAGAGGTGCTCCAACCCTCTGATCATCTTTGTGGCCCTCCTTTGGACTCGCTCCAAGAGGTCCATGTTGGGAGCTCTAGAGCTGGATGCAGTACACCAGGTGAGGTCTCACAAGAGCAGGGTAGAGGGGTAGAATCACCTCCCTCGACCTGCTGGCCACACTTTTGATGCAGCCCAGGATGCAGTTGGCTTTCTCAGTTGTGAGTGCACATTGCCGGCCCATGTTGATTTTCTCATCAATCAACTTGAATATATCTGGAATACATTGCTGATCTTTGTTTACAAGGGATTCTTTCTATCTCCAAAAGCAGGCATTCAATTTGTAATGCCAGTTTTTAATTCCTGCTGTTAGTGACTACATTGTGAGAGATAATTACATGGTGTGGAATTGGTACAGAAGTGTGTTTACAGCAGCAACCTTCTCATTGTTTTGAATAGTGATAATTTATAATGAAATATTTTAATACAGTGTTTACTGATACTGCTAAGATACCTCTAAAATATTTTTTTTCTTTCAACACAGTTATTTTATAATCCCTCAAAAATAGTTTTGGGAGGAACAGAATGAATGCTACTATGTAAGACTACACTAAGGAAAAACATTCATGAAAGGGGGATGCATGCTGTCAGCTGGCTGGAAGCCACTCTGGGAACCCTGGTGTGCTGAAGTCAATACCAAAAGCAGAATTGGCCAGGAATTATTTCTTGTCATTTTCTTACATTTTATCAGCATTCCTACATCCAGAGGCAGCTGTCATGTTTTAAGCATTAAATAATCTTGCAACACAGGAAGGACGCTTCATAAGCATGTGATCCCCTCTCCAATGAACTGGAGGCTAAGAGTTCTAAAATGCAGAAACTCTCTCAAATTACTGATTTTTTTTTATTTTATTTTATTTTAATAAGCAAGGTCAACACTGCATTTCTTTTCCCAAGAAATCATTTGTGACTATGGGACTGTGAAATTTTCTCCTGCTCTATGATCTATTTATTTCTTCTATGTTAAAACTGCCTTTGCATTCTGAAAAAGGCATCAGGGGTGGTGGGGGTATGGCTGGTTGTAGCAAGCCAGTCTCAAGGGTGGCTTGCTCATCTAGCCACCTAGAAGAAAGGAAAAGCCTTAGCCATTGGAAATCACCTTCCTCTCCAACAGACAGTTAGTTCTATTTTCTTAAGTATGCTTATTTTGCTTCTGTGTGAGATTTAATAAACAATAAACATTGCAGCGCCCAATTTTAAAGCTACTTTTCCTTAAGGATTCCTGAATTTGTGTCACTTAGCTTTCTAATCATTCAGCCAAGCTACTTATTTGACTTCCTTGTGAGTGACTCATGTTTGGAGAAACAGTTCATACTTGTACAGTTCAAGACCTGGTAAATACTTAAAGCTTTGTAGAAGTGATTATGCTCATTCTGTGAGAAACAAAAGGTGCTCCTGCCAGCTGGCTGAGGACCTGCATCGGCAGCCTGTGCTTTCAGCTAAACCTAGGTGCTCAGTGACATCTGACCAAACTAAGAATTTGAGGAAATATCTTGAGGAAAACTGAGTCAAATGAGTAAACCCAGTTAAATCTTGGCCCTATCCAATTCTTTGGCATTAAGCCTATGGACATTCTTTCTCCAGACGTGCTTTGAAGCCGTGGAGGCCTAATGAGACAATGAACTCCTGTGAGTTAGCCGGCTTTCTGCCTGGAAATTAACTCCATGGATCCAACCCTCCCAGAAGCTAAAGGAAGATTTCAGGAGCTACCTGGGTCTGTAGATGTTGTCAGACCGTCCCCTTGAGGGATTCAGTAACACAGACCAAATTCTGATTCTTATCCTTCTTGCTGTGGAAACTCAGCCAAACTAACTCTCTGAGTCTCAATTTTACTGTTTTATTTTGCTTATAATAAGTATATTACCTGCCTACATTTTATCAGTCCTGTGAGAATTCTTTAGTTAATGTTCATACAGGTTTTGGAAGTATAAAATGTTCTCTATATACACTTTCTAAGGGTATATATTATCTAAAAAATATAATCATTATTATAACTGTCTAAATTGCTAATTATGAGCTGTATTGCGGCTATTTTGATCTCAACTCATTCTGTGGATTGCAGACACATAAATGATTTACTGACTTTTTTTTTCTGTATGTTTAAAAAATGGTGTATATATTTACATTGTTTCCACATGAGATTCTTAGAATATCCTGGCATAAGCCAAAATTAAGATAGGAATGTTCTATAGTTTTTAGTCTATTATATTAATTTAGTCTTTTCTTTCAAAAACCTGCTCATTCTGTTGGAATTGAGTTTTTAAGGAATTAACTGTGTTGTTAGGCAAAATCCTATGATCTTTCAACCACACATTGTGTCATCACATGAATAATCATGAGTTCAGAAATTCAGTACAAAAAATTCTTTGCTCTTGAAACAGAATGTTTGCAGGAGGGGTGCCCCTCAGGGAACTCGTTTATATTCCAGAAATTCAAAAATAGATAAAGTAATGTTTCCCTGTGTTGTCTTTTTGTTCAAATTTTCTTTTTAATTGGTTAAATATTTGTGATTTTTTTCTCATACTGTCCTGCAAATGCACATATCTATGTACCACAAGGTTTTCAGTTTTCTGTAATAATTGCACATGAAAATACTGTTTACAAGGAGCTGAGCAAATATTATACCAGCATACATTTCTGTGAACACAGAAATGCAGTCAAAATCTCAGTTCTTGCATGAAACTACATGTGGAATAATGCTGTTTGTCTGGATTGTGCTCATGGTATAAATCCCTTTGTGAGGGTTTGTGAGGCAAACAGGCGCACAGAAACTGTGTAGGTGATTTTCCTTTATATGCCTCATTGTCTTAGTCACAATTTCATGCTGCATTTTTCTCACTGTACGGTTTTGTTGCTGGTTAGGTATGTTAAGGCAGATTATTGTCACACACATGAAAACTCACCAGAAACTCTTTGGTCCTGTTACATCCACCAAAATTGTGGTTTGCATGGAATTTTATGCTACAGTTTTACCAAATTGGATGATATCTAGGAATATTCTTGGGCTCTGGCTTTCACTGGTCTGTACTTTTTATAATTTCCTGTGGTTAGCTTTTGACTTTTACTAACTAGGTCTTTCCCAAGGAATTCCTGGGCATGGTTTGGAAGCCAAAATATATCCAGCAGGCAGTTTGGGTACACTCACCCTGCTTTGGAGGCTGAGACTTCCCTAGAATAGTTGCAGTTGTTCCATATGAGTTGGCCTCAGTGCTCAGGAATGTTCCTGGGTACATTTAATTTAACAATACAGATGTAGCCTAGATGTCCGACCCAGACAACACTCTGATTGCCTACTTCCCAGCAATGCATAATTTGTTAAGTGTGATGCTGAAGTTAATTACATAGGGCAGACATCTGTGCGTGCACAGAAGCACCCTGCACTGGAAGATAAGAGCCTGTCTCCTGCCAAAAGGATGTGCAGTAGCTATAGTGCTTAACAGCAGGAGCTGGACAATCGTGAAGGAACAAAAGATCTGGAATTCTGGCCCTTGCAGCCAACCTTGTTGTTTGCTCGCCTGATTTTTGACCCTATGCTCTTACATTCCTGGCTGGAAAGGGCTCTTACTCCAAGTTCGTTATTTTTACAGTTGGGGTGCTTGTTGATGTCATTGGAGATCTCCTACTCTGAAATGTAGGTTGCCTAAAATGAAGGTCTTTGTCTGGTAAAACTGTAAGAATTATGCAAAAGGCAGATGAAACCATAGTTTTCCCTTTATTCCTCCCTACATTTACAAAAGGGCTATCATTTCTCCATTAGTTATCTGTCCTCTGAGGGAGCTGAAATACTGAAGTGCAGAGTAGACACAGGATCTTCTAGTATTTTTCCCTCTCTGGCTTTAGTTTCTGGTTCAGTGTTCTTAGCCATTGGAGCACCAATGTTTTTCCTGTAGTTAGGGGAAGAGGGAGGGTGATGAATTGATCCCCTTA
The DNA here is from genome assembly GCA_017639485.1 of Pluvialis apricaria. Taxonomy (NCBI): domain Eukaryota; kingdom Metazoa; phylum Chordata; class Aves; order Charadriiformes; family Charadriidae; genus Pluvialis; species Pluvialis apricaria. The sequence goes on from CM030009.1 coordinate 104,499,149, forward strand.
AGTTATTAAGTTTTAGTCCCTGGGATTCTCAAGTAAAGCCTAGCCTATTCTGCTTGTTCTACTGGCCCTTAGACTCTCATCATTGCTAGCATGAAATCCTGGCTTCACTGAAGCCAATGGAGACATTCCAGCTCTGATTCAGTTTTATAAACAGAGGCATCTAGTGGTGTTTGAATTACCTCTAGGGTATTCCACCTGGCCTCCATATTCTGTTCAAGAAAGGTGCAGGTTTCCTTTTCTTCCTCTGTCACATCTGCTAGGTGATTTGAATATGGTAGTACAACTCAACTGGCTCGAAATGCTTGTGTTTACATTACTGAATAGAGACGCTCCTTTTATATAGCAAAGCCAGGATTTTCTCTCTTATGTTTAGTTTTTTATAATCACAATGTTTGCCTACAGGTCCTTTGTGTGGCTGAAGTTTTGATTGTGTGCTTAATAAATGATTAATCATCCTCTTCTTCTCTGCTTGCATTGGACTCTCTTCCTGTGCACATACAGCTTTTGTAAATCAATTGCCCAGTGACTGCTCCCGATGGTGTTTGGTTGATCCATGGCAAGGCAATAGACATAGATCATCAGCCTCCTCTGGCTTTCTTTCTGTAAATCTGATCCATTTACTTTTCTCCTTCTCTGGATTTTATCATTACATTAATTTCTGCAGTCACTTAGATTTTGGAAGAGCCCACAGGCATCTCTGGCAGTAACCCAGGACAGTATGCTTTCCTGTCATACTTGCGCTTACAATGAGTTGCAGTTTTTTGGCCATATGATAAACCATACTTTATCTGATCTTTCCATGTCAGATTGTGGAAACTAAATGTCTTTAATGAAATTTCTGGGGCTATTATAGGTTCAGTTCAAAACCAGTATTACTTGGAAATTCTTGTAAGATATGCATAGTTCCTTTTAATGTGTGCTCACTGTAGAATAGCTAAGGTTCTCAGCTGTGATAAAATGGCATCATTAAACTCTGCTACTTTCCTGTTCCTTTATGAAAGGCAGGACAAAAATCCTTTACGCAATAAGGAATTGGCAATCTGTTTTCTGCATGGAAAGTGAAAACCACAACTATTACACTTCCTTGAAAGCCTGTGAGTTAGGCAGCTTGTGCAAGTACAGCAACCTTTGATAATCATCATGTTTTATAAATTTTCAGCTATGCTGTCTCGCTTGTCACTTGTGCTGTATCCCATCTATGGTGTTTCGGAAATTACTGCATAGATTTGAGGCTTTCTATTTGTTGTGTGCTTGGACAGATGCATCACAATGCTGTTACCTAATTTTTCAAATTTTTCTGTTCCGTTCATGATGTCTTTTGGACTTTATTTCCTCCCTTATTTTAATATATTAGATACAATATTATCTGTCATGTTTCTCTGATGGGTCAGATGCCTTCAAAACCAGGGAATTTTTTGGAGAATAGATGATCCTTGTGAACGCATCATAGTAAATATGAAGTTGTGTACTGCATTTTTTTTTTATAGCCAGTAAGATAACTTCTTGGATAGGTCTGTGATGCAATTCTCAGTTCAGAACAAATGTAATGTACTAACTTCAACATAGACACAAACTAGCATACTATAAATGCCAAATGATGTTATTTTCTTTATATAAGAGCGTAGTATTTAGCAAAGTAAGACAGAAAAATATCAGTTCTTTTTTTATAAGTATGGAGACTCCCCAGCGAATAGGGACACGTGACAGGGTATCAGCATGCATTATTGTTGAGTCTAGTGTGGACAACAGTTGTGAGTAAACATCCTTGTATAACAAAGTGAATGAGCCATCATGGAAGAGCAGGAATCTCACTTCTCTAGATCTAGGCTGTCTGAAAAAGAGACCGTTAGCTGGCTGATATGATGAAAACATCAATCTGTAAGACATTTAAACTCTCTTCCCTAGCTATAAAAGTATATTGATCTAAACTCTATTATTGCAAGTTAGAACTAGTCTGCCTAGGTATATAGGTGAAGCATTGAGAATAGTGGAGCCTTTCTTACTTTATTCACCAGTATGTTACTTTTCTCACACTTTATGCTTCCATGTTGATCTGGTTTGCCAAATGTAAGAACTGGCAAGCACTTGCAGTGTTTCCTGGCTACAGGAATGGTCCTCTATTTTCCTATCTATTGTGCCTGCCACTGGCACCATGGGCTGAAGTATGTATAATGGTGGGGTGAGGTACCTTGCCACAATATCACAAGCTTTTCTACTCTTCCACAGCATCAAGATGCTTTGCAACCTGCATTGGCATGAAAGTGCGGGAGTATTGCTATTGCCATGACATACATTTTTTTCCCAAACATCTCAGAGATTTTGTGCCATACAAATGAACATAGGTCTCAAGCCATGCTGAGGTCTTTTCAGTCAATGAGAACTTTACCCTGGGATGACATAGGCTACAATTTTAGGGACAAGGAGCATCTTTTTGGATGAAGATGGCTAATACTTCTTGAAATTAGTGCAAAAATTTTCTGCCTCAGGACAGCTGTATATAAGATTTGACAATTTCCTTGCTTTTATGAGTGTAGTGTTAAAAGACTTAGAAACAAATATTTCTGTATAATATCAACATTTCTCTGCTTTATGCAACCCTATATGCCAACAAAAGGTATTCAGTCATCTTCTTAGCCCAGACTGAGCTAAAGTACTTGCCATCATGAATGAACCTGGCAGTTCAGAGGTAACATATTGCATATGTGCTGCCAGAGGCAACAATACTCACAGCACATGAGGAATTTACTGCACATTAATATCAATACAAAATATGTGACTCAGTCCCAGCGTGCTAACATTAAAACCTTTCCACAGTCCAGAAAAGACTCCTTGTTTTTCTAGAGGTGGTGCCAAAGGAAACGAAAATCAAAGGTAAACAGCCTGTAGCAGGTTATAGGACTGATGTAAAATAAATGTTCAGAGACAATAGAGGTGTTTTCGAGATATGTGAAAACAGTTGCTGGGATGCTGTGGTTACAGAGGCAAAGTGCTTTTTGTCAAGCTGTTTAATAGTTATGAAGATAAAATTACAACATATGTTATCAATTAACAAAATGTAAATTTGCTAAAGTAATTTTACATTCAGAAATTACAGAAGAACAATTTCCTGGAGCATAGTCATAAATACTCCTTTCAGAAGCAGAAGGAATTCATATGCACACAAAATATACTTTAGTTATGCCTGTGTTAAATAGTTTGCTTTTGCCCATGTAAAAGACTGGTGATAGTCTGTGAGGTCAATGCGTACCAAGAGTGTCTGAGTTCTGCATCTCACACATCTGAACGGTCATTTTATCATTAATTTCTCAATCTCTAAGGGAGAGAAAAAACTCTTTTCTGCCTACCCATATAGATGCAATTGCACATTATTTAATATCTGCAGACTGCCTATCAATATAAATCACAGTGTAAGTGCCAACTTATACATGTAATCTATATAGTAAATTTGTTAGGAGGTTTTTGGGTATAGCATGTTTCAATGTGACTAAAACTTTTCTTTTGAGATCGGTCCTTTGTAACTTGCTGAAATAAGAAAAGACTAATTGTGCTACACTAATATTTGAAATAGATAAGAAGTATCCAGATGTGTGAGACAGACCTCCAAACCAAGTAGGGATAGTCCGTTCATGGAAAGCAGCAGAAGAAATTATGTTCTTTAGGAAATGGCCAATGTAGAAAATATAGAATCATAGTATCATTTAGGCTGGAAAAGATCTTTAAGATCATTGAGTCCATTGTTGACCTAACACTGCCAAGTCCACCACTAAACTATGTCCCTAAGTGCCACATCTTCATGTCTTTTAAATACCTGCAGGGATGGTGACTCAACCACTTCCCTGAGCAGTCTATTCCACTGCTTAACAACCTCCCCTGGTGCAACTTGCAGTTGTTTCCTCTTGTTCTATGGCTTGTTACTTGGGAGAAGAGACTGACCCCCACCTCCCTACAACCTCCTTTCAGGTAGTTGTAGAGAGTGATAAGGTGTCCCCTCAGCCTCCTTTTCTCCAGACTAAACAACCCCACTTCCCTCAGATGCTCCTCAGATGTGTTCTAGACCCCTCACCAGCTTCGTTGCCCTTCCTTGGACACGCCCTGGCACCTCAATGTCTTTCTTGTAGTGAGGGGCCCAAAACTGAACACAGTATTTGAGATGGGGCCTCACCATTGTCAAGTACAGGGGGATAATCTCTTCCCCAGTCCCGCTGGCCACACTATTCCCAATACAAGCCAGGATGCTATTGGCCGCCTTTGCCACCTGGGCACACTACTGGCTCACATTCAGCCAGCTGTCAACCACCACCCCCAGGTCCTTTTCTGCCAGGCAGCTTTCCAGCCACTCTTCCCAAAGCCTGTAACGCTGCATGGGGTTGTTGTGACCCAAGTGCAGGACCCGGCACTTGGCCTTGTTGAACCTCATAGCATTGGCCTCGGCCCATCAATCCAGCCTATCCAGATCCCTCTGGAGAGCCTTCCTTCCCTCAAGCAGATCAACACTCCCACCGAACTTGGTGTCATCTTCAAAATTGCTGAGGGTGCACTTGATTGGCTTATCCATATCACTGATAAAGACATTAAACAGAACTGGCCCCAATACTGATCCCTGGGGAACACCCCTTTTGAATGACGACCTATGCAGGAGAATGTGGAAAACAATGCTGGGGGAATGTTTTGTTGGCATAATAGGTAGTGGATTCAAAGGAAAACAGGCCAGGATGTATGACAGAGATTCTGAGAAAGCCTACTCTGTACAAACGTTCAAATGAAAGAAGAAAGGATTTTGTGCTGGTGATGATTAGCTGAGCATGTTGCGTGTATTATATGATGTGCAAGATTCAAGATTCACTATAGGTGTGTATTGGAAGAGTTGCAAGGTCATCAGCGTGCTTTTTTTTAAAAAAAAAAAGTTATTTCAATGTATATATTTGTGACAGTTTGAGCACCTCCTTCGGTTTTAGCAAAAGTATAGCAAGAATTATTTAAATGTAAGAGAGTCATACATTCATCACAGCTAAAATTTCACCAGCAAGGAGGTTTGCGGTGCTCATTTTACTTATAGCAGAGACACTAAATCCAGTTATATCCTACTTAGGAGAAAGTAGTATTTATAATAACTGCTTGTTTTGATAATACAATAATCTCTTCTCCAATAATTGACATTCCGATTTATCAAAACTGTGATCAAAATTGAAGTTACTTATCCAATCATATCTTTAGCTGTTCCTGGATTTAAGCCAGAACATTTTGAAATAAACTGAATTTCTATTTTATGTCCATGGTTAATTGGTTTTCCATATTATAAATTCCCATTTGTCATCAAATATGGACTAGTTTACATCTGACAACTCCATGAAAAATGGGCTAAAAGAAACTCAAATAATTTTGCGTAGAGAAAGCTCATGAGATTGCTGAGATCAACTCATGAGATCAACTGTTTTTCTGTTGATGTCTTTCCTTTTTCTGTTTTAATTGACAACTGATTGAGAAAAGCAGCCATCCAATTGCAGTTGTGTATAAATCTGCATTTCAGTGACAAGTCATATGAGGTTGTGTTCTTAAAAGGCTGATACAGTCTTAATTGTAAAGGGATTGTAAGTCCCTGACCCTTAAATATATGCACAGCAAATAAAAAGCAAGAAAAAAGTACCTCAATACTGCATAACTGACAAAAATAGGATGTTCTTTTGTTTATGAATATACTTGTATCTCATCTACAGTTTTAAGTATGTCACTCTGTTTCTGAGTAATGTAAGTAACAGAGGCCATACCTATACTATGTTGAGCCTCCTAGCCTAGTAGAAACAAGCTGACACAACAATTTTACTCTTGAACTCTTAGCACCTGTTAGCTGCAAAATGACCAGTTTTCTTTTTAACTTTATGTCATTGTAAAGCTCAGAAAAAAAATCAATGCATGGAAAACAGAGAAGGGGAGGCAGAGAAATAGAAGCAGAGAAGGCAGATAAGCATTTTTAAATCTAAATTTGAAAAATATAATAGGAACTAGGAAACTATGTGAAACCTTGACAATTCTTTACCCCAAATCTAACAGATCTTTCATAGTTTTGTGTGTGAGAAATGTAAATGCTGTAGCTTAGATTTATTTATTATGCCTTCCATTTATCCTGGAAGATACAATTAGTTTTGAACAGCTACATGGAAAATAATGATTTATGGCTGTGAATGGAGACAGAATCAGAATGCCAGGGCTAGATACATTGTAATTCCTTTTCTCTTCACATATGCCTTGGCTCAGAAATGAGAGAATGTTTTCTGTCAAACACACATTATCTCTAATTGCTTGATTACTAGATCCTTATAAGTAGTAGATTCAATTGCACATAAAATAAAGAATGGTACCAAGTATGGTACCTTGAATCATCATTCTTTGTGTTTGTTTTCTGCTAGTTGTTCTTTATGAAGTCCTTACATTGCTGTGAGAGGTAGCGAAACAAGCTGTGTATTACAAAGAAAAGCAATAAATCATGTCTTTTTTTCTGAGTTCAGACATTTTCGTTTCTTGATTTGAGAACAAAATCCATATCAATTCAAAAGTGACCATTTGTTTGGCAGTATCTGTGCACCGTATTTATAATACTCCAAGGTGACACTAATGCTCACTCACATCTTGATTAGAAAAGTTGTCTAATGACCTGTTCAAATATACACCTTCTTTGTTCCTTAACCATCCATTCAATATGTCAAAATTATTTTATTTGATAAATATATAAAGTAATTCAATAAACATCTTTGTTAACTTTTCCTTGAACTGTTCAGAGGGCTATATTAAGAGGACTTCCTCATACTCAAATATGCTCTGCAAATATAAATTCAAGTATATTATATGGACTTTATGATGTTATTTTTATTGATTGGACATATCACTTCCATAGTACATCCCATTAACACAAAAGTAATTTTTACATCCTAGTGTCGAATTTCATTAATGCTTTGTAAAAATGTTTTACAGTTAAAAATGATAGTGATTTTTTTTTAAAAAATATTGAAATAAGTAAGCTAAAGTAAGAATATAATTATTTTTTTCCTCGACTAGTAGCAGTAATAATAATATACTTTCATTTTTTTAAATCAAACTTTCCTGAGCTAACCTCACCTTCTAAATACAGCTGTCAAATACACTGGCATAAATCCAGAATAAATGGAAACCACTGGACCAAATTAACAAACATCCTGTAAACTGTCAAATTACATAGATTTTCTAGGTGGTCTATTTCAGAGTTCATTATTATTTCTATTTAAAATGCTTCAGTTTTTCCCAAAAGGACATTAGAGAGAGTAGTATATTGTTTGTATATGTTAAACAGCTAATTAAAGCATTTTAATAGGGAGACCTAGCCTTAGCCTGTTATAAAGCAGAAAGTCAAAATTTGATTAAAAGATCATTCTGGTGTTAGACGTATAATACTTTCTCTGAAAAAATGTTGGAATTTGACAAGGTCTAAGGTTTCAAAACCCCAAAATCTAATTTAGACATTAAAATTAATTAAAGTTTCCAAAACTGTAGTACAAGATAGCTGGACACCTAGAAGATGTAAAATATTACTCAGATGTTAAGTATTGATATTTAGAATGATGAAATATTAAAAGGCATTGACTAAGCTTCTTAAAAATTAATATCACATGTTAAACAAACCCTAGTTAACATCTTTCTGTATCACTGATGGTAACACTGAAAGATTTTTACTTTAGATGAAAAAGGATTAAAATAAAATTCAACTTATCAAAGTGATCAGGAAGTCCTTGCCTCAATATATGCTATGCAGTATTTAATTTAAATTAGTGTCTGATATGACACTTAATGAGATAATTTGGGAACAGAGTAGTAATAGGGAATAATATCCTGAACTAGGGACATGATTCAGACTAATAACCTGAAGACCTTAAGTGGCACTGGTGCTGTTCATTGTAAACTACAGCCTGAGAGTCCTTTCCTTCTGGGGGGAGTTCAGAGAGAGAATTAATTTTGCAAAATAATTAGGATCAGAATAAAGTTACTTTTGGAAATCTCTGTTGACTGGGCAACTTGAAATCTGAAGAACAGTGGGCTACTTAATTAATTTTCTTCATCCATTTATCATGGTAGTTTTCAGTTATTTACCATTTATTCCATGTGCTACTGTAAGCTCCAAGCATGAGAAGCAAGTGAGCTAAATTAACTGCCATTTGTCTTCATGAGCTTCTGAGCTATTGTAAGCCTTCCAGCACAGTGTGTGCCTTCAGCCTGCACTTCTGCGAAAGTGACTTCACAGTCTGAGGTACTGTGGGAGCTCTTATGTGCAGAGTGATGGGACAGGCCTGTGTCACTGCCGTAGCTTGGTTATAACCTGATTGAAAGAGTATGTCTTTCATGCCTTTCAAGGAGGACATGAACTTTGAGTCAGCTTTTGGGATTTTCGTAATTGTTCAGATGTCAGGCGAAGACTACAGTGAGAAGGGGAACTTTAATTATTCCCAAAGGGCATTCATAATGGGTCCCAGATATAAAACCAAATAAGTATTTAAAATTATTTGCACCACTTACTATTTAAATATAATGAGAGCTCAGCATATCCCCTGTAGTCTGCTTCTGGCTATGCATATCTCCGAAGTGATTTCTAAAATGAAGGTATTCCTGGGAAGTAAGTTGGTTTTGGTTCTTCAGTCAGTATTTGCAATGGATTTGCACTGAGTAGCGTGGTGATATCAGGGGGAGTCTGAATCGACAGTACTGTGCAAGCCTGAAGTTTTTAATCTTCAGACTTGCATGGTTTAAAATTACATCTGTCTGAAATGTACCAGTGAAAAGATTTTTCCAACAATGTCTCCTGATCCAATGAGCTTTTAATTATTTCTTCATAAATTTTCATAAGAAAATTAAACTCTAGATTTTGTTGCTATGAGAAATGGGAAAATACGACATTTTTAACCTAGAGAATCAGAATCTCATTTAACTATATTTAAAATGTAATCCTGTACGCCTGCTCTAATTCTGTTGCTTAGTTTTCATTATAAAAGCGGAAAGTAAGCCAAAAGAGTGTATTTATGGCCTAGAGGAGCTGAAACAGCAGTTAATCGGAAAGATCGCGCCACAGCAGCTATAGATTTGGGCCTTTTTTGGTGCCTGCCACCCCTCCTGCCAGTTGCCAGGCAACACTGGCAGTCCCAGTGTGCAGTCAATGCATGGCAGCTAAACCCCCACCCGCCTCCCTCCGCACATACCTCTTCTCATCGTGGCTTTAACTGTTCCTGATTCCAGCTAAATGGTTGTCTCTTTTTATGGTGGAGCTGCATTTATTGCCTATTGAGGACCACTCTAGTAATGACAATCAACCTTTCACGTTTCTGAATATCTTCATTTTCAGTGTGACTTATGCATACAGAAATTGCTCCGTGAAATACAGTCATCTTTTGGATGGAACAAACAACTGTTTAGTCACAGCGGCAGAACTCACAGCTTTTGGGGACATATAATGAGAAAGAATGCAGCTCTTTAAACAACTGAGCCTCCATTTCAACAAGTGGACTTAAACGGACAGGATTTAATTATACAGCTGTAATTTAGTCAGACTGAGGTTAATGTTTCTGCTCTTTGGAGATATTTCCTTTCCTTTTTTTTTCACTTTGAAAATTAGGGTTAAGTTTTTTGAAAGCTCATAGACCGAAAAGAACACAACCGCTTCGCACTGTGCTTGCAACTTTTCTTAGAGTATTTAGAAATAGTAGATTGTCATCTACTCAATCCTTGTTAGAAACATACGCATTTTCCTTTGGAATCACTAATTCAAATAATTAAACTATGTAACTGGATGGATTCTCAAGTCACAAGGGTTTAGTAGTAGGCTGCGGTATCTGAAACAGCTTCTCCTCATGAACAATTGTTGCATAGGCTTGTTTACTTTTTCAATAATACTTATCACCTCATTTGGACTGAACTCTCTTGCTCCTATACCTAGCAATGCTATTACCAGAATTGCTGCTGGCAGATGGTCGAAAGGCAGAATTGGAAAGAAAAGGCAGCTTCAGATGATAGTGGGTAGGAAAGAATCAACAGCACATTACCCCCATTTTTGTATCCATAGACACTTTAACAGCCTTGTTTTAAGAGCTGCTAATTATTCATTTAAAATATCACTGCCCCCACTAATACAGCAATACTTTGGTTATAAGTGGTTACCTGAAACATGAATATAATAGAAACCTCTTAACAATAAAAGTGCCAAAATTCTGCCTGGACAACTTGAATTCAAGCTATAGTTGCTTTCGTAACAGAAGGCAAAATAATATGATAAAAGGACATCTCTTACTCCACCTTAAACTTGGAGCTGATTAGTACAGTTTAGAAATGCTAGCAACAGGAGGTAGCAGATCCAAATGTCCTGCAAACTTTGTTGTCTGGAATTTGATGAAGGATGGTGTCAATGGTGCTATTGTCATCCTCCCAGGGCGTAAGTCTTGGAGTTACAGGTGGCCCAAACCATGGCACAGGTGTTGCAATCAAAACTGTTCACTCTGCTAAAATCTGGTTTTACCCTGCTGTAAACCTCCCCATGCCTGTATTTGGGAGGTCACGATGCTATTTAGTAGCCTGTCATTCACTTCAACAAAGAGCAGGCGAGGAAGGCTGTACATTCAACATAAAGCATTTATCAAAATGCAGACCTTATAAATCACTGCTCACACTTTAAAAAGGAAAACCTACTTATAAAAGCCTATTAAAATATTTTGTTGCTTCTGTACATGTGCAAAGAGCTTTTCAAAGCAATCTCCTTCAGAGTAATTAGGAGAAGGAGGAGGTACCATTTAGACTGTTCTTATTTCTGACACAGTATGTAGATAGCTCTCCTGTTTGGAAAAGTCAAGCTTTCCGAATGCCATTTACTTGAGCCTATGATGCTTTAGTGATCTCTTCTTGACACAAGCATCCAAGTTTAGGAGTCAGAGAGCATATAATTTTATACTTGGGCTCCAGCAAGTATGATAGTACGCAGATCTGCTTAATGGCAGCTTTCTAATAAAGCAACAATAGACATTGTGACTTCAGTTGGCAGCCACCCACACCACCTACACATCACCAGAATCCAAAGCTGAGATTTTAGATTTATATTCTGAGAGCTATAAAGTTATGAAGAAAAACCTCTTCCTGTCAGTAAGAAGATTCTTTTGGAGCGCTTTTTTTCCAACCAACAAATGATCTTGATTGGAATCTTGGTACCATATTAGTATTTCAGCCTGGTGATAATTTTGTTTACTTGTGATAGGGAGGAAGGAAGAATTTTAAGCTAGTACAGCTACAGCTACCAAAACTCAACTTTCTTCTCAGTCCCTTTAACTCTTTTGATCCTGTTAACCTCACAATGAATACATTTGTGTGCCTTGTAAGTTAGGAGTTAAAATACTTCACTACTAGACTGTTATACAAGAAGTGTTTCACATAGAAAGCTCTTATAACACTATTAACTAAAGTAAAATTCTACAAATATAAAATGTTAGTGTTTAAGTGTCTACTCTCTGTGACTTAGCAAATGAATATTTGCATTATTTGCACATATTTCTGTTGTTTTTTTTTCCCCTGAAGCTACAGCACTGTATTCCAGAACTTCATTTAATCAGTCTGAAAAGTACCATGTCAGGTGGATGAGAAGCACCTTGATATTCTTGCTTGCTTTCACTCTTCTAAATGTGCTGCTCAGCAACTGTTTTGAGGACAGTGTTAGGAATTTCCCCATCATACTTTGTTGTATTGTTTAGAAACCTCATAACATTAATGAACTTTTTTTGTCATCAGTTTCATTTTCTGTACAGCAACGAAGTGAAAGGGTTTCAAACTGTCACATCCTGTATAAAAACCCTAAAGAGCACCCGGAGATTCAGTGAGGGAAGAAAATGGTGTGGGACCATGTAAGATAAAAGCTTTGCCTACTCCTTTATGCCTCTGTAATGGGGGCTGATAAGGTTTTCTGACATTGAACCTTGCACAGCTATTGGGTTGCACTATAACCCAGTTGGCTTGATTTGCTCTTGTCCCATTATGTTTTGAGACAGACAAATTATCAGAATTTGCTAAAACTTAGAGCCTCAGGAAGCTCCATTACAGTATATCCATCATGGGCAGGACTTGGATTCTTAGGCCAGCTCTTGAAACTTGCTTACACGCCTAATAGAGAAGCACAAGAAATGTTAGTAAAGTAATGAAAAATTAGTCTTGAATAGCTGACAGTGACAATATCTTTCCAGTCAATCTCCAGTTGCAAATAATGTCATTTTGAAAGAACAGATTGAGGTTAAAACTTGGCCTCTTTGCAATGCAAGTAGTAGTTTCACCCGACCAGGTTCAAACTGGGGTGCTAACTGTGTGATATTGGCAGTAATGTGATAACGTGTCATTATCTATGCCATTTATTTCAAGGTGGCAAATGTAATATGACAGGAAAAATCAAAATCAAATCACAGTTTATCAATTAATATTAGTGCTCACCCCAGTGGGTCAAAACAGTTCCTTAGATGCAGACTTTGAGGGCCAGAATATGCTGCTTAGACTTTGCATCCACCTCAGAGATGAGACTCTTTTCCTTTGTAAGTGCAGCTCTAGCTATATTGCTGTTCCTCCTTCACCAGCTCAAAAATAACCTAGCAGCTGCACAGGAGTTGGAACCTTCTAATTAGCTCTAAGAAATTGAAGGAAGACATTGCAGATTTTGAGAAGAAAAAAGTAAGTCAATCGGAGCAATAGATTTTCTGAGGCTTGGACATCTAAAATTAATTTTAGTTCTAATAATGTCAGTGGGCATGTTGCCATCCTTTTCAGCTGAAATGACATATGGCCCTCCATGAGGTGCCAGTTGGGAAGCTATTATAAGCAGTCTGGTTACTAGAGTCAGTGTAGATTCTTTACCACTAATAGCTGATTCTCAGTTGGACAGTGAAAGATAAAGTGAGGGATAAATGGTGAGAAAAAATAAAGATAATTTTAAAAAACGCGTCTAAAAGCTGACTATGGCACCTTTACAGATGTTAGGGATTACTCTCTGCAAAGTTAGCTCTTAAGACAGGTTTAAAGTTCAGGTGTTTCAGCTACATTAAAAAAAATTAAATTCCATTACTTTACAACTTGTGGAAAAATTTATGCCCAACTGGTGACTGTGTGTGGTTGACTCTCTATAACAATATCCCTGGGCCTCTCAACAAACTCATCTCTTGAATTACCTGCCTTTGTGTTTACAAATGGTTATTTCCTTAAACAATAATGTTTTCAAAACAGGAAACATGCAAAATGAAGACTATACATTGATGTATTAAAGTGGACTTTATTTTTCCAAAATGAATTAAATGGAACAGCTGGCAGGACAGAATACCATTCTGTAAGCAGAAAGCTGTGGCAAGTGTTTTTAGCTTGTACTGAGTGAAAAAAAATCTCATTAAAGCACTGTAAAATTCTTCTGGAGCTCCATGTCTATATAGGACTTAGTATCTATGTTTCTGACTCTTTGTTGTTGGCTGCTTTTTTGAAAGAGAAAGATTCAATTTTATATTTAGAGCAAAATAGATAAGCTCATTTGTCTCTATCAACATTCATTCTAACATTGATATTTTAAAGTATTCAGATACACTTTTTCATCCTACTCTGCAATTTCCTATACTTGCCTACATCATCATTAGATTAATACTGCATTCATAAAAATGACAGGAGATTTGCAATAAATGCCATCCAGTTATGTTTATCAGAGTTCATGAGTGAATCATATTCTTTTGTGCAAATTAAAAAAGGATTTTGTGGGGGGCAAGGAGAACACGACTCCTTTAAGTTTTTCTCTAACTATCCCCTCTGAATTTATTCCAAATTGTTCCAGCTGGGTAACTGCTTTCATACTATAACAAATGAATGAGGTATGCCCCTCCCAAAATTATTTTTTCTGTTTGTATTTAAAACACAGCTACGCATGATTTATCCCTGTACCAGTGGACTGGTGTCAAGGTCCTCTGCATCTGTGTGGTAACTAGTAGATTTCAAATGAATAATGGGAAGAGGTTGAATTCAGTAGACAGGAGAGTTAAATTATAAAATACTTACAAAACTTCTACTAAGACTGGTGAAATGAAGAGATTCATATTCTCTGCTTCAAACTCTCACCTATATTCCTCATTTCTTCCTGCTTGAACTTCTGGTTAGCTGACTATTGAGCTACAGTAGTACTGGAAAATCGTCTGATCTTACGATGTGTGTCCGAGCACAAATTCCCTCTTGCTGGAGAGGGACTGTTTAGGTGCATTTGTGGATTATTTTAAAATGGTGATAAAACTGTAAGGAGACAGAAATCTCATGGTACTGCAAAGGTTAGTGATGAGTATACTCTTAGGTGGAATTTCAGCAGCTTTGGTGTGGAAGATACAGCAGATTCAAAGCAATTTTGTGATTCCAAGTAAGATATGTGGGCTTTTAGTTCAAGGCCTTAATTATCCATACAATAATTTGTGTTAGGAAGTTGTATTCACAGAATCACAGAATGGTCAGGGTTGGAAGGGACCTCTGGAGATCATCTAGCCCAACCCCCTGCCACAGCAGGGACACCTACAGCAGTTGCACAGAACGGCGTCCAGGCGGGTTTGGAATGTCTCCAGTGTGGGAGACTCCACAGCCTCTCTGGGCGGCCTGTTCCAGTGCATTCATAGAGAATAATTTGAGATCACAAATTTAACAACACTGGAAGAAGACAGACAGCTTCTCTTGTAAGGTCTAAACACTTGCTTTTGCAAGGTTTATCAAATAGACTGTTTCCTATATTCTTGAAAGCTATCTTGTACTTTAAATATGTTAGAATAATTTCAACATTTTCTTTCTATTCTGCTTGATCATTAATTGGAAGAATAAAGTACTTTGATTCACTAAACTTATTTCCTACGAAACGTCCTTTCCGCTAACCCCTGAGCACACCACCATTCCAATGCTCAAGGAGCTGGTTTGGCTTATTCTGTCATCAAGGAGTGCTTTGAGGGATAGTTTAACCTACAAGTTTTCCACAGTAATATCAGACATATCTGTGACTTGTATGAGTCTGCTCAATTCAGCAGTTGTGTTGTTATTGATCTCAATGGGTATTTTGTCGCAGGCCTGATTGTTTTGTGGACCCAGTGTCTTTACAAATATTTTGAAAATCTTACTGGTATTTCCAGTGGCAGGAAATTGACTTCATATGGTAACACTTTTACTCTTCATCCCTAACTTGATTTGGCTGAGAATGTGTCATTATATATAGCTCTGATGTATGCTTTAAACCATTCTGTGGCATCCCTTATCTGACGTGTGAAATAACAAAGACAATGGGATCAAATTATGCATGAGCTGTTTTATGGATAGGAAGCATTGTTCCACTTAATAAAATCAAATGTACTGTCTCCTCTGATGCTTTAGTCTCTTAGGCAACTTCTTTGGTCACACCCCCACCCCCAAAAGACATGTCTTTTGTCAATCTAGACTCTTCTAATTAACTCCATATTTAACCATACAACATTAGCACCATTGTCCAGTAATTTCATAGTGCTCTAAAAGAGAAACAGCAAATTTCTCCCATTTGGAATTGGAAGATTGCACACACAAATGTGATCTTGTCTTAGTTTTGTGAGCTATGCACATTGGGCTCTTTTTGGCTTTGCTTCAAGTACCTGGTGTTAAGCATAAGCTACCTAAGCACTGTACTGCAAGTGAAGATGTCCAATGGACAACAATAGCCCTTGTATTGTATATCATGATCTTGTTGTCTGAGGATGAATGTGGAACAGAAGACTGAAAGGCAGTGTCCTATGGGAATGCCGAGGTTCCTCAGACCAAATAAAAGCTATCAGGGTGTAAGTGATGATTGGGAAGTTCAGTTGTTACACGGGAGCTCCACTTAAAAGCCCTTCTTTTTTTTTGGTCTTGATGTAAAACTCTTTTTACTGTTCATGAAATAAATAGAGAGGTTGTAGTGTGTATGTATGTGTATGTGTACATGTAAGTTTTTTTTATTTTAGTCCTTTGAGTGGATAATATTTTACATGAAACATAAAGAATGAAAGAATTCTACCTAAAGGGATAAAGTTACAAGAACAATGATCCCAGTACTCACACTGAGAAGACAGAAAGAGCAGTTTCTCTTTCTGGGAAACAGTGTGGTATTTTACAGCAGTGTAAAATAAAATGCAGCTTTTAAAATGGACAAATATTATGTAATAAATGGAACAGTTCTAAGAAATAATGTGTGATTGATATTTGCTCTTCACATAGTTAAATATTATGACTAGTCTCTTAGATTCTCAGTCAAGAGTTGTAACAAGATTTTTTTTAGTGTTTTGTTATTGGAGATATTAAGTTTGTGTATTTATTGTTATTATGACATATAGATATGTCTGGCAATAATCTATAAGTAGATGTCATAGATGTACAGAAACATACAATAGCACAATTTAATAGCAGTAATTTGTTAAAAGGTTCTATGTTTAAAAGGTAGTGGTGGGCTGATGTTGGCCGGCTCTGGACACCTACTCAGCTGCTCTCTCACTACCCCTCCTCAACAGGACAGGGGAAGAAAATCAGATGGAAAGCTTGTGGGTTGAGATAAAGACAGGCAGATCACTTACCGACTACCATCACAGTCCGAATCAACTCAACTCTGGGAAAATTAGTTTAACTTATTGCCAATTAAAACCAGAATAAGGTCCTGACAAACAAAGATAAAAGCAAAACCACTTTTCCCCCACCCTTCTTCCCAGGCTCAACTTCTCTCCTTCATTCCTGACTACTCTACCTCCTCCCCGCAACCCCGAGCGGTGCAGAGGGATGGGGAATGAGCTCTCCACGGGCTGCAGTTCCTTCAGGAAATACCCACTTGTTCTAGTGGGGGGGTCCTCCACGGGCTGCAGTGTGGATCTCTGCTCTGGCGTGGTCCTCTCCGCAGGCTGCAGGGACCACCACATGGTCTCCTCCATGGGCTTCAGGGAAATATCTGCTCCACCGTGGTAGCCTCCATAGGCTCCAGAGGAGTCTCTGCTGCCGCAGCACATCCTCCCCCTCCTTCTTTTTTGACCTTGGTGTCTGCAGGGCTGTTTCTCACACTTCTTTTTCGACACTCCTTGCCGCTGTTGCCAAGTTTTGCCCTTTATTAAATACGTTTCCCCCGAGGTGCCCCCTCCGAGGCTGCAGGGCTCAGCCCTGCCCTGTGGTGGGTTGGTTGGAGCTGGCTGGAACTGGCTGGAACCGGCTGTGTCTGGCGTGGGGCAGCCCTGGCCTCTCCTCACAGAGGTCGCCATGCAGCCTCCCCCTGCTGGCGCCTGGGCACCTGCACCTCTTGCAAAGATGAAGGTTTAATAAACTCCGTAGGCTGAAAACTCAACCTTGACAGTCTCATGTGAGAAACGACTTTTGGAAGTAGTCAAACAGCTTGTCAAGGTCCTTTCTTCCCCTAAAAGGTACGCTCAGGTTCAAGGAATAATTAACTCAGAGAAACCCAACAGCCTGTGCAGTGAAGGAGAAGGGATGGGACAGTCACAGCACCATTTCCCAGCTCCAACGTCAATAAAATCTGACTGAGGAACAAAGACGTTCTTTTTCTCTGAAGGATTTATGTGGCTTTTAGTCACTTCAGAAACTCGCTGGAAAAAAACCCCAAAATAAACGCTGAAACAAAAAAGCTTAATTTTGACTACCTGTTTAGCTTTACGTTGGCCTATTAATATCTACACTAAAGCTAGTGCAAATCTGGAAAACTTGGGTGCTAGCTAACTGCTGGGAGATGCAGAGGGACTGAAGAAGCATCAGACAGGGGCAATCAGCTAGCTTCTGACTGACAAAAAAAACTTGGTCCAATTTTGTTTGTTTTTGTTTGGTTGTTGTTGGGGTCCGTCCCCCCCCCCCCCCACCCCGATAGTAGACATAATTATTCAAAGTATTTCAAGCAGGCATCATTTTTTTAAATGAAGATAAAAGAAAATTTTGATCAGGTTGCCTGTGAATTTAAGTTTTTTACGTGGCGGTTTTGCTTGTAGTGTTCACAAAGATCCTTCAAAATACAAATTGCGAGCAAAGTGCATTGTGGTTGATCTTTTCCTAAATATCGCCAACTACACTATGGTTAAACTGAGGCAATTTTCAAACTGTTGATCTTTTTTTATTGGCAGAATTTTACTACATTTCTGGGCTTGAAGCATTCAGTACTTTCACAGACTATTTTTGAAAATGAACGGTTTAAAAATGTGAATGACCTGGATTGTTCAGGCTTAATTCATCTCTTCAGAAATTCTCGGACTTTATCTTCTATTACCAGTGTGCCTTGGGCTTCTGCTTTGTTTGCTAGGTCACATCCTCATGGCATTTTATGAAGATAAAAATACCCTTTAGTGCCATGACCTTCATGTTTTCTTTCTCTTCCCAGGGTCTGTTTTAATAGACTGTCACATAAACCTTTGTACAGTGAAATTTGTTTTAAAGTTGGATGGTAGTTACTCCATCCTTTAACACAAATTGTTATTTTTCCACTGGACGATTAAAGCCTTTTTGTCTGTGGACCTTTTGTATCAGCACATTCTTCCTTGTGTGCTTTTGGATATGAAAGCTACCAAACAAGTGAATCACCTTATCTTTTTTTTTCCCCCCATCTTTGGTAGTCTTGCATGATGTGCAGTTGCCTACTCAATCCAGCCTGGGTTACTCTGTTATTTATTTCAATAAATTCATTGTATTTGAAATTTTAAAATTGATGAAACTCTGAATTCTTTAATGGATTGATATTTTAAGACATAAAGAAAGACCTAGTGTTTTCCTTACTTTGACACTTTAGGAATACATTGCCTTCCTTTTCTATGTAAGATATTGAACAAAAGTTTTAAAATCTATTTAATACCTTTTGAATTTCTAGATAGTTTGATTAAGTATTTTAACAAGGAATATAATGAAGAGAATGAGATGACAGTGCGAAGCTTTTAGTTGGTTTTGCTAGTGTTGGAGTCTTTAATACTTAAAAAAAAAACCACAAATAGTTTTCGTTGTTTTGGTTTTTTTTTCTCCACTGTGACAATGTGGCTGAAAATCAGCAACACCAGTGCTTCAGGTTATTGTCAGCTTGTTTATTTGTCTGCAGAAACTCTTGCTGTCAACTTGAATTCTTGGATAGGTGAATTGCTTTCCTGCAAAGGTCTGAAAAAATCTCATTTCTGTTTCTAAACTGATGTTCTGTTTTACTAAAGAGCTTAACTATATGATAAACTTCAAACACACGATCAGTCTATTGCATTTATTGATTTCTGTGCTTAAACAGAAGCCAAGTGTAGACACCTCATTGAATCTGGACCTTTGATAGAAATGTTCCTAACAAATAGGAGTAGCTTTATTTGTCAGGAAATTGGATTTCATATGGAATTATAGTGGTATGCAGTATTTCTGCTCAGTAATAGTTATTCAGTTGCCCATTAAGTACTTGGTATGTATGAGTTTTTCTTTGTACTATTTTTTATTCAGAACCACAACAACTTTTGTTATAGTGTAAAGGTTTTCATCAAAATGTAGTAATTTTTGATTGCTCTACATTGGCAAATCCATTGACCTGCAAAGACTGTTTGTTAGTCATCAGGTAAGGAACTGCTGTTTAGTATATGTAAAGCAAAGCAAAGTTTTTAGGATTAATGCTTGTTTTTAAATTTCTGAGTGCATCTGCAGAAGTAAACTATAAATCATAAAATGAAGAGCTACTTCAAATGCCCCAGCACTGAGCAATTACAGGAAAAAACCTGTTTAGACATACAAAATTTTAGCAATAAACTTCTTGTGAGATGGGGAATATTAATCTCGACCCAGTGAGGGGACTTGGCCAACTCATTACAATCAATAAGAATTTGTTCATTCACCTTAATGCAAGCTGGAGCATGTCCTACTTCTCATATCCTGAGTGACAGTGAACCTTTTTAGCTTAGTGCCTGCTGACACTACAGTCATGGGTTTTGGCAGGAAGAATTTTAATGTTCTGTTAAAATACTTTATGGCAAATTAGAATAATCTGAAGTGGATAGTGGAAAACTAACACTTTTAAGAACACTGATTTGCTGTGAAATATTACAGTTTATGTTTTGGCAGCTAGAAACACAAAAGAAATTGCTGTGCATGCTTTGTTATGAGGAAAAGTAAGGAGAGTAAAGGTGTATTACATAAAAAGACCAAATCTAGTTCAAGGACTATTTGTGTCATTTAGAGAGCAAAAAGATTTTGTGAGTTAAAAGTGGAACAGGCATGTTGCTACAGAGAAGAAATTCTAGATAATTGAAGTAGCTGTCATTAACAATAATAGAGTTGTTTTAAAATGTATTTCTCATTTGTTTACCACATACCTTTTAAATAATGAATAAAACAGATTCAGAAATGTTCACATCTATCTTGAGCCCCAAATTAGTAGGCAATTGTATCCACAAAGCATAAAGTTTCTAGTATTTGAAAAGCACCAAAGATACTGTTTATTTTTATCTAAGAAACAGTAAAAATGGGACATTAAATTATATGACATGAATATCATTAATAATTTACTGACAGTCTTTATCTTCCATTTTGGGCACACAGTTGCTTTTAAGAAGCATGTAAGAAAAAGCTGAAACAATCAACCACTATTGTTTTAAAGAAATTTAAAACCCTATTTCTTTAGAAACAGTCAATTTTTTATGACTGATCCAAAAAGTAGAGAACTGTATTCATTTGCCATTTTATATTGCCTTTTCTTTAACCCATTATCTTCCAAATTTAAGTAAGATTTTCTTTTCAATTTTATCTAAACAAGAGCCAATTAAGGGATTTATTTATATGTGTGTGTGTTATTTGAGCAGTAATTGCCAGTGATTCTTTTATTTCAATGCTTTTTATGCTTTTCCTCTATCTTCTAAACACTTATTTACAGCTTTATCTGTTCAACTTTGTAAATTAAGCAGCTGTCATAAAAAGGAAAATCTAATGCAATAGCTGATTGTTTGCTATACTAAAAAAATAACCAAATCCTTTTTGAGCTGTTTTAACTCTTAAGCTGAGTATTACACTACAGCAGTAGATGTAGTTATGCACTGTTCAAAAAAAAAATCCATAAAAATCCATCCATTTTATACGTTGCAATGGTTTATCCCGTTGTATTTCTGAGAAGCTAATGAGATATTCTGTATTTACTTCCAATATATTGTTGCTTGTCTTGCACATTTTCAATGCAATAAAAGTTATTACAGCATTTTAACAATGCCTATGATAATGTATTCCTGGACTTCTGGCTATTTTCATTGCCCATACCTGTAGGTTCACTTCAGTTTGCTGTTGCTTTTTTCTTTTTTTGAATAAGATACTGGAACAGAATACACTTTAAGTGCCTAGACACCACTTATTTGTGAGGTAAAGCATAATATTATCTTTTCCATTCTTCCATATCTTATTTTCCTTTTGTCTTTAATGTAAAAGAAACTGTAAGTCTGCCTGTACTAGGTCCTGAACTGTAATTTTCTACAGTGATCTCTATTCCTTACTGTGAAACAGTGTATTCATAGAGGATGAGAATTTTGTTAGAATTGTTTGAGGAAGGCAAATATCCCTAGAAAAATGCTCCTGAGTGTACGTATTTCTCATGTGTATCTTTATTTTATGTCTTCAGTACAGTAAAAATTATTTGTTTATGAAGTTGATGATTAACTTTGTAGATTTAAAAATCATGTATTTATCAATAAAACTTTTGAGTTCAGCTAGTCATTATAAAATTCTGGAAATTATGGTAAATAAAATCACTAATTAAGTGAAAATAACTTGATTAATTTAAGTACTTTGATGAAGTTATTTCTTCAGCTTTTGAGAAGACCTAACCAAAGCAGCTGATGTTCAGTTACAAAGCCCTAAAGGAAAATCTAATGTAGAAGTCTGGTGATTGGCTATGGAGGTTTTCAAAGAGAACAGATTATAATTTTTGATTCATAGTAGAAGACAATAAAATAAGTAGAACATAGCATGTTTGCAGCTACTTTCTGTGAAGAATAAAATGTCTGAAAAACACAAAATAATACTCAAAACATTTTATTCTGTATTTTAAATTGAAGGTATTTTAAATAAATCTTAATCAACCATATAGTTCTATTATTTTTTTTTCTGTTTCAACGTACTTTTTGCTTGTAAATGTTCAGTGAGCAGTTGGTGTGAATAGCTATCAGGAGATTACAAACAACTAATTTTTGCTCTGAATAGAAAGTTTTTGATTGCCAAGCATTGTTGCAACCTTTTGATGGGTAAAAATTTATGAGTTCAGTCCAGGTTTTGTAAGTGGTAAAAAGTTAAAAAAAGACAAGCAAAACTCAGCATAACAAATAACAAAAATAACAAGGAGCTTCCATACCCATTGGTAAGTCTATGCAATGACTTTCAAACAGACACCCCAGGCTTTTAAAGAATTTTAAAATGTTGCTGTCGCATTTTATAGTAACATGGGAATATAGAAACATGTTAGGGGAGTTATCAAAAAGGTAGAAAAGGGGTATATGAATGACATGCCAATACCATCCTGAAAGTCTGAGGAGTAATAGTAATTTGAACCCAGCTACCATTAAAATCTTAATGATTTTTGGTTTGTGCAGTAGCAGTTGGGAGGTGCATGAATACCACAGTGAGGAGAACTCATGTTCTTGTTCTTGTGGAAGATTAACGGTTCTCTCCTAGTAGACTACCAATGTCTGAAACGGAAATAACCAAAATCTCAGACAAATAATTAACTTAATGAAAATACTTAGAAAGTTTATTGTCTGGACAAACTTCAAGTTAAGCTATCTTATTCCATTTACAGCCATTTTGCTGCATATGAAGAACTTTAAAGTATGTGAGAAAATGGAAGAAGTACTGTTACTCAGGATATAGTTGTCTGAGACACTATTAACAGTTTTCTGAAATTCATTTTTCCCTTCAAAAATGCATTAAGGCGAGCCCAATAGTGAATGCTGTATTGAATTTTGTTTAATTTTTTTCCTTATTGAATTGTAATTGTAAAAGGAATGCAGTAACAAGTAGTTCAAGTTGGAACGGAGCCTTTACGAATTCAGTCCTGTTTTAACTGATTTTCCACTGGAAGGACTGGGTAGGTAAGGAAACAGATTATTTAATGGAAATAATTCTGATTTGTCCATGCATCAAGAAAATATTAAACGCAGATATTACAAAGTAATTGGATTTACTGACAAAAAAGTTGTTCAGGGATGGTGGATAATGGGTCTGAGATGGAGAGAAACAAGCCATCAGCAGCTCGCTAACATATATTGTTGATCAAAAGTGCATAGTATGAGAGGAATGAATTCTGTTGTTGCAGTTCAGAATATATGAAATATGTAGTACTTGACTTCTCAGCAGCTTTTAAAGGGTTTGCATGTAAATTAGGTAGCATATTACCTTTTATGACTTTTCTATACTGCCTTGCTCAACAAAAATTTTATTAAAAGTAGTAACATTCCTTTTAAGATTCTGAATTAATGGGAAATGAAGAGGTATTTTTTCCACATTGATGTTTCCATTTTTTCATTTTTAATATACTGGAGATGCATTTCTTTATAATTGTGTTTCGTTATAATTGCAGTTGTTCAGCACATGTACACGTTCGTATACACACATTTTCATCCACAGATGCCTCACAACAATCTGAATTAGTAACGATGTAATATAGTCTACATTTTATTATGTTTCTCTAATTAACCTGTTTTCAAGGTTGTATCATGAAATGGTATAACTAAGAGTCCCACTTTCCAAGCCAGTCTAGCTAATCAGCATTTATTATTTGAGTAGCCAGAGAGGTTTAGCTTGAGCCTGTTCTTCGGCTTGTACTGTCTTGCTGTTCATTTTCAAGACATGGTGGGTGGGAGAACTTATTTCACCGCAAGAATGGCTTTTTGACAATTGATTCTGTGTCAAATATCTCCGATGAGCTTTTGGGCTTCTGTGTAGTCACAGTAGGTGCCAGCTATATACTCAAGTATATTGTGTCCTCTCCCTAGCCCCCAGGAAGTTTTATCTGAGTTAAGGAGAGAGCATGTGTTAGCTGTTGCCTTGCAGTTATATACAGCATGCAGTAAATATATCTGACATCCTTTTTCTTTACTATACCGTTGGTATTTATAAGACAAAGCAAAGCTTTGTTTCAGTTCCATGGTAAGTAGGTTTGAAAATAGAGATGCATTTGGGTGACTGGGTTGTAGGAAGGGCATATATTTTTAGCTGGCTTGGCTTTGAGTGCCGAAGGAGGGTTTCTGCTCTGATTCATGTCGAAAACAGCAAGAGAGTGAAGTTAGGCTTCCTGATAGAAATCTGTTGAATCTGCCTGTCCCTGAAAATAAAAATAGGCAGATACTTATAGACTGTGGAAGAGAGAACCTGGCAACTAAGAAATGACGTAGTGGCTGCCAGTATGACAAGTTTCTAATTCAAGAGTTTTGGCTTTGCCTTTCTCTTAGGCAATGTGAAAATGACAAGTACGTAGGGAAAACGACTCCAATCCTTTGTCATCTTGTCCTTGGCCATAAAATAAGTGAATTGCACTGTGAAGAGGAAATAATTTCAGCACTAATCAAACTCTGAATTACTGACTCCTAGGCTTGCTTCTAGGTGGAGATGTGCCAT
Organism: Pluvialis apricaria; assembly: GCA_017639485.1. NCBI lineage: Eukaryota > Metazoa > Chordata > Aves > Charadriiformes > Charadriidae > Pluvialis > Pluvialis apricaria. Next base: position 104,523,770 of record CM030009.1, read on the forward strand.
ATGCCTTCTGGCTATAGAAGGCAGAGGGAGAGATATAATTGGTAATAGTATGCAGGTTTTTTTAATCAGTCACAATATACTGCATGGTTCGTCTAAATCAAATAAATGGTATTTTCAGTCTAATGGCACCAAATCCTAGGCTTTCACAGTATATAAAAGTTTATGGAATTCAATTTTGATGTGCTTCCCTTACATCATACTATTGGACGTTGTGAACATGCAGAATACTAAAGTTCTAAAGACATTGCTAACATCAAAAGCAGTGAAACTACTTAGTTGGTTCACATATGATTTTCGGAGTTTAGGGCTATTATATTGGAAGCTCATGAGTACTGTGGGGAAGGAAGCTGTTTTTAAAGCTTTAGGGAACCTGATATATCTGTTTTGTATCAGTTTTGAAGTATGTGCAGAGAGTAGCAAATATATTAATTAATATTTCAGGGAATATTTCAGTATCGTGTTAGACTCAAATTACATGTCTCTTCAGGGGTGGAAAAAAATATTTTTATTCAAAGCTTGGGTTTTTTTTAACAGAACATTTCTAAATGATAGTACAGACCTACAAAAAATTATTCAAAATGAACAAAATTCTGATTTTCAAGAGAAAATATATTTTTCAGTAAAAACTTTTTCATTTGGACTCTAACCTTCAGTATTGGTGTGCTTGATTGGTGGGAAACTGGTAACTTTAAACATTTAAAGTAAAGGTTTTTTATTGAAAATAAAGGGTTTGAGGATTTATGGGGTATTTTACACGATCAAAAATGTTAACTATTTATTTAGCAATTTGTTTAGCTAGACCCATACTACTGAAAACTAAAATACCAGTTTGCTTTCAATGTGGTAGTGAAATCTAACTTTTAGTTTAAGGCTGAGCTGTAATGTTGAAGGTCTGACTGTCGTATGCTTGTAACCACACCATCATCTGGGCAGACTGGTTTCCGTGTCTCATTGGGATAATGGATAGCTGTGGTTACCACTGGTTCCAGGTGGAGCTTCTTCCATGTTTGTAGTTTGTGTTTGCTATAAAATTTTGTGAACAAATAGTCTAGACGCATCCTCATTTATAGAAGAACTAGTACTAAAAATCATAGTAGCATGCCTTATTTTCAAAATTTTTGAGGAGGTGAGGAAATTTAATTTGCTTGTTCATTTGCTTACAAGTTTTGTCTGGAAAATCTTTTGTCATTAATTCCTGTCTCAGATCTGCAAAGGCCGAGAACTGTGTTCAAAGTAGTGAGGTGTAATGGACAGCTCCGGGCACCTAAGTGGTGTCTCTGGCAGATATGAGACACCAGAGCAGATATGGATCCAAATAATGGATCCAAATGTCTATCACAATGCATCAGAGACCATTCACTTGAACCATGAGAAACATCCCTCTCATTTCACATGCAATAACTGTGTGTGTTTCACAGGGGTTGGGTTTTCCAGACCTAGCCTTTTGCAGAGTATTTCTTTTATGTACACTTGCACTTGGGGAGTTGCAGGGCAGCACATTCGCAGATTTTCCCATCTAACATTCTTCTGTCAGAAAATATATCGAATTATAGATTTTTTTTCAACTTCTGTTTATTTTGAGGATATATGAGAACACTGCTATGTTTTTCATAAAAGTATCAGAAATGATGCAGTAGTCTGAAAAGAGAAAGACATTTATGTGTACTCCTGAAGTTGAACTTGTAATTTCTAAATCTGCTAAGTATTGAGGAGAGTTAAAGATTGTGTTTAATTGTTCTTGGCCAGCCAAAGAAAGATGTTTAGTTATTCCATTCCGTTATTTAGTCAGTTTCCTCTTGTCTTACATTGATTTTGAAGCTTTACTCCGCTGAAAGATTTGTTTCTTCAGACTTGTAGATTATAAAGTACTTTTTCATCCTCTTTTTCAAACTTCTTACTGATATTTTTTGTTCTTCAGAAAGTTTAAACATGTTTAAACTTCTGCCTATATAGCTCAAGAATTGCTGTATTTATAGTATATTCTACAGACTGGCAGGCAAAATAAAAACCATATAATAGTACAAAATTATCATGGCAACTCCCTTGACATGGTGAGTGGCGTACTATTAACTCTCACTATTGAAATTATGTGGAAGCGTTAGCAAAACACAGACGATCCCCTAAATTGTGGACATCCTGGCTATTGGTGAAAGAAAGACCATAGATCCTTCTCTTGCAAGGTGACAAATGTTGCCCTTTTCCCGTGCACTGGAATTCAGTTAACCTGATTTCAGCAACTTATAAAAGATTGGGCTATTTCAGGATCTGTGTGTAATTTCTCAGGATGGGAACTGCCAGGGAGCAGCTACGTGACGAGGGGCAAGTTGGGAGCCGAGGGCGACCAAAGTGCAGGCTGTGCCCTCACTGAGGAGCCGCAGTGCTGCAGCACACAAGCTGGGTGAGCAGCACCGAGGGCTGGTAGCAACCATCCACAGCCCCAGATGAGTTGCAGACCAAGTCCAGGGTACATGCAGGGGCCGTGTTAGGAGCAGCCGCAGAGGAGGTCGGAGGCTGGGCTGGGGCCAGGCTCCATGCACTGTAGGTCTGGAGCCCAAGCCCAGGCAGCAGAAGGCAGGGCTGGGCACAGGTTAGCGTGCACCAGAGTTCAGGCAAGGCCTGAGTGTGTTTGAGGTCCTGACAGAGCCAATGGAAAAAAGAAATTATTTAATAAACAGAAAAACACCTTGCTGCTCACTTTTGCCCACCTTCATTCACACTATAATACAGTGAATGCAAAGAAATTTTTAGGTTGCATTTGCTTTGCAAGAGAAGGATCTATGGCCTTTCTTTCACCAATAGCTAGGATGTCCACAATTTAGGTTTTGTTCTCGTTTTAAACTGTTTCTCACATTTACCAAATGTGATGAAAAAGGTATGAGAAACAATGTAACAGATGTTGTGGTACAGATGTGCTCATGTTTGGCAGCAGTAGCCTTCTGAACCAATTGTAACCCTCGTTTTGAGTTGGGTAGCCATTAAAACTGTTTCAGCCAAGTGTCCCTAAAAAAAAAAAAAGTGCTGTTCACCTGTTGAGCTTACAGGTAAATTATGAATTTATATAAAAAATGTTTTATCTACTATGTGTATAACTATGTACGTACCTATGTTTCCATTTCCACTATTTTAATCATATTTCATATATATTATCTATTTTCTTTAGTGTGTGTGTTCTGTATTTTTCAAAACACTTTAAAATGTTAACTACTAGGCATCACTACTAAGTAATTTTAAAAAGAAAACAGGCTGTGATTACCATGTGCAAATAAGGTAGGAGAATAATGTAATTAGAAAAAGCGAGTCCATATTTTCCAGCAGACTGGATGCTTCTTGTCTGTATTACAAAGATAACAAGGCACTAATGTGGAGGCTGTTTGAGAGAATGCTTGCAAACACTGTTCATTGAACTTGAGCTTTTTTGAAAAAGATCTGCCTGAAATTCAAAATAAACATATAAATAAGAAAAAGCGTCATCACAAGGATATTCACTGCATACTTCTCAAAATCTGTACAGCTCAGGCTGAGTCTTCATTAGAAACAGCACTTCATATGAATATTATATTCTTTCCTTTTCAATTAATGTTGGATAATCTAATGGGTTTTAATTTTAATAATTGTGAAGAAGCAAATAAATGTAAGTGGCCTTTATAACGTGCAGCCCTCTGTTTCGTATCACACAATTGTGATCTACCTGCTGCTGGTTAAGCTACGTTCTGTCTCTGTGTTCCGTTTTGCTCATCCTTTTATCACTAAAACCAACAATGGCATGTTAACCATCACAGATTAATAAAATAGAAACCTACCAAGGTACTTATTACTTCCAATATGTGGTTCTGAAAAGTGTATGTCATGGTCAGTGACTGCGCTTATGCGAAAACTCTTCCTTTATTTCTATTCAGCTTGACATTTCACATAAAGGAAAGACAATTTGATTCTAGATGTCTGCAGCTCCTCTGAAGAAAGACATTTTTTAGAAGTTACTCTTTATTAGCATCATTATCTTGTGAAATTATTTTTTTCCTTCTTTTTAAGGAAACAATCAGTTGACAAGTCATTATCAAAGAACAACTTCAAGGTTTTTAGCATTTCATCTCCTTTTTCTTTTCAACACTCAGTTATACTTGACTTGAGCAATTTTACATTTCTGTATATTCAGTAGTATCTGTAGACAAAGCTAAGTGATGTTTCTTCATAGCTTCTTTTCTACCATGTCCATGGGAACTAAAGGTGTTAGAGGGCAGCCTCCTGTATCTCAAACTTTTAAGCTTCTACAGTAATTTGCTCTGGGAATAGATGCAACTACAGTGAACTCTGTTCCTGCCTTCCAAAACTGGGGAAAAGAAATAGGTAATGAAGGACACTGGTAGGAGCAGGTGTTATCAAGCCATGGCCAAATGCAGTCTTTTTGTCCAACAGTGCAGATCTTGAGTGTCTCATCTCTACACATTAGCCTTCTTGTATGTCATGGTTTAACCCTGTTAGGAAGCTAATCACCTCCCAGCCTCACGGGGGAGAGAATTGAAAAGGTGAAAGTGCAAAACCACAGGGGTTGAGATAAAGACAGTTTAATAGGTAAAGCAAAAGCTGCACGAGCAAGCAAAGGAAACCAAAGAATTCATTCACTGCTTCCCATCGGCAGGCAAGTGTTCAGCCATCTCCAGGAAAGCAGGGCTCCATCGTGCTTAACAGTTACTTGGGAAGACAAACGCCATGACTCTGAATGTCCCTCTTTCTGTCTTCTTCCCCCAGCTTTTATTGCTGACCATAGATGATGGTATGGAATATCCCTTTGGTCAGTCGGGGCCAGATGTCCTGGCTGTGTCCCTTCCCAACTCCTTGTGCACCCCCAGCCAACTCGCTGGTGGGGTGGTGTGAAAAGCAGAAAAGGCCTTGATGCTGTGCAAGCACTGCTCAGCAACAACTAAACCATCCCTGTGTTATCAACATTGTTTAGGCCACAAATCTGAAACACAGCACTATAGGAGTTACTATGAAGAAAATTAACTGTATCCCAGCCAAAACCAGTACTTTGCACTTATTTATTTCCCTCTTTTCTTCAGTATGCCTTATTTCTCACTTCATGTTCAAGGAACTGTAAATACTTTACGTGTGCAAAGCTTGCTGAGAGACACAGTTATACATCATTATAGCAGAGGAAAGACAGATACACTTAAGGAGCACAAATATTTTTTCAGGCCTAACATTCGCAAAATTTGAGCTAAATACAGACTGAATTTGTCTTAAATGCATTAATCTTTCAATCAGATTGAAAGAAGATGCATGGTGTCTGTGTAGAAGAGAAGAAATTAGATCATAAGCTCCTGATCTTACAATGCAGACCTTTCTATGACTTTTGAATTGCTGTATTTGGTTATTAGTAGCCATAACTTCAGTGGCTGATATTTGTGATCACAATGACAAATTTACTGTCATTGGTATATATATTGACATAATAAATCTAAAATCTTTTGACCATTATGGTCAAAGTTCACTTAAGCAAACATAACATTTTACTCTATGGCATTAAACCACTGATTCTTGTATACTTACCTGTCTGAAATATATCTCTGAAATAAATCTTTTAAACTCAATGCATTTTCATAGTCATGAATGAAAAAAAAGAAGTTTGGATATTGAACATCAATTCAGATGTATAATGCCAGACTAAAAAATGATGTAAAATTTTAGTATTTTTTTTTCCTGGGAAGCATACAGCGTCTTTCAGAATTAGCAGAGAAGAATGCACTGCGATTTCCCTATCAGATGCTAACATATGGCAGTGAAAACTGGCACCCCCGTTTATTCTCAGCATCTATCACGATGCCTAGTGAAGTGCAATGATAATGAATGCTGTAGCTTGCATTCTTCCGGGGGTTTCTCTATTGAAGATATTGATTTAATACCACCATCTGGGACAAAAAATGCTTTGATAGCTCAGCTCTTTCAAGGCAAAACCAAGTCCTGTGTATAAAAGTCTGCAAGTGCAGTTCAATTAAAAATGGTTTTGCTTAATTAATAACATAATGAAAGGAATGTTTTTCCTGCTCTGTTCTTGCTGAATGATGAGGTTTTACCATTTTAAGGGGTGCTTTCTTTTTTTTTTATTAGAAAAAGAGAAAAAAAGAGATTGTATTTCAAGAATTTTCTACTTTCTCAGAGTGTGGTTTCTCAGAGGGACTTTCTGAGGAAGAAAAACTTGTCAAGATTTTTCAAAAACATGTCCATAATTATATGCTGCCATGATAGATGCTGGGAGGAAATATCAAAGCTTTTTAAAAACAATAAATAATCTGGGAAGGGACACAGTCAGTGTTGAAACTGAATTGGTTACAAATGAAGACTAAACCAGTAAAAACATTCATTTATCTCTATGGTATCTGAAGGTGCATCTATTCACCTTACAGGTGCTTGGCACATGTTTACATAGCAGCAAATAATTTAGGTGTTCTTGGAAGAATTGTGTGAGAGAGAAATTGGTCCAGGGAAGGACGCTTTGTTGTCCTTACAGTGACTAATGTTGGGTTTGTGACATGTCATTGATGCAGTCTTTTGAAGACAAAATTTCCATAGAAAGATGTAGCAGGGCGGTGCTTGTAGCTTCTCTCCCCTGTTGGGGGAGCAGGACATGCAGAGGGGTTGCTGACCTCCACCATCATCTGGAAACCTTTGGAACCACCACAGTGATGACTGGAGGTCCTGCAGGTTTTGCAGTTTTACCAGCAGAGCTACTACAATCCCTTAGTTACAGGGCAGCACTAAGCCTCTGGGAAAGAGAGCAGTAGGTGAGACATCTGTTGGGTTGCACTAGAGGGTTGAACTAGAGAGAGCAGCTGAAAAAAACGGAATATTTGTCAGTACATTTGTTACTACTTGTGCTTCAGAAAGATGTGCTTTATAAATAGGCTTTTGGGTCTACAAAATACCTGACTGGGTACCTGCAGCTCATTTCATGGGGGTCAGCTAAGATATATGCAAATTGCAATAGGACTGTTGAAAAAATTTCCTCTTTTGATGGAAAATGTAAGCATCTGTTTTAAAGTTTTTCATGTAATGCTTAGTTTTCTTATTTTTATTCCCCCTGAAGTCATTGATCTCTCTGCCTTGTAAAGGAGAGATTAGCAACTTTTGCTCCATTGTAGTTCACTTACAGTATGTCTGCCTTGTCCTCTGTGCGTTCCAGCTGAAATCCCTACAAAATATATAGAGTGCAGTTTGAAGTCTCCATTGCAAAAAGGGGTGATGTGAGCAAATCAGACTTCCTGTCATGGTAGGAAGGAAACATTAATAATCGTTACATTTATGAGGAATTTCATCAATTTGTCCATAGTACGGGAAAAAAAAAGTTTTTCTGGACATTTTTTCCAGAATTTAAATTTTTAGCAAAAATTTAAAACAAAAACATTTTTCCATTTTTAAAATAATATTTTCATCGAACAGCTTACAGGTTTTTCTTTTGATCCACATGTACTTTCTACACTTACATGTAGCAATAGGCTTCAGACTTTCCTTAAAATATTCTGATTCTTGTCACAGTCTGTAATTTAAGAAATATTTGGTCTGCGTGCGGTGGGCATCATTAGGTTGTCTTTCCAGTAAAGGCATAATGCAGTCAAATGGGAAGAAAGACTTTAAAAAAAATAAATTAAAACCTTACACTGACTTTCCAAAATTATTGGGTCATGGATAATTACTGGATTTAATATTCCTGATTTCGTATATCTTACTTTAGTTTTCATTGGTGCATTTTTATTTTGTTTCAGAATCATCATTTTTGATCTGAAAGGTGCTTGAGTTTCAGTGAGTCCTAGCCTTCATTTTAGTCTGAAGCTAAGATATAAAGACAAAGTTAGTATTAGACTTTTGCTGTTGGCCCAGGTGGTTTGCTGGTAGGAAACCCTTGCCAGCTTGTTTCTCTTTTTGGGGGAAGAAACTAGTGATAGAGGGGCTTTGTTACTGGTTTGGCTGGGTTTTGTCATAGAAACCTGTTGACTTTTGAAAATGTGCATAGTCTTGCTTTGCTGAACATAGTAAGAAGTAACAGCAGAGATTTTCCAAAGTCTGCTTTTCCATCACTGTAATAGCTCAAATATGTCCACTCAAGTAATACTTGCATTTTTTTGCTGACTTTCTTATTGCTTTATCTGGATGAAAGGTGTTTCTGATAACCCCAGTTCCAGCCAAACATTCCTTCTGCATTTCTAACCATTTGTCAGAACTCTTCAAAAAGGTTATGATCAGTCCTACATACAGTGTAATGTCTGTGGGCATATTCCTCCGTTATTTTGAATACTTTTCTCTTTGATGACTGGCAAATGTCTGCATTTATTTCATTAATTCCATAGACATATAAGTACGGATATTCAGAAATATAAGGAAGGAGGATGTGGGTCTGTAGGTCTGCAATTAAATAATCTACTTTGCTAATGACACAGAAGGCTATTACTGTCTTCCTAAGACAGATCTGGGAGTATCAGGCTTTTCAATATCTCATACATATGCTTTCATGAAATATGAAACATCTGTGTTGTGTTTCTTCCAGTAGAAGAACGAGATATTCCAACTGTTGTGTACATCTGGTGCTGCTTGCCAGGGATATATATCACATCATTTGTGGCAAACTCCCCAGAGTTTGTCATTTTCTTTTCTCTCTAATTTCTATGCTCTCTGTACAATCGACTTTTATACTTCTATTCTTGCCGTCACCAGGTCAGACTTTTTGCTCTGAACAGAGAATGAACATAATCAGCAAAGTCATGAAAGGCTCTAAGACAAGTAGATGGAAGTAAAGTGGTTACAGTTGAAAATATTCTTGTTCCGAACTAAACAGACATGTAAAAATTTAGAATGCGATGCACTGATCACAGTGATATCTCTGTCCATGGCAGCTAAATCTGTAATAATAAGCCTCTTAAAGCCTCTTCAAAACTTTAAACTCCAGTCGTCCTCTCCCCTGCTATGTTCCAGACTTACGTTTTTTGATACTAACATTTTTTGTGGTCCTATAAAAATGCTCACAGCATTTTCTTAAAATCAGTTTTCTTCCAAGATTTCTGAGTTGGGCACTTAAAACATATTTCTGGAGCTAGTCTGACTCAAATGACTCAAATAGCCGTTCACCAGGGACAAACAATTCTGGTGGCATTTGGATTTTCAGGGGAGAAAATGCTTTTCATGAATGTAAGGGTAGCCAAAGCCCAACTGTTAGGATTTTCTTGGAACTGAAACTTGTAGTTTAAAAGAATAGTTTTTATCCCCATATATATACTTGACCAAATATTAACTTGCTGAAGTCTGTTAAAGATTAAGCCACACCGTAAGGATGCAAATAATATGATCTAACTTTTACCTTTTATCACAGCATCATATCTTCTTTGAAAAAGCCCATACAATAGTCAGAATAACCCCATAATAAATAGTAAATTTACATGGAGGAGTAAAAGTAGCAGTTATGGACATCCCTTCATGAGCTGGGCAGGAGCACATTCAAAGAACCCAACAGCATTTCAGTTGCTACGAATGGACTGGCTGCAGTAATGATTAGTACGAGCATGACATTCAGCAGACATTCAGAAAGGCTGCGTATTTCTAAATGGGGGGCATGGGGAAAGCAAATTTAAAGTTAACTACAGTTAGAGAATGGGAATTGATGATGGAAGGCTGATGGCTAAAGCTTGAGATGGCACTCAAGTGGTTTAATTATAAAAATTAAACATTCCTTGGTAATGCAAAAATGCCTTGTTTGGCCACATGGGGTTCATGTTTGCTGTGAATCTCTCTGGGGTCAGATTTGTAAGAGTTTTTTGTGCAGAAAAGGACTGGCAAAAATACTACGATTAAACTCTTATCTTTCCAACGTGAAGCCACTAGTGGAAATTGAAAAGGAAAGTCCTTCTGTCAGAACAAGCAGGGGAAAAAATCAGCTGCTATGTTTCATAATGCAGAGTGGGTAGGGTGGATGCATTGACAGCTTATGAGTGGTATAGCTGAATCGATGCTTAATGGTGATAGAAATGGGACTTTTAGTGGCTAGTGTAAAAGAAAAGTTAATTAACTTCTGTAAAGTAGAACTAGTTCAAGTTGAAAACAGATGCACATCAGTTTTGTGCACGTATTCAGCTAAGTACAACCTTATGCTCAAAGGCACTTATTCATAATGAATTCTCTAGATCATAGTGTGTTCCTAGAAGCCTTATGCACGGGTGCTATAGCTTGTGTATGATGCTTATTTTATTGTACCTATCAACTTGAAAATTTACTAGAGCTTAGGTATCTTGAGAAGATTGTCCCACCATTGTTAGGAATCAAACTTGGTGCAAACCTCAGCTTATTGATCTTTACAAAATCAAAATGGTTATTAGTATTTAGAATTCTGTAGTGCTTTTCTTTTTTAAATTGTACTTCAGACTGACTACAGAAGCAACAGCTTCTCTTGTGAAGACTAAGTAATATTAAGCGGACAAATGAAAAGTAATATTAACAGAAAGTAGTGTTTTTGTATTCCCAGTTGAGAAAAGTTGATAGAAACAGTATCAAGGAAAATTGTTCACAAATGGCCTGCAGAATTAGACTAAACCCTCTTGCAATCTCTCTACCAAAAAATGTCTTCTGTTACAGCAAAGCAATAATACACTGCAGTAAATGCCATGACATGTTCCTTGCTTTTTACTTTTCACTGCTTGAGTTGTTTGCTGCTAATGTCAACTACCGTTGTTATGAATCATTTCTGTTTCTTTTTTCTAAGTTGTTCTTATTTCAGTCTTCTCCTTAAGAGAAAATAAGAGCCTTAACAACAGAAATGAAAATGCTGTTCTGTGAAGACTTGTAAAACAATATATCTCAATTTTATTTTGTTTCTGCTTGTATTTTTGCCTTTTTTTTAAAGTCCCAGTCCCCTTATCAAAAAGATATTTAAAACTCCTGTGGCCTTTAGAAGTATTAAATGTATAATGTAATGTTAAATTTATGACATAAAATTATTTTTAACTTTAGCAAGAAAGCTGCAGCCCTTTAGTTCTGCATTTCTCTTGCCTACTTCTTCTCTAAACTAATCTTAATGGTTTTGTTCTGAGTTTTGGCTGTTTTGTGATGCTGATGTTCTTCAAGAGTGTTTTTCCATTTGGAAGATCTGTGTAGGGTGAGTACCTTGACAGCTTATGACTGTTCATACATAAAATGATGACATGATGTATCAAAGCCTAGACATTTCAAAAGCAAAGCATGAAAGATAGATGGATAGGGCAATTAACTCTGTGATTTCTTACAATCTTAAGACTTAAGGAGACTGTTGTCTTAGAGTGCCCTTTGTTTAATATATATAAAATAGAGGGTAACTGCCAGAAAGTTACTTCCTCAGTATGATGGGGAGAATGCAGAACAAATGTTTGGCATTAGCAAACTGAATGAATTTCAGGATCAGAAAACCCATAACACAACTCTTTAAGATGAGCTCAGCGAAGCACTCCCCATGCCATTGAAACAGAGAAAAATATGTTGCTTTTTTTGGAAAGTAAGGTCTCTTTAAAGTAAAAATAAGCTATACTGCCTTCTTCAAAAGAAAAGTAAACTTCCTCTGTCATAGTGTTTAGTCACACTCAAGAACATTGGATCTTTTCAGTGCTAAGTACAAAAATTTTCTTTAGAGAGCCACTTTATTATCCTTGTCATTAATGCCTGGCCAGATCTCTACCAATGCCAACAGTTTACCATCTGTTCACAAATACTTGTGGAACAAATTATGTGCAAAGACTTATCTACACCTACAGTTTTCCATGTAGGAGAAGACCGACCCACAGGCTTAGCCTTATGTGAAGGCCTCCATGACTGACATATTTAGAGATAAAATAATTTTCAGGTATCTGAATAAGAGTTCTAAATGAGCAAACCATTCAAAATGCACTCTTGCTTGGACATTAGTCAGTAAACTAAGTGTATGGAAGAAAGAAGTGCAAAGTATCTATATTCAGTTATGGTAGACAAACAAAAAAAAAAAGTAAGCATTAGAAAAAGGATATCCTTTCTAACTAATTCTTTTTTTTGCTGTAAAACAGCCCTATTTACCCTAGGAATGAGCACTGCTTCTTTTAAGTTTAGCAGTGTTTTCATTCCCTTCTGAAACACACTGAAAGCAGCATGTAAGTTGATTGAGTGCCTAGAGTAATAGTCACATTCATGTGACCTGCTGTTTCATATGCATGTCTCCTGTCACACGAAACACCTTAATCTGAAGCAATTATTACTTTACTTGGAAAAGGAGAACAGCGCAAGTACTGGCCTGGGAATTCACAGAACTAGTGAAGCTGTCTAGATCCAAACAGAACTGCTGAGTCCAGAATATTTTTTTCCATTCATTTTAGACAAAAATGCTTCACCTTACCCTCAAAACTGAAGCAGTCCATGAACCTGGTGTTTGAAGTTAAAAGACTAGGACTGTATAAAGCATAACTGCAATTAGACTAGAAACCTAAGCCTCCCCAGAAGCATGTACAATATTAAGTTGTGCTGAGAACAGTTGAAGATCATGGTTTTTGAAAAGTTAATAATAATCTCACGAAGACAAGACAGGGATAGATGGCCTTGAGATAAGGGAAGTAATCCGCTTGTTTTTAACTACTGCAGGCATTTGATTTTATAACTTTTATTGTTACTCTTCTATTACTCTACTGTTTGACTGGCAGCGCACACTGTTGCTCCCTAAAGCTTTATGTTACGTTCTCTATGGGTTTGCCTAGAACACCTCCAGCTCTTAATTGCACCCTATTTGAAACTGTCGCTATGTTTTTTCTGGCCTGTATAATATAATCTGTGTAATATAATCAAAGTTGAATCATTATATATTTTAGGTAAATTTCTTGCATTCCTATACATAAGCCCAGTGAATATCCACTATGATGGAATGATTCTTGCAGTGCAAATTCTCAAAGAAAATCAATAAAACAAAATTTCAAGTGTCTCGGTATTTTTGCTTCCCCTCCACAAAGTCAGCAGGTTTTTTTTTTTTTTTTATTCGTACATTTTATTTTACTACATTTTCATTTGAGAAATGTAAAGAAAAACTCTTATTTGAAAAATAATTTGGTTTTGAAAGAATTATCAAACTTCTCTGCCTTGTATATCCTCTTGGATATCTTTGGATATTTGTTAGTCATCAACCAGCCTAACCTGCCAATTTCAGAACAGAATCCCCACATCTCTAATGAGACTATGTAAATTCTGCATAATGTCTTCAAGCAGCCAGAGTGGCATTCTCAAAAGTATACAGTTTTGGTTGTAATCTATCTCTGAAATCAATGCAAATTTTATCACTAGCTGTAACAGGAATATAGAAATGAGAGCAGTGCTGAAGTCATGGAAACCAACTCTTGGACTCCAGAACGGCATGAACAAAGGAGGAAGTGTGTTTTTCATCCAGCCAGCAGTTAGAAAGCTTTAAGTATTCCAGGCAGTACAGGCGGATGTTTAAAAAGCAAAATTCAAAGGAGAAAAGAAACTCAAGCCCTTTGTTGCCGCACATCCCCTATTAAAAAGCAAAGGTATCCTGAGGCAAAAAAAAAAAAGCTGTACTAGGTATGTGTGGGTTATGTAAATTGTTTTTTTTCATAGTCTGTATTTTTTTTTCTACCTTGATGTCTTATATCTAGATTATAAGCCTACCTATAAGCTAGTTGCAATAGAAGGTCAACTAGAATTACATTTTCTGAAAAAACAATGTGTTTGGACAATGTAAGGCAAAATTATATGAAACTGAAGAACTTGAAATACTTACATTAAATGCTGGGATAAGATTCAGCCCATCCTTCTTTAGCATTCACCTAGGTGGTGAAACATTTCTTCTAAAGCAAGTACTTAAATTCTCTGACTAGTCCATAATGCAAGCAAGGAACCAGAAAGAGACTGTGCCAGCATAAATTTAGGAAAAGCTCTTATATAACATCTAAAATTTAGGAGCACTTTTGATGTATAAGTAAACTCAATCCTTCTCTGCATCTTTCTTTACTTAGTACAGGTTGTTAAACATAGCAAAGAAATCTCTGAAACATAATTTTTTTTTTCAGGAGTATAGTATAAATATTTTTTCCCGTTTATTCACATCACATAATACTTGAAATAAAAATGAGTTACTTGAAAGTTTATGTTTAAATTGCCTAGCTACCTCCATGCCTTGTTACAATTTAAATCTCGACACTGAATTATTGAAATAAAAGAAATGGAGGCAAACTGCAAAATAAGTCAGAAGAATTAATAATCTCCATACACTTTTGTTTCTATAGGTATGTATGTATTTATGTATTTATTTCAGCACAGAATGACTGTGAAATGAATGTACACAAAAAGTATATTCCACTTTTGGAGTATACTGTTGCAGGAACATCTGTATCCACATGACAAAATTTTATCCTTCACCCTGTAGAGGTCTGTGACATTTTATTTGCATGCAGAACTTCCATTGACATGGTACAGAATTCAATGCACCCTTAAAATCCTCCAAATATGGGAGTCAGAAACCATGGGGAAGGGATTTGTGTATATTAAGGTGAAATATGGGGACTGTTCCCTAAACAAAGGATTCAGAAGCCTATCTTGCTTCATTTTCAGCTTTTTAAAAAAAAATATTTAAACACCAGACAGAATTTGGAGGGACTTACATATGTAATAGCCAGTGATGAGGTTTTCTATATTTATAGGTAACGCTTAGGACAAGGTGATCCTCTTAGTGGATGAGGGAAAGGCTATGGATGTTCTCTATTTGGACTTTAGGAAAGCCTTTGACACTGTTTCCCACAGCATTCTCCTGGAGAAACTGGCTGCTCATGGCTTGGACAGGCATACTCTTCGTTGGGTAAAAAACTGGCTGGAAGGCTGGCCCCAAAGAGTTGTGGTGAGTGGAGTTAAATCCAGTTGGTGGCCAGGCACAAGTGGTGTTCCCCAGGGATCAGTATTGGGGCCAGTTCTTTATCAGTGATCTGGATGAGGGGATCGAGTGCACCCTCAGTAAGTTTGAAGATGACACCAAGTTCGGTGGGAGTGTTGATCTGCTTGAGGGAAGGAAGGCTCTCCAGAGGGATCTGGATAGGCTGGATTGATGGGCCGAGGCCAATGGTATGAGGTTCAACAAGGCCAAGTGCCGGGTCCTGCACTTGGGTCACAACAACCCCATGCAGTGTTACAAGCTTTGGGAAGAGTGGCTGGAAAGCTGCCTGGCAGAAAAGGACCTGGGGGTGTTGGTTGACAGCTGGCTGAATGTGAGCCAGCAGTATGCCCAGGTGGCAAAGGCGGCCAATAGCATCCTGGCTTGTATTGGGAATAGTGTGGCCAGCAGGACTGGGGAAGTGATTGTCCCCCTGTACTTGACACTGGTGAGTACTGTGTTCAGTTTTGGGCCCCTCACTACAAGAAAGACATAGAGGTGCTGGAGTGTGTCCAAAGAAGGGCAACAAAGCTGGTGAGGGGTCTAGAGCACGTCTTATGAGGAGCATCTGAGGGAAGTGGGGTTGTTTAGTCTGGAGACAAGGAGGCTGAGGGGAGACCACTCTCTACAGCTACCTGAAGAGGTTGTAGTGAGGTGGGTGTCGGTCTCTTCTCCCAAGTAACAGGCTATAGGACAAGAGGAAACCACCTCAAGTTGCACCAGGGGAGGTTTAGATTGGATATTAGGAAAGAGTTCTTCACTGAAAGGGTTGTCGAGCACTGGAACGGACTGCCCAGGATAGTGGTTGAGTCACCATCCCTGCAGGTATTTAAAAGATATGAAGATGTGGCACTTAGGGACATAGTTTAGTGGTGGACTTGGCAGTGTTAGGTTAGTGGTTGGACCTGATCTTAAAGGTCTTTTCCAATCTAAAAAATTCTATGGTTCTATGTACATTAACCCTTATTCTGAACTGTGTGAGACTCACTGGAGTCAGTGCAAATAATATGTTTGCATATTCTGAATTGGGTCCCAAGGAGAAAAACATGGCTATAAAATAGCAAAGCTGATTTTCTCTTATTAGCTCTTGCCATTTGCTTTTAACTTAGAGAAGATGGAAGGAAGTGTAAGGTCACCTGTGATTTTATAGGAGGGCTTCAATAGCATGTTCTTGAAAAATATTGGGGAAATTAGTAAATTAACACATATCATGTGTTAAAATAATGAGAAATATATATCAACAAATACAGCTATAAGATAGTCACAACCACAGGGGTTTCAGTTTTGGATGGCCCTATAAAAACAACCCACACTAAATGGTTAAAAGGAAAAAAAAATGTTCAAGGGTTGCTAACAGTGGGTGCTGTTGTCAAGGAGGAAGAAAGGAGGGATGCGTGGGGCAGGAGAGAGAAGGGGATAAGGAGGGAGCTGTAAGGAAGTAGATAAAATCTGAGGGAAGCTTTTGGGGTTGGGAGGAGCTCTGAAGGTTTCTTGGTGCATAAAGTTCATTGTCATGGTACTTGAAGTAAAGTAACATATTTTGTAGAAATAGTGAAACAGTTAAAGTGGAAGCTCCCTGTGTGAACTCTTAAAGCTTATTTCATGTACTATAGGTTTTAAGCTGTAGTACTCCACTGAGAGGCGCTGTAACTAAATAAAGCTTTAATTAGCACTTGAGAGTATATGGCTGGTGTGAAAACTCAGTTTACACAAACATAACATAAATAAAAGATTTATCTGAAAAATCCCATATTGTTGGGATTATGTTTTATTTTGTCTTTCAGAATGTCCCCAGGTACTTTTCAGAACACTTGATATTTCTGTAACTAATTAAGTACGAAAAGCAGAATCAAAAAGATGCATTTAACTAGAATTTAAATGTTGTTTGTTTGACATGAATAAATATTTAATGGTGGACTCTTGTAACTTAAGTGACACTGTAGGCAAAATCTTGTGTAATATCCATTAGGAGATTAACCTTGGGTATTGTCATCTGAAAAATCTTCATCCAAGCATAAAAAACAGAAAAGCTCCTATCATCTAATCAACTCTGACAAACTGTATAGGGCAAACCACCTGTCTCCTAGGACAACCAAAAACCAAAACTCCTGTCTGTGTTCTTCTAATACAACGCTGTTGATTTTCTGCCTAAAGCACAATTTGTTTAGTCAAAAATAATGTGTCTTTTGACCCTTGCTTTTGGGAAAGTAAAAGTGGTAACGTGTTAAAAAATAGTAAATATGTTTCAAAGATTTGAGGTAAACCAAAAATTGATGTTAAAAATTTCTAAGTGTAAGCTGTAGTTTCCAAATAATTGTGGGGCTGTCATAAAGTTAATAACTTTAACATATAAATGAAAGTGTGCAATTCCTGTATGAACACAGAAAATGAATTACCGGAGCTGTAATTGTTCAACTGCTAAGTGGCAATATATTATATATAGTAGAAGTGTCTGCTATGGGAATATATATTTTTTAATATTAAATAGCAACAAAGCTTATGAAACACATATGGATTTATATTTTCATCTGGGGGCAAAGAACCCCAAAGTGCAATGTAAGGTTAACACAGTATTTGTCAAAGACAGTAAACATGCTGTATGTTTAAATATTTAATGGAAATATCAGGTTTTAAATCTGTCACTTTTTATTGGCTCTGAAGCCATATCATTGAAACTTTGATTCTAGAGTTTGAAAACTCTTTTTGTTGGGTAAGAAAAGAATAGTTTCCAGACTTGTTCTGTCTGCTAAGTTTAAACTTTTCCAGCGTGATTGGCTAGATCTAAGATTAAGCTCATAATTTAAAGAAACTTAGCATCTTGAAAATCATTCTACTTTGTTCAAATGCCAAAGTCTGAGTTAAGGAAGGTGGACTTATGCACTGAAAGATGCAATTATTGGCATGTATTTTCTTTAAAAGCTAATATGAAAGATTTATTTTAAGTGATATAATACTCAGTCTGTGACTTCTAAAATGAATAAATATGTATGCCATTTTTATTACTACTTTTATTTTATAACTCATCTGCAGTTCTGTGAGCAAAGATTAACGACAGACTATTTTTAAATAATTATCTTTGTCATGTCATGGTTTATGGGATGATCTAATACGGTATCAGGTTCAGCCCATTGCTTTCTCAGGTAATTGTCTGATAAACCCTTTAATCAGATGACCAAGAACAACATCAATGTTAACCTGTTTCTGGCCTTCTCCATTCCTCTTGGAAATCCAGTTTTGTGTGCATGTGTTCATACTTTAATACATCTATACAGTTTAATTTCCACTTAGTGGAATTACTTGGTCAATGATTTTAAGAAATGTCCTTTTACTACAGTAACTCTAGTCACAAATACACAGATATAGGAATCTATGTAAGGATTGCCTTGCTCTAGCAGATGATGGCAAAAAGTAAAGGTAATGATACAGAAGAAACAGTTTGTAATAGCAGCTGAGTTCTAACCTGACTTCCTCCTTGGAGTTTGATGATTACAAATTTGAAGGTCAGGAGAAGATTTTCCAGTTTATCAATATGAGCAAATTATTTGGGGAAGGGGTGGAGGCACTGCCTTTTTTTTTTTTTTTTTGTGTCACACTTTCCTGTGACACCCTGACGATGGATTTTTTTTTGATTGGTCACAAGTTTTGCAGCTTCTGTGTGCTTCAGAGCACTGAGAAGTACATAAGTTGGTCAAATGTCGGACATACGGTTTTGGTATGGATTTATATGATCAGAAATTTGTTGCCCTATTTTTCCTTTTGCCTACATGCAGGGGCAAAAACTCCTGGGTTTAACTGTATTAGTGTTTTTCTACCTAATTGTTTCTATGTCCAGACTAATAGGTGTTGGAGAGCATGCATAGACTATTCAGTGTATCCAATCTAACATTTACACTATTGCCTCATATGACAGCAGTATACATGATAGTCATTCTGATGCAGCAGAATATAAATGGGACAGCAAATCTGCAATTAAAAAAGGAAATAAAGGTAAATTTCAGGTGTCTGCTGTCAGGTAGCTATTGTGCTTTAATAAATCTTGATTTATCATATGTATGTATGCACTCTGCAGCCATATAATGAAGAAACAATCCAATGAACAAAACAGAAGGTGGATAATGGACCTGGATGGTCAAACTGTTACTATTACATGCAACTGATGCTATTTCACTTCTTTTTCCTTCTTAGCTGCAAATCTATTAATGCAAATTCAATTTAATTGGAAACACTATTACAATTTACAATGTATATTTAATTTTGGACACAAATTAAGAATTATTTTTTTCTCTTCAAACCAGTTTTTGCTATTAATTAATGGACGGAGGGTTGATTCCCTCAGATAAATACTTGTACCATTGCATAAGATATAACAAATCCCATGATGTAATATTAGCTTTTGCCTTATAAAAATATTGTTTTCCAGGGTTCCTGTGGATTTTCCACATATAGTGGTAGGTAAGGAAATGAGGTTAGCTTTGTGCTTATAATCTTTAATATGAAAATCCTATTGTTTCTGTTTAAGATGTAAGTATTTCAACTGTCAATGAGATGGACACTAGATTGTGAAGTAAAAAGTAACAAAGATATCAATTCACATCCCTCTTCCTGTGATCAGTGTTTACCAGTTGAAACAAAATAAACAAGAAAATAAGATTTATTTACCAACACTGAAGCTGTGTTCCTGATAAGAAATCTGTCCAATACAAAATAAAGTCCATTTATGATTCGTAAATTACCCATAAGGGGACAAATTTTGATAAAAATTAATAAAGCAGTCGCCGTGGCTTTGAAAATGTTGTGGTTTCTTTATTATTGTAATGTATTATCTGGTTTTTTGCCTAATTGATAACAATCTTTTTCCTAATGTATGCAATTCCTTTAGGAAGTTTTCTCTTAGACAATTTCTTTTTTTTTTTTTTCTAAATCTTTTATCTCAAATCTTATACTTAGATACAGTTGAGTTTGCAGGTACAAATCTAGCACACAGATGTCTATTAAATAAATTTATTGGGGAGTTCTGTTTAAACTAGGTTGAAAATAAGTTTGTTTGTAATAAATGGCAGACTGGAGATCAGAGGTTCAGAGATACCCAACGGAGCTTGGTAATTTATGGAGGGCTGGAGCTTGCCTGAATATTTGTGTACAGAACTGAATCATCATGCGTAACTGCATGTTGCTGGCCTGTTCCTCAATGTCATGTAAATGCAGCTGAATAGCTTCACATAGTTTGGTCAAGTTTGTTCTGCAAAAATATCCCGGTCTGCCCTCAGTGCCCTCCAGGTTATGATTACGTGTCAACTTGTCATGTTCAAAGGTAGCACTTGCATTTGGATCTGTCCCAAGGTAACAAATAGACTTTGGAGTTCTGAGGGCCGTGGTGCGAAGACACATTTTTAGAGATTCATACTCAGTGTAGAAGAATCACTGCTAAGCCATAAAAAATGATACTTGTAGAGCCAAACTGTCTTTGTCAAGGGCTATGCAAGCGTGTGGGTATTATGCTTTCCAGCTCTCCCGATTCTGACTGCTGACTGCTGAGAACCCTGAACCTGCTCTGCATGGGGTTGTCCAATATTTTTCAGACTTACTAATGAATGCTGAGCTGCTTCCAAGCCTGGCCCCAGATTTGTAAAGTGACATATACACAGAGAATGCCTCGCTAATAAATCCTTTTGGACCCATGCTGGCCCACGTCAGACCCAGTTGTATACCCTCGGTAGCAGTGATTCAGTTTATCTGCTGTTCAGACATATAACCCATGGAAAAGTGAGGCTGCAGCATATGGAGAAACCTATTAGTAATACTTGAAAAGCTCTTCTCCTGGATTTCTTAAGCATTCTGCCACGCTTCTTGCAAGAGACAGTGCATCTTTTTGAAACCGTGTCAGGAAGTTTTCTCATCTGTACTCTGCAGGATAGCTAGTGTTGTTCTTAACAGTGACTAAAAATATTTTTTACAATTACAGCAGAAATGAAATGGTGTCCCACAAATGTTTGTGTTTTTTCTGCACTGAAGTGAATGAAAAAAGTATGTTGAACTACGCATTTCTTCTCTGTTATCTTCTGAGAGCTAATAAATGTCCAAAGCCACAAATAATCTGGTCCTGAAAAAATTACGTACCTTTATTCTTCACTTGCCTGTTCTATAAGGAACCTAAAAGGCAACTTCTGCTGTTGTCATGCCAAAATGTGGAGTTTCTTTGCTTGCTTTTATGTTTTGCTAAGCTCTGTTGTTGTGGAGTCCACAATGAAGAATCTGTGTTTTCATACAGAGGTCTGATCCATTGTGGTTATTTTCATATACTTGTGGAAGTTTTATAAATTATATGAAAGTGCATATATAGCTTGGGTATACTGCCAGTGTGCATTACGTGTTCCTTATGACCAGAAATTAAACAAGAGCAAAGTTTGGAGGAGCCAGCCCCGGGATACAGGGCTGAGATATTACAAACCTTCTTAAAGTCTTTTTTTTACAGTTTGCAGTAGTTTTGCTGTACACTGTGTGTGAGCCATTTGGGCACAGGTAAAGAAAAAGGAACAGCCCGGATAATAATCTATCACATATAGTTATTTGAAACTGAGTAGCAATGGTGTCTAATTTAATAAGTGAATTGTCCCACTTCCTTCCTTCCTTTCAGGAGAGGGTTTGTCAGTGATTCTTGTGAATTGGGGTTCTGGTGGTGTGACCATAGGCTGTGTGCAGTTACTGCAGAGTGAGTGGTTCTTTTAGAGCAGACAAGAAAAATTTCCCTTCCTCACTACAGTAGCAGGTGAATTCAATTAACTCATTCTACTAATGAAATATAACAGAAAACAGCTTTAATGCTTAGATTTTGCATATGGGGTTTTTTTGGGTGGTGGAGGTAGGGGATCAAGCAAGTTGTGCTGCCATGGTAGTTTCTTGCCTATATTGACCTTGGAGAGAGGAGAAGGTTCTATGTGGAAAGAGAAAGAAGTTTGTTCTCTCTCAATCCCTACAAACTGGTAAGAGGTCTTGTATGTCAAAGGCCTGTGGCTGTAAACCAGCTCCGGAGTATTTCATAGAATCATAGAATCATAGAATGGTTTAGGTTGGAAGGGACCTTGAAGATCATCGAGTTCCAACCCCCCTGCCACAGGCAGGGATACCTCTCACTAGACCAGGTTGCCCAAGGCCACGTCCAGTCTGGCCTTGAACACCTCCAGGGATGGGGCTTCAACAACCTCTCTGGGCAACCTGTTCCAGTGCCTCACCACCCTTAAAGTGAAAAACTTCTTCCTAATGTTTAATCTAAACCTGCCCTCTTCCAGCTTAAAGCCGTTCCCCCTCGTCCTATCACTACATGCCCTAGTAAAAAGTCCTTCCCCAGCTCTCCTGTAGGCCCCCTTTAGGTACTGGAAGGCCGCAATAAGATCTCCCCGGAGCCTTCTCTTCTCCAGGCTGAACAGCCCCAACTCTCTCAGCCTCTCCTCATAGGAGAGGTGCTCCAGCCCTCTGATCATCCTCGTGGCTCTCCTCTGGACGCGCTCCAGCAGGTCCATGTCCTTCTTATGTTGGGGACTCCACAGCTGGATGCAGTACTCCAGGTGGGGTCTCACGAGAGCGGAGTAGAGGGGCAGAATCACCTCCCTTGACCTGCTGGCCACACTTCTTTTGATGCAGCCCAGGATACGGTTGGCCTTCTGGGCTGCGATCGCACACTGCTTGCTCATGTCGAGCTTCTCATCAATCATCACCCCCAGGTCCTTCTCCACAGGACTGCTCTCCAGCCATTCTCCGCCGAGCCTGTATTTGTGCTTGGGATTGCCCCGACCCAGATGTAGGACCTTGCACTCGGCCTTGTTGAACTGCATGAGGTTGCCTTGGGCCCACCTCTCCAGCCTGTCCAGGTCCCTCTGGATGGCATCCCTCCCCTCAAGCATGTCTGCCTCGCCAAACAGCTTGGTATCATCAGCAAACTTGCTGAGGGTGCATTTGTTTTCACATCCTCAGGTGTGACAGGACACTGGAACATATTGAGTAGATGCTCTGCTGGAGAGGAAGTTATAGAGCAAGATAATACAGCGTGGGTGAGAAAGCTGCATATCATATTTATTCTTTTAAAAAATGTGCAGGTGTAGACAAACTCTATGTTTGAAATTCTCAGAATTTTGATACAGCTCTTCTGGGTCCTGGTCACTGCCCTTGACATCCAGCTCTTTTCTGAGTGATGCATTTATCTTACGCTGTCAGCTTTCATCATATCAAATCCTGTAGATCTCACATTTGCAGAGAAAAACTGAAATGTGTATTCTTAGGAAATCATTAACAAATAATACACATCATTTTATTTCTTTATTAATCTGGGATTGGTACCTTTGCTAGGCTTTTGATCTTGACTTCTTATATAGTAACATAGGTACATGTGACACGTCTCCAACTGGCTAAGGTTTGAATACTGTGTTGCAGCTTCACCTGGGAAATCTTAAATCTGGCTGTGTTCATGGTATTGCTGAGTTACTTCAATTTTTATGTAGTCTAGTTTTAATATAGACTGATTTTGATACAATCTGTTCCAAAGAGAATAATTAAAAAAATAAATATTGAAAGTGGTCCCTGGTTTATCATGACCTATCTGAAAACTTACTAATGAACAGTGGGTGAAATCATCCATAAAATTTGCTTTTTGACAGTGGCCAAACAATAAAAATAGTGTTCAGAAATAATTTTTTATTCTTTCTAGAAAATTACATGTGTTGTAAACAAAGTATGCGTTTTACTTTTTTCTTTCTAGAAGAACTGCTGGGCAATATTAATTCCATTGTATCATTTTACAGAATTCTGTAAGCAGAACTGTATGAAATCTATGTCTGAAACTCTGATTTAGGCAAGATAAATTTTTTTATTTCTAATATATGTAGAGAGATAAGTATTTTAAAGAGAACATAAGAGGCAGTTATGTCTCTGCGGGATATTTAAGGAAAGCCACGAAACTGAATTTGGATGTGCAGCATAGTTCCTATTCACTTCATAGGAAATGTAACTGTCTAGCACTGAATTTTCTTTTCTCCAATGTGGCTACTGTGAGCTCCAAGAAAATTGTAACTCTTTTTTGTCATTTTACTGTTCAAGTTCATCTTGAGGATTTTAATATATTCATTAAATGTAGTTATGACTAGTCAAAGGCAAAACCAGTAGGGGATAGTGGGCTGTGATTCCTCAGAGGTTAAATTAAGCCTGGTGGGCCCAAAGTTCTATATACATGTTTCAAAGACTGATACTGTCACTTACTCTTCAGAAACAGATGAAATAAGGATATACCACAAGACTGAAATTTCCATAGGGATGCTGTTTTGACAACTGCCAGTACCAGAAACTGTACTTTTTGTCAATATTAAAAAGGATCCATGGGTGTCTGTTTTAGCACAGAACAGTCTTAGAAGTCTAGCGTTGCTTCAGGATGTAAAAGACTATAAATAAATCCTTACTGAGGATTTATCTGAATGTATGTTTTAGATGCTATCCAGAATCATAGGTTTTTGGAATAGAGGAAAGAAGTTTGTCTATAAGTTACTTTAATCATGTAACATATTAAAGGAAGTGATGGATTACTGATAGCAAATAGCTTTATTTCCTGTGCAATGCCGCCTGTCATAACATTTCAAGTATAAAAACAGTACAAATAAAGTATTTCTATGTTTCAACCCTCTTTTGCTTTTAAAACTGATGGACATCAGGGGTTTGGAACTTTGTCCCAAATGCAGCCTCAAGACTGCCATACAAGTGAATAGCCACAATGATCTAAATTAATACTGGAAGTGACATGAATGTGAGTTATCCTCTTAGATTCAAAGCCCTGTCTCCTTTTTGGTCTGACTGTGGCAAACCAGTATCACATTGTGCTGCTGTGCTTATGCATCCATGAGCATCTTTTGCAAAGTATGAGTAATGACACCACTGTATGTCCTAATTGCTAGAAGAGTGCACTGCCCTCCTGTGGGTTGTCACTATTTCTTCATAACGGTACTGCCAGAGGTGTGATCATCACATTCATCCAATACTTCTCATGAAGATTTAATGTCCACTCAACATTGTCCACTTCTCTCTTCCTTCTCCTCTTCTCCAACACTGCACATTTAAACAGGAGCTATGAAACATTTGGCATAAATGTAATGTGATTTGCCTTTGCACAGTATACATGAGTGATATGAGCCATTTGCATCAACACTTCTTGTTTCTAAGTCTTGATGTGTCAGCCTGTATCACTGATTCATGGAGCTCTCTCCCAGCCTTCTCCTTCTCCCAGCATTTCATACGACCTCCTAATTAATTTCATTCAGATACCAGTGACCTTGAATTGAAATGATGGACACAGCTTTCTTTTTATTCACTGTAACTTAAATTAACTGTGGTTTCTGGAAAGCAAGGACCTTTCCGTGCTTCCTTACTTCTTTCCTGTGTGTCTGTGCTAGTTCAATTAATATATTGGCTAATGAGGTATCAAAATTGTAAAGGAATCCTAGTTAGGACTGTCTTTGATTTACAATAAGATTAAAACATTTAAAGATATGGGGATTTGTTATTTTAAATGTAAAGTTCATCAAGATTTATTTCAGTGCAGATTTTGAAGTTACGATTAAATCCGTTTTAAATTAAAAGAAGATTTTTGTGGTCTGGCGTCATTTGCTTAAGAAAGCAATAGCACCCAGTATAATCAGTTAGAATACTGAAATCCAAGACTGTCAAGTAAGCAAAGTAAATTCCTTTTCAAAAAATGTCTAATAAACATTTAGGGGGATGAGGAGATGAGTTTCCTTCTGAGCAACTGAGAAGAGCAACAGAAAAAAATCCTACGCTAGTAATTTGTAGTAGTTCTTCAGAGTAGAGCAGTTTGTTTGGTTTGGGGTTTTGTGTTGCTTTTTTGTTGTTCTTTTTTTGGGGGGGAGGGGATTGAAACTGTTTTTTGGAACATTCAGTGCTGCAGAGTGTGTACAGTTCATACTTAGTGTGGTCAGGTGTTGGCAGTAATGGGAGACAAAAATTTAGTTTTGGATGTGTACATTTTAGCTGATATTTCTCAGGGTAGTTGATCAGATTAACAATATCTTTAATAATAAATAGATAAAATATATTTTTAGTACTTTAAGTTCTTGGCAGCCCCACAGCTGTTAGGCTGCTGAAATACAGAACATTCAGATTAAAATTTCCTTATTTAAATCTGCCAGTGTTTGAACTTTACTGTATATTTTTGATGACTTGGGAGGTTTGCTTACTAATTTGGAACTTTGCCTAATGTTTTTGTTAAAATAGAACTTTCTATCTTATAATTAATCTCCTTGTTCTGTGTGAACATACAATAAAAGTGCAGAACAAATGAGTACTCAAAATACTAGATGTATAATGAATAGTTAGGGTTTAAACATAACTATTTTCCTGACAAGGACATGGTACTGCTATAAGCAATTGGCTGTCTTACATTATTCTTCTGCCAGGTTCCTTCTTTTTTTTTTTTTTTTTCATAGATTATACAATAAGAAACTGCATACAGTCAGGACTTTTATAACAACACCAAAGGAACTAGTTCATTTCCAAAAACAAGCGAATCTGCTTTATTAATTGTTTATTTAAAATGTAAATTCGCTGGTCTTATCTTCACTCGCATGCAGTGTGAATAAATGAGTTTTCCATATCAATTTGTGAATAGAAGATCCAGCATGGCTCAGGGGGCAAAAGAACATAGTCCATCTGCTCATGCGGAGTGGCATCTTCCCTTTCTCAATAAAGCCAACCAGTGAATTCAGTGAGCCATGCAGAACTGAATAAAGCCTAACATGGAGGTAACAAACTAGCTTTCAAGTTCAAGAAAGCCTATGGTTCTCAGAAAGGGGGAGGACTGTTTGACTTTATTCTATGCTATGTCTTTATAGTATGTTCTTCAGTTCACCTGAGATTCTTTTGTACAGATGTGGCTCACCATTTCATTTCATACTGTCTACATTCTGTAAGGCTGGAAGGGGTTTGTTGTCTCAGTCAATTAGATCTCCCGTGTGCAAAAAGACCTTTTCTGTAACATTATGTATTAAGTATAGATCTAGACTAAGAAATGGTTGCAGTTCTATGGGATGTCCTGTGGTTGTCTGACTTCCACATTACATCTAGACAGATGCATATGCACAAACCAGTTCAGAACCTTGTTGAGGAAAACTGATGATTAGGGGTTGACATGTCCCCCATTGCCTTATATTTGTGAGTCAAAATTTTCTATTTCTGAAGCTGCCCAATGGTTGTCTCATAAATTTGATGCCAAATTAAGATGTGATATTTATGATGTGGTGCCTCTTCATATCTACCTGACTGTGAAGTATGCCATGAAAACTTGATGTCATGTTAAATGGCAGGCGATGTTTCAAATGGGTAAATTCCATCTTCTGTAAGCACTTGCATCTGTGCAAATTATATTTAGTTGTGTAAGTCTCAGTGTCAGTCTTAATTTTTTTTTCAAAGGCTCATAATTTAATTTCTTCTATGTTTTAAATGTTATTTGGCTGCACTTTTCCTGATAGTATCACTGACCGTAATAAAAGCCTGTGACACTACTTTGTCAAGTGGCTGATTCCGCAAAAAGGTCCAAATAAAGGGTCACGTTATGTCATCTTATGCAGGTCAAAACACTGCTGTGTATTGAGTAGTTATACTGCTAGCCTACAACAAAATACTTCTTCAAGAAAACTTATGGAAATGTAGGAATAACGTGATATAGATTATAATAGTAGTTCCTAGTAAAAAAAAAAAAAAGAATTTGCTAAACCAGCTACTCTGTCAAGTGTCTTTGAAGATGTTTTATTTTTTTTTCTCATACTATATGTGATTAAAAAAGATGCCTGAAATAAAACCTCTTCGCAAGTTGGAGTGCTAACATCATGGAGCCACACTACTATTTCTGACAAAATAGCTCTATTATTTGGAAGCCTGTTGTCTTGTTTAAACCAAGTCTTTAATGACTTCCTCTGTTGGGCTGGATTATATGTAGCTGAAAACACAGCTGCTTTGTTATGCTATTTCTAACATTCATAGAATCATAGAATGGTTTATGTTGGAAGGGACCTTGAAGATCATCTAGTTACAACCCCCCTGCTATGGGCAGGGACATGTTCCACTAGACCAGGTTGTTCAAAGCCTCATCCAACCTGGCCTTGAACACTTCCAGGGATGGAGCATCCACAGCTTCTCTGGGTAATCTGTTCCAGTGCCTCACCACCCTTATAGTGATTTTTTTTTTCCTAATATCTAATCTAAATCTACCTTCTTCCAGTTTGAAGCCTTCCCTCTCATCCTATCACTACATGCCCTTGTAAAAAAGTCCCTCTCCAGCCTTCTCGTAGGCCCCCTTCAGATACTGGAAGGCCTCTAGAAGGTGTCCCCAGAGTCTTCTTTTCTGCAGGCTGAACAACCCTAACTCTCTCAGCCTGTCTTCAGGGGAGAGGTGCTCCAGCCCTCTGATCATTTTTGTGGTCCTCCTCTAGACCCACTTCAACAGGACCATGTCCTTCTTATGTTGGGGACTCCAGAGCTGGACGCAATATTCCAGGTGGGGTCTCATGACCCTTAACCTAACATACTGGAAAGTGGCTCCATTGAAGCATGATGGAGACTATCACTGCTTCAGAATAGGTTCTTAAAATTTGTTCTAGCTGAAATTTACTGTATTGCATGGAAAGCATGACTGAAGCCTAAAATGCAATAACTGTGATAACTATTTCTACCTTAATTATATCTAGGTTATCTTTTATTTATAGCTAGGATATTGTTTATTGTTGGAGGCATAAGTGGGATTCTTCTTCATTTTACCCATTGCTGTCCATTTAGTTCCTTACTCTTTTATTAAGCTATAGTATTTTCTATGGATGATAAGGTCATTGGGAGATTATAGTGTGAGATTCCAAGGAGAGCCAATCTGCACATTAGAGCTGAGGAAACATGGATAAACCTAATTTATTGCTTCATTCTTGGTTCACACCTCTAATGGTACTCTTTTCATGCGGACACTGTCTACTAGAAAGTGAACAGAGAATTTTTTGAAGGCTCTTGGAAAGCCAAAAGGGTATGACAGCTTTTTGCTTGGGCCACATTTCACTTGCAGCTGGCAAGATTTGGAGAGAGTTCCTGTACTTGCAGTTGTCCTACCTCAAACCGGGACACCAGTTATTTCAAAAACTAGTTCAGACAGAGATTAGTGAAACTGTCTGTAGTCTTTCAGACAGAAGTTTCTGTGTTTGCTGTAGCAGTATAATTGGATAGTCATAGAAAACCTATAAAAAAAAAGAGGGGGAAAATAAAAAATGGTTTTGGTCCCTGAAGCTGACTTGTGGCAGTATCTCAAGATAATAAATTACACCTGATTCCAGGAGTGGTTGTGGCAGAGATGAAGGTCAAAAGAGAAAAAATTCCAAATAATTTGTACAAACTGAAAAAGTTCCATATGTGGTAAAATTGTCAAAAATTATCAAGATAAATAGAGCTGTTTAACATGTGAAGCAGAGGGAAGCTTTTTTTGGTAACAGATGTCCTTCTGAATAGGTACCCAGCACTGACTTTCATATGATATGAGGTGTTAAAGTTTATCAGAGAGAAAAACAGCTGAAATTCCAGACAAATTCAGAATGTAAACCCATTCACTTTTGCTGACGTTTGGGGTTTTCAGTTTAATTTTATTTTAGCAGTACATCACAGCTTCACTTAGACTGCTATTGCTGATGTGCAAATTCTTTTTCAAACCCCTTCTATTATTACCAGAAGCTTTTCTTATATCTTCTCTACTTGACTTTGAGTATATTTTGTGATGTAAGAAGTAGGGATTTAGAGCTGGATTAATTAATTTGGCTTAAAAACCGGTTTATGGACTTCGATCAGTTAAACGGAATTCCAACATTTATTTTCCTGCTTTAAGAAATCATTATAAAATAATCCAATATTTATACACCATAATTATCATGAAGCTTATTACTGCATATTACTTTTCATCACCAAATACGCAGTTATTTGCATCTCACAGGCAATGAACTGGACAGACAGAGGTAGTTTTCTGATTAACACGGAAGATCGGAGCTTGTGTTCTACTTTAAGTTCAGTTATTCTTGGTTTACAGTCAAATTCTGAGACCACAGAGCTATGCCACAGTATTGTTATATTTAAATCTCCTTTTCTGGGTTACAGCATTCTTGTATCCTTTCCTGCTTTTCAAAGGTGAAACTAGATGTGCTTTTGATTAATGCTCTTCTCAAATTCTCAGCTCATTTTTTTTCTTAAGAACCAACCAAAAAAAATGCTCTTGTTGAATATTATTTGACTCCCTTATTTCTTTTTCTGTAGAGATCTTTTTCTATAAAAATACATTTTAAAATCCGTTTTGTGTGCTTTAGTTCAGTCTATGGATGCAGTATTTTCTCACCTGTGAGCTGCCAGTCTTGCTGATTTTTGAGTGTTATGTTCTTCCATATATTTAATTTTTATTTTAATTCTGATTTCTCACAAATACACATATTCAACTAGGACCTTTAAAAAGAGTTAAAATAGACAATATCAAACTAAAGACATTCAATTTCCTGTTTTCTTCTGAATTATTAGTCATATATCTTTAACATAATTCTTAACTGTGCATTCTTTTTGTTTTATCTTGTTTTGCATTCTGAATAGTAAAAAATTAATATCTGATAGTATTATTAGTTTATTGGTCAAATTACCACCTTTATGTTTGTATGTACAAAAGTAGTAGCATGATCACAAAAAACAATGAATCAGCAGCTTAAAATTCTCTTCTTGAAAATGAGAAAGCAGCATTTTAAACATCTTCTTGCCCCTTTTTTACTCCTAATATTGTCAGTTGTAGATCTTGCTGTTTATTTAGTTAAATTTATATACATACATTTAAATGTTTTCAGCAAACATAGCCAAAGAGTTTTTACTTACAGTTAGATAAAATAAGTGAGTGTGTTTTTAAGTTTTTAGATGAGACTGGAAGTGCAAATGGTTATGGGGACATTGTGCTCATACACAAGTACACTGTTCGCAGGTTTAAGTTAGTCTCAAAGTGCCTGTATCACTGCTATATTTACTTTAATGTCGTATAGGCCATTGGTTAGCACCTGAATTCCCTCCAATGGTGTAAATAATTTGAAACATCTTGTGCTTGATTTGAAGCCCAGAAAAATACATTTCTACCTCAGACTGTATTATTTATTTTTGCCCTTCTTTTCTCCTCTTTTTCTCTTTCTGATATTTTAGTAACCTCGGACATTTTGGAGCAAGACATTGAGATGCTAGTTCCACATATACTAAGTTGACACTTCAGGACTTTATAGCATTCCTCCAACCAGACCGCACTTGGGTGTTGCCAGGCACTGAAAATGTCATTAGTCACAAGGAAAGAAAAAAATACAGCAATAGTTTGCATACTATATCCATTAATTCTTTTGACTTTTCACTTAAAATGCAATTCCCTGTTATGTTTTTTGAATGGCAAATTAAAGAGCTTTCCTTCCTACTTGTTCCCCCTCAACCTTGCCTGTTTTTTTAAATTTTCTTTCTATTTTGTGTGATTGCATGCAAAAACTCATTAAGCAAAACAGAATAAAAACCTCAGAGTGGAAGGGGAAGGAGAAAGGGCTTTTACCTGGACTCTTCCACTGTCTGTGCTTAGACGATAGTGTCACAAAAAGTTAGGTTATCCAAATGAAAAGAATGTAAATGATGACTGGAGAAAGCACTGGCAGATGGAGGTAAGAATCTCTTACTCTTGCTTTTTTGCAAAAAGAGAACCAAACAGGGAATTTTTGGAAATTTGTACTAGATGTCTGCCCTAGATCTCCGAATTAAATTTACTTGACAATATAACTCCCCCCCCCCCCCCCCCCCCCCCTCGCAGTTTCTGCTACACTCCCAGAGAATTTCTGGTAGCTATTAAATTTGCTACAAAATACAGAGGGCTTTTTTAAATATTTTCAGCAGGTCATTTATGTAAATGTCTGTTGGAAAGTCTCTTCTGGTTGTAGAACAGGAAAAAAAAAAGGAAAAAAGTTTTCCTTAACCATGCAGCCACAGCTCTTTTATCTTCATCTTTGCAGTCTCCTTTGTTCTGCCGCGCTAAAGAATTTTTGAAGTACAGTTTAAAAGTAGCTCTTTTAGCCATTCTAGTTATAATTAAATGGGTTACTTAGACATGTATGAACTGTTCAGCCTTGCTATAATGGCTTGTTTACATATAATGTAAACACCTGTAAAAAGAGTTTATGTGGTTTTCCTCTAGATTTCTTTGGTAAACTAAAAGAAGGTAGAAAACATGTCAGCCTTTCTTATGAAGACAGCATAGCAAAGCACACCAAAACCCAGCTCTGAGATGTCAGGAGTTTTTAATATTTCACCAGTTAGGAGCCATAAGCCTTTCCTAGAGGTCTAAAATTAAAGAGATTTTACACTCTACATTTGGGTTTGAAAGAGGATCTGGTATGATAACTTTATTTTTCTTGTTGTAAGCTCTAAGTAGATGTCCCTAATATTTACTGATTTACACAATGGTACTAGAGTTTGTACCTCTCTGTTGTAGTTTTCCAGCATTTTATCTTTTCTTGTCCCAAGAAGTTATATGTAAATTAGAACAGAAAAACATGAATTTCAATCTAAATTTTAAATATCTTTTTACATGATGTCTATTTGGGCCCCCCTGTTAAAAACAACTAGTACATGCATAATTGCATAATAAATCATGATAAAACATTTGTGAAAATTAACAAGTATATAAGTTTAGGTATACTGCAATAAGACTAAAAGGGTCTTTCTGAAATCAATGTCAATTCATCTTTTTTAAATTTATTATGCACTTCCTAAGGAAGTGCTTTGAAGTGTGGAAACAGACATAAATATCATATTGTAACGTATGTCAGGGACAGCTCCATACATAGCTTAAGTTCTTTAACTTAAATTGATAAAATATCTGAACTGAATCTTCATCCATAAATAGAAAAGAATAGTTGATAACAGGTATTTTTAGAATGATGTCAGAAATTATATTTTCTAAATAAGATAGTACTGTCACGATAATGATGCTAAGAGTAACAGGATAGAAAAAAAATAGGAAATATCCATCTGTATTATGTAAGCGGAGGAAGAAGTTGCCAAAACACTGCTGTGTAGTCAATTTAATTTCCAAATATTTTTTTATGAATATTCAAGAAAACATTTTTTAAAGTTGTTTTGCTATATAGTATAGTATATCTCACATTCTATCTATATCTAAAAAGGATATCTGGAACTGTTTTTCTGAAACGTGGGTAGAATTGTTGTGTTCAAATGAGGAGTAGTTCCATATTTTGGTTATTATTAGAGATTATTAGTATACTGGGATAGAAGAATTTGTCTTATGGTATTGTCTCTTACACTTCATAACTTTATGAGAATTACTAAGGTCAGTTACGTAATCATTTTAGCAGCATGAAAAATTAAATTGGACAGACTTACAAGCATATCAAACTCTCTAAAGATTGATGTCATTAGAAAATCTGTACGTGCTCCAAACATGAAGCAACTAAAATTTCGTTTTGTGTCATGGTTTAACCCCAGTAGGCAGCTCAGCCCCACCCAGCCGCTTGCTCACTTCCCCCCCAGTGGGATGGGGGAGAGAATCAGAAGGGGAAAAGTGAGAGAACTCGTGGGTTAAGGTAAAGACAGTTTAATAGGTAAAGC
Source organism: Pluvialis apricaria (assembly GCA_017639485.1). NCBI lineage: Eukaryota > Metazoa > Chordata > Aves > Charadriiformes > Charadriidae > Pluvialis > Pluvialis apricaria. Next base: position 104,557,362 of record CM030009.1, read on the forward strand.
AAAAGCTGTGTGCACAAGCAAAGCAAAATAAGGAATTCATTCACTTCTTCCTGTCAGCAGGCAGGTGTTCAGCCATCTCCAGGAAAGCAGGGCTTCATGACCTGTAACCACTACTTGGGAAAACAAATGCCATAACTCCGAATGTCCCCTCTTCCCCACCACGTCCCCCCCAGCTTTTATTGCTGAGCATGACATCATATGGCATGGGATATCCTTTAGGTCAGCTGGGGTCAGCTGTCCTGGCTGTGTCCCCTCCCAACTCCTTGGGCACCCCCAGCCTACTCACTGGTGGGGTGATGTGAGAAGCAGAATAGGCCTTGATGCCTTGCAAGCGCTGCTCAGCAATAGCTAAAACATCTCTGTGTTATCAACACTGTTTTGGCCAAAAGTCCAAAATACAGCACTATAGGAGTTACTGTGAAGAAAATTAACTGTATCCCAGCCAAAACCATTATACGGTGTTATTCGATAAGTATACTTCACAAGATGCATTCTTTTCTTTCCTAATTTGTGAATTTCTATCTTTAGATTTGAAGTTTCTCAAATGAGAGTTCAAAGCAGTACTAAAGCACTTTTAATGTGTATATGGCTATTTCTGTATGATATTGCATCATCTTCATGAGATGAAGTTCATGGATGATAAACATTTCAATTCATCTCTGAAACTCTCTGAAATTTATTTCTGCATGTCTAACCTATGAGGAGAACAGGAAGAATTAATCTTGATATGTTTTCATGCTCATCAGGAAGGGGGTTCTTACTGTGCTCCCAAACAGAACAGAGGAGTATTGCTGCATAAACTAGTTTTCTCCTTTTGGGTTATAATTCTACAAAATATGCTACGTGTCATCTGGTTGTTTCCACACAGGAAAAGAAAATGGAAGCATTGCATATGTTTGTCTTCTTTCAGACCAGTGGACTAGGCTCTTTATTGGCAGCATTCATCAATGTCTGCATTTCTGATTTAATGAATTCTACCTATTCCAGATAAGTGGGAATCTGTTATTTTGTTAATAGTTTTTCAGATTCTCTTGAAAGCAAATAGCTAAAATACTGCATTGTGGAACAAGAGCATATATTTTCAATATTCTCAAATAGTAGAATTTAATATTAAAATGACCTTAGGAATACACTCCCCAACAATGTAGTTTGGTAAGATTTCTTGAGATAAAGACACGAAAACTAAGTCTGAAAACTCAGTTGCCAGTTTACATAAAATTCATAGATATGAGTTGATATGGACTTCTAAAGCCTGACTGTGCGTGCATTTTCTTGAATACACTATTGATTTAGGCCTTTAACACAGGTCACTGAAAGGCTCAGCTTTACTCCTTGAAGACCACTTTCCACATAAAACCAATTTGGAAATTGGAAATTGTTAAATTCACATCAGCAAAAATTTTGTTGGGTAACATTTGTATTAACATACAATTCTAGCCTCTTCTTACAGTTAAAACTTTGTCATGGCACTTTAGAGTGCTGAAATCCTTTCATTCAGAGAGGCGTACCCTGGTGAGGGGTCTGTAAGGTGCTATTTGTAAATCCAAGTGGCAAAGCGTGAGCTGACATTGGCACAAGAAATTAAGAACAACGATAAAAGCAGGTTTTGTTTGGTTTTCTTACGCCGTACTGTTTGTCCTTCCCATTCTTTGTATAGCTACCTGCAGATGTTGAGTTATGGCCACAGCAGCTGATGTCTACAAAGCAGAAAATGCATTTGGAATATAGGCGGTGGCTGGTAGTGGACCAGAGTAACGCAAATAGAAAAGCAATGGTTAATCAACCTACTTGTGGTATTAAGGCAAAATTATTAGTTGGAAGGAGAATAGAAGAAAGGGGACGAAAGGGAGGAGAGCTGAAGAGGCTTTCTGCCTACTGAAGGAGAGACGCTTCTCTTAAGGTGTGAATGAAAACGTAGTCTTACTGGGCAGTACTGATAACAGCAGAGATATGATGAGGTGACAAATGGAGGTGTGTTGTTAGACAGCAGTACCTTTGAACCAAGTTTGGGGGCCTCTATCTATTTGATCATAATGGTTACAATTATTTCTAAGATGACTGTGCTGTATTGTCTAGCTTTAATTCTGGTGGGGTTTTCTTGGGGTTCTTTATGAGCGTTTTCCATTCTGTTCATAGAATCACAGAATAGCAGATTGGAAGGGACCTCAAGGATCATCCGGTCCAACCTTTCTCGGCAAAAGCATAGAATCATAGAATTGTCTAGGTTGGAAGGGACCTTTAAGATCATCAAGTCCAATCATCAACCTAACACTGCCAAACCCAGCACTAAACCATGTCCCTAAGCACCACACCTACATGTCTTTTAAATACCTCCAGGGATGGCAACTCCACCACTTCCCTGGGCAGCTTGTTCCAATGTTGAACAACCCTTTCTGTGAAGATTTTTTTCCTAATATCCAATCTAAACCTCCCCTGGCGTGACCTGAGGTGATTTCCTCTTGTCTTATCACTTGTTACGAGTGAGAAGAGGTTGACCCTCTCCTCTCTATAACCTCCTTTCAGGTAGTTGTAGAGAGTGGTATGGTCTCACCTAAGCCTCCTTTTCTCTAGGCTAAACAACCCCAATTCCCTCACCCACTCCTCATAAGACTTGTTCTCTAGTGCATGGTCTAGACAAGATCTTAGAACCCAACTTTTTTCTTCTACCTGCTTAGAAGCAGGGAAGGTATTTTCAAATGAGTCACAATGGCTTACAATAATCAGTAGAATAGGTGTCTCATGAATTCGACAATGGCAGATTAGCTATCTATTTCAATAGATAATTCTTTACATAAATAGCTGATGGTTCTATGTGATTGTGGTCTCTGGTAGCCAGTGTCTCCTCTAGGCAATCAGGAAGATATTTTGGGAATAATTTTGAGAACATCTATGCTTATTTTCATATACGTTCTTTTTTTCGATTGCCTCTCTCTGTTGCTAGCTATTGTATCAGTGTTGCATATACTGTTGTAAGCAATCTCTGCAGATGAGATCTCTGCTGAAAAACAGCAGGGATCTCTCTCATGTTTATATATCTTAAAAGTATAGTTACCTGCAGTAAGATTCAGCTTTAATTTAAGAACTGCAGAACTGCCCTTCCTATGATTCTCCACTCACAAATCTTCTACACAGTCATGCATAGCATAGATGTTACTGAAAGCTCAATCACTACTGAAACAGAATTAGAAAGTATATGTTGAAAGACAGCTGTTGTTCTCAAGGATGTTGTAACATTGACTAATGGAAGAAATTGTTTATAAAAACTTTGAGTAGTAAAAATATTTGTATTGGAGAGGCAAAAGAGCAGAAAAGAAGACACAGTTGGTTTTCTTTAAACTAATGCATATTCAGTAGAATTATATTTTGTAGCATACACAGTTTCTTTATAAAAAATGGAGGGTCTTGTCAGCTCTTTCATCTTTCAATATTAATCTCCTGAGATTGTTGCTGTTGGCCATTTCTGATCATTAGTCTCATTCTGCCTGAGACAGCCCTGTTGAAATAGAAGAAAAGTTTCTGTTGCCTGTAATCCAAGTCAAAGCCATACTCTAAAAGTCAACCTGGTTGTGATACAGAAATAGGTACTCATAACAGCATCCATTCTGTAATGGGTCAAGCATGAACCACTGATAAATAATACATGGCATGGTGTGCTTTGACTGCTAGGTGGAGCGTGTAGGATTGGGACACGGCTGTCCTGGAGGCAGCAGCTTGTGCTGGGCACCCAGCCACCCTCTGCGTTGCAGCCGTGGAGCAGTGGGTAGCACACTAAGTGAAGAACTCCCTAAGCTAGGCTGTAGAAAGGGTTGAAAAGTTGGGCAAATCTTAAATGTGCTACTCATGGAGGACTGAAGTACTTTTCTTGCACAGGGACACATACCTCTACTGCAAAGCCATTAACTCTTTCCTAGAGTTCAAATTCTCTCTCAAGTCAGGGTTTTTTATTTTCTTTTTTTTTTCTTTTATTCATTTTGGTACACAATATAAAGTCAGTAAGAGAGCATGATGCTCTTACCTCCTCATTTCATACATCCATGTCCTTTATAAATTCCTTCGTCCTGGATTTGTATTTGTTTTCATAAAATTTGACTGTGCAGATTGATCTAGTATAATCTGTCTCTTTTTATTATCTAATTAAAAAAAGCCTAAAGATCTTTTTTGATCAAATGCATAACTTTTAGAGTGTGTAAATTAGGTGGGATTAATCCAAACAGTATAATGCTAAAGGCTCTAAACTGGGCTGTTAACACAGCTTGACAATATCAAGTAATGTCTACTACTTGCACCTGTGATTTGAGCTTTGTTAGTTTAACTGTATTTCACAGTATCACAGTATCATCAGGGTTGGAAGCGACCTCTGGACATCATCTAGTCCAACCCCCCTGCCACAGCAGGGACACCTACAGCAGTTGCACAGGACGGCGTCCAGGCGGGTTTGGAATCTCTCCAGTGTGGGAGACTCCCCCACCTCTCTGGGCAGCCTCTTCCAGTGCTCTGCCACCCTCAAAGGAAAGAAGTTCCTCCTCATGTTAAGATGGAACTTCCTGTGCTCAAATTTGTGCCCGTTACCTCTAGTCCAAGTATTTGCTTGTGATTCATTGAAAAAAAAAAAAAGTTAAGGAAAAAAAATATATGTCTTCTGAAAACATAAAAAGCAAGATAATGACAAAAACCCCCACCCTGTTCTTCTGTACATTTATGAAAAGGAAAACATGTAATCCTTATATAAATATTTTATATTCTGAAGAAACAACGGGCCAGTGAAGTTGCAACTATGAGAACAGCTGCTCCTTGGTTTTGTTTCTGTTTTTTTCCTTAAGTGATAAACTGAAATCTTTACACTCAATTGTTTATTAAATAATAATTATTCACTTCATCCTAGAAAAAGTGTTTCCCAAATTCTCTTTTTAGGTCTGACTTATCAGGTATAAATATTATAGTTCCATAGCAACCCTGAAAGTGCATAGGATCTTTTAATGTTTCATATATATACACCACAGGAATTTTGCTAATTTTCGTGATTTTATTAACTAGCTGTCTTCATTAATGAGATAGAGAGAGATGCTGGATGTGATACGGTGAGATGAAATGAAGACTTATGGCATATTTATTCAAAGATGGCAGAGGATTGTATATATTAATGGAATTGGTTCTTTTTACACTTGCTGATCCAGATTTAGGAAATTGAAAAGATCTAAGATGGAAATTATGAGGCACTGCTGCAAAATATCCTTATAAAGGAATGAATTCATACTTTCCTTAAGTCCTTTACTGGGGAACAAAAGGACTTTTTTATGATCACTTTCTGTATCTGCAGTCTGCATCAGCAGAATTTATTTTAAAGGTTGGAAACGTAGAAAAATTTGCATAGTTTATATTAATAACTTTGAAAATATTAATAACTTTATATGTATTCTTTCCATGTGGAATCTTAAGGCTACGTGAATTTCTGTATGATTTCAGACTACAGCGCCATTTAACCTAAAATCATGTCCTAACAACTGACAGAACTGAGGTTGACAAGAATTTTCTTTGGCATTTAATACTTTTAATCATTTAATATTTTTGTTTACATTGATTTTTGGAAATAAAATGTCAGCTTTGGATCTGATTGAGAAGGAGGATGTTAACTGGGATCCTCCGCACTTAAAGCCACTTTTAATTCATACTTGCAATTCACTTTCTGAAAGATTTTCAAAAGTCTGCTGAAGTGAATATTTTGTTATTGTGGGGAGAGGGTGGTGTTGGTGACAATCATCTATTGTTAAGTGCTTTTAGAATATTAGTTTGGCCATGTTGATATTTCCCCCTTGGCTCCTTATAGCCCGCTGAGGTGAGATTTTACAATGCCAGCAACTGAGACCCCACAGCTTCCCCACTGAATTGCCATTGAATTTTAATGGAGAAAGCTGGGGAGCGGTGATTATCATTGCACAGACATTGCAGAAAACTTTACCTCCTGTGGCTCCGCAGAGCCAAGGGAAAAGCAGCAGAGAGTAGCTTGTCATTCAGCACAGTGTCACTTGGTGCAGGCTTCCAGGGATATGTTATATTTAGGGGCAGTTGTAAATAGGTTTGCTGTTGACTGTTGTGCTAGTTATTGTCATGTTGTTGATATTTTTTGGCTTCATGTGCTCTTTTCTAAGACCGTACTGAGAACATACCATGAAATGTACCCAGAAGAGAGCTAGACACCCCATTCCTGGTTTACACATGTGCCTCATTGCTCTCTCCCTTCTTCTATGCTGAACAGCTTTGAGCAACATCTGTTTGCTGCCTGAAGGCTACTGCTTTTGAGAAAGATTTACTGTAATTGTAACTAGGCTGACAAAGGGAGCAAAAGCACATTTCCTGGGCCTGGTTGTAAGAGATCCTGCATGTGCATGGCAGGATTCTCCCTGCAGTTATAATGTGATGAAAAATGGAAGATGAAATCTCAAATAATGGAAAAGAAGGAAGAATAAAAGCAGAGGGACTTTCTCTTGGGCCTATTTGTTTCTAATTTTTTCATCATTTCCTTATACTTCCCCATACATAGGATTTTTAAAGAGGTTTAAATTTTCCTTTTCTAGATACTCTTGTACATAGCAGCCAGATAAACCCATGAAAATGCAGTTTATAACAAATATTGTTGTGACATTTAAGTACATAAGGTAAAATGGCTTAGGAAATTAGGGAAAACATTTATACCAGTGATTAATTCAACATATGTTTAAGCGAGATTTATAACCATCTGTCACTACCTCAATGAGATACCATAAATTTTGTCTTAAATTCAAAGAATCGTCACAAAATGTGTAATTGTCTTGTTATTCCAAACAAAATAAACCCTCGCTTGCTTCAAAAAGAGTAAATGTGAAAAGCATGTCCACAGAAATGTGAAGAATACTTTTAGAAACCACATCTTTAAGAACGCAGAAATCATTATTGTGCACCTCTGTATTTTATGGAGTTTCATAATACTAAATGGAGTAAAGTGTTCTACAACACAGCAGTAACTGGCACAGGCTGTTTTCCTCTTAGAGAATTCAAACCAAGTCCCACTGAAGTCAGCCTGAATTTTCTCACAGCTTGTACAGAAATTTCATCAAAAATTTTCCCGGAGAGAAGACTTTATCAGGTTCAGAAAGATTGCATACAATCTTACTGCTGAGTCACGGCTAAAATAAGTTACCTTCTTTAGACTCAGAAAAGATTTATTAAATCTTTATCCTCTATTTGCAATTAATGCAAAACTCTTAGCAGAAACTGTTATATGTTCACATTTTACAATTTGCTGGGACTTTGGATAGCTTGAAATTTATTTTAAATTCTAGTGACTGACACTTTAATATACTTGCTTTGAGATATATCAGAGGGAAGAAAAGAAATACCTAACTATCTGTATGTTAAAGAAAGGAAAGCAAACTTTTCACGTAGCTACCATGGTAATACAGGCAAATTCCAGTAGACCATGTACACAGACAACTAGACACACTGCTTGCAGTGGCTTCCTACAGCCACGTAGCTTTGTCTGAAGTCTATGCAGAGATGTGTCTTCTTACAGCTACATGGGATTCACCACTTAGCATGGGATGAAGTTTCTCCCACCTGAAAGAGATAAACATAGAAAGTTTGTTCTGGTACTTTAAAGAAATATAAATTATTTCCAGTCTTGGATAAGTAAGTTCCCAACAAGATACTCAAGTGGCATAATGTGTATCCCAAGGAATAAATGAAAGAATACTTAAGAATCATTTCAGCTAAAAAGTAGGAACATCTGGCAGTGAAACTTGTCCTGAAGGCTATCTACGTTTGTACAGTTTTCAGCTGTGTGTCACATTTCTAAATTTAATTTGTCAATGTGATAGCTTCTGCCATATGTGAAGCCAAAGTCCTACACAGACAGTCTCCTTCACTGTGTTCTACTTATTGGGAAGACTGAAGACTTCCTTACATGTTGGCTACATTTTCTGATGTAAACTTATAGAAGAGGGGGAATGCATCTTTTCAATTAATTCTATTGGAAGTTTGTTTTTAGCGTAAGTCTGGTAGGAATAAAGCACGTAATGACCTGGAATCTCTGCTGATTTCAGGTGAGCATAGCTAGTGCCAGTCTTTAGCTACAAAATTAGTAAGATGTCAATAAGAAAATGAATGTGGTAAAATTGGTTCAGAAATGTGGAACAGCACACATCAAAAATACTAATTTTTCAAAAAACAAGGAAAGAGGAGAAAAGTAAGATACAGAATCTCTACCCTGTCATCATCATTAAAAATACATATTCTAATTTGCTGCATTTTAAATACTGTGGTTCTATCAAGATTCAAGAAATCAAAAATAGAACTTTTTCGGTCTTTTTCTCCATTAAAACAGTATTTATTGACTTGTAGAGACCAGTATTTTCAGTGCTGTTTGACTCAGGTTAGGGACAAAAGAGGAGCAATGCACCTTAACTTACGGATCTTATGATGTTTCTACTCTTGTACAAAGTAAGATACTATAAAAAGACGCATCAATCCATGACTTAAAAGTTGAAGATTTTATGAGATAACTATTCACAAACTGCAGATCTGGAAAAAAACAGCATATAAATAGTGATTCAATATTTACAGATCCACATTTTACCCTGGAATTTAATATAGGAAATTTCTGAGTCACCAAGAATATTGCTTTATGGTAACTTATGAATAATAGTGAATTATACAGTTAAATCAAGGTCACCTGAAAGATGTTTAACATATTAGTCATAAGATCCATGGTGAAGTTCATTAAATGCATTTATGAACTGCGCCAAATGTGTCCTCTTCACAATGCTACCTTGAAGAATTAATTCCTTGCTCATACAAAACACCAATATTTGCTAATTACAACATTTTTCCCATTTGAGTTCTTTTCTTAGTCTTTATGGTCATGTGTATTATATATAAATTCATCTCAGATAACTTAGGAAGCAAAAATAATTGAAAAATCAAACCCCAGAACTTTCATATCCATTAAAATTATTGGCTTTTATACTCTCTGAAAAAAAAAAAAAAAGTTCTTGTACCTGGTTTGTTATAGTGCTCTAGGTCAAGGATAACATAAGTGACAGTTCGTTGTGCAGAGAGCGGTACAAGACAAGATAAAATAGTGTAAATTAGCTATATAGTACAGTGATGATATACCACCATTCTGATACATCGATACCAAGGAATTTATGCATCTGCAGATTAAAAACCTGTGGCAGAGTATTTCTCAAAGGTGAGGGAGACTTTGGGTACCAAATCCCGTTCCTCTGTTTAAATGTTTTCATTCGTTTTGATGCTTATTTAGTATCCATCTAAATATGCAAATCTTAAACATTCCCAAACCCCCAAAAATCAAACCTAGGCTTCTCCACCTAGGGTGATGCTCCAAGATGAGACTCAAGTTTCCTGCGGCTGCAGAGTCAGGTTCTCTCTGTGGCTTCATGACCTGCAGTGGGTGAGCAGCAGTCCTTTTTTAACAAAATTGGAATAGCTATTTTAGAGGATAGTGGCTGAGGAATGAAAAATCTGAATTTGAATCCTGTCAAGTTGAGGCAAGAATAGGACCCAGACCTCCCACATAGTCTGAGTGTTGTCACCAATAGGCTATTATGCAAATACCCAAAGGCACTAAGATATAAAATAACTGTGATTACTGTGCTTTGTGCTGAGCTCAGTGCTATCAGTGTGTGGAAGGTATGTTCAAAGTAGATAAATCAAGCCCAACTGTGCTGTTTAGTTTGTAAATCTTTAAAAACCTTAGCTGTTCAGATTCTCTCTTCAGTGAAGGTGGCTGATCTTCTGGGAATGCACACTAATGCACCTTTTAGGGCCAGGGGAAGAGTTGTGATGAAGATTTAAGCACTCCACGAACATGCTTTCTGAATGTCTTAAATTCAGTTTCCTAGATTTTACATTGGGTTGCTTCAGACCTTTTTTGAGCCACAGTAGTTCATAACAGTTTACTGTTTAGCAAAAGGTTTTCATCTTAAAGCAAAGTCCTAATATAAAAAGCTGTTTTTCTGTTGATTATTACTGCTGCAGACAATTTGTTTGCAAGAATGGTTCTGCTAGCCAGACAGAAGATTCCTGGTCTCTCTGATGGTGACCTGCTAGGGAAATGCTACAGGAAGGAAGGAAGTAGGGAATGAACGTTTCCCTGGAATACTCTCCTTGTCACAACAATCTGAAAGGTCAAATGTTTTTGTTTCATAACCCTTCCTGGGTTTTCTGTCTCAAATTTGTCCCTTATTCATTTTCTCTCTTCCCCACTCCCCTTTTCCTTTTTTTTTTCTTTTTTTTCAGGAAATGACTGTTGTGGGGACTTTGTTTGTGTGTTGCTGAGGGGTCTTTTTGATCGCTAATAGCCCCAAATAGTGGAAACAGTAAAACAGAGCGTGCTCTGGTTAGGCTTAAGTTATGTTAATGGAGTTCCTCAATTAAGTCTTGATAAATTCGTGTAACTCATGTTGGCTAAATCAGTTTAACCAATTCAATTTAAAATAACAATGAAGGTGAGAAAATGAAGAGCTAACCTGGATTTGCTACAACAGGTAGGCTTGCATGAGCTGCCAAGTGAGCTACTACTCAAATTACCTTGTCTTCAGTGCTGTTTTACTTAGCCTAAGTAATTAACCTAACTAATTAGGCAAGTTAACATTAGCTTTTAAAAGCATGCTTTTTTTTTTCTTTTCTTCCCCCCCCCCCCTCAAATAGGTCCTGGGAGCCTGAAGAAAAACAAACTACATGAATGATATTATATTTGTATGATGTGTGACTGATAGGGCTCGGTGTTGCTGAACATAACTTGCATAGAATTATCACTTTGTGATAATAAGTTCATTACTTCATTGATAAACTGAAACGGTGTAATTGCAGCAGAGAAACCTTCAGAACCCTGTTGTATGTTTTGCTGATTTGTTTTCAGAATGACATGTTGAGCTTTCCATGAATATCTAATACACTTTACACGACTTCCACTGGGTCAAAATGGGGTTACTCCACTGTTCCCCAAACATTAGGACAGGAAGTAGTGCAGGAAGCAATTGGAAGGGCTTGAAGAGGGCATGCAAATGATTTCTTATTATAAATTTTGAAAGAAGGGAGTTAAAAGGATACAAAAATTAGTGTTTGCATGGGAAGGCAGTGCCAGGAAAAAGAACTAGGTTGTCTCCAGCAGTCAAAAGCCTGGTAGTTTGTGCGTGAGTCTCTACAACGCATGTTAACATTAAGTGAGGAAATATATTTATTCTGCATCTTCCAGGTCCGTTATTAATGGAAATAATTTTGTGGACATACCTTCCAAAAAGGCATATTAGCTTACCCAAATTGCCCAGGCAGCTCTAAGCAGAATTCAGTCCTGCGAGTTCTATGGTACTTCCTTTCATTTTGGTAATAGAGGAAGCAGCGCTTCACAAGGTTTAACAAAACAAATTCTCAGCTTTTGAATGCATGGCACTTTGTATGAACTGGAAGCATTTTACTAAGTGCAACAAGGAAGCCACAAAGAAGTTTGACAAGCAGATGACAATTAGACACACCCCCCCCCCCCATATCTGTATGTCTATATATTTATGTATATCTATCTCCACATAATGGATTTGTGCAGGAACATGGTTTTCTATCAAGTGGTCTAACAGTAGACAAGTCATAAGCATCTGCAAGGCATTATCTTAAAGGTACGTTGCAGTGGATCTTTCAGGCTGATTGGATTGGTTTCTTGGGCAATAGTGTTACCAAATAACCATTAATAATATGCTGTTAAAATTAATAAAACACCATGAGCCAGTTTCAACTTCCAACAGTTCTGTGTTTTGAGGCCTTTAGATTTTCCTCAGGAAAAGAAGTATATGTTGCTACTTAAGAATGGTTTAGTTCAGTTTTAGTAATATCACTCTGGAAAGGCACGTATCAGTACTTACTCTGTATCAGTATTTATTCTGACATAGGTAAAACACTTCTTTAACAGTTATACACAGCAAGCGGCATACTTAAGTACAGGTTGATGGTGGAAACACTTGGGGAATAGACCAGGTGTGAATACACATTTATGCATAATATGATGTGCTATTGTAGGTTATTCTGGACATTAATCCTTTTCTTGTGATGAGTTACAAGGTGTAGGAAAATTATCATCTTCAACTAAAAAATGAGAAGCGAATATTGCCAACTTAGGCTCTGTAGTAGCATTATATCCAGACCTATAATACCAGGCTGACTTGGTCCTGTTTTGTAACATAGTCCACAGCCTGGTGCACTTTTATTCATCCACACAGACAGCTGAATGCAGGCTATACAATTCTCTGTTAAACAAATACACCGGCTTTCATTTAATAATGGCTCTAAATGACTGCTAAGTAGAACTACTATAATGCTATTAATATGCTGGTAATTAGTGTTATGTTCTGACAGAACAAAATAAGAAAATATTAAGACTATGAAATTAATTCAATTTAACAGACTATTATCTTAAAAACAAAGCAAAAAGAGATTATTTTATTCTGATGTCATGGTTTAGGCCAAATCAGCTACTGGGGATGTAGGGGACCCCAGATGGGACCGACAGATGCTCCCCTCTACCCCTCTTCAAAGACAGAGGCAGAGGAGGGAAAAAGAGACTTATGAGTTTAGAAGGAACTAAACTACTTTAATGAAATATTGATAATAAAATAAAAGGAAATAATGAAATATATACAAAACCGTATCAAGCTCCCAGGATGACAATCACGACACCGGCTGGCACTGGGGAACTCCCAGTCTGGACTCAGTGACGGATGGGAACTGGATTCCGGATCTGGATTCAGAATCAGGATCAAAGGCAGACGAACAGACAGAGTCCTCCTCAGATGTCAGCCATTGAAGCAAAAGAGAGAGAGAGGGCTGACCCTTTGATCCCTCAGCTTTTATACTGAGCATGAGGCAGATGGCAGGGTCATACCCCGTTGGTCAGTTTTGGGTCACCTGTCCTGTCTGCTCCTCCCCACAGGTGGGACCCCACTGTGGTTTTCCGCCTTCCAACCCTCTGATGGGGCAAATAACAAAGTTGGTTGGCCTTGGGTGTTATAGCAATAAGTATAAGCTAAAGCCTGTCTGCATACCATGCCTGGGCATCAACTATAAACATTGGTCTTATCACTCTGAGAGAGCGAACATTGTCTACACAATATGCTGTTAATTTCAGTAGTTAGAAGAGGCCCCAGCTAAGAAGCAAAGTTACTGAACAAAATTGGTCCTGTTTTACCTCAAACCAGGACAACTGGTCATGAAGTAACTTTAATATGACTTCATATGAAAAGTTTGGGGACAATGTTTCAGTGAGTTGAAATTTAATACATAAGAGAATTGCATATTAGTTAAAAACAGACTATAGAATAAATCTAGGGAGTTAAGTCCTGTTTTATCTTCTCCCACTAACTGTGCTGCAAGCACAAGGGAGCTCAAAATATGATTGCACTATTGATTTGAATACTTAAAGTCTGTGCATTGTCCAGTCAATACTGTATGAAGTCATTAATAAAAAGAGGTCAGATTATTGGGTATAAGAGCTTGGGAGATCTTTTTTTTCACAGATAGTTTTTCTTTTCCATGCACAAATATAGAAACCTGTTTCAAAGATAATTTAGGATGAATATTTCTGTATGTTTCTTTTTGTGGGAGCAATAAGCATCTCCTTGCAAGCCCCTTCATTGTGCTGCTAAAAGCATTTGTGAACTTACCCTTGAAGCAGACTTGAAGTATGATTGGATTAAAAATAGAATTTGTTTCTTAGGTTATATTTAATCTGAATTGAAGAATTAATTCAGATTACAATGTTACAAAATTAGTATTGATGTGGACAGGCATATGTGGGGAGCATTGAAACCGGCACCACCTCGATGAGAAATGCTTGGGAATCCATGGTTCTAAACTGATGAAAAGAAACAGATGTTCTCATGAATTATAGCAATTCTTTGATCTGAGTTTTGGAAGGGAAATATTTTGCAGTGATGCCTGTATTCTGAAAACTTAGCTAAACTCTATTTTTTATACCTGTGATCAGGAAATTGTTCTAATATGAAATTATTTTAAGGATTTTTTCAAGTTTTAATTTGCATGTCATCTTTCTTGGTTTTGGTAATATGAAAAAGAAAGCCTTCAGTATGTTGATACACGATTTACATGCTAACTGGCAAGTAAAGGCAGATTTTGTGGGTGAAAACTGGATCTTTATTTGTAAATGAAAAGCAGTGCCTCAGTTTTAGGAAGGTCTCACTTTCTTTTTTCTCTTTTTTTTTAACGACTTGAAACTATTCCAACTGATTCTGTTGTGCCACTCTTCAAACTGACATCTCCATTCTCTTCTGACCTCTTACAGATTTATGTATGTATTTTGGAAAAGCTTCAACAAGTAGCTTTGGATTAAAGTAGCTCTTGCCATTTCATATGGAAACTAACTTCAGTTGCCAGAGGAGGTTTTTGGACCCAGTGATGTATTATAGATATATAGAATGAAACCGGTATATGTGAACTTGAGAACTATAATGAACAAAAGGAGTTTATACCGCCAACAGACAAAAGGTGGAAATACACAATTTGTAGTGTGAGATTGTTGTTATTACTTTACAAAATAATTATCCCTCACCTGTCAATCATTTTCTTTGAGGGAATTTTAGCAAGTAATCTCAAAATCTGGGAACTTGAAATTCATACCTGTGTCCACAGTCTCAGTACCTAGGTTGGTTTTGTGTCCTGTTCCTAGTTTTTCCTGTGTTTGTTTCCTGTCTCTCCTGCCTACACCCTAAAGGGGTTAATAGTCTTTTTCCACCTGTTTCATAGATAATTGCTCTTTTTCTCTCAATTTTCTAATTAATTATTATAAATGGGTTAAACTGAAAAGGCAACTTCATATGCTCAATACAGTCTTGGTGCAACCGACATTGCAGCAGCCTCTGCTGCTTCTCCTGTGCTTAATCATGAGACTGAGCGTTGAATTTCATTAGTTCTGTGACCTGATGGGAAATTAGTTGACTGAAAAATGTTGTTAGCTTTTCACTGGATCAACAATGCAATGCGATCTCTAGAAACAGCATGAGGGAGGTGGTTGAGGAAAACAGACCTGCCGTTCTACCAGCAGTCTCTTCTTATACTAGGTTAAACATAATATTTGCATCTGGGAAGAACAATCATTTCCAACCTGCATTTAGCTTGGAGTCTCATATTTTTTGGAAAATTTAAATTTTGACTCATTTAAAGAGATCTATAGTCCAAAAGCTTGTCTGCACTTTCCAGCTGTAACTAAACAAAATAAAAAATATTACTTCTCCTTACAAAAATTGCTTTTCTTACATTGGAAATCTCTTATTAACTTCTGAGATTTGATATATATTTGTACTTGGGTCTGAGAAGAGATTAAAAACATATTTGTAGTTATGGGATAAGAGAACAATTATGAATATAAAGAGGAAGACAGCGACATTGTAGAAAGGACGAAGGATATATATGTGATACAGCAACAGATTCAAAAGAGTGTTTTTGTGAATACTTGCTTCCATCAAATTTTGGACCTGTCTCTTGATATTGATAAAAGGTCATAGACTATTTATTTAATCTTGCATCTCTTATTCAACTGAGTAGTTTTGCTGATGAGAAAAGATCTGCTCAGCAAGCAAGAGCTGATAATAAAGACTGTAGAGTAAGTAGCAACCTTCACAAAAAACTTGCAGTCTTCCAGAAAAAGTATTAAGCTAGGTACCTATGTCTGCCATATCTGTGCTCAGAGATAAGAAAAATGTTTTATGACTCAACACATAAGTTGACCCTAGGTTATTTGGCCTTGTGCTTTAGTCTGAAATCAGCACATTTCATGACTAGGAAAGTATTCACTGAAAGAAAGAAATGGGTATTTATTCAGACATAAAAGAAATATAAAATTTCCCTACATGTAAGAAACTTTAGAAACATGCCAACTAATCAACTTGAAACATTAAGGCCAAGGGTCTGCCAAAACTCCTCTTCTCTTTGGAAGTTCTGGGACTGATTCAAGGGCTCTGAATTCCCCCTTCCTGGTTGTTTTCAGATCCAGAGGTTCAGTTTTGGGTAGGAATTTGGGGTTTTTTTCCCCTTAACAGACAGTTTGATAATTTCTCCTTACCAAGTCACAGGTTCAAAGCTTCCAAGGTAGTGCTAGTAAGCCCTATATGCTGTAGAAACAATATATTTTATTTAGGGTAGTTAAAAAGAAGGACCTGGAACATGTAAAAGGAGACAGTCCTTTCTGTGAAGGGTCCTGTTGCAACCAGAAAGGACCTGGACAACCTGGACAAAGTGAAATGGAACTGTAGTTCCCTACTGTCCTACTGTGTAGGCTCCTTGGAGAGTAGAATACATGGTCCCCCTCAAATGATCCTGTGTAAACCTATGAAATTATTGTGAATTCCTGCGTATCACCTGGAGCATGACTAACCCCCATGCCTAGGTGTATCACTCTCTTAAGTTCTTACTTTATAATCTTCAGGATTTGGTTATCAAACGGGAAAAGAATGAACTATGATGTTCCGATGGCAAGGAGACAAGTAGAGACAAATCACATTTCCTGCACAGATTAATAACTCGCACTGCTGCTTCAGATATCAAAAAAGTTACATGCATGATAATTTTAGTGTTAATGTCCAGGCTGAGAGACCACAATAGTAACTACGTGGACATGGCTGCTATGTGGAATTCCATGTAGTCTGCAAAACCATGGCCTTTATCTACTGTGAAGAGTGGTATGTAATATATTACCTTTACCTTCTGTTTTTCACTGTATGTTACACCAGTCAGATGGTGTTATCTGTATTTATGGAGTTTGGAGAAGGAAAAATAAGCTTGGAACGCTCTTTTAAATCTGGAAGAAGTACAGCATGCTTGCACCCTTTTATCATTAATGGGACAGCAGTACTCAGTATCTTTCCTATAATCCTCAATACTTTCAAGACTTGAGTATTCGTAAGTGATTTTCACATTATTGTTTTTGTCAATAACATATTTATGCAGCTTTTCTGGGACATGGAATAATTTTCAAACCAATAGTAAGGTACAGTTGAGGAAAAAACTGTCACTTAAACAACTTGATCAGAATCTCTCTATACAAAAAATGGTTGAGATACAGAATAATAGAATTGAACTTATAAAATCAAAGTGAATATAAGAATGGCCTTTTGTATCCTCGTATGACTCAAAATTAATTGTTTCCTTTTGTTAAAATAAAGACTGATTTATAGTTTTTGCAACCCTGGAGGATGTACAGTGATTAATCACTTCCTTGTTCTTGTGTGCCGGTTTAGTTTTATTTAGTTTCATTAATATGGACAGAAGAAACGGCCCAGTTGTTTTCTGTTCTGTTCTTCCTGGGCTTTCAGAGGTTCTGGTTTTGCTAATACTTTGTTCTCATCTGTAGAAATTGATACACTTCTCATAATGTCAAAATAAATATGCTTTGCCAGAATTGAAGTGATCTTAATGCCTAACTGTAGTATATAGCAGTGGCAATAAAATTTAATAAAGAATTTCTTTTTGCAGTCAATTAGAAAGTATTCCTACAAATTAAAAGAGAAGAGTAGGAATAATTTAGCTCATGAAAAGCCTATAGAACTCTTTTACATATGAAAACCATTTTATAAATGCAGTTTTTGCTTTCAACATAATCCTGAAAATGTGTGTGTATATATATAATATATATATAAATACTTATATTTTTAGCAAGCCTACTACTGTTTCTACTTATGATATTAAAAAGTTAGATTGCTTAGAATAGCGACTGCAGCTATGGTATGCCTTCACATAGCCGAAGCCAAAAGATAAAGCTGCTGCTTCTTTTAAAGAATATAGACAAGAAAAAAAAGTATTTTAAAATACAATTAATACAGACTTTCGACAACTCCCATAAAGTGAGAGATCCCTGCTTAGTTCATTAGCCTCTCCATCAGGCTGTGCAAATAATCTTTTTCTTTTTTCTCAACATTAAAGAATATGCATTCACATATGCATTTTTCTAGAGGCAGTTCTCATAAATGTTTTGTCTATTTACTTAGATGAAGGTGATTTAAAATTCTAAAGTTACAATGAAAAATATTTATTTTGCCTTAAATTAAATCCTATTGCTACTGGTTTCCTAGCAAATAAAGAATTGTAAGGATTTCCCTTTCAGTTTCAATGTACTTAGCAATCATTTTTGTCTCCATAATTTAGGAAAAGAATACCTAATCTTATGGTGTTAATTCCTTTTGCTACAAAGTTTATAATTTCTGGTAAAATAATGAATTACAGAAAATTCTCGTCAGGGTTTGTCCATTAGATCAAATTAATTCATTGTATCAATTTCACAGAGCCCAGAGAAGCATTAAAATATTTTTCAAGAGTAATGGATCAATTCCATACCCAAATTAAGCATATGAAGTTTCCCAGAGAGGGCAATGGAGTGACTTGTGTTTTCTAAGTTCAATGCATAGTTATTTAACTATTGCTGAGTTGGAAAGGTGAGATGGTATTTAGTGTCTTATCAGGTAGCCATGTAAGAGTTGGACATCTAGTCCAATCTCAGTTTGCTAAATAGTCAATGGAGAATGACATTTATAGGTGATTCATATATTCATAAAATTTATATCTAAGGTAAAATGAAATGAATCACACTACTAAAATACTTGGCTATGTCTAAAATGGGAGCCTTGATGACTAGTTTAGATTACATGACTAACCTTGGGTGGTTAAAGTTAAGTAAGAGTAATCCCACCCACAGTGTTTTTAGATATAAGCATAATCTGACATTGTTGAGACTTCTAGAAAAATGGGCTACTAAGTTAAGAGGAAGAATCAAGTCTGTGTTGGAGTGGTGTATATATAGATGACCACTGCTCTTTCACTGAAGTTTGAAGAATTTTCTACAAAGCCATAATGGGAAAAATGAAAATATGTGGAACAGGTCTGTATGTTGAGGAAGGCTTTAAGGAAATGTAGATGTTGTCAATTGGTCTGGTAGCTGTAGGATTTTCAGCTTGAAGCACGCTGAAGTCATTTTGAAGCAATGTCTTTAGATTATGTTACAGATTATGAAGAAATGGTGTTTGCAGATACATGACAGAGAAGACATTACTCATGGGGGAGTTTGAATTTTGTGAAATAAAAGAGAGATGTTAAGTTTAAGATGTGGTTTTTTATATTTTCCAGTGTTGCATGTTTGCACATGATCTATTTCCTTTAGAAAACAAAACCAAAACAAATGAAAAGCAAAAACCTGACATATTTTAGTCTCTAAAGTATGGATGATAAGTACAAAAAAGAAAAAATAGAGAATAAAATTTGCTAACTAGTAACATAGACTTGGGGTTTCTTTGTAAAGCTTTTTGTCTAGGTGGCTATAAAAAGTAGTGAAGTTAAACACTGAAATTGTCTTTTAAAAGACATCATTAAACTTGTAAGCATGTTTGTGAAAGACAAGCATACTTCATATTGAGAATTAACTCGTGTTGGGCTGAATATACATTAAAGACATGAAGGTTAGCTATATGAAATTCTTTAATACTGGAGATGTTACATAGTTGTGTACTACACTGTTCTCCCACAGAAGTAGAGGTGCTTTGTCTCATAATAGCAGTGGAGATGTTCTGAGCAGTTTACATTTTCATAGTTGCTGGTTTGTTTCCAACTTGCTTCAGCTGAAACCCTGCTAGTGGGCAGAGGCCTACATTTTGGACCTGGATTTCAGGTCTTCATTCTGTGTTGGATAATCATTAGCTAAAACTCAGAAATTATTCAGGAAGTAGACTCTATTCTGGATCTGCCAACTGGGTGATGAATAAGCAGCCCTGCTGAGAAGGACTTGAAGATGCTGGTGGATGAAAAATTGGACATGAGCCGGCAATGTGTGCTCGCAGCTCAGAAAGCCAGCCATGTCCTGGGCTGCATCAAAAGAAGTGTGGCCAGCAGGTCGAGGGAGTTGATTCTGCTCCTCTACTCTGCTCTCATGAGACCTCACCTGAAGTACTGCCTCCAGCTCTGGAGCCCTCAGCACAGGAAAGACATGGACCTGTTGAAGCGGGTCCAGAGGAGCGCCACAGAAATGGTCAGAGGGCTGGAGCACCTCTCCTGTGAGGACAGGCTGAGAGAGTTGGGGTTGTTCAGCCTGGAGCAGCGAAGGCTCTGGGGGAGACCTTATTGTGGCCTTTCGGTACTTAAAGGGGGCCTACAGGAAAGATGGGGACAAACTTTTCAGTTGGGATAGGACAAGGGGTAATGGTTTTAAACTAAAAGAGGTAGGTTTAGATTACACATAAGGAACAAATTTTTTTATGTGGGGAGTCACTGGAACAGGTTGCCCATGTTGCCCACGTATGTACCTGTGCACACTATGGAGATTTTTGGAGAAGTAAAAACTCCTTTTCTATTTATGATATCATACTCCCCTCCAGTCCAGAGCAAATGGAAGCAGCCAGCACAGAGAAGTCACTGACCCTTCTAATGGCTGGGCTGGAATACATACTATTAATGTGTGAGGATGAGGTACACACTGCCTGTTCAGTCACAGAAACCACACGAAGCTTGGCCATACGCACTAAGGAAGGAATCAGTGGAGATATTGTTTGTTCTAAAATTAGAATTCAAATGCAAAATATCGTGTCCTAAGAGACTTTGGTTTAGCTATCTTTTTGTACAAATGGAAGAGACATAAAGTGACTCCATCTCCCAAACACATCTTAATACAGAAAAAAGAAAATTTTCCTCTAGTCTTGAGTTTTTGCTCAAGTAGAACTAGATAAAAAAATATATTTCTATACTCAGGTGAAATAGCAAATTTTATATTGGTCTAGGAATTGGAAGAAAACAGACTTAAATATGTCGTACCACTCTTGTAAGAAATGGTGCTATTCAACAAAGTAATGAGTAATAGCAACAAGTGCCATAAAAAAATGTTACCGCTGCAGATACCACTGATGAATACTACATGAACTCAAATCAAAATATTTGTATGAATGGAATTTCATTGAAAATGCTTCTATTGGCAACTGGTTTTAATGCTAAAGAAAGGGGACCAAAAAATATCTCTATATGAGTAGAAAAATTCACCAAGCAGGTTAGTAAGAACATCACAGTGTTATCACAGAGAGGAACTCAGAACCTTCTCACTTGAATCATTAAAAAACCCTCAAACTGGAAAACAACAAAATATTACATTTATTAAATTTTTCTTTATTTTCAATCTGAAATCTAAACAATTTTGTTACAAGTGACATATAGATTATCAGATCTTACATATAAGCTAAACCTGCAGGAATATCTCACCATCACCTGCCTGCTTATTTTAGAAACACTGATTCAGCCAGGCTTCTTAATTGCACAGATACTATGGAAACTCTTACTATTGGGAAATGAAACATCTGCTAGAGGTGCCCATCTATTCTTGTTTGCTGTTCTACGTAATTATTTTTGTCTTTGTAAGAAGCAAGCTCCTGTCTGTATTTCTGGCATACATTGGTTTCACAGTTCTGACCACACATCTTCTATTCAGCTTAAGGAAAAATCTGTGTTTTATGAATCAAAACTAGCTTTGTTCAAGGACATTGTCAATCATTTCAGCTGCTACCCTTTTTGAAATGTAAATATGTTTAAGCAGTCTCATGTAAGTTTTGCTTCAAGGAATATCTTCTCACCATGCAAACTCAGTATTTCAAGGTTTCAGTCACCTTCTCCCACTGTGCAGTTGGCTATTATCTAATTATTTCATAACTTGCTGTGTCTTAATTGACTAACTGAAGAGTTAAGCTGTAATACCAAACTTCATTCCTTTGTGAGAAAAATGCATGTTCTCTCTCTATTATTCATATAGCTTTTTGTCTTTGTGGGGAATGATTTTCAGAAAAATTACTGTGGTGTTTTACTAAACTTTTTTTTGTAAACTTTCTGCAACTTACCACTAGTCCAGCTAGTCCAGTAAGGGAGTTATATCATTCTTATGTGAATGCCAAAATCCAAAATTAAGTTTCCAAGATCACTCTACAATTCATAGTGTCTGTAAGTGTATCAAAATGGCATATTTGGAAGAATGGGCACAAATTACGCATGCTGTTGCAAACTAATAGATGCTGTTTAGTGAACAGGGTCCATGAAAATTAAAGACCAGACTGTTATATTCTTAGAAACTATTGTTTCTTACTGAACAGAAAGGGTTTATTCATAATAAATTACTGCTTAGTATAGTCTCATGGTGGCAATCTAATTAATGCACATGTAGTCCTTTCACTTGCTTCCTATTGGGACAAACAATAAAAAAATATTTTATACAAATATTAGCTCTGTCAAAGATTCATGGGAAGCTTTATTATAAATGTGCAGTTCAAGACATTCAGTAATAACTACTATCACTATTAATATTGATCAGCTACTATGTTGATCAGCCTCGCTCTTAATAATATATTTTTTTTGAATTGTGAAAAAAGGCAAAGAAAAGTCTCACAAAGAAAGGGAAACCAATGTATGTTAGCTCTGTAAATATTTTACAAGAGGGCAATAATATCCAAAGGCTAAGAATGTTTGATACTGTCCTTAATAATGTGCAACTTATTGCACAGAAGAAGAGAACAAAAGTGTTAAAGTATAAAAACTATTAATTTGATGTTATTCAAAATCTCACTTGGGTAACCTTAGATGCTTTAATAGTGCTATGGGGTATTCACTCTTCAGTGATACCTCCAGGAGGATAACGTGAAGAGCGTAGTAAGTCTGACCAAAGTCCATCAAGTCTGGTATCTTGTCTATGTCACTTCCAGATGCCAAGAAAAACTGTAGGAAGATTATAAGCTTACTTTCCAAGACATACCTTCTTTCTTCTAGGTATGTGCACCTGGGAGTCTTCCTTAGCCAGAGGTGGCTTTCCTTTTCATAGAATCATAGAATAATTTGGGTTGGAAGGAACCTTTAAAGGTTATCTAGTCCAACCCCCCTGCAATGAGCAGGGACGTCTTCAACTAGATCTGGTTGCTCAGACCCCCATCCAACCTGAACTTGAATGTTTCCACAGATGGTGCATCTACCAATTCTCCGTGCAACTTGTTCCAATGTTTCACCACCCTCAGCATAAAAACAATTCTTCCTCATACCTAGTCTAAATTTACTCTCTTTTAGCTTAAAATCATTACCCCTTGTCCTATCTCAACAGGCCCTGCTAAAAAGTTTGTCTCCACCTTTCCTGTAGGCCCCCTTTAAGTACCGAAAGGCCACAATAAGGTCTCCCCAGAGCCTTCGCTGCTCCAGGCTGAACAACCCCAACTCTCTCAACCTGTCCTCACAGGAGAGGTGCTCCAGCCCTCTGACCATTTCTGTGGCGCTCCTCTGGACCCGCTTCAACAGGTCCATGTCTTTCCTGTGCTGAGGGCTCCAGAGCTGGAGGCAGTACTCCAGGTGGGGTCTCATGAGAGCAGAGTAGAGGGTTCCCTGGTTCAAAAAGGACAGGGAACTGCTGGAGAGGGTCCAGCAAAGGGCTGCAAAGATGATTAGGGGATTGGAGCATGTCTCTTACCAGGAAAGGCTGAGGGACTTGGGTCTTTTTAGTCTAGAGAAAAGAAGACTGAGTGGGGATTTTATCAATACTTATAAATACTTAAATGGAGGGTGCCAGATAGATGGGAATAGTCTTTTTTTCAGTGGTGTCCAGTGATAGAACAAGAATTAACAGGCACAAACTTGAACACAGGAAGTTCCATCTTAACATGAGGAGGAACTTCTTTCCTTTGAGGGTGGCAGAGCACTGGAACAGGCTGCCCAGAGAGGTTGTGGAGTCTCCCACTCTGGAGACATTCAAAACCTGCCTGGATGCTGTCCTGTGCAACCTGCTGTAGGTGTCCCTGCTGTGGCAGGGGGGTTGGACTAGATGATCTCCAGAGGTCCCTTCCAACCCTGACCATTCTGTGATTCTGTGACTGCGAGCACACGTTGTCAGCTCATGTCCAGCTTTTCATCCACCAGTACCCCCAAGTCCTTCTCAGCAGGGCTGCTCTCAATCCCTTCATCCCCCAGCTTATATTGGTACTGGCGGTTGCCCCGACCCCGGTGCAGGATCCTGCACTTGGCCCTGTTGCACCTTGTGAGGTTCACACAGGCCCACTTCTCGAGCTTGTCCAGTTCCCTGTGGATGGTGTCCCATCCCTCAGGGGTGTCAACTGAACCACTCAGCTTGGTGTTGTCTGCAAACTTGCTGAGGGTCCACTTGATCCCACTATGTCATTAGTGAAGATACTGAACAGTACTGGTCCCAATATGGACCCCTGAGAGACACCACTTGTCACTGATCTCCATCTGGATACTGGCCACCACCCACTGGATGCAACTTTTAAAATGCTCTATTACTAATTTCTCTTTTGATACAGTCTAATTGCTTTCTTGTTGAAATGAATCCCACTGTTTAGTTATGCGCCAGGTGAAAATATATCTCCTTTTGTTTTGAACTTGTCAGCAGAAGGAGTTTTGAATAATGGAAACAGAGGAAAGAAAATCAGAACAGAAGAATGCTTTTTCTTACCCTTTTGGTGCTGTGGACCTGTCCCACTTTCCCTCTAAGCAGTCTCTTTTGCAGGCTAAAAAATTTGAGTCTGTATCATCTCTCTGTATGGAAGTTATTTCTTAACTTCATTCATCCTTATAGTTCTTATCTACACCTTTTCTGATAAGATTGTGGGGTTGAATTTGCATGCAGAACTCAGATTAGACCAGTGAGCATACGTAGGGCTTAATGATACTTTGTTTGTTTCCCCTAACTTTGGTAATTTTAAACATTCTGTTCACTTTTTTTTGACAACTATAATACTTTTAAACATTCTTTTCACTTTTTTGAGTCCAACAGTTTTATGAACACATTACTTTGACATTCCATCTACTCCACGATGGTTGTCCTGAGCTCTAATAGGTAGTTTAGAGCCCATTGCTATGTGTGGAAAATTGGCCTTTGCTCGGGCATGGCATTACCGTACCTGTGTCAACATGGAATTTTTCAGTATTACAAAGTCTTTCTGCAGTCTTCACATAGCCCTTCTGTAAAGCAAAGCAAATGAAACGACAGCTGAAATGCAATAGCTATTGCATCCATCATGCAACTAAACAGCCAAAGAATCTGGAAAAAGGTTTAAGAAATATAGTAAATAGACCTTTTCCTTGCACTGTCTTTGATTACTAATGACGTATACAGTGTTTTGCCTTAGAAGCACAGAAATATTAAAGTAATTAATAAAGTATCATTAAGAAGATGAGATTCAAGAGTAAATAATAGAATATCTTCACAGAATTGGTATTTGAAAACTGAAGAAAGGATGGAAGGAGAGAAGAAAGGAAGAGGGAAGGAAGAAAGGTGGATGGTAGAATCAGCATATGTGTTGGAAATTCAACTAGTGTTATGGTTGATGTGATGTGATGTAGCTAGTGAAGACATATCGGCTTATATCAACCAAAAATCCACAAAGTGTGACACAGAGATAGTTGGTTTGAAGAGGAAAATGCTGAGATAAATCAAAGCTATTTAATAATATGCCTGTTTTGTTGATGACATGTTCTTTTAGAAATGACACCAAGAGGAGATTTGGGAAGTGCATGTGGGGGTGTCTTGTGTTCTCCAAGTGCTGTGATTGTAATGTGGCTATACTTTTATACACGACCTTTGATGTTCTCTTTCCTGGCTCTAGTTGTTTTAATAGCCAACAGAATCAACACTTTATAAATGCAAACATGGAAAAATACCTGTTATATCAAATGGCAAGAATCACAAACAATATATGCTTACATTTTTAATAATTTTATTTATAATAAATGTGGTTGTTCATCACCAAATTGTGATTATGAACTGCAGAAGGCAGTGAACCTTACATTTATTTTCCAAGTATGCTAACACTTCAGATTTTTCTGTGACATTGTAAGAACATCGTTTGTATGGACTGGATGACTCCAGCTGACAACCATACTGTGAATTATACAGCTTCTTCAAGTATAGGTTACGATGACACAAAAAAGGTATTATAGTTACTGTGTTTTAGCTGAAGCATGAAACAGCATTTGGCTGTTTGTCCAGCAACTGACTGTAGAAAATTTAATTTTATTTCTGCCACAAAACCCATATGTTTAGTGTTTTCTATATATATACAATTACATTCCACCCTGAATAAGAAAAAGTCGTAGATAGCAGGGTAAACTGGGAGTCAGGTGTGCTAAGGTGTGCTAGAGGTGAGTGCTTTCAGAGTTTCAAGAGTAAATCATGCAGCTGTAGTCTAATAACTAGTACGAAGTGGATTGAATTAATAATTTATAGTTGGTTGTATAAAAAATGTGGTGTTGGCAAGGTTTTTTAATCATAGGGACAAGAATAATTTTAGTCTAGCTAAAGCTTGTTTTATTGTAACTGCTAATTGACTAGTCACCTTGACTAAAATAAACACCTATTTTTTCAAAGGCGTTTTTTTCGCTACTGTTCTTTCTGTCTTTTTATGTTTTGTAACAGAAATGGGGCTGTCAGATGAGATGTAAGACAGCATGACATAATGCAGTCTGATGTAACATGAGTGAAAGCTAACATTTTGCAGTCTTATCCTGCTCTTATTGATGGCCATGAGCAGTCTCCCAAAGGCATGTCCACTTCTACTAAGCCATGCCAATCGTTTCCCTCTTAGATTTTGTCTCCTTCTGGAAGCAAGCCAGATATGTAATGAATCTGAGCCTGTATGTATGGTGTTGATCCTTCCCTCACAGTAGTGTATAGAATGCTCTTCATTCACTTCAATGGGAGTACGATCACACTCCTGGACACTTCAACAGTCAGATATATTGTGTTATTGTTCAGAAAGGTTAGGATTTCAGGATCAATCCCTTCCACAGCCATCACCCCCATACTGCAGCTATTTTAAAGACAGTTAGGTACCTTAATTATCAAAAATAGCAAAGCTTTTCTTTTAGGCCTAGAGAAAGAAGAGGCAATGTTGTATTTTTACTTTGCCCAGAAAATTATTGGCATTAGAATACTTATGGAGGAAGAGCCATAAGAATAACTCCTGTGAGTGGTAAATTAAAAATGTCATAGAGGAACCCATCTCCATGTCATTTTGTGGAAGCAGTGACTATGAATATCAGAATAGCTCGCAGGTCCGAGGGCAGTTCTGCACCACAGACCTGGCACTGACATGGCAGATCAGCCTACATTTCACCCACTCTGGCACAACCAGCTTTAGCAGTGCCAACATGAATAGCGTCTACTTGCTGTGCTTCTTCTGTCTCTCTGTTTCCTGTCAGTCACACGGGCTCCTGGGGATGAGTCAGTGATGCAGACGGCTTTTTCTTTTGTACAGTATTTCATGTAAAATGAACATAACAGGATATTGCTTGTAATATTCCCGCAAAGGGTAGATCTCTTCTATCTGTTTCAAATATGCCTTAATCACAGATTAAAAATCCCTTCGAGCAATCCAGTTCAGAGCTAGTCCCTGAGATAGTGCTTGCGTGTTGTAACGTACAGGCAGTAAGTGAGGGCAGGGGCCAGATGAAAAGGCCTGAAGGAGCCTTAGTCAGTTTCTGGAATTTCATGTGCTTCATCTCACTTAAATTGGGTGATTTTTCAATTTGGTATTTCAAAAACACATCCACCATAATTCTACAAGAAACAATTTTGTAGTATAGGCAAACCAGCTCTGAGAAGTACAGTATCTCATGAAGTGCTGCATTGTTAGGAGAAAAAATTTCTTTAAATATTTAATACCATAAATATCCTTTTGCATACTTTACAGTTCCAATTTGTACTGTCATCTAAGTTTCTTAATTTATTTAAATTCAATTCATTGTTTAAACTTTTATTTCTGTAACCTGAACCATGCACATGGGCTGAATGTGTTTAATTAGTAAACAGATACACTTTATACACTATTTGGAAAGTATTATTCTAATCAGCTGTACTTTAAAGCAAATTTTAATTGCATTTTTTCATAACTTTACATGCCGTTATTTACAAATCTAAATAATTGCTTGAGATATGCACAATGGAAAACATAAAACTGAAGCCTTGTATTTAGTATGGGAGAAATAAAACTTGATCTTGTGTAGATACAGAGAAAGATCTTATTCCTTAGTCATTTACTCCAGTATGAACTGGGGGCACCAAATCAGACTGGCAGCATTTTGGCAGCATTTGAATCAGTGTAGATAAGGCCAAAGGATTTGAGACAATGCTGAATCACACCTATAGTTACTCACACAATTGTGTTTGTTATTGATTCTACAAGGTGCTGGTTAACTACTCCATTCTGAATATTGCTGTGCATAAATGTCAGATACTGACACCATGACTCAGTCACAGGAGCTGCATCACCCTCCATTCCATCCCATTGCCCCATCAAAATCAGTAATTACTTTAATCCTGTGCAAACAAATCAGTAAGATACAAAACATAAGGTACTAGATTTCCTGTGGTTAAGATTATTAGAACACATCATTTCAGTTCCAGTCATGAATGTCTCAGGCAGCTGTACTTTGAATTTGTAATCTCCAGGGAATATGTGTCTGTTGCATCATTCCCACCCTGGTAATGTTAATGCATGTCATATGTTGTGTATGTTTTGCGTGTGTAAATTTATTAACATCAAAAGTGCAATGAAATTCATAGTTTACACGTGCACATGATGTCATTCTACCTGTATTTTGATTCTATTTAGCTTTGCTAATACTGTAATATTGTTTGCTCTGTTATATTGTTAATTTTTCATAGGATAATTCTTTCGTACATGTGCATTGAATAGGATGGTAGTGCTCATATTCTGATTTATATAAAATACAAATCTAAATAGGAAGCACAATTATGTGTATGGAAATAATATACCTGTCAAGAGGAATCTTTCATGATTTCTTGCAGTAGATCCATAAAATATTTTTTTTTTAATGTGAAAGCTAAAATTCTTCCTGCAAAATGCATTTGTATTAAAAAAGGTGATTGTTTTAACACTAAAATCTAATGTAACGTCATCTGATCTTTCTAAATTCAATTCTAAAAATAACTCTTCCATCTCTGATAATGAAACTTCTCTAATGACTTCTGAAGAATTTATTGCCACTCATTCTATTTCCTCGAGTTGTAACTTAGCAATCTAATTTGGAAGATAGTATTTTTCCTTCTCAGTTGATGTCAGTTGACTCTGTACAGTTAATTAAAGTACACTGAACTAAAAAGTTCTGTTTTAAATGCAAAGAAAGCATGAATTAAAGTAGCAGAGATTAAAAAAATTGAAACCTTTTCTGGACTGATTCTGTGGTCACACAGACAAAAAATGCTGGAAAGGCTGCTGGATAACAGAAGTGATGCACAAAGTAGTAACTGTCAGGGAAGAAAAGGTAGTTAAAGTAGATGATGATCATGGAGCAGTTACAATGAGACAAATGGATTTTTCCCAGTTTTCAGAACTGGTCTTTTTGACAATATGCTTTTTTAGTAGCAGTATAAAACCAAACAGCTTGAACTGTGTTACACTCCTCAGCCTCATGATATAGGCATCCAGTGACAAAGACGGTAATAAAAAAACCTGCTGTAAGATCCTGATATGCGAGCAAGGCTGTCAGTGAAGTGGTCTGGGAGAGTGGCATCAATAAAAAATGAAAGTCAAAGTGACAATACTGAAGTGATCAGATTTGGTCCAGACAGTTACCTGTATGTTGCAGGAGTCTGGCAGAAGGGAAATAAAGAAGTCCTTAGAGTAGCTTGACTACATTCGAGTTGCTCCTGTTCCAGTGAAGCTCAGAAGAGAATTTGAATTGTTGTCTCAGTATTTCACAAACAATGAAATCAGCATTTTCCTTTTATATACCTGGGCTATACCATACTCTCTCATTCTACTAGTTGTTGCTAAGCAACTGTAACAGTAACAGTGATGTTTACCTAAAGCCTCAATTTATTTTACTTTATTTTAGAAAAGTAAACAAATAAAATCCACCCTGTCTTCAGTGATCTCCATCTGCAGAATGAGTTTGCATCTATGAAGAACAGTCTTGTTTTAAAGGGCACTAAAACTGTCTTTAGCTCAGCATTTTACTGTATAGGATCTTACCCTCTCTAAAGGAACTTTTTTCAACATCACCTCCTACATATTTCAAATCTGGTACACAACTTGCATTCTTTTCCTCTCTTCTTAATGCATTTTCTTTCCTTCATTTTGATGAATCTTAAAAATAATTGGCGTAAATGCAAACGAAGAACAAAGAGAATTTGGA
The DNA here is from genome assembly GCA_017639485.1 of Pluvialis apricaria. NCBI lineage: Eukaryota > Metazoa > Chordata > Aves > Charadriiformes > Charadriidae > Pluvialis > Pluvialis apricaria. The sequence goes on from CM030009.1 coordinate 104,587,581, forward strand.
GAACTTTGCTTTATTGGGCTAACATCATTACTTTTGAAAGAAAGGGAAAAAAACAACTTCATGTAATCTAGTTGCTTTTAACTAAGAATTTACTGCTTTCTCAGAAGGAAGGACTGTCAAGCTGTAGCCTTGAGAGAGCAATTATGGTATTATTTTTTTTTGTCTCTACTAGCCAGTGGCACTGAATTGATAGTGTTGTAGGCTGGATTTTTAAAAAAGCATTAAAAGCCCTTTAAAAAAAAAAATGTTTTGCTGCAGAGAAACATATTTTGCTGCATTTTATTTCCCCATTAACTTGTGTGAATACTGATTTATTGGTCTTTTTGGACATTCCAGTATTGAAAAGGGAACGTGAAATATCTTTTTCTCAATTTGTAATGGCAACGTAATCTGGCTGATGTATAATACGCGTTTCAGCATTGAAAACTTCATTAAAATAAAGAAAAAACTTCCACATACCAGCAATTAAGATGTTTTGCTCTGGTACACAGCAAAGCTACCATTACGGCAGGATTTGTTTCGGAACTTCTTGCTGAATAGTAATATTAATCTTTAACCTTCAGGATGATTTAATTTCACTTGGGTGTTGGATAAAAGCTTAAATATACATAGGAAATTGCACACAAAGCTATTGCCTGACTCTCAGAGTAGTAATCTGAGACTGAAAATTTTACACTAGCTTTTCTGTTTCATCAACACAATCAATGAATATATATCCTGTGCCTAGAAGTAAGGTCTGAATTTAAAATGTTTTATAGACTGATGAATTTGCAGTCACTTTGCGAATGTCTGCATCAGAATTTAAGGTTATTACATGCATTCTAGCATTTACCAACTGTTCGCCTCATGTGAGATGGACCTAGTGAAGGTTATAGACTGGTAACAGACAAAAATTGCAGGGTTTGAATGGATCTGTATTTAAACGAAATCAATCTAAATTTTGCAATTTAGCTGCCATTTTTTCTCTATTCTTAGCTTTAGCTGTCAAGCTACAGAATATTTAACGATTTAGGGGCAATTGATTTTGTTAGGAAGGGTTAAATCTGACAGCTGACAGATGTGAGGCTGCTCCATCTCCGTGCCCCAGACGCAGGCAGTGGAAAGGCTAAACTGGTGACACAGGTTAACACAGGAGGTGGACACACTTAGCACTCATATGAACTCAGGCGGCACCAATGGCCTCATTCTGTTTCCCATCTCAGGCTGAGCAGGACAGAGATCCATACACACGCATACACGCAGAGAAGACCAGGACTCCCCTGGTCCCCAGTAGCCACTCAACTGTGGTCTCATCTTTGGAGAAAACCTCCTGGCTCCCCATCCACATCACCTGCTCACTGGCTTGTCCAGCCGGACCATCTCCAGCACTTGCACACTAACTCACACACCCACACTGGCTCCCTGTGCTGCACCACAGACATGGGCTCTGGCCCTGGTCCCACCCAGGGCTGGCACTTGCTGGCACTCACTGGGGTCTCCCCGGTCACTGGCACCCATATGCACATTCCTTCTGGCCCTCAGTCCAGCCCAGCTGGCAGCACCCTGGCCTGTACTTGCCCCAGGCTGGCATCTCCACCCATGGCCCCTATAGCCGCTGTGGGGGCACGGACAGATAGTCCACTATTTACACACAACCAGCTCTGTTTGTCCCCTCGCCCCTCTGTTTTCCCACAGTTGCTCCTCCCCAAATCATCTAAATCCATCCCCTTCCCCACCTCCGGTTCCTCCCCTAACCATCCCATAATATATCTTCTACCATCCCAAAACACTCTTCCCCAGCACCCCATAATGTCCCACACCTCAGGCAACAACCCCATCATTCCCGAAGTGGATCTGGATCTGCTCCTCTTGGCCCATCATGGTGGAAGTCATATCTGGGCACTGGGCTGAGGCTTTCTTGGGACAGCCCTGGGGGGCTCTGGACAAGGGCCTCCCTTCCTCTGAGTCCTTCCTTCGGGTTCCCACGTGCCCTGGGACCCTGTGCTCCTCCAGGTGCATGGAGATGGGCCTGCGGTGGGCTGATGGCTCCTGCCATGGGCCTGGGAGGAGCTGGGGCAGGGTGGTGCTTGGGCTTCTCCCTCTGCCATTGTCTCTCTGTGCTCCTTTGTGAGTGCACAGCTTGGCTTTTTATCATATAAATTAACAGGTTGTTATTAATTATTTCAGATCAAATAAGTTTAAAAAAATTTCTCACTACCACTCTTGAAATGAACTGCTTTTTCCAGGTCTTGCAAAAACATAACGTCATAAGTAAACTGACACTGTTCTCATTTCACGTTGGGCTGGGACTGTCTTGAATATGTTTAAATATCTGTAGTATTGAAGCTTTGCGGCGCCAGTTCTCCCTGACATTGAAAGGCAACGGTGGGCACAGCAAGCAGACTGGTGCGGCACAGGCGGCCGCTTCCTGAGATCTTTGTGCTGCCGCTGCTGGCCGGGGCATACTTCAGTTTTGCCAGTGAAGATGATGGCTTGCAGTTGTGAATAAATCTTCAGTGATACCTAAATTGAAAAGAACGTGGTACTTTCTGATTTGGTTAATTCCTTAGAAAGTGCCTTTTAATGGTGCTGTGAGGTTTACGTAGTAATTGATTTTTAAAGGACATTTGAAGTAGCCAAATGCTGTTTAAAACAATCCTCAGAAAATAGTGCCTTTGCGTCTCTGGCCATTTGACATTTCTGTTCTTGATTAAATGTTAATTTAGGAAATCAAAATTTTACTGGGTAGTAGCTTTGTCAGAAGATAGCTTCAGGATATACTAGTGAGGAAGAAGCGATACAGGTCTGGTGCAGAGCACGGCCAGTCGGTGGCAGGGGCTGGCGGGGGGCTGCAGGCCTCCGCAGAGGTGGGAAGTGCCACGAGCTTTCAGGGGACATCTATGAAGGTAGCATATTACAGTGCAAAAGAAAAGCAAAAGGGGCGGTTATAACTAGGTGTGCAACCACCTGCTTATGTCTTACAGCTATCTGCTGCTACACCATCTCAACTGATGGCAACAACAATTCAAATCTGTTGTAGTACAAGAGGAAATCTTTTTTGTTCTACGCATCTTTGCACTATCAGGAAGATTTGGTTTTAACCTGTATTGTTAAAAGTCATATTTGCAAAACTGTTGCTGTCATGAGCTTTGCTGCTCAAATTCATTTAAGTTGGGGCTAATACTTACTGCAATATCAAAGTTCCTGCAAGTGTGCATGTACATGAGTTAGAGGAGTCATAATTGCAAGCGTGAGGTGCTCTGGGGGCCTGAGAGATGTGCGTTTGAATTTTCTGTGCAGGAGAGAGAATTTAAAATCTGCGAGGGCTCTAACCATCAGCTTTTATAATTAAGGCCTCACAAATAAGGATAAAAGAGAGATGATGGTGTCAGGGATTTATCCTGTTATATATGCAAAGAAAGTGATTAATGCTGTTTTTCGCAGACTTACAGAGGCAGCTAATGCCAAGGCAAGGTAGGTGAAGGCATGTGTTTCAGTGAGATCCCAGTAAGATTTAGGGGCTGCTGGGCCCTCTCTGAAGGCTTTCCTGGAAATAAAACATTAGTGTCCAAGAGCATTGCAGGCCAATATTGTAAAACTGAAAATTATTTTTCTTTTGAACACAGCTGGAGCAAGTAGCCTGCAAGACAGCCTTGCTGGGCCAATAGGTACTCAGAATATACAGGGAAGATTAAAGAAGACAGCAAAACTTATATGTGTTTTGTTATTCCCATGCCTGAACTGTTCTTTGTGGAAAATTGCATCTATTTAAAGCTGAAAAACTGATAGAACACGTTATGGAACAAACAGACAAAAAAACAGCAATGTCACAAGCACCCTGTGTTATCTAGAGTTTAAAAGACAGTCAAGGAAAAAAATTGCTGCACTGCTAATGTACTCTCTAGCTTCAATTCACTTGAGATGCCCATATTTAAAAGGGATCGAGGGTAGTTAAGGAATTAAAAACTGGAACACCTGAAACTTGTGTTAGGAAACTATATTAAAGAGAATTGATTGACAATATGATATATATGATATATTGAAGAAGAATCAAGGTTTTATTTTAAAGCTGTATGCTTTTCAAACCTGTTTGAGTTCTCTGAATGAGTCAGCCTGAATATGGATAAAGGTGATCAGAATTTCCAAAAGACATTTTCAATGTCTTTGAAAGGCTCCCCAGTTAAGACTGTAAAGGAAGCAAATCAGGCAAGAAAGTCTGTACATTGCTAAAAAGTTGGCTAAAAGTTGTGCCTCAAAGACAGGAGAAAATGGTCAGTTTTTACAACGGAAGGAGTCACTGTGGCATTGCAGAGAGGTCTGTGCTGGCATCTGTGTTGTTCAGTACACTCATAAATGATCTGCAAAAGGGGGTAAGCCGTGAAGTGACCGTGATGATTGGAAGTTATTAGTTAATGAAGTTGAGGACCAATTGCGAAGCATTCCAAAAAAGGCCTTATGCGACCAAGTAAGGGGACATTGAAATAGTTGTTGAAATTCAGAGTACATGAGTGTAATGTGATGCACATAGTTATAAACTATAGGAAAACTAGAGAGGAAAAAACCATAATAAATCCTAATTTTCCATGTAAAATGACAGGCTCTAGCCTCACTGTAATTCTGGAGGAAAGGAATCTTGGTTATAATACATAGTCCTATGAAAATGTCAAGGTACTGCTTACCTTAGCAAAAGAACAGATCAAATTAGTAGGAGAACAGAAAAGGAATTAAAAATATCACTGTGTAAATGATGTGTATACATTTTCAATATTACAAGAATTTCTGGTATCCCTATCTAATGAAGTGTATAACAAAGCTGCAAAAGATTCAGAGAAAGGGGATAAAATGGCTTTAGTACAAAGAACAGCTGTATAAAGTAGAACTTTTGAACTTGGAAAAAAAAAAGAAGCTGGGACGTGATAAAGGTCAATAAGATGGTAAGCAGCATAGAAAGCATCAATAAGAATCATCTGTATGTTTGCTTTTCATACAAAACCTTCGTGGGGCATCAAATGAACCTAACAGATGGTAGCTGCTGAACAAACACACAGAAGGGTTTTTCATGTTTTAGGATTCCCTCCACAATATGTTAAAGATCTAGAAGTTAGTATAGACTCAGAGGATGACTGGATGAGTTCATGGAAAAGAAATCTATGAAGGGCTATTAAAAAGAAAGATGAGGCTAGTGGAATGCGTGCCTTTTAAGAAATCCCTGTGATGCAGATCTTGAAGGGAAGGGGAGTTTTCTGGCAAAGTCCTTCCCAGGTACCTCCTTTGGCTTTCTGTTGGAGAAAAGATACTGAGCTGAATAAGTCTTTGATCTGGCTAAACACAGCTGTTCTTACTTACTTGCTAATTAAACTTACTAATAAAACTGTAACTCGTATTAGAATCAACTTTAAGGAACGAGAGCACTACAATCTTGCTAGACATCTCTTCTCAGCCTCACTACTAGTTGCTGTGTTCCTCTAACTGCAGAATGGAAGATGCTACTTGCAGTCACAACAAGAATAAATGTTACTTCATTTTCATTATTGTGACTGTTCAAAATATCTTTAGCATCACTGAATTTGCTACAGTTAGTTTTGGTGCATTTTATAGTTTGCTTGTTCAAAATACATATATCTTGCAAAAAATGCTTCCTATATAACTATGTATATGTATGTATATATATACACATCTGTATATATGTATAAATATATCAGTCTTCCACAGAATACCTTCTGAAGTACAAGAAGAGGAGTAGTTGTCCTTTTGCTTGTTCCTTGTAGAAGCATTTGAAACTTGAAAAAAATCACTAAATCTGTCCTTTGCAAATTCAAATTATTAGATACTGGTAAATGGAGGTGGGGGAGTGGGATGATAAACGTAGTCATGATAAATATAAAGGTCAAGGAAAATAAAAGTCCAATTTTTAGAAAGTATTTTCATGGAATCATAGAATACCAGGTTGGAAGGGACCCAAGGTCCAAACTTTCTTGGCAAAAGCATGGTCTAGACAAGATGACCCAGCACCCCATCCAGCTGAATCTTAAAAGTGTCCCATGATGGGCAATTCACCACCTCTCCGAGAGATTATTCCAATGGCTGATTGTTCTCGTTGTGAAAAAATTTTCTCTTGTGTCCAGTTGGAATCTCCCCAGGAGTAGCTTGTACCCATTAACCCTCATCTTTTCCATGTAACTCCTTGTAAAAGGAGAGTCTCCATCTTCTTTGTAGTCAACCTTTGAATACTGGAACATGGTGATAAGGTCTTCTCTAAGCCTTCTTTTCTCAAGGCTGTTTTGTAGGTTTGTATTTTGTGAGGTTTATTCAAAATCTTCTGGCAAAGCAGTACTTAAATTCTACTGATTCTTAGTGATTCTACCACCCACCTGACCTCAATGTTTAAGAGAAAATTGGAGTTTTTTATGTTTTCTTGCTGAGCACTCACTTCAGGGTTGCAACTGAGAAATGTTGAGCCTGAGGATGTGCAAATAAGGCTGGTACAGGATACGCAAAGAACCTGTCTAAGATAAAGTAAGGCTGAAATCAATGTAAATAATTTTCACCTACAAGCCAAGAGCATCAGTTTTCTTAAATTACACTTTTTATAACATAAAATTAAAATAGCTGTCCTGAAATATCTTCTTACAGACAACATATGACAGAAAATTAATGCTAACAGCATATTTTATATTCATATAAGCAACGATGTGGTGTCATACTAATAAAATTTTGGCAGTCTAATACACCTTTAATATTAAAATAATTCAGTGTACTGATATTGTACTCAATCAATGACTGCATGTCTTTTGAAAAATGGCAACATTTGTTTTTTTATTTGACACAAGGGCCAGAGTTAAAGTGAATTGTATGGTTAGATATTCATTTAGGGTGTATTCAGCTGTATTCAGCCTACATTCTCTTCTCTGCTTACATTTAGTGCAGCAGAACTACTCTGCTGATATTAATTTTCTTTTAATATATTCTTGTCGGCATGTTCAGTTTATTTACTTGTTCTTACTTGTTTCTGAATTGCCTGGACTTTGTTGACACTTTTTGCTGTTAAGGCACCCATAAGAGACAAAGTATTCTTAATTAATCTCATTGGTGTCCTCTTCCTGGTCTGTGGTGTCTCTGCAGTAAGAAACTGCATTTTTGTGGGATATTGCATTGCCAACTCCTATCTAATTTGCTGCCACCTATCACCCATAAGTCTCTTCATTTCTGCTTTCCAAGTATATCCTCCTACTTATCTCTCTGAAGTGATTTGATGCTGAGTTTACTCCTTGGCAGAGGTGTAACATTTGACAGTTCTGAAGGTTTTAGACTCACATATATTGACAAAATAGGTATTATTCAGATAGCAGCTGATCCCTTTTCCCCAATATTGCTCTGTTAACATACGTCATGTCTTAACCAGGCAGGGATGGACCTAGAAGGATGTCAGTTTTCTGGGCCTGCACAGCTCTTAAGTCTCTTTGAGTATTACTTAGCTGAGAAGAGAGATCCTCTTTGCAATTGTCAGTGTGCAGCAATGAGATTGCTAGGAGTTACCTGTGTATTAAATTTCTTCTAGGGTCTTTATTGGGGTTTTTACTGAACACTAAGTAAAAAAGTATGTGTTTATATATATGCACATAAAATTAAGAGCAAACCTAAATAGCATGTAGTAATCTTTTTCCAGTAATCATTTTCCTTTACGGTTCTCTTTTTCCTCGTGTTTGTTGGGTACAAAGGGAATAGGCAGCATGTTTATGAATAGTTTCAGAACTGGAGGGATATATATACAGGAAGGCAAAAGTAAACTGGAGAAAGAAAGGGCTATGGATGGTAAGAAATGCTTAAGGTAAACTGGGGTAAAGTGTTGGCTGCCTTATTAACATGTTAACATATTGTATTTACATACGCAATTACATACGGTGTATTATGTTCTTTATACACCAGAATTACAAATTTCTGCTCCTAAAAGGTGGTTCTGTGTTTGATAGGTTTTAGATAAATTGCAAACTTGCACTTGATAGCTCTCCTCTTTCAAAGCAGCCCTTTCACACTGAGTGGTAGGAAAGCTGCCATGCAGCACGGCTTGCAGGGGGTGCTTGATGTACACAAACCAATTTCTGGATGTTCGTGACATGAAGTAGCTCATTAGAGTATTAGTGTGGTGGGCTGTATCTACAATTTTCATTTTCTGTCTTCAGACTTTATTTCTGTAGTAATTAAATTATTTTAAATTGCTTGTGACATTTGTATAACATTTCCCCTGTGGTTGTAGGAAGAGGAATACAATGCAAAGCGCCTGCAAGAATGCTGACAAGTTCCAGTGAACAGTCCATAGCTGAAACATTCATGCTAAGTTCATGGTGTAATAGGTTCCTTCTTCAGGAATGTTTAATAATAGCAATGTGAATCAACTGGTAGATAGATATATGAGAGAAGATTTTTACTTTAAAGGCCTCCTGAATCCCCATAGCCTTTTTATCTATTCATTAGACTTTTGTTATATTTGAAATTTAGTAGAAAATGATTACTTATTAGTTCTTTAGTTTTAGTGGCAAATCCCTTTTATTAAATCCATTTTATTAAGATTTAGAAACCTCCCACAAGCATTTGACAGCACTTTTCTGAAAGATTCAGTCTCAGAGACCTACTGCTGGGAAGTTAAAAATAAAATTGCAGCCTGAGATACTTTTCTGGTTTAGATATAACAATAAAATTCTGGGATTATGCTTGTTCTGAAGTGCTTAAAATGCATGTAATAATCCAAGCATTACAGTGCACAGAATGTCCTTAAACTTTTGTCTGTTCAAATATTTCATTAACGCTTCTCTCCAGCTCTAAGCCAGTCCAACTATTGTGTGTGGGATTAACAAAATCAAGTACGAAATTAGCAAGAGTGTGCACTGTAAGTCAAGGTTTCTTGCTGAGGACTTCCTATTAATGAGCTACCATACTCTCACAAGGTCTGTAGGATGTACAAAAGAGACACAAATGCCTGCTGAGTAAACCGTTAGTGTTATTTTTTAAGAATCCTTAAAAGAATTTTAACACTTTCCTGATCAAAATACACATGGCACTAAAAATGTTATACCACAGAAATTTTGCTGTGTTTTCAAAGTATAAAAATCTTAAAGTTGCTTGCAACAGAATGCATAATAAATATGTGTGTACATTTTGCTCTCTGGGTTGAAAGTATGTTTCAGAATAGCAGAAACTCTTATACTTTAGTATTTATGTAAATACTTTGTAAATGGCATTCACCAAAAAGCCCTGAACACTCTCTGGCATTAAAACTGTCAGTCTGTTGAATTTATGGCATCGAGGCTAATGATTAAATTACACATTTGGATGAATAAATCATATATTGTTAATACTACATAACCTCAAATAATGATTCATTGCACAAAAAGTTGGTAGGTGTCTCAGAAAATCCAGCGATGGGGGTTTTGAATCCGGAGGGAAGAATGCTATAAATGTGATTTTATGTGATGTTAGTGATCTAGAAAAATATTATAAAATTAAGTTTACATATAGTTACTTATGTAAGAATACATACAGGGGAAGGGGAAAAACACCAAAACACATGATTTCCTTTCTTCTTTTTCAGGTCAGAACTGTGGAGGCTTAGTACAGGGACCAAATGGTACTATAGAAAGCCCTGGATTTCCTCATGGTTATCCAAATTATGCGAACTGCACATGGATCATTATCACAGGAGAACGTAACAGGATACAATTGTCATTTCATACTTTTGCGCTCGAGGAAGATTTTGATATTTTGTCAATTTATGATGGACAGCCACAACAAGGCAATTTAAAAGTGAGGTAAGGTACCTTTTTTTCTTTCTTCATTTCTTTCTGTCTCTCTCTTTACCTCTCTCTTTCTCTCTTGAACAGTCGTTCTGATGATATCTTACAACTACATTGTGTTTCCTTAGTTCTTCCCCAGCCAAGGGGAGAGCAGTGCCCCAAGATCTCATAGCAAAAGACATTAATCCAAGTTTCAGATCTTTATGGCCTTAGCTTCTGTGCCAGTAGTATCAGTCGTACTTAAAATTTGTACAGTTCAAGGTCAGTCTTGGTAAATGCCCTAAGCACAGGAGTATCCCACATAGCAGTAGTTTATTTTTATTTATCTGTACCCCAATGGAATCCAGATTTGGCCAAGGGACCCTTTCCTGAAAGCACCTGTCCCCAGTTTTTGAAAGAACTCTCACTGAGATCATGTTTTACTTTTCTACCATGCCTACAATATTTGAATCAGAGGATGGGTATGCTGCTTGTGCTAAGTGTCCCAGGGTCTCTCACCAAATGTGGCACGGAAGAAGTGGTGGGCGATACAGTAGTTTGTGAGAGGCACAATCTCACTAGTGAGTGTTAGGTAACCTCTGTAAAAGGCTTCAGGATTAAATCCCTCAGGTCACTGTTGCCTGCTTTGCAGATGAGTTTAGCTGTAAATTTTTTTACTTTGCCAAAATTGAAATTCCTCTCCATCTCTAAGTAAATACAATTATTAAGCAATTAGGGACCTTCAAAGGTCAGAAACTGGGATGTCATATATTCAGATACCACTGAGGTTACAAAGAGGCTTTATGGAAGCTTTTTGATCTTGAAGCTTTTCACAACTTCAGATTTTCGTGTGTTAATTTCATTGGTGTCTTGTTTTGGGTTCCTTGATCATTTGCTGGGTCTGGACTGTAGGGCTGGAAAGCAAGCATTGCTTTCAATGCTGCTCTGTCATTTTCTGTTCAAGCATGAGATTTATGAAGTACTGTAAAACACTGCTGTCTGCTCTGTTGTCTGATTACCCTTTTACATGCTGCTGATTTATATTATACTGCTAAAACAAATGTGGGAACATCACCAATTTGTTCCACATTTTAGTGGGTATCATCATGTATTTTTGACAAGAACAGTGTTCTGATTGATTGTTGACTCAGTTCAAAAAGTTTTGAAAACTGTGGAAGGTAGTACACAGCTACCGATGCTTGAGTTGCACAGTGTATGTGCTTCATTTACTGTACTTAATTGGCCTCTAGTACTTGTATCACCTTTCAACAGGGATTCATATTTCTTTTTCAGTTAAATGCTTTTGCCTGCTTGTTTTGAATGATTCAGTTAGTAGGAAATTGTTTCAAGGAAGAGCACCAACTGACGATCTGTGGTATGATAGAAATTCATAAGTATGATCTTGATCGCACCCAAGTGATTGTGATTGCCATGGATTTCAGTTAAAGAAGGATTTCATTTCCAACTTCCAACAGTGAAGCAGATTTTTTTTCTTTGCTTCTATTTGCCAATTAGTTACCTTCATAAATGGTATTATAAGGACAAAAGCATTAGTTGGCTTTGCAGCATGCAGAGGTTAAAAAAGCGGAATTTGAATGACAGGTTTCTATCGACATGTCTCATACCCTGTGACATACTCTTTGTTGCGCAAAGCATATTCGCAAGTGTACTTCTCTACAATTGCACATTTCAAGACAATTCCCTCAGCAGATATTGGAAAATTATAGTCTTGGTTTTTTAGCTGACAGCATGCAAATGCAAGAGAGCATCTTCGAACTTCTGCTTCAGGGTATGCTTTTTTATTTCATAGATAAAATTACTCTACTAGATTTTTGGGTAATTATATTTCTTTAGCCATCATGCAAAATCTGGAGGTTTTCCTTAAAAATAGCTGTGTAAGTATATAGCTCTCACAAGCTATAATAACTAAGTAATATTCATCCTATATTTTGTATAGTATTTTTCAGCTGCTAAAGCTAAATTGGATAAAACTGAGTAGTATGTTCAACTAGTTTCCTGTGCTGCCTGAAGGACCCTTTTGTACACTAAATGTGCACCAGGATACTTTAACTGCATATTGATTGCAAAACCTAAGGAGGTAGAAACATATATAAAATATATTGAAATGATAAGGGAAAGGAATAAATTGTTTTAAGCTGGCTTTGTAGAGGAAGAAGAGAGAAACAGGGAATTATAAGATGTATATGAACTTCTTCAGATAGTGCAATATTAAAGCATATACTGATTTAAAGGATAAATTATACACGGTAGCCATCATAGGTTATTGTAATCTATGTTATGAGGAGGTTGAGATGTAAGATAGAAACAGGAAGGACAATGTAAACAAAAGATAAGGCACTAAAAAGTGCTATTTTACATCTTCTTATTTTTCTAGACAAAACCCAACTAACATTCTGTCATTCTGCATAATTACTGAGATCTGTGATCCAAAATTGTCCTTAAAAAGATTGCTACAGATGCTTTATTTTCATCACTGCAAAGTTCATAGAACACAGAACAAGATTTGATATATGTGTGTGTATATATATAAAGAGGAAAAGTGAAGTTTTAAGTTTAATGCCACCTGTTATGACAATGCTTTGTAGGGTACTGTAGCCTTAATCGTAATAACAAACATAAAGATATTGAGTTTTACCATATATTGTAACCAAAACAGGTGTCTCAGTTCTACGCTATTGAAAAAAAATTTATCATGAAGCTCAAGTATTGCATTATCAGTTGATGGGGAAAGATTTCAAAATACAACCAAATTCTAATTAAGCTGCGAAAATAAGTAAAGTTTTTTTTTTTTACATTTTAAATTGTAAAGGACTTGCCATTTGTTATACGCAGTTAACCATCAGCATGCAGAATTCATATGGATGAAACTTGTTTCTCCACTCTTGTGGAGAAGAGATGCAGGTGTGGTGCACTGAGACAACAAAGTTATTACTCAGTTGTATTCCTTGCGGATTGTTGCATTCAGTACTTCAGTGTAGTTCAGGTGCTAGCAAATATTTATTTTGACTTATTTCTTTGTTCTATGCATCAGATATAATAGTAAATGGTAATATTTTTAAATAGAAATGAGAAATATGTTCACGGGACATAGAAAGTAGGGGCACATGCCAGTTCTAAAGAGGCTCAATGTATAGGCAGATGTGAACTGACAATATTGACCTATTGACTTATGTACTGCAGATAGATACATTACCTGTCATGAACAAGTGAATTCAAAACAGACATTTCAAGAGTTTATGGATTTCAAAAGTCATTTCAGGGCTGTTTGTACTACATACCTACCTTCCACAACTGAAAGCAGAAAATGCTCATTAATCTTAGCATAAGTTATGTTACAGTATGTTTACATGCAGAATTCCCAAACAGGGTTTTCATAGACAGGTGCAGGGAAACTGTAACAGGACTGGATAAAGAGAAGTGCCTGTATCAAAACCTCTGTTGCTGAAGAGGTGAGGTGGGGTGTAAGTGGGGTGTTAAGACCTTGAACTGCAAATGTTACAAATATGGTGAACTGAGGCTTTGTATGTGCAATTGCCTTCATCTCAGTTTACGGCCTGAGATTCCACATTTTTTCTGTGTCAAATACAGGTAAATGCTGTAATCTCTGTGCTAAAATGTCTGTCAGTAAAAGTTACTTTTTTAGTATCCACACTCAGTTCACTTAAGAGTTAGTTACGGAAGATCTGTGCAATATACTCTGCAATATCTTTTTCCAATTATCAACTCAATCTTTCAGACAATACTGAAAAACCATTAAAAATGGATTCCAAGCAATTTTGGTTTTTTCTTACACAGAAAAGCTGCTAATTAAATTATATGCACTGCTGGAAAGATGGAAATGTACAGAGATGAATATTTTTTGTTGTGTGTATATGCAGCTGTCACTTATTTTGGACATACATGATATATATTATTTGGAAAGTGATTTTAAAATGTCTGCTTGCCTTCATGGTTTCTCAGGCCTTCTAAGCATTATTTAGTTTACTGCAGCCTGGGTAATAATACAATAGATGCTGCTTGTTATTATGCATATTAGTGGAAGTAAACATTTTTGTTTTAATGGAGCAGTAATGCAAATGATGGAAGTTGCTAACAGAGCATGTAATAAAGCTTACCAAAAATTTTCTGACAGGCATATATACAATGAATGTTAAACAGCAACATGTTCCCTCTGCTTTCTTGAATCATGTAGAAATAATAGGAATTAAATATGAATTCTTCACAGTATTCACTTTTTCCCATCTCCAGCAAGCAACAAAACATATGTATACTCTGCACTTCATAATCCAAGCATGGAGACAAAAAAATGTTCAATGAAGTTAAAGTTTAGGCTCCTGTTTACTATTAAATCTCTTCATCTTAACAAACCAAGATTTATCATGTATTCAACACCTTTTAAATTTTTATTTTTGGGGTTTGGTTTTATTTTTCCATTTTGGTGTTTTTGTTGTTGTTGTTTATTTGTTTGTTTCTTCAGAAAACGATTTCCACCTTCCTTCTTTCCAGGATCAAGAGAGCAGTGAAGCAGTGAGGGGGTGATTGTCTTTTCTACAGAACTGCTGACACTGCAGCAGCAAGAGCTTTGTGCGGTTTACAGTACTATTTTTTTTTCCTTCCACATGCAAATATAATATGTAATTTTTTTAACCTTTTTATTGCACATAATTTTCTACAAGTTGATGTCAATGTGTAGGATTTGTGTGTGTGTGTGTGTGTGAGCTGGTGATTTTGTGAAGAAAACAGTATAGGAATTTAAAAGATGGGTAGGCACGGTGCTTAGGGGCGTGGTTTAGTGGTGGTTTTGGCTGTGTTAGGTTGATGATTGGATTTGATGATCTTCAAGGTCCCTTCCAACCTAGACAATTCTATGATTCTATGATTCTGTGAATGAGTATAGTATTCAACTTTTCTCCAGCTGAAGCTTATCTAGAACGCAGCACAAAGTAACAGACATTGAGACAGTGTTCAAATTTGTAAAACAAGTTTAGTGAATAACTCCAGCAGGATATTATGATATTTTGTACATCTATAAGAAAAGAAAAACTATTATTGTATGATTATGCAAATTGATTACTGAGTTCCTGCTAGTGGAGATACCTATCAATGACTTTTTCCCCCTTTTTATGTTAAATCAAGTTTTTCTTGGCTTTTTCACCTATTAAAGTATTAGGAAGAAGGAATCATTTATAGTAGAGGGCAAAAATGTGATTCATTGTATATTACATAGCTATTTTTGGAAAGAAAGGAAACTATGACCTGATCAGCTAAATGCTGACAGATAGTTTCTGCCAACAGGAAAAAGAGCATGCAATGGAAGGAAAGACAATTTATGTGTGCAATACTGGAGGTTCAAGCTCATATATGGCTTTTTTTTTTTTTTCACATGCGGGTAAAAGACAAAAATCCTATTCCCAAAATTTTATCTTCCCGATTCAAAATCTTAAGCTTGCTAATTTTGTTGTCAAGCCTATATACTAAGAATATCTAATTAAACGTTTATTAAATATAAAGTCAAATAAGGAGTCTGCTTGCTAACAGCAAGCTACTGCACCAAGAATTATAGGCCATATTCATTATATTTTTTAGGCTGATACTAAATGATGGTTCCAAAAACCATGGAGTATTGTTTGAACTCCCACCTAAGAAAATCCATTTCACATGTAAGGCACTATTATTTCTCAGAAAAAAGAGATTAGATTCATTTAACAAGTCAAAGCAATGCATGAATTTATACTGCAAAATTCTGCATCAGTTGCTTAACGCTTTTATAATGTAGTTGTTTAAGTCAGCACGTTTTTCTTTAAAAAACAAATGTGACACACCATAATGAAAATGTAGCTGTGCCCAATTTCTTTGTCCTCTGTGGAGGCAGATCTCTTTTTTTTTTTGTCTGAAACTGGCCATAGTACATCTTCAGAGAATTTAAAGGTGTTGCTTCTCTGCCTCTTCCGTACTTTTCAGACTGGACCTGTATAAGTCACAGCAGTGATTTGGTACATTTGTTTGCAGTGTTTCACCATCAAAAGTATTACTAGTAAGGGACTCAGAAGGGGAGCGTTGGCACGTGGCTCCATACAATGTTAATATCTATATTTTTAGAAACTTAAGTGTGTGTTAGGGAACCATAGCTATACAAACAATTTTGAGTTAAGGGGATAATAAAAAATTGGTATACAGACACCTTTCTAATAAAGTAGAGGAGCATTACTCAGTATTTAAAGATACCTCATAGTAGCCTGCTGAGAAAGATAGGTTATTCTTTATGAATAGCTTCTACGTGTTTCATGTGACAAAGTTTTAGAGTAGATTTTTGATTTCAGAGGTGCACATTTGCCTCCGATGTTATTTGTTATTGCATATTGATATATTAAAAATAATTAATTATTCACCTTGAAAGAATCATGGTCGTACTAAGCCAAACACCCATACATTCCTTGATTAGTTATTTTACAAACCAGAACACCTTGGGTATCCAGTATCCATTATTTTAGCTACAAAATCACAGAAAATTGCAAGCTGTGAGTGTGTGTATGGAGGTACAGGTACCTGGGTTTTGAAGTTTTATATCAGTTTATATCTTTGCTTTACCTGAAATCTCAGAATAAGGTTTAAATATTACTTCAGTATTGGCCAAGTATAAGAACATTATCTTCATTGGTATGATGTCTGCTTGAGGGAACTCACATTGTCTACAATATTTTGTGGAAAGCCTCTTCGATTCTGTCAGACTGATGAGTTTGTAAACTGCAGAAGTAAAAATACTTTTAAGATTTTTTGAACGCTGCTCAATACACCATTTGACTTTTCGTGCTTTTTGAGGTTTTATTTTTTCATTTTCCTTTCATTTGTGATGGTTTCCAAAGCTCCTAAAATCCCCACAATTTGGCATAGTAACAATATATATACATTTTAACACTTACTTAAATATGATAAATTCCTGTAAGAGCTCACGTTCATTTTGTTCTCAAAGCTTCTCAGGAATAGGAGACTAGAATCCATTAAGAATGCAGATAAACAAGGTTTGGGAAATTACAGCTCTTAAAAATTAAATGAACCTTAAAAAGGCTTTTAGTGTAGCTTGGAGATAAAATTGACACCAAAAATTTCAGACAACTTTTTGACTCACCAGGTGATAACATTAACTTGATTGCTGGTTGTGTAAGGAATTTTTACTCTTAAATATGTACATTTTTGAGAGTGAGGACAATTGCTTAATTTTATTATCTGTCACCTAAACATATATTACACATACAGTATACATAAAGCAGTTTTATATCAGTCTTTCTGCATCTCCCATCTTGTTCAAAAAGAGTCTCCTTTTTATTTTAGATGATACATGTTTAATTGACATGATTACATACAGAAGCCCTGCTGATCAGCATCCCTAAATGCTGTGTATACAGTGACTATTGCAACAGCTCTTGGTCAGAGAACAGTCAGATCCCTTTGCTTATATTCTGACTTCAAGCTAATAATTAAATTACAGCCTTTAGAATATTTACAGCTGGACTCCTCAATGAGAAGAAAGTCCAGTTGTCAAAATCTGGCCCCTTTTGAGATTTGTTACTGTACATCCTTATCGTGGGATTTTTCAGAGTTTCTATATAGATAATTATAATTAGTAAATAAACTGTATGCTCAGAAGAAATTTTGTCTGCTTGTTTGTTTTAGAGTGGAAAAACATATTTTATCTGTTAACTGGCAAATTACAGGAAAAAAGCTTTATAAACCATAATAACTGATTTGTCATATTTCTGATGCATGTAGTTAGGTTAAACTGTGAATTTTTTGGTTGCTGTCATCTGGTAATTACCTGCCTGTCTTAACTGAGTCTTGTGATTATTGACGGTATGATCATAGTCTGATTTTGGGTCACCCTGTGCTGGACTAGGATGTAGTGATCATGGGACAGATACAGCATCGTAACTTTCAGGCACTGGAGAGGAACTCTGCCATCGCTATGCTCTGAATTGTAGCAGTGGAAATTCAGCATTCTCTCCTCTGCAAGCTAGTCACACACAATCAATTCCACTTGTAAAACAAGTTTTGTAGACAAGTGTTCTCATAATCTTGCACCTCCTGATATTACTTAGAGACTTTCCTCAGTTTTCATCCTGTTTGTATTCACAAGAGCATCTGCTGACATAACTAGGAACCTTGGGTTTTGACAGTGATGTTTTTCCCACTTAATGGAGACTAAAATATACTTCTCTTGAAGTTCCCAGTTTATTCCTGTGCTCATGCTTTCATTTGAGTGAAAACTATGTATGCTTATCTGCATTCAACTCAATGAATTTATCACGAAAACTAACTACTCATTGGCTAACTGACTAGAAGTGCATATAATGAGAATGATACTGATCA
This sequence comes from Pluvialis apricaria, assembly GCA_017639485.1. NCBI lineage: Eukaryota > Metazoa > Chordata > Aves > Charadriiformes > Charadriidae > Pluvialis > Pluvialis apricaria. The sequence continues at coordinate 104,605,712 of CM030009.1, forward strand.
TAAGTGAAGTGAAGGCAAATTTTGATAATAGGCTTAATACCAACTTGGCAGGGAACAGCACCCTTAGAAGACTTCTTACTTGTGACTGTCTACTCTTTTCACTGGTTTATCAATGTTCTCTCCCATCTGCAGACCTCATTTATATGTTGCTGTCTTTCAGCAAAAAGATAATTTAAAAAAACAAGTTATTTGCTCATCTACCCCCCTCCCCAGCACACACCTATGCACTGTGGTTTTCTTTGCAGAATCTAGTGTGACCAGTGTCATGAAGGAAAAGCAAAATGGCAAAGAAAAGAAAACAACAGATGCCAATATTAGACTGCATGTTTGTCTTAGTTGCTAAGACAGGTTAGTTCTCTAGGCTTCTGAAGCTAAATGTACATAATAACACCATAAATAAAAAAAAATTAATTTTAATACAAATTAATATTCACTATTTATCCATTCAATATTTTAAATTTCTTGAGATAATTCTTTAATTCATGAATTAGAGAAAGAAGTATGTTATAGGACTGATTGGTGGGTATATTAAAATTAAGTCTAATAAAAAACACACAAAACCTGTTCTTAAAACTTGTAATTTTTAACAGTTACATTTGAATGCTGAAATTAAAAGTCCCATTGGTATAATTATTTTTTTAAATTACTAGATTTAGTAGATTTTTTTCAGAGTATTGAATTACAGAACAGCAAAGCACTGTTTAAATTGATAATTAAAATAATGAAAAACAGGGGGCACAATAATCCCATTGATCCAAAATAATTCTTATTGATAAGAGTTCTTTGAAATATACCTATAGGTATTAAAGTTTCCATTACTCAAAAGATAACCTCCTAAATACTGCCCACAAAAATGTCCTTAAAGTATGTGTGCATATACACGTTTACCTTTTGGCACAACTTTCAGCTCATCACAACTCTCTCAACAGTACAGTGAGAGTGTAATTTCTTTTACTTTTCCCATGAATTTTAAAAGCAACTTTCAGCACTTTCTGTGGCTTCCTTTGTGTTATTTTGTTGAAAGTGAATTTTATCTCTCACTTCCCACAGTGGCAAAATGGCATTAGGATTTTCTCAATCACCCTTTCCTTGCCCCTGGAGCTGAGCTATGTTATTTACTGTTTGGGCAAGGAAAACCTTTCCCATTCATAGGGCTCACAGACAGAATAGCGAGAACACTGCGGGGTGCATGAGATGAGGAGGTGAGAACTGAGGAATAATGGGGGGAGGGAAAACAAAGTGGGAGATACCAGAAGCAGTGTGTTAAAAAGATTATAGATTTGCTAAATCATACTTTTAGGCACATATACCTAATGTAACTCCTGCACTGAAAGACTGTAATTTAGTATAGAAATTGTCTCTCCACCATGCCTACCGCATGTGTCAAGTCATTGCAGAATATATGGCTGAGCTATTAATTTTGATGCAAACTGGATAAGCATGGGAAATCTGGTTAAGAAGTCCCCATTTGTGGTAGAGCAGATGTATTATCAAGAGCAGGTGGGAATTTTTTTTATGCAAAATTGTTCACAGCAACTTATTTAACTTTGATGTATCTTTAAACCAAAATAGCCAGAAACAGGTAGGTTAGGGAATTCACCTGAGAGGTATGGAAATCCAGATTTGATGGTAATATTTGTCTCAGTCTCACTGTCTCCTTTTGGAGCTGTTCTACTGTATCTGAGCAACTAATCATTTATAGCATCAGAAAAAAAGCAGCGGTTTGGTGCCATATTCCACTGACTAAGGATTCTCTGGGTATGTGGATGAGACTGATTGCTCCTATGCCTTTTTCAGGTAAAGTGGAGGTTTAAACCAGAGTGAGTGCCCTGACTACCAAGCTATAGACTACTTTATGGTTGGATTTGTCTTTGTTTTTTTAAGAAAGACTGTGCAAGACCTGATGTGTAATGGTAAAAGGGATTTAAATATTGCTGTTGTGGTTTTTCTGTGAGGTGGAGAAACTCTTTTACGTTGTGTGATTACCTGCAAAAACTCCTGACTTTAAAAATCCTTTGACTGATATGCTGGTCACTACGTAAGAAGAGGTGGAAAGGAGTTTTTTCATATATTCTTAAACAGTTTGTTATGTCCAGTTTATCTAACTTCAGATATTTACAATATTTTTAAAAACATATATTTATCTTCATGATAAAAAATGTGCAATCATAAATATACCTTATTTACCGTGCAGGAATTAGCTTATTTTTGGTAGGTCATAGCCCCTGAGCAGAACAGGCAGACGTAATGTATGTTGGAAAGAAGTTCAACTCTGCACATTGTAGGCACACTGAGACATTTCTGAGAGACCCTCCACAAAAACACCTTGTAAGACATTTGTATAACTTTAAAATAAAAGCTAATTTTATAGTATATACTGGATTTATTATAGGCTTCCAAGAAAATGTTACGATCAGATCCAACCAAAGAAGATGAGTTTCAGAGTTAATAATCAAATACAAAGCTGTATAAGGTGTTCTTATTCTCTTACCCTCTTTCTGGAGGCATTTTCCACCTTCAGCAAGAGAGATCTGAGCAAGTGCAATCACTAAACAGCAGAGAAATTTATATATATTTTACTTAAAGAGCTGGCTTCATTACTGCTTGTTATACCTTTGTGATACATTCCTTTTTTAAAAAATTTCTTACAGAAACAGAAAGCAAGTGGCAACATAACCTTGGCAGCTGTTTTCGACTTCTTCTTCTTCTTCATCTCCTGCTTATTGCATTACATTCGTTATTACTTCTGTTAGGTGAAGCACATTCCTAACTTCCTTTTTTTTAAAAAAATTTATTTTATTTTATTTTATTTTATTTTATCTGAAAACTGTGTAAAGGTCAGTTTTGCCCTTTCCAGGAATTTTTGTGCCTCCTTTCATACCAGATCCATTGGCGTGGTCAAATTACTTGAGTTGCTTAGGGCAAGAATCTTGTCTTCTGACATCTTTGTTAAATGTTACATCCACCTCCAGTATGTCGTAATGTCTTTGACGAAGAAGAAACAGAGGATGGTTGGTTTAATATGAGACCACTGTTCTTATGTTTGGTGGGTTCCTGTATGATAAAAGAGAGTTCTTAATAGATGGATATGCAAGTTTTGTGTCTGGTGAACTATTAACACGCACCTTGTTAAAGAGCAAAATCTGAGGGAGATACTGAGCATTTCAGGTCTATACTGTCCTTTACTAAACTTAAAAATTGTAACAGTTTGGTGTTATAATTTTGAAAGCTCCCCTCAGAACTTTTCTTAGAAAGGAAAGTGAGACAAGATCCTTGCTTCATCTGTGGTGGTGAAGTAATGAGGTAGGGATTCCCAAGAGAACCACGCAGGGATTTCCCTGGACCATTTGTTTGCAGATTTAAGGTAAAGAGGAGAGACATCCCCTTGTCTCATAGTTTATAAATTAGCAATCATAATATTGATTAAACTTTCCAATTAAAAATACAGGTTTTTTTTCTTTACATTTTAACTGCCATATGTCAGAATACTAAACCATAAATTCTTTTGTAACAAGGAATGCAATCATTGTATACTTTTTTTTTTTTAAATCTGCTTTTTTTTTTCACTAAATGGAAGATGGTTACCCGCTATCTAACAACCGAAATTAGAAAAAAATATTTACCTTATGGTGGAGGGGAAATAATTTGGAAATCATTGATTAGTAGCATAACTTCATGTAGCAAGAGATGCAGAAATATAGGGGTGTTATGTAAAACAATCACAGTTAAAATTTATAAAACAGAAAATTATTTTAAAATGTAATTATTCCTTCTTTCTATTCTGAAAGAAGCACTGACTAGAGAAAACAGTGATATTTAATGAAAATTTGTTTTAAATATTCTGGAGGAAAAGAAGGTTATGAGAAGTAGTCAACAAGGATTCACCAAGGAGAAGTCATGTCTGACTAATCTGATAGCCTTCTATGATGGCGTGACTGGATGGGTGGATGAGGGGAGGGCAGTGGATGTTGTCTACCTTGACTTCAGCAAGGCTTTCGACACTGTCTCCCACATCATCCTCACAGGCAAGCTTAGGAAGTGTGGGTTAGATGAATGGACAATGGGGTAGATTGAACAGTGGTTGACAGATAGAGCTCAGAGGGTTGTGGTTAGTGGTGCAGAGTCCAGTTGGAGGTCAGTAACAAGTGGTGTTCCTCAGGGGTCCGTCCTGGGTCCAGTCCTGTTCAATATATTCATCAATGACCTGGATGAAGGGATAGAGTGTACCATCAGCAAGTTTGCTGATGATACAAAACTGGGAGGGGTGGCTGACATGCCGGAAGGCTGTGCCACCATACAGCGTGACCCGGACAGGCTGGAGAGTTGGGCAGAAAAAAACCTGATGAAATTCAACAAGGGCAAGTGTAGGGTACTGCATCTGGGGAGGAATAACCCCATGCATCAGTACAGGTTGGGGTCTGACCTCCTGGAGAGCAGCTGTGTGGAAAGAGACCTGGGAGTCCTGATGAACAGGATGACCATGAGCCAGCAATGTGCCCTGGTGGCCAAGAAGGCCAATGACATCCTGGGGTGTATCAAGAGGAGTGTGGCCAGCAGGTCGAGGGAGGTCATCCTCTACTCTGCCCTGGTGAGGCTGCATCTGGAGTACTGTGTCCAGCTCTGGGCTCCCCGGTTCAAGAAGGACAGGGAACTGCTGGAGAGGGTTCAGCAAAGGGCTACAAAGATGATTAGGGGATTGGAACATCTTTCTTATGAGGAAAGGCTGAGGGACTTGGGTCTTTTTAGTCTAGAAAAAAGAAGACTCAGGGGGGATCTTATCAATACTTATAAGTACTTAAGGGGAGGGTGCCAGGTAGATGAGAAGAGTCTTTCTTCAGTGGTGCCCAGTGATAGGACTAGAGGTAACGGGCACAAACTGGAGCACAGGAAGTTCCATCTTAACATGAGGAGGAACTTCTTTACTCTGAGGGTGGCAGAGCACTGGAACAGGCTGCCCAGAGAGGTTGTGGAGTCTCCCACTCTGGAGACATTCCAAACCCGCCTGGATGCCGTCCTGTGCAACCTGCTGTAGGTGTCCCTGCTGTGGCAGGGGGGTTGGACTTAGATGATCTCCAGAGGTCCCTTCCAACCCTGGTAAGTCTGTGATTCTGTGATTCTGTGAAATAAAGTCCAAGGCATTATTGCTTTGAGGAATTTGCTCCACAGGCTTTTGGTTAGAGTAGAGTATGATTCATGTGTGCTATTAGATATGTGCAACAAACCTGCAGCCATGTTAGAAAATATCAAGGGAAATGGTAAAGCGACCATCATTTCATACACGTTAGACAAACCACAGTGATGGGAAATAAACTTTTTAGTCCATATTTGTCCCATTTGTTTTTATATGCCATGTCTTTCAAAGGCTGATATCAGACAACAAATAATGTAGTAAATTAATTAGAATGCTAACTTTTGCTTGAAAATCATAGAATCATAGAATGGTTTAGGTTGGAAGGGACCTTGAAGATCATCGAGTTCCAACCCCCCTTCCATAGGCAGGGACACCTCCCACTAGACCAGGTTGCTCAAAGCCCCATCCAACCTGGCCTTAAACACCTCCAACGATGGAGGTTCCACAACTTCTCTGGGCAACCTGTTCCAGTGTCTCACCACCCTCAGAGTAAAGAATTTCTTCCTAATATCTAATCTAAATCTACCCTCTTCCAGTTTGAACCCATTCCCCCTTGTCCTATCACGACATGCCCTCGTAAAAAGTCCTTCCCCAGCTCTCCTGTAGGCCCCCTTTAGGTACTGGAAGGCTGCAATAAGGTCTCCCCAGAGCCTTTTCTTCTCCAGGCTGAACAACCCCAACTCCCTCAGTCTGTCTTCATAGAAGGGGTGCTCCAGCCCCCTGATCATCTTCGTGGTCCTCCTCTGGACCCGCTCCAACAGGTCCATGTCTTTCCTGTGTCGGGGGCTCCAGAGCTGGAGCCAGTACTCCAGCTGGGGTTTCACCAGAGTAGAGTAGAGGGGCAGAATCACCTCCTTAAATGTATTTCTAGTAAACTATGAAACCAAATAGTGGTGCTGTTGTGCATATATCAAACATTGCACTATTCACTTTTATGCTGCGTGTTATTTTATTTAGTAATTATAATAGGAAAGAGTTAATAAAAAAAGTATACCTTTTTCTGCATTTTGCATTTTCTTGAAAGAAATAAAGTACTGAAAAAGGGTTTTTAAAAAACGGCAAAGTAACATCGAAATTTCAGACAGAGTTACTGAATAAGGTTAACATCTCTCTGTACAGTCAAAGAAGAATATGTTGTTTGGGCATTAAAAATTACAGTGTGGAGTCTTTCAATAATTTTTCCACAGCGCGCAGAATGTGAGGCACTGCCTGGCATCAGAGAAGAAAACTTCTCTCTGCCAGCCATAGCTTTTTTTCGTGTAAAAATCATGGAAAATGGATGAAACTGAGAAAAGATTTCCTTTCCTTATAAAGATAAAACACCAAGCCATCAAAATTTCCATTGTGTGCTACAAGCATGAAAGAGCAAATTGAGCGTAACAAGTAAACACAAGGATCACGAACAAGATTTTTTGTTTGTTTGTTTGTTTCTTTTTAATGTTTTAGGGCCTTTAGCCAAATACTCTAATGTCATGCTGTGTGAAAAAGATGTTAGTCTCTCTGCTTGCTGTGAGATGTTCCAAGTTTGGAACAGGTTGCCACTAAGAAAAAAAAATGATGAAAGAATACATTAGCATGAATAACTCAACATTCTCTAGTGAGGAAAGAAAAGCAAGTTATTTACATATAAAATAAAAAAATTACACTCCAGCAGTGAATGAGTATCTAATATCAGATTGAAAAAGGGCCAATTTTAGGCTCGTGCATGGGAAGTTTGCATGTGAATTCCTTATTATAATGAAGGCAGTTGATCAAAGCATTCAGTGCACAGTGACCTACTATGCACAGTGCATGCATTGACATCTGTGAACAGAAACAAAATCATGCAATTGTCTAGCAAATTGAATTTTAACTTTGATATCAGTTAAACATCTTATTAATAAAGTCTAAGATTGTGGGTATTCAGTGCCATTTTAGAAGAGGTGTGAATAAAACCTTTTAACAAGAGTAGAAACTGTGGCTTTAAGGAAACGTTCCCAGTTCCAGTTTTGGATTGCACTAGTGGCTGCACAGCAGTGACCATAGTTGGAAAGTCTCAGAGAGCAGTGTGACTGATAGTGCCGCTGTCTGCCCATTGTCCAGAGGCTCCACAGTTGGTCTGTGTCTGGCATTTTTTAAAAATCCAGGGTTTCCTGAAGCTTTTGTCTCCATCTACCTGAAGAAACTACTTTTGTCTCAACTGGATGGCTCCTTTTATGTTTTATGTATCTTTTTTTTCCTGGTCGTATTTCAGATTTCCCACCCGTGATCTTCCTACATCTGCCAAAATAAAACTTGCATCATGCACTTAATCTGATTTGTCATTTTTTGATAAGAAGAGCATCTTTTAAACATGAGTATTGCGAGTCAGCAATTGAGAAGATGTAGACATGGAAAAAACCTGAAAGATAATGCATTTGAGTGGATACAAACTAGGTCTGTGAAACTCTCAAAATTATAGACAGCTACACTCTTTTCTTAATTCCATGAAGCCAAAGATTGAACAACCAAAAAGCAGACAAACTCCATAGACACACAGGATTTGTCTTGCAAAGAGCTAGAGGTAAAAAAGTATTTTATTCACAAACTGGGATTTCAGAACTTATCTTTCTTTGAATGTTTACTCCAATTATGACACTTTGGAGGAAATGGAAAAGCACAAAACACATAGAAAAGGGACAGTTAGTTAACTAACATGAATTCAAATACATTTTGATGTGGATCTTAGGGAAGGTCTATTTTAAAGTATACAAAGCATTTAAAGAACACTTTTTCTACGTTAAACAAAATCATAATAGCAGGATTCCGTAAGAATAGAAAGCAATGGCCAGGAATTCTTAATCCCCCTTAAAATGTGGCTTTTGAAATCCTCATTTTCAAATGCTGCGCTTCTCCAACTCCTAAGATGAGAAAGGGCAGAGAAGCAGAAGAATGGTATCACTTTTCATATGACTACATTATATCACAGATCACCAAAAATATACAATGCCTAAGGAACTACAAAGAGGAGATGCAGGTCCTATGGATTTAGGTAAATTAGTGCAATTATTGAGTTACGTATTTTAAATTTTAAAATAAAACACTAATTTCAAACATCATAAGGAGAACAGTGAATTTGTTTTATAAAAGCCAGTTTTCAAGGCTATTCAGCATATTTGGCAGCTTCTTACTAACTGTTCAAGCTTGCTTTCACAGTGTAGTCTTGTCCTCATTTATTTTTTGTTGCTGCAACCATTAATCATAGGTTCTCTCATTCTTTTCATAAAGGCTTTGCCAAAAGGAAAGCTTGTCAACTTTAGCATTTCAAGATATAGAGCACAGAAAGGAAAAGTTATTTTAATACTATACATGCTTTAGTTATTAGTACTGTTCCACTATTTTCTCTTTGTCTGTTTCAAATCCTCTCTCTTGTCACTGATGGAGAGAGGATTTTTTCTGCACCCAGTCTGAATAAGTCTTTGCAAGCATATAAGTACAAGATAGAGCTGATAGTATCTTCTTCTCAAGAGGAATTTCTTAACACATTCTTGCCTATAAGCTTTAATTTCCTATGCTTAGAGGCGTTAGCATCACAGAATCATAGAATTGTCTAGATTGGAAGGGAGCTTTAAGATCATGAAGTCCAACCATCAACCTAACACTGCCAAACATACCACTAAACCATGTCCCCAAGCACCATGTCTACATGTCTTTTAAATACCTCCAGGGGTGGTGATTCAATCACTTCCCTGGACAGCCTGTTCCGATGCTTGATAACCCTTTCTGTGAAGAAATTTTTCCTAATACCCAATGTAATCTTCCACTGGTGCAACTTGAGGTGGTTTTCTCTTATCCTATCACTTGTTACTTGGGAGAAGAGACCAACCCCCACCTCGCTACAACCTCCTTTCAGGTAGTTGTAGAAAGCAATACTCAGCCTCCTTTTCTCCAGACTAAACAACCTCAGTTCCCTCAGCTGCTCCTCATAAGACATGTGCTCCAGACCCCTCACCAGCTTTGTTACCCTTCTCTGGACACACTTTAGCACCTCAATGTCTTTCTTGTAGTGAAGGGCCCAAAACTGAACACAGTAGTCAAGGTGGGGCCTCACCAGTGCCAAGTACAGGGGGACGATCACTTCCCTAGTGCTACTGGCCACACTATTTCTGACACAAGCCAGGATGCTGTTGGCCTTCTTGGCCACCTGGGCACTCTGCTGGCTTACATTCAGCTGGCTGTTGACCAATACCCCCAGGTCCTTTACCGCCAGGCAGCTTTCCAGCCACTCTTCCCCAAGCCTGTAGCACTGCTACATATTGCTCATGTGTAGGAAGACTCTGCCTAAAAAGAAGGATGAATACGCTTAGCTAAAGCTTTAGCTAAAACTTTCTATCTTGTTTCATGGCAATGGTATTTTAGGAATCAATTTATGACTTTAAAATTGCTTATTTTGCTTATTTTACATATTTAGTATAACTAGAGACATTTGGCATCATGCTGTAGAAGTGAATTATGATGTATACTGGTACAATATTGATGCGAGCAGACAGAGTTTGAGTTATTGAATACATAATTTGAGGTTTAATTATCATAAGAAATTTACATATTGACCTTACACTTGATTTTTCAAGTGGATAGCTATAAAGATGAATCCAATAAAACATCTTTGCCTGTTTTAATGGTCCTTACTGGCTGTATTTACATGCTTTATTGATTAGTATGAAGGTTTAATAAAGTTCATTCATTGCAGAATTGAATTAAAAAGACTTCACTTGTTATTGTATTGCTTCTTTCAAATTTTATATTTGAAATAGCTTAATTGGTCAAGCATTTCAGTAGTTCATGAAACTGTATTTAATTTGAGAAAAAAATATATGGAGAAAATAACTCCATTACAGGACGCAGGACATGCTACTTTATTTAAATAATGCACCCAAAAAGCCACATGTATCAGAAATCCGGATCTAAGTTACCTGAAATATACTTGGTTGGGGTAATTTTAACTCAATTTAACTCGTTCTTTTCTTCAAAAAATGGAAATTTCACATTCATTCTATCAAAATTCACTGCGTTTGAGTTGAAGTAAAAAAGTCAGTCAGCCAGTAAGCTCTTAGAAGCAGGAGACTTCCTAAGAGATTTTTCTGCTTTTTAAAATATCATTTAATCTCTGTTTTATTGTTTGTGAAAAACAGTGTTTTCATTAATAGGTATTCTCTTGCTAAATGCTTTAATGTCTATAAGATTGTCAGGGGTCTTTGAGTGAAATCTGTAGAAATATAAAATATCTTAGTACAGACAAGTAAATTAATTTTACTGTTCCTGTATCAGGATTTCCATATCTATAAGATGAAGTTGTTTTCCTTTGGCAAAAGTGCTCTGAGATCCTATTTCCAGAGTGTTCACATTCCTTTGTTGTTTTCAGAAAACTCTTTTCAAAATGCTAGGTCTGCAAATCCGTATTTTCTGAGCATCTTTTAACTTTATTTATCCTTAAAGGTTTTTAGAGCCTTGGGACCATAATCCAAGGGAAGCAAGCTGCCAACACATGTGGATCTTCCACAGCTTGGCAATAAGGCAGTCTAATATGTGCTAAATCAAGTCTTTTGTTTGTAATTGTAAAGACAGATCCAATGAAAGCAGCTGTACTAACACAAAAGTGACATTTATGGGCAATAAAAGACACACTTTTGACGTAACACCTCTTGGATCTTTGAACAGAGGAAATAAAGTGGATATAGAGCAGTAAATATATTATCTCACAGCAAACACACACATGCAGCAGAGGCGTCAAGCAGGCTACAATGTGTACTGATGTATAGGATGATGAAGAGAGGAATCACTGGAAAGTATCTTCCCATTGTTTCAGTGAGTCAGGGAAATGTTGCTCTGTCCTGCTACCTCCTGGTGTTAGCAGTGCCCCAATACTAACAGAAGAAAGATTTCATAGCAGAGCCAAAGCTTCTCTCAGATTTTCTGAGGCCATTAAGAAAATAGGTGAATATTTGTATCTCATGTTTCTTTTTTCCTCCACCACAACTACTTCAACCGTTTGTGCTTCTTACATCTCACCTAAGACAGTTGATTAGAAATAGAGATGCTGTGAGACTGAACAAGCCCTCAGGCACACTGGACATAGTCCCACTCTTTTGGGATTTGTTCTATGTTTTCTATAGTACCAGAAGGGCAAAATCCTTATGCTTTAGTTAATTACATCAAGTTTGTGCTGGAGTGAATTTCAGACCCAAGTTCAGAGCAGAACTGCAAAGTCAACTGATACAACTGAATACAATGTGGATTTGTCTGAAACAGTTTTGCAGGAAACTTGCTAAGAAGCTGTCAGATCAGCTTCTGCAAGCATAGGGCCGGGAAGGAAACAGTTGCCCGCAAAGCATATGGTGCAATGCTTGCAAGGTTTTCAGTCTTATGCAATAAGCACATCAGATTCAGGAATTAATTTTTGGACTGCATTATTGTAAAGACTGAAATAAGTTCAAGATATAAGGTAGTTTAATTGCTCAGATTTCTGCTATCCACAGTGGTGAAAACTGTAACATTCTAGTTTAGAAATGTTTGTGGACATATCCTTAGAGAAAGCAGAATGCTTCCCCCACGTGAAATAAAATAAGAAATCAACAGCCCAAAGCCAAATACCTTCTCAGAGGAATAAACATTGTTTGGTATTGTTGTGGTCCTCAAGCCAGGACAGGTATTTTCTGCATGGACTTTGTGTCAGCAAGGAGAAAGGGGAGCCTTATATTTCTTGCAGATCACAGTTATCTCCTGGCATTCTTTTACCGTGGGCAGGTGAAAGGAAGTCCAAAGGATAAGGCGGGAATAAAGAGAAAATACAGGATTTGGTCTACAGCAAAATATTGGTGAACTTTTAGCAACACCTGTTAGCCTTGCTTGATTTACTTGGTTACTGCTAATCCCCTGTTATGAAACCCTTTCAAATTCTCCATCAAAATGGAGAAGAAAATACTGGTTCCACAAAAGTTTTATTATTTAAGACTTATTTAGTGATTACAAAACCAAATTCACTAGTGTGCTCTAAACTATGGACTAAGGGAAGCAATTTAGCTCAGTTCCAATAGCAGAAGAAATAACCCAAATGGACAGATGGACTACTGGGAGTCGTTGTGCCTTTAGTTCTCTTGGAAGAATTTTATAAGCAGGATCTGCAAGTATTCAGATTTTGAGATTCAAGTTGTTTTCCTCTAACACTACAGCACTGGCAAATAAGTGATCTATTGATTCATGGTGCGTTTTTTTTCCCTAAAACTTAGCATCCGATTCTTGTCAACTTATCATACTTAAATTATTTTCTTGTAAGTACATAACTTACTTTTTTTAGTGGACAAAAATCAGTAACAGTTTTAGATGTTAGCCTCTTACCTGAACTGGATAAACACCACAAGGTGCACAAACCGAATGACAGTACAAATACAAAGAGTTTGTGAACTGAATGACCATACTAATGGATTTATCTTTAATTGGAATGAAAAACATTTCTGCAATGATTTTACTGGCTCATTTCCTGGATGAGGCAGGAAACAAGGCAGCTTACATCCTCATCTCCTTATTTTTTAGTGAAATCCACATGTAAGATAAATAATGAAGTAAATTACTTTTAAAGTAATAATGAAGTAAAGTAATAATGAAGTAAATTACTTTTAAATTAATTATTGCAGTTCTGAGGAGAAAGATTTGGGGGTCCTTGTAGATAGTAAATTATCCATGACCCAGCAATGTGCCCTTGTCACCAAAAAGGCCAATGGAATCCTGGGCTGCATAGGGAGGAGTGTGGCCAGTAGGTAGAGGGAGGTCATTCTCCCCCTCTACTCTGCACTGGTGAGGCCACAACTGGAATACTGTGTCCAGTTCTGGGCTCCCCAGTTCAAGAGAGACAGGGAATTACTGGAGAGAGTCCAGCGTAGGGCAACAAAGATGATTGAGGGATTGGAGCACCTCCCTTATGAGGAAAGGCTGAGAGAGCTGGGACTCTTTAGCCTGGAGAACAGAACGCTGAGGGGAGACCTTATTATTGCTTATAAGCATCTAAAGGGTGGGTTGAAGGAGGATGGAACCAGACTCTTTTCAGTGGTTCCCAGTGACAGGACGAGGGGCAATGGGCATAAGTTGGAACACAGGAACTTCCATTCTAACACAAGGAGAAACTTCTTTATGTTTAGGGTGACAGAGCACTGGAACTGGCTGCCCAGGGAGGCTGTGGATTCACCTTCTCTGGAGATTTTCAAGCCCCGCCTGGATACAGTCCTGAGTAATGTGCTCTAGGCAATCCTGCTTTAGCAGGTGAGTTGGACTAGATGATCTCTAGAGGTCCCTTCCAACTCTGAAAATTTCATGATTCCATGATTCCGTAAAGTGTCCAATTTTAGCATGCAAAATTACGTGCAGGCAAGCAAACTACATTTGTTGAATAAAGCAAATCTCCCTTTCCCATTTTCATCCATTTTACCTTAATCTTGATCATTTTTTCATTCCTCTGCTTGTTGCTTTCTACTGTAATTGAGTTCTTTTATTCTTATATGTAAATTGGTTTTTAAGTAATATGATTGTAAACTAAATCCCAAAGTACATAGTAAGCATATATTTGTGTCCTTTACACTTGGTTTCCTCTTACTTGGGGCAAATTTTGGACTTTAACGATTCAATCAATCAATCTCCCTTGACTACCACAAAGTAGAATGAAAAAGAGGTAGTGATTGATTGTATTAGGGCTCATCCACCCAGAGAAATTAAGGTATGGTAAATCACAGTGTGAATTTAGAGCATTGACTAGTCTGTACTAACTAGCTGGGTAAGAACGCTTGGTTTGTTCACAGGAGATCGAAGGTATCAGTTCATTCTACCCACATACAGACTTGGCAGTATCACATCTGCATGTGATGAGTAGAGTCCAATCTGCTCTACACGGCTTGTCAGCAAGGGCAATTAGGCTGTGCTCAGCGTGGCACTGTATGCTACTACAAAGCTTCCTGCTGGTTCAGAGTGTGGGCAGACTACAGATCTTGTCTGCAAAATACCTTCATAGGCATAACCTCAGAGTGCCTTTAGGCAAGGGAACTTACTCTACTTGAAAAAAAAAAGAGTATCTAACATTTGGTTTATAGTAAGAGTGAGATATCAGTGAAGAATATCTAGTGTGCTTAATTTTATTGTGCATTAACGTTTATCAGCAGGTAGATAAGTCTTTAGCATATAGTTTCATAGTAAGGTTCAGCTGATGTAACTTTATGCGTGGACTGGAAAAAGTGGTCCTGTTCCTCCACTGCCCTCAGTTCCCACAGAAATGCTTTGCCATGGTGCCTTGCACCAGCACAGTGATGCATCTAGCAAACCTCAGTAATTCCCTACACTGGCAAAACCCCCTTAGTGATTCTTTTGTCTTTGTTTAAATGCTTAAACCAATTTATAATGGATTGAGCAGAATGCAGGTTACCAGTGTAAGGTAGGAAGAAGCACGTTATGTGGTAGGTTGAAATTAGAGATATGAGACCATCCCTATCAGAAGCATTCTAGTTGGCTCAATCATGTTGTAATACATATCTTCCATCTTCAGTAATATCAGTTTTCATGTTTAGCATTCTCATAAATTCAGAGAAAATGGCATTAGGATAAGGAATAGAAGTATCAGAAATCATCTGACAAACAGGTTCTTATTGGAAAATACTTAAAGATATATTCTTTGGACTGTTAAATGAACTTTGGAGAAAAATAACAGAGTTATTTTTCCCACATGTTTACTATGGTTCTAAGACAACCTTTGAAGGTTCTGTTTTAGGACAACCTGAGGCAAATGTCATACTGTAACTTTCAAACAGCTGTTACCGAACGAAATTAGTGAGTAAATAAATGAGTAAATTGGTATTGGAAATCTAATTTTCACCAATAACCTCATTAAGGGGGGTAAAGAGGGTTGTTGCTTGTTTGGTTGTTTGTTTTTTTCTTGTGAGATGGAGAGCTTTTAGAAAATAGGTAGAATTTTTGTTGTTTAGAAGATAATCAAAGCTTGGAAAAAAGAGTACTGGTAAGAAGCAGTAGCCAGAAGCAAAAGGAACAAACTCTCATAGCCAGGAAATCCCTTCCATACAAGCTTCCCTTCCTACATGTTGCAATTGAGAGGAAAAAAGAAATCAAGGAAAAGATTGAATTCTCTCCTTACCTGACATGCTTCTTTGGTTTAGAAAAAACTTTTGCATTTTCATTTCTGCAGAAACGTATAGCTAATTGAATAATTTAAATTTCCACACAGATCAGAAGTACATCCACTTCTTTTGCAGGTTTATTTCAGTTGGTCTTACACAAACAATTCCACTGGTCTTGCTCAAAAATATAAATGATAATTGATTTGCACTGCTAAGAGGTACAGATCACATACTTAACAAAAATGTCTTAACTTGCCATTTTAATGATCTTTCCTTTTTATATTTACTTTCTTTACTGTGAAAGTTTGTAATAACTCAATAAATTTCTGAAAAGTTAACGTTAAATGTAAACAGCAAGGTCAAATAAAATATGATAAGTAGCCTGCCTCAAAAATGAAAGATCTCACTATAGTGAGAGATGAGGAAACATTTAAGCTGTACCTGATAGTACATAATGTGAGGCTGTCTCCACTAGCTTTAGTCCCTGGTTCCTAATAATTATTCTTTTTTGTGGAGGGACCTGTCTGAGTTCTCTCAGAAGTCCCAGATCCGTTGCTGTGAAGTGCTTTGAACAGAAATGAATTGCTAACCATCTTTACATTCTCATTATCTGATATATGACATGGGAACTTTTGTTCTCCACTCTCTTCATGTGTAGAAAAAGGAGTAAAAGGAGCACCTTCTTTCCTCAGCCTTTGGTTTTGCTTCAAATCTTTGAAGTGTAAACAAAAGCTACTTTGAAGTAAATGGTAAAATCTACCTCTTTAAAACAGGTAGATCCCCTAAGCTTTGGTTTTCCTTATTAGCAATATAGAAAAGGATATCAGGTCTCACTGATGTAAGGTTTGCAGTGTTTCAAAAATCTAATGCCCTTTTTATTTTTATGACCATGTTGAAGTTAAGACAGACTGATATCTTTCATGTCTGACAGTAGTTTCTTTACCTGACAGATATAATTTTTTTACAAGCCCACTCTTCCATTTAGTATATCAGTCTTTCATGACAACATTAAGTTCCATAAAACATCACCACAGAGAGGAAAAATATCTGAGAAGACATATGTGTGTGTCAATATTCTTCTGTACTTCAAGTGGGTTTATGTGGTGGTTTTTTTCAGTCTGATTTTCATTTACTTTTGTATTGAACTTTTGTAACTATTCTTGGTTTAACAATATTAAATACTTTTTTTTTTTCGGTCAGTTATAGTTAGCATTAAATTTACAGGACTGCCATTTGGCAGTCTTCTCTCCCACATCAGCTGTGGAGACCTAGAAAAGATATCATCAATGTAATAGTCTATTTGTAGCTCACTGGACTTTGGAAGACAAATTTGAAGAAAATGACATGTAGCTGAACATCTTTTATCTTCAAAGGTACCTGCTTACTGCTTTCATTAGCTGTCAAGAATGACTGAAAGGAGAGAAAAAAATGGCAGAAAGGAGAGGAGCATGTAAAGACAGAAACCAGGAACCAGGAAATTTGAGTTTTATTTCTAATTCCTTCACTAAAATCTTGTGGGACTTGAAAGGTACCACAAAACTTTTTTTTTTTAATATGAAAATATACTCTCTCAACATAGTTTTGGGATTTAAAACATTGTTATTGTTTAACTTTTGGTAAAATACCTTAGAGAATTGAAAGACAGATACACAGCATAGCTTTCATTTTGTCGTTTCAGTGTAGCACAGGTACATAAAGTGTTGACATGGGCAAGGATCACTTTGAAAAATCTGATGCATATTCACAGTTGACCTGTATGTAGTCTCTAACACAAGAAAGTGAGAGATAGTAAAAGAGCAGCATCCAGAGAAGTTCTGAAATATCACCAACATTCGTCTGAATAAAAAATAATGTTTTTCCCCCACATTGTTTGTTCCTCTGTAGTTCTCCCAAAGGTATCCTGAGAAGTTAATTACTTGTGGAAAGAGAGAGGAAGTTTATGAAACACAAAACGGTCAATGCTTTTTAAAAACAAAAATATTCTTTAAAATATGATATTCTTTAAAATACGGCCTCTCATTACTCTTACTTAATCTATACAACTCTGAAGAGCCAGCCTGGAAATCATCCAGCAGTATCTATACTGGAGTAGAATGTTCCCATGTTAGCTTAATGAAAAAGAAGCCTATTTAAAGATATCAGTGCCATAACCCATAAAATCATTGGTGAGATTTATAAGTAATAAGTT
Source organism: Pluvialis apricaria (assembly GCA_017639485.1). NCBI lineage: Eukaryota > Metazoa > Chordata > Aves > Charadriiformes > Charadriidae > Pluvialis > Pluvialis apricaria. Next base: position 104,623,158 of record CM030009.1, read on the forward strand.
TTGATTTAAAGCATCAATATATCCTGTTTTATGAGGACATAGAATACATCTATTGAGAAGGGATTTTAGGGAAAATTTTAGACTTCTGATTTCTTGACACATAAGTCTGTTACCAGGTGTAGGCTTCAGGTGCTTTTCAGTGGGTTCACGTACACCTTGAGATGAGTTGTAAATAACGTTATAACTTATGCACATGATTTTGCAGAGAATAAGAGACCAGGTTTCAATTCCGTATTCTACTTCAAAGGTCTTTCATGTCTGTTGGAAGCATTTTAGGGATGATAGTATCATGTCTACTAAATTTATATGATTCAATATTAAGTATTTAACTATCATTAGTTTACTCTGCAGCAGAGCAACATGGATTCATCTCACCTTAACTGTACAGATTTTGTATAGGAGAAACTGCTCTCTGAAACTGCTTAACTCCACTGATTAAAGAGGAAATCTCAGTGGCAAGCTTTCATTGGGTGTCTGATTTAAACAGCTAAAGTTGGGTAAGATGAATCTCACCAAAATGAACACTGAAGGAAAAAACCAGTAGCTTAAAACATAAGTTTAATCTCCAAATCTACTGTCTGGAGCAGTGTGAGATCCTGAGACAGAGATTTCTTGTACTTTTAAAATTATTTAACAATACTAAAACTGTAGAAAATATTTAAGCAGTTGCATGTCCAAGACACTTTAGGCAATACTTCAGTTTTAAGTTCTCTGCACTTTGGTTATTCACCTCTAAAGGTGGAAAAATGTTTTTTTCGTATCTCAAATATTTCTGTAATGGAGGACACAGGACTACATCTGGGTGAAGAGCAACTTGGCCAAATTTCTTGAACCTGCTAGAAGAAGATGTAATTTTCTTCCTTATAAGTAGTAGTCATCCTTGCACCTGAGAGAGAGCTAAGTGTACAGGTGTTACAATAAAGAAGCATGTTACCAGTTTCCTTTCTTAAGAGTTCTGAAATATGAACCAGCACTACTGATTATCAAGGGTTCCACGTAGTGTGTCATCCATCACTTCTTCTGAGTTCTCCTGCAGAAACCAAGATAGGTTATGGCTTGAACTGAATTTTCCATTCTTAGATAATAATAGAACTATTTGGAAAAATTGATTCGATTGCTTATTACCAGAAAGAAAGAAGAAAAGGAAGAACACCTTTTTCTGATAGTTCAGTTATTGGATCCAAAGGTGATCTAAGAGGACAATAACAAGTTTCTATATTATCTAGTTCCAATAGGAGTTTAAGTTTTGTGGCTTTTGTCCCACTTTTAGTCCTTTACAGCTAAAGTAAAAAAAGTCTACATAAACCCATCTTTTTTACAAGTACCTTCTTCCACAAAGGAAAAAAAATTATACAGATCTCTAAAGGATTTATGATGCTAAAATTAGCTCTTGGCTTATGAGTTTAGGTTTCCAGTGTGGGAAGCAATGTTAGATCACTGCCTATTTGTAGCCTTGCTCTTTCCCAGAATAAAATCTATGTGATTTATGCATTTATCTTGAGGTTGAGTAGGAGCTGTGAGAGATGAGGTATGGGTTTGGACGGAGCTGTGTAGCAACTTCCTTTTCTGCCGTGTGAGCCACAAAAGATGCTTCATCCATGTGTGCTGGAATGTAACCAAAGCCTTGCATTCCCTGGTAAACCTACCAGGAAAGTCTGATACTCCTTTACTTTCCCTAAAATGCCTCCACTTTGTCCGGTGCACTGGGAGGCACTGACTGCATGTGGATGAAGGTTTGTCACAAAGATGGTGTCAGCACTAGAAGTGGTTTTCCATTTTATCATACCCAGTAGTGACAATGAGCTTCTGGGTGTTAGCAGTAAAGGGACCACTTTGCCATGTATGAATCTGTTAGCAGAGGCATTGTCTGTGCCCAGAGCCAGACCTGAAAAAGAGGTGACTATGTCCAGCTGGAGGGTTTTGTGGCTTGGCTTTCTTTTTGTTTGCCCTTCATGCTGCCGATTTGTACTCAAGTGCAAGACTTTTACAAGGTCATGGGAAAATTTTTATTTTCAAACCCCATTTGAGCCAAAGCAAAATACTCCTCCACTTCCTACTTCAACTGTAGAACTTTAGAAAATTGGTAATTCTCTCAGTAAATACTCAGTCATACTGTTAATTTTATTCTTTATGGAAATTGTATTCTTCATTAATCACTGTCCAGAATTCCCAGTGATGATAATGGGACTGCCCAATTTTTAAGAAGCCCATGTGGTGCTTGCACCAAGATTTACTAGTAGCAAACTGTATTAAGGAGGATGTTATTCCTCCTGCTGCCTATGTCTGTGAACTGACTGCTTTGCAAATGGTTGCAGTCTGCAGTGCTGATCTAGAATCAATGAATAGAGATGTAGAAGTGTTTTTGTTTTGATGATGAGTGCAAAGAAGAGAGGAAATCCAGCATAGACAATAAAGCATTGATTCAGAGATAGCGTTCATTGCATTGCAGTTAATTTCTAATTGTTATGACGCATTTTGTATATTAGACTGAGTTGATGAATGTGCTTTAGAATCAGTTAATGAGTAATGAATATGGTATTTAGTAACACTGTTCACTATATAGCTGGCAGAAATGTCACAGTTCTGTTACAGTAATCAGAATTCATTCGTGACCTGGGTAATCTCATCTAGTGTCAAAATTCTTTGGGATAAACACTTTGTACACAGAGCTAAAGTATCTGGCTTCCTCTTATAACTCCACAGGATCAATTTTTGAGAGCAGCAAAGCAGCTAGCTGCCTAGGGTGGCAGGTCTCCCAGGCACTACTCTTCGTACTTAGCTTAAGCCTCCAAGATTAAGTGAGCTTTCCAGTCGCAGAATTCCCGTTTTGAGTTATTGCATGTTGAATCAAGAGTTCGGCAGCTCTACGCATGCACAGAGGGAACTATGCCTGTGACATTTAACCAAGTAACTAGGTGTTTTTAGAGAAAGTGTGTTTTCTCTGAATTCCAGCAGCACCTATTTTCTATTTAGGCGACTAGATACTTCTTAGGAATTTTATTTCAGAATAAAAAATGCCTTTTTCTAGGTAAGCTTGTGAGAGTAATGGAAGGAATGTGTCAATTCATGTAAGTGTCATGTGAATGTCAGTGCCATTATACATTTCTCCACCTAGAGTGGCTGCAAGCGATGGAAGAGATAAAATAGCACCTTTCAGGACAACCTTCTCTTGTGAATGTGATATTTTGAAGTTATGAAAAAAGTCAGATTTTGAAATTCAACTCTATTTCCAAAACATGAACTGAATTAGTCAAAAGAATAGTCCACAAACTTATTCATTGCTAAAAGAGAATTCTCCAGCAAGACATAATGTAGATTTTCAACCAACCTTTTTTGGGTTGGTCTGTGACAATGAATACTGCGTGTTTCTAACAAGGGGCCAGCCTAGCTAAATTTACGACTGCTTGTTTTTGAACTGTGCCAATACAGAATTTTATTTAGAAATTTTAAATTGCTGTAGTTTTAACAACTGATGTTCGTACTCCCATCGCTCTGTTCTAGCTAGGTCAGAACACTTACGTTTCTTTGTGAATTTACTTCTGTGATAATGACAGCTGTCTACAGTGGTAGCAGTAAAAAGATTAATGGAGGTCTTTACTTACTTTAGGGATAGGTTACCATGTTTTATTGGACATAATAACATTAAAGTAATGAGCTTCATTAAAAAAAACCCACCAAAAATCTTAAAGGCAGCGTGCAGTTGAGCAGCTGTCCATGGAAATTCTTTTACTTTCTAAAGAAGGCTATCCAATGTATCAGTGATTGGAAAAACAATGATTTTATACATAATATTTTAACGAAGAATATAATTCAGGCACAGCTGTTCTGTTCTAGTTTGAACTAACACAAGATCTATAATTCAGATTCTAATTTTTTTCCCCCCTTTCTCTCGGTAATTTAACAGTCCTTAAATACAAGCACAAACGTGCTTTAATCTGAATGTAACACTACATTAAACCTTTAAGGTGACCTGGTAAAAGCAACAATCTGATTGGATGTGTTCTAAAGAAGTATAGCTGTATAGATAAGGAGCTGTAATAATTATAAAGAGCCTACAACGAAAGTCATTATGTCGTCTTTTATCACAACAACAAGAACAGAAACTCAGTAGTGCACTGTTTAATTTATTTGTTATGTACAAGTTAAAAATAAGGATATTAATACAATGATGATCATAAAAATCATATTAACATTCAGGCTCCTGCAGAGATTCCATTAACCTTGCCTCAGATCTGCAAAAGCATATGCCAAGTTCTCACCCCTCCTAGACAAGGGAACAGATTAGTTTTACTCTTGACCTAAGCACACCACTGCTTATGTGAAAAAAAAGCAAACAAACCAAACCACAGAGTTTCATTTGGTGGTACAGATTAGGTACACTGTAGTAGATGGACATCTAGAATAGCATGGATATTGTAAGCAGCAATTTCAGTAAGTGAATCTTAACTGCATGTTGCAGTGGTTCTGAAGATGCTGTCAGGGAACAAATGGAAAAAGCCACAGCATTGTGAAAGGCTTTGAGTTACGTGTGGAAACAGAAAACTTCAACTTAAGAGTTTGTTCTTTGATACAGGGTAAGAATGAAGTTGGGTAAATAAGTACTAATAAGCCCAGTCTTAACTAAGGACTCAAGCTAGGAAGAAAATAAATATTTCTCTTCTTTAGCCTGCAGAATAACAACTGGGATGAACTGTAGCTGCCTTGGCAATCATATCTAACATATGCTTGGAATTAAAGCTAAACCTATACTAGATTTTGGGTATTACTTGCTATTCTCTTTTTAATGTTTGTTTACCTTATAAGCTTTGTAACACCATAATTTCACAGAAAACGCTGTCCCATCAAATAGTTCTTGAATTATCTATTTCCTCTTTAAAGATAACATAGCCATGTGTGCTTTGGGGAATTTCAAACAATCTACAATTTTCAGAACTGATTTAATAATTCAAAACAGTGAAATGTATGAAAGCTTTTTGCCTATTTTTTTCATAAAATAACCTTCTAAACAAACCAAGCAAAAGCACTGGTTTTGCTACTTCTGGTGTAAACCAGGTGAACTGTTACTACATTTTACCAACTTTTTTCTCAGTAGCTATGACCATTTCTCTTATATTGCTTGTAATTTCAAGACATCATTAGTTTAATCAAGAGATAGATGGCAAATGCAAGTTTATCTTATGCGAGATGGTTTTATAACAGGAAGCTAGAATGTAGCATTTTATTCTGAACATTTTTTTTATAAAATGCATAGTTTTGCGTTATTACAGATCTTCACACATTAAATAGCTTCTTAATTTCTGAAAAAACAAGTATATGTTATGTGTGCAGATTTTTTCCTGAAATATTTTTAAAAAATCATAGTTTAATAAAAGGTACATTTAAAAATAACTTTTAAATATATTAACTTAGGAGGGAGAAGAAGCACTGGTGTGCTGTGTTTGTTTGAAAGAAGTTCCCTACAGTAGATTCTTCATTGTTCAAAATAATTTTCAAGAGAAGACTAAACACTGTGCTGATATTATGACTCTAGTATTATGTCTCTCTCATTTCAGCTGCTAAAACATCTCTCCACAAGATCTAGAAATGCAAAAATCATTCTTTAACACATACCACACTCGTTTAAACATCAGCCACATGTCATGACCTTTCTTCCAGTCTTCTGAACAGTTTTTGTCACCCTTCCTCAGTGAGACTTCTGCTTTTCAGAATAAGCTTTAAATATTACAACTTGTCATGACAAATGACAAATAATTTGCCTTTGTACTGACAGTTATCAGAAGCATGAGATTCTAGATGACTGGGTGATGGGTTGAGAGCAAAAGATTAAATAGTTTTCCATCTCCTACTGGCAACCAGTTGCCTCTGGTGAGGGGCACACTTTCTTTACTCTAAGGTACATATTCCTCACATTATTTGATGTTCTTAATGCTTAGGCATCTTTCTAACCTCATGAAATGTTTGAGTGATGTTGATTAGGACACGTATCCCAATAAAAGCAGAAGCAGTGAAGGGCATCAGCAGCAAGCTAAAAAGCTTATGCTGCTTGCAAGTGTTTTCCAATTCTCACCTTTCACATATCAGGTACTTAAATGGGTCTAGAGCTAGAAATAATAATTTTTGTTGGGAAAGTTTTTTCAGTTCATCTGCCAACACACAACAACAAGCAGATAGAGCCAAACAGATGTTCTGGTTTGTGTTAGTTTCTCAGGGTCATCCAGTAATCTCACAGCTATTTTCTGCATGCAGGTGCCGGTCTTTTTTACCTACCTCTACTTCATATTCCAGCTCTCATACAGCCCTGCCTGATCTGAGTGTTTACTCTGAAACTCCAAGATTTACACACAAGACATGCTTTTCACCATTTCACATTTTCTGAACTGGGTAATAATACTGTCTCACTGTCCCTACATATGATCATGGCATCCAAAACAAGTTGTAATATTAAAAATCAATGTTCTTCCTCTCTCTCCGTACAGGTCAACCTTGTGTTTGATTGAAACTATGTAAACAATCACGTATTAGTCTGAATCCTCTCTCTCAATTTTAGTTTAGATCATTTCATGGAGCTGAATAGGCTGGACATTACACAGTCATAGTTTATTTACCATGTTAGCAGCTGCAGTCCAACTTGTCACCCTGGCTGCGAACGTGGGGTTCATGAGCAAAGACTACCCAAAAATCCTGCTAGTGGCTTTGCTTATGTTGTCATTTGTAATCACAGACAAATTTGTCTTCTTGCTTACCTGAGCAAGCCAATGTATTTATAATTCAATTTTCTGCCCAGTGCCCTCTTCCATGAAATTCTTGGTGGTGAAAGCTCCAGATACAGTTACGGTCCTTCATGAATTCTTGCTGTGGAGCATTCCTTTTTCAGAGGATTCTTCCTCTGCAGGTTGCTGAAAATCACTATGTGAACAGAGAGAAATTTAGAAACTATTAGCTTGCTTTTGCCAACCAGCCTGTTGTTCGCATTGTAAATTGAGAGTCTGCTCAGGTAATGAGGCTGATCAGAGCAGTCTACTGTCATTTGTTTAACATCTTTCCTGTGCAGGCCATGTCTCATTTTCAATACAAAAGTTCAGGGAGTGTGAACATTTGCTGGAAGAGATCTGTGCATGCCTCCTCACCAATTTTGGAACTGTGGCTCCCATCAGATTAAGATTACTTGACCATAATTTGCCCCATGAACATTCAGATTGAGAACACTCAATTTACTGAATCAAAGAAATCTGCATTCAGGGAAGAACTTCAAGTCTTTTTATTTCTATACATGAATAAAGTGATGATATGTATGCCAGATTTCAGCAAAACTAGATTAAACTCATCTATTATATTGTTTTACCTAAATAGTCTTTCCTATTGACTTGACAGGATTCGTGATTTTATTACAAAAGATTCTGAATAATCAGGCATGGGGAAGGCTAGTCTAGAAATTTAGGAAACAGGAAAAAAAGACACACTTCACCTTCTCATAAAGATGTTTACAGTTACAGATAATACTATAGGCAGTTGTGGGAGTAAGCGGAGTTTTTTAAAACAGCAAATGCTATGGCCATTTTGGTGCTTTCAGGAGCTGGAGCCATAAAACTCTGAAGACACACCTGAACGTGTATTAGAATTACATTTTATGTTGTGCGTATGGACCAAACGCCTGGGAAATGTGACACACTGGAGACTTTGCAGAACAGGGCTTCTCTTTGGAGGCCTTCCAGAGGACGAGAGGATGTGTGAGCAAGCCCAGGCAGGAGCTGGCAGAGGAGACCATTTGGGAAGGTCTGGCTTGGTGGTGGGTGCTGCAAAAGCCCTGTACGAGGTCCACTAAGTAACCTGAGTTGTGGAGTCAAGGAAATCAGAGCAGATAAGACCCCTGTTGCATTTCACAGTGTCCCCTCCCGGACGTCAGCCTAGTGAAATTACAGGAGGTGCTTAAATCCCTCTTTTCACCAGCACCTCCTAATCAACAGCCACTGCCATCCATTGGGAGGGAGAGAGCATTTTCAGATTATGCTTTATTGATAATAATAAAATGATGCATTTTAATGTTGAAAGTTGTAATTTGTGTCAATTATTCTTTTCTGTGCTTCGCTTAGGTCACTAATCTACACCATCAGGCTGATAATTGTCAAAACTTATAAACTGATTGTGATGCTTCATTATCCAATATTTTATGGAATAGAAAAAGTCTGCAAACACTATGTGCACACAGCAGGTTCTCTGTGAAGAAACAAATTTGCATCTATGAGTGTTAAAACTTAGCAGTTTTTCATGTTCCTAAAAATAAGGGTGTGCGAGCTAGCTGCAGTCTTTTCAGTGCTGTAATTGCACATTTTTTTCTATTTATATATAAAATAAAGATGAAGGGTTTTTTTGTCAATAGTACTATTTTTAGAAATACGTCTGGCTTTTTAAAATTTACGTATTATTTTTGTAATTGCTTATAGTTAGTAGGATTTGGAAGTTGAAAACAATAATTGTTTTTCCACCACTGAATTTTCTAATGGACATTATAATTACCTTTTCTTCCTTGTTTATGCATCACTATATTTGATGCCAGGAGAGCACTATATTTGATGCCAACAGAGCACTGCGACTGGCCTTATTAGTTTACTTCTGTAGCAGAGCTGGCTAGCTAAAAACAAAACAGGGAGCCATATAACACTTCTACTGAAGTTGTGGGAGATTTTCCATTAATTTCTGAGGAAACAAAGTGGATGTACTCTACTTCCTTCTAAGAATTATTTTTTTTTTTGTATTTTTTTTAGTGAGCATTATGTTTATTATGGAGAGAAGAAACAGAGGTAATCCACGGTATTGAAGATGAGTAACTTGTAGGGGGATCCTGAGAAATTATTTTTATAAATGCCTTTAAAAAGCATTTAAAATGTGTGAACTGTTCCTTAAAAGTATCTTTGTGAAAAGAGAAAAACTATTCTGAGAAATGGTTTAATAGCTTTTAGAGAAAGGAATGAAAATTAAAGGCAAGGCAATATAAAATAATAGGAAGATGGAAATTTTCACTGAATATATCTCTCCCAACTGAAATAATTTCTTTTCATTGAAATAGCCTATTAAACACTTCTAGTTAGTGATGTTACCTCTTGATCACAGCTTAATCAACTAAATCAGCTGTCAAATGTGCAACGTGGCTCTGAAGTAGCAACTTTTAACAGCCTTTTTCAGCCCTTTGTCATAGATGGGATATTTGCTTACTTTTAGGAAGGAAACCCTTTTCTTTCCTTCATTATCAGCTATGAAAAGAGCTGAATTTTACTATTATTGTGCATTATTAGTGGCATCATTTGCTAAATTGAAATGTGGAAAAGAAATGAACTTGCAGAAATGACCGTATCAGTAGCAGGGATACTGAGCAAATCATAAAAAACCCCAATTAGTTCTGCATGCATTGAAATTTCAGATTTATATGTCTTCATTGTGTGACTTGAGAAATGCATTCTGAAAGAATTTCCTGCATATTCTTGTTTGCAGACATCATACCCCATACTATCAAAAATTACTGGGGATATCTGAATGCTTGAACATTATCTCTCAATGTCTTTGTAAACTTGAAACGTCTGTCAGCCAGATTAATAGGAAATTCAGCAGCAGATTTAAGCATAGGTACTGAGTCTTGTATATTGAAATAATTTCTTATAAGCATTGGTTCCATGTAAAAACTCATGAGTAGTTAAAAAAGAAATAATTCAAAGCCAGTTAATTTTCTGGGAGAAACGTTTGTGAGATGCTCAGGGTCATAGCACAAAAGTCATTAGAAGTCAAATTAGAGAAGCAGAAGGCTAAACCCACCTGAACTCAAATGACATTTCTCAACTAGAAAAGTCTTACATGCTGGTAACTCAAAGATGAGATTCTGGGGATTCAGGTCTATCCTGGGCTTATCATAGACATGCAGTCAGAGACAGTTTATCAGCACTAATCTCATTCCTTGTCCCCTAAGCACTTTTTTTTTCCAATCAAAGGACCTTGTAGAGCATTGCACAGCATTAGTGCCTCCTACAACCAGAAACACAGGTGAGACTTCCATCTATTTTCTTTCATATTTGGACCCTGGTATCTAAGGACACATGCTGACTAAGCAGTAGAATTTACAATGTTTTTGCCATCATCTCTTCTTTCTAGTAGCCTGTGCCGCTGGAGTTCATGGCAAAATCTGCTTCTTAGTTGGGACACTCATCTTTCAAAATTTCTTGCTTTGTGTGAAATTTAACTGAAACCAGCTACTATTTTCAGAAGGTATTAACAAGGGAGCAGTTTTCTAGAACTTTCTTTCATGCACAACTAGCCAAAAATCCATGTATTTAAATTTTACACATTTAAACTTGCAGAAAGACCCTAGGTATGTTAATACATGTAATGACAACAACCACAACTGAACAGTAGTTGTTGTAAGTGTGACTTTATAACTAAAATGTAGCGCATTTACTTTTGTTAATGTTGTGATTTGTACCTAAAGTCTCATTTCAGCCATGCTTCATTCTTCTTCACCTCTGCTCTTTAGTAGAACAACATGGTTTGTGTTGAACTTTTTTACCTTTTTGTGATCATTCCTGACCCTATAGATCTCTCAGAACTCATTTATGTTTGAGGCATAAGACATTAAGACGTGTGTTGTTCTCTGAAAAACATAACATTTCTCCCTGATTTTACATGGTTTTAAAATGCAACCATCCTCTTCTAAAAACATTAGAAAAAAAAAAAGGAAGGGGGAGGGAGGAAAAAAATAAATTAGATGGGTTTATCACTGTCATAAATGATATTTCTTTTATAACAAGTACCAGAAGGGCTGAAGTAAAGAATCTCCTTTCAGTTACTGTACAGGGAAAATGTATTAGCCTTACATGAGTATATGCACACAGACTAAACAAAAAATTAAAGCCCTTACCCTGGCATGAAAATTATTTTCATGTACAGTATTAAGAAATAGTTTTAACAACTGAGAAGAATTAAATACAGGGGTGTTTCATTCTTTTAATATTTCCCTTGGTATATATTAGTCATGTATTATTTGAATGTCGTCTTACCTTGAGAAATTGCAAAGAAGTAATTAATATCTCTATTAAAGAAATTAATAGCTGTTGCATGAGAATTCTTCTGAAGCACTCCCTAATTTTACCTGAATGTTTCAACTGGGGCATGAAGAGACTGCTATTTATAACTGTATTTCCTAAACTGTTTCTTAAGGCAGTCCAAACCTGTTTCTAACCTAGTTATGAAATCACTTCTCAATTGGAAATACATACGAATAAAATACATGACTTTATGGATCAGATTTTCTAACATGATTTCAGCACTTCAGGCCAATTCTGAGGTCAAAGAGAATTATTTTGGTTGAAATGAGAGATTCAATATGCATATTTTTGGGTTGTCCCATGCTGGTTAATTCAATAGCTGAGCTGTTAATGAAGAACAGCTTTGAATAGAAATAAGTAATAGGAAATTAAATTATGTATAACTCTTGCATTTTTTCTGGTCCAATTTAGAAGCAAGAATTAAATTCAGGCTTAATTAAAGAATCAAGTTGGCTTCAAAACTGAAGAGCTATTGTGGATTTAGCTATACAGATCTAAAAAGCACCACTTCTACCTATTCATTTAAGAGAAAATTCCTTTTTTGTTTGTTGCTGTTGTTACTGTTGGGTTTGATTATTGAAAATATGGGGAGAGAGAACACAAGGAGAAATAGTCGAACATACTATTAAACTTATCTCACCTCCATGGTTAATGTGATGTACACTTTAAAAACTGTGAGTCCTACATATAAGATTTTTTTAATACATACTTCTTGATATCCTTAACAAAGCTTGCTAGGCATTACGACCTCCATTCTAAAGATGAAGAATATTATTGAAAACTGTTATCAGAACCATGTATACAGTCAAATACTTCAGTTTACTGGTTTTTATCTCCTGCTGTCTAAATTGAGCATTGTGTTGTACAATAACACTTTTGCCAAGAATGGTTAGACCAGATGTTCCTTGAGGCCCCTTCTAATTTGGTATTCTATGATTCTATGAACGTATAATGTTGTATACCTAACAGTATAGCTTTGAACTGCTGTGTTTTGATGTTTTGTTTATGCTGTCCCTTAATTACATACAATGAAATATCACTTTATAGATAATCAGTAGCACATAATAGAGAGTAAATTATGAATTACTAAATGTGGCTTGCTCTTGATTGAAACAATTAAACAGAATTATTATATATATTCATATCAAAGGAAAAATAAGGCTTTAAAAAAATAAATATTTTTGACTGAGTATGGAAAAATTCATGTAACGATACACACTTATTGGATTTTTTTTTGAACCATGTCTGCTATTTCTGTTTTTCTAGAAACTGAAGACTCTCTGCTGCTTTTTGGATGTAAAATGAATAGGTATTTATTGAACTATGTATTTCAAAACAGCTGTGTTCTTTAATGGAGTTGTTAAAATAACCTGTCTGTCTAAAAAAAGCTGACTGTCCTTTGAAACAAAGTATTTGTTGCAAAGAGTAAGATTGGAAAGGTGGATGTAAAAAGAAAACATCAGTGAAATGTCTAAACTTTCACAAGACTCTTGCAGTTCCAAAGGTCTAATCAACTAAATGAAAATAGCACAAAAAGAAAAAGTAACCCACAAATCTTATGTGTTTGGATAATTCTTATCCTAAATATTTCTTGTGCATATAAAATTAGATGTCAGGGTTATTGTCGTCAACTTCTTTTCTTGCAATTTCAAGGACTGGTGAATTCATGAGAAGTACAAAATGTTGTAGCTAATTAATTTTAGACACTAAATTATGTTCCTCTCATTTCCTGTCTTAGAATGCTTGAATCACTCAATCAACTGTTATTGTACTTATGTTGTTTTTTTCTTTATAATTTATTTTAGAGATGTAAGAACAACCTGACCTGTGTATTCTCATTTCTCGTTTTACAGAACATTTGTATTTTCATGTCTATTATCCAACATTTTCTCTAATAGAGCTACACTTGTAATAAACAGAAGTTTTCAGTATAAGCTGAAAAAAAGTGTTCTGTATTCTATTTACTAATGTATTCTAAATGGTGGGATTCATCCAAGTTCAGAGTTCACACTGGTTCTTCTGTATAGTTATTCTTGGCAAAAATCGGTAAGGCCACTTACAATTGCAAAAATATTCCATCTGATCAAAACAGGTTTTCACAGGACACTATAAAAGATATCAGCGTACTCAAATGATGATTCCTGTTTCATATCAAGTACAGAATATATTGGGGACTGAGAGGAGCACATAACTGAATATGACATTGATATTTTTACTCCTAAAAGAGTGATTATTGGCATATCATAATTTTCTCTTTGTTCAGCACTTCTGTAATTGCCCTCTCAATCCTTAAGATTTGCCACACATTTTATGTTAATCCTAGAAGCTTAGAAAATAAAATGAATGCATGGAAATGGATGTTTTGCGAGCAGTTTAGCATGCTACAAATATTTAGGCTATGAAAACATAGTAGAATGTGATTGTGGTGTAAGAACAAATTCTTTTAATCAGTTATTTGTAGTTCATAAACGTATTTGGCCACTCAAGCTAAATCCTGACCTTAAGACTTTTGCAAGCAATGGAATTGACTTGTTCGATTAGAATAAATTTTTTCCACACCCTTAGCAAGGAATGAACCAGAAAAGAGATTAAGGGTACTCAAAATAAGATATTTTAATACAGTGATAGCAATATATTTGATTCCCTGGGTTAGATAAAAACACTGTTAAATAGGCTCTCTAGATGTTTACCATGTCTGGTTGATTGGTAGATCATGGAACAGTTTATTGTAGAGAAAACTGTGGAAAGATGCTAAAATACATTCTTAACATGCAATTTAATTTTAAAAAAAAAGAATATAAATTCAAATATTCAGGTATCAACAGAATGTAATTTTGAAAAGTAACTTAAAAGTTGCCTGAAAGATTAAGGCTGGTGGTCCACTCTGTATTTAAATAGTTCCCATATTTGTCAGAGGAATATTCTGTAAAAGGCATTATCATGTGGAATGAAATATCATGCAATCTGTTATCTTTCCTGAATATTTACAGCATTGAATATGATGCTTCCTATTTAGTAACACAGGACAAAAGATTCAACACAGAAGAAAGGTTGCTCTCTAACAATCTCTGTGAGAAAACAAGGACAACAAGAAATGTCTCTATAGATACATTAACAGCAAAAGAAGGGCCAGGGAGAGCATCCATCCTCTATTAGATGCAGTGGGAAACATGGTGACTAAGGATGCAGAAAAGGCTGAGGTGCTTAATGCCTTCTTTGCCTCAGTCTTTAGTAATAGGATCAGCTACACTTTGAGGATCCAACCCCCTGAGCTAGAAGATAGAGACCAGGAGCAGGGTGATCCCCCCACAATCCAGGAAGAAATGGTCAGTGACCTGCTGCAGCACATAGACATACACAAGTCTATGGGACCGGATGGAATCCACCCAAGAATTCTGAGAGAGCTGGCGGAGGTGCTCACCAAGCCACTTTCCACCATTTTCCAACAGTCCTGGTTGACTGGAGAGGTCCCAGCAGACTGGAAACTAGCCAATGTGACACCCATCTACAAGAAGGGCTGGAAGGAGGATCCAGGAAACTACAGGCCTGTCAGTTTGACTTTGGTGCTGGGGAAGCTGATGGAGCAGATCATCCTGAGTACCATCACGCAGTATGCACAGGACAACCGGATGATCAGGCCCAGGCAGCATGGGTTTATGAAAGGCTGGTCCTGCTTGACTAACCTGATCTCCTTCTACAACATGGTCATCTGCTTAGTGGATGAGGGAAAAGCTGTGGATGTTGTCTATCTGGACTTTAGTAAAGCCTTTGACACCATTTCCCACAGCATTCTCCTGGAGAAACTGGCTGCTCATGGCTTGGATGGGCATACACTTTTCTGGGTAAAAAACTGACTGGAAGGCCAGGCCCAGAGAGTGGTGGTGAATGGAATTAATTCCAGCTGGTGGCCAGTCATGAGTGGTGTCCCCAAGGGCTCAGTACTGGGGCCAGTCCTGTTTAACGCCTTTATCAATGATCTGGATGAGGGGATCGAGTACACCCTCAGTAAGTTTGCAGACAACACCAAGCTGGGTGGAAGAGTTGATCTGCTTGAGGGTAGGGAGGCCCTGCAGAGGGGTTTAGACAGACTAGATCGATGGGCCAAGGCAAACTGTATGAGTTTCAATGCGGCCAAATGCCGGGTCTTACACTTTGGCCACAACAACCCTCGCCAATGCTACAGGCTTGGGGAAGAGTGGCTGGAAAGCTGCTCAGCAGAGAGGGACCTAGGGGTGTTGATTGATAGCCTGCTGAATATGAGCCAGCAATGTGCCCAGGTGGCCAAGAAGGCCGACAGCATCCTGGCCTGTATCGGGAATAGCGTAGCCAGTAGGACCAGGGAAATGATTTTACTCCTGTACTCGGCACTGGTGAGGCCACGTCTTGAGTACTGTGTTCAGTTTTGGGCGCCTCACCACAAGATGGACATTGAGGTGCTGGAGCATGTGAAAAGAAGGGCAACAAAACTGGTGAGGGGTCTGGACTACATGTCTTGTGAAGAGCAGCTGAGGGAACTGGGGTTGCTTAGCCTGTAGAAAAAGAGGCTCGGGGGCGACCTTATCGCTCTCTACAGCTACCTGAAAGGAGGTTGCAGAGAGGTGGGAGTCGACCTGTTCTGTCAAGTCACAGGTGATAGAACAAGAGGAAATGGCTTCAAGTTGCACCAAGGGACCTTTAGGTTGGATATTAGGAAGGATTTTTTCACTGAAAGGGTCATCAGGCATTGGAACGCGTTACCCAGGGCAGTGGTGGAGTCCCCATCCCTGAAGGTATTGAAGGGTCGTGTAGATATAGTGCTTAGGGATGTGGTTTAGTGGTGGGCTTGTCAGTGTTAGGTTAATGATTGGACTAGATGATCTTACAGGTCTTTTCCAATCTAGGAGATTCTGTGATTCTGAGAATGAGTAAACATTGAAAAACGGTGCTTAAAATTAAATAAAACTGTAAATTTAAGTTGTGATTTTCAAGTGAAGAGATTTATTCTCATAAAGCTGAAATATAGCTTCAATGATTTTTACATGAAAACTTAAGAATTTAAAATGTTATTTTCAAATAAAAAAAAATCAAGATATTTAAACTAACTAATGAAAGTAAAAAGATGATTTGTTGGTTTGTCTACAAAACTAAAAAATCAATAATTCAGTCACCCCTTCCAGAAATACATACTACTAAACATTACAATAATGGGTATATTTCTCAGTGCTGACTTCAGAGTTCATCTCACTTGCTGTCATGTTACCGTATGCACTTCAGTCTATAACTTCAAAGAAACCATGTCATTTTGTTAGGAGACAGGAAAGAAACAAAAATCTGTAAAATTTAATTATAAGAAATCTGTAATCAAAAGGATATAAATAGTGAAATTGAATAGACTTAAAAGTCCTGCATTCTCAGAGACAGCATCTGGTTATGTGAATTAGAAAACTGCCAATTAATCATCATCAGTAAAGATGCTAGTGTTGATCCTTGGAATTACAGAATAGTATAACCTACCACCATATTTGGAAACCAATTAGGACTGTAATTTATGCATATCATCTAAAGGTGATTATCTTTCTGGCCTTTTTTAATTCCCCAGGAAACTAATAGAAAGGCAGAAAAAGGTGATGTGAGGTACTCCATTTAGTTTAGAGTTTCCATAACAAAAGGTTAGTAAGGAAAATGAACAATCATGAAGTATAAAATCCTTGTCAAGATTCTAAATATGGTTCTTATCATAAAATATTCTTAAGAAATGTGCGGTCACTGGAATATTTCTCTCATCTTACAGTTCTTCTATATAAGCTATTTTGGGATACTAACTTCAAAGTGTGGAATGTAATTTTTTTTTCATTGCAACTTATCATCTCAGGTAGTACAGAATTTCTTGCTTCACACTAACTCTTTCCTCCTTCACCATCTCCTGCCTTTTTATTTTCTTCCTTCTTTTCTTCTTGGCACTTTATCTCATATTCTGATAGCCTCTATCAGCCTTAACCACAAACTTAACTTTCTTCTCATCCACTTTTCATTTCACTCTCATCAGAGATGAGGAGAATTTGTGTATATGTTGTTTTAGAAATTAATTTTCTGCTTTTACATATGTACAGACTAGGCATTAGCCATTTCCACACATCACAGATCTTTCTTTTTTCAGTTCATATGGCCTCAAATGCCCTAAATTCAGGGAAGTTCAGTTACTTGTATGTGTTTTAGGTACATCAGTCCAATTCTTGCCATGAAGAAGTCTGTATGTGTGGCTGTTCTGTAGGAATAAACAGACTCAAAGTATGCAGTAAGGTAGAGAGGTGACTTTGGGTCTCTCAAGGCATGACTTGCACTTTAGTGTTAGATTTTTTTTCCTCCCAGAAGAGTTTGTATTAATGTTTGCTTTCAGGAAGCATTTTGTCATTTTATGCAAGAGTAAAATCTATGCCTGTCTACTAGACTACCCTGCAAGAGGCCACAAAATTACAGAATTTCCCTTATATATATATGTGTACTGTGGGTGAAACCCAGAGAGCTGTTATACACAGCTGTTTCCAGAATGTGGCCATGGGGAGTTCTCTTTCTTAATATGTTATTATATAGAGGTTTAATATGAGGCTGACTATGATAATTAACTGAATTCTTAGTATTTTCTAGGTGCTAACAAACAGTTTTCAAAACTGTGTAACATTTTTTTATTTTGACCTTTTAGATGCTCTTCCAAAGAGATGGACACTGATTTTATTTTTTTCTTTTCAATTAAAATCTGACTATAAAGATGCATGATAATGTAGGAGAAATCTTCACACATGAAAAAAGGTCTGTACTCCAATAAATAGGCAAGTTACCAATCTAAATTGCCTACCAGTGATCTCCATTTAGACTAACACATTTAATGATTAATGAGAAGAGTTGCAGAATGAATTGGTGAAATTAAAATAAAATCTTGTGTTAGTTGTTTTTCAAGAAAAAACCTTCAAAAACTCTCTTAAGCCTCTTGTAGACAATAATATAGACATATAAAAAATCATGAAAATCTTTTTGAAAAAGAGATCATTATTTCAGCTTACTAAATTTAACTTGGATAACAGCAAGCTATTACATGCTTACTGCACTTCAAAATTATTCTAGATTCTTTGTACATCTAGATGACACATCTGACAACATTCTCAGAAATTAAAGATCTGGTAGTACTAGGGAGCTCAGTCTGCAGGTATATGGTGGTGTTAAGCAACTGTTAAAAAGTGAATAGGATAACTTAATATGGTAGAAAAAACCCCTGTGACATTGATACAATCTCCTTTGCCCCTGATGTCAAGGAAAAAAGGAACTCTAAAAGACCTGTGCAACGTCAAAATTATTTCTACTAGAATAAACAAAAACAAACCCCAAACAAACAAAAAAAAGAACCCCAAAATAAAACAGGTAGAAGCTAGTACCATGGGAATTCAGAGGAAAGATTCCTGCTTGTAAGTAGTATTTAGAGTTAGTAGACTAGTATCACCTCACTATTAAATGATCTGCTGGCTCAATTTTCTGTTGCAAACAATGGGAAGCTGAACATCAAAATATGCTTTTGGCATCTCTTCCTTTCTTTTGTCTTTCTACTCCCACTGAATTGCTAAAAAGTAGAAGAAATATGAAATACGATGTCCTTTCTATGTATTCTTAGGGAACTGATCAAGTGAATGAGCTAGTGTTGGATTCATTGCTAATGTTCCACCTAGGCCATCCTAATGTATTTGACAATTCTTATGATTTTATCTTCCTTAGTCTTGAGTGAAGGATGAAGTTTCTGAATGACGTTAACGAAGAAGATACAATTTGTATGAAAATGTTTATCACTGTCCTCAGCACTCTGTGACATGAGATGTCAATAGTGAAAGAAAGGAAGATGGTTATTTGGTTATTGTTGAAAGAGTTAAAAACTTTCAAGCAGTATTTTAGAAAACTGTGTTGGTTTTACTTCTTTTTTCTTGAATATGTACATGCTCTTGTTGACATATTTAGTACACCTATAAGGATTTTTCAGCTATTCAGTAGCTAGTTCCATTTCGAAGGGATCACTGGCATCCCTATAGTAAGAAGTCTTGCAGTCTTAGAGTTTGCCTTGTCTTATCTTCAAAATGACATTAAAAAAAAGAAAAAAAGAAAAAAAGATAAAGCTCTAGCAGAGCTTGTCATAGATGGCAAAATGTCTTGAATCCAAATAGTCATTTCAATGCAACTGTTAGTGTAGTCAAACACCTGAGTGATAAACCGGTCCAGCTGTGACTTTCAGTACGAGTAGCAGTAATACTGTTCTCTTTTTCTCACTAAGGGAAGAAAAAGGGAAAGTAACTGCCTGATGTTGTCCTCTGTTCTGTGCAGGCATGGGCTTTTTCAGATGCTCCTCCCAGCATGAAATACTATTTAACTCTGAGGGAGGGAACAAAACTGGTGTACAAAAAGACAGATTGTAGTAGCCTGTGATCTAATGAAAGTGTTGCTGTATTTAACTGCAAAATGGAGGACAACCCCCTAAAACAGCATGGAAAATAATTCTGTTCCACAATTCCCTAGGTAAAGTAGTCTCTGTTTAAATTAGCAAGTAACGTGGCATAGTAGGAGCAGGTCTGTGGAGTGAGATTATTTGGCTTTCAAGACCCCTACTGCATACATTTGGTTGGGAGGAGGTGCTTCAGACTAGCGCTAGCCTGGTCCTGTGAGCAGATGGAAGTACCCCTTTGTGGGTGGAACATGTTTGGAGGCTTCCCAGGGATCATCTTCCAGTTCAGTTTTGCCCAAAAGCAATCTAGCAGCACACTGAGACCTCCTTACCATGTCGAATCCAAGCCTGCTAAGTGGAGATGATCAGATTCTCTTCAGAATCACATTTCTGATCCAAGTCAAAACATTAATGTAGACACACACCTGTATATCACTTAAATACATGGAGTGACAAGTTCAATCAAGCAAAAAGATGTAACTTTTCAAAGTGCGCATAGTTAAACTATGTAACTCATAGTCAAAGGATATAAGGGATGCCAAAATCTTACGGGGTTCAAAAACTCTGCATACAAATTTGTGGAAAAAAAATGTATCCAAGACAATTAAATATAAAGCCATTACCTCTAGCTGCAAATGTTTCAGAGGAACAAATGACTGGGAGAGTTAAACATACAAATACTGCTTTAAATTTGTCCTGTTCTTGCTCTGTTTTCTAGTTACCTGCTATTGATCACTTTCAGAAACTAATGGGCAAGGTGTGACCTGGTAAAAAAAGCCTTATGTTGACTAACCCCACAGTAATGATCTTACACAGCACACGGGATGTAAGCAAAAGTCCAGAAACATCCACAAAGATTACTTGCTCAGTCATTATTTTCAATTTGTCCTTTGGAGATAAATGTCCATGTCCACTGATGAGCTACAGAGCCTAAGCTTCTGCCTTGGAAATTCAGTGGCTTGAAGACAGGGATAAATGTCGTTCGGACTGTGGTCTTTGACAGGCAATAAATATGGCATTTTTCTGTGTAGAACTTTACTTACATTGCTGTATGTTAACGGAGACAGCAGTAATTAAAATCTGCATTTAATTCTTAGTTATTTCGGTGATACTAGAACACACTTCTGTGACTTCTACTTCTTAAGTTTTAACAGCAACATGTAGGATTTGGATTTGTAAATGTCTAGGTCTGATACAATACCTGACAATAATTGTATAAGTAATAGCTGATGCTAAAGACTGCTTCCCTCCCATATGATTCAGTGTTTTGCTTATTTATTTGGAAGTCCTGCAGTTCAGACTACTTCCTTTGGATCTTAACTTACAAATATTATGCTTATACTTGCAAAAAAACCCCAAAACACCAAAAAAAGCAAAATTCTGCTTCTCAGGAAATCTGTAAAAATCCTCACAACTGTAGAGTGCCCTATGGATATGCCAGACTCTGCAACTGAGGAGCAGATTCCATAAGAATGAGGCATATTCAGTCCAATTTAAGGGTCAATTGGGGGATTTTAAGAAAAAAGTGTAATAATATGGAATAATTAATATTTAATGCAGATGAGAAGTTTTACTGAAAATTACTTTCTGGATGTCCCAAGAAGTTCCTTTAAATCAATTATCTATAAATAGAAGAATTATTAATAGAACAGATTTAATGGTAATCATCTGTACTTTACTGTACTGAGAGTTAAATACTGTTGAACCATCAAGCTCAATTTAAGAAGATAATATGCTATCTGGAAATGTTAAATTTGTAAAATATGAAACAAAGTGGACAAAGGAATTAAGAGAAAGAGAATAAATTAAATATAATATATATTTGTGTGTTGCAATAATGTTTGAAAACATGTAAGCAGAAAATTATTCCAAGGTTAATTATTTTCCATAGAAGCAGATGGGACATACTAACTTTTGATACTATTTAAGCTCTTTCTTGCAAAACCAGAAGTTTTCTAGTTTTATTCAAGATGTTTGGACTTATTTTGCAGAGCAGAAAATGAAATATCTTAAATAGTGAGACAGTGGTTTCTACAATGTGGATGGTGCTGGTATAAGTGATAGAGACCGTTTATTTAATATTTATTGGCTTTTTGTAGAGAATCTTCTGTCTGGCTTCTGCACCTGGCATATTACAGGATAACTGCTTTAGACACTTAAAAATAGGTTGAGTATAATTATATAAAATATTTTGACTGAGTTCTCTGGAGTCCTTTTGAGGGGTTTCTCATTTATTACAATGTAATAAAGAAGATAGGTGAGATTCTTCCTTGTTTCAATACAAGTGGAGCTTTTTTGAAACAAAAAGGCTTATAAGCAAAATACAGTATTTCTACATATGAGAAATTTTCAGAAATATTTCTGACCATAAATTTGCATGTAAAAAGCTGCCAAAGTGTGTGGGTGCATTTCAGATGCAGTTACTTTCCAAATTTGAAAGGATCAAATACATGAGACAAATCTAGAATCTTTACATGATTATGCTAAAATTTAATACAAAATACCATTAATGTTTTGTAACTGAAATTGCATATACTGAAAGTCATAAATCACAGAGCTCATTCTTCCAACCATGGAATAACATTCTAAACTCATATAATGTTGGTATAAGAACTGCTATATTATTGCTGTTATACTGCATTTTTTTGTGGTGTGACATGTTGCAAATAACATCTTAGACAACTAATAATAGCGTTAAAATAAAATGTTCCTTTCTTTATGTTAATCCAGGGTAGGTAACTTTTTTGATAAACCCAGAAAAGGTGATATTCAAATAAGTAATAAAGAACACCTTTGTTTGTACTCTTGCAGGTCTTATCAGCTCTGCAGACAGGTTCTAGGTAACAGGGTGAGGCTGAATGAGAATTGATCAATTTTCTGATTATACAGTTTAGATAATTACCTCCCACCAGGTCAGTATGCATTTTCAGTCATAATGATCCGTGTTCAGACGAGAACTGATATGATGTTGTTATAAGAAAGATTTCCAAAATCAAGAATTTCCTATATTGGAGCATATTTATGAAATTTTGGAATCTTTGTTTTTAAGCATTGTTAACTCCCAATACCACCAACTTTATTTCCTTATTTTAATTTTAAATAAAATATACTCAAGATACTTCTTAGATTCTGTGGAAAACATCTGTTATTACAGAATCACGGAATTTTCAGAGTTGGAAGGGACCTCTAGAGATCATCTAGTCCAACTCCCCTGCTGAAGCAGGACTGACTAGAGCACATTACTCAGGACTGCATCCAGACGGGTCTTGAAAATCTCCAGAGAAGGTGAATCCACAGCCTCCCTGGGCAGCCAGTTCCAGTGCTCTGTCACCCCAAACGTAAAGAAGTTTCTCCTTGTGTTAGAATGGAAGTTCCTGTGTTCCAACTTATGCCCATTGCCCCTCGTCCTGTCACTGGGAACAACTGAAAAGAGTCTGGCTCCATCCTCCTTCAACCCACCCTTTAGATGCTTATAAGCAATAATAAGGTCTCCCCTCAGCATTCTGTTCTCCAGGCTAAAGAGTCCCAGCTCTCTCAGCCTTTCCTCATAAGGGAGGTGCTCCAATCCCTCAATCATCTTTGTTGCCCTACACTGGACCCTCTCCAGTAATTCCCTGTCTCTCTTGAGCTGTGGAGCCCAGAACTGGACACAGTATTCCAGTTGTGGCCTCACCAGTGCAGAGTAGAGGGGGAGAATGACCTCCCTCGACCTACTGGCCACACTCTTCCCTACGCAGCCCAGGATTCCATTGGCCTATTTGGCGACAAGGACACATTGCTGGGTCATGGATAATTTACTATCTACCAGGACCCCCAAATTCTTCTCCTCAGAACTGCTTCCCAGCAGGTCCACCCCTAACCTATACTGGTGTCTAGCATTCTTCCTCCCCAGGTACAGGACCTTGCACTTGCTCTTGTTGAACCTCATTAGGTTCTTCTCTGCCCAGCTCTCCAGCCTGTCCAGGTCACGCTGGGTGTCAGCGTGGCCCTCTGGAGTGTCAGCCACCCCTCCCAGTTTGGTATCATCAGCAAACTTGCTGAGGATACACTCTGTCTCCTCATCCAGGTCATTGATGAATATATTGAACAAAAATGGACACAGTATTGACCCTTGGGGGACACCACTGGTTACAGGCCTCCAACTTGACACTGCTCCATTTGTTATTGTAGCTTAAAAGAGAAAAGTAAAAGAACCCAGCAGTATGATTGAAGAATGTTAGTGAATTCAACACTAGAAATGAAGATTATATATTATTAAGAGGGTTGAAAACAAATTTCTTCTTGTATAACCGGCTATAATAAAAGCACCTATATGAAACCAAGTAACAGATATATTCACAGATCTTATGCTCCGATACAGGAGTTGTGGAGTTTTACTTGGTTTTGAAATAGTTATGACAGAATCAGTGCCTTTTAAAAGGGACATACAGTCAGATGAGATATATTGGCAAAGCTCCACAGAAGTCTGTAAGTGCATATTTTATATCTGTATCTTTTGCTATTGGAATTTGCATATGTAAATGTATTGTTAAATTTTAATATATTCATTTGAAACATGCTTCTTCATGACAAGGGAAAGATTTCATTAGGTATATTGATTCAAAATGCTTTTTAACTATAGAGGCACTTATGTTTATTCTCATTGCTGTGAAGGTAGTCTCTGGTAACTGACTCAGAATCATCTTTACCTACACTGGATCATATCTTGCTTCCTGAGTCAGCTTTCACAAATTATAGATTAGCAATATTCCACACACAGTTTTCTTCCAAAGTAGAGTGAAGATAGTAATTTGCCTGGAATCGCCATCTAAACACTATTTAAAAACAACAAAAAAGGGGTTCCTTGTCATTATGTAACTAGAATATAAGACAGGAACTGTATAATAAATTTAATTGGAATAGAGAATTTATGTAGTGAAATAAGAGGTAAAAATCTTTTGTTGGTTACCTTGAAGCATTTTAATATGCCAGAGTATTTCAGAACAGCATTGGAAATAGTGCATTAAAAGATTTCTCAAATTGATATTAAATTTTATTTTTTTGAACAGGAAAGGACGGGTGAAGGCAAATATTTATTTATTATTATTAGAGAAATGGAGATTTAACAGTGCCATTACTTGACCAGACATGGTAAAAACCACTTACCTAATGCACCTATGAAATGAAATACAAGTCTAAGTATTTTGTTGGCAACAGTAGTCTTTGCACTGATTCCTATAGGCTGTGGATTGGGTCACAGACAGTCATTCACATAGTACACATTTACACACATTTTTTCACCCAATACTGTACTCTTAATGATGAGCTTTAATCATGACAGAAATATTAACTGTGCACATCAAAGATATCTTTACACAATTTCCTAATATCAATTACTATTTCCATATAAAGGGAAGATCTGGCATCCTGTGAATAAAAGATTTCAAAAGCAAAATTAAATATATTCATCACCCAAATTTATGTAGCACAGAGAAACTGACATCTGTATCCACTTACATGCATAATAAACAGCTTACTAATAAATACATATTAAAATATCCCCATGTTTCAAGTTCTTGTTGGATGCTCTTCCTTTTCACTGTACTGATTGCAGTGGTATTCAGGGTGAGACGCCAAAATGGCAGGATGAGCTTTCTTCCCACTGAGCTGTATGATCGAATGAGAGTGTTCAGAAAAATATTTTATAATTAATGCTGCCTGCACAAAAAGGGCATCACGTCACCGTTCAGAGATGACAGACCCTATTTCACTGGCTAGACTACACATCTATTATTGTGTACAGTTCTAAGCACCTCAGTACCAGAAATATCTGAATCAATTGGAAGGAAATAGGGAAAAAGGGGAGAAATATGCACATACTCCATGGATTAAGGAGGACAGACTATAGATACAAAGATTGTTACATGTAATAGAAGAAATTTCTGCAGACTGGGCAGATATTCTCTAATTGAAACTGTATTATATCCATATTCTCTGAATTCATTGATTGGAACAGGACTAAAGGAATAGTTATATACAAAATACCTATTTTCCAGACATTCTTCTCACTGCCTCTCTTCAGTCAATATGTAGTTCCAGTAGCCATTTCCTACGGTTTATTACCCATTTCTCCCGTCCCCTCAATAATTACGTATATAATATGGTCAGTGGTCTCCTAATATCAAACAATCCAGCATCTGGGTTAAGTTGAATGCATTTATTTTGCAGTGCTGACAGTGAGGGTTCATGTATGTGTTTATACGTATACAAAAATACACATATATGATTTTTTTTTCCCTGAAAATAAAACACTCGGAAGTCATATGAGACAAACAAAATACAAGAAAATTCTAAAAAAACTGTAGTGAAAGAATGTGTGAGAAAAGCAACCTCACAAAAATTTAAATTATGAAAATAAATCTGCTCGAATTTCTGTATACTCGCACAAACCCAAACCCACACCCACACAAATACTTGTGGGAATCAATTTGTTACAGTGTTCAATCAATTTTAATGTTTGTTTTTTTTTATTTAAATATGGTCCCTGATACATTTAGTGAAATATAGACACATAAGAGACAACTGTCTGTAAATCAGACTTCCTCAGTTTGCGTATTCGATTTTGCAATCAAAACAACATTTTTCTAGCATAGATTTTATCCTACTAATTGTAATTATAGCATAGTGAAACTTTAAGTCCCTCTGCAGTGGAAGGATATTTAAAATTAGTTCCCTAATTTCTGTACTTGGATCATTATTACTCAAGTATCATCACTATCATGACCTTTCCCCTCCCGCCCTCCGCCATGTTTCCAGCTTTTGTTTGCATTTGTCTTTTTTTTTTTATTGCGCTTGACCATGAATGACTATTGGGTCTGCTCTGAGTCTTGCTCTCAGTTGCAGCTTTATAATTTTTTTTCTGTTGAGCTTCACTTGGCTATTTGTTTCTTCTGCTGATTGCCAGCATTTGATATTATCCTTTAGTCCATCGTGTCACTTAAATTCTTTGCCTGCTGTTATCTTTTTCATCTGTTACTCAGAGATTGGCATTCTTCGTTAAAAACTGGGCAAATAAACAAGCCCAAACATCAAACCCTCCTGTTTTATTTCGTGATCTTTCAATGGAGTGTTCTATCTAAACTGTTACATCTTTCTAATGGAAACCTGCTGTGACTATCCTCTTTCATTTCCTTTCATTTATTGTTTATTTAATCTAAGCATACAGAGAATAATAGACACATTCTACTTTGTTGCTTTTTCAATAATTTTTCCTTTTTCTTCTGAATGATTATTGATTATATAATAGTCACTTTTATGACATTCATGGCTAGGCTCATTTGCCAGCTTCCATGCCTGAACAGGTTACAGAAATGCAATATTTATTGACTTCTATTATCCAGTACTTTCACTTAACATAAATGGCCTGTGGGAGAAGAGTCTCATCAGGGGATGTCATCGAGGTGATAGGATGCGTGCCCTTTATCAGATTAGAATGGGTGAAGAGACCATTCTAACTCCTGTTCATCCTTAATGGATGCCTCCCTTAACATTTTCTGAGGTTGGTACCTTGAAGGAAAGTAAAGAAACAGAAGCTAAACTTAAAAACTCAGAACTTGTTCCTTTTATTTCTCTGTGGAGACCATCAGGAAGAATTTTATTTATTCAACGTAAGACAAATGCGAAAGAGTACTCTGAAGGCATCTTGGTGGTCATTCTGTATCCTGACCAGTCAGTCACAGTTAAATGGATATTTAAGCTTGAAGAAATGTACTGGCAAGAAACCCTGTCAGCAGTTCCAGACGGAGGCTTCCAGGCAGAATGTTATCCAGCCGTAAGACAGCTACAGTCTTTCGGGAACAACATTTACAAGCTGTTCATACTGGTAAGATCAGAAAACCAAGTCTGATTTGTGGTAAAAGCTCTAGGGCATGTTTATACTGTCTGCTTTACTGCCACTTAAGTATTAATCCGGGTGTTCAGGTTCAAAAAAGTGACCTAATGACGTGAGTTAAGAAATTAATCTGAAATAAGTAGAATAAGATAGTTTCTGAATTTTTTTTTTCCGTCCATGTCTATTTGATGTGCTGGAATTGTTACATAAGTTTTAATTAGCAACGTGGATTGCAGTGCAATTGAAAAACATAGAAATGTTTGAGAGTGGCAACTCTGCCTGATCTACTGGTTTGGAACAGTTGAATCAAAAGTTGTGTTTCTCTGAAGAACATGTGTTTACCTTTACTTCATGTTATTGTCCCTTCATATTATTTTCCATCCCTTCAGGTAGTGTAGGTTCCATTAAAGGATTCCCAAAATGTGTTTCATGGGTTGCAAATGATCTGTGAAGTGTTCGCATGTTCTGCAGAGGACTGGTTCTTTATTGACAGTCAGCCTCAAGTGACCCAGCTGATTGCCAATGCTGTAATGAATGTTCATAATCACATTATGCTGGAAGACCAGTGCTACCACCAGTGCTAGAGAGACTGATGATGGGAGCTGATCAGAGCCCAGTGCATCCCACTGCCATGGCACTAAGACACTGGCACAAGTCAGAAAACCCTAAAGTAGATCCTAAATGTTCTTCCCATCCTTCCCACTGTTCTGCATGGAAACAAGATTCCTTTATTAAGTCTGTTTCAGGGACACCTCAGAGTCCTTCCTTGAGTTTTGAGAGACAGGGAATTCCCAGTTCGATGTGCAATCCTAAAGCTTTGGGGAGCTGCGGAGAGGCAGAGTTGCTACAGCATAGTTCCCAAGTCTGCGAACACATGCCCTGGTGAAGGGCTGCTCTGTTATGCTTACATATTCTTGTACATGCAAAACTATCCTGTATGCAGACATTGGGAAGAACATTTGAGTTTCTGTTTTAATTCCAAAGCTTAAATCTTTTAAATTGACTGTTTAGTCTATTTGTCTTTAAAAATTTTCATTTTCTTGTGTTCACATAAACACTTGTAAATGTTAGATTCAATACCCTTATATATTCCTTCTCTTTTATTCCCCTTTAGCAATAAACAAGATTATTTTTGAGGTTTTATAAATTAGCTTTTAATTCTTAGGCTAGCATCTCATATGATTTCTAATTTTTCTAATTCATTAATTCCTTTTTTATATGTTACAGACATTTAATCAAACAAATGTTCATATAATCTCAATTCTGTTTGTAATGAAAATCTTACTTTTTTTTCCTACTTACAGGAAGTATTTCTGTCTAAGATACCTAAGTGTGTGTTTAGGTATTTTCTGAAACAGCACTTATTTTGCAACAAGTGCCTATATACTTTAGGCTGAGCTTTCTTGTCACTTAAGTTCTTTTCCTTTATCCGTGGAAATGTAAAGAGCACTTCGTTTATTTAGCAAGTAAAACAATTATCCCAGTACCATAGTGGAAGAAATTCAATGAGGAATTCATCAGCTCATTCATAGCTGAATCATAGAATCATAGAATCATAGAATTGTTGAGGTTGGAAGGGACCTTAAAGATCATCAAGTCCAACGATTAACCTAACCTGACAAAACCACTTCTAAACCATGTCCCCAAGTACCACGTCTACCCTTTTTTTAAACACCTCCAGGGATGGCGAATCCACCACCTCCCTGGGCAGCCTATTCCAATGTTTGATAATCCTTTCAGTGAAAATATTTTTCCTAATATCCAATCTAAACCTCCCCTGGCATAACTTGAACCCATTTCCTCTCGTCCTATCACTTGTCACTAGGGAGAAGAGGTTGGCCCCCACCTCTCTACAACCTCCTTTGAGGTACTGGAGAGAGCAGTAAGGTCTCCCCTCAGCCTCCTCTTCTCCAGGCTAAACAACCCCAGTTCCCTCAGTCATTCCTCATAAGACTTGTCCTCCGGACCCCTCACCAGCTTCCTTGCCCTTCTCTGGACATGCTCCCCAGCACCTCAATGTCCTTCTTGTAGTGAACACAGTACTCGAGGTGGGGTCTCATGGTGCCGAGTACAGGGATATGATCACTTCCCCAGTCCTGCTCACCACACTATTCCTGATACAGGCCAGGATGCTGTTGGCCTTCTTGGCCACCTGGGCACACTGCTGGCTCATATTCAGCCGGCTGTCCACCAACACCCCCAGGTCCTTTTCTGCCGGGCAGCTTTTGAGTAACTCCTCCCCAAGCCTGTAGCGCTGCATGGGGTTGTTTTGACCCAAGTGCAGGACCCGGCACTTGGCCTTGTTGAATCTCATACCATTGGCCTCAGTCCACCAGTCCAGCCTGTCCAGATCCCTCTGTAGAGACCTGTAGAAGACACAAAAGAAGCACCAAGATATTTTCATTGTTGGTGAAAGACCTACAAGCACTGACGTGATACCCCTCTCCTCCAAAGATCTGTATAGAAGTCATCTGATTACCAGTGATCAAAAGGGAAATTTAAAACTAAAGGATATCTGCCTGGCAGACATGGGTGCTTTTTTCACTGATCAACTCCATAAAACTTGGATTGCATTACGTGTGGGCAGGCAACACAACAAGGGCTGCTTCACTCTGTGGCTGAGGCTGTTCCATCTCCAGGTGCCTCAGGCAATGTCTCTTGTTCCAGCCAATTCTTGCCCTATTTCTAGATACCTTTTTATTGTATGTTGCTTACTCTTCTTTGAAGTCTGAGGGACTTGAAGCACAGAAGTCATTATACACACTTTATTTTCAAATATAATCACACACTGGTAATTGCCAAAGCATTAAAAAAATAAATGAACAAAGCCCTGTGAAATTACATATGAAAACAATGTCCCTATCTGTGGGACAGTATTTTTTTCTTTGATTGTGTTTCTGCAACAAAGAAGTCCTGTGTTTTACAGTCTTCTTTAGATTCTTTGATGAAGCATGGATAAGGTGCTGGAGCAGAGGAGGAAACAGTATTAAATATAGAAATTTCAGATATATTTTTCTTGTGAGCAGAAAGTGTTAGAGTTGCAATACTATATATGTCCCTGTTCTTAGGGAGAGTAAAATGCTGTGTTAAAGCAGAACAGTCAAATGTTACTTTCTTTTGGTATGTATGTGCAAACCAGTGACTCATTTGCCCCTAAATAGTTTAGTTTGTGTTAGTACACAGAAATTAAGATGCTTACTTGAATATTTTAGCAGTTTTATAGACCCTTCCCCATGATACTTCAGGTAATTACTAGATTTTCTCTCTTTTTATGACTTTTAATATTCTATGTACTGATTAGCTATCTGAAACACGTGACTAATATGAAAAACATACCTAAAATAGTTCTTGATGAAAGTTCAGCTTTCATCCAACAATGATTAATTAGAAATCTTTTTGATCTTCACATCATTTAGAGAGATTAAATGTTCATATTTTTTTCAGGTTGTCTGGCACTCATATATATGGGACACTGGATTAGAAGATTATAGACATTTTTGGTTTTGAAACTACTTTTTAAAATACATTTTGATATGGTGCAGGGTAGCTAGCCACATTATAGAGGTCATATAGCTTGGTGAAAATACTTCTATCGCATTTCTCAAAGACGATGGATGCATTTCAGCTGTGTTATTTGACCTAGCCTAAAAAGTGAGAGGACTTTTTTTGTCTCTAAGAAACAAGGCCATTTCTCAACTCAGCAATAGAGTTGTTCCAATTTACATTTACTATAGATTTGTCATATCATATCTGTAATTCATAGGCTTAAAACAGTGACTTGTTAGGGTATGGTGTATTTTTTCAGTGATATATGTTATATTTGTGCTTACAAAATGGTGTCTACTTTAAAGGAAATAAATTAGAAACCAGATTTATTTAAAAAAAAAAAAAGTCAAGCTCTTTTTAAATGGAGTCTGACAATGTAATTCAGTATTTTCCATAACTGTAGAGAACTGTCATGTTGCAATGTTTAACTTCTAAATTGCATAGTTCAAGTGTCTTATTTCAGGTGATTAAAAATTTGTAGTAGTTAAGGGGATTTATATTCAACCTGTAAGTATATTCTTGAAAATTCTTTCTGAAATCTGAGGAATTAGTTGAGGTGTGTGAACTGCTGTGTGAATTCTCTGATTTTACAATGATATTTTGCAAACAATAAATAACAATATAATTTTCAAATATTATCTTTTACTAGAAAGTCTTTAGAAAGTTCTTTAGGTCATGTAGCCTTTTGACTCGCTTAAAATCTTGTGAATCTGATTTAAATTCACTTTAAATAGTTGAGCCTCTTGCTCTGGGAACACAGAATATGTTCGCAAATAGTTTGCTGCTTTTCATTGTAAGTAAGTGATACGAGTTGCTGAAAGCTATCTTCATATAATTAATCTAGTTTGTGTAGCCAATGATTATTAAAGGCTGCTGAACATTTCTGTTTTATGTTAACCACCTCTGAGAAGGTGACGACATACGAGTTTGATAGCCAGCAAGTTGGGCAAACCATCTGTTTATAATTTTTAATGCAATTTTGCAATGACTGCCAGGTGAGTTTCTAGGAATTCTATTTTAAAAATCAAGTAAATAAAATTACCACTACAGAAGTGAGCTATAAAATCATTATTATTGAATCATAGGTTACATGAAACAAATCTGAAGGTCAGTTTGTTCTAACATATTCTCCAAGAATATTGTTTCCTAAGAATGTGCTGGAAACATTTAATAATGATTGAAATTATACATGCTTGGTGACACAGTTCTGGTGAGACCTGACATGGCAAATGCTGCAAACTCATAGAAACATCTCCAGTCTGCTTTCAGACATAAAAAACTGCCAAAGAAAGCCCCACAAACAAAAAAATCCCCCCCAAAAACTCCCAGCCAGCTGATAATTTCTTGCAGCTTGAAACAGAATAGGAATTCAGACATTCTGCATGAAGAGACAGGAGAGAAACTCAGTGATAAGATACATCTCTGAAAGTGAAGTCCTGTTAGATGACAGTGGTTAGCTAATGCACCTAAACACTGGGTGAGATGACTATCAAGTGTGTAGACAGAGCAGAATACAGTTGAAAACACCCTGTTCATTCACTGGGACATGCCCTCTCTCGGTGTGCTTGGGAAGCAAGCCAGGGAGACGTTGAGAATAAGGGTAAGCTCTAAGCCTGCCCGTAAGATGCACCACTGAGTGCCAGGAGGTGCTTCTGTGGGTTTAGGAAGAGAGAGCAGACTTGTATGCTGAAGCAGAATGTGTGCCACCTCGCTGCAGTAACTAGCTCACACCTCTTTTCAAGGGTTTAATAAATGTTAAATACGTCTGTTACCTACAGCCTCGAGGAATAAAGGGAGAGACTATATTTTAAAGGCCCCTGGAGTGAGATACTGTCTAAGTTAAGGGAATTACGTTAATTAGGCAGTAGCTTTAGGAGGACTGCTTCGTGAAGGGAAGGTTAAAATGACTTTTATTTTCCAAGTTTTATTCAGGGTTCATTTATCTCTGAGCTGTAGAGGAAAAGGTGGGTTGTCCAGGCAGTCCCACTCGCTACTCACCCATCCCCACATACATTCCCGCTCTTCCCTATGGGCCAGAATAAGGGTACGGGACTTCTGTATTCACCTTTTTTAACTGATGGGGGCATTTCAGGCTACTGAAATATCCTAACCACGGTAGCTTTAGGTTAGTCCTGATGAAGAGGTGGTTTACCTTTTCTGTTGAAGCTGTCCCACAGATAAG
Source organism: Pluvialis apricaria (assembly GCA_017639485.1). Classification (NCBI taxonomy): domain Eukaryota; kingdom Metazoa; phylum Chordata; class Aves; order Charadriiformes; family Charadriidae; genus Pluvialis; species Pluvialis apricaria. The sequence goes on from CM030009.1 coordinate 104,656,298, forward strand.
CAAAGAATTTTAAGGTTAACTGGGTCAAAGATTGCATAAGTAAATAATGTTTCCTGGAGGTTAAATGCCTTACCTCAGATTATTACAGTTCATATCCTGGTCGGCACTCCCAGATCTTTCACGTATTTACACATAAAAGTCATTGCATGAAATTCATCGACTCTTTTTCTGAAGAAAAGTGAGGGGGAAGGGCAAGCATAGGAGAAATCCAAAAAGCCTGAAGAACACTTCCAACCTCTGTCAATTAAGAAGGAAACAATTCCACTAATGGTGCCTTATATACAATGTAAGACATTTTCTGTGTTTTTCAAAGTACAAAGTAATTGACGGCTATAATGATATTTAGCCATATGATTCAAATGAATAAAACCCCATGACTGCAGTACAAGGTGTCTTGCAAAGAGTGTAGCTGTTAAAAACAAATTGGCCTGCCAGTGAGAGTTATTGAATTTAGGACCTTTCTTACAAAGATGGAATAGCTAATGAGAAAATGAGTGTTCTGGATCCAAGGTGATGTGCCCACACCATTTGAACACTGTGGTCCTGGCTGGAAATGTTTTGTCCTGAAAAAGGTGCATGGTTTTGTCTTTTGTTCAGGACTTTCCTGATGAAAGTGCAGATAAAATAAACCTATATGTATGTATGAAGGCAATCTCCCCCCTGATCTTGAGTCCTTGAATTTACACATGCATGTTGAAATCTAAAAATGTACTTTAATATACTATTAAGCCATTTATGTGGGAAAATGAGATACATCCGTTTATGTTAGTTACAGTCTGTCAGCACTGACAATAAAATAGTTTGAAGATTGTGAGAGAAGCATTATATTCTTCTCAATAATACAACAATAGCACAACATTAAGCCCTGCTATGTACAGGCTTGTTTTCCTTGTGGTTTGGTTGGAATATCACGGAGGTTTAGCTCATATATAATATCTCTTAAGTACTCCGTATTACACTGTGAACAATGCATGCAGTCAGATGTTCAATGGAATTTTTTGATAAATAGCATTTATTATTACAAATAGTATTTATTTAGTATTTGTTTTGCATTATTTATTCTGCAGCAGAGAACTCATGCCTTGGAAGAAAAAACCTTACTAATCTTCCAAATCCACCTTATCTATTTATCAGCTCCCTTTCAAATTTTTCCATTGATATCTGAAGTGAAAGAAGGTACACAATATTTCTTGTATTACAAGCCTTGATGGCAATGAACTCGTTTCACATTGCTATACTACGTGTTTAGAGTTTACTTAGTAAATTATCTTATTAGTAGTTTTTGTTATTTTATTTATTTTAGAAAAGCTCCTTACATTTTTTTCTTCCAATAACCCTAGTTTTGATCACTTGTCAAAATCAATACTAACTGATTGAAAAGTTGAATAGCACCTCAGGGTTTCTTGCTGTGATTTTGGCTGGAATTTATCTTTGCTTTTATTTTTTTGAAGCTGCTTTTTTATCTTGCTGTGAGAATATCAGACAACCCCCAAGTATTTGGCTTAAAAACCAAGCCACTTTTGGCTGTAACTTTCTGAAGTTAAATGACTATCTTTAATGAGCAGAAGCAGTGACTCTTCATTTCAGATATGCAGAGAAGCCAAAGAAGAATCTTTCTGTGCTTGCTTGCGGCACTGAATGATGGGAAATATGCTTAAGTGTAAGTATTGGGGGTTTACAGGTACCATTTTATAGAGAGTGGGACTGATCTTAAAGCTTTTAGATAGACTGGGTGAAAGTAAAACTCTTCCTCCAAGAAATTAGAATAACTTCTCCTAATTACACAGATATAAAGGCCTTTATTCAATGATCAAAATTCAAGTGAGATACCCCCTGAGTGAGATACCAGCCACAATTCCCAATTGGAAAGATAAATCTGGTATTTTTCATAGAAAATACATGGAAGAAGAGTATAGATCCCCAAGAGATTTCTTCCATTTCATAAAGCAACCAAGACATATAATACATCTGCAAAAAAGAACACATCCTTGTCTCATTTAAATTAAAGTGAAGAAAAGCAGCACAATAATCTCACATAAGGGACCCCCCCCCCCCCCCAATATTTATCTGTCAGAGTTGTATCTTGTAATTTGTCATTCCTACATTTCCTAATGGGTTAAGTTTTACTGACACTAATGTGATGATCACTAAGAAACTAATATATTTTATGAAGGTAATTTGGCCATGTATTCTATCATTGCTGATGAGAATGAAAGCTTTCTTTATTAAAATTAGAGTGCAATTGCATTTTTGACAGTTTGGTAGCCTACTTCTGTTTTACATTAGCCAGTTTGTAAGGACATAAAGAAAAAGTATACTTACTCCAATATGACAAATGCCAGTTTCCAATAGCTCTTCTTCAACTGTCTAATGTTTCATGTGCATATTAATTTGTTCAACATAAATACATTAAGCTGTATTTACATGTTAGACATCAAGAAATATTTGTCAGAATTGTAGTATTCTGTACTGTTTCAATGTTTAGAACACAGCTGTGCTTTAAAAAGTGTGTATATCGCTTCACAATTGTTTGCGTATGTAAAGGATACTGTAACAAGTAAAATATGAAATTATTTTAAATAACATCCTGCAATATCAGCTCTGGCTATCAGAGTCAAATTTGATTCTTCCCATGAATGCTAGTTATTAATGAACTTGTAAGTTAAATTAAGTCAGTGAATTATGTCTGGACAACCACATTAACTTCAAATTATGCTGTTGGTGACACTTGAAAAGTACTTTGACTTCAGAGTGTTTTGTTGTGTAAGTGACTATAATTTAGGAAGCAATTCTGTTGGTAGTGCATTAAACAATAAAATTTAGAAATCTCTTTTTAGTCTTTTAGTGCAAAAAATGGGAACTATGATATCTTATTTTGGTTGGTGAAGTAAGAAGAAAAGGGCAAGAGATTCGATAATCAAAAATAGTACTTTTGCATAATTAATGTACAGAATTAAATTAGTTTTAATTTCACAAATTTTATGAAATGTACTTAGTAACAGATGCTCTCTGCGAGAAGACAAACTCCTAGTCCAACAGGTTTTTTATCTTCTGTTTATTAAAAATACTGTGCAATGTTACAAATTAAATTTGGTTGTTAATCTCCGTGGTTATACTACAGAATATTTATGAAAAAAAAATCAAATGCTTTATACTATGCATATATGTATGCATAAATATGTGTGTGCTTACAGATGCACATATTTATATTTATTCTTTATCTCTATATCTATATTTGTATGTATCTGTATTTGTACTTCTGTAACAACTTATAGCTGAATTTAGGAATTCTATTTCCCAAAGTATTTTAGCTGAAACAGATTGCTGTATCCTGTATTATGGTGGTGAAAGTAGTACTAAATTCAAGGAAATTGTATCTCCAAAGGAATCCCAGAACATTTCACCTCTGTAAGAGACTTGCTTTAGTGAAACTCATTTTCTTTCTCCCTCTCTCATTTTCTGGTGTGACATTCTCTGTTTTTGAAGAAACGTTTCTTTCCTGAACACTTTTTAAGACGAGCTTCAAACTGATTGCTATTTTGACTCTTTGACAAGGGCAATTTTCAACAACTGTCATTTTGTCCGATCCAAAATCTAGCTTCTGTGAAAACTTTGCATGTTTTTTTTAATGTTCTCTTAAATAATTATCTTAGCATTTTTATGGTCTTTACATCACCTGTCTTCTCTTTTAGTTTCAACAGCAATCACATAGACATTACTAACTATCATTGCAGATACACCAAATGTCTGATTAGTGCTGGTAAAATTAAGAATGATTTGCCCTCATGGATAGTATGAGTGTGGCACTTCCTGTTCAGCCCACACCTCTCATTAGGAAAAGAAGATGAAAAAAATCATTGAAGCTGAATCTATTCAAACAAAAAAGATGAATTCCCGACATGGGAGTGAGGGTGGCCCCTGGCACCGTGTGCAGATGTGTGTCTGCATGGTGTGGCAGTGAGTCTGCCACGTTATGACAAATTTGACAAGCAATGTAGATTACTCCTGTGCAGCACACGCATGCTCGATGTGAAGAATCCTGCACGTACACTGCTGCAGGACTCCTTTCAAGTTAAGATCCCGAGACTTGAGTCCAGTAGACCTTTGCATGAATTTATTCTCCCACTAAGGAGAAGCATTCTAGTAAAATAAGAATACCTAAGGTTAAGAGAGTTTAAGAATGACTTGCAAAACAAGCATCTAACTTCTATAATTAAATTATTTTGATCTGAAAAAACCCCACAGCTTATTCACTGGGTTAGCACTATATATGCCTTAATGCTGGAAGTTTTATGATAACAATATGAAAAATGTATTTAAAACAAAGACACTTCAATAGCCTCTTCTTTCTTTAAGTTGTATTAGAGAAAATACCTTGTCTCTGTTATATTTGTTGCTTCTATTGACTTTAGATTAGCCATATTCGTTTTAGAATAGAATAGTTCTAGTTGGAAGGGACATACAATAATCATCTAATCCAACTTAAAGCATTCATCAGACTTTAAGTATTTTTTGATTGTTTGTTTCTAGTTCCTTTATTAGTTTAGATTAATTTTATTGTTATTTTGATTCTTTTCCTGAAGATGTGGTGAAAATTAAATTTTAGATTAAGAAGTCAAGAATGCTTCTCTAACAAGCACTAAAAATTTTTCAAAATTAAAATCATGATTCCTGTGCTGTATACAAAATGGAAGAACGTTCAACGTTTTCCTTAAGGACCTAGTTACATCTTTTACCAATATAATGCCATTTACTGCAACATAGTATCAGACTGATAATTCCCATGAACTTCAGAAAAAATAGTGGTATATAACCCATATGAATTTTTTAGGGATCACATAAATAGTCACACAGCATGTAATTTTCAATTGCTTTTCTTTCCTCTTCCCATCTGACTCAGTTATTCTTGGGCCAAGTGCTGATTAACATGATTTCCAGAAGTACAATGTACAAAATTATAGCACTTTGCTAAAACAGTGATCAATGTGCTAAAGGATACAAGCTGGCAGAAAGCAGTAATAGTGGGGATGAGAAAACATTTTGAAAATGGAACATGATTTGGATTTGCTGTCATTGACTTCAGACAGTTACCTAAACAATGTAAAATTCTGCTGTAGGGGCTGAGGCGTCTGTCAAACTCAGAAATTTAAAAACACATGTTCAAAAGAACTGAAAATAATGGAGACGAGAAAAGAGAAGAGAAGAGAAGCCTTCTTCTGTAATGCTTTGTTCCATATAGGTAGGGCCAACTGCTTTAGTTGTGGAAATACAAGAAAATTGAAAACAATATAAAAAGAGTAATTACTTTTTGAAAGAGACTGGATATATCTTATTCCAATTGGTACATTGGTAACATAATGCTTATCATCTGGGTTTACCTTTAATAAGTACAAAAGCTTGTAAAGACAAGTTTTATAACTCAGTCTATGAATTTCATAATTTTCTGCATTCTTAAGTCCTCCCAGTTTTCAGGTGGCACTATATGGACTTGGGAACTGTAGGACAGCTGATGATTTTCTGTGGTTCTCTTTGTGAGTCCCCACAGGTTTTGGGAGGGAGTGACAAAGGGAAGGGGGGGAGGGGAGAGGGAATGAGGCAAGAAAGAGGGAAAGGAGGAGAAGAAAGGAAGGAAGGAAGGAATATAGGAAGGAAAATCTGAGTAGCGCTCATGCACAGCACAACAAGCTACTATCTATCTCAGATACTTTTTGTAGTTTTTGTTCCAATCATAGACAGTGCAAACAAAAATAAATAGGGCAAATAAATCAACGTCAATTGGAGCAGGATGTAGACTTGACAAACTAGGTGTTTTAAACCATAATGCAGAGAACCTTAAATGTAATAAAATGAAATGAAAAACACTCCACTGAAACACACAAGAGCCAGAATGGAGAAGGCAGTCAGGTCACAGTATGTGCTGTTTAAAATGTACTACCAAGCTTCAAGTCGAATAGTAGCAGTAGGAACAAGTAAACTACAAGGAGAAGAATATCCTGTTGCAGTTCAGCCTTTTATACTCTTGAAATTAATGAAAAATTAAAGAACTTTAGAATATAATTTTGGTGGCAGAATTAAGCAATCAGAGTTATCCTGGTATTTACAGTAATAGTAGCATACCTCACAGTAGTCAGAGCCTAAAGTGTATATTTTGGTGATATCTATGTAAGAGTCTAGTACGTACATCTTTATTGTGCCATTTTAACTTTCAGAAGAATAAGAAGAATTCTTTGTTTGCAATATATTTAGGGCAGCAGCACACTGATTGCGCTTGTTTTCTAAGTTTTAAAATTATTCACGTTTCCTCCTAGTCAAACCAATTTCATTGATGGAACCAAACACTTTCGCATCCATCCAACTCTCTATCCTCATCCCAGGGTTGTGTCCTGCAGGAGGTGTGGGATATACTTCATGGTCTCTGTCATCCCTGGTGAATAGCTAGCATTTCTCCTAGTATAAATTCCAGTTAGCAGGACTTTCCATTTTGAATCATAAAAGATGTAGATTTGTTTTGATCTCCTCTTCATTCAATTCCAAAAACTAATTCCCTGTCCTACCAGTGCCATTTCTCTATGGTGTCTACTAGAGTGGTTGGCATGTGTTTTTTCACTGGTTTCAGAGGAAACACTTATAAAAAAAATATAATTGAGATGTTCACATATGGAATCCATGTGCCACAGGTTTTCACAAAACATAAGAAATACTGTGTAGCTTGTAATTTTCCTTTACTCATTCAGGTACGTGTAACAAAAAGTGGCTATATCACTTCTATGCCTACAAATTATGCTTCAGCTATCCTGAATCAGAGAATAACCAGCCAGGTGTTCAAGGAATACCAATACCATCTTTGCTTTCCTTGCAGAGAGGAGTTCTTATCTTTCATCTTTCATCAAAAAGCTGAGCAAGCCAAATGCACCTTTTGCACCTTATGGCACATATGAAAAATCAACAGGTCTTTGCATGATTATATTGCATATAGATAACCAACAGAAAATTCTAAACACTAAATATTTGAAGTCATCAAAAAAGAGAAAAAAATAGCTATTGCAAAATCTCATTAGGAGTTTGACTCAGAAGTATTGCTTATGCTACATTTATAAAACAGGATAGAATATGATTTTTATAAAACAGATTTTTCCAGAATTTAAATACCATGATTATCCATGCAAGAATACCCTAAAATAGTTTAATACTTCAGAAAATATCTACCTTATTTTGGTTTTATCCATAAATGTCTTTTGGAAAAAAAAACCATAAATGTCCGAAGTAAAAAATTGAGTCAAAGCAATAAATAAGCTGAATAATGAACTAATTCATTTGTATATGGTATCCTACCTTATATACTACATTGCATAATGGATCTTTTTTTTTTTTTAAATTGAATATTGTAGTTGCAAAATTGAGAAAATTGTGATTTATACTACTCTTACAGACAGGGGAAATTATAAATTTTGAAAAAAAAAACCTTTTGAAGGTCAAAAGTTTATTAGATTAGGTAGCATGGAATAAACAAATCGAAGAAAGCAAAATTCACTCTAAAATTCTCCTAAAGACTGTGAAACAAAAAAGGTTCCTGGAATAATTTAACTGCAATAGTATAGAATACCTTGTGTTTTTGTTAAATGTGTAGATAGGAGTAAATTATCGATATAATCTATGCAAGAATGTTATGATGTGTTCTTGATGCGAACTTCAGTTTCTAAAACTTGAAGTATTTTAGTTGGTTCTTCTGCTTTTATGCAACATGGAAGTTATTTTAAAATTCAAATATTCAGAATGATTGATTAAACATAAAGTATCTTAACCCTTCACTCCATTTTTATAGTTGGAAAAAATCTCATAACATTTCTATTTAAAAAAACCCCACTCAATTCTGTGAAGAGGCAAGGATTTAGGATAACTTACATAAATACATACTAGAATATGAATATTGCCCTGTTGTTGCTGTTTTAGGGTTGTTTTTTTTTGTTTGATAAAGCCTGTTACTTTGAAACAGCTCCTTTTCTGATTGTTTCCTGTAGTATCAAACAGGATCTCCAAGCCCATTTTAATAAAAAAGAAAATCACACATTAAATATTCAAAATACATTCATCCTTCAGACTGTGATTTATTTTGCCTCTCTAAGGCATCTATTTTAGGGTGGGGTAAGTTGTTGCCAGGGAAGCGCCTTTCTTTTAATGCTGAATATGGATGGATCTCAGACATTCATCTTTAATCAGACACCTTGTTCAGATGGTGATGTTATATAGCATGATTCTCACTGTGAAATTCCAGAGTTTTAATTTTTAGGGCTTTTGGTAAAAGTGAATTATTGGTGTTTTTCAGGAGTTAAAAGGTATATTTTATAGATAAGCACTGTTTTGGGGGAGTTTAGAGTTACTTCCCATTCCATTGTCTAAGGACTGAGATTGTCATCCTCCTTATTTTCTGTCTTACTTTGAATTGACTAAATATTGGAGTGTCATGGGCAAACATAAATTATTTTGCTTTTGAGTGGAGAAAAATAATGATGAAACAGCTAATGGAAAGGTTCCCACCATGAATAGGTTACAGTTTAAACTCAGATGTGACACAAAAAGAGGAAAAAATAAACAAAAAAAGATAGAAACGTGACTATAATTTTTATAAAGGATTATGCAATTAGCTGTCAGACATGCACGCATTTTTGATTTCCAAGTGCATTAGACTGTTCCTTTAATGGAAGATTTTAGGATAAAGGCTTAGAAGTAATTTGAAAGATGAGAGAATAAGATCTGTAAATAGGGATTCAGAAAACATTCCATGAATGTGAGACAGCTGGAAAGAGAGCATGAAGATAAAATGGTAGAAGGAAATTAAAGCAGTGCTGAACTCATGTCCTTAGCACATAGAAGAAGACAAGGTCAAAGTTATAGGTTAAGGCTGAGTAATTTGGGTCACTGAATGCCAAGAACAAGGAATTTGAACTTGTCCTAACAGAAGGATATAGTTATGGATGATGTAATTGTAGCATCACACAAACTGTGGAGTTGGCCACATTTTATGCCATAAATTACATTAGTATGTTCTGAACTTGTTGACTGAGGTCAAAGATGAAGGGAAACTATATGGATTTGTTTTAATAAGTGGGTTTTCATCTATATAAAAAAAAATCAATATGAGATAGAATTGTTGATGTTGATTGACAGTTAGAAATTTTTGGCATCTTTAGATATTTTATTGCCTGTTTTCTTCTCTTTGTGAGCTCATCATGCCACTGATCACCACATCATCACTATTTCCTGCCCAATGTACAAAATGAATAGCTAAAAAGTAAAACTGAACTAGCCATTTTTCTGTGTTTTTCTCCTTTTTGCATTTTTAGTTGGACCCAGTTTCTCAACACCATTTTCTCTGCTCTAGTGAATAAAATGAAGGACAGCTTTTGATAATAAATGAAAAATTATTATGACCTATTGAGACTTGCTAGTTAGGTTTCTGACTTCTTCAGTACATTGGTTCTTAAAGATCAAGACTTCCACCTTATAGTTCAATCTTTTATCGTGCAGTTGAGAGAACAAAATAAGTAAACAGTTTTGTAACAGCTGTATAAGGCTTATTGGTTTTTTTCATTTGCATCTCAAGCTTAGCCTAGGGAGAGCAAGTGCAAAATCAGATTTCTTTCCTACTTAGTATTGTTTACCAATACACATCAGTGTATTTTCTTCAAGCATAATTTATCTAATATAGTTTAAATGTTTCTGGCTACTTTTAGAGCATTCCTAAGACACTCTGAAACAGTCATCTGTTTTACACATCTGAAAGTTTGAATGCATTTTACCACTGGTATGCAGTGCCTTGACAGCATATTGGATGCTGCTATTTTATGTCTGTGGGAGTGAGAAATGAAAATGCCAGTTTTATGACAACATGATGCATTGATTCTACTCACATGAATATCATTAATGTCATATTCTGCCTTCTTGTCTTGTGCCAAGTTATGTTTTCAGCAAAAACATAATAGTGTAATTCAGAATATTTTTTATTTGAATCTTGCATGATTTCATTCTTTTTTTGTCTGAAATACTAATAAAATCTGCAATGAGTGCTAAAGAATGAAGACTACTATTCAAGGGTATGTATGAGTGTAATGGAAATTGTTTTCCATGCAGTGTTAATGTTGAAACCATATGCACACAAAACAAATTCGAGTTTTCTTGACTGTTTGTTTATTTTCTAAAGAGAGATAGATTTGTCAGTCCCAAAAATCTGGCCACCAATATACTTTAGGGAAATATGGAGGTCCCTGTTGAACTTTACAGTAGAATCTAGCTAGAAATATAAAAGTATCCAGCTGACAAGATCTATTCACCTGGTAACTGGGGTACTCAGGATAGGTTCTTGATCCTCTCTATCTCAGAGGAATGATTTCATCTTGGGGTTACTCCCTCATATAAAATGGCAATGATACAAGGTGGCAATTGCATCTCACTGGCATCCGTTGTCCAGGACTACATATACATAGCAATAGAAGAAGATGCACCCCCGCCTTGGACCTCATGACCCAATAGGAGACAAAGAAAGTCAAGGGACCTAAGGGATATTGCAGCAAGGATTTTAAAATTTACTATCTGAGAATAAACATCCTAGATAAACCAGTGCTAAATATTAAGACTAGGAATATTTAAAACTTTTTCTTTTAAATCAGAAAACATCAAAGTGATATTTTTTTGACATTTCGGACCAAGGTTTTCTACTTTTCATTGAAAAGTTTCCTATTTTCACTTTTTCATACCTTATGTTCAGAACAAAAAAAATACGTTGATATACCAAAATCTCTTATGAGATAGTTTCCTCTTTTCAATCAGCTCTAGTTAAATATTTCCTCTTATAATAACAATAATGAAAAAATACAACCCTTGATTCAGAGTAGATATGTTTGTGCTTTCTTGCATTTTTAGTATTCTGTTACTTAAGAAATAAAGTTTTATATGAGATGCTTCAGAATATCTTCATAGAATGTTTTTTGAATTCCTAATTTTAGCAGTCTCTCATCTTCTAGGGCCTCATCAGCATTTTAAAACGTCTAATTTTCTTCAAGCATAACAGAAATAACTAAAGCTGTGTCTAGTTGCATTTTGGTCCAGAACTTTCAATATGCACAAGAGCAATTGACCAAACATTGCCAGATCATCTGAATTCTGAATACTTTGGGAAATTGCAGGCTAGTCTACCATATAACAATTTTCATTGACTAATTCTCATTAAGTTTTCAGAGTGTTCATCCAATAGTTTGTCACTGAAATTATTCCGGCTTTTCCTAGGGTTTTGCACTGATAAGAAATAATGAAGAAAGAAGGTAGTATTCCATTCAAAAGTGGAAAGGTTTTAAAGGATTTCAGTATACACAATACCCATCCATTTTCAAGGACTGATCCTTGAAACAAATGAAACAAATGTCTCTTCTATGCTGTTTTGTAGTTTCACTTTATGATATATCCTTTTATTTTGAAAGCTGCTTTTGCAAAGGTTCAAACTACTTGTGATTCCTGGTTGCTCCGCAGCTGAGCACTTAAGCATGAACACAGTAAAACTACTGTTCTAATCTTCACATCTTCAGTTCATATTTAATTCTGAGTTGTGAGTTAAGTATATTTATAGCCAAGTAATTTAGCCATCCATGCATACTTTAAAAATATATATTTAAGTTACACTTAATGGCTTTTCTCTCACATTGATTTTTCAACACATAATATTTCATCTGGTCTTACACGTGGATGAAGAAAACAATGAACAGAAGTAACAATCATTGGATATTGTATCCAAATGAAAAACCAAGAGTGGAAAAGTTCACAATACCTCAATGATAATATGAAACTGCATTTTGAAAAAAGGAGAGTTTCTTTTTTTCAGAAAACATTCAGAGCCTGAGGTGTAGGTGTTTGGTTATTTCTTAGAAATTCATCTCTTGAAAAGCATTGGTACCTTTGAACAGGCCATTACAAGAAGCGCTATGTGAATGTGTGTATATGCACATCATTAAGAACATCCTATTTTTAATGAGTGTCTATTTGAGACTACTAGTTAGTTTATGTGCAACTTTATTTCTTGGAATTAATGTTTAACTTTCTGGTGTGCCATGTTGCACTTAATTTGAAAGGATAGGTTTTGCGTTTTACCTCTTCATTCCCTTTTCAAAAGTGGTAACTCTGAAATTTCTCTTCTAAATGAAGTTAATAAAATAAATAGACCATCACAGTTTCAAGACAGTTTACCATTTGTATATTCAAATCCTCCTGTGCTAAGTTAGTGTCTGCCCTGATGTTTGTCAGTGTAGCTGCAGGTTGCAGTTTTCTTCTTTGTGCCATACTGCAGTGGTGAAAGCAAGCGTACTCTCAGGATTGAAGTTGTCTACTGTGGAAACATTGGAATAGGATATGAAGAGGACCAGACTGCTCTGATATATCAAAGACCAGCATTGCACTGAAGAACGTCCCCTGTGCTGTAACTCACAAGTTCTTAGATGTTATAGTATACAATATTATTTCAGTATCTCTGAGGGTTCAATGCAATTTTGGAAGAGAAAGCATGTTCTAAGAGGTAAATCTTTTTAGTCTAGTTCCCAATTTCAGCTTCAAATTTATAAACCCTTCCTTATTAGCAAGTGGACAAAGAAAGACATTTGGTGATTTGGTGCTTGTCTAAAACTCAAACCTTCAGTTTCCTATTTGCTATGGGTTTGTTTATGATCTAAGGAAAGACCCTTGAAGCTAGATCCAGACAAAGATTTATTATTCTGCATCTAGGCAATGCAGTACCTAATTTTTCCAGCACACAGGCTGAGACCAGAATTTTGAGACAGATACAAGGCCATCCTGTATGGTGGATGGCAGGACTTAGGGAAAACACTGCTGAAGTCTTGTCACTGGGGAAAAAAAAAAAAAAAAGTAAGATTCATCAGGCAGAGAAGGAAGTATAACTATGTAACCTGAGTTTGCATACTTCAGACTTCATGGGAGAAACCTGAATTCCCGTTCCCCCTCTGAAAGTCGTTCCTGTGTTTTACATGAAATAGTCATCACAATATGAACGGTCTTCAAAACAGGAACAGAGCTGTGCCTTCCAGCTGAGCTCCTACTGGGCTACAAAATCTGCTTACTTTTGTCCATGCGCATATTCTGTCTAGCCCTATAAATTTGCATGTTTCTGCACACAGCTCATACTTCACAAAAAAAACATGAATAGTTTGTTTCTAACACTTGCCTGATCTCAGAGCTTGAGGTAATGTGTTCCTCTAGAAGGTGGGAGAGATTGGTTTCAATCTTGTTCGATACAATAGGTTATCATAATAAGGTGAGTGCACTATCTTCCAGCTCCTTGAAAGTAAAGGGAACCTCTTACAGCTTGATTTTAAAGAAAGCAGTTGCTATTCCATATCAGCAGGAGCCCTATCCTTTCTTATATACTCTGATTACTCAGATTGTGAAATACAAAGCAACGCTGTAATGTAGATACTTCTTTCTCTGGCAAGTACTTGCTGCAGATGTAGGTTTTCAATTTTTCTTGCTTCTTCTCAAACAGGGATAGCACAAGAACACTCAGCAGTGGAATCAGTAAGTGGAGTCTTGCAAAGAGATGCTGAAAGAGCAAGGGGTCTAAAGGGGACAAATGGGTTTCCTAAGAGTTTGTGAAGAAAAGGTTGTGGGAAAGATCGGAGAATTCAGATGGGTGTAGGCAATGTCATTTTGTTTTGTGTGCCAGGAGAAGGAGAAAGCTGGAGGAAGAAGGGAAGAGAGCAGCCTTGCTCTGTCTACGCCCCTGGCCAATTTCTTGAACTTTTCTTCTGCCACTGTTAGAGAGGATGGGATCAGGGAAGCACAACCTGTGATGTGCTGAGCCTCCTCCTAGGGTCCAAAAGCTGCAAAAGCTGTGTTGTGTGAACTTGAGATACAGACTGGCTTTTCAAGCTGGAATAACTTATCCCTCTCTCCTGTGGTGTCAGGAGGCAGCTGGCTGACCTGAGATGCTGCTTGCTTTGTCAACTACCTTCCTCCAGCTTTCCAGCTAGATCCCACTGCAGACGACCTTACTAAAAGTGCTCCTTAGCAACCTCTTCTTCTGTCTGTAAAATGGAGACTCTTAGAACCTCCAAACTGAGTAATCCTCCGAGGAAAGTAAATACAACAGGGTTTTGAAGGGATGAGAAATACTAATGAATGAGGGTACATATGAATACTAGAGAGGGAGGAGAGAGAGAGAGAAGTAGCTCCTGTTCCTTCTTTTGGAGGGAAAGATTTTTTTGTAGTACATCTGATGGAATTCAGTTTAAAATTAAAACTTTATATTTGGAAAGTATAAAAACACACATTTCAACTTCCTGTAGTTTCTTTCCTTCTTTTTTCCACCAACAGTTTGGAAAAATTGGAAGACATTTCCAAAGTAGGTTAAATCTTCATCATTCCTGAGAGCATTATGGCTCAAAACTGTTTCCCAGCTCTAAAGGGCACCTAGCTGAGGATCACCCAGTTAGCGTACCCTGATAGTTCCTTCACTGGAACACATATATTTTGGACATTGACAGCAGAGTACTGAGTCTGGCCTGCATGTCTGCGCACTGCACAGAGTGAGAATGAGCTGTGCCTTTCAACAGCAGCTGCATCTGCTAATAGGGTCGCAGGACCTTGTGCCGTGGATTTTTTCTATGCCTCGTGACTCCTTTCTCTGTGAGGCTTCTATAGACATAAAGTTGGATCAATTAAGAAATCAGTTTGTATCTTATCCAGAAGTGATACTAAGAAGGTATGACAGTCTTGGGCAAAACATGCAGAAAGCTATCAGTCCACAAAATACCAAGCTAATTATTCTGCCTACTGTAATTGCTCTCAAATATGCTTTTATAATGGTAATGTTTTAAAATGCATGGCTAGTTTGTTGGTTGTTTTTTTTTTTTGTAACAACAGTATTCCAGTTCCTGTAAGAGAGGTATATGTTGGTGGGGTTTTAATTTTTTTCTCCTCTCTCTCTCTTTCTGTGGGAAGGAAGAAATCATGTTATAGGCATTATATGGATCTTATGTGCCAAATTATATGCAGCACAGATTGGATACAGAATGTCCTAATTTTGCTTACAGTCATCTCATTAAACTTCTTCCATTCTGCTTTTGACCACAGTCATTACTATTTCGTACTTATCAAGTCGTACTCCTCTAAGAGCATTAAGAAAGGAGGTGGAGTTTTTTGTTTGTGTCCTTTATGCCAGCAATTTTTCTTTTTTATACTGAATCCTTTTATATTGTTGGAAGAAAACAAGCAACACCTTTATTTCCTGAATATCTGTCTTCTTTACTCCCTCTGACCTTTTTGTCAGACAAAAAGTTCAGGGCTATAACTGTGATGTGAAGCATTTTGTGTCATTCTTCCTCCTTTACCCTTGCTCTTTAGAGCATTCTGAAGAATTCTTTATGCCATAGCCTATGATCATTATTAGTGTTAGAGGCCAGGCAGAGTATTTTAATGCATCCAGGCTGACAGGTCAAGGTCACGTCACTGGAGATGTGATGCCTGACAGGTAAATCATTCTGAAGTTGTAAGTCAGAAAATAATGTGTTTTACAGCTGTAGCATATCGCCACCTAGCTTTACTTATGTTCCCTTCTCCTTTAAAATTTAGTATTTCAAAAGTCCTAGGTAATTCACAGGACATTTTATATTCAGATAAGTATCTTCCTATCCATCAACTGTCTGCTATTTTATTTTATGTGAACAGCCACTCTTCAATCTTTTAACTTATTTGGCTGATTTTGTCAATCCTGAGTTCAACTCACTCTCCCTTTAAAGAGGCTCCACCTGATGCAGTTATTCCCAAATTAACAGTGATCTGTTAAGGCTGCGTTTCTGAATTACCTTTTTGGGAACAGTGGAGGAGTGTGTACCAGCTACTATGAAAGAAACCCCTGTTGTCTTAGACCACTTCTATGGAAGTTCTCTACTAATATCTGCCCCAGACTGCTCAGGTTGGATGACTGTGGAGAATAATGCATTTTGGAATTATAAAAAGACAAAAGAATTAGTGTTTTTTTCTTTTTTTTTTTTTTAATTATAGTTAAATTGTTGAATAGAACTTATGAGAGCTGGCTCTGCTCTCTCCTTAATTGCTACAATACAGTGACAGTCTCTTCAGATTGCCATTTATATTCTGTGCCAGATCAGCATTTTTGTAGAATGATCTCAGCTTAAGATTCAAATAACTTCAAGATGATCCAGAATTATGAAGATTGTAATATCCTACTGTCTATTTTTCATTATGATTATTGTCTTAATAGAAGATGATCATTACACATAGAAAAATTCAAATGTGATTGGAAGACAGAATTATTTTCTAAAGTTGAGTACCAAACTCAAACTTCTGTCTAATTTGAGAAAGCTAAAATTTGAGGAATTAATTTTATTGCTGTTCAATTTTCCAACAGCTGTGTTGGAAATAGTGTGTTCCTATTTATTTTATATTACATTGTGTTGTGTTACAAATTAATGGTGAAGACTTTTTTTTTTAAACCACAGTAATTAAACCAAGACTGGGCTCACAAAATCCACTAGGCAGATTTAAAACAATGATGGCTTAATCATATATAGTATTTCTATATTTGGGGATTCTAAAGGATTTGCCTCTTTCCTCTTGTCTGTTTTAATTGTTACATAACTTTTGTGGTTTGCCCTACAGACTTCAAGGTCAGCTGGAGAGCAGGCAAATCCTTTGCTTCTTCACTTTTCTAAGATTATGTAAACAGACTTTCAGAAAATACACCCCCTTTTCCTACTTCTCACTCCAAGGACCTCACAGTTCAGCAGGTCAGTTCTGGGGAGAATATTTCAAGGATGACTAATAACTAGATGTCTCTTAGAAAATTAGGAGAGTTAGTATAGCAACAGCTTACACAAACCACCTCAGTGCTTTGCTCAAGGAAATTTCTCAGCCTTTCTTCCCACTGTGTAAAAAGAGGCAGGGTCTTAGTTCTTTACTCTCATGGGCTCCTCAGCTGAAATCTGAGCCCTGGAAAAATTAATAGGAATGTGCTATAGCTGCAAATTTAGTTTAGCAACTTAGAATTACTTCAGTCGGCATGAGATATAGAAATATTTTACTTGGTAAATGGAATAGTCTATTTTTGTTTCTGTAGACTTTGGTTTTGCACAAAATGAGGAAGGAGTGTTTAGTCCTTTTCCAGAGTCCCTAAGAATTAACATTTCATCCCCAGTTCCTCTACTTGTGCTATCAAAAGGTGGCAGTTTTCCAGTGCTAGAAAGTGGAAATGATGATGTTTATGTTTGCAGCCAAGTAACCTTGAGTGAGACTCTAACATTTAACACACAATGCAAAAAAAGGAGTTTATCAGGTTACACAGCTGTACAAAACAAAAAATAAACTGCAAATAACAGATAAACATATTAATCAGTAGGATTTCTTTAGGTTAATGAAGTTAGAAATAGTCAATGAAAATTATCTTTAACAGCTGGTAGCCCAGATTTTTGGGATGTGAAGCACAACAAATGGACTAGTCCTACATATTAATTTCTAGATACAAGGACACAGTAAAAACCACGCAGCACAAACAGGTTACACCAGTAGTTAAATTCCAGCCCATCTAAGGACCAGAACAAACCATGTTATCTAAACATGGCAGTTCACTGGATTTTTCAGTTATTGAAGACTCGGCCAAAATGTACTCTTCAGGAATGGTGCATTCAAAGGAAGCCTTTCAAATGCCTGCTATTTGATTCTGCTTCAGGATTTGCTTCAAATCTTGCACATACCAAACCGGTCACATTATATATTTCTAGGTGAGAACTTGTTACAACTCTGTAAATTTTGAATTCATTTGAAAGTTGCATAATAATTTAGTTTTCCTCTTATCAGTAAGATAAAATCCATTTTCTTATTTTGTTCCATCAAACCACCACATTATTGTGTTGACTTTCATTACTTGAGTATGTTAATCAAAAATATACATACACATTTTGAAAAACTGTGTTTTGTGCCAAAAGGAAATTGTTTCTTCCTACAAGCAATGAGGTTTTTTTCTGTCACTTGTAAACTTAACTAAGAACAATTAATTAATTCAGCACATGGTTGATTTGAATTTATGACTGGAATTCTGAAAACAACAGAAGATATGAGACATCCTTATCTAACCATGGTATTAATTAAGATATCAGTCTGACAGAGGTCACAGGAGGAAAATCGTATGTGAGAGGAAAGTATTCGCTAATGTGGAGGACAAATTTAGAACTTACTCTATGATGCATTTTTTGTTAGGGTCATAGATAGTTAAACTGACATAGAGTAACTACACGTTGTAAGTATCTATTGGGTACAAAATACATAAAACTGTATGTGTGACACCACACAATTGTATTAAGCTATGCAAAAGCAAAAAGAAATCTCTAGACAGGCCAAGACTGGTCCACAGAAAGGATGATCCATCTGGACACGTGTGGCATTAACACTGGCCTATAAGGCCCAGTAAAGAAATCACGAGACATTTTAATCTTTACTGAGGCTGAGCAAAACTAAGATTGCAATTAAGTGTAAGGTGTTATTGGCTTTCAGCAGCCACAGTTCAACAAGGCCTAATGTCTTAGCCAGTAATGATATGAAATACTAGGTCTTCTTTTGTTCCTTATTTCCAGCTTAAATTGTCACCAAGATCAATGGAAGTGTCCTTCAGTGACATATTGAGCATATTGCTTCATATCATGGAATGAATGAGCATTGCACATTATTTTGTCATATTTCTTCTTATATTAAACATATATTTATTGATGAAAGGCGCATATAGAATCATTGTCAAGCTTGTTTTTTTTTTTTTCTGGAGAGTTACTAATAATGATCCAGAACCAGAGCTCTACTCTAAGCATCTGAAAAAGTTGCCTCAATTTTAGTTCCAAAATTCACAGTTCAGAAACAAATTTTCCATATTAGAAAAATACAGAGGTAGCATTTACAAAAAATTTAACCTGAAAAACAAGATCTTAGAATATTAGCAACCTATTACATGCAGTGTGTAATTTTCCTTACCATTTGTTTTACTTTGGCAATCCAGTACCTTCAGCATAACATTCTTAAAATCTCAACTTCCCTCTTTTTATTTTTAGATGAGATTTATCACTGGTCTTTGTTGTCATTGTTTAGATAAATCATACACTTAGTTCCTTTCTTGAAAAAAAATTTATCCATAAATAGGAAATTGAGCTTAAGTAAATGATGTTGCTTAACTGTCGCATAACTTGGTTCTCTTTCATTCTTTTAATAGATATAAACACATTTTATTGTTTTTTTTATGATTCTGTCAAATGGTCTTTCAGGTTGTTTCTATCTGGTTATCTTGAAAAAGCAATTTAAACCTTCCTTGCATGTTTAAATGAGTTTTATTTGGAGCAATGGATACACTTTGATTGGGTTATTCTCATTATAAAAAGTGCAAAGCCGTTTTTCTTGATTGCCATTAGTTGCTGAAACATAAACAAAGGTCCATATAGTTATTAAATATGTGTAATTTAAAAAAAATAATCTGTGTATCTCTTGCAATTACTTTTTGTTGTTTTTCAGGTGTCCATATCTGCCCTTAAATTTTGGAGTCAACCATCTACAAATGGAATTGTTCATAAATTTTTGAACAAGTCTAACACTGATTGAGCACACTTTTCAATTCAATATTAAATGATACTTTTTTTAAGAGTCGTTTCCAAAACTGAATGAGAAGTTTCTTTTGTAATTAACCTGAGCTCAGAATATTTACTGTGCATTGTTTTTTAATGTCAGATAATGAGAGAACTCATGTGTCTTTAACAAAAGCAAATTGTTTACTCATTCAAGGATTCTGTTCAGGGCTCTGTATTTGAATGAATTCCAAATCAGCAGTTCTATTGAGTTGCATGGAAATCGATTGCCTTTTATGTTAGATGAATGGTCATGTTCAAACCCTCCCTCTCCCCCATCCCTTTTTTTTTTCTTTCTGGCCCACCGCCTTAGATGCCATCACCCAAAGCTGTTAGTCCCGAACGAGATTCTGTTTAGTGGCTATCAGCCACTTCCAGCTTTTCACTGCATATAAATGACTGTATTAAGAATTGGAGATGTGATGTGGAGTTATAAACAAGAGCTGTGAAAGAGAAAAAAAAGTCCAAATGTGTAGAGGAATAATTTCAAATGGGGCACGTGAAAGGATGATTAGCAGAACTTTTTTCTATTTACAACTATAGGAATGTTACTAATTGGAAAACAGCTTCTTTCTTCATGTGACACGTTTAGTATCCAGCTTAGGGAGATGTCCTCCCTTTAGAAATGCATACCTTTCCTTTTATCAATAATGTGCCTTTATACGAGCCTGTTAAACTGCATTGGACAAAGCTTATAACAGTTCCATCATGCATGCATTGGAGGGCAAGGACATCGTTAATGTTTCAATTTATTTTATGGGTGTTTCAGGAGACAGGTTATGTGTCTTTCACCTAATGTCAAGAGTCCTAATTTTTCAGTGTTTGCCACTTAGTAGAATCCTTTCAATGCTCCCACCAGCCCCACAGGAACACAGTGAAATCCTCTAAAGCATTTGCTTTGTGGCCAAGCACTGGCATTCAAAAAAAGACTAAGCGGGTGCATAAGGCATCCATGAACAGGAATCTGTGGTTGCATAACTTTCACTTTAAGCAACACTGCAAAGCATTATATAAATATTACCTTTGCATTATCTGACAATAAGATGGCTTGGTGTTGATGTCACAATTTCAACAGTTTCCATGGTGCTGCCCTCCGATCTGCATGGAGACTGCTTGTGTTAATGGTAACACATTCTGTTTAGCAATGGACATACCAAGTATCTTGCTGGGACCTTTTGGGAGCACTCCAAGTTTTAACTATAGGAATAATTGTGCAAGGTGATTCTTCTTGCAGATGGTAGTTGCTTCATGTTGGTGTTCAAAGAAAAGTCTTCCTTTCCGAGCACAGGCATTCGAAGACCTCTAGATGTGCCTTTATGATGAATGTTTAAATTTTTCTAAGAAAAGTACTGTTAAGGGACTGTTTATCTGAAAATAAATAGATATCTGTTAGTGCCACTGTTGTCTGTTGCATCTCTATATAGCTCACAGTATCAACTCTGTTTCCTGACAGTTTACAATTCCTTCTTTCCACTGGTAGGCTAAGACCTCTTTCCTGCATGACTTGAACATGGGTGGTCCTCAAAAGGGTGCATAGCCCTATGTGTAAAAATCAGAACTACATTCTTCTCTTTAAACCCGGAAAATCTCTTCCCTGGACAACGTACTTTAGATTTCAGTATTGGAAAGGGCTACAGTCCTACAGTCCTGGCCTAGGGTTTCTGCAGGTGATGTAACTAACCTTCTCCTCCTCCATTCTTCCCCCCTTATGAAATCTTCTACTCTTCTCTTTCTAGTGTGTCACTGCTCCCTCTGGAAACTCTTCACCAACCTCTTTGTTCTTGTATGTGAAATGTGAACCTTCGTTCTCATCTTTAAAGTCAGGTGCTGTTCCTCAGTGCATCTAATTTCTGTTAAAGGGCCTTTGCTCTGCCCGGTCCTCTTTCCTCTTTGCTCCGTTTGTTCTCTTCACCCCCAACCCTCTTTCTACTCTGCCTTTGATAGTCCCACTCCACAATGTAGGAATGGCAGCCTCCTTCCTGTGTGTCAAGCACTCTCTCTCTTTAAACTCACTTTTTTCACTTCACTTCTTACTGTAATGGACTTACACCGTCTCTGCCTGACCTAACTCATGCTTCATTATCCCTTAGGCAATTGCAGCCGCCTCAGTCCCAAGTGTTTTAAAACCATGAATAAGTGCATTAGAGATCATTAAACTGGTTTAAAATAGTGATTTATAGGCATAGAGAGAGACATAAATAAGTTTAAAGAGCCCTGCATTGGCTTTAAGAATGGAACTAGATTTACCGGTGAGATGAGAGGTTAGCCAAGTGTTAGCCTCTACATCAGCACTACCTAGTTTCGTATGTACGTGGCACATTACCCAGGGTTAGCTATCTGGCTTTCCTTTCCTCCAGCAGATCATGTTTGATTTGGCCATAAAGACCATTGCCAAATAATCACTCCCATTTGACAGTAAACCTGTTTTCTTTAGGACAAAAGAGTTACTACTGTAGAATGTGAGCTCCCATGTTACAGCAAGTTCTACAACTCTGATATACACAAAAGAAGTCAAATTCTCATTCAAGCTCTTGCTAGACTTGAGGTTCCTGGTAAGGCTTTAACTTGACATGCCATCATAGGCAAACCCAGAACTTGCTTTCTTTATGGTAGTTAACACATAACAAAGGAAAAAATAGAACAAATAAAAGATGAATTATGGATACATAATTGTTTTTGTTATGCCAAACTAGTCTGGAGCAGGTCATTTGTTTGTGAGCTTTGCAAAATGCCATGCAATTAGAGTGCTAAGGATTATTAACAAGAAAAATGCCTGACAGAAACTGAAAGTCACTGTTAACACAGCTTTTTTTTTTTGTTTCATTTGGTGTCAGAGCTCTTCAGGCAAACTTGCAATTGTCTCTTTTTGGGTCAGTGTTGTACTGTGGTTATATTCATTCTTTACAATATTTTTGATCACATCCTGTTGATCAGAGGTCATGTGATTAATATAAATGATAAAGACCTGAAATCAGGTGCAACTTTTGCAATTTTTCCTACTTCACTTAGAATTTATGTTAATTTTTCTTCCTCAATGCCATTTTTCAGAGAATTTTTAAAAACTTAGCAGGCCAAGACTACAAATTCTCACTAAATTAATGTGTTTCTCATATGAATGAGATGAGTAGAAAAGGCATAAAACACATATCATCTGAGATAAGCAATGAGCTAGAAAACACTTATTATTGTCTCTTCTGTGTATATCTCTATATATGTGTGTATATATATTTTAAAACCACGCACAGATCTGTACATGCATTGTATGTGTATGTGTACGTGTACATGTACGTGTATGTGTATGCACATGTCTATGTGCAAGTATGTGGCTGCTTTTTACCTAATAGACTGGAGTAGCATCAAAGGACCATAAACATATATATGTATATGTTAAAAAGTATATATTTAGATTAAAAAAAAAAGAATAAAATTGCCCATTTACAACTTAATGGTTCCTTCTGAGCCATTGCATAGAACTTTGACCATGAGCAGTTACAGGTTGCTATATAAATCTTTCTCTTATACAAAATTATGTGGTTATTCATGTTAAACATTATAACAAAACTACTGTGTAGATGCCGATTTCTAAATGTTACTGCTCTTGGACTTTTCTACATAAATGAGTAGATAATGGAGGGGCCTACTTTAAGAATTATTCATTGAAAGACATTTCTTTGTGTGAGCTGCTAAAGGCCAGCACATATGTTTTGAATTAGTCAAACTGGAAATCATATCAGATTTTTAATATTAAATAAAAAAAAATCAGTAGCATCCATATTTTAAAATTGATTTTTGACAAACCTAAGAGTGATTTCAATCACTTCAGTTGAACTATGTTGAGATTTTACCAGAGTAGATTTGGTGCTTTGCATTTTGGCCTTTGGTAACAAAGAGACGTTGTGGTGTTCTTTAAGGATTTCCCAGAGAGTTTACAATCTTGATAACACATATTCAGAGGTTATTTACAACACTGTATTATGTATGCATTTAGAATGGGTTTTAATCTGCTAGATAATTTTTATTATTAACTTCTGAAAAACCTTTAAAGTAAGAGACTTGAGACATGAGTCCTCAAGAAGTGTATTCTGTCAAACGTGACTTATAAAGCATTGCAAGGGTTTTTATTATATTTTGAATCATTGTCACGGAACTCACCGTCAAGTGAACTAGGAAGAGGATTTTAATTCATAAGTTTGATATTAAATAATGATGAAAGTGCCAATCTTGCTGTAGTTTTCAATTCACAGAAGGCTCCCAAAGCCAGGAGGTTTCTGATACAATTACTTTCTATGCACTGGGTTTGGCAAAATATCTTTCCTGTCTTCTGATTGTCTATTCCTCTCACTTGCATCAAGTAGAGAATGATGAATTTAAAATTTCTGATTAGTGCTCATAAAGTCAATATGTGTTATGTGCTGAGGAGTCCCCTTTTGCATGCAGGAATTACCATTGTCATGGCAGTCTTCTAGAGCTTCCTTAGGAGTTTCGTTATTGTACAGAAATACATCTGAAGAAGGAAATGTTTATCATTGTCTCTTCCAATTGATGTTGCTAGAAGTCCAAAATAATTAAGTAGAGTTCATTTAAACATCTCATTTTGGTTTTATCAGTATAGCTTTTGTTTTTATGTGGCATCAATGCATTTTACTGAGTGCTGGGCAGAACTACTTACAGAAAAAAGAAATAAAAGAGACCATCTTTAGGCATCTCTCCTCTACTGCCGTTTTAAGAACTATAATACTTTCACATACTTCCATGCTCGAGAATAAAGTTCCCAGCTGTGTCTTTCAGTGAAGATTTTCAGAAATATCTAACTTAAGGGAATTTAGGTTTGTCCAACTGTCTTGAGTATCCATATAAGATCCATTTATAAAGTGTACCAAGATCAGGCAATGAGTTTCTAGGAAAGACATCCCCAAATGCTTGCTTAATAATAACTGTATTTTAATTTCAAAGTCTGACAATTAAAATGTTGTGATAAAGTATGCAAGCACAACTAATAACAGATTGAATCTATGCCATATAAACATAGTAGTGTTTCCTACTGAAAAGTGACAAATGTATTTTGTTCACGTTAATATTTTAAAATTCAATAGACTTTGAAAAAAATTTTAGGAAAGTCTGCTTTTGTGAGGGAAATTAACCTGTTACTGTAGTGATAGAGAAGAAACTCTGCACAGATGCAAAATATTTTCATTTTAACAATTTAACTCCACTCATATATGCCTAAATACATTCATAGTTAAGTATCACTATGCATCACATGTAAAATCTTGGAATGAAAAGGCAAAGTTGGGATCATTATGGCACATTGTAAATTCCAGGGTAGATTCAAGTGTTTAACTGGTGGTAGGTTTATTCATTAAGTCAGTTTAACAACTAAAGGAAGGAAAATGCAATTGCAAAGGCACCTGCATAAGACTTTGTAAGATATGTGTTTGATACAAGCATGCTATGTGGTTAAACATGTCACCCAAAGAGCTACAGTGTTGGTGTTTTATTTCCCTCTGCAACGTTTCATGGTTACATGGTTTGTGTATGTAGCTGGGCGGTTGCTTGAAGTTTATCTCTGTGAGTACAAGGAAAGTTACTGACTCAAGAGAATATGATACCCAGCTGGCCATTTATTTAATGTATATGGTGCATTGCTTGGAAACCATGTGCAAAACCTGAAGTGAATGTACTCCATGGACTGTTCAGGACTTCCCAGGCTGTAAGACCTACCCTTTCTTCACTTGTATGTGTGTATGGAAGGCCTTTACCTCATTAAAGATTTTTGGGGAAGAATCCTGAAGTGCGTCAAAGTCCTGCTGAATATAGAAGCTGTTGCACTGGATCTTTGGTGTTTAAAAACAGAGAAGTTAGTTTTGCAACTACAGTACAAAAAAGCATTAAGTTTTCCTGCTTCAGCGTACCCGAAGTCAAAATGTATGAAGTAAAAAGAAGCAATGTATGACAGTGTTTATAGATAAATGCAGTTGCACATCCTTCGTACTTGTGAGATTTAAATAGGATGTATCTCCTAGTACACAGTATTAAAATAATTAATGTTATCTCATGACATTTTGTTGATTTTCTTTTATGTAGTAAAGAGTTTACTATGTTGGTATCAGTGAACGTTAGCTTTAGATCTCAGATTCCTGATATTGATCTAATGTTCTTTCCAGGTTCTGTTCTGACATTTGACCTTCAGACTAAAACTGTAGTTAAATTTTAATGTCTAGCTGCATGAAAATAAATTCTTCATATTACAATTACTCAGCTTCATGCTACAGTTACTTTGATATTAATTCATTGCAACAGAAGAAACAGGATTTTTAATCACTGAAATAAGACCAGTTTTGTAATACAGGGGAACCAAGAATGGGCATCAGAACTTCTCAAATCGGAAAGTGCGAACTGTGCATTCTGTGTATGAAATTCAAGGGGGACTAAGGGCAGAAGTTGGGGTATCTCATCAACTCGCTGATGCTTGCTGAAATGAATGTTTTATTTATACCAGACAATTGTAAATGAATATGACTTACTCAAGATTATTAAGTTGATTTGAAGGCTACAAACAAACTGTTGAAGAGTGCTAACTACTTCTTGTATTGAAGTTAATGGATTTTCCTTTTTTCCTGAAATGTTATGATCCTACTGGTGATTTTTATTTATTGCAGACTACCCAGATAGTATACATGCATTTTGGAGGCTTCAGAATGCAAGAATTGAGGATTTTTTTCCTATTCTTTCCCTTGACATTTATAAAATAAAGTAAAAAATTAGAAATATTTTCAAACTAATCCTTCCAGAAAAAACTGTTTAACCTGCGTTTATTTGTTAGTTTGTGTGGGTTTAAACTGTATTTATTTATTTGAACAGGGAAAATATCTGAAAGATTATATTTTTTATTTTGTTTGGCTGTAGTCTTCACTTTGCTTTCCTTTTAGGGAGACGGGGTATTCTTGAAAAAGAAATTTGAATTTGGCAAACAAATATGCTGTAGAACTGGCAGGGCCAACCGCAACTATTTCAAGGTTCAGAGTGACCATGAAAGCTCATCTTTACAGACAGCTACTATAGGAACATCTTCCTGTGGTTCTACAACAGAACATTGGCTAGTTTTATTATTCACAGACAAAAAATAGATCTTATGAAATAAACAGAAGTTCTTTGGGAAAGAACATTTTTAAAATCAAAATAATAATTTATACTAGGCAGTATTTTTAAGAAGTGCTAGTGCACTTACTAATAGGTAGGGAATATGTATGGTATTTTATTTTGTTTTGGTGGACAGAATGAGCTAAGTAAAGTGTTACCTCATGTGTTCCCAACAAGCTGTGCCTGTTGCAGCTTTGTAGTTTGTTCTTCAAGAACTAGTGGAACAGATGAATTGTTATGGGGTTATAATCAGAGTTGTTCGAAAAATCAAGTGATTTTCCTTACTGGGGTGTTTCAGCCTAGGTTTCTTATGGCTGCTTGAAAGACAGCTACATTTTTTATTCTCTCATTACCCCTATAGTTCTTGAATGTATGTGTATGTATATATTGTTTTTATTTATTGCGGATCATATATGTGAAGTCTTTGTTCTCCAGAAAACTGCTGTCACAACGCTCTTGGTTGAACAGTGTTGAAGAAGGATGGTAGTCTTGAGGATTTACTGCTTAATTTGAAGCTCCAGCTGTGCAGGAATATGTCAGCTTTTCCTGATCTAGTTGTGATGATAAAGCAGGAGGCAGAGGTGGCTAGTATTCAGTTTCTTCCATGTGGGGAATAACTGGGATCTCTTATGCCTTCTCATTAGAAATTCCATAAAAGCCATTTGAAACTAACAGAACACATCCTTCCAGTTATGGTACACCTACTCCTATCAGGCCCTTCTGCTGTGATTTAAAACACCATATGTTCATATATGCTTGTTCTGAAATTTGCCCAAATTATCTAAGATTAAAAATGGGAATTAAAAGCAGCCAGCTTCTGTTAGATATCCTCCAAATCCAGGGAGCTCTATAAAGGAATCCAGTGCTTGACATCCTCATTGATATTTACATCCCTGTATAGTCCAGGTTGGCATGACATCAGTCATTAACACAGTAAAGAAATCATCATATGTGTTTACTACTTGAAACAACTGGAATTAAGAGAGGCAAACTCATCCGTTTAAGCCAGATAACAGAATCGGCAAATTAATACTGTTCTGCTGTATATCTCATAGGAAGCTGATGCTGTAGTGGTGCTCCACTTAACTCCATTCATTGTGTTGTTTTATGTGCAGAATCACTTTATTCTGTAGTTTCTGCATCATAAAACTTCTTTAATTTGATGTAAACAATAGTTTAATGTTCTCCTAATTACTGCTTATTTTAGCTCTAGCCCTGGACATGTAAGTGGAAACACTGAATTTCCAGAAGCCAGCAGCAACAGTGGGGGAGGTTTTTTAATGAGACACAATTTAAGCATGATTATTTGGAGTACATTAATTAAATAATTTCTAGTTCTCCCTCTAGACTGACTGAACTTTTTAGGAATGAACTGGTGAGATTGTTTCATAATTAGTAGCAACAACTTCAAGCATTTTAAATTACTTCAGCAAAAGAAAAAATGATAAATAACATGTTTCATCCTTTGGCCTCTTTTGAGTTGCACTGCATTTTATTTTGGCCCAGATATTTCATTGTTCATTTGCTTCTTGAAATAGCTTTATAATTATACTGTGATATTATCAGACAGTATTAACACTTTTCTGATTTTTTTTTTACTAACTGATCATTCTTCTTGCCTTAGAAGACACTGTTGTTTAACTATTGTGCATATGCTTTATTAGCATAGAAGGTTCATTGTTATTAACGTCAATGGGAAGTAGAGGGCTTTTTATCCTTAAATGATGATTGCATACAAAATATGACCTTCTGAGAGGAGTAAAACAACACACCCCCCCCCCCAAAAAAAAAAAAAAAAAAAAAAAAAAAAAATTGGAAAAAATGACTTTTCCTTTTCAGGTTCTTTTCATTCACATCCTGTCGTGTCTCCTTCCCTTAATTCTGTTTCTCTGAGAATGAGGAAATTGAAACAGAGAGATAAGTGACTTGTTGAAGTTCGCAAAAAGGGTTGATTGCAAAATCAAGATATAAATCTCAGAGGCCTGCTTCATAGTCCTGACCCTCAAGTATTAAACCACAAATAACACATAGCAATGGATTTGATATCTGAGAGTTTGATCTCCTCACCAAAAGAAGGGCTGTGACCTCTCAGGAGAACACAGTGCTGAACTTTTACTCCCAATAAGGGAAAGGCAACTTCAAATTCTGCTGAAATCATAAATGCACGGTTCTGTCAGGTATTGTTCAAAACTTTTGAAAATATTGCATCTCATAAATACACCTTCCTTTTTCTTTCCCTGACCACATTGTTATCTGGCAGCATTAAATAGTCCTAAACAATATTCCAGCATAGGAATGGCTGTCATTCGGGTAGTCGAACCTTTAGACTTTATGTTACCCACAATATGTAAAAAAACAAATAAAGCCTGGAATTAAAAACTGCTTTTTTTTTGTTTTTTTGTGAACCACATATCACTTTACTGATATCGTGACCATCAAAATGTGGAATGCATTTCCAAATGCAAAAGCAGACACCCACCTGCCAGTGAGCACTTCTTTATAAAAGAATTTCCCCAGGATGCGTGCCCTGCTTTTTTGGATAAACAGCAGCACAAGCCCGTTTGCAATACTGACATCTAGTGACGCCCGATCATATTTGTATAATCCTCTTCACCAACATTAACTTTTTGCAGCGTTGTACCCATTCACAAAGATTAGCAAGCGAACTAGCAAATTTGTCCTTTTGTCTACCAAAAGGCACTGGAAGAGGCAGGTAACCATTTCTCTAGAAAAATGACCAGCTTAAAGAAGGACATAATTAATCCTGTTGAATACAGTGGGGCAATTTTCTAGCCTTGGGAGTCAAGCTATATTTAAAACTTGCAGTAACATGAGCAGAAGAACAATTTTAGTGTTTCACCTGTTACTGGGTTCTCTTAATGATGATGGTATAAAGACAGCATATGCCTATAGGCATTATGAAACAAAAAAGTGACAGTATTTTATTTTAAAGAAATAATTTAAAATGTTCCAAAACTATCCCATAATTATGAGGCGTGGGCCGCATACTACGCTATTAGGGTGGGGTATTTTTTGCCCAAAGGAATGTTTTTTTATGATGCCTCAGTGTATCAGTGGGTATATTTATTATCTCAACAATCCATTTTTTTTCTTCATCTGTATAGTTTTGTCTTGAATATTTATACATATTGCTTAGCATCCACTTATCTTTTCAGGTCATGATAATATATAGGAATGCAGTAAATTTAGATAAGAAAGGACTGTCACACAAGTTTCTTAATGATTTTTAATCAGCATTGCTATGAGACTTAAATGTAAGCTGTAGTTATTTACATTACATGAAACCAGATATTGTCTGGCTGTTATAGTCCACAGCTTTTCCATTCATACTGTGATGCTCTAATATTGCTCCTAGGTATGTTGAAGTTCACAAGAGCTCAATGTACCTTGACATCCTCAAAGTACTACATCTGTTTCTTTGACACGAGCCATTGTGTCACTCAACTCTGTGTATTGTGTCGCTGCATGTTGCTCAGTGGCATTAGCTAAAGGTGCCCTGACACAGGCTATTATGTCAGTCTCTTCTCTGACAATATTAAGAGCTTTTACATAGCACACGTGCATTTGAAGTGATGCTACTGAGCACTGTTTTTCATATTTCTATCAAGCTGCAATTTATCTGTTGACGGAAGCAATGCTTTTAATTAAGGTTGTGTTTTAATTAAGGTTTAATTAAGGAAAAGAAGAGGCTGTAAATCAACGGAAGTTTTCCTAATAGTTCATATCTAATTGCTTTTTTTCATAATTTAGATTACCTGAGCTTGTTCAGCACCAAAGAAATTTGTTGGGCTTCTCATATAAAAAATCCACAGATCTTTCATCTAAAAGTGTCATGAGAAAACAATGTCAAACCACACTTTCCCAGAATCACATCTGAGGAGAAGTTTGGAGGAAAGAAGGGAATTTGGATGCCTTTTAATACACACAGAACAATGCTTTCTCATACCAGTTTCTTCAGCCTTTTGAAATCTCTAAAGATGAAGTGACTTACAAAAACAGAGCTACCAGCCATTGCACCTTGATAGTTACATTTTGCTTATCATCTGTAGTCAAGCCAGAGCAAGAACTTAGTGAAGAGGCTGGGGGTTATTTATTTTTATTTTTATTTTAAGAAAAAAAAATGCAAAAGAATAATTCAGGCCATTATATGAATTGATATGGTCATACTTTTTTTTGTGTCATATTCCAGGAAAATATGTCATGCTGGTGACATACGGTCACCAAATTTATTTCCAGTTGCAGAAATTAAATTTTATATTGACACATGCAAATACAAACTTCAGATGTATTTGCAATTATTACTATCAGAAGGGTTCCCTCCATCAGCCATATGAGTGGATGGTTAATGTAGCTAATTACAACTCATCATTCACAACTCAAAGACTGAATGTGTAATATATGTAGAAAACTGTGATCAATCCAAAAAGTTATTTTAAAGCTTAAGCATTTGCTTATTTTAATATATACGAACAATCAATTAGCGGCTGGGGAAGCAAACAATGTAAGTTGAGTAATTAGTTTCTATTGAGTTATTTACTTAATTCTAGTAATTTTTACCATTGCTTTCAAATGTTAAAAAATAACTACCTTTTAAAGTGTCTGTATAACTTCAATACACTTTCACAGCCATCATATTTGTTTGAAAAATCCCTCATCTGCATATGAAAAAGCAAGTGAAAATTTACAGAGTCATAAAAATTAAATTTAATAAAAAGTAAGGTAAACTGGGCCATAGATTATTTGTTTTTACAGTTTTATGATTCCACAGTAATAATTTAATGGACACTTGAAGAGTAATCTTATTCTAGTCGGAGTCAACAGGAATTGTGGAAACTCAGTTTGATATGAAAGTCAAAATGAAGATATTATGATAGTCCCCAATTGTATATAGATATAAAAACATAAACATAATGTGCATCAGTTTGTGCATATGAAATTATTTTCCCCAATTAAAAAAAAAAAAAGTCAAAAGCCTTGAGGAGGATTGGAAGTAAGCAAGTAATTGGGAATTAGAAAAGGCTGGGAATGAAGTGCTATCAGGAGAAATGTGAAAGACACCCCCAGGAAACAACAGAAAAGCTATTAGTCTGCGCTGGCAAAGTGTGCGCTCCCTGTGCCGCATCTGCTGCAAAAGATGGACCACCAAGTCCAGGCTTCTCACGAGTAACCAGCAAGTGGAGGCGGGGAATGGGGGAGAGGCGCCAGGATTAGCTGGTGCTCCCAAGGTAATGAAGCAGCTTGTGATACTGCAGCAAGCCATGTGCTCCAAGTCCAGACATTAGCCAACACGCACGGGCTACTGAAGACTACAACAGGGAAATAAGGAGCAACAGACGCTCCATTTTGAGAAATGGTGCAGGAACACAGACTTAGAGTGGGGCAGCTGTGGGGATCTGTTCTCCAAGGTGAAGTGTGCCCTGTGAAGTGACTCCCAAAAAGATGCACCAAGAGAAGTTATGATACGTCATTTCTCTCACTACCAAACAAATAATAGTTATAGTTAAGTTATAAGGATCAACCATTGCAAAGTGCTAAATACCTTTAGAGAAGTATTTGACACCTTCAGCTTCCTGTTTTCACTTGCATTCGATCATATCTAATATGTTACAACTCTTCTCTATTATAATATAGCAATTTGTTAAACAAAATGAGAGAAATATTTCTAAGTTGCATGTTTACCTTGAACAAAAATGAAATCAAGTCAGCATTTTGAATTGCCAATTTACGTGTTTGTTGTTGGAATTGCTAATATCATGTTAATTATATTTAAATTGCAAAATATATTTGAATAAATGTTCTCCCATGGGATGTTTTAGGTAATAATTAAGCATAATTTCTTCATCTTAAATTCCCAAATTAACTTTTTGATTTTTTTTTCTCTGTGTAGAAACATGAGTTATATGTATATGTCTTTGCTTTAAAACCCTTTGGTTTCCTCTAAAAGACACTTCAGAGGATTGTGCGGTGGAGCTGCTAATTCTTTATGAGGGTGCTTATGTGTAAGATCACATAAAGTTTCAGCTTACCATTTCCCCTGTTCATATTCTATGCAAGGCTGCTCTGAGTTATTTTTGTGTTGCATTATCATTCATATAGAACTTCTATTCCACTACTTCTTTTTACAAGGCCTGTATTTTATAATTTCATTATTGGCCCCACATTTGTGAAGCAGTTAATAGAAATACATAGATTTTAAAAATATTTGCTGTTACTTAATCTGAAAAGAAGTAACACTTGTCCAGATGTGAAGCATTTACATAAATAAATTAAAGAAGTTCCAGGGATTTGGAAGGTGTTTGACCCTCTTTCTTCTAAGTAGACAAAATGCCCCTGTTTTTCCATGCACAATGAACAGTATAAAAATCTTTTTTTTCATCTACAGCTTGTGATGAAGGTGCATGATTTGCTTTCTGATGATGGGGGTCCCTGTTTTATGTCATTATAATAAACTCAGTTGAAATTAGTCCATGAAAGACCTCCTAAAATTTTCAAAGACTCGAACCTCTAGCCATTTGTCTCAAGGGCTTACATCATCCTTAAATAGCCTCTAGTGCAGGATGCTCTTGCCACTCTGGTTTCATTTGCATAGCTGACTGCAAATGATTTTCAGTTACAATCCTCAAAACCATGGTAATTTCAGCTTGATAAAGTGTGTTTTTTTCAATCCAGGAAACAACTGCCCCCGTCAACTGCCCTGTATGACACCTTTGGTGTATACATGGCACTTTTGAGATCAGATGTGTTTGGTTTTTACAGCAGAATTGTGAGGATTAAACATAGTGGATTTAGGGGATTTTTATCTGCAGCCCTGCTTTGGGAATTCTCCATCTGGGAAAACTGACCACAGCAAAATGTGTCAAGCTTAAAACTATAGGATGGTGCTTTTAATTTTTTTTTATTATTATTATTATCGCTATTATTATTCCAGGAGAAATCCTGGAATAATTGTTTAGAATGTTTATTATAGGTATTTTTTTTTGGCTAACAGCTCAGTTCTGTCTAAAGATGCATATAGACCATGGTTATAATTGCTGTAAATATACTGCTTGCATGTTTATCCAGATGACTTTATCTGCAGTGTCTTATTCATTAAAAGACAGTATTCTCTCAAACTTGTTTCTTTTAATTACTCATTTGCAAGATAAACGAAGAATTGAGACTGAAACTGTGGTGTCAGAGTACAGAAGTACTGCTTATGTGTTAATCACCAAAAGAATAATATTCATTATATTTAATACAGTATGTGTCATATTAGATACAATATATCTGTGAAGTGTACATTTTAGTAACAGCATAATTTCACAGGAATGGAAAGAAACATGAACCATATTTTCAGTTCTTTATCTTAGTATCTTTATGTGTCTGATTTTTTTTTTTTTACATTTAGAACTAATTAAGTTTCCCTATTTAATTAAAAAATAATAAAATAAAAGCTAAATGCAAATGTTCTTTGGCCAGTGAAACCCTTCTGTGAACTTTCATATTATTGAGGTTAACAGAAACTGTTACCTTGAAAACTTGATCATTCCCTTGCACTGATATAAGTTGAAATAGAGCCCAAAGGAAACAAAAGTTGTAGAGTAAAGCTTCATAACCACTGTGTGAAAATGCAGACAATATAGAAGGCTCATTACTACAGATAAAACAGAACCAATTCCTAGAGGAATTTTTATAACAGTTTTGGGCAATTGCATTAGAAAGTTAGTCTGTTTAACAAGATGTTGTGACTTTTATATTAATGAAGGGCATTAAGGAGATTCTAATTATGGTGTCCGGTCTGAAAAATTAATCTAAGATTTAAAAATCTGAGATGTTTGAAGTTAGTGTGACTGTAGCTTCTAGTAATTCAGACAAGATGATGACCAAACTTTTTTTGTTAAAAATGTTACGAATGCTACTGCATTTCATTATTGAAGCTGTGAAATACCATATGTGTTCAGGAGGACTTGTTAACTCTGTAAGTACATAAATTGTTTTACTAAATGGATTCTCCAATGGTGCATAATTCTAATTATAAGCTCTGTGCCCTTGCACCTCTTTATCATCAGGACACAAAATTCTTGCACAGAAGGGCTCATTCTAAGGGTATGATATAATTACCATAATTTTCCAGTACAAGTTTTTCAAAATTTAAAATACTATTTGAATAGTGGGGTTCTCTGGGTAAGGATATGCCACAAATATTCATTGCAGTTTCCATCAGCGATGAGTCCACTGACCAGTCAGGCTGAACCGAATCCCTCTCCTGCTCCACTGATATGATCACCACTCTTAAGGGAATGTCAGAATCTACATTCAGACATTGCACATCTGGGTATCTTAACCTTGCACTGAATCCTGCCCTAATCTCTCTTACCAACACGATCTTTTCTTTTTCTTTTCCTCCAGAATATTCCCTGCCAGCCACCATGCTGTGTCAGTGTCATTTCTTACTGCTAACGCAGATATGAACTAAAATCTGGAGTTTTTTACAATAGAAATATAAAGGGCTTTAACAGCATGCAAGCAAAACAACTTTCAAGAAATTTGTAGGAACTTAATAACTTCTCCCCCACACACTTCTTTATCAAATTTAGCTATCAGATTTAGCTGAGTATTTAGCTCAGAGTATTCCAGGCAGACAAACAGACAAGTATAATTTTATGTACTTCATTTTCTTAGGAAATCAACTTAAACATATTGTTCTCATTTCTTTACTCTTCTTATCTATTAGCCCCACTTTCCATTTCTGCCTGACAAGTAGCTATTATATATTCATGTATGCTGTTATGTCATTATTTTGCTAAAATGTTCACAGATTTGTAACCATTCCTCTTCTGTAAAGCTCATTGAGAGCAACCGATCTTGGGAAACAAATATATCCGCTCATCTTGCTGGAAATGCTTATGTTACATTAATTCATGTTAGAAAGGATGCAATAAACATTTATTAATTTTGCTGCTTTATTTTTTGACTTATGTCAGCTATCATTCAACAGAAGCTCAGGGTCCTATTTTCTTATTGTTAAAATCAAAGTAGTTGTCTCTAACTCAACCATAAGGAACATAACTTAGAGCAGCAGAACAAAAATGGATTAACCTGATATTTCTAGCCTGGGAGTTTCAGTAAAACTATGTCAGACTACAGAAATACTGTTCTCTTTATGTGTTCATTTTCCAAGCATTTCTGTCTTCCTTGATGCTACAGAATATTTTTCGTTTAATTCTTACTTGCTATGCAAATAACTTCTGTATATTTATTTCAATTCTACATCAATAATAGTAATGCAATGCTGCAGGTTTGGGGAAGAGTGGCTGGAAACCTGCCTGGTGAAAAAAGACCTGAGGGTGTTGGTCAAAAGTCGGCTGAATATAAGCCAGCAGCGTGCCCAGGTGGCCAAGAAGGCCAACAGCATCCTGGCCTGTATCAGAAATAGTGTGGCCATCAGGACTAGAGACGTGATCGTCCCCCTGTACTCAGCACTGGTGAGGCCCCACCTCGAGTACTGTGTTCAGTACAAGGAGGACATTGAGGTGCCTGAGTGTGTCCAGAGAAGGGTAACAAAGCTGGTGAGAGGTCTAGAGCACAATTCTTATGAAGAACAGCTGAGGGAAGTGGGGTTGTTTAGTCTGGAGAAAAGGAGGCTGAGGGGAGACCTTATCGCTCTCTACTTTTATTTGAAAGGAGGTTGTAGCAGGGTGGGGGTCGGTCTCTTCTCACAAGTAACAGGCAATAAGACAAGAGGAAATGGCTTCACGTTGCACCAGCAGAGGTTTAGAATGGATATTAGGAAAAATTTCTTCACTGAAAGGGTTGTCTGTCAAGCATTAGAACAGGCTGCTGAGGGAAGTGGTGGATTTGCCATCCCTGGAGGTATTTAAAAGATGTAGGTTTACTGGGTAAAGACGTGGTTTAGCGGTAACTTGGCAGTGCTAGGTTTATGATTGGACTTGATGATCTTAAAGGTCTCTTCCAACCATAACGATTCTAATACAGGAATGGTTACATTATTATAACAACTTAATCTTGTGAGTGACTTATGAAAATGCTTGATACTAAATCAGTTCTGGTACTTGTCTATATATTCCAGCCAAGCAAGTTATGTTCTACGCTCAATTCCCCAATTAATTATAGCTTCTTCTTGGTAAAAGGTCTATACCTATAACTTAGTTGCTTATGCCAATAGCAAAACCCCTAATTAGCTAGGCTTCTCATGAGCCTAATTTGCCTTACTTGTATATCTGCAAAGTTAAATATTCAGTAGGGTCAACAGTATCATTTCAACCTGCTGTTTCACGGCTGTTTTGTAAAACATAGTGCAATGGGCTTTTCTCAATGCATCAATAAACAATGGGTAAAGAAGGATCAGAATAGTTTAATCATCGTGTCGGAGCAATTTACCTATCAATTATTTTAACTTCTTTTTTCAGAATTTAAGTCTAACTACAAATTTGTCAGGGCCCTGAAGGCACGATTTGGCCTTACTGGCTGTGCCCAGCCTCACCTGGGGCCTCCCCCCAGCACAGCCCATAGGGCCAGGACCTCCATTTCAGCTCAGCCTGGAGTCATCAATTCCTGCCCAAGCTACATTTTAAGCATGCTGGTCTCCAGACCTTTCTCTGATCCAACTCCCATGACCCTAGGACTTGTCCTGTTGAAGGTCCATCTCCTGGATGGGCCTTTTGGACACAAGTTGCAGCTTGTCTCCAGGCCTGCCTCTGGCCCTGACTCACTGGTGGACTTTGGACTCATGCTGTAATGTTGTTTTTGACCCCATCTGCTTTTGTTGCTGGCTGGACTGCCTGGGCCTGGTTGGTTGCTTGCTGTGTCTGGGGTGTTGTGGGACCCAGTGGACCAGCCCCCAGGCTCTGCTCACAGCATTTAGTCCCTGCAGGACTGCCTCCCGTTAGTACAGGCTCTACCTCTCTGGGGTCACCCTTGCCTCCCAGCTTGTCATCAGGCAGTAGGTGGCCCTTGCTGCTCCCTAAAAAAATTATTCATGCTGAATCTAGTTCTGCTGTGATTAAAAAAGCTTCAGTGTGTATATAGTAAGAAAATTAAACCTTACTGAAAGACGTAAAATGGATTTTCTTATTAGGCTACTGGAGCTCTTTAATTTCATTCACTGAAGCATGGACAGAAAATAATGGGCAGTATTTAAAAGTCCAAAGTGTTTTATTCATCATCACCTTTGCATTTCTAATTTTCGCTGAACCTGGTGTTGCAATGTTTTAGTGATGGCAGCTCATGATAACTATTTCAGCTTATTGGCTGTGTTTACTTTTTGATCCTACAGTGTGCTTAACATGTCTTTGGTTTTTGTGAATTCTTTTGCTGTACATGCAGAGCTTGTGGACAAAAGGTACAAACTTCCATCCTTACACTTACTAGCTACCGTCATCTCACAACAGGAGTGCACTTTGCCAGTCTAACTAGTCACAACAGATCTAACAGTGGATGACAGGAAGGACTTCAGCTTGTGCAATCCAGAAGATAACTGTTGCATTCAAAAGTTAATATTCTGGAGGTCTTGTGCAAAATACTGCACAACCAATATTGCATAGTTCTATAGGATAACTGCCATAATGTAAAAAAACCTGTCTTATTTGTTTTACAGTTTAATTCTTAGATACCTGCCTTTGAAAACTACAAGTGCAATATATATATTTTCAGTGAAATAGTCATGCCTTTTGTATGAATTAGAAAAGTAATCACTGAATGACTATTTAGTTTTATGCTAGTACTTTATAAAATGCAGTAGTTATGAGAAACATAGAACAGAATACCGCATTTGATGTTGAAATCAAGCATAATTAATACTTCAAAAGAGAATATAAAGTATTATGTACAATATTAAGTTTTAGAGTTAAAATGTAAAATATGCAAACTAAAGAGTAGGATAGTTATTTCTTAAGTGCTGTGATCTAATTAGTGGTATATATGCCTTAAGTTGTTAAATAGAAATTCAAAGGGCTGACAAGGTCAGGAGGCTGAAAGAAACAATCTCTGTTTCCACTGGCAAAGGCAGTGCTTGAACATATAGACTGTTAGTCTTCCAGCAGAACTCTCCACTGTGGTTTGTTTTCATGAAATACTCCCATCTGGTGAAATACTACTTTCCTGAGAGGTCACACAGGAGATTTTATTACATTAAATGACATTTAAATACTTACCTGTACAGCTTAAATTGTCAGGTATTTTGTAAACTGTAAGATGAGTTATTTTGCAAATCTGTTTTCTGGCTATCTTTAACTTATTCAAGTTAAATAGAAGAGAAATAGGCTCTCTATGGAATAGGTAAAAGAGCAATCAAACAGGATATTAAAAAATATCTCTCTCTCTCAAGTAATCTCTCCCTCTCTCTGTCCTCTCCCCTTGCTCCCTCTCTCTTTTCAGGGGAAAAAAAAAAAACCCAAAGCACACCTTAAAAGTCATTATTCACTATCAGATAAATAAGAGCCAGTTCTGACACTACTGAATGCTATCAACTCTTCCAGCTAAAGACATCTTCCAGTGCTCGATAACAATGACTTCATAGAAATTCCCTCTTGCCTCTTTAAATAATAAAATAAATTTAACCATCTGTTACCTGAAGAATGTTACATTATTGCTGGGATGCAGCAAATATAGATCTTTTCAAAAAGCATAAGAGCCAGGCATATATCTTACTAAGTTTTCAAGTATTTCACAGGACCTTTTTGCAATTCACACACTTTTGAAAAATTGCTTAGAAGGCTTATCTATAAATCTGCAATATATCCAGAACTTAGAATCTGTCTAAGAACTTAATGTTCTAATTAAAACCTACTGAACCAAAGAAAATACCGCATTAACTTTGATATAGGCAAAAAATACAGGCTGCAGCAGATTTTCAACATTGGTTCACTGCAGACTATGGCATCTTTTCTATCTGAATAAGACTAAAG
The DNA here is from genome assembly GCA_017639485.1 of Pluvialis apricaria. NCBI lineage: Eukaryota > Metazoa > Chordata > Aves > Charadriiformes > Charadriidae > Pluvialis > Pluvialis apricaria. The sequence goes on from CM030009.1 coordinate 104,696,034, forward strand.
AACATACAATTGTGTAGTGGACTCAGGTCCAAACCAGGAAAGACTGTAGGCATCTAAAATCAGGATTTAGTTGAACATTAAATTCCAAAGTTGCCATAAAAAATGCCTACCCAATTGCTGCCTGAACCCAACAAACAAAACTTAAGTCTTCTTGTATGACCTGAAAATTTGTCATAACAGCTTTGTTTCAAATTAGCCCACGTAATCTGGTCTGATCTTTTTATACTTTGAGATGCCATTTTACTAAATTGAGAGCCAATATTCTATTTACAGCCAATGGGAGTGAGTCATTTGCTTGTGAAAGCCCTCAGAAGATGATCATCTCTACCTGAATTTAGACCTGCAGGAAAGCTCTCTTTTTTTTCAGTTGCTTACTTTTCTGTATAAAATATATAGGTATCCATCTCCCCTCATGTTACATGTTGAAATTTTATCACTACACAGCAAGGAATGCAGTGTTTGTGGGTCTACAGCCTTTTGTAAATGAAACATTTTGTTTCAAATGAAACAGTATTATTGTTTACTGAACTGAACATTATTTGCAATAAACTCTGTGAACAGGGAAACTGGGGCTGTAGACCTTACTTCAAGATTTCTGTTGATTTTTGTTCAAACTTTTTTGTATCCAATCTCTTTTGATTTAAAGATATACAGGAGGAACTCTCCAAGCTGTGAATGTAAGCCACTCACTGCCAGATGGGGTACTACCCTCAGGGTTATTGCAGAAAAGATGGGCATTAATTTTCTGGCTAATTCCGTGTAAAGCTCATGGGGAGTTGGGATTTCTGCATTCCTGTCTTGAGGAATGCTGATGAATTTTACATGAAACAGTAGCTGTATAATGTAGATATGATTTGTCTGGAGGAAAGGATGGAAGCCAGAATCCCTTCAGCTAGCTGGCTTGCTCCAGTGGTTACTGGCATACAAAAACACGCATCTTTAGATCCATTCTGAGCAGTGGTACAGTTTTGTCTGGAAGCAATAAAAAATATTTCTGACTAGTTCAGAAGTTTATTGATGGGGTTCTCACCTAAGAAGTAGAAGAACTGGGTTTAAAACACCAAAGACAAAAGAAAGATAAGAACAAGTCTCACACCAACATTACTGCATTGAGTTATTGACTACGGCACTAGGCTCCTAGAGAAATAGTTGTTCTACAGGAAAGATGATATTCTCTAGAGGAGATTTTGGCATCTAATTTACTTACTTAAGTAGAAAGGACATCCTTTTGAAGTGACTGATATGTACCCATTCTTACCACATGACATTACAGGGATCCTAGGCTATGAGAAGTTTTTGGGCTGTGAATCCTTAGTAGAAAGCTGTACCAGTCTGTAGTAACTTATTTAAGGTATCATCAACCTTTCCCAGATGGTTAACTTACTGCACTGTTTGCTGTTATCTTCAGGTTTGAGGCATTTAACTTTCCCTGTGCAGTGCATAAGAACCTTAAATGCCTAATGCAGCTGAAGTTTGCCTAAGGGATCAGACACCCAAACCCAGGTCCTGCAAAACTAAGCAATTGGTACCTATGTCTCTACTGCACGTGGCGCAGCAGCTAAATATTCTAAACCAGAATAATTTTGAAAAAATCATACTTATAAAGAAAAATATTGCCACTTAATAGTTTAGGATTTACTTATTACAAACCTATTGGAAAATGCTTTACATACATATGTATATATAAAGAAACTAAAAGCTAGTTCTAAAAAAGATTGAAGTAACAAATGCAGTCCAAGCTAACTTATGCTGTTTAGCTGAGCTCATGTTTTACCTAAAAGTTCCTTAGGACATCTTGCTTATTTATGGGTATAGGAATGTTTAGATGTTGTGAATGACTCAGTAAACTGAGGGCATGAAAAGACCATTCTTGCATTAGCAAGTAATTAGGTGCAGTAGGGACAGACCACTAGACAGAGGTGATTGATGCTGAGAGCCCTGCGCTTCTGTATTGTATAGGGTCAGGGACTTTGCTTCAGGTTAGATTTAGTTTGCCTCCTGGGCAAAAAGCTTCCACTAAATATGATGCAAAGTTCACTGAAGACAAAAAGTGTTATGTGGACACTGGATGACTCAATGGCGGTGTAGCTAACAGGCTGGTTTTTAACCTAATGCCCCCTTGAAGCTCTGGGAATATCTAGTTCATGTACATCAAAACTGCTTAGAGATCCAAACCTGCATGTGGTGAGTGGAGACTACGACAGGTTCACAGCAAAATCACGCTACTTCTCTGACCCAATTTGCTAATACAGCCAGTGACATAAAACACAGCTGGGCAGCATCACATTCCTCACTAAATGCTGTTGCATTTGCTTTTAAACCTTGGGGATGCTGCTGCATTAGAGCCAAGTGAAATCCACAGTGCCACAAAATACATAGAAAGTTACTGGGAAAAAGTTCTTTATAATCTTTCGAGAAATCTGTTCACACTCGGAAAAGTTAAACAGATGAGCTTTATCTTTTCTTGTGGATTGTATACCATCCACAGAGATTATTGGTCTATCTCATATTTGTTATAATTTTTTTATACAAGAGCTATATAGTATAACTTGTCACAGATATGTCAACATCCATAATGTTTCACTCCAAGGCATCTCATATTATTACAGTCTTTGAAAAGATTGTGTCATTTTGATTTGAAAACTATATATGCATCTTTTTAAATTTACTCATTTTATTTTCAGTGGAGATAAGATATCAGGATTCAGTTGTAAAAGTACTGATCTCTAGTTGTTCACTGAAATCAGTACTGGTTATCAAGCAGTAGCAGGTGCTTTTACTGTAAGTCCATGTAAATAATAAAATAGCAATATTGTAAAAGATAGCTTAGGAAGATCACAAGGGAAAAAAAAGGAAGATCATAATAATAACTTGCCTGAAAATTAATTATGAATTAAGATTTAACGTCTCAGCCACCTACACAAAATAGTGTAAAGGCCTTAATAATCAAAATGTTAGAAAGAGAAAACCAAAGAAAGAGCATTAATATTTAACAAAGCTGCAAAACAACTAAATTAAGAGATCATTATCAATTGAGAAAATTACAGCCTTCCTGCAAATTTTGCATAAATGTATAGAGGAATGATTGATGCTAGAAACTTGGAAAGATTAGATAAACCTTGGTGCATTGCTTTATTGGCAGACAAAAACTATTCAGTTTTGATGGTAAAACATGTTCAGATAAAAAAAACAGTAGGACCAGCAATATTAACTGTGTGTTTTACAAAAAAGATCTAGGAACCTAAGACCCCACAATAGTAATGAGAACTGAAGTTATGAATTAAATACCTTAGTCAGACACTTCACTTTCAGAGTTAGAAGAAATGTTGAATCTTTCACATACTACTAAAGTGTGCTGAGTCCAGGTTGGGGTTCTCAATTCACATCACAATTTTTAAAACATTTCGTCTATACCATTACTTTGCAAAACCACTCACTTTTGTCTCTCTGACTCCTGAAGTGCATTCATGGGAGTTATTCAGAACAGACGGAAGGATTAATGGGATGAAGTGAGTAATTTATCCAGATTGTAAAATAGAGCAGGATTTTAGCAATACACTAAAGAACTTTTTGTGATTTTCTATTTATTGAGAGAGAATATTGGACCATTATGTAAAAGGGATGTATCACAATGAGTAGTGATACTGACTACACTGACAAATTAAAGCCACATAAGAGATTGTAATTTCTTGAAGAATGAGCAATTAAGGAATCTATTGGCTGGCTGATATTTACTGCTGTTCCTTTTATACCTTGCAGATAAGAGTAGGCTAATAAAGAGAATACGACGTGGTGGTCTCTGCAGACTTATCAAAATGCTTAAAGACTTTTTTAATGTTGCTTGTGGTGTGGCTTTTCAGTGCCTGTATGAAAACACAATCAGATCAGTACACAACAAGAAATTAAACTAAGTAGTGCAAGGGGTTTTCTGGTGCTACTGTCTACTTGGGTGGTTTTTCAAAATATTCTGTGATTCCAGAACCTGTGAAGACCTCTATTTAAGCTTTATTAAACATCCCTAAACTAACAACAGCTAAGCGACTAGTTCAGAAGGACATTCTGGAAAAAGACTTACAGAGTTCTTGAGGTTTATGGTTTCAATTCATTTCAACAACTGTCAAGTTGCTGCACAGGATAAAAGAAGATAAAACTCCGTATTGGGGTGTATGAACAGGAAAATAGACTTCTATAAGCAATGTAAAGTAAACCTTCCTTTTTATTTATCACTGGAAAGACCTTAGCTGATGCATGGTATCCAGCTTTGGATATCTGTTGTGGCCAATTTAGGACAATATCTTACTTCAAACTCAATATGTAGTAACTGGAGGGAAGCCAATTTGAAAAAAAGAAGATTGATCTTAGATTAAAGATTCATGGCCTATAGAGAAAAAAGGATGAAGTGATGTAGTAAAAAAATAGAAAAAATAAAACCAGAAAAGTTTTGCTTGGTTGGATTTAATTTCCATATACCGTATTTACTAACACTAATCCTTGTCTATAGAAGAATGGTGTGGGAAAGTAACAATCTGTGCAAAATATATGACTAGAAAAAAATCATCTTTTTTCTCTTCGCCATCATTGGCTGTGGTGATGGCTAGTGTAAACTGAGTGTCTAGTTTGAGTTATCTGCTTGTTGGCAAGAGGCATTGCTGAAACAGTGATCTTAACTGTTCTTTTTTATAATTTTTAGTTTGTCGTTTGGTTTGCTCGTGCTTTTGGCAAGCTAGGCTTGAATAATAATGCTTTACATTTATTTAGCACTTTATTTTCACCTGGGCTAGACTTTTTTCAACTATGGTGATAGATGCTGGATACTACCAATACATATTTAAAGATGTTTGGTAAAAGTGAGAGGTTAATCAATTACATTTCTGTTACATGTTAATAGTATATATGTTGTTGCTCAGAAATATATCAGATATTAAGCATGATATTTATAAGTAATACCTAAAAGATTTTACCAGAAAGAACTATTACTACTTCATTTCAATACTAGTATTTTTAAAATCTTAATTAGCCAATTATTCCTCTGAGTATGAGTATATGAACTTTCCTGTATTCCTCTCTTGACAAGTCAGATGCCAAAGAGATTTCTTTTTCAGCTGTTGTAGTGGCTTAGGTTAATAGTTTGACCAAACCTGTCAGCCTGATATGATGTTCAGCATGGCATTTTCAGCTGCTAATTTTTCTGCTAAATTTCCAGTGTTACAAGAATAGTGTTTACTCAAAAAGCACGTGTTTGCTATGCAAATACTCCACAATACCAATATCATTACCCTAAAATAGAGGGGTTGATATCTCAGAAAAAAACTAGGATGATCAGACGTGTTCAGGAATGATGAATTGAGGCAATGCCCCTAAAAAGATGACTGTAATTCAAGCAGAAGAAGCTGTTTCTGGCAGCAGCAGCAAACTATGCAAGCCATGGCTTAAAGTTTGAATTGGGTAGAATTGTGCAGTACTGTGTAGTATCGTGTAGCAAGCTATGTTACTTTCCTAAGAGCAAATTCGGTTTGAATAGTAAAATGGTACCAAAAAGTCCAAAATTTTCTCATAATTTATTTCTTATATTCAATGGGGAATTTTCCTTGTTGCAGCTCCAGACTGGTGTGTCTCCTTCTTTCACTGGGCACCTCAAAGAAGAGTATGTCTCCATCTTCTATATTAAGCCCTTCCTCCCAGGTCACAAAACACAGCTTTAGGTTATCTTTTAGCTGCCTTTTCTCCAGTTTCCTCATCCTCTTCCTCACATGGGTCATGTCCTTCTGCCCCCAAGCATCTTAATGTTCTTTTGCTGCAGTCACTCATTTGAGTTTGTCAATATTCATGGGTTTTGGGGTTATTTTTGGTAAATTCCTTTTTATTAGTCTCTGGAACTTTTATTCCTCTCAACTAATTTTATCTGTGTAAAAGTAGGCAAGAGGTCAGGCCTGCATCCTTTAGAATCAATGAAAGAAGAATGTTTCTTCCTATCTGAAGAGATTTCTATCTTACTTTAAAATCTATTCTTTTTTTTAATCCAGCCCTCAATGCTATCTCTTCCTTTAAATCATTATATCTGGATTTTATAAACTATTGTAATCCTCCTTGTCAATATTGTTGCCTAATTTTGTTTCAGTGTCATGCTCCTGCTATTTTGTTCAGCTATTAATAAAAATTTCTGATAAGACTAGTCCAAAACCTGGACTTGAACACACTGCTAGTAGTTTCTCTCTTGCTTGACACTTCCTTTTCATGTAGTCAAATCATTAGGGAGTTTAGATCCGCTGACTCCCAGATTTTGTCAGTGTATTATCTGCTGTGGATCTTCAGATTCTTTACCTCTCAATCATCACTCAGTTAATGTAAATCTAAGATGCTATGATTTGCAAAATTATATGTATTATTCTGTTCAGTCATAACTGAATTTGTCTCCTAGATTAAGGATATGGCTAGAATTACTCTGGAGTCTTCTACTGAAAGGTCTTTTTCAATGGAAAAGGTACTATTTTATCAACATTTTATAAGCTCATACTTAATTCAGTAAAACGTAGCAAAGGAAATAGTTCACAACTTCAGGATTTTTTTTTCTTAAAAAAGACACTACTACTGCAGCTGCTACCACCTGTATCAGGATAGGCAATTTTTCAGGAATTGCCTCCTGACATGTAGGAGAGTTAAATCTGTCCAATTTTTATTCATTATTCCTCGCAGTCTAAAAACCCCCAGTCACAGGAAAAAGATGGCAATGGCGTCCCACGAATTCTTGTTATTGTCAAGAAGTAAAAAAAAAGGACTTTTTTTTTAAAAAAAAAGAGCATTTTCATAGAATAGAAAAAAAAACATTTTCCAAGTACACATATCCAGAAAGGATCCATGGTCTCTTTATCTCTTACCAAAGAAGGAGCAGCCAAAAATGAAATGTAGCCATAAGAACACATTAAAATTGCTTTAGATATCCTAAATAGAATAAATGTTCCACGAGAACCTGTAGTCTCACACCAGTTCTTCTTGTTTTTAATATGGTAAAAAAACCAAAACCACTTACAGAATAGATACTGATAAGGAAGTAAAAGTGGCTTATTTTGATAGGTAGAGTTTCATCATTAAATGACAGATCCCAGATCAAATGACACAGGTAACATAAAAGCTTTTAATACTACCAAACATATGGAAATTAAAAGATGAAAGTGCTGTCATTTTGCAGTGTTGAATAACACTGTTCCATCAACAAATCAATAAAAGGTAGGTTTTGTGTTTGGCTAGCAGGTAACAATAAAACTGCAGCTACAGATCTGTAGCAGATAAGGCTGAAACAACGTCATTAGGTTATTTAGTCCATCTACCTCTCATACCATGATCAGATACAGGTTTGTAAGGAAAAGAGGTAGAATAATGACAGATTGCAAGCACTAGAATCTGCTAGTAAGGAAATGTAATAGCACACCGCCATCCCACCCCCCAGCATTAATATATGTGATAGCTCACTGAAGAGAAAAACAACAGAGAGAGAAGGGAAATCAAATCTTTTCACTGTAGTATGGAATTATGGGAATTACAAAATGGTTGGTAGGAAAAAACAAAATCCACATCAAAGTTAGTGGTACGCTTTTTTTTAAAAAATAAATTGTATAAAAAAGCATAAAGAAGCATAAATTGAAAGAAAATAGAAGGAGGAACTTAAAAAAGTATAATGAGAGACAAAAAATAGCTCTCCTTTTTCTTTGCATTCCTCTTGATTCTTCCAGTTGTTATTTTTCTTCTTTTTTCCCATTTTTAGGGCAATAATTCAGTAAGTACCCCCTCCTTTCCTCTTTTGCTTTCTCTTTCCTTATGAATTTGCATTTTGAAATTCAGGGCTCATTTTTGTTTAGTTGCTTGAAACAGGGACTCTGCATTCACATTGATAATTGACCTCTGAGCAAACCTTACTTCTCTAAACCATGATGGCAATGGCAAGAAAGGCAGCATTCATAGTTGGTTTGTGTTCCATCTTCTTGGCTGGCATTTGCCTTTATATTCTAATTCACTAGCAGAGGGAATTGCCATTAATCTTAGACAGTTTTCTCAGTTACCTTTCTCACCCCCATCTCATCTCACAGTCCAGGCAGCTTTTTTTTTTTGTGAGGAGTATTTCAAAAAGGCAAACTTTAGCTGTAGAAGTTAATCTGTCCAGGCTTCTTTCATAGTCGTTGGACAGAAATAGGTGGTTTTAGACATTGATTCAATGTAGGAGCTGAATGTCGGAGAATGGTTTACTCCTTCGTTTGCTACATGCAGCTTAATAGAATCTTGAACCTAAAATGTAAATAAAAAAAAAATCCATCAAAAATGGATTGTTTTCATTCAGTTCAGTATTCAGTAGTCTCTACCAGCCTCTTCCCTGAGAATTGGTGGGAGAGTCTGTCAGGTCAGCCAAATTCTCTTAGTGTTAACTAAGACTAAATAACTAAGGCTACCTTCTTTTCCCATAAAACATGACATTCCTTTCCACAGCTTCTTTCTTATCTCTTTTGAATGATCAGTTTTCACTCACATTGTCTGCTTTTCTTTGTTCCATAGATGGCTCCCCTGAAGCCCATTATTATTTTGGTCTTGGTGGTCCTTTTGCTTTTTGTATTTGTTCTGTCATCCATCTGAATAGTAGTTATTGCTTCTTACCTATTATTTCATACTTCTCTTACTCATTTCCCTACCACCCATGACTTGCAGAGGTAGACAGCCCCATACTAACACCTTGTCAGGGGAATAGCTAAGTACTATTGTAGCCCATGGCATGACTGTTCCACAGGCATGGAATCTTCCACAATGGTTTGATCTTAAAACCTTTCTTTGGCCACAAAGGTCATCAAAGACTTGGGAAGCTATTTTACCAAAGCCATCTTATTCCATGTTAAAATAACAACAATTTGAACAAGTTGGCATTCTCATGAAGAAAAGCTGAACTTTACTAACTGTTCTACATAAATATGAGCCAGTGACAATAAAAATATACCCAAATACAAAGAAATTCTAAGCAATGGGTTTAAATAAAACTCCAAATTAATGAGAAAAGTTGGCAGTGAGTCAGGTTCTGAATGGGTTAAGATGGAAAACATAAAATGAAAAGGCTCTCCTGCAATAGTAATTCCTTCAGTATCAACTGCCTCCGTATCACACAATGCCATGTCTGCCCCCCTCCTTCTCTTCCTGTAGGTACTTATGGGCAGCCTGTGGGTGTCAGAATGGATGTCAGAACCCTGCACCTGAGTGTGCTGGTGGTAATCAAATACTGTGTTAAAAGTGAACAAAACTAAAACTATTACCTGTGTTCAGGTATTCAAGATCCTGCATCATCTGGACACATGTGGGTAACTAAGGGCAGCTTCAGGCAGCTCTCACAAGATCATGTGCAAGACAATAGCATAACAGATAACGCAGACCATCAGCACTTTGCTGCAGAGATCTTATACATTTAATGCCAGAATTTGCCTAACGCTCACCTTGCTTCAGGTAACAATTGCTTGGGGTTAATGTATAAATATTACAATAAAGTGAAAGTTTACTGAAATTAAAAGTATGAGCAAAAAAGACTTTGCATACATCCTTTCTTTGGAAGAAGCACTTTGAATAAGAACATTTTAAACTAGCAAAATATGACTCACCTAAACACAGTTGTTAGGGCAAGTCATCCATAAGAAACAATTTGTTCCAAACTAAAAAAGATATTACTATAGATAATCTCAATGATGATCATAAGCCCTGAAATGATATATTATATATGTAAGGATTAAAGGACAGGAGAACAAGATAGAATTTTTTGATAGGAGGAGCTCAAGCATCAAATTATGCATCCTAGGGCAAACCTCTACCGAGGTGACTTAAAATATAGGCACAGAAAATGCTCAGAAAGAAAGATGAAATATCTCTCAATTAAGACATATTTCTAAACTTACTTTTGGGATGTGATATTTCAGGCTGAAGCCACCAAATTTGTTCATCATTAAATTTAACAGGACATTGTTCTGCTTCATTACTTCTGAATTTGTTGAAGATCTACTGATCAGAGGGCACATTGATAAGGTGGCACCATAAAGAGAGCAATTTGAGGGTAATCATTAAAATCTGTATGCATAGTAGCAACTTGAGGTAGATGACAATGAGAATTCAGTATAGTAAACTACACCATATACTGCAACAGGATATGGATGAGGCAAGGATATTCTGAAAAATAATGATAAACTGACACTTCAACATAATGATTTTTGCTCTAAAAGTTAAGAAAAGAATTCTGGTTATAAAAGTCAATGTACTCTGAGATTCAGTAACTGGTATACCAAAGAAATGCAATGGCTAGTGAATGTTAGTGTGGCAAAATAAAGGTATTAAAAATGTGGTACTTAAATATTGTTAGCATGGGTAACAATATCAGCAAAGGTACAAAATTAAGGGCTTCAGCATATACTAACAACAGTGCCAGTTTTCATAGGTAAATACTAAGCGTGCAGCTTTCTTAAGGATTCTGGATCTTTGCCACATTATAGAGTCCTTATTACAGGATAAGAAACTGTGCCACTGTTTTGCCCTTCAGTCCCACCCATCTGCACTGTAAATAGATCCACTGTTGAAAATCCATGTCTCTGTGCCTTGATTGCCTATGTTGGATATTCTTGTATGTGCTGTGCCTCCCTCTTTCCTTTTACAGCCTACTCCTGCTCTACATAGGAATAATATTTAAATTGAAACACTGAACTACACAGGTGACATCTTCCAGAAGATTTTGAATATTGTAAAATATGTACAAAGGAGATGACAATTGATATAATGAAGGAAAATATGATCCTTAATGCAGTAAGTGTAGAGTTAGCCCAAAGCACTCACATAATTCTCAAACAGTTCCAGAATTGGCCATTATTTCATATTAGTAGCAATAGCCATTTCTTTTAAGTGCCATTTGAAACTATCAAAACTAGTTATCTGCAAAAGACTTTTTTTTCCAGTTAAATTTAGATAAAATGAACTTTATGACCCACTGAAATACCCACTAGATTTCTTTCTTTTTTAGGACAAACAAGCCAGGCAGCAATTCTGACAGGAGGTATTCAAGTACTAAGTGATATATACTGTACTTCCAGTATGATGCGTAGAAATAATAAACAGACTTCAAAGGTTTGCGTAGAATAAAAGAATGTCATAGCTCTTGAGAGTAAAACATAGGAGCAGAAAGTTAATATAGTGAGCTTCGTGCAGATAGTGTAAAACTGTCAAAGCCTGACCCCTTTAAAATAGAGTTGTCAGAACAATTAACTTCAGGAAAAAAAAGCAAAGTCATGATGAGGTGACAGTGAAGGAAAATCCTTTCTTCAGTCCTGAAACAGGACACATTATTTTATCAAGTGAAACGAGTCCTAGGGGCATATTTATAATATGTATAACATGTAATAACACTCCGAGAAGATTCTTTAAGTGGAAAATGTACATAGTTTGGAAAGACACAGAAGGTGAAGGAAAGGTCTCATTTGATTGCTCCAAAAGATTGTGGTTTTGGAACACTTCATCAGTTGTTCTTCCTTAAGTACAGATTTTTTTGTCTTATAGCTCTAACAAACACTTCCAGTCAAATTCCAAACAATCTGGAGACCCCCTGCATTTCATTTGCCGCAATGAATTGCTTAAAATGAGACAACAGTACATTATCATAGAATCATAGAATGGTTTAGGTTGGAAGGGACCTTGAAGATCATCGAGTTCCAACCCCCCTACCATAGGCAGGGATACCTCTCACTAGACCAGGTTGCCTAAGGCCACGTCCAGCCTGGCCTTGAACATCTCCAGGGACGGGGCTTCAACAACCTCTCTGGGCAACCTGTTCCAGTGCCTCACCACCCTTAAAGTGAAAAACTTCTTCCTAATGATTAATCTAAACCTGCCCTCTTCCAGCTTAAAGCCATTCCCCCTCGTCCTATCACTACATGCCCTCGTAAAAAGTCCTTCCCCAGCTCTCCTGTAGGCCCCCTTTAGGTACTGGAAGGCCGCAATAAGATCTCCCCGGAGCCTTCTCTTCTCCAGGCTAAACAGCCCCAACTCTCTCAGCCTCTCCTCATAGGAGAGGTGCTCCAGCCCTCTGATCATCCTCGTGGCTCTCCTCTGGACGCGCTCCAGCAGGTCCATGTCCTTCTTATGTTGGGGACTCCACAGCTGGATGCAGTACTCCAGGTGGGGTCTCACGAGAGCAGAGTAGAGGGGCAGAATCACCTCCCTTGACCTGCTGGCCACACTTCTTTTGATGCAGCCCAGGATACAGTTGGCCTTCTGGGCTGTGATCGCACATTGCTTGCTCATGTTGAGCTTCTCATCAATCATCACCCCCAGGTCCTTCTCCACAGGGCTGCTCTCCAGCCATTCTCCACCGAGCCTGTATTTGTGCTTGGGATTGCCCCGACCCAGATGTAGGACCTTGCACTTGGCCTTGTTGAACTGCATGAGGTTGGCTTTTTTTTAAATTTTTTTTTTATTTGAAGTACTTAAATATACCCATCCTATTCCCCTAACTCTGGATCTGTCTACAATTTGCAATGTACTTGAATTCATAGAATCATAGAATGGTTTGGGTTGGAAGGGACCTTTAAAGGCCATCTAGGCCAATCCCCCTGCAATAAGCAGGGACATCTTCAACTCCATCAGGTTGCTCAAAGCCCCGTCCAATCTGACCTTGAATGTTTCCAGTGATGGGACATATACCCCCTCTCTGGGCAACTCGTTCCAGTGTTTCACCACCCTCACCCTAAAAAATGTCTTCTTTATATCTGGTCTAAATCTTCCCTCTTTTAGTTTAAAACCATTACCCCTTGTCCTACCACAACAGGCCCTAGTAAAAAGTTTGTCCCCATCTTTCCAGTAGGCCCTCTTTAATTATGGAAAGGCCACTACAAGGTCTCCCCGGAGCCTTCTCTTCTCCAGGCTGAACAACCCCAACTTTCTAAGCCTGTCCTCATAGGAGAGGTGATCCATTCCTATGAATTCAAAAGAATCTTTTTAGTTTATAATTTTATCCTTATTTTGCAAATGGGAAACCAAGACACGGAAAAATTAAGGTATCTAACTTCTAGTATTTTGGATCTCATTGATTTACTGAGAACATAAATTTAGTTAAACAAAATTAAGCTCAAATCTTACAAAACCACATAAAAGTCAGCTTTAAATTCTGGGTTATGAAATGACATATAGAAAAGTTGGGGTTTTTTTAAACTTAGGTTGTTTTTAGCTTTGTATCCCTTTTTCTTTTTTTTTTAAAAAATGCTGATCAGCAACATGTGGAAAAAAATACCATTTTGGCAAGAGCAGTTGAAAAATAATGACTAGAAAATACTAAAATAGAATATTTTACTCTTTAGAAACATGTTGGGTCAACAGAACCTGGTTCTTATGGGTGACTTCAGCTACCCAGACATTTGTTGGAAGAACAATACAGCAGCTCACATGTCATCCATCAAGTTCCTGGAATGCGTAGAGGACTGCTTCCTCGCACAAATCTTAGATGTGACATCCAGGAATGAGGCACTACTGGACTTGGAATTCACAAACCAAGAAAACTCACTTTGTAATATCTTGGTTACTGATAGCCTTAGCTGCAGTGATCACAATATTGTGGAGTTTGGGACCCTGCTGAGCACACTGGAGGTTAGCACTAAGACAAAGTTTTTAGATTTTAAAAGAGCAAACTTCAGCTCACTCAGAGCTCAGCCTGGAGGGTTTCCATGGGAACCTTCCATGGAGGATAAAGGAGCTAGCAAGTGCTGGGAGCTTTTCAAGAACACAAAAAACTGGGAGCAAAAAAACAGTCCATCCCCTTTAAAGGTAAGAGAAGTAGGCAGAACAAGAGAGCCCCTTGGCTTAACTGCAAGTTTCTGCATCTGCTCAAAACCAAAAGAGAAGCATACCAGAGATGGAAAAGTGGAGAAATACCTATTGAGAACTACAAGGGCATTTCCAGGACATGCAAAGATGCAGTTACAAAAGCAAAAGCTCAGCTTGAATTGAAATTGGCCAGAGATGTCAAAAAATACAAGAAAAGGTTCTTCAGGTACGTAAACAACAAACAGAAACAGAAGAAAAATGTGGGCCTGCTGTTAAACAGGAGAGGTGAATTAGTCCCCAACAACACTGAAAAGGCAGAGGTTCTCAACATTTTCTTCACCTCTGTCTTTACAAGCACTATTGGGCCCCAGGCCTTGGGAACAACAGTCCAGGTTGATGCAAATGCAGACCCATTGTCAGTGAAGGAAAGTTGGTATGTGAACTATTACAGGAGCTTGACCCCTACAAATAGATGGGCCCTGACAATATCCACCTGAGGGTGTTAAGAGAGCTGGCTGATGTCATTGTGAGGCAGCTCTCCATAATCTTTGAGAAATTCTGGAGATCAGGGGACATCCCAGAAAACTGGAAGAAGGCTACTGTCACCCCCATCTACAAGAAGGCCCTACAGGAGGATCCAGGAAACTATAGGCCCATCAGTCTTACTTCAGTCTCTGTGAAACTTATGGAATGAATCCTCTTGGGGTCTATCAGAAGTCAAATGAAGCACGCAACTGGGAAAAGCCAGCAGGGATTCACCACGGGAAAATTGTGCTTGACAAACCTCATCACCTTCTATGACAAAGTAACCTGCTTCATTGATGTCGGGCAAGCGGTGGACATTGTCTACCTGGATTTCTTCAAGGCTTTTGACACAGTTCTCCACAGCCTTCTCCCAGAGAAACTAATGTGTTATGGTCTAGACAAGTGGTCTGTGTGTTCGGTGGGGAACTGGCTGATGGGCCACACCCAGAGAGTGGTGGTAAATAGCTCCTTTTCAAACTGACAGCCTGTCACAAGCTGGGTCCCCCAAGGATCAATACTGGGCCCAGTGCTGTTTAATATCTTCGTAAGTGATCTGGATGATGGGATCAAGTGTACCCTGATGAAGTTTGCTGATGGCAGCAAACTGAGTGAGGAGGTGGACACTTCAGAAGGGAGAGCCACCCTGCAGGAAGACCTGGATAGGCTGGAAGAGTGGGCTAACAAGAACCTTATGAAGTTCAACAAGGAAAAGTGTAAGGTCTTGCACCTGGGAAAACAAAATCCAGGAGTGCAGCACAGACTGGGATCTAGCTGGCTGGGGAGCAGCTCCGTGGAAAGGGACCTGGGGGTCCTGGTGGACAGCAAGCTCAATATGAGTGAACAGTGTGCTGCTGCAGCAAAGAATGCCAACAGAATGCTGGGTTGCATCAACAAGGGCACCACCAGAAGAAATAGACATAAAGAAGCCATTATCCCACTCTACTCAGCACTTGTCAGGCCAGACCTTATCAGGTCCCTGCTATACAAAAAAAGATGTGAACAGGCTGGAAAGAGTCCAGAGAAGAGCCGCCAAGATGATCAAAGGACTGGGAAGCCTGACATATGAGGAAAGGCTGAGAGAACTGGGTTTGTTCAGCCTTGAGAAGAGAAGGCTTAGGGGAGATCTTATCACCATGTTCCAGTATTTCAAGGGTGGTTAAAAAGAAGGTGGAGACTCCCTTTTTACAGAGTCACATGGAAAAGATGAGGGGTACTGGGTACAAGTTACTCCTGGGGAGATTCCGCCTGGACACAAGAGGAAAATTTTTCACAATGAGAACAATCAGTCATTGGAATCATCTCCCCAGGGAAGTGGTTGATTTCCCATCACTGGACACTTTTAAGATTCAGCTGGAAAGGGTGCTGGGCCATCTTGTTTACACTGTGCTTTTGCCAAGAAAGGTTGGACCAGATGATCCGTGAATTCCCTTCCAACATGGTATTCTATGATTCTATGTCAATCTTTAATTAGATGACCTATTTTATTTCATTAATCCAAAAGGGTATATCTCTCAATAAAAACTATGAAGAACAGTCAGATCTGTAATCATTAATGGGAATGACTTCAATCATTACTATGTTAGTATGCATTTTGGATTGAGCAATATAAAAAAGCCAGTCTAGCCTGTGCAAAACAGATAATGGAAATCTGCAAAGCCATGTAAGCATTCAAAATTTTACTGCGTACCATAAGCCACATTTGAAGCTTCTCACATTCCCAGAATAAAGTTATAGGCACAAATCTTTAGTCTTCCTTACAGAAGGAACACTGAGCACTGTATAAACTGTTTGTTAGATACACTCATGTTTGGATAGTATTGTATTTTTTTAGATACCTCTCTATTGCTGCAAAGGACAAACATCCTGTTTGTACTAAAATCTGATCTATTCAAATATTCGCTGGCATATTTTCTTTTGCCTCGAGGCCTTTGCTTAAAGTGGTGCCACCAAAAAGGCTAGAGTAGGTTTTTTTTCAGCTGGCAATACTACTGTAATCCAAT
This sequence comes from Pluvialis apricaria, assembly GCA_017639485.1. Taxonomy (NCBI): domain Eukaryota; kingdom Metazoa; phylum Chordata; class Aves; order Charadriiformes; family Charadriidae; genus Pluvialis; species Pluvialis apricaria. The sequence goes on from CM030009.1 coordinate 104,712,374, forward strand.
TTGTAAAAACGTTAAAAGAAAGCTTCAGAAATTGATTTATTTCCCCCCTCAGGCAATTTTTGTGTGTTGCAGGGCTTCTAAGCCACTTGTTATCATTCCATTTCCATTTACACTGGCTTCGTTTCACTGGTTTTTGTGGAGGTGCTCTGATATTGTAATAAAGGTGAGCCTGTAAAACCTAGGGAGGTGGAAATGTGGGTGATTTTTCAGTTATTAGCAGCTGGCCTGTGAAGTGAAAAAGAGTCCTCTTCACAGACTTTTTCCTCTCTAAATTCCATTTAGTAGAGGCATAAAATACCGTTTGTGTTGCTATGGTAGGGTTTTGAGGTTTTGGGAGTTTTGGTTTGTTTTCGTTCTTTCTTTTTTTTTTCAGATGAAAATTTCTGTACATTTTTCATTTCCAAACAACCCACAAGTGAGAGCATGAATATCATCTACAGCATTATGGATGATTTGTAATGGGTTCGTAAAACAAAGTTTCAATTAAAATTCATCCTCTTTTATTCTGTATTTGAATTGACTGTTTACTGCTGTAATGTTGTTCCCAACCTGATGTAGATCTCTCTAAAGCCTTATGATATAGGAAATGCCAGCTAGCTTCACAACTGCAGTTATGTAAAGTAACAGATCACTATATCCACTGTTGTGGATTAATGTGGCATACCTACCGAAAGATGATTGAACGTGATGTGACATTCATATGTGACAGTAAACAGACAAAACACACATAATGAAGCTTAAACTGACTAATGCAAATGTTTTCTAAGATTTTATCTTAAACTGTTTGACAGGGTACGGGTGGCAAAATCACTGAGAGATTTTAGTTTTGCTGACTCAATTCCTCATTTTTTTATATTAAAAACCATTCAATTTCACTTGTCATGTATTACTAACAATGGTCTTACTACAGTGTTTATTATTAAACTCATCATACTGTTATTAGTGAGCTAACAGATATATCAACAGGCCTGCTGAAATAATTCAGCCTGTGGAACCTGTTTGCATAGTTTTCTAAAAATAGGATTTCTTTAGCATTTAATCATTAATTAATTGAATCAAATCACATTTTTGTTTTCATCTGTGTAATGTTACTTCTACTGGGTCCATCTGGCCTCATACAAGTACACCTGAGAGGTGCCTTTGGTCTTAATATCTGTACTGTTAGAAGGCAGAAAAGCAGTCTGCTCACATAATCTTAACCTGGAATATATGATCTTACTTAAAGTTTCAGTTGTTTTTTCTCAAGCACAAAGAGTCATTAGCTTTATAGTAACTGAAACAACTTCTTTCTCTTGAAGGTAAAACACTGTTTTTATCCCCCAGGCAGTAATGGTTTATGGTACTACATTTTTTGCATTCTTTATGCCACTACTTTATTTTTGTGCAGTTTTATCAAATATTAGCTGATGTTTTCTTGCAATGTCATCTAACACAAAGGCATATGAAACCTTTTTTGTGGCTGCATTTTGTGTACGATAGGTAGAAATAGTAAGAAAATAGATGGTATAATGATGTAGAGATAAGGTCTGCCAGGAAAAGAAGGAACTTCACGTAGCCATAGCACAGTACCATGGCCTATCCGTTCATTTAGTCGGCAGCTGCCATTCTTAGTGACTGCCACACATTTCAGACATAAACTGGCTTTCTTCGTCTGTAGCTTGCACTACGCTGGTGCCTGGGACTGTGGGGAAGTACTGTGATTTTCCATTAGACGAGCCCTTTTCTTCTCAGCATGAGTTCAATAAGTAACAAACCCCACTAGGCCCATCCACCAGCAGTGAGTGCTCTGGAAGTTGTCCTCTCTCAGATCTGATGTGTGATCCCACCGTGCTGCAGCTGCTAGAGCCCGCTGGCTGCCCAGATCTACCAGGCCTTTGCCAGCAGCTGCAGCTCCTTGGGAATCCCTTAGCCTCACCGCTTTCCTGGGACCTGCCTCTGCATCAGTCCCCTTCATGGCTGCTTATTGGTTTGGCCTTGGCCAACTCATCTCATGTCTGCTTGCTTACCTGGTAACCCTCCCAGTAACCACGGTCGCAGGCTAGTACTTCGTAGCGTCGAGGTTTCCTGCAGCAGATGTGAGCCTTGCTACCATGGCTGTAAGGTGGCAGCTAGAGAAACCAGTGTTTTTTCTGAAGGCTAAATACGTCAAAATCATTAAACTTGCAGCTTCTTTCTGCTTAGTGACTGAGCTTAGCAAGTTTTGTTTATAAGGGGCTTTCTGGACTTCGCTGTGGGAACTTTTTGCTTTGATTGCTTCCATCCTTTACTAGTAAAATACTAAATTTATAATTCCTGCAATTAATTCCTAGTTCTGCTAAAGTAACAGGAAACATCAGGATGTTTCCACATGACCATACTGTGGAAAATATGTATGTGTACTTGGCTGCGTGAAGGGCTTGAATTCATAGAATGGTTTAGGTTGGAAGGGACCTTGAAGATCATCGAGTTCCAACCCCCCTGCCATAGGCAGGGACACCTCTCACTAGACCAGGTTGCCCAAGGCCACGTCCAGCCTGGCCTTGAACACCTGCAGGGATGGGGCTTCAACAACCTCTCTGGGCAACCTGTGCCAGTGCCTTACTACCCTTAAAGTGAAAAACTTCTTCCTAATGATTAATCTAAACATGCCCTCTTCCAGCTTAAAGCCATTCCCCCTCGTCCTATCACTACATGCCCTCGTAAAAAGTCCTTCCCCAGCTCTCCTGTAGGCCCCCTTTAGGTACTGGAAGGCCGCAATAAGATCTCCCCGGAGCCTTCTCTTCTCCAGGCTGAACAGCCCCAACTCTCTCAGCCTCTCCTCATAGGAGAGGTGCTCCAGCCCTCTGATCATCCTCGTGGCTCTCCTCTGGACGCGCTCCAGCAGGTCTATGTCCTTCTTATGTTGAGGACTCCACAGCTGGATGCAGTACTCCAGGTGGGATCTCACAAGAGCGGAGTAGAGGAGCAGAATCACCTCCCTTGACCTGCTGGCCACACATCTTTTGATGCAGCCCAGGATATAGTTGGCCTTCTGGGCTGCGATCGCACATTGCTTGCTCATGTCGAGCTTCTTGTCAATCAGCACCCCCAGGTCCTTCTTCACAGGGCTGCTCTCCAGCCATTCTCCGCCGAGCCTGTATTTGTGCTTGGTATTGCCCCGACCCAGATGTAGGACCTTGCACTTGGCCTTGTTGAACTGCATGAGGTTGGCTTGGGCCCACCTCTCCAGCCTGTCCATGCCTCTGGATGGCATCCCTCCCCTCCAGCATGTCTGCCTCGCCAAACAGCTTGGTATCATCAGCAAACTTGCTGAGGGTGCACTCTACCCCACTGTTCATGTCGCTAACAAAGATGTTGAACAGTACGGGTCCCAGTACCGACCCCTGAGGAATGCCACTCGTCACTGCTCTCCACTTGGACACCGAGCCGTTGACCGCAACTCTTTGAGTGCGACCGTCCAGCCAGTTCTTTATCCACCGAGTGGTCCATTTATCGAATCCATGTCTCTTCAATTTAGAGACCAGGATATCGTGTGGGACAGTGTCAAACGCTTTGCACAAGTCCAGGTAGATGACATCAGCAGATCTTCCCTTGCCCACTGCCGCTGTAACCCCTTTGTAGAAGGCCACCAAATTTGTCAGGCATGACTTGCCCTTGGTGAAGCCATGTTGGCTCTCGCCAATCACCTCCTTGTTTTCTATGTGCCTCAGCAGAGTTTCCAGGAGAATCTGCTCCATGATCTTGCCAGGCACAGAGGTGAGACTGACTGGCCTGTAGTTCCCCGGGTCTTCCTTGTTTCCCTTTTTGAAAATAGGGGTTATGTTTCCCCTTTTCCAGTCGGCAGGAACCTCGCCAGACTGCCACAACTTCTCAAGTTGTGAGAATGGCTAGTGGCTTAGCAACTTGATCTGCCAGTTCCCTCAGGACCCGCGGATGTATCATCAGGTCCCAGGATTTGTGCACCTTCAGGTTCCTCAGGTGGTCTCTCACTTTATCTTCATTTACAGTGGGCGGTGCTCCATTTTCCCAATCCTCTCCTTTGCAATCTGCATCTTGGGCAGTGCGGCTGCTGTCCTTGTCTGTGAAGACTGAGGCAAAAAAGTCATTGAGTACCTCAGCTCTGTCACTGTCCCGGGTAACCAGTTCTTGCTTTTCCTTCCAGGGAGGGCCTACATTTTCCCCAGTCTTTCTTTTCTCACTGACATACCTATAGAAAGATTTTTTGTTTGTCTTAATGTCCCTGGCCAGATTTAGTTCTAACTGCGCTTTAGCTTGTCTAACCCGCTTTCTGGCTGCTCGAACGATTCCTCTGTAATCCTCCCAGGCTACCCACCCCTGTCTCCACTCCCTATAGGCCTCCTTTTTTCTTTTGGTCACTTCCAGGATCTCCTTATTCATCCACTCAGGCCTCCTGGCTTTTCTGCCTGCTTTCCTCTTTGTAGGAATGCATTGCTGCTGTGCTTGGAGGAGGTGGTCCTTGAATATTAACCAACTTTCTTGGACCCCTCTTCCTTCCATCGCTTCATCCCACGGCACCATACCAAGCAGATTCTTCAAGAGGCCAAAGTCGGCTCTCCTGAAGTCCAGGGTCATCAGCCTGCTGCGCACGTTCCTTGTTGCCTTGAGGATTTCAAACTCAACCATTTCATGGTCACTACAGCCCAGGCTACCCTTGAGTTTGACCCTGTCAACCAGCCCCTCCTTGTTGGTAAGAACAAGGTCCAGCATGTCTCCTCTCCTCATCGGCTCCTCAACCACTTGGAGAAGGAAGTTGTCCTCAATGCAATCCAGGAACCTCCTGGATTGCCTGTGCCTGGCTGTGTTATCCTTCCAACTGATGTCAGGGTGGTTGAAGTCACCCATGAGAACCAAGGTCTGTGAACGTGATGCTGCCCCTATCTGTCTATAGAGGGCTTCATCCACTTGGTCTTCTTGGTCAGATGGCCTGTAGCATACCCCCACTGTAACGTCCCCTGCTCCCGATTTCCCTGTAATCTTGACCCATAGGCTCTCAGTTGGCTCTGTATCCTCCCCCAGGTTGAGCTCCATGCATTCCAGCTGTTCATCAACATATAAGGCAACACCGCCTCCTCGTTTCCCTTGCCTGTCTCTCCTGAAGAGCCTGTACACTTTCATGCCGACGCTCCAGTCATAGGAGTCATCCCATCAAGTTTCCACGATGCCAATGAGATTGTAGTCTTGGAGGCATGTACACATCTCTAATTCCTCCTGTTTGTTCCCCATGCTCTGCGCATTTGTGTAGAGGCACTTCAGCCATGTCTTTGTTAAATTAAAAATTTAAATTAAATTTAAGCTATTTTAAATTAATTTTAAAAAATAAGTCTATTTCTTGCCTATTCAGAACTGTTTATTATTTTGAGATGATAAATCTAAAATTGAAGGAGAAATACAAGCCTTTTGTATACTGCTAGTAGTAGTGTCCCTCCAATGAGGTACACACACCTCAACTGCCTCTAGTTAGCAGGATGGAGGAGCACCTGAAATTAATTAAACAACTAAGGAATGGGGAGCAGCTGAGGGCTTTGCAGGAGTGCTCTGGGGTGTAGTGAGTTGAGACAGCTGGGGGAAGATGTTTTGTGGGGATCTGGTGAGAGGGTTCTGAAAGGAGTTTTCTAGGGAAGGGAAGACCAGAAAGCTAGGGACTGGAAGAGCAGTGCTGGGGTGTTTTGTGTCTATAACCTGAGAGAAGCTGAAGATGGAGGAGTCTGAACCTGGAGAAAGCAGCACTTGGCACTGCTGGAGTAAGAAATGTGAGAGCTAAGGGCTTTTAATTAAGGGTTTTTTTTTCTTAGGAAAGAAAACTGCATAACACTTATCAATGTGAGGAGGTGTTGCTGGGTGTTTTCTTTCATGCTGGAGAGGTAGGGAAGCAAAGGGTAATTCCTGTGCAGAGAACTGGGTGTGCTCTCTGAGGTGGTACTCTGCTCTTTGCAGTGTTTCTTGTGCAGTATTTAAGGGAACAGTCAGTGTTACCTTAAACTTGAGAAAAGCCACCAATTAGAATCTCTAAAAGAAAAAACGTGATCTTGAATAACTTGGTCTATATATCTTCACTTTTTCTGTGACTTAAAGAAAAAAGTTGAGGCTGGGGATGGTGGGTTTAAGTATAAATATTGAACCTATCTTCTGTGATAGAAAATCAGTTCTAAATTATACATCTTGAACTAATCTTATAGTAGCTCCTCATTCCTTTATGTATGAGATAGTACCTGAGTCGGGTTTTAAGTCTTTGCTTCCTCTTGGCAACAGAATGGATGTAAATTATTAAAATAAGCCTTCTGTGGTTTCACATGTGGCAGGTAACAGTCTAGTTTGCTGGAGCGGATATGCTGGTGTCCTGGGTTTATGTACTATTAGGTGTCTTACCCTGTGGGTAACTCATCTCATTGCTGATGGCAAGTAGGGATGTGAGTTGGCTCCCAGCGATGGTATCTTATAATGATGAACAAAACAGGGGAAATCTCTGTATAAGTTTTAAAAGTGTGCTCTTCTGTCTTTTGCAGGTTGTTTAATGAAGGCGATAAGCCTGTGAGAGCATAACCTGTAGGAGCAGCTGCAGCTAGCTTGCTTTGTGATTTATTTTTTATTTTATTTTTCTTTTCTGTATGCTTTTTTATTATTTCTGGCATTTGCAAGAGACAGCTTTACTCCAAAAGTGCAGCTTATGGCAGTGGACAGGGGAGATGAAAACTCTCCAAGATTTGCGAAATAGTACTGCAAAAATCACTTTACATATATTTCTTTGTAATTATACCTTATTGGTGGCTGCTGTTTGCATGACTAAAAACTTGCGTAAGAATAGTTATATAACATCATATTTTCTTTTGCGTGTGAAGTTTCACCATAAAACTTAGACCTTTTAAGGTTAATAAGTAGTATCTTTACTATGTGAGCTGCAATCCTATCTCTGAAATAAATCTTGGGGGGGGGGGAGGAATTCCCAATCAATCATAGGCTAGAAATCAGTCCTATGGTAATATATGAGTCTTGAGGCTGCCTTTATGTGCATGTTTTCTAATTATAATTTCTAATTTGTCAATCTCTGGTTTTAACTAAGATTTATGTATAGGAGAAAGTTTGAACTAAACCCTTACAAATCCTCTGTTATGCTTTTAAGTTGGTTTTTGAGAGAAGCTCTATTTTTAAATAATTAGTCTGTAGGAAAAAGAATAAATATATATATATACACACGAGTTTTTCTGACTAGCTGTAATCTTGTCTGCTTACTGTCAGCTTCCAACTCTGAACTGACTGCTGAAATGTTGTGCATGGAGATGACTTAAATTATGTGACTGAAGTCCTGTACTTGTTCATAGGTGCTCAAGACTGCTTTGCTCGTAACTGTGCTGCTCTCTGAGATACTTCTAGTTGGCTGGTGCCAATGATTTGGAAAGTTAGCCTATTGTAACTCTTGCCTTTGATTAGAGATGCAGCTATTTAGTCTGCCAGATTCAAAACCAGGAAGATGAGTGGATTTTGTTTGGGGTTTTTTTTTGGTGCCTGACAGACCTTTAAAATAGCACCTCTCAGCGTCCCCTTTATTTGCAGAAGGGAACTTCAGAGCTCGTGTGGCTTTGTAAGAGGTCACGTTATGGAAACGTATCCCATAAATGCATTTGTTATCATAGCGTTGCTGCTGTTTTCTGTGGAATAACTGGACTTACCACCTTCTCGTAAATTACTGCAGTAGCTTCTCTGCTGCCCAGATATGTTCAGGTAGTTTAAACTGATTCAAATTACTAAGATCATGTATTAATGGTTTGACTTCTTAATACCTAAAACTGAGGTGCACTTGAGCAGATGGTGCTTTTGTAGCATTCTCTGTTCACATCGTCAAGGCCATATGGGGTGCAGGTGCCCGGGGGCTGCATGGTGGCCTCTGTGAGGAGAGGCTGGGGCTGCCCTGGGCCGGACACAGCCCGTTCTGACTGACCCCCCCGCAGGGCAGGGCTGGGCCCCGCAGACACGGTGGAGGCACCTTGGGGGAAATGTATGTAAGAAAGGAGAGAAAACACCACAGAGAGGAGGAGGGCAATAAAAAGTGAGAGAAACAGCCCTGCAGACATGGAGGTGAGAGAAGGAAGGGAGGAGGTGCCTCAGGTGCCAGAGCAGAGGTTCCCTTGCAGCCCATGGAAGAGACCATGGTGGAGCAGGTGGATGTTTCCTGAAGAAACCACAAGCTGTGGAGAGCCCACGCTGGAGGTGGGTAAAAGTGTGCGGAGGAAGGAGCAGCAGAGAGGAGTTGTTATGGACTGAGCCTGTCCCGCTGCAACGCCTGAGGGGAGAGGTAGAGGAGTTGGGAATGAAGGAGTGAAGTTGAGCCTGGGAAGAAGAGAGGTGTGTGGAGGGTTTTGATTTAAGTTAACTCTGTTTCTCACTGTCCAAACACATTTTAATTGGCAAAAAATTACTTTTCCCCAAGTCAAGTTCATTTTGCCCATGACGATAATTGGCAAGTAATTTCCTAGTCTTTATCTCAACCCAGGAAGATTACCGTCTTGTTTTCTCCCCCCCGTCCTGTTGAAGAGGGTCAGTGAGAGAGTGGCTGGGTGGGGGTCTGGCAGCTGGCCAAAGTCAACCCACCACAAAGGCGTTAATAAAATGAGGAATAAATGCCAGGAATCCATAGAGTCATATCTTGATTGCTTTTTGTTCAGATTCTATATAGCATATACATGTTATTGACTGTTGGTGATGTTGGATGCCTAAAACATAGAGGGGTTTTGCCTGCTTTTTATTGACAGTATAGTTCTAGGATAATTTCCAGTTAAGCCAAATATGAGATGTCACCTTTTGAACGTTTTTGGTGTGTTGTACCTAGTATTCGACTTCTGTGATGCAGTAAGGTATTTCTGGAGAACTACAACAGGTAGCCTAAAGCTTTAGGCCTTAAGAGGCTTCAACTTGCCTCACCTTCTGATCTGCAGTTGATCAGCACAATCTTTGAGGTAGCACCTGCCATAACTTTGTGTTTTCATGTGGTATGGCGAGTTTGATATGGAATAAGCTTATGGATCTCCTCTACATCAAACGACAACTTTAACAATAGTATGTAAAGCCTGAAAGGGTATGACATCAATGGCAAACAGCTCTCTTTTGTGTTTCGTATGGTGGTTAATGACCTATATCACTTTATGGTAAAATGGGAGAAATGTTCGTTTTTTTCTTTATATAGATTTTAAGGGGGGGTGGGGAAATAATCTCAGATTTTATTATTGATCTGTGGTTTGCCTAAAATTGCTTTGGGGATAATTCATTGAAACTTAGACTTATACTTTACCTTGTTATTAACAACACTGATCCTTTTGGCTAATAGCTTTTGCAAGAGACATCTGATAGCTAATTTCAGGCAAGACTGTTATCATAGCCAAATGGATTCTGGTTACTTCCTCTGAGAAAGTTTCTGGGAACAAGCTGTACAGATGTATGAGCAGAGCTCAGATATATAGAGAGAAAGATATATATATATAGATAGATATTTATATAAGTGTGTGTATGTCAGGCACAATTCTAAAAATGTTTAACAGATCTGATTCTCCTTCTAATTATAATAACGTGGCTTCATAAATTTTATTGGCCTAATTTGAAAAAAGATTCATTCCTTATGGGTGCAGGTTTCCCCCTTGCTCTAAGGGTTTTTTTGGCTCTTATATTTCCCACAAAAATTTGCTAAACCTTGACAAAATTTTGTTGCATGTGGTAACCTGGACACATCACTTTATTCCTGCAGCTGCCTACTGTACAAATAAGCTAGCAAATAAAATGGCGAAAATGTTTCTATTTTTCTTTTGCAATGGCACATTGTTTTTTGGCAATTATAAAATCAATACGTACTTAAAGTGGTCTGATCGTATGAGACTCTTCATGCTGGATAGCTGTTCCTGATAGCTATTCTGGAAAGTTTCATCTGACCGTTTCAACCATGAGGGTAGTGCAAAAGGTTTAGTTAAAAAAAAAAAAAAAAAAAAAAATCTAGTGACTCTGGGAACAAGAATGTAATAGTTCTCATTGGAGGGAAGAGAAGTGGAGCTGGTTTTGTGTCAAGAATATCTTTGAAACACCTGTGAAGGTCAGTTCAACTGCAAACATGCTTGATGGCCTATCAGCTTCTACATGAACAGCTGGCACTTGCTAAAATTTTATAACTACACTCAGCAAAGATTCAATCCCTAATAAACTTATACAAATAATTTAAAACTTAGGTTGATTTGCTATACTTATGTATTTCCTCAGAAACTGCTGAGTGTTCTTGTTTTTCTTGCAGCAGCTGCTTATGATAGGGACTGTGCCTATCCCTTCCTTACAGGCCATGTATTCATCAAATATCTTGGGTTAGGAGGGACTATGGTTATCTGATCTTACCTCCTGCTGACATTGGAGCCAAGTCTGAAGATAGATTGTGCTGTTGAGGGCCCTGTAAATTTAGCAATATCTCCAAGGATGGAGATAACAGATCCTCTCTGGGCAGCAAGTCCAATGTTTGCCCACCATCATGGTGGGTTTTTTTCTAACACAAAACTGAAATTTCTTGTGTTACACCTTGCCTGTTGCTTTCCATCTTTTATGTAATTCCCAAAAGAGCTCAGCTCTGTCTTTCTATACTGCTCCAATAGGTAAGTGAAGACAGCGGTAAGGTTAGTTGTCATCTTTTAAGCGTTCAACAAATACATTCATTCAGCCTCTTCTAGTACATCATTTGCTACAGACCCCTAGCCATATTGCTCCCCGTCCTTCCCCCACTGACTTACCATGCTATCTTTTTAGTACCAGGGAGTCCCAAAATCTGCCCTCACAAGTAGAGGGTGGAGAAGTTCTCAGCAGAGCCAGCTGGACCTACTAGGTACACTATTGCTATGCTATTGGGGGAAAAAAAAAAAAAAATCTCTATAGACCTTATCACAAGAAATGGCTCAACGTCAAGATCTATGAAATGACAGTGTAGAATGAAATGTGTTTTGTTTTGGTTTTTTTCCCCCTCAAACAGAGGCTAAACTCAGTACTGGTGTACCACTGTGTTTTCTATTACAGGTTCTGTTTCTTCTCTGTAGACAAGCCAAATATATTCCATCTGTGGTTAAAAAGTATTTTAGTGTGTGCATTTCATGCAGATTCATGCTACTGAAAGTTAAAGAAGTAGCAATATTTTAAGCTTAAAGTATTGCCATATGCTCAGTATGAAGTAGGGCAAGTTTATCAAATGACAGTTTTATTAGCAGAGGGACTTGAAATGATTCTGCTTTCTTAGCACACACACTTGTCTGTCTAAACAGTTCCCTTTCTGGTTGCAGTAAAGGCCTACGCATTAATTGCCAAGATAGATTTCCAAAGTCAAGAAACATGTGAAGGTGTGTGATTTTTCTGCATGATGAAATGAATGTGCAAACCACATTATGATTCATGAGCTGTAACCTAGCAAAAATGCTAGTAAGGGGTGGGGTGGGGGGGGGGGAAATGACTTGGTAGGCTAGCAGTGTGTTAATTCTGGAAATATCTGAAGAATAACACTCTAGATTTTCATCTGCTGTCTAGTTTTTGTTTGCACTCAATTTCATGGCATTTGATCTCACTGAATTTATTAAAACACTATGAAAAGATGCTTTCAGAAATATTTCAGGCAACAAGGCTACTGTAGAGGCACCCAGGTAGTCTGTTGAATGACTGATATAGATTTCTTCTATTCAAGACTTTTCCATAATCTTTTTGAGGATCAGTGTAATATAAAGAATTTGAAAAATATATTTCAAGTTGATGTATTAATTCCTTGAAGTTTACTACATACTTGCCTTTTCCTATGTCTGTAAAACCTTTAAGGGCACTGATTTAAGGTATAGTAGAATCATAGGATCATAGAATTGTTGGGGTTGGAAGGGACCTTTAAGATCGAGTCCAACCGTTAACCTACTCTGACAAAACCACTTCTAAACCATGTCCCCAAGTACCACGTCTACCCTTTTTTTAAACACCTCCAGGGATGGTGAATCCACCACCTCCCTGGGCAGCCTATTCCAACGTTTGATAATCCTTTCAGTGAAAAAATTTTTCCTAATATTCAATCTAAACCTCGCCTGGCATAACTTGAACCCATTTCCTCTCGTCCTATTACTTGTCACCCGGGAGAAGAGGTCAGCCCCCACCTCTCTACAACCTCATTTCAGGTAGTTGTAGAGGGCGATAAGGTCTCCCCTGAGCCTCCTCTTCTCCAGGCTAAATAACCCCAGTTCCCTCAGTTGTTCCTCATAAGACTTGTCCTTCAGATCCCTATATAGTAGAATATATTTGTCTTCCTCTAATGTGAATTGCAATGTCAGTTAGCCTAAAGAATGATCTTTTAGTATTTCAAGGGGGATACTATAAAACAGTTTTGCTTATTGAGCAGATAAAGAATCCATATTGTAGGACTGATACTTACTATCATAACAGAATCATAGCAGTTGGGTCTCAAAATCATATAAAGAGCTCAGAATGTCCAATCACTGCTCAAATTAATCATTGCTAAAATGAGTTCATATATATGAACCAAATCCATGCCAAGTGGAAAGTGGAGCAAATGCTGATGATGAATGAGGTAGCTAAAGCTGTATAGTTCTGCATTGATATAATTTTTTTTGTTTGTTTTGTGGTGTGTGGGTGTTTTGTTGGTATGGTTTTTTTTTTTAGGTCTCCTATGTAGGGTGAAGTATTCAGGCTAGCTGCTTCTATCTTTCTGTGTGTTTCAACCTGATTTTCCTTCCTTCCTCTACAATGCATGCTAGTTTCCTATATTTCAGCAAAAAAAAATGTCAGATCCAGGAAATATCATAGTGTTATCAAAAAAAACCCCAACCCTTAAACCAGTACTCTTTGAATCCCATCTCAAAGAAGGAAGAGACATGCAAGATCAGAAAATACATACCCTAAATTAATAATGAACTGTCATACAGTACATCAGATGTAGTGATAACCACTCTAATTTATTAAATAGAACAAGAGGTACACTTCTCTAAAAACAGCAACACCTAGTGAAAGTGAGAGAACATGCAATAGTCTGAATATAAGATGTGGCAAGCCTCATGGCAGTTCTGCAGTTTGAGGACTAAGGAAAAAATCAACCTGGTTATTTCTGGAATTGGAGTAAATGAGGTGGAAAGGAATAGGAGTAATAGGTTGATAAGTACACAGAAGGTGAAAAGATTAGAGCAAATGGCTAATTGTCTTCCATGTGTTAATGTTCTTTAAAAAGAAAGGAAGAAATTGCAGAAAGCTTTTTGCTGACTTATGTTGCCTTGACTGTATGCCTTCATCTGTAATTAAAGCTTTCCTCACTTTGATCTCCGACTCATCCGAGTCTATTTGTTTACCAGAGCTTAAAATTGGAAAGAGATGAGAAACCACCTGACTGGTGTAATTCATACATGGAGTCCTTCTTTTATGTTTTTATATATGAGTGGTCTTAAATAAGCCTAATTTTGCAAAGAACTTCTAGTTCAGTGGAACTGCTGTACTAATATGTTGTTTACAGTTGTTTATCTTTTGCAGTTCCAGGTGCCAATTGCCCCTATGTTCATGCAACTATATACTATAGTACTACATACTTGTAGTAATACATACATGTAGCAACTACATACTATAGTATCATTGCACAAAAAAATTCAAAGGCAAGACTTTTCTTTAAAGGCAAGGATTGTCTTAGCCATTCAGACTAAAAACATATGAAAGCATTTTTTGTGAGGGATGGTTTTTTGTTTGGTGTTTCATTTGGTTTGTTGGTTTTTGGTTGGTTTGTGGTGTGTTTGGTTGGGTTTTTTTATGAGCTGGTCCAATATCTGAATTCAAGAAACTCTTTCAGGGTGACATTTGAACAAAAGGTGGCTTTCTGGTATGCTTTCCTGTATCCAGTGGATCACCCCTGTTACAAAATACAGAAATTAGCTAGTGATGTAAGTTGACAGTATAGTTTTGGGTTTGTGGGACAGTAATGGTGTCTTAAGTCTTACTTATGCAAAATTACTCTAATCATTAAGAAACCAACATCTGACTAGTATCAGCAAGGTCTAACAAATTGTCTTTACTGATGTTTCAGTAAGAGATGTAAACGTTATTTTCCACCTGTTTTATCTGCCAAATGAATCAAAACTTTTATTTGGGGAAATTACCTTAAAATTAGTAATGCCATATAATTATCGCTTATCCAAAATTCTGTTTTGCATGTAAAGGTAAGACTGCTAATAAGATGGGACATGTAAAATAATTTTTCTGAAGCTGTTAAATGTGAGGGATTTTTTTTTTTTTTTTGCTTTCTGGCCAGTTCATGTATATAACACTGGACATGTGAGATCCATGCTTCTTCTGGAGCAGCAGTTGGAGGACAGACAGGATAGTCCATGCTATCTCAAATAGCGCTAGGTATCTGTGTGAGTCAAGGTCTGGGTATCTACTTCTAGATGTCCTAAATTTACCTGTCTTCATCTTGAAATGAATCCTATCAAAAAATTCTTTGTCTTCAGTAGATACAAACAGGTCTTTCTTTCAGTGTTCTCTGTTGGAGAGTGCACAGATGTGTTAAAATAGGAGGGTTTAAAACTCAAGAACTTGTTTGAAATTTTGCAGAGGCTACATCAGGGTAAAGAGCATAATGCATTAGCAGTTTGAATGTAGAAACGGGTTGCTCATCACACCTACTGATATGCTTTACTTACTTTATTTTAAAGGTTATAATAAATTGTGCCTTTTTATTGCACAGGTTATCTGGATTTCAGCTTCCATCATCTATTGTGAGCACAGGTTCTATCCTCACCCTCTGTTTCACCACAGATTTTGCCGTCAGTGCTCAAGGCTTCAAAGCCATCTATGAAGGTAAAAACTCTTTTCCTACCAGGTTTTTATTCTACTTGATACATGTTTTTCATGTTGAAACATGATGTTTCAGTTCCAAGTGTTTGGGTTTTGAATCATTCGTGAATATTGCATAAACGTTTTTTATAGCATATTTAAATGTTACAACATCATGGCCATAGTCTTGATTTTGAAATTTAGTTTAAACTAATACTTTAATTTCTGCTGGAATTTTAAATTGAATTTGTCAGGCTTCCAAAGCTGGATTCAGAAATGCTTACATGTAAATGGTTTTCTTGTCATTTCCTAAATGATTTCTTGTGACAACTTCTTTAGGCAATGCCTAACGTAAGGGGTATAATGAAAAAAATGAGAGGAGATATGGCTATTAACTGGTCTTCAAAATAAATTGCTAATCTTCTCTTTGTGGAAAATTAAAACAGTGACAACAAAAATACATGTATGTATAAATTAAAAATCAAAAGAAACAAAGCAATTGAAAACTGGTTCCATGGAATATGTTAAACTACAATGATGACTGCACAGTTCTGGGAAAAAATAAAGCCAAGCATTTCATGTATTCCAGTGTCTAACAAGAATTAAGATCATAAAACAGGACTGATACTGTTTCCTTAATACTTTGAGTTGTACAAAAAGCTTTGTGAGATCTGCAACCTTTGTTTGGGAAAATTACCACGTAACAGTGGTATTAAGTGAGTTGCTTAGTGTTGCTGGACAATGAGGGCGTTTCGAGTGTAACTTCAGGACTGCTTTCAAACCGAGTTTCTGGTGTTTTGGGGTTTTTTTGTTGTTGTTTTTTCTTTTTTTTAACTGAAATGTCTTCATTCATGGAAAATGCAGGGCTCTGAGTACTAGAAGTTGCAGAAAACAGTTTCAGGTTACTTCTCAAATGCAATGCCATTTTTTCTATGGTTTCATAGGTATAATCCTTTGAAAGTGTTTATTCTGGAAAAGCTGTGTGCAAAGTCAAGTGATAGAGTTAAAAGCAAAATATTTTTATCAATGCGGTTGATGTAGGAACTTTGAATCTAGAAAGTAGTATGGTTTGATTGTAGCTATTCACTAGGAGTAGCATTTGCAAGTGTCTAAATCCATTACCTGTGATCTCCAAGTTACTTTGACTTTTTCTAAAGTAGTGACCAATATATTTTCAAATGCTTGATAAACTTTGATTACGTTTCTCCTAGAACTATTCAAGGTCCCTTGAAACTTTACACCCCTTTCTTGACAATATGTAACTCTGCTCCATTTTGATGCATATCTTTGTTTCATGTTTGATTAATATTTTGAAATTATAGTGTTTTTAAACTATCTTTTGAAATCAATATCCTCATTGAGTGGGTTACCTAGGTGTGGAAAGACAGAGGTGTAGGAGGTGTCAAAATACCTGAGTCTGAGCTTTTTCTGATCAGAGTGGGTAGTTCAGCAGTATATCTTTCCTTGTTATCTCTTCCTCCTTTCCTTTTGTCCCCCAAAGCCTTATCACCTGATAAGTCTGTTTAGTCTTTTTTTTCTTAAACTGAGATGAAGGCTGTGAAGGAAGGCTAGGAAAGTTTCATTTTAATAGTCTTTACAAGTTTTATTAGGCAAGTGGAAAAGGAGTATCAGACATCACAAACACACCAGGAACTGTTTTCGTTACCTCAGTAGGAAGGTGCTTTCTACATACCTGTATCTTTCTGTTCTAGTAGATGCATACGATAGCATATTTCATCCTTTTATGCCATCTGAGCAGTTTGTTTTTCATATGGAGAAAGACAGTGCGGAATGCTAAAGGATGTCTCTTGACTGTCAACTTAGGAACACATGCACAGAGCCACAGGCTGTAATATAATGACACTTCCTGCTGGCCTACTTTCTTGTAAAAACCCCAGCAGGAAGAGCTGTAATTAACAGTGACAGATAGCACCACTCTCTGGCTAAACAACACTGCCCCCTTTCCGATTTAGTGCTGTAAACCTGGCATTGTCCATGAGTTTTAAATTGACTTCAAAATATGACATCCAACTCTGGAAGAAATGGTGAATGTCACTCAAGTGACAGCGTCACTTGACGCTTGACTGTCTCGGTGTACAGACAGGCCGCAGGGACTGATGGTTTAGGTGGGATTTGGATCAGTGAGGGGTTAGGTGGTTTTTGTGAAGGCTCGGGGTGATTGCTGCTGTAATGGCCAACTGAGTTACTGAAACCCCATAGTTTAAGAACGCCTTTAACGGTTCAGGCCCTAAACTACTTGTTTTAAATAGTGACCCCTGCTGACTGCTATGCTATGTGTAATTTTGTGATCAGGGACAGGGGACTACAGATCAGATGTTACTAGTCACTGAAAGTCTTTATGATCACTCTGCTGGCTACCCATCCCTAAGCTAGTTTGCTTTTAGTAAAAATGTCTAGTTTTCCCTTGTTTTAGCCAGCTCTTTCATTCTTCTCTGGAGTAAGCGAATTACTGTTCAGCTGGAAGCGTAGGGAGGATTGAAATGCTACTGACAGCTGCTATCTAAGAGTTTGGGACACTATGGGGTCGTATTGCACAGTTTGAGAAGCACTGTTTTAAACATCTTAATTGGAGAAAAGTTTTAATTCCATGTCAGCTGACAAGGACAGTATGTTTAAAAAACAAAAATTCTGTTGTTTGTTTTTTTTTGTAATGGTACCTGCGGGAGTGATTCTGTAACAAATTTTTGTGTAGAAGCAGAAAAGTCCACAACATTCAAAAGTTAAGGAATTCTAACAGACTGGGACCCGGGGGGGGGGGGGGGGGGGGGGGGGGGGGAGGAAGGCTTTTCATTGCTATGCAAAGGAGTCATTCTGGAATTGCACCACTTGTCTCACAGTAGCAGATGAAGTAGGTCTGAAAAACTCAAATATTAGGACTAATGAAGGAACTAATTTACATAAACTTTCCATATTCTGGGAGGCTGCAAAACTAGTGTGTTCTTTTTAATCCTTGTGACAGGCCACTTTTTCTTCTGAATAGGAAAATTTCATCTAATTAGGATTTTTATTTTCACACAACTAAAAAAAGATTATTGATTAGTGTCTTCAAAGCTAGCTCTGCCATTGAAAGTCATTATTTCAAATGTGATCATGTGGGGAAAAAGCTAGTATTTTGACAACAATGACTCTTATCTCTCAAAAGACTTAATACTGGGTTAGATTCCCTCCTGTGTTGAGCTTCTGCTTTGCAGAGCAGAGAGTGTAGTGTTGGGAGGTTTCACCATTGCTGTCTGCAGGGTGCTCTTTTTAACTTAAACTCCCTGGTCAACAAGGGTAGGGTGCTGAACCAGGAAAGATGGCACATGAACCGCTCACAGATCTACTGAACAGCCTCTGAAGCTGCACCCACCCTGGTATCCCTAACAGAGAGAGAACACTACATCCCATTCCCTGGGCTTAGATTCCGATCTATGCATTTTATTGAGTATATTTGTTATTTATGACCTTGCTTCCTATCCAGCAATGACATAATGAGATCCTCTGTGTTTTTACAATATATGAATAGGTTAAGAATGAAGCTAGTAAAACCACATTCCGATGCTTGAAGCCCTTGAAAATTATTTGTACCTATCTGACTTAGCCTGCTGTCCCCCATATACCACGTGAATATTAACACCTAACTAAATCTGACTTTGTGGCAGTAGACCAGCGAGAGCCATCTAGTTTTAGCAAGACACTGATGTAGTTGGGCAGTTGCCGAGTTCTTGGGCTGAAATGTAGGTATCTTTACTATATCATTACTTCACCAGATTTATATATCCATTTCTGAGAATCTCTAGTATTTTAACTGATAATACTCCCATCTTCAGTGATTGCATCAGGACTCTAAACTTTTGGTACAGATGGAAGCTTGAATTATTCTTATTTCCTGGAAATAAAATTATCTATGGGTTTTTCAAATGCGTGATTGTATCAGTAAAAAGAACTATAAATTTCAAAAGTAGTAAGTTCAATTTATATAATCTGTCAACTTGTTTAATCTGCTAAATGATTTATTGACCGTTATCATCGCTGTTGGGTAATAATTAAATCTGATTTTTAAACAATGGGACTGGGGAGTTGAGGGATAGGTTCTGTTTCTGTAATGTGTGTTTGTGTTTGTGTTTTTTTTTTAATTGACAGTAAAACATGTTTAGGCTTTGTGTGGGGAGAATAACAAAGTACTTGTGATTTGTGCAATTACCTGTTAAAATCAGTTTATTTCCTATTTTCTAGAATGTTATTAACAAATTTTAAAAAAGGTGCGTTGAGGGTTTTGTGGTTTAAATTCAGCTGGCAGCTAGAATCATGTAGCCGCTCACGAAGTTCTTCTCTTTTCCCCAGAAGGGCAGGGAGAAGAGGGGAAAGGGAAAGAGGAAAAAAAAAAAACTTGTGGGTTGAGATAAAGACTATTTAATGAAAATGATAACAGAAAAGGAAAATAAGAATAATAATTACAATAATAACGACACAAGTCACTCTCACTGCCCAGCGAATTGGTGCTGTCCGAGCAGTGATTATGGATTACTCACCCCCCTGGCCAAGCCCCACTTATATACTGAGCATAGTGTCTACAATATTGAATATTCTATTGGCCATTCTGTTGTTCTGTCTATGCCTCTTCCTCAGCTTCTATGAGAAACTGAAAAAAGTCCTTGAAAAGCATAAACATTGCTTAGCAACAGCTAAATCAATATGCATTATTGACATTAATTATTGACATTCCTTTCACAGAAATCACTAGAAAGAAAATTAACTCTTTTCCAGCTGAAACCAGGACAGAGGACTACCAACAGAAGTAAAAATTCAGCATTGTTTTGTCATTGTAGTAATTTTCCTTGGAAAGTCAGAACTATTCCTCCATACAGAACACTTGCATATGGTTAGAAATACAGAAAAATACTCTAAATGACAGCAATCTCTGAAGTGTTATACACACATATACTTAATTGGAGTAATGTATGGTAGAACTGTTACGTGGTCTTTCTTCTACTAAACTAGTGTGTCTTGTCATTCAGGAAATCCAGTTGTCAAGTGCAGAAAATTCAGTGTAAGTAGAAAAGCTTAATTCAAATTCCACTGTTAGTCATCAATGTAAAATGAAATATCATGGTTTTTAGCTTATATTTTGCTACACTAGTGTCTGCCACTAAACATTAAACTGCCCTCAAAAGTTAGCTTGAAATGAACCAAGGATTGTTATCTCGATTTTTATTTTTTTATTGTGGTTGTTTTTGTTGTTTCTAACCACAGTTTGTAACGTAGAATTGGTGGACAGTGTTTAAACAACAAGCCGGATGTACTGGACTTGATGTGTGCTAGTACCTTTCCTTGACCTCTGTTCTACAGCAGAAGGTTTTCTTTGCCGAAGAAAGAGCTCTTGCGCATCCCTCTATCCTACCTACCCTCAGGGCATACTTCCTTTTTTCTTTTGTTCTTTGAATTCTCAGAGCTTTCTGCTCACGCCCAGCATTAACATTTATACTGGCAGTCACCTCATCCTGCTTTGTGTCTTCCCTGAAGCTTCTTTTTAAATCCCTTTCAGCATCAACAGCAGAAAGTAGTGATACACTTCCACAGTGTAAAGTCTTTGAAGAAATCTTCTTTTCTTTCCCTCTTACTGCTCCTGTTCTCCCTGAGTATTTGTTATTTGGTATGCTTTTCCTTTTTATTTTATGGTTCAATACTTTGAACTATTTAAAACAAATAAAAAAATAAACTTGAAACCCTTCCCCAACCAACTTGGGAACTTTAATCTCTTGTATTGATTCCCTGAGTTTATAAGATAATTTTCCCAAGCCTGTGATTTTTCCAGTCAACATGGACCTGGTCAAGACAACAAACCTCTGGGCTCAAGCTAAAATTTATTGGTTTTTTTTCTGTTTGTTTCCATCAAGTACCAAAATACCTTTCCTGCAGTCTTTTAAGAGTAAAAATCTGCGTTTCACTGGGTCAGCACTTGACAGTGCTCCCTACTTGTTGTCCGTGAGTCTAAATGTGTTAGTTAATGACTGCATAGTTCTCCGAGCAAACTGTGGTACAGTTATGAGAGTAGTTACTCCCTGGGAATGGGCATGCTCAAAACAAACTCAATAATCTGAGACAAGTATTTCAAGTTAAGAGTAGGAAGTGAAGTTGGCAAGAAAATACCAACTTTTGTGCAACTCATATGCATAACGATCCCCTACTATTCAGTGTGAGATGAGTAGTCTGAATCTTCAACTGTCGCCAGTTAATTTCTATGGTTTAGTCATAGATGCTGTTTTATCTATTAGAAAATACTTCATTTTGATTGTTCCAATGATCTGAGACTTTGAATATGACTCCTGAACCTCATTGGATTAGCATATCCAGCTCTGAAGAGGTCCAAAAGATCATAATGAATATCTAATGATGACATTGAGAGCTATGCAGTTCATTCTATATTCTGTTGTGTAGTTTATGGGAAGGATTCAGTTTGTTGCCTCCAAATCTATAACTATTCCTCCTTCTACTGTGGTGTTTGGAGAAAGAAGCAGTGTAAATTTTAATCTGAGTATGAGCCTTTTAAATATTAAGGGACAAACTGCCATTTTCTAGCATTTCTTTGATAAGAAAACAAAACTAACATTAGTACTATAGTAAATTCTGGTGTTCTTGTAAATGTAATCTTGGCAGCAATACATCTTAACTAGCAATCTTACCATTGACTGTTAGTGTAATTGGCCATAACATCTGTTAATAGCCTGATATATTTCTTTTTCTACTTTTAGTTAAATACTTCTTGCTTACGATTTTGGTAGTCTGTTCTTTTCAAACTGAGATGTTTGATAAAGCTTTACGCAATGTGTGTGTATACACATGACCAAGAAAACCAAAAGCTTTGACTAGTAAAAGCACAGACTGAAATGGGACCTTTTTAGGTTGAAATTTGTAGCTGCACGTATTTGGAGTGCAAGTAATTGTTTTCTGAGAATGAATTTGGGTACGGATTTCCTTTATCAACTGAAGATCTTAAAAAGAAAAAACATTTTTACTTTCTCAAGCAAACTTTCTTAAAAATAACATCTTTTTGGAATGATACAGTCTGAATGACTGTTAATTATGACATACAGGAAAGAAATCATAATGCAGTTAAAAATAAAGCTGGTATTTTGTGTGTCAAAACATGACAATGTGTAGCAGCAAAATCTCAGGGCAGAAGAGGTCTGACAGTGCTGTGGGACTGTTCTGTGGGACCTCTGATAGCTAATCTAGAATATTAAAGATTTAGGTGTCAAAAGAGTTCACTCTAACAATAACAGCTAAAGAAGAATATTTTTAAGCCAATATTTATTCAGAAAACTTATGACAAAGAAAATGGAGGTTATTTTGTAAGGAGAGATAGGTAAAATATTCTGCTTGTGCTCCGAAGTGTATGAATAGACCTAAAACTTGCTCAAAATGCTAAATTTACGGTGAACTGAATCTGGTTAGTAGAGGCAGGTAATGACTGCACTCTTGTATGCCTTCTCTTTCCAGTCTTTCATATATGAAGAGATTGTGCATAAAAGAGATAACTGTATTTAAAACAAGTATACTTGTATACTCCACAGCTTTCTTAGTTATGAGAATTTATGGTTGATAATTTCACCGATTAAAAATGAAATTAAATTCCTGTTGCTGATAACACACTTAAATGTTGCATTTAATCAATATTTGAAGGACCAGGAGTCAGAAATCCGGAATGTTATTTCCTAAAACTGCCCAAGGGCAGAAACTTCCCAAAATGAAGTTCTAGGAAATCCTTTTCTAGAGAAAAAAAAAAAAAGGCACTGTAACTACAGTTGTTGTGATGGAACAAAACCTACTTGAATTAGCAGATAACAAAATTAAATATTGTAGGACCCATTGTCAAGCAATGAATTTTGTATCTAAAGGAAGAACAATTTTGTAAAGGCCTTGCCTGTTATATTAGTGCAATTATAAGCTGTATCAGCTGTTTTCTGCTTTCCAACTCTTGCCCTGAGTAGCTCAATCCCTAATGCAAAGACAGCCTTTGTGTGACTAGTAGCACTTAGAAAGGGGATTACGTTCTTGGAACTGTCTTTTTGACTCCCTCTGTTTCTGGAACTAGGGGATTATTTTGTACCTTCTAGTGACTTATTGATCCATATAAGAACTAACATGTTCATTGTCCTTGGTGCATGAGCCAGTAACAAATTCAATGTGAGTTGTTCATACCTTTTAATCATTTAGTGGACTTGTAACCTCTCTCCACAAAACTCTTACTTGTGCTTCCATTTGAGATCACAAACCCAATAGGAAAATGATTTGGTAAAAGTGGGCTTCCTAGAGGAAAATATTAAGGGGTTGCTCCTCTCTGCTACTATGAGGTGCCAGTTCTAAACCCAAACAGCACATTCTAGTACGGAAAACAGAAGTGGAAAGTCAAAGTCATAACAGGATTGTTTCTTTCTTTGTAGCCTAAATAACTTTAATACAGTGATTTCATTTCTCTGCTATTTAGTATTGAGATTCTGGAGAATCTAATCTACACCCTAACAGATCATCATCCCAACTGTGCTGATACTAATACCTTGTTTCATGTGCTTTCTTATCTGCCATCATTAGTATGTGTTTATATGACTAATATTAACTTGTGAAAAATACTTCAAAGAATTTTTTTGAAATGTCAAAATTCCCTTAGTGCAGTCATTGCCTGATCTGAATCAGTATTAAGATGTTGTTGTGGTTTAACCCCAGTAGGCAGCCACGCCACCACTCACTCATTTTCCTCCACAGTGGGATGGGGGAGAAAATTGGAAGGGGAAAAGTGAGAAAACTTGTGGATTGAGATAAAGACAGTTTAATAGGTAAAGCAAAAGCTGCACGAACAACCAAAGGAAAACAAGGAATTCATTCACTGCTTCCCATCAGCTAGCAGGTGTTCAGGAAAGCAGGGCTCCATCATGCGTAATGTTTACTGGGGAAGACAAACGCCATCGCTCTGAACATCCCTGAGTAATGGCAGCCCTTGCCAAACTCCTTCCCTCCCAGTTTTATTACTGAGCATGACATCCTATGGTATGGGATATCCCTTTGGTCAGTTGGGGTCAGCTGTCTTGGTAGTGTCCCCTCCCAACTCCTTGTGCACCCCCAGCTGACTCGCTGGCAGGACAGAAAAGGCCATGACGCTGTGTGAACACTGCTCAGAAGTTGCTAAAACATCCCTGTGTTATCAATACTGTTTTCATCACAATTCCAAAATGTAGCCCCATACTAACTACTATGAAGAAATTTAACTCTGTTGCACCTGAAACCAGTACAGATGTGCAGCATGATCTAAAAATCTTGCATATCGATATGTTGTAGACAGCTAAAAAGAAAAAAAAAAAGAAAGCACTAAATAGAAAAAGGCTAGCTTTGCTGCTTCTCTTTAAAATACTGTAGTTCTTCTACTTGGACTTTAATTTTCAAAGCTAAAATATATTCTCTTAATGAAGCAACTGTTTGAGAAACAAACAAGGTCAAAACTCCCATAATTATGGAATTGTGTTGGAGTTTTTTTAAAATCAGCCACATAAGGAATATATGGAATGCATGTTTTCTCCAAGTGCTTTTCTGAAACAAGCCATGCGTCGTGACTTAACAGAGCTGGCATTTTTGCTTGTTCCATTTTACAGCCAACTGGGATCTGGGGGAATAACTTTTTCTGTTCATAGCCTTACAGATTTGCTGGAGATAGGACACAGGCTCCTTCATTGAAATCTTTCCTTGCCCCCACTTTAAATTTACTTTAAACAGCAACTGCTGCAAAATACCAGGACCCCAATAGTTAAAGAAAGACCCTGTGTTCTGTTCAAACTTCATTTGGCCTGAACTTTCAGTTCTGGATATGGTGTTTTTCTGTTTACCAATGTGGAAATGAAAATATTGCCAGTGTCTTGTGTGCATTGCCGTATTACTCAGAGGAGTTTCTTGAGGCATTTATCCCTAGACTTCTATCTATCTGGATGAAGAGTTAAATCCTACTTCCTTTTCTAATTATCAAATATATCCAATAGTGTTTACTTACCTTCAGAGTGGTCCCTATTAATGAGACAGTCCCAGATGAAATACAACTGACACTTATTTAGCTTTTATTGAATTTGGAAGTCTGATGCTATGGCTTGCTTGATTTCTGATCTCATTTGTAAAGAAAGTTAGTTATTTCTTAGGCTGGTACAAAGAAGGGAAAGTTATATTGGGCTTTTCATCTCTCAGATAATAAAAGTGCACTTTCAGCCATAGCAGTCTGATTTCTGGTTTGTTGTAGTCTTTATAGAGTTTTTTTTTTTTTAAGCTATTGTCCTTAATTTAAAGTAGTATCACTTTTTATTATGAAAACTATATTTCTGCCTTTAAGAAAAGTCTTTGCAGCCTACGTTACTGTTGATAACTACTTTGTATTTATTACAAATCTGCTTGCAATGGCAAAGATGGCTTATGGCTTTTATGTCTCTTGTTGTAAAAGTAAAAGAAAACAGACAAATCTCTATTTCATCTGGAATCAGTGTCTGCAGATTCTTATTCCTTTAAACTGGCAAAAGGTGTAGACTGTTGTGGGTGGAATCAGTATTTCCAGAATAAAATCTGTGAGTTAGCAGGCCAGAAAATAGGACTTTGGATTTGCTATGTTACTGTAGCCAGCATCTGTTAACCTGATTAACTAAAAGTCGTATAATTTGCTATGTTAGATGGATAGTTAGCATATAAATAAAGTCACATACCTTGCTTTTCATCTTCTCTTGTATAACTTTGAACCATTAATAATTTTACTTTGAATTACTTTGTTATTCATATCCTTCCCGTATACTGAGGGTTTCATTTGCATAACCTTTCATGTTTTTCTTCTGTAATTGGGATAATAAGTCAAATATCTAGAACTTTGCAACAAAATATACTCATCAAAACAAGCATGTCTAAATTTTGACTAAAGCATTGATCTTGTTCAGTAATGAATACAGTAGTAGCTGGTACATCACTCACCTATTAATTGTGAAGAAAGGGAGTAGGTTGACTGTAGTACACGTAATGTAGGCACTGTGTTTTAACTGAAACTTTTGAGATTTGTTAAAATCTATCACATAATCTTCATCTTGTGTATGTTAGAATTCCATATTTTCATACAATACTATTGACCGCTCTGTGTATTACCTATCTAAATACTGTTTATTCAACCAAGTAATCTCATTTACTTCATTAGGTATACATGTGGCCATAAATGAGTCTGCAAAACCACTTTGAGAACAACTTAACTCCAACTTATAACTCTTTTAAAATATTTCATCTTATATTGAAAGGCTTTCTAATAAATGCATTAAATTATTCATGCATGGTATACTTCCAAGAAATCTTGCCTTAAGGTTCTCTGAAACTGGTTTATTGGATTGACCTTAAAAGGGCTGTAGCAGGCGTGGAAGGTCACACAATCTCCTTGACTTTATTATGTCTGTATCTTTCTTACACTTTTTTAACAAGACAAGGCACACTTGTGTGGTGTCAGTGGATTGTAAACCTGAAGTCATAAGAATGTTAAGCAGTTCTGGATAAAGGAAACCTTATTTATGGGGAAAAAGGCAACACGGGGGGGGGGGGGGTGTTTGTGTGTGTATGTATATAAACCCAGGTATTGTCAGTGTTATCAACATCTTGCATGTCTAATCGTTATTAGTCTAGATGAAATTTTTACAGAAAAGGAAGAAAACCAGTGATGCAATTAAAATAGTTGCACGCGCACTTCTTAGTTTCTACACCTTTTCCTAGTATTATGCTTACCCTTCCCCTGCTCCTCTGGGTCCAGTAGTTGATGTTTTCTTTTTCCTCACTTTAGGATGCACTTGAGATTATTCTTAATTGCTAAGATAAATTCATACTTTTTCATCCTTGGTCTGCAGTTCCATATCACATCTATATTTACTTTATATGGTGTCCCATGCATGTTAGATACAACTACTTTGTTCTTTGTTACTCCTAAACCCAGTTTTGTCCAGGTCTACATTTCTTTAACTGACTGTGGGTGAGTTGTTTATAGCTGTGGGCTTTCTAGTGCCGAGCCTTTATCTCATCACTTATTGTCCCTATGCATATATTCCTCTGTCCTGCATCCTGCATCTCCACTTCTCAAAGCATCTGCAGTAAAACCAGGCCGTGTTTCTCTTAACTATGTCATTGTGCCGGTTGTAAAATGTTTCATTCTGCATAGACTAACTGCTTCCTACAGCTATCCATATAAAACTGTGGTTGTACCATCAGAAAAAAGGAGAGGAAAAAAAAAAAGTAAAAGAAATTAGCCTTGGACAGCCTGTCAGAGAAATTGTTATCACAGTTAAATCAAGTAAAACAAATCTGCAGGCAAGTTTGGAGAATTTCAGGCAGAATGAGCCCGACTGTAGCAAGCCTCAGTCCTGAGGCCTTGCAAGCTCAATGCAAAGTTTATGGCCTGTTACTGAGAATGGCAGAACCAGATTGCAGGGCTACAGGGTTATAAAACATGGCATGCATAAACAAGTTACTTCTTCTAATACAGCTTCAGTTTCCAAAATTGCCTCATTTAGTCAAAATTTCCATTAGAACCAATCAGGGAACTTTTGACTGTGAAATCTTTGCTGCTCAGCGTACTACCAGGCAGCTAGGATGGACCTCACCTAACAGGCTCCCTAAATTTGTGAGAGCCAGCTACACAGCTAGTCATAAATGGTTATAATTGTTAAATACTTCTAATATTAGATGCCGGTGTTAACATAGAATCATAGAGTGGTTAGAGTGGAAAGGGACCTTCAAGATCATCTAGTTCCAACCCCTTGCCATGGGCAGGGACACCTTCCACCAAACCAGGTTACTCAAAGCCCCACTCAGCCTGGCCTTGAACACTTCCAGGGATGGGACATCCACAGCTTCCCTGAGCACCTTGTTCCAGTGTCTCACCACCCTCAAAGTAAAGAATTTCATCCTAATATTGATTCTAAATTAACCCTCTTTTAGTTTAAAACCATTCCCCCTCGTCTTATCACTACACTTCTTGATAAAGTCCCTCCCCATCTTTCCTGTAGGCCCCTTTAAGTACTTGAAGGCTTCTATAAAGTCTCCCTGGAGCCTTCTCCTCTCCAGGCTGAATAACCCCAACTCTCTCAGCCTGTCTTCATAGGAGGTGCTCCAGCCTTCTGATCATCTCTGTGGCCCTCCTCTAGACTTGCTCCAACAGGTCCATGACCTTATGTTGGGGGTTCCAGAGCTGGATGCAGTACTCCAGGTGGGATCTCACCAGAGCAGAGTAAAGAGGCAGAATCACTTCCCTTGACCTGCTGGTCATGCTTCTTTTGATGCAGCCCAGGATACGGCTGGGTTTCTGGGCTGTGAGTGCACATTGCTGGCTCACGTTGAGCTTCTCCTCCACCAACACCCCCAGTCCTTCTCCTTGGGGCTGTTCTCAATCCATTCTTTGCACAGCCTGATTTGTGCTTGGGATTGCCCTGGCCCACGTGCAGGACCTTGCATTTGGCATTGTTGAACTTTGAGATTTGCATGGGCCCAGCCCACCTCTCCAGCCTGTCCAGGTCCCTCTGGATGGCATCCCTCTCCTCCAGCATGTTGACTGCACCACACAGTTTGGTGTTGTTGGCAAACTTGCTGAGGGTGCACTCAGTCCCACTGTCCATGTTGCTGACAAAGATGTTGAACAACACTGGTCCCGATACCGACCCCTGAGGAATTTCACTGTTGACTTGCAAGTCTTTCAATGTCACCATCCAGCCAATACCATATCCCCCGAGTGGTCCATCCATCAAATCTGTGTCTCTCCAATTTAGAGACCAGTATGTCACGTGGGACAATGTCAAATGCTTTGCATAAGTCCAGGTAGATGATGTCAGTTGCTCTCCCCTTATCCACCAATGCTGTAAGACTGTCGTAGAAGGCCACCAAATTTGTCAGGCATGACTTGCCCTTGGTTGGCTGTCACTGATCACCTCCTTGTTTTCCTCATGTCCTAGCAGAGTTTCCAGGAGGATCTGCTCCATGATCCTCCTGGGCACAGAGGTGAGACTGACTGGCCTGTAGTTCCCTGGGTCTTCCTTTTTTCACTTTGAAAATGGAGGTTATGTTTCCCCTTTTCCAGTCAATGGGAACTTCACCAGACTGCCATGACTTTTCAATTATAATGGAAAGCAGTTTAGCAACTTCATCTGTCAGTTCCCCCAGGACCTAAGGATGTATTTTATCAGGTCCCATGGACTTGTGTACCTTCAGGTACCTTAGATGGTCTCGTACTTGATCTTTCCTTACAGTGAACGTTTCTTCATTCTCCCAGTCCCTGCCTTTGCTTTCTGTAACTTGGGCAGTGTGGCTGGAGTCCTTCCCAGTGAAGACTGAGGCAAAAAAATCATGAAGTACCTCAGCCTTCTCCATGTTCTGGGTGACCAGGTCTCCTGTTTCCTTTCAGAGAGGGCCCACATTTTACTTAGTCTTCCTTTTATCACTGACATACTTATAGAAGTTTTTATTGTTGCCCTTGATGTCCCTGGCCAGATTTAATTCTATCTGGGCTTAGGTTGCCGAACTTGATGCCTGGCTGCTCTGGCAATTTCTCTGTATTCTTCCCAGGCACCTGTCCTTGTTTCCACCCTGTGTAGGCTTCCTTTTTGCTTTTGAGTGTGTCCAGGAGCTCCTTGTTCATCCATGCAGGTCTCCTAGTGTTTTTGTCTGACCTCTTCGTTGTTGGGGGGATCTTGGAGGCAGTGATCCTCGAATATTAACCAGTTTCCTTGGGCCCCTTTCCCCTCCACTTCTTTATCCCATGGTACTCTACCAAGCAGATCCCTGAAAAGGCCAAAGTCTGCTCTCCTGAAGTCCAGGGCAGCGAGCTTGCTGAGCACCCCCTTTGCAGCTCTAAGGATTTTGGACTCTACCATTTCATGATCACTGCAGCCAAGACTACCCTTGAGCTTGACATTCCCCACTAGCCCCTCATTGTTGGTAAAGACAAAGTCCAGCATTGCTCCACTACCACTTGGAGAAGGAAGTTGTCATCAGTGCATTCCAAGAACTTGCTGGATTGCTTGTGCCCTGGTGTGTTGTCCCTCCCATAGATATCCGGGTGGTTTAAGTCCCCCATGAGGTCCAGTGCCTGGGAACATGAGACCGCTCCTATCTGTCTATAGAGGGCCTCATCTGCTCGGTCATCCTGGTCAGGTGGCCTCTAGCAGACCCCCGCTTTAATGCCACCTGCTCCTGTGTTCCTTTTAATCCTGATCCATAAGGTTTTGCTTGGCTCTTCATCTATCCCAAGGCAGAGCTCCATGCAGTCCAGCTGGTCACTGATGTAGAAGGCAGCACCCCTTCCTCGTCTCCCCTGCTTGTTCTTCCTAAAGAATCCTGTATTCTTCCATTCCAGGACTCCAGTCATAGGAGCTATCCCACCACATGTCCATGATGCCAATAAGTTCATAACCCTGGAAGTGTGTGCATGTCTCTAACTCCTCTTGTTTGTTCTCCAAAGATCATCTAGTTCCGAGCCCCCTCCATGGGCAGGGACATCTTTTACTAGACTAGGTTACTCAAAGCCCCATCCAAGCTGACCTTGTACGCTTCCAGGGATGGGACATCCACAACTTCCCTGGGCAACCTGTTTCAGTGTCTCACCACTCTCATTGTAAAAAAAGTCATCTTGATGGAAATCATTCTTATTTCAAACATAGTTTATTTGAGAATGTTGTTGGTTTAGATCATCTTTAATTATTCTGCAGATTTGAGTTCTTTGATTCTTTGGGAATCTTTTATTTTGGATGCTGGAGAGAAGTCATGAGACTTTCTAAAACAAAGTGGGGCAGCCTTCTCCTCCCACTTCTGTTTTGAAATGAAATGCTGTTTCTGGAAGCAGAAGCTTGTGAGAAAACGGAGCTTTCTGCTGTAAAATGTGTGAAATTTTTCTTATTCCTTAAAAGATGCAGCCAACAATGTACCTTGTGTGTGTAGCTCACTGGGGGCAGCAGAGGAAAATTTGGCCGAGTGTCCTCTTTAACTTTTAGGTGACTGTGGGCACCAGCAGAGAGGCAGTTAATGAGTCCTGTGTTCTTGTAAGTGGAGTAGGCTTCTACATTGACCAGGAATTAGGGGGTTTGTGCCTGTCTCTTTCTTTTTTTTTTTTTTTCAGTTTCTTGTATAGTGTGGCTGTAACAGAGAACCTGTTTTTTTTAGTAATAGCTTGCTTGGTTTTTAAAACTTTATTCTGCATATTTTTATTTAAAAGTGTCAATTGTAATAAAGAACTGAGGAGCTGCATTTTGGGGAGAGAAAATTAGGCAGTGGGTGATTGGACAGCTGTTGTGTGTAGGATACTGAAGTTCTCTTCAATGCTGTCAAGTCAGCTCTGCTGTAGGAGTTTAGCAAATGGCAACAGTAATGCACTAAAACAAAGTGGAACACATTTCAGCACTGCACATGTGATCAGGCTTCACCTTGGCAAAGACAGAGTCTTTTTAGCGTTATGTTTTGTTGTGGGGTTGGGTTTTTTTTTTTCGGTTCTAAAACTTTCACAGTTGCCCAAATCCTACCTGTGTGCCATCCTTTCCTGACTTAAATCATGATGAAATCTGCATGCAAAATGGCTTATTTATCCAAATAAGCCTTTAAATGAAAGGAGAAAAAACCCACCACCCCTGAATGCGAGAAGTCAAGTATAAGCTGAGTTCAAGTCTGTTCACAGATGGAAAAATGTTGTTACTAGGACCTTTTACCTGAATTCTGTGCTAACTGCAAGTTTTAAAGAGAATATTTTGCTGGCTTGTCAGTAGCAGGTTTTTTTCATGTTTGAGGTACAGCTTTTAAAAGAAAATTGAGAATGAAACAAAAGCTGAAATATATCTCTAATGTTGTGTGTTGGCAAAATTAAATGTCATAATCACCTTTTAAAGGATACAGCAGCAATGCTTTTTGCAGTGCTTGGATCGTACTCAGCACTTCAAAGGCCTTTTGTTGCTTTAGCTGCCCCTAATTTCTTTTTTTTGGTTATTTTTTAGACTTAGTTTATAAATAACAAAAAGGCTAAATCTTTTTCTTTAAAGATAAACTCTATATTAAAGGCAAATTGATTTTCACTTTGGATTGTGTATTATGGTCTGTGTGAGAGATGAGGGAGTGTAAGTGGGAAGAAAAGAGAAAATATACTCCTTGTAGATTTGCTAATTTCAAGCTTTTGTTCAAGGAACTTCACTATCAATTCAGAAATTGGTTATACCCAGGTTTTTAATTTTTCCTGGAATACTGATCAGAGGCCCAAATATGAAAGCTGTTTACTGTGGCTTTTTTTTATTTTTATTTTTTCATGATTGGTTGGTTGGGTTTGTATTTTTGGTAGCAGTGGAACTGATTCTGCTTCTAAGAAGCTGAGGGACCTTTGAACCTCTGAACCCTGGATGTTGTGAACTGTTCACTCAGAGAAGCAAAAGCAGTGGAGGCATTTTAAAAAAGACAAAACAAAACAACCCAACACAAACCAAAACCAGTGAAAACAAAACAAGCCATAAAACACACATGGTAATTTACAAAAATCCAGGGAGTAAATACAGGATACAACCTGAATACGGCCTTAGCCAAAAACTAATAAAATATGAGAGAAGATGTTGTGAGGAGTATTGCTGCAAACTTGCTTTGTGTTTTTTTTGGTTGAGGTTTGTTTTGGTTGGTTGGTGTTTTGTTTTGTTGGTTTTTTTTTGTTTTATTTTTTATTTTATTTTATTCTGCTAGCCATTTGCTACTGGGCAAATGCAGAAGCAAGGCACTGAAACTGTCTTTTATTTGTGTCGTACTTACTGTTCTCAATTGCAGATCTGTCTGAGTTTGCGCTTTGTAGGTCTGTAGATACAGTGCTGTAGTTTTGTGTCAAAATAATACTGAGTTAACAGATTTAGGAAATAGCTAATTGTTCAGTGGGCATCATGGTAATTAAATGTACTGTTACAGTCTTGTTGAAACTATTAATGATCGTAATTTCTATATATCAGATGCCATATAAATTCTAAGATCTCACAACAGTTAGTGATTAGGAACAAACAAAATTTTGTGAGACTAAGATATTCGATAAAACTGCTGTGTATTGGTGTAACTGGTGTGATTGGGCCCAGTTGGTTTGAAGTGTTCTCAGAGGTTTTGTGGAACTTCCTATTACTACAGTGTAATATGGTGTAAATTGCAAATTGTGAAGTTAATGGAGTTACAACATGGAAAAAACATGAGTTCAGAGAGGTCTGATATTACTGCCATCTTCAAAATATGGATTAGTGATTGCTTCAGTGTCTTTTTTTAAACTGCTGACCTATCAAATGACTGTTCTCAATGGTGGACTAATGCTACTACTCAAGTCAGCCAGTTGTCTAAGTATTCTTTCAGGTCAAAGTTGACATCATGTAAATCTTCAAGAACAGAAGTAGTAATTTGCACCGATCAGTGGATTACTTAAGGCAGTGGACCAGCTTGCACTGTTACAAGAGATAAAACATATTCTTCTGCATTTGTGAATCGATGTGACGCAATCTCATGGTAGCTGTGAGAATGATGGTCCAAAATCAGCAGCTTATTTAGTGTTTTGATACTTGCATATTTTTGTGCCATGATAGGTAAATTTGAGTTCAGTGGAAGCACAATGCCAAAAGCGTAGAATTAACAGAAGGGTAAAATTGATGCTCCAGATCAGTTCATTAAACTCTGTATCATCATTTTTTTAAGTGTTAAGAGTCAACAAAACTGGGTAACAAGGTTAAATTGATTATGGCACAATGTTGAAAGCAACAGGTATGGAAAGTGAGGTGATGAGACTGTAGGTTGCACTAAGAAGGTGTGTTGTAACCTGTTAGGTCTAGTGCACTGGGAATTTTGGTTGAGATCCTAGGAATGGTCTTGAGCCTAAACCTGTAATTACTAAAATGAACTGTTAAAATTGGTAGGTCTACCTGTGCAAGTTAGAATAACCAATGAGTGAGGCTGGTGTTAAGTTTACTTGGTGTGTGCTTGTGTGAAGTATTTGCATGAACATTTGTAATACTTCTAAAACACTTACTGACTTTTAAAATACGTTACCAATAGTAAGAAAACCCAACAACTTTAACGGAGCAGATAGTAAGGACAAAATAATTATACCACATTTGATAGTGTGTGAAGTGACAAAAGATATGCTAACAAAGCTGATGCCTTAACTCGCAGTACATTAGTATCAAATTAATCAAATCAAAAAGATCAGCAGTCACTGTGTAATGAACTGATACAATTGAAAAAAATTAGTAATGGAGGAGGAGAAAAACAGGAGAATACAATAAATGTGAAAACTTAATTTTGATTTTTTTTTCCTGTTTAGCTTATATTGGAAAATTGTTGTCTTTGAAATTCTATCTTGTTTAGGGTCATACTTTGGAGGAAGGAAGTTTGAAATATTTTAAACAAAGTATAGCAAGGGCAAATTTCTTAATCAAAACCTAAGGAATTTCTTAATCAAAGTGTAGAAAATTTCTACGAGACTGTTTAACTGAGATTTACTCTTACATTACTTTGACCCACACAGCAATGGAAATCTGTATGGACCTGGGAGGGTGGGTACATTGCATAAAACAGGGTTGGAGCCCATTCCTCCCCCATTAACTTTTGATTAATGCTGTGTGCGTTTGGGTTTTTGTGATAGAGAAGCTGCTCTACCACTCAAGTCCTCATCC
Organism: Pluvialis apricaria; assembly: GCA_017639485.1. Classification (NCBI taxonomy): domain Eukaryota; kingdom Metazoa; phylum Chordata; class Aves; order Charadriiformes; family Charadriidae; genus Pluvialis; species Pluvialis apricaria. The sequence continues at coordinate 104,746,879 of CM030009.1, forward strand.
TGCTGACATCACAACTAACTCAGTTTAATTTTCATGTGGCAGATGCTATTAGGTACTAGTTTTGGTGAAATCTTAGCTGTTTATACTACAGAATTTTAGGTAAAAAGGAAAAAAATGCCTTCAATGGGTGTCCTACTCTGTAGATGGACTGAGAAGACAAAATGAAAAATACGAAGAACTGGAGGAAAAAAAAAAATAAAATCCCCTTTTGGGTGCAGAGCTTATGCATCAGCTCTGTGGCTGAACTCGGGTTCTTCATCTGCAGCGTTTACCCTCTGGTGAACAACAACAGGCAGTATGCACACTAGCATAACACAGCTTCCCTGTCATAGTGACATTCTCCTATTTACTTTTCCCAGCCAGCATCGCATGTTGCCAAAAGTACTTAGGTGAATCTAGAAACACAAGGCCTGTTACCTATAACCTTAGTGAAGCAGAGAGGTTTCCCTCCCAAGTTAACTCAAACCAAGTCTGTCATAAGAATGGACTCTGCTCAAGGCAGAGAAGAAAAATTATGTGGCTGCCACACAAAATACTAACAAAAGAGCATATTTGTCCCTGTGCGCTAGGAGGTAAAAAAAAAAAATGAAATTGTCACCATTAGTAACAGCACCATCTGCTGACTGCTACCGTAACACTTGCACACTTCATTCTAAACAAAGCATGTATGTGTATCATTTGTGGTTTGAATTTTTGTCCTGCTTGAACTTTTAATCCATTTTTCCCTTTTGCAACTGTGATAGTTTGAACATCTGAAGTATTATGAGCTATATTTTGTATTCTTATAGTTCAGTTTGCATTAGCATGCTATAAAATACTCCTGAAAACAAGCAAACAAAAAATTGTTTGAACAGAAGCAGGTTACCCCTTTTGACTTATGTCAACCAGGAAGTACTTCCTAGAACAAGAAATAACTGGTGATTGATTTTGATTTAGAATCCCATGGGCCTATCATACTTTTAAGACGTGCTATATAAGACTTTACTGAAAAGGAAAGATCACCGAACCTGACTTTTTATGAAGTACCAAGTCACTTGGAAGGTTCTTCCTCAGTGGTGAATTCTCTTCATTCTTATTCCCTTTCGATGGGTGAAAAAAAACACCAAGCCAACAGAATATTGAATGTGTTATTAATTTGCATCAACCATGCTGCCCTTATCTAAAGTGGCAGAGCTGTGGAGGTTACATGGCAGAAGCCTGACAGATGGCTTATATTAAATTTAAGGGCTTGACTCAAGATCACTCTGGACTGTAGCCACAGCACTCAATTTGAACAGCTCTAAAGAAAGTGATTGGTGACATTGCTGGTACTGGAGAGGAGGCACGGTGAGGACAACTTATATTGATTGTCAGAACATTCAGTTGTGTTGATTAAATGTTGTTTTGTGTGGGTTTTCTTCTGAGTAATCAAGCGAGTAGCTGCATATTATATTTAGATTAATGTAATTTACAGAACATTGATAAGAATGATGAGGTCATTCACTACTGTTGAGTTAGACTGACACGTGACTTACCTGAAACATCTTCTGTTATTCTTCTAACAAGCTTATAACTCGTTGCTATTTCCATATAATTTCATAGACTTTAAAATGTGTGTATATAAGCAGAGCATTTCTACTGCAAATGAACATCTGAAACAACAGCACCACATCAATGTAGCCCTGTCTTATTTCTATTTAAAAACTTCGTATCAAGTTATCTCACTTTTTAAATTAAGCTTCCAAAAGGGTTCTATTGTAAAAAGGGTTCTATTGTAAAATTCCCATTCTAGGGTTTTATTTCTTCAGAGAGTAACTGTGAATCAGTGGCTGAGTGGCCAATCAGTGGCTAAACCCTGGATTAGCCTCTAAGTCACTTCACTTTGTCACCAGCTTCTTTCTGTCTATAAAAATGCAATTAGTTTGACTGTCTTACAGGGATTTTGAAATATTTTATTAAAAAGTACCACAGGAGAATAAGAACCTTACTTTTATGTAATATATGGGGATATTCAATCTAACCTTAGACTCATAAGGAAATGTTTTTAAAAAAAAAAAGAGGCTTTTTTTTTTCTTGCAACTGAATTGTAAATGGTACACCTGAAACTTCTGAATGCTGGGTGGAAAAAGGTAGTGAACGTTATTCCTAAATGGTTACAAACTCCTTCTCCCTAAACCGCACAGTCGTTTCCGTTAGCCTTTTTGTTTTTTTTTTGTTTGTTTGTTTGTTTGTTTTGTTAATGGTCATATGTAAAGCCTACATTCCCTAGACTGTTTTTTATTTTTGACTTATTTGTCCCTGATAACCTCAATTGACTTCATCTTGATGTCTTCATATCCAAGAAAGAAGTTAGTGGTTTTAATTAGTGCCCATCTGAATATTTTCCTTTAAAGAAGCCTGATAAGTAATAGCTACCTGTATTGACAGGTTTCTGTATACCTAGAAATTTTATGTAAACTGAATCATAATGATTTTATATGGATTTTGTATAAACACTAGAATTTTATAGAATTCTAGAAATGTACTGTACTTAATTTTCAATACCATTAAGGTTGAACCACATTTAAAATGTATAATGAAGAAATTATTTTAATCTTAAAATTCATATTCCTTCTCCTAGTTATGTCTACTGTCAAAGATACTGAAAAGACAAACAGGGAGGTAAAGATGCTTGCTGTAAGCAATTGCATGGGCCATTAGTTAAAATGAGTGTTTAAATGGACAAATGATGCAGCTTCAGATATAAACACAGAACTGAATTAGTAAAAATGCATAACTCAGCACAGTTGTTTTATGATCACCAGTTGCGTGTTTCAACCCCTAGCTGAAACATGAAAACTGAAAATCTGTTGGAGTGCTGTAGCATATCATTAAATGCTGTTGTTATAGCATCTGATACATTATACCATGATACCTGTCTGATTTTCACATTTATACTGAAACGTTCATAAATCAGAGTGAGTAATATATTGCTCATTATATTTAGGGAACTTAGGAAATAGCGTAAAAAAAGATGGAAATGTATGCCTGCCTTCTGTTGCTTCTCTTGCACACATAAAGTAGAAAGCCAGTACACAGCCATAGAAACACACCAGTAATGTGACATTAATAAACAAATGAAGTCAGATCTTTTGAACTACGTTCTTGTTGCAAAAAGACTTGGAGTTTTGATCAAAACCCCTCTCTCTTCACTTATTGTTCTTCAGACCTTCATGTATTATTCATATAACCATAGGTCAGGTATTTCTGTTTAAGCAAAGCTCATGAATGTTTACTGTAATGGAAACAACCTACTCTTATAAATTTTGGCCATTCTGTTTGTGCAGCCGTTATGTGCTTAACTGCAAAATGTGCTTCTCCAGAATAAATATATTCTCCATTAGTATAATGCTCTGATTGTCGCTGTAAATTATTTGTCCTCACCATTTTTTTTTCTTCTTGTTTGTTTACCATCTTTTCTCCTGCATCTCAGCTTGAATTAGATTACAGTATACTTGCTGCAGGATTTTGTTGTTGTGTTTTGTTGGAAAGTGTCTTTAGAATGGCAGGAAGTGAAAAATTTTAATTTGTAATTAGGTAGGATAGTTTCTATACCTCTTTCTGACCGTTAAACCTAATATGGCATTATTGACAGTTCTACCTTTATTGAAAAGCTATGCAGATAGAAGTCAGAGCAACCTGATTTGCTGTGAGGACTCAATCAAAATATTTTACATAGTGGTACGGTTTCTTTTCTGAAATTAAAAATTGAGAACAAACTATGGACAGCCTTAGAGGCCTTTATGGTTTGACTGATACAAAGGAAATCCTTGTGCACCTGTTGATGTACAGTTTGCATTCTGACATGTAAGCGGACATTTCTTTGGTTCCCTCCCACAATTAAACAGGCCAGAAATTAATGAAGCAGATGATGATCCTCCCTTCTTTCTGCAGTAGCTTGCACAGCAGCATCAGACCACTGGGGAATAGAAGAATGCCTCTCTTCCGGTGGAAGATTGACCTTGAAATAATGCAAATATAATTCCTAAATTTCAGGCAGTGTCCCATTTCAAGGGGTGTAATTTTTTTTTTTTTTACCTTTCTAGAAAAAGTAGATTGTAGTCCATTGGATGACTTGTATATACTAAAAAGCGGGAACTATATAGAACTGCTGTTAGGTGAGTAGTAGGCAGCTACTCTGACTACAGTTTTCAAATCAGCTAAGTGATTTGCCATTGAATGAAGTGATGGACTGAGTGAGATCCCACAATATCTGCTTTGGATTGGGCGCTATTCAACAGTTTTGTAAGCAGCCTGAGGAAGGAACAGGTAGCATTTAGTTGCAAATGGCATTAAAGTATCTGTAAGAACAGGATTCAAAGGTATAAACAGTGGAAATGATGTGAAGGAAAATAAGCCCCCCAAATAAAGAGGATGGCAGTCAAAAAAAATCAGTGACAAAATTCTTTACATGTATAGAAATCATAATCTTTGCACATGTATTACACATTTCAGGAGGGACTGGCTAGAAAGCATTACCCTAGGAAATGGTCTAGAAGCTTGTAATAGAACATGGCTGAGCATAACTCCATTCTATTTGGGGGGAAAAAATCAGTGCTACAGTTAGATATGTGAAGAGGGAAAATAAGTTAAAGAATTCTGAAGTATGTTTCAATATGCTTCTGCTAAGGGCTTGAGCTGAATTTTACATCTCACTCTAGGCACCACAATTCCAGAAATATGTAGACAAAGAATGTCCACAGAAGAGTAACAGAAATAATGAGGGAGCAAAATTATTTAAACAAAACTTAAAGGAAACAATTCTCAAATCTTGACAAGCAAAAAAGGTGATAGTCTTTACACATGTTAAGAAATAAGAAATATAAAAAAGAATGACATTTAACTCTTTCACACATCTGCTGCAAGCACAGCAAGTTATGAAGCTCCTTCCAGCTCTGTTTTTGATTAGTATGATGGTTAAAACTAGCTTACCTTCATTCTTGAACTGTATTGTTAAATAGCTGCTGTTGTTCCAAAGGAGCTGCACGTGTATAAAGCTTCACTAGGAAATATAAGTTTATACAGATATAAAATCTTTTGATCTTATGATTTGTGCCTAGTGAGATACCAGAATTTTCTTATACAACTCAGTGTTTAATTTGTGCTGTTATCGTGATCTCTAATTACTGTAGTGATTCATAATTTCATGAAACTTCATATTCTGAAAAGATTAGAAATAGGAAAACCTTCAAACTACCTTGTTTCTATTGCAGTCCGACTATCCTGAAATTTCAATTTCTTTCGAAACGGAATTTATTTTCTATGGTTTCAAGTCCTTGATAATCACAGTATCGTCAGGGTTGGAAGAGACCTCTGGAGATCATCTAAGTCCAACCCCCCTGCCACAACAGGGACACCTACAGCAGGTTGCACAGGACGGCGTCCAGGTGGGTTTGGAATGTCTCCAGTGTGGGAGATTCCATAACCTCTCTGGGCAGCCTGTGCCAGTGCTCTGCCGCCCTCAAAGGAAAGAAGTTCCTCCTCATGTTAAGATGGAACTTCCTGTGCTCCAGTTTGTGCCCGTTACCTCTAGTCCTATCACTGGGCACAACTGAAAAAAGGCTATTCTCATCTACCTGGCACCCTCCCCTTAAGTATTTATAAGTATTGATAAGATTCCCCCCTGAGTCTTCTTTTTTCTAGACTAAAAAGACCCAAGTCCCTCAGCCTTTCCTCATAAGAAAGATGCTCCAATCCCCTAATCATCTTTGTAGCCCTTTGCTGGACCCTCTCCAGCAGTTCCCTGTCCTTCTTGAACCGGGGAGCCCAGAACTGGACACAGTACTCCAGATGCGGCCTCACCAGGGCAGAGTAGAGGGGGAGGTGACCTCCCTTGACCTGCTGGCCACACTCTTCTTGATACACCCCAGGATGCCATTGGCCTTCTTGGCCACCAGGGCACATTGCTGGCTCATCGTCATCCTGTTGTCCACCAGGACTCCCAGGTCCCTTTCCACAGAGCTGCTCTTCAGGAGGTCAACCCCCAACCTGTACTGATGCATGGGGTTATTTCTCCCCAGATGCAGTACCCTACACTTGCCTTTATTGAACTTCATCCGTTTTTTTTCTGCCCAACTCTCCAGCCTGTCCAAGTCACGCTGTATGGCGGCACAGCCTTCCAGCGTGTCAGCCACCTCTCCCAATTTTGTGTCATCAGCAAACTTGCTGATAATACTTCATTCAGTTTCACAGTGCCTGATGAAAACCACTCCAGATTTTTTTTCTAGTTTATCTTACTTATTCAGAGCTTTAACTATCACACAACTATCCTGTTTTGGCAGTATTACAACTGTAGTACAAATATAGTAAACTTAAGAAACCAGCGGTATGATGAGTGACAATATAGTTAGGTATTTTATTTACATAATTAGCTGTGAAATTCATGCCTAAACTTTGTCTTTCTTTAAAATATATAATTCATATTTGAGATCTCTTATAAACATGTCCATAATGTCTCAGGTGTAGCATGGCATGGAGTAAAAGTGTCAGTAATGACTTCCTGCAGTTACATGGAGTCGGTATAAGAAAAAAAAAAATCTGCAGTTACACCATTTTAGTGAAGAAAAAAAAAAAGTAAATAATCATCTGACACTATTTTAAAAACTCTTCCCACTGATTAGAATAGCGTGGAAAGCTTCTGCATGTTTTCTTTCTGAAGGAAACGATTTGGAAACTGGGAACAAAACCTAGTGGCTCACATTTAAGTTGGCCCCAAAAGCAATACTCTTTACTCCTATTTGTCTATCCATGCATGTAGCAATAAAAAGCTTAGTTTGGATAATACCAGACAGATGACAGCTGCAATATGATTTTGTATTAGAAATATAACTAAAAATTTTGAATTCTATATGTTTTAGCCTAATTATGGGATGATTCCTCACTCTAGATCTTGTTTTTAAACTTGTCCTTCAAACTAGTTCTTCTGAAGAACTTACTGCTTCATCAAATTCTGTCAAAAGATAGGCACAACTATGCCAAACTTCTGTAACTGAACTGATATGATTTCTTGGAGTACTGTTTGTCAATGTGGTATAGTTGTATATACCCAATACATGAAATGCTTTCTGGAATGTGTAGGGATAGAGAAAAGTGAACAACTTTACTTCTGGGAGAAACTCCAAGAAAATTTGTAACACTTATTTAAAGTCCTCTTGCTTCAGTTGTTCAGAATACAGAACATGAAAACTACACTGAAATCAAGATTTGCAAACCCACATAAATATGACTTCAGGAAAAAATAAACCTTTTAGCAGAAATCGTTTGTTCTGACTCATTCATCTTGCTTTATCCACTATACTTCAGATGTAGCAAGAACTTGAGACAAATTGCATTGTTTCTAAGTTGATCAATTAAGTATTAAATTTTCAAAACCAGTATTAGCTTAATCTTACTCCCACTGATGTCAGTAGCAGTTCTCATGGGGAATAATGGTTAGTACTGTATTGAGCTTATTTGAAATTTACACTCTTAATCAGCTATTTTGTTTCTGAAGGAGCTATTCATATGGATAAATTTAAGTAAATGTAGGTTATGTGGGTGGAAATTGTGCCTGCTAATGCAAAACCTTTTTTTCTCCTTAGGACTGTAACTTTTTCATTCCAGTCTGGCTAATCCTCAAATTTGAAATATCATGTGGGATTCTATTGTTAATCACAGACTAAAGGGAGATAGTATAGCAAAATGCTTCCCCAAACTGTCCAAGAAAACCAAAGAAACAAAGAAGTCTTCCTTAATTTCATACTGTTGGGTTTGTTTGGGTTTTTTTGGCTCCAAAGATAATGCATGTGTACTCCTTTTAACGTGTCTTATGAACATATCTAATTAAGAGCAAGGTGGTGGTAACTTCTATGACTCGATTTCATGGTAAAACACTTGTTGGTTTGTTGTTTGTTTTTTTTTTTTTCTCACAAGGATTTGAGTTAACATAGATTAGTTACCCTGTTGTAGGAATGTCTCTATAAAAAATCTAAATTATTTCCCTCACTTGCCTTTCTGAATGTCATCTTGTCTAAGAATGAATTCTGTTATGAATAAGATTTAAAGATTGCTCTTGCAGCTGTGAAGTTCTAATTTATGAGGCCTTTTACTAGGCTAATTTCAATACACCTTCCATCATATTCAGAGTTCTTAGTGATGCCATATTATGTCCAATTTATGCATCTCTGTTACTAGACATATCATAAGAATATATGTGCCTTAGCTGTCACAATTTGTAATTTTCAGGACTTTTTTTTAACTTTTATTATGTTTGTGTTTGTTTCACACACAAAAAGCTTTCCATACTGAGGAAGGTGTAATTGCTTACTGACACAAAATACTTGTTTTAATATCAGAGAAGAACACTGTTCATCTCAACTAACATTAGCCATCTAGACTTCAGTTCAATGCAAGCCTGACGCAACTGTGCTTGTTTATAGATGTCTGTGTGTGTATATGGATTCTTAACTCCTACTCCACAGTTAATGCTATGTATCTGGGACCTGTCCTGTTTACTACCTTTGTCAATTATCTGGAGGAGGAGATGGAGCGCACCATCCAGTTTGCTGATGACACCAAACTGGGAGTTTAATTCAATTTGCTCAAGTAGAGGGTTGCTATTTTGGTGGCCGTGATGCTGGAAGAGTAGTCCAAAAATTATCAAGGACAAGTACTAAATTCTCCACCTGTGATAGACTAAATCTTTTTCCCAGTAGAGGCTGGGGACTGACTGGCCAGGTTGCAGCTTTGCTGAAAGGGACCTGGGGTACTGGCAAACAGTAGGCTGAATGTGAGCTGGCAGTGTGCACTGGTGATGATGGAGGCTAACTGCATAGTGGCCTATATCACTAGGAGCATAGTCAGTAGAATAAGGAAGTGATTTTCCACCCCTACTCCCTTTGCTTGGTTTTTACTAGCCCACATAGGAGTACTGCATCCGGTTTTTTCTTCCTTAATGCAAGAAGGACATTAATAGACTGGAATGAGTTTGATATAGAACTACCAACTCCACTTGCCCTGTAAGGAGAGGCGGAGGGAACTGTGCTTCCTTAGCCTTGGAGAGGAGATGGCTTCAAGGGGACTGAGCAGCAGCCCCTTAGTGCTGTACAGGAAGGTTGCCTGAGGGAAAGACAACAGTCATAATGGGAAACAAAGGAAGTTCCAGCTGGATAAAAGAAGAGTTACTGTGAAGATAGTCAACCGCTGAAGCAGGGTACCCAGTGATGTCTTATAATCTTTGCCCTCAGGGGTTTTTAAGACCTGACTAGAAAATGCCATCAGCAACTGGGACTGAATTCAGTGTTGACTCTGCTTTGAGCTTTAGGTTGGTTCCTGACACCCTTTCTGATCTGAGTTATTTCTATGAAAGGGATTGCTTGCATTTATGTAAATTCATGTGTGTCCTAGGTGTTAACTTTATGGTGAGCTGATTCAGTCTGTTGACTATAAAGAACACTTAGACAGTCCATGCATCTGTAGGTGTCTTCATGTAAGTTTCTTAATCTTAAACTGAGTCTTTATCTCTAAAAGTAGTATAACTCTGGGGAATTTGGACTCCCTCCTTTAAAGGAGAGAATCAGACAGCCCTGAAGAGCTTTTGACTCGGTTTTCTTAGCAAACTATTTTAGGATTAGATGAATCACTTCTAGTGCCATTTATTTTCTATCCCAAAAGCCTATATTTAAAAAAGGAAAGTCGTGTTGAGATTTCAACTTTTCACTTATCGGTATGAAAATCTGTGATCCTTAAAAGTGCTAAGCATTCCACAATTGCTTCAAAATATTTATATCTAAAAATCAAGTCCTCATTGTGTTCAACTCAAATTAATTCTTATTATGGAAAATTTGTGATAGAATCTGAACTCTTCCTATGCTCCTCAGTGTCTGAACTGAAACGCTACCTACTGATTAACTTCCAAACACTCACTCGGGTATGGACCTCTTCTGGAGAAAGTTGTTCTACTCCAAAGACATAGCCTCTATACTTAAAAATAATTTCATGTTTCAGAATTTTTGGAAAGAAAATAAACACTGTCGTATAATCTGGAAACATAAAATAATTTGTCATTTTCCTGTTTCATGTAGGAGAGGAAGACTTGGGCTGAGTTACTTGTTACTTGTTGAGGGTGAAAAAAATTAATGGTTTAGCACAGCAATTTGTGACACCTAATTACTTGCTTCACTACACTACTTTGATTTGCTGAGCAATTATCTCAATTAGGGCTAGCTGCAGAGTTAGGGCCAAGTACCAAGTCAAGCTGAATCTCATACTATGCTAGTGCTTACATCAGATAGTACACTATAAAATAAAGATGTTAAGTTCTGTTAGTTGCCGATTTCTTTGTTTTAGAAGATGAGGTATTTAACAGCAGAAATCATCCCAATACACTGAAGGACAGAGGAAAGATTTATGATGGCAGGTAAAATAGTAGTTCTGGTGTCATATCTTGAGATCCTTCTTTCAATCTCTACCACGTCTAGTACACAGTACTGTCATCTGGGAGTTGATCTATGTGATTGTGCACAGTCTGAGTCATCTGGGAGTTGATATTCCAAGCCAGTAAGTGCCTCCAATATCAGATAACTTTACCAGAAGATAGTTATCCTCAAAATTTGATAAAATCAAGACTGTGTCTTTGAACTTCAATACTCATTTGAGGTATAAAAATGCCAACTCAACAGCAAAAATTCTTAATGGTTCTAAACATGCTGCAAAACTTTGTGAATATGTGTGTGTTCAAGGTGTATATTTTAACATATTATAGTTGTATCTCTACTCTACTTGGTGGCTAATGGAAAGTAGCTTTGGAGCTACTTAGTCAAATGTGAAAAGATTAAGGTTATTTTGTGTTAAATAACTAAATGAGTTTTTGTTCATATGGAACATAGACTTCTATTTTTCCTGTTTTTACTAGTTACATTTTAGCTATTCAGAAGCAATGGTTTCTTTTTTTGACTTGATAAATGTGAAGTATTGTTAAAGAGCTCCTTTCTATTAAGTATGTAGAAGATACATGGACTTCATTTGCTGTTACGTACTTTGCTCTTGTACATCATTCCACTCCTGCAGCAACATAAAATCCTGTTTAAAGGTATTTTTGTTGAAATAATAAGCATCTGTGGCATGATCCAACTTGTATTGAAAGCAATTTCGGTGCTGTTGGTACTCAATATCACTTTGTCTTGCTTTGCTTAAAATATTACCAGTTTGTTTATCATAATTAACATATCTTTTTGATAATACACATTGAAACTGTTTGCATACTAGAAGTTTTTCATATATAAATTAACTTGTTTTGTAGGTTGTTGTGGGAAAATAATTGCAGCTGATGAGAACCTGCTCTTAATTTACAGGCCTTCTTTTGTCAGCTGGGATGGGTTGGTTTAAGTGTTTGTTTACATTGATTCAGACTCTGGAGAGAGTCACAGTTTCTGTCACTCATTGATTTTTTTCTTTGTGTATTCTTTTCCAGTTTAGCTTCCTGAAGTACGTTCTTTTAAAAGTCAATCTTCAAGCTCATTTCTACTCTGTAAAAACAAAACAAAACAAAAAACCACCCCCAAATAGTGATAAACAACCCCCTTCAGTTTCCTGCTTGTGAAAGGGATGCAGTCTGAGAGATAGAAGACAGCTGCCCTGTGAGATTTTTCTACTGACTGGACAGCTGAAAAACCTATATGCCCCAAGCAGGCTCAGCAAAGGCTACCTGCTTTTTTTATGTGTAGACAAACAGCTGAGGAGCACAGAAGCTAGTGGTACTGTAGGAGAAAGTGACCAAGGACCAGCTGAAGGAGCTTGGGAGTACTGTTGGCAGGGGCAAGAGCAATGAGGTAGTAGAATACTAAAGGACACTCAACCAAATACTTTAGGAAAACAAATTTTTTCAAAACATTTTTTTTCTCACTACTCTGGTAAAATGTGTGTCAAAGATAACATTTGTTCTATGAATTCCTTTAAAAAAAACATGCAAGTTCTTCCAAACTTGATTTCAGCATAAAATTGTATATAGTAAAATATTGAAAAATAAAATGTCACATAAAAATTTAATTATAAAATTAATTTAGAATTGTAAAATATTTATTTATAACTGAAAACATCTAGCTAATTAAATTCTGTACCCTGCTACAATATTTTACTCTCTTCCTGTGATCCTTCCCGTGTACAGTGCTATGAGACCATTCAGGCTGCATCTGAACTAGTAAATAGAGCATGCTAGGGACAATTTTCTGTCCCAGAACTTGACTGTCATGGTGCTGCTTGACTTGCATGCTCACGACTAAACTCTTCCTTATCCCCTAAAACTTGAGCAGTTATTTCCATAGCCATTGTTAAGAATACTGCCCAGTCTAGGCCAAAATTATTTTAGTAATCAGGTCTCAATTTAATGGTATTGATAATATACCAAAGCCAGCATATAGCTTTGCCCGGCCTTGTTTAGTCTTGTGTAACACAGATCTGAATGTGAGAGCTGGAGTAGCTGTTTATGTTAGGAGAAGAGAATATTACCTCTTCACATGCAGTCCATCGTGCATTCTATATATTTCCAATTGTAATTCCTCTGTCCTAGTAATAAACATCCTAACAGAAACTTCCTACCCAATGCCAGTAAAATTTTTGATGCACTAAATCTGTAGGGACTAAAGGATATCATCTGTGCAGCACTTCTCCCGTTGCCTGTAAATGAGAATATGGGCTACATTTCACAACAAGATTGAAATATGCTAAACGCCGTGTTCATCCAGAATCTGAGTTTGAGATCAGAAGATGTAGCAAGTCTGAGTTTCATCTGAAGCTATCAAACCTTTGCCATAGCTGTGACAGAGCACTGTATCCCAAAAGTCCTCCAAAGTTCAAGAGACACCTCAAGACATCCTAAATACATTGCTCAGGTCTCTCCAGGCCATCTAGAGCTGGATTTTTATTGATACTCAATTTTTATAGGAGGCTTGAAAATTCATCTCAAGCTTCTAAAATAATTCTATGGTGTTAAATAACCAATTCTGAACTAAAAGTGCTGTTCAAAATTGATTTTTTTTTAAACTGAAGTTATTGACAAAATGGTAAAGAAAATACAGCAGTCCAAAAAACACAGCAGATCCAGAACTGTTGCTATTTCAGAACTTTTCTGTTTCTAGATTAACCTGCATTATTTTATGATCAGGTTCAGAGTAAGTGTAATAGCAATAGATAAGTTTCTCAAAAGAGTCTATAATTTACACCTTCCACATTCCATGTAAATTCAGCAGTGTGGCATAAGCCTAATGCTGTCTACAATACTGTAAAAACTTGATCAGCTAGTTTCAAAGGGAGTGAAGTGTGTAAGAAAATTCAAAAGGAGCAGGGGGAGGGAAAAGAAAATTCTGTTAGGTAAGACCACTGTGGGATATAGCATGGCACATCTCCAGTGACATACAGAGCAAATAAGACTACTAATCGATGCCTAACAAAAATACCTCTGCTGGAAGCTAATTAACATCACAAAATATCTGCAACAAATTAATTTTAATGAACGTGTATCTGGATGCATATACAGCGACTAATGAAAGAAACCCTCTGAAACTTTATCCTGTTTGCTCCATAAGCAGCAGCAGTAAAAGAATACATGTAGATCATGGTAATTGATCAGCAATGTGTGTGAGTAGGTTTCAGGCTGAGGAAGCCTTAGTCGGTTAACACAGAGAATACTTTGCCACAAGTGGAGGAGCATTTAGCATTGTTGGTGTGAATGAATTGAGCACTATTCGTGCATCTAGAAAGTGGGATGATAAAGCATCTTTGTTCTGTGCCAGTAACCAGGAGATCCAAGCAGTTTCAAAGAGACGGGAAGGAACTGGAACTTTGGTTATCCTGTCTGAATGTGAAAAGGCTGAGAGATGACTTCAGGAGTTTTGAAATGCAGTCCTATGACATGGATGCAGTATAAATGCACATCTTTTAGGGCGGGTAAGAGGTTATAAAGACACCATTATAGATTACTAGTCTGCCTGTACTGAAACCATACGAGAATCTGAGCTGTTCCTGCTCACAAGGTGCTCTGTAAATTATTATGCACCAGCTGGCAATGTGCCACATGCAAATGGATGGGGATCAGCAAAAGGATATTTCCAGAGTTTTATTCTGGGAACTGCTGCATCACTCAGAGCAGTGGAAGGGTGCTCCTTTTTAACAGTGATCATACACAATCCCTTCTATATTATTATATAAAGCCTATGTTGCTCCCAGTTAATGTGCTTAGGTGCTTTTTGGATCTCTATTCAAACACTCTGTATAGACAATATTATTAGTCCTACTCCCAGAGACTTCTCATATGGAAATTACTGTTAATACTAGAGAAAGGATTATTCCTTCAATAAAGGATTGACCATGGAATATCTCATGCCTTCTAACCATGCTACTGGAGACACAACAGTAAAAGTACATAACTTCGCTTTTTGTAATAGAAAACTGCTATGGTATGGTTGAACAGAATCTGATCATCACATTTTCAGCAAAATATAACAAAATAGTCTGTGGGCAAGGAGCTTTGCAATTCATGAGGGAGAAAGTTTTATACAAACAAATGTCTCATCCCTGGCTTATGCTTTGCATTTTGTTTAAAGTGTGATACTACTAACAAAAATAACTCTAAAAATAATGCTTTCTTGTTAAGAGATCTATTTTTTCACTATATGTACATTACCAGCTTATTTCAGTAACAAAACCACTTTTTATTGCATTTTAGTTAAGAGAGTAGAATAAATAGTACTTAGTGAGCTCAGCTCTGTTTCTTCACATGCAGTGTCAGCAGAATGTTAACCAATTTCAAATTGTAGCCCCAGCCAGCAAATACACTGAAGGTTGATTGTATTCTTTACTGTCTCAGAAGGGATAGTTTCACTCATGGAAATTCATTGTTGATGCTCATGTGAAATAGAATCCACGTTATCTTAGAAATCATAAGCAGAAATTTGAAACGCTATCAGATTTTCCTTGTGATGTTTAACCTGACTTTTCCCTGCCTGTCTTGCACGCAGAGTGACTTGAAATTAGTATAAACTGGAGTGTAGAAATTGTGAGCCCCTCCTAAGATTGAAGAAGATGGGGGGGGGAGGCAAACATGAAGGAAAAATGAGCAAAACTCTCTTAGTCAAAAATAAACACTGAAGAATGTTCAGGTATGTAACATTTTTTATACACTGATTTGCTGCTAAACTAAATACAGCACTGGCTTGTCAAATTCTTTGCTACCATATGATGTTACATTTTAAGAAGATTGGCAAATTTACAGCTCCTCTTTTTAGCTACAGGGTAATTCTGCACCTCCTACACTGAACTGGCACTGTACTGAAGTAGTTTCTGTTCCTGAGCTTCACTTATTTTCACGTCGTGTTTGAGAGTGACATTAGGCAGTAGTCTTATTACTGGGGAGGGAAGGAGGGAGGAGTTCTTTTTCCAGGAGTGCTTGTTCAGGTACTGCGTGTTTAAAAGTTTATACACAATTAGGAAGAGAACATTTATAAAGAATCTCTTGATGAAATTCTGAATATAGATAGTACTTAAACAAGTACCTGAATGATTTATGTTTATCTTCTGTTACTTTCATTCCTTACTTTTAGTGTTGTAATTCTGAACATTGGATGTATTAGCTGTAAGTACAGAGTGATGTATAAACAACACTGTAGAAAACTTTGTAAGACAAGAGGAAAGCTTAGCTTTAACTGAAAGTGAAGTCTAGTCTTATACAAAATGGAGAAGAAACAGTAACTGGATGTTGATCTCACTATGGTAATTTCTGGTGCCTCAGTTTCTTTACATACAATGTGGTGTAATGGCTCATACCTTCTGCATAATGTCTTGATTAATTAAAAATACAAACAAAGCTTTAGATATATTGGAGTAGATACTTTAAAGATAAAAATCTAAGAATATAAATAAAAACTGGTTTCTAAAAATTTAATGGATTTTAATAATTAAAATTTTTGTGTTTGAATTGAAAGAAAAAGGAATTTGAAGATAATATTTTCCTAAGAAATGTACACATGATGTTGTAACCTGTGTTAACAGGAGTGGTGGCAGTAAGTAGATAGCTGAAAGGAAGGAAGTATTGTGGCAGGACTTCAGTTTATTATACAGACTGGCCAGCTTCTAGCCTTTCTTGGTCATAAAGTGACTAAATGTTTTGTCAGTGAGTTGCATGCAGATATCTATTACAAGGTAAAGTTATATGCTAGAAGAAAGGGAAGTCTGGTTGGAGTATTTATTGATGTACTTTCCTAACCCTATGGCTACAGTTCTGTGAAATGCATATATTTAGTTTGACAAAGAAAGTAACTTCATGTAATGGCCTGAGTCTAGTATTTTACCATGTATATGAAATAGTGGCTGTTTTTTTGTGTGTTTGTTTAAACAGTGTTTTACCTTTAGTGAAGTGTTTGTGTATAGCTGGTGTTGTATAGATAAATAATATGACTAAATAAACTGTTGAAGACACCAGTAATTGACTCTCCTAAATAATCTACATTTTCTGAAAATTTACCACTTATGTGCAGTATGAAGCTTTTTATCTTTTCATCACTTATCCAGGAGTGATTTCTGTATTTGCTTTGCCTTTTGTTCCTGCAGAAAAACAAAGGTAGCAGACCTTAGGGTCTTGAAATAGTCAAATGAGCTTATTTCTACCTTAAGAAAAAACCCTTAAACGTACTGCACAGTGCTTCCATGAAGTACCCATTTGTTATCGTTTAATTTTATCTTATTTAATTTTCTTATGCACAATAGTGATTCATGAACACAGCAGAGATTACTTTTCTTAAAATACTGTGTGATATATCCTAGTTTAATGAAAGTTTTCATTTTTAATTAAATTAGAGGAAAAGGCTCGAATCCCTTTTCCTTTTCCTCAGGGGAGATAACATTGTGCCATGTTATTAGCAAGTTTCCCGGGGGTGCTTTTTTGCTCTGATGAATTTGTCATAGTCAAGAAACACTGAAGCTGGTGGCTTGCCAAAAGGTGTGCATTTTAGATTTATGTTACAACCTCTGTATGTTAAAATTTAAGTGTACTGATAAACCACCGAGAAGGACACGTTTCTGTTTTAGATTTAGCTAGATGTTTCTGTTCTCTGATACCTATTGCATAAATCTAACAAACGTTATCTTAGAGAAAACTGGTAAGGGAACAATATTGAGGCAGAGATAAGAGGGGAAGGGACCATAAAAGTAGTCTTCAAATACATAAGTCAGTTACTAAAAAGAATTAAGTGTACTGTTCTCACAGTGAAGAAGAGATTCAGTTATGGACTCAAACTGCATCACAAAAGTTTTGGGTTAGTGTTCAGAAAAAACCTTTCTAACAATAAGGATAAAGCAGCTCTGGAACGAATTGCATGAGGTAACTGTGGATTATTCATCTTGGTGGAACACAAATCAAATTAGTTATCCATCAGAAATTGCTTTGTTGTGGCTGATTCTGCCTTGGAAAAACATCCTTGAAGATGTATTTTTCTGAGTTTATGAAGAAATCTTTAATGAAAAAGTCTCTTAATAAAAACCCTCGATGCTGAAAACTTGTGCAACAGTTTGTACCCTCACAGATGTTTAAAATGGGATTGAAAGCGGATAGATATTTCTGGATATTAACTGTGACTCTCAGTATGGGTGTAAGTAACCTAGTAATTGTTTTAGGGTTACAGTTTGGTTGGGTTTTTGAAGAAAGCTATTTCAGCTATACCCTTTGAATAAAGACTGGTGAAAGAGTACTTAGTATAATTTTTCAACTGATAGGAGTATTCACTTATTCTTTCACACAAGTATGTAACTGCTAAAAAGCAAAGACTTTTTTTCCTCCCTCATTTTGTTGGTTTAGATTCTAAAGTATGTACACTTCTTCTAAGGAGCAAATATTTTTGTTCAGGAAATTCATTGATGTATGATCTAACTAATTCCATTCTTCTCAAGGAATAAATACCTTTAATACAAGACAATGCATGCATTGTTATTCACTTGGTTTCTTGGAAGTGCAGGGTGGTGCTATTGCCCACTTATGCACGTTAAAACTAGGCAACATAAAATCTGAAGTTTTGTATAAACTTTTATGAGGTTATTAAGCCACTTGAGTTAGAGAACAGTGGCAGAGG
This sequence comes from Pluvialis apricaria, assembly GCA_017639485.1. NCBI lineage: Eukaryota > Metazoa > Chordata > Aves > Charadriiformes > Charadriidae > Pluvialis > Pluvialis apricaria. Next base: position 104,764,989 of record CM030009.1, read on the forward strand.
AATCTGGACTTCCTCCTCAACCATTTCCTTCAGTTCACAATTTGATCAGCTCTAGGAAATTACCTCCATCTGAAAAATGTAACATTTTCTGTACAGCATCACTTCTGATATCTCTACATGGTAGAAAATGGGGACAGAAAAAACAGCAGTCAGCCCCGTTCTTTGTACAGTGATGAGAAATGGTCATAACAAGGCTACTGTCTAATTGTTGTGGTGCATATCAAGACCTATATGGTAAGGGACATCTTTATGGTGACTGGCGTTTGGGGAAGTCCCATGTAGAATCTTAAAAGCTAAGCAAAACTGGCAATACCAGGGCAAGTGAAAGCTGTCACAGACTGTTGGGAGGGAATGCAAGTTTGAAATTAAATTTTAAACTATTGATTAGATACTTATGACTGAACCAATGAACTTGAAGGAAAAAGATCTGTCATGACTGATTGCCTTTTCAAATCATGCACTCAAAATTCAACAAGCAAAAGAACAAAGACAATGTTAAGATGCATGAGAAAGATGTAGAAAAAATAATACTAAAAAGTTATAGTTCTAGTATAAGCAAATTGTCTGCCCCTCTCAAAAAGAAGTTAAAAAAAAAAGTGCAACAAAGATTTGAAGCATGAAAGATCTTCCATGTAAAGAGACAGCATGATTAGAATATATTAATTTAAAAAAAGGTTGAAATAGAAGGGAGGAAGATCCTTATCCTTCCTCATACTGCAATGTAGGACAGATAATGTAAAGGAAAAGATATAATGAAGCCAAAAGCTTTAAATAATTTGTTACAAAATATATTTCAGTCTGTGCCACTTTGACAAGGTATCATCGCCTAGGGCTAGCTATCTGTGTACAAAGTAAGAATATTCAGGATTTCTAAGACAGAAATAAAAGCTTTTAAAAATGCATAGCTCTATTAATACTTTTTTTTTGACCAAATTATTAGTAATTGCAAGGCATCTGGCAACTGAACTCATCAGAAAACAAAACAACATACCTGATTAATCCTAGTGATATTTTGGAAACTAGAGGCAAAGGCTGTCTCTGCTCTTCTAAAATGAAAATGCTGGGGTTCAGAACCAAGTAGGCAAACTATTATCTGTAGCTTTGAATCATTGGAGCTGCCCTGGCTGTCTAGACTGGGTCTTAAATACTAGAGTGTAATGCGGGAATTAGCTCATTCCCAGCACTGTTGCAACAGATGTTGCCAGAAGCCATCTCCTCCTGGAGGATGAGGAAGAGTACAATGGACATGGTCAGATCATGCTGGTCAAACTCAGAAAACGGGCTATAGAGCTGCTAAGCTTACTAACTGAAGTTGTAGCCACAATGATTATTTCTTTAAAATCTAAAATAGGGGTGCGTGTGTGAGGGCTGAATTTTGTCAATCCCATCTATAGAGAAACAACAAGGACGTATTTCTCAATTTCTGTTGTTAGGAGTAGAAGAGGTCTAAATTACTATGATTTGGTTTAAAGGTTTTGCAAAACAATAGGTGTTTTATGTAAGCACCCCCTTCAAAAAGCTGTATGTGAGAAAATTATTTTCTCTATCTTTTGTGACTAATTTTCTATTAAAACCCATGTCTCTTGAAGTTGAATCTCTAGTGAATATTTTTTTAATAAAGCTTACTAGCTTTCCAATCAGAGATGTCAGAATGTTTGTATGCTTTTGTGTGTTAGGAAAAAGGGAGGAGATGATGTCTCAGAAAAAAAAAAATAGAATATTGAATTTTTTATTTGTATCCTTATTAAATGTCTTGATTCAAAACCTAGACTTGAAACTGTATTATTCTGGGAAATCACCTGCCACATGAAATATCTGGAAATAAGGTGGGTTTTTTTAATTTCTGTTCCAGTGCAGAACAAAAATACATTTCAGGGATATAAAACTTTATAAAATAGGGCAAAATTATCTTTTTTCTTCTGGACTATAGCAATTATAATGACTGGTTTCCATTACTCTAAAAACACAGATCCTAAATTGTATTTCCTTACCCCTGTTTCTACAAGTGAAAACTTGCTTAAGGATAAAATACAATATTGAATGAACAGCAAAATAAATACATTTTTATTTATTTTAAATGTATAGGCATAGAACAAGGCACAGAAGGGAAAAAAAACCCACAGCCCAATTTCTATCTTTTTGAAAATACTATTGTTACAAATAATATTAGCAGAAACTGATTGTACTGAATTCTACAGTTCTGATAGTAGCTCAAGTACTGGCACGAAAGTGTATACCAGAGAGATTTAACTCAATGTGGACCAGGTTCGGCCTTGGTATACAACAGAACTCTATAGTGTACATGAGCAAACAAACCAGTGAGCAAAGAATTACAGCATTCACTTCTAGAGCAATCATTAATCCAATGTTCTTCACCAAGTGTTAGGGCAGCACATTTTTAGCAAAATTACGCGTGTGACAGAAGGAAACGTCAGTGGTAACAAACAGTGAGTCACTCTGGTTCTGTGAGGTTGATGGTCAGCTGACCAGTTACACGGGAGCAGAATTTGCTGGAGGAGACAATGGGAAAAAAGTGAACAAATAGGTGGTGTGAAATAAGTTCATAGTAGGTTACTTATAGATTGGCTATTTTCCCCTGAATTCATGAATGATATTTGGAGAGCTATGTTGTCTTTTTGCTCTGTAGGGAGTTTCTGCTTTCCTGTGTACTAGAAAAAAAAAAAGGGTTTTTTTTTGTGGTTAATTCCTGGTAAACTTCAGCTGATGAAAGGGCCATGGAACAACTGCAGTGGACAAAGCTAGCGTACTCATAAATGTGTAGAGAAATTGTATGTGTAAAAAAGTATTTCAGTGAACAATATGATTATTTCCACAAACACCTTGGTGTTGGCTATGCATCTATAAATTATCTCCATTAATGTAACATTATCATTGTCTGTGAATAACACAAAACCGCATAACACATCAAAAAAGAAATCAAATGAGTATCATATGACTCCTTCCATTCACTTACTGCAGCTGTGATTAATCTCCAGTGTCTAGAAGACGATATAGGAACGTCTCCATAGTGCTGTAGTGTACAGTGCAGAAATCTCCAATCTGGTGGTGGACTCAGCCAGGAAACCCTGCTTGGGCCCAGAGGTTTTTGAACATCTCTCAGCCTGACCCGACAAACTCTGCTCAGAAAGTGCTGACAAAGTACTGGGGAAAGAGAGGGATCAAAAGAGCACATCAAACTAAACTGTAATATTGCTCTCAAACCTAAGCTGATTTATTTAGAGCTAGCTTTGATGTGTTTGCACTCATAGTGTAAGTAAAGCTCCAGAAAGTTTTCAAACATTAGCAACTAGAAAACTCATCATGTATCATACCCATTTTTTAGTGTTTAAAGGAGTCCTAGGTAATGGATGTTTATTGACTGTTATGAAGTCACAACACAGATTGGTTATAAAGCTGGTAAAGAAAACAAGTCTTCCATGGAAAATCTCAATAGTCTTTACTAAAATAATGTTAATTCTATATGGGAGCAAAACTGGCTCTTTCAAATGAAAACTGAGCATTTGTAAATCTCATTGGGGGGATAGAGTAAATGACAAACTAAAAGCTCATTTAGTTTTTAAATAATACACAGCCGCTTATATACAATACACGGAGTCTCAGGTGCAGTTCATACTATTCCATGGAACTAGTGTTAGCTGTAAACTAATAAAGCAGTCTTGCAGAATGAAGGACAAAATGAGGGAGAAAAAAAACCACCCAAGCCTTAGCAGTCAGCAACAGATCTTCAAAATGAAGGGAGGCTGAGTTGCATGTGCGTGCTCTCTACTTAATGCTTTGTACCGAAGTGACACCAAATGCTGCAATCTGATTAATTTAAATGCAAGCATGAACATCCTAAAGTTGGTAGCTCAAGTAGATGTAGCACTTCCTTAGCATTTTAATTATTTATTTCATGGTTTAGGATTGTACTTGCCAAAACTACTAATTTTTAGATTTCATTAACTGTAGGTTTCTTTGAGAATTTTAAACAATGTAGTTCGGACAGGCCAGTAGGCAATAATGGAAGAAAGTGTCTTGCAGAGAGGTGACTGAAGTAACGCTATGAAGATACTAAGTTACTAATGAATACAATGAATAGTAACTTAGATACTTGGGAGGAAAAAAAAGCAATACATCATTGTATCAAGCTGATGAAACTCCCTAATATGTCACATTATGAGCATTGCCTAGAAACAGCTTGCTGAACATGCCCTTTTTCCTGGCAGTGTTACTGAAAACCAAATGAGCCGTAATTAAAGCTGGGTCACAAAGGAGAGAAACACTGGTTTTAATCATTATGTCATTTATATTTGTGCGAATTAGTAAATTAAATGCTATTGTGTGAAGAGCAAAAGTAAAACCTTTTCAGTGCAGCCTAAATCTGATAAACATTTCCCTTTAATTGTTTTGTGTGAACTACAGACATATAATCGATCAAGTAAGTGCTCTGCTGAAAACAAACAAAAAATCTTAGTAACTCTTTTTGTAAATTGTATATCTTTACTGTGCTACCGTAGTGTTGACATTCCTTAGATTCTTTGCCGATGTGTGGGAGGAAAAAAAAGTTCATTTACCAGTACTTTATTGCTATTTTGTTATTAAGATTGCTGTTACCAACAAGAAGTTCCAAACTGCAGGAGAAGTTATATATTACTTTCAACAAGATGCCTTTATAAGAACAATAGATGGCTATTAACAACATCTTTATGCTGATATGCCACACATGAACCCTACCAACATCTTTGCTTTTTTTCTCCTGGCAGCACAGAGTGCTCAGTTACATGTTTAGATTACTTAAAAGAAAAAAATGCTGTAACCTAAGTTTACTTACATAGTCTTTCAGACTGTGGAGTACAAGTACTACACAGTGTTCCCCAGAGTCTTGGTCCACTAATCTTCCAAACTGACTGATCTTTAGAAAGTTTGTCCATGGAAACTAGGGTTGAGGTGATGAATGCATACATTCAGTTCTCAAGGATGTGTATTTAGACCCAAGAGCTGTGAAAAACCTCCAGATGCTCAGAACATTGGTAAAAATAGGGACAGATGCCAACTCATCAAGGCATGTATCTACATCTGAGCAGATGTGATCCACCTGGAATTAAGGTCCTTGTTTAATCAAGAGCTTGTTTCAACTCTCTTGAATAAAACTCTCCAGAGTTATGCATTGGTTGTTATTTGTAGGAAAAACGAACCCCAAACCTACTCATTTTGACAATTTGACAGAATGGTCAGTACTTCTTGGCTTTTACTCAGCAGTTTGTAAATAATCCCGGAGATCAGACAGGTACATAGAGAACTAGTGTCAGATACAGATATTTTCTTTATTGCTAGCAAGTAATTTTACTCAGAGATTCTTGGTGCTAATAATGAAATTAAATTTGACCAGTGTAGCTGATGGAAAATTGCCTAATGATCCCTTTCAATCACCTGTTCTTCCAGCAAGTCTGCATCACTTTTGTATTTCAGAGTTGTGTCTGTGTTTGGTATGTGTGCACTGAGCAGGTCGACCATGCAACCCTTGTCCTGAGTGTTGGGGGAGATGTGGGAGTGTGCTGTCTCACCTAAGCAGGCTGCAAGGAAACCCAGGCACATAAGCATGAAGAATTCACCACAGTGTATCCTTCAGACTGGAAAACAATGTGACCAGGCCGGAATAACAAGAACATACCTCCACATATGGCTTAGCATAGTCATGCCTTATTCTTGGAAGAAAGAAACCATAGGATGAAAGGCAACCTGGATGGGCAGAGCTGTAGGAAGAAAAAGCATAAACAGTGTATGGACCAATAACCATTAACTGTTTGGGGGGAGGTACAGGATTGGGGGTTGGAACACTTTTGTAACCTGGAGGACAATCATACAGTATATCTACTTTCACTCCATGACTCAGGAAATTACTTATTCCCTTGTATTCTTCTTACAGTGTACAGCACTACACTTTTTTGTGTACTTTGATCAAAATTAATATTTTACTTCAAAGTTATGGAATTAGAGGATTGGGGGAAAAAGAAAAGAAAATATATTGCTTCCAGAAACAGTTTAGAATCTGCTGATGTTAAAAGTTTTCAGCAAATTTAAAACTCGAAAAACCACTTGTCACACCATTTAGTAGTTCTAGTCCATAACTTTATAGGATACTTCCTTATTGATGTTTGCTTATACTTTGATCTGTTTTCTGTAGTCTAGCAAAAGTTCTTTGTAACAAGAAGTCCTTTTAGGACATGTGAAACTAGCCAATCATTTTCAGTGTCACTTGTCTTGATATTCATGTCATTTTTTTTTCTTTAAGGTTATAAATGATGTAATTTCTAGTTATTTGTCACTTCGGATGCTGCAAATCTTATCCTTGTCTTTGGCAACAGATAGTTAAACTGCGGTCTTGAATAGAGTTTAACTTTCAAACATTCCATTCAGTTTCATACATGTATTGCTTACTGCTTTTTGTGGGTACAATTCATTTCAACACAAAAAGCTAATACTGAGTTTGTGCTAACTGACTCTATGAACCTTATAATAATAAATCTCTTGCAGAAAACACAGTTTAGTAGGTGGATTGGTATCTGTTGGTATCTATCACCTTTGATACTGAATGTGGAACAAATGTGCTATCCTATGTCATCTTCAAAGATGCAGCCTTAGTACTGAAGTGGTAAATGTCTAAGAAAAACCTCTGCATCCACAAGTAGCTGACTATATATAGTTTGGGGTAAAAGCCAATCTTAGCTGTCATTTCTACTTTACCTATGAGAAACCCAGTAAAATTCACTTAAAACTGATACAAATACAGTCCTTAAACCATAACATGAGTATTGAATTAAAATATGAAGATTTTAATAAAAGTACACTGAATATCTTCATGAGTGAACCTATCATAAATTACAAATTACTTGTTTTTATTTTCAAGGATTTAATGAGTTCATTTGCTAAACCTGTATGTGAGAAGTGAAAGACAAGCATACAAATGTTTAGTATGTGAAATGCTGTATAGAAAGTCCTTTTTGAGCTGTTAAGTAACTGAAATATGCTACTGTTGCATACAGATTTGCATATCCAGTGCACTTGAAGAGTTATAAATCTGTAAATGATAATACTAGCTGATGGAATCTGACTCAGAGAAGTCGTATCTTGTCTGTGATTCCACCCACAAAGTAATGAAATCTATAACTCATATCAACTTCTTCCAAAGGCACATAACAGTCCTTACGCTGATCTGCTAAAATATGTGAATCATGTTCTACTGAGATTTTACTGCTATATAGTATATCACAGACAATGATTGAAAGTAGACACTGACATGTTCTGGAGAAAATTACAATCAGAAGTGTTCTCTCTTGATATTTCATCAGCATGTATCTCTGTCCTCTGATACAGTCTAATGTACCATTCATTTTCCTCTATTTTCTAGTAACCTAATTTAAATACGAATCATACAAACACTTCTGTAAACTGTATAAAGTCATCAGTCTATCACACTGACCTGTCATAGTTATTTTGTGCCATTATTCTTAACCTAGTGGATTCTTCCAGATGGTATAAAACCAGTGTGGAGAGAAACACCGCTGAACTGCTAGGAAGTTGAAATGTTTTAAACACTGTTTTCATTCCACTGAACAAAGGTATTAAGTTAATATATAGAGAACACAAAATAGAGTAAAGCTCATTAAATTACACTTCTTTGAACAACCTTTTTGAACTGAAGTAGTCAGTAAGGGTTCTACAGAGAGATTATGGATGTGTTTCTGTGGATGACTGCAAACAGAAGACAGCTCATTATGCTTGTACTCAGAGCTCACCGGATGTGAACTATCTGTAGTTCAGAAGCTCTGTAGCTCTAATTGTGTGGCAAAAAGTGATTTTTAAAGAAGCCCTGTTTGGCCATCTCTATAAACATACAATTAGCTATTGATTCCTAAAGGAAGCATACCTCCAATCTAGGTGCTTTGAACTCCTAATATATTCCTCTTCCAAAAGGAGGTATCTAAATTATCTGATCTGTGCCTTACACAGTTCTGTAGGCTTGTTTATTTTTGCAAGTGCTGGCAGACACCGCTGTCATGATAACACAAAGGTTCCTGTCACCCAAGCTCTAGGATTTGGAATGAATGTTTCTCTGTCCAACCTTTCTTGCATAACGTAGTTGTTTTTGTCAGGATGTACCTACTGAAAGCAACACAAAGCATTTTGAGTAATGAGATGCCGTTTAAGTCAGCTTTAAATCCATTGATTAAAGCATAGTGGAAGATGGCCTCACACCTCTTATGAAATCTTTCATCAGAGACTGGAATAGAGGTTATAGCATTTCAGGTGCTATTTAAATGACCCTTACATAAGGTTCTTAGCCCTTCTTGCTGTGAAAGTGTTCAGGTTTTCACACTTGGGTATTTACTGACCCATAGAGAAGGGTGCACATAACTACCTCTGTGATAAACTGGATTAGGACACACATGTTAAGACTAAGTTTTGAGGTCCTCACAGTGGCTAGATGCTCATGTAATACAGAACAGAGAGACTTATAAATACAAGCAGTTGGGGTACTGTCCTGGAAGTTCAAATGCTTCATGTAATAGGACAAAAGAGGCATGTGGAGATGACGTGCGGAAATCAGACTCCACAACCACAAGGTTGTAAAGTAGGTATGTTTTTATTCAGCGCTGGGCAGCACGGGGGGGTCATCCCACCAAATTCGTGCGCGCCTAACGCAGCAGCTCAGTGTTACATATTCATAAGGTTTCGCAATATGCCTATACATATTAACTATCTATCCCGCTTCGTATGCAAATGAGCCATTTCCATGATCTCCTCCCTACCGAGCATGCACGGTTTCTTCTGGTGGTGGTCGTTGAGGGTCGAGAGGATGAAGGCAAACCCACTCTTCTTCATCACCGCAAGTGACTCTTTATTCCTGCGTAAGCTCAGTCTCTCTTTTATCAGACTCCACAACCGCAAGGTCTGTTCCAGCAGGTTTCTTTAGCAAGGCCGGCCATGACTGTTCTGTTCTTCTCTGCAACTCCCCTCTGCTATTTCCTGATTAAACGTCTTACACGATGGCCGAGGTTATAATTATAGATATGGGTTAAGCAATGCAATGGCTACAAGGTTATAGATATATGTTTTGCGTCAAGCATGTTCCCTCCTGCTATTAGCCCTTAAGTGTTAGTTCTCTCTATCAGAGATGCTCGTTTTGGTTTTGTTTTTTTTCCCTCCCATTATATAGCTGAGTGGCTTAGCCACTGAGTTACTGGGCTACATTTTGGCTTTTTGAAGCAGTTCTCTGAGAAAGGACTAGTTGGTGTAGGCACCTAATCCTAGACATGATTCATGGGTGTGAGTCCATGGAGGAGGGAGAAGATTCATTCCAGTCTTCTTTTTACAGAAATTTTTCTTAAGATTTCTGTCCACCAAGCTTAGGTAGCTTCATGCTTAGTATGCTAGCTTCTTCCCATACTTAGCTTGCTAATCTTTCTCATGCACTGTATAGGATATTTAGGTGTCTTAACATATGGCTGAAGATTACAATTGCCACAGGGTACCAGTGGCCTTGCAGTAATAAAACTAAGCCATTTTTTGAAGGTGGCTTTAAAATGAGTTTGAACCAGCTCTTGTTGAACAGTAATAATACGTACATTCAGTCCGAATTTCACAGTTCAGCTTCCAAATAAAAACCTGTTGAAAAATTATTCGTCTGCCTCATTATAACTAAATTTTGAATCCTGATGTTGGAACTGGCTCCTAAGTAGGTACTGATCGTCCCCAGCTTTTAATAAGTTATATCTACTAGGATATTATGCAGTATTATAGTGTGGCGTACTTTGCAAATGTAATGAAGTCAACCTGAGACCTCACTACAACATTGCTCTTAAATCTGTGTTGACAAATGCGTAGACTTTAAGAGTGTTTTGTGAGTTATAAATATGTGGATTAGCAAAGTGCCCATTTTATACAGTGAGGAAATTCTGACAACATAATGAACCACAAAGCCTCACTAATGCAATATGTATTATGGTCCTGGTCACAGTTTAGCAGTTTTTTTGTTTAATGGATTAGGCCATATTGTGTACATACTTCAACCCACTCAGTTTTTCTTCAGGTGTTTTAGTAGAAATTTACACTGCCTTATTTCTGTCTTGTTTTTTATTCCTTTTTTTTCTTACTCTTTTTTTAAATTCCTTTTAAAATCCCAATTTAGTATATTTTTTCTTGGTTATCTGTGGTTGTTACTTGGAGATGGGAAAATTTTTGACTGCATGTTTGCTCGTGAAATTTCTTTTACATAAAAGGCAAATCTTGTAGTATTAATGTTGATATTAAGGATGTGATGAATATTTTCTATACTACAAATAAGATAACTAAAATATTGAGTAAAGGTTAAATCTTATAGGCAAATCTTACAGTAAGTTTGAAGCATGGAGGAACAAAGGTCATGTTGCAATAGTCTTATGATGCCACATGTAAAATATTCTATCACTACCTTAGTGCAAGTATTGCTCTTGCAAGAGATTCTTCCAGGATCACTGCCACTGATATTCTTCTTTATCCCAACGTTTATTTATCATGTTTTTAATTTAACTCCCAGTGCTTTAATTTTATCATAACAATATCTATATGAAAATTACTAAATCAGTACTGAGTGCAAGTCTTCCAACGCTCCCACTTACGACTGACCTCACTTCACAGAATAGTTTACCGGCTAAACAAAAGTAACTATACACTACAGTTCCTAAAGCATCAAATGTAATTCAGCCACGTCATTCTTGGATGATAGTCATCTATTCCCCATTAATATCTTACTTCCTCATTAATGCTCTGTGAAGCTGAAGAGAAGAAGACACGATTTTTCTTCAACTGAAGTCACATACTTCCCACTCTTCAGGAATCCTGAATCTAAAAGATATATTTATAGTTGTGTAATTTTGAAGATTCGCTTTTCTTCAAATGTAATTCAAATGTGAATGACAGAAGATTTTTTTCTTGTCAGTGTATCATTAATGCAGATGACCTGCTGTTGACATTCTAGAGTAAAAAAAGTCACCATTGATCTGATCTTGCATTTCTGCTTGCCATGATTAGCACTTGACCTCAGACAAAACTCTGGATTATTATATTTATTCTTTAACAGATCTGAAAGAGACATTAAATCTTATTTATTTCTAAAGCTTTGACAAAAAAATATGGGTTGTGTCACGGGATTTTTGAAGTTTACTTTGAACAGGAATTAAAGCTGCCATTAATCTCTATAACACTGAAACTTAAATTAGCTAATTCTGCCTGAAGAGATTGCTGGAAAGTAGATAGGACTAATACTGTGTGAGAGATTAGATTACACCCTGAATTTGTTTCTTTTAAGAAACACTGATGAGTTGTCAGAAGCATTCCAATAGCTCTAGAAGTTGTGGTGCTAGCAGTTATGCCTCATCCTTTTCAAGTCCAGTAAGTAAGTTGTAGAGGGCTGCTCTGCAGCCAGATCTGAATGGTGATACAAGTGCTTTCCATGTGTATAAAGAAACTAGAGAGAAAGCATTCCTATGTTTTCACAAGACAAATGAAGGCTAATGCAGAGATCATTTCATGTAAGCAATGCGCTCTTCTGTCTTGCATCATATTGAGAAATCAGCACTTGGCAGAAAATGTCACTCCCCAGTGTGACTCTTTTAATACTAAAACTTGTTTTTCTAAGTACATGGTAATGTTGTACGCCCAATAGGGGGTCATCTGAATTTGGCAGAACACAGATCAGACTTAGCTTTTGTTGTTAGTTTTGAACTAAAGAAGGAAAGGTGAGGAATTAGGAGCAAGTTGCTTATGGAAATGCTCTGTATTGTACAACTACATAGCTCTGTAAATTTGTAAAAAGTTCAGCCAATTTAAGATTTTCCCTCCAGATTAGCAGGGTGCGAATTGTCTTTCAAAGAGAATTATTCTATTGAAGCAATTGATGTCTTTATTGACTTTAGGGTATTACTCTGATGATCTCTTGTGCCAGATTCTTTTATTTCAGAAAAGTTTCAAATTCTAAGGAGGTAAATTACAATCTATACTTGGATACTAATTTTTATGTGGTTTTGTTTCTGAGAAAAACAGTAGAGAGGAAGGAGAATACAGCAGCAGATGTGACTTGTGATGTAAATCCTATTTTTGGCCATTTAATGAAGTAATCTATCAGAATAATAGCACAGTGACAGTCATGTATTTTGTGATCAAGTTAACTTACAAATGTCAATCACTTTTTTTCCTGTGCTGAATCATGTAAACAGAAAATGTGTGATAACAGTACCTGAGTCATCAATGTCTTAGTGTGAGTAACGTAAACCTTAAGAGCTTCTCTAACTTGAACATTCAGTCCTAGATATCATTATGGATTCCAGAGCTACATATCTTTAATGAAACATAAATTTTTCCTGAGGTCACCTAAGCAAAGAGTTTATCAAGTGGTTTGTATCACAAATAGGAAGTTGATTTTATAATATATCGTATGTTGGGAATCAAAGACATTGGGATTGTTAAGCCATTTCCACATCGACTGCCTAGCACCTATATCAAACTAAATTAGTCTACTGTAATTGCAGTGGTGATATGAGTAACATATGGGACTGCTATTTATATTATCCTTTGTGCTTACATCTGGTGAAGACAGGTGTAGGTGTAGAAAGGACTACCAGTCAGCCATCACCTTCTAGTTCTCAGTCTATACTCTGCATCTCATATAAAGAGAAGTAATCTTGCTGGTTGATCATCAAATACAACCTGTTTCAGAGAAAAACAAGTGGTTATTTCAGTGCACAGAAATTTAAGCCAACTGAACATGCACAAGTCCATGGGGTACATCTGAGGGTGCTAGACGAGCTGGCTGGTGTCATTGTGAGACTGCATTCTATCATGTTCAAAAGCTCATGGCAACTGCTGGAGGTTCCTGATAACTGAAAAAAGACAAAAAACACTTTCATTCTCAATGAGGGCACAAAGGAGGATCAAGGAAACTGTCAGCCTCATCTCAGTCCCTGGGAAGGTTGTGCAGTAATGCCTCCTGTGTATGAAGAACAAGATGGTGATTGGGAACAGCCAGCATAGTTATACTAAGGGTAAATCATGCCTGACCAACCCCATTGTTTTCTGTGGGGTGACTGGACAAGGGAAGAGCTGTGGATGTTCTATATCTTGACACTGCAAGGCCCTTGACAGTCTCACATAATGTTTTATTACCAAATTGGTAAGATATGGGCTAGATAGGTGAAAAGTAAGGTGAGTGGACAGCTGGCTGAACTGCTGGAGTGAATGAGGTGTGATCTGTGATGCAAAATCCAGCTGGTGCCCAGTAACCAGTAGTATTCCTAAGGGGTCAGTACTGGGACCAACACAATTAAATGTCTATTTTAATGATCTGGATGAAGGGATGGAGTGCACTCTTGGCAAGTTTGTGGACGATATCTAATTGACAGTGCTGGGGTAACAGCAGTTGATCTGGATAAGCTAGATAAATGGACTAACAAGAATGTAATGAAGTTCAATAAAAGCAAATGCAAAGTCTTGTATCAAGGATAGAACAACCCTATTCAACAGTGTAGTCTAGGAAGAAGCTCTGCAAAAGAAGGGTGGGAGCACTTGATGTACAAGAAGAGGCTGAGAAGGCTTGGTCTGTTGAGCTTTGAGAAGGCAAATGGAAGACCTTATTGCTTTCTACAACTACCCAGATGGAGCATACAGAGAAGATGGGACAAGACTAAACAGCAATAGGATGACAGACAACAGACGCAAGTTGAAATGTGGGAAATTCCAATTAGATAAAATGAAAAAAAAAATTGTTATGAGGGCAGTCAAATGCTGGAACAAGTTGCCCAAACAGGTTGTCCATCTTTGGCGATGTCCAAGACTGTATTGGACACAGCCCTGGGGAACCTCATGGTAGGTAGACCTACTTTTAGTAGGGAGTTGGACTGCATGACCTTCAGAGGTCCCTGCTAACCTAGATTATTCTATCACTCTATGATTATTTTTCCGTTTCATATTCACAGTCATTGAGTTTTCTGCCAGAACATAAATTTCTATTTTTTCTTTAGCTCATTCACAAGCAAGGACTTTTGAACAGTGAGATAGTTCTTCCTTCAGTTCTCAAAATGTTGACAGAAATGTAGTGGTTTTCCAAGGGCTGGTCTCAGTCCGTGTTGGGAGATACTGGCTGTGATAGTGATTTTAACACAAGATCAAACTATGCAGGTGCTTAATTTGAGACTATTTAGATTTGAGGCATAAAATGTTTATTCAAAAGAAATGTGTCAAACATCCATGAAACTTAAAGTTCCTTTTGGCAGTGGAACATTTGTAAAAATTGAATCTCTTTATAAATAATCTAAGTTCAAGAAAGGCTACATTTCTGAATGTAACTTTTCCCTCTTTTTATTTGCAGAAAACATTGAGCAACTAACTGTATCCTATTGGACCTGATGTTGCTTTTAGAAATTTTGTGTTTATTGCGCATATATATGTGTGATTTTTAGCATATATAAACTTAATTTACTCAGTGTGGTTTTCCCTATGATGTCTTGTGGAATCTTTGAAGTAATCAATAGTTATAGAGCTCTGTGCTTCATAGCTTATAGTTTGAAAATCACTACTCTAAAGCACTGCGAATAAATAGATGTTGTCCATAGAGACAGCTTAGTTTATGCTAAACAATATCAGCTTGTTCTCCTCATAGGCTAGTAACATTAACACTACATATAATTTCCTCCATGAGATATTGGAACCATTTCTATCCTGGTTTAAAGCAGTAAATACTATCTGGCACAGTTATTTGTTACTGAGCTAGTGTATAATGACAAAACTTAGCAAAATGCTCAGTATTCCAGAAATGTTTGAATTGAGCTTTCTTTGGATAATATGTGATATGATTTGTAATACGTTGCATAGATTCACAGAAGTAGCATTATTTTTTTCTGTTTATATCAAATTTACTGAGGTTTTAGTTCTGTATTTGCAATCTTGGGATTTTCAATAATCAGTGTTTAAAGGTTTCATCTGTAGCCATTGAATCACTTGAGCACTGCTTCTTCTACCTTTAAGATCCTATTTTTGCTATTGCTTTGCTGACTCAGCCTGACTAGCAACAGTTGTGACTTCATATTATGTTCCGTGTGGTTCAGGAAGGGAGTCCAATGCAATATGTAATTGATCTCTTTGCAAAGCGCTATGAAATAATTCATTTGCTACATTTCCAAATTTGTATGTAGCTTAAAATTCTTTTAAAGTAAGGATATTGATTCATCTAGTTTCTGTCCATTTTCAGACTTTATAGCAATAAGCTGTAATGTATGTGTTCAGCACAGAAACATTAATTAAGGCTGGGAGAACAGTGTTGTATTTCTCAGCAGCCAGAAGAAATGTGGAACTCTATGCTCTTTCTATCCAATATAGCATATAATCAGAGAAAAGTTTCTTGCTTCAGAAATCTCTTTAGCGATAATTACAGGCACAGATTTAGGTAGGGGCAGTGGAGATATCCTTTTCAGCATTTCTCAGGTATATTTTTAGCAAGTTTATTAGATGATTGCGTAGCAGTTGGTGTGAAGCCTGGCCAAAGCCACAATAAATCAAGATGGTAGACCAGTCACCTAAGAGAGGTCACCCCTTCCTGAGGGATTTCTTCTTTGTTTCAGGATGGATCATGTTGTGCCGCTATGGAAATTAAGCTAAAATATGAAAGAATAAATAGTTCTCCCACAGCCTTTAAAATGAGAGATCATACATGTTAGAAGATTCAGGCTCCTCTTCTCATCTTTTTATTGTAACTAATGTCAACATAGAGTGGAGTAATGAAACTGCAAAGTAGAATTGAGTGTATTTCATTATATGTTGCATGAACACAAACTGCATATTACACTTCAGGTAAAATAAAAATAAGGACTTCTTAGGGTGTAGCTGGTAGTTAAAACATTGTAAATTGGGGGAAATTGGTTTTTTTGCAAGCCACAGTCTATAATTGTTCATATCTTATGGTAATGTAACAAGAAAATCCACTGTTTTATTCCAACCAGCAATTTGTGTGTTTGCTTTTCTAAATTACGGCTTGTTAACTGCACCATATGCGTTACAAAAGACAAAAGCACTTTTGGTAAAGCTGTTCTGTTGTCCAAACCCAGCAATCCAGTATGTCATCTCTCTTTCCTGAGAAATTACCTTTTCCTGTCTATTGTTCTGTCTTTCACGGAGAAGATTTTTGATACTCTACATTTTCCTGTTTTGATTTAACAGAAAACCAAAGAATGACTTTATTAATAGAATTTATTTAAAAAGAGGAACAAAACCCTCAGAAATATAATATTGTTGATTGATTATGTCTCTTTATTGGAAGAAGTCTAGAGATTGCTGAGACCTGCATTACTTGTTTTTGTTGGCAGGATTCCCTGAAATAAGTCTTCACAATGAGTCTAGAATGTCCTGTTCATGGATTGTGCCAGCATTCATTATTGTTTCTTAACAGGTTGTAAATCAGTACCTCGCATTTTCTTCTATCTTTTTTTTTTTTTTACTTTGGTCGTTCATCTGCGTTTTTTCAATCTGTAGACTGCAATGATGTCGTTTACTGTAATTTGGAGGCATATTTTTTATCATTTTATGAGATACAGATTTTGTATATTTACCTTTTAGTGATACTGTAACAGTTTTATGCAACTATAAAGAATAACATCAGGTTTTTAATAAATAACACTAATATTAAGAAAATATTCAGGTTTACCACAACTTATGGGTTAGATGAGGAAAGTAATGATTGAAACTTATAATTTCATACTTATTTTCTATAGAATTGGTAACAATACTAATTAGCTTGTACAGCATAAAAAATCCAAGGAGTTCAGAAACTCTGTAGCTGTTTCAATATTGAAGATGAAGTATGCGTCTGTAATGAGATGAAAGACATTACACCTGACCATTTTGAAGTTTTGTCTGGATAAACAAAACAATTCAGTTTTTTGTCACAAGTAATTGTGAGTTTGAAGGTTGTAATGAAACCATGAAAAACAGACTTCAGTGTGCAGAAGACCCATAAACATGCAAGCAGTGGACTAATTTAATATTGTGGAGAAAGATAAAGGAATTTTTGGCGTTGTTTTCTGGAAAAAGGGAAAAAATAAGAAAAAGGAGTTTGTTTGTGGTGCAGGCTCTCCAGACAGTTGGCATAGAGCAAAGAAGAATGAGCAAGGAGGTTCTTATTTCGGAAATAGTGTCACTGAGTTAACAGAGTGCGATACTTGAGATGCCAGTGACACTACTGTCAACATACTGCTGCTGCTGCTCAGGCCGTTTTGAAAAAAGATTGGTCAGTTGTCTGCATATAAATCCCTGTTGTGCCTTTGAGATGCATGCAATGATGCTGAGCTCACAGGAGACATCTGTTGAATCGGGAGCACAACATGCTGATACAGGTTAACAGAGCTGTGTGTATCTTCACTTTGGGTAACCTTGTATGCGTCTGTGAGTATAAATGGGATTCCATACTTTGCTATTTATATGCAGGGAAACTTTTTTTTTCTTTGTTTTCAGGACATTTTGTGAAGGGTGACTTGTAATAAAAATTCTGTAGACCAAATTAGTTTTTTATTGACACTTCTACAACTCCTGTGCTTTCCCTAAGGAATGTTTTAACTTACTTTCATTTTATTCTTTTGAAGATCAAGAAGATGCATGTGCTACGGCAGGCCTGCAGAAGCTAAAAACATTAACATTTATTTATGTGTTCGGCATAGATATGACTGTGTTCATCCCACAGGCACAAAACCGAAATGGCTAAGCCAGGAACATAGTTGCTGTAGATTGTTTTTATAGTTGATGGAAAAATACAGAGAATCACTCAATCCTAACATCCAAATCATGTTCTGAAAGTGCTTTTTTTCCCCTGTCCTGATTAAAAAAGTGCCTAGGATGATGTTGACATTCTGGTTAAGTGCCTACAACCATTAAGGATAAACAAGGACTGTATTACCTCAGAAAGAAAATGGGACTATTTCCACTGCTTAAGAATATAAAGTGTCAGGTTAAGTCTTACTACATATTTATTTACTCTATATTCCCTGCTTTCTCTCATTACCTGCCCCATTTTCATGTCATAGAGTCTTTAAGGTATCAGATAACTTGAGACATTGGCATCTGGCCACACTGTAGCCACACTGCCAATTACTGCTGTATATTGGTGAAATACATGAGGATAGCTTTTTGCTTCACATGCATAAAATAGAGCTCTGCTCTATGGACAGTAAATGATATTTTTTACAGAATAGCAATGTGTGGGCAAATTTTCAGAATTCCTGAAAATACATTTATTTCCATCCTTGCAGTTAATTGTCAAGATTATTGAAAAAGCCTTTCTTCTGATACAGTAAATACATTTAAAATGTACTTTTTGTTTGTAAGTTGTTTGGGTTTTTTTTTCTTTAAGAGTGACACTTGCATATAATGCATTAATATAGATATTCATCCTAATTTTAACACATTAGCAGTCCAGGACTATGCAAAATTATTCACTAATTTAGATTCACAATATCTGTGAGTTTTATTTACAAAACAGATATTTGCATGCACAAATAGTTAAGAAAGTGCTATATTTTATGGTCATAGTTCTGTATCCATGATGGTCTGTGATAGATTTTTATTTTGAATGTTGACTTTATGAAAATCTCTTAAGTTTTAATGCCTTAAAATTTTAAAGTTTTGAGGGGGGTCTTTTTCACTGAAATGCACAGTCATAATGCTTAATTAATACACATTTATTTAATCACTTAAACTGTCATGTAAGCCCAGGTGTAAACTCCTATACTGTGTGCACAAGTGGGCTTCGATCACCAACAGAGAGTTCCGAGTGTTTATATACAAAATTGCTACCTAGGTATTTTTTCAATGGGAGTAAATTCATTGAGTCTGGATCCGTTCCCAAGTAGCGCTTTGAAGTCTTGAAGTCTGTTAGAGCAACCCAGGTTGTATGTCAGCTTTTCAACAGCTGGCTATTAAGATAAATAATGGAACAAAAAGCATAATCAGAGGAAGGATGTTAGTAGGAAAGAAAAGTTCAAGATATCTGATAATAGCAAATTAAAATATTTTTCCTCCTTTTGAGAAATAGATGATTATTTGCTGTGAAGGTGTATTTTGTTGAGAGGAAAGCTATTGGATTTGCTAATGAGTTATACACTATATAGGACATTTTACATATTTTTTGACACTCTTACACTAATGTTTCCAGTAGCTGTCGGCAGGGTTTTCTTTATCTTTTCCAGTCTATCTTATTAAGACCATTTTTATAATGGTTAAGGGGGTAAATTGAGACTAGGGGAAGCTTAGCAAGCCAAAGAAATTGAAACAAGTTATAGTTCTCATGCTATATAAATGCCAGTGGCTTAAAACATTCCTAAAACTTCATTAAAATGTTTAGATTTTATTTAAAAATCATTAGTTTGTCTAGCAAATATTCTCTTGTCTCATTCTACAGGTCATTTTTTATCTGATTTATTTGTAATATATACGCATTGTATATTATGTATCTACATATATATGCATGCATGTTTAAGTGGAATATATGCTTATATTCCACTTAAAGACTGTGGAAGAGTGGAGAGCATCGCATATTTGCTGTGTGTCCGCCCCCCAAGGCCATGCCTGTCCTCACAGTAACTGCACACTCAGCAAAGAAGTTTCTGGAATACAGGACAGGGTGGGCTGAGAATAAAGGACAACAAAAGAAAGAAACCAAAAGATGTGCAGTGCAAGCAGAGAGTGGGAGACTTGAGAACAGCAGACTTGAGAGGGTAATCCTCAGAGGTGATGGAGAATGAGAGAGGGATCGAGAGAAGACTCGGCACAAATTAATGCAACACACTGAGCCATGGAGTTGTACTCCAGCAGTCCTGAGATACAGGGTAGGTTCTGCATGGTTATAAACACATTTCTGTGGTCAGTCTCAATTCTGAGTTCTCTTGTTGGAGAAGTCCTGGCTTCTAGTATCTGTGGTAGTAAAACCTTCCTCCAGAAATTACTGTTTGTCAGCACGGGTGTGCTTGGTTTAAGGAAAAACTGCAGAAACATTTGCCTGAAAATCCTGGTTCACTTACTGCTTTGTCACAGCTTACTTCAGGAGGGGTGTGTGTGTGTGTAAAACAGAGGAAGAATAGCATCTTGACTGAATGAAATTTTTATGTAAGTGACAGCGTATGCCTTCAGTTACTGTAGCTGAATAACTTTTGTAACAGATGCATCATGGAATATACCTTTTAAAACACAAGTTCTGTGGAGCTGATTTCATATTTTGGAGCCTTACATGTTATTAACTAGTGTGACAGAGGAAGCAATGATTCAATTATTTCTAGTTAAATATATTTTAATTTACATTTAGGTCTTTATATAAAGTATTTATAATGAACTAATTCTGGAAGATGTTATCATGCTGTTTTATTCATAACTAGCAGAAACGTAGAAGTGAATATTTTGGAAATGTTGTTTAAAGTTCTGTTCATAAGGCTTGTGCATTCAGAATAACTCTATAAATCTTGCACATTGGGAATCAATCAAAAATTGCAAGTATTTCTTTGGGTTTTTCTTTTTCTAAAACAAACCATACATTCTCACTTTAGTGTTGAGATTAAAGGAGAGTGATGAATGATGCAATATGTGTTAAAAAGATGTGCTTATTTTAGCTAAAACAGCACAGTATGGCATTTACAGATATTGAATTTGAAGACTTGGATTCTACTCGTGCTTTACTTCACAAATAAGAGGGACTCCAGTGTACACCAAGAATTAAACAGGGTGCTGAAAACTTATGGTATCTTTGTCTCAGATAAGTGTTCCCTGTTCTTTATTCAAAAAATCGTAATGTTACTTAGATTTTCCTCATGACAAGATCAAAAACTAAACCAGTATACTTTTCGATGTTTACATCAGTTGTTATTTGTGCAGAAAATAACAATGAAATGGAAAAATCAAAGTGCAAGATTTCTTTGTCTTGCTCAAAATTCATTCACAATTCTTCATAAGATAACACTAGTTTTCTTTGTTGCTTTATGATTATTGCTTGTAAGTACAATGGTCATTTCAACTGAATTCCTGACATCCCAGTCTTGGATTCCCCTATTACATTAATTAGCAAACTCAAGCAGAAAAAATAACACAGAGTGACTTGCTTGTCTACCGATGCTGGACCACATGTAGCTGAAGTAGTAAGATGTAATTTACACTTCAATTGTGCATACTGTATGCATACTTTTTCTCCATTTATATGGAGAAAAAGGTCTTTTTAACACTGTCAGTCATTTGTAATTGATATTTAAACACAGCTGCTAGTGTTATTGCTATAAAGGCATACACCTGATGAAAACTTCCTGCCTGGCTTGTTCTCTCTTAGTGATGTGCTTGAATAATATTAACTTGCATGCATACCTTGGCACATCTGGACTTTTTGGTCTTCTATGAATCATTCCAGTAATTTGTTAATTCTATTAAAAAGATGTCAAGATACAGACAGTTATTTGGAAACAAAATGAGGGTGTTTTATCATACTGTAGCTATTTGCCAGTTGTCTTATAATACCAGTCAACATGGTGTGAGACTCTATAACTTCTAACACAAATGCCAAAAGAGTAATAAAAAAAGGAAAACCATATTTGAGAAACTGTTGACTTCAAGAACCTAGCTAGAATTTTTGTTTTGGAACTTTATTATAAAGAAAAAGTGCATTACCCGTTTCATTTTCTTTTTTTTTTGTGAAGTAAAGAAAGACAAAAAAATAGTAAATAATGTCAGCTCAAGATGGTCGGCAAGTGCAGCTTCACATGCTATAAAAATGCAAACATAGCACACAAAAATAGAATTTTTGTTCTTTGTATTTGAAAGTGCCAGATAAAATCCTTGGTACATTAGGAAAGGAACTGGCAGAGGTGTAGAATTTTTATTTATTATTATTATTCTAGCTCTCCATCTCTCTAAAACTACAAATACGTAATTAAAGTTTTATTTTATTTCTTTGCATGTGTTTAGAGGAATATAATTTGTATAAATTTGTTCATATTAGCTGTGGAGATGTTTATCGTAGGTTTTTTTCTTAGGAGCAAGACTTTTTCTGTTGGCCTCCACATCAATAATTTTGAATGTACTGAACAATTTCAAACACATTCAGCAAGGTTTTGGTCCAGGTTTGGTCACAAATCTAAAACACAGTACCATACGGGCTACTATGAAGAGGGTTACCTCCAGCTCAGCCAGACCCAGTACGATGTTACAGATAAAAAAGATACTGAGTTTCTCTGTGTTGTGAAAATTGGTGAGTGGTGGAGAGGAAAAAACCCATACCCTAATTACTGTCCTTTATTTTATGTGAGCCAAATTTTATCATTCTGTTTGGCCGGTCAACCAGCCATGTACATGCTACAGAACCAGACCGAGAAACTGAGCATGCTATAGACTGTGGACGATGAAGGGATTTTGAGGAAGAAAACCCTATGAGACAGTGTCTCAGAGCTGTACGTAGGAAGGCAGACATGTCTGGCAATTACAAAGACTTCATTCTATTCTGCGACTTCCTGAACAACATTTCTTGCATGGACTAACAGGATGTGAGGCTGCAAAATTGCAAGATTTTAGGAAGCATATTTTCTATTTTGTGTTTAAGTGTAGGCTTCCCTTTCTCGCATCATAGTTTTTATAACTGATAAATTAATTTAACATCGTAACATTGTTAAACACATTGATAATTTGTATTTCCCAGGGCAGGCAAACAAAAGAGGCTGAAATGATTTAACAGCTTATTGCCTATAAGCCTGCCCAACTTTCATAGAATCAATGCACAAATACAGGCTCGGCGGAGAATGGCTGGAGAGCAGCCCTGTGGAGAAGGACCTGGGGGTGATGATTGATGAGAAGCTCGACATGAGCAAGCAATGTGCGATCGCAGCCCAGAAGGCCAACCGTATCCTGGGCTGCATCAAAAGAAGTGTGGCCAGCAGGTCAAGGGAGGTGATTCTGCCCCTCTACTCCGCTCTCGTGAGACCCCACCTGGAGTACTGCATCCAGCTCTGGAGTCCCCAACATAAGAAGGACATGGACCTGCTGGAGCGTGTCCAGAGGAGAGCCACGAGGACGATCAGAGGGCTGGAGCACCTCTCCTATGAGGAGAGGCTGAGAGAGTTGGGGCTGTTCAGCCTGGAGAAGAGAAGGCTCCGGGGAGATCTTATTGCGGCCTTCCAGTACCTAAAGGGGGCCTACAGGAGAGCTGGGGAAGGACTTTTTTATGAGGGCATGTAGTGATAGGACGAGGGGGAACGGCTTTAAGCTGGAAGAGGGCAGGTTTAGATTAAACATTAGGAAGAAGTTTTTCACTTTAAGGGTGGTGAGGCACTGGAACAGGTTGCCCAGAGAGGTTGTTGAAGCCCCGTCCCTGGAGGTGTTCAAGGCCAGGCTGGACGTGGCCTTGGGCAACCTGGTCTAGTGAGAGGTATCCCTGCCTATGGTAGGGGGGTTGGAACTCGATGATCTTCAAGGTCCCTTCCAACCTAAACCATTCTATGATTCTATGATTCTATGATAGAATTGTCTAAGTTGGAAGAGACCCTTGGGATCATCAAGTCCAAAAATCTACCCTACTCTACAAAGTTCTCCCCTACACCATATCCCCAACACCACATCTAAACGGCTCTTAAACACATCCAGGGATGGTGACTCAACCACCTCCCTGGGCAGCCTATTCCAATGCCCGACCACTCTTTCTGTGAAAAATTCTTTCCTAATGTTCAGTCTAAATCTACACTGTTGGAGCTTGAAGCCATTCCCTCTCGTTCTGTCATTAATTACCTGTGAGAAGAGACCAGCACCAACCTCTCTACAGTGTCCTTTCAAGTAGTTGTAGAGAGTGATGAGGTCTCCCCTCAGCCTCCTCTTCCTCAAACTAAACAGTCCCAGCTCCTTCAACCGCTCTTCATATGATTTGTTTTCTAGGCCCTTGTGTGTAAATAATGCTTACCTTCTCAGTGAGCCATTCCATTGGCCAATCCAATGGGAAGCTAAACTAGCAAAAGTCTGAAGTGTGACTTGTATTTTGTCTTCAGCACAATGAAGAACTGCATGGCCAGAAGCTGGCAAAGGTGGACCAACCCTTTTAGTATCAGCAGACTGTTAGATTGGCCTAGATGAGCTTGTTTAAGCCTTCTTTCTCTAGCACACAGATGAACTAGCAATGCCAGGAAAACAAATTGCAAGATTTCTAAGACAGGAATAGAGTTAACGGTAGTAGCTATACAAGGAGATGACTAGATAAAAGAGTGAACATAACAACCACACTTAGATGTCCAGGACAGCCAGGCTGCGTAAGCACTTCGTACAGTCAGTAGAGAGAGAGCAGTCCCTCCAGAGGGTGATTTGAAGCATATAGATGAAGATCAACTGTATCATGCACATTATGATGAAAATCACTCTCTAAAGAAAACTAGCTCTCTTTTGCTGATCCAAAGAGCTCAAGGAGACTAACCTCCTAACTTAAGTGTCTAAAAATTAGCCTGTGTGATATGCTCTCCAATGTCTTTGAAAAATTTCAAACTTAATAAAATTAGATCTCATGGGCAAAGAATAGAAAACCAGAATCTGATTAATTCAGATTCAATTCAGAAGAGTAAAGAATCTAAATGAGCTGGCAATGCAAAGTGATATCCAAAAGCATAAGCCAAAGATTAAGAAATATAATAATCTTAAAACACACATTCTCCTTGCACCAAATAAATGCAGTCAGAGAATTGGAATTAATTTTTCCAAAGCAGTACAGCAACAGGCTTTTCTTTACCTGAAGATACTGTTGCAATCCTTTGGCATCATTACCATTTTTACCCCTTTTCTACTGGAGATTTGACCTAGTCAGACACTTTTAGGGTTATTAAACATTGGAATAGGCTGCCCAGGGAGGTGGTGGATTCACCATCTCTGTCTGGAGGTGTTTAAAAAAAGGGTAGATATGGTACTTAGGGACATGGTTTAGAAGTGGGTTTTGTCAGGGTAGGTTAATGGTTGGACTTGATGATCTTAAACGTCCCTTCCAACCTCAGCGATTCTATGATTCTATGACTTACATTGCTGTAAAAGGAATAGGTAGGAAATCTTTGTCACTCCTCAGTTTTACGCCTAATCTTTACAGTGTGATTGATCTGCAGGAGACTTAACTGAGCACTCACGAACAAATGGTCTGTGATTCAGGTGGTGTGTAAAATGGTTTCATTGCCACTTACCAACAAAGAAGTGATGTTGAAATTGCCAACCTTACTAATTTTGAAAAAATAAATAATTAAAAAGCTGTAGTTTGCACACTAAAACATGGCAGAATGTTTTTCATATTTTCATTATATCTTTTTCTAACTTACTGTGCATTTTCACACTCCCTCTGTTCTGTGCTTCAAAGTCTTGGAAAGCAGATGTGTTGAAAGACGGTAACAGTGATCAATAACTGTAAAATGCAGGAACCCTATGAAGCAGACCAAACTGCTTTATTTCAGATGTGACTGCAGCAGGTTTTACTTCCATTTGCTTCATAGATACTATCTTCCAATAAAAATTTGAATAAATTAGTTTATGTTAGCAATCATGTAATAGCAATGTTAAAATTACTAGTTATAAATAGTATCAGTGATTTTTTTTCTTCAAATGAAGTTAAATTTATCAGTAAAGAGAGAATAATCTGATCACAGATACCAAAGCCAAGAACTTTTGAGTCTTAATCCTATTACTTTGGAAAACATAGCTTAATTTCGCTTTTCAGTTTCCTGTATATAAAACTAGAAAAAAACCCTCATTTTCTACATCCTGACAGATTTAAAAAATGTAATTAATGAGTATTTGAGCAGTAATATATATACACTCTTTATTTTTTGACGCACAGTCGAAAAACACCTTCAAAACACATCAACTGCAAAGATTCTGTGTTCTACCCAGGTCTCTGTCATTGCAGAGAGCGTATTATGAAATTACAACTTAGTCCAAACATTTGCCTTTAATTATTTTTTTTTCCTTTTGTCAAAGTGTATCCTCTCCTTCCTTGGAGCAAAGTCATAATGCAAAATTTAAGGTAGTGTAACTTCATACTTAGTTTTCAATGCTCACAATAACCAGCCACAGAAAAGCTTTCGGGTCTTTTGAAACCCAGCCATTCTCTGGCAGGCATCAGTCTCAAGAAAGGATTAGGCAGGTTGGTTCCTAAATTAGTAAGAGTGTCTAGCTGTTTCTGTTGGTTACATGCACAGTCAGCAGGGAAGGACAGATGTTTAATTTGGGTGAATTAGATTACCACTGAGAGATCCATCATAGTGTTCACTGGAATTAGGTTAACTAGTTACGCTATTATCCTAAGCCCTAGACTTTTTGGGTGGAAAAAGATAGCTATTTCAAATCTTTCTTTACACATGAAACTGAAGAGTCCTGATTTTCAAAAGTTTTGTTGTTTTTTTTTTTAAACAATGGAGGAACTGTTCTAACTATTATTTTGATGTCAGCAACTTCAAAAATACCTTTTTTTTTTTTAAAACCGTTTCTGCAAAATAGCAACAGCCAGTCTTTGCAACTTCAAAATTGGTGTAGAAAAGTACTATACAACTTTCTTGAACTGCTAGCTCCATTTATCACTGTTTAAAAATGTCATTGGAGCATGCTAGGGAAGCATTTGGAAGAGGAATACCTTGGAAATTTATGCAGCTCTAGAAGTGTACAGCTCAAAAAGAGCAAAAAAGCTCAATAATCTTTTATTTATTTGCAGGGGTTTTAATTCTACCTACTACCTGGGTAGTCAGTTTCTTATGCTTTTGGAATTAACAAAGTGATAACGATTAAACCTCACATATAATTGCATTATCTACTCATCTGCTCTGTGTCCTAAAATGCATATGAGTTTCCAGAATATGTGTATTTGAAATACGTCAGATACTTGGAAACTAATGAATACGGCTTTTCTGAGACATTCTTATTCAAAATCATGGAACAAATACGTTACAGAATCACGTAAAATAAGGCTGCAAGGGAATTGAAGAAGTTATCTAGAGCTCTCCATGATCCAACAGAGAACACTAAATGTATGTGCTAGGAAATGCTCACCTAATAATTTTTAAATTCATAATCTCCTTAATCAGCTTTTGAATATCTTCCGTATGGAAGGGTTTTCTTATATCTTAATTGTTCTTACCATAATTTAAACTTAATTCTTCCTGTTCTGTCTATGCTCATAATAGAGAACGAATTATTATGATTCAGACTTCTGTGTTCCTGGAAATTTTTACTGTCTTCCATTAGAACTGCCTTCTTTGAGACATGTAACCACAGTTAATTCATTTTTTCTTTGTATTTTGAAGATCCTGTAGTCTTTTCCTGTTTTGTCAATGAGAATCCCATGTGAAACAATGTCAATGCTATATTAGAATGAAGATACAGGGAATTTACTATTTGTTTCCCACCTACAAAGATTTCTGCTTTCTGAAGTTAAGGAAACTGTACTGTATGCAATGTGCTTGTAAGACTCAATGACTCAAAGTCCCCCTTGAATTTTGGACGTCACTGTCTTAGAACCTGTATGAGTATATGTTTCAGAAAAAAAATATGTTTCAAAGATTTTAAACAGATGAAAAAGGTAAAGAAAGAGAAAACTAGATGCAGAACAGTGCCCTACATTGTGTATCAGGTCCGTGGCAAGGCTAGGAAGTTGCAAGTGAGCTGGTCTGCGCTCGTAGGAGGCAAAGGCAGTGTTTCCATTCCACAGCTCTTTTCCAACTGATAGGATTGTCTTCACTGAAGAATAAATAGCAGTAAAGATACTTAGACATGAGTTAATCTTACTGAGATAACCTTAACATCTGCCTTCGCTTTTTGCTTTCTCATAATATTTGAAGTATACTGCAAAATTCAATATACTTTTGCTCTCTGCCTTGCTTTTTGAATTTGTTTTCTGAAGGTGCCAAACGATCAGAAGACGATGAATAGTATGGAAACAAAGCTTTTAGATCATATTTAATACGAGGCAAAACGTTCCACCAATCATTATACAAAATTATTTTTAAGATACGAGCGCACTCTTCCCAGGAAATGGAGAAGGAATAATAAAGACATATATTCTGGGGGTTGTCAGATTGCTGCCAAGAGCAGTGCAAGGGACAGTGCAGAGAGGTGACTGGAGCAGGACTCAGGTTGAGATGCTGAGTTGTGCAGCAGCACAGAGAAGGGAATAGAACTGTCAGGAAATGCAGACAGCAGAAGCTGGAGGTAGCCCACGGTACTTAGGAGTTGTACTGTGCCCTGTCAGAGAGATCACCTTTAATCCTATAGAGAGGTATTGATATACCATGAGATTCCTCTTTCTCTCTGATTCCTGCACCATGCACACAGCGCATCCTTACTAAGGCTCCATCTTTTACCATCTGCCCGGCTTCTTTCTTTATTCTCTGCTACACTCTCAGGGAGGTGCTGACAGCATTTCACAGAAACATACTCAGAGAAAATACTTCTCTGACCAGGTTGAAAAGGAGAGGAGGGAGTTTGAATCAGTGCCGGGAAGGAGAGAACTGTCATTTTAGCATACAGAGCTATTGCAAAGTACTTGGAGTTAAATCTTTTCATTTTTCAGCAGGCTTTCTCAAAGGACTTATTTAAACAAAAATCTCTAAGTAGAAGTGGATGTCTTTAGTGAAAACAGGTTATTTATGTTGTTGTCCTTTCTAGCCAGCATTTTTCTCTCTTCAGAGTTCACAAGGGAAGCTGGCAAATCCTTTGATGGGGGATTGCTTACTATAGAAAATGCAGGACATGATGCTAGAAGGAAACATGCCCCTTACTAATGTGAACACATCCTGTGGCAGGGCAGATCCAAGAGACTATTCAGTCTTCTAGATGAGACCTAAGTGTCAAGGTGCTAAATGTTTGTCAGAAGACTATTTCAGTTTTCTGAAGAGTAATGAACTTATGTTTCCAGATTACAATTAGAGCATTTTGCACTGTGGACACTCTACCTACTTTTTTTATGTGGTATGTGGCTTTCTTACTTTCCTCTTGTCTCAAAATAAGTACAGTATCAATATGAGTTTTTAGATAATTGCTATATTTTTCTTTATGCATAACTCTTTATTTGATGGGGGTACAGTGATTTTTGCATTTATTTGAATTTATACAACACTTTAAGGTTCCCATAGAAAGTAGGTGCTGTAAAAATATTAGCTGGTGGGAAAATCAAATAAAGTAGAATTTTTGTGTCTTTGTTTTGTTTACTGTTTTAATTTTAGATTGCGGAAACCACAAAGCAAGATCGGGGGAGATTTAAAAGCCCCCTAAAATGGCAGTCTTTTTTAAAAAGAGTTGTTATGCATGTTGGAATCTAGAGTTGTGAATTTATTGACTTGATAAAAACACTGAAATCTGGTTTACTGCCAAGTGTTAGTAGTAAGATGTGGAGCAAACCAGGCATATGCATCTCCCCTGTGGCATGATAAAGACTATAGAGTTGAGGTCTTATCCACCAGATCTGGGCCATGTCCTAGGAGAAGCAGTCTGTAGTGGAAATGTTAGACCATTATTCTGCAACTAATGCTGTTGTTGTCATAGCTGAATAATAAAACATTAAAATAAACGTAAAATAAACATGTTTGCGGCACCGAATTTGTCCTATTTTTAAAAAATATCTGAGTTAATGGAATTTGCTATGAATCTTTTTTCTCCACAATTTATGTGTGTGTGAGTTTGTATTTTAAAATACTACTTCTGTGATCATGCACAAGAGGAAAAATGCTAGAAGAAATTGACTTTTGCTTCTTATAGATTAAGAAAATTGCAAAAATTTTCAAAACTTTCATGTAACTTCTTGACACTGTAACCACATTTTGAGCAGTTCCTTGTAGCTCTCCTTTCATATGAAAGAAAATCTATTATATCTAGAAAATACTAACCACTGATTTTCATATGAAAAATTGTCATTTTGGATAGATTCAGAACTGTTGATTCTGTGCAACCTCACAATACATATTTGTTAATTCTTTCTTGCCTTTTCCCTTATGAAGCAGAGAGATCTTCTCACAGCAAGTCTTTAAATATCTAGTAATGTTTCTTTCGTTTTGCTAGTGTGAAGTTGTGAACACTTGTGAAGTTTGAAGCATCTAAAATGTCAGTAAAGATGCTTGCTCATGATTGTGTTTTAAGTCTTTCATAATTTGTGTGTAGAATACATGTTGCAGAAGAACTCAAGCTAAAAAGAAGCCCATATATATTAGGAGTGCGGTTGAAGGAAAGCTGAAGGTGTAACATGGTCATTGTAGATTGTTGATTATGCATGCTAAGAAAGAAATTCCCTGTAAAAAGATGCTGTGAAGTGATTTCAGAAAATATAACACTGTTTTAGTCAACTCCTGTGGCTACATGGTCTGTACTAAAATTCCTGAAGTTAATATTTTCTTCCACAGTTTGAACTGCTTTGTCTAATCACTTACAGTTTGTAGAAAAAGCAGATTTATTTTACTTTCTAATGGTATGATTCTGCAAATTAAATTTTCGCTAGGTATTGTTTTCCTTTCAATCAAGACATGAGAAGTTGTAAAATACTAAACTTCAGAATTTTTGATGTGGGGACAAAATACACGATGGAGATAAAATAAATGTGAAGATATTGTGCAGTGCAGCTTATACTGATGCAACTGGTTCTTATACATTTTGTCTTTCAAGTTCATACATAAAACTTCGTGGTTTTCCATTTCTTCAGAGGACTTTCTGATACGTTGTACCACAACATATTTCTAAATTCTCAATAGATGGTTGAAACTAGTCCAGTATGGGCTACAATAGCCTAGGGGCTGTCTAACCCTCAACACCTGTATTGGCTCTGTTTCTGTGGTTGATCACTGAATAGTGTGTAGCTGGAAAGCTAAACCACAAAACACTACTGTTCTTAATAGTATGGTTTGGAAGGACAAATAGTCAAGTTTACAACCAGTTATCTCTAGTTGCTCTTTTAGAAGAAAGAGTTAGAATAGTCACTGAAGACTACATGAGCACACCACTGCCTAGTGTATCATAAGCACAAAGAACATGTAAAGCTAGCAGTGACTTACATCCCAGTCCTGGATTGATTTGTGTGCTTCAGGAAGCAATCTAGACCATTGTGTTTGGTTTAATGAAAAAAGACTATGTCAGGTTTATAGTCATTCTTTAGTCCTAACCAGGGCCTCTCTGCCTGTATTAGATTTTGTCTGACATCTTCCTGACTCTATAGTACAAGAATGGTTATTGAGAATTGTATCAGGGTCCAATTCCAATGGAATACTTGATAAAGAACTTTAATGAACAACAGTTCTAGCTTCATGCAGTTACACAGATGGAAAATATTTTATTAATTATTAAACACCTTAGTTCTGGATCATCTTTAACACAGGGATGGAGGTTCTGAGGCTTGGAAGAGCAACTCTCTTGTTATCTTTAATTGTTTCAGTAGAAGCTTATCTATCTCATATTCAGCACAGCTTGTTCAAACTAATTTATTAGGAAAATGTTATCCATATTATTTTCCTGTTTGATTATAGTTTTATAGTAATGTTGAACTTGTTAAATGTTATGTGTGCATATTGTTTTTTCTCAAGCATAGAAAAGAGTAATAAAACCAAAATTCTTAGAAAGAAAATCTGTACTCTGTGTTAATAGGTATTATATTTAAATGTGCTTACAGAATACAATTTGAAAACACTATTTCCATCTTAGAAGCATGTTCTGAACATTTATGACATACTGTTGTCTGCTTGTGCGCTTCAGAGTGCCAGTTGTTTATATGAAATAATAGCTGAGAATCTGTTTTGGTTAGGTTCTAGGTGCCTACAACTGTTCAGAAGTATTGGTAAGATATAAACTATTTTGCCACCATTGCCTGGCCTTTTTCTTGTATTAAGTATTTAGATTCTAAGAAACACATTATTTTGGTGAATGCAAATAAGATTGCATATTTTTAAAGTATAAATAAGTAGACTTATCAAATAGCACTTTACTGAAGATCTGTAGAAAGCTATAGAGCTCAAGTACTTAATATATGCTTCCATAAATGCATACACTGATAGAAGTGTGACAGACTGCTATCGGAAAGAAAGTAAAAAACTCTCTGCCTCTGCTGTCCTTTTTTTTTTTTTTCTTTTCTATTTCACTATTTTTGGGGTTTTTTTTCAGTTTCACAGTAGTTCACCTCACTTCACAGAGTCTAGGTAACAGTAAATTGTCCTTCAAGAGAAAGAACATGGTAGGAAAGTACTCTCTAATACTACTTTCCCTTGTCTGTTCAGCCATACATGTGACGCTACTGTATCCTATAGCAATTGGTTTCTATTAGTAAACCAGAAGCTGTCTGCTGTTCTGACATTTTCTCTTGAAAACATGAAGATTTTTTTTATTCCCTGTAGATTTTTGTAATTGTTTATTTTTCTGGAGGGGGCGAACACATGGGAAGGATACATTTGCATCACCAAGGGCCTCCTGTTAAATCCTAACTCCAAACAAAAAGACCTGCTGTCATATATTGCATTTATGCTATTTCTGTGTAATAGCAGAATGATTATTGCTACAGAAAACACAGAGTAATAATTAAAAAGGATTTGATACCTCTTTTGTTCAAATGACATCAGGCATTCCATAACAGATTGCTATAAATGGTTTACTCTAATTTGGCACTGGATTTAGAAATGTAGAGATCTCAATTCTTTTAGAATTTCTGAGAGTGGTGAAGATTTTACCAATATATTGACTCATCTTCAGCCTCATTCTGAAATGCTCAGATTATATGTGATTTTGTAAGATTAATTACTATGTTGGTTGAAGTCCTGTTCACCTTGAAAATGAAAAACTAGACCATTTACTTGAAAAGGGGATTTAAAAAAACTTACTTTCCAGAAATTCACACCTTTAGAATAGTAATGATCATCTAGATTTCTATGCTATGTTACTTCTAATGTAGATGAAAATGTAGCCTCTTTTACAGCTCTTGAAGATAACAACTAATCATGATGTCTCTTTGTCTTCCCTGCAGTCTACTGTGATTCTTAATGGCTCAGTTATTGCTCTACTTCTTGGTCTACTGAAAATGTAGAACATACTATTTTCTGAAACCCAGCAAATAGACTTTGTTTCTCTTGCACTTTTTATCATTCTGCCTGAAACAGAATATTTCAATGCAGCCTTCTCAACTTTTTCTTAAATATAGGAATCTATTTCTAAATAGATTTCTAATACAAAAATAATACCTCTTCTAGATTTTATTTTTGAAGTCTGCATTTCTTAACTTTAAAAATATTGTACTTTCCTTCTTGGCTACCTATGTACAAGTATAAAGCTTAATTGATTTCTCATGCCACTTGATCTAATCCACGTTTGATTTAAGTAGCCCCTGGTTTTACCTGAGGTGGAATGAATGTGACTTTAGGAGTTTCGGATTCAAAATTAACTCTAAAGAATTCAGTTCTGAGAAATTTCACCTAAATGCCTTAGGTGTTATTTTTAAACTCTTTTTCTTAAATTGCATAGGTGAGCCATCTCAGCTGAAAGCCACAGTGCGTTTAGTTTTGGAGAAAATAAGAGAAAAGGGCAAAAAATGTGAAATTACAGCCAAGTGAAATACTGTTTCCATTACCAAAAAGTCTTTATAAATTACATTCTGTCATAAACTTTGGTCCATCCTAACTTTCCATTAATTTATCTCTTATTTCTCATAAGGACTTCTACTTTCAATAAATAGATTGTAAACAAAATTATATATCAGCCTCTAGGAATTAGATATAAATTACTTTAAACAAATATATAATTTGCCTACTAATTTTTGTAAGAGGCAAAAAATGATTGAGAACGTCATTTCTTTCATTTTAATGAGAAGCTTTTCTGTGCCTTGAATAGCAGTGGAAAGATTAAGCATTTCATAATTTGTCTAGGCATGAAAGAAGTTCTGGTTCACGGCAGCTCAAAATGTTTGTTTTCTTAGAGCGAATGTGGCATAGGAGTTTATTTTCTCTGTCTTTTTCTATAGAACTGTCTGCTTAATTCTGTCATCCAAAGTGCTCTGCAGACAAATACAAAATGTCTTTCAGAGAAGCCATGTGACTGTCTTCTTGGAGGATTGTATTTCCCTCAAGGGAAAACCTTTCATCACCAAATTGTTTGTAGTGCCATATGAAAATGTTTGGATTTTCAGTGAAAATAGAAACTGAAAAAAGAGCATATTTGACTTGAGTTACTCACTCAAAAAGCAGAAGTAACACAATCCTGAAGAAACGTATTAGCTCTGTGACTCTCCAGCTGAGTTCAGTCTCAATTTGCGTCGTGACTTGTGTTCTCTGAAACAGTGACCGTCAAAGTTCAGTGGTATCTTTGATTCCTGGAAAGAGCCTGAAGAAAGGCTACTCTAGCCTTCTGGAATTGCTAGCACAGAGACCAATTTTAGCCAAAATATGGAGGACCAGAGTGAAATTAATCTGTGATTAAACTAGGTCCTGTCTGAAAAACAGATTATTATGGAATCTCTTGCACAATATTATCTTTACTCTGAATAAAATAATTGTCTTCTGTGGCTGGAGGCACTATTTGATGGACTCTATTCTGTAGTTGAGATAGTTCCTGCAAAGTAGAAGCCATTGCTTCATGTTTTTGCTTTGCTCTAAAGAATTTCAGTCGTCAAGATCAAGACCTATCATGGCATAAATAAACGTTTAGGGAACAGTACAGTTTTGAACCCATACTGAGATAGACTAGTCTGTATGGTTTTTAGCATACACAGACACAAATAAAAAGAAAACTTTGCATTGGGAAAGAAAACTGAAACCTGATAAAATTTCATGGATTGGGAACATGTAGACATGTCAGCTGAACAAGTGTACTGCCAAAATACTTCTGTCCTATTAATTATGACATGGGTTTTTCTGTAGTCTGAGTGGCAGTAAAATTCTACAACAAAACATGTGAGTGACCATATTGGTCAGCTGGTTAAGTTTCACACAGCAGGGAAATGTTATGAAACCATGCTGCCTTATGGTGTCATTGTGATGGTACATACATCATCTTGGCTGTCTGGGTTTTTTTGACTGCCTAGCATACAAAACTGTATTGGGTTTGTGTGGTGAGGTTTTGGTAGTGGTGGGGCTACATGGGTGCCTTCTTTGAGAAACTGCTAGAAGCTTCCCCCATGTCTGATGGAGCCAATGCTGGCTGGCTCCAAGACAGAGACCCACTGCTGGCCGAGGCCAAGGCCGTCAGTGACAGTGGTAGGACCTCTGTGGTAATCTATTTGAGAAAGGGAAAAACCTGCTGTACAACAGCAACTGCAGCAGGGAGAGAGGAGAAAGAATATGTGAGAGAAACAACTCTGCAGACACCAAGGTCAGGAAGAAAGGAGAGGGAGGAAGTGCTCCAGGTGCTGGTGCAGAGATTCCCCTGCAGCCCGTGGTGAAAATCATGATGAGGCAGGTTGTCCCCCTGCAGCCCATGGAAGTTAATGGTGTAGCAGATATCCAGCTGCAATCCATGGAGGACCCCATGCCGGAGCAAGTTGATGTGCCATGAAGGAGGCTGTGACCCTGTGGAGAGCCCACACTGGAGCAGGCTCCCGGCAGGACCTGTGGAGAGAGGAACCCACGCTGGAGCAGTCTGTTCCTGAAGGACAGCAGCCTGTGGAAAGGACCCACATTGGAGAAGTTCATGGAGGACTGTCTCCTGTGGGAGGGACCCCACGTTGGAGCAGGGGAAGAGTGTGAGGGAGTCCTCACCATAAGGAGGAATGAGCAACAGAAAAAACATGTGATGAACTGACCACAACTCCCATTCCCCTGCAGTGTTCAAGGGGAGGACATAGAGAATTCAGGAGTAAAGTTGAGCCTGGGAAAGCTCCCTTAGAAGGAAGGGGTGGGGGGAAGGTGTTTTAAGATTTAGGGGTTTTTCTCATTATCCTACTCTGATTTGATTGGTAATAAATTTAATTAATTTTTCCCCAAGTCGAGTTCGTTTTGCCTGTGATGGTAATTGCTGAGTGATCTCCCTGTCCTTATCTCAACCCACAAACTGTTTGTTATATTTTCTCTCCCTTGTCCAGCTGAGGACAGGGAGTGATAAAGTGGCTTTGGTGGGTACCTGGCATCCAGCCAGGGTCAACCCACCACATAAACTATATACTGCTTTTCACAAACCAGAATGTTGTCAATGGCATGCCAACGTTAGAGCATTACCATGTCACAATCGTACTCTGCAATAGTAGGAAGGTAATAGAAGGGATATTCTTATGAAATATTTACCATTTAAATTGTGGTCAGAACTTTTAGAAATATGTTTGGTGTTGTGTAAATACCACCTCTGATTTCAAAATCAGGCACAGAATTAAATATCTCATTATCAGGAACTAATTGAAGATAAATATTGGAAGTTTGTTGTGTTGTGTTTTTTTTTTAATTAATTTTTAATTTTAAAAGAAAACAAAGTAGAAATTCTCTCAGCCAAAAGTGAAACAACACCAAGCAAAAGTCTTGCTCTTCTTTAAATCTGAGTTTCTAACAACCTTTCCTGCGGCTCAGTAACAAAATTATGAATGCAAAATATGGGGGAAACTAAGCTGAACATCTTTTGGCAGTGCACTGCTAACACTTGTTATGATTTCATGCGTTTGAAGCCAGTTTAGCAGTGTTGCAGCCTTTCTATTACTTGTCTGGTCTTCAAAATCCAGTCAGTAAAGAAAACAGCTAAGCAGAAAAAAATACAGTCATATTTATCTTGTTTGGCCTTGTTTTGCCTTCAATGAACTGAAAGCAGTCGGTGGCCATATCTTTATTCTAATGTGGTCATGTTGGTAGTTAGTTGTTTTCCTTTATATGCGCAAACATGCCCTACTTAAGATTGAAAAAATGCTCCTTTTCTAGCCAGATACAGAAAGTCTCAAAATACTGGAATTTGGGGTAAACTGTTTGATACAGACATAGGACCATTCACTATATATTAATTTTTGTTTATGTAGAATTACCATCTTCCTTCCGGATGGCTATTGTGATCTTGTGAGAATTGCTAATATGATCTTCATTATTGTGTTATCCATTATGACACCCTTCTTGGTCACAGGGACTCAAATGATGATTTTACTGCTATGACTAGTCAGATGTTCTTCACAGTTACACAGTGCATTAAAATGAGCATGATCCAAATTGACACTGGAATTGTAGACATCTGCTCAGTGTCTTCTTAAGAGAAGTATTCAAAATAAACTATCAGTATCTTTCATTATTATTTTAATAATAGAGAGAAACTTGTCAAATGTATTTTTTTTCTGAATCCTTTCTTTTATCTTTATCTTATCTTTTATAAGTTTAATCCCATTCCCCCACCAATGATATCAGAAATATATATCATGTATTTTTCTACCAAAAGAAAGTCTTGTCTGTCATAAAGACAGAAGAGTGTTTCTTCTGAAAACTAAGGTTTAAAAAAGCAGATGACCCAACAATTTACATGCCGTGAATTTCGTAATGAAAATACTTATCTCATTATATCTTTACATTTTATATGATATTTGTATTGTTACTCCTTTGGTAAGTGCTGTTATCATCTTAACTTTCCTTTGAATGATTTTATATAAATTTCCTCACAGGCAAAGTAGCTGCAAATTGGCAGATTTCTGTTTGCCTTTTAGAACTTTGAACACATTTAGAGGGAGGCAAAACAAGATCAGAAGCATTTATGTAAGCAAAACTGTATTTTGGTAGGCAAAGCAGCTAAGTATGATAAAATTTAGAACACTAATAAAAAAGTGAGGCATGAACTGTACTCCTTCCTTTGACTGTTTTTTTGCCTTGCATTTGTCTTTAAAACTTCACATGCCTTCAACAAATATGTTTTTAAAAAAATCAGGAATCGTTTATATAAAGTAATTTGTCTATAATTTAGGATCTCACAGTATCTTAGAGTGATGTTCGATGTACATCTCAGAAATGACTATTAGATTTTAGTTTGAAACTCCGTAACAAACCTTAATTAAACATTTATAGAATTAGATTAGAACCATGTAAATTGCAGCTCATGGTTTTGCAGCATGACTGCACTACATCACCACTTAAATCATCTCAAGGAGAGCGTTTCAGGTTTGTCTGGTTTATCTTTAGTCCAGAGAAAACAATTAAATATGTATCCATTTTCCCCCAAAATAAAAATGGTAGAGATGCTTTCTTTCTCAATAGCAATTATTAATATTTTTAGGGGCCTTAATGTCTCAAATCAACAGATAAGTTTAGAGGTATTGGAGGTAAGCTAATGACAAAGAAAGAGAGAAGGAAAGAGAGCATGGGCCCCTCACCACACGGAGGACATTGAGACACTGGAGCGTGTGCAAAGAAGGGCAACGAAACTGGTGAGGGGTATAGAGCGCATGTCTTATGAGGAGCGGCTGAGGGAACTGGGGCTGTTTAGCCTGGAGAAAAGGAGGCTCAGGGGAAATGTTATCGTTCTCTACAACTATCTGAAAGGAGGTTGCAGAGAGGTGGGAGTCGACCTGTTCCGTCAGTAACAGGTGATAGAACAAGAGGAAATGGCTTCAAGTTGCACCAAGGGAACTTTAGATTGGATATTAGGAAGAATTTTTTCACTGAAATGGTCATCAGGCATTGGAACGCGTTACCCAGGGCAGTGGTGGAGTCCCCATCCCTGGAGGTATTTAAGGGTCATGTAGATATAGTGCTTAGGGACACGGTTTAGTGGTGGGTTGTCAGTGTTAAGTTAATGATTGGACTAGATGATCTTACAGGTCTTTTCCAATCTAGGAGATTCTGTGATTCTGTGACTTATATCCGTCTTCCACATTGCAGCCACGTTCTACCTACAACCAGTCTCAATCAAATAGTGCTGTTGAAACTAACCCTTTCAATGGTCAACTACACTTATACTGTATTTAGTCATAATTTTATAGCTAATTCTGTTACATTTGAATACAAATTCATTGTTTCCAATGCTGTTACTGTGGTGATTTTGACCCAATACAGTACTTACTGATATAGTTATCTAGACATCCCAAGACTCCCTTCTGAGTCATGCTAATTATGTTTCTTTTTAGACAAAATTATTTTACTTCAGCCTTAATTTCTTTACCTAATTCTAATTAAGCATAGTTTCTCACCTTATTAACAGACAGCTTGCATACAAAATCAACAAAATAACCCATTCTTTGCCCTTGAATAGTTTTCATCACCCTTCTGGTTTCCATCAAGAAGCCTCAGCTAGTTTGGAAGGCTGGTGCTTCAGTAGGACCTACTGCTCACAGGTTTTTTGAAATGAGAAGGTGTTTATGTTAGCATAAATGTGTGATCTGGGCAAACTAGAGAGAGACTTTCTGTTTTAAATACTAGGTTTATGGTTATCTCTTCAGAGTCTCAGACCCTCAAAGAAATCAGAGAGAGAGCGACCTAGGGACTGAGTTTTGATCTCTGCTGATTCTTAAGGGTGGCACTGAGACCTCCACAAGTTTGAACACGATAGCAGTTTTGAATTACAGATTCCTTGTTAGTCCTTCTGTTTATATTTTCTTCTGATAGTCTAACGTCCTGCCTAATTAATGATAATAAGTACAATACTCCACAATATTAAAAAAAAAAATTTAAAAGGACACCAATACTTTGTAGGTTAAAAAAAAAAAAGAAATGGAAAGAAAAGGAGCATTAACCTTCTTTTTTTTTCCTTTTTCTGGCTTTCTCCTGACCTATTTTATCCAGTTCTGATAGGACAGTAACTTTGAAAGACTTCTATGCATTGTGGTTTTAAAGGGAAAACTTAAATCTTTCCCCTCCATTGCTGGAATGAACTGATCTTGGTCGCCAATGTAGGCTGTAATAAAGTATAACACTGCTTTTTACTTCCCATCTTCCATAGTGTGACATTATCTTCCTGATGACAAATGTTCTGAATTCAGGGTAAGAGAAGCTGACAGCATTTTGAACTCTTTTCTCACACATTTAGAATTAGAAGTGCATGTGCAGCTAAACTATACTAAGCTCTGGTGGAGCAAGGGGCTAAATTCTAGCTCTACATTTGCTACCAGCTTCAGCAGAAATAGCTGTTTTCCCCAAATCAGAGTTGAATTGAGTGCTTCTGAGCACATTCATTATGCCTTTTGGTATAAGCAGTTAAATTCATTAAAGTTGTTATAGTAGGAGAACTAAGAGCAGCAATTCACCAGTTCTCCATACATGAAAATATGCTCTTGCACAACGTAGAATAAGCCTCATGTGAACAACGATTTAATATTCTTCTTGTTCTTTGATAGGAATGTTCATTAGATAGCTTAGATGAGCAAGTGAAGTTGTGGAGAAGACGCAGGCTAATAGCAACCAATCATAGTCAGGTGAACCTTTGATATATAACAACTCTGCAAACAACTCAATGAATTGGAAGCTTGGATACAA
The DNA here is from genome assembly GCA_017639485.1 of Pluvialis apricaria. Classification (NCBI taxonomy): domain Eukaryota; kingdom Metazoa; phylum Chordata; class Aves; order Charadriiformes; family Charadriidae; genus Pluvialis; species Pluvialis apricaria. The sequence goes on from CM030009.1 coordinate 104,805,407, forward strand.
TTAACACTTTGTTTCCATGTCTATAAAGAGTAGGTCATCCACTCAATGGAAAAAGACAAAATTATATAACTTAAATTTAACTACTAGTTCTGCATTGTAGTTAGGAAATAGACTGTATGTTTCTTTTGAATAATTTAAGAAAAAATTCAAGTACATCTGTAATTAGTATTCATTCAGTCACTCTGAGTGGATACTTAGAATAATTTTAAAAATTATGTTTTGTAGACAACTTGGAATGAAAAAATATGCAGTATGACAAGATAAACTGCATGTAACAAGTAATTCAGCTAGCAGTTATCTTTTTAACATTTCTTTAGAATTTCAGGGAAAAAAAATGAAAATTGTTCAAAAGTTAGTAGGGCTCATTTTGCAGGCTACAGAAAGGGTAGTTGTGAATAAAATTATTCCATCTATGTTCAAATGGTAGCAATTAGGGGGTAAAACTGATTAAGTGTAGAGGGAATACTAAAAACAAACAAAATCCTTACCAACTCCTTGAAAATGCAAACACATGCATGCATGCAATTTCAACAGCTTTCTTATTTAAACATAACAGAACTGTTTCCATATTTTTGGTTTAGAGTCAAATTTTTTTATTCCATTCTGTCCTTTGCATTTCCTTTTAGGTACTTTAGAATCTTTGGGAATATGAACTCAAACTCTCATTTGCACTTAATATTGGTACTTTTATAAACCCCAACATACTCTTGAATCACACAGAATTACATAAAATAGTTGAGGACAGAAGGGACCTCTGGAGGTCATCTTGTCCAACCCCTCTGTTCAAGCAGGGCTACCAAGAACCTGTTGTTCAGGACCATGTTTAGAGGAGTTTTTGTCTACAGGAGTCTCCAAGGACAGAGACTCCACAACTTCTCTGGGCAACCTGTGCCAGTGGTCAGTCACCCCCACAGTAAAAAGTGTTTCCTGATGTTCAGATGGCACCTCCTGTGTTTCAATTTGTGCCCATGGCCTTTGGTCCTATCACTGGGCACCACTGAATATAGTCTGGCTCCGTCCTCTTTCCACCCTCCCTTCAGGTACTTACATACATTAATAAGGTCCACCTGAACCTTCTCTTTTCCAGGCTGAACAGTCACAGCTCTCAGCCTTTCCTTGCATGTGAAGTGCTCCAGTTTCTCAGTCATCTTAGTGGGCCTTCGCTGGACTCTCTCCAGTATGTCCATGTCTCGCTTGTACTGGGGGACCCAGATGTGGGCTGAATAAAGGGGAAGAATCACCTCTCTCAACCTGCTGGCAACACTCCTCCTGATATAGCCCAGCCTACCACTCACCTTCTTTTCGGCAAGGGCATATTGCAGGCTCATGTTCAACCTGGTGCCCACCAGGACCCCCAGGTCCTTTTCTGCCAAGCTGCTTTCCAGCTGAGTGGCCCCCAGCATGTACTGGTGCATGGAGTTGTTCCTCTCCAGGTGCAGGACTTTGGACTTCTTCTTGTTGAGCTTCATGAAGTTCCTGTTAACCCATTTCTCCAGCCATTTGAGGTCCGTCTGGATGGCAGTATGACCCTCTGGCCTATCAGCCACTCCTTCCAGTTTAGTATCACCTGCAAACTTGCTGCGTTCATATTCCACCCTATTATCCAGGTCCTTAATTAAGGTGTTAAATTGGCCTTGTCCCACTATTGGCCCTATGGGTACATTGCTAGTCACTGCTCTCCAACTAGAGTTTGTGCATCTGATGACCACACTCTGGGCCCTGTCATTCAGTCAATTTTCAATCCACCTCACTGGCTGCTCAACCAGCCTGTTACAGCTTGTTTATGAGGATCGTATATGAGACAATCTCAAACACCTTACTGAAGTCTGCTGCTCTCCCCTCATCTACAGGCCAATCACTTCATCATTGAAGTTTATCAAGTTAGTCAAGTATGACTTGCCCTTGGTGAAGCCATGCAGACCACTCCTGATTATTTTCTTGTCCTTAATATGCCTGGAAATGGCTTCCAGGATTAGCTGCCCATCACCTTCCAAGGGATCAAGGTGAGGCTGACTGGCCTGAGCTGTCCGAGTCCTCCTTCTTCCCCTTCTTGAAGATGGGGGTGGCATTTACTTTCATACAGTCTTCAGGCAGTTCTCTCTTGAAATGGAACTGCACGTTTTCAGAGATCTCCAAACAGATTTTGGTATCTAGCTCAATGGAACATCTCAGTGAGTGGGTAGTAACATGGAAAATAAAACTCACACGAAAATTTTGAAATAGGCACTGAAACATGATTAAACAAGTCTTATTCCAAAATACACAGTTTTTGAGACAAAAAACTTTGAGAAGTCAATTTAGTTGTAAGGATTTCTTCCCCCCCCACCCCACATATCATTAGCCAAAGCTAGAGGCTTGTGATCTCCATGGGAGGTGGGTAGGAGGGAAAGAGCTTAGTGATTTTTAGCCATATATCCAGTAGTATATGCACATTACTTTAATATAAACTTTTAATAGAAAAGAAAACAAAAGAAAACAGAAAATTATGCTCCAGTGTGAGTAAGTAGTTTTTTCTCTTCATGTGTTAGTAAAATAATATCCAAGATTGATAGAGATTAAATATAAAAATATAACAGCCTTTTCCAGGTTCTGTTTGAATTTATATTTTTAACACTAAATATGCTGTTTTTACAGACTTAGATATGAACAGAATTGTCTAGTTGGAAAATACAGTACTAGATAACTTTATATTTTGAATTTGAGGTGTAATAGTGGTATTCTTTGATGTGCCTTGCACCTATGTACTTCCATCGCGATTTATGTCTTTGTCTAATAAAAAATGTATATGGCTCAAGCTGTTGACGCTTTTGGCATCTGTTTCAGATTCATTTTTACTGACAGCAAGCTGCTGCTGGCGAGCACTCAGCCTTTTTATCATCAAAAATACAGAGACTGCCATTCCTGCCATTGCTCTTTATTCTACAGTAGAGTTCTTCATCAGATGTACTGCACTAAAACCTGTGATGGATGACAAGCATTATACAATATCCATTTTAAGTTTCCTAATTATAATTTTTAAACAATGCTAGAATTCATTGAGAAGTATCATAACAAGTGTAATAATGCTAAATAACCCTTGGCAATGTCTAAGCTTTTAATCCTATTTCAAAGATTATAGAATATCTATGCATATCTACATAGATATGTCAGAATATTTATCTGTTATTTGTTATGACAGAATAGCTTAGAAGAAGCCAAGTATTTGACTGTTAGTAGTATGATTCATTGCTCTTTATCTGTGCTACAATATCTTTTGTTTTCATGCACCGCTGTAGAAGGGAGAGTGTGTGTTTTTGTGCATGTATACATAAATGTGCACATAAACCATACACGCAAATACATGTGTCATTGGATGCACATTTAGACTTGGGGTTCAACAAGAAGTTAGAAGCACTTTCTGAAGTGTTCCATCATTTGAGGAGTCGTTTTTTTTTCCGATCCCTGCACTGTATGACATAGGATATTGAGGCTTAGTTCAGGGGAGGTAGCTTAGCATAGTACAAAATAAAAAAGGTGTATTCTTCTATCTATAATGTTACTGCTATTTTGTATTCATGAAAATTATGGTCTTTCATATTCACTTTTCTACTATTCACGTAGGCATCATCTTCATTAGTGCATGTTTTCCCTCTATGCCTAAGAAACGTTTCCTTTTGATATGATCCATTGTAACAAACCCCTTTATTTTTTTCAGATCTCCCCTAAAGAGTCACTTAGTTTATGATGTCTGAGAAAAAAATAGCAAATTAATAACAGTAGGTTGGAAGCAGTGTTTGGAAGAGAGAAGTATGTATTTATGGTCTAAAAGCTATTATACATAGACCATGTCGTTCTCTCACACTCTTCGTATGTAACATTCTCTTAGGTAGTGTACAATGTAAGCATAGATTATATCCTGCACACTGGCTGTTCCAGGAACAGAATGAATAGCAATAAAATGAAATAATTATAACAAATTGATAACAGCTTAATTTTCAGTGTAATCTTATCAACTTTTAAAACAGATTTTGCAAGAACACCTGATTTTTTGGCATGAGATACTTTTTACAGTTCAGACATTTCAGTTCTCTTGGCAACCCAGTTTTGGTCTTGGTTAGAAATGTTGAAATAGAAATTGCAAAACTGGTGCAGCACTACAGAACAGTTCAACAACCTGTTCACAGTCTGCAGAGATATTATTAGTCCCATGAGAAAACAGCAGAATCCTGTCTGAGAGCCATAATTGTCTGGTAGTCTGCATTTTTCGAAGAACAGAGTTTGCTCCTGTCAATTGCTACCAGAATTGGAGGCCTGTCTTTGTAGAAAGCGGTGCTTGTCTAGTGGGTTGGATGGCCCTTTTAATACATCCTGGTACGTGCTCCAAGAAGTCAGGGCTATTTCATGTTTTGTTTTGTTTCCAGTTTTGCCTCATTTGTCTTCCAGAAGGTAATCTGGCATTCTCAGATTTTTTTTTAACTGGCATATGAGCCCTACATTTCCCTACTTGCCTCAAATGTATGGTTCAGACTGTCTTGCCATCCAAAATTAATTGCTTCTTACCTGGCCTCTGCCAATAGTTTTATGTACTCAGCAAAAAACTACTTGTACATATTTTCTGTTCTAATTTCTCACCCTTATGTCCCTCCTTCAAATGGCATGATGGCCCTTGCAGAGAACAAGAACCTTTACCAAATAACCCCTGGCATCACTGTGGTCTCAAAGCCTCTTCAGGACAGAATTTGTCAGCCCCTGTTGTGAGTGCAGGATTCATGATGGTTTCAGAGAGGTACCACACATCGATCCTTTCTGCAATGAGGGGAGGGCAGTATGCCAGGAAACCCAGCGCTTCAGAAAATCCCCAAAGGGAGAATGAGAAACTTGAATTGAATTGGCTCTCTGTAGAGTGTGGTGTTTTCTTTGTTCCACATGCTTCTCACCAAGCAGAAGAAAAAAAGAAATAGCACAAAATGGGAAGAGGTGAAAATTAAATATGGTATAGGAAGAAGGTACTTGATTATGCAGTTAAAGTAATTTAAAGGTAACAAAGTCTCGGTTATCTGGCAATATAAATATGTAGAAAATAAAATATTGTAGATGGTAGCGATACTCTTAAGATTCATTGGTATCAATGAAACAGGACTAATTTACACTGGCTGACTGATCAACATTTGAGAAAACGAAAAAGAGAAAAAAAATAACAAAGTGTTCTTAACTCAGTATTAAAGACTATGTGGTGTCAAAAAATGCGTAGTTTCTATTGCTTTCATAAATATTTTACAAGACTTCTATTGCAGTACTTGCATCTGGGTTTGTTGAAAATATTCAGGAAAGTTACTAAGCCACCTCTGCTATTGTTCGTCTAATCCATAATGGATTAGCTCCTTTTTGTGGATGAAACACTTTCATCAAAAGATTTCCAGCATGATGGTCTGCATTTCACAAGAATTATTTAAAAAGCATAGCCTTCGCCTTTCAAGAAATGTTTTCAGGCTGTAAATACTTAGTGAGTAGAGGTACCTCCCTGCAGTTCCTGATAAGATGTCTTAGAGGCAGGAGTGAAGATACTCATAACATCAGTGTTTCCTATTAACCAGCTCTGAACAGCTGCACACTTAGCATGCTAGCAGTACTTCTGCACACTCACATTGTCATCCCATTCTGAGGTACCTGACTTAATGCACTAGCAATTCACAAGAGTGGAAGACTAACTATTATTTCTTCTAAATATAGACTATTTCGGTAATTAGACCTTTGTGGGGGAAGAAACAAGTAATTGCCATGCAGAGAGATTCAAAAGACTCGGAAAAAAGACTGGAAGTGGTAATCTCTGGGTGCTGCACAGTGCTGCATAGGAATGCAAAAATCTGTAAACAAAAGCTTAGAAACAATCAGGAAGTATAAAATGAGAAAGCTTAATTTGTTTCTCTGATGTGAGGTCAGAATTACTGAAGGTGTGACTGGTATAAGTTGCTATGGGAACTGTGGAAAAGAAAGGATTTGGAAATGGCAGGACAGGGATGGACAGATGTGGAGATGATGTTTGCTCACAGATTTTGCATCATTGTAAGCGGCATGTCAATACCATGGATTCTCATTGATTCAAAATGACTTGTTCCTTCTAATATGCTCTGTACTGCCAAACCTTTAAGCATCGAGCATTGTGTGAGCTTTAGAGACTGCACAGGCAGTGTCATTCCTGCAGCATTGTGTAGATACCATTTTGTTGCAGCAATTTGAAAAAGAAGTGACGTCTTTTACACTCTTTCACTGAACCTCTTAATTTTTTAAATTACGTATTATTATATATTGACCATCTGACGTGGAATCTGGAAATGTGAGCTAGGTGTCTAAGCTCCCTATTCATTACATGGAAAAAAGTGAACTCTGATATCCTACTATCTGTATTAATACTTTAACTAATCAAATCAGAACATGTATGTTTGGCAAAAAAAAAGCAGTTTCATTTCCACATCTTACTGGTATTTTAAAAAAAAAAGAAAAAGTTGCATTCTCTGCATTTAGTCCTACCACACATCTGTTGGAAAGTATTTATTAGGTCAAACCTTTCAAAGGATTCAGGAAATTAAGAACTTAATTTATGTATTTTAGTTGGGCTCGGGTGTAAAATTCTGAATCCTGTCAAAGCTGAAATGTTTGTACATGGGCCTAAGGAACTATACGGTTGGTGAGTGTCACACCTGTGGAGTTTTAGAAGTCACTGTGATGTAGCATGCAACTCAACAGGGACTTCTTTATTACATCTTAAGACTGTATGTCTAATTTAAAACAGTTGTATCCCATTTTACCTGCTTAGATTCTTTACTGAATCTGACTTACAGTATTTTACAGGAGCTTACAGCTTTATAAGATCGGACCTTATTATTTATGGATATATACAGACACAGATATTCACTGAGGCTGCTTTTATTGTAACGTCTTATCAGATGGATTTAAGTTAGTTCAGAATGTGAGCCTCCGTATTAATTTCTTTCCAGTGAAAAGATTTTGTGACTGAAGGGGCTGCTGCTGAATTTTCAGAGACATCATCTTCTTGGGCTTATTGGTTTCAGTTTTCTAATATTATTCTTACTATTTCAATTATGATAGGTAAAAAAGTCACAGAAAATAGAAAAAAATATTTTTCAAAGCAGCCCAGTAGTCACTATGCTCCCGTTTGTACACGAGATGTCACAGCTGGAGGGCGTGTTCGGTGTAGAATGTAGGGCTGCCATAGAAAAGAGGTTTTGCTATGGATTGAACCTCATGATATTCAAGTCACCAATATGACTTTGAAGGGATATCTTTCATTGTTTTATATGGTCATGCCTGAAAAACCTGGTCTCCTTCTATGATAAGGTGACCCGCTTAGTGGATGAGGGAAAATCTGTGGACGTTATGTACCTGGATTTTAACCAAGCTTTTGACACCATTTCCCACAGCATTCTCCTGGAGAAACTGGCTGCTCGTGGCCTGGACAGGTGTACTCTTCGCTGGGTAAAAAACTGGCTGGATGGCTGTGTCCAGAGAGTGGTGCTAAATGGAGTTAAATCCAGTTGGTGTCCAGTCACAAGTGGTGTTCCCCAGGGCTCAGTGCTGGGACTGGTTCTCTTTAATATCTTTATCAATGACCTGGGTGAGGGGATTGAATGCACCCTCAGTAAGTTCGCAGATGACACTAAGGTAGGCGGGCGTGTTGATCTGCTTGAGGGTAGGAGGAGTCTACAGAGGGATCTGGACAGGCTGGACTGATGGGCCAAGGCCAATGGTATGAGGTTCAACAACGCCAAGTGCCGGGTCCTGCACTGGGGTCACAACAACCCCATGCAGTGCTACAGGCTTGGGGCGGAGTGGCTCAAAAGCTGCCCGACAGAAAAGGACCTGGGGGTGTTGGTGGACAGCCGGCTGAATATGAGCCAGCAGTGTGCCCAGGTGGCCAAGAAGGCCAAGAGCATCCTGGCCTGTATCAGGAATAGTGTGGTGAACAGGACTAGGGAAGTGATCATCCCCCTGTACTCGGCACTGGTGAGACCCCACCTTGAGTACTGTGTTCAGTTTTGCGCCCCTCACTACGAGAAGGACATTGAGGTGCTGGAGCGTGTCCAGAGAAGGGCTACAAAGCTGGTGAGGGGTCTGGAGGACAAGTCTTATGAGGAACGACTGAGGGAACTGGGGTTGTTTTGCCTGGAGAAGAGGAGGCTGAGGGGAGACCTTATCACTCTCTACAACTACCTGAAAGGAGGTTGTAGAGAGGTGGGGGCTGACCTCTTCTCCCTAGTGACAAGTGATAGAACTAGAGGAGATGGGTTCAAGTTATGCCAGGGCAGGTTTAGATTGGATATCAGGAAAAATTTTTTCACTGAAAGGGTTATCAAACATTGGAATAGGCTGCCAAGGTAGGCAGTGGATTAGCCATCCTTGGAGATGTTTTACAAAAGGGTAGACATGGTACTTGGGGACATGGTTTAGAAGTGGTTTTGCCAGGTTAGGTTAATTGTTGGACTTGATGATCTAAAGGTCCCTTCCAACCTCAGCAATTCTCTGATTCTATATAATAAGTCTGCAAATAAAATCTGCAGACAGCCATATTCAATCCAAAATCTTTATGAGAAAGATTTCTAAGGCAAAGGAACATTTGATGGTCAACTCTTGCTCCCACAACCCCACCCCAAAGTCCACTGTAGTATACCTTCTGCTCTTCCCAGCACCAGTGACACACGCACACCAAAAACGATCACGTTTGTACAACAAGAGAAAGCGTATAGAACACATTTAGCACATGGAAAAAGATGAAAATACAAATGATGCCTTCTTTGTGCCTGCATTTCATGGGAAATGATGTACGCTACTGTCAAAGTAAGTGACAAAACAATAGGTACTGTTAGCAATTTGAATAAGGCCATTATTTATAGGTAAAAGTCATGTTCCATCATGCTTATATGTAGTTCTTTCACGTTTTATACTCCTGCTCTCTTTTTTCCTGTATTTAACAAAAGGCGTTAAATTTCTGGTATATTTGAAAAGTTCCAGGGAAACAACATACACAGCTCTAGCAAGGTTTTATTGAGTCTTGTTCATCACGAGAATCAGAGAACAGTTAAATCATCAACAGAGTCTTGTTTTTGTTGGGACCACTTATAACACCCCCAGAAACTAGTATCTTTGGGTCATCTAATCATTTGTCTTAGTCAGGAGATTAACCATCTGCTGCTAACAACTTTAAGAGACTAGTGACCTTCGGGTAGAAAGATTTAAAACCAAATTAAGAATGGATTTTTATTTTTGTGCCAACACTTAAAAAAAAGGACAACAGCTTAGTTTTGGCAAGAAAAAAAACCCATACTTTAAAAGTCAATTTTTTTTATCTTTGTTGAAAAAGAAATCTGATCATTTAAATTTGTTTATGTTTTGACTTCAAAACTTCGGAAAAGGAAGTGTTATCTTTCTTAAACAAAATTATAAAAACCCCCAAAATAGAAAAGTTATAAACATAATTTATTTCAAAACCTTTAAAGCAACGTTTCCAACATCGTATTTGAAATTATTATTATAATATTAGCCTTCACCACATAAAAGACATGGACCTGTTGGAGCAGGTCCAGAGAAGGGCCACAAAAATGATCAGAGGGCTGGAGCACCTCTCCTGTGAGGACAGTCTGAGAGAGTTGGGGTTGTTCAGCCTGGAGAAGAGAAGGCTCCAGGGAGACTCTACTGCGGCCTTTCAGTACTGAAAGGAGTCTTATAAGAAAGACGGGGACAAACTTTTTAGCAGGGCCTGTTGTGTTAGGACAAGGGGTAATAGTTTTAAAATAAAAGAGGGTAGATTTAGACTACATGTAAGGAAGCAATTTTTTACTCTGAGGGTGGTGAAACACTGAAACACGTTGCCCAGAGGGTGATGAAACACTGAAACAGGATGCTGCATCCCTGGAAACATTCCAGGTCAGGTTGGATGGGACTCTGAGCAACCTGATCTGGTTGAAGATGTCCCTGCTCACTGCAGTGGAGGTTGAACTAGATGACTTTTAAAGGTCCCTTCCAACCCAAACTATTCTATGATTCTGTGATTTCAGACTTTTTCAAAATTTTTTTTCTCTATGTTTTTCTACCTAACTAAAATTGTTTGTTGTGTTATGTTCAAATTAACAAATTGTTTTAGTTGCTTAGAAGCTTGAAATTTGGGGAAAATGGTGATTTTTCCCAAATACATTCCTTACAACTAAATGTCTAAATATGTCACGTATTTTTGAGTTAACTAGAGTTTAAGCATTGTTAAGACAGGTCAAAATTTTGTTAGAAGTAGTAACTTAATTAAAGTTTTGCTGATTTTAATTGTATATTTACAGTTAAAAATTCTGGTATTACAGTAACGCTCTTGGTCTATATGATCTTGTTGGGTCACAAATAGCTGAGAAACCATGGCCCACATTCTGAGCAGTTAAAAACTAGAGACTTTTCATAATCTTTTGCAAGTGGTGAATGAATGTATATCTATCTAAAGAGAGAGATTAATTACACTCTATCTGTTGTTAGAAGTAAGCCTGACCTATGTATTAGTGTGTGCCTTGTGACTATCATCAGAGATTATCACTGTGAAATAAAGTTTCTTGTTTGAAGGATTTTAAAAACGGAGGAAAAAAGCCATTTTCAGCCAAATTATTAACAATGTCTAAAATTTTGAGACATTTACTCTGATTACAGGGTGCACAGTTATCTTAGTTTATTTCATTAGAAAACTCCATTAAATTACATTGTGATGTTTTTCATACATGGAATGTAATACAGGGAAATAAGAGAATACAGAAAAAGTATTTTTTTTGCTATTCAAATATTAAAATGGGGGGAAGGGGTGTTTATCTTCCATCAAAGAATCAAATGCACACTATAGTACAGTGGGTGCAACTAAAAGTTCCACGACTGAATGTACCATAAGATTTTTTACTTTTGCTGTTGTAAGCAGAGGACACAGAGATTATTATTTCAATTCAGTGTCTAGATTGAAATGAAGGGGGGAAATCACACTAACTTAAAATTTTAATCTTCTGTAAAACTATTGATTTTAAGGATTCTCACATGAAAATTTTTTCATATTCTTTAGTAAAATCTTTTGTTTGAGTAATTCTGTCTGGCTTTCCAAAATGATTCTTAAAATTATTAATAAAGTATTCCTTGCTGGTTAATCATTACTTAGTATTAATAAAAAAACAACAACAACAACAAAAATACAAACAAACAAACAAATAAAAACAAACAAAAAAAACCTGTTACCAATTTTGGTATCTGTATGTGGAGGAAGCTATGTTTGTTTGTTTTGAGAAATTTCCTGTGGCAAATGTCCAGGATCTCTTAATGAGTCACTGGAGATTAGTCCTAATTTATGAGAAGATATAATTCACTTACTTTAAACATTTAAACCACAATGACAATCTACAGAATTCTCTGTAAGCGAACCTTAGTTCTGAAAGATTATGTGGTAAGGAACCTGTAATTAGGTAATAGGAGTCCAGGCTGGGAGGACTGAGCCCAACTTTTAATAAAAATGTACTTACGATGAACATTCACAAATCAGTTTTATATTTAATGTAATCTTATGTTTGTCTTCATAGAGCACTTATCTATATGACAAATTGCTCAATAGGAAACAAGTTAATTGCATTGGGAAAAATTAAACATTACTAGTGTTGTGTACAGAAAAAAATGCCATTCCTTCATGAGATACTGTTAATTCATTGTGTGAATTTGGTCTGATTGTAGAGAAATTCAATCACATTTGTAGAACTGAAAAGACAACTCCTAGATATACTGACATTCCTAGCTACTACAGGCTTTTCCTTTATAGTCCAACATAAAAACGTTAAAATCCTCCCTTTGTTTTATGGGAAGGCTATGTAGTGACACTATCATCAAGGAAGTATGCTTGTGTTTCTTTGTGATACACAGTTGTGAAGCTCAGTAATCTGTCTGTCTGGCGGATCACTGGGCAGAATATTAGGGCAGTCTATTCTGTGGGAGATAAAGGCATGAATGAGCTTCTCTGTATTCGACAGATAGACATATGTTTTAAATCCCAAAATATTTCTCAGGTGATAATAGATCTTAATAATAAACCTGCCAGTGTTCAGAGGATATACTGGAGTCAAAAAATGCTCTGCAGTGTTAAACAACACCTAGGCATTAAATGTACATCCATCAGGAAAAAAAACACAAACAACCCAAAACTTTCAAGTAATTGAGATGCCCTTGAACTCTTGAGGAAACACAATTATAAATTTCATACAAATTATCTTAAGAAATTAAGGTTCATCTATATCTAAAAAGGGACAACTTATCATTGAAATAGTATGGTTTGGTTTTCCTTGTATGATTATAACATTGATTTTGGTGGTACAAATTTAAATGATCTGTCTCAAATACAGTAGGTAAATACTAGTTCATATATGGAACTTTATAAAATATAGTAATGAATAAGAGACTCTGGAAAGCAAAAGATTAAAAGGTTGTTTCCCTGCAGTTGGTAGAAATGGCAACACCCATCTACATTTTGCAAAAAACTGTATGGTACAATATAGATGATGTTGTTTTGACCTTCTAACATACAAAAACATTGATCAGGAAGAAAGATCAGATATCATAGATAATAATACGTTTTCACCTGTAGTATCCTTAGTACGTAACCGTCACAAAACCTGCATGTGGTGGTCAAACCAAAGTGAAGATTCTTGGAGTGATCTTTCTTTCCAGTCATCACCCTCACTGAAGGTAACACAGAAACATTGTAGATAGGTAGAGGGAGATACCCAGTGAAAAGGGGGAGTTGTTTAACTTCATTGGGGGTATTAGACAGAAATTCACCTGAAGGCAATCAGATCTGCTCAGGCTGATCTCTGAATTCCTGAAGGATCCCACAGAAACCAATAAAAAAAATTTCCACACAAATGGTTCCAGTTTCAGGCTTAGAAGTGTGGAGAGCTTTTTGGGGTTACAATAGGGAAACAGTAATTTGGGGCAAGGGGTTGATTTGGTTTTTAGACATTTGGGAATTTATACTATAAAAATAAAAGACTTGTACAGCAGAAATATGGTTCCTGCAGGCAGAAATTAACACTATTTCATTACTGTATAAAACACATTCACTGCAATCTGGTGTATGTATTACTATTATTACACAAACTGTGGAATAATTTCTTCTTAATCTTTAAAAATAAAACCTCTAAAAAGGTTTTAAGAAGAGATTTAATCTTTCTTTCTTCATTTTCGGCAAAGAAATTTTAAGCTCCCAAAGATATTGTCAAGTTTTTGATGATGGCTGATAGTATTTGAGTGGTTGCTATAATTCAGCGGGCATGCTGTACTTCATACCTAAATATCTCACCCTCCTTTGAGAAAGCTTTATTCTGTTAATTCTTTTCTTTTGACATTTTATACTTTGTTTCAGATATAGTTTGCTAAAGGACCATAATAATGGCTTTGGCTTTAGGAGTAAGACTTTTTAAATGTTCTGTGCTCTTTATAGCCATTCAAAATTCCATTCTTAATTTTATCAATGTGCAATTTTGTAAATGATAGCAGTTCCGTATAGTTGTTACAGAAATTACGTTTAAAATACAGTGGAAATGTTGCTTGAAAAATCTTAGTGCTGCAGTACAGCAGACTCAAAAATAGAAGAGAAACTTGATAAAGTAAATAGGTTGCTGCTTTTATACCAATAGTAAAAGGACTTTGGTTTGGTGAAAACTTGTACTGGTACTAAGTTCGTTCCTACATTAGATCTAAGGATGCTCAGCTCTAAACACAAAAACAAACAAACAAACAAAAAGATCTCTTTGTGATACAGATAGATCCTTCCCTTTGAGAGGAGGAGGGAATAGGAAAGGCTTAACAACAGAGTAGCAAATGATTCACAGATCCTCTAGAAAGCTCAGTTGACATAACCTGTCAGAATTCAAACAAGTCCTAAAAATGGGAAATGGAAATGATACATTTTTAAAAAATTGGTTTCTGTTTTGTGGTTTGTTTCCAATTGTGGTAGGAACCAAGAAAATGAATATACTTCTCTGGAAATTCTGGGGTTTTTAAAAGAAATAAAGAAAAAAAGTGATGCTGTTCTTTAAAGCCTAGGGACAGATTTTCAACTGTTTGCAGTGATAACCAATTTGATAAGAATTAATCGTGAAAATTTTATGAATTAAGAATATATTTGAAATAAAGCTGTTAGTGAAATATTTGCTTTTTCACAACAAATTATAACCATATTAGTAACTATTTTGATAATAGTTTATTCTTAATCCTTCTAGTTCATTACTCTGAAAGTAATATTTTTCTACTGTATCTTATATAGCAAACAATGATGCCAAAATAATGTCAAAGTTTTGCTTTGTTTAGAGAAATAAATCTATTTCAAAATTTTGAACAATTCATTTCTGTGTTTTGACCAGCTGCAGTGCTTAAGCCCTTCTAAAAACTGAGTCCCTTATTTAGTGACTTAGAGATGTAGCCTTTAAATGAGCTTTGTTGAAAGTTATGGGCTGATTGTAGTTGTGGATCCCTGGTGAAATGGGGCCATTTAGTACCAGCCTCAAAAGCCTCGGTCTGTGCAGATTGCTTTGGCTAAAACCATGTGCGAACTGCACTGTTTGTATATACTGTTCCCTCATGGCAACTCTATCTCACTTGCCAAATGGAAGTGCCAGGTAGTATTTTCCGAATGGGCTTTTCCCTCATGGAGAACAAAAAAAAGGCCTAACAAAAACCTTTGCCAGCATTTAAAGCTGTAGTCAAATGGTTCAACACTTACACTTAAAAGCTATTGTGCATTTTAGTGTTGATTTTGCAAAACACTGAATAGCAAATTCACAAAGCAACACTGATGTGCTCAGAGTGGGGTCACCGCAACATAGATGTGTACAAAAATTTTATTTATTTTCATTTTAAATGCTTGAGAGAAGCAATATTGTCTCATATCCTTATTAAAAATATGCTAAAATAGGTAACATACATCCTACAGGTCATAAAATGCCAAATCTTAATAAGGGTGCATTTGTGCTATATTATAAATATGATGAAATTGATGAAATAGATTGCTCTGCAGCAAGAGGTAGTTAAGAAAAAATTATAATCAGTCTGGTGTTGTAATAAATTATTAAATTAGCATTTCTGTAATTCCAAGATTAATAGAAGATGGAAAATGTGTGCAGTGTCGTATTTTCCAATTAAGAAGCAAACAGTCTTCAAGTAATGAAAAAGCAGGTTAGTGACATCCAAGTTACACCACACAAGTAGTATCTCTGATAGATTTTTTTTAAAGAGGACTTAGTAAAAATAACTGCAATTTAAACAGGACTATAGAATAATATGCCAGAAGAGGATACTAACAATAAAGATAGAATCATAAACTTCAAATAAATGACACAATAATGTCAGGCACTTCCGATAAAACCTTTGAGACCTAAAGATAGAATTTTACCTTATAGTTTATATCCCAAGGTCAGAAAAGTGGAGTACTTTGTCCTACATTCCAGAAGTGTTCTCTTTAATCATTTACAGTAGGGAGCAATTTAAAGTGACTTACAAGTAGGTAAAGGGCTTGGTTCTCATTTGCACCCATTAAAGAAAAACAGTAGTTTAGTGAAATGTGTCAGCCTTTTCTGTTATTCAGTAATTATACAAAGCATTTGTAGTCTAGAAATTCAAAATAATGCATTGATTGGACTAAACTTTCTGCATTAAAGGCAAATGAAAGACAGATAACCTGTGTGGCAAAGAAAAAAAAAAACAAAACAAAACAAAGCAAACTCCCTGCCCCGCTTTTTTTTAATATATATAAACTTGGAAAGTGGCTTGTTTATTCAAATCGTCCTTTGATACAGATAATGAGACTTCTAATAAATGAGTCAGTTTGCATCGTAGATATGTGATTCAGGATTCAGTTTCTCCTCCTGATTAAGCGAATATCAAAGGCTCAAAATTGTTTGCTAACAGCTTAAGTCAAAAGGGGGAATAATTTCCTAGCTCACTGGAACATAATTGTCTCAATTGCAATTCCTGTGGCCCATGGATTTAACATACCATCCTTTCTGTGGCAGAACCCTGACATTTCATATCAAGATCTCAGTTTTACATTACACAGAAAGGAAACGTTGTGATCTAGTGCCACTGCTGATAAAATTCCTATCTCAGAGAAAGTCCGTACTGAATTCGCATCACTGGTTCTTGCAGCTCTTCATTTTTTTTTTCATCTAAATACAGCCAACATCAAACCTTACTGACCAAATGAGTTCTGACATGATCACTGGTTTTTTGTTTTTTTTTTTTTTGTGGAAGATTGTGGGCAAATCAAAACTCTTATTTATACAACATACAAGCATAAAACAAGTTTTATTGCAACAGTTAATGCTTCTTTGGGAAGTGAGTATAGACAGAAAATAACCTCTAATCTTTTTGTCAGATAGTGAAGCCTCATAAATGTGTTTTTCAAGCAATGAATTGCTTTGAGGGTGCTTTTATGACTGGAGTGTTGGAATAGAAGGATACAAGCTCTTTAGGAAGGACAGGCAGGGGAGACGAGGAGTGGATGTCACCCTCTATGTCAATAGAGTACATGGAGCTCTGCCTGGGGATGGATGAGGAGCCGACCAAGAGCTTCTGGGTCAGGATTAAATGGAGGGCAGCGACAGGTGATGTTACAGTCGGGGTCTGCTGCAGGCCACCCGACCAGGAAGACCTAGTTTATGAAGCCCTCTGTAGACAGACAGGAGCAGTCTCACGTTCACAAATCCTGGTCCTCATGGGGTCCTTTAACCACCCTGATATCTGTTGGAGGGGCAACACAGTAGGGCATAAGCAATCCAGGAGGTTCCTGGAATGTGTCAATGAAAACTTCTTTCTCCAAGTGACAGAGAAGCCAATGAGGAGAGGTACCATGCTGCACCTTGTTCTCACCGACAAGGAGGGGCTGGTGGGGAATGTGAAGCTCAAGGGCAGCCTTGGCTGCAGTGACCATGATGTGGTGGAATTCATGATCCTTAGGGCAGCGAGGAAGGCTTACAGTAAGCTCACTACCCTGGACTTCAGGAGAGCAGACTTTGGCGTCTTCAATGATCTGCTTGGCAGATACCATGGGATAAAGTCCTGGAGGAAAGAGGGGCCCAAGAAAGCTAGTTAGTATTCAAGGATCACCTCCTTCAAGCTCAGGAACAATGCATTCCAACGAAGAGGCAGTCAGGCAAAGATGCCGGGAGGCCTGCATGGATGAACAAGGAGATCCTGGACAAACTCAAACTCAAAAAGGAAACCTACAGAGGGTGGAAGCAAGGACAGGTAGCCTAGGAAGAATACAAAGAAATTGTCTGAGCAGCCAGGGATCAGGTTAGGCAAGCTGAAGCCCCGATAGAATTAAATCTGGCCAGGGACATCAAGGGCAACAAGAAAAACTTCTGTAGGTATGTTGATGATAAAATGTGGACCCTCTATGAAAGGAAACAGAAGACCTTGTCACCCAGGATATGGAGAAGGCTGAGGTACTTGATGATTTTTTTGCCTCAGTCTTCACTGGGAAGGGCTCTAGCCACACTGACCAAGTCACAGAAGGCAAAGGCAGGGATTGGGAGAATGAGGAACTGCTCACTGTAGGAGAAGACCAGGATACAGACCATCTAAGGAACGTGAAGGTACACAAGTCCATGGGACCTGATGAGATTCATCTGTTGGTCCTGAGGGAACTGACAGATGAAGTTGCTAAGCCACTGTCCATTATATTTGAGAAGTTGTGGCAGTCTGGTAAAGTTCTCGCTGACTGGAAAAAGGGAAACATAACCCCCATTTTTAAAAAGGGAAAAAAGAAAGAACCGGGGAGCTACAGCCCAGTCAGCCTCTTCTCTGTGCCTGGCACGATCATGGACTAGATCCTCCTGGAAACTCTTCTAAGGCATATGGAAAATGAGGAGGAGATTATTTCACAGCCAACATGGCTTCACCAAGGGTAAAATATGTCTTTGCCCTTGGTGGCCTTCCATGACAGGGTTACAGTGTTGGTGCATAAAGGATGAGCAACTGACATCATCTACCTGGTCTTGTGCAAAGCATTTGACGCTGTCCCGCACGACGTCCTTGTCTCTTAATTTGAGAGACATGGATTTGATGGATGGAGCACTTGGTGGACAGGAATTGGTTGGATGGCTGCACACAGAGTTGCTGTCAACGGCTCGAAGTCCAAGTGGTGAGCAGTGATGAGTGGTATTCCTCCAGGGGCTCTATTGGAACCCATGCTGTTTAACATCTTTGTCAGTGACATGGACAGTGGGATTGAGTGCACCCTCTGCAAGTTTTCTGATGACACCAAACTGAGTGGAGCAGTCAACAAGCCATCCAGAGGGACCTGGACAGGCTTGAGAGGTGGGCCCACACAAACCTAATGAAGTTCAACAATGCCAAGTGCAAGGTCCTGCACGTGGGTTAGGGCAATCCCAAGCACAAATCAGGCTGTGCAAAGAATGGATTGAGAGCAACCCTGAGGAGAAGGACTTGGGGGTGTTGGTGGAGGTGAAGCTCAACATGAGCTGGCAATGTGCGCTCACAGCCCAGAAAGCCAACTGTATCCTGGGCTGCATCAAAAGAAGCGTAGCCAGCAGGTTGAGGGAGGTGATTCTGCCTCTTTGCTCTGGTGAGATCCCACCTGGAGTACTGCATCCAGCTCTGGAACCCCCAACATAAGAACATCGACTTGTTGGAGCAAGTCTAGAGGAGGGCCACGAGGATGATCAGAGGGCTGGAACACCTCTCCTATGAGGACAGGCTGAGAGAGTTGGGGTTATTCAGCCTGGAGAAGAGAAGGCTCTGGGGAGATCTTATTGTAACCTTTTAGTACCAAAGAGGGTCTACAGGAAAGATGGGGAGGGACTTTTTACAAGAGCATGTAGTGATAGGATGAGGGCTAACAGTTTTAAGCTGAAAGAGGGTAGATTTTTATTTGATATTAGGAAGAAATTTTTTACTGTGAGGGTGGTGAGACACTGGCACAGGTTGCCCAGAGAAGTTGTGGATGCCCTATCCCTGGAAGTGTTCAAGGCCAGGTTGAATGGGGCTTTGGGCAACTTGATCTAGTGGGAGCTGTCCCTGCCTATGGCAGTGGCATTGGAACTAGATGATCTTTAAGGTCCCTTCCAACCTAAATCATTCTATGACTCTGTGATTAGTAATAGTAAGGTTTTTTTATTCTTTTAAACTTTTTGGATTAGCTGAATCTCACTCACAAGACATAGTGTCCCTCATACGTCATTGCAACAAACTACATGTCTTTTAAAACTGAGTTAGGCACAATGCTGGCAACTTTGTCTTGATAACTTAGTAAGTGAAGGAAAAAAGAAAATTCAAGTCATAATTACCACTTTAAGACACCTTTTAAAATTTTGTCACATGTTCACAAGGAAGCTGTGACATGACAAGAACCACCTTTATTTGATTTTACTTGATTTGGAAGAAACAGAATCAAACAGCACCAGAATTTATTCTTTGATTTCAAGAGCTATGAGACCTAGAAGCCACAAAAAAGGTCAAATGAACTATTACAGCAACATGAAAATTTAGTGTGCAGATATGATAAAAGGTTCTGTACAGAGAATAAAGTCATGGGAGATTTTGGTTTTAAAAAATAGTGGGAGAGAAAATGGTCATGAAAGAATAATTTTCATGCCTCTAGAATCATACAACTGGAGTGTGCCCAAAAAGCAAGGTAAATATAACATTGCTATCACCGAACATCTTGAGTAGTTTATTATCATTTTATTATAGAAAATACAAAATAATAATAACATTTTATTGTTAGTTTACAGTGGCGATATTATAAATCCAATAAAATAATTTGAAAATGTCACTTCCCTCTTCTTATATTCTTCAGAAGAAATACAATGAAAGTGATCACATTTATCTACACAGAGATGCAGTAAACCTGAGAAGTAACCAGTTGCAAGTGGTTTAATTCTTCAGGCGAAGAAAGAAGTAGAAATTACTACTTAAAAATGATAGGGAATAAGGCTTTTCAAACACATTTATTTTTTAATTTCTGATGTTCACTATCTTTTCATCAGCATATTATGAGCAGTAACAGTAGGATCATATTAAAATAATTATAATCTTATAACTTTCGGAGTGAAAACTTGAAAAGACAGAGGGACAAGTTGTATTATACCATTATTCCCCATTATTTCTCCAGTAGTTATGCAATTTGTCATGTTCATAAAATACCGTGGCTTTTGGAAAACACTATCTTTTAAGCTCTTTTCTGCTACTGCCAGTTGGTATTTTTGCTGGACTTTTGCTTTTTTTAACAAGCCTAGTCTAGGACTTTGGTGTTGCTTTATTATAGACTAGAGGGACATATCTGCCCTTGCATTTTGAGATGGCAATGCAGATTTAACAATCAGTTTCCCTTTCCAGTACTGCAAATTTAAATATATATCCTATGCGCCCTACACAGACTAACCATGAAATATGCTTAGAATGAAAACCTAAAGGTCCAATCTTCATTTGGCTGTAGTTTATCTCGTTATTTGCATGAGCCAGGGATTACTTATTTAAGGTGGAGAATTTGGCCCTTGAACAAAAGACAGATTTTGATGTTGTGTTAAATGAGGAGTATTTGCGTTCAGCCCAGTGGAATTGCTACTCATTTGTGCTGGGAAAGAAAAGAAATTAAGAGTCTATTTAGAGTGTGTTTTATAATTTCTAATCTTTGTGCATAAACTCATTTGCATCTTATCTCCATGAAAAATTCTGTTAGAGTTCATCGTCTCTCATTTCATGTAACATATTTCCTGTAGTTTCAAAGCAAAAACAGTCATTGAAAGAAATTGTATAGCATTCATGTTGTGTATTTTTAAAAACTTTGTTATTAAAAACACAGGGAAAAATGTGTCAAATTATTGCAATTTCCCTCTATGTGTTTTCTTTTCCAGAAGTCTCGAACCTATCATGCATATGCTAAAATTAGCTAGGGCCTAGGAAATTTGGCAGTGAAATTGTTAGAACAGTATTTCACAACCACCTGCACTTTCCTGTTGTGAATTTTATTCCAATTGCTAAAAATATGCTTACCATTAGCAGTGATTTAAGAGCTATCAGTGCATCATCAGTGCAGGCTGGAACCCTGAGAGAAGACAGTTAAAGAGAAGGAGCAGTGATTATGACCTCCCTGTTGAGAGTGACTCTTTTCATCTATGCAAAGTACATCCTGCAAAGGAGGGAGCTGTGCTGCCTTAGTGTATTCCTTAGAAACGATCTGTCTGAAGAAATAGGAAGGAAAATCTGGATAATGTAGAAGAAGCACAGGAACTCCTAAAGCTCATAGCAAGATTTACCAAAAAGCTAGTAATTAGAATGTAAGGTAGGAAGATCAGATCACAAGATAGTTTTCCTCAAAAAAGGAATTCTACAGTAATTTGAAATTAGTAATACAATTTATATGTCATAAGTCTGACTTTGCAAACTATTTTTCAGTTTATAACTTGTGGTTAAAATGAGGCCTGGGAGAAATTAAGTTAGGGTTAGTGATAAAGGCCAGTAAGCAACTTTCAGTGATGGAATATGTTTTTGGGATCTTATTTGTTTTCTGTTGGGTGCACTGTTAACTGTTAGTCATCTTCACATTCTAAGTCACATTATAATCTTAGGTCCTATTTCAGCAAAAAGCAAGTGAGTACCTGGCCAATAACTGATTTACTTATTGAAATTTGCTTATACTTGGAATAGCACATACCAGAAGGAAATTATTTAATTCTCAGAAAGTCCTGATACCTCCTCATTTCCCAGCGTGGTTTTGTACAGCCATGTGGGCTGAACCCTTTTTGTTCAGAGGCGCTATATTTGCCTGAGCTGCTGTGTATCAAACAATGGCAGAGTAATGCTGTAATAAATAGGAATATTCCCCTTTTTGTTTTGGGTTTGTTTTCCTGAGAAGGCATTGCAGCACTAGCGGCTCCTTACGCAGCTTTAGCCTACCTCTGTGATGAAAATCGGACAGGTTGACAGCTTGAGCAAAATTCTCACTTGGAAATTTGACTACACCCTGAGTTAAATTAACAAATTTAAGCTGAAAATATCTCTGAGTATAGGTCAGAGGCTTTCAAAGTGTGAATGAGAGCTGGACTAATAGCAGAACCTTGCTGCTGTGGTTAATGCTACAGGGAAGATGTACCTTAACTGAAATGCTTGAAACATCTGTGTGCATTTAATAGGTTACTTGGGTGCTACATAATCCTGCTGTTAGGAATCCAGTTGCTGTATTTTTACATATTTCTGCCTTACTGAGGAGCAGTCACCTGCTATAAAATCGCATAGGGAATGATTAGCAGCTGACAAATCCAGGTGCTGGGCTATGAGGCATTTGAACACTTATGGTACTGCCTTGCATTCATCTTCAGGATAATATTGTGTGAACTAGACTAGAAATACCGGTGCCTCTAAGATCACCTCTTTCTAGCCATTTCTAAAACTATTTTCAAAGCAAGTTTTTGTGGATTATTATTTCCTGTCTACAAAAAGCACTATGTTCACCCAAAGGAAAAAAAGAAGTCATAATAAACCAGGAGCTTTTAATCAACTGTGAACTAAAAGGTAGGCCTAAGGGATCTATACAATGCAAAAGCTAACTTATGGAACCTGTTTTAGAACACAGCCAATTCAAATTCAATTCAGACGTACACAAACATGAATTAATGCAAATCCAAATTAATGATTCCCACGGCCTAGTTTTTCATGGCCTTTCTCTTCACCTCTCTTTACATAGGGTAGAATTCATGCCCTTAGGCTCTTGCAGAATCACATAATAGGTATGAAGCTGCTTTACTGTCATAGGAGTTCATTCTGTATGTTTCTATATGTAGTTGTCTATATATCTAAGTCAAGGAAAAATTTACTCAGTGTAAAATCTTACCTGTAGGTATGTGGTTTTTTTCTTGAAGAAGCAGGTTATATATGAGTTTGGACAGAATTCTTCAGTATCAGACTGTTGAGAATACTGGTGTATGGCGGGTGTCTTAAATTCAAGTGACCAATAATCTATGCTAAACAAAATCACGACTGTTACAGGCACTTTCTAGTTTTATCGAATATCTTCTTTTTAAGATATTCCACATGAACCCAGTTGGTAAAACTAGTGTGAAATAACTATTTTTATTATAGTATTAATACTTTCTTTCCTGTTAGTTTACTATTTTGATGAAATTCCACACTGTTTAATGATTGTATGAGTTACATTCTTGCAGCTAGTGATTATTTGAAGTAAATTTAAAGGCATGAAATGAGACAACTTTTTTTTCTTCAATAGCGTATCATGAACTAACATTTATGAACGTTTACTAACTTAACAGTTATAAATGCAGTTATGTCTGAATACCAGTATACCAAATGAAAGTTAAATCAGTTAGCTGCAAATTCTTTAAATTCTTTATTTTTCTTTATCTAATTTACACTTTGAGTCTGTTCTCTGACCATTACATTAAATACCTCTAGTTAAATCAGCTCTGGTGTGCAACTACAGTCAGAAAAGAAAGAAATTTGTTTTATCAAGATTTCATTGACTTCAGGGTTGAGAAGGGTTAGAAAAGAGAAAAAGAAACAATCATATAAATGGTGGTAATGCAGTTTTCTTGCAAGCATTGACTTACTGTGCTAGGTCCTCTGAAAATTAGAAAAGAGGTGTTGATCATTATGGGGAACTATCTGCCCAAGATTTTTCTTGTAAACGATGCCAAGACACTTAAGCAGGTTTAGTGAATGCAGAATGAGCTAGATTCTCCATTTAAACTCGAGAAAGCTTTTCCAACACCAGTAATCTTGGCCGAGGTGGTAGGAAGCGTTTCAATACAACAGAGGGGGCTATGTTAGAGAAGTGCTTGTTAAAAACATACTTTTTTTTTATAAAGGAAGATTTGGCAATTCCAAATGAAGTTTCTCAGAAAAGTCTTCTTTGAATACTCAGATGGGCTATTCCAGATGCAAGATTCTATGTCCTCACCTCTAGACACAGACTATTCTGGATTTTCCTCTTATTTTTCTACAAAACACCAAAAGAGTTTGGTGTTATGTTGATGCAAACTGTGGAAATACTTGAAATCTCAAAATATGTATTGCTAGAAGATAGTTTCCCACATGGTTCTGATTTCTATGAAGAACAAGATATATCTGAATAATATGACATGGTAAAGAGACAGTTCTGTCCATACACAGGAATATATTCTCAAATCATACTCATTTTTGCTATAGTGGAGCTATAGCAAAAGTTAATATAATATGCAACTTGCTATTGCAGTTTTCCAATGATCCTTGATCCCAGCCATCTTTTAGAAGTTATACATTTTAAATATTTAATTTCATTTTTAGATGCACAGAATACATTACATGTAATTTATTCTGTTCCTCCCTTTCCCCCACCGCCCCTCCCCTGGTAAGCCAGCAAAAAGAACTGAGTGCTTCGTGAGAGTAACAATTAGTCAGCTGATTTCTCTATATGAGTTATGAGTCAGATTGAAAAAATAATTTATAACCATCAGTGCAGATGATAAGGGTGATGCAACATTGTGTTATTCACATATGCAGTAACTTTGTTCTTCAAGTATTTAGGACTCTGATGTCTGCAGCACAAATTTCCCATCACAGTAAAATACATGTCCCTTGTTAACTGACTACAACAAGAGTGCATCTGACATTACCCTACATGAGTTCCACATATTACCCACCCTAGACAGGATAATCCATCCACTAGAGAATTTATTCATTACTCCATGTGTTTGCATTGATCATAACAAGTTAAAGCCTCTTCTAGAACCTTTGAAATACATTACTTTTTTGCAGGACTGTGGCAGTGTCTAGTCCCATAATTTTTTCCTCAGACCTGCTGCTTCTTCCAAACTCAAGATATACATAAGTGGAAATTTGACCCACTTAGGATTCATCGTGTCTCTGCTGCCATAGTATCACCTTCTCTGTGATCCCAACACCCTAAATTGCTCCTGAGTATGACTGTGTCTCTTATTTCAATTTCACTGTCTTTCTGCATGCAAGGACTCAGAAATCTCAAACAGATCAGTCAGTCCCATCTTTGTGTCCTCTAGTCTCACATATATCCTCTTAGAAACTGGATTATTCCTGTACCTTCATGCAGCACTGAGGAAACTCAGAGAATCACAGAATGGTAGTGGTTGGAAAAGCCCTTCAGAGATCATCTAGTCCACTCCCCCTGCCAGAGCAGGTTCACCTAGAGCAGGCTGGACAGGAATGCATTCAGGCAAGTTTTGAATATCTCCAGAGGAGGAGACTCCACAACCTCTCTGAGCAGCCTCTTCCAGTCCTCTGTCACCCTCAAAATAGAGAAGTTTTTCCTCATGTTCAGATGGAATTTCCTGGGTTCCAGTTTGTGCCTATTGCCCCTTGTCCCATTGCTGGGCAGCACTGAAAAGAGCCTGGCCCCATCCTCTTGACACCCACCCTTCAGATATTTGTAAGCATTGATGAGATCCCCTCTCAGCCTTCTCTTCTCCAGGCTAAACAGACCCAGGTCTCTCAGCCTTTCCTCATAAGAGAGGTTCTCCAGTCCCTTGATCATCTTTGTAGCCTCCGCTGGAGTCTCTCCAGTAGTTCTTTGTCTTTCTTGAACTGGGGAGCCCAGAACTGGACACAATACTCCAGATGTGGCCTCACCAGGGCAGAGTAGAGGGGGAGGATGAGCTCCCTCGACCTGCTGGCCACGCTTTTTTTAATGTACCCCAGGATACCATTGCCCTTCTTGGCCACAAGGGCACATTGTTGGCTCGAATCAGAGATCCCTTTGCTTTTGAACAACTGCTTCCTATTTTCCATAACCTTTCTTTCTGAAGTTATGTTTAACTATCCAAATTGGGATATGCGTCTTAATTCTAAGATGTCTTATTTCAGAGTTCCTGTTGCTTTCTTTATCTGTTCTCATTTTAACAGCTTAAACACCAGCCATTTATATCTATTTATTAACATTCTTCAGGCACTAGAGTGTATTTTCATCTTTTTTTATGCTATGTTCTGAATCACATATTGGTCCAGTCTTCTCTCCTGCTGCATCAGTTTTGGTTTCACATTCCCCTGAGCTCTGGTGTCTTGGCCTTTCCAAGAAAAGAAACAAGAATTCAGTGAGATTTAGAGCATGGATGTAAACAAAGTATTAGGTATTAGAGGGGATACTATATTCCAAATGCTACAAAATTAAACACTGTCTCTTGTTGACTGTACTTCGAAATCTGTAGTCAGTGTTATTTTCACTTACCGTGAGAACAGTCTAATACTTGGTTCTGTACCATCTAGGATTTTCATATATTCCATTAAAATTAAATACTGTCTCCTTATTTAGTCACAAACTTGTGCTGTATTGAATCTGTTCTTTGTTATCTTTTAGAGAGGTTGTTTAAAGTGGACTTGTAATACTGTATTGATGTTCATGATGACTATACATATTAACTCTTTAAACAACCACTGTAAAATTTCAAATGACTGCGCTACTTATGTGATAAAAAATAAAGTGGAATAGATTCTCTAAGCTATGACAGCAATAACTGTAAATCAAAAGTAGGTAAAAAGGTCTTCCAGACCACGACTAATTGCAAAAGGAATTAGTCTTTTTCCCTATAGTTAGGAAAAATCAGTAAAATTTATTCTTTGATCTTGTATTATTAGGTTTGGCACAGAAACTCTTGTCTACATCTATGCTAGGAACACTCTGTTCAAAATTCTACAAACAGTTATTCATAGCTGCTTAATAGTAATGACAGCTGTACAAATAGAGTACAAAAAATGATGATGGTGAAAATATGGGGAAGAAAACTTAAAACTTTAAAAACGGGTTCAAAAGATCTTTAATAAAATCTAATGAATTTAAGATGTCATCTTAAATGGTGAAATATATCAGCAGATCAGGTTTTCTCTGAATGAGGCATAGACTGTGAAGTGGGAAAGACCAAATCCACCAGGATAACAGCAATAACACATTAGGTGACAGATGAACACATCTGGCTCTTTACACTTCTCCATGGGACATGCACAGGTACTTTCTGCCTAAATTAGGGTCACAGGAGAGCTCTCTGCAGAACATAGGTACTACAGCTCTTTAAAAGAGACCTTTATAACTGGCTATGGGATGTTCTTGGGAGTCACCTAAATAATTTTGCCCTGAAAAGTAGGCCACCTAGATTTCATTCCAAGTTCAATGCCGAAGTACTTTAAACACATTGGAGCTTATCGTATATTTTCTTTACAAAAACAAGTCAAAGGTATTTGGAAACTAAAACCATGCAATGTTTGTTTAGCACATGATACGTGCTAAAGAAAACACTGTTTAATGGGTATGAATAAATAACCCTAAATTCCCCCTCCTCTTTAAAAGAACTGCTAATGTGTTTTGTTGTGTGATGAATCCTTCCAGTACCTAAAGGGGGCCTACTGGAGAACCGAGGAAGGACTTTCTACAAGGGCATGTAGTGATAGGATGAGGGCTAATGGTTTCAACCTGGAAGAATTAGATATTAGGAAGAAATTTTTCACTCTGAGGGTGGTGAGGCACTGGAACAGGTTGCATGGAGAAGCTGTGGAAGCCCCGTCCCTGGAGGTGTTTAAGGCTAGGCTAGGTGGGGCTTTGAGCAACCTGGGGTAGTGGAAGGTGACCCTGCCCACAGCAGGGCGGTTGGAACTAGAAGATCTTCGAGGTCTCTTCCAATCTGAGCTATTCTGTGATTCTGTGATTCTATGAAATACCAGAGGCTTCCTAAATTTATCCAACATATGAACAAAGAATTGCAACACAACAAAAATTAAAACAAGAGGCACACGAAATGTGATCAAAGTAGATGCATGTTATTTTGCCATTAAAGCAATTACTACAAAACAATATTAATATCAAACCCACTTGGTCCCAGTGGGTTTACAAATGGTTACATCAAGAAGATTTCAAACTATTGTTGTTCTTCATGCATTCAAATATCTTATTGTTGGATTCAATGAAGGTTTTCTCAGTTCTTGCAAAAGAAGTTGTAGTAACACTCCAGTTACCATAAGGTAGCCTTCCTAGAGCAGCCATGATGTAGATCAGACTATAGATCTAGCCGTTTCAACAAGTTGCTATGAAATAACAAAAAAATAGCATACTTGAGGGAAAGGGGAGACATTTTTTAATGTGTACTTGGTAAACATGAGACTATTTCACTCTTTTGTTCACTAAAATAGTATTTTAAGAAATATTTTAAAGGAACAGTGAAGGATGAATCAGGAATAGCTTTCCTTTTAACACGCTTAGACTTTAAAAGCTTAGACTTTAAAAGGTCAGACAGACATAGTTGGTCTATGTGTCCTCAACATGGAAGCAGAGTGGACAGCATAATAACAGCAAACAGCACATTTATTTCACCTACCTGTAGTTCTTAATTTGGAATTGCCAAATTAAGAGCAAATTTTATCAGAAATTATTGTAAGGCAAGAGAAGACACTGAACGGAAGTGGGCTAAGGAAGGAGATCTTTGGAGATCAAGAGAACTTCCCGTAGTTTTAATGACAGAACTAGGACTTCCTCTTCTCTGCACTGTCTATATTCTTCACCCTTTTCTTCACTATATGTCAGTTCAGTTTTTATTTACACCTTACATTCTTATTCTTCTCTCTCTCCTTATCCCTCTGAGAGGGAGTTGAAGTCAGCTCCATGAAATTGAACTAATGTCCAATTAGTTCACTTTGGATTGGATCGTATTTTCTATGTAGCATTTTAGCTAGAAAGCAATTTCTCATGCCTAATAGAGGTGCGGCATGTGTTTTTCATCACATGAGGTTTCATCATATCCTCTAATCTCAGTTCAGATATGTTGGTAGCCCCATTAACCTTTCCAGTGAATATGTGTCCAATTTCAAGTACACTTGATTGATAGATGGATTTATATTAAGACTCTACAAAACAAGATGAAATTTAAATGAAAAAAATTATAATGAACTAAAGCAATGAGATAGTGTGTATGAAATTCAGTGGGCAACCACCACTGAGCTTTTCTCAGCTCCGATGATGTTTTCTTCTTTCAAATATAATCATATGTGGATAGCTTGTATCTATTTCAGCAAAATAGATGGCTTGATTAGATGACAAATGTAAAACATACGCTCTGATTTATTGTCAGATTTGCTATTAAATATTTTACCAGTCATCACAACTAGAATGTTTTTGATGTATAGGAAATCTGAAAGTCCCTAGGAAAAAAACTCAAGTCATAAATAATTTTCTTTTTATTTACGGGATTCACTGGTAGTCAGGAAGAAGCTCCAACTATATAGGTCCATGCCTGTTTTAATTCTCTTAAACCTGGGAAGTAATTTGAAGATGTGCTTGTGGAAGACGTATTCCTAAAGAAGAAAGAATTTTTAATATGGAAAAAAAAATATTGATCTATTTATATTTCAGAGTAGTATGTCTATATCAAGGGTCTGCTTTGTGTTGATTCTGTGCTGGTATCCCAGGGCCAGCTAGTGGTTGTATATGGCCAGCTGGTGGTGGTATATTGCCCAAAGAGGTTGTGCAGGTACATGCTTAGAGATATTGAAGCACACAGTCCTGGGCAACTGGCTTTAGGTGGCCCTGCTTAAGCTGGAGTTTTGGACCAGATGACTTCCAGAGGTCCCTTCCAACCTCAACCATCTTGTGATTCTATGAACTGTAACCAGGCTAAGGTTATGAAAACTACATTGTTGTTGAGTTCTCCTTACTTTGAGGCTTAGTTGTATTCTTACAGTCTGCTGAAGTGTAACAGTAAGCCTAGACATTGACTGTATATGTTTAAAATTCTCACATTGATACTTCAGAGAAAATAATACACAGAAAAATACTTTAGCTACCTGAAAGTTATATGTCATGTTTAAATTAGTGGACTAAGTTCTTTATATGGTCATTTGGAAATTGATCCTACATATTTTAGAATAGGACAAATGGTACTCTGGAGGTGCCTGCTGCGTTTTTTAAGAGGGAGGCTATTGACTAAATTTGATTGGATTCCTATGTATTAGATGGTTAAAGTTGAGTGATTTGAATCTTCTCTCATCTGTATAACAGCCTATTTAAATGAATGACTGCTTGCTAACATAATTATCTTTGCCTATTAAAATTTACACATATAGAACTCCTGATAGTATAGTCAAGAAGGGTTGCTTCTTGATTCATTTCAACATTATGGTAAAAAAGTTGATGGTTAATATCCTTCCACTGTAATTCCTTGTATTGCTAAATTTAAAGATCAATTGTGGTTGTTTTTCATGCATGGTGTGATGGTCATTTTAAGGAAAACACTTACATGACCAACTGCTCACATCAATTTAAAATGTGTCTTAAAAGAGAATGTTTTTCTGTATTAGTTTTTTAGTGGATGAGTAGGTAGCACTGTTTTAAGTTACAGTTAAGAGCTGGGTTTTATACAATAGCCGGGTGTTGCAAACCTGAAGTGACAGTGATTAGCACATGATGCAGAGGAAGTGCCACATTTTATATCAATAGGTAAACTGTCTCTGGGATAATTCAGCAATTTTTTGATTGTAGAAGATCAGCTACACAAAAATATATATCATTAATATTAATGCTAATAAACAGGGTTTAACTACTTAACTGTGCATTTACAACAGCTGTTTTGGTTGTGTTTCTCAAGTATAGCTTTATTGTCTTGATGAGCTGAAAAGTTAGCAAACATGCAGTCTAGGGCCAAACATACTTTTGTTGTGAAAGATACTTTAGTCAAATTCAGTTCTAAAATGGACATCTGCAGCCTTGTCAGTTGAATTACTCTTTAGACTCTTATGACTGTATTGAGTTTCCATTGATTATGGAAAGCCACCATATGGATTATGGATGATACCTAGCTGAGTTTAAGTGTCTTAATATTGACTGAGCCTCTTCCAAAATACATTTTTTATTGTAGAAGCATCCTAAACTTATATGTCTTTCTATGGGGAGATGACATAAACTATCTCAGGTCTGGAAATCTACACTATAGACATCTCAATCTGTACAGACTAATTAACCTTTTCATTCTTTTGATTTAAATGCCAATGTTGTTGAGCCTTTGCATGTAACGTTGCTTTACGTCTTCGACATTGTTACATGTAAGAAATGCTTATATCCTGGTTTAAAGTAAAACAGAAACAATTCTGTCATTCATTTTAGTGGCCAGTCCATCCCAAACCATGACAACTTATAACTAAATGCATGAACACATATTTTCAGAAAATATAGTAGTATGTTTCTCTATAGAACAAGCAAAATGATTGCATTCTGCTGTACTGCTTAGGGTTTTGTTTTTACAGAGAGGATACAGATAGGATGGTTCCCAAGTGAGCTATTTCTGTCTTTTCCTAGGAGATTCTTGTAGAAATTTAATTGGGCCCAAGGTTAGCCAGGCACATGAAATCCCAAAGGTATCCTAGGCTCAGTCCTCAGAAAGATCTTGTTGCAGCCTGGTGAACTTTGTGGGATAACTAAGGGACAGCTGCAAGTGAAAATGTAAGGAAGAAGGTTGATGCATCTTGAGAGAAAGCAACAGGCGTCTCTAGATAGATACAAAATAGGTTCTCTTCTTTGCTCCACACATTTCCTAACAAGATGTTATATTTGGCTGTCACTCCACCATAAATGGTAGAAAGATGTCCTATACTCATACACTGCACATTGTGTGTATATATATATATATTTCTTATCTGTTTATATAGGAAAGGAACACTCCAATTGTAATTCAATATTTGCATAAGCTTTTATGTTGAAATTGTTTTCACTAACCTCCTGTTGGAAAAGAAGAATTTTGTTATATAAGTGACTAGCTTACTGTTGATTTGCCTGCAAGACATAACTATACCATCAGAACGCAATTCGTCCCACCTACCTTCAGGTAATTGCAGTATAGATAACTATAACTAATGTTACCCTATACTCCTTTTATAGTCCGTAGAGAAAAAATGGGCACTTTCAGAGAGCCATTCATCTAATCTAATTTAAACATCTACTTCAAGGTAAGAATAGCTCCTTAAAAAGCCCTGTTTCTTCTTATAGCTCATGTAAGGAGCCATGGGTGTTTAGCTCAGAAATGTTCACATGGTATCTAAACACCCGGATTTGGACTGATGCATCCCACCATCACTTTAAAAATTATTGACTGATTCTACTGAAAATTGAGATGCAGAACTAGACTGGCTGCAGTGGAGACTTAATTCAGTGACTTGAAAAGTGACAAATGAGAAATTCCAAAATGGAAGCAGTGTATTGCAGCATTTACTGCCTTTTAATAGTACAATTCATTTACTCCTCTGTTCATTATTTAAATATGTTAATCTTTCTTGCATATCTATGCATCCTGAATAGTCAGATTATTTCTGTTTATTAAAATGTGCCCTGAGCCTTTTTTCCCCCCTGGTGGTTCTTTTGGTCACATCTTTCAAACACCTAAAAAGGAAGCTCATGAGAACATTCCCTCACCCTGGCATTAATCACAGCAGTATAAAGTATGGAGCTATTGATTGCTTATAACTGCATCTTTTGAACATTCAGAGCCATTGTGTTCACAACATGATGAATGCACTTGCAGATGGCTTTGTCTGTAGTGGCCATAAACTCCAGTTAATAGCTGAATTAATCTATAGTAAATGAATAATATGCTTTCTGGCTGTTCCAGGGAATAAACTACATGTTGCATTTTTTCTGCTTTAAAAAAAGCAGTCATAATTCAAGAAAGTACGTGTGTCAGCTTCCCAAAATGTGGAAAAGTGCCTTGTATAAATAAAAGGATTCGCTTTTAAAGCCATTATCTGAAGAGTTTCAGGAATAGGAAATAAGCTCACATGCAAATAAGCATTTCATCTTCTGAAGTGAAAGCAACGTTTTTCACACGCATGCTATGAAAAATTAAAAAGACACAGAGTTTTCTGTGTTAGAGGTGACAGCTTTCAGAAATCTTCCTGATTTTTTTCTTTTTTTCTTAATTAATCAGTGGAGTTTCTTTCTTTTTGCCTAAACAAGCAAGCAAAAATCAATCTCAGAAAGAGCTGAAAGAGACTGGTGAAATCCCACCTGGACAGTTAACTGACTTTAAAACAAACGAACAACTTAGCAGTCTTCTAAATCTAGAGAAAACCAAATTAAAATCGGGCTCTCAGTTTCTCTGAGTGCTCAAAAAAAAGAAAAAAGGGAAAGCGCTCATCATAGTTTCTTTGGAGGTTCCATCTTTCTTACCTCTCTTTTCCCTCTCCATTCCTCCTGAGCTCAAAGGAAAACAAACACTTAATTGTGACCTTTCAGACTTTAGTCAATGCAGTCTTTTTTTGCTGTTACTTTACTGCCCAGTAATTGTTTCTGCTGTACCTGCCCCAGATAAACAAACACAACCTAGTAGTGACACTCTGTGATCTCACCCTCCAGCACCCCTGCTGTCTGATGCGGTTTGGAGCAATGCAGAATCTTCCCTGGATCTCAGTTACTGGCTTTGCTTCATTCATAGAAAGTTAAATGGTCCCAAAGCCCATGGTGTGGGATGGCAGGGGAAGGTATGCATCACAAGTTCCTTCCCTTAGCAGCCCAGATGAGTGGCAGTGCGAAAAGCCAGGACTAGCAAAATATACTTACAGATTTAATACTTGCTACTATTTTGATTCAGAGAGCAACATTTTGAGCACATCCCATTACATACTGAATGGTATGAGAATTCAAAAGAAAAAAATGCTTCATATTTGCTTTTTTGCTCAAGAACTTATTATCACTAATCAGTGACTATACTGCTTTCGCAACTGCCTTGTGCTCTGGTTCCCAGTATGATCGCACTGGCAACACAAATAGCTGTGGCTGGTTGAATTAGCAAGATTGCAGAGTATATTACTGGCTGTTGCATCATTCTGCTGCTCCTCTATTTAAATGACTGAGTGACAGAATTTGTTTCCTGTCTGTTTCTTAAGATAGTTTCCAATTATAAAAGGAAGTATGTTAGGAGATATTTTTCCTGTCTGATTTTCATCACAAGCCTTTAAATATCCCAGTATCCCACTACGATTTTCTGGCGTTGGAGTTGACAACACACGCATTCTTACAGAGTATATCAGCTGGGGTTTAGTGATTATACTGGCTAGTGTGCTTTTTTTGTTTGTTTGTTTGCTTGCTTTTTTGTCATGTGGAATTCTGATGTGAAATCACACTTTTTGAGAACAGGAAGGATTCCATTTGATATTCTACATTTGCTGTTGACTTCATTACATGTAGTAATGCATGTTGAAGGGAACGCAAGTTGTGAAACAACTGGTTAAAGGTTAAATTACAGTCTGTATTCATCTATAAAACATGCATTGTATCTGGATTATTACTTTCAAAAAACCTTACAAATACATAGAGTTGTTCATGTCATCAATGTGGGAAAGTTTGAGCTTAGGTGAACTAGTCATTGCCGAATGGATTAGAGATGAAAATCCATTTCTGTTGGCACCTCTAAAAATCGGTTAAACAATGACAGGCTGACTCAGCGACACTGGTATTGAATCTAAAAGAATTGTGAGACTGTTATTCAGTGGAACAGTAAAAATATCATCATGGTAACATCAGATTAAAAGAGTGAAATCTGGACAATTATTAGTAATCAACATGTGCATTTATAAATAATCTGTTGAAATAACCATTTCTTCTTAAAAGTGAGGTATGAGACTTGCAAATAACATTTTGGAATATCCTTTAGTAAACATACACTAGTCTATGTCATAAAAATTGAGACCCTGTGATAGTAAAGGATGGGATAAAACAGTATTTTCTTCTTTTTTTTTTTTTTTGTTTAACTGCACACTGCTTCATTGCCTACTGCATTTTAAGGGAAGATGGTAGCAAAATCTGTTAGTACATTTAAAAGAATTAAGTATTTGTAGATGTCATGGCTCTTGACTATTTTACTGTCTTGTCTAGGAAAAATGCAGGGACACACGAAACAAGCAGCCAGTGGAAAATCTGTGTGTGCTCAAAGCAATGAATAAGCACAGTTCTGTGCATTGCGTGTTGATAAAGTGGTCAACAGAATGGCACTGTGGTGTGTAGTTTTGAGTACAGGTGTTTTCCAAATTGAAAGTAAATATTTCTTAGCTAGCAAAGTTTACATTCCTACATGTCATTCTTAATATCATTCTTGCTAACATATTTTTATACAAATTTCTTGCTGTGACTGTCTTGTCAGACATGGCAATTTCAACAGCACCTCCTGGTTACAGGAGTTAACTGTTTTCATGGCCACCTTGGTTGGCAATGGATTTATATAGCAGTAGCACAAAAATTACTGAATTTGAAATACAAAAAAATGGTTAATTACTAAAATTGAAATACAGAAAACAGGTACCACAAACATTAGTAAAATTGAAAAACACGCCAGTAATATCACCTAAACAAGGCATTAGAAATATGGCTTTAGTGTACCCAGAGGTTATTCTGACCAAAAGTATCAGAGACTTTTTTAAAAAATTCTTAATTAGTCTTAATTGACTTAGTGAAATGTTTTTTTGATTTCAACTAAGAATAATTTCCATCTTGCAGCTTGTATGGAAAATTTTATGCTAATTTGTTATAATGCTTTGTTTTAAGGAATCTCAGTTGAGTCAGCTTTCTGTTACTTACCTTGTATTTCAGGGAATACAAAAGCAATGTGAAAATTACTTCTAATAATCTTGGTTACCTTTGAAAATTTGATATTATGAACAATTAGAAAGAGGTGAAAAAAGAAAACAATGCAAATTAGGCACTTTGTATTGCTGGCAGTGGTTTTCAGCATGAAGCCTGCTTTGAGTGTTTTCTATAGTTAAATGTATATTTTGCTTTATCGTTATGTATTACAAATGGTGAGATTATTTATATTTAGTTTCGAATGTCTAAAAATTATTGTATTTTTGGTTGTAAACCCATTTACTAGTTCTATCAACAACACTGCAGTTTTCAAAATGGTGAATTGTTTGAGGATCTTTAATAGCAGTTATTATTTTCACCATCTGACAAAGTACTGTGATTTTTTGCATATTTTTGTAAATTTTACATAACTGTGTAAAAATATACATGCATGCATTGAAATTCAGACTACCCATACTCTGCCAAAATTGGGATCTAGGTAGGCACCTCGACTTGAAAGAGGAATTCAGGATCCTGTCCTCAGACACTGCCTACTCTGGTAACACTTTTAGTCATTCAGCTCCTGCAGTTGGACTAAACATGTAAACTTGCATGTGCTTAGAAATGTTCGACTCTGAGAAAATGGGCAGCACCTCCCACCTTTACTCCGATATAGAAACCGAGTAGGAAGAGACACAGACTCCACCTAAATCTCCAATCTCTTAAGCATACTCAGACTATATTTAGTACATTGATAACATTAAGTTCAGCAAAACCCAAAACAGAGGTGTGCATTCTCATTCATGCCATTTTGCAGAACTGCTTTATAATTACAGCATTTTCCTGTTAAATACTTGGTTTAGAGCAAAGCCTAAGGTTTTAGGTCTTTCTCAGACTGACTTGATTAAGACCTCAGACCACAGAACAAGCACTGGTCAGAAAAAAAACAAGGTGATGACCTACATGTCAATAAACAGAGGCTCCTTTTTGCTGACATTAGTAATATGATTCTGACTGAGGAGTGCAAGAGAGTTTGGGACAACAGACTAGGCACCACTACTGATTTGTCCTGTCCTATTCATCTGTCACCTTTTGAATTATTGCAGCTCACAGTGCAAAATTTTAAATAAATGACAAGTTTTTGTTCGCTTTAAAAAGCTGGGTGGTAACCTGTGATGATTTTGGAGCTGAAGGGCACTTCAGATGTCTCTGTAGTGAGAGTGGACAGACAGCAGAGAGCAGAAAGCCTTTACTGCAAATACAGTAAGGGTGGAAGACACCCGTATCTATTTGAGCGAGTCTGTTTTCAAACAACAGAGGAAAGTTCTCAAGCATTTTCTATTTCATGACCTGTTAGGTAGGCAGTTCCTAAGAATGACCAAAGGCAGACAGAGAGACAAAGATCTGATCATGGGGCATATTTTGGTGAGCTGGGATTCCTTGCCTGCATCAAGTGGTTCTGAGAAAGGAGCTATCATACAGCCAGTTTCTACTATCAGAAGTGGAGATACAAAGCTAGTATCAAGAGTGCCTGCTAACCTTGCTCTGAATGAACAGAAGTGATTTGCTTGAGCACTGCCTCCAAAACGCAGAGGAGCACTGAGGATACTGCGTGTTAAAGGACACCCTGAATACTAGTGCAAGGGTCTTCTTTTTCTCCCTGTTAAATTCAGTAGTAGCTTTCTTATTCGCGATAGAGATGGTCAGTTTGGATTCCCGAAAATGTACTTTTCATTGATTGACCACCCCAGTTAAGAAGAAGCACCTAATAAACACAATTTTTTTTGTTTAATAAATCATCTAAAAATCCTTAAAGATTATTTTTAGTAATGGAGATGGCATATGTAACATGCATGGTAGTTTTATTGATGAGTTTAAAGCACTTATACTTTAGCTGAATAACTAGTAAAGGATTTTTAACAAGTCAGAAAGATGTTCAAGTCACATAAAATACAGAAGAATTAACTCTCTATGTATTCTACACTCCTTATATATATTCTGTATATGTATGTATATTATATGGCTTTATGTTCATCCTCTTTACCTCAAATGTGATTGAAAACATTCACAAAAGCTCCTTAGTGTGTTACCTATGTATTAATGAGGTATTTTCTGTAGGTATGTTGGCTAACATTAATTTAAAGTTTGGTGATCTCCTTTCATGTGAGCTCTGGAAGGGACTGTGTGGAACAAAATACAGTAAAAGGACAATGTTAGTTGGGGTCACCTTGCAACACAGTTTTGAGACTTCAGTCCTCTCCTGTTGGTGCTGCCCTTAGAGAATCATCTCTTGAGACATTTCCTTTCTTTGCTTTCTACTGAGGGAAAATTTCCTGGTGACACAGGAAGCATAAGTGGAAAAACTTTACTGTCATAGGCTTTGGGGTTTTTTTATTACTTGTTTTATTCTAATTGTATGTGTATAAACAGATGCAAAACTCTTCGTAAATTGAATAGGAGCAGTCTCAGAGCATACCTAGAATGTTTCCAGTTATCTAAGCATCTGGGAGTGTTTAATCTTATTTTATGTATTTATATACCATGGCAGTGAAAAAATCACTAAGTATGTTTTATTTTAATATATTTCTAAAATTAGTGTCTGTATAAGTAAAATATTTTATAACGACTTCATAATTTACAAAAGACTTTTTAAATTCATCTATAGTATCTACATGTCAGATTCACAGAACACACTCCTCGTCTCTGCAAATTAAAGGGCTGAGAATACGGACACTTAGAGCCTGATTTAGTTAAAATTATCCCCTGCAGCAGTGGGTGGGTATCAGTTCTTCACAGCTGAGAATGATTTTCATAATTGTGCAGCACTCAGCAGCTGCAAAATCCCTGAGGATGCATCTTACTCTGCTTTCAGGAGCAGCCTGGGTTTGCCCTGCCTGGCAGAAGCAGTTTGACTCCTCATCTCTCTTACCCCATCTTGATGTGGCTTTCTGGAGAAGCTGTCTTTCCTTGTCTTCCAATATTTTCACTTCTTCAGAGGAAAGTTGTAGAGGCTACAAGAAATGCATAAGAATTGTCTCCTTACTGATTGACAGATCCATTTAGAACGACTCAATGAACCTTTAAATAATTATATTCTATAGCTGCCTGTGCAGTTATGAAGATAATTTTCTGAAACATTGCCATCTAGTGGCAATTTACACATGGAGCCGATTACTTGATGCTAAATCCTTACTTCATGCTGTCTTTTCTTGATGTTTCCTTCAGTGGCCGATGGTTATACCTTAGAGGTATATTTGAAAGAGGGGGGAAAAAAAAAAAAGGAAATTATGTGAAAATAAGAGTCACATTACCAATTTTAGCAGACAAAAAAAAATCCAGAAAACATTTACCTGCTTTAAAGCTGGTTTTATTTCTAAGTAAAATGTTATGCAGGTTTTCAGTTAAATATTGAGCAGACATTTAAAAGCACTAAAGCTAAACCCATGCTCATATAAGATTACACATCTATTTTTCTGAAAAGAGCCTGCAGATAGGAACTTCTAAATAGGTCTGACATATTCCTCTGATCACTTGGAATAACAACATTGTGTTACTTGCTTGTGGGCAAATTTTAAAATATCAACTTCTTGGTGCTGATGATTCACAGATATGTTTAAAACATGATTTAATAATTGGTTACTCTTATTTCAACGAAAACGATCATTTTTCCAGGAGTTTTGACTCATCTGCTCCAACTAATTTAAAATTATGTGAATTGAAAATACTATTGTAAATCACAGAAAAGAAATTTGACTCATTTTAACAAATACAATTAGTTCTGATGAATGTTAATATCAGAAGTGATAAAGCTATCTCATCAGAAATGCATTTAAATATAATTATAAATGACAGAAGCTTTACACGGGTTTTGTCTTGTGCACGTTTATGAGCATTTTACATGCCCAAGTGCACATATCCTCCTAAGCTCATACACATATATACATTATTTGTGTTCATATGCACTGTGGAAATGCCTGAATATTCAATATAGTAATTAAGATACTAACAATTACCCATTCAAATTTCATTCTTTTAGATAATGAAAAGATTTATTCCCCATTCCTACAGTAATTCTGTCTGTAACAGTCTTTGCAAAGCTCATTCAAGAATCAATGCCAGGAAGGCTTGGACTGATTAAAAATGAAGAGAAAACTAAAAATTTGAATCTAAATGTGTGGCTTGCTCAGATTTCTAACTTTGATCTTTAAATGTGTTAGAAACCTGGAGTAACTGGACCATCCCTGCTGTACTTTAAATATATAAAAAAGATGAATAGTAGATGTGAAACAAATATATTGATGACATACAGTTGGTAACACATTGTTTGATGATTGTGGACTGGTTTCTTTATATACACCAGGCATTTATATCTAGTCTTTAAAAATTAGATATCTGAAAATATATCCATATGTGGAATGGCATTTCAGAGATTCATAACCGCCATCACAGTTACAAATTTGTTTTACAATCAAATTTTTAGGACTTAAACCCTATTGGAAACCGATATATTTCTTTATTAACCATGGGGTATCTCATCTTGAGATTGCCCTTACCTCTGTGTGAAGATAGCCGTAATGCAAATAGCACAAAGGTTTCTTTGACATGCGTGTGAGATGACAACATTGTTTGTGAGTAGCAAAGTCAAACGTGAACAACATATCTCAGCCAATCCTGTCCCCAAGAGAGTGAGCATGCTAAACTACTATTTTTTCATCTGTGCAGCATCAAATAACTGTATAATTTCCAGCAGAAATATGGATTTTGGTTAAATTTAATAGAATGATAGGCAGATAGAAGGATGTATGTTGGTAGATACAGATTATCTATTAATATTTTTAGTAGGGTGGCTGTGTGCTGTAACTGATAATAAACATGAATAAGGTACTTAATATAGTTAATTACTTAAAAATATATTAATAAAATATTGATTCAAGTATTCTAGGCAGCTTAATGAAAATATAGCTATCAATACTATCAACATAGTGCTGAGCACTCACAACATAAAATTATTACTCATAATTCAAGTACACATTAACGGGGGTGTGAATGACATGATAATCCTTGATACTTAAAAGGATTAAAATATTTATACTGCCACCAACATACCTTAATATTATTTAGACAGTACACTGACATGAGTATCTTGAAACTTCCTGTTAGCATTTATATAAATCAATCAATAGTGTCTATCATTCACGGCTCATTGTGGTAAGGAAAATGTCATGGTATTAGTATGAAGTGATTTAGCCTTGGGTAGGGCTGAGGTAAGTATAGAGTCTCTCTGTAAATACAGTTTTATTCAGGTGAAAATGAGGAAAATGAAAAGTGGATTGAGAACAACTATGTCTCTGACATGGAAAGAAGAGGAAATAGTTTTCTGACTCATGACAGGTAAAATAGGTAACAGGATATGTGACTGGGGATAGAGAAAAAGGGAGCAGCAGTAGTACAGGAGGTTGAAGATAAAGATAAAAAATGCAAATTTTAGTTATTTGAAACTTAAGAAAACACATCTGTAATGTAACTCAAAACAAGTCAAGGAAGTAACAGTGGCACATAGCAAATATGTTCATTGGGAAGGATTTAAGGCCAAAAGAGACAATAGTGTGGGGAAAAGGTGTGCAGTATAAGGGAAACAGCTGTGTTCCTCATGTAGAATGGGAAGGGAAATGATATGTGAATTTCTGAGTAAATTTCTGTTGATGATTTCTGAAGCCAGGAATCATCTTTAATTTGGATTTTAAGTTCAGAATAATGCAGAAAACCAGGTAACTATGTATGCACATAGTATGATTTCAGTGTTCCATGCTGGAATACACATCCGCTGGAACAGGTAAATGTTAAAATCCTCACTAAAGTGTTGTTTAACCTTGATGTTGTTTATCATGGGAGCATTAATAGTCTAACTGAAAGTAAAGAAATATTCTTTTGAGAGTTTATGTTACCATATGATCTTACATTTTCCATGCTGTAGCTACTCCCTGCTTGTTTCTGGAAACTAGGCTTATGTTTTAGGTAGTGGGAGAAAAGTTGGACAGCTGAAAATTAAAATTGAAGAGGAAATAATATCCTGTGATCGTAATAATGCTCTGAGTTATTATTTGGCAAGAGAAGAGTTTCTCAGCTTTATAGCTTCTGGTTTTGGCTGAAAACAATGTTTTGCAAGGTGGAATTATGAGTGCAGGGCACATGCTGTTGGGTATATGTTCTCAGATTGCCTTCACAACTTCCAGCTTACCCCAGTCAGCACATACTGGCTGTGCCTGCCCTTTCTTTCCAAGACTATAATTTTGACTTGTTTCTCCTGTCCAGTCTATTTGGAGGATGTTTCAGTAACTCTTTTATGAAGAGGGGTAGAGGGGAGTATCTGTCAGTCCCATCTGGAGTCCCCCACATCCCCAGTAGCCAATTGTTAGGATTGTACTCCGAGATATCTTATTTCTTCACTTACTATTGTTATTTTGGAACAATTCTTTTCCAGATAATTTGGATTTTTTTATTGTCTCTCTAGTGATCCAAAGGTACTTAAATGACTTCAGTTTTCCAAATCCTTCCCCTCTAGATTTTTGCAGTCCCCCGAAACAAGCTAGTCTAATCCTTGTGTCAATTAGTGAATTCAGGACATGGGGAAAGAAGAGAGCCTCAGCTCTGACGTCAGGCACTGCATACAACCTCTGTAGGAGTAGGAAGGTGTATGTATGTATGTAGTGATAAAACATTCATGTGTTCATATTCAAAAGAAAACCAACTAACACCTGCCCCTAAAACATAAAGACTTCTAAGTAGTGAATTTAAAAAGAATAATTCAAATCACTTGAAAAAATATTAGGTATGAAAAAGCAACAACAAATGTTCTAACATGAGCCTTCAGCTTAAAAATAATTTTGACCAGCAGGAAATGAGGAAGATAAGAACTAAGATAACTAATGCTAAAACTGAAGAAGACGAATATATACATTTCCATTAAAACAAATTGTACTTGAGATATAATCTCACTTTAAATGATAAAGACATTTTGTTTTCTTCTTTAATAGATCTTAAGCCCCACATGTTATAAACAAAGTATGCTGAAAAAACTGACTGAAAATATTCAGGGGGAGAGGCAGTAGTTACAAGAGCAAATTTGGTGAGAAAAGGGGTCCCCCTCCAGGCTGCAGTTTGCTAGTGCCCTTGTGCTGTTGACACAAGGTTACTGTAGTTCCCTCTTTGGATGCTGCTCAGATCCTCCAGCACTCAAAGCGAGGTTTGCATCCAAAGAACTGAGCTTCTATTCACGTATCTGGAACAGCAGTATTGTTATTTTGCTGCCTTCATGGTTTTCCCTGTGCCAACCCGGCAGAAAGCTACAGAACTGAATCAGAATTGCATTTGGCTTCCTTGGTAATCCTGACAGAGTAAGCCCTGTCCTTGAAGTCGCACTTGAAGTATTGCTCGTTTGTGTTCATGAAAAGGAGTGGAGAAAGATAGTCATCCCTAGAAGAGAAAGCACATTGTATTCTTTAGAGTCTTCAGCCATTGGGAAGTCATTTTAAGTTTTCCACAATTTCTGCACACTGTTTTCAAAGATGCTTACATGATTTTTAGACAAATACTTGGAAATGTTTGAATTACTGTAAAATTCTCTGTACTAAATAGATAAAGCACCTAAAAATAGATAATGTGTAGCAGATGTAGCACTGCATGTAAACAGTATTTTTATAAATAGTTATATAAAAGTACAGCTGTAAAAAATGCCAGCTTGTGAAGTTATGTTAAAATGCTGGGAAAAAAAGTGACAATTTTTCATATCTTTATACCACATATCTTTGTAGATTTCTTTCTCGTAAATTTCTTACAAGCTTTTGAAGGGTGATTTTATATAACATTTCTTAGAATTTTCTAGAGTTTTTATAACCTTTCTGAGGCCAATTCACTGTGTAATTCTTCTTCCAGGGCTACCCACTGCCATTTGTTCTAGTATATTTTTGCAACTGTTTTAAAAGAAACGTGGAGGAAATCTTCTACAGAAAATTTTCTGAAATGTAAGGGTTCCTTTGGAAAGCTCTTGTCTTTTTTTTTCTTCCCTTGAATAAGTGCAGCAAACTATTGTCTGCCATATTGACATATTACCTGCTTTTCATTTCCTAATACATATTGGTATTTCATGAAGGTTCAAGGCAGCCACTCACAAGGCAACACAGGGAACTGGCTTAATAGTGGCCAGCAGCCTTTCCTAACTTAATTTAGGTTAGTGAATGAAAAATATTGCACCCACATGAAACACCAGATTAAATTGGTCAGAGGTAGAATGTTATTGCTCAGACTAAAATTTGATTAAACTCTCACCCAGAAGTGGCCAGCTTGATACAAGTACCCGCAAACACAGTTCTTGCTCAGGGTGCAGTTCGTATAATCTAACTTAGATAGCAAGAATTTAAAGCACGTGAGTCTAACCTAGTCGTCATGAACTCCACAAAGGTAGTTTTTTTCATCCTAAAGTAGCTGTCTGAAATAGGCAGGATTGATCTCTACAGGGATCTATTTCCTTACATTGACTAATGGCCTGCATAGATTTGAAAGTTTGAATTACATCAGATTAACCATGTTTCCAAATGACCGAATGTTCCTCTACTATGGAACTTCCAGTAATTCTCTTTTCAGTAGGAAAGCTCTATTTTGTTGTTGCTTCACTGGCTATTAAGTGGGGGTTTCTAGTAAAATTAATGCACTCTTTTTCTTTCTTCTTTTGTCATTAGTGTTTGTCTCTTAGGGACATTGTAGCAGCTTCTGCCTTAAGTGCACCAGAGGGTGGTAGGGAAGATGCCAGGTGCTACTGAGCTATAAAATGAGTGCTAGACAGCATCTCCGGACGAAATCTCAGTCTGAGGACAAAGTGCGGTACCAGTGCAATGCAGAATGAAAGAACTAAGAACTCTTAAGGACATATAATAGATAAGGAATAGATAAGGAATAGATAAGGATCATTCTAACCTCTGAAAAAAAGAATTCTACTAGAAGTTTGCCAATGACCAGTAAAACCTGATTTATGATGCCAGCTGATTTACAGGATTGTAAGTCAGCCTTTGCAGCAGCCCTAAGGTTTCTTTAGGTCATTGTGCGTGTTGGGTTTGTTAGCAGGAGATCTTTTCCAGTTTCAATATATTCAGCTTTATATGTAGAGGACCTTTATATGTAGATGTTAAAGGCTGTTACCTGCAAAATATGGGTAAATTATGT
Source organism: Pluvialis apricaria (assembly GCA_017639485.1). Taxonomy (NCBI): domain Eukaryota; kingdom Metazoa; phylum Chordata; class Aves; order Charadriiformes; family Charadriidae; genus Pluvialis; species Pluvialis apricaria. The sequence goes on from CM030009.1 coordinate 104,850,237, forward strand.
GTGAATTTGAGAGGTGAAATATAATGCTGTCCTGGATTTCGGATTTTATTTGCATTACTCAAGTTTGAGATTCATTTAATGACATGATTTTAATAAAATCTTCGTATGGTATGTCACTTTTGCAATCTGCATAGGCCTTAATTTCACCTGCAAAACCTGCCACAGTTACAGGATTTCAGCTGCAGAGTGCTTAGAGAAACTGTGAAAATTGATAAAGGTACTCAAAAGAGAATTACTGTATACAGCAAAGTCATAGCATTAAACTTTGATTTCTTACAGCCATGCAGGGAAAAGGGAGTACTGCATCTTGGTGGAGGCTTGAGGAACCATCCTTCATATTTCTAAATAACTTCAGTTTCAAACTCCATTTTCCTCAAAAAGTTGCAATACTTTTAGCTGTAGGGGAACTATTGCTGGTACAGAAAGAATTGTTGTTCGTTACTGAGACTTTGTTGACCTCTTAAAAATAACCCCACCAAAACAGTACTTCTCTAAAGTGAGATTTTCAATTATAAAAGCCTTTCTGACTCTTTTTAATATTTATGCAAATGTCCATTAAACCTATTATTTAGTATAGTTTCTGTTCTTTTGTTCAGTTCCAGTGTCAGGCTTACAGGCGTACAGTTCCCTGGATCTTCCCCAGAACCTTTTTCTTTTCAGGGAAATGGCCTGACGTTTGCCACACATGGTTATTCAACTTTTTCACCCTCAAGATCTCTTAGAACTCAAGGGGTAACCATTAGATCCTGGGTATAACATTTAGCCCTGGTGATGTTCTGCTGCTAATTTTATCAACTTGTTCTGTCTCTTCCACAGTCACTTTAGTTTTAGATGGATTCTCTGATGAATCCCTGTGCAAAAAATGGTATTGAGGTGGGAATCTCCCCAGTTTTTTTCAAAGCAAACATTGATGCCAAGAAGTCATTTAGCTCCTATGCAATTGCGTGTCCTTTCTAAGAGTTCCTTTTATACCCTGATCATTAAGAGGACCCACAGGCTCTCTGCCAGGCTTTCTGATCTTGATTTGTTTGAAAGAAAGAGTTATTATTACCTCTGAATCTCTTTTACTAGCTATTTCTCAAATTTATTTTTTTGGCCTGCCTTATCTGCCAGAGTTATTTTCTTCATTTAAACCCAGCTTCAGCTTTTTTGAAATGCCTCCCTGCTTCTAATAACCTCCTTTACCCTGCTAGTTAGCCAGGCTTTTCAGTCCTTTTGTGCCTTTTCAGTCTATTCTAAAGAGGTGGTGTGCGTTGACACTATGTTTCCAATGTGGTTTCTTTATGAAAACTCCATGCTGTCAGGAAAGATTTAATTCTCCAGGTTGCCCCTTTCAGCTTCTTTTTGATGAGCTTTCTCTTTTTTAAACGTTGTCTCTTTCAGAAATTAAATACAACCCTGGAATTCCTAGCCTTGTTCTGCATCTGCATTAATATTGTCTCTATGTGCCTTATGGTAGAAATATTGACACTTAATGATGTTAGCAATAGCAATGTATTTTAACTCCTGCATAAATGCTATTGGAGAAAGAGCAATATGGTTAATTACGCAACTTCGGCACGTTAGTCTCGTCTGGCACAAAGCATTTCCATAACTGCAGTCTTTCTTTCATGTGTCAGGTGGAATAACATGCTATTGTGTCTCTTTGTTTAAATTTTTCCCATTATAACCTCCTGTCACTGATGATTACTGCCTGATTGATTGACAGATTGATTAATGGTCAATTTCAGGTTTTCCAGCGGACCAGCTGAGATGAGGAAACAGTCTTGACAGGGTGACTGTTACCCTCCTGTCTTTTCCTCTCTGAGATTGATTACATCTCTACTGCACAAACCATGGTTTCTAAGTCCTCTGATCCCCCTCTTCCACTTCTGATTATAGTTTTCAATTTAGTTTTAGCTTAACAGCCTGTCAGCCAAATTCACTGGCATGTTCTTGAGGCTTAAAGCACTCTCAGCTTTTGGCTCTGTTTATCTATTGAAATGGTCAGCAAACAACTGAATTGAATAGAATTCCACCACCATGCAAATGCATGAACTAAAAGATATGTGATTGAAAAACTTAAGTACCCTTTCAGTCACATGAATACTGGTGTTCATCAGCATTAGAACAAATTACAGCACAATACTGGAAAAGCAGCAAGTAAATTCCCTTGAAAAAACAGTGTTTCCAATAATCCGTTTTTCATAGGATTTTAGAAAATGAGGGGTAAAGGTCTCTTGTATATTAACTATAGCACCATGTGACTGGTATTCTTTATCAGTTGCTGAGCAACGGTCATACTCTGAATTTTTAAACTCATTAGCAAGCTGAACAGGCTGGCATTTGGCAGATGTTATTTGATTTTGTTTGGAGGCAAGTCAATGGGGGAGACAGGAGAGACATTGAGCTCATTGTGTTATCTTGCTTCTCTTATTAAATTCTCATGATATTTTAAACACATCTAAGGAGACTGGAAAGAACTTCTTAATTTTCAGGTTATTCACAGAACTTTTATGGGATTTATGTACTAATTTAAATAAAACATATGAGCCAAATTTGGTTAGCTTCAAACACATTTTAATCTGTACCTAACATTTTCTTGAAGTGTTTCAATCATTAGTAATGGCTAAAGTAGCTTTATTTGCATCCTCCAATCATGCAAGCATTTCTTAAACAGCTCTGCCAGCGTTCCTCATTCTTGACCGGGAATATATTTGTTTGTGTTCCAATTGTAGCCCTTTTGATAGAAGAACTGTCAATTGTTACAAATCTTTCTGTACGATGTGATAGAAATGTGATAGATATGTGACGTGACCATGCACCCACAAAGAACTCACTTCACTTGTAATTTAAGATAGATAGTGATGGCCAAACGTCAAAAGTCCTGGCAATGAGCCTAAGTAAGTTTAAACCCCTACAATTTTGAACTAATGAGTTATAAACCAGCAGGGGACCTGAGCACAGTATAAATGTAAGGGAACTCAGATACTGCAGACTTGTAACACTAACTCAAGAGCACGAATCTCCAACTCAAATACCAGATGCCAGTGTACTGTTTTGTTGACTCACTCTCATTAATGGCAGTTTTAGTTAGGCTTTTTTCTGACCTTCTGAAGCTGATTGACAAACTAGTGAAAAGAGAGTAATAATAATCCTTAGTTTCTAACAGTTGCCTTGAGTATCTTCTTTGTTTAAGGACTCTTTACCCAAACCACTTATTTCCATGTGATTCAAAGGATCATTATGAATTACTGCATTATTGTCGTTAGTTTGCGTCTCAGTAGCAGACATGGGGCCCAACTCAGGTCTTTCACAGTTGGCGTTATATACAAATCTACATGAAGAAATGACTCAGACTGGCATCTGGAGTACATGTTTTTAATTCTTCCAACATTATTTAAATTACAAATTTCTGATAGTTTTGCAAGTAGCTGCTGAGCAATTCTGGAAATTAATATTGCTTGACTTCTGGGTATTTTGGAGTTTTTCCAACCTCATTTGCCTGGTCACACATAGAGTCTACATATTCATCTTAAAAATGGGTACTACTGAAATTGTAGGAAATAAGGTCTATCAAAAATACGGGGCTGGCTTCTAAGACAGAAAACCAGGTAGGTAGACTAGCATGCTTCAGTCAGAAACATAGGTCAACAAAATAGGGAATATCAGAGGAATATACATTAATTGTAACTAGCAAGAAAAAGATACATAGAGAATGTCTGATCTAGTAAAATCGTCTGTTTTATTAGAAATACTTAGGGAACATCAGACCAGACTCACAAGTGAGAGGGAGGTTCATAATACACAAAAAGGTTGTTCTGCTTGCAGTGTGTAGCTAAGCTAAGTTAATGGATAATTTACATAAGCTCGTAGGAAGACAGTTAAAATTAATGGAAGAGAAATCAGTTAGGGTCTTTGGTTCACGAAGCATCTGAACTACAAGTTATTGGGGATGACAAAGAGTTACGTACTGAGGAAGCATTACTACTTGTTTTCTCTGGTTTTATACCTTTCCTAGGTACCTGCTATTGGTCACACATCCTTCTGGATGTGTGTATCCTTTCAGTCAAATATCTCTTATACAGCTATTATCATTAATTCTGAATACATTCATCTTATAATACCACAGAATTTGTCTTTTTTTAATTTCCCCGTTTCTTCCCTGTACCTTCTTTCTTCTTTGAGCCAGACTGGAGAGCAAAAAAATCAAATACTGCAGGGTGAATCACGTGGGAGGTATGTCTACATGAGTACTCTTCCCCCTGCCTCCTTCATGTACTGTGGAGACACTGATAATGATCTACTACTGTTGTACTGAAACCATTTTTTTAGGGCATAGGGTGGCTTATAGTTGATGGGGAAGGAATTGCTGAAAACTCCAAAATCTTTGTGCTTGAAGAAACTTTGGAACCTCCTTATGCAGGTTCAAAGTTTAGGTTTCAGAAAGTTTTGTGTTCCAGAATTAAATAATATCAGCACAGTTCTCACCAAGCCTTATAAAGCTCTCTTTAGCACAAAGAGAGTGTCTTTGACTCTTCAAGCTGCAGCTCTACAGGGTGAGGCAGATACTGCCAGGTAATTCTACAGTTTTGGATCTGCTTCTAGCAGAAACACATTATAAATTTATCTGGTAAGTGGAACTGGAATTGTTGCTGTGCCTTTGCAAGCTATGCACGTTATTGAAAAGTGTAATTGAAAAGAGGAAAAAATAGTACAGACTAGCTTTCTGGTTTTCTTTTCCTTTTCTTCCCCATTATCACTCACAAACCACATCAATTTAGAAAATAACAATTATTTGGTACAATATACCTTTATTACATATTAGTTCACAGTCCAACTCCCCTGCTTAAGCAGGGTCACCTAGAGCCAGTTGCCCAGGACCGTGTCTAGAGGCATTTTGACTATCTCCAAGGATGCAGACTCCACAACTTCTCTGGGCAACCTGCGCCAGTGGTCAGTCACCCCCACAGTAAAAAGTGTTTCCTGATGTTCAGATGGCACCTCCTGTGTTTCAGTTTGTACCCATGGCCTCTGGTCCTGTTACTGGGCACCACTGAAAAGAGCCTGGCTCTGTCCTCTTTCCACCCTCCCTTCAGATATTTGTATACATTGATAACACCCCCATGAGCCTTTTCTTCTCCAGGCTGAACAGTCACAGCTCTCTCAGCCTTTTCTCATAGGAGACACTCTCCAGTCTCTTAATCATCTTGGTGGCTCTTTGCTGGACTCTCACCAGTATGTCCATGTCTCTTTCGTATGGGAGAACTGGACCCAGCACTCCAGGTGGAGCTTCCCCAGTGCCGAATAAAGGGGAAGAATCACCTCTCTCAACCTGCTGGCAACACTCCTCCTGATATAGCCCAGCCTACCACTCACCGTCTTTTCTGCAAGGGCACGTTGCTGGCTCATGTTCAACCTGGTGCTCACCAAGTCCTTTTCTGCCAAGCTGCTTTCCAGCTGAGTGGCCCCCAGCATGTACTGGTGCATGGCATTGTTCCTCCCCAGGTGCAGGACTTTGGACTTCTTGTTGAGCTTCATGAAGTTCCTGTTAGCCCATTTCTCCAGCCTTTTGAGGTCCCTCTGGATGGCAGTATGACCCTCTGGCCTACCAGCTACTCCTCCCAGTTTAGTGTCATCTGAAAACTTGCTGCAGGCAGATTCCGTGCCATTATCCAGGTCCTTAATTAAGATATTGAACAGGACATGTCCCAGTATTGACCCCATGGGTACACCGCGAGTCATTCATTGGCCTCCAACTAGAGTTTGCACGGTTCATCACCACACTCTGAGCCCAGCCAGTGAGCCACTTTGCAGTCCACCTCAGTCTCTTTAATCAGCCCGTACTTTATAGTTATGGTTAAGTATGTGTAAGAAAGAATTTTCTGAATGGTGTTGGTTTAGGAACGTTGATTTGCTACGATAGCATTAGGTGCAAATTTGTTTGAGCTAACCTGACAAGCATTATCCAAAGAGCTTAATTGTTTCATTTGTTTTCATTCTTGTCATATGAATTTTGAAATCTAGGGCTGGCTGAACATCCTGGGTGTGCTACAGCTCAGCTCTCTTCGAAAGAGGAATTGTGCCAGTAAGTGTGTATTGATGCATATGATCCTGATAAGAGTGGTAGAGCTCACTAGATTTTATCAAGTGACACAGATAACCTTTCCTATGCCTTAGGACACATGCTTTCTTGGTTGGGTTGCAGACAAGGAGAGGCACGTAGTTTCCTGAATCTGGTTTAGCGGGTAGAAGAGACCAAAATAAGCCTAAACTGTGATCTGGGCTGGAAACAATGGTTGCCAGCATTGCAGCCAGCCAACGAGAGATGAAAACAGCCCCCGTCATGGGAGTTTTGGGTGAGGTGGCTTCAAGAATACGACCCTATCACTCAGTACTTAGCTGGATGGACAGAGAGAGATGGATAGAAGATTTTAGGTTTAGATTTCTGTTCTATGGCATCTGCCCTTCCTTATCTTAGATAAATCCATTCCTGTTGATACGTATTAAAAAAAGGAACATTTTGTGCAGTGTGCATATTATGCAAATATGCATATTATGCAAATATGCGCAAACATGCTATCAGCATGCTACTGACTGAAAGCTTAGAGAATTAAGCAGAGCTGTTGTAATTGCTATTGAATGATTTAGGTGTCTAGAAAGCCCCGGAAAAAGAAGGGAATATCATAAAAAGCCTGTATTTCCTTTGAAAGATACTTTTGAGAATGAAATATTTTTTTTTTCATATAGAAGAAATCTGCAATTTGAATGACAAATTCGCAGGAACTTGTTATCATTTCCCAAGTGTGCAGAGCCAATTAAAAACATTTCTCTTTCTGCACAGGAGACCTAGCAGCAAAAATTAGTTGGGCAGTCTCACCTTCGTCTTGATTTTTTTCACAGCTTATAAAAAACACTGCAAATGTGAAATGATTGGCAGTCTCTGCACAAGAGAGGCCAAGGACTAGAATAATGATGTAGTTTGTAGGTCAAGAGAAAAGGGTGAATCAGTAGAGTCGGAGTGAGAAACTTGCACAGCGTGGATACTCTGTTTAGCTTGGTCAGTGCTGTTAGTCTTGTACTTTAATGAACACTAAATTCACTGAGAAACGGTAGAAAAGAAGTAATAGAAGAAGGGCTGAATGGATCCAGGCACTGGAATTGTGATAAAGAACCTTTCACCTCAACTTTTATTTCACAATAAAGCAGACCCTTTTAAAAGAAGTTAAAGGGAGTTTCTGAAATGAATGTAGTCAAGGTCAGAAATTCTTATAATTCTTAATATCTATTGACTCTTCAGTGATCTCTGAAGAATATAGTCTTGGTCCCACTTTATGATGGACAGGTGCAAAATCCCCATGGTATTTAACACTTATAGCAAACTCAGGAAAAAGTGCAGGAAGTGTATGTAAATAGATACTGAAATAAAGCAGATAATGATTCTGACTTAGGGCCGAGTTTAGACTTTTTTAAGTTCAATGTGCTGTTGTCACTTCATTACTAAGACCATTTAATGTAAAGGTTGATATTTTCCAATGCATTCCATCTGATTTTTCTTAAAAATATTGTTCCTCCATTAAACATATTTACTTCCCAGAGAAGTCCAAATAAAATGCACAGTTCATATTAAAGTTTATATGCATTTCCTCAGGGCAGATTTATTAAGCAGCAGAAGACAAAATGTTCCAAATAATTTAAAACAGGAATATTCTACAGGAGGGAAGGAGAAAGAGATATCATTTCCTTCTTCCTGTGTTCTGAACATTCTCCTCATTCATTGCTACTTTTCATTATCAGCTATTTACTTTCTTTTGTGGCATCTTTGGCTTAAAATACCAAGAGGCCTATTTTGAGGCAGTTCTCACAAAATGTGTCATATTATTTCTGTCTGTTATTTTTGTGTTAGCACTATGCTGAATGGTAAGGACATAAATTAAGACACAATGCTGATTTATTAATGATTTATTACTTCCTAAGTAATATTAAGTATTTATTACTTCCTAAATAATGTCCATAAAAATTTCAATATATGTTGAATAATAGCATAAATAGGTATTATATGCATTGGTGTGCTGGGTTAATGAAATAGAGAATGTTTTTAATGTGTCTATTTGCTACAAGAAGCTAACACTGCACTGTCTCAAGGTTCATTTCTAATAGTTAATTATTTTAATGATGAATGTATTTGAAGTTAGAACTCCATTTTTAATGAAGTAGTTATCTTGCTTGACCATACATAGCTTTAAAGTTCAATTTTTTTCATTAATTCATTTACGTTAGTGTAGTGAACTTCAAGACTTCAAAAAAGATATGGTCTTAATGCAATGTAAATAAAACATGAACTAAACAAGCAAAAACAACAACAAACCAATGAAACAAAAAATACCCAAAAAACCAGAATGACAGTGAGCTTGGGAATAAGTCTGTACAATAACAAGACAGATTGTGAAGGTCTTTTTAATATGTAACAGGTAATACAGCATAGCATTAGCACGGCTTGAAAGTAGCTCATCTCTGTGTTAATTTCATGATATAAGCGATTGTATTTGGAAAGCAATGAAGTCATTTGGATTACACAGTTTTTGTTGAGAGAATAGTGTTGAAATACTCATGTGAACTGAGTGATATTCACATGCCCCTCAGCATTTGCAATACTACAGTTTACCTTTGCTGTCTGTCTTGCAGAATAAACATTTAACTTCTGAGTACATAAGTAACTATATGGAAATTTATAAGGTCAGATACAGAACACTTTAGTCTGCTGTGGGCGTGTTTCACTGATTGTTATTTCCTTATGTTCATGGTGGTGTAATTCTTCAGAGGACTTATTGCAATTAAAAATAATAGAAAATAGTAGTTATGGAAAATGATCTAAGAAAAAAATTCCGTAATGAACAATGTCAGGATTTAGTAAAAAATCTGAACATAAGGCACTGTCAGAACTTCAGCGAACATGTAGAGGTATGAATTAGCCAAACTCCCTTAAAAGTTCAGCGATCTTTTAACATCATTCAAACAATTAGATCAGCGATTAACTTTTGTTTCCCTGTTTTAGAACTCAAGGGGGTGGGTATACAAATTTCCTTTGTTGAGTTTATCCCTTCAAATTAACATAACAGAATCACAGAATCTATTAACATCCTTTGGATTTCACTGTAATTTTTTGCTTCGTACTGATATAGCTGGATTCTGATTACCTTCCTACTGATCTAAACCAAGGCAGTAACACCAAAAGGCTTGGACTTGGTAACTTTTTTCATTGTTTTTGTGATACAGACAGGACTACTATAGGACAGGGCTGTTACTGAATACATTTCCCACGCATTTGTTAGCTAGAAAGTGACAGTATCATTTGAGTTTGTGAGAATTTTATCTCCTGAATTATCAGCTGTATCTGAATTTTTTACCTATACTAAGCCGTAAATTCAGATGTTTTATATCAAATTACTAAAGCAATTTCTTTAACAAGCTACATGAAAACAGATCAGTGAAAACAGAGGTGAGAGCCAGAGCTGGCCTAGTCACTTCAAATAAAGCATACTTGGGAACTCCTAACACCTAATCAGTTAAGCTGTTTATTTTCTGTTATAGAAACAAATACTGGAGAAACATCACTATAAATGCAACATTCTGCAAAAGATATGGGTAGCTCTTCAAAAGTAATATAATTGCAGCTTCAAAAAAGGTTTCAAGACATCTTCACAGTAGGAAAAGCAATGATTATTCAGAGTAAACTATTAAGGCATGGCAGGGAAGCGGCAGCAGTAAGATGTCTCTTGCAACAGCCAGCCCCACCAGCACTTGCCCTGAAACTCCTCTTGCTCATTCTTGTTTGAACGCTTTCACCTGCAGCCCAGGTTGTGGTCTACTGTGAAGACATTGCTCACTGACAAAGGCCATAGGGTCTTTATGTTCTTGGTGAACACAATAGTTGTATAGCATTGTGATAAGAGCTTTTTCCAAAGGAGATAAAGAATGGGTATGTCCAACTCATCCAGACACATGAATTTGACCTTAGAATGCAGATGTTTCCTGAGGTCAGATCTGGATAACTCTGGAGTATATTGGGCATCTCTAGCTACTAGTGAGAGTGTATATGTTTGCTATGTTCACTTCCATAGGTACCTCTCTGATTAGCACAGCTCTGGCAAGCTTAGAGAACCTTGCTAGCAACAGCCAGGCCAGATCTCAAGAAATAGCACTGCCAGGGACCTGATCTGGTATCCATAGAGGATTACGGAGGAGTTTCTGGTTTATCCTACCAGCTGGGCCAACTAGAGAGACAGAAAGGGTTTTCTAGTCCTTTTCGTTGAAGAATTTGAGGGATACAAGGCCATGGACAGAAAGCAGGAATCATTACTTGCCTGTATGACAGCGAAGTGTGATGTGCAGGTAAGCTAAAGGATGATTTTATAGAGGCTTGTGTTTTGGGGGATGTTAAGCAATATGGGATAGCTGTTATGCTATGGAGCATTCAAGCTGAAGTGCCACATAGACATGACCTGTCCACTCCAAAAAGCCTAAAGACAATGTTTCTATGACACAGGGCATTACATTTGGCAGAGGGAACTGTGGTAGTCCAAGTTGTCGGGGTACTCTCTAGTAAGCTTGCATAGGCAGTGTGGAAGCATCTAGTTGTTTTGCTTTTAAGCAGCCAGATTGCAGACTTCATCCACTCTTTCAATGAGATGAAATTAATTTCTATGAGAGAATCAGTACATGGCCTGTGTACCATATGGGTCCTACTTAGCATCTCTGTGCCCAAGTAGTTCACTATGCCACAGTGTAAATCACTTGATGAAATCAGTATGACATCTCATCCCCGAACAGTTCCTAGTGTAGGAAAGTTACTGCATGAAACTTTAATGGGCATATCTTGCCCTTTTCACTTTCATTTTTAAATACAAAATTATCATGTATCTTTTCAAAGGTGAACAAAAAGGAATACCAGTCTTTTGAGTTCTTCATGAGGATTTTTGTTCTTTTTCTAATTAAGTAATTCTGTTTGTACCCAGCCATATGAAGGGCAAGTGTGTGAAAAATGGTATCATATCCGTGAAGAACAGACAATGTTCTACTCATGAATTTATCATTCTTAGAATAAAGTTGCCATTCTTTTTCTTTCCCACAGAAGGTGAAAACACAAGCAGATTCCTCAAAAATGGTATGATGAGTTAGAATATTTTTTAGCTGGTCTTATGGTTCCATTATTTGAGTTGAAAAAATCTGAAATGCTTAAATAAAAAAAAAAAAACTGAGTAAGTGGATGACATTTTGATAATCTCCCCATAAGCGAAGAATCTAAAACATACTTGTAAGGATGCTTGTATACTTTGAAAAGTATTACAGACTTATTAATTTCTTGATGTATCTAATTACACTTGATCAGAAAGCGCATAGTTTCAAGAGGACTTGTGAATAGTTGTGTATAATGCAGACAGTAGAAAGACTTCTGTTAACCTCTATTAAATAATCTGTAAAGGTGAAGCATATCAATCTGAAACATATCGAAAATCTCATACCTCTTTGCAGTGAGGTCCACTAGCCAGTTTTGTTGGGCTTGGGAGGCCCATGGTAGAAAAAGAAATCAGGTATTTAAAAAATATGTTAGTTCACTTACGTTTTAACTTCTATGGTGTATTAAGATGAAATAGCACTTTGTTTTGAAAAACATACTTAATATGCATGTGAACATTTTAGTTTCAATCAGGAGCACAATTCTGATGTGATTCTCCCTATTTCCCACACATATGGAGCTTTCCTTTGCCTTTTGGAACAGTCCTAAAGCATGCAGACTATTTTCAGACACTAACCAGATTAAACTGCTGTTCAACGGTTCCCGAGAAGTTGGTCCACCAAACTGGGATAGAGGTAGATTGGAGTAAATATCTGCAAAATCCTATAATGGTGTTGAAACTGTTTTGTCAGGTCTGTGCAGAGTCATCCTACCAGGAGCACTGGAGGTAGTATGCCACGGCAGCGCTCCCATCCCCTTGTCCCCCCATTGCATAAACAGACATACCATATGTAAGGTGTGCTGGTTTTGGCTGGGGTAGAGTGAACTTTCTTCATAGTAGCTAGTATGGGGCTCTGTTTTGGATTTATGCTGGAAATAATGTTGATAGCACAGAGATGTTTTAGTAATTGCTGAGCAGTGATTGCACAGTGTCAAGAACTTTTCTCCTCCTCACACCGCCCCGCCAGTGAATTGGCTGGGGGTGCACAAGGAATTGGGAGGGGAAGCAGCTGGGATAGCTGACCCCAACTGACCAAAGGGATATTCCATACCATAGAATGTCGTGCTCAGCCATAAAAGCTGCGGGGTGGGGGAGGGGGTAAGGGGGACATTCAGAGTTACGGCATTTGTTTTCCCAAGTAGTCATTACAGGTAATAAAGCCCTGCTTTCCTGGAGAAGGCTGAACGCCTGCCTGTCAATGGGAAGCAGTGAATGAATTCCTTGGTTGCTTTGCTTGTGTGCACAGCTTTTACTTTACCTATTAAACTGTCTTTATCTCAACCCATGAGTTTTCTCACTTTTATGCTTCTGGTTTTCTGCCCCATCGCAGCTCATGGGAGTGAGCGAGCAGCTGCGTGATCCTAGTTGCTGGCTAGGGTTAAACTACAACATAAAGAAAGACTTACCTGATGTAAAGTAGTTACAGTAAAATAGGTCTTCAAACATGATTTAATAAAAACTATAGGTTGCTGATTTTTTCTTTCATAAACCCATCCTATTTCCACTGTCTTTTTCATAAGGGGTGCAAAATAAACCATGCATGGATACTGCAATAGTACTTTAGCTGGTGAATCTTTCAATAAATCGATATTAAGGCAGCCTATTTAACTATTTATCCCATTTTAATTAAACACATATTTCTAGAGGGTCTGCCTTTAAATATCTATTGGTTTGCTTTTTAAATGTCATATTCTATTTAAATCATTATTAGATTAAAGTGTGATATTTAAGCTGTACTTTGGTAGCAACAAAGGCATGCACAGCCAAATCTATGGTGAGCTGATTGTCTTCCATTCAAACCAGATTTTATTCTAATTTCTGTGAAGTTACAGTCTTTTAATTATAATCAGAATTAACCTGCCAGTTAAAATGCGAGTTTCATTAGTACATCTTCTAAAAAAATATGATTTAAATGAGTTTATCAAAGATTTTTTTAATTTTTTCTTTAGTAAACTCTTCACTATACACTATATCTTTCTTCTATTTCTAATGACATTGGTGCAGTGATTACATTCTCCTTGTAATCACAGAATGAAATGTAACTTCTAAGTAAAGGCTAAACAAATCTGGCTGAATATCATATTTGGAATCTGATATCTTTCTATTTGCCATTAACTGTAAGTGTGCATGCAGTAGACATTTATGTATTTGTATGAACACATACGCATTATCAAGCATACAATTGCTCAAGATAAGATGAACAGGAAGTAGTACAAGAAGTGCGTGAGTCGTATAAAAGGGACAGGTTGTCATCTTGCCTACTTAAGGATTGTGCTTCAAATGATGGTGCCTTTAGAATGAACTTGAGAAGTGGCATGCCTTTTTTGCCTTCAGAAACATAGGGAGAAATGAAAAACCAAACAATGATGAAGCTTCAAAAGCCATGTGATGCGCTTCACAGCTATAATCATAAGCTTTACTTCTTTGAAAGATTGGTGAAATGCATCCAGTTCCAAGTGTACTGCAGAGTGACCTGTTCTGCGCAAAGACTTGTTAACTGATGGAAGTTACACCTATTACATTAAAGAAACCTGAGAAAAGGGAACAGAATGACTATTGTTCAGGCTTCTTTATTGCTTGTAACTCAATCTGCCAAACACCACCAAACTTTTATTTTGTTAAAACTGTTTCATTCAACAGGCATGTATTCCTTTTTTATTGTTAGTGAGAAATATGTGTGATCCTTTAAAAAATTTTTTTTCAAAACACTTCAGACTTTTTGGTATACTGCTATTTTTTAAAAAGTACCAATAATACTGCCTAATAAGTATAAGCTGTAATACAAGTGAGTGAACATTCAGTATGTGATACAAGCCAAGCTAGAAAGGAAAATGAGATGCTGAAAAAGAATCCATTTATTTGGTCTCTCAGAGATTCAGATTTGTAAAATGTAAGACAGATGAATGTTCATATATATGCATATGTTTTGTACTGCATAGTTCAATTCTGGAGCCTGTTGGGATATCTAAGACAAGGAAAAATGAAATTTATACTTCAGTGATGCCCTTAAAATTCCTTTTCTGCCTAAAAAGAGAAGGTATTGCTTATGACTTGATTGACTGTGCAGGACATGAATTTTAAATAGATTTTGTCTTTTCCTAGTCATCAATTTAGCAAGCGGCATAGGACATCTTGTATTTTGGAAATCAAACTCAGAGAGATTCTCCTGGTTTGCATCTGTGACAATATATATTTCATGACCTTTCATGTTTCACATTGAGATGAAAGTATTACTGACTTCTCTTTCTTACTTTTATGGTCATTTGCTATTAAGCCATCTCCTCGAGCAAATCGAAAGGGCTATGCGATGCTTGATAATCTGTGGCACGTACCATGAAGTACCAAATGACTGCATTTATCAAGACACTGCAACTAGTGCTTATTTTAATATGAAAATCTATATGAAACTGAGCCAAGTATGCTGTATGATATAATTGGCTCAGTACAACCTGTTCTTGCAAAAGCATCCTCTCTAACGGTAAAAGCTGAATCCCAGTGGGTGATTATTTCCTCTGTGATTAGAATATGTTTTGAATCCTATTATAGATATAGTGCTCCAGATCTTATGGCTGGGTTGTGAGTTGAGTGATACCTAGTATTTTTCTTAAAGCCTTCCCTTTATGAATCAAATAGATATGTTAGTATCTTACTAGTTCTCATTTTTTAAAACAGAAAAATGCCATTCCTCATACATGCAGGAAAAAGAAAGGCTTGGTTGCTCAAAAATAAGGTACCAAAAAAACACATTAAGGGAAATAAATAACAATTCTCAATTTATTATCTCATTTTAGAGATTTTTTTTTGACAGTTTGGAGCTTGAATATTAAATAAGCTTTATGATATTTGGCCCCATATTTTACTATTATGCCTTAAATCTCCAGCAAGTTTAAAGTGAAAATAGCAGATGAAATATCAGCTACCTTCAGAAAAAGAAAAAACACTGAAAAATATCTTGATGTTCAGTTAACTCGATAATCTGTTAATCTGTTTTCTTTTCATTTTCAAACAAACAGAACATATAGCAAAATTCCTACTAAAGCATATATTTACTCTTTTCTGCTACTGTAAACTTAGTGGATTGTAGTCTAGATTTGAATTTTACTCAAGGGCAACACATCTTCCTTGAATAATAATAATTATATCAAGTACTGTTAAGTGAAATGGTAAACAGTTGAGAATGTAAATTTGCCATATTTATCAACGCTACTCTTGAATATACAAAGTATTGACTAAAATTATGTTCAAACGTAGCACTAGACAGCTTTTATATTAGAAATATGACAAGTATCTTCAATCACATTTGATAGTCAAACTTTCTACTTTTAAGAAAACTGTAAACTACACAAAAGTTGTCTTCATGAAAAAGCCCCTGCGTCTGTCTGTTCATATTGATACGACAGCTTGTGTGTCAGTGGATTGAGCCAGAGATTTTAAATGTGATTTCTCTCTGAAATATTTCATCAGAATATTTGTGGTCACCTAAAATGCCACCTAGCCATTGTTACAGACCTCCGTTAATGAAGTCGATTTCCATAGACCAGAAAAACTCATCTAGTTGTGCTTTTTAGTAACTACAGTTGTATTTATGCAGTATCCACAACAAGTGCTTTCCTGAAACACCTGTCCTGTAAGTAAATATTCTTTTATCCAGAAAAAGTTTAAACAGGTTCTGTCAATTCATTCAAATGTCATTCCACTGTTTAATATACGCGATAGTTATTATACTGACCACAACAGATACATGCATTGTTTTCTAGTCCCGTTTTTCTCTTTAAATAATTATTTAATGGATTGTTTATACAGACAAATATAAGACATGAAATGACAGCAGTTTCCAAGTAGATGCTTAGTTTTATACATCTGGTTTTTGGGAAATGTTAGGTCTTTCTGGAGCAGGGGGTGGATGATGCTAGAAGTTGAAGCAGAATTTGAGTAAGCGAAGGATCATACTTTCCCCTCACAACTTCACATCAACAGCCTGCATCTGGATGGAGATGTACATCTAAAACTGCTCCCCTTGCCTTGTCTGCTTCCCCTTGCCTTCTTTAAAGTCAAGCATATACACTGTCATCTCCTTCTTTATGCTGGGAGAAAAAGAGTAGTCCTCAGCCTTCAATGTGAAACCACTTTTGCGGTGCAGTCACTGAAAAAATTACGGTGTTAGTCTTGTAAGGAAAACAGAAGGGGGAGGATAGTTTCACAGTACAGTAGTTCTTATTACTAGAGATGTATAATAATACAGGATGACTAGTATTCTACATACTGTTTATTCAGTAAATACCATAATTATTTTATCTTTGCAAGAAGATATCATTATCAGGATTGTAACAGAGAAAACTACGCACACTTGCACAGCTGCTGAATCAGCAAAACACTTAAATCTGTGTTTATGTTTTGCTTGCTTCAAAGGGATAATTTAAAGCTTTATTTAAACTTAAGCATAAGTAATAAGACAGCATGCATTAAAATCCCTGCTTCACAAAATGAAGTCTTACTATACTTGCATAGTTCTTACTTTTTTTAGAGCACCAAGACTTCAGTAAAAGTTAGTAACGTGGCCCCTCTGCCAGAAGTCATGCCACTATAGATTAATCATTTTTGTAACTAATATTTTTAACAAACTTGAAAAATATAACTTGATAGTACTGCAATCATTAGAAGGAAAAAAGGAATAGTATTTGAATAAACAAATCCTTCCATCTGCCTGCCTACAGATTTAATCTTTAGGAGCATAATAAGAGACAACTTTGTTAAACTTCATACTTTGAAAGGTTTCAAACTACTTTCCATTGTCTAAAACTACTCAAATATGGCATTTAAAATATGATGTATGCTAGCAACAATACATTAAACTTATAATATGAAATTGATATTATTTCTAAAGGTTTTTGGTATCGGTATTTTCCGTTTATGCCAAAGGCCTAGATGTCTAGGTGTGACAAACAGTGAGATAGAAAACTTAAAAGGTTTCATAAGAAGGAGTAGAAGGCCAGTCAATACATCAGTAATACTCTGTTTATTACCTTTGCTAACAGACTGTCTGTAGATGCCCAGGTAAGTACTAAATGGGTTTGGTAAGTTTTTGTAGTTCTAAGGTGACAGGATGCTCATTTAATACTTGAATACAATTGCCATGTTCCCTCTAAACCTTGTCTTGCTGTTCTTATAATGGAAAACATTATTTATCTGAACTCCCTTCAGTGCGACTTATTTACATGATCAAAATACATTCACGTGGATAAAGTCTGCAGAAGCGGCTTCTTCATGCAAGTATACCATTTCTCATTAGTAAGATACATAATACCCTGTTGCTTAAATACCTCACACAGTAAAACACTTTCAAAATAGTAATGTAAATACAGATATTTTCATAAAATAAATATTTCTGTGCAGAGTAGTTTTAAAATTTCTTTGGGAAATATTTGTTAGTAAATATAGAATAATGCTTAAAATTATCATATTTATTTATTTTGAATCAAATTTTCATAACTTTTATACAGATTGCATAGGACACCATATGAAACACATCCCGTGGAGGGGGGATTCTTCAAAATGGCTTTTGTAAAGTATTTCAATATCCTTTTAGTGCCTAAGAGTGTGTTCGTAAAATTGTTTATCCACTCTTTGTTCAATTCTAATCAAATACTTATTGACTGAAGAATGTTCTAGAAAGCTTTAATACAGTACACTGAGGCAATCAACATTCAAAAGGCGAGCAGTATCTAGATAATTATTTAGACACTAATATAAAGAAAATAAGTGCACCTATTCATTTTTTTTTTTTCTGGAGAAAGTAAAAATGTAGATAAAAAGAAGCAAAATCATCTACTTCCTGTATCACTGGTGCATAGGTAGATTAAAGTGCCAAAAATTGAAGGCACTGATGTGAACTGAAGTATTATTTCAAGTGAAAATGTCTTAGTAGCTTGTAAACCAGATAAGAATTTTATTGAGAAAGTGACTAAATCCTGTTTTGTCTCCCTTTTTACATACACTTTTGTAATTTATTTCCAATTCAGTTGAAAAAAGGAAGTAATGCCATGAAGACTAAGGATACATTTTTCTAGTTTTATATTCTTTAAATAAACATTTTCTTAAGGTGGAGCACATGAATTGACAAAACAGTCTTTTATTAAGAAAAAACATGTGCTAGTTTAGTCATAGAAAAATACGCAAATATGTTTGGTGTCTGCTTTGTAGAGTTGGTAGATAAATATAGTTTGTATATTGTATACACCAAATATGGAGAATTGCTTTTGAAAATGGGTAGGGAGGTGGACAGACTTTTTGAACAGTACAGAGTGCAAAATTGTGACTAAAAAGGTACTCAGCAATTCACAGAGATATGCATGTTAATAAATGCTTTGTAAGTTCACATATGTAATGAAACTAAATGAATCTGTGGAAGTTTGTCATTCACAAGAATCAATAAAAAGAGAACCAGTAATGCAGAAAGCACGCTGCTGTCCTTATTTAGAACTTGGCATCTGGTACTTTGGTTTTGTCATACTGCTGGAATAATCTCCAGATATTAATCTTCTGGACAGTGGTATTGAATATTTCTTGTATTGAATAGAGCTAATCTTACTTTATTGATCACAGTTATCTATCTTTCCTGGGATTCGACAGAATGCAAAGGAAACAGATCTGTTTCATTTAGAATACTTGCATAAAATATCCTGTGTATCCTACATTGAAATATTGTATTCATTGAATTCAACCTCACTGAATGTATATGAATAAGATTACTACTATTGATTTATGGTGAATATCAACTAGAACCAAGCAGTGCTATATCATACTGTGTTTTAATGATTCATATGGACTCGTTTCTCTTTTGCACAGACATAGCAAAATGAATTTGTTTCTCGATGGAGACTTTCAATTAGATAGTTAATTACATAGTTGAGAATATTTTGTGTGTGTGATATTGCAGTTTTCTATGAAACAATTTGCTTTAGGTCTTAGATTACTTTTTTCTTGTCATGAATGCTTTTCTTTATCATGCAGGATATAGTACATCATTATCGGGGAAAGCAATTTATGATGAATATCAATGGTAATTCATTTTTACAGTGCTTTGGTAAATGAAAGCATAAAATGTATATTGATCATGAATTAAGAAGTAAAGGAAACAATTTTAATGCTTTTTTATTTTTTCCCATGTACTCTTCTGGTGAACTAACAGTACTGTTAATTCCACTTTTAAACTGGTTATACTTTGGGAACATAAATAATTATCACACGAAGTTATATGATATATTAAGATACAAGGAAAATAGCACAGTGTATTGTAATTCTAAAACAGCTTGGTTGCAATGAAATCTTCTCAAATCAGGTAAGTGGAAGAACAGGTTAGGTTTTAAGCAAGTTGTACCTGTAAGCTGACTGTTTCTCCTGGAGGCTGTGCTGCCAGTCATAGTCCAGGGGTTCAAAGAACAGTGGAGTTACCCAGCTGTCTAGTTGTTTTTTTGCAGTTGCCTTGATGGATCTGCTCACTTGACCGAGAAGTGCTGTGGCATGTCCCTGGTCATCAAAAACATCAGCATTACCTGCCAAAGGGGCAGTGTGTTTGCTGCTGTCATTTCCCATTTTGCTGACAGGTCAGGTCTTGCAGGCAGAGCTCCCACAGAGCAGTGTTCAGGTCCTGTCCCAGTGAACATATGGAGAATATAGATATCAAGGAGGATCTGCTCGGGGCATTTGCAAAACACACTTGCAGCTATAAAATCACATCCCTTTTCTCAAGCATTGCAAGCCTTGCTTAACATATTCTGGTCTACTGAGATGCTGTACTTTAAGAAAAATTCTTAAGTGTTGCAAATTATTGTGAATTTGTTAATTAAGTAGAAGTTGTATATAAATCACATTATTCCTCTTCTCTGTGCTCCAGCTGATTTCTGAGTGAAGCTTAAGATGACTGTTTTGATGTAAAAATCCAGGATGGAGTTGCTCTTGATTACAAAAGAGAGCCATCTCTTTTGCATGATTTCACTACAGATTCTTTCATCCCTTTTACTTTGAAAGGAAAGGAAGCTGGCCAGTCAACTTTTTAAAATCTGAAGTAGCAAACATCAGGGCCAAAAGCTGTCTTAAAGATTGACAGTGCAGATCATCAAAGCTTTAATTAAATAGCCTTTGTTGTTTAATTACGGATGACTTGCAAAGAGGAAACAATGGATCCCAGCACTTTTCTATCTCGTAATTCCTCAAAGTTCTTATGACCTCTGATTACCACTGTATTAGAACGTTAAAATGTGCCAGAAAACAATTTCTGAAGCTGTTGTCTGGATTTGACAACAGCTGGTACTGTATTGCTTCTTCCATAAAGCTAAACTCTCTTCCATCTCCAAAGCAGGGTGACAACATTGAAAGTACCTGCTGGGAATGTTCCTTGGCCTGTATTAACCTCTGAGATGTGTAGAGTCACTCTTTGGAGACTGCTATTTGGCTTGGGTTGAAACTGTGGCTGGGACTGTGCTAACAACAATGTGAATGATGATGTGCTTGTATTTAGGCCTATTTAGGTCTTTGTAGTTTAATAATATTGCTGAAATCTTTTATTCTTTTAGAGGGCGTTGGTTCTGGATTTACTTGGCTTGTTTTCCATTAGAAATTCTAATTCAGTAGAAGAAATTCTGTAGCTGTGCCTTTGACCCACAGTTAACTTGGGTGATTTCCAGCATCTGAGTATACCTGGTAGCTGTGCCTGGGTGGGAGCATTCTTAGAGCAGACATGTGCTGCTGGGTTCTTGTTATTTCTGCATGCTCCACCATGTGTTACAGAACCACCCCAGAATTGTTTATGTTGAGTACCTTCAGGATTTTTTACTTACCAGGTTTGTCAATCACAACATAAAATGTCTGCTGAATTTTTGGAGGAAGGATTCTGAGTTTGTTGTGCGGATACATCCTATGGATGCCAGTAAGCTGCTATAATTTTGAAGTTGGAAGTTAAACGGCTAATTTCCCATTTGGAGAGAGAAAGAATGACAGCAATTCTGTGCTTTCAGACATTTGTCTCAGGCAGATGCTAAGATACCTCTAAGAGCTTTAAAATACAGGACCCAGTGATTTAAATAAATGAACCCTCACAAAAAACAAGTAGTTTTAACCAGCAAACTGCCTGATCCCAGATAAATCCTTTTCTTTGTTGCTGTTATGGTATTACAAATGACCTTGATGACAAATGGAGTCTAATTCAAAACATCAAGTCAAACATTACCTACATCAATAACATTCAGGAAAGTCTGCCTGTAAAGATGAAGTTACCTTGAAATTGTTTTGTTCTAATATACATTGAAATTACTTGTTTCTGATTTGGGCTTGTCTTGTGACAAAAGTTCTTTTTAGAGAGTATTTTGCTCCTCAGTGATTATATTTAATGTTCATTAATGTTAGTAGATTATTTACAGGCAGTTTCAGGAAAATAAATCCATTTACTGTTGTGCAATGAGCTGTTGCTTGATGAATCCACAGTCTCTTTCTCTATGTTTCCATAATCAGAGTTGTTACATATCAAGCAAAAGTGAGGTGGATTGAGAACTGGCTGAATGGCAGAGCTCAGAGGGTTGTGATCAGCATCACAGAGTCCAGTTGGAGGCCTGTAACTAGTAGTGTTCCCCAGGGTTAAGTACTGGGTCCAGTCTTGTTTAACATATTCATCAAAAACCTGGATGAGGGGACAGAGTATATCCTCAGCAAGTTTGCTGATGATACAAAACTGGGAGGAGTAGCTGACACACCAGGAGGCTGTGCTACCCTTCAGCAAGACCTGGACAGGCTAGAGTGTTGGGCGGAGAGGAACCTAATGAAGTTCAACAAGGGCAAGTGTAGGGTACTGCAACTAGGGAGGAATAACCCCATGCACCAGCGCAGGTTAGTGGTTGACCTGCTGGAAAGCAGCTCTGCAGAGAGGGACCTGGGAGTCCTCATGGACAAGTTGACCATGATGCAGCAATGTGCCCTGGTGGCCAAGGCAGCCAGTGGTCTCCTGGGCTGTATTAAAAAGAACGTGGCCAGCAGGTCGAGAGAGGTCATCCTCCCCCTCTACTCTGCCCTGGTGAGGCCACATCTGGAGTACTGTGTCCAGTTTTGGGCCCCCCAGTTCAAGAAAGACAGGGAACTACTGGAGAAAGTCTAGCAGAGGGCTATGAAGATGATCAAGGGACTGGACCTCTCTTATGAGGAAAGGCTGAGACACCTGGGTCTGTTTAGCCTGGAGAAGAGAAGGCTGAGAAGGGATCTCATCAATGCTTATAAATATCTGAAGGGTGGGTGTCAAGAGGATGGGGCCAGACTCTTTTCAGTGGTGCCCAGCAACAGGACAAGGGGAAATGGGCACAAACTGGAACACAGGAAATTCCATCTGAACATGAGGAAAAATTTCTTTACTTAGAGGGTGGCAGAGCACTGGAAGAGGCTGCCCAGAGAGGTTGTGGAGTCTCCTTCTCTGGAGATACTCAAAATCTGCCTGGTTTTGGATCCTGTGCAGCCTGCTATAGGTGACCCTGCTCTGGCAGGGGGGTTGGACTAGATGATCTCCGAAAGTCCCTTCCAACCCCTACCATTCTGTGATTCTGTGAAAACGACTAAGGAGCTTTCTTGCATCTTTATTCTAGGAGAGTTCTCTTCAACATTTTCCTTTGGCAAATCTAAGGACTATAAAGAAGATTATTTTTTCTGTCTTTCTCTTTTATATCTCTAGGAACCTGTGATATAGTGGTATTTTCCATGCCTCACGATCATTCTTTTTCTGCTTTATCATCTATTTGTCATTTCAGGGATTTCCTAAAGGATTGTGAGAGAAGCAAATTATTAGTAAATTCAATTTGCAGACAACAATTTTTAAAAAAGCAACCTAAGGGCATCCTGTATGAAATTACACTTTTAGAAGTTCAGAAATTGTGAAGTGTGGAATTTCAATAGAGTACATCCCATTTGTTTCCTGTGTTAGAGGCAGCCAAGCCTGAATCATTGGTCATAAGAAGGTCAATAAAACAGCATTCATTACCTGGAGAAGGGAGGCAGGGCCATCTGTCAACTTCACCTTTTAATAAAATTTCCCAAAGGAGACACACTGCAAAAAAAAAAAAAAAGGGGCGGGGGGGGGGGGGGGGCACTAGCTTATTTAGACAGTTAGAATGACCCTCGCGGTAACTTTGCCTTCATTCTCACAGGGATGTCAGTTCCCACTTTGCTACTCTGAGGCCGTTTCCAGACATTTTACAAAAGCTCATGTGATTAAATGTTTCTTGGAAATGGTTTCACTTGAATTTAACAAGGTTCCAAAATGAGTAAGGGCATTTGTGACAAAAGTCTTCAGGTTCAAGCCTTTGTCTAGGGAAACTAATGTATTTTGTGATAGGTGAAATTCCATTCTCTCTTTGGTGGGACCTGACCTTCAAGAAAATTGTTCATGAAAATTGCTCCCATTCATATAATTGATACATAATTTGGCAGTTATTAATCACAAAGCTATAGGATATTGCATGCAAGAGTACTTTGCCATATCCCCTGTTGAAACTCTGTATTTGTATATTGAAGAATATGAATTTAATCTGTTCAAAAGAAGAAATGAAGCTCAGTGATTAGGACACATGGTTGAATGAGGTCAGTCTTGAGTTTTAGGTTTTCCTGGCTAAAGCTTTTACGTATGACTCTGTTTTTTATGCAGGTTTGGTGTTAAATGAAACTAATTTTTTTCTACGTAGACATATCCCCCTAGATTTCACTTTTGCTGCTGCACTGGTATGTGATGATACCAACAGGAGTAACTGTTTAATCAAGGTTGGTTTACTGTATTCTGTGAAGAAAGAAGCATGTAAAGACTTTGTCAGATTCAGTTCTAGTATATAAGCTGTATTTTTTCATTGTTTTGTCTGGTATTGATGATGATGATACCGGTAGAATAGTACATTTATTTTGGAACTGTAGGCAAGGAACAGTAATATATATTTTTGAATTTATTAACTATTATTGATTAACTATGGAAGCCTGGACAAATCATTTTTCCTCTCTGCCTCAGTTCTGTAAAACAAAGATAAACAATCTTTAGTTAATTACAGAGATGTTCTTTAAGAATCAATGGGTTTTAAACACTTTGCAAGTGTGAAATATTGCCTCTGAGATAAATTGTATGGTTGTAGCAGAAGCATTTTTATTTGTATTGAGTATTAAATCTAAAAGCTGTGGTCAGCAAGCAACATGAGTTATACAAAATAATACTGGTTCTTGAATTAGCATTTGTTAAAGGTACATGTCTGTCCCACTCAGTGCATGACAGATTTGAAACTCATATACACTCTTATTAATAGAATCATCATATTTACAGCTATATTTACTCATATACATATTATAAGGAATCTTAAATATCTTGTCTGGTTTACTTACTATCTGCTTTCTGAGACTTGGAAAAAGCATTTCAAGAACCTTTTAAATGTAGTTATCATTCTTACACAAACATTTTAATCTGGCTTTTAGCCTTTTATGAAGGATATCAATAATCTCAGTTATCTCATATCATACTGCTGTAGAAGTTGGCAGCACTTCCTGTACTTTTGCAGGGGCAAAGTTATATATGCTAAACTGCTTAAGCTATGAGTGCCAACTTCTAATATTTCTTCTGCAGCTGAACTTTCCCCTAAATGCCTTATGGTGGAGAACTTGAAAACCAGAGTTGTTTTCTTCCCATAATCTTTCTGAGAAAAAAATGAACCAGTCTCCCTAGAACATTGTATTGCAGTTGAAGGGAAAATCATGTTTCCAGAAATCTCTCCTTTCATTATAAACTGACAACAAAACATTGCAATGCGTTGCAATTCCAAAATCTTTTCAAGAGCAACCTTTCCTTGCTTTTATACCATACTCTAGTGAAATCCACAGACGAAAAAAGGGAGACGTCTGTAGGTTTTCCAGAAATTTTTGATTAATTCCAGAGTAGGAATCAGCTTTCTGATAACCTCAACACAGCACTTCTGAAAGTATTACTGTAATAAATTACAGTATATGTAATTTAAAAGATCAAATAAAAGATTGATTAATTCAGTATACTGCCCTTAAAGGGTGTAAAATACTGACTTCCAAATTGTATTGGGAGTGAATTTGACATATTGCTTTATTGGTTGTGTGAACACATCTTTTTCATATTTGAATGATTCTCTGCATAGACTGCCAGGACTGCATTTTTTCTTGTGTATCTTACATAGGTGCTGAAGAATAGTAAATACTATGTGTATTTCAGTTGTTCGAAGATGTTTGACAAAGCTGAAGGAGGTGAGAGGGCACACTAGAAAATAGGGAAAAAAACCCAAAAGTTCACCTTTTATTACTTTTTTTTGCCAGTTATGTTACCTTACAAACTAAGAAGCTATTTCAACAAAGCTCTTCACAGCCTGCTTGTCAGAGGCACATATTCTGAGAGAAAAGATAGATTTTTCTTGTCACCACTGGAACAGAGGGACAGTAAGTCATCAGAGGAAGGGAATGGTTACTGTAACCCCAAACTGAATGTCCTTTAACTGGTCCCCTACAGGGACCAGTTAGCAGACTGGGAGCAAACAAGGTAGTGTGGATATGAGGGCTAGGGGCCTACTTGCATTGAGGTAATAAGAAGCTTTAGAGATATTTCTTTCATTTATGTCTCTTCTCATCATCTTTTTATGAAATAAGCTAATAATTTTAGTAGCTTTGTTAAAAAAACAATCTCGATGTTGTACACAAGCCTTCACAGCCAGTGCGATTAAATGCCTTTGTTATATCAGTAAAAGCAAAGTTGTGACACAGGGTTTTTTTTCCACGTTTCTGTTGTGTTTGTTGCATAGCACTGATAATACCTGTTGTTCCACGTTCTTCTTCAAAGCCTTTCTGTTATCTGAGCAAAATTTTATTAGTTATAAAACAAAAAAACCCCAGTTGAACTTGATTCTTGCAGGAATTTGTACAGTATCTAAAAGAGTGATCATATGAACTGGAGCATTGGCACATTATCCCCAAAGAATCCGGCTTTTAGTTTTGGGAGATTACTGCTAAAAGTGCTTTATGCTATGCTGATTTAAATAATCTTTACCAGCATGTATATAGAACACATATAAAAGTCAGAGCCAGGTCAAAAGCATTTTTCAGTTTTTGAGAGAGTATGTTTGTAGGAACTGTGGTATACTGGGACAGTTGGTTAATAGCCTCATCAGTGATACTAGACTTCTTATTAGCAGGGTTTCTGAGTGGTTTAGAAACCAGTTTTTAGAACACAGTTCCTATAATTTAGAAAAAAAATATATCCAAAGTCCATAAATAAAGGATGTTTGAGGCACATCTATTCTTTTAGGAACATCATGTATTTCTTCACTTACTTTATTTGCAATATGATTGTAGCTCTTCTGCTTTGCATACTGTCACATACAACTTTCAATTTAGGTAGAGAAATATGACAAGCATTTTAAAAAAATAACTGGGGTGTAATGCTCTATCAGTCACTCAAGATACAGGCTAATGATTCTTCAACAAATGAAAGTTTAGGGTGCTCAGCATTCCTTGAGCATCCTAAACTTTCCAAATTTAATTTTGAAATACAATGCATTCTCAAAATTTAAAAAGAAGAATGAAGATCCATTATTCAAAAAAAAAGATTAACACTAGCCTTTCTTATCAATAGTTTGTTTGTTTTGAAAGAGGTTTCACTGATATCTGCACTGATGGCTAGAGAGGAATGGTGTGATTCAGGGCTTTTTGGTTCCTTTACGTATTTTGGAAGAAAATGTATTCCCACGGGCACACAGTAATCTTTCTGTTTCCCCTAAATTTGATTAATTTTCCTCTTGCCCAAAGTTTCTTAGCTTCTAATAGCCTTCCCACCTTGTTTCCCCCACCCCTGTCTGAATATTTTAATCTTTTGTAAATTGCCTCCCAAACGTTTCCAGAAATCTCAGTCACCATGCACAGTAACCAGTCTCAGCTAAACTCTTTTTCCCAATCTTTTGCCAAATTCTCCATCATACTTGCAGTTCCTTCCCTATTATATATGTTTTCCAGATTCTTATAGTTGTCTTCTCCCATTCCCTTTCTCATGGTGCAGCCCATTCATGTTGTTGTCATGGCTAGTCTCCCTCTGATTAAAACCAGTTTTCTTGTTCTAAACTATTTCTTTAAGTAAATCTACAATCTGTTCTTCATAACCACATGCAAAGTTGTCATTCAGGAGAGGCTGAGAGAGTTGGGGCTGTTCAGCCTGGAGAAGAGAAGGCCCTGGGGAGATCTTATTGCGGCCTTCCAGTACTTAAAGGGGGCCTACAGGAATGCTGGGGAAGGACTTTTTACTAGGGCATGTAGTGATAGGACGAGGGGGAATGGCTTTAAGCTGGAAGAGGGCAGGTTTAGATTAAACATTAGGAAGAAGTTTTTCACTTTAAGGGTAGTAAGGCACTGGAACAGGTTGCCCAGAGATGTGGTTGAAGCTCTGTCCCTGGAGGTGTTCAAGGCCAGGCTGGACGTGGCCTTGGGCAACCTGGTCTAGTGAGAGGTGTCCCTGCCTATGGCAGGGGGGTTGGAACTCGATGATCTTCAAGGTCCCTTCCAACCTAGACCATTCTATGATTCTATGATTCTCTAATAAACTTTTCATTCCTTTTTCATTGTGCAGAAACGTGCTATTTCTTTACATATACAGAGATAGGCATAAAAAATGAAAAAAAAAAAAAATCTGTTACAAAGTCTGACAAGGTATAACTTGTATGAACGGCATGGCTATAAACCAGAATTTTATCATGAGAGTCAACGAGCCTCATACTAGGCAATGTTATTGATCCTGTGTATAATATACAAAATAAAGTTTTTTAGAATGCAGTCCAGATTTATTTATAGTGAAATCCAAAAGATAAAATAGAGTTATAGGAAAAAAATCCATGTTTTCTGTAGTGTATTCAGAAAGTTTAGAAACGTCTTGGTTCACCTTAGGGGAGGGTATTTTTGAGGTAATATGTACTCCATTCCAACAACAGTTCAAGATGCCAGAGACAGAGTTACTTCAGTATTTGATAGGAACCTTTGGAGCAATTAATGAATTAATCTTTGGGAGGCTTTTTCAGGGCCCGGTCTTGGCTCAACAGAGCCTTCCTCACAGATAGATAGACACTGGTAGAGTGGGGCAGGGGGCTGCAGTGTCTGCTCTGCCCCCTTTCTTCAGCCGGGTGCATTTTACTGTGATGCCTCAGCAACAGGGAATGCACCTTTGGTGTAGAGTCCTACAAAAAGCCCGGTTACGCTAGATGCGGAGTATGGCTAGGGAGGTGTTTGGTGTCCTTCTTTGTCTGTCAGATACTTGGTATCCATTCTAAACTGAATCTACTAGAATTTATGAGAGGTGGTATGGAATTGGGGGGAAATTGCAGAGGATGGTATGGCACATGGAAATCACAGGATGGCTCACCTAATAAATAAAAAGAATTCTTCAGAACTCTTCTTTTTATGTGCACCTGATTTAATAATGACTTAATGCATTGTCCCCTTCATCCAATCATTTACAGTTTATTTTTAGCGGTTTTGGGAGTATATTGCAATTATGTGGTTTGGAGGCTGTGTTTCTAACTGAGAACCAGACTAGTGAATGTTAGACATTTGTGTCAGGACAAGATATGAACTATTGAAGGAAAAAGCAATGTATTTCATGGATAGAGGTTATGTGGTAATCTGTTCTTGGCCTCTTTCTTCTTCCTGGGCTATGCAGAAACAGTTACTGCAGCCCTGGGGCAATAGTGACATGTTATCTGTGGCTCCAGCACTGCTGACGGGAGACCAGAACAGATAAATAAAATATAAACCTGATGGAGTACAAGAGGCGTTTATCTTTGCTGTTGCTAAGGTCCATGATGAGCCTTTTGTCCCTGGAAAATTCTTTATGTCTCTGTATACACACAGAGAAATGTATATACTGAAGCCGCTCAAAGTTGCCATTTTTGATTTACCTTCTTTAAGGAAGCTACTATTTGTGGCCAAAACATAGCAGTAGCAACCTTTAATATAAGTAATCTCTCTCAGTCTGATTCACTGCTGTATGTTTACGAAATCTGTAAACTGTAATATCTAACACTTTTACAAAGACAATCTCTGTTTTTTGAGGCAGCTGCTGAAGCTTTGCTTTGCTGTGTACTTTTCTCATACTAAGATGTTGTTTAAAGGACTTAAATTACTAGTGGATTTTAAAGCAGCACGATAATCTAAGTGTCTCTCATAGTCCACAAAATATGCTAATATTATTGCAGATTGAAAAACTCTTGTGCTTATTGGAATGGGACCTGCCGGCTTCCTTCAGATAGAAATGTTGATATTAGTCAATGAGAATAAATAAGTTTTTCTGGTAAATGAGTATTGGGAAGCTGAAAAGAGAAAAGATGCATCAGAAAGAGGAATTCCCAGAAGAGGTATAAGAAAACGTACACTTCTTTCAGGACCGGCCCAGATGTGATAAGCTGATGTTACCAGAACAAGTTGTAAGGGCTTCCTCAGTAATCATCTTCACTCCAACATAGAGGCTTTCACTTCCCAGCACTTTCATGAATTCTTTAGGGAGAGTGAAAATGCTGCACTCAACATTCAGTAGAGCACAGCTTTAAATATTAGGAGCGTATTTGTAGCCAGACAAAGTTTCTTGTGATATATCTGTGCTTGAACCAATATATGAGGATATTAGTAAAAATGGTGTATCTGAGACAGGCACCTCTCTTGGGTTACATGAATTTGGGTTATGAGGAGTTAAATTAATCTCTGATAACATAGCTGGGAAGGCAGCTCTAGGTTATGGTATACTCCAGGCCACAGCTTAAGTCACACACCATTTTTATCCTCACATTATTCGTTTACTAACTACTTACTTCATCTCTTCTGTGTTGCTAATCTCCTTTTTGAATTTCCTCAATGCATGTAATGCACATTTATAAATTGCTTGTATACAAAGCTCTGTTAAAAAACAGTTCATTGTTAAAGTGGCCCATCATTTTCAAGTGTATTTCAAACATAGTTACTACTGGTCAGCTAGATTGTGTGATAAATTTAAGGCACTATATAACTGAAGAGGCAAAGAAAAGAAAAAGGTGATTATTGAGAAAGTCAAGGAAATTGAAACCAGATGGAGAAAGCTAGCTTGGAAGCATTTTTGATAGTATTTTAATCTCTTCTGAAAAGGTCATTTATTTGATACTGTGGAACACATTTCAAAATTAATTTATGACTTAATATGATGGTAAACTCTACCACCAGTATGTCCCAGTAATTATGTTTAAAGAAAGCCTGAATATTTGTTATCATACCGAGCAGAACCTTTCTGTTTCAGAAGTCTGAATGGTTCCTCAGTCTAATAAAGAACAGCAGGGCATAGATGGGAGGAAAAATTCTGCTTTTACTGGCCAGGAAGGAAAGTAGAATAATTGGAAGAAGATAGATGTGAAATGGAAAATGCAGGATGTCTGTGAGAGAACTTGTAGTGCAAGGTAACTGACTGTAAATTGCAGCGTGTGACTGTTGACTGTGAGGGGCTGAAAGCTTGCTCCAAGTCTAAATCAGAGCTTTCTGTAAGCAAGGGGAAGACCTTTCTTATTTCATTAGGTGCTTTACCTGCTTTAGTAAGAAACTTAGATACTGTGATATTAAACATTAGGTATACGACTGTTAAGTGTGAAATTTATGTACGTATGTTTGGACCTTAATTCCGTATATAGTGAACAAGATTCAATGTATTATAGAAATGAAATTCAGAGTATTTAGCACTTGAATTAGGGGTGGTTATACCAATCAGTAGAAAACACTTAAAAGAATATACAGCTAAAATTCTGAATGATATAGATATATGTATCTATATGTATAGATTTATGCATGTAGGCATGGCTGTGATTACATCCCCAGAGTGATTCCTGTACTTACTTGACTGCATTGTGCCATCTTTCCTTTTCCTTCTGGACATGTTGCTGCTGTGCCCCGTGATGAATTGAAGCTTGTCTGTACACGTTAGATGTACTGTGAGAAGTCCCTCTGGGGATTTAACTTTCAGGACATTGAACTTGTGAAACCTAACTGGGACTAGAAGGCAGAGGAGTACATGAAAAGCTCCAGTCATTCAGGAGAGAGGCACCCTCAGATGTGTATGGTATGCTCCAGAGAAATCATGTACAGCTATACCTTCTCAAATGCTTATCTAGGATATGTTTTTTCTTACAAATCCACTCCTACATCCTGCTGAATTAGACCCATGAAAGATTTTTGATACCTTTAATGTTTAATGATCATTTTAGCCTAGTAGTTCTAGATTACGGGGAAAGCTGGATGAGGAAGAGAAACTATAAAACATAAAATGGGAGAGAAAATGTTAAGGGGTATACATGAGTTTAGTGGAATTACAGGACTGCTAAGCCTGAGTTAGTATCTTTAAAAGCTACATCAATTAATTTCCATGGTCAGAACACTGCTCCAATTTTCATAAAAGGCAGATCTGAGTCCTGAAAGACTGCAAAAACAATTCTAGTGTTTACTTCTGAAAATATGGCAGTTTGAGTGATGATTTCTACTAGTGATAAAGTATATGGAACTTTGATGTAGGTCGTCAAAGAAATGGAAATGCTAAATTGTTATTTCTGAGTTAGGTGTCTGAATACTTTTTAAGCATCTTGGTTAAAGAATCTCTGCACTTCATTTTATGATCTCTAGAATGACAATAATATTATTTAATTACCTTCAAGGCATGCACACACGGACACACGCACATGTGGATGTTTATATTTAAAATTACAGTGTATGATAATAACTATAATAATGACAAAAAAGTATATAAGTAATTGAAAATATTTGACTTTTTTTTGTACTTTTAGAGGCATAAATATAAACGGTATAGTATGGTTATGTACATGAAGAAATTTTTCTTTGAGAAATGAGACTTAATTACCTGTTTAAAAATCACGTTCTATCCTGTGGTTAATGACATAATATATAAAAAGACAAAAATATACTACACTAGTTTAAATAAGCAGAATATAATTTACTTTTTAGTTGAATATGTTTTCTTTGTAATTAAGCTTACTGTAACATTTTAAATATACTTTCCTGTTTATATTTTATGCTTGTAGGTCTATTACTTCAAATAAATAATTTGCTCAAGAGGGGGAAAAAAGTCATAAAACACTGAACACTACACACTTCTCTGAGACAAAGCCATAAACTTTTCCAATGAGTACACTGACTATGTAATAGGATCAACCTTATGGCAAATGTACATTGAAACTGATTTGACAGCAGTTTTTCTTTTCAGTATGTATGAGTATCATTGAGAGCTATACTGTTAAAAGCAGCCTATTCTAGCTTACCATGTACTGCTCCCTAAGGAGTTAAAAACTAACCTGAAATACCTGAGTTATGAGTATTTGTGAAGAACTGTGATATCACTGAATAGTTTGAGGATTACCTTTAATTACACCAAGGCAAGTTTGGGGTGGAAATAAGATTTAGGCTCCTAAGAATAAAAAAAAAAGTTACATGTTTGACCATATACTTTCTTTAAAGCTCAATGTAATTTCTGTAGGAAATTCCTAGCTCTGCATCTTTGGACATATGCATAGTAATAATGAATAGACCATAAACTGTGACCTCTGTTATTTGTTTTGCTACCGTGTGGTTTCTCGATGTTGCTATTTTCAGAAGGTTTCAGGGTCCGTCTTCTTAAAAATACCTAAACATTTTGACATTCTAAAGATAGTTCTACAAGAGCTATAACACCCATTTTCATGTCAAAAATCAACCATCTGCTATCTTAATGTCATTTAAAGATACAAATTTCATGTGATTTGATTTGGGGATGGATGACAGGATGGGTATATTACTTTTCAGTACAGTATAGTGCTTTTTGAGGACTCTCTCTGTTATGTTCTTTGTGTCACCTGACTGTGGACTTGCCAGTATGGTATTGATTTTGTTCTCTGATTTCACATTGTTTGTAGAAATCCATTTAAATTTTGCCATTAAAGCAGTGAGTGAATTACACAAAACTGAACTTGATTTTTGAATGAGTTCACTTTGAAAAAATTTGAAAAATAGTTGAAAAAAAATATATTGCCCTGTAAACTCTTTGAATTTTTTAAATTGTTTTAACTGTTATTTATGTATGTGAGGAAAGAAACATCAACAGGAGATTCTGCAGTTGTTCTAGTCTTTCACATAGTTGATATTTCTCGACCTTGCGATCTTTATAAATGATGAAATCCTTACAAGTCAATTTTTAAACAAGGTAAACACTTGCTTCTCACCAGCATTGCTAAAGTAACTTGATAACTACTGTAGCCTTCCGCACTCTTCCATTTTCCTGCAGTTCAATAAATGTATTATGCAGAAGATCATGTGATGAGGGAAGGAATCCCAGAAGGTTATGTGAGAGGGATGATAAAACGCTTGTATTGAATCTTTTAAGAGAATTCTAAATTTCAGATTTCCAGCAGAGCTCCTGTCAGTACGGAGCCCTGCTCCCCACACCATTAATTTCCATCTTCAGTGCAGGTTTATGACACTGACCGTGGGTTCTCCTACTAAAATCTTTATTTATATTCCTTAAAGAAAAAACGAAAAACACACAGTAGGGAATGTTTTTAGGGATGTTTTGTAAAGTAGTTCACAAAGCTCCTCTCTTTTTCTTATAAATGGGCAACTTCATACACAGGGCAGCTTCTTCATTAGCAGTGCTAATCAGGAAGATGAATGAAACATCCTCTATATTTTCATGCTGAAATAGAAAGGCAGTTGCCACTAATGAAATTTATAATAATAAAGAGATGAATTAAAATGAAGTTTCCTTCCATGTTTTATTGATAAATATAATTGAGTCTTGTCAAACATACATAAAACACCATAAAGACAGTCAGTCTGTAAGTACATTTAAAATGTGTCTACTTTTTATATTTCCAAGACAGTTATTATCTCGCACCTATCATATGGTCGAGAACATATTTATTATTTTTCCAACATGCTGTCTTTTGAACAAGTTGTTCAAAATAATAAGAGCTAAATTTGGCACATTATACAAAATCTTCTTGAAGAGCTAGGAAAGGCTAATTAGAAAGGAAAGACTGAAAAAATCTGTTGGAATGTAAAACCCACACAGAGCTCTTGCCTGGTAAGTAAGATGAGTCCTGGTCTCCCGTGGTGTATGAGTAATGAGAGGAAGACAATTCCACCATCACTCCACTTTAGAGGGTAATTAAAGACCCAATGAGACATCATAATTTGCCACTGATACCAGGTAAAACAAACTGGAAGAAGGATTTATCATCTTGTCTATCTACACTCTCTTCTAAACCCATGGAATCTACCATGACACTGATTGCACTTCATTGTCATCATCGTCATCTTGAAAGGTTATCTAGAACAGGTCACAAGGGTACACTTCATCACCCTCTTCATTTTCTTTTTATCTAGAAACTGAGAGTATAGTTCTGTAACAATCATTAGGTAACCTTTGTCTTTCCTACCTTATATCAGAGTCCAGTACTTTCTGCCTAGGCTCTTTTAGATATTCCACACATAGAGGCTTTAATGTTTAATACCAACATTACTTATTCAAAGTTACTTTACATTACATGGCATTTTGATTTAGCAGAGTGATGTAGCAACACACTTAAATCCTAATGTAAGTACAGAACCTGCTAGAGACTGATTTCAGGTATATGTTCCAAACTTCAGTGTTCAATAACATCAAATTTTCCTTCAAGAGAAGATGACCAGGTGTAGGACATAATCCAAGCCTCATTTTTTGTTAAATTACTCCCTTCAGTGTCTACAGCATCACATACTCTTTTTCCTTTATGAAACGGTCACCCAGATTGATCCCCAGTTGAATGTTTAACCACAACCTAATCTCCAGCGCTTCGATAGGGTTTTACTTCTATTTTAATAGGAATCTGTGCAGCTACTGACATGAACCCATTATGAACAGGACTTAGCATGGGGTTTGTTACTTATTTAGTGAATTTACAAATTCCTACAAGTGGGAACCCCTCCTGGAGATTTTAATAGATTCAACACCTTCTTTCTTTAAACCATCTACTAGATTTTTCTTTTGCAAAACGTGGTGAATAAGTGGTTCATACAATTGTGGGCCATCTGTATGTTTTCCATCACGAGTGGTGCAGTAGTTAAAACCGTAAGAGTTTTCAGTCTTTGCCATTTGTACTTTTGCCTCTTGGTGTGTCTTTTGTTTTAAAAAGCACTGAATCAAATGGTAGATGCAGTTTTACCAGTAATTCGCCCCGTGTCAGTGTTCATTTTCATTTCATTCATTTTCTCCCACCGCCATAGTACAATTTCAGTCTACTCTAAAGGATGTATAGACAGGGAACTTATTAAAAAGAAATTACTCTCTTCACAGGAAATAAAGAGCTTAGTTGTATCATTAAAAGAGAACTTGAGTTATTTTATTGTATTTTCAAGGCCTTAGCTCTTCCCCTCCCCCTATCCATATTAATGGTTTAAAACATTCAGCAAACGTTATTGCCATGGTTTAGCTAGCAGATTAAGGTCTTTAAACCCCAAATCTAATTTACTTAAATAGTGTTGAAGAATGATGGATGCATTCATGGTAGCAACTTTGTGCCAGTATTCCATCAAAAATGAAATCAGAGGACCATATTTTAGTATTTGCAGTACAACAAAACTCATAATGAAATAAATAAAGTACTAAGATAATAAGATTCAGTATAGTTTTTATTAGTAGATAAACAAAAAAAAACCCCAGAAGAACGTCCAGCATATACACAGTTTACATGTTATCGTTTTGTTCAGCTGGATAATCATGGGTATTTTTCTCTCTGCATGTTGTATTAACAAACACATTTCTTTTAGGTTGTTTCAGTCTATCTGGCTGCTACTTCCTCTTAGAAAAATGGTTTCCACGTTCTTAACAAAACCAGCAAGTTTCTTGAATTTGATCTGCAACTGCACTCTGAAAATATGATAGACTAAGCTCCACGATGCTAATTGTGTGGTTTGGGAACTAACCCTTGTTAGTTACCAAATGACTCATCAAATGCTGAGACAACTTTTTTTTGTAATCTTTTGAAACGTAATGGCTCTTTGAGGGGTACTTAAATAAGAGTAATACTTTGCTGACTTTAATTGCCACACCTATAAATGTCCTGATTTTGGGTAACAGCTTTAATTAGATGTTATTTTATGCCGTTTCTTGATTTTTAGAGATCACTTTTAAACATGTGTGTATGCATTTCTTCTCTGTTGGATGTGTCATCAGCATAAGCACTTTTCATATTTTTATTTACATGGATTTCAGCTTTTTTATGTAAATGCACATGTGAGTAAAAAGAGTGGTCTCTGCAATAATACGCAAGATGATGCTAGGACCACAACATCTGTAAAAATTATACATAATTGATGCTGTCAGCATCAATCCAGCTTTTAAATAGCAGATACCCAATGAATGACATTATATTTATGAAGAATTGTGAGTGCTGAATGTACACTACTGCTAATGCATGCTACCACCATGATATCTATTTAAGAGTTATGATTCATTGCAAATCTATTCAAACGCAGTGCTGGTCTAGATTAATGCAAAAAATGTTTCCCCATGGAAGAAAATAACTTTTAAAATTGAATTATACTTCTCAATTTTAGAGCTGCTATTACAATTTAGATTCATATATATTTGATTACATAACATAAAGAACCACAATTTCCAAAGACAATTAAAACAAAACAGATAACTTATCACAGTTTCAGTCTCAGAGTCCTTTAGCAATCACAAATAAACACAATCATTACTCATAAATCTGTAGCTCCCAGATTTGGTTGTATTTTCCCAGTAGCCTTCTTCATTAACATGACATTTTAAGTTTATGTATACTATAAAGACATCACCTTGAAATGCAAACACAATAGTTAGAGTTAGTTACATGAAGTTTGTACAGTTCACCTATTCCTGAATTCATACCCTAACTTTTATGGTTTTACTATCACATCTTCCCATTGTAATTATTATTTTTTTTTTATTCTTTTGTAACAAACTGCTCCCTCTCACACTTTAAAGGATTTTAAGGATAACTTCAGACACTCATTTTTCTCTGGAGAAAACATTCATTTTTCTGCTGTCCTAGACTTTGCCTGGTCCCCTGCTTTGAAAAGAACAGCTTTGCTTCTCTACAGTCCGTCTCCTGCTCTGTGAATTCTCCCACACTCTTCATGTCGTTACTTTTGCAGGTTTTATTACTAGACTTTTGTTTTGTTTTAGGCTTTAAAAATGTTCCACTCTCTATTCCTTCTTCCTCCATTATACTTTTTGAAGCTGCTTTCCTGGTAAATGTAGTTGTCTTTATCACAGGCATTGTTCAAATGTTAACTACAGTAAGTAAGATTAAGTCAGCATTATGTCAGATCTGGAGACTACATCTCATAGTACAGACAGTGAAGTGTTTTAGACATGCATAGAGGCATTGATAAAATATAGAATTTAATCCTGTTTATTTGTTATGTGTATTCATACATTAACTATCAATTACTCACATTTTCAGACTGAAAAATTAAACCAACAATACACAAAAAACTTTCCAAAAATACACTACATGAAACTAAGACTTTTTTAATGTATATTTTCCACTTTCAATTATTTTATTACTCATTGTGTGTAAGAAAGTAATACTTGAGTAACTTATTTTTAGTTTGAAATTACTCCTTTATTTATGTTGAATAGTCAAGGGTGAATACAGAATGACGAAGAAAATAGAATAGCCTGAAGCAAAGTAGTCCAGCACATGTATCTATTCAAATATGAATAATAAATTGCACAGGGAATACTAATATTTTCCTACATCAGCCTATTCAGGTTTAATATGTACTCTGTCTTGTTATAACTGATTAGAAATAAAGGCACTGAAAAGGATTTTCAGTGTAATTGGTTTCCCTCCCATTGAAATCATAGAGGAATATACCTACAAAGGCAGCAGCTGAACTTGGGTCTAATAGATTTCTCTACTAGATAATAAAATGAGACACATACTGGTCATTCCCCACTGGCATACGTATTCTGCTATATGAACCTTGACAAATGTTCTTGATCTGAATCATCATATCACCTCTTTTGCTCCTTATGGACACAATGAAAATTACTTCACTGAAAAACAGAATGAAATAAAGACTTCTTCAAAACAAAATGCTGATATGTGATAAAATCAAGCCATCAGGGATAGATCTAAAAAAGAGAATGCTAAGGGTTGTTACCCAAAAACGATATATCTTTTGGATATGATGGCATTCATTTCCAGAAATCATGTCTGTTGTACTGTTGCTACTAATGGTTAACAATGATCTGGAACAGCTTGTGTAAAAATATTGAAGTGAAATCCCTATTCGGTATGATTAAGACAGTGTTAGTTCCCCATGGAAGTAGAAGCTGCTTGTATTATCAGGGCAGTTAGTAATAGTGTCCAAGCCTTTACCAGATCAGCATTGGGGTTGACAGTTGTCAGCAGATCCTCATTGTTTTAATTATTTAATTATAATTTATCCGGAACAAATAACATCTAACAGCTATCCAGAAGAGACATCCAATATGAATATTTGGTCAGTGACAATGGTCCAAATGTATCAAAGATGCAACTGAGAGTTGTGTACACTCAGGCAGCTGTGACAAACTAGCTTTTCTCTTCATGAAAGGACGATATAGTTGTGATAAGCTCTGCCTTACATTAGATTTTAAAACTGATCCCTCACTGTACTAGAAAAATGCCTAAGCCTCACAGTTGGATCCTCAATATTTTTTTCTAATACATTGCTAGTTTGCCAGACCACCTACAGAGACATAACCACATAACCGACTTTTAAAACCTACCCAACCAAACATTCAATTCCTGTTAATAGAAATAGTGCCATTCTCTGCAAAATGCTCGATGTTCTACATAGAGACTCATTATATCTTCCATGGCTTTGGCATACATCCCATTTTCTGTGACCTTTTTTGTTGCCGTTGGAGGTGAGCTGGGTGTTTAGCTCCTGTAGGCTCCTTTGGTCCTCTTTGATAAAGCAGAGAGGAGATACACTGGAGATTATGTGGCAATTAACATTTTACTCGCAGCGGAGACAGTAACCTCAGCCACTTGTTTCCTAGAGGGAACTGGAAAATTCTGGAGGTTGACTTTTCCTAACTCTTGTTTTCAAATGTATCCAGAGTAGAGAAGTAAAAGTCACATAGAAAATAGGCATATATTTGTAAAACAAATCAGATATAATCACAGGAATTATTCAAATAGATCGTGTTTTATGAAGTTTCTGTTTCTTTTTAATACCTGGAAATGATCTAATGCAATTATTTCAATAGTTTAATTCCCCAATTAATTGAAAGAGACAGTAAGTACAATACTGAGATCTCATTTTTTTTTAATGAGTATAGCATATATAAGCTAATTACAGTGTGTTCTCTGGGTCTTTAAGTTTACTTAGTTTTAATTGCTAGAATATTGTTTTAAAATTAAGTGGTGGGTTTTTTTTACAATTGTCAATAACAAAAGTGTATAGCAAATAGTTAAAGCAAAAAGTAATTACCAAATAAGCAAATTCTACCTTCCCTCCATATGACACTTGGAGTCAGAATTCTTTTAAATAAAACTGCTTAGAAAAAAAGAGGTAGGTTTGGTTTTTTTTCCTTTGTTGAACAGTGCTAAATAGAAACTATCTGATGAAGGCTTGATGTAGCGTATGTACCAAAAATTATTAAATCTGGTGAAACAGAGGTCTGAACGCCGATTCCTTCATGTGAAAAAGAAGCAGATCATCACTGGAAGGAATCTGTATAAAAACTCAGACCTCCTAGCTTTGCTGCTGTGATTAACTTCCACTCTATTTCTGGTATGAGTAAAAAAGAATTTAATATTCGGCTTCAGATCTGTAGAATACTTTTGTACCAGCATTTTACAAGCAGCATTTCCTGAAATCCAAGTTTATAACCATCTTATCAAAATTATTTTGGAACAGAATATTTACATCTTTCTTCTAGGAGATTTACAGTGTTTATATCATACTCCATGATACTTATGTAAAAACCCCAGTGCTCAGAAACTGGGTACTTTTTTTTTCTTTCTTGCTATC
Organism: Pluvialis apricaria; assembly: GCA_017639485.1. Classification (NCBI taxonomy): domain Eukaryota; kingdom Metazoa; phylum Chordata; class Aves; order Charadriiformes; family Charadriidae; genus Pluvialis; species Pluvialis apricaria. Next base: position 104,890,565 of record CM030009.1, read on the forward strand.
GGCTGTGTACTAATACAGAGTGATTTCTGAGCTTGCTCTAACTTCTGAATCAACCAGCCCTGCTACCGCAAGCAGGCCAGGGTTAATTAGCTCTGTCATGCTGTATTGCTATTTTGCTTATGGTACGTGTCAGCCAGCTTGTTCAGAACTGCCTCAGATACCTCTTATTTTCTCTTCCTCTCCACATTCAATTTTTGAACTTTTATAATACTGTATAAGGGAGTCCAGGGTTTACTAGTTTAGAACAAAAAATGCAGAAACTGAAAATGACTGCATGTCTAGTCCTTTGAGTACTCACTGAAGAATGGGAAGTTTACATACCTGCATTAAAGATCAATTTGGTAAGATACAAAAATATAATAATATGGACTAGAATGTGATTTTTGCCATTTTTGTGCAACTGCCCTAACTGTAAAACTCCTGTGAGCTCCTGTGTCATTTTTCCTCCTGTCCTTTTTTTGGTTTGTTTGTTTGGAGTTTTTTGGGGTGGTGGTGGTGGTGTTTTCTTCTTTTTCCACTTCTTCCTGTATGGTGGTAGGATGTCAATAAGAAGAGTTACAGATGTCCCCAACCCCAGAGTACTCCAAAGCCTGGTGACTAGGACTGTCTTTCTTATGAGAAATATGGATATCTGTGCAATGACGAGCAAGCTGAGCCATTGTAGTCTGCATTTTTATTGCTGTGCAAATCATGCAACCAAACTAGATGGGTCATCATCTGTGCAGGATCTTTCATGATCTATAAAAGTGTACAATCCTCATGCAGTTTTCAATTTAAAAGATGATAAAAGTTTTCACGGTACTTTGCAAAATATTTGATGACTGACAAAGTTCTGCAGTCCAATATATTTAGAGATTGATAACCCAGATTTCGGTATGAAGGTAAGGGACCTAAGAGAATGATCCTCTTGTCTTGTCCATTTGCCAGCCTGGAACATATCTAGATCTTTGTAGAAAAGTCACAGGTGACCTTCAGGTCGTTTCTCAGGCCTAGAAATGTTAAAGGATGGATGCAGCGACTTGCTGCCCTGCACACAGTGTCTGGAGACAGAAGGATTCAACTTTGTGTGTAGCATTTATACAACACTATGTCCAGGCAGCTGTGTCGGCTGCCTTATATTGCTTCAAAGACTATTGGATCCCAACTCAGGTGTGTTGAACTCTGCCCATTCACTCTGGAGTGACCTTCCTGAGATCCAAGTTCCTAGATCTAGTTTTGCATCCCAGATAGCACGCACCTTTTTTATTGATCTGCCAATTCCCCACTTAGAACTAACCTCAGGTAACTGTAGATGTGTACAGTATGCCTCTCTACACGATCCTAGAATCACTTTATATTCAGTAAATAAAGGCACAATTCAGATGTTTGCTTCAATTTAAGAGGAATCCTATTGTGAAAGTGTGTCTTTCTATCCATTGCCTTTGAGGGAGTTTAGATTAATTTACATACAGCCTTTAATTGGATGTGTACCATGCTCTATTTCCATCAAACAGGGAAAACACTAAGGACTAGGAGCTATTTAAGGCAAGGTATACAGATGCTAATCAGTGAAGTCAAGTAAAAATTTGTTGAATGTATATTATATATTCATATTCTAGAAATATTCTAGAAATATTGCAGACAGCTGTGAGATGCAGCGAACTATAAAACCCTGTATATGCTTCAGGCTAAGCAGATACTTGTGCTATGCAAATAAGAAAATGTAAATTTATATGGTGACATAGAGGTTAATATTTACATTATAAAATAGCCCATTGCCTTCAATAGGATAACTTGGGCATGAAGTCCAGGGAATAACACTACAGGCCAGCACATTATTCAATGATTAGAACAGAGCAAAGCTCAAAAGTGCTTAAATATTGGTTGTCACAAAATTATCCAAGTAACCCTACCAATGAGTTATATTAGAAGGGTCATATCTAGATAAGCAATTTTCTGACCCTGGAGAAAAGGAGATTATAGTGGTCTGTGCCTAGGTTGAGTCCATTTAATCCAGTATCAAAACTACTTTCTTCCTTTGCCAGAGTTTTTGTTTTGGAATTTCATATTTCATTACAGATTTTAATTTCCCCTGATTTATCTAATTTAACAAAAGAGGTTAAGAGAGATACTTATTAATAACTCTTTTTTTCCCCTCTGCAATGTTTTGGAAAAATGTTTTCTGCAAAATTGTACTCAAGAGTGAAGAGATATTAATAATTATGAATTGATTTACATAGAAATAGCCTGATTATTATGTTGGCTGCATGAAATTATTCATTGTTTAAAATTTTAAACTCCGTTTTTTATTTTAAGGGAACTTTTATTGCTTTATAGAGTGTCCTGTAGCATCATCTCTAATTGACTTTGAATTTCCTAAAACTTGGCCACAGATGTTTTTTATTACTTTAACAACAGATAAAAGCTCTTTTTGTAATACATGTTACTTTTCAATTGATTTTGAAAAGGTTAAGGGGTCTCCCTTTGGTGCCACCTATCTTCAGATAAAAGAGGAGAGAGAATTTGGTAAATAAAATCTTATTTTGTTCCTCTGTAGAATTAGCTGTACTATTTTTTTCTTTCAGCCTCTACTATTTATCATAGGATCATAGAATAGTTTGGTTTGGAAGGGATCTTAAAGATCATCTAGTTCCAACCCCCTTGCCATAGGCAGGGCCACCTCACACTAGACCAGATTACTCAAAGCCCTTCCAACATGGCCTTGAACACTTCCAAGGATGGTGTATCAACAACTTCTCTGGGCAACCTGTTTCAGTGTCTCACCACCACCACTGTAAAAACTTTCGTCCTTATATCTAGTCTAAATCTACCCTCTTTTAGTTTAAAACCATTACGACTCGTCCTATCACAACAGACCCTGACAAAGAGTTTTTCCCCATCTTTCCTGTAGGCCCTCTGCAAGTACTGAAAGGCCACAATATAGTTTGCTCAGAGCCTTCTCTTCTCCAGGCTGAATCAATCCCAGGTCTCTAAGCCTATCCTTGTAGGAGAGGTGCTCAAGCCCTCTGACCATTTTTGTGGCCCTCCTAAGGACCCGCTTCAACAGGTCCATGTCTTTCCTGGACTGAGGGCTCCAGAGCTGGATGCAGTACTCCAGGTGGGGTCTCACCAGAGCAGAGTAGAGGGGCAGAATCACCTCCCTTGACCTGCTGGCCACACTTCTGATGCAGCTCAGGATACGGTTGGCTTTCTGGGCTGTGAGCGCACATTGTCAGCTCATGTCCAGCTTTTCATCCAGCAGTACTCCCAAGTCCTTCTTGGCAGGGCTGCTCTCAATCCCTTCATCCCCCAGCCTGTATTGATATCAGGGGTTCCCTGACTCAGGTGCAGGACCCTGCACTAGGCCTTGTTGAATCTCATCAGGTTCACACGGGCCCATTTCACAAGCCTGTCCAGGTCCCTCTGGATGGCATTCCATCCCTCAGGCATGTCAACCGCACCGCACAACTTGGTGTCATCTGCAAATTTCCTGAGGGTGCACTCAATCCCATTGTCTATGATATTGATGAAGATATTAAACAGTACTGGTCCTAATACGCACCCCTTAGGGACTCCACTTGTCACTGATCTCCATCCAGATGCTCAGTCATTGACCACTACCCTCTGGATGTGACCATCCAACCAATGCCTGATCCACCCAACAGTCCCCCCATCAAATCCATACCTTTCCAATTTAGAGAGAAGTATGTTGTGGGGCACGCTGCCAAAGGCCTTACAGAAGTCCAGATAAGACAACATGCATAGCTCTTCCCTTGTCCACTGATGTGGTCACTCCATTATAGAAGGCCAGGAGGTTGGTCAGGCAGGGCTTGCCCTTGGTGAAGCCATGCTGGCTGTCCCAAATCATCTCCCTGTCCTTCATGTGCCTTAGCATAGCTCCAAGGAGGATTTGGAAAACAAGTCTTGGAGAACACGTCTTATGAGGAGTGACTGAGGGAACTGGGGTTGTTTAGCCTGGAGAAAAGGAGGCTCAGGGGAGACTTTACCGCTCTCTACAACTACCTGAAAGGAGGTTGTACAGAGGTGGGGATCGACATCTTCTCCTTAGTAACAAGCCATAGGACAAAAGGAAATGGCCTCAAGTTACACCAGGGTAGGTTTAGACTGGATATTAGGAAAAAGTTCTTCACTGAAAGGGTTGTCAAGCATTGGAACAGGCTGCCCAAGGAAGTGGTGGAGTTGTCATCCCTGGAGACATTTAGAAGATGGGTAGACATGGTGCTTAGGGACATGGTTTAGTGGTGGTTTTGGCAGTGTTATGTTGATGGTTGGACTCAATGATCTTCAAGGTCCCTTCCAACCTAGGCGATTCTATGATTTCCAAGTCATGTAATGATTTTCTAATTTCTTTATTTGCAAATCACAAACTAACGCATGGGAAAAGCTTCAGGGGTTGTTCATCACATCTCTGAAACATTGTTTTAAGCAGTAATATATAGTATGTGTCCATTACATACCAACATTGGCTATATCGTGTAAAAAGAAAAGTAAAACCTTGAGAGCTTATTATCTTGTTTCATTGACATTTTGCATTAATAGAAGATAAAAATGCCAAACACTGGTGTTTGTAGTGTAAAAGTTACCCATTTGAAGGATGTGCAATATATGCCTGATATAACCTCTCTGTCTGGAAGGATCAAGCCACTTTGGGGGGTTTACTTCTGTGGTGGGCTTGGGGGGAGGTTTCACTCCACCACAGCAGGGACGGCTAGTGTTGGGGGCTGAGAGTGAAAGACTGAGAATAAAAGACAAAAAACATGTAAAGATAAATGCATTTTATGCTACATATCCAGGGCCAGGACTGAGTTAGGCTTTTAAATTTTATTTTTTTTGTCAGATATGTTCCAATTGTATTATCATGGCATGTCATTAACATGTTATAGTTACATACTCTTTCACTACTACATAAAAATACTGTAAAAACTCAAAATAATTGCACATAAATTCCATATAACAAAATTAACTTTCAACATTCTCTCAGGAAATTTTAAAATTATAAACAAAAAATACTCTTGAGTTTGTTTTTTCCACAAATTTGCATTTTATGGGTACTCTTAGACAAATTTGGTTTTGCTCATGTCTGGCTTTTCCTATAAGGTTGTTAGTGTAATAGCTCTACTTCTCTACTAGTGTGTCTCATTCAAACCATATTGTCTGGAAAAACCCTTTTTAGTATCTGACTGCAGCATTGTGTTTTTTAAAATAATGAATGGTTGGTCTTAAATGATTTGAGACATCTATAATTACACCTTAAAATAATTAAATGATTCAGTCTCTGTAAGACAGATGGCTGTAGCACAGAAACCAGCTTCACAATTGGCACTAATTAACACCCTTGTTGGAATCTCAGCAGTGGCCAAAATATTAAATGGGTATCAAAACTAAATTACTCAGCCAGAGAGAGTTTGTCCAAGTCGATATATTGATAAGAGATTGTGAATGCCTTAATTGCATGTATGCTTGCTCATATTTATTTTCTGAAAGCAAATAAGTGACTTCGCACTCCTGTAAAGATAAATATCGTATTTCCTGTTAAACTAAAATCAGTGTTCCGTGTTTGTGTGAACTGAGAGAATGCATTATAGGAGCTAGCAGCTCCATTCCATTATGTTAAGAAATTATTGTGGTTAAAAGAACCCAGTTACTGTAAAAATATGTGTATGTCACTTTTCCTTTCTAACCATGCCTATATACAATAATTGCTGGAAGCTAGTTCCAGGTATTATGGCTTTACAGTACTTATTTCTTGCTGCAACAAAGACTTAGTTTTTTAAAATTAAAGAAATGCTTACATGTAACAAATACTATAACACAGAGTAATGCCTTATGAAATGTGGATGTGAAAAATTGCATTTAAGAACTTTATTAGCTGCCAGGAAATATCCAGAAACACTTGCCATCAATTTCTTTCAGTTTAAGATGGGGAGTTGTTCTGCATATATAACAAGCACAGTGAGAGGAAGGTCCACAGCAATTCTGAGAGGGTAATGGCTTCAATCTGAAAACAGAATCCTTCCCACAAAGACCTTGACACAAAAGACTGTGGTAACTCCTTAGTGATGTATAAATTACCAGAATGTATAAAATCTGAAGGAATTTAGGGCATAAGATCAAAAATACATTTTTAATTGAAATATGTGAATGCTTTTAATTTCTTTTAACTATGAAATAATATATAAAATGCCTACTCAATCAACATGAATAATTTCCATAAATAACAATAAAACTACACTCATTCCATTTTACAGCTTAGCTTAAATACAGCTAATGAGAAGGGCAAGAAGGTATGAGGAGACAGGTTCAGTGGACTTTCAGCCTGCTATCACATTGTTTCAGTACGCAACAAAAGAAAAACATCCAAAAGGAGACTCAGATGCTTATTTCTCTTCCTTTCTTGAATTGCTTGGACTAGCTTTCCTATTTTTTGTCTCCATTCACATGTCACCTCTCCTTGGAGTCTAACAAAACTCTAATTTAAACTTCTGGTATAGGTGAATTTACACATTTGGGTTTTTGCCTTTAATATTTCTGATTAAGAGGTTCCATTCTTACTAATACTTTTTCAGATTATTTTTACTTAGAATAACTTTTTTACAATAAAAAATGTTCATAAATAAGTGAGTTGTCTATGAACAGTCCTCGACTGACATCTCTGGAGTGACAGTACTGTAAGTTGGCCAGCAGAAAATCCATGGTGTTAGAAACAGTTCACTGTCTCAATATTTTTCTTCTAAATGGGGGGATAATTCAGTCTCATTTCTGGTAAATGGAATAACAGCTTTTAATTGTGTAGGTAAGGATTTACTAAGGACTTGTTTGTATGGGGATGTTAGTTCCAGGTACTGTGTGAATGTACCTCATACTGTCTGTCTTTGAGGATGCTGTTAGTATACAGTAAATGCAGGATAGTATACTTCATTTTTAGACTTTGAAAGAGAAGAAAACAACTTTGCCCAGAGCATTTTAAGAACACTAATGAGATGCCTATGCTACCTAGTTTAGTCACCAAACTCACATAGCTCTGAAATCAAGAAGCTTAGCTGGTTCCATGTCTTGGAGAGAGGTAGAAAGCAGTTCACAGCCCCTACCTTTGTGTGCTGCCTAATCCACTGGCTCTCAATGAATCTTTGAAGATGCCTACTTCTCTTGCTTTATCCGTACAGGTTTCAGGTGTGCTATTGCCTTACTAGCAGCATTCACAGTGGGAGTTAGCACACAATTGCTAACAAATTGTAATTCATGTAAGAACTATTACTTTTCACAAACCTTCCAACACAGACTACCTTTAAGAAGCAGACCTGGTCATCCATTCTACACTAACAGACTATTGCATGGCGACCAGAGACAACTTGCAGTCCATATTCAGAATATTTTAAAATTGACAAAAATGCTCTTCTCACTGTTTTTTTGTTTTTCCCAATATCTAATCAAGGCTTAATCTATATAAAAAAACAGACTTTGTCCATGGGTCTTCATGTGTACTGACAGGAGGTCTAAAATTCTCAGCAAATTAATAACAAAATTCCTTAATGACTGCTAAATACACTGAAATTACCCGTGACTTAAGAAGTCCCTGAGCAGTTGTTGGAAGCTAAAAGAGTATGAAGAAAGTTTTGTCACTGAATGCTTGCTCCATTTCTACAGTTCTCCTTAAATATTCATTATTGGCCCCTGTCTGAGACAGAATACTGATGTAGAGGATGGTTGGTCTGATCCAGCACAGTTTGTCTTACGTTAACTGAGGTGGCTATGGGAGGAAGGTGGGGAGAGTTAGCTCATTTTGACAGATGGGCTTGAAAAATATTACCCACATGCTTGTACCAATAAAAGCTGGAGAAAGAATGCAGTCACCTTCATTCTCAATCAAAATTTATATTGGTGTTATCAAGGGGAGGTCTTGTTGCTAAAGGTATATTGGCATAGCAGATATAACAGAAGTTTCTAGAACACTCCTTACAATACAAGAAAAGCCAACAACTAAGACAATGTGCTTATTAGATTAGATTATTTTTATGCTGCTGACCTTCTATGCTGTTGTTACCGATTATGTGTTAGGAAGCTTAGAGCTTAGGGTAGGCATCTTTTAAAATTATTATTTCAAATTAAAAATAGAAGATAAAAATGGATTGCAAAAAGCATATGTCCTAGTTTCAGCTGGGATAGAGTTAATTTTCTTCCTAGTAGCTGCTGTGGTTTTGGATTTAGTATGAGAATAACATCTATAACATATTCTTTTAGTTGTTGCTGAGTAATGCTTTTATTAAGTCAAGGATTTTTTCAGCTTCCTATAGAAGCTGAGAAAGAGCATAAACAGGACAAGCTGGCCAAAAGAATATTCCATACCATAGGCATCATGCTTAGTATACAAATGGCGGTTGGCCAGGGATCAGGAATCTGGTATCGCTGCTTGGGATGGGATGGGCAGTAGGATCATTGTGTGGTGAGCAATTGTATTGCATCACTCCTTTTGTATATTCTTTTGACATTATTGTTATTATTTTTTTCTCTTCTGTTACAGTTGTATTAAACTTTTTATCTCAACCCACGAGTTTTGGGTTTTTTTCCCCTTTTTCTCCCTCTTCTCCTTATCCTGCTGGGGGCAGTGGAGGGGGAGTGAGTAAACAGCTGCACAATCCTAGTTGTCCACTGGGGTTAAACCATGGCAGTATGTGGTTTGGAAAAACAGTAGATACTGTTTTACCTAAAATAAAAATAAAATGACATGCTGTATTGAACACATCTATAAATAAGGTTGTCAATCATTACTGCACAGACCACTCTTCATATAGAGGTTATTATACCCGTTTGATCATATATTCTTCTCTTCTGTCATAAGAATGTGACAAACAGCAATTTCCACAGTCAACTAATTAAAGAAGAGGAACATTGAGAACCATGATTAGAAAAACTTAAATCAAAGATCCATTCAGGAGAAGAGTGACTTAGAGAACCAGATAAAGTCAAAGATATTTTTCTTGGTGTGCAGGGATTGTCACAACCCCACTGATGAAGGCAGGGGTGCTAGATTAGGGACTTCCTAATATTTCCTGGCAGCTGCATCAGCAGTGTGTATGATCATAACAGAGATCCCTAATCTGATGCAATTCGTTCTTTCCACTCAGTTCCAATGCAAATTCAAGGGCATGATTTCACCTGTAGTCTAGGAACAGATCAAAGGTATTAAATAAAGTAGTGCACGAACCTTATGTTGTGATCCTTTGCCATATGTTTCATGGCTTATCACAGCTCTGAAAGCACTCAGGTTGATCAGTGATTGAACGATGATATGAACATGCAGCTGAAAAGAAAACCAGTAGCTTAGGGCTTTGTCATCTGATCCGGAACTTGCATCCCACTGCCTCCAACTGTGACTTGCTCATTTGTGAAGTGCCTCAGGGATCTTTGTGAGGCTCAGTCAGTAGGTGCTTCTCAGCACAGTGTGATTTAGCAGATGAAAGGTGTACAGAATACAGTTTTACTTTAACAATTTCTACAATGATCATCTTTCCTGTGGTGTACAATTATGTGTTTCACAGTAGCAAATATCTCCAGTTTCTGTTTATTCTCCTTCTTTGGAGACTGTCTGTGCATGGATTTTTTCACTAACCTCGAAAAAGATAACATCCAGTGTTGGCCACGATAAATTCTTAGACATAAACAGAGTTTATTTAATGGCTCTGCAGGCTCACAGGTATGAGAAGACTTCTCAGCATTTTTACCTTGCTTACATTTGGTAAGAATGTGAATACCAGTCTTCTGTAGGCTCTCTAGAACAGTACATTTTAGCACTGTAGTGGAAAGCATAAAAGACAGGTTCTTCCAGATCATATGTAGAAAAGAATGTTACTCCTGCAAGATGAAAGAATGATCAAGTGAACTTCCTTTCAACTAGGAACAGTAAAGCTTCCATCAAAGTTTCAGTCGAACATTTGTTTCTGCAGTATAAAAGAGATCAACAGACTGATCTTAGAGAAACTAGTTCCATTTTTATTAAAATGGGAATAAACAAAGTTTCTGGGATCATTTATTTTAACTTGTTATTTGAATTGAAAAAAAAAATACTTAAAAAGGTCCTTTTAGTATCTGAGGAGATGTCATGTCATAATTTGTACTTAAAAAGAAAGGTATCCCAGCAGAAGTGTTATACTGACTGTTGTGGGTTAGCTCTGGCCGGCAGCGGCATACCATCCAGCCGCTCACTCCCTTCTCCCTCCAGAGGGGTGGGGGAGAGAATAGGAAAGGTAGAAGTGAGAAAACTCATGGGTTGAGTTAAAGACAGTTTAATAGGTAAAGCAAAAGCTGTGCACACAAGCAAAGCAAACCAAGGAATTCATTCACTGCTTCCCATCAACAGGCAGGTGTTCAGCCATCTCCAGGAGAGCAGGGCTTCATTACCCATAACGATTACTCGGGAAAACAAATGTCGTAACACTGAAAGTGCCCCCTTACCCCCTCCCCCACCCCGCAGCTTTTATGGCTGAGCACGACATTCTATGGTATGGAATATCCCTTTGGTCAGTTGGGGTCAGCTGTCCCAGCTGCTTCCCCTCCCAATTCCTCATGCACCCCCGGCCAAACCACTGGTGGGGTGGGGTGAGAAATAGAAAAGGTGTTGACACTGTGCAAGCACTGCTCAGCAATGGCAAAGACATCCTTGTGTTATCAACACTGTTTTGGCCACAAATCCAAACCACAGCACCATGTGAGCTAGTCTGTAAAAAATTAAATCTACCCCAGCCAAAACCGGTTGGCTAAGGTTCATATTTCAACCTGAATAATAGTAGAAACCAAGCTTCTGATGCTGATAAACAGTTGTGAATAGGAAGATGACAGTCATAAAATAGGAACTCTTAAGATTTTACTGCCCTAAGCAAACCAAAATTAGTTCAGTCTTGCAGCCCATAAGCATTAAATAATTTTGTATCTAGATTTCATTTCCTGGGGCAACTACCTATATGTTAAAGGTGTTCTATGATCAAGGGTCACAGACCTAGCAATAGTCTTTCTCTTTGTATACTGAAGTCAGTTATTTGAATATCACAGAAAAGAAGGGAACAAAGTGTCATAAAACATACAGGACAGGAACACATTTTTTTAATATATATATATATATAGATATAGATTGCTTTTAGCAATTTGAAGTGCAGTTTTCTGAATAAATATTGATAATTGGCCAGTTAGCATATTGAATACATATTTCTATTAAGTGTTTCATTAAATACTGATCAGACCATCTCAAATAAATTTTTATTCATAAGACAGCACTTCAACAGAAAATAAGCAGCTTAAAGAGCGAGAATACAAAAGCTTATGTATTTTTGGCAATATTTCTTCTTCTCTGGAGATAACAGAAATCTGACTTATTTTCTCTTCAACGCTTGGCCTTCTGGTCCAGCTGGTATAAATATGTCTCCAACCAAAATTGCACATTCAGGAGGTTTGCTTTGGAAAAATCTCTTGTACTCAGCCTAAACCAGTTCAGTGGAGCATTGCATGATATTACTTAAGAAAGAGTTATTCCTTATAAGAAGTATATAGGAAAAACATCAATCTTAGCTAGGTAACTAAGCGCAAAGCATGATCAGGCTGCTGTGTGAGCCAAGTGACTTGTCAGAGGGCTGTGGTGTTTTTCTTTTCCTGAGGCTGCCCAGTTTATCCAGGGAAATGAAATGCCAACCTCCTGCCTATGCTCTCAGCTCCCAAGAAGAGGTGCAGTTAATAGATCTTCACTATACTAAGAAGGGAGGAGAAGGAAAGTTTAGTTTAAAAAAAAGCAGCTTTCTCAAGTTCCGTAAAAAGACATACTGTTGGTTTTAGCAATACAGCAGCTTATACATTCAATATGTCAACTGTAAGTATTTCCAGTATGCTAGTAAATGAAACTAATGCCTGGGACACTTATAATATGTTGCTAGAAAATTTACCTGCATTGATGTGTATTTCTCTGTTAAGAATATACACATTTGAAATAGCTTTTGTATATACTTGTTTTCATAAAGCTCTGATCCAAATCATCGTTATGGCCCTGGTATGTGACTACCCATTTAAACACAATTGTGAAGCCTGTCATTACCTCTCCTGAACACGCTGTTTCCAGAAGTTAACATGCCATATCACAGTTCATACTGCAATGTCAGTAAGAACTGTTGTACATTTTAAAGTAATAATTGCATTTTAATGATTTTTCTCTGCTGTTTCCACTTAGTATTTGATAGATTTACCAAGCTATTTTAAAAATTGAATAAGGAACCTTTAATAAATGTTTCCATTTTATTTATGCGTGTTTGTATGTATGGAATTTATTAAGAACGCAGTATTTTGGAGCAGGATGTCTAATTAGTTTATAAACATTAATTTTTCAGTGTGGCTTAGTACAGGAAATGATCATGAATTCAGTTTGGGCATTACTTTGTACTTCATCGCCTCCTAATTATATTAATAAGAGTTCATATCAGGAAATGCATTATTATTTCAAGCTAGTCATGGAGTATTGTTGTTCTGATATGACAGTCAATTTAGCATTAATAATAGAACTTAAGTTCTGTTGCTCTTTATGCCCTTCTGCCTGAACCCAATGATTGACATATTTAATGTAATCTTACACTGTGGCATGGTTGACCACTGGGAATATTTTTAGCCTCAGCTATCCAATTAAGTGTAAAGGAGCTGGGATCAAAATCCACCATACTTCTCATTTGGAATTAACTATGGCACTATTAGAAAAATCGTCTGAAGAGAATTATTTTCTGTCTTATATAAATTGCTGTCTAACTGTCTGAAAAGATTGCTAAATTTAGCTTTTTTTTTTTTTTTTTTTTTTTGGTAGCAGCTTTCCTTGAAAATGTAGCAAATAAGAGGAATCCTGAATGTAAAAGGCATGTATATACAGGGCAATATTTACCTGCAGAAAATGGTTCTCTTGCACAGGCTTCTGCTGTTTGCCCGAACAAGGCTGTCGTAACCCCAGTAGAGCAGAGCTGCCAAGGTGTCCTATTGAACCGAGCAGATAGAGTGAGCAGCCTCCCGGGAACGTAAAACCTTTGTTCAGCATCAGAAATAGTGTGTAGGCTCTGAGCTGTTAGTAAATGGAGTGCTTTTATAAAGATAGCTAATTTATAAAAGACTTGTGTTAATTTGGTGCTTATCTTGAGTTATTATGATTTTATGCACCATTATCCTTTTTTACATTTGTTTAAATATCTAGTATCAGCTAACACATGGTGTTTCGGTCCTTAGGGGAATGCTTGCAACTGGAGTTATTTTGTTCTCTGCTCTGTAAATCCTTTGATGTATCAGCTGAGAAAAGTTTAATGTTCTGGTTTACAAATGAATGGTGTGGCACGGTCACTTCCGGTTCTGCTAGGTTGTGAGAATATACGATATTGCTAGATGTGCCCATGGGGAATTGTGTGAGTGGGAATGTATCCTCAGAAACGGAAGACGAACAAAATACTGTTTTCTCTGAAAGATGTTTAGAAGCTCTTGATTGAGCTCCATGAAACCAAACTCCTAAAAAATGAGTTTGGTATACACAGTGATGACATATACAGCTTTAAATTTAGTGTACATAAAGTTATTCAATTTATCTCTGTTGATATACAGTGTCTGTATGTCCTGTTACATGTAAGCTCTACAGTATGGAAAAGCTAAGGTGTGGAGAATGATGACTGTAACATAAGGTTTGTTCTGGACTACAGGTCACTTGTGCTTGAGGCTTTTAATCTGATTCGCATGAAGGATCATTAAAGCAATACTCTCCCAGCTGCTGGCAGCACGAAAAATCATTTCATACAACCGTGCTTGCGGCAAAGTTCATATACGGTCTGATAAGAGGGGAAAGCGAGACTGAAGGGAATGTGAAGAGTCAAAGTGGAAAAAAATATAAAGGGAAGAAACTACCATAAGGATAAGAGAAAAGGGAAGGAAAGGTGAAAGATGTTCAGCCTTCAAGGCTGATGAAGGAGTACGAGACAGTATGGGAGCAGGAAGCAAAACAGAAGGGCAGGAGAGGGAATGCAGATATTCAACATGAGACAAAAGAGACTGTGACACAGTTTTGGATACAGGAAGGAACACAATTCTCTTTTATGTGGGCGTTCAAGAACCGTCCAACTTGGGTTTTGAGTCTGCATAGGATATGATTGTAATTTTGTCTGTAAAAATGTATGTTTCTGTTAGAACTTTTTTTTTTCCCTGTCTATTAGTGTTGCTTGTTGAAGCCGTTTCACTTAGAATTTCTTAAAAAAGTTATCTGGTACCAGATGTAGCTTAGTTTGAGTAATCTCTGTGAACAGCAAAATGGTAAACTCAAGTTAAAAATTAATAATTTCAATAGGAATTATGATTTCTATTTTTCATCCTACAATACTTCAGTAAGGACGGTGACATACATGTTACTTTAATGAGGTTAATTTTGTTGTCACTCTTGACTGTATTCTCTCCCTTATTCTTTTGTGTATTCTTCTTCTAAAAAATCAAATGTTAAAACGAGTGGACCTTTTAGTAAAACAAATCATAATGGACTAGAGAGCCATGTTCTTAGAAAAAAGGGAAAAGAAGACAGAATTTGTTAGGGAAATTGTTTTGTTACCATTCATATTCCTTTACATGAAGTTATCTGGCAAAATGTTATATTGTCCCCCACCCTGATATAAAATAATTTGTTTTAGAAAGCTGAAAAAAACCCAAACTCTGTGCCAGGGAACTGTTTTACTAAATTATCAGTGTTGGGCATACAGTAGTCAATAAATGTGAAAGCCAGTATTTAGACCAATCAATGTTTGAAAAGTGAGAGTAAAGGTACAGCTTCAGTGTCTCTTCTGTAGTTCAGTAATTACACTTAAAGTGTTCCTCTGCCTGTAAATGAACGCTCGATGCAGAATGAATTGCCAAAGCTTATTTTCCTGTGTGTTGAACAGTCATAGGGGAAGGAGGGCAACGTGGTGGATAAGCTGCAAATTTAGTGAAACTTGGTTTCACATGCAAAGCTATGTGACTTGATGGACAAAGGGTTGCTCTGCCTCTGCTCAGCTTCTTTTCCAAGCTGAAGAAGCCCAGGGTAGGATGGAATGTTGCAGTGCGTGTGCCAGGTCGTGTGGTCCAGCAGGTGGTCAGCAGCACCACCGAGCCAGTTCTTCCCCAGGAGCCAACGTGCCCAGGCAGCAACAAAACGAAGCGGGACGAAAAGGGTACCAAGGCACCAGTCAGCAAGGCTGTGCGCGCTCCTAGGTGAGGGTGTGATTAAGGATCTTGCCACCTTGTGATCAAATGAACGAAAGCAAAGTGCATCCCTGTCTCAGGTGGGGCTCATTATATCTTGATGTGAGGAACAGTCTTTTCTACCAGTGGGTATATTGACAGTATTTGGGTTGGGGGGGAATAGTGTACGAGATTACCTTGAATTATCAAGGTGCTCCACAGCAGAGAAATTGAAGAGTTTTAATATAAACTTCGTTATTTAACAAAATACGTATATTAAGACAGATAGCCATGATGTTTTATGTAAACTTTATTTCTAACCTCAAGTGTCTCAACAGAGCAGTACAATGATCTCCACAGAGCAGTATCTCTGTTTAATTACTACTTCATTACAATCATTACTGACTGGGAGGAGATTTATAAATCATTTCTGAGTGAAGCATTTGCATTTTGATGGCAGTTTCATCAACTCGTAAACTAGAATTCACACATCCAAACTGAACCTCCCAGAATCTTTTACTGCATACAGCAGAATATACTAATTATTAAACTGGCAGCATGTGAGGAAAAGGTGACTGAAATTATTGTGTAATGTGGGTTGTCTTCTCTAAAGACTGAGCTACAGATCTACTATATTTGCAGGATCTCAGGCCTGACTAGTTCCAAATTTACATTTCCTACCAGGTGCAGTCTCAAATCACCTTGCAGTGAATGAACACTCATGAATACGTTCTAGTATATTTTCAGATAATTTTACTAGGACATAATGTCACTTCAGTACTGTGTGATGTTAAAAATAAAAAAAAAAACGTGTGCAATACCTTAATGCACTGCTGTATATGAATTATTCATCTGCAAGCCAATTCCTCTTAAAAACTTACGATTCGGTAAGAAATATATAGGTCAGAAAAAATGGCTAGGATATGAGGCTAATGTCAACAATGGATGCTGCAATGCATGAGTTTTATGTGCTGTATTATCTTTTTCCTGTCCGATGCCTGTCATTCCCATTAACTTGATCATAATCCAGAAAAAAAACTCCTCTGCCTAAATCCCCGAGGGTCCCAGTCTCATCCATTGTGATTTTTAAGAGTACATATGATAGAGAAGTTTAAGTTACAGCATCTTTCTTTTAAAACATAGGTGAAAAAGGTGTTGATGATGCTCCACTTTCATATAATTCATCTCACTTCAGTTGAACTGTCTAAAAATTCAGTGTTTAGTAAAGCTAGTTGTCTGCATTCTTTGTACAGCTGAACACAGAGAAAGAAAATCATCAGGTCAGATTTGATATATTTAAGACAATAATAAATAATAAAGCAATAACACAAGAGGCAACAAAGGCTTTTTGCTTTAACTGATGGTAATTTTCAACAGCAAGCAATATTTGCTACTGTGAGGGTAGTTTGAAATGATAAATCATGGAATTACTGATTCTTTTTGTGAAGTCTCTGGCATATTATGAAATCATGACTTGACATCTTCCCTTTCTTAATATAATTAAAAATATTCAGTGATTGTAATAAAGTTCTGACAAATGGCAATTAGATGAAATTGCTGTGTGATTCCCTGAACTAATTTAGCAAGCTCTTCTTTAACAATACTTATTCAGGCATGAACTGCATGTAAACACAGCAGCTGCTGTACTGCTGGTAAGGATAGAAACTTGGTAATTGCCATTGGCCTTATCTTTCTAACATAAATCAATGGGTATTATATGAAGACCTGACCAAAACAAACAAAATGGATGTGAATGAATCTCTTATTTTTCCTGCACAGTGATACGTCTTCAACAGAAGAAGCAAAAACTGCCAAGAGCTCAGTTATGAAGTCAGTGTTGAGTACTATGGAAATTATTTGAATTCTGTCACGCAGAGGATCGAATAAAGTTGTGTTTTCCATATCCTGTGGAGTGCACACATCATTAGCTCCTGAATATCAGAAAGAGGGAGCATAACAGCAACTGCTCTGCTATCATTTGGTTCAGGCTCCTTAGTGGTTGAATATAGAATAGTTTATGGATGCACAACTGAGTTGTGCAACCCTATCAAGGCTTGAGCTGCTGAGCCTCCTGCAGGGTTAGATGCTGTGTGTTAAGCAGCATCTGCACAGAAAGTTTTCAGGGTCAAAATTAGGAAGTTAGCTACCCTGATTCCCTGTGCTTTTCTGCTAGACATCAAGTTTTATTTTATGTCTGTTGCTTTTTTGCAGATGATTAAATACCATTTTCAAAAGCGATGTTGACACTTAAATTCCCACATCCCATTTACCTTTCTGGGGACAGCAGTAATAACAATAATAAAAGGATCAAGGGCTGTCATGACAACTATAAATGGCTATATAACCACATAAGGACATATATAGTGTTCTTGCTGTTTTGATTTCTGTGGCTGACGTCCTAAAGTTGCTTTGTTTCTTTCACATTTCACCTTTCCAGGGTTCAATAAAAGTGGAACATAAGAGAGATTTGCATTAATTTTAGCAAAAAGATTGATATATCATGCCCAAGGCATTTTGCAGCAGATTCACAAAATCCACTTGGTTTGTAAGCCATGGCAGTAGTCTGAGTTAATTTCCAAAAAAGCAATATGCCAGGAAATAATTTGCAGAACTGAACAGGCATTGATTTCTTGATGAAAGTAATCCTAAAATGTAATTATTTTTCATGAAATCAGTTGTTTCCTTTTTTGTTTGTTTGTTTATTTGTTTAAATTTGGTAATACAGTGAATATCAATTGCTGAGATCTGTGAGACTTGCTGATATGATTACTCAATCACCAGCTTCAGGAGTTTTGTGATAGGGAGAAACGTAAAATTCAGATATGGAAAACCCTGAAAGGCATCCCAGAAGAGTTAAAGTACTTGAACTTCTGGACTGAGTGATTCATTTAACTGTCATATCTGCTGCAGTACAGCATTAGCTTCTTTTCCAAAAGCTCATTGTAAGACTTTTCTCATGGGGAAAAAAAATTAGAGGATTTTATGAAGGAACCTGCTGGAGACTTTTGCAGTATTTTTCTTGTGCTGTTCTCCTGCACAAGTGTTGGCCCAGTGACATCTCTCTGCTGCAGAAGACATGGGGCGGGGGAGGGGAGGATGCTGAAGCAAGGTGATAGGGTTTCCTGGTGCTTTTCAGCACTTCTGTGAATCACCCAAGAGATGTCTGTTTTGCAGAAAGAATAAAGAGCAAGAAAGTGGCTGGTCCTGATCTAGTGCAATTGACAGATGCAAGAGAGGGAGTTGGCTTACTGAGAGAAATTAAAAGAAGAGAAAGTAATCTAAGAGAATGAAACAAGAAGCCTTCAATGGAAACATGCTTCGGCAGAATGTTAGCTCTGCTCTCAGGCAGGGATATGATTATAGCATGAGAATAAGCAATTTGCTTGTGAAGAAATGAAGATGAAATGACAGAGGCACAAAATAGGATCACACGGTAGACAATCACTTTCTTAGTGTAAACAAATTATATCCTAAATGGATTTCAGTGCTTTGCATGTTATTCTGGAATTGCAGTTCAAGAAAACTAGCCAGAATACTCTAATATATATTTAAATACGTGATTTAAGGAAACACCAGTATTGAGGGAGGTGGCAAACTGTTGTTAATGGAAGGAGAAATGGAAGAGATGAATCAGACATTTCTCCGAAGAACATTTACCTACATTCCTTTAAAAAGAAAGGCCATTTTGTCTTGTCTTTGCTCACATATCCAAGTTTGTTTGCAGTCAGACCTATTCTCAGAAATTTTCTTAGTACCTTCTTAGGTTTACAATCAGTTTCATCTGCCCTTCCTAATTACTGAGTTTAACTACTGCCTGGCCTGGAGTATAGCCTGCAACTTGAAATGTCTTTGTTTTAGTCATTACTCTGAAAAGGAATTTAACTGCTTTCTTCACTAACATTCTAAATGAAGGGTTTCTAATCACTTTCAACAAAATTTTGTCCAGTTTTTATTGTGACACTCCGTAAGACTGAAAACCATAATGCTATACAAGACAGTCTATTCTCATAAAACACAGTAGTGAACTAATTTCCTCAACTTCAGGCATTAAAATACATATTTTACAATTAGAAGGCAGATGTGGAATTTCAAAACTTCCCATGAAATAAGTTTTACAGTATTTATTGCAGTTTGCCTGAAAAATATAGCTAAATCAGTAATATGCAGAGAAACAGTCTTTGGATGTTATTATAATAGAATTCACTTAACTGGGATGCACATAAATAGACAGTTCTCTTAAGTGAAAAGTTCATTTTAACCCAACTTTCATGTAATTGATTTCAATTGACTGATCTCTTTATTGATATGTTCCTCTGTTCGTTTGCAGACAGAGCAAACATTTCAAGGTTGGTGATCCACTGTGATCTATGGAATGAACAAATTATTTTTTTGAGTTAATTAGATGTTCAAAGGAGATTGGATTAAATATGGACACCTGTATAGCTTTCTATAGTTGAAGTTCATTCAGAAGGACTTATGTGAGAAAGAGCTATTTGTAGTGTTTTATTTGTTAGCACTCTGATAGTGAAGATCACTGTCATGTAATGGCTCCTTTTTATTTAATGTAGAACATGAACTTGTAATTTAGAGACATGCTTGCTTAAAGGGCTTATTTTATTACCTATCACAACATATAAACATTTCTAATTTATTGTTGCTTTGGTTCACTTACAATTTCTAGTCTTCGGAGTAATTTCATTTGGAGAACAAATAAGGAAGATGGATTCTAATATATTTCTGGTGGGATTAGATTTAGTCACAGGTATATATACCAAGAGTTATTTACATTAGTAACAATAGGAATGTAGAACATGAAAATATAACCATCTCTGTTCAAACATAGCAAATATAAGCTCTTTATCTCACGTTTCTATTACTCCATCTGTCATGTTACGGTTTCTTATGGCTACTAAACAGTGTGGACATATCTGATCTCTAATATGGAATGCAGGAACGACTGACAGTTCCTCTTTCCACCTGTGAGCATGAGCTTACAATGCTGTCTTCAGGCACAGATCACACCCACAGAGTAATTTAGGTAGGAAGGCACCTCTGGAGGACATACAGCTCAGTCTGTATTCAAAGTAGAGGTGGATTTGAAAGGATTTGCTCCATAACCTGCCCATGTACAGAGGTGAAACTGACTGGGTAGTATTTCCCTCCATATTTCTTGCCCTTCTTGAAGCAGTGAGTAACTGTTGGTTATTTGCAGTCATTGAAAACCGCCCTCTGTCACTGTGATGTTTCAAAGTTGATTGAAGTGGCCTTGCAGTGATATTGAACAGCTCCCTCAGCGCACTGGGGTGTATCCCATCAGATCCCATGCCCTCCATAACTGTCGTTCTCTACTAAGGATAATGCTTCACTCCCACAGACCTCTATTAGGCTTGGGGAACTGGAAGGCCAGAGGGCAGACCTTTCTAGTGAAAACTTAGGCAAAAAGACCTTTGAGTACTTCAGTCTTTTGTCATTAGATGAAGGAAACATCTATGTCCTTCATCATTAAATCCCTTGTCCCACTGAACATTGTGCCATATAGTCTTCAGTCTGTCTTTCACTGCCTGGGTATATACAGAAGTATAGAAATCCCTCTTCCTGCATTTCATCTCCCTTTTTCCAATTCCAGCTGTACTATGACTTTCTTAACTCCATCCCTGCATGCAGGGCAACATTTCTATATCTGTCATGAGTACTTTATCCCTGACCCCACCTTCTGGGAACTTCTCTTTTATCATTTAAACTCAGTCAGGAGGTCCGAGTTTATACTTGCTGGCCTTCTGCTATGTTTGCTCTGCTTTCTGTGTGTCTGAATGGATGGTCTTCTGCATAAAGGAAGTTGCCCATGAAGATCAAGTAGCTTTGCTGGACCTCTTTACCCTCCAAGGTAGACTGCAAAGGGGTCCTGCCAAGAAGATCCCTGGACAACTCAAAATCCGTTCTCCTGAGGTACAGGGTTATAATTCTATTATTTGTAATTCTACTGTTTTTCTTGCTTATTTTTCCCAGGACTTTAAACTTCATAGTTTCATAGCCATTGCAGCCCAGGCTGCCCTTGGCCTTCACATCCTTGATCAGTTCTGTTTTGTGATTAACAGGTTCAGCAGAGTATCTCCCTAGTCAGTTTGTCTATCACCTGCGTCAAGAAATGGTCATCAACACACTGCAGAAGCCTCCTGGGTTGTTCACACCCAAGCTTATTCCTTTCTCATCAGATATCATGGCGGTTGAAGTTCCCCATGAGTACCAGTTGTGATCATGAGGTTTCTTTCCCCTGTCTAAAGGCTTTATCTACCTCCTCTTGATCAGGTGGTTTATAGCAAATGCCTACCACAATGTCCCCTGAGTTAGTCTGTCTGTTGATCCAAGGCCAAGCTCTGTTTGTTTGAGTCACTCCTCAACATAGAGCACAACTGTTCCTCCTCACCTTTTCAGAAATATAAATATTTTACACTTTGCAGATTTATAATTACATTAATTAAAAATTACTTAATATTTATTATGTGAACAAACTATTTTATTCCTTTCATAACTGACCTACAGTTTTCCAGGCTAAAACCTTTACAGGGTCAGAGTGTAAAAGCATAAAATTGTAATTGAACAATGGCAAATTTTGACAAACAACATTTTAATCTCACTGTAAACCAGTGAGGCGGTAGTGTCATTCTTATACAGTAAGGAAACCAATGAGGTGTTTTGATAACATTTATGATTTACTAAGCATACTGCAGTCACCTGTGCAATTTTAAGTGGAGCCAAAAGCAGACTATAAAGCAACAGAAGCTAGAACAGGTGTAGACAAGCAAAATCCAGTGTTTTTTCAGTGAAATTCATTGGGCAGAAACATTCATTTCAGTGTAATTCACATGCTTTATTAAATTCCTGTCAGTTCTCCTATTTCTCTTTGTGTGGGTTATTAGCATTCAGTGTTGCACTATTTACGTGCTTACTCATACACTGAAGTTTACAAAACCCCTGTGAGTTCTCTATGCTAATAGGCAGCTACAGATTTAGGTGGTATGAATACTCATTAAATTAGGTGTAATTTGTTTCATAATCTTAATTTTTAAAATATACATAAAAACTGTACTTTTCTAATAGCAGGATATGGAAATTTTGTTATAGGTTTTTGAATGCTTATGAATGTTACAGGTTTTTGCTGTAACAAAAATGGAAAAAAAAATGGGGAAAAAAAGTGTATTCATGACATTTTTGTAAGCAATGCTTTTAAGGGACTACTTAATTGTCATGTTCCATTAAGTATGGGTAAAAGAGATAATCTGGGATCACAAGAGAGCTAAGTAATTTCTCAATTTTGGATAAATAGGAAACTTATTTATGAAAAAGAATATATTTAAAATTATTATTTTTTTCTCCTACATATGTATCAGGGCCAATATGAACCCACTGAGATACAAAAGAAGCCAGTTTACTCAGAGGAACAGTGGAAAAAGTATGTAAATTATTCAGATTTCCTTTTGCAGTACACCTCTTTTCTTTTTTTCCACATGTATTAGTCAGCTGAAGAAATTAGTCAAAGTCAGTTAGTCAAAAGAAATTGAATCAGTGAACCAGTCTGTCTGAAATCAGATATCCAGCAAAAAATAAACTGTATCTTTCCAGCTGAAAGCTACATCAGCTACCCTCCCTTGGCTGGAGTACAGCTGCCCAAATTCTTGTCTTGGTATAGTGCAAAAAGTAGCACAAAAGTGAAAAGGGTGCAATCGTGAAGGTCTGCTGTCTGCTTTTCCAGGTTAAATGCAGAGCAGACTGCAGTATAAATCTTGTTTAAGGAGACAGAAGGCCATATTAGGCAGTATAGGAACCTAATTACACTTGAATTCAAGTCTAATACAGATCAAAGCACAATTAAAAAACAAACAAACAACTTTACCATGTCTCAACATTTATGTTTTACAGTATCTATTCTCGATTTCTTACAGATTATTAAAATTGTTTTCTCTTGATAATAGAGGCTTTTCTTTGGTGCTGGTAGAGGGAATTCATTGTTATGTATTGACACAATTAATTCAGCATTTTTTTTTATTACTGTGCTTTTTTAATATGGAATATAAACAGCATACATGTGAGGATTATTATATCACATTTTGTAATCTCTCGGTCAGACCTGAAACATAGATATAGCAAGCCAGAGATGCAGCCTAGCAAAACTAATGTGCTCTGAGAAAAAACAAAGGAATACTTTGTAGGTGTTTTAGGAATCTCTGAAGTGCTATATATGTAAGAACAACTGATAAGAATCAAAAGGGTATATTTTATTATTACACTGTTGTAGTTAATGTGAGATTAATATTTTAATGTTGAGGGAAAAGTCATAAGAACACAAAGCAGAAATATTTCTTTGCAGGGGAAATAAAGGACAAAAGGCAATTATCCTAAAGAAAACACAGGTCTAACCAACTTAAGCAGACACTTATCTATAGGGTTTTTCAGAGCCAGTAGAATTTTTAAATGAAAACTTTTTGATCCTAATCAGTCACTGATACAAAGAGCAAGAAAACCTCTAAAACTTAGGTTGAACAGAGTAAATGGAAAAACATATTAAGCATAACAAATTCCAAAGAACAATGCCCTAGAACACAGAATAAGTTTTTTAGTGCTAGGGAAAGGTGTTTTGCTTTCTAAACTACTACAATTTCAAAATGAATTTCTTGTGTGTTTAAGGTACTAAAAGAAAAAGCTTGATCTTCTGTCACTTTTGAAGGTAATGGCAGAACTTCTGTTGTCAAAATGATAACATGCTTCTAGCTGCCAGAGCAATAAATCACTTAAATATTTAGAGTTTGATCCAAAAATGAAGTGGCGTTAGTTATATCTATTCAGTAAGAAACTTTGAGGGTAACAGTATGTCTTTAATTCTCGCCACTTACTCAGTCTTCAGGGAATGATCCTTGATGCTTGGTTCAAGTCTGTGTAGCCTGCTTTAAAAACGAAAAAATAAAACCATTGTACATTTAAGAAAGTAGATGAAGGAATAGGTAGCTTTAAGTCCTATTCTAGTTTAGGCTTGAGATGTCAGCTGACTTCTTAAACCCCCTCAAGCATTTATAGGCAAATCAAAAGTGAATCTTAATGCAGATAAGTGGGGAGGCAATAATTAAAGGAACACTTGCATTTTGTGTATGTATATGTTATGTATACATATAATTTCATATACATTGTGCTTTAGAAGTTGAAGTTTTTGGGTTTTTTTTAATATGATGGTTAGTGCGGCAGAAGAACTTTCCTTTAAAGTCTTAATGTAACATTTTGTCTAAACGAGAATACTAATTAGCTTGGTAGCCCAGGACAATATGTAAAAAGGACCTTGGTGCTAGTAGAATCTCATAAGGATGACTGGAACCATGAGGCAGTGGTCTTTCATGTTGTTTGCAACTGTAGACTCAACTGTCTTAATCAGCAGTTACTGAGAACTTCTTGCAGACTTATGAAAACCAAACTGAGAAGAAGGGTGCAGAGTTAAACAGTGTTTTCGTTAACACTTTGAGCAACCAATGTGGCTTGGAAATATAACCTACAGGTTGCAGTTATGGCTAGTATCCCAGAATTACTTGATATGCTGCATAGGCTCAAGAAGTAGCTATTCTTACTTCTGGAAAAGCCATTAGCTATGGTATAAGAGTGAGGTGATTGATACTCTTTTCAGAAATCCCAGAATATTGCAATTTTTCATATAAATGACTTAGTAAAGGTAAAATCTTGCTCCTTTAACAGAGAGAGTTTTAAAAGACTTGATGGAGGAGATAAAAACATTGGTTTGTGTCTATAATTTCAGTGGCCAGCAGGAAGAGACTCATATTAATTGCAATAATTGCTTCTGGTGATTGGCTTCTTTTAATTTTTTTAAATGCTAAACTTTTAGAAAGTTCTTTCTTCATGACATAATTCATCCCCACAGCTATTTCTGTTACCTTTCACAGTTCACCAGCAAATACAATTTCCTCTGCTTTTTTCCATCTTCACATGTGCCTAAGCTGTATCTATATATAACGTACCATCCTTTTAACATTCTTCCTAAAGTTTATCAGCATCATTTTTTTCCTTATATTCAAAAGATCAATGTTATAGTAAGACTGCTCCCAAGGAGTTTATCGCATAAAAATAGAGAATTTCAGAGAGCAGGTTTAAAAGAAACTACAGTGGAGTATGAGCCAAAATTGAGCGACAAGGCACAATGAGTCAAATCAACACAAATAATAAGATGGCAATGTATTTTCAAGTTTTCATAGATTTTTTCACAAAAATCATTAAAGAAGGAAATATTTTTATCGTTGAAAGACATGTACTTGAAACAGATGTGTAAAAACAAATTGTAGACAATAGCAAGAGTTCTCTACACAAGTGCGTAGAAGCTGTTTGAAGTGCTGTGGCTATTCTGTCTCCTTAATTATTTCACCTGATTTCCTGAAAAAAAGTTCTGTTGTTTACAACAGGTAAGTCTGTTTCTGCCTGGCACAACTGAAATATGTGGCCAAACTCCCCTCTTTACCCCAAAATATGAATAAGGAACTTTATCAAAACCTATCTGAAAATTCAGTATCAAGCAAATTGAGAATGTATTTACCAAGTTGCAGCAATACCTTCATAATGTTAGAAAGATAAAATCAAAGCATGAGTAGTGAAAATTACTGTGGAGAAGGTATACTGGTTAAGTCTGCCGACATACCCTTTTATCAAGCCAACAAAATTAATGCAAGTGCTTTGCAATACATCATGGAGAAGGGTAATAGTACCCAGTATAAGTGTAATGCCCACAGATGATCCGTTTTGCAGGGGCTGCCTCATTAGCAGTCAGGTGCTAGAGCTGAGGCTTCCAGACGGTTGTCGCAAAGGCTGAAATTAGTTCACTAATCCCCATCGTGCCTTCCTCTGCAATCCTATCTACTGACTTATTCATTAAAGTTGCAGGTGTATAACCTGGCAATATCTTCCAGATCCATGTGAGGGAAGCAAGTGCTCAATGTTTGATAGCTCAGTGGTGGGGCTGGGGTCTGGAAAAGGTACTCAAGTGTAGGGTTTAGACACAAGGAAATAATCCATTGCAGGTTACTTTTCAGTTACCATCTTATCAAAAGATTAAACATGGATACATTTTGCTAATACTACAAGTCCAAAGTGGTTGTTCCTGATTTAAGTCAGAGATAGCCTTCTTCCTTCAGCATTCCAGATAGCTGCAATGTGCAAACACTTCTAATTTCATTTTGATTGAGGGCTCTCCAACAGCTGACACTTTTTATGCTTGTTTGTGTTATAGCCCCATGCATGATTGGGCTTTTGTTTCCAGGCAGTGATCAGTATAGCACCCTTGACAATACTTAAAATGACTGAAAAGGCATTGGGAAGGAAAACTCAGGTACTGGTGTTGGAAACGGTAAATGCCACAGCATGGCTGAAAAAGGCAGGCTAAGCTACGTTTTTGATCATCTGATTATGACTAGGAGGTCTTCTGTAGGGTATACGTTTGGGTGAGAACTCACTAACTACTTTTTTTCTGGTTTGGAAGTGATTTCAGTGTGTATGGTTATACATATTGCCTGTTAAGTGCCTGTGTGATAATTAAGTCTACACTTACAAACATATGTAAATTTATATCCAGCTAACTTGTCTGTAGTGACCATCCCTTAGAACAGCACGTCCTGTTTTAGCTTCATGTTGTGTTTATGCCTCCTGTTCCCCACAAATACCACTGGTTGCGTTAGTTCAAGGGAGAATTGTTTATTACTGATCCATGTCAACAGAGCATATCTAATGCCTTCTACAAAACACACCAGTTCGCACAGCTCAGTCACACACAGAAATAAATTAATCATCCAGGATATGCCCACTCTGTCTCTCGCTGATCTGTACAGAAAGGGAAATAGGTCCACAGGTGCTGCTTTCCATCTTGATTTAGGGCAATCACGTTAGGTCAGCCAGAAGATGCCTATTACTGTGTGATTTCCTTGCACAACTAGGTAGGAGAGGCATTTTCATACACTGGGTAGGCTTGTAAAGTTGAAATACTGCTCATACACCACCTTTGAGCACAAAAAAATTACTAAAATAAATACATAATTGTTACATGTGTTTTCTCTATCTAATTATATAAAGAAACACTCTATAAATGAAATATTTTAATGCATTTTTCTGGTCATATGCCTCACTTTGTATTTATAACTATAGCCAGAAACATGAAAAGATGAAGAAACATATTACATTGCATAGCTTTAGAAATAAAATGCTGATGCTTTCTCCCTCTCAGCAGAACCAAAACCTCAATGTGCATTAATGGATGATGACATCAGAGTGTTATTAGAAATGTTTCTTCAAAAGATAGGCTCCATGACTCCCTGAACCTCACTTCAATCTCGTGTCAGAGTTAATAAGCTGGCTGGAGAAAGCTTTTAAGATGAGTTAAGCTTATTGTCACAGAACAGCTGTGGATCTCTGCTGCCACAACGCCAGGGCTAGGCAAGGTTATGCTATGAAGAAGTATTAGTGCCATGCATTGCATGGTGTAGTGTACAGGCTGCCTCTTCTAGGGAGTTTAATGGACAGGTATGGTGTTTTGCCTCTCAGGATTCTTGTTTTGATCTATTCTCAGGACAAATCCCACTCAAATGTTTTATGATTCACAGCTGAAGTGACCAAAAGTGACCACTGATACAAGATGCTTTGTTTCCAGTAAGACCTTAGACCATTTACTAACTGTTCTACAACTAGAAAGTACAAAATAATACTAGTCCATTGTAAAAATAACTGCTTATGAAGACTGCTATTAGTTGTTACAATCAGTGAGGATTGTAATGAGTTGCCATGAGAGCCATTCAGGTGAAAATGATTTATACTGTTCCAAGTGCATCGTTTATTAAAACAATCATAATCCTGACATTACAGTACATTGCTCCTGCTTTCATTTATTTTCTTGTAGGTAGGGACACAGCCAACAGAAAACCTTTTTCAGTTTATAGTTGCTTTAAATATATTGTGGTGGCAGAATCATGGTGTATAGGAAGGGATTTACAGAGAACAGTTTGTGAAAGAAACAGAACTCACTACTTAGAATGGTCTAAAAAGGGGAAAAGAAACTTTGAGAACAGTAGAAATGTCTTCCATCCCACACAATGCCCCTCGAGCCAGCATCAATATTTGCATTTATTTTTATTGTCATATACCAGGACTCCATTATATAAGGTCTGTTCCACGACCTGAATATATACCTCTCTGTTTGTCTGTATCTATCCATCTGTTACAAATATCTTAAACTGGAAGTAAGAAGCACCAAAGGAAAGCAGGATATTTCTTTACTGCTAGGATTAACTAATCTGATATGTGGGAGTTAGAGATTTTTGTTGTTGTTCTTTTGTGACCTTGGATGGAATTTGTAAAGATTTCTCTCTGGTTAAATATATAGAAAAAACATTAGGTACATTTTCTGAAGATCCCATGGAGAATTTTGAAAGCCTGCTTTGTACAACTTCTCACACTTGGATACGTAAAAAACCACCCTGGTGCATTAAAAATGTCACTGTGTTCAGTCTCCTAATCTGTAGGTTTAGCAACCAGGATCCCCACCAGCTTTTTGAAGACTACGAAAGGAAGGACTGATCTGTGAATCCTGAGCCAGGGAAGAGTCCTAAATCCTAGAGATTCTTGATTTAAGGCATACTAGAGCCCTTAACAATACTCGACATATAAATAAGTTAGGTAGCTTCTGATACAGCGTAGAGGAGTGTTTGGTTCAGAAATACTTTGTCTTCCCATTAATTCATAAGGGAAAGTCTGAAGGAACGTCTTTTCTGGAAAGGAAAACCGATACAGGATAAATTTTCTCTTTTGACAGCAGCTGCTACCGCTGCTGTTGACCGCTACCCTTGACACTACTGTTTGAAATTACTCCAGAATTGCGCCCAGTGCCATAGGAAAAAAATTTATTCTCCTAGGGAAACTGTGCAGTATTCAATGAGACTACACATTGTACAGATGACGTTTATTAACTGGGTGATTTTAACTATGGTAAAACTGTGAATGTATTTGAAGGATAAGACAACCTGCATTAGTTTAGTTTGCCAAGGAATAAATACTTGGTGATGAAGAGCAGAAAGGAAATGGAAAGATGCAGTAATATGCACAGACATACTACTGGAAAGAGCCAGTAGTATGGCAAACTGGAAGAGCCAAGGAAAAAATTGGACAAGCCAAGATAATACATGCTTATGGACAGAGGAGAGAGCATGTTTTAGGAGGTACATGTGTTATCCTACAAGAGGATGTGCAGTTAGGGACACAGATATTATCTGGAGTGCATAACTGGTTGTAAACCCAGTTTGTTGGATTGTGTGACAGGGTAAGGATAAGACCAATGTTAATAGGCTGATGTTTGTGATACCTTGGCACTTGACTGGGAGGCATTTTTGAAAAGGTGGATTCTGGGGTTTGGTACCATATTTTAATTAATCCCCATGCTTCAGAGCTTTTGCTTCTCACTTGCTGACACCAGAACATTTCCCTTCTGTGGCTTAGTCTTTTTCCTGAGCTTTTTATTTGGTTGGTTGGTTTGGTTTGGTCTTGTTTTTTCTGTTATTTTCTCTACTTGAAGCCCTGGAGAGTATTGACAGCTGAAAATGGGATGTCTGGTGCTTCTAGTGTTGTTAAAAAGCCTATCAAGTGCACAGCTATCTTCTTCTGTGCTCAAGAAAGGAGAACTAACAGTGGATGGGATGAACAGAAACTGGGAATACTGAAATTGTTGCCTTTTCCTGCAACACATGATCTTTTTCTTGCCATCATAAGGAAATATTAGCTAAACGCATGCCTTTAGGACATTAGCCCTCAAAGGGACATACCTGAACTTCTCTTGCCCTATGGCCTACTACTTTTTATTGTCACTACTGATGTTTGATACTAGAGACTTCAGCTTGATCACAGGAAGTGCTCTGTGGACTGTTCCAGATTAAATGTCCATTGCACTGTTACTCACATTGCAGAGACCTGGAACCTTTCCTGAAGACCCTACTGATTCTTTTTTTCTGCTCATATACACATTAACCTGTTTTCTTTGGTGTCACAGATTATGTGACTGTGCTGATGAAGGATGCTGGACCTTACACACCCCTACAGGAAGACAAAGAGTGTCTGAACTGTTCCTTGAGAGGCTTTTAGGAAGTTCTTGACTCAGACAGTCAATAGTGCAGTGCTCTGGGGTTGAATTTATCTCCACTGAGCGGTTTCAGTTCTTAGTGATGAACTGAAATTGAATCATTACCACAAATCATTTCTGTGGTATGTCTGAGATATGACAATTTGATTTTATCTAGTGGTTCACAAAGGAATTAAATTCCAGTGTAAGATTGGTGTCTTAAAATGGGAACATTTTATTTATTTGCTAGGTCACTACTATTATATATGTTACTATTGTGCAACAAGATTTCTCAAATGAAAATTCTTCAGATTGAAAACTACATTTGCTGTCTAATGGGTTCTAAATTATACATAAACTGTGCAATTTTCAAAGGTGATGCAATTTCTTCTGTCACAATGTCTTGTAATTTGAAGGCTATTTCCATTAAGTGACAATTCTGTACAGATGGACTACAATACCTTCAGTTTCAAAAACATCCACCTGTAGTGCTATCACATACCAGCTAAGATTTTTTAAATATTTCTGCTTGTCTTTATCTTGACTAACAGTGAAAACCCCTGTTACAAAAGAGTGGAGTTTTCTTTTAAAACCAGCGTTTGATTGTAGTTTTTATATAAAAAAAGGAAAAGCCAAATATATGAACATCTTAACATTCAGTTTCATGAATTTATGCATTGTCTGCTTTTTGTTGTTATTTTATAACCCAGTAATTTATTTACATGACTGTGTCAGCATGTGGCACCACAGGCAGGTATCATTCTCTTCCAGATTGGCACAGACAGAATCAAAACTGCTGCTTGCAGCTACTGGTGTTACTGCCCTTTTTGCCCTCTAATGAAGGATAAGAGATACAGGCATTTCATCTCAGATTTCAATTAAGTCTTGAAAAACAAACAACAAAAAAAAAAACTATTTAAGTTTACACAGCTTAAATAGATTATCTGGATCCGATGCTTTGATTTTTTTTTTCCTTCTTTTTTTTTTCAGAAGTAATTATGACAAACTCAATAATCAGCTTGGTTAGCAGATCATTGAAAAGGTTTAGTGGTGCCCGCGGCAAGTCAAAACTAGGGGAGTGGTTCTTTCATAGTACAGGTATACATGTAAAAAGATACCTGTCCACAGACCAGTGTAAATTACTTCTGTGAGCACCGCAGTCTCAGAAATAATAGCCTTGTCCAGGAAAAAACCATGTAAAATTAAGGATTTTGATTTGGCCTCAGAAACGTACGTCTGCAATCCAGTCATGGCAAGCAGGACCCAAATACTGCATTACGGTGGCATCCACAAGCAACGTCAAACAGGTTCTCGCTTTCCCTTCTGTACACTCTGTAACTAAATTGGGATTTGGCAAACAACCAGGACTTCTCAGGGATTTCTCAGCTGCTCTCTTGTTTGTCTTATACTGTTCCCAAATACAAAACTAAATGGAGTCGTTGAGAACCTGATGCCACTCCCAGTATTCAACTCAATGAGTAACTCAGTATATGTACAGCAAGAAGTATGATCTAAAGGATACCTTGTTCTCTTTGTATAGGACAGAACTGGCTACAGACCTCTGCTGTGAGAATCAGCTGTGCAAAGACTCAGGAAGGCAGCAATCTAGTCGCTTTTTTCACATCACCTGAAAAAGGACACTTAAGAAGAGAAAATGTAGCTAAAGGTTGCTTTTTTCCCCCCAGCTGTAGACTGTATTTTAGAAGCTGTTGCTGATTTGGGCATATTTTTTTCTCTGCATGGATTCAGAGTATTACAAACCCTGTTTTAGCAATCTTTGTGCAGGTTGGATTCACAAGAACCTGGTGAATTTTTAAAAGCATCTTGGCATAGAAACCCCTGCTGATATGTTTTGTTAGGCAGATACAGGTCTTTAAATCATATTATAGCAAGTGAACAAGTCTGATTTTAAAATGGCATTCTATCATGCCGGTATTTTTATGAAATCTGAACCATAAACATCAGTTCAGCAGCTAGAGGGAAAAGTGTTGAAAAGGAGTACACACTGTAAACTTCTACAACATGTTATTAATGTGGGATTTTTTTCTGATAACCTGGCTCATTTCACATTACAACCTTATCAATTTTAATCTTTTTTTAGTTTTATCTTCTTTTCATAGAATCATAGAATGGTTTAGATTGGAAGGCACCTTAAAGATCATCTAGTTCCAGCCCACCTGCCATGGGCAGCGACACCTTCCACTAGACCAGGTTGCTCAAAGACCCATCCAGCCTGGCTTTGAACACCTCCAGGGATGGGGCATCCACAACTTCTCAGGGCAACCTGTGCCAGTGCCTCACCACCCTCACAGTGAAAATTTTTTTCCTAATATCTGTTCTAAATCTCCCCTCTTCCAGTTTAAAGCCATTCCCCCTCATCCTATCACTACGTACCCTTGTAAAAAGTCCCTCTCCAGCCTGTCTTCATAGGAGCAGTGCTACAGCCTTCTGATCATCTTCGTGGCCCTCCTCTGGACCCACTGCAACAGGTCCATGTCCTTCTTACGTTGAGGGCTACAGAGCTGGACACCGCAATCCAGGTGGGGTCTGAAGAGAGCAGAGCAGAGGGGCAGAATCACCTCCCTCGACCTGCTGGCCATGCTGCTTTTGATGCAGCCCAGGAAATGGTTGGCCTTCTGGGCTGCAAGTGCACATTGCCGGCTCATGTTGAGCTTCTCAGCCACCAATCATCTTCCTCAGGGCTGCTCTCAGTCCATTCTCTGCCCAGCCTGTATTTGTGCATGGGATTGCCCTGGCCCATGTGCAGGACCTTGCACTTGGCATTGTTAAATTTCATGAGGTTTGCATGAGGTGCTGACTTTGATGCTGACACTTTGCTTTTATATGCTTACCCATCTATTCTTGTTCATATTTACTGCAATTCTTCACTACTTTTATTCTTAGGCATTTGCATCTGTTATTAATAGCAGATGGGATAGAAAGGAACATAATCGTGTGATTCAGCAGTAGTCATGTCTGTTTAATCAGTAGCATCTGACACAGCATGCATTTACTGCATGATTGCACTGTCATGTTTGACACAAATGATGGATTACTACTCCAAATACGCTTTCAATATTTGTTCATTGTATAAGCTACTAAATTGTACATTCCTTACATTCACTCATTGGAAGTTTCTGACCAGAATTACAATTCAACCAGTGCTATTGCGGTTCTAAAACAGTATCACTATTGATTACTTTATAGTCCATTCCTCCAAGGATGGCTGATGTATCAGTTTTAGCTTGTAATGACAATCTTGTATGAAACTAGTATTGTAAACTCTCACTTAAAAGAATTTGAAGCTCAAAGAAGTCATTGTCTGCTTACCGATCCATTTCTATCATATTTTTCCTTATAGCCAAGATGCTTATTTGAGGATCAATGATTTCTAAAAATAGCTTTGCCTGAATAAATACATATTTTTTGTTCCTTCTGGTTTGTCAGACCCATGAGATTTCTATTGTATATATCTGAGGTGTTTGATTTGATTTCAGAAATGTTTGTCACTCTTCTTTTATATTTTTTCCTCTTCCTTGAAAAATGACTAAGTTAGGATATAATAAGCAGAACTGTATGAAGCAAATGTAATGAAGCAAATGGAAATAAAAGGTGTGAAACCAAACTTCTCTCTTCCACTCTGCTTCCCTCTCTTCTCAGGAGTTTCTCAGTTCCTACTTATCCTGTAGATAATTTCTTCTTGTTGCCTCCCAATCTTTGTCCACTCCCTAGAAGCTGCTTCCAGTTGATCCTGGTAATTTCCTGAGGACACTTCAGCAATTTCTCTTGTTTTTATTCCGGAGCACAAGGTGCAGCAAGGCAGCATGCCAGCAGCCTGCTGAATAGCCACAGACTTCTGAAACCACAAGCAAACAAATGAAACGTGTATCGTCCGCCACAAATCATTCACTGGGGAATGATGAGATAACTTTGCAGAAGAGCACACACATTACTACAGTAAAAAAAAAAAGTTATTACCTTTAAAAGGAAGAGAAACAGCAAAGTCACAGAGTTTTGCCATACATCGGAATGTAGATGATAGATGTGCGTGATCAGAAATAGCTGCTCTAAAACTGTGGACCCCCAGATTCACTCCACCCTGGGCTCTGTTCCTCTTCAGGCATAGCTGAGCCAGCAGGTGAAAAAACTTTTTAAATCTGCAGAAGGAATGACATGAGAAATGGGAAGGAGGGAAGTCTAATTTAATGTTAAGTTTCATATATGGAGCCTTAAAGCAGGTGATGAGGACAGACCTGAGCACTTAGCTCCGTTTTTTTATTGAAGGTGAACTGGTGGCTTTGTAAGCAAGGATTAGTGATGGTGGTGTATGAATGGTGGGGGCTGGTTCTGGTGAGGCTTTTAGGCTGTGATGGCAAAAAAGGATTAAAAGTGTGCTGTAATTGATCATGATGTACGTGGTAGGTACTGGCAGAGGCCTTTTGAAAATAGTATATTATTGCAATAATACTTCTCTTACTTCAGTTTGTGCATTTTTTAAGTGTATGATTTATTGAAGTCTCCATTAGAGCTGAAGAGCTTTGCATAGCTAATGGAAGCGATAGTTGGATATTTCAATACCTGGCTTCAGGCACACAAAATTTGTGATTCCTGGAAATGCTGTTTATAAAGGCACAGTATGCACCGCAGTTCTTTCCTACTTTTTGCCCAGGTGTTTAATATTATTTTGTCCTGAGGGAAGATATTGTTGATTTAAATATAGCAGGTTTACTAATGTCATTGCATCTTATGGCAGGATATGGCATACCTCAAGGGTGAGGGAGAGGTCAGAAATGACTGAGCTCCCTTGAACTTCATCCTTGCAAAACTATGCCGCTTCTGTAAAATAAAGAAATGCTGCAGCTACACAAATGTTAGAGCTACCTCAAGCCATAGAAATTACTTATAGAATATAACAAATTATAATTAGCAAAGTTTACTGTATCTTTTTCCCTATCTTTGGCTGTGATTAAGCATAGTAATAAGACAAACTTCAAAAAGTAAATTAACTTATGTGCTAGTTAAATTATTTATATATAAATATTTGCAATTTTTTACATTTAAAGTATGTGCGGCAGGATAAAGTATGGGTAAAGTATAGCAGAATGACTGTCCAGAGCCTATGTTTGTAGAAGATAGTTGCTGGCTGAAGATGGACACCTAGGGCTTATCTCAGTGCCAGTGAATTCAACGGTGCAGAGACCTCGGGACTGAGTCTTGATTGTCTGTACTGTTAGAGTGATACAATGGCCCCTCGTGTGATTTCTGGCTCCAGTCAAATAATTCCTGGCACAGTTCAAAAGAGCACTTCAGAGGCAGTTTGGAGGTTATCATCTTCTTTTGTATTGTGCTGCTTAGCTTAAGGGCCATAAAAAATAAGCTCTGACATGCTTAATTTACTTGTATATAGCCCTAGCAGTATTGGAAAGCACTTAGATAATTCTTAACTTAATATCCTCCCATGCTTTCTGATTAGCATTCTAATAAAGCCATGAGAGAATGAAGAATTAAAATAATGGCTAAACTATATGAAGGAGCTAACAAATCTGAAAGACAGATCTTGAGTAAGCAGCCATTAGAAGTGTAACGTACAATTTCTAAGAAATGGGTGCTGCTGTTTAAACAACTTACGGGTTAAAGTGTTTAAGTATTAGAATAATAATAAATAGATACCAAGACTTATGTCCTGTATGTAAGGGTATGTGGAAGATGGGACTGTCTGCTTCACTGAGCTTATATGATCAAGGATCTTTTTGAAGCTATAAACAGGAACACGGAAACTCCACCCTTGGAGACAAGGGAGGCAATGCCAAAGACCAAAAGCCTCCAGCTACTAATTGATAGGCCATCAAAAAAATGCAGGCAGAGCTTTGGAGAGAGCCACATGGACTTTGTGATTGATGAGGGAGAAAATGAGAAACATGAGGATTTGGGATATTCAGGGGTGGCCTGAGCAACTATGCAGAGTATACAAAGGAATGTTTAGGGGAAGGGAACTGGGGAAGAACAAAGCTGGGGCAGCGAGAGAGGGGTATAATAGAGCTAGTCTTGTGTAGAATGGGGCTGGTCAGTGTGCTTGTCTGACCAAGCCCCGTGCCTGATCACTACAGGCTGTCCTGCCTTATTTACAGACTCCGTTAACTCTCGCTCTGCATGATCCCACTGTCCATTCTGTGTGTGAGTGCCAGCTACTGGGGACCTGGCATGAGTGAAGTGGGTGCCAGGTACTGGAGTCAGACAAGGGCTTAGGTACCCCTGGGCTATGGTGCCAACAACTGGGTGGGTAAGGGTCTTTAGCTTCCAGCTGCTGGGGAGATGTGGTGTTTGTCCCCAAAAACAGCTACTGGAGGGACCAGGACGAGTGAGGGACTCAGCACTGGTGGCTGGAGTGGGACCATGGGTCACAGCCGGTGTGCCTGGTGCTAGCTACAGGGGCGGTGAGTGTCTGTATCACCCCCAAAATGGGTGCTCGTGTATTTGCCAGAAAACTCCAAGATGAACTCATCAGTGAGTAGGAGGTCCCAGGTCTTGGTAGGAGTATCAGGCGGATGGAAGGTCTGTGCAGGTATCTGGGGGCACCTGCAGATGTGGTTGCCTGTGGGTTGAGTGGGTGTCTGTTGGCAGTGAGCCCTGTGCTGGGCCAGCTGGTGAGTTGGGGACCTGTGGGGTGGGCGAGTGTCATGTGTGTGCCCACACAAGAGATCCCCTGTCTCTGCCAGCCCAAAAGAAGGAGGGGACAGGGCTCTCTGTGCTTACTTGAGTCCTGGTAGCATTAGGCTGGGCACTGGTGGGCTGTGGGGACATTCCCTGTGGCAGGCCCTGGTGGTGTCTTTTGCGTGTGCCCTGGGATATGCACTCGGCTTTTCTGCTGCTTGAGCCTGCAAATGGGAAAGTGGCAGCCGTGTCCATTGGTCTGGAACAGAGGAACCCCGGGTCATGGAGCTGCTGGAGGCAGAAGCAACTTATAACATCCCCTAACACTATATATTTTATGTATTGTAAAAGAGGAAGGGAAAAAAAGGACGAAAAATGTTCAGAGTCATTCTGGTTAAAACAGCTGTTTGAAAATAGGAAGGTTAGAAAGTATCTGTTTCTATTTACTACTTTGACAAAAGCCATAGAGTCCAAGCTGGAGCCAGGGAATAGATTTCATTTCTTGGAGTGTAACAATGTTTGTAACAATTCATTGTTTGTAACAATCATGAAATTAAACTACACTGAATGTTAAAAGGTCTGTCTTGTTCTTAAGAGCACTTGGAGATACTGTAAGCTTGTACAAGCTTGTGGTTTTTTTTTTTTAAAAAGGCCCAAACACTTAATTACCTTGGTGTTACTATGTAATAAAATTAAAAATAAATAAAGTGGAATGTGGAAAATGTAAACATTAAGATAATCTGTATGCCTGCCAAGATTGCATCGTAGCCTCCTGAAGAGTTGACACTTTCAGCAGTTGAACTTCTCGGTGTCAGTCATCTGTTCAGCAAAGAATGTCACTGCATGACTGACAGTTCTCATATCAGCGCGGGATTGACCACAGAGCTCTTTAAACATGTTGTGACAGAAACAATCTGAGCCAGCTTCAGCGGGGTTAGCACATTAAATTACCGATGTCAGACCTCAACAGTGGGTGCAGAAAAAAGTATAATGCTCTTGTATGGGCCTCATATTGAGGGAAGAAATAAAGAAAACGTATCTTTGCTGCTGCTATTCCCTCTGTAATATGCAATTAGAAGTTTGTGAATATAAGCTCAAGAGAAGGAGTTTTTGATCTCAGAAGTATAAACTGCAATAATAAAATATACTGGTGCTCCATTAAGTGAGTAAAACACTTAAATTTTATCAATATTCAATGCTATTGGTATAAAACTTTTAAAGGAGAAACTGTGTGCTAATTTGGACCTCTCGCTATAAACAAACACGCTGGCTCTGTAATTGGATTTGTAGAGATCCAGTCTCCTGGTGGTAAAGAACAGACTACAGGAGTGAAATTGAAGATTAAAATGGCTTCAAAAGAGACTCAGGAGAGACTCATACATGTGTGAGACAAGATCTGAGAATATGGCTCTAAAATTAGTTAAACATCTGAATACCCTCACATTTTATCAATATCTTACCTAAATTAGTTTCCTTAAAAAAAAAGGGGGCGGTGGAACAGGCATACCCTAACCCCAAACAAATCAGAGTAAGTTCCTAAGGAAGGACATTTCTGATGAGGAACACGTAAGAAAATAGTACTGACTCTTTGAAAGAGTTTGAGCGATTTGTAATCTGAAGTGAGCTGTGTGGTTTCAGGTGCCATTTGGAGTATGGGGGGTGCAGTAGCAGTGCCAAGAGAATGTGCCCTGAGATGAAGGGGCAGCATCTATCTGTGGAGATGTTGTGAAGCTTCACCAAAAACACTTACCTGAGATGGGCTTGCTTTTGAGCCCGCATAAAGTTAGGGCTGGATCCTCCAGAGGACTGGTGTACAAATTAGGGTTTGGATTGTGTTGTGAAAGATTTTTGGATCTTAAACTCCAGACAGAGCATGAGGAAAGGTGAACACCTCAGCAGGAGATTTAAGTCACATGCTGCCGGGATACATAGCTAAAATAGCCCCCAGAAAGCCCTGAGAAAACACAGCACGTATGTAACTGCTCTTAAGGCGGATTGAGACACCTGAGTTCAGCTGGGATGCAGAATCTTCTCCCTAATGAAGAAAAACTTTATTTTTAAAATGCAATAAACACTTGCTCTTTTTCTTTTGAATGGAAGTGACTTCACCTGTGTTTTTCTGCTGCCTGAAAGAAAATAATATTTAGTGCAATTCACTCCTTCCTGTATGTGTCTGAGTCTCCACAGACTGTTTTTCTCAATTAGCTCTTACTGATCGCTGCTGTGTCTGAAGCTGAGTTGGTATTGCCTCTAAAAACTCATTTAAAACCAAACAAAACCAAAGGGGAGCCTGCACAAGTAGGTATGCTTTAGAGCCATGCTTCTGGCGCTTTCTTTTTTCTTCCTGTATTACTTCTGCGTTTGTTTCTGCCACATGACAGTGATTTGGCAGGAAGAGCTGCAATTGTCTTTATCCCAATAAAGGCCAAATGAATAAGTAAGGCAGTAAAATTGAATTCACTCCAAATCAAGAGGGGCTTGAAATTAGGGGATTTAATTTCCTGGAAGAGTCTTTCTCTGGATATGTGAAATTCTGTAGTTTTAGAATTTCTTTTTCGAAGATTCATAGGCAAGTCTTTTATTAAATACAATAAAATACATGTGTTGTTTGGAGCTCAGTTGCACTATGACATTGTTAGAGTGTTCTTATTAGCCCCTCCAAGGGCATAAGTACAGGAATGCCTGGTTTCTGCATTAGGGGAGGCAAGTGAAGGAGAAAGATGCTGTGCTGCTTAGATGGGGCAATTGTATACATATATGGAAATATGACTTTAATAGCTTTAATAAGAATTTAAAATCAATCATAGAAAGTAAATAGTGAATTTTGTCTTTCCAAAATAAGGTATTTGACAAGATATTTTTCTTTTCCTGATGGTTTGCAGTACTGTCTTAATCCTGTTCCAAAATAGCCTGGAAGGTACAGTGCTCAAGCCAAGCAGCATTCTTTCTCATGACAAAGTAGAGTAATAATAACACCTATGTCTGATGTAAGACTGTGCCATCAAATAAGCAGTATTCCCATGCCAAGTTGTCCTGCTTTTGTAAAAGGTTTGTGATAAGAAAAATTTTTGCAGGAGAACCTCCAGTCTATCTCTACAACTCCATTTCTGTTTTCAGCAAGGTTCAGTGCAAACAACAGAAATAAGAAGCCATACTTACCTTTTTCTTGTTTTGAAAATGTTGTAAACTGCAGGTGCAGTTGCTGAGAAGAAAGGGAGTTGTATCTGCAAGCTGGTGCTTATAAGAAAAAGTTGTTTTAATTTCAAGCACAATTCACATTGTATACATAGCAGGGTTATACTGTGAACTTAAGAGACTGTGGTAGTAAGCAAAACCATTTTTCATCATTAGCCTATATTCCTTTTTTCATCATTCCTTGATTTCATGACTAAATAGTAAGTTTTATGTAGCTTGTATGTTCAGACAACTTATGTTTGAACATGTTATAATACCAGAATATTCAAGACTTGCCTGTATAAATATACTGTGATCTAAAGGAAATTGCTATGCAGTAGATTTTAATATAAATGAAAGCAGGTCACTAAAATAAAATATTTAATAAAATCAAGCCCAAGCAATGGTTATTCATTCTTTATGCATTTCCTGCTGCTAGTGTTGGGAGAAAAAGATGCATATATGGGTATAAAAGACTTTTCTCAAAGTCGGTGTAAGACTTCAACTGTACAAGGCTTAGTTATTTATTAAAAATTCTTTAATTGTGCCTATGACTGCTGTTGCAACTCTAGTAATCCCTGAAGGACATAATATAGCTAGACATCTTGTAGAATCTGATTGCCCTTTCCAAAAGCGTATGTAATTCCACATAGACTTCTCTTTAGTTTTCAACATAGCCTCTTCCTTCTGTGTAATTACTCTGGGCCTAGCTTCAGTTTTGTTAATTCTTCCTTAGTGAGATATATCATTTAGTATTTGTCTGTTTGTTCCTGGGTTTATTGCAATGTAGTTAAGTTTGGGAGGTTTAAGGTGACACTCCGCAGGATCAAAAGCAAGGTAATACCGTGTGCTGATTAGAAATGGCATGAGAGGAAATCTATTTTGCTTTATTCTGTCATGGGAATTTTGGGCCAGCTCAATTTTTCTGGTTGAGAGAATAAGTAGCCAGAGCAAACTTCATACATGACACCTTGTTTTGGGTTAGCTCCAGCCAACGGCTAAGCCCCACCCAGCCACTCGTCCTCTCTCCCCAGTGGGATGGGAGAAAATTAGAAGGCGAAAAGTGAGAAAACTTGTGGGTTGAGATAAAGACCATTTAATAGGTAAAGAAAAAGATGTATGTGGAAGCAAAGCAAACCAAGGAATTCATTCACTGCTTCCCACTGGCAGGCAGGCGTCCAGTCATCACCAGGAAAGCAGGGCTCCATCATGCTGTAATGGTTACTGGGGAAGAGCAACGCCATAACTCTGAATGACCTACCCTTCCTTCTTCTTACCCCAGCTTTTATTGTTGAGCATGACACCATACGGTATGGAATATCCCTTTGGTCAGTTGGGGTCCACTGTCCCAGATGTGTCCCCTCCCAGCTTTTTGTGCACCCTCAGCCTACTTGCTGTAGTGTGAGGAACAGAAAGGACCTTGACACTGTGCAAGCACTGCTCAGCAATAGCTAAAACATCCTTGTGCTATCAACACTGTTTTCATCACAAATCCAAAACATAGCCCCATACAAGCTCTATGAAAAAAATTAACTCTATGCAAGTCAAAACTAGTACACACCTAAAATTCCCATTAATTTAAATGGTACAATGGCTTGAGTACAAAATACTGCACAAACTGTTATTTTTGTCCTAATTGTGTCTTTAATTGACTTATTTTGAAATGGTTTTGAAGTGAAAGTATGTGTAGGGTTGCTACTTAATGACTCCTTTCTCTTTCCACACTAGGTTCTTATTTTACTTTAAAGCTTACAATACTTCATCAGCTTTTAAAATCAGTAATGTGTATGGCTTTTTTACCATAATTATAATCTGCTGAGGAGTTAGATCAAATCCTTGCTAGATACGTGGCTTGTGCTTTATCTGTATAATGTTGGCCTTGTTAACATCTTTTCTTTTGCTAATTTGTATCTCTGCATGCCTCAGAAGTTCTTTAATCGTCTCTTTTAGATTACAAGAACTACACTGAAACTTTTTTTTTTTCCATAGCGTAATTGGATGCTCTCTTAGTATGCAATGGGAACTTCTCTGTAGATGGTAGAGCTGTCAAGTAATGCTGTTGCAGAGTGAAATACCCCGAATTAAATCCTTCTCCCCATTGAAGTCAGTGGAATATTTGCCTTTGTATTGATTTCACTCTTGGGTATTATATACCAACAGCAAAATATTTAAGAAATGATGGTGTAAAGACTTTGAAGGAGCATGCAGTAATTTCAACATTTAATGCAAAATGGTAAGTGTAGGGGACAGACTCCTTGCTGGGACGTATTTCTTGTTCCCAACCATCTCTTGTAAAGTGTTCTGAACTTTTGCAGATCTTTACTCTAATTCTGTCTGATCTTGGCACCACTTAGTAAAGGAAAATAACTTTCTAATAATGTATGGAAATGATACTATAAAATATAAAATAATTTACATAATATATTTATTTATAATGCATAGTACTTATAAACTGAAAGCTTATATTGTATCACACTCTCTCTCTAGCATAGCAGTGTATTTTTTTCTTTTCTATCAACCTGGACTTAGTGACGCATTCTAAAAAACTTGTGAAGAGCATTTGGTTGGTTTTCTTTAATAATAATAATAATAATAATAATAATAATAGTAATACCATGAAAAATGCTCTCTAAATAATAAAAACACCAAGTAGTTAGATCATCATCAATGTGGAGGAATGTTGTCCTTCCTGAGATGGATAAATTACCTCCTTTCCAAAACCCCAGAGGCATGGGGAACAAGGAATTTAATTATTTTCAGATATATATCCTCAGAGCGTTTTGGTGTATTTAGGATTGAGAAATAGTGGAACCAATGCCTTGCGCTTATTCCCCATGTGCTTAGGGGGAATACAAAATGATTGCTGCTGAACTTTATGTATCCAGACTTTTGCAAAGATAGAAAATAGGCACAAATTGTGTCTATCAGTCTTCAGTCAGTATGCATCTCTAAAATTACTCCAGTCTGCTATGTCAGAATCCCTAACTGACTTTTTTTCTGATTTTAAACACCTTTGGCATCTTTCCTTGAGAATAACAATGAATTTACACTTCATTTATACTTAATTGGTACTAGCTTTCTTGAGAATTGCATATTCCATCATAGTTGGTTGTTTCAAATCCTTTGTTAGCAGTACTATACTGCAGGCTGTGTTGTGCTCCTTGCTGCATTCCAGGAAAACCAATGACCAGCCCATTTTTAAAGCAGTGTAGGATTTTTGGCTGGAAATTCAGCAGCTGCAGTCTATATTCGCTGTGAACTGCAGGGGTCGTTGTTCTGAATGGCAGTTACAGTTGTGTAACTTCTAATTTGTACAGAAAAAAATAGAAAATCTTCAAAAATTCTCAAGTAAAAAGAGATGTCTATTTACTTGAGTATGAATTTCCAATTATAAGAATTATCTGACAATTTTCTTCCAATCTTCCTCCACCTTTGATGCTTACATCTATCTGAGTTAAAGCCTATCATTCTTAAGTAAATCATTTGAGCACATTTTGATGCACAGTATGTGAATTCCCAATGAAAGAAAAATACTGACGCTTCTTCTTGCTCTTTTTTTGTTTTTAAAGAAGATGAAGCCTGGGATTGGGAAGGAGGAAAGAAAATGACACCAAAAACTGAAAGTGAGAAATGGTATTTTATTGCTGAATTGAGCTTGGGGAAAATAATTTGTCAATCCCTTCCCATCAACTGCAGATGCAGCTGGCGGAAAGATTTGATTAGAAAGTACATGTACCTTCACAGAGGAGAAAAACAGAAGAATTTTTATTCTAGCAGAACCTTAGCAAGAAACAGTAGCTGGAGAATATAACAAAAAATGCAAATACAAAATTAGATACACATTTTAACTAAAAGGATGATTAACTACTGGAGTAAAATGACAGTGCTTTATGCCTCTTACAAGATGTGCCTCTATTTCTGGGAGTTATATTTTACTACACAAGTCGTTGGGTTCAAATAGGGTAACTATGTAATACTTGGTACTTTATTACAGGAAATTTTAAGGTAACTTGCAATATTTGATCTAAAACCTATACAAGTCTCCCAATTTCCTATTGTAATCCTATTTTTCCTATTTTTGGAAGAGTTTAAAAATCTTGTAAGTGCTATATAAATTGAACTTATGTTTTCCTGATAAAATCTCATGACAAGATCTAGAAGTCCTCAAAAGAGCTAGAAATTCTCTGAACAAAGATATTGTAACTGAAGAAAAGTGTTTTGTTTCGGGTTTTTTTGTGGTGTTCCCCGTGTCCCATCCAGTGTGTCACCCCGATTCCTCCCCTTGTGAATCTGGGCTCCAGATTGCAAACTAACTCAGAGGAGCATCAGGATGCTTTCTAAACTCCTCTGAAAATTTCATCAGTGAGTATGGCTATGCATAAGTAATTATATGGACAGGCAATGCTAGTTTGTAGACACAAAACTACATTGAAATAATCTATGATGTTTACACTCAGCTGCAACTCACTGAAGTGCTAGAACCTAGTTTTCAAGTTCGTGACATTGTCTTAATTTTGCACTTAGACCCCTTTCTTTCTTTCACATTAGGTTTGAGTAGATGGAGAGGAGTGTTAGATCATCTCTTGCCACCACTGTTGTGGATTGTCTACTGCTTTTGAATGTTCTTCACTCTTCTTGATCAATGTCAGCAACCCATTTAGACATGATAGCACTATTTTCAACCC
Organism: Pluvialis apricaria; assembly: GCA_017639485.1. NCBI lineage: Eukaryota > Metazoa > Chordata > Aves > Charadriiformes > Charadriidae > Pluvialis > Pluvialis apricaria. Next base: position 104,935,409 of record CM030009.1, read on the forward strand.
AAACCTACTTTACACACAAGGAGCATCACAATACTTTGTTAGTACTGCGTGATGAACAGGAGTAAGAAAAAGTCATCTTTGTGCTGAGGAATTTAGGCAATTAGCAGCCAAAAAAAAGACAAAAGTAAGGGAAGGGCAATTGAAAAAGCAGGGAAAATCTAAAGTATCTCGTAAGCAGTACAGCACTGCTTGGAGCCATGAAACTGGGAGGTAAGTGGGATTTGAAGCTTATAGTTAAACTGACTAATGCCTGGCTATCTGTCGTCGCTGCTTCTGCAGCCCTAGCACTCTTGAGTGAGTGGTTTGCTGACTCCACAGTGTTTTGCCTGGGACAGGCAGACGAACAGAGGAAAGAACTGGTACTGTGCTGGCTCCCTAGCTGGAGGCTCACATAGCTGATAATACCGGCCCCAGACTTTATGAACATGTGACTGTGGGCGAGACCTCTTGTGGCTTAGACACTGTGGCTTATTCTACCATAATTCTAACAAAATGTAGTGTATAACAAAATGCTTCAGGGTCATTAAGTTTCAGCACTAATCTTTCAGAGGGACCTTCCAAAAAACCTTTAGATTTGTGCTGAAGTTAAATAATTATCCTTATGGGGACTATCATAAGTCTTTTGAGTTTTTTTACTTCACTTCTATTTTTTGTCTGTATCATTATTTGTTTACTTAAATGAAAAGATAAGAGATCTTGGAAGAAATGACTTGTCTGACTTAAAAAGCAAATATGAAAAAAAAAAAAAATCACTGGCACAACCTTAGCTAAGCAGTTATATCACAGACTGCGTGTAATTACCAAAGTGACATTCTGCAATTAAAACCTGTGAACAGTGTCCAGTAAGTAAGAGAGGAAACTGTCCACATCTTCCATCCATGTAAAATTGTCTCTGGCCTTGTACACCGCAAAAGCTCATATGTCTTTGTCCCCCAACAGCAGGGGAATCAGTCTGGTATGAAGGGCAAGGAATGACAGAGTATCTTTTATGCAGTGCTGCCTTTCTTGGAGCTGTAAAACTGATGAGTAAATGAGCTTTCCTCCTGTGATCTACAACACTAAGTTCTGGTGAATGCTTAAGCCAACAAATGCATTTTAAACTACCATGGATTTTAAAAAAAGTAAGGTTACTTTGTGTAGTGCTAGGAGAAATCCTGAGTTTCCTAGGTTGTTTAACACCATGTAAAACACAGGAAGAGCTGTTAACAGTTCTACATTTTATAAAGAGTAAATGTGATCTACCAAGTTTCTATTTTGAGAAAAGTCAGTCCAAGACAATCCTACACAGTATATATTTAAAAGGAGGAAGCAAAAAATTTTTCATCACCGTCGTGTATGTATATGCCCAGCTTGTAATGGGACCTGCACACAATGAATCCATGCATTGGTTATTTGCATTTAAAAGAAGAGGTCCTGATTCACATCTATAAAAGTCATCTGAGTTCTACTGAGCTCTCTCTTACAGCTACTCAGGTGGTTATTACTTTCCTTATTATTCATTCACTGCTGTGCTTGAGAGGAACAGCCTTTCTGTTTGACAACCGCAAAAAGATTTGATTTTTACAAAATGAATCTTAGCCAATGAAATAATAGAAATTGGATCCATTACGTGTTATTCACTGCAGCACATAAGTCAAATCTTCTGTTTGCCCACATCCTCTGCAGCTGTTAGTAAACTAACAGACAAATACTCAAAGGTGTCTCAAAAGCGTAGTGGGATTACAGGGGAAGAAAAAGCGCAAGTTGAGAAAACTTTGGATCAAAGTATTACTTAAATGCTAACCATTTCATTTAATATTAATGTACTTTTCCACTATTTCTACAGTTTAATAAACAGCCCCACGTCATGCCATTCTAATTGATATGTGGTTTCTGATTCACACAAGGTATATGTGTTTTTCTGAAATGCTCTACTAGCATCTCATCCCAGATTTCCTTTTATAGTTTTCTCAAAATTGTCACCACTGTGTTATGAATTATTTTTTTTTCTCATTCTAGTTCACATACTGACTTATCTGTTGAGTGTTATGCTCCCAAAAGAAGTGTGTGTATGTATGGGGAAGAAGTAGGCAAATAAACTTTGCGTGTTGCCTACTTATGTCAATAACAAGTATGTTATGGTGGTTGCATTGTTGTACCTGTGGTGGTCTATGAATATAAAGCAGGTAAAATTTGTGGACAAAAATTAAACTGAGTATTTAAACTAAGTCAGGATTGAGAAGGTGTGTAACTTTTGGATATGAAGCCCTTTTGCAGGTCAGGATCTTGCTGGGCAAGCCTTATGCTTTCTGTTTATACCAGCTGATCAAATTAAAGACACTACGTGTTCCCATATGCTTTGCCTTCTTCATTCTAAAATGGTGCTTTTCTCACTTTGGTATGTGGAAAAATACTGAACGCTTTCTATTACGATCTAGTGGATGGCATGGGAAATATTGGAAGCTACAAACAGTGACTAGAAGTGTGAATTTTTTATTTTTGGGGGATTTTGGTTTTTTTTTTCCTTCCCTACAAGCACACCCATAGTCCAGGTGTGTACGAGCTGCATACATCAATACTTTAAGCTCTGTAAAGCAAAGATTTTCTTTGGATTTTTATCTCATAACTTGTATCTTCAGAGATTTTCAGATGTGAAAGTTATAGACTGAATTGCTGACATTAGCCTGGTGTTACATGAAAACCACCGCCCTGGCTGTAAGGAGCAACCTACCTTGTCTTGAAATAGAGAAAGCAATCTCAACTTCTTCTAGAAATTAAATTGAGGAGATTTTATATATTCCTGAGACTTTTACTGCAGATGTGAAGGAGCAGCAAGGGCCATCTGTGCCACAGGGCCAGCAGGGCCCCTGACGGCAAGGGCCCGGGGTGGCTGGACAGGGCCATGGTGACAGACCTGGGTCTAGGGCCAGGCTGGGATGTTGGCCCACAGCACTGTGTGGGAGTCCTCTGCCCAAAGTCCCCAGGGGAAGGGGACGGCCCTTGGTGCTCTGTCTCTGAGTAGACCCTGAAACCCAGCTGTCGGGCCTTCAGGAGAGGGGATGCTCTCAGGGACCCTAGACTGAAACATGGAACGTGTCACTTGTTGGGGATCTTGCTGATAAGGTTGCACTCTGTGCCCATAACGAAGTTTAGCTGCTCTGAAGAGGTTCTGGATAAAATTCTTCATTGTAAATGCCCAGACTACCTTACAACAGAAACACAGAAACTTTAAATCTCAGTAGTGTTAAATCACCTTTATCTCGGGGGGTGTGGGGATCATTGCAAGAAAATACTTTGACTGCACAACTCTTCCCTGAAGTACATCGATTCTACTACAACTTTTATGACCAGCTTTTCTGTCCAATTGTATTTCATTTGCACCTGAATATTTCAGAACTACTTTGCCCCAAAGGAGCCTGTATCTTTCATAAGGAGACCTTTGGTGTACAGTATTATTAAAGACCATCAGAGATAGCAGAATTTTGATAAATCAAAATACTGGAAGAAAAATGCCCACTTGATTTCTAACAATTCTTTTTCTAGCAATTTTATTCCCTTACAATTTGTGTTTGCTGGATTTAGACATCTAGGCTGTATAGAATTTGAATTTCAGACTCTGAGTTCTTTGCCTAAACCGTTATGATTAAAGATAAGCATGAGTAGAAGTGTGACACTAGATTGTGACTTATTGCTTCAAACAAAAGACAAACCAACCCATGTGATTTCTAAACCTCATCCGATTAGATGCTGTTTTGAGAAAAAGTTTGGTAACTGGGAGATGCAAATTCTCAAAGGCTTTATTTTCAAATAAGCTATTCTGTGTTGTTTAATATTGCCAATAAGATCATAGCACATCTGACACTGAAATTGTGGAATTTTCCTTCAGATTTTGGTGTGTCACTTAAGACCAAGAAAAAGATCTGTGCTGTTATCTACTTGTGTCAGATACAATTTTTTTAACTGTCTACCACACCGCTTATGTTTTATAGGAATAGCTTTTGCAAAATGCATTTAAGAAACTATTTTTTTATCTCTTAGTGAACGTATTTTGAAGAGAGATTCAATGTGTAGTAATTCTTACAGTGTTATTAGTATGCCTTTATTGCTTCAGCATTCAGCATCTGAAATAAGTTCCAACAAACCCTCAACTTAATTTTCCAACTGTCATAAACCATGAATATCTCTAATACCTATAAATGCCAGGTATTGGAGATACTGGAGTGGCACTTAATAATTTGAAGTATTTTCATTGGTTTCATAAAGACTTCTTGTATCGTTGGGAGGTATTTCACAGCCAGCCTTGGAACCACGTTAAAAATGGGGGTGAATGATGAAGGCAGAGCGTGTTTGTCTCTTGAGATGTTACCCCTCACCTTGGCAAGCTCTTTATAAATGGAAAACTGGTTTAATGAAAAGGAGCTGCTGTGATTACTGAATGAACATAAAGCTTTCACTTCTCTGTCATTTAACAGCTGGCAGATTACAGAACTGCTTTTTGGGGAGAAAATTTAATAGGTTAGTATTAACAGACAGATACATAAAATCACTTTCTCTCCCAGGGTTTACGTGAAGCAAATTGATGTGCCAGGCTGCACTTTACAGGGACAGTGCAGTGAGAACTGGTGTCTTTCAAACTTCAGAAACCCATACAAGGCTATAGGCTGTTCAACAGGCTAAAATCTCCAGGCAACAGAGCTGTATGAAAGCCTTGGGGAAAAAAAGCCTGTTTGATCTATTTAAGTCTTTTGAATTTGTGTAGATATGATCCTTGCTATCAGTACAGTGCAAATTTTATCCTTGCTTCACTCTTTCATATCCTGTGGGGTTGTACTTTTAACTGATTTTCAATTGTCTTTTGTTTATATATCCAAGCAGATGAGGATAGCTATATGTTAAAAACAAACCCCCAAAACTCCTCGGTTGTATATGAGAAGGTTGTCCCATTCCATCAGAGGTGGCAGCAGAGATAACTTTATGAATTCTCCCCTGAAATAATTATTGTAAAGGGAAAGCTGATCTTGGTGCTTCTTTCTATTTACTGTGGGGTGTATCATAGCATTATTCAAAAGCAAAACAGGTGTGAAGTGCTCTCTGAGGGACAACAAAGGGATAGAACAGTGACCACATAGCCATCCAAAAGTTTAGTGTCCATCTACAGCAGTAGCTGCTAATGCTCCTTCTCTTTCTTGACTGGGATGAGTGAGCAATCAATACTGTTCTGGTGTCTTTATCTACACCAGGATATTAAACCTTCTTAGGACGTGGGTAGGGGCACTAACAGCCATCTATACTGTTGTTAGATGGATCGCAGCACAGTTTTTGTTTGGGCCAAATGACACTTTCCCGAATGATTCATGGGAATGACTCAGAAGTTGGTAAAGCCTGTTGACTGTTCCAAACAGGCAATCTGGATGCAGCCATCCTGTTTTGCAGGCTCAGAAAGTGTAATAATAATGTGCCAGATGGCTTCAGTTCCGTTCAGTTTTAGTGTATAGTGTAGTCAGCATGTCTCCTTATCCTGATCTAGTGACTCACATGTATGTGAAGTCTCTGAAAATGCAGCACGGTGTCCAGTGAAACAGACAATGTTCTGGGGTTTTGGGTAGAAGAGATTTGGGTTTTTGTTTCAGATTTGGAGATCACCCTTACCCCCTCGAACACTTGTAGTACAGAAACAAACATGGAATTAATGAATTCTGGGACAATTTCAGCATTAAACTCTCTTCCATTGCTTCCAGTAAATAATCTTTTAGACAAATAATAGCAGACAATCTCCTTTAGCTGCGCATTGAACAAGTATCATAGTAAAGTAAACTTTTCCTTTGATATGGCATCAGCCTCACAGATGGCTTCATTGTTCAAATAGCCACAATAATAATTTGTCTGTCAAGATTGTGATAAAACTAAGGAGGAAGAAAATACCTTCTGGTGTTCCATATGCTGTTCTAAGCTTAGGGTTAAAATAGACAACTGCAACCAAAGTGGACAGAATGTCATATTACATAAAAACATTACAAAGAACTAGTGGGATTTTTTTTGTTTGTTTGTTTTATTTTTTACCACATCGGTGGTGTTGGAGTCCCACAAGAGTTATGGAAATGGAGAACACAAAGAAATTGTTTAATAGTGTCTGTCTGCAAGTGTCAGATATACCCACAATCTCATAAGAAGAGCTAGATGAGAATCTAGTGTCATCTCCAGATCCAAATGGTCCTGAGAGTTAGTCCTCTATAGAGTAAGTTTTGGTTAGACCATTACTGAACATATGAACAATAAATTGGGCTAATACAGAATTCAGTGGGGTGGGGGATATTGTTTGGGTGGACTCTGAAATGCCAGTTGTGCAAAATGAGTTTGAGGATAAGTTTTAAGAAAAAGAAGGAAACTTGCGATTTGTAACTACAGGATAGGAAATCTTCACTCATTAAGAATCCTTGAGATCTAACGCAAATCAAATTCAAGTCTGAGAACCAAAGTGATTCAGAAATTTCAAAGGAATTGTACACCAAATGTTTCAGAGGAAAAGTCTTGAGAAATCTGTCCACTCTCACTTGTTGCTGCTCTCCGGTTTGTTACAACTTTATTACTTAGTAAACAATGTTTATGGCTTTCACTCTAATCAGTCTCATTGTTCTCCCGGGAACCACCACAGATCTGTGTCAGAAGACTGAACCGGTATTACTCTAGTTGTGGTTTTTACTTACTCTTTCAGCTTTTTTTGTAGAAGCGTGAAATTGAACAAAATTACTGCTTATCCTTAGTTGCATGGCTACATTTTAAAATGAGAGATCTGCACAAGCAGTTAGCTGGCCTGGAAACTGAAGTTCAGAGCCAGGTTTGCACTGCTGTGTGCAGTAGAGTGCTGAACTATACGGGCTCGCTGCTGTCAGCCACTTACAGCACTGGGAGTGAGTATGTAGGTATAGAAAAGGCTAAACTGGCTTATTTGTTAGGGTGAAGCACTATACTTATTTGGCTGCGGTGCTTTCAGGGATTCAACTATTCTCTCCATACTTCACTCTAATTTGTGACAGTACGTTTGAAACTCTTCACAACCTGCTCCATTGAATGATGGAGATGCACCCTAACTTGGGTTTGAAAGTACTTCTCCGTGGCTCAATCATTTCTATGCTGCCTCAAAGTTTATGTAATAGAAGGTTCTCACCTGTCTTTTCAAGTAACTGCTTGCTCTCACATATGCATGCACACGTTTGCTTGGTTTCTCTGGCACATATAAAATAATAGGTGTGTGTAAATAATAATCTTGCTCCTCCAGAGTGATCTCAGGAATTTTTATTTTTGAAAGCTCTGACATCTGGGGTTTAATCTTTTTTTTTCCTTTTTCTGATTCGTTTATTTGATTAAAGGGACATCTTGCAACTTTGTCACTTATCTTCTTTGAATATAGAAAGGAAACAAAAAAAAGCATTTCTAACAAGCACAACATTGTTTTAATTTAGGTTTGTAGTGGATTGAAGTAACTTTTTTTCTCTAGACCCCTGCTTCCTTATCCCATCAGTGCAGCAGGATTTTTAGCAGAGTGTTCACACGTGATGAAAGCACAGGGACATCAGCTTGGCATGATTCAATCTTAAGGGCTTTTGAAGGAGCTTTTAAGGTTTTTCATGTCAAAACTGACTAATAAAAAAAAAAAAACACCAAAAACCAAAGAAACACTTAAGGATGGATTTGCATGATGGGCCACAGATCATTTTTTTAGAAATATCACATTTTGTCAGCTAAAAAATATTAATGTGACTGAGATTCCAGAAGTTCTGAAGATGCCACTGCATTTTACTAAGAAAAAAAAAATAAATTAAGGGAGTGTTTATTTATCCCCTAAAATTCATGTTTTCTGATTAATTAGGATGCCACAAATAACATTATGTCAAATTTCATATGTAGGATTATGCTATTCTTTCCTTATACTTTTCTCCTCCTCCCCCTGTTTGCGCAAGAGTTCTTTTACCAGATATTTGTTCTAACTACCATGCAAAGAACTTACCTTTAGCAGGTGTCATTAAGAAACTTTAGATCATGGTTTCATAATGTGGTTCATTTTGGTATCTGAACTTGTTTTCTTCTTGCTGCTCTTCATACTTCCTCCCACACTGCAGCTAACCAGCATCTCAGCTGCACAGTCATCTATATATTTTCCCCTCAACCTGGGTTGTTAAGCGCTCCAGGTTAAACATCCTGCCAAACATGCATTTACATGTGTGATTGAGGAATTTTTTTGGCTTTCAATGCCAGAACAGTTCTCTGCACTTCTTCATAGATTGGCTGTGTAAACCACTGTAAAAATCAAGATGACAACACAAAGCAGCACTGAAAATAAGCGACTGAAAAAAAGCAACAGAAATTCATATTGTTGTGTTGTAAACGAAGGTTTGGTGGCAGAATTTGCTGTTTTAAAGAGCAGTCTGTCTGCCTTACCTTGGCTGGTTAAATAGAAAATCTGTGTTAAGTGTTATGAGACACCGACACCGAAAATGATTAATTTGGGAATCCTTTCTTCATGAAAGCTTACAAACTCTTACCTCACTAAATTCACATTAAAATTGGTATTTTCATCAAAGTTACGTTAACTTTCACAGACTATCTCTGTGGAGTGCAAAATACTTCTCTGTTTCATTGAGGTACATGAAACGCTGCACATTGAAATGTATATTACCTGAGGACTTCCCAGGTAGCAAGCCATATATGAATCTCCTATAGCTAAAGCTTTTGAAACAGTAGATTATTCTCCTTCCTTTATACTGTTGTTTTTCCATAAGCAGGAAGTAAGTTATTTGGCACCCTTGTTGACGTATGAGCCTGGAAATGCTAACCCGACAAAAGCCTTCACAACTCAAATAACTTTCTGATGCCATTTTTAAGAACAAATGGGAACAGAATTGAAAAAGGCACTGCTGCATTTCTTTTATCACAAGGGCTTCTAAGAACAGCAACAAAATGAAGTATTGAATTAGGAGAGGAAAAAACCCCTCACCATTCCTGCAGGAAACTGGAAGGACAAAGACTGTGGGGATTTGAGAACCGCAATGCTATAATCCATGGATTTTAGCCATATGTGCTCCTGCCATGGTTTTAACCTGTGTCCAAGACAATCTTTAGCATTGATCAGGGAATGTGACAGGACAGAACCCTTTTTCCAGCCACCATACCTGTAAAAGCAGAGAAGAAAAAGTTACATGGCTATGACTTTTGCAGTGTCATTTCTCTTCAGGACCTAAGTACAAGCCCTAACTCCTTCTATTTTCAATTACAAGTGTAGACAAGAGGCTTGTATGTCATACTGAATTCCTGTTAAAAATTTGCCTCGTGTTTGTCTGTAAGCAAGATGACGTTTGAAGACTCAAATGGCAATTGAGTGGCACTTATCAAAGTGTTAAGGGCAAGAGAAGAATTGTGGAAATCTAGTGAGACCCCACAGTCCAGCTTTGTTAAAAGCCACCATAGCAGCAGAAGTGGTGGAGTGCCTGAACAAGAGCAGGTAGCACTCCTCGTGCAGGGGCAATTTGTTCTTGGGGCTTTTCTGCAATCTCAAAAAAAGAGTAAATCAGGGTATAGGAAAGAAAGAAAAAAGAAAAAGTAAACAAGCCTTTTTTGAAGGAATACTGCCTTATTTAGTAATAAGGAGCTGCAGATATGATGGCAAGCTGGTGATAGCTGAAGACAAGTCTCTATTAAATCAACAGTAGTATATCTATTACTGAAGCTGATTTTTTCCAAATTTGAATTTCCTTTCTTGTCTCTCAGTACCATACCTGACCTGTAAGTACTTAGCCTTGAGAATAGAAAAGTGGTATATACAAGGCATTCCACAGTTTGTATTTATTGAATAATACATGGCATTGGGAATTTTTCATTAAGCTTTATCTGTTCAGAGTTAAAGAATCTTTCTTCTTGAATGTATTTCACTGAAACATAAAGCATTTTTATTATATTTAATATACATAATTTCAAGTGCACGTAGGATATTTGTATACAGTATAATTACAACCTTATAACTTAAAGAAGAGTAAGTTCATGTCTTATTCTGTTAAAATTATTGTTCTTACCTAGTATAGCAAGTCTTAAGAGTTCAAAATCCAATTTAATTTACTAGCAACAATCATTGCAAAGAATATTGGGAGCAATAGAGAGAATATCTCTTTGTGAAATCTGTCCCCAACAGTTTTTATTCACAATTCATCTGTACAGTTATAATATGTATTCTGGTGTCCTGCTGTCATTAAGTGTAAGCTTGTTCTCTTGCCTTAGTAAGATAATTCTCAATATGGCTCAGACAGACTCTTGTTTCACAAGGGATTTTCAGGAAAAATTAAGTATTAGGAAAAAATAAGCTTCAGATTACTCGATTTATAAAATCTGTGTATACTTGGGCAAGATATGTAAACCTTTTCATGCTCCACTGCTTTTTTAGTAGTAACAAAAATAAAAAAAACTTGATTGTGCAATATATTTTGTTTAATCGTATATCAAGATGATAGTATCTTGGTACATTCGTCTTCCATCTTGAAGTAAGTGTGCTTTTCCACATAAAATCAGAAGACAATTAACTTTCACGTTGTCTGTCAAAATCAATTTTAAGTGTCTCAATGAAAAGAAATGTCAGACCCAAACGCCTGTGTGTTGGCAAGCTGACAGGATAGGAGGTGTGCAAGTGGGTCTCTTAGACTTTGTATCTTCTGTTATGTCAGCCAGATGAGGGAGCGTCTGCAGTCCTTGGTCAGACTCCTTAAGATACAGGGAGTTGTTTTTATTTAAAATTGTTTTGTAAATTAAGGTCGCCTTCAGACTAGTCATGCTCCCCCCAGACTCCTCCCTCCATGTGACTGTAGGGAAACTGCCCCATAGTTTAATGTTTTGCTTGGAATGCTGCTCTATTTCAACCTGCTTGTAACTGTGATTTGTTCAGGCACTTTGATTTCTGCTGCAACCCTGCCTTCAGCTTGTATAATATTTCTTATGGCCTGGTGTTTGCCTTCCAGTGGCTTCATAGTGACTGCTTTTTAATCTTAATTTCTCAGATTAAGGCTGTAAAAATCTTCCAATATCCTCTTAAAAGCTCTCCAGTCCCTTGATCACTTTAGTAGCCCTGCTCTGCATTTGCTTCAGATTGAATTACTCTTATTTGAACACAGGTAATCAGATTTGTATGCAGGCCTCCAGATACGGTCTTGGCAGTTTCTTGTACTTATCTTTCTGTTTGATAAGTACCTTGTTTAACACACAGAGATATTGTTGTTTTTACCTTCATATCCTATGAGCTTTCAAGCACAGGATGGATTTGATTTTTATGAGTTGAGTGTAGGTCTTTTGTCTAATGGGATTCTCAAAAGTGGTCTGGTTAAAAAGGTATTGCTTGGTTTCATTTGTTATCATACGTGAGGCGGTGAGCTAGAGGTAGCCTTCTGATTACATTTTTTATGTTGACAGTTTGGAAGTAACGCTGTGGAAGGATAGTTGAGAAAACAGGAGTTCCTTCATTGCCAAAAGGTCATCACGATCTTTCTCAGAATGAGAAGGACAGATATTGCACATACTTGTGATGATCATACTGACAAACTGGAAGACAGACCATAGAATACACTGAACTTTTTAGAGGAGGTGGAAAAGCATGATTTTGATCTTTTTAAGAATATGACTAATGACTTTTGATCTCTGGTAGCTGGCAAAGTTCCCATTTATAAATTTTGCACAGCCTCAGGTGCTTTTTATAGCCTCGTCCTGGACTGTCATGCTCCACTCGTTCTTCTCCTGTTTCAAGAAAAGAGAACTAAAATCCAGAAATATTGCTCACTGATCTCAGCTCATCTAGGAAAGTGTGTAGTACATCTGAGGCAAAATAAGTATGAGGAAATAGAAAGTTTTATCTTTAACTTCAGATTGCCTTTGCACCGGCATTGTTTGTACAATATTGACATTTATGGTCTTACAACCAACAGCAAGACATTTATTACATACTTTATAATAAAAGTAAACACACTAAAAATAAAATCCATCAATCTTTTCTTATTACCTGGACAAGAAAATTAAAATATCAATCTCAATGTGGAAGACGTATTAGAGTTTTAAAGTTGCTGCATACTCCCAAATGATTTTCATAGCTGTGCAATCCAATACAATTGTGCACATCCTTAGAGACGGACGGACACAGTTGGGTAAATGCTTGTAAAACAAGAAAGCTGTAGCTTTCAAAAGTGATATGATCCAAGTATTTTATCTGGAAAATATTGCAGTGATTTATGAGTGCACAAATACAGAAATGAACATGTAACAGGGAACAGATTTCCTCTTATGCTTTGATTCTATGAAAATACAGGTTTCTACTTGCTCAGCTAACAATAATAAACATAACAGCTTTATTTCTGTAAGCCAATAAAGATGTGGGGTTTTTGTTTGTATGGTTGTGTTTTTAAAGAAAAAAAAATCTCATGTAGGCTCAACAAAGACAGTCTGAACAAAAAAGTTGCCAGCAGATAAATAGTGGGTCATGTTTGGTGCTTCGGTATGTACGTTTCTGTGCCATGTAGGTTCTTTAATGCTGCATTTGGCACCTTGAGGTGTAAATATGGCATAATTATCCGATGCTCCATAAACTTGCACTGTGTATGTTTTGATTTCTGTGAGTGAACTCTTCCTTCCCCTAGAGTAAACCAAATGAAATCCATTAATTTTTGATGAAATAATTTTTAAGAAGGATGTAAATATCTGATGTTAGATAATTTACAGACTAAAGCTTTCAAGATTAGTTGTGTGTCTGCATGGGTGTGTGTATGTGCACATGTGTAACTCCAGGGTTGGGAAAAATTTCATTTCATTTTGGGAGGAATAAATGTGAAAATTCTATCTACATTTCTCTCTCTCTTTTTTTTTTTTTTTTTTTTTTTTTAATCCCACAAGTAGATTAATGGTCATCTTAGATCGATATCTTGTGTGAGATTTGCATTTTGACATACCAGCTGCTGGAAGAGGTTTTGGAGAAGTCCTGTGATCTTTTATTAAGAAAAAAACTAAAACTGGAGGCATTCCAACTGAAGATTTCCTGTTTTGATCTAATGTGCATATGTGTGTATGTACATACAATATATATACACTAAAATAAATAGACAAAAAATTGAGTGTTCACAGAAGCCTTTATTAAATATCATAACAAAACTATTATATGGAGTAAAAATTAATTTAGTGATAGTACCGATGGAGAGTAATTGTTGAATTACACTTCCTATGGGAGGCATTTCTTTTAGCTATTATTTTTTATTACTATGTGGTTTCACCTTATCTTTATTATACCAGCAGCTTTTTAAATATCAGAAATTAAAAATAAAATTATTTTATTTTTATTATTTCTACAGAACTCAGCGCCCTAACTGTGGACCAATACTCAATATTACATTAGATATTACCGTTTTGTCTGTGCTTGCATAATCTGTGTTCCAGAAGCATGATCAAAGTCAAGAGAAAACTTGAAGCTTAGGTTTATAAAAATTAGGAAAAAAGTTATAATCAGATTAACTAGCACCAGCTGACAGTGATTCTAAAGGGTCTTGCTTGTCAGCAAGCTTCTTGAAGATAGGAGCATAGACTGATTTAAATTGGGAAGGGTATCTGGTGTTTCTTTGATTAACACCCACTCAACCTCCCAAAGAATGGCCAAGTTAGATGCGATTGCATAGATCCTTGTCCTGTCACAGTTTGCATATTTCCAAGGACATATTTCACAATCTGTCTGGACAACTTACTTCAATCCTTGGCTGCTCTCAAGTTGGAAAAAAATCCAAACATACTAAGTTCTAAATGCAATTTCGTTTTTTGCAACTTGCGTCCATTGCATCCCATCTTGTCACAGTGTGCTTTTGAGAAAAGTCTTCTGTACGCTTTCCCACTAAGTATATGGAGACAGGATTAAGATTCCCCCTTTCCAAAGCAGTCTTTTCTCCAGGCTGAACAAACTCAGCTCCCTCAGCCTCCCATCACAGGACAAGTGCCCCAGATCCTGACCATTTTGGTGTCCCTCCGCTGAACTTGATCTGGTATGTTAATGTTCTCCTTGTACTGTAAAGCCCCAGATAGGACACAGAACTCCAGACTCACAGGCACAATATAGCGGGGAAGAATAATTTCCCTTGGTCTGCTGGCTGGTCTTTTACACTTCTACAGCTTGGGGTGCAGTTGTGTGTCTTTACCACCAGAGCACATTGATGCCAAGTCCCTTCCTGCCAAACTGCTTCCCAGCCAGCTGGTGCCACTCTGTACAGTTGCATGGTGTTACACTGTCCTGGGGGCAAAACTTTGCAATTGCCTTTTCTGTATTTCATGATATTTGTGTCACAATGTTTCAAAGGGATCTCAACAGCCTGGAGAATAGTAGTCCTGCCCTTCAATGTATGGACTACCTCCTGGTTTGGTGTCATCCTGAACTCAAGGAGGATTCATTCCATCTCCCATTGCACGAAAAAGTATTAAAGAATATTAGCTCCATTATGAACGCTTGGGGAATCAACAAGCAACCAACTGCCACTTAAGCTGTTTACTGGTGGTATCAACCCTCTGAGCTTTGCAGTCCAGCCAGTTTTCCCCCTGCCTTACAGTCCGGTTATCCATTTCATGCTCCACTGGATCTTTTACAAGGCTACTATGGAGAGCCTTGTCAAAGGCTTTGCTGAAGTCACAGTAAACAACACCCACTGCTCTCCCCTTGTCCTCTAAGCCAGTCATCTCTTCACATAAGTCAGTCAGGCCAGGCAAGATTCACTCTTAGCGACTCCATGTTGGCTCTTCCAGTCTCCTGTTGAACTGGAAATTAAAATCTGGAAAAAATACTCAGTGGTGAGGCCCACCACTATTGAAGTACAAAAGGGGTTGTTACTGGACCCAGTACTGTTTAACGTCTTCGTTAACGACCTGAACAACAGAGTGCGTGCTCAGCAAGTTTCCAGGTAATACAAAACTCGGAGGACTGGCTGATATACCAGATATTTGGGCTGCCGTTCAAAGGGATCTTGACAGAATGGAGAAACAGGCAAACAGAAATCTCATAGAGCTCAATGAAGAGAAATCTGAAGTCTTGCACCTGGGAATGAATAATCCCAGGCACCAGTAACAGATGCATCTGACCAGCTAGAAGGCAGCTCTGCAGAGAAGAACATGGGGATCCTAGTGGACAACTTGGTGACCATGGGTCAGCAATATGCCTTTGTGGCAAAGAAGACCAATAGCCTTCTGGGTTGCATTATGCAGAGTGATGCCAGCAGGTTAAGGGAGGTGGTTGTTCACTTCTGCTTAGCACTGGTGAGACCACACCTTAAATATTGCGTCCAGTTATGGGCTCCCCAGTGCAAGAGAGAGACGTGGATATACTAAAGTGAGTCCAGCAAAGGGCCACAAAGATGGTTAAGGGCTTGGCACATCTGACCTGAGGAGAGACAGAGATCTGGAACTGTTTAGCCTGGAGAAGAGAAGGCTCGGGGGAATTTTACTGAGATGTGTAAATTCCCTTCTGGGGAGCAGTAAAGATGATGTAGCTGGACTCTTGCAAGTGGTGGCCACTCGCAGGACGAGAAGAAACAGACACAAAGTGAAACACAGCAAATTCCATTTAAACATAAGAAAAAAGCTTTTTTTAATTTTTATTTATTTATTCTGTGACGTTGACCAAACACTCTAAAAGGTTGCCTGGAGAGCCTGTGGAGTCTCTATCTCTGATATACTCAAAACCAAAACCGACATGATCTGGGAAACCTGCTCTTGCTTCTTCGTCTCTTTTGCTTTCCAAAAAGTGTCATAAAAGTGTCCATGAAAGCAGGTTTGTAGGCCATGGTGGTTTTGAGAATAAAGAATAATTTTGCAAAGGGTAGGACTGTGCAGTTTCTGTCATGGTACTGTCCTCTAACAAATGACCTACATGCATCTACAGTGTTCTATACTAATGTGGAAATCAGCACTGCTAGATCAATTAACTATTCATTGTACATAGCTCCTGGAAATAAAAGTAAAAAGTTGTTTAATAAATTGACAGTGAAATATTACATGATTTTCCATTGATTCAATATTTGGAATTATTTTAAAAAGGTCAAAATGTACTGTAATGGAGTGTAATGTAAGACATTAGAAACTTAAAAAAATCAAATATATTGATTTTGTAGTCTTTTTCTAGGTGGATATAACAAGTACAGTTCTACAGAATTATGTAGAATTACTTTTTCAAAGCAAATTTCATTACTTACACCTTAGAAAAAAACATTACATTATTTCCACAACAGATCTATTACAGAAAATACTTTTACATGTATATACATATAAATGTCTTTCTAAGTCCATCTTTTGTTCAGTACAGCACTATTAGTTTGGTAGATTGAAAGGTTATTAATTTTCTTTTCCCCTGAGTTCCTTTTCAAATGAAGCTTCTTTTTTTGAGTTGGAGCAGAAACTTTCGTTTCAGGGCCATTCTTGCAAGAAAACATAGCGTTTTTTCCTCTCCTATTTGTTAGCATATTTTGTTCTGTTTTCATGATGAGTATAGTTATTACCCTCCTCTAAACTTACTTTCTTCTGTGACTCTGGAAATACAGTTGTATGTATATGTTCTATTTATGCATGAAACAGCAAAGTGCCACACTTACTGTAGCCATGTGGACAGGGTATCATGGGCTGTCACACCTATTAAAAATCTTGACATACGCCCTGAAATTTTCTGTGGCCCTGATTTTCTCCACAGAGCTTCTGAAATTCCTACCACTGTTGTAATTCCAAAGATGTCAACTGTATCCAGGGACTCTCTGTCTTGTGTGTGGTTTTGCCTGTGGCCACCAATATAAGAAGGTAATTTTAGGAAACACATAGGAGGCTGTAGTAGAGGGACTATGGAACAGCAAAAATTAGGCAAGTTTCCATTTGGCTGAACTTAGGTGCAACCCAGAAAACTTTTCCAGTTGTTTCAGGAAGAACATAAAAAAGAAATAACATGTATCCCTGTGCAGTCTTGTAAAGCTATTGCAATAAGTGAAGGAGAAACATGCACCTTGCTCCTTCCTTTCCTCTTTCCCCTTCCTATTTTGCTTGGTTTGAATTAAGCTGCTTTCTGCATTGTTGCTGTCAAGTTCCAACTACCATGTGTGTCACTGATCTATAAAAGCTGAGCAACTGATTCACAGAAGGATGAAACTGTTACCTTTAGCTGACATAAGCAGTGTGAGCTTTTTGCTAGCAAAGCCTCAAGGCAATCTTTGCAATCTAGTTTATGATCGTGACATCTGAGGGGAAAAAAATAATCCATTATGTTCTCCTGAAGTCATTGTCAGGTTAAGCCTCTGAATAGTACTTTCAGCGAAGGCTGGGAAGTTAATTTTCATAGTTTTCTAATTGATTTCAAATCTAGATGCCTTATTCATATGAAAAGTAATAGAAGTTGGGCTGCCAAACACTTCAAAACCTTCAGAATTTATTAGAAAGTATCTTTTTTTTAAGTTGACCTTTTAAACCAAAGTACAAAAAAACCATCTTACCAAAACAAGACATTACATTGCCAGTAGTTGTCATGATGTCATGATAGATTTGAAGTAAACATGGGAAAAACGTATAGGAGTTGCTTATTGCATATTTAAAGATTCTTGCGTTGTAATGTGATGACTATAGGAAGAAAACTATATAATATAATGAATAATAAAGTAAAATAGAATAAATATATATATAGAATAATAGAACAAAATAAGAATTCAAAACTTTATTCAGTTCAATAACAGCTACCATTTAGATTTTGTTTTTTCATTATCAATCACTGCTGTCTGATTTTAGATGATTTCTGTTACGATGAATCAGAAAGGGGTAGGTGACAAAATCTAATATATCCAACAAAGTTAAGAAACTCTCCATAAGGGAAAGCAAAGGATTACTATGTTTAAGGTGCTGTGAATATGCTTTCAAGTGGCCTGTGTTGCAAATAAATATGGAGTTCAGCTTCAGAAAGAGTATTGGAAAGGCTGTGTAAATAAATAAATAAAACAGGCCATCTAAGAATGAGTAATTTGTTAAATACGAGCTTATTTAACAACCTTTAATTGATTATTCATATATCATCAAAAATGGTGCCATTTCTATACTACATTTTACAGTTCTGCTGTGTTATAGCCTTTTGCCACTCTGATAATGGGTATTAGTGTTATGTTTTAGCATGTAGATTATGATGCTTTGAATACGTTTCTAAAAAATAAATCTATAACATATGCATAGTTAATTTAAATAGTGAGTTAAAACCTTTGGCATGTTACCTAATAATTAAATTGCATCATGGATTTTGATCATGTGCAATTGTCGAACAGTTCTACTGTCTAGGAAGATACAGGTAGTGTACAAGGAAGACATATCTTTTAGCTTTAATTTCATTAATAGATCTCACTACAGAAAGGTCCAGATTGATCCGTGCTCGGAAGTGAAGTCCACACAGGTTCTTATGTCTTCTTAAGTGGTGAAAATAGACTCTCAAGGAGGAAATCTTAGGAGATGGATTTGGCTGGCTATCCCATTGCATATATTTTTGCTTTTAAAATACTAAGACGAAAGAGATTCCTTTCCAAACACTAATTTATTTTTTTTTCAAACCTGGGAAGGACTTAAGTGAAGGAAAATGAGATAAAGCACGCTATTTGAGAACACTCTAATGTTAGTTCAGTATAAAAAAATCCATTACCTTCAATGCTTCTGTGTAGTATAGTTTATAATTGTTCTCAATACACAGTAAACATTAAATTATTTCATGAATCAAGTATCTTGATGATGAAAGGTGCTGTGACACTGGTGATTCTACGAGCTTCCTCCAGTAAGGGACTGCAGATTCTCAATCCTATTGACAGGAAACCTCAGTAACACTACAGCAAAATATGTGTCTTTTACTGAAAACTTGGCAATGAAGTTAAAGCTTGATGAACATATATAACCTTTGCATATGATAGCTTTGGTCAGCTAGAACTCACATAATCCATAAACTATTTTGGTTATTGTTAAGAACCTTCAAAGGATAATTCATCTTACATCCAGACTAGAAGCAGTAAAGTCTGTGCGGATGAAATTGTGTGGCTACCTCAATATACTTCAATCAAAGTCTTAGAAAAGCACATAAATAATGTAGTTGAATGCTTGATCCTGACAAGTGGTGAAATCCTGTACCTATTACATGTATTATTGAACATGGCTGTCATTCTCAGATCACTCATCTTTTACTGGTTTTTGGGAGGTTGTGGAAAAATGCGTGCCAGTTTCAGGGTGGCATGTCCAATTTTTTCTGGGTTCTTGACACATGTAGTTGTAAGAAGAGGCAGAAAAATATCATACTGTAGGAGACCTTGTTTACAGATATAGAAGACTGATTTGCTGCAATATAATTTCAACAGTTAGCCAGTGCCAGTTGTTATGTATATGGTAGATGTAGATTTGCTGTGATGTGTTTTCCTTGGTAATGTAGTTTATCTGAAATCCTAGCATCTTTGAATATATTTTATTTTTTTTGGATAGCACACCCACTCATAAAAATAAATGCTGAGTTTTGGATTGTATAAGTATTGCTGTATACACCAGATCTTATGATGAAACTACTTCATAATACAGTGTTTTGTAAAAATGTTTTGATTTGAAAATAACAGAAAGATAAATTCTTGTTTCAAAGGCAGGTATTCTCCTGTGTCAAAGCATGTAACAGATTTTTATTTGTTTGCCTTGTCTTGCAAAATTACCTGTATTAACCTACCATGACTAAAGCAGAAAAAAGGGGAAAAATTGCCAAAAAAGAGAGAGGTAGCATTTTTAATACCACTATAAAACATATAATAGCATATAGCAATATAAGCTGTATCATATAATGGATCATTGTTGCCAACTTTTTATAATGTAAATTACTATATTTTATTCCAATTATTCTGATACCTTAAAATTGCTTTCTTTTTTTTATATGTATTCATTTTCATGTATGTGAATCCAACACAGACTCCCTTTGCAATGTTCATGAGCACATCCAAATAAATATCCTATTCCATTAAGGCTGCTGAAACAGCACAAAAGAAGTCAGGTATCATATTGTTTGCTTCTAGCTCATTCAGCAATCTTAAGTAGTTCCTGTAATGCACAGAAATCTTAGATCTCTGATCTGCAACATTGGTAAAACATTCATCTAACTCATCATTCATTAAAGCGTTATGTGGCTTTTGTTATCTTGTTAATATTTATAGAAAATGTTGGGATTTTTCTCATAAAAGAATGTTGTAAGTGAAAGTGCTCTCTCTTTTAATTTTTGTTAGCTTTATGTTTTGTGGCCTTTTTGAAATTTTCCTGTATAATTTGGGTTGTAACTTAAGTGTAACCATGATCATTTAAATGCCAGTGTGACTAACTGTTTGAGTAATGAATTAAGGGTGTGCATTCAATAATTGAACTTACATGGTATAATGGGGCTTAATTAGCATTGATATATTGATATAATGCTTTACAACACTCTGAGGGTGTGCATGTATTGTGTAATTAATCCTCTCAACAGGCAGGTTAGTGAGGTTAGTATAGTTATGTTTATTCTGCAGACAGGCAGAGTAAGGAAAGAGAGAAGTATGGGATGAAAGAATCTGTCCATGAAACATGCAGTTTCTGAAACGGTACTGGAATACATGTAAGCTTTTCAGACCACCATTTCTTTGATGAACATATTTATCTTTTGTGCTCTGCTCATGACATATTTCAGCTTCCTGCACTTATTTCTTCTGCTCTAAAGGAAATTAAACAATTTCAATTTGTACTACTTCAATGAAAGGAATGGCATGCCATTAATAACTTTCAAATGAGACTGAGAACAAAAACAATTCCATTTTCCTCCTCCCCAGCAGACACTTTTGCTTTTCCTAGGTGCAGGAGTATCATCTTTAAACTGATAACTAGTTAAGACAATCTCTTCCAAAGAACTAATGCTTACAAAATTGGTTTCTGCAATAAAAAAGAAAATCAGTATGTCCATTCATATCAGCCCAATGTCACTGCTTAGTCATTGTTTCCTTCATATTTTCTGTTTCTAATAGCAAAGATTGACTTTATTTATTGGAACCTGGAGTAATTTGAAAATAAGCATAAAATGAAACTTTTTTGATGTATTTTAGACTTTAATTTACTGTCAGATACCAGTTAATTATTGGATTATTTTAAATTACTATTCTGTCAACTAAAATGAAAACTACATAAAATGCCTTCTACTGCCTGGATCCATAATGATGTTTTATGAATATTTTTGCAATACTTTGTTCTCTACAACTACCTGAAAGGAGGTTGTAGCGAGGTGGGGGTCAGTCTTTTCTCCCAAGTAACAAGCCGTAGGACAAGAGGAAATGGCCTCTGGTTGTACCAGGGTAGGCTTAGACTAGATATTAGGAAAAAGTTCTTCACAGAAAGGGTTGGTAAGCATTGGAACAGGCTGCCCAGGGAAGTGGTTGAATTGCCATCCCTAGAGGTATTTAGAAGACGGGTAGACGGGGTGCTGAGGGAGCTGTTTTAGTGGTGGTTTTGGCAGTGTTACGTTAATGGTTGGACTCAATGATCTTCAAGGTCCCTTCCAACCTAGACGATTCTATGATTTACAAAAAAGAATTTAATAAAAACTTCATTCAGAGTTTTGGGAGTGTTATGGTTTGAAGAATTCACAACAATTTACTGTCATTTATAGAATTGTTCTACCACCCAATGACCCCTCCCAACCCGGGAAGGGGAATCAGGAAAAAACGACACCCCAGGGTCAAAATATAAACAGATTTAATAGAATAATACTAAATAATTAATATTAATAACACTAAAGAACCAGTATTGATCCCGATACCAATATAAAATATACAAGGATTATACTCAGCCAATTATACCAGTCAGAAGCTGTGCACTCCCAGCAGAGGACAGCAAACGTTGCACACTGCGAGCGCTATTGCTTCGGGAGGAAGGGAAGGCCTCAGGCATCCAGCACCAGGGCAAGAAATTCTCAGAATCTCAGCCATTATAGAAGAGAGAGAACTCCTTAGCAAACTCTCTAATTTATATTGAATGTGACATTCATGGTATGAAATAATTCTGTTGGCCAGCTTGGGTCAAGTGCCTGGGTCTCGCTCCCCCTTGTCCCCGCACCTGGCAAGCTCGAAAACACTGAGACCTTGAAACCTGCATACCATAGCTGGCTATAAAGTAAATATTTTCACAAATTCAGGCACTAGAGTTTTCTAAAAATGCAGTTTTCCCAAGCATTAGAAGAGACCATACTGAAAAGTAAAATTACTGAAAGAAAAATTAATGCTGTATCGCTCAAACCAGGACAGGGAGAAACAGCAAGATTTATAGGATATTTTGTTTAAAAATAGTCCTTCACTGAAGAACTGTTAAACCAAGAACTGAGTTTGCAATTAGCTTTGGAAGTGATGTTATAAACTGAAACCTTTTGCGAAAGTACATTCCATAGCCTAATTTCACCTTATTTGTATAAGGAATACTGTTTTAAAAAATAATAATAAAACCAATTATTTAATTACAATTGTTTGACAAGTATTTATTACTTCGTTCTGCAGATTTTAACTGTAACATTTTTCCTTCTTTCTTTTGACAGTATTGCCAAGTCATACTTGTGGCAACCCAGGAGAAATACCTAAAGGAGTATTACATGGAACAAGATTCAACATTGGAGATAAAATCCGATATAGCTGCATCTCTGGTTACATCCTAGAAGGCCATGCCATGTTGACATGTATTGTGAGTCCTGGAAATGGTGCATCATGGGATTTTCCAGTTCCTTTTTGCAGAGGTAAAAATGAAGACATGAAATATCTTTAAAATATTAAGACAGTATTAAACCAGCTTATTAAATAAATTTATTTTGAGATTTTTTTTTTTACTTTCTAAATTTAAATATACTAATGTAATGTCTAAAAATCTACACCATTTAAAACTCTAACCACAATTCAGAAGCAGTGACTCTCCAGAGTTTACATTCAGGGGCATATGTTATCTACTGATGTTTTTTCCTTTTCGTTTACATGGGGGATAGCTGTAGCAATTTGATGGCAGGACCTGGAAAATGCTTTTGCAAGTTTCTGCTTTTGGAAGCTTTCTCCCAGGAAGGAGAAGCTTAAAATCTTCAACCATTTAATCTTTGAAGGATACCTGTCATGGTCCAATCCCTTTAAGTCCAATTCCTGCTCAAAACATGGATAACTTCGAAGTTAGTTCAGGTTGCTCAGGGCTTTGCCCAGTTGAAATTTTAATATCTCCACAGATAGAGGTTGTAAAGACTCTCTGGAAACCTGTTCTAGTGCTTAGCTGCCCTTACTCTCATGTCCAGATCAAATTTATCTCTTTACAGATTATGTCTGTTTCCTCTTCTCCTGTTGTGGACCTATGAAAAGATTCTGGCTCCATCTTCCCTAAACAAAACAGTGCAGTTAGATTTTCTCATAACCTCATCTTGTCCAGGTTGAAAAATCTATTTCCCTCATTCTCTAGTCTCACACATCATGTTTTTCAGCGTCTTAACAATTTTAGTGGCCCTTCTCTGGACTTGTTCTGGTCTGTCAATGTCAATGTCTCTTTTGTACTTGGGGACCCTAGGGTGGACACAGCATTCCAGATGGGGCCTCCTGAGTGTCAAGTAGACGAGCTCTCTTTAATTCTCTGTCTTTAGCTGCTGGCTGTGTTCTTGCTCATGCAACCCAATATGAGGTAAGCATTCAATACTTTAAAAGTGCACCACTGACTCAGCTTGTGTTTCACCAGGATCTCAGGTCATTTTGTCAGAGCTGCCACCTAGCAATTTTTTTTTTTGCATGGGATGATCCTGTTTCAGGTGTAGGACTTTGCATTTCAGATTTGGAATGTCATGAGATTCCTGTCGTTCTTTTAGCTTGTCAAAGCCTATCATCAAAGTCTGCCTGAAAGGTAGACCTTGCCAGGGTGCATTGAATCCCATACTCCAGACTGATGGTGAAGGTATTCTATAAATTCAGATCCAGTTTGAATCCCTGGGGAATGTTGCAAGTCACCGATCACTAGCTAGACTTTAAACAATTGGCCTCTGCTGTCTGAGCCTGATGGTCCAGACAGTTTTCACTCACATAATAGTCCACCCATGCAATCCATACGCCCTCAATTCGACTACAAGAATATAGTGGGAAACTGTGCTGTGAAACCTTTGTTAATGTCAAGCTAAATTCTTTCATCAAAGAAAGCATTCAGATAGCCAAGGATGATTTGCATTGGCAAAAGTTGCCTGTTCCTGTTCAACTTTTCATCCTTTGTGTGCTTGGGAGTGGCTGTCAAAAACACTTTTGCCATAGTTTTCTGGAGGTCTGAGGTGAACTTCACAGATGTACAGTTGCTAGAATCCTTGATTTTTTTGAAAATAAGAAATGAAAAATTTTCTTTTTTCCAGTCATTGCTAATCACCCTTGATTGTCACAACCTTTCCAAGAGGATACAGAGCAGCCTCACACTGTGGCACACCAAGAACCCTAAGGTGCATACTGTTTAGCACCATGAACTTGCACATATCCTGTTTACTTCTACAGTTCCTTGTATTGTTTCTCCTGTGCTGTGGCTACTACTTTTTTTCCCAAAACTTGTCCATTTTATTGAGAATTGGGAAGCCTGAGGATGGCCTTTGCTAATGAAGACAGAAGCAAAGGGGACACTGAGTGCCTCAGCCTTTTCTGTGTCTTTATCACAAGGTCTCTTACCCCACTGAGCAGCAGGCCACCATGTCCTTCATTTTTCTTTTATTGCTGATATACCTATAGAATGGTTTCTAGGATGACTGCTCTTCACATTCCTCACCAGTTTCATTCCATCTGAGCTTTGTCCTTCCTCCTTCTGTCCCTGCATTCCTGAGCAACACTTCTATATTCCTTTCAAGTAGCTTGTCCCTGCTTTCACATTTGGTACACTGTTGGGATTTTTTTTTTGCATTTCAGTTAAAACACCTCAGTCAAGAATTTCCTGTTCAGCCCCAGCAGCCTCGTGGTATTCTTGAGCTTTGAGGAAGCTGCCTTTGATGACAAACAACCTCTCTTGGGCCCCTTAGTCATTCAAGGCATCAGCCTATGAGACCCTGTCTACCACTTCACAAATAAGTTGAAATCTGTTCTGCTGAAGTTGAAAGGGTTTATTCTACTACTTGCCTTCCTCACTTCCCTCAGGATCTTCAGCTCATTGTTACTGTAGCCACAGCTGCTGTTAAATATCACTAATTTGAATGGTTCTTTGTTCCTACACCTAGTTGGCATGTATTAAAAAAATTCTTCCCAGTGAACTCAGAAATCTAGTGGATTGCTTGCCCTCTGCTATGCTGCCATCCACAGAGATGCTGGGATTGTTAAAGTCTCCCATGAGAACCATAGCCTGTACTTGAAAAACTTCTAGTTGTTTAAAGGTTTTGGCTGCTTCTCGGTCAGGTGGAATATAGCAGATATTCACCATAATGACCTCTTTCTTGGCTTCCCCTTCTCATTCTAGCCTGCAGGAGCTCAATGATCTTGTTGCCCGTTGTACAGCAGAGCTCTGTTTGTTCAAGATCCCACTTACTGTAGGGTGCAGCCTTGCCTTCCTGCTTTTCCTAAGAGCCTGTGTCTATCCATTGCAGCCCTCCAGTCAAGTGAGCTGTCCCACTTAGTCTCTGTAATCTGGATGACACCACAGTTCTGTGACTGTACATCCATTTCCAGTTTGTCCAGATTGCTTCCCATTTTTCTGTACCGGCACTTCCAGTCATGTTGCTTTCTGGAGGGGAGGCAGCAAAATATTCATTACCTTGCCACATGTGTCCTCCTCTGGACCTGTTCTCCCAATTATCTGTAGGTTTTGGCCTGCACCCCTGACAAACTTAGTTTAGAGCTCTCCTCACTAGGTCAGCAAACCTGTTGCCCTGTTCAGCCAGGCAAATCCCATGTTTCCCCTGCTGCCCTCATTCCTTAAAGAGGATCCTGTGGTCAAAGAAATTAAAGCCCTCATGCCCAGCACCAGTTGCTTCGTCAAGTGTTGTTCTGCAGTAATCTGATGCTCCTGCCTGAGCTTTTCCCCTGCATTAAGGAGGACCCCTCTGGTCTTCTGTGCTTTTCATCCTAATCCCAAACCCGTGGACAGTGTTTATAGCTCAAATTCTCCCTTGACAGTATTATTGGTACCCATGTGGGTACCAATATTTATAAAGATTTCTTGTGGCTGAAGGATCTTATAATGTAATTCCTCACAGCAAAGAAATATTTTATGAATTTCTGTACTCCAAAAAAAATACAAGAGTTAATAATGAAAAACCAACAGAGATTTGGGTCATGTCTGTTGTTTGTATATTACTTCAATCAACACACGATGAAGATTTTTTTTACTAGTGCTTCGAAAATAGGAAGAAAACAAAAATTTTCTGACCTTTTCATTGTCGATCTTAGATGGGGTTTTTTTGGTCTTAATAAGAGATAGTAAAGAGGTTTCAGAAAAATACACATATCATAAGTTCATGGTGTCATCAGCGTCTACTAAATATTTGTTCTGTTTCTGCAGATACTGCTCATTTTGGTGGTGTTTGCTGCATACAAATATCTCTAACAGAACTGAAATTTTGTTCATCATTTGTAACTCTGTGGATTTAACCCATTAATGAAAACTCAAGTGGGGTCCCTATCCCCATGTAGAATTTACATGAAATCCAAAAAATTTTGTGTCCCTTCTGTCAAGAAATTAGAACCATAACAGAAAAGTTATTTAACAGTTAAGGATTTATTTGAACTGAGCCATTGTCTCAGTGGCTTTTTAGAGTTCATTGGAACGTGGATTTGATGAGGGATTTTAGACATTCCTTATTTTAATTCAATTTATCAGACTGGAGCATATGCCATGAGGTAGCCCTTTCCATTCACTATGTCTTCAAGCAAGAAATGTTCCCCTATTGTTTCTTTAAGATCCTTGGTCTTTTCCATGAAAGCACCTTTTCTTACAGCTTTGTTTCTGGATGGTATTCTTCTTTCTTGTCATCATAAACAAGTTTCATGGCATCCATGCAAAATAATATAGCAGAGTTAAATTAAGCTACACAGTTTATATACTAAAAAATCATAATAGCCTTGTTCTCTGTGGTACGTTTCCCTAGCTTTGCTGATGCTGGCAAATTACTGTTTTCTGCAATCTTTTTGCTTAATATTTTCAGAAGCATTAAGAAGCTGGTGTCCAGTAATGTATACACTGTCTAACTGTACAAACACTGTTTCTGCGAGAAAAATTCATAGTAAATTGCTAAGCCTCCAAGAAGATGTAGACAGCATTGACTCTTGTATCTGCCATTTTGTTTCTCTGGCTGCTACTCAGTTGCAGAATGAACTCTGAACAGAAAGCAAAGGTGCAGTCAATGGCATTTTTAGAAAGTTTAGATAATTTGACTGTCAAGACAATTACTTTATCTTTTTTTTTTCTGTTTTCTTTCAATAAACCATGATTTTTTTGGTGTGTGAAAATATGGCAACTTCCAAACTGAAAAAAATACAAAACAGTCCCCCCAAGACATAAAACAGCCTCCAAATCAAAGTTCAAAGGCACATCCTGAAAAGCTGAGGTAATTATTAAAACTTAGTCCTGTTTTTCCGTATGGTAAGTAAGAGTAACCATGGACTTTTCTGCTATTAGAAGCTAACCAAGTTGTTTACCATGAGTTTCTGCAAAAAAATTTATAGGTGGCTTACAAAAATCAATGGCCACGACAACCAACAGCCCACCTAAATTCTGTTCTTCTGGTTTTTGTCCTGAGAATTAAAATAGCCTTTGTTGTCTCAATATTAGCTCCCATAATAGTGTCACCCAAAACATTTCCCTTCTTTATCTTGAGGTTGAAATACTGTGCAGTACAAGTCTGAAACATTTTGCAAGTTAATTTCATTCTCTGCAGTAACTCCACTAATAGCTGATTTATGATATGTGACTACTTCTAAACTAACTTTGTATAATTAGGTTCTCAATTCTCAGTAATTTTGAGAATCCCTAGTTGATTATAGTTGCATGAGTCTAGTTTTTTAGGAAGCTAAGATTAGGAATACAAGTTGGATTAGTGATATTACAACGGTAAACTTTTTGTCACAATGAAAGTAGCTGTGAGGGGAAGAACATGTAATATGTTATCAGTAAAAAGACACCCAATTATTGGAGGGAAAATAAAGAATAAATAAAGAAGACAAACCAGTGAAAGAGATCATATGTCAGAAAGGTCCAAAAGGATCAAGAATAATGAATCAGGTTCCAGATTTAGGAAATACTATTGGAGAAATATTTTGGTGGAGAATACCTAATCACAGAATCACAGAATGGTCAGGGTTGGAAGGCACCTCTGGAGATCATCTAAGTCCAACCCCCCTGCCACAGCAGGGCCACTTACAGCAGGTTGCACAGGACGGCATCCAGGCGGGTTTGGAATGTCTCCAGTGTGGGAGACTCCACAACCTCTCTGGGCAGCCTGTGCCAGTGCTCTGCCACCCTCAGAGTAAAGAAGTTCCTCCTCATGTTAAGATGGAACTTCCTGTGATCCAGTTTGTGCCCGTTACCTCTTGTCCTATCACTGGGCACCACTGAAAAAAGACTATTCCCATCTACCGGGCACCCTCCCTTTAAGTATTTATAAACATT
This sequence comes from Pluvialis apricaria, assembly GCA_017639485.1. Taxonomy (NCBI): domain Eukaryota; kingdom Metazoa; phylum Chordata; class Aves; order Charadriiformes; family Charadriidae; genus Pluvialis; species Pluvialis apricaria. The sequence continues at coordinate 104,964,047 of CM030009.1, forward strand.
GATAAGATCCCCTATGAGTCTTCTTTTCTCTAGACTAAAAAGACCCAAGTCCCTCAGCCTTTCCTCATAAGAAAGATGCTCCAGTCCCCTAATCAAGAAGGTATTCGTAGAATAAATTAAAGGAGAAAGGAAGAAGAGTTTATGATTCACTATAGAGTAAGATAGACTAAATACAGGCATTCAGAGCTGATAATTTTAAAAAATCAAGCAAAGAGAAATCGATGTTTTTGGTGTTATCTGTACTTCCTGAGGTAGCATGTAATTCTCTGATGTAATTTCTTCTCAGCCTCTGAGGTTCAGAAAAATATAATTTTATAAGTTTAAGAAGAGAAAAAGATGTCCTGATCTCATCATTTATCCATTTTTATAAAAACAATTAGAAAAAAAAAAGGGAAAGAAAAAGAAAATTTCCCAACAATTCTTCTTCTTAATATTGCATTACATGGTAAAATGAGAATATTTTCCCAAATTAAATTTTTGAAGTAACATGGCAGATTCCCTCCTGAGCAATTTTGTTCACTTTCAGAATAATCTGAATTAGTGCAATGTTTACATTGAGATGAAATTTGAATGAAACTCATTGTGATTGGTCAAATAAGAAGTCAGAGAAGTGTTTCAGGAAAAGCAGATAGGATATAATGTATAATTTCTTACACAGTAATGCGGGACTGACTAGATCACACCCAATGGAGATATGGGCACAGCTACAAGTATTCTTTCTTATATATATGTGTGTGTGTACATAAGTATATGTATATTTATGCATACATATATTTATGTTTATATATTCTTGTTCTAATATGTAATGGTAGGTATGGAGGGACCAATAAAAAAGATGAAAAGATGCCAGGTAAAAGCTGGATCTGTGCAATAAAGTGCCTGGAAGACAGGAACAAGTAGTGAAAAATGAAGTGAACAGTACAATGAAAACATAGTGGGGGTACCTAGAATGATATAGTAAAGTCAAAGAATGAAAAAGAGGACTTCAGTCTGACCGTTAGGAACATGAGCAAAGTTAACATCAGAGGAAGACAGAATGATTTACTAAAAACAAACCTCAAGGGCAGTCATAAAAAGATGAGGGATTTCATAACTGCATGTAGACTTCTGGGAATAAGTGGATTAACTTTCATAATTATTAAAAAAAATCATGTGAAATCTACAACAGTCATTAATTTGCCCTTAAAGAATTCAGCCTTTTCTCTTTTTGGTTCAAAATTAGGGCTTTACTATTAATTTGTTGTAGGCTGTTATTTTAAGGGATCATTATCAACGTTAAAATAAAAATATATTCTCAAGTGAAGGATTATCATATCACTGGAAAACAGCTTAGGATACTTAATTGAAAAAAAAGAGAGTCTTTACAAGATATCCAGAAGACTGATCTTTTATTTCTGTGAGAGAGAGAATATGAGATTACAGTCTGTTGATTAATTTTTTAACTTCTTCATCTGGCTATCCTCTCTGAAGACCAAGTTTTTGCATAAAAAAGGTGGCAGAGTTTGCGTTTTGATTTTAAGTTTGCTCAAGCACGTGCTATCAGTTAATAACTGAACTTTTCTGCCAGGTTAGCAAATATTTTGTCCATCACTATTTCTAACTTATTCAAAATTTATAATTTTTTGACTAATAGATTTGATTTACTCTCCAGAGTGGATGGAGGAGGAATAGGTCTTTGTAATTTAACAAACTGGTATGATAGAATAAATAAGAACTGTAAAAGACTACTAAATTAAGCACAATGTTTACAAAGAGAAAACAGACCAATTTCAAGCCCCTGGAACTACCCCACTGAGTCCAGTATTATCAGGGCAAATAACTATAGGACAACCCCACTAGACACTGGGGTTTGCTTAGATCGAGCTTACTGAAACATCAAAGCTAAAATGTTCAAAGTAGTGCTACAGCTGCAATGGGTGCCCACAGCTGCCTAAACAAATTGCAACAATTTTTGCGTTTCTGTTTGGTACATATTATTAACTTGAAGTGACAAATCTGACTTTTTAATATATATAAAATAGAAACTATTTTCCTAAACCACAATAATTTCTGAAATTTTAACAAAATAAATCCTGTTCTACTTAGAGAGCAATCCAAATTATTTTGAAGTGTCCTTTGACAATCCTGGAGAGAGAAAGAAAATTCATCTTAAATGCCTGGTCTAATGAGTATTTAATTTATGTGAAGTTGATCAACAGCAAGAGAAAAAATTGAGAAAGGGAGGGAAACTGATTAGAGCACTTACATGGGATGCAGTACATCTGGATTCAAGTGATTATAGTAAAAACCGCAAACAGCCTTCTGACAAGTTTCTGTTTTTTAAAACACAGGAAAGAAGCACAGGTGTTGGCTTCTACCTATTCAAAATAAAGTCTATAAAAACCCTAAAATATTAAAGAAGATTAGCAAGTAGAGGTGAATGTATTGATGGTTAAAGAGCTGGCTGCTGTTGGAACTAGATTAGACCAATAAATTGCTTTATGAATGTATAATTGTAACAGCAACATTTTTGGTCTTTATGAATCTGGCAGTTTAGCAGCTTGACAGTTGGCATTGACACATTAAAATTTATTTTTAAACTTGGGATTGATATACTATGGCTTGTTTTAGGTTTTTATCATTAAGACTTTTAAAATGGTATTTTTAAAGTCTTATTTCAAAAAGTCACATTACTAACTCCTCATATTAGCCATTTCCAGAATATCCAAAACATGTATCTATGAAAGTGGTCATTCATGATTATTTCATAGATGTGTTTTCTGTACTGAAGAATTTTATTAAACAAGGTACAATTATCTACTTTTTCACAAATGAACTACAAAAAAATGCCATTTAATAAAGAATTGAATAAATCATAGAATCACAGAATATCCCAAGTTGGAAGGGACCCATAAGGTTCATCGGGTTCAACTCCCTGATCCTCACAGAACTACCTAAAATTAAACCATATGACTAAGAGCATTGTTCAGCTGCTCCTTGAACTCTGGCAGGCTTGGTGCTGTGACCACTTCCCTGGGGAGCCTGTTCCAGGGACCAACCACCCTCTCAGTGAAGAATCTTTTCCTAATTTCTAATCTGGACTTGCCCTGATGCAGCTTCATTCCATTTCCTTGTGTCCTTCTCCAAGCTAAACAAACCAGGTGATTTTAGCCACTCCTCATAATTTTTGCCTTCGAGACCTTTCACCATCCTGGTCGCCCTCCTCTGGACACACACTAATGGTTTCATGTCCTTCTTATATTGAGGTGCCCAAAACTGCACGCAGTGCTCAAGGTGAGGCCACACCAATGCAGTGTAGAGTGGGACAACCACCTCCCTCAACTAGCTAGCTATGCTGTGCTTGGTGCACCCCAGGACATGGTTAGACCATTTGGCTGGCAAGGCACGCTGTTGACTCATATTCAACTTGCCATTAACCTAAAGCCCCAGATCTCTTTCAGGGGGGCTGCTCTCCAACTTCAATAAATAAAGAACTGTTTCAGTGATATTTTTAATAAGGCATGCTAAATAATGTATGCTTATGGTTCATTTAGAACCCTCTAAAGCTTCAATTTTCTTGGTCTTGATAAATCTTAGTCTTTGTAAGTCTTGATAAGACTTACAAAATGTGACTTGAAATGACAATATGTCATTTGATGACGATTTATAAAATATCATTCACATTTTTAATTGCGTCTATTCTTCTGCTAGTGATAAAGAGGTAAGGAAATTACTATGAATGACATAACAAGAAAAAACTTTATTACTTTGAATTTTGTACTTTAAATCACAGCTATGTTTTTATCAGTTGTGTTAACAATAGTAATGTAGTGAAATGATTTTTCAAATTAGGACCCTTCAGTATAAACCAAAGTTGAATACCCACTTCTGATCATTTAAATTCAGATTCTAAATTAATTTTGAAAGGATAGATGAGTTTTAAATGTTGGGTTGTTTGAGTTTTTTTTGTAATTAAGCAATAAGCCTTTTTCACTAGCATAAACATTTTATTAGTTTTTGTATAAAACAGGCATATAGAATACAAAACATTGCACTAGGGAAGGCATTTGTGTGGGAAGGAGAGGAAAGTCCAGTAAAAATGATTGAATGCTCAGAAGGTATCTAAACTAATTTAAATAAGGAAGTTTTCTACCATACTGTTTCTGTTCTTAGCGCATCCTTGGATATCTGCTTAGCAGGGCTTGCATCTCACTTATAGCAAGATCTCATTTATGCAAAACACGGCTTACCAAAATTGTCAGATTTTTATTTTTATTTTTGGTGAAATGACTCTTTCTAGTTTGAAAAAAAATGTAAAATTTTCATTGACTGCCATGGTCCCTCAGTGATTCTTTTGATTTTTACATACATTAATTTGATGCATGTATTTACCTGTTTTATCTAAGATACACAACTATACAGTATCTATGTTTTTGTCAAGAGGTGCCAGCAAACACGTGTTTGTACGTGTACTTTATATGTTGCATATTCTCTAAATTCAGAGCACTTAATTCCTGACTACTGAGAGATCCAAGTGTTTGTAGCTTTATACTTCAAGTAGTCATTTATGCTGATACAAACAGCACTTTGTGCAGTTGCTTACAACTTGAAAATAACCATGAGTGTTTGGAATTAATTACTTCCGCAATTTGTTAATCACTCAGAGCTTGAATTCATGAGGCCTGAGGCACTATCTGCTGTCAAATTACTCCAACCCCAGTGATGCATTAAGGTTCCTGCGCACTGTTCTAGCTCTCTCAAAAGCATAACATAGAGAAGGCCATCGCCAAGAAGGATGATCAGTCCAAGGAGGCCAACTAGCACTGGGGTCACCTGGTGAAACGCAGCGTATGTCTGGACAGTTCATGTCTTCTACCCACTGAGCAGTGTGGCCACATCCTGCCTGCCTGTGCTCAATCTAAGGCAATTTATTATGTTTTAACATTCAACAGTCTGGTTGCCTTAGCCTGGCTGCCACCTATGATGAAGGAATTCCCCAAGCCACAGGCTCCTGGAATATGGGAAATATGTCAGAGGAAAGATCATTCCGTGCAGGTGCTTTTTGCTGTGGTCTTTCCCTAACACATCCACGTCTGTCAGAGAGAAAATACTGACTCTCTGGTCTGAGTTAGTCTCTGTGGTGTTACCTGATTAATGTTCACTTTCCATTTCTGAGCTAACTTGGTTTCTTGCAAACCTCTTAGAAATGCTGATCTTGAATAGATTAAAAAGCTATACATCCCTCTGGGCAGATATCTGTAGTAGCCTGAGTTCTTTTGGCTTTCGCTGGTAATGCACAGTGTATAAATTTAGATTTTTGCATGTGATTGCCAGAAATAGTCAACTACATAAGCCTTCCTTGTCAGCTGTAAAAGTCAGAGCTTTAGAGCTCAAAGCTTATTCAAGGGCTTGGCAGCAGAAACACTGAGTAGCGTTGTAATTACCACTAGCATGTTACTTAATGTCAGCATAAACACAGTGGGAGATGGTGTCATTAAGAATGTTTTCATAACAAAATTTAACAGCAAGTGGCTAGTACCAGAATCATGTCTGACTTAGGATTTTGCCCATCTTGCCGGTTATTCTGGTTGAGAAAAGCCTGCTTGCTGACTTTCAAGAATATAGGTAGGACCTGTATGCATTATTAACAGGAACTCATACTCTTACATGTTGATTTAAAAAAAAAAATCAACCAAAAATCCCACACAGTTACGACAAAATAGGAAGAAGTAGAAAGCCTGAAAAAAAGAGAGAGTGGAAATCATCAGGTTTTGGTTTTTGATGGTTCATTCAAACTTTGATAGTGATGATGACCACAGTGGAAATCAATAATCAGTTTCTGTACTGAAGTATTGGCACAAGATGTATCAAGTTAATTTGTTTTTCTTTTTTGAGCTAGATGATGATCTGAAATGAAGTGCTTGAAAGCTATACAGTTTAAAAAAAATTGAAAAAAGGGTCATTCTAGATATTATTGGGTAACAAACCTTGATTCTCCTTTCTGATTTATTATAGTTTTACAATAGTTTTTAATTATCGTAATCTTTGCGTGTATTATGCGCCAAGAATTTCAACTCTGATCCTCGGTGTTATCCACAAGTTCTTTAATTTTCACTTCCTTTCCCTTTCCATGCCTCAGAGGCACAATGGCCCTCTCAATATACACTATATAAAAAGCTAGAAATTGAGGGAGGAATCACAGAAATGGCTTGATTTCATCAATAAAAAGAAACCTTTTAGGAGTGTAGATCTATTCAACCCCCAAATCTCCTTCATTTAAAATAGAACACATAAATATCAGGGTCCAGAAAGTAAGATATGAAATTTATTGAAAATACCTGCCCTCCTCTAAGAAATCTGTGTGCCAAGAAATTATGAAACTCAATAAGGCTTTGGTAGCCAAGGTTATGATACATTTCTTTATGTCAAAATTTACTTTGCATATAGAAGAGTAAAGTTAACTACCTCTTCAGCTGTTTTCTCTCCTCTTTTTAGTCGAATTAATGGTTCACAAAATACTTCGATGTTAAAGAATTTATTCTGTTTCTGCCTTTCTCCCAGTTCTTCCTTTTATTTCTGTTCCTTATTAGCTATTTGTCCTCTTTTAATAGTCTCCTTTTTTAATGTTCAACTACACTATTCCTCTTCCTTTGATTCAAATGAATCCTTTTTCCTTCAAATCATCCTTTAAAACTCGCTTTCACTGACAGGCTTTCAACTGTGATTGAGAAGAGCAGCTCTACTCCTACCTTTCTCTGTTGTGTTAATTAGCTATTCAGTTATTATCCTAATTAGACTGTAAGTTCCTTGTGTCATGCACCTTGCCAAGCTATTTGTTTTTAAATCTCCACATGCACTTATAGTATGCAAATAATACCTAATGATAATAGCAGTAAGTAAAGATGATAAAATAGATAAAAATGAAACGCTTCACTTCTGATCATTCACCTATGCAGAAATATTTTAATTACTATTGCTGTAGCTTTCATAGCCACATTGCAACACACCAAAATCCACTTGATGAATTTTTAATTTTTTATGCCAAAGGATGACTTCTTTTTTTTTTGGGGGGGGGGGGGGAGGGTGGGGTGGTTAATGATATGTTTTTATACCCAATACTAATTATAATCAGCACATCTTTGAAGCTTTCAGTGAAATCTTATGGGGCAAGGAAGAGTACAAGAAGCCTGCTAAATGCTTTGGCAACATATAAAACAACATTGCAGGCATAGCAGGAGATTCCTATGCTCTCTATTTTTTGAAATTTGGCTAATAACAATTAAAAAATATATGTTATTAACTGATGATGTGTGAACCTTGGAAGGTCCATCTGGCAACAAATCCATCTGAATTTATTTGCCATCTGTAAGCATCCTGATTCGGAACGAAAAGCTTGAGAATGGCTAGTACGATTTTATTAATGCTTCCTAGTTTAGGACAGCATTTAAATCTATTTTTTTTTTTCTACAGGTTTTTATAGTTAAAAAGAATGAGAGAGATCTTAGAAAATAAATGTTCAATATTTTTTAATCTGTATCACAAAGTGGCTAATTGCATTTCTGTGATTCTCTGCTTGGTTCTTTCTTAGGGTTCTCCTGTGGACAATTTGATAGAACCAAAGTACAGGTTTTCCAAATCAGCTGATACTGTGTTTCTGCTGATCTTATCCTTGTTTGTCTTGGTGCTAAACTGTCACCAACAAGGAAAAGAAGTCAAAAAACCCAAACCAAAAATATCTGGAGCTTAAATGCCAGAAAATGTTCTATTTTGTTCAACTGGATAGTATTTTATTTCTCTGTGTGCATATATTTGTGGATACTCTATGCACAGAAGGGAATAGCTAGTCTTGCTATGGCAGGAACAAGGATGATGCTTCACTTGTTTAAAGCACACCTCCATTAGTAATTGATATTCTGTTCATCAGCTGAAGGAGCTTGTGGAGGGACACTACGTGGGACAAGTGGAACTATTTCAAGTCCTCACTTTCCTTCTGAGTATGAAAATAATGCTGATTGCACCTGGACCATATTGGCTGAACCAGGAGATACCATTGCTTTGGTCTTTACTGACTTCCAGTTAGAGGAAGGATATGACTTCTTAGAGATCAGTGGAACAGAAGCACCATCAATATGGTAAGTCAGAGATCTTGTAAAGATCTCACTTTCTGTTTTTCTTTGTTGGTGCGTATTTTGAAAATATACTAAAGGTAATTTAAGATATTTAAGATATTTTCTACCTGTTAGTAATAACCATTTTGTTATGCATTTTCCTTTGGTCCATTTCACCCTCCAGAACTGAAAAAAAAAATATAGTTTGCTTCTGCTTCCTTCCAAACTTGATCCTTCGTCTTATTTTTCTCCATCTTCAAGAGTTATATTTCTAAGGTATCTTAGCAGTGAGTGTTTATTGTTGTTAAATATTTGAACTTGGTATGAGAACATTTTCTGATGTTATGTCTTGAATGGCTTATCATGATATTGTACTCTAACAATGAAAGCAGCGAGCAAAATTCAGCCTCGCAGTAAAACAGGAATATATAGAGAGCAAATAGATGCCACGTTATTCTAAACAGGCTATAATTCAGTCTTACTACTTGTACTTATGTATGCATATATTATTGTCTTATGTTGGCTGATGTTAAAACTGTTTACTTAGCAATATTAGGGCTTAGTAATTATAATACTAAATCTACATTCTCTGTACAAAGTAAAAGATGATAGTTCTGTCTATGGGAATGGATTAAATTGCAGAACAGTTTGTGTTAGGATTTCTCTGCATGCTACATATGCAGGCTTTTAATTTTTTTAAACGCGGAGAATGTCTTGTGCTTGACATATGCACCATTGCTATAAAATGTAGCCTAGAAAAAAAAATACAGATCTGCTGCTCACAGATGAGTGACAGTTATTATCTTCAGAATGCCTTTCTGGAGATCTGAAACAATCTCGCTAGTATTTTAATGTCATGACAGGATAGGCAGTGCACTATATTAATAATTGTGAAGTTCTAGGTAGCATCTGATCTGTTGAAAAACTCTATCAAATAAAAATGTGTGGCAACCACGCTTGGTAAGTATGTAAAAACTCTGTTATGAAGATACTTCTGGATCTATATCACAAAATTACCCTCTCACATTTTCACACAACCAAAAGCTGTGTAACGTCAGTCAGCGAAGCAGCTTTTTTGTATCAAATTAATGTACTCATGTCTGACTGTCTGAAGTACAATATGCGAATACCCCATTTTCCTCTCTCTCATGCACAGACATGCATGACAGTCATCAATGCCAATGTTTTCTTATTGAGGATTCTAAAGACCAGAAGCTGAAATCTTGAAGGGGAAGGGCTAATGGAATCTTGCTGCAGAACATAAAAATCTGTCCATTTAATTTTGTGTATGAGGCTCTAGTAGACACCTAACAACATACTTGCAACTTTGTTGCAAGTAATTAATCTGTTACTGAATGTGAAAGTGCAAATATAGGAATAACTTTACATTTACAGGCAGTCATATTTATATATCCATTCCTCAGAAGATTTCTAATAACAGATGATGTACAAGAATATGAGCAGAAAGCAATGGAAACATATTGTGCATTGATGTCTCATGGTATTGATCAGCATTACATTGGAAATTGGAGATATCATAAGAATCTTATTTCTCCTAGAATTCAATCTAAACATTTTTCTCGTTTTCACTGATATTTGTTTTTTTGGGTTGGAGATATATATATTTTTTTTTTTGTAGTGCAAAACTCTGATCACTAAAAGCTAAGGATTTATCATATGTTCTTGGGATCATTGATAAAAGTTTAGAGAAGCTATGGGAAGTTGTATAAAAAATGTTTAAAGGATTATTGGATAATTTGGAATGAAGCTACACATTCAGCTATATTTAAGCCAGAACTGTTACCATAGCGACATTAGAGCCATGCTAAATGTAGTGCATGCTGTAATCTGCTAAAATCAGCTGTGTATTTAAATGTGAAGTTGTTCCATACTTAAAACTAATGATCTAGAGGTGTATCATCTTAAAATGTGTCTTTTTTTTTACTTGCTCCTTTTTATTGTATCTGGCATTATGTCAACAGCTTTACACAGTAATTCGCTGTTAGAACACACATATTCCATTAGCACGATCTGCTAATTAATATTCTTTTTTCATTTAAAGGAATATTTGCTGTAAAATAAGGCAAATATTTTCCTAGCGAAAATCATAGAAAGACAGATATACAAGCACTGAAAAAACTAGAAAAAAGAGTGAGAATAGAGAAAATGCCATCATAGTGATGATTCTTTAGTGATTTTAGTGTATGGTGCAATAGGTCTGGATTACCCTCTCCAGACATATCAACAAGGTTAGAAGCAGTTCCAGCATGATTACAGTAAAAACTGGATGGACTTTTTTCAAGTAAAACAATGGAAATGCTAGAACAAGTAGAGTCTAAATGCTGAGGAAAAATAATCTGATATATCCATAAAATATGTATAGAAAAGATACTGTATTGTAGTAATTATATTGATTATATTATAAGCCTTACGTTTATTACATAATAACAATACTAATTATATTGTATTACTTATATGCTTCACATTTCTAAACCTTCTTTAAGATGTTCAGTTAATTTCCATGTTATACAGATGATTGTTGGTTTGTTTTCCCATGCATTGAAAAGGAAGAAGAGATTTGTTGACCTTTACTTATTCTTAAAAGATTATTTGAAAATCATTCATACAGTCCATCCTAATGGAATTAGTTTAGAAAAGATTCAATTGACTACCTCACTATTTATTTTATGTCCTTGATACAATGAGAGTGTCCAAATCTATTCAAATTTGGGTTTGTGGGTTTTGGGTTTTTTTTCCCTATTTAAAGAACAGTTATATAGCTCTGGATCTTGAGTGGATGTGCACATATAGATGACCACATTTTTAATCTTGCTTTGAATCAATATAAGTGCCAGCAGGCTTAAGAAGATGAACATCAGTGTTTGCAAAATGAATGCGAAGCAGGTAGAACAGGCTTTTTAATCTGTGGAGGAACTAAAAGTATTATTAGACTGTAGATGAAAGAAACCTTTTTGATTTTGAATCACTTGCTTAATTTGCTATTACAGAAAGGAGTTTTAGATTTAAAACATGTTTATCTTGAGTTGGTAAGCTCTTGCTCACAATGCCAAGAACAGTACTTCTGGAAGTGTAACAGAAAGACTGCCTCTTTGCTATGTCTGCAGTCCATCTCCACATCCACCGAACGGCTACATTTTTTAAGTCTGAAGGGCTCCTCCGTTGTTAATTATTAGAACTAAAAAAAAAAAAAAAAAGGGTTTTTTTGCATAATTTCTGAATGTTAAATATGTTTTTAAATAATTCCAAACATGTCCCTTTAGACTTCAGCTTAAGTCATATGATACTTAAATCAAAGTTGGATCTAGAGATAGTGTTAAGAAGTATCTTAAAATGCCAGGCTGAATGAACATGGATTTGAAGTAAAATCAGGAATATATCACTTGGGAAAAGCGTCCTTTTTAAAATCTCTTAATGCGTCTTCCCCAAGACTTGTCCCTGCGATTGAGGTGTTTTTTGTTGTGTTTTTTTTTGTTTGTTTGTTTGTTTTGTTTTGTTTTGTTTTTATTTGGACTGAGTATTTTATTGTTTGCAGGTTAGATAGAGCTAGGCAATTCACATGGGCATAGAGAGGCCTAACTCAGAATTTTTCATGTAAACATGGCTTTGCCATGATTTTTGGAAGATTAAAACTTTATTTGACAAAAAAATTACTTTAGACTATTACAGTATGTGTGAAAGGTGATTAGGATGCTAAGAATAATTCTGCAATTATTATTTTTTAACTTGGAATCTTAATATTGAGCATACTTTGTTCTAAAATTTATTTTTTCCTCTTTTCCTTACAGTACTAATGTTATCTTACTCTGCTTCCATTTAAACCTAAAATTATTATCCTTCAAATTTTTGTCAGTGTTTGCCAATACAAGAGAATGAACTACAGTTCATACTTTTTAGTCCAAATTAATTTCCTAATACTATTTAAAAATACCTTTAAGATCATTCTGACTTCCTTATAAATCACCTCAATATCCTAGTGAAAGGCCATAAAAATGTATGTGGATATGAGAGTGATTTGGAAGCAGCAATAATAAATTACTATAGTCCTGGCATACAATTTGACATAAGTACCTGGAGTCATCTGAAATTCACTTCTTATTTCTGTGTTAATGAATAACTCTTATAACAGCTAGGTCATAATACTAATTTGTGTTTCTTAGGTAAATACACTAGTCCAAGCACTTAGATATAATTCAAAACAGTAGTATTTCAATCTGCATGTTTCCTGTCCTATTTATAGAGATCTTTCTTAATCTTACCACCCTCATTCTGAGAGGTTTATAGCAAAGTAACGCATGAGATTATGGAGTGGTCTAAATCACCTTTTTGATAGACACCTAAAGCAGTAGATCCATACATATGAGCTGAATATTTAGCTCAGAATTACATAATTATACAGCTAAAGAGCACCATCTGTTGGTTTACTGTGAAAAGATATATTGCTTGTGGATGCACCTTCAATAAGGTGGTTGTTATACACCAAGAAGGGATCATGACATGTCTTTGGCAACATAAGGTTCTATTTTCTTTTCCTTCTCCATCAGACGCGAAATGATGTGCCGTGGCCATGCAGTGAGAGGAAAGCAGTTAGATTCCAGCTTTTTCATTTGAAAACACTATTAAAAGTTTTAGTAATTTATTTGTAGTTTCTTATTTTAGCCTCTTTAGAGTCCTGCTGACAGTCATCTTTTTCTGTCACCTGTGAAACTCTGCAATGCTGTATGTTTGTTTTGGAGGTGCTGGTAAAGGGTTCTCTTGCTGTCTGCTAGTTTTCGGAAGCTCTTACCTTTCTCTAGGTTTTAAGTAGATTTCCCCTTTTACCTGTTTTAGTTAGGAAACTGGGTCCAATAAGTATAAGCTTCTGTACTTCATAACCTGTCCATCTCACCTGCAATGAACCATGTTTCATTTTTTTTTTCAGGAAAAGAAGCTGCATAGTTACCCTCAATTTTTTTCTATTGACTTCCATGTTGTAAAGTTTCCAGTTACTGTATAAAAATCCCATACTCTATCACATTTTAAAATCAGCATTAATGCTGTTTAGCACTTGAAAAGTATCTTATCAGATATTTATAGCAACACCAAAACTTTTTAAATTGACTTACCATACAACACCATACAACTCCAAACCCCCAAGATACATTGGAAGGACAAAGATAATTTTAAGGTGAGTGAGGAAGGTAGAATGTGTGTCTGTATGAAGAGCTTTGTAAGACTGAAAAATACAGTGATCATGACAGAATATTAGATATTTTCAATTAATATTGTTTATTTGCCTAATTAGAATTAAAGTTTTGTTCTTGAAATATTTTTTGCTAACTGATTTGTTCCATACAACATTTGTTCAGACTCTTGCTACAGCACACATCATCATTAGGCATTCACATATTGCAAACTGAGTAAATGATAGAAGAATCCCTAAAATAGGTAATAGGGTACATCCCGTGTCTCTGTTAAAGACTCAGTGGACTATATCTTTTCGCCAGCTTCTGAGTCCTGTCGGTTGCTGCCTTTGCTGCTGATGCTTGTTTCTCCGGATCTCTCCTAGCCATTTTCTTTTGACAGCACCCATGCTCCCACTGCTTCCTTCCCTTCCCCTCCCACCAACATTTCCAGTTTCTGCATCCTCCCTCAGCCACTGAAATGTGGTTAAACTTATCCCAAATAAACATTGACACATTGTAGTTGATCTTCTTGTCCTTTTCTCTTGCTTTCTAGTACAGTAAGGTTTGAAAAATATACCCCCAGACCAAAAAAAACGGTCAAACACGTGATATAGCCATAGTCAAAATGGTGTATAAAAAGTTTGCAAACACCATGTTGAACTTGAATGCCTGTGGAATTCTGTAATCTTGGACTGAATGTGTCGCTGGTCTCAGTGTTGTTTAAATGTAGTCTCAGAAAAGATTATCCGACTCACAGATTAGGGAATTTGGAAAGAAAATAGGCACAGTGTTTTACATAGGACGTAGCTGTGTATACTAAACATGTCATACAGACAACTGGTATACTCTAGTTCTTAAAGTATTGCTTTCCAGAGTCTTTTAAAATTCCCTGAGTGGGAAATATCATATTTCAATTCACTATCTGTACCTAGTTCTTTGGCATAGCAGTTGCTATACCCAAACACATGCAGTTGAACAGCTTCTTCACTCTTACAGTTTTCCCATAATAAGGATTAATAAGCTGATCTCATCAGTTATGTATCTTGTACTTTGCTATATTTATCAAAATCATCATGTTCCAAAATGGAATTTCTGCAGGCATTCAGATGCCTGCTTGAAAAAAATGAATTATCCACAATGGTAAGTAAGTTGTCATCAGACTTGGGAAAATACAATGAACACTGCTCAGTGTACCTTTGGGGTCCATGGAAAGAAAAAAGACAACATAGATGGGAGACGTAGTGAACAGTCCCTCCCCCTAACATTTCTATTGGAGGAAAGACGAAACGTGACTACTACTGATACAAAAGCAAAGCTACAAATAAATTGTTATTTTAAGACAGGGTTACATTTCTTTCGCCCATCATAGACATTGCCTTCCTTTTCCTTTCAGCATTGTCAGCATCGTTTTTCCTTTTTTTTAATTTTTTATTTAAAAAAAAAATGTTTCAATACAGGAGAATATGTGTGAATTTTTTTGTTTGTTTCATTATTTAAGTGTATATTAAATAATATATCATATATTATGTAAGCAGATGAACTCTGCTGGTCGCAATGAGGCACCCTCAGATTCTGGTTGCCAAAATAACCACAATGAAGAAAAGAACAAAGAGTACAAGTAGTGGTTTCAAAAATAAGCTGAAATGTAACATCTGAATTTGTATGTGATCTCTGAATTGCTGGCATGACACTGGAAGAAAGGGCATGATGGAGGGAATAAGGGCTTTGGGTTGGGGAGTTGGGAGACAAGAATGAATCTAACATGAGAAGAATTTTGTTTGGGTAGGTTGGGGGATAGTATGACAGATTTTAAAGCATTGGTAAGGTTTTGGAAACAGTTTTAGGCTGTGTTGAAGGGGCTGGGAAATGGGAACTTCAGAGTAGCAATGGGGGAGTTTGGTGCTGTAGGTCAGAAGAGCCTTTGCAGAGTGATGTCCCAAGTGAGCCCGGGAAGTGTACTGGAGTCAGCCCTCCCACTGGCACAGAGTGAACAAAAACATCCTAAGGGCACAGAAATACCCGCCTCACCAGTGTTATTGCTTTGATACAGCAGGCATACCCACTCTCCTTTCCTTTTCCCTGTAAGCAGGACTGTTTTGATAGATTTACCTTTGCTTGTAGGACAGTGATGGAGCCTGGCCTGCCCTCTTCATTCCTAGTAAATACGCGGTAGCTGTTATCAGTGTCCTATGGTCTTTACCCAGGTACTGGCCCATATAACGATGGCAAGTGCTGAAATATGTATGTAATTCTTCTGAGCGCTTCAGGTAGAAATGTAACAAAACACTCTCCCATTCTTCTTTTTAGACCACAGTTTTCTTTTGGATTATATGTTAATTTCGTGTTCAGAGACTGAGGTAATGGAAATAACCTGATTTAAAAAAAATGAAATTGGTAGAGTCCTGATGCAAAGCCAAACCTATTTAAGGTTCAGTTAATAAATATGTTTAGTTTATGGTAACATCTTACATAGAAATCTTGCAGAAGTTCTTAGGCTTGTATTTAAAGAAAGCATATCTGAATTGCATCGCTTATCTTTTGTAGTATCTTCATGCTAAATAATATTATATATAATATACGTAAATTATATTATTAATTAATTATTATTAATTATATATATTATGATATATACATAATATCATATTAGTAACTGTATGCATAAAAGTGCGTGGAAGCTCTTGCAAAGATTTTGACCCTAAAATAAATAGGATGGTAAATGCACTTCATGCTAGTGGTAGTGACTATAATATAATCTCGTCTGTGTTAGCTGTAAAGACACAGGGACCACTTAGCTGTTAACACCAGCATGTGAACAGTGTATGAAGTGAGAAATACAGAAGCAGTAAATTGATGCTTAATTCACAGAACACTATTGCTTTCTTTGCACCTATTAATTTACAGCCTACTGCGCTGAAGAGGTATAAAGGCTTAATTCATACCACATCACAAACTGACAGGAACATAAGAGTGAGAGAACTCACTTAAGGAAGCACTGTGACCTACAGTATAATTTTCCGCCACATTTAAAATAACATGAGAAGCTTAGATTTTTAAAATTAAGTATGTGAACAAGGTTTAAATACATTAAGAGAGAGCTTGGTTTACTTAAAATACCACTGGCATTACTATCTTTCTAAACAGACTGTTTAACCCTTCTACCAGGTCTGTTGCATTGTTCTAGACTATCTATACCATTAACCTTGTTTTCTCACAAAATCCTTGACGTTAGATTCAGAAAAATATGTTCTAATGATGAAACAGTTCATACCAGTGTACTCAGTGTTAGAAGCATTTCTTAGAGATATTTATGAATCACCACCTTTCTTGCTTATACACAGTACCTATCCATTGCAGTAAGCCTCAAGTGTAGCTTCCTAGTAAGACAAAACCTGCAGATATTTTAAGTTTTGGAACTTTAGGTTAAAACCCACCTCCCCTCCCTTTTGACTTATAGCTCTACCAATGATTCTAGGTTTGCATGCAATAATCACAGTATTTCTGAAAAAAATGCCTCTACTCCCAGATTTTTCCACAAAAAAAGAATTAAAAATCTGGAATTCAACCTGGAGTCGACTAATATATATATCTGTGGATGACTGTGTTACCATGTGAGAAAGAAAAAGATTAATGAAGAAAATCTTGCTGAGAACATGTGTGTG
This sequence comes from Pluvialis apricaria, assembly GCA_017639485.1. Taxonomy (NCBI): domain Eukaryota; kingdom Metazoa; phylum Chordata; class Aves; order Charadriiformes; family Charadriidae; genus Pluvialis; species Pluvialis apricaria. Next base: position 104,980,976 of record CM030009.1, read on the forward strand.
CATGCAAATATGAAGAGAAGTTAAAAAATTGAAGAAGTAATATGATTCTGTTTATCTGGGCAAATCACAATTTACAGACATCAGTATTGGGAATATTAGATCAGTCTGGAAAACAGAAAGACAATTACTCCCTGGAGCTTAAGCCAAGTACTAATTTTGTCGCTGGTACCTAGTTTAGGAATAACATCAGAAAAAAAAACCCAATCATGGTGTATCAAAGCTATATTGGCACAAGTAATGGCCTCTTTTCCCATTAGGATCAGTGAGGATGAAGGATGGTAAATTACCAAACTGGTCTTTTGTAATGTACTGTGGTTTTCTATGTTAAACTTAAAATATATTAGAATTGTAATACTAGCTATTGCCATTTTCTTAAAGACACAGTAGGATTTTTTTTAATACATCTTGATTTTTTTAATACATCTTGATTTTTTTAAACATATGTTTTCAAATACCCAAGTGTATGAAGACCTGCTTGGTAGGAATTAACATAATTGAGTACATTTATACTTTCCAGCAAGTTAAACAGCAAATAAAATAATGTCATCAATTAATCATTATATTTTAAAAGAAAGATAGAATTTTAGGATGTAAGAATCAAGTATGAATATAAGTTGGTTTTATTTTTTCCTGGATATACTGAAAACTACTAATACAAGGCACATAACAACTAAGACATTTATTAGTAGGTTGTTGGGTTTTTTTCCAACAAGTTATACAGAAGTGGACATACTCCCCCAGAAAAGTCTTCCTGAATCTCCACTGCAAGTTTTTTTGGCCAACTATCCTTTTTATTTTGTGTTTGTGGTTCTTCTGCTAAGACCACTGCTGTAATCTACATTAGTGCAGAGTAAACCAGTCAATGAACTGTTCTTACAGTTAATAAATACCTTGGCCCCAGTATCTCTGTTTAGTTAGCACACAGAATGCATCGATTACTTCCTTGACTCTAAAAGAATGTTAAATTGAATTTAAATAACATGTTTATTGATGGCTACTCTTTTTTTTAACGTCTGCACAGTAGGCTAGTGATTGGACTTAATGGGTTTTCTGCAGAGGTCTGCACTTAGAAGAGACTGTGCTGTTCTGTATCTCTAATGTTTTAAAGCAATAGTAAACATCATATAAAGTTTAGATATGATGTGTGACAGTGGCTGAGATATTGTTTCTGGTTTTCCTATCTCCCAGTTAGGCAAGGGAGAGGACAACCAGCAGGGAAGGGAATTTGCTGTGGAAAAAAGAAAACACAAGGATTTTGACGGTTAGACAGGTTAGCCAAGCTTGTAGCAGCACCACAGTGATGAGTATGGATTTCAAACGTAAAAAAATCTAAAATAAAATTAAAAACAGAAGTACTAGCAACTACTTTTTATATATTGGAAGTTTTGTAGCTGATGAATATATTAACTAAAAAACTATTCAGTATGCTAATAAGATTGGTAAATAATTGCATCTCACTTTTAGTGAAACAGATAGGAGGGGCAGAAGAGAGATGCAAGTTTTCCCCGTGAGAAAGTGAGAACTTATATTAGGACAACTGTTATTTCTTTAAAATTATGTGACCCAAGTATTAAAATCTATTGATTAGAAACTATACAGTGAAATATGATGAGAATATCTGACTAATATAACAGTATTCTGTAATTTTAAATTTATACAAAATCCCATCTAGGGATGTGTGATCACCTGCATTTGAAGGAGACCAAGCATATTGTTTTATTTTGTATTCAGAGCTTTTGGAAATTATAGATAAGGTATTGAAAGAAAAGCTCAATTCCAGATATTATGCTATATCAAAACAAAATCCACACTTTTTTTTGAATGTATTCATTCTTGCACACCTATTTTGAAATTAGAACAGCAAGACCAAATTCCCAAAAAACATGTAGGAATTAGCATGTAAATTAGTTTAAGTAACTTCAAATGAGGTTTATAAAGTGTGTATTTAGTTAAGTTGTCACAATAATCTCCAGTTGTCTTTTTTAGCTGACTGAAGTGAGGGCAGTTTAGTTTACAATACACATTGAAACAGGAGTAGGATATATTCTAGCAGAGCATATATGCAGATTTACTGGAGTGTCATTTGTCATATTTCTGTGTACCTAAAAATATCATTAATATTACAAAGTTGAGCACTCAAGAATAAAGAATGCCAGCTTTAGTTTGACCCACTTGTACATAAAAGTTGACATAGCTTTTTAATTATTCCATCAAATGCTCTTATTTCTCACTGTGCTCTGAGACTGAATTACTGTTGTGTGTTTAAAGAGACTCTAGTCAGTAGGACTGCTGCTACATATGTTGAAATGAGAAGTTTTGTGCATTAGCCACGGTATTAAAGGCAAAGAAAGGAATGATTAAAACAAACAGAGTACCTCTTTAAAAACTGGGTCTTATATGTGCTTGATTCACAGGGTTGCTATGTCATGGTAACAAGTACCTTCAGACAAAGTTTGAGCGAGTTCTTGTTAACATTGTAGTCCTCATTTCTTGTATAGCTGGGTTCAGCTCCTTTAGGTCTTCTTTCAACTGCAACTATAGCCCATGGGAGCTTGGACTGAGAAAATGGAATACCAGGTACTCAAGAATGACTTTTTTTTTTCTCTTGGGGCTGACTATTGTATCAAATTAACATTCTTCTGGTGCTGTTATTGGGGGAAAAAAAATATTTACAATATCAATGCCAAAGAGTATGTTCCATGTCAGGAAAATAAACATTTTAAAGTTTTATGTTTATCTTTCCTATGCCGTAAGAAAAAATAGTAGTAGTAGTAGTAATAGTCTAACAGTAAATCTTCCAACATTGTGCAAGCATAAACAAAAAGATGATTTGAGGTTCAGCCATATTGTAAGAGAGCACATTTAAAGACAGAGAAAATCTTTTACTTTTTCTTCATTCATTATTTATGGACCCTTTTTAATTAGTTTCATTCTTGTTTAACCAGATGAATTAATCTTTTTTTTTTAAAGAAGTGAATTAATTTGAATAATTATTATTTAAAAACCCACCACTTTGCAACTTGAATATTCTTCTACTTGTTGTACCATAGGAATTGCTCAAAACTCTTCCTCCTGTAAATCATGCAATGTTAGCAATTCCTACAGGAGACTGAGGGCTGCATCTCAGTTTCACAGACTGAAAACAATGCTTGGATATACCATTTAAAACCATAAACATCCCTATTTACTCATCTTCACTCTCTGGGGGAAAAAAAATAATTCTTGTTTTATGTACCTTGAAAATATAGTCATTTTTGATAGAGCAGAGTATAGAGTTCCAGTTTGATAAATAAAATAAAATATATAACTGACAACAGTTTTCCTATGGAAGCTTCTAAAAATTTAGATATATTTTTAGAAAAAATAAAAGATGAAAGCATTAAAAATCACCATTAGCCAGCCTGTATCTTAGAATTATTTAAAGGATGCTAAAATGTTCTTTTGATACTATCTCCTTGAAGATGTTAGGACAAGTGCTACCTACTACTGTGATGTCATTCCCAATATTCCTATTTATTGCTCTTTTATTGAGCCATAGTAGATACTGTCCTGGTTTGAGGTAAAACAACCAATTTTCTTTTCAGTAGTTTTGCTGTTCAGTTAAGTCTCTTTTAACTAACTGCACTCTCTGAAATTAACGACATGCTTTAAACTGGAAGAGGGTAGATTTACATTAGATATTAGGAAGAAATTTTTCACTCTGAGGGTGGTGAGGCACTGGAACAGGTTGCCCAGGGAAGCTGTGGAAGCTCCATCCCTGGAGGTGTTCAAGGCCAGGCCAGATGGGGCCTTGGGCAACCTGATGTAGTGGGAAGTGTTCCTGCCTACGGCAGAGGGAGTTGGAACTAGATGATCTTCAAGGTTGCTTCCAACCTAAACCGTTCTATGATTCTATGATGTTATGATTCTATGGTTTTAAGACTTAAGGAAGGTCTTATAAAAATATACTGAGAAGAAAGAGGAAGGAACAGTAAAGAACTTCTTGTGTAGATCATGTGCAGCCCATGTATGAAGTGGATATAAGAAACTGACTTCCAAATAAGGGCTTTATGGATTCTAACATACATATGCAGTGAAGTTCATTTCAATCCAATTATGTGTTTATATCATGAATTAGCTTAATGATAGACTGACACATTGAAAACTGAGGCCAGGAATTCAACTGGTATGAAAATTGCTTGTCCTCATAACCTCAGAAGTGATAGCAGAGGAGGAGGATACTTGAGCCATACATGTGAATCTCTATGACATGGTTCTCGGTACAGGATTGCGATGAACAGACCTTTGTTAAGTGGATTGAAGAGGTTTACATAAAACAGCATTCAACCAAAACTAGAACACTAGAGACAGACTATTCACAGGTTTAAAAGGATGTTTGAACACTAGATAGGTAATTAAAAAAGAATGAAAAGATTATTCAAGAACGGATGCTTCTCTCATCAGAAAGTAGATTCAGAGGTAAAGGTTTAGAGCATATAAATACATCCACATGGAGAAAATACTGGATCATACCTACCTAAACTAACAAAGGAAGGTATTATTAAGACAAAGGACCAGAATCTGTTACCACAGTTGAAAGAAGGAATGGCTTTATTAAGTGTTTTAGCAAATTTCCAAGTTGACGTTGAATTCTCCATCTCCTCATTCCTTCAAACTGAGATTGAACGCCTGACTTTGATTTGTGCTATAATCAGGTTTATATTATTATGTACAGCCCAGGGGTAACAACAGGATTTCTAGTTTTAGGATATGAAACCTAGATCTAACAACTGACTATATGAAAAGACTTCATTCTACCAGTTCTTTTTCTGTCTTCATTGGTGTGGAAAAAAACTTCGAAGTATCAAATCTTGTATTTAGCACTGAAGGTGTGGGATTCCAGAATTTGGCACTATTTAGTAGGAGAGTTTCAACTCTTCTGCAGAGGGCAACTATCAAGAGAAATCTTGGTTTCTTAGAAACTGATGTACAGGTTTTCCCAATAAATATTTAGAATTCACACACTGCCCCCTGGGTAGCAATATGGTAATAGAAAACATGGGTAGTGTGTTTGCTTCAGCTGCTGTGTTTGAAAGCAATCCACTGCAATCCCATTGGGCTAGATGAAGCTCTTAAAAATGTTAATTTTTCTGTGTACAGTAAGTAGCAGTAAAGCCCTGCAAATCTACATGGACTTGAGAGCTGAATTAATAAGTTCTATTTATATTTGGGATTTATCCACATTTTAAATGGTTCTGTACTGGGAGAATCTCAAGTCATTGTCAAATTTTAGATACTAATCACTGGGTTTACAACAAAAGAGAATCTATCTGTTCAAAAAAATTTAGGAATTTTAATATGTTTCTCAGAAGACTGAAAAGAAAGATTACTTGTTTGATATGAACATGTTTTAAAGAGCTTGCACCTCCTGTTTGTTCCTGTTTGTTTCAGAAACTTATTTCTCAGGAATGGTAACAGCTTCCTGTTTGTTCAGTGTAAAGTAGATAGAACAGGAGCATTTTTCCATTATTTATAAGTCTTTATACAGCTGATTTGCACTTTTTGTCTTGAGCTTTTCTTAGTAAGAACCTGGTATATGAAGCATAACATCCATTGATACAAACACGGGCAAGTTTTTTCCTCTCATTATTCTAGAATTATGACTGATTTTATTAACAAACAAAGCCACCTGTACTTATCTCTGATGCAAAACTGATGTACACTTTTAAGATATCATGATCTGATAAATTCAGGCAAAAGATATGAAATTTATAATTGGAAACAAGACATTTCCATTCTAATAATCAACTGTGACCTGTGTAAAATAAACTATAAAAATTCTCCATCTGAAGAAGAGCATATTTTTCAGAAAAAAAAGTTACATCTATCCCTGATTTAGTGTTCTCCAGTCCTTTAGAGCCTTTTGTAATCTGTTCCAATGGTTAATTATCCTTATTCTTAAAATCAAGCATCTTATTTTCAAGCTTGCATATGGGTAGCTTCAGGTACCAGCCATAATGTGCTGTTCTGTCTTTGTCTAGAACACTGAAGAGCTGTTACCAGACTGCAATGCCCAGTAAGTGCTTACAAACTGTTACCAAGTAATCCCACAACTTCCTTTTTGGTAATATAAACTGATCAAAATTTTTCATATCTGATTTTTTAATTTATTTTTTTCCCAAATCCTCTGCAAATTGCGTTATCTTCTTGGTTACAAACTAAAATTGTGAAATAGGAAAGAGCATTACAGTAGTACATCTTTGCTTGTTACTTCCTTACCACCATAACACAAGCTTATGTTAAGTAGGTTACCCATTGGTCCCCATGTCACTTGGTGCAGTGTTTGGTTTTGTTTGTTTGTTTTGTGGTGTAGACATGTCCTGGGAAATAGCTAAAGAATATTTTTTGGATGGAAACCAATTAATGTAAAATCGAGAAGCATAGATACAGTATGAGTTTGTGTTTTTTATAAGTTTATCCAGTTACAGCTGGCTAATCTTCCCTCCTGCCAACCCAGAGCACTCAGTGCCACAATGTCTCTTATGATCAGACTGTCAGGAATTCTAACAAAAACAACAGAGGGGCTGTGTCCAATGAATCTTATGAAAACTAGTCCCCTTTGAGACAGGTAGCAGAGGCCTCCAGTCAGCTGAAGCAAAGGAATGCTACACCTTGGGATACACTTTTGTAGACCACCCTTTTTGAAAGGTACTTTCATAAGAACCAAGAGCAAATGCCTCTTTTTTGCCTTTCTGGGATGAATTTTTACATTTTTGTTCTGGGAGTCTTAGCATTTACAATTATAAAGCAAGTCCATAGAATCATAGAGTCATAGATTAATTTGGGTTGGAAGGGACCTTTAAAAGTCATGTAGTCCAACCCCCCTGCAATGAGCAGGGACACCTTCAACTAGATCAGGTTGCTCGGAGCCCCCTCCCACCGGACCTTGAACGTTTCCAAGGATGGGAAACATCCCTAGAAACATAGATGCCCATCTACCACCTCTCTGGGCAACCTGTTCCGTTTCCAGTGTTTTGTCACCCTCATTGTGAAAAATGTCTTCCTTCTATCTAGTCTAAATCTTCCCTCTTTTAGTTTAAAACCATTACCCCTCTTCCTATCACAACAGACCCTGCTCAAAAGTCTGTTCCCATCTTTCTTATAAGATCCCTTTAAGTACAGAAAGGCCACAATAATGTCTCCCCAGACCCTTCCCTTCTCCAGGCTGACCAACCCCAACTCTCTCAACCTGTCCTCACAGGAGAGGTGTTCCAGCCTTCTGATCATTTTTGTGGCCCTCCTCTGGACTCGCTCCAGCAGCTCCATATCTGTCCTGTGCTGAGGGCTCCAGAGCTGGAGGCAGTACTCCAGGAGGGGTCTCACCAGAGTGGAGTAGAGGGGCAGAATCACCTCCCTCGACCTGCTGGCCACGCTTCTTTTGATGCAGCCCAGGGTAAGACTGGCCTTCTGGGCAGTCCAGCTGTTCTTCAGGGGATTTAAAGAGCCTGGGAGTACTAAGAAACGAAGGTAGATAGATCAAGAGCAGAACCTTGCAGAATCCACACAGAAAACTCAAGAACTTTTCCCAGAACATGCTTTTGTAGCAAATAGAGAGGCAGAAAGTACACAAGGCCATGGAGTTTCCTGGCCTCAGTGTTAAACAAAGGCAGTCTGTCCTCAATGAGCTTTCCCCGAGACATTCGAGATTAGTGGGAATTTGTCTAATTTTGTGGCTGAGAGGCAGTTCAAAGGCAGTTTTGGGGAACGCAGATGAAAAACAGCACCATACCACTCATGGCATGTGGTCTAAAATTTGTTTACTGAGTAGGTTGGGTACATATCTATCTATTTATCTATCTGGACGTACACACACAAACACATATATATAGATGGGTGGATAGTGATTTCTGTTCTATCTCACACACACACACACACACAGAGCCTCTCCATTCTCACACCAGCCAGTTCATACATCAGGTCTGCTGGACCCAGAAGAACGGGATCCTCGCACCAGCTGGTTGCCTCGTCAGGTCTGCTGGTGGCTTGGCTTCTCTGTGTTCCACCTTGTGCTGAGTTTTCTACACCTTGTATTTAATGTCTGTGTATATTCCCCCGAGGGTCTATTTTTTTAACATTTTATATCTTTCTACATTACATCACTGGCATAAGATGCTGATGGCCTCAGCCCCAGACTAATTTCTGAACAACCAAAACTGACCTTCTGTATGTGGCTTGAATATAGATGACAGCATTAATTTCTGACAACACTTGGTGGATCCAGAGGAACATGTTTTGCTTTGGAAACACTCAGCTGTGGAGGTGCAGCAATAACATAGTAATTCCTTGCCTATAACAAGAGGTTGATGGCCTTGTGCATAACACAGGGTTGTTTCTTCACTAAGGTAACTTGCTGCACAGGGATAGTCATATTCAAAGCACTTAGGTTTCATGCTGGCTTCCATTTCAGTACAGATAAGTATTGCTCATCTACAAAGAGCATGTGTATTCCTTTACACTGATCATACTGAAAGATGCCAGCAACTGTGTTTGTGTCCACGTGCAATTTAGTTTAAAAATGCTTAACCTGACAAAAACAGTCATGTAAAATACAGAGTACTGTGTGTTGTGCATATACTGGATTTTGTTACATGCAGCTGAGAAATTCTTTTGAATTTTTAATGGCTGGTTTTGGTGCCTAACATTGTGAAAACTGGGTTCTTTTGTATTTAATAGATATGGTCAACATGGATATACCTAGCCTATGTTGTAAAGCAGAATAAACTTTGAAAATATAGTGTGACTACTATTTTTTTTTATTTTATTTTAGCAATACAGTAGCAATCTCTCTGGTTTATTAAAAAAAAAAAAAGAAACTCCAGTCTGATGCAGCTTCATATAAAGAATTAAGCCAATAATTTTACCAGTTGGAGGGCTATGCTTCAGTGATGTTTGTAGGAGGTACTAAGCCTGATTTATTGGACAAGCTGTACAAGATCCAAAAACTTCGGAAGGTGTGGAGAAAGTAAATTTTGAAAAATAAGGTGTGAAAAATTAATGAACAAATAATCATTTTTATGTTTAGCGTGTTACTAGAAATAGAATACATCTGTCCCACCCAGCAGCTGCATCATGTAGAAGCTCTTGAAAGTGCTTGTGGAAGTGAGGGGAATGTAAATCACCAGTTGAACAGTAGAAAAATAGTCAATAAGTATGAAAAATACATCAAAATAAAAGAATGTGGGAACTTTTTATTTCATTTTTAAAAAAATCATAGAACACAAAAATTTGAACATTTTTTTAAATGATGTGTCTCAATTTTTGGTGTATTATTATGATAAAAGATCAATACAGAAGAACATACATTGTTTTCAGAGCCAACACACAAATACTAGTATCTTAACTTGTCTTAGAGGTATTTCGAGTAAAACTAGAAAGAACTTAAATATTTCTTTGCTCAATGGAGTCAAAGTTCATTCTCAGAATATCAAATACATCATCTGTATTTATTTATTTATTTTTACTATTCCTAATTATTATTTTCTTAATTATCTAGTCACACTTAATAGAATTACTACCATGAAGCTGCCATGCTGAAAAACATCCCATTTCAACTTTAATTCAGAACTAAATGTTCTCATTCACTGCTACAAACTAGTATTTATTTTCTTGAAAGTATTCCCTTAGCAGTACTGTTTCAAATGACTTTTTTCATATAACAGAGATCCCCATTCAGTTTCTAATCACTGTATCTAATAATTAGCTTTAGCATCACTACAATAAAATAGTGCTTGCTGTGCTTATTTTATTTTAACTGTTGATGACTTTATTTACAAAGAATACTTTGTAGATCTTACTAAATTGCTTGTTCTTTTTTTTTTTTAAATTACATTTATTTAGGATATGCTTCTGTATGAACATTCTTTTCATCAGCTAAAACAGAGCTTCACTAGTTTTGTATTCAATTGTTGCATGTAACATAAAAGAATTCTATAAAAGTGTGTTCTATCATTTATAACACTTCAATTGCAGACACATTTCATTTCAGTGCTTGTTTTTATAAAGTTGATTACTTATTTACTTTACACCTTAAAATAAGTATCAAGTGAGCCTTGTTTGCTGACTAATAAGTTTCAACCATCAGCCAAAGGAATTTAAAGAATTTTAAAGAGTTCAGTACCTATAAATCACAATGAGACCAGCATTCCTTTTTTGCCATTATGTTTTTATTTTTTGCAGGTCAATATAATTTACAGGAAAGATACCCAACTCATACAGTCATATCTTGTTTTTCCACAGTATAACATCTTTATATGTAGTAGCTCACACTATGATAGCAGCATGCCTCAGCTGACTGTTGACCTCCCATTCTCACCTCTCTGCTTTTTTTCTAATATTTTTACTTTTTTTTTTTTATTTATTTGAGGTAGGGAGATCTACAGCATTTTACTGTGCCTGCCTTTTCAGGTTTCTAGAGTGAGTCTGATGAAAATCTCTCAGCTACTAAAACATGAACCTAATCATGGAGCTTTGATTTGGCTCACATTTAAGTCTTCAAAAAGTTTGAATTTTTCTAGTTTTTCTTGGTTTGTTTGGTTTTTTTTTTTTTAATAATGTAGAATAGATGTGAATATAGATCATGAGATATTAATACTAGCATTGCTAATTCCAGATTTTATTCTGCTGTAACTCTGAAACAGTCTTTTGAACCTAGGCTTAAGATAGCCAAAGATGAAGTCAACAGCAGTAGTTAGCAGGTAATGTTGATGAGGTGAAGCTCTCACTGCAAATGGCAGGCTGATTGCTTTCCACTGTATAAGTATGGAGAAAATATAACCCTTATCTATTTAATTTTTAAGTACAGCTATGACTTGATTTCATATCTTCATAATAAAATTCTAAATTATTTTAAAAAGCTGCAAAATTTTGCACTGAGTCAGCGAGAAAAATGTAGGGAGGGCAGACAGAGATGCTTATGCAAGATTCCCCCTTTTTATGTATTGTCAGTAAGGGGATATTAAATACACAGTGATTATTAACAAATTTTGTATGTTTCTAAATTTCTTAAATCAGCCCCAGTTTTTAAAAATAATAATTTAACTTTAAAGGAAAGCAATGGTATTATACATTTACCACATTTTAGTCATCCTTAGTACTATCATTAGGGAAAAAAAAAAGATGTAATGACAATTAAAAACATTACATTTGCTAATGTTATCACCAAAAAAAAAGTACACAATCCATAATTTTGAAATACAGGATATATTTAAATTAATAAGAGAGATGAACATTTCTAAAAGACATTTTAAGTTACTTGTATATTCCTCTCTGAATTCTTGATGTGGAATCTCTTCCGGGCTTTAAAAGAAATACTGGTATAGGGAGATTGCAAATTGGTTCTTATATATTAAATATTAGAAAAAGAAAAAAAAATAGCTTACTAATATTTTTTTCTAAATGATAGTCTTGTTTTTATTTGGTTATACAGAGAGTGTTCAGCAGAACACATCTTTACGTTTTAGAAAATGTCAGAAAATATCATAGATGAGCAGTAAAGATGTTCGTCTGAAACCTAAGTAGAGAAAGTTCCTCATTGTTCACAGATTTACATATTTCTCAATTCAAGCTAATTAGCTGTCATGCTACTGCTGGAATAATTTATATAGAAGTGTTCACATACTTGAATTCATGAAGACATTTTATCCATTCAGTTTTATCAATCTTTATGGGTACCTCATTTTTTGAAGTTGTACAATGACTGATTCAGTGGTTTTATTAAACACTAGTATTTTCTTTCCACTGCTTTTCAAACTGCTACTTGTATTTAAGAGTGATCTGTCAACAGACTGAGTTGCTAAAGGAATTGAAAATGCTTGTATTTCTGTTCTGAAATGCTGGTTTATGTTCAAACTTAATTACTGACAGATTTTTACTGAACTGCTGGGAAATAAAACCCCACAACTGATCTAAAATAGAAATTTAATTCCTTTTGAGCAATGATAAATATTGGTAATTGGAGAATAATCTGGCCAAACTGAGGCTCTGCAGTGTCATAAAAACACAGAGCCATATTTCATCCTCTTCTTTTCAGCAATAACAGATTAATGATTTCTTAGCTGTATTCATAGTCAGCTACATACATGTAATTTGTTGTCTGCATGTAAGCAGTTTGGTGTAGCTAAGTCTGGCAATTGCTAGGGCCCAGAGTACTCTATAGAATCTTACAGACGATTTCTGTAGCACCTGCAGTTAGATTCTACAGCATGAAATGTGATTTCTCTGGCACTTTTCTCCTTTTTGCTCTCCTATGCCTATAGTATTCTCAAATGAAAAAAACAAGAGCTGAACCCATGTAAGGTATACACTATATAGATACACAAATAAAAATATTTTGTAAATATACAATGGGGAGAATATATCTGTGTAGCTGAAAGACTTATGTCTATTAAACTTAGACAAAAAACACATGTTGCTTGGCATAAACAAAGAACATGGGAAGGAAAGAAAAGTATACAGGATGGAATGCAGCATATGAATATGGAAGTGTGCATAGGAATAGACTGTGATGTTTGTCTAGAGTTCCGTATCAGTGGCTGGATGTTCGCACCAAGGTGAGCAAAAAAGTATTTCCTTAGCACTTTGCATGGGAGCTGCTTCTCGGCTGCTACCACTACCTGTTGGTGGTGGTGGGGTTTTTTTGGCTTTGTTCTTTTGTTACAATTATGATTGAAATAATGTTTCTAGATATTCATCAGATGTTCCTGATACTTTTCTAATTTATGAAACATTAACATTAGTGGCTTTTGTTGGATGGATAAATAAGTTTCTCAGGGGGAGGTAATATCTTTTATTAAGCTAACTGCTAGTATTAGAAAAAATATACAGACTTTTGGATACCTAATCCATTCTGCTGGAATGAGTAGAAGAAAATATGAAAGCTAAATACGGAGGAGCTGTTCAATTTTTTTTTTTTTTTGACTTGCATACTTTAGCCATTTAAATGATCCAAGGCAAAAAGCTCATAAGGTACCTGTTGAGCCTTCACAGGTGTTAAAAAGGAAAGAGGTGATGTCAGTTCTTATGCAACAATGAGAAAAAAATTTTGTGCAACATTAAGGGATTAGCTGGAAAAGATTTGCTATAAAACTCATCTCTCTCCTGAATCTATGATGTTTAGTGTTCAATCTGAGTTACTAATTTTAGATTCCAGACTCAGCTTAAGAAGTTGTTTTGTGAGTCTCCCATGAGAATCTTGACTGTAGAGTAATTGTGTTGATTAAAAAAAGAAAAAAAAATCTGCCATTGTTGACTGGAGTTTTCTTTCCTCATCAGTCATCTGCACGACTTCATTCTGCTCTTCTGTGGTCATTTATATTCACTGACAAGTTCCTGTAAATGTATCAGACGTTGTATGAAGTACGTTACATTTTGGGAACTGCATGGGTAGGATCCACTAATTTTTATGTTAACATTATTCTTTGAGAGAAGTATAAAAGTATAATGTGATCAGACATCACAGCAGTAGTAGCAGAACTAATAGGACTGGGAATAAAGTTTGCTGGTTTTATAGGATCTGAGATTATACAGAGAAATATTTATAACTTTCTGTATTGGGTTTGCATAGCAATGTTTTGGTAGTGGGGGGCTACAGGGGTGGCTTCTGTGCAAAATTTCTAGAAGCTTCCCCCACATCTGATAGAGCCAGTGCCAGCCAGCACCAAGATGGACCCACCGCTGGCCAAGGCCAAGGCAATCAGTGATGGTGGTAATGCCTCTGTGACAACCTATTTAAGAAGGGTAAAAAAATGCTGTACAACAGTAGCCGGGAGAGAGGAGTGATAATATGTGAGAGAAACAACTCTGTAGACACCAAGGTCAGTGAAGAAGGAGGGGGAGGAGGTGCTCCAGGTGCCAGAGCAGAGATTCCCCTGCAGAGTAGTGAAGATCATGGTGAGACAGGCTGTCCCCCTACAGCCCGTGGAGGTTAATTGTGCAGGACCCTACACCAGAGTAGGTGGGTGCCCAAAGGAGGATGTGACCCTGTGGGAAGACCACACTGGAGCAGGTGGGTGCCTGAAGGAGGCTGTGGTGAGCCCGTGCTGGAGCAAGCACCTGGCAGGACCTGTAGATCCATGGAGAGAGAGGAGCCTATGCTGGAGCAGGTTTGCTGGCAGGACTTGTGACCCCCCTGGGGCAGTCTGTTCCTAAAGGACTGCACCCCACGGAAGGGACCTGTGCTGGAGCAGTTTGTGAAGAACTGTAGCCTGTGGGAGAAGTTCATGGAGAACTGTCTCCCGTAGGAGGGACCCCATGTTGGAGTAGGAGAAGAGTGTGAGGAGTCCTCCCCCTGAGGAGGACGGAGTGTGAGGAGACAACGTGTGATAAACTGACCACAACCTACTTTCCCCGTCCCCCTGTGTCACTCAAGGGGAGGAGGTAGAGAATTGAGCAGTAAAGTTGAGCCTGGGAAGAAGGGAGGGGTGGGGGAAAGGTGTTTTTAAGATTTGGTTTTATTTCTCATTATCCTACTCTGATTTGATTGGTAATAAATTAAACTGAGGAGGGGATTGATAGAGTGGCTTTGGTGGGCACCTGGCATTCAGCCAGGGTCAACCCACCATGTTTTTGGTTTTTTTTTAAATAACATTATACAAGCGGTATCCAAGAATACTCCTCATAACAAAACTGTGACTCAATCCAATTTCCAAGAATTCCCATTATACATGCAACCAGACCTGTAGATGTTCTGGGTACTTTGTGATCACAAAGCCAAACCAAAATAAAAAGAAAATGAAAAGAAAGTGCAGTTTCCTAAAAGAAGATGCAATGAACAGGGTTACATTCCAGTGAATTTTTATATCTGTCCCTTACTTTGCTTTTCATTTTAAACTTGTATTGATTTGTACATGTCTTTAGAAGGTAGAAAGCCTTCAGGAAGAATATATGTGTAACTGTTCACAGAATCACAGAATCATAGAATGGTAGGGGTTGGAAGGAACTACTGGAGATGATCTAGTCCTGCTAAAGCAGGTTCACAAAGAGCAGGTTCCACAGGCTGCATCCATCGAGGCGGGTTTTGAATATCTCTAGAGAAGGAGACTCCACAGCCTCTCTGGGCAGTCTGTTCCAGTGCTCTGCCACCCTCTGAGTAAAGAAATTTTTCCTCATGTTCAGATGGAATTTCCTGTGTTCTAGTTTGTGCCCATTGCCCCTTGTCCTGTCACTGGGCACTACAGAAAAGAATCTGGCCCCATCCTCTTGACGCCCGCCCTTTGGATATTTGTAAGCATTGATAAGATCCCCTCCCAGTCTTCTCTTCTCCAGGCTAAACAGACCCAGGGGTCTCAGCCTTTCCTTGTAAGAGAGATGCTCCAGTCCCCTAATCATCTTCGTAGTCTTCCACTGCACTGTGTCCAGTAGTTCCTTGTCTTTCTTGAACTGGGGGGCCCAGAAAACCGGACACAGTACTCAGATGTGGCCTCACCAGGGCAGAGTAGAGTGGGAGGATGACCTCCCTCAACCTGCTGGCCACACTCTTCTTGATGCACCCCAGGATACCTTCTTGGTCACAAGGGCACATTACTGGCTCATGGTCAACTTTTTGTCCACCAGGACTCCCGGGTCCTTGTCTGCAGAGCTGCTTTCCAGCAGGTCAACCCCTGACCTGTACTGGTGCATGGGGTTATTCCTCCCTGGGTGCAGGACCCTACCCTTGCCTTTGTTGAACTTCATTAGGTTCCTCTCCACCCAATACTCCAGCTTGTCCAGGTCTCACTGAGTGGCAGCAGAGCCTTCTGGTGTATCCAGTCCTTCCATTTGCATACATGTCATGGTTTAGGCCGAACTGTCCACTGGGGACATGGGGCACCCCAGATGGGACCGACAGATGCTTCCCCACCACCTGTCTTCAAAGAGAGAGGCAGAGGAGGGAAAAAGCAACTTATGAGTTTGAAAAGAGCTACACTACTTTAATGAAATACTAATAATAAAATAAAAAGAAAATAATTAAATATGTACAAAACATTATCAAGCTCCCAGGATGACAGTCATGTCACTGGCTGGCACTGGCGAAGTCCCAGACTGGGCTCGGTGTTGGACCGGAACTGGATTCCGGATCTGCATTCAGGATTGGGATCAAAGGCAGACTAACAGAGTCCTTCTTGGATGTCGGCCATTGAAGAAAGAGCGCTGAACCTTTGATCCCTCAGTTTTTATACGGAGCATGAGGCAGATGGGATGGAATACCCCATGGGTCAGTTTTGAGTCACCTGTCCTGTCTGCTCCTCCCTGCAGGTGGGACCCCACTGCGCTTTTGCACTTCTAATCCTCCAACATGGCAAATAACAAAGTTAGCTGGCCTTGGGTGTTACAGCAATAAGTATAAGCAAGAGCGTCTCTGCATACCATGCGCTGGCATCAGCTATAAACATTGGTCTTATCACTCTGAGTGCTAACAGTGTCTGCAAAATATGCTGTTAATTTCAGTAGTTAGAAGAGGGCCTGCAAAGAAGCAAAGTTACTGAACAAAATTGGTCCTGTTTTACTTCAAACTAGGACAATACATTAGGAAAAGTTGATGATGAAACAAATGTTTAGTGATAGCATTTCTGGTACTTCAGTTCACTAACTTGTATATCTTGATTATAATGCATAAATTGTAATAGTTATAGCAAGTGTTTATGAGGAAGATAACCGCAATAAGCAAGTTCAAGTTAATCATATGTTAGGTTGTGCTTGTTATTAAGAACAAGTAAATAATGGTTTTTTACAAATCTTCTTAGTAAATTGATCAAAGTAGCAAATTCTTTTAGGCTCTTCTTGTGCTTTCATGTACAATTTACTTTCTAAGATTTTTTTTCTCTGTGGTGTTGGCAAAAATTATTCAGCCAAGTACTTCATACTGTGCTACTGATGAAAATAATTTATGTGAATCATGAATTCTTTTGTGTGGTTTGTCAGCGTTTCAAGTCCTTCAGTGTGAATGAGTGTTTGTTAAATCACACTACTTTCTTTTCCAAAAAAGGGAAAACCAAATTTAAAATCAAATAGAAATTCAGGTATGAATTAAAATGCAAAGCTGCTCCTCAAAGTAAACTTTCTACTTCTAGTCTGTGAAGAAATAAAACATAGGTTTCTGCATATTTTGTTTTGTTTTTGTGAAATAATGATACGAAGTGAAGTCTTCTTCATAAGATTTTGTCTTTTAACTAACAGTAGCTGTAAATTCAGACACTGGAGTATTTGTCTTTGAAGCTTTGCTATTAAAACCACAAAGAAACTTCTAGTACAAAGAGCTGTACCTATGCACCTACCTGACTGTCTATCTATATTGTTTTAAAGTGTATTATTTATAAATAAAATGCTAAATAATTTATCTCCATCTGTGCAGCTGAATTTTACTATCATATTACTCTGTAACTGTCAACTCTGTAAGCTGATGTGCATGCTGGAGAAGCTAATCCAGGGAAATTTGACATAACTTTCTAGGTCTTTAAAAATAAACTGCCTAGTGAGACAATGTCTTAAACAAGTACTCGGTAATGCTTAATTGGGTTATCTGTCTGGGAAGGTATTTGAAGACTATTACAGAATGAGGCTTCACTAAATGCACTTTTGCTGACACATGTTTTTAATCACAGAAAGGGCATGAAAGTCAATTACTTTGATTTCCTCCCAAATTAGAAGTTTTGCATCCACCTGCCTCTTCCAGTGCTATTTACTAAGTTCTTCCATGTGTTGAGACATTTTTTGGGTGTATTCTTAATGTTTCAGGTAAAATGTGTACTATGGCTTAAATGAATTCTTTGAATCTCAGTTTCTGCAAACAAGAACATTTGTGTGTTTATATGAAATTGGGCAGTTTTAAGACATAAGAAAATGCAACTAGCAAGCCTCATAACTTTCTTATTTTCTTTCAGAAAAATTAAAAGCTTACTTGCATGATTATCCATACGAAGTGCAAGTGCACTGTGAATGGAAATGAAATGGTTTCATTTCAGGGAATAACTTTTACATACACCTAAATAAGTCTGTGTGTCATCCTATTTGATTTACATGGAATTTTTGTATACTTAGGCATTTACATAAATATCATGAGTGAACAGTACTGTGAGGTAGTAATTGATTATGTTTTCCCTGTCTCTGAGAAACTAAACCAGAAGCTTTTGATGTTCAGAGGTGACATCCTTCACCTTTTTTTCTGGCAGAAGCTTCCAGCAAGCAGTAGGCAATCAACTCTATTCAGAAACTACAGAAGTAAACTCGAGGAGTGTGGCTTTGTTAAATGCAAATCTGTGCTTACAACACTCATATGACTCTTTGGCAGATACTTTATGGGGACTCATTTTCTTCCCAAGCTCGCTCTCTCACATACTACCACAAGGTTGCTCCTGTATACCATCTGAACATCCACTGTGGTTTTAACATGGGAAACGTGTCAGCTTGAGAAGTTAACACTGAACGTATTTACAGTAGGTTATAGTTTTTGAGTAAGCTTGTTTTCTACAATCTGTCATTAGTATAATTTATATTTATGGTACTTTAAATCCATGTTGATTAACACTTATACTAAAATCATATTGATTTTGTTCCATAACTGCAGTATATATTTTTTATTATTATTCCTGTGCCTCAAAGTAATGCAAAAGTGAAAACCATATAATGCACAGGGCACTGTGAACGAAATTCAGAAATAAGAATAATTTTACAAAAAAATCAGAAGAGAAGAAAAGGGAAATTTGAGTCCTATTGGTTTCGCTAGTGGAATAAACTCCTAAATTTCCTCCTCTTTTCTTGCTACTCCTACATCATCAGAATTCTTTTTTTGTCTTTCTTCTGCTTCCAGGGAAACAGGCAACGGTTATGAATGTGATTTTCTTCACTGATGGCTTCACATAGGCTTCAGATCAACTGTCAATGTGTCTGTTTTGGTTTATACCTGATAGACCAATTGATTTTTACTACCATTTTTTACTTTCCTATATTCAAAGTCACAGTAAGCTCCCAGGAGAAAATGTTACCAGTATTTTTGTGTCTGTGTAAAAACTAAACAGGAACTTTAAGAGTGCCGCATCAGACTTTTGATAAGTTCCTCTGATGGGCAAAATTTTCCCTGATGATTCCCCAGGCTGTCTTGTGAGGTCCTCCAATGGAGCCCCACCAAGATTATTAGGGATCTGGAGCACACGAAATATGAGGAGATGGTGAGGGAACTGGGTTTGTTCAATTTGATCTACTTTGAGATGGGAGTTGGACTAAGATTTTCAGATCTCCCTTACAATATAACGTATCCTATGTTTCTAAGTTTGCTTCCAATTAAAAAGATAAATATCATTTTCATTTTGTCCCAATTGATTTTGATTTTGTATTCTTTTTAACTGCAAATTCTACCAGTAGCTGTATTTTCCAACTTCATTCTTTTCCCAAGAGCCCGACATCATTCCATGAGCTTCTGTGAAGTTCACGAAGTCTATACCTTTCCTATTACTTTGCTTGTCATTGCTACTAGGAAAAATTAACACTGAGCAGCAGTGCTTCTTACCATTATAGTTGTATGAAGCCCTATCTAAAACAGATAAAGTGCCAGAGAAATCTTGCAGTTTTTATGTTGAGAAAGAAAGACTTGTAGAATATGTGTATATATGAAATGTAGTGCTATTGGGAACTGTAGGACCTGCTGTGATTTGCAATGATACAATGAACCTCTTTGTTTTAAAAATTATGAGCCAGCAATGTGCCCTGGTGGCCAAGAATGCCAATGGCATCCTGGGGTGCATCAAGAAGAGTGTGGCCAGCAGGTCGAGGGAGGTCATCCTCCCCCTCTACTCTGCCCTGGTGAGGCCACATCTGGAGTATTGTGTCCAGTTCTGGGCTCCCCAGCTCAAGAGAGACCAGGAACTACTGGGAAGAGTCCAGCAAAGGGCTACCAAGATGATTAGGGGATTGGAACATCTTTCTTATGAGGAAAGACTCAGGGACTTGGGTCTTTTTAGTCTAGAAAAAAGAAGACTCAGGGGGGATCTTATCAATACTTATACTTAAGGGGAGGGTGCCAGGTAGATGAGAATAGTCTTTTTTTCAGTTGTGCCCAGTGATAGGACAACAGGTAACGGGCACAAACTTGAACATAGGAAGTTTCATCTTAACATGAGGAGGAACTTCTTTCCTTTGAGGGTGGCAGAGCACTGGCACAGGCTGCCCAGAGAGGTTATGGAGTCTCCCACAATGGAGACATTCCAAACCCTCCTGGACACCATCCTGTGCAACCTGCTGTAGGTGTCCCTGCTGTGGCAGGGAGGTTGGACTAGATGATCTCCAGAGGTCCCTTCCAACCCTGACCATTCTGTGATTCTATATTGAATTCTGTTATTTCATGAAAATAATGGAAAAGTTTACTTTTTCTTCTGTCTTATCATTCATATTTCCGTGAGCCTTTATAACAAGGTTTGAAAAAATGAGCATGCAGTCAATATCTCTCTTAAAATGGATATAACGCATCAAGTTAAACCTTTTTAAAACACAAAGTATCTTTTAATGCTATAGCAAATAATCATTAAAATGGTTTTGATTGTAATTTACACGTACACCTGAATATAAATGTAAATATTATAAATGAATCCTTTTCATATTCCTGGTAACTTATGAATTTATTTCCTACTGCCTCATTTACAGACATCAGCTGCATGATTGACAGCGTTAATTGTAGTGGAATTTATGTCAGCCACAAGCTTTTCTCTGGAGCCTTGAAGTCAATGCTTATAGTTGCTACACAACCTTTGAAATGTGTAAAGTGATTTTATTTTTTGTCTTTGCAAGTGCTAGAGGAGCACTGTGTTGTAGTACTAGATCCAGCAGGTCATTCTGAGATGTTTTAAACAACTGCTTTCAAAAAACTGGCCGTGACAGTGTAGTCCTTCATCTTAATGACTACGTAAGTGCCATTTTTTACATACTCCTAATGTTACAAAAGATCATATAGGTCACTGAGTTCAGCTTCTTTAGTCTCAAGCAACAATCACTAATTCAAGAGAATGAAGACAATGCATTCTGAAGTGCTATCACACCTTATGCTATCTAACAACTACTAAAATCTCGAGATTTTCAGGCTGAAATAGAATGTCATACAGGAAAACAGCAGAAAAGACTAAGGATGTTGTGAAGAATTCCTGCAGGCCCTCAAATGCTCCGTGGAAGCATATCTTGCTATGGACCAGAGTAAGTCCTAAAGTGGGTTGTCCTTACTGATTTGATGAGAATGAAGACTTATTACCTGACTTCAAATATAAATTAATTCTGAATGATCGCTGACAAAGACATCTTAATTTCCACTAAGGACATTCAATCCCGGTGAATGTTTCTCTAGTTCTGGCTGAACTCTTGTGTTTCAGAAGGGGATCAAGAAATATTTGCTGGAGGACTATAGGGGTAAGAGGAAAAAGAAATACATTCTGAGCATTTTCAAATTGTCTGTAGACATCTGAAACATAGAACTAACAGGATATGATATAATGCAAAAAAACCCGGCCACAATAGATTACTTCAACCCCACTTGAAGTTAAAACAGCTCAGAAATTGAAATTGAAAATGTTTACAGAGACTTCACTGTACATTCAGAATTGTTTCTGTTTCATAAAGTTAGTAAACTTTCAGGAATTTACACAGCTAATATGCCAGGATTAATTTCTAGGGCATTTAGTTTATCCTAGGGTATCGGTTTCATTCTAGAGGATGTTGATTTGGAGACAAACCTGTCTTTGTGTACCTATTTTTGTCCTGGGGTGTTCCATTCAGTTCAGAAATTCAATGTTTACTATCAATACTGAACACTGTCTCTAAAGAATTAGTGACTATCATAACATTTCTTTAGAAAACCTAATATTCTTCTGGCCTGGATAAACAGCATTTTCTTTTGGCTATCTAGTACAAAATTCTAGAAAAATACCATGGTTTTAATTAAAATATTTTTCTGTTGAAAATGAAATACAGGATTGCAGGACAGATTTGAGGACTTAGCAAATAAACTCTTAAAAACTTAAAATTATATTTCAAATCAATATGCACTGACAGTTTTAGATCAACTTGAGAAGAGATATCATGATATAAGAGTTATAATGATTTATTACTAACCCTTAATAGAAACTAGACAGGAGAGTAAGAAATTTTGGAGTAGTTTGCTTGAAAGATCTTTAAACCTATTCTTGAGCCAATCATGAACACTGAATCCCAACCCATACCTACATATAATATGTATGCCTATCCTTGACTTGAAATTTTAGACAAAAAGAGATGCTTATATTCCACAACAGCAGTTTGCAGTAAGGAGCAGGTAACATTCCAATTCTTCATTTGGACGTACAAGGTTTGTAACTTTTGATGCAGTTACGGAAATGCAGGAGAAACACCCCTATTTTGTGTTAAGTCATATTTTATATTGTTGGGCAGATCAAGCAGGTTTGAGAATCTTTGAAATGGTATGTTGTATCCCTTTTCCAGTTTAGGTGATCTTTAAATGGCATGGCTAATTTCAGCACTGGGGTTTTTTTTATATATAAAAAAAGTTTGATAATTCCTAAAGCTGTGCAGAGAGGTTTCACAGCACAAATGACTCTTCAGATTGAAGTCTGCCATGGTGTTCCATTTCACCGGAGCACATCTACTCACAGTGCAGCCTTCTGCTGCCTGCTGGTCTTTAGAGATTGCAGTCTGAGCCAGCATTTGCAGAGTTAAAGCCTTTTACAATGTCAAGGACATTTTTGCCTGATGTTTATGGCTACTTCCTAATGGACCCCCTTTTCTGCTGAATTTATCTACCATCTAATCCGTCTATTACTCTTTATTGCCAGCCTGTGCAGGCACCAAAGTACTCTGCTTAGGAAAGCTACTATTTTGTTCCCTATTTTAAAAAGTATTTGAAATTTTCCGGGTTACTTATGTGTCCTCTTACTCTACACCACGAAGGAGGCAGTTGGACTGTGAGGAAGTGAGAAGGACAGCAACCAACTACTGCTCTCTGTGGCAGCTATTGCTCTCAAAGTGATCTACCAGCCTGATTCCATAAGTACTTTCCAGCCCAATTAGATACAGTCTATCAAATACAATTAAGCAGTATATTTATTTTGTGATCTTTTCTGCCTCTTTTCTTATTTTATGATCCTTTGTATTGTGGCATGGGAAGCAATTGGTGCTAAGATGACAAACGTTTTCTCAATAATTATTTTACTCATAATTATTTCTTCATTATTTTACTCAATCTAAAAATCAGATGCGCTGTCTGACAGAAATATTATTGGGTAACTCACATTGGATAATTGCAATCTGAATTTTTTACTTTACCTAGGACTAATTTAATCCTTTCAGAGTTTGTGTATGGAAGTTTGTAAAAAAAAAAAAAAAGAAGTTGTAGAGAAAATAGAAAAGCTGGAGATCTACCATGCAAATTATGAAGGAGAATTTAGCATTTTAATTATCTCAGAGTTAGAAACTTGAATTGAAAATAAAATGCTTCAGACTGTTTTGTTTGTTGGTTTTAATAACTTTCAGCAAAATACGTAAGAACTATCATCCACATTATAATATTTATTAAATGAAGCAATTAATTTAATTTCTCATTAGGTTTAAGGAACTCTCTGTGTACTTATGATTTATAAAAATTCTCTCTCTAATCTATGTTATCTATGAGCACAATTAATTTTCTTAAGTAAGTATTTAGCTATGGCTCATCATGTTTAAAAAGAATTATTGGCCTTTCACTCAACTTTTCAGTTTGATACCCATTCTGTTGAGCAACATACAGACAGATTTTTCATGAAATATGTTTATCTAAAAAATTATGAGTCTTTCAAATTTGTGGATATATTTAGAACAGCCTATTTTCAGCTTCCCTACTGTAATTGAAACTTGAAATATTTTTATCAATTTTTTAATATTATCTAGAAGTTAGCTAACAGAGTTTTCTTTGTGCTGTTTTTCTTTATTTGTTTGGGGTTTTTTTTGGTTGGGTTTTGTTTGTTTTGTGTTTTTTTGTTAGGGTGTAATCATACAATCAAAATTCATACAAAACCTTATGCTGTACTGAGACTCTGACATCAGTTGGAGGTCAGTGACTGTTTAAATTGTTCGTGTGTGTGTGCTTAACATTGCGTATGAAACTGGTGGCTGCAAAAGTTGTTTGTTAGGTAGGACAGCATAGAAAACTGAACACAGTAATGAAAAGAAAGCAAGGAAAAAATTATAAAAATTAAGGCATTTTCACTGTTCATTATTTCTAGAAACAGAATTTTAGAATTGATTAATGAAATAACTCACATAAAATGTTTAAGAAATCAAAATACCATCAGAGAAATAAAATTTGAATAAAATCTCTCACTGAACTGTTTATTATAATGGGAGAAAATCATGCAGAAGAATGGAGGCAACCCTTCTGATTTTGTCTTATTTTGAAATTAATAGATTATCAGCATAATTCTTGTCAAATAAGCACCTTCTGGATATTGAATTTTTAGAAAAGCTTAACCTTTGTCTGTACTATAGCACTTACTAAATCCAGCTACCTGTTTGGGATTATATTATTTTCCTTTCTTTTTCCCAGCCAAAGGATACTAGTTCAATTCTGACTTTCTTGTGACAGGACAGCAGGACGTTATACAACTAGAGGATGATACACGTTGTTCATTTTTAGTTTTATTGTTTTTAATTTTAATTTTATTTTTATCTCAGATGCAGGTAATTTGATATTTATTTTTGTGTATTGCTAAAATGCACATTCATCAAAATTGATATTATTTCCCTTGTCTTTATTCATTATTATGCTAGTCCCTCACTGAATCCAGTATTTTTCCATTTATTAAGACATAAAAAATATTTTCATTAAAAGAAAACTAAGTGGGTGGAAGGAGAACACCAATTTGGCAGCACTTGACAGCAAGTGGCAGTGATTCAACTACAGCAGTTACCAGTGAATTGATGTATGATTTTCTAATAAAGACAAACGAAGACATCAGGATGATAAATTCTTCATCCCCTAATTAAAAATACCAGCAGCATGGTTCTAATGAGTGCAAAAGTGTTGCTGTTAATTTTATATTTGTCAGTATGTCCACATATTTTTAAATTACATTAGTAGAACAAGAACACGCAAAAATCCAGTGATTTTTAAACATATTCAACTTCATTCTTTAAGGCCCATAATCTGAACAAATATATATGAGTAGTATTCCTACCAGTAAGTCTGGAGTAAAACTCTTTTTGTCCAATAGGACTGGAGAATGCAAGACTATGGAAAACAGAAATCATCTGTGAGCTGGATACCAAACATTGACCCAGGCTGAACTTTGAATAGGCATGTAAGCAGTGAGGTCTGAACTAAAATTAACTGTTGGACGATAATAGCTGGTATAGAAAACATTAGAAAATGATACAGGAAGGAAAACACAAGCAGCACCTGTATGTTTACCTGATTATTCATTTCATAGCAGTTGCGATGTTTCCTTTTCACTATATTTAAAACTTCAATGCGGAGGCTATCAGAACATATTCCCTTTACAGAGCTTACTAGAGCACACGTTGTTACTACAGGAGCAGATTTTTGAGCAACTTGAGAAAAATTAAGATTGATGTTTTAGCCTAAATCTTTGTAGCTTTTAGGACTGGTTTCTCCTTTTGGGAGTTATGTGGAACCAAGCACTAAAATGTGTTCTTATTAATTTCAGAGGAACTACTATCTTAATTATTTTCATCCATAGGTCTTAATTCATGGACTTAACTAAGGACGAGTTGGAAATCTTGAGTCTTACATTTCTTTTCTGAATTTCACCAGCCTGATATTTAGGTACTTGTTTGTGTTTCTGGAGAGAAGTATGAAAAATGTATGTACACATGCTTGAGAATTATATAAAAGGTTTGTTTCCCTTTTTTGGCCCCTTGACCACACAGTATTTCTTATTGTATTAGAATTGCAGAGGCAGTAAGGTGTCCACAGAAACAAACCCTTCGTGGATAACATACATTAAAACTTTGTGCTTATTAATTAAAGGAACATAATCATGTATTTTTGAAGTCAGTTTTCAGGATGCAGTGAATAATTTTGTGAAAAAGCTTCTTGCATGAGGTTTCTGTCAATTTATCAAATATTCTGTAAATCCTGTCTTGCATCAGAACTAATTGCCTTGTTTAAGATCTGATTGGGATGGGAATTATTTTCATCATTAGAAAAACATTAATATATGGCATCTTACTTAGTATCAGTGTGTTTTCAAGACTGGAACTCCTGAAAATATTAGTATGCTTGACAGTAACCTAGATAGTGTTTAATTAACACAACTGGTGCAACATATGAGCAGATTTAAATTATTGTATTTTCTCTTTTATACTTCTCCTGTGGCTGTCATCCATTAGCCTTTCCTGTTTCCAGGCAACCCTGGTTCATTCTGCCCCAAATGAGATGTTGGTACATGTTGTCCTTTTCCAGTCTCTTGCTTCTCAAGAGTATTCACATTCTTATGGCACCTTCTTACCTCATTTTTATTTTCAAGTTTAACATTATCTTGGTGTTAATGATGATGATGGGCAAATAAGAAACTAAAATAATTTATTTCATCTGTAGTTAATACTGTACTCTAATAGTCATACTTTGTTAATAATGTTTTGCTACACTACAGATTTCAAAACTGGAGTCCAAGAATACAGGGATCAAGTTTTGTAAAGTGGAATCCCTTCCGCCTCCTTTGTACAGATAATCTTTCTTCTTCAGGCTGTTCTGTAGAGCTGCAGATACTAAAGGTGTGGCAGCGAACATCTTACTGTTTTTTCAATACAGCTGCAAGCTTCTGGCTTCCTCAACATCTATGGCACTACTCAACATCTCATGTAATCATGAAATGATCCTCAACATATATGGCACTACTGAATGCACACAAAAATAAAATCTAGTCTTGAACCTGTGGAAATAATGTTAGGGAAAATAACTTTTTTTTTTATTTAATCAGATAGGTTATTCAGTCCAGAACACAATAATTTACAGTTTCCTCTGTAAATATTACAGCTAGTTCTGACTTCAGTAATTAGCACACTGCAATTTGGCATAATCTCTGCATGCTTAGTCTGTTGTGTTGTATTTTTCAGGACCTAGGACACTGATTGAGTTTGAGTAAAATTTTCAAAAGTAAGTGAAACTAAGTGAACAAACATTTTCAAAAGAAAATAGATGTTCAACCTGGTAGCTGGTATGAGTATTAAATACCACACTGTTTAAGATACAGAGTGGTGTTGATTCTTTGTTCTATTCTTCAAGGAAAAAGTAAATAAAATTTGTACCATAGATATTATCAAATCCTATAAAACTAGCTCACATATTTGCACAGAAGCAGTGGAGTAATACAATAGCATCAAAGTATATACTATTTGCAATTTATTGCATCTTTTCTATTTTGACAACATACAATAAATGTCAGACTAAAACCAGCTACGTATTGTAACTTCATTGCTCAGTCTATCGGTCGCTTCCTTAATTTACAAAATGTCAGCCTAAGTTTTCAATGATAGTTGATATTGTATCTAGACTCAAACTAGACGGACTCATAATGAAGCTGCAATGAGCAGAGCTGTAACTATGTGAACGAGTTGATTTAATAATGTTAACATCTGTCACTTTCAGCAAGTTTAGCATTAAGACCCTACATATCAAGATCCTGTTGCCAGGCTCAAGATAAGTTGCTAGTGAGAAATACCAGCAGGAAATGTCAATGTCTTTGGCATCTGTTTCAAGTAAAAAAAAAAAATCCCAAATGGTGTTATTTGTCTTTACTGGTGACATAATGGATATTACAGGAAGGCGTAGTATTTCTAAGGTTCTTCAGTGATCAGTGGAACCAGAGAACTTCCAACATCACAAGTTCAGCCAAGCTGGCTTGCAGTTCCTTTAGCAGAGAGTGTGCAATACAAGAATAGTACTGTTTCCTTAAGGCCTCTGTGTAGCCACAAAATAAAATGTATTTTAAAAACAAGTATTTTAAATTTCCTTTCCTGTTTTCTCTACCTACTTCCATATTTCGTTTTGTGCAAAAACAGGAGTAATGATGATCTGTTGGCTTCTTCACTGCTGGCTCTACTCAGTTTCTCCCTTGAAATAAAAAAGGTAGAAGACTGGAAGTGAGTCACACAAAATAGGATCTAAAACTAGCATTTAATCTGCACTTTACTGTCTATTTTGTGTATGTTTTGGTCAGATCATGGTAATGCTTTCCTTTGTCTCCTCACTCACAAAATCCAAGTGACTGTAACTTGCAGATTCACTCAATTAAAACTCCAATGATTTAACAGATTTCAACTTATATAACTTATACAGTTTACTTCTTATTCTGCCCAACCATGGATGCCATGTCTCAGTTTCTTCATCTTCATTTTGAAGGATGTTTTTTCCTGTTTTTACCAAATCTGTCCTTGAGATTGGAGAAAGAGAACTCCTCACGTTGAGGCTTAGCTCTAATTGTTGCAATGTCTCACATCTTCTTTTTGGTCATCTTTTTTATGTCTAATTGTTTATATATTCAGTGATACATGAGTGTGAGTTGGCTGGGTTGAAAGGATAATGACATGATAATCTAATGAGAAGCTCTTTCCTATTGCTAACCAATATGATAGGAATTTCCCTTGCTAAATATAATCTATGGGAGTAATTAGGGAGAGATTCATAGACGAGGCAGTTCAATAGTCTGCATCTTCCTAGATGTTCTTGCAACCCACAGATACTCTTTGTAAGTCCTGTAACTGTACTGACTGACTTTTCACAGCTGACATTGGTGTTAAGGATTACACAGAGCAAAAAAGGAAAAGACAATCACACCCACAGGAATCTTCAGCACAAAGTGATGCATTTATAGTGTAGGTTAATTTCCCAAATGAATGCCTTCAGTATTTATTTTTATGGATGCATTTTAATATAAAAGAAGATATTTACTTTCTAAAAGCCTAAATAGTCCAACTCTGGAAACCTTCTCCCTCCCTCCTGCAAACTCAGTGGCATATAAAACTAACAAAAAGAAATATATTTCCTCCATGAAAAGCTGTTTTATTTCTGTCTATAAGCCACTAATTTTAGGAACTGTTCAGAGAGCATGCAAAAAAATCTTGTAAGTTAAATAAAAAGAAAAGGAAAAAAAATAATTAAAAAAGTCCTTTGATTTGAGGACTAAGTGTCCTGGGCATGAAAGTAAATTGTATCTCATTACCACATAAATTTATACATAAACATCCTGTGTGACTCTTAGGACACAAAACCTTTTTCAGTATATCCTACTATAACGTTATTAGGCATTGTAATTATAGTAAGTCTTAAAATTGGAATATATATTATCTATCAGACTCTAAACTACTTATGCCCTGTGGTATTATTAAAACTAAATTATAATTTCATTTTAGTGAAATGCATGACGCCTTTGGAGTGTTCTGGTAAGTTTTTGTATAGCTTGTGGATACTGC
This sequence comes from Pluvialis apricaria, assembly GCA_017639485.1. Classification (NCBI taxonomy): domain Eukaryota; kingdom Metazoa; phylum Chordata; class Aves; order Charadriiformes; family Charadriidae; genus Pluvialis; species Pluvialis apricaria. The sequence goes on from CM030009.1 coordinate 105,010,424, forward strand.
ATAAATTATATTTATACTTAAAAATCCATTTTTATTTTATTCTATATTCTATCCAATATATTAATCCATCATGTTAGATGTACTTTCTTTAGTTGAACTTAGTTAGGTTTGAAGTTCCTTATTACAGGATTATTATTTTATAAACTGTGTATTGGAATGATATCTTGACTGACTGGACTCACTGGCTTCTCCATAATACATGAAATATTCTTAATTGGTCTTTTCAAAGGCTTTTTGTAGAGATACCACACGGGTCATCTGATATACTCAAAGCAGATTGTTTTCCTGCACTTTTTACATCATTTTCTAGATATCACAGGAGAGCTTGGATGTGTGAATCAGTCTAAAAATATACAACTCTGTTCAAAGTTTTATGAGCTAGCAATGGGATTCATTTTCAAATTGAGATATTTCTCAGTTGGTTGGTTGACTTTTTCCTCATTTTTGCATGGTTTTCCCTACTTCTTCTCTGAGTAATAAGTTAAAAACAAAACAATCCTTGGTATTTCACATACTAAAAAAATATTTCTTAAAGAAAGCTGCATCTTAGAATCATAGAATCATCTAGGTTGGAAGGGACCTTTAAGATCATCAAGTCACACCATCAACCTAACACAGCCAAAACCACCACTAGACCACGTCCCACAGCACTGCGTCTACCCATCTTTTAAATACTTCCAGGGACGGTGACTCCACCACTTCCCTGGGCAGCTTGTTCCAGTGCTCGACAACCCTTTCTGTAAAGAACTTTTTCCTAATATCCATCCTAAACCTACCCTGGCATAAGTTAAGGCCATTTCCTCTTGTTCTATCGCTTGTTACTAGTGAGAAGAGGTTTACCCTCCTCTCTCTACAACCTCCTTTCAGGTAGTCATGGAGAGTGATAAGGTCTCCCTGCAGCCTCCTTTTCTCCAGGCTAAACAACCCCAGTTCCCTCAGCCCCTCCTCATAAGACTTGTTCTCCAGACCCCTCACCAGCTTCGTTGCCCTTCTCTAGACATGCTCCAGCACCTCAATGTCTTTCTTGCAGTGAGGAGCCCAAAACTGAACAAAGTATTCAAGGTGGGACCTCACCAGTGCCAACTACAGGGGAACCATCACTTTCCTAGTCCTGCCAGCCACGCTATTCCTGATACAGGCCAGGATGCTATTGGCCATCTTAGTCACCTGGGCACACTGCTGGCTCATATTGAGCTAGCTGTCAACCAACACCTCCAGGTCCTTCTCCACTGGGCAACTTTCCAGCTACTCTTCCCCAAGCCTGTAGCACTGCATGGTGCTGTTATGACCCAAGTGCAGGACCTGGCACATGGCCATGTTGAACCTCATACCATTGGCCTCAGCCAATTGATCCAGCCTGTCCAGATCACTCTGGAGAGCCATCCTACCCTCAAGGAGGTTGACAGTCCTGCCTAACTTAGTGTGTTCTTCTTCTTGGAAGAACAAACTGTCTGTTTTCAAGCCAAAGCCACTGTACACACTTTGTTTGTGCTGAGGTCTGATTTGCTGAAACTGTAGTGTCTTAGTGTTTTGGATATTGTCTCATAACAACTTCAAGGTAAAATGAAAATTCAACTGTAATTAGCCTGTAGCATTTAAGTTCCACATTATCATATAACCCTTTAATAATATAATGCAATCTTAAAAGTATTGTTGCTTGGTTGGGTTTTTGCCAGTTAAAATTGAAAATGGAATTGAATAAGAATGGTGGAGAAATCTTTATTGCAATATACCAATATATATTGCAACTATATGACTTTTTTTTTTTGCATTTCTGGTGAACATTTTGCATTTTATGACTGTAAAATGCATTGTAAGAATTCATTGCATGACAAATGATGTATCGGTTGCAAACGCAGACAGAGACCAGCACTGCTGTTATAACATTACCTATTATGATCAAAGGAGAAATGACTACAATTGGCCTTATTTGGTGCCTTAGAATACTATCATTTTTGTGTACAGTGTAGCCTTTCGTTACATGCAAAGAAGCTGTCTTAGTCTTGGGAAGTCCCTGACCTTCAAATTGCTACCTGTATGACATCTGCTTTTTACGACTGACAGATAGAGTACTTATCTAGGTGAACCACTCATCTTACTGCTGATAGTGAAGTAATGGAACTGTTCAGGCGTAAGCACTTTCTGTGGTGGTGCCAATATTTATTGAATATAGTCAAACAAATAACATTTAAAATTAAGTGATAATATTTAATTAAAATAAATGCAAACGGAAGACTTTACAAGTTTCTAAATTTCAGAATGGAGATTAAACGAAGTTACATAGTGTTTTATTGATATTTTTCGTATCAATCCTCACACAAAGTACTGCTTTCAAAGGATATTTCATTATAGTTAAACTGGTGCCTTAATTAGGTGATTAAACATCCTGAAAACTAATCCATGTTCAAATCATTGAAGCTGAATTAGAACAAAGGTAGATTATAATAGATAAATAACAGGAGAGGTTAATAAAGACGTGAAAGATGATTAAAAATAAATGAATAAAATTCCAGTGAGTGGTAAGTAAATAAATCAATGGGATTAACTGTGGAAATTAATTTGAACAAATAGAACATGCATCAGTGAAAAAATGCACCAAAAAGCCACAGTAAAGCATATATAAAAGCAATGGAATTGTATATAATTTGGGGTTAGAATATGACAATAGGAAAAAAATAAATCTTCAGTGGGTGAAACAATTAGTCTCTCACATTGACTGACAGCAGCTGACCATGTAAATTGTCTCCTACCTAAGTAAAGAGATTTAAATGAAGTCTGTAAATGTTATATTGCTTTTTTTTAATAGTTTATAAGGATTTTTTTTTTTTCTTATAGTGGTGGCCATTAAAAATAGTAAATCTGGGGGTGTTTCATGTATTAAATGAAATATAGGGAAAGCTAGGGTAGTGACAATGGTACTAGAATAAGTTAAGCAAATTTATCTGAACTCTGATATTCCTGCTTCTGTCTTTCCAGAGAAGGTAAAAACTGCTTCTCTGCTTCTTACTGCTTCCCTGTATAGCTTAGGTCAATGGAATGTAGGAATAAATACATAAATAAGTAAAAAACAAGGTCCTTAATGCAGCCTGTTAGCTGCAGCTAAGGGTGTCCTCACCAACTGGACACATTCACTCAATGTTGATCTGGCAATGTAAGATCAGACACTTTGATTCTTTAGCATATGGGACATGCTAGAATAGGAAAAGGTAGAAAAGGATGAAACACAGCTGAATATATGCCATTGACAGAGATCAGTAGTATCAGATCTTGGAAATTTGTTTTACGTCAGGATTTGTTGCCGTCCTTAGGGTTATTGTAAATTCCAAGGGGTCTGTAAGGTGAGTTTGGCGCTTTGGCACCCAACTAGAAGGGCAGATGGTAAAGTGAATTCATCCACTGTATGAAATATTTTACTATTGACACATGTTGAATTTAGCTATAATATGTAGATTTTTAGGGAAAAAGAGTATTTGAGACCATATTGATTAAATGGGAAATTTTTGCAGACTTTTCCTACGGAACTGTTTTCCTTAAGTTATGATAGTTTGTGGATACACAAAACATACTCATTTTATTATCATGTAGTACCAATCACCGCATTTTCATAGGGCTATTAGTGTTCTGTGACTGTAAACACTGACATTGATATCCATGGAGAAAATTGTCAGATATAGACAGATAGATAGATTCTGTACTACGTCAGTCTGTGATATAAAAAGTAATGTTCTTGGGGTTTTTTATGCATTGCCTAGCACAAATGGCCAATGAAAAAGAAAAATTATTATGTGCTGCATGAACAGAATCATCAGCTTTAGTAATTTTTCTGCCTAAAATCAAATAATATTAATGACTCAGTGTGTACCTTCAGTATGAAATCTTTTACCTTCTTTAGTCATTCAGATGACAAAAAGGTCAAATAAGTGTTATTAATACATAGATAACGTAAGTGCTAAACTTAAAATCTTTAGTTCACTGGAAATGCAGGGGTTTTTTTGCTTTTAAAACTGTGTGTAGTCATAAGCTTCTAAACAACTCATAACCCTAATATAATTGAAGTTTTCAAAAAATCTACAGCTTACACTCACCGTAAACATTAGCCCACTGTTTGCATCCTTTATAGTGTACTCTTTATTGTGTACTATTATTTCTTGTAGGCATCTGTCCAATGGAATGGCAACTTTGCAGTGAAAAAAGTAATTTAAATTATTATTGGTTTTAAATAGTTGAAATAATTTTTGTTATACTTTTTTTCTATAGTCAAAAGAGGTTTCATTTACATTGGTGAAAAATTGTAGGATTTTATAGAGGGTTTTATTATTATATATTCAAAATACCACTTCTTCTAATATGTTAACAGATTTACTTGCTCAGAAAAAGGAATGAACATGTGCAAAATATTCATACAGCGTGATGTCATCCTGCACTGATTAATGTAGAGCTCTTGTGGAAATTAATGGGACTTCTCTATAGACACAGATCTAAATGTTGGGCATTTGTGTATGAACTTTGGCATCCAAGTTCTGAAATTTTACCTTTGCATCCCGTATACATGAATCAGGAATACATACCTGTGTTCAGAAAAGTCTATAGTAAATGTGACACAGCAGTACGAAAGGAATATCTTTCTTTGGTTTTTCATCTGCTTTCCTTTTCTTTTATTTGATGATATACCTGCATACTCAAGATTTCTTGTGTCATTAAAAGAGCTGATATGTTTCCTACAACTCTTTTGAAGTCATATTTAATCTATAGATAATTTGGAAAGAAACTAAAAAATAAATGTAATAGAAGAATATGTGAAATATAAAAGAAAAGCAAATGAAAAAGCATGAAAACTGACTTTAAACATGTTAATCAGCTGCTTTTGAACTTCTTTCCTGATTTAATTGAGTATAATATAGACCATTAGAAGTAAGTATTCTGTATGATGTGCAAGAAATCAGCCTTGCCAACCTCATTAAAACTAATAGAAGCGGGCAGCTACTGCTATCTTTGGCTGCATTCATCCCTGAAAAAGCTTCACTGGAATCATGACAGCTTATTCTGAGAAAAAAATGCAAATAAGCCTATTTTGCTACTTTACAAATGTGTTTGGGTTTGGTTTTGTTTTTAACTGGAACGATTATACAAATAGTAATATATAAAACAGCTAGATTTCTGATAGATTTTTACATGATAAAATTTTGTTTGCAAACCTACAGGAAATATTGACTAACACCCGACATTGCTATTGAAAATTATTTTTTTCTAGGCCCTTTCTTCTTTATTCAAAAAAAACCAACCAACCTTTCAGAAACTAAAGTTATTACTAAAATTCTTAAAATAAATTAGATTAGATTGTTTCCCCATATCTGTCTGATAATCTAAATTATTAAAGGTGTTTTCTTTGTACTTAATGTACCTGGAACCACACTGCTCCAGTGGCATGCATGTGTGAAGACATTTAGATTAAATTAAATTTTTAAGACATACTTTCATACCCTGTACTTGGCTAATTGCATTCATAATAGTGTACTCTGGGGGTAAATAATGTACTAAGAGAACATTACCTGATTTGGTTTTATATTCCTAATAGTTTAGGGAAAAAACCCGAAATGTCCATGTATATATTAAAACCGAAACAGAGGATCTGACAGATAGCTTAATTAGCAATATTGAGCTGTTTTTCTACTAACCATAATAGCAGTATATTAAAATAATTTGTCTTTCTCCATATTAAAACCAGAACACTAATATATTTGGAATAATTCCTACAAAACTTAGTTGCAGACTACCACAGTAATACAAAAAGCCCTGCTATGTTTGGATGACTCAAGTATAGAACAAGCCACAGCTTAGTTAAATCTTACTACTATTTTGTTAATTTTGTCATGGACAGAGTTTTGTGGCCATTTATGAAATTCCTGCCAGAGTAAAATCAGAATCATAGCGGAGGTAGAGGTTCTCTGACTTCTAGGGAGTAAGAAGATACTTCAAAGATTTGAGAAATTAATACCTTAAAGAATAAGATATAAAAACTTGGCAAAAAGTGAAGTCTTATCTAATGGTGCCAAAGTTTACAGATATAGCTATATATAAAAATGTAAGGACAAATTGGTATGTAGAAGAAGAGTGGTTAAAATATCAGGAGCTAGGGATAGTGATGAACAAATATCTGCAGAGAAAAGTTTTATGCTAGATATGTGGATTTAACATATTTGGATACAGATGTATTCAACATACAGGAAGCATTCAGTTTAGCAATAGTAGGAAAGTGAATACTGAGGCAGTTGAGAACATCTTTACTGTTTCCTTCATATATGCTATTCTTTTTCACCATCTGCATTTTGGAAGCTATAGAAAAACCAACTACACTAATACCCCTTTCATATATTTAATGAGACCAGACGTAAATCAGAATACATAAATAGCATGTACAGCTAGCATTAACATTATATGTTGTCATTAACATAATATCTTCCTCTACGAAATCTTTATCAAGTTGTACATTTGTATTTATGTAAACGCTCTTTTTTCAGCAGAGTGGTAACTTGCTAATTAATTATGCTATTTCTTGACCATATAATGTGGGTGATTTGGTGTTTTGGTATGTGTGCAAATCTTTCCTGTTTGCCTTGTAGTATCTTTCTTTGGTGTTATGTATTTTGGGGAGTTCAGATTTTAATAATGGAGTCTCAGGATTGAATGCTTTTCACTGTGTTTGATGTCTGTGGTTTTGTCTTTTGTTTGAGTGAGGAAACATTTGTAGATTTGATGAAACACATCCAGTTTTGGTGATACACGTGGGCTACTTTCAAGAATATGATGCATTTAAATCTTTGGAAGTCTAAACATCTGTGATGTCTTTGAAGTTTCTGGCATGGTATTGTCTCATGGTTCCCTTCCTTTTTTATCATCTTTTGTAGTATTCTTTCCATCACTGCTGATCAGACTAGTTGTATGGATATGTGACCCAATATTTGACATCAAATATAGTATAAACATATATATATATAACACGCATGAGAGAAATGTTCAGCTAAATGATCAATTGTCTTATATTTCCCGGTGCTTTTTGCTGCTTTCATTGCTGGAATCTTAGTGATACCAGTTTCCAATGCAGCTTTGCCCTTTGATTGGCACTGACATACTGCTTTTGCTAGTGCTGGGCTATGCAATAAATGTGTGAAAAACACTGTCTAATCGAGAGATATTATATTGTCTTATATTTGTGATTTTGGCTTATAGATATAATTATTACCTTATAATCAGTTAAATTTTTTTTGTACACCTGTTTTGTTTTCAGTCAATAGAGACTCAGTAACTCCCAAATAACAACATACTAAAACAGAACTGGAAAGTATCACTGAGAGTCAATATTTTCTTATCATGCAGCTTGGGGACTTTACTGAGCAATGCTGAGAGCCAACAGATTTCACAGGCTGTAAGACAGAAGGAGGAAGGAAAGGAGAAGAAAAAAGCTTGCTGTGCTTTAGGAAGAGGCATGACGAAAAATATCTGTATAATTTAGATGAGAGTGATAGAAAAACAATCTGTGTGGAACGAATTTAGTGTAAACTGCAACATCAGTTATTAGTTTTAGAGGGAACTGAATATCAAATGCCAAATGAAACTGGACCTATTTGTATGAGGTATTTAGTATATGAGAACTGCAGCCTGAATCCTGTCTATAAGCGATCACATTTGATAAGTCAAACATGAGAAAAATGATTTTGTGGGAAATTAAATAAGAAATGTGTAGGCACTTAATAGGATCAGAAAGATTCAGACATATAATTAGAGCTGTTGTTTATTTTTAGTGGCAATATGGAGGCTTTTTTTTTAACTGGGAGTTTACTCTTCCTCGTGATCGCAGGCTCTATGGAACTGAAACAAGATAGATGTAACGTTACCATTTCCTCATCCCATACAACTAAACAGCCTGTCTCAGAAACTGGATCTCACAGAATAGGGATAAAATTATTACAGCATATTTCCATACAGCCATAATGTTGACACGACGATGGCTGATTTCCTTTTCTTGATGAAATTGCACAGATGAATTGTCACAGATTTAAGCTACAAGGGTTCCAGAGAGGCTGAAATCCTTCATGGCTTTCTCCAGGGTGATCTTGTGGTTGTAGGCAACTTTTTGCTTAAATCATAACAGTTTCAGTGTTGTGCTAGAACAACAATGTAGTTTGATTTATGATGGAAAAGATTTGCGGGTTGGTTTGTTTGGTTATTTTTTTTGTTTTTTTTTTTTTTTACTTTGATGTCTGTTAGCTCTGTATTTTCATTTTCCTTTTTCTCTCTTTGGTCTCTACTTGTTCACACACTTCATAGCTACTGACGAATTTTCTGGTATTCTACGTCATGTGTGTGTGACAGAGAACATGCAGTTTTCCAGACAGACCTTTCTGTACCGTAATAACTATGACATGTCATAGTGAAGTGACAGAGGTGTTACAGTTGGGCAGGTTTCCTATATGAAGCCTGCCTTGGGCACTTCATTTATTTCAGACATGATTGTATTTTTGTGAGGCAAGTAGAACTGCCTCTGATGATTTTCAATATTGACTAAAGATCGTTTTTTTCAAGTGCTTCAATTCCCTTCAGCCTCTGATCAGAAGCTGATGTGCAAGTGGACCAGAACAAGTTTTGTAAGCCTATCGCTATATTCTGTTTTTCTATCAATTTGAAAGGCTTACTTTTTCCTTTAGCTGTAATACTTTCATGGTGAAGGCTGCTTCTGTGTAGTTTTGGGTTTTTATCTCTTTTTTTCTCTTTCAGTATAAATAATATCTGTTAGCTAAACATGTATTTCTTCATGTCCATCTGGTTGCAGAAAGCAGCCTGATATACAGCCATTCTTACTGTCTTTGTATTTTTAGATTCCTGATTTCATAAAGAATGGATTTCCTTTACACCATATTCAGTGTTTGGAAAGAAAGAGTCAAAATTCTCCAATATCCAGCCATTATATCTTCTTTCATGTATGTTGGTAACTCATCAAACATGTTTTGAAAATAGAATTCGCTCATGATTGTGTACCAGAACTACTGTAGTACTGAATATTGGGAAGCTATTTAGTGTAACAAAGGGGCTTTTTAGCTGGAGTATGGATTGTAAAATAAGGGATTGATTTTCTTCTATCTTTGCACGTTTAAACCTTAAACATACCTAGAATTCAAATGGTTAGTAATAATGACTGTAGATGTTATGTCTGTTTAAAATACTTTATGTATCTGTTTATGAAATTATGAATCCTAGACAAATTTAATTTTCTCTGGTAAAAATATGTATCATATATATACATTTGTGTTTATATGAACGTATAATTACTATGCTTTTCATATCATCAGCCAAAGTTGGCAGAGTGGCAACAGGAAAGTTACCAAGTCTTAGTTTAAGTTTAGAAAATGTGTACCCTTGTTTGTGAGAGTTATGTGCACACACTGACCGACAGATTGCATCCTTATTTCCCATTAATTCACATTAATTCCAACTCTCACTGAGTTGGAGGAAGTACAAATCCCTCAAGCACTTTTTCTCCCAGGAGATGTACTGATTCCTGCAGCTGGTCAGCTCTGGCAGTCTGGAGAGGCAGAAGGTAGGCTGGGTCTCCAAGGAAGTGTTCTGTCTCTCAAAGAATTTGCAAGTGAACTCATAATGTAGAAAAAAGCATTACAGCCAAGTCTGGATTCAGTTATCACAAGCTTCCTGTGCAGCCTTGGGCAAGTCATTCAGTCTCTGTCTTCTTCAATACACGATCTGTAATACATAGAGTGTCTGAGCCTTCCTCACATATTTTTGGTTGTTACTGAAATACTTCGATATACTCTGTATATGTGAGTGTACTGTATATTATGGTGAATTTTCCTTTGGAAAGGTAGATAGGTAATCCTCCCAAAAGTAATTATTTAAAATAATATGTCATAATCCTTCACTAACAAGATACGATTACAGCCAGAATACAGACTCTCTGGTCCATACTGATATACTTATTTTTCAGTACAAGCTTCCTTTTAATGCTTTGTGAGAGATTATGAAATTTATTCATTCTTGACAGGTAGGTCATCCTGCCTTCTGACTTCCTCTCCACCTCCAGCCTTTCTTAGGTCCTCACCCTTACTGCTTTTGCACGTCTTTACCCCACGGTGCCTGCCTGTCATCCCTGGTGATGGCATAAGGTTTGTCAGTAGGAGCTTTGGTTCGGAGAACATAGTGAAGTCCCTCATTTGAGAATTTTACCCTTACACCTTAGCAACTACATCAGGTAGACAGAAATTTTCACTTTTTAACACCAGTCATTCCATTTGCCAACTGCAATGCCCCTCCCTCAAAACAGATAACAATAATATTATAGAATAGTATGGCACTAATGTCTCACAGTAGGTTTACTATTATTGGATTGGAATTGAAGTATGCCTTTGAATGAGACGAGGAAGGAGATACAAATACCTATTTGTGTTCTGGAGGGCAGTATACTGTAAACGGATAGTGTGCTGACAGTGGAATTTTAGGTGTGGCTAATTATTTTAGATTTTTGTTCTGTAGATCTGAAAGAAAATTTAGCTGATCAACCCTAATTGTAAGTTAATGAAGTCTTAGACTAGAACTAAGTGTATTTAAGCTCAAGTGTAAAGGATGCATCTTAAATAGAAATACCAAGTCAATTAAGAAGCTTTTACAGATATTAAGCCTGAACAGCTCTGACAAATGCAGTAACAAAGAGAACAACTTCTTAAATAGCCTTGTGAAATGAAAAGTATAAACCTGTTTTTTCCTGATACATATTTGTTAAGTATTATCAATTGCATGGAATACTGTCTTACATAAACTTTGGTCAAAACCACAAACCATGACAACATGATACTTTGCTTTTTACCCAGTGCACTGAAGAGCAGGTAGGAATAGCGCAGAGAATTTAGAATATTTTTTCCAAGTTCTAAAATAAGTAGAGATTTGTAATCTGAAGGAAATATATTTACAGGGCATGAAAGATGCATAATTTAATATAACTAGCTGTATCCTTATACGTGTGTGCATGTGTATCCTTAGTGATGTCCTGAACAGTTTCTGTGGTAAAGCACACTAAAGCAAACATTCTCTTTGCAATTCATGGGGAGACAATAAACATCCCTCTATCATTTATTCTTAAAGAATTTGCTCTGTGGATATGTGATTCTTCACTTACTGAATAAGTTTGAGAGGTACAGTAGGAAATTCTCATACTCCAGGTGGAATGAAGTTATTAAAAAGGTCTGTAAATGGAGGCATCTATTAGTGAACATTCCTGTGACTTGAGGACACGCAAATATAGCTAAATATTTAAGTACTTTAAAGGATATATTTCCAATCTCGGTTAACATGTTGCTATTGCTTCCTCAGACTTTCACTAACCTTAAAACAAATATCTCCGTGAGAAGTAGCTGGTGATCAAAGAGTACTTGTATGGGTGTTTCCAGCTCACACAGACCTTTCCTAAAATTGAATTTTCTGAAGCCAATAGCTGCCAACTGTAATTTCAAGTACATGAGAAAGTGTTTCCTTCTAACAATAATGCAATGTCACTTAAAGATTATTTGTTTATGGGGCAATTGGAAAATATTCCATGTCTACTAAGCCAATATTTCACTTCTCTCCTCAAGGTACATAGGAGCATACCAAGGAGGGAAATAAGTTCTTACTAATCCTAGAACTAAAACCCTCATCTTGTGCAGTTTCAGGTATCATTAATATTTATTGTCTGAAGAAGTGACGATACAGTCTACTGCAGTACCTACAGAACATCCCTCTTCCCCACAAATTATAATACATAAATTTAAAGCTACATAACTCTTGGGATTTGATTTGTTCTTTGTTTCTCTACTTAAGTTATCATTATTTCTCAAAGCAGAACTCTTACAAAGGCCGTGGTAAAACATGGAAAAAATTCAGAGAGGGTTTTTATAATTTTCCCTGCTTACAGTCACTGACACTTTTTTAGTCATTTATGCATAAAGTCAGCTGAAAAATTTGTCGTTTCAATTCCTGATTTTCACACATTTATATTAGATACCAGTCATCTTGCATACAAGGGGGTGCCAGCAGAATGACGAATCCAGCCAAAAGCAGTAAGGATATCAAAAATATAGTGACCTGCAAGGCTGCAGGTTTTCCATTGGCACTCAGTTGTCTCTTTTACCTAAAATCCTCTGGTGATGTTGAACACATACAGCCTTGTTACAGGCTTATTCCCTTCCTGCAAAGGGTGAAGGTAGTTTTATTTTCTCCATCCTACATGCTGCCTACTGTCTGAGCTTTTACTTTGTAAGAGAGTATACTGGGTCTGGCTGGGATGGAGTTATATTTCTTCATAGCAGCTCATATGGCACTGTGTTTTAGATTTGCGGTTAAACTAGTTTTGATAACATGGATGTTTTGGCTCTTGCTGAACAGTGTGCACAACATCAAGGCCATCTCTGTTTCTGTGTCCCTCAGTGAACAGACTGGGGTGTGCTCAAAAGGTTGGGAGGGAATACAGCCAGGCAGATGACCTAAACTAACCAAAGAGATATTCCATACCATATAACATCATGCTCAGCAATAAAATGGAGTGAAGTGGGGTTTAGGGAGGTTAGCCATCTTTTGCTCAGGGACTGGCTGGACATCAGTCTGCCTGTGGGAGGTGATGAGTGATTGCCTTTGCATCATTTATTTTATTTGTTTTCTATCTCTCTTCTTCCACTGTTCCTTCACTTATTGAACAATGTTTATCTTGACCCCCAAGTTTTCTTGCTTTTACTCTTCCTTTCCTCTTCCCCCATCCCACTGAGAGCGGGGGAAGTGAGTGAGCAGCTATGCCAAGTTTAGCTGCCTGCTGGGTGTTAACCCACTGCAATGGGAAATCCAGATTCTGTTTCTTCATCTGCTTTAGGATGTCAGAACTTAAACTTCTTACTTCCCAGGAACTTGATTTTATGGCCTCTCTGTGGCCATTTGAAGTGAAGACACATTCTGCTCCTGATGAAGTTTTGCCACTGTGCAGTGTTCCAATTTCAGCAGGCAATAAAGGATGCAAGAAAGAAGAAACACAATTTTAGTTTATATATTTGTATTTTATAACAGTCACATGAGGACCTGGAAACTGAGGTTTCCAATCCTTGCTCATAGGACTGATTAATTATATATTAAACCTTCAGTAGATAAATAAAAAAATCCTTGAGGTAGTAACCTAAACCTGGATACCTTAATTATTAGATTACAAATCTGTGTTCTTCCCAGCACACCCTTAAGTCTTTTACATATCCTTAGCTCACTTTCCATTAGAGACTGTAGAGTGTTGCAGCTGCTGGCGTTTACTGCACTATTATGCTAAATGTAGGTTTGACCAACATGCAATTAATAGAAATGATAAGTGGTGGCAACCCAATCCCTAGTGTGTCATGTTCTTAGAATAACTATTAAATCAGTCCTGTCAAGGGACTTAGGAGGAAGAATACTTAATTTCTGTTTCCTAATTAGATTTAGCTTTTCAGTTTAAGTCAGTCCTGTGCCTAACCAGAATATAAACTCTAAGTATACAAACAATGTGTGCAGGCATGCATGTATACAAGCCAGCACAATGGAGAGAGCAGTATCTTATGGAACAAGAACTGTATAGGTTATTCATTATCAAGATGATGCTAACAAAACTATTGAGCTGGTATGCATTGGAAAATGGTAAAAAAAAACCCCAAAAGCGAACAAACAACAGTCATTACCTGATAGAAGACCGTAACTTTCTCCTGTGTGTGGATTTTTGTGCGTAACCTGAGTTGCCATAGGTCTATCACTGTGACTTTGGGAATAGCTGGAGAAGTCACCTTTTAGGGCAACCACACAGTGCAAAATGCTTTGTTTCAGCATGTCATAGTGCTGGGCCTTGTCCTAGCGTAACCCACTGTAATGTCCCCTGCTCCTGATTTCCCTTTAATCCTGACCCATAGGCACTCAGTCAGATCTTTAGCCATACCTAGGCCAAGCTCCATGCAATCCAGCTGGTTGTTGACATATACGGCGCCACCTCCTCATTTCTCCTGCCTGTCTCTCCTGAAGAGCCTGTAACCTTCCATGCCAACACTCCAGTTGCAGGAGTCATCCCACCATGTTTCTGTGATGCCAATGAGATCATAGCCTTGGAGGTGTGCACACATCTCTAGCTCCTCCTGTTTGTCCCCCATGCTATGTGCATTTGCATAGAGGCACTTCAGCTGTGTCTTCCTTGAGGCTGACTTGGCTGGAGCAGTTGTAATTACTTCGTGCTGCTCTCCAGGCAGCATTCCTTTGCCCTCTATTAACAGTGCCTCCCCATTGGCTCCTGTTAACCCAGGAGCTCCTAGCTTATCTACATAAGACTTTAAGTGTGCTGCAGTGTAGCCAGCACATCTCAGAGCAAACAGCTGCAGGTCCTTGCTAGTACCCTGTTCCTCTTTCCTTGGTGTATCATCCCTTGGCTTGTCAGAGTCAAGCCTGATAATACCCCCTTCCCCTGTCGAGTCTAGTTTAAAGCCCTGTCAACAAGGCCTGCTAATTCTTGGGCAAAGACTGTTCTCCCCTTTGAGTGAGACAACCCCCATCTGCTGCCAGCAGGCCTGGTACCGCATAGGCCATTCCATTGTCAAAAAAAACCAAAATTGTGGCAGTGACTCCAGCCACAGAGCCACATATTAACAGACTGAGCTTATCTGTTTCTTTCAATGTCATTGCCTCCAACTGGAAGTAGGGAAGAAAAAATAACCGTGCTCCGGATTCCTGTACTAGCTGTCCTAAGTCCCTAATATCTCTTTTAATCATCTTTGCACTCCAATTTGCACTTTCATCATCCCCCACATGGAACAGAAACAGTGGGTAGTAGTCCGAGGGCTGCACCAGGCCAGGGAGTCTCTTTGTGATGTCCCTAACCCAGGCCCCAGGGAGGCAGCAGACTTCCCTAAGAGTGAGGTCTGCCCTACATATCAGACCCTCTGTCCTCCTCAGAGCTGAGTCACTCAACAACTATAACCCTCCTTTTCTTTCTTGTAGAGGTAGTCTTAATACGGTGAGTATGCCTTTCTGGTCCTGGGAACTCCTCTGATGTACTTGGACTGTCAGCCTCATTGTCCTTTGGCTGGTCTACCATGCCCAGGGCCTCATAGCTGTTGTACCTGGGGAGGGGAGGTGAGCAAGGAGCGGGTTTGCTTGCCACTCCTAGTACAGACTTCCCTCCATTTGCAGTTTTCTGGTAGGCTGCTGCCTTCCGTGCCTTCAGCCCTGCAGGGTGAGGAGATGAGATCCCTGGGATCTTATTTCCAGTGACTGGCCTGGTCTCTCCTTCAAGGATCTCAAAGCATAGGTCCGCCAGTCGATTTCATCCTCACATTCCCTGATACTCCTTAGTCTTTCAACTTCATCCCTGAGCTCTGCCACCAGGCTGAGCAGATCATCTACCTGCTCACACCTCACACACATGTCTCCACTGCTACCACTCGCTAGCCGTGCAAGGCAGTGCCACTCCCTACAGCCTGAGACCTGAATGCCTGCATGCTTCCAAGTCTTTGTTGCTGCATCTACTCTGACAAGTACTAAATAAGAGAGGAAGCTTCAGAATACTTAAATATGATGATGTGATGACTGACCACCTGAAAACAATTCAAACAAGAGTAATAAATCACAGATGCCTTTAATCAAGGTTGTTTCAGGTCTGAAACTGGTTTGCTGCTGAGTTACCAGATAGCTTGTCCTAGTTGGAAATTAATTTTTTTATGTGCTTTAGAATACCACCTTATGTACCACCTCTGGATGCTTTACACCACTCAGAAAAACAAAAGCCTGATTTAAAATCCCATGTGTTGACAAGTCATTAATAATAAGCCTATATGAGTTCATACTTAAGTACTGGGTACTGTTGTCTGAACTTTGGGGTGGTATATTTGATGTAGGAAAAACTTTTCCTTATTCTTGCTGTTAGTCAAGAAAATCATTCATACAGTTGGAAACATCAGACTAAGATCAATGCACTTCTTTTCTCTCAATTACCCTCTCTTGTTAGTAATAGCACTGAACATTTATTTCAGGGGCAGCAATAAATATTTATTTTCTTGTAAATAGTGCAAGTCTGGCAACAAATCGATGTGAGAATGCAGGAAAAAATATAACTAAGCTTCTTACAGTTATTGCCTGTCCTTGAAATATGTAAAATCTCTTCCCCATTCCCTTTTAAAAAATGTTATTTCTTGGTAGGATTTTTCATTACCATATAAGATGTATATTATTTTGCATTAAAGAATGTTACTATTTTTAAGCATTAATTATGTGCATGTATACAGTTTCCCTTTTAAATCCTACATTTTAAGTATAAACAAAAGAAAACCAAAGTAATAAAGTTCATATGTGATGTTCTTAAAAAGATACGTATGTTTGCCCAATGTAATGCTGCTTTTGAAAACAGGTATTCTACAGTTGTAAATGCACATACACACTTATTTGTCCCAGCAACCAGAGAAGTCACAGAGCTGTGTTGTTAGGTTTCTGAAGTTAGTTATAAAATGTAACTGTTGGTAGAAGTTTTCTAAATTTATCACTTAGACTCAGCTGGTGCTGGTTTACTTTTGTGTTGTAAATTCCTTATAAAGACAAATAAAATGAACTTAAGGTTAAGATGGCAGCTGTTCTTTCCCAGGAGAAGCACAGACTAGAAGTTTTGTAGACCCACATGGACAAAAGCTTTGTCCTAGAAAGCAGTAATCGTTAATTATGGTAAGAAACATAAACTTGTTTAGGAACAGAGCAGTGCAGGTGGTGAGTAGGATTCTGAACACAAGGCAGAGAAGGTCTTCAGTTGGTGACCAGCTCCTGATTTCCTAGGTGCTTTTCTGTATCTCTCTACGA
Organism: Pluvialis apricaria; assembly: GCA_017639485.1. NCBI lineage: Eukaryota > Metazoa > Chordata > Aves > Charadriiformes > Charadriidae > Pluvialis > Pluvialis apricaria. The sequence goes on from CM030009.1 coordinate 105,027,296, forward strand.
CCCTGTGTGTAATCTTAGGTAAGTTCTTTGGAAATCTAATTGCACAGGTGTGCTTATTATTGTTTTATTAAGAGATAAATATATCTGGATTACGCCAGGGTAGGTTTAGATTGGATATTAGGAAAAAATTTTTCACAGAAAGGGTTGTTAAACATTGGAACAGGCTGCCCAGGGAAGCGGTGGAGTCACCATCCCTGGAGGTATTTAGAAGATGGGTAGATGTGGTGCTGAGGGACATGGCTTACTAGTGGTTTTGGCAGTGTTAGGTTGATGGTTGGACTTGATGATCTTAAAGGTCCCTTCCAACCTATGATTCTAAATAAAATTCTGGAGTTTAGGTTGTTGAATATTGACCTTTAAAGTCATCATTGGCCTACCTGTGTGATTATCTCTCTATGCTCCTGAGACACACTGACATGTTTGATGGCTAAAGCAGATAGAGTTAGCTTTTCTTCATGATAAGAAATAGAAGCAGTGAGAAGGGAATTTTCTGTAATTTTTTTTTTAATTTTTTTACCCATTTCCAGCTGAAGCATTTGAATGTAGTGATACCTGAGACATCCCTAAAAAAAAAAAAAAAAGTTTTTTGGTAGGATTGTGGGAGAAGGCAGGATATAAAGGGATTGAGAAGAGTTATTCTCACATACTGAGTTATTCGTGAAACTTATTTGTTTGAGGTATTTTTGTGAGAAGTAAGGGCGCTTAGGGTGTGATTCATCTGACCAAACATAGACAGCTGAAGTGTAGTAAAGGTCTGCGTCTGTGGTAATCACTTTAGGTTTCCTTTATAGGTCACAAAGAAAAATTGAAGATGACTAGTTGTGATTCACCTTCCGTAATGTAGATATCAAAATAGGTCACATGAATCATAAACTAAAATATCCAGCTCTCCATCGACTATAAAAGTATTTTGGGATTACTAACTCACATACTTGACGCTACACTTACACTGTGGCCATTCTCAGTTCATTGAGACAGAGACATCTAAAAATATACAATAAGTAGTTATTTTTATCTATTAAGAAATAATTTCACAGGGCAGTTGACACATGAGAATCTCACACAATCAAAACCTCAAGCCCAACTGAGACAAATTTTTGTATACATGCATTTATTCCTTTTACCTTTTATGAATTTAGTACTCTGAATTTAGTAGTTAGGAAGTGGTTGGTAGATGCCAGTGCCATCAGGCTGGAATGGGCACCAACACGGTGAGACCAGGATGCTTTATTTGTCCTTCCAGGGGCTTTCCCATCAGCCAGGGAAAACAGGCTGTCTCATCCCTTTCTCTCCGGCTTCCCTCCTCCTCACCACAGAAGTAGATGTACTCGTGTGACATGCACAGAACAATGGGTTTGGTTTATTGCTCTGGTTCTGGTTGCAGTGGTAAAGCACAAGGCTGCTTGGCAGTTACATCCTCACCCCCAACCCCCTCCAACTGCACACCTTATTGTCCCTTTTCCTGTCTCTTAACCGACCTTCTTCCTTTCTTTATACCTGCCTTTCTCTACCCCAGTCTCCTCTCACATAAACAACCTGATAACTAATACTTTTTCCCTACTGGTTCCAGTCTTGCTATATCCATGCTCGTTTGATGTTTTCATACTATGACAGGGGTAATCTTGGCTTTACATGGTGCTGCTGATGTGGTTGCCTATGTACCTGGCTTTGGAAAATCATACTTTCAAAAAGGTCCTCAGTTCTCCCCTCAGGTGTCTGTGAGGTCCAGCTGGTTCACCCATAACTTTCCCTTCACTACCTGTGAAAGCTAGCCATCCTTCACAGTCTCAGCCTCAACTTTGGTCAGCTTTTCAGATTGCTGTCTGTCACATCCACCAATTTTTTATATCATGTTCTGCAGTTTCTCATGTCCTGTTCAGTTAGCTTAAACTCAGGCCAGAGCCTCATTAGTCATTTACCTACAGTCCTAACATTTTCAAAGGGCTGTTACTGAAAATGCACCAGTAAAGGAGAGAGGGGACAATATGCTTTAGGTACAATTTCTTTTCATCTTCCATTGAAACATCTCTGTAATGCATATTGTTGGAATCTGTCTGTTTGAAGCCTCACTTTCTGATAAGGATAAAAAGTTCTGTTGTACATACATTTCTGTTGACAGTTTCATTTACAACTTCTCTAAAATTGTTTTTTTAATTGTCCTAGTTTGAGGTAAAACGGGACCAATTTTGATCAGTAACTTTGCTTCTTAGCTGGGCCTCTTCTAACTACTGAAATTAACAGCATATTATGCAGACACTGCTCCTTCTCTCAGAGTGATAAGACCTATGTTTGTAGGTAATGCCAAGGCATGGCATGCAGAGAGGCTCTGGCTTATACTTATTGCAGTAACACCCAAGGCCAACCAATTTTGTTACTTGCCCCGTTGGAGGGTTAGAAGCGGAAAAGTGCAGTGGGGTCCCACCTGAGGGGAGGAGCGGACAGGACAGGTGACACAAAACTGACCCACGGGTATTCCATCCCATCTGCCTCATGCTCAGTATAAAAGCTGAGGGGTCAAAGGGTAACCTCTCTTGCTCTCTTGCTTCAATGTCCAACAACTGAGGAGGACTCTGTCTGTTCATCTGCTTTTGGTCCTGATCCTGAATCCAGATCCGGAATCCAGTTCCTGTCCATCACTGAGTCCAGTCTGGGACTTCCCCAGTGCCAGCCAATGACATGATTGTCATCCTGGGAGCTTGATACGGTTTTGTATATATTTCATTACTTTCTTTTTATTTTGTTATTAATATTTCATTAAAGTAGTTTAGTTCCTTCTAAACTCATAAGTTGCTTTTTCCCTCCTCTGCCTCTCTCTTTGAAGAGAGGTGGTGGGGAGCATCTGTCGCTCAGCCTAAACCACAACATAATTAAAGATCAGTCTAGTGACTTTTTAATTTAATCAACAGGAAAGATTATAAAGTTTATGCTTTAATGGTCTCCAGCACATCTTAGGTTTTAAAGAAAACTTGTCCTCCCAAAAGCAGGACGGAAGCATGCTGTCCTGCACAGTCTCCAAATTCATATACATGCGTAGACAGATTCTCACCCCGCAATGTAAGATCCTGTCTTACCATTATGACTTCTGGACTTGAAAACATTTTATGAAGCCGTTCTAAGCCCATCTGTGCATGAAGTACCAGTGCCAGTGTCAATATTAATGCTTTGCTGAAAACATTTGATCTTAATCTTTATTCTGAAAATTCATTACACTTAAACACTAATTTGGATGTGTTGTCAAAGAAAATGCATTCCTTTTCTGAACTGGGCTAGTAGGTAACACAACAACATAGTTGCTTCTATTTTCCTCTTTTTCAAATATATTATAATCAGGGTGCAATGCTGTGATCTTTTACAATAACAAAGTAGTCTCAAATAGGAATGATTCTGTTAATAGTTACATTTTCTCACGGGACATTTTGGTATGTTTGCTACACAAGCAGTGGACAGTGGTTTCATAGGTAGGGATTGGTACATGAAAACAGAATTATCAGGTGGAAGGGAAGCCATGTGTTTATTTGGAAGAAGGTTTGAAAAAGTTTGGTGGAGACAAAAATTAAAATACAGGGAGTTGAAAGGCTGAGTAAGTCCTTGAAAATGAGAGTAAGAAATTTCTTATGAATGTCGTGCCATTCGCCGGAACGGAGGGAAGAAGCAGTCACTCAATATGAGGGATCAGCAAACTTCGTTTATTAAAGCACGGTTACACCTTTTATAACGGTCTTAATTAGCTCATACATATTGCAAAAGCCAAGCTCCTTAGTGGTTAGGCATCTCAAGGTCTATGTTTGCATACACATCTTATCACTACACATAACTCTCATTTCTTTTAATCACAAGTTCCTTACTTAGCTTTTGTTGGAATAAACAGGGGCAGACTGTCTTTGTTATCTATTAGTTCTCACGGGGGCTGCTCCCGGTATTTCTTGAAGTCCAGATGACTTATTATCTATTAGTTCTCACAGGAGCTGCTCTCGGTATTTCTTGAGACCCTGATGAGTCAACATTTCGATGTTGATATGCCCTCACTCGGCTAGCCAGCTCTCCACAATGAATGTGTTCAATAGATATGCAGAATATCCATTAATGTTTCTGGTACCTGTAAAAATAGAAGAAGATAGTGATAAGACCAGGTCTTTACAAGATTTAGATTCTTTTCATATTTACGATCAAATCTAACCTGTTCCAATAGTGAAAGAGAGTGTTTGTGTAAAAACCTCGTAGTTCTCCAGCAAGGTATATATGCACAGGCAGGGAAAAGCTACTCTGACAGCTTTTTTGAGGGAAATATATATTTCAGCTGTGTTGCCCAATATCTCACGACATATCAGAAAGCCCTTTTAATTTTTACCTGTCATTAAAAGTATGGGCACTTTCTCTCCTAGTTCCTGTGGTAACATTTCTTAAGCTGTTCTATCCATCTGCTACAGGGATACACACTTTTGGCCACCCAGATGAACTTAGTCAGTAACTGATCTAATTCCTTGTGATGTAGCTAGAAGGATGCCTCCTGAACTTCTTAGGTATCACAACACCCTGATGTCACAAAACGGGCTTATTGTCCTTGTCACAGAGAATGAACTGGGCATTCTCTTCATCCTTTACTAAGACATGTTAAGACATAGACTGCTTTGCAGACACCTCCACTCAGTCCGCTGAGGAAGAAGGAGAAGCGAACTTCCATTCCTGTCAGTTACCCATGCAGGGATTTTAAATGTGATTTTATCAAAGCTTTGCCTTGCTTTAGAGTAATGTTGGCAGCATTTCCAAATAAGTTTATTAAATAAGAGAAACAATTGAAAAAATCTTAATTAAAATATAACATAGACAAATGTTTTCAAGGAATAGATCCTATCATTGTTTCACTGATACATCTCATATGGAAATTCCTTTAAATATCCTTGCACTATGCTTACAGCATAAATAAGGTAATTCAACATCTTTAATTCTTAAGTGATATAAAAGTGTACGTGCTTTTCAACCTGTGAAGATGCTTTTCCACATGACAAGTATTGGCAATTATTAGACAAAAGCACAAGATTTTTTTCTTGAATATAAAAGCCAGTGATTTTGTGGGCTGTCTGCTCGTTTTAATTAACTTCTGTTTTTCAGATCATATGGTATTGCTTTCAAAATGTTTAATGTCTTATAAGTTGTCTTTAAGTTGTACTGAAAGCTGGTATGTTTAAATTAGAATGACAGAAAATATTTGTCAATATACACTTGGGCTGAATAGCCTTCACATTGGGTTATCCATAAATAAAGGAAGTAAAAATAGTCATTGAGGGCTCATAGTGTTTGCGGGGGAGGGGGAGGGATTCTTGGCATTTTTGAGAAGAAATTAATTCAGTAATGGACAATGTGCTGCCTTGCTTCCTCCTTTACTCTTTGAGGAATCCCAGAGGACGCTGATTCAATTTCAGAAGCCTTTGAGCAGTTGTAACCGGCATAAATGGGATATGAAGAAACCTCTGCAATTCTGCAGCTTTCAGCTCTGAAAAGCTGTAAGAACATAAAAATTCCTTATACTGGTTCAGAGCAAGAGTCTTCTTTGTCCCAGCAGGTATGAATGGATGCCTAGGAAAGGGTAGTAAAAGGCAAAAATATATGAATCATGTGCCCTATAGTCTCCTAGCCCCTGTCTGGTTTTAGCTGAAGAATTTTCTGCATCTTAATACGCTTTATATTTAAATTACAGGTATTTCATAATCTTTAATTTATTCTTTTTAGAAATACCTGTGAAGGCTCTGCTTAAACACATGGTGATGTTTTGTACCCACCACATGCCAGGGGATACATTCCAGGATGGGGATTCCGTAGGTCTGCCTCTCATGATCCAAAGTCTTAAAATTTGGCATAATTAAATTAAGCTCATATTCTCCTGGCTAAAATAACAAAATAGTAGAAGCATTTGCTATGTATGTTACTTAAAAGTAGTGATACTAAGACAAATGACATTTTCCTTATTCAATTCATTCCATTTTCATGCATTGTGTAGAATAACAAAAGAGCACACCACAGAGGTAGTCAGTGATCTGAATCCAGATGTTATTGGCTTCCCTCCCCCCTCATTACAATTTCATAATTAATTGCTTAAACAGTTGGAAGAATACAGTGATGATAAAGTCTGAGCACTTGCATAGCTTAAACTTTTTTTCTAAATGAATTTTATCTAAATAAGGGCATAAATTTTAGTGAAAAAAAAACGGTATTGATTCTATGACTGGAGCACAGCAATGAATGGATGAAGGCCCATTAGGCCAGGAATGTGAGGAGGGGGAGTCGTCCTTGTGTGAGAAAGCAGTTGGGGATGGATGATGGGCCACATGAGAGCTTATGGGTCAGGATAGTAGGTGGCAAGTATGGACAACAGTGTTGTGCATGTCTGCTACACACTGCCTCATCAGGAAGAAGTAGATGAGGCCTCCTTCAGATAACTTGAAAAAGCTGTGTGTTTGCAGGTCCTGGTCATCGTGGGTGACTTTAATCATCCTGATATTTGCTGGAAGAGCAAGGCAACAATAGCAGAGATCAAGCAATCCAGGCTTCCGTAGTGCAGTGATGACTACATCCTAATACAAATGCCTGAGGGACTGATGAAGGGAGATGGTCTGATAAATTTCATGCTTTACAAAGAGCTAGTCAGGGTTGTGAAGGTCAGGGGCTGTCCTGGCTGCAGCAAACACAAGACAACAGATTTCAGAATACTCAGAGGAGAGAGCAAGACAAATAGCAATATCCCAAACCGGGACTTAGGAAGAGCAGACTTTGGCTTGCTCTGCTTGGGTGAATGCTATGGAATGTAGTCCTGGAGAGGACAAGACTCCAGGAGAGATGGTTGATTTTCAAGGAACACCTCCTCCAGGATCAACAATGGTCTATCCTTATCAGCAGGAGATCAAGGAAAGGTGGCAGGAAGCCTGCATGGATGAACAAGGAGCGCTTGACAAACCTCATAAACAGAAAAAGAAAGAATACAAGGGATAGAAATGCAGTCAGGTGACCCAGGAGGACTATAGAGATGCTATCTGAGCATGCAGTGATATCATCTGGAGTTGAGTCTAGAGGGGGATAATAAAAGCAACAACAAAGTCTTCTAGAGATACAACGGAAGGAAGACTAGGGAGAAATGTGGTGCATGGGGCAGGTAACCTGGTGATAAAGGACATGGAAAGGGCTAAAGTATCAAATGTCTTCCTCACCTAGCTAGGTAGAGTTGATGGGAAGAAATCTCATTTTGATTCTTTAACGTGCTTTATTTTTGTGTAATTTTTTTTCAGTAAATTGCTTTTGCTTCTCTTTTATGTTTCTGTTAAATTTTAAATGCAGTGCGGTCAGGAAATTTTCTGTTAGAGCTGATATTACGCTTTGTTGTGTCAGACCAGGTCAACAAAATCTGTTATGGCTTAACCTGAGCCAGCATCTAGGACCATGCAGCTGCTCGCTCACTCCCCCTGTTGGGATGGGGGAGAGAATCAGAAGAGTAAAAATGAGAAAACTCATGGGTTGAGATGAAGACAGTTTAATAAGTAAAGCAAATGACGCACACAGAAGCAAAGCAAAAGAAGGAATTCATTTGCTACTTCCCATCAGCAGGCAGATGTTCAGCCGTCTCCAGGAAAGCAGGGCTCCACCACACATAATGGTTACTTGAGAAGACAAACACGAAAACTCCAAACATATCCCTCTTTTCTTCTTCTTCCCTTGGCATTATATGCTGAGCATGTCATCACATGGCGTAGAATATTCCTTTGGTCAGTTGGGGTCAGCTGTCCTGGCTGTGTCTCCTCCCAGCTTTTTGTGCACTCCTGGCCTACTCACTGGTGGGGTGGGGTGAGGAGCAGAGAAGGCCTTCGCTGCTTGGCAACAACCTAAAACATCAGTGTTTTACCAACACTATTTTCATCCCAAATCCAAAACAGAGCACTACACCAGCTGCTAGTAAGAAAGTCAACTCTATCCCAGCTGAAACCCTGACATTGTTGCAGGTGTTTTTGTTTAGGATCCCTACAGAGCAAGCAAGTGTAAACAGCCTTGCCTGTGGTTTCCTTTTGATTTATCTAGAAATCTAAGCAATTTGTTAATCATGGGCTATTATTTAACCAGCAGGGCAAATACTATGTGGGTGTTACATTTTTCTTGAACTGCACATAATTGACATGGGAAAAGCAAAACAAAACGACATCGGCATTGCTGGACAGATCATTATTGGTTGGTGAATGGATGTGCCTTTTTTAAAGAACAAAAACGATTGTTATCGTTATGTAAAAACTCTATTATGTGAAAAAGGTTTAACCTGTCATTAAGACACAAAATTACCTTTATGAACATATTTTTCATTATCATTCTGGTAATGAATTTTGTCTCTTCTTTATTATCAGTATTACTCCTTAATGAGACCAGTTAGCTGGTAGCAAATATGTGCATAAGTATTAATTGTTCATTCTTATTGCCCTTCATCAGCTGTATTTCTTTTTCATCTTCTGGGACAAAGGAAAAACATAAATAATTTTTTTTCTTTCCAATTCTAACACAGCAAGTACTGTGTTTCATCTTAATGCACTAGCATTTGGGAAAAATTGGAAAAAAACGCAGATGTTGTGGGTGGAAGACTGCCTTTTTTCTGGTTGAAATGAAGTGATTGAAGAGGGCCTACAGGAGAGCTGGGGAGGACTTTTTATGAGGGCATGTAGTGATAGGACGAGGGGGAATGGCTTTAGGCTGGAAGAGGGCAGGTTTAGATTAAACATTAGGAAGAAGTTTTTCACTTTAAGGGTAGTAAGGCACTGGAACAGGTTGCCCAGAGAGGTTGTTGAAGCCCCATCCCTGGAGGTGTTCAAGGCCAGGCTGGACGTGGCCTTGGGCAACCTGGTCTGGTGGGAGGTGTCCCTGCCTGTGGCAGGGGGGTTGGAACTGGATGATCTTCAAGGTCCCTTCCAACCTAAACCATTCTACGATTCTATGATTAAGGGCTTATCCAGTAATTTAGACAGGATAGCCTCTGTTGCTGAAACCGTAGCATCAGCTCAGCACATTTTGTTTTATTTTTCTTTTAGGGAGAGATAATTTTTACTAGACTAGTTTTCAAATTGGGAAGAAATGTACAAACCTTCTGGGCCATCATTTTTACTGGATCTGATTGCCAGTGCCTGGCTAAACTTCTGCTTTTGTATAATTATAGGATTCTATTGCTCTGACCTGTAAACTTTCTGAATCTAAACAACTATAGGTTTGACATTGCATAGAGCAGATATTCACTCGAGAAGCCTGGTCCTTACTGGAAATAATACAAGGACAGACATACTTCCATTAGTGTGGAATTGCCATTTGGAGACCTTAAGGAAATAGAGAACACAGAAAATGAAAGTGAGAAATATAATTTATTAAAAATATATTTTAGCTTATGCAAAACTGCTTTAGCTTAGGGTTGTTCTACAATAACTTAGAAAAAATGTTTTCTTTCATGCTCTGAGAGGAGAAACATATCTGATTCTCATGGCAGTGAATTATTTTCCAGTAATCAAAAAAAAAATAGATGATCTAGGAAAGGAATAGGGTTAGCTAATCAGTGTATGTATATGAATAATGAATTTGTTGTTAATATGGATTATATTTCCATTATACAAGTCTGTCCTCTGTTTGACTATCACTTTCAAACCCCAAACTCTAGTTTTGCAGTCACTTGATTTTTTGAGCTATTGTTAAATAAAAATACATCCTTAGGGAAAAAAGGCTTCTTAATGTGTAATGATGCAAAACGTGAGAGGAATTGATGTTACCGTGCTGACTTCAGTTTAAGAGGGATGGTGGAAAAATTAGATAAGACACCAAAGTTGTCTGTATTGCTGTTATGAAAATTTTAAAGATATTTTCTTTCCTGGCACGTGGTAGTGGCACGCTTTTCAGAATGTAAATCATAGTTTAGTTTCCCTCTTATTTTAATAACATTTATTCAAGAATTGTTTCCATTTTAAAGGTAGTGATATCAAGCTAATAAACTTTCAATTGAAGTTCTCTTAAAAATATCACTGCCTTGTGGAAGAGGGGAGCTTTGGAGGTCCCTTTGTTATATACTTTTATGCAGTGGTCTGAATCAGTCCTCTGCCAGCTGATGTCAGGCCATGGGGAAGCTGAAAGTGATCACACACAAACACAGATGTACATAAAATGTGCAGTCAGGACCCTTGTGGACTTCAGCATTATAGCTTTAAAAACTGTAGGCTTAGATTACAAATTTAACATTAAAGATTCTTAATTTACAAATCTTAACGTTATATAAAATAGATGTATCAAATATGTTAATTCTACTTAATTAATAGAATGCAAAAATGTAAATAAATGCAATTTATAGCTAATAATGAAATTATTAAGATTACAAAATATAAATATCTTATACATTTGAGATTACAGACTTGTAGACTAATGGCTGCTATTTGTTGCGTTGGTGATTTTCTTGTTAAGGCTTTGCAGATGAATCATTGCAGATTAAATAATATTGAACAAATTAGTTTTATAGATAGTTGGATAAATGTATTTTCATCAACGAGTTTCTATGAATTGACTGTAGAGACTGAACAGGTATTTACTGTGATCATCAGGAGATCTTGAATTTTGCAATTTAGCTATGGCCAAGTAATTTATAGTATTCTGTGATCAGGTGTTGTCCTCATAACTACTCCACTGGCAGCTTCAGGCATTTAGCTTTTCATTTAACAATATAAATGTCACTTGGAGTGCCAATAAATACTGGCAAATCCCTGAAAAGGTCATATTGGTTCTATAACTCAAATACCTGTCTAATGCTAATGGCTTCTCAAGGTTTTGTGTGAACGCTTTAAAATAAACAGCCTTCCATCAGGCTTCTGCAACTTTTTTTTTTTTATATAAGCTTCTCACATATATATCTGTGTCTATGTGTGTGTGTGTGTGTTGCAATTGCTTTATGGATGTTACAATTTTTATTACACAAGTTCATTATGTAAAAAGAAAGACATTAAAAGGTGGAAAGATAGCATAAAAAGGGCTAAGCAAGCAAACTTGAAGCTGAATGTCCCTTGCCCAGACAACGCCCTCTGCACTCCTGCGGAAACTATTTCTGACATAGACAGATTTATCCTCTCCTTCTGGTTTCATGTTAGTCCTTCCACAATTTTTATTGGTTTCTGCTCCATGCTGGAGTTGGAAATAGCATTTTAAAGGCTTCACCTTTAAATCTTTTTCTTGCCCGTGTCTGAATTGTCTACATTTCATTTTTTTTTTCATTACATCAGAAAAGAATAAATAGACATCCAGACACATTAAATATAAGTTAAATTATATAAATACATATTACATATACCTATTATATCTATTAAATATATTATGAGTCCTGAAGCTGACCACCACATGTATATAGAGAAATCAAAAATTAATTCAAAGACAATAGGTAGTAACATAACATAAAACCAGCAGAAACATAATCTTCCTGTTTTTTCTTGCCCATCCCAAATGTAATTCTAAAAGAATATATAGACACAGCTTTTAGTTAGTTTATAAATATATTGGCAATTAGTTTAAATTAGAAACTAAGACACCATCCTTAACACACTTCAAAAATTACCAGTAACTGCAATTTATGTGTTTTTAAAGATACCTCTTTTAAGGTGTTTATAACTAAATAATCTCTTCACTTGGTAGCTTTTATTTAATTTAATCAATGATTACATGGTTAGTGAGGATGCATCAATTCAGGAAAATAAATAGCTAATCAAAAGAATATTTGTTTCCACATTTTTCTTTTCATTATGATTTTTATATCACAGACTTAGCAGACCAGAAAGACAGATGAAGTAACTTCAAGCTTTCCCTTGATGTGTCAACACAGCTTCATCTACCCTGGGGAGAACAAAATCACTCAAACCTTGAGCTGATTCATCCACCATGCTATTTTCAGCAAGAAATGGCAATTATATGTTATCCTTCAGGTTCTTCAGGTTCTGCAAGTGTAACATTTCAGTTATACAAGCTACAAGAACAGACTAAATATTGACTTAAACAGATTTAAATCCGGTATGATTTTATTCTGTCCCAAGTGCCTATGTAATGTCTACCAGAACTTTTGTAAATTACTTGAAAAGTGAATACTCTTTCCTGCTTTAGGTGATCTGAAGCCCTGTCTTCCTTCATCTGTTGAGCTGAAATTGTGGGTATTAAATGCACATTATTGGTGGGGGTTTTTTAAGTAATTGTTTCGTACCTCTTGCACATGGTTTTGGCATTTGTCTTATTGCTTAACTTTTATTTAAATTATCATCGCAGTGACTTTTTTTTTTAATTTTTGTTGGAGCTAGACAAAATGCTAATTTTGATAATTACTTTTCAGACTCTCTCTCTGGTATGAGTAGAATTTCATGAGGTTACTGCTTACTTTTTCCTTAGTTGCTCATACGGGCCAGTCTAAGATTTGTATAAATTTTTGTGTATTTTTTTCCTTTAGAATATCTGCCTTATCAAAAACTATTTCTTACACTTGCAGACATTTAAATCAGTAGTCTAGTCTTTGCAGTTGCAGAGGGTGAATCTGCACATGGGTACATGCGTTTGCCACGGTAGTCGGGTCAGGAAGTCCTGCAGTAGGATCTTCTTTCCCTTTTCTTTTGACCTTTTCAGAAGTCATGAGCCAAGTATGCCTTTTTGTGCTGGTCACAGAGAGACCAGAGATGAATTGTGGCTGAGAATTTGTATCAGAAATAGATTTTGTTGGAAAAAGCATTTTTGATAAAGTTGTTTCAATATTTGACAATTTATATCTTGGAAATGACACAGTAAAAACTTTTTTTTTTTCAAAATTGAGTTGCTTCAAAAATTGGCTATGATACTACTATGTATTTTATAGCATTAGTATGTGTTACTAATACTGACTTCCCATGATATCATGCTATTAATTATTGCATGTCATTATTATTTTTCTTGTTAAAAACGTGTATTTAATGTTAGTTTAAAAACTGTGGTAATGAAGTACTGTTCTAAAACATAAATAAGACACGTGACCTGAAAAAGAAAAAATAAGATTTATCTAGTCATTATTAAGTTCTTTCTAATATTTCAGGTGTCAAAATGTATCCCTGTAGACTTCTACTGAAATCACAAAGCAGTGTGAAATATAAAAATAATAAAAATCATAAAAGGTGGAGGGAATGTCCAAAACTCTTGTGGTCTGGGGATCAGAAATCAATCTTATGAAGCACAAGTGATCAACAATTCATTTTGTGGGAAAGAAATGTAAAGAACAGTAGGTTTTTTCTGGATTTGGAATAGTAAAGAAATTCTAATTTTCTGCCATTTCTTCATAATAGATTTCAATTCTGTGAAAAGAAAACACTTCTCTTCAGAAACAATAAAACAAAGAAATCCCAAAAGAGTCAGGATGATAAAATCTATCTGTAAATTATATTATGCCATGCCAACTAAATTGCTTCAGTTTTATTTAATTTTGTAAATTTATCAGTATGGGAGATGCCAACTGATTATTTTTTTCTTCCATTTAGAGTAATTTCTAAAAAAGAATCACTATAGGGCCAAATTTTGGGCTTTGTATTTTTTTTTCACGCTATATATTTTGTATATGGCAAACTGCTCTAGTGGACAGCATTCAACTAAAGTACATGTCATATCCTGGTGTGTCTTGCTCTTGCTTGGCACAGGAACTACACAAATCAGAACAGGAAAGCAAAAGCAATTTTTATAAATCCTGATAATAATTTAACACCATAATAATATTCAAATAAGTAACTGGATACTGAAGTAACACATTAAAAATCTTTAGTTTTCATGAACTCCCACGTTCTTCCTTGTTTTTTCTAAGTTTCCATTTCCATTCATTTTGATTCTTCCTTTTGATGACAAAGAGTAAGTCAGAGACCTGAAGATGCTCTTTCCTTCTCTTCATTTACTCCTCCTACACCTTCATTCTCCTGAGAGCAATGAGATTTCCTGATATAGTTGCTAGGTACTTCTAGAAGTATTTAAAAGCTTTTTAGTCACTGTTTTGAAAAAAGACATTTTTCATTTTTTTGTAGACTAGGAAGGAAAATACTCACTTTTCTTGTTTGTCTCCCATCTTACTTTTCCTCCTTCTTTACATTTCCTTACTGTTAATTTTGTAGCGTATTTGTATGATTAGGAAGAGGGATAAGATGGAGGCACTATTAGGAATGGTGTTTTCTTCTTTTTTCGTTACTTCATTTATTTCCAGATAATAATGTTTTATTGCATAAACTGCCAGTTTGAGAAGGTGAAGAGAATATGCTTGATGTTCAGAGTAAGCTAATGAATTGACTTAAATTTGGTAGGGGTTGGAATGGACCTCTGGAGGTAATCTAGTCCAGCCCCCCTGCTAAAGCAGGTTCACCTAGAGCAAGTTGCACAGGATTGCGTCCAGGTGGGTTTTGAATATCTCCAGAGAAGGAGATTCCACAGCCTCTCTGGGCAGTCTGTTTCAGTGCTCTGCCACCCTCTGAGTAAAGAAATTTTTCCTCATGTTCAGATGGAATTTCCTGTGTTCCAGTTTGTGCCCATTGCCCCTTGTCCTGTCACTGGGCACTACAGAAAAGAATCTGGCCCCATCCTCTTGACGCCCGCCCTTTGGATATTTGTAAGCATTGATAAGATCCCCTCCCAGTCTTCTCTTCTCCAGGCTAAACAGACCCAGGGGTCTCAGCCTTTCCTTGTAAGAGAGATGCTCCAGTCCCCTAATCATCTTCGTAGTCTTCCACTGCACTGTGTCCAGTAGTTCCTTGTCTTTCTTGAACTGGGGGGCCCAGAAAACTGGACACAGTACTCAGATGTGTCCTCACCAGGGCAGAGTAGAGTGGGAGGATGACCTCCCTCGACCTGCTGGCCACACTCTTCTTGATGCACTCCAGGATGCCATTGGCCTTCTTGGTCACAAGGGCACATTGCTGGCTCATGGTCAGCTTGCTGCCCACCAGGACTTCCAGGTCCTTCTCCGCAGAGCTGCCTTCCAGCAGGTCAAACCCTAACCTGTGCATGGGGTTATTCCTCCCTGGGTGCAGGACCCTACCCTTGCCTTTGTTGAACTTCATTAGGTTCCTCTCCACCTAGCTCTCTAGCATGTCCAGGTCTCACACAAACTTCTGCTGTATCAGTCATTCCTGCCAGTTTTGTGTCATCAACAAACTTGCTGAAGGTACACTCTGTCCCCTCATACATATGATGTATGATGAATACATGAATGTATAACAATGATGAGTACATTAAACAAGACTGGACCCAGTACTGATCCCTGGAGAACGCTGCTAGTTACAGGCCTCCAACTAGACTCTGTACGACTGATCACAGCCCTGTGAACTCTGCCGTTCAGCTGGTTCTCAACCACCTCACTGTCCACTCATCTAACCCACACTTTCTAAGCTTACCTATGCTAATGTTATGGGAGACAATGTCAAAAGCTTTACTAAAGTTGAGGTAGAGAACATCCCCTGCTCTCCCCTCATTTACCCACCCACAGAATCAACTAAAATCAACTAGGTGAGTTTGGAAGAATTGCTCTCAGCTCAGAGGAGAGCAGTGCCTGCCCTGGTAATGTACTGGTCTAGAAGACTAGGTGTCAGCATTTCAGGTCCATGCTCTGTTTTAGGCCCATACCTTAACTTACTATTTGATATTCTCCCTGTTAAATTTAGTAGTTGAGATTGAGCCTCAGACACGACAGAATTACTTTTGAATCAAACGTATCTTTGCATGAGTCAGTGCTTGATAAAGGGACAAAGTGAATTCCACTTTCTGAAGAGCAAAGTAGACCATTTAATATTAATTTAGCTTAAGTTGGAAAAAAAATTTATAAAAAATCAAATTTGTAAAACCCCTAAGATTTGCCTTTGCAGTTTACTCTATTGCTTATCAGACAAGTAATCCTACATTGTTTTTTTGTACTATAAAGATAATAGACAATTAACGTCAGAGGGATATTTGGATAAGAAATTTGTGGCTGAAAATTATTTAGACCCATAATGGTATTTCACAGGTATAATAGTATAATAGGCATTGCTCATTTTAAGAAAGTTAATTGAAAAAAATAAGATTTTGTTTGTGAATGCCTCTTAAAACAAACAAAAAAGCCCATATGAAATTAGTATAATCAAAAAACATACTAATGGGAAAATAAACTGTTCTCTCTCTCTTTGTGAAGAAATCTTGATGAAATAAAATTCCAAGTGCATTTGCCATTGTGAGATATTCCTTTATGAGCTGGACTGCACCTGAAGAATGAAGGGTGGAATCCAATATGCCACACATTACTAGGGGTTGTATGCGCTGACTCAAAATGCAGGCCCTAGAAACAGCCCTAGGTAATAGGTGACCACAGAAAATGTTAGACTCAACAGGTCTGAGCTGGCATACGTGTATCACTGCAAACCGCTGAAATAATCAGATTCTGAAAGGGGAGGTGCTAGTTTTGAAAGGACAGGAAGACAGTAACATTAGAGAGAAACACATTGTCAGTAGGACTATGGGTTTGGGGGTTCTTGGAGCTTGGAGTAAATTGGTAGTGACAAAAATAAAAGTTTAGCAGATGCCATGGTGTATAGGTCTCCATCTAGTTCCATTTCATCCTTCTGGCTTTTAGGGCATATCATCATGTCATGATGAGTAGAGGAAACAGAAATACACCACATGAATCAGTGATGAATGCAGAGGTTCTAACATGCTGGGCAACCAGTGTATCAGCTGTTGCACGCAGGTTTTTTTTCCAAGTAAATAAGATAGTGTGTATTTTAAAAAAAATCTGGTAAACATAATTTAATTTAAAATTATAATTTTTTTTAACTTTTTTTTTAAACTTCAGGTTTCTAATGTTGTTTGAAGTTGATTAGTGTAGCCTGCATCCAAAGTAACCAAATTTGCCAGAGTACTAAAGAATGGTATGTTGCAAACTGGTTTGAAGTAAAGTATGTTATTTTCATGCCTCTGCAAAAAAAATAAATGGTGAATGCTTTGAAACTTATTTAGAAGAATGAAGGGCTCATTTTTTTTCCCCATTTCTCGTAAGCTTCCCTTTCTTTGGAGTTTAAGCATCTAGGGTCAGCCTTTCTTTGTTATTTAATACACACCTTTTTCACTTGCTAATTATTACACTAAATTACAAAGCAACTTTAAGAAGACCTGAAAAATGGAAGAAGGCAAGAAACACATATTAAAAAACTATCTTGAACAAGGAATTTTTTAACCCCAGTCTCTGTTTCACAAGGATTTAGTGAACATATTTCTATTCGATTAAACCTATAAATTAAAGTTGTCTCTAGAAGGGTCCAAGTGTCAAGAACTGAAAGGACATTATTAATTCTGTTTCTCAGTAAAATTAGCTTGGGATGTTCTTTACTTAGGTTAAAAACTAAACCAAAACTGTGATTTCTTTATATAACAAACAAAAAGGTATTTTCCTGCTCTTTTAAGACATGGAGAAATATCAAAATGGTTCAGTTTAGGCTTAAAAATCAAAGTCCATTTAGATGGTGGAAAACAGTCATCTCACTGTTCTTCCACTGTCTATAATAATGTGCTGAATGTATGTTCTACTTTGAAGTATCATATTTTAGCAATTTCATCCTTTTTGTATTTCAGTTAATTCAATGTGTACATTTAAAATAAGTGTTAAAATAACAGTGTTACAGATATTCAGTGTAATTATGAACCTTTTATCTTTGTGTTCTTGACTGCCAGGGTTAAAAGCTTATATAGGTGCCAGAGTTCAATGTAATCAGTTATTTCTGCATTTCCAGCCTTCCAACACTTTGTGAAAGGCTAAAAGAAAAATAATGCAAAAGCAAATGATCAAGGGTGTTTCAGAAGCTGTTACTATAATAGCTGGAAGTCCCTGTTCTTGTACCGCTTACCTTGTAAGAGATACCAATTAACAATGAAACAGTAGTAAAACCCGACTGAAAAATAATGAAGGAAAATACAAGTGAAAACCTGTCCATTTCAGCATTAAGTGCAGCGAGTAGTCAGAGAAAACTAAAGAGTTAAGATAAGCTTTTGTCTACTTCACGTGGAGCAGATGATGCTTGTTAGCACCCTGACAATGTACCCTAATCAGCCATGTTCATAACATCTGAATGATGACCTGCTAAGTGGCAAAAATGATTTTTAAATGTTATCATCCAGAGTATAGCAACGTACAGACAGCTACTGTTCCTGTTTTCCTTTAGACAGTTTGGGGATTTGCTGTGTAAAAAGTCACATCCTGAGAACTTGATTGTGGTATGCAGATTGGTGTAGCAGTGATGGCCTTTCATGAGGTCAAACATTACTCTTCAATGTCCAAGAGTAATATAGATCCACCATCCTATAACTTCTGTATGCCTAAATCCTTTAAATGGCCGTCTTTCTGCAAAATCTATTCATCCTAACATTGCATGAGAAAGTACTCCAGGATAGGAACGTACTTGCTCCACAGAAAACAGGAAAGGTAATATCTCCCTCCCTGCTCCCCCCAAATATATCTATGTCTTGAAATGACAAATCATTTTCTACGTGTATTGAAATGGCTTGTGTGGGTAGTAACCTTTCATCAACTATTTAATTCAGCCTACACTGTTTCTAACAAAATATAAAAACAGCAAGATGTTCCTTGATTCTCTTACTTAAATTATAAAAGCTGTGATTTTTGACCAGCGATTATAATTTAAACTTGAAAGAAGAAATTATCTAGAAATACTAGTCACACAGTATCACAGTATCGTCAGGGTTGGAAGGGACCTCTGGAGATCATCTAGTCCAACCCCCCTGCCACAGCAGGGACACCTACACCACATTGCACAGGACGACATCCAGGCGGGTTTGGAATGTCTCCAGTGTGGGAGACCCCACAACCTCTCTGGGCAGCCTGTGCCAGTGCTCTGCCACCCTCAGAGTAAAGAAGTTCCTCCTCATGTTAAGATCGTAGCAGCTATGTAAAAATTAAGATTCAATAAGCCAATTATGATCTTTTTACAGTAGAAATTTAATTTCCTGGTTTCTATTAAATTTCCCTTAATAAACATATGTGAGCTTATCAATTACCTTTGTGTCCTCAGGACTTGTGTTGTTCTCCAAAACATTTCTGCTAAATGACAACCCATGGGTTTTGAATAGCTAGCTAGCTGTGTGGAAGAAATGCTTTTTTTCCCCCCATGGTTTAGGCTGAATCAGCTACTGGGGACATGGGGGACCCCAGATGGGACTGACAGATGCTCCCCACCACCTCTTTTCAAAGAGAGAGGCAGAGGAGGGAAAAAGAGACTTATGAGTTTAGAAGGAGCTAAACTACTTTAATGAAATATTAAAAATAAAATAAAAATAAAATAATGGAAAATATAAAAAAACATATCAAGCTCCCAGGATGACAGTCATGACACCGGCTGGCACCAGGGAAGTCCCAGGCTGGACTCAGTGACGGACAGGAACTGGATTCCGGATCTGCATTCAGGATCGGGACCAAAGGCAGATGAACAGACAGAGTCCTCCTCAGTTGTTGGACATTGAAGCAAGAGAGGAAGAGAGGTTACCCTTTGACCCCTCAGCTTTTATACTGAGCATGAGGCAGATGGGATGGAATACCCCGTGGGTCAGTTTTGTGTCACCTGTCCTGTCCGCTCCTCCCCTCAGGTCAGACCCCACTGCACTTTTCTGCTTCCGACCCTCCAACGGGGCAAGTAACAAAGTTGGTTGGCCTTGGGTGTTACAGCAATAAGTATAAGCCAGAGCCTCTCTGCATACCATGCCTTGGCATTACCTACAAACATAGGTCTTATCACTCTGAGAGAAGGAGCAGTGTCTGCACAATATGCTGTTAATTTCAGTAGTTAGAAGAGGCCCAGCTAAGAAGCAAAGTTACTGAATAAAACTGGTCCTGTTTTACCTCAAACCAGGATAACAAGTGTTAGGAAATCACATTATAAAAGAAAGTGAAGTAGATTTTTGTGTATGTGCCAAATTTTAGGTTTAGAAAATTGAAATATTAATGTTTCCAATTAAAATTTTAATTGCAATATCACTTTTTAATGGGGAACAATACATTTCCATTATATTGATTTTAATAGATAATTTTGCTTTATAAAAACTCTTTTTTAAATTAAAGTATCTCTGAAAAAAAGAGTAATTTCCTGGTACTAATTTAATTTCTGATGCAAAAAATGAATATTAAAAAAACATTTCTGAACTGATTCTTATCACGAGTTGTCTTGGCAGTTCCTACCACAGAATTTAAGGGAGTTGATATTGATGGAAAGTTCCTTTGTCTAATTTGGTTACAAACATAAAAACTACGATTGGAAAAGACAGGTTAATAAAGCTTTCTTCTTTTAAAGGTTAAAATGGATACATTTTGAATGCATGAATTTGTATTAAGTTTGAATGCAAAACAGTGAATGCATCATTTTAGTCATTTGTTTTAAAGAAAAGTTAGTGTTTAAAATGTTAAATCAGTTTCCAGAACAGTAACATATTTTAAAAATGTAAGAAAATGGTTATTGACCACTTCTAGAATCTTTTAATTTGGATGTTGCAGAACATTTCAGGAGGAGAGTGTTTTTATAACATAGTCTTAGAATTAGAAGTCATGTACTGAGCAGAGATCTGCACAATCTTCACATTCTTTTGGATGGTATTCTAGCTGAAACCAGTAGCTATGACAGTTGTTAACATTTATCTCAGGCCTGGACAAGAGAGAGAGAGTGTTATTGGAGAAGGTCTTAAATGCTTATACTTTATTGTCTTAGGAATTTGCTGAAAAGTTACTTGAAAGTGTATCATTTTCCAAGGTGTGCATATGCAGTGCTGAGATTTTAAACTGGCAAGCAATTCTGTTGAATAAGTGTTCTGTACACAAGAAATAGCAATGCTTGAATAATATGCAGTGATTTTTTAATTTTTCCTCTCCCAATGTGCCAGATGACTGTCACAATCATGCAAAATATACACTGCATTTAGTACCAGATAAACTTCTAAGTTTTTGTATAAACATATTTACAAAACTACATATTTATGAATTTATTTATTTGCTTATAAATGTAAACCAAATGTGAACATTCAAAATCTATTGTAACAAACCCTATTTCCTCCTGAGGTTTATTCATTTATACTTAATGATTGTTTTCCCAGTTCATGATTTGAGAATTAGTCGGAAGGTACAATAGAGGAAGCATCAGATATTTTTCAATTCATGTAGCAGAGGAAATGTGATGAAATATTCTCTACATACTGTAATACTCAATGACTGAAATAGTACTGAATTGTTGCTGAACTAAAGCACGTGATCCTAGATAATTGTGAACTGCCCAGGAAAAGATTTCACATCACAAAGAACCTTGGAGTTAACTGTACTCATCCCTTTCTTTCCAAATTAGCATATTAAATTTCACTGAAGGCTAAGTATCTCTAAAACTTTAATTACTTTGGAATAAAAAGTAGTAAAATAGAACAAGATCAGACTGTAAATAGGGAAAACCTGGAACTTCTGGGTGAGGAGGATTAAGTTTTGAGAACAAAACTACTTCATTTGTTCTTAGCAAGACATCCTTTCTTACACTACTTCCTTTCAGTCCAGCATTCTTCAGTGATTTCTTGGATTGAAAAATACTTGAAAATTCTTTTTCAAAAAAGAAAAATCTTTCTTTTTCATCACCTTTGAAGTCTGGCCATGGGTCTTCATCATGTGACAGGAAGGCATGCTACTTTTCCCAAGACTTCTGTAGCTCCATGCAGCCTGCCTGTATCATCTGGGATCCCCAGCATCTGCCAGCCTGAGCACCTGTAGGCTCCCTTTGAAAGCTTACACTGTGACTGTATATTCATACACAATAAATATGTAGCTTTCTGCTCTATTTTGATTACCCAGCAAGCTGTTTAGTAGAACATGCCATATACAATATTTGTACTGCAATTTAAGAACAAATTTTTCAGTTGCAACATTTGTCATGCAACCTTTTTTTCTCTCTCGTTCCTGCCTGCCACTATAACTCTGGAGAAGAAAGCAAGAGTTTGGAAAAGAGTAAACAAAATGAACCTGTAACCTATCATGCATTTTATCAGCTTACTCCTCATCTCCTTGAGGTGATTCTGTGACATCTAACAAACTCTATTCCTGCAATGGAAAGCTGTTGTGTCTTTATTTCATTAGTGTGCATTGAGGATTTTAGTACAAAAAACATGGAAGTAAACCAAAAAGTCAAATTAATTTCAAGCTCTATTAGGCACATTGATCCTTTTCCCACACCCATATTTGTTGGAATGAAAAAGGTGAATGAGATGGTGGGGTTAAGTTTGATGGAACTATACAAAAATACTCAAATTCAAACTTCAGACAAGTATATTAAAATAATGATAAAAAAATGAAAAAAAATGTCACTAAGTATTGTTTTCCGTTATATTGACATAAGTTTTCATCTGTCTTGGCAGAGTGAGCACAAACACCTAGCCGTCGACTGAAAGGCCAAAAATTATACAGCCTGAGAGTTTTTAGAGTTGGAAGATGATGCTTAGAGAGACTTCTCTGAAATAGGAGATATGCGTTTATTTTTTGTATCCATAACAGCACATCTGATCCCATAGATTTATACTATTTAAAAGATGTTCTGTATGAATTCTCTGGCAGTACATGAGTTCACTCTCTAATGTTATCCCATTTGTAAAGCATTGCATTCATCAAGTCTGATTAATGGCTGGATATATATGAAATACGTGAATAGCTATAATACAGGAGAATATTTAAAATTAGACAAAAGTTAGAACACTTCTGTAGTTTCAAGTCCCAGAGGATGTGAAGGGACTCTTATTTTTTGCCTCCACATATGCAATTTTTACAGACTATTGTCTAGCTGTTATAAGGACTGTTTTGTTCTCCACAGAAAGCACAGTTCAAGTAACAAAACTTTAGATTAATTTAGAAGCCACAGACATAGTTTTAATCCATCACTGTGGGACATGCTTTCATCAGAGAGAGATTAAATCCGATTTTGCCAAGCTGCAAGGCACAAATAAAAGAACACTTTTTAAAAAGTAGATGTCTGCTTATAGAGAAAGATCAGATCTTGTTACTTAGCTTAGAGGCTGAAATTTAAGCCTTGCAGCAAAGTTGAAACCTGTTTAAGAACATTTTCACTAAAGAGTTTTCATTGCTGTAACGAGATTTGTTTTAAAATGAAACTGCTCTTCAGGCACGGGTATAAGAGACTCCATGAAAGCAGTGGCAGTGGAACTTTAAATCAGTGATTCTTATTAAATGAGCATTAAATGAGGATGCTATTTCACTTGGTCCTGATGTTTTCCCATGCTATTTGAAATCACTTAAGGCAGCTGTATTACAATTCAAAGTAAACTAATTCAAATCCTGTGCTTTATCTGCATCCACTCCTTTCCCAAGAGATCAAGTTACAGCAGAAAACTCTTTTTTGTAGAAGACCTAAAAGTGAAATAATAAAGGAGAAGTCATATTGATACAGAATTTGTTGGGTTGAGTGAAAACATTCATTAATGAAATATCTGATCTGTGTGATCAAGTGTAAAGTTTTTACACAAGTTAGTTATAAGGAGTATGTTCCTAATAAGCAAATTCTAAAAGAATGAGAAATAGGAACAAGACTTTTCTCAGCTGAGTAAGCTGATTATGTTTGTGTACTGAAGGCTTATGTTGATGACTTGAACCACCAGGAGAGAATAGAATAGAATAGAATAGAATAGAATAGAATAGAATAGAATAGAATAGAATAGAATAGAATAGAATACAATACAATACAATACAATACAATACAATACAATACAATACAATACAATACAATACTACTATTTCAGTTGGAAGGGACCTACAACAATCATCTACTGCAACTGCCTGACCAATTTAGGGCTGACCAAAAGTTAAAGCAACTTGTTAAAGGCATTGTCCAAGTGCCTCTTAAACACTGACAGGCTTGGGACATTGACCACCTCTCTAGGAAGCCTGTTCCAGTATTTGGCCACACTCTCGGTAAAGAAATGCTTCTTAATGTCCAGTCTAGACCTCCCTTGACACAGCTTTGAACCTTTCCCACATGTACTATCACTGGATACTGGGCAGAAGAGATCAGCACCTCCCTCTCCACTTCCCCTCCTCAGGAAGCTGTAGAGAGCAATGAGGTCGCCCCTCAACCTCCTTTTCTCCAAACTAGACAAGCCCAAAATCTTTAGCAGCTCCTCACAGGACATTCCTTCCAGCCCTTTCACCAGCTTTGTTGCCACCCTCTGGACACTTTCAAGGACTTTCACATCATTTTTAAATTGTGGGGTCAAGAATTGCGCAGAATACTCAAGGTGGGGCTGCACCAATACTGAATGCAGCGGGATAATCACCTCTTTTGACCAGCTGATTATGCTGTGTTTGATGCACCCCAGGATGTGGTTTGCCCTCTTGACTGCCAGAGCACACTGCTGACTCATATTGAGTCTGCTGTTGACCAGCAGCCCCAGATCCCTTTCTGCAGGGCTGCTCTCCAATGGTTCCTCTCCCAATTTATACTTTTGCCCAGCATTACTCTGTCCTAGGTGCAGAATCCAGCATTTGGACTTGTTAAATTTCATCCCATTAATCGTAGCCCAGTGCTCCAATCTCTCTAGATCCCCCTGCAAGGCCTCCTGGCCCTCAAGTCAACAGCACCTCCCAGTTTGGTATCATCAGCAAACTTGCTAATGCTGCATTCAACTCATGCATACAGATAATTGATAAATATATTGAACAGAACTGGCCCTAGAATTGAACCCTGAGGAACACCGCTGGTGACTAGTTGCCAACCAGATGAAGCCCCATTCACTACAACCCTTTGAGCTCTGCCGTTCAGCCAATTCTTCACCCAGCACACTGTAAACCTGCTTATCCCACAGTTGAAAACTTGTCCAGAAGGATGCTGTGAGGTACAGTACGAAAAGCCTTACTAAAATCCAGAAGAACTACATCTACTGCCTTCCCTTCATCCACTAGGCAGGTGACCTTGTCACAGAAGGATATCGAATTAGTTGAACAGGACTTTCCTCTTGTGAACCTATGTTGACTACCTGATAAAAAATAGGGAACACTTCATGAATTTGCATGTCATTTGGTTTCAGTAGGTCAATGCATTATGTTTTCAAAAATAAACCCAAGTTTTCACTCTGGTAATGGATTTAGGAAACAGTACAGTAATGGCATTTTATAGGTTGGAATTGTCACAAATGTATTTTTCAACTGTAACACTGTAGTATTAACTATTGGATGATGTTAACTCATTTTTCATTTATTTTGGATGTTTTCTTGTATCCTGTACTCAATCAATCCACACTGGTTCTGCCCTCTTGCTGCGAAAAAAGACTCTAAAACAGTTTTGGAGCCAATCATATGTGTAAAACAGTGATTGCAAAGTTACATTTTGTTTTAGAAGACACATAGCCTTTGGGAAATATTGGGAAAAAAAACAACCAACCCCCCCTAAAACAACTTGGGAGAAAAAAGCAGAGATTCAAATCTGTATTTATTTTTTATTTCTTTTACACTTTAAGTCTTTCATCAGGCTGATTCTGATGGGAGGTGGGAGGGGCGGGAGCTTACTTTAGTGGGGCCAAACACAAAGAATATTCTCTATTGATCCCTATTGTCCCAGTGTGGGACCTATGTTGCTTTGTTTTCCAATAAACTGGTGGTATAAATCTTTCCATGTAAGCCCTATTAACTTAAGTGGAAACATCTATAACATTTATACATATGTGTATATATATAAAAGGGTACTTAATTCTTTTGAAGTTATGTATGGAAGTAGGTGCTTAGCATAACCACACTGAGAAGGTAGATTAACCATGCTCATTATACTTAAAAGAGAGGAAGGAAAAAAGGAAGAGGAAGAGAAATCCACAGTAGAATAATTTAGAAAAGCCACAAATGTGTTAAGAAAACCACTAAAACCTTAGCCTATTTTTACAAAACCCTTACCCTCAGTGAGTAATACTAATTAAAGGAAAACCTTCAAAGGTGGTGGAGGTACCTAGATTATTTTCTTATTAGTTATTCTTACACAGAAATAAACTCTCTGAGTTATCCTAAAAACATTTCAGGAACAGAAGAAGAGAAAATTGTCTTTGCTTTTCCATTGGTTTCTATTACTTCGCTATATTCTTCAACACAAATTATAATATTTTTAGTTGGTTGTGGTTCCAAATGGTACTGAAGTTGAGAAGTACAGAGCCAAAAAGAAAATTATCAGAATAAGCAAAACGTTTTTCAGCTATATAACTAAACTACTTAAAAGTAAGATGAGAAAGAAAAAAAAATCCTTATTAAGTAAGGATCTTACTGAGAATTTAGATGTGACCTATGAGATTAAACTATGGTTTTCCGTTTCATGTGATAGTGAGTATAGGAACAAATGCAGGCTGGTTAATAAGAATGTGCAGGTGGAAATGACTTTGAATTTTGTTTACTCTTCATATGGAGTTTAATGTTCCCAAAGTAGGATGGGACAAGATAATCTCCATCCTACAATTATGCAATGAAATCTCAGGTCAAGTAAAATGGATTTTTAATTAATCTATTAACACGGGAATGAAAACATTCAGACTAATAGGAAATGCAGTACCCATATTCAGGGGCAGGCAGAGAAGTGTTTTAAGTGATTATTGCTCCTGAGTCTAACCTCAATTGCATGAGCACAGGTTGAAGGAAAACGTAATCGAACACACTGCATTCAAATGGAAAATGAAGTAAAAACCAGTGCATCTTTACTGGAATATAAATCATAACACATTAAGCAAAACTCCTTGAGACAGAAGTAATCTCAAACAAGAATTCTGACCTTGCCTGACCTAAAGGCCAGTATTTTGATTCTGTTCCTTTATAGTTCATAATAGCTTTTAATTTTGACTGTATGAGTGGACACCGTACACGTGTTGTGTGTAAAGTAGACCCAGCAAATATGCTACTTTATAAAAGGGAACTGCCTATAAGGGTATGTATGACTAGTGAAATTCCTCAAAGAACTTAAGCCTGATCTTGTTTACAAGTTTCAGTAAGGACCTTGGCATCACTATAGTATTGAAATCTGTTCTTGTTACAAAAATCGGGAGGCATGTTAAAACACAGGAATATTAAAAAGAACATAGAGGAAGAATTACATGACCTTGAAGACTGAATTAATAGAAATGGGATAGTTTTAATAATAAATGTTCAAGGTCACACACTTTATTAGCTATAAAGTGAAAATTGAAAACAACCATACAGAATAAAACATTTGGATTATCAGTCACTAAGGGATAGGATGCAGTGTGACTTGGGTTACCTAAATATAGCTGTCTACCTATTGTTTTTTATAGGCATGATAGAGGTCTGGAGTCTTATAGGTGATGGAGATCTTGGCTTGGTTCAGTTGCACCCAAAATGAATACCTGTCTTGTACTAAGCAAGGATATCCTGCGCGGTCTCCCGGTGCCACTCCACCACATGCTGGGTGTCTTGTAGGTTCTTTGTAATATCCTGCCAGACCCATACATCTGAAGTGGTGCTAGATGTCTATGTTTAGGTGACTGAATTAATCTTGAAAAAGAGGAATGTTTCCTATCAGTCTTGTGTCAGATTTGGCAGACTACATGCCTATGTTGGAGAACCTAGAGGACTGTAAATGATTTAGAGAGCTCCGTTTTGGTCACTGAATCCTGTCCCTAATAGCTGAAAAGGTCTGTAGGCATCAGTGACTAAGATCACTGCATGTAATGGAAGTAAAGACTAAGCATGCACAAAGATACCTACCTGAGGTATTTTATCCTCAGAGCAAGTTTCATGTGGATGATGATGATGATCACCATTGTGATAGCCAGTGAAAACGCTGAATCACTGAAAAATGCACCAGTAACAGTCTAGAATGCATGCTATATTTGGTTTTCATGTGGTTAAGAAAGAGGAAGTCAAATTAATAAAAGCTATTTCTTGCTATCTGTTTCCAGAAGTTCTACAAGGCTACTAGAGTGATCAAGGTAATAGAGCTTATCGGAGAACACTGAAAATGTAGCCATAAATTGTATTTTGCATCTTTAAATACATCAGAGGTAAAAACACCAAAGAGAGAAACAATCTGTTTAACCAAAATACTGCACCCTAAGAAAAACTATGCATAAGCATACCTTAATTAAGCTTTGGCTGAAATTAGTGGAAGTTCTGGAGATACCACATAAAGCGAGTACTGGACTATTAAAATAATGAGGGAAAAAATTATTCGTTTCTGGATGCAGGTTGATTAACTTAAGAAAAGCTGACTACAATTAGAGGGACAGGACTGGGCACAAAACATTTTCCGCTATATAGTGCATTTTTCTGAGAGAGTCTAAAAACCACTATGAGTTGGAGAACTGTTTTTCCCTTGATAGAATCATTCTGTGAATGATCCTTGTATTGACTTTCCTTACAATTGCAACAGTATTAATGTAGAAGTGTTAGTCCACCTTTATGCTAACTTGAAATACCTGTGTCTAAGAGCTTTCTCATACTGTTTTCTACCATGTTTCCATGTTGTAGTACTTTATTTTAAAAAGCAGGCACTGGTTTCTTTAAAAATACCTACACATTGCATCCAAACCTGCCTTTTTGCAGACTTCCACTTGAACGACTTGTAGACCAGGAAGGGATTTTGAATTTGAGTTTCTGTTTTGTCACTATACTTTAGACAGAGCCTTTTCAGACTGTTTGTTACAGTGCTTTACAGCTAGCAGAAGAATTGGTACATAAACATTATAAATGCTGCTTAGAAAATTGTCTTTGCAAGGCTTCCTTCTGAAAGCACAGAATATACTGTTGTGTTCCGTATTTGCCAAAACAAAACTAATTCAAATTGACATTTTCACGATGCTTTTGGCATACTAAGCAGATGGATTCCTAAAATAAAATGGTAAATTAAGTAATTAACATACATTTATAAATGTAATAATCTAAATGATAAAGTAATTTAAAGCTGTGAAGAGGAATAAAAATTCTAATTTTAACAAAGTAATTTCACATATCAGCATGCACTGCAGTGTCTTTTCCTGCAGTCCGTATGGACAAGTAATTTTGATTCTTGCCCCCTAGATTTCCACAGGCCAACTATACAGGTGTTAAGTATTTTCATTTTGATTACAAATGCCAAAAGCATTCTGAATTCTGCAGTAAAGTGACAGATCGAAATGATACAATGAGCAGACAGCTGAATGGCCATGTGGGACAATTAGTGAATTTGTACATCACTTACCCAAATTTACAGTTTGCATAATGAAACACAGTATGTGTATTTAATCTTTAAAGGCATATTTTTAGTCAGCAAGTAAGTATAAACTTGACCTTCCTATATATGACTTAACAACTGTATAAGTGGTATTAAATTGAGCTAGGGCATAAAAATTTTAGAGCAAGCTACAGCATTCATATGACTAATAATTATATTGTGTATACATTTCTAATGGGATCTTACACCTCAAAGTTTAATAGCTAGCACTTATCTGTCCTTCTGCCCTGCAGAAGTTAAAGGTCAAGCACCTCACTCCTTAGTTTCCTCTTCTGTTTCATACTTATCAGCCAAACTTTTTTTTCAAATTGTAAAACCAATTGGTATAACATAGTTAAATTTATACCAGTAGTTTTTAACTTCTATGTAATATCAAATTCATTGCTTTTGAACTAAAAAAAAAAGGTCTGCTTCTTCCAACTGTAAATATTCTGTCATTAAAGATAGTATCTTTCTGTATATACCTTATCTTGATTTATAACTTCAGAGAATTACAGTCCTGACAATATTACTGCTACATTTGCTGACAAACCTTTCTGAGCTTCTGGACCAAACCCACTGTCGTGGTTTAACCGCAGCCAGCAACTAGAACCACGCAGCTGCTTGCTCACACCTCTCCCCGCTTTCCCCCCAAGGAAAAATAACAATAATAATAACAATAACAACAATGAAGTGGGTCACTCTCACCTTGGCACCGTCCCAAGCAGTGATCATGGATTCCCGCCCCCCAGCCAACCCCCGTTTATAAACTGAGCATGATGTCTATGGTAAGGAATATTTCATTGGCCATTCCATCATTCTGTCTATGCTTCTGTGGGAAGCTGAAAAAGATCCTTGAGTATTGTAAACATCACTTAGCAACAACCACAAACAATAGGTATTGTTGACATTCCTTTGGCAGCAATCACTAGAAAGAAAATTAACTCTTTCCCAGCTGAAACCAGGACACCCATTGAAATCCTATTTCTCACTCTGCAAATACATTCCCCATCACAGCTTCCTCATATGGTAAGGAGATTCAGTGATTAGTTCACCACTTCTCCACACAGAAATACCACTTCTTATACTGTAAATAGACAGTTTAGTCTTCTAATTTCTCATTATATGCATAGAATGGATTTTCCCAGTTCCTACATATTCATCTATCTAAACAACTTTTCATATAGGAAAGAAATAGTGACTGGTTTTCTTCTGTGGCTTTGATATCTTTTTTCAAGATAGGATAAGGAGAGATGGAGACGAATATATAAACAATATACTGCATTTTCACTTCAAGGAGCTAGAAATGGCTAAGGTGCTATAATAGCTAAACAAATGGGTAGGTTGCCATCGCTGTCTGTAGTGTTAAATGCACATGCTACATTCTGCAACATTACATGCTGCAGCATTATGTGGACATTGTATACTTATATATACACATGACAATATCTATTAAGAATTCAAAGAGATATTTTTCAGTTTTCATGAATGGAGCTTGCTTAACCATTAGTATATTTATGTATTAGATATGAAATTAAGCTAAATGTTTTTTGCTGCATCTTTTTCCTATGATATTGAAAAGGTGGTAGTACAATTTTTAAAATTGAAATAGAAAATGTTGTAAGCTTTAAATTGAAATAGAAGAGCCTGAAAAGCATCTACCTTTCAATCAATTCTTTTGCTAATATTTTGTATGTGTGCATAACTATTAATTTGTCAGGTATCCATGGTTGTGCAGTCCTGAAAGACAAGCTAACAGAAAATACTGATCAGATGTTTGCCCTACTACCAATTTCACCAGAAAAATGACATATAAATAAAAATGAAAACGCTCTAGTAAAATTATTTATAGTACAGTAATTCTGTTATATGATTTCATCTTTGTTAGCATTAAAACATTCTGACATTTCCTAATTAATGTTATTATATATGCTAATTCTTGGTAAGAGGGGTCTAAAGAGCACAGCTGAGAACATTCTTTCTTGTTTGCATAATTGCTCTGAGCAGCTGTATACCTTATTTCTTCAATACAAAACAGTAAATACCAGTTAAGCCAGATAAAGATTTGCTAGTGCCATTTCCAATCAGTAGATGATTGAAATTACCATACATAAAAATACATTTGTTTTCTTAAGAAGTTTGAATTGGTGTATCTTTATCACATACATAACTTCAAATGCATATCTTTTGTATACCAAGAATCTGACAGCCCGTTTACTTTTCCTTTTGTTTTGCTAAATGGTGTCATCAAGATGAGACTTAAATGACACACAGTATAACAAAACGTCACTGTGATTAGTTTTTTATTAGATAAGTTTATGTATCCTGCAAGTTTATTCTGCTAGTTTCTGTTAAACCAGGTTTAGGACATCAAGATAACGTGAAATGAGAAGTAAAGATTGCATGTACTGTGCACAATTAAACGAAATGTTGCTCATTTTACCACCTTTTCCTGGAAAAGCTGCCATGTGATGTGCAGAAACAGGATTCCCTGTGCTAGGGAACAGCCTTTAACAGGATTCCTGGGTACTTTTTAATGAGCAGCAGTAATCAGGAAACCCCTATACTAACACACCACTGTTGGGGCCCAGTTTCTGCTTGTGTAGCATGGATGTGTTTGTAGCGGAGCTCTGCCGAAATGTTTCCTACCTGCTGGAAGAGGACTGGCTGCCCCTGGTCACTGATGGAGATGGCAGAGGAGCCCACTGGAGGTGACTGCAGGGGCTGCCACGGTGACACAGAGGGGCATGTGCCACCCTTTGCTCCCCCCCTGCTTCCCCCTTCTCCATCACCAAGTGGCAGCCTTCTCTGTCCAATTACTGCCAATAGACCTGATTTTGGAGAATTCCCAGTTTAAAATGCTAATTATAAAAGAAAATTGCAGTCATAATTTATGCTGATTACTTGGCAGGCCAAAAAAATGTCTTGCTCCAGAAGTTCTCAGAAGTATCTCAAGCCTTCTCACCAGTTTGAAGATAAATGTGTAAATGCACAGTAGCCTGAGAAATAACCTACACATTTCTGAATGTTTTAGGATCTATGATTTCCTTTCCCTTCATAAAGACGAAATTAACTTCCAGATACAACAAAACAATGTATCATTTTTCTAGCTTAGATAGCTAGTTATCTTTTTTCTGCATTACAGTCTTTGTTGCATTGCCTTACTATTCCATATGGCATGCCTTTGGCTAGCTCTAGGAAGTGTCACAGCTTCACTCTCCATTAGTTCCATGATATCATGCTACAATAGCAGATTATAGCTAAAATAATTCTGTATTCTTTTGTCAGGGAGCGTGCAAGCAAATTGATCTGTTAATGTCTGACAGTAATGAAATGCTGGCACTTTAGACATCCGTATACTCTGTGTATATTTTATACGTAATCTATTTAAGGCCATCCTCAGAATAACTAAGACCAATATTGGCTTTGTGTACATTTTATGGTAAAACACTGTGCACAGTTTGTCACTCCTCCTTCTGATGTTGCATGTGTTCTAACAAAAGCAGCCTCAGTGTCCAGACCCGCAAGATGCTGAGCACTTTCAAATCCCAGTGAAGTCTGCCGCTGAGAACAAATTATGTCTTACAACTATTTACACGCTGCGGTGTAAGTCCCTTATGAGCCTTACACAGTATGTCTGTGTGGATGTGCACACAAATTGAAATGCACTTGCAAAGTGCATCTCACTGTGTGATACCACTCCTGCGCCTTGCCTTCGCTTGGCTTCTCCCTGGTGCCCAGTCCCATGGGTGCAGTGGGTCACAGGTGACCCATGCAGGTGACCTGGTGGTTCCATTGCCTACAGTCATTTTAAGTGTGACCACTAATGCAGTCTTTCAAATATTTTAAGAGTTTGTCAGATCCATATCCAAAGAACACAAAACACGACTGACTGACTGCAACACTGTTAAATGTTTATATTTTAAAAGATGATGGATGTAATTTTGTGTCAGATGTTTTATGTATCTTTTTCCATATTTGCAAATTTTGTTTGTCTTAAGATCTGCCTGATAAGTTTTACAAAAATATTTTAATTAGAAAACGTACTGTTATAACCAAGTTATATTTCAGTGTGATCTGATTTCATCCGTAGTTACCATTTTCCTCAGTGTTTGTAGCTTTCATAACATACTGTTCAACCATAATAAGATTTTGTGTCTGTTTAAAATAAATTTTATGTATTCAGTTTGATACTTTCCTGATGTTTAAAAACCTTTCCTACACTCGTTGTTCATGGAGCTGGATTTTGAATAACGTTCAGTATGAGAGCAATATTTTTCCCCTTTGTGTGAATTGCCTAAGAATTACTCTTGACTTAATGTTCTCGATTTAAATTTAGATTTTACTTCAGATAACACAACTTAAGTTTTTTTAATTATTCCTACCTTAAATTTATGAGTTACTTTCCCAACCAATATGGCTTGCTTAGGGATCAATGCCTAAGAAGTCACTCATCTTGCAGTGACAGAGACCAGATTACACAAGTGGATAGGTGTTTTGACTAAAAAAGTATTAGGTACCAAAAGCAAGAAAATAAATGCGAGGGAATAACTGAAATATTTTATAAAAAGTTAAATTAGATGAATGTTTTCATCAGTATAGTATTACATATGTGGATACATACACGCCTGTGAAGGTCTGGGGAAGTATACATCCATAGT
This sequence comes from Pluvialis apricaria, assembly GCA_017639485.1. Lineage (NCBI taxonomy): Eukaryota > Metazoa > Chordata > Aves > Charadriiformes > Charadriidae > Pluvialis > Pluvialis apricaria. The sequence continues at coordinate 105,061,215 of CM030009.1, forward strand.
GAATACCTGGACTTCTGTCATTTACCTACATCACTTTGCCCTGGAAATGGTAAGGTGTGGCTTAAAACCATTTTGACTCGGGTGATGACTTCACCTAAGATAGGCAGCAGAGAATCAATTAAACTAATTTTCATATTACAGGAAGTTGTTGAGACCTGTGTTGTACCAAATTATAGAATATTTTTAATTTGCATGATTATCTCATTTTAAAAAAATAATTAAAATGCTGTGATATTTGAAAAAGTTTTCTCTCATTCCAGATCTCATAAAAGAACAAATCTTTGTCAGCAGAAGTGCAGTAGTTACTGCTATTCAGTCTGATTTGAAAAAAACGTGTTTACATTAAAAAATGATGGAAGCAATAGAAAATCTGTAGCTTATGACTTCATCCAATGTGTGGTCTTCACAGATTTCAACACTATTAAACACATTTTCCTCAATCTTGGCACTCATTTTTGGATTAGATGCTTCTTTTCTATGTTACATAATAGTCTATACAAATTCCTATATTCCATGTATTTACTTTGATAAATTTTAATCATGAGTTAGTGCATTAAGGAATGACAGTAATGCCTATTATCTCTCTATTCTTGCTCTCTTTCCACAAATGGTATTCCATTTTGGATTTACATATTGTGTTATACACATGCAAGAAGCTATATATTTATGTTACAGAAGAAGAAGGTAAAAAATTAGCTGTAAGGTAATAAAAGCAAGCTATTGAAGTCAATAGGATTTAATTGTATTTATTATAATGTAATTAGAGTTAGACCAGTGATTTTGAAAATCCTTTCTTTCTGCTCTATTTATTAACGTGTGTATAATTTTAAAACAAGTGAAGTTTTTTACCAGGAAGGACATATCCTTGGTAAACGATCCTTTTTTTGTTGTTGTTTAGTTTCTGTTTTGTTTGGCTGTCACCTTCTGTGTTTTTCACCATACGTTTACTACAAATACTTTTTATGTAGTAAACCACTCGTGAATGTTTCTCCCACTTGTCCAAAAAATGCTGAAAATAGCAATCCATTCGCCTGTACCACAGTAACAGAAGGTAAAACTTAAAATGTTTTTCCAGTTCCTAATTACTGAGCTTTTGTTTTTCACTAACTTTTATGATAAAACATATTTTCCTTTGGTATGTCTTCCATGGGTGGGTCTTTAATTCTTGCTTTCATCTTCTGTGTATTATCTACGAACAAGAGATTCCGCTGTTTCCTTTACTACTGACAGTGTTTCTACCAACAGTCCCAGCAAACGTTACTAATTCCTTAAATGTTTCAGTTTAACATTGCTCTTCTCATAATAAAGAGTAGCCCTTTTTGACTTGAAAATTCTGTTAATAATTGATACCATTTATCAAAAACCGGCAGCATACCTCTAAGTGAGACTCTGTGGGGCTTCACCAAGGGAAAAGGAGATATTTCAAAAAGTAAGGTAGGTAACTGGGTGGGTTGTAGTAGAGGAAGTAAGACGCCTTTAGCACAGCAAGTGGTAATTCCTGGAGTGGGAGATATGGTCCACGTTTATGGGGTTGCCTCTCTACAGCCATTATTTCCCAGTGCAGGAGTGACTGGTGGGGTCAGCAGTCCAGGCTGCCTTACCAGGCGTTACAGTGCATCCACCACGGACAGGCAGTGAAGGCTACATGGAGCAACCCTGGCAGGATAGCACTGTTCACAATTTGTGTTGTGTGCCATCTTGGGTCTATTTCTGGCTTTTTAATTCTGTTTTCAAAGTCTATTATTGAATGAAGTCTTTCTTATCTCAGTGACCACCGTCCTCATACTTTCTCATGTCAGCTACTTTCTGCAGCAATATTTTTAGCTCATAATTCCATTTTTACTTATTTCAGGAAAGAGTAGGATATCCCCTGGGATTGGAGTTAACAGCTTCAAGAAAAGATCTGCGCAGACAGGGTCATACACTGTGAACAACTGTGTATAGTAGTGACAAATGTATCAATCCTGCCAAGCTCAGAACTATGCACTAACTCTTGGAATTAATTATATCCCATTAGCAACAATACTGGACAGGCATTCAGAAAAACAGCTTAGGTGATATTCATTATTACAAATGTCTGTATTTAAGCATTCTGCTTCTCGAGTGAGATTCACAAGGCTGACTCCAGATACTTAGAACAGACTGGTAGGAAATTTTGACTTTAGACTGAGTCTCAGACTGGTGCTGTACTCCAGATGTCAAAGTCAGTGAACAGAAAAGTCAAGGAACAGGAAAAGCTGGAGCCTAAACTTATGGCTTCTACATAATTCAGTTACTTTTCATGCCTCTAGCTAGTCACCTCTGGGAAACTGAAATGCATAGCCAAAGACATTTATGTCCAGATCCAAGTGCGTTCAGCATGGTCTGAGAAGGTTGATCAAAGAACTCTCTGTGCTGGATAACACTTTTTTGAATTCAGGACAGGGTGAACTTTGAAACAGGTGCCTAAACAGTCAGCAAGCTGGAAATAATACAGAGCATGTTCAGTACTGTAACTTGAACTGTTGATGGAAATATTTGTCTCAAATCATCAACACAGAGAGTATCTCAGCTTAAAGGTTCTTGAATCACTCTCCTGAATTTAAGCAACTAAAATTCCATGCAGACAGGACTTTCAATAACTGAGTGGTTCACTGAGCACTTGACTTTGATATTTATTAATGCAAAGTGCTATACATAAGATCTTGGGATATAATGCCATCTACTGGCATTTTATTTGCTATTTAAGTGTGTTGCTTAGGCTTACGGAAGACCCCCCAGCTTTCTGGAGTGGCTATTGCAGGCTCTCAGGGATACCTCAGACTACTGAAAATGACACGATCAGGTTGATTTATTTACCAACACATAGCTGCAAGTAGGCTGGTGATCCAGAAGGTCACAGGGCTCCCATGTTTCCCATGTCAGCTCTGCAAAACCCGTGCGGAAGTTTTGGACAGCCTAGAGTGTCTAAAATGTCCCTACATGCATAAGGATATGTAGGAAACTGAAATGAGCCCATAACTTCTCTAAATGTAAATAGGATCTCAAGCGCCTCATCATAGACCACCTGCATGCAGAAAACTACATTTAGTTATGAAAATCTCAAAGTAAGCAAAGGCCACTTGGTCGTCTTTACAGTTGTGTGGAGACACCTAGGCAAATACCTCCTCTCAGTCATCTTTCACCCAGAAGCAGCTGAGTGAACTAATTTTGGCAGACATCTAACTTTAAGATGCCTATTATCAGCAAAAACTGAAACATCCTGTAGTTCAACTGTTTCTAGCGCACTTAAATGTTACAGGTAGATAGAGAAAAAGAATGAATGGTATAATTATTATTAAAGTGCTCAATTACACAGAACCATTTAATGACAATTTACTGATACCCACTTTGGCTTTGGTATTATTATATGTTTTATTTTGCTATTACCTTTTATTATTTTTAAATATTGGTTTTATAAAGAATTTTTTGTTACTGGTGAAATTACACTCGAAAAGACAGACGTGTTGAGAAAGTTTTAGGTACAGGATAAGTAGGCTGCCTGTAGCAGATATTGGCTATTTCTTAATATGTACAAAGATACAGAGTAAATGATCTTTGGCCTATCTATTAGGAACAAAATTACTTTCAAGTAAGATATCTCTCTAAGACTGAGAGTATTAATTACATTTTTACAGATCTAAAAGAGAATAATTACAAATAGATTAAGTCTATCTCTAGAATTTCAAGTAAGATCTTTTTTGGTTTTACATTATAAAGTTAGACACACGCAACATACCTAAATGATGTCTGATTTTTCTTCAACTTTGGATATTGTTGAGGATATAGGAAAAGGCATCTTGGTTAAGACAGTCCCTTAGCACATTTGTTATATTGATCAGATCCAGATTGCAATATTGGCATTTGTTTATGTGATAAATCCCAAATTTGCCAAAAGAATTGCAAGTTAGAAATGTTCTTAAAATCTACCTAGGCTATCAAAATACTTAATAAACTTAGTTAACTATAACTACATATTGTTTAAAAAAGAACTTATTTTTTATTTTAAAGAACTTACTGCATTTATACTGGGCTTTCCAATGACCACTGCTCATTAACCTGGACAAAAGACTTTTCCTGTGTCTTTTTCTTCCATTCATACCACTAATCATATTGACCAAGTAGGATTTTCAGAAAAGCATCTGAGAAGACTTATTTGTAGAAATGCTTATCTTACCTACTCAGTAGGCCAGCTTCCTACTGTTACTTGTCTCAAACCTAAAAGTTATGTTCTGTAGTTGGATTTATTCAGGGTTTTGAAATTGCTTATTTCATTCAATGACTGTCTCTTATAAAATGTCTAAGGCTGTGGAGCTTGGACTGAAAAACAAATCCTATTTTTGGCTATACTAGGTTATAGTCTTGTTTTATACCTATTTTTAACCGAATACGCTTGAATTCTTCATACAAATTCATAAAAATTTAGCAGGAAAGGTTGAAAGTGTCCCTACAATAAAGCAGTTAAAATATTCTACAGGAGATGGCAAATGTAGGTTTCCCTCAGGCACAAAAGGGAATTTATTCAGATTTGCAGCGTCATAGTGTTGCTGCATAAAAGCAGCCACATCTTCCTCTTTACATGATTTGAAGACAAGCTGTGGCTCTAACTGTAGTTCCTGGACAAGGAAGACCTAAATGATAGAACAACTGGCTCTTGGATCATCACTTCATCCTGAATGATCTGAATGCCAAATTGTTAATTGTTTTTCAACACTGAGGGTACATGCAGAAGCACAATGGCAGGTGAACGCTCAAGTAAAATTAAGTAAATAAAGAAATAAAAACATTTCAGTACTTCCATGGTCAGCATTAGTTTACACAGATTTTTAATTTTACAGTTTGGGCACTGGGTATTTAAATACCACTAAAGTCACACTTTGGGTACTTTAGTCCTTTTTCTTGTGTTTTAATCTGACTTCAAATTTATGTAGCTGTCCTACTAATGCAATCTTTCAGAAGAGAAAGTTCACCTAGGGCTTTCTAAATCTTACATGAGTATCATTACTCCTTAACCATCCTTCCTTAGTCATGAATGTGCAATTTTGCTTGAAGTTTTATGTGTCAGGACAATCATTTATTTGAACTGATGTTTTCAGTCTGGCACATTCTTCTCTGTCTTTCTTCTTGGGAAAATTAGCATAATGTCTTTGAAAGACATCCAATTGAATCCTTAATTTATATAGTGTCTCTTCATTTTCTGTTTGGTTTTAAAAGCTTGCTTCAGTGTTAGAAGCAGCATAAAATAATATAAATGTTACACATTCTCCAGTAGTATGAAACTTGTAGGATTAAATAGATATGCAATCTTTTTATATATTTCTAACTAATTATTATTTTTATGTGTCTGCATCAATATACAAATGCAGGTAATTTCATCTTTTTTGTGCCTTTTTTTTAGAATTCACTCCTTTAAATAGTCATATATTGAATGAGTCTGTAGTGTAGATATAAATTATCTCTACAATACAAACAAATAAATAAATTGCTAGTTTTGTTTGGAAACACTTGTCTTTAAACCACGGTTTCAATAATTCATTTTAACTGTGTTATAATGTAAAATTAGTTTTGAAAAATTTTTTGCACTTGTTCTAATGAATTAGCAACACTGAATTAAAATCTTTTAAAAAAACCCTCCAAACTTGATTTGGTGGTACCTTCTTTTTAAAAAAAAAATAAAATATTCCCCCCCCCCAAAAATCCCAAAGTATGTAATATTTAGAGTTCTTCAAAAGAGTTGGGGAAAATGTAACTCACCCTTCCATTGACTCCAAAGACTACTGAAAACCAACTTACTGTATTTTTATGCGTGTAATTTGTGGATCAATGGAATGCTTTCATATAAGGAATGACTAAGTTTGGAAAGAGAAACTCTTTGGTCTAGAAATTAGATGCCAGAGGATAGACATAATGGAAGTCTATAAAACTGTGAACTGATAGAAAGATGGCGGGGGACGAGGGAGGAGGGAGGGGATAAGTAGTAAAGAATTAAGTGAATCATTAAAAGCAGGAGTTATGGAAAAAAAACCCCAAACCCTACCATTTGTATTACCAAGGCATAAACTACACTGGTGTTGAATCACCAGGCTGTTCTTTTCTTTTTTATCCTACAAGTCAGCAGCTCCTAATTTATAAGCGTTAATATACAGTATTTTTACCCTTTTAAAATTAAGTCCAATAGCACTGTGTCACTATGTCAGAGCCATAAATGATTGGTTTGTATCTCCAATTATGCCTAAGATTCAAGAACCCTATTTTCATCTCTAGGTCTTGTAGTTTTCCCAACAGAGAATTTGAATGAGTGTTTGGGGACAGGAGATTGGAAGATTTTTCTCCACATACTCTCACAGATCTTCTCTTTCGATCTTGCCACAGAAGAATATGCCTGTGCATGAGTTGACTTTGTGTCAGGCCACACATGACATATCTGTTCACCTTTGTGATTACATAAATTCATAAAAGTGTTGTCAGACCAGGCACAGGTGCATGATACCAAAGAACATAAATTGCCACTCTCTGAAATAGTAGCCATAATGCTCTTTTTGTAATGAGCCTCTTTTTCCTGACAACATGGAGAGAGCGGTACCACATGTCTATATGAATTTTATCATGGCTATTAGTCTTATGGTTTATGTTTAAAAAATAACAGAATGGTAGAAGAAAGACTGATACAGAGCTTAGGGGAAGTAGTGTCCAGCTGACATGAAGACAGATTGTATTACAGCAGGCTTGTGAGAAATGCATAAACATAACTTGGACTGACAATGTATATATTTGCAAGAGAGTTACTCCTTCAGGCTATGCTATATCAGCCAATGGACAGCATGCAAAATCAACTGTGCTGTGAAGATGGAAATCCAACAGAGTTGATCAAAACCATAGAATAATAAAAGCATCTAAAAGTGCATCCTTTACCTACTTTTTCCACTGTTAGTAAATAGCTGAATGTGTAACAGAAACAATGAATTACTGTGACTGTCTTTTAATTATTTTTTTTAATTTACATTTTTATTTAAGCCATGTTGTTCTTCCTTTTTCCATTTCCAGAGAAGTGATTAGGTCCACGTTATTCATGGAATATAACTCCAAAATACAGGATCCTAAAATATGACAAGTTCAATTCTTTCTATAAGCTGATAACAGTAATAACTATCATTCTGTCTGAAAAGAAATTATCTCAGAAACTTTCACAAACACAAATGTATAAGTATTTCAACACTTGTATAAATTGGGGCGTGCCTCACAAAGAAGTGGGGTTTTTATTACACATCTGTTTACTGATTTTTGTTATTACTGTCTAGATACCGAAAGATATATTCACTGAAAGATTTTACACACACTGTTAAAATTTGCTCAATGGCTTATCATGGAACAGTCTGAATGGGGCTAATAGAAATATCGATAAAAATGAGCAGAATGTTATCAGTAAATGGCAAATATTGAAGTAAATTGAAACTGTTCATATTTCAGGGAAATATTAATAATTAAGATCTAAGTTTAGGTACCTAATTTAAGTGTTTAAATTTAGAGGTTATTTTTTCTTATGCTTCCTTTATTGTCAATACAGGGAGATTCCCAGGTTCTGAGTCACCGTCTAGAGGAGACTTGTTAAGTTAGGTGCTAAAAATAAGAATAATGTCTCTTTTATTTTAAAAATAACACTGAAACATTCCATTGTAATATTTTCTAAAATTATCTAAATCAGTTTTGTGTACAAGATGGGAGAGAAATTAAGATGTTAGCTTCTGAAATCAAAATAGTTATAAAAAAACCCCATTGTTTTTGAACTCAAATCACTTTCACAAACAGGAATAAAACCAGCTTCTGCATCACACTAATTTGAATTATTTGCTTTCTACTTTCCCTTTTTACTCACTTTTGGTTCAGCCATGAGAACTCAATATTTCCCAGTGTTCATCAATGACCACGTTGAGTTGAGTATCATAATCTTACTTTGAATGACTACACAAACTCTTAAACATATCAGTCATTAATCACTTTGTTTTTACATAGAACACTAGAGATACGGATATTAAAAGAAGAGTAGATCATAGATACAGTTAAAAAAAACACAAAGTCCAAATATTTTAGAATGAGAGAGTGATATTTTTAGCTACTACATTAGTTGAGAACAAATGAAGAAAATTAAATAAATTTTAAATTTTGATTCAATGTTATTTAACCAGGTCATGAATTTTAGTAAACAATTTAATAAGTTTATGAAAATTCCACCTCTCATTAGCAAAAAGATAAATATTTAAATATAAAATAACATTTCTTCTTTGTTAAAGCTGCCTGATTAAATAGAATTTATCAAGGATTAGTATCAGAAATATCAAGTATCACAAATAAAAATATACCTCAGATTTCTGAAAATAAAGTGGCAAGTATTGTTACTTCCATTTTAAAAAGTATAATTTCTCATAGAGAGGAATGCTGAATCCTGTTTCCTTTGCATTACAGATGAGAGTTCACCATAGCAACCTCAAAATGTGATCTAAGAACCATTTGAAAATATCTCAAGCATTAATCTCCCTATTTTATGTCTTTTAATTGGCATGACTTCACTTGAAATGAATACAAATGGACTTGGCTTGTGTAATAATATGTTTACAATGACATTAGACAACAAGCTCGTGGAAAAACAGGGGTTTCAAAAAGGGCCTGAGCCCTAGTGTGAGTGGTATTGAAATAGAGGCAAAGTGCATTTATTTTTAATCTAATATCTTCCGTGTTTCGGGAATTGGTAGGACAGTGACAGCAGACTATGTGTGGGACAGCTGATTAGTGAGCTCTTAACCTATATCAGCTTCTTCAGATTATTTGCTGCTGATGGACTGTAATTCAGAAGAATTTGTCCCAGCCATGTGTCCAAGAAGAGTATGGGCAGAAAAAAGTCCTCTAAAGTAAAAACAAAACTGGAAACAAACCAACCAATGTTATTACAGTAAATGTCCCTTTGCAGATAGAGTGTTTTGCCCTGCAATTCAATGTGGAAAAGGTTTATATAAAATTTTTAGAATAGCTTTAATCACTAAAGAACTGAAAGGCAGAATAACTGCAGGATATTTAATGTATGTTCAATTTATTTCATGCCGACTAGAGTCATTTTATTTATTTTTTGTTCTTAAAGGAATGTTATACATCAAAGTATATCAACAGTTGAAGTAACCAAAAAGCCAGTGAAAAGCAGCCATTATAAAAGCATAAAGGACAGCACAAATTATTAATTTCTCCAACTCATGACTGGAGTGGATGGTTCTGTCTCAGTCTGGCTGGTTGATCATGTTGCGTCTCCAGGCTAGAATATGCACCTTCAGACGGTGAGCCAGGATTAAGACTGGAGTTACCTGTGATGCTTTCTATCTTCCAGGGACTGCACAAGCTGTAAAGAAGCACAACACGTCACAGTGCGGTTAGTCCCAGAGTGTTAGGTCTCTGGCTAGGATCTAAGAGAGAAGCAAGGGCTGGGAATGTTGAGACTGTAGGCAGAAGATAAAGAGTAAGAACCAGGGCAAGATGAACATTAGAAAATGTACATATTCATGCAATTAAATGCCATCAGGAGCAGACTGAAGTCTAAGTACCGGAGGTGAAGCAACAGCACCCAGAGACCCAGGAGCAGTGTAATGTGTAGATACTGGTCAGCTGTTTCCAGGCTTTCATATGTTCAGGACTTCTTCCTGTAGGCTACTAATAATCTCCAGCAGTTGTGCAAACTGAACACTTGCAGACGATTCATCAGCTGGTAACCCTTTGTGAGCCATTATCCTCAATGAAAATTGTTGCAGATGCAATTAGGAGTAAGCTGTTGAACCGACTACACATGAACCAATTCGTATAGCATCCTGAGATAGTAGGTAATCCTCATTGTCATAATTTGCTTTAGCTCTCCAATCTACAACAAGAGTTTATGTATCAACGCTTTGTAGATGTCCTTGACACCCCATGGTGTCTCAAATGGCAATACATGCCTATGTTTAATCAGCTGAATCCCACCTGAAATATCTACTTCAAACTGAGCTGCATTTCTTTCTAGGCTGTTTTGACCAAATCATCATTTATTAAAAAGGAAGTTTAGAAGCTGGCTCACTTACATTAAGTCACAGACATTCAGGTTTCTTAATCTGAAATTAAAATCCATCCTTAGTGTCCTTCTGTGGTATATACAGTTAATTTTGTCAGTGATTTAGGTAGCTATGATCTTTTCACTTGACTAGAAGCAAGCAAAACCGCTTCTTCATTATGGGGTAAACTGTGAGGAAAGGATATTTCTGAGACTGTAAAACAGGCAACAGATCCTCTGTGTATGTGAATTTATGAATAAAAATAATGAAGAGATGTTAACAAAATAGAAGGCTCAGCAGTTTCAACCAAAAATTGCAATTCAGTTGATGGTACTGAACACTGTCAATCTGGCTTGCTCTCATTGGGATTCATTTGGTGCACTGATGTTGTACTCATGTGAGTAAATTAAAAAATGTATATATTTTTTTTGTAGTAAGCATCCAGTATGTTTGTGCCACTACTTACTATTAAAGTCAGAATTGTTCCAGCTTTTCAGGGATTGTACTTACTCTGCTTCTGAGGTTTAAGCAGTGAATGCTTTTGCATTTCTCTTTGTATTCATTGTTATGGAGCAGTTTGGATGAGTCATGGAGTACTGCGCAGGGTAAGCCATTCCATTCCAGGTGAAAAGCTTAACAGCTGCAAAGCAGTCTATATTTGAGGGCAGGTTGAGATTCAAAATAGGGCAAGTCCAGTGACAAATATAGAACTTTATTTGAATAATCAAAATTGTTCTGAAAACTGTGCTTGCAGTAGTTGTCAGTTCTCAGAATCTAATGTTTTTTAAGATCCTAGTGTCTTTTGTATTGCCTTTTAGATAATGGGCATTTTACTCTGTAATGTTTTTCTGTGTTTCTGTCAAAATCAAAGTGATTGCTGCATACAAAATATGCTATTCAGTAAACTACCCAAGATTCACAAGAAAGAGGTAGGTTACTGTTTAAAGGTTGTATTATCATTGATGTACACACACCTGTGGAAACTAAAGGTGAATATCTGTACTTCAAATATTTTAAGAATTTGAAAAAAAGGAGGTGAGAAAACCAAAGGAAAAAAACTTTAAACAGTTTGAATAAACTGCTGTTGAATGCAATGAAGACACTAAGTTTCATTTATGCTGTTTAAAACACTACTCACCAAACTTTACTACTTTGAGAACCATAATGACTTTTCCACTTTATTCAGTTTGAAGTTTTTTTGAGCCTTCACTTTTCTGTATTGGAGAATGTAAATAGTATTTAAAACCGCTGAAAATTATTTGTAAAATTTGTTGCTGCTTTTAGTTCTCTTGCCAATGTTGTCAAACTATTTACCAAGTATTCCAAAGAGTTTGTGTAGGAAATTAATAAATTTTGATGCTTTATTGTTTACTCATGGAATATTAGGAATAATAATAATACAGTAGTTTTATGTTTGCTGGTTGTGAAGGAGTGAACTGGCTGCATTGGGCAAAGTACTGCCAGCAGGTTGAGGGAGGTGATCATTCCCCTCTACCCAGTAATGGTGGGTCCACACCTGAAGCACTGTGTCCAGTTCTGGGCTCCTCAGTACAAGGGAGGCACAGACATAGTGGAGAGAGTCCAATGAACGGACACGAAGATATTTAAGGGACTGGAGCACCTCCCCTACGAGCAAATGCTGAGAGCGCTATGTATAGAATTACACATGTAATTCTTATCTCTTTTGATTGCTATAAACACATATGTACATGCACATACCCACCAGATTAATGTGGTGAGTCATTCCAGATTTATGAATTTGTAGTATAACAAAATAGTAAAAATAGGTTTTATTATAGCCTGGGACTAAACAGGCACAAAAGGAGAAAATTCCTGACATCCCACTTTGGGACAACTAATCCTAGCTTTCCATTATTGTCAATGGAGGATCCTCCAGAGAGCAGAGATACTAGATGCTCAAGTGGCCTTCTGAATGACTACAGATAGATCTCTCCATGCACCAGATATGGACTCAGAGAAGAATTCATCTAAGTTAGATATTTCAATTAGGTATCTGACTCAGGTTGAATAAATTACTTCCTTTAATCTTTTTTTAAATTTTGTTCCCAAATACTGGCAGGATAAAAGGTGAAAATATGACTGTTTTCTCAGTTTTGCACACAGTTTCTTTTCATAGCGTTCTTTGCAAGACGGGATGAAATGTTATTTAGTAAGTAGATGGAAAACTAGATGCAAGTGGAAAGAATTTTAAGTGCAACATTTGTAACTACAATTCTGCATGCACAAGAATGATAACAAATTTTTATACCCCAGTAAAACACACTAGCTTCTGTCAAATAATTTATGTATGAACCTATACAGTAGACTGTTTTCCAAATAATACATTTAGACCATTTAATTTATTTTCCATAAAAGGAAACAAATCTTTGGTATCCAATGATATCAGCATTGTTAGAGCATAATCTCAAGTAAAAACAGTGTACAGTTAAACTGTGAAATGACTGACAGTTAGATGTTCCTGTGTATTGCCATATGGATCCATTAACAAGCATATTCAGGGAAATAAATATGGCAGTTTTTCCCATTTACTGAATGAAATGTATCACAAGGAGTGTTAAAAAGTATCATAGCTTTTTATGTGATTTTAAAAACATCATGAATAAAAATAATAGCACCTGGCCTGCACAATAAAGGCAAAAACTTGGAAGTTTACCATAAAGAGTTCTGGCAACATTATGTTTGATTTCATGGAGCCTACACAGGAATGTTATTTTTGCAATTATCTACACACCATAGATATTAGATATAATGACTTGAATCAACTTTAGGGTCTTCTAAGCATATATTATTCACAAAAAGTTTTATTTGGCCATATTTTTATACCATTTTTACATTTATCATAAGTTGCAAGCAGAGGCTAAATATGTTCACAGCATAAGCCTTGACAAATTTCACAAAAAGATCAGTAAATTGTTTTCACAAGCCTTTCACAGAGAGATTTTATTTGTGAAGGTTTTGCTAGAAAGATTAGTTCCACGTGAAGAGTTCATTTCACTGATGTAATTTCAGTTTTATCTTGTACTTTGATCTAGCAGAAAGCTTTCAAAAAGTTGACAGTACCTTAGGGAAATCTACTGTCATGGAGATATTACAAGTTGAGATAATTTCTTAAAAGAAACAAGTGTGCTTATATGCTGGTAAAGGAATAGTTTAAGAGGTTGGGTTTGAGTTTTCAAGCCAAGTATTTTATATGTACTAATCAAATGTTTATTAAAATAAATTGCATAATAACCCAGAACTTTCCAAACTATTACAAGGATATCCTTACACAGAAAATACATAAAGAACCTTTGCTGATTAGCAATCTGTTAGCAGAAGTTGACTTAGTATTGTATTACTTTGATTCATTTTGGTAGATCAGAAAAAGCATATTATATGAGATTCATAACGACAAACATTGTACAGAAACACTATAGGTGAAAATAGACAAGTACACATTGCGATTGTGTCTTCATGACATTCGACAAAGAATGACAGGCTTGCTAATGAAAACATTAATGGTTTTTGCAGCTCTTTAAACTGAAAACTTGATAGAAAATTCACATTTGATTTTTATCCCTGTTTGAATCATTCAGATTGTACTACTACTATAAATTTTGAGTCCTAATGCAAAATATATGGCTGAGAACTGTCAGACCAGTGGACATTTTATATTTCCTAAATATAGGATACATTAATTTCTGTGTATTTCCTACCAGTTTGTTTAAATGCCTCTATGACACTTAAAATTCCTAACATAGCTGCTGTCAGCTTTTTGAGTCTATGGCACGCCCTGTCTGTGTTCTTTAATATTGTGAAATACACGTTTTCTCTAGTCTACTGGAAAAAAAAGATTTTTAAAAATTTTTCCTTAAAAAGGCAGGAAAAGATAGTACTGGTATTTTTCATCAAGAATCTGATAAATTTGAAATCTCTGTTTCATCATTTAAGCAAAACTCCCATGGATTTCAGAGCTCAGTTCTAAGTAATTTGTTCAATGGAATATATAAATTATCTTATAAAGGAGCAATAAATAAGTAAAGTTTGAAATAAATAGTTAACTGTTGCAGTCTAGTTGATTTTCAGATTGTTTATTGCACATAGCCACATAGAAAACCTTTGACAGATGTGTTTACTACTAGACTTTATTAATTATGTATACAAAATATATGAATTTATTATTATTATTATTGTGTGAACAATAAGATTTTGTATGAAGGGAGTAGTCACTTAATATACAGTATTACAACTCTCAGTTTATGTGGTCAAGCTTAATATTAGCCTGTGAATAGTCCTATTGTAACTATATTTAGATATTTTGTGGCTGGGTTGTCTTTTTACATCACTTGCTCTGAAGCAATTTAGACAAAAAGAAGGTACTTGTTTTGCTTTATTTATTTTTTAACCTGGCTACCTTCACCTCCCTACATTTTGGGAAAACAATTTATTATTGCCCTTTTGAGAATCTCTCTGCTGAATATCTTAAAAGTTCTTAGTATTCATGGGATCTTGTTGTGCTTGTTTGCTAAAATGTAATTAAGGAGAGAAGTCTGCAGGTTTGATAGAATTCGTTTTCAGATAAATCAACAACTCTGTCAGAGTAAATTAGGCATCCCATCCTGAAGTCCAGATATTTCAATTGGAACACTTACGCTGTTGGTGAATGAGACATTTCTGTCAGAAATGTAGGATGTGTAGGGCTCTAATTCATCCAGCTTCACATTAATGCATGAAAGAATCCTTTGTCACTCTTCTGTTCACAAGTCACACAAACAAATGTGGCAACACCCTAATTTCTCCTGTTTGCATTCATCTGGAAACAAAAAGGAAAGATAAACAATTGTGACCTTTTTTGACAGAACACAATTTAAATAAAACCGACATGATATCCAGGATATATCAGAATTAAATGTTGTCTTCTCTTGATGTATTTGCAAAATAAACATTAGAAATTAGAGTTCTTGAGCTAAATGAAAATGCAAAGGATCAAATTTTTCTTAACAAAAGGAGATTAAATACTGCATAACTGAATCCATCACATGGTCCATTCAGTCCAATATCCTGTTTTCCATATTATGCAAGAATGTTCTAGGAAAAGCCGCAAAACCCTAAGTAACAGGAGTATGATGAGATTACACACAACTTACCAATTTACAGAAAATAACACCGAGAACAACATTGGCAATCTCTGCAAAAGCTCTAATTTGCTATAAATAAATGTTCTAAGCAAACACAAAATAAGGCTGATCCTATTATGCATGTGAAATGAGAAAGACCATAAGAAGCATGCCATCTGTTTGCAATCATGAGCTCTGTGTGCTCTCTTGAAAGTTGTGTAGCTGCTTTTTTTTCCCGTCCTCCTACCTGGGCATCTGACCATCCAGTGCTCCACCTGAGCAAGGTAACAGAGGTATTTTGTATATAATTATACAAAAATAATGCAAGCTGTAGTAAATTACCAAAAAAGAATTAGTCAGAGCAATTTAAACCCTGCTGTACCTGTACCTTGAATCACATCAAGCTCAGTGTTAACCCTACACTTTTCAGAAATGCGATATAGAGGCTTCTGTTGTGGATCTGCTTTTTAGCTTGGCCTGACACATGATAAAAGCTGCGCTTTTTCATGTCCAAGGTGATCCTTACAACAGGATAGCTATGTTCTGACAACGCTGCGCCTGAGCCAATAAATCTCGAAAAAGGCTCCATGCTCTGTCACTTAGGTTTGCCCAGAACTTCTGATTTGTTGCCATAGATCAGGTCAGGAGAACAAAGCAATAAATGAGGGAGCTAATTTTTGCCATGTAAATCAGTCATATCAAACAGGGAAAAATTACATATTCATACCATGAGCATGCAGAAAAAGTATCTGTCAGCAATGTGCTCATATGCATAATAAAAAAACAACAAAAAATATTACTGCGGGAACTGCAGTAGATATTAAGTAGAACTTCTAATATGATTCCACTAAACTTTCTTCTAAACCTAGGCTAAATGTAGTCTTGCATATTAGCATTTCCGGAACATGGCTGTACAATGAAACACGATAATTTTTATTTATCTAACATATGGAGAAAAAACAGTTGCATGCCAAACAGTTTTAACAGTGAGAAAAAACACTGAATTTCAGTGCTTGATTTATGGAGATGAATTGATTTGAAATTAGAGCATAAGGCCTCCAGGCATGTGAATTCAAAAGAACACAAAGGTTATGTTCTGTCTTTCATAGTTTATTTGGGGATCTGAACCTACTTATTGGAAAATTTAGTAGCTAAGCCATCTGTCTTTTGTCTACAGTGTTAAATATTTGTAGGTTTTAAGAGAAAACAAAAAGCAGTGATTTAAATTTATTGAAGTCCTTGGATTCAATTGCAGAATTTTCACTGCATTCATCTCTGATTCAGGAAGGGTTCCCAGACCATAAAGCATCTAAGACCATGGAAATAAAAATGAGGCACATGCTGTTGCTTTCTGTGGATGATGATGTTACTTAATGCATTACAATAATTTTTTTAAGGCTCCGGTTAAGTTAAAATAAGTTAATGTTCAGTTAAAATAAGTGATGCTGAGTTAAATTACTGCAGAAAAATTCTAAGCCAACAGCTGATAAAATAACCACAACAAAATCCCAAGACTTTCAGTTTTAAAAACAAATAATGTTAAAAGTTCATGTTTGTTTGCAGAACTTGTCTTTCTTCTTTGCATTTTATTTTTCTCTCCTACCCCTTAATCCTTGTATATGACTCATAATGTTATTTCATTACTTACATAATAATAACAGTATGCATGTCACCATATTCTTGGCATTGTGTAGTTTTTAACATTTTCTCCATGTTTAATATCAAGGGAGATCCAAAGTCCAAGAATTATAGGTTCAAATATTACTGGAGTTCAAATAATATGACGATTCTTCAT
The DNA here is from genome assembly GCA_017639485.1 of Pluvialis apricaria. Taxonomy (NCBI): domain Eukaryota; kingdom Metazoa; phylum Chordata; class Aves; order Charadriiformes; family Charadriidae; genus Pluvialis; species Pluvialis apricaria. The sequence goes on from CM030009.1 coordinate 105,078,209, forward strand.
TGGTTGGTTGTGAGTTGGAACTGTAAGATTGGACATTGCTTTAAGAGTTAAATTTGTTGAACTTGTTGCTATTGCTCTAATTTTTCATCGTGCAAATTAGAATCAAGTTACTTCTGTTCAACTAAAAAATCTCTAAAACTATTTTTTTCTTATTACTTCAAATGAAGGGCTTAGCTGCTTTTAGAAGTCTAATACACATGTTCTGAACTGATTTCCAGCCAGACATTAAAAAACATTGCTTAGTATTGCTCTCTGTAAATCTAGATACTAATCAATAATCTGTGTTAAATAGTTTTCTTATATATGCTCCTACAAGGGAGCTTTTGCATCTTTTTCCCCCATGCTTCTTCCTCCCTATTCCACCCTGATTCCTCTCTTTCCTTTCTTCTGGTCCTTCCCCTAAAGGAAGGACCTCCCCATAACAAATCTGACACATGGCCACAATCCCTTTAAAACTATCGCAGAACAGTGTTTCTCCTCCATCTCAAAAGTCCTCTGTCATTGTAGGAAATAAGCCCCTGTGGTTTTCATGGTTTTACAGGACGGGAGAATTTCTTCTCTGTTTGTGTCTACAAGCCCCGTGTTGGCAGGTTTCACACCAGGGCTAATGGTCGAATCACTCTCCTTGATGGACTTAAGGCCAGCCGGTTTTGTGAGGTGAGCTTCACTGGTTACGTTACTCAGGCTCCCCAGAGCCTTTATTAGTTTATAAAGACAAAGCTTTTTGAATATCTATGAGAAGTATACAAATAAATCCTTTATCTGGGAAAGACAGAACTTTGATTAAAATCTTAAAGACTTATTCTCTAAAATTACCTGGAAAATACCTTATTCTGTTCAGCAGAATCACCTTTTTTCCCCAATATATGTGTCATTGTTTAGGTTTCTTTAACCCTATGTCTTAAATTGGAGGGTACGGAAATTGTTGCTATAGATAATAAAGACACACAGGATTTCGTATTAAATTATTTGCATGACATTAACAGGATACTGAAAGATATATATGTAAAGGGAAGGAATACTCTCTGAAACTTACGCTGCCTTTCACTATGAACTCACTGTTCCTTCTATCTGGATTTGCAGAGAAAAATTTAGACTATTGTAGTTATTTTGAGAGATCATAGAAGACAGGTACCTGAAAGCTGGAAAAGGGCAATTTCCTTTCAAAGCAAGTCAAAAAATCAAGCATGATTGCAGGCCTTGAAGGCAATGGAAAAGCAGGAGACATATCATGTTTTCATTAAGGTTTATGAAGACTGGCTGAGAGATTTGGGGTTGTTCAGCCCGGAGAAGAGAAGGTTCTGGGGCGACCTGATAGCAGCCTTCCAGTATCTAAAGGGGGCCAACAGGAGAGCTGCGGAGGGACTCTTTATCAGGAAGTGTACCAATAGGAGGAGGAGTAATGGTTTTAAACTGGAAGAGAGTAGAATTAGATTAGATATTAGGAAGAAATTTTTCACTATGAGGGTGGTGAGGCACTGGAACAGGTTGCCCAGAGAAGTTGTTGAAGGCCCAGCCCTGGAAGTGTTCAAGGCCAGGCTGGATGGGGCTTTGAGCAACCTGGTCTGGTGGGAGGTATCCCTGTGCATGGCAGGGGGGTTGGAATTAGATGATCTTTGAGGTCCCTTCCAACCCAAACCATTTTATGCATCTATAATAATGTCTCACATTATATTTTTAAATGGTACATTTTTATAACTGATAGAATTATTATTGAGCATGATTTTTTTTCCCCTGTTGAAAATGAAGTTCTTGTGGCAGTACTATACAGTCTGTTGTAAGTCTGATACCATTCAATATGTGTGTTGTTGACTTCCATGTTGGTATAGTATCTAAATTTATGACATATATGCATGATACTGAGTTGCAATAAACAAAATGAGAAAAAATTGGATGCATAGCATTTTTACAGAAGGCATATATACATAGCAATATATCCATATGGACAGGGCTCAAAAACTTTTTGCTTTGCAAAAAGATAAAAACATTATATTATGATTTATAAACAGATATATCCATTGTACTAACTAGTGGTGAAGGCAACAGCTGTTCATTTATATTACCTCATTTTAAGGCATCCATGAGCGCAAAGCAAAGAATATGATCAGATTTGGGAAAAGCATGACTTAAAATTAAAGTAAAGGCAAAATGAGTTTTTAGTAACTTCATGAGAAAGGCTACTGAAAAGAATAGTTTTCTATTTATCATATTTTTTTATCATATCCAGGATGGTTAAATAAATACATAATAGGCTTAAATTTAAGCAAAGGAGACTAAGGTTAAAGCGTAGATAAACTTTCTACTAGTATGCACAGTAAAGCAAACAGATACATTTCTTTAAGCAGTTGTAAATCAGACTGAAAATTATCAGAAATATGGCACAAATAACATTCTTGCCATGGAGTAAAGAGATGGAATAGATGGCCTGTTAAGTCCTGTGATTTTCAGGACTGGAATTTAATTAAGAAGAACATAATTGGAAGAAGACAGCAGTATATCATAATTGCTTCTTTTATAACCAATGTTGGTTGTAATGTGATAATGATTGCTGCAGAATAATAGACTGATAGAGAAATTTAGGAAGAGCTCTCTTAAGGTCACTTGGTCCAACCTGCTGCTCAAAGCTGGGCCGACTCTGAAGCTACGTCAGGTTGCTCAATCCTTTTTGTTGATTTTTAAAATCTCTGGGGGTGGAAATTCCATAGCAACTAGTTTCAATGTTTAACCACCCTCATTGGGGCATTTTTCTTCATAGTTGGAATTTACCTTGTGGTGTAACTAGTCTCTCCAGTGCACACTGTAAGCGTCTGACTCTATCTTGTCTATAACCACCACAAGGAATCTGAAAACAGCAATTAGATTTTCACCATCATCAAAATCATATTTGACTTCTATATAAAGTATTGAATATCGCAACTAAGCAAGTGCTAATGATTAGCCACCACATTTTAATTTCATTTCAATATAAAATTACAACTTATCCCAGATGAATATTGACTGAGTTCATACAATTCCCAAAGTGATGTGTCTTACTAGACTTAAATCTGTCTTCTGAAACGTAACACTTTAAGGCTGGTGAGAATTCCTGAGAGGTCCAAAGGGAATAAGTTGGCTTATAGGCAGGTAATTTTGTTGAATACTTGATAAACTATGAAAAAAAAAAAAACAAGGCCAAGCTACAGTTGTTTATTACAGATACTCTTCCCACCCTTCTCCCCTGAGATAACAAAACATTCAAATAATTCAAGACTTGCGAGACATATGTCTGATATTTTAAGACTGAACAGCTGCCAGATGTGCTGTGTAGGGCAACCCTGACTTGAGGTCTATCATCAAGGTTTGTTTGATAGAGAGGTTCTTTTATAACCGCAGTTACAGTAACAAGATTACTTTGTCTGCTACTTTAACTTAACTTGTCTGAAGAACTGATTTCTATTATGTTTAGAGACTTCTTGTTTAGGAGAGTATAAAAGCCTGGCAGATTTTCATTCATGTTCTGATACTGGCTTTTAACTTTTGTCACAGACACTGATAGATAGGCACTTCTTAGTATTGTGAATTGAAATAAAAGACAAACCCTTTCTTCCAGAATACTGTGATACAGGAGAGTGCCCATGAAGCAGCAGAAAAGAATAAGAATAAATTATTTGTGAGTCATCAGGAGAAAAATAAATGTCAAAGCAAAGTGCTAATATATATCTTACTTGTGTATTAGACTATTATTGAAGAAAATCTAAACATTGATGTAAATGACAGACATATGAATACTAAGATTTCTGAAAACAAGACATTCAGAACACATTTTTAGAAGTCCTTGATAATATTTAAATATCATTTTAATTTGTAAGAATTGAGGAATATCTGGTATCTATATCTGGTAGAGTTGGGCCTTCTCTCTGGTACTTTTCTTTTTTTCCCCCTATATGTTCCACAGACTGGTTGTTCTGTTTTGCTGGTCTGTCTTAATTTTTTTTTTTTAATAATATTAAGTTGTTTCAGAATAGTGATGTTTTCATTATCAAAACTTTTGGAACTCCATTAGCTGTGATTATATTAATTATGTCGTGTGTTTGAAAGATATTTTTGAAGTCATACAAATGGCCTCAAAAAATTATGTCCTGAAAGCCAGTATTGTATCAGCTACGGATGTGAATTCTTTTCTGTAGGCTGTGTTGAAGACATGTTGGAAAACACTCATTAGTTGTTGACATGATTAAAAGAATTAGAATGATTATAATCGCAAAAGCTGTTTCTGTTCAAGAGTAAAATGTATATAATTGTCAAAAGTACTTGAACATTTTTCTGTGTTCTTGTTGTAGCAAATAAATTCTATTAAACAACTCTGACAAAGGGAAGTACTAGAAAGTATGGAGTGAGACATGTCCTGTTGAAATAGGGACTCACTGGAGTCTGCTGACCACTCTTTACTTCCTAATCCATATTATTCCATACAGTGAGCAATAAGGAAAAATAGTAACTATTATTTCAGGTCAGGAGGAAGCGTTTTCACTACCTTTAAGGAAAAAAATTCCTGTTCATAGGACCTTTATAAGAAGTCCTCTACTGCTAAACTTTTCTGAGGCCGTCCTGTTCTGAAACAAAAATAACTAACTTGCTCACTGCCTTCTGCTCTGGAAACCTGTTGAAATTTGCTAGTTCATTCAGGTCCCTGTGCATTATAATTGTCAGTGCCTATATATAATAAAAACAGCTCTTTTTCTAGGTCTTTAAAAGATTGACGACCATGCTACAAATATTTTTCAACCAAACATGCATCATAAGCCTTTAGAAGATCTGGGGAAGACAGAATGTGGCATAAGAGAGGAATTTATATCAGAATAGAATGTGATTATTTGTGTGGTAGAAATGAAGATGACGAACAGTTCTCAGACTTATGCAGTATTTTTCATCTCCACTTAGAATCATAGAACAGTTTAGGTTGGAAGCGATCTTAAAGATTATCTAGTTCCAATCCCCCTGCCATGGGCAGGGACATGTCCCACTGGACCAGATTGCTCAAAGCCCCTTCCAGCCTGGCCTTGAACATTTCCAAGGTTGGGGCCTCCACAATCTCTCTGGGCAACCTGTTCCAGTGCCTCACCACCCTCATAGTGAAAAATTTCTTCCTTATATCTATTATAAATCTACTCTCTTCCAGTTTGAAGCCATTTCCCCTCTTCCTATCACTATATGCCCTTGTAAAAAGTCCCTCTCCAGCTACAAAAAAGAGAAAATATTATTCGCATTGAAGAGATGGAGGCAAAGACTTTATGCTGTTAGTAGTCAGGCTTAATATTCCATGAACAGATGTAATTTCAAATCTGAAATGTAATTTCAAAGTAACACAGAATGTTGCTTTCAAATCCAGGTTTTCTTGGTTTCCATCCCAGCGTCCAACACTGAGCCGGTGGCTACGTAGGTGATTTTTTTTTTTTTCTGTTACTGTTTTTCTTTCTGGAAAAAGTAATAGATAATGTCCCAGCAGAAGACAGTATAATCTCAGGTCTCATGTAAAGATGTAAACAGAAAGTAGAGCAGATAGATATAGATGGCTGTGCTAATAAATACTACATATAAATTTCTTCTTTTTGCTGCTCAGTATTTGTTCCATTTGATTATAACTGTACTTGTGGTATTAAAAAGCTTTCAAAACAGACTTCAGTGGTGAAAATGTTAAGCTTTGTTCAGAGATATTCTCAGGAAGGGCCTTTCAACTCTAGTAGTTTATAGAAACATACATATCAAGGTAGACAACAGAATCTAGATCATTAGTAAAACACAAAAAAAAATACTCAACCCTTGAAAGAGAGCTATGAGAGATATTTTCATAGAATCATAGACTCATAGAATGGTTTATGTTGGAAGGGACCTTGAAGATCATCCAGTTCCAACCCCCCTGCCACAGGCAGGGACACCTCCCACTAGACCAGGTTGCCCAAGGCCATGTCCAGCCTGGCCCTGAACACCTCCAGGGACGGGGCTTCAACAACCTCTCTGGGCAACCTGTGCCAGTGCCTTACTACCCTTAAAGTGAAAAACTTGTTCCTAATGTTTAATCTAAACCTGCCCTCTTCCAGCTTAAAGCCATTCCCCCTCATCCTATCACTACATGCCCTCGTAAAAAGTCCTTCCCCAGCTCTCCTGTAGGCCCCCCTTAGGTACTGGAAGGCCGCAATAAGATCTCCTCGGACTCTTCTCTTCTCCAGGCTGAACAGCCCCAACTCTCTCAGCCTGTCCTCATAGGAGAGGGGCTCCAGCCCTCGGATCATCCTCGTGGCTCTTCTCTGGACACGCTCCAGCAGGTCCATGTCCTTCTTATGTTGGGGACTCCAGAGCTGGATGCAGTACTCCAGGTGGGGTCTCATGAGAGCGGAGTAGAGGGGCAGAATCACCTCCCTTGACCTGCTGGCCACACATCTTTTCATGCAGCCCAGGATACGGTTGGCCTTCTGGGCTGCAATCGTGCATTGCTGGCTCATGTCGAGCTTCTCGTCAATCAGCACCCCCAGGTCCTTCTCCTCAGGGCTGCTCTCCAGCCATTCCAGGCCGACCCTGCATTTGTGCTTGGGATTGCCCCGACCCAGATGTAGGACCTTGCACTTGGCCTTGTTGAACTGCATGAGGTTGGCTTGTGTCCACCTCTCCAGCCTGTCCAGGTCCCTCTGGATGGCATCCCTCCCCTCTAGCGTGTCTGCTTCACCAAACAGCTTGGTATCATCAGCAAACTTGCTGAGGGATTATTTTCTGAATAATATAATATTATAAGCAAAAAAACCCAACCCAAAACAAAAACACAAAACATACCTGGCCTAGGTACCAGTAAATTGTTTTTATTCAGATGTATGGCTTTACAGACTTGACTGCTTTTAGGAAAATAACAATCATCCCTGTAGCTCCTGGGGCAAAGATGCTGGAAGTTGCCTAATAGTCAAGGTTCAGGCTATTTTTTATGAGGAGATCATCCTAGTCTGTGTCCACCTATGTAAATAGATCAGCTTTCCCTGTTTCTATCAGTTTTGGAGCTGCAAGAATTTGGTTTAAAGATGCATTATTTGTCATTTGACTGTGGGAGGGGCCCCTAGTATTTGTCTCTCATATGTAAGAAGTGGATTATATTTCTGAGAAAAAGAGATACCCTACTGAGATCAAATACCAGAGAATATCAATGAGATTCCATGTTTCATTTTGATATACTGCACAGTAGTCTTATCAAGCAAGTGTAACAGAGAAATAAATGGAATTTTTAGTGAGTAAATTATTTCCTTTTCTTCTCATCTATCTATTTAAGATGATGATTTAATTTCATCAGAAAGAAATAGAATTTACTTTAATTTTTGTGCAACATGCTGTGTTTCAATGGCTAAAATTTATCCCCCAAGATTGTTCCCACTAACTAGCTGCCACAGATCACAGGAACAATGCTTTTCTCTGACCTCATCTAACCTCTGCATAGGAATCTCTACGTTCAAAGACAGAATAAAGAAAACTTTGAATCAAGAGTCAACACGAAGAACTAATGACTCAGTAGATCTGTACTCTAGATACTATGATTTGCAGAAGGTGAAAATTATCTTTAAATTTTTACAATCTTACCCTCAGTTCTTCTTAAATTCTTTTACTTCAAAGACATGTTTGTGGTGGGTTGACCCTGGCTGGATGTCAGGGTCAAATCCACTCTATCACTCCCCTCCTCAGCTGGACAGGGAAGAGAAAATATAATGAAAGGCTTGTGGCTTGAGATAAGTACAGGGAGATCCCTCAGCAATTACTGTCGTGAGCAAAACAGACTCAACTTGGGGAAAATTAATTTAATTTATTACCAATCAAATCAGAGTAGGATAATGAGAAATAAACCCAAATCTTAAAAACACCTTCTCCCCGCCCCTCCCTTCTTCCTGGGCTCAACTTTACTCCTGAATCCTCTACCTCCTCCCCCTGAGCGGCACTGGGGGATGGAGAACGGTCAGTTCATCACATGTTGTTTCTGCTACTGCTTCCTCCTCAGGGGGAGGACTTCTCACACTCTTCCCCTGCTCCAGCATAGGGTCCCTCCTACGGGAGACAGTTCTCCGCAAACTTCTTCAACGTGAATCCTTCCCACAGGCTACAGTTCTTCATGAACTGCTCCAGTGTGGGTCCTTTCCATGGGCTGCAGTCCTTCAGGAACAGAATGCTCCAGCATGGGTCCCCCATGGGGTTACAGGTCCTGACAGAAAACCTGCTGCTGTGTGAGCTTCTCATCATGGGGCCACAGGTCCTGCCAGCAGCCTGCTCCAGCGTGGGCTTCCCACAGGGTCATAGTCTCTTTTGGGCATCCACCTGCTCTGCTGTGAGGTCCTCCATGGGCTGCAAGTGGATATCTTCTCCACCGTTAACCTCCATGGACTGCAGGGGGACTGCCTCACCAAGGTCTTCACCACGTGCTGCAAGGGACTCTCTTCTCTCATGCCTGGAGCATCTCTTTCCCCTCCTTCTTCACTGACCTTGGCGTCTGCATAGTTGTTTCTCTCACATATTCTCACTCCTCTCTCTGGCTGCAATTGCTGTTGCATCGGCTTGGTTTTTTTTCCCCTTCTTAAAAATGTTATCACAGAGGTGCTACCATCATTGCTGACTGGCTCGGCCTTGGCGAGCAGCGGGTCCATCTTGGAGCTGGTTGGCATTGGCTCTATCAGGCGTGGGGGAAGCTTGTAGCAGCTTGTCACAGAAGCCACCCCTGTAGCCCCCCCGATACTAAAACAATGCCATGCAAACCCAATACAGTTTTACAAAGACTTCTTGATTTATTGCTTCATAAAATACAGTACGTGCTTAAAAATGTAGGACCCTTTATGAGATCAGTCTCCAAAGGCTCTAGTTCAGCTTTGAACATTTTTGTATGGGGCTTGCAAACACAAAAGTGAAAGCAATTTAATGCAAAATTAGGCTGCTATTTAGAATATAGTCCCTTGTTAATAGCTTCATAAATCTTTTGTCTGACTGCAGAGCCAAAAGAGAGCTTTTGATACTTTCAGCAGGTTTTCATTTTGCTTCCAAGCCTATCCCTCCCCCAAAATTTCTATTGAACACAGTAATAAAAAGTCCCTGTACAGGAATTCTAGTAGTAGAATATCTAAAAAGAATTTTTTATATATTCCATTAATAGATTTTTTCCCTGTATTTGGCACACTCATTACCACAGGTCACCTGCAAAAGATACTTCTAGCAGGCTGTCTGTGGGCCCTGTACACTCCTATTACAGTATTTGATGGCATCTGAGCGGGTGATGTAGAGAGACTTCAGAACCTTGAGGTTATTAAAATTCACAAGTACTATTATGCTCTGAGTAAAACATTGAATTTTTCTCCTTTACATTTTGCTGAATAATGTAAGCCCCACACAGAGCAGGGAATGGTAAAATTTTTGAGAAGAGATCTTTCTGAAAAGGATTTCTTCAACACCACGTACCATACATATACACAAGTATGCATTCAAATTTTGTTACAGCGTCATAGATAGAGTTCCAAATCTGCCATCTTATTTCTGCTTTTTCTTCCGTGTTCCAAGAAAAAATAATCACGTTACTGTAGGCACTTGAAGATGCAAAGTACTACAGATCCTGCAGTATTATTTTGAAATCTCGCTTGTGTATTAAAATGTTCTATTAAGCAGTGTATTATGTAGCTGTCTTCTCTGTATAATTGTATTGCAGTAGCATGTGGATGTTCAAATTAAAGGCTGTGTGTCCACCACCCTCAGACTTGTACATACATATAATACAAAGAGATCCCAAACGTGTTTCTTACAACATCCTGGGAGACAATCCTGGGAGACAATACAGATGAAAAAATGGGAGAACACAGGATATGGAAATAAAAACTACCAAGGTTTCTTGTACTTCTTATGCATGAAGGAAATGTAATTTCAAGGTGGGTGTTTTTCAGCTACACCTTTTTACTTCTATGAACTTCGTGAGTGCCTGACCTTGCTTTTATATTAAGCATATCAGGTCACATATCCTTACCATGTTCTTTGCATATGGAACTGCTGATAGTACAAAATAAATGATGGATAAATAATCCACAGCTTTCCTTTCCCTATTTCGGACCAACTTCTTTAAAAGAAATATTTTAGGTAGGATTACACCCTACAATTCCTTTATGTTGAGAATATTTTGTCTGTTTTGCCTCTAAAATGATAGACTCTCTTTACAAATGGAACTTTCTGTTTCAACTTAGCATTGTCACCTTGATGGCATGAAAATAAGGTACGTAGAAATGGGAGCAAAATGGCTGATTATAGTATACACAAAGTGGTAAGAAAAATAATTATGAATTTAAAAATTGAATCATGGAAATGAATTATGCTTTCTTTTAATATTCTGAAAATGACTAAGTAAAAATCAAGTTCTGTGGAAGTGGTTAATTTCATGGGACAAGATCCTTTCTGTATTGTCCCTCCCAAAGTCATAACTCTCCAAAATGTGTCTATTATTCTTACTCTATTTATAAGGCAAAATCATGTGGACTTTTAATCTTTTCGGTGTTCCAGATATGGTGTCTCAATTCAGCTTATTAGTAAAATAAGATTATAGCAATATCTTTCAGTTTACTAAGAGTTGTCTTCCCTTGATCCTTTCTTAACAGTTTTATAACTGTTATATTTTAACATATTTCTTCTGCTTACCAAATCTGCTTCCTTATTTACATATGTCACAGTAATAAAGATAGTAACCGCTGTTCTCAAAAAATTAAGTTACAAAAAGTAAACAAGCACCTTCTTGTCATCTAGTCCTTTAGCATGATGAGTGAGCTATCAAATGTCTCTTACAATAGCTTTTCTTTTGCTTTAGATACCTTCTTGGTGTTTGTATGATACAGAGACCATTCATCAGCCAATAATGCTATACAATAAAATACTAGTAGAATTTATGTAATTAAACTCAATACAACTAAACTATAAGAACTTCCTTTCTGATTATTTATTCAATAGGTTAAAATGTATTTATAGTTAAACATATTCTGTATATTATTAAAAAAGCAAAATATCAGATAACAATGGTAGGCCTTTTTTCATATAGTGTGAGACATATTTTATCCATGAATCCTCTCAGGCAGTTATATCTGGTAAAACTTCATGACCTTCAGAACAATACTCAAGAAATGCCATTACTTTGGATAATTCACAGAAAAATGGCAGTCAGCTGGGCTTTATTCTTGTGCTTCACAAACATTCAGGTTTCTTCATCATAGTCTTAATTAAAGAAATTGGGTTTTGGTATGTAATCAGAAACATTTATTATTTCAAGGTGGGGTCAGAATGCATTAGCACCCACTGGTCACTTTGAGACTGCTGGATCAAAAGTACAATTCCACCATAATAAAATCTTTGCAACCTTTTCTCAAACTGTTTGATAATATAGTTAGGAAATAAACATCTGCATTCATGACACATATATGAGAATAAATAACACACACTGTGAGTCTTGGTTTTAACTGCGTATCTTCCATTGATGGTATTAATATGTATTCTATTTACACACCTTTATGCGTCTAACCATAGCCTAAAATGTATTTAAAACCTGTTTTATTTAGCACAGTTGAAATAACCTGTTAAGTAACCCAAGAGTTAATTCTGTATTTCCACCTGAGAAATTGCACTGCCTCTTTCCTTTATAATGATAGATACCTGAAGTTATCAAAAAGGACAAAACACATTATCATGGGTACAATAGAACTGGCATGTCATTAAACTGCTCCTCATCGGCTAATTTGGGAACTGATTGAATAAATGCTGCAAAAATCTTTTCCACCTCAAAGGAAGGAAAGTTAATTCTACAGCTATTGTTGATGGACTCATGACTAATTGGAATAGGCAATAATAATCAGGTGTACCAGTTTATAGAGTCTACTGGGATAATAAGCAGCTTTTATATTGACATTTTTCAAGCTATGCCAATCTCTCTCTCTGAGATACTTTCTCATCTGTATCAGTATGTAGACGTGCTGGCTGGTGAGTGCCTATCCAGTTGGTTGTAGGTTCTTTGTGTTTACTCTCTTGCGTGAGTATTTCCACAGTATGGTAGTAAGCTTTTTGGGCTGTTCGAGGTTGCGGTTTTCTTTCTTTCAGGGGTTTTCTCTCTGTAGACACTCATTGTTACTGTAGCTGCACCCTTGTAGATTGATTTTACAATTTGAGAACTGTCACCAAAGTCAGTGGGAGTTCAGAGTACTTAAAGGCTATATTATAAACTAGGGAGATAAAAAGGCTCATTTTTAAATCTGAGAGTAAAAAATATCATTACTGCACTTTGTTTAAAAAAAGGGGGGGAAGAATCACACCAACAAATACTTTTGCAAAACTTATATGAAATCAATGACTTTAAAGGAGTTTTATTAGAGTTTTCTACCTGAAAAAGCGTTTCTTTTTGTTTAGAGACCTCAGAAATATTTTTTTTTATTTTTTTTCCCAAGAAGGACAACAGATCATGTACAATTTCTATTTATTTCTTACGGTCCATGTGGCTACAAACTCTGTCTACTTTTCATATTTCCAAACAATAAAATTCCCTTAATAGGAAGATTTTTTTTCCATAGTTTCTTTAACACTTTGATGTCTTGAACCAATATGCAAAAAACATGAAATTTTCAAATTACTAGGAAGTAGTTTTATTTAGAGTGGACTCCAACTACACAGCGAAAGCAACTCTTGTACAGCATATTTCAAACAATCTGTCTTTCAGCAGATCTATGATAAGTATTCATTTAAAGTAGTAATAATTTTCAGAAATTACGATTGAATTTCAAATTTGTCACTAAAACCAGTTTGCTTATCAGGTCTTTTCAGGCATGATGTAAAGAATGCCATTGTGGACTCATAGGACATTTCCAGTGATAAGAGAGACCTAGTGTCCATGGTTTCAAGACTGCTGCTGCACTTAGTCAAACAATTGTTTTATGTAAAAAATATATTAAAAGTAATAGAGTCAAGAGTGGAACTTAATCTTCCATTATAGGCAATAGACATTTTCTGTCGTCTTTATTTTTTTTTTTCTTACTTCTCCGTGGAGCTGTTTAAGACAACTCTTTGCTGAAGTGGGGCACAAGAGGATTGCAGAGGGTCCTCCCTGTGTTAGAAGTGCCTAAAGCACAGAGGTTAAGACACTGAACCAGTGGACTGCATGAACGCACTGAGGTTTCTGCACCCTAGGCTGATATAGAAAGGAATTGTCTCCTAACCATATTTTTTAAGAAAACTGGATGAAAGAGCACCATGTTTCTGGACCCAGAAATATGTGGGGCTTTTAAGTCAGATACTGATGGAATCGGGTGTTCCAGAGCAGGGTATTCAGGATTGCATCACAACTGGATGGCAAACTTTACACATGTGCCTAGTTTGATGCATCTAGGACTTTTCATGTATTTGGCATTCCAGGCTCAGATATGATTTATGACAGATGTTCTTCCTCCTGGGCTGCAAACACAGAGCACTTTTTTTCCACTCTGATTGTCTACTACAGGAGAGTGATCTCTGTTTGTAACTTTGATTAGAAGAAAAGTTTTGGAGCAAGAAGCACGACCACACAAAAAGCCACAGGTGTCCATTTAAGAATATCTTCTAATGTTTCTAAAATGACTTCCTGTATAGCTGCATTTGATTTGACAGTGGTAGAACAGTCAATCTGATGGTATTGGATGTGAGGATGAGAAAAGGCAATCAAATTGTCTTCCCTTTGATTTTGAACTTCCTATCCTGCTAAATGCAAATTTCTCATGTAGAAATAACTGTAGTTGGAGCTGAAAAAAGTTCTGTTACATGTCATCCTCCCCTCAGCTTCTGTCCTTAATATTCTGACATAGCATTTGAAACCAAGGATTATCCATTGACAGAAACACCAATCAGTGTATTGACATTCCAGTGTTACCGGTATTCTTTCGTATTTTTTTGAAAGAAAATAGCTAACCCCAGAAAGAAAAACTATTTAGTGCAGTATAGAAGAATTAAAGGCAAACTGAAACTCCTGAACAAGTGAAGAGGAACTCTCATGTTTTACTACAAAAACTTTTTCAAGAAAGCTTTGAAAGAAGTTTCATTTTCTGTGAGAATAAAATTAAGGACGCCATATGGTTCTTCTTTCTACTAAGGAAAGCAGGACCATGTGAGGATTACATGTATTATTATTACTATGTTGACAGGCTTTTTCATTTAAAATACCTATAAATAACAAATACTTAAATACTCAGTTCAAATGAGATGGAGTGAGGTATTTAAATAAAGTCATACAGTGACATACTACTGAGCATTATGTTACTGTGGGCTACAATGCCCGTCTTAATCAAATTATTTTCTCCTGAAGCCAGCTATAACTTCTGCAGAAAAGGCAATTTAAGAATATAGCTTGAGTTTTGGTGATTTCAGAACACTTTCAAATCACAAGGGAATAGGATTGCATGTCTTATTTGAAAGCTTGTGGGAGCTGCCTGATTGGTAAGAATTAATATACCTTATTTTTTCTTTATGATGATTTGAAAAATCAGGGATTGCTTCTAGTTCTGTTAGATGTCAAAAAGAAAAAAAAAGCAGCAATTTGGGAAGGAAATGTACGAGTCATAACATCTGATCAAGAGTGTGTCCACTTCTACACTAAAAAGTGATAGATTTTTGTAGGGATTGTCACAGTAGTCTCTCAACTTCTTTGCATTACTTTTTTAATAAAGAAATTCTAATCAGTTCCACTTTATTAAAATTGAAAGTTTAAATTTAATTACTTTGACATATTAGAAAGTGAAATCAATGAGTAGCTATGTATAACTATACTTATATTCTATGAGTAAATGTATCTATAAATATGTTTAAGCACCTTCTAATTATTTAAAAATAGAAATGACAAATCTTCCTGTTGCTTCCTAGGGTATCAGGGTAATAGTTGATTAATCTAAGGGTTAGCTGTGCAAGTTCTTTAGAGTAGAATTTGGCAAGAGATTAAAGCACTTGAACTCAAACGTCTATATGTTAATGTCTACATGTGGAAGGTGTCTAAGCTCTCATTAGGTCAATACAATGCCAGCCAATACACTAAATTGAGCCTACAAATCCATTTAGCTAATCAGCCAGCCAGTAGCAATGCAATTCACTTGCTGAAGCATATGCTGGGGTATCTGAGAATGGAATTGTCAGATATGTCAAAAGACCTGTTGAAAGTCACTCCCTTTTGGAGCAAGAGGTGAACTGACTGAGTGAAGCAGCTATGCTGCCTGCATACTTAGGTGTCTTGGTGTCCTCTTGGTCTTCAGCTCAGTGTTGGGATGGAATTCAGCACTTCAGTTGCTTAAATAGAAGTGTCCAGAGCCATATGAGGTGTCCTAGGGTATATGAACATCTCCAACATATGCTTGGCAGACCTGACTCAAAACCTGCCAAAAATGTTTTCCTTTCTGCAATAAAAGGTAGACTGTTTTAAGATGTCTAAATGTTACTATATTCCTGTTTTTAAATAATAAAATCAAGAATTGAGTCCTTGGGTTCAGTCTAGCTGCCTGTGTAGGCATCAAGGGGCATTTGACATTGATAAAAGCCTGTGTGAGGCTGTCAGAGATCACAGACGACCTGGGGCCTTCTGGACCAGCTTCTAGATTGCCTACTGGGTGGGATATCTCAAATGACACTGGGGATCCAGGTATGGCCAACTGAATCATAACCTACATGCCCCTAAGAGCTCCAAAATTGCATATCTGGGTATAGTTCCTTGGCCACAGGTCACTTGCTCCAGGACTAAGAATGATCAAGTGTACTCACAGAATAGTTG
Source organism: Pluvialis apricaria (assembly GCA_017639485.1). NCBI lineage: Eukaryota > Metazoa > Chordata > Aves > Charadriiformes > Charadriidae > Pluvialis > Pluvialis apricaria. The sequence continues at coordinate 105,093,993 of CM030009.1, forward strand.
TCAGCAAAACTACTTTCCTTTGCTAGTTTCTCTATAAATATGTTTAGAGAAGGACAAAGCCACTAAAGCATAATTTTTATTTAGAGCAATAGAACATAGGCTGTTGTATGACCAAGGAAAGAGTCTTTTTGTTGTATGAGGTTTTGCTATAAGTTCTCTGTTACTTCATGGTGCAGAAGTAATAGGGATACCTGGGGTGATCTTGGTTACTACAACTTTTCCATGACTGCTATTTGTGTGAGTCTTGCCATAAAGGGAGCTATTCCCCAGAATTTTTCATGTGTGTGTGAAAGGTATTGCTCCAGAGTTTGATGTTTAATAAAAAGCAATGGTAAAGCAAGCATATGCTACACAATATTTCATATGAAACACAATATTCTGAAAAGTAAAATGTAAAGCTTCATTTGACTGTTGAAGGAAAGTAAAACATTTTAGAAAATATTTTCATAAACTAATTTTTAGTTTATAAAGACAATACTGCTTGTACCATTAGAACTAGCAAAAAAACCACTATCCCAGAACATAAGTCTCAAATCATGAATTCTGTCCAGAACAGAGCATTGATACTTAAGGAAAACAGAAAGACAATCAATTAAGGTTTTTACCCCTTTTCAAATATACAAAAGTCAAATACACATGAGCTGAAAAGTCAAAATAACAAAAATCTGTCTTTCTTTTGACTAAAAAATAATTTGATCGTTTTCCATTTTTTGGTTTCTTTCTGAAGCAGAAAGGAAGAATACTTGCAGTTACTTGCTAACAGAAGTATTCCTCAATTTCAAAATTAGGTAAATGAGTACTTTTTGATTCATTAAGAAGTTTTCCTAAACAGTTCTGTCATGTTTGTGTTCAGTTTCTTTAAGCATTTCACCGTTGTGAAATAACAAAACCTAGGGAAATCTGAGGCTGACAAACTGTTACTATGTCTCTCCCAGTTTCCCCTGCTGGATTTAAATAGCATTATGCAATCAAAATCAGAGGAGTTTGCTTCATAAATGTGGAATGGCTTATGCAATCTGTCTTAATATTTGGTATCTTAGTGGCTGCCAAAGTGTCTCAATTAATCAATTCTATTTTTACATATAAACAATGTTTCTCTGCTGCTTGAAATTGTCTGATCAGTAAGCTTCCGTCACTTTCCAAAATTCAACAAATAGATTCAGCAACGCGTCTCAAGAGAAAAATCAGTATCTTCGGTTACATCTTTCACCCACTTGCTTTGTTGAGTGACTGGAATCTGTAGAAACAATACCAAGTATAAATTAGTCCCAGTTACTCATCCATGAATACAAACAGTTAATTTTTAAGATATGGTGTCATTAATATCTGATTTCAAACCTGATTTATTACAAAAATTTTGAGGGTAGAAGTTAACCACTGCTGAGATTTTGAGCTGGACAGTGGAAAACTTTTCAGAGAAAAGAGAAATACTAAGTTCAGTTAATAACTTGCATTTTCTCAGATTATCATCTATTTTATAATTTATTATCTTCTTCTGGTAAACAGTAGAAAAGCTACCCTAAGGAATTGAATGACTGTATGATGTTAGACTTGAGTTTCATCTGCAAGCAGCCATTTGTCAGTCCTTGCATTTACCTGTGCGAAGACTTTGTACATGCTGCGAGTATTGTAGTTTCTTCAGGGCGTCCCCTGCACAATGGCATGTAGGACATGATTATCCATACTTCTGAGTTCCTGAAGTGCTGTATTACATTCTAAGTTCTTGAAGAGCTGTATCTTTTCTGCAGTTCTCAGTGTGTCACCTGAGGTATCTGCTCATCTGAGTACTACAGTCCCGCTGTGCAATTTGAGCAGATCACAAATCCCTAGATTTACCATTATCCTGTAGGAAACACACTTGTACTACCCTTTCTTTTTTTTTTTTTTTTTCTTTTTTTTTTTTTTTTATGCTGCCATGTTTGTGAGTACAAAACAGTGAAATAAACTCAAAAAGCAAGCATTCACCTAGGTAGATGTATGCGACTGGTAGAACTGTGGTAGAAGATAGGAAGGGATCACTGCTGAGGCTATTTTTATTTTGTCTCGCTGCCATTATCTTGGCCCCAACTGAATACTCGTACATCTTTGGTGGGTTGAACTTGGTTGGCTGCCACTCCCCCACCCAGCTGCTCTCTCACTCCCCCTTCTCAACAGGACAAGGGGAGAAAATAAGATTAAAAAACACGTGGGTCGAGATAAAGACAGGGAGATCACTTACCAGTTACTGTTACAGTCAAGACAGACTCAACTTGGAAAATTAATTTAATTTATTGCCAAATAAAAACAGAGTTGAATGGTGAAAAACAAAGACATAAACATCTTCCTGAGCTCAACTTTGCTCCTTCATTCCCGACTCCTCTACTCTCCTCCCCGCAACCCCGAGCGGTGCAGGGGGATGGGAAGTGAGGGCTGTGGTCAGTCAATAACAGCTCTGCTCTGCTGCTCCTTCCTCCTCCTGCATCTGCCCGGCGCCAGCGTGGGTCCTGTCCACGGGCTGCAGTCCTTCAGGATAAACCTGCTCCTGCCTGGGGCATCTCTGCCTGGGTGCCAGGAGCACCGCCTCCCCCTCCTTCTTCTCTTACTTTGCTGTTCACAGGGTTTCTTCTCGCACTTTTTTACCTTACTCCTCACACTGTGCAGGGCAGTGATTTGCCCTTTCTTAAATACACTTTCCCCAAGGTGCCCCCACCGTGGCTGCGGGGCTCAGCCCTGCCCTGTGGGGGGTCGGTTGGAACCGGCTGTGTCTGGCCTGGGGCAGCCCTGGCCTCTCCTCACAGAGGCCGCCATGCAGATACGCCCACCTGCTAACACAACCTGGGCACCCGCACCCAATACAACGCCCCTTCCAAAAAAAACTATTTTCAGTGAGAGGCTGTTGGATGTGCAATGGGATTGTGCTATTTGATTTGCCACAGAGAACAGCTACTCACACAGAAGCGTTCTCACACGGTGAAAGAATGAGACACAAGATATTTGCCAGATGCTAAATGTACAGAGTTTCTAAACATTTTTTTTTTTTTTTTTTTTTTTTTTGCAGCTGAAGCATTTGGTATTATTAATGAAATATTTTAATTTGATGAAGTTTTTCTTGCAGCCAGGTAGCTAATTATTTCCAGATCGCTTTATTTTCCATTTTGTTTTCCATCTGTTTCTTGGTTTAGGTGACTGGTAGTTGTTGAATACTTGCTAGGTTTAAACAAACAACTTGTGCAAGTTTTTAAAGCAGTTTTTCATAACAAATGGACCAGTCTGTATTTTCGGTGCACTGGTGGCACAATGGGACTCTGAAAACAATTTCCCCTTGAGAACCATTTTTAATAAAGAAGGAAATAATATAAAGTAGTAATGTTTGAAAGTCAATAACATGCACATGGGAACAATTTGTAACTATAGATGGAAGGGGTTAATAAGGAACTAATATGAGGATTTCTTTATATGTTCAAATGCATAATCTTAAGGCCATTTTGCCTTCTACATTGTCTAGGGAAACCAACAGTACTGGTGTTTGACCCTTTTGGAGTAGAACTCAATGATACCACGGCTAAAGCAGAGACACCTGGTTCAGACATTAGTCAATGTCTTTAAACAAATGCATTGTATCAGGAGTTGGGGGGGGGGGGGGGGGGGGGAAGACTCTGAATTGTGCTCTGTATTCGTGAGGTTGAAGTGTTTGAACCACTGTTTCTAGTGTATATTCCTAATCCTTTCTCCTACATGTCTCCTGATGCCCCCGAAAAGGATATTATGCAAGGGTGGGGAACCTTAAACAGCCATTTTTCCTCTCCTGCTGAAGCTGAACAGCAACTCCCAGCCCTTTGCAAAGTTGGGCGGGCGGGAGGGAGGGGTGTCAGTTACTCCGTCACTTCAGAACCCTTTGGAGAGGAAGGGAGGAGCTGGACGGCCTTTCCTTAGAGTTTACAGAATGTCCCATATTCCTAACAGTAGGTCCAGATTGTTCAGGAAAAGGGATTGAGAATAAGCAAAAAAACTGCAGGTGTCAGATTTCTTGTCTCAACTCTGACAAAGTTGGATGTGACTGTATGTTTTGGGCTAGCTGACATATGGTATAATTTCAGTGTCTGTTTTTTCCTTTTTTTCCCTGTTTTGCTAAGGTTGTTTGGGTTAAAAAGCCCTGGCTGCTAAGTGTATCTCTGTGTCTGGGAATCTCTAACATGTGGCTTGCAGACAGTTGTGGGTTTGTCATTGTTGTCATTGTCCCCACTCCTTCCCTATTTGCAGGAAAGAGAAGTGTCCTGGTTTCATCTGGGAAAGAGTTAATTGTCTTTCTAGTGATTGTTGTGAAAGGAATGTCAATAATGCATATTGTCTTAGTTGTTGCTAAGTGATGTTTACAATATTCAAGGACTTTTTTTCAGCTTCCCATGGAAGCTGAGAAGAAGCATAGAGAGAAAAATGGAATGGCCTGTGGACTATTCCATACCATAGACGGCATGCTCAGTGTATAAATGAGGGTTGGCTGAGGGAAGGTGGGAATCCATAGTCACTGCTTAGGAAGGTACCAGTTCACTGAGTGGTGAGTGATTTGTGTCATTATTATTATTATCATCATTCACATCATCATCTGTCATTGTTCTATTAAACTGTCTTTATCTCAACCCAGGAGGTTTTTTCCTCTCCCTTTCCCCCTCTTGTCCCTGCTTTTCTTGGGGGAAGGAGGAGAACTGTGCAAGCAGCTTCGTGGTCCTAGCTGCTGGCTGGGATTAAACCATGACAAGAACATACCAAGTTATTTGGTCTACAGGCCAAATGGAAAACTCCTTTTATCGTCTAACACAGTAGATTTAGAATTTAGGCACACCTACGTTTTAATGCGAGTCCCCAGTGTTTTGCAGTCTTGAATTTCTTTAATGTCAGCAGTACTTGTTTATATAACTCAAAATAGAGTTGCAATATTTCCCACTAAATATTCCTTTCGGATTTGTTGATGGTTCTTCACATTTAAAAATGAGTTTATAAGAATGTATTTATGCTTCTGTCTACAGTGTCCTCATCAAAAGTGAGCCTCTTAAAAAATATCTTGTTTCTTTCGATGCCTGCTCAACACACTGGAATTGCAATGTAGAATCCACCTCGGTTCACTTCATCAAAAGCATAATCACCAGTTAAAAAAAGCTCTCAGTACAAATTCTGCAGTCATTTGGCCAGTAAGTGCCTATAGATCATTTGGCTTTGACCCTGCAAATTTAATTTAACAAACTGACTGCTGCTACTGCACAGGAAACATAGAGTACATTGCACTCTTTCCGGGAAGGATTGCTTTTTCTAAGATGAAAGGTTACTGCAGATGGGAACCACAAGAGCCACATGCTGAGTTCGGAGTCACCAACAAGTAGTTAAGTGGAAAATGCTGTGGAAGAGGAAGGCTTTAAAATAGCCTCAGCCTGTGAGTTGGCTGCTCTGCTCAGCACAGCCAGATAGGCAGCTCTCCATTTCCCATCACAAAGTTTTGAGTACCAGTGCTTCAGCCCTTTCTCTCCTTTTCATGTTTGATTGTTATCACCTCAGTTTGGCTGCTTTTCCAAGATACAGGTTACTTAATTTCCTTTATTTACCTGAGGGGAATGAGACTCATGGTCCTGTTCTTTTGGCAGTGTGAATCAGCCCACAAATTGTATGGTTTAATTTCTGGTAGACCAAAGACCACTCAGTGACAGGTTAAGTACTTATTGATAACAACATTCGCTTCAGCAAGGACAAGACCTGGAGGCTCCTATGTAGGAAATATGTGAATTACACTTCTATATAAAGTCAGTTTTATCCATTTCAAAACATATTTTATAAACATATTTTATATTTAAAATTATAAACATATGTCTGGAATATATGAAGTAAACTTAAAAATATTATCTTTGTCACATGAATTCAGAACTCATATCATCAGAAAGCTTTCTCTTTTTGTGTAATTGAATAATCTTTCTTACTATTTCAATTTTTTCCTGAGGTACCAAGTCCTATCTATTACTCTGAGGACTCTTACCATTTTGACATGTTCATCTATTATAGACAGTTTCTCATCTAAAACTACTCACTTATATGGAATTTTACTTTTGCTCATCTATCTGGTATCTCCAGGTTGACGTGCCATCTTTTTCTTTGGAAGTCCCTATTTGCTTTACTCTAGTGATTCTGTTTTGAATCACAGTTCTGCTTCCTTTTCTATTTAACTAAACAACATGAGAAAACTATATCCAGGTATAAAATTACCTATGAGAAATTTACAGCTTATGCAACCCTAGTTCTCAGAAACTATCCATTTAAAGCTTAGCTGTGGTTCTCATTTCTTTTTCTTCAGCCCTAAAGATCAGCTCACTAACATCTATCTGCTACTGTTTGGTTTCTTCCAAACCTACTAACAGCATCATACAAATCTTTGTTTCCTTATCTTCATTGGCTCCTTTTCATTGAATAACACTTTGTTCCTTTTCACTGAATAATGTCTGTCAGAGGTTAACATAGTTCATTAAGCACTAGGGATGCACTGTAAGAGGCTCCTAAGATGGGCTGATGCAAAACAAAGTTTGAAGTGGCTAAATATTTGACTAAAGCTTACACTTTCAACATTTGAGTCGTTATTAAAAAATAACAAAAGATTTATTAAAATTTATTAAAGTTATTAAAAAATTAACAAGTTACAGTGAGAGTTATTTTGTAAAATTATACTATATGCAAATGTATTCAGCTGGTCTCTATTAATATGAAACAATAATAATATTTGGTTTGGTTTAGTTGTTTATTGCACATGAGAAGACTATAAGTGCAGTGGTAAATCATTGACAGGACACAAAACTGTGTGAATTCTCTGACATCCCAAACCTGAGTTGCAACACTGAGAGTGCATTTGTGTGTTTTCCTTCATTTTTATGAATGCTAGTGTGTGTTTCCTTCCAATGAGACAATCTTGCTGTAAAGGGAGTTATTCCCCAGAATTTTTCATGTGTGGGTGACAAGGTATTTCTCCAGGGTTAGATGTTTAATACAACGTAATGGTAAGGGAAATATATTTGCAATTATAGTAAAATGCATTATTTGTAGTATAATTTCCAGGAGAAACATAGCATACTGTAATGCTGTATTTTTAATACAAATGCAAAAAACAAATTCTTGGCATAACTTCTATTACCATACTGATACAGCCATTTTGTTAACACATTGTAATTTCAGGTTCCATAAATACAATGTTGTACATTAAATTTTATTCCTGAATATGCAGAATAATTTTTATTATAACCTGATAAAATAAATAACAAATATAACGTTGTATTCCTTTGTATACAGGGGCTGTATAGATTTTCATTGTACTAACCTAGTCATTTAGTTAAATCGCTTTGAAAGTGCCACTAAATTCTTTGGATTTTTTGACATATGTAGTAACTGTAAATGTCTGACTTTCAAAAATTACTTTTTGGCTTTTCCTTTGTTTCTTTGTTTTTTAAATGAATAAGAGACAGATAAGAAAGAAATAAACAGTAAATTACATGTACAGCTCTACTCATTCTTTTACAATTCTAAACTTTTAATACAGGAATGAAACAAGCTCTAATTCTGAATATCAGATTGCTAAAATGTTTCCTCTGATTTGGTTTGGGAACCTGAATATTGCGTCAAGCTTACAATCAGGATAAAGGTACACATTAAAATTCTGAACACAAGATGGTTATTGCTGGAAATGTAAAAAAAGAACTGGGTTTCATCTCCATATATCATAAATGATGTATGAAATGATTTTATAGACAAAAAACTTATGAAATAATCAAATGCTAGATATAATGTCACAGCATTTAAAAAAAAGGGATCTGTAGGACGACAGATTTCTGATGGAGCCTGGAATTTCATTCTAGCAGGTGATCATAGTTAAAATCCCAAATCAGATTTAACACAAGGACTAAGATTCACAATTAATTTCCCACTAGATTTGGATCAAACAAACCACAACCAAGATTACCTTTCATAGTTATAAAGGCATGGAAGCTTTCTGAATCTGCTTTATGAGGAATTCTGTAGTGTTGTCTCTCATGGAATGTGTGCTATTTATTCAGGGACACTTCTGCAGCAGGAGACCTTTATGTAACCATAAACATTGTATTTAAAATGTATTTTTACAAAGTTAAAGGGAACAAAGATAAGTCTCAAAGTATATGGTTTAAAAGTTCATTCAGGAGTTTTAGATTGTGATAGCTGTTCATGCTTTCAGACAATTTTAAGAGCAGAGGAAGGTAGCTGATCCTGAAAACAGCATGATGTCATTATGATGATGATCTATATTTGCTTGAATCATCAGATTCATATTACTGAATGTTTTGCTTTACAATAAACATACAAAAATTGGAATCAAGTGCAATCATTCTATTGATTTTTCCTAAGAAGCTGTGAGAATATTGAAAGTAAACAATATTTTTATTTTTTTTTAGATAATATTATTTTTACTAGATGTGGAAATTTTTGAAAATATTATATAATATTATTATCTGTAGAAATTATATAATGGAACTCTTTGCTACGCTACTAAGAAAGTGTGAATTTAAGACAATTTACTTGCCTGACTTATGCTTATCACAGATAGACTGTGTAAATCTTCTGTACCATTTGTTAGGTTTGTAAAGCTGAGCTGAAAATGTTTTGGGGAAAAATGAAATTACTATTGGAACAACTTCCCATCACATTGTTTAGAATTTGGACCTTTTGTTCAACATGAAATCACATAAGCAAATTTTAAAATGAAAACAGTAAATAGTCATGCACATCTGACAAAGCTAATAGGGTCATCAATACAACTACAACACACGGGTAGGCTGCTTACAGGTAGAGAGTAAAGAGCACCAAGTCAGCCTGGAAGAACTATCATCCTTTTCTTCATCAACCTTCACCATTACTCATGTGCAGAGAGGAGCAATTACTCAGTCCCTGGATCTACTGGAGGAAATGCAAAAACCTAATTGTAGTGATCATTATTCGTAATCAAATGCATTTATGTGGCACAGTTTATTTTTGTTACACATAACATCTCAATCCTTTTACTGAAAATAGTAATGAAAGGAAAGGTCTGAGATAGCAATTGATTTTGTCAGGCCATACACTGACAAACTAATTAGTGAGCATTGCTCTTTTGAAGGTAATCATAAACATTTTGAAAATATCTGTCCTCTTTTTTTCAGGTGTATTAGCTGATATTCCAATGTTGCAGATTATTGGTAATGCAAGCAATTTTGTAATATTCATTACATTTTTAAGAGTTACTACAGCCTCTCGCACAGTCTGCAAATATCCAATTCAAACTCCATTTATTGAGGAAATTGTTCTGTGGCAAAACAGAAAGACCAATTGATTGAACTACTTTCTTTTAGATTGATCTGTCCATAAGGACATCACCAAAAAGAATTAAATCTGTTTTATGTGAAAAGCACCATGCACATACATCACTGTTCTGCATTCTTCCTCTTGTCATCTGAAATGGTTGGTTGGTAATAGGTAAGGTGCTTTATCATTATCCTTAGCACCTGGGAAATGGTCCAGTGTAAGTTCAATCTCAGTGAATTATTAAAGGCATTTTAGAACTTGTGAACTTGATAATGGTATTTTGTGAGTGTTCATTACCACTGCAATACAATATTACTACAGAAATTGAGTCAAGAGACTAGTAGCATGGTATCAGCTTTGGGATGTAAATTACAATCATGAAAGATAACAAATCCACACTTTACTGGTGTGTCAGCAGTGTTTTGTAAAATGTACTTAAAGAAGCTAATTAAACTTCATAAGGCCTCTTGTAGCATTTTAATCTTTCACAAGCTTTAATCTAATGAACCACTGAAATAATATTCTACTGTAGAATAAACTCTGAACTGCTTGATCTTACTTAAAATTGAAATATAGTTGTTTCCAGAAAGAAATACCTGTAATAATCTGACTCAAGTAGCAAGTAAATGCCGCAGCTGATGTCTTGTGTATTTGTGGTTGTTCTCTTTAGTCTTGCTTAATGTCAAGATATACAAAGCTATTTCTTCTTGCATTATTTTGCCTGCTGAGAATTTCTCAAGGTCTTATTAGAATTGTGAGGATTTTTTTCTTGAACTAGTTATTTTTTCAAACTGGGAAGTCTTCTGTTTTGTTGTTGTTATTAATTTCTGTTAGAAGTGTTGAAGTTGTATCAATTTGTCTAAAGGAATACCCATGATACAGACAAGGCAAAAAGAACTGAGAAAATGTATCCATGTTTGACAGTGATGCTTACATTGAATAATTGAAACCTAGCTGCTTTTATTTGGGCATGCTAGGTTTTGATGATATTTTTTTTCTTGTCATCTTATAGCATTTTGAAATATCCCACACTGAATCCCAATAAAATCTGACAAATTCTTTCCTGAAAATCTTTGGTGAATGGATGTTGCCATTCAGAGCTCCTTCAAGATAACCATCCTTATAGCGAGAATCTTTTCAATAAGTAATCTTCAGAGTCAAATTCTAGTTCTTTGTTCCTTTAGTTTACGATGGTATTGCAGAAGGTACCCCCAAATATAAAATAAGTATAACCTATCAATTGTTCTTAATGTATGAATCACCAATATTTGCTATTTTTCCACTGTTCTGAAGGCCTCTCGTAGTTCTGTATTTGTTAAAAATATATTCTGTCAATAGAAAATAGCTGTGTTTTTAGATGTGTTTTCAGCATAGATGTCCAGTAGTTTAGCCTTGTAGCCTTTCTATAGTTTTAGAATTGATCTTTAATTTCATCATTATACTTTTCTATTGGTATGTATCTATGTAATTGCCATTCACAGGTGTTAAAGCCTATCTTAAAGTGACTGGCTGTCAATGAGAAATAATCTTTTTTGTTTCAGAAGTCATAATGAATCCTGCCATCTCTGAGTGGTAAATGTCTTGTGTTCAAGAATATTTTACGTACATTTTGTTTTAAGTTGCTTTTTGGTCAGCTTCTGGCTATCAATGTTCATATACTCACAGGATTTTGAGTTTTTATTTGTTGTGTTCTTTCATCACTTGTGTATCTTTTGTCATTGCATCTGCTAATGTGACGTTCTGGAAACCTATATTTGTGGGGTTTTTTGCAGATTTTAATCTGTTCCCTACCCTCCAATCTAATCTTCCTACTTAAATTTATAACTGCCCCCGCCAGGCTCACAAGATCAATAAGAAACCCTAGTTATGTCCCTAGCCAGAGCAAGTTACATTCCCTCATGCAAAGCAGAAAGACTTGCAAGAACTGCATGACGGTGTTTTCCTTTTGCTCTTTCCCACTTTTTCTCAGTGTTCTCAGGGACCTGAGAATGCTTATGGGATTTTTTTGTTGTTGTTGGCTGGGTTTTATCCATGCCTTCCTCACTCTCCTTTAGGATTCTTAAAAGCCTTCTTAAACATGTTGGAACTCTCCTTTGATTACCATTGCTTATCAACTATTGCTTTCTATCTGTAGTAGGTACTGTATACCACAAAATAGATCACATACAATTTGATCACAATTTCTGCTGCAGTAGCAATGCCATCTTTACTCCACAGAAGATGGGAATTGGAGTGTTGTTATTTGTGGTGAAATCTTTTTCATGGGACAATGGGACAGGCAGATTTCTCTTGGCCTGAGCTGAACCACAGCCTAATGTACCACATGGCAGTGGTATGTTTCAGAACTAGCTTCAGTCTTTAAGCAAAAAAAAAAAAAAAATCACATTTTGTCTTTGAAAACAATTAAGGATTGTTCTTTCTTCTCTCTGTGCTAGTGGGTGGTGGAGCTTTTCATAGGTGAAAGAAAAATTTCCCAGGGAAGGAATAAATGAAAAGTAAATCAGAAAAGTTCATGATAGTATTATACCCAATATGTAAAGTAATTACTTTAACAAGCTAATTAACTTTAATGGACTGTCCCACTATTCCCTTGTCTCCTTTACTGACCTGCCTATTGAAGCTTTCTGTAAACTTAGCGCTCTATTTGCATAGCTGCAAATAAATTGAGGCTGCTATTGTTGGTTAATCTAGAATCTGAACCTGGTTTAATTGCTAGGAATTATAATGAACCGTTCAGGGTGGCAGACAATAGAGAAGGATACACAATTCATAATTTCTTTTTCCTGCTGTGAAGAAATAAGGAAATATGTAAAACTACCCATGTGAAAATGAAGCATTTGGCGAAGAACAGACAGTGAGGGGCAATTGAATATCTAGCTTAAAATTTCAGCAGAGATAAGGGAAACAATGTCTGCTATATGTGAACTAATGCACTTTTGCACACTGCTGGGACTCCTAAAACCATCTGTAGATGTTACTTAATCAAAATTTATTGACATTTCATAGGAGTTACGAAACTAAGGACTCCATGGAAAAAACCAATTTCTTTCTATGGGACACGGTAGCAATGCCTTACAGAGTTAAACTTCAAATTGGAAGTGAATCAATAACACACAAACTTAAAATTCTTGAGAATGCAGTGTATGCTGCCTGGTTCAGAGTGAAGGATAACTCTACACAAAAGATCTTTTGTATCTTGATTCTTCAAAAAATATACCTGAAATCATTTATCTTGAGTCAAGAAGCAGTAGTCCTATGTCACTGCAATAAATAAAGAAAAAACTCTTGCATATATTGTGCTAAACACCATTTATGTACTATGAAGTTTGTTTTTAATAATATATGTCTGACTCTTCTACAATATAAATATAATTTTTAGAATTCTGTATTTTCTCTTAGAATTAGTTGGGTTGACTTGTTTTATTAGGAAAGTAAGGTGGCTGAGTGCAGTATGTCCAATGTAGGCAATAAACCTCATAAAACAGTACGGAGAACTTCAAAATACATTAAAAATTGATAGAACAGTAAATTACTCGTCGGCAATTAAAAGTAGCAGGCTTGCTATCTAGCTAAGCTATTCAGTGTGCTAGCTTAAAGGTTTTGCCTCTTCATCAGTAAAAATACCTATGTCACAATTTTCATTGTTGCTAATACTTTCTTTCTTGCCAGAAGGTATCTGGCTGTTAGAAAGTGATAAGCAAAACTTTGTTACTTTTACTGGGAACCCGAAAATATCCACTAAAAGTGCTTGGGAGCAGGCTTGAATCAGGCAATATTGCTTATCAAACTCCATGCTCGCTTAGCACAGACCAAGACTGGTTGTCTAAATGAACAGAAATACATTTGGTTGAATTAAAAAAGACATTTACTACCGAAAAAGAACACAGAATCAACTTACCTCCTGGTGGAAGTGGTGGTGGTGTATGTTACTGAGACGAGGATCTAGTTCATGACAGTTATATCATTTAGCACTAAGGAAATTGAAAAAATTCTGTGCCCAAATATCAAAATAAATAGACATTCATCTGGCTTCCAAAGTATGCATTATTAAAAACAGCTATTATGTGGTTGCACTCTGATATGAATTTGGTGGAAGAAGTTTTCTCTTTCCCCACCCCCTTATTAACTCAGGAGAACCAGTATCACAGGTATTTTTATATTGGCACTAGCAATAGACCACCTGAAATTAACACTACTTTAATTATGTCTAGAATCAGAATGCCCGTTGTATCTCTTTGGAAAACCTTTCTTATGAAGCTTTATTTTTCTTCCACAATTTTCTCTGGCTTTTTCATTTTCTGTGGCCACATTTTTTTTTTTTTTTTTTTCATTTGCAAATGCAACAGCCATAAAACTTAGAAGGGGCATATCTACCAAAACAGAATCCATCTGTTACCTGATACTCTGTGAGACCATTTATTAACAGGCTGTGTACAACTAAGTTTATTTTTGGGGTGCTTTTTAATTTTAGTATTAGTATGTGTTATTTGAGCAAATACTTGCTTATTTTGTCTTCTGTGACATTTTGGAGAGATTTTTTCAACTTAACCAATAGATACTACTCTTGCTTAACAAGTTACCAAATAGTAAATCAAGAGCCTGTGCAAAAAGTTGTTGCTTTGTTTACATATCAACAATATTTTAAAGTAAAATAAAGCAGCTTCATAAAATAGAATGGAAAAGTTTTAAATCAGTTTGGGGAAGTTTTGTTTTTTACTTCAGTTCTTCATTGTTAGGCTGAAATTTTCTCCAAATAAGATGCATTTGACATTTTATGTCAAACTGTCATAGGTACTCTTTGTCACAGTATACTGCTGGTACAGCCCAGAAATTGTATTTCATTACATTATAATTTCAGAGGAGGGAGACAAGTTTTGTGAAGCTGGGGTACCTAAATGTCAGTTCCTATTAGGTACAGTGGTTGCATGATATGTCTTGTTTAAAGTTATTTTCTGGTAATTACCAAACAGTATTTGTGGGGGAACACTAAGTTTTTCTGTTTGCTTGTAGCTAGTGTCTTGAATTGCTGTGTACAGACAAACAGGGGAAAAAAATCCAGTTAGGAATATATTACTAGAAAATTGCGTTGTTTCCCACTACCTTTATCATTGGGGAAAAACTTTGTGACTCAGGTGAAATAAAGTAACTTTTTGCCACTTAAAAATAGCTTAAACAAGAAGTCAGAGGCTTTTACTTGAAACAACTGTAAGTACAAAATAATATAGTGAATGTAAGGAAAGCCTGTTAAAAATGTAAATAAGTCGACTTGCTTGGCAAGATATACTAAGGATGAAAACATTTGCCTTAGCTCTGTATCAAAAGGAGCTGGAAACCATTGTGCAGCAGGCAAACCATGATATAGTTGCTATCACAGAAACGTGGTGGGATGACTCGCACAACTGGAGTGCTGCATTGGATGACTACAAACTTTTCAGAAGGAATAGGTCAGGAAGGAGAGGCGGTGAAGTGTCGCTCTATGTTAGGGAGTGTTTTGATTGTCTTGAACTTAATGATGGTGATGATAGGTTTGAGTGTTTACCAGTTAGAAGCAGGGGAGAAGCCAACAAGGTAGATATCATGGTGGGAGTCTGTTATAGACCACCCAACCAGGATCAAGAGGCAGACGAAGTATTCTATAAGCAGCTGGAGAAGTCTCACAATAACTACCACTTGTTCTCATGGGGGACCTCAACTTGTTGGAAATACAATATAGCAGAGAGGAAACAGTCTAGGAGGTTCCTGGAGTGTGTGGAAGATAACTTCCTGACAAAGCTGGCGAGCAAGCTGACTAGGAAAGGTGCCCTGCTGGGCTGGCCCTATTGTTTGCAAACAGAGAAGGACTTGTGGGTGATGTGAAGGTTGGAGGCTGTCTTGGGCATAGTGATCATGAAATGATAGAGTTTTTGATTCTTGGAGAAGTAAGGATGGGGGTTAGTAGAACTATCACCTTGGACTTCTGGAGGGCAGACTTTGACCTGCTTAGGAGCCTGGTTGACAAAGTTCCTTGGGAGGCTGTCCTGAAGGGCAAAGGAGTCCAAGAAGGCTGGGAATTCTTCAGGAAGGAACTCTTTAAGGCACAGGGCTGGCTGTCCCCGTGTGCTGTAAGATGAGTTGGTGGGGAAGATGACCTGCCTGGCTAAACCGAGACATCTGGCTGGAACTCAGGTAGTAAAGGAAAGTTTATAGCCTATGGAAGAAGGTGCTTATCACTCAGGAAGACTACAAAGACTTCATGGGGCTATGCAGGGAGTAAATTAGAAGGGCCAAAACCCAACTAGAACTTAGTCTGGCTACTGCTGTAAAAGACAATAAAAATGTTTCTATAAATACATTAGCAACAAAAGGAGGGCTAAGGAGAATTTCTATCCTTTATTTGATGCAGGGGGAAACACAGTGACCAAGGCTGAGTAAAAGGCTGAAGTACTTAATGCCTTCTTTGCCTCAGTCTTTAATAGTAAGACCTTCTTGGGGTACCCAGCCCCCTGAGCTGGACGAGAGAGAGACAGGGAGAAGAATGAAGCCCCCATAATCCAAGGGGAAACTGTTAGGGACCTGTTACACCACTTAGACACATACAAGTCTATGGGGCTGGATGGGATCTACTCAAGGGTACTGAGGGAGCTGGCAGAAGTGCTCACCAAGCCACTTTCCATCATTTGTCAGCAGTCCTGTCCGACCGGTGAGGTCCCAGTTGACTGGAAGATAGTAAAAGTGACGCCCATCTACAAGGGCCACAAGGAGGATCCAGGGAACCACAGGCCTGTCAGGCTGACATTGGTGCCAGGGAAAATTATGGAACAGATCATCCTGAGTGCCACCACATGGCACATACAGGACAACCAGGTGATCAGGCACAGTCAGCATGGGTTTATGAAAGGCAGGTCCTGCTTGATTAACCTGATCTCTTTTTGTGATGAGGCGACTTGCTTAGTGGATGAGGGAAAGGCTGTGGATGTTGTCTACCTGGACTTTAGTGAAGCCTTTGACACCATTTCCATTCACAACCTCCTGGAGAAACTGGCTCCTTGTGGCTTGGATGGGCATACGCTTCACTCGGTGAAAAACTGGCTGGATAGCTGGGCCCAGAGAGTGGTGGTGAATGGAGCTAAATCCAGTTGGTGACTATTCATAAGTGGTGTTCCGCAGGGATCAGTATTGGGGCCAGTTCTGTTTAATATCTTTATCAGTGATCTGGATGAGGCAATCAAGTACACCCTCACCAAGTTTGAAGATGACCCCAAGTTGGGCAGGAATGTCGATCTGCTTGAGAGTAGGATAGGCCTATGGAGGGATCTGGACAGGTTGGATCAATGGGCTGAGGCAAATGGTATGAGGTTCAACAAGGCCAAGTGCCAAGTCCTGCACTTGGGTCACAACAACCCCATGCAGTGCTACAGGCTTGGGGAAGAGTGCCTGGAAAGCTGCCTGGCAGAAAAAGGACCTAGGGGTGGCGGTTGACAGCCAGCTGAATATAAGCCAGCAGTGTGCCCAGGTGGCAAAGAATGTCAGCAACATCCTGGCTTGTATCAGAACTGGTGTGGCCAGCAGGACTGGGGAAGTGATTGTCCCCCTGTACTTGACACTGGTGAGGCCCCACATCGAATACTTTGTTCAGTTTTGGGCCCCTCACTATAAGAAAGACATAGAGGTGCTGGAGTGCGTCCAGAAAAGGGCAACAAAGCTGGTGAGGGGTCTGGAGGACAAGTCTTATGAGGAGGGGCTGAGGGAACTGGGGTTGTTTAGCCTGGAGAAAAGGAGTCTGAGGGGAGACCTTATCACTCTCTACAACTACCTGGAAGGAGGCTGTAGAGAGGTGGGTGTTTCTCACTTCTCCCAAGTAACAGGCAATAGGACCAGAGGAAATTACCTCACGTTGTACCAGCGTAGGTTTAGATTGGATATTAGGAAAAACTTCTTCACCAAAAGGGTTGCCAACCATTGGAACAGGCTGCCCAGGGAAGTGGTGGAGTCACCATCCTTGGAGGTGTTTAAAAGACGTGTAGATGTGGTGCCTGGGGATGTAGTTTAGTTGTAACTTGGTAGTGCTAGGTTAACGGTTGGACTTGATGATCTTAAAAGTCTCTTCCAACCAAAACAATCTTATTATTCTATGATTCTATGTTTCTATGATTCTAAAACACTTTTTAGAATTGGCAGAAAAAGCTTAAATTAAAGGTTAATTCAAATATCAACAAAACCCAGCAAGGGTAATTTCACTGCTTGAGATTATCAATGAAACACATACTATCACTGAAATGAGTAAATAAAGTGTTATTTGTCCAACTCAGTGCTTAACATCCTTAGGAAAAAAGTGATGAGTTGCACAAAGCTTCTATGCTAAGGGAAAACCTACTTTTTCGAAATACCAAGAACACAGTTTGGACATGTATTTATGGCTTTATCTACTTAGTACACCATGGGTTGGTTTGCTTGCTTGCTTGTTTGTTGGTTTATTTTTAACTTTACCACAAGAAGTTAGTAAGAAGACTGCTTCTTTTAATATTATCATTGCTTGGCTGCAGTCATGCCAATGTTTCATCCAAGTAGCGTATTTGCTGATCGCAGTTGAATTTTCAAATTCCATTACCCAAATTCTGGAACTATGTCCACATGGAGACACAAAACGATACGACTTTCAAAGATTATGAGTCAGCATCTCAGCGACAACATCGTATTACACAGTGAACAGATAGAACATTAGAACATCATACACAAAAAAAAATAAATCTATTTTTCTCAAAGAGAAACATTTAATAGTCCTTTTTATAAACATGAAGAAACTCCTAATGCCAGGTAGATGTAATGTTGCAAGCTCACTGCATGTGGACTTCCTATAGACTTCATTGGGAATTCAGTACAGACCAAGGATTTTCAAAAGTGATCCTAATTTGTTACTAATCAGTCCATAAAAACTCACCTGAAGTCGCCTAGTCTTTTCAGTCAGATAAAGACTGGGGTATTTCTTAACATTCCCATATTAAGCATAGAAATACACCTGGGGAAATATACTACTACTTGTAGTAGCACTATCAAGAAGGGCTCAATTGAGGTACCATTTCTTGTTTTAATGAAGTTCCTATTTTTCCTTAAATATAATAATGGTCTAATACTAATAGTGTATCATGGTCTAAGAGTAGGTTAATATTTCTATTAGGAGGGAGTTATATATGTGATTAATTTTTGATACAGGATGCTTTTATTCTAATTGTATTTCTTCTATAGGAAGAAGGAGGAATAAATAATATTTCACGCAGCAAGCTTCAAAAAGAAAAAAGTTAAAAGATAATGTACGTGATTATGAGATAATGAAGAATTAAAATAAGAAAATATTGAACAGCTATGCCAATTAAATTCAGTTTCAATGTATAGTGTTTGAGGGTTTTGTTTTGGTTTTTGTTTTTTTTTTTTCTTTTCAAATGAACTGAAAAGCAAGATGTGAATTTAGATTGAATTAAATCTCAGCTGATAGAAAGTGAAAGAGACAGTATTATATGACAAACTCAGTTATTTGCTGGCTGGAGAGAGAGTCTCATAAACACTTTGGGTCAGAGCACAATTTTAACTAGCTTGTTTCATACAATGGCCACTAGCAGATGTTTATGAAACGGATATATAAAATAGGAAATACAGAGATAATTTTTTTACTCCTTTACCCTCACAGCTTTTAACAGCCATCATTGCTGAACTGAATGGTTCATCCAGCTATCACAGTTAAAAACTGCTGATGGACTGTCCTTCACTAGTTCTTTATAAATATTTATGGTTCTTGGCTTCTATTGCATCTTTTAGCAGTGAGCTCCACATGTACTACATGAAGAAACTTTCAGAGATGATATACTTAATTATAAAGAACTGATAAATCGGAACAAAAAATAGCTTGACTGTGGCAATATGAGCATTCCTTGTAGTCATCAGACTAGCTCAGGCTTTCTCATTCTCATTGAATTTTACTTCCACAAGAATGAGGACAAAACAAATATTGTCAAAATTTTAGAATTACTTATATTTAATATTAAAAAAATTATATCAGACATTATATAGTGTTGCAATGTGATGATGTGTTTTATACATGTCAGTGAAAACTGGGGAACTGAATATTGAATTTACTTGGGATTTACCTATTTTTGTTTAAGTAATGCAAAATCCTAAATTGGTTTTGAATTGGTTGGTAATCAGTCACAGTACCTTTTCTCCCAAAGTTTTTGTCTAAGTCCTCCTCAGATGATGAGAGGTCTTCTGGATAGTCCTGACAGCAACTTGACATGAAAGGTGGCTTGTCTTCAAGGCACTGCTAAATCCAGGAGAGGTGGTAATATGGTTATATATGGCAATACTGTGTAATAGGAACAAATTCCTTCTAACGTTGTTATATACAACACTATTTTGGTAAAAATTTGGTTTGTACTGTGGCATATGTGTCACAAACTAGATTCAAATTAAGACCTCATTAGTTATGGTGTGGGCTGCTGAATGCAAATAGGAGCAGGATAGGAACATACACATAGGCAGAAACACAGAGGTACGGAAACCCTATGTGGAGTATACAAACAGTCGCCATACTCAGTAGGTCTTGGCAGCATGGGATGGTTTGTAATATAAAAATAAGGGATAAACTAAATTAAAAAGATTGTTTCCAACATTGTTGAATCATGTGATGACTGAGACTAAGGCTGTTCTCCGCTGTAGACCGAACCTATTGAGCGTGGTGCTTGTTCACAGCTGTCGGTCAGGCTCTTGCACTATGATTGGTTAGTCATGGGACTGTGTAACTTCTGGAGAAGAGGTATACAAGTCAGTTTTAAATATAATACATCTATTTTTCATGTAGAAAAGTGGATGTGCATGCACATACCTGTAGCACATACCTGACAGACCTGATTCAGGCTAGAACTGTCAGAGGATCATGAGCACAACTGAGGTTTTATAGCTTTATAATTTCAGTGAGCACTAGGCAAGCTGCTGCCTTCTTTTAGACTGGAAAGGATTTCGCATACATGTACGTGTATACAATCTTCCCCAAAACAGGTAAGGGCTAGGTTATTCGGGAAATTTATTCTAGACTGGAGTTCTTATGATGCAGTAGGTGATGGATGTCTAGTATCAATACATGTTTAATAGGAAAGTCATATACCTTAAAATGACTATATCCAAAAGGGAAACAGGAATTAAGCTCCTGAGGCATCTTCCTTGCTACAATGAAAAGATAATGACTAGTATTTCCTTAAATGTTATGACAGTATGATTTTGTGGGAGAACATACTGTCTAAGAAGTTGGCATGAAATGGTGTGGAAAGGGGTATGTGACAGCAGCCCTCAAAAAAAGTTACTGCAAGTATCAGGGTTAGTGAGCAATAGAAAGATTTCCATTTCCTATTTGCCAGTATGTTTCTGTTTTTTTATCTGATATTCTAAGATAGATGCATAAGCAACAGAGGAAACAACTGAAATCGTTCTGATCTTTCTGCCTTACTGACTTAATATATTTTGGATACAGATCAATGATCTCTCTTTTCTGCCGCAGTATGGGCCGCAATTCTTGCATTTTGGTTGTATAGTACCTTGGTTTTCTGTTCACTCCCACGGCACCCATACCCTGGTGAGCAACACATCCTGTAGCCTTTGGAAATTGTTCAAGGACTGTAGGTTGAGGAGGATTCCAGCTGTCCCTTTTATAAACTCTAGGTAGTTATGCATAAAGTTAGTTGCTACTGTTTACTCCTTTGTCTTTTATATATCAATTCCCAGTAAAAGCAGACTGGATTCTGAAAGGACAAAGACCTCTGAAGTGTGGCTTTTTTTTTTTTTTTTCTATTGTCAGCTGTAGGTAAGGCCTTAGAGCTGGATTCAGATTACTTTATTCAGGTTTATAATTAGGCACATGAAAGCAAATGCTGAAACCTAGCATGTGTCTAGTTTCCAGGAGATGACTCTGAGTCAGGCTCTTCAGATCCAAGGAGGTATAAAGTCAGATGGACTCCCATGCCTTGGGCTATCTGTGACTGTTGAACGTAGGGTCTTTCTTTTTGATAATGTACACTTTTCATACTCTGCCATAATGATATTTAATTGTTAGACCTGTCGCTTATTGTTTGTAAGCTCTAGGAAATGTAAACATTCATGGGAAAATGAAAGTGCATGATATATAAGCAAAATATAATAATTCGCTGATAGACGAAAACATGCTAGATGTATTACATTGGAGTATTATAAAATGTCACTGTGCACAGTTCAGTTAATCTATCCTATTATATACATAGAGACTGAATAATATTTATGAAATTTCCTTATCCTGGTAGTTTTACCCTCTATTTTGATTACATGAGTATTGGGTTTTTTTTCATGGCATCTTAGTAAACTCCATAAGTCGAAGACAAATGTTTCAAAAATACATGTTTTGTGAGATACTATTATGAATTGAAATGTAGTCTGCTAAAGTTTTTCAGACGAAATGTACATTCTTTTTTTCAGAAAATAAGTTAAACTGTGTACAGTCGTATCCTTGGAAGACCTGAAATGGTGTTTGTTAGCACCTTCTATCCCCCCAGTCTGCAGCTGGGAACCAACGAGTTATGTTCCTTTACCAGACATTGTTTAACTCTATTGTAAGATAACAGGATTTCATTGATTTATGGTCTGAGAGATCCATAATACCAGATAATACCAGATGATAAAAGAAGACAGAAACAATCATGAGATTTTTCTTATTTTTTATTATCAAACATGTCAGATAGATTGATCTTAAACTCAGTCCCCATAGTCACTGCAGAAAGGCACCGTGTAGAAGAGCTCTTAAAAATATTCTTTATATATCCTTTAGAGACTGTTGCTAAACATCCCCATAAATGGACTGAGCTTTTTAAATACAGAAAAATTAGGGCTTTTTCTTAGTCAGAAGAGACAATGTGACTTCTGCAAATGAAAATCTAAGAAAAAGAAATTAAATTAGGAAGTATTCCTTCCAATTACTTTTTTAATTATTTTTTTTCCTTGATTTCTGTTTTCCATTAGTTATTTTATAACAAAGCCAAATGGGACACCTGAAATCTTTCATTCAAGAAGAAGGAACAACTCATCTAATATAAAATACATAATGGAGAAGAATTACTAACGTAATGAAATTAAATTAGTTACACTGAATGGAAAAACATTTCTCAATTCATTATATTTGTATATTCATTTTAGCTTATTTTGAAAATCTTACAGTAGCAACTACAAATGAAAAGACATTATAGAGTATTAGAGAATAGACTTTTTCAGTACAGAATTATGTTAGGTACCTGATGTACTTAAAAATTCCCATTCTAACTGCAATAGATATTATTTTTACATAATTTAAATGAGTTTTTCAGAACAGTTATATCTGAAAATACAAAAAAAAGTGTGTCTGCATGTTTGTATATTCCTTCGCTGTTATGACTAAAAATAAACAATTTTTGGATATTAGCATGTGCAGGAAAATTGACAATTACATTGGCAATTAATAAATACTTCATAATAAGATTAATGATTACTGAAAATTGATTTATACATCTGCTTTTTGGAATGTGTCTCGTTAGTTCTTAATTCTATACTAGGAACTCATAATAACTGAAAGTTAAAGGAAAAAAAAAGGCAACTACTTCTTAGATGAGCAATTTCTAAATTTTATTGAAGAAATTAAAATTTCCCCTATATTGGACGCTAGAAAATTTGTTAAGAGATTAATGTGAACACAGTAAAAAAATTACAGTTTTCAGAATGTTGACAAAAATGCCTATCTGGATAATGGCAGTAAAAACACTACAGCTGCAGTGCTCCTAAACAGAATACTATGTGTGCTGTAAGATCTATATTTTACTGTTGCAGCTATTAATAATTACACTCAACTAGGGAAGAATTTTGAAAGCAGAATTTTATCTCTGAAGTGCTCAATTACTATATATTGATAGCAACAAAAAAGCTCACAATTTAGTTTTATATTTGTTCAATTGTGAGCTTGTTTTAAATTTTCATTTCCCTCCAGGACAACTGCCATATTAACTTTAGGACCTTACACTTATATCCCCTGTGTCTGGATGGAAGGACTCTTTGGAAGCTATGAAAGAGTGGCTTGCAGTACTCATGGCCTGGGTTGAATATCACTGTATTGAACAATAAAATCTAATTGATTGCTGTGTCCTAGAACTTAATGTTCCACTTCTACTGGACAATGAAAACCATATATCAGAAAAAACCTAGACGTATAAGGAATTATTGTTCTTTTATTCATCAGCTTGAGAGCAGTAATAATCTTCCAGAGGAAGAATATTCTATCCTGAGTATCATGGAATACTGTCCCTACGATGTTTGTCAACTATCAGAGCAATAATCAAGAAAAATATTTGCTAACACTGTTGAATCAATAAACCAAGATGTTCTTAATAAAGCTCTTTTCTAAACACCAGTTAAAAAAAAAAATAAAATCTTGCCTTTGGCTTTAACCTCCAGCCAAACACAAAGTCTGCACAAATATAACATCCAGTGTGAAGTACAGCCAAATACACAAAAGACACTGGAGACTTTTGTGTACAAAATTAGAATAATTAGAGAGAAAGTGTGAAGGGCGTTGTCTTCAGAGAATAAAGTTCTGAGTTATGTCATGTCCCATGAGCTGAATTATAGTAACATTTATATGCCTTGGATGATGCTGAAGTGTTGATATTTACTGATCTGGTTATCCTAGCTCATATTTCTAAGGTGACATTCATCTCAAACTAATATGGAAATCTGAAATACCTCAGATGATATGCACTCCCAAAATATTTATTCCTCTCCATTGACTATACAGGGAGCCTAGCCCAGATGGAAAACGCTGCACTGCCAACAGCTGAAATTAGATAAGACAAAGCCCATCTTTTTCTCCTCATTTCACCAGGCCAAAGAGCTTCTGAGCATGCATGTAAACTTCTGCTCAGACAACATGAGAAACTTAAGCTATATCTTGGGAGGGTATAATTCGAATAATTTTTGGAGAACTATATAAAATTTCTGTTTAAATTTCAATTTTAAGCTATCTGACTATGGCCTTGTCACTTAAAACTTTATTTGTGTAATGGAAAAAATATATGAGAATTTTATATTAAATTATAATTATTTAGTTTTAAATAGCTCAGTCATCTGCATGTTTTAATGTAACAGTTAATAAGTGCCATTAGAAGGGCGTGTGTAACATTTTATCAGACTTTGAAAATGTTCTATAAGAATGTCATCAAAGTTTTGGAATTCATTATCACAGGCAAAGTAGTTCTTTCTTTTCTTTTCTCTTTTTAATCATTCCATATGAAACATATATCCAAAATGATTACTGGACAATGTTTGTTTATAATACAGTGAAGTTAGTAATGAGCTTAATTAATGTAATAGCTTCACAGTGGCTCTATATAACATGATTATGGAACATAGCCTTTTATTTAATGTTTGGTTATTTCATTTTGAAGAGGAACTTTCACAGCATGCTGTCCTCTATTAATGTTTAAACCTTCTACTCTCAATATGTAGGAAAACCGAGCAAATAAAAATGTAACATTCTTAGACTATTCAATTAAAAGGATATGAATCATTGAAATCGGCAATCCCTTGTTTAAACTTTATTCTTGGGCTTAATATGGTCTATATTTTTTTTTCCTTTCTTCCATCCTTTTTATACTTACCAATTTTGGATTTCATTCGAGCTATTTTCTTAGGCCCAGACTGACAAAAATATTTTGATATAAATTTCTGTGGCAAACTCCTTGTGGTCCCTCAGGACTTAAGGTGTTTATCAAATTTTTCCTGTACAGCAAGAGCTTTTTGGATTATTCTAAGTCATCGGTTTTCCTGACTCACCTTAAAGCAGCTCTGTCAGTCTCATTCAGCTTCTCAGGACACCCCCTGTTATCCTTAACCACTCTCAGGAGAGTATCTAGGGGTGCCAAGCAAGCTAAGACTTTCTAATGTGCACCTATGACTTTACAGCATTAGGGAGAAAAAGAGCTTATCCAAAAACATACCCACTCACTTGAATTCATTCTTATCCCAAGAGATATTAAGATAAAATGCAAATGAAAGGATTTATTCACAGCATCCAGAATAAACAACCATTTACATATGGTTATGGAAACAGGTGAAGAAGGGAGGGAAAAATCATGCTTGATCTAATTACTTTAAATGAGAAAATGAGAAACATCTAACCTACCCCTTCTCCCTCCCTCTCCCCACTTCTGAACCCTTTCCTGGTGGATTGTTAGCTGTTATAAATAGTCTCTTATTTCAAATTCCACACGAAGAAGAGCTGATTTAATTTTTTTCTGTGAAACTGTTATATTCAGTTCTTACCTAGGCGATAAGTCTGGCCTGTCTTAGCAAACATAATAAGCATTGTTTCAGTTCCTTGGTAACGCAAATAGTCTTGTTATCAGACCAGTTGTCCCCTCTTACATTTTGTTGAGTTGTCCTCTAACTTACATTTAGCTATAAATTCTTCCTTCCACCAGTGGTGACCTGCAGCTCCAGCTCCACAAGATGCAGTGAGTCTTCGTTTGACTTAACATTCCTGTGCTCCTGACACTAAATTCATGCCAGCTCTCACTCTTGTCTCTCTTTTCTGTGACCAGTTTAATTCACTAAAATGGCACACAGATGTCCCAGCTGGAGGAAAAAAGAAAAAAAAAGGTGGATAATTTTCTACCATTTTAATGAATTATATCAGACCACAGAAATTCTAGCAAGAATAAAAGCTGTTATACATGAGGAGGGACAATACAGAAGTAAAGGATTGAGGATGGATTAGTAAATGCAGAAGGAGGAGGAGAAATAGGAAAGAATGTCACATGTCTTTTAGGCAGCAGCTGCTTGTTAACGCATCTCATCTCTGTGTGAAACTGCAGCCACAGTATGCATGGCACATGTGCCTTCTAACGCAGCATGCAATGGTATTCATTTACGAACATGGGACAAATGCAGCTCATTACTTGCTCTTGGTTGATACCAGATACAGTCTTGGCTCTCGTGTTACAATGAGTTTGAGGTAACAGTCCTCTCACATCCTTTTTTAATGTATCTATATGGAATATAGGTATTTCTAGACATACATACAAAATATATATAATCCATATAGAGACTATATATATATATGCACACACATTATCTTTGTGTATTTGCTACAGCCATCATCCTTCACCCCTTTGTAAACTGCTTTCTGTTATTTTGTCAAGTAGCAAGTGATGGTCCCTGAAAGTTCTTGTTTTGACATGTATCTCCATGGGCACTCATAGAAATATTTTAGCTGAGAGGATTTCAAAATGGAAGTTAGCTGGAAATTCAAAATTAGTGTACAGTTTTCTCTCTTCAGCTCATAACCCAGAGACCTGTTATGGAAACGATAAAACCTATCACAATCTCTTGATAATGCAATAGAAGCTTCAAAGGACATTCTGCTTCTATATCTGACACACTGTACACAAGGAAAACATTACTCCTTCAAGACTGCATGAAAACAGAATGCCTTCTTACTTGTATAAACAATAGATTAGTGTCTGTGTGAGGAAATCATGGAATCAGAATCAAAAATTAAAACATCACTTAAAATAGTAAAACATGAAAAAGTTTATCTACTCCACACAGTAATCAACACTGAGAGATCTTGTCTTCTATCTCTGATCCTGCTACAGCCAGACTGCCTTCAGATCTAGGAGAATAGCTGAGATGTTTTAATTATTTCTCATTTCTTGTGAGAATCACTGTTTATCAGCAGAGGTGCAGTATGATACTAATATAACTATAAAGTTCTCAAAACGTGGCCATTTAGTTCTTTATGATGCTGTAACAGGCAGCACACACAGGAATTCTTTGTTCCATGGAGCACAGTGCAACATCTAGTATGTAGAAATGAGAGACTTGAGGCTCCCTGTGCAATCTTCATCCTGAGCCCCCCAGGTAAATGCATTGTTATATGATGTTATTTGAAAAATTATGTTCTGTTTGGTTTTTTCCCCATGGGATTGCTCTTTAACAGGTCACTGAATGATTGATACTGAGTGGATGAACAGCTATTTTATCTTTCCTTTAATCTCTGTTCAGTGCATGGCCTCAAATACAGTTTAGCACAGAACATTCAAACCTGTCACTTCTCCAAGTGCAACCAATTTTAATCCCCTGATGTTAGAAGCTAAGGGCCTGGCTGATATCAGTAGTGGAGATGAAAACACTTCTGCAAATCAGACCAAGTATTTCCAGAAAATGCCCAAATAACATTATATATACATGCGTATGTGTGTGTATGTGAAAAACTTGATTAACATAATTTAGATAAGATATCACTTCTATGCAAGCCAGGCTATTGCGTGCTAGGCTTTAAAATCACTTTCAGAAAAGCTTTACCCTTTTCAGAGCAGAGGCAGAACTCAAACATAACTGAAGAATTCAATTTCTTTTGTACTACTCCCCAAACAATAAATGTCCTCAGTTTAAAAAGAAGTGAGAAAGACTTTCAATACTCTTTTTAGACAGCATTGGACAATCCTCAATAAAGATCAAAGCATGAAAGCTTCTAAGGAGAACTTTGATATTAAGAAATGTGATTCTTTACCTCATCTGAATAATTTCTGTCTGATATAAAGGACTTCCAAGTCTTCATCTGATTTTAGAGTTAACACCTAATCTGAGCTAAAATTACTCTGTTTCTGTTCATATGCAACAGGAATTGATACTCTGTGTGCCCACATGAAGCAGAGACGGCCTTGCTTCAGTTGCACCTTTGCTTTCAGAGCAACCTAATGATGTGATTAAGTCTTGCCTGTTAGTTTCCTGAACACCTCAGAAGAGGTGGTGACATTCACAATGGCTGTTGGGACCCTGTAGTTCAGACTAATGCCTACACCATGCCCAGGAAGGATCGAGAGAGCAGTAGTCAGTCATGTGCAGAAGAGTTTCATAGTGAGGGTGGTGAGACACTGGAACATGTTGCCCAGAGAAGGTGTGGATGCCCCACCACTGGAAGTGTTCAAGCTCAGGTTGGATGGGGCTTTGAGCAACCTGATCTAGTGAAAGATGTCTCAGTCTATAGCAGAGGGGTTTGACTAGGTGATCTTTAAAGGTCCCTTCTAACTCAAACCATTCTGTGATTCTAAGATTCTATAATTTGTTGTTGTTGTTGTAACCTTTAATAGTGTAGACTCTCAAGCAGAAATTGATATGAAGTGCCACTATTCAATTTACTAGTACAGACATAACCAAACTGCTTGTTTTCCATGAATACTCAATTAATAGAAGAAGTTGGCCCATAACAGTAACGGCTGGACTGAGTCAGAGAAAGCACACTGCACTAACGCCACCACAAAGAGAGTGTATGGGCACCTAGTCAGAAATTATGGTACGTGATGCACCTCTCAATTGGTAAAGGCCAAAGGAAATATTTCTCCTCATTCTGCAGCCTCAGAAGAAGCACTCTGTTCATTCTGTCTGGGATCATTCTGTCTTTTATTAGTTGAGCAGTGGTGTCCAGCCTCTCTGTTGGTGAACTCAAATAGATGACCTATAAGCTTTTCCCCCTGCCATGGAGTTTCATTCTATATATCAGAAAAATGAATGACCATGTGTTTTAGAGACCCTTGGCCCACATTCTGTATCTTTTGCTGCAGAGATAATAATCAGCTTTGTGGGACTGGAAACAAACGGTCTTTGACAGTACTGATTCTTCCATTTCTCTGAGGAGCACACCTGTAATGTTATTAAATCTTTTGTTACATTTTGACATTTGCTGTGTGATGGACATATTTTGTTTGACTCCTATTCCCTAATAAAAAAGACCTAGAAATAAGCAAGAAGGAAACAAAGCAGTTTTTCATACTACCTTCAACTTTTGTGTGAATTACAGATCTGCCTGCTGCACAAATTCAGGTGGCAATGTGCCACTTTCAGCAGTAACCATGTCCACCTCTCTCTTTCGCACACAGCTTAGATTGCCTGCCCTCCAGAAATTCCAGGTAAATGGTCAATTAACATGTACAGAGCAATTGTATACTGTATCCACATATTTTTAAATCTGCCATTACTGGAAACTCTGACATTGTCCATAGGAAGTCCCACCTGCACATGATGAATGCCACAGAGTGAAGTACTTTGCTTAGGGACACCATCTTTGATGTACACATGGGCCACAGGATTCCAGCCTAACCCCCCATTTAGAATTTGTTGTCATTTCTGGATTTGGGTACTATACTGAAGAGGTTTTGAAAATATTACAGAAAAAAATATTTGTCATACACTGGTTATAACCTTGCTTCCCAAACCAGCCTTACAACTAAATTAGCCACTGAGTTATATTTCACTTTCTCTCTTTCTTCAATTAAAACACAAACAGCATTGCTGGTAAATAATATATTCCTGTCTAGCATGCGGTAACATAGAAATCATACAGCTAAATTAAAATTCCGATAAAATAGGTTGCTTAACATAGTCTCTCAGTGTCACGATCATATTATCATTATCTTTCATAGTATAATGTGAAGATTTGAGACTATTTAGCTGTACCTTGTAGAGGTCACATAGATCTGAAAATATTTGTGTTTATTGTGTGTCTGAGAAATAGCTGTGTATTAGAAATATAACTAATGAAAGATCTGCTTTGAATGGGCTCTTATAATGATGTTAATTTACTTTTTTATTAATGTATAATTTAATTTATATAAAAATTTAATATTTCAGCCAGAGGTTTTGCTGACTTTGAAATCCAGAGCTCTGGATATGCCAGATAGAATGTTAGTATATGTATATTTCATTTAAAAAAGAAAACCAATCCCCAAAGCAGTATTTCTAGGAGATAAGTTTGTCTACTTTGACAAATGAGTTATCAGTTAAATGATATGAACTGCAGCCCATATATAGTAAAAACTTTTAGATTTAGCATATATTATGTCAATAGCTAAGAGGTACTAACAAACTATATATTTTTGGTATTCCACATATGGTTTTATTTTTTCTCTTCCTTTTAATTATATCACAGTAGTTTCTACAGGTACATCCAAATTCTAAGTAGCTTTGAAACAGCAAAAACCAGTTCATAGTTAGAAATATCTAGAGTGCCTGATCTAAGGAGTTTTTAAAACAAATTATGCTCTAAAGTGGTCTAAAGAGTGTATGAAAGAGTATATAAAGTATAAAAGTCTATTTGAGTGAGATGTATTTGAATGAGATTTCTTCACAATGTTCATAGTTAGTGCAAACTGGTTAGCCTGCATTCGGTTGTGTTTAAACTTCTCTTTTTCATTAAATATGGGTGGGAGTTAACACACACAACACCATTTCTAGCAGCATAGTTATCTGCCAATAATTTACCACCAAAGCTTAACATTAGCTAGTGCCCATAAGCCTTATTTATCCTTTCTTAAAACCTGAGATTTGTTTTCCTGTGAGGTAACTGACACAGCAGGGAGTCAGATGATGAAATTTTGTCATAATTGGATATGCTTATTTTTTGCTGAATGATTTGACACACTCATGCATACATACATATGCACACACACGCACTCACAAGATTGCTTTTCTTCTTTAATTCACGAAAGAGTAGTTTGGAGATAAAAGTTTTGACCATGAGATGGATAGCTGTAATGGGAAAAAAAACACATTTCTCCCAGGATAATAGTTACTTAACTAGTAAAAAATTGAGATTAGGTGACGGTGAATCACTGTTGTCAAATACATTGTAAACAGCACAACAATATATTTTAGTTGTTTTATAAATTTTCTTTCTTTTCTCTTTTAAGTAGTGTACATATGAATTTCTACACCATTTATATTAGATTCTTTTTTATTTTCCAGGTTGACTGGTATGAATCTACCTTCTCCTGTTATCAGCAGTAAGAACTGGTTACGACTCCATTTTACGTCTGACAGCAACCACCGACGAAAGGGATTTAATGCTCAGTTCCAAGGTAGGAAACGTATAAAACCACAGCAAAAAAGACCTTTACCTTTAAACATTGCTAAAGTGGTAGTGAAATGTAAAAATTATGTTTAAATGTCAGGGGCGTATGAACTGGCTCATAGTACTACTGCTTTTACACTGAGTAGCTGTTATCCTTGTATGATTAGGCACCTCTAGGGATTTACTTTTGGAAAAAGTACCTGTGCTTCACATTGCAGTTTGCTCTAAGTATGTATTTGCTTGCTCACTTTATCTCTAACAAATTGCTTTGCCTTCAGTCTGATCTTTGCTTTAAAAACATGCCTGGAATGCAACTTGCAGAAAGTCAATTCCTCAAAAAGGCATACCCCTATCCTAATATTGTCTTCCTTCATTACTCAAAATCTAACTCTTATCCGGAAGCTACGTTCATTGTTTGGAAATTTAACTCATCCCTAGCATAGTGCAAATCATATTTCAGGGTCCTGCATAGATTTACATATACAACTTTAAAAGAAGACACGAGGATGTCAGTATTGCTGTCAATTGCTGCTTATGTTCACCTAGATACTCATTAAAATGCAATTTTTTAGGGTGGAATCTTTATTGATTTTTGTGCATCATAAATCATTATATAAGATCAAAGACACTGTAGTCATGTTGAAAATAGAAAAGCTTCTTAATTTGTCTGTGCTTTTACATTCTATGCTTACATGAGCTGTTTCAATCATTTTACTCCAGACACCATCAAATCATTTATGAGTTTAGACCTTCCTTTTCTCCTGACACTGTAAGGCCTGTATCACTTTAGAAATGGCAAATACACTGCAACAACTATATATTTCTAGTGACTGAAACATACACACGCAATTGAGATAAAAGCATTTAACATACATAGTTCTGTTCTTTTAAAAAAGATTTTGACAATTTTAGTAAGAAAAGAAAACTGTGAAATTCCGTTTTATTTTGGCAACTCAACATGAGTACGTATACTGTGATCCTTTGCACTTACAACTTATTTTTACAAAGTTTACTGTGGATACATATATAATACTACTCTTGGTGACTATGTTAACTCTGTGTCTTAAGACTTAACCAGAGATCACAAAAGCAACATGGCCCATTTTGCTGATGCATCAGCAAACTAAAAATCAACAGAACAACAAAGGAAAGTTTGTGACAGACTAACCAACACTGGAAAATACTTTTTTGTCCTTTTTCAATATATCTTATCTCTAGCTAAATACTCACCATAGAATTAAAGCTTTAGGGAAATACCTGGGGAGATTGTTGTTTCAGGTGTGTATCTGCTGCTCTGCATAATACACTGGTTATTGGGTGTAAGGGTAAACTTGACTCATGTAGAATATGGCTTGTGAATGACAAGTGGAAGTATCTTATTACCATTCAGATTTGTACAATTACGGAAATTTCCTTTCGTAATTTAAATCATCCTTTTAAAATGCAGGTTTATTCAATTTACTCTATTAAATAGAAAGATACCTGAATTACATGAGCCACAGCTATCTATCTTATCAGGGTCAATAGCAATTAAGTAAATTCCTATGTCAGTGGTATAAACATTATAAACTCTGTTAAAACATAGGAAACAATCTTTCAACACACATAGGATGAAAATTCAGAGTGGTATCAAAACCTGGTTAACCTGACAGCTTTATTAATTCTTTTTTATTATACAGCATTGGTAATTCTTTCTATTTCATGCGTATTTGAGAACTAAGCAATAATTCCGGATTTTATTTTAAGCAGAAGTAAAAATATTTACAGCTAGAAAAGCCTACTAGTACCAGAAATCACAGAATAGCGGAGGTTGGAAGGGACCTCTGGACCTCATCTTGTCCGTACCCTCCTCAAAGAAGGGTCACCTAGAGCAAACTGTCCAGGACTATGTCCACGTGGGTTTTGAATATCTCCAAGGTTACAGACTCTATGACCTCTCTGGGCAACCTGTGCCAGTGTTTACCCTCACAGTAAAAAAGCCTTCATTTATTTTCAGTGGAACTTCCTGTGTTTCAATTTGTGCTTATTGCTTCATGTCTTGTCAATGGATATCACCTTGAAGAGTCTGGCTCCACCTTCTTTACACCCTCTCATCTCATCAGGTATTAATACACACCAATAAGATCCCCTCCCCAAGCCTTCTCTTCTCCAGGCTAAAACATCCCAGCTCTCTCAGGCGCTCCTGTATGTTATTGTTTTCAGAAGCTTATTTCTGCTAAAATTCAACAACTTTGACAGATATTTCCATCTTAGGTGCTTTTCTCAAGTAAAATAATTATTGGAGCCTATAAAGAAAAAAATAAAAAAAAAAAAGTAAAAAATCCTGTGAAATTTGTGATCTTGTTTTCTGGCAGAAAACTCTGGCAGTGATAGGGTGCCTCTAATGTCTGATTGTATCCAGATGCAAGTCATACTTCTCCTTCTGGCAAATCCTGTAGTGTAGGCTGTACAACTCTGAGACCTCTGAGAAACATTTTCCGTACGGGCAACTATTCCCAATAGTTTAAACAGACTATTCCAGAATGCCCACATGTAGTTGGGATTGATAAATAGTTGAACTATCCTGTCCTTGAGACAGTTAAAGTAAATACTTAGAATTTCTGAAGTAACCATTAAACACTCGTTTTACTAATAGACAAATACCCATTACCAGTCTGACCAAAACCAAAGAATCTTTTTGGTTATTCTTCTATTTTCCCAGGCTTCCTAGACCTTGGGCAACGTCCTCAGGACATTCAGGACTCTGCTTTCCTACATTACTTGGACTTCTTTCTTCTTTTTTTTTCTCGCTTAGAAGGAACAGTCCCTTAAAATCAGTCCATGCTGTCTTTTTTTGATTGTTTTCTTGGTTAATTCATAAAGTGATTTGGGGGCGGGGGGGGGGTGGTGGTGGTGGTGGTGATAAAGCTATATAATTGTGCCACACAAGAATAACAGTCTCCATTTTTTGGGGGAAATAGAGAAGTCAGTAAGTTTGATTTCAGACCTTAGAGATTCATGAATCCTTCCGGTCAAAGGGAAGAGGGTTGATAGGTCCGATCAAATCAGGCAAATCAACAAAAGGCTACAAGACTGGTGCCACAGCCAAGGATTTGGATACTTAGACGGTGGGACTCGTTTTGAGAAACCTGGTCTGCTGGGGCTCGATGGGGTCCACTTGTCAGAGAGTGGAAGAATATCTTTGGTCAGAGGCTTTCCAAGCTCATGAAGAGTGCTTTAGTCTAGAGTTGCCGAGGGACGGGAACCTCAATCCATCCCACTCCTACCAGTATGATGCCAATGTCAGCAATAGATGCCCAGAGCCAGGAGAAGGGTTGCAGGTCAACAGGAGAGCACCTGGAGTGCAGCACAAAGGAATTCCAGCCACTCCAGCCAGTAAGACAGCTTCATCGGGGGCCCAAGTTAAATGCCTCTATGCAGGTGCATGTAGCATGGGGAATAGAGATGGAGTTAGAGACGTGCACACCTGCAGGGCTATGATCTTACTGGCATCATGAAGATGTGGTGGGATGGCTCCTATAAGTGGAGTGTTGGAATGGAAGGATACAGGCTCTTCAGGAAGGACAGGCAGGGAAGACGAGGAAGGGGTGTTGCCCTGGTCAATGACCAGCTGGAGTGCATGGAGCTCCTCCTGGGGATGGATGAGGAGCTGACTGAGATCTTATGGGTCAGGACTAAACGGAAGGCAGGGACAGGTGATGTTACAATGGGGGACTGCTACAGGCCACTTGACCAGGAAGACCAAGCTGATGAGGCCCTCTATAGACAGATAGGAGCAGTCTCACCTTCTCAAGCCCTGGTCCTCATGGGGGACTTCAACCACCCTGATATCTGTTGGAGGGACAACACAGCGGGTCATAAGCAATCCAGGAGGTTGCTGGAATGAATTGATGACAACTTCCTTCCCAAGTGATAGAGAAGCCAACGAGGCAACGTGCCATGCTGGATCTTGTTCTCACCAACAAGGAGGGGCTGGTGGGGAATGTCATGCTCAAGGGCAGCCTTGGCTGCAGTGACCGTGAGATGGTGGAGTTCAAGATCCTTAGGGTGGCAAAGAGGGTGTACAGTAAATTCACTACCCTGGACTTCAGGAGAGCAGACTTTGCCCTCTTGAGGGATCTGCTTGGCAGAGTACCATGGGATAAAGTACTGGAGGGAAGAGGGGCCCAAGAAAGCTGGTTAGTATTAAAAGATAACCTCCTCCAAGCTCAGGAGTGATACATCCCAACAAAGAGGCAGTAGGCGAAAGTGCCAGGAGGCCTGCATGAATGAACAAGGAGCTCCTGGACAAACTCAGACTCAAAAAGGAAGCCTACGGATGGTGGAAGCAAGGACAGGTAGCCTGGGAGGAATACAGAGAAATTGCCTGAGCAGCCAGGGATCAGGTTAGGCAAGCTAAATCCCTGATAGAATTAAATCTGTCCAGGGATGTCAAGGGCAAGAAAATCTTCTATAGGTATGTTGGTGATAAAAGGAAGACTAGGGAAAATGTGGGCCCCCTCTGGAAGGAAACAGGAGACCTGATTACCCAGGGTAGTGAGAAGGCTGAGGTGTATCCAACAATCTGCCTCAGTCTTCAATGGCAAGTGCTCTAGCCACACCGCCCAAGTTGCAGAAGGCAAAGGCAGGGATTGGGAGAATGAGGAAATGCTCACTGCAGAAGACCAGGTTTGAGTCCATCTAAGGAACCTGAAGGTGCACTAGTCCATGGGACCTGATGAGATTCATCTGCAGGTCCTGAGGGAACTGGCAGATGAAGAACCTAAGACACTATCCATCATATTTGAGAAGTCGTGGCAGTCCAGTGAAGTTCCCACTGACTGGAAGAAGGGAAACAAAACCCCCATTTTTAAAAAGA
The DNA here is from genome assembly GCA_017639485.1 of Pluvialis apricaria. Classification (NCBI taxonomy): domain Eukaryota; kingdom Metazoa; phylum Chordata; class Aves; order Charadriiformes; family Charadriidae; genus Pluvialis; species Pluvialis apricaria. The sequence goes on from CM030009.1 coordinate 105,130,085, forward strand.
GAAAAAAGGAAGACCTGGGGAACTACAGCCCGGTCAGTCTCACCTCTGTGCCTGGCAAGATCATGGAGCAGATCCTCCTGGAAACTCTGCTAAGGCACATGGAAAATAAGGAGGGGATTATTTCACAGGCAACATGACTTCACTAAAGGCAAAATGTGTATGACAAGTTTGGTGGCCTTCTATGATGGCATTACAGAGTTGGTGGATAAGGGAAGAGCAACTGACATCATCTACCTGGACTTGTGCAAAGCATTTGACACTGTCCCACACAACATCCTTGCCTCTAAATTGGAGAGACGTGGATTTGACAGATTGACCACTCAGTGGATAAGGAATTGGCTGGATGGCTGCATGCAAAGAGTTGCAGTCAATGGCTTGATGTCCAAGCGGTGAGCAGTGATGAGTGGCGTTCCTCAGGGGTTGGTACTGGGACTGGTGCTGTTTAATAGCTTTGTCAGTGACATGGACAGTGGGATTGAGTGCACCTTTAGCAAGTTTGCCAGTGACCAAGCTGTGTGGAGCGGTCAACATGCTGGAGGAGAGGGATGCCATTCAGAGGGACCTGGACAGGCTGGAGAGGTGGGTCTGAGTGAACCCTGTGAAGTTCAAGAAGACCAAGTGGAAGGTCCTGCACATGGGTCAGGGCAATCCCATGCACAAATACAGGCTGTGCAAAGAATGGATTGAGAGCAGTCCTGAGGAAAAGGACTTGGGGGTGCTGGTTGATGAGAAGTTCAACATCAGCCAGCAATGTGTGCTCACAGCCCAAAATGCAACCACATCCTGGGCAGCATAAAAAGAAGCATGGCCAGCAGGTTGAGGGAGGTGACTCTGCCCCTCTACTCCGCTCTGATGAGACCCCACCTGGAGTACTGCATCCAGCTCTGTAGCCCCCAACATAAGAAGGACATGGACCTGTTGGAGTGAGTCCAGAGGAGGGCCACAAAGATGATCAGAAAGCTGGAGCACCTCCTATGAAGACAGGCTGAGAGAGTTGGTGTTGTTCAGCCTGCAGAAGAGAAGGTTCCAGGGAGACCTTGTAGCAGCCTTCCAGTGCTTAAAGGGGATCTACAGGAAAGATAGGGAGGGACTCTTTATCAGGGAGTGTAGCAATAGAATGAGGGGTAATGGTTTTAAACTAAAAGAGGGTAGATTTTGATTAGATATTAGGAAGAAATTCTTCACTGTGAAGGTGGTGAGACACTGGCACAGGTTGCACAGAGAAGTTGTTGATGCCCCATCCTTGAAAGTGTTCAAGTCCAAGTTGGATGGGGCTTTGAGCAACATGGTCTAGTGGAAGGTGTCCCTGCCCATGGCAGGGGTGTTGGAACTGGTGATCTTTAAGGTCCCTTCCAACTCTAACCATTCTATGACTCTATGCTTCTATGATATTAAATGAAAGCAGCCTATTACACCTTGCTAGATGGCAAGTTATTGTATTCTACACTACTTACAGCATATGGATTTTTTTTAATAGCTGTGAAGTATAAATGTTATTGATGAAACAAAATTACAAAAAATACTGCTCAGGAAGTGGTAGCTTGTGCATTTGCAGATTGCATCATAAGGACTGTGGTGGGTCGACCTTGGCTGGATGTCAGGTGCCCATCAAGTCTCTATCCCTCCCCTGCCTCAGCTGAACAGGGGAGAGAAAATATAACAAAAGACTTGTGGGTTGAGATAAGGAGAGAGAGTGATCATTCAGCAGTTACCATCATGGGCAAAACAGACTCAACTGGGGGAAATGAATTTAATTTATTGCCAATCAAATAAGGTAATGAGAAATAAGCCCAAATCTTAAAACACCTTGTTCCTGCCTCTCCCTTCATCCCGGGCTCAACTTCATTCCTGAATTCTCTACCTCCTCTGCCCCAGCGGTGCAGGGGGACAGGGAACGGGGGTTGTGGTCAGTTCATCACATGTTGTCTCTCCTGCTCCTTCATCCTCACACTCTTCGCCTGCTCCAGTGTGAGGTCCCTCTCACAGGAGACAGTCCTCCATGAACTTCTCCAATATGGGTCCTTCCCACAGGCTGCAGTCCTTCAGAAACAGAATGCTGCAGCGTGGGTGCCCCGCAGGGTCAAAAGTCCCGCCAGAAAACCTGCTTCAGCATGGGCTCCTCTCTCCATGGGTCCACAGGTCCTGCCAGGAGCCTGCTCCAGCGTGGGCTCTCTATGGTGTCACAACCTCCTTTGGGTGCATTGACCTGCTCTGGCATGGGGTCCTGCACAGGCTGCAAGTGGATATCTTCTCCACCGTTAACCTCCATGGACTGCAGGGGGACAGCCTGCCTCACCATCGTGTTCACCATGGTCTGCAGGGGAATCTCTTCTCTGATGCCTGGAGCACCTCCTTCCCCTCCTTCTTCACTGACCTTGGTGTCTACAGAATTGTTTCTCTCACATATTCTCACTCCTCTCTGTTGGCTGCTGTTACACAGCAGTTTTTCCCCTTCTTAGCTGTATTATCACAGAGGCACTATCACCGTCACAATTGGCTCGGCCTTGGCCAGCGACGGATCCGTCTTGGACCTGGCTGGCATTATCTCTATCGACATGGGGGAAGCTTCACACAGCTTTTCACACAAGCCACACCTGTAGCTTCCCTGCTACCAAAACCTTGCAACGCAAACCCAATACACAAACAGCTTTGATATTTTGTTATTTTGAATACCAATCTATTTATTTTGATCTCACGTCTTGTGGTTTCACTGGGAGTTAGGTTAAGTAGGACTGGAATTCCTCAGTCCTGGAAGTCATTACAGGTAACAATCTCTCCCCACGGTGTATTGTGCAAGAGTTATTCAACATTTCCTTTGCCATGCAGGTAACAGTTGCTTCTGGCCCTACTCAGTCTGTATCGTGTGGGCAAATGCAAAAGAATGACTATTTAATGTGTGTCTCAGATCTCTTATTCCATTAATATAAAAGCTTCTTTTGAATTTTTCTATTTTTAAAAATGTTTTTTTGTAATACTAAATTTATTCGCTTGTATGGTAGAAAAAGGATTTAATAACGAATTATAAACTTTATGAACTTAAGTTATGAACTGATGAAGGCTAGAATTGTGCAGGATTAGCTCAGTTTTAGACATGTGAAAGACTGATGGAAGCAGATTAAATTGACATTTTTTGCTTTTCTACTTTGGCCTGTCTTTACAAGTGAGAGATTTAATCTTGAGACTCTTAGTTTTGCTTCCAAAAAGTAGCAATTGTCGAACTAGTTGAAAATGAAATAGTACCTATTGTGACTTACTCTTTTGAGACTCTAAATTCTGCTTCAGTTGAAAACAAGTTACTCAGTTCCTATAGAGAAAAAAATGCTTCATTTGTTGAAGTTTGTCAGATATACCTTAAAATAACCTGAGATATTACTTCATAACAATAATATACAGCCAATCCTATTGTTATTTCATTTTTATATCTAGTTGTGAGATTGTATGAGTTACAAAACAAAAACCCAACCAAAAACCCCTAACGAACCCACACCAAGGGAAAAAACCCTGAAATAAGAAGTGCACACTGTTGAATAGGCAGTTGCTGAACCCAACAGCCCCATGTACCCAGATGCAGCCAGAAGCTGGAATACAGTGCTGTATTCCCAGCAGGCGCACACACACAGAGCACACGTGTACACCATATGTGTATGATACTCTGTTCCCATCTGGGCATGCAGATTAACACTGGCAGACACAGTCAGTACCTATATGAATACAAACAGCACTGATGGCCTCATCCTGTTTGTCCTCTCTGGCTCTCCTCTCTGGTATGGAGAATAAATGCCTTGACAATGTGGGTGACCCCTGCATCTAGGCTGAGATGCTCCGTCTTCCCAGTGGTTTCCCCTGGATCTCAGCCTCCCCAGCTGCTGGCACCGGGGCATGTGAGCCCTCGAGGCTGTAGCCCCACTCCAGGTGCTGGTACTCAGACCTACATGTGAGTACACACAGACACACACACACAATTGGGTCTTAGTCAACCTCCAGGCACCATGGTCTCCCCAGCTGTTGGCTAGGATCTTCTTGCCCCTCTAGTAGCCACCTCCTCCAGGTGCCTCACCCTGCGAGATACACATGACCTCCCACGCCCCTAGCTCACAGGCCACTTCACTTACTCACCAGGCTGGATCTCTGGGACTGCTCACACGCTCACTTACACATCCACACTCACTCAAGGTGCTGCACCATGGACACAGCCCTCCAGCCCATGATCTCACTCCAGTTGCTGCACTCAGACCCCCATACACACACATGCACAGAAAATAGGGTCCTTCACCTGGGAAAAGCATTAGAAATTGAGTTTAATCAGCAAACAGGACAGACTGCGCTAGTCAGGCACAGGGCATAGTCACACAAGCATAAAGACCAGCCCCGGTTTACATGCAACTAACCCCTTCCATTCCTTTATTCCTATATTTTCACATATCTGTTCCTCGCCAAACCACCTGAATCCATCCATTTCCCTGACATTGGTTCCTCCCCTAAACACTCCATAATCAGCCTTGTGCAATCTCCAAATGCTCTTCCCCTGTACCCCATGTTGAGCCCTGTACCCCTGGGCGGGGAACCCCCTCAGTCTGTGAGGTGACTGGAGAGCTCCTGGTGCCAGGTGTCCCCCAGCCCCTGCAACTTTGGATCTCCTGGGACAGCCCTGGGGACACCAGGATAGAGGTTGTGTTTCTACATTGGGTATTGGGGTTCCCTCACTTGCTCAGGACCCTCTGGGTTTCTTCTGGGCTTGTGAAGATGGACCTGTGATGGACTGATGGGACCTGTGATGGTCCTGGGAGGACTCAGGGCAAGGTGTTATTTGTCTCTCCCATCTACTGCCATCTCCCTGTGCTCCTTTGTGTGTGCACAGTTGAGCTTTTTATTGCTTAACCTAACACATCTAACATCATTGGCTTTTCAAAAGCAAGTCAATCTGCGAACCAGTACAACACACCTCTTTAAGCAACAACAGGGAAAAAGACTTTTTTTCCTTTTCTGAGTAAGAATTCAGGTTATCAGACTTTTTCTACAGTTAGCATAGTTAGCATACTTTAATTATTCTTTTCAACTCATATCAAATTTACATCATATTTATTATCATGTTATCATAGCTGTATTATTGCTGTAACTTGGCCTTTTCCAATCAGCCAAAAGCAATACTAGCAAACAGACAATTTAATTGAATTTTCTTTGTTTGCATTTTGAAAGAACAGGATTATTGTGATCTATTTCATTAAAATATTGGAACTACCAATTAGATTTAAAACTATGCATAGTTTATTTATTTGTTCAGCAAATTTTTCTAATTGAGGTCTTTCTAACTTTCATTTTTGCAATATTTAGTGCCCCAATTTTTAACATGGTCAAGAAAATCAGCTCACTAACATAAAAAATTAAAGCAGTGTATCAGAATTCCACTCTTGAATACATTACCTAAATATAGTTTTAAAATACTTGGCAAGCTGAATGTATAAATAAAAAAAAGTAGTATAAAAGGTGTACCGAACTGATGGGTGTTTGGATTTCCCTTTTCTTTTATTTATTGTCCCATCTTCCATCAGGCCAGAGTAGAAGATTAAAGAAAATTTTAAAATTTTATAAATGAACAGGTAGAGTGAAGGGTTTGTTTTTGTTATCTTTTTTTGCTTCCCCCCCCACTCTTGTTACTTGGTTTTGATTTTTGATCTTTTCATGTTGATTTCATCAATAAAAACAGTTATGCCTCAATTTCCCAGTGAACCCGTGGGGTTTTTTTTAATACCTTCAAAGTTTCTAGACAGAAGACCTGGTTTAAATGCCCTGAAAACCACCAGAACAAATTATGGTGCAATTACATGCTTTGCCTTGTCTGCTTCATGTCTGCCATATCAGCAACATTGAACTCATAGAAATCAACACTGTCAGTGGATATAATTGGACTCAGTTCTTGTTCTGCCTTGTTCTGTGATGGCATTTCCATAAGGAAAAAGATGCTACGTTCACTCGGTTGTGAACTTCTTTTTTTTTTTTCATCCATCTACCCTCACTTATGCTGGTGTACAAATCGTCTTTGCATATATTCAGTGAGAGTTGCAGGTGATTTGTCTTATGCAGTGCTTCATAAATGCATAATTTCCCCAGAGGTGAAGTAACATTAACATTCTCACTATGAGATGAAAACCTAGCACTTTCCAGCAACAGACCTTATCAATGTACACAGAATGACTTAAAAGGTGTGATAATGAATCCCCTGCTTTTGTGTATTTACAGCATGCACACTCCACTGGTTTAGCTTTCGCTTATTTCCAGAACAATAAAAGAAGGTTGTTTTAATATATTTGATTTTCATTTTAAGAGAAAAAATCACAATACTCTCTTCTATACTGACTAAAACTAATATGCTTAAGTTAAATATTTATTTCAAAATTCCTAGAAAGACAAAAAAATAAGAAAGTTTCTAAAGCAAAACTTGATTGATGTGTGTGTTCCACTTTTACAGTAAGAATAAGATCTCTGTTGTAGAGTGTTTCATATTAAGTATGCTATTTTTGGCAAGTTATCAGAGAGGTTCAAGGAGGTATTAGGTATTTTGATCATTAAGTACCAGAAGTTATCTATCTGCTGTGTTTGACTACCTTGAATAATTCAGGATTTAACAAACAGATAATCCTGAAGTCAAACAATGAATATAATAGATGCTGCTGAAATAAATGTGTACTAATGGAAAACCATGAGTGAAATAATGTAAAATCAATCAACTTCTAGGTAAAGTAGTTCTTTCAATGAATTTTTGTAATTCAGTGAGTCTGCATATAAGTGTGAGTCTATCTTTCCTACACATTCTTTAAAACCTTAGATGGTGTTTGAAATAAGTGAAAAGGATTTGTGGTATTTCCTTGATGCATGGTACTTTTCATCAGGGGTTTTAATTATAATTGTCACTTAGAGTAAATTTAGAAAAGAAAATTAGTAAAAGCAATTGATAAAATAAAAAAACAGAAGAAACTGTTATTTTCTAGCTCTTAAGTCATGCTGAATATAATTTTCCGTTAAATAGCTGAGAATAATTTGTATTTTGTTAAATTTTATCATCAAGAAAGTAATTCAGTCTTGATATGAGAACATCAGCAAGTAGATAATCCACCATCTCTCTTGACCATTCTTTTCTGTGGTTAGCATGACCACTGTTAAATATGTAGTCCTGTCTTCTCAGTTGTATTAGTCTGGCTTGATCTTTCTGTGGCCAGTAGTGGTGTTATGTTTTCCTTCAACAGAGTAAAGAGCCTTTTGTTAACCTTTTTGAAGCACCGTCTCAATCTCCCAAGGAGGTTGAGCTCTTTAAATCTCTCATTGGAAGCAATTTTCATCAGTTACTGCATTTTTATTGTGAGTTGATGCTATTTGAAACTTCCAGTGACCACTTACTTGATTTTAGCTATCATAAAATATTGGACTAACTAGTACTGGATCTACAGTTAAAACTACATTTAACATTTTTTTCCTATATGTTTTTTTTTTTTTCCTACTGCTATTTTTTCTTAAAAAACCTCACACATGAACACTTAGGAAATTAATTATCTAAGTCATGTTAAACTATACGATGTACCTTAGGGCATAAATAATTTTTCTTAACTGTATTAGTATGGCTGTCATGGCTGCTGTAGGTAGACTTGCTTGTTCATTTATCTTTTTTCTTCCCTTCCTTTTTGTTCTTTCACATTGTGTGTTTCTTCCTCATTTTGATACTGTAATCGCAGATTTCCCCACATCCTAGTAGTGTCAGAAAGTCATTTATTTTGATAGTCTTTTGGTTTTACTTGTTTAGATTTGAGTAAGAGTATATTAAACTATTTTCCCAGAACCTTTGTTCGGTATAATTGATTTACATTTCAAGGATGCTTATTCAGCTACATGGTAAAATCTGTACAAGTCTACAATGAGATAAGTTCTAGGAGAATGTTTGTTTAGGAAGTGGGAAGGAATAAATCTTCCTTCTATTAAAAGTAAGATTCTTTTGTGCTGAGCTTCATATATGACTGTTGATTGTTAATAGCTCCCTTTTTGGAAATAAACTTAAACCATCCTTTTCCAGTGTGATTTTCTGTCTGTCTCAAAACTTGGGTCCCTTAATGTATCTTCCATTGACATCTGAGAATATAAAATAACTAACACTATTAATCACTGGCCTGTATTTTCTCATTTCTAAATTTAGGTTGTCTGATCAAAGAGGAGAATTTTAATCCCATAAAAACTGTAATAATGAAATCAATATTTGACATCTTATCTTCCCACGCATTGAATTTATATTTAGCCTCTCTGAAAAAAAGCTTTGTTTTTTTTGCATGTATACTTTTGTCCCTGTACTAAAATTATAAGATGTCCATTATTAGCTTAATATTAGTCTATACCATGTGATAAGGAAAGAGCAGGAGAAAACATTCAGACTGCTTTCTTGTGAATGTGACATGTACATACTCTAAGAGCTAGCTGCTTAATATAGCTGCTTCTGTAATATCTCTTTAAAATTCATAATCAAAGTAATTTGGCATATAAATTGAGTTCAGCACAACCTTAGGATAAAACTGTCTCTGTTCCTCCCATTTTTAGAGCCTTGAAGCTTTTTCTTTTTCAATGTTTGACATTAGAAATAATCTTTGGATTTAATGTTAAAACTGCCATCTCATAAAGGCAACATGCTTTCTTAGGAGAGATTGGCCATCTTGTCTGTTTTGGTGTCCCAGAATATTCCTTTTTCTCAAAATTTAAAACAAAGCCCAAAAGTTGACTTAGAGTGACAAAAAGAAAATATATGTGTCTAAAAGAACTGTTACTTACCAAGAGTACAGAAGAATTGGACCCTAGGCTAAGTCCGACAGAGACTCAGATTACATACAGATTTTTCTTAACACAATGGCATTCTATTAAAAAGTCTTACTACTAAGCCACCACCATATAGGATCATATTATTATGAACCTTGATTTTTGGACATTTTCAGAAGAAACAAGAAAGCACATTAAAGTTTGTGCTTACTTCTAATCAGGTTGCTACAGGTAATACTTCTTTCTTGAGTGTCTAGTAAAGTTTCTGCGTTGCTAAGAAGGCTCAAGCATAGCTGCTTCATGGTGTCAGCACTAAGCAGATGCTGATCTAGTAACAGCACTTCTTTCTTTGGCTCTTGTTTGGGGTGATGTTATCCTCCCCAGAACTATTCAAAATACTGTATTTGTGGTTGAAAAGCAGTGTGTCTATCTCCTCGGTACGTGTTTTTATACGTCACTGTTTTCCCCCAAATTACCTGCAAAATAAAAGATGAAATTTAAATTACTTGTTGAAATACTTCCAAAGCAAGGAACATTCCCCCACACCAAGGAACATCCCCCAGACTTGGTAGCTAGATTTTGTCAAGAATCATGTTACGCTTACTCAATGCTAGGTCTTTCATAGTCCTTGTTTGAAGGCACCACTGTCCCAAGCCTACCCAACTTCTAAGGCAGGTGTTTTCTATGCTGTTCTGGTATAATGAAACCCATGCATCTTCAACGAACATCATATTTTCCATTGCAAAAATATGCATTTGGAACATATTGAAGAAACTGTAGGTTTCACTAATCTCTAAACCAGCTAGTAGTAATATAGAGGGAACAGCAGAACATAAACATAAGAATTTAAAATAAGAGTATATGCATGAGTGATGGAGATATGCAGGTTTCAAGGAAACACGCATAACCTACATGCAATCACAAAATCAATTAGACTCATGATTTTGTATTTGGCACAGACTGAAAGCATTCACATGGTCATTTTTTGGCATGGGAAGAAATTAGAGACATCGAATAGTGGGCTGTCAGTATTACCACATTCATTATCTACCATGCAAGAGAAAGGTCTATTCAAGTTCAGCTGTGTGATGGATAACAAACAGTCAAATGATCAGTGTAAGAGCTGTGTTTTAGACATGTTTTCAGTCCAAACTACAGATTTAGTTTCTCTACAAAACCTGAAAGACGGTCAAATACTAACTTCAGAGTAGCATATTCTGATGAGCGTTTTGATCACCCCACTGAGTGGCACTATGGAGGTGTTGATGGAGAAGAACCATAAATCAGCTTTTGACACTATAGTTGAAAGACTATAGTTTAAGTGGCATTCAAACAAGGAACTGATGGACCTCATTTTATGATTTATCCCTATTTTAATGATAATCCCTATGTACTACTACTCCATGTGTTCTGTGATAGCGTATATTCATAGTGCAAACTGTGTTGATACTATTTTCCAGAGCTGTGGAGGACATCTACAGGCATTGAAGACTTGATGCCTACTGAATGTGTTTTATTATGATATATCATACATTGATAGCACAAAGGAGCTAAGGCAGTCTGTCAGGGCAAGGGGCCAGCTAAGTGACATGCAGAAGGTTAATGGAAAACAAATGGCTGTGCTTCTTTTTAAACTTGCAGATCCTGTGTCATCTTATACACATAGAATAAGAAAGATTTGTGTAAAAATCTATTGTGACACCAATTTATCTTGGGGCTGTACCATTTGTTCACTAGTACTGCATGCAGAGATTTCCAGCACAGGGAGCAGGTGGAAGGTCTGATAGTGACAGCCAGTACTGTGCTGGATTGATGGAACAAGGAAACCAACTGATCATGAACCCAAAACTTTTACAGGTAGCCATATAATAGAAACATCTATGCCTGCTGTGAAGCTCTCTGGAGTTATGATACTGATTAGTAGGGAAGATTTTGAAAGCTGTTAGTGAGACAAACACTGGGTAGTGTATTAGACAGCATAACATTCAGGCAGGGAATACAGAAACAGTGGAGGGTTGGATTATTCCAGTGAGTTGGTTTAAACTAGAGATCCTATGGAAAATTGCAATGCATCTGTGAAAGTCAAGAAGCGCGTAGCTGAGAAGCAAAGATTGCAAGGATCCTCCTAGGTTGAGTCTGGGACCTTGTTTTATCAAAGAATTTATTATAGAACTCCCTTCATAAACTGAAGTAAATGGTAGGATTGAGAATGGTTGTGTTTTCCTATTCTCATAAATAGTAAACTTTTAGAATTCATGGTACAACAGGCCAAAGTGAAGCAGAGGAAAACCTAGAGATAGCTAATGATCTATTTACTGGTCCCACATGATTTTGAGTGATAAGAAAGAAATGTTTGATCTATAAGCAGAATCCAGAAAGAATACTGATGCTGCCAAATGCAGAATTGTAGATAATTTCTTCCAGGGCCAAAAAATGGTAGTACTCCCATAATTGTGTCTTTGGAGGAGAACCTGGAAGGACTGAGCTTTGCCAAGGCAAAGCAAACAGGGCACTTGATTGGACTCTACAATCTGAATTAAGGAAATACTTTGTTTCAAAAGAGGAATACTCAACTTGAAGAAAATCAGAGCAATGAAACTACGGCAAAAGGAAATTGATGAATTCTGCACTGTACTGAGATAAATTTGCTAATTCTCTTTATGAATAATCCTATGAATGTTATTGCAAATGTGTCACTGTTCCTTACCGATCTCTGCAAAATAAGTACAGCTAAATGTCAATCTTTGTAACAGATATTTCTCTTCCACTGTCTCTCAACATATAAAATACTGAAAATATTATTTTTTTTCCTATACTGTAGCAAAACCAGAGAACTGTTCAAATACATTCCTTATAGTGACACAGGGCTTAAGGCTGGACAGAAAAGTCCCAGATCACCAGGTACTGGGCAATACGCTGGTCCTCTTCACCTTCAAATATCTGTACTTGGGAAAAATCTGCAGTGAAAGGCAGCCAAGAGCTGAACTCAGCAGAGCAGGAGCAGGAGCAGAAGCAGCTTGAGGAAGTACCAGCAGATGATGTCAGAATATTTTAACTTTGAGTGGTAGCCAGTATTCGAGGCCTTGCAGGTTATTTCATGCAGGAAGAAAAACTGGCAAGATGCTCACGTATTTGGGTAATTGGGAAAAAAAAAAGTTATGTCATCCAAGACGTACATGAGGACTGTTACAAAGAAAGTGCTAGGAACAAAGAGTACATGTTAGCTTTCTTGTTACGGAGTCACATAAGGGTCTTCTCAAGTTATAATTATATTAGATCTAAAAGAGGGTAAATTAGATCAAACATAATACTACGATAACCGAGCCATGCTTCTAGTATCTTATCTGGCTTTGATATGACTTGTGTGCTGCACATCATTACCTGGTTGCACACATGCAGTTAAATGTAGGTATAATCAATTAGTTTCATATGCTAGAAATTCTAGAAAATCCCACCAAGGTCTTACCCACTCATTGTTTCTCAGCCAAATGACTTCTGGTTATGGATTACTATTATGAAATAATAGAAAATAGGTTTAAAAAGTATCTTGAGAAGCTAACCCTATATCAAGGAGAAGCCAAGTATATTTAACTTTCTTTTCAGATCTTAATTCAAGATGCTCTTTAAAACTTTTAACGGCTAAGATTCCACAGCTTCTCCGGGTAATTTATTCCAGGGCTTCATCACTCTTACTGTTAAAAAGCTTTTTTCCTGTGTAACCAAAGTTTTCTTTGCTACCAATAAAGACTAAAAATTCTTGTTCTAGCCCTAGTGGAACTGTAGAAGGTACCTTTCCTCTTTGCAGTTCCCTTTTTATGTTTAAAGTGTATCATAACTCTTCAAAACCCTCTCTAGATTAATTTCTCAGTTGTGCCCTACAAATGGACAACTAGTTGTGCTTCATACCGTCTTCACTTTCAGTTCACTTTTCCATATTTTTCTTCTTACTAATTTCTATCCTGTCTCCCCTAAGCAAAATTACACAACCGGAGAATAACACTGCAAATTCTTGGTGCAAAAGACTACCTACTACCTTCCATTTGTACAGCATTTGGCTCATTCATGATTAGTCAAGCAATACTAAAAAACCCACCTTCTACCTGAAATTCATAGCCACCCTGAAAATGTATTGCAAATATAGACTTCTCATATTGTAATACAGATGTCCTGTTTTGAAATTCATCTTCAACCACAAATTACAAGTTTTCTGTAAAACCTTGCATATCAGATAGAAGGAACCCAATTCAAATCAAAACAAAACAAAAGCTATTAAAAAAAAGTTCACAGTGGGAGAAGCTGGGTCTGAAAGATGACTGCCTCCTACCTTCATATTGTCTGTGTCATTATTAGTTAATTACTATCAGACAAGGAAAATACGTTCTTCAAGGAAGTAAAAACTCTGAGTTTTACCTTTTTTAGAGAATTTTTTTTGGTTAATTTGAGTTCTTTTTTTTTTTTGCAGTTAGTTTTACATTTGAACGGTAATTTATGGATGTGTAGGAAGTACATCTAACTGTTTATTATAATTTTCTTTAAACTATTCTTTTGGGGTTTTTTTTTGTTTGTTTGTTTTAGTTGGTTTTTTAATCTTTATTTAGCATTTTCTTTGAGTTAGCACAAGCTTGTACGATGATGGAAGGAAAGACAAACATATTAGTTTTCCCATATAATCCCAGCAGGCAATATTCTCTGAGTAAACTGAAACTCTCTCCTACATCTTAGAGGACACAGAGCTGCCAACAATCTGTAGGGACTCTCTCAGTGTATTTTCAAATATAAATTAAAATAAGAATTAATTGCTTCACAGAATACAAAAACATAATAACACACAGTAAGAAGTACTTCATAGTATATTAATAGAATTCACAGAAAATTGGATTTCTTCCCTTGAAATTATACTTCAAGAACTTGTATATTCTAAAAAAGTTTTTGTTAGTTTGCAAGCTCGTTGTGTTTATAATTGGTAGTTCATTCAAAACCACCTCGCAGTGTCAGAGAAAAATTGTAAATACATTGAATTTTTTTGTGAATTCTGACAGTACTTTGTGTAGATTTCAGATAGGTTGTCACTGTTTTCAACGTGCATGTAGAGTTTGTTTCAAAAAAAAGTCTGTCTTGTCTCATCTTCATCAAATCAAACTAAAAACCCATATGAACCATCTTTTCTCCAAAATGTTGTGTAATGCTTAAGCCATGTAATTAAATGGACTCACAAAGAATTAAAATGAAAGGGTTATCAGAGATCAAGATTTAAAATACTAAGTTTACTTTTGGAAAGATATTGATTCTGCCAGGGTTAAAAATTCGTGTATAGCTGTTTTGGTTAATAGTCTTAAATTGTTCGGGTAGTGCTTCCAGAACTACTTATGTACACAAAGCTTGATTCTCTATTACTTTGTAATTTGTATAGTTATTTGCACTTGCGAAATATAGATATTTAAAAAATATGCATGTGCAGAGAATATGTGAAAGACTAACTGCTTCATGCTTTCATTTAGTCAAATGTAATTGTTAAAAACACTGGTTAAAACTGTCATGAAAAAACAAACCTTCAGATTTCATTTTCTTGAGCAGTTTGGAGCATACCTGAGGTTGGAAGGGCAGTTTTCAAAGAACCATCCTGGGAAACAGAACTATGGAAAATAAAAATAATTTTAAAACATTCATTGTTGCATGAATTGTAGGAACCCATCCCTGCTGTAATGAGCTGCTTTTGGTCTATTTCTTCAACCCACAAAAGTAGACTTAGAGAAGCATAAGAATAGTAATGAACATTCATAAAGGGATTTATCTAAACCCATGCCTGTCTCCAGCCATGGCCTGAAGCAGATTTGCAGACTTCTTGCATCCACATTTGCCAAAGAATTTCACATCTACTACTTCTTGTATGAAAAAATCCTCTTCCTTTTATTAGTTTGAAGCCTTACTCTTGTTAACTTCACCGGTTGGCCCTTGTCTTTTCATGACCTCGCCAATAGGTGATGAAAGGTCTTTTCAAAGTTCTTCAGACTGCAGCCTGTATGTGAAACTTGTTACCGAAATTTATCTGAGCTTAGTTATTTGTGAACATTTTGCTTAAACTCATTGATTATCTGAACTTTCTCAACAATATTAGGTCTTGCTTACCAAAACATATACCAATGTTTTAAATATTTAATGTTCTGTTTATTTTCATCTCTTCTCTTCATTTAAGTGAACACAGACAATTTACCAGTTATATTTTATACTTCAAATGCTTTGGGCAAGGAAAATGCATGGGAGAATTAGCTTTCTAGGACACCATTTTCAATGGCAGAACGGCAGCAGGTCTCAAATATGTCAAATCAGATTTATTTGGATACTGATATAGGTTATTATTATTTTAAAGTAATCTAATAAGATTGTTAAAACATTGCGTACTAATTTTTTAGAAGTATCTTTTCACAAACAACAAATCTGAATGCAATATATGCCTATAGTGTGTGTGTGTGTGTGTATATATATATATATATATATAAAAACACACAGATTGTTACCAACAGTTGAAATTTTACTCATTGGTTCATCCTGGGAAACTGGCTCTAGGTAGCTCCGCTTGAGCAAAGGGGTTGGACAAGAGGTCCTTTACAATCTCAGCCACTCTGTGATTCTGATCCTTTCTTAAAACTATATTTCTGCTAAATTGTTGTAATCTTTTCTGCAAGATAATTGTGCTTGGGATAAAATGTATTTTCTTCACACAGGTTCGAATATATTAGAAACTAAGAGCTTCATAGAAATCAGAACAGGTTTCAGTGCAGGTTTACAACTTGAAAATTTTACTTTTACTTTCGTGATCCATTCAAATAATGACAGGCATGTATTCTTTTCAGAGCTGAATTTAATTTAGCTATAGCAAAAAGTTAAGCAATACCACCGGTGCTTTCCAGGAGGGTGATAAGATTATCTTGGACTTCCAGTGCTCAGGTCTGCCCTCCTCCCTGAATGGGTATCTCATCTCCAAAAACAGTCATGAAGTTATGATTAACAGAAAAGGTGAAGTAAGTTAATTCAGTTAGCTTAACTGAATGTTTAAGTGAAGACAGCAGAAAGCTATGCAAATTTTAAAAAGTAATCACTTAAAGGTGGAAAGCTCTGTTCATATCTGACATTATTAACGTAAACCCATTCCTCTTTTTGTGCTATTAAATGGCAAATCATCTTTGAAATCAGGAAAACCTTTTTAATGAAAGAGCAATCAGGAAGTAGAAAAGAAGTATCTCAGCAAAGGTATTCAAATGGGATTTAAATGGTTATAAAAAGTGCAATTTAGAATATTTCTTTTATGTTACGGAAGGGGTTGAACTAGTTCACTCAAACCACAGTGTTCAGTGGTCTCTATTTCTTTTTCAGAGGATGACAGTTTGTATTTTAAAGACTATACATGCTTAATTTTTTTAAAAAATAAAAGAAAATACCATGTAGGCCACGTGCTACAACTTACACACACAAGTATAACAGAAGCAGAAGTTTGGTATTTATGTCTCAAACTAGCCCATTTTACCAGATGGATAACCTGAGCCTGGTTGACAAAGTCCCTTAGGAGGCAGTCCTCAAGGGCAGAGGAGTCCAGGAAGGCTGGATGTTTTTCAAGACAGAAGTCTTAAAGGTGCAGGAGCAGGCTGTTCACATGTGCTGAAAAATGAGCCGTCAGGGAATAAGATTGGCCTGGATGAACAGAGAGCTGCAGTTTCAAGTCAGGGAAAAAAGGAGAATTTATGGCCTTTGGAGAAAAGGGCAGACCACTCATGAGAACTACAAAGATGTAGTGAGGCAATGTAGGGAGAAAATCAGAAGGGCCAAAGCCCAACTAGTACTTAGTCTGGCTGCTACAGTTAAGGACAACAAAAAAAGTTTCTCTAAATACATTAACAATAAAAGGAGGACTAAGGATAATATCTGTCCTTTAGTAGAGAGGGGTGGAAACATAGTGACCAAGGTTGAGGAAAAGGCTGAAGTACTTAATGCCTTCTTTGTCTCAGTCTTTTACAGTAAGACCAGTTGTACCCTGAATATTCAGGCCCTGTGCTAGTAGACAGGGGAGGGGAGCAGAATGAAGCCTCCATAATCTGTGGGGAAATGGAGAGTGACCTGCTGCAGCACCTAGACATACGCAAGTCTATGGGGCCACAGGGGATCCACCCAAGGGTACTGAAGGATCTGGCAGAAGTGTTCACCAAGCCACCTTCCATCATTTATCAGCAGTCCTGGCTAACCAGGCAGGTCCCAGTTGACTGGAGATTAGCAAATGTGATGCCCATCTACAAGAAAGGACAGAAGGAGGATCCAGGGAACTGCAGGCCTGTCAGTCTGATCTTGGTGCCGGGGAAGGTTATGGAACAGAACATCCTGAGACTCATTACACAGCACATGCAAGACAACCAGGTGATTAGGCCCAGTCAGCCTAGGTTCATAAAAGGCAGGTCCTGCTTGACAAACCTGATGTCCTTCTATGACAAGGTGACCCACTGAATGGATGAGGGAAAAGCTGTGCATGTTGCTTACTTGAACTTCAGTAAAGCCTTCAACATGGTTTACCACAGCATTGTCCTGGAGAAACTGGCTGCTCATGGCTTGGATGGGTGTACTCTTCACTGGGTAAAAAGCTGGCTTGATGGCCAGGCCCAGAGAGTGGTGGTGAATGGAGCTAAATCCAGTTGGCATCCAGTCACAAGTGGTGTTCCCCAGGGCTTGGTACTGGGGCTGGTTCTCTTTAATGTCTTTATCAATGACCTGGATGAGGGGATCAAGTGCACCCTCAGTAAGTTTGCAGACAACACCAAGTTAAGTGGGAGTGTCAATCTGCTTGAGGCTAGGATAGCTCTACAGAGAGATCTGGACAGATTGCATTGGTGGGCTGAGGCCAATGTTATGAGGTTCAACAAGGCGAAGTGCTGGGTCCTGCACTTGGGTCATAACAACCCCATGCAGCAATACAGGCCTGGGAAGGAATGACTGGAAAGCTATCCAGTGGAGAAGGACCTGGGGGTGTTGGTTGACAGACAGCTGAATATGAGCCAGCAGTGTGCCCAGGTGGCCAAGGCGGCCAAGATCATCCTGGCTTGTATCAGGAATAGTGTGGCCAGCAGGACTGCGGAAGTGATCATTCCACTTGGCAGTGGTAAGGCCCCACCTCGAATGCTGTGTTCAGTTTTGGGCCCTTCATTTCAAGAAAGACATTGAGGTGCTGGAGTGAGTCCAGAGAAGTGCAACGAAGCTGGTGAGGGATCTGGAGAACAAGTATTATGAGGAGCAACAGAGGAAACAGGGGTTGTTTAGCCTGGAGAAAAGGAGTCTGAGGGGAGACCTTACCGTTCTGTACAACTACCTGAAAGTCTCTTCTCCCAAGTAACAGGTGATAGGACAAGAAGAAATGGCCTCAAGTTATGCCAAGGGAAGTTTAGAGAGGATATTAAGAAAAAATTCTTCACTGTTGTCAAGCATTGGGACAGGCTGCCCAGGGAAGTGGTGGAGGCTCCATGCCTGGAGGTATTTAAAAGATGCATAGACGTGTTGCTTAGGGACATTGTTTAGTGGTGGTTTTGGCAGTGTTAGGTTGATGGTTGGACTTGATGATCTTCAAATTCCTTCCAACATAGACAATTCGATGATTCTCTCTCTATGTCTCACAAATACCTACATTTGTCTGTTGAAGTTCTCCAGACATAAAAGCTCATGCCACCTAATGTTACTGTCTAAAATGTAGGGATCTAGCTTGAGCAAGTGGTATAAGTTTCTGTTATATTTTATGGAGAAGAAAAGGCATCTCCAGAGGATGATTCATTGTGCCTATCTTAGAAGGGGATGAATTTCCCCTTGAGGTAGCTATTTCTCTTCATAAAACATACATTTTAGATGACTTAACTATTGTGAATCCCCTATCTAATGTTCTTTCAGAGAGATACAGAACGACTTTTTCTTAACAGGTGAAAAACTTCAAGGATGAAAACCAGAGGACCTCTTTCAATGCTTGACTGTCCTCATAGTGAAAACATTTTTCATATATCAAGTCAGAACCTCTCTTGTTTCAATTTATGTCCACTGTATTTCAAATAAAGCTGATGGGTATCATTTTTCCCTATTCCCGAGAAGCGTGCTTCAAGTATGTCTAACAAATGCCTTCAGTAGTGAACTCCCACAACGAATGTGAGTGATGATTGCCACTTTCACCTTAGACAGGGTCACAGGACATAGAGCAGGAGGAGAGTATAGTTCTTTTCTCTGTCAATAGTATAGTAACTCAATGGTTTTACCAGTCATCCATCAATGTAAGCAATGTGGGTTTTGAATCCTCCAAGAAATGCTCTCATGTTTTACATGACATGGTTATTAATAAATTGTGAAATTCATGCTGGTGGAAGGACCACAACTCCAGACAATATCCCGAATATTCATTACAAGACTTGTGCTGTTCAATTCCCATCAAATATGGAATAATTTTAACAGACTGGTTATGCAGCCTAAGAAAACAACAGAAGTTGGCACTTGATGGAACTTTTAGCACCTAAGTCTAGAAAGTAATTCTAAGAAAAGCATATCCATGAGGTTTAGCCTTCCAGAAGCCCTTGGGGATATTGGCCTTATTGTCTGCATTGATGTCTCTGTATAATGTGTTCCCGTCTTAGAAGAAAAGAAAACACCACACTGCTATCAAATCCATTTCATCCCATGCGGCTACAATTGTGTTTCAATCATCTTTCATCATTTGAACACCTGTTTTCCAGGCTTAGACATAAATGTCTGCACTTGCAACGTACATAGCACAAAAAGTACTTTCGGCAGTGCTTGCCCAATTTCAGCACTTAAGAAAAGTCTGCTTTACTCTGAGGCTGCAAAAGCAGCAAAAGCCCAATATAGAAACAAATACAATCAAATCACAATGTTTAATGTGATATTTAAAGACATGTTAACTTGCTGCTCCTATGACTTGACTTAGAAATATTTGTATACAGATCAGTGTATAGTGTAGTAATCATAAAATTTATCCCATACATTGACAAAAAGGATAACTGATAATCTGCAGTATTAGTTTATATATTTATATAGTATGAGGTACAAATTACCACCATTTAAAAAAATGTTTGAGTTGATTTTTTGTTTCTGTTTGTATCTAAGATAAATGGCTGCATTTTAAGGTTATTAACTATTGCAAGCTCTAGGAAAAAAAGTATTTAATATGAATCTGGAAAGGATTACTGCTTTTTGTAATTTTTTGTTACTGACATTCAGCATGATATTGGCATTAGCATTCTGATACATAAAGTCAGGCATGAGCTATTTTGCTATTGCTATTGTTTTTTACACAGTAGTTTTGAACTGTCCAGGCTTGTTTCACAATTATATTGTACATCTGATTTTATTTTTAATTGATCGAGTTGTTCCCAAGTCACAGAACTAATTAATTTCCTGTGAATGTGTCCTATATTTTTACCCTTTGCTCCTAGCATTACAATGAAAATTCTACCCCATTTGTTCCTTAATGTATAACTGCACTAGTTTCTTCTCATGTCTCTTCCTACTTTGCTTTTGATCCCTTCTATGGTGCCCTAGCTACTTAGGCTGGGAGTTTATCAGCCTTTCAGCTGGCTAAACAGAGAAAACAGATATTAAACCTCTGATGCATCTGTTCTCTTTCACCAAAGTTTGTCCTTTTGAGCGCTCTTACTCTCTTTCTCTTTCTAATTCAGTTGAAATTGCCCTGTAGATTCAAAAGCAGTTAGGTGAGCGAAAGAACGTAACATACTGTGATCCTATAGCCTTAATCTCCTTAGGAAACTGAACTAAACCCACGTCTACTACTGAAGAGTGAATACAAATAAAAGCAGATGTGGATATTGCATTTAAAGCTTGTGGTCCTCAGATATGTGTAGATAACGTACTATACATTTTATGTAAGAAATAAGTTTTAAAAACGCTTAAATCATATGATTAAGATTGTGATAATTATGCTTCTATGATTAAGATTTTGCCATATGCAGTGGCAAATACAGGAAAACCATACATGTAATTAGGACGGGTTTTTCTTTTATTTGCCCCTAAGGAAGCTGGAATTCAAAATATTGCAAATCCTGATAACGTTGGTTTAAAAAGGACATCTACTGAAGCATGATAAATGGTTGTATTTTTGTAAAAATATATTTGGATTATCATAGAAACTGCAGTTATTTGAATCTGCTGGTAGGATTCCTGTGTAGCTTTGTATTATTCTAATGTATCATTTGGCTGCTATATGTCCTTTCTATAAGGTTTAATGATGAATTATCTTCTTTTTGTTTGTTTGTTTTCTCAGTGAAAAAAGCGATTGAACTGAAATCAAGAGGAGTCAAGATGTTGCCCAGCAAAGACAGTAACCACAAAAATTCTGTCTGTAAGTTGTTTATATCATTATCTTTAGAGATTGCGTATATCTTCTGGACTCCTATTAAACATACAAATCAAAGAGAGAGGTGTTGGGAAGCTATGGTCATAAAATCATTATTATGCTTTCAATTGTCACTGGATGAGAACTCTGCTGGTAATGCTGAGGGTGTAGAAAGCAGAATATGGTGTTGTAATGTCTGAAAAATATGGGTACGTAGAAGAAAACACATTTATATATCTGGATATCTGTCTATATTGGGATATTTAGAATGCACAGATGCAAGGCAAGTTAGCAAATCCAGGCAGAACAGTGCCAAATAGACTTTATCAATTCAGTACTGAGTGAAGGCATCTTAGCATTTTCTGGATCTAAGCTTATATATTGTGCTCTTTTTTCTTCCCCTCAGTTAATATCACAGCTCTAATTCTTCCCCCTCATTGCCACACTCTGTCCTGGTGACTGCCTCTTTCCACCCCTGTGATATAGCACAGCAGGGGTTAAGAACTGCTGTATTTCCCAATTTCTCAAGAAGATGAAGATCACAGCATCACCTTCTCTTCATTGCATGCTCAGTGCACTCTGGAATGACATATGTTTAGTCCCTCTACACCTTTTTCCCCATATATGGTGTAAAGTTAAACTCAAGATGCTGTCTGTGGGACTATGAGGCTGTTACTTTTTTTGAGCATCACTTTCCCTGAACAACTGGCAATATGAGTAGTATCCTAAAAGCTCATTCTCCATGAACCAGGACAGTCTTGAAACAAGAAAAATAAGAAAATAATTTTATATTTTGGAAAGCAGACAGTCCCTTAGCCCAAAAAAAGCCAGAGGGTAAGCCAGTGTTCACCCACAACTCATCAAAAGTGCTTGTATAATGACTAAAATGTATTTGAATAAATTAATTCTTCATGTAATAACACCGAACTCAATAGACTGAAACCTGGGCTATGTTTGCCTCGTGTGCTATTCTGCAAGTACAGAGAGAATGAGTGTCTTGAAGGCTAATGTCTAGGGGGTATGATTTGGTCTCTGTTTCTGCAGTGCATTGTTTAATGCAAAGTGAGTGTTTTGATATGCCCACTGGAACAAAAGAGGCATGACAATTTTCTGCTTTAAATATTGCACATTGATGGTGTGGCACTCAAAAGGAACTTTTTATGCAAGGTGTAGCAGAAAAAGTTGATCCATTTCTTTGGTGTTTGTATCTGAATGGGTGACTATTTCATTATTTATAAGCTACTTCTGGGAGCTGTGTGATCTCTGCTTACACTCTCAGAGCACATGCTGTCAGACACCACATTTAATTACAGAAAGTGGAAGTAAGACAGGCTATGGAAGAAATTATTATAAGGCAGTGCTGTTTACTTCAAATGTAATGTCTTTTGTCTTTTTTTTTCTTTGTGTTTTAACTTGTGAAGATTTATTATCACGTCTGACTTTTCAACATAAATCTAAGAAATGCAATATTATTACCATTCCTTTCACATATATGAAGTTTAAACAAATGATGAGATTTAAATACAAACAGTTGGATGCAAATATATTTTGCTGCTCTTTCTAATGTAAGCCTTCAGTATTTAACCATTTTTCTTGCTGGTAATTATGTAGATGGAAAAAGTAATTGGGAATTCAGCTTCAGAGAACTGATAAGAATAGATATTACCAGTTAATGTCAATTAGCAAATCTCTAAAAAAGTAAAGACTAGCACCTCTCTCCATTTTTGCATTGTTAGATCTTTTTAATATTCTCTGTCTATAAAATAGAAGGCTTACTTTTGCATTTTGGTTTACGAGGGGTAGATTGAATGTGAATACTGGCATGGCAAATGCTGTGAGAGCATGCCCTGCAAACCTCAAGATCTGCAGTTTTCTCACAGCTCTTCATCCCAAGCACAACCTGAGAGCAGCTGCAGAAAGCATTTCACAGAGGCACAACTCGGTTAGGATTTAGGCAGAAAATGTTACCAATGTACTGATAATTCCTTGTGGAACACAGAACAGTATTTCAGTCATGTACAGTTGTATCTCACTCCTCTCCTCCTGGACCTGCCTGGATTCCTGGATGCTTTCTTTCAACTGTTCTCCCATCCTTTATAAAGACTCAGGTAGCAAAGCATGGCTTTGGGATATAGGTGTCTTGGTAGATTTACTACGGGAAAAAAATCATTATATATTGTGTCACTCCCCAGGGAAAGAACAGGTTTTTGGTTTTTGTTTTCTTCTTCGGTACACCTGAAGGAAACATATCAAGTTATTTGATTGCCAGAATAGTCCTGCCAGCTAGTTCACTTTAGCAGTGGGCCAGATGCAGCTGAATCATGATTAATTTATGCAAGGAAATGGAAAGAGGATGGGATAGATAGTTGAAGTGAAATATCGTCCTGGTTCATCCAAAATTTACACTTGACAAAGTTTTGGAACACTAAGCTGGGAGGAAGTAAATGGACAGGCAGTTCTCATGGTTACTTTTTCACAGTTGGTCCTCATTAGTGCTTGAGCTGCCACAAACACTGGCCAAATCCAATGCTAAGCATATTTCCCCTTAGTTGTCTGAAGCTGATGTCTCAGAGGAGCAAGGAGAGAGCTTTAGTTTATGAATCTGCTTAGGGGAAGCAAATCCAATTACATCTGGTTTGGTGTCCATCTGTTCAGCTGCAGGCTCAGTCTACTCACTTTTGTTCCCTTACTTAGTCACTCTGATATATACGGTATATTCCCAAAGGAATTTACTTGATCCATTGTCACTCACTCTCATTCTAACATGGAATAAGCTTGCAGACTCTGTGTCCCTGGTGGTTGTGGCCTTTTTTTAAAACAGCTATGACTGTAGTTTGCATTGTAACTGAGTAGACAAAAACATAGTTTTGATTGCTGGTTCTTGTACAAATGTGTTTTCATGGCCATATTCCTGCCCAGCAACTCTGTCAGAGGGTGATTATTACCTCTAAACATGTGGGCATTACCTCTATGGTAAAGAGATTGTACAGGCAGCATCCTGTACATCCAAGAGAAGGAGAGCCCTAATGAAGTGGTCCATGAGGACAGACCACCATTAGGCAGCCAGAGTCCTTATAAAAGGCTCATTTTCTAGGCAAGTAGGAGACCCTTGTAATTTATCTTTTCAAGTCTAGCTTCTGATACATACCAGGCAGTTACTGCTAGTCATTCCAGGTGTAAAGGATAACGAGTGAGTGCAGGTCTTGATCTCTTCAGGACACCAGTTTACAGAATATTGGGAAGGCAGGGCCATACCTGGTGCCTCTGTGAATCTTTGGCCCCTGTGTGGCCCGCAGCAGCCCAGGGGCAGAGCAGGGTTAGGAGAGCCGACAGCCCTAGCAGCCTATAATGCCACCAGCCCTACTGCTGCAGACGCAGGGTAGCCTCCCACTTCCAAGCCTCCTCACCAGCAGGAGGACAAAGCACAGGAATACAGCAAGCTCATGGTAAACACCAAGGAAGTTCAGTGAGGTGAGAGCTATCATATAAGGTGAAAAATGGAAATGCTTATAAGGTTTATGTGGTGCATGCAAATCTGCCAGCACAGCAATGCTAGGAGGGAAACACGGCAGTGAGAATGAAGTGTCTGGGAGAGCTGATTTCCTGAGTTCGCTCTTGTCAAAATGCAGTGCAGATAGTGGCTCGAGCCACACAACACAGCAAACTGCAGGGAATGTCCACATTCTGGAACAGCAACAAAGATTAACAGCCAAAGTCTGAGTGATTCTTTAAAAAATATGGCGTTCATATTGCACCATGTTAACAGTTCATAGTAATCACTGAATATTGTGTCACTTAACCTTACTTTGCAAAGTGCTTAGCATGTTTACTACCATGTTTTACAAAGTAAAAGGTCTGTAGGTAATCACTGAGTAAAAATCTCTTAAACTTCACAAAAGTAATTTCAGGCTTCTGTAGTATTATATGAAAATGTATTTCAGAATACCAGAAAAACACGTGTTAAATTGTTTGAAGAGCATGATTTTAGCATAAGTAAGCTTAATAAATCTTCTGAAAGCTTAGCTACTGAGTTTATCTAAACTGTTCTTCACCCTGAAGATGATAAAAAGAGCTATTTTAAGACAATGATTTTTGCCACATAGAGCCAAAGAACAAATGAGTTTACAGACTAAGTATTGATTGGTTGCAGCACATTAAGGTGAATTAATGGCACAGGCTGTTGAAACTATAGTGATTAATACCAAAACAGGATTACATTGCTAATTCTGTGTAAGAAAGAAAGAATGACAGCAGCCATTATTTATTTGGTTATTGGGTAATTCTGACAAAAATAACTTAGTACATTGCAATGTAAAGTTAAAAATATGTTCATGGCAAAATTTTAGGATGGAATTTTGTTGCTTACCAATATATTCCTCTCATTTTAAATTTTTTGGCAATTTCATCTTCTTGATGTTTGGCTACTGGTAAATTGACAGAAGTAAAATGATGACTAGTAAAAGTTTTGCTCTTTAGTTAATGAAAGAGTATTTCCCTAAGAAGGACAATATTGGACTAAATGGTTGCACTTAATAGCACAATTTTGATTTTTTCTTATTCTTTAGTAAAGAACAATGTATTTAAGAACTTTCATATTTTGAAAAGATCAATACTTAGAAATCTACAGCAAACCAATATGCAATCAACTTAAACTAATACTACAAACACTGAAGGTCATCTCAAATTGCAGTTATAAAAGATAAAACTATTGCTAGTTACTACCTTTTTGTAATGAAATTTATAGCTTGTCATGATAAAAATAGCAATTTCTTATTATGTTTGATATTTAAATGATCTTCTTCACTGTTTCTCAAAAATTTTTTTTTTTTGTTTAATTCATTTTTAGGATATTTGTCCTAAATTACTTTAGGATAAATGAAAAACTGTGTAAAAATTCCACATTATTATTTTTAAAATGCACATCATGGAAAAATTCTAAAAAAAATTCCTAATTTTTTTTTGGTGCTTGTACTGTATTGAAACTTCACATTTAAAAACTCATTTCTTATTGAATTTGAATTCTCACAGGCTATAATGTGTGTGTAGGGGTCATCATAATTAAGAAATACTGTTAAATATTCATTGTTCTGATGGTTTTCAGTCTTGAATTTAAAACAAACAAATAAAACAACATCAAATCTCACTCTCTAAAGTCATACTCTAATCTTACATAAGTTTAAACACACCAAATATAGCATCTAATTCTTTAACCTTAATTAATTTAAGAAACTTTGCATTGGTGATGGTATCGATCACCAATAAACATGATGCGAAATAAACCACCCAAGTAATTATGTACAGTGGTGTATCAAAAGACCCTATGCTTTGGATCTTGTGTGCATAAGAGCTCTCAACATGCAGTCTGGTTTTCACTGTGAATATTTTAAATATTACATGAAACTATAAAAAAAAAAAAAGAAGAATTATATTAACTGAGCATAAACACTAAGATAAAATGAGTCACCTTAGATATTTTAAAAAAAATCATCCTGCTGGCAAGTAGGTTTATCTGCTGAAATTCCTCAGGCCTGTGCCCCTTTAAGCAAGCACGCATTTAAAAGCAGCAGAGAAATAAATGTAACAAAAATCTATGTATCTCCTTTATTGGTCTCACTCAGCTAAATCAAGTAAAGCAAATATGAAAATGTTGGCATCTTTCAGGCTTGCTTTTATTCTGGGGCTCACAATAGTGTTTGTAAGTTTTTTGAACAAGACTTTGGGGGGTTGTTTGCCCTGTTCCGACAGGCAGGTGATCGGTTTGCTGTTGCTTCTGAAAAAAAGCAAAGGAATGCGAAAAGAAGGACAGCATATCAAGAGACATACTTTATTAATTTTTTAGAAGGGAAACACGCCAGCATTGTATTTGATAGTATTATCCGCTTTATGTCCTTTAAAAAGAGAAATTTCTAATTGCGGATCTTAGGATTTCCTTTTACAAATACCACTCTCTTAAAAACTTCTGTTTCCCGGGCTCTTCACAAAGCATTGGAACACAAGGGTGAAAAGTGGCAGGATTAATCCGTAGGTCTTTTCTGACCTTTGTGGAGCATCTATTCAGCACCTTCTGTGTTTAGTGGCAGATATACCCTTTCTTTCATAAGGAAAAGAGACCTTTGCCTAAAACTTCTTCACCAAGAAAACAATTTGAAATACCTACATTTAAGATTGAGATTCCTCAGAGGAAGCCAAACCAGAAGACTGTTGTGTGCTAAGATCAGTATGGAGGCACATCTTTCCCACTAGTTTCTATAGGAATTCTCTCTGAAGATCTCAGTATTCTCAGTGGAAGTTACTTTGTGCTTGAGTGCTGTATTGTATTACATTAATTTACAGGCACTGAAGGGATTCTCATTTGTAAGTGCCCAAGCAGAAACTTCCTAAATGCTTATACAGTGGCATAAACTCTCCAGCCTTTTCAATCATGAAAACTATTTTTCATTCTTTCAAATCCCACAGCTTGAAAAGGAAGACATTTTTCAACTTTGCATTTATGTTGTTCATCTCTGCAAATGAGAGAAAGGATTGCTTATAACTTACTGATGTATTAATTACAAGGTTAGGAAAAACAAGGCTTAAATAACAAAGATTTTCTGGGCCTAGCATGTCTGCAAATATCCAATTTTATTTCAAAAAACATTTTTACAAAAATACTGAGCATATAATAAATGTTCAGTTAAAAATGAAGAAAAAAGAAGGAAGTAATACTTAAAACACTGTCGCTTTTATGCAATAGGTTAAGGGACGGATCCTGCATTCTTTAATATTAAAAGTATCCTTGTTATAGGTGTATAGGTGTATGTGTACGTAAACATATATATACACACACAATTGCAGGTAAATACCTAACACATAGTATTCCATTACATGATTTACCATATGTCTGATAAGAGATTAATAAATCTATTTCCCCCTTTTCTGGGTATTGTGGGATGAAATTGGGCAGTGGGAAAAAATAACTGCAGCATTAACCTCTAACAGTTTTATAAAGCTTTAATAAAACAGGAGGGAAAATTACCCTGATATACTTTGTCCTATCATAGAATGTAATAGTACAGAGTTGCCCATGTGTTAAAGAATTTAGGATCTTCAGAGAAGATGAGTATCCCTATGCAATGAAATTCTACAGGGCTATTTTACTAGATTATATAAATTGCTTCATAAATCAGATTAGTAAATTATACTTGGGGTTTCTAAATAAGCCTTTAACATGGCAGGAATTTAAATATCTTTTAAAATACTATGCAAAAATCTTGCTGTGAAGAGAACTACTGCCTAAATATATTTCTAAAGAAAAGCATCACTTGTAGCTACAAGCCAAACAAGGTGCTTCATCAAGTATTTAATAAATCATTTGCATATATAATTCGTAAAATAACCA
Source organism: Pluvialis apricaria (assembly GCA_017639485.1). Taxonomy (NCBI): domain Eukaryota; kingdom Metazoa; phylum Chordata; class Aves; order Charadriiformes; family Charadriidae; genus Pluvialis; species Pluvialis apricaria. Next base: position 105,158,629 of record CM030009.1, read on the forward strand.
GGAGAAAGCATCTATTAAAATATGTAAAACAAGATGTAATCTGATTGAATTATGGATGGTTAAAATGAATTGTTATCTAGCTAGGAAGCTGAAATGGCCATTAAATAATTTTTATATACAATTGTAGAACATTACTGATTATCCAAAGTGAATGTTCATACTGTAGGCTAAATTGACATTGAATTCTGTTATTTTCAAAGTCAAAGACTTAAGAATAAGCAACCCACTTTTAGCAATTACAATTTTGTATAAATTAGCTATTCATGCAAAATTTAAATATAAACCTTAATATTTTTCTATAGCTTTGTTGGCTTAACTCCCGTGCACAGCTCTCTTAAAAATATAGATGTGGGCAGTAAATAGGTTGGCAAAATGAAGTCACTGTAGATTCCAATAATGTATGTAAATTATGAAGGCATTCAGAACTTGTGGGTGGATGAATTCAGACTTCTGGAACATAAAAAACATTAAAACAATTTTAATTAAAGAATGAAGTATGACACTGGTCTATTCAGTGAAGGTGTGCTGCAGAATACAGATACCCTTACTGTCAAGTCCTTTGGAAGAGTCAGAGACTTCCCACCTCTTGCAAGGAGATTTCCACTTTCCACAGAGGCTAATATTGCAGTTTTATAAGTTTAACACTAGCCGCATGGTTCATGCATGTTGAGTATGTAATCGGATCCTGCTTTTCTAAATCCAGGTTGTGGGAGAATATCTTCAGAGTGTGATAAAAGGTCTTAGACTATTTTCCTTCTTCAGAATTGGTTCTTTCCATTGTGAAATACTTTGAAAAATAATTTCAACTGTGTTGGCATAGCATTGCACTGCCAGTTGTTAGCCTGTCACACTGGCATGTATCTATTCCTGCAGTTCTGAGCAGAACTGCAAAGTGCTAGTGTCAGATATGTTTGGAACGGGGGAGTATTGTTAGGTGACAGCTAATTTACCAGCTTCAGACCAGTTTGAGTCCACTACTCCTTCTTCACTTGGGAAAAGGGAAGCAAAAATTTACACAACACTTGAACAATGTATCACTTTCCTCAATGATGTGCATTGAAGAGCTTGAAATATTTTTGGAATGGGACCAAAAAAACCCAAGAAGGATCTAAAATGGAAATAAATACATTGGGTTACATTTGGAAGAAAAGGACTAATTGCTGATGTAGGGGGAGGGGATTATTCAGCATGATTTGTCCTTCCACTGATTCACTGAAAATGATAGAACTGGTTGTTCTTTAAAAAACAAAAAGATGGTTACTCAGCTACATAATTTTAAAAATATAAACAGAAAGAACATTGCAGAAAAAATCCTAAAATACCTGGCTAAGTTTTCTGTTGTATATCAGCATACTTGAAAAAGGAGGGATTGTAAATGTAGTGCTCTGGCTTGTATGTATGCTTCTATAATACAAGCTGTCTGAACTCAGGTAAGAGTGACAAGATCCCTTTGCCATATGTCAAAGTACTGTAAGCTTTAATATGCATGATGATGATCAAAAATGTTTAATTCTGAAAAGTTTTAATCTAACAGGAAACAATTATATCTCAAAGCCCATATTGTTCTGCTAATCCAACCATTTATTTGATTTCTGTAACCTCACTGTCACAATATTTTCTGCTTCAGACTCCTAACATGAAAGAATTTCTGCATAAGCAAAAGAGATGTGTGAAAAATGTATGCATATCTTCCGTAGTTTAATGCTTTTGAACTGAACTCTGATGCTCAATGTCTCTGCTAGAGGAGCTATACAGTCAGTGAATTATCAAATTAACAAGAGCAATACAGGATGGTTTCTCAAAGCCGACATTTCATGTGATGTATATTATTTTATTCAGGATGCTACTTTTTATTGCCATATCAGCTTTTCCTTCATGTTTTTGAAGTCACAGTGGAAACCTGTTTTGTACTGAGAAGTCATGGTTCTTTTGCAATTCTACCAGGACTTGTTGTCAGAAGTCTGAAAAGGCATCTGCAATACAGAATAGCAGAGGTTGAAATAATGTACTTTGCCATAAACAACAAACACTTATGTTAAGATTAAAAATATAGCATTAAGCAACACCACCTGCTTGGATATTACTCTATTGTATCTATGGAATAGATTAAAAATTGAATCCACATTTTAGCACAGGAAAGGTCAAAGTACTTAAGCACTTAAAATATAATTTTTGTATTCTTTCCATTTTTGTTTTTCAGTTAAATTAATCATAGGCGTTTCTGTTTTAGTCTGAAGCAAAAGTGTTAATGTGTAAGATAGGCTTTCTCATGACAGAGGATGAGACTTTTTGGAGAGGCAGAGCTTGTACTCCACATCACTTTTATAAAAACAGAACATGTCCTGAATTTCAGTCAGGTTTGATATAAAATCATTTTTTTCTGTTTTTCAGTGTTTCAGTTCTCATTCTCCAATTACTCCTTGTCTTATTATATGTATTGCATCTTAATTTTGTTCAGAGAAGCCCATATGGTGCTGTGTTTCACATTTGTGACCAAAACAATGGTGATACCACATCAGAGTTGTGACTATCGCTGAGTAGTGCTTACACAGTGTCCAAGTTTTTTCTTTTTCTCATTCTCTCCCCACAGCGAGTAGGCTGGGGGTGGGCAAGAGTTTGGGAGGGGACACAGCTGGGACGGGTGACCCAAATTGACCGAAGGGGTATTCCATGCCATATAATGTCAGGTTTAGCAATGAAAACTAGGGGTAGTCTTTCCCAGATAGCCATTGCCAGGAGACTGGCTGGGCATTGGTCTGCTGGAGGGGAGGTAGCTAGTGATGGGAGGTACTTGGGAAGTAGTGAGTGGTGCCTTTACATCACTTGGGGTTGTGTTTTTTTCCTCTTTTTTTTTTCCCCTTCCACTGTCTTTTTCTCAACCCACAAGTTTTTTGCTCATTTTTGCTCTTCCAATAGTTTCCCCTGTCCTACTGGGGACAGGGTGGAGTGAGTGAGAGGATGGTGGGTGCTTAGCTGCTGGCAGATGTCAACCCACCACAAGGTAAAAATATTTCACTAACCATAACCTAATTCCTTTACCAAATCAGTCTCTTCCAAATGTTTTTGCTTCTGCCATGCTCTAGCCCTGTTGTCATGTCATATTTTCCCCCTTTTATGTCTTTACACAATCATTTCTCAGTCCCAGACTCTGCCCAGAGAGCTTCAGTCTCCCTCCATATCCTTATTCCTTCAATCCTCCCACCTGCTAGTCTCTCTTCTTCCCTCATTTCTCTCCCCAGCTCTCATTTATGATTATTGACCTCTCTGCATGCTGTTAGCCATTCTTCTCCCTACCGATCTCGGTGTCTTTCTTTTCCATACCAATTTTCTTTCTCTCTTGTCAAACTTTACTGGTACTTTCAAACTTTCTGACGGTTGTCTTTAAATAGAGCTCTTGTTCCCTCTGTATTTGAATCAGGCAACTGGCTTCTCCTCACAGGAAGGCCTGGTAGAAGAAGAGTAGGTGGTTGTAAACGAAAGACCAGCTCTCAGTTCAGAACCCAGAAGTGGATGTTCATTGGTCTCTGGAAGTGGAGAGTACTACAGCGAAAACACACTTTGAAATTTTTTAGGTTTTGTTAAATTTGACGTTCATTTGAGATGTACTTGCTAAAACCTGTTTCTGTCAATCACCTTGAATTATTGTTTTGCAAAGACCTCCCATTTAGCCATTTTTAGTAGGTGTTGGAACAGCAAAGTGCACATCCTTGACACAAAGGTCACTTTTGCAGCAAATATAAGTTTTGAAGTATGGTGGTGATAACATTTTCCATGGAAAAGGTCATCTTCATTTTTTTTAGTGTGGAGAACTGGATTTTTCTTGTGGCACTCTTAAAAGTGAATGAATTAATTATTGATACAAGAGAGATTCTGACTTGATATATGAAAAACATTTTCACTATGAGGACAGTCAAGCATTGAAAGAGGTCCTATAGTTTCCATCCTTGAAGTTTTTTACATGTCAAGAAAAAATCATTCTGTATCTCTCTGAAAGAACATTAGATAGGGGATTCACAATTTTAATAATTTCAGTAATTTTAAGTAGACTTTATTTTGGCTTCCTTGCTGCTTGTTCCTATAGCTTTCTTTGGTAGGCTTTTTGGTAGATATGTTGTTTTAGCAAACACCCATTTTGTTGGCAAAAGTTGCCTACATCCCTGTAATTCTGTTTAGTTGAGTTTTTCTGCTTTTCTGCCTCCTGGTGACTCAATATGTGATAAGCACTGATACGCTTTCTGAACAGTACCTTTAGCTGGAAATAACAAAGGGTATAGATAAGGCAGAAAGTCTCTCTTCGTAAAGAAATTAATGTGGTAAAAATGCAAAAACAAGAAAAATGATGATAAATCAGAATAAAGCTGATGACCTTTTGGATAAACCTTAGAGAAAAAGAGATGTTAAAGGGATGTGACACAGTTTGTTCTAACAGCAAGCTTATTAACACTTCAGGCTTAAAATGCTGTTCTCTACCAACTAATAAAAAGAGTCCATCTGCTACACAACAGGTAACAAAAGCTCATAAGGAAAAATGTTTGGCAAAAGAAGAGACAAATCTGTCCTGTTAGCTGGAATTGGGTTATGGTATTGGAATTCTTCAGATCTATAGCAGCTATTTTGCATTCCATATTAAAGATTATATACATTACATACAAGTATACCAGCCCTGTTGGACTACTTGCATCCCTATTTCTTAGAGCATTTCTGAAATGTCTAATCTGATCTAAGAGTAAAGATTTTAATCCTCTGTTTCATGACACGTTTTTAATGCAAAATAATGACAACATGATAATTATAAATATATTGGAGAAGTATAGTGTCTTCCTCTCACAAAAAGTAGGAACAGCATCTCAACAAGTTACATATTGTTATTCTTCATGCCATATACTTTTAGAAAAATTCATAATCTTTTCTCACCAAAATATATTTACATTACATTCAAATCATGGTTTTGGTAAAAATCAAAACCTAGTCCTAATTATTCATACTGTTAGTAGTGTGTTCTTTATGTCTGTTAGTAGTCCTGGGTAATGGTATTGGTAGGCTGCATTTAAGGGGACAATCAAGTTACAACTTAGCTTTGCTCTTTCTTTTTTCTATTTCTTTTCTTATATAGACAGAATGAAAGGTTTGTTAAGGTAGTTGTTTATTATTATGCAATTTAAATTATGTTAAGAAGTTACACATTATCTTGCTTTCCCTCAACAGTCAGATAAAACTTTTATTTTTCTCTTGTCTGTACACGAGAGGCTATTGGCTCCTTCAGTTTTGCTGAAAGCTCTTTAACTGATAAAAGCTCAGCTGGAATTCATGGATGCCCCATGAGCCCCAGATGTCTGCTACTTGCCCTTGCAAACCATGCTGCTGCAGGTAGTGTGTTCACCTGGATTAGCGGAGTAGCAGGATTAGCCTTAATGCTAGTAGAATGTCATCAAGTCTCTATAAACAGTAATACACAGAGAACTCAAAGATAATTATAGTTATTAATATTTTTAAATGGCAATATGCATAGGTTTAGCACATGAACTAATATGAATGCTTCTTTATGGACACAGAAAAAAAAAAAACAAAATATCTTTTACAGGACAGTTAGAGAACAATTGCTTTTCTGGATCAAAGGGTCAATCCGCATAACATCAAAGAGTTAAAGCACTTATAAGAAATATCTGGGAAAGAATAGTTTTTAACATCAGAAAAATTATATATTTTCCACCAATATTACTCTAAAATGATGGTTGGCTAAATCATTATTGCTAAGGCTTTAATTTTGAAACTTAAATTAAACTAAAAATCAGTCTAAAGTAGAAATCCATAAATTAATCTGTGAAAGTTACAGAGCGCAGGAAGAGGGGCTTAGGCTGGACAGTGTTGAGTAGCCCCATTTGTAACATTGTAATCAGCTCCACTTTGAATGATGTTTTTCAAATAATTATAAATAAAACACATTTTATTTAGACATACATTTCAAAAATTCATTATTGAAATGCTTTAATTTGTGGTCTTTAAAAAAGGGAGAAAAAAGCATTGTCAGATTCCATTTCACAGTGTTTTAACTGGAAAAAAAAAACTGTCATAAAGGCTTAACTATAAAGACTTGAATGGTTATATAGCTATTTAGAATTCCCCATAGACAAAGGGCTGCACACCATTACCTGTAACTGCTTAGCTGAGGAAAAGTAACAACTTTGCATCTGAAAGAAACAGGGCTTTTGAGACCTCATGAAACAATATACATGCAATACTAGTACAAAATATGTGCCCCTTGTTTCTCACAGTTGTCACAAAACAAAGAGCAGGCTCAGTCCTTCAGTACAGTGGCAGTTGCATCAAAGATTCACAGCATGTTTGCAACAAAGAAGGAAAACAGGTAGAAATGATAATTTAAAGAAAATAGACTAACAGCAGTAAGTCTTTTCTTAAATGTATATGTCTCCATTCTTCACAAGGTAGAGCACTTCTGCTGATAAAGATGGCAAAAGAGAAGAAAAATATTAATTGAGAGTTTAAGACTAAAAACCAATATTGTGATTCACATACCTATTTTTTTGACAGTTCCTTAGCAAAGTCTCTGTTGGTCCTTGTCTTGGAACAGAAAAAGGCTGGCAAAATTTATCATATTATATGTATAACACCAGTTTCTACACCAAAGATCTATTCAACAGGGGAAACCAAAGGGAGTGCTATTTTATGACAGTTGCATAATAGATCCTTGTTTCAAATATATAAGAAGTAAATAATATTATAAAGAAGAGAGGTAAAAATGCCTGATATTAGATTCTTTTCACAGGATTTAAAAGAGCAAAGATGACTTCAGATCTCCCTATTAATGATGTTTAGGTTAAAAAGATTCGTTTGCATAATGATAACTTTGCAACTCATCAGGCTTGCTGAGGTCTCTGTGATACTATCTTTGGGTTGTAAAGCCCAAATGATCATAGTGATGTGTACTACAGCTTGACTTTATTACATTTCATCAAACTGAAATTTTTGTGCTTTTGTTTTTCCTGCATACACTGTTCCAGTTGCCATAAAGATATTTATTTAGCAATGTTTTGGAGCCAGAGAAAAGGCTTTGGTGCCCTTCCTTCTGGCACAATTCCCTAACCAGCAAGCTAGAGCCATTCAGCTCTAACTTTCTGACCTAGTGGTAAGAAATTGAAAAGGTTTTGGAAGAACCCTGTTTCAGAATTGTTACTAAGCCTTCTAGCTACAGTAGTCACATAATGAAGCTAGTTACAGGTATCTGATCAAGTCAGAGGAAGAAACTGAGTAAATTATTTTATTTCCCTGGATAAGCAGTCTCCCCGTATAACAACTGAGGAATACTATCTTCTGCTACATATTATGAATGACAAACAAGCCTATTCAACTGTTTCTGGGTTTACTTTATCTATATCAAAAGTTCACCTTAACAATTTAATGGTTCAGTTCACAGAAAATTGAGAAAACACAACAGTTCAATGTTAAGTTGCCATCCCAGAATATAGTGGCTCAGCTTTGAACTAAAATATGAATAACTTCTGTAATATTAACATCCACAATGCTTGTCACCTTTTATTTCAGCAATCTCTTTCCCATGAGTCGGAACTGTGGGTCTGCAAGTATGGAAGAACTCCTGATTATTTATAGATGCTGGAGTAAGGGTCATTCTTGCTTGAATATTGTTCTTAATGATTGGTCATGATTCAGCCTTAGACAAAATTTTCTAAATGTTATAAGCAAATAGTAAGGTGGGTTACACCATCACTGAATTATTTGTAAACAGACTTCTCAGAGCCTTAGGAAGCAGTCAGCATTTTGAAAAACTGGGAGATGCCACATCTTTGAATTGCACTGAAGCAATGCCTGAATTTTACTCCAGAACTGGACTTCTAAAGTCTGCTTTAGGATGTACGTGTGTATAGACTCTCTATGTTTGTGCCACAAGTTTGCTGGAATGTTAGTTTTGATTCACAAGTGTGGAGTTAAATTGTGAATGCAGCACTGTGCTGACAGAGCTATAAAGCTTTTGAGTCAAAACTCATCTCCAGCTTACTTGGGGCACTGGCGTCATGGTACGTATCTCAGCAAAAGTCTTTGCAGACATGCTTTATCCAGTAATAAGGTAAATTATACGCATTTTATAATTAGGCAGCAAAATTCAGGGAACAATCTTTTTTTTCTTTGAAAGAAACCTATCCAAATTTATTAAAGTCAGTTTGACTTGCAAATATCTCTGGTATAATCCCAGTCCAGCTATTCATGAGACATAGCATTTATTTCTGTACTTGTAATTCATCCATTTTTGTATTTTTAAAGCAATTGCATATTTTACCACATACATACATCAAAACAAACACTAAATTTAAACCTAGAAGAATCAAAGTTTGTTCAAATTTTGCTCACAGTACCCGACTTAAAATTTCTTTTGTCAGAATTCTTCTTCATCCTGTTAAAAGGCTCATGCAGGAGCATGACAATATAAGTACATACATTTACAATGGTTATGCCATGCATTTTTCAGCATCCTCTTGGGATAACCCTGTTATCTTGTTCTGTGTGCTAAAATCCAGTGAGAAATATTGGTGGGAAACACAAACTAACTCTTTGTGCTGATCAAAGATGACTCATATTATAAAACCCCTGTAACCAGCTCTGGTGTACCCTCCAGGTCATAACACTGCCTGGCAGGGTGAAGATTAAGCTCTGTAACAAACAACTACATACAACATAAACCTCTTTCAAGGCCTGAGAAATAGAAACTGGTTTTAAATCTTGCATGTGTGATCAGAGTACGTTTCTTGACAAAGATAACTGAAACTTAACCTTTTTTTTTCTACACTCTCTGAACAAGAATAAAATGAAATGGATCGAGAGGTTAATTATGAGTGGCTTTGTATTTCTTCCTGGCTGTAACCCTGTAAAGGCACTCTGTTAGAGTTGCAAGAATATGACACATTTAGTTTCATCACGTGGATTACTTCAAACAAACTGTTTTGAAGGAGAGGTATGTTTTTCTGTCGAATTTTGAAATGATTTATTTTTTTGGTGGCCTATAAATATTTTTCCCTTGGTCTCATCTCACACAAAGCCCCACAGGAAAATGATTAAAAATACCATTATTAACATTTAGGTTTTTTTGCTGTAGGATTTAATTTCTTTCTTGGGACAATGTTTGCTGGGTTTTGTTTGTTTGTTTTTTTCCTTTATCTGTTCCTGTTATCAGCTCAGGCAAGATTTTACTTTGCATTTCCCTCCCCTGTTCTGTGCATGTATGACTCTGGGAATGGTGTTCATGCTTCATTTTTGTGTCTCTTTAGTGCATGTGGAATAATTCCTCGATATACCATCTCAGAGATCTCTTTTCCACAGTAGTCTCTCAATTTCTCTTTCTTTTCCAACATAATCTAAGATGGGCAAGGGAAAGCTTTGATTGTAAGATGAAGTATATGAACTCCACTAGCTTGAATGGCAGTTATTCATCATATTATAGCTATTCAAAATACTCATTCAGGAAGTCCTCTTAATTGTTTGAGATTACAGTATCACAGTATCACAGTATCGTCAGGGTTGGAAGGGACCTCTGGAGATCATCTAAGTCCAACCCCCCTGCCACAGCAGGGACACCTACAGCACATTGCACAGGACGGCATCCAGGCGGGTTTTGAACGTCTCCAGTGTGGGAGACTCCACAACCTCCCTGGGCAGCCTGTTGCAGTGCTCCACCACCCTCAGAGTAAAGAAGTTCCTCCTCATGTTAAGATGGAACTTCCTGTGCTCCAGTTTGTGCCCGTTACCTCTAGTCCTATCACTGGGCACCACTGAAAAAAGGCTATTCTCGTCTACCTGGCACCCTCCCCTTAAGTACTTATAAGTATTGATAAGATCCCCCCTGAGTCTTCTTTTTTCTAGACTAAAAAGCCCCAAGTCCCTGAGCCTTTCTTCATAAGAAAGATGCTCCAGTCCTCTCATCATCTTTGTAGCTCTTTGCTGGACCCTCTCCAGCAGTTCCCTGTCCTTCTTGAACCGGGGAGCCCAGAACTGGACACAGTACTCCAGATGTGGCCTCACCAGGGCAGAGTAGAGGGGGAGGATGACCTCCCTCGACCTGCTGGCCACACTCTTCTTGATACACCCCAGGATGCCATTGGCCGCCTTGGCCACCAGGGCACATTGCTGGCTCATGGTCATCCTGTTGTCCACCAGGACTCCCAGGTCCCTTTCCACACAGCTGCTCTCCAGGAGGTCAGCCCCTAACCTGTACTGATGCATGGGGTTATTGCTCCCCAGATGCAGTACCCTACACTTGCCTTTATTGAACCTCATCAGGTTTTTTTCTGCCCAACTCTCTAGCCTGTCCAGGTCACGCTGTATGGCAGCACAGCCTTCCAGCGTGTCAGTCACCCCTCCCAGTTTTGTGTCATCAGCAAACTTGCTGATGGTACACTCTATCCCTTCATCCAGGTCATTGATGAATATATTGAACAGGACTGGACCCAGTACTGACCCCTAAAGGACCCCACTAGTTATTGGCCTCCAACTAGACTCTGCACCACTAACCACAACCCTCTGAGCTCTATCTGTCAGCCACTGTTCAATCCACCCCACTGTCCATTCATCTAACCCATACTTCCTAAGCTTGTCTGTGAGGATGATGTGGGAGACAGTGTCAAAAGCCTTGCTGAAGTCAAGGTAGACAACATCCACTGCCCTCCCTTCATCCACCCATCCAGTCACGCCATCATAGAAGGCTATCAGATTAGTCAGACATGACTTCCCTTTGGTGAATCCATGTTGACTACTTCCGATAACCTTCTTTTCCTCCAGATGTTTGGAGATGACCCCCAGAACGAGCTGTTCCATCATCTTTCCAGGGACGGAGGTGAGGCTGACCGGCCTGTAGTTTCCCGGGTCATCCTTCTTGCCCTTTTTAAAGACTGGAGTGACGTTGGCTTTCCTCCAGTCCTCAGGCACCTCCCCTGTTCTCCAGGACCTTTCAAAGATGATGGAGAGCGGCCCAGCAATGACTTCTGCTAGCTCCCTCAGCACTTGCGGGTGCATCCCATCAGGCCCCATGGACTTGTGGGTGTCCAGTTTACTTAATTGTTCTTTAACTTGTTCCTCTTCAACCAAAGGAAAGTTTTCCTTTCTCCAGACTTTCTCTGTTACTTGCAAAGTCTGGGACTCCTGAGAGCTGGCCCGAGCAGTGAAGACAGAAGCAAAGAAGGCATTCATGGGCTTCACTTCCTATATTTTGGATGCCTGTCCTCCACTTAGATTTCAGATATTTTTGTACTTAGAATTCATCCAGTAGATTGGTTCCTAGATTCTTAAACCATCTCTTTCAAGATATGCTCAAAAATCATTGCCTTTAATTTTCTTCTTCTTGCTTGTTTCTGGTTTTGACCTGTGAGGGTAATCTAGTGTCTTTGAAGTAGCAGTCCTAGTTTTGTGATGATAAAAATAAGTAATCCTAGGTGAATACCTTGTTCTTCTTTAGCCCATTCATTGAAATGACAAAATATTACTTTTTAGTTTTTTGAGGTTTTTCTGTATGGGTTGCAATTCATATGGTTCTTCATGTGTTGGTTTTCGATTTTTGTTTTTCTTTTTGTCACTTTTGTCTGGTGTGACCTTGCTATGGATTATTAATATGCCTTATATTCAGCAGTGTTCATATTTAGTTCAAGAAAGTGTCCTTCAAACCCTAGGATACCTATAAAGGTGGCACTTGCTCTGAGATTGAGTAGGCATCCTGGTCTACTTGTGCCAGAACTACCTCGCCATGGTTAAATAATATGAGATACTATCTTGTTTCACGCTGACTGGCCTCAGGAAAGTAGGTGGAAAGATGGAATTAAAAATATGGCTTGTTGTTTTTACAAGTTTTACGTTTCTGCTGTTATGTCTTTTTTAGCCTTTCAGTATTTCCTTTTTGCCTATGCCAAAATGGTGAGGGCTTTCTGCTCTGCAAGGGAAGTGAGACAAGAGCAGGGTGCAATAATAAGGCGGGGGCAAGCGATGACTGCACCAAAAAGGAGTCGGGATGTGAGACAGCAAGTCCATATTAGGATCAGGGCCAGGGCCTGATCACCTGGCAAGGCCACAGTGCAGAAGCAAATTTGGGGCGAAGCCAAGCCAGGGTCAGCACTGGGAAGGTCCAAGACAGAGCACAGGCACAGCTGCTGCACAGCTGCAATGCAGCATGGAGGGGGCCGGTGGTACCGCCACAGCTTAGCAGCACTTCCCAAGGAAGAAGGGGCAGGCCCTCACTTCTACCTTTTTTCACAGCTGCTCATCCCAGCAGAGGACCTGGCCTTGGCCTCAGCCAGCTCAAGTCTAACTTAGCCAGCGAAACTCCTAGAAGGGCGATGCACTCGCAGTTATCTAGAGGTCACGGAGTGTTGCCTCACCTGCCTGAGCCTTATGACATTTTGTGAATGGCCAGACATCATGTTTGTCTTAGCATAAATGAACTTGTAATAGCCTCCAGCTACACTTCAGCTATTCATTTATTATTTCTGCCTTTTCCACTTCTGCTTTGTTGTATGCACAAACAGGTTTGTGTAGAGTTGCTTTTTTGTTTTTTAGTTTGTTTCTTTTCTTTCAAGAATCTTCTCACATCCCTTGGGAAACCATTGCTTAATAAACACTGAGAAATTCAAAGTGTCAAGGAAAAATCCTCTTCGGTATATATTAGAAAAATAGAACAAAAACAGTGTTCAGGGTTTAAAACAGAATTTTATGACTTTCGAGAATGTCAGTTGTACATGTCAGATTGAGTTTTCTAATATTTCTTATGCCTTCTGTTTCATTAATGAATGAAGAATAATTGAACACAGTTATCAAAGCTATGAAGAAAAAATTTATAATTCCCTATCTTAATTTACTAAAAGCTTATATAGCTGCAAAGTATTATTTGTCCAACAACGGCAAAGAAATTGACTTTTTCTTCTCTTTTTTCTCCAGTAGGTTAGTTTTGAGGTTTTTCTAGGTGTTTGTCAAAATGAAAATTATGTTCTTTAACAAGAATATTAAATTTCCTTAATTTTAAAGATGTAAAATATCAAATAAAAGAGACAGTGAGTTTTAATGGGATTTGTTTCTCCTCTGGGTAATGTAACTTCTTTTATTCCTGTCAGATTTTAGGCCTAAGAGATACCTTTACAAGTCAAAAAAATGCACAAATGGGTATACTGTAGTAAAGGACGCTTGTCGTACCTGATAGAAACACTTTAAATACAGAGAGCTCTGAAGAGAAGGTTCTATTTTGTTGTGCTCTCTATATATATACACACATAATATAACATGTAATTATCAATTCTATGTGTTATTTATAATGATATATAAATATATGTAGCATATATATTGTATATTTTATACAATATGTATGTTATAAAATTAGAAAATATTTTTATTTCTTCAAATCAGTCTGTATTGAAACATATGGTGATTTATAGCTTTTGTTCTCTGCATCAATTTTAATACTATAGACCATAATATAGCACCTGTACTTCAGATTTTAGGCTGCAGTGTCATTAAACATGATGCTGGAAATCTAGCACAGTCAAGCTATTTTACTGAAAGGCACATTGTGGGAAGATCTCTGTACTTTGATACTTTATCTCTTAACTGTGTTCACTCATTGAAAATGGTGAGTTTATTTTAATTGAAAAATGGCTTTCCTCATTCTGGAACCATGAGAAGTTTTGACCTGGGTAAAGTGTGGGTGGTATCAAAACAGGAGTACTCCTTGGCTAAAATCTCTTCACCTCCTCCTATCATGAATAGACAGTATGTGTAGGGATTTCTGACAGACAGTAAATTAATAGGGTAAATAATCTACCATTACCTGATGATACAAAGAGATCTCTGGTGTTTTTCATCCTCCTGCATTTTATTTCTGTTTTTTGATCCTGCACCTGGTGTTAGTCAATAATATTTCTCCTTTGCATTTCAGTACCACATTTTATTACAGAAAAATGTGTAGCAGTGCTATCATTTCAAAATGACATCAAATCATAGTGCTCAGTGGGAGGTTTAGTGTATTTCTATGGAGCAGAACTGTTTCTGTTGTATATTTGCAATTAATGAAGAGAAACCAAAATAAAATGAGACCAGTGTGGGTAATAAAATCTCTCCAACACTAACATTGCTGTTCTGAAAGACATGTTCTGGAGGTGCTGAATTAAAAAGGAGACAATTCTGAAACTGAGGATCATTGTATAACATTGAGTGAAGGTCACAATGTTCTCCCTTTTTGTGGTCAGCGATACTTCCAAATAAAGATAATGATGTGAGCCTGTGAGAAAAAGGAGCAATACTTTTTAATCCAAAGCAGTAAGGTCAAAACTGCAGAGAAAAGGTATTCTCAAATTATGAGCTACTAGAATAATTTGCTGCTGTCTTTGATGACCCACGTTTAAGCCTTCTTGAAAAGTGTATCCCAAAACAAAGGCTCTTTCATCTTTGCATGAAGGACTGAGATAGCATATTCTCCCACCTAATGTCGGTTTTAGTTACTGGCTTGAAGCTGGGAGTCAGAGGCATGGTTTTACCACTTTCTCTCTTCTTAATAAGTAGATGCTGCCAGCATGTAAACTATTTGGGTACTATATACCTTAATGAGATGATAGCTAACACAGGACGGAATGTCTTTTCTTCCCCCTTTGCTTTTGCCTAGGTTATTGACATAGAATAAGATAATAAGCTCAGATATTTTTCTGCTCAATTTCTCAAAAACCATGGAACAAATAATCTTAACACCATCCTGCTAAATAGTGCTAATTTCTGCTCTGAAATAGCAGTCAGTTTAAATTTCTTAACATTGGATCTACAGCAAATAATGTTTTGCTTTTAAGGTTGATTTTTCTGGTTATATAAATTGTATTAACATAATTAAAGCAATATTCTAGAAATTAGCCCTAATTTAAGTAAAATTTAAGCAAAATTTAAATTGCCCCTTTTTAAGTACATTGTCTGCTGCCAAGAAATAAAACATACATTCATGGAGGCTTTATTTCAGCTTACTTTATTTGTAGTATAGGATGAAGAATAGATACATTTTAAATGCTTAGTCAGGTCTATATATAATTAAGGGTCTATTATAAATCCAGAACAACAAATAACAACAGAAAAAAAAAAAAAAACCCAGAAATTAAAAAAGAAAACATAGCTTAAAATATCAATTAAGAGAG
The DNA here is from genome assembly GCA_017639485.1 of Pluvialis apricaria. Taxonomy (NCBI): domain Eukaryota; kingdom Metazoa; phylum Chordata; class Aves; order Charadriiformes; family Charadriidae; genus Pluvialis; species Pluvialis apricaria. Next base: position 105,173,802 of record CM030009.1, read on the forward strand.
AGCTAATCCATCAGCACGCTCTCCTTACATCCCACTTGCCATTTATTTGCTGGTTAGCTAGATGAAAAACCCATGATAAATCCTTTTTTCCTGAGAGATGTAAAAGGTCATCAGATCACAGCATACCACGGACAGCAATGATTGTAGTTTTGGTACATATAAGTCCATTCAGTAGATTTACAAATTTTAGAAACTTTGGATCATCTCCAAGAAAGCTCCTGACTATAGAGAAAGCTCAGAAATATCTAAAAGCTGAAATCTAAACTCACCCAACTCTGAAACTGGACACAAAATTAGTCACTGTCCCGGGTAATAAGCTTGAGTGGAGTATCCTTGCTTGAATTAGTCTGGACCTAGGACCATGCTCACATAGTCATGCTGTTTTCAGGATCTGAATTATTATTTGAAGATTATTTTCCATGCCATGCACAGTGCTATGTAAGGTGCCTTTGGAACTGCTTTGGGTAACTACACAATACAGCATTACAAGGTGTAGATATACTGTAAGCAACCAAAGAAAAATGTCTAACCTTTGAAAGCATCCTTAATGACTTTCCAAATTAGATATTGCATAGTATTTTTTCTATTATTCTGTCCATTGAGGTTTTTATTATGTACCCCTACATGATAGTAACTCTAAATGTGCTTTTTTACCTTTTGTAATACAGGATGAGAATTAAAATCTTGAGTGCAGAGAATAGTAGATGCACATCTTACTAATAGCTATTTCTCAGAAATAAAAAAAGAGAAAAGTTAGATAAAAAGGATTATTACATTTATATTCAATCTTTTATGAGTTAACAAAATTATTTACAATTCATAGTATTTATCACATTGCTGACTTTGTACAAACTCTGTAAGAACAAAGTTGTCAATCTTGCTTACTCTGGGCTTGTCTTGAGCTGTGTTGTGGTTTGGGCTGGACTGGCCACTGAAACGAACGACAGATGCTCTCTTTTACTTCTCTCCCCTTCAGAGGAGGGAGAGCATCTCCCATCAGGGAGAAGAGGATGAGAGAGAAAAGGGACTTATGAGTTTAAAAAAACCTGAACTTCTTTAATGAAAATATTAATAAAATAGTAAAAATAAAATAATGAAATATATACAATATATGCAAAACTGTATCGAGCTGCCCGGATGACAATCATGTCACTGGCAAGCACTGGGAAAGTCCCCAGTTGGACTCAGCGATGGATGGGAACTGGATTCTGGATCTGGATTCAGGAACTCATGGATCGGGATCAAAGGCAGACAAACAGACAGAGTCCTCCTCAGACACCGGCCATTGAAGAAAGAGGGCTGACCCTTTGATCCCTCAGCTTTTATACTGAGCATGAGGCAGATGGGATGGAATGCCCTGTTGGTCAGTTTTGGGTCACATGTCCTGTCCTCCCCTCCCCACAGGTGTGATCCCTCTACGCTTTTCCACTTCTGACCCACCAATGGGGCATATAACAAAGTGAGCTGGCCTTGGTTGTTCTAGAAATAAGTATAAACAAGAGCCTCTCTGCATACCCTTCCCTGGTATAAATTATAAACAATCAGGTCTTATCGCTCTGGAAACGGACAGTGTCTGAAAGATATGCTGGTAATTTCAGAGAGTTCAGTTAGTTAGAAGAGGCTTAGCTGAAAAGTAAAATTACTGAAAATGAAATTGGTTTTGTTTTACCTCAAACTAGGACAACCTGCCTGGAGCTTGGTTTTAGCTTTTTTATCTGCAACAGCCATGGTCTACTGACTGGGTAACTATTGCCTAAATTGTTTTGCTTTCATTTTGCTTTGTAGGACTGCAGGATGTATGATTGCTATACTATTTTTTATATTCTGTAACTAACGGGTAACATTAATAGGCAGTGGAAGAATAAGTCTAACATGTGACACAAGGGAGAAAGGGTAAACACTGGGAAATGTGTATAACAATTTTAACTGCATTATTATGGAGACTTTTCCCATAATAGCATTCTGGTTTAGTTTGTTGGGTTTTTATTGTTCTTTTTCTTTATTTTTTAATCAGTGCTAAATTTAGATTGTTAATATTTTTAATAGAGTAACAATAAATTGTTGATTTTGCGCATAAAGTGTATTTCTTGGGCCCATATAAACTGCAGAAATTGCAGTGCAACCAAGGCCTGAATTAAATGCAACAGGACATCTAAATCCTTGGACATGTCCATTCACACTTATGTCTGCTGACCACTTTAATTAGTTCTTAATTTTCAATTCACTGTATCCATGATTTGCTTGGCCAATAGCTATTCAGTTTGGTGGGGATGCCTCAATGCCCCTTGGCTTCAACACTCCTAGGCTGAAAGCATATCAGCTAATACTACCATCAAGTATAACCCAATTAAAGCCATAGGTGATGTTGAACCATGTCCACATTTAGTGCTAAAAGTATCTCTTTCACATCTTACTAATTGTATACAATCATAATTTAAACACTCAGAAAAAGCAGCAGTTGGGCCTGCCAATATGAACTCATACATTCATACATATTTGGCCAAAGAACTTAAATGTTTCTCCTTTCTTATTAGACAGTTTAAAAATACCAAGTACAAGTGATTTGATATCTCATTTAGTACCCACATACAAAAGTGCTTAAATACTTTTAGAATTGTGAAATCTCAAACTCAAAAGCTATGCGATGCCAGGGTAAATATTACATGCAAAGCCTTAATTTCTGTTCTTCATAGGTTTGAGTTATTGATTAATTTAGTTATTTTTCTCACATAGATCATCAACAAGAAAACAGAAATAGACTGCTCTTTTTTCTGTGGATCCATCGTTTGAGACAAACAGACACTTTTTGACTTTCCAACTGATTTATTTGGTAGAAAGGAAATACTGTTTATTGGCTTCCTAAATTTTGAAGATGAAGGTGTAGAACGTAGCTGCTGTGTACTAAGCTCCTGGCTTTGTAAACTGGCCATATGTATTCTAGCTATACATATTTTTTTTTGGCAGTTATTGTAGGAGTCAGGATGGCAGAGTAAAAATGAATTAAAACTGCGCATATTAATAATGTTAGGTGGTTGGTTGTTTGCGTTTTTTAACAATTCTTCTTCCGTGCAGTTTTGTGAACTTCATTAATAATACCTTGCCATTTTAGATTAGAAGCTTGAAGCCTTAATTATTAATAGGGATAACATCTTGTTCAGATATGCTAAAAGCCTTGACTGAATCAGATGCATCTTCTTGCTTCTAGCTTACCATGCCACTCCTTGAGGCAGGACAAGCAAGTGTTTTCTTCTTTTCCCTTTTCTCTTTGCCATACATCACACATAAAGGCTTACCAAAGAAGTAAAAGGAAAAGACTGCCAAATGCACGTCTCGATATAAAATGTCTGGAGGATAAAATGTCTGTCTAGATTTATGGAATATAGAAGTGGATTATAAGATAATGCAAACTGAATATCCTTGAATATTAAGGCATGCAGACAAATAACAAACAGACTATTAGTCATTAATACTTTGTGACTCTGGTTAATTTAGTTTTCAGACATGAAATAGAGATATTTTTTTCTTTTTGATAAACTAAGAAAGGAAAGGCATAGAAACACGTCAGAGTTTTCCTAAGGTCTATTTTCAATGGTTTGTCTCTTTTACTGCTTTACTAAAAGTGTGATTTGTTTTTCTTACTAGAGGGATATATATTTTTTATTTTAAATACTTATTCTAGATTTATGGAACCTATTTCGATAAAAATTCCTGAATAGGAAATTGTAATATTTTTTCTGTTAGACACTTACTTTGTTATAGACCTTTATTTTGTTCTGTTGTATTTTACAGGTACTTGATACTTAAAATATTTAATATTTGCTTTTTTCCTTGTGTCATGTCAAAAGTACGTTCTTGTGACCAAAAATTTGTGGAATTAATATATTCTGTTTCCACAAATATCTTTTTTTCATTTGTTTCATGTGATTAAAGAACACGTCTACTTGATCTATCTTCACATTTTTTTCCAATCATTAGAAGTTACCACTTTCACAGTGAAATACTGCTAACATCATGACAGCAGATGTAAAGTACATTTATTTGGAAATCAAAGGCTTGAGTGTAGCTCATGAAAAAAAAATCCAGGTTTGTTTAAAACAACATACTTGCTTTCTAGTAACCACTGCAGCACAGTGAGAGTGGCAGAACTTTCCTTAAGACTTGTGGAAAATACTTCTATAAGTAGATCATAACTGGATCACTAATGTTGCCCATAATTTTTGATTTCTTTTAAAATTCGACTCGTAACTTGTTCAGCAAATACACTCAATAGGCTCAGAGACAAGTAGACTGAAAAACAGCTTCAGGCTTTTCAGTGGTGGTGCCTAGAAGCTAATTTTTGAACAGGAATTATACAGTTGGTGGCTGTGACACTCTGAAGAAACAAAAGGCATGCTATATTCTTGCTCTGCATAGGACATTTTTTTGTTAGCCTTTGTATACTACTTTAATACTACCACCTGAATATAAAAGTCCTGTGCACCATGAGACACTCCTTCCTTGCCTACCTGGGGGGAGGAAATGAGAATCGGAAAACAGCTTTTAAACAGTTTTCAAAAACCAACAATCAAAGAGACATTTTTTGCTCTTTATGTTCCCATTTCCTGCTTCCATGGGTGTATATATTTAAGTGCTCATGGGCTGAAGAGCCTGAATCTGTGCTGTTGCAGAAATTCTCATGTAGTACCTTAAAACCTGTTTCCAGTACTGCCAAAAGCAAATGGTATTATGCCAGGGTTCAGTGTGGATGGCAATCAACCAGCTGGACCACCCTTTGTTTCCCTTTCTGTGATTTTGGATAAATCACATCAACACTCCTTTATTTCAGAAGTTTCCAAAAGGGCTAATGCGCAAGGTATTCAAATATTTGTATGCAGCTGCATTTTTGCATTCATAAAACTCTGAAATACTCAAACAACTTAAAAAAACAAAACCAAACTTTAATTCTAAGATTCCATTTTTGATGTCTAGATTTGGAAAAGAGAGTGATTTTACATGAGAATTACCAATATAAATACATGTTTATATGGTAATGAATAATACATTGGTGTTTGCCTAGCCGTCAGGGCAAGTCACTGTAATAAAAATGGCTACTTACTAACAACAAGAATTTTTCAACCACTTCAGGTACCAATTTAATCTTGATAATAAATGCGTCCCTCTAACCAATGTTTTTTATGTTATGTGATAAAAGCTGGAAAGAACATTTAGAGGGATTAGTGAACGCTGACAGGAGGAGGGAACGGTTCGTTTAAGTACTTAATACTCAGAATGAGAACATGTATAAATTTGTACAGAAGCCAAAACCCCATCTAGCTAGAGTGCCTAACTGGTTTGTTTGTTGGGGTTTTTTTTCCCTTTAAACATTGAAAAGCGGCTCTGGCTTGACCCTAGTTCATTTCAGGTATGGACATGTTCAGTTAGGAATATGATTACCCTAAGTCTTTTTATAGAGAAGGAGAAAACGTTACCTCTAAAGAGCATTCATAAGGTTGGTGGCACTTCCTAAGAAGTCTTTAATTTAAATACCTGAAGTTAGATCCAGGCCAAAGGGGTCTGTGCAAGTTCACCTGATATATATATATATCTGTATAAAACAGAAGCAGAATCCTAGAGAAAAACCATTCTAGTTCTGGACCATCATTCCTCTATATATGCATTTTCTTAAATAAGCTTTCCCCGAGGCGCCCCCACCGTGGCTGCGGGGCTCAGCCCTGCCCTGTGGGGGGTCAGTCAGAGCTGGCTGGAACTGGCTGGAACCGGCTGGAACCGGCTGTGTCCAGCCCCGGGCAGCCCTGGCCTCTCCTCACAGAGGCCGCCATGCAGCCCCCGCTGCCAGCGCCTGGGCAGGGCAACCTGATACAATTCGTAACTCACACAGAAGAGACAACCGTGACGTTTTTTGTTTATTTATTCATGCTGTGTTTCATTTTTCATTTTACCCTGACTGCCATATGTACTAATTTTGTGTGGTAAAAACTTACTTTTTTTTTTTTAATTGTGTGCTGAGCAGGAGAGCTTTCCCTTTGACTGATATACCCCTAAGAGGACAAATGCAACCAGGATAAAATTTGGGGTTTCATATTGAGTGGAGAACTATGGGGGGTCCTGTGCACGTTGAGGCAAAATACAGGACCTAGCCGTTTTACTGCAGGAAAGAGGCGGAGGACACTTCCTTCCCAGGGACCCTTGTAGACTGCTGGATGTAGTCCGAGGGCAGGCTGGAGGTGATGTGAACTGCTCCTGTTCCATTTCTGCTGCTGGTCCTCTGCTGTTCACCCAACACGCCAGGGTTTCTAGGCATCAGAGCCCATGGGATATATAACAAAGGACAAACCTTCATTTTTCTGCATGAAGAAAAAAAAACCAAACCAAACAAAAAAAACCCTACCGTTGGGAAAAGTTAGGAAGAGTATTGCAATCAGTTATGGTTACTTGGTCCTCTAACTAGGTTAAATAAACTTAGGAATTATTTTCTGCTTTCACCTGTTGGCAGGAGCCCATAAAGACCACACAGAGCAATCATGGGGTGACCTGTTAAGTCCATTTTCTTTCCATTAAGCCATCTGAATCATTTCAGAAGCATTAGCCACTCTGCTACTGGTGGCTACTGCCACTATTGCTGCCACTGGTGTGGCAACACCAGCCACAAACACTGCTGACAGTGCTGGTTTCTGCCCACCTGCCCTGCCTTCCTCCTTCCCAGCTATATGACAATGTGGAAAAAGATATAAATCCCAGTTACAGTGGGTCCTTCTATTCCAAAGACAATTACGATAGTGAATATTTCCAGAAGAATACAATTCATCTTTTATACAAGGTGAGTAAAGACATGTAGGACATAAAATCTGCCTTTAATTATTGACAGTGCTTCTTTGCTCTCTCTGGTAAGTAATGGCATTTCAGTTTAAAGAAGCTGAAATGCATTGTCATAGAGATCTAGAATGTTGCAGTATGTTGCTTCATATGGCTCAGTCCAATTAGTGCACAGATTATTTCACCTGTTTGACATTTTTATATATACACTTGTCAAATAACATAGCCCTATGTCAAATGTTTTTGTTTATTAGTGTGGGGGCCACTGTCCTACAAATCCTAACAGTAATAAAATATGATTGCTACAATCACAACCTAACTAGATCTTCCTTGTTCCTTTTGTCAAGGCAGTGGAATTGGCTTTTCACATCAGTAGTCCACATTCGATTCATATTTCTATTTAACAGCTGGAGGCTGTCATGGGTGAAATGAGACTTGTCAGCCTCAGAAAGAGGAGCAAGCATTCATCTCTAAACTGATCTCAAAATGAAATTCTCATTTTTAAGAAACTCTGGGAGTGGCAATAAGATTACAGAATATCTGTTTCAAGTTATCTGGGGAAAAGCATAATGACTTTTGAGAACATTTTCGCGTTGAGCTAGCTTCAAAAGGCCCATGCACAGTATTTGATCATTTCTGTGAATTAATTACCATGAGCTCCATTTTACACAGTTGTAAAGCTGAACAGCTCTGATATTATCTAGAAATGGGACACTGATAAAATGTACCCTGGACTGGTTTAAAAAGACAAGGGAGATTCTTCCATCAGGTTGGAAGACTTCAGAGAATCTAAGACAGTTAGATTCTTAAGAAGGACTATTCAGAATTTATCAAAAGTTAGCCAAATTCCTGTTTGGATTACTAATATCATCATATTACATGTAAAGACAGAATATATTAATTGATCCATAAACAAATGTATTCTACCTGTGATTAAAAAAAAACCCAGACAACCACCCAACAGAGCAGATCATCTGAGCAGTATACCTTCACTCATGGGTGAGAACAGCTATATCTTTCAATTCAGGAAACATACTTTTATCAATAAAATCTCTGTTTTATGTAGTGGTAGAGTTTTTCAACTCTGTAAGCAGCTGTAAGGAAGGCGTGGTAATTTTTGAAAGGTGATTAATGGGCAAAACCTCAAAAAGGAAGTCTTTGTTTTTCTTCTCTTTTTGTATCAGGGCCAAAAACATTGCTTATTCAAAGCTTGTGTCGGTTTACTTACACTGTGAAGACTGGAATATATTTGAGGAGCCAATATAACCTCTTTGCCCCTTTCCCTCAAGAATTAACACATTGACATGAATAAGTCACTGACTCTGTGTAAGAAAGAGGGAAAGGAATTATGAATTATCAGTTTGGCATTTCACCTGAATAAACAGACCTGCCAGAATGATTGAGGTTACATATTCAAGAGAGAAGTGTGGATCTGACACATAGATGCCATAGAAAATTGTGATAAATTACTTAGGGTTTTTTTTTATTATTATTGTCATAGTGAGAAGAGTAGGAGGGAACATGTTGCAGCTGACATCCACCCTGCTAATCTCACTGAAAGGGAGAAAAGAGCAAAACTGAAGTAATGTTTTAAATGTTTGTGCTGTATATTTTAAAGATATCCAGAGTATACATGTATACGTATATGTGTATTGTATACAGCTGCACATCATCATGTACAAAAGAAAAGCATTTATTTTGACTTTTTTTACTTAATTTCTATAACTTGAAACTGAGCCTTTACAGAATTAGCAAAAATGTTGGAGCATGCATTTTTATTTGGAGAAATGTTCTGCTCTGAGATTGTTCACTTATCATGATATAGTGGTTTTCTCTTTTGAATACTGTCCCTAATTACAGCAGTTATAGATAGACAATTTAGGGCACAAGACATTTTAATTTTATTTCACGTATGGTCTGAGCTACTCTGTGTAAAAAAATCAGGACAGATTATGTACTGCTGCTGTTCTAGTTCTTGCACTTTGGTTTGAAAAGCAGAATTCTGTCTTTTGAAGTAGTGTCATATAATATGCACTCTGCAGATTTATGGTGTTTAAATGTCAATTTAGGTCATGTTAATAGCTTCTGGACACTCTCAAGTGAGGAATACGAACAATTATGTTTATTTTTTTCAACCAAGTCTGGAAAAATTGTTAAAAGCATACGTTTAAGAGAAAAAATGGTGCTGAGTTTTCTGGTATGGTCTTTCTTATACAAAATTCCATATATTTCCTGATGCTTACAGACAATGTCACAATCATTTTTGCTGAGTAGGAGCCTGAGAAGTGCATACAGGAACATAACTACTATAAAAAATATATATGTCATAAATCCTACCTCTGGAGTTAGGCATTTTATGCCAAGTTGTCCAAAAATGCTTCATTGTACTAAAGATTCACAATTCTGAAATCCCTCCTGGAATGGGATGCTTAAAAGGGAGTGGAGATCGCTACTCTCTCTTAATAGATGTGGACAGATCAGCAAAAGGAATAGTCTCTCTTCTGAACAGATGTACTTTGCACAAAGTAATGCAAAAAAAGAAAAAAACCCCAAACAAGTGCTGCCTGAGTTTTAGGTGCTCACAGAAGTAAATGGCCATGATCTACTTTTGGATCTATCCTTGTAAATGCTACTTTAAACGTGAAGCTCTTTGTGGATTTAGAAGATAAAATCACCACTGGAGGAGCTATCTACTAGTTATGTATTAAATATTAAATTGTGAGTTCTTGGGTACTGTAATTCTTATGCAGCCTCTGGTGTATCCACAGACAGATTGCTTATAGATTTAACTTATAGAACTTCAAGTGCAATAATGCAAAGTCTAGTTGGAATATACTTGCTTTACCCTTGGAAGGATTGCGCATCCCCTACAATCATTGTAGCTAGACATTTGGTATATATTCTAGCCAGTTAAATATAGTTCTTAGAATGTCAGCACAGCACTTCAATCACAAGCACTACCATGTAGTGTAGATTTAGCCCTAGAAACTTAATTTATGTATATACATGTAATTATTTATTTTATAACTGAATAAAATATGTCTTTTATTGAAAAAATACCGCTAAAACTATTTAACTGAAGTACTAAGCACAGAGATCAGATCTTTAAAATTAACAGCTTTGTTCTGTTGAAATTTATGTCTTTGGAATGTCTCATCTCTCTCTTTTCCACTTGAACCAGCAGATAAACACTTCTTAATAGATTCAGTCTTTATGATTATAATAAGATTATTATTTTGTCTGAGGCACGTAGAGCAAACGACAAATCTTATATTCACTCAGTTTCCTCCATGAACATAATCAGTGGAAAGACTGAAATGTTAGTGATCCTGCTGTTTAAGATACAGACTAGAATTTGGTTCTACTGTCACTGTTAGCATGTTTGCCCTCACGTTACTTGTGTGTCACGGTGATCATACCTACTAAACCTGGGCATTATACAGAAAACTAAAGAGGTTAACTTGAATTAACTGAGCAACACAAGGTATTTGAACTCTTTTTTTTTTTTTTTTGAGACTGTTTTTAACCTCTAAAGGTTTTTTGCACCTCTAAAGAAAATCATTCTCAGCTGGTGCGTTTCTTATTTTGTGAGAAATTCAGTCGTATTGGTGATACGTTAAAGGTATTCTGAGCTCATCTGCTCTAGCTGTGAGAGAGAAAGACAATAGAATACTTAGTCCTGTGAAGAGGACCATTAAGAGATGTTGCTTCTTGGCAAGTACACAACTGCAGCTATTAAGTAGAGGAAAGTAGGAAGAATGTGAAGACCCCTCACAATGTAACTGGTTCCAGCTTCAGAGAGCAGCTCAAAGGGAGACTTCAGGAATAGTGCTGGTCACAATCTTCCATGTTCTACCTACGTTTCACTTAAGATGTGGTCCTAAGTGGTGTGCTCAAAGTCACAAGAAAAGTCAGAAGAAGGCCAGAGAACTTCATTTTTATGTGTCAGTTTCTCTTACTTTCTATATACACAGCTCCACCCTGGCAGACTGTCCCATAGTTAGCAGTTATTTTCTAATTTTAACCTTTTTCTTAAAGTCAAAGCCTATCTGATTAAATTCTGCAAACCTTGGACAGTGGACCAACACATATAAATTCAATGCAAAATCCTAAATGTTACATCGAAAAATGAGATTATCAATGCAGTATGCCCATGGCTAGCTGTTTTGTTGCCTCTTCAGATTTGTTACACAATGCTAAACATTTTACTCTGAAAAGCCAATATAAAATTTAATATCAGTTACCAGACTTAAAAAAAGCAGGTAATACATTGATTGAAAAACCTATATTAAAAAAATAATTAAGGAAATTAAAATTTTATTTAAACACGGTCATTTTAACCCTTATGGTATAAAAAACTAAAATTTATAGTCACCTTCAGGATTATTGCAGAACTGGCAGTGCTCAGTAAGATGCTAGATATCTCTTTTTAAAGGAAATGAAAAAGATTGCCTTGTGAATCAATAAAATATGTTATAAAGTGGCAGTATGTTTAGAAGTAAATAGCATTGTAGGGTGAGTTTATAACCTGACACTTGTGAAAAATGGAATTCCAAACTTCTAAGCCACTGAGACAAAACAACATGTTGGGTTTATTTCTTTTGAAAAGAATGCTTCTGGATATCCCATAAAATTGCTCTTTACTACTGACTCTTCATCAGCTCTGTCATTTCAAAGTAAATTTACTACATTTCTGAATGAAGTGGTACTGGAGAAAGCAACAATTCTGTTTACTCTGAGCTATGTGTTTAAGCCTTACACGTAGCTTATTGTGTGATCTGCAAAGGACACATGTGTAATGGTAATTTCATTTTCATATCAAGTTTTTGCTTTCCCTTCCTGGCACGTGGTGTGAAAAATAAATGGTAATGTATTTATTTTTTATTTTTTATTTTTTTTAATCATTTGCCTATCAGATAAAATCCTGCACCCCCTATTATTACTGATATTTTATCTGTTGACTTCACCGAGGTCGTGGTTTTCCATTTCCTTGTACTTGAATAATATATAATACTAAGAGAGTAAAATACTTTCTTATGACTGGAGAGAAATGTTTTGCAGTCAAAGTTTGGTCTTAGCAATTGGTGCAAATCACCCGCAGCGAATTATGAAATAACACTGGAATCCAAAGTATAGTGTGAATACTAATGACTAAGAGAGCAAGGAGCTTATAATACTTTTATATTAATGTCTTTAATGTTAAAAGAACTTAATAGGTTTGATGACTGTAGGTGAACACTAAATAGTTTTACTGTAAGTAAGCCACAAAGACAGCACAATATAGTTGTTATGTAGTGATGTGGGACAGTTTCTCCTCTGTCTTCACCTCATGACGTTGAGTAATATAAAGACATGACATAGGTCATTATTTACATATCAGGATTAACAAAGGGACAATATTTTTAAATTCATATCTTCCATAAATCATAACTTAAAATGAAATGACAAAAATTGGTTTGTACATTTTCAGGCATGGATAGCTTCAGTTCAGGTGAATCTTAATGAGTGGCAGATTTTGCACACCTTGGTAACACCTTGGTTTATGGTGTTAACTCCTTAACTGTAAGGAAGCATAATGCAAACTTATAATTTCCATCTGGTGGAACTGTATTGAATCATTGGTGAGTGAACTGCCCTCACTGGAAAATTTCAGCTTTTTAGAGCCACCAGAGTTTTCTTGCACTTAAGTTAATGGTACTTGTTGCAAATAGTAACTTGTGTGTGGACCATCAGTTGAAGGAAATCAGATACATGCTTTCAGTATGGTCAGCCTGATTTTTGCCAGCTCAGTTGTCTGTTCCTGGGATCTGATGAATTCAATACCTCTGAAAATCTGCTGTTTGCAATTATCAAAGGAGTCTTTGTCTTTCATGATGCAGCTTTATCTTTAGTGAGCCAAGCAGTATCTCAGCAGGTTTGCATAACTGTCTGTGCATTGTGGAAGACCTCACCCAGTGCCCCCTCCAAAGTATGTATGGTGATTATATGATTCTGAATTGTAATTTTTGTGTGACTTGTAGGAATTTCCCAACAGATAATGGGGGAAATAAATAGAATCTATTCCGGTTCCCAATATATTCTATTTCTTAGGGAAAACAGATTTAAACTTACTGCTAAAAGTAAAATTGATCTTTTCACCTCTACCTTTTAAGTAGTATTTTAATCAGGCTAAAATCCAAATGTTTAATTTCATTAAAAAGTTAAATATTTGACAATTTCTCCCCACAGTTCCCAAATGTGGAATTTCTTAGCTATGTGAAAATATATTTATTTAAATTATTGTATTGATCTAGAGGTAAATATAAAAACAAATGTTGTTGTGAGTGAGCAGGCTTTTCACGACTTCAAGAAAAGCTGGACTAATAAGCTCCCAGACTGACAGAGCTGTGCATCTGCTGAGCCTTAAGTTGCTTCATTAAGCTGCAATAAATCTTATATTCAGCTGCTGAAAACAGAGGTGGATGCAAAAGAGAGCTGGTCAAATTCCCTTGGGAAACCCAAACAGAACAAAACAAAGTGAGAAAAAACTTTTTTTTTCTTTTTTTTTTAACTGCTGATTTATTCTCTAAGAATGGATAAATCCGCTATTGGATTTACGTAAGGGCAATCTATTCTCAGGCCTTGTCATCACTAAGGAATAACAAGGATAAGTGGGACATACCAGCTATTTTCGTTATATCAAGTGTAAGACTACTGATAGAAATCCCCAGGTTCTGGAGAAAGGAGTGTCATAAATATATCGGTAAACTGCAGAGATAATGTGTTTTAACCAAGTGTTGACAGTTGCAGTCCAGTGGGATGATGATTTCCAAATGTGGGAAGGTGCTAGAGCTTATTAAAAAAAAACTAAAGGAATTATCTTTAGCATGTGAAAATTATAGGTTTTTATATTTTCTGTTGCAGAAATGAATATTTTTTTTAATTTACTTTTAAAGCAAGAGGGATAGTTAAACTTTCCTTACAAATTTTCAAAGCTAAAGTACTCTTATAGTGAGAAACACTGGGGAACTTCATTTTTAAATTAAATCTAACAGCTGTTTATCGCTCGCTGAACAACACTTTGGAAAATTTGTTAATCATTTTGAAGAAAAACAATGCCATCTGTAAGAGTGTTCTAGGCCTAGGTTCACCTGGGCAGGTTTTGGATAACAGTTACTCCTTGTATAACTGCCCAGAATGGCCTTATGTGGTTATGTCATCTGCTGTCAACATGACCATGTTTTCCTTTTCAATAGTATTTAAACATTATAGTCAATTCACAGGTAAATTAAGGAAAAAAGAGTTTGAACTAGTTCCTTGAAAGTAGTTATGTTGTTGAACTTCAAAACTTTCATTACCTGTCCTTCCTTGTTTATCTCTTTCTTCTTTTCTGTCTTTCTGGGTTTCAGTAATTTATCACTTCTTCATTAGAATAAGTTTGACGCAAGTTTATTTCTGTTGTCTTTAACAGATGAGTGTTATTCTGTTTCTACTGTAGGAGTTATTTAAAGCCTATGGACCATCAGCTCATGTTGCTAACAGTAGTTGCCCTGCGTTCTAAAAGCCTGGATGAAACTGGGAAAAAATATTATATAGTGCTCTTTACATTTCTTTATCCAGTGGAAATATATATTTTGTGTCATGGTATTTTGGCTGCAGCTACAATTTCTACTCAAATCTGTATTTGCTAGCATGTCTGTGATCTTATTTAATTATAAGGCAATATCTGTTACTAAGCATATACTTTCGTATACCTGTACAAGTAATGCCCTTGTATCTCATTATCAAGGTTCCAACTTAATACTTTTCATTTACCATAGAATCATAGAATGGTTTAGTTTGGAAGGGACTTTCAAGATCATCTAGTTCCAACCCCCCTGCCACGGGCAGGGACACCTCCCACTAGACCAGGTTGCTCAAAGCCCCATCCAACCTGGCCTTGAGTACTTCTGGGGATGGGTCCTCCACAGCTTCTCTGGGCAACCTGTGCCAGTGCATCACCACCCTCGTAATGAAAAATTTCTTCCTGATACCTCATCTGAATCTCCTTTCTTCCAGTTTGAAGCCATTGCTCCTCGTTCTATGTATGTTTTTCTGCAAAAGAGATATCAGGAAAAAAAGGATTTAAATCCAATTTATGTCCTCTAATTTGGTGAAGAGCTCAAGAGACAAAACAAGCTATCACTTTTTTTAATATAGTGAAAATTATGTAGACAAAAATTATTAACATAACTGAATGTGATTTTTTATGCATATTTTCATGTAAAAGAAACTGGGTTTCCCTTTTCTGACCGTGTCATAGTTTTAAAATAAAATCTAATACAGGTGATTTGGTGTATGCAAAGACACTGTTTATAAGCAAGCTTAATCATGACCCTAACTTACTGACCTATTATTTGCAGTCAGAGACTATCTTGAAATTGCTAAAGTGTGTGTGCTGCTAAAAAGTGCAACACATGAGAAATCTCCTAATAAAGGTCTTTGCAAACAAAAAAAGACCTCCTGCCATATATGCAGCCTGGCCTTTAAAATTATTCTCAAATTCATTCTTTTATTTGGATCTGGATAAGTCAAAAACTTTGAAAGCTTGAAATGATACTCAGGATGGAGGTAACTGACATTTTAGAGTAAATGCAGCAAAACTTATGGTGGAAAATTTCATTCAATCAATTCTGCCTGTGAATGTACTTGTGGATTGAAGCCTTTGTGCTCTAAAATCTTTCTTTTCATCCATTAATTCCAACTTTATGAGTTCAAAACAATCCCAGTATATTCAGTTCTTTGTACAACGATAATCTTTTATACCATTTCTCCATATATTTTCATGTCAAGACATTAAGTATATACATCTTTTTTTTCTTTTCCAGTGACCACATTATTCATCGCTAAATGAAACAAGTAATTTCTAGTACACTTGATATAGAATAATTGAAATGTTTTGGATTTGCTTTTGAAGTATAATTATTTAATGACCAATATTATGTATAGAACTGTTAGGGGTTTTTTTTAATATGAATCAACCTTTTCAAAAATTAGAATGTAAATAAATGTAAATCTAAGAGCTTAACAAATAATTAAGATATGGGTTTAATACATTAATTAGTGCATCTAATATCTTGTTTCATTGACACAGTGCAATTGCTCTTATGTGTGACTTCTTGGCTGGAAAGAGGTTGATATTTGCATATGTCAGCTTTTATTTTCATCATAATAGAGAGATAAAGTATTCATTGATTTTAAAGTCTTGGTCAGTTTACAAACTTGTCAGTCTGCCATTTCTTGTAATATCTTTCCACAGTGAATTTTAGGGTCTTGTCTTTTCACTAGCCTCCACGCAGTATTTGAAAAGGCCTTCTTGTAGGTGATTCTTGCAATTTGTGGCTTAATTTGAAATTTATTCAAAACAAATTATTGAAGGAATGGGTTCCTGGGTTTATGTTTTGGTTTTTGTTGTGGTTTTTTTTTTAAATCCAGAACCTTTCTATAAGTTAGTGATGTCATTAGGAGAATGAATAAATGTCCAAACAGACTGTCAAAACTTGCTAAGTTTAAAACTGTAGATGTTGCAGCCTGAAGCATGAACATGAAATATTTGTTACTAACCTAATGGCTACTGAAGAAAGATATGCAGTATAATCCATCTATACGTAATATTTTGCTCTGAGGTCCAGCATTTCAAAGCATTTCATCGCGTGCTTTACATGAGCGTGAGTAGATCATTAATGTGTATTCAGATTCCAAACAGATCTAGAGCAGGGAAGCTTGCCTGGAGGAGAACTGATATTATAACAAGGGAAATCTCATGTTACTTGTCTTGCTGCATGAAACATATGTTGCACCATCCATTCTTCCTGCCTAATATTGCTCCTTGATTAAAGTTAAACACTTCCCAAATGCTGAGCTAAATTAGGATGTTAGTGCTAATTGTTTATTATGATGATTACAACTTTTTAAACTCTGATTTCTATTTACAGTTACTGCCAGTCTTTCTTCTGTACTATTGTGTTAGAATCAGAACATGGGAAACATCTTAAAGGAGTTCTGTTCTTACTATATTATATACCAAGTAAAACAATAATGATGAACTCCGAAGTTGTAGAAACTCTAGTTCACATGATCCCAGCTGAGAAAATGGAAGAAATCACATTGGTTCATTCTCAGTCAGTAAAGAAAGAATACATTTTTTTATCAAATCAAAATGCAAGTCACTGGTCTTAACCATAGAGGTTGTATATAGACTGAAAAGCTGTCCATCAAGTTAATGAACTCACAGCTTCTCTTCAACGACTTCTGCAGAAAAGCCTAAGAATATGTGAGTTTTGCAGTATATAATAGCATGGCACGTTGAGAAGTTCCAGTTAAGTTGTGTCCATTGAGAACACTCTGTCTCTATCCTACAGACGTCTGGTAGTTGAAGCATCTTTGATGTTCTCAAACCCTCTGTTAAAAAAAGAGAAAGGCAGACAGTCTGTTAAACTCCACAGTAACTGATATTAAAAAAAAACCCAAACACCAAAACCCGACTAGAATCTTTCCTCACCCTGTGACTTCAAGATTTGTGACTTCAAATACTTTTTCTAATGTTTGTCTCATGGAACACACACTATTTTCTCTAGCTGAGGGTTCTTTGAAGAGCTATGTGCAAGTGGTATATAATGTGAAGAATTATCTATGTAAAGCAATATCTTACTTTGGTATTTGCCAGGATTATATGCTCTCAAACTTCTTTTTACAACAGAGTGTGTGTACTGGGAATGTACAGAGAATATATTGAGAGGGGCTGGTATTATTTAGTCTGGTCCTAAATTTATTTGTCATAAATACAAGTTTATAAATGTTTAGTTTATATTCACAATACAGAGGAACATTGTTAGTGCTTTAAGATAAATTCTACTAATTAGTGCATAGCTGTGTCAAAGTTTGTGCATAATTGATATTTATTTCTCAGATTTGCAAGCTTTAAATAGGAAAAGTACCTTCCATATTCCTTAGTATCATCCTTGTTTTGAAATTTATAAAATTTTAAAATGAAAATTGAGGTGATCGTTAAAATACAGATAGTCTGTGAATAAGCTTTGAAAGTAAAAAGAAGCAATTTAAGTTTCATATAATAAAGAAGAAAAAATCAGAAGAAAGATGCAGAAAACATGAAACACTAACACCCTAGGTAAATGAAACTTTATACAATATCATTTTGAAAAAGTACAAACAGGTAAGACATGGGTCTTTCAAGGGCATACAAAATCTTTTTCTTTAAAGGTAAACCAGTGAAAGATTGGGCATGTGACTGGATGAATAGTAGATGACATGTCTAAGAGATGCTTTCAGAAAGAGACTGCAAGGTTTAAACATATTCTGGAAGTGAGGTACTCAAATCAAAGATGATGATTTCTCCTCCCGCGTTATGGATCTCAGTAGCAGTGGATCATACTTCATAGTGGTGGATGAAGGGGAAATCTGACCGGATTGAAACAGAGGAAGATAAAGGTCTCTGACAGGGATTCACTTGGGCATCTTTTAATCTATTTTCAGTCTGAATGATAACAAATGTTGGAGCTAAAAAAAACCAACCTTAAAATCTTAAAAAATAATTTTTAGGTAAATTCCAAAGTACTGGAAGGTAAAGGTTTTAAGCATACTAACGTGTAAAAGTATATACTTACATTTATAAATGCACTGAATTCCCTGGTGTCCCTGAACGACTAAAGGTAACAAATGGTTTCACTAATTTGAGAAAATTGTTCCTTTTTTTCCCATCTGGAAAGATAAAATCAGACAGGCTTGTTTTACAGGGAATTGGATTTATTTTGTTATGACAGCATGTCGTGCAACCACCATCTGTTAAAAAACACTTGACAGTTCATTGGGGAAAGTAGAAGCTAAAACCTGGGCCATGTTTAACAAGGCCTGTAGACATCCAGGAAGATGTGCTGAGTTCCAGACATATGATACCTGCTCTGTTTCAAGAGACAGTATTTCTCTGGGTAAACGATAGCCTGAATCACCCTTTCACTGATATTGGTGTGAGAATGTGTTGACAGAGGAAGGTAGTGGCTGAGAAGAAAATTTTGCAGGGGTCATCATCCATCTGGGGAGATCACTTCTGTGCTATGAGTAAGGTCTCAGTTAACTTTTACTGGTGTCCCAAACAAAACACTTACGCATTTTGTATGTCTGTCTGTAAACGGAGGTAGCTTCACTGCAATGTGTTTGTACTTAAAACATGATAGCAAAGGCAGTGTTCTCCACCTTGTATTACAGTCGTTACCATAAGTTTCAAGTTTAGTAAACTTGATATGTCAACTAACCATATCAGTCATATCGCTTATTTTTGTGTTTTGGTGATTCAGTAGTCAAAATATAACTTCACTTCCACTAACATATCTATACTTCTTTGCTAAAAGTCGTAAATATTTGATTTTTTTTCCTGAAAAAATGGAAGAAATGTTAGTAGGAAGATTATTTATTTTAAGGAACATCAGTGTACAAGCAGGCTGCTCTTCTAGCAAGATCAGTTTTGGACTGTAACAGCATTTCAATGCTGACACTTCCCAAGAAACTACAAAATTAAATTCTTAGAATAAAGTACATGTTTACTAGCTAGTATAGACTTGTTCTGAAAGCCTTTATTCACACACACACAGAGAAATGTTTATCAATCTAAGTAATACTAGTGAAATTAGCAGGATTGGGCTCTTGGTCCGAGGCATTTTCAAGATGGTGAATTCCAGATGATATACTTCAGTTCAGCTGAACTGGATTTTTACTCATTGAAGAGTTTTTTTATTTATCAGGAAATAAATTTTTAAGTAAAACATAATATTTTTAATTGTGCCTGCAAAAACATTTCTGAGATTATTATAATCTTTCTTCACCTAGTTTAAAGAAAGGTTTTTGGGACAAACAGTGTACAATACAGTAAATAGT
Source organism: Pluvialis apricaria (assembly GCA_017639485.1). Taxonomy (NCBI): domain Eukaryota; kingdom Metazoa; phylum Chordata; class Aves; order Charadriiformes; family Charadriidae; genus Pluvialis; species Pluvialis apricaria. Next base: position 105,193,521 of record CM030009.1, read on the forward strand.
GTTAAAATGATGTGGAGAAAGAGGTGATTCCTTTCCTTTCTGATATATTTAAAATATTCTATATACCAAAATAAAAAGAATGTAGACAAATGTTGAAATATACTGTAATTGTTGCAGTTTCACTACTTCAAGAAGAATCTATACTCAGCTCAAGCATTTTGGTATTTACAAATGCTTTGTCTTAGTTATATTTTTTTTTGTAGTGTTGTAATGTAGTGTTTTATTTCTTTAAATCTACTCTTGTAAAACTTAGGACTTCTATATAAATTAATTGTCCCTGATGCTGCCAAAATAGACAAAGATTAATAGCTCTTACCATCTGATGGTATGTATGCTGCTTGTCACCACTCTTTTTGCCACTGTATTCAATTTGAAAGCATATCACTGTGTGGGAAAACCAGCCACTTTTTACATTTAATCTCTCATCACCTTTCAGCTGTAATGCTGTCATCTGTAATCCATTCAGGTTTGTGTAATTTATTTTGTGCAGCTAAAATATTCCAACTACCTTTTTTTTTTTATTCAGGAAGAATGTTCTGCTCTGTCCTTAACAGTTTCCCAAAAATCTTTTAAGATGAAAAATGTGATCCACAAATTTCTACTAGTTCTATTCTTCTGTGAAGGAAACAGGGAGACAGGAGGCATGTAACTGCATGGACACACGTGCATATGTGCAGGATAGAAAGCACGTGTGTATTCAGGTTTTCTGTATATTCACAGTGTTGTGCCTTATTACTTTATGTCTTTTCTTTATGATTAATTACTTTTAATTCCGCATTTCCTTAAATACCTTTTTACAAATGAAGAAGAAAAGAAGTGAAAATTGAGTATTCAAATTGTTTTGAGTTTTTAAAGGACTATAAGGTTATATATTTATATACCTAATATTATTTAAATATCTGACAGGCTGGAGGGAGAAAGAATGGAGGACAAAAGGAATGGAACAGTGTAGGATATCTTCTCTTCCTACTCCTACCTGAAAGCACAAAATAGAGATTTTGAGCCTCGTTTGCATGAGCATATATTCAGCTGGGTACAAATGCATTGCTCTGTAGGGTTTTCTGTATATTTTTGAGATGAACTTTACCTTCGTAAAAATATTTCTGTATTACAGTTGGGTTCTTGACTTTCGTCTATTTCAATTCTTATTATGGACAGAAGCTTAAATGAGATTTTGTTTTCTTATGCTATTTTAATCCTACAATGGTGTGGTGTGAATATTTCAGAAGGTGACTCCACAAAATGCTGGTTTCCCAGTCTGAGAAAAGCCGTGGATCCTAGTATATCCATAAAAAGATGACTGATCATGGGAAATCAATCATTTATTTTCCCACAGAAGCAAAGCGTGTTTTTCTTATCATAACCAAAGGAAATAAACAGTACACCCACGATGTAATTTATATGTGGCTTCTTTTTGGTAATAATTTATATTGTTTCAAGAAAAAAAATTATGAATATATATGTGGTTAAATTCAGGCCATGGAAGTTTATGTATGGGAAAAGTGAAGAGTCACCTTTACAGCTCCATGTCTACATTTTTTTTTGCTTTACTTTACAGTGACCCAGGGTGGGGATGCAATTGCATCTGACACATGTCCTGATCCTGGAATTCCTGAAAATGGGAAAAGGGTGGGCTCTGACTTCAGGTAGGCACATTTAGTTTTCTATATGATCGAGGAAGGTATTTCCTGTTATACGTATGCAAAGCATGCAACTACAGATATGTATTGTTTCCCTAGTTTAAAATTTGTTGAGTCTTTGTCGAAATAGCTCCAGTCCATTGCATATCTTGAATTGGTTTTGTCTGTTTGTTTTTTAAATCAATACATTTTAAATAGGAATTTTAGAGCATAATAATCTGTCTGTGTAGGAAAAGCAGAACTCTTTGGACAGAATAGAAGAAGCAGCAGAGAGAATTGTCTGTTTTCCCACTATACAGAAGTTAAAAAGCTTGGGAAACATGGCAAATTCAGTGTTTGAGGCTGCGATGGGTGCCATTTCCTTGCTGTTATTGTTTTCAGCTTTTGTTATATTCACGAAAAAAGATGAGGTCAAATGGACCCCTATGGAGAAAGGAGGAAGGTTGCTCTTTCCCTGTTGTGGAAAAAAGGCAGAGACTTCAAGTTGTGGCAGAGAAGAGAGTCAAAGGAAGGAGATGGAACCCTCCAGCTCATGCAGAGATTTACAAATTGCTTATCAGGGAATGGCCAGCCAGACCTAAGAGCAAATGGAAAGGAAAACTTGATAGGACTTGGGAGGAATTCTGCGAAGTTCTCTGCAACTCCAGAAAGGAAGTTAATCAAACTTGGCTCCTGAATCGGGGCTCCTCCAAGCTAGGGCATAATTTACAGGAAAAATAATTTAAAAATCTATTTCTGACTGGCCTACTCTTTTTGGATTTTTCTCTATTTACCCTCAAAGGAGTATGAGAATTCATAAACAACTCCAACATTAAGAGAATCAGTTATTTGCAAATTCATGATTTCATTGGCAACAGGGCAGCAGTTAAATGTGTTTTAAAAAATAATAAAGTGAAATAAGCTTTTCAATAAACTGGCTAGAGAGAGATGAGGTTTCCAGAAGATGTTTGCTATTGTCCTGTTCTATATATTCTGATTCAACTTGGCAAGTACAGCTGCTGCAAGCAAAATTGTGTGATACAAAAATATAGTATGCACTTGCTGTACAAAGGTCTGCTGTTTTAGGAAACTAAATGTATTTTTTATCTAGGTCTTTATTATCGCTTGATGTACTGAGGAGAGAAACATCAGTTGGTAGAAGACTAGGTAAAAATGGGATACTAAAATACAACTCTTTCTCAAGATGTATTAAAGTGTCTGCGTGTATTCATCTGAGGGATACCTGTATACTTCGACTGTTATTCTGCAAAGTATTTTACTTCACTATTTTCAATTTTCCTTCTCTGCTTGAGTCTCTCCTCATAGCCATAAAGGGTGCAGAGCATACTTATTCTTCTTAATTCCTCCAAATCAAAAACTTAGTTGAAAGCATTAAGGGCAGCATGTAGGATCGCTCTGTTATTAGTGAGAAACAAAAGCATCCCTGCAAAGAGTTAATCCCATAGCCTAAATATTTAATGGAAAATACAATGAATTCACTCTGGAAGAGGCCTTTCTCACCCCATTAACTACAGATATCAGAGTAAGTTCAGCAGATCGGGATGGGGGGGAGTCTGAACACACGACATATAAGAAGAGGCTGAGAGTTCTGGGTTTGCTCAGTCTGAAGAGAATCTGAAGGACTGTGTTGCTGTCTACAGATACCAAACAGGAGAGTGTAGAGAAGAGAAAGCCAGTCTTCTCAGAGGTGGACTAGAGGCAATGGATATAAGTTGGGACATGGTAAATTACTACTAGATTCAGGATTTAAAAAATAATACTAATAAATGTTTTTACTATGAGGATGGTGAAACACTGGAGCAAGTTTCCGAGAGAGTTTTTGGAATCTCCATCCAGGGACGCATTCAGAGCTCACCTGAACAAGGCCCTGAGCCCTCTATTCCAACTGGACTTACTTGGAGTGGGGCATTGGACTAGATGATGTTCTCTTCCAATCTATTTTTTTTCTGTGAATCGATGAATGTCATACATTTTTCATGTGTTCATGGTACATTGTGGGCCGAGCAGACTCTCATCTAGATGTGGTCCAAGTCAGTGGCATATGAACAATGGTCAAGAAATAATAGCAGTTCTAAGAACACTGGTAAGCTGGAAGAGGGTAAGAGACAGAATTACTTCTTTCCCCCTCTAGACTGTAGTCTGTAATTTAAAAGATAAAGGGATCTAAAATAATTTTGGTGAAACAGGTCCAAAGAAAAGCCCAAAAGAACCTTAAAGCTCAAAGTATATTTTAAGACATCTGAGGGAATCTAATGTCAAGGAACCTTGCAAAACATAGGTAACTGTATTTTGAACTGTCTCTTATGAATGAATGTGGGTTAAAGGTATCTTAAATGTCTGGAGCTTACTTATGAGTAATGCTTACTCAATCGACAGAGCAAAGCTATTCTCATCCTTCCTTTATCCCACTCAGCCTCTGATAATATTTTCATTTCACGTAATGTATCTTATGGTTCATGGGGATAAATGAATGCATAAGGTGTTCAGAAATAGCACAAGCAACATTATCTAAGATATGATAAATAAAACACATCAATATACTTTGATCACTTATTATTTGTGTGCATGTTTTGGGCCTCCAATTCTGAGTATTATTTGAGAGAAACAATAAAATTTTATTTTCCTCCTAAACCGTATTTGTTATCTGAAAACTGATTATGCAACAGCAACTGTTTTTCATGTTATGTAAACTTTTTTTTTAATATCTATTTAAAACATAGCTATCTTAAAGTTAGCTATTTATACCTAGCTTGATGTATAAATAGAGAATTTGGCAGGAATTTAGTTTTCTTTCTCTGAAATGACAAATCAAGCTCTTCCATAAGAGAAAGGAAAATAATATTTGGTCTTGCTTGCATTTCTCCAATGTAGTGAAAATACTGTAGAGAGTTAAAGAAAAGCAATGTTTTTTTCTTTTCTAAAAGGAAAGTATAGACAACAGAAGGAGCTATTGTTCTTGTCAGGAGAATGACAACTGTGGATATTAATCTGAACTAAAACATGTGAAAATGCACATTATTCAAAATCTTTTCCAGTCTGCTGAAAGACATGTTGTGAGTGGGATTGATGGAAAGGCAGAGGGTTTATTTTCAAGGCAGCCTGAGACCCAACTGATTCAATGATGACAAGTTCTTTGAAAAGGGTTTTATTGTTTTCAGCATAATAATGGCATTCATTCTAATATCATAAAGCAAACAAAAAGGTATTGAAATCTTAACCTTTTCATTCTGTCCTCCTGCCACGCTTTTACTGTGTTCAGTTCAGGAAGAAGGGGAGGTGATTTTCAGTGATTTTAAAAAAATCCAGTGGAAATATGGATTCATTTTGAAGGGAGAAATAGCAACTCAGATTTTGCTAGATGAATGAGAACATAAACAACACGATTTTGGGTCAATATAACATTTTATTTTTATGTGAGATCTCAAAAGAGTAGATTGTTTAAATTATATTTAAACTGGATATAAACAATAACATTTAACTCTCCTTATATAATATATTCTATGAGCGGCACTGTGAAAATACAATAATGTTTCCACAATACTGACACTTGTAACAAAAATACTTTTAAATTTTCAAAACAGCTTTTTTAAACTAAATGAATGTTCTTACACTTAGTATTTCTTATGGACATTTTTCTTTCTAAAAATTGGCTTCTTTCAGTCAAATTATAGCCTTCCTTATAAAAGCACAAATTTTGCTTTGATACAGTTGAAATGTGAAAAAAAACAGAAAGGTAGGCCCCTTTCCTTCAGTAGTTCATGGGAAATGCATGATATCCTTGAAGAGTCATATTATTTCTTTAAATTGTATTTATTTTATATTTCTCCTAATCTACTATCCTTTAGAATATTCTTAAAACCCTCAGGAAAATAGACAATGCACAATTCCAAATCCATACCTCAAATTAATAAACAATTAGATTCATTTAATGGTAAAAACAATATTATGATTAATTAATCCGATATTTTAATGCTCTAAACACCTATTTTTAAACGCATTTTCCCATATTCTCTAAAATTATGAGCTCTGAATATTTTTTTTTTATGGAATGAGAAAAAAAAAAGAACCAGTTACCCAGTTGATAAAAGTAAATTGAGAATTGAAAGATTTTAAAATCATACTGGAGTAAGACTTTCCTAAAAGTGTAATGATGTGAGAACCAACATGAAAGCTTCAACATTTCCCTGAAGTTTGCTACTATCAAGATATTTAAGTAAAATTACAAAACTGTGCACATACAAAAAATTAGAGTGAAATTAAATGTATAATTATTGGATGTCTGAAATTGCAATTTATAATTTAACATACCTGATTATTCCCCCCAAGAAAGAAAGAAGAGAAAAAATCCCCAGGAAGAATATAAATATTGTGATGCCTGATGCAGTAAGTGAAGGATTTCATGGTTAAGCTGGGTTTTCATCATTACAGCAATATTTTAAAAAAATATTATTAATGGTTACATGAAATGTTACACACTGATTTAATCTATACATTTATGATGATTCAATTTATTTCACTATTATTCTATACAGTATATAGTAATTTCTTACAAAGCTCTGGAAGTAGCTTGTATCTAAGTACTAATAATGTGTACTTCATATATTTTACACAGTGGGTATCATCTTTTGAAATGTTTGATCACAAACTAAGTGACACAAAATAAATATGCTGAATACAACATGTTAAAAACAAACAAAGAATCTAGCAAAAGTGTCAAATTAAAGAGCAAAGTAGGAACATGAAGTACTCAAAATCTCCTGAGTGTTAGAATTCAAGGTGGAGATAAACCTGAATGCCAGCTATAGTCATTGATACATGCAATCTTTTGGAAATCATTTCAAGAATTCTAATTAAACTTCAGGTAGGCTACAGGAGAGTCGTCACAGGTTTTACCAGAATGACTGAGACAGTTCTGGACACGGTTTATGTGTGGCTACAATATGTGCTAAGTCTGCTTTAATATAAGTTAAAATCCATCCTTTTCGAAGCACCTTTCTTGAGAAATCAGGTTTATGCCATGAGTCTGACAACCGAAACTTTCAAGAAAATGATTTTAATGTAATTTTAATTCTGTCAAGGCTTACAATAAAAAGGAAAAAAGTATTGAAAAGTTCTAAATGCTGCTGAATGGAGGTATGGACTGTCACACTATAACACACGTGAAGGAAATTAAAAGTTTCTGTAAGTAACTGGTTAAAAATCAAATATGTGTATGTATGTAGTTGTTATGTAATACATACATTGCAGATATCTGAATGAAACCATATAACTTTAGATGTTTAATAAAACAGTGGATACTGAGAAATCTTAGGTGAGCTGAGTCACTAGAGTATTTTCTGTTTCCAGACAATAGATTTATCTGTCTGGACTTCTGTAAGGCCTTTGATACGGTCCCCCACAACATCCTGCTCTCTAAATTGGAGAGGTAAGGATTTGATGGGTGGACTGTTAGGCGGATGAGGAATTGGTTGGATGGTCACATCCAGAGGGTAGCAGTAAACAGCTCAATGTCCAGATGGAGATCGGTGACAAGCGGTGTCCCTCAGGTGTCTATATTTGGACCAGTATTGTTCAGTATCTTCATCAATGACATAGACACTGGGATTGAGTGCACCCTCAGCAAGTTTGCAGATGACACCAAGCTGAGTGATATGTCTGACACGTGTGAGGGACGGGATGCCATCCAGAAGGATCTGGACAGGCTCGAGAAGTGGGCCCATGTGAACCTCATGAAGTTCAACAAGGCCAAGTGTAGAGTCCTGCATTTGGGTCGGGGCAATCCCCAGTATCAATACAGGTTGGGGGGTGAAGGGATTGAGAGCAGCCCTGCCGAAAAGGACTTGGGGGTACTGGTGGATGAAGAGCTGGACATAAGCCAGCAATGTGCACTGGCAGACCCCAGAAGGCCAACCGTTACCTGGGCTGCATCAAAAGAAGTGCGGCCAGCAGGTCAAAGGACGTGATTCTGACCTTCTGCTCCACCTTGGTGAGATCCCACGTGGAGTGCTCGGTCCACCTCTGGAGCCCTCAGCATAGGAAAAACATGGATGGACCTGTTGGAGCAGGTCGAGAGGAGGGCCACGAAGATGATCAGAGAGGTGGAGCACCTCTCCTATGAAGACAGGCTGAGAGAGTTGGGGTTGTTCAGCCTGGAGAAGAGAAGGCTCTGGGGAGACCTTATTGTGACCTTTCAGTACTTCAAGGGGGCCTACAGGAAAGTTGGGGACAAACTTTTCAGCAGGGCCTATTGTGATAGGACAAGGGGTAATATTTTTAAACTAAAAGAGGGTAGATTCATACTAGATAGAAGGAAGAAATTTTTTACAATGAAGGTGGTGAAACACCAAAACACCCTGAAGGTGGTAGATGCCCCATCCCTGGAAACATTCAAGGTTCGGTTGTATGGGGCTCTGAGCAACCTGATCTCATTGAAGATGTCCCTACTCATTGCAGGGGGGTTGGACTAGATGATTTTTAAAGGTCCCTTCCAACCCAAACTATTCTGTGATTCTATGATAATAATGTAAACAATATAGTTGTCTTTGTGAGATCCTCTGAGAAACTATTACAATATTTTTTTCTTGAAGGGTAGGAATGAGCTGGACGTTAATGAGTGAGATAATTTGCTATTCTCCACAGCACAATTTTAACCACTGAGCTTTCTAACTTCTGAGAAGGTGTTTAGGACTCAATGACTTAGAAAGACCAAACTGAGAAATCTGCTTTATCAAGATCACTTAGTTCACCACATGGGATTATCAGATACAGATTTAAATGTGCAAGAAAGCTAATAACAAAACCCGTCGATTATGATGTAAACAAAGAATGTCAGAAATCATAAATGAAAGCAGAAATGTAAATACTGTTTAGGAAAGCTCTCTTTGACATACACTGTAAATATATACAGGTTTTTAATTCTTCATAAATGTTGGTCAGCATTGTTCAGAAATAAATTATCTATTAAAAAAAAAGAATAAAGTTATAAATCATTCCAAAGAGACACATTTCAAAGTTACAAGTGTAACAGTCAAATTTCAGTCCTGATAGAAGTTATCATCTAGCGTAATTTTAGCAGGAAATCTCAGCAAGGTCAGCTATATTTAATGAATTATACAGTTTACTGAAACTAATATTTCCTGGTCGTATATGTTGACAAATTACCATATATAACTGCTTATTCTCTCATTTAAGATAATATGGAGAGGTTGAAATTATTTGCGAAGTAAATTTTGTTGCCTGAAAGAACAGTGATTATATATTTTCTTAAAAAATATATCTCTCTATGCATTCATTGAAGTAATAGTTTAAAGGATGAAACTTAGAATCACAATTGCTTTCTATTCCTGGCCTTACTTCTTTAAAAGGTGGACAAACTAAGTAGTAGATCTGTTCCCTATAGTATAAGCTGTTTTTTTATGAATATAGTAATGATGGAGTAGAATTTCCCACCTTAAATTCTTCGTTTGGACCTAGAAATATTTTGTCATTTGGTGACATTTACATTTATTTGGAGAGGTTGATATTTAAAATATGTTTTAATTGTTTCCTTCTTCCTCCCATTTTTCTCCTAGGGTGGGTGCAAGCGTACAGTTTTCCTGTGAAGATAATTATGTTCTGCAAGGTTCTAAGAGCATCACTTGTCAGAGAGTGACAGATACACTGGCTGCCTGGAGTGACCACAGGCCAATTTGCAGAGGTAGGTGCTGCTCTTTGGAGTTTTTCCTGAAGTTTTGAAGAGTAATTTATAATTTCTGTTTAGAAATGCAATGAAATGATGTTCAAAACAAAGCAAAAAAATGTGTGTGTGTATATATATATGTAATGTGTATATATATATAAAAAATATATCTCTGTGTGTGTGTGTGTGTGTGTATGGTTATGTATATCCAAAGTTCTTTCTGTAGCTTCAAGCACACAAGAAAAGATACAGAAACATTATCAATTTAGGGAGCTTATTTCCTTTTAATAGTTTTCATTTCACTTAATCTTCTTTTCATCGTGTTAAACATATTTTAAGTAGAACTGGTTAGGTTTAGGTTTAGGTTAAACTTTTCTAATTAAATTCCTAAATAGGAGGTCCTCACAATTGTATTGTATTCCTGCCAGTCCCAGATATTTACATAGTCCTCATTTCTCTGTAAATTCCCTTCTCTTTCATCTATTGTGCTCAACCTTACAAATTATCTAACCTTCTGACTTATTTTCTAAATGTTTTCTTGTTATGGTCTGAACCAATGAATAAGTTCCTCCCCCTGCTTTTAACAGGGGGAGGAGGAGGTGACCTTTTGTTTGTTTGTATATTTTTCCATTGGAATCTACTGCCTGGAATAAAAGCACATAAAAATATGTAAATGCTGTCAAAGTACACCAGAACTGAGGTATAGGAAAAATAGAGAGCATATATCTATGTACAGAACTTTTCCTTTTTCTCAGTAGCAAAAATAGTTTGGGTTGCACATTTGGATTCTACATGTTAATGAAAGTGTTAATCCTAGCAATGTGCTTGCCTTATGTCCTCCTAGAACCAGACAACCTAGCTAGGACAGGCACTGGAAAACAAGAAAAACCACCAACATTAATTAAAAAGAAAAAAACAGCAATCAAACAAATAATTTGATAGACTTTATTTGTCATTTTGAGGTAGATCAAAAGAGATACTTCTTTACTTACAAAACCTTATGCTGAATGCCAGTTATCAGGGGAACAAATGAAAGAGACTGTGGAAGGAAGTATTTGCAACACCTGATCCTAAACTTCTGCTTGTTCAAGAATGATCTAAAGCCTAATCTCACTTATATAAAACTCATATATTTATAAAAAAAGTTTTCATTTTCTAATTATTTCATGATACCAAAAGAAGAAAAAAATTCTCCTGTTTCCAGAATAGATTTTTCAACTTGTACAATTACACACGTGATATACTTGAAAATTATGCTTTCTTGATTAAAGAGCGTAAACAGTTGTGGTGGGTTGACCCTAGCCAGCATCTAAACACCTGCCCAGCCACTCACTCATTTGCCTCCCAGGGGATAGTGGAGAGAATTGACAGAGCAGAAGCTGAAAACTCGTGGGTGGACATCAACACAATTTAATAAATGAAGCAAAGCTGTGAATGCAACCAAAGCAAAATAAGGACTTTATTCACTACTTCCAATTAGTGGGCAGATGTTTAGCCATCTCCTGGAAAGCAGGGCCTCAGCACAAGTGATGGTTGCTTGAGAAGACAAACCTGTAACCATGAACAAGCCTACTTCCTCCTTCTTTCCCTGAGCTTTTATCTCTGACCATGTTGTCATATGGTATTTGGTTCATCAGCGGCAGCTGTCCTGGCAGTGTCACACACACACCCACCCCACCCCCCCGCCTCCCCAACTTCTTGCCCAGCCCCAGCCCCAGCCTACTTGCTGTTGGGGCAGCGTGAGAAACAGAGAAGACCTTGATGCTGTGCAAGCATTGCTTGGCAATAGCTAAAGCACTGGTGTGTTATCAACACTATTCTAGTTACAGATCTAAAGCACAGCACCATACAAGCTGCTATGAAGAAAGTTAACTCCATTCCAATCAGACCTAATAAAAAAGTCTATAAAGGATGCTCTTGGATAAATTATTACAAGCTGTGTGTAACATGGGTAATAGTACATAGGCACATCCATGTAAAGACTGGACAATCTAAAACATAGTAAAAAAGAAATAAAAATCATACCTTCTAGTCTTTTCAGAGCAGCAAAGCAACTGTGATTTGTAAGTGTCTCTGTAGCTCAGAGTATCTAAATGAAAAATCTAAATATACCCTCTCAGTATTTGGTTTCACACTACTGCAGAATAACGTGTCAATGCAACTCCACTGTTCACTCTTATTTGGTGGGGATTTTTTTCATCTCCTGAATTTATTCTTGTTTGCTAATACATTGCAGAAATTAGCTGAAGTAATCTATGCATGGTAAAAGTAATGCTCAGCAGAAAGGGGCTATTTGCTGCTGAATTATCTGTGTGTTATTACTAGTGTTTGCTGTTCCTTCCAATTTATTATCTGCAAATATCTCTATTATGCCTTACTCCCTCCAGTAAACTTCTAAAAAAATAGGATAAATTAGTCCTATACTTCCATTAAAACCTCAGTTGGAAAAACAAGATACTTTCATCAAGCATACTTTCAAAATTGGAGCTAAAATTTCACAACAGTCTGAGGGTCAAGACAGCCAGTCTCTAAAAGTTATGTGTTTTTTTTTTCTAAACACTGATTAACATTGTTTAGGCTGAATGGTGTATAATTCTGGTTCAATATCACAACACTGCATGTAGTGCATGTTTGTGAATGGTGGGAATTGAAAGATACAAGTTTTATTTGTAGTCCATATTCTTCCCAGTCCCCTTACTGACCTTCAAGATGCCCGTATTCATGGTGCTCATACCAAGTATTTAATAATAAAATACATAATACAAAGACCTGTTTATCACATCTTCTAATTGATCATCAACTTCAAGAGGAAACGCTGATAAACTACATGGAACTACTGTGGGCTTAATGTCTTCAAGCCTCTGAGGCTTACTGAAGAAGCTGAACTTTGCATTTACTCCTGAGCGGTGACTAACAAAGTTCAGAATTTATGAAGCTGATGAATAGTCAGAGGAAGCATCTTAGCGTTGACAAGTTCCTTCATTATTTACATTAAACAGTATCCATGTAACAACCTCACTTGCAAGTGTACAGCAGGGGCCTGCCTGAGGTGGTAGTGCAGGGCCAGGCCTCAAAGCCAGGGCCCATCCCACCGCCCCAGGCAGGGAGCAGGGCAGAGCAGAGGCCGCCCCAGCCATGGATATTGGGCACCTCTCTGGGGATGGGGACAGCCCACTGCCGGGCTGAGGCATCAGAGCCTGGATGGGGGTCAGGATCAGGAAAGTCTGTGAGCAGGCATAGGCACGGCTGTGGTGGAAATGCAGGCAGCTGCTCCTGAGACATTGATCAGGCAGAGACTGACAGTCCAAGCCCACGCTGAAATGGATCCCCTGGGCCCACAGGCAAGGAGTGGTGGGAGGCCCCAGGTGCAGCTGGTCAGGGCAGTTTAGGCCCCTTAGCGCCCTCAAGAACTGAATGGTACTAATGTAAATGTCCCCAGTTTTCTTGAATTCCACACAAAAGCCTTACAGCAATTCACTCTGTTTTCTGTAAGTGATATACAAGGCTAGCTAACAATTCTTGTACAATGTTTTGCAGTAACTCAATTTCCTAAACAGACCTCTGGGCAGAACTTCAATTGTAGCTCCTGCTTGTTTGGGGTTTTTTTTGTTGTTGTTGTTGGGTTTTTTTGGTGTTTTTTTTTTTTCCTTTCCTTCTTCTTTTTTTTTCTTCCCCCTGAAATTCAAATAGGAGAAGGAGAAGAGAATAAGAGCTTAACTGAAAAACAATCTGAAAGAGTTGTTTCCTAGTCTTTTTTCTTTGTGGACAGCTAGAGAAGGTATAAACTGTATTCAAAAGCTTATTGTTACAGAGTTACAGTTCTGAATTATTTAGGTGAATTAATTAGCAGGGTGAATTGAAAATAAATTAGTAAATATTAATTGTCTGCTAGCTGCAGTGCTGGAGGTATGGTGCTGCTACCAGTTACTGGAATGAGATTGTCCTCTATTTCACATTCTATGAATCTGCTCTTGTTATTCTAGCAATTAAAAGAATATATTTTGCTTGATACGGCAGCAATATGCCAAGCTTTCTGTATTGCTAGTAGGCAGCATACAGTGGCATACTTAAGTGTGATTAGTTCTTTTTTTTCCATGTTAAGCACAGACAGCTTGTTAATAATCATCAGTGAAGCTTTGGTAGAATTACTTATATGGATGAGGGTTTTTTGTTTTTTTTTTTGGCTTGTACTGAGATTGTTATGGAAGATTTCCATGTGCGGTGTCTGAGACTTAAATGAAATTCATGGATGTATAGTAAGACACTTTCTATCATAAACGTAGATAGACATTTTCACAGGAAAGTGAGTCCTCGCTGAATCAATCTAGACATGGAATTATACTTAGTTCTCAAAGACTAGTCTCTAACATAGTAACAAAGGACCAAGTGCTGGCAGCAGATTGTGATAGAAGGATAGAAAATCTGAAAGTAATTTTCCTCTAGTTTCCTTATTTCCTATTTGTACCAGTCACACTTCTATTAATGTAGAAGATCAGGCTTCCTCCCAACAAGTTTGTGAGGTAAAGAAATGCTTGTATTCCATTCTTGAGAATGGAGGCAGCCACAGAGAAAGACAGAAACTAAAATTTTCCAAAGTACAGGGAATACGTTGGGTACTTTAATCCAATATTCAGAAAAAGAATGACCAAGTTTTTAACGAATATAGTCATTCCTCTTGCCAGTAGTGAAACTTAAGTAACTGAATAATTACATGAAAAGTTAATGGAAATTATATGGCTAAGTTCTGAGATTCAGATATTTGAAGATATACAGTACCTAAATACTTATAAATGGTATGATCTAGATTCTCTATTTTAGCATGTTGCTAAAGTGCTCTAGTACCATAAACCTGACAGCGGAATTCTAAAATGTTCTGAGTTCTAGAACTCCATTTGATGTCAGTGGAAATTATATGTCTAAATATTTTTTTAAATACTTTGAGATACTGAAATATTTTAAGAAGTTTGAACAGTTTAGAAAATCTATCCCTAATGCTCTTTTGAAAATAGCTTAATTTGTAAAATAATTTATTTTCAAGATGTTAACTATCCAGATTTGCTGAATGTGGCAGAGGAATTGTGTTGGTTTCACAACTGAATCTATGCTTTACAAAAATCAGGCCACTGCCTAGAACCATTTTATATTTTTTTCTTTCTAATTTTATTTCCGCTGGTGTAAAGAGCTCTAAGACACCACAAAAGTTCAAGTTTAGGTTAAAGATGTGCTGTTACATAGAGTTAAACATTGTGATACGTGGGTTTTTTTCTCTCCAACCATGGAGAAATCATGGAGAGCACGTACTGGCCCTTCTTGTATTCGTATGTACAAGCCTCCCCCCATCCACTTGGAAAGGGTAAATCTCTCTCTAAACAGAATACTAATATGACAATTCTGAAAAATTAATTTACATAAAGTAAGAATAAGGTAATGTAAATGTTGGGCTGATTAATTGAAAAGTGCCAGTTTCCTTCCTCTGTAGGTCATTTTCTAGGAGTTTTTTGACTCGCTCAAATGTTTTCAAAGGTAGATTGTTATAGAATATATCAGCATAATAATATTTACATAGCAAGTTGTTATTAATGCTATGGCAATTTGGAATGTTTCTTTTAAACAGAGCAGCCAACCAAAAGCAATCTGATTTGTTGTTTGTCATTTTAGCTAGAACATGTGGTTCTAATTTACGTGGACCAAGTGGGATTATTACATCACCAAATTATCCAGTTCAGTATGAAGACAACGCACATTGTGTGTGGGTCATTACAACAACTGATCCAGAAAAGGTATGCATTTTCTCTTTGTCTCAATTCAAACTGTAGAATTTTGGATCTGTCTTAAAATTATTTCTTATGTATTTGCATGAATGTATTAACACATGCAAGTGTGTATGTTCATTTAAACACGAAAATGACCAGAGATGTTAAGAAAATATATTGGGCACTAGAAAAAAAATATAAATTAGTGTTATCCATGAAAATGTCCACTCAGGGTAACAGGTTTCAGTTTCCAAGTTATAAATAAATTTTCTAATGAAATACATAAAATCATATTCAATATCACACATTGTTAAATGAGTTGATAGTGGATTTTTCAAGTTGTATCTTGATACTTATTGTTGAATCTTTGCATAAACAACAGACATATGTCTAAGTACTTTGTCTGATCCTGTTAGGTGTTTTACTACCTACTTCATTTCTTTTTTCAATCCACCGTTTTCCAATAATGATTCTAAATACATAACTATCCATAATTAGCCATAAAATAGTAGTCATAATTAAGTATTCTTATTACACTGCAGTGTACTGAAACACATTTTTACTTGTATTTCTGTAAAATCAATTTAATTCCTGAAAAAAGGACAGAGACCCCCTACCTGAAGGCAAAAAAATGAAGTAAAAAAATCTTTCACTTGCATTTTACATTTCTGTAGCAAAATGCTGAATAAATGAGTTACAATAAGTTGAAGAATGTGCAATCTATATGTACTTTCATCATAACAAAACATCAATTTCCTATGCAAGTTTTTGCAAGACTGCATTCTTGACTTCTTTATTATACTTAAGGAGAAAAAAAATGTTTATCTCACCACAAATTAATGCAGATGTTTAACTGCAAAAAAGATAATTTTGCTGCATGCTTTCGTAGCATATTGTTGAGATGTAAACACTTTTTCTTTGCAAAATCGAGTTCCCTTTTTCTTAAAGCAGATTCAGTGCCCTAGTAAAGGTACGTATTCAGGAAAAACAGGCAAAAGTACAAAACTATTACATTGTGGAACATTTTACAGTAGTGGGACTTCTTTCTGAAGAGAAAGGGCTCTTTTCAGTTCAAAAGTGAACTGTTATGTTTTATTTAGTACAGCAATTAGAAATGACTATTTGTCACTGAATGACCTTTGACTTTAAAGTTATTAAATTTTATAGACAGTATTAAATCACTTTACATTTTTTAGTATGGACAAGGATTTAAAAGATGAAAAATCTCTGACAAATGCTTCTACTCAAATTTATATTCAGTAATATGTAGTATCTTGGATTCTGCAAAATGCAGTATAGTTTTATAAGAGAAAAATTAAGTGTGCATCGAAAGAAAATAAGTGAAATTAATACTAGTAGAAAAGTCTTGGCATCTTAATGATTTCTTTATTCAGAACTGTTCCATTAATTTTTCAGTTTTATTTTTCTTCCTTTGAATCTTCAAGGATTTTAATTAAGCATTGTTTTTCATATTTATAATAAAATGGAGATAGTAATGTTCTTGCTGATTGCAAGAAAGTTTAACAATAATAATACAAAAAATGGCACTGACTGTGCAGTGCTATTTATTAAACTGTACAGTGAATGTTTTTTATGGAGGCTCAGACTTGTGAAAAACAATAAACGTCAGTCTACTACAATAACACACAAGTTCTATTCATTCTATACAATATATCTTTCTCAATGGATTTAGGATTTTAGTAGGGTAGAACTTAATGAGATTAGTGAGGATTAACTTACTATTTTGTTCGCTGGACTTGAAAAGGCACTCTTAAGTAGTATTCTGTAGGCAGGCTGATCATCAATCACAAGAACACACTGAAGAAGTTGCACAGTTAGACAGATCAATTCTTTTGTTATGTTCAAAATGAAGAGGTATGACTAGAAAGCTTGGAGCTTTCACCCAGAAAAAAAATCCACACTATTACATCCAGCTGAGTGGAAAGTAAAGAGGCATGCTAACTGGCATATTGACAATCACAATGTAAGAAAAGAGGTGGAACTTTTACGTCTTTCAGTTCCAGACAGGATGGACAATAGGCAATGAATTGTCTTTTTATTAATGTTGGATTTGTCTAGCAGTGCAACAAAGAAAGATTATTTTCTTACTTCATGTACCTTGGAAAGATGGGTATTTGCTTTAGGGCAATGATGATTGTGAACGTGAACATCTTTAAGGCTTACAGTATCCTCAAGTTGCTTTCACATAAAGTCTACATCATCTTTATCAGTATGTCTCAATACAAAACTGATATTTGGACTTCTATCCCCAAATAACTGAGTCCAGATTTAAGACATATCCTTTCTGATAATAAAAGATATGATGGAAAATGCTTTTACTTTACAGACTATCTGACTGAAATAGAACTTTTTTCCTACTTCTTTTTAAAGAAAAATATCTTGCTAGCTTTTTGAAACCTGTGAACTTTAAAAAATCAATTACAAAAATAATTTCTGGGTTTCTAAAGTAATGAATTGATTTTAAGATGTGCTGAAAGATGTGCAGATTTTCATCCTGGACTTTTGTTGGAGTTATGAATGACAGAAATCTTGAAAATTGAACTGTGTATTGAAGGTTTGATTTTAAGATTAGATCGAGGAGTCTACTCCTTTGCTCTTCAGATTTGAAAATATTTATCAGAATGCTGAGGGTCTGTGTTTGATTTTCTTTTCCAAGAAGGCAGAAAGTTCATGATGTTGTTACTGTGTCTTTTAAATTAGTTTTGATTTATTCTAGTAGTGAATTTGTGTCCTTTCATCAGGTTAGTTTACACATAGCATTTTACAAGCTAAGACAATGTTTCCTCTTAACATAACATTCAGTGCAGTTTAAAGAAGATAGTCTAAAGAGGTGTCCTTGCAAAAAAAATGGAACATAATGTGCTGGAATATTTAAAAGAATAAATTAAAAAAAAATGACACATTTTCCAAATTTTGTGTTCTGGTGCTGGTAAGGGGAGATTTTTAATACGAATTCAAAATGAAAACAAATTTCAACTTCGTATGAGGATAGTAGCATAGTTCCAGTTTTTAACCAAGCATATCAAGATCATTGTTAGTTAAATGTTTTTCTAACATTTATTTGCCTTTTTCTAAGCAACACAAAAATCTGAGCTAAGCTTGGTTGTTCTGTTCAGAGTTATTTGTGTTAATGCTCTGCTTATTTTGAAGAGTTGATTTTCTTCCTTTAACATTTATTTGTTTCCACTGTGTCCCACTATTGTAGTTTCTAATCAGCATCCTACTGAGTAATTTGTTAGACTTTTAGTACTTGAAAATACTTGCTGTAATTCTTGGTAACTCCACATTGTTTTAGTTCTGTTATGCAGTTTCTCAACTTTGTGAGGTCTTACTGATCTGTTGTTTTTATCTCTTTCTTGCTGTTAGTATAGTCTTTTCAGTATGTCCTAAGCACACCTCTATCCCTTGCTGTTTCAATTCATTCTCCAGGCTGTGGGTTTTTTCATAACACTTACTGCCTTGGATTTCCTGCTGCTTTCACTATTTTGGTAACATTGCTAGATGCAAGGGCTCCAGTTTTCAACTGCAGTGTCTATAGGAGGGCAAAGTTTGGTGTTGTTTCAGCAACGATGCTTAGTTTTGCGCAATATTTTCTCTTATTTTTCCTCTTTTAAAGAAAAATATCTTGCTAGATTTTTGAAACTTGTGAACTTTAAAAAATCAATTACAAAAACAATTTCCGGGTTTCTAAAGTAATGACCTGGTAAATAGAGTGTGTTCCAGTTACAGGATTTTTTTTTCCTGAAGAATGTACTTTCTCCACAGTACAAAGCATAGATATTAAGTATCTGTTTGGGCCTAACAACTTTCTTCTTTACAAAAAAAGGTATTCACTGAAGTTGCCATAATTGAAGGCATTGGAATTAATTAGAGGGAGGGTGGGAAACTTCACATACAGTTCTATAGGGCTGAGCCTTCAGGTTTTTGTATAAAGTTGAACTATACCTTAATATGTTGTCATAAAATGGTATTTCTAATTTATTGCCTTCCAAAGCACACAGCTGGGGAACTTCAGGAGAACATTCTTACTCAGGAAAACTTTCCCCAGTTCACAACTAGGGAAACTGTTAAGGTTGATTTTGAGGTAATTTCTTTTAAGATAGTTCATTCTTCCAATATGCTGTAAAAGAGCAGTCTTTCTAAGTAGCATATGACATTATGCAATTTTTTTTGAATGAGGTTATCTTGCTTATTCATGGACTGGGTCAAAGTTTGTGGTAGCTCAGATCTGATCCACTGCTGAAATCCCTGTCTTCCTCAGATTCTTACTTCCTTGTAAGTAGCTTATGCACATGTAATAATTTGCAACGGATTCAGAACCTTTGTTACAATAGGCAAGTTTGTTCCAGTTAGATGGTATTATTGTGTTACATTATTTAATATAACAGTGTTTTTTAGAAAGTGTGTCCCATAAATAACCTGTTTCTTCAAAGCTTCATTACAGACAGGGCTCCTCTCCCTCTGAGTGGCTGCTCAGACCATTCTGCCACAAGTAATAGGATGTTTGTCAGCGTGTCTGACACCTACAGCACCTGTAGTCTAACACCTACAGCACCTGTAGTCTAACACTATACTCTCACTGGGGAGGAAAGCTCTTGCTAAGCACCATATATCTCATCTCTACAGAGGTTACCAGAGTGCTGCCACAGTATTGATTTTTGTATGTAGAACTTATCCTCTCTTACTCAGAGAGTTTTGGTTGCAGAGATCCTGATCACCAAAAGTATGTAGATCTAAGAACTACTTTCACTAAACTTTTTAATATTCTTGGCAATGGACATGCTCATGCTAGTCATTTACTCAATTCTTATTATTTCATGTGTCTCAGGGTAGGTTTAATAGAGTGGAAGGGAAGGTCATCGTGAAATTAGAGTTGACTCATTTATACATCCTGTGCCATCTAGATCATACAAATACACTAAGAACTCCCTGAAAGGATGATTTCACATGGTGTTTTAAAAATTAAAGCACAGTTTTGTATGCTTTTTTGTCCTTCATGAAGTGCTAAAACTGAATTTTGTGCCAGATGTAAACGTGAATATTTACATCTCAATTTAAACTACTTTATTTTTTTCTTTGCTGGAACAGTGTCTTTATTTTTAGGGGGATATGGCATCCTTGACAAAGGATTCACACAATTTAGAATTAAAATTATTAAGGTCTCAGTTATGGAAAAAATACTGGTTAGGTTCCCTCTTGCTTTGAAATAGGCTTGTGTATTTTTATTTTTTTTCATAATCAAGCAGTATAATTTAGAACACAAAGTATAACTAAAGCAATTATATGAGAAAGCTGTTGTTGTAGTATAAGGAGGAGATTTTAAACTTCCAGTGTCCTAAAATCTTGTACAAGATTTCCAGGGTAGCCTTGATTCTGTACAGTCTTAAATGCATTTCAAAAACAAACAAAAGAGTCTGTATATTTTAATATAATGTGCAAAATATACTTACTAGCCTACTGGGAAAATCGTGTTACCTATAACTCACTACCGTATGTGTTCATCCTCAATTTGAATTTAAATACATAAATTATAACACAGAATTTCATATACGTACAACTGACATCAGAAAAAAACACACATATATTGCACAAAAACAAGCATGTTTTATTTTTTTAAAAGTATATTGTTGTGTTGTTTTCTGTTTTGTGTATACTTATTAGAACATTATAATTTTTGTTAATGCTGACATTTCTACTTTTCAAGACATCATGTGAGTGAGATGTAGTAGCATAACTTCTATATAGTATTTTCTTAATAAGTTTACTGAAGCTTTGTTGGATGATGCTGTAACACAAATAGGGCTGGAACAGGAAACTCAGTTTTAGCGTTGCAGACATTTAGGATGAAATTTGATTTGCACATATGGGTGCTACATGTCTAAACTCCAATTATACTTGATGGACATCCGTCAAATAGTCAGTAGAGTCAAAACAGTGCTTCATCTCATCCTAAAACAGTCCACTAGAGGCTTATCAGCTAAATCACTGTCTGGGCTTTGTTTACTCTCACTGGATCAGAACCAAAAGGGATTTAGACATTTTGAATTTCAGCATGTGTTTAGTGTATACACAGCTTCGTGGAATAAAGTATGCTATTTTAGATGAAGGACATGCCTCACAGATTGAATGGGAAGGGACCCATAATGGTCATATGTTGAATGAAAAGGCTTAACTTTGGGGTAGGGGTATAATAGACTTAACTAAAAGAAAGTGTCAAAAAAAATCTCCTACATTAATACATCTATTTCCAAGTGTGAGCCTTTTAGTGAAACTGATATACCCAAAACCAGTTTTCTATATTGATTTTAGATGTCTCTGTGCATTCATTACAAGTTTTGACTCTTGCTGTCTTTAAAGACTGTTGGAGGTAGTGATGGAGGAGGGACGCTTGGGATCAGTACTCATCTCATAATGAAAGGATACAAGCACAAATTTCCTGCAGCACAGGACAGTGCTGTATTTCCTGATTCGAGGGGAAAGCTAACTGAACGAACATTCTTTCTGGTGGTATTTGCTTTATTTATTTTTCTCAGATTATTTCTAACATTAAATGCAGAAACAGTTTCCCTCCTAAGGCAATCGCTGCAAATACAGGCTGACAGTTATATTCCTTGTGTCTGACTTTCCCTCTGACCTTCCTCCTTCCATGCTGTTTTTGAATGAAGGACACTACTGAGCCTTACCTGTGTTCAGTATTTCAGATTTGCTTTCAGGATATCAGCTAGGTTTACTCTACCAAGATTCAGGTGTGGGGTATGAATTTTATGAGCCTCAGATGGATCTAAGTATGACATACTGAATTGGAAACGACAGTTTAGATGAAAAAAAAAAAAGTGTGACTTTTAGAAAAAAACTATAGAAGCATACACATGAAGGAATGGAAAAACTGAAGGAGACTTAGCAGTAAATTTGCTGTGATATTATCTTTGATTTTACAATAAATCCATATTTCAGAAAGGCATTTTGAATATATTAGCTGGTAATGCAACACCCAAGACAAATAAATGATTGAGGCTCCAAAGCAAGTGAATGTATTAGGATGTGGCAAAGTTTAATTGGCAAGATTAAGCCACGTATATGTCATATCAAGCCACATATATGTGGCTTAATGGAAACTATTAAAAAACCCAACCAAACAAAAAAAAAATAATTCAAAACATTCAAAGTTATCAAGACAATTTTGTTAAATACAAACATGACATTTTAAAAGTTCTAATGCTTCTGTTTCCTCATTTCCTAATACCAGGTCAAGAACAAATAAAAAAGAGTTTTCCCTTTCAAAAGAGAGCAATACGTAATATTTTCACTGTTACATGTTTGTATAGTATCTGCATGGGTAAAATTTATTCAAATACATTATTGTCATTATTTTGTTGAATACTTACTGCGGTGAAAGTTATCCATATTTGCCTTTCTCATAAATACACTTTTCCAGCCTGGAAGGCTGTTAAATCCTTCATTATTTTAGCCTATATCTTGCAAAACAAAACCAGGCTATTCCTTTGAATTTGTTTATTTTATAGCTAAAACAACCCCCTTCTCAAAAAATACAAAAAAAAAAAAAAACACGACTGTAAAACAAATAAGCATGCCTTTTTGTTTTACTGTTGCCAGAGTTAGTCTTTAAAGGTTAAACAGCAAACAAACCCACAAAAACTAACAACTACAGCGACTACACTTTCATCATTGGTATTTATCATTATCCAGCCACTGCCATATATATACTTCTCCTGCTGCTGAAAGTTGGGTTGTTACCTCCAGCTTCTTTCTTAGAGGAACTTATCTGCTGCAAGTGCACTTAGAATTCCTCTATGATTTCCTTTCTTCACTATGTTTTTTATCCTTTCATTTTCCTCTGCCTCAGTTTCTTCTTTGCAGTTTTCATCTCCATAAATATATTTATTTTCTCTTTTAGCTTTAACCTTTTCTTCTTTTTCATTTTATGTATTTTCAGAAAGGAAAATATTCAGATGCAAAAATCTAATATAGAATCTTAATGGTTTTCATGGTTTAAATGGAGCTCAAAAACCAGTAAATGAATGGTCAACTGAAATGTTAACTTCTTTTTTAACCAAAAGAAAACACTAAGTTTTTATTCATAGTTTCTTAATGTAATTACAATACTATTCAGCATAAGAATGTACCAGTTGGTGCAGTGACATATTATTCCACAAAATATATACATTTAATTTCTTCACAGTGAAAGGACTTCAGACAACTTTACAAAATGGAGAATCAGACTTCTCAAGCCATAAGTGAATATCCATTAAGCATAACTAAATATAAGACACTTTAAGTACTTTGTATCTACACATTATAGAAGATAAATCAACATTTGTTATTATTCCTGCACATACATACATGCTCACACAGAGACATGTAAAATAAAACACAATGTTTTGCTTGCACAATCCCAAAGCATACAAATATAGCGACATACAGTCATTACTACTGTCTCATTTAATTCAGGATGTTTCCTGACAGGAAAATCTCACAATAGAGCATGCATTAGATGAGAAAATTCTTCCATTGTGTAAAAAAAAAAAAAACAACAAAAAAACAAAAAACCCTTACAATTAAATCTCCACATACTTTTCTTATCTTGTTTGTTTGTTAGTTCTCAGTTCCCTTGCTAAGACCTATCAGGCTTATTCAGTATTACATTGTCAAATGTATAAATCTAAGCTATCAAGGTTAATGTGTAGATATTTCTCCCCGGAGGTTGAAAGTGTTTGCAACTATTGATAGTATATCATACCTGACAATGTCCTTGGATGTTGTCTTTGTTTATACACCCTTCCCCCCCTCCCAACCCCCCCAGTTATCCAGTTATTTTGTTGTTAGCTTATCAGGTACTCTACATAAATTATCTTTGTGTGGACCCTATGCAGCCTGATGGGGTTGATAATGAGGATGACATAAACCCGCATTTACTGCACAAGGAGACAAGTACTACAGAATAATTTATGTACTTACAGTTCTGGGTTGCCTCACTGAACATGTTCATTTGCATTGCCTTGAAACATAGGTGGTCAAAGTTTCTTTGTGCATGATGCTCCCTGTTTATCTTCTCTTTTAAATCTTTTCTCAGGTACTTTTTCTACTGGGAAAATGCCAGCTGATAACTTATAGGCAAATAATAGGAAATTCTAAGAAATTCACAGACTGCATGGTGAAGTGTATATATATTGGAATATATATATATATATGGGAAAAAATCTTTAGACTATTTTAAAATTAGCATTTTCTGAAAATTATTATGATTCCTTTCAGTTTTCTTTAGCAATACTATAAATTTGGTGTTTGGCATCACGGTAAATAGAAGCCTCCAGGTATTTACATAATAAATTAGTGTCACCACTTCCTTTAATTAACTCACTTTGGTGTATTACTAAACAGGAGCTTCATATTATAAGTAAAGAGCCGTTGGGGAGAATAGTAAATGGAGGATCAAATCACCACACATATGTTAAGATGTGCAAATCTCAGATCTCAGGAAGGTGATGTTAAAAGGGAAAGACAGAAGTAATTCTACTTACTGGAATTTATACTTAGTATGGGAAATATGATAGCGTTTGCAGTAAGTTGTTATGGAATAAAAAGGTTTTCAAAGTGTCATGTGACAAATGTGCCAGTGGGGCTCATTTGATAGCTGAGATTCAGCATGGGAAAAGCAAGCTCCAAGGGTATACTGTGTGGCCTGTGTTAACTCCTCCATAACGTAAGCCCTTTAAGTGCACTGCCTAAATTATTTTTACTTCTTTAGGCTCTTTCTGTCTTCAAAGTAAACACCTTAAAGAGTATTGTAGCCCATTAAAGATCAAATTTTCCTCCTGGCTTTCATTAGTAAAATAAAACTGGAATGATCAACACTGACTGTGACAGGTGGACAGTGAATTTCTTATATATGTAAATATTTGTATACATCTGTTCTCAATATGAGGGTTACTAATGTCTAATAAACTAATGTTTTAAAATTTTGGAAATGTAAATTAAATAATTTAGTTGGAGCTGTTTAGAAAATATAAAATGCCACATAAATTTAATGTTACTTTAAAGTAAATAGAGAAAAAAATATCAATTCTAAAGTGCGATCTCAGCAAGTATCAAGGTAGGTATTAATACTTCTGCTGTATATTGTGAAAAGGGATTAGCATAGATTAGCAGTCTGATTTGCCAGCTACTTGATCCAAGAAAGATACAGGTAAATTTGAAGTATGTTAGAGAAAAAGAGCAGTGGTTCAGCAGTTGGTGGATTGTATTCATTTTTTTTTTTATATAAAAATAGTTAAGAAGCACCACCACAAACACTGAAAGCCAAGATTGTGATCCTTGCTATCCTTAGCTCAAATTGGCCTACTTTAGCTTGTGAACCTTGTCAGTCTGACTAGATCCACAGTACAGTTAACAGACTCTTTACACAGTCTTTTAAACATAACTTTCAATTCAACAGGCAATCTCTGAGACCTCTTGAGAACTATCATGAACCTTAGGGTTTATATCAGTCAGCCTGTCACATGTCCGCTTGTGAGTAATTTTTGAAAAAGTCTAAGTTTCTTAATAATTAAACCTTGCAACAGTATGCATGGCAAAAGTTTAACTACCCTTTCAAAACATGGCACTATTTGCTTCTAAATATATCACCCGTAAACCTTCAAAAGTGAGAATAGGTTTTAGGCGTCATACCTACACATGCTTAACGCTTGTCTGTTGTACTAGAAAATAACATCAAGTGCTTGCTTATCACATCTCTGGTTATTTCGCTGTCTCTATGCAGAATTTGACTTTGCATAAATGTGCAGTGTTTTCAGTAGGAGGTAAATTATTTAAGGATTTTTTTCTCATTCCTTACATTTTCCAGTATTCTCACGAGATAGAACATACCATGAAATGCTGAGTTCAGTTACCTGTCTCATCTCTGTATCCAGTGGAAGAATGGTTTAGACAGAGCTTGTCAGGTTGGCCAGCTCTTTTTCATGCAGCAATCATCTCAACATTTTACTCTTAATTTATTTAATAGGTAACTGTTATCACTATTCCAGGCTCACTGGAAAGGATACAAGTGAAGAGGTTGCAACATAATGCAGATGTTCTTTTGTAAACAGACCAGTGAAGAGTGCTGGCTGGAGGGTAGGGAACCTTGCAGTTTTCTGCACTGTGACATTGTCTTCATGACGGATTTTAACAGTATAAACTCGGTTCCTGAAACTGTGTTTATAATCACAAAGTAGCAGGAAGAACTGTTTCACAAAGCCAGAGGAAAGTACATTCATGCCATAAATGCAAATAAAGCAAAAGAAATAATGTCCCTGCAGGTTTGCTTCCTATTCCTTGCCCAGATTTTGGCTTTTTTGCCAACTAAACATATGCTGTATATATATATTTTTTTCCTTTTTCCAAAGAGAACTTTATGCCTTTAACTGAATAGTTAGTCCCTCTCTAGCCTTTTCAATTATAGGCCTTGCTGTTTTATTTGCCTGTTTCTAGGAGAAAGTAGATGTTTTGATAATGGGGCAGCAGAAGCTCCCCTTCCAGATTTTTAAAATGTGATGACACTGAGAGGATTTCATACATTAGAAGTGGCCTGAGGCAGAATAAACTTGCAACATTGCAGAAGTTTTGCCTGTGCTACAAAGCATGGTGACCATTCCCTCCTCTTTTTCTACGCACTAGATCCATATATACACAAATATACATATAAATGTGTAATCGAGTGCACCCTCAGTAAGTTTGCAGACGACACTAAGTTAGGTGGGAGTGTCGATCTGCTTGAGTGTAGGATGGCTCTACAGAGAGATCTGGACAGGTTGGATCAATGGGCCAAGGCCAATTGTATGAAGTTCAACAAGGCCACGTGCCATGTCATGCACTTAGGTCACAACAACCCCATGCAGCGCTACAGGCTTTGGGAGGAATGGCTGGAAAGCTGCCTGGTGGAGAAGGATCAGGGGGTGTTGGTTGACAGTTGGCTGAATATGAACCAGCAGTGTGCACAGGTGGCCCAGAAGGCCAATGGCATCCTGACTTGTGTCAGGAATAGTGTGGACAACAGGACTAGGAAAGTGATTGTCACCCTGCACTGGTAAGGCCCCACCTCGAGTACTGTGTTCAGTTTTGAGCCCCTCACTACAAGAAAGACATTGAGGTGCTGGAGCATGTCCAGAGAAGGGCAACCAAGCTGGTGAGGGGTCTGGAGAACAAGTCGTATGAAAAGGAGACTGAGGGGAGACCTTATCACTCTCTACAACTACCTGAAAGAAGGTTGTAGAGAGGTGCTGGTTGATCTCTTCTTCCAAGTAACAGGTAATAGGACAAGAGGAGATGGCCTCAAATTATGCCAGGGAAGATTTAGATTGGATATTAGGAAAAATTTCTTCACCGAAAGGGTCATCAGTCATTTGAACAGGCTGCCCAGGGAATTGGTGGAGTCACCATCCCTGGAGGTATTTTTTAAAAGACAGGTAGACGTGGTGCTTAGGGACATGGTTTAGTCGTGGTTTTGGCAGTGTTAGGTTGATGGTTGGACTTCATGATCTTTAAGGTCCCTTCCAACCTAGGCGATTCTATGATTCTATTCTATACATACCTTTGGGGTTTTTTTAATCTGAATGTTATCTTTGGAAGCAATAAGTGAACTAGAATAAAATAGTTTGGATAAATGTGACCAGGCACCTTTTCAGTTAATTGTGCCTTCATGCATATCAGGAGGAACTATAATCTGTCATTGTGGAAAAAAGAAGATATGATTAATCAGACTATTGGAAACAATGTAAGAACAAATTAAAAAAATTAAATTTAGCAGTTATCATTAGGAAATCTCAGTGTGATTCTATGCTGAGTACAGTCCTTGTTTTCTGCCTTTTTATTATGATATAAAGAGAAACTAGTGGCTGGTTTTATGACATTTGGTTAAATTAAATGCTAGTGTTATCTGCCCTGTGGCTAAATTTCAGTGAATTCACATGTAAAATCAAATCTGTGTTCAAAAATATTCTAACACTTTTTGGGATTTTTTTTTCCCAATGTTGCATGTATGTCAAGGATAAATGTACTGTTTCCACCTGAGTGTGTCATGTTGTGTTTAAAAGATTATATACATAAATATAATTTTGCAAGTCTTCCTAATTATTGAAACATTTACTCACATCAATATAATAACCTTTGTGTATGAAAACATTTCTTACAATTTACTGCAATTTTCTTATAATGAAAAGCTATATGTAGTGAAGAAATTCAAAATGCTGTGTGAAATTTCTCATCTGATCAAATTATCATCTCAAAAAAATATGATTTTGATCAAATAAAATGATTCCAAGATTAAATCTTAACTTGTTCTGGATTATACACTGGATCACCTCTTCTTTAGTAAGTGGAGTCTATTTTCTTTCACCTGCCATTTAATGGACTCTCCTGGTTTAGAGAAGAAATAAGGTCTATTTTTTTAAACATTTTTTAATGTTTTTTTATCAATTCTAATTGTACCATGTACTGTAAAACTCATGTCTTTCTCAGCTTAAGAGCTCTCTGGTTGTTCATGTTCACAGACTTTAATCAACGCTGAAATCACAAAACAATATACAGATTTGGTCTTTAGAGGCTAACAATGTGAGGCATCCTCTTGTTGATTGACAGTTGTAAATTATTTAAGGGGTTATTGTATCTACACAAAACTATTTACACATTTATGCTCTCAAAGGTCTTCTCTTTGCACCTTTCTTTGTGTCCCAGAGCTATAGTAACTCCTGTATTAGGTTAAAGGAAGCAGATGTGAGTTAAGAGCTGTGTAGTAATTCAGCTGACACACGTGTCCAAAGAGGGAACCACAGAACAAGCTCCCACCTTCGGAAGGCGGGGATGGTGAAGTTCTTTTCCTGGACATAGAAAGGCATTTCATTTCTTCCAGTTGTCTTGCTAAGGAAAGGGAAAATGGAGCATAAACAATGCAGGTAGTTTACTGTTTAAACAGTAAAATTTTAAGGGGTCATCATGCCTTTTGAGTTTTTCATACATTTCAAAAAAGGAATCACCTGTTAGGGTGATCATTCCTCTCCTTTCCAGATGGTAGGTAACTAGGATGAGATTTCCCAGCATGGTTTTCCTCCTCTTCCCCCTAGGTGGTAACTTTCATCATGATGACAAAAGGCAATATTTTTAACCGAGTGAAGAGTTTAATAATTTAAATAAGTTATCACTGGAACGTAATTTACTTACTAATCTTTCTGAAATATGCAGAAGCAAAGATATGACCTGTGCACCATGGTAAAGCATTCAGAATTGAGATGAGACATAAACAGAGGCCATAAACATCAGGAACGAGATGTAGGTGGCTCTAGTTGGTATGAAAGAATAAAATGGAGACCAGCTCATTACGGTGAAAACTCTTATTTCTGCCTAAGGAGAAAAACATCTTAGGAGGAGTTCATTTATCATTAATCAGTTCTTATTTCAAATTTGCTATTGAAATGGACAGAAGCAAATGACAGATCATGTAGGACATGTGAAGTTCGAAATAAGAAATTTACATTTTCTCTGAACTTCAAGACTCTTATTCTTCTCTTACAGCTGTTCTGTTTTCCAAGGCACTGGACCTCTGTTGTCATGGAGGTCACAGACTCTGTGTATGGAGACTTTCTTTCATGCAGATTTTCACCTCTCTGCAGAATTCATTCTTCTAAGCAACTTTTTACATATTTAATTATTAGCATAAGTACGTCACAACGAAGTACAAGTCAAGAAGATAAATAGTCTAATTTATTTCTTAAGCTGAAATTCAGAAGTTTCTAGAAGGCAAATCTAGGGATTTTAAGTAAAGCTGAAAAACACGTTGTCTGTTTAACACCTTTCTTGAGCTGACATGGACGTCTGGCAGAAACTTGCAGCTGCAGAGCATGAGCAGAATCTTAGGGGGTAGGAAAATCAGAGAAAGAGAGAGAGGATGAGATCCCAGTATTGCCTCCAGTTCTCCTAAAAGAATAAATTAGGCTTTGTTTACATTAGCATTAGCATTGCAGTGCACCACAAGCAGCTTTATAGTGCAAAACAGTTGGTGTTTGGGGCCTGAGGTCCATACTACGTGTATATTTCAGGATTTTTACTGTAGCCTAGGTGTAATCTGCTTCTTTAGACTGAGTGCCTGTTACTGACTGGAGAACATCTTCCAGCTTAGTTTCGTCCAAAAAGAACTCAATTTATCTGCTCTGATATTGCTCAGTGATGCAATCCAAAGCACAGTAAGAGATGACTGGAGATTGTTTCAGAAGTGCACCCTTGATCAAAGCCTTGATGTGAATGTATTTTAAATCTTCTGTTACAGCTATCTTAACCATAGAGAAGGCTGACATTTGCAGACATTTTTTACGTTCAGGATCGAATTGGGACCATGGGTAAACAAATGCTCAGAAAAGTCCTTTTAAGATTTTTGTGTTATCTTCATGAAATTCAAACACAAATCCCACCCAGTTTGAGAAGCTGCCTTACTCAGGACATTGCCTATAACTAATATATTCTTGCTACCCACTGGTTGTTTGTCGGTTGCTTTGTTTGTTTTTTTCCCAAGGCAGAGGTGGCACTCATGTGGAGTATGCACACAGGCAAAATATGTGTGTCATATTTTAACTCGGTCTTTCACACAGTTAACGTAACTTGTAGTACTGTTTGGTGTTACCAGACTGTCAACAGCATCCTGAATTATTCTTTTTAATTGTAGCTTAGATATTTTGAAACATTTTCATGTCTGCATTGGTTTTGTCTGTAGTTAAGTGGTTTTCCCCCCTCCCTGATTTTAAATAGACTTACTGGTAGGTTATATTTGCCTTGTGGCACCTCTCAAAGGAAGGTATTGCAATTCTATGTGTAAAACTCTGAATGCTTATAAATGATTTTTTTTCCTATATTAGCCAGTTATTAACTTTTTAGTATCAGTAGCCTTTCTGCTCTTACCTTATCTAAAAGGAAAACACGTATTGTTCATTTTTTTCACAAACAATATATTCAGTTTTTGTTCTAGATCATGTATCTTCTAAAAAGGCCATTTAAATAAAATTTAAAAGAATTGTAAATAAACTAGTAACTACTTCCACTTGAAGTGAGCAATGGGATTCTAATGTTTCCAAGGTAAATGTTCAGCTACTCCACAAAACACTCTACTACTGCAGAAAGTCGTCACTGATTCCACTTATTTCTGCACAGTTTTTTCCATCAAAGGCAAATGAAGATATGAGACTGATAGTATGTTTTTGCACATGAGGTCCAATATATAGTTTAAAAATGCATTCAGATAGCTGTCTCTTATGAAAATGGACTATCCGGATGTGATTAATTTAAAGTCTAACCATATACATTTAGACAGCTGGAGGCAGTCTCAAGGCTCAGTTGCCCACCAGAGAAATCTCTGGTTTCTTTTCGGATTAAGTTATTCTACTTTCCCCCCAGGTGTGGATCCAGAAAGGCATAGGTTCCCACAGATGCTGTTCTATCTGCCAGACCATGTCTCTGATACCTTAAACTATCTCAGTTAGTCACTTAATTGTGGGCACCTTACTGAGCCTTCAAATGCCAAAGCTTCAGTTATAACCAGGGGAATCTACACAGTAATTCAGTTTAGCAGACACCTATCTGCCAGTGAGACGAATAAGTCTTTTAGCTATATTTACTGCAGTGAGAGATTAGATACCTAAAGCACCTTTAGATACAAATGGGTAAACATCTACATTTAGGTGTTTTAGAGCTCGTTTCAGCTACTTCACCATAGGCTTCTAATGACATTTGAGATGCCTTAAGCAATCCTTCCTATCCTCCAGCTGCTGCTTCAGAAAATTGTGCACCTCAGAAATCCTGTATCTTCAGGCAGTGTGTGGATTTTGCCTTATACTTTCAAATGACACTACCCAATTATTTAGATTTATACTGAATTCCATCCTTAGTACTGATTTCTGCAACAAGGTTCTTTTTACTTTAAATATTTTGTTTCTTCTATAAAAATGAGGTCGAAGAATCCTACTGCAGATCTTTTGGGTGTGTCTAGTTTCTGTGCAATCCTTGGAGTTTGAACAATATTCAGACAATTGAGAAAGACTTGTTTGGTCATTTTTTCTTGCTTACTTGTTTTCTTTTTTCACTTTATGAGCCCTGTGGATACACTAAGTGTCTCTCGATTTGGTGTTTCAAAGATACTCCCTGAAAAATTTTCTTATGAAGTTCTGTGACCACTTAAGCTTTGAAACACTTTGTATTGCAGCGATGTCGGTAACAGTCTGTGTTTTCAGCATAATTACTTTCAAGCCACGTTCTTTTAATTAGACCAATCAAAATACAATTCCTGAATTAGATTTACAATCATGTGGTAAAATAATGAGGGAGGTGATATTTTTATTACAGCACTAGCTTTCTTGTAATTTAGTATAACCATTTGAAATATGGCAAACTTTATAATCTAGTGAGTCAGGGGTTGAATTAGATAACTTCCAGAGATTGCTTATAACCTAAATGATTCTCTGATTAGCAAAATGATTTCAACATTGGAAATATTTTATGTGTTCATATATGTATTTCACAAATTTCTTAGGTACTAGACATTCATTTCAATTCCTACAGACACAAGAATTATCAAGCTTATCTTTGTGACATTTTAAGTATAACAGTGTGATTACAAACAATTTTAAAGAACTTACAACTTTTCATTTAAGCCCTATACAATGCTAATTATGATTCCTAAAGGCATTGGATTATACAGACAGAATTTTACAAAAGAAGGGCAAAAAAAGTATTTTACACAAGTTTTAAAAAAAGTTTTACAGTAAAAATATAGCATTCTGCAGGAATTTTAATGTTTACCTGTAAATACGTCACTAAACTAGGTTTTTCACTAGACTTTGGACTTTAATGCAACTGAACTTTTTGTTCAAACATTTAAGAAATGAGTGTTTAAAAGTCAAGAGTATCTTTAAGATCCTAAATTAATTTTGTTTCTAGGAAGCAATTATAACAGTATTTAAAAGAGTTTCATCTTCCACAAACCAAAGAACAATCAGGTCAGGTTCTTTTCAAAATTATATGACAGCTTTAATAGACATGAGTAATATTTAGAGATATTATTTAAATATTTAATTACTGTCTTCAACTTTTATTTTCTATTCACTGTTGGACAGTTTAATCATATGGGGATCAAAGATTTATATAGTATTTTTTGACCCTTATAGTGTTGTACCAGCATATTGTTTTATCATGAATAGCTACATATCAGTATGAAACATAATTAATTTAGTTCACCTTAAAGAAATACTCTTCTTTCTATTCTTCTTGAATAAGACACTTCAATGAAATTTGCATTAGTAGATGTGCAGTAATAGCTTTCAACAATTAAATCAGTGATATTACATCATCATCATCATTACTGTTATTGTTATTATTATCGTGTTCTCTATAGAGTTCTGTGGATGTTAGCAACTAGAAACTGTCAAAATTATACAGATTTTTTTTTTTCCTCACTGCTCTGCCAGCATTAGAATTCTGAGAACCTGTAGTTAGTTTCACAAATTAGTCTTATAAATTCTAAAGGCCTGAGGAAATCTTAAGTTCTTGCTTCCTGGTTGTAAGCTGAATCCTAGTGCCTCCACCTGAGGCAGAAAACTGATCAGTCTGTATATGCCTTGTAATTCATTTAATTTACTTTCTATTGACAGTTATAGAGTGGTATGGTCTGAATCAGATACAATGAAACAGGGAGACAGAAAAAAGATAATGGGTATTATTGACATTCAGAACATTGATTTCTGTAACAAAAGTACATATTTGATGCTGTGGGAAAATGCTAATATCACAGTCCAGAGGTCCCTGATGATGCATAATGGGCAGAATTAATCACCACAAGCCATTTGCTGAGACTTTCTATGTATTCATATTTGCCCTTGGTTCATGTTTTTAGATTATCTTTGCGATCACAGAATGAAAAATATTTTTAATAAAAAGGGAGAAGTGCTATTCTGTACAGAAACACTGAGAAAAAGAGAAAATTCTACAACAAATGTTTTGATAGTAACACTTCTGAATACTGTTTTATAACAATGGACAATCTGTAGTAATAGAAACAAAATTGATATATGCTTGCACTATGATCTTCTAGATCATACAGGATATATTGGAAAAATAAGAAATGTTTTATGCTATCACTTCATATTTTTTTTTCCCTGTGATGTATATTCTTGTGGTGTATCTTCCTTAGAAAAAAAAATGTTTAATTTAAATAAAAAACTCTGAACATTAGTATCTAAATGACAAAATTAGTCTTTTTGTGCAGCTGCCAGATGGTCACCATATTCAAATATATTTTTCATACAAAGTAATATGCAAAATCCCTAAAGAATTAATATGCTCGTAAAGCTTTTATTGAAATCATTAGAATAAATCTAACTCTCTAAACCTAGCTATAACCTTTTTATGGAGACTCAGTGTATCCATAGATGTAATTCAAGCATTTTTTTATTTAGCTAATAAAAATGTCTACCAAATAGACACTGATAGTGATAAAGAGAGAATAAGGTAGTTTGGAAATGACATTAGAGATCCACATTTAGAATTAATAACATTAGGATAGTCTCAAATGTATTTATTTTTTAGTATTGTTATCTAGATTTGTAATTCATAAAGAACCTTGTGTTTTTCTTTTAAAAAGTGATTAATGGGCAGGAATACAAACAGAATAAATCTCCTGTATTATGTCAAATCTGCATATTGAAACATTTCTTGAAAAAATTATTACATGTAAAAATACCATTTCCTGTGTCACAAAAGCAAATGTTGAACTTTGAGTTGGTGTCAAGCATATTTTTTTCATTTCACCCAATCTTACAACTTATGTTTTTTAACAACAGGCAAAAGAGAATTGCACAATAAGATGACCCTGGGCATGTTATTGGCAGGTATTGAATCCTTCCTTTAGACACAAGCTAACTCAGTTAAAGCAAATGGTACTGGGAAGCGAGCAAAAATAATAGTAGTAGTAGTGGAACCAAAACAGAAATAACTCGATATTAACAATATCTCCTCTATTTCTGCTCTTTATTTTTCTATTAGTGTCTTTTTAGTGAGGATCAGTGAGTAAACAGTTACTCTTAGCAGTGAGATATACATGTTTATAGTTTATTCATTTGTTCGGATTTTAAAAAAATAAAAGGTACGCACTTACCAAGACCCATTGGTGCTTGGTAGAAATCAGATACTTGTTCTGTTGTATTATTTCAGAGTTAAACATGACATACTTTTAGTTTGGTTTTAAGACTGTCCAGCTTTGAACATAATTACTTTTGTCTGGCGTCAAGTTTTAAGTTTTTTGGGTTTTTGGGTTTTTTTTTTGGTTTTTTTTTAATAAAGCATAGAAATTGCTGCATACACAAACTCTTACTTTTGCCAAACCTTTTATATTAATGTCTTAGCTTTTCACCTTTCCTGTTCAGCCTATAGGACATAGGCATTAAGGGAGCTTGTAGGTGTTGTGTGGAGCAAAACTGCTGAAACATAAACAGTAAATAAATCTGAAACTGCTTTGTGCTCAGTTCCCTGGCCACCCCTGGCTATGAAACAAAAACTAAAAACCTCATTATCTGCCAAAGTTCAGCTTTACATGATACTTCTAAATTTCTTGATATGTCACCTTTCAACACGTACCTACTAGCCAAGCTGTTAAAGTATTGAAAAGGACAAAAGCGCTTCCAAAAGAAATTTTAGAGATGTATCATATTAGTGCAACAACATTGCGTTGGTGACATTACAGCCATGCTACCGTGTCATACTCAGTCTCATTCTTCACATGTCAAAGGCCTCACTGAAGTCCATGTAGACAATATCCACTGCCCTTCTCTCATCTGCCAGGCTGGTCACTTCATCACAGAAGTTCATCACGTTGGTCAAACATGAGTTCCTCTTGGTGAGTCCATGCTAACATCTGATGACTTTCTTGTCCTTCATGTGCCTAGAAGTGGTTTCGAGGTTTAGTTGCTCCATCATGACCTAACTGGACAAAGTCCTGCTCAGTCTGGCCTGAATTCCTCGTTGGCTGCTTTGAACCACAGGATCAACTATTGAGCTACCAAGGTCCCTTCCAACCTGAATTATTCTGTGATTCTAAGAAGTAACCTGAATATTGTCCTAGCATTATTTTTTCTTTTTATTTTTTTTTTTTTCTGTCACAAAGCCTTTAATGAAACCAGGACAAATAAAATCAATCACAGTAAGATAACACTGTGATTCTACCTGCTTATGTAATTTCATGGAATTATGCTTGTCTGTTTTTTTTCACTACATTCTATCCCTGGAGATAGAGTTATTGCTGATCAATTTTGTAAAAAAAGAGGGTTTAAGTATAGACCCTCCAAGTGTATTGTAACTCAGAGATAGTACAGTATCATCTATCAGCAGGAATACAATCAGATCTGAAGCACAAATTATTTGTTACTCAATGTCATGCAAGTTCAAAATAATTTAAGGCTGATTTGGCCTTGCTTTTTTTTTTTTTTAATGTGTCACAGCATCATTACAATTAAACCTAATTTTTCTTTAAAACTTTATGTACTACAAAGTGGAAAAGATTACAATATTAAAGGAAAAATCTTGATTGCATAGCTGCAGTTAGTGCCTTGGTCTATATTGCTCCACTGGAAATAGAAAAGTTGTGAATAAAATTCACACTATCTATATCGGTCACTTCACTGCCCTCGGAGAAAGGGAGCATGCTGCATTAAACTTGCATCCAAAACAATGTGCCATCTTTAAGATAACAGTGGAATGGAAGTTCCACACGAATTTTTTTGGGTGATGAACAGAGTCAAGTCTTTGCTGACTCCCTCAAATATCCACCTCACCCCATACTCACCAACCTTTCATCATTGTTTTAATTTTGTTGTTTTCTCTTTATGGCTAGCTACATTACACAGCTTAAACAATGTATTTTAACTTGCTATTGCTAAAAACCCAAGCTAAATACTTACATGTTTCGTACTTTTCCTTCACTTGTATTTCTGAGAACTAAATGATATAAACTATAAATATTAATATTTCCTACAGGAAATAGTCTGTAGTTGGTTGATAACTTTCTTGAAGATTCAGACCAAAAATTGACACAGCTTTGCAGTTGAGGTCTCATAAATGGTGATTAAAGAGAAAATATCTCTCCCCATCTGTTGCAGACTACTGTGTATGCTTCATTATGATGTCTGACTTTTTCAGAGGTGACTGATGATGTATATTCAGCTCATGCTCTATTATGACAACCAGATCCTCTTCTAAAGAGCTGTTACCTGACTAGCTGTCACTCAGTTTGTAACTGAGCAGTACATTACACCTCTGTAGATGTACTGTCCTATTTAATGACACTTTTCTGGTTCTTTGTTTTATTTTGTTTTTTTAAGGCAATCTCTCCAATTCATCAAGATCAGTTTGCTTTCTAAACCTGTCTACCAGTGTACTTACAGTCTTTCCCGGTGTAGAAGCTTAAATGTCAGACTTGCTATTTCAACATACAGCTTGTTTTAAAAAAAAGCCCATGAAAAGAATTGTAAAAATATCCATGCATCCTTCAAATCTGAAGTTGAAAACACTAACTACTTACGCTGTCCAACCAGCTCTGACCCTATCCCATAACACTGTAAGTTAGGCAATGTTTTCCAGGGTTTCCTATGAGGCTCTTATATGTTGATGAGGCTTACTAATATCAAAAGTCTTACTAAAGTCAAGATCTATAGCTGTTCTATTGCACATTTTCTCTTTTCTAGATTGGAGGACCAAAGCTACATGAGGTATTCAGGAGGAGATTTTATGTAGTAGCAAAATTATGTTCTCTATTTTATTTTCATTTGCTTCCCTCTTAATTCATCATATTTATTTTAATTTTTGACTGTACTGAGTGCTCAGATTAAACTTTTGTGACATTATCTTTCGTGATGTGAGTGTGACCCTTATTTATCAGTCCAGAGCACATAATTTTATATGTGAAGTTAGAATTATTTTTGTCTTGTGCATCATTTAATATTTATCTATATCAATATTTGTCTGCCAGTCACTCCATATTATAAGATCTTTCTTCATTTTTTCCCCAGCAGACCCTTGTCTTTACTATTTTGAAAGAGATCTTTGTCATTAATAAACTTGCTTACTCTATCGATAATACCATTCTCCAGATTGTCTGTGAATATGTCTGACAGCACAGCTCATTCCAGAACTCTGCTGGTCACTTTCTGTTGGTACTGGAACTAATAATTCACTTACATTTCTAATTTCTGATTTTTTAACAATTTTTTTGTCTGTGAAAGACCTTTTGTGTCATGGCTGCCTAATTTCTGCTCGAAGTCGGTGACAGACTTTGAGAAAAGCCCTTGGAAAGTCCACACAGACAATATCAAGGGAGTAATCTTTGGGGGTACAATGTAATTACCCTTTCAATAACTCCAAAATTTTACTAAGGAATGTTTTTTTTACAAAAGCCATGGTGACTTTTTCCAGGTACACTGTCACTGTTCACTAATTTTGTTCTTTACTAGCTTGGCCAATACTGAATATTAGATTTACAAATCTGTATTTTCCTAGATTGTATTTGAAACTCTTTATAAAAATTGTAATCCTCTGGGCCTCAGGTACCAAAGCAGTTTTAAAGAAAGATGTTAGAGTGCACTCTTCTTAGGTCAGGTATTTCAGTCTTGCCTTGCTTAAATCTTTAGTCATTTCATTTTTGTCTACTTGTTCCATAGTCACAGTCATTTCTAGTCATATGATGATGACTTTTGAACTTTTTTTCCTCTTTATCCTGTCTCCTGGTGTTTAATATGGCAAGCATCTGACAGTTACTTGGCTGCAGCTGTAAACTTCGTACTAAAAAAGATGAGTTGCCTACAGAGGGAAAGAGAGAACAAGCAAACTCAGCTCTTTTTCTTGTAAACAAATGTCCTTTCTGGGCAGGAGCCCTCAATGTATAGATGGCTGTTGCAATGATTCTCTACACCTCTTTCCCTTACCTTCTGACTGTCCTTTCCATTCAAAACCAAACTGGCCTAACATCTTGAAGAGAAATAGTGTAAGGTGTCTTTACACTGGGACTAGTGGCTAGTGACTTCATGATGCAATTCGTTTGTTGCTGCATCACACTGCATCATCCATGTTTTTTTCAAGGTTCTTTTTAAGAGCCAAGTTAGGTTAAGACAGGCTCTCATTCACCCCCAGGAACTTCTGGTGCATCACAAAGGCAACAATTTCTATGGTGACTGTTCTCAGGTGCTGAAGGGAAAGGATAGTTGATAAGCCATATTAAAATTAAAAATACTGAAATCTGTTTATAGTTTCAAGCTCAGGTGGTGATATTAGACAGTATTTTTTCAACTGTTCAGAGAGGGCAACTGGTACATGACTTTCAGTGTCAAAGGGGTGTATCGTCATACATGGATGAAACCAGTCCTTTATTATCATCTCCTTTTGGATCTGGCTAAGGATCACTGTCAGTTCAAGGTCCCTCCTTTTCCTTTATGTCTCTCCATGAGGGTGTTAACTATGATTGAGAGTCATCTCATATGCAGGATAAAGTCAATTTTTCTTATCTCATTGATTGATTGGTATTGAAATCTACAAGGAAAAAAACTTTTCATCATCCAATAAGATGCAATTTATGTTTAAGCATCTAGACCTCACAGCTGGAGATTCATAAGTCAGATGTCACTCCAACATAAGCCATAATGGAATAACTTCTGATTCTTTAGCAATGTCAGCCTTTTTTCCTTGAACAGAATCCAACCTACTAGTTTTAATTCTCTGGTTTATGCCTCACATAATCACAATAGTAAAGCTCAGCCTGTCTGTTCAGGCCTCACTTAAACACTGATGATACTTTATAAAACTTCAGAGACTTTTGAAGCATCTTCACTTAATCCTTTCAAAAACTTCTTCAGCAAGCAAGTTACAGTTCCTTTATGCAGCACCCTTGTCATTATGGTCATGAAACTTCAGAGAATTCTTTTTCACTTTCTTCTCACTTCAAGGGTCAATTCATTCAGGAAGTGTGTGTAGACAATTGGTTTTAGGAAAAGAGAAACCTTCATCTCAAAGGACTAGATCTTGTAGCCCTTTCTAAAGTGTGCAGAGGATTCCAAATTTTAGCTGGATTTTGGTAGAGTTTTTTATTCTTTAAATATCTGCAAGTCTGTCCAGATTCTTCCCACACTGTATTTTTAAACACCCCTGAGTTACTTCCTTGAGGCTGTGTCTGTTTCAACATACCACTTCAGGGTCTCAGTTCTCCACACTCTTGATGATTCTTTTATTTTTACAGAACTGCATGTTCCAAGAAATCATCCTATTTATTCAGGTCTAATATTAAAATACCATACAGGAGGAATAATGCTTAGATGAAAACTGACAGTCAAAGCAATAGCAACCAAAACTTGCTATGAGGTCCTTGCTTTGTATCCGTCTGCTGTAGATAGCCTGCCCTCCACCAGAGTTACCATGACCTTGAGATGTGTCTGTGTTCCAGATGACTGTCATTCTGACTGGCAGCCATTCTGACATCCATACATTCATCAAACAGCAGGAAATTACAGAATCCTGTAAAGATGATGCTTAATACTATGATCCTACATCTATTGATTGCATGAAGGTATCCAAGACCCATCACGACCTAAGTAAGTAGTACAAAAGTGTTTCTTGAAGTTGCCCATATTATTAACATGCAGGTGGATTATAATAAAACAAAATCAAAAAGCAACCACCCCAAAACTAAAAAAAGAGGTCAGCAGGTAATAGCTAGAGATACTTGAGACAAGTAATCCGTATCTGTACTAATTTTTCTGCTAAGTTTTTCTTTTCCATCAACATCCTTATCGCAGTTCCTTGATATGGGTTTCTGCAGTTTAGAGGGAAAGGAAATAGCATTGCCTTTGGAAAAAATTGTTTCTTACAGATGGCTAAGTATATGACAAGTAATTTCTTAATCAAGAATTTCTTACTCAACAAGTAATTTCTTAAATAAATTTTGCCATAAACTTTACCACACCACAAATATCACACTCAGGGAAGAGTACTCCATTTTATGCCCTGTGTGAGTCTGTCTGCTCAAATTATCATGTGATTGTTATGATGTAGACTTCTTCGCAGCACGAATTTAGGAAAGGCAACCAGCTCATTTCTCTGATTATTAGGCAATGTTAAGGATGTGTAAATATAGTAACTTTCATAATCTTTTTTTTCTTCATGGTACTCTGTCAAGTCCACAGATATTTTGTGATCCTGGCCTAACATTTTAGTCAAGTCTGTCTTTTGGTAGAAGCACTTCAGTTCTGTAGACGGAAAATTGTAAAGAAAGTTAAAACTTTAAATGAATCATGTGCATAATTAAAGAATATAGTTGCCTCTTTATGCACTGTGACGTTAAGTTTAAAGTATTTAACATCAGCTTTGCATTTTAAAAATTTAGGTTTTCTCAAGTAAGCTGTCATGAAAAAAAGATTGTTGGGGAGCTGTGTAGAGAATAGTAAGGGTTTTGAACAACTAAGTAAATATAAAAAGACAGACATGAAATCTGATGGAGTTTCAAAAATAATTAATAATAATTTTAAAATAAAATTAGTTAATTTTTGCTGAATAATCAGTAATTAAGTAATCAATTATTAGATTGCTAACTGCATAGAACTGTGCCACTTCACATCTGACATCTATTGTGACCGAAACCAAAAAGGGCACACTCTATCTCCAGCTAGACTTAAAATGCAAAGAATCATAGAATCATAGAATCATAGAATGGTTTAGGTTGGAAGGGACCTTGAAGATCATCGAGTTCCAACCCCCCTGCCACAGGCAGGGATACCTCTCACTAGACCAGGTTGCCCAAGGCCACGTCCAGCCTGGCCTTGAACACCTCCAGGGATGGGGCTTCAACAACCTCTCTGGGCAACCTGTTCCAGTGCCTCACCACCCTTAAAGTGAAAAACTTCTTCCTAATGTTTAATCTAAACCTGCCCTGTTCCAGCTTAAAGCCGTTCCCCCTCGTCCTATCACTACATGCCCTAGTAAAAAGTCCTTCCCCAGCTCTCCTGTAGGCCCCCTTTAGGTACTGGAAGGCCGCAATAAGATCTCCCCGGAGCCTTCTCTTCTCCAGGCTGAACAACCCCAACTCTCTCAGCCTCTCCTCATAGGAGAGGTGCTCCAGCCCTCTGATCATCCTCGTGGCTCTCCTCTGGACGCGCTCCAGCAGGTCCATGTCCTTCTTATGTTGGGGACTCCACAGCTGGATGCAGTACTCCGGGTGGGGTCTCACGAGAGCAGAGTAGAGGGGCAGAATCACCTCCCTTGACCTGCTGGCCACACTTCTTTTGATGCAGCCCAGAATACGGTTGGCCTTCTGGGCTGCGATCGCACACTGCTTGCTCATGTCGAGCTTCTCATCAATCATCACCCCCAGGTCCTTCTCCACAGCGCTGCTCTCCAGACATTCTCCGCCGAGCCTGTATTTGTGTTTGGGATTGCCCCGACCCAGATGTAGGACCTTGCACTTGGCCTTGTTGAACTGCATGAGGTTGGCTTGGGCCCACCTCTCCAGCCTGTCCAGGTCCCTCTGGATGGCATCCCTCCCCTCCAGCGTGTCTGCCTCGCCAAACAGCTTGGTATCATCAGCAAACTTGCTGAGGGTGCACTCTACCCCACTGTCCATGTCGCTAACAAAGATGTTGAACAGTACGGGTCCCAGTACCGACCCCTGAGGAACGCCACTCGTCACTGCTTTCCACTTGGACACCGAGCCGTTGACCGCAACCCTTTGAGTGCTACCATCCAGCCAGTTCTTTATCCACCGAGTGGTCCATTTATCGAATCCATGTCTCTTCAATTTAGAGACCAGGATATCATGTGGGACAGTGTCAAACGCTTTGCACAAGTCCAGGTAGATGACATCATCAGATCTTCCCTTGTCCACTGCCACTGTAACCCCTTCATAGAAGGCCACCAAATTTGTCAGGCATGACTTGCCCTTGGTGAAGCCATGTTGGCTCTCGCCAATCACCTCCTTGTTTTCTGTGTGGCTCAGCAGAGTTTCCAGGAGGATCTGCTCCATGATCTTGCCAGGCACAGAGGTGAGACTGACTGCCCTGTAGTTCCCTGGGTCTTCCTTGTTTCCCTTTTTGAAAATAGGGGTTACGTTTCCCCTTTTCCAGTCGGCAGGAACCTCGCCAGACTGCCACGACTTCTCAAATATGATGGCTAGTGGCTTCGCGACTTGATCTGCCAGTTCCCTCAGGACCCGCGGATGTATCTCATCAGGTCCCATGGAC
The DNA here is from genome assembly GCA_017639485.1 of Pluvialis apricaria. Lineage (NCBI taxonomy): Eukaryota > Metazoa > Chordata > Aves > Charadriiformes > Charadriidae > Pluvialis > Pluvialis apricaria. The sequence continues at coordinate 105,236,908 of CM030009.1, forward strand.
TTGTGCACCTTCAGGTTCCTCAGGTGGTCTCTCACTTTATCTTCATCTACAGTGGGCGGTGCTCCATTTTCCCAATCCTCTCCTTTGCAATCTGCGTCTTGGGCAGTGCGGCTGCTGTCCTTGTCTGTGAAGACTGAGGCAAAAAAGTCATTGAGTACCTCAGCTCTGTCGCTGTCCCGGGTGACCAGTTCTTGCGTATCCTTCCGGAGAGGGCCTACATTTTCCCTAGTCTTTCTTTTCTCGCTGATATACCTATAGAAGGATTTTTTGTTTGTCTTAATGTCCCTGGCCAGATTTAGTTCTAGCTGGGCTTTAGCTTGTCTAACCTGCTCTCTAGCTGCTCGAACGATTCCTCTGTAATCCTCCCAGGCTACCCAGCCCTGTCTCCACTCCCTGTAGGCCTCCTTTTTTCTTTTGGTCAGTTCCAGGAGCTCCTTGTTCATCCACGCAGGCCTCCTGGCTTTTCTGCCTGCCTTCTTCTTTGTAGGAATGCATTGCTGCTGTGCTTGGAGGAGGTGGTCCTTGAATATTAACCAACTTTCTTGGACCCCTCTTCCTTCCATCGCTTCATCCCACGGCACCATACCAAGCAGATTCTTCAAGAGGCCAAAGTCGGCTCTCCTGAAGTCCAGGGTCATCAGCCTGCTGCGCACCTTCTTCGTTGCCTTGAGGATTTCAAACTCAACCATTTCGTGGTCACTGCAGCCCAGGCTACCCCTGAGTTTGACCCTGTCAACCAGCCCCTCCTTGTTGGTAAGAACAAGGTCCAGCACGGCTCCTCTCCTCGTCGGCTCCTCAACCACTTGGAGAAGGAAGTTGTCCTCAATGCAATCCAGGAACCTCCTGGATTGCCTGTGCCTGGCTGTGTTATCCTTCCAACTGATGTCAGGGTGGTTGAAGTCACCCATGAGAACCAAGGTCTGTGAACGTGATGCTGCCCTTATCTGTCTGTAGAGGGCTTCATCCACTTGGTCTTCCTGGTCGGGTGGCCTGTAGCATACCCCCACTGTAACGTCCCCTGCTCCCGATTTCCCTGTAATCTTGACCCATAGGCTCTCAGTTGGCTCTGTATCCTCCCCCAGGTTGAGCTCCATACATTCCAGCTGCTCATCAACATATAAGGCAACACCGCCTCCTCATTTCCCTTGCCTGTCTCTCCTGAAGAGCCTGTACCCTTTCATGCTGACGCTCCAGTCATAGGAGTCGTCCCACCAAGTTTCAAAGAGATAAATGACGTTTTTTCTGTTGTTTGTCATAAGATGCAATTATGTTTTTAAATGCCTAAAGTCTTTAAAAATAAGAAATAAATAGACTCATTATTAAAAGGAATAAAATAAGAGTATCCTGACTTAGGTTCCAAAGGGAAGGCAGTGATAAGCCTTTCAAAAGTGCAAAGGAAATATATACAAACAAAAGCCAAAGAGATTAAGTAAAATGTGACTTCAGATTTTGTTTTGAATATAGTAGAATTTTTGTTGGTTTATACTTGCAACATCCAGAAAAACAGATGCAGAAGTCTATTAGGATAAGTCGGCTTTCCTAATAGTTGGCAATGAATAATATTTGATCAAGAATTTTATTATCAGCTCATCATGAATGCAAAATTTGCTTGATGAGTCATAAATGGTGTAGATTTATAATATAAGTAGGTATGGCACTTTTATTATAAATTGTTACTTCACAAGTTAAACTAAAATATAAATCTTTACTTTTATTCCATATATTTCTTTCAACTTTTTATGCATTTTGAAATCCAAATAATAAATTATACAGATCAAGGATCATGAATATGGAATGAGTTTATATGTATTTGTGTACTCATGCAAATAAAAAAGAAATTTGAGTAGTGCATACTGATAGTGGATAAATTTATATTTTCAGATAGTATGTAGGTGAATGGAAAAATCAGATACTGAAAGTTAGTTTCTCTTTCCAAATATTTTCAGGTATGACATAGCTAGCCATGATGTTTCTGGTTAAAACTCCTCTTATTCTCAAAACGCAAGAGATCATGTTGCAATATGCATGCTTGTGCAATTCTACTGTCTCATGTACACTTAAACTATGTAATTTTAAAGACCAAGGACATATTTGTATCCAATTTGAATTAAGCTTTTTAAAAGGTACACCTAGCTGTATCTTTTTTAAGACAAAGGAAAGAGGAAAAATATTTTTGTGACTAAACGAAGCACAGATTTTGGAGACCAAGACCAGTTTACAGCTGCTCACATCAGATCAAAGAATGAACTCTGTAACTCTGTTTTGAATATGTAGACAACAGGGGGGTTTGCTATAAAAATGGTACCAAGATGTTACAAATATTGATATCTGTAGAAGACGACTGTAAGCTCCTTCTGCTATAGAAATGCAAGTAGTCATCACCATTAATCATGGTACCATGGAAACGAAAGTAAAGGTTAAGCAATATATATCAGAGAAATGCAATATAATTTAATTTGCTAAGGTTAAATCTAGTGTTATTTTTAGGACTCCTGATTGCCAAATGGTAACTCAGCAAAAATAAATCAAAATCTTGTTCATGGACAAAGAGGAAGCACATATAAGTAAAACCGAGCATTAATTGTTAGTATAATGGAAATCTTAATGATTTAATTCAAGAAACATTATTAGACTACACCTAATTATTACAGAAAAAGAAAGAATAATAGTTCGGTTAAAGTCCTTTATACAGAAGTCTCAATAGTAATAATAATAACAACAGCTAAAACACTATTAAAATTGTAACGTAATTCTTCGTTTCTATCTCTTGGGATTATGCTCACCATTCCATTCTTCCTCTAGGTCTTAAAATCAGTAATTTTCAACTGCTGGAGAGCTTAACACTGTAAGTCATAAGCCTCTGCAGTCTTTTATTGGCATGAATATGATGATGATGCTGTTGCTGCTTTCTACTTGCTCCCCTAAGACCCTCTTTGGGTCATTTTCATATGTTTGCTAACACACTTTTACACCTTTTTCTATATTGATCTGCAGCTACAGATCACATTGGATCCAAATTTACTATGTACAGTATGCTTTATGTATATTAGATACTGGCTTTTTTTCTGTCTTTGTTACCCCTGAAGCCAGTTTTGTCTAGCTCCAGGTCAACATTTCCTGACCTATGGTGAGTGGTTTACAGCTGTAGGGTCTCCAGTTCCAAGCCTGTACCTCATCTCTTATCATCCCATGCTGTCTACCCCTGAAGACTACATCCTGTTTCTCCATTTTCAAGGCCTCCTCAGTTATATCAAACCCCCATTTCCTTATCCTACCTAATCTTGTAAAAGTCATAAATATCTCATTCTGATAGAACAACTACTTGTTACAGCTCTTTGTAGAAAACTATAGTTGTACTATGCAAAGATAAACAAAATAAACTAGCTATAGAGACCTGGTCAATAAAAGTAATTACTCTCATAAAATGAAGTCAAACAAAGCTGCAGCCTCACCAAAAGTTCAGGCAGGGCAGACCTGGCGAACACCAATCCTGAGGCCTTGCAAATTCAGTACAAAGGTTGTGGCCTGTTACTAAGAATGGCAATACTGCATTAAAGGGCTATGTGGTTACAAGGTAGTAGATGACCAGAGGTGGAACATTGAGGTCAGCTGTGACAGAGAGTTATTCTAGATGGTTGACTTGGCATTCCAGTGCTGGTTGGGTTTAGCAAGACTTATTAATATGTAAGTATATTTAAACTTATTATATGTATAAGAAAACATCCACAGTGTAAATAAGTGACTGGTTTCATGATATTTGCTTCTCTCAACACATATTAAATGGTTGTAAGGTTTTGTACTTCTGAGCTGAAGGGTGACAGCAAATATTTATTTCTCAGAAATTACTCTTCCAGGAATCCATGTTAGCAATGAAATATTTTGGAATCATCACTGCACTGTAAAAAACAAACCACCCTAAAACCTAGTGAAGCTTTTACACATATTTGTCTGTCTGCATGCATTATTTGACTATATGTTTGTGTGTACAAACATTACACTGTTTCGGTATACATATCTCAAGTGAGCACTGAGGCAGTCTGCCCAAGGGGACATTGTTAGATCTCAGTGGAAATGAGCAGGGTTGTGTTTTTCAAGGCCTGAATGTTCATACCTGACATCCAATTACATATCCTCAATGGGTTTGGTTCGTTCCTACTTTACACCTTTTCATCTACAGTTACATGTTTTAACAGGCCTTTAGTCATCTGCTCCTTAAGTGACTGTCATGCAGAAAAAACATGTTTTTCTTTCAACTCATCCTGAGTGTCAATGTCTTCCAGGATGTAGATGACCTGTACTTTTCATTAAGAGGTGTGATTATGGTGCATCTTGAGCAGACCAGGAAATGCAGTTATTGTTCTTGTCAGATTTCAGTCAGAAAAGAACTGTGAGATGTTGCATAATTAGAAGGTGGGAATCACACTGCTGTAATCAAATTTCTTTTCATCATCTCACTAAATTCCTAAAGAAAAATTTGCAGATCCCACAGAATCAAGCTTAACCAGACATATTTTCCTTTTTGTTTTGCCACAGACCAACATCATTGTTTAAATTGTCTACGTTTTTCCAGGAATTGGGGAGGAGCAGATAAAAATCTAATCACTGAAATTTTGCATAATGTCACACAGAGTAGCACAAAATAAGACTGCATGGCTTACAGTTTTTCAGATGGCTTTGACTGATTTCTTCATTTGTCTGGATTTTTAAGTACATTCTGGTACATATGACTTCATACTTTTGCACTTAATTTGATTTTGTAAAGTTTTGTGATTTCAGGTATTAATAAAATTCTTTGTACTATCAAGGAAAAAAGAATGTGATAAGAAAATAGTTAAGTGAAAAATTATTTGTAATTGATAGCATGCGAGTGAAATATTAGAAGATCTAAACATCTTTTGGTTTGCTCCTTTTCCACTATGTTTCATAGAACACAAACTATTTTTGTAGAAATAGCATTTATATGGGGCAGACAACCCTTTGCTTCACATAGTGAAGCAATCATATTGTTTAACTTAACTTGTACTTAAAATACATATTTAGTGAAGACAGAAAACATAATTATATAAAATGCAAATTAATTTTCTAGTTCTAATTTCCAAAATCATAATTACAAAGATTGTTTCTCTATAAAACAACCTGTGTAACCTGATAAAATGTTAAACAAATATCGTTTTCCTGACACTGGTTATTGCAGAGCCTCTCCCCTTTCACGTTTTACTTTAAAGGTACATAGGATATTATGCCTGGAGTATTTTCTCTTGGATAAGTACAGCTTTAAAATACTGCACTTCCATTAATTCCCATGCATGGCAGCATTGGACAGTTCACATCATAGATCTTTTATTATTCCTTTTATCATGTAAGAGTATCCTTCCTTGAGGAGGGGAAATGGAGAGGAGGTGCAGATCTCTTCTCCTATGTATCCACTGACAGGACACATGGGAATGGTTCAAAGCTGTGTCATGTGAGGATCAGACTAGATATTAGGAAACATTTCTTTACTGAGAGGGTGGTCAAACACTGGAACAGGCTTCCTAGAGAGGTGAGCAATGCCCCAAGCCTGTCAGTGTTTAAGAGGCACTTGGACAATGCCCTTGACAAGACGCTTTAGCTTTTGGTCAGCCCTAAATTGGTCAGGCAATTTTACTGGATGATCGTTGTAGGTCCACTCCTTCTGGATCATCCCATCCCATCCCATCCCATCCCATCCCATCCCATCCCATCCCATCCCATCCCATCCCATCCCATTGCTGATAACAAAGACCATATTATATATATATTGCTGTAAATTCTTCATGCAATAAAGGCCACCAATACATTATTAAACATAAAAGATGTCAAAGAACATTTATTATGATTTAAAATATATTGTTTTCATTTATCTTGATAATTATTTTTTCATTTTCAATTCAGGTTATAAAGACTCAATACCTTTTCTTCATCAAGTATTAAAAAATAGTTCTAGCCTTCAAGGATATTTTGTGTTCTGCTTTTGTTACAAAATGCTGGGACATAGTTTTATCAATGTTTTCTCAAGCTCTTTGATACAATGCTGTTATTTTTGTTCAAGATGATAGATGAGTTTTAGTGAAGACTAAACCTGAAAATGATTTATCTAAGTCAATCCCTCCCAACTGTATTACGTCTCATTCTGCAACTCTATGAGATAAAATAATATAATGCAAGAGTCAGAATTTATGCTAAATATAATAAATGCCTATGGTGCTTATACTTTAGGGGATTTTCTACAGTATTTTATGATATATTGCATCTTTACACTTATTTGTATAAACCCATGGAAATTATGATAATAAAATATGGGAATGTATTACTGTGATCTTCCTTACAATTTCAGAATCAGGACTAATATGATAGTCTGTATTTCAGTGATTATACTTCGCTTTTAAGGCTTATGTGTAGTAATATATAAACAAAAGAAGAAATTGCAGGAGGACAAGAGCATTGTTTTGTTAATTAGATAAAAAAGGCAAAAGTAAACCTGTAACTTTGCCTAAGGTTTTTTGCAGGATTCACTGATGTGTAAGTCAAATTCGCATTGTTCTTGTATCTTAAAATCTGCTTTACTTGGTCACTGGCCCAGACTGTATAAAGAATGTTTTACACTGTATTTAAGTTTCTAGCCAATATCTTCATATTTCTAGGTGAATAAGAATTCAAACAAGACAGTCATTAAGCACACATCTTTGGAAGCAAGCTAGCTTATTTAAAACTGGTCCAAAAGTCTTTGAAATTTATCTGTAAAGGCATTATTCCTTTTTTTTTATTTTATTGACAGCATGTTTTGCTATTAAGTAAAATTAAAATAGTTTTTCTGGAGTAAATTATTTATACGTTAGACACTGTGATTTAAAAGTAAGTCACATAGTACTGCAGAGGGAAAACTGCAGCTACCCTTTTCTACTGTTCTCTTTACATTTTAATGGAGTTTTTACAGAATATCCTCATTGTATATTCATTACAGATGATGCCTAAGCGAACTGACAGAAACTGTTCTGTTTACCCATATATAATTTTAATTAGATCCAAATAATGGCTTGTGCCCCAATGTATTCTTACAGGGCACTGTTACCTGCATATTTGAGCAGATTGCCATATGCTTTTTAGACTAATGACCGGAGATTATCTTCACAGATTCTCTTGTCATTTTTTACCGATACAGGTCAAGAATAGCTCTACTCAAGTGCTTACAGATGCAAAGATGTAAAATCAAGGTAGATAATATAAGAATCAAGCCTGTAATCCTTAAAGTCAATCATATTTACCACTTTCTCTTAACACACATAAATTTCATGGTATGGAATGGTGCAGGATGAAAATAAATATATTAATTATCACTGAGATATGAAGGACATTTTCAACATAAGTATAGGATTTGAGGAAACTACATTCAGGTGTGGGAGAGGATTAGATTTTAAAGCTGAGGTAGGTAGACTTTTATTACCAAAACCATTAAATATGTAATTAGTTTTTGCATTGTGCTTTTTATTTTTGGAAATAAGCTATGAGAAGCATTGCTGAACAAGGCTCAAAATGTATGTGCTGTCATCATTATCATTATTCTTATGGCTTTTGGGAGAAATTATTTTTGTTTTCTCACTGTGATCACTCATAGAATATTAATATTTAATATATTTAAATGCAAATACCTTAATAAGTAATTATATTAAAAGTAATTTTAATGTTAAGGAAACTCTGCTTATATGGTTGTGGTTGCTTGACCTTGGCTGGCTGCTAGGTGCCCACCAAGCTGCTCTTTCACTCCCCCTCATCATCAGGACAAGGGAAAAAATAAGACGAAAAGTTCGTGGGTCAGGATAATGATGGGGACATTGCTCATCAATTACCCTTACAGGCAAAATAGACTCAACTTGGAGAAGATTAAATTATTGCCAATTAAAAATAGAGTAGGATGGTGAGAAACAATGATAAAAACTTTGTTTCAGGTCTGACTCTTCTACATCCTACCCCACCAAGCAGTGCAGGGAAGTAGGGAATGTGGGATGCAGTCAATTTGTTAACAGCGTCTATCTGCCACTTCTTCCTCACACATTTCCCCTGCTCTAGTGCAGGGTCCCTCTCATGGGATACAGTCGTTAATAAACTGCTCAAATGGGGTCTGTCCCGTGGATCACAGTTCATGGCTCCCTTCCTTGTTATTCGTGGCCAGTAAATTAGAGATTTGTGTCACATGCTAACATTCCTGCTACTTCCTAGACCTTAGGTAGTTCAAATCTCTCCAAAATAGCAAGATTGTTTCCTTTTTTGGTTTAAAATTTCGTTTATTTTCTGGCTTAAAATATACATTCTAGTTTAATACAAGATTACTTAAATTTTGTTGTGGTTAGAATGTTAATAAAATTATGGAATCATAGAATGGTTAGAGTTGGAAGGGAGCTTCAAGATCATCTAGTTCCAACCCCCCTGCCATGGGCAGGGACACCTCCCGCTAGACCAGGTTGCTCAAAGCCCCATCCAGCCTGGCCTTCAACACGTCCAGGGATGGGGCATTCACAACTTCTCTGTGCAACCTGTTCCAGTGTCTCACCACCTTCACAGTAAAGAATTTCTTCTTAATATCTAATCAAAATCTACCTTCTTTTAGTTTAAAACTGTTACCCCTCATCCTATCACTACACTTCCTGACAAAGATTCCCTCCTTTAGTTACTGGAAGGCTGCTACAAGGTCTCCCCAGAGCCTTCTCTTCTCCAGGCTGAACTCTCTCAGGTTGTCCTCATAGGAGAGGTGCTCCAGCCTTCTGATCATCTTCGTGGCCCTCCTCTGGACTTGCTCCGACAGGCCCATGTTCTTCTTCTGTTGGGGGCTCCAGAGCTGGATAGAATCACACAATCATAGGATCATCTGGGTTGGAAGGGACCTTTAAGATCATCAAGTCCAACCGTTAACCTAGCATTGCCAAGTTACCACTAAACCATATCCCTAAGCATCACATCTACACATGTTTTAAATACTTTCTGTGAAGAACTTTTTCCTAATATCCAATCTAACCCTCCTCTGGCACAACTTGAGTCCATTTCCTCTTGTCCTATCGCTTGTTACATGGGAAAAGAGACTGACACCCACGTCGCTAAAACTTCCTTTCAGGTAGTTCTAGAGAGCGATAAGATCTTCCCTGAGCCTCCTTTTCTCCAGGCTAAACAACCTCAGTTCCCTCAACCTCTCCTCGTAAGACTTGTTCTCCAGACCACTCACCAGCTTCATTGCCCTTCTCTGGACACACTCCAGCACCTCAACATCTTTCTTGTAGTGGGGGGCCCAAAACTGAACACAGTACTCGAGGTGGGGCCTTACCAGTGCCAAGTACAGGGTGACAATCACTTCTGTAGTCCCGCTCACGACACTGTTCCTGATACACGCCAGGTTGCCATTGGCCTTCTGGGCCACCTGTGCACACTGCTGGCTCATATTCAGCCAGCTGTCGACCAACACCCCCAGGTCCTTTTCCACCAGGCATCTTTCCAGCCACTCTTCCCCAAGCCTGTACAGTTGCATGGGGTTGTTGTGACCCAAGTGCAGGACCTGGCACTTGGCCTTGTTGAATCTCATACCATTGCCCTTGGCAGTACTCCAGGTGTGGTCTCACCAGAGCAGATTAGAGGGGCAGAATCACCTCCCTTGACCTGCTAGCCATGCTTCTGTTGATGCAGCCCAGGATGTGGTTGGCTTTCTGGTCTGCAAGCATACATTGCCAGGTCATGTTGAGCTTCTTGTCAGCCAACACCCCAAAATCCTTTTCCTCAGGGCTGCTCTCAATCCATTCTCTGCCCGCCTGTATTTGTGCTTGGGATTGCCCCAGCTCATGTGCAGGACCTTGCTCTTGACCTTGTTGGACTTCATGAGGTTTGCATGGTATTATCACAGTCTTTATTGGAAGAAATGTAATTTTGTGAGATGAAACACGAACAGGTATGACATAAAGTTCTGAAAGTGTGGTTACCATTTAAACAATTTGCTTTTGATAGACTGAGGTATTAGACGATGTGATAGGATGTGATTTCAACATTTCAACATAAAAATCCTTGTGTATTCTGTTTATTTCAACAGGGATAGAATTTCAGCCTTGAATTTTGGTTTACTAGAGTAATACAGGGAATTACTTAGAAAACAATTTATTATTAATTTCAAAAGTACACTTGGGCCAGCAAGCCATGTAGTTGTATGTTTTAAAAACACAGTAGGAAGAAAAGCTTGGGAGAAAATGCAACTTTCAAAGTTAGTTTAAGTTAATTTGGAAATATGAATGCCAAAATTTCACATTCCTACTTTTTTCTTATTCATAATTTAAACATGGGGAAAACTTATTTGCATGTTTTTATTGAGAATGAAGTTAATCTCTATGTACTTAAATGTCTTTGTAGTATATAACATTGCCTAAAAACTGTCCACAGTTATATAAAACAGAATCACAGAATGGTCAGGGTTGGAAGGGACCTCTGGAGATCATCTAGTCCAACCTCCCCTGCCACAGCAGAGTCACCTACAGCAGGTTGCACAGGACGGCGTCCAGGTGGATTTTGAACGTCTCCATTGTGGGAGACTCCACAACCTCTCTGGGCAGCCTGTTCCAGTGCTCTGCCACCCTCAAAGGAAAGAAGTTCCTCCTCATGTTTAGATGGGACTTCCTATGTTCAAGTTTGTGCCTGTTACCTCTTGTCCTATCACTAAGCACCATTGAAAAAAGACTCTTCTCATCTACCTGGCACCCTCCCTTTAAGTATTTATAAGCATTGATTAGATCCCCCCTCAGTTGTCTTTTCTCTAGACTAAAAAGACCTAAGTCTTTTAACCTTGGTGTTATGACAATGCAATGTCCATGTAATATTACTACACGTTTATTACAGGACTATATATTCAGCCATACTACATTCATTTTCATCACGTACATAAAAAATGTTGTATGTAAAAATATGTGTAAGCAATTTATATGCCTTATCATTTTAATTAAGAGGTTTTCTGTATGAAGCAGGGTCCTTCTTACACATAAAAGACTTCAGGACAAAAGGGATTGTCCTGGTTTGAGGACAATTTCTTTGGCCATCCTCAGGTGTCTATTACTGTATGAGATGCTCAGATATTCAAGATTTCCCTGCAAGGCTGCAGGTATGACACAGGAAAATCCACATCCTTCTGGAGAGGCAGTTAGAGGTCAGGCAGGATGGAAAGGCTTCTTAAATGACTTAAAATATCTGACTTTTGGTATCTGAATTTTGCCCAAAGAAGGATAGACTATATCCTGACTTATTGTTTGCTTTTCCTCTAAAAGCTCATTTCCATAAATACAATCTTCCATTAGCACAGTAGCATACCTGCTTTATCAGAGTTTCTAACTTGGCTCAGTATGGATCAGACCTTTCCATTTCCTATTCTGAATAGTGTTAAACAGTAGTAGAATTCTAAGATTGTACACATTTCTAGCAAATTAACTCCACTGATATATTTTTCTGAGGCATTTACTTCTATAAATATTTAGGCATCTCCCTGTACCTCTGGAGCATTTCCAGTATTCACTTCAATTGCCTGGTTGCACAATACAGTGTGATGCCAAGATTTGTCACCCTTCTAAATGAAATAGTTTGTGCCCTTGGAACTATTTTGCCATAATAACAAGAAACCAACAAGCTGAAGTACTCTACTTCTCAGAAAAAAACACATGCTTATGGACCTCTCTGCTACTGTTGACAGACTGTTAGTACTGAAGGAAACTATCTTCAAAATCAGTTTCATAGCTATAGCATACATGAAATATAGGCTTTACCCAGCATGTTCAACTAAAAATAACATTTGAGTTAGAACTACTTAGTTTGGTTATGAGGATACAGATTTTCCATAATGAATTTTTATTTAAGGTCAGGAATGCAAACATGGCTTTGTTATTTTGTTACTGTTATCTCCTGGGTATTCCACTGGCCAACACATCATTACAAATGCGTATGAATTCTCTCAATGTATCTTGTACAATGTTGTTTGATTTGGGACACACAGAATTCCTTAGATTTTTTTTTTAATGTCTACCTTTTCTGAAGTTTGAATGTTTGTCATATTTTTTTCATGTTTTACATGAAGTTTACATAATAAGAATTAAAATGTCAGAAAACTCTTGAGGAATTATGTTGTTAAATAAGTAATTTTCAAGGACCTGAAATGAATTGCCTGAAGTACTACATGATAATAGCAGAGCTGAGATCTAACTCTTCAGATTTCTACGTAGGGCTCTGTCTAGAGAATGATTTGTGTTTGTATAAATGGGTGTGTACCTTTGATATGTAACCACTTCTTCATGTATCCCTTTACTTCTTGTGCTCTATCAAGCCATGTATCCACTTTGGATTAACTCATAAAATTAACCTATTTTTAAAGACTATAGGAAGTAAGACAACAGTCAAACAGGGTAAACTAAGTTTGTTTCTCCTACTTGAATTTCTGAGGTCAAAAAAATTCATATGCATTGGGTGGCTCATTTAACAAGAAAAATTCTCAGCCCTTATTTAAATTGAAGCTGTTACCTGGTGATTCATGTATTCTTAGTTAGTTTATATGTAACTTGTTTTTAACAAATGCTAACTGGTAGCTTTTTGTTTTCAAATTTAATGAACAGTGTTTTCAGACCTTGTTTTGAACAGCAAATCAAAAAGTCTTTCTTTACTTTTTATCATTGCCATGTCTTTTCCACAAGTGGGTGCTGCTCACCATTTTAGAAAAAAGTGCTTAATATGTTTTGAAAAAGATCTCCAAATATATAAGTAGAGCTGGAATTATTTTTCATGAATGGCAAGGAAAGGTAGTAATGAATGCATGCTTTTTTGCTTTCTTTTCCATTGTTTGGTTAAAAAAAAAAACTCAACAAGATAGTGTATAGTGTTTCTTTAAAGCTTATACTTCCGTATTTGTTTCCTGCTGATATTCTGACAGTTGGAGCAGCAGCAGGAGCAAAAATGAAAGCCATATACTTGGCATTTTCCTTCGAAATAAAATGAGAAATAGAAGAATGTGCTACTATATCAGAGAATTGTCTTTAAAATTGTCCAAAAGTTATCAATTTCAACCTTTTAGTGTGAATATATGAATGATTGTCTCCTCTTGCAATTCTGCCTTTTATTGTTTTCATTTTGATTTTCTCTTTCAGACTTAAATCAAGCTGATTGATGATTCATTAAAAATATGGCTCATGTAAATTTGTGAAACATTCATTTTGCTTTGGTATTTGCTTTCCAAAATAACTTTTAATGCTTTATGCTATTCTGTGTATTTAGAAATGGCAACATATTTGCATATATATAAAAAAAAAACAAAAAGAGAAGGAAAATGTCTTAATGGTTAAGATGGTAAACTGAAGCCTGACATGGTGTCTAGACACTATTGCTGAAGATTAAAATCTAACTTGGCAACAAGCTTCTTATCTGACTAACAGATTGTGGCAGCTCTGTTAACTCTGAAATCTTCATTATGGGTTTTTTTTGTGTGTCTCCCTCTACACAGGAAACAAAACTGTGATTAATAATGTGCTCATTGCCTTACAGTGGATGTATTTAAATTACTGAAATACATTATTAGTTATAGAACCATTTTACATAACCAACAGATACCAGTAAAAATGGCACTTCATAATAACAAGAATTTTATTATTTTAAATTTTGTTGGATATGTCAAGTACATTCAATGTAGAGAATACAGAAAAGCTATGTTATCACAGACAATCCCAAGAATGAAAAGTGATGGGGAAAAGGACGATCTGTGTTTACTTACTGGACAAATGTTTGGGGTATCAGACAGGCAGCTGGTGATACTTGTAAAACAAGTTATTGGATTTGAAAATTACAATTTTTTTTTTATTTTTGTGATTATATTTTTTTCTTTTTTAAAACAGCATCAGCACTGTTTATTTTACGTTATTACTAACATTTGCTTTATTATTACTGTTTTTTGCTTTTTATCTTTATTTAATTTCTACCAGGTGTGGTTATTAGGTTACTTTCCAAGTCATTAGTTGGAGCTAAAAGGAAAATAAGTTCCTGAGAATGAGAAGTGTAAATCATAATGCCAATATTGATAAATAAGCAAGTTTATTTTTATACATGCTTTTTAAGTAACTGCAATTGTTGGATAAAGGTAGTATCAAAAGCCTTCAACATTTCTTCAAAATAAGAAACAGAATAATCCATGTGTTATCAGTAAATTTGCTGTCATTCAACAATACCTGGAGGAATTAAAATTTTGCAGGACAGGCCCTTATTTTTTGGCCTAAACTTTATTTTCCTGTTTGGAGACAGCGTATTTCATCTTGGGAGTTATGAGTTATTAATTTTGCATCTTATTACTTGCAGATGCAAAATTATGAATAATACTGCTGTGATTAATGGTTTACCTTTTAAGGGCTTTAAAGCTAAAGAGGTAACTTGTTTCATAAAGGAATATAAAAAAAAGAAATGTTTTGCTGTCTTTCACTTTACAAAATTCAATCTCAAGAATATCAGGTACTCTATCATTTCACTGGTTTAATAGGAAAATTGGTCATTAAGTATTCTATATTTGAGAAACTGTTTATGTTTTCTAAATTCAGAACAGTTTTACATATGTATATTTTATATCTTAGATGAAATATCTTCATTGAATCTCAAGCAAGTTCCTTGGTAGGAAGAAAATGTGCATAGACACAATGTTTATTACCTTTAATGGGTTAAAATTATACTGAATCTTTACTATCTAGAAAAAAACCCAGATGATCTACAAATGGAATAGGATTTATATCTTGCTAACTAAAATGTCATCTGGATGCAAAATTTACTATGAGTGATATCATATATACCCATGATTTATGTATGGGCACAGGCATTTACGCCTTCAGATACAACTGGTGTTAATTTTTTCGTATCCAGTTACAACGGAGGTGTATATCTTCGGAATACTGTATCAGACACTGGTATACCTTAGTATAGTCTGACCATTGAGGGAAACTTAGAACTGTTAAAATAAAAGATTGTTATATGTAAGAAAAAATATATCTTTTTTCAACCTGATAATCTGTTTTAAGGTCATAATTTTCACTCTTTCTTTTCTTGCTTTATTACATTGATTAATAATACTTCAGTACATGTTTGAAGTTATAATCACGAACTACATTGTTTATGCTTTTGGATCCATTTTCTCTTTTAAGGCAATAATTATGCAGTTCTCGAGTCTTGTAGATGAATCTTTAAAATGATTTTTAGAAGAAAATTAAAATATTGTGTCTGCCTGATGTAAAAACCCACACCTTTTTCTCAAATATATGTGTAACTAATGGTTATTGTAAACATCATTCTCCCCTTGTATTGCATACGAGCCCAAAAGTGAGTAAACTTATTGTAAAAATAAGCAAAGAAAGAAAGAAAGAAAGAAAAAAATGTCACCAGAAATAAATTTGGTTGTACTTGACACCTTTCAATTTTACAACATTTCAAGGAAGATAGTGTTACATAATGAACAGAGAAATTAATTAGAAATCTGGATACTACCATTTCTCAGGCAGTTGAATTGTCTTTTGCAACTTATTTTATGGCTCTGTATTTCAGGCTAAAATTGTAGTAATAAGGACTGCCCTCCTTTGTAAAGCATGTTGATGTCTTCTGAGTAAAATTATTTGTAAACCTAACTGTTACCATTCCTTTCAAACCAAAAAAAATAATCCTCTAACATTCCAGAGTCAGTAATTAAAAGAAAAAGAAAGAAAAAAAAAAAACAAAACCAAACACCAACAACAAAGCCCCTTCATCTCTTTTCAGACATTTGCCTTCTTTTAATGTGAGTAGAGGTGGAAAGGCCTGTAGAGGGAACTATAAGCAACAGGCAACTCATAGTGCAAGAACAAGCTTGGCAATAGGTAAGGCAGTGTTGTGGGTTCACCTTGGTGGGCAGCTCAGCCCCACGCAGCCACTCGCTCACTCCCCTTCAGTGGGATGGAAGAGAGACTTGGAAGGGTAAAAGTGAAAAAACTCACGGGTTGAGATAAAGGCAGTTGAATAGGTAAAGCAAAAGCTGCACATGCAAGCATAACAAAATAAGGAATTCATTCACTGGTTCCCATCAGCAGGCAGGCGTTCAGCCTTCTCCAGGAAAGCAGGGCTCCATCACACATAATAGTTACTGGGGAAGACAAACACCATAACTCCAAACGACATCCCTTCCTCTATATTCCCCCAGCCTTTATAGCTGAGCATGACATCATATGGTATGGAATATCCCATTGGTCAGCTGGGGTCAGCTGTCCCAGCTGTGTCCCCTCCCAACTCCTTGTGCACTCCCAGCTGGCTCACAGGTGGTGTGGTGTGAGAAACAGAGAGGTCTTGACACTGTGCAAGCACCATTCAGTAACAACTAAAATGTTAGTGTGTTATCACAAATCTAAAACATAGCACTGTACAAGCTGCTGTGAAGAAAATTAGCCAAAACCATTACAGGCAGTCACCGGTTTCAGACTATTTAGTGGATTATGGTGGTAGGGGATTGCATTCAGGTTCCAATTAAGACACCACTTTGTTGTCTGCAGATATGTTAGGTCCTTAGGTTTCCACTTTAGTTACTGGCATATGGGGAAGTAAACATGGCAAATATTTAGTGGCTAGCAAGCAGCATAGCTCTACAGGTTCCAGTAACTGCCATATTTCTCCTATAAACACCTGAAATGTTAGAAAGTTCCTAATACATTATTTAATAAATATGTAGTTTAATTAAACATTTTCTCTGTTGTCTTTTGTTTCAGAATTTCTTTATTATTTTCATTGGTGACTTAAGTGAACTGAAACCCAGTTACAAATTTACATTCATGTAAAAAGAGCTATATTTATAATAAATTCTCATTGTTCCCATTATTTAAAAACATTCTATATTTGTATGGTCCTGAGAAGAGAGACATGCTGTTTTCTTAAAAAAAACCTCCCTCATATTTCAGAAGATGTTCCCATACATGTATTTCCTTTGTGTTTATTGTTGCTGTGGTCTCAGTATTGTGGTCATACTTCTATACGGCATTCCTCTATGTTTATAACTTATATCTCAAAATAGCGATTATCTTCTGATCAACTGATTTGATATGGACATTCTTGTGGGTTTTTGAGCTGCTGAAAAGGACTTCTCTGTAGTTCAAATTTAACCATCCATAGAATTTGTACATAAAAGATACCTAGTTTTATTGCTATTTCTAGTCAACAATGTATGTTTCCTCTTCAATGGGTCTTTGGGCGTAGTCACAATGACTCTTAAGACTCGAAGGCATTTCACTGTAGGGAGCGGTGGGCTAGCGAAACAACACATTTTTTAATGTTTTAAGGAATACTGGATCCATGTATGTATTCTCTAAAGCTGGTATCATCTTTTGACATTGCTTCTGTATTATGTTGTTTTTTAAGTGATATAGGTACTCCGAAACCTGGTTTAAAACTTTGGTTTAAGCATGCGGCTCATTTCTTCTAGAAATTTTAAAAATATTTAAGAATCTGAAAGACTATAGCAATATTTCCATGTTTGTCCCTGTAGCAATGGCTTCTTTTACTTCCAAATCCATTTGAGCATGAGGTGTTTGTAAAAGAAATGACAGTCAAAAACATTTGCATGATTATGTTAGTTTCAAATTTTATGTAGCAACAGGGAGAAGATGCAAAGTAGGAAAATACCATTATAATTGAAGCTAATATGTCAATGAAATGGAGTAACCTGTAACAGTTGCAAACAGCTTTCATCAAAAGCTTTTATAATGGATGCATTTTCTATTTATAATTTTAAAACTTCAAATTAAGGATCTTAAATTCTATTTTCCTGTTCTTCATATATTTTACTGTAGTTTTGTTGAGGCAACAAATTGTCTCACTTCATTTTCTCATCTTTGAGAGAAGCTCCTTCAAGGAGGCCGTGTTTCTTATGTCACTATTTTTTATAAGACACAAGTCCACTGGCACATATGCGCTTTTTTGAAGTTTTTTTTGTTTGATCTGCTTGTAAATATAAGAGACATCTTATGGGTAGTTCTCTTTTCTGCTTGCACCTTAATACAAAATTTACTGCTCTCACAGTTTACTTTTTATTTACTATACTGAATGCACGATTTTCTAGCATATTTAAGAGATAATGAAACAGGTCTTATTAGTAGTGAAAAGAACACGTACACCTAGGCATTTTGGAAATGTCACCTTGCCATGTCCCCTACTGCTTCTTCCAGGAAGAATGTCCATACAGAAACTTCTGTTACTACAACTCTTGTGTTGACTTTCCCCATTACTTGCTATAGCAATTATGCCATCAGAAATATGAAGTGTGGGAGTGGCTAGGAGAAAGGAAAATGCTTCTAAGGAAAAAATAATTATGACAGGAAATTCACTTGCAGAGTTTCCATTCAGTACCTCCTTAGGTGTCTCATATTTTTAAGCTTTTTGTTTTCACAGTCTATTTATCTAATCATAAGTAATCATTCTGAATTGCTTATGAGGGAATTTTGTCTCATACATTTCAGAAAGCAAACAAGATCATTCTTCTGTAAGAAGTATAATTGATCATCCAGAAACAAATATAATAGGTTTGGAAATAATTTTTGTGTTTCCAATTTTTCTTAATGAAAATCAGTTCTTTGTTTTAATCAGTTCAGAGTAAGCATATTTAATGATGATTATCAGATTAGTATTACTGGGGGAGGGGGGTTAACTACAAACAACCTTGAATCTGGAGAGGCATCTTGGAGCTGCTTCTTTTCCCCCAGTATATAAATCAATATTATTTAGCCCTGTATAGGTATATTGTTCTTGCTAATATTCATTCAATCCTTTTAAATTTTTCCCACACTTTATTCATATCTGTATCCATACAAAACTGTCTTACAATCTTTCTCAA
The DNA here is from genome assembly GCA_017639485.1 of Pluvialis apricaria. Lineage (NCBI taxonomy): Eukaryota > Metazoa > Chordata > Aves > Charadriiformes > Charadriidae > Pluvialis > Pluvialis apricaria. Next base: position 105,255,800 of record CM030009.1, read on the forward strand.
AAATAAACTGACAAACAAACAACCCTTCTTCCATCTAACAAATCTTAAAAATCCTTCATATGATTCAGAGCTTTATCTACAGAGGAACTAATTTTATCTAAATATATCTATGTAAGCATTAGTCTCCCATAATCATCCAAACTCCCCATATAGTCAATGGAAAGGGTAACTCTAAATGGCAGTTTTGTCCACCTTCAGACAGGTAATGTGACTTGTATTCTGGGTGCCATTTTCTGTCCACTAATAGTAGAAGGAGCCATGATTAGACTGGGTTCTTAATGTTTACATGGTTAAATTTAGGTTTTATGAATCAGATTAAAGGAATTCAAGTTATACTTCTTAACTCTCAGCCATGGGAATGTCTTTCCAACACATTTTATAAGTTAGCATGGGATAACAGCATGAAAGTGAAGATAACAAGATTTTGATTAGTACAGTCTAATGTTTCTTCACACACAATGTGTTTCCCATAAACGTTTCTTGTGTCATTTCCTATAAGCTTAACCATGTGTTTAAATCTTTCAGTTGTGGTTTATATCCAATTAATTTTTTGTAACTTATTTTATTATTAAAGAGGTGAACATTCACATTTATTTTTAAATTGCAATGTAAAAGGTTTGTGAGTCTAACCAAATGGAGCATATTTAAATAATACATTACCATATTTTCTCATGGAATATTCTATCAGGTTTCTTCCACACATATAAAATAAAATTTGCATTAAAAGTAAAAGTCCTATATATGTAGTTATTTTTATTGCCAGAAACAACTCTGCTTTTATGCTTCTGTGTATTTTTCTTGCTATTCTTTGGCTTTATTAGTTTTGATTTAGTAATGACATTTTGCATGTTAACCACGGTTATAACATAGGAATACTAGAAGATACGTCAGGAGCAGATGGAATTGTATATTATTTTATGTATCATGTTGCCTGAAATTCTTGTGACTATTGAAACATAGTGTAGATAATGGAGTACACTTCATCTCAAAATCTGTCAAATCTGCAAAATATGCTGTAGAGGACCTGTGTTAGAACACAAATCAAAACCTCTGACCTGTTGCCAGTATCATTATACAGATGTTTTTCATAGCTTTGGATATCCTAGGACCATTTTGCTTCTCTTTAAAACTCCCACTCTTCTACCTTTTAATGACACTCCTGTAAAAATAAACCCCACTTTAAAACATGCAAGGGGTCTTAGTCCTGGAGTGAATTTTAGCATACTTTTGAAAATGTAAGCATACAAATAGCAAAGGTGGCAAAGCAAGGTATGAAAAGCAAGACATGAATTTATAGCAAGAGGCAATATATTATCCTAGATCAATGGATATTTCATTAAAAACAGGCTTTTCTCTTGGTTAGAAACTGAAGCAACATAGTTCATTGTAAGCCTCATCTACTCCAGTAGTCTAAGTTCCTCTCTGAAGTTGATAGAACTAGACTCTTTCCATTCCAACAGAGAGAAATGAGATGCTCTGGCTTTCCTTTTTAATGTTGAGAAAGTTTAAACAACTAGCTTAGCTTGGATGCTGCCTTTTTACGGAGCTAAAGTTTGGATGAGATGAATTCTACCTTGAAGATCACACAGAAATAAACTTAAGTGGATGAAAACCATTGTTTTTTCAGATGTTGCTGCCAAAATAGCAGCATAATACCGCTGATACAGAAAGCCCAAATCTGACCCAAATATTTTTTTAGCCACAAAACAGAATAAAAGTTAATTGCATTTTCATGCAATGGCTGAAGTTGTATGAAAGTCTGCCCAGGGGTATCTGCAAAATTTAGTATAAAGATAAAATAAATAATTTTGTGGAAAATCACAGTGACTCTCTGCTCTTTCATATAAAATTTTCTGCAGAAACCTTGGTATCAAAATACAAAAAGGTGCGATGTACATATGTCTACACAGACATAACCTGCAACTACTTTTCATCAATACAGAATTCTAAAAAGTGCTTGTCTTATTAGTGTTCTTCTGGACAAAACTAAATCCATTTTCATACTTTATTTTATCTTATCAAATTATCGTTTCAGTAAATTATAAATACTTTTTTCAAACAATTCTGAGGGATATGTTTTTAATGTTCTGGACAATTCATGATTAGACATTGAACGTACTCATAGTTTAATGTTAGTAATTTGTGTAAGGAAATTTCTGCTACTGTGTTTCTGTGCACCATTCTCCTCCACCTTCTTATGAAAATATAGTTCATACCTGCCATATTGTTATTGTACAATTCAACAGACGAGAATGTTTTCACTGCATATACTTCCAGTATTGCACCATGTGATTTTTCTATAGTTATTACAGTTAAAAAAAAGTTTTTACTGCTGTTTATGATAACTTTTCAATAATAAGAACAATTATCACCAGTTAGAGGTGACTGGCGTCCTTAGTATATGATACCTCTAAAACACTACGGCAAAGACTTCCTTCTTCATATTAGAAAATACAGAAGTTTCTCCACTTCTGCTTTTCTGTTTTTCTCAAATCAAATAATGACGTCATGAGTGAGTGCTTCATGACTTGACTTATGGTAGCCAAATAGTTTGTTTTAAGACTAGAATATATCAGATAACCTGTGGGTATGTTTTGAAATAACTGAAATTTAATTTTAATAGGTCATAAAGCTTGCTTTTGAAGAGTTTGAACTGGAAAGAGGCTATGATACTCTTACTGTTGGAGATGCTGGCAAAGTTGGAGATACCAGAACAGTGTTGTATGTGTAAGTACAGAAATTTAAAAAATTTCCTTGGAAATTTGTTGTCATGTTTTATTTCTACTGAGTCACGAGGTACCTATTTAAGTTTGTAATTTTAATATATGTAATTTGTTTATATAATGTAAACTTAAATTTCAAGTACTGTCAAAGGAAATTGTTCATTACAAAATTTGGTCCAGATCTTTAGTAGCATATTTATAGCCTTTAATATCAGAGACTAAAACCTGCAGGGAACTGAGATTAGATTTTTTTACAGCAAAAAAGCTTCTTTTAAGAAACAAGTACTATCTCTACAACTCTAATTGTATTCACAAGCAATTAAAGGAATAAAAAAGGCTTAGATTTCATCAAACAGAGAATACAACTTCTGTAAAATAAATAAACCATTGGTTAATTCCAATTTTTTTATACTTAAAATTGGATTTGTAAACAAAATTTTCATGAAAGCACATAGTACTTTCATGAAAGTTCGCTAAAGTTAAACTGGCTTCAAGGATTAACATAATGCAATGCAATGCAATGCAATATAATGTAATATAATATAACATAGAAAGTGTAGGAACTTACATAAATTTGAAGGAAAATTCCAAACCAGATAGCTAATCTTAAGAGACAGGTCTTTAATGCTGTCTGGGCTGATAGGAAGAATAGAATCCTGTACAGATTGGTCAATCACATCTTCCTTAACCATCTCATTTTGGTTACATATTCTCATTTTCCTTCCTTCATTATAGGAGCTTGTGGTCACTAGATATTTTACTTGTAGCTTTTAGAGGGTTAAGTTAGCATATGAATCCTGATCAGAGAAAACAAAACAAAATTACAGGGTTAATAAATCAGCAATGACTAAATAAAAGAAACTAGCAGCATTTATTTTGTAATAACATTATTTGGCATTGCACAGAAATCTACTGGATAAAGACAGTATTGAACACATTTGATAAAAACAATAATTTTGATTCTCTGATTCTTTCTTCAATCAATAACAAAAAACAATCAATGTAGAATAAATAATTTTATATTTTGAGGTTTTTAATTTGTATAAATTATTGACATGTTCATTTTACATAATGATAATAAATGAGTGCACTTAACACCCACAGAATGTTTTAAGTTAATTAGGATACTTTTGGAGGGACAAATCTTAGGAAAATATCTTCATTTCACTTATTTGTTTATGAATTTATACTATCTATTAATGGCTACTTTCTGAACTATAATATCAAAGTACATAGAACATCCTAGTTTTATTTGTCTTAAAAGCTAAGACTGGAAAATGATTGGATTATTTGCATGATGTGTGCGTTTCTTGTCTTGCAATAGCAACTAGCTGCTACTGAGTAAATTGAATTCCATGTTCTGAGTACCAGAAAAAATAAGAAAAAAAAATCTGCTTTAAGAGCTTAGACTTTAAACTAACAAGAAAAGACTTGAATTAGGAGTGAGAATTTCAACACCCATGTCTTTTTTTTCCTGTATTTTGCAGACTTATTAAGTATTACAACAGTCTTTCTGGGGATGTTAATTTAACTGCTTGTGACTGAAAAAAGGGTTTGCATTTTTTCCTTTTTGTATTGGGATACATTTTGGCTTACAGGGGGCCCAAAACTCCTTCAGAGTCAAGTTTTTGAACTTAGTAAATTTGGTACCCCGAATTGTTCAATCTGTTTGTTACTCTGTAACTACTTCACATATCAAAGCTTGCCTTTTTAAAATTACTTATCAAGTAATTGTCAATTTTATTTTTTTTTTACCTTTCTATTTGAAGGGATTTAGCCCATGACTACATAATCCACGTTTATTTTCCATGACTGTCTAAAAAATAAAGTTAAAAAAATGTAAAATAGTTTTAGCTCATATTAATTGCTATTTTTGCTCTCTTAAGAAGGCAAGTCCTTATAATCATATCACCTCCTGTAACTGTTTTTCACTTAATAACATTTTGAAGATCTCCGTGGCAGACGTCCACTTCAGAATCTATCATTGACATTTCTATCAATAGTACAATGTTCTCACTAGAGACATGCAGTAGTTCTTCTAGCCCCTCCTTCAGTATGACTTCTGACTAAAATAACGGCTGTTTTATCCTTATTACCCTATAGCCTATCACTTAGGATTACAGTACAGTCTTTGCCATTCCATCTTTACTGTAAATTGTATCTTTGATTAAAATGAGGTCTATGCAATTACATTTATTTGCCTTCTTGGTCGCAATACTTTGCTCATTAGCATTACCCTGAAAATCATTTGAGAAAGTAAATGGTTAATAACTTAAATACAGTGGAAATACAGGAAGGCCCAAGTATGAAGCCAGTGTCACAATAGTTAGTAATGGATCTGAATTTCTGTTGTGACACAGGTTTTGTAGTTATTGAACACTGGATTATATCACGCAATATGGAATACATTGTATTTAAACTGCATCACAGATGTGCACTTTCTCACTTGCTTTTGGGAAAGCTATTCTGTGGATGCAAAGTAACTTTCCTTATAAAACACCAGGTCCTTTTGTAGACTACATTACCATGAGAAAGCTCATAACTAAATGTCAAAGTGATTTTCTTACCAAAATTTTCTATTAGATGGTTTTAATAACTGCTATTGTATTTAATGAGGTTTGAGCAGCACCTTGCAGTTTTTTATTAATCTCAGGGGAATGAAGCAGCTTATAGCAAAAACTTTTCTGGCTAGATTTAATTTATAATTTCTCAGGATCTCTTAAAAATTAATATGGCTTTTCTTATTCAGAGCAAGTTTCTGTTGGCAGCTTAAATGCCAGCATTTCTGCAGAAATTCTGCAGATATCACTGTAGAAACTCACACATTTGATTCTAAAGCTTCATAGCTTTTACAATTTAGTTTGAACTAAATATGCAAAAATAAATGCATTTCTAGATCCAAACCTAGTTTCTAAGTGATATGAACATTTCCCCTCCATAGAAAATTGTCATATCTGAACACACAAGTCTCAGCTCCATGCAAAATTTTTCAGCTCTCAGCCACTAAAGCCCTCAAGGTAGTAGCTACTCCTGGGTGCTTTATTGTAAACTTAGTACTCAAACTTTACAATGAGCTCAGTTATGCCGGGATGTTTATAAGCCAATCATCCAATGAACATTGGAAACGGGCTAATGGTAGGTCAGCAAATGGGGGACCTTTAAATAGTTGATGGGAAGAAAATTGAGGGAGATCAGAAGGATCAAGATATATAAATGATGAGTCCTAGCACAAGCTTTCTATAGTGTCTAAACTCAGCCATTAGTAATTATCTGTGTAACCTCAAAGCTGTAGCGCTACAGCTAGAGGGGAATAGGAAGGGATACTGATGTTTAAAAAGGAGAAAAAAATAAAGTATAGACTATCCAGCTCAAATTTAATTTTTGGAAGTAAATGGAAAAATAATTAGAAAAAGGCATTTAAGTTCATGTAAAATAACACTGAGATGATACAACAAGCAATATACTTTGATGAAGAGCAAATTATTTCAAATCAATTTAATGCATTTCCATAACAGTGTAGTTGGCATTTTTAGTAGGGATATGTTGGGTTTTGAGTGTATTAAAGCAGTCTAATTTTAGTATTTTTAATACATTTTTTAGAAAATCTTATCATCAACAGCTTAATTAACTAATGGGGTTTATGCCTGTAAATTTTATGATTTTTAACAATTGCTTCATCTGTAAGCCTTACTTGTTGAAAATCTAGCAATATTATTTTATGGGATATGTATGCTGAGAGGGTTAGCTCTGGAAATACAGCAATATAACTTACTGAAAATTAATCTAAATATGTTTAGGCGATAAAGTTTTGAATGCAGTTATTTCTCACATTTAACAGAGTTTGGCTAGCAGCTAGTGACTACCCTCACAAAATAATTCACTAGTGATAATCATGTGTGAGGTGAAGATTACCAGTCAGAACGTTTTCTGCAGTGCCCTGTTTTGTGTTCTTAAATTCTTATAAATTAAATGAACACATTGCTTTAGAAAGACTGCTTTGCCTTCAAATGCTATGATTTATATTTTTCTTGCAGCAGTTACATTAAAACTTAATTTCCTTTGTTGAAATGATTTGCCTAAAACAGGAATCTTTTAACTTTTCTTGTATAGAAAACTTGTGTTTTTTTTCCCTGATACTAAGAAGAAATCGCAAATTAGTTGTTCAACCCCAGATGCTAATATCAGGTATTTCAGTACACAGACTATCGTCCATGACAAATAAATGCCTTTTTAGTAAATCCTTATCCTTTTCTTCTTTTCACACACAGTTTGGAAACTTACTGGGGGCTTGGAAAACAACCTATCCTTCCATAACTGGGAAAAAACAGGCCGCCTTTTTATATATCTCAAACATTACTGAATCTGACTTCCTAGTAACTTATTTTATTTCACATTACTTTAAAAATTCTTCCTTCCGAATTTATAAAGGTTGTAAAATCTAGGAGAAAAAGTAGGGTTTGGTTTTTTTGTTTGTTTGTTTGTTTTTTAATTCTATGTTGGAGTCTTTGTCCAGTGATTAGTTAAGTAGTTGACATTAGTAGTATAAAAAGAAAAATACAAAGCCAAGTAAAGTTAAGGACTTTTAGTGACACTTATTGTCACAGCTTTAACAGCCAAACCTTCAGAGCTTTAGTTTGTAATATGGTTACAATTAAGCACACAAATAATGTGCTTACTGCACACAAGGTGACTTGTCATCTTTGAAGGATAGAACAATACTGTAAAAGTTGTTTAAAAGGATAAGTAAACCTGGATGAACAATGAAATGGTATTTATCTCGAAGAAGGAAAATATGTTCATATATTGAAAACTCAAGAAGCGTTTATGATTGAATTTTAAAAGTAATTTTTGTTTTATACAGTAGTTTAGTGTCACAAAAGCAGATTTATTTACTTTTGAATGCTGTGCTTCATTCAGCTTACTTCATTGTTCTAATGCCTCTGAAACACATATATTTAAGATATTCTGCACAGTAAAAGAACAAGAAAAAGAAAAGAAAATGCAGAAAGAACTCAAAGCTTTTTCACATTTATGTGGTATATCCTTAATTTAAAGGATTACTTTATTTTCAAATTAGAGTTTATTGAGTAGTTAAGATTTGTAGGAAATAGATATTGTAGCAGAGGTATTTGAATACATATACATAGATGAAAAGTGCACAGTGGAATTTTTCTTTGATGAAGACATAAGAGGGGAAAAAAGCATAATGAAAATATAGTTGTCATGTGTTTTAAAAATTGATTTCCGGCCCCTGAAAATTACATCTCAAGCCTAAAATCCAAACCTCAGCCTCTTTCATAAACAAGTCAGGCTTCTCATTCTCAACTCGTCACAATTAATGGAAGATGGTTTTTTTTCTTGTTTATTTATTTAAAACAGCAATAAAATATTTTAGGGATTCAACATATGTCTTTTTAATCCCATACTTTCTATATGTTTTAATAATAGTGTATTATTATTTTTATGACCATAGTCATAGTTTGGTTCCATGCTTGCGCCATCAACATTTTGAATTCAAGTATTTATTGAGACCATTTTGTGCTGCTTACGTATCCTAAATTATATAGAAGCAAACAGGAATTTTGGTCCTGGACACTATTCTTAAAAGCCTGGCTCTGGTTTCATTTGGACAATGAAGATGAGAGAGTAAACTCGTACAAAAAGTTTCTTTCTCTCACAGTTGTCTTTTCTGACCTGTGAGTCTGTTCAGAGTACTGAAATCTTGGCTTGAGTTTGACTTCTGTTACTTCATCAGTTGCATTGATTGCCTCAACATTTTTAACTTCTTTCGTATAGAGATAACCTAGGATTGTGCATCTCCACATGAAATGAGGTTAGCACCAGCCAGTCTGTCTGAATGGTTGGTCTCCAAGTCTCTGTTCCTGAACTTGCAAACAATCTGATCTTAAGATGGTTACAGACTGGGACAAACTCTGAGTCAGCAACAGCACATGTTGTCCGACAGACCTCTATGCCCTAAACATTTGATCCACTCTATCTGCCATCCTCCTAGTTGAAGGATGTAGTTCTACATACAGGGGTATTCTCTGGGGACCCCTAACAAAAAATAAAAATAAAAAAAGAACAAACAAAAACCAAACCTTACAGCAACAAAACCCCTTATTCTGCTATTTATTGATTCCTGGTTTTTTTGCTTCCATTTTGCTTTTCTTTGTTTTTTGTTTTTTCTTCCCTTTCCTTTGCTTCCATTTTTCTTCCAACAGTCTTGGCTCTTTTCCTATATCCTCTAGACATGAACCTGAGCAAGCAATGGCATGTATTTTCACTGGTTCATATATACCATCTATGGATAAACTATTGGCATTTTGAAGGGAGATGACATTAAGCTGAAGGATGACTTCCTGAACTTGAGTCTCTGTTATCAAGTTTGTAATTTTCATTAAGCCTGTGGGAATTTAGATATCTTTATTTTCTCCTTCCTCTGGCAAATTTGGTTAATATTAATTAATCAATTGAAGTTATATTAGGGAGACAACTAAGGGTCAGGTGGAAGCGTAGTGCGAATGTATAGTTATTGTTTCACTGGGAAACAAGTTTAAAAAAAACCCAAACACGTCTATTGGATTATTTTTATGATGAAAAAATCTCCAGCTGTGTGATGTGATTACACGTTATTCTGTTTTGTTGTATTTTTAGTTGTTTTTTTAATTTTATTTTTATTTTATTTCCATGATACATAGGTATTTATATACAGTAAAAGTATCCCATTACTACTTATAATAGAATTTTAGAGTGCATCTTATCTGTGTACAGAAATTACCAATGTAGGTCTCATACATGAATCAGGTTACTGTATATAAACAGAGCCATTTAAACACTTGTAATTTGGTTAGGCAATAGGTTTACACAGCTGAATAGTCACTGAGAAATTATTCCAGGAATAAAACAGGTTTCCAGTTGTCTTCCAATAGATCTCCACTGTTGTCAAGAGACATCTGTGAATTTTTCTTCATTGCTAAGTACCCTCAAACTTCTGTTGATGGCAATGTGCAGAATACAGAGTATGGCTTAGCAGTTATGGCCTGGTATTTTGATTAAGTGTTTTAGCTGGAAAGATAGGTCAGAAATTCATGGTTATTGCTGTGGTTTCAAAAGGTGATCCCTAAAATGTGTATGTACTCTACAACTTTTCTTTCATGATGTATCTATTTCTGCAGGCATCTCCTAAACTACTTTTGTTTATGTAACTCACTGTCTGGTGAGGTATCTTCCTTTTATAGGCTACCTTTATTATTCATTTAAATGAATGTCACAACTTTATCAATAATTATTATTTTATCAGCAAGACTATATTAATTATTGTGGCTATAACCTAGGATCTTTTTGAACCTGTACAGTTCTTAAGTAGTTTGGCAAGCAACTCAAATTTTCAGACCAAGAAGCTGCTTTATTTTCATTCTTACTTTTAACACAGGTCAAACTGAATAACTTAGCTACGTATCACTGTATCTTATCAACTTCCTTACTTATCCAGACTAAGTTCTGTTTGTGTGTTTGCATATGGTGAGCTATAATAGCTTTAATTTTTTCCACCTCCTCTTCTGCACCTGTAGTATCATAATACTGTCAACTACTTACTACAAGGTCATGACCAAAAAATCTTCTAGACCATAAGAGAACACACTCAGCCATTACAGCAGCAGTTCTAGGTGCACAGGCAGTAGTAATTAGTAAGCTCCCAGTCCATTACACTCAGATAGGATTTTTTTTTTTTTTTTTTTAATTTTCAATATATCAGAGTAAGAAACCAAAACATTTTAGATATGGGATGTACAGCTTCTTATTCATAACCTTGATGGATGAGATTTTAGATGCAAGCCAGAGAAGATTCCTATAGCTTGCATCCTTGTTCCTCAGTTCTCACCTTGTTTCTGCTCAACCTCTCCTTTTACTATATCTCTTCATTTAAGTTGCAGTAATATTAATATCTGATTGGTTATGTTTAAATAATATGTTTGTGGAAGAATCCAAATACTGGTTTTTGTTTTCTTTGTAGCTTCTTTCTTGAGAAATTCTGCTTTTGGGACACTTTGGTGTCAGTTTGGCACAGTATTTGTTTTATCTCACGCTTATTTGTTTATCATAGTGAAGGCTGAGAATTGGCAGAAAGAGAGAATCCAGCATGTGAACCATTTGTGCAAAATAGAGTCTATATAAATGAAAGACACAAAGTCATTACTGTTTCCTTACTTCAAGTACAGTTAATGCAGTACCTGTAGCTTTCACTCCCAAAGCTTCTGATATGTGGAGCTCTATGTGGAGTTCAAGGCAGATGTCCACTTCTAGTGATGTTTTCTGTTTCATGTCTGATACCAGCTTAGACAGAGATATTCTGCAGCCGCTTTTTATGTGCCACTTTTCCCATTACCTTTTGAAAGACTGTATAGCTATCACCAAGATCTGAACAGTTGTTCAGATACAGTACTGGAACCTGATTACGTGGTGAGCATTTTTCACCATTAAGAAGTAATCTACAAAGATATTTTTTTTTCTTAATCATTTTTCGACACACATCTTTTTGCATTAGGATACCAGAATTATAGATGTACCAAGGATATTACTGAGAAGCTCTAAGGTTTTCTGGTGAGATTCGCCAGCTTGCCTTATGTGTGTATACGCATAGTTATCACACATTACTGTATGAGAAATAGCAGTTTTCCCTTAAAATTAAGATATCATTGTGAGTTTTTGAATGGAGTAGATGAGGTTCCAGTGAGTTCTGGACAAATGCGCTGTAAGGCACGTAAACCAGCTTCCTTCACTTTCAAAAAGCATGCAAAAAAAGCAATACTGATATAAACAAGCAAAAACTATTTAACTCATACAGTCCCTCACATCTCGAGTAGCTTAATTACTTAATAAAAGTTTTGGGTAGGAACGGTTTTATTAAAAGGGTTTATTCATTGTTAAATTGAATACAGTAATTCAAAAAAATTTTTTTTCTAAGACTTCACATTTTTCTAATCCATATAGAATAGTTAATTTTATTAAAAAAACAGCTGATCAGAACACTAGGATAACATATTGTAAACAGGCCTAAACATTATATTAATGGTTTCAAAGTCTGTGTTTTGTTGTAGTAGTAGTAGCAGTAGTAGTAATCTATGCCTCTGCAAATGACTTTGCAATTTATCCTACATACAGACTCACTGGATCTAGTGTTCCTGATCTAATAGTGAGCATGAGCAACCAGATGTGGCTTCATTTACAATCTGATGACAGCATTGGCTCACCAGGATTCAAAGCTGTTTATCAAGGTACGAATTAAAAGAACTGTTTTAAACTGATGTAAATTTCTTCATTATACCCCAAAATATGATTTCAAATAGGTGTTTAGTCCTTTCACAAATTTAGAGGTTTGATGCTGTCTCTATTGTTAATTGATGTTTAATGGAGATATGGATTTGCAAATACACGCAAAATAACTAAAAAGAATCTGAAGTTAAAATAAAAGTTATTGTTCTACTGCTCTTTGCTTGAAGGTCAATACAAACTACAAATTTCTATCATATTTGAAAAAATCTAAATGTTACATTCTGCGAAGGTGTAATTCCTTATATTGGATATTATTTGAAAATTATGGTTATTTTTCTCAGACTTTATTGGGGTAGTTACAAAACTTGTTTTTATGCCTCACCAAGAATCTTCACAGACCTAAGTCAAAATTACTATGTAGCAAAAGCAACAGAAGAGATACATTGTGTATGATTGTGAAAATTAAGAAGATATATAAGATTGTGGAAATTTAACCCCCCAAAAGTGATCTATATTACCCTAGCCTCATTTGTTTTGCTTCTGTATCAAAGAGATGAGAACCTTGGCAACAAAAGCATCTTTAATTTTTCCTGATTCTGAGCTTCAGTTTGATACTTTCTGAAGTTGGTTCATTCTAGTAAAAAATACCTGATATCTGTTAGTAATGTGCGCATGTATTGATGTTTTTTGTTTTAATAGGTTGCATAGACCTGCAGCTAGAAAGAGCTTTTGCTCATTAGCATATGGCATCAGTTTTGGTTAATTTCCATGTTAATTAGTTCACCTTAGGACAAGGACATAACCAGTTAATGCTATTTTCAATAGTTTCTTGTGGGTACATATGGTGAAAATTATTTGATAGTAATTTTGTCAAATTACTTTTGTACCAAAGATGCTGCAAAACATTGAGAGACTGTTCACTGCTCAGCAACTGAAAGTAACTTAATTAGAAGAATGGGAGTTCTCCCTAGACATTTTCCATAAACTGAAGCACGCTAAGTGTTTCATTTCACCTGTAGTTACCTTACTGTTTCAATGGCAAAATAAAGAGTGAAAATTTATGTAGATGTTAGCTTCAAGTTTAGTAAACGACACATTTATTGCACTAAGGACATTAAGACAGGCTTGCCTACGCAGGTTTTTATAAGTGGTGTCTGTGGCTGATGGAATATCATGAACTCTAATGATGAAAGGAACAAGAAGGGAAAATGCTCCCCAGCGGTCAGCCAGAAAACTCAGTGTTGGTTCTCCACACCAGTATCTTTCTACAGGTGGTTTCTCCACTGAAGCAGGTGGTGATGACGATGGTGATTAGGATTATATTTTCACCATGATTGTTCCCTAGTACTATATACTTTTGTTTGGGACCCACTCAAACTCACCATTGGTTATTCCCACTCATGGTACTGATTGGAGTATACTAATTAGGTCGTGTTGTACATTCATAGGTTGTTAAGTTTCTGTACGCATATATTGTTGGATAATATTTATTGAGTATTTAAATTATTATTATCTACTTTTTTATGCACCTTGTTTTGTTTTTCTCTAATGTGAACTAAAATCTACAAAACAAGAAGGAAGGAGATAGGGAGAAAGAAGGGGTGGTTCTCGTGATGGTGGCAGTTGCTTCTCATGAGAATCCTCCATAGCAGCACTACTGGGAATTGCAGGTCTGTGGCCATGAGAATAACAATTTGAGAACAAGGAAAAAGTACCATCAGAGGCTGTTGAAACACTATCACAATTGCTTAAGTGCAATGTTATAGAGCTGTGAGTGAAAAAGCAGACCCAGGCCCATAGCATTACTCTGGCTAACACAGTAAATTATGTTAAGACATTGTGCAACACATTCAGCCTATACAATTACACAACTCGAGTATGCTGTGTTGCCTGAGGGCAATGACATATTCTTTATTTAACTTAATCCCACACCTTCTCCTTCCTTCTTTCACAGTTTCATCTTTTTAACTTATGTCATTTCTAGGGACAGTGTTTATTAAGACAATGTATTTTCTTTATAGAATCCATTTGTGAATTACATAAAATGGAAACAGTGAGTCTATAGTGGAAGGAGAGTATTGGCATAAGTTATGTATCTGACACTTTGCATTTTTTCCTCAATCCAAAATGATGAACATTATCTCACTGTACCTCTATGAAAAAGTTCAAAAATTTAAATCTACCTGCTGATTTATTTTTCTGCTATCATTTCTCTTTCTTGTGTTTCTAATCTAAAGGCATCTGGTTTTGTTTCTCTCTTTGTCTAACTTATCAAAAATATCTTACTTCATTTGTGGAGTTCAACCTCTTCTGGGGACTTTCTGAATACACCTGATGTATACACTGTGAATTTTGCAGTATTAATGGCATCTCTGTTCTGAGGCATATCGTTATCAGTTGATGGTTGGATTCTGGCTTTGTCTTGTTTTACAACCAATTGTGAGTCATGCTGTATTTTTGTAGTTTTGTAAATTAATAGCAGAATTACAAAATGTGAAAGGTTTACAATCTCAGAGGTATATTAAATGTCTGCATATGAAGGTGAATTGTAATTTTTGTCTCTGTTTTACCTCAATGCTCCATTAATTTTCTCAGAATTTTCTCATCTTTTACTGCTGACAAAACTTTTATCCATCTGCGCTCTCAACATATCTCCGGCTTTAGGCCAAATGTAAAGTCTTATTCTGTCACAAGATACCTCAACGATTCTGCTTCCCCTTTGTTTAACAGTCAAAGGACCTGTCCAAAAATAGAATCTCATTTTAATAATGAGAAAGTTAATGGATTGCGACATGTGGCCTCAAAGACACTGTCTGTGATTGCAGTTAGCTAAAAACAAAGCAAACTGCAGGCTTTGATGGCTTATACATGGTCTATAGAGACAAAGTAAAAGGCATCCTTATTTGAATCTTTTTTACCAAAAAGTCTCAGTTTAGCTCAGGATTAGAACATGACTGCTCACCCTCTTGGGCAGTATTTTACAACTGACCAACTAAGTCTTGATTTTTTATCTATTACAGTTTTTATATTAATATTTACAAAGTGTCATAGACTGATTGCAGTTTATAGAAAATTGTTACTTTAGCTGAGCATTGCTCACTTTCATAATTAAAGTGAGAAGCATTTTGATGATGCAATTCACCTATCCTACCCTACTACGTATGTCCACCTAAAAATGGCATGAAATGATGCCTGTAAATGAATTGATATGCATCACAGATTTTGTAGATGAGTAGTAAATTTAATCCTGTTTACAGTTTGCCTAAGGAATTAAGGGAGGAACATTTCTTTCCGTATTCTTATGCCTCTTCTTTGCCTCACTTTCAGAAACATCTAAAGTCAGAAATATGTAGTGCTACTAACATGCTGACTATATTCTTATTACTTAAATTTCTTTTCTTAATTTTGAATACAGTTGATATTAATTTGGAAGACAAGTTCTGTAGTCTGCCTTATTAGTCAGGCTTCTTGGACTGTACAATACAATCTGAAGAAGAAAAATGTGCAGTCTCCAATAGCTGGATCCACAAGAAAGACTTCAGACATAGGTCCTCAATAAATAGTTACTAGTAATAGTTTTGAATATAGAGGAATAGCACTGTACCTGTATCACTGTATGCAATTGAAGGTGGGCTATGGAAACACAGATGATAAAACTACTATTGAGATTAGCTTGTTA
This sequence comes from Pluvialis apricaria, assembly GCA_017639485.1. Taxonomy (NCBI): domain Eukaryota; kingdom Metazoa; phylum Chordata; class Aves; order Charadriiformes; family Charadriidae; genus Pluvialis; species Pluvialis apricaria. Next base: position 105,271,478 of record CM030009.1, read on the forward strand.
ACTTGACAAAGCTGATAAACAGCTATTATGTTAGAAAATACAATAGTTGCCTTGATATTTTTTTTATAAGTCATCATCAGATGTCACGTATTATAAAGACAAAAAATAATGTAAACATTGCCTATATGCAAGTATGTTATTAATAAGTAAAATGCAAGATGCTACAGGCAGCCTTAACATTGATGTTAAACTAAACCGTATTAGAACCATATTATTATTGCTAAACCAGTAAGCTATTAACCCATATTAAACAATTTAAAATGCTGAAGAATAATCTGCACCTAAGGTTACTTTTATTAAAAAGCTATTGTATAGACTGTATCTGAAAGTCCTTCATTCTCTTTATAGATCCCCAGATGTCTTAACAGAATGGTTCAATACATTTCTGAAAGAATTCTCTGAAAGCATCTACAGTTTCTGTGAAAAGGCCAAAAATTAAATTTGTTCTTGAAGAAAGAGATATATTGTAATACCACACCTAAGTGTATCAAAGGATCTATACTGAAATTCTCTTTCCACTATTATCTATGACAATTTTCCTTACTGAAGCCAGCATGACCAGGTGTCACTCCACACATCTTCATTAAGTCAAGAGAAGGAAAACAAAACCAAAGAATGCTATTATACATTAGTTAATATCACTAAAACGGATGTTGTCTTCTGCTGTAGACATACAGAAATTAGTGGCACTATGTACTTCACAGATGAGATTTCACGATAAAAAACTCTAGCATTTCTTAGTGAATACTTGTGTATGTAGCTATTTGTGTAGAAAAGGCCATGTTAAAGATCAAATTTTCAAGTTTTGTTACAGAACCAAAAAAATGAGAAGAAAATATATTCAGAGTAAAAAATAGCAGAATTAGGCTGTCATTAAGACAGTTTTCAGGATTTCAGTGATAGACATGTTTAGAAAGTAAAGGAATTAAAAGACAGGACTGTAAGTTGTAGTTATGTCTCTAATATATTTTTTATTTTATTTTTTGTTTAGTAAGGTTATGAAAGACTTCAGTGTATTTCTCCATGTGTCACATATCTGAAATCCTCATATGTCACCTCCTGAGAGAATAACATAACCATGCTGAATGGTAATCTTGTTGAAGGTTGTTGCCAGTCTCCCTTGTTGAGGTCACTTCAGGCTGAATAAGTTTCAAATATGTGTTGGAAGAGGGCCTGGTGTCTTCTGAGCAATCTGATTAAATTTATTTACGTTGACCAGAATTACTTATTTTAAATGAATAAACTATTTACTGAAAGAAATTTTTCTGAGCACTAACTTAAATTCCAGTCCTGCCATGCTATGATTCTGAAATCTGACCAATTTTTTTGGTATACATAAAGAACAACACTTAAACAGAGGTAGTGTGCATAAAGTGTAATCCTGAGGGTGAAAACAATATTAGTATCAGCGTACCACCATTTAGAGGACACAGGTTAATCTTGTAACACCAACAGACAAAGTATATTTGTACCAATGACAAGCTGAGACTGTATTTTTACAAGGAAACATGTTTTGCAATCTGTTGCTGGTCATGGGCTAAGGCAGGGACTATTTTTAGATACAATAGGTAAAAAAAATTTCATTAAAGTAATTCTTAAATCATGCACTTTCTTTTAAATTACTTTTTTCGCTTACATTTCAATTGTGTTTTGAGCCCAAACCTGCCCAGCAACTTGTGATCTGAGGTAATATTTAGGCAGCTTTGAATCAAGAGAAAGATTTTGTCTATGCTATTTCTTAATATAGGTCCAAGCCTACATTTGTCTCTCATATGGATGAGAAAGACATAGTCATTGCCATGGATATCCTGGTCAGGATAATGTAACATGGTAATACAACATTATGCTTTGTAACAATATCAGACAGTGATGTCAGGTCAAGAAGTTGGCCCTGGACACCTTCCAGACAGGGCTTAGAGCGCAGCAATAAAAAGGAGTGATAAGGTAAATAATGTGCCTGAGTTTGTCTGTTAAGGTCCAAAGTGGATTGTGCAGCCAACTGATCATTAGGCTGCTTCTGTCCTTGTGTTCCCATGAACTGTACCACACTGACACAAAAGTAGATGACAGTCAGCTTGAACTTTTAGGCGTGAACATTTTAGAATTTTATTAAGCTTGAGATTTTTCTCCCATTCAAGCCTGCAAACCTGTCAGTCTGATAAAAAGATTTAATCTTTTGGCTTCTAGACTTCTTGATAACTGTTATAACAACACCTGTTTTGTAGCACCTTTTATTCTTGCCTTTACATGGTTATATAAACTAATGAAGTTATTTCACTAGCCTATCTTTTAGTTCATAACAGTGTTATAAAAGAAATCTGGTGACTCAGTGATATAATCCTGAGCATTTTATTTAATTTGAATTTACTAAGAATTCTTGGAGATGTCAGCAAGTATATCAACCCCTGCAAGCAGCTGAAAATGTCAAGTTTACAACCTTAATTTGTATTGACGCTCAACTGAGCAGTAAAGGTTTAAGCTCTTCATTATGATGTTGTTTGGAAGAAGATACTTCTTTCCTCCCGAGACTAGTAGAAAAATACTTTCAAAAACATATTTCAGTTTCTCAGATAAATGTCAGTTGTCATTTTGCATACAGCTATAGTACTTAGTAAACCTTAAATCAGTGCAGTTTTTACAAACACACAACTAGCTTATAAATGTCATTACACTACCAATATTGATATAAAACTTTGTTACTTCTTGGAGATTTGATAAAACCTGTGCTAAAAGAAATTAATGGAATTAGGCTTTTCTAGGACTCTCGCAACTGGATGTGCATACAGGGAAATCATTATGTACAGTGTAATGCTTGGAAAGAAAACAACTCATAAGTAATTCAAGGAAAACTTTGAGCTTCGATTTTGCTCTCAGCTTTTCTCTTTCTTTCATGTATATTGTTTTCTTTTTATATTTTGTTCCTATGTATTATAGTTCAGACAAATTATTCAAGTGTGTGCTTTTGGAGGACAGGCAATAAATATAGTTCATATTTTATGTGAATATTTTCATATGTTAAAGCTATTTGGTTCTGTGGAAAAGTGTCAGAGAGTTTCACCATAATATTCTATGAATGAATGTGTTTGTAGTGCCACACAGTACAGGTTAGTTTTGTGGATGGGCAAATGTCAGTCAGTTAATTTCCAGCACAAGATATTTATCAATCATTTTCAGATAAGAAAGCTTTCCTATATATCTGACCTTTTTAGAGTATACTGTTCAGGTAAGCCTACAGCAGGCATTTCTAAGTTTCAACATCCTTGAATTTTCTTGAGCTACTAATAGAGTGAAAAGAGGCATGCTACGTTACAGATAATTACCACAACAGTTTTAAAATAGTTTTGAGTAGTGGAGAATATCTTTGCCTGAGTTTTGTATAACAGTTGGGGTGGCAGACAAAACCCAATTTACATCTAGAAAATACACATGACCTTGAGGAATACAGCCTCATGGTCATATGCTTTAATTGGTTGATTCTATTGCATATTTATACATTAGCATGCTATAGTGGGTAAGGTCAAATTTCCTTCTATGCCGCTATCCTTTATTACACAGTTGCAAACAACAGAGTCTCAGTGAAGAGTATGAAAAGGGGTAAGCATGTACCACCACATAACTCTTCTTCTCCCTCCTAAATTAATGAAATAATAAAACCAAAAAGTCCAGATTGTTTGAGTACAAATTTGTTAAGAAAATGCATTTTATACCTTTTTTATTTTTATATTAATTGCATAACTCTGCTTCTAATGTCCTATCTTTATTTTATAACAGCATGTTTCAGAGTCTTCAACCAGGTCTTGATATCATTATGCTCAATTATGCTCCACAGACATAAAATCAATGTCTGTTATTCTGTTTACTTCTGACAGGTGTTTCTTTGCACTTTGTTCCTTCCACTGAAAAAAAAACAAACAATGGAACTGATAAGAGTTGAATCTCAGTTAAAAAATAAATCCCAATCTTTGCTTCTTAGCAGATACAGCTGTTGAAAGTTGGACAGAACAACACAATCATTTGAAGAAAACGGAACTTTGCAATAGCTTTTTGCCAGTTAATACTTCCTCCCTTTGCTGTCTTTTTGATACTTGTTTTTAATATAGAAAAGACCACAGTGTATGCACCACGAACTTATCTGTCCACCTACATTACCTAGGATAGTCCTATCGCTCTTTTAAGCCAAAGTAATTCTAGTTTTCTAATTTGCCTTATATATTTCAGAAAGTGGAGAAATACTCAGAGTGTCTTGGTAAATCTACTACTGAAATTGTTTGGCATTCTTTAGCATCCTCCATCATTTGTAAAGTTTCTGCAAATGATGGTCTGAAAGAAAGATGCATCATAGCTAGACAGCAACAGATAAGATACTATGAGTTTTTCTTTTGAGCAACACTATGATAAATTCTTATAAAAGTATTTGATTTTTGTGACAGTTTTCTGTACTTTTTCACTAGAAGGATCAGGTTATGAGAATTATATTGCCCTTTAGCTTTGAAGCCTTTTGATGCATGACACCTGCATTCTGGTTATAAAAATCAAACACTTGATTTTAAGTAAGCAATAAGTCAGCCTTTCATATTGCCTCCCCAGTGGTGCCATTTAGTTTAAGTTTTATTTTCCTGTCTATGTTACTTTAAGTAACCATCCTTTTTGCAGTGGTAATGACAATTGTTTAAATGATGTGATGGCTGATACACCTTGAACTGGATTCATAGAAACATAGATGCATTTAGTTTGGAAAAGACCCTTAAGATCATCGAGTCCAACTGTTAACCTAGCACTGCCAAGTCCATAAATTCTAACATTGATGTTGTCTTTAAATATATCCTTCTGAAGAAACGTGTGACTAAGCTGTTAAAAGTGATAAGTTATTGATAAACTCTAAAGAAAGAATTGTTTTAAAAATCTTGATAAATATTTAATTTGCTTCTGTAAGGCAAAATGCAATGTTATTGTAATTTTTCTTTAAGCAAATATTTATCTAGAACAGTAGGAAAAAAATATTTTTTCTAAGCCACCAAAAATTTAAAAAATTAATAAAACACTTTGTATTTAGGATGCAAACAATTGAAGATAATTTTTTTCTAAGAGTAGACTTTGACTGTCACAGAATTTTCTGTGGATACATATTCATAGTGTCAGCATACTACTAGTTCTTTTTATGAAGCAACACAGGGTAATTTGATACATAAAAAATATTAAAGCTACATTCTCATGACAAGCTGAAGAAAAAGACACTGTATATAAAATCCTGTCTCCAGTTAAATCTTTATGGCAGCCATTTAAAAAAAATTAAAAATACATAGATATGCATTTATAGATATATGAAGCATGTTTCATGTATTAATATAATTTCAAAGGATTTTAATATTCTTGCACCCAAAATATAAATTTACCCAAACTTTTTCATATTGTGGTTTTCTTATATGTGTATTAGAATACGTTGCGTACTACAAAATTAATTCTGTAAATTTTACATAAAAGTTTAAAATAATTTAGCTTAACTTGTATTTATTGTTATAATATATAAAGAACATGTTCTTGTTCTTAAGATACACCCAGCTATAAAAAATGGTGTTCTTTTGACCAAAGCTTGTGATAAAACCCTGAGAATAGGAGTTCCCTTTATTTTTTGCCTTATTTTTGAAAGTTTCTGTTAAGTTATGTCTGCAGGGAGATGCTCAGGAAAGTTAAAATTAACAAAGTACAATAAATTTAAACTACAGACTAAACTGAGTATTCTACCTTAAATCCCTATGTAAGGGCTCTCCTTCAGTGACATTATGACCCTTTATAACTGCAACTTAATCTTTTTCGAAAGAAGAAGAATGCAAATCCTCTGAGAAGGGTTAAACTACAGTAATCTGAGGACAATGGTACACTTGAATGAGTTGAATGTCTTTTAGCGTGGCTTGATTTATGAGCCTAGAGCTTGAGACTTTAGTTGATGATCCTTCCTAAATGCCACATTGATTCTGCCCCTCTACTCTGCTCTCATGAGACCCCACCTGGAATATTGCGTCCAGCTCTGGAACCCTCAACATAACAAAGACATGGAACTGTTGGAGTGGGTTGAGAGGAGGACCACAAAGATGATCAGAGGGCTGGAGCACCTCTGCTATGAGGACAGGCTGAGAGAGTTGGGCTTGTTCGGCCTGGAGAAGAGAAGGCTCCAGGGAGACATTATAGTAGCATTCCAGTATCTGAAGGGCACCTACAAGAAGGCTGAAGAAGGAGTTTTTACAAGGGCATGTAGTGATAGGACGAGGGGGAATGGCTTCAAACTGGAAGAGGGTAGATTTAGACTAAATATTGGGAAGAAATTCTTTACCATGAGGGTGATGAGACACTGGAACAGGTTGCCCAGGGAAGCTGTGGATTCCCCATCCCTTGAAGTGTTCAAGGCCAGGCTGGATGCGACTTTGAGTAACCTGGTCTGTGGAAGTGGAACTTGTCCCTGCCCATGGCAGGGGTGTTGGAACTAGATGATCTTGAAGGTCCCTTTCAACCTAAACCATTCTATGATTCTATGATTTAGAGAAACTTTTCATTGAAATTTTGTCAAATTTTAAAATAACGCACGTGGAACACACTAAATAAGCTCTTCATAAATAAAGAATAATTATTATATCACCAAAAAATTCATGCATCTCCAGCAATATACTTGCTGTGAACTTCTGAGCATCACAATGTGAAGCCATGATTAAGATAGCTTATTTAGTTATTGCACCTGATGAAACAGGACTCCTGCACAAAATGGTACATTTTCAGTTAATTACCAGCAAATAATGGATAGCTTAACAAAATCAAGTAGTTGCATTATTTAATAAAATTATTATTAACACAAATATTCATGTATATACATAATTTTTACATTTATTTCTATATTTGTATATAAATCTTTGCATAGATTTGCCATCTGCTTACAGACTTGAAGTTCATCCAAATTTTATTCACGGATAAAAGATTTTTTTCTTCACTTTTTTATAAAAAATATGCCCAGCTCCTATGAAAACTTTGTCTCCAAACTTAAAAATTGGTTTTAACAGTATTTTAAAAGTTTGATAAGTAATTTTCAAAGTAAAAGTACAATATTGTTGATAGACATAATTTAAAAAAATATTTTTCCATTCGATGTTGTGTAGAATTGTTTGTAATTTTGTTGTGTTGATTGTTTGTAAACAGATCAATACTTAAAATCGCAGTAATGCTTTGAGGAGAGTAACAGCAACAGTTATAAAACAGATTCCCTTTTTATTGTGTTGTCTTAGCAATTAATCTGATAATTAATATCATTCATATTTCTATTTGAACACAAATATATTCTGGCTTGAGTTATAATTCATATTTTGATTTTTATTTTGTTTTATATCCTTTCTTTACCTATTAACATAGCATCAAACAATTTTGTTTCATGTTTTTCCACTTTCTATTTGATGACAAAAATATCCCGTATATCATTTAATGTAGTAGATCTTTTTACTAATCCATAACAATAATATTTCCAGTTTCACAGCTGACAAACAGAACATGTATATTTTTATCCTTAGTAATCTATTCTGTTTTATAAAATGATACAATACAATCAAACATGGCAATAGCAGATAAAGAAAAAAGGTGGATTTTAGGGTAACCATCTGACAAAAAAAACAAAGAGGAAAAGATAAAAAATTGTCTCTGACTTTCATAATTTTGTGAGAAATAATCTACGAAACTGTGATAATATCTTGTTTGTTAACTGTTTGCTGTATTTTAGTAAATAGTATTTCTTTAAAAAGAAAAAAAAAAGGCAATGAAAAAAGTCTTTTGTAAAAATGAGAAAACACCTTCACTGAGCATCCCTTCCTATGACAAATTTCTATAATGCCCTCTGGGACCAGCTCAGAGAGACCTAGAATACACAGAGCTGGAAGGAGCCTTACAGTGCAGCGGTTGGGTACTCCTTACAGGAAAAGGGAGCTGACAATCTATTTGTTTCCCCATAAAGACCCAGAAGAGACAATGTGGAGTTTGCTGCAACCCAGAAACTGCCTTGAGACTTCATTTGTATTGCTAAATAAAATGTGGCCAGGCAGGGGCTGTTTTCTTGCCCTGAGGATACATCCATGTAACATGGCCCGAAGAAGGAGTCCTTTTTACCCACAGACAAATTTTGTGTGTATGAGCGTGTTTGCATGTTTGTGCCTTGGGGCAGGGCAAGAGGATGTTCAGTGTTATTTCAGTGTGTTCGTGATGTGCGTGCTGCATTGCAGGGCGTGATTCATGTTTCTTAGCAAGAAACTGAGAGTATATACTGAACACATTGGGATGTGGTGAGGTATGTCTGAAGATATAAAGCCTGTGGAGTGGTGCTGGAGGACTTTGTAGGAAACAGGGATGAAAGCTTGATGCAGTCTTGTCCATACAATCTTTTGGGAATGGTCCCTGGTGCTTGCTGTTCCCTGAATCGTGACCATGCAGTGTCTCAGAGAGTGCTGGTAGGCGTCACCGGGAAGCATGCTAAAGCTTATGCAGTATGGGTAATTGGAGATCAAGTGCTCAACTCACCCTTGTCCCCGCTTTATTTAGCGGTAGGGCTTTAGGCAGAGTGGCTGGCCTAAGAACCGCCTTGCAAGAAATCACATAGCAAGGTCACAGTGGGAAGAGAGAGAACTGTGCACCAACTCTTCTCTTGTCTTTCTTTACGCATTTCCAAGAACAGCTGTGTACCATTTTTTAAACCTTAACATTTCTTTTGGTATTTCTCAGTGAAAACATGCAGTATGTTTTTAGATATCATTTATTCCATGATAAATCTAAAGGTATGGTGTTATAGAAATACCCAGATTAATTAATACGTGTTTTCATTCCCTAAATTTTTGAAGTTATTAGTTTGTGTAACTTTATAATGAAATTGTCTTTCTTTTCCTATTTATGGATATTTGTGTGTGTCATGGATTAAGTCCAGTAGGGCCAAGGAGGGAGAGAGATTCTCCACATTTCCTTCAAGTGGCCAGACCTAGTGAGACAGTCTTTCCGTAGCTGAGATGCAAGCCTGTAGGATCCAGGGGGAGGGGGAACAGAGATTCTCTTCAAACTGCTAGAGCCGGCAGGCCAGTTTATATACAGTTGGTGCTTCGATGTCTGCCCAGTCTCTTGTCACCAAAGTGCTGGTGTGTGACATTGGTGTGCTCCATACAACCCTTCACCTGCACTGGATGTCACCTGGATCCCTGGAGGCCTGATTATTGTCCAGGTCACTGTAGACCTCCTCCACCACTGCTAATTCCCAGTACAGTGAGTAAGCTTATTTTGTAAAACTGGTGTGTTACAAATGTTGTACTGGAATTTAATACAACCCACTTCATGATATTTTTATATAGTAGATTCAATTTAGCGGCTGTTGAGATTAAAAAAATACGGAATTTCTCATTCATATGCATTTTTCCATATTTTTAAGTTAAACTAGATTCTTGCTCTCATCTCATTAAAAGCAGCTTTTAGGATTTTGGTGAAGCTATTGATGTGCTTTTTTTGAATAGTTTCCACAAAAAGATAAATGATGTAGTCAGGTTTGGGTCATTAAACAGTTTCTACATCATTTGTGCCTTCATTATAGCATTTCTTGAATTTCTTAAATGCCACTGTGTAAATTACCAAGTGCCAAATGGAAACAATTCCTAATGTCACATGATTTCAAATGGATAATTAAATTTGAATCCCAAATACTACTAATAACATGACTCATATTGATAGTTGTTACTGAAGTAAAATCTATGGAAAATATTAAGAAACAGCTGAAGATTTTCATTCAGACACAAAGATATCTATTAGTAAGATCATCTGTAAAGAATTGATTTATTTCCCTAAAGAGTTGCTTCAAAGTTCTTCAATACTTTATTCTTATCAAGTCCTTTCACCAGCTGTGATTTATCCATTCAGCTCATAATCAGACATGAATTTCACACTTTGACTGAAATTGATTTGACATGCGAACACCTCCACCTGTTACAAAGTCAGCATATCCTCCAAAACAGCCTTTTTACATTACTCTCTTGTTTTATTAGAAGTTTAGATTAAAGCAGGTTATTATTATTCAAGATGAAATAATGATTTATCTTTACGTTGCTATGAAATTTGAGAAAAGCAGTTCATGATACAAAACATTGTCAAGGACAATTTTTAGGCTTTTTGCATTTAGTTTATTTGTTGTATATATAGTAGTATGTAAAAATAGGATTCATTCAGACTCTTTATTAAATGTGTGAATTGCTGAACTAGGTTAGCGAAAAACTATAATGATATCAAATTTAGTATTGTGTGTGCTTGCATGCTCTGTTTTGCATTTAAACACTTCTGAGTGTACAATGCTACTCTATTTTAATCATGAAGAATTAATGGCATTAACTAGAAAATGGATCTTCTAAAATGTGCAGTCTTGGTGTTTTCTGAACCTAGCTCGTAGAACATTGTACAGTGAAGATTTCTAAGTGCAAAGAGTAACGAACTACATTAAATGGGGTATTTGTGCAGATGAAGCAACATAATGTGTGCTGACTAGGTGAAAAACATCATATTAATACAGTAAATAACATAGTACATTTCAGAAAGGAAGGACATTTGGAGAACAGTACAAAAGGCCTTCATTGCCCACAGATGTGCTCTGTAATATGATCTTGCAGCTTTAAAAAAAAATGTATTTTATGGCATTTTTAATAATTTTGGGTTTAATTACAAACCAATCTTGTACTCCCTTGTACCTTCCCCTCTCCTCTGACTTCTGGCCAGCATAGCCACGGCCAATCCTTTCGTGAGTAGGAAATTATGCACCCTTCATGGAAAGATTTTAAAAGACCAGTTCCTTTACAATTAATTTGCAGGCTTGATATTAGTATAGTGTTTTCAAAGGACTTTTCTTTTTCCTTTCAGTGTCCGAAGAATGATTTAGTGCTTAAGGAACTTTTAGAAAGCAGAGCACTATTTACTTTAAAACAAAATCATTACAGTTAGAACACACAAAGCAATGAATATTTTGCAGCTATTCTAGCAGTATCAGTTGTAATATATACAATAAATGAAGTACATGACTCCTTGTAAATACAGATGTAAACTGGTTCCAGTCTATGTCTCTGGGTACGCCTGTTGACGTGTTTTTCCTCTCTTTGGAATGAAAAATGAAGTTAGGATAATTTCCCTCAGGTAGTGAGTATATTCGGATTTGCTTAGATGCCAGGAAGTGATATTAGCATGCGCGCACTTGCATAGCCTTCCGCGCACAACTAAGAGCTCAAATTCTTTAAAAAAAAAATATATATATATATCTATAAAAACCTTTTCGACCTTTTCCTGTCATCTGCAGCACTCACCACATTTTGGTATAACTGTCTTTGATGGTTCCAAGGTCTTACATTTGTTACCACTTTTTATTTTCTAATGTCTATATGGCCTCTGCATGAAATAGTTAGCAAAAAATGTTTTTGTGCAGTCACCTTTATATCGAACACGATAAAAAACTTGTATCTGTTAATGCTTCTATTGTATTGTATTAATATCCTGTAGAAAAGAGTTTTGGTGAGTAATATTTCTCAAGCTTATTCAGCTTGCAACTGAACTTTGTTGGACTCACGGTTCCAAATATTATAATAAACAGTTGAGTTTGGTTCAAAATCTAATCCACTGCTTGGACCACTGCCATAGGTTCCTCTTGTGCTATTTTGCTAACAGTAGTATGTAGAGAAAAGAGAAGGAATTTTAAAGGATTTTAGCAAGAACTGGATGTCAATGAAAACATTCAACTTTAAAAAAAGTTTCCATTCATTCTCACAATGCTCTCAAGAAAAGTGGGCACAACTTTGTTGGGATTCTTTCCTCATATGCCAAGATTGCAATTACATAAAATAAGATGATTATACCTAGTCTGTTTGCTTCTCTATAGCGTAGACATTTGGATGGAGTAATGATGTGCTTTCACTAGAACACGTATCCTGATAGGAGCAACATAAATGTCCATTTACATTTTTCCCCCTTACTTGTGCTATTTGAAAAAAACAAAATGCTATCGTCTTTTTCAGCTTCTGTTCCCCAGTGTAATTCCAAGATGTCGGGACGTTGCAATGAGTTAAAACCATTGCCGTTTACTTGTGTTATATAATAAATCTTTTCCAGGAAGCTCTTTGTAGATGGAAGGGGGGCACATGCAGTAAAGTCTCAAAGTTAATCAAAGAGAGAAACTTTTTCTTAGAGATCTCAGTGGGAATTGTGCGTCCCTGAGAAACACTAAAAGTTGCTGGGCTAAGTCTAACCCTGGAAGGTAGGATTTGTCCTGCAAGGATAGAATATAGGAGCATAGGGCCTAAAGATGCTTTCTTTTTTTCCCCTTCAGAAGAATGTTGTTATAGCAAAACTTCTTCCTTCTTGCTTCTTTACTGAAATAGAATACAGTAAAATTAAGTTATTCGGAAGTCAACACTGCACAAATGTTAGTAAGTTCAGTTGCAGTGTAATCACCTTTGCTATTTCAAATATTTCCAAGGCATCTTTCTCCCTCTTTATCCATATCCATGGATAGCTTTCAAATTTAAGATTTTTCATTTGTGCATTTACTGCTTCTGTAACCTGCATTAGAAGCATACTGACCTTGAAGGTCCAACACATCCCATGCATGACATCCCTTTTAATCTTCCATTTTGTTAGGTGAAACTGAACTCATCACTCCTGGTCTTTAAAAAGGAGAAACCCCCATTGTAAGGTACAGAAGTGGATACTCAGGGAAAATAAGGTCCTCCCATTTAACATTAATTTTATTTTACACAATTCTCAGTTGCCATAGGCTGGAAATTTTGATGTTTGCTTTTTTCTTTGATGAGTATGAGAAAAAGCAGTGCTTTTGTGGGTACATATGCACAAAAAGTCAATTATGCCTACAATTTATGTCACAGGGCTATAGCATCTTGAAAATACTGTGACCACTATCGATTAACTGTTTTTCTGTAATTTGTATAATAAATTGTTAGGATTGGGCTAAAAAATGTATATACTAAGCTAGTTGAAGCAGTTCTATTGCCTAACGATAATTCTTTTTTCACATTTGTGCTTTGAGATACTATCATTATCTAATTTTAATCCATTTAATATGGGCTAAATTGATTTTCTATGATGCCAGTTCTTAATTAAGATGTCATGTGTTGCTAATTTAAATGGTTGAAAGAAATCTAAATATAATGTGTCAACCAAGTTTATAATCTAAAAATCATATTGTTTGTATGACATGACCAATTTTGCATAAAACCATGTTAAATGGCATTAATTATATTTTCATTTTTTAACCCTTTAGAAATAGATGCCTGTGTTTGCTGTTCCATTACTTTGCTTAGGATCAATGTTGGCTCTATAATCCTATAATTACACAGGTCAATTTTCTTGCACTTCTAATATATTGGCAGCACATTGATTCTTTTCTAGACAGCTACCATGTCTCCTTCGCCAGGACTTAAGATAATTTTAGGTAAAGATGTTCAAGGATATTCTGTTGTAATGGAAAATAAAGCATATAACTTTCCCAGTTTGAGGGGACAAATTATACAGACATGTATTTGTATGATTCCTTGGGTCCTCTTTTCTACAGTTTTTGAGACAGTTATTACATGTGACCTTGTCCAGTCAGCTGAGACCTCCCTTGTCTTCCGTCAGTTCTTGAAGATAATTGCAAATAATTCATAGACTGCTTCATTTTAAGGAATTCAATGTGAAATTAATTAGGCCCCGTTCCCTTGAGTATTTCTACATCTTCTAAATACTCCTTAGCCTGTTCTCTTCCTATCCTGCCCTTTACTTAATTTTATTTAAACTTTTGTTATCTGACCATGTTTTCTTATTTGTTTTTTTTTTTTCTGGAAATGTGAAGGTGTTGTTCTTCATTCTCCTTTCCTGCTAGCTATTTTTCTTTCTCTTACATTTAATGACTTTCCACAAGCTCCTTTGTCATCTTTTGCCTCATTCCGTGGTTCACCTTTATACAAGATTCATGCTTATGTTATTCTGATAATTTTTGAGGCAGCTGCACTTGCTTTTTACTGTACTTCCTTTTTTCCACCATAACATGCTAACTTGCATTCCACAGAATATCTTTGGAATAAGTTTTGTCCAGGGCACTGCTCAGCCTTTTGTATAGACAGACTTTACTCTTTCTGCTAGTAAAGAAACATGAACTCTGAAATTTGAACAATATGACATTCCTTATCACAAAACATTAGAATAAAAATCTACAGTGAGACTGAAAGCCCGTAGCATGTTGATACTAGACAATAATGAATGTTTAAGGAAAAAATGGTGAAGTATACAGTGATAAATCAAGAGACAGAAATAATCCCAGAGTACTTTCCTTGTTTCCAGTGATGTATGACTCAAGTACTTACTCTTTGTCTCTCAATAAGATTTTCTTCCATCTCTTTTTGATGAAGTCCAATCACTTTTTGAATACTTATATTTCACCTGCCCCCAAAAAAGAGATTTTCATTTTATTTGATTGGTCCTCAGTTATTCAGAAACAGTAACTTTGATTTTTATTTTTTCCTTTCCTAGTTCTAATGTGTCCTTTTTTTATATGGAGGAGCAGAACTACTGTCATGGTTTCGGCTGGGGTGGGGCTGACTTTCTTCCTAGCAGCTGGTATAGTGCTATGTTTTGGATTTGGGATGAGAATAGCGTTGGTAGTACACTAATGTTTTTGGTTGTTGCTAAGCAGTCAGGGCCTTCTCTGCTCCAAACACCACCCCGCCAGTGAGTAGGCCAGGAGTACACAAAAAGACACAGCCAGGACAGCTGATCCCAACTGACCAAAGGGATATTCCAATGCCATATGACATCATGCTCAGTAGACAAAGCTGGGGGAAGAAGACGGAAACGGGGGGACATTTGGAGTTATGGCATTTGTCTTCCCAAGTAACCATTAGACGTGATGGTGCCCTGCTTTCCTGGAGATGGCTGAACACCTGCCTGCCAGTGAATGAATCCCTTGTTTTGCTTTGCTTGCATGTGTGGCTTTTGCTCTACCTATTAAACTGTCTTTATCTCAAACCACAAGTTTTTTCTCACTTTTACTCTTCCGGTTCTCTCCCCTATCCCAACTGAGGAGAGTGAGCAAGCGGCTGTGGGGTCCTAGTTGCTGACTGGGATTAAACCATAACAGCTACATAAAACATTCAACATGCAAATGAAGTAGGGTTTTATATGATGTCAGAATACTATTTTCTGTTTTGTTCACTGTTCCTTTCCTAGCAATTCCTAACATTTTCAAGAGCTTACAGTCTCATAGAATTATCTTTAATATGCCAGAGTTCTTGTTTCTGAGTGGTAACTGTCAATTCAGAATTGTCAATCATTGTGCCTGCAAGCTCATAATATTTTTTTTTCTAGATTTACTTTTCTACAATTATTGATAATGAATTTCACCTGCTATTTCATCAGTCATTTAGTTGGTATCATAAACTTTCCTGTAACAAGTAACAGAAAGCTGCTTCCTCATCCCTGTTCAGTTTTCGTCTGCATCTACTCCTGGACATGTAAAACTGATTATAAACAAAACAACATTTTATTTTTCTGCATTCTGCAATACAATATTGAAGTACACAGTAAATATTAAAGAACATAGTTGTCGAAAAGGTTTGATATATCTTTCTTCTTGAACAGTTTGATTATTTTCAATGATTTTTATAATATAAGATATGATATGATAAAATAAGATCTGTTATTATTACTAACAAGCAATCCATATGCTATGATAGTGAACTGTAAGCTTAAATGGTCTTCCTATAAAAAAATTTCATGTTGTTTTTCCATATATCTGCTTCTTAGGTCATGTTTGTTTTTTAATATAGATACAGAATGCAATAAGGTAGAAGCAACAAAAATTAATCAACTGGATATGATCTGTGGCCTTTTTGACAAAAGCACGGAAAAAACATTTTAGAGAAATTGTAAGAATCTCTTAGAATGCTGCTCGGAACTATATGACCTGTGAAGGAGGCTTCCTCTTTTTATAGTTGGAGACTGATAATAAATTGTACTGTAAAATTTCTTTGAAGAAATTTACTGGAATAATGATAAAATTGTGATCATCTATAAAATTATCATGCAAGGCCACCCTGCTTTTAGCTTTAGGCCAACCTCATTTTGGCTTCAATAGCCACTTTTACAATCCAATTATGTGCTATCTGAAATATTTTTTTCTATTAGTTTTGATTTATCATTTTCACTTTCAGTAGTTGTTCCCATGTTCCTTTGCAGAAATCATATGTATAATATCATTCTTTTACTTATGTCCTCTTCTGCAATCCTGAGCATATATATCTATCCCTTTTCTTTGTATAAGGGTTTCTCTTTGCATAAGGGTTTCTCCATTTGTGTTTTTTTTGAATCGTATTCCACTGTCAGGTATTGTGATTATTAATGCAGGGGGTATAAGGAATAAGAAGAAATAAACTAAATGATAATTTTTCTTGCATTTAAAACATGAATTTCTGTGGCCTGCCATATAAGAGTTTAGATGTTAAACTGCAAAGGTCCCATCTGACATGGAAATAAACTTTCAAACTATCTTTTATTTATTTGGTAAATGTGTACCTGTCTCAGTTCTGAGCTTCCCTTAGCCTATCTTGACTTATAGCTAAGATGATAATTATGAAATGTTGTCAAATTAATGATTTTAGGTTTTAGAGGTGTTGACTTCAACTTTCTGATAGACTTTGAACTACTGAAGTTTATTTATGTATCTCTTCTTTGAAACAATGGATTGTTGTGTAATACACATGCGTAAAACACTTATTTAATTTAAATTGTATTTATACATCTGAGTTATTTAAGCATGAAGCTATCATTAATATTCTACTAGTAAAAGTTGTATCCAGCTACAGATTTAGTGATTTGATGACAATTCATTAATCATCTAAGCTAGAATATTGGATAGTGTGAATGAAAACATTGCGGCATTATGAATTTCATTTTAACTGTGTATTTGTAATCTAGTAACAAGGAAAAAAAAGCGTAAACTACTACCATGACTAATAAATTCAAGACTTCCAAATGTTATAATCTATGAAGTATTTTATTATATATTTCAGGTACCAGGATGAAAGTAGTGCAAAGCCTTTTCATCAAAAAAAATCGAATTGCAATGTGACACCTTTCAAGTAGTAGTGATAATACTTATTTAGATGCTTAATATCACTTTAGAATTGCCATATTTCTTCCTTTGAAAGAAAATAGAGCAACAGAAACATCTTTGATTAAATTTAGAGGGATATGATCTTCTCATCAGAAATCCAATCTTGTCATTCTTCCAACATTAAAGAGAATATTCTCTGAAACTGAGTAAATATTTCTAGTTTACAAACAAGATGAAAAGTCTCTTTCCCCAGGCTGCTGAACGACAGTACATGAAAGCCAGAAACAATTGAGTAAGATCAATGTTAATATTTTGGTAACCAGAGGAAGCTGGTGTTTAAATTTGAGCTTGAGAGCTTATTTGCAAACTTCAAGAAGTTCACACAGCTCTAAGGACTCAGATCAAAAGAAGTCCAACATTGAATGAGTACACAGAATTATCCTAAAGGAATAGAGTTTTTATTACTGCACTTTAAATAGGTTAGCATAGCTTTTATTTTCAAGTTTGTCATTTTAAAAACCTTTTCTGTCCTGTGGGATTTCTCTAGGAGCTGAACATAGCTCCAAATGACTTGGTCAGAAGAATGTTCCCTTTTTAGCGAACAGCAATTTTTGAAGCAGAAAAATTAGTGCATATGTTGAAGTAATAGGCACAATGCACCTCAACTGAATTTAGACATTTAAAAAATTTGTTCTCTGATCAAATCAGTGGAGGTCAGAAGGGTACTAGAAGAGACAATGAAATAAAAAGCTGTGTTAAATCCTAGAAGACAGAAAAATGTTGGGAATCATTACATGCCTGTACTACTCTAGATGTAGTTATAAACAAATAGTATTCTTTATGTATAAATACAAACTCCTGAATTTGGCCTTCTCTGTCTTCCCTAATTTTTGATCTGTCATTAATATATGTGATGAAAATCTAACTCTTTACTAAAGACAAATTTACAGACAGTCTTGCATCTGACTTAATATGCTTTGTTCTGTCACTCCCTCATGATTTCCTGAATACTAGGAAAGTGAATATTTAATATTGTGTTTTGCTGCCGGCAGAATTTTTACATGGATTTATATTTTACAATACTTTAATAAAAAATTTAAAAATTCGGACATTAGAGCTGAGAGGACGACTACTAAAAGCTTATGTCTTCTTATGGGAAGGGAAATTTTTTCATCTTAATCACTACAGACCTTCAATCAGTCTATGAGAAATTCAGTCAGCTAAGACACAGCTTTTTGAGGTTTGGTATTTTTCAAATATTTTGGAGGGAAATTGTCTAATGCACACATTAACTAATTGTAATACAATTAATTGAACTGAAAAAGTGCACAGAAAGTATCTAAGTTGTGTGTTATTCTTGATTTTGTGGTGTGAAAACAACAGATCTTTGTCTCACCATAAAATGAATTGGTAGAATATTAATTGAACTAAAATTGTGGTGTTGATAGTAACACCTGTAATGTAATATGAATAAAACTGATATGATATGCATGTTATAGTAAATCTTCATAACAGGAAATTTATGTGAAACTAGAAGAAAGAAATGAATGCTATCCATTAAAATTAAATGGGTGCTTTCTGTCAACCTGAATAACTTGTTTTTGACTAAAGTGAATTTTCTGTTAAGGATAGATAGTCTTCACTTCAAGATTTGTGAAGATGTAGATTTCTAGAGCTCAATGGAATTGTCAAGCTTTTTATTGTCAAAATGCAAATGAGACATCCCGAGAAGTGTTTTATAAATTTGTGACATTTGCTGAATTTTTTTATGTTGAACAAACAAGCACACACCCTGAAAGCTGAAATAGAAATAAAATTAATACATTTCATTTTGACATTTTAATGAGTTATTTGGTTTTCAATGTAAAATAACTTGATTTAAAAATTTCTTCTAATGTATTTTAAGAGAGAACATAAATTCATCATTAAAATATTTTTATGAGACAGGTTTTATTAAACCTTTATTTTTCCAAAGAATAAGAGTATTTTAAAAAATGTTTGACCTGAAATTAGTTTTTATATTTTAACTGCTTGTTTGTGCTTGCAAATCACATATTTAAAAGTCCAAATTATATTTCCACCCCAAGTAAAACTGGGCAGTCTTTGCTGAAGGGCGATATATTAAGAAGCATAAAGTGTTCGCTTAGTCTCCAAAGTTTATCCTTTATTCTTGCCTTCCTCAGTAAGGGCTTGGTTCTGACTAAAGATGTACTGTATTGGTTTCCTACAAAAAAAGGAATTTTCAACCTGCCAGAAAGCTTAATTCAAAGTAATTTCTGTTAAAAGTTTTGGTTCACTGATCCATACCCCTCTCCTAGGGCTTGGTGTATCTTCTGAGAATTAAAAAGCATCCTGATCTGTCTTCTACTTCAGTAAATTCATTAATTAAAGATATTTTGATACTTCCTCTGTAGACTATGGAAAGAAAGACTTGTTGCTTTCTTTTAGGGGATAAATCTTAAGCAATGCCTATGCAAAATTTTGCAGTTTGCATCCTGACACTCCTGCCAGAGACAGTATTGCCCTGATCTTCAAGACACAACAGGTTTTTGGAAAAGAGTGTTTATGATCATGCTCATGTGCTGGATTAGATACAGCTTCTCTATCCGTGAATGCAATTTAAATGTGGGTTCTGATTTTCTTTAGTTCCTCACATTTTCATGTGGGATGTGGAGCTGTGGATAGCTGGAAACACACTGGTTTTCAGTGTTCCGCTGTGGCAGTAAGAATCAATGTCTCAGTAGGAGCAGGCAGGTGAAACTACATTAGAGCATTTTAAACTACATATGATTTTGAATCCTTATTTATAAATATTTTTAATGGTATTACTCTACCATTTCTATAACAGGCAATTAATATTTACATTTCCTTTCCTAATGTTCTTGTTATTCATAAATTCCATAAGACTTGAGTTTTTATGTTCTTATCTTGTATACGTACTTTCAATATCTACAAATTAAATAATTTAAATAGCAGATCTCATAGAGAATATCTAGGAAGTATAATCCAAAATTTAATCTCTTTTCAGTGTAGCTGAATGCAGCTGGGAAAAATGTGACTCTAATTGGAAGTATGAGATTAAGAAATAATTCTGCAGGGTTTTTTGTTATATTTAAGTGCTTAAAATAAAATTCATTGACACTATCAGCAAATTATATGCTTTTAATCATATTGTTAATAGCCTTATAAATGGAACTGCAGATGTGAGAGTTAAGATAGATTCTTTATTCCTAGTACTTCGTTACCAGAATGGGATCTACACATAGCGTGTCTCCATGGTCAGAATGGAGACTATGGCTTTATAATTTTACCTTCAAATATTCTGTAATTCAGTGCAGCCATTCAGTTAAACATGAGTATTTTGTTATCTTCAGCAATGCAGGTATGGAAGCTATTAGCTTATGAAAACGCTTTAGATCCTAAGTCATCTTAGAGGCGGTTTTACAGCATTTACCTGTAGTTCACTTTCAGCTGTAAATATTACTTTAAGGCATAATGCCAAATATTTTGAAAGCACTTCTGATACTGCCATATAAATTGCTTGCAAATATATTTTCCTTATTTTTGTGTGTGTGTGTTTGGTTTTTTTTTTTTATATATTCAGAAATTGAGAAAGGAGGTTGTGGAGACCCTGGAATTCCATCATATGGAAAAAGGACTGGCAGCAGTTTTCTACATGGGGACACACTTACCTTTGAATGTCAAGCAGCTTTTGAACTGGTGGGAGAGAGAATGATTACATGTCAACAAAATAACCAGTGGTCTGGCAACAAACCCAGCTGTGTTTGTAAGAATTAGTATTATTTTTTTCAGTATTATTTTTCTGACCTTAGCCTCTTGCTTTTCTTAGTATCTGTGACTAGCCTGCAGGAAAACATTTCAAAAGACCTTGAAGACTTTTTCAGTCACGAGTTACTTACTTGGCTCAATAGTAGCTCATTTATGGGGAACATCACGTAGGACTGTTTTAGAATGTTCTTTCTCTTCGTTTTATATTTAATTGAACCATTTAACACTCTTAATGTAAACGTGTGTTGAATTAGACTCTAAATGAGCAATTCCTAATAGCATATAAGTGTTCAAAAGGACTCTTTGGCACATGCACGTTGATTCTGACAGTGTAAAGCAGTCTGCAGATCCATGTAAGAAAAGATTGTGTTTATTTTCTGATATCCTAATAAAGTGTGAAAAGGAATATAAGGATATCCAACATGGAAAAAAGGGTAGGTAAAATTAGTTGTGAATTTTGCTATAAAAGATAAGAAATTTTTGTAGGTAATCTTGTAGATGGATTTAAATTGAGGTGGCTTTTTTTTTTCTCTTCTTTTTTCTTCTTCTTCTTCTGTGGTAACATAGAGTAAATCTTTCTAGTATGCAGGTATATTACGCACTTCAGTTCTCCACACCACATTACCTTTTCGTATAAAGGGTCTTATAATTCATTACTGGATTTCCAACACAACCTTAGTGAGGTGTCCAGTTGTACTTGGACATATATATATTTTGCAGCTGCATTGGTACAGGACTCACCAAGCTGACTAAGCTTGCTCTGGACTGGAAGAAGTCTCTATATGCCCATGTAATGCTGAAATGTGTCCAAGCACGTAAGGCCTGGGCACAGAGACAGTGTGGCTGCAGCTGCCTTCGAAGACAGAAGTTGCGTTTCTTCATGGTGCTGTATTGCATTGGTTTGATATCTTTGTTTCTGTTGGCAATAGTGTGGAATATTTTACTGTGCTTCACTGTTTGATGTGCACATGCCCTATGACAGAGAATGTAACCTAAACTTACAACACCTATTTACAAACATCGAGTTCAGTTTGACACGTTTGAAAACCTGAATAATGGTTGTCCATTGTGTTATTTTAATATGTAGTGAGCCTTCCTTTTTCTGAAGGTATTGTACTTCTCACTAAAGTACCAGCCACAAGCTCATGACTCTGAAATCAGTTAGGAATTGTCTTGATGAAAATTGTCCCAAAAGAGTGAAAAAGGAGGAGAGCTATGAATAATTTTTTTTTAATTGCCCTGTGCTATCACAGGGAAACTAGGGGTAAAATAAGTTTGTACTATATACTCTTAAGAGATCTTGATCTAAATTTCTACTATTATTTGCATCAGCATGAACTTAGTGTACTACAGACAATACTCGCCCTTGTGCTTGATTTTTTTTGATTGCTAAATACATTTTCATGCATATTACTTTTAGAAAAAAATCACATTCAAATTTGGAGGTTGCATTTTCATTTCAGAACAAACCTGCCAATTTTTCCAAATTCTGACACATCAGGGATTACTTTTACTTTCTTTGGCATTCTCTACATGCTTCTAAAAACCTCTTGCAGGCCCTGGTGGAGTCACTTAGCCTCAGTTGGGGAAATAAAAACATGCAAGGCTGATATGTTATATTGGAGAAATGTTCTGATAGTCTTAAACATTTCTAGGTTGCATGTGTAGTAGTTTTGACAACCAGACTTCAAAAGCATATTTTTCCACAAGAACAGCAAATATAAAAACAAGCATTTGTAACGTTTATGGATAGTATTTTGAGAATCTATTGTTGTTTTCTTTAGTCTCGTGTTTCTTCAACTTCACCACACCGTCTGGAATTATTCTTTCTCCAAATTACCCTGAGGAGTATGGGAACAATATGAACTGTGTTTGGTTAATTATCTCAGAGCCGGGAAGCAGAATCCATCTGATTTTCAACGACTTTGATGTAGAACCTCAATTTGACTACCTTACAGTGAAAGATGATGGGATTTCAGATTTACCACCACTCGGCACTTTTTCTGGCAATGAGGTCCCTTCTCAGTTGGCTAGCAGTGGGCACATAGTAAGACTTGAATTTCAGTCAGATCACTCTACCACTGGAAGAGGATTTAATATCACTTACACAAGTAAGAACCTCTGCTTTTATTTTACATCTAGTCTTAAAATCAATCTATCTTTCTTCATAATAAGGAAAAATAGAACATTTTTTTGTTTGTAATACAAAAGTAAATTGCAATGCTTGTATAGTTGCACTGCTTTCAGCTGTCTTCCTGATATTCATTAGCTTATCTGAATCTTTTTCATTTATTTATTTTAATTGTGATAGTGCTGAAGAATTCCCTTCATTTATTTAAGAGACTTTTTGGCTGACATGGCATAAATGCAGAATATGTAACTAGAGTCCAGATC
The DNA here is from genome assembly GCA_017639485.1 of Pluvialis apricaria. Lineage (NCBI taxonomy): Eukaryota > Metazoa > Chordata > Aves > Charadriiformes > Charadriidae > Pluvialis > Pluvialis apricaria. Next base: position 105,294,798 of record CM030009.1, read on the forward strand.
ATTCAAATCAAAGTATCCACTGCAAGTGATTTAATATACTTCTCAATGGAATCAGAAGGAGTAAGTTCACAAAGGTTTTAAGCTTAGATCCCAAATATGGAGTTGTTAATCTGAAAAGCATAGAAGTATAAAAAGCAACTAGAATATCATTGCAAATAAATAGCTCTGAGGACCTGCTTTGCTTTTGCATTTTATCTTCCTGTTAGATGGTGTGATATCTAAGAATACAGACTCATAATAATATAGATCTCTTTTTGGGGATACACATAATAGTCACCTTCTGTGGTTTTTCTAATGTCTAAGAACATAGCTGATCTTATGCAGAAGTCTTTCCTATAGGAGCGCAGTAATTCAAGAATCATTGTTCTCTCTGGCTCCAGTTTCTTTAATAATTTTAAGAATGTACTATCTTTGAGAATGTAATCCCCAAATATACAAAATTTAGTTGCAACTGGTGAACAAATTCAAACGTTGTTAAACGTGGACCTAGCAGTCACATACATATAGAGAACAACTGAAAGCATAAGTCTTTTCTGTTTGGGAAACCAGGCTAAAAAATGCCTGGCTACGGATAGCCATCTGTTCTTTTGTTTATATGAAAGGATATTACTCAACAGTACTCTCAATTGAAAACTCAGGTAACATCATCATCATGCAGAAAACATTATTACACTTCCCGTAGACTTCTAGCACTCCTAGAAGTTTTATTCATCATTCAAAGACGTTACTTATATGGAGATCATCTTTTTAGTTGAAGAAATTATCTACTAAGTTTATAGAAGTTAATTGACAATAAGGTTGTCTTTGTCACATCTTGCACTGTTTCTTTCTTTTGTCAATTAAGATAATCCATTTGTTTGTTCAGGGCCAAGGTGTTTCCTTGCATTATTTAGAAAGATGCGTCACATAAAACTAGAATTCATGGATTGGAACCCTTTTTAATTCTTAGATGCCTAAATTGTTTCTTTGCTTTCAGAGAAAGGGATAATTATTGTCCTGTGAAAAGTGACAGGAAGCGAAAAGGGAGATCCTCACCTTAACTAAAACTGTAGAGATTAAAAGATTTACCAGAAAATACAAGGCCTGAATTCTGGGTCTGCTTCTGTCTGAGATTATTTAGGTCCCTTTTTCCATATGCTATTCTACCAAAGTAAAGACAGACTGTAATAAGGACAATCTTTACTACTTCTGTTTGAAGCTAGAGAATTACGTATTCAGGAATATAATACTCATGGATCAAACTCCCTGAGAGTCCTGATCTGCTAGGTATTTGCAAAAGAGATTTCCACCATACTTTTCTTATTAGAGTAGGTGTTACTGCTGAGCTTGACACACACCTTATGTGCTAGAATTATCTAAGAGCATGTATGTCTCCATATTGGGAAACTGAGATGACAAATGGCAGTATCCCTGACTTATTAATTCTTCATGTTTGTAGGAAATACTTAGTTTATGTTCAACCAAAGTGCTAGTACTTCTGGACCTCCTATGTGTTGCAGGGAAAAAGTGCTGCACTCGTGGTTTAAATCAAATCCAGATCAAAGCAGTTTATTGATTTATTAATAAAACAAAACTGACAATCACTGAACTGTAGATTCAGGATCAATATCAGCAATGCAACAGATAAATCACAATATTAGACACTTAAAAATCTTAGAATCATGCAATATCTCAAGTTGAAAGAGACCCATAAGGATCATTGAGTCCAACTGTCTGCTCCCTGCAGGACTACCTAAAACTAAACCATAGGACTAAAAGCGTCATCCAGACACTTCTTGAACTCTGACAGGCTTGATGCCGTGACCACACTTGGTGCCTCCTTTTAGTTTACCACTAAACCATGTCCCCAAGCACCACATCTACACGTCTTTTAAATACCTCCAAGGATGGTGACTCAACCACTTCCCTGGGCAGCCTGTTCCAATGCTTCATAACCCTTTCAGTGAAGAAATTGTTCTTAATATCCAATCTAAACCTTCCCTGACACAACTTGAGGCCATTTCCTCTTGTCCTATCACTTGTTACTTGGGAGTAGAGACCAAAACCCACCTCGCTAGAACCTCCTTTCAGGTAGTTGTGGAGCATAATAAGGTCTCTCCTCAGCCTTCTTTTCTCAAGGCTAAACAACTCCAATTCCCTCAGCTGCTCCTCATAAGACTTGTGCTCTAGACCCTTTGCCAGCTTTCTTGCTCTTCTTTGGATACGCTTCAGCACTTCTATGCCTTGTAGTGAGGGACCCAAAACTGAACGCAACATTTGAGGTGCAGCCACCAGCACCAAGTACAGGGGGACAGTCACTTCCCTAGTCCTGCTTACCAAGCTATTCCTGATACAATCCAGGATGCTCTTGGCCTTCATTGTTACCTGGGAACACTGCTGTCTCATTCAGCCGGCTGTCTACCAACACCTCTGTGTCCTTTTCCACCAGGCAGCTTTCCAGCCACTCTTCCCCAAGCCTGTAGCGCTGCATGGGGTTGTTGTGATCCAAGTGCAGGACCCAGCATTTGACCTTATTGAACCTCATGCCATTGGCCTTGGCCCATCGATCCAGCCTGTCCAGATCCCTCTGGAGAGCCTTCCTACTCTCAAGCAGATCAACACTTCCACCCAACTTGGTGTCGTCTGCAAACTTACGGAGGGTGCACGTGATCCCCTCATCCAGATCGTCGATAAAGATATTAAATAGAACAGGCCCCGATACTGAACCCTGGAGAGCACCACTTGTGTCTCTTAACAAATATAAATTTGGAAATACCTTTCCACTCTGATCCATCCTCATCCTGCCCTGCCAAGATTTACATATACACCTTCCCCTCAGAGGATGTATGAGTTTCAAGCACTCACCCTGTTTCCTTGAAGTGGATTCCCTTACTTGCATGCACCTTCTGAAAGGCATGGAGATGCCCTAGCTTTACATGCACCCACACTGCTGCTCTTTGCAACTCACTGATCCACATACTTGTGAGAACACCCACCCCACAATGAGGTCACACATGTACATGGAGGTGTGGGTTGCACCCTTGGTTGCTACCCCACTAGATGTAGGCAGACTGCTCTGAGTGCCCCACTGGGAGGTGCTCTGTCTGGCCTAGGCAGTGGCCATAGTTTTTTTAGCAGTAGCCTGTATTTCTGTCAGGTTAGCTGCAATGTGAAACCACACTTCTTATTGTGTTAGAGGCAAACACCTGGATTTTGTCTAGAGGGAAATTAAAGCAAAGTATTCTTGTGTATCTAAGCTACACATAACTAAAAAGCTTCAGAATTTGAACTGTGTTGCATTTGTGTGAATGTCATTGGATTTAATTCTGACTTTTTATTGAGGAGTTTGCTATACTTTCAATTGTATTGTAATCTTGTTACTTATCAAAAGTTATTCCCCACTCTAAAAATAAAAAGACACATCGTTTAGGGAGGTGGTTGTTATTATTTTTACTATTATTCTTATTGTTGTGGTTGTTGTTACTGTTTTTATTATTATTACTATTATTTTTATTATGTTTTTATCAGCCTTTGGTCAGAATGAGTGCCATGATCCAGGAATTCCTATAAATGGGAGGCGTTTTGGAGACAGATTCCTCCTGGGAAGTTCTGTTTCCTTTCACTGTGATGATGGCTTTGTGAAGACCCAAGGCTCTGAATCCATAACGTGTATTATGCAAGATGGAAATGTAGTGTGGAGCTCTACTGTCCCACGTTGTGAAGGTAAGGGCACAATCTTTACTTTGCACCTACGGTTTGAATAATGAAACTATTTAAATTTAGCTTACTTTTTACATTTCACACATAAATAAGAGTGCTTTAGATTAAGTTATTCATTCATCTTATTCTAACACTCTTCTAGTCAAATGAGAGAGCAATAACAGAAATGAGATAGCTTGCTTTTATATTCTTGGAATAAATTAGCATTTTAAAAATCTGGTTGCTATTCTTTTCAAGTTCTCATTGTCACCATCATTGCTTGGATGTGAGTTATAGCTGTTATAACAGTTTTGGCTGTAGCATACTGAAGAACGTAATTATCTACCACATAGAAAAGGGAAGTAAAGTTCCTATTTAAAAGTCCTTTTAAAAATGTGCACCTTTAGTTTTCTCAGAACAAAAGTATACCTGAATTTCTGTATGTAATATATTAACCTGCAGTATGTTTTTTCCTGAGAAATTTAGTGAAAATCAGAGCTATGTTTAATATTCATTATATTCCCCTCAAAAATCCAAATGTGTTTTCTTGTTCTTGCCTGTGAATAAACAGACTAAGATGAGCTATACTTAGGATTAAATCTCTCTTTAGTACGTAATACAGTGAGGAAAAAAAAAAAGTAGGCTAATTCCTTGATGCTTAATATTGATGGCTCGAAAGACAAGACATATGAATGTATTTAATAAATAATTAGAGTGTGCCTGCTAAAAGTAGTGTTAAAAAAATTGTATATCTTTTAGTAAACAATAAATATATAGTCAGTCAACTAATTATACTTTTTTGAAAAAAAAACTAATCCAAACATTCTAATTGGTGTAAATCTCACACCTCCATTAACTTCAGTGTCATTAGGATCTGAATCTTATCATTTTTATGGTTTTTGTTTTTTGAGCAATTTGACCACTCAGTTCTCATAAAACTTTGCATTTCTAAGAACATTTAGCTATGTTAGAAAAAACATGTTAGCAACCTGGTAGAAGTAGTGTATGTGAACCTAGATATTGTACTAGCAGGATTTCTTATCCTGATTATGCCATGTAATGAATTATACAGTGGAACAGGTTTTTTTGCCTAGAGCAAAACCAACCCACTACAAAGCAGGGAGTAGGGTGAGGCTCTCCAGCAAAAGATGTTTTCTCATTTTGAAACTCTATAGACAATTCGTAAAGTATTCAATGTAATCTTTGTGTAAGTTTGTTTCCATAAACACATAGATAAAGGGTCTAAGATCAGCACTTTGAGAAAGAAATGATAGAGAAAACGAATACAGAAATGACTCTCTAAGAAAATATATAAGTACGATTCAGTTATCCTTTCTTTGAACCTTGCAGGATGTTTACCTAGTTTTTAATGAGGAAAAGATTAAACTATTAGACTCTTTTTTTTTAGATTTCACCATTGTTTGCTTTAGTATAGAAGGAAGTATAGTTCTTTTAAGTTACATTCAGGATGTGTTCCTTTCTGAAGTGGATTCTCTTTCTAGCTGATAATTGAAGGAATTTCTGGGTTTGGATTACAATATGGAGCAAGCATCCTTGCTACTTAGTTTAGAGATAATTTAGTTTGCTTGTAGTTGTCTGAGATTTCTAAGAAACTGTTGTTTTTTGTTGTTGTTGATCAGCTCTGTGTTTTTATATACTTAATCTCTATAAGCAACACCTGAAATACGTGAGGTAAGTGATGTGTTAGAATCAGGTCAGGATAAACAGTCTTCTGGTTGTTCTTGTTTTTAATATGACAAAATTTAATTTAAAAACCACCATGGAATGTATTTCATTCTTCCTTAACTATACATATGTAATGTAAATGCTGTTTTCCTTGCAAATCAGTTTGCCACATAGACAGTTCAGTGTTTTGTGGGTTGCTTTTTTTCCCTCCACTTTCTTAAATCTGGAAAAAACTTCTCAGAGACAAGTACAAGCCATGAATGAAATCAGATAACCTCTTTGAGTTAAGGTTTTTTTGTTGAAAACAATGAATCAGAACTAAGAATATTAATTTACTACTCAAAAATTCATAGAATCATAGAATAGTTTGCATTGGAAGGGATCTTTAAAGATCATCTAGTCCAACCCCCCCTTCAATAATCAGGGACATCCTCAACTAGATCAGGTTGCTCAGAGCCCTGTACAACCTGACCGTGAATGTTTCCCAGAATGGGGCATCTACCACCTCTCTGGGAAACCTGTTTTCAGTGTTTTATCACCCTCAGTGCAAAAAAAATTCTTCCTTATATCTAGTCTGAATTCACTCTCTTTTAGTTTAAAACCATGCTAAAAAGTTTATCCCCATCTTTCTTATAAGACCCCTTTAAGTACTGAAAGGCTGCAGTAAGGTCTCGCCAAAGTCGTCTTTTCCCCAGGCTGAACAACCCCAACTCTCTCAGCCTGTCCTCATAGGAGAGGTGCTCCATGCCTCTGATCATTTTCATGGTCCTGCTCCAACAGGTCCATGTCTTTCCTGTGTTGAGGGCTCCAGAGCTGAACACGGTACTTCCTGTGGGGTCTCACCAGAGCAGAGTAGAGGGGCAGAATCACTTCCCTGGACCTGATGGCCACGCTTCTTTTGATGCAGCCCAAGATACAGTTGGCCTTCTGGGGGCTGCAAGCGCACTTTGTCAGCTCGTGTGCAGCTTTTCATCCACCAGTAGCCCCAAGTCCTTCTCAGCAGGGCTGCTCTCAGTCATTTCACCCCCCTCACCCCCAGCCTCTGTTGATACCGGGGGTTGCCCCGACCCAAGTGCAGGACCCTGCACTTGGCCTTGTTGACCCTCATGAGGTTCACATGGGACTACTGCTCAAGCCTGTCCAGGTCCCTCTGGATGACATCTTGTCCCTCAGGTGTGTCAACTGCACCACTCAGCTTGGTGTCATCCGCAAACTTGCACTCAATCCCACTTTCTGTCATTGATGAAGATATTGAACAGTATTGGTCCCAATACAGTCCCCTGAGGCACATCACTTGTCACCGATTTCCATCCAGACACTGAGTCATTGATCCCTAAACTCTGGATGCGACCATCCAACCAATTCCTCATCCACTGGACAGTCCACCCATCAGATCCATACTTCTCCAATTTCAAGAGAAGGGTGTTGTGGGGGACCCTGTCAAAGGCCTTACAGAAGTCCAGATAGATGACATCCATAGCTCTTCCCTTGTACACAGGTACAGTGACTCCATCACAGAAGGCCAGGAGGTTGGTCAGGCAGGGCTTGCCCTTGGTGAAACCGTGCTGGCTGTCCCAAATCACCTCCCTGTCCTCTGCGTGCCTTAGCATAAGTTCTAGGAGGATCTGTTCCATGATCTCCCCAGGCACAGAGGTGAAGTTGACAGGTCAGTAGTTCCCAGGATCCACCCTAATACCCTTTCTAAAAATGGGTGCAATGTTTCCCTTTTCCAGTCTGTGGGGAATTCACCTGACTGCCATGACTTTTCAAATATCAGGGAAAATGTCTTGGCAACTTCATCAGCCAAGTCCCTCAGGACTCTGGTGTGCATCTGATCAGGTCCCACAGCGTTGTGTATGTTCAGGTTCTTCAAGTAGTCATGAACCTGATCTTCTCTTACAGTGGGAGATACTTTGCTCCCCAAGTCCCCGTCTTGCGGTCCATCCATTGGAGAGATGAGGGGAGAGGTTGCCAGGGAAAATTTAGTTACTATATTACTATTTTGGGTTAGTCGTGTTACTGATATTGGTGACTGAGTTACTAATGTTACTATTCATTTCCATATGGTATAATAGGTTTGCTTGTCACTACTTAGAGAAACAGAAGAAAAGTGACAAGATTTTCTGTACTGCAGTATGGAATTTGCTGATAATGATATCACTGAGTACTTAAGGGTAATACAAATGATACTAAGATAAATTTAGTTGACCTTGAGAGCCTTCCTGGTTTAGACTGTTCCATCACCTTTGGTAACATCCCAAAGCCCTGTGCTTTCACAGCTTAATTTTTTAAGGTTCTCATGTTTCTCAAAATTTGTTCAGTCAGTTCTGATGTTTAATCCTACACCAAAGTCCTCTAATCCTGCTCTGAAAAATACTCCTTTCTAGCCCTGTTACTTTCATAGCCTCTTGCACTACCTTTTTGCCTTATATGGAGGAGGATTAAGTTAGAGAACATCTAAACAAACTTGACATACAGAAATGGGCCTTAGGGGCTGCACTCAAGAGTGCTGAGGAAGCCAGCCAATGACAGTGCAGGGCCACTCTCAATCATCTTGGAAAGCTCATTTAATCTGGGGACATTCCCGAGGACTGGAAGAATTCAAATTCCTATCTTCAGGAAAGGAAAGAACGAGGATCTGAGGAACTGTAAGTCTTACCTCAATTGCTGGGAAAGGTGATGCAGCAATATTCCTTGGAACCATTTTCAGACAATGAAGAACAATATGGTGATTGGGAGCCGTCAGGACAGATTTATGAAGGGGAAATCATGCCTGACCAACCTGATAGCCTTCTGCGATGAGATGACTGGCCTGATGGATGAGGGGAGCATGGTGTATATTTTTTATTTCAGTTTTAGTAAGGTGTTTGACACTGTATCATATAAGATTCTTATAGACAAACTGATTAAATGTGGGCTAGAGAAATGAGGACTGATATGGATTGACAACTGGCAGAACTGTTGGGCTCATAGTGTTGTGGCCAGTGGCATCAGTGGCATGAAGTCTAACTGGAGGCTAGTCCATAGTGCTGTACCCTAGGGGAAAATATCGAGTCCAGTACTGTTTAAAATCTTCAGTAATGATCTGAATGCTGGGACAGAGTGCACTCTAAGCAAGTCTGCAGATGATGTAAAACTGGGAGGAGTGGCTGATACACTGAATGCTTGTGCTGCAGTTCAGAGGGACCTTGACAGGCTGGAGAACTGGGCTGAGAGGAAATGACAGGTCCTTCCCCTCTATTCAGCATTGGTTAGGCTGCGTTGGGAATGCTGTGTGCAGTCCTGAGACCCCCAGTCCAAGAGAGGCGTGAACATACTGCAGTGAGTCCAGTGAAGGGTCACAAAAGCGATTAAGGACTTGGATCATCTGTCATACAAGAAGAGGTTGAGAGAACTGGGGTTATCTAGACTGGAGAAGAAAAGGCTCAGGGCTCAGGAGGGATCTTTTCAATGTATATAAATACCTGATGGGACAGTGTAAAGAAGATGGAGCCAGACTCTTCTCAGTGGTGTCCAGTGACAGGACAAGAGACAATGGTCACAAACTGAAATGCAATAAATTCTGTTTAAACATAAAGAAAAATCTTCAACTGTGAGACTGATCAAACACTGTAACAGATTGCCCAGAGACGTTGTGGAGTGTCTGCCTTTGGAGGGAGGGCATGATCCTGACTCAATATGGTCCTGTGCAATCTGCTATAATGAGCAGAGAATTGACTAGATGATTTCCAGAGGTGCCTTTCAACTTCAACCATTCTTTGGTTCAATGGAATATTTACAACAATCAGTTCCACTGAGCTGAATGATTACTCAAAATGGTATTAGATGCCACAGTACAATGAAAATAATTAACTATAAATTACTTGGAACAATTTGTCTGATATTTCCACATAAATGTGGAATCATACTAGAACTAAAAAATTATGATACATTATTTTTTAATGAAGTAATATGCTTTTCAACAGAAGGTTGGCAGAATCAAGTGCCATGCTCTGTGTATTAAGATATCTATAGATTAATGAGCTATGATAAGATACATTGCAGGACTTTTGATTCTGAAGAAAACAAACTGCTTATAACACAATGTAGAAAATTTAGTTGTGTTGTATACTAGACTTATTTTTCTATGCTTTTAAATTCGATTTTTATACGTTCTTTGAATATATAATATCCTGTTAGAAAGACTGTGTATGATACAAGTATAAATGTTTTTTTCTTTCAGCACCATGTGGTGGACACTTGACAGCATCAAGTGGTGTTATCTTACCACCAGGGTGGCCAGGATATTATAAGGACTCACTTAACTGTGAATGGGTGATTGAAGCAAGACCAGGACATTCCATAAAGATCACTTTTGACAGGTGAGAATCATAAAGTCAAACAAGTCATGTATGGGCACAAATATTTGTTTTAACATTGAAGAAGAGAAATATTCTTTAAGAACCCAAACCAGAAAAAGAAATTATGATGCAACACTCACAATACTATTCCTTAGAGCAGAAATTTAAAAATTAAAACTGTATTTACATTGCCTTTATTTATGTTTTGAACAATTTGTCTTAAATGTCCACCTTCTAGCAGACAAATAGAGATATCTTTTGACTTTTGACTACTTTTGTATTCAGGTACAACTATATATTGTCCCTGGTGATGACCAGGTCTTACTATAAGCATAATTTTAGGGAAGAAAAAAGTATGGAAAAAGTTCTAAGTATTGTGTGTTGGATACATTTTTTTTTTTCCATTAGGACTTTTTTCTGATGGAACATACATTACATAACTAGACAAGTCCATAATATGTTGGGTGAGCAATTGGCTGATGAGTCAGGCTCAAAGAGTTATAGTAAACGGGGTTACACCAGGCTGGTCGACAGTCACCAGTGGGCTTCCTCAGGGCTCAATTTTAGGGCCAGTACTCTTTAATGGTTTTATAAATGATCTGGACACAGGAATTGAATGTACGTTAAGTAAGTTTGCCGATGACACGAAATTAGGAGGAACTGTGGATTCCCTCAAGGGCAGAGAGGCCTTGCAGAGAGATCTGGATAGACTGTTGCAACCTCCTACATCACTTAGATGCACACAAGTCTATGGGGCTGGATGGGTCCACCCAAGGGTACTGTGGAAGCTGGTGAAAGTGATCACCAAGCCATTTTCCATCATTTATCAGCAAGCCTGGCTAACCAGGGAGGTCCCAGTTGACTGCAAGATGGCAAATGTGTCACCCATCTACAGTAAGCACTGCAAGGGAGATCCGGGGAATTACAGCCTGTTAGTCTGACCTTCATGGCAGGGAAGGTTGTGGAGCAGATCATCTTAAGTGCCATCACGCAGCACGTACAGGACAACCAGGCGATCAGGCGTAGTCAGCGTATATTTATGAAAGGCAGGTGCTGCTTGACTAAGATGATCTCCTTTGATGACAAGGTGACCTGTTTAGTGGATGAAGGAGAGGCTGTGGGTATTGTCTACCTAGATATTAGTAAAGCCTTTGACACTATTTCCCACAGCATTCTCGTGCAGAAACTGGCTGCTCATGGCTTGGATGGGTATACACTTCGCTTGGTGAAAAAATGGCTGGATAGTGGAACCCAAAGAGTGGTGGTGAATGGAGTTAAATCCAGTTGGCGTCCAGTCACAAGTGGTGTTCCCCAGGGCTCAGTATTGGGGCCTGTTCTATTTAATATCTTTATCGACAATCTGGATCAGGGGATTGAGTGCACCCTCCATAAGTTTGCAGACGACACCAAGATGGGTGGAAGTGTTGATCTGCTTGAGGGTAGGAAGGCTTTACAGAGGGATCTGGACAGGCTGGATCCATGGGCCAAGGCCAATGGCATGAGGTTCAACAAGGGCATGTGCCAGGTCCCGCACTTGGATCACAACAACCCCATGCAGCGCTACAGGCTTGGGGAAGAGTGGCTGGAAAGATGCCTGGTGGAAAATGACCTGGGGGTGTTGGTCGACAGACAGCTGAATATAATCCAGCAGTGTGCCCAGGTGACAATGAAGGCCAGTAGCATTCCTGGCTATCAGGAATAGCGTGGTAAGCAGGACTAAGGAAGTGACCGTCCCCTTGTACTCATCACTAGTGAGGCTGCACCTCAAATGCTGTGTTCAGTTTTGGGCCCCTCACTACAGGAAAGAAATTGAGGTGCTGGAGCGTGTCCAGAGAAGGGCAACGAAGCTGGTGAGGGACCTAGAGCACAAGTCTTATGAGGAGCAGCTGAGGGAACTGGGGTTTTTTAGCCTGGAGAAAAGGAGGCTGAGGGGAGACCTTATTACTCTCCACAGCTACCTGAAAGGAGGTTGTAGCGAGGTGGGTTTTTGTCTCTACTCCCAAGTAACAAGCAACAGGACAAGAGGAAATGGCCTCAAGTTCCGTTAGGAGGAGGTTTAGATTGGATAGTAGGAACAATTTATTCACTGAAGGGGTTATGAAGTGTTGGAACAGGCTGCCCAGGGAAGTGATTGACTCACCATCCCTGGAGGTATTTAAAAGACGTGTAGATGTGGTGCTTGGGGACATGGTTTAGTGGTAACTTGGCAGTGTTAGGTTAATGGTTGGACTTGATGATCTTAAAGGTCTCTTCCAACCAAATCGGTTCTATGATTCTACGACTAAAGAACTGGGCAGTCACCAAACATATGAACTTTAACAAAAGCAAGTGCAGGATCAGCTAACTGGGATGGGGTAATCCTGGTTATAAGTACAAACTGGGGGACAAGAGGCTGGAGACCAGGCCCACGGAAAGAGATCTGGGGTTTGGGTTGATGGCAAGTTGAATATGAGTCAACAGTGTGCCCTGTCAGGCAAAAGGGCTAACCACGTCCTTGGGTGCATCAAGCACAGCATAGCTAGCTGATCAAGGGAGGTGGTTGTCCCACTCTACAGTGCATTGGTGCAGCCCCACCTCAAGTACTGTGTGAAGTTTTGGGCGCCTCAGTATAAGAAGGACATTAAACTATTTGAGTGTGTCTAGAGGAGGGTGACGAAGATGGTGAAAGGTCTCAAAGGCAAAACTTATGAGGAGTGGCTGAGGTCACTTGGTTTGTTCAGACTGGAGAAGAGAAAGCTGAGAGGTGACCTCATCACAGTCTACAACTTCCTCAAGTGGGCAACATTAAGAAAAGGTTCTTCACTGAGAGGGTGGTTGATCACTGGAACAGGCTCCCCAGGCAAGTGGTCACACCACCAAGCCTGTCAGATTTCAAGGCACATGTGGACAATGCTCTAGTCATATGGTTTAGTTTTAGGTAGTCCTGTGAGGAGAAGGGAGTTGGACTCAATGAACCTTATGGGTCCCTTCCAACTTGAGATACTCTATGATTCTACTTCCATGTGTGTTAGCATACTGTATGCTAACACAGTGGATATCAGGATTTTGGTTTTTTGGATACTGCAGGTTTCACCACGAGTACTGATACAGAGATCAAAGCAAGAAAAAATAAGTTGTCCAGACATCAGAATATTGTTAAAGGCAGAATTTTAAACTTCATTTTATACTGTTACCTAACTGAAATTATTATCCCAATTGATTTGCAAAAATGTTATCTCAGTGTGGACCTAAATTAGACCTACTGGAAAGCACCGGAATTGTGTCGCTGTGTAGTGTGCAGGTTTCTTCTGGAATAATATTCTATTTGTCAAGGTGAATAATCTTCAGCCTAGTCTACCTCTTATGTGGAGTCAGGAGGTAGTGAAAATGCATTTAGGTAGAAGGAATGTGAACTGCAGCATGTTTAATCCTTTTGTAATTATTGTGACCTCAATTAGTACTTTTGTCTAACCATACAAGTATCTAACAAAATTGTGAATTTATTTTCAAAGAAAGAAAGTGCTTAAAAAAAACTCCCAGATTTTTAAAAATCTTCACCCTTCAAGCATCTTTGTAAAATAAGTAAAAAAATATCCGTTTGTTTAGGTGTTTGATCTAGATACTAACATCACACTAAATACTCCATTTGTCAAAATGATGCAAAGGACAGTATGAAAGACGGTGACTGGAGCGAGGCTGCAGTGGCTTCTATTGTACCAGCCTTCCTGTACTCTGCTATTACCCAAGGGGAGGCAATAATCTGTGCCTAGTTTCACCTTTGCATGGAGTCAACAGTGATGAGCAAAATTTTTCACTGTCATTCAGTCTTCTATTTCTAAGAGCCAAAACGAAAAGCATGAATATTAATGGAGAGAAGGGCAGAAGAATGTAAAAGGGACTGTTACTGGGTCAAATCAAAGATCTGTCTTGCTCAATATTGTGTTCCTCACAGGGGAAAAAAATGCAGAATCCTAGGGAAGACTGTGAGGAGCTGATAAATGTATCTGATATTTCCTCTAAGTACTTCTCGGGTTTGCAACTCAGGATGTTCCTGAACTGAAAAGTGGGGTTTTTTTAACGTTTAGTGAATTTCTGCGTGTATCGCTCCCATTGATTTATTTGTTTTTCTCTTGCACCCATGTAAACTTAACATTCACAACATTCTTCATTTTGGGGAACTCATTGAAATATTTGTCTCAGACTGAAGTGCCATTGATAGGGGTGATGGCGTATATAGACAAGGTGAACAACAAGTCACCAGCACTAGACAGCATTCACCCAACTGTCCTGAATGAATACAAAGATGGGATGGCTTAACAATTGAAAGTTGTGTGTAACTGTAGCTGTTCTTTTAAAAGTGTCTTGATATCTGTGCACTTCAGGAACCAGATCTTTTAAGTATTTCATGGATATCTAAGGAACTGCATGCTGGATGCCGACTGTGAAAACTATAACAAAGTGTAGCACTAGTGGAAGCATGGATAAATATGATATGCTGAGAAGTGATGATATGATTTGTGTAAAAGAAATCCTATCTCAGAAACCTAGAATTCTTTGATGGTGTCAGAAGGCATAGAAATATGTTTGATATAGTTTAACTGGGTTTTCAAAATGCAAGTTTTGTATTCTGCACCTCATCCTGCAAAGGACTATTAAAAATCTGAGCATCATTTTAATACAAGGAAAGACATAACATGAATAAAAACATAATTAACGGATGATAAAAGTCTCACAGTGGGATTTGGGGGTGTTCTACAGAGATCTGTGTTATGTTCAAAACTGTTCAGCATGTTCAGAAATGGTCGTAAAAAGGAGAAAATTAGGCTAATAATACTAAGTTATTCAGGATATTAAAAAAAGGTATGACTGAAGAATTGCTGAAGATTCTTACAAGACTGCATGTCTGGGCAACAAAATTGCAGATAGATTAAGTAAATGCAAAGTGAATCATATAAGAAAGAGAGTGCCACCGTGATACGTAAAATGATGCGTTTTGAACTAATGCTGGTCACTGAGCTGCTAAAGTCCTGGTGAAGATTAAAATAGGCTGTATATTTAGTTTAGCCTATCCTTTTTCCAGTCCTGTTTTGTTTTCTTACTATAAATGCATTAAGGTCAGGGACAAAGGAGAGAATGACCAATATCAGAGAAGAATGGGAACTGTTTAAACAGTTTTCATAAAATTATCATGTTACTTCTTACAACAACAAAAGGGTGTTTACTTTCATTGCATTCAGCATGAAGTTTCAGAATTTTAAGTTGCTATTTTTTTCCTTATTAAAGACATAATATATTAATTATAAGCTTATATTTGTTTGCCAGCTTTTTTTTAAAAAAATTAACTATCAGAAGCCTGAGGCGCGGGGTCGTCTTCCCAAATGCAGTGAAAGCAAACAGCCATATATTGTAAGATGGAGCATTTTAATTTTACAAATAGAAATTCATTGCCTGAAGTTGCAGATGTTTGGATGGCTGACCTTAATAGTATGACCACTATATTTCTGAGGAAATTAATGGGAAACTCAGGTTCTTCTGACATATGGTCCGGTTTAAGATCTAAATTTATTCAATTTTAGACAGATGCACACACATATTCCATTAGCAGAATTCTAGAGCTTTGTATACAAATTGAACTGCAATGTAATTAAACAGGAACTTGGAGTTTACCCTGATCAAAACTGAGAATTCTGATCACATATAATTTTTAAAGTACAGCAGACATTTAATTGATCTACTCCAGGTTTATATCAGCATTATTAAAAGAAAGATTTTGTCTCCTTTCCCTAAATGTTTCAATTACAAAAAGTATTAGCCTTAAGCATGCTGGTTTTGGTAGCCAGAGAAGAAACCATTGCTTTGTTTGGAGGTTTATGCTTTCCTGACAGGTTTAGAAAGTTGGATAGCTTTACTACACTGCATTATAAACGTCATTAAAATTGTTATACTTTGGGAAGTTAATGATAGTATAATAATCTCCCTTCATTAATAAAGTTACTTTCTTTTGTTAACATGAAGGCTTTGCTACCCAATTAAAAATCGAATGGAAAACATTTTTATTACTTACAAGAAACTAACTCTGCTGTCTGATATAACATTATCAAATTACAAATCAGTAAGCAAAATCACTATCAAATAAATAGAAAAAGACCAAATAATTAATTTTGTCAATTAATGATCAAGTACAATATTTTGTCAAGTATCTTGTTTGGTTTGGGGAAAATAGAACCCTTTTATACCTTGCTATATGACTTACCATCACAGATAGAGCTGCCAGAATGAAACTTTGCAGGAATGTGATATTCATAATGTAAATTATCTCACTCTTGAGCTAATGAAGCTTTCATGTTACTGGACAAATGTGCCTTACCAGAGTACTTAGAAATTTTCCAGAAATAGCAGCAAATGACTGAGTGCCGCTATGAACATTTTACATGGGAACATTTCCATTTCAGGTCATGACTAATGCCTGGAAGGGTAACAAGAAAATAAAATCTAATTGATTCAAGCCATAAGAAAAGGGGCTAGAAGGATAACTGCTGACTGGAAGATTTTTGGTACTTTGAATACTGATGAAAACTCATTGGATAGTATATAAAACAAATCTTATTCGAAACCTACCTAGCTATTTATGAAGACTAGTATAACATAGCATTATTGAAGTATTTTTCTAATTCTCTGTAAATATTTTGAGAATGTCCTACCTTTTACTAATATAAGTATGCTAACAAACATTAAAATAAAATAAAATAAAATAAACAAAAAGTAACTCTTAATTAAATACTTTCAGCAAGGATGCAGAACTTCCAATAATAAATTATCTTGATTTATAATTTCAGTGACAGTGCGAAGATTGCAAAAAAGTTCCCAACCCAAAAATCACTCCCCAACAGACCTCAAAAACAGACAAGTGAACTAGAAATAAATTGCTAAGTTTGAGATGAGCAAGAACCTACTGGGAATAAAGATCACTGTAATGATTAGCAATTCCTGTAGGTGCTACTTTAAGTTTTCTGTCTCCAGCAAGGGTTTGCAACCCGCTGTTGTCATACCATCCTGCCTGCTAAGAAAATTGCAATTGCTGGCTGAGAGCACTTTATTCCTAATTAGTTTCCCTCACAAACATAACTGTCAAAATAATTGAACTATTGAATTATTGATCTTGAGTCCATTCATTATGAGTACAAATAAAGTATTTAAACCAGCCTAGTGGTATCTGTCTGTTTTCCTCATTTCGCTGCAGGGTAAATCAATGTATAATCTCTGAAATTATGGAAAGGTACTGAAAAACTGTCAAGTACTTTAGTGATGCCCTCTGTGAATGTCTATTTTGGTAAATTAAACAGAACCAGAGAACCTTCCCAGACACAAGAACTTGTGTGTTTATGCAGTTAAATTGTTAAAATAGTCTCTAACGTACTTCATGAGCTTGCCTACTAGCATTCTCCCAAACACTTATCAAGCATGTCCAGGAGTTAGTGTGGGCAAGCAACCATTCATAATAGGAAATTTGAATAATATCTCCCTGTTTGAGAGGCTAAAGGATATGTTTAATAGTATGGATATAGGCCATTCCACGCTAGCTGTCTTCACTGCCAGAAACTCGTCCTGAAAATGCTTAATGTATTAGCAAGTCTGCAAGCCCTGTATTCCACTGTTAGAGTGGACAGATAGCAGTGAAAACAATCATCTGGATTTTAGTTAATGTATCGAAATACAGTAGGAAGCTTGGTTGAAAGCATCGTAAATATAGAGAGTTTTCTGTGTGAGGAAGGAATGATATGAAGGGCCTAAGACAGTTTCCAAGCTGTCATTAGCTCTGATAGTTAAACAAACAAATACTTTCCAATTTCTGAATGTACTTTTGTTTTCAGGGAATCAAGACAGAAGAACTATAGACACTACCAAATACTTGCTAAATCCGAACTTGCTGTTACTGATACTGATGTGTCTGTGAAGATTATTTTATATGACCAATGCTAATTGGTCTGCAAAATATAATAGCTTGGCTGAGGAACTTGTTCATTGTCTCATCATTACCTAACAAAGTATAAAGTTTATTTACTCTTTGAAGGAACGTCCCATGTATTTCCCCTTTTCCACATGTTTAATTGTTTGTATTTTTCTTTAATTACAAGAACAGTTTCTTACCTCCAGACCCACTAAATATGTGTCCCATATTGCCAAGACAGTTTAAGGCATTCACTTTGGAAAAAATGTTATATTGTATAGGGACAGAGTTTATTGCTCTCAGAAGTTGAACTAATAAGCCCTATGGGAAAAGAAGAGAAAAATCTCAGAACATACACATTTCTGAAAGGTTAAAATCTTGTGAAAATAAGAATATTGGGCTTGCAGGCAAATATGTTTAGACCAGTGTAGATATTTGTGTAATAGCAGAAACTTTGCTGACCGGGAAATTGACGTGTGCCTGGTTTAAATGCTGCCGTTTGCAAGAGTATCTGATATAACCACAAAGTGACTTGAAAAGCAACTGATGTGAAAAATGCCAGTCAAAGTTTCATCTACAGAAAGAGCAGATTTCAGCTGTTTGATTTAAGAACAACTAGAAGTGGATGACTGCACACAGAGACATCTTTTATGAACCGGAGAAATGTGATGTGGTTTAGTGATTGACACAGACATTGACTCTGCTGTTGATTTTGAAGATATTTGTTCTTTTAAATCAACTATCTCATTAGTCTCCTTCTCTTTTTCCATTCTTGTCTATATTAGCAGTTTCTTTGACACATTAAGATAAACTAAGGTATTTGCTTATCATAAGTGTTACAAATTTAAAAATGAGGGCTTGATTTATGTTTATTATTTTTGTACTGCTTTACTTCATAGGACAAAAATAATTATTTAAAAGTAAAGTAACCAACTATGTCAACAAAAGTCTTTCGATAAAAAATTAAACGCTGGTATATGTAAAGCAGCTTTTGCCAAATAACAAATAATGAAAATATTGAGATGAAACAATGAAATATTATTGAAGGTGTTCCTAGGATGTCCAATTATTTTTTAGCCTGAGGACAAGAAATTTCTTGGATCGTCATAATGCAGTTTTCTTTGCGATAATTTGTATTTTTGTACCCAGATTCCCCACTAAATGTCTTTCTGAAGTCCAGTCATAGGGTTTACCTGAAGTATATTACATCCCTTATGAATTTTATATGATACCAGGCACAACAAAGCAAGGAAAAAGATGCGTAAAAGCGTTCTTAGTTGTTATGCTCACTAATACACTAACGGATCTCTAGATATGCAAATTTTTATATGTGTGATATTCTTGATCATGGGTTGCATTTCTAACAGTTAAAGAAAATAACACCATTCCTCTACCTAACAGCTGACTTGCATATTTCTTTTCAGATTTCAGACTGAAGTTAATTATGATACTTTGGAAGTCAGAGATGGGCCAGCTAATTCATCACCATTAATTGGAGAATACCACGGAACACAAGCACCCCAGTTCCTTATCAGTACTGGAAATTACATGTATCTGTTATTCACTACCGACAACAGTCGTTCCAGTGTTGGTTTCCTAATTCACTATGAGAGTAAGTCTGATATTTCTCTGATAGATTTTTATTTAATTTTGAAAATAACATTCAATTTGAAAATGAGTAAACGAACGTGAACAAATAAACTTCAGTAATTATATTCGTATAAGAACAAATTATATTTACTCTGTGTTGTGTTGACGAATAACTCTGAAATTATTACTTCATTTTGGAAATTTTTTCTTCATGAATTTTTGTATGTTATTCAGAATGTTTATGGACCAAGGTGTTCAACCAAATGGAGAGTAATTTTAGAAACTTCCCCTTATAAGTAAAGATATATTGTCCTTTTTGGTTTATTCCCTGCCCCCCCTTTCTTTTTCTCTTTCTCTTTTTCTCTTTCTCTGGGTTTAATACACTTTTGCAGTACTGAGCACAATTGGGCCTTATCCACAATGATTCCAAAATGCAAATAAATGCATATTAATATCCCCCTGTGAATTATACAATCATTATAATAGCATTTGCTTTTAAATTAGATACATAAAATGACATATATTAAACTGCTTGAAATCAGACTGATCTTTATAAAATAGTATAGCCATTCACTTAAGTAATGAATAAAGAGAGCTTGTGGGTTTAGTGTGGTTGAACTAAACAAATGACAATATTTTTATCAATTGTTTTTCTCTGGAAACTAACCTGATTGCAAAAAGTCTGCTGTCGTATTGAATCTGGAACGAGTGACTAAACTTGTATTTCATAGCTACATCATAACTTGGAAATTCTGCATAGCTTCTTTTAGCTTTGGCTCAGACATGGTGACAAAGGCTGAACAGACAATATTATGATAAACTGCAAGGCTGTAAAGACAAGGCACAGTGGGTAGGTTTCTGCATGAGTTACGTGCAGATACTGATTTTCCCTGATTGTATTGTATCTAAATGTTGCTGTTAGATTTTGTAATACAGTCCTTAAATATTTATAATATTTTGTTTTATTTTAAGCCCCCTGTCAGGTAGATGTCTTTTGTTCTGTTAAAAATTAAAACAATTAGTAATAAAATACCTGCACTACACATTCTTAAAGAGGAAGGTCTAATTATGAAATTATTTAGAACAATATTAATGTATTCATTTTTAACTTTGTCAAAAGATTTAATATATCACACACACGACACTAGTTTTTCAGTGCTGTTTCTTTAAGTAGTCCAATAAAATGTCAGAATTATGTTTGATTAGTGCACTTTAAACCTTGAAATTGGATTAGATGTAAAGATGGCAAAAGGCTAGTAAATGACCTTCATCTTCTTTTACATATAGTTCCCATCCATAGACTATGTTTAAAAAAGCCTTTTATACAAGAACTATTTCCTATTAATTAAAATAATTTAACTAATAGTATAAATTAACTAATTTTCCAATTTTAAAAGTAATTTAAAAAGCGAAAAATTTTGTTTTACAGTCTTTCTCAGCACATTGACTCCCTGAATAAAACATCTTTTTCTTTCTGTAGAAGTAACACTTAAAATGGTGGCTGGCATTATTTTTTGCTTATAAATGAATAAGAAAATGAAATGAAATTAACAAAAAGCAAATTATTTGAAGTTCTCAGTGTAAGGAGTGAGATTGTTTATTTTTTTTTTGTGAATTATATTTCCCATTAAATAGTTATCTGAATACTGAATTTCAATAGGCATTAACAAAAAGGGTAACATGTTTTCTCAGTTACAGACAGTGAATGATTTTTCTCTTATGCTTTTAATGCCATTGTGAATTACATCCAGCTGGCAGGCTAAACATTTAAATTTAAGTGTCGACATAGAAGTGTCTAGAGCCTGATTCTTACATTTTGGGCAATGGAGATCTGGTCAGTGCAATCAATAGAGTCCATGGAGCAATTCAGTAAACTGAAGTAGAATTCAGAGGCTATATTCAATTCCATATGCATGAAGAGTTACAGTTTTTTTAGGCACTATGCCACCTAGTTGCCAAGTACTGCACTAGAGATTTGGCTCTTGCACAAGTCCTTTGCTGTGTCCACCAGTTCCGTGGAGACATCCTGATTATGATAGGATAGTACTAGAACTGGATATTAAGACAACAAATTTTCTCTCCTTGTAACTTTGCTGAATAAATTGTTTCCTAGTTTGCCCTGACTGGGATGATCAGATCTGTTTTGACTATGAACAGGGCTTGAAGACCAAACAAGCCTAATGACACACCAGTGGAAACATCTTAAACTGAAACTGAGTCTAACCCTGAATATTCACTTTGTAGAAAAAAAATGAGATGTAAACAGAGAATTTTTACCTGTCACCAACTGGAATGTGCACATCCATATTCATAACATAAGTTGTACAGAGAAATCTTGCTAAACACTTCATACCTATGTCAGTGCATTTGCTCCACAAGGCTCCTTAAGTCAGTCACAGTGTCACTGTTTATATTGGTTTCCTCTCACACTAGGTTTCTCACAGAATAAAAATAGTCTTCATGTTGCATTGTGTTGTACATGTTCATGTAAAGCAGTGGCAATTTGTCACAGCCTCTCTTCTTTGGTAGTTAGCATTGGGAACTCCTGAAGCATTTCTGTAGTCGTTATCAGACATATGTTCTTCCTTGGTCCTTACCTCTGTATTGGCAAATGTGCACATGCCAGAGGGAAGGTAGTTTCGATAACTAGTAATATGGAAGTACTAAGCAGATTAAGTCAGTGTTTTCAAAGAACAAAATTGGATGGAAAGACCCTGTGGAGATGCTGAGTAGACCGTCAGGAACAGGGGACACCAAAATTTTAATCGCCCTTGCAGGCTTAACTATAGGCATTGCTAATGTTAGAGATATCACAACAGAAATTCTATTTGTTTCACATTTCTTCCACTTGTAGAAGAAAAGCCATTCAATTGTAAGTTTTAAGAAAAGTTTCTGAATATTTTCTTTGGAAATTCAAATAACTATCTTATTCGGAAATGTCCTAAAAAATCTTCCAATTATAGTCATAACTTTGAAGATAAATTAAATCACTGAACTGTGAAGCAGAGGGATCTTAATCTTACTTAAAATAAAAAGCTCAGTATAAGCTATACCGAGTTGGTACGGAGATGGCAGAAATTTTCTATTAAGCTAAAATATGCCTGTAATACAGCTGTAATAAAAATGTGACCCTTTAAAGGTACTTCAGATGCAAAGGCAATTTGTAAATTCCCTGCCTTAAATGTCTGTAATTTAGCTTTTTGATGACACTTCTAACATAGCTGATGCAAGACCATGTAGGTCAATTCTTATGCGTCTAAGCAAAAAAAAAAATAAAGTTCCCATAATATTCTTTAAGTAAAACTACTTATAAAATAGTCAATGTTCTCAAGAATAATTCATCTATATTCTTTTGACCACCTTGCTTCATGCCTCATATCTCCTTGATCTCTCAACTTCCCTAGGTATGTGTTTTGGGGGATTTTTTTTCAGCTTCTCATTCTGTGAGATAAATTGTGCAATCTTAGTCTTTTTCTTAAAAAGATAGAAATAAATACCTTTATCCACAGATTCCATTAATATAAAGCCATCTTTTATTAAGGTATTTTTGAAATTTATCTTTCCTTAAACAAGAAATCATGATAATTTTCAAATAAAATTGAGCAATTATTTCTTAAATCCAGATAATTTACTTAAAAGTCTGTGTTTATTTATAGATTAAAATTCCCTTGTATACTAAAATTTATCTGAAAAATGGAACAGAGATCATACTTATGCATCGAGACAGTAATCATTCCATATTACCATTTACATCAGTATGTATTTGATAAACATTACAATTCTCTTAGATAGTCAGGGAAAATTGTTTAAAGTCATGGATCACCCGTCTTTGTAAAAACTCTGCTTTTAGGTCATTTAAACAATCTAGTAAAAGTAATGCTGTGATTTTCCTTAAGTGAAATGTTATTGATAATAAAAGAGATAGAAGTAATACTTTATTCATAGTGTATAAAATTAGGTATTTGTTTAGATTTGCTTTTGGAAAAGAACTTTTAAATCCACAAATATGTAATGTTCATGGACTTAAAGTGTCAAGATCATTCAAACAGCCCGTGATCACTTTTAGCAAGGATAACATAGAAACAAAATATTTCCTTACACTTTTTCTTTTGAAGAAAAAATAATCCTTGTGAATAGTCTGGATGTGAAATAAAGATTTGTAAATTTTTCACTGGCAGGACACGCTCACTGGAAAAAGCTTTTGGAATGTTGGGGAAGAACTTTTTCTTTCAGCAGTTGATTTTACTCTGAGTAGTAAGAAGAATGAATAGACAGCCTGAATAAGAAAGATGATTTTTGTGAAAGTGCCCATGAAATAGCAGAGTTTATGATTCTTAAGTAAGGAAAGAATGAGGCAACGCAATTGTGATTAAGTTGATGGTTTTCAGAAATCTAAACTTCACCAAACTTGAGAAATTGGTAGGTGCATGTTCTTAGGAATGAATTCTGAAAGTAATTTATAAAAGAGATGATATTAAGGCCCAATAACAAACTATTTTTTGGAGAGAAAGAAAAAGTACTACCAATTTCTGTAGCTATTTAAAAATCCCTTTTAATGATGTGCAAACCAAAAGTTAATCATGCAGATGTTGGTTATAGTCAAACATTGCTACAGATGGCCATCAAAGAATAATACAGATCTCTTAGGATAAAATCAGAAAACCAAAATACCTATTTGTTACAGAAGCAAGAGACTGAAAGACAGTAGCAAAAATTATCTATAAATATATTCAAAATAACAGAAAAAAAGTTAAAATCATGGCTTAATAAAAATTTGAGCAAACATCAGATGTCATAGGGAAGACTAAACATTGTTTCTGTTTTTCAACATTTAGAGAAAAGCTTAATTTTGACCATATACTTAACACAATTAAGTGAACATTTACAAGGTAAGAATACAGCATATGGGAAGAAGGTACTACACAATACTGAGATAATTTAATATATTTTATTCATCAGGGACAGTTGAAATTCCCTGTGCTATATTTAAAGGCAAAGCAGAAGCAGTCTCTACTCCACTGAAAATTATGTCTGGAAATTCAAAACTGTAGGGAAGTTTCAAACAATTGCAGAAGGGCACATACCTTTCAAAGAAAGAAGGGGGAAAAAAAGAAAAAAAAAAAAAGATTAGGGCCAGAAGGATCAAGGACATTGGTTTTATCTTCAATCTTTAAAGATACTAGTTTCAAGCTGATAAACAAGGTGATAAGGAACAAATGATTTGTATTTGATAAGAACAAATTATGTCAAACCAATCTAATTTCTTTCTTGATAGGTTATCTGGTTTTGTAGATTTGGGGATGGAAAAGGAAGGAAATAGCTCTGTGTTGGCATTTATAAGACTTTTAGAAGTTTTCCAGAGAAAATACAGAAGTTTGGTCTAGATGAAATTATTATGGACGCAACAGGTACTTCAGCGAGCACTTTAAAAAGTTGCCCAGAGAGGCTGTGGAATGGAGATACTAAAAATGCATCCAGATGTGCTTCTGTGCAACTGGCTCTAGGTGACCCTGCTTGAGCAGGGGGTTTGGGCCAAATAACCTTCAGATATTCTTTCCAACATCACCTGTTATGTGGCTCTGTGATGCTGTGAACAATTTTGAAAACTTTTATGCAAAGAGCAGCCAGCAATTAGTAGTTCATTGTCTAAATCAAATTTGTAGGGATCCTACTGTGATCTGACCTAGATCCAAAACTAACTGATATTTTTATTAACAATTTTGATGATAATACAAAAAGTACGCTTACAAATGCTGAGGATGATTCCAACCTACAATTATTGCAAGTACTATGGTGGAGAGGGTTAGAATTCAAAAGAAGCTAGATAAGCTTAAGAAATGGTCTGAAATTAAATTAAAAAAAAATGGCAAAACTCTTTCCAACCATGAGCCCCAAATTTATCACTGTTATGCCAGAATTTCTCACATATAGTTTAATACTGTCATTTTGTAGTCAGGAATCTCAGTACTGCCCACTATTAAGCTTGTCTTATGTTCTCTCTTATTAAGAAAAAAACCTAAATTGTTGTCCAAAGAAGCAAAGAACAATTATTTCTTTTCAGCTATATTTACCCTTGCTAAACCTTGCATACTGAATATTTTCCCCCAAGAATGAAGCTCTGTTTCCTGAGTTGACTTTTTTATTTATACAGTACCACTATTTCAGTCAGAAACTTGGAAGTTGATAGGGTTGTTACAACTTTTGGTCTCCTTGAAAAAATCTGAAACCGTGTAGTCAAAGCAATCTAGAGTTATCATTTCGAAAAAGAAACTAGTAAGAGTTTACCTGCTACATGTGACTCAGAATCCCAAAGCAGTTGATGTGTCGAGGCAGGGATGGAAGCCTGCCCTAAGAGGAAGGAATTTTAAGAGCACTACTGTGGACTTCCATCTACTCTAACAAACTTCAAAACACAAAGTATAGTTTGTCTGAAAAAAATTAATGTGTGTCAAAGTTAAAATTTCATACACAATTAATATTTACTTAGGGCACATACAGTGCAGAATATTATAGACTTAAAAGGGTTCTTTGAGTCTACATTAAGCAATTTAAGCCAGGTGAAGGGAATCTAAAAATGCACTGTGTCAGCTAACATGGTACATTTGCATTAAGAGCATGCAGTCAAGTCTAGAAGAAACTTATTCATCTAGAATTCAGGTATGGCAGGGATACCTCATGAAAAGTAGATCATAAGCTTTCAAATCTGAATTCTAACTGAGATATAAGAGTAGCTGGAGGGTACAGGGAATATTTCTTTATGCAATCTAGAGTCATTTTATGATATTTTTGGTTGTAGTCCTGCTTCCAACCCTCATATCTATAATTCTAAAACCTTTACTTTATGCCCTGATAAATATTTTTTTTTCCTTAGTTTTGAACTCCTACTTCGTTCCTAAGGTTGTGTGATAGTCCTGGATAAATAAAGCAGGATAGAAGCAGTAAACTGAGAGTACAACTTCCACAGAAACAGGTATAGGTACACAGGCAGCTGAGAGCACCAGCACCTTCAGCATGTGTTTAGGGGGCTAAGGAGCTAGGAAATGTCTAACGCTCTGCTATAGAGGGTTTTGTGCTGTCAGCAGTTGACTTTGAGGAAGGAACTTCTTCAGCAAAAAGTAGACTGGAAAGATTCATGCTCGAAATTCAGGTCACCTGTGAGGAAGCACGTAAAATCTTTAAAGACCCCAGGAGAACTAATCTTGCTCAAGGCTCTCACAGCATCTATGAGTGATGACATCACCCATACGAAATCATGCCAACTCACAGCATTCTTTCTGACCCAGCACCGACATACTGAAATTAATGTGAAAAATAGTGTGAAAATACTTAAGTTCATGCAATGGGTGCCAGAGCTTTGAGGTTGATATGTCTACATTTTATCCCAAAAGCTGACAAGTAATTTTAAACTCCAAAGCCCAGTGTCATTTAAACAGACACACAACACATAATTTTTCAAAATAAAGTAGATCAAAAAAATTGTCTGAGAACAAACATTAAAGTATTTATAAATGGTTCCCACACACACACATATACTTCCTGTCCCTTTGTGGGCAGCTTTTTTAAAAATTCAGTGGCTTTTTGGGTTGCAGAAAGCTCTACACAGGCTCCATAGGGTCTGTCTGTTATCTCTGGGGCTCGCTTAGTCAGGAGAGCATCTGTCGTTTTTTTCAGTGGCCAGTCCAGCCCAAACCACAACAACTATGTGTTTGGTACCTGCTGTTTTCAGCCAGCTTCTAGGTTTTTTTTGCTTTTACTGCAGGCTTCATGCTGGCTGTGTGCTTCATACTCTCAGTTGTCATTTTACCCACCACAGCAGCATTCTCAAGGTTTTCCTCTGGACGTGCTCAGCTTCTCAAAGAAGAAGGAACAATGTCCCCATCCACTGAAGAGGTTCTATCTAACTCAGTCATTCTTGTTTCCAGGCACATGACACAGCCTATCAGGTGTAGGCATCAAGGTTTTGGTTACAGGGGGGCTGCAGGGATGCCTTTTGTGAAGAGAGGCCACAGGCTGCCCCATGCCAGACACAGATGATTCCATCTAGCTCCAACTGTCCCCCCTCAGGGCACAGCCCATAAGCCAAGTTGGTGGCACCTCTGTGATAATGTATTTAAGAAAGGGCAAAATGCTGCATAGGTGAGTGAGGAGTGAGGAAAAGTAAGTGTGAGAAACAATCCTACAAATGCTAAGGTCAGAGAAGAAGGAGGTGCTCCAGGCAGATATTCCCCTGCAGCCCATGAAAGAGACCACAGTGGAGCAGATATGCACACTGCAGCCCATGGCTGGCCTCATGTCAGAGCAGGTGGATATTCCCTGAAGGAAGCTGCAGTCTGTGCAGGCCCAGGCAGGAACCTGAAGGACTGCCGCCTGTGGGAAGGACCCACGCTAGAGCAGGGGAAATGTGCGATGAGGAAGGAGCAGCTGAGAAGAGCTGTTTTGGACTGACCACAACCACCATTCCCCATCCCTGCTGCACTGCTTGGGGAGGGCTGGGGAGGTAGAGGAGCTGGGAATAAAGGACTGAATTGAGCCTGGGAAGAAAAGGGTGGTGATGGCTGTATTTTAGTTTTTGTATTTGTTTCTCACCAACCTACTCTATTTTTAATTGGCAATAAATTAAATTAATTTTCCTCAAATTGAGTCTGTTTTGACTGTGACGATAATTGATAAGTGATCTCCCTGTCTTTATCTCAGCCCATGAGCTTTTTCATCTTATTTTCTGTCTTATTTTCTCCCCTTGTACTGTTGAGGGGGGAAGTGAGAGAGCAGCTGGGTAGGGACTGGCAGCCAGCCAAGGTCAACCCACCACACTTAGTAACAGAAAATAAAAGAAATTCCTTTCATCCCAATAGAGAGTCTTAATTTGTTTCCCTTGTGTGTATCCATTATAGCTCATTACATGATTAAATTCCACAATGTTTTGTTATCACTATAAGCATAATGGATAATGCTTGGTTAATGAGCCTCCATTTGATAATTTTGGGGTATTTTTTCCTTGTTCAGTGTATAGCTCCAGGTTTATTTACCAAACACTATTCCATCTCTGCTATAAGACATAATTACTAAAGACTCCTTCTGTCAGATAAGAGTTACACAATTGTGTAAGCTATGTTCATTGTCTTTCTATTTCTGATGCATAGTATTGCATCTGTAGGAATTAACAAGTAGTTTCCAAGTTCATCAATTGCAGTTTTTCGACACTGCTTTTTGCTAAGTCAAATAACTGTTACTATGACAGAGGAAAGTTGAATTGTCCTGCAGTATCAGAAATTGAATAGATGAAATGGAATAATCAAATATGATTTATATACTAGCAAAATTTGTATTCATACTTTGAACCTTAATATCTTCCTATAGTTTCAGATGTTTGGTGCTTTTGTTGGCTCCCTTTCTCATAGTTTGATAAAATATACTTTAAAGCTCCAATCTTTTCCTACTTCATCTGGGCTTCTCTGTTCTATGAGATTGAAAATTGAAAAACTCTGCTCTGAGTCAATCACAACAGCTAGAGAATGTGCTTTATATCCCACATCAGTTCTCAGGCAATGCTAACAAGTATCTTTTGGGGGCTCTTTCTTTCCCCGTCTTACTCATTTTGTGGTTTGTTAGGGATTTTTTCGGTTTACTATCTGAAAAAAAATAAAAAAGGGAAATAAATTAAATCTGTGTGTTTCAGGTGTTACTCTGGAATCAGATTCCTGCCTCGACCCAGGGATTCCCGTGAATGGCCATCGCCATGGTAACAACTTTAATATCCGCTCTACAGTAACTTTTAGCTGTGATCCAGGATATACACTGAGTGATGAAGAACCACTCATATGTGAAAGAAACCATCAGTGGAATCATGCATTACCCAGCTGTGATGGTAAGTGTCAAGTTCTTCAGATGGCAGCTTTAAAGTCCAAGAAAGTTAATCTCCTGGTTTTGAGAACTAATTAAGCTTATCATTGCTACTACCTCCCTTCAGTTACACCAAGATCCATATTTTTCAAAAATTATTTTACTGTTAATAAAAGCCATACATTACATCTCTGAAACAACTTTCAGTCAAGTACATTAATGTACAGTGAAATTTACAGTTATACATTCACCAATAGAAAAATCAGAATTCTCAGAGGGTGCCAATGTTCAAATGTGAATGAAAATGGTGCCATACAACTAATAATTTCAAAACAAAGACAATAAACAACTTACATTTTAAACTTAGAATACTGAACACCAAAATGATTGCTCAAAATTTAGGATACTCAATGTCAAAACCAATCATGATAAGCCTATGTAATTAATTTTCTTGACATATTTTTGTTTTGAAATTTTGGGTTGTTCATTAATTATTTTGGAGGATGTGCAACATGAAACTGTCTAGAACTTTCATGAAACATTTTTTAAATGCTGAATTATACTATATTTCTGTGATCTTTTTTATCATTGGATTTTTTTCTAAGTTCTTTTTCTATGAACTACAGAATAAACTCATTTTTTTCACGGAATGCTTGTATAGTTGCTACAAAATCCTTCTGATAGAAACCACAGAAAATAAGATCCAAATGTAGCTAAGTATTTAAATAGGGATAGAACCCAGCATGTCTGAAAATTCTCCATAAGCTCCTTCTGTTAAATTTCCCGCTAAAGCTTCCTATTTTCTCCCGTCTAGTTGCTAAATGATTACCTTTAAAAGCATGTTTGGCTTGATCAGGCATCTTGTTAAGATATAATAACTGTGTTCTAAGGCAGCGATGACAGATCAACATGTGGAGAAGAACCAAGGCCATACCAACAAAGGCTCTTGCTTTAGTGAATTACTTACATTAGTGTTATGGTTTAACCTGAGATGGCAAGTAGGACCATGCAGCCATTCACTCACTCCTCCCTCCCTCCCCAAAGCATGATAGGGAGAAAAGGGAGATAAAAACCCCAGCGTTGTGGGCTGAGATAAAAACAGTTTAATAGAACAGTAATGGAAGAGAAAAAAAAAAATTGTAAAAGAATATGCAAAATGAGTGATGCAATGCAATTGCTCACCACCTGGTGATCAATTGCCCAGTCCATGCTGAGCAGGGATTGCATATCCCTGCCCCTCTGCCAACCCCCATTTATAAACCGAACATAACATCGATGGTATGCAATATTCCATTGGCCAGTTTGGGTCAGTTGTCCTGTCTATGCTCCCTCTCAGCTTCTGTGGGAAGCTGACAAAGTCCTTGACTGCTTGGAGACGACTAAAAACATTAGTGTGTTACCAACATTATTCTCATACTAAATCCAAATCATAGCACTACACCAGCTGCTAGTAAGAAAATTAACTCTATCCCATCCGAAACCAGTACAATTAGTAAATTTGTAATTCCCTTTTCAGTTCCAAGGTTTCCACTGGTTACAGTGGAATGTTAAAGGGCAAACTTGGATTCAGCAAAGTATTTTAGTTTCTAACTCTGTTTTAAGCAGTTTTGTTAAATCTGAGCACTTACTGTCACTCAGGCTTCTAATTCTCACTACAGCCTTCTGGGCACATGCACAAAACGTGTAAGTTACCAAAAGATTATTATACAGTTAAAAGCTCTTAATCACTACAACACAAACTAATAATCTACCATTAAACTCACTCACCTTGTAAGCATTACAACTTGTTCCTCCTTTGCAAGGACAGAAGCAAACTATTGTTTTCAATTGCATTTTGTGGTCAAATTTTAGACTGTATGTTGATGCATTTGGAGTGTCACAAATCATACTATAAGCTGTGATTTTAAAATGAGCAAAGGAATTTTAATATTCTTCATTGGTTTTACGGGTTCTTTTTGCTTGTTTGCTTTGCTGCAATGGGTTGTAGAAAACTGTTGTAGGAACCTTAACTTTGAAGAGTTTTCTACTCTTTTTCAATTTACTTTGTACTAAAAATTGTGAATGTATTTTTGAGTTAAACCAATATCCAGCTCTCTTGTTTGCATATGAATGTTGAACTACAGAAAGATCTACTTAATTTTCACTCATTGAAATAAGGTCCTTATTTCCCAGGCCCATCACCCAATTTCACTGTAAGCGTATAATAGAAAATTTCAAGCCTTTCTGGAGTAGGGCCTCTAGGCAAGCAACACACAAGGTTTACACTCAGTTTCTTCTTTTTTCCTCACATATTCAACTACATTGAATTAACTAGTCTAAAAAGAAAAAATAAAACTCACATTCTTTTAGGTAATCATTGTGTTAGTGTATTTGCCTTTTGAGGTTCAAAAAGTTGTGACCCAAATTTCTGGAATGTGACAGATTTAACTGAGATTGAAATGAATTTTAAGAAAGCAAAATTCTAGCTCTTCAAGGAGATAGTCAATAGGATCCCTGGGAAAATGCCCTCAGGGACAACAGAGCAAAACAGAGCTGGCAGATCTTTACATATGCTTTCCGTAGAGCACAAGACCTCTCTATCCCCAGGTGTAAGAAAGGAAAGGAGGGCAAGAGACTGGCATAGCTGAGTTGAGATCTGCTGATCAAAATAAAGGGCAAGACAGAGACACACAGGCAGTTGAAGCAGGGACAGATATCCTGGGAAGACTATACGGATGATGCCTGGTTGTGTAAGGGTGGGGTCAGGAAGGCCAAGACACAGCTGGAGCTGAACTGGCAAAGGGACACAAAGAATAATAAGAAGGGCTTCTACAGGTATGTCAGCCAGAAAAGGAAGGTTAAAGAAAGCGTACCCCACCTCATAAGCAAGACTGAAAACTGGTGACAACAGACGAGGAGAAGGCTGAGGTACTCAACAAAATTTTTGCCTGTCTGCATGGGCAACCTCTCTTCCCACACCTCTCAAGTGGGTGGACTGCAAGGGACTGTGGGAGCAAAGTAGCTCCCACTGTAAGAGAAGATCAGGTTCATGACTACTTGAAGAACCTGAACATACAGAAGTCTATGGGACATGATGAGATGCATCCCAGAGTCCTGAGGGAATTGGCTAATGTAGTTGCCAAGACACTCTCCATGATATTTGGAAAGTCATGGCAGTGAAGTCCCCACAGACTGGAAAAAGGGAAACATTGCACCCATTTTTAGAAAGGGTATGAGGGTGGATCCTGGGAACAACCAACCTGTCAACTTCACCTCTGTGCCTGGGGAGATCATGGAACAGATCCTCCTAGAACCTATGCTAAGGCATGCAGAGGACAGGGAGGTGATTTGGGACAGCCAGCACGGCTTCACCAAGGGCAAGCCCTGCCTGACCAACCTCCTGGCCTTCTGTGATGGAGTCACTATACCTGTGTACAAGGGAAGAGCTACGGATGTCATCTATCTGGACTTCTGTAAGGCCTTTGACAGGGTCCCCCACAACACCCTTCTCTTGAAATTGGAGAAGTATGGATCTGATGGGTGGACTGTCCAGTGGATGAGGAATTGGTTGGATGGTCGCATCCAGAGTTTAGGGATCAATGACTCAGTGTCTGGATGGAAATCGGTGACAAGTGATGTGCCTCAGGGGACTGTATTGGGACCAATACTGTTCAATATCTTCATCAATGACAGAAAGTGGGATTGAGTGCAAGTTTGCGGATGACACCAAGCTGAGTGGTGCAGTTGACACACCTGGGGGACAAGATGTCATCCAGAGGGACCTGGACAGGCTTGAGCAGTAGTCCCATGTGAACCTCATGAGGGTCAACAAGGCCAAGTGCAGCGTCCTGCACTTGGATTGGGGTAGCCCCCGATATCCATACAGGCCGGGGGATGAAGGGATTGAGAGCAGCCCTGCTGAGAAGGACTTGGTGGTACAGGTAGATGAAAAGCTGCACATGAGCCAACAATGTGCACTCGCAGCCCCGAGAAGGGCAACCGTATCCTGGGCTGTATCAAAAAGAAGCATGGCCAGGAAGCCAAGGGAGGTCATTCTGCCCCTCTGCTCTGATGAGACCCCACATGAAGTACTGTGACCAGCTCTGGACCCCTCCGGATGGCAAAGACATGGACCTGTTGGAGCAGGTCCTGAGGAGGGCCACAAAAACAATCAGAGGCATGGAACACCTCCCCTGTGAGGACAGGCTGAGAGAGATTGTTCTCTTGTTCAATCTCTGGGATTGTTCAGCATGGAGAAGAGAAGGCTCCAGGGAGACATTACTGTGACCTTTCAGTACTTAAAGGGGGCCTACAAGAAAGAGGGGGACAAACTTAACAGGGCATGGAGCGATAGGGCAAGGGGTAATGGTTTAAAACTAAAAGAGGGAAGATTTAGACTAGATAGAAGGAATAAATTTTTTACAATGAGGGTGGTGAAACACTGGCACAGGTTTCCCAGAGAGGTGGTAGATGCCTCATCCTGGGAAACATTCCAGGTCAGGTTGTTCGGGGCTCTGAGCAACTTGATTCAGTTGAAGATGTCCCTGCTCATTGCAGGGAGGTTGGACTAGATGATCTTTAAAGATCACTTCCAACCCAAACTATTCTATGAGCACTTTGCAGGTACCTGTAGACTGTTGATGTTCTCAAAATTGGAACTTCAGAAATTAAATCAGCAGAATAAATCCCTAAAGGAAAAACATGTTGCTTTGTTTCATGCCAACGAAGAAAAAGAACTTTGTACAGAGGCACAGTTGTTAAAGTTCCCTTTAAGTAATGTGTCATTCTCAAAGTACTATAATCTTAAGGTGGAGTGTGAAAATAATTTTATAGTGAGAGCTAAATAAAAACAGATCATTTACATATTTTAAATTTTAAACTTTATCTATGTAAATTATTTGTAAATATTTAATATCTGCTTGAAGGAATGTTGCACAGTTAAATATTTTTCTTCCTTCTGTGATGTTTACAGAATAA
Source organism: Pluvialis apricaria (assembly GCA_017639485.1). Lineage (NCBI taxonomy): Eukaryota > Metazoa > Chordata > Aves > Charadriiformes > Charadriidae > Pluvialis > Pluvialis apricaria. The sequence continues at coordinate 105,328,815 of CM030009.1, forward strand.
GAGGATTTTGAATGAATGTATACTACCATTCATTTATGGCATTATGAACCTGATATCTCTAATTATGTTATTTATTATTGAGTAATGTTATCAACCATATATTTGCTGTTGTTTTATCCATATATATTCTCATTTATACTTATGTGCAGAAATTCACATATGCAGGCAAAACCAGGGTAGAAACATTTCCTTTCCTTTTATTTACTGATAAATACATGTAATACATAAATTCAAAAAAACATTAAAAACTTTGTAACAAACACCTTAGTTTAATATTAAACAACAACAAAAAAGAACTTTAGCTATAACTGCAACATGTTTGTGTGTATACCTATATACATTTACATACAAGTACAAGTTTATTGAACATTTTGTCATGTATATTTGCCATCTAGTTTATGGCAAAGTATATCCCTCTATGTGAGGAAGAAGACCGAAAGCATCTTAATACTTTTTTTTTGTTTTATTGTTAAATATTTAGTTTATTAAAATAAAAAAAAAAAAACAGAACCCATAAAAAGCTGGACAGCAACAGACGAGTGAAAAGGACAGCCATGCTGTATTTTTAAGATCAGTGAGCCATTTAGCATGCAAATCTTAATCTTTAATTAATTTGCCATGCAAATTTGAGCAGCTTAGTTTAGGAAATGCTAGTATGCATAAAATGTTTTCTAGTGTAGTTCTTGTATCTTTCAAAATACTCAGTTCCAAATAAATTAGTTATGATGGGACAATCTGAATCTTTGAAAGAGAAGAAAATACCCTTCTTTTTCCCCCTCTGAACATTGCAGAAGAAATCAAATAGAAACAAGCTTTTCTATTATTTGAAAAAAATACATTTTATGCCTTAAATATTTTTGTTTGATAAAAATGTAATGAAATATATACCTTTCAAATTACACAGTGGAAGAAAAGTAGCTGCAAGATATTTGATTTTTGACTTAGTTCACGAAAAAATATTAATCTTACTTCTTAAATGCTTCTACAATAAGAATTAATACTTGCAATACTCTGTAACAAAGTTTTACTCATTTTTGTGTTCTGCTAACTAACAGAAGAGGCTGTAGATGAAAAATAATCTCCCTTTGAAGGACTAATTTAAGAATAAACAAATCGTTGTCAAATGTGAATGTCACAGCTCTGGATGAATTAACTTCTTATTTTAGTACTTGACCCTAGTTTTAATTTAAAAGTAGTTCAAAAAGTGAACTAGTTTTTTGGGGGTTTTTTTAATAAAAACCAGGACTTCTGTATGACTTCTGTTTCGTTTTTTTCCCCCGTTTTTTTTTTTTCCTCTTGTTAAGCTTTATGTGGTGGATATATTCATGGGAAGAGTGGAACTGTTCTTTCTCCAGGTTTTCCTGATTTTTATCCAAACTCTTTAAACTGCACTTGGACAATTGAAGTGTCACATGGCAAGGGTAAGAATCTACCATGAATTGCACATGTATATGCAATGTCTATGTTTAAAAAATTCAAACACATAAACACAATAAAATGCCTTTTATGAACTGAGTTAGGTCAGTGCTTTCTGTGGTTCTTTTGAGGACGAAGTTTAATTTCCCAAAATAAATATCTTCAAATGTGGTGTTTCTAGTTTGTGTTTATTTTGCAAAAGAAACATTCTTTTAACAGTTACCAGTAGAAATGTGTTTTAGTCTGTCTTAGAAAAATGGGCAGAAAGTAGAAGAGGTAAAATATATGAAAATAATAGTTACTTGTTAAATAGCACTAAATTTTTCAGTGAAAGCTGTCAGGACCTTATTGATAGCTCTTCTCCATTATTAATCATGAACAAGCAGTTTTGATCTGTATATTAGTAACCTTAGATTTCAGACTTAAATCATTAGGGACAAATATTATCTATCTTTATGTTATGTATACAGTAGTGTAACATTTGGATGCACGGTTAAGCTTGGCAGCTTATCTGTTAGGGAAATGCATAAAAGAACTTAGGAAAAAGAGCCTAGGAAGTACTAATGATGTGTTCCATACCACTAAATCAAAACATAGTAAAAAATATTCCTCAATCTCCTTTCTACAACAAGAAAAGTCTTTGTTATGTGTGATAGTCTGAGAAGTATATTGGAAGTTTCTCATGTTTAAAATCTTTTTATGGATTGGATTTTTGTTTAAAACTCACATGGCATTTTAAATGTAAAATATATGAGAAGACATTCTAAAAAGAATGTTGTTCCCCACAGTAAATAATTGCATTTGAAAACCTAACTGTAATTCAAAATTTAATTCATTGCTGTACTGGAACTTAGCAATTGAAAAAACAGTCATGACTTGAGTAAAAGACTGGTCCCAGAAAACATGAATCTGTATTTAGGGAAGACCGTCCGTAAAACTTGTATCTGCTTTTTCCTTGTATATGGGCACTTCCCTGAAGTTTAGAGTAAGAAACAGAATTGTTGGAGGAAATGCAAAATAAAACATGAATACAAAATTTTAGCCAATTATTAAAATACATCTCCTAGTTTAATAGTGAGATCATAGTAGGAATTACAAATAAGAGACATACAGGAACTTGAATAAAATCTACACAATGCAAATTTAGATTTTCAGAGTGCTGTATACAGATAACACTGAATCCCATCAGTTCTCTTGTGGGAGCTATTGATTTACAGTGAGCTAAACAAACATCCACACTGCAGTTATTGATTGGTTAAGCCCAAGTGCTTTCTGCAAATTTTATTTTCTGAATTTCAGGTTTTGATTACACGTGTGACTTTTTCTAAAAATCTTTCCATATAATGTAAGATTTACTTTCTGTATCACCAATGTATGAAGGAAAGGAAAAAACTTCCTATTAATTGCTTTTCTTTTCCTCCTTTTTAATATTTTTAAAGGTGTTCAGTTGGTTTTTCATACCTTTCACCTTGAGAGCTCTCATGACTATTTGCTCATCACTGAAGATGGCAGCTTTACAGAACCAGTAGCCAGGTTAACTGGCTCAGTCTTACCCCCTACAATTAAAGCTGGCCTCTTTGGAAATTTTACTGCACAGCTTCGATTTATATCCGATTTTTCAATTTCTTATGAAGGCTTCAACATAACATTTTCAGGTAAGAAAGTCCGTTCTGCTAAATATCCAGATAATATTTTTAGTTGTGTATAGCAGAAACGTTATGAAGATCCAGTAAAAAAAGTCAATAGAATTTGTATAGTCTCTATCATAGAAAAATGGTTAAGGTTTATAAAAGTAGCAAACAGATTGAGAAGGTTATCGGTGATATGACTGTTTTAAGGAGAATTTTTCCCTGTTCTCAGAGAACCATCAACAGTGTGAAAAAGGAGTGTGGAGGAAAATTAAGGGGAAAAATTACAAAGATAGAAGGTACTTCTTCAGAAGAAAGAAACTAACTGGTACTGTTTTACTAAAGGAACTATAGCAACTGTAAAAAAGCAGTAGTGTACTAACTCAGAGTCACAGAGGAATCTAAATTGAAGACTGATTTTGGAATAGAAGAGGTATATATAAAAATAAAATTAAAAAAAATTAGCTGTTGATATATGAAGAAGTTCTGATAATTTTTACAAATTCCTCTAAGATAATTGAAAAATTGAAGTTACTGCTTGTTATTTACAGTCTTCTAAAACTAGATGACATATGAAATACATTTCTCAATAATTTCCTTTGCCTATCTTCCTTACTGGAATGTAGAATATTTACAGATACACATATGGATGAATCAACTGCTAGTTGAGATGCTCATGCATATGGATATTCTGTGGAAGAAGTACATAAGGAACTCATGTATCCAGCTCTTTTACATCATTTTTCAAGAACTGAAAAACAATTAATTCATTTTGTTGATATCTGGCAAGGTTTACAGATTTGCTATTTACGAATAATGTATCTCATTTAGCTTGTTTATTTAAAAAAGAAAAAGAAACCACCTCATTGATTAGAGCAATTGTGTTGGATTTACTCACATCAAATGCTGAGTTACATTTGTTCTAGATACTTTGGACTAACCAAATCAGAGGTCAGCAGTTTTGCAAGTTTGGAATCTAAATGTGAATATGAAATGATATCTCTGATAATTTATTCATAAATAACTCAAAATGGTAGAGGGCCAGGTAACTTGTAGAAAAATACACGCAATATCATTATAGGTGCAAGGGGAAAAACTGTGGATCACAGAATTTTTCAAACACAAACAAAGCTTTATGCCCTATCTACAACTGATACATACATAGATAGACATCATATGCCATCATTTATATTAAATAAAGAGTTTGAGAAATATTATCAGGTACACTAGTTTTATAACACAAATGAGTGAGTCTGTTTTCTTATTTTCACACAATCAGAATGCATTTCTCCATAGTAGGAAGTATTTAGTGAGAAGATCTTAACATGTTTTAAATGTTATCTAAGACAAATTTGTCAGGAAAATTCCCAGGTGCCTAAAGGTGTGCCACGGGGTATCTCCATGTCTAACTCAACCTTTATAGAGCTGCGCAGAGGTAGTAGATTGTGTGTTTTTAAAACATACAACTTTTGTCAGCAGAAACTAGCGTGGTTTATAGATTCCTTGTACTGTTCAGGACCTTCCCACAAGACAGTTGCCATAAGGAAGGATTTCTTTATTTATTTTATTCAGTAAGTCAGCTGTTTAAATACTCATTCAGAAACTTTGGGTTAATTTCTTGCCCTGACTAAATGTAGTTTCTTCCTCTAATTAAGTGGATTTGATGCTACCTTCTACCAACCTCTAAGGTAAACGTTTTAGAAAATGTCTTATCACTTATCAGAAGTGTCTCTCTTCTAAGTGATCTCTTGGGTCTTTGGATCACATTCTGAATATAAAAACAGACTTTTTGATCTAAAGTTGATCTTTTTCAACATCTTTTCTCGAACAGTGGTCATTAGTGAATATCTAAGGAAGAAAAAAAACCCACAAAACAGGTCAAACATAGAGCGATACTTCCCCAGCATTGTTTGTGAGGATGAGGGAATGTGTGGCTCAGACATTCTCTGAGTTCGATGTAGTCCCTGTGTATGTGTATTTTTTCCCATTAATTTGTTAACCTGAATTATTCCTGATGCATAGTTATAAAAGAGACAAAAAATTTAGGCACTTGAGACCTCTTTAAAAAAATACGTGTATATTTGTTTTCGTTTGGGAAATAGGATTTCTGTAGGATTTCTAAAAGGCATGCAAATAGATGTTGCCCAATTGAGGGCAGCTTTACTTCGGAAACTCAAGCACAGTTTTTGAAAATGTGGTCATATTTCTTTTCATTCACCTGACTCTTTGTTTGATTTTTTGTTAGATTTTCTTCATGACATAATGATTTTTTTTAACTGTAATCTCACCTCTAAAGCTGTTTGGGAGTTCAGATTAAATGAACCAAGAATTATATACAAAGGATGTAATTAAACAAAATTATAGTAAACCACTTACAGTACAAGCTGATTACAGCCCCTGAAATTAAGAAAATAAATGTAGTATGGGTGGGACACAGTAGATACATAATTGCTGCATATATATTCATAATAAACATATAGAAACAGTATTGGGTTTTAGTAGAGAACACAACTTTGAAATACATGTTTTCCAAGGGTTCTGTACTGACACAATGCAACTAATTTGGTAAGTTTTTTTTTTTTTTTCCACATGGACAACTTGTCCCATTTATTTGTCTATTATGTTTTATTGTCTGCAGAGTATGATCTGGAGCCATGTGATGATCCTGGTGTTCCTGCTTTTAGCAGGCGAATTGGTTTTCATTTTGGTGTTGGAGACTCCTTGATCTTTTCTTGTTTCCCTGGATATCGCCTAGAAGGTGCTAATAAACTTACCTGTCTGGGAGGTGGTCGACGTGTATGGAGTGCACCTCTGCCAAGGTGTGTGGGTAGGTGGTCACATGCTTTCATTTCATTCATCAAATCGTTAATAGCACATGGCATGTGTCAGAATACTAGGCAGAGAACAAAGCGCTTGGGTTGAAAGGATTGATCCCCAAGCTGTACAAAATTTAAAGTCAGTGCAAGATATAAGTAATGCATGTCTCTTTTACTTAGAGAAAAAAAAAAAAAAAAAGAGGAATAGTTAGAATTGTGATAGAAAATCAAAATGTCTTGTGAGTTAAAATGTAAATCTACTTATTGAACTGTGTGTTTGCCACAATTAAGATATAAATTTCATACTTTGTCTTTCAGGGTAAAGAAACAATGTTTAGAGCTTCTAGGTGAAAATAGCCTTTCTTATAGTGTCCTGCTTGATTTTAAGGGTCTTTTTTTCATATTGTGTTTTTATTCTTGTAACTCCAAACTGTTTTGGTTTTTTGGGGTTCTTTTTTGTTTGTTTTTAAGTTTATAAACTATAAACTGTATTACAGCATTGTAAACTGTAATTTTTAAAATTAATGTGCTGTGGTTAAAAATCAGTAACTATAAGGTCGAACTGAGTGAACAGTTCTTTTCTGGGAAAAGCTCTGGGACTGGATTTTATAAAATTTGTAGAGTTGCTGTATTTGATTTGTGAGATGGTTTTATCACTACCGTGTGAAGTGAATCTGATCAGCTACTATTGACATAATGCTTCTAAAATGTCGAATAGTTCCACACACCTCTAAATGGATTTCCTTAAGAAGGTTCTTTTTTTAAATATGATTTTATTTCATTAAGGAGAAACTCAGCTTCATTTTTTTTCTTTTGTTTGTTTTAAAGGGATGTATCTCTATATCTGAAAAAAGTCATATCATCTACATTGTATATACACATACATAGTTTTTATGGGAAAAAGTAAACTATTTTAAATTTTGTTTTAAAAACCTGGGCTTATTTATTTAACCCATGATGAAAGAACGTAACAGATGAGAGAGAAATCTCATATGGAGTTTGCCATTCATTTAGAAATTCTAGATTTAAGTCTTAGGCTATTTTCGGCTTGATTTGTCTTAAAAGTATCACTGGCTTCTTAACATTGTCTGTGAATGTTGGCTAACCAAATGCGCGCCATCCTATGTCATAGAATCATAGAATCGTCTAGGTTGGAAGGGACCTTTAAGATTCTTGCCTCCAACCTTTCATGGGAAAGGGAGCCTAGATGAAATTATCTAGCACCCTGTTCAATTGCATCTTGAAAACTACAGTGATGAGGTCTCTACCACATCCCTGGGACTGATTGTTCTCACTGTAAAAAATTTCTTTCCTATATTGAGAGCAACTTGTACCCATTGCCCCTTCTCTTCTACATGTGGCTTCTTGTGAAGAGAGAGCCTCCTTCCTCTTTGTAGCCACCCTTTCACTGCTGAAATACTGTGATGAGCCCCTGCTCCCTGAGCCTTCACTTCTCCATGGTGGAAAAACCTAACTCCTTCAGTCCATATCGATTTAAAGTGTGTAAATTTTACTAGAATAATATTCACGTACTCACTTTGAACGTAGCATTTTATTTTCTCTAATTTTTACAAGTGTTCAGCTATTCTGTAGCTATCCATATGTGTGAATGGAAAATTAGGTCCTTATTTCTCTGTTCTTAATAAGTCGTATGTTGTCCATTAGCTTTATCAAGGTATCATTAGGCTATATCCACGTGTAATTAAAACTGAAAACTCTTGCTACTGCATGTTATGTACCTCTTTGAGATATGTCTAAATGTACACTCACAGTGTCCCCTTTTACTCTTCAAAATTTACTGTAACTGAGAGGAAGAGAGATTGAGACTGAGGGGAACTGAGAGAGAGAGTAACACACTGCTACTTTGCAACTTTGTGTGATGCACAGAATTAATGGAATTAGGAGCGCATTCCTTTAAATAATGTCAAGGTAAAAATACCCTCCTAGCAATCCTGGCACAGGGTTAGCTGGAAAACAAACATACACAGTGTCTTGAAGAAAAAACATCACTAAAGTAACCCGTATCTTTAGTTTTGAGAGTACCAATATAGGTATCTGTTGTTTTACTATTATGAAACAGCTTGTCACCTATAAGGCTGTTAGCATTATCATCTGGCACATTACTGTAATTAGCATGTTTGTGTATTGTAGGTTTAATTCCCCAAATTTACTTGTGAATAATTTTATTATAATTTAAAATTACTGGGTTTGTATTTGTTGTTATGCTTGTATGTGGGTAAAACCCAAGCTACCGTACAGGCAAGCTTCCCCTGATTATCTTTTGTCTAGTTGAGATTTGAAAACAGAAAACAATTTCTTTCCCCTTCCTTCACTGACATCTCATCCTGTTATTATTCGTTGTTTTGTTATTATTCCTTCAATTATTATTCCAATGTTTTCCAGAACAGAAATATTTTTTTCAAAAAGATTCATTTGATTACTAATAGTGGTTATGATGGGTTATTGACATTACTTCCACATATATAATTTATTCCCATTATGTCGCTTGTTTTTACATAGTTGCAAATGTATACATACATTTATACTTATTTCATGGCTATGTGAACAAAATTGCCCAAGAGCATGGGTGCATATTCTTCTCACTTTTTCGTTCTGGCAATAGCTCTTTTTTTCTCTGCCTATAATTGCACAATTCTATTACAGTTTCATTTACATTTCACAGTTAACTACTTTTTCCTGAGGACAAAGCCCAACTTTTAGTGAGTTGGTCCCCCTAGAGTACAGGTCTGAGACTAAAGCTCCTAGGCAGTCATGCACTTCTGTGCGTCCCCAAAACTGTGCCAATCTCAGAAGCCTGGTGAATACTGGGGTCCAGAAATGATGTGGAACAACTCCTTAGTCTGTTGAAGTCCCTGATTCTGAAGATAACGTCCACCTAAAGGAGACCATCAAAACCAGGTTGCTGCTTCTATCTTCTTGTCTTCACTAGCCTTTTAAACAGGAACCACCCAATTTATCTGGGAACTCTGTTACTAAGGCACATTTCCTTGGCATCATCTAGGAAACCAGTACTATGCTTTTAATCATACTTTTCTCACCTTCCAGTTTGCTTTAAGTCAAACTAGTCAGGAGCTTTCTACCACTCTGTATTGAGGTTGTGCTACTGTTAAAAAAGGAATTGGAAGACTCATAGGTGAAGAGAAAAAGCATTCCTATCAGTATTTTCTTTAAATTGAATGTAACAATTCAATGAACCAACACAATGAACATTAGAAAGAGATCTCTAATCCAGAAAATGCTCCCCCTCCCCAAAATGTATGCATTCTTCCAACTCAGTGCCAGAGTCCAAAGGTTTCACTGTCATGCTGCAGTGCAGAATGCTGTGCCTGGCCTCATGAATTCCGTATTCCCTTCTGCACACTGGCACAGCTTTGTCGGTACTGAGAGAAGTTCGATGCTGCTCTGCTTCATTTTGTTGGATACCAGTGGCAAGTACCTTCACAGGCTTGGGGGAAATAGGGTCTGTGCAAATGCGGAAACATGACATGAAGTGAGTTATCTGGTGAGTATACACATTTCCAGAGATAGGTAACTACAGGTAAGTAGGGGCTGAGGGAGAGAAGGAAGTTTAGACTGCAGCTTCAATGCATGCATCTGATGTACACCTAACTCATCTCCTAAGTACTCTATGAAACATGACTTTACCATTTGCAGTGATCCTCTGACAGATGACGAATGGGCCTTTTAGTTTTGGTATTCTTTACGGTGCACTATGATATGCTGATGAAATTCTGAAAAAGGAGAGACATTTCTTTCTTTCCTTCCTACTTGCGAAAGATGTGCTATTCACTGATTATCAAAGGGTAGAAACCTGAGCGGAGAGACCTTTACAGCAAATTGCAAGGTACAGTGCCCAAGTGTAGGTATCTCCTCTTTTCGAAAGGCATTTCAGAAATTGCTAGTTCACTCTGCTAGATTTGTTAATTTCTGAGGTGTACAACGCAATTAATGTATGTTTATTAGATCACAGAAGGTATGGCTGTGCTATAAGACAAGTTTAGGTACAAAACAAGAAATTTAGCTTATTCCATCGTATTCTGACTGTAATATTAATTGCAAAATTGAGGCAGTAGTAAGACTATAAGACCAAAAAAAAGTGAATATTTGCTAATCATTTTCTTTTAACTCCTTAATATCTTCGCTAAGGTGAATGGCCTTTACCTAGCCTCTCTATTCAGCTGAAGAGCTACCCTTGTTATTAGAGATGGTTATTTCCCCTATTCACAAGGACACGTAACTAAACACTTTCATCACCTCATCCAGGATTTAGGCATTCTGACGTCACATGATAATGGGAAGGAAAGTTTGAATTAGTTATTCAACTCTCCTTTCAGAGATCATCTTTACTTAATTTCTATTCTATACTATTTCTATTCTATATCTGATTTGCATGCCACTTCTGTCTACTTGTCTGGGTTTTCCTTGCTCACTGTCTTCTTAAGAAACTGTGATAAATTTTGCTAGGACGTATCATGAAAATATTATTTATACACTATACAGTGTACGCTATATTCAGTTCAAACTAGCCTTTCATGGTAAGCATTGCGTAGAGTTTAAGCAAATCTTTGAGTGATTTTTATTTGTTTGTTCTGGCTTGGGTTTTAACCTGCATTACTTCCCTGTTCCCCATTAATCATTTCAGCTGTCTGGAGTGTTCCTAAAGCAAGCTGGGAAAAACTTAAAGGATAAAGCTGAAAAGAAACAGCTACTTAATGTTTTCATTTCATATTTAAGCTGTGTTGCTCCTTTATTAAATTTTACATGGCACTTGATTTTTAATGGTGCGTTAACACAGTATTTGAGTAAAATCTTCACCGAGGTATTGTTCACTGGTATTCACATTAATATCACATTAATTTATCATGTTCAATTGTTATAATAAATACTACATGAATAATTAATGATAGGGTGCTACAATAAATTGCTGACACTCTTTAATACGTTGTTTCTTTTTAATAGTTTAGTTAGTATTCATTGCAAAATCATCAATTATAATTAATATACTTTGTCATGTTGTAGCATTGAGTTAATTTCCATCGAGATTGAAACATAAGTGGGAACCTTGTTAGCCTGAATAGCACTGTAGATTTCTGTGAGACCCTTGAGATCTGGCATTCATTGTTTTCTTTAAATTCTCTGCAGCATAAAATTTGAATTTGAGTTCACCTCTGAGAAGTCAAACTAAGTCTGAAAATTGCTATTCATTTTCAACTAGTGTTTAGGCAGAGAGAGCTCTCATTTGAGAGCTGCTCATGAGCAAGAACTCTTATATAACATCAGTTGTTTAATCTCTGAATCTTCAGAGAGTAATAAGGATGTGTATGTATCCAGGATCCACTGTATTTGGGAACTCTATATTTAAATGTTGTCACATTTAAATTGTTAAATCTTTAGGTTGTTTTCAACAATACAACATATTTAATGAAGTTATTTAATAGATATTTTACAATTTCATAAAATCATAGAATCATAGACTGATTTAGATTGGAAGGAACCTTGAAGATCATCGAGTTCCAACCCCCCTGCCATAGGCAGGGACACCTCCCACCAGACCAGGTTGCTCAAAGCCCCATCCAGCCTGGCCTTGAACACCTCCAGGGATGGGGCATCCACAACGTCCCTGAGCAACCTGTTCCAGTGCCTCACCACCCTCACAGTAAAAATTTTTTTCCTAATATCTATTCTAAACCTCCCCTCTTCCGGTTTGAAGCCATTAACCCTTGTCCTGTCACTACATGCTGTTGTAAAAAGCCCCTCTCCCACTTTCTTCTGATACTGGAAAGTTGCTATAAGGTCTCCCCGGAGCCTTCTCTTCTCCAGGCTGAACAACCCCAATTCTCGCAGCCTGTCCTCATAGAAGAAATTTTCTATTTCTTTATCGTATAACATTGCATTTTTATAAATACAATAGAAAGGTATTTTAGAATCCCTCATTTTTCTGTCAATGTTTGACAGAGAATTGAAGATTTGTTCGAGTTAGTGAACTCTTCAAAATATGGTGCAATATAGTAATTGCAGGTTTTAGTTTTCTCTATTTCAAAACTGAAACTTTTATGTTCAGGAAACACTAACAGATTTCAGCTGTTGCATATTGAGCACCCTGACTATTTTCAGAACGAAAAGGAGTGATTTGTATGAGATCTTAATGACCTTAATGTGTGACCTGATATAAAATTGTAATCACCTATAGTCACAACAAATAACGATTGTCTCAGGTCATCCTTTTGCCTTCTTAAGGCACAACATTTTAAGATTGAGTACGCTAAATATTTTCTCTCAAATAGTGTTGGGATCTTGTCTGCATAGGTCATTATCAGATGATACTAGACAGAGTAGACAAAAATCACAAAAAAAAAAACCAAAACCCTAAGTCCAAAAACTTCCCTCACCTTGGATGCCGCCAATAATCCCCTGAGGCCAATTAACAGCATAGGATTTGTTTTGAGAACCTGAGTGATATTTTATGTCAGTAGCATATGGATTGAAAACTAGTTAAGCAAACCTCAGAACAGGCTTTACCTGCTGTTTAGTCCTTGCTTTCCTACTCTGTTATTCTTTGGAATGGAATGGTACCAAAAAAAAATATGGGATAAGAGGCTTATTTTCAGCTACGTGTCCTAACCTTACCGTCATCATACAGGTGTTGCTTAAAGAATGCTGAGAGAGACTTATATGCACGTTTCATTAGCGGGGTCCATAGCTGATGACCTACCTTGACTTGAAATCTGTCTTAGAGAAGCAAACAAGGAGGAAAAAAAAGGAAGGAGAGAGAGAGAAAAAAGGGAAAGCCATTCCTTAGGTATCAGCTGAAAAGTGGAAGGAGAGAGTTCCCAGAAAAATGTCTCTCCAGTAAAGGCAGTGGTGACAGTGGTGATGATAGTAATGACAAAAAATCCAACATCTTCCTGCTTTCTCCCTAGTATAGGTGTGACATGTAGTTAAGCTTTGTGCATGTATATTATTGTGTAATATTTATTGTATATTAAAATAACTATTATCTGCTCATTATCTACTAGTCTCTATTCTAATATGAAGTTACAGGCTAAAAGCCACCAGGTTCGGAGTGATGTAATCTCAGTGTAGATTTATAGGTTAAAACCTACAAGGCAAAAGAGTGAGAAGTGGCATGAGAACAGTATGATTTAAAAATCAATGGCAATCACTTTTTAGGAGAAACCCAGCATTAACAGTGGTTCTGAATTCAGCAGTGCCAAGTGAGAACAAGAGCACTTATGGCACCAGAGTGAAGGCATTTCCACAGCAGCCTGGCAGTGTGTAGATGAAAGGTTACAGGCTCACAAACGAAGGGCTGACTGCAGAACTGGAGATGAAGCACTGCTAACATTACAAAGACTAAGGCACTGTGCAACAGAGGTTCTGTGGAAACTCCATGTGCACCTCGGCTTGATGCAGCATCCTGGTAAACAGGAAGCTTCATCTCCTTGCACTGCATTTGAGTTTGTACATGAAGCTGTGCTTGAGTCCGGTCATGTATTGTGTCTGCCCTGCAGAACTCGTATGCTCAGCTTTAGAGACCCCCTCAATCAATGACTGCAGAGAAAACCTAAGTTTTTGCTATTATGTGAAGACAGAGCATACAGTGCTTGGTTCAGCTTTATCCGTGATCCCCCTTGCTCTTGTTTTAATGTTCCATGACCATACTACTGGGTAACAGTATTGTCCAACTGAAACATAAAGAATTATCAACTGTCTGAGCTCAGCTTCTCATATCTTATGAAGTGCTGCACAATTTTGTAAATACAACAAAGATGTTCTGCACTCAGTAGAGTGCTTTGTGGCAGAGAAGCTTTTAAACTGATGATGTACTACTTTTATTTGATCTCTGCTTTGGAGATCTGCTTAAAATCCTGTCAAACCTTTTAGCAAGTTGTATGGAAAAAAAATAATAAAGCAAACTTTTCCATTAAAGGTATCGTTACATTTTACATGAACTGTATTTCAAAGTATTTCAAGAATCCCTGAATTTCATTTGTTTTGTAGAGTTTGTGTTCATATTTAGGAAGTGTTTGATGATCTTCAAAAGACCTACCCTCTGCAGTTTCCTTTTATCCAATTTCAAATGAGACAATGACAGAAGAAGAAAAAAAGTTACTTATGTAAATAGAATTTAAGCGACTTTATTAAGGAAAAGAACAAAGAACGGGGTCAAGGATCTGTTCCAGACAGATTGCTCCCACTGCAAGGGAATAAAAGAACAGTTTGATAACATAGCATTTTCCAGTCTGCTGCAGTCCTCAGCAAGGTTATAACAGACAACTCAGAAATTGCAGTGAAAAGAAAGCATATAGTTCCTCCTCTAAAACTATTTACTTGTGGACATAGGCGGTATACACTCAATAAGAGTATACCTTTTGAATTCTAAGGTAGATACTTTTGATTTTATAATAAATAAAATTAACTGTAAAAAGCACACAAGATTCAAAAGTTGTAATAGACAATTAGATTAATCTGCTTTTATCTGCTTTGCACCTTTTGAAATGTAGATCCAGTACCATATAGATTTTTTTCCTTTAAAAGAAGATGAATTCAAGAGACCTTGTCTTTTGGATGCTGGGATTTGGAACTTCCATAGTTTGGCAGATTTGAGAAGGGAAGAACCTGAATTGGAACCATATAAGTAGCTGGCATTTACAGAACAAATTTTGTTTAGTACATGCTGGTTTAAGCTATGTAACAAGCCATTTAGATGTGATGACAGTAACTTTTTTAAGTGCCAACAGCCAAATTATGTAGAAAGAGTTTTGCGACTGAGATTTTAGAGAATTTATTCTTCATTTAGAAACAAAAGCACAAACATCTGTAGCACTCTGAGCACATTTGTATTTAAATTAGCTACATTAAACTAGTATGCATTACAACTCAGTTACAACACAATTTTGCTGCATACATAAGGGTGTATTCTTAAAGAAAGTCATTATCGCTTGCTCCTCATCCTCACCTAAGGATGCACAGCTATTCACTGAACACATCGGAAAGGTATCCCCTGTTCTTAAGGTACAGATGCTTAAAATCTAATGTCTTATAAGGGAAATAAAAATATATATTTGTGGGTTTTCTCATGTCTGAATGGTTCTTTTGTACTTCTTCAAATTAGGGAACTAGATTCGCTAGGATGTTTTTAACATGTGAGTATTTAGTGGTATTGCTGTGCTTAGGATCTAATTCTTTTACAGTATCAATAAAGTTTAATATTTAAATTATCCTCCCTTCTTATTTATAGTCGAATACCAATTAATTATACCTTTTAAATATGAAAACAATGGCTTAATTTTATAGATCTTGTCAGAACACAGTAGGTGCTATTTCATGTTACTTCTGCAAGAATGTGCCTTTCTCTCTCCCTCAGACTCAAAACAATTGTAAGTTGCATCAATCCCCCTATGACCTTCCTAGACAAAAGAGAAGTCTTGCCTATCCTTGTGAATGGAAGCTTTTTGTCATTTCTTATGACATCTAATGAATTATCAGACTTTTGCTTGCATCAGATAAAATTCCCTAGTAGTTTTATTTATTTTTTTATTTACTATTTTGGCTCAAAACAGACTTTTGTACATATTCTTTGTTGAAAAATCTCTTGGATTACCCATATTTTGAGGTTTGCTACAAAATATATTTCAAATACCTAAGTAAACTGAGATAAATACTATGATAAAGTGACAGCTGGATCTTTTGTATTTAATCTAAAGAGTAGATTTAGGTGCCACTGAGCATATTGATAGTACAAAATAGTACAAAAACTTTGAATCAATTTATTTTTCATCTTGAAAAATCAAATATATTACTACAGAAACAAAGGAAAGGTAGGAAAGCATAATAAAAAAGGGATCCGTATTACATCATAATACATATTTCGGTGCTACAGCTTTTTATAGCAATTTTTAGGTATGATATCATATGCGGTTCTTAAATTGTACCTACATTAATACTATTATACTAGTCTAAGAACACCACATAATCTGACATTATGAAATATATTGCATTATGAAATCGACTCCTTTTCTTTAAAGGCTGCCGCTGGAGGAGCTAGTCCTGAAAATACTATTTACATAGAGCATGTTCAGTGGGTATTTTATAGTATACCTGTTCAATTAATTTCACACTGATTTTGCCAAGACAAGGTTGTGGATCAAAGTGTGGAGACAGAATATCAACAGTAATCACTTTAAGATCAGTAAAGATTATTTCTCATGGCAAATTCTGTGCCTGTCAATGTTTGCATAATTTGAAGACTTCTAGATACTAATGCTGATATAGCTGATTTTTATTAGAGGAAGGGTGCATATGGTTAATATTCAGTGAATTATATTTAATAAATGAAACTACAAGCAGATATGAGATTTTTTTTTTTCATGTAGGGGGCATGAGAAATCTTTTCTCTTTCATCTGTCTGGGCTGTAGAGGCAGATCATTCTGCCAAGAGGAGGGCAAGCGTCTGGAACTCAGATGGAATCTGGAAAGCAATGAAGTAAAGTAGTAGTGTGAAAAAGTAAAAGAAAGTCTTCTGTAGCCAAGAACTAAAGAGTTCTTTCAGGATCATATGATAAGATTTGTCTGCTTAACTTAAGGTACTAAAATCAGTAGTTACTCATAGAGCACATGTGCTAGATAAGGAATGTTGCATGACATCCTTCAAGGGTGATTGTCAGTCTTTTATTTTTCAGTTACTATAGGTGGATGAGCCATATCACTTCCTTACCCAAAACTTCATGGCTTGATCTTTCACCAAGAATGTAAGAGATGTGACTTCATTTCCTTTGTTTCTGTAAAAGAACTTTAAATCGTATCTGATGCCTCCTAGCAGAATGATTTAGCCAATGTGGCTAAAGGCTGTTGTTTCATTTTGCATAAAGAATTAAAGATCAATTGGAGGTGATGAAAATGGAAGTGACCATGAATATATTTTTCCAATATGGTAACATTTTTCCATATGGTAACAGTGAATGCTGATTCCTGGGTTATTTCAGAATTTTATTTCCCAACTGTTTAATGTGTGAAATTCCTTGAAGAAGTGTTCCTCTTCCCCTGTTTAATGCCCTACCCATTATGCTAAAGAGGTTTGCCAACATTTGCTCGCTTCGTGACTAACTGATTCTCTAATCCCCTTATGTGAAGCAGAAGTCATAGGAGGTGCATGTTTACATCCTCAGAGGCAATGTGAATTGAATTTAGGTGTCACACATTCTGGCTGCATATGTTAATTACTTTATAAAAAAGCATCAGAAGTATCAGCTCTTGTAGATATTTTTAAAGAAAAAACCATGACATTTCCTGTACTGCTAGGTAAAATACTAGGGCCTTGAAGGGAAGAGATGCCTTTGACTGCATAACCTTTTCCTGCTGACAAGGCCAGACTCGGTATTGCTGTTCATGGCTGCTTTTTTGAGTTTCTGGTCCCTCGTTATGTGTAGGAAGCTTATGGAGTTCTGGATTGCAGTGTGCAGAAGGGGTTAGAAAAATACTCAGCTGATGTGCTTAGGGCATAAAGTCATTTGTACATCTGGGCGTTGATGACAAATGAGGTGTTAGGACACCAGATCTCCAAAAGCTCCAATGGTCTGGAGAGAAAGGAATCTTTCCATGGATGGGACCAACATTTCTCTGAAAAAAAGTCACCTAAATCAGCCAAGAAATTGGGAGAGTTAATTAAACATGGCGTTAACTTGATATCCTGACATTAGCAAAAAGTGGCAAGAGAACATTAACCTGAACTGTGACATGTTCTGTTTAATTTTCCTATTGAGGGAGGGAAGTTGACAAAGACGACTTTGCTTTCCTTTGGAAACCTCTTTCTAGGGGCTGTGTCATTGATTTACTGACTGACATGAGATGAGCTAGGAAACTTGACTGGTCAGAGGACATGAACAACCCTTTGTCATGATAACAAGGGGAATGATGGGGCCTGATGAAGCTGCATAGCTGTAAAATATTTGCAAGGTATTTGAGAAGCAGTAGTATGCACTGAAAACAGAGTATGGTTGTATAGGATGGGTTGGAGGTGTATGAGTGCCAACTTGAGTTTGAAGAATTTTGCAATGTAATTGAATTTTAGTGAATAACAAATTGTTCATATATCTGCTTCTTGCAGAATGTAGTATACTTTAGAATGGTAGTAATATTATATTAACTTTCATTTGTAACCGCCATTATCCCTGAACTTATACACCAGTACTTCTATTTGCAGATTTAAATTGCCATGATTTTGGACTTTGGAACATAGACTTATTGGAATAGGAAACTTCATCAGTTCTAGATTAGAGAAAGCTCATTGTACACTTTTTCTATTACTGCATATGTCTTAGTGGTTTACAGTCAATTACTGAAACAAAATGTAGAATACTGTATGAACATTAGGTAAGAAAAAGACTTTGCTTCCATAAAGTTTTCTTATTTTCTTCTCTTCAGCAGTTTACTTCTGTATTTTCCAGTTCCTTAAAGGAGGTAGATAATGAGACACCAGTACAGCATAATGGAACATAGATATTTTTGTGTGGATCTTTACTTGGGCAAACACTTGTTTGCAGAGGCTTGTGTAGAGTACTGGTGTCATAAACAAAAGAAGACATCGAGTAATATGGGGCTAAACATGTCTGCCATTAATGTTGGCATTGCTTTGAATTACATTTTATAAACCCAGTTCCACTTCCTAAAAATCAAAGACAAAAATAGCTACATATGAACACGTACACAGAAATATATATTTATAGATAGATATATATAACCATATATGACCGATCCTTTACCAAGGAGGTGTCAGAATAAAAATCTAGTTCACTTGTCAGTCTGCTACAGTTCTTTGAAACATTTAGACTAAGTAAAGTGACTGTAAACATGTTAGAAATATCTGGTGCATCCCACACTCCCCAACAAAGGAAGAGTTTGGCTGTCTGAAGTGTGGTGGCAGGGGTTCTTATTGCCTAACACTCTTCTGCCTATTAAATATAATGCAGCTCAGGGCCTAAGTAAGCTAAGAATGGGAGAACATGAAGCTCTACTTTAAAATAGTAAATGAACTCTAACTTATGTGCTAAATCAAAGATCCTGAGCCAGCTTATTGGTGATTTCCTTCTTCACTTTGCCTAAGGAGAGCCCAAATGTGGAGCAGAAATAAGGCTCTGAATAAGACTGTGACTATCTCATTCCTTCCTTCCTTTCTTCCCCTTTTTCACTTTTCCTTCCCTCCTTCCCCCTTCCCTCTGTCCCTCCCTGCCTGACTCTCCTTCTCTTTCTTCCTCCCTTTTTTCCTTCCATTTTATTGAAGGGAGGAGGAAGTCTAAAATACAGAAAATTTCATTGGGTTTAGGCTTTTCAAAAGCAAGAAGCACATAAATTTGATGATGTCTGTCAAAGCCTCAGAAATGTAAATAAAAAAAAATTAGATTGTTTATTTTTAAATATAAACCATACTTTTCCCCATGAATATGTTTAAATGAATTGTTTTCTGTCACATCTTTCTGGTATATCTTTACACTATATTTTCAAAACGATTCTTTACATATATAATTGTTAAACTGTACTCAGTTTTGCCTAAAATTCTAAACACCACACACTTCCAAAAATGAATGTCTTAACATCCCATGAACCCTAAAAATCTATTCAACATTTATAGAAAAAATGCAGAGGGTTTTATTTAAACCTATCACATCTTCGATAAAAAATATCTGTTGCTTTACAATTGTACATTAATTTATTATTATTTGAACTGTTATAACAGGTTTTTACCAAACTCTGAATGAGACCTGAATGATGTTTAGGTCAAAATCTATATTTAACACAGTATATTTTACCTTTAGACTGAACAATGAGATATAAATACCAATCTCATCCACCTTTAAAAAAATTATAGATTAATATTGTTATTGTTACTGTGGGGTTTTAGAAGGTGTTTTCAGGTAATTTTTAAGCATTCTGAATATTTGTTTGAACAGTACACCAATATTATTTTCTATCTCTTTGGATGTTTTCATTTTTGCGCTGAAATTTATATTGCACATTTCGAGTAATTGTATTAGTCT
This sequence comes from Pluvialis apricaria, assembly GCA_017639485.1. NCBI lineage: Eukaryota > Metazoa > Chordata > Aves > Charadriiformes > Charadriidae > Pluvialis > Pluvialis apricaria. The sequence goes on from CM030009.1 coordinate 105,348,729, forward strand.
TTATTCAGAACTCAAACTGAGACCACAGGCTGGAACATACCACTATTTCTACACTTTATTATTTTCTAGGGAGCAATGCCAGAAATGTGTACTCCTGAAAGTGTCAATAAGTTCTAACTGCAGATGGCTGTGAAAAAGACTCACTTACTCTTTACCTGAAGAAGAAAGGAGCTATCTGCTTGGCCCTGGTTGATGTCAATAAATGTTTGTTTGGTTTTTAGTTTTTTGGTTTTATTCTTGGTGTAGAAAAAATACTCAAATGCTCTTGATTTATGGCCAGATTCTTTTGTCTCAGCAGCTCATTGTCTGCTTTATCTAATACTTATTTGTAAAGCTGAACAGGGAAGTAAGTGAAATCAATGTTATATTTATTTGAAATGTTACCACAATAACTATATTTCAACAAAACATCCAATTTTTATGAAATCCAGCTGACCTGAATTATAGGTTAGTCTGATAGGAGGATCTAGGGATAAATTGGAGGTAAAGAGAATTACATAAAAGCACATAAAAGTGCACATAATAAATGTACCAAGTGAAATGCAGGAGATAGCAACTTTGCTAAGGTTTCTAGGAGTTTGTGCTACAGATAGAAACTGACAGAAATGTACTTTTCCTAGGTAGCCCGTTAGAGTTTTCACAGAGTCTAAGTATTACTGTGAATAACCCATGTTTTCTTGAAATGGATAATTCACTTTTTTTTTTGTTGTTTTTTTTTTTTTTTTTTAATGTGTCCGTTTTCTTTAGCTGAATGTGGAGCAACTGTCTCTGGAAATGAAGGAACATTGCTGTCTCCAAATTTTCCATCTAATTATGACAACAACCATGAATGTATCTATAAAATTGAAACAGAGGCTGGAAAAGGGATCCATCTCAGAGCCAGGAGCTTTCAGCTGCGTGAGGGAGATATTGTTAAGGTAAAAAGAAAATAATTTCACTTTCTACTATTCTCAACATTCACATTGCATGAACAGCTCCACTTTTAACACCAATTATTTTTATTTTCATTTCACTTTCTCATACAAAATTAATAAATTCTTTGTGGATAGCATAACTTTCTTTATACTAGATTCAATTTATACTAGATTCAAAGAAACTATAGGTGACACTGTGTTCTACATTTAGAGTGGATTAAAATCTAAAAAGAATATCTAAAATGTGAACTTGGGTTTTGAATACAAAAGTGTCTATATTATTTTCTGTTTACAGTAATCTCTGTAAGTATGGGATGGTGATTACTTAACAAAGTTTTTAAAGGTTCCAATTTTGGTACATTTTAGGTACATTTTTATTTTCTTATTTGTCTTGCACATAACTTTTTTTTTTAAATTAATTAATTTGCTCGTTGGAATAGAAAGAAGCTAGCTAACATATAGTGTTGTAATGTTGACTAAAACTGTAATTACAGAAGATGATTTTCATTCCTTATGTTGCAGGTAGCCTTTGAAACTTGGCCTAAATATGTACAGATTTTGAACATGTAATGTACTTTTATACAGCATGGCCATAATCTGTCTTTTCTTAACAATTGCTGCTGAATTCTTGTATGTACTAAAAATCATGACATCCATCTGAAGTATTAGGCATGCATTAAATTACTCTTTCAAATTTGTCTCTAAATTTTCAGAGTTAATTTGTACTTCAAATCACTAAGTATTGAGAATTCAGTTAGCAACTTGCTGTCTGGGGATCCTGCAGCAACCCATTTAACATGTTAGAAATTGCTGTCTATGTTTCTAACTTGATTTTACTATTTTTATTTGCACTGAATGCTTCCCACAAGGAGTTTAAAGATAATGTTGTTATGGATCAAATTTTGATGGCCATACTTCTATCCATTTTGTCATCTTAAGAGACTCCTTATGTAAATAAGTGTGACAATTCAATTTGAAGTTATACATTTCCTGCATAGTACAAAAATACTTGTCTTTAAGTATTGTCTTTATTAATATAGACATTCATATCTTTGTTGTTATATCTGTTTTAGCAAGCACAGACTGGATTAGACAATGAAATATGCAAAACTTTAAGAATCCCCAATAGTACTAGAAAGTTACAGTCAAAAAATCAGAATTTTCTGCATTTTTACCTTCAAAATCATTAATAATAAATGCCTCCATGCTGTGTGGCCACCACGTATGAAACACTGCGCGATCTTGGCCTATGGTTTTTTTTTTAGATCAAAGAGAATTGAGCAGGTTGGCAAAATATGTGGTCTATATTGTCCCTTACTCCCGTCTTCCATGGTCTGACGGTGCAGATCCCCCCAAAGTATTTTTGCTCTGAACAGATGCAGCAGACAAGGAAGTACTTAATTGCCCACTGAGCTGCTTGGATATGGTACATAAGTCTCCCAGAAGCTTTGCACATATCAAGTTTATAAATAATTTAATAAACTACCTGAACGAAAATGAAAAATCTTAGAAAGCCCTAAACAAACATTCAAGAAACTCAATTATCCTTCAGAACATTTCATGAATAATGTCAAGCATACTTAGAGATATTCTCAGGAGATATAAGAAAGATTTGCCTAAGAGAAAGCTGTTCTGAGCAATCTGTGAGATACTTTCTTCTTTCATAGATCTGTTAGCGCAATACTCCTGAGTATCCACAGGAAGCAAAGGCAAAATTGTGATGAAGTCTGTACTGCAAGGCCTCTTCTCTGGTTCAACTGGCACGGCACAACTTCCATTTATACAATTAAGCTCTCTTCCCCCATAGCTTCTTCATAAGCTGCATTTATGAAAACAAAGTCTATTTCCTCTCCACTCCCATGCCAAGATGTCCATATACATATATCCACTGGAAGCAGCCCTTAATATAGCCCCAAAGATTACCCAGGCATTGTCTGGAAGAATGCCAAAAGAAGCAGGCCAAAGTCTTGACTGAAAATGTGCCGGAGGTTGAACAGAGTGTACAACTGAATGTTAATGTTTGGGGTTGTGTCCTAGCTTTGTTTACATTAGTGGCTAAAGTATCTCTAGTATTCAGGAGGGCCATGAAGATGATCCGAGGGCTGAAGCACCTCTCCTATGAGGAGAGGCTGAGAGAGTTGGGGCTCTTCAGCCTGGAGAAGAGAAGGCTCCGGGGAGATCTTATTGCGGCCTTCCAGTACCTAAAGGGGGCCTACAGGAGAGCTGGAGAAGGACTTTTTACAAGGGCATGTAGTGATAGGATGAGGGGGAATGGCTTTAAATTGGAAGAGGGCAGGTTTAGATTAAACATTAGGAAGAAATTTTTCACTTTGAAGGTGGTAAGGCACTGGAACATGTTGCCCAGAGAAGTTGTGGATGCCCCATCCCTGGATGTGTTTAAGGCCAGGCTGGACGTGGCCTTGGGCAACCTGGTCTAGTGGGAGGTGTACCTGCCCACGGCAGGGGGGTTGGAACTCAATGATCTTCAAGGTCCCTTCTGACCTAAACCATTCTATGAAGTTCACCATGTACCGTGTAAAGAAGTAGTTTCTTTCATCTCTTTGAAATCAACATCATTAGTTGATTAATGAAACATCAAGTTTCATTAAGTACTCCTTTGCTCCTTTGCTCTAACAACACAGCATTTGCTGAATAGTTTTACATTCATACGTACTTCTTCATACAGGGTCATACATTTGGTGTCTTCAATAATTTATTAGAAGTCACTATTGCATTCCTTTTCCATTTTATTTTTACATTTTTCAAAGAAATCAGCCTTTTTAAAATCAGTTAGGAAAAAGGGAAATATCTTATGGACTACAGCACCTAATTTTTCAGCAAGGAGGATGAGTGCATTCTAAGCTAACATAATATTTTATGTTATTTTATTTTATTTTATTTTATTTTGGTTTTAATTTATTTTATTTTAATTCCCTAAAATGATTCAGAAATGTTCTGTAACTGTGGTTGCATGCTTTGGTTATAGCCTACTTTAAGCAAATATATACTATCTACTCTCTTGTCCCTCTTGCCTTTCCTGTCCTGTTTTGCGTGGGAAGCAGATCTGAGCATGTGAGAGACAAATAAATTTTCATGGGCTCTGACCAGATCTACAATCTGAGCAGTTGGGAAATTAAGACACTCTCCAAAGGCTTACTTTTCCCACAGCTTTGGCAGGGCTGTGGACTTCTGAAGCTTGCTTTCTTTCCTATCTGTACCCTAAATATAAGCAAAATGTGTTATAAACACCAGGCTTCTATCTTGCACCTGTACAGAAGAAAGCCCCAAGACTGCCTTGCAGGCAACTTGCGAGGGATGCACTAAGACTTAGAATATTTATAAACCTTGTGCTGAAATAGAGGCCATTTTCCCACCTGAATATTTTACTCTGTTTTTAAAGAAAACATGTACATACGTAATGTAGAATTGGGTGCTGGTGCTGAGTTTTGTTAGCGGGAGGGCTGCATGGCGGCCTCTGTGAGGAGGGGCCAGGGCTGCCCCAGGCCAGACGGAGCCGGACACAGCCGGTTCCAGCCGGTTCCAGCTGGCTCCGACTGACGCCCCCCCAGGGCAGGGCTGAGCCCTGCAACTGTGGTGGGGGCACTTTGGGGAAAGTGTATTTAAGAAAGGGCAAAAAATGCTGTGCAGTAGTGTGTGAGAAAGAGGAGGAAAAAAAGTGCGAGAAACAATCCTGATAACGCCAAGATCAACACACCTCAAATGTTCTGTGAAGTAAATACCACTATTTGTTTGAGGTAGGATCACTAAGACTTCCATGAGGATTTGATGAAAAGATTTGGGAATACATATAGGAAGATGCATAGCAATGTCACGAAGCTATACAGGAATTATCTCTCAAACCATCAAAGCAATATTTTAAAAGCACTTCCCTTTGGAATGATTTTATGCCACAAAGATCTCTGCAATAAAGGAAAATTGCAAAGGTTAGTTGTAAGTAATTTCTTTTTACTGTCAGAACGTGAAACTGGAGTTTAAGAAAATCTAGCCTTCTTCAGGTGAGTGGTTGTTTTCACATTACCACAGCAGACACAGACGCATTAGCCCCACTGCTAGAGCATTTCGCCTCATGAATAATCTTAGCACTGCCCTCTTCTCTTGCCTGCATATTTTAATCCCAGCAGTAAAGCAAGCACTTCCCTTTTAGTTCCTCACAAATGTTTAGGTGAAACGGGGCATCCCTGAATGCTCTGGCTACATTTATCCTCCTGCTCCAAACAATGCGGTGATCACTCCCTGCTGCCCCTGAGGCCAGCTTCCTCAGGTTGACGACATCCATAACGTTAAACTCTCCAATCTTACAAAACAAGGTGGCTCGCTCAAACTGTCTGTCAGTCCTTGGCCTATGCAGCTCCTGGACTAATGCTTTCTCCAGAAAGATTTGTGAGGGTGTTAGTAGGTCTGCATTAAATGTGCGCCAAGGATGCACTGATAATAAATACTTTGTAGACAGTGTAGTTGCGGTGAGTGGACTCCTACTCTGACAGTGTTTGCTTGCTTTGAAAATATAAACCACCTTCAGCTGTATATATTCAACCAGGTTTACTGTTGGCACAAGAGGGAATATTGAGGGTGGATATTGAGGCTGCGGTACATAGGGAATTACAAATAATTTGCAAGGGCATGTCTGACATCAGTAAGACTGTGTGCATGAGGAAGGGTCAAAACTAATGCTTTCAAGGACAATATGTGCAGGTTAATGATTATAAGTCGTGGACAAAGCTTTCTATAGCTATGGCAAAGTTTGAATTTGAATTAGCAGGAAAGAAATATGAACTCAAGTAAAGAAACAGAAACAGAATCACCATTTTGAGGCATGTGGCAAAACTGAGTGCTTGGATTACCTGTTTATTTTAAAGCTTATCCTTTCTCACTCACTAACACTTCAACTTCCTGATCTCCCTTTAACTGTCAGTTCAAATCTCTTAATTTTTTTAAGTGGCTACTTGCGGTGAAATCTTTGTAATGCAATCACTGTGAATTTGTTAGAAGTAAGAGGAAAACCTGAAAGTAATTTCATGTCTTTCTTCTATTTGGCCAAATAGACCTTCCTTATTTCTGCATGACAGAGAAAATAATACTCAGTAAGTGTAGCATGTGAATTATATTTAAAATATAATTCCTAAATGAGTTAAACATATGTGCTATATATGAGTTAATAGTTAAAATGTCTAGACTAGTGTATTAAACATGTTCTCTGGCTCTGGAGACAGTCACATATGACAGAACACAATACTTACACAAGCTGCCTATTGAGAATGGTCCTTGGCCCACTCTAATTACCAAACCACAACCAAGAATTGTTAGGGAAAATGCTTTTTATTTCCCGGGGATGGTTCAAACAAGTTATCAGTATAGGTAGTGGAAATTCAATGCTTATATTTGTTCACTAACATGGTTTCAATTACTAGAGTAGACATGTACCTAGTTATGTCTGTAATGTTAACAACAGCTGGACAAGTGTCACCCAATAAAAATTGTCACTGCATTTTTTACAGCCTTTTTTTTTCACATGATCCTTCTTATCTCATGCTTATTTCATAAAACAATATTTTCATTTGTGTCTGGATTCATCTTAAGAGACACTATTATTTAACTTGCTGATCCTCAGGTAGGAAGAGTATCTGTAACAGTCAGTGTAGTAGAACACTGTTGGAACAGGATGTCTAAGGGACAATTGTAGTAATTAGCTGTTATTTTTTTCTTTCGAAGATGAATAAAAGTCACTTTTATTTTAACATAATATTTTTTATTAATGACAATTAAAAGTAGATAATTCCATTCAAAATAATATCTCTCAAACCAAGTAAATTACATCTGTGCTTTTTGCGTAATATGTATGATCAGAAAGTTATTAAAAAATAAATCTTATGGTGAACGAATGCTTATTTGTTTTGTACAAGAGATTTCCAGCTCTGATAAATAAAGTGTAATTAGTCTGTGGAAGTGATCTCTAGTTCTGGTCCAAGACAATGATAGAAACTTGGAGACATTTTTTCAGATACTCTTAGCACAGCTTAAAGTAATATTTCAGCCAAGAGGTAGACATTAAATATGTGTTGCTGCTTGCTTGAATCTTAAATATAATTGATTGTGTCTTCCGATAGCTCATCTATGTGTCCTGATATAAGACAATCTTTGTTCTACTAATGGCTAACATAATATATTGTTTTCAAAAGCTTCTTTTAGGGGAGGCCATTATTTATATCTGTGTATGTTTATTAAACAAAATTTGTGCTTTTATCTTAAAAAATCTTGTGCATGTTGTTTTTATTATTTTCTTTTGTTAACATCAACACTTGAGATGAATGAAGTACTTTCAAGACATTCACCTGTATTGATAGTATGCGGGTATTTTCTCCACTGAGAAAACAGCTCTGCTTTTAACTGTCTATCATCACCCCGAAATGTAGTTGCCATGGCCTGTCCTCTCAGAAGATGCATTTCTAAATTTCATTAGTAGATCTAACTGGACATTCAAATAGGAAGAAATGTCTGTGATTCAAATATAGCAATTTAGATTGTTAAATGGGTCACTGACTGCTTCTGGCTGGAATCAGTACAAATCCTCACTGTACCGCAAGGTCTGAGAATGGAGAGATGAAGATCCAGAGCTTAAGAAATTTACTGTAATTGTAGCTTTTGCACTAGTTATCTAAAGTCACTCTAGGACATATGAGATCAGGCTAAGTTATCTCTAACTTCATATTAGAAACCGGCTGTTCAGATTCATTACTGTCTTTTTTATAAGCATCCACATGATATATGGTATATGTTTTAGAAGTATGAAACACACTACATATTTGCCTATTTTTCCATGAGAAAGTACAGGTGATTTATTTAATTTAAAGAAGATATTAGCTTTTTTTAATTAATCTTGAGACCAAAAAAACTCACAGAAGACTATTTTGGCACTTTATGGCTTTCAGGGTTTTGAAATAAGCAAAAATACTTTTTTTTTTTGCTGTAGTCAATACCAACTCTTCGTACTTGTCCTGTATTGGTCAACAATCAAAAGGACATTCTTATTCATTCTAGGATTTGAAAAATCAGAGTGGTTAATATTGTTGATTTTATCTATTGAATTTTTCAATAAAGTAACATGGTAAATAAGAGCATCTCTACACTTAGTTTGGGAATAGACTCATGTGAGACTTTTTGAAGACCTATCTTTCTTTCTTAAAACCCATAGTAAACCAAAAAATGCAGCAGGCTCAGAGCCTGAAATAAAAGGTGACAGATTGACTTTAATACCTCAGTTCTGCTGTTGATATCTACAGGCAGCAGAGAACAGAGTAGAAAGGGGTTTAGCTCTTATAACCTTACTTCAGTGGTGATTTCAGAAATTATACTTCTGTTAGCTTTTGTGAATAATCATGAAAAATAATCTGAGCTTATGAAACCTTGGAAGATAAGAGTGATGTATAAATATTAATTTCTTTCAGGATGAGATCACAAAACTGAAAAGGAAAAAAGACTATAAAACACCTTAAGGGTGGTAGAATGTTTTATATTTCACTGAACTGCATAACCAAGTAATATGTACCTTGCAAAATGGAAACATTCACTTTTTGGAGAAATTATTGGCAACACATAGCTAACTTTGGAAATATTGTATAAAAGTAAACTAACGTTTTTCAAATAATTAGATTTGATGTCCAGTTTCATACTATTATTTTGTTTCTACAAGGTGTATGATGGAAAAGACAGCTCTTCACGCTCTCTGGGAGCCTTCACCAAAAATGACATGATGGGAGTTATCCTTAACAGCACCTCTAACCATTTGTGGATAGAGTTTAATACCAATGGATCTGATACTGACCAAGGATTTCAACTCACTTACACAAGTAAGTAGGTAATAAATATGGTCTGATTGACTGCTTTGTGGGGAAATGTGTATTTCTCAGCTGCAGTGATTTCTCATGGAACAGTGGAGAAAATTTCCTAGAATGTACTGTGGTTAGCAGACTGAATTTTAATTGCCTCCATGGTTGGATAGATGTTAGTAATTAGTTAGTAAGAACATTACTAAAAGCAAAATCGTAACCTTTTAAATTTAGAGAGCATTATTATTTTGAAGACTTAGCAGTGAGGTTTTAAAAAAAGTGAATTTTGTCATATATAGGTTGAATATATTAGTGTTATACTGCAGCAGAAAACTTATACAGAGCCAGATTTTAAGAATGGAACATTCAATCCCTGCAGTCAAATTAGAAAAAAATAAGAGTACAAATGATAATAAAAAGAATACAACATGGCTGGTTGCACACTCTTAACATGTACCAACTGCTTGTCAGGATCAGGGTGGAGTATGCAAGAGGGGGCCTAAGTGAACAAGTTTTGCTGAATAACTAGTTTGTTTCCAATGCATATAAACAGATACTTTGAACAGGTTTCAAGGAATCTCCAAGTACCCTTTGCCTTCAATTGATTGCCTCAGCATCAGCTTCCATGAGCTCCTGCAGACCAGAGCACCACATCATACTGTGGCACAGAAATGGAATCATAGGTCTTTCTAGTACATCTGCTGGTTTCCCTTTGGATTGGAGCCAGCTGTGGAATCAGCAGAAATCATTCACTTTCCCTTCTGTTTTTCTGCTGTGCCTGGTAAATCTGAAATCTTATCATCCTACCTTTACTGTTTTTTTTCTTGCAAAACCGTAAAGGAAAGGAGGGTTTCTCTGGCTAGATGAAATGTATTTGTGATTTCTTTGGCTTTTATTTATTTATAAACCTAGATAGTATATATTCTTTCATTTTATGTTTCAAAATCCAGAAAGAACCACTAGGCAAATCTACTGTGATTTGCCTATAGACACTGTAGAATTTTTCCTTTGAAAAAAGCAACAGAACACTTGTTTTAAAAATATCATTTTAGGGACTCTGATTTCAAGGGACTTGAATCAGTTCCTTTCAAATCCTGCTACAGTGATCAGTTCCACCTACCATTTAGAAATAGTATTTTATTTAAAGATGGAATTTTGCTTAATTTCTGCATCCAATAGCTTGAGTTTGTTACACTTCTGTTTGCAATTCTAACAAGATTTGCTCTCCCGTACCAGATATTTCTATGTAAGTTACCGTATGATAATTCATGTCTTAAGGCTTTTTTTCCTAGCTGTTTGATTAGTTTTGAGTCTCTGTTTTTGATTCTTTCAAGTATTTTCACATTTTCTGAACTGTGTAGATAGAATTTGACACAGTCTTCTAACAGTAGTCTAAACAATACTGTGTGCAGAGGCAAAACTCACTTTCCTATGTCTTCATAATTTTTCTTTTTTTTCTTTTGTTGCCAAATATCTCATTTAGTATATTTATGTGATTAGTTTGCAGCAGTTCATGTCGAAATGTCTGTCTGTACTGACTTTTCCTCCTGCCTTCTCTGACATGAAAAAGTCCTCATTTGTAAATACAGTCTCATTCCTTAATTTTCACATGTATTGTCAGGAAGCCAAATTCAGGACAATGCGTTCTGAGACAGTGACCATCTAACCACGCAATTTCCATAAAATGTAAGAAGAAAACACATTGTATGTTATTTCCAAACACTTCAGTGTAGGACTTTTCACCATTTATAAATTGATAGAAGCAGAAGGTGCATTTTTTTGGGATGCTTTGAAAATTGGCTGCAGTGCTGACTCCCATTTTTTTTCTGAAGGATTCCAATCCTAGCAATATTCTACAAATTAGATATACCAGAAATTTAAACTCATTATTTGATGGGATTGGAGTTTTTGGTGCAGTTCCAATGCAGTTACTAAACAAATGTGTCCATTTTGTATTTGGTAAATACATCAAACACAAAATTATAATTATCTGTTTGGATTAACCAAGTTGTAGTTCACAGCTGGAATTAACTTCCCTGAAAGATTACTCTGCAGTTTATTTATTCACTTTTCAGATTGAAATCTAACGCCAGACACTTTAAAATTACTAAAACAAAGAAAAAAGATAAAAGGGTGTTAAAATGTGATCTCACTGAAAGAAAAGGAGAAATATGTGTGCTGGAGTGAATGAAATTGAATAATGAATGTCGTAAGAGCTAGGAGAAGTGATGGTGTAATAAATCTAGTGCTAAATCAATTCTGGTTATTTCTGGTTGCTGAGTTCTTGCTGCCCACAAGGGATACATCAACTGCCCTTAATTGTTGGGGGTTTTTTAGTACTTTTCTTCCCATTAATGCTATTGAAATTAAGATTAGTGCAGCTTTGAATCTTGTGTTTGAATCTTGTGTTTTAGAACCATTGCCATATATTATTAAGAAGACTAACTTAAAAGGTTATTGTTTCAGTTCTGTGCAACTACCTTTCCATCTTTTTTAATGTTGCAAATTCTGTGGATGATGTTAAATTTACAAATACGACACAAGAAAAAGCTAATGATCCATGAGAACACAAATGTGGATAAAGAAAATTTTATTTCTGTTTTCAGAATCTTATTACTGACATAATAAAACAGACTTCTATAAACTCAGAATCTGAGTGGTTTGTGTAAATTGTAGAAATCAGAATATGAGCAGATATTAAAAGGAAATCTATAAAGGATTCAAGTTCTAATGAAATCTGCTGTACAGGAAATTGCTCTAGGGTAAGAACAATACTGAATAGAAGCTATAAATTACAGTAATTTTATTCTTTGATCTGTAACTAGAAGATGGTTTCAAGGAAACAGATTTAGCACAATGGATAGAGAGAACTTTTTACTGGAAAGGATCATGAAAAAATCTGTACATATAGTAACTCTATTCTGGTGTCAGAGGGAATGACTGTGAACATATCTCGGTGCTTAGGAAATGACAACATAAGCTTGATGGGACTAACTTTTTTACCTGAGGATGATCTCAGGTTTCAATAGATTATTCCATCTTAAATGTCTTTTATATATACCAATGTGTCCTGGCTTCAGCTGGGAAAGAGCTAATTTTCTTTCTAGTAATTGCTGTGAAAGGAATGTTTTAGCTGTTGCTAGGCGATGTTTATACTTTTCAAGGACTCTTTTCAGCTTCCCATAGAAGCTGAGAAGGAGCACAGACAGAACAATGGAATAGCCAATGGAATATTCCATACCACAGGCATCATGCTTGATATATAAATGGGGGTTGGCCAGGGGGTGGGAATCTGCAATCACTGCTTGGAAAAGTACCAATTTACCAGGTGGTGAGAGTGACTTCTGTCATTATTATTATTGTTATTGTTATTATTTATTATTATTATTTTCTGTTTGTGTTATTGTTCTATTAAACTGTCTTTATCTCAACCCATGAGGGTTTTTTTCTTTCCCTTTCCTCTCCTTTTCTCCTTCTTCTCCCTGTCCTTCTGCAGGCAAGGGGAGAACTGTGTGAGTGGCTGCATAGTCCTAGCTGCCAGCTGGGGTTAAACCATGACACAATGACATAGGAAGTAAGAGAGTATTCCAATATGAGAAGTTAGTGGAATATTTTATTCTTAAGAATGAAGCCAAAGTTCTACAAATTTCTCTTGTGTTATTTCTTACTCCTCTCAAACAGAGCTTGCAGAAATAGCAAAGTTTTTCATTTTGTCCCTCCCCAGTATATTTTTTTCTTTTTAACCATCATGGGAAGTGTTTGTAAAATCCAAGGAATAAAAAAGGACTTTTAAGATGGCTTTAATTCCCTAAGAGTAGAGGACATAAATAGAGATCTGCATGTAAAAATATAAGTTTATACATGTTGTAGGCACAACTGACTCATATGATGGTTAATTTTTGGTTGAGAAAATGCTGTTTTTTCTTTCATAATTTCAGTTTTATAATTTGGGAGATTTCTTTTTTTTTTTTCACTGTCTAGTTATGATTTTTTTCCCTGAGACACATCTAGTTTTTGTGGGGAAGAGATGTAGCCATAGGCATTCCCACATATGGACCTACGTTTCCTGTTCACTGCTCAGTTAGAAGATATGGCCGTTCTCATATAAAAATGCTAGTGCTTTGTGCTGTCATGTCAGTAGTATTTAACGTTAAATTGACATTCAAATTAAAATGAAATCTTATTGATGCCACACAGTGACAGGCAGTAAAAGCAAAACACAGCTGTCTGGTGAAAGTAACAGGCTGCAACTTTAAATAAGGAGCAATGCAGTACAGCTTCTGAATAACAAACAGGCAGTCTGCCTGCAGTATCTACCCACTCCCCTATCACAGTCCTGACACAAGAGGAGTTTTAACAGTGGCTGTTTTCACTCATCCTGTGGAGAAGTGAATTTACTCTCACTTGTGTCACAAGTGCTTCCTTGCTACTGTTTAATCCTCATTCCCTGAATGGAGTCTCACTTTCCTTAGCTACTGGACAAGCAAAAATAGTTCCTCCTCACTTTATAATACGTCTGTCATGGTTTAGGCCTCAAACCAGGACATTGTCATATACAAATGTTTTGTGATGCTCTGAGTACTGTGTACTGCTGACTACTCTGTGGCCTGCATGTGGTCTCTGTATGGAGATCACAGAGTACTCAGGACTTTACTGTGCTTCTACTGATCACTCTGTAAATGTCTGTGAAGGATTCTTGAAGGATTCAAAGCCATCTTAAAACTCCTGTGTTGACAACTTGTACAGTAATTTTACTTGTGTCTTACTTGTTTCATGTAGATGCCAATGCAAAAATTACTTTCACAATTTCTCTTTGCCAGTAGTTGTGTCGTTGGTTATATTTTAAAAATGTTGCTTTTTTATGTATGTGTCCAAAAGTCTTAGAAAGAAGATAAAACACTTCAAACAATCTTCATATCTCAAAACAAAGGCTGCAACAAAGAAGGCAATGTCTGGGCTTCCTGTTCAAATACTTGTCCATCCTTGTTTTTTCAGTAAAAGTTCCCACACAGTTGAGAAGAAAACACTCTTTCCTTTCACAGTACGAGCAAGAACTCTCAAAACTCATTTCCTCTCATGGAGCCTTAAGATGGGTGTCTATATTCATGATACCATCCACCCATGTCCTCAAAGAGAGTTCTAGGATTGTGATGTGTAAGGAACTTTACTGCTATGTAGAACTGCTCTTTGGACTCTCCTCAGAACTGAGTGCTTTTACCAAGTTCCTTGCACTGATTGTTGCCTGTCTGAGATACTGTGAAGTTGCTCTAGGTCTTTATCCAGACATCTACTTTTTTTTAGGAGCAGCTTATCTAGCTCTCTATGGAAATTTCATAGTTCTTCAGTCCTGTGCAGGATTTAATAGAAGCAAAAGCTTGACTTACCTACAGAATAAGCCTTGGAGTCCATTGTAATGAGTCAATGGAAGGGTTCATCCAGGAATACAGACAGATATTATCTGTAGGAACGTGCTTGGCTGCATTGGGCCACTCAGCAGTATATTCTGCCCCACAACAGACTCCTGTGTGTTTCAGAAACGTGCAGAACCAGTGAAAGACTTTTACAAAGTCTGAAAACCATTCAGAGATTTGTGGTATACTCTGTAGCTAGATTTTAACTTTCTGAAGGCCTTTCACTTACCTGTTCCTGATTCACTGGTATGGATTAAAAATGTAGTTCCATGTTAGTTCCTCAACACATGCCTTTTATTTGTATCCTTCATTTCCCTATGATGTAAAATTAGATATTTTCCTGCACTTCTGTGCTAAGATGGAAATGAGGGCTGGAAAAATTCTTACTAAGGATTTCTCTTTATGAGAAGAAATGTTATGTAGACTCAGATCTTAACTTAATGTTAACTTCCGTCAACTTTGAATCCAAGACCATTTCTTTCACTGAAAGCAGAATTCTGGGTGGCTATCATTTCTGCCAGAAGAGTGGGCAAGATTCAGGCCCTTGGGCTGTGCTCAACTCCACAGACTTTGCATCAAATTCTATCTAGCATTTCTAAAAGAAACAGATTTAGGACTGTGCATGGACAGATACTGTTTTTTTTTAAATCATAGAATCATAGAATGGTTTGGGTTGAAAGGGACCTTAGAGATCATCTAAGTGCAAACCCCCTGCCCTGGGCAGGGTCATCTTCCATTAGACCAGGTTACTCAAAGCCCCATCCAACCTGGCCTTGAACACTTCCAGGGATGGGACCTCCACAATTTACCTGGGCAACCTGTTCAAGTGTCTCACTACCCTCACAGCAAAGAATTTCTTCCTAATCTAAATCTACCCTCTTTCAGCTTAAAACGGTTATCCCTCATAGTATCACTACGTTCCCTGATAAGATCAGAGTCCCTCCCCATCTTTCCTGTAAGCCCTCTTTATGTACTGGAAGCCTGCTATATGTAGGTTTAATATTTTTATTTACATTTATCATCTTCTATATTTAACATGCATAGTTAGCAGGTTTACAATATTCTTTTCATTGGTCTCAAGATATACTTTTCAGTTTAAGAAAATAAATTTTGAAATACATATCTCAGATGCAATACACTGGTTTGGCAGTCATACTATTCTGTTATTGCTGAAGACTTAGTTCTAATTTTCAGTTTCTGTGTTGTAAACTTTCTCTACCACTACATCTTTCAAGGGATAGTGAAAGTTAGTGCATGGAAAGTGAATCTGAATTAGCCTAATCTAAATTTATATAAATGGTTTAAACCTGGAAATTAATTTAAAAGAATCCTGAATTGAAATTTAATTTAATTCATTTCCTATGCTACAGTAATTGAAAAAGTTAAAAGAATGTCAGTGAAAACAATGTTCTGAAACTGCAAACTCAGTCAATTATTCTAGCATACAAACAGACTCAAATTCAGAAATATAGTGTCTTTGCCTCAGGCTGTATAGTGTCAGTTGAGCAGAACAATCCAGTAATGAAAAGAAGCTCTTGCAGTTTCCTTTCAGTTACTAATTGGTGTATAAGGTCTGTTCCAAAGAGAACCTTCACACACTGCAGTAAAAATGTAAGACAAAATTAAATGAAAATAAACAAAAGGCAAAAATCATTAAATGAGTATGTCTTAACCTATACATATGTATATTCACAGGTCATTTTAAGACCGATACAATTATATGACTAACCCCAAGTTAATGTAGGCTGTATTGCATGCATAGAATAAGCTATTCTAAAAGGGAGTCAAAGTTACAAAATTGAGAAGTAAAAAATTAAGAAATGCCAAAAGAAAACTTTGTTAGAAATTTTAGTTCAGTTCACTCATGTAAAACAATTATGATATCCTGTTTAATAACACGATCACAGCATAGGATTTTCCTTCCCTCCCCTCCAAAAAAAGTAAACTGCCTTCTGCTTCCAATATATTCAACACTTACATAATCCAGCCAAATTCTCAAAGCTATGCTTTTCCTATGCGCTGAATGATATAACTATTCAGGGCAACATGATAAGGGCAGATTTTTTAAAAATCTCATCCTGTAAAAATCAAAAGACTTCATGAGATTAGGATGAATTTGCATTCAGTTTTAAAACATAGAAAAAAAAAATCTTGAATAAGGCATTCAGGATTGTCAGTACAGAAGTCTTTAGTTGGGTTTTCCATTGTGGTGAATTTCAAAATATCAGTGGTTTTGCTTTTGTTTTGTTTCTTCTGTGCAGAATGAAACTGAACTTCAGCTTCATAACCTAATTTATTAAATAGTTCCTCTGTATGGGTCTACCACACAAAATAAGTAATGTATCAAATTGTACAGTCTAAAAATAATTTGGATAAAATTAGGTTTTAAGGAATTGCTGTTTAAAACCAAAAAGACCTGTTTCTCTGTTTAGGTGTCATATCGTGGCTTGTTTGCATGTCATGTTTTCTCTGGAAAACGAAGTTCCCAGTGCTGCAAAATTAAAGAAAGAACCCTTTATCTTATTAGTAAATGAGCAGAAAACATTAAGATCTCTTTTGCAAAGAGAAGATATTCAGAAAATTTAGATTAAATTAAGCATCGTTTCATGTCATCATAATCAGTATGGTGTAGTTTGTATTTTTAGAGCTGTACCTTAAAGTTTTGAAACGTTTTGGCAAAGATACAAGGTAAGGTATCATGTTAGGATCTTTTTTAAAAATAAAAAAGCTATAAATTAATCCAGAAAGCGTCTAAGTTAAAAAAAACCAAAACCACACAACAACAAAAAAAACCACAAACAAAAAAAAAACCAAAAAAACCCCACAACCAAACCCAAAACAATTCCCCTCCCAAAATCCCCAAAACTTTGTATGAACTTAAAATATATTGGTCTTTTAACACTGTGCATAATTAAGGTTGTTTTCCAGTTTTCGTTAAAAGACTTTTTTAATCATCTATGAAACTGATGAATTTAACTTTGGTAAACAGAGTAGGTGCCAAATATATATTATTTTTCTTGCTAATGTGGAAACAATGAAAACCATTTTATTTGGTGAATATAAGTGTATTAACCTTTTATTTGAAAACTTATACCATCACATGCTTTGGAGATGAAAATGCTGACTTGGTGATGCTTATACCACAGTTGGCTTTTTGCTCATCTGAGGAAAATCTTCCCAAATTTTTGAAGATATAAATCTTTAGCTAGATAGATTTTATGTGAGCAAGTCCTACCCTGTAAATGAGCACTGTGAGAGAGCGACCGAGTATGGACTTACCTGCCAGCTGGTGTCAGCCCACCAACCATCCTGTGTTGTCAGTGCTAACTGGCTTGTGGGTAGCCTGAGAAAGTGAGGATAGTGCTGTTTGGTTGCAATACCAAGGAAATAAAAGCCAGATTTGGAGAAAAGGGAAGAAGAGAGAAGGAAAGGAATAGTTGGGCACCTCTCATGTTTCCATGTCTGCAGCTTGGAATAAGGGAAGCTGCAATACAAAACCAAGGAGACTAGAGGAGAAGTGACACAGGCAAGAAGAGCACCACAGGGTGTTGGGAAAGATGATGTTTGAGACAAAAAGATTAGGATATGCACATAAGAGGGGAGGAGAGCAAGACAAGCTCTCCAAGAAACATTGGAAGCATACAGAGTGGATGACAGAGACTGCATTGATAAGAAGGAGGTTGCAAGAACAAATGAAACTAAGAAGAGGAAGAGTCACAAAAAATAGAATAGTAGTGGCACGCTGTGATACAAGTGCAGGCTGAACAGTCCATGATTATTAAACCGTGTTTTCCAAAAACACTTGGAGTGAAAGCCAGGCTTCTGTTTGAATTAAAATATGTGTATTGCAAATATACATACACAAGATGATTTTTTTTTTTTTAAATAAACTCTCTGAACATCTCAAAAGAAAAACACTTTATTTAGTTTCCAGCAACTACATAATTTATTATCTTTAAGTCACTAAATTATCCCTCTGTGCATGGGATTGCAAAAAAGAAGGATGCTAACTATTTCTCATTTTCAATTAAGGAAAAAAGAGATTTCATATGAGGTATTAGAACATGTGAAAAAGGTAATCTGTTAAAGGTTACTTTGATTTGGTTCTGATAATTGCCAGTTATAACCTGTTGAAGGACTCCAGGCTTTTCTGCGCATGGGTCAGAGATCTAAAGCCACTAGGTTTTCCTGTTGTAATTCACATCTATTATAAAGAAAAGAGCTACTTTTTAAAATCTCCTGTTATAAAATTTGAAATGCAGTTATACTTTGAAAGTGAGAAAGAGAGGGGCTAGCAGAGATCACCATAGATGTCCATATGCATGTGTTGTTTTACATTTATATTGAAATTATGTCTTTAGAATATTAAAGTAAGATTTTTCAGTGATGCCAATTCAGGTAGGCTTCTTAAGCATATTTGTTTCTCATCTGCTGATGTATGCATCCTAGCTATAATATATGACTGAAATTTGCAAGCAGATTTCAGCTAAATTCATAATCTCAGAAGTGCTGGACTAAAGATTATGTTACTTTAATATTAAAGAAGTGATCATATTTGAAGCATCATTTCTGAGACCTTAGGGGGAACACGGAGTTTCCATGAATTTGCCAATGCAGTGGCTTGACTACTTCTTTGCCACCTCAGACTGAACTTTTTCTCTCATATTTTTTAAAAAATCTGTTTCTATGAAGCCATTACAGACTTTGCCATTATAGGTATGTGCAGTTGGATTTACTGCATTTTAGCTGGGATTTGTTCCAAAAATTTTCCCATTTCCTTTGCTTTTCAAAAAAGGCTTCTGTTGGTTGGCAGTGAATCATTTCCTCTTTTCCACGTTTTACATGAGTTGACAGTAGTGTTACTGACAATTTCTTCCCACAGCTGTAATTATCAGAATTTTCCCACAAGCAAAAATTTCTGTCTGAAAGCTTAGGACACTTGAACAGAACCACCGATATCTTATTGCTCTTTACCCCTGGCCTTCTTGTCTACTTTAGCCTCATGTTGGGTGAAAAATGATTATTTCCAGTTTAGGATTATTCGCTCAACTCTCTCTGTTTTGGGAAAGAGAAGCTGCAGCTACCGAGTGTGAGACAAGGGCAACAACTGTTGTTATTCATAGAATCATAGAATGGTTTAGGTTGGAAGGGACCTTGAAGATCATCGAGTTCCAACCCCCCTACCATAGGCAGGGATACCTCTCACTAGACCAGGTTGCCCAAGGCCACGTCCAGCCTGGCCTTAAACACCTCCAGGGATGGGGCATCCACAACTTCTCTGGGCAACATGTTCCAGTGCCTTACCACCTTCAAAGTGAAAAATTTCTTCCTAATGTTTAATCTAAACCTGCCCTCTTCCAGCTTAAAGCCGTTCCCCCTCGTCCTATCACTACATGCCCTAGTAAAAAGTCCTTCCCCAGCTCTCCTGTAGGCCCCCTTTAGGTACTGGAAGGCTGCAATAAGATCTCCCCGGAGCCTTCTCTTCTCCAGGCTGAACAGCCCCAACTCTCTCAGCCTCTCCTCATAGGAGAGGTGCTCCAGCCCTCTGATCATCCTCGTGGCTCTCCTCTGGACGCGCTCCAGCAGGTCCATGTCCTTCTTATGTGGGGGACTCCAGAGCTGGATGCTGTACTCCAGGTGGGGTCTCACGAGAGCGGAGTAGAGGGGCAGAATCACCTCCCTTGACCTGCTGGCCACACTTCTTTTGATGCAGCCCAGGATATAGTTGGCCTTCTGGGCTGCGATTGCACATTGCCGGCTCATGTCGAGCTTCTCATCAATCATCACCCCCAGGTCCTTCTCCACAGGGCTGCTCTCCAGCCATTCCCCACCGAGCCTGTATTTGTGCTTGGGATTGCCCCGACCCAGATGTAGGACCTTGCACTTGGCCTTGTTGAACTGCATGAGGTTGGCTTGGGCCCACCTCTCCAGCCTGTCCAGGTCCCTCTGGATGGTATCCCTCCCCTCCAGCGTGTCTGCCTCGCCAAACAGCTTGGTATCATCAGCAAACTTGCTGAGGGTGCACTCTACCCCACTGCCCATGTCGCTAACAAAGATGTTGAACAGTACGGGTCCCAGTACCGACCCCTGAGGAACGCCACTCGTCACTGCTCTCCACTTGGACACCGAGCCATTGACCGCAACCCTTTGAGTGCGACCGTCCAGCCAGTTCTTTATCCACCGAGTGGTCCATTTATCGAATCCATGTCTCTTCAATTTAGAGACCAGGATATTGTGTGGGACAGTGTCAAACGCTTTGCACAAGTCCAGGTAGATGACATCATCAGATCTTCCCTTGTCCACTGCCACTGTAACCCCTTCATAGAAGGCCACCAAATTTGTCAGGCATGACTTGCCCTTGGTGAAGCCATGTTGGCTCTCGCCAATCACCTCCTTGTTTTCTGTGTGGCTCAGCAGAGTTTCCAGGAGGATCTGCTCCATGATCTTGCCAGGCACAGAGGTGAGACTGACTGGCCTGTAGTTCCCCGGGTCTTCCTTGTTTCCCTTTTTGAAAATAGGGGTTATGTTTCCCCTTTTCCAGTCGGCAGGAACCTCGCCAGACTGCCACGACTTCTCAAATATGATGGCTAGTGGCTTCGCGACTTGATCTGCCAGTTCCCTCAGGACCTGCGGATGTATCTCATCAGGTCCCATGGACTTGTGCACCTTCAGGTTCCTCAGGTGGTCTCTCACTTTATCTTCATCTACAGTGGGCGGTGCTCCGTTTTCCCAATCCTCTCCTTTGCAATCTGCGTCTTGGGCAGTGCGGCTGCTGTCCTTGTCTGTGAAGACTGAGGCAAAAAAGTCATTGAGTACCTCAGCTCTGTCAATTATCTGTTATTATCCAACTAATTGTCGTATTGATAAGGAGTTCCTTAAGTCAGGTAGATGATCTGCATTTAGAAGCCTACGACGGTGGACTAATCTTTCTTGCACGCTCCTTCTTCCTGCAATTCAAATGTAAGATCTCTTAGGTGCCTCATTATTGATTTGCTAACTAACTGTTAAATTTATGAAAGTACAAACTATAACAGTCTAATTATAAAATCTAAGCAACACAAATGTAAAGATATTATTCTGTTCCATTCTTCTCATACTGTTACACAAAGTAAAACCTTACCTAGGGTTGGGGTTTTTTTTGTTAGACATTTCAAGTCATTTGTGTGTGCCCCTGAGATCAAAGTTTGATCTTAGCGTTCTTCTGACTGATTTTTTCCCTTTCTGAAACCCATTGAAATGACCTCTTCTAAAATAATTCATGTGAAATATATTACATAACCATTTTTTAAATTTGGAAATTAAATAGAGTTTATGAAAACATGAATTTTCAGGAAAAAAAATAATCCAGAATTCATTTGTAAGGATTTTAACAGTTCAGATGCAGGAATGTGACTGTTTCCTCCTCTGTCTTCATTATATGAGGGAGCTGTTTACATTTCAATAGATTAAGCTTGTTGTCCTAGAATGTAATTATTTTTTATAAATGAAGACTAGTATTAAATATAGAACAGGTTTTTCAATCATCAAAACTACATTTCTAATTATTTAAAATGTAAGAAAGTTGTTTAAGAATAAATTTAAGATTATTCCTCCAAAAGTTTATGCATAGTATTAAAATCACCCTGCCAAAACTATGCGTATATGATAAATGAGCAGAATTAGGGATGCATGTAGAGAGCAGATTATTTGGAAGAAAGATAGTTAAAGAAGATGAATGCTATAAACCTATTTATTTGTATCCCTTTTGCTTCCATAAACTTTCTATGTGGAGAAAGTTGCTTAAGACAGAAGGATGAAAGGTAGACAAGATTTATGTGTTTCTCATTATCTAAGTTGTTCACCACAGTGTATTTAGAATTTGATTTTCAGAAGTGTTAGGCATCAATATGACTGGCCAGAATAACAGGTGCTGTGTGCACATTGTTCCCCTGTCAGTGCATGAAAGAATGAGCGCAGCTGCAGATGATGGGGGTTTTTAACTTTCAGTTCTGTCTGTGCCATATTGTTTTTTATAAGCTTGTACAAATCTTTTTCCATGTTTCAATCCATCCTTTATGTTCACGGTGACTTGATTACTCTGAGTGAGTATTCTAGAAAAGACTGTGAGGAAATGAATGCATTTGTAATCACTGAGGCTTTTGGTAAGTGTTAAGCCAAAGTACCTTGCACTAAATAACACGCACACACAAAAAGTATGTGTTCATGTTATTTCTTCTCCTTTTCCCCCCCCCACCCCCAAACTGACAGACCAGTGGTCTTCTCATAAGTAACCTACAGAATATTTTTAAGTACTCACTGTATCAGTCATTTCCCCACTGATTATAAAGGGGGCTTAGACATGGAGCATTCCTGAAGATATCTCTCTATAGACACTTGAAGTTACAGTTCTTAAACTCGCATGGAATCTCACCTTTAATCCCTGCTTCTCTTATATTGGGTATAAATTATTATTAATTATTCGTTTGTTTGCTGATTGCAAAGCTTATTTGTATGCTTTCTATATATGCACAGTAATCACCTTAATTTAGGCATGTTTATTTGCATACCTATCTCTTGCAAGTAGGACATATGGACACAAAGAATCTGGTTTGAAATTGTGGGGAAAGGCCTTGAAAATTTTTGTAACATACTTATTACAGAAGAAAATTACAGAAATTAGTTCTTTTCTTTTTCATTTTATGCTCAAAAGACTTGCTATTGACCATGTGTATTAACATCACTACTTCATGTTTTACATGTTTACATACATTTTCTTACATGTTGCTTATGTCAAGAAAAAGTGCTGAAACTCCTATTAGAAAGTATTGTCCATTGAATGACTGTCTCATCAGTGTAGTCAAATGTGAATTGCCAATAGATTGCAAAGCTTTTGAGAAACTGAGTATACCTCTCAATTTCCAAAGGATACAAAGCAGCAGGTATAATTACTTACTGTGAACGCATTCTGCTGTATAAGCATGTAGAAATATATCAGTTTTTTTGAAAACGTGGCTCCTTTGATCTCTTTCAGATGATCTGTGTTAGAATGTAAAATATTCAGTCACCAAGAAGGAAAAATATTTCAGCCCTCCTTACAAAAACTTTACACATTCAAAAGAAAGAGGTCTGGAGTTAATTTTGTCCCAGTGCATATAACCCATTCTCATTTGTCTTTGAAAGTTCATGCAAGTTTCTGATACCTCACTATAGCCACATTAAGCAAACACTTTTCTTTCTACAGACTTTTCTATCATTCTAATTAGGTAGAGACTTGTAATTGGCACATTTTCCAGTACAAAATATAGACTTTTTTTCTCTACAACTGTAGGTTTCAATAGCACATAAATGGTTCCAAGACAGAATGAAAATGCCAGGAACTCTCATTTTGAATTGCATTGATTTAATTAAATAGATTATGTTATGGATGTTTAAGATGCAACAACTGCAGAATGAGTATTTGTTGACATTTACATGCATTTAGAAATCCATTATAGGCTCTGAACATTAACTCAAGTACCATTTCATACTTTTAATTACTCTTTGGTAGTCCAAAAATGATTCTGGGTAAAATATCTAGATTATGTTTATGAGCTTAAATTACTTGAGATTTAGGTAACACTAAGAGAGATCTTGGTGTTTCCAATGTTTTCACATTACCTTACTTTTTAAATATTAAAACATCTGTTAATATTTCAGTGTATGTACTGAAATAGGATTTCTATATGTATTTGCCCTTCTTTTTTTGGAGTCATCCCAAAATATTTTACCACATCACTTTCAGAAGCTGAAGATAGATTATACATAATTTATGAACTTTGTCTTCCATGACAAGTAGAAATAAAAAGACAACGTTGCCTTTTTGCTGAGCAGAGCCCACGCAGTCTATACTTACGGTATAGTAAGCAAGATAATTATTAGAGATTATTAAACACTACTTGGAGTCCCGTGGAGGGTACTTTCAATCATTTAGTGAGTAATATATGGACTGCAGAAACTTTTTTACATTCAGAATAATTAACCTCTCGTGGTTTGGCTTGTGAAGTTTTCATGGGGATTAGTGGTATTGTTATTTTTTTTGCTATTGTATTTCCCCATCTGTAACAAACAGTAATATTAACAGGAAATTATATGAGTATAAATTTACTCATCTAAGCTGAGATCCTTGATAGTGTTGACCTACACCTACACGCTATATATGATGTTTTTAGGACCTGTTCTTTGTTAGATTAGACATTTAAAGTTTTGCAAATACCCCAGCTGTAATTTCTTTTTAAATGTCTTTACGGTTTTGTCTGTTAGGCTTTCTATTTAGAGTTCATACTACAAACTGCCAGAGTCTACAGAAGTTACAACACAGGTTCATGGTTTTTTGAATTGACAAGAAGAAATTCCCTCCAAATGGTTACAGTGTTCTGGGATCATATCTGAGGCCAAGGTTCCATGATTATTAAAAATGAATCTGTACATCATCAGAATACCCAGCAGTGCAAATCTGATCTGAACCTGGCATGAACACATGATTGAATTCCTCTAAAATTAACTACAGCATACGGAAGGAAACTTATGAGGATTTTGTGCTTTAAAACCAGTTTTGTATATGGTTTAGCATAAAGTCAGGATGACACTGACAAACAATAATTAATCCAACATAAAGCTTGTAAAGAAAGTTAACCTGTCAGAAATTGTTGAATAAATTTGCACCATGGGACCAAAGTATTAAGGGTTGTGATGTTACATTTATTTTACTGTCAGTTCAATTATTTTCTCTGTTTTAAAACTGCCCTCTTCCATTTCCATGGGTCAAGTTTTAATTGCCATAGTATACTTTGTGCCAAAGGATGAAAAAAGTTTACCAAGACAGAATGACAAAAAAGGAATAAACCCATGCAGTGTAATTTGTAGGGTGCTTATAGGGGACCTATATTCTGGTCCCCAGTAACAGTGTGCTTATACGTTATATTAAGACTGACATAATGTAACATGCCTCCGCATTCCTTTGTGTAGGAAGTAAAATTCAGATGAGTACTGTAGCTCACAATTCAGAGAATCTTTCTTGCTTTTGTCAACTTTCTAGGTCAGGAACTCGTAACATTTTATTTTGTGATACACTTCATTCAAGTCTTAGTATTGAACTTAAGGTTAGAGTTTCCAAGTAGGGACCAAATACCTAAAGGTTGGTAATGTATACCTTTTAGGTGCTTACTTTTTTGTGTGTCTGGCTTTACTTATTTCAGATTATTTATTTTTCATACAGCCACTGTAGGTTTGCATGCAGTATAAATGCATATTTTTATATATATGTATATGGTAAGTAAACTGTATTATTCCTTTCAAAATAGGTGAAGAGAACATTTGCAGATATCTCAGAACTTCATCAGCTTCTGTTAAAAGTACACAGTACTATATAGAATCCCTGAGAATTTCCCTCAAAATATTCCACAAAATGAACACTCGCTTCTTCTACCTGAATTCATATTGAAGACAGGTTTTGGAGGGTACAAACTTGAAGTTGAAATGAAAGGTGTGCTCCAGGGATGCACTTGGTATACTCCACCCACTAATGGATGCAAAACCTGGTCCAAAGTAAAAACACTTTCGTGCAGATAGTGTGGACATCATGTCTTCATCTTCATTTTTTCACTGTCCAGATTTGCTTCTGCTGTACTGCACTACTTACTAATGTAGACAGAACCACAATACCCATCATAATTAAACTGAGTTGAAAGAAGTTGTAATTAATAGTCTACATAAATTACAGACATGTCAATAATTTTTACCCTGACAACCGGTATTTCTACATTCCTGATTATTTATATCAAATATGACAGAACAAAACACATTGGATAAATAGTGTCAGGAGGTGATAGCCAATCATGACGATGTATTCTGGCTGTTTTCGTTTTAATTTAACTGGCTTTTATCCATTCATTGTTCTGATAACCCTATAATGAAACTCAGGAATAAGATAATTGGCAGCACTTTGCTGGTACAATAATCTTTCTCAACAGTAAGAGTATTGGCAGAATTTCTCTGACTGCTGGCTCATTTCAATGTCAGGTAAACCTGAGTACTGTGATTGTATGGAGCTCGTGACCATATTTCCCCACTGTGAAAGCTCACAGCATCTACTTTAATACTGAATTTCTGTTGCAACATTTCAACAATGAGATTTCACAACAATATGGTCCTTTATGACAAATTACAACAGAAGTACAAGAGTATCAGGGAAAAAAGGAATGGAAAGTTCTATTTTTTGAGTATAATGAGAAGGGGAAGAAATTGGATAAGAAGAATTGGAAAGGCAGCTTGCCTGCGAACACACAGGGCAAGATCCTGCCATATTTGCACACGATTAACAGCACCTACTTGCATGTGAAATATCCCCATTTTTAATAGGCCTACTGAAAAGCAGAGACAGTCTTGCTTGTGGAAAAGTGTATTGATTGTGTGGCCACAAATTATGTACTGCCATTCTTATATTTAAAAATTAACCCTAAAATTGAGGCTACCACTGGACTTTTCCCGAATTAGCAATAATTAGAAGCAATTGCAATCTATATTAATTTTCCAAGGTGGTCTTTTGATAAAAATATCAGAATAATCAGAAAAAAAGAGCTAATGAAGGGTTTAGTGTCTCAAGGATATTTAAACCTAGGTTTTACATTTTTGTTTCCAGTTAGGTATTTTTATTTGCATGTTGTTATTTTCTGTATTGTGTGTGAAATAGGAAATTGAATCCTCTCTCACCCAAGACAGTGGTTATGTTCTAAACAATCAGCTTATCTAACACTTTATCCCAAATAAATATTTGTTTAGATTTGAGTTTAAAATAGACTGACAGAAAATCTTAACTCCTCTATTGATATAAATGCTCCCAAAGAGTCTCAAAAATAAGATTTAAAAAAGCAATATATTTCTGTCCGGGACTTCATGTCCTCTGACACATGTACAGGCTGAGAAATTCCTATGTGTACTGCTGTGTACTCAGACACAGTGTCTTTACCAAAACCGTTTTTTCCTACTTATAACTTGCAGAGGTATTTTGTCATTTACAGACACAGAAATACAGTTCAGTGAGTATGTGTAGAGTATAAGACTCTTGAAGAAGCAGGCAATTCACCTTGGGATAGTGCTATTGTCAGGTGAAAAAGTCTTTCCACATTTGGAGAATGATGACTCAAGAAGAACTGTAAAAGTATGCTAGATTTAGAGTCACTTCATCTACATTTATGACATTCACGTTAAAAGAGTAAATGGACAAAATCATTAAATTTCATGCAATTGATCTAGACCAGTCTGAGGTAGAGGAGAGGAAGGGCCAGTAAGTAATTAACTAATTTATTGTCCTGTTACTGCAACAGTAATTGAATTTTATGTTTATATACAGAAGTTCTGGGAAAACCTTTCTTTCTTTCTTTCTTTCTTTCTTTCTTTCTTTCTTTCTTTCTTTCTTTCTTTCTTTCTTTCTTTCTTTTTATTTATAAACCTACACACTGTGACACAAACTTTTGTCATGAAAATCAATATATTGTAACATGTGGATGCTATGATAGATACATGCTACATATGTAGCAATATAACAGAAGTAATTTCAGAACTATGTTAGTCAAAATAATGCCAAAGATTAGTAAATCATTTTACAGGTTGGATATTTTAGGCCTAAAATAAACAAAACCCAACAATTCTTTTTTTTTTACTCTTCCTAAATGCCAACTCTTGATCTACATTTTGATTTAAATTTCTGTCTTCAGAAAATTTGTTTTAGAGCAACGTCTTTCTACAAGAGCACCAGTAATTTTTTATGTTAATAAATAGTATCAAGGTAATTTCATTTAATGATTAATTTCATATCTTTGTACCAGATTATATTTAATTCAGTTATTGTTCAATTAACAACCCCATGCAGTGCTACAGGTTTGGGGCAGAGTGGCTGGCAAGCTGCCTGGCAGAAAAGGGCCTGGAGTTGGTGGACAGACAGCTGAATATGAGCCGACAGTGTGCCCAGGTGGCCAAGAAGGCCAACGGCATCCTGGCGTGTATCAGGAATAGTGTGCCGGCAGGACTAGGGAAGTGATCATCCCCCTGTACTCAGCACTGGTGAGACCCCACCTCGAGTACTGTGTTCAGATTTGGTCCCCTCACTACAAGAAGGACATTGAGGTGTTGGAGCGTGTCCAGAGAAGGGCTACAAAGCTGGTGAGGAGTCTGGAGGACAAGTCTTATGAAGAATGTCTGAGGGAACTGGGGTCGTTTAGCCTGGAGAAGGGGATGCTGAGGGGAGACCTTATCACTCTCTGCAACTACCTGAAAGGAGGTTGTAGAGGGGTGGGGACTGACCTCTTCTCCCTAGTGACAAGTGATAGAACAAGAGGAGATGGGTTCAAGTTATGCCAGGCGAGGTTTAGATTGGATATTAGGAAAATTTTTTTCATTGAAAGGGTTATAAACATTGGAATAGGCTGCCCAGGGAGGTGGTGGATTTGCCATCCCTGGAGGTGTTTAAAAAAAGTGTAGACGTGGTACTTGCGGACATGGTTTAGAAGTGGTTTTGTCAGGTTAGGTTAATGGTTGGACTTGATGATCTTAAAGGTCCCTTCCAACCTCAACAATTCTATGATTCTATGATTCTATAGTGTTCTAATATAGTAGTAAAGTGAATTTCAACCTGTAATCTGTGGGGTCTCATGGACTTCAGCCACAGAGCCTGCAAATGTAATCACGAAAAGCAAGCTTATTTTCAATAGTGGTAGACTTTTATAGTACTGTAGCTCACTTTGGAGACCTTGTAGCAGTCTACAAAGCAAAGGAGGTGGAAAACTTCTATGTTAGTGCATACTTGAAGGTGTAAGTGACTTACAATAATGATGTGAACTATTAATAAGCTAAAGGAAAAACAGAAAGATCTTTTGTGCTACTCAGTCCTATTTCAAAACTTTATAAAGTTGAATGAACTGATACAAGTTCAAGATTCTGGAAGCTTCCACGATGCCACTTGTTTTATTTGTTTTAGTACATATTATCCGAACGACCACCTTCCAGAAAGCAGAAGAGTTAGAACCAGGCTGCACTTCAAATAACAGAGGTTTGTCTTGTCCAGAAGCCAATTCTGCAGTAACATCATTAAGTTCAGCTACTCTTCCCCGAAGAGCCTGCCCAGGCAGGCTATGGTAGGCTTCTGTCAAACGTCTAAAGCTTGTGGCAGGATCTCTTTAACTCTTCATATCTGTGAGGTTCCAGGAGTCCTCTGGGATCATTATTACAGATGAGGAGAAAATGGAATAGTGTATCTGCTGTGTATACTGTGCAAACAGATTGTGAAAAAATAAACACACTAAACTTGGTTTTGCACCATTCAGGAAGCCCTTATTCTGATGAATGAGGGGATCTAGTGCATTTTATAGACACATCATCCCACAGAAGCAGCACTACAAAAAGGAGAGAAGTAATAAGATTTTCTAGCATTACATCATAAATATTTACACACTTGTGCAAAACTGAACGCTAAATACAATACATGAAATTATAGCCAGTCAGATCAATAATTTTATCCCAGTCTTGACATCTTCTGTAGTGAAGATGGCTATATAGCAGACTAGAAGGGCTTGTTTGTCCAAAAGTTTGTTTCATTTCACCCAAATGTATCTGTTGGTCTTACAAAAGATACTGCTTCTCCCTGACAACCTTTTCTTCTTTACGTGGCAGAAGGCAGTGGAGAATCAATCTCTTGTGTAGCTTTCTAACGGTCTTATGGAAATTTTATTTCACCACACACAAATAGATTCTTTAGTCAAGGAAGTTTCATCTGTCAATTACATGCCACTGCCAATGATAACCAAATGTTGCATGTACTAAAAGATGGGAGAGTATCTAAAAGCAGGTGGCAGAGAAATAGTGTTACACTGGCTCATGCTGTCAAATCAGCATGGAAGTTTCATCACATTACTTATCAAACAACTCACATTTTCAGGATTTAAAATAAATGTCTTCATATGTTTAATAGGGAGATTAAAACAATGAAATATAGCTATTTCTATTGAAGGTCAGCTCATCTGTGTGACTTAATCATCTTGGCTTTTTTTTATAGTGAATTATGAGAAATCTACCTTTTTAGAATTGCACAGTTCATCCAATCTATTTTAGGTATCTACTTTAAGATGAGATTAATCATACCCCATAAGTTGCTATTAACTCTAAAAGATGGACAACTGATATAGATATGCGTGTTTATATAACAGATGCTGAGAGCTAGTTAAAATGAATGCTACCCCTTTTGTCTGGAAACTGAGTGTGTTTGCTGGTTTTGTTTTTGTCAACAAAGTGAAATCACGGGGATGTGCAAATATTCACACGGAAACAATCTTTTAGCAAGGGAATAATGACAAATCTCTATAATCTATTTTTACTGTGTGTGATTATACATACTTCTTCTGACACATGGGCTACACCTCTGTCAGTAAACTGAACATTGTCAGGGCATGAGTGGGAGTGTGGGGAAGCAATTCACTAGACTGCTGAAATGTTAGGGTAAATGCTAGCATGCTTCTAGCTTAGGTTGTCTAGCACTCTCCCAAACAATCATCTCAGGCGTAATGTAGTGGACAGACCAAGTTAAAGTCCCAGGAAGTGGCTTGTAGACAGCCACGCTGTTTTGAAGGGTAATTGAGTTTAACAGTGCATGGCTGTGGTCAGAGCATGCTCATTCGTCTTAGGGCTTGATGTTTCTTAGGATATTAGCACAGATAGAGATGCGGTGTCTATGTGATGGAATAGCATTCTTTTTTGAGAGAGATTCCTTTTACCTAACTCTAGATACTTCAAATTCTGAGCTACTATAACCTGCAATATAAAGAGAGAACCTAGGCTCAGTTTACAGTAAGGGCAGAAAATAAGTATTTCCAGAAGGTGGTTGAACTCACTGATCATAGACAGTTATCTAAATATGAGTTGGTTTGTTTTCTTGAGATGCGTATTTTGCTACTGACTATGAAAGTAGCCTAAGATAAATAGTTCAAGTTTACCCCTCTAATTTTCAGAAACCTGAGTAAGGTAAATTCCAACCTTTGGGTCCAATTTATGAACAAAGTAAACAAAAGCATTTTCTGTTTTCAAAGGACTCAGTTGTTGGACAGCTTTAGCAACTGTACAGGATGAAAAACGAGGTATTGGACTACTTGCCACTTTTTCAGCTGAGGTTGATCTTCTCAGTGTCAGGAGAAAGGCAACAAGAAAAATGTGATACCAACTCTAGTTTGTGTATTTGTAAAGTAACGGAAGGTTATCTATAGATAAGTTATTTACCATAAAGATGTCTGATTCTCTCATAATTAGTGAAAGGCCTCATGTAGGGAATAAGCTGAAAACAGCAAACTGAAGGGAAGACCAGTGGCCTGATTCAGAACCACATAATGAAGCTGTTCAGTAAAACTAGGACAGCAAAATAGAAACCATTTGTAGAGTCAGAATTACTTCCTTGAGATGGGGACATGACAGTAATTATGAAAAATGCACAAATATGACTGTAATTGAGAAAGATGAATTTAGAACCACTCTTTATATTCCTCAAAGAACAGGACCTGGAGCCCCCAACATAGGAAAGACATGGACCTCTTGGAGCAGGTCCAGACGAGGGCCACAAAGATGATCAGAGGGCTGGACCACCTCTTCTATGAGGACAGGCTGAGAGAGTTGGGGTTGTTCGGCCTGGAGAAGAGAAGGCTCCGGGGAGACATTATAGCAGCTTTCCGGTATCTGAAGGAGGCCTACAGGAAAGCTGGAGAAGGACTTTTTACAAGGGCATGTAGTGATAGGACGAGGGGGAATGGCCTCAAACTGGAAGAAGCTAGATTTAGATTAGATATTACGAAGAAATCTTTCACTTTGAGGGTGGTAAGGCATTGGAACAGGTTGCCCAGAGAAGTTGTGTAAGTTCCATCCCTGGAGGTGTTCAAGGCCAGGCTGGATGGGACTTTGAGCAACCTGGTCTAGTGGGAGGTGTCCTTGCCTATGGCAGGGGGGTTGGAACTCAATGTTCCTCAAGGTCCCTTCCAACCTAAACCATTCTATGATTCTATATTTTATGACCTCAAGGAAAAAGTAGACATTTAGGCTGCATCTTCACATTTTAGCAATGCTATATGGAGAAAATGCAGAGAGGAAAGGGTAAAATATGGAAAGAGTTGTAGCTGCTCAGAGTAGAGCTACTCATTCCAAGGAACACAGAGGCAGCTATTTGTCCCTTTCAGCATGTTAATAGGCCAAAAATGGGAATGCTGATCAAAAATGAGTGGAAGAATATTTCTTCATCTTCAGCAGAGAAGCTGAAGTCCTGCTATGTTGACACTGGGATGGATGAAATAACATTTGCATTTGCTTCCTGAGTTCCCACTATGTTCTGCTGGCTTCGTTATGGAGATTAGATGAGGAGGTGAAGCTCCCACTTTGTGTCAAATACAGGGTCGATACTGCTTCCTTTCTTCTGAATAAAAAAGGATGAAATAATAGAAGTGGTCTAAATTAATAAATTGCTCACTAATCTCTTTTGGGATAGTGTAGATAATATGCTTTCTTCAATAAACTAATGCCATAATCAGATATCACATGAATAATTAGGTCTTGGTGTGTCAGTTTCTGATTTACCCAAATTATGTATAACTTAGCTTTAGTCACTGTGGATAAATCTAATCTAATTGAATCCCACGAATATAATTTACATCAAGATCAGATTCATTGGCATTATATTTTGGTTGATATTTTATATTTTTGTGGGGTTTTTGCTTCTTTTTCCTTCCCATTTCTGTTTGCAGGTTTTGACCTAGTGAAGTGTGAAGATCCTGGCATACCAAATTATGGCTACAAGATCCGAGATGAAGGACATTTTATAGACACTGTCATTTTATACAGCTGTAATCCTGGCTATACAATGCATGGTAGTAGTATTATGACCTGCTTAAGTGGAGATCGAAGAGTTTGGGACAAACCTTTGCCTACTTGCATAGGTAATATGGATTGTGACAATGAAAGTTTTCAGTCTGGTGTTTCAAGAAAAAAATCTAATATTCTGTCTTTCTATACTTTATCATATGATAATGGTGTAAACATACTTTAAATTTTAAGTAACAATTTACTGTGGATATCCAAGTATAACTTCTCTGAAACAGATGGCTGGCTAGCAGTAGCTAGAAAACTGCTGGGAAACGCTTCTTTCTGTAGAGCAGCCTTTGATGAAAGACTACTGCTTTGGTTCTGATGATGTCCTGGGTCATCGAGTCTGATATGCTCTCACAAGCAGTGATATTATCTTAACACTTTACAAGCTAAGCAAACCCCATCATAAAGAAAATTAAGATTTTTTTTACCTTATCTTTTTTGATCAGAAATTATTTCAGCATCTCATTCCTGTGAAGCTAATTTCTAATTTTCACCCCACATTGGTGGATTGTTTTATCTGCATGCTATTGAGTCATTGTTTCCATGCTAGGATACCCCATCTGTCAGAGCCTTGAGGTAGACCTTTTCTTTAAAGATCACACGTCTTCAAGTCTCTAAAACTGTTTCATAAATGTTAAATAAAGAAGTACTAGGTGAGATGCATAAAATAACGCCAGTATAGCTATTACTCATTGTACCTTTGCTAGACAGTTTCTGTCCTTCAGTTTTGCTTTCCAGTCCAGCAATTACCAGTGACTTCCTGAGTTCAAGTTTCACATGGAGTTCCCATGAGTCATTGGGAAAATCTTTCTTTCAATGTGTCTTCTGGTGCTTAGTTTTTGCATCTGCTGCAGGCAGGCCACCTACTGCTTTCAGCATGCACCAGACCTGTAGGATCCTTGCTTGTTGCCTTTCTCCCGTATGGGGTACTACATTCTCAATTCCAGGAGCTGCTTCCTGCTGAACACATTCACAGACCTGCAGTCTACAAAGGACCAAGCTCCCTTCCTTTCAAAAGTTCAGCTTACCCAGAGGGTAAGGGCCAGAAAAACATCAGTGAACAGCATTTCTGCTGTCTTAGTAGAAGCATTATTTTTTCCACTTGATTCTGGAATTATATCTCTAAGTTTTCTGTTATATATATGACAGGTCAAAACAACTCTTTCCAGTTTTGATTTAAAGGCTTTTCCAGGCTCTTTATACATTCAAGTCCTCAAGCTCTTCAGTTTAATTGGCTAGCTTCCTTATCCTCTAAATTTGCCCTTTTGTAGAGAAGACCCATAATTAGTCCTACCTTTGTCTATCTCCCTGTTTAATTTAAATGAAGTCATTACTCTAAGGTCATTTTCTGTGATATTTTCTTGTGGCTGTGTTCACCACCAAGTAAGTTTTTGAATCAATTCTGAAATACTTGTTCACTCCAAGTCTATTAGGTAAATAAATCCATCCATCTACCTATTTTCTTTTCTTAGTATGATGTGTTTTCCTCTAATCTATATGTGGGTTGTTAAATTCTCAACCATACAGTATTTAAAAAAAAAAAATCATGTCTATTCCAATCTGATCTAGAGGAAGATAGGGAACCAAGGATCAAGTGAATCTACAGAAAATTCCCATCTTTGCTCCTGTAGAACATCTTTCATAACCTGCCTCCAAAATATTTTTGACAAATAGGTATTTTTTTTCATGCTGACTTTATTTAGTTTACTGCATCACTACTATGTAATGCTCCCTCCACTCCCATATCTACCTGAATATCCAGTTTTCTTGATAACAGTATACTTTACTTTTAAGCTTCTGTATTCCACTTATGATTGCTACTCTGTCTTTTTTTTTTTTTTTCATTATACTTTGATTTTGTACCTTGCATTACTAGATTTTATTTCTGTATTTTATTGCTAAGCTTTTGGAATCACTTGTACCAAAACCTCTTGAGGATCTCACTTCATCTCTAAGTGGAATTATCTCCTGATATCAATAGAATAGTCAATTTTCTTTCAGTATCATGAGACAGATTTTGTTCTTGCTTTCTGTCTGTTTGACCACAAAGCTACCTTTCTATGTACTTTTACCTCTTTACATATCTTTTTATTTGCTGTCCTTGTTCCTATCTTTAAGGTCAAATTTGGGGATTGCGTCAGTTTTGTATAACCTCCCTGTTCCCGTTTCTCAATTTAAAACTCTTCTGAAACATTTATTAGCTCCCCAAGAAGTCAAATGTTGACCATTCTCTCTGAAAATCTTCTAAAGGTGAATATTTCTAAACAGCCTTTCACAAAGAGTCTGTTACCTTCATCAAACTGTTGTGGTTTTTCTAATGTTCTGTGCACAGGAAAACTTGTCATGAAGATGCCTGAAAACTCAATTAAGCATCTGCAGATCATTTCATGGTCTCTTTTTTTTTTTTCCCTCTAGTAGTATTTATATAATCCTTTCTTTCTTCAGTTTTATTTTATGTTACTACAGTGTTCTCTCTTCCTACTCTAATTTGACTAGCTTCCTTTTCTTCCTTTTTCTTTAGTTCTCATGAACTTCCAAACATCACTTTCTTTCTCGGACACATTTTCTTAGTATCCTCCCATTTGTGCAGATGTATTCTTTTTTGCTTGTTGTGTTTTAGATTGCCATTTGATATTTGCTGTTGTCTCCAGTGACATTTGCATTCATCATTGTCTTTACAATCATTTTAATCTTCTTCTCAAAAAATTTCAAGCCCATATGTAGACATATTCCACATACTCTACACCTAGTCATCTTCAGCAATACACTGCTGTATTTGTCTTAGCATTCATTTTCAGTTTCTCTATGCTCTGAGTATACTATACTCAGTATGGTATAGTATACTATAGTATAGTTATGTACTTTATATAGTGTATTCTTTGAGGTGGTGATTTTACAATGTGCTCATTTCTGCATATTGAAAAACAAACTTTTTTTGATTTTTTGTTACAATCACTTTTGAAAGTTTACTTTTGATCTGCTTCTAAAATAGATATTATTTTTTAATATATGAACTATATAGTACATCATCCCAAATTTTATCATGTATTCTGTTTCTAAATGAGTCTTCTCAGAATTCAAAAGCAAATCTGTCAATTAGTTTTAGTTTAAATAATTTTCGTTTCACTGAGTTATCTTGCGGTCTTTGGTAAATACAGTACTGTAGCAGTCATTTCTTTATCTGTAGTTATCTGTCACAGCTATTATTGTGTTCAGAATTTTCTTCTATAATGAAAATTAACTGAAATCTTAGGCAAAGGTTATGTTTCAAGAAATTAGGTACTAAAGCAGATTTCTGCTGTGGTTCTATAAATAATATGTAGTGTTTTGAGTGATTGAACCAGCAGGATAGGTAAGTAAATCAGTCAACTTGTTTCCCCTGCGGTTATTTTCCTTCCTGGTAACAATTTCCTTCCTGGTAACAATTTCCTTCCTGGTAACAATTACCTTCCTGGTAAAACAAGTTGTCAGCATTGACTTGCTGGCATGTATAAGACTTATTATTTGTTAGGAGAAGTCCTGATAGATTATTTGGTCCAACTGCCATGGTTCTTTCATCATCTGTGTCGTACACTATGCTTGCTGTACAGCTGTGCTTGAAGAGTTCCCCATGGTAACATTTTTTAATATCACTACTTGTAAGGCAACACTGTAAATGAAGTAAGAATTCAGGTACATCACTTAACTGAAGAGCTGCTGATCCTTTTTGGTTCTGTGGCACCTGACTGTCACACAGTTCCAGTTTCATCAGGGCGCACCTTTATGCTGGCCA
Organism: Pluvialis apricaria; assembly: GCA_017639485.1. NCBI lineage: Eukaryota > Metazoa > Chordata > Aves > Charadriiformes > Charadriidae > Pluvialis > Pluvialis apricaria. The sequence continues at coordinate 105,385,576 of CM030009.1, forward strand.
GACAACAGCATGATGCTCTAAAGAAACAACATAAAAATCATTTGATTCCAAATGCTTAGCACTGCAATTGGTCTCTCCATCAAGTTAAGATAGCATTGGTAATAAAAATGTTTTAAACCAGACACTGTATACTTTCAAATCGTAGCTTTCTGATTTACTGTCTTACTTAGTGGCCATACAGCATTTAAATTTTTAAATACTAAAGGAAATTACTAGTCAATACCTAGCTGCTTTTTGATGTAATTAAACTTGAAGTTACATAGAAGCAACTTGAAAGCATTAAACTAAAGGTATTTTGACATTAGAACAACAGAGAAAGTGATTTTAATTACAAAATCCAATGCTGTAAGGTCTGAATTTGAGAATTCAGTGTTACTTAGAAAAGCCAAACATATTAGGATATTTCTGAAGCATTTTTGCATTCTATCTGATGCTAAAATTGCACTTTTGTAGTCTCAGTTCATATTAAACTACTCTTGTTGGTAAAGTAACATAACACATAAGTATGGTTTGTTGCTTTATAACAAGGTAGAAGTGAGATCATTATATGTGCATTTTTAAATTGTGTCCTGGTTTGTATGTATGTGTACTACTTCAGAAATATTAGGTCATTCTGTTACCATTTTAGGAGACAGAGAGATGTGGAATTGACAGAAAGTGGAAGTGCAAAAATATTATGATCTTGTTAAACATAAATGTAATCCTTACTTTTTTTTAACTTATTTTGTAGCTGAGTGTGGTGGTCGAATTCATGCTGCTACATCAGGGCGCATTTTGTCCCCTGGTTACCCAGCACCATATGACAACAATCTTCATTGCACTTGGATTATCGAAGCAGATCCAGGAAAGACAATAAGGTATGAGCTTAATTTCAATATTTATTGTTGAGTTCAGTATTTTATAAATTATAGTCTATGCCTTACATTCTCACACTCTTCTACACAATTTTTTGTTTATTAATTCCTCCTCACATTAATAAAGTTGATGCTTGTCACGCTGGCATTTATGAGTGCCATTCCTCTAGGGAACCTGGGTACCTAAATTGCGTAGGGGACACCTAGTCATCTAATTCAGAACTGTGAATTCCGTTAGATAATAGGGCCTATAAATCCTCAGTGTGTTAGAGCAGTGCACTGCTATGCCTTTTTCTAGCTGTAAACAAGCTAAAGAGCCAAGCTGTCAACTGTGGTTTCAAAATTCTTCCCCTGAGTCATTGTAATGCCATTCTTTTATATCTTACCGTCACATTCAATGTAATAATTTGTTGTTTTAAATCAAATATAGTTATTCAACACTATTTCTTAAATACATTACCTCAAGGAGCCGTATAGTTCCTGACTCTCTGCCAGAAGTGCTCAGATATCAGACATCTTGGACCTTGTTGGGTACTTAGTAGGAACTGTCTTTTTGTCATGAATGCTTTGATCTGATAAGGATTTGACAATTAACAGCAGCAACGGAGATTCTTAGTACTATAAAGCTTTATCTGCAACTCTGAAGGGTTTTCATTTTCTATTCCTGCTCTTTTCCATCATATCATTATTAACATATATAACATTCTGAATTATGTAAGTATCATACTTTTTCCCCATAATCAGTTGAATAATAAGACCGGCAACGTATCAGAAGACATTAAGAAAAATCAAATTTGATAAAAATGATGAGATTTTAATAAAAAGTGCATACAGGACTGAGAAAATGCTTAATAGATAAGGACTGGAAGATTTCTCCACACAGAGAAGGCAGCATAACAAAAAAAAGGAAGAAATTAGAAGAATACAGAAAATGAGGGAAACACAACTAGTGACTAATGCATGAAATAAAGATACATGACAAGAACTGAATGATAGAATCTAGAGCTTTTATTTCTATAATGATTTATGGAAAGATGATGGAAGGATTCAAGAAGTCAGGCAGAAAGAAATTAGTAATACAAAATTTAAAACAGTATTTCCTCATCAGTTTGACATACAAGAACAACAACAAGAAAGACTATCATACTTTGCTGTTGATATTTAGCTAAATCACTTAAGTGGAATGAATACCAATATTTAAAGAGTATTTCAGCTCAGTTTTCCTGTAGCAACACACATACTCAAAAACTGTGAAATGGCAAATTCTGTTCAATATTCAAGCTAGTTTGTCCACTCCCAACAGGAATTTTCTGTGAAAGCAAGAATGTAACAAAATGTTTAGCTTCTAATCAAGATAGATAATCTTAATTTCTGTCATTTTGAAATAATTTATTGATACTAATATGTTTAGCGGTATGCAACAGAGGTTAGTTTTATACTCCAGTGACAGGAAAGAAGTATGTAATTTCTGGTGAATGTGTTACTTCAGAATATTAGCTATTTATTTTGAGCAAAAAGTTACCAAATAGTAAGCTGTTTCTTTATTCAGCTTATGTGGACAATAGTTTTAACTGGTCACTTATATGAAAATTGTTACTTTTTAAATTTAAACAGGCAAAAATATTTTTAGTAATCCTATTTCACCAAGCCAAATAATGAATTTCCTTCATCATTGGTGATTTCAATGCATCATGTACGTTTAAATGATAGTTTTCAAGTTAATGATTTCCAATTAATGACAAATGTACTGGAGAAATATCAACACACAACTGTTTGGAAAAAAAAAAGAGGGTTTGGTATTTACATATTAGATTTCTTCAATGTTAAAAATGTAAACAGTCAGAACTTGAAGTCGATGTACATATTTTGACTAATAACACAGCATTCTTGAACACCTTTCAAAATCTAATACTTCACCTGGAGGTAAATACAGATTATTCTGTTATAATACAATTAGGCAAAGATAGGACAATATGTTTTCTGGTTTTGTATAGGAAAGAAAATGCCATGCTGACAGAATTCCCTGTGTTATGTATGCTATTGTCTGGTAGCTACTGCTTTTTTTCAGTTGCGTATAATTCAACCCAATTAGTGTTCTTGGTTTAAGCCTAAAACATCCATCAGAAAAATAAGTTAATTTATAGAACATGTACTATATGCCCCGTAACGGTGTTGTCTGTAATTCAGGCATTTATGGAAGAGAATAGCATCTCTCTTACAAGATCAGCTCATCCAACAGGAAAAATGGATAACTCTTCAGGACCACCAGCCCTTCTTCAGTCCTAAACAGCATCTCAAAACTAAATACAGTTTGAGAATGTTGCTTGGAGTTTTGTGTTACTGTGTTTAATGAGTAATGTACAGTGCTTTTACTTTCTCTTTGCAGTCTGCATTTTATTGTTTTTGACACTGAGGTCGCTCATGACATCTTGAAGGTATGGGATGGGCCTATTGAGAGCAGCATACTTCTGAAAGAATGGAGTGGCTCAGCCCTTCCAGAGGACATTCACAGCACTTACAACTCATTAACATTACAGTTTGACAGTGACTTCTTCATCAGCAAATCAGGGTTCTCCATTCAGTTTTCAAGTATGTAAATATTTTTTCATCTCAAATACAATAATTATTTACACTATTTATATACATTATTCTTATAAATATGAACTGTTTCTCATCTTACAACTTCCTCAGTCTTTAAAAAAAAGAGATTATATGATTTTAATTATTTTATATATTGCAAATAGCCACGACTAGGGTGAATTTTTTGATTTGCTTTGAATGTTTAAGTTTTCTTATTCTTTGGTTTTGTACAGCAACCATATGCCTAGCATTATCTAATTAGCATTATTTAACAAGTCAGAATGGGTTTGTATATACATAAGTTGTTTTCTGTGCTGATAGTTTTAAATGTTCCCACCAGTGCTACCTAATAACATATTATTTTGTGTTTACATTTTATGTTGTTTGGGTTTGTTTTCTCACAACATTGGTTGCATGATGCATCATTTTTATGACCTTAATCACTGTTTGTGTACATGATTAAACTGAAGAAGAAAAATTATCTTACCATATTGAAATAAATTTTAAAATTTACTGTTAAACTCATCAAATTAATCTTCAGGTCTAAAGTGATCGATATTGTATATGTCATCAATATTGTAAAACTAAGTGTGTGGAGTTTTTCTGTGATACTCGCTGAGGAGACCAGCTCCAGTGCAGGTAGGTCTGCACTGGGGAAAGGGATCGGAGGCGGAAAAAAAGGGATCGGAGGCGAAAAGGGCCGGCAAGGGGCTCTCTTTGGGGGCTTTCGAAGCCAGAGAAAGCGACCAGCTCGTCCTCGTACTCCTGCCGGAACCGGCAGCTTGAGGGGGCTGCTGACGCGGCAGGGGCGGAGCCGGCAGCGCGCGCGGCAGTTCAAAAAGAGCTGTGAAGGAGCGCAGCGAATCTCGCTGCGCACCGAGTGTGTGGGCAGCACCCGGGGTGGTACCTGGGAGCCCTGCATGAGGGCGGACCCCCCCCGAGTGGGCACAGTAACCGGGCTAACAGGGTGCGACAGGTCACAGGGAAAGGTGCTGCTGCCCTACCAACGTGGTCAGGGAGTCATGGTAACCACCCGGCAGAAGACCGTGGCCCCAAAGAACCGTGCGTGCACCAGCTCTGATGCTGCTTCGCAGACAGAGCTGTCGTGTGGCAGGTGTGCCCAGGTTGAGGAGCTCCTATGCTTAGTGATGGAACTCAAGGAGGAGGTAAGTAGGTTGAGGGACATCAGGGAATGTGAGAGGGAGACTGATGCATGGAGTCGCACCCTGTCAACCGTTACAGAAACCCAGCAGGCAGCTAGAGCCACTGCTGTAGAGAAACCCAACTCCTCTCCCCAATCGGCTGAACAGGGTAGCTCTCCCCAACCGGCTGAACAGGGTAGCTTAGAGGAAAGGGGACAATGGCAGGGTGTTCCTGCCCGATGCAACAGGCGCCGCAGGCACATCAGTCTGCCAACCACTATACCATCTGAGGTCCCATTGCAGAACAAATATAATGCTCTGCAAGAGGAACCGAGTAACAGTGAGGATGATAATCCTCCCCATACGGAGGTGCCATCGAGGCCTTGTCGGACCACCCCCCGACTTAAAACTGCCTCAACAAAAACCAAAAGACGGGTCATTGTAATAGGTGACTCAGTTCTGAAGGGCACGGAGGGCCCGATTTGTAGACCGGACCCGCTATATAGGGAGGTTTGCTGCCTCCCTGGGGCCCGGGTTGATGATGTTAAGAGGAAGCTTCCCTCTCTAGTAAGACAATCAGACTATTACCCCCTTCTAGTTTTTCAGGTAGGAAGTGATGACGTAGTGAGAAGAACGCTGAGGACAGTGAAGAAAGATTTCAGGGCCTTGGGACGGCTGGTTAAGGGATCGGGAGCACAAGTCGTGTTCTCCTCTATCCCTCCAGTTGCAGGGAATGATGAGGGGGTAAACAGGAAAGGCCAGCAGGTCAATGACTGGCTCCGAACCTGGTGCTACCAGCAAGGTTTTGGGTTCTTTGATCACGGCCTGATTTATAGAACACCAGGGCTGCTGGTAGCAGACGGGAAAAGCCTATCTCACAGGGGGAAGAGGGTTCTAGGACTAGAGTTAGCGGGGCTTATTGAGAAAGCTTTAAACTAGATTGGAAGGGGGATGGGGATGTAACTGGGCTCACCAGAGAGGCACCTGAGTGTAGTAGCTCAGCACTTGTGGGGCAGGATGTTGGAGCTGTTAAGGATCGGAAGGCCCACCACCTCTCTAGGGCTACACACTCATTGGCCTCTCTGAAATGCCTATATACCAATGCACGCAGCATGGGTAACAAGCAAGAGGAGTTAGAGATCTGCGTGCAGTCACAGGGCCATGATCTCATTGCAATTACCGAGACATGGTGGGATAGCTCGCATGACTGGAACGCTGTCATGGAGGGCTATGTTCTCTTTAGGAAAGATAGGATAGCGAGGCGAGGTGGGGGAGTTGCTCTTTATGTGAAAAAGCAACTGGAATGTATTGAGCTCTCCCTGGGGGCTGATGATGAGCAAGTTGAGAGCTTGTGGGTAAGGATTAAAGGGCAGGGTAACATGAGAGATACAGTTGTGGGTGTTTATTACAGGCCACCTGATCAGGATGGGGAAGTTGATGAGGCCTTCTACAGACAGGTGAGAACCGCCTCACAATCACAGGCCTTGGTTCTCATGGGGGACTTCAACTTCCCTGATATCTGTTGGGAAGGCTACACAGCTAGGAACGCACAGTCCAGGAGGTTCCTCCAGTGCATTGATGATAACTTCTTGACTCAGGTGGTGGAAGAGCCCACAAGAAGAGGTGTACTACTGGACCTAGTACTGACAAACAAAGAGGGACTGGTGGAGGATGTTAAGGTTGGGGGCAGACTTGGCTGTAGTGATCATGAGAAGATAGAGTTCAGCATTAAGTGCAGTATGCACAAAATGACAAGTAGGGTTGAAACCTTAGACTTCAGGAGGTCTAACTTTGATCTCTTCAAGAAATTGATGGGAGAAATCAAATGGGAGAGGGCTCTAGAGGGTAAAGGGGCTCAAGAGAGCTGGCTGATATTCAAGCACCAGCTCCTCCAAGCTCAGGATAGGTGCATCCCAAAGAGCAAGAAATCAGGCAAAGGAAGGAGACCTGCATGGCTGAGCAGGGATCTTCAGAAAAAACTCAGGTGGAAGAACGGAGTTTACAGGATGTGGAAAAGGGGGCTGACGACTTGGGATGAGTACAAGAATGCTGTCAGGGTATGCAGGGAAGAAACGAGAAAAGCCAAGGCAGCTTTGGAATTGAACCTGGCAAGGGATGTAAAGACCAATAGGAAGGGTTTCTTTAAGTATATAGGAGACAAAAGGAAAACCAGGGAAAATGTGGGCCCGCTCTTGAATGAGATGGGTGCTGTGGTGACGGATGATGCAGAGAAGGCGGAGTTGCTGAATGCCTTCTTTGCTTCTGTCTTCACTGCTCGGGCCAGCTCTCAGGAGTCCCAGACTTTGCAAGTAACAGAGAAAGTCTGGAGAAAGGAAAACTTTCCCTTGGTTGAAGAGGAACAAGTTAAAGAACAATTAAGTAAACTGGACACCCACAAGTCCATGGGGCCTGATGGGATGCACCCGCGAGTGCTGAGGGAGCTAGCAGAAGTCATTGCTGGGCCACTCTCCATCATATTTGAAAGGTCCTGGAGAACAGGGGAGGTGCCTGAGGACTGGAGGAAAGCCAACGTCACTCCAGTCTTTAAAAAGGGCAAGAAGAATGACCCAGGAAACTACAGGCCGGTCAGCCTCACCTCCGTCCCTGGAAAGATGATGGAACAGCTCGTTCTGGGGGTCATCTCCAAACATCTGGAGGAAAAGAAGGTTATCGGAAGTAGTCACCATGGATTCACCAAAGGGAAGTCATGTCTGACTAATCTGATAGCCTTCTATGATGGCGTGACTGGATGGGTGGATGAAGGGAGGGCAGTGGATGTTGTCTACCTTGACTTCAGCAAGGCTTTTGACACTGTCTCCCACATCATCCTCACAGACAAGCTTAGGAAGTATGGGTTAGATGAATGGACAGTGGGGTGGATTGAACAGTGGCTGACAGATAGAGCTCAGAGGGTTGTGGTTAGTGGTGCAGAGTCTAGTTGGAGGCTAGTAACTAGTGGGGTCCCTCAGGGGTCAGTACTGGGTCCAGTCCTGTTCAATATATTCATCAATGACCTGGATGAAGGGATAGAGTGTACCATCAGCAAGTTTGCTGATGATACAAAACTGGGAGGGGTGACTGACACTCCAGAAGGCTGTGCCGCCATACAGCGTGACCTGGACAGGCTGGAGAGTTGGGCAGAAAAAAACCTGATGAGGTTCAATAAAGGCAAGTGTAGGGTACTGCATCTGGGGAGCAATAACCCCATGCATCAGTACAGGTTGGGGGCTGACCTCCTGGAGAGCAGCTCTGTGGAAAGGGACGTGGGAGTCCTGGTGGACAACAGGATGACCATGAGCCAGCAATGTGCCCTGGTGGCCAAGAAGGCCAATGGCATCCTGGGGTGTATCAAGAAGAGTGTGGCCAGCAGGTCGAGGGAGGTCATCCTCCCCCTCTACTCTGCCCTGGTGAGGCCGCATCTGGAGTACTGTGTCCAGTTCTGGGCTCCCCGGTTCAAGAAGGACAGGGAACTTCTGGAGAGGGTCCAGCAAAGAGCTACAAAGATGATGAGAGGACTGGAGCATCTTTCTTATGAAGAAAGGCTCAGGGACTTGGGTCTTTTTAGTCTAGAAAAAAGAAGACTGAGGGGGGATCTTATCAATACTTATAAGTACTTAAGGGGAGGGTGCCAGGTAGACGAGAATAGCCTTTTTTCAGTGGTGCCCAGTGATAGGACTAGAGGTAACGGGCACAAACTGGAGCACAGGAAGTTCCATCTTAACATGAGGAGGAACTTCTTTACTCTGAGGGTGGTGGAGCACTGGAACAGGCTGCCCAGGGAGGTTGTGGAGTCTCCCACACTGGAGACGTTCCAAACCCGCCTGGATGCCGTCCTGTGCAATGTGCTGTAGGTGTCCCTGCTGTGGCAGGGGGGTTGGACTTAGATGATCTCCAGAGGTCCCTTCCAACCCTGACGATACTGTGATACTGTGATACTGTAATACTATGACTGAAGTGTTAATGACTGATGGTAGGACTGCAGGGAGAATATAACATTGTCTTTGACTCAGTCGTTGCATCCTTATATATCTAGGTATAATATATGTAAGTGTACTTCTGCTCAGCAACATAGGAAAATTATGAATTAATAAAATATGTGAGAGTAGGAGTGTTATTTAGAACCTACTCAGTAGGTGCTGTCGTTCAGAAGTAAAGGGCACTAATAAGCTTTCAGTCATTATTGTTTGCATGAAGAAATATACTTTGGGGATTTCCTGGCCTCTAAATAATGCATTTTATATTTACCTGTTTACTTCATTTTGCTTGATTTTTCTGAATGTTGTACCCCCCCAATTGACAGGCTCTTTCATCAGCCGTAAGATATCTAGTTAAAAGTATGCAAAATGAATTAAAGACAAAGAGCAGAACAAATATTTCTAAAATTTCTGACCAGCGTGCTATATAATATGCTGCTTTTCATGTTGTTTGAAAAAAGTTACATTTTACACCTGTGGAAATGAAGGGATTTTTTACTCTGTTAAGGTTAGTAAACACATTTTATGTCGTATTTTATGAAAATGTTTATGCACAAATTATGAAAGGAGGAAAATATTAAAGTAGTTAGATTTGTCAACACATTCTTTGACCTTCAGTGATACTTATAGTAAGTAGGAGACAATTTAATGCTTTAAGGGTGAAGAACTGATTTTGTCATCTTAGTATAATATCTGATGGATGCACTCAGTGATCATGCTGGCAATTGCAGTGTATGTCTTACTGGAATTAATTGGAAATAGTGGTGAAGAACTGAATGCCTCAGCCCAAGTAAAGGGAAAATGAAAAGTTTCATTCACCCTGCTTGAGAAGTGGGATGTTTTATTAATTTTTTAATTGTAAAGAGTAAAAAATAAGATTTAAGGAATATGCTAACATAAATTTTAAATTATTTCATCTAAAAATTAGAGCTTAGTTTATTTAGTCTCCTTGAGGTAGTGGGCAGACCACTGTGGCCTTGATTTGTAAAGGATTTAAACTAACTGATGTATAGGTAAGTGAGGATCTTTGCATGCTTTAGTTTTCATCATGTGTTCAAATTATAAGCCAGTTTATAGCAAAGCTGCACAGAATATTGACATTTCACCACTTTAGTAGTTTGTAACTCAATGAGTAAAAGTCTTGAGTTGCTTAAACTTTTTTCTGGTAGTTGCAGAAGATGTAGTTTTGTTACAAGTTCTATAAGGGCAACTGATTGTTTTGTGTCTTTGTGTAACTTGAAGGATTTTCAAGTGTTGCATTTATTAATGAGTATGTTCTATTTAAATATTAATTACAATCCAAGAAGTAATCTTCAGGTGCAGAATTGCACAGGCTTGGAAAACCTTCAGTAATTTGGATCTCTTACGCATCCAACTTCTATATTGGATTATGCAATTGAGATGAGTGTCTACGTCAATGAACATCCAATTATGGGATCATAAGAAGGATATACATCTGAGAGTATCAGGTCAAATGACCAGCTTAAAGACAAAGCATTAAAGTGCTAACCTTCAGCTGGAGAATTTGTTTCACTGTGCTGCGGATGTGCTGGTTACTTTCTGTACTTTGCACTCTAGCATGCCCTTACTGCATCTGCCTAAAAAAGAGGTGCTGGGAAAGGATAGTATGAGGTAGATGAGAAAATATCACCTATAAATTGCTTACTGTTGATTGTAAATGCAATTAGAGGTATTTTTAATGGAAAAGCATAAGTGGCTGAAGCTTAAAAAATGTTTGAATACTATTAAAAGTGCCTTGTCTTACCCACTCAGCTCAGCATATAGAGTGTGAGGACATGAACTGACAAGAGTGATTATGTTAATTGTAATCAGCCTAATGCTTTTCATTAAAACTTAATTACCATTTAATCATGCATAAAAGGACAAAAAATGGAGTTCACTGTACAAGACTGACCTTTACTCTGGGGGTTAAATACATTTAAACTATGTATTACAAGCCAAGGATATCAACCAACTGTCTCAGATCACCATACAAGAAGTGAACACAAGAAGGGGATAAGTAAATTTGGTGTTTGCCTTCTTTATTGCACAGAAACAAAGTTAGTGGCAGCAAAAACTTCCTACCTAAGTTAGCCATAAAAAAGAAGTTTTCTAACCTAGTGTAATTCTGTCCTACCTGTCTATGCTAAATGGGATAAATTTCCCTGTGAAGTTGCCGCCTTCTATTTATCAGCTATAGGTCTAGTTATGCTAACATACACTAAATCTCAAACTTCTGGACTTCTAGGGGCAGGTGAAATGAATCCTACCTGTCTTTTCACAGGTGTCTACTTCCCTTTGAGATGCCATAAAGTACCCTGGGTAGTCTCCATCTGCTGCTCCAGAAGGTCACACCCCGTTAAGTCCTTGGTCATATCTTCCAGTCCTGTGCAGACACCTTGGATATTGTAAGGCACCCCGAATGAGAGTAGCCACCTATGCTGAAGCAGATCACTCTTGGCCTGCATGTTTAATCTTCAGCTACTCTAGACTGCTGAAAGCACTTGGATCCCATGCTAATGGATGGTCCATTGCTTTTATTGACCTGAAACTGATTTTGCTGAGAACTTGTTTATATCTAACCGTATAATTTGTTTAGTTGATATTAACAATACCAATAGAAGTGGCAGATAATAGGAACAGTGCTGGCAGGTGCTAGTCATATTATCATTCCTACAGACTCAGTTAGACTTATTTTAACAATACCTAATAGTAGTTCTACGCTTACAGTCTAGTCTTTTTTCTTGAACTAAATTCTCAGTTGTTGTAACTTAAGAGGGCTGTGTCCTTTTCTTAAACTAAATGATGCATTCATAGTTCCTCAGCTGATTTCATAGATTTTTCTCCTCAAGGCTGTAATACATTGAAGGATTATTTGCACTCTTCTTATAGTGGCAAAAACATTTTTGAAAATGTCTGGCTTTTTTAGAGCCAGACCCATCTATGGTGGTTTCCCATGCTTACCTCTGGTTCTATATGGCACTATAATTTCTCTTAGTCATAGTATTCTCTAAGCGTATACATTAATTATCAATATACCTATCCCTGTTTTCACGTGAACAGAAAGGTTATCTTTTTTTTTTGCTAATAGAGAACAAATGGCAAAAAGTTAATAAAGTAATAAAGAGTTTTTTTTCTCAACTTCTTTGTAGTATTTCTATCTTATTAGAAGAACTTCAGGCACTGATTTTATTAAAAGCAAAGATACAAAGTGAAGGCATTTGTGTAGATGGTTTAGTCCAATTTTGGTTTGTCTGTTGTTTGCCTGCTCTCCCAATAATTATAAAATTTGCTCTTGAAGTAAATGCAGAGATAAGCAATGGAGAGTAAAGATGCCTGACTAAATTTTTACCTTAACAACACAAGCTATCAATTATGATAATAAAAATGAACAACTTATACCAACCAGTTAATTAGAAAAATTATTTGGAAATTATTGTGTCTGATGTTGACACATCTGTTGATATCTCACTTCCTCTGACAAGAGCTTAAGCATCAGCAGTTCTGTGTTTGACCGTTCCTAATGATACTGGGCTTAATCTGACAAATCTGTTTAAGCAATGATGCCTGCTTCAGTCCAGTTGTAATTGCATTTGGTCATTTGTTTGTCTACAGCAATTCTTACAGTAAGTGTCACCTATCTTGAACTCTTACTGTTGTCTTGTAAATTGTTCTTTTATTGCTGAGATATCTTTTAATCACTTGCCTAGTGGGCTGAGCTACTACATTTAAGTAGTATAAGCATTTCCATGACAGAATCTTCATTGCTAGAATTCATCATGAAATTGTTCCAGCTTGATTCACAATTAAATTACCAAGAAAAGGGGGTTAATGCAAAAATATATTTTAAAAGAAATTTACTCATGTATAATCACATATCTGCCTTACTAACTAAATTTTGAATTCAAAGAAAATGAAATCCATTAAGACATCCCTTGTTAAAATAAACAAAAGGACACAAGATACAAGAAATCAAGATTCCCTTTTAAAGTCTATTACCTAATCATTTCACAGTTCAGTCTCTTCCCTTGCTTTCTGTGGTGCTATAAATGTTGCATTGCATGCTCATGATAACACGGTTTCATGAAACTGTGTTATAGCATTCCTATCCATCATGTAACCTATGGCCTGGGCAAGGCATCCTCAGCCTCACAGGGGATAGCAGTTCTTAATTTTGTTCCTGTGGAACTAAGCAGAAATCAAGCTTGTAGGTTACTTTGATGGTTGTCTCTAAACTTGTGAACTTTTGTACTTCAAACTTAATGAAAGAGGCTACATTAACATTTCAGTTTCTTTTTTCTTTACATTCTTGGACAATACAAGATATTTAAATATGTGGTTGATGCTAATGTGTGCAGTTTTTAGTCTGTACATTTACGTATATTGCATGAGATGATACTTTTTAGAGAGCAAACACTATTCTTTCACATTTGGAGATGTTTGTTAGTCTGAAATCACTGCAAATCCTATGTACAATGTCTCAGCTTTGATATGTCAAAATCCTTCTTAAAACTACTTTGCAAGCATAATGCACTAAACAGGGAAAGCACGTGCATTGCCTGCAATTTACAAGCCCAGCTCCTGAAAAGTCTTTGTTATTTTTATAATCATGTGGAGCAGAAAAAGTAGTCTCTCCAGCATGATACTACAACAAATGGCTTACATGATTGTTTACCATAGACATAGTGAAATCGATATTGATGAAGGTGATGGATTTTTTTCTTGAGCTACAATAGATTACAGGCTAAACAAACTGATAAAAAAAGAAGTGTCCTTCAGGTGAAAGATAAATTAGGCACAAATCTAACATATTGCTCACAAGGCTACAGACACAAATATGCAGCGTGTCACATTCTCAAAAACAGTCTCCTATTGATTTTCAGTGAAGTTTTAAATTAACTTTGAAAACGTAATTTGGGGGCCAAATCCAAAATAAGATCTAAAATGGGATTCTGGAAGATTATTAATTTAAAAACACTGAGGCTCAACACAGTGGCTGCCAACACATGGAGGTCTGAAAGCTCCCTACCAATCTGTGGTTTTTCCAGCTGCACCTTCTTCTGGCACCTACCTCTAGGTCCAGCTTTTGTGTACACAGAAGTCTGTTCCACTCTGAGCAGATGAGACAGTAGGAGATGGGAAACCTGTACAGAGTGTTACTCTATAACCTACTGAGTATCATGTAGCTTGCTGCTTAGAACACGTGCAAGAACTGAGAAGCAATGATTTAGTTCTTTTACAGCTTAAAAGAATTAAAATCCCTTCTCCTGGCTCTGCTATTTTAGGCACCTAAATTTTCTGAGTAATTTCTAAAAAGTCTGTGGAATTTGTTTTGATTTAGTATCCTTGAGTCTAAAATGTAGTTATTGCTTACCCTGCCTTACAGCATATATGTTTTAATTGTGTTCAGTGTCAAGTTTCTGAATTCCTTAGATTTTTCTGAAAATTAGATATAGCAATGTTGCATTATAGCATGAACATGGCCTTTCTCATAAATATGTAAGCCAGGTATTAATTGCCTGTCTATATATTAGTGTAGGGGCTGAGAAGAAAAGAGCCTTATAAAAGAGCAATGACAGAAGAACTGGTGATTTTTAATATCTGGATTACTTACCAATGTATATAACCTCTATACTCTTTAGGTGTTTGTACAGTACCAAATGAAGCAATAGTAGACTTGTAATTTTCATGCAGCTACAGAACCTCTTGGGAATCTTGAGAAGTAAAACAACTCGGAAAGGAGACAAGTTGAAAAGTTGACAGTCTGTCTAAATGTTCACTTTACTAGATGACACATCAGTGCTTAGATGTCTGGTGTTTTGTTTAATTAGGATCAAGTGTATTTGGCATGATAAAAAGGATGTTAGTTTCAAATACACAAAATAACTTCTGAGTCCGCAAGAACAAAAGTTTAAAGAACATTTTGGTGCTTATTAAACATCTGTCATTGTTTTTAAAATTTAGAAATCTCTATATAAGAAATGGAGATTAACAGTGAAATGAATATTAAAAGACATCAGTCCCTCGTAATTGGTGCATACTTGACATGGTCAAAATGGGAAAAATGTTGTTTGCTGAGATATTATATTACATAACCTTTTAAGGAGAAAAAGAAGATATTCAGAGATTTGTTAAAAAAAGATACTAATTAATGACAGAGGTGGGCTTATGCTCATATACTTGAAAGAGTTATGATTCTTTAATAGATATGTACTATAGTGAACCAGTTTTTAGAGCTGTTGTTGTCTGTCAAATAAGAAATAACTTCTCTGAGGTCATGACCATGCTTTCCTTCCCCTGTGGCCAAGTATACATTTAGTAAACTGCACTAATATGGGATGTCAGGTAAATTGTCAGAGTGGTGCCTGGGGAGTGCTTGCACAGTACTCATTAGCAGTGACAACCATTACTTTAATTCTTGGATTGATGCTTTTAAATTCTAGTGGAAAAAAGTCCACCACTGTTAAAAAACCTGCCATGTCTTTTACTTCATTTAGATATGGTAACCATCCCAAGGTACCAGATACACTATCTGGGAATGGAAACAAGGTAAAAAAATTATGAATAACAAAATGTTAAACAAGGCTTCTGTGTTTGTAGTGTGTTAGTTATCATAACCCATGAATTTTTATAAAGGGATGTTTTACAATTTCTGTGATTTATCTAAGTGACCACCTATTTACTAGAACATTCATAAAACCATTTTACCAATCTAAAATGTTTGTTTCTTATTTTGCTCATTACTTTTTCAACCTTTCTTTCTCCTGCAAATTTACAACACAGAAAAAAAAAAGAGCTTCCAGTTGTACAACTTGGTAACAGGTTCAATTTTGCAAATGTTTAAGTGGTCCTGCTGTTTCTTGTAATGGTATACTCTCTTGGTGTGGACAAAGGAGTAGATGCAGTTAATACAGAAAATGGATTACCTGCACATTATGGTCACAAAGGTTGCGTAGTGATGGTAGTGGTGGAGCTCTTTCATCTTATGAAAGCCTCTGGGTTGTACCATTTAAAATGAGCTAACAAAATCATTTTAATGAAATATTAATATTTCCTGGGATTGAAAGAGAAAAAATGAACAGCTCCCCCCAAAAAATAGAGCAGGGCAGGTGGACTCTTATCACTAACACATAGGGGGTATGGGAGACACTGTGCCCTTCTATTTAAAAAAATAGAAAGTGATTATCGAACATGAAGAAATAATATTTGATGTTCTTGGTCTTTTTTTGCCTGTAATTTGTAATGCTATCCTAAAACCTGAGTACTTAAAGTGCTACATACTGCTCAAAATACAGAAAGATATAGTTGCTGCTGTTGGACAATGGCACAGCCAAATACGTTAAGTAATAAGGACTTGCTTGTAGATACACATACCCCAATATCATTAATAGTGATTGTAACACTGGCTTTGTGACTTCTCATTTTGGCTTTTGCTCACAATTGTGGTAAGTTCTTTGAAAAAGACATGTTTGGGTGGAGCAACCTGGAGTGCAATTCAGTGATTCAGGAACAGTAGGCTCCAGAGACGGGATCTTCTTTCCTTGGGAAGACTGCAATGTTTACTGCAACTTAGGATGTTGAATACCTGAAGCCAGCAGAAGAGACCTGACATCTTTCACAATCCACAGTGGATGTAGATTTGTGTATCCACTTTCTGGATGATTACTTGTTTTAAGTCATACCATACTGATTGTTCTGCCTTCTTACATTAACTGATGAGTAAATAATATTACCTCCGGTTTGAATGTTTTTGTAAAAATATTGTGCTTTTAATTATGGATGTTTAGTATCTACATCTTAAAGCTTTTATTTCATCTTTCCCTTACAGCTTCTATTGCATCAACCTGTAACGATCCCGGGACACCACAGAATGGCACTAGATACGGAGACAGCAGAGAGCCTGGAGACACTACGACCTTTCAATGTGACCCTGGCTATCAACTTCAAGGACAGGCTAAAATTACATGTGTGCAGCTGAATAACCGGTTCTTCTGGCAACCTGATCCTCCTACATGCATAGGTAATAAGATGAGATATTAGTCTCTGTTTAAGATTAATACAAATCAGATTTCTTGTTCAACTAGTGGGCGATGATGCTCATGTTGGAGTGATGTTCTTTGCAGAACCCAGTTATTTTGTACTTATGGTTGCTGACAGCCTCATTCTCAAGATTAACACTATTTTTGGATGTCATTTTCTCACTCTATTCTATTCTTTAAACTTCATACAAGTTTAAAATTGACAAAGTCTGATAGAAATAATTAAATGGAAGAGGTGATTTAGGTAAAAAAAATTCTCATTGAAATGGTCTCGTTAGAATGGTCTTCTATGCAATAATTTAGTTACATAAACTAGAGTCCATTATTTATTCTGAAAATTTCCTGAATTCTCTTCTAGATTAAGTACCTATCCTGAGCAATCCCTAGAAAGCTAAAGATATTTTTTTTTGAAGCAGGATGCTTGTTAGGAAAGGTAGATGCGGAGAAGGAGGTCCAAGTCATAATGATGTTGAAAGAAATTAGATATATTTCCATAACACCAGGAAGGGGGTGGGAGATCTTCTTTCTTTAAAATAAGTTTTATTTCTTGGTTCTGTAGTCCTATATGGCATAAAGATTCCTCTGAGGTTCTGGTCAGAAGACTAATAATTACAGGCTTAGAAGTCTTGTTGAAATGTATTTTAAGGTCATCAGTGTAGCTCTTCTAAGATTAGAGTTAATCAAAATATGTGAAAAATTGTCTGCTAGGCATAGTAATTTTTTAAATCTGTATGATTTTCTTGCCCATTCATTCATAATTAAAGACTTATTTTAACGATCCCCAAACCAGATACAATATGTTTTAATAGCACTGCAATAAGCATAATACTTTTTCTTTCTACAAGCCATTTCGGAGATGGTCTTTCCAAAACAGCAAATCCCCAAACTGCAGTCCTTCTGTTTCTCTAAAGTGTTTACTTATATCTCAAAAATACTGTGAGGGATTCAGGATAATGCAGGACGATGTTTGTAACTCCAGATCATCTTACAGAATTGGAGCAGCATGTAATCTGAATATTGTTTTCTGGGTACCTTGTGTGCAATGTATAAATAACAGTATGAAAATGTTTACTAAACATACTGGGATTATTCACAAATTAAAGTTATTAAAATAAAAGACATTTGGTGCCTAAAGGTCTAGAAGAGTCATACTCTTTCTGTAAATACCAATTATAATCAGTCCATATTTCTTTACAGTCTAGTAAAAAAAAAAAAAAAAAAAAAAAAACCAGAAGAAAGAAGGCTATCAAGAGCAAAAGAAAGAGAGAGTACCTTTGAGCAAAAAGTATATACATATTGTTATTTCTCCATATACTCAAGCTACCTTTGAAGGGGAAAGAAGATTAAAGTGACCTTTACGGTAGACATGACAATATCAAAAAACTTAAGCGTTCTTTAAAGCCATTCTATAATTTTAAAAATTACTATAAAGTCCTTATTTTATTATGCTGACTTATAAATGAAAAATAATTTACATTTAATAACTGTAATACTCAGTACTCTGAACATTGTGCGACTTCCGTTCCTGATTGTTTATTTTTTTCTGCTCTATTTGTACTTTATAACTTTGATAATGGTTATCTCAGGCTAAATCATCAGCACATATAAGGAACATGTGAATCATTTCCTGGAACTTTTATTTGTGAATAAAACAAACAAATGAAAAGATTGAAGGAAAAAGACCACAACCCCCCCCCTCCCCGCCCTGGATCAAAAATAGTGGCTAAAATGCCAAAAACTACAGACACAAAACCACCCAGATACATAAATATACTAAATGTTTAAATAAATAAACAAATAAATAAAAAGAAAAGAAAAAATAGTTTCTTTTAAAAAATACCACAAGGGGAATGACTTCATTAATGTTTTCATTTGGATTAGGAGCATAGATTAAAAGCAAATTTTCTTGCTCATGTTTTCGTTCATGGTTTTGAATTTTCTTGGAGCTTTTGAATGAAACTAAACTGCAAGATATGTTCTATGACTACATCTGATATACTCCAACCAGTAGGGAGCGTTCAGCCCATTTGCCTTAAAAAATCCTTCTTTAAAATGTTTAACTCAGATTCCAAATCCTTAGTACTAACTGTTTTGCAGTGCAGATGTGTTCCTATCAGTCTGCATGACTTGGTGCAGCCCATGTTGACTACTGCACTTTTTAGTTAGACTTCTATGTGATTATCATCTTTGGAAGTGGAATTCCTTATCCGTTAAAAGTAACATTCACTTTATGGTAACTAAATTAATATATTGGATTTTTTTGGGGGTAATCATAGAATTATAAAAACATAGAATGGTTTAGGTTGGAAGAGACCTTGAAGATCATCTAGTTCCAACCGTCCTGCCATGGACAGGGACACCTTTCACTAGACCAGGTTGCTCAAAGCTTCATCCAGCCTGGCCGTAAACACGTCCAGGGATGGAGCTTCCACAACTTCTCTGGGCAACCTGTTTCAGTGCCTCACCACTCTCATAGTAAAGAATTTCTTCTTTATATCTAATCTAAATCTACACTCTTCCAGTTTGAAGCCTTTACCCCTCGTCCTATCACTACATGCCTTTGTAAAAAGTCCCTATCCAGCTTTTCTGTAGTCCCCCTTTAGTTACTGGAAGGCTGCAATAAGGTCTCCCTGGAGTCTTCTCTTCTCCAGGCTGAACAACCCCAACTCCCTCAGCCTGTCCTCATAGGAGACGTGCTCCAGCCCTTTGATCATCTTTGTGGCCCTTCTCTGGACTTGCTCCAATAGGTCCATGTCCTTCTTATGCTGGGGGCTCCAGAGCTGAACACAATATTCCAGGTGGGGTCTCACAAGAGCAGAGTAGAGGGGGAGAATCACCTCTGTAGTAAAAGTAGTATCTTTACTGACTGAAACAAACTTTTTTTTGTTACATCTATGATCTAAAGAAACTGCATTCTGAATCCTGCTATTGAACTTTCCCAGTTCTTAAAGTACTTCTAGTACATAAGAATACTTCAGCTTGATAGAGAGTAAGTAACAGCAAGTTAAATAGGACTTGCTTCCTACTTACTCTCTATCGAGTTGGACTTCCTATTTAACTTCAGATTTTTATTCCTTTAGAGAGAGCTTTTTTCGTTATTCTTTTGAATATGAACAGAGCTCACATTTTTAAAGGAAAATATAAAAATGTTTGCTAGCTGGAAATGGGAAAGCTCTGTTGTGTGTTTTTTTTTTTTTATTGTTTTTACTCCTATTTAACCGCTAATATATGCTTGTGAGTTTAAGATGTGACCATATTCCTATTTCTTTTTTAATTGTGACAGCTGCATGTGGAGGAAACCTGACAGGCCCAGCAGGAGTTATTTTATCACCTAACTATCCACAGCCTTATCCTCCTGGGAAAGAATGTGACTGGAGAATAAAAGTAAACCCTGACTTTGTCATTGCCTTGATATTCAAAAGGTACCATTTCTAGATGAATGCCTCTGTTTAACAGGATTTTAAATGTCACATCTAAAAATGGCATCATTTATCACTTCTTAAAGCTTCTAATTATATTCTCTGGCTAAGTCCTGGAGCATACATCTAATATGTGCTTTATCATTGCTTCCAAATAATATAAAAGAAAATAATTTAGTTATATGGCACTTTTGATATCGAATATATTCCTGAGCCACAAAACTTTCTGTGGCCTATGAAATAAAAATCCTTGAAAAGCAATGCCAATTTGTAGAAATGGTTGATTTACATTGTTGTATGTATAGTAGAGACTTGAACTGTAGTGGAAACTCTGTACCTCAGTTCTTAAAGGTTTTTACAAATACAGGCTAAATACGCTTTGCTTGGAGTGCATAGATCAGAACAAAAAAAAATTATCTACTTAGTCAAGAGATAAAAGATGTCTAGATAATGTTGTCTCATAATTTTACAAAAATTTTATTAACTCAACATTCCATCATCAACCTATATTTATTGCATAGATTTTTAACACAAATTGAAATTCACGGATATAGTCATATTCATGTGTTCAATTTACCATTTCTATTTGAAACAGGCCTATATACTCATCTTGGCTGCTATATCTATGGATGCGAATACAATTTTTTTTCTTTTATTGATTCTCTGTCTTAAGTGTGATTTTTAAGCTAAGGATGGTAACATTGCTGTTGACTTCATGGAATGATGATCAATTCTGATTCTTTTAGGAACAGATGATGACATGTTCAGAATTTTGTTGTGTAATATTTGCACTCACCAAAACAAAACAAAAAAACTAGTTTATTTTGTTGACTCACTACAATGAGTTTTCTAATAAAATATTGATACACAAGAAATTAAAGAATCAAAGCCTAAGGTACTTGACACTATATAATCAAGAATATGATAATTCTGTTCTTCAGGTAATTGATCAAATAGCATTAAGAGATTAGAATAGTTTTCCACTAATTACACTCTTGAAAATGTCACATGGTAGGTATGTTAAGCAGCATATTTCTGTGGACTGCCTAAATAATGAGCTCGAATGCTCCATTTCAAGTAAGATGAAAGAAACTTTTAGTTACTCAGTATTCAGGTTTGTTTGTGAATTCTATTTTAAGGAATACAAATATAAGCAAAATAATGGGATTTGAAGTTTATGATATATTTGCATTACATTTTATAAATAATCTCAGTCCAGTAATACAGACTGGACTGTCTAAGTGTTTTCTAAAGTTGATATTCTGTGCTATAAGTTCTTAAATTCTCCAGACAGAAACCTTCCTTTGAAAGTTGAAAGAAAAGGTTATGCCATAGCTTCCCAAGTTTTTGATACTACCTGTTACAAAACTGTCTGATTGTGGGGTTGTTAATCTTGTAAATATTTGTATATCTTGTAAATATTTTTAGAAAACTGGAAAAAAAAAAGGAAAATTGGAATACATATTAAGAAGGACGGAAAAACCTCCACTATTATCTCTATACGTATGGTGTCAAACAGTCAAAATGGAAAACTTTCACTACTTTTCCTTTTTAATAAATACTGTATTTTTAGTATAAATGGATCATAAGAGTAACATGGATTCATATTTAATGAAAAAGTGTGCAAATACATGCTGGTGACTTTGTAATGGAGAAGTAAATAGAGATAGTTTTACAAATATTTAATGTTAGAATACGAATAACTTATTGCACTGTCACAAACACAGTCTGATTTATACAAAATGTCAGTGCTGAAATAACTCCATCTCTGCAGTCCTTTCAATAACTTTCTTGATTTTTGGAATAGAATAGAATAGAATAATAGAATATTGTCAGTTGGACGGGACCTACAACGATCATCTAGTCCAACTGCCTGACCACTTCAGTGCGTACCAAAAGCTAAAGCATGTTGTTAAGGGCATGGTCCAAATGCCCCTTAAACACTGACAGGCTTGGGGCATTGATCATCTTTGTAGAAAGCCTGTTCCAGTGTCTGACCACCCTCTCAGTAAAGAAATGCTTCCTAATGTCCAGTCTAAACCTCCCCTGGCATGGCTTTGAACTATTCCCAAGTGTAATATCACTGAATACCAGGGAGAGGAGATCGGCACCTCCCTCTCCACTTCCCCTCCTCAGGAAACTATAGGGAGCAATGAGGTCGCCCCTCAACCTCCTTTTCTCCAAACGAGACAAGCTCAAAGTCTTTAGCCATTCCTCATAGGACATTCCTTCCAATCCTTTCACCAGCTTTATTGCCCTCCTCTGGATGCTTTCAAGCACTTTCACATCCTTCTTAAATTGTGGGGCCCAGAACTGCACACAGTACTCATGGTGAGGCCGCACCAACACTGAATACAGGAGGATAATCACCTCCTTTGACTGGCTGGTTATACCATGTTTGATGCACCCCAGAATGTGTTTTGCCGTCTTGGCTGCCAGAGCACACTGCTGACTCATATTGAGTCTGCTGTCGACCAGCACCCCCAGATCCCTTTCTGCAGGGCTGCTCTCCAACCACTCCTCTCCCAATTTATAGTTGTTCCCAGCATTACTCAGTCCCAGCTGAATAACCCAGCATTTGTTCTTGTTAAATTTCACCCCATTAATCATAGCCCAGTGCTCCAATCTCTCAAGTTCCCTCTGCAAGGCCTCCTGGCCCTCAAGAAAGCCAACAGCACCTCCCAGTTTGGTATCATCAGCAAATTTGCTAATGGTGCATTCAACTCCTGCACCCAGATCATGGATAAATATATTGAACAGAACTGGCCCTGGAACTGAACCCTGAGTAACATCGCTGGTGACAAGCTGCTAGCCAGATGTAGCCCCATTCACTACACCTCTTTGAGGTCTGCTGTTCAGCCAGTTCTTCACCCAGCACACTATGAACCCACTCATCCCACAGCTGGATGACTTTTCCAGAAGGATGCTGTGAAGGGCAGTATCAAAAGCCTTACTAAAATCCAGAAAATCTACATCTACATCTACCACCTTCCCTTAATCCACTGGATGGGTGACCTTGTCATAGAAGGATATCAAATCAGTTAAACAGGACTTTGCTTTTGTGAACCCATGTTGACTGTGTCTGATGATTGCATTATTCTTTAAATGTCTTTCAATAGTACCCAGTATAATGTTTCCATAATTATTCCAGGAACTGAGTTTAGACTAACAGGTCTGTAGTTCCCTGACTTCCCTCATGCCCTTTTGTTGATTGAAATAATATTGGCTAGCGTCCAAACAGCAGGGACCTTCCCAGAGCCTCAAGACCTTTGGCAGGTGGTCAAGAGGGGTAGTGTTTCTTTGACATCTACAAAATGTACTTGCCTAACTTACCATTTTCTGTTCATTTTGTCTAAAATTTTTCATTCTTAGGCAGTATGCTACAGCTAAGACCTGCACTATTCTCACGGAATTGGCTTTGAGAAGGCAGCAGTGTCTGCATAGGATGAGAATGTGGGCTGAGAATAGAGAAATGCAACATATTTTGTCAAATGTTTGCTGGCTACAGAAAGATTGAAACTCATTGCCCTGCACTATTTGCTTTTCCTTGGTTTTGGTCTGCAGACCGTTACTTCTTTTAACGCTTCTAACTCTCAACTAAAAACTCTCTCCTAGTAGAAGTTTCAAAACACTTTTCTGGCTTCTGTTACCACTTGAAAATAGGGCATAAAATATTCATTATATGAAGCCATTTCCACTTGACATTACTTAGACAATTTTTTTCTGCTGATTCCTTCACTTAAGTTATTGTTCCTTTTTGTCTTACGCGATTTGGAAAAGTTTATGTCTAACAGTACTAACTGATGTAATAGAAAGAAACATAGCTGACCACCACACTTGCAAAAAAGTCAAATATTTATTTGTTTTGTTTTACAAACATAATCAGAAAGAAAAAAAAGCCACTCACTTGACTGAGTCCTTGCCTGCTTTTTTAAATGTAGTTTTACTTTACCTATATTTTCTTCAGCGTTCCTAGTATATCCTTTTATCTAGCTCTGTATAAATTTCTCATATAAAGGCCTGTGTTTTTATCTTTATTTTGTCTCAGAAGTCATCTGAATTAAATTCCTCTGAAAGACATTTCATTCATATTATCTTCATAATTGCTTTGCATAAACATATAAATGTAATCAAATATGGCATAGTGTTGATGGTTTAGTATGAATAATAATTCACTTTAATTTATCATATTCCTCTGATATAATTTGGGAACGAACAAAGGCAAGTTCCAGGATGGTGGTCTGTCCATTTGAAAGCATCTTGTTTCTAAAATGGTGAATTTATGTTTGTAATAGGTGAATTTAATATCACCCAGTTTAGCCAACTAAAAGCTGGACTTTTAATTTAAGCTAGTTGTTGGGATCATTCCTGTGGTCACTAGTAAGAGACAGCCTTTCTGTAGCAGGTGGTTCATTCCATCTTGAGAAAGGTGCTTAAGATAGGTGGGAGGATATGCTTCTTTTTCATTGACTGTAGAAAGAGCCTGCATGATGGCCTGGTAGTAGATCATTTGGAAAGCTGAAGGTGTTCAAATCAATGGTAAACAGAACTCCATTGACAGTTAGTAAATTTTCACTGTGAATCGTATTTAAAAAGACTTTTATTTCTGGAGAAGAAAATGTGTTAGGCAGAAGACTGGCAGCCACAGTCACGGTAGCGTTTAACTCATGAAAAACAAATGAAGACTTAATTTTCTTTTTCCTTTATTTTCAGTTTCAATATGGAACCCAGTTATGATTTTCTACATATTTATGAAGGGGAAGATTCCAACAGTCCTCTAATTGGCAGTTTTCAAGGCTCACAGGCTCCTGAAAGAATAGAAAGCAGTGGTAACAGTCTGTTTCTGGCTTTTCGCAGTGATGCTTCTGTTGGAATGTCAGGATTTGCCATTGACTATAAAGGTACTGTTCTTACCATAATCTACAGAAACATAAAGGGAAAGAAATGTTATTTAGTATTTATTGAGACTCAAATCTGTTTAATTCTAGATGCACTCATACTGAACTGCCAAATACATTTTTGCATTAATGTAGGTTTTAAATGCTATTTTCTGTAAATGTGTGGAGGAACACAGAAATCCTCTTTCATGAAATCTCTTTCACATTACTTGTGCACATTTTCATCTTCCAGAAAAAAAGTAGGGATAGAAGAGGTACATCAAAAGTAGCATTGGGAAAAGAGTTGTAGAATAATGGAATTGTCTTACCCAATTAGAATACATGACTGCTGATGCTTCCTTGCTGATATATACCAGTATATTTTCCTTTCCACTTTCTTGTTGAAACTACATATACACTTTTCAATAACTACTGCAGGACAATATTTGCATTTTTTTGTGGGTAGCTATTACTAGCCAGAGATGGGTTATGCTGACTGTTTATTAAAGACACACACTCACTTTAAGTGCTGGTTTCTTTTCTGGTCGCAGATGCTCTCTCTTAATTGATTGTCATCTCTGCTGAGATTTATCAAGCTATTTTTCACCAGCAGAGGTGATGCCTCAGCTTCTTATTCTTGACAATGGAAGTAAACCACATTAATGTCAAAAATGAAGTAACAAAAATATCTAAAGAATGTAGAAATAACATATTAATGAAAGAGAAGGAGGTTAAAATGAACTATTAAATAATTTTTATATTTAGTCTTCATCTTTCATCCAGTATCATGCATTATTCTCCATGTTGGAAAGGCTTTTTAACCCAAAGTGATTGTCATGTTGCAATAGATGAAATCTCAGTCTGTTCCTATCTAAACTTGGAACAAAATATAAATAAAATGGGAAAACAATTTGTTCCAGAAAGCCTTGTTGGCCTGCAAGGAAAGAAAATGACAAGTTGAACAGAAGGAGATAAAGAGATAAAGTTGCCCATTGAAAATGTGCATACACATTTTTGCTCTGTGTGTATTTTCCGCTCTCAGCATAATCTGATATGTGTGCCTCTGTGCAAACAGCAGTTAAATGAAATAAGAAAACAAAAATATAACATCTAAGAGCAGAACAGTATATTTTAAAGAATTATATTCAATGGGAAGTACGTCTGTGCCTAATAATTCAGCATACACAGAGAATTACACAGAATGGTCAGGGTTGGAAGGGACCTCTGGAGATCATCTAGTCCAACACCCCTGCCACAGCAGGGTCACCTACAGCACGTTGCACAGGACGGTGTCCAGGTGGGTTTGGAATGTCTCCAGTGTGGGAGACTCCACAACCTCTCAGGGCAGCCTGTGCCAGTGCTCTGCCACCCTCAAAGGAAAGAAATTCCTCCTCATGTTAAGATGGAACTTCCTATGTTCAAGTTTGTGCCCGTTACCTCTAGTCCTATCACTGGGCACCACTGAAAAAAGACTCTTCTCATCTACCTGGCACCCTCCCCTTAAGTATTTATAAGTATTGATAAGATCCCCCCTCAGTCTTCTTTTTTCTAGACTAAAAAGACCCAAGTCCCTGAGCCTTTCCTCATAAGAAAGATGTCCCAATCCCCTAATCATCTTAGTAGCCCTTTGCTGGACCCTCTCCAGCAGTTCCCTGTCCTTCTTGAACCGGGGAGCCTAGAACTGGACACAGTACTCCAGATGCGGCCTCACCAGGGCAGAGTAGAGGGGGAGGATGACCTCCCTCGACCTGCTGGCCACACTCTTCTTGATACACCCCAGGATGCCATTGGCCTTCTTGGCCACCAGGGCACATTGCTGGCTCATGGTCATCCTGTTGTCCACCAGGACTCCCAGGTCCCTTTCCGCAGAGCTGCTCTCCAGGAGGTCAGCCCCCAACCTGTACTGATGCATGGGGTTATTTCTCCCCAGATGCAGTACCCTACACTTGCCCTTGTTGAATTTCATAAGGTTTTTCTCTGCCCAACTCTCCAGCCTGTCCAGGTCACGCTGTATGGCGGCACAGCCTTCTGGTGTGTCAGCCACCCCTCTCAGTTTTGTGTCATCAGCAAACTTGCTGATGGTACACTCTATCCCTTCAATATATGTTTATTAAGTACATTATTTAATATTTTATATAAAATTTATTACTTTAGATTTCTGATTATGGGTATCCACTTTTGCTTTCTTATAATATTCTTTAAGTATTTCGTTAAAATACATGCTTTATTAACATTTAATAAAGGAAGGAGGCATGCTGTAAACTTTGACTATGAATTTGACTCTGGAATTTTCAAATAAAAAATCTTTGCCTCCTGTAATGAACTTCACTTTTATTAAGCGCATCCTTCCCTTCTAAAGAGCTCACATATTTAGCAAAATACTGTTTATAGAAGTAATATTGCACAATACTTTCATAGATTTTAAAGGGACTGAGTTGTTTAATCCTTTTGTAGGAAAAAGTGTCGCATAGTTGGCAACAGCATAGTAATGCTAATATTTTGGTTTCATTTATTTAGTTATAAAGAATGTTCTATGCTTAAATCCTTCCTATTTGAAGATCATCTCAACCATATTCTTGAAACAAATTAATTTCTAATATGAATTATTTCTCCCATCCCTTTTCTTTGTATTTTAACTTGCCAAAGATGATGAATGAAATCCTAGTCTTGTTAAAATCAATGGCTATACTCATGTTGACTTAAAGATTTTGTGCCTATTAGCTCATGCCAGAAAAAAACTGTTGTGCTTATTTTGTCAGCCTTCAACCTCCAGTTATTATTAGATCTTCTTAAATATGAAGCATAAAGGAACAATACATTTTTAATGTTTAAATTTTTC
Organism: Pluvialis apricaria; assembly: GCA_017639485.1. Lineage (NCBI taxonomy): Eukaryota > Metazoa > Chordata > Aves > Charadriiformes > Charadriidae > Pluvialis > Pluvialis apricaria. Next base: position 105,413,300 of record CM030009.1, read on the forward strand.
CACAGTATGGCAGCTTTCTAACCAGAAGTTATTGAGTATTGAGCATGATACTGGGTTAAAAAAACATAGTAGTGTAAGTAAGTGGTGAATTCTAGACATGGTAGTTTTTCTTCTACACTACTAAACTTCATTGGAGTCTTTCAGCTTTTGGACAGTTCTACTAGAAAAAGGTAGGAAGAAAATGCTTTTGATTAGGTCCTCTCAGTATAGTTTCCTTGGCCAGATATACTATCTAATGCAAGCATCAATGATCTTTTGTAATAAGCATACAGAAACAGGAAAAATATTTTAATAAGCTGTTGAAAAATGTAAACTGACAAAAAAAAACACTGATAATTGTTCAATTTTGTTGTTTGTTTGTTTGGTTTTTTTAAATTGAAAATGTATATAGATTTACTTTAATTCATTTTAACAGAAAAGCCACGAGAAGCTTGTTTTGATCCTGGAAACATCATGAATGGGACAAGAATCGGAACAGACTTTAAGCTTGGTTCAACTATTACTTACCAGTGTGATTCTGGATATAAGATTATTGATCCTTCAACTATAACGTGTGTAATTGGTGCTGATGGAAAGCCAGCATGGAACAGAGCATTGCCATCTTGTAACGGTATGTACTGTTTTCTTACAACTTCCCTTGTTCCCCCAGTGAATTCAGATTTTCTCAGTCCCTGAGGCTATTGATACTATTTCTATGCATATAGCTTGTATTAAAAAATATATGAAGTTAAAAAATAAAAATTAGGATGATAAGAGTTTTGGACTATAGCTTAGTCATTAATGTATTGTTTTAACTATTTAAAATAAATTTAAATTTTGAAATCAACACATATTGTTATGTTCATAATAATGATTACAATGTAATACGTAAGTACCATGGTTTCCACTTTACATCAATTTTAGTGGAAGGATTTGTGTTCTATATGAGAATCCATATAAAATAGACTAAATACTAGTTCTGAAGTATTACTGGCCTATCCTTTTTTTCTATTTATTCTCTTTGTATATCTGTTGCCAATTTATCGTTTTTTAGACTGCAAGTAGGGGTAGTCCTTTCAACAAAATGGAGCTTCAATGTATGACTGATTTATAATAATAGGAATTTATCTGTGCTCCCACATAGTCTCAAGATGTATTATTTTCAGGTATTCCCTTCCTAGTGACAGTAATTTAGAACTGCATTTTAAAAGGATGCAACAACTTAGACTATGCATATACTATTTGAATTGTGCTCAGAGCAAGAACTGGGGACTGGAAATAGCTTAAGTTTTTGGACTATTTCCAGGCATGGTTTTGGTCCAGACCTTATAGCGCTCTAAAATTTCTTGGTCACAGTGCAGGAGAAAGCATGGGACATAGGCTGTTCCCAGTAGGCCACCCACATATGTTTCTGAAAGTGAGAATAGCGGTACTAGTACTAGTACTTACAGCTATTAGCTGTGGCCAATCATGCTGTTTTGTCTCAAGGCCAAAGATTAGGCTCTTGTACTGTTTAGTGTCCATTGTAGCCAAAGCCTAAGTCTATGTCTGTACTCCTAAAGAAAAAAGGCATATGGGAAGCTGATGCAGTGGGTTGTTGGTTATCATAACGCTCAATTGCTACTTCTCTCCATGGTTTCAGCTATGAAATCACCACTCTACTGGACTTCAGTACAAGTTTCACATTATTCTAGGCACTTTGGATTACAATCCCTTCCCTGATGCGCCCACACTAGCACATAAAATGAGTCACAGAATCATAGAATCACTGAGATTGCAAAAGACCCTTAAGATCATCGATTCTAACCATTAACCTAGCACTGTGAAGTCCACCACTAAACCAGGTCCCTCAGCACCACGTCTACCCATCTTTTAAATACCTCCAGGGATGGTGACTCAACCCCTTCTCTGGGCAGCCTGTTCCAATGTTTGACAACCATTTCAGTGAGGAAATATTTCCTAATATCCAACTTGAGGTCATTTCCTCTTGTCTTATCACTTCTAACTTGGGAAAAGAGACTGACACCCACCTCACTGCAACCTCCTTTCAGATGGTTGTAGAGAACAGCAAGGTCTCTTCTAAGCCCCTTTTCTCCAGGCTAAACAACCCCCGTTCTGTCAGCTGCTCCTCACAGGACTTGTTCTCCAGACCCTTCACCACCTTCGTTGCTCTTGTTTGGAAGTGCTGCAACACCTCAATATCTTTCTTGTAGTGAGGGACCCAGAACTGAACACAGTATTTGAGGTGCGGCCTCACCAATGCAAATATATGCCTATAAATACACACACAGGCACACACATTTTTATTTAGATATATATAAACACAGACATGCACTCATACATATTCACACATATGTATATGTCATTTAAACTCATTTTTTCAGAGGTGGGCAGAATATCCACAGAATTACGGATTTAAGGAAAGACATGGAGATTGTAGAACCACTCTGTAAAGAAAACCAGTAATTTATCAATGAAACATAGAACACAGAATAATGCAAAAGTACGCAACATTTACTTTCAAGCCTTTCAGATTACAGCAACAGGTCAATAGCTGCATGCTAAAGAGATTTACCCACAAAAAATTAAATTACTCTAGACACATTTTTAGTATTTATAATATTATTGTTATAAACCTATCATTATTATGTATACTTATACCTATTATTGTTATTGTTGTTGTTTTGTTGTTTTCATTGTTGTTATTATTATTATTCATTTTAATCACAGAATATTAAAGTATCTATTTGTGTAGATTTTAATTTAATACCTGCAAGTGTGGCTCTGAGAGCACTGACATATCTTAATTGCCCTGACAAGCTTCAGATGGGATCTCCACTTACAACCCCTGCCCAAACGCCCAGGAATTCTATTTAAACTTAGCCCTGGGTCTTCACTCCCTGCCTGAATTATGTTATACATACCTGTTTAAAGTTCTGTTTCTGACCTTGCCTCCTGGGTGATCCTCACACCTACACTGAAGTTGAAACCATCACTGAAGTTGGAAGGGACCTCTGGAGATCATCTACTCCAACCTCCTTGCTCAAGCAAGGTCACCTAGAAAAGATTGCCCAGGACTGTGTCCGGTTGGGTTTTAAATATCTCCATGGATGGAGACTCCACAACCTTGCTGGGCAACCTGTGCCAGTTTTACTACCTTCACAGTAGAAAAGTGTTTTCTTGTGTTAGGATGGAATGTGATGTGTTTTGATTTGTGATCATTTTTCTGTGAGAGTAAGCTACTAAGAAGAGTATGGATCCTCTCTCTTCTTCATTTCCTCCATCAGGTATTTATACACATTGATAAGATCACCCTGAGCCTTCTATTTCCTAGGCTAAACAGTCACAGCTCTCTCAGCGTCAATTCATATGAAAGATGAGCCAGTCTGTTGATCACCTTCGTGGTTCTTCACTGGACTCAATCCACTAAATTCACATATTTCTTGTACTGGGGAGCCCAGAACTGGACACAGCACTCCAGATATAGCCTCACCAGTGCTAAGCAGAGGGGAAGGATCACCTCCCTTGATGTTTTGGCAAATGACCTTCCCAACACTTAACTCAAGATGCCAATGGCCACTTTTACTGTAAGGGCACATTGCTGGCTCATGTTGAGCTTGTTGACCACCATCAATGAAAGAGTGGAATTCGGATGAATGTTTTTTTTCTCAGTGGTTGTTGATTCAGTAACTTTGGTTTTTAAAATATTTTAAAGAAAAATAGCAAGTGCTTTTTCCCTCCATATGGTGGATGTTTAGAGCACAGGGAGCAGCAGGATGAATTGTTTTACTTATACAGAGTTCAGAATGCAGCTTTTGCTGTGACATTGCAATAGCTTGGCTTTAATACCTTATGAAAGTACACTTCTAGAACAATTATATTTTGTATTATTTAAGAGGTTGTTGTAAAACACTGAGTAGTGTAGAAAAAGAAAAATGAGCTGTGGTTCACTATGCAAACTGATACACTTATTTTTTGGGCTGTTTGTGTCTTTGACACAAAATTAAAATTTAAATTTAAAAATCAACTTTTATTTTCCTTTTTTTTAGGAGAATAAACATGTTATTTCTTAAGAAATAATTTGCTATTAAAATAATATCTATTATTGTAACACTTTAGAAACTATGAAATAAAAAATTAGGGGAAATATTCTTTTGAATCCTCTATTTTTTACACCTAGAACAGACTGACAGAGCTCTGAAAAAAATACCTGTATTTTAACAAAATAGACATCAATATCTCATACTGACTTCGTTTTGAGGATCATCCAATAGATAATTAAAGATCTTAAATTTTGCAGGAGATTATTTTTCAACATAAATCATGTAGTACTTTATTGACAATAACTGTTTTATATTTATAAAACACAAATGCTGAAACAAGGGATAGAGTATAAATGTTAGTCATAGCTCTGAGATGTCATTTTAATTTTCTCTGCCTCAATAACTATAATTCTTACTCCAAGGTGACAATTAATGCAGAATTGAGATGCATGTGATATCTATTCAAAATAACACCGGGTGTCTAAAGAAGCAGAAATTAGTAACTGAAAGATTGGATATCTTGACACTATTAAATCTTAGTAAAAATATACTGGAATATATGTTTGCGAAAGTACTTTAGGTCTATTTATCTAGTATGGTTTATTGTGTGTTCCAATTTAAAAAACATACTCATGACTTCAGTTAAGGTATAGAGGTTTTTAAAGTATCGTTTAGATGGCTACTACACTTGTATCTCTAGTATGGAGTAAACCATGCTAGATAAATAAATATTTGTCTACTTATACTCCTTTGTGGAGTTTTCAGTAACTCTTTAATAAAGTAGACTTCATTTATGAGAAGGACAAAACTCTCAAATTGTGGAACCACAGATTACTGAAGACTGCATGAGCTCTTTGGATCACTGTAGGTCTTATTTTACTGTAGTACTGTAATGATGGCTGTGCCAAAGATCCAAAGGAAGTAGAGTGAAGAATCCTTCTTTTTGTCACAGGGCATGGTTTTAAGTAAAATTGGGACACTGATAATTTAAAGTAAAAGAATAATGATGTGAGTGGAAAGTGTAAACAAATTATTTTATATTTAAATATAGATATGAAATACAGATCCATTATATAAAACATATATATGGACATAAGTCTAAGGGTAGGAGTAGTATAGGAGGCCAGAACCAAAATACATGCAGGATCACCTTTGCTGTCACATAAAGCCCTCTTGTAATGTACAACTTAACCCAATCAAAACTGAAAATACCAAGCAAAAATGCTCATACACAATATTAGTGAAATGTTCCGAGTTTATATTTCTTTATTTATACTGATAGTTAATTTCCCCTTTTTGAACTTTAAAATAATGGATGAAAAAACATTACAAAGTTTGAAGCATGAAAAATGGAAAAGAACCTAAAATGAGTGCTGAGATCCTAAGAATCTCTGAAAATGATGCACTTAGTTCTTTAAGTCAATTACCCCAATTAAGTGAATTATTTCAACTTTATTTCTTTGTGGTGTGTTTTTTATTGTTTTTTTTCAGTAAAATTTTACAGTCAGACATGATGAAAACAAATTTCATATTTATCTAGGTAACAGTTGGCAACTGCCAGTTGGTATATTCTTAAACACTAATGGAAAGTCTCAGGCATAATGTTTTCATTATTAGTTTCACAGTCCTTAAAAAGTTATTAAAATACACCCTCTGAAAATGTAGGTTTTGCTCACTAAAACAAACATTACTTATAGTCAAAACTGAGATCTCTGTTTAGGATATGTTTGACTGCCACAGCACTGCACTGATAAATTTTACAGCCTTAATCCACAAGACAACTTTCCTTGTGTCTTTTTTAGCTTAAGCATTCGCAGGCTTTCCTTACAGAATGGATATACTACAAAGATGTAATAATAAAAATTATCAAAGATATTATCAGAAACATATTTAAAAGTAGTAAAATACATTTTAGAAGGGAACATTTTTACAACTCCATAACTTTGGAATTTGTTTTAAATTAAGCATAAGTGATATACTTTCATTCCAGTGAAATATTCATGACTTGAGAAATTCATCCTGTAATTACAAGATAGACTTTGTGGCTTAGTTTCAGGTATCCTCAAAGCAAGAGGAGAAAAAATGTAAATATTTTAAATTCACGGCATGAACTGATTCCTTGTGATATTTGAGTTTCACTTCAACCACATAATCCTATTCAGCCTACTGATAGATTAAACTTTTCATCTTCTATCATTACATTGGATTTTTGAATAATTCATGTAAGCAGCTAATAGAAGACACAGATTTGTAGTATTAATTGCTGCCTGTATAAGGGAGTTAAACTTGTAGAGATATTTCAAGTGCAATTTTAAAGCCCAGTTGCTGTCAGGGAGCAGAAAGAGCAGGTCTGATCCACAAGGGCAGATGAGCCAGGAGCACAGATGACCAAAGTGCAGGTTGTGCCATCACTCGCTGGGTGCTGTGCCATCACTCGCTGGGTACAGTCCCACAGCACATCAGCTGGGTCAGCAGAGCTGGGAGCTGGTAACAGGGTCCTTTGATAGCCCCAGACCAATCAACTTGTCCACCTGGACCCCTGGTGCTTCTCCTCAGAGCTGCTTTCCAGGCACTTGTTAAAATGTAATTGGCTATATGTAAGATTCCCAGAGAGGAATAATGTTGCTTTACTTTGTTCCTTACAGTAGAAAGTAATTGTTCAGATTATGCAATGATCTTTTCCTTGCTTAAAAACAAAAGTAATGTGACTATTCTATTTTGAATAATTTAATTTATCTATTTATTTTTAAAATAATTTCATTATTGGCTTCTTGGATAAAATAACAATGTATGACAATCTTTTACTCGTGTAAAATCTGTAGTTTTTAGTCGTGTTTGATGAAACTATTTGACTCACCCCCAAAAAAGAGCACTGGATTGCATGTAATTCATGTAATTATTATAAGACTTACATTTTCATTAAGTTTTCGATTGGAAGCCAAGCCTTTCCATTAGCTCTCAAAAGCTGAGAAGAGTGACAGCAATACTTTGTTTTCGTTGTATAGAGATGTATTTTCTCAATATCCAACAAAAGGAGATATTTTAACTTAAAAATAGCCACTCCTTATGTCTGCTATTTCTCTAAAAGCACATATCCCTTTCATCCACTCCCTGCTTTGGCTTCTCCTGAGAAATCCTTGAGACACAGATTTCCTATGATGTAGCGCTTTCACTTATAATTGGTAAATTGAGCAGTCCCTCAGTATGCCACATTTATTGCCCACACATGGAAGGAACACACCATGCATGGTTGTTCAGTTTTTTCTCATTATACGGGCAGAACTGCTACTTACATAATGCCTGACTGGTCTTGAAGGTTGGGGCTCCACTGTCCTTAAATATCCCTTCTAACTTCTGTAGCTGAAAGACTTTCTCTTACTCTTTCTGCTCTGCTATATATACATATGAATCAGAATTTTTTTTTTATGTGTATAATCTATATGCTTTTGATAATCATCTGGACAGTTACGAAAAGCATGGCAATTCAAGCATACATTCATAAAGCAGAACCCATGGCATGCTGTGCAGGGTACTGTTAGCTTGTCTGTGTATTCCTCTGAGACCCAAGACAACTGCATTGTGCTGTTTAATTATGCAGTACCTTTTTTTATTTTCTGAGCTTTTTTTTCTGGGTAGATACGTAAAGAGATAGATATAGACATATATTCAAAATGGAAAAAAAATCCCACCTAAATTCTGTTTACAGTTTCTCTCAACTGAATAATTTGTACTTCCAGTCCTATACGAATACTTGTAGTCAAGTAAAACTCTCATGTATTCTAAATTTAAAGACATTTTGATAAAAATTATATCCTGAGAAAGAACCATTAGGTATGTCACTATAAGAAAACCAAACAAAAGCAAAATCACTAAACTGTCACTTTGTAATCTTTAGATCGTCATTGTCAGACTGAACTAATACAGACTACTGTAATTAATGCAACATTTCTTTCTGTTTTGTTTCCAGCACCATGTGGAGGTCAGTATACTGGATCTGAGGGAGTAGTTTTATCACCAAGTTATCCTCATAATTACACTGCTGGACAGACTTGCCATTACTCAATAACTGTACCCAAAGAATTTGGTAAGAATTTATTCTATTGATTTATCAATCATTAATCATTGTTCTACTGTTCAAATGTCCTTCCTACGTAATAGTGACCTTAGATTTTCAATATATTGCCAATTTCTTATCAAAAATAAATGTATTCTTGACACAGAAATTGATTCTAGGGTTTTGACCTTTTACTTCTTCCTAATCAATAGACTCTAGCTAAGCCATCCGTGTCTGCTATCCAAGTATATCCTGACTACTTTCATTGATACATCATTCATCATCACAGGTTAATCATTCATTCAAGATTTCTGCAAAGTAAAATCTGTTGTCAAAAAAACAAGCATCAAGTGTTCTCTTATATTTTAACTTTTTGTTTTTCATGTTTTAGCAGGGCAAGTTGAGCAGGATCACATTTAACAAGTGCAGTGGAGGGAAAGAAAGCAATTTTACATAAAAGTGCCAGAAATGATTGTGAAGAATAACAAAACTGGTGCTTTCAATGTGTCAAAATACTTGGACAAAATCTCTAAAACTTGTGCAATTCTATGCAGAGCATGCTTTTCTGCAAAGCAGGTTTCCCTAATTCAAGTCCAGACTGAGCAATAAGATCCATTTTACTACTTACTTCGCAAAAGACTGAATGCCCAGCAACTTAGTATATTTGGTACTTTCTATATGCTGTTAAACATGTAAGGACTCAGCAGCTTTTTCACCAAGGAATTTGGAAAGGTGCTGACAGAAGCAGTTTACAGATTTACAGGTTGAGAGCTTGGGAAAAGTTTATTACACCTGTTAATAATAATTCATAATGCTGCTCTACTACTGAACTCTTGATTACTAGGCTTTATTATTATTATCTCTGAGAAAAGCTCAATGATTTTGTTCACAATTATTGTTCACAGATTTTTAGTATGAAAATTATTACTTCCATTTTCATCATGTTTTTTCAAAGTTTGTTCTTTCAAGAAATGTTTTTTCAGAAGCTTTTCTTCAGAAAAAGAAAAGAAGAAATCATAAAATCATAGAATGGTTCAGGTTGCAAGGGACCATAAAGATCATCAAGTTCCAACCCCCTCCGCCATGGGCAGGGACACCTTCCACTAGACCAGGTTGCTCAAAGCCCCATCCAGCCTGGCCTTGAACACTTCCAGGGATGGGGCATCCACAGCTTCCCTGGCCAATTTGTTCCAGTGCCTCACCACCCTCAGAGTGAAAAAAGTTATCCTGATATCTAATCTAAATCTATCCTCTCCCAGTTTGAAGCCTTTACCCCTTGTCCTATCACTACAAGCCCTTGTAAAAAGTCCCTCTCCAGCTTTCTTGTAGGCCCCCTTCAGATACTGGAAAGTTGCTGTAAGGTCTCCCTGGAGTCTTCTCCAGGCTGAACAACCCCAACTCTCTGAGCATGTCTTCATAGGAGAGGTGCTCCAGCCCTTTGATCATCTTTGTGGCCCTCCTCTGCACCCTCTCCAACAGGCCCCTGTCCTTCTTATGTTGGGGGCTCCAGAGCTGAACACAATATTCCAGGTGTGGTCTCACCAGGGAGGAATAGAGGGAAAGAATCACCTCCCTCAACCGGCTGGTCATGCTTCTTTGGATGCAGCCCAGGATAGGGTTGGCCTTCTGGGCTGGAAGCTCACATTGCTGGCTCATGTTGAGTTTCTCATCAATCAACACCCTCAAGTACTTCTCCTCAGGGCTGCTCTCAGTACCTTCTACGCTGAGCCTGTATTTGTGCTTGGGATTGCCCCAGCCCACATGCAGGACCTTGCACTTGGCCTTGTTGAACTTCATGAGGTTTGCACAGGCCCACCTCTCGAACATGTCCAGGTTCCTCTGGATGGCATCCCTTCCCTCCAGTGTATTGACTGCTCCACACACCTTGGTGTTGTTGGCAAACTTGCTGAGTGTGCACTCCATCCCAACATCTATGTCGCCAACAAAAATGGTAAACAGTACTGGTCCCAGTACCAACCCCTGAGGAACATCACTTGTCACTGCTCGCCACTTGGACATGGCAAGTGCCTGAAAAAATTATTTCTCTGTACTGGATCTCATGATGGTCCTGACTTTAAGAGGGCCTGACAGAAAAATTACTTGAATGTACTGGCCATTGACACAACTTCAGACCAATCCTTTTTCGTTTGTGATCTAAATTTTCTTTTAAAAAGATATACTTAGGGATTGATAAACATTGCAATAATTTTCCTTCCAGTTGATGATAGTTTGCACAAAGGATGCCCTTACAGGAATGAAGGCTAACTGCACGCTGGACTTAACTAGCAATAATGTTGCCTGCAAGTTGAGAGTAGGTACTCTTTCCCTCTTCATAGCCTTCATGAAAGGCTGGAAACTGTGTCTACAGTTTTGTGCCTCCAAATCAGAAGGCACAGACTGATAAAATAGAACAAGTCCAACACAGAGCCAGCAGGATGATTAGGAAGCTGAAGCACAGTACAAGGAAAATTTGAAGGAAGTTCAGCCTGGAGAAGACAAGTGAAGGAGGACCCTTCCTTCCAGAAATATGCAGTGAAAGAACAAGTGGCAGTAGTCACAAGTTGTAGCACAACAAATTCCAACTGGACATAAGGAAAATATTCTTCACTGTGACAGTGATTAAGTACAGGTAGCTCTAAGAAGAATTTTTGACGATTTTCAAAATTTGCTCAGAAAAAGACCTGAACAACGTAACTGAACTTCAAAGTTAGCCCCGCATTTAAAAATCATGAGGCTGGACTATGCAATTTGTTTTGAAAAAAGAAGTTAAAAAAAAATTACTTTACAAGAAGTTGGAAAATACAATCTGTACACAAATTGTGCTGAACACCTGTGGTTTGTATACAGAATCTGGAATAGATAAAATTTTAAAGCAGATTCCTCCCTTGTCAATAAAATATGGGTGGCTGAAGTGACAAAGTAATATTTTTACTGACTTGATTTTACAGGTTTATTACTTCATGTTTTTACTGTGATCTGATATTTGAATTCAGTGAACCATTTAATATTTACTAGTGAGACGTGTTGTATAATTAAATGGTTTATTTGTTAATACACTTTAAATTACTTACAGCTGAAGTAAAAATTAAGTGTAGCAATGTGTCAAAACCAGTAACACATTGATATTTTTAATATTTGATTGGGTTTTGTATTCTTTCTGATACAATAAATATGAATACAAAGTTTCAAAAATAGCCAAATCAGTAAATTTAAAACATCTTCCTCAGATTAAATCTGGATGAGCAACTAATCATGTGTGACAATAGTTTCTCTCTAAGAGTTGGTAAGGTTGGTAATGAAATTTTGGTAAAAAACTTTCTTTTTTAGATACTCAATTTTCTTATCCTCATAGATACCTGTGCAGTAAGGAGCAAGACTTGTTTGACTAGAGAGCACGCGTTTGGAGAAGGAGTGATTTAATTATTTTTTTTCTTAATTAACAGTAAGAAAATAATGAAAAGCCCATCAGATTCTTATTACTTATGCTTAATGCAGCTGTTTTATCATGGTAGACAATAAATTAACTTGGAAAGGATTCATGCAGGAATCCACTGGTAACTAAGGCAAGCAAAAATATCCCACTATATTTGGTTTTAAAGACTAGGTACTTGTTTTATCTTCATTCTTTTTATTTTTTTCTCTTTTTCTTTTTTTTTTTTTTTAAATGTAGTTGTGTTTGGACAATTTGCCTATTTTCAGACAGCTTTGAATGATGTGGCAGAATTATTTGATGGAGAAAACTCTCAAGCTAGACTTCTTAGTTCACTATCTGGATCCCACTCAGGTAAGTAAAAAAGAAAAGAAGTATAGCTTTCTTACACAGCTTAGCATGGAAAAAATAAATCAGGAGTATGTTATGAATGTCATTTGTAATAATAAAGTCGTTGGAACAAGATGCCAAGGGAAATCGAAGAGCCTTTTAAATCTTTGAATCAAGACATTCTTCTAGAATGTACGGTTTAGGCAAGAACTCATCACTGGGATGAGTGGAGAAATAATCACATTAAATTCTTAGATATTTCTGTAAGAGGGCAGATTGGATGAAATAATTGTCTTCTCTGCCCCTAAACTCTGTTAATTACACATCTACATTTTCTGAATGTCTAATTTAAACCAAAATGTTTGTGTTTGTATTCACAAAATGTGATTATCTATATGCAAACATGCACTTAGACTAAAGGCAGGCCAGCTGTTGCATTCAGGTAACTATAGCAAAATGGTGACCCTGTGAAATCATAATTAAACTTAAATGGATTTCAGCATGGCCAGAATTTCCAGTGTAGGCATATATAATGACTGTGTTCATCTCAAGTGGAAAATCTACAAATATATTTCTGCAGCTATGAACATGTTTTGTCATACAGTCCTAGTATTTAGAAAAGTTTATATGTGAGTTTAAGATTTTTGCAGTCTAGGGCTTTTCATGGCTTCTTGGTTTCACTTTGAATAATTGGAGAAATGCTTGATATTAAAAGAATGTAACATATCTATTTGACTTATAGAAAATATTGTATTATTTGAAAAATTCAACTCATAATTTTCCTCTGGTGAATCCTAGCTATTTGTGTCAAAATAAGAATTCACAAATTAATTTTAAAATTTGTTTAATTACTGGCAAGAGTTCAGCAAAAAAACAAAATATTTGCTTTTAAATGTTTAAACTTGAGACAACTAAACATCCAATTTTACTGCAGCAAACAAAAAATTTAGAACTAATGTCTGTTTTCATAGCAGACATTTGAAAATAATTGCAGTGAATTTAAACTTGTGATTTTTACTTATTACTTGTGACATATCTGATTTACATCGGTTTAGGATAGGATTCTGTAATGTGGAATTGCTAGTTACAATAATATAAAACTAACCTAAATGAAAGAATTATAAAACTTATTTATCCAGTTATCTACGATATTTTAAATTAGTGCATTATCATTAATTTCAGTAGAATTTCCTAAAATATAGGTTGATACAATAGAAATACAATATACAATAAAACCAGTTGTCATATGGAGTGGCATCCTTGCAGTGTAAAAGTACTGTAATTTTTTCTGTAGTGATTCATTACTGAACTTTTATTGTGACTATAGATAAATATCTCAGGAAAGTATATTAATCGTCTTTATTAGTCCTCAAGTCAATATATAGAATTTGAAATGCTATTAGAAAGTTAATACTGCAATATAGTCCATGTGTGACCATATATTTTATTGAAGCAATTACATAAAACGAGTCATGCATCTGTTCTTTCTCATTTCAGTTTTCGTTTTGAAATGGTAAACATCATGTGAAGATCCCCTGTGACATTTTTCAAATACTTTTAATTGTTTAATGTGTTTTGCAAGGCAAGGTAAAGCTGTCAGTCACAGAAAAAAGTTCACCAAAAATTTTGGCCCCAAATGACAGTAGGGTTCCCCAGACAAGTAGTTTATTGGAGCTCAAGTTCCAACAGCTGCAGTAAATGTCAGAAAGTTTATGTTGTTGAATCATGAATTCTTTTTGTTCTGACAAGTTTCAAACCTCCAATGGCAAATTTAATTTTATACACTATTATTTACATTTTATTTAACTATAGAGGAAAACATAAAACTTTGTATTTTAACAGTGTATTTGATTACATACTGAAGAGTTGTTACTGTTGTTTCTGTTTTGCGTACTTAATTTATTTTCTATTTTCATTTGTAGGAGAGACATTGCCTTTGGCTACATCTAATCAAATTCTTCTGCGATTCAGTGCTAAGAGCGGTGCATCAGCCAGAGGGTTCCACTTTGTTTACCAAGGTAAACATGTCTGCTTTCGGTGGAAGACGAATAGTGTATTATTTTCAATTCTTCTTAGGTCTTAAAGTATTTCTTTAAATAGGGGTTGTAGTCTTAATCTTTTTCCAGCAATCAGGGACTTCTGATGGTAGCCTGGCTTCATAATGGCAGTTGTCTCTGGTGAATCCTACCTGGGGCCATGAAATTGAATGTGTCCAGCCTCTCTCAGTAGTCTGTAATCTGTCACTCCCTTACTGCTGAGTGTTCATGTCATCCTCAGACTGTAGAAGTAGATGGTGAAGACTGTGAAGGCAAGGCAAAAAAGGCATTTAATACTTAAATATTTTCTGCATCATTTGTCATTAGGTTGTCCACACCCGATACCCCCCCCAATGCCCCCATATATTTTGAACTTCTCTTTTAATTAGCATACCTGTAGAATTTTTCCCTAATTTCCTAGTTTTCACTCCAGCTGGACTTGGACTTTCCTGATTTTTGTTTCTAAGTAGCTGAGCAATGCTGTCATACTCCTGTCCTTGCCTCCACTTATGGTATGTTCTCTTTTTGTGTTTAAATTGTTTGAAAAGCTCCTGTTCTAGCCCTGCGGGCTTTCTGCCCAAATTTCCAGTCTTCCCTCACAATGGGATCATTTGTTCCAAGGCTCTCAAATCTCTCAAAAAAAAAAAAAATTCATCAGTATCCTTCCCCTTCATGCCTGTTCCTTAGGAGAGTCTATGTACCAACTTCATGAATATGCCAATGTCTGCTCACTTTTATTCCAACCTTCTGCCAGTTCCTCAACTTCATCATCTTGCAGTCCTTGCAGCCCAAGCTGGCATCTATATCCACATGCAGAAACAGCTCTTCTCTGTTTGTAAGCAGCTGGCCAGGTTGTAGCTACTTAATTTAGTTATCTGATAGAAATATCTATTCAATCTAGCCCAGTGTTTTGCTTGACTAAAATGAGTAGGGACAAGACAATAGAACTTGTTTTCTAGATACAGACACTATTATATTCAGTTTTGAGTGAAAGGAGATACACATTTTTGTTTTATATTGATTTGGATGTAAGTTGCTAGACTGGTATGGACCCGAGAAGGCACATATGTGATCTCTGTTAAAAGCCAGATTTCCCTGAGATGAAAATGCAAACATGCCACTGTGTAGCATTTGAAATGGGCACTGGAAATCCACTAAGAAGTGCTAGCTGCATTTTGGAATTCAATAAATAAGTAAAAATAAAATCAGTAGATTTGTTATACAATATCAACATTCCAACATGTTCTGATTTGTATTCAGACATTATAATGACACAGAAAATAGGTCTTGTGGTTCTGGTGAAGGAATAACCAGTTACCTGAAAGAGATACTAGAACAAAAATGAAAGATTTTATACTTTTACACTTAATTGTATACTTAACATTTATTTTGTACTTAATTTTTGGCCCATCAAACTACAGTTACAATTTGAAATAGTGATCATTTTCTAACAAAAACAGTAGAAAAATATATTTTGGGATTTATTCTGTGCTGACAGTTACTCATTTAACAAATGAGTACAGCATAAGAGCTATTATGAGAAACTTTGTTACATTTGTCTGAAGCCTTTATTCATAGAAGTACTGTTCATTTCAGGTTTCTCAAGACAAAGAAAAAGAAAAGAAAAATAAAGAAAATATTTTCAAGTACTTATGAAAATCTCAGTTCTGGATATATATGAGCAGCATAATGTTCAAAAATATAGCTGTGCTTCAATATGTTTTAACAACCTGCAGTTTCAGAGCTAGTTTGACTGAAGTTAGCTTGGATTCTGCATTGCACAGTATTCCTCAGTGTAATACCGTAAAGAGAGGATAAAAGTGCCAAAGACAATTTCAAGCTTACATGATGAATATCTGTATCTCAGCTCAAGGTTTTGGGGAGTTTACTTAGTTGTATTAGTATTGACCAGTACTCCCAGGTGATATTTCAAGAGTTTTTGCTCAGGCTGTGAAGAAATTCTGCCTTCTTGGAGAGCTTGAATGGAAAATTGGTATGGCTGAGACCATGAGGCAGTTTCAGTGTCGAAGGGTGGGTGGCAGATGTAAGACTTGCAGGTGTCTTCCTGACTGAACTGAATTTGAGGAGGTACTATGTGCATGTCTGCACACTGCATTTGAAACACAAGAATGAGACAGCATGCCCAAGTCTGTCAGCATGCTGCTGGGCAACTTAGTACACTAAGTTGGCCCGTGTGTCTGCAGGCTGGTGACAGCTGGGGCAGTGCTTACAGGTCTGTTGCCTGTAGAGGCAACAAATGCAGTCCCAAAGGGGCTTCTGGGCAGTTCACTAGATGTACTGCATACACGCCCAATAAGCTCAAAGAGACAGTCATTGAACACTATGGTTTATTACATACTTTTTTTTCAGCTTTACTAAATTGAAGTATGAAAGTAGTTTTGGATAGTTTTCAAAATTATAGTATCAAGGTTCATTTTTAAATATGTATATACATTTTTTTACATTGGAGCACAGTCATGGTTTGACACAGCAAGTTAATGGAAAGAATGATCTCACCTGAAGAATATTTCCATAGTTGTAAGGATCTTGTTGGGACAGTTCAAACTGTTCCTGGATGGTGTTTTTAAGCCTTCTTACTTCTGTGCTTACAGAAAGATGTCACCGTGGCTGTGCACACTACTTTGGATATAGCTCAAGATATCAGTACCTGCCCTTTTTACACATCCAAAGCATCACTTCCATTTAAATTTATCATACACAATTAATTGGAAAAGAGGGGGAATATAAACTTTTGGAATTAGAAAACAGCTTTCAGCATTTGAGTTCTCATCAGCCATTTGCATATAAATGACACCTTTCTGTCTAATTCTATTTGGTTTTCATATGCCTAAAATGTTTAGGGTTTTTTTTTGCTGATTTTAAAGAACCCATAGTGATACAAAGCCCCAATTCTATTAGCTGTATGTGTACGCACACCACTCCCCCCCTCCCATATTGCTGTTGAACAGTAAGTCTGCAGGTGAGCACAATGTTATGCCTCATTTCAGTCATTTATTTGTACTACCCTTATTTTTTAGGAACTGTAAGAAATAGATTTTAACAAATAAGAAGTATTCTCTGCAGCAGCAGAAAATGAATCACTTCCTTTGTCTCAGGAGAATCATGAAGCTATTTGACTATCTAGTTTTAAAAAATATATTTTAAAATATCTCTTAAGAGCTTTATTTAATACACACATATATGTATGTATATATCAGTTAATGAGTTAATGGTATTTAATAAGCTCTATAATTTTCAGATTTTTATTTCTTCTTTTGAAGCACATGATCGTATTTCCAATAACCGCCTGCCTGTAGCCTTTTAAATACTCCAGAGGATAACAACCACTCTCACATTGAACACAGTGATCTGGTCTGCAAAGTCAATCATTTTATTTATCGCCCTCTATTCTAGGTTGACCTTCTTCCCTGTTCACTTTTCCACTGGGCTGATTTCAATTTTGTTTCACAGCAGTATGAAACATTTGCTAAAAGATGGAGGATAATTACTATAGAAAATGAAATGTCTCTGTGATACAGCTTGAGAAGTCTAGGTTGCCAAGGCTATAGGCAAAAGCTAGAAGGAAGACTAGAGGGGAAAAAAAAGTTATTGCTTGCATTATTTCACATTCTGGTTTGAGCAAGCAACAGATAAGGTTTGTAGCTTTTGATCCAGATTTAATGACTTATGCAATGCCACTTTCTCAAAAACTTCTTTTTAGCTGCATATGTCATCTGTGCCTTCATTTCTTTTTCTCAGATGACCACTTTTCCTTGTATTTCATACAATAGGTAAAGTGTATCTGTAATATCAGACTGAATGAATATCCAGCCTTTCAGAATATTAGGGTCAGGCATGGTGAAATATGCTAGGAACAATCACATTCAAGAAGATTGTTTTGGGGATTTTTTTCAGGTTTATCTTATGCTTGTTTTCCTGCTGTGCCGTCACCTAAAAGCAATAGCATATATTTTTATATAGCTGTGGCTGCAGCAGTACAGAGAGTTCTTTCCCTAAAAAGCAAAGTAATGACCTTTCTACTACCCCCAAATTTATGGGTTTTTAATGCTTGTCTTCCTTTACTTGCTCTACCGTACAAATACGTAAATTAGTTTATGAGGTCAAATGAGATTTTAAAGAGGACTATTAAGAAAGTTAGCATACTAGGATGAGGAGGGACTGTGGAAGAAAGGCAACGGGGGACAAGAATTAAAGAGGAATGTGACTTTAACAATTAAGTTGATCTAGTCTGCAACAAGAATAAAATGCATAGCCACACACTTACTGCTGAGTGTAATTAGAGAGCAGAACTAAGACTTTTAGTATTATTTTCCATATGCATTACCATGACACCTTATGTCCTGGTTTACAACACATCTTAGAGATGTTTGAAATGGTACTGCATTTTGCCATGGATTACTTAAATCTAAATTCCATTTTAAGCAGTATGGGAGTACCTGACTTTGTTGTAATGCCTGGCTTGAATTATATTTATTCTTAAGGAAGTTCTTCTTAAAACAGGAAAAAAAAAGCATTAGAAGAATGGTGCCTCTTATAGTGAATGACATGATTTATTTGTGCATCTGTTGCATTTCTTATCTCACTGTAACCATTAACAAAGTATTAATAAAACCTATGAAAAACTGAGCAAAAATGTCAATTTTAACATGGCATTAAGTGTTTCCTGCTGACAACAGAATAAGCTGACAAAACTCTAGCCTTGGATGTTTGTGGCTGCTGTGGCTGTTTTACTCTCTGGCTGCTTTCAGTGTGAAAAAGAAGGAACCACATAGTGGTACTTCTGCTATGTGAACTAATTTAAGAGTGTTAGTAAACTGTCCCTACGTTTGCTATAATGACAGAGATAGCCTGCTCACAGGAAAACAACTTTCCTAAGGCAATACGATAATGAAACCAGATGATTTGACATCCTTTGTTGAGAGGTGCTGAAAATGCTAGTTACACAAAAAAAATCTGTTTGGATTAAAAATGCATGTATGCAAATTGCCAGCTGTGATTACTGACAATTATAGGATATTCTTTAATTTTATTCTTAAAAAGGATCTTTTACCTTTGCACATCTGTTGAGATTCTCCAGATGTGGACTCCAGGTGAGGGTTACAGAATCTGAGCAAGGATTTTCTTCCTTTTGAGGAAGTGGGTGAAAAGATAAACAGAGAAAGATAGCATTCCCATAAAAGGCTGGGCAAGAGTTTCTTCCCCACAGTGAATCAAAAATGCTCCCGGAGTGATGCTGAAATTTTCACTCAGGTCATATAGCCTCTTAGGAAGACAGGTAAGGTTTAGACACATGTAAAGCTAAAAGTTTAACTAGCAGGGGGCTGTAGTGGTGACCTGTGTGGGAGGAGGTAATGAGCTACCATGTGCCACTTACTTACAAACAGCTCCTTCTGAAGCTGTTATAAAGAACCTCACACATACCAAAACTTCCACCAGTCAGAGGAGCATGTAGTGCCTGTTCTCAAAGATACTTGAGAAAGAGACAAGTGTTTTGGGCCAGAGATGGTTCTGGGGACGTGCTCCTGGAGATGCTATTGGAGGGACTGTTGGAGACCCACTCTTGGAAAGATGCCCCCCATGCCAAAAGGGCAGCACTTCTAAAGGGACTGTGGCCTGTGGGTAACCCCTGCTGGACTGAGAAGACCTCAGAGAGGTTGGTGACCTGTGAAAGACCTGTTCTGCAGTAGGGGGATGTCTCTGAGCAACTGAAGCCCATGGGTGACCCAAGCTGTAGCAGGAACCCTAAGAAACAGAGTGTCACAAAAACTTGAAGAAACAAAAAGCAGGAGAAAAAATGAATAAAATGCTAAGTACAGCTGAGGAAAACAAAGAAGCAAAAAGAGAGCACATGAACTCAACCTCCTGTGCTGCCTCTCACCTCACTGGTGGAACTAAGATGAACACAAGGCAGTTGAGACAAGGAACGGGGAGGATAGGTGTTCGACTGAAGTTGAACCTGGGAAGAGGGAAAGAAGGCTGTTTACTTAAGTGGTTGTTTGATTAGTTTTGTGTCCTCTTTCTACTTAACTCCTGAATCAGTGATCAGAAGTTTGTGTTAATTGATAATAAATTAAATTAAACACAATTAGGTATAAATTCCATGAGTCGAAACCGGTTTATCTACAACAATGTATTGAACCTTTTACTATCACATGATTGCGAATGATTTATCTCATGACCAAAACTCCCTTTTGAGCAAGTAGTCCTGACCAAGGGATGGATTAATGCCTAATCATGCGACAGAAGCTGTAGTTCTTGGTATTTGACAGTTATGTAGCTAGATGTGTAAGCAGCCATCATCACATAGTCAGTTTTAAAGTCATTATTCAATTAAAAAAAAGGTTTTAATAAAATAGTGCTTGTACAGTAGATCATTTGATAGAGAAAAGGCTATTAGTCCCAATAAAAGAGAACAAAAAAGAGCAGGTTGGGTCAGCTGAATTGACCTGGCAGACTGTATCTGGTCTGCAGGGTACAATCAGGAAGAACTGTGACTGTGTGAAACCCTTGAACTATAGTTTCTTTGTTGTCCTTCCACAAATACAGAATAT
Organism: Pluvialis apricaria; assembly: GCA_017639485.1. Taxonomy (NCBI): domain Eukaryota; kingdom Metazoa; phylum Chordata; class Aves; order Charadriiformes; family Charadriidae; genus Pluvialis; species Pluvialis apricaria. Next base: position 105,433,744 of record CM030009.1, read on the forward strand.
TTTCCTGCCGTGGGTAGAACAGTATGAATGAATAAGTTTCATAGAACAGCCGGGTGATACTGAGGTTTTGTTGAAAACTGAATCACAAAATCCCATTTATTTAAACAAAGGTGGGTATATTAAATTTACTGAAAGGGAATTGGTTTGTTTATACTATGTAAAATATTTAACTATTTTAAAAACTTGAAAAATGTATTTGCTTTTGTTTTGCTATATTGAGTAATTACCCTTCCAGGAGTATGTTAGTTTACTTCTGACCATTTGTTTCAATCTTGGATGCATTTTATAACTTTCTTAAACTTTCAAAGCTAAAATCTTCTGCAACCATCTAATCTAATTACTTAGAAGAACATAAGTGTTTCTGTATCTGTATGACCTTGTCTGACAAATCAATCCACTGCATATTGATAAAAGGAGCATGTATAGTACTGTTATTGCTAGTAGCAATTATTTCTAAACCTTCTTGGAAAAAGCTTTTCTCTACATTCAATAATACTTGGATAAACTTAACTGTTATTCTCAGTAGCCATACAGAAAACTAGTAGAACATAATGTTACTGTAATCACAATTGGGAACTTCCAATGTTCTGCTAAAATGTGTTGCATATTTCATGCTAGATTTAAGATAGGATTGATTTCAATTAGTGTTCTGTGTCCAACTTTTCAACAAATGTTAACTTCAAGAGCACTTACCAGTACTTAAAACTACTGCACTTAAATAATTATGATTCTGAATAGAGCAAATGACAGTATAAGAAATACGAGAAGCATAAAGCTATCAATATGAAAATAAGTATATATAGACTCCACAAACCTTGTCTTTTACTTAGTGACCAGAGTAGCTGAACAAGTCGGAGGGAATGTGTGTACAGGTGTGTGTGTGTGTGTGTGTGTACAGGCGTGCATATGAGTAGATAGGAATATTGCTCTTCACTGTTACAGGCCAGCAAAGAAAATTGTATGTAAGGATGTAAAATAAAAATAAATATAACCGTGATTCCGCTCACAATATTCTTAAGGTAGGTTAATAAGCCAGAAACATCATGTTTGAAAATCTGCCAGGAATAAAGTTTAAACACACACACCCTTTTTTTTTTTTTTTCCCCTGTGCCATTCTGTGTCTTTGTTAATTAAAGGATGAAATGGCAGGCAATTTTCACGGTGTTACTTATTCATATCTAGATGTAGTGATCCTCTGAAACTAATTCTTGAAGAAACCAAACTGATCAACAAAGCTTTTAATGTGCTAGTCACACAGAAAAAATGCTTATATTTGATGAGATTATTTTTCATGTACATTTATTTTTATAATGTAAAATAGGTGATATTGCACAGAAATGATATATCTATCATTTTTTTCTATAAATATATATTTTAAAAAATGGAATTTACTAGCTAATTGCAAAATGAAATTTAGAAAGAACAAGTTTAATACACAAATAACACGCACAATACCAAGAGTCAGTATGTACAAAAAAATGAGTGCTATAAAGAAGTGGTTATAAATAACAAAGCCAAAGGGAAAATAAACCCATGGCTCCTAATGAATTTTATTATTTTGTTCTTTATATTTTGTTTACAGTCTTTTAATTCATCTTGTATCACATCAGGTTTATGAATTCTCAGAAATTATTGGTAAAAATAATTGTTGTCAACTCTAAACAGTGAAATAGCCTTGAGGGTACATTGTTACCACTTAGTATTTTCCAACATGATAAATCAAATATTTGTATAATATTACATTAGTTTTATATCTGATTATCTACAGCGTAATATTTTTCTTGGTTTCTAATGAGAACGTTGTAATGAGAAGCCAAAACTTCCATATTTAATAAGTAAAATCAGTGGTAGGTATAGTATCCTGTCATTAAAGAGAGTAGCTGAAACACCCACTGATGCTTTCATGCCTAAGGATGTGAAATCCAAAATCAGTTGCTCTCCAAACTGCCATGGCACTCACATGACTGTACATTGTCACAGCCCAAAATTGCAATCCAGGTAAGAGCTGTGAAAGCATTAGGCCACTCTTTGAGAATACAGTAGCACAGCAAGTAAACTTAACAAACACAACTGAGTTCTGTCCTACAAGAAACAATGAGTATTTTAATGGTCTATTTATTTTTTAGATGATGACTGTCATTTAGATTCATGGCATCTTTCTTTCTTTTTTCTTTCTTTCTCTCTTTATGCAGCTGTTCCACGCACAAGTGATACTCAGTGTAGCTCGGTTCCAGAGCCTAGGTATGGAAGGAGAATCGGCTCTGAGTTTTCAGCAGGCTCTGTTGTTCGATTTGAGTGTAGTCCTGGCTATCTGCTACAAGGTTCAAAAGCTATCCGATGTCAGTCTGTACCTAATGCCTTAGCTCAGTGGAATGACACGGTACCAAGCTGTGTAGGTAAGCAATTACATTTAAGTCATCTGTTCTGTCACACATGTCTCTGAATCAGAATTCAAGAACTGCTTCAGAAAATAGTATTTAACACATATATTCACTCTTCTGCGATTAATATCAGTCATGCCCAATTTAAAAGAGCAGTTTTCCATATCGGAAAGTAATTGAGTACCAGCTGGCTGGTAGGCAGTATAGTGTTTCATATAATGACTTAGATTACATGAACAAGTGTGATGTGCATTTTCTTGAACATTCATTATATTCATGACTCATCTACAGCTTGAAATACAGGACAGAATTTAATTATGCAGAAGTGTCTTTACCTGTTTTATTACACAGTGCTTGTATATTTCTATCACACATAAGATGATGATTTCTTTTTTCAAGTAGAAGCGTAGTGCACATTGAGTAATGATAGCATTGTTAAGTATAACTAATTTTATTCAGTCTGTCAATAGACCTACAGTGGAATAATGTTTAGCATTTCTTTTTTTTTTTTTTTTTTGTAAATTTTGAAAGGTTTTCTTCTCTCCCTCCTTGGATTTATATCCAAAAGTAATTGCTGTTCATAGGAATTTACACTATAACTAATTAGTGTTCTAAAATTAAACGTAGGTGTCCTATTTTCTGTGTATTCTGTTTTTTTGTTTAGTTTAGTTCTGTTTTCTTGAGCCTTAAAGAAGCAATTGCCTATACAGTAAAAATATTTAATGTACCACACTGCTTTACCAGCTAGATCCAATATTGGAACTATCTTAGGCTGTCGGTAAGTTCAAATGATTTCTGTCAATCATGATTGTGTTTAATGTTATGTCTTTACGGTTTGTTGTTACTTTCAGGTAAGACACGATTAGGCTGTGCTGCTAGGCTATTCTAGGCTGCACACACTCAAAATGAAGTTTACTTCTGAATTGTTTATTCATGCAGGATGTATCTTATGCTAGATATTGTTCATACATTTTAGATAACATTGCTTTCAAAGTCCAGATCGTTGCTTCATGTCTGTGTGTTTATGCTACAAAAGAGAACTATTATAATTAGCTCAGTAAAATTATTATTACTTTTCTGTTCTTTGAAGTGGTTTAGGTTTTGTAATAATTCATGATAATACTTTCTTTCAGTGCCATGCAGCGGGAATTTTACTGAGCGGAGAGGTACTATTCTTTCACCAGGTTACCCTGAACCTTATGGTAACAGCTTGAATTGTGTGTGGAAAATCATAGTGACTGAGGGATCAGGTATTCAGGCAAGTCTATATTCTGTCAAGCATGGATTAAGTGCTTTGTGGTTCAGTTTAAAAAGTAATTCTTTATTTCTCTAGAAGTTTCAGAAAATAGCAATCAGTAAGATCATTTTTGGGGTCATTGAAATATTTGTGCTTTGTTTTCTCAGTATTTTTCTTTGGTTAGCTTTATTCTGTGTTACTTTACTTTTACATGGGGGTATGAATGAGAAATGGTGAACAAGCAGCTTTCTCTTTTAACTGTGTAGAATATTGAAAGCAGGTCCTGATCCTTCAATCTGGTATGCAAATTCCAACCCTTTCTATCTGCTAGGATATCACTGAGGCTCTTGAGAGGTCTGCAACTGTCTTATCTGCTTATTTACACTTTAATACTTATTTATAGTCATGCAACATATGTGCAAAACCCTTCTTGCTTACCTAGTGTCACATTTGCTAAAAGTTAAGACAACTTAAAAAGTGAACGTTAATGTTTTATTTGCATTTTTTCACTCAGGTATTTTTGTTTGGGTCTGCTTATTTATATTTTCTTTGGGGTGTGTTCTCGTTTTTTTTTTTTTTCTCTCCCCTAGAACATTTAAAAATATATATGGCTAGTTGGTTTAAAAAGGTCTGTGTTTTACAGATCCAGGTCATCAGCTTTGCCACTGAGCATAACTGGGACTCTCTTGAAATATATGATGGTGGAGATATGACAGCACCACGTCTTGGGAGCTTTTCAGGTGAGGATATGCCATGATTTAAACATGCAGTTCTATATATAGGTGTGTGAGAGAACATATTTTTGTTTGCTCACACATATAGACAAGGAGTATATTTGTATTGCATTGTTTGTGATATCATTATGAAATGTTCTCATTTTGGCAAGATTTCAGGTGCTGTAAACATGTCAATATTCAAATTCCAAGAGACATTTTCAGAAGAAAACATGATATGAAAATGATTAGCTTTATTATTGGGATTTAGGCCATAATACTTGTAAAAAAAATCATTTTTATCTTACCTACCCCTTCCATAGAGAAGATAGATAGAGTGTTATAAATTGGTACTGACATTCAAGGAACTTCCTTTGATAGCTTTGACTTAGTTTATTGTTGTTAGGTTCCCTTTCTCAGGAAAAAGATGAAGCATTCAGCATTCATCCAAACTCACCAGACCTTGGAGAACAAGGCAAATTACTACAATTGGGACATAACAAACCGTGTAATTTGTTGTTTCACATGTACATCAGGCATATATGGTTTTACTCCTTTTCTATAAAACAATTTGTATAGAAAAAGCATGTTCTATAAACCAAACCAAGAGAAAGAGAGATTTCATACAAGATTGTCATGAATAATGTCCCAGAGTCATGAATTCTATCACAAGCCTGATCCGATTCTAAAGCATTTTATGGAATTTTGCCTCTCTGGTAACTTCACAAAATTTTAAAGTATAGATGTATATTAGATTATGTAAGGAAATGAATGATCAACCAAAGAAATTAACCCCATATTATTTGTTTGCATATTGAATTAAATAATTTGATGTTTCACCTCAAAATTTAAATATTAAAATATGTTGTGGGATAACCCTAGTAGGCAGCTCAGCCCCACCAAGCCGCTTGCTCAATTCCACGCAGTGGGATAGGGGAAAGAATCAGAAGGGTAAAAGTGAGACAACTTGTGGGTTGAAATATAATAGGTAAAGCAAAAGCTCCACGTGCAAGCAAAGAAAAACAAGGAATTAATTCACTGCTTCCTATTGGCTGGCAGGTGTTCAGCCATCTCCAGGACAACAGGGCTCCATCACAAGTAACTGCTGCTTGGGAAAAGAAATGCCATAACTGTCAACAACCCCCCCTTCCTCTTTTGTCGCCCAGCTTTTATTGCTGAGTACGACATCGTATGGTATGGGATATCCCTCTAGTCAGTTGGGGTCAGCTGTCCCAGCTGTGTCCCCTCCCAACTTCTTACCCACCCCCAGTCTACTCGCTGGTGGGACAGTGTGAGAAACAGAGATGACCTTGACTCTGTGTAAGCACTACTCAGCAATAACTAAAACATCCCTGTGTTATCAACACTGTTTTGGTCACAAATCCAAAATGCATCACAATGCTAGCTACTGTGAAGAATTTTAACTCTGTCCCAGCCAGAACCAGTACAGAAGACTATGACATTTTATAGTAAATGCTAGTAACTATGCTGTATATTAAATTGACAATAAGGAAGGAAGAAAGGAATTACGAAACGTAATCAGCTTTTCACAGGTGAAATATGTGGCAAATATACTGAACCCGTTGGATAAAAACTGATGAAATGATCCATTTAACAATATTCCATTTAACAATACTCAAGATTCAAAACACTTTCTTATTCTATACTAATGTATGTCATCTTAATATAGCTTAAAAGTCTTCCTAATTTCCGGGTAAATTGAAAAAGACAATTTTTTGTATTAGAAATATTTCACTGGAGATAGAATAGCACAGCTTTATTGTGGGTTTTTCTCTTTTGTATAATGAATGTCAGACAAAATGAAGAATTATTTTTTGTATGGGAAAGGCCTAGTGAAGAATATTTAAACATGACATGAAATCTGCCGTTCTCAAAACTGAACCAGTAATGTGACATTGAAACTGAATTCCAGACATATTTTCATAGAGGGTAAAATTCAGAAGGTACCATTCCTCTCTTACTAAAATCTTGTACAATACCATTGTCTTCTGATTCATTCTCTGTGAATTCATTTGTCTTCTAAATATTCATTCAAGATGCACAGGTGTACAACTAATTATGAAGAACTTATTAACCTGTGCTGCTAAACCGTGTCACAGAGTTGATTTGGAAACGTGAATTCACTGGAGTCTGTTTTTTGCACAGATAGGTAACTATACTATTCCCTTGTGTCAGGGCACAAGAGGGGTTGGCAGCTCCCTGGGGTCTGGGTGCTGGGAGCGATGGGGGCCCATCGCACCACCCCAGCCAGGAGCAGGGCAGCTGGGGGACATGGGGGCAACCCCAGCCCCAGGCATCAGGTGTCTCGCTGGGGACTGGGACAGGCTGAGGCTGGGCTGTGACGTGGGCGCATGGCTGGGCAGGGCAGGGCTGTGGGGAGCTGGAGACTGGCCCTGCTGTGGGGGCAGGAGCTGACAGCCCTGGGGAGGCTGACATGGGGTCCTGGGCCATGGGCAGGGTTGGGGCAGGCCCCAGGGGGCTCTGCAGGGCCAGTAAGTGCTGTCTGCTAGATCAGTCTGGGCCCTTACATATTGTCTTGTCCTTTTTGGATTAATCCTGTGGGTCATCTTTTAACAGTGAATGGCAGAAATATCATGCCATTTTTCTTTTTATGGTACAGTAATGCCTGTGATGTGAGGGTGCTATTTTAGGGGGAAGTGATAGGGGCTTCTTAAACAAAGCTGTAACAAAAATCCTGAGACTATGTGTTAACAGACATAAAGATACCTTGTGCTGCTGTCTCCTGGTGGCAAAATACATGGATTTTTGCAGAGCCATCTTGAAAAGAATAGGACTGCTGTGGATAGGACCAATGTGTTGAATGCCAAGAAGGATTCTCTCCAAGCATCCTCTTGTGGCATGTGACAGACTCGTGAGCCACTTAGTTTCCTGTGCCTAATATTGATAGATGATGCCTTTTGGTGGGCAAGCCAATTCTTTTTAAGAGCAAGTTTTCCAGATGACACGAGAAGCATTCAGAGTAATTGGAAAACTGCAAATTATTTTTGCCCTCAGTGATGCTAGTTCATCAAAGTAGTGCTCGTGGCTCATGAGGAAATAAAAATAGCATTGTCTTTAAAAGACAGCCATCAAAAGAATTTCTTAGTCTTTTACAACAGCTGCTGTGCCACTTAGAGGCTATATATATAGGTATAGCAGATATTTGATTAATGAATGAAGCTTATTTGCCATACTAAATGCTTGAATGAAACGCGTTCATTAATGAGAGACAGAGATAATTCTTTTCATTTTATTACTGATCAACTTTACAATGAGAAGACATGTTTCCAAGTTTACATAATAAAGTTATACCTGGAATATTTTAATAAAATTAAGGGACTGTTTGCACAGATCTACTCTTAATTCTCTCTGTTGGGAAGGTCACAGTTTTTACAAACAGGATAGAATTTTACTTGCTATATTCAGAAGTAAAAAGAAAAAGAAAAAAGAAAAGCCATAACTGGAATTAATCTTTCTCCTGCAGAGGAACTATACTTCATTTTTTATTTGGAAAAGTAATTTAAGTTCCTTGTTTTTCAGTAGCCATCCTGCTTTTGAAAAGGAGGTGAATTTATTTTAAAATATGATGTTAAAGAAAAAAAGAGTTTCATTAAATGATAATCAGGTTATATGCATGTTAAGTTTACCAAGTGTCTGATCTTCTATGCCTGTCCTTAACAGCTGGAGACTCATATTTGCCACTTCCTCAGTCCAATATGGGTATCTTCCTTTCAAGAATGTTTTTCTCTTTTAAAGCCTGCATTTATTGTAAGACTACAAAATTGTCAACTGAATTTAGAGATACTCTGTTCTTATAGCTCAGTAATGGCCATTCCTACACGAAGCCTGTCCATTAAACCAAAAATGCAAAAAGACTTGGATATCTGTCAGGCATCCCATGATTATTTGTAAATACGCTGTGTTGCCAATTGTGTCACAGAATGGAATTATGAGAGTGAAAATTCCTTGGATGAATGGACAGAAAGGCTTTCATCAATATACCAAAGTGAAGTCTGTCCTGGACTCCTTAGTGAAGGTAATAGACATAGTAGCTGAGTGAGAGGATATTCTTGACAAACACATTGCTTTTTCCTGAGAGTAGTAAGTCTGAACTTAAGTGAAGGATGATTTTACTTTATACACAGAAATGAACAAAAAAGTAGCAACAAGCCAAAAAAGCAGCAGTGGTTTAGAATTGCTAGTTTGGGACTGGTTGCTATGGTATATTAAAACTGAAAAAAAATGAAACTAAATATAGCTACAGCTGCATCTAAAATTGGACATGCAGGTAACACCTGACATTCTTTTACATATGTATATGTACTTAAATATGTGTATATATGTGTATAGACATATTCAGAGAGAGTACACAAATACAGTAGTCATTGAGGTTGACATCTGGAGAATCTACTCTTATGGTGATAGTTAAACTTAGAAAGAAATTAGGTAATGTTTGTGCTAACCCCAAAAATGCCTAAAATGACCATTTATCTCCATTCTTGGTGTAAAAATTTCTTAGATACCTAGACAATCTTTCACACATGCAGTGTAGTGTTCACCTCTGGAATGAGATACATTGCTCTTGGTTGTCATTGCTAAAACTTGAAAGGGATAGTGGACATAATTTTCTATGATAATATCAGAATTAAACATTAATTTAAGTACAAAACTTGTCCTCATTCCCTTGTAAGCCTTTAGGGAGGCAAACATATACTTACTGCCTCCTAGGAGAGTTCCCTTTTTTCCAGATTACAGATTCTCAATCAAGAGGTTAAGTCAATCAGCGTCCAGTATTCTAACCTGATATCTATCTATATGAGTTTTAGATGTCTACCATGGACATATCTACACCTGACCTATTATTCATGAAATCCGTACCTGCCCTTTAAGTACTGTTTCTCTCTATTGAAGATAAAGGAAGTCCAAAACAATTAGGACACTGTGGACACTGCATCTGGTCACCACACTAAAATGTATTTCCATACTTCATATACCCAATCCCAGAAGAAGCAGATGTTGGCAAGCGATCAATAAAGTTTCAGTTAGATCATAGAATCATAGAATCATAGAACAGCCCAGGTTGGAAAGGACCTCAAAAGATCATCTATTTCAACCTTTTGTGCAAAAGGGAGACTAGATGAAATTGTCTAGCACTCTGTCCAATTGCATGTTGAAAACCTCCAGTGATGGGGGTACTACATCCCTGGGAAGGTTGTTCCAGTGATTAATTGTTCTCACTGTAAAAAATATCTTTCTAATGTTGAGATGAAACCTCTCCCAGTGCAACTTGGACATGTTGTCCCTTGTCTTCTCCATGTGGCCCCCTGTGAAGAGAGAGCCTGCATCCTCTTTGTAGCTGCTCTTTAAGTAGTGGAATACTGTGATGAGGTCCCCCTCTGAGCCTTCTGTCCTCCAGGGAGAAAAGACCTAACTCCTTCATCCTTTCCAAATAGGGCAGGTTCTCCAGCCCTTTGATCATTTTCATGGCCCTCCTTTTGACCCTCTCCAGTCTGTCTGCGTTTTTCTTGAATTGTGGGGACCAGAGCTTGGACACTACTTCAGGTGCAACCTGGCAAGTGCTGAGTAGTGCGGGATGATCACATCTCTATCTCTGGTAGTAATGCCCTTCTGGATGCAGCCCAGGAACCTATTTGCCTTGATTGCTGCAGCAGTGCACTGCTAGCTCGTGTTCAGCTTGTTGTCCACTAGCACCCCCAAGTCCCTTTCAGCAAGGCTGCTCCACATCCACACAGATCGTAGCCTGTATTGGGCTCACTGATTATTCTGACCCAAGTGCAGGACTTTGCATTTGTCTTTGTTAAACTTTATACTGTTCTTCCTAGTCCACTCTTTCAGCCTGTCCAGGTCTCTCTGTAAGATGGCTGACATTTCAACCTCACCACGCAGTTTAGTGTCATCAGCAAACTTGGTGAGAGTGCTTTCAATCCCATCATCCAGACCATTTATGAAGATGTTGAAAAAGTTTGGGGACCAGTATCAATCCCTGGGGGACCCCATTTGTGACAGTATGCGAGCCTGAACTATGCAATTGAATGTGGCAATTATCATAGTCATTTATTTCTCACAGTACAATAAGATATAATTTCTCATTGAATATCACCCTCTAAGGAAGTAAAAGACTGGTGTTGAAAGTTAGCAGATCTTACAAAGGAACAGAGCTGCCAGAAGGGCAATTTTCTTCAATGAAGAGTATAATCATTCTGAGTCAGCATCCTTATTCTTAGAGAACAGACACCCTAAACACCCTTAAATATATTCCAAATTCCATATGGATTCTGTGAAAAGTCCTCCCTCCAGGAAGATGTTTCACTGTTTTCTCTATTCCACGGTAAGTGTTGTGTGATGTGAATGCTCTGTAATGTCTGTGAATTTCCATACTTGGAGCTTCCATGTCAGACAGTAAAACCTTCGTTAAAAGCCAACTTGTCATCTTTTAGCTCCTCACCATGTACATCAAGATTTTGTTTAATACAGTTTTAGATTTAAAAGTATTTACCATTTCCTAGTTTAGACTGTAGACTTATGAAGATAATTCTTTCCAGCATTTCTTTTTAAGCCTGAGTTTCAAGCTTATACCTAGGCTGCTCACAGTTACTATAGAAACAGCAAATGCCCCACAGGAAATGAAGATATTTCTTATGCAACCACCATTGAAGTTCATTAGCTACTTGATACTGTCTTTGAGGGTAATCATAGAAAATGATGTAATTTTTAGCCTCAGTAGATGCTCCAGCTTTAGACTGTAGAATACAAGTTACATAGTAGTCATGTGGTAACAAAAAAAATGTGTCAGACTAATCAATGCTACTGGCAAATAATGTGTCCAGTTAGTGATAAGCTTGTTGTGTAGTGCACACTGAAGTCAGTGGCACACAATTTTATTACAGTTATTTGAATTAGATAAAGCTAGCATGGCTTTCTTTTTTTTTTTTTAATGTGTTGCACCTGCTTCCCCATATGCAGTCATACTCAGAATTAGGATAAGTGGTTGAAATATTACTGTGGGGAGAAAGTGTGGGGTGGACAGAGAGAAAAAAATCTGGACTGCTCTGTTCTGTACTGCACGTTTTTTATACATGTGGAAAGAAGTCAAATGGCAGTTGAGCTTGTTCTCATAATTGAATCCTTTACTTATGTGATCTTTTTCTGTTTACGCCTCTTTTTTCTATCCAAGTCAATAAAGTTTCATCTGAACATGACGGGATCTTGTTTGATAGTACTTACATTGCTTCTTAGTATCATGACTTGTAATCAAAATTTTCTTGCAGCATCAGGAGAAAACAAGGCAGAACATAGCAGAATGTTTGAGATTTCTATGCACATAATGAGAAGAAAATGAGCCTGTCTGATTCAGTCCTGGTTGTGTCTTTTCAATATAAAACTCTGATATATCAGCATGCTACAGTTTATTCCATAACTTTTATTTTTCCAGGTACAACTGTGCCAGCACTATTGAATAGCACCTCCAATCAGCTTTACCTGCATTTTCACTCTGACATTAGTGTGGCAGCAGCTGGTTTTCACCTGGAATACAAAAGTAAGACTGCTTGCTTGTTTTTTGAAACTTTCTCAGGAAAAAGCATGCATATAGAAAGGGAAAAAGAGAATTTATATTGGTTTGTGGGTTTTTTTGTTTGTTTTTTTTTTTTCTTCCCTGACTACCAGTCTACTTAGCATGAACCTGAATAAGTGATATCAATTAAACTGAAATTTTAAATGAAATATAATTTGAAATTGCTGAAAACCAACTTCGACAAATTAGCAGCATATAACAAATACACCTGGCAATTCAGAACAATATTTTTAAAATGTGTCGTTTAATTATGGTGTGGGTTCTTTTTCAACTTATTTCAGCTTAGTTCTGAAATTTAGGTAACAAAAAAAAAAGTAAGAATTAGTTTCACTGCTTGGATATAGATAACGCTTTTTTTTTCCCTATTAATACATGCATATATTTATTCCTTGCTGTTCTTTCCTTTCCTTCAAATTCTTTTCCCTCAACAAATTGCTGTAATTGCCAAAAAAAACATTAAAATCACAGAGCTACAAGAAAACACTACAGTTATCTTTGTAAATCACTGGTGGTATGAGCAGAATAACCTAAGAAGTTTAATGGCAAATTCTGCTATATATCAAATTTTTATATGTTTTGTGAGCAGCTTTATTCTAAAATACAGAGGTTTGGTGTTATAAACATCAATGGATTATCTCACATAATCATATTTAATTCAAACATGCATGTTTGTATTATTACCTCTCTCAAAAACTGAATACTGTAGAATAATAGTAATTTCAGCACGAGCTTGCATGATATGGCTTTTAAATGGAAATAGTAATTGCTAAGAATATTCTAGTCTTTAAAAAAATAATGTGATGATGAGTTAGCAGTCTGATGAATGCTTTGATGAAGGTCACAAAGTAAATCCTCTTTAATTTTTGAATATGAACATGCTTTATTTTCTTACAAAGGGCATTCAAGAATTTTCTTGAAAATGGAGTTCATTTTTGTATATTTTATACATAAAATATAAATATGTACAGAATTTTGAGACTAGATTTTCAGCTCATAACAAATATTTTAAACTAACCATAATCCACAAGATAGTCTTATGTTTTAATTTAGTTTCCTGTTTATTTCAAGCATTTATATGCAAGCATGTTGTAGTTTTTTTGAATACAATCATTCTAACAGTGATGTACAATAAGAATATGACTATTACTTCTGCAGGATTTTTTTTAGAATCTACTGTTTTGACAAAGTTCTCTTTTTTTTGTCTGGGCAGCCCTCTTTCCCAATTGGTCAGCCTTTTTTCCTCCCCAAGCCTTTCCTCTTAACCTGCAGTGAAAGTATAATTCCATACGAAATGGAAAGAAGTACAAATTTATTCCAGAAAGTTGCTGTACAATGAACATTTTGAAGTTCAATTTTTATCTTTTACTGTATCAGTTCTATTATCCCTGTGACTCCTGAAAAAAATGTGTTCTGTTAACAAGTAAAAAGTGTTTGGGAGCATGCAAGGTCACTTGGATTTATGCTTTTGTTTGTCTCCTAATTGCCAGTCCCATGACTGTGCTCTGTTAAAGCATCTATTGACTTCAGTGGTTCCAATATTTCAATGCCAGGGTTTTTCAGAAGTGCAACTCAGTACAGGTCAAGGTAGCAACATTCAGCATTCAGAGCTTAGTTAACTATTCTGTTGATAGTCTGGCAAGAAAGAATAACTTCCTTTCTTATGTGGCTACACAGTCTCTGCAGGGCTAGCAGGAGTACAGTACATCTGTGTGTGTCTCTGAATACAGAAACTAAGCAAATCCCCAGAGCAAGACTTTACGATTTTATGTTGAGCAGTCACCTTTTTAGATTAAGAAGGAAGCAGAGAAGGAAATACTTTTCCATGTAACAAGACACAGATATTGCTAGTGTTTGATTATGAATTCTGAAGCCTGTGATCTTTTGGTCACCTACTGTTTGAAGCAGCATCAGAAAAATAAATACCTTTGGTTCAGAAGTCAATCTAAAATTTGGAATAAAAATGTTCTTTTGCTGAGGGGTTGTCTTACTAAAGCAAACACAAAAATGTTTGATGTCTGGGAAAAAACATTCAACATGAAATGCTGTGTTAGAACCTCAGGTACTTTGGATAAAAGCAAAGGAAAAGGAGGGCTAGATTCATAGTCTTTCTATATAAAATGTTTTGCAGCTGTAACATTCAGCTGTAGTATAAGAGGCCTCAGTTCAATTCTTTCATTTTCTTGCAGAAATTTGAATGTCTGAAGAGTCATAGTGGGGGTCCTCGATATCTACTTTTAAGGCGGTTCTACTTAATAAGTCTAACTAAGCACCTGTAGCAGGATTTGTATCAGCATTCTAATTACCAGGAAAAATTGGTTACTCATTCAAGTTCAGCTTATATTTAAACATTTTGTAAAAAGTAGTGGAGCACTAAGACCAGATGTATAAAGAATACATCACTGTTGTGAGGCCAGAGACCTACGTTTAATGTGTTCATTTAGATCACAGAGCTGGACTTAGATGTATGTAGGATGTAGACAATTGTTCATGATATTTAAGTGGGTACCTGGTTTTCAGTTCTTGTTCAGATACATTTTTTAAAAGTTTATAGAATGGAATTATAGAAGACAGCTTAGGAGTTTGTCCCCTTTGCTGAAATTCTCTGTATACCTCCGTGATAAGAATATTCCTCTGAGTAGCAGCAATGTGGGTTCAAATAACTGCAGGTAACAAAGACCACCTCTCTTATTGTAAGTTGTCAGTAGCTGCTCTGCAGGAGTCCACTCCGTTGTCTTCTTTCCATTTGTCTTCATTGAGGACGGCGGAAAAGCAATGGATTCTGTACCCTGCAGTAAGAAAGGCCTTCTCTATTCGTTGATTATGCTCTTTATTGTAGCTCTTTTATTTTATTTACTCACAACAAAAGGAAATTCAGTGACTTATGAAAAAAAAAGCATTTCAAAGATGAATGACACATTTCCAGAAAGTTTTATATAACATCCCTTTCATTTCCTAATCAGAAAGCAAGCTGAGGGGACACACTAGGTTAGACAGAGGAAGAGAGAGAGCACAAAATTGCTGGGGAATGTTGCCAATGAGTAAGAGCTAGTATCAGTATAGATTAATTTAAAATAACCAACAGAATTATGCCAGTTTATATGAGCTGAAAAACTGTCTCTTAGTTTTGTAAAAGAGAAGAAAAAGAAATAATAATAAATGACAATAATATAGTCCTGCAAGTAAACCAGAATTAATATGTATTTATTTATTTTTAAAATCTCCAGCATAGCACTTCGGCAATGTAGATGCAGAGGATTAGTTATTTAATGGTGTTTTACCTATGGATAGACAGAAAGTTCAAAGAGAAGAAAGACTCCAAAAAATAAATTTTAGCTAGTCCTCAGAGAACTAAAAATGGTAGGCACACTTTTAGTTCGTTTTCAACTGGATAATTTTGTTCTTCTTTAAAGTATTTTGCTACAGAAATTTGGTGGGTCTTCTGTGACCCTGATTAAACTTTAATAATATTTTATTGGAAGTATTTAATTTATAGCTATACTTATTTTAGTATTTGAGTAGTGCTTTTATGGATCCAAATACACTTCTGTATAGTTCCTGCTCTTTTATGGAAGGGGAATGGCTTCATTTATTAAGATGTTTCCCTGAGCAATCAATTGCTGTCAGACAAAACTAACAATAAAAATTCACAGTCCTAAATTTTCATTGTATTTCAGGGAAATCCACAGAGATCATTACTTAATTTTATTTTCCAGAACAATAAACCAAAATACCAAACTTCATAGCTACAGACATCCTTCATGGTATACAGTCTTAGAGTTCTTTTCTCCTGCTACATGTACATCATTCCCAGCTAGCCTTAATTGAAATTATATGTATGCATCAAAGGACACTGGATCCTTTAATATGGTTTTACGTATAAGTATTTTGGAAAAAGAAAAAACTATCTGTCTTTGAAATTGAGAAAGCTGTAATGCTTTTCACAAGGCACAAATTTTGCAAATCCTCTTTTCACATTTCACATCTCTGTTTTGTTTTTTTTTTATTTTCTTTTAATTTGGGAACCAGGCTTAGTGCTTAATCCTAAAACATTTCAAGAAAATTATTTAAGTAAATGAGCTTTGTTTTAAATCTTTTGAGGATGAATAGAAAATATTACATGAACAGAAAGTGCAATTAAAGTTGCTGTGTATTAATTGCTCTTTGATTAACAAGAATCATAAATAATTAGAACTAAAACCCTTCCTATGCAAATGCCCAGTAGGTAAGAGTGTTAGTTCTGGAACAGTGAAGGGATGGCCTTACACTTTAATATAATTTCTTCACTATAATTTCTTCACCTTTAGGAATTACAGTGAAGACAATTGGCTTTCTAACTATAGATATTACCAGAAAAACGTCAATTTGCAGTAAGAAGCTGTTGATCACATCAAGTCCAAATAACCTCAGATCTTTCATCAGCAGGCTACAACAGGAGTAGTGGAGACAAAATGGACCTAAGAGTGTTTCATCTTATCTTCTGCATACATTTCACATTAGAGTAGTAGGTAAAACTGCTCTAAACTAGCCTTTCCAGAATCCTGCAGGCCCTTAATATCATTATACAAAAAAAGTTTTCATAACAACAGTAGGAAACGAGGATCACTTAGGAATCACAGAATCACAGAATGGTCAGGGTTGGAAGGGACCTCTGGAGATCATCTAGTCCAACACCCCTGCCACAGCAGGGACACCTACAGCAGGTTGCACAGGACGACATCCAGGTGGGTTTTGAACGTCTCCAGTGTGGGAGACTCCACAACCTCTCTGGGCAGCCTGTTCCAGTGCTCTGCCACCCTCAAAGTAAAGAAGTTCCTCCTCATGTTAAGATGGAACTTCCTATGTTCAAGTTTGTGCCCGTTACCTCTAGTCCTATCGCTGGGCACAACTGAAAAAAGACTCTTCTCATCTACCTGGCACCCTCCCCTTAAGTATTTATAAGTATTGCTAAGATCCCTTCTGAGTCTTCTTTTTTCTAGACTAAGAATACCCAAGTCCCTGAGCCTTTCCTCATAAGAAAGATGTTCCAATCCCCTAATCATCTTAGTAGCCCTTTGCTGGACCCTCTCCAGCAGTTCTCTGTCCTTCTTGAACCGGGGAGCCCAGAACTGGACATAGTACTCCAGATGCGGCCTCACCAGGGCAGAGTAGAGGGGGAGGATGACCTCACTCGACCTGCTGGCCACACTCTTCATCCCAGAAGGAATTCCAAGAAGCAAGGAGTGACAGATGAGAGTGTCCGTAAATCACTACTAAATTATTTATGCAGAATAGAATTTATTTTTCTAGAATAGAAATTGTACATCACCTTAGTATATTAGAATAGATAGATAAAAGTTTCTACTTAAAAGGTATTTTCACCAGTGTAAATGTTATAAGCATGCCTGGTTTTAAATCAGTATGTTAGGGAAAACAGCTCTATTTCAGTAAAACGATTTGCTAGAATTTGATCACGTCTTATATTCCACACTGTATATTGCTGTTTTAGAGTAACTTTATAGAACTTCATAAATACTTTATAAAAGCTTCACCCACTGATGACAGCTTATTTTGATCCTAAATATTTCAAGATAATTTAAATAATTGAATATGCATTGTTTTATTACTTGAAACTTTGTCTTCCTTTTAGAAATGTGTCTTTCTCTTGCCCTCTCTATATGTGGGTTCTTTCTATGTATGTCTTTATTTTCATGGGAAGGCTCAGGGGAATCTGCTCCTGCAAACCTAAGTTCATGTCAAACCTAGGCAGTGGACATATTCCCCTTGTAGCCTTCAAAACCACACAAGTCGTCTGGTGAATAATAATAATTTTGTCATTTACTTTAGGATGTTTTTGTGTTAGGTATCAAGAATGTAGATATGAGTTGGTTGTCCAAGTCATACTCAATTCATACGCTATGGTAAAATTGGTGACCTAGATGGGTTTTTTCCTTTGTTTCTTTGGGGATTTTTGTTTGTTTGTTTTTAAGTCAGATACACAAACTCACTCAAATTAAAAGAACTAATTGGTCAATGCCTTAGAAAAATTTCATTCTGGTCACAACATGATTGTAAGTGTTTTGAAAGCCACTATGCGGCATAGTTTCTCGTTATTTCAGAAGGGTTGTAGGTGTTAAACTGTTTGCAGTAACCGATGATGAGAAATAAAGCAGTAAAATTATTCAACAGGTAACTGTAGAAAAAACAAGAATTAATAATTTAAACTGATCTTTCATATGTATGGTTTTTTGGCCCCCAAACCATGGTAGAATAAATAACAATTATTTTCACAGCCACCAGCAAGTCCAATCAAAATATGCTTTGTTGCATTTCTGATATGTACAACAGTAGGAAGAATAAATATTCCTGCTATTTGATTGAATTCCTTTTAATCTTAATGAAGAAAGGAAACAACTATCCAAACGGTATGGTTTAGAAATGTGCCTGTTTAATTCAATTGCATTTGGGCACTAATGTTTCAAGCTTGGTCTGAAAATCTCATTTATTAATTCGGTAGTAGTTTCAATATTTTCTTTAATATACAAACAAATTTAAAAGAAAGTATGGAAATAATATTTGCTCATACACCATGCTGCTTGAACTTCTCAGCTGAAGTTGGTTTGTTTTAGTAAGAACTGAATATATGATGAATATAGACATGTAGGTTTAGGCCACAGATGTCTATAAGTATATGTGTAAATATATCCAAATGTAGTGATTAGAATTAAAATATTTCAGTAAAAATCCTGTTTTATGCAATCAACATTTTAATAGTGTCATCTAGTCTTATTACCTTGAATTAGGATGTGTGGCACAATTCAGCATCATTCTTTTTGTAAGCTTTTGTTTTACCACTATACCAAGATAATGTAACGTGTGAGAACATAAGCTTACTTTTAATTACTGTATCCTTTTCTGAATCTTCTCTATTGTATGTTTTCAAGTGCTAAAGTTTCTCAGGAGCTGAAATAATGGATTCACTGGTAAGGGGACTAGAGAACAATTACTATCTTTTGTAGTACTTCTCTATCTATTTAATAAATTCAAAGATAAAAATCAGACTAGCAGAGAAGAAAATGTGTTCTTCTAAGTAGCATATTGTGTTTTGTAGGTCCAGATTAAGACTTTTCACGCAATTCGATCTTTAATGCAGCTCTTCAGTGCAGCAATCTCTTCTTTTTCCCTGTATTAAAGCAGGTGTGAATCATAAATGTGCCATTTTTAATGTAGCAGGTCCTGATCCTGTCAGTATATGCATACAACTTACTAGATGTTGACATGAATCTGACCCCTCTTGCAGTAATTCATTGAGATAAATGCATTTTCTAGGCTGGTGTCTGAAGCCTGCAGTTTTGGAAGGGACAGCTTGTGTTTTGATATACACCATCAACAAAATGGAAAGAACAATTCACTCCAGCTTGATGTTTGTAATATAATAAAGAACAATATGTTTCAGTTAGCCACATAGGGGTGGAAGGGAGGAATTCAAAAGAGAAAGCCTGATGACTTTTGGTCAAGCTGTCAAGAAATTCTCGTGTTGTTCAGTTTGCAGCTTTCTGAAATGGACACTAATGGGCATTCACATTGTCAGATATGCCAGCAAGGATTTTCTTTCTGCCAGCAATGGCAGTGATGTTTGGACAGAATTTGAGGTAATTGTAGGCATGTATATAATTACAGAAGTGAGGCATATTTGTCTTATGCCATAGCGGAGCCAAGAAAGTATTTAGCAGGCAGTAAGTGGAAGAAGGTCAGGGAGAGGGTTATCATTCTTGACATTGATGTGTTCTCTCTTGTACTGCGTAGCAGAAGCTGAGCTCTGAAGAGCATGCACTAAGCAATCCTTGTCCTTTTTTGATTGCTTAGACTTGACATTTAACATGTTTTCCCTTTATTACTGACTGTTCACATACAATATATTTTAATGGATTTTAGAGTCTGAATATTTAAGTTCCCTATTTGTCCCCAAATACCAGAATTTGTTTGCTTTCTCTCAAGCATCCTGTAGATTTTTGGACCAGTTCTAACTACACTAGTTATCTAATTAAACTAGGCTAGGATTATGTAATGATTAGAATGATAAGGGTGAGGATTCACAATAATATTTGACTATTTCCAACTTTATCTTTGCTTTTGGGGAGGTAATATTGCTTCTTAATGCCAGGTATATAAAATAAAATCAATTATGAGTGGGTTTTGCATAGTGTTTTGTGATACTTTGCTAGAATATTATGTATTATAAGTTGTATCATCAGAGCAAAGAAGTAGTATATACGAAGTATCATACGAAGTACAAGCAGCTAGCAGAAAGAAAAAGTTTTTACCCGGTTATTAGAATCTGTTAAAGATAAAATACATAGTGTAATACTGTATCTAACAGTTGCACAGAAAATGACTTTGAAAATTTTCTTTTGATCATAGTCTATTTAAATTCTGTATGCTATTTAGCTAATGATAGAAAGAGCTATATTACAAGCACATTATTAATATTGCTATGCAGTCACTGTTATAAAACTTTCTGTGACTCAGAAAAATCTGCAAAAGTAACTTTATTCATACAGATCTAAGACTGCAGGCCTGTAACTCTCAACACACAAGAATGCTGAGTTCAGCCAAAATACAAATTTCCTGAAGACAGGAAGTGAACCTCAAATTTTTATTAAAAGAATACAGCAAGTCATTGCTATCTATAAGCAATTTAGTCACAATTTCTTTGTTAGGTGCTTACTTATTTAATAATGGTGAGTTTGGAGCTGATCTTTTTAAATTTTATTTCCTATTCAAGAGTGAAAAAGGTAAGGAAATACAGAAATAAGGCTTGGTTAACTTAAGTTATGTCGGAACACTGCATTATCAAATTAGTAAGCAATAGTCTATATGCTGTAGTTTGGATTATTGAAATAAAATATTACCCTTCACTTTATGCTGGAGCACACAGATAGTTTGCATGGATGCAGATCACAGCTATTTAGTACCTGTACTCAAAGAAATTTTCCAGACATGGATACATTTATGGTATTGTAGAATAAAGAGCAGTTGGCCAAAAGAACGATACTAGGAAACTGCAACAAAACCAAAATCTTTGAAGTTAATGATGATATCCTCATGATTACTTGGAACATTAAAATTCCACATAATGACCCCACATGAAATCCCTAGTGGCCACATGAAGTCGCATAACTTCCTTTGAAAGGTGATTATATTGGTAGAACACCAAAATTTGTAAATTCTGTGGCAGAAATTGCTGAAAATCTCTAAAGTATGTTTAGATGTTTCCCTAAATTATACACTCCAGTACACAAAGGAACTACTTCAGGGAGATCAATGTGGCTATTAAATAATTCTTTATGTGCTAATTAGAAAATATTTAGTTTAATAACTCTTGCATCAGTTTTTATGAAGACTGCACTTCATAACTTCATAGCTGTCACTCAGCATTAGAATGGCTGGGCATTATCATTGTTCATTCCTGAAAAAAGTGCAAAGTAGTAAGGGCACAGAACACAGAAAGAATGTACAGGATTATGGAACATATTTCCAGGAAAGAAAAAAAGTCGCTCAGCAATCACAATTTCAGGTGAAAGTATAAAAGCCATTTCGAACTTCTCTGTGCTTCATTAGGAAAATATATCTACTTCAACTAAACCTTGACCTGCAAAAAAACTGGCTAGAAGTAAGAAGTGGGAAACACAAAATTCTTGTGTGTGTATTTAAGATTTGTAAGGCATTTATATTTAAGTGATGAAAAGTAGATACATAAAGGTTTAGGGCATGAAGTTAAAACCCTGTCTGTATCAAAATGTGTAAACAGCATTATCTGAAAGAAAACTGTATTCCCACAGAAAGACTAGGGTCTCAGTGAATGATATCAGATATTTTTTCATGACGAGCCATCTGGAACAACAGGCTTCAAAATGTCAGATATCAGAGTAAAGCCAAATATCATGTAATTTCTGTACTAAACACTCTGTCAAGTTACACTTATTGTCACCAAAGGGGTTAGATTTCATAAGAAGACAGTGAGAGTTGTAGCATTTAGTCAGTTATTTTTTCATACAAGTGAACTGAAGGACACACTGTTGCGAAAGTGTATGACCAACAAAAGATCAGTTTTAATGATGTCACAGAAAAGATAGAATGGTAAAATTTAACAAGGATCTTATAGTACAAACACTTCAGCAGACATAACTTCTTACAGGCTCTGGGTGTCAGTTGGGAACTAATACTACATGGTGTGTACTAAACCTAAGCTTAGAATAATGATTCAAAATGTGCAAACTACTCACCTAAAAGGTGAGGACACTTGATCCCTGGGTGAGTTACTTTGGGCGATGTCTCGACCCAAAGGGAGAGCTTCTGGTCACAGACTCACTGCTCCAAGGAGAACCACTCCAAGGGGGTCTCCAGCAGGCACCCCATTATGTAGCCTGATCAGATCTGAACTGTGGTCATCTATTAGTTGCGGTCACATAGCTTTCATTGGTTGAGGTGTCTCTGAGGTGCTCTCTAGGGCTCAGGTATCTGGGGTATGTGGCTGGGGGTTGTTCATATGCGTGACCAGCGGCTCATGAGCTTCCCACCCAAGGAGCTGACACACTTGTGTACCGAGCTGTTAGACCTGCAGGAAAGGGAGGTGGGGTGTGAGTTCCTGCCCCACACACAGTATCACTTTCAGAAAAGTATTATTTTGGTCTGATTTTTACAGTATTTTGTGCTAATAAATTCTAAAGATCTGTTCTCACACATTGTGAACATAGTTTCCGTTCTGTTTTGGCTTCTACACATCATATCTGAATAAAATATATCAGTTACATATTTAGGTTGACTTGTAACTTTCTCTAATTACTTCACAATTAAGATTATACATTTTAAATTGATTTTTTACTTCAAAGAAAGTTTTTCATTTTATAAGGGGAATGTCTGTCATCAGACCATAAACTGACAAACTAATCCTGCTGGTCCTTCTGTTTGCAAAGAAAGTCTTAAAAGCACAGAATCAATGAATCTAATCAGTAGTTTCTCATTGGTCTTGTTCATTTGGACCATTTTAGCTTAGATAGCAGAGATGATATTTAATTTTCAGTTGTACTGACTAACAAACTCCTTGGATAAGGACACAAGGAAAAAAAAGAAAAGTGATATGCACTTGGCAAAAAGCAGAAGGTAATACTTCAGGTTGCCAAATTTGGGTGAACACGTTTGAGAAATTACTAATCATGGGTAGTCTTTGTAAAACTAATCTTCTGTTTGCTAACACCTGGCTTAAAAATAGTTAAGAACCGACTGTCCTGTCACACCTATGCAAAGATTTAGTTTTAGGTTGAGAGTACTAAATTTCAGATGTCTTAACTTCTTTGTAGTCAATGGAGTTGTCTAAACATAAGGAACACCCTTGGCCTTTAGCTTCTCTTCCAAAAAGCTCTACCACCTAACCAGTAGTTCTGCTCATCTATTGTTGAAAAGACAGAATATGCATAAAGTGTGTTCCCTCTTTCTCTCTCCATTTTCTTCACAACGATAAGAAAGAAAAAAATAAAACAAAAAGAAAAGCGGCTGTTAAATATACTAGAATTAGCGTACTGATTGAAGACCATAAAATGGTATAGTATGTGATAGCAACATGCCATAGTAATTGTCATAGTCACAGTATATAATCTTTGTGTTTCAGTCATACCATTTGTATTCTGCAGAGCAGTTCTGAAAATTTCTGTTTTAAATAAAATTTCACTTTAATGTTGAAATAAACTTTTAATTAATGTTCTCTAAAAAAACCCAGAGCTGTGGAAGGAACAGCAGAGAGCAGAGAATATCAATGAACTGTTGTCCACTTATCTATGTTTTTTCAATCTTTGTGTTTACTTTCCTCAGCTGTAGGCCTTGCTGCCTGTCCAGAACCAGTAATTCCTAGCAATGGGATCAAATCAGGAGATAGATACATGGTGAATGATGTTTTGTCATTTCAGTGTGAGCCAGGATATACACTACAGGTATTTCTTTCTTTCTTTTTTCTTCGAATTATGCACTGTGGAATTATTGCAACATAATGGCAATACACCCACCCAAAACCTATTTTAAGTCTGTAGTGTCTCCATAGAGCTGATTTAAGTAGATCCTATGTGAATGCTCCCACATTATAAAGCTTTGAATGTGCAGCATGTCTGGCCCTCAGTAAATCTGGGCTGGCAAATCTTGCCTTAGATAAATATGCCATCAAGCACTAAAAACCATCAAAATGGACAAGGAAATAACATGGTTAAAATCTTTTCTCTAGAAAATTATTTTAGTGCTACGGTTATTGAACTGTCCTGTGTTTTTCCATTTTTGGAACTGGTTCCTCTATGCGAAATTTTAATCATGGCGGTAGAAATACACCATGAGATTTTGTATTCTGCTTAGAAATTGCAGAATTTAGTTTCTAAAGCAAATTTTATTCATACTAAACCTACTCTTAAAAATCTTTCAAGAAAAGAAATATTACAAATTAGTTCACGGATTGGGGATGTTCACTGTTCACACACTGGTTTATTTTCCAGTGGCAGACATGTTATTGAGCTGCTGATTGTAAATATAAATTTAAGACTGAAAGCTTTTTTCTACGGTAATAGGCTAACCTGTATCAGAAGCATCCCATATCCACAGCAAAAAAGATTCATACAAGTATCCTACTAATTAGAAAACATTCAAGACTTGTGCATAATAAAGCCTGCTCTGCCCATCCTGAGTACTTGCTGCTCATTTAATGGTTCGAGAATTGCTTACAAGCCAGCTGATGGTTCATATATAACCTACTTAAGTTTTTTTCTTTCCAGCAAAAGAAAATTTAATATTAATTTGAAAATATCTACTGGTTTAAAACCTTTAACTTTCAGACTTTATTAACTTTATTTTCTCTATTTCATCTTTCCCTTACAGTGTCCTTTGTAGGCAGCAGTAATGTCAGTAAGAAAATGAGAGATTTTATATCATATTTTTATTATACGGTCCCTTCAAAAGGACTGTCTGTCATTAAAGCCTGGCTCCCAAATAGATTCTGACTTCCATTTAAAGACTGCTAATGAACCGTTGACCCTTTCCTATTTCCAAGTAGCATTAAACTAAGTATACGTTGAAATGCCATATTCTGCAGATACATCTATATTGCGATAGCCAAGGAAAAGGTATGGGAACTGAAATTGGATCTTCAGTGCTATTAATTTGTTAGAATGGGGTGCTGGCAAGCTTTTGGCCTAGGTGAAGTATCACAGTTCACTAGTTATCACGAGCCAGAGACTATTCCTGATAGGCAGTTTGAATCATGACACTTTGTTTTGGAGGTGAATTCAGAAGAAAAAATTCCAGGAGGTAGGTATACAAAGGAATGCGCATTTGGCTTCCAGGTCAGAAAACAAGTTCAAGCACTTCCACTAGTACAGAGGTAGCTTATATGTTCTTGTAGTCCTTTTTTGTATGCATTGAGCAATATTTATTATTATTAATCCCAAGACTGAGGACATGCCAAATCTATCTGAAAGTCAGCCTATAATAAACTTGGTTACACAACAATAAATATAGTAGTATTTTAAGAGTTGTTGGATTAAATCAAAAGTAATCTCTTTTTGGCTTTTTTGAGAAAGATTCGTATTTTGACTATTTGTAGAAAATCTGTGTGGAATTCTTTATGTATTTTGATTAAGTTCCACCCTGTGGTGATCAGGATCAGGACATGATGGTGATGCTAGTAGGGCTGTCATATAATTGCTGTTCATATAATTGCTCATAGGTGCTTAGCACCTCATTGCTGTGATCCACTGCTTCTGAGCCATTGTCTCAAATATATATAGGCACACGTCTGATTGTTGGGTAAGCTCATAGCAGTGATCAGATAGAAAAAAGTGAAACACCCTATACTAGCTGTTTCCTCTGGAGATGGAATATCATCTAATCCAATTTATTCCATCTAAAAGCCAGCTGTCTAATCTGAATTGGCTGTTTAGACTTTCATTGTGACACTAGAGATAAAGAGCCACACACTGCCAAGGGCTGATTCATACTAAGATTTTGTGTTAGGACAGTTAACTTACTCTGAAAGTATAATTTTTCTTCACTGGTTAGGATATCAAAAGGTTAACATGGGTATCTAACTTTAAACTGCTTAGGTTTGGTGGGGTGACTCCTACTTGTATTGCCCATCATATTGCATGCTTTTCTCTCCCTACTTTTTCAACTATGAACATCTGAATTTTGCGTATGAAAAAAAGGGATGATTCCATTTTTATGACATGGATTAGAAATAGATAAATCCTCAAGATATAGCATCACTGAATTTTCTGTCCGTACTTAAAATAACACTGCTGAAATATTGAGGTGGAGTGATAACTGTAGAATATGAATACTTCAGAAGTAGTTGGAATAAGTACAGGAAACCTTTTGAAGATACACGTTGTTAGCCCTGACTTGATGTTTTGGATCTATTTTTGCTTAGAAAAAAATCAGAAATGTGAGTTCATAAATACAGTATTAGTATAAAACAATCACATATTTGTGAGGAAGAGATCTGCACATAAAAACTGATCTGTGTTAATGCTAAACTTTAATATACTGTGTATATCACTATCACAAAACCACACAATGTCTTTTGTCCTGTATACAAGCCTTTTTTGTGGTACTACAATATCACTAACTCTACTTTTGTTTTTATACTTACAGAGATTCTATAATGAAATACCTAAAATTTCATAGCATAAGTTCCTTAACTGTACTTCTTACTTCTATTTCCATACCTATACAAATTTAATCCTAACTGTGGAATCTGAATTCTATAAAAACTAGTTTCATGATCTTGTCTAAAGTGTAAACCAAAATATCTTCAATATCTAAATTCAATAGAAAAGAGTTTGAACCTTTTCAAAATGTTAATGAGGATTTCAATGCTGTATGGATGGACTCTGCTGTAAGAAAGTACATACACATTTATGTATGGCATGTTGCTCAGACAGGACAAGTAAAAATGGCTCCACATTAAAAAGAAATAATAACGAAAATAAGGTTCTACGAGGCACTGTATGTTTGCTATTCAACAAGTATAGATCAGCATAAATTTGCAGATTTTTTTTTTTTTCCCCATTCTAGCTGTGAATTTACCCTCAATCTTTAGAAAACATATTCACAGCTAGCAATAACAATCAGGTGTGGATTAGTTTATAATTGAGACTTACCAGAAAAGTCATAGAGCTCAAACTACTACCTGGAGATGCATAAGAAAGGTAATTGCTAGCTGTAGGATTAAGTGTCTCCCCCCAGGAGGGGACTTTAAAAGACTGAAATCAGAGTGTGCTCTTGTTGGGAAGAGGCTTGAAGCCAGAGGAATCATTTCATTTTATTTTTCAAAAGATCTTTTATAGGCCATTTTACTTTTTTCCTGACTGTGGTAGTTAAATTATGGCTTCCCCCTGACTCACATCAGAGATATGCAATCATAGAAGACTAGGAAGAGAGAATAAAATAAAACAGGGAATATTGCATTAAGTAAATTATTCAAAACCTCATCCATTTTGCAAGTAACTAAGATGACACAATAAGTGCGTGCACATTTTTCCTTTAAAATAAAAGGTTGATTTTTAAAAGAAATTATGTTATTTTTTATTAATTTGTAGTATTTTTATAAGAAAAAGACTAAATTAATTTTTCAGAATTTTAACAAATTTTTTTTTTTTCCCCTCCAAGCCATTTTCTGGAAATGCTTCAGTTTTTCTTTCAGAAGCTAATTGTCTAAATATGAAAGTAGTCTTATTCCATACAACTCCATACGATTATATATGAACTTCATTGAAGGTAGCCTGTGTAGTTTCCTTTTGTAAACACACTAAATGATGTAGAAGCCATTCAATCAAATGGATTTTCCTTTATTGTAATTTACTTTTTCTTATTTTTATGGGAATATGATTGCTATGGATGAATAATATGTAAATAAATCTTCATTTTATATTGATAAAATATGCTACCTTCCAACATTACACTCTTAACACTCTTGATAAAAATAAACAAGAGATGTCTTGCCCAAGTTTGTATGTCCAAATGATTCAAACAGGAACTAAACCTTGCCCTCAGTCCCATGTCTCAATCTTTATACCAGACTCTCTCACTCCTGCCGATTTATTCAGCTCTCACATTCCAACAGCAGAACGCATACAAAACCTGAGTCCCTCAGAGGACAGAATTGACAAAAGAAGCCTTTTCTTTGCACTGCTCATGAGTTTTCAGCTTGAACTGTTATCAGCGCAAGCAAAGCTGGGAGCATTTTGCAGTTGGTCCTGGGCAGCCACCCTGAAGCATGTGGAAATAGACTTTACAGGTTACAGCCATGTTGTTTTTCACTTTCAGCTACCACATGATTCTGCTTGGTTCTTGTGATGTTTCTTAGAAATAGGCAGAGTAAATTAAACAAGACAGATAAATAAAGAGGCACTCATACTTTTATAGCTGCCTGCCAAGATGTTGCATGTATGCAGTGGGTCATGTTGTGAGGCCATGTGAGAGTTCAAGGCCTGCTGGTAATTGTAGATGACTGTCTTGGCATGGTCCACATCCATACCATCTGTATCAAGCAGATGTGGAACAAATTCCTCTCTGTCTGTGCTACTCACTCAGAGCAATGGTTGATTCACTCCAGATTGCAGCCTGAAAATGAACTAGTACGACTAGTATGCTCACACTACACTGTCGATGAGAACTCTGGAATTGAAATATGGAGTGAACCAATTTGACCATATGAATGCGCATAGTCAGCTGCCTCTGTCTTGTAACCAGCCTTATATTTAGTGAAAAATGTGAAGAGTTTCAAGTTATCAAAGGAAGAGTGTTTTAGAACATTTATCCAGTAGAAAAATAAGAACATAAAACCTGAGGTATTTGAAAATAAAGTTTAACAAATTCATAGAAGTAATTATAATGCAGTTGGTTGATATAAGAAAAGACACGGGTAAGATAATCCAGGAGGCCCTCTGTAGTTCTACCTTCCTGGAAAGTCCCATAATGAGTATCTGTAATCTAATATTTTGCCCTTTCCAAACAGGGCCGTTCTCATATTTCTTGTATGCCAGGAACAGTTCGACGCTGGAACTATCCATCTCCTCTCTGCATTGGTATGGATACTTACTTGTTTTCGGTGTGTTCTGAATATCAGTCAGAAAAAACTTCTAGCTTTGTCATGCCTATTGTTCCTTCACTTAATTCTGTTTCATTCAAAACTCTTTTGAGTTTCTATTTGTGTCTATGAAATATGGAAAAATTACAATAAAATTTTCTTTATATATAGTGTATGTGCTATTTAAAAAAATATTGCGAGAGAGGGCAAAGGAGGAAACCCAGATCTTTACCATCATTTAGCTTGTCTTGAATACTGTGTTTGAATCAAGCTGAATGTCTTCAGAAGGGAGAGGAAGTTAACACATTCCTTTTGCATCATGCTCAGCTTGGAGAACCTTCTCAAGAACAAAGCAGGCCATGCAGGGTGCCTAGGATACTTCTCAAAGAAGCAGTCAGTCTGCAGTGGAGAGCAGCAATGAAGCCAAGCCTTCAGGGGTTGGTGAAATGAAAAAGAATTTTAGCATGCAGAAAAGGCTGGGTCTTTTCATCTGAGAAAGCTGTTAAATGACACTGAGTTAAAAAGCTAAAAAGAATTTCCCTTTTAAGCACACAAAGACCTTGCCCAACAGATCTGAGTTTTCCCTGTGTAGATAATGATCTTGTGCTACTGTATTGGTTCTTGATTAAACAAAGTTTAAGAGAGCAAAGATTCTGGTGTCTTTTGACATGATTATTTCAAGAAAAAGCAAGAATGAAGGGGAGAGAAGCACAGCTCCATCATAACATTCTGTTACTTCAGCTTTGAAATACATTCTTCAGGGAATGTTTTTAACTTTAATATTCAGACAGCAAAAGCTGTTCTTTTTAGCTTCATATCTAAGAGTAATTTAAAAGACTGGGATGATATTGGGCAATATTAATGTGAAATGGTTTTAAAGATTCTTTGTCAAGTACGGCCTATATATTATTTTATATTGTCAATTTCTACAGAAGCAGTCACTTCTGATTAATATGAAAGCACTGCTGTTCCTTCAAATCAATTTTAGAAATGGAAAATTTATTCAGAAAGGTGTATTTTGAGGTTTGGGTGCAGGTTTTTTTGTGCTAATCATGTTTTTCCTCCTGTATATTAACTATAGTTCCTATTTGCAAACAGTGTGCTCATTGATTTTTTTTTTTGCCTTTAGTTCATGGAATTTTGCTGTCCTGAAAGCTAAAATACCCCCAAGAAAACAAACAAATCCTTAAAACATGACACACACCCTTCCTGCTTTGAACACTTAAAATGTTGATTTTTCTAGAAATGCAAACCAAAATCTTGTCTTTTCATTAAATAATGTATTTAACATTGCAGGGAAATAGAGATATTTGAGAAGTTTGAGACTTATTTCTCAGCTTTTTAGTGGAGTTTTTTTCTATTTTTAATTGATTTCTTGTGTGGTCTAACCAGTAATTTATTTCATTTTTTCAGTACAATTACCACAATGCACAGTATCACAGTATCAGAATTCTGTTACCAGATCATATATCACTGTAATACCTGGCATGAAGACTGATAGGCTTTAATGTAATGATTCTGCAAATAATAGATACAGTTTCGCTTTATGTCATCCTAAATTCTGCAAATAGCTTTTCAGTCTCCAAACACATGAATATGTTAGAGAAAAGTATACAGATAGTAAGCAAAGAATATTTCTGTTATGCAGCTAGTCTATCCTCTTTCTGAATTAAAGAACGAACTGGAGAGATTTGCTTGTTTGTTTGTTTGTTTTTAAACTCAAATGTTGTTTTAGCTATATTAACTAGTAGATCTGCAACTGCATCATAGATCAGTGTCATAATTCAGTTTAATTCCAAATTTGTTCCTCTGAATATGAAACCTGTCTCAACATAGATATTTTTAACCATAATTAGCAAGCTGAAACAATGGGTTACCCAGGCTATATGAGCAACTACACATTTGTAGTAAAATCACAGTGAATATATTGCATGAACTAAGCATTTTGCTCTAACTTATTTTTTTTTCCTTCATGAGGAATATTTTGACTGTGATAAATTTCACTGCTTGGGGATCGTGGGGATAAAATGGAAAATCTGTTTTTGAATTGATCATATGCCAAATATTAAGAAATAATATTATTGAAATACAGTGACTTTCCTTTTATTCTTTATAGCTAAATGTGGTGGAACACTGACAAGCATGGGTGGTGTGATCCTGAGCCCAGGTTTTCCTGGAAATTACCCGAGTAACTTAGACTGTACATGGAAAATTTTATTGCCTATTGGATATGGTAAGTAAACTTAGATTTGAACAACAATTATTTGTAACCATCAGATTTAAATATATATAAGAATATTATCCAGTGAATGTATTGTGAACCCCTTAAATAATTATGCACTATCTTTTGAATTGAAAATGATTCACAGTTTGAAAATATATCTTTGTCAAAGCAATTTGTTATTTGTAAAACTCAGCCTGTCTCGGAAACTGATTTCAGAGCAAATGAAATCTGCTGCATGAAGATATATCAGATGAAATAGATAATGTGACTTCTAAATTAATTAGTGGTCTTCTGTTTAATATCCTTTCATTGTCTCCTAAGTGACTTTTTAACAGTATTTCTTGTGTTCTATGAAATTGGACAAAACCTCATTTCTAGTGCTATGAATTTGGTTAAAAACATTCTAAAACTATATCCCAAACACCAGGTATCAGTTGCCAACTTAGAAACTTTCTAGATTTGCTTTAAATCTACCGTCATATGGAAAATATCTTCACAAATAAATAATAATTAGGTAGAGAAGGTATTCGTGGATAATAAGGGATCTATAAGTGCATGTATATAACACAATCCTTTATCATCATTAGAAGTAAAAAAGGAATAAATTTTCTTGCTGTGAAACATTATGCCCCATACTGTGAATTCCGTGCTAGTGCTCAAATAAGAAAATTAATTTTAAAAGCCTATTATTAAATTCACTATACCTGTCTCTGGAAGTGAATTTGTTTTCTGTGCTTTCCATTGCATTCATAAGAGGGATTTTTGTAGTAAGATATACTATGTACATAGAGTGTATCAGCAATACTGTGCTACTATTTAGAATAGTGCCCTTTATCAGTGTGTACCTGATAAAACTGATTCATTGTAGTTATGGGTAGCCTTAGTAGCCTTTGATATCCTTATAGCCTTAGGATGACCATAAACAGGATATCCTTGGCTAATTTTAGCATTCTAAAGCTACATTTGCAGAAAATACAAATGATAAGCAACTGTTCAGAAGCGATGTCATCCTAATTAGGCTACTACAATACGGCCTTTGAAAAACAGTCCTTCATATTTCTCAGAGTTGATCTTTTTCTTTAAGCTTTTCCATGTAAACCATGTTTCATGGATTAATTATGCAAGAGTATCTTGTATCCTGTTATTATCCCTTTCACTTCTCAGAAAGACTCCAGTAGTGGTAATCCTATAAATAGAAAAGACTATGATTTTGTTTGGCAAGGGATTTAACAGGTACAAGGTGTTCATACCATTGATCTAGCATTGCTTTCAAAAAGGCTAGAAGAGGACATGTTTTTGCAAGGAAGTTGCTATGGGGATCTTTTTCCTAAAGTCTCTGTCAGATAAACCACAGATAATGTCTTTATACCAGGTTTAAAAATTGTGATTGATATGACGTTTCACGTAGAACTTCCAAGGCAAAATCTGGATACTATTTTAGTTACAAGCATAGACTTGTCTACCTAAGAGCTGTTTGTCTACATTCATTCTATTGTATCAAAATAAATACATGAAATCACGAAAACATTTCCAAAATTGAATAATGCTCTAGGACTTTTTTTTTTTTCGGAAGTGTTTTAATGTGCTACTGATTGAGTTAGAGTGCACAAAAACTGATCAAGAGGACACTCATGAGCATGTAATGATTGATTCAAATTCCACTGAAATAATTAACCCCACAGTGACTTCCTCACTCAGTATGTATTCCTTTATTCCATCCATTTATTCAAACTTTGTAACTAAATGAAGCCCAAGATATTATTGACTTAGTACAAGCACACTGGTGTGCTTAAACAAAGGCGAACAATAAAATTGTGGGAACTAAATGTGTTGCAAAGTATAGTGCTCTCTTCGTTACATAAAAATATACTGATTGTTTAAAAGAAGACACTACTAAAATCCAAATATTTTAAACATATGGAAAGTATATATTTTCAAGTGAGTTCCAGTGATTTTGGAATTATTTCAGGTAGCTGTTAATTGATTAACATTTGTAAAATGATTAGCTCGGCTTGGAATTCTCGTTATTTAGAGTCTATACAAGTCAGAAAGGAAATCCTGTTGAGACTGGAGCAAGAAGTAGTATAATTACAGTTTGACCAGAATATGATTTATTTTCTGGAGCAGTTTTATTCTGTATAATTTTATATAAGAAATTATTTAGTGTAGAAAACTTCTTCTTTGACATATCAAATTGACGATTGTAACTTGTATAAACTTAGAGTTAGGGCTTGAGTGACACATAAAGAATGTCCTCTAGTTGAAATTAAAAGCTTTGAAAAAATCTTTAAGAAAAAAATATGTTTGTGTTTGTGTTTAAAATGTGGCTATTTTAGGCAGTTTATATTTTTTAAAGTTCATGGCAAATCTATTTTTTTCTGTTAAAATACAAAGCTTTTTCATACTGAATATTTACAAATATTTGGATAAATTCCTTCTCAGTAATTAAATAAGAATAATTCAATTTTAAAGGTACTCTGCAGCTCATCAGACACTATTTCAGAACAGACTTTTATTATATTATAAGTAGACTACTTTTATTTAAATACCTAAACATTGATTTTGACTACATACATATGTCAAATTGAATTATCTGCTTGTCACTTCAGCAACTTAAGTATAATATAAGCGTCTGCTCAATTCTTTAGAATTTCCATGCTGCTGACATCCAGTCTTTGGTGGGAATCCCTAAATGCTGATACGGAAGACAAGATGTTTCCGAGCTGCTTGGTGTCCTACCTCATCTTAAATCCCAAGAGCGTTGTAAAATTAGAGACTTTGCTCAAGTCAGACTAACTTTATCAGATACCAAACAAGAGATGGCTGTTATTGAGACTTTGATATGTTCTGTATGTGTGTCTCTATTGTTAGCATCAGAATAAATTTTCTCATTCAGCAGCTGAAATACTTGTTTTCATATCTCCCACTATGCATAGGTCAGAGAAGGCACTAGAGCTAAATAACCCATATTCTTACAAATGTCCTATAACAATCAGTTTATTTGGTAGTTTACTTAGTTTCTCCTGTAGCCAAAAAAAAAAAAAAAAATCCATTTTATACCAATGATTAGATATCAAACCACAGAGACAAAGAAAGCAGCTACAGAGCAAGAATGAGTGAATGACTTACCCCGGTGATTAATCTATAAGGTACTCTCCTGGAATTAAGAATATGTCTCTAGTGCTATTTAAGAATGTAAGGCAGAGAGTTAAGGCATTGAATACTTCACATTGCTTCATTGACTCATTCAGTAATTCTGTTTTATTCCATTCCAGCTAGTTCTTCATAGTTTACGAGAGCAAGGTTAGGCCCATGCAGAGTGGTTGCAAGTTACTTGGTACTACTTGTCACTACTTGGCTCTTGAACCAGGGGTTCATCCCCCATCGCTCTTTTGATATTATATAAACACATAATTTGAGAAGCCTGAATTCCAAGTCCTTAGTCCACATGAAGCAGTGCCAGAACTTAAAAACAGCTCTTCCCATGGGATTATGCTTACACTTATGACTGTTCAGCATTTTGGGAGTTGTCTCTCTCCCTTTCATTTTGTGAGAAAGGCCTCGTTCAACCACTTGACTTCTGGAGAGAGTCTGTGGTAAATGGTCCTGAGTAAGTACCTGTCACCAATGTGACGTTCAGTGCATTTTATAGGTCTGCATACAGAATAGAATGTCTCTAAAGACATGCTGGCCCAAGCTGGAGGGAAGAGGAGGCATGTATAGGTTGAGTGTTTCTGTTGGCTGGTTTAGGAGCCTGACAAATGCTGGTTGTTGACTTTGTGACTTCATTGGTCCCTTTACATATGGTTATGATATTTATTGGGAAGCAAAAAATTAAAAGCTCCAAATCCTGCAATACTTAGCAGCTATTTCCTTAATGTAAGCATCCCGCTTTGAATGGTGACTAAAATATAAATATAGTACTTATAACAATTACTATGACTTTTTTTTTTTTTTTTTTGTATTTACATGCTGTAGCATTAAGCAACATGAGTTATAGAAACTCTGGTTTTAATTTTTCTTTCTTTCTTAATGCTGCAGGTGCACACATTCAGTTTTTGAATTTCTCTACTGAAGCAAATCATGATTTCCTTGAAATTCAGAATGGGCCTTACCACACCAGCTCTATGATTGGCCAATTTAGTGGAATGGAACTCCCATCACCCTTGCTAAGTACTACTCATGAAACACTTGTCCATTTTTACAGCGATCACTCAGAAAACAGGCAAGGATTTAAGCTGACATACCAAGGTAAGTAGGAACTAGCACAATGAACATTATGGTTAAAGGAAGAATAAAAATTTTAATTTCATATTTTTAATTTTAAAAAATATGCTAGGTATATACTATATAGCATTTTTAAATCTCTGGATTGTTTAATCCCTAGGTTGAACTTTTTTACGACTAAAATTGTGTTGAATTGGAATCTTTATTTTACTGATGCAAAAACTTGAAGCCAAGGCGATGTCATTTGGCAAAGGTCACATAGAATCATAGAATGGTTTAGGTTGGAAGGGACCTTAAAGATCATCTACTTCCAACATCCCTGCCATGGCAGGGGCACCTCCCACTAGTCCAGGTTGCTCAAAGCCCCATCCAACCTGGCCTTGAACACTTCCAGAGATGGGGCCTCCGTAACTACCCTAGGCAACCTGTTCCAGTGCCTCACCACCCTCACAGTGAAAAATTTTTTCCTAGTATCTATTCTAAATCTCCCCTCTACCAGATTGAAGCCTTTAACCCTCATCCTATCACTACATGCACTTGTAAAACGTCCCTCTCTAACTTTCTTTTAGGCACCAGTTTACAGTTTACTCTTCCAGTTTAAAACCGTCACCCCTCGTCCAATCGCTAGACTCCCTGATAGAGTCCCTCCCCATCTTACCTGTAGGCCCCCTTTAAGTACTGGAAGGCCACAATAAGGTGTCCCTGGAACCTTCTCTTCTCCAGGTTCAACAACCCCAACTTTCCCAGCCTGTCTTCATAGGAGAGGTGCTCCAGCCCTCATTATTTTTGTGGACCTTCTCTTGACCCACTCTAACAGGCCCATGTCTTTCCTGTGCTGAGGGCTCCAGAGCTGGATGCAGTACTCCAGGTGGTGTCTCACCAGAGCATAGTAGAGGAGCAGAATCACCTCCCTTGACCTGCTGGCCACTCTTCTTTTGATGCAGCTCCTTTCTGCTTCTCCAATTGCAACTTGTCAGCTGACAACAGAAGTGTTATCATGACTAACTCATTGACAGTGTAAAGTTTTATCCTATTATTTAAATAGAGGAAAAGCAATGCACCTAAACCCAGAAAAATGTATTATGAAATATTAAAAATTTTCATTAGGTAGATCTTATAATAAAATATTTTTAAGTCATGAAAGTTGTGTAGTAGCATTCTCAGAATAAAAAAACCTGTCAAAAAGAAGTAGTGTTCATAGAAATTCAGAAACTTGTAGTAGTATTTTGCAAATATTTCTATGAAAAATCCACCAAAAATTAGTAATTTCTCAAAAATAATAATAATTTGATGAGAATTTTCCCTATTTTAACAATTAGTCTAATAGCTATAATAGTAGATAGAAAATTCAGAACCAAGAAAGAGATACAGCTATATTGACTGATACTTGAGTCATTCTGATTTTGAATGAAAGATACAACTAGTATTTACTACCTTGTTTCTCAAAATGTGTAGTTATAGGTGTATTTGATTTACCAAATGCATATACATTAATCCAGTTTTATTTTCCCCATGAGTGAGAAGCTAAACAATTTCTCCAGTAAAGGCAACCACTCAGTTCATTTTTATGTAATAGTCCTTACTTATAAAGAGGCTCTGGGGTGACTCATTCTTGTATACAGTTTTGCGGAAACACAGTATTTTAGTCTATATATTAAAAAAATATGGTTTTAAAACTTTCAAAAAACACAACATAATCCACTCTAAAAAGATGCTGGGATAAAAAAAAATTGAATTACTTTACAAGGTACTTATTATTTATTGATTTTTTTTCCTAATGTAAAAAGTTGCTAACACTGTCATGTTCGATTTTTCAGTGATTAGAATCTGCCAGCTAAGCTCACGCTACTGAGCTTCTAATTGACATATGTTCCCTCTTCGATCTACCTTCTTTTCTGCATTCTACAAACAGATTTTGGACTTTTGCTCTTCAAAAATATGATATTTTGAATGTGTTTATTTTTCTTCAGAGAGCACAAATTCTCTCTGTTGCCTCTGAGACCTCGTATTGCACTAGCCATTTCTATTGCTAACATTTCTCCTTTGGTAATTCTTTCTAAGATTATCATAGGAACATAGGAACTTCCATCTAAACATGAGGAGGAACTTCTTTACTCTGAGGGTGGCAGAGCACTGGAACAGGCTGCCCAGAGAGGGTGTGGAGTCTCCCACACTGGAGACATTCAAAACCCGCCTGGATGCCGTCCTGTGCAACTGCTGTAGGTGTCCCTGCTGTGGCAGGGGTGTTGGACTAGATGATCTCCAGAGGTCCCTTCCAACCCTGACCATTCTGTGATTTTGTGATCACATTTTATAGCTTCATATGATTGAGCACAAGTAACTTGCTCAGCACCATTTAGAACATGTAGGAAATTGTACTTTCAAGTCAAGATATTCATAACCAAACTTTTGGAAGTATTGTGTTTCAGTGTATTCACTGTTCCTCTGACATGCTCTGACAGAAAATGCCAGTGGTTTACAACTGAGCAATTTTAATGGCTGCTTTATTTTTCTTCATACAAAGTATATGTTGCTTTTGATAGTTGACTTTTCCAGTCTCACACCTGTTGCCCTTGATATTTAGTTATCTTGTTTTCCAGATTGTCTCTGGATTTTCCTACTTCTTTGATATTATACTTCTGGATTTCTCTCTCTTCCTCTTAGTCGGTCTCCAATTGCTGAAACTGGACTTAAAAAATAATTCTTTACTACTCCAAAATGTTTCTCTTTCCATCTCCTTTTTTCCCATTTAGACAATTTGTTTTCCTTTCAGTAAGTCTAACGTCAAATAAGTCTTAGCCTGATTTGCTTGGATGACAAGACTTACACTGTTGTCATGTCTTACTGTCATGCTTCTTGATATACTTCTGCTACGCAATTTTGAAACCATTAGCCAATTTCAGTCAAATTTCACAGTTCCTAGAAAAGTTTGGATGAAAGAGTCCTGAAATAGTGTCCTTATTGAGAGAAAAGATGCAGCATTACTCCATAGATATCAATTCAATTTGGCTTGCTGGTTACCCAATTGGAATGTTCCTTGTCACAACTCATTTCAATACACACTGTGTCTTACCTGTTATTCATGACATATAGACATTGGAGGGAGATAAAATGTGAAAGGTTGGCATGGGTGTCACATTTGAAATCTTCTTATGGGAAAAAAGAAGCATATCATATATAGAAAGCTACAAATTTATTTTTAGTCCAATTAATGCTTATACAGATAAGTTGTCCAAGTCAATTAACACAGAACAAAATCATAAGCAATGCAGTTGCAACCATTATGCAAAAACTTCCTCCTGTCTACCCCATTTCTTTTGTATTATGTTCATCCTCCCAGTGCTTTTATGGAGCCTAACATTGACAGCTGCTACGTCTTTTTCATGTAGAACTGGAGAGGCAACCATCAGCATTCCAAGCTCTTTGCTGGGAAACATGATGTTCATGATAGGAACTTTGTACTCCAGTCTTGGGATCCACTTGTATTACTTTTTGCATGTTTTTCTCACCACATTATGCTTCTTTCTTACTGGTTGCCAGCCAAACTTTGGAAATTACTTTCCCCAGCTGCAATTACTGTAAAGGACTGTTGTTTTTTAAGCAGTGATTGCCAGGGCTTGTCAGGGCTTTAACATGCATGGCATTTGCACAGCATAACCTGAAACATATTAGGTAATAATTACTTGGCTGCTAGAGGACC
Organism: Pluvialis apricaria; assembly: GCA_017639485.1. Taxonomy (NCBI): domain Eukaryota; kingdom Metazoa; phylum Chordata; class Aves; order Charadriiformes; family Charadriidae; genus Pluvialis; species Pluvialis apricaria. Next base: position 105,472,939 of record CM030009.1, read on the forward strand.
ACAAAGATGATCAGAGGGCTGGAGCACCTGTCCTATGAGGACAGGCTAAGAGAGTTGGGGTTGTTCAGCCTGGAGAAGAGAAGGCTTTGAGGAAACCTTATAGCAGCCTTCCAGTACCTAAAGGGGGCCTACAAGAAAGCCAGGGAGGGACTTTTTACAAGGGCATGTAGTGATAGGACGAGGGGGAATGGCTTTAAGCTGGAAGAAGGTAGATTTAGATCAGATATTAGGAAGAAATTTTTCACTCTGAGGGTGGTGAGGCACTGGAGCATGTTGCCCAGCGACATTGTGGAAGCTCTGTCCCTGGAGGTGTTCAAGGCCAGGCTGGATGGGGCTTTGAGCAACCTGGTCTAGTGGGAGGTGTCCCTGCCCATGGCAGGGAGGTTCAAACCTGATGATCTTTAAGGTCCATTCCAACCTAAACTGTTCTATGATTCTATAATTCAATTGTTAAAATGAGCTAAAGCCAGCTCAGACCAAGGTAAAACCAGACATATCTCAGATCTCTGAGATCTTGCACTGTCAGATGCATAAATGGCATAAAGCCTATGGCATTTTACTCTGATAGAAAACTTGATTGTGTTTCAAGGGCTTGGAGGTGCTGCAATTAAGGTAAGGTAATCCAGAAAAACTTGATCTTTGTGGTGTCTACTTATAAGAATGTAGTGCCCAGGTGTAAGTAAACAGAAACTGTATAGATATTTTGTTCAGTTGCTGACAAAGCAATGTACTAAATTCATCCATCCTCCTGACCAGGTAAACTTAACAGATACTATACCAAACAAAATAGTCTTTTGAAGCTTACCAGTAATAATTTACCTGATTTCCAAGAAACATATTTCAAAATTATTTAATCTCTCAGGGCATCTATATTAGGCATCTTAAATAAAAGGGAACAATTAGTTGTCAGGACTAAGTAAAGGTTGCATGTAAAACTGAACAGTGCATACCAGTGAAAGCAGATGTAATACACACAAACTAAATTCTGCAAAGAATTAGAGAGAACAAATTTATACTGAATATTTAACAAAATGAAGTTTTGTCAGTACTTCTGCTTTTGTCCGCTTTTGCCATTTCTATAGAAATGAATTTGTAAAGCAAAGCAGATGGATCTGAAGACCTAACATCTTTCTATATTTAATACATGTTTTTTTTAGACTGCTTCTAATTAATCCCATTTTAGGATGTCCTAATACACTATAATTGGGGAAAAAAGTTCTATAAATAAAAAACATTGCTTTTCTAATAATGAAATTAATTCAATATACCCTTAAAAACAGATGAGTAGGGAAAAAGAGTCTATAGTTGGAGAGTCATAGGAATCCTGGAAGGAAAAAGGGATTGCTGAAAAACTACTATATTTCTGAAATGTTTTTAGATGATGTCCTAAGGGGGGAATACTAATGGAAATAAAATAAGATCTCTTGGGGGGCTCATAGTAAATAATTTTCTAACTCATGTGACAAAATTAAGCCATGTTTTGTGACTCTAATCCTGAGTCATTGCATCTGGGAAAAAAATATGATCTTTGGTGCCTAAGGCAGTAAACTGAGATTCCAGATTGCCAATCCTATCCTGGGCTACAGCAAATTGTATCCTGGTATTTCATAAAAGGAAGCATGATCAGCAGGTCGAGGGAGGTGATTCTGCTCCTCTATTCTCTTCTGGTGAGACACCACCTGGAGTGCTGCATCCAGCTCTGGTGCCCTCAGCACAGGAAAGACATGGGCCTGTTAGAGTGGGTCAAGAGAAGGTCCACAAAAATAATGAGAGGGCTGGAGCACCTCTCCTATGAAGACAGGCTGGGAAAGCTGGGGTTGTTGAACCTGGAGAAGAGAAGGTTTCAGGGACACCTTATTGTCACCTTTAAATGCTTAAAAGGGGCTTGTAAGGAAGATGTAGAGAAACTTTTTACCAAGGCCTTTAGTGACAAGACAAGAGACAACAGTTTTAAACCAAGAGAGGGTAGATTCAGAATGGACATAAGGAAGAAATATTTTAAAATTAGGGTGGTGAGGCACTGGAACAGGTTGCCCAGAGAAGTTGTGATGACCCATCCCTGGAAGTTTTCAAAATTAGGTGGGATGGGCTTTTTGGCAACCTGATCTAGTCAGCTATGTCTGTACCCATAGCAAGGATGTTGGAACTAGATGATCTTTAAAGGTCGCTTCCAACCCAGTCTAGTCTAGTCTGAGAAGTGGGTCTTGTTCTTGAGTCTGTAGTTATACGCAGTATGATACTGGAGGAAAATACCATAAGTCTAAATGAAAGTTTTAAGTAGCCTTAATTGTGAACTTTACTAACATTTGAGTGTTTGCATGCTCAACTCTCTGCTAATACAATTTTTCTGTAAAGTAATTACTTCCATGTCAAAGTGTTATAAATGTATGTGGCACTTGCAAAGGCAATAAGTCATCCTAGTGTTAATGTAAGAAGGGAAATACTTTTGAATCATAAAAACAAGATAGCACAGGATCAATTACATTTCTTCTATGATTTACACTCTTTTCTTACCAGTGGAAAATATATTGCACAAAGAAATGCCAAATGTCAATAAGAGATAATTTTAAAATTCATGTATTTGACTGCTGCCAGCATTGGAATTAAATACTTTTCTCAGATTTCCTTTACATTGGGCTTCATTTCAAGCTCTCACTAGAGTATTTTCTGCTTTGAAATGGTATATCATTTTTTAAAGCTCAATACCAAACAAGTTTTTGGGCATGACACTTATAAAAAAAAGCTTTCTTTTGTGAGGTGTGACATCAGGATTTGTAGGTAATATTTGATAGTGATGTCTGAATAATGAATTGCTCTGTTAAATCAGGTATAGTTGTTGCATATATCAAAAGAACAGAAAAGAATATAATTCATATTTATATTAAAACTATAAAACATATTCCTTGAGTGGCCTATAAATTGTGGTATCATAGTCATATGGATCACCTGACTTACAGTTATTCCAATAATTTATGAGTCATCTATAGGATTTATATCAGAAGTCACATGTGGAGAGTATCTTCACATTTTACACCATTAATAAAAAAACAAAACCATAAAAAACCCCCAAAAAACCAATAGAAACAACTGTGCTCTGCTGATGTGCAAGTGCTTTCACCCCTGACTGATTGACCTTCAAATTTATGGTAATCTGCTTTAGGCAGAGGTTTTGTTCTTACTAAAACAGATACTAGAACAACCCCCAAAAGTTTCTGTATGTATTTTTTTTACCTTACTTATAATAGGAGAAAAGCATATACATCTCTGAATAAACACTAACTGGAATTTTAAAAGCTAGGCTTTATTTTTTCCATTAACAATCCAAGAGGCTTTAAGGAATGTTGTGCAAATTAGAGGGGCAGAGAGGTGTTGATGTTCTTTCAGGATTTCCTCTTTCACCTGAGCTCTTCCTGTGTTTTCTTCTCATGTAGATCAGTGAGATAAGTTTTTTTCTGAAATGAATTTTTAAGGCTGACTTAAAAAAACAGAGACCATATTAATTACATTTAAAATGTAACCTATGAATACTGTATTGCAACAAATTAACCAATAAGGAAGGATATTTTTCATGTGTATTCATCTCCTCAAAAGGTTGTACAATCAGAGTTTAAAAGTTCCAGTACTTATTGTCGTTGTAACTGTTGGGAAATGTAGTGCTGCACTTTGTCAAATAAATCTGTGAGATCCTCTGACCCTTCAGAATAATCTTCTATTGTATTTTTAATATAACTTGCTATGTGGGTTTTTATATAATGTAATATATTAGTCTTAATATGCCCTGTATTCTTAAATAATCTTTCTAGTACTCTATTTTGAGTACATAGGCATGTTGATAATAATGACATTGTCTGTAGTAGTATTATACGAATAATGATAGCAGGAGTAATAATAGCATTAAAAATTAATGAGTCATTACTAGATTTAGCTCAAAATTTTAATGAACCATAATTAAGGTAAAAAAAAGCTTTTTGTATTTTCTTTCCAGTAGCAATTAATTCTGATTGTTAAGTTTTCATTTTCTTTTATTAATTCTTAGTTATTTGGGGGAAGGGGAGCCTGATTTATTAGAGGATTTTGGACTATTTCTGGTACCTCCATGTCTCTTCCAGCTTTGTGGTGTTACGAACACTGGGTTCTGGATTCACTGAATGAATTAGGGAAAAAAAGAAAGCTTTATCAAAATAAATCTCCTATTTATTTCATAGCATGACTGTATAATCAGCAATGACTAAAAAACCTCATGACAGTAGCTGTACTTCAGTGAAGCAATTAAGTACAAACTTCACTTTAAGTAAGCACCTAAGCACACTTAAGTTATATGTTTAGCTTAATCTTGCTGAAATGGCTTGTTTAAATCATCAAATTTATGAGTATATACTTCTAAGATTAATGTGTTGATATTGTAATCATTAGCTTTGAAAAAAATAACAAAATACTTTGTTCAAGAATGTGTTCTTCATCTGTCTTACTGTATTTTTAGAGCTTGGACTTAACGGCACATCTTAATATAAAGCACACTGGTATTACTGCTCTTATTTGAACTTTCTTATCTTCTGACAGAAGTATTTCATAACTATAAATGGAATGCTCAGAGAAAGCAGGGCATTCATCTTCTGAATAATTGTTTCTTAAACGGCAGTTACTTGCTGTCTTATCTATGTGAAGTTGTTTGTGAATGATTCTACATAACATTTTTATAAAACTGTCTTTCTTTTTTGCTTCCTGTGGAACTATTTATCATTTAAATATTTTAAGGAAATATATATTCAATATGGAAACATATAGTTTTAAATTATCTTTATATCTAAGTAAAAGTTACTAATGAAAGCTCCCTCTGCATTTTCATCACACTATTTTGTATGAATTAAATATGTTTAACTGAATAATATTTTGAGGTCTTTGAAAACATAAAACCTGACATTAAATGTGATTAAGCATTAATGTAATTTCTTGTATGGAGATATATCTAGAAGGAACCTTTTCCTTGGTAGACTTCTGTCCCTTTTCTAGAACTTTCTGTACTTCTGTGACTTTATAGTCTTTCATGAATTCTTTTCATTTTTTTGGTCGAGTGGTTTTTTTTTTGCATAGTTTAATAGATATTAAAAAATCCAATGGATTGTAAAAAACTTTTCATTCATAAAATTTTAATGAATGAATGACTTTTTTATACCTTACTAGAATACTTACTGTGATGTTTAGATGTGAAAATACGTTTCAACAATTGCTGTGACCATCTGGATGGTCCCAATGGATGATTTGTTTCTCGTTATGTGTTAATCACACTATTATTGGAGTCTGGCATTCCAAAGTTTACCTCTTATGGAATGTATTACAGAATTTATATTAATGTTTACATGCTGTGTTGAGAGCTGACTAAGCAATAAAAAGTACTTCTGTTCTTTTACAGCTTATGAGTTACAGAACTGCCCTGATCCTCCTCCTTTTTTGAATGGATATATAGTCAACTCTGATTACAGTGTGGGTCAGTCAGTATCATTTGAATGTTATCCTGGATATGTTTTGAGGGGTCAACCTGTTCTCACATGCCAACATGGAATCAACAGGAATTGGAACTATCATTTCCCCAGATGTGAAGGTAACTTTCTGGTAGTATGTTTTCTTCAGAACTCATAATACTTTCTGATTTTTGTTTACTTGTTTGTGTGTGTTTATGTAATGTAACTTTTGCCAAAGAACTGCACCTTTATCCTAATCTAGTGTGAGCATCTAAAGTCAGAATAGCATGTGTTTTTATAAATCATAAATATTTTATGAATCATGTTTCTCAGAAGTGATTTATTGTTCCTATAAATATCTGTCAGTTGTATTCATTATGAGAACTCATGATACTGCCAGAAATTATCTTAAAATCCATGTGATTTATTTATTTTTCCTTCTTTTTTTTCTGATTTGGGGGTGAGGGAGGCAGTGTACAATGTAACATATAAAACTTTCTATTGTAAATCTTTTACTTGGACTTTCATCTAAAACATACAAATGCAGAAACAAAATTTCTGACATTCCTTTAGACCTTTAGAGGTTTTGACAAAGTCTTGTATAGGATGTTATGGCAAAACTAGGTAGTCATTGTGTAGAACTGAAGCGGTGTCATAGATAATCAATGAACTAAAATACAAAATAGGTTGAAATAAATGATTTCCATCATAACAAGAGGCTAATGGTGTTACAGGTTTTCACTGCAGAATGTATGTTCAGTATATTTGACACTGATCTTGAAAGATGGGACAGATCCTTCTCTACACAAAACACCCAATACCTTTTAGGTTAGTCAAACCAGAAAAGGCTGCGAGGAATTTAAGAAAGATCTAACCGAGATACAGGTATAAGCCATAAAAAAAATGTGAAAGAAGGGTCAGTCATTCTACTTCAAGACAGACTGCTAGAGGCTAGATAGAAATTTTCCAGTGGGACAGGTTGCAATAGTGTTTTTTACTTTGGATTCTTCTGTGCATTATTATTAGACATCAAGGGTTGAATATTGTCAGCAGCAAAAGCTACACGAGATGGACTCCAGGTTTGAGTCAGCACTGTAATTCCTTGCTTCTCAAATGAGGACTTCAGTACTGTGAATAATAATTTCAATTTTTTTCTTATTATTTATGAGACAGGTATTCAGCTTAACTATATTGCTCTGCAGCATGAACATGTGTTTTGTACATGTGCTTGGGAAAGGATGCTTGTATTATTTCCTTATGTTGTCATTTAAATCCAATGTTACAAGAATCCATAATGTTTAAGTTCTAGTTCCATAATAGTTAATGCAATTTACCATAAATTGCTCAGAAATCAAGTAAAGTAAATATATAGAGGAGATTGAAAGTATTGCATATTTCTTGCAACGCAAAAGGTTTACAAGGAAGAAATAAAGTTTAAAATTAGTTTTCTGGAGGAAGATACAAATCTTTGTCCATTTGAGACACTCTTAAAGCATAAAGACAATTACAAAATCCCAATTTTGTGGGGTTTTTTAAATATCAAGGTTTTATTATTATTGGAAATATTAAGCTAAGAATTAGTAAGTCTTTTTTCATTTTAATTTAAACTGTATTTTCTCACATTGTTGAAGAGACATTATAGAGTTTGACAGGCTCCAGAGGTGAGACATAACATGCCCTACTGGCCAAAGGGAAAAGACAATGTGTAGACAGAAATTTGGCATTGGCCATGAGAAAGGCCATGACCGCTGACTTCAGCAGTTCAGTTAGGAAATCCTATATGTTTGAACAAATGAGAGTATTGAAGGGTTTTTTTATTTTCAAATTAAAGAATAGAGTTTTATTGCCAAGCATGCTGTTTTGCATTTATGACAGTATAGAGGTAAAAGTACTAAAATAATGTTTCCAGTATTGAATAGCATTAGAAAATTTCTAGCATGGGTAATTTTACTGTTAAATGGCGATCAAGATGTGGCTGCTGTTCCCATGTCTTCTTTTTTCTTGGTTTTTTTTTTCCATTTTTTCTTGTTTTTTAAGTGTGCATCAGAACAGCTGAAAGACAGTTTACACATTTTGAAAAAATATATATTTCAATTTAATTAAGAAGGAATGCATGCAACTAATGTAAAACTTATTTTGGACTATTAATTTCTCTTTTAGGGAGAAGAATAAGGAAGAAAATTAAATAGCAACCTAATCAATTAATATAGTTATTAAATAATTATATTATTTTAGCAAACTATATTTGGAATTGTGTTGTGAAACACCTTCTGATACTTCTACAACTCTGTTGGTCCACACTATAATAAACAATATAGGCATCTCTTATAAAACCATACCTCCCAAAGGAAAAAGAGTGGAGAGGCATGAGAAAATGTAGTTCTTTGTGAGAGTAGGGCTAATGCTTTCCTTAGAGACATACAATGTGATAATGCATGGCATCTTTGTCAAAGTGGTTGGTTATAACTCATAATGATTTATTTTTCCTTTTGTTTAATAGTTTGGGTTTTTTCTGACTCTTTTACCACTGGCAAATTTAGGTTAAGGATGTGAACCATCATCTCCCATATCTTTTAACTAAAAAAGTCTGTAACATTCTTTTTAATTTACGTGTCCAAATTTGCTCTGAAAGATTCTATTAAGGCCACCTATCTCTTCCTGTTGACTATTATAGCTAACTTCTGTACTTATTTTAGAGAATTCATTCAGCCTAAAACATGGGCTTAAGTACTCCAGTTACATGCTTTTTTCCCCAAGGGTGCTGTCTTAAAATGCCTCCTGAATTAGATGTTAAATGAATGGGAGGATTGGAGATTTCAATTTTGCACTTAAATAGCATCATGGAATCATTTAGGCTGGAAAATACCTTTAAGATCATCGAGTCCAACCGTAAATCTAACACTGCCAAGTCCACCACTAAACCATATCCCTAAGTGCCACACCTACATGTCTTTTTAATACCTCCAGGTATGGTAACTCCCCTGAGCAGCCTGTTCATGTTTTACAAGTCCTATTCTAGGTATGTAAGACCTTATATTGAATGTGATCTGCAGCTCTGTGTGACTTTTTAATGAAAAATTATAGAACTTTACAAAATATTTTTCCATGTACTACATGAATTCATAAGTAATTAATTTTGAGTTCTAAAAAAAGTCAAAGATGAGGAAGGACTATTTAAAGTAGATATTTTTATTCAAAAGAGATTAGGATGTAAAAAGGTTAGAGAATATATGTTTTTTTTCCCTCTCCCCATTAAGGTTGACCTACACTCTTTGCACTCCTAGAATAAAGACATTGAAGATACCAAACCCATGTTCTTCCTATATCCTTTTCGTTTACTAATTAAAACGAATTTTAACAAATATTAATTTCTGCACACACATTGTTTTGAAAGTGTTCTTAGAAATCTAGATTCTTAGATTTCTAAGCAAGTTATAAACTGTTCTCTTTGAAAATTGTTTTCACACTCACTGTATTTTGTATTGGCTCACTGAATGTTGTAGTGTTAGCATTAGAGATTTTTCTAGCTATATTTCATTCTTTTTATTACTATTTTTTATTTTTAAACTGTTGGCATTTGGAGTAATCCTACTGATATCTTAAAAAGATAAACATGGAGCATTTAACTTAAAATGTTGTTCTTTTACAGCACATAGTTTTGGGATCCTTTTTGTAGTGGTAAATCAGAAATTAGAAAAATAAAGTGTATAAATTAAAATTAAACTGAGAGGATGGATAAAAAAGGTAACTATTAAGTCATTCACCTTTGAGAAATAATCTTCTAGCCTCTTCACTTGATAAGAAATTGAATCAATATCACAAGGCATTCTGTTTCGTTATTCAGGCCTGTAATAAAGCTCTCTATTTTTTTATGTCATGAAATTAAAGGCTTTCCTTCATGTTCAATAAGCTGATTCATCTTTTCCTAATCAAACAAATACTGTGTGGGATTTCTCTGTTTCTGGAACATCTGTAGGAGTTAACTTATTTTCCTGAATCAAAGCAACAGAAGAAGCTACACAGAGTGTCTTTGCTAGCTAACATTACAGCATTTAAGTATTAAAACTTCAGTAGGACCCTTCCAAAGCCTGTGAAATTTTATGTTCAGGTAGAATCTTTAACACTAAGTGTTTTTAAAACCCTTTAGGAACCTAGGCCCCTAATGTCAAAGTTCAACACTTTTTGGTTTTATATAGATCATAGACCCCTTCCTTTCTTCCTTTCTTTCTTTCTTCCTTCCTTCCTTTCTTCTTTCCTTCCTTTCCTCCTTTCTTCCTTTCTTCCTTTCCCTATGTTAAGGAAATAATGATTATTATATTATTAACTGGACTAATAATTATTAGTCCAGTTACAGTGATACTAATATTTAAAACTAGGCAATGCTAGAATGATATACAGGCAAATATCTAATATCAACCCCTTTCTCTGATGTACACTCACTCTTCCACAACCTATACGGACTTAAGGTCAATGATCTCAGTCTGAGAGAAGCGCTACAAGAAGTTCATCCTATACAGAAAACCTATTTGTTATCACTATCTTTTATTCACAATTATATATATATATAAAATATTGTGTTGCATCACACAGCTGTACAAACTAAAATGAAGTAGTAAGTAGTTACCTGTTCATTAGATAAGTGATGTTTCAGGTTGAAACAAGTCTCCGGACTGCCAGACCAAATCCAGAAAAAACCTGACAGACTCCATGGCCTGTTTTGCTAGCTTAACACAAGTTTGTGGCCTGTTATTAGCAGTGCACCATTATATTTACTGGGCTACATGGCTAAGGTTTCACTTGTTAAGGGCTTTTTATCCTTTCTGCTTCTTTTCTGTATTTCATGATTTTATTGGATTCATAGTAGTAACAGAGAAATGTTAGTACCCTTTCAGGCTTCTCACATGGACTAAGTGAGTTATTAAAGTGAAGGTCACTCTCAAAGACATGAAGTAGCATATTTTGTTTGTCTACTGGCATTAAAAATTGCCCCATTTCTGTGTTCTGTATAATCATAGTTTGATATTTTTAGCCACCCAATGTACTGCTACCAAATTTTCATATATTAGTTTTTCCTAGTGTGACCAAAGATATACTATGAATTTCCAATTTAATTAATTGGAAAAAGTCCTAGGACTTGGGGGAAGATAGGAACAGTTAGACTAGGTAGCTCTTGATAGTTCTGTTTTTTATAAACATTTGAACTTAGGAAGACAGTAGGAGATGTCAAATTGCTAAAAGTCCTAAACTGATAGAATTTTTCCAGGCTAGTTGTAGAGTTCCCTCCCTTTATGCTAAAGAAAAGCTGTGGGTTTATTTTTTGGTTTGGTTTGGTGTGTTGCCTGGTGAGTAATATCAGGGCCATCACTAAACAGGGAAAACAATACTAAAAAAAACCCTGGTCAATGATAATGTTGAGGCTGGAAGCTTGCCCTGCTAAGGAATCTCACCGAAGATTTGTGTTACTGTTGTGAAATCTCAGGGGTTATTTGAACATATGAGAGAAAATGAGTGTGCCTGTAATGTTTTGCTAAACTGCAGGTACTTGCCAACAGCAGAATGAGTTCAGGCACCCCTGCCCTGTCCTGCCCCAGCAAAACATCATTTTGCAAATATATTCATTTTTTTATACTGAATTGTTAAAAGTTTTAAACCTTCTGAGATTTCATGGGCAATTTTTGCTATAACTGTAAGGTTGCTGCCTGGAATGCTATGGCTAGAACTTTAGGACTTTTCTTCTAGAGTCTTCCCCTAAGTCATGTGAGATCTGTGGTGTATGGCTGTTTAGCACCCTTTAGGTCACTCAGTTGTCTATCTTAAGCTAGTAAACCAAGCCTCTGTTGTACGCAGTTCTATTCCCATTCGGAAGACAGATTTGTTGGCTTTATGCTCTGTGATGAAGGGATGACGTGGTTAAACTCATATCAAGGGGCAGAAGTTGGGCATCCCCGAGTACATAACTGACATTGTTGTCCTTGAGGTAGAGGAGTTTCAGGTTTATAATATGAACTTTCACAATATGAGCTTCTCTACACCATGTAATGCTCCCTGTACTCATGAGCCTTTTCAAGGTATTTTCATCCCCATACAGATTTTCACTGCTTCATTTTAGGTCATGGTACTTGAAGTCAGCTGTCCCTACTTCTCTAAGCCAAATAGTTACAACAAGTGGGGCTTGGTATATATATATACACCATGAACAGTTTCGGACACTCATACAACAAAGGGGTTAAATAGTTATCAACCAGATTCTAGTAAAAGCATGTTGAACAGGGATCAGATGAGTGGAACACACAGATTCAAAACTGTAGTCTGGTATTAGAGGATCGTTGAACAGAGCAAAGATATGCATGCTTTTGGAAGCCATCCCCATTCTAAATCATATCCTTCACTGCACAGCAGGTGATTTGAGGTACATTGAAGAGCTTAATCTGTAGATGGGAGAAAATTAGATTAATTTCTGCTCATGAGATCATAGTAGAAGCTTGCCATATAGCCATGCTCTAAGACTTCACTCCTGTGAAATCAGGTTGTGCTAATGATATGCCATATCTCTTTGCATAACACATGCAGTTGTCAATAAATACTAACTAGGTTCAGGCACTTTTGGGTGGATCTTTAAAAATGTTTACTGGTCTTCCATGCACAACGTTGTAACTGGAATTAGGTATGAATCAGGCATGGGAGCACACAGTATGGTACTCATGCATTTGTAAATCAGCATGTGGTCTACTGTTAGCATTTGAAAGTTTAGAAGACTTGATTATATGTTTTTCCATTTCAAAAATCTGTGTTTCTTCATACCTATCATTCAAACTGCAATATAACAACTTCATTAATTTAGAGTGATTTGTTTATTCAAACTAAAGCTATTTTTGTCTTTTGTGAAATATAGCCTGTTATTTCTGTTTAATTTTCTGTCTCCTGTGATTTTTAAGTATCTTTGGAGAAAGCCTAGTGTCAGCTGTGCTTATTGCTTATTCTATTAGAGTTTCGTTATCTGTGACTTTTTTTTTTCCCTGAGATAATTTATTGATCTGTCATAGCTAACAAGTATATCAGTGGAATTAGATTATCTTTACTGAGATACGATCAATCTGCATTCTTTGTAGAGTATTAGAGAATAATGGAGGCAGAACAAAAAATGTATGCAATCATTGACATTAATAAATCTGTAAAAAATATAATAAACTCAAAATATGTATAAGTATAAAACTTTTATCAGAAAAATCCTATATCTTAACTAGAACTTAAAGGATTTTCCACTCATCACTCTATTAGTGTCAGGAAGTGTATTTCAATGTATTAAGCATACTAGTCAAAGCAGTCTTTTAGCTGTAAACATGCAGTACTGTGGAGAGAACAGACTAGATTTCTGAAACTAGGCAATCTGAGCATGACATAAAAGTAAGGGATTAAGGAACAGTAAAAAATGGGCTCAAGTTACATTTTCATCGTAGAACTGGCAGACCTGATAGACATTGCCAGCTGCCCTTGGCCTGTACACGCAACCAGGAATCAAACAGATAGAACCAACCCTTCATTTTCCTTGGCTCGTTTCCTTTGTTGGGCACTGAAGGGTTGTAGTTCAGGAACAGATGCCCAACTGTTCTAAAATGGGAAGATATGCTAAATGCATCATAGTAGCTAGTACTGATATAGATGAAGAAATTGAAGTGGTTGAAGTCTCCTTAACCTGTCCTATAAATCCAGTGATTATTACAAGGATTCCCCAAAAAGGGCTACTTGTCAACTAGCCAGATGATCCTTCTACCCCAATGGTATAACAGCTTTAAACCATACGGAAAATGTGGCATCTATCATCAGTCATCACTCCTTCTTCCTTCTTCCTTCTTCCTTCTTCCTTCTTCCTTCTTCCTTCTTCCTTCTTCCTTCTTCCTTCTTCCTTCTTCCTTCTTCCTTCTTCCTTCTTCCTTCTTCCTTCTTCCTTCTTCCTTCTTCCTTCTTCCTTCTTCCTTCTTCCTTCTTCCTTCTTCCTTCTTCCTTCTTCCTTCTTCCTTCTTCCTTTTCCATCACTTGTTGGGAGGTGAAAAATAAATGAAGAGGGTCTGCATGACTGTCATAGGAACTCTGACAATAATATTACCTTTATGGTAAGAGCGAATGAGAAAAGTTCCAGAGTTAGGCTAAGTGCCCACAGATGAGATTAAGGTCTCACTCTTAATGAGTGAGACTCATTGGCTTGCACCAATGGTCATATGTCTAATCAGATCCACGCTTGCATCAATAATCAGTCAGTTCCCCAAAACTGGGACTCAAAAGAGAGCACATTATTACATATTTACTACCCTTGAATTAAATCAACTGCCTTTTTTTGTCATTAATTTGCCTACAGATTTCATTCAGCAAGTGTATGCTAATTTGTGTCTCTATCTTCATTTCACTTGTGATAAGAATAATCAGCGTACAAACTGCAATTGAACTACCATTAAACATGGCTAAAAGATGTCAGAAATACAGCGATATGGTATTTGGGGTAGTAAAAGAACAAACAGCGTTTTTTCTTTTTTTTCAGGATTGTATTCCAGTTCAGTTATGGTTCAGTTGCATGGAAACATGCAAGCTTTGTTTGCTTGTTTATTTGTTTCTTAATCTTGAATGCAAGGAAAAGCTGCCCCTTTTTAAATGTGTGCTAACTTAGTTTCAAGAATTCTGTATAAAAGCAATATTCCCACTAGATTTTGATGGATTTTAAGAAATAAAATCTGAAAGATATCAGGATAAATTCTTTCTTAGAAATATCAATACTTTCTTTCTCTGAGGAGCAATCAACCAAGAAAAAATGCTGTCTTTAAGACCTAGGTTGTCTTGTCCTGTGGAGCTTTTAGAATTTGTGAGCATTTTGATATTCCATTCGTAACATGAAAAAGTATATTTCTCCTACTGATTTTTCATTTGTTTTCTTTTCAGCTCCCTGTGGCTATAATGTAACTGCTCAGAATGGTACAGTTTATTCCCCAGGATTTCCAGATGAATACCCAAATTCCAAGGACTGTACTTGGTTGATTATTGTACCTCCAGGCCATGGGATTTATATCAACTTTACTTTACTCCAAACTGAACCCGTGAATGACTACATTGCAGTTTGGTATGCAATTTTTTGAAACAAAAGTGATTTTTTTCTGATTGATTTATCAGATTTCACTGTCCCAAGCTACAGCTTTTGCTTAATATTGTTCTTTAGGTTGTCATAAGTGCTGAAGAACAGCATAAAACAAGTTCTATGATTATATGAAGAAAATGTTATATATCATTGTATGAACTCTTTAAGAATGTTGTTCCAAAAGTACTTTGAAACTCAAAATCAGTTGTCAATCAGATCTTCTTTGAGCTCTCTGCTTTCTAAGGGAGGCCATGTGCAGTCAAATTGATGTAATAATCTGCATTATGGTGAATTATATGTTCCATGAGCATATGAGGCAATATATGTTAGTTATGGCAAAACTTTTTTGACATCTTTAGGCATTAACTAATTTAGGCATTAATTAAGATTTTCTTAAATTTTCTTAAAATCTTAATGTGGCTGATAGACACACTGTCTATATTTATCAAACCAGGATTTCAGCCATTGTACCTCTATGTCTTTGAGCTTCATATGGTATGTTCCCCTTTTCTGAACTCGTATTTCTTACCCTCCAAACCCATCTCAACTTTGTATCCTCAGCTGGAGGAAGAGGT
Organism: Pluvialis apricaria; assembly: GCA_017639485.1. NCBI lineage: Eukaryota > Metazoa > Chordata > Aves > Charadriiformes > Charadriidae > Pluvialis > Pluvialis apricaria. The sequence goes on from CM030009.1 coordinate 105,488,094, forward strand.
CTCAGGGCTATCTAAATTCTTGCAGAAGAATTTACTGCACTGAAGAACAGGCATAGATGATGATGTAGTTGTTACATACTTTCTCATCTACGGCTAACCCTGGTCCTTACCCCACATAACACGCAAAGTGACTTGTCTCGTGTATGCTACAGATAGTTCGGCAAAAGGACAATTTGCACAGAATACAGGATGTAACTTACTCATGTCAGCTGCTCTCATCTCCCAGCTAATCCACTATTTCTGTACCTATTGCTGTCTGGGGTGAGTTTTTTCCAGACAACAATACTAAAGTTCATGTAAGACAGGGAGAATCCGGTTAGTTTATAGAGAGGCATAACTGTTTATGAATTGCCATTTGGCTAGCTCTGGTATTTGCATTACCTATAAATCCAAGTCTAAAATGCATCATAGGTTGTCCTCTCTGGTATGTTAAGTTAAAAGCCTTCACTGGTAAAGATCTACTTGTATCAATGACTTCTCTTTTTGCTTAAGTAGGTGCTGAATTCCTGAATTCTTATATTTTTCAATAACTGCTTTACAGCTTATTTCTCTCAGTTCCCAATTGCCCATGAATCACAAGCATGTTTTCTTTAGAGTTATTTTCTGAAGTATCAGCTCCAGAATTTGCTGTGAGAAGGCTGTTTAGTGTAAATTTGTTTGTCATTCATGTATATGCCATTCACACCTGTATGAAAAGTCAAATCTTAATATCAAAGTTTGGGGGTTTTTGCCTTTTTTCCCCCTGAGAATCAGACTTTTAAAATGAAAGCCTAAGTAAATTATCAAGTTCCTATTCAATATTCATTACTTTCACTCTTGTTTTCAAGGCAGCAGGAAGAAGAAAATACATTTTTATGCCATGTCACCTATAGTTTATTTTTTCTTGTCACTAATATCACAGTAGAAATTGGAAGTCTGAATAATCCTGAAAAACTGTACAAGAGAAAAAGAATTAATTCAAACTACATTTTTAAAAATACAGGTTGTATGTACAACTTATATACATGGCATGCATTCTTTTAAAACTTGAACTAGAATTTGTCCATATGGTGGACTTTCTTTTTATGAACAGATTATCTTGATAGGTTTGAGACAGAAAGAAATGCTTGGCTTTTTAACAATACAACTGAGGTGAACAAATATCCCTCTGATTTAAAGACAGTGAAAAGTCAAAAGCTAACAGCTTTCAGAGAGCTTCTAGATAATATCCAGCCTTCTAAAACATATATCAAAAAAGCCTTTTTATTCATTTAGAATCATTACATGTAATATACAAAAAGACCAGAAATAAATGTTATAGAGTTCAAAAAATTCTTCAGTCATAAAAGCAGAGGGGGTTGTTTATTTATTCTGCTGTTCAGGCCTGAATGTTCTACATAATGACACTGAAAATGAATGCATCCTGATGTTAGTGGAATATATTTCTCTTTGGATGTCTATCCGACTGTTCAGAAATAGAAAACATTTTTTTCTGTTCCCTCCCCTGTTTTTTTTTCTCCTTAGGAGATATCTTTGAGTCTTTGGAATGAATTTAAATGGCAAGAGTGACTTGCAATTTCCACACATCTGTGTTAGTCATGAGTAAGGACATGTAGGACCTTGGTCAAAAATGTTAGAAATATGATAAGATTACAAGAGTTTTCTAGTTTGGTTTGGTTTTTTTTTTTTCAGTTGATGTGTACGTGAGAATTTTTGGCAGGAACAGACTGAGAAAATTTTGGTCAGCCAATAAATTTCTTGCCAATGGAAATATAAAAGCTTTTGTAAAGTACTCCTGATCTCTCAAAAAATATTAGACTTTGAGGTTAGAAAGAGTATTCTGTGTTGCTAGAAATAAAAAGAAAATAAACTCATTTTGAATCATTAGGAAAAACATTTTTTACAAAAATTTAACCTGCTCTCCAGAGAAAAGAGACTGTTAATTTAAATGTTAAGTACTGTACTTCTGCAGCTGATTTTTTTTTTGTTTCCATTCACAGGGATGGTCCTGACCATAATTCACCTCAGCTGGGAGTTTTCAGTGGGAACACAGCTTTGGAAACAGCTTACAGTTCCACCAATCAAGTCCTCCTCAAATTTCACAGTGATTTTTCAACGGGAGGATTCTTTGTCCTCAATTTTCATGGTCAGTTTGCTTTATATCATTAACATCTAATTACCACAAATAATTAATTAATTTTTAAAATGTTTCTTAACTTTGTGTTGTACTGAATGCTCTTAAATAAGTTCATGGGTTTGCTGCTTTTTTTTAAATAACAGTACAAATTAGTTTTTAAAATCATGCATTAAAAAATCTGAAGAACGTTCATTTGTATCTTTGAATAAACTATTTTCTATCTTTAATCTTAATATTTCTAATATTGAGTTTTTACTTCTTGATTTTTTTGGCCCATTTATTCGTTAACTTACTTTTAATCTTATGTAATAAAATTCTTCACCAGCTGACTAATCCTAGGGCCCAGGGTCAGAAATTTTGATGGGATGGTGTGGAAAGGTTGACTTTAAGTCTGATATTCAGCAAAATACTTTGTTCAAAGTTACAGTCAGAGCTACAGGACATACAAAATAGGCATCTAACTCAGAAGTGAAATGCTGAATTCTAGTTCTAGTTCTAGTTCTGATTCACCCAAATTATGTATATTAAATGGGAGGTTGTTAGCTTTTTGGATTGTAATTCAAAAAGATACGGTGAATTAATTCACAAGGACAGGAGGAAATGCCACAGAAAGAGTACCTGAAGGTATCTATTTGCATGGGGGAATCTTTATGAAACTAGTACTCAGAGTCTGAAATGTTTTTCTTGTCTGTGGTTTTCTCCTAAAAGAAGGGCATGATGCATCGTAATCTAAAGTGTTTATCTGAGAAGCAAAAACTGAAGTACCTGGCTTTAGTCATCACGGGGGGAACATATAGCTCCTATATAATAAGGTAGTGCTTGAGAAGCAGACTGCAGGAAATGGTCAGTGAAAGCATTTTCCAGCCTTAACTTGAAGGTAGATAAACATGAAGTCAGGATTTCAGTGTTGTCTTCAGATGATAAAAAGGCAAGATACTTACTCTATCACAGTATGTAGCATATTAGTCTAGCTAGGAAAAAAAAAGAATGAACCCGCTTCTCTTTCTCTGCACTGTTTCTTTATTTTGCATATTGGTATTTTGCACAATGTTCCATGGGTGTAAATCATGTACAACATAAACAGTGTCCATGCTTTTAATTGAATTCAAAGCAGTGACATGGGCTACTGCTGAGAAAACACTGCAGACTGGGCTTCTTGGAGACTAAATTGAAGGGATTCCCATTTTTTGAGCCCACAAACTCTGGGAGATAGATGTCTTAGGAGAAGTCGAGGGCCTTACTGGATATGCATATAAGTACAATTGTAAGTTCTTGGAAAATGTTGTTGCTGGAAACCTGCTTAGTGTTTATTGCTTAGATACTTGCTGTTACAAGTGTCTAAGCAGGTTGCAAAGCCTTTTTTTCTCAGGTGTTCTCCAGAAAAACTGGTGCTATGAGGTATATATAATAATTACGTGTGTGTGCACATAATTAACATGCAGAAACACCATACAAATACATAAGTACACAGGAAAACATATATGCTTTCTCCTCCCCGTCCTTGGAAGCTCTCTATGCATGAAAAAACATGGAGGAAAAACTCCCATGGTTGTTTTTTACCCTTATACAATTTTTTTACAGTGATGGGTTGTAGAAGCTTATGTGGACGACAAGGGCTGATTCCTAATATTTTATGTTTCTTTAACTTCTCAAAGATATCAAGTGGATCAGACTATCAAGTTACTAGGAGAATTTGTATTCTTGACTGTGATTTAGTTCCATGAAGAGGAGAGTTTTTCTATAGTATGTGCACTCTGATTACAATCTTAATTCTCTGGTTTTGATTTTTTATCCAGAATTGCTTCTTCAGCTGTTGTAGGTAGTCTACTCCATTTTAGAAACACGTCAGTCATTGTGTCATTGTACTGGTAACCTTCCTTGTGAGATTGCTTACAATTTATTGAAACAGATTTGAAGAGTAGGGAAGGCTTTTTTTTAAAGGCACTGTGTTTCAGTTTTGGGGGGTTAACTTATAATTATATATATAACAATAATATAACAATTATTAATAATAATAATAATAATTAAAAAAATTATTATTATTGTTGTTTTGTTATTGCTGTTTCTTCTTAAAGTAAATACGTATACCTGTATCCTGAGAAAGATAACTCCAAGTATGCTTAAATTAAGAATGAATATGACATGCCAAGTATGGGACAGGTAATTACAGATTTTCCAGGAAATCTAAGTAGTCTGTGATTTGTAATGACTAGCCCTATCACATTATGCAAAGGTAGCCACATGAAACAGAAGCCTTGTAGCATCAAAAATCTCTTCATAAAGATCACAATTCTATCCAGTCCTACAATGGATCTATAACTATCTAGAGCAGTGTAGTATGCTATCTGTACTGATGAAAAATTAATTTTTTTTAGATAATATGTAATGTCATGACATTTAATTTGGAAAATGTAACTGAGAGACCATGAGGTTCAGTATGGCTTTGGTAATTTGGGAAGTGTGAATAGGAAATGAATTTTCTGTAAAATAATTCTTAGCACAACAGTATTTAATCTTTTTTCACTTAAATTTGCAGCTTATCAGCTGAAGAAGTGCCAGCCTCCACCCACAGTTCCACATGCAGATTTGTTTACAGAAGATGATGACTTTGAAATAGGTGAAAAAATAGTATCTCCGTTTCTTTCTTATGTTTTCATTTGAATTCTAATTAAAACAAACTATTAATATATTTCATCTTCCACCTGATATTTTGGTATACTTCTACTTGAGTTTTTTGGGGGGTTTAACATTTTTGTCAATAACTTTTTCAGGAGATTTTGTGAAGTACAAGTGCCATCCTGGTTTCACCCTTGTTGGACAAGATATATTAACCTGCAAACTGAATGCACAGTTGCAGTTTGAAGGATCCTCTCCATTTTGTGAAGGTAAATATATGCTTGCATGATCTCCATATCATTAGCATGCATCCTTCTTATCTGCCTATACATTAAGCACCAAATTTTTGGGCCTTGTATTTTCATTAATGTTTAAAGGCAAAGTTTCCATTTATTTCTTCGATATCTAAGAAGTGTATACATTTTTAAATTGGTCCCTAATATTTTTGCACAGACATTTAATTCTTTAGAATCAAAAGACAAGTGGCTTTAACTATTCAATTACGCCATTAATGAAACACTGATTTCTAAAATTCATTTAAATTATTTAACATTGTTTCGTGTCAAACCAAAGATTTGTTTTCACCCCAAAGAGTTTTAAAAATATGTATTTAAATTAAGATTTCAAAATAAAATAAGAAATTATTCTCTCTACTTTTACAAATATGGTGACATTGTATGACAAAGTCACATGAAAAATGTGTTCTAAAATAATATGTGGCAAATTTAAATTCATGGAAGCACTAAAAATCTTTAAATTATTCATACTATGTTTATAATTATGGTATTTCATACAGGGAATTAAAAAATTTAATACTAATAATGTTTAAGTGTGCGTTCATATACAATTTGCTCATCTTAATTGAAAACAAGTATATCTTGGAGATTTATACTCAGTCCTCAAAATTATGTTTTTCAACAGATGATGTTGTGGGTTTTTTTTCTTTAGTTTTGTTTAGTTTGTTAAATAGCCGATGGCAAAAAGATTTTGAAATGTTGATTGTTGATTGTTGATTTTGAAATGATTGAGAAAGCATCTGTAGAATTTTTTCCTGAAGTACATAAAATATTTTGGGGGGATAAAAAGTTACTGATGAGACACCATCATTGAAATTTTAAGGAGGTCAAAAAGTGATCAGAAGTTCTCATACGCATAAAATATTAACAAGGATTAGCTTTAATCTATAGTATGTAATTATGGGTGGACCATCTTCTGCATCATGAGGTAGCAACATCCATATGCACAACAGGTAACACTGGAAGCACAGCAATTATTGTGACTCTATTAATAGCTGTATGCGTACCTTCCTCCCTGTTGCCCTGGTTCTCTATTTCCATCATTTAAAAATTAATAAGGGATTCATAGTACAGGTTGCATTAGTTTCTTGATGGCATAATGCATTTGATGCACCTATAAGTAACTTGTCCATGTGACTATCCATCCCCAAGTACAGATTGCTGTTGTTTTTCTGTAAGCATTGACTATATATATGAATTTATGCAAACAAACAAATAACAGTACTCAGAATTTACATGTGCAACAATATGATTAAGACTGAATGTAAAATAGATTGCTTATGTCCTCCAATACGCCTAAAGCAGTTTTTTTTCTAATATTTATTCCTGTTGTCATTCCAAATAATTTTACAATAACTACTTTTAAAATTCATGGGATATACTTATAAATAAATAATAATTAAATATTTTCTGGGGCTTAAGTGTCTAGTTCTGTGTTTTGCGGCTAAGATTTTCTTGACTGGTAAACTCCACATCAATTCCTAAAATTTTAAATGTGTAGGGAGTTGAATCACCTTGTAACTTAGGTGACAGAAGAGAGTTCAGAAGGTATCAAATAAAGTACTGAAGAATACAATGTTAATGTGTTAATTTATTGACAAATAAAAGGAACAGTATTAACAGTGGAATATGTATGCCTCAACTGAAGCAGTTTGTGTGACTTTGTATTTAGGTCTATTCTGTTTTGAAATACCGTGCTAAAGGAGATACAGCCAGTATCATGGAATGAAAGGGTCCGAATTGCAGGTTTTTTTCCACCAGTTGTGTGGATGACACCAAGAAAATAACACTGTCAAGTTTATTTTTATTCAATTGATAAATATTAGTTATTAGTGGTATTGGAAAATGGATGTGCCTTTTTTTTTAATAGAGCAAGGTGAAGCATCTCTAGCATCTCTCAGTATCTCAATTTTTCTTGTAAAATGTTCGAGTCTAGCTTCCATCCTGGAGATTAAGTCATGCAATCAGCAACTAAGCTACTCTGGGGGGAAGCTGGTGAGTAATTTGTTATGGTGGAGAAAGAGAGCCAACAAAGGCTGGTGAAATGAACGTTGCCAATTTGCCACGTCACACCATGATGCAGCCAGCCTCCTAAACTGCAAAGGAGCAATACACTCTGCCTTTCCATGTCCCTGAACTACTCTAGAACTGTTCCTCTCATAAGTCCCTGTGATATTCTCCTGTGAATGGCTGACATTTGAAAGGACCTCTTGTCCAATGACTCTAAGCCATAGGAAGTGAATCTCGGCCATAACAAGAGTTAGAGCTATAGCTTGCTGTGTAAGGAGATTTGGCCACTTCTGCTCTAGCACAGGAGAGGTACTAAGCTATTTAAAGCCTAGAAAGACATAAGAGTTTCATTTTTACTTGAATTTTCTGCCCTAAGAATATGCTGAGGGATGCCTCACAGGACACTATTTTTGTCTCAGTACCACAGAAAATATTCCGTATGGACTTTCACCCTTTGCGTAACTATTTGCACTGCTTTGTATCAGAGGTGCATTTTTTTCACATAAAGAGAACTTCTTCCTTTTGGAAATTGTTCTGTTCGTAAAGTTTTGAAGTCCACTAGGTGGATACAATAGAATATATAGAGAAAAGAATTCCTGCAGCAGTCCTGCATTGATCTGTTTTTTATGTTGCATACTTGTGATGATTTGATCAAGGAAATTGTCTGACCTTTAAGCTGTTGATTTTTAATATTCACCCACTAAAGAAATATTCTTAATTACAAAGCAACTACATACTTTTCCTCAATTATGACAGAAGGGCATGAGGAAACATCTGCAAAAGGCACATTTTCCCCTGTGTAAATAAATTATTTTCATGTTCCTTCTTAAGAATCAGCTGCGAGGAATGAGAAAGCTAGCAGCAGTTTTTCTTTGTTATTGATAACTTTTACCTACTTTTGAAAAAATGATTTTTTGTTGTTATTTTTTCAAACCTAACAAAAATGTTATGTCCTTGACTTTTTTTCTGCTTCTCTTTTTGTCTCTGATGTCCTTTACAAGAAAAAATAGATGATCTAAGAACAAAGCAGGTGAAAGAAAAAGGCAGAAAAAGAAATTTCTGTGGGGGTTTTATATTTTTTTTCTCACTGCAGTTTCCTAGTCTTCTCTCTTTTTCTTTTTGCAGACCATTCTTACAATGACCAGTTCTGATCTGGAGCATTTCAGAAGTTTGAGATGCTCACAGTCGAGGTGTCTGTGCTTCCTTGAATGTGATTGTCTTTCTTCCTATTCTATGACATTTCTTTTTCCCAAAGGAAACCAGCAATTTTCACTTCTTTGAATTGGTGATTTTCTGCTATTTTTTTCACTGCATTTCTGTCCCTGGCTCCATTTCTTTCATATACTTGCAGTGAGTTTTTTGAGTTAGTGAAGAATACCTCAATACTTTATGACAACGTTCTGTGGATCATTGTAAACTGATCTCAGGTTTCTCAAACCATAATTTTGAATCTTGTTCTTACTTGAAAATTCTGCATCCCAGATTCCAAAAACTTCATATACTGCAGTAAGTAAACATAAGTTCATGCAGCCTGTTCTTGAAAAGATACTTATAGTGCACTTCTTTGGAAATTATACCTGTGGGAACTTAGCTGAAAGAGCATCCATATAAAAGGCTGTGACAATAACCTTTTAGATTAAACCAACCGTAAACTTTTCTGGAATAACGTACCATCACACTTTGCATTTTATGAGATCACCTGGCTTTAGTTTTGTCAGGACTGTATCTGTGTAACATCCAAATTTTGTTTGCAGGCTCCAAATCTGAATGACCAGTAAATAGCTTGTTTCATGAGTAATTTAACCAATGGTTACTTCCGTAACTCCCGAAGATGCTGAGGAAAAAACCCAAAAGGCAGTTGTAACCTTACCATCTCTGCTGTTAGTTTTTACATATGGCATGTTTGCTAAAAACCACTCCAGAGGTACTTTCTACAGTCCCATATATTCCTTCCAAATTTGCAACTACTTTTTTTGTCATGTTTAGCTGATCATAGCCATTTCTTAAAGCATAGTTTATCCAGAGAAGTGATAGTTTTCCAGTGTTGAAAAGAATCACTGTGTCTCTCTTGCTGTGAAAAGTCTGAGAGCACTACTGATTTCTCCAGGATACTTGTAATTTACTACTTTGAAGACCAACTCTTAATCCACAACTTGCTTTAGTAAACTTTAAAATTATAACAAATATTTTGATGAAGCCGATATTTGATCAGAAAAAGACATCTTATTTTCTTAAAAATAGTCTTGTAGCATAAGCAAAAAGTACTACAGGGTAAAGCAAGTTGTGGAACTGTGTCATGTCAGCTACTTTTCACAACTGATGAGCACTTTTACTGCATGTCTGACAGGAAATGCCATGTAGCTAGCCAAACTTCTGCTGAGGAATAAGTCTCATGTATTTAACTAAGGGAAAATAGTTATCGTTATTTATCTGACAATACGTTTCTTCTGCCCAATTTTTTTCTATGATATTTTGCTGATTTACTTGTACTTGCTGCAGATTCAGGTGTCAGAGCACTTGCTGACTATATTTTCTCAAGTTATTCTTCTCTTATTCTGAAGAATATAGGAAGTCAAAGTAACAGTGTGTTTCATTTTAAGATAATGATGAAGAGAAGCTATTGTTATGAAATATATGCAATGCTGTATTGTTACACAGAAGCTTGTGTGAAATTTCTGGGTGTAATTTGGCTACAGGCACATCTATCTCAAGAGACAATCCCTGAATTAAAACTGTCGAAAGGATTCTTACTACTTTACATACCATTACCCCGTAGGCCTTCCCTCTCTTAGGAAGTCTGCTATGAGAAACAGTTTTACCTCTTAAAGACATTGTCTGCTACAGCTGGTGCTGTCAAATGATAGCAGAAAGGGACATAAGCCAGGGAAAAATTGCTTGCCATTTCTTCCCCAGCCCATGCCACCTTGTTTTCACTGCTTGACGGTATATTCTCACTTGCATATTACATCTCTCCTTTTCACAGGCTAACAGTTTTCTCTCTGAAGAAATTTTTTAGCTAAACATGATGAGGGGGAGGTGAGGAAGTGAGGGTTTAAAAAATCTAGTATTTCTTCCTGCATTTGCTAACATGATAATGCTACATATTCTCCAGTCTATTTGAGCAGACTGAAGAAGAAAAGGTTATGACTAATAAGTAGCTTTTATTTTTTTGTGCTTTATATCCCCTCCTTACATCTGTAAATAATCAGAGTGGCTTTTAGATAAGTGATTTATGATTAATGCTATAATATAAAAAAATTCATAGTATAAAAAATCTGCAGCTGAAGAGAAATCGTGCTGCAGGTTCAACCTATAAGTCACATCTAGGGAAGTTTTGAATGAGTCAGAAAAGGTCTTTTTTGATTTTTGTTTTCTTTTTTTCTAAACTTTGGTGCCAGTAAGAAATTGGTAGTCCTCAGAAAATGTGTTTTTAAATTAAGTTTGAAACTCATATCTTTCTTACTAAATGTATCACTATTTAAAATATTCTAAAGAATCTGGGATGGTGAATGGAATGTTGTATTGTCCAGCTCAGGCATGTACGCTTTCTCTTACTTCCACATGCAAGTCTGGAAAACTGTATTTATTAGAGAAAGGACATGAATAAGCCAGCTTCTCTAAAGGTAAAGGTCAATGCACCATGTAAGAAAGTGATGGATAATTTATATATGAATTAATTGATAAAATTCCTATTTTATTTGCATTGTTGCTTCTGGTGGAGGGTTCAGAAATGTCCCCAGTGTATAGAAAAAAAAGGTGAAAACTGGACATCTTTTATAAAACATCATTTCCTTCTCTACCAGTCTGCCTAATTTCTCTCAGAGAACATTTAAAGTCCTCACCCTGTTTTCCGGAAGTTTACAGCAAAATTCTTCTTGGCTACAACTGAACCTAAGTTTCACCTCCAAGTTTGTAAAAGGCCTACTAAGGGAAATTGTCCAGTTTTTAATGTTTTTTTTTGATAGTTATATGTGGGGTTTCCCCTGTAAAACATTTTTCCCCCTGAGAATTTTTCCTCTGTTGTTACGTTTCTCACCTTTCCTATAACCTTTAATTTATGCAAGTACTTGGGTACTGTACCAGTCAGTTTCCAGGAATGCATTTCTGTCAAGATATATTTGTGAATCTTACGCAAAAAACATTGTTAAAATGCACATATATTATGAATCTGTGGACAAAATGTATCAGACTTCAACAACAAACAGACATGAAAATGTTTTGTATGCAAGGCAAAATGTTAAAGAAAAACAGTGACCAACAAAAGAATTTCTTAATCAAAACCAGTATTTAGGATATAAAATTTACAGCATTTTAGTATAGTAGACTTCTTGTTATATGCAGAGATCATAAACACGTGTAAATACCAGGTGAAATTGTAAAGTGTTAGGAGTTCAGAGTTTAAATAACAGGGAAAGCACTTGTTGAGATGGTCTTGGATGATTCAGAGTATTCTGTATCCAAAATAAACCCTTTGTCTGCGCAAAATGTGTATATTTTCAAATGATCTGGTGTGCCCAGAAGCTCCAATATGTTTTCATGTTTATGTAGCAGACTTCATTCTTAAAGGTGGGTGTTTTCTTAAGAAATCAAATAGAAGACAGCTATTAGTTTTTCAAATAAAAAGTTTTGCAGGGACTTCTACCTCACCTATGTGAACAATCACACCAGCATATCTGAATCCCTTGACTGTAAACCCTTTGGACTATGACATATTTCTGGATGAATGTTGTACTATAATTAGTATTCTGTTTCATAAATGCAAGTTTTATAGAGGCGGTCCTGTTTCTGTCTGTGCTAAAGGGAACCTTATTGTTCCTTCCATCTAGAATACAATTTTAACAAGTTTTCATTTGGAAACTTAACGTGAAACATTTATATCTCTGAAGCAAAATACTGGGGTTTTTTCATGGAAAGGAAACACTTTATTTCATTGCTATTCTTGTTGTTCTTCTTGTTGTGTCCTTTTTAGCACAATGTCCAGCAAATGAAATCCGTACAGAATCATCAGGAGTGATCCTTAGTCCAGGTTACCCAGGCACCTATCCCAACTCTCAGACCTGTTCTTGGACTATAAAGGTTGATCCAGGATATAACATCTCCATCTTTGTAGAAATGTTTCAAAGTGAAAAGCAGTTTGATGAGTTGGAGGTATTTGATGGTAAGAGAGATTTCAATTCTATCTAACCATAAAAGAAAATAGATCGAATCAAATGGGCCTTGATTTCCAATTTTTGGTTTTGTAATGCATTGATACATCAGAAACTGAAACAATAGTCCAGTATTTCTATTACTTTTGCCTTAAGTCTAAATCTGTTAGCCAATGAAAGTTTTTATAGATGTATTAAAGACAAAGAAGCTTTTAAATTTTCTTAGGTATTGTTAGAGGAGAAGCAGTAGCAGCTGCAGCATTCCTATGAAAGTCATACAGTTTTCTGTTTTCTGGGAAATGTATGGAGGTGTCTGAAAGGAGAACTTACCGTACTGTTTTGTTGTAATGGATCATTTCTAGTGAGGAAATATTTTGGGGGTATAATTCCATTTGTCCAATTTAATAAAATTATTTGAGGCTGAATACTCAAATTTGAGTCCAAATACCCAGTCTGCTTTCTTCATGGCAGAACCAGCGCTGTACCATGTTTGAATATACTCCTGTTGAAGAATGTGACCATCTGCTTTGGGACAAAGAGTAGAGAAATGACAAAAACATGGTTTCTAGAGTGTTACTCATAGCAGCAACCTCTCAAAGGGCCTTATTTAATTAACAGGTTATTCTTATTTCCCACTGAATTCTGGTCTTACTATCACTCGTTCTGTTCTCATTGATTGATGAGAATAACTAGTCCCTGATTGTTCTCTAATATATTTTTATTCATTTGGAGACCATTATATCTTCCCTCATTATCCAAGAATATATGATAACTATGATTGAACTGATTAATATTCACTATGGGAGTTTCAAAACATGAAAAATATTAAAAGGGCATATGTTTTGAGGTATCTTTCTCTAAGTATTTTTCTTGAGTAGTAGATTTTTAACGTCTGAAATTATTAAAATATTCCCAATTTTTGATAGCACCATTCTGAAAAGAACAACAATATTTTTCATTCTTTTTAAAAAAAAGACAGTTCATTAACCTTTTTTTTTCTTTATAATGTGTGTGTTGGTCCTTGTCAGGTTAGTGGAGAAAGTAGTCTGAAAAATCCATTTAGACTGTCTTTTCCTCCACTCTATTTTGTATTTAACATCAGAACAATATTTAGTGTGCAGGAACTTTTCTAGTGGTCTGATCACTTTGTTTTCTTTTGAAAAATTCTGTTGAAACTACTTAGTGTTCCTCATGAAGATTTTTGTTTTCTTTCTTGTACATTTAAGTTTAATGGAACCAGATTATCAATAATACATCTGAGAGAAGAATTATCATACCTACTATGTTTTTAAGCATTGTCATTTTACATTCACATTCTTACAAATTAGTCTCTAGTGCAGCTCTACTGAAGTCATTTTTTTACCACCTACCAGCAAACTTAAATGAGAAAGATGATGGCATATTTATAACCTCTCAATACAGTGCCATGTAGAGATTCCTGAGCTAGCTCTCAACAAGTTGGTATTTAAGTATGGCATGTTGCAGTGCCTTGCAGAGATATTTTTGTGTCCCTGTGGCCACATTAGGAATGTGCTTTGCTAGGCTAATTAGTTCTACATCTCAGCATGATGAGTTTTTTGGGGCAGAAGGCAATGCTGATGTGGCTACACTGTTTGCAGTGATGGACTAGCTCGTTCAGAGCCAGCTTAGGTATTTCCCTGTATTGCTGCATTTTACAATAAATATATGTCATATCCTGGGACCTTGTGTGGTCCAAACCAGAATAACTTTATTTAGGTTAGTAGAACTGCACTGATCTATCTACACCAGGTAGAGATATGTCACCAAACTTTATGCAGAAACTATATAAAGATTGTCAAGACAACTTTTAGAGAAATAGGATTTGCTAAGGCACAGGTCTCTGATTCCATTATAAGGCAGCTTCAGAATGCAAACCAAAATAATGACTACACCTAAATGACTATGTTATAAATTATGATGCTTCAGCAGCTGGATGATGATCAGTATAAACATCCAGTCAATGAGGCCACCCTGGTCAGCAGGGAACAATAAGACCATTAGCCGTTCCCACTTACCAGTCAGACCCTTAGGAAATCCCATCTGTATTCTAAACCAGAGAAGCTATAAATGTACCATGAATATAATTATCAAAGGCTTTTGAACTTTAAAAGATTGTATTCAGCCTACTTACCCTGAACAGCATTCATTTAATACAGCAAATATTCTTCTATTATTTTTTTTCTCCCTGAAATTAACCAACAAAATTCTGTCACAGAAAGGAGACAGAAACGTCAGCTTTTAGGAAAGCATCAGATGACAGGTCAGCACACCAGAACTTGAGAGTTTATTTCCTTATATAGACAAACTCTGAAATAATAATAAAAAAATCAGACTCAAGAGCGCCTAAGTCATGCTGCTGACTCCTGAATGTCATCTGAAGAGCTGCCTGCTAGGTAAGGTACAGAAACTGAAACTCAACTTCAGGAAAAACAAAGCAAACTGAAATACATTGAATCACTCCTCTGATCTCCCAATAACTAAAAAATGCAGTGTGGCATGTGGTACTGCAAACTAATTCATGATCACTAATAAGCGAAGATGCTCATCTCTCTGTATGTAGTAGTTCTTTATTTGTAATTGTACTCTTTTAGCCCCTCTTATTTGACAATTTTGAAAGAACATATACATTCTAAACTGTAACAAGTGTATTAAACAGAGTTTACAAAGCCCAGGGTGAAACACAGAAAAACTAAATGAATTGTCATGTTCTAAACCATTATTTTAAGCAAAAATAGGAGTTGACCTTAGCATTCCTCATCAGTTATCATACACTGACTCCCCAATATGAAAATGAAACAAGCCACAAAACATTTTGATGAGGACGTGCTGGGAAACCTGTGCCTAAAGCTATGCTTATTTGATCTTATTTTGTATATGTATTTATTATTTAGAATTTATTTAGTAATACTTATTTAGTTGTAGTGTTGTCATTATAACGGCTGAGCTGCAGTTCCTAAGAACTGCAAGGTTGTCTTAGTCTTTATGGTTTTCTGTGGCTTCTTTGGTACCTGAAATGTCCCAGTCAGAAAATAAATATATTTTCTATTGGACTAGAGGGGGAGAAGGCTGACAACAATTACATTCAATTTTTAGGTGTCCTTTGATTCAGTTTTATTTTTGTGTTTTCATGCAACATAAGAACAGCTGATCAGGCTGCAGCTGCACAAACTCAGCAAAAATGAATGAAGCAGCCTCTTTATTTGAAATA
Organism: Pluvialis apricaria; assembly: GCA_017639485.1. Lineage (NCBI taxonomy): Eukaryota > Metazoa > Chordata > Aves > Charadriiformes > Charadriidae > Pluvialis > Pluvialis apricaria. The sequence continues at coordinate 105,503,508 of CM030009.1, forward strand.
GCTGCTGTGGCCAAGATAATGTTCGTTGAAAGTGACTTTCGTAAACTTGAAAAATGTGGAGCAAAAGGTGTAGTGAGGGGATGAAAGGGAGAAGTTCAGCTGGAGAAAACATAAACTTAATATGGAGGAAGAAGATGCCATTTGTTTTAGAAAGCTTTCAGTTGGAGATTGGTTTGATATATAGATTATTTTTTGTCTTGCGTGTATGTTGTTTTATTATACCTTTAGGCCCCCAAATCATTATTTGTGCTTCTAGGGTTTTACTGTGGTGAAGATACCAGTCTAGTGCCATGACACGTTTTTTCAACATTCTGTATTTACCATAAGAGTATATTTTTTTTACAGTAAAATGATACTGTAATAAGCACACTGTACTTTAACACAACTGAGTCCTAGTAAAGTATGTATGTAAATTCATAGGACTTGTACATAAGTGTATTCCACAGTGAAACTGTGACAGTCTTATATGGGACAGAGCATTTTTTAGCTGTGTTCACTATGTAATATGGTGCTGGTTAAAATTATACAAGCTGTACAATGTCAAAGAATGTGTAGATTAGCTACCACTCACTAGTTGGAAAAGAGCTCAAATAAATACTAGATATAAAAGGACAAGGAGCACAGACATCATCTCATTCAAAGTAGTTGTCCCAAATATAAATGAATTAAAAAATCCCACTGTTTTTTTCAGTGTTTATGGCAAAAAACACTCATTGTTTTATATTTCAGTTTGTTTGTACCAATTTTTTTATTGTACCCTCTAGTGAAAACCTAAAACTGGATGGATAGTTTAAATAGAGATCTGTTAATTATTTCACTGGCAACCACACGTCACTACTTCCCATTTCCCATTCCCATTTCCGCGCTACCATCCAGTGTGACCTGGACGGGCTGGAGAGCTGGGCAGGGAAGAACCTAATGAGGTTCAAGAAGAGAAAGTGCAAGGTCTTGCACCTGGGGAGGAAGAATGCTAGGCACCAGTATAGGTTAGGGGTGAACCTGCTGGGAAGTGGTTCTGAGGAGAAGGATCTGGGGGTCCTGGAAGACAGTAAATTATCCATGACCCAGCAATGTGCCCTCGTCACCAAAAAGGCCAATGGAATCCTGGGCTGCATAGGGAAAAGTGTGGCCAGTAGGTCGAGGGAGGTCATCCTCCCCCTCTACTCTGCACTGGTGAGGCCACAACTGGAATACTGTGTCCAGTTCTGGGCTCCCCAGTTCAAGAGAGACAGGGAACTGTCTCTGGAGAGAGTCCAGCGCAGGGCAACTAAGATGACTGAGGGATTGGAGCATCTCCCTTATGAGGAAAGGCTGAGAGAGCTGGGACTCTTCAGCCTGGAGAAGAGAAGGCTGAGGGGAGACCTTATTATGGCGTACAAGTATCTAAAGGGTGGGTTGAAGGAGGATGGAGCCAGACTCTTTTCAGTGGTTCCCAGTGACAGGACAAGGGGCAATGGACACAAGTTGGAACATAGGAAGTTCCATTCAAATACATGGAAAAACTTCTTTGCATTTAGGGTGGCAGAGCACTGGCACAGGCTGCCCAGGGAGGCTGTGGAGTCCCCTTCTCTGGAGATTTTCAAGACCCGCCTGGATGCAGTCCTGAGTAATGTGCTCTAGGCAATCCTGCTTTAGCAGGGGAGTTGGACTAGATGATCTCCAGAGGTCCCTTCCAACTCTGAAAATTCCATGATTCCGTGATTCTTTCCTGGTACTTTCAATTCACAGCTGAGTTAAAATATGGAAAGGATTACTTAAACTGGTAGTACTTTAAAACTTCAATAGTTTCTTTATTCATCTCTGAAGGTTCTTCTGGGCAAAGCCCTTTACTGGTTGCTTTAAGTGGAAATCATACTGGACAACTGAACTTTACAAGCAAAATGAATCAGCTGTATCTTCGCTGGTCAACTGATCATGCGACCAGCAAGAAGGGATTCAAGATCCGTTACTCAGGTAACTATTAATGATTTCCATTAAATTATACTTTGTTGTTACATATACTATTTAGCATCAAATTAGGACTTGTAATATAACATCTGTTTCTCTGAAGATAATTTATTATAATGTACATTTTGAGGAGGTTACATCATTCTATTGCAAGTTCAAGGAAAGCACAGGACTTGGACTCTGTTTTTTCCCAGTTTGTCAAAGATCTCCAGATTAATACTTCTCCAATGAATACTCTCTGCAACCTGCTATCTTGTCTTAGCAGACCTGGAGCAAAGCCTTTGAAATGTAGCAGGAGGCATAGCCCTTAGATTTACACAGAACTAGTGAAGAATGAGAATTTTTCATCCTGAAATGGTATGTGCTACTCCACCTGCAATTCAGTACAAAATTATTACGTTTGCAATTTCCTTGAGTTGCAGTTCACAACTCTTATTACTGTGTTCTTATTTATATACAAATAAATGGAAAACCATGTGGAAAAGTATCCCTCGCTTCTTCAATAGGTTGCTTATGAATCTGATGTTGTGGTGACATGAAAATATGTAAACAGTCTAACTAAACAGTGTTTAAAATTATGTCCCTTACTATGAAAAAAAATCAGTTACCAGTATTGCAATACTGGATTATACTCTATGTGCAGACATATTGACCCTTACTCAGTTAGCAGCCTATTTAAGATGTTTTCACACATACATCTGCGGATATATTGCTCCTAAAAGACTTGGCTTAGGGATCATTTACATGATGTATACAGTGAGAGAGAGAGGTGATAATTACTGTCTGTTGTTAACATTTGCTTTTTCTGTGTTTGGACTTGATTAGCAATGTAAAGGTTGTGTGTGTTAATTTTGGTGGCTAATAATTGTCAATATAAATCAAGAAGAGAAAGGAATACTAAGAATATTTTTGAAAAACGTTTTATCAAGCACCAGGTATCCCCCATTTATTCATGCTAAATAACATTTAGGGAGATGATTTTCACAGAGCTCACACCTTTCCTGTACCAGCCATTCACTGGAAAGTTTATCTTGTTACTGAAAGAGAAGATCAGGGCTGAACTGAGAGCATAATAATGATCGTCTTTTTGGGGACTTAAGAACTGTGAGCAGAACTAGGAGCAATCAGAAAAAAAAAAACAACAGCAAAAGCATTATCCCCACCTTGCAAGAAACCTTTGGAGTACTACTACAGACAAACTGAAACTGAGGGATGGGGGAAAAGGAAGTTGTTTTCAAGCATACTGGAGATTTATTTAGTTTTTCATAGGGAAAAGGCAATTGCAGGACCTAATACATGAATTGAGAGTGTGGCAGAAGGAACAAAGAGAACCTGTCATGTGATAGCCCTCAGATGTGTGGCAATGAAGGGAGTGGGCCTTCTGTCATGAATTTAAAGTGTGGAAGTATTATCAGAGTTAGAAAAATAGAGTTCATGTAATGGATTTATTTTTTAAGTATCAAATTATTAAGGAGACGGATTTTTGAGGAATGAGAAATTATTTTACACCTGTGCGTGTACACAAAACACGTTTTGCAGTAGTGAAGAAGTGGTCTGTCTAATTGCTGGGCTCAATTCATCAATTATTATGGCACTAGCTGCAACTAATAATAAAACTGGGGGACTGGAGAGAGATATGCAATCCTTATGGCTATGTTTTAGGAACAAACAACTGTTTTGCTGTTTCCACTTCACTAACAGTCAGTGCTTGCATTTTTCTCTAAACTTCTGTACATTTTACATGAGATTCAATGGAAATAATCAGCATGAAAGAAGAGTAACAGTGAGCGGCAGCATAAACAATTGGATTTGAATCTTAATGAGGGAAAGCAACATCACGAAAGTAGGAAAAATACAAGATCCCAAAAAGACTATTGATACCGTGGCAGCTGTGACTGAGCCAGCAGGCTTCCTCATAATGAAGACCCTACTGAAATGAATTGCTGCCCTCCCACAACCCTCCCCTTCTTCTCCAGCTATGCCTGTGCACAAAATTTTGCAAATTTTAGTTTTGTCACAACTAGATTTCATTTGTAGATACAAATTTTCTTCCCTTTTTAAAGGTGCTAGAAGTTTTCAGAAGAATGCTTAATATTGCCTTTATCATACCAGCTTACTTGTGTAAGCTATTTGTCTAATGTTACTTTTATGTCTTCTGTCTCGTGGTTTAATGCTTTTTGCTAAATCTTACTAGAAAAGAGCTATAGCATTACAGCAGAGGGGTATTCTTTTAAGGACCTTGAATATTACAGAGGCACTAGCATAATTTTAATCTGAATAATAAATTTTCTAACTGCACTAACACCTAGGTATTAAATCATCTCTTCCTTAATGTAGTTAGTATCTGTATAGTATAGTGAAACTAGGAGGGAAAGCATCAGTTAAAATTTCTTGCAGCTCTAAGGACGTAATCCCTTTCTTCTCTGAAAGGTATATAGTACAGTAAAATCACTGAAATGGATGCCAAAAATATAATGAAAAGGCATTGCAAGCTGTAATACTTTTTTTTTTTTTAATGCTTCCTTGTTGTTTTGTAGTGCTTGAACTTGACTTCCTGGTGCAGCTGGTTCCAACAAAACTATGCAGTTTATTACAAATGGGGAAGAACTGTGAGTGCAGAAAGTGGAACTTGCTGAGCCCAGGCTAGGAAACTCACTCTCTGAGAGATGAAACCTTGAAATTGCTTTGAAAGATACCTGCAGAATCTGTTTCTTTGCTTTGTTTTCCCTCAATAATTTATAACACTGCATGCACATTCCTACCCAAGCAAGCTAGCACAAAAGCATAACAAAGGAGAGGGGGATGATTTTTTTTTAAAGTAGTGGTGGAAGGAATGAAAGTGTGCTACAGTACCTGGCACACCCACTGGAGGCATGGTGATTTGAGAAGCAGAGGAGTACTTAGCTTGCTACTTTGCAAGGTCACATTGCCTCTATAACATTTACAGGCTTTTGTTTAACTTCTGGTAAGTCATTCAATAGTAAATAAGGCAAGTGGTTACCTGGCTAAGTTGTAATTGGCTGCTGGTAGAACAGTAGAGATATATATATACTAATAACCCCACCATAGGTTTCTATTTTACCATTGTTCTGCTCTTGCAACCTCATCTGTTATTGCAAGAAGCTTAATTCTTCACCATTCATTTAATCTTATTTTTAAGCTTTGTACCTGGGAAACAACTGTTCCTATTTCCTTTCTATTTCAAATTAAAAGAAAAGGCTATTGATTGGTTTGTTTTTGTCTTTAAATTTTCCAGTAGCTGGTTGGAAGTGAGAAGAGAATTGTATGAAGAAGTTAATCAGTCTTTATAATTGTTTCTTCTGTGCTTCAGAAACTTTTAGGTGGTGATTTGCTGTAGTAAATACAGCAGGAAAATCACACAATGGGGTTTATGCAATACTTTGCATCAAGAGCAATATAAACAGGATCATTTATAAATGTTGAACCATTAGTAAGAACATCTGTACGATAAACAGCAAGTTATTTAGTCAGATATTTAATTTTTTAAGAGGCAGACATTCACAAGTATATCACTAAAGAGAGAACAGGCCTTTGCAAATTTACCTTGCTGTTTTCATACTGTTTACACATTAGATTTAAAGATAAACTGCAAAAGAAAAAGAATGGCAGCCTGACCTTTTTTTTGTTGCTTGGTTGAGTACTCTCCTTTTTTATTCTGTACATTTTAAAGTGAAAATTAACATATGGAATGGATGGTCCACTAATTAAGGAACTGTTTTAGTAATCAGAAGAGGTATGCTTAGTTTTCTTGTGTGACCTTACCTAACCACTGAAGCCAGCATCTGATTTCTTATCTATAAAGTGAGAATGTCTAAAGCGAGAATGATAGTAAACCTCTGCCTCACTGGATATTTCAAGAACAGTAGCACAAAGGACATAAGATCCCCTGGTAATATGGTGATGACAACAAGTAAGTATCCAAAAGGGAAAGTTAGAAGGAAGCAGTGGACTAAGCTGTGAATTTTTATCTGTCAACAAAAAATCTATCATATAAGCTAAACAAAGACAACATGGGATTTCAAGGAAGACTTTTTTTTAATTTATAATTTCAAATATAGAACAGTGTTTCAGTGGATAGTTATAAGTATCCTTTTTGTATAAATTTTTGGACTATTGATCAAAAATACCACTGGGAAATTAAGTCTTTTGCTAAAATAGATTCTTAGAGAAAATATCATATTATTCACTGTAAGACTGAGATTTACAAAATCGTCTGAGGGTTTTGGACATCCAGTTTCAAAGAATTTTAATTTGGAACTGGGAATTATTTAAATGAGCTTCCTTTAGATAGAGTGCCTCAAACAGCTTTGAAAAATCTCTCAGCATAAATGTTTAAATGTTCCAGCTCTTAAGAGAATATGCTTTGTGAAAGGAAAAATATGGTCCTGCAAATGCAAAATCAGTGTTTATCTGTGCTACTGTCCACACATCAGTTGACTAGTGATATGTGATTTAGCCAGGCAGTTATTACCCTGTTGGTCTTCAGTTGCAAGTGACAAATGGATGCTGTGATTATAAGTGATATGAAAATGTTCAATATGTTGTCTTGCAAAAAACCACTGGTGTTTAAGAGGCCTTGAAAGAATGTGAATGCTCTGTCACTTGGAAAAGTAAATTAAATCTGTAAATGTAAAGCTACTTCAGGTCACTGGAACGGCTTCATAGAAGTTTATCACATTTTGTGGTAAAATGTTGTCATTCCTAGATGACAGCACTCCCGTGTCATTGCACCTATATCAGCTAAGCCTCATGAAGTTCCAGGACAGATTCCCTCTCAGAAATTGGCTGGGAGAAAACCAGCATTTTATCCCAGTGGTCCTTATTACCAGACTGCAACATTTTATGAGCATTCTGTAGAAATTCCTGCTTAAGCCCAGAATTTTCACTCAGCTGACAGTGGCTGTAGTTTTCAGTCTGATGTTCTTCAAGCACTTGCTTACCCTCCAGATCTTCAGACATTTCTATTTATTGCGTTGTGTATGATTCTTCAGTTAATATGTCAGTTCCTGATCCTAGAAGATGTTGTGTATGCTTCATCCTGGACTCTGAAGGGAATTCAGGTTAAAGAACAGATTAAAAATTACTAAACTTTAGATTAAGAAGGGAATTGTATGGAGTCTTATCAGTATTCCTTCACTGTCTCAGCAAGTGTTGAGTCTTCAACAAGATTTTTCAGAGTTGTAAAATAAAATTCCATCTTCAGAATTTTAAATAATTTGCCTCAAATGCTTTCCTTCTTTTCATGCTATGTATAGCTTAGACATAATAAATTGAGTATCAGCATTCTCTATTCATATTTCCCTGCCTTTGCAGCACAAAATGCTATGAGTTTTGATAGGGCTTTTACATGGATGAGGACTACAGGCACTGCCTGCCTGCAGCATTGGTGATAGCTTCCGACATACTAACTGCCACTACTTTAAAATGTTGTCATTAATAAACATTTCTGTAAGAGTAGGAGGTGGATCTGATCTATATTAAATAACTATTTTAAACATATTATCCAAACATATATGATTCATATCACAAAATTAAGTACTCAAAAATTGGAATAAGCTTTTTTGGCATCATGCTTTTAAATTTCAGTTACAGAAGTGTTGATTGCATACTCCTGCAACTGAAGTCAGTGTGGATTGTGTTTGAACGTATAAAACTAGGCTGGAAAAATCAGATCATAGTTATCAAAATAGTCAAAATTTTAGTATTTTTCTTTTACTCTCTGTATTTGAAATGTTTATCTGTAAAATGGGGATAATAACAATGATTATTGCTTTAATATAATTTTGTGAAAATAAGTTAGCTAGTATTCGTGCAATATCCAGATAACACATGTACAGTCATTATAAAAAAAACACACACAAATTCTCTTTCTCTCTTTTCCGTCACTGGCTCCTAGCCTCCAATTCCTCCCTTCCCACTTCTGGTCTCACTGCATAGTTTTTCATGACTGCTCTTCCTGCGTGGGCTCTTAAACCCAGTACTTTTGTGTCAAATATTCTTGCTCTCTTTTCTCCAGTTACAGCCTTTGTACCCAGTGAAACACAGATCGTAGCTTTATATTCACACTTGAACCTCTGCTTCTAACTTTCGAGCTCTATCAAGATATCTCAGTTCCCAGATCTCTTCCCAATTTCCTCCAGCCCCATGCAACTGCTGCCACTCATTCAGTGCAACACTTGGGGTGACAGGAAAAGTAGGCAGTTGTAACAGTAGGTTGCAGTGATGGTTGAAAGCAGATATACAGGAGTCATCAAGGTAGCTGGGGAAGGAGAATATGGATTTCTGTAGGGGATTTGCAATAATAGCCATTAGGACTGAAGTATATTTGCCAAAGTGATGTTTACATAAATGCTGAGTGATATTGCTGTTTTGTGTTCCTCTTGTTTTCTCGTATCAGTTTCTTCTTAGTTCAAAAGATTTTTTTTTGCTTGATTTTTGTTCTGAACACCACTTAGTTCACTGGAGAGTTTAAACTATGCCTTTGGGCTCCGAGCATTGTTAATTGTTACAACACAAGCAACAATTATGACTGATAGATTTCCCCTGTGGCCCCCCATGAAGTTTTCAGTATTTTGACATCATTCTATGTAATTCAGTAGCCTGAATGTCCCATATTCATGCCATTTTGAAGCTGATCTCTTTGGAGGTTTGTATATGCTATAGATTGTTAAAATTAACCACAGCTAAAAAAATGGCAATAAGTTCCCTGGTAATCAGAACACAAAATACAACCTATTTTGCTCAAAATCTTGTTATGGGTAAAAACCCCACGCTTTATATGTCTAGCCTAGAATTTACTGTTAGTATAACTGAAATTTTATCAGTTTAAAAAAATAACTACTGGTCCAGATTAAATGGTTATAGGAAAAAAAAAAGGAAGAAAAAAGAAGAATAAATGAAAGCTCCTGTACAGAAAAACAGTATGGTTAGAATTGTTATACACACACTTCTCATTATCTAACCTTTTCCCTGGTGCTATGGTAGTGCTTCCATTGCTCCTTGGGAGGCCAAGGTCAATGGCTTCAGTTTGATGTTGGTATGTTGGGGGAGATACTGCAGGTCATCAGCAGCTAGAGTCCTTCAACAGGAAGAGTGTGATATTGATGATTTCTTCCTCAATATGTTTAGGATAATTTTTGTTTGCTAACACATTTTTATACTCTGCTCTTGGTCAAGTTCAAATTACACATGATTCTACTATATATAGTCCACTTTATACCCACCTGACCAGAGGAAATAAATCTGTTAAAGCTAAACAAAGTGAAAACAAAGCTGTAGGCAGGTCAAAAAAGGTTGAGACAAACAAACCTGACAAACCTTGGTCTTGAGGACTTGCAAACTCAGTACAAAGTCTGTGACCTGTTACTAGCAAACCCTGGCTACAGGGTTACACATCACATGGCAAGTATTTTCTGTTTAGAATTGCAGTAGTAAGGAGATAAATTTGGAGTTTTGTCTGAATGGCACATTACATTTAGGACTCACCTGCTGTTCCTAAGGACTCCTAGGATATTTAAAATTAAATAGTTCTTAAGAGGTTACTGAAGATGACTTCAGTAGTCTTATCCACTGGTCTTTTGGTCTTAACCAGCTTGTGTTGCAATAAAAATATCATTTTTTTTCTTCAATAGGTTGAAAGAAAATTAAAGCCATATTTATTGTGCTTCTTTAAATGTCAAATCTCTTTTTAAATTTAAAGAGTATTTCAGTAATTAAATTAATTTAGTTAGTCGTGTAACTGAATGTCACTGTGCTTATAAGGGATACAGAACATGACCCGAAACGATTGTTTTACTGGACCATGCTAGCTTATTGATTTTCATCATGGTTTTTGTTTTTTCCTTTTTGATTTAGTTTCTGTAAAATAACTCCCCAAGTGAAAGAATGTATAAAAATGACATTTCACGTAGAAATAATGTTATTTCATTAAGAACTATAATTCTTTAATAGAATCTCAACAGATGCCAACATTTTTCAGCATCTTTAATGTCGAACCTAGTTTTACTGCTTTTGTTGGGTGCCATTTCTTAGAAATACTGAATTTGATATATTGAGTCTAAATCTAGACATTTAAAGGAAAGAATCTCAGTTAGGAGCCTAATCAACTCTATGGTCTCTCCATAGTCACTGAATAGAAACATCTATCTTTAAGTGGTAATTGATATCATAGGTGCACCTTAGGGTGATGAAATATACATACAAAAAAAATAGAGAGCTAGATATGGAAAGCTGAAAGAAGGAAACCAGGGATATATGCAAGAAACAAATAATATGAAAAATATTTATAGATGTAAACCAAATTCTGTAATTATGCACTTGTGAAACAAAACCCCAACTTCTACTGGGTAATTGTCTGTAGATTATATGAACATCATAATATGCCTAAGACATGTTTCAGTATGATGTAGAGAGTTAGTATTGTAGCAGCAGTTACAGTCTCAGTGTCCTTGGTACTGATATTTAGTTATCAGTGGAATTCAACACTGTCTTCCCTGTGAAGAATGTTCATAAGCTTATTTCAGTGGTAGGTGTTAAGCCAGGTTTATGTTCTGCAAGCCGTGGTCCTACCATGCTGCTTCTGAAAAGATACTAATCTCTGTAAGCTTGATGTGGTGCATTGCTGCAAATATGCAGTGACTTTTACATCGATATGGAATCAAGGTAATTGTTTAGTATTGCTTTTATCCAGGGATAAATGATTGCATGCAACAAACAGATTTGTGGTAGACTCCACGTGTATGTCACACTATCCTGTACTTTCCCTTGACTTGGATCCGGTCTGGGTAATCATGCTCCATCCTTATGTACAGGTTTTGCAACCTTGTTTTAAAAAAACACTGGTCTTTATTACTCACTTTTGGACACAATTATAAATTTTGTACTTTTTTAACTTCCTCAGCACATTTCATCTATATGTCAGAAGTTCTTGAGGATCATACTGGTCAGGAAAACCTCTCTGTGAACAGTATTTGTAGTAGTAGCAATTAAGGTTCAGCAAGGTTTAATTTGATTTCAAAACTTGTATTTAAACAAGTGTATTCTATCTTACTTTATATGTAGTGTAAATTCACCATTTAAGAAGCTGCACTCACCTAAGTTATATTCTTTTGCTAAAAATTTAATACAATTGCCATGTAATATCCTTGTGGAAACATGTACATAAAGTTACATAAATTTTATTTGGAAAAAAAGATGCATCTGATGGTTCAGTGTATTGTACTTTGTCATGTAATTTTTTAACATACTCGACAAAATGTTTAATTTTTGACTAAGATGTCTAAGTGCACTGGATTTTTTAAATAAAACTGTTCAGAATTATTTTTGTATATTATGTAGCTCAAAGAACAGTTTTATGTTTATAAATTTATCAAATTTGAAGTAGACTGTTTACTAAGTTTGAGTGAACATAGTGAACAACCTGTGTGTTTCCTGAGTGCAGCTTCCTCATGTACAATAATATAAACTGGTTTGTGATTATAAACTTATGTTTTTGAACTTCATGATATTTCTGCGTAAGAAGTCTAAATCTTCACTGAGGATTCCAGAAGTAATGTAATGGATTCTGTACTAATTTTAATGGTATTCAAAGTTTGCACATGTTATAAATAATGTGAACTTTGTAAATGAAGTGTGTTATATGTGTTTTTAATAATGTCCCTTTTTTTGGCATTCAGCTCCCTATTGCAGCTTAAACCCTATCTTGAGGAACGGTGGAATTGTAAATAAAACAGGTGGTCCTGCTGGAAGTAAAGTTCGCTATTACTGCAAACCTGGGTATAGAATGATTGGTCGCAATAATGCGACATGTAGGCGTCACCAAAATGGCATGTATCAGTGGGATTCTCCTGTGCCAATCTGCCAAGGTAAGATAATGTTTTCCTGTTGAGTGTGCTTCTATAATTTCATTGTAAAGAATATTTTACAAAACAAAGATACCGCATTGTCAATACTGCTGTGTGCCAAGAGACATATTGACATCATGAATTTATCCAAATAGGTATTGAATTGTGTACTTAATGTGGGCAGGCCTGAAGTATTAACAAGTAGCTTAATGCAGTCAAATACAGACCAAATGAAAAATACATTTTCAGTACTCTTTTATTTAGTTAAATACATGTCTCTAAAAAGTCCACAGTTAATAGCGTTGCTGTATTACAGAACGTTTTATAAAAATTCCTTAGTTTTCAGGCATTAATTTGATTACTTTAGAAAATCACTATATGAGCAGTGTTTTAAAGACATAATTTGTAACTTCTGATGTTTTTTTTTTTTTGTGTGTATCCTGGAGTTAGGCAGGGTCTACTTTAGCTTGTTCCAGACATCTGTTAAGAGTAGTTACTATTTGTCAAATGTTTGTAATTTTCCCTGTGTGAAAAGCAACACACAAACTACAGAGAAGAGGAGTAACATAAAGTAGTACAAAACAGTTAAACGTGTTTGGGTTCAATTAAAAATGCTTTTTCACACATTATTCAGTAAGCACTTAGTGGAGACTAAGGACTTGTATGTCAGATAAGATCAGGAATGTGGGGGAGAGGAGAAAGACTGCAAATTCTATCCATAACATGTATGGCCTATTTTAACATATTTTCATTTGTGTCTGCTTCTAGCCTGCTTTGTTTATAGGAAAAAAAGGTAGTAATTTCCATATTTAAGACTTCTTGGAACTTCTTTGATTAAAACCTGTGTTTGGTTGTTCCTAACTTTGAAGATATTAACAGCAGTGCTTCGTGTCTCCTTCAAGACAAGTATTTTGCTGAAAGATCAAGGATGATACAGATATTTTTAAAAACAACATAAGATGGAAGTTCCATCTTGCATCTTAAAAAAAAAAAAAAAAAGAAAAAGGTCAACTGAGATTTGGCATATTGCTTACACTTCTGTTGAGGGTGTGTTATTTGCAAAAAAAATACAAAGATGCAGAAATTTGGCTGCAGTTGAAGAATGTGAAGGAGTATGGTTCACATCTTTTATACAGAGTGATTTGGTAGTTAAATATTTCTTCAGCATGAGCGTTTTCATGGCTAGATGGATCATGTGGCTACACCCCTACCGGTCCAGGGAGAAGATCAGGCTGCCTGTGTCGCAAGCAGGATCTGTATATCTGTGCTTCCAGACTCCAGGATGTGTTCTAATCCCATATGCCATAATGTGTTATGCCATGTGTTATAGCATATGATGCCATTTGACCTTCCTTAAGGTCACCAAATCATGGGAGAATCTGTATGTGGGCTGGGCATAAGGTAAGTTTAGGGACAAGGGCTGCTTTTGAGCTTACTTGAAATGCATTTTAGTTGCAGTAGCTGGTGTTGGTGTAGGAAATGAAAGCTCAGAGACATTTTGAGCTAAAGAACCTGGAATAATGACTGGGCCTACAGCTTGGTCAGCAGACCAGGAAGGATGCAATTCTGTTCAATATTAAGACTAAATTTAAACATCTGTATGTGAGCTAAACTTTTGGTTAATCTGCTTAAACACAGAAGTCTAGTGACCTGTTCTCCATCTACCAGACTAGATGTATTTTGCCTGTCCTCCGTCTACCAGTCCAGGAAGGCACAAGCTCCTATGGTATATCCACTAGACTTGTCATATCTTGGAGGCCTTAAGAATGTCTCAGGTAGCTCTAGACAATGGGAAAAGGAAACAAGTCAAACCTATGTGCCTAAACTCTGTTGTAGTTCATGTAGTCGATACTGTCAGTGAAATTTCGGGAGCTATTCTGCTGGCTAGCCAGTAGGTGTCTTTTTTTAAAAGGCACTGAAATTTTGGCATCTTACTCTGGAGCTCAGGTACTTTGAGTGTGTGAAGTTAGAGACAATATTCCATGTGTGCTTGTTAGGCTGGAGGAGATGGGGTCATGAATTTTAGGACCCCTTAGATCATACTTTTCTTCAGAATTTAGGACCTCATGATTCCTCAGGTGTCAGGAATTATATGCAAATTCACCCCATATCTTTCTACTGCTTATCCGTCCAGATGATAGTACCCTGCTAGTACTGCTACCAGTATTGTTCAACCAAATAGCAGAGGTCTGTATGATGAAAATATGATGTTCCAGCACTTTAGAATTCTTTAAAAAGTAGTGCTATCCTTTTTTTCCTTAGCTTCTCCCTCCTTTTAAGAATAGTCTAATTTTTAAGTGGTTTTCTTTTACGTTTCTTGTTGCATTTTATATTCACATTTTAATACCAATGGCAGAGAATTGTCAATTTACCATTCTAACTTTGAAAACTATATCTAAATGTAATGAGATGTATGAGGAATTCTGAATAATAGGGAGAGTGGTTCTTTGAACAATGTAAGAAAAAAGCCCCCAATTTTAAGGACAGAATGGAATAATTCCCAGAAAGTGGGAGGAAAAATGTGCAGATATGAGCAGGATTTGACATGAGGTCCCAGGACTTGATTGTGGATAACCAGGTGACAGAGTACCAGAAAGTAATAAATCCTAAACAAAAATCAGCAGATTCAAGAAAATCATAAAATAATTCAGACAATGTGTCTATCCTTGTTATTTTATCACTATGTGTAGAAATAGCTGTGAAATTTTAGCAATGCAGCATGTTCACAATACTTTTTTTTAAGTTTTAAGCCATATTTATAATTTCAGCAATATATGTGGCTGAGGGTATGTAAATTTCTGTTAGCAGTAGAGGGAAAAAGATTTGGGAGGTAAGGAGTGAGTTTAATCTTTAGTAGGAATTTCTTTTTAATATAGGATTCCTCAATTCTAATTTCACTTTTACAACACTGACACAATTATTCCGACTTGTACCTCTGGATTTTTCAATAAGTTCTGAAATGCAAAGTATGTTTCTTAATCTATTAGTAGCTGTTATCAAAATATATACATTCTCTTTGAAAATTAATTAAAGTTACACACTTGGTCCAACTCATGGATTTAATTATAGGATGTTTCCAAATAAAAATGCCTTTGATTACCACTCCTGCAGGGTGACATTTGTAATTAATAACTTGACTGTGTCAGAATTAATGTTTGAAATAAAATTTGATTGTATTCTAAAACAAGGGAGTTCTTTTTTGTATATTTAATGTAACAATATCAGGTTTAGTATGAACATGTCTCTAATACGGGTTAATCTGGTAGGGTCAGGGGAAATTTTTGAATTCCAGTCTTATCAAATACAGACATATGTAATAATGTCCTGGACAATATATAAAGAACTTGACTCCTATCTAGGAAATTAGAAGTTCTTGTTATTGCTTTTATTTCATTTGTGAAGGAAAAGGGGAAACATGAGTCATGCTACATTCAAAGTATTTATAAGCAGAGAAAATATTAATTCTTATATAATAGTAGAAGATAGCTGTTGAGAGGAAATAGTATAGGTCCCAGTAATGATCCCGGCAACTACATACATATGTCATTATAGCCACCGCTTAACTCACGTCCAGATCCCCATGCTGGGGGAGAGTAGGAAAAGAAGGCTGAGGCTCAGAGATTAATAGATGATAAGAGAAAAAATTGGCAAGAAGAGCAGTGAGAACCAAAAACTGAAAACAAGAAAGACTTGTCAGGGTCAATATGGATCAGGAGTGGTGTGTTTGCAGGTATCTGGAGGCTGAGACATAGTGGCAGCGAGAGTGTAACAGAGTGGCTGCGTTCCGCTGAGAGGCATGAACAAATACCCCGCTTTATCCATCCTGGTCTTCATACACAGGTCTCAGCCTTTGGCATTGTTCCTCCCAGTTTTTTTGTACTCATTCTTAAAAGAGTGGAAAATAATTTGAAGATTCTTGAAGAACACATTGCTGCTTTTCACCATTTGAGTTACTCCCTAGTAGGCTTGTAAAAGAAAAATAGAGGTACCTGCTTTAAGGAAGAAGCTCTCTTGTCTGGATCACGGGTACTTGGAATGGCTCAAAACCTATGGCTGCGTTACGATAAAAGTATAGCTAATGCCAACATTTCCTGCTTAAAATCCTGATTCTGGGTACTGTCACTATTGATTCCTCTTTGCTTGCTGAAGTGGATTGAACTGCATTGCTGAGCTAGAGATCCTTGTACGTTTTGCTGTGCTGAACAAAGGTTACTCCAGGACCATAACTGAATTCCATGTCTGCTCTGGGGTAGAAGACTGATTAAATATTTTTAGGGAACTGGCTAGAAAACATTCATTTGCAGTTGGCCCAAGAGCCATGAGTCTGGGATCACCAAACTGCTTCTTCATAAAATTAGCCGTTCTGTGTTTTTGAGCATGGAATTAAACTTGGGCCTTTTACCTTTTTGATAAATGTTATTATGCAAAAAATGTCCCTCTTAGCACCCAGTCTTAAAATAAAAATGTGAGGTAGGTAGCACAGTTTAGGAGTCCCAGTTTCCTCTTATACCATATTCTAAACCTATGATCTTATTTTAAGATAACAGTAAGAGAAGTATAGTACTTCAGACTAAAAAAACAGAAGTTTGAAGGGGAACCTGGTAACAATCTTCTAACATGCTAAATGTAGCTCCAAAGAGGAATGAAATAATTATCTATATCCTTTCTAGATAGAGGAATTACAGCTAAATTTACTTCAAAAGGATCTTAAGTTAGACTTTTTTTTTTTTTTCTTCTTTTCTCAGAGAGGCTAGTGAAACACTGGAATAGATTGCCTGTGGAGAATGTCGAATTTTCATCATTGGTGGTCTTTCAGAAACAAACTAGATGAACCTTGGTCAAGTATAATTTTGGCTTGTGGTAGGAGAATAAACTAGATGACCATTCGTGACCCTTTTTTGTACCTACAGCCCTAGACCACACAGCGCTGTTTTCAGTTTCTTCGTTATTTCTGTATGTATCCAATTCTGAGAATTAGGAATTCTGTTGTATGGCTCTCCCTGATCTTTCTGGCTGGATATCACAGGCATAAGCTAGTCAGTGTGGTTTTTTGTTACAAATCCAACTTTTAGGGACTTCTTTATTGCTACCTTTAATTTTAGGTCATTTAAATGTTTTTCTCAACACTATTCTCAATGCCAGAAACAGGTCACTAAATGATGATAAATGCTTGTGCATTAAATTTAGGGATTTTCCGGTATATGGAAATAAACTCAGTGTCTGATTATAATGCAGTCTCCAGCTGCTTTTGTGTATACAATGAATTTGCATGCTTTAAATGCAGTTAAATCCAGTCAGCAGTTGGTCACAAGTGGTGTTTCCCAGGGCTCAGTATTGGGGCGAGTTCTGTTTAAAATCTTTATCGATGATCTGGACGAAGGGATCAAGTACACCCTCAGTACGTTTGCAAACACCAAGTTGGTTAGGAGTGTTGATCTGCTTAAGGGTATGATGGCTTTACAGAGAGATTTTGACAGGCTGGATCAGTAGGCCAAGGCCAATTGTATGAGGTTCAGCACCAGCAAGTTCTTGCACCAGCAAGGCTTGGGGAAGAGTGGCTGGAAAGCTGCCCCGCAGAAAAGGACTTGGGGGTGTTGTGGACAGCTGGCTGAATATGAGCCAGCAGTGTGCACAGGTGGCCAAGAAGGCCAAGATCATTCTGGCTTATATCTGGAATAGTGTGGTGAGCAGGACTATGGAAGTGATTGTCCCCTTGTACTTGGCACTGGTGACGCCACATCTCAAATGCTGTGTTCAGTTTTGGGCCCCTCACTACGAGAAAGACATTAGGGTGTTGGAGTGTGTCCAGAGAAGGGCAATGAAGCTGGTGAGGGGTCTGGAGCACAAGTCTTATGAGGAGGGGCTGAGGGAACTAGATTTGTTTAGCCTGGAGAAAAGGAGGCTCAAAGAAGACCTTAACGCTCTCTAGAACTACCTGAAAGGAGGTTGTAGAGAGCTGGGTGTTGGTCTCTTCTCCCAAGTAGCAGGTGATAGGACAAGAGGAAATGGCCTCAAGTTGTGCCAGGGGAGGTTTAGATTAGATATTAGGAAAAATTTCTTCACCAAAAGGGTTATCAAGCATTCGAACAGGCTGCTCAGGGTGAGCACCATTCCTCACCAAGTGAATGAGTCACCATTCCTGGAGGTATTTAAAAGACATGTAGATGTGGTGCCTGGTCTAGTGGTAACTTGGCAGTGTTAGGTTAACAGTTAGACTTGATGATCGTAAGGGTCTTTTCCAACCTAAATGGTTCTATGATTCTATGATTCTAAATATGAATAACGCATAGGTCTCTTAAAGGTAAATAGGTGTATAGATATTTTAAAGGATTGCCATAAACTTTAAATTTCCTGGTTTTGATAAGAAATAAATTCCAGTAACACATGTGGAACATTAAAGAGCAACTAAAACTGCATCTCAGTTTCTAAGTGGTAAAAGGCTTTTCCGCTTGTGTTGATTACCTGTTCTTTGGAAGAAATATATTTTTCTGCTATGTGAGATAATAGAGACAATTAAGATTGAGTTATGTACTTTTCACATTCTGAATGCACATCTCCCAGCTGGAACTTGGTAGTCTCATCTAATCATTGACCTAAGAAGCTTGTTGACAATTCCTCGTGTCAGAAGGTTTCCTGACATCATTCTTTATCATTTTACAATCACATGGGAAGCTGGGAGCTTCAAAATACTTGGATGTGGGACAGTAGTGATATTGTTTCACCTGTCCAAAGATAATATGCCATTTCAGTCTGTTTACTTCAGGTAACTTTACTTCTAACATCAAAGTACTTTCTAATTAGTGAAACTGGCTGTGCTAATATGTTTTATTTGGACACTACCATTCTAAAAGCCATTAGTAGCCTTAAGAAATTTGTAGCAGCAGGAATATTTCTTTCCAATCCCAGTTTCTGGGGGAGAAGCAAACAATAAACAAACAGATAAACTGTAAGAGGAGCAGTGCCAGAATGCCAAAACTGCTTTTATGATTAGTAGCCAAAGCAGCAGTGAGAAAAATCTCACAGTGGGACAGTACAAGATTCAGCAACAGCTGAGGAAAGAAGAGAGACAGTAGAGGACTGAGGTACAACACTAAGAATAAAAGTGGTGAAGTGTGACAGTAAGCATAGATTTCGAGGTGCTTTAGTGCACTGGACATTGCATCAAACGTGGCATAATGGATAGGCCCACTTGGGTGTCACCTGGGCATTTTACATCTTTTATTCTTTAAACTAACTTGCACATAAGAGCTATTCAGTCTAACAAATGCTAACAGAAGTATTTGCTTTGAACATGAACTAAACAGACCTGATTTTTTGTTTGTTTTCAAATGACATAATCAATTCTTCTTGTTCCATGGAAACCACTAAATAATTTGAAATTTATTCATGTTTGAAGTATTTAGAGGCAACTAGAATAAGATCCACCTGTATGTACAGACGTTCACATACATGGATGGGTGGATTGAGTGATAGGTCTGCATTTTGGTTTTATACAATTAAATGTATGCACACTTAACACAGGGAATGTTGTTTTGATATCAGAAAGGAAACCAGAAAAAGAAGTTGACAAGAAGTTAAATCTTAACCCAATTACATTCTACATCAAACATTCAGACACTTTGCCACAAGGCAGAAGAGAACTGAGAGGCTTGTTAGGACAGGGAGGGACATAGTACAAGGCTCTGGAGACACTGAAACATTTCACAGTAAGCGCAACTGGAAATGAAGAATGCATGGATATTTTTATGATGTAGTAAAACAGAGTGACAGTTTAATTTTCTGTCAATTCAGCATGCAAGCAAACTTTTTGCAAATTTAAAATTCTGCTTACATGACAGAGTGTCAGAGTTGGTCTGGTTTTAGGTAAAGGATTAAATTGGTTATTAGATAGAGCATTGAACCAGGTGCAGCTCTGCTGCCTATTTTGAACACACCAGAGCCCTGAAAAAACATCACTCCTGCTCTGGTCATCTTGTGGGAAATGACTCCTAATACAAAGACCTGCTTCCAGAAGTGGCAGAACTTGCTTTTATCCTTCCCCTTCTCCACTTTCTCTAACATGTTTAAGAACAGCAAGCATGGGTGTCCAGAACCCCTTCCTTACCACCTCTCTCTCCCTTCTCTGTCGCACTACTACTCCTTCTAGTGTCAGGAGGCTCAGCCCTTACCCACTGAGGGAGAAATGCTCAATTTTGAGAAGACAAGAGCAGCACTGGTTAGGGTGCAAAAAGGGCCAAGAGGTTGTGTTACAAACGAAGCAGCTTATTTTGGAACATTCCTACAGTTCTACTTCTATTAGCAATTTGACAGATTCCAGATGGAAGCAAATGACTGAAATGAACTAACTATTCATCATTTTATAATTCTTACTTCTCCTCATCATAATAATATGCAAAGTACTGTGTTGTATTTAATTCAAATGCATCAAATGTGACAGCTTGGGAATACTGAAAACAAATTTGAGAGTTGTGCTTATGGTACCATGACAATGTGTTGTGAAATTAATAATTTACATTGAATTGTGTAAATGATAATAAAAATTAGATTTTTTTAAAAATACCTGGTTTTACCTCTGTTTAACAGATTTCAGAAAAAGGCTGTCATTTCTTCTTTTGAAATATATTGAATTTATTAAAATAATAAAACTTTACAATGTCAAGTGGAAAGGAACGAATACCCAAAGGACTTTTTAACTGTTAAAATATTGTATTGCTTCTTACAATTGACTGTATACACGGAAAAGACATTTTCATTTGCAAAACTCCACTCTTTATTGGTTAATATTTAGAAATGAAAGCTTCAAAGCTGTGTTTTATTCAGTGTATTTACTGAAGAGCAATAAACTGGAGGCCAAACTCAAAGCAGGTAGTGATTCTGAACACACATGCATTAGTTTCTATGAACTCTTTAAATAGATTCATTGTAATAATGTGATAGGTTCTCTGCTCCAAGTTACCATTTTGCAGAAAATAATATTCTTTCAGAGAAAATACTATGACTTTCCCTTCAGAAGTGCCAAGGGGCAAATATAAAATCTTTACCAGCATTACTGACTTATTCAAGCACCTAGAGTTAATCTCCGTGCATAAATAACTATTTTAAAATAAAACATAGCATTAAAGGAAATTTTAAAAAGGATACTGAAGAGCTGCCTTTCTTCTTTTCATTACCAAAGTCAAGGGACCTGAGAAGTCAGATGGCAGAAGGCAATCCTGCCTTGGAGACCTTTCCTAAAAACGACTGAAATAGATATTTTTTTAATTATACTGTGCCCTAAAATTGTATGTTATGAGATAGTGTTAAATGAACTGTACTGAACTCCTATAAAAATAAATAAATAAATAGATAAGCCAAAAAACTAGATGCTACTAAAACTTCACTAAGTTGACAGCAAATTAAACTTTGCGAGCTTGAAAGAATAACTACTCGTTTGGAGAGAAATTCTGAAGGAGCAACAAAAGTGAAAATAATTCAGTAAGTAATTTCCTTCATGATATGGAAAATGAATAAGCCTGAATTCACATAATATTTTGCATTCTGAAGTGAATTAGCCAAGTGTGTAAGTAAGTGTTTAAATATCTGAATAATGCCCTTAACTTCAGTGGAACTCTTCGCTGTCTAGTCATATATTTAGGTGCTTTTCTCATCAGACAAAAAATGTTAAATTGAATTCTTAAATAACATTGTCTTTTATGCATAGAAGAAAAAAATATGAAGTTTTGTTTATAGTAGTGCAGGAATGAAAGAAGCCCTGAGAGAATGGAAGCAGACTATTGGAAAGCATTTAAGAATTTTCCGGTTCATTGCTTCTTGGACCAAATCACTTTGGACACTTTCTTTACTTTTTCCCTAGCAAATAAACCATTGCCCTTAGCCTATGTTGAAATTTCTTTCTCTACAGTGGCTGGATTAAACAAAATAATGATATATAAAATGTTTTTCTGTATTAGATGCACTTCAATGTGTTTATCAATGTTTTAAATACTGTTAAATTAATCAGAATGTTGTAATTACGATGGAAAATTAATTTCAGTTGTTATAAATGCGATATGTCAAAATTGCTAATCTACGTTTCTTATTTCAGTGGTGGGACAATATTTAAAAAAATACATGAGAAAATGCCAATTCTTTTTCTTTCTTTTCTTTTCAGCTGTATCTTGTGGTATACCTGAATCCCCTGGGAATGGTTCAGTTATAGGTAATGAATTCACTTTGGGCAGTAGATTGATATATGAATGTAATGAAGGCTTCAAGCTAGAATCTAGTCAACAAGCAACAGCAGTGTGTCAAGAAGATGGATTATGGAGCAACAAAGGGAGGCCACCTGTTTGCAAATGTAAGTGGGCATGTATTTCCCAAGCATATTTCCCTTGAACTTTGTCAGGAAAATCTTCACTGGTGATGTTTAGGATTTATGTTTACGTATCCCCTGAACTGGCCATTCAGGAACACATAATCATTTAGAATTTAGTAAAGTAGAAGAGGACTATAAATTTGTTTAATTTAAAAAAAACCTTGTTTATCTTCTTTAAAAAATCTGAATTATAGTTATCAGATAATTCAGTTTCATTTATATTTTCTTATTATAAATAATGTGCTCTTCTCTATTTTCACAGCATAAAATTACAACAACCAATTGTAATTTGTTTTAATATAGCTTCTAAAGTAATAAAAGCAAAAACTATTTCTTAAAATACTGCTCCTGTAGATAATAAAGCTGGATAAGAGTCCTTTAGTCTTCATGTTTTCCTCCCGTCAGAACTAGCTAGTGTAATGCAGACTCCTCTACCATGTGCAATGGCCTCTCATTTGCATGGGGCTACCACTGCCTATCTTTGCATTGGATCAAAGCAATAATTAACTGAGCCTGACTTTGAATACCTGACTTGAAATACCAATTAGAACATTATCTTAAAATTATTACTTGCTGTAATACTGTACTTAACATTTTTTTAGAGTTAATTTAGAATATTGAACTAATCAACAGTATATGTATATGCTTTCCAGATTCTGAATTTGAAAAGCACTTTAGTTTTTCAAGCAAGTAAAATTCAGCTTGTTTTTAAAGAAAGAGTAAAATGCTGTGAATATAAGAGTTGTGAAGTTATACATGATTGTGAAATGTTTTTCATTTATTTGAATTAATTGACAGCAAAATTGTTAGAAAGTATTGCTGAAAGTTGCTTCAGGAGATCTTCTAAGCATCCCTGACAGATAATAATTTAACCTAATCTTGAAGACCTTCCTGAGTACTCTGTTTCATATTTTGCTTTTTTTTCCCCTTGCAAAGTTTTTCCTCATATATGGTAATTTAAAGGCATTATTTCATTTTGTATCCACAGTGGACAAATAGAAGTTATTTTATTCTTCTTCCCTTTTTTTTAATGTTTTCAAAAACTGGTGTTTTTTCACTGTGGTGGGTTATCCTTGGCCAGCAGCCAGATCCTCACCCAGCTGCTTACTCACCCCTCCTCTTCAACCAGACAGGGAGAAAAATAGGTTGAAAAATCTTGTGGGTCGAGATAAGGACAGAGAGATTACTGTCACAGGACTTGATTTGGGGAAAGTTAATCTAATGTATTGCCAATTAAAATAGGGTCAAATATGTTTCAGGAAAAAAAAAAATCAAAAAAACACTTTCCTCTCCCTACTCCCAGGGTCAACTTCACTCCTTTGCTCTTGACTCTTCTCCTCATCCCACGCAGTGCTGGGGGATGAGGAATGGGAGTTGTGGTCAGTTTATAAAAAGCTCCTCTCTGCTGTTCCTTCCTCGTTGCCCTTTTGCCCCATTCCAGCATGGGTCTTCTCCATGGGCTGTTGTCCTTCAGAATAAACTTGCTCTAGCATAGGTCCTCCATTGGCTGCAGTTCCTTCAGAAAATATCCCCCTGCTCCAGTGTGGGCTGCAGTGTGGATATCTGCTCTGGTGTGGTCCTCTCTGTGGGCTGCAGCAGGACACCAGCTCTGGTGCCTGCAGCACTTACTCCTGCTTCCGTGACCTTGCTGTTCCCTCTGCTGCTTCTCACTCTTTTTGTTCCCTCCTCCTCTGGCTGTGCAGTGTTTTACGCTTTCCTGCATACACTTTCCCAGAGGTGCCACCACCTTGGCTGATGGGCTCAGCTGCGTCCTGCAGTGAGTTGTTTGGAACCGGCTGTGTCCTGTAGCCCAAGCCTCTCCTCATAGAGGCCCCCACTGCAGGACCACCACCCACGCCCCGCCAACACCTTGGCTCCAGCACCCAATACATTCAGTCACCCCTTCTGTAGAGATAACTGTCTTGCTGTGATTCATTCTCACTCTTTCTTCACTCTTTTTGGACCAGTGAGTCTCATTGTTGCCCTCTGAACAACCTCCAAGTCCTTTTTTGAAGGACAGTGCCTAGAACTGAACACCGCAGTTCCACAGAGTACATAAGAAGGATTATTCAAAACCAGCTGTGATCACACAGACATGCTCTGAATTCAGAGGCATGTGCAGAAGGAAGGCAGTGCTCCAGTGCATTAAACTGTACTTCATTCACTCAGAAAAAAATTGACAAGGTACAAAGGACATAACTTGCATGATTAATCAGCAGAAATATCAACCGAATTTTTGGAGGGAAGAGGCCAGTTAAACTAACTGGGGATTAAAAATACTGAATTAATAACAGTATATCTGTAGTGAAAAAAAAACTTGTATTATTGAAATGACCAAACTTAACCAGACAATGAGTACCCTCTAAAACAAAGCTTAATTATTAACATTTAGCACAACTTTCAACATTAATTAATTAATATGTATAATAGCCTAACAAAATGCACATATAAAACTTTTTTCTCTTCTTTTTTCTTTTTCTAAAAATTTATTCAGTTTGAAAAAGAATTCTGTTACTTCTAAAACCAAAAGTGTTAAATTAAAATGCCAGTGATCTGCATGACAACATTAAAGTCAATATTTTCAAAATGGATTGCTATTCGGAGTCAGGCATGCTTTACCCAAGAATTCTTACTTGCAAAGTGCAGAAAAGCTTAGACAATCCTCATAACAACCTGTTTTTGTAGTATTGCTGCTGTAAGAATAAATGTATCTAGTCTCCAGAGATAGAAACATCTCAGACTCAATGAGCAGCAAACACAGCATGGAAAGGTAAATGGTAAATAAATGAATTCATTTTATCCCCAGGTCTATTAAAATGAAGGTTGAAATGAGTGCAGTTTGTTTTGCAAAGTATCTCTGATAATATAATGCCTGAGGCAGACGTTTGAAACTTCTTTTCATTAGAAGTATTTACATCAGATTGGAATCATGAGAAATATGATTTGTGCTGGTCATACAGCAAGACACAGATGGATCATGGGCATTAGGCTATCAAATTTTATTACATGAAGTACCAATCAACAAATATTTATTAAGAAAGCTTAGCTGAATGATGAATAAGTAACTTGTTTCAGTTTATTCTACATAAAGATCACTAGCACATGATGAAGGGAACTAGAGATGTCTATCTGTGTTACTGTTTAAAGCCTTTACCAGGCAATACTTTAAATCGGGCCAACAGAGACTGACCATATAGTAGTAACTTTGCATATGAATACACGACACTGTGTAAAGTATGCAAAAGCTTTCTACTGAAATTTGCAAATTAGTATGTTACTGTCGGCCACAGAAGTGAGTGTTATACTGTTCCAAAAAACATCCAATCCAAAAGTTGTAGATATATCCAAGAAATCTCAATAAATCAAACAACTTCAGTCTCAAACTATAGATGAGCACTGGTGCTTGCACAACTCCTTCCTTACTTTATGTCACATAAACTGCCCCTTTGTTAGGGCTACAAAGATGATTAGGGGACAGGAGCATCTTTCTTATGAGGAAAGGCTGAGGGACTGAGGTCTTTTTAGTCTAGACAAAAGAAGACTGAAGAACTGAAGACTCTTTTAGTCTAGAGAAAAGAAAAGAAGGACAGGAACAGTCTTTTTTCAGTTGTGCCCAGTGATAGGACAAGAGGTAACGGGCACAAACTTGAGCATAGGAAGTTCCGTCTAAACATGTGGTGGAACTTCTTTCCTTTGAGGGTGGCAGAGCACTGGAACAGGCTGCGCAGAGAGGTTGTGGAGTCTCCCACACTGGAGACATTCAAAATCCGTCTGGACGCCGTCCTGTGCAACCTGCTGTAGGTGTCCCTGCTGTGGCAGGGGTGTTGGACTAGATGATCTCCAGAGGTCCTTTCCAACCCTGACCATTCTGTGATTCTGTAATACCTTTTACACCAACTAATATCATTTGGAAAATGCTCAAACAGAAAGGAAAGGATGTGTAGGCATGATTTCAAATTTAAGGTTTTAAGTTGAAACTATAGTTAGCTGAGAAACACTTTTCACATATCATCAATATTTTTACACACCTGTAAGTATAGAATCATAGAATCATAGAATTGCTGAGGTTGGAAGGGACCTTTAAGATCATCAAGTCCAACCATTAACCTACCCTGACAAAACCACTTCTAAACCATGTCCCTAAGTACCATATCTACCCTTTTTTTAAACACCTCCAGAGATGGTGAATCCACCACCTCCCTGGACAGCCTATTCCAATGTTTGATAACCCTTTCAGTGAAAAAATGTTTCCTAATATCCAGTCTAAACCTTCCCTGACATAACTTAAACCCATTTCCTCTTGTCCTTTCACTTGTCACCCAGGAGAAGAGGTCAGCCCCCACCTCTCTACAACCTCCTTTCAGGTAGCTGTAGAGGGTGATAAGGTCTCCCCTCAGCCTCCTCTTCTCCAGGCTAAACAACTCCAGTTTCCTCAGTCGTTCCTCGTAAGACTTGTCCTCCAGACCCCTTACCAGCTTTGTAGCCCTTCTCTGGACGTGCTCCAACACCTCAATGTCCTTCTTGTAGTGAGGGGCCCAAGTAGTCTTGTGAAAAGTCATAAGTTTCTTTCTAAGATTAAAAAACCCACAAAACTAGAACAATCTCTTGGGAATTTTTGTCTATTCCATTTAATCAGATATCATTTGAATTTTGTCTGCTACTATGGAAATACAGATGGTGATTCTTGCAGTGAGAAGTTAAAAAAAGAACACAAATAAAATTTCCTTCCTCTCCTTTGGATGATATAATCTCTTGCTATTACTGTATAAAATTGCATCATTATAGCATAATTATTACATTTTGTTTGTGAACTAATTAGTGAACATTCTTCTTATTATTATTTAGTGCCTCACTTTCTTCAGACTATATATCATCAAGTGCAGAGAAATAAGGTCTTCCAAAGCAGAGACTGAAAGATGGAAACAGAAAAGGACAGCTGTCAATGCAAAATTTAGATATGTTGCTCCCTAAATTCAATCCAGAGCTGCAATTGGGTATTGAAGTTATTTACTGAATAGAGAGATTCATGCTGGAATAGTATCTGTAACTATTTTGTAAAGAAACAAAGTCATCTAAAGATGATGGTGAGGGTCAATCCATTCATCTGAGATGCTTTTTTTGTTTTTACATTTTTTATTTATATTTTTTAATATTTTTCACCTTGTGCTTGTTTTCATGTGTAGCTTTCTCCTCCTGTGAATTTCCTCTGATTTAGAAATCTAGATTTTTCAGTGTTCTAGGAGTGATTTTCCTTTTTCATCTTTTACAAGGGTTTTTGGTTTGGGTACAAAATTTCAAAACTGATAGAAATGAGAACAGATGTAGTATACATTTTTTTCCAAACGTCCCTGTGACTTGGACTACGTCTCTGCATTTCATGTGCTAAAGATGACAAATATGAATAATTATCTTTTTGGAAGTCACTAAATACATTTCCTTAGGCTTTTTAATTTTGCGGACACTAGACATTGACTGTTCATGAAATAGAAATACTGATCTAAATCTTGGGTTTTCCCTCCACAACAACTGAACTTAGCATTTGATGTTGTTAAAGTCTGTTCATAGCTTGAATGTTGTTTTTACTTCTTCTGTGAATAATATAGAGAAACAGTTGTTTTAGACCATTCTTAAAAACTGAAAGAACTAGAAAGAATGAGTTGTGCCTCACTATGTCATTAGTAGGAAATGCATGATGTGATAAGAGGAAACTACTGAGAAAATTGGTATGAGATCTGAATCAGTGGAAGTCATACTAAGCCTGTTCTGAAGTAAAAGGGAACTTCTTTCTCTGTTTAGTATGTATACTTTAATGCTATTAGAGAGTTTGCATTTCCTTGTTCCAAAATTCACGTGCTGTGAAAAGAAATAATGAGTTTGCTTTGACAAACAGTACATTCCTGTACTAGAAACTTCTGCTAGTTTGAGATGTGGTATAGTCCCAGTGTTTGCACTAAGGCGAGTTTAAGTATGTGTGATACGTTTAGAAGAACCAGGGTGAATGTTAACACATAATTCTTTTACAAGTCAAGCATCACTTTTTTCGCGACAAAGCAACACAAAAAGAAATGTTCAGTGGGCCAGCAGGAAACATTTTTTTAATACAGGCATTTTTGCATGCTAGAAAATGTCTAATGCAAATTCTTAAGGATATTATAATTATGGTTAATGCCCAGTTTTAGTTGTGCTAGACATGCAGTAAAAAAATGTACAGACACCTGACCACTTGAAATTAATGGAAGTATGAACTTTTTTGTTCCATAGGAAATCTGCAGGCATAAAGCTGCTTTAAAAAATATGCAGAAAAGAGCATTAAAGTAGGATCTAGTTAATGCAAAGCAGAACTTTCAGTTCTGTGCACTATATGTGTTTTTTTGACCAGATCTAGGAAACTGATTTAAAATATTGTGCTGGAAGGTGAAAGAATAATGACAGCAAATGTTATGATTTACTTCCATGTTTCTCTTCATGAGATCAGAAGGCTGAATGTGTTCACTTATTGCAAGATCACGATGTCAGATATTTTTCTGATTATGCCAAGGTACCCTACCAGTTCTCTAAAGCTAAGTACCATAACTTGTAAAGCAAGCATATGAATGTATACAATATTATATTTCTATATAAGCACATATAAAATGTACCCATATAAGTTTTAACCCATTTGTGTTGGTGCTGAGATCTGGGCCAGTATATGTTTATTAACAAAAATACTGCTGAAATAGGATAATTTGTTAGCCTCTGTTCTTACTTGCTTTCTTTTTCATAGAAGTAAGTGGATGCATAACGTAGGAAATTGAGTTTGTGGTTAATTAATTTTTCTAAAAGTCTAATTGCCTGGGATGATCCCTGTAACTGCATAATTTTATTGCTCTTTTCCATTACTCCTTTAATATACTCATTCAGAGATCTAAATCAGGTCCTTCATTGGTTTATGCTAATTTCTCTAATATCAAACATTTTAAAGAACAGCTAATGTTACCTTTGCATAATCTGCATATTGCAGATTTCACTGTAGATATTTTGGGAATCTATGGTGTGCTGAGTTATAACAGTGATGGTTCAGACATTGATTTTTATCTAGAAATTAATTAGAAAATAATTAGAAATATGTTTGTACAATGTCTAGTTATAGAACTATGAATCATAAGTAGTTCTGCAATAAAGCATAAGTTGTATTATAAATGTGAAAAGGAATTTGTTAATATAAGCAAGCAAAGATTCACCACCAGCTCATCATATGGTGCAACTGCTGGAGGTTTTATTAGCTAGGACATTAGCTAGGATGACTTTTTTGCCTCAGTCCTCTTCACTGGCAAGGGGTCTAGCCACACCATGCAAGTCACAGAAGTCAAAGGCAGGGACTGGGAGAGTGAGGAAATGCTCACTGTAGGAGAAGACCAGGATACAGACCATCTAAGGAACCTGAAGGTGCTCAAGTCCATGGGATACATCTGCGGGTCCTGAGGGAACTGGCAGATGAAGGTGCCAAGCCACTATCCATCATATTTGAGAAGTCGTGGCAGTCCAGTGAAGTTCCCACTGACTGGAAAAGAGGAAACACAACGCCCATTTTTAAAAAGGGAAGAAAGGAAGACCTGTGGAACTACAGGCTGGTCAGTCTCACCTCTGTGCCTGGCAAGATCATGAAGCAGATACTCCTGGAAACTCTGCTAAGGCACATGGAAAATAAGGAGGTGATTGATGACTGCCAACATGGCTTCACTAAGGGCAAATCGTGCCTGACAAATTTGGTGGCCTTCTACAACGGCATTACAGTGTTAGTGGATAAGTGGAGAGAACTGACATCATCTACCTGGATTTGTGCAAGGCATTTTAAACCATCCCACATGACATCCTGGTCTCTAAATTGGAGAGACATGGATGTGAGGGACGGACCACTCAGTGGATAAGAAACTGGCTGGATGGCTGCACGCAAAGAGTTGCATTCAATGGCTCAATATCCAAGTGGCGATCAGTGATGAGTGGCGTTCCTCAGGGGTCGGTATTGGGACCAGTGCTGTTTAACATTGTTGTTGGCAACATGGACAGTGGGATTGAGTGCAGCCTCAGCAAGTTTGCCGACAACACCGAGCTGTGTGGTGCGGTAGACCGCACAGGAAGGGATGCCATCCAGAGAGACCTGGAAAGGCTAGAGAGGTGGGCCTGTGCCAACCTCATGAAGTTCAACAAGGCCACATGCAAGGTCCTGCATGTGGGTTAGGGTAATCCCAAGCACAAATAAAGGCTGGGTGGAGAATGGATTGAGAGCAGCGCTGAGGAGAAGGACTTGGAGGTGTTGGTTGATAAGAAGCTCAACATGACCTGGCAAAGTGCACTCGCAGCCCAGAAAGCATTGTGTTTGTTGACCAGAACAGCAAGTAAAAAGAATAACAAAATTACAAAGAATTATTCATTATGAAGAGTTAAAACTAAAGGCTGAGCACATTATTGCACAAATTCTTGTTAGATTTTAGTTGTTGTAGTTGCAAAGGTCTTGTTATATGTTTTTGTTCATTACCATTGTTCATATAGTGAACATTTTGCTTAATGAACATTTTGCTCATATCTTGAGTAGCAAATATACCTGGACTTATAGAACAACTCAATTTTTTTTTTTTTTTTATGGTAGGTATATCTCATTATGAATTCCCTGCTTTTGAGTCTGTTCAGAATTATCAGTATATGGAGATTGTCACATCATTAAAATGCATAATCTTAATCATAATGTCAAATAATAATTAAGTTTTCTGACCTATACTTTCTGTAAAGCAATGTTATTCATACATTTCTGTACAAAAAATACCTGGAGAAAAGAGAGAACATCTTTGTATCTGTGAGAAGTTGAAATCATCTCTTATAGTTTCATCTATGTAAATGACAATTAAATAGTGCCCAGCCCATAATTTGCAAGAGAGAGACCAGGAGAGGCAAATCGATACACTCGTTCATAAACCATGTGCACAAAATCAAGCATTTGTTAATAGTCTTTTTTTGTTTCTTGAAGGATGGGGGAAAACAATAAATCAAAATCAGTTGCTGTAAAATTAAAATTTCTTCGGCAACAGTTTTAGTTGATTACACCAACACAGTCTAGAATTATGTTCTGTACTCAGTTATATCTTCAGTTAAAAAGTGTACAATCATGTATCAGAATCTGACAGTTTTTTTTAAAGTGTGCTTGCAACAAGATTCTAAGTATTTATAGCTAAAGAAAGAGTAAATTACATACTATCCTCAGTATGGAGTGGAAACATCTATGTGGCTTATTTATATATTCTGAAATAGCTGAGCCTCTTATCTATAAGTGTCTTAAGATATCCCCTATGGTTAAAAATAAAATTTTTACTATTGGACTGAATAAGAAGCTTGCTTTCATCTCTGAAAGAACCAATAACATTGTTTGAAAGGCAAAGTGATAAAAATGTTAAATTTGAGGGCTATCAAGTAGCTATTTAGAATTTTTTTTGTCTTCTGACAGACCTATATGATTTTCTCTCCAAGGTGTTCAGTAAAGTGCTATGATATGCTTATTCTATTTAACAACAAATAAGAAAAAAATGTTTCTTGGTTAATAATTTGCAATCTTTGAGTAGCTATGAAACACAGTTTAGCATCAGTATCAACTTAAATTAAATTAGGAGTTGGAAGTCCTCTTTTAACCTGGGAAATTGTTCATAACTAGTCAGAATATTGTTATAAAGGCCAAAATAAAGAACTATTAAATTTCAAAGTGATTGCGCGCTGGCAATACTTCCTAAGATATACTGAAAAGAAAAAACTAAGACAATATTCTACAATTTCAACTCATGTTAACCTTATAATCTGTCATTTGGAAGTTCTTCATATAATTTCCCCTTTATAAATTCTTATACATCTTCACAGATATGCTATAGAACCAGCTCTGTGTTTCCTAGATGCTAGAATTTACCATGGGTAAAGTAACTACTGGAGAATGTAGCTGTATAATTCTAGCATTATCAAAGGTATTCTGTAGTGGACGTGGTGGAAATCTAAATTTTTAGAGGAACTTTTCTTCTATTACTTTTCCTGCATTTCAGTGATTGCCTGAACTAGTCCCTTTCGTCACATATTCATAGTCCTGGTAAAATCACTTTATACTTCTCAGACAGTGTAAAGGCTAAAGAATACGTAATTATTTTTTTGTCAGTTTTATTAGTTCTTTTCCTAGTAGAATGGTGTAATTTTATTATAGCATAAACAAGAATCAAACTCTTTTTATTTCTTCAGTATAGTTTGGGGTTTTTACACACTTCCTCTTAATGCTTTTGTCTTACAGTAAACTGTGGTGGCTTGAGTATATTGTACAAAAGACTAGACGTAATGATTCCTACGTATACCAAATATTTAGAAAATTTGTCACCTTTTGTTTAGCAACATATAAGGGAAACAAAGAGAAATTAAATTTCTGTTACATGGTTTTTAATTTGTTTGCTTTTCCTCGCAAAGTATAGCTTTTCTCAAATGTTCCTGGGGCAGTAGTAGGCTAGTAGGTAGTAGGCTTTGGGATATAAACAGTCACTAATTCATTCAGACTTCTTCTATATCAAAGAAATTCTGAACAACATGGAATAAGACACCAAATACATAAATATTTTCGTAAAACTAGTCTAATCTTTACAGAGGCATAGGCACATTAAGATAGAATTCATGACAATATCATAAATATTGTAAATGTTCTGTGTACTTTATCTTGAATTGCAGACCATCAATTTGAAACTGAAAAATATTTAAATATGCTATATATGGTTGGTGGCTATACTAAGCCTTATGAAAAACATAAACTACTGTTCTTGTCTATTGGCAGTAACTACATTCTCTTACCAAATCTGAAATACTAAAAGCAACAGAACTGAATTCACTCTAAAAATCTCTCTAAATGTTATCTTTATTTTTTATGTCAAGTGTTCTAACCTGGAATGTAATAATTTTCCTGAGTACCCACAGTATACCATTTAATAGTAATTAGGATTTGAATGTGTGTTAGCAGCTTTTATGGCAACCTGTTTTAAGAATTTGTTAGAGCTTTCCTAAAGTGAGTATCACAGATAGAAAAATGAAGCATCACTTGAGCATTTGCAAAAATTACATAGCGTTATTTGCTTTCCCTTTTACATCCACTGTAATCTGTGATGTATTTTGTTTCTGAAATTTTTAAATAAATTACATTAGAGAGCATAAGAGTATGTCATTGTTCCACTGCATCTCCCTAAATGAAAATGTACCACAAACTCCTGCTCAATATGTAATACTCACTGTATGATGTTTGTTATTTTTCCTGGAACTTGTATTTCAAAAATGCTTATGGTATACTCAATTTTACATTGCAAAACTTCTGCCAATAAGGCAAGGCATATATTCTGTGAAGAAACTTAGGAGTAGAATTCTAATATTTAAGTGTCCTTTTTTCACAGCTGTAACTTGCCCCAGCATAGAGACTCTGCTCTCAGAACATGTTGTCTGGAGACTGATTTCTGGGTCACTGAACGAGTATGGAGCTCAAGTCATGCTCAGCTGCAGTCCTGGATATTATTTATTGGGTCGAAGACTCATACAGTGCAGGACTAATGGAACCTGGAGCGTAGGCAATGAAAGGCCAAGTTGTAAGGGTAAGGAACATACTTGTTTACAGCATATCCTATGCTTTTTAATACATGTATTTTATTTTATAAATAGTTTAAAGTTGTTGGGTTTTTTTAAAATACTTTTCTATCAACCATCTCCTGTAAGTAAGCAAATATGAAATTTTCATTACCTTGTTGAAATCAATTGTTTCAAACTCGTTATGTGTAAAGTACAATTTATTTCATACAAGAGTCAATGAAGTAGCATCAGAAGATCAGTCTGGTTGATAATATATTTCCGACTATGGATTTATTCAACTAGATAGTGCATAAATATCTAAAGAATACTATGGAGGTAATGTTATTCCTTTAGAAGATTCCAGAATAAAATTAGTCTAGAAGATGATATTGCTTTGACCTCTTGGGTGAAGCATGAAATCTGTACTGTTGGAGAAACATATATATGAGCTTTTATAATGTCTTCATACAAAAGTATCATAAATTACATCAGCCCTGACTTTGAATGTTTAAAAATGTAGAGAACCTTGACATTCTCAGTGCGACCATACAGTTGTCAAGGGCAATAGTATCAGAGTCTTAATGAATCCCCCCAAAATTTCATTACTTCTTTTTCCAAGCTGTTATTTGCTTTGGTTGGAGGGGATATTTGGCACATCAGTTAATTCTGCTACCCTTAAAGCAGAAACTGTTACTTACGTTATGGTAATACTTACAGGCTCTCTTTCAATGCCAGGGCAGCACAGAAGATCCCAGCATCTGAAGGAACTACAGAAGGAAGGCCAACTAACACGCCTAGCATACTCACCAGAACTAGAAATAAAATTTAGGCATTCAGTTTTTCAGAGTAGTATGTCAGTGAGATATTCAAATTTAGTATTTTATTCTGAAAGAGATGCTGTATATTCTTTTTTGAAAGTGACTTTTTTTTTAATTCAGTGAAGTTTCTAATGTTAGAAGATATTTGAATGGCTATTCTGAAACAAGCTGAATCAATAAAAGAATTTTTATGGCAGTACTGTAGGGAAGAATTCTTGAGGTCAGGTGAACAGTTTACTAAATTGTACCTTCTGGTATTTTTTAAGTGAAGGGAACAGAATCCTTCTGCTCTGTCAAACTGTTAAGTTTGCAGACATGTCAATAATACTTTATGATAAATGGTACCAAAAGTATTTCATATGATTCTATGATAGTGATAACAGAATAAATATAAAAATCAGATAGCTTTTCATATTCCAAATAAATGGTTAGGTAAAATCTTCACTATGATGTGCATATTGTGACAAAAAGAAGACAAAATTAATTTGCCTAAATAAAATCTCCTAGTGCCATATGAGACAAATTACAGTATCTAAACTGGTAGATACTAAAAAGAACTTGGGAAAGGTTCTCAACCTTCTTTAACAGCAGCTGGAGGGTAGACAGAATGCCCAAAGTCATCTCAGATTGTACTGAATTACTCCCAAGGGTGATTCAAGTATAAATTGACACAATCTTTCACCAGTACTGGGAAGTGTGTGGCCACAAACCTACATCATGGAATTTGTAAGAGGTGGTATTAGAGAATGATGCTAATATAGGAAAGGAAGAAAAAAGAAAAGAGAACAAAGAAAGATTTACACCATTTAACTAAAAATAATCTAAAACATTATTTATTTCCTAGAAAAGAAAAAAAATATTTAAGATGTTTTTAGAACAAGGCTGAGAGAGCTACCTGTAACAGCAATCAATACGACACATACATAAAAGCAGTAGATTTGATCTTATCTAAACGATGATGGATCGTGGAATTATGTTGGTTCTGTTTTGCTCCCTTAGTATTTAGTATTATTACTATTAGTAATTAGTATCATTTCCCTTTTGGGAAAATTTCCTTTTGAAAATATTCACATGGAAAAATAAGATGGCTCTTCTATACCTCTTATAAACCAGTAATAGCTGCATCAATTTTCTTTTCAAATTTAAAGCTCATGAGTTTTTTATTCTATTAACTGCAATTATGACCTTTTCCTTTTGTGCACACATACTAAAAAACCTTGTTCTGTATTTGCTGCCTAGTATGCAGCTACTGTTCAGCTGTTGAGAAGTCTTTGAAAAGCTAATTCTTGACCAACCCCTACAATTACAGAATTTTTATGTAAGTAGAAAATGAGGTGACCCTTATGGGGTGCAATTAACCAAAAGCAAAGTATTAAGTAGATACAGAAACCCAAGGAGTTGCTGATAGATTAGTTTATTTATAAGACAGGTACATTATTTTGCCCTCTGATAGGGGACTGATTAGGATTTAATTATGGCAAACTTCATCCCCCAAGAGATGTTCGGTAATACTTCCATTGGATATAGATCATTAAGATCCAGAAATAGACTGTACAGTTTTTCGAGACATCTACTGTTTACTTTATGTCTGTCATTCAAATGCTAAGGGTAGGTTATGTAAATATAGATTCTAGCTGTTTATATTTATGAAGGAGCAGGAAAGCTAATAGAAACACTGATGATAAGGCATTTATATCATATTTATCAATATCTTCTTGTGAATAGTATCTCTGAAGGAATTGCAAAACATCAAATTAAAGTGGTTCTGGATTAAGAGAGACCTAACTAGTAAATTTATTTTATTTGTTTCAGAATATGCTGAACAGCTGCCTAGCAACTAATGAGGTGGCTCATTATTCATGTAGTTTAGTTATTTTCAACTGGAATCACTGTAATTAAAAATAATAAAACATTTGTAATATATTTAGAACAAATAATTCTATTGCATTTTATGAATATTTTTTTAACATATGCATGTGTAATTAATATTTAGCATTAGCAGTAGAAGTTACAATATTACACTACCCCACAAATTACATTAATGAGACTTGATTGTGGTTGAAAGAAGTCTCATCCACCTCTGGAATCCTTATGTACATAAGAGACTCTGATCACATATATTCTGATTATGACTGAGTTAACTGCACAGTGGTATGTACTTGATTTTATCTACCCAATTCCATGTTGTTTTCTATAGTGTAAGTAAATCCATGATTTATGCTAACATATAATAAAATACGGTTGAAGCTCTTGAAAGCATTGGTCTGCATCTTAAATTACAATATTATTGATATATTTTTCTAGAAACAAGAGACATTACAGAACAGTTTAAATAGTTTGATACACGCTTAAAAGGTAATTTTTCATGTGGTGCCTATAATAGCTACGGGTTGCAGCTGATGCTATAGAACATTTCTGTGATAATGGGACAAGTCTAGCCTTAAGAAAAAAACAACAGATTTATATTTTTAACAAGTAGACTACCATATGTGTTATATGATCCTCAACAGTAGTGGGGAATAAGAAAAAAAGCAGTTAATAACAATACAGAGTACTTCATGTTAAAAAAAAATAATCTTTAAATGGCTGTAACACTTAAAATGGCTGGGGAAAGTATATTTGAGGAGTGGCCATGAGCATGTACACATGGAATATAACTGCAACCTTCCTGGACATTCATATAATTCTCTTGTTTCAGAACTGGAAATACAGATTGTGTTTAAGCTGCTGTCAAGATGTGGAGATATCCTAATGAATTTTCAGACTTAGAATATGTGTTGCCAAATCAAGCATAATTTTAAGCTCTTACTGTGGATTGCAACTCTTATATTTGTTCCTATTACACTCACTTTTCAAGAAAATGTGAGGTGGTATATTGTCTTCCAGTCTAAGAAATTATGAAAAACACTTTCATATTTCAATTTTTTCTGTTGTTTGGGTTTTTCCCTAGTTATCTCCTGTGGTGGTCTTCCATCTCCACCAAACGGAAATAAGATTGGAACTTTAACAGTGTATGGAGCTACTGCAATTTTCACCTGTAACACTGGATACACATTAGTTGGTTCTCACGTGAGAGAATGCTTGGCAAACGGTCTCTGGAGTGGTACTGAAACCCAATGCCTAGGTAAAAAAAAAGTCTGTTTTTTCTTATGTTTTTTTTTTGTTTTGTTTTAATCAAATACAGTATCAAGTACTGGAATTCAGCTTTTATCAAGCAACAACATTTTTAAGTCAGTGAAAAATAAAGATCTCTTAAATACAGAAATATTGTGTACCGCATACGATTTTATACTAGTCTACTAGCATATATGTCATTAGAATGTTTTTTGGACCAGGAGGTTTTTTTTGAGTGACACAATTGATTGCCCACACTTATAGTACTTTGATTTGCTTTGTGGAGCAGTCACAGGGTGTGGGATGAACTAAGCTGGAAGATGAGAGTCAGTTCAGGAGTATTCCAACTACAAATGAGCTTTCAGCATATTGAGCATTCAGTTAAGAGAAGTAGACAAGAGACAGCGCAAAGTAAAGCAAACTCAAACCCTTCAAAACTCTGAGGTGTATGTAGATTGAACCTTAATTTTTCACCCCAACTTCTTCATTCTTCAGATCCACTCATATTGGTTTACACTCCTAGTATAGACATAAGAAAACTGTTTTCTTTTTCAGTCACCTTTGAGGCTCAGCAGCGGGTGTATTCCTGGTCATGGACAGTATCTTTATTTCTGGAATCTTTTCTTTGCTTTGCCTACCATCATTTTGCATATTTTCTTCTTCCCCCACAGCTGAATGTATTCAGTTGCTCTCAGGAAAGGAGGAATCTCTTCTTTTTCTCCAGAGTTCATCCTCACTTAAAAAGCAGATACCTTCTCTGATGCATCCTTTAGCAACATCCTTTTAGCAGAATACATAGTATTCCATGCCTTTCTAGTACATTTTAAATAAAACAGTTTGACCACCTGTCATATGCAAGAATTTAATCATTTTACAGAGGAAATAATTAATTAATTTTAAACACCTCCAAAAACAACTAGAGTAACTAAGATTTTATTATCCAGAATAATCCATATTCCCATTTTTTCCAGCAATGAAACAGTAAAAGCATTGTTTTATACGGGAATGGTAGTAGTTGTAACATGAATTGTCAGAAATTATTCTCTATCCAGAACTCACTTCTTGTAAAATTTTCAGGTGGGCTAGAGGAACGTTTGATAATCAGATGCATGCCTAACAGTAACATTTGACTTCAAGCTTTTAAATAAATTATGCAGATTCGTTTCTAAATTATAAAATCTTTTGTCCTCCCACTCTGAGGAAACATTAAGGTTTTAAAAGGTATATTAACATGAAAAATTTGCATGTGAAAAATAAAATGCCAGTTATCTTCCTCTGACCTTGGTGTCTTCAAAACATCCCATTAAAAGAATGTGGATCGTTGTGTTTTGCAGTATGTCATGAAGAACAAGACACTGTTGTCCTATCCGAAGAAATTAATTAAAATCAAAACTGAAAAAAACCTTTGTCTAAGCCTCAATTCTTCAAACCTTCATGCTGTCTGAAGAATCCCTGATGTTGTCAATTCCATGAACCAAGTCAAAATAAATCTGACATCTACATTTACAATAAGTCAGTGTTGATATGGATCTGTGAGAAAGAGGTTTTACATATATCTAAAGAACTGATAATGAAAGTTTGCTGAGCATTCTTAGGCACCTGAATTCATTCTTAACTTTCTAAATATCAACAGTGTTACTGTCTTTCTGTGTTCAGATAGACATACATATCACCTTTGGGATATCAGCTTGCTGATGCTCATTACCTTGTAGATGTAAATGACAAATAGGTAGTCTATGCTGTTTTTTCTTAAATTTCTAAGCAAAGTTACTTCATAGTACCATCATAAGAGGTATATGCAGTTATTGAGCTTTGAGTTCATCCTCATACCAAGGCACAAAACTGAAAAAAATGGCTACAGTTCCCCTGAGCAAAACATAGAAAATAAGAACTGCATTTTAAAACACAACATTCCCCTGGCAGAATATTATCTTGAAAGAAAAGAAGAACACCTGCATCACAATAACCAGGTGTGATGGCACCACATACCAACTCAATCATATCCTCAAAAAAACAATTTTCAAGTACTATAAATTTCATCCTAGCAGGTTATTAAGAAAAAGGAATCACAAGTAACATTATATAAGCATGATTTTTAACAGAGTACTAGTGACAAATCCTGCATTTCTGGAGATCTTTAATGCCTGAAAATATTTTTAGAGAAAATATTTTTAAACAGGTTGCAAGCCATGAGAAAGTAGTGCACTAACAGACAAAAGCACAACAATCTAACCTTGACGAAACAAAATGTGGAGTTATCAGCTGCATATTAACTCTATTCTTCATCAGTACAGAACAGACAATTTGATGGGGTATAGGTGAAATACAGAAATGTGGGAGTCTTTTCTCAGAGACAGGGATAAAATCTCAGTCTTTGTGTCCTACTTGCCATGTTGATTGCCTTTTCTTCTTTCAATTCAGATACTAGGCTGCAGCAGCAAGGAAAATGAAGACAGAATCTTTTCAGAAAAAAAAAAATAGCATGAGAGGATGTGATTCAGATATGAATTAAGATTTTATAACCTTTGATCATGTATTCCTGATTGATTTCTTTGTTTTGCAACAGCAACATTTGCAGTATAATTTTTGTGAGGATAGTTTTACAGTATGTCATCTCTTAAGATACGGAGTGGTCAGAAGTAGTGACCATTGTCTCATAGAGCTAAACTAGCTTCTAAATGGCAGTTCGTTATCAATGAGTTTCCAGCAAGATGTAGTTGTTTCTGGCAAAATTTGTGAAAAGGAAAAACACTTCTCTGACTTGATATATTTTCAATTCCATACACTTCATTTTTCAATTTAAAATATGCTGTATGAAGAATTATGTCATCTTGATGTAGAAGATAATGGCATAAATGGGATATATTTTTGTTACTATTTCTTTTGATACTTAGAGCAGTAAAGGAGTAAAATAAATCTTTTTTTTTAACCTAGGGAAAAGAATTCCACTGAGGTGCTGGTTAGGGGAATGCTATGCGTCAGCATTACCTTTTCACATACATAAGTTCATCAGTTCCACAATGGAACTATATAAGAGGTTTGTATGTGATGATACATCAGCTTCCTGAGAGCGTCAGGCTATCCGTGGACTGAGGCTGACCAACAAGATGCTGGAACTGCAGCTGTGAAGGTCCAACAGCCCCAAGTTTGCATGTGTAGGAGTATTTTCCTCAGCCCCTTCTTCTATTGCAAGCATGCAAACTATGTTGTAAAAAAAGAGCTGTTACCCCTCAGTTTTTTGCAGTGGGTTACACCATTCATTGCCAGTGTAGTGTCTGACACCTGTATATAATAATTTCAAGCATAAAGATATGTGTTAGCATTCATTTTAACTAACCTGAAATACTACTTCATCATCTGATCAATAATGATAGTATTTAGTACT
Source organism: Pluvialis apricaria (assembly GCA_017639485.1). Lineage (NCBI taxonomy): Eukaryota > Metazoa > Chordata > Aves > Charadriiformes > Charadriidae > Pluvialis > Pluvialis apricaria. The sequence continues at coordinate 105,544,587 of CM030009.1, forward strand.
TATGTGCTGCTTTTCTTTTTTGAAGGGCTATACACACAGGATAATTTGGCTGCTAACATATACAAACTAAATAATATACACATCTCAATGGATTCTGTTTGTATTATAAATAACTCTTGCCCAAGGAAGGATGGAAAAGATTTTTTTCTTCTATTCTGACTACTGAGAAATATATTTTACCACTGAACACTCCAGAAGATTAACTGTCTACAGTAGACGTAAATTTAGATTCAAATAGCGTAGGGAAGGAGAACTGATCAGTACAGGACTTACATAGTGAACAATACCAGTTTATTCTCGAAGTCAGTTTAAAAACTATACAGTGAAACTTTTAACTCTTTGGGAAAAGGCTAATAAGTTTACTAGTTCTCATCGTTAGGAAAGACTGTCTCTATATATGGTTTGAATTTCATTTATATGAATTCATCCTTTTCTTCTCCAGGAGTGATTTGCTGTTGGATTTTATCTGTTTCAGGGGTTTTTTGGAAATCTGCATTGAAATTGGTATCCATTACTATTATCTTATCCCCTTGGCCACAACTAATAACTTTTTTGTCCACCTAACTATCTGCATTTGAAATTATTTCTACAGACCTGTTCCCACTTGTAATGAGCAAAAACTATTACTGCAGTAAGAGCAGTGCTTGTCTTATGATACTTCCCAATTCTTTTCTAAAAAATTTTATGATCTTTGGTTTCTAGTTGATGTATTAGATTGATTGCATTGTCAAATGCAGCCTTATGCTTAGAACAGTTAAATGCATGGATCTACGTCACTTGACAGAAGAGATCACATTTAGATCTGGACGGTTGTTAATCACTATTTAGTCTTTGCTATTTCAAAATCAGACAAGCTCTATAGTGCCAAAAAATACTGCACAGCTCTCATTGTGAGAGTCTAAATTTGAGTTATCACTCGAAAGCTGCAGAAGGTTATCTTTCTGCTACTAAACCTCTTTCTGCCTTTCTACGTTCTCTCACATAAGGAATATTCACACCATGTACTTTAGGCACTTAATTTAGATGCAATTTAGAGTACAATCTAAGATCCTAAATTCCCAACAAGGTCAATGGAACTATGCAGGCTCCTCCAGAGAGCAATTCAGGAAAGGTAAATTCTTAAATTTTAAAGCTAGATCATGTGAATGCCGCCAGTTGTGTATTCCTAAATTTCAAGGACAGCATGCACCAAATTTATTTCAGACGTGCCTTCAGGACTTACCTGAAGCCTGTGAAAATCAGGAAGCAAACACCCAGGGAGCTCTGAAGGAGCCTTTCCATTTCAAAGGAATGATAATGAGACGCTTTCTACCTACACCGTGCCTGCATGAATGTAATTCAGGACAGCTATAGATGAAAATAGGTATCACTTTATGTTACCCACTGGTCTGTGTAGAATCAATTTATGATTTCAGGCCAGCTCAGTGCACTAATTTCTGTATCTCAGGAAAGGGTTTGTCAAATCCTTATTATTTGTCTCAAAAGAAAGCTAAAACCAATCACTATAGTTAATGAGTCCAAGACTAAACGTGAGACCTAAGTCTTCAGGTAGTTAGTATTATATGTATTTTTTCTTAGTTATACAAGGATAAATTTGAATTGTTAAGCAAAATTTTTTTCAGTTAACTCAATTACTCACACTGATGATATTTCATGTCTCTTCTTTCATATCTCTTCCCTTTTTTTCCTACCAAGAATAATTGCACGTATAAGTCACAAAACATATGTTTGTGTGCATAGTTTGTATGTGTGACTGACCACATATACATATAGGGCATGGATCAAATTGGAAGCATTTAAGAGTTTGCTTAGCTCTGTCTCTGTTATTGGTGGCATTTAATCATGGACAAACATGTTTTCCTGAACAGGTATTTTTTCCTGACTGTTTATGACTTTCAGGTGCAAAACTATACATAAAGAAGTCAAGGACATACTTTAAAATCTAAACTTAAATATAATCTACTCCATTTCATGTTCATGAATTTTTAGGATTTTTTTTTCCAAAAAAAGTAAGATTTCCATATCTTATGTAATTCTATAATATACATTATTCTATACATTTGTCAGTGTGGAAAAATGCTGCTGCTGACTGTGCTTGTGTAAAAATATCTGATCCTGTAATTGATAACTCGCAGGTAAACTGCAGTATGATATTGTGATATTGGCTTATATTTCAAATTCTTACTAAAATAAAATAGAATTATTTGTATCTTCATTTCCAGGTGTTTTAGAATAAAACTACCGAACGAACCTTGAGCCATGTGAACAATTTCCTTAATTCTTGAAAGCATATTTTATTAAAAAATCCACTAGCAGCCACTTTAATATTCTTTTAATCTAATTTTACTTGATGGGAAAATTGCATACATTTTGTGTTATTGCAGTGCTCTTTCAGTTCTTGAGTTATTGGAATATTTAACCTAAATGAGTCAAAACTCACAGAAAAATAATTAAATCCGCTAGCTGGAATGATCTGTAAATGAAACAACTCACATAATAAGTCCAGCAACTTGTTAAATCCCCGTTTAAGAGAAAGTGTGTAATATTTTGTATTTTGCATTTTGCCAGTTGGCACATCTCAGCTATCTTTCTTGTTGAAATTTCCTGTGGTTTCCTGTGTTTGGCTTGACTGCAGCAACAGCTTTTCAATTCTTTACTATTTAGGTCTACAAAAAATTTTAAAAATCAAATTTATTCCATTCTATTTTGTATAAATGCAGCTTTTCTCTTCCCATAGATTTCCTTTCTGCAAATCTGTGAGTGTCCCAATTATCTGAATGACAATTTTCAGAATTGTCCAATTCCTGAATATTTAGGGCCATACAGAAATGTTTTCTTTAGGAGAAGAAATTGTCATTAAAACTGAGCTATACCTCTTCTCCAGTACATGGTTCATTGAGGCCGTAGATTAGCCAGACCGTGAATTTTTTACTCATACTAGTACAGTTGTGGGGGAGAGATGGTGAAGCAGTGGAGGGAATCAATTAAAGAACTAGTCAAATAAACTGAACTAACATCTGTGATTTCACTGGATAAGTCTGAGGTAATGGCATATGCCCTTGTGAGGCCACTTCCTACCATTCTTGAAAGGTGGGAACAACTGCAATTACTGAAAAAAACCCCAAGTATATCAGATTTCCAAAGAAGGCAAGAGGATAGCTATTTCACCTCAGTCCCTGGAAGAAATTAGAGAGGAACTAAGTTCATTTCCAGGCACAGAGAAAACAAGAAAATAGTTTGGAACAGACAGGATGAAACAATCAAAAGCAAACCTTAATAATCTTACTTTTCCGATGACTGTCTCATCAGATGTAGGTTTCAGTAGATTTCAACAGTGGATTTCTTTCACTTTGCGTTGTAGAAATGCTTTTAGAACAGTATCCCATAGTATCCTTGTGGCTGAATTGAGAAGACAGGGACTGGATGGGGGGACTACAAAATGGGTGGAAAACTAGTTGAACCACCAAACTCAAGGTAGTGTTTCCTGATTCAATATATGACTAGTAGCTGGTGGATACTGAGGATGAGTACTGGGGCCAATACCATCCAGCCTCTGTCAGTGACTTGGATAACAGGTTGGGGTTCAGCCTCAGCAAGTTTGAGGATGACACCAAATGATGGGAGAAGAGTTTATAGGCTGGATTGCAGTACTGCTAGACAAAGAGACCTTGAGAATCTGGAGGAGTGGGCCAAGAGGAAGCTCATGAAGTTCAACAAAGACAAATGCAGAATCCTGCACTTTTCCTAGAATAATGCCATTATGAGTACCGGCTTGGAACTGACTGGGTAGAAAGTAGCTTTACAGAAAGCAACCCAGGTGACCTAGTGGAGAGGTTGAAAAAGAGTTAAAAGAATGGCCTTGCAGTAAAGAATATCACAGAGTGGATGAGCAGCAGTGTAGTCAGAGGGTCATGATTGTTATTTCCTCTTCAGCCCTTGTGGAAAACTGTGTGTAGTTTTTGTGTCCTCCACCATACAAGAGAGATACTGGAAACTGAAGCAAGTCTGGGGGAAGGACCTGTTAAGGGGCTGGGGACTGGAGTATGTGATAGATATGGAGAGGCTGAGCGAGGCTGGAAGAGAGAAAATGGTAAGGGGGATCGTATTACTAATTTGGACTGAGAGCAATAAAGTAAATTATTCCATGAGACATTTCAAGGGGAAAAAATATGCTTTCAATATCCTTGTTACTCTCTGTTGCCGTACTCCCTGTCAGGGGAAGAGTACCTGTGTAAGAAGTTGGGTGTGAAAAGCTTACATTCATACTTTCTTCTGCAAATTTACAGAACAATATCACAATATCTCCTTAGAGACATCAACAATCCTACAATTAAGATTATTATAATAATCCTATATGTATGAAAAAAAAAAAAATCAACTAGCATGTGCTTTACCTTTCTAGGATTTTAGAAGAGCTATCAAGTGTGAATGAAATATACTGTCTATCGTTATTAAATGGGCTTTAGTAGAAAGGAGATTCAATCCCAAAGAAGCTCATTGACAAACAAGCCTGCTGTTGATGGATACAGCCTGTGTGAAACACAGCATCACACATGCACCCATTCTAGCAGTGGTCATGAGCCTCAGATCCCTGCCCTCACATCTCAAAATGAGGACTTAGCACAGTTTTGGATGAAATTATTGCCAGGTGTAATTAATCGGTGTCACCAAAAAAAATGAACTTTTTTCTCCTCTCTAGTCAGTAAAGAGAAATAGTTTCCTGCTCAGCAACTCTGTTTTAAAAGAGAAGGAAGAATCTAGAGAGAACAAAATCATTACTTGGCTTCCTTAGTGCCAAGAGTGCTATAACCCTGGAGTAATGTGCTCTGTATTGTTTAACAGCTGGTGATATAACTAAGGAGGAAACACTGCTGGTAGACATTCCTTCCTTTTCATGCCTCCATACAGCTGGAGAAGGCGGCTATTTCGAAGTGTACAGATCAAATTGGAAAGCAATATAAAGAAGAGGTTATTATAATTTTGACATGAATATGAGTTTATAAGCACAGAAAAGGCATTAAATATGTCAGTTTAGCTAAGAATCAGATGAAGATAACATAAAAGTGATTATTACTTGGAGAGAGTAAACACAAATAAAACCACTTTTTGTGATTAATTGCTAAAAGCCATTAATAAATAAACATTAATTTAATTGTAGAAACTGAGCTGAATGTTAGGAAGTACTTGAACATAACAAGATACACTTATTTGTAGAATTATTTTTTTTCAAGAAGTCTCTGCAGAAACCTGCTTTCTATGTTGCAGGCTTTAAATTAGACTGGAGAAAAATTCTATTAAACATAAATAGAAGTAGGGGTCTAAATAACATTGTAAATGAACTAATATAGCTAAGTGGGACATATATTCGTAACTGAAATAACTAAGTTTTTCTTCTCTTGAAGGTGATAGCCTGACTGTAATCTCACAGAAATTATTTATGTTTTGTTTATTTTTTTAAAAATTAAGGGATTTCTTTTGTTTCGTGTTTAAATTTGATTAGTTTTAGGATCTGTCTACTAATGTCTGAAGACCTGCTAGTAAGAAATCAGTTTTTTGTTGGATATATATAATAACAAGGGTTATGTTTGTTTTAATCAAATAACAACACCAGGACATGAAAATGAGCATGTAACTTGATCATCTCTCTTATTAAATTATTAGAACAATGCCTAGGCATGTTTTTTGCTAAGGTTCTCCAAGACAATTTCCAAGAACGGTTCAAGTTAGCTTAAACCAGTACTGATCCTAGTAGGCAGCTTGCTAGCAGCTGTGCTGGTCTGGAGGGCAAGAGATTTTCATTTTATGGGTGTAGACTGCTCTGTGCTGGTTGCCCCCCTCCAGAGAATGGTCCTTACCATGTTTAATTTATTAATAGAGATCTACATACAAAGTCTGAGGCAAATCATGAGTAAGAGAAATCAGAACTCTATGATGAAATAGTAGTATGGGTTCGTGAGTTAAAGACCTCTTAATTCACTATTCTCTGAGGAAAAAAGCAACCTTACTAAGGCAAAAGGGGGAAAAAATATCCACGTTAAAATTGTCAGTTTTCTACCAATTAAACTGAATGATTTTCAATTTCAGACATTTGCAATTTACATTTTCTAGACATTCTTCTGACAAATTTGTCATTTCTGCAACAGAATCTGCAGAATGTCTATATATGAAAATTAAAACTATTTGAATATCACTTCACCATAAAAAAGTAGAAGGAATATCACCTGTAGTTTTTACACCTCAGAACTTTTTCTGTATAGTGCAGTACTTGACCCTAATATGTTGTTTATTGAAACCAAGGATAAAATTTTGTTTTCATGTCAGTATTCTTGTAAATGTTGGCAAGGTTTGTAATAATATATGTTTTTGATGGGTTTTTCTTTTATTGTAGCTGGTCACTGTGGTTCTCCAGATCCAATTGTAAACGGCCATATTAGTGGAGATGGTTTCAGCTATCGTGATACTGTAGTCTATCAGTGTAATCCTGGCTTTCGACTTGTTGGTACATCTGTCAGAATTTGCCTGCAGGATCACAAGTGGTCTGGACAAACTCCTGTTTGTGTCCGTAAGTATCACTAATTTTTGACAGTATCACTAATTTTTGACCGAATTATTACTGCTATTTAAAACTTAATTGAACATTAACAGTAGATTGGATGTTCAAAGGTGTTTGAATGAGGTGCTTAGATCAGATATTTATTGGATATATTTTCAATTAGAAGGGTCATTATGATATTCTAATCTAGTTTCTAACCTAGCACAGACTGAATAGCTGTATCCTGCAATTTCTGACTTCTGTTGTTTCAGAAACAAGACAACTTAGGCACTGAAGTGGGTTGAACAGTCTACAACTGTATAACTTCATCTATCTCTTTCTCCATCTATCTCTTTCTCCAGGCAAAATTTCTATGTAAAGTGTGGGCTTACTGAGCCTTTCCCCTATTTTTTTCACCAGGAATACCAAAATCCCTTGGTCTAATTTCATTGTTTGGTGGATGAAGCTAGAATACTGTTTATCTGTGCAGTTTTGATGGTGACTGCTCATTTTTCTAAGTTGGCCTCTTAATTTTTACCAGTGCAAGCACAGTCATGGTATTGGATTATAACACATCTGTTAGGAAAAAAAAAAAGTGAAATTTTTTATTCCCTTTAGTAGGATTTTTTTTTCTCTTAATTCGCCTGCTTTTGAAAATTACATAATTAATTACTGGAATTGTTGAGTCTTTCCTATTCTAATTCCTTCCTCATTTGCTTGGTAGGTTTTCTGGTATTTTCTGAACCATCAGCCATTTAATCATATTCAAGTCTGATTTCTCTGCTTTTTATTCTACCACTTTGTTATGTAGCTGATTTTATTACTCTTTCTCAGTTTTAATAAGGCTTTCCATTTTTATAAAATTTTTGTTATTTTTAACAGAGCATTTATATCAATTACTTCAATTTTGTAATTTTTTAAGATATCTGCAATTCAAACAGACATATTTTTGTCTACACAGACATAGACACTGAGATGATCAGCTTTTCTGTTCAATCTGTGTCAGTATCGTTGTTTCATTTCTGAGAAAATATATTACTGATAAGTCATTAGATTCCAAAATGTTCAGTATTTTCTTTCTTAGTGGTAAAATGAAAATTTCTACCTGTATACAGCTGCAGGAAATATCTCCAAAATGTCATTGCCCTTTCAAAAACCTATTTATATCTTTAAGTGATTTATATTCATCAAAGGAGAGATGCCACCAGGTAGCATTATTACTTTTAGTGGATTAATTTTACCATGCAGTGAATAAAATCCCGTCAAAAGAAAGGAGCAAAGCTTGGGGGGGGGTGGGGGGGGGGAGGCTGCTTCTTGCTAAATTGATGTTATCATTACTGTTATGAGAAGAACTGGCAGCAATTTCTGTCATTATAGGTTGCTTAATACTTTCCATTACAACATGGTTTTCTTTCGCTTATAACTCTGCCAGACTAAAAAGCATAATGTCAGCATCCAAGCTTCAGATGACTTTCCTACTTCTATTTATTTAGTTAGTTATTAAAAATTATTGTAAAAATTACTGTCATTTCTGAGAAGGAAAGTGAAGATATACTGTTTACCAATGGTAGAAATGTGCTCCCAAATGTGATATTGAAATGGTTTTCTGACTGAGAAGTGTGGGTAAGGAACTAGAAATATGGCAGAGGCACCATAAAGAAATTATGGGCTGTGCCCCTGAAAATTTACCCCAAATTGGCCTATATTTTTACAGAAGATCACACATCCTTTTGTATTTCTAGTTAGCTTTGAAAGAAATTTCAGATTTGTAAGTGCTAGACACTGTAATCTTCGAAAAATACTCTTTAAGTAAGTACTCAGCGTACGCCACCCATGGCTACTTTAGCTTCTCAGTTTCATATGAAAGTCAGCCTCCTTCATCTTGCATAATTTGTGACACACCAGTGATTTCCTCTGTCTTTATTGGACAACTGGTTGAACCACACTTTAGCCAAATATTTTCTGAAAGATCTTTTCACTTGCTGGTTATTGGGTTTTAACATGAAATGTGAAGATTTATGATTAATTCTTTGTGAGCAACAGCACCAAAAATCAGGAGAGTAACCTTCTTTACTAAAGTGTTAATGATGACAAAAACATAGGCTTAGTTGTATAGCCGGATACTCAGACTGGATTTTTTTTCCTTCTCCAAATACTATCAGTACTAGCATTATTTCTTCTGGGTTATGTATTTTCTGTGGTGAGATGGAAGTCTCCATGGTCTAAGAAACATACTGTGTTAAAGACTGAAGTGTATATATGAAAGTTATATACCATTAAGTGGGTTGATCTCTTTGCACTATAATAGGAAAATGTGTAATTCCTTGGCAAGTATTGATTTCAGACATGGCAAGTGCATTTATTTTCCCATGACATATTTAGGACTAAGTGTGTGTGTGAATACACGTGCATGTGTTTGCATGCATGTGTAGGGCAGTTATTTATATTAGGATGGAGGAGGGAATTTGTAATTCACCATTTAGATGACATAAAAACCAACAGTATTAACCTTTATTTGAAATGTCTTGGCTACTTCTTAGGTAAACATTATTAAATTGATTCCATAAAAGCCTAATGGTGATTGAAAACACTATAATGCCAGAATTATCTACTTTGCCTTTTTTTTTTTTTTTTTTTTTTTTAAAAAGATGCTTTTAAGTACTTGCTACTGCGTGAATCCGACTATAGCAGCATTGATCAGTCAACAGGTCAATGATATCTAGTAACTATAATGGAGCACTGGCAGAACTAGATGCAGTAGTTAAGATCTCAGCATCCGAGATCTTTAGTTGCTGGAAGGTGTTACAAAAACCAGCACCCTGTCAAGAGTAATGCGTTCCAAACAGGAACTGACTGACTCGGGTATGCTTTTGTTGAAAAGGGCAACTGAACAGAATTATCCTTCATTATTAGAACTTCTACAACAGACCTACATTTTGTGGTGTTAAAACCTGTGCATATAATTTGTTCAGCAAACTGGAGAAAGTTTAAGGTAATAGCATTTTTTTTTTAATTTAATAGGTTTTTATATAAGAATTATGTTAACTGATTTAGTATGGCCCTGGAAATTGATTTATTTCTTGAAACTTGATCATCTGTAACAGTTTAAAAATACAACTGTGCTAGAATACAGTTGATCCTGTGCCTGTACTAAGATTTTATCATGATGTTCAGGGTTTCATCTTCAAATGCAGCAAATGAGAGTGCAGAGAGGGTTCAACTGATCTTATTAGATTTATTTACACAATTTAAGGGCTAAATATGTAGGTCTGTATCCAGTAAGGGGTCCTATTTAATTCCCAAAGATCAGGTACTGTTGAAAATACTGTTTCACAGTTGAACTCCATGATAAAATAAAAAGAAATACATTTAAATTATTTTTCACTTGTCTTTTCAGTTAAAAAAAAAAAAAACAAACCACAAAGCAATAAAGCAAAAGATAAACCTGTGTATAGAATATTTATTTGAGTATGATAAATGTCACTAGCACAATGTTGAAAAGTTGTGTGCGTATACATTTTGATTTTGTATTATCAGTATCTATGATTTTCTATATTTTTCTATATTCTTTTAATGTCTTGTCATATGGTAAGCTAGAGCTTGACCATAACAAGTATATTTTATCAATGTCATTTAAGCATAATCAACACGTTATACACGTAATAGGAAAGATTTACTCCCAGCAATGGTTTCTCTATTGCCATAAGAGAATCTGATTGAAAGGATCACTACTTCAGTGAAGGAACTCAAGAACTTTGCAACAGAAATACTTCAGAACTCCAGAATGCTCTGAATGCTCAAATTCAATTTGTTTTGCCCTATTACATTTTGAAGGTTGCAGGGAAAAAATATTTTTTTAATTTTAATTGGTAGGAAATATAGTGAACTTTCTACATTTTTTAAGGTCCAGTACATATCAGATGGGTGTCAAAATGCATATGTATCTATGTAATTATTTATATTACAACTTTCAACATAAGGTAAAGAGTAGATTCTAAAGTTTTTATTGAAAAATTAAGTTTCTCTCCTGGCAGTTAAAAATTCTGAATAAATATATCCTATTTTTTCTTAAATTTCTTGTATAAATAGAAAAGACAAATTCAGAAGAAAAAAAAAACAACAAAACAAACAGAAAACCAACAAAGCAAAAGAGCTCCAACCTGCAAGTGATTCCATGGAACAGTACCATTCAGTTAGATGCTAGCCTGCCTATTTTTCTTTTAACAGCAATCACATGTGGACATCCTGGGAATCCAGCTCATGGAATGACTAATGGCAGTGAGTTCAATTTAAATGACGTTGTAAATTTTACTTGCAACACTGGGTACTTACTTCAGGGTGCTTCTCGAGCACAGTGCCGAAGCAACGGGCAGTGGAGCAGCCCTTTACCCAACTGCCGAGGTAAGAAATTTTCTCATACATTCTCTGCTTCCTAATGACTTATTTCAGGCATGGTCCTTTACCCTGCCTTCAAAATATTAAGATATAATTCAGAAACCTGACCTTTACGAACTTATTGACACCTTTATTTGAGTTTTTGCATTTCTGTATTGGAAAATGGAGTTAGGGCTGAGTATTGGGGAAGCCTTTTCAGTATTTTACTTCGAAATTCTCAGACTGCAATCCCCAGCATTTAGTTTATAGACATAGAAAGTGTACTTTGTATCACAAAAGTTATATTACATTAATAAATCACAGTTGGCTAGCGAGCCTGAATTAGGTACACTGGAGTACAGTTTCCATAAATGGTCTCTTACTCTTATTAAAACATAGTTATGCAAATGAATATTCATGCATCAAAACACTATTAATTCTTGTGTAATTCCTAGCAACACCCAAGAGATGTTCATAACTTTTGCACATGTTAAACCTGGTTTTTCTTTGCCCAGAAAAAAATGATAAAGTAAGATTTAATTCTGCTTGGGATTTTTGTGAAGACATACCTGAATTTTCTTCCTAGTATGCGCTGGGTAAGATGGAGATGTTTGAGAGATGAGAATGAAGCAAGAGTTTATGTTCTGAAAAAAAACTGTGTTTGAAATGCATATATTAGGGGAGGACAAAAAGAAACCATTTTAAAACAGAATCCAAAGTCCTCAGATTTCATTGAGGCCTTATCATTTGTTTATCCACATGCCAGTAACGTAATTAAGATTAAAAGGGAAACAAGTCTCTGAATTTACCCTATTGTTACTCTTTCCATTTATGGCCATTGTTTTTATTTATTTTCCTCAACCTTTGGCAGTTGTTGCAGAATATGGAGCTAATATCAAATATTTGGACTATTCAACTAATATGTTTATCAGACCACTAAAATCTGTTCATGCGTCTAGGGTTTTTTTGTTTTATGCCCCAAAATATCTTGTATTGGTGTAGTACATGCTTTCTCAATGCTGAATTCAATAACATACTGATAATATTTAATGATATTGTGAAGTGTGTTCTGAATCACTGAGGCAGAATGAATATCTTCTGGCTATAAAAAAGATGCAAATTGTCAGAGAGGTGAAAGGCAGGACATGAGGTGAATCATGTAACACATCCTGAAAGATCTCAAAAGCCTAGAGAAAAATTTTTAAGATACTGGATATTCTTTAGTGCTCTTTTTGTGAAGGCTTTAGAAGGAAATTTGTTTTAATGTATCTAATTTAAAAATGTTCTTCCTGGTCATATTCCTTTTTCAAAGCAGGAATTGTCTTGGTCCATTTATAACTTTTAACAACAGCTCTAATTTTCAAATGTGTAAACCAAAACAAATAAAAAATGCTTAGTCTTTGGGGAGAATGGTTGTGGATGGAGTGATACGCTTCACTCAGAGAGAAGCAGCAATACGTTTATTGATACAAAACAGGGATTTAACAAAGTTTGATGGTAAATGTGGCAGTGTTTTAACAAGATTCAAGAGGGCAAGACACACTTGATTATTTACTGCATAGAGGACAGGGTCAGACAGAGCTGTCAGGGAGACACTCCTGTTGAGTCTTGAAGTTCAGAAGGGACCCCCTTGTTTTCTAAACTCCTTCTCAGAGAGGAAGCTAGATGTGGCTGGATCCAATTGTAGTCCCAGACTTGATCAACAGTTTATGCCTAAAGAATTACATATACACAATCAGTCCTTTATATCACTTAGCTAAGATTTCAAAGTTTAGCATGCTATTAGTCACTCACTGAGGATCTGTTGTGGCAAGGAATCTCTGAATCTCGAGGAGTAACCTTGAGTGGCATCCCTACTCAAGGCAAGATCCTGGTGTGCAGCCCACTGCAGTTCAGGAGAGCTCAAAGGGCTCTTGGGCTGTTCCCTATTTATGGGGGTAAGACGATTGACCTATAGTCATATTTGCATATTGACCACAGTACCAGCATTGCTCAAGTTAGCCCTTGGCTATTGTGTTGTTGTTATCTGTCTCCCTGAAACCACATTGAGCCAGGTGCAACCATCACAACTACATGGACCCCTTACAACCACCATGGGTGGTTATCACTTGGGGAGGGTTACAGGAGGTAAACATCAGGTTGGTGGCTGGGGGGAGCACACCATCACAAGAACCTCATGATTTTGCCTGGTATGGAACGTGCAAAGAAATAGAACACAAAGAACAATCGATTGATTGATCAATTGATCTATCCATACATGTATGCATATATATAGAAAAAAAATACATATTATACATAGATTTTTGAGTGTTAAATTGGAATTGGCAAGGCTGGCAAGATTTTACTTCTGTGACATAATTTGGCAGATCTTTGCTAAATCATGCATTCTCAGAAAAGGAACATCACACAAGTCAGGCTTTTCCTTAGGCTGATGAACCTTTCAGTTCTTTGGGATGGATTGTATCTCATGCCCTAATGCTGACTACGAAATTAAGAAGCTAAAGTTTACTTTACAAATTTAAAAAAAAAAAACATGATTTTTTAAATCATCTCATCTTCCACTATTGAGAATACAAGTCTGGAATTCTATTGTCCTCTGATTAGACAGGTGCAAGTTAGACAGCTTGTTGTAAAATGGGTTAATCATGGAATCATAGAATCACAGAATGGTTTAGGTTGGAAGGGACCTTGAAGATCATCGAGTTCCAACCCCCCTGCCATAGGCAGGGACACCTCCCACTACACCAGGTTGTTCAAAGCCCCATCCAGGCTGGCCTTGAACACCTCCAGGGATGGAGCAGATCAAATAGCTTCTCCAGAGATGCAATGGCTAGTAAGCTTTTCTCGAGTATTTTCTTGCATTGGAAAAATGATTATTTAAATGTTAAATCAGTGTAAGTACTATGCTTTTTGTCCTTTGTAACTTGTCTTTAATGTGCTAAACGAAATTGCAGCCAGCAAAGTTGGGCTAAGGATACTAACACTGGGACTAAAAATCATGTAACAAGAAGTTAACTTCAGCTATTGGTAGCTTCATTATCTCCACCTGTTGGTTTATTAAAAGTCATATTGTATTACAATGGTTGTTCCTAAGAATAATAATTATCTTTGGTGATTAGCTCATCATATTGTTTCAGAGATAGCTGATGCAATTTCAAGCTCAGTGTGTGTGGAATTAGATCTTTCATTTTCATTAAAACAATACAGAGATGGCAATTCCCTCAGTCACTACCCTCAGAATTTATTCAAGTGAGTTAACTAGCATAGCAATATAATTGTTGGAACAGAGAAGCAGGAATTAGCAAACTTCCTATTTAGGCTCATGTACTTTTCTCTCCATGTTATACTGTTTTATATTGCTAGACTTTAGTGTACAAACTCCTCTATCTCATCTGTGAGGCATTTGAGTAAGGTTTTATTTGTTGAAAATATACACTTTTTCACATATCCTGTAGATGCAGTCCAGATCTGCTCTATTTGACTGTCAGAGTCAGAGATTGCATGGTTTTACTGAAGCTCAGCCTCATTTACGAACTGAATTTACATTGAACTCAAGTACATTTATTAAAAGGAAATCAAGTGAAAGTGAAAGAGGGAAAAAAAAGGAAATTTATGAAAAATAATGCAAAGGCTGAGAAGATTTAAAAAAGAAGAACCTAAGATTTAGGAGCCTTACAGTTACTCCAAGATTATTTCACTTGTGTCTCCTGTCTATTTTCATTTTCCTTAATTCATCACACGAATTTGTGTTTGATCCAGGCCAATTTATGGTCTGAAATCTTGTGATAATTACACTTTTTATTTATAACAGAGCTTACCTAAAGCAAGTAATAACACTTCTTCTGGCATATGCCTTTCCTTCTAAAATTGCTTTTTATCTAATGGGTGAAAAACATTTGTATTAAAGTTTATTGTTAGTCAATTATGAATTTGTGTACAAAGAAAGTAGATCTTCGAGCTCCTTAAATATACTGCTGGGAAGGGATTGATATTTCTGGCAAACCTGTATCATTTAATTCAACAGAGATTTTACGTATGACCTTTCTTTCAAACCTTGGTTGAGTTCACTTGAGTCAATAATGAACTTGGCTTCACTTCATTGAGACTCTACATGCAGTTACTACGAAATATAGATTACTGCTTGAAGCTATTGCAGAATTTTATTTTATTTTATTTTATTTTATTTTATTTTATTTTATTTTATTTTATTTTATTTTATTTTATTCTATTTTGCAACTGAGCTATTATGTATGCATGAGAAACTGGTATTTTCAGAAAATAAAACTGGGCAGTTTTTAGGAACTCTTTTGCAATGATGCGTTGCTTCTATTTATTGTGTCCGTAGTAGGCTAATAAGTCCCTGGCAGGAAATTTACCAAAGAAATTATATGAGGTTTTTTGCCTGACAAAAAAAAAAGTTGCAGAGGCTTGAGCTAGCTCACACTCTACAGTCTGTATCGCGCTATTTGTTAGTAATAAAGATTTCAGGTCTCTCTTTGTTCATTTGTCCTGGTTTTGTACTGAATTTCTAATTTGAAATTTTTTTCTTTTTTCATCTCATTACTGATAGATGCTTGAAAATCTCTGTTAGACTTTTTGTCTTATCAAGAATCTGATATCTACAAGGAGCTGCCAGTTTTGTCATGTTTTCTTTAGTGGGTATATCATTGGAACCAGTGGTAATATGTTCCACTTCTTCACTTACAAGAAAAATAACCTTTCTGATGACAGCTGATAGAAGGGTGGGAGAGAATGAGACTGAAGACCGATTCTTCTCATCCAAAGATAAAGCAATTCTGAATCTAAGCAGTTTTCCATCTATGGTGATATCAAAGTTTCATATAAGCTGAGAAAATTTTGTGGGTTTTTCGGTTTTGTTTTTCCAAATTCAGAGGCCTTTCTTGAGATTTTTGCATACTTTGAATGTTAGATATACCTAATCTGTTCATGTTGATAGCATGTTGATATCCTTCAGAAGGATAATTAGAACTTGACTGTTTCCTAAATAAAGAGGTGAGGTGCCAAGGAAGATGCCATACAGTGTCTGAGATATTTATCTGAAGCTGGCAGAGATGACAAAGGACTTAAAATTATTCCTGCACCTCTCTGGAGTGGCACCTCCCTGGAGATCAGGCAAAGACATCTCCAAAGGCAGTAGAAACATCCTTTGGGACAACTGAATAGTTTCTCTCACGTGAAAAACAGTGCTCTGATTAAGAGAAATCTAAAGGAAAGACTTTATCTTTCTGATGTATCTACTAGTGTAATGCCTGGGTTTATGCCGGGGATGGATCTTCTTTGGAAGAGATTTCATACGTATCTGAGAGATAAATACTAATTAATCTGGTGTTCCAAAAAAAAAGTGTTTTATAAAATTGGACGCATTCAGTTCAAAGCTTAAAAAAAGAACTGCAAGTTCATGGAATTTCTTTTAACATAATTCTTACTCCATATTTATTTTAGTATAGAGTTATCTAGTTAATTATCAGAGCACTCCAGCAGAAATTTTCCAATAGAAAATGTAAGAAAGACTACATTTTTTGTAACAGTGAGAGAATATTTGTCATGTTTATATAAATGGCAAATATTTTGGAATGCAATTAAAAGTGATATGTGTCTTAGCTTTTCATCTCGCAAAAAAAACAAATGTGAAGTATATACTTCATTGGATCTATTAAGTTAGTTAAGGTCTTGTTTATACCAATATATTATTTAGCAAATTATTAGTGTTAATGTGCACTGTTACCAACAACATTTATACTACACTAATTACAGTGAAAATTTCCTTGGCCTAACTTAATCAGAAACATGATGCCAGGACATTAGGTTTTGGATAGATTTTAATAATGTATGTAAAAACACAAAACACTCTGCTTCCTAAATATTTTCATTTTATGGCTTACATGGCCAGAATTTCTATGATAAAGTCACTCTCCATCTAGACCACATTGAAAAAATAACAATCAAAAAATCAAAACTCCTATGTATTTGAGACTTTTGCAAAGAGGAATTTTAAGTAGGTTGTTTTGTTTTGTTTTCCTTGACTTCACTAAGCAGTTATCGTTGTGTATTGTTGACTTTGCACTGAACTTTACTAAAATTCCATAGACTGGCAATTTTGTAATCTTGCTTTCACAGGCAGTGCCTTCTTTTTTCATAGACAGTATTTCTGAGAATTTGTCATTAAGTCAGAGTGTATCCTCTACTCTTATTCACTCTGAATGCCAGTCCCTATACATTTTATAGATACCAACATGAATGCAATACTTTTCAAATAAGAAAGTTTAAAAACACTGTTGATCAGATACAAAAGATTTAAAAAGCAGCTTAACATTGTTTCTGTCAAGGGAAAAAAAAAAGAGAAAGAGAGAGCTAGAACAAGAAATGAAATACTGTGAATGATGTACTTTTTGATGATCACTCAACTTTTTAACAGAAAACTGCCTAAAGGACTCTGACATGGTCTTTTCGCTTCTTTGTCCTCAAGGGTTTGAATCTACTCAGTGTGAGGTTCCAAAGTCATCAGGGCAGACTTAAAGCATTCTTCTGCTTTTCTCAACAGACTAAATTGAGAGTGCCAGAATTCATTTCCCATGTAACCCTTGACAGCTGCCATTGAGAGAAAGCAATCTCCATCTACTCTCACTGTGATTTACAACTGAGTCCCCAGGGTGAAAGGCAATCAGGGAAACTACTGCCTTAGTTCTGCATGCTGGCCAACTCAAATTCGTTTCTAAAGTACTCCTTACTGCAGCCCTTCTTAGCAACAGCACACTCGTGTATTTAAAAACCTATAGCTAATGTTAAATGGCACTGCAGGCATAATTCTGTTTACTTTTTAGCTTGAGGGATAGTATTATCTTGCATAATAATTTGTTACCACTTCATGTATGATGCAAGAATTTTGCTGCACGGAGTACATGCTTAAATTATGCATTCAGTGGCTATTTTGTATTTTATTCCTCACTGAGTTGGATAAACAGATACTACTGGTACAAGAATGAGAACACTGTATCACACAGACAAATTGATACTTTGGGACTGTAATATATTCCTTGAATATTCCATATTTCTGGTCTCCATGGAGAATTAAGTTTTTCTGTTCTCCGTATTGTGTTTCAAAGATGATTCAGTTAGAATTGCTTTTGGGTAGCTTTAGGGCAGCATGTTTTCATGAAACGAAGTTATTTTTTATTAATTTCTAATACTGGCTTTTCAGAAGCTAACTTAGCAGGCTTACCCATTAAACCAAACTCTCAATTTCAAGAAGTTATATTTTATATTGTTTTATTTTAATAATCTCAACTGTACAAGAAAAACGGACAGTTGTTGCGAATGCTTGTTAAACGCAGGGAAAGGCTTGAGTACTCCATAGGATGGGAAGAATTTTTGAAAAAATTCTATTAATGAATATGTAAAACCTTCAGTAAATGTGAGAATTTTGCCATACGCTTCAGATTTGTCCTCTATTTCAACAGAATAGTATGATATTAAAATTGGAAGAATGTGGCCAAATAGTTCTGCTTCAACTAAGCCAGCATATATTTGAGTGCAATAACAATGATTTTCACTAAATTGCAGTGGAAAAAAAACATTTTTGCTCTTTCTTTTGAACAAATTCTAAAATGTCATTTCACTTTTTATTTTACTGCTTTTTACTATTACAGTATTTTTATCAGTGCAGCGTTTCACTGTTTATTTTTAAATAAAACAGTTTACCTCTTTGATCAAGAAATAAAATAAACATTCAATATTATGGTTAAAGAAATAGTACTTTCTGATATTCTGGAGCTCTCACAACACCCAAATGAGATTTCTGTGTGACTTGTGTCAGGTTGTCAACGACCTGTGACCCGTGCAGGTTGTCTGCATTTTTGCTCTGGAAGGCCTTTTTCTTGAAGGTTTGTGCCTGTAGATGCCTAGTATCCTCCCCATTCCAGCAAAAGAGAGCACCAGGGCATCTGCTGCATTTCTGTCCCTCATTCAGAACTTCAGGCAATGTGTTACTTTCCTCCTCAGAGCAGCCCTGTCTTGGAAGCACTGTGTGAACATAATGAGCAGTGTTCTTCACAGTAAAACGGTTGCAGAGCATGAGTTCTTTCTTCACATAGGCTCTCGATAAAACATAGTGATGACTTTTTAAAATGGCAGTGGTAGACAAGCTCTCACTTAAGATGCGATAAAGTCTAAGCTCTTAATCAGCCTGAAAATTATCAAAGTGACTTCATTTAAAGACTGTCCTATGTTCTGGAGGTGGGTATTCTTTATCACTCCTTTTAGTGGATTGTTGGTTTGAAGAGCAGAAGTTAAGATTTTTTTTATGGTCAGAAAATCAGAAAAAGGTGTAAGAGGGCATATAAGCCTCTAATATAGTCCTTAGTGCCTTCAATTGCACTGAACAGATTTGATTCCAAAAACTGCTCCTAGGACTGTTTGTTTTATCCTGTTACTGTTTAATATAAAAAAAAAAAATGAAAAGTTTCTGTGTATCAATCAGAGATAATTTATAAATGAGGTTTATGTTTTCTTATCAATGGAAAACTGTCCAAAAGTCAGAAGCATGAAACTAGGGAAAAGTTCAGATTTAAAAACAATCTTTTGATCCAAAGGTATTAAGCAAGCATAGTAACTCTACCATGCCCTCTTGCCCGAGCTGAAACTAAGGTGTGCAATTTAGCTCCTTTGTATCCTAGGAGTAGTGAAAGGCAAAAGAAGTATAATGGCACTCTTGAAAATCCACGTATTGGAAACTGATAACCCTCAATCAATGGGAATTAAGCTGCACGTGTATTTGTGTCAGTAAATTCAGACAGATTCAGCAGTAATGTAGATGACCAAAACAGCACTTATACACTGCTCAATGCACGCATAAAACATTTTTAAAAATTGAGAGAACTTATAACGTTTAACAGCCTATGATCATTGAAGGTTCAGAAATTGTACAGTAGAATATATGCATTCTTGCTATTCTTAGTGCTTTTAAACTTTGGAAGCACAACAGAGTAACTTCCAATCTTGTGAGCGTGAGTCAAAGCTCTGTCTTGTATTCATTATCATCTGATCTAGCTGAACAGTATAGACCCCATCTTCCTAATAAAGAATATAAATTCAGACCTCCATTTCAAAACTCTTATTTCAGTTATTGTCATAATTTTATTTTGACTAGTTTTAAGGAACAAGAATAAAACTTTTTTTAAGGCAGCTAAACCCTGCAAGTAGCTTTGTGAATTGTTTATTATTTAAATGGCAAAAAAGAATTGCTTGACCAAAATTAATGGGTTTAACGGTGATTTATTTTCTTACCTGAAGCAAATCAAACTAGAAAAAAGAAATCATTTTTGGGAAAAGGAAAAGTTGGAAATATTGTAATCCAAATATTTCAATTTTCAAGCATTTATGATAAAAATAGTTAAATCATAAGCAAACCACCAATGCCACGTATTCTGTCCTGTGGCTTTCAAAGCAAAAGCTTAAGGATTAAATGTTTTGAAAGGACTCAATGTCACTGCAGCAATTATATAATTCTTTTTCCAATATATCATTTTCAGTCTTCAGATTTACTCGTCTCTGCCTCTTTGTTTCTGTGCTATCTTTCATGTAGGAGCAAACTGTTTGAAAATGAATGAAATGAAGTTAAAAATGAATGTGGAACTTTTTAACTTTAATGGCTTCATAAGTACTATTGTAACTTTTATTTTCACTGGTTCTGAACAATCATGTTATTTTAGCGATTGTACTATAAGTATAGCCTGTTGGTATTTAACATCTAGAGCCCTAGAAAAGAAGTAAAAGGGCAAGAAACTTCATTCTCAGACCAAAAAAAAACCCCAAAACACCCCAAAATCCTAGCAGAAAATAAACTAGAATTATAAATTGCATGAAGGAAGATTATTGCAAAAGAAGTTTTGAGATCACAAGGAGCTAAGTTAAGTAGACAAACAATATGAAACTTGTCCTATAGCTTGGAAAAAAAGTCCAGTAATATGTGTCTGCATGCAAATTTCCACTAGTTTGTGATTCTGTTAATGAAATCTAACTGTAAAAGTATATGTACTCTTTAAGCTGCACATGGCCAGTTTCTAATGCTATAGTGCGGAGTTAAAACATATGTGGATAATATCAAATGCAGGCTACTAAACATGTACCTGTACTGTGCATCTGTGTGAGTGCAGCAAGAAGTCCTTGTTGCACCAGGGTAAGATTTCTAATACAAAAATTTTTAAATACAATTGATAAATTGATACTAATTCACCTTTGAACTATTACAGATTTTTGCGTTTTCATTCCAGAGGATTTTTACAGTCATAAAAGACAATTAACTTCCATACTTTTTTACCTGTATAGAGATTAGTGGAAGAAACATCTATTCTTGCTGATAATCAAGATTTTTTGCTAAAATAGGTAGATATGAGTAGAATGGAAAAGTGTTATTTTGCTATAGTTACTTTTCGGTATGCTGTTTTATTGCAAAATAGCGTACTGATTAGAGCACGGAGATAGGTCTCACAAGACCTGAGTTCAGTTCTGCACCACTACAAATTTTCCATACAACCTTGGACACCAATTTGAGATATGATGGGTCACAATACTGATACTGTGTTATTGTGAAGTTGGGGATCAAGACTGCATTACCATATAATAGCAATTTTAACTAAATAGAAAGATTGTGAAACATTCGCTTCTGCATTTGAAATTTAAGGTATCTATATTTTTAAATTAAACAGTGCCTGGGCATGGGAATTTAATTTCCTCTACTAATTAAGAAGGTTCCCTGACAAGTTTTTCATTTGAACCAAGTAGCACATCCACAGAAATTGTTCGGAGCGTGGTTCAGGGGTTAGCATGAGCAGCAAGACTATTCCCGATGAGCAGTTCAGAGAAATTCACCTGAGTCTGGAGGGTAGGAGAGCACAACAGCATAGTCATGGCCATTGTCTACTGGCCTCACGCCACAGAACAAGTGCTGGTATTCTTTACTTCATACCAATACAGGTGTAGCTTCAAATGTTAAGTATATACATATGTAGAGAGGTTGAGTTTAAGGATATGTTTGTACAAGGCAATTTATAACTATGCAAAGGATGCAGACTAGTTCCAAAAGCAGCAGCTTTACAGCAGCATCTACACAGCACTACACCACAGCTAATTGCCTAAAAAACAAGGTTAATTGGGATGCAGCGTGCATTGCTTCTGGGAGTTGTGCTAGTTTCTGTAACAAAGAATTGCACTGTGAATGCAGACATATGAGCTCATTCAGATCTAGCTTAATATTTTGGGCTGTATGTTTTACAGACTTTCACTTATGTCTCTGTTCTATGGTGATAGTTATATTGCCAGTGAAAGAATTAGACTCAGTTGACAGTGATTAGTAATAATGGAAAAAAGCAGTAACAAAGAATGAAATAGATTTTTTGTTTAATGTAAAAAGAATAAAGCAGTTTCTTTTGATAGTACATATATAGAGACTCCCAGAAGCAGAAATTTTCAGAGTTCTTCAAAGCAAGTACAGAGACACAGACTTCCACATCCAAATCTTTCACAGCTTCCAAAGAGCAGTGAGACTCTAGGCCTTTGCATTTTTCCCTCTTTTATGGGGCAGAAAAAAGTCAGGAAATAAAAGGTATTTGTGTCTGTCAATGAAATCCCAGTGTAAACACATATATATTTAACCTGCACACATCTGATTTACGTATAACATTTATAAGGTTATAACACTAAATATAAATAAAATTTGTTGACAGATATACTGTATATGAAAACTAAACGGTCATGACAAACCCCATAATTTTTTAGGTTTTTAACTGCTATCTGAAAAACAGCTTCACGCTTTTTGGTGCTTACTCTCGCTCCTTGCTCCACTGTCAAATATTTGATTTTTCACCATCTTCCTTTTTCTGTTCTACACATTAATGGCAGAAAATGTTCTTGTTAATGTTGGAAGTAAATTTTCTCATTACAGGAAATAAAAAAAGAAATTGTTAAAGTGTTATTTAAACTATGTATTTGTTTGATTTTAATTTAGTTTCCTTCACATAAGAAATACCTAAAAGACCAAACAAAGCCTACCAAGAGAACGATATAAAATTCTTCCGATTTCTCTTTTATCTTCGAACCACCAAGACATCCAACACTATTACAAGAACTACAGTAAAATCATAGGTAGTATTATTTTCAAAGCAAAAAGATCTAGAGACTTACTTAGGAGTCAACTTATCTGATATTTAAAACCACAAAGGATATCAAATGGACCACAGTCATGAACTGCTAGTGAAGTAACAAAAGAAAGCACTGTTACATATTATTTATGACATTGCTATTATGTATCAGTGATGAATGCTGTTTGTCTTACAGTGGTGAACTGTTCTGATCCTGGCTTTGTGGAAAATGCAATTCGGCATGGACAACAGAATTATCCTGAAAGTTTCAAATATGGAACAAGTGTGGCGTACCATTGCAAGAAGGGCTTTTATCTGTTGGGCTCCTCTGCTTTGACCTGTAAAGCTAATGGCTTATGGGATAGATCACTACCAAAGTGTTTGGGTAAGTGTGCATTCAGTTGGATTAACATTAAAGAGTGGTGCATGATTCTTAGTCATGATAGACCAAAAAAAGTGTAGTCATCTACTGAGGAACAAAACTGGATTCTTAGGGTCAATGTATTGCAAATTGTACAGCTCAGTAAGAAAACAATAAGACAAGATGTCATGCAACTTGTCAATATTAAAAATGGGTTTAGAGGGAACTGTGGAGCTATTATTTCAAATGCCAGAAAGTTAAGATTAATTTCCCCTTTTGGTGTGTTTTTAAGATATCTGAAAACAGCTAGGGAAATCTAAAATTATTATTTATATATTATCATTTAGATTGGTAGTCTAAGACCATTAATGCCTATCTCAGAATTATTTTTTTCAGACGTATTGAAGTGTGTATGTGAGAATGAATCTATGAAATATTATACAGGAAAATTTTGCTCAAGAGGGTCTTTTCATATCACGTCATACTTCCTCCATCCCTTTTTCCTCAGAGAGGGAAGAAATCTTCTGGTGTTTCCTATAATCAATGGTTTTGAATCTAAATCACCTAGAATAGCTGCCCATCTTTCCACATCAAATGTTCTGGAAGTTTGATAGCAGTTACATGACTTTCTGTTTTTAGGCAGAACTCGTGAAAAGTCATAGGTGTCCATTCCCTCAGAACAGGAATTCCTGACCTTGCTCTGGGGACTATTGTTTGAGGCCGTGGGAACTTTCAAATGAGCCTGGGAGGTGCCTACATTCCTCAGTCACCTACTGGATTAGCTGCTACTAATTTGCTGCTGATGGACTGAAACACTATCTGAATCCTAAATATCACCAGGACAAATTTAGCATTCTTTCCCCTAAGAAAAACTCAGTGAAATGAATAGGGCTCTTTCTATGAGAAAGATCTGTTTATCTATTCACAGATGAAGTCACTCAGAGTCTTTTCAAGTACTGTGAGAGAGATTTAATTTTCAAAGGTTATCAGTGGTAATCTCTTTTTTTCAAGTGTAAGATTGTTTCTGATGATAGGGCAAAGTGCTTGGAGAAGCAGGTGAGATAAATTTTGATCCCAAAGTGGACCCAATGTTTACCATGAACAATTCTAGTTCAAGAATAAAAGAATAGAAACACACTGCTCTTTTATATGCAAGGCAACACCTATGAGTGTCACTGCTTAAAACTGGATGCTTCTTTTCTTCTTCAGAAACGGGGAAAATTTAATGCTACTCAATACTAATCATTATACAGCCACATTAAGGTGACCTCCTTATGATTTTCTTCCCAAAAACCCTGATCACCCACTGCAGCTCTTTTCAGAATTGTGGCAGGACTAGAATTAGCATCATAGTGAAGCAAGCTCATTAAGGTAACTGTTCTGGCTGGAGACTAAACACTGGGTTTTTTTTCTGTGGCAGTACTGTTCAGCCAGATCAGTGTTCTGATTTGGTTTACCTTTTGCTACATGAATGCTTAAGCCAGCCCAAGGAAAGCAAAAGAAATGCACAGCAGTGAGAGAGTGGTGGTCAGGACTATGCCTCTTGGCAGAATTCCATTGTGCAGTCAGTTTGACATTATCATGGGACCCAGTAAAACACAAATAATTTTGATGTCTGTCAGGTGTAATAGTCATGAGAATAACAGTCTTTTTTTTTTTTCTAAAAATATATTTGACCCATAGACCATTCATTCAAGTAACTCATGAAGTTGCTCAAGTTCAATTTCTCCACTTAAGTGTTACTTGTTTAAGTTGTGTGACTGTTTACTAAAGTTATGTAAAACTTATTTTCTCTGGGTTTTATTTCTCTACTGGATGACTTAACTTTTACACAAAAAGCATTCAGGATTTGATTTCTAGTTCACTGTAGGATGACTTATGTTTCCTCATATAACAAATCTGAACTACTTGTTTGCAAGTTATTCTGTGCCAAAGCTACTTTATCTGAATTTTTGCTCAAACAAAATTAACTTAAGCATAAATATGATTCATAATTTGCAAAAATTACCAGCAATCCATTTTCCTCTTGCTCACTTTAGTGCAACACATTGCTATAGTAATACTACAGGTGAAGATTTTTTATTTCTCTATACTGTCTAAACTGTGTCTAGTTATTGTATAGGTATCGTAAAGCTACTTTCGGTTATCATGTCTGTAACATATAAGCACATTGCAACATTTACCTTATTTTGTTTCTTCCTTCCCAACTTTAACAGAAATAATGTGTATTATTTGTAAGGAAGCACAGTGAACGGAGATGAATGAGGAAAGAATTCAGTATATTTTTCAGGGAAAGGCTAAACTGGGTGGGTTAGTTTTACATGTAGTTTTATGTTTAATCAAACAAATGACCAGTAATCATCTATAGCAACATCAAAACTGAAGATATGAAGGAGTTAAAATCCAGACAGAAGTTTATGTTGTGTGGAACCAGCCTCATATGTAAGGGTTATAGTGAGTTTTTTCTGTGCCATGAAAACATCTTATAATATTGTGCTCTTTCCTCTGTTAGCCATTTCTTGTGGACATCCTGGGGTACCTGCCAATGCAGTTCTTTCAGGAGACAAATTTACATATGGCTCCATAATTCACTATTCTTGCACAGTGGGTCGAAGGCTCATCGGAAATTCTACTAGGGAGTGCCAAGAAGATAGCCACTGGAGTGGGACTCTCCCTCACTGTTCAGGTACTTGTACCAACCATCATCCGAATGTCACCTTGTGTCACATGGATAAGGCTATTGTCAAGCAGTTTTTAACTACAGTCAAATATTTGGTTTGGGTTTTTTTCCAAGTATATTTTAATTTCACCAATAGCCACTCAGCTGAATTATAGCCATTTATTGAAATATTGTCATATGTTGTCTTACTCTCTTTGTCATTACTTCATAAGTTTACTCTTCAGCTAGATGCTATGGTTGTATACTGCAGTATATAGAAGCTACAAAACCTGGTAGAGTTCTGCTTAAAAAGGATGCATGTATTAAATTTTATTTTTATGAACACAGTTTTGTGTAAACAAAGGTTGTCACATAGGAAAATGTTGATTAAAAAACACCACAGCAAAGGTATGAGATGATAAACTTCATACATTGTGTTCCTCTTTTCACCTACAGAAATATTCTTTATTAGTGCCACAATGTGCAAACACCATAAACCTCTGCAATGTTCTTGATGCTGTCAGGAAGTACAGGAACAGTTTATTCTCCCCTAGACTAACTATGCAAATTTAGAAGAAGCCATAAAACATTACACGACTTTGTTGAAGTCAAGAGCTCAGATGAGGCTACTAAGGACATCCACAGTGTACTAATAAATTTTGTAACAGAAACGAGTCTACACATTTTGGTATATAAGAAAACAAATACCTGACATGTTTAAGAAGAAAATTTTTTAATGAGAAAATTGTTCCATAATTCCACATTATAGAATCTTCTTATAACTTCCCCTAAGGTCTTGGACATGCCCAGTGTTGGGCTGACGTGATTCAATAAGGTTCAATTCAGATTTGACCTATTTTAAATAGGTGTAAGGAATTTAAATTCGGTGCTTTGAGAAAGCTTGTTCATTGAAAATGATCCATTCATAAGTTGATTCTTCAAGGATGCTGAGAAGGAACACTGAGGAAAGGGAGTGAATTTAAATCACTAACATTTCTTTTCTGTTCTCTGCTGCTAAAGGAGGAAAGAGTTTACTTCGTCTTCTCACACTGCTAGATCTCACTGCCATCATGGTCTCTGTGCCTAAACCTGAAAGGACGATCATAGTTTCCATACGGAACTGGCCTTTTCTTGCTTAAGTCCACACTTATGTCACTTTCACCTTTTTATCTAGTAAAAAATGCCAGATCTGAGATTGCACCAATACATCAAAATTTTTAAGGGCAGAACCCTCTAGTGTTGTTACCCAACATTTCCCACCACAAGGGAAATTCTTGTGCTGGTGAAAAGAAATTTTAATTTAATAATAGAGACTCTTCAGATATTGGTCATAAGTGTGATAGTATTTTTATAGACTCATATATTTTTTAACATTAAAGACCACTGTAGTCACCTCCTATGATGGGGAAAATACATCTAGTGTAAATAAAATATTGTTACTAATGCAGAATTTAATTTTCTAAGTTTGAACATGATGTGACACCATCTTGAGAGCATTGTGATTCCCTAGGAAAATGAGAAATCTATCTCTGTTAACTCAAGTAAAAAAAAACAAACAAAAACTCCCAAACAAACAGCCAAAAAACCCTAAAAAGGTGTCTTATTCCTCTAAGGCATTTAGAATTATAAAAACAACTAAAATTTCCATGTTAAGTATTCAGGAGATTACTCCATTAAAAAAAAAAAAGAATAATTTGTATTCATAATGCCAGTGAAAGAATGATTGTATCTGAGACAGCTGTATCTGAGACAACTGAGACTGCTAACTGAGATACGAAAAACAGTCCCAGTATAATTCTTGAAAACTGTAGTCTGCATGGGGTTTACTTCTTTATTATATATTAGCATATGTTTGAATGTATGATGGTATAAATATGATCTCTGGTACCTGTTGCAGTGATGGACACTTGTATCTTACGAGTTAAGTGATAGTTGAGATTTTTGTTTAAGACTACTCACACCCATTTTTCAGTAATGGATATGTAGTCATCCACATTGATAAATAAAAAAAGGTCTATACCTTCATAATACTATAACTGCCTTCATCTATACTATTTGACTATAAACTTGCATAGCTCCAGTTTAAACTTTCTCCAATGGTTTTCACCCATCCCAAACAGCACTCCATCAAACAATGCAGAAATACTTTACAAGTTAGTGTGTGCTGGGCATGGTTCTCTACAGCCACTTTGGACGCAGCCACCATTTTGGAGAGTAAGTTTTAGAGTATAGATGTGGACAGAATATATAAGCTGGCTTCAAGACACTCACACTGTTTACAAACATGTACTTAGACAAGGAAATCTAGGTCCAAATGCTGCAGGGCAGGGTGGCAAGGACAATCTATTCTAGAAGAAGCTAGTACTAAGCAACGTTGACACAACCGAAGCCCATGAGTTAGGCTTGAATTCAGGAACTGTGTCTTTTATGAGGAAGCATGATTGTATCCGAAACGTGTGTCTCAAACCTGCTATACTGAAAACCTTATGCCGCACACATAATCGCACTTTCTGACTTTAGAAAATTTTCATTTCTAAAATAAAAGTTGGAGCCTTCTCAATGTTTTGCTTTTGTTATTCCTTTGTTCAAGGTTTTGTCCTTCATCTGAGAGGTGTGCCTATGATCAAAAACCTATGTAAGAAGACACAGACTTCAACCTATGGAATTATTTATGCATATTTTGAAAAATGCCTGAACCATTTTTAATAGAAATTCAGTCTAGACATATAATTTAAAAATGGAGAACAAAGAATAATGTTACTATGGACCACAATTTAGACACAGATGGATTTAGGAGAGACACAATTTTATGTCAAAATTTACAATAAATTGTTGATACTGAGACCATACTTTCTTGACCATCTTGGGTAGCATTTCTTGTAGCAGCCACTTTATCTGATAAGGGTGTTGATTGGCTCATCAGACTGATGAGGACATGTTTGAGGGTCTGTTTTGCAGCACCTTCTTTTTCTTCTACAATTTTAACCAATACTTGCATAGGAATTTAAAGGATAAGGAAAATTATGAGGTGTCCTTTCCATTCTTGACAGGCACACAGGGTCAGGTACCATTTAGACTTTTCTGTGGATATATGTATTTTGAATATATTTCTTAATAAACTTGAATGTGGTTCCTTTCACTTTTGCTGTTATCCAATTTTTGTTATTACAAGTTTTTGCTGGTGGGGTTCAACAATAAAATACAATGTGTAGAAACCTTTATTTATGTCAAAAAGACAACAAATTTGTTAAACTGACAAAAAAACGACAGGGTTGCTTTCTGTGTTCGCAATTATCTTTTATCTTTGATTTATATCAAATTCTATGTTTAGGTCTGTTTTAATCTGAGAAAAGAAGTAGGCTAAAAAGACATATTATTTTAATCTTTGGCTTTGGTTTCATGCCCTTGCACTGGAAGCAAAGTGATTATAACAGAAACAATGCAGTTAGTAGTACCATTCACAAGAAAGTACCTTCACTACCACTGCATTTGCACATAACGCCACTGACAATAATTCTGCTCTGTTGTGTTTTACAGGAAATAATCCTGGTTATTGTGATGATCCAGGAGTACCAGCTCATGGGTCTAGACTAGGCGATGAATTCAAAATAAAAAGTCTGTTACGTTTCTCGTGCGAAATGGGTTATCAACTGAGAGGATCTGCAGAACGAACATGCCTGCTTAATAGTTCCTGGTCAGGTGTACAGCCTGTGTGTGAAGGTAGGTATTGGTACCATTGGCATTTATGACACCATTGAAGGATATTTACTAATGACATTTTATTCTTTAGTTAAAAAGAAATTCTATGCCAGAAATATGCTTTCATATTGCTCTGCGGAAATTTGATATAAAAGAGTTTGCAACCAATATTTTCAACTTCTCTTTCTATGCAATGTCTATGCATCAAGGACTGAACAGATGATAAAATAATGTTGTATTCTTAACTAAGTATAAATGAATGTATATTTCTCCACGTAAGTTATACTAATTTTTTATGAGATATACTATTTTTATGCCAGCTCTTTAAGAAGAAATGCAACAGAGAATATTTCTGGAAATCATATTTTAAATAAGATGAAAAGTATAATGAATTTTTAAACTTTTTATGCACTGTCAGAATTGGAAAGCAGTAATGGAAGACTTTAGATTTAGTTTTAAAATTACTTCTTTTTTTCCCAAGAATGTTTGAAAATTTACTTTATCTAACTCATTGGAGTTCATGAATTCTGTAGTACCTGTTGTATGCTATACTAAATGATAAAATGGAAGACAAGAAAAAATATTTTTAATATATTTGTTATATTTTTTTGTTCCATTTTTCTATTCTTCTTCAGTTGTTTCCTGTTTAGTATAAATAAGGATAAGATTAGGACAACAGCTTTTCACCCCTACAAGTTCAAGTTCCAACCTACTGATTTTTTCTCTTCAGTGTTTGAAACTTTTACACATAAAAAGTGAATAAGACTTCATTAAAACAAAGGCATTTAGGTATTATTCCAAACAGCAGTAATACTCGGAGTCATTTTTAATTAGCAAATTTTGTTTATGTTAATGAATCCTATAATCTATAACTATTAGAGTATAACTATTAGATTATAACTATTATATTATAACTATTATGCTGGGGGCCATCTAGTTGGGCATCCTGGTGGACAACAAGTTGAACATAATCAGCAAAATGCCCTTGCTGCAAAGAAGGTTAATGGCATTCCAGGCTGCCTTAGGAGGGAAGTGATCCTTCCCCTCTATTCAGCACTGGTGAGGCAGCATCTGGAGTGCTGGATCCAGTTCTGGGCTCATCAGTATTAGACAGACATGGACTTACTGGATAGAGTCCAGCAAAGGGCCATTAAGATGGTGAAGGGACTAAAGCATTTCTCCTCTGAGGAAAGGCTAAAAGAGCTGGGACTGTCCAGCCTAGGGAAGAGAAGGCTCAGAGGGCATCTTATGAACATATATAAATATCTGAAGGCAGGTTGCGCAGAAGATGGAGTCGGGTTCTTTCCAGTGGTGCTGAGTGACAGTACAAAAGCCAAGGGGCACAAATTGAAACACAGGATGTCTGTCTGAACATCAGGAAACACTTTTTTACAGTGAGGATGACTGAGCACTGGCACAGGTTGCCCAGAGAAGGGGTGGAGTCTCCATCCTTGGAGTTAGTAAAAAGCCATCTGGATATAGTCCTGGGCATCTGGCTCTTGGTTGCCCTGCTTGACCATATTACCTCCAGAGGTCCCTTCTAATCTCAACCATTCTGTGATTTTTTGATTCTGTGGTTCACATAAACAGGAAGGTGCAATAAATTGAATTAAGCAAATATGAGAAAATGTAATAAGTAAAATAAATATTATAAGTAGTGTAAGGATTTTTTTATATTCAACTACTGTCAAATTACCATTTTGTCAAATGTTAAGCATCTGCAGACTTGTTGTCTTCTCATAAATTCCATAAATACATTTAGTCTTAATGAATACATCCAAGCTTTCTTAGTGCAGCTCAGTGTCGTACATTGACTAGTATCTGCACATCGTCTTTAATTTGTTTTATTTGTGTTATCATAGCATCATAGAATGGCTAGAGTTGGAAGGGACCTTTAATGATAATCTAGCCCAACCTCCTTGCCACAGGCCGGAACATCTTCCAGTAGATTAGGTTACTCAAAGCCCCACCCAGCCTGACCTTGAACACTTCCAGGGATGGGGCATCCACAAGCTCTCTGGGCAACCTGTTCCAGTGCCTCACGACTCATATAGTAAATAATTTTTGCCTTATGTCCAATCTAAATCTACCCTTTTCAGTTTCAAACCGTTACCCCATGTTCTGTCACTACAGGCTTTTGTAAAAAATCTCTTTCCATCTTTCTTATGAGTCCCCTGTAAGTACTGAAAGGCCACAATTAGGTCTCCCCAAAGCCTTCTCTTCTCCAGGCTGAACAACCCCAACTCTCAGCCTTTCTTCATAGGAGAAGTGCTCCAGCCATCTGATCATTTTGGTGGCCCTCCTCTCAACCCACTCTAACAGGTCCATACCTTTCTTGTTCTTGGGGCTCCAGAGCTGGACGCAGTACTCCAGATGAGGTCTCACAAGAGTGGAGTACAGGGGCAGAATCACCTCCCTCAACCTGCTGACCATGCTTCTTTTTATGCAGCTCAGGGTATTATTATGACTGGAATTCCTCCAGTTCTCTAAGGAGGAAGGAGTGGCAGAGACAGCTGCTGTGTAGTGATCGTAACTCCCCATCCTCTGTCCCCTCTGCACCACTTGTGGGCAGGTAGAGGAGCCTGCAGTGAAGGAATGAAATTAACCCTGGGAAGAAGGAGAGGAAAGTTGTTGTTATAATGTTTGTCTTTTTTGTCACTATGCAGATCCATTTTAATTGGCAATGAATTAAAGGAATTATACTCAAGTTGAGTCTGTTTTGCTCACAGTGGTAGTTGGTAAGGAATTCCCCTGTCTTTATCTTGACCCATGAGCTTTGTCATCCTTCCTGCTGAGAAGGGGGCAGTGAATGAGCAGCTGGGTGAGCATTTGGCTGTTAGCCAAGGCTAATCCACCACAATATTCCAAGCCATTAAGTTTAATCATACTTATATTTAATCATATCGTTGGATTAGACTAAATCATTTCACTTCTTAAGAGACCACACTTATTTGTGCTATAGGAAGGGTAGAGAGTTGCTATCTCTTGAAAACTATTCAAGAGACAGTTGAACTATGTCCTCCCAGTCTTAGAAACCACCTCATGCTCCAGGGAAGACTGAAGGAAAGAGTTTGACTTAAGTGCACATTTCTTCATAGCTCTTGAACAAACCCTGTTAATCTCTTAACCTCATGATAGCTTTATTTTCTTCCTATGAAAAGGAGTAGTCTCTGTCCAACGGTGGAATATTTTTGCCAGTGTCCTATCTGCTGGGATGGTCAAATAAAGCTGCTTTAGAGGAAAGGTGTTAGAAAAATTTAAAACAAACAAACAAATCCTTCTCACGATTGGCTCATCCTTTGGAAAAAAACCAACACTAAACCCTCCCAAAATAACCAATATGTAATCAGAGTAAACCACTGTCAAATCTCAGATGTATGAAACTGAAAAATAATCATTGTCTTAATGTATAGCTAGAGACGCCAAAAAGATGTGGTGGCCACTAAAGAATGTCTGTTCTTTTCTCGATTCAAAAAAGAAATATACAGAAATTTACTATTTATGCATTCTTACATTTGAAAGAGGAGATACTGGAAGACATAAAGAGAACAGAAAAGTGTGCCCAAAGGCAAAATAGAAGCACAAGTCTGTCAAAGAGTCCTGAATGAGCTTTCTTCTCTCCAGTGACCGTATTGGGTGGAGTGGAACAAGCAGTGCAAACTGTCTGAAACAGTAACTGAAAACACAAAACACGTGCAAGTACAGTTATCATGTTAACAAAGAGAAATAAGTTATTAATTCAAGAAATTTCACCTATTAAACATTTTGTTAGGAAAACTTACTATAGGTTTTTTGAAAGAAGGCCTATTGACCTACTTTTTTTTCAGTTAGTCACCTGTCATGGAAATACTGATTTTTGTTAATCTTTTCTTCACAGCTGTATCTTGTGGGAATCCTGGCACCCCAGCCAATGGTATGATAATATACACTGATGGAATATTATTCTCCAGCTCAGTCATTTATGCCTGCTGGGAAGGTTACAAAACTTCAGGGCTAACTACTAGACATTGTACTGCTAATGGGACGTGGACTGGCACTGCTCCAGACTGCACAGGTCAGAAATAAACTTTCTTCCTCTTAAGCTTTAAAGTAGTAAGTCATCCAACCTTCCTACTGAAAATTATTATTTTGTTAGACAAAACAACGCGTTTTTTCCCAATTCGCCTGTATTGTAATATGTTAATATTTTATGTATGTAAAGGTACATACCCTTTTAGTACATGCTAGATGTTTCCAGAAGTATCTTTTTAAGATGGATATATAGGTGAATTTTCTGTGCTTATTTACCTCATGAATGTCAACATTGAAAATATAACATTATTCCTAAAAACAGATGTTCCTCTAGAGTTTCTTTTACCTTTTCTTTTCTTTTTTTTTTTTTTTTTTTTATTTTATGTGGCTTATGTGCATAGGATGAAGTTCTGGTAGTTCTAAATCAGGCTTTACCTAATTAGGTACATTACTGTGTCAGTTTTTATTGTGAGCCAAATGAGTCAGATCTGACCAATAATTATTCTACTAAGGACCAAGAATCACGGGGCAGTGAGGCTGAGCTACTCCATCAAGGAAAGTGAGCCAGGAGCAGAGGGGTGCTGAAGGGCCAGCAGCGCCAGTGGCCTCACTAACAAGGCCAGACCCACAGCACATCAGTACAATGATACAAAAAAAAAAAAAAAAATCGAATTTTTTCATGTTTTGGACACTAAAAAAAAAAAAAGACATTAGCTATACATAGTTCAATGTTTCATTACATGTTTATTTAAAAAAAAAAAAAATCCTTTTTCTTCTTTTCCTCACTAGTGATCAGCTGTGGAGACCCAGGCGCATTAGCAAATGGCATTCAGTTTGGAAATGATTTTACCTTTAATAAGACAGTCAGCTACCAGTGCAATCCAGGATACTTGATGGAGCCTGCCAGCTCGTCTACCATGCGTTGTATAAAAGACAGCACTTGGAACCAGAGCAAACCAATTTGTAAAGGTGTGCGTTTGAACTTAAATAGTTTACAAATACTGTTTTGATACTACATGTGAAATTCACTAAGTAGTGTCTTTATAAAAAATTGTCAAAATGTTCTCTGGGACGATTAACATGCAAATGCAATTAAAACATTTAGATAAGTATTCCTGTAAAATTTGTTATTTATTTTGCATATGTGCTGTGGTATAATATCAGTCCAAATAGTGACATTAATTACTACAGTAGAGTCAAATCACTCTGCAATGAAGATTGTGCTCAGTTTAAAATGCTAGAAATGAAGTACCCATTTTCCTTTTGGGCTCTTCTATCTTGGATTAGATAGCCAAAATTCTGTAAAGGGATCCTGCAAACCAAACTTTCTATAAAAGGTTCCCTTGTTGCAGTAGTGTAGTCATCATAAATAGCCAAAAAGATGCTTCACAAATTGCTAATTACATAAAGGTCATATTGGGGATGAGACTGAAAGGCAAATAAGGTAGCCTGGTGAAAATTGTTAGCACTACTACAGCAACTCAGGGAGCAAATTTAACAGCCTAGGGCATCTTCTGCTTATAAAAGGCCTAGACTGCCAACACATTTAGCATCACTTTAAAGTGATGTCTAAGTCTAGCCTACTAATTAAATTTTGGCATATGTAGTTGACTGACCACATTTTCTGTTGTAAAAATCACTGACTGAGTGATTTTTATGGTTGTGCTCTTTGTTGAAAGAACTGATGTGTAAATGTAAACTTGGTCATTCCAGATTTCATCAATTTGAGCATTCTTTCAGAAGCTGGAAAACATCAGAATATTTTTAAAGAGTCTTAGCCACTAATTAACAATAAAGTCAATGTCTGTTGTTTGCTGAAAGCCTCAGAAAATGAGCAGGTGAATGAACAAAGTCCTATTAAGGGCTTTAAATAGTACTGCAAAATTAGTTTAAAATGAAATGCAAATATTTAGACTCATAGACTCATAGAAACACATTTATTTAAATAAATCATATTTATTGAAAAATTTTACCTAGCTCAGTAACCTGTTGCCAACATTGATCAGTAATGAATATGTAGGGAAGAAATTCAGAACTAGGTAAGCTATATACTCTTCTTGCTTCCAGCAAACCAGAGCCCAGGGACTTCCTAAACGTAGAGGTGGTATTTTTCTACTTAAATTAGTTTTCTGTCTATTACTGGCTGCTTTGCCAACACAGGAATGCTTTGTTGTAACTGAACAGCATGAAATATTTTTGTTAGTTCCAAGAGTATGAGTAAATATGATGTTGCATTCTCCTAAACCTTATAAAGTCTTGAAATTATAACTTTTCTTTCTGTGACACAGCTATTACCTGTGGCCCCCCTCCACCAGTACTCTATGGGAAAGTGGAAGGATCTGATTATCGCTGGGGTGCCAGTGTGAGTTACAGCTGTGCAGAAGGCTATCAGCTATCTAACACAGCTATTCTTTCCTGTGAGGGTCGAGGAATTTGGCGGGGAGAGGTTCCACAATGTTTGCGTAAGTCTTCAGCGTACAGTTGTGTTGCACTTCACCAAAGCTTTGTCTCGGGCTACAGTCAGTTGTCTCAGGCTACCGTCAGTTTCTCACAGTTTAAAAAGGATTCAGCTAGATCAGCTAGTATGTGGATTACTTCAGGATTCTCCCTCCTTCTTCCAAAAAGCACACCTCATTATGAAATTGAGTGGTTGTGCCTATTTAAGGTCATAGTCTTCTTCCTTTTGCCAAAAGTCACCTTCATCTCTTATTACCTAATTGGACCCATCACCATTTGCCTTACTGAAAATCTTTTGAATGTTCTGAATTTGACTTGTAGTGAGCATGATTAAAATTTTCCCTTACACTTTTCCTTTTTTCTTCCCTATTTCCATTTCCATTAACAGGTGAAAACAAAGATCCTAACTCTTAAGCTCATAGCCTTGCTCTCCTTTCTAAATTCTCTTTTCTTTCCTGAAGGCGGGTATGTGCCCTTGTATCTTGTTTGTATTTGTTTTTCAGCGTCTTCTAAATCTGTCAACTCATCTCTTTCAGTGCTTGAAATCTTGTCAGGACTTTGACAAACATTTTTCCCTTTACTTAAGTAGGGCAAAAATTTCCAGCGTACTCATCTGAGGGTGGCTGATGTGAAAACCAGATACATTTTGAAGTGTTACAATGTAATGTTGCCTACTTTGAGATTACTTTGCCATCCAAATCTAATCAGCATTTAAGTGTCTCAATTAAAAGGTTGATTTTTCAGGTTAAGCTTTATACTTATAATAACTATAACAGTGACAATTCATTTTAAGTTGCTGTCAAGAATTTATCTGAGCTACAATCCTACACAGACAAATGAACATAGCATTTGAACTCATATTCAGTATACCTGACTTACACATCAAAACATATAGAATACTTCAGTTGAAGCATGTGCAGTTTTTAATAACTTTCTTTCCTTTTTTATGTATTAGCTGTGTTTTGTGGTGATCCTGGTACTCCAGCAGAAGGACGCCTCAATGGAAAAAGTTTCACCTACAGATCTGAAGTTAGCTTTCAGTGCAGACCCCCTTTTATTCTGATAGGCTCTTCAAGAAGATTCTGTCAAGCAGATGGTACTTGGAGTGGAATTCAGCCAACATGCATTGGTAATAATTACCACTACTTATGCTGTTTCTGCTTAGAATGTTCTTGATAAACTTTTACACTATCATGAATAGTGGCCAGCAGGTCAAGGGAGGTGATTCTGCTCCTCTACTCCACTCTTGTGAGACCCCACCTGGAGTACTGCATCCAGCTCTGAAGTCCTCAACATGAGAAGGACATGGACCTGTTGGAGCAGGTCGAGAGGATGGCCACAAAGATGATCAGATGGCTGGAGCACCTCTCCTATGAGAACAGGCTGAGAGAGTTGGGGTTTTTCAGCTGGAGAATAGAAGGCTCCAGGGAGACGTTATTGCGGCCTTCCAGTATCTAATGGGGGCCTACAAGAAAGATGGGGAGGGACTCTTTATCAGGGAGTGTAGTGATAGGATGAGGGATAACAGTCTTAAACTGGAAGAGGATAGGTTTAGAGTAGATATTAGGAAGAAATTCTTTGCTGTGAGGGTGGTGAGACACTGGCCCAGGTTGCCCAGCGACATTGTGGATGCCCCATCCCTGGGAGTGTTCAAGGCCAGGTTGGATGGGGCTTTGAGCAACCTGGTCTAGTGGGAGGTGTCCTTGGCCATGGCAGGGGGGTTGGAACTAGGTGATCTTTATGGTCCCCTTCCAACCTAAACCATTCTATGAAATCTAGCAATTAGCTTTCCAAACATAGAAAATGTCTGTGTAATATAAAAAGAACTTGATAAATAAGGCTATATTTTGAGTATAAAAATTTTAGGATAAACACAATCACATATGAAGTCATTTGTAAATTTACATGATTGCTTGTCTGCTGGAAATGCAGAATGTCAATAAGTGCAAGTGCATAAATTTATTCTATCTATTTTTAGAATCTTTTAGAGATGCAGAAGACTTTGGCAGATTAAAGACCAGAATCTGTCACTGGAGAGTTAAAGGCATTTGTCAGAATCAATCCTAAATCAAAAAGCTTTTGGGACTTTGTGAAAATGGCTTGTGCAGTTCAAAAGGATCAAGCGTGCTGGGTCTGATCTTTTGAAATTCTGATAAACTGCCAAGTATTATCAGTTTCTCATTGACTGATGTGCAACTGATAGGCTTTTCACATGTTACATAACCAGACTAACTAAGAGAAATGCTGGACACCTGTAGCTCCCACTGACATCATAATTTGATCTAACCTGGGGTGACTTGCTAGAAAAAATGATTTTGATGTTATAATAGAAAAATCCACTCTGATATTTCTAAACAAACACATTCAGATATAGACTGTAGATCATTTATATATTTTGCTGTGGCTGAGATATTGGTTATGTGGAAGAGCTGGGGTGGCCACTCTGAGGAAATGTGGCAAGCATGACTGTTGAAAGCAGCTTGTATTTGTAAATTAAGACATTAACACTCAACACAATTTTTTATATGAATTCAAAAGTCCTTCTGTCCATAGTTTTTATGAACTGGGCAATCCATCTTACATCTATGTTTTGTAACAGACGCAAGAAGGTTTACAAAAGCTAAATCTCAGATCTATTGTGAAGAATCAAATTTGAAAATGTTATAGTGACACTTCTATTTATATTTAATGCTGCATCAAAGACATAAGCTTTTCTTTTACATAATACTTTTTATGCTATCGTAAAAGAAAAATATTAGAACATCTAAAATACTTACAGATACCATTGCTAAGCAACTTGAAAATTAAGATCAGTGAACAATACCTAGAACTACACCTAGAAGTAAAGTAAGATGGCAAATGATGGCAACTTTTTCTATTTCTGGATATCGATAATTTCCTTAAAATACTTTGAGAAGTCTTCCTTTTTCCCCATTATTTCTTCAGAGGAGACATATCTTAAAATGTCAATTCAGCTTCATGCCTCTATTATTAGCAATGGCATTCCAGCTGATGATAATTTGTAAAAAGTTCTTGAGCTGTTTAAGCAGCTCAAGGTCAGGAGTGTGTTTGGTTTTTATTCTTGCACGTTAGGTCAACATCCACCTAACTTTTGAAGCCTTTGGTAAATATCAGTCTGGTTGAATTGTTATGCTCTACTGATGGTCAACATTGAAAATGAGACTGAAAGTTGACCAAGAGTTGATCGAGTAAAATGACATATCACGTTACTGTACGTGATAAGTTCAATTTCCCCTCTACAGAAAACTAAAAATGGTTACAGATGAAATACAGTCCCAAGTTGTGTCCTTTGTAATATAGTATCAGCACAAAAGCAGACTTGGTTGCCAGGAGGAAATCAAATAGTACAGAATGATCCATTGAATTGGGTCCTGGGCTGTCTACCTGGTGGATGTGACTGAGCAACCCCAAAGCAAATACGCAATCAGAATGTGAAGTGGACATTGCTGAACCAAAAATAGTTTCAGGCTGCTTTAAATTACACTCATGAAACTGATCATCATACAATTAGTTATGCTCTGTTGGCATACCTTTTTTTTTCTGGGGGGACTGTCTTTTCATTCTCCAGCAACAACTGAGGTAGTAGTCCATTTGAAACTTTTTTTTCCTTGGTGACATAGAAAAAATTCTATCAAAAACTAAGTATTTTGGTTGCTATAAGAAAGCAGGTTGGTTTTGGATTTTGGTATTTTTGGGTTCTGGGTATTTTTAAAATATCTAACTTTATCATTATGCTGTTCATTTGGGAAAGAAAAGAAAATGATTTCAGTATGTGTTGCATCTGTATTGTGAGTAGTGGGATATACTTTGTATTCAAAAGAGGTTTAAAAGGATAAGCTTAGCAAAAATTAATGCAATCCTAACCCTAAAGTCCTCACTACTAAAGATACCTGCAAAAAATACCGTTAAATAATGGTAATGTACTGAAACAAAGCACTGTGATATATCTTGGAAATGTAATTGGAAATACAAAAATAATATATATAAATACACATATTCCATTAAAAATTTAATTCTTGTGATCACTAGGCATTGATGAAATGACTTAATCTTTGCAAACAGTTTTAAAGTAGTGTTTCCATACCATAATAATACCTGTCATGTTTCACATTTTACGTTAGATCCAGCTCACAATACATGTACAGACCCTGGTACTCCACATTTTGGAATACAAAACAGTTCCAGAGGTTATGAGGTAATTCTTTATTTTATTTATTATCTTTCTAAAATGAAGATGCATTTAATAATTACAAATGTATTTAATTATCTGTAGGCTTAAATGTCTGCTGTAAACCTTAGGAAATTTCCATTCCTTTTTAATAAGAACTCATGCTTCATTCCAAGCTTTTTTTTTTTTTAACATACAGTTTAAAAAAAGAACTTCTAACCTTGCAATATATCATGTGTTCAATCCTTTAGGAGACTTCAGTAGGGAGGGCTATTTATAAATTGATTACCTAATATGATATGACATGATATAATTACTTTGCTTTATGATCATAATTCTTTCATACATTGATGAATAGTCAGTAAATACCTAACAACCAAAAACCTGTCTGGTCCAAAGGCCACGTAGTCCTTGATAAAAAAGTCAGCAAGTGGCTTTACTAAATTAGCAATTCATGTTACATTTTATTCAGTCAGAGAAGATAAAATTGTTCCATGTGTTGGATCCAGGTTCTCTGTGATGAATATCCTTTCTATAATTTCCAAATTCCTCACAGGTTATTAGTTTACTGAGTGACAGTCAGAAAAGTGACTGAGGAAATAAAAGTGGATGCAACAATGACCAATCCACAGTCATTATACAGATTGATTAACCTCATGGGGATAGATTCTTCCAGTCATTAAGACTGGAATCTAAGATATGTTGTTTGGGTTTCCTGCTTATTTCTGAACCTAGGCCAGTGTGCCACATGGCATCACGATCAAGGTAGTAGAACTGTTTTTCAGAAAATCCTTTCTGTAAGTTCCTCTGGTTATTGGTACCTTCCCTCTCCTGCAATTGTGCTGTCTGTAATTGCTGTGGCTGTCAGCTCTTTTCTTCACTTTCTGCTCCTGCCTGGCTTGCAGATGCCAAGGCACCTCTCTGCTAGCCACATCTTGGGGCCTCACCCCTAAGGTGATTCTTCTAGTAATAGGTGCAGTTGCTTTTCTGTCTGTTGTCTCATCTTGATACTGTACCTGTCCCCTTCAAAAACAGCTCTAGTCTTTGTACCTAATTTGATCAGGGGTTTGGGTTTTATTCTCTCCCCCTTTTCTCTGCCTCACAAGTGGTCTTTAATACCAGAATTGTACTGGTCAATTCAATGTTCTAATGTCTGCTGAACATGAAGGCTAGTTTTCTCTTCTCATTCCCCTCTTGAGGCAACAGTAGGTCATCATCTGTTCTGTATTTAGTATTTCTCAAGTATGTGTGTGGTGGGTTGATGCTTACTGGATGCCAGGTGCCCAGCAAAGCCACTCTATCACTCCCCTTCCTAAGCTGGACAGGGAAGAAAAAATATAATGAAAGGTTTGTGGGTGGAGTTAAGAACAAAGAGAGACTATTCACCAATTACCATCATGGGCAAAACAGACTCAACTTGGGGAAAATTAATTTAATTTATTACCAATCAGATCAGAGTAGGGTAATGAGAAAATAAAAACTAAATCTTAAAACACCTTCCCCCCACCGCTCCCTTCTTCCTGGGCTTACCTTTACTCCTGAATTCCTCCCTCCTCCCCCCAAGCATCTCAGGGGAATGGGGATTGCAGATAGTTCATCACACGTTGTCTCTGCTGCTCTTTCTTCCTCAGGGGGAGGACTCCTCACACTCTTAACCTGCTCCAGCATGGGGTCCCTCCCACAGGAAACAGTTCTCCATGAACTTATCCAATGTGGGTCCTTCCCATGGGCTGCAGTTCTTCATGAACAGCTCCAGTGTGGGTTCCTTTCACAGGGTGCAGTCCTTCAGGAACAGATTGCTCCAGCGTGGGTCACAAGTCCTTCCAGCAAACCTGCTCCAGCTTGGGCTCCTCTCTCCACAGGTCCATAGGTCTTGTCAAGAGCCTGCTCCATCACGGGCTCTCCATGGGGCCACAGTCTGCTTTGGACATCCACCTGCTCTGGCATGGTGTCCTGGTTTGAAGTAAAACAGGACCAGTTTTGACCTAAACCACGACAGATTAGGTCCTCCATGGGCTGCAGGTGGACTGCCTGCCCCACCATAGTCTTCAACAGGGTCTGCAATGGAATCTCTGCTCCAGTGCCTGGAGCACCTCCTCCCCCTCTTTCTTCGGTGACTTTGGTGTCTGCAGAGTTGTTTCTCTCACATATTCTCACTCCTCTCTTCTGACTGCTGCAGTTGCTGTTGCACAGCAACTTTTGCCCCTTCTTAAATATGTTATCACAGAGGCGCTTCCACTGTTGCTGATGGGCTCAGCTTTGGCCGGCAGCGGGTCCGTCTTGGAGCCGGCTGGCACTGGCTCTATCAGACATGGGGGAAGGTTCTTGTAGACCCTCACAGAAGTCACTCTTGTAGCCCCCCTGCTAGCAAAACTTTGCCACACAAACCCAGTACAATGTTCTTTTACTCTCAGATCGCTACCTGGTACAACAAGATGTAGACTTCTCTCCAATTACTAGTGAAGTAGATTTTTTTTTTGGCATGTGTGATTAGTAGGCTTCCTGTTCATATGACTTAGCCAAGCTTCTATAAACAAGCTTTTAACAGTCTTTCCTCATTACAGAAAGGTGTGATGACAGGCAGCAGACCTTTGAAGGGTTTTCCCCTATCTACCAGCATCCCGTCTTGTCCCATTCATTTTGTGTCTTTTGTGCTTTACTGCGCTGTGACTGTTACAAAAGCCTCCAATGTTTATCATCCAAGTATTACACAAAGAGTGCACTGCTCTTTTTTTTTTAAAATTATTTTTACCTGTAAAATGAGAAAGAAATATAATTCTGTAACTACATTGAACCCAGACATTATTTTTTTGCTTGGTCTTTTGGATCAGTGAGGAAATATTTGCAGCTCATCATTACTTACTGATACCACAACTGGCAATTTCACAAGAAGCAAGATGACTTAGTAAAGATCAGCTACACTCTGTTCTGGTCTCTGCTACAGACATGCTGTGTGTCCTTGGCAAGATAAAGAGATGGATGTGTTTAAAAATAGTTATAAATAGATGTCTACATAGCCATATCAGTAAGTTGACCTTTAAAAGTACCAGTGAATTTCCCAAGCCACTCCAGGAAGAACTGGTGTTAAATTTTTTGATCATCTATCATGATAATTTGGTTTTATGTAACTGAGTAGATAGTTAACAGGTAGGCACTTCTGAAGATAACTGCCCATTTTTAATGTCCATCGAAGTCCTATGAAATCAGCAGTGTAGAGCTATCAGCATTTATATACCTGCAAGCCATTTTATTGATATGCATTGATCAATACTCATTTGCAACTTACTTGTATTTTTCCATGTGGCATGTTAATTAATAAGTCATATAATTTCAAATAATATTATTTTTTGTGGGTTTTTTTTTTCATTTCATCTGCTCATATTTATTGCCAAGGTGTTCTATCCAAAACAAAAGCAATGCTTTACCGGTCAGCCCTGCATCCTTGAATATTTTGGCCTGGAGTTGTATTCTAGTTACTTTTGTAAATACTATCAAGAAGTCCCTTTTACTAGAACTTTCCACACAGTCTCTGTCTCATATGTTATAAAAATTTTTCATCACTTGTATTTTTGCATCCAGATTTCATGCTTTTCTATTTTCAGCAAGTCTAAAGAGAGTTTTCTCAGTTACTTTACCTTTTCTTCTGAGAAAGGTCATATCATGGTTGACCATGGGAAGGCTTTCCATAACATCACTCCGCCAGCTGAACATCTTAAGTAAGACAGGTAGATTATAGTAACAAATGCAGTCTAAGAGATTGTGACCTGGAGTTTTCTCTAGTGAATTTATTTGTAGATTGGACCAGTAGCTTTTTTCTTTTTCCTCTAATAAACATTTGTAGTCAATTCACACAATGAGAAACCTTTGAAACAGACTTTATGGTCAAGTTCTATAGAAATATATGCAGTGATGCACAGGAAAGAGAGACATCTCAGTCATTTAGTTTGCTTCTGTCACACTGACAAACTAACAAGCTGAAATGTATGTCTGTCTGTCATTCTTTTCCATGTGCACAGCTTTGTCAATGTTTTTCCACTTATTGCTTTCAAATAAGGTTACAAAAGATCAATTGCTCAAACTTTTCATCTCATTAAAAAAAGTTTAACTCTAGAAACTGTAAAAATAGGATATTTTATTTTTGAAAAAAATCTCTCTAGTAGCTAATCACTGTC
The DNA here is from genome assembly GCA_017639485.1 of Pluvialis apricaria. Lineage (NCBI taxonomy): Eukaryota > Metazoa > Chordata > Aves > Charadriiformes > Charadriidae > Pluvialis > Pluvialis apricaria. The sequence continues at coordinate 105,589,196 of CM030009.1, forward strand.
TTGATATATGGCTACATGTGGCAGATACTTCTTTTATCTAACATTCTGTTTTGACCCTCAGGTTGGGAGCACAGTCTTTTTCAGGTGCAGAAAAGGTTATCATATTCAGGGATCTACGACCCGTTCTTGTCTTGCTAACTTAACTTGGAGTGGCATACAGTCTGAATGCATTCGTAAGTCTGGTTCCTCATCTAATGAGTTAGAATAGTGTGCAATTTTAAAAGATTTACAAAGGGATGCATGTGGAAATTCATAGTAAATTATATGCTACAAAAAAGTAAACTTTATTTAAAACAGTGTTTTTAAATGTTTGGGGGTTTTTTTGTATTCTAAGACCAAATTTTTTTTTTTTCTATTAATTTGAAGTAAGATTGTTCAGATTTTTTTTCATGAAATTCACAAGAATTCTAACAGTTTTAATCAAAAAGTCTGTCCTCATTAACCCACTGCATTAGCTGTTTTTAGTTTATGTAGGTTTTTTGTGTGTGTTGGATTAACAGAGAACAGAAAGTGGCCTGAAGTATGCATGGGGCTATTTTGTTGGCTATTATTTTGTGAATCATAAACCAGAACTTCGCAAAATTCGTCTTTTGTGGGTTATGCATGGGTATGCAAATGATTAGTGCATTTATAGCTTTGAATGGGTTGAAGAACATCAAATAACTATTGCATTAAAATATACTGATCTAAGGTAAAAGTAATTCACTAGAATGACCTCAGATTCTTATCCTATTTCAAATTATCTCTTGGTTGTTATAAATGAACATCATGGAGCACAGGGAAAGAAGCATACTGAGCAACCGTATCTGTTATAATCAATGTACTATGACAAAGCCTTCCTATGGAACCTTTATTCCAATTGAAATTTATAATGAATTTATTTAACACAATAACCGCTCTGTAATTTTCAATGCTCTTTAAAACATTGAGTGGAAGTGATGCTTGAAGCTGTGACAGTACAATAATTCACAGGCCCAATCTTTGCACCATGTACAATGGCCTGTGCTTCCCTTCATTTTAACTCTCTTCTTTTTGCTATCATGATTTAATTTTGGTGTATTGTTTAAAAATATGTGATGGTATCATTTCCATCTTCCAACAACAATACAACTATACACTCAGAGTGTTACTTTTATAAGTAATAGCTACTTGACATTTCTAAAAGGTGTACAAAGTTTACATAATGAACAGGAATAAATTGGCACGCATTTATTTCAAATTAAATACTCTAATCCTATGGAAACTGTTTACCAACACTTTTTCTAACTCTAAAAAATCCTTTGCAGCTCATGCTTGCAGGCAGCCAGAGACACCAGCACATGTAGATGTGAAAGCAATAGATCTTCCTACTTTAGGGTATACTTTGGTGTATACCTGTCAGCCAGGATTTTTTCTTGCTGGTGGATCAGAACATCGGACATGTAAACCAGATATGAAATGGACAGGAAAATCACCTATATGTAAAAGTAAGTCATTACTCAAGTGATATTGGTTGGATTTAATCTTTACTGATGTTTTTATTTTATATAGTAGAATTAATTTTTCCACTTACTATTTAAAAACACATATGACACAACAGCTTTTACTTTATGAAAGAAACAGTAAAAAATGAAAGTAAGCATAGCATCTAGAACTCATGGAGGATATGTGTGTGTAAATGCACTGGCACACATATATAAGTTTACCCCTAACAACAGCAAACAAGACCTAAACAATATAAAGTACTACTTTTAACTGTGTTTATCTTTATGTCACAGTTTTAAAGAGTATTTAAATGTACTCAATGTTTAATGTATGTTTTTCTATTAGGAACAAAAAAAGTTGTTTCATGTCTTGGCTTTTAGATTCATTCAGGTATGCTTTTTGTCTAAGAAAATCTTCTAAAATAAAAATGAACAATAAAAAAAATAAATACGTCTTTGCACCAGATTCCACTTTTATTTACATCCATGTAAATTTCATATAGTTTTGCTAGGGTAGCTCTAAGCATATTGTTATGAGGCCTAAATTTGGTCTTCACATGTGAAAAAACATGGCTGTAAGTTCCCAATTAAGAAAAAATAAAACAAAGCTATATTTAGAATGTGAATAAAGGAAAAATAGTCAGATGCCATGGGAAAGATGTTTGCAACATGATTTTTAATTCTAACTTGTCAAAGAACACTAAATAGATTTGATGTTTGAACAATATTTGAATTTTCATTAATGTATGGGAAGACGTCTTTCTTTCAACACTGTCAAGACACATGATCTATATATCAAAATTTATCTTCTTATTCTAGTTCCCTAAAGGGTAATTTTTCATGGGTACCATATAAGTAATAATTTGAGAGAAATGATCTTATATGTTTTTTGTTAATTTTCTTTTTTTTCAATTGAAGATAAAATACAGAAAAGGTTTCTATAAGCAAGAATTCTTTTTTTTTATTAGCTAGGTATAATTCTCCTTGAGTGCTCTACTCTTTCTGTGCTTTCTTAGCACTTGATCAGTCTAATCAGTGAATTTTTGCTCGTAAAGAAAAAAACATGCAAGACCAAATATTCCTACAGGACGTTAGCCTTTTTAAAATGGCTAATAATATGAGGCCGGAACTTGATCTGGGGTCAATGGACATAACTCTGCTGAGTGTATGAGAAGTATAGCAAATGGCACTGGTTGTGATCCTTTCCCATGATATCTGATCTTGTCATCTTAATCCAGCTATCTGGCTTTTGCTGGTTTGTGTCATAAATGTATGAATCTTTATTATCACAATTCTTGCTATATTTAATATACCATTATTAATAATTAGATATAGTATTTGTCCCCTCTATAAGGCTCTCTTTTATAGCACTGGGACTGATATAAAATTTTTAAGTCTAAATGTATGAAATACTTGGCTAGCCAGACAGCTTTCCATAGTAAAAATATTGTTTACATAAATTATTTTCTGATAGTTTTGTGTAAGTGTATAGCTTTGAACATGTAAAGTATTCAAGATCAGTTATTTCTGTTTTAAATATGGCTCTATTGGATAAGTGATGATTGCATCCATCAGGCTTTGTTTTAACATTCTATTTAAAAAAAGAAACAAAACAAAAAACAAAAAACAACCAACAAATATGTTCATGAAAATGATAATTTGTCTTTTTACTTGTAGGTAAAGGAGTGAGAGAAGTTAATGAAACAATAACTAAAACTCCAGGTTTGTATACAAGAAGAGTTTTAGATCTAAATAAATTAAATTGACTTACACCCTAGATTGTTATGGATAATAAAACTATTTCCAATATTTAACTTAACTATTTCTTACTCATTTCAAAGGACTATAAATGTTGAGGTCTTTCATAATAACCAGTGCCATGTAAAACCTATTCTGTGAAATTCTTTCCCAAACAACATTTTTTTCATTTCTACAGTAACAATTTTGTGCATTGCACAAAAAAACCTGTCAAGCCAAAAAGATAAAACATATATACACAAACCCCAGATTTGAAGTAGTTTTATATCAGAGAGATTGCTATAATGGAGAGCCTTATTATGAGCGTAGACTATAATTGCAAGGATTGGGTTCAAAGTTCTGCTCTTTACATTGCAAGGGTTGTAAGAAACCACAAAAAAAGACCCCCAAAAATGGTTTTGGAAATTTTGATAGCCTTCAGTTCATGGAAACTCTCAAGCTACCCTAAGATAGGGTTTCCCAAACTGTGTGGACCACCAGCAGCAGGCAAACATTACTGCTGTTTTTCTATGCCTCCTCATGGACATGGGTGCAATTAACCCTTTCCTCCTGCCAATGACAAAATGGACAAATACACGTGAGAAATCCTTGATGTAGGTCTTCTCAGGTTTAATCATTTTCAGAAAATAAAAGGCCTATTTTTTTTTTTTTTTTTTACTGACTTATTTAACAATGAGCAGAGTTTTCACCAAATAAATGAGCTTGCAACTCTATATTCTGAATTTTAGCAAGCTGCAGGGAAAATAAGATTAATGGTACACAGTCATGGAAGTTCATAGAAGTACTCTGTAGAGTAGATGGGATAAAAAGGTATTTCTGCCAATAATTAACCTTCCTGGTGAGTTTATTAGTGAGAGTGTCAGGTGAAACCATAAATGAGTTCTTCTCAAATGCATTACTTCTACAGACTCACAATAAACCAGGATATAATGTGCATTCATTATAATTAATATACAGTCTTCATTTATTAGAGGATTCACCTCACCGAACACCTAAGGTATACATTAATCTGCTACCACACAGGTTTTGAAGTTTCAATGCCAAATTAAAATATAGACCAAGTCTCCACATATAATCACTATGCAGAGCATCAGTATCAATTCACACCACATTGTGTCCCTTATAACTAGTTTTTTATAAGGACGTACTATTTGGAAGGCATTTATTTGAAAAAATGAAATATTATGATTGAAAATGCCAATAATGATAAGCCAAGAACCGAAACTGTGTAACAAATGACAGTAACTAACAAAGAAAAGTTTTAAGCTGTTTTTAAAAAACAAGTCTCAACTATTACTATGTCTTTTAAAATTGTGAATTCTCTTTAGTATTAAACACTATGTAACTTGGAGCATTTTCTTTACCTTGTTATCTTGGCTTTTGGTAGAATTCCATTTGCTGCTATCTATATTTTAAATGGGATGAAGCTAATTTTGCTAAACTAGAGTTTTTATAACAGAATAGATTCATGTTCAGATTTCCCACCATTGTATATCTGGATACAAATTAAGTTTATTATTCTTTATTAAATTGCTATTTTTTTGCCACAGTTAATGTTTTCATAAGCAATAGTAACTATCAGTTTTACAGTGTAATTGAGTATAAGTTGCAACTAAAGAATTCTTACAATACGCATGTGAAGTTTAAGAAATACAATACTCTGATTCCCATGGTTCTCACTGCTTTGTATATCCTTTGCAAAAAATAGTTCAGAAGCTGTTTTAATGAGTAGCCACGGACTTCCCCACTTATCACATTCTGAGGAGAATCTGTAGTTGGTGCAGCATTAGTGTAATAATACCCAGTTCATTTTTCTCATTCTGCATTTGCTCACGGTGGGTGGGAAAGGCAAGGACATTGCAAGGGCTCAGCAGAGTCACTCCAATTCCTCAGCAGCATCCATGGGACTGCATCACTCGCTTTTTAACCTTTTACTAAAACATGACTGGGGAAGCAGAAATATATTTCGCTGTTTTCTTCCACTACTGGTTCTGTCCATCTGCAGCAAGTGCAAATACTCTAAACACTGAGTCAATGGTACTATTTCACAAGGATTAACAGCTATTATTGACACTTAGAGTGGTTAGAGAAACTCGATACTGAAGATGTTCAATGTGACAAAAAAAGTATGATGTCTACTCCTTTATAAAAGTCTTACATAGTACCTATCAGGTTCGTACCAGTAATACTAGATGATCACCTTCATGAGAGTAACTTTAGACACACAATTTTAAATAAAAGCAAAGACAAATAAAAATGTTAACTTATTTTTAAAATGTCAGGTTTCAAATTTACTGTATGTCACTGTTGTAGCAATGCAATGAGGAATATATAGGAAAAAGAGTCTGAAAGACCCTTTACAGAATTCATATATTTGCAGAAAATATATGAATTCTAAGGACTGTGCTTTTTAATGCTTCATGTTTTTAGTATTAAGTTGAAGTTACCATGTGTAAAGCCCCAGTCCTGCATTGAGTTTTGCTTTGGAAAGGGAGCACTTAAGATTCTCTGAAGCTGTTGTACTCAAAGCCATATAGTGGGTCTCCACTCACTTGGAATCCATTAGTAGTACAGACAACATACTAATGATGTTTTCAAATCATGCCACACTGAGCTTGAACATTTACTTGTGGCTATTGCACAATTTGAAGGCAAAAGGCACTGAAGAAGTTATTATCCTTCCTCTTTATGAAATGCGTACTAGGAAATATGATAGTATGATTAAGAGAAAGTTAACAGCTAATCAGTCATTGGATTTTCAGATGTACTGCCTGTCAGTATTTTTTGTTGGAAATATATGGCATTATTGACCTGGGTTTCTTTTTGATTCATTTTTGCAATCAGTGATTAGATGGAGGACGAAATATCCATGGAATTTATTCAAAATAGATACACAGGATACCTACGCTGATAAATTTCCTTCAATATTGGCAGCTGCCTTTACAAGTGCTCAGAATTTGATAAAATACAAAAAAACCAATAGTTTATTTTAAGAGTTCAGTTAAAAGATTATGAAACACTCTTCTAATATCAGTCTTTAGCTATTTAGCAAGTATCATTTGTAGTGGTCATGGATAGCAAGGGTGAATTTTAATAGTTGCTAGGGCTGTCATTTTGTCAAGATACATGATTGGTTCAACAGCTCTTTTTATGAGGTTTTATTTTGATTCTTAAAGCTTTACTTGTCAAATTGTAATGCTAAAAAAAGCTTAGAACTAAGTGGAAAAATGTCTATTTTCACTTGTCAGAAGTTGCCAGGAAACACTGGGTGCTGCCTGGCCAGGAGGAGGGTTCATAATCTTTGGCCAGCTTAACTGTTTAACTTAACTGTCATGTCTGAAGGAAGTCTTCCCCAGAGTTTAAAGCAGCAAAGTATATGGGAGAAATACAGCAATGTGTAGGGGAGAACTGAATGTTCAACATATAGCACCCTGTAAATGTATCTGACATAAAATGAACATCTCTTCTCCTAAGAATTTTTTCCCTTCTGTGTTTCCTTTTTAATTAATGTGGTATTGCATATACTGTTGAGTAAGAGAGACTTTTTCTACTCTGTTGGTGATTTCGCCAAATATTTTAAATAAAATATTTAATGACCTGTAAATCACTTATTTTTTCTGTAGAGAAGAAAAATACCAATAACATCAAATAAATAACCCAAATACATATACTTCTTCCTATAATTCATACTTCATTTTATAGGTTTTTTAGTTCAGATTATTTAAACTGCAGTTTCTGAGAAACAGGACTGTATTTTAAACCAAAAAAGTTCCCTGCTCTGGCAACTTCACTGTTCACAGGTGCAGTAATATTGTATGGAGAAAAGATGTGGAGCCTAAAAATGACTGATAAAAAACTTGTGCTAAACTGTATCTGGAAATCAGTGAATTCAGTTGAATATTCAGTTGATATTCAGTTGAAAATCACACGCAGTGCTGCTTTAATAGACTCATGAAACAAAAGGTATGGCCTAAGACAGTGTCTCCTTCCAGGAATCCCTGACTTCAGAATATTATTCCCCTTTTTTCATCATACCTTAAAGCTACAAGGCTTTAGGAGAAGTGTCCATTATTTTTCATAGTCTTGGGGACATTCACTGAAGCACATAAGCTATGAAGTGTGAGGTTATTTAAGAACTTATATTGTAATGGACAGGTGTGGTATATTACAGGCAATTGTGTGGAAAGGTCGTTAGATATATTGTCTTTACTGTTGCAAAACTTTTACTATAATACGTCTTTAGAACAGTAGATTGATGCTGTGACAGAAAAAATGAAGAGCATAAGTATAGTTAGAAAGATTGCTACTTCATTGTTGTTTACTCCTTTCTTTGTTTCTTTTTTGCCTACTTCTATTTAGTTCCCTCAGACGTGTTCTTTATAAATTCACTCTGGAAAGGTTTTTATGAATATTTAGGAAAAAGACAACCTGCTACTCTGACTGTTGATTGGTTCAATACTACAAGCAGCAAAGTGAATGCCACATTCATAGAGGCATCCAACATACAACTCAAACTATCAGGTAGGTTCAGAATTTGGTGTTAAAAAAGCTGTTGTAATTTTTTCATTTGTTCAGTTTTGTTGTATTTTCTACTGAACACTAAATGAAAAAAGAACTTTAGGTTTTCACTAAGAACATTTTTCTGCTTATTTTGCAAAAGGAAAGGTCCTAATGTAATGGTCTGCACAGATTTCAGTCAATTTGTATGCAGTCACCCATCTATTTTTCCCCTTACGTTTCAAATAAATATTGAGGTAGGGTTTTTTAATCTTGGACTGTTGGACAGTATTGATGTGTTGAACTCACAGGTAATATTGAAGTGACAGACTAAGTGTATATAGGCATTTTAAGGACAGTACCATTGAAAAACTCCATTATTCAATAGGGATTAATATCTGCTTTAAAACAATATGGTCTTGGCATAGCATAAAATAGCCACAGATAATTAAATAATTTAGTAAATTACGCATACCCTTTAATCAACATCATGCATTCCTTTCTGAAAATCTAACTGTGCAGTTCTGATTTAGCCTCTGATCACATTTATATTTGAAAAAAGCATTATCAGCTATCAGTACCTTTTAAGGTCAAGAGTTCAGAGAGAATTTCAGTACAACAAATTTTCTTTTACTGCAGTATCGATATTTAGTATAGCAATATACTGTTGTGATGAGTAAAATACAAATTTTTTTCCAGTTCAAGGAAATTCCAGGCAAGGAATTCTATCCGTATTCAGAATTATTGAAATACTGTATGAAAAGACAAATATTCTTTCCTATTTATATACAAAATTAAACACTACAAAACCATCTTTTCATCCTGTTATCAAATACGAGGGGAAAAGATCAGTAAAATAAGATCCTGTTATTACAGAATTTTAAATCTTGTTTTTTCAAGGTTATAAAATTATGTTATTATGGAATGTTTTCTACAAAATATTTTCGTTCCAAAGTGATACATTTAGCCTTGAAAGAGTATTTGAACAAACTGGTTGAAAAACTGTTTAAAAGGCATTTGTTACCTCCTGTGTATTAATAGGTGTTTACAAGAAAGAAGAAGCCCATTTGCTCTTGAAAGTTTTTCAGATTAAAGGACCTAGTGACATTTTTGTAAGCAAGTTTGAAAATGACAACTGGGCACTTGATGGTTATGTAAGTAATCAGACTGCTATGGATAAAGCTTGCTGAGCTTAAACTTTGAAGTAATTTGTGATTGCCTATGTAATTCTATCCAACTTTTTATATTACAAATATGGAATACAGCACTCTAGATGTCAGCGTAGGGATCCCATTATTTTTCTTTTCAAAAATATGTATGCAAACTTGTATCTACCACACTCCTATTAGAATTTTTAGTTTACTAAGGGGAAGGTGAAGTGAATCAGCATATTTTGCCATGGGTTTGCCTTGTTTTCTTAGATAAGAGCGGGAATTTTACCCTTAGAAACATTGTCCTTTTTTTGGTTTGGTAAATAGTTCACTGAAATAAAATTACATTTAATCTTGAAGAAAAAGGGAGTTATTTTACTCTTTGTAGTTCTCCTTTGTTCCTCATGATACTTTCTATGAAAAATAATTTAAAATCTGAGAATTCAGTGTACTTCTATATCCGTATACTAATTCAATTATGTGTATGGCAGTTGAAGAATTTTAAACCCATGAATATACAGCAGATATTTTAAAGTCATTCCAGGTGTTATTTTGAAACTTTGTTTAATGCTGTTGCAAACTTATAATGGTAAATATCGTATAAGCATAGAGAATTCACTAATATTTTAAAGGATAACAGTGAAAATTTGGGCTCCATATATCTACTCTAAGTCAGAAAAACAAATGGCTAAACATTCTTTTTTTTTTTTCATAATTTTTTTTTTCTATTTCAAAATATTCTAGGTATCATCAGGGCTTGAAAGAGGTGTTTTTACCTATCAAGGTGATATACATGGAAAAGACTTTGGAAAATTTATGCTCCAAAGACAAGGTAAATCCATTCATAGAGCTTTAATGTGTATAATCTTTTTGGGTCTTGCAAGAGTGAATTCAACAAATGACTCAGCTATCTAGATGAAGCAGGCATGTTTGGTTTATGCCATTGATATTTTAAAAAATACAGTGAAATACACATATTTAAAAGATACATTTCAAATCCCAATTTAACTCTGCTTAATATGTTACTATGTCATGTTTTCTAGTATAGCAACCTAATAAGATGACTACAGGATGCTCGTCAAGAGAATGGCATTGTGACTGCTTGCTTTTATGTGAAGTTCTTTTTGAAAGTAACAGGGGTTTCATGCAATGCAAGGATATTTTCTGCTCAAATGTATAAATTGCAGTCAGAATTATATAGGAAGTTAAAAGGACAGAATCAACACTGAGTTTAATAGTGTCCTTTGGAGACTGCTTGTTGCTGGTGGATGTTTAATGTATATGTATTGCGATAAAATTCTACTTCATTTTCAAAAATATGAAATGAGTGACTGAGGTATCTATTACAGCCATGAACTTAAGTGGTCCAGCAGCTGGTGAAAAACTAGTTATTTTATTCATAAAATAATTTTGTCATAAAACATAATAAAACATTTACTTATTAAGTATTTATTCATAAAATAGTTTTGGCAAATACCAAGTGTAGACATCTGCATTTCCTGATCCTGGAACTACGACAGAGTGGTCGAAGCACAGTATGTATACAGCAAAGTACTGGGCTAGGAGGAGGAGAGACCCTAGCCAATATATCTGCACCAGGCTGTATTTGCATTTTATAAATTGCCTTGGTTCCTTCATTGATGCTGTACCCAATGTCCTTTAAAGTTCTGCCAAATCTCCCTTGTATTTCTTTGCTCTATTAACTGCTGTAATAGCAGTTATCCTATGGATTTTCTTGCCTTGGCCAGCACTCAGATAGCTATACATGTTTAGTCACAGGGGGCGCAAACATTACTCTTCAGAGTCTCAGACTAAGAACTGTCAATTACTGAAGCCAAATACAATTTCAGTCTTCAGAGTAAACTGTTGTGTGGGACAGATTATTTGTCTGCCTGTACTTTCATGTAATACTTATCACTGTAATATGTAAGATGCTCTTTCTTTCTGATTTTAACAAGCACACTGTAAAAGTAGAGCATCAAGATTTGTTGAAACATCTGCCTTGTTTAGTAGCCTTTGATATCTCAAAACAGTGAGAATATGGTTTGTTGGTTTTGGTTTTGGGCGGGTGTGTGTGTGTGTGTGTGTGTGTTTTGGTGTTTGTTTTTTTTCTTAAGCCAGACCAAAAAGGATATCCATGGTTTGCCAGCTACCCAATAAAAGTTTGGATCCATGTGTTTTAGCAGTGAAATGAATAACTCATGGGGGTGAATGAAGAACAAGCAGAATGACAATTCAACAGTTACATCATTCTCCAGTGGATGTATTCTACAGTAGGGGAAAACATTGTCCGTATCACCATTTAGAGCTGCAATATGAGAGCTCAGTTTGTATATTCCCAAGGCTAGTAAGGAGCACAAGTGACCAAGTTACACATGCGTTCTTCGGCTGAGGGCCTCTCGACTTCAGCTTTCAGCAGAGAGCTTGCTGCAAATGCAGATACTGTCTCTTTTAGAAGATTTCATTATGTGATTGCTAAATAGGCACTGATTATCTATAGGTTGCTTATTCTCTATTGAAGAACGTAAAGCTAAAAGGAAACAGCACATTTCCAGCCAACACAGGTCATAATAATTGTCCTCTCATTGCAAGGATACCCTCTCATATGCAAAGATAACTTGCTTTGTTCTTTAAATCTGTTCTGTTAATGAATCTTCTGCTGAAGTAATGATCTTATATGTCCTCCAGCTGAAGACTTAACATATTTCTGTTTCTTCAGGAAGTTAAATTATTTGCTGCCTTTACACTAAGCCAGAAGTATGCATAAACTATGTATGCGCTGGCGCATATGTAATGTAATATGAAATTCTTCACCTGCGAGCATACTTCAAAAACAGCATTTACTGAGAAATACTTGGTTAAGTGTGAAAGACCAACCTATTTGATGAAGAATACCCTATCACACAGTAATAGAGAAAGACCAGGCTCAGTGGTTAATCCCAGTCTTGGTACTTAATGACAAGAAAACAGAAAGAGCTTTCGTTTCTAAGTACTAGTTATCCTCTTTCAGAAGAAATCTGTTTTCTTTTAGCCTTATAGAATCACCCAGAGGGCAAGATCTCTGTTATCAGTCTGCCAAAAGAATTAGAATTCTATCTGAGCCTGCTTAAGGGGCCCAAGTTGTGACACCAAATTATTTAACCTATTTTGCCAAGTAATCATTCATTGCTGGGGGCTTTTTACTTGTTTTGTTATATTTTAATAATTTGGTCTCTAAAGGCTGCAAGTCTGTGCCTAGGTTCAGTTTCTGTAATTTCTGAGTGCCTGTGCCTCACCACTACAGTTCTACAAGATGTTTATTCTAAAATCTTGGCCTTGTTCATTCCAACCTGGACTGTTCTTTTAAATTGTATGAAAAGGCGGCTTTGTAAGAAGAGAAACTTACTTCACCAAATTATTATTTTCCTATATTTATTTCCACTGGGAAAATACAATGACCCACTTCTCTCCTTTTTTTCAATTCAAAGTACTTTTTTAGCTTGTCTAGATTGAGATAACAAATATTGACAAGAAATATGAAATATGAATAATTAATTTGTCTGTGATATATTAGATCAATGGTGGTTAAATATATATTCGTTTCTTGAAATTGATCAACTCTTAACAATGTTGAACATCATGATACGTGTGAATTTTAAATTTCACTCTATAAAGGTATCATCCTTCCTCTCCAGATCATTTCGCACAACTTTTATTGTTCACGAAGAAACTCTACATCAAAACAGGATACTCACAGCTACAGTGTACAAAACAGTTGTGCATTAGCTAATGCACAAATAGATAGCTAGGACTAATGAGCTATGAGACTACATGTTAATATACTCTCACACCCAATGAGTTGCACAAAGAGTCTTTGCTATCCAGCAGTTATGAGTCAGGTCCAATATCTGTTGCTCCTTGGAAGCTGCTGATGCTTTCTGTGTCAGTATTTTTTCTCTTAAATTCTGCTAACCATCCTTGTCTTGGAAATTACTCTTCTACATGTAACTCTACTTTTCTTATCTTGCATGGCTTTCGCTGTCACATTTTCTCCCACTTCAACAGCAGTTTTCTTAGTAAAATTGAGCCACGCTGTACTGATGCCAGACAGTTGAAACCCTGGGCTAGCAGTTACAGGGGAAATGCATTTGAAAGCTACAATGATAAGGAAATCAAGCAAGGGAAGGAGACCTGCATGGCTGAGCAGGGAGCTTCTGAAAAAGCTCAGGTAGAAGAAGGGAGTTTACAGGACGTGGAAAACGGGGCTGACGACTTGGGACAAGTGTAAGAATGCTGTCAGGGTATGCAGGGATGAAACGAGGAAAGCCAAGGCAGCCTTGGAATAGAACCTGGCAAGGGATGTCAAGGCCAATAGGAAGGGTTTCTTTAAGTATATAGGAGGCAAAAGGAAAACCAGGGAAAATGTGGGCCCGCTCTTGAATGAGACGGGTGCTGTGGTGACAGATGAAACAGAGGAGGCGGAGTTGCTGAATGCCTTCTTTGCTTCTGTGTTCACTGCTCGAGCCAGCTCTTGGAATTCCCAGACTTTGCAAGTAACAGAGAAAGTCTGGAGGAAGCATGACTTTCCCCTGGTCAAAGAAGAAGAAGTTAGGGATCAGTTAAGCAAATTGGATATTCACAAGTCCATGGGGCCTGATGGGATGCACCCGTGAGTGCTGAGGTACCTAGCTGAAGTCATTGCTGGGCCACTCTCCATCATATTTGAAAGGTCCTGGAGAACAGGTGAGGTGCCTGAGGACTGGAGGAAAGCCAACGTCACTCCAGTCTTCAAAAAGGGCAAGAAGGATGACCCTACAAGCCAGTCAGCCTCACCTCCATCCCTGGAAAGATGATGGAACAGCTCGTTCTGGCCATCATCTCCAAGCATCTGGAGGAAAAGAAGGTTATCAGAAGTAGCCAACATGGATTCACCAAGGGGAAGTCATATCTGACTAATGTGATAGCCTTCTACGATGGCGTGACTGGATGGGTGGATGAGGGGAGGGCAGTGGATGTTGTCTACCTTGACTTCAGCAAGGCTTTCGACACTGTCTCCCACATCATCCTCACAGGCAAGCTTAGGAAGTGTGGGTTAGATGAATGGACAGTGGGGTGGATTGAACAGTGGCTAACAGATAGAGCTCAGAGGGTTGTGGTTAGTGGTGCAGAGTCTAGTTGGAGGCCAGTAACTAGTGGTGTCCCTCAGGGGTCAGTACTGGGTCCAGTCCTGTTCAATATATTCATCAATGACCTGGATGAAGGGATAGAGTGTACCATCAGCAAGTTTGCTGATGACACAAAACTGGGAGGGGTGGCTGACACGCCGGAAGGCTGTGCGGCCATACAGCGTGACCTGGACAGGCTGGAGAGTTGGGCAGAGAAAAACCTGATGAAATTCAGCAAGGGCAAGTGTAGGGTACTGCATCTGGGGAGGAATAACCCCACGCATCAGTACAGGTTGGGGGCTGACCTCCTGGAGAGCAGCTCTGTGGAAAGGGACCTGGGAGTCCTGGTGGACAACAGGATGACCATGAGCCAGCAATGTGCCCTGGTGGCCAAGAAGGCCAATGGCATCCTGGGGTGTATCAAGAAGAGTGTGGCCAGCAGGTCGAGGGAGGTCATCCTCCTCCTCTACTCTGCCCTGGTGAGACTGCATCTGGAGTACTGTGTCCAGTTCTGGGCTCCCCGGTTCAAGAAGGACAGGGAACTGCTGGAGAAAGACCAGCAGAGGGCTACAAAGATGATTAGGGGATTGGAGTATCTTTCTTATGAGGAAAGGCTCAGGGACTTGGGGCTTTTTAATCTAGAAAAAAGAAGACTCGGGGGATCTTATCAATACTTATAAATACTTAAAGGGAGGGTGCCAGGTAGATGAGAAGAGTCTTTTTTCAGTGGTGCCCAGTGATAGGACAAGAGGTAGCGGGCACAAACTTGAACATAAGAAGTTCCATCTTAACACGAAGAGGAACTTCTTTACTTTGAGGGTGGCAGAACACTGGAACAGGCTGCCCAGAGAGGTTGGGGAATCTCCCACACTGGAGATATTCAAAACCCTCCTGGACGCTGTCCTGTGCAACTGCTGTAGGTCACCCTGCTGTGGAAGGTGTTTGGACTAGATGATCTCCAGAGGTCCCTTCCAACCCTGGCTATTCTTTGATTCTGTGATTCTGTGAAGGAAATGCTCTTAATTAATATTTTCTTTCAAAAAGTATTATTTTCTAGTATGTATAAAGGGCAAAACTCTGTAACCGCCTAAAAAGTAGAAGTACACAGCTTGCACAATGATGATTTCACTTTGTATTATCAGAATTTGAACTTCACCTGACTGCTACTGGTTTTCGGAGGCTAAATAAAACCCTTTTATTTAAAAAAAACACATTTATAATGTTACTGAATATCCCTCTATTAAATAACGTGTTTCCCAGTGCCAAAGTATGGCTTTTTTAATGAAAAGAACACCAAACTATTTTTTGCAGTCTTTTTTTTTTTTTTTTTTCCTATTAGTATGCAGTGATTTCCAGTTTTCTGGTTGTAGCTGTGGTAGCAATCAATACCTTAATTAGAGCAGTACAACAGGCTTTCCCATTTCTTGTCATAATACCACTGTCAGAAGAAATACAAAGTTCACATCAGGATATGTTTAATCAGAAACAACTCTGAAAATGATTTTAATAAGCAGACCCAACTGTGCTGAAGTTAAATTGAGTCTCATGCATGAATAAAATTCAAATTGTACAGATTTGCAGCAAAGTTTCTCTTCCGCAATGAGAAGCACACCCAATGCACTGTCCAAACCTGGCCAACACTTCTGCAATGAAAATTAAAGGTTTTAAACTTCAGTTAAAAATTTCAGGCTTGGTTACCCTAAATGTAATACTTTAAAAACTGTAGAGATATAAAATATTCAATTACCTCCAATAAGAGTTCTGAGTACTAAATATTGAATGTGGGTCATTTATCAGAGATAACTTACAAATAAATTATCTAAATGTAAGTTTGTACCTAGTTTTAAATGTTCAGTTACACAAGAAAATTGTATTTAAATTTTAAAAACATTCCATACCAAAATTTCAGACCAAGAATTGCTTATTATGAATTTCAAACTATTGTTTCCTTTTAGCTGAATTCTGATCAGATATGTTACAATTTTTCTGCTCCTTATACATTAAAATATATCTATCATATATGCAATGATAATACCTTTGAGATATAAACGAAGAGTTCTTTGATCATACATATTTCTGCTTGTTTTGATACTTGGTTAGGATTTCAAATAAGAGTTAGAATATTAATTCCAGGGTTTTGCTGATATAAGCTGACTACAATGAATTTGATCATTACCATATTTTTTTATTAATTACTCGAAATAATTGGAAAAACAGCTGGGGATTGTGATAGTAAAGGATGAAGACAGTGATAGCTGCATGCAGTTTTTTAAACTTTTATCACTTCTTCTAACTAATAAAAAATTCAAAAGGATCATTTAAATTAACATTTCTTAAACTTTTCTTAAGTGTGGTAACTACTTGATTCTGTCTTTAATGTAGACTGTCTGAAGAGCATCCAGTACATGTGCAATCCAATACAAATATATGAAATTATGTCAACAAGCCTTCCACACATTGAGTGTTTGGACAAATACTGGATTACTAAAGTCCAAAACTTTTTATAATACACTAGGTGTACTGTAAAACAGTTCAATGTTAATTAAGATACTCCACAGTAGTGTGATAAATCTCATAACATGATCCCAACTACCACAGTAGTAGGTTTATTAATTTGAAAAGGTTATCCTTCACCAGTTCTTCAGGAAAATATACAGGAGTCTGAAATGTGACAGAAGATTAAGGCATTGAAAAACGTTGAAGTACAGTATTTTGTCATGTTTAGTGATCAAATCTGGCCATTCTGAAATTCCTAGGGGGGCTGTCTTCATTTTAAAGAGAACTTAATTGCTTCCTAGAATTTGATACATTCTGTAAAATGAATTGCACAAAATGTATTACAATATTAGGAATTGAAACGTGTACGTTTTAAAAATATCTAACAGAACAAAAACTTACCTCGTTCCTCTTTGACATTGAGCTTGAACTGCAAGAAATCATAGGAGAATTGTTTCTGTCTCAGTTTTGCAACTCATTTAGATATTTTAGTAGACTGCTGAAAGGAGTGCAATAAACGCATCTCTGCTATATAATTTGTCTGTGCCAGAGTCCTAAAAAGACTGGTTGTAGCTGTTGCCATCAATGAGGGAGTCATGGTGTTCAAGACAGTGTGTACTAGTGGGCTGGAACATTTCTTAGTGGTAAACACCAGTGTCTCCTATTCTTCTTTACTAGGATCAGCAAAAATATCCCAGAACAGCAAGCCCAGATATCTCTCGCAGCCCCATCCTCACTGTACTTTCCCTCTGTCCTGGTCTCTCCTCCTTGGATAGGATCTATATTGCTCTCTGAAGAGCTGTGAGTTAAAACTGGCAACACGGAGTTGGGTCTTAATATATATATTTTTTTTTTCCTAAAAAATTTTCTGTATTTTTCACTATAAAATTATTTTTCATCCTTCACAGTTACAATTGTCAAGTTGGCCACCTATTTAAGCAATTTAACAATGCCTGTCTTTTTACTGATGGAAAAATGGGTTCTGCAAAATGTCTTACAGTCCAGGTTATCTGCTTGTCCACCTCAGTTTTATCCC
Source organism: Pluvialis apricaria (assembly GCA_017639485.1). NCBI lineage: Eukaryota > Metazoa > Chordata > Aves > Charadriiformes > Charadriidae > Pluvialis > Pluvialis apricaria. Next base: position 105,606,741 of record CM030009.1, read on the forward strand.
AGTGCAAATGTAGCTGCTGCAGGCTCTAAAACATGCTCGTGTTTCACCCTTAAAAGCAGGTTGTAAAGCAGGTGCACAGACTTGGGTGCTGAGCAGAACCATTGTGGTTTATTGCAATTAACTCAGTTATCTCTTCCTTTTTCATGTCTGATGTGGTCTCACATTGCTTGTTGTTTCTCAGCTGAATATTAAGGCTACAAGCATACAATACTTTTTGCAGTACTAACTATTTTTTTTGTAGAAGGTAAATGGCTTAAGTTTATTAAATTAGTGACTCATGAGACATGTAGTTCACAATTATTTTACTTGCTGAATACTGTTTTCAAATCATTTTGATACTTAATGATACATTATTAAGTGGTATTAACAAGATTTATACTATGATGCGGCATGCTATTTTTTTTTTCATGTTTTTAAATAGAATTATTTTATCAAGACACCATTTTCTTTCATTCTTTAATAAAAAGAGAACTGTGAGATAGAAAACCTGTGAATCTTATTTCTGCCCTTTTTGTTTCATTCCAGGTCCTTTAAGTGCAGACACAGACCTTTCAAATCACTATTACGGTACAAACAGCAGTTCTGTTGCAGCTGCCATCCTGGTACCATTCTTTGCTCTAATATTATCAGGGTTCGCATTTTACCTCTACAAACACAGGTATTGTAAATGTTATTTATTCAGTAACTTAATAAGCCCTTTGTTTTAATTTTGATAGGTAAGTGTAACTAGAGAGCACAATACTAAAGCTTTCAAGAATATCTTTTCTCTAGAAAGAGAAATATTTCTAAGTATTCCCGTGAAGGGATTCAGTGCAGGGCAGTTCTTAATGCTGAACAATTAGAAAAATGAGTCACTGAGTTAAGGAGCAAAGATCTATCAACCTTCTTGGTTCATTAGGCTGAATCAGATTGAAATCTCAGGTCACATGTTTTATTCTTTCATTTTAATGCTTTATTAAGTTAAATATATGCTGCTTCTTTCAAAATGCTTATGGGTATTAATTATACAAGCTGAAAAATCCATAAATCCCATGAGGGAACAGCCCATAATGAGACTACTTACAGTATGTGCTGAATAAGGTAGTGGATAGCTCAGCTCATATGAAACTTTCATATGTCATTAGATAATAGAATAAATCCAACCATCTTGTCTGAAGTTTGGTTTAAAAGCTGATATCTCTGTACCTATTGAATGTTTGTTCATTCTGAGTGCTATTTGGCTAGAGCTTTCTGGAACAATTCTTATTCTTTTGCATTGAGGTACAATACTCTCTGACCTCCTTGTGTTATTTGCAGTTTGCAAAATGGTGTTCAACAGAAATGCTGATTTTTAATAACATCCTCTTAAAACTTTTGTTCTATAATCATGATACTAAGGGTATTTCATATTTATAAGAAATCACATAGACAAACTGAAGTCCGCCATTGCCCTGTGATGGACTGGACTGTCTACTTATCTCAGCATTAAATGATATAGGAAAAAGAAATTGCAGTGGGGCTTGAACTTGTGAACTCCTGTTAAAATGATACATGTCCTGAAAAGTAATATAACCTTTTGTTGAAAAAACTGCTCAGGAAGATCTGTGAACTCTGTCTCAGAACATGTTATTGCAAGATGCCTTTCTGATGCTTACAGATCTGCATTCTCAGATAGCTCCTGTTCTGCAATGGGGGGAGCCTACACAGCAGCATGAAAGCAGAGGCATTCGGATCAGTTGAATAGATGGAATGTAAAGGGAACGTTGTTGTTACTTTGCTCTTAGAAAGAGGAAGCAAACGCTAGGAAAAATTTCATAAAACTGTGACATAGGGGTACATTTTGTGGTTTATTCTATGAAGTTTGTTATGTCCTACATCAGCAGTGGAGATTCTGTTTTCTATTTAGCAAAAGTATATTTGTATTTAAAAGAGATAGAACTTAGGCTTCAGATAAGCAGCTGTAATCCCAATGTTTATGGTAGTGCTGGTGCAGCATTGAAGTTCTGCCTACCTTAATCTAATTTAAATGCATTAGATACTTGAAAAAGGAAATGTTACTCATAACAATCTTTCAAAGAATATTCTTCCTTCTTATATTTTCAAACAATTTCTTCCATTAAACCACAGATTTTAGAAGGGTTATTAGTGTCATATTGTCATCAGAAAATTAATAAGCTGATTACTGATGTAAAGTAAGTGTAGGTCAACTTTATTCTCTTTACAACAAAGGATGTTCCAAAGGAAAGAGCACAGAATATGTGACTTTTGAAGGCTCTGTCTTGAAATTGCCTTAACGACCAGAATAACAACTTGAAATTTTCACAATGATGCAACAGTAGTTATACCACTAGAGTCTCTCTATATCAGAGAATTTGAAGGTCTTCTTAGGGGACGATTTTACGGGTGTTTCTGCTGTGGCTATGTCAGATTAATATCATCTAATTAGAAGCAGGGTTGTTAAACCTTTTTTACACAGTTTCTGCAACTTTTATCTGACAGACAGGGATTGCTTCAGGAATGAAGACAGCATTTCACTCTTTCTGAACAAAATTAAAATATGTTTAATTACTTACACTTAGGAAAGCTCCTACTTAAGATTTCCAAGCATGTTTTTTTACTTCTAAAATGAAAATACACAGAAAAAGACATATTTATGAGTGACAGAATTATTTGTAGATAGTCAATTTCCATTACTGACATCTTTCCAGTGATAGTTTTCCCTATCTGCTATCCAAAATAGTACCATTTTCTAAAAAAGATTTTTATTTTCAAGAACCCTTTTCTGAAGTTTTATCATGAGATTCTTTTCTAATTGTTTTATATTTATTAAGTACCAAGCACCTACATTTTGCACTCCTTCGTTAACTTTCTTGCCCTATTTCAATTACATGTATAAAATTATATCATAAACCTCATTTATATATTTGTTTAGATACTTTTAGGTGCTAAGAGATTTAAGGTGAAAGCAGTAAAATATAATGTAATAGGATATCATTTTGCTGGGTAGATCAGAAAGTCTGCACAATCCTGTTTTATTTTTCATTTAGTTATTGGCTTAATATGTTCTAGCAGAACTTTGCATAAAAATGTGAACATCCTTGAAGTTTGATATGTTCTTTCTGGTGGTAAAACGCAACCCAAAATAGAAGAGTGTTTACTGAAAGATAATTCTTTGTATCCTTTGATATTCAAATGTCACAATTTATGTGAATATTAGTTAGGATTTGATCAATCTGATTACATATGTTTGGACATATAAAATCTCTGTCAAGGTATTTAGTAATGTTTGTTGCTGGAAGTATTTATGGAGGTAAGCAGGCATGCTGTGGCAGATCTGTCTGGAATAACTGAAAGTACTGACCCTGATCTGAAGGTTACTACCACTGGCAGTGCAACATATTCTGGACATTTGCTATGTTAGTGCAAGAGTTGCCTGATTGAAGCTATGCTGGCTGACTTTGCACTGACTTAAATTCAGTAGTACCCAGGAGACCTGTTACAGCACTTCACTGGTGCAACACTAACTTCCTGCTCTGGAATGGTAACAAACAGCTGATAACAGCAAATGACTAAATCGTTCCCTCTACCTCTGCTTGAAAACATCTAAGTCTATGAAGTCTATGGGTGTTTATCTCATCTAAAACCCAAGATGCTATTGAAAGGATATATTAGGAACCACTCACTCTCATCTTTCTATGTACACCTAGTCATTGATTCCATTCAAGCCTTTTAAATTGACAATTTGTATTACCTTCATCAGAATGTTAGCACAGATTGCCTTCCTAGATGTACTGTAAAAGTGTGGGTAAAATCCCAAATCTGAAGGAAAGTCAATTGGAATATGCTTGCTGATGATCAAATTAAATTAATGATATTAAAGATGCCTCTGTAGTTTTGCCATTAATATCAATACTTTAGAAAGACAAGGATATGTATTTGGAAATTTGTTAGGTGTTAATTTAGTAAAGCTGGAATAAGTGTTTCCACTCTGTGTAAGGAATCTTTTATGGTCAGACTAGCAATCTAAAACTGAAAATGTCATCAGAAAATATCATAATTGTTACTACTGACAGAAAATATTATAAATGTTATCAGTTCCAACTTTTCTTTCTACTTTTGTTGTACTTTGCTTTACTTTTGGCTGCCAATTTTGGCATTAACAACAAGCTATGAAGTTTCTGTTCTTTTGACATTTTTATAGTGGAAAATGCATACCTATATTTTGCCTACATTGTCTCTGTGCTTTGTAGCATCAGTTTGCCCATTAGGAATTTTTTTCTTCTCTTCATGTATGGAAAATAACTTCCAGACAAATTTATCTCACTTTTTAAGTCCCTGCATCACGCTTTATGGGTCTCCTTTTATCACTTTTAGACAGGGTTGTGCAACTTGTGTAGACAGGATGGAAACATCATAGATAAAACTTACAATAGTTGTAGAATTTTTATTTTTAAGGGTTACTAATGATAATTTCCTGTCTTTTTTTTCCCCAGAACAAGACCAAAAGTACAGTACAATGGGTATGCTGGACATGAAAACAGTAATGGACAGGCTTCATTTGAAAATCCCATGTATGACACAAACTTAAAACCCACAGAGGCAAAGGCTGTGAGGTTTGATACGACTCTGAACACAGTTTGTACAGTGGTATAGCCTTCAGTGCCCAATATGACTGATTCATAGCCATACCTCTGATGGACAAGCAGTAATTCCTTTGGTGCCATATACCAGTTTCCCTTCTTCTCTTGGCTTTGCTGCTGTAATCTTTAACATCTTCTGTCAGCCTACATGCAGCTAAATTTTCTGGTAAAACCGTGTCAGTCTTCTGGGGATCAGACAAAGAATATTTTTTCATCTTAAAGTTGGATCAAAATGCCTGGCTGCATCTGCTTCAAATCAAGGCACACTTTAAGGAAGACTGCCGAGTCATGCCAATTTGTCATATTTAATGCCTCAGACTTTCATATTTGTATGTGGCTGGATGCCTTTCAATGCATTCTTCTGGGCACTTGGATAAATCCTTTGAGTACTGTAACAAATGATAGCACCACAGATTATCCCCGGGAATATTCTGAAGAAATAAAGCTCTCTTGAAGAAGACAACCTTCCTTGAGGTTGCATACTCCTGCAAATGCTTTACCATTGAAATCTTGCTAAAATTAAAGAAACTTACAGTGTATCTCATACATAGGGCAGTTTGCCAATTTCCCAATCAGCCGTTATATTGCAAAATGTTAATGCACAATTTTTTTGCACTAGAGTGTTATGGATGACTGAGTAAGATGCTGGTAAAAATATACAGGGTTTCTACACACTGTCCATTGTATATAGACATTCACTCACTCTTTGGCAAGCAAAACATTCCACAAGAAATTAACTTGGAATATTAAATTATGAGCCCCATGCTTAGCACCGGTTAAAATCCTGTGCGAGAGAGGACAATATTTCTTTTGTCAATTTTTGACTAAATTTCTTTGTAAACATGATTACAAGTCACTGGAGACTTTCAGCCAGAACAAGAGCCCATTTCTAAGAAATTTTCATTGCCAATATTGTTTTCTTCTGAAATCAGTCATCAGTCACCATTGTCAGTATCATACTATTTAACAGCAGGGGGGTTAGCAGCTATTGCTGCTTGCCATGTACAAATGTGAATAGTAATTTATTTTAGATAGCTCATAAAGCCTGTGAGCCTGTGCTCATAATACAGTCTTCCCTTTTGCATTTTTTTCCATTTTTTCCTGTAAGATGACATCATTTTCTGATGTTACCTGGAACTAAAACACATTACAGTAGCATATGTAAACCCAGTGCAAATTGTCCATAAAAAAAGCTGTCATTCAGTTTCTACTTTGAACAAAGAGAAATATTCAACTATCTTTGCTTTCTGTTTATTTTCTGATTTTTTAAACACACTGCTTACTGCTTTTGTACTGACACTGTTTGACAGAAAAAGTTTGACATTTGTAAATATGAATGGTTGAGTAAATCATTAACATTTGCTTAGAATTAGAGGTTTTATTGAATGAAAACAAATGAAAAAACAAAGATGCCATTGAGCGGATTAATTAAATTGAGTTTTAAAATTAGGGAATTACAGGAAATAATTAATCAAAATCTGATTTTAGTCATACACGTTGAGCTCAGAAACCAGGAAAGTTGCTTTGCATTTCTTTAAAATTCAGGGTTGTTTTTTGTTGTTGTTTTGATTTAGTTTTCTGAATTTCAAAATGTCCTAATGTCCAGTTGCTATCAAAAAATGTCGAAAAATGTTTCTGAACTCCATATGTGTGTAGGTCTGGCTGTTATACGCAAAACAAAAAGGTAATGTAAGCCCAATAACAAGTTTTTCAGCTAATGTTGCAGAACGCAAAGAAAATTTCAAAGGTAACCCTTGGTCAGCTTAACAACTCTACATCTGTTAGATGAAAAATACCAGCAATATAATACAGTATTGTAGGGCCTCCAGCTGTTATATTCTTCATATGAGCAAGAAACTCTGAAGAAAATTTAATAAATAATCCTTTCCAGTCAGTTCCTTGTTCATTTTGTTAGTAGGTTTTGGCTTTCTTTTTTGTTTGTTTCTGAGGTTTTTGTGCAGTAAGTTTCATTTATCTGTCACATCTCAGAGCCCTTCGCATTTCCTGAGAAAGAACAAAGTCATCTGATCAAAGTTGTCGTGATCCTCCCCCATGTAGACGAAGTCGCTCTGCAAATGAAGAGCTTCCGTAGGAACAGTGGGTCAGGGACAGAAGCTGTTGTGTGATTAAAGTTTTTGACAGGTGTTCAAAATTAACATTACTGCTTTGGAAGTCTTTCTCTAGTGGCAATGGCAGAAAAAAAAATGGAGTATTGAAAACAACCACAAAATTCTTGCTATTATTGATGTTTTCTACTCCTGCCCTTACAGTGTATTCTTCAGTGAGCTGTCTCACTATCACCACCAAGGAATATGTTGGAGGAAAGGTCCCAGAAAAGAGAATAGTTAAATTATTTGGTCTTTTGTGTTAGAGAGCCCAGATCCTGTGAATATTTTATCTAGTGGTTCATTTTGAGGAGGTTACCTGAGGAGTGTTTATCCAAAGTGAGTGTGCTTTGATCAGGGACACTCAAAATTGGGGCACACTGACAAATTATCCTAAGATGTTTGTTTGGAGTATTGATTAAACAGGAGCTTCAGACTGGAACTCAAGTAAAGGAAAGGTCTTGTAGTTTTATCAGTTCTATCCACGTCCTTCAAATGCCTCTCCTTCTCTGCTATGTTTGAGTCTGCTGTTCAGGTTGGAGCTCTTTCTCCTGAAGTTATTTTACAGAAGGCTGTGGTATGCATGCACTTACATATGGTGCTTCATCAGAATAAGACTCTTAAAATGTTGTGCAATGGTCGGGTAATGGCAGCCAGGAAATCTGCTTTCTGAGATATATGCAGAAGACTTTTCCCCCAGTGTTGACCAGATCATTATGATGGGCTAATAATACATGCTATGTATTTTTTTAAAAAACAGGTTATGTGCTTCAAAGCTGTTAAAAACTGCTGCTTGTATCACACATCTTGCCTTTCTCCAGGCTAGCTGCAATAATTTTTTTTCTTGTGTATAATATTTTGTAAACAAAGAAAAGCTGTTATTAAAAAAAAAAAAAAAGGTGGGAGGGTGAGGGTGGGGGGTGGGGGTGGGGAAGAACGCCGGCATTATGATCAAGTCAATCTAATTTTCATTCCCAGTATTTCATTCTGCCATTTCACTACATGCTGCTGTGACATGAAGTAGGTGCAAAAGAACTTTTTGTACAGAGATATATTTTTTATGAAGAATTTGTAAAATTATTAAATATGCTGTACTTTTTTGATTAATGTAGGTAAATTGTTAAAAATAAATGTTTTTACAATACAAAAAAATGTAATTTTCCCAATAATGTAAAATTTACCATCTTTAGCTGATTTTCAGTTCTGAACCTATTACACATGTATTAATATTAAAGTGGCCTGTTAAAAATAAACAGTATTCTCTTTGGCAAAAAAATAAATACTATAAAAGATTGTAATATAGCCTGTGCAATGCCACCTACCTTGAAAGCAAAATCAGAGTTCTAATTAAATATTTAATTTTAGATTTTCAGCTTTTGTGTGACCTATTCTTATCAACTTTTTTCCTTCTATTTACTTTTATGCTTTTAAATATCAGATATTGATTTTTCATTACATTAGATTGTTCAGTAGAATCTTAATCTTGTTATTTTAAGTTCCCAAGAATTATGTAACTTGGCAAAAATTTTTGTGTGCTGTCTAGTGAGATGGGATCTCCCTCTTGTTATCTTACATTTATCATTCAGATTTTAACATGGGACCTAGGCTCCCAGATCATTTGGTTGTGTTATAAAAATTAACCTGTTTATTATTCCACGAGCCTGCATCCTACCTGTGGAAGTGATGGATCACATGGAGCCAGAGGTATTTCCAGTTTTAGCTGAGAGCTATTTCTGCAGTCACTTACATGTACATACTTCTACTGAAACGAAAATGCTTACGTACGTAAAGATAACCACATATATTAGTGTCTTCAGGACCAAGACCTGAAATCCTAAACAAGTTTAAAAAAATATTTTACTCTTTGTTCATGGAAAAGATTTACGTATTTGATTTACTTGTTGACATCTTAAGAAAGAATGAGTCAGGCTTCAAGATTATTCTATCCACCCTTCCTTTGGGAATCAGTGATAGTGTATGACTGTGGTTTACTTTTAGAAAAAATTAAGATATGTGCATGTCCTCAATTCCTTTTTCATCTGCACAATCTGTCCTTCTGCTAATATGATATATTATAGCCAGTTGCTAAAAGTTCTCATCTCTCAGAATGATCTGACTTTCCTTCTGTCACTAAGCTATAACCTATAATCACTGACACTGTCAATCAATGCAGATATCAAAGCATTACCTGACAGGGAGTCATGATTTTTTACCTCTTATCACAAACAATAGTCTAACATACACTAAAAAAGTGAACTATTGTTTTTTTCATTATTGCCAAACTGCAATGACAACTTTTGATAATTATTTCCCCTTATGATCTACTGAAAAATGTAACATGGTATATTTAATTTCAGATTCTAGACAAAACATTTATAGAAAATAATTCTTTTCTGTGCATTGAGGATACAGTTATGTGACAGCCACTCAGCTGAATCTGTAAAGAACAAAAATATTTGGTTTTCAGCTGACATCTACTAGCTCTGTAGCAGCAGTGAGGTCATAAGCATTATCAAAGGGATAGCATACCTATTGGTATGGTTTACTCAAAATGGAAAATGCTTTTCTATAAAGCTACTTTTAATTTCAAACTTGAATAAACTATATTAAATACACTGCTACCTGCAGTAGCACGATTACTAACTTGAAACCAACCACAGGAGCCTGAATCCATATAGCTCAATGCATGAGACAACAGAAGTCAGAAGGTAGAAGAGGAAGAGGTCTTCAGAATACTGCCTTTAAACATGTAGAATAAATTACTTTTAAGCATGTGCCTGTAATGCACAACAGAAAAAAGAAAGTAATGCTTTAGGGATCCATCCCAGAGGCCTTTATATTTTTTTAGACTCAACAGTAAAGCATGATGACAGTTTCAAAATCTTGTCAATGACAATCTTCAAACACAAAATGCTTTTGACCAAAGAGCCCAGGATTGTAGTCTGTACCTAACTGGCAAATTAAAAAAAAATCAAACAATGGCTGACATATGCCTAGTGATTAGTTATCAAGACTTGATTATATATGTTATAAGGAAGCAGAAGATCCTCCAAAACAGTTATACTTGTTTTAATTTTTTATTTTTTTAAATTTTAATTATTTTAAGTTACAGACATATATAGTAAATGTATAATATATGCTTGGAGCTTAATCGACAGGGCAACATGGTCTCAGTTTTGCAGTGTTTAACTTTCAGGTGTGTTCGTTTCTTGGTAGAAGCTTCAGCATCAAGTTGTGTGTCATGAAGAAAAGATGAGAGAGGTAAGAATTTACATGTAAGACCCACAGAGGCCAGGAAGCTGAGTGTAGCCAGCTATACTAATCAGTAAGAAATACTAGGGCAAGAGGAATGCTTAAGCATTTCAATTTTGGTCTGAAGAACATAGATCTTTCCACTAGGATTTGTAACAGAAATCACTCAAAGTTGGGCAGATTAGTCATATTAGTTCTTTTTTTTTGTTTGCCAGAAGGCCTCAAAACGCAAAGGATAGTGCTCCTTTTCCCTCTTACTGGTTAGAGCGGTCAGATTAAACGTGGAAAATCAGAGTTCAGATAGCTTTTTTAGCCTAAGGAGAAACACCAGGTTGTTGTTAATCATAGTTTGCTACAAGCACTCAACTGTTGAAACCAGGTGCTGGGAATTATCATTACCTCTTTCTCCTTGCAGTGCAGTATTTGACCTAGCAAAAAATTCCAAGAATTCCTTTTGGGTCATGCCTTGCAGACAAAATATGTAGGCTGTATTCCTAATCCGAGAATCCTTTTAACCATGGTATAATTTACCACAAGGAAGAAACTTATGTGCCTGGTGGTCTTGACAGAAAGAAAGACTGGTACTTTAATTGGGTTGAAGATCGAATAGCAGCTGGAGGAGGGATTTGAGGATATGAATTTTGAACTTGGTAAACTAATATCAAATAGAAACCAGAGACCTTGGTGTACCAAAAGTTTGAGTTCTCCCATGCTGTGAAAGAACACAAGTAAAATTTGCTCAAAAGATTAGACAGAAATGCAAGCAAAAAAATCAAAACCAATAAAATGCCTGAATCAAATATCTTTAAGAATAATTTTATATTTTCTAAAGTGTAGAAACTCGTAAGGACCTGTTAAATTGACAGTTCAGACACCAGACCAGCTTAGCAATGAAGTGATATTGTAAATAATATTAGAAGTACCTTCTAAGTAATTCAAGATTGGAAAAATATAAGTATCAGCTGAAAAGATGGACATAGGTAACAATAAAAATAAGATTATAGACAGAAATCTGTTAAAGGAAATTAAGGTTGTCAGAAAAAAGATCCATAGCTGTTGGTTCTTGGGAATTTTTTTAAGAATGTGAATGGAATGAAGGAAATTTGAATAAGGAAATATTTATTAAATGCAGTGAATGGAGACAGAGTTAGCAAACAAGAATAACATAAGTATTTGATACTTATTAGAATTTTTCACTTTTGATTTTGTAATTGGAAAGAGGTAATGTTAAATATCTGCTTCACTTAGAGATTACATAGTGCTAGCCAGACTATTTGTAAATGGGAAGGATTTAAGCAACAACTGATAGACAAAACCACTTTAACAAATCAGAAATAACAGAAATTGAGCCTGGTAGTTCTGAACAAATTATCTGAGTAGCCCTTGATCATGAAAGAATTTCAGGTCTGTCTTGGAAAACAAAGGAACTGCCAGAAGCCTGGAGAAGTGCTATTATTTTGGTAAAAATATTAAAAAAAAAAAAAAAGCAAAACCAAAAAACGAAAAAAAATGACCATTTATCCTAATATTAAAATTTGAAGGAAAAAAGGAAATCTGATTGAGATCCTTTCAACAGAAGATAAAATGACAGGATAGAGTTAAAATATTGTCAACAGGTTTTTGAGAGAATGGTTCTTGTCACCCAAATCTGATTTAATTCTTGAAAGCCTGATTTATAACATAACTACTTATGTATTAAATTAAAAAAGAGACAACTGATTTAGTAGCACACAGTAATTAACAAATAGAAATAAGCAACATCAGTAATTACACAAAAAGTTGACTGAGAAATAGCTCTCAAGCAGACAGTAGGGAATTATCACTGAAAAAGGCACTGCTGGAAAAAATCTGTGGGTCTGCTGCTAGGCCTGATGCTGGTCAACAGTGATGTGTAAGTAAGGACAACACTTGTTGAAAAAAATGTAGATGATACAAGCAATTGCAGGATGATAAATGATAATGAAAAAAGTCATGTGGCACAATTTGGTCTGGTTGGTAAGTTAAGTCTACTTAAACAAACTGTTTTTAACATAACAAGAATAGTTGAAAATAAGAAAGAAGGACATCGAAGCCTTCTTTATAAAATAGATATTAGATCGTAAAAATTAGTATCTCTAAAAAAGATTTACAGCATGTTGACTGTGATGCTGCAGCAAAATACGAGGTACTGAATCTCTGGATGCAAAACAGGAGTACTAAACAGGAATAGAGAAGTAATTTCTAGTCTCACTGCATATGAAGCCATATTAGATTCTGCTTATATTTCTGCAGTTCACTTTGGAAATAGGATGTCAGAAAAAAAATTGAGAGGCTATACATCAACATACAAATGTGACTTAAGGTCTAGAAGAAATACCTTCAGCAAGAAATTGAAATCTGTTTAATCGAAAAGAAAATCAATGCACTACATTCATGGTATTACTAAACTGCCCTTTCATTTAAGGAAAAAAGGCGTGACAGAAATCTTAGTAACTTGAAATTGTAGCTAGACAAATTAAAAGGGAAAATTAGGCACACACATTTATGAGTGGAAAAAATAAGTCCGTGAATTGATTTACCAGAAGAAATTATGTGTTTGCCATCTCTTCATTCCATCAACTTAACCCTGGATGTTTTCATGTAAGATAGACAGTTTTACATTACAGATCTAGTGGTTCTTTCATGTTTCAGCACTCTGAATAAAAATAAATAAATAAATAAACGGCAAAGGAAAAATTAACTCAACCTGGGATCTATAAAATATAAGGTACTTAATCTAGCTTTTAGAAGCCTCCTTCCAAGAATCTAAATAATGCATCTACCACCTCACTCTATTGAGTTATGTCAGTACCAGAAAATTAAACACCCTGACATTGAGGGCAGTTATCACAGATCAGCCCACAGCTACACTATGAATCTCATTTAGATTTCAAAACAACATGACCATATTAACACTAACAACTGGAAAGGATCACCGGCTTATACCTGTAAAATATTCGGGAGAGTACTAGTTGACCTAGGCCAATGCATACTGGCCAATGCATTCTTACTGTTTTACAGCATAAATTAACAAACTCCTGTGCTCATCAGCATTCTCTGTCACTGCTACATTTTCTAGTATAAATACAGTCTTACAGACTTGAGAGACTCTAAATGCTGAATTGTTCATCAAGAACATTCATCAAAAGGACCTCTAGTATTACCCTGTTAGAAAGACTAACAACCATCTTATTTGGTAACTGTAATTAAAATAGAATAGATGCTGCCCATTCAATAAGGAAACTTTCAGTGTGTAATAAGCATGGGCAGAATGTGTGCAACAGACTAAAGTTTTTGAAATATTTAACAGAACATCATGCACTCATTTTAGAAAGTTACCCAAGCTTAGATATAAGCTAGGTGAGAACCTGCTTATTCTAATATAGCTTTAGATAAGTCCAAAACCCAAACATGGCCAGCTAAGGCACTTTAAGGGAGTGTTGAAGGGAGATGTAGTAAGTCTGTGTTTCCATATATGTGGTATCTGAGCAGAGGCTGTTGGGGCAGTGGGGAGACAATCTTGGACTTAGCACAGTTCTACTGAAGTCCTTTAGGAGCACTTTCCCTCTATATGTCTTGACTGTCCCTATAATAGCCACATAACTAAATTAAACTGTTCAGAAATCTAGCCTGAAGGAAAAGCGGTACAATATAACATCTTGTATCCATGTGGTTAAATTTCACATCCTCCCAAAAAAGCTAGACATATCTAATAGTCTTTTGGGAAGGGTCCCTGTCATTGTCCCCTAGGCTCAATCTAGACGTAGTATAGCAGGCTGGTGAAGAATGTGTGCTCCATCTGTCATTCTGGAGGAACCTGGATGTTGATCTATGTCATCAGGTAGGGAAAATGGGTTCAGGGAAAGAAGCAAGGAAATGTGAATCAGAAGAGGTGTGCATGGAAGAAGAGTCTTGTATCGTTTATCTCAAGGTTTCCACAGGACACAGCACTTTTACTGGCACACAGTGGTTATGGACTTCAGGGTATACATGTAGATATATTTCTACAGCAGTAACCCATATGTGAGCATACCAAAGTGGGTAATTCACAGACAGCAGACCTGGCTGAATTAATCATAGGCAACAGCATGGAAGCAGTATGGAGAGCTCCCTCCACCTGCCTGAAGGTTATTCACCTCTTTTCCAGGTGCACTTGGGGTACCATAAGATGCTGGATCCCTGCTCATACAAAGTGGCTTGCAATAACAAAGATAAGATACTAACAGGGATTAATGTGTTCTGTCTGATATGCTTCTTTCACAGAGACATCTGCAGAGGAGGTCTTGGTCACAAGAAGGGGTTGACCTGACGAGCTATGGAGAGACAGGTTGGGTTTTCAGCCACTGGTCATATAACTGAAAAGGCTTATGAAGGGATAGAAGGATGAGGCCCTGTTTAGAGCCCTCTAGAAGTGGAACAATACTCAGCAGAGGTGGCAAGGGGTCAACTGTCAGTCCTGATGGTCTTTGCTGATAAAACCATATGGAAGCCAAGGTGGAGTCAACCAGGAAGCATGAGGACAACATTCTACAGGAAACCTTTGGTTTGGAAGTGCTAGATGAAGAAACTCCAGGAGCTCCTGAATCCCTCAGAGAGTTAGCCTGGGAACCCTCAAAACTGCCAGGTTTATGCTACACATCTTGACATTGGTGAGAAAATGAAATGGACAAATAGGAGTTCACTTCCCCTTCTCCCCACCACCACTATCCTTTTCTGGTGCATGATATTTGGCTTTTGTTTGTTTTTGGAGTATTAGACTTTCTTGTTATCCATACACACCCCCTTTATACCCTTCTTTTTTTCATTTTTCCCCTCCTTTCCCTATAACTCACCCTCAATTTGCTGTGACTATAAATAAAAAATGTAATTCATAAGAATTTTGCTTGACTTTCATTTCAGGGAATAACAAAGGCTTATGAAGATGGGAGATGTAGCTGACTGGTTGGAAGGAGGGGTTCAGAGCTTGATGTGGTTAGGGCAAGGGTGAAGAACAAGCAAAATGATGGGGTCAAGTAGATTGGCAAAGGTTGTGTGTATGAGGAAAGTAAAAGTAAGATGAACATTTTCATCTGTTTGGGGCGTTTGTTGTTTTTAACTACTGCAGTAATGTAACAGGCTTGGCACACTGCAGCTATTGTGCTTGTGAGTGTTGTGACTGAACAAGTTGTATCATCTGAGACTGGAGAGGATAAGCAGTACCTGCCATGCTGCAGGCTGCCCTTGGTGGAGGGAGATCCTGAGTGCTCCCTCTGGAAGGGAAAAGGATGCTCCCCTGGTCTTTCTGTTTGTGTGGAATGTACCACTCAAAGACTCTTACATAATGCCTGTGGTCAGTATAGCAGGATATCTT
Source organism: Pluvialis apricaria (assembly GCA_017639485.1). NCBI lineage: Eukaryota > Metazoa > Chordata > Aves > Charadriiformes > Charadriidae > Pluvialis > Pluvialis apricaria. Next base: position 105,622,085 of record CM030009.1, read on the forward strand.
GTCCATAAGTCTTCTCCAGTGCTACACAAAGACCTGTGAAATGAGAGAAGTGTAGTCCTTACAGTGGAAGTGTTGCCAGGAGCCCTGCAGGAGGAGGGCAATGAATGAAAAGAATTCCAGTCTATGACAGGGTGAATCCCCTTAAACAGCTTTCCCACCTGCCTTACTTTCTCCATCCCAGGACCTGCACAGCACCCACAGCCTTGCATAGGATATGGATCGACAAGATGATTGATAATTTCTGTACTCTCACTGCTATTCTGATTGTTATATCCTATGTGCTTGCACAGTGACCAGTCACTGTTAGAGGTAGCACAGCTACAGAATGCGATGGCAAGTCTCTTCTTCAGCTGGTTGCTTGCCTGTGGTACTCTGGAAGTGGATGACCTGCACAATCTCCCTTAGGAGAGCAGTACAATGTGTCTTAAATACAGAATTCCCAGTGACTGTTTTTACTGTCAGTACTAACAAGTTACTTTGGGCTAAATCCCGAGGCTTGCACCACCTGATGTTGTTGACTCAGGGTCTGGTGCCTGGCAGAAGTCCTTTTCTCTTCCTGTACCTCCTGTCTGATTTGCAGAATCTGTGCAGTGCAGTGTGGTGGTGACTGATGGTCCTGCTTGCTTTCCCATCTGTAAGAATGAGAACAATACATGGTAGTCACAAGAAGGTATCAGAGAGAAGGCATCAAAGGCTGTCTGATATACACACAAGCGGAAAAAATAGGCTTCATGTGCCTGAGTTGTACCATAAATAACATAACAATGAAACAGAGACTGCCATTTGAAGAACATGGAGCACAGATCTTCTTTTATAACATGATGACATGTAGTGCGATGCATAGGAAAGATGAGTGGATGGCGTATTACAGAATCACAGAATGGCTGAGGATGGAAGGGAGCTCTGGAGGTCATCTGGTCCAATGCCCCTGCTCAATCAGGGTCACCTAAAGACAGTTACCCCGGGCCATGTCCAGATGGCTTTTGAGTATCTCTAAGGATGGAGACTCCATAATCACTATAGGCAACCTGTTCCAGTGCTCAATCACCCTCACAGTGAAAAAGTATTTCCTGGTGTTCAGCTGGCACCTCCTGTGTTTCAGTTTGTGTCCATTTCCTCTTGTCCTGTCACTGGGCACCACTGAAAAGAGCCTGGTTTTGTCTTCTTTGTACTGTCCCATACACTGATGAGATCCCCTCTGAACCTTCTCCATGCTGAACAGTCCTAGCTCTCTCAGCCTTTCCTCATAAGAGAGGTGCTCCTGTCCTTTCATCATCTTTGTGGCACTTCGCTATATTCTCTCCAGTGTATCCATGTCTGTCTTGTATTGAGGAGCCCATAACTGGACACTACTCCAGGTGTGGCCTCACCAGTGCTGAACACAGAGGAAGGATCACCTCCCTCAACATGCTGGGAACACGCCCCCTGTGGAGAATCCACAACCTCTCTGGGCAACCTGTTCCAGCCGTCAGTCACCCTCAAAAGAAACCAGCCTTTCCTGATGTTCTGACAGTGCCTCCTGTGTTTCAGTGTGTACCCATTTTCTCTTGTCCTGTCTATAGCTTCTCTAGGGGTTCTTATGTGAGACAGTCTTAAAAGCCTTACTGAATTCAAGGTAGACAGCATCCACTGCTCTCCCCTCATCTCCCAAACCAGTTGGTCAAGCATGACTACCCTGTTGTGACTCCATACTGACTACTACTTGTCACTTCCCTGTCTTCCATGTGCCTGGGAATGTTTGCTGGGATTGGTTGTTCTGTCTATTAATTGTTCCATTCATCTAGTTGGTCCATCATTCTGTTTTAATGCTCTCTTAGAAAAAAAAATGTATTAGTAATCTGTCATTTGGCCTATCAAGGCCTTCAGCTTTGTCTTTCTTATTTCTGCTTTCTTTGAAGTCTAAAGGATGATGAGAAAATGACAGCCCTTCATTTCTCAAGTAGCTCAGTACTGTGTCTTTTCAGTCAGAATTGCTTAGGGTTCACTGTCTCTACTGTATCTTTTTTTTCATATCAATAACCTGCTCAAGTTAAGTGGCGTTCACCTATTAACTTTCACTCAAAGAAAGCATTTTTGTGTGCACTTTTTATCTTTTGCTCTCTCTCCTGCACACACAAACACACACACATGCTCATTTACTTTGCATTTTCTTTAGAGAAAAAAAATCCAAACATTGTTCCTTCTTCTTGTGAACTCATAAAGTAGCTGGAAAACATATATGCTGGTGGTAAGGAAGTTATGCAATTTTTTCACAGCTCTAAAAACTATCCGTTACAAAGCAGATAAAGTTTTACTACTCTCAGCAATATTTTTTTTGTTTAATAAATCGCATTTAATGACAACTTCTTCTATTTACCCTAAAAAAATTATTAAGCTTAAGTTATTTTTGCAGGAGGTCCATCAAGTAGTGTATAGTAAATAGCTTATTGTCCCATTTGCTCCTTCTGGAATCCCCTTTATGAGTACCTCAATTACAACTGTTTTTAAAGTTTATTCCTACTGCCAGGATTGGGATGAGAAATTTTATGCAAAGAAAATCTGCTTCCCCACAGTCTTTCTTACTTTTCTTCATGTCCTGTTTTTCTTCAATGAATCATTTCTTTTCAGGAAATTTCTATGATACTACTGTTGCTCATACTCCAACTGTTGGCAAAAGGCTTATACAAGATTTAAGAAATGAGCATAATTTAATAAAGATTCCAACAGAGTATCGTTTTGCTTTTACTTACTTAATTTAGTTTAAAATTAATTAAGTTTTATTTTCATGGGAAGTCAGTGAAAATACGTCCACATCCATACAGGATGTATGGAAGATAGTATCTCCAGCTCTTCTGATATATGTATGTTAAATCCAAAGAATGACAGACTCATGTATGTTGAAGGAGACCCCAGAGGCCATCTAATTCAACCTCCAGCTTAAAGCAAGGCCTGTTAGAGCACACTCAGGGCCAGGTCCAGTCAGGTTTTCAACATCTGCAGGAATGGAGATTTCACAGCCTCTCTGGGAAACTGGTTCTAGTGTCTAGTGTTGGTCCTCGCACTGGGTCAGAATTTCCTGTATTCTGACTTGTGTCTGTAGCCTCTCATCTTACCATTGTGAGAAGAGTCTTCTCTAAGCCCTTCAATCAGCTAATTGTAGACAGCAGAGAGATTTCCCTTTAGACTTCTTTTCTCTTAAGTTCTCCTAGCCTCTCCTCATGTGTGATATGTTCCAGATGGTTACTGCAAGTAAAAGCAGGCTTCATCTATGCTGATAAATAAAACAGTACCAAAGAGCACTCTGTGGTCCTGAGACAAGCTGTTATAGCAGCGATTGTACCTGTATAGCTGGAAATCACATAAGAAAACTCAAATCTGAGTCTAAGAGGGGGACCGACAGATATATAGCAGGGTCTTAAGAATTCCTTTTAAAAATATTAAGCTAATTTAGTGCTAAGACAAGCCCACTTGTAAACTAGGGGTGACTCAGAAGTAATAAGATTTTAAAAGCCAATTCTTTGTTCAAAAACATTTCAGGTCTTTAGTTACAGTGCCTTTTTTTTTCCAGGTGCAGTAAATGGTAATCTGTTGAATCCTTTTCTTCATTTCTCACAGATCTCTTGCAAGTACTATTTTTGTACTTACAAGCAAAGATGATTTTAAAGGTCATGTTAAACTGAACCATTAATCAAAGCAAACCCAGAAATGTCTAATATTTAGCACACCTGCTGCGTTTGCTTTCAGGTTTTCCATAACTACCTCCACTAACAAACTGGTATTGCACAGAACGACATTTTCATTAAATACTGCTGTTGGTAAAGGAGAGGAGTTACTGCATGTACTGTACAAATGCTGCAACATGTACTGATCACCACAGACAACATAGAAAACCCTTTCAATTGTAGAAATCTTTAGACCATAGCTCTCTTTACGCTGTCTTTATTTTTAATTATTTTTACTCACACTCCATAAGTTTCAAATTTTGGTTCTTTCAGTTCATCTTCTCTCTGCTTTGCTGTATAGACTATATAAAGTTCTGGTAGCAAAAATATTTCACCTTCAGATTTATTATCTTCAGTCCATTTTGGGGGAATTTTAAAAGAAAGGGGTTACTGTAAAATACTTAATATAAAGTTACACATTTCTGTTTAATTAATTTGAAGTGGCTAAGCTACATACGTAGAGATCTTACTTTTAAGGATACTAAGTTTTTGTAGGAATACTAAGTTTTTATCCTCATAAGACGGTCTACTTTGTGTTAAGCTTTTCCATCAAACAGACTATTTTCTGTTACTAGCAACAGCTTTGCACCTAGCTGACATCCTAAGCCAAGCCAGGCATCTCTGATAACGCACAAAGAAGCCTTCATGACTATTATACTGTCAGCTTCCTAGCTACTTCAAGCAATTCATTTTGAGGAATTTTTGACTATATTTATCTAAAGTTAATCCTTCCTATTTTTCTCTGTGATACACATTCATTTATTTTTATGTCGCATTTTGAGGCATGCTTTGCAATATAGAAATATCGGGCAACTTGATTTAGTGCTGACAGGCCTTCTATACAGTTCATGACTAAAGCAAGATTTTTTTTTTCTCTACCCTATTCATAAGATTTATATGCTAATGTCATGAGAATGACCCACAAGCTGTTTTTCATCTTCAAAAAACTTACTGATCTGTCTATGAAAGTAATATTTAGGAACTGGAAAAATTTTACATTTTGAAGTGTCATTTTGAAAGTATGGTAAAAACTTGTTAGGAGAGATAAAACTAGATTTAGACAGAACTCATCAGGAACAGATTTTAAAATTAATATGCTTAACTAGTAATGTTTTCCCGTGTTTGTCCCACCTACTTTTTATGTCCACACAACCTAACTGCACCCTGGTTTTGAGACTTGGCCTTTTAAGACCAAGAGGCCAGAACTTATTTTTTAAACAAGGTAAATACTTTTTGTTATACAGACAATATCATGGCCCTACTTGGATTTTGATGTCATTGTTAAAAATTACTATGTAGGCAAATTAATAGAATTGTTGCATTCCATACTTTTTGTCTAAATGTACTAGCATGGAAATATGTACCTTTGCAGATTTCAGGTGGCATTAGCAGGCCTCATCACCTGTTAACCGACAGCTAAAATCTATTGTACTTGTCTACAGCATGTATAAAATGCACAGCAACCTCAATCAATTATTTACACCTGTTTTGTGCAAAACACATGCTTTCCTAAAATAGAGGGCAAAGCAGAAACAAGCCTCAGGTTTTTAAATGGGACCAGTTATTTGCACTGTAGTTTCTTTTTGCAGGACTGGATCTTTAGTTGAAGTGATTTTGATGTCCAGTGTCTGTAATAGTTTCCTCTCCATCAAACTTCTTCCTTTGTTTTGTACATAGCTGATACACAAATTTTGAGTTATGTTTAAATGAGAGAATTCATATGGAATATTTATAAACTATTATCTTATTTAAGTTTAGGGATTCATGAACTTATGAAATTAACATGGTGATTTTTTCCCCTTGTCTTTAGTTTCCCATTGAGTTTAGAAGATTTTTAAAACATGGTGGAGAATTTTCTCTTTTTCATATTTCATAGTAATATCCATGATTCTTGCATGCCCTGTGGGTATAGAATCATAGAATTGTTTAGGTTGGAAAAGACCTTTAAGATCATCAAGTCCAACCGTTAACCTAGCACTGCCAAAACCACCATTAAACCATGTCCCTCAGCACCACACCTACGCGTCTTTTAAATACCTCCAAGGATGGTGACTCAACCACTTCCCTCGGCAGCCTGTTCTAATGCTTGGTAACACTTTTGGTGAAGAAATTGTTCCTAATAGCCAATCTAAACCTCTCCTGGCACAACTTGAGGCCATTTCCTCTTGTCCTATCACTTGTTTTTTGGGAGAAGAGAACAGAAGTAAACCCTATTAAAAGTTTATTTGTGTTTCACTTAATTTCATTATAGAGAGATGGTCTGGGAAGCTTATTCTAGCCTAACACTAGGAACCATAACTTAATCTAGTAGTAGCATAACGAGGGACAGAAATTTATGTGAAACAACATCAATAGTTACTTTGTGTGTAATTATATCAGAAATTTGGGGTAGCTGTATGTATGATTTCACAATTTTTCAAACAAAATTTTAATCCCTCAAAAATGTATGAATGTTGTTGCCACCTGCAATGGAGAAGAAAACATCACTGTCGTATCCTCAGAAAGGCTTGCTTCTTGGACTTGTTTTGCCATTGTTTGTTAGATAACATTGCTCAAATTATTTTGAAGGCAAGAGTCTTGTATTCCTGTGATGGGTTGTGTGTAAGATTTGAAAAGTTTTTGAAGCAATTATGTTAGGGAAAGTGGTAATGTTGCATGTCTTTGTGAAAATTTAAAAGTGCTGACACATTGCTTTCATTACTGAAAGTGTAATTTAGGACCTAATGGAAATATCAAACTTTCTGTTGCTGTATCTGTCAATATGTCAGCTTCAGAAGCAGTTATGCTTTACTTTCCTTGCACTGCAGGAGTACAATTTGAACTTGTGGTTACTGGTGGGTTAATGCTACCTCTATATCTCATCATTCTGACTCATGCATAGTATTCAAGCTCATAACTGTGAAATACAAGCAGTCTAAACCCCTGGACTTAAATGCTTTGTAACCTAATACTTTTCGGTGTGAGGTCTAGCTAATATAAACATAGTTTTTCTGCCTTTGAATCCTGCACATGAGTGGACATTTCTGTTTTGTGTATTTCTGTACCAAACAAGCCAAACTCAAACCAATATTTTAAGTGAATTCTCTCTCATCACTAAGACTCGTTATGTAAATTGAGCTTAAATTGCAAACTGTTCTTTACAAAGTAGCCAAATTTAAGTCAGGTGTAATTGTACTACATTATTTTTCTTAAAAAATTGCCATGCATATTCAACTGAGAATTTGAAACTATGCAGGTGGCATAACATCATAAATATTCACATTTAATTGCTTCAAAGTGTGTTTCTAAAAAGGATACAAAAACATTGAAAGGAATACATTGGATACAGCTTTATTACAAAAAGAATGAACATTATTCATTCAAAAATAATCATAGAAAATAATTTCTTAGAAAAAATCACATGTGGTTTTAATTTTTCTAATGAGCTGTCTGAAATGGGTCAGAGAACTATTGACACAGTCTACTTTAAACGTTGTTTAGCTACAATTCAATTAACTTAAGTTTAGGACAGACATTCTGTCCTTTGAGAAAGGTGAGATATTTGGAGGGTGAGGCACTGCATGTCCCAGTTGAGGAACTCTGGAACACCTCCCATTCCCTGGCATCACCAGAGGAGCATGCTCTGGTGACATGCTGACTGCAAAATCTCAGTGTCATTAGGAGATGTTCCAGTGCTGGACCGTATTAGGAAAAGCATCATCAGCAGTCTGAGGAAGGTAATCCTTCATCTCTACTCAGCATTACTGAAAAACTTCTGGAGTGATGGGACCAGTTCTGGATTCCGCACTACAAGAGAGACATGAACTTACTGAAGTTCAGCTAAGGGTCACAAAAATTATGAAGGGACTGAAGCATCTCTCATACAAAGAGATGGTGAGAGAGCTGGGAGTGTTTAGCCTAGAGGAAAGGCTCAAAGGGATCTTATTGATGTGTATTAATACTTGATGAGAAGGAGTAAAGAAGACAGAGACATAATCTTCTCAGTGCTACACAGTGATTCCGGATAACAGGTAACACTGGAACAGGTTGCCCAAGGATTCTGTGGAGTCTCTGTCCTTGGAGATATTAAAAACTTGACTGGACATTGTCCTGGGCAGCCTGCTATAGTTATCCCTGCTCTAAGCAGTGGTTTGGATTAGATGACCTCCAGAAGTGCTTTCCAACCACAATCATTCTGTGAGTCTAAGGTTCTGTGATATGTCAGATGTCACTGCAGGGAGCCGGGCTGGAAGGCACTCTGAAGAGCTACATCCTCCCCTCAATGTATCTATAGGCTCATGTTGCTCCAACAGATGCCTATAGTTAACTGGTGTGCAACCCAGCACCTACAAAAGTAGGTTCTAGAGTTTTATGGGATATACATAGTTTTGAAAAAAGTCTGCCCAAGATGGATGTCTCCATGACCAATTCAACTTTCATATTTATTAGTTCTATGACAGATATAGGATCAGCAGTCTGGTTGTGTTAGTTACTCATGCTATGCTGTAGTTGAAAGAAAATACATGCATATATATGTTCACATATATTTACTTATAACTGACATCTCAAATTCAAAATAACATCTTTTCACAGTCTCAGTGGTCAGAGCAATTAAGAGTGGTTGTATAAATACCCATGAGTCAGTTATAGGGAATGAAAGGTGTGAAACAGCTGTCTTTTTGGAATTCATTGCATATTGCTTCCTTCTAAAAAAATTTACTGTGAGCTCTCAGTCTTTTTCGTACCACATTCTAGTGCTTGGTCTTTTGATTCAGTGACTCATGTTATCCATTGATCTTCATTGGTATTGGTACCGACAAGACAGTAAAACTAGCTGTTTGATCTGGTAAATACTGCTGATTTCTCCCCCCTCATTGCCCCCAGCAAAAACCCAGGACGTTTCACAGGCTTTAAATGAAGTGGTGTATATCATTTTCACTGGGAAATAATTGAAGTAAACAAAATTAAATAGAATGCATGTTGTCTGTGTGTTGAAAGATACTTTTCCCTCTCCCCAGTATCCCTAGATCTTTCATAGACTATCTTAAAGTAGAGAAATAATGAAATCCTTTATTTATTTTGAGATTTCTGTCCCTAATAAAAAGTGGTATTTCAATTAGAATTGAGAAAATCATACTTTTACAGAAGGTAGTATGCATGAAGACTAAAGTTTTGTTTTCATTTTTTTCTCAGCATCACATAAATCTGGTCAAATAAGGGAAATTAAAAAAAAACCAAAACAAAGCAATTACAAAAAACAGGGGCTGCAAATTCCTGAAACAGAATTAGCATTTTCCAAACAAGGAAATACAAATTCCTGAAATAGCAAAATGAACTATGGGAAATAGCTATTAAGCAAAGAAAAACTTCAGTACATTTAAAACATATTTTGAAGAAAAATTGCTTAAAATACTAACAATTATTTTTGTTTCTAAGTAAGTTTTTATGTCAATAAACAGTCTAAGTTGCCCACTTATTTCTGAAAATGTAGATATATTGGGATGTGAGAAATTTTTATTCTTTCCAGCAGTTAAAATGTATTTACTGGTACAGGTACGAAAATGTCAAAGGTGTTTGTAAAGGTCAGATGGGAAGAATTTTAAACCACAGAAGTCACAGCAACAGTGTTTTAACAAGTAAAGGTGTTTCCAAGTTCCTTCACCAATAAAAAACAGTTGGTTTTGACTACTGTGTTTTCGACTAATAAGTCAACACGAGATTGAATAGATTTGTGTGCTACAAACCATCCCACAAATGTCTGTATCCTGTCCAACATAAAATCTGATCCTTGATTAGACTCTTAAGCCCAGATTCAACTAATCTAATTTTATTCTTCTAAAAATTAGATGTCTAGTCTAAACTTATTTCCTCAGGCCTCCTGAAAATCAGTGGAGATGGAGAATAATTTGTTCCACCAGAAGACATGTGCCTGAGAAAGGTAGAATGAAGTGCCTGCTGAAATTGCTTTGTATAGTGCAGCTAACCCAGACTGGATGACCAGTTTTCATACAACTACAGTTGAGAGGAATCCAGACCTAACCATAATATATCAGTTTAAATGGATGCTCAGTAATTTATATACCACCGTAAAAAATGGCTCTTTAAAAGTGACGTTGATATTTGACATGTCAATATATTGGATATTTTGACAGATCAGAATGTCTGTCACATTTTTTGTAAGATTTTGTAGACAGAAATATTTTGAATGCTGCAGTACATACACAAATCTGACAGGTTCAGACATATGTGACAGTCAGCCTGATGTATTCTGGCAAGACCAGACTTTCTAGGCACGTTATTTGCAGTTGCTCTGTGTGAGGGCTGTTTACTTAGGGCTTTTGGTCTTCTAAATGCATGTTTATAACAGCTGCTCAAAGCTGGAACTCTGAATGTTTGAAAATCCCAGGAAAATGAGTAAAGGTATTTTCTCTCTTTTGGGATATATTTTCTGCATATAAGAAAAGGATATATGATCTACTCCAATTTACCTTTGGTGCTGGGGATCTGTTTGGGCTTCATGTAGTGTTGCACTTTCCCTCAGGGTTTATGCGTAAACATAGTATGTTAGCATAGAGATTAATGACATAAAAAGCTTGGGCTGGGGCAACTGAAATGCAAAAAAGTAGATGCAATATCAGCAATGGCATGGAAAATGAACTTTTAAATTTAAATTGCTTCCCTTCATCTTCCATTGCTTTCTTTTTCGTTCAAATGCAGTATCTTTACTCAAATAGGATACAGCCAGAGGATAACCAGTTCATTTTCTTGACAGAAAAGGCAGCAGGCCTCAACATTTGACATGGCGATAAGCCAAAACATCTGGCCTCAAAACTCTGCTTTGTGTAACCATTTATCACTGAAGAGTGTCTACATGTCTAGGGAAGACTTTGTTAGACATTAATGAGGTTATGAATAATTGGAAGCTAGCTACTGGATGCAGGCAAGTAAATATTTGCAAAATTATAAAGAGATGATACATACTTCCATGAGTGCATTCATACAGCAAATCAACTTAAAAAAACAAGTTAAATTTTGCCAGGATAATATCTTTCATATAACTTTTACTACCAGTACTTCTTGTACTAGCAGTACAAGAATTTTTTTCTTTATTCCTGAAACAGATATTAACATTATTAGCTCACAACTGATGATAAATGAGAAGTTTTCTCCCATGACCACTATATTTTCAGGATATTTTCTCTTCAGGGATGCATGCAGTGATCCTCCCCCTCCTCTATATTTAGCACTTCTCTGTATTCCTGCTGTCATCATCTCAAATTTCAGCATCTTTAAGGCCGTCTTCCTTGATACACATTCTGTTCTTGAGCCAATTACTTCTAAGTCAAAAGTAATTTCCTAGTAGTGGCAGATCAAACTTTAGGCTCCCTTTACTCGGTTAAGTATCTCAACCACCTGTAAGATATAGTGTCACACCTTCTAAAAGTGCTTCTCCTCCCTTACCCTGTGGTCCCACCCTGGTCATTAGGAATAATAAGTATTGTACTTTTCTGCTAGATAGCTGCAGACTTGAAAAGAGAAGTGGGTCATAGACAACCTGTCAGTTAACTCTTTTAGGTATGTCGTGGTTTAGGCCAAATCGGCCACTGGGGACATAGGAGACCCCAGATGGGACCGACAGATGCTCCCCTCTACCCCTCTTCAAAGAGAGAGGTAGAGGAGGAAAAAGAGACTCATGAGTTTAGAAGGAACTAAACTACTTTAATGAAATAGTAATAATAAAATAAAAGGAAATAATAAGAAAAATATACAAAACCATATCAGGCTCCCAGGATAACAATCATGACACCGGCTGGCACTGGAGAAGTCCCAGACTGGACTCAGTGATGGACGGAAACTGGATTCCGGATTTGGATTCAGGATCGGGTCCAAAGGCAGACAAGCAGAGTCCTCCTCAGACGTTGGCCATTGAAGGAAGAGGGAGCTGACCCTTTGATCCCTCAGCTTTTATACTGAGCATGAGGCAGATGGGATGGAATACCCCGTTGGTCAGTTTTGGGTCACCTGTCCTGTCCGCTCCTCCTTGCAGGTGGGACCCCATTATGCTTTTCCTCTTCCAACCCTCCAACATGGCAAATAACAAAGTTAGTTGGACTTGGGTGTTACTGCAATAAGTATAAGCAAGAGCGTCTCTGCATACCATGCCTGGACATCAGCTATAAACACAGGTCTTATCACTCTGAGAGAGCGAACATTGTCTGCACAATATGCTGTTAATTTCAGTAGTTAGAAGAGGCCCAGCTAAGAAGCAAAGTTACTGAACAAAATCAGACCTGTTTTACCTCAAACCAGGACAAGGTAGTAGATGGGTTCCTGAACCTGCTCAGAACAGGAGTCTTCTGAATCTGCAAAAATTCTCTTCCCATAAGGCCATTATACAGTCAGGCCCTTTCTGCTACATTTGACAAGAAAATATCACTTAATGTTTTTTGCATGTATGTAAGAGGAAATAAAAGATGATATTTGTTTTCCTGTATTTTTCTGATCATGCCTAAAAGACTGGTCACCTCAGGATGTCGAGCAAAAGAACATCTGATTTGTAGATAACGGCTATTTTTAACAGACCAGGGCACTCCCTACAATGTTTGAAGCACAAAGGCTACAAAAGAATTTGTGTTTTCTTACCTCATCAAGCAAAAGAAACAAATACTCACAAAAGGGAATTCAAAACCTGTGTCTGGAATTAAAGCGTTAATGGATTAAGCCTATTTCTCCATACCATAGTGAGTTAAAGCTCTTCCAGTAAGGAATGGGTAAGAATCAGTTTTAGATGACTAATTGTCTAATACATCTGATTCCTCCTTCTTCTCTTTGCACCTCTGCATCAATTGCCAAGTGAACAACTTATTTCTAGAATGGGCTTCCACTTCTCTTTCATTACCTCCTCGTCCTTCAAAAATAATTCTGATATATGTTCATTACAAAAAAGACCCCTCTAAACAAACTACCATTTTCTCCACATTTTCCCTCACCTGAATAATGCTGAGATATCCTGATCTACCTTTACACTCTTCAGAGTTAATTTCAATCTTTGTATTAGAAGACTGTAAGTTAATATTATTAAACTACATTAATTAGTTGATAATACATACAGAAATGTCTCACCTAGTAAATGCATTTTCTTACAACTGATTTATCCCTAAAGACAGCATTATCCACATTATATCAATCTATTTCATGTAAGCTTCTCATGATTTTTTGATTTGGGGTAGAATTTGTGAAGAAAACATCTGAATTTTGGTGCCTACACAAAGAAGCCTACGAGCCAGGCAGTATCAAAGTTTCCACTATAGTCAGTGAGTATGTAGTGAATACATGAGCAAAGCCTAGAGATCAGTTCTGCTGACCTAAGATAAACAATCAGGGCTTCACCAAGTTGCTCAGACAGAGAAGTCTAACATTATTTGAGATAACCAAGGTTATCCCAGCTGGCTTCCAGCTGTGGTTCCAATAGAACACAGTTTGCCTGTAAACCCTGTCACATCTGAAAACCTCATGTGGATGTCTTAGGTATAATAGAATGTCTTAAATGATGCTCTGCATCTACATTAAGGCAACTGAATGCTCTCCCCAGAGGTTTGACAGTTGGATCAGTTCCTGAGTTCCATTAACTTTGTTGACTTTATCTACTTTGTCGACTTTACCTAAAAAGGGAGCTTAAAGAAGCGATTCAGTTGCTTAAATAAACATGTGTCGCCACTTTAGACACCTAGTTGCTGCTCCAGAAGAATGGAAGTATCCCATAAGTTTGTTACTGTATCTGGCAGCCCTGAGTACATACCACAGGACGCCTCAAACAGTAGAGATTTAGAACTAAGTTTAACCAAATAACTTACGTCTGTGGTTCATAAAGACACATGAACTCAGTCTAGCTATGCTACATGAAAAAGAAAATATTTTCTCACAGGTCAATATATATCAAAGTGGACAGTTTGATTTGCAAGGTAGGCACACCCCAGCAATGATTTCTGGACAACTATTTTGGTTTATCACTGATCTTAACAAGCATTTGTCAAAAAGAAATCAATTAAATCTTTTAGTTTTGGTACACCTTCTTTGCCTGTGGGTGGCAGGAATTTCAATATATCATCAGACAATGCTGCTAAGGCTTTTCTCCTCTACCACTGAATCTCTGAGTGACATTTTTTTGCTATTACCTTATTTACTTTTAGATGTTGCTTACATGGCATTTGTCTTTCATCAGAAAGTACCTCAGAATTCAACGCATAACAAAAAGGAAATTACACATGGCAAAGGACCTCAAAGAATTTATTGTAAATATCCGGACATGCTACCTATAACAGGCTTTTTCTGATTTTTATTTAGTATTTCACATGGACTGCTGGTGCTATAAACTGGGCCTTACTCAACCAGATAGCTTTGTGTGTATTGTGACTGAAACAGGCTGCTGTCGTACACATAGGAATCTTATGGTTTGTTATAAGTTCCAAACTTCTGGTGTTTAATTATAAGACCTTGCAGACTTTCCTTCAGCTGCACAGTCCAGTAGAATAGCTTCTTATCCTTCCTTCTTATTACCTTCACTAATTTTATGAATGTTTGGAGGGAAAAGAACTCCAATTTGCCTTTGTGTTCTCCAGTTTACTTCTACACAATATGAAGAAGAGCAGGTGCCTTTTGCAAATGATGAAACTATGTTGGAAGACACTTCCCCTACAAGCTACTGGCTTCTTGTTCTTTCAAAACTTTATCCTCTGGGACATCACAGAAAGCTGTGAATTACTAGTAGGTTGACAACACTATCATTTATACATGTTAGCAAAGTAAGCCTTCCTGTTTTAAGCACAGAATAAATTACAGTCCTCAGTGGTCGAACTCAAAATGAAAGACAAGACCCCCTATTTGTTCATAAGTAAATATTTCCTTTTCTGTCCCATCAGGTATTTTTCAGAAGTCTGTCTGCTTTGGGGACATATCTCAATAAGGATTTTTGCCAACTGTCATTCTCCATCTGCTATTTGATCTCATGATAATATACCCATGTCATCACTTGTCTGTACAGAGTACCTATTTCTTTGCTTTTGCCTTGATTCTGATTGTTGCCTTTCCTCATCTGTTCAAGTGTTATTTCACCAACTTTCTGTAATTTCTTAGTAGTAGTCCTTCCCTCCACTCTTTTAACCATAATAACTGCCTTTTTAATAACTATTTTGATCTGAGCTACTTTACTGATAATGACCTTGCTCTGATCAAACACTAAGTCCTTTTTCTTCATATTTTTCTATTCTTGCCAGACCTCTAAACATAAATTATTTCCTATTGCAAAAATATAAAGGCTTTGTTAGTGTCTGCTTCATCTGGTTAGGTCAGCAGGTCCCTGTCAGTTAGTGTTGACTAAGTCACTGACTTTTCTTCTTTCGCAGCTTCCTCTTTCCTGACAATCACCAAAGAAGTGAAGAGCAGCCTAGAACTCTGTTCACATGCAGAATGCAATTTCATTTTTGTTATCTTGGACTAGTCTATTAAGTAAAGCTTCTCTATATAAAAATGAAGATGTGCACATATATGCACAATATGTCTGAAACATTCACAGCTGAATGTTTATGTTTATACATCTAAACAAAGTGGCTGTGTCACATGAGTGTGAGATGAAATAGATATATTAATTTTAGACCTGATAAGATTTGCAATGTATTTCTCTAGGGTTTTTTAGAATCTGCAGATTAAAATGATGATGTGGTAAATTTTTTTATTTATTGTTTTGGTTTCCCTTAATTTTTATACTATGAATATTAAAATGATATATTTTGATAATAAGATAACATTGTTTCATCATGTGCTAATACATGGTGAGAAAGAAGGTAAGCCCATCAACCCCTTCTGGTCAAAGCTGGAACCAGGACACTGACTACTGACAATGATTCCTCGCTAGGGAGGACAGAACATTTTATAGTATATCTGCATTTTCTATGAGGCCATCTTTGCGTAAAAATCTAGTGCAGTCATGGAAACACAGGAATCAACATCTTTCACAAGCAGCTTACTGTTCAGTGCTTAGCTTAGTGCCCAGAATAATTGCTCAGAAAGTGGGATGCTTAGCTTTACCTACTTCCTTTATAGGCTAATCAATGTTGAATCCTCAAATCCTGCATCCTTTGCAAATTATATAGCCACCCTGCCGTAGGAACTCTGTCTTCCATGACAGTATTGGCCACAGATGTGGAAATGAAGAAAAAACTTAAGGCCCAAGAATGATCAGTGAAGTAAAAAATACATGAAAGTCTCAAATATTCATCCTATGTATGCAACAACTTTTGTAAAAACATTCAGACAAAAGCAGTACTTATTGTTGCATTAAAGGAAAAAGTGTGTCACACCCTCCTTGACATACAATATTCTTCTTGTTGTTCAGTCAGCCTTTACTTCTGCCTACAAATAGGCAACAAAAAGCAGAATGAATATATATTAGTCAAAGAAGTGATGGAAAATATGGTAAGCTTTCAAGGTTTTATAAATCTATCTCATGGGAAATAAACATAAAGGAAACACTGGCCCTATGACAAGCAAGCAAGACTGAAACAACTGGAAAAAAGAAAAAAAGAAAAAAAGAAAGAAAAAACAAAAAAGAAAAAAATCAGAGAGGCTGGACTGTTATAAATGTTCATCTTGAACACTAAGAATGAAGGCAAGAAGTGTTGATAACTAATTGGCAACAAAAGGCTTATAAAAAGAGCTAAACAACTGATAAGGAAGTGGCTATTCGTGTAATATAGGATGATTTTTTACTGGCTACCTGGGATGAAATAATAACCTACTGGTTTGCACAGCTAGTAAAAATGGCATGTGTCTTGTATATCTCTTGCATGTCATGACATACTGTGTTTTAGAGACACCATCCTAATATCAGGACTGGAGAAGGCTAGGGTCCATATGCAGAGAACCAGCCAATAGCTTGAATAAAACCCACAAACTGAGCTGAGCAAAACACCAAATAAAGCCTATGGCCAGATGATATCACTAGGACTAAAGCAATCTGTGACAGTTGTGTGGCTAACTGACTCTGGAGAATTTTTACCAAGGTGAATGCTGAAGACATCAACCACTGTCATTCTGAGCAACCTTATTTTTCTACTTGAATGAAGATAAATCAACTTAAGTACAAAATTAATCAATGCTCTCTGCTTATCTGGGCAGCAGAATTATTCCTATTTAAAATATTTACCAAGGAAGCTGGGTACTTTACTTTCAATTTTCTTTTGGAGATAGATCATCTTCACACTTCAATTTGTGGTAAGTATCAAAGGTCCATTATATTTTCATCATGTGCCCTAGGTAAATTAGGATTTTCATACTTGACACAGAAAAAAAAATTCTTCATTGAAAAAGAGTTTTTTAATTTGAAGTTTTGAGTTACAGTTACAGCTATAGTGTCAGTAAGATAGAAAAAGATAATGCAATAAGTCTTTTCTGTGTTTAGATTGCTTGATAACTAGGCATTAATATGAAACCCTCTAAACTGATATTTTAGGAATAAAGTTATTCCTTTGTCCTCAGAACTGATAGTACAAGATTGTAGACACCATTCCGTAAAAACACCCCAATGCTGCCTAGTGTGGAATGAGACAGGATCTATTGAGTGACATCCTCAACTGGAGAAGGAATGACATACTCAAATGCTGAAAATAGTAGCATCTTTGAACTTGCTCATTGTGTAAGACAGAAAAGTGATCCCTTGCTTTTGCTCTTTCAGTCTTTTGCAATTTTACTAGAATTGGAGAAATTGATTACTGAACTGCAAAATCCATATGCTACACAATTGTTATGTTATACAAATCCTTTTGATTCTTATGTGATAGAAGCCACTGGATGTGTATTTTCACTGCAAAGACTATATCTAAAATCTATAATATTGCATTTTTAATAAAAAATGATACTTCATGGAAGACAATTAAAAAATCCCATTTGTCCAAGCTGACATCTTACTTATCTTTTTTTATCTTCCCTTTTTTATGGCCGATTTCTCCTCAGAGATCTGTTTCCACATGATTTGTTTCCATGAAACAACCCTTTTAAAGAATCAGAACAAGTTGATCACAATTTAAAAATGTAATGAAAATGTTTACAGCTACGGTAACCTGAGGAACATGTTGAGTAATGGGCAGCAGATAAAATCTTTGACAGTTTCAGAGTTAATGTCCTTGTTTATACAGTAAGCATATAAGAAGTTAATGATTTTTCAGTGTCTACACTAGATATTAAAAATGTCTGATGATTCTTCCTAATCATAAGGTTTGAAAAAAGAGCAGAAAATGACATGAATCCATTTTCAGGAGAATGAATGTAACAAAAGATAAAGGTCTGTCTTGGCAATGTAAAAACAATGGCAAAAATTGTGTTCTCGATTTCTAAGGCTTTAATTAAATTGAATGTTCAGAAGGTAATGAGTTAGACCTTGCCTCTATTACAGTCTGTAGAATTTTTTGCTGAATTAAATAAACTGACTTATTAACCAAAATATAATTTTTTGCTCTATCTCATAATTTGTTAAAAATTGTACTTTGATGCTGTTTGCTGTGCTGAAGATTTAAAAACCTTAGTGACAATTAAGAGGAATAAATTTTCTGGCTAGTTAGGAACCATTCAAGCAAGATGCATCATCTTCCTTTTCTGTCTTCTTCCTAATTTTGGTAGGTCTGCTATATTTTGAAGGTGCAACACTTTACAGTAAAGCTTTTATGAAGTGGTAATGAGCAAAGCTGTGAGAGAACATAGACATGCTCATTCATCATTTCTCATTTTGATTTTTAATCTATTTTGCTTGTATATAAGCATTACATGTGAAAAATGAACTTGTGCCTGGAGAAAATACTGTAATGAAAGCCTCCTGATTCCTTCACCTTCTGCTGCTCTTCAGAAGAGGTTTTTTCTTTTTTTTTTTTTTGTTTTGCTTTTTTTGCTTTTTTTGTTTGTTTGTTTGGTTGGTTGGTTTTATTTTAATATCTGTGCCACCATGAAGCTATCAATAGGACCTCTCTGCTGCTTCCTATGTGAAATTCAGAAAGATTAAACAGTTTTTATGACAAATTTGGATTGATCCTGCAGTCAACACTCACATAAGTACCCGGCTGATTTTCATAGTGGGTTTTCACCGTTCACAACGTGCTTATGAAGATTTCCAAGCGTTAGTGCTTTAGGACTTCTCAGTCTTTCGTTAGACTCCTCCAGGAAGCTGATTAAGATGTCTGGGTCTGGTGACAGGAAAGGATCTCTGTTGCTAGGTATCTCTTGTCTCTTTTTCTTCTTCTTTCATCATTCAGACATTTCCCGATTCCTAGGATATCAGAGTGCAACACGGATAGAAATAACTTTCACTGCAGTGAATGCAAAAACACTGCACAGGATGTGCTTCCCCAAAGAAATGGAGAAGCCACTGTCAGAGAAAACACCATGTTTAGTCATTTGAGAAGGAAGGGGATATATCAGTGGCTTTCCTATTTTCAGACGTGGAATAAGGGCTTTACCTGGTTCAGGAGGAAAAAGGAGAGGAGAATCAAATTAATAGCCTGCCACATATAAGCATTTTCTTCCTACCTTTGAGATAGTGAGATTTAATTTTGTCTAGGAAACTGAGAAGTCTTTAGTTGTGTCTGACTGTTCTCTTTAAATCTCACACTATACATCCATTTCTGCTACCACTGAAGTATGTATGCAGTGGTGGGCAGAAATCTCAGTCTTTGAGTATGGTGGGTAGCTGGGAAGGTCCATCAGGAACCTGTGCTGATCCTGTCCCCAGCTACCGTGACAGTACTGCACCACAGGTGAGAGCAGACTGCATGGGGATTTTAGAATTGCACAGTTTAGACTGGTATAAATCACTTCTTTTGGGGTTGGTGGGGAGCGGAGGGTTGCATATGCTGCAGTGTCTTGTAGCAGTGGTACTGCTGAAGTAGTGCAGTTTAAAGCTGGTATCATCAGTGATTCTGGCAGAAAGAGTTTTACAATAGTTGAACTTAACATACAATTGACAGCAACAAGGAAATCAAGGCTAAACTGTAGTACTGAGAAGCGACATTTCTGTACAAGGTATTAATTCAAATGTATGTCCAAAGCTTACTAGTCTTGTGTTAAAATAATAAACACAGCCTTGGTATAACAGGTGGAGTCATAGTGGTGATCTTCATGTATTAGTGAGCCGAATTTCACTGACTTATGAATGTGAGTTTATAGTTCAATGTCTGGGCTACTGACACTTCCAAAGAAGACCGATTCCTTTCTGTCTTAGGAAAAAAAAAAAAAAAAAAAAAGGAGAAAGTGAAAATAAGAGCAGATACTTAACCTTTTACACTGAACATAAATCCTTGAAGAATGCAAAGAATGCCCACAAACATATCCTATAATAAGGCATGAGAATTTTTCTTGTTGCAATATATATCATCAGGAGTGAAAGCAATCAACACAGTTATCTGCAAAAGCTAAGGAAATCTAATCATTAGCTGAACTGCTTAGCAAATGGTCCATATTAAGTGGTTCAATTCACAAGTCGTTTAGGGATGACAACACAGTAGCAAGTGAAGGAGGGATTGGGTCATCAAATCAGGAGAAAAATGATCATTGGTACTTAATGGAGGCAAACTGATACAACCACGATTCCTTAGCAAATGGACCTTAAATGCAACAGCACCTGCATGTTAAAATATTTTATGAGAAACCTCATGAATAGTATTGTCACTGTCTACATGTCAAGGTGCGATTTTTATTCAGTTTCACACTCTGGCTGTGACTTTCGATGGCAACAGAAAACTCACTGTAACAAATGTCAGTGGAATTGGGGCTCCTAAATTTCTTGAACACTTTGAAAATTGTGTACTCAGAAAGTTAATGGTAATTACAAAAGGGATGTAAAAATATTGTCTGGTTAAGTTATGGACTGGCTTGGCTGGACAGAGTTAATTTTCTTCATAGTAGCTTGTATGGTGCTACAGTCGGATTTGTGATGAAAAGAGTGTTGGTAACACAGGGATGTTTTATTTATTGTTGAACAGTGCAATGAACTCCTTATTTTCCTTTGCCTGTGTGCATAGATTTGCTTTATTTATTAAACATTTATTACTGTTTTGTTGCATTATTTCACCCACAAGTTTTCTCCCTTTTGCCCTTTGAATCTGCTTCCCCATTCCCTGGGGGGGAGTGAGTGAACAGTTGTGTGGAGCTTAACAGCCTGCTGGTGTTACCTCACAACAATGCTATAACTCCCTATAAAATAGGCACCTATTCTAGCAATATAACCTACATCGTTTATATAAAGCAACCAAGTTGCCTATATAGTTGATAGGTGATTGTGAAGGCATTGAAGAAAACCTCAGAGCTTTCCAAATCATTAAGAGAGCTAATTCATAAGCAATTCCCCAAAACTCTGCTCTAGCTTTGGAGAGACATTTGGGTTTCACTTCATCAATGGTAAACCTGGTTTTCTGCTTGAAGTACCTTTAAGTATCTCCAAGTAAGTGTTGAAAATAAGTTATTAAGTAAATTGATTTGAGACTTCAAATACTATTCTTTGAACTGACTGCCCCACGCCACTTCTGATCCTCAAGGTCAAAACTGTGTCATTTATGGGAATTTAAGACAATGGAAGAATTGTGCTTTCACTGAGACTTAGCCAGATTTGACATGTTTATTCTCTCACAAAAATAGATACAACTTTTCAACATGATTTGAGTCCTAAATTCTTGTATAACTTGCATAACACTATCTACTTCTTAGAAAATTTATAATGAAGATGGGAAAAGGAAATGAAGGGAAGAAAAACAAACAAACAAAAAAATAAACAAAAACCCCAAACCCACATGTACAAATGATCAAATGGTGCTTTTAGTATTTTTATTCTCTTTCTGTCCCCAAAGTCCTGATGCTAGAGGTTTTTGTAACAAAATAAAATTCTGTCTCCAAAATGTGTCCTTTTTGTCAAGTGTTTTGAAGTCTGAAGACAGACACTGATGTAAATGAAAGCAGAGGAAATTCAATTCCATTTAAGACTATACACAGCATAAAATGTTATTAATTTTATTTATCTTTTCTATATATATGGTGACAATTTAATTACTATATATGAATGAGGTATCTCTATTTCCTTTCTTTGGGGGAATTTTTCAATAGCTTTAGGTGGTCAGAAAAACTGAAAACATTCTATTCTAGTCCGATTTTAGTGCACAAATTATTCACATGCAAAATGAATAGTTTAGGAAATGTCTAATTAGCTGAATACCTAAAATATGAACCAGTTAACAGTCCAGAACATGTTTAATTGTCTATTTCAGATTAAAGACAATTACAATGCCAATTAGTTATGGATAATTTAACAATGGTTGCTACCATATGTAACATTTCGAATTAGATGTCACAGATACAGTTATTGTGGTTCATCAGAACATCCTATTTTATATATTTATTTTTCAATGCAGTGTAAATAACTATTTTCTAAATGTTACTCTGCACTTCTCTTATTTTAACTAGAAATTTTTCTCCTTAGAAAACAAGCAGATGCTGAAATTGTTTGGAAATTTCAATCTTCAGTGATTTTGTGACATACTTTTGAAATGGAAAATGGTAGGAAAGTCGATGCAGTGATTATAGATATTGTTAATGGCGGAGGGAATTCCAAATGTGGCATGAAGAGACTTCTAAAGTGAAGACATAGGCCAGGTAAAGAAAGTGAAAAATGCGTTTTGAAATATATTAAATATGTAGATTGAAACTGTAAGGAAGTAATCTTTTGTCTTATGCTTATAGAGGTTTTCTGGGTGTGTGTGGGGTTTGTATATAATGCTGAACACAAGATATTGAAAAACAGTGTCTAGATTTTTTACTTATGGTATTGAGATTTCTCATCATCTGTATTTATCTCCAGAACTATTTTTTTATCTCACCAAAAATACCCGCTTTGTAATTCAAAGACAACTTTTTTTAAAAAACAGTTGTTTTATTTTGCTTTGTTGCATAATCATCCTGAAAGGGCTAGAACACAAATAAAGAAAAGAGAAAACATTAGGCCTTTTTGCTGAATACATTTTAAACAGCTCCAATTTAATTTCACCAATACTTAAATATTCACAGGTCTACCCATGGGCCCCTGTCCCGGCCTGGCCGAGGCCCATCCCCATGGAGGTGCCTGATGCCTGAGGCTGGGGCTGCCCCGGTTCCTCCCCCTGGCTGCCCTGCTCTCGGCTGAGAAGGTGGGACAGGCCCTGGTTGCCGGCCCTTGCTCTGCCCTGCCCCAGACCCTTCTCCCTGGTCTGTCTAACTGTTGTTAAGGTGTGAGAAAGTACGTGAGCTAAAGGCATGCAAGAACAGCAAAATTAGAGACAGAAGTGTAATTATTGAAACTAAAATAGTTAGCAGCTCAAGCATTTAAGAGGAATACTAACATAAAAGGGTACAAAACCCTAAGAATAGAACCCCAGGGCACTAGAAGATGGCAACTCAGCAACTTTGAGGATTTGTCTGGCCTAAAGAGCCCTCACAGAGCCTGTCTTGTCCTCACTTGATTGAAGACTGCCTGAATAGCAAAGGCTCATTGGGTCCCCCATCAGGGGCTGTGAGCATATTAATATTACGCTAACTCATTAGCCCAAACTGTCAGTTGTGTGCATTAGCCAATAAATAATTGCTTTGTACAGTTGTCATGGTTTTAACCCCAGCTCACAACTAGAACCATGCAGCCACTCGCTCACCCCTGCTTCGCCCTCACCCCAAAAGGGTGGGGGAAGAGGGGAAAAAGGAAAAGAAAAAAAAAAAGGAAAGGGAGGGAAAACACCCTCGTGGGTTGATAAAGACATTTTAATAAAAACAATAACAGAAAATGAAAAATAACAATAATAGTAACAATACTAATAATGAGAGAAGTCACTCTCACTACCCAGTGAATTGGAACCATCCCAAGCAGTGAACGTGGATTCCTGCCCCCTGGCCAACCCCCATTTATACACTGAGCATGACATCTATGGTACGGAATAGTGTAAGCATCACCTAGCAACAACTAAAAACAATGGGAATTACTGACATTCTTTTCACAGCAACCACTAGAAAGAAAACTAACTCTTTCCCAACTGAAACCAGGACAACAGTTAAATTGTGTATATCCAGTTTGTTTACGGTCTCTTTCCAAGTGGTAGAAGTAACTAAAAAGAGTGGTCCAGAGATGGAGCATTAAGATACTTTCTAATCTTTAGGCATAGATTGATAAAAACATCTTATATAAACTATTGATGGTGCTGTTCTAATTTATTTGAGCATAGTTATTTTCATTGCAATCAAAAACTATGTGGATTTATGAGAAATGAAAAAAATATTTTTTTTTTTATCAATGAGGAACACTCAAGCAATTATTCTGATTTCTTTTTTTTATTTCTAGGAATAGAAAATTTCAGTTTCATTTCACCATCATCAACATATTTGAGATAAAAATATTTCAAATTTCTACATAATTTCCAGATTAAAAGCTTGACTGACTTCTGTGGTGTTTATATCAAGTCCAGACAGGGTGGAGTTATTATGCATCCTCTGTCTGAATGTTCATAGTACATTATGTAACAGTTCTGACTTTGCTCAAATATGTTATACCTTAATAAAAACTCCTCTATAGCTTATGAAACGTGTATTTCTCAGAAAGTCTTACCCTGCTGGAAATTTCACATCAGAACAAACACTCCAGTTGGGCAAACCAGAAAAGTGAATTCATTCCTTTCTAAGACTAAGTATGTATAGTTTTTTTAAATAGCAATGTGATCAATATATGCAAATTAAGCTCATATATCAAAAGTTCTTTCTGTCAGTGCCCTAAAACTGAGGTAGTAAGTTAATCAAGGATACAATGACATGGGACTGTGTCATCCATAACAGAAATCTGTGTAGATATAGAAAATCTCTTGTTTGGACTGGAGAGAACAATGAATATTACTTAAACAACCAGTATGAAATATGGACTATAAGAAGAGTGATCAAGAGAATTAAAATTTCCTATGAGTAGTTTTAATTTACTCTAAACTTCATCAAGGATTTAAAAATGTGAACACAAAAAAACACTGACTTCTTTTAATCAAAACCAGATTTATGTCTAATAAAGTAAGGATAGTACTGACTTTTGAGATTATCAAATAACAAGGGGACTGGAAAAAAATACTAAAACTGATTGTAGGAAGGAAAATAATTGAGTTGATTTGATTGCTTAATTTAGTTTTTTAGGTCTAACCACAGTCCATAAATTTTTCTCCCCCACTAAGAAGGAATGTATTTTATTTTAAAATTGGGATTCTTTGGAATGCAAAAAAAAAAAAAAAAAAAAAAAAAAAAAAAAAAAAAAAAAGAACAACTTTTTTTCTGGAAAAGAAAGATCTAAACTAAGTTTAGTTCTCTCTCTCATTTCTTCACTTTGAAAGTGTACATGACAAGACTAAACACAAATGATTTATGATCCTCTTATCTTTAGAAAAGCTGAAGAAATAATGCTTAACAGCTATGCAAATGAAATGAGAAACTGAGATTTGAATTCTCAGGCAAAGATTAAGTATGGTTGAGTAATTGTGGAATAAAACCAAATCTGTCTGCAGCAAACAGAAAACTTTGCCAAAAAAATTGCTAGCTTAAATCTCAAAACTTTTATTCTCACCAAAGTAAATGCTAAGAAACCTGTCCTTTGAAGTCATTACCTATTTTTAATTCAGAAAGTCATTTTTACAGTGGCTTCACCTGCCTCCCAAACAGAAGACTGAATTGGGATGGCTGGTGAGATTGCTAGTGGGATTACTGATGTTAACAACCCTGGCTCTTGAAAGGCTGCTGTAGCTGTGGAGCAATGACTTGAACCACGCCTGCTTGCAGTTCAGTGTTGTGCTGTGTGAGTGCATCCCTGGGAGTGTGTGAGGGTGTGAGTTGTCAAATCAGGATTATAAACATGTATTTCTTATTTTGCAGCCTCAACAATCCCTGAGGCGATACCACACACGTAAACCTGAACTGTGATTATTCTCAATTTGAAATGGAAACATTGGACTCTGGTCAAAGCCTGATGCTGTTTGTTGTTTATACTTATCTATTGTAAATAGGGCCAACCACTGAAGGATCATTTAGTTTATGATGCTATTATTTTTATTTCTTTTTTTTCTATTATTTCTATTTCAAAGATATTTTCCATGAATAACCATTGATATTGCTTAGTTTTCTAAGTGATGTATCCAGGCTGCTTCTCTTTGCTAGTTGCTCTCTGATGACATATATGCAGTTCTTACAATGCAGCTATCTTTGATGAAAGCCATCTATAATGTTATACTTAAATCAGAAATGCAGACAATCATGTTTCTCGACTTGCTGAGACTTAATCACCAGTGCCTTTCACCTCCCATAGTGATTTACAAAGCAAAGAAGATTTAAAAGCTGGTATATTTTAGCATTGCAGGAGTAGTAAATTGAAAGGACAGCATTAATCTGCAGTAGATGAAGACCAGGACTGTTACGATTTGAAATTATGTTGTCACTGTAAATGACTAGAAAAAGAGAAAAGTAGTGAAAAACCTGGTTGTACACAACTTACAGTTTTGTCAACTTTCTAATATGTTTGTCATTTTTCTAAATATTTTAATTAATTCTATACTGTCATTTTTAAAATATTATATTTTTACATGATATCTCAATTTGCTTTTGGAACACAGTTATGTGTATAAAACTATTGAAATATTTGCTCCTAATGGAACAATACATGCAAAACAATGCTAAACATGTGCTTTAACTTTATGTACTTGAATAGTTCACCAAGCTCATTGTATTTAAACACATGCATACATAAAATTAGTTTACATAAACATTATAGAAATCCTTAATCCCTACCTTTTCTTTACTACAATATTTGTTCTTCTGAGTTTCACTTATACCTGAGATGAGGTTCAGCAGATGCAAGTACCAGCATTATTCTTCTCCCTCTTTGCTTGCAATTGTTAAATGCCTTCCCACCTGTCACAGCTGGTAAATATTAGCAAATTACACATTCATTATTCAGAGGAAGGCTTATTCATTCTGGTTAGAGTTTGGGAACTAACAAAAATATCTAAGATGAGATAGATGTGCCTTATGTCCCTGCTATAATCTGTGAAATGAGATAGGAAACTCAAAGACAGATTCTCATCCCTTTGTGGAATACATTGCTTTTCTGGAGCAGGAGCTGGTAGCCACTGCCTCTGCCACTTGTTTCTTTCCATGCCTTATTACAACTTCACTATAAATAACTTTCAGGCTCTCGCAAGTGAACAACACAGGGAAAATACCCTATAATCTTATTAACTCTTCCATAACTGGAAAACTGAGAAGCAGGCATCCACTTTAATGAGAATTTTTCAGCTCAAGGAGATACAAAACTCTTCAGAGAAGTTAGATAAAATACTCAGCTGCAGATCATGCTGTACTGTATTTTGAATTCACTTGTGACACAAAATGGCACAAGTTAAACCAGCATGGATCCTCCCTTTATGTACCCAGATTATAGATAACCTGATGTTAATGGACCTCTCAGAGAACAGGGACAACATTTGAAACTTGGTTCTCCTATGTCGTGGAAGACTCCACTAAGTACTGAGATGCTGTAGAAGATACAGATTTCCTCCAGGAATATATTTAAATAGCTGTTATGTTTGTGGAGTTGAATCCTGTCAGAGCAGATTTATGCTGAAGACACATTGGGAGAGCCTCCTCTGGGAAGGCAAGCAGATTATGAGTAATCTGGGTATCTTTAGTGGGTGTTTGAGGTAAATGCTGATCATAGAACCATAGAATTGTCTAGGTTGAAGAGGACCTTTAAGATCATCAAGTCCAACCATCAACCTAATACTGCTAAAACCACCACTAAACCACATCCCTCAGCACCACACCTACCCGTCTATTTAAATACCTCCAGGGATGGCGACTCCATCACGTCCCTGGGCAGCCTGTTCCAATGCTTGACAACGCTTTCTGTGAGGAACTTTTTCCTAATATCCAATCTAAACTTAACCTGGTGTAACTGGATGAATATAGTGCTTCCAAGAGATGAAAAGTTTTAGGCAAAGAGAATTTTTCAGGCATACATAACCATTATGGAAAAAACAAATCTTCCTACAAGTTTTTGAATATTCATGGTACTAAAAACTTTTGAGGATCCAAACCTTTATTGTATGTGTCTTTGTTCCATTGTAAAGATTTAAATCCTTTTCACAATTTTTGCCTGGATCTTTGCAAGTGCCTGTTATGACCTTGTCTATGACCTATTGCATTACAGAATAAGAGTGTGAGAGGGAGAAAAGGAGCCTTTACCTTTTGCATTGCAGAGTAGTGGGAAAATGTCTTCATAATGTATTCACACAAGCTGATTTTTCATTCATGTAGCTACTGTATGTTTGTTTCCTTTACAAGCCATCTTATGTGTATCTCTGTCCTTGGTCAGGCTGTGCTGGTACAAGTCCAAGCACCGGTTGCAGTTTTGTAGCAGCGCCACTGCTTTGGTACTCTAATTATCAGTCCCCCATTTGATTTCAAGGACACTGGAAGTCACAGTGGTCATGAATATAATCACATAAATTCCAGTTTCTTATTTTAATAAATGTAAATGGCAAATACTTTCTCCCTAGCAGAACATATGAGCTAGCAATTTTGAAGGGAATATGTATTTTGCTTTTTCCTTTGGTGTTATACTTATCATTGGAAATCCAATCCAAAAGTTTTGTCAAGGAAAGTTGTGTCTCCTTTTGCCTCTTCCATGCTCCCCTTATTTTTACCACACTTCAGTACTCAATGACTGAGGACTTCACTAATTCCTGTAATTTTTTACAAATCATTGCTTTTGCTAGTCAAAGGAATGAGCTGCTTTCATTTTATCTACTTGGCCCTGTTAGAAAAAAAAACTAAATCTGAATAAAGAAAAGCCCACAAACAGCCAAGAGAACTAAAAACGTGATTTCCTAAGGGACTCTGAAAGGTCTGAAATCCAGCAGGGAATAAAAGAAGCATTCATTATACTTCTCTGCCTTCCTTTGAGCTAGTTCTGCCCTGCCAGATTTGCAGGACCTCTGCAGAAATTGTATGTATTTTTCATTTGTCTTCAATGTTCCTGGCAGCAGTTTTGCAGGACTTTCACTGATTTGTATGCATTTATAATCAGAAACTTTGTCTTCTGGCTATATACGGAAGCCAGCTTACCCAATATTCACTCACAGAATATGTTTTTCACTAGCACAAAGCAAACATGTTATTGAGGGAACTGTATCCTAATATATCCAGGTACTGCAGTTGACTAAGGGTGTTTTAACTGCACCTTCATGAAAAGGTGTACTGTACATGAGAAGTACTATTGTAAGCATTCAAATGTTTTAAAATTCTACCTTTATTTCAGAAAAAGTGTAGTCACAAACCTTTTTTTAATTGACATGTTTATTATATACTGATACAAGGAAAAAATTATACTCTCAGAGAAATATTAAAATAAATCTGCTGGTATAGCTAGATTTGAAAAATGAAGAAAAATTTTCTTTGGTCCTTTTTTTCCAGAATTTTGCCAGAGTAACCATTTCTAGTTGTTACCAGTGGTCCAGCTCCTTAAACAGAACCCATTAATCCTTTTGAAGGAGACGCATGTTTTTTGTAGGTTTTCAAAGAAATGCTTAAATTAAAATCCTATCTGGATCAAGCCAATAATTAATAATTTATATATCAATTTTGAAAGTAGAGTAACTTAATATGATGTGGCCCAAATATAGTAATCACCATGTTTTTTCAAGGACAACGGGGTGCCTGTGAACTTAAAATTAATAAAGTTAAAAAAAAATAAAAATCAGTTTATATAAACTTAAAACAAAAGTTAAGCTCCTAAAGTATTCAGGAAATGAAAAAAATCTCATTTTCCTACATTGCCTTTTAACAATACCTTTTTTATTTAGATGTTTATATTTTAGGTCTGTAAGTCTGAATACTAGTATGATTTAAATTAATCAGTGACTTCTAACACCAGATGTTCAGAGACCTATACATTGATACTACCCCTCTGTTCATGCTTCTTTGAACTCTCCAGACTTTTTAGGTGAAGTGGAATAACAATGGTCAAGATCAAAAAATACATGGGAGCAATTAAAATACATTCTCTTCAAGTTGTGTACACTTTGAAGCAAACTCAAAGAAAGAATAATTTTAACAAAGACTCATTTATTTCCTTTTGGTTTATTATATTTGTTTAGAGAACAACAATTGGCAATAGCAAATATGTTTAACAAGGGCAATAAAAGACCAAGAAATAAAAACTTATAAAACTTTCCTTTTGAACCAATTTACCAAGTTCAGTGAGGTTTATGTACTATTTATGTTTCCAATAGTTTTTTCTTTTATTTTCTCAAATAAGTGATGGAACATTCAAATGCTCTGTCTCCATCTCCTGGCAGATAAGAACCAAGCAAAAAGTATGGACTGGAATACATGAACCCGACGGAGAAAAATTAGGAGGAATTAAATTTCTGTTTCTTGATTTATTTCCAGCTTTTCCTAATTTCTAAAATCATTCCAAGTTATAATAATGTAGAGAAACAGAAAACAATGACAATTTTATGCAGATAGAGTCAAAAGATCATATCAGTTTGGCAATAACTCATAGGAGTTCTTCAACCCCAATTTTCCATTAGAATGAAACAGGGCGACACCATTTAATGTATTGGAGAAATGCCATTTTACAGTAAATGGGTATTTGAGGATTTTTTACATCCCTAGATTGATAATTTAAAACAAACGATCTAATTTCCATTTATTGATATGCCTAAATATATAGTCATGTCTCTGATCTAACTAGTTTACCTGGAAATAATATACTTTTTCATGATGGTTACTGTATGAAAAATTACATTTACCTTATGTGTTTTCCAGGTAATTCTGAAGTTTGTTTCCCTCCCCACCCCCTCGTATTATACGTGTTATCATAGATCATACTCCCAAGTGTGGTATATAATTTCTTTTGAATAAACAGTAAAATAAAGTTTAGAGGAAATTACGGCAGATACGTGTGACTTCTTTCATTAAAAGCAAAGTTTTATACTGGTTAACACTGCTATACAAATCAATTAACAGTTGACACACAAGTGTAAGGAAGAATGACATTAAAGATAGTCTTAAAGTAATAAGTTGCTATTGCAACTCATGCCAGATGACCTTTGAGTACAGCTTATATTAACATATTTTTAAACTTAAAATCTTCTATGCATTAACTATATCATAATCAAGTTGAAAAATGAAAACAGCCCTAAACTTGGTATATCAACTCTCAGTCCATTTATTTGAGTAATACATTGCAAAGTAATACAATAGATTGTATTACAAAGTAATACAAGGCATTGTGAGTAATACAAATGCAAAGCATTGGACACTGTCCCACATGACATCCTTGTCATGGATGTGATGGATGGACCACTCAGTGGTTAAGGAATTGGCTGGACGGTCGCACTCAAAGAGTTGCGGTCAATGGCTCTATGTCCAAGTGGAGACCAGTGACAAGTGGCACTCCTCAGGGGTTGATACTGGGACTGGTGCTGTTTAACACCTTTGTCGGTGACACGGACAGCGGGATTCAGAGCACTTTCAGCAAGTTTCCAGATGACATCAAGCTGTGTGCAACGGTTGCCATGCTGGAGGGAAGGGATGCCATCCAGAGGGACCCAGACAGGCTTGAGAGGCAGGCCTGTGCCAACCTCATGAAGTTCAACAAGGCCAAATGCAAGGTCCTGCATGTGGGTCAAGGTAATCCCATGCACAAATACAGGCTGGGTGGAGAATGGATTGAGAACAGCCCTGAGGAGAAGGACCTGGGGGTACTGGTGAATGAAAACCTGGACATGAGCTGGCAATGTGTGCTTACAGTCCAGAAGGCCAACCACATCCTGGGATGCATCAAAAGAGTGGCCACCAGGTCAAGGGGGTTGATGCTGCCTCTCTACTTGGCTCTGGTGAAACCCCTCCTGGAGTACTCCTTCCATTTCTGGGGCACTCAACATAAGAAGGACATGGACCTGTTGGAGTGAGTCCAGAGGAGGGCTATGAAGGTGACCAGGAGGCTGGAGCACCTCTCCTATGAAGACAGGCTGAAAGAGTTGGGGTTGTTCAGCCTGGAGTAGACAAGGCTTTAGGGAGACCATATTGTGACCTTCCAGTACCTGAAGGGCACCTACAGGAAAGATGGGGAGGGATTCTTTATCAGGGAGTATAGTGATAGGATGTGGAGTAACAGTTTTAAACTGGAAGATGGTATTTTTAGATTAGTTATTAGGAAGAAACTCTTTACTGTGAGGGTGGTGAGGCACTGGAACAGGTTGCCCAGAGAAGTTGTAGACATCCCATCCCTGGAGGTGTTCAAGGCCAGGTTGGATGAGGCTTTGAGTAACCTGGTCTAGCGGAATGTGTCCCTGCCCATGGCAGAGGGGTTGGAACTAGATGATCTTTAAGGTTCCTTCCTACCTAACCCATTCTATAATTCTGTTATTACATGGAACGTTGTCATTGGTTTAATGTGTTGTCAATAGTCAAATTATGAATTTTCAAAATTTCTTCTCCTAGTAGGTCTCCAGTCTTTCCCCAAGTATTATCTACTAATTTGCATTATTAGTTCTGTTTCAGAACACAGTATAAAGAAAGTATAAAGAACAATGAATGTATACAAATAATACATATTTTACTACATTAAAAAAATCCAACCATGTTTATCATTACTAATATGCAGATTAACATTTATGTATGTATGTAGGATCAGCAAAACATGGGAATAGTAAAAAGTTATAACTGTTGAATTCTTTCACTTATAAAATGTTTTCTTTGAAGAACAAAGAAAATAGAAACAAATTCTGTAACTGACTTTTGTCCATAAAACTGTGGAGTTTGTTGTCTTTGGAGAACATTCAATAAAGAAGAGAAAACATGAAAATGGCACTTTTTTACTTACTTCTCTAAGATGTGTTTAATTCATCTTATCTGATATTCCTCCAGAGGGAAAAAAAAACCTCTCAGCATGATTATAACTAGTATTTTACTCATATAGAAAGAAAGAATTATCCTAGCATAGGTTTTACTACTGCCTATCTCAGGTCTAGCTTACAAGAAGAATGATAAATAAGATTTATAGAGACAGACACCCAGTTTAGAGTTCTTTGAAATACATGGTACTAGAGGAAAGGTTACCTTTAGAAACCTCTACTGCAGCTATGGATTTAAAAAATAGACATGTATTTTAAAAATTATAAATAAAAGGAGGAAAACATTGAAGTTTTCCAGTGACCAAAGTCACAACTTCTTTTTTTTTTTTCATATTCAGTCAGTATTGCAGTACTGAAGTTCAAGGCTTACCATATGATCAAATAGAAAGTAAGTTTCCAAAGTCACACTTCTATTTATCATGGATAAACACATTCACAGAAACATATTACACAAGATTGTCACTGTCAGACCACTAATTAGAAAATATTAGGGGTCAATTTTCCACATTAACATTAATGAAAGCTCTATCCAGTCATTGAACAAAGTGTTATTGTGTGATAATAACATGCCCAGTAAGACTGTAAATCATAGCAATGAAAGCCTATTCACACCTACAGCAGGTGCATCATTACTCTGTAACACATGAACACCTTTAGTGTGATTGTAAAACACATTTCCACTATATGAAATACAAGGAATTATATATTGATTTAACTCATTGAGAATATTAGAATGTTTTATTACAATCTACCTTAGAGATCTATGAAAAAAATCCCCTTTTTTTATAACACTGAATTCCTAAATGTTTGCAAATTATAAATAAGTATATCTTTCTGTTAACTTATTTTTGCAGAGTACTGAATTTTTGTCATAAGTTTTTCTAGGATTGCTTTTATCTTCTCATATGCCTCCACTAAAAAATGAAATCTATCAATCAACAGTGCAAAGTTTGTGAACGTAATGTAAATAAACATCAGAGAGGTTGGAGCTCAACTGTGTTATTTCTCTTTCAAAAGATCAGTAAGACCAGAATGAGTGTGAAGCACTTTGCTATTGCATGTGTTCTTCCCTCACTAATGTCTATGAATATATACATGCACATAAATCTCTCCTTTGAGCTGTGAAGAAGAAAATAAATTTGGATGCTTATGTAAAATATAAATTGCTTGTTTAGTGTGTGACTTTAAAAGTTTTCACCTTACAATTTGAAAATGTTCGTTACCAAGCCCTTCTGCCTCAGTGAGAAACATACTTTGCTTGCAGAGCTGCACAGTGAAATGGAAAATATTTTCTTCCTGTTTTCATCTCTTACTTCAGAGAACCCAGGGCAAAAGAAGGATGATAAAGATCCTCTTTGGCTAATATTGATTAATATACATACTTAATATAGCTAGTATATTTAATACACTTATAGTTTTCTGTTTGGTCAGCCTCTACTATGTTCTTCTGTACAATGTAATGGGAGTCCTTTTCATTTTATTTTTCACCCACCTGCAGAAATATATATCTCTGAGTAAGTAAATTGGGCAGTCACCTCTCTGGCTTTATAGTTCTAGAAGATTTAGGTTGGATTTACACAATTTCTCAGAAATAGACCTTACCGCATCATCTGTTTCACTTATACCTGGCTACAGCCTCAAACAAATGCCTTCCTCATTCAGATGGTATTAGTTAATTTTAGATGTTTACTTCAAAGCATCAGATGTACTCAATTTGTCACTGAACTGTACTATGCAAGGATGAATTTAATGTGGGGACACAGCACTATCCTATCTGGCAGGCAAGGAGTTTCACTTTGCTACTCCTTCCATACTACACTTTATACTGTGGCTGAACCTAGTTTTATTTTGCTGGCATAATCATAGGATCATAGAATGGTTTAGGTTAGCATGGATCTTAAAGATCATCTCATTCCAAACCCCCTGCCAAGGGCAGGGACACCTTCCACTAGACCAGGTAACAGTCTCTACCCCAGAAAGCTACATTTTATTTATATTTGATGTGAGCTGGTTCCTTGATCAACTTGATGACTGGAGGATGGCATCAGTATTTATGTAGTTTTGAGGGGATTCAAATTCCTACAGGACTAGACAGGAACTGAGCAATGACTTCAACAGTGTTAATGTTTCCTAAATTATGGGCATACATCCCTAAAGACACAAATAGGCACCTGTGTGTATTTGAGGATCTGAACCTTAGTTATATCTATGAAAAGCAGACATTATTATTGGGTCCATGAGTGGCTTAAGTAATACCTGGATAAATGTAACAGATTATTACCCAAGACTGAGTATAACATGCCATTATTTTCCTTGAATATCCAAAATTATCTGTTCCATAAACCCAAAAATATATTTTTAAAATAGTTCCTACATAAAAAAGAAGAAATATATAGTTTGGTTATTATATTTGTGAATATAATAAGCACTTATGGTGTCCTTTTATATTCATTATACTTTTGTCCAAATGCCTTGACAAGGAATTGAGTTTACAAGGATTCTTGCCATTATTATATGAAAGGCAGCACTGCAATTCTTACTTCTGTGCTTTCATGATAGCCTGTGGCACCTCTGATTACGAGATGCCACTTTCAAAGGACATGTAACAGACTTTCTAGCCAAAGTTTATATCCAGGATCTGCAAAACTGTCAGAACTGCACAAAATAGAGAGTACAAGGGCACTTATCTTGATAAAAGAAAACGAGAGGAAATGATAGTCACATGACTGTATGATAAATGACTGTGATAACTTTTGCTTCATTTTGTTCTGATGGTAATACAGATATGAAGGTTGTACAGCCAGGTGACTGCTTGCTCATTGTATAATACAGTTAATGAGCTGCATTTGTGACATTAGTATAATCTGTCTGGTTCATAATGTACTATAGTACATGCATTATTCCACTGAATGATTTATGGGATCTCTATTGTGTTGTAATGCATTTCCTAGGGTAATAGATGAGATGGATTATCTTGTGTTTCCTAGCATAATGTAGTTTTGTACATCACAAATATAATTGGCTTATAAGACATCGTATTTCATTAACCAATAAGAATGACTTTGATGACAGGTGTCCCTTCGTTAATTAAACATTTCCTTTTCCTTGTTATACAGTTCTAAGCATCTCCTAAACTTTTCTATTATTTATAATATTTCTTGTTGCTTCATTTGTATGCACTATTCCATAGTAAGATATTTAAATGTTAGCTCATAGGAATCGAAAGCTATCTTTTCAAAGCAAAAAAAAAATTAATTAATTGGTGAGTTGTTTTCATTCATTCATTCATTCATGAACGATTTCTAGTCTAGATCAATTTCCTAACGAAATAGGTCTTGGCCTAAAATTTTACATCGATGTGTCAGTGTCTGTCTGTTCCCATTTTCCACCATTCTTAATCTGGTCTGGCAAGGAGGTAGATCTCAAAATTGTTAAATTTCTTCAGGGTTTGTGAGTATTAGTAGCTGGTGCTGGTTGAGGGGAAAGACACTGTAAGTAATCTTATTATGATGAGAACTAAGCTGTATAGATGAAAATCAGGTAGCTGGTCTGTAGGTTCTGTCATGATTTTTGTCATGATTTAACAAAACAAAAAAAAGTCACATCTTCTAGAAATTCCTACTGGGAGACTTTGGAGACTGCCAAATTTCTGGGTTCATGTTTTAAGTCTTGTTCTGTCACTTACATTTAGCTGGATTTTCCAGAACTCACCTTACAATGAAAATACAGAGTATCCTCAAATATCATGATTTGACATGTAGGGACTATACAAGTGCAAAACAGTTAAAAATAAATATTTAATCCACTCATTTGTAGTGATATGCACTTCTGAAGGAAATGTAGTCTAATTTTATACAATAATATAAATATTTGAAGGAGCAATTTTTCAAATTGTAACTATTACCTCTCTTTGATAAGACATACATTTTCAATAAGATAATAGAATAATTTGATTTCCACAACAGACATTTATTATTTCTTTTTTCTTACACACTTTTTGTAGAAGGAGGAAAAAGGTAAGACAGTAAAGTCATCGTAGATATGTATAAATTATATGTTCATCATTAGAAAAAGGTCCCAAACAGCTACAATTTTCTCAAATTTTTCTCCCTTGAAAGTTTAAAATTGTGATAACTACAGTATATCCAAAATACTAAATATGTTAAGAAATGAGATTCCACATTGTATTGTATTTACAGACTATCTAATTTTTGAATCCTAACCCCAAAATAAAAATGCACAAATACATACATTACCCACATATTTAGACAGCTAGTAAATCCAACTTTCACATTAGTTTCCTCAGTAGAATAGACAGAAAATAAGTTTAATAGCATTTCTAGAGGTTAACATACTCAGCCTTTGGTGAACCAAGTTATAAAGTGAATGAGTTCCAGAATAAAGAACGCTCACAGTGAATTGCTCTTTCACTCTACTTCTCTTAGAAAACCTTTCATTTGGGGGGAAGCAAGTGGGGACTTGATTTTGCTGCAAAGAAAGAGAAGTCCAAGTTAGACTTCAGAAGCAACTTGCTATCAGATTTGGCCTAAGAAATTTTATTTTTAGATCTTAAACTTCTGGGAGCAGGGACTAACTTCTGTTACACATTTAAAAAAAAAAAATGTCTTATGCTTTAATGGAGACAACTGTGGGCTCAAACTCCCAGGTGAAGTCAAGTCTCTCGTTCTCCCACAAAAAGCTACCCCACACATCAGCAGTTTCTATTCATTTTCTATTGGTATATATATATCATTTTTCTCCTCTTGTACTGGCTTTTTTGTATTCAGCCCTGAGGGACACCACTTTTTCCTTTACTTAGGTATGTGATTTGTTCAGAGAGGCTTGATAGCCACCTGTGAGGTTGTTGGGTTGTTTTTTTTTTTTAAGTAAATCTTATACATATATTTTCATTTTTTTTCCTTGCTACATCTTTTTTTGGGAAAAAGTAAAGTGAGATAAAAAGAGAAAAATCTACATTTCTTGAAATTATTTTCTCTTTTTTTTTTGATCCACTGTCTGCAGTTGGAATGATTTTTCAGGTGAAACAGACTTCATGAAATGATCTAAGCATTTCACTTTGAAATTTTTTTAAAAGAGTTCTTTTCTGGAATAACTGCAACTGGCATGCTGAAATGTGAACATTTTCTTTTACAGAAAGAAAAAAATGTATTGTGATTTTTTTTTCTATTCAGTAAGAAATTTGAGAACTTATTTAACTCAATATCTGTTTGATTGCATTTTTTAATGGAAATTTTATTGGTCTAGCAATTGGTAACCCATTTCTCCATATGAAGATGAATAGCTTATTGTCATTGATAAATGGGTTTATCTGATATTGCAATTAAGGACAGAAAAACCCATTGCATTAATTGACCAAACAAAAACCAGAATTACTGGATTTTCAGACACCAATTGACAATTATCAAGTTAATGGTAAAGGGTAATATGTTAGGCTGATATCAGGTTTTAAAAAAGTTATATAAGAAAATAATATTTTAGTCATTAAAAAGCAGAAATAGGCTTTAACTGACTCTTCTCATGCTATCCACTGCTAGCAAAATCATGCCTGAATAATAGGCTGCTATTTTCTGGTAGCAGGTGCTTTTTGACTCTCAGCCTTACAGACAAAGTCCTAGGGAGAAGTTCTTTGCCTATAAAAAGATAATTAACATGATTAATTTTCAAAACTGGCTTTTGGATTTTTAGTAGCACTGCATTTCTAAAGTCCAGGTTCCTGTATTCTATGTAGTAGGCATTTCCTATACTTGTCTTCTGTGTTCTCTAGGAATAATTCCATACGTCTCAATGGAATCTAGAGATTCTGTTTGATAACTAGAAAGTAGAATAAGTAACTCATAGGATTGTACTTTAAAAATCAGCAGAACTATTCTAGGGCATGCTCTAGTCAATTGCAATATCATTAAAGAAAAGGACAGTATCTTCTCAAGAAAATTACATGTGCGGTGTCTTCCAAGGTCACAACTAAAGGAAACCTGCAAGTGCTGCAACCATGACTGAACTGTTCCTGGATGTGAACAGATGGAGAGCTTTAGGAAGCCAGAAAAACCCAGAAACTGA
Organism: Pluvialis apricaria; assembly: GCA_017639485.1. Classification (NCBI taxonomy): domain Eukaryota; kingdom Metazoa; phylum Chordata; class Aves; order Charadriiformes; family Charadriidae; genus Pluvialis; species Pluvialis apricaria. The sequence continues at coordinate 105,660,837 of CM030009.1, forward strand.
GTTGCTTAAAGACCTGAAGATTAGATAGAAGCTGAAGGCGGTCTTTCAGTGTCTCAGTTTTTGTCTTATATTCCTAATCTTACTATAAATCATACATATAGGCATTCAGTTCTTGCCTGGGTTTTGGCCAATGTCATTATTCTGTATAGGCTTTCACTTGTATTCTGCTGTAATAGTCTTTACACTTCTTTAATCCAAAAGAAGAACAGTTACACAAGCCAGATCAATAACGGCACCAAGTAAACTGAACTTTAAACACACATTGACAATACTGTCTGTGGAAATTGCTGAAGTATAAAACATCTCCTTGTCTCCCAGATCTTTAAAAGTTTGATTCTGAATCTAAGTCATATTAACAGTCATTTCAAGATTAGTGAAAAAATTTGTATCATTTAGGGTCTATGGAGTCCTAGACTTTAGAGACGTACTTAGAGGGATCAGTTTTTCAGAGTCTGCAGTTTTTTTGGTTTTATATCCACTACTTAGCCAATGATACTGAGAATCACATTTCTTAATTTGTAAATGACATAAACATAAGGGACCAGTAAACATGGGGAAGACACATCTTTGAAGAGCTGGAGGAAATGAGAAATGTTCTTTCAATACACAAAACTGCAGAATAATGAGTCTCAAGACTGCAAAACAAATTGAAGGGTGAGTGACTGCTAAATGAAAAGATACTACAGCATCTGACTTTGAGAAAATTTGGGTGCAGTGGTGAAGAAATTCCTAAAATCTTCATCTCAACTTGCCACTGCACCAAGTAAAACATGAGACACTAAGTTGCATGGTTCAAGAAGCACAAAATAAATCACAAAAAGTAGAAGCTGCGATGCATGAAGCTCTGACTTCATCCCAGATAATACTTTCTGTGCTGGTCATCGGTACTTCTCTTCATATTAATCAGTGTTACGTACTTTTTTTTCTTTTAGAAGACTATTATGAAAAAAAAGATACAGCTGATACAAATATGGGTAAGCTTTGCTAGGAAACTAAACTGAAAACACAGTGTGTTAAAAAAAAGACCAAAATAAAATAGTGCTTGGAATTACAGAAGGGACAATAATATATTGTTCCTTTCTGTCTATAAATAGACAGTAACTTAGGAATGTGGTTAAAAGGAAATAGTCAGCAAAAATCACAAATTAAATGTTAAATGATGGGACAGTATAAAGCACAACGAAGGTGCATTACTGGCAGAAAGTCTTCTCGGGCAGAAAAAGGAGTAGAACTCTTCTGTAGCATACCTACTCCAACTAAGCTGTATGGTTTAACTATTTTTTTAACAGTGGAAATCTGTTCTAAATGTGTCACTGAAGTCCAAATCTCCTGGAAGTGCTTATCTGCCAAAATCAATGACAATTACATCTATTATCCGTGTATTTTATATGCCTGAACTGAGAAATTGTACTTACAGTTTGTGTTTAGTATCTAACTTCACAATGAAGGAAAATCTGAAGGAGGGATTACTTAAATGGTGTATGTATGTATCTGCATGAAACTTATTTCTTGCCCCAAACTACTTTGTAGACATATGTGGTTAAGAACAGATAGTGTCTAAAAAATAGAAGTTGGTCAGCTGTACTTGTATATAGACTTATGTGCACAAAACGTAGTCCTAGTGGCAGACAGCATGCTCAGAACTAGGAGAAGAACGATGTAAATTGTCTTCATCCTGAGAAGCTTTAATCTAAAACTGCCATATCTGCAGTCATCAGTTAACAGAAGGCAGATGGATATAACACCCCTTTGGTTCAAGCGCTGAAGTTCAGCTATAACAGACAAAAAACAGAAGTCAGGGAGTAGGTTCAAGACCTGTCAGGGAAAAGCGAAAACCAAAGTGCATTCTCCCATACAAGGACTGAATGGTACCTAAAAAATGGGGAGACTCCTTACACAGAAGGAATGCATAAACAATAATTCCATCAAAATTTAACACTAACAAGGGGACGGATTAAGTTTGAGACAGTATTCAGAATTTTCCATTAGCTGAGGCAGATTCTTTCTATTATTAGAAATTATTCTTCATCATAGAATCATAGAATCATAGAATGGTTTAGGTTGGAAGGGACCTTGAAGATCATCGAGTTCCAACCCCCCTACCATAGGAAGGGACACCTCCCACTAGACCAGGTTGCCCAAGGCCACGTCCAGCCTGGCCTTGAACACCTCCAGGGATGGGGCTTCAACAACCTCTCTGGGCAACCTGTTCCAGTGCCTTACCACCTTCAAAGTGAAAAATTTCTTCCTAATGTTTAATCTAAACCTGCCCTCTTCCAGCTTAAAGCCATTCCCCCTCGTCCTATCACTACATGCCCTAGTAAACAGTCCTGCCCTAGCTCTCCTGTAGGCCCCCTTTAGGTACTGGAAAGCTGCAATAAGATCTCCCCGGAGCCTTCTCTTCTCCAGGCTGAACAGCCCCAACTCTCTCAGCCTCTCCTCATAGGAGAGGTGCTCCAGCCCTCTGATCATCCTCATGGCTCTCCTCTGGACACGCTCCAACAGGTCCATGTCCTTCTTTTGTTGGGGACTCCAGAGCTGGATGCAGTACTCCAGGTGGGGTCTCACGAGAGCAGAGAAGAGAGGCAGAAACACCTCCCTTGACCTGCTGGCCACACTTCTTTTGATGCAGCCCGGGATACGGTTGGCCTTCTGGGCTGCGATCACACATTGCTGGCTCATGTCAAAGAATCATCATCATGATATCATGAGAAGATAGAGTTCAGGATTAAGTGCAGTATACACAAAATGACAAGTAGGGTTGAAACCTTAAAGTTCAGGAGGGCTACCTTTGAGCTCTTCAAGGAATTGCTGGGAGAAATCCCACGGGAGAGGGCTCTAGATGGTAAGAGGGCTCAAGAGAGCTGGATGGTATTTAAGCACCACTTCCTCCAAGCTCAGGATTGGTGCACCCCTTAGAGCAAGAAATCTGGCAAGGGATGAAGGATATCTGCATGGCTAAGCAGGGAGCTTCTAAAAAAGCTCAGGTGGAGGAAGGGAGTTTACAGTATGTGGAAGAAGGGGCTGACGACTTGGGGGGAGTATAAGAATGCTGTCAGGGTGTGTAGGGATGAAACGAGAAAAGCCAAGGCAGCTTTGGAATTGAACCTGATGAGGGATGTCAAGGCCAATAGGAAGGGTTTCTTTAAGTATATAGGAGGCAAAAGGAAAACCAGGGAAAATGTGGGCCCGCTCTTGAACGAGATGGGTGCTGTGGTGACAGATGAAGCAGAGAAGGCGGAGTTACTGAATGCCTTCTTTGCTTCTGTCTTCACTGCTCGGGCCAGCCCTCAGGAGTCCCAGACTTTGCGGGTAACAGAGAAAGTCTGGAGGAAGCATGACTTTCCCCTGGTCAAAGAAGTAGTTAGGGGTTAAGCAAATTGGATATTCACAAGTCCATGGGGCCTGATGGGATGCACGCGTGAGTGCTGAGGGAGCTGGCAGAAGTCATTGCTGAGCCGCCCCCCATCATCTTTGAAAGGTCCTGGAGAACAGGTGAGGTGCCTGAGGACTGGAGGAAAGCCAATGTCACTCCAGTCTTCAAAAAGGGCAAGAAGGATGACCCGGGAATCTACAGGCCAGTCAGCCTCACCTCCATCCCTGGAAAGGTGATGGAACAGCTCATTCTGGGCGTCATCTCCAAGCATCTGGAGGAAAAGAAGGTTATCAGAAGTAGCCAACATGGATTCACCAAAGGGAAGTCATGTCTGACTAATCTGATAGCCTTCTATGATGGCGTGACTGGATGGGTGCATGAGGGGAGGGCAGTGGATGTTGTCTACCTTGACTTCAGCAAGGCTTTTGACACTGTCTCCCACATCATCCTCACAGACAAGCTTAGGAAGTGTGGGTTAGATGAATTGAACAGTGGCTGACCGATAAAGCTCAGAGGGTTGTGGTTAGTGGTGCAGAGTCTAGTTGGAGGCCAGTAACTAGTGGGGTCCATCAGGGGTCAGTCCTGGGTCCAGTCCTGTTCAATATATTCATCAATGACCTGGATGAAGGGATAGAGTGTACCATCAGCAAGTTTGCTGATGATACAAAACTGGGAGGGGTGGCTGACATGCCGGAAGGCTGTGCTGCCATACAACGTGACCTGGACAGGCTGGAGAGTTGGGTAGAAAAAAACCTTATGAAATTCAACAAGGGCAAGTGTAGGGTCCTGCACCTGGGGAGGAATAACCCCATGCATCAGTACAGGTTAGGGGCTGACCTCCTGGAGAGCAGCTGTGTGGAAAGGGACCTGGGAGTCCTGGTGGACAACAGGATGACCATGAGCCAGCAATGTGCCCTGGTGGCCAAGAAGGCCAATGGCATCCTGGGGTGTATCAAGAAGAGTGTGGCCAGCAGGTCGAGGGAGGTCATCCTCCCCCTCTACTCTGCCCTGGTGAGGCCGCATCTGGAGTACTGTGTCCAGTTCTGGGCTCCCTGGTTCAAGAAGGACAGGGAACTGCTGGAGAGGGTCCAGCAAAGACCTACAAAGATGATTAGGGGACTGGAGCATCTTTCTTATGAAGAAAGGCTCAGGGACTTGGGGCTTTTTAGTCTAGAAAAAAGAAGACTCAGGGGGGATCTTACCAATACTGATAAGTACTTAAGGGGAGGGTGCCAGGTAGACGAGAATAGCCTTTTTTCAGTGGTGCCCAGTGATAGGACTAGAGGTAACGGGCACAAACTGGAGCACAGGAAGTTCCATCTTAACATGAAGAGGAACTTCTTTACTCTGAGGGTGGCAGAGCACTGGCACAGGCTGCCCAGGGAGGTTGTGGAGTCTCCCACACTGGAGACGTTCAAAACCCGCCTGGATGCCGTCCTGTGCAATGTGCTGTAGGTGTCCCTGCTGTGGCAGGGGGGTTGGACTTAGATGATCTCCAGAGGTCCCTCCCAACCCTGACGATACTGTGATACTGTGATTAACCTTTGATAATAAATCTGGACAAAATAGCATGAGTAAAATACAGGGCAAAAAAAATGCATCCCAAATTACACTCCTATGTTCTTGCTTAAATCAATTACTTTTCATAAATGCATGTGATAAAAGCAAGAAAAAATTAATATTCAAGTCAATTTCTACCCTTTTGTTTTTAAAATATAGTTTTTTTCAGGGGGATTTTTATGGAGGTTCCTTGAAAACTGTTATACATATGCCTGTTTTATATATCTGAATATTAATTTGTTGCCTGAAAATCAGAGTGTGTTTCCTTCTGGCTCAGTTATCTGGCTTTTTACCTTCAATGAAATCCTGGGCGAAAGTTTGCTTACTTTCTTCAACTTGTTTCCCAGTTGTGAATAAAAGCATACACTGCTGACTGCACATGTATAACTGTGAACAGTTTGGTCTTGCAATTGGCACTTAAACAGCAATTTTAAACGATTGAGATAATTCTTTCTATCTATTATTTTCTATTCTGATATCCCAGCAGCACATGCAAAGCATGATTGGGATGGGCCTGATTCTATCAGCATGGAATAAATCATATTCCTTACTGTAAAGGTCTTATCAACAAAAAGGGAATGCTAACAAAAATGAACAGTTTTAGTACTTAAAACAGTGAGCTGATATGCTTCTGCTCAATCATACAGAAGAACTAAAACTACAGGGTAGCAAGGGACAGTTTTTGCATAGTTGTTCTTTTCAGGGTAGAAGTATACCTCAGATATAAAAGTTAAAATTCAACATGGTACAACTCTTCAGTTCAAAAGACACAAAAATGACATAAGCTCACCTAGTATTTGTCAGAAGGGTTTATCTGAAGCTTGAATATTGCATACAGTTAATGATGGCTACTGTCAGTTCATTTTTGCTTAACAATTTTTATTCAGTGTTGTGCTAGTATTTCCTATCATGTGCATTGCTTTGTTTGGAAGAAGTTTGAAAGAAAATTTCTGACTAGAGCTGAGAAAAGCTAAAAAGAAATGATAATTTAATAAAAGTCATTGTTAAATGATCGACTCGCTTTAAGCTGTTAACTTAAAAATCTCTGGTGCATGCAATAAATTAATTTCATAACTCTGGAAACAAAAGACATAGATGAACCTTTTTTTAAAAGAAAAATTCTTTAGTATTCTGGTATGCCACAAATTCGTAAAGTAAAAAACCAAACACCTCCCCCCCCCCCATTAAAAAAAAACAACCAAACAAAAAAACCCAGCCAGCTAAGAAAATTCAAAGGAAATGACTTTCAGGAATGAATAACACATTAATTAGAAATTAGCTGTCTCTTGTCTCTGGAAAAAAGAAAAAACACAAAGCAACAAACAAACCCCTCAAGAAAAGTGGTTTTCCTAAGTTGTCATGTATGAGCATCCTGCTTATTTTTCTCAGCTGCAAAGCACGACTGAGCATGTCACTCTAAGTCTCTAAGTAACTGTTCCTCAGAGTATAGTAGATACCTGCATACTATATATATATGTGTGTGTGTGTGAATATATATATATATATTCACACACACAAAAGTTAACCCGGACCATAATGTTTTAATCAGAAATGAAAAAAATATGGATCCATATTTAGGAGTCTTGCCTTTCTGATATTTCTGATTTCAGTGGCTGACAGATAGAGCTCAGAGGGTTGTGGTTAGTGGTGCAGAGTCTAGTTGGAGGCCAGTAACTAGTGGGGTCCCTCAGGGGTCAGTACTGGGTCCAGTCCTGTTCAATATATTCATCAATGACCTGGATGAAGGGATAGAGTGTACCATTAGCAAGTTTGCTGATGATACAAAACTGGGAGCGGTGACTGACACTCCAGAAGGCTGTGCTGCCATACAACGTGACCTGGACAGGCTGGAGAGTTGGGAAGAAAAAAACCTGATGAGGTTCAATAAAGGCAAGTGTAGAGTACTGCATCTGGGGAGCAATAACCCCATGCATCAGTACAGGTTAGGGGCTGACCTCCTGGAGAGCAGCTGTGTGGAAAGGGACCTGGGAGTCCTGGTGGACAACAGGATGACCATGAGCCAGCAATGTGCCCTGGTGGCCAAGAAGGCCAATGGCATCCTGGGGTGTATCAAGAAGAGTGTGGCCAGCAGGTCGAGGGAGGTCATCCTCCCCCTCTACTCTGCCGTGGTGAGGCCGCATCTGGAGTACTGTGTCCAGTTCTGGGCTCCCCGGTTCAAGAAGGACAGGGAACTGCTGGAGAGGGTCCAGCAAAGACCTACAAAGATGATTAGGGGACTGGAGCATCTTTCTTATGAAGAAAGGCTCAGGGACTTGGGGCTTTTTAGTCTAGAAAAAAGAAGACTCAGGGGGGATCTTATCAATACTGATAAGTACTTAAGGGGAGGGTGCCAGGTAGACGAGAATAGCCTTTTTTCAGTGGTGCCCAGTGATAGGACTAGAGGTAACGGGCACAAACTGGAGCACAGGAAGTTCCATCTTAACATGAAGAGGAACTTCTTTACTCTGAGGGTGGTGGAGCACTGGAACAGGCTGCCCAGGGAGGTTGTGGAGTCTCCCACACTGGAGACGTTCAAAACCCGCCTGGATGCCGTCCTGTGCAATGTGCTGTAGGTGTCCCTGCTGTGGCAGGGGGGTTGGACTTAGATGATCTCCAGAGGTCCCTCCCAACCCTGACGATACTGTGATACTGTGATATTAAGTTAAATGTTTATATTTTGCTCTGTTGGCAGCTATTCCATGACATCCTAACATTTCCTTTGGATATCTAATAAAATATTTTCTGCCCAATAGACATTAACTCCTTTATTGCCCAAGTAAAAATGGAATCTGCGTCTTTGAAAGTAACATTTTTATCATCTGGTTATAATGCACATTGTTTGCATTCAGGACTTACAAAATTCTTGTGCAGCACAGAAAATACCAGAAGAAAACTGAAGCCTTTGAGTGAACATCTTCTATTGTGTTTCAAGGGATAAAAAAAAGAAAAACTGTAGCGAACAAATTCAGAAGAGAGTTCAAACCAAGAACCATAAATGAAGAACCATAATAAAACTGTAATGCTTTGTAATCTTTTAGGATTTGCTGAAGCCTAACCCTGGGTCTCTGCACACTTGAGTAGCCTCATGTTGCACTCCTGCTTTGCTGTGCTTCATGCATTCTTTTTCAAATTTCAGAGACCTGACTCCTGATCCACATCACAGTACAGTGACTTCAGGTCTGACTTATTACAACACTGTGACTTCTTACTGCCATGCAGCTTCAGCTGCAGAGAGCAGAGTTTTTTCTGATTCTCATCAATGTAATATCCGATTCATCTCATAGCTACGCTAACACAGTGTGACTCCTTGCTTGCAGAGCTCAGAGTATTACACTGGATGCATATGTTTGCGTGTGTGTGCATTTGTGTGCTGTGTTTTGTCAAACTTACACAAGGTCTCAAATATCTGCAAGGTATTCTTAAAATATGTAATACGAGTTTTAAATGTTTCATTACAAAATAAACGAAAATATGGTCATGGCAATATCCAAAGGAAAAAGTTAAAAAAGTTAGGAACAGGGAAGTATCTAAATATAAAACAAATGTGGAAAATAAAAGAAATTAGAGGCTATATTATAGTAACAAATATAATGTATGCAGGACCACCATTCTCTGGCACTGAGGTCAAAAAGATATGGAAAGGTCCATGTGCGTGCTACTAAGTTCTCCTCTCATTTGAATCAAAGCTGTATCCAAACTGCATATTACAAGTAATCTCTGAGCCATGCTACCTTGGCTGTCCCTTGTAATTCTTTGGGTGAGTGCTATCTGGTCATCACCAAATCTGGTCCATTGTAACAGTATAGCAAGTTAGGTGATCAGTTCCAGTGCTCTAGGAAATTCCATGGTATTTTTGTTTTATTGTGATAAATTGTGGTATAGTTACAGACAACATAGTTAAACAAAAGAATATTTAAGGTCAAACTTTTCTGATTCTTATCATCTGTGCTTTCTTTCCATGAAAGAAAAAACTCAACCAATAGTATAGTTAAAAGACAAAGAGTTTATTTACTAGCATCAGAGAGAAATATTAAATTGAAAGTAGAAAACACAGTGCAGGGAAATTTTGCATGTCATTGCAGTATCTAGCATACAGTACTTTCCAGATACCGTGATTATTACTTTCTTGCCAGATATACAGGAAACGGATCGTCCCCTATCTTTTCTATAGAACAGGTAGTACAGGAAATAATGATCTGTTATGATAGTCCAACTATGACTGAAGTAGTAAGTTAATTTTGCAAAGCTAGCTTACCTATACAAGTCCTTGTGCTGTGTCCTGGCCATAACTCTGTGTCATTTCCCTTGTATAAAAAGCATGGTTTTAAATCACCATTTTTATCAAGATAACATCTCCTATGACATCTCATCTTACACAAATAGCTCCAGCACATATGAGACACTGACCTATAGTGTCATCTTTTCGTTTGCAATTTAACAGCAATTTTAGACTGTATCCCACTGTTGCAAAAGCCTTCCTTTGAAAATCCCTCCGACTCGTGGTTATCATGCTATCAAAACGCAACTACTGCTTCAGCTTGTGCAGACTTACTGAGCTACTTTTGACTTAGAAATGATATTGTCACAGCTATTGGGAAGACCCCACAAAAGAAAAACAGAAGAAATCAATCATTTTGCTCTTTGTTGTTGCTCTGAGGTTGACTTTGAGTAGCTTAAAATGGACAGGAAAATAGTCTGCATAAAATTTAGTATTGTCTGCACTTTTTGGAAAATTCTCTCAGGACTGGCTGCCAGAGGTCTTTGATGAAAGAGCAAGCAGGTGTCCAAAAGTTTTATATTTGTTTCTTTTTTCTTATCAGTAGTTCAATGAAGTTACTAATATTATACTTACTAACCTAGTCAGACTTAAAACTTTTAATCTGCTATATGACATATGCTATTATTTTGGCTGTTACAATGTATATATTTTTGAGGTGAGGAGCTGTGAACCTAAATCCCATTATCCTGAATTTTTTTTCAGAGAGGCCCATCAGAACTTTTACATGTTCTAGTACCTTGTCAACTCTTTCATTTACTAAATCAGTTGAGAAGGAGATTCCACTTCTGTTGCAGCCTAAGAGTTTTTAGGCATTTCACTTATTGATGTATCCTTTAAAATCCCACACAAATAAAAGCAAAGTTCAGTCTGCATTTTTTATTTTGTTTTGTATTTGTCTGTATTGTTTATTTTGCTTTTGGGCTTCTCTTGCAAGCAAATGGAGATAAGGTAACTCTGTAAAACTGTATGTCACAAACTGGTTGAATTGACCACAGTACATCTGAGTGACAAAACATACTGACCTAACCCCATACTGGGGGGAGTGGGGGAGAACAAGACAGTTTAGAAAACAAGGTGTGGTGACACTGTGTGTTAATGTTCTTGACTGATTACAGTCATCTAATTCCTCATCAATAAACCAAGGGAATTGTGACTAATTAGCCTTCTGCCTTTTATTAATGACAAATATCAGGGAGCAGTGAGGGCTGGCTGCTCCTTAAGGGACAGGGAGCTGAGGAAGTCACCTCCATAACCAGACCAGACCAGACCAGTATCAGAGCCAGGGAAGGAAGAAGGCCTGGGGTTGGAAACCAAGCTCCTTGAAGAGCCCATACTGCCAGATGATGGTGATGATGATGATGATGGAAGGAAGAGATTGGGCTACGATGTCACCCTACATGCGTGGTCAGAATCAGGCCTGGTGAGAGTAACCACAGCCCACCCTGGGAAGACCGGGCAGGGCCGCGGGGATGGGGACAGTTGGAGGCCAGGCTGGAACACAGGCCTGGCTTGGCAGGGCCCATGGCCGGGCAGGGCTGGGCTGTGGGGAGCTGGAGACCGGCCCTGCTGCGGTGTTGCTGGGACAGGGGTGTTGGCTCTGGGGGCTGACCTGGGGTCCGGGGTCATGGGCAGGGGAGGGGGAGGGTGCCCTCAGGGCCCTGACAGTCAAGATAATAGTCCGCAGAAATAGGTTATGCTCAAACATAAAATGAGATCAATTAATTAGCTAGGTGTTTTCAGTGTCAAGTGGTATTAATGGGATTTTCCTTTTGAAATTGTAGTCTTTGAATATTTTTATCAACTTGTCTGAGACAAGATCTCAGTATCTGTTAGAGTCTTGATAAATATTATTTAAGATTTATACTTTAAGGTAAGTGTTATATTGATGGTCTCTTTTTTAGAAAAAAAAAAGCAAAATAATTCTGAACATTAAAACCCAGATGAATCCTAAATCTGTAGCAGTATTCATGTGATAAAAATAAAATTAAAAAAATTGGTAATAGTAAAAAAATATTTTGGACATAAATAAGACGAAGGTGCACCAGAAACTAAGTTAATTAGAAAAAAAGACAAAATGTACAGAAGCATTAGAGTCTCATTTGACTTATGAATGTAAATTTAACAATGTCAACCAGGAATAACATCAATAATACCAGAAAAATTACACAAGTGTGAATTACAGGTCCCTAAGAAATGAGTTTTTACTTTAGTGAGTAGGAGAATTAAACAGTTCAGATATGCTGAGCAAAAAAATATCTGAATATGGTAAGAAAGCAGACGACTCCCAGCTACCAATTAAGGGAGAAATAGGCAGACAGAGTTGTAATGAAAATAAAACATTCAAAATGCATGAAGACATTAAATAACCTTTTGAAGCATGTGACGCATTCTAGCAAAATATATTTGCAGAACAGGAAGATTCAGATAAGAGCAATAAAATGTCAACATTTGGGAATAACCTCCAAAGTATTTCAAAGTTAGACAGAGCTTAAAACCTCCATAGAAAACTTCAGAAATACTGGCTTTTATCCTGTAGCTGAAAACAGCACTGGTATTGGAGAATTTTTTCCCCTTCCTTTTCCTTTCCTTTTTCCTTTCCCTTGCTTTTTTCTTTCCCATCTGTTTTCCCCTCTCTTTTCTCTCCCTGATCTTAAAAGAAAGTATGAACAAAATAATATATTCCTTAATATATAGAAATGAACACCATTCTACTTGATCTATAGGATCTTGGTTTAAGTGAGTTATTCATTAATCAAATTAAGCATTTAGCTTGTATAAAAAGCATGGTTTTAAATTTGCATTTTCAGCTCCAAAGTTAATTCTGTTATTGCTTAGCACTAATTTTATGACCTCACAGCAAAAACCTGCATTAATGCAGGATCGGTTACCCTTTTGCTCCTTATCTTGCTTATTGCTTTTTACCTAATGCTTATACGCATAGAGCAAGACTTGTATTTCACTAATAGGAACCCATTTACATATAAAGGTATACACACAGATTGAACTAGAGGACTTAAAGCATAGTACAACTGGGAATAGTTGTGTCATTTGCAAATTTCTTCCTAGTTAGGACTTCACCATACTGATCTCTCCTCACTCTTTCCACTAAAAGCTGGGGTTTCACTTTGTTTTCTTTTATTTTTTTTCTCTTTTTATACATACCTAGGTATTTACAGCAGACCCATAAGCTCTGGTTTTCCTAGTCACTCTCTGGAAAAGTCTTACAAGTCTTATGGCTGAGTTTCTATTCATCCCTCGCTCTGTTCACACATGTCCATGTCGCTGTCTTCTATTATTTTAGCAGATACTAAACAAAGAAAATTCAGGATATCTTTCTAAAGTATACTGCAAACAGAACTGTAATCACATTGCTCATTGTCCTGGCTGACCATAAGCAATGATGGCTAGTTAGCTCAAAGTAAACAGCTGTCGATATGATAATCATGATGAAAAGATAAGCCTATCAATGCGTGAGCTGGAAGATGTTTTATTATCCTGGCACTGTTAGCTTGATACTTCCTCTGACAGGCCTTTGTTACAGACTTTTAGTGGTGATCTGAGCTTTTAGACAGAAATATTGAGGAAGGTCATGCAGTCCCAGATCACATTTAACTTTTTTTCTAGTAAGCCCTCTGACTCTCACTGTCTACATCATCAAACCACTAAAGATATATTTGTAGGGACAGAACTAGAGTGGGAGGAATCTACTCCTGTGTGTGAACTATTTTGAGAATGACAAAGGAAGATTGATGCAAAATAAGTTTTCTCCATGCTAAGTCTACTGCAGATGCTCTGAAAGTCTGTTGTTGAGAATGCATGTGTGAACAAAATAGAGACACTGACATTTTTAATAGGAGGAAGCAAAGCTAATGATCTTTATTTTGGCACTGCCTGCCAAATTAGAGAAAGCATCATTCAAGTCAGGTTTTTGAAAAGAACAGAAAAACTTTTTTTTTTTTCCCACTAACCTGACAGCCTTGTACAAAAAGAGAACTTGACTCAGAATAAATTTAAAGGAAGAGCAAATAAGGCTAGACAGTTACAGTATAACTCTCTGGAAAAGAACATTCAGGGATTTAGGGAGAGGTAGAAGCATGCTGGAAACACTGACAGTTCCTAAAGAAAGCAAAGCCAACAAGGGCAAAGTCACAAAGAAGAAGAACCAGTGTGAGGCAAGAAAAGGTCAAAAGTTCTGACATTCGCACTTAAATGAGCATACCTTGAAAGAAGTTTCCTTTGATATTAAAACAGATTGATTAGAGTTTGTCAGAATGTATGCTACAAAGGAGCAAAGACCCAATGATGTTTTATAAGAAGGACTTTTGAGGTCAGCCATTAAAACTCTGCGTCTTTGTGCTACATACTTTACTGGAGAAATACGGCAGAAACTGCTTTAAGCATCGATAGGCACTTTGGCTAGTTTGTAAGAAAAATAGAGGGAATACATGAAAAGGATCCTTAGGTTTTATAGTATTAGTCTCCTCAGAAAATATTGTACTTAAAGAAGTAATATGAAATTATTGCATGCTTGTCATAACTTAATACTTTGATAAAACTAGACATTGATACTTTTCTAGTCTAATTATTTTCCAGATAATGTCTCTTTAGCCATTTCTGAAACCAATAAAAATCAGACCACATTTCAGGTTAAAATGTTTGTGACAGAACCCACTATATATAAACCTTACTTTTATTCGTATATGATTTAAAATTATGTCGTAATTTGACACAAATTTAAAAACCTGAGACAAATACATTTTCTCTATTATTTGCTTTATACGTTTCTATAGGCAGCCCATGTCTATTCCCACATTATCAGCACAACAGCCATGTGAATGGAAGACAAACAGGATGCAGGGCATGCAGGGATTACCAGGGTCTCAGGTACTGCTCTTTCAGAACAGCAGAGACACAGTCTTGAGGATCCTGATTAAAAATATTCCAGTAATCAATGATATACCCCATTTTTTTGAAGAGTATAAGCCCTAGACTCTTATACCACTTTTAAGTCCGTAGCTGTTTCTTAGTACAGACTTGCCCAATATTCGCAATGTTCAAATGCAGGGAAGTGATGTAGCCATAGACTTAGGCTGTAGTCTGGACTTTCTTAAGAAGCAGGCTGCATTTTATTTGAGCGGAGCGAGTTAAGTGAAGCCGGAGCTATACTGTTGCTGAGCCTATCCCATTGGGATTCAGAAGCTAACTACTTCAAGAGCAGCCTGTGCTTTTCCCTGCATATGAATGAAGCACTGCCAGAAGGTAACAAAAGGTTCTTCCCCAACACCTATCAGACAGGAAGACTGCATGAAATAGGTCTTGATGGAAAGCAAATATATTTTTTGCTGCATTAAGAGAAAAACTGTCTTAATATTTTTTTTTGCTAATAATTATCATATAATGGTACAATAATGATATATAAAATATGACTGTGATTTTTATCTCTGAGGATGTTCTTTTAACGCATTATTATGTATGCACTGATAATACTGCCTGATCCTTTTTTCTTTGCTGTTCCAGAGGTTGTACTGCTGAGTACTTTTTCCCTGCAGTTTAATATGGAGACTAAAGAAATACTTAAAGGAGAAAGGGTACTACTAATGGTGATATTTAAATAACGCCACAGATTAATAGAGCGAATCTGCAAAATTCTTTCAACACGAAATAATGCTAGTTTTGTCAACTGAGAAACAGAAGATTATTTCTGAGATTTTTCCTTGAATCAAAACTCTGAAGGCCAGCCTTTGTTTCTGTTTAAAAAAAAAAAATATTATTTGGTCAGATTCTGTGGCCAACGTTCTGATGTTTTTCACCTAACTACTAGTAGGTGATTTTTACCAAACTACCCACATCCCCAGCTGTCCTTTGGTTTAATTAACCACATTCTCCTTGGGCTTACATGATCAAATAAATGATTGCTGTGATTAAAATCTGAGTGATCTATATTTAAAAAAACATATCTGAATCTCTTCCATGTTCTTTATCATCACCAATGCATAACCTTGCATCTGTTTACCAGAGCACTAAATATCAGCAACTGTTTGTACCCCCACAGTATTGTATGCTATTATCTGTTATATTTGAATGCTACTTTGTACAGCTAACCTTACAGCAGCCTTCCAGTACCTAGAGGGGGACGACAGGAAAGATGGGGAGGGCTCTTTATCAGGGAGTGTAGTGATAGGACAGGGAGTAATTATTTTAAACTGAAAGAGGGTAAATTTAGATTAGACATTAGGAAGAAATTGCTTACTGTTTACTGTGAGATTGGTGAGACACTGGAACAGGTTGCCCAGAGAAGTTGTGGGTGCCCCATTCCTGGAGGTGTTAAAGGCCAGGTTGGATGGGGCTTTGAGTAACCTGGTCTAGTGGAAGGTGTCCCTGCCCATTGCAGAGGGCTTGGAACTAGATAATCTTTAAGCTCTCTTCCAACCTGAACCATTCTATGATTCTAGGATTTACATGTGGTCAGCCGTACAGATGAACTCTGACGGAAGGCACATCACTCAAATAGACATGAAAACCATCAACAACCTCATCCTGATCCTTTCTGGTTGATTAGGTTGAAAGACCATTCATCAAAAAAAAGTACAATGTGGATCCCTCCAGCAGTTGGGCTCAGACACTCAGTCTCCCCAGTTGCTGGCAGTTGGGCACGCCAGTGACCAAGACCACAGTGTTGTTCTTCTTGCTGGTGCTCAGACCTACGTATAAACCAAGGATATCCTTCAGTAACTGGCCTTAAACAATCAATCTACCCAGTAGATGTCCCTTATATCTCCAGTTGCCTCCAAACACACACATGCAAATGGGTCTCTCTGGTAGCTGGTCCACAGCTATGACCTTATCAGGAGCTGACCCCCAGACCCCACAGACTCTTCAGGAACTGTCTTGGTCCCTCCAGCAGCCAACTCTCAGACCTGTTGGTGTCTCCATATTTAGCCCAGGCTTATGGCTTCTCCAGTACTTGGATCCCAAGACTCTTATTCTACTTGATGGCTATTTGAATTCTGCTATGAAGTAGATACAAAATTAACTTTGGAATATAGCATATAAAAATACACATTTTTCTCTCCTATTGACACTGAAATAAGAAGTGCATAAGATTTGGAAAGCTACTTACTGTCAAATATCTGTTTCGCTGTTAACAAGTTAAAGAGGATTGCTACAGAAGTTTTGATGAAAATTAGTCTTTTGATTCCTATAGTACTTTTTATCTCTACTAGAAACTGGATTAGCTCAGTTTCAGAAAATGCTGTTTTCTTCATATTTCTCTCCATCATGGTAAAAACAAATAACAAAACCTTGCAGGAAATCCTCCTGTTAAGAAATTTCCTGCCTTACTTGTTGAACCCAATGGTTCAGTTGATCATAAGAGCATTCTTTTTTTTTTAATTCTCATCTGAACTGATACTCGTGTTCTTGTAAAGTTTCCTTATCAGTAATTGATATCAATCCTCAAAGTAAGAAGTTTTAAAGTAATCATCCAGGTCCTTTTTCCATTCCTTGTACACTCAGAATTTGTGTTGCATCTGCAGTAACACATGGACCTTAAATCTCTTTAAAAATCACAATGGGAAGAAAGTTTTTGTAGACACTGTTTAAATCTTTCTTCCCTTTCCCATTCCTCCCTTGTTCTCCTTACCCTCCTTCCTCTTCCTCCTTCCCCCTCTTTCACTCTTTAAGTGATTAGATTATTTGATAATTCTGGTTTCTTGTTGGCAAGCATAGTGTCTTGTTAGCATCTCTTTGTACTGATGTAGAGAAGGCTGGAGAAAACATAATCTAGTTTCTTAATTTGGGCTGCTGCTTGTTTACCTGGAATCTCAGATAAAACCTGCATGGTATTGCCTCAGCATGTTCCCAATATGCTGCTTCTGTTTTACCCGTTTTCATAGTAGCTCACTATTTTTGTAATAGTGTAATGAAACATACCTTTTGAAATGTTACTCCTGCTACTCTTTATTATCACTCTGTTTATCTACCCAGCATGGCTTTTTGTAGTATACGCTGTAATCATTTATTTTCTATATAAAGAGAAACTTTAGATACGCTAACAAAAAGACACAAAGAAAAATAAAGTAGTATATAAATACAATTATAAAATTGTAGATAGATGCAGACAGCAATTAGGTCATGTAGGTGTTATCAGAAGCTGCAATAAAATTTAATATTGGATCAGAAAAAAGTGTTGAGTTTTTTTAACCTACTTTTTAAAGTTCTTTCCTGCCAAATATTATGTTGTTTTTTATATACTACTGTGTCTGGATATTTAAAAATGCTAAGTTCCTTACTATTGTATGTGTAGCAGCTATTAAAGACATTCTTCAGAATGTAGACAGTCTTCAGAACAACAGTGGATATCCAGAAATGCAAATAAGCTTGTCTAGATTTACACCGTTGTGAATGTGTTTGAAACTAATTTATTTTGCTTCTCAGAGTATCATAGAGGTCAGTTCTTTGCAGTAACCAGCTCAATGTTTATAAAATAATATGTTTATTAATGTGAATTTATTGTCTTGTATCAGTTCCAGAAAAAATAAAATTAAATAATTATTTTACATTTAAAGAGCTGTTTTAAGGATCACAGCATATCATATCGAATAGAACTGAGTATATTATGAGTTTCTACCTAATCAATTATTATAACATGTATATCATTATCAATTATTGATTTATCAATTGATTACATTAGTTAAAACATTATTTGACATACTAATACTGTTTTTCATTCATGTTCTGATGCTGCTCCAAATTTATGCTGGAGCTGAACTTGATCCAATATTTATAATCCATCTGAAGAACAAAAGCTCTTATAGAGGAAAAGTCCACAAAAAAGTCTCTTAACTTCTAAGAGATGTTAGCAACACTGGTGAAAAAAGGATGATTCACAAGTCCTTGAGTACTTTTCATCTAAGTAATGTTCTTGGCAGGGTGAACACTTGTCTAGTTTTGAGAAACGACAAATGACTTTGAAGTTTAACCGGGGTCTAGACTGCTCAATGAAGCATATATTATTACTTCCTATATTCTATATAATGGAAGAATTGCTGCTTGAATGGTTTCCTCAGCTTAATCAACAAATCAATCTTCCATACTTTTCTAGTGCCAGAACAATTTACATTTATACCCTAACTTTACTTCATTGTTCTCCACAATTTAGATGCAGCCTTGACTTTTCTTTGTTGCCATCATTACATTCTAAGATAAGTTCATGAATGTCATTAGTGCTTATATCCGTGTCCAGTTTGACTTTAAACTTGAGATATTTAAAAAAAACCTGCATACATGATTTTACAGATAAACCAAGTGTTCTTGCCTTGCATAATCTGGAAAGAGAGAAACATCTGTGCAGCAACAATATTTTTTTTAATGTGTTCATGTGTCTTTGATTAAACTATAGCTTCTGGCAAAGAATGAAAAACTTCAGGAAAAAAAATGATTCACTAGGTCTAAAATGAAAAACAATCTCAGACATTAGCTTGCAACAGCAGCTTAGACAGCTGGCCATTTTAAAGTTGCAGTGGCAACATCTTAATTGCTCATAAAGCCTTACGAGCAATATTGCAGACTTTCACTGCATTTATCCACCATGACCCTCACAGGTACAAATGACACATGAAGCAAGAGACCATCGATAAGGCAGGAAATGGTAATTTTAAGATATAATTTGGCCATAGGACTACAGACTTTTGGGAGTTGTTACCTTCCATAAAACAATTTGAGGCACTAAGATCTGCTTTCTTTTATGGTGTTCTTTCTTGTGCTGGTTATGGACTGTTGCACAGCTCAGTGTTACTTAGAACAGCTATATTTGTTGTGCTATGCTCCCAGCCAAGCATATCCCCAACTAATATATGGCATGGGAGGATGTATTTAAAGAGACATAAAGCCTTCCTACATCCTCCCTTTCTTCCTACAGTCTTCTAGAGTCCTGTATCTTGCTAAAATACATAGGAACTACAGAAAGGAGGGTGTTCCTAATACACAATTGCTTCTCCATACTTCAGTAGATGGAAATTTTAAAATATGCTAGTCAATTTCTCTTGGTGACTATCTGTCTCTCATACACAAAGGTACACAAACCAGCTGCTAACTGACAATTTGTTTTGGCAACCTCATTTTCTTCCTATCATATTTATTATTGGCCTCTACAGAATCACAGAATGGCAGGGGTTGGAAGGGACCTTCGGACATCATCTAGTCCAACCCTCTTACTAAAGCAGGTTTGCCTAGAGCAGGTTGGACAGGATTGCATCCAGGTGTGTTTTGAATATCTCCAGAGAAGGAGATTCCACAACCTCTCTGGGCATCCTGTTCCAGTGCTCTGGCACCCTCAAAGTAAAGAAGGTTTTCCCCATGTTTAGACGGAATTTCCTGTGTTCTGGCCTGTGCCCATTGCCTCTTGTCCTGTCATTGGGTACCACTGAAAAGAGTCTGGCCCCATCCTCTTGATGACCACCCTTCAGATATTTATAAGTATTGATTGATTTTATTTATATATATATTCCCTCTCAGTCTTCTCCAGGCTAAACAGACCCAGGTCTTTTAGCCTTTCTTCATAAGAGAAGTGCTTCAGTCCCTTGATCATCTTTGTAGCCCTCTGCTAGACTGTGTTCAGTAGTTCCCTGTCTTTCTTGAACTGGGGAGCCCAGAACTGGACACGGTACTCCAGATGTGGCCTCATCAGGGTAGAGTAAGGGGGGAGGATGACCTCCCTTGACCTGCTGGCATTTTTAATGCAGTCCAGGAGACCATTGGCCTTCTTGGTCACAAGGGAACGTTGCTGGCTCATGGTCAACTGCTTGCCCACCAGGACTCCCAGGTCTCTCTCTGCAGAGCTGCTTTCCAGCAGGTCAACCCCTAAGCTGTACTGGTGCATGGAATTATTCCTCCCTAGGTGCAGGACCCTACCCTTGCCTTTTTTGAACTTCTTTTAGTTCCTCTCTGCCCAACTCTCCAGCCTGTCTAGGTCTCACTGTATGGCAGCACAGCTTTCTGGTGTGTCAGCCACTCCTCCCAGCTTTGTGTCATTAGCAAACTTGCCAAGGGTACACTCTGTCCCCTCATCTAGGTCGCTGATGAATATGTTGAACAGGACTGGTCCCAGTACTGACCACTGGGGGGTCAGTACATCTCCTATACTGTGATTTCCCTACACAGAAGACTTAGAATGGTTTTGTCTGCATTGATTTTAATTTATCTACGCTATTTCATTTATGTATTCATTTTTCAGATTTCATTTTGTAGTTTAAATTAGCCTTTTTCTCTGTTTTGTATAAAGTCCAAATGAGTAATATACAGACTGGCTCCACCATTGTAACAGCAGGGCACTTCCAAAAATGGCAATAATTAATAGCAGCTATCTAAGAATTAGATCTCAGCTTTTTATTGTTAGCAGGGCATGCCTTCTGAGTCATCTTTCTGGTCACATGCTTTGTATATAGGCTTTAGCTATATACACACTCTGACATTAATTGTTCCTGTAACAGTTTCAGTAATTGATTGTTCCAGTAACATTTCTAAATAGTACATCTTCTTTTATTGTTGGAAATCATCATGCTTCAGCTCCCAGTTACTGGATATTTTCACACTTCTATCTGCTATACTATTATCTGAAAGATTTTTCTCAGTGTAGTGAATGCCTCAAGTGACAGAAATCTGAATTACTCCCCATAGGTATTCTGTATTTGGACCTATCAACACAAATATTTAATTTTCTAAATCAGTATTAATAAAAAACAAGTGATCTGTATAGACTATGGAGTGATCCCTTTCAATTATAGGGCATTAAATATTATGTCAAATGCGAAGTTGGTGACAGTATTTCCATCACAAATATCTAGAAAACCCCACACTGCTTTGTGAACAACAGAATTTGTTTTTGTTGTCTCATTTAGCTTCAGGAAATTAGTTATTCAGTGAGTTCTTTCAACAGTTTTACAGAAAAATATATAACCTTACTTAGAAGGGGCTTATTCCTATATAATTCTTTAAAGTTTCTGCGGTACTGTTGATTATCTTTTTGTTTTAATTGCTAATTATAAATAATTCAAAAGACACCCCCCCCCAAATCCACACCTATGCTTTAAAATGACATATTTTAAGAAAACAGTATTAATGATTAAGATGATGATAACACTGAGGAATCAAAATGGAGGTGCCACCTTGGAGGTGAAACCATTGTTAAAGGTCTTATGATGACCTCATCAGCTGTGACTGAATAAGTGGAATAAGCTTTGGAGTCCCCAGTACAACAAAGACATGGGCCTGTTGGAGCAGGTCCAGAGGAGGGCCACAAAAATGATCAGCGGTCTGGAGCACCTCTCCTGCAATGACAGGCTGAGAGAGTTGGGGTTGTTCAGCCTGGAGAAGAGAAGGCTTCGGGGAGACCTTATAGCAGCCTTCCAGTACCTAAAGGGGGCTTGTAAGAAAGATGGGGACAGACGTCTTAGCAGGGCCTCTAACGGTAGGAGGAAGGGTAATGATTTTAAACTGAAAGAAGGTTGATTCAGATTAGATATAAGGAGGAATTCTTTTTATGATGAGGGTGGTGAAACATGGGAACAGGCTGCCCAGGGAGGTGGTAGGTGCCCCATCCTTGGAAACATTCAAGGTCAGGCTGGACAGGGCTCTGAGCAACGTGATCTAGTTCAATATGTCCCTGCTCATTCCAGGGGCATTGGACTAGATGACCTTTAAAAATCCCTTTCAACCCAAACCATCCTATGACTCTATGATTCTGTGGAGATGACCAGACTCAAGCAGGTTTTGTTTGGTTTTTTTTCTGTTTTGGGAGACACTAGGCTATTATTTTACCTGCATGAATTAACTAAAAAATACTCATAGACATTCTACTGATTTTTTTCTATATTAAAAACTGGTATGTATAATGCACATTAAGTATACTTACCACTGATTCAAATGTTTCTCAAGCAGCATTGTCTGGAATCTCCTTCCTAAACTATAAAAAGTTTTGATCACTATGAGTTACACGATAAATTGTTAATGATTCTACAACCAATTTAAAATGAAATTTGTCATAATATACAAATTGATCAACAGAATGAATTTTTCTTTCTTACCTGCTTTCCTTGCCTTTAAAACTATGAGGTATTCACAAAATGATGACTAAAAAAACTGTATGTTGACTCTTGTGGTTGTTAGATTGCTACTTTAAGTTATAGCGAAGATATAATTATATCAGGGCAACGAAGCTGGTGAGGGGTCTGGAGGACAAGTCTTATGAGGAATGACTGAGGGAACTGGGGTTGTTCAGCCTGGAGAAAAGGAGGCTGAGGGGAGACCTTATCACTCTCTACAACTACCTGAAAGGAGGTTGTAGAGAGGTGGGGGTTGACCTCTTCTCCCGGGTGACAAGTGATAGGACAAGAGGAAATGGGTTCAAGTTATGCCAGGCGAGGTTTAGATTGGATATTAGGAAAAATTTTTTCATTGAAAGGGTTATTAAACATTGGAATAGGCTGCCCAGGGAGGTGGTGGATTCACCATTCCTGGAGGTGTTTAAAAAAAGGGTAGACATGGTACTTGAGGACATGGTTTAGAAGTGGTTTTGTCAGGTTAGGTTAATGGTTGGACTTGATGATCTTAAAGGTCCCTCCCAACCTCAACAATTGTATGGTTCTATGATTCTATATTCTTTCCATATGTTTAGTCTCATTGGAACAGAATTTGAAACTGAGAAAATGAAGACAAATCTGCTTACAATGTGAAATATTTCAGATGTACTCTGCTGATAAATTTTAGCTGAAGAAAATTGCATTAATCTACAGCCTCACAGAACACCTTTTTGTGTCATGCACGAAGACAAGGTTTGCTGTTTCCCAGGCAAATTTTTTTTTGCCTTGAATCCTTCCAAATATTCTGTTGTTTATGATAATAAATGCTGGCCAGAGCAGTGGGGATGATAGGAAGACCAAAGTGATGCTCAAACTTCTCTCTTCATTCTTTTTCTGTCCGCTTATACGCAATGCAGTATGGCATTGCATATGAAGGACAACAGACAGTATCTTACTTAGCACAAAGTTTGATAATATGAAGTTTACTTATCAAGACTTTTTTAGGATATATGAACATTTTTAATCCAGTATGAGATTCTTTAAAACAATTTTCATTGCATCTTCCAGCAGCAAGCACTAGGTCAGTTTGTAACAGATCTAACAGATCTAAATTTAGGTTCATAGAGAAGAACTAAAGAGAGACTTTCCTCCTCTGTGAAACTTTGAATATGTTTTCTAGAGAATGTAAGCATTCTAGCCATACAGACTGTGAAGGAACTGTCACAGTACATCTGAAGTTTAAGCTACATGATGACGTCAATGTTGGTGACATTTCTGAACCAGTATCCTTTACTAAGGTTTCTATTTATTTCAATACATTTTTTTATTTAAAATTAATTTAAGATGCTTTTTGCTTACTTTCGCTATTAGCTACACTGCTTTGATTGTATTTCTTGCTTTGGTGGGGATTAGCAACTGTCACAGCTAGCTGTTTAGCCTGTTGTCAAATGAAAGAAATGCAGTCAGAATAACAAGCACTATATAGTAAGAGAAATAGTTTTATCTGAAATAACTGAAGAATCTTTTAATTATCTTATTTTGTTTTCCTTTATATTCTGTTGAGGATACAGGTTGAGGATACAGAACTATGTTAAGACATTCAGCATTTGTGCAGTAGAGAAATCTGACACACATAACTATATATAAAAAGGGATTTGTAATTTAAATGGAGAAAAAAGCCCACACCTTTGCATAAACAAATTGATTTTCCTCTACGATACACCTGTTCCTTCTACTCCTGCAAATGGTATATCCTTTCCTGCTATTATGCATGAATTATATGACTCTTCCACTGTGCTTTGTGACTGTGTGATTGAATCAATCTTGAAACTAAATGTAAATGAGGTAAAATGAATTCCTGAGTGTTATAAAGAAATTCATATATACAAATTATTTACTGAACTATACTAGTCACTTCCTCTCACCGTATACTTTTAGACCTTTTTAGTCTGTTTGCGAGAAAACTTTATCATTCACATTCTACTGGAAAACAGCAATTGTAGCTTATAGTCATAATAGCAAAGAGAAATCCATGCAATGAGTATGCACTGGGTCTAATATAATGACTCTCAGAAAATACAGAAGCTGCAGGGTATTCAACAGTGTATTCAACAATGCTAAGATCTTTTATTTTCACAGACAGTATTTATCAGTTTGTTCTGTGATCTACCTTCCCTCATCAAATCGCATCCCCCATTCCTTTCTTATCCTGTAGCCTGGAACAGTAAAGTGGCTTCTAAATTTAGCATATAAATACTTGTATTGCACATCTTCAACTCAAACTTCCAGTCTCAGAGCCAAGCACATCAGCTCCATTCATATGGCACGAGTTTAAAGGCCCAGTCATGAGTGAAAATGCACACAACTGAGGGTTAAGAAGTTCCAGACATAGGGTGTTTCTGACTTATATCCCTGTTTTGCATCTTAAAGGCTTGCTTCATGGTTTAGGACCCAGCATGTAGTTTGGGGTAGATAATTTTGCTATACGGCTGTGTGACTCTATGTCTGACACTGTTTAAGAACTAACGCCTGGGTAAGAATACAATTAGATTGGCTGTTGTGTGGAACCAAACACAAGATGAATAGGTGCTGGAAATGCTGAAAACAACAAAATTAATAACTGTTTCTTTGCTATTTTACTCTCTGATTGATTATTTTCTTGATACTGTCCTCAAAATAGATTCACAGGTGAACTTACATATCTAAATCTTGTGTCAGGTATCTAAATAATTCAGAAGTCTCTAAGTTACCCTGAAGATATAGAAGTCTCACAACAGTTAGGTTTTCACCAGTCACGTACTGAAGTGTCCAGCTTCCCTCTTTTGGCCATGTTCACAAAAATCTAAATGCTGTGAAACCAAGTTAGGCAAGTACCTACCTCACATCTGAACTTGTCTGGAGTTCACAAAATATTTATTTAACCATTCATCTTAGCTGTGGTATCCAAATGAATAAATGTATTCAGATTACAAAATAGAGAATGTTGCTTTTACTGAGTAGACACGGGTTTCGTCTTAGATGCAGGTAGCCTTTCTAAATATTTTTTTTAAATGCAAAATTCAATAATAATATTATATGGAAAAATGAAGCAATAGAAATAAAGAGAGCGTCTTAACTAATTACAGACCTCTGGTAAGAATCTGAAATTACCCTCTGTAAAAGTTCTCAAGGAACTACTACCCACCCATGGATGCCTCAACCAAGCTATTTAATAGAGAAGCATTGACTGGCTTCTTGTAAATGTTTATGAAATTTCATGTGTATTAGATATTATCCCAGGTTCTTATTAATTTTGTACTGTAATATGAGGTTTCAAAAACAGCTGTTTCCTTTCTCGAGTCAAGTACAGCAGCATGAAATTTTCTGTATCATATTTTCAAATATTTTATTCTAAGGAAAATAAGTTTTACTCCAAAATAAGAGACAGCAAATATCCTCACTTATATCTCTGAAAAACTGTAGAAAAAGATTTAAATGGAAAAAAAAAAGTCTTATTTTAGGAAATGAAAAAAGAAGGTTCTCCAGAGGGGTCTGGACAGGCTGGATTGATGGGCCGAGACCAATTGTATGAGGTTCAACAAGGCCAAGTGTCGCGTCCTGCACTTGGGTCACAACAACCCTGTGCAACAGTCCAGGCTTGTGGAAGAGTAGCTGGAAACCTGCCCCCCAGAAAAGGACCTGGGATGTTGGTCGACATTCGGCTGAATATGAGCCAGCAGTGTGCCCAGGTGGCCAAGAATGCCAACAGCATCCTGGCCTGTATCAGAAATAGTGTGGCCAGCAGGACTAGGGAAGTGATTGTCTCCCTGCACTTGGCACTGGTGAGGCCCCACCTCAAATACTGTGTTGAGTTTTGGGCCCCTCACTACTACCAGGTGGGATTTGATCTCTTCTCCCAAGTAACAAGTGATAGGACAAGAGGAAATGGCCTCGAGTTGTGCCAGGGGAGGTTTAGATTGGATATTAGGAACAATTTCTTCACTGAAAGGGTTATTAAACATTGGAACAGGCTGCCCAGGGAAGTGGTGGAATCACCACCCCTGGAGGTATTTAACAGACGGGTAGACATGGTGCTGAGGGACATGGTTTAATAGTGGTTTTGGCAGTGTTAGGTTGATGGTTGGACTCGATGATCTTACAGGTCCCTTCCAACCTAGACAATTCTATGATTCTATAAATAGCTTCATATTGAGTGTTTTCCTCATCCGGTTATGCTGCCCAACACCTTTGTTAAACAGATTGTTAAAAACTGGAAAAAAACTTATAATCTTTAATATTTTTCAAGGATTTATTGTAAATAGCGAAAATTCAGCCTGCACTTGATGATTTCCTTGTCTAATAAGATCTATCAGATTGTCAGCTTTGAGTATCTTTCACTGTCAATTTTTAGTTTCTTTTGAGTTTAACTCCCTCCTCTCATCTTTTATGTGATTCCATCTCTTATCAGACACTCAAGCTGTCTCCTTTCCTCTCTCCTTCCCTCTCCTTATTCCCTTGTTGCTCTTCAGTATTAGATCAGTCACAAACACTTTGATGATATCACCTTCCTTCTGTATTCTCTGATAAAAAATGTTTCTCTTGTGTACATTTCATTTTCTAATGGAGTGCAGTAATGCTCTAATTTCTGTAACATGCTTTTGCAGTTTAGCTTCATCTGCTTGAGTTGACTGGAAACTATTAAACACATGAAGTGTTTCAGGGCTAGCTATTGCAAGATATAATATTATCTGCTGAGTTTTACTTTTTTGTGACACATATCTGCTTCAAACATAAAATGAACTGCTGTTTAAATCTACTCTATTTTTATACTACCAAATCTTTATTAATTATTTATACTACCATAATACTCTGTGCTTTGGGCTTTTTACTTACTTTATTTTTCCACTCAGGATGTATACAAACAAGTAGTCATTCTGGTTAATGCCTCATGGTTGTTGAGAATATGCTATATCAGGAGGATTGTAGTAATGGGATGAGATCCATCCCATTACACCTCTTCAGCCCTGTTTGCCTTATAACCATGCTAACAGGCTCTGCTGAAACACCAGCTCATTTATTGATATTATTCTCCAGACCTGGGAGAAGGCCCAGTTAGCAGGCTTATTCCGCGATACCAGAAAAACACTTTCAGGACACTCATGCCTGTAGACAAGACAGCCGTGACTGTGCTGTGGAGGGCTGCCACTCCTAGTTGATCAAATAGAAATCAGTCTGGGGGAATAAGTCAATTTAGGTTGCAGTCAGGCGTTCAGCCTCAGTATTCAGATCATCTACATTCTTATTGTTATTTCTGAAGTTTTAAAAATACTTACATGGTTTGGATTCTTCAGTGCCAATTTAAGATCCAGGTAAGAGACTGTCTATCTATGCTTATTTAACTTCTAAGACAGACCTATGGACAACCACCAAGCCCGTGATGGCTGTATTTTTAGTCCAACTGTCTTCCATTGAGGTAAAACAGCCTCCTCTTTCTCCTTTACAAAAGTACTGTAATAAACTGTCCATTTACACTGTTGCTAATGGCCTATACTGCCAGTCCTTCCCTAGCCACGGATACTTAGCAATCCTGGAATTTCAGTTGACTTCTGTTTTCCTGCCGCAACATGGCCAAGTATTCTGGTTGTCTCATTGCAAGATGGAGCGCATCCTGGATTTGATTCAGTATTAGTGTCCCGGGAAGGGATGCTTGCGAAGAGCTTTTTTATTTGAGGTGGCTGTGGATGTGTCCCCTTCTGCACAGGTAGTGGCCCTGACTCACAGGATGGGTGAGAAGTTCAGAAAATCCTCTGCTTACATATCCTTTTAACACTCACCCTACACAACTATACACACTGCTGCTTCACTTCATTCACCAGTGAACATAGCCCATTTCCCTTCTCATGACACAATATTTCATTCTTCATCTTCCAAGAAACCTAGATCCTAGGAGACCTATTCTAGCAAGGAAGTACTGTCCCAAGCCTTGGGGTCTGATATGCTTAGAAGAAGACCTCTTTTAAATCTAGTGTTTTAAGAAAATATTAATTCTAACTTGTGGATCTCTTGCATGACCTTTTCTCTCTAGAGGTGCTCTCTTGATGCTACCTACATTATTTGCACACTGTCCTTCCTGGGGCTGGGTAAACTATAGATATGAAGTGTCAAGGGCTTCAGAAATCTCTACATGTTTTTGTCTTTCATTTTTTAGACAAAATCTCTCAAAATGCCTAAACTAAGTTATAATTCTTACAAAATTCTACAAAAGACATTAATCACATAAGCAGACCTACACACATGCAGTCCTCTTTCCCTTACGCTGCTAAAAAGAATGCTCAGTGGGAAAAGAACTTCTTGGGTCCTAATGCAGTGAGTTATATAAAACCCTACTTTGGACAATTCCATGGAGGGAGTACTCTCCTATTATTCACTCCAGTATAAAATATTAAAATCAATATGAACAAGAAGTGAACAAACAGCGTATTCTAGTTCCTTTTCTTTAGTTCTTAAATATTTCTCTAGTTACTGGGGTGACAAGCATTACTGGCTTATTATATGTTAATGAAAATGATTGAATTCCATGGCAGTGGAAGGGATACTAGATCTTGTGAAGGTTAAACATTTTGAGTGGGTCATTCCTGTAGTTCATGCCATTCGAGATACTTTCCTCTTAAAGCATTCATTTTATGAGGTTGTTCATTTTGATTTGTTTGATCATGATGTGTGATTTATCATCTCTTGGTCTGGAAAGTGAAATTCAGCAAGAAAGGTTACTATTCAAGCCAATTGCCCTTTGAACTTCACCTTTCCATTCTGCTATGATGCACTACATGTGTTTAATTTTTCTTTTGTCAAATATATGCATTTGGGTGAAAAATGGTTTGCTTTGGTTTGTTTTTGTTTTTTTTTTTCCTCTGTATCTGTTAACATTTTATGGACAGAAGAGGTACATTTCTTGCTTGAAATGTGAAATGTAGTTTCAAGGTTACAATTCTTTGGTTTCTCCTTTGTCTTTCAGTGTTGCTTTGTGAACAGCACTATGAATTACACTGGCTTATATCATCTTTTTCCTCAGAGACACCCACAATAAAAAAAAAAGGAAGCAGAATGGAGAAGAATCTCCATGTGGATGACCTTGCACATTTTATAGATAACTGCCCCTCCGGGACTGTATGGTTCAGATGCATAAAAATGGACAGATTTCAAACTGCAGGAATTCTAGAGAGCCTGAAGTGAAAAAAAAGGAAGAAAGAAAAAAGAGAGATTACAATTCTTATCTACTATGGGCATTCAGCTGTGAAATAATTACTCCACTGACCTCATTTTACCGCTGACATCCATGAGAGCAGAGATTAATCAAGGTTGAATGCTTCTGAAAATCTCACCGTTAGTGTCAGTGAGAAAACCTGACCATTCCAGATTCCCACTTTGCCTGATACTTTAAGGAACTACCATGAAAACCTATGATAGCCCTTCCAAGGTTGGAGGGGCAAGGAAGGGAAGACAGAAGAGAAAGGACAGGGAGATCTAAGCAATCTTTCCCTCACTTCACCTACTTAAAAAGTTCTTCATCAAAATGTCCCATTCTGCTTGTAAAAGTTAATCAGGGCATTGGCTTTATGTCTGAACGTTATTTATGATTATTAATTCTATTTCAAACTGGTTACTATATGTAAATTAAAGCATTACACTAAGAAAGAAAGTGGTGATGGATTTTGCTGACAGTAGTACAATGGCTAAATGAATGTATCTTTTTATTATCATTTTAATAATGTATAGAGCAAAACTTCTGGATCCATAGTGGATGTGTCAGAGGCTTTATATAGCAAAAGCTATCACCCTGAAGATTAAGGGCAAGACTGCCACCAGCCAAATGAAAGTGTGGCTGTATCTTGTACACATACGAACAAGAGTTGTGCTGACAATAGTAATAAACTTACTAAAAGGAGTTGGATAAAGGAGGTGAAAAATTTCACCTTTTCCATACTCGGTGGAAAGCAGTAGTTGGGTAAATAGAATATGCTAATCTTTAAAAAATTCCAAACACTTAGAATGCTTTGTATTTTCCCCATGAAGCATTTCAGCTACAAATAAACAACATTTGTATGTAAGCAGGAGTTTCCTACTGCATAACGGAGAAGCAATATTCTTATGAATCATGGGTGGGCTTAAGAGTGAGAACTGAGAATGCGATGAGATGCGATGAAAGTTGAAGATAACATGAATTGCATCCACAGAGGCAGGCTTCACTTACATTAGACATAAAGCCAAGGATGTGTTAAAGTTGTGTTACCTACTGATGTTTCTAGAAGTTAATTTTCTTTCTTAAAGATAGCGTATATAAGGACATCATCTTTGATGGGTCTTCTATCTGTTGTAACAACAAAAATTATGAAGATAATAAAAGAACAGAATTAGGAGTATTTTGTACAGATTTTAGTTTCATTTTCGTTACAACACAGTATTCCATAAGGTGGAACATTTTGGCACACTGTTCTTTTTTGACATCATGTCATAGGATACAAATATTAATGCAAAGCATTATTATACTACATTAATGACATTTTATTGAGCAGAAATAATGTCTTAATTAGAGATTTGCATATCTTTTCAATAGCAAATAAAAAAGTCATTATAATAAATATTTGCCATATTCTAGCTATTAATATTTTATATAAATAAAACCAAATTCATTAAGGAACAGTTGGAACCATGTATTCTCTTATTAGTCTAACCTTATGCACAGAGTCAAAACCTAGGAAATATATATGCTTAAACAAAACAGTTGTATTTTTCTAGGATTTAAACCTTGATTTTCAAATTGGTCCACATTAATGTAATCTGGATCTTTAATTCTCTTAGGGACTTAAGAAAAAAAAAATTACCTATAAAGTCACATTTCTGATCTTCTGTAAGTCTGTCTCAAGGGTTAGTATTGTGTTCATTCCTCCTTCCCGTGGTCAGAATGAGCATTTAGTGATATGAAATATAGCACTGCAGAAACCCAAAATATGACATAAATGCAGGGGGTGACGTTGATAAATTGACTCATTTTTATACACTGTACTGCAGGGCTAGCAAGCACTATTGAGTGTGTTTTGGGATGGCCTGTTCTTTATATTGGCTTCTCTCTCTCACTTTTATAAAATATTTGTGTTGCACAAACTAATATGAATTATTTCTCATTGCTTTTCTGGTTTCGTTTATTCATCCAATGGTTTGAAAATATTCAAAGACATTGCAATATCTGTTTTCAAAGGGTGCCAGCACTTCTAAATGCCATTTTACAAGACACGTTTTTGGGTTCCTGACAAGAATATATAGTAGTTTTTAATCTATACATTAAGAGAGCTTTTTTTTTCTTTTTTTTTAAATTCACAAACACAGGTTCTATCCCTTACTTTATATAGCCTGTGTAGACTGTTCCAATTCTATTCCCTCAGCCATGTTATTTATTTCTGCAGACATCATTTCAATCTTATCTTTTGCAGAGGTCACTGGCAGTGGCAGCTGATCATTTCTGGCATGAATTCTTTTGCACATGTGTCTAACAGAGTGCTTGTCTTCTGCAAATTTCAGTGGAGGGTCTTCTGTACACTGTGATCTCAGAAATTGCAATTCTGGTTATGAAGTGGTAATTTGGTTTGAAAGCACTAGTTTTCTTCAGTTTTGATTAGTATTTCAGCATGGTTCAGTCTGAATACACTGTCAATGAACCAGCAAATTGTATTTTTGCAGTACCCAAAGCAGACTAAGCACTCTGTGGGATAGATAGAAAGATAGTCTCCACAATGGACAAATCTGATCCTTTTTTTTTTTTTTTTTTTGGTGCAGAGCATGCAAATAGTAGGGTGTGTTCAAGTGAGAAAAAAAAAACCAAACCCTAACAATAAGAAACTCTTCCTACTTCAGATCTCTACATTCTGTTTGGCATGTTACAGGGCATGCATTTATGTGTGGCTACCATGGCACTTTGCGTGTGAACATGTACAGACAAACATGCACACTGACACTTCCTACCCATTTCCTACACACATACATATATGTGTATGTGCATCTAAATATGTAAAAATTATACAATTTATTTCATGCACATTGGTTGTGCTGATTAAAAAAAATAAAAATAGCTGAGTATCATTCTGAATATAATGGGAACTAGAAGCAGTTGCCCACAATAGACCCAATATGCCCATCAGCTAATTGATGATATTTTGTCAAGGCAGCGATTCCTGCATTTGCTGAATTCTGATTTACTGACAGTATTTTGTGTCTGTTAAAAGCAATACCTCTTGAGAAAGCTTTCCCCATGATCCTCAAAGAAAAAGGAGATGCTAATTTGAGGAATGACATGCTGCCATTCAGCTGATCATTGATATTGTTGTCTGCTTATGCAGACAGAAGAAGCTATGGCTTCCTAATTCCTACTTAGTTCAAAACCCAGGGGAAACTCAGATCTATTGCCTTTCATAGAAACCAGATACCAAGCTTGCTCCTTATTCAACACTGGTTTCTCTTGTTCAGTGACAATTGTGATCAAAGGATCGCCATACAGGGGACAGTACACCTACTCAGTTGCTGCTTCTCCTTGGTTAGCTGTTTCTGCAGAGGCAGCAGTTCCCCGTTCTTGTGAAGTTCCTATAGGTACTGTTGAATATATTTGCTTACACTGACTATGTCTTTACTACAGAACTACTACACCAGTCAGCTGAAGATTCACATAGTTGAAATTCTGGTACAGTCCCCAGCTTATTTTACTGAGTAAGATGGTTTTGCTTTATTCTTCTTAGCTGACAGTGTTTTCACAGTATCACAGTATCGTCAGGGTTGGAAGGGACCTCTGGAGATCATCTAAGTCCAACCCCCTGCCACAGCAGGGACACCTACACCACATTGCACAGGACGGCGTCCAGGCAGGTTTTGAATGTCTCCAGTGTGGGAGACTCCACAACCTCCCTGGGCAGCCTGTGCCAGTGCTCTGCCACCCTCAGAGTAAAGAAGTTCCTCCTCATGTTAAGATGGAACTTCCTGTGCTCAAGTTTGTACCCGTTACCTCTAGTCCTATCACTGGGCACAACTGAAAAAAGACTCTTCTCATCTACCTGGCACCCTCCCCTAAAGTATTTATAAGTTTTCCTAAGTTTCTTTTCAGATCTTCTTGATATTAAAGACTTTTTTTGTTGTTGTTGTTACAGTTCATTAACATGAACTTTCTGTAATTCTCAGTTGCATTTACTTCGAAGAATATCAGTCAACTGCTGTTGGCTATGGGATGAATAGGTGTCAGGATCTGTAAATCAGTATCACACCACAAGGCTGACCTCTATTACAAGTTTCTTACCTCTAATTTGAGAATAATCACTGCTGCTGAACAAGAAGCAAAATCAACATGTTTCCAGAGGCTATTTGTACTGGGTGTAGATGGCAAGGTTTTGTCTGGGGTGGGGCGAGGGCAGTGGGGATGCAGGAGTGGCTTCTGTGCAGGAGATGCTGCCTCATGCCAGACACAGACAGTTCTAGCTGGGTCCAAAATGGACCCACCACTGGCCAAAGCTGGCCCCAACAGCCATTTCTGGGATAAAATATTTAAGAATGGGTAAAAACTTGCTCCTGTGTGGCAGTTGTAAGGGATAGGAGTGAGGAAAAAAAGTAGAGAAAAATCCTGATAATGCTGATGTCAGAGAAGAAGGAAGGGGAGAAGATCTTCCAGGCACCAGATCAGAGATTCCCCTGCAGCCTGTGGAGAAGACCATGGTGAGGCAGGTTGTCACCCTGCAGCCTGTGAAAGACCCCATGCTGGAGCAGGTATCTATGCCCTGAAGGGAGCTGCCACCTGTGGAAAATCCACACAGGAGAAGGTTTTCTGGCAGGAACTGTGGCCTGTGGGAAGCATCCATGCAGGAGCAAGGGAAACTGCAAGCCTCATTCCCCACTTGTACTGCACTGCTCACGTGCAGGGTGAGAAGGTAGAAGAGTTGGGAATAAAGGAGTGAGGTTGAGCCTGGGAAGAAGGAAGGAAGGCGTTTTAATTTTTGTTTTTGTTTTTTACCAACCTGCTCCATTTTTAGTTGGTAGTAAACTGCTGTTGTGAACCACAAATAATGTCTTGCACATGTTCTTCACTGATATTGTCTCCTTATATTATTGCTGACTTTACACCAATTTGTTTGGTTTTATAAGCCAAGAACTGTCAATATCGCAACCCCTGCAGCGAATTCTTTCTTACTTTGTTTTCACATGTAGTCAATCCTATATTTTGCCAGTTAAACATAATAGTATGTAGACTACTTTTTGCATAAGATGAATGCTTCTAAATAGTGTGGAAAGCCGAAACTGAAATTTTGAGGTTTTGTAGTAGTATCACCTAATTTTCACTTTTCAGTGCTACCAATTTTGGAATTTTTTTTTTCTGAAGACATTCAGTCCCTTTAGGTGTGCTCCTAACTGAAGTGTACTTTAAACTCTGTCTTACATTAGCAAATAAAATATGCAAACCTCAGGAAATTTTTCATCTCTGCTATCTGCCTTTGTATTAATTACGTTTTTATGCAACATATAGTTTGTTTTTTAATAGGTTTGTAATAATTAATATTTTATTGCCCATATATTCATCAAGAGCAATAGCTAGTTCTCAAATCTATTATTGAATAATTCAGTTCTCTGATTGCTTTATCATATAAAGATCAAAAAGTTTTCATTTGGGTTTTTTTTTGACTCATTTCAAAATTTCTTTAAAATGTTCTTTTCTGTTCAGTTTTTACCAGTGTAAGGTGTGCTGTTTAGGTTCTTCCTCCATGCACTCTTCAAGCAATTTACATTCAAGAGTCCCTAAATAAAATTGAGAATGTATTCTGGAACAGGTGACACAGAACTTTTCTGTGTCACCTGTAGTTCAGATCTTTCCTGTATGGTCAACTGGTGCTTATATATTTCTTTCAGCCATCTAACTTTTTTATTATTAACTGAGCTGTGACCCAGTTTGAAGAACAGGATACATACACATAATTTCATTGCTCCTTTCTCCTCAGTTTGTGGCAGTTAGGTCAACATTGACCAAAAAACACTGAAAGATGAGGAAATCTTTTACCTTGAAATATGTATATGGTCTTAGTAATATAAGTGCAAAAGGTAAATGGAAAATTTGTTCGTAATTTTGCCTAAATTTTATTTGGTTAAAAAAAAAGGCAATACTGGACATGATATACACTGGCTTTTTGTCTTTTCCCTGAAGGATTAGGCAGCTGTTTGATTATTTTTTAACTCTTGAGAAACATATGTTTAGAGAGCATTCAGGTAGGTGGTCAATATGCCCTTGAGTCTCTATCCTGAGTCTTAGGCAGTATTTCCTGGACAGCCACCCTAATAACCAGGCTACCATACAGATCACCTTTTTTTCTTTTAAGAGTGGTCAAGCAATTATTTTCAAGAGATTACCTTAGAATCTGGATCTAAACAATAGAATTTCCTGTAACATAGTTTTATGCCCAAAGTCTGCAGAACTGGACATATAAACAGGTCACACACAGCATTTCTTACAGTTTACATAGCTCCTTTCTTGGTATACAGGGATTTCAATAACCCTTCAGAAACCTCTATTTTTCCCTTTAATCATACAAGGCTTCATCTCCTAAATCACCTCAAACCATTCTGTGGGATTGGGTATCTACTTTATAGCATGTATGTCTAAGGGGAACATCGAAAAAATCCCAAATCTCCCTTATTAGTTTCACCTGTCTGCCTGCATCTTGCTGTTCACCCAAGTACATTTTTCCACTGAGTTGTCTCACATCTTTTCTTCCACCTTCACCTCCTGAAGTCCCCAAAGAGTGAGTGACCTAAGAAAATCACATGTTAGTTTACTCCTTTCTCTGGCACCATTCCTACAATTCTGGTGATTTCTAGTGACAATCACAGATTATTTGGACTATTGCTACTACTCATGTAAGTCCTTCTTCACATTTGGAATCCTTTTTTTTTCAACCCAAAGAATCCTCCTCTCTTCCAAAATTATGTGCGTAAAATATGAGATTTTTTAAATGTAATACCTCTTCACAAAGAGAGGAAGATTTAAGGTTAAATGTGGTGGGAAAGGATGGCTCAGCAACAGTTGATAAAGCAATTATCTGTGCAGTAGTTTACTAATCCCTTCCTACATTTCTCCTGATTCAGGACAGAGGGGAGGTTTTGTTCAGGCTTATCATGAAGCAGAAGTTCTGGTTGTCAATCAGGCTAACTTCTAGGGAAAACTTTGATGGTACACTCAACTCGCACCAAGTTTAAGCACCTAAGTTCTACAGATTGATTAAAATGCCTACTCACAATTGCTGTCTGATGTCTCAGGTTGGCCATGATGGAACACAAAGTTCCTTACGTGGCTAAGGAACATATAGTCTCTTTTACCATCATTTTGGGAACTAAGTGCCTAAACCCAGAATTCTGGCACATGACTTCGGCCGTGTAAGTAATTTTGAACCTGAGCCACTTTAAAAAAACAGCAAAAACCTCCATAGAATATCCTGCCTGTTGATACTGGGCCACTGTGAAGCTAGGAGTTCAAATCAGTTGACCAAAGAGAGAATGAACATGGGGGACCTTGATATTGTCATGGGCATTGGCAGTGGGGGCCAGAAACCTAAAGTGCAACCCTGTACCTGTTTTAAGGATACGCAGTTCTGTGCAGATAAACAGTACAAAACAGTGTAAAATGGAGGGTTAAAATAACTTTCACACTTGCAGCCATTAAGGGTTAAGTTGTGATGTACCTCAGATCTCCTTCAAAATAAGTTTCTCTTTCTTTGGCAAACTCGTGTTTGCAAACTCCTTATCATTACAGGAATACCAGTAATACATTGTGAAAACAAGTTCCCAGAATAGAAAGATAGTCCAATTAATTAGTGTTGGCTAAAGACCTGAGATGAAAATAGCACTGCCTCTTCTGTCCTTCTCTCCCAAAGCAGATGGAATTATGTTTTGTTTGACTAATTAGCGGTATCTAGTTCATATATAAATTCATGTCTAAAGTGAATGTCTTGTCTTTTGTATCAATTAAGTTTATACAAGAGGGAAGGGTTTAGGATTTTGACTTTCAGTTGTTAGTAAAATGGAAACAATCAGTGCCTATTTAAAAGTTCCCTCTACTAACTATGATTGAATCTATGCAGAAATTTCAGTTGAATTTTTGATTGCATCTATGTAAAATGTATGAAAACTTTATACAATCTAGTGTGCTGAAAGTTTCCTTGTCATCAAGCTACACAATGTAATTTCCTTTACAGCCTGTGTTGCTTCAGATTGACAGGGATTTATATAGTTTATAGTTTTATATAGTTTAGGATTTAATAAAAGATTTCCCAGAACTACAAGTTTTAATACATTATCTTGAGAATGAGTAGATTTTTCAGATTTATTTTAATAAACTAATAAGAAAATGAAAGAATATATTTAAATGTAAAACCTGACCTGTTAATAATACATATTTTTAGATGGATATTGACATTGAGGAACGGATGTTGATAAAATGGATATTTAGATGAATGTTGATGGGAAAACATTTGTTACACGGGATCAAAGTCAGTAATATATAAAATTAATTCTAACAATTGCTAAAGGCATTTGAACGGATGTATTAAAACCAAATTTTTTAACCAGAGCAGATCAGGAAAATTGGCCCAAAGAAAAGAAAGGGTGCCCTTGTGGGGTTTATTTGCATAGCAACATCAATTAATACTGATTAGCTTTTGTGAATAAGCTACAGTTAGAGACCTGACATTTAACAGAGAAGGTGTGACATAATCCTTTGTTTGAAATTCAGGACATTAAATCCAATTAGTTTTAAACTAGACCTGTGCACCATTTATTGTTTCTGTGAAGAATACAGTGTCTCTCTCCCCATATTTTTTTGGTGCTTATTTTTGCTATTTTTGTTAGTGGTCCTATTCAAAGGAGCTATTTAATGTTGCAGTGTGTTCTTCTTAGCTGCAAGAATGGAACAAATAGCCAACTCTGAAGTTGATTTTGATGCTAGCCCTCAAAATGCTCAAATCTATGTCATCTTTAATAAATCAGGAGTGTTTTGCAACATTGTTGTTAATGACTCAGTGTGCCTTTGTTATTCTAATGGATCCCTATTGAATGGGGTCACTGGAAATATCGAAATACACCAAATTGTCTCAGACACTTGGCAATGTACCTTGAGTACAAAAAGAGGCATATCTTATATAGCATCAGTTCTGAAAATGGTCTACAAATGTCTGGGGCTCCATGGACTCTTTCTGAGGTACTGTTGTGGTTTAACCCCAGTAGGCAGCTCAGCCCCACACAGCCGTTCACTCACTCCCCCACAGTTGGATGGTGGAGAGAATTGGAAAGGTAAAAGTGAGAAAACTCATAGGTTGAGATAAAAACTGTTTAAGAGGTAAGACAAAAGCTGTGCAAGCAAGCAAAGCAAAACAAGGAATTCATTCACTACTTCTCATCGGCAGGCAGGTGTTCAGCCATCTCCAGGAAAGCAGGGCTCTGCCACATGTGATGGTTGCTTGGGAAGACAAACGCCATCACTCTGAACGTCCCCCCTTCCTCCTTCTTCCACCAGCTTTTACTGCTGAGCACAACATCGTATGGCATGGGATACCCCTTTGGTCAGTCGAGGTCAGCTGTCCTGGCTGTGTCCCCTCCCAACTTCTTGTGCACCCCCAGCCTACTCGCTGGCAGGGTGATGTGAGAAACAGAAAAGGCCTTGAGATTGTGCAAGCACTGCTCAACAATAACTAAAATAGCCCTGTGTTATCAAAACTGGTTTAGTCACAAATCCAAAACATAGCACCAAAGAAGCTACTACGGAGAGAATTAATTCTATCCCAGCCAAAAGCAATACAGATACCTGTTAAAGTAGTAAAGAACAAAAGAAAACCTATTGTAAATTCACTATACAGAGATCTGCAGCTTTACAGGAAATTTTTTAGGTGTTTTCAAATCAGAGAAGGTTGAAACTCAGTTATTTAGGAGATGAAGGAGCCTCTGCCATTGCTCATTCAGTTTAATCATATCTGATTAAACTGCAAATGTCCATGTTTTCACCATCTAAAGTAATTTATTATAATTAACTGTTGTATTATCAATGTTACTTTCTTACTATTTTCAGTTAAATTCTCAGTACTGTTTTCCATGGGATGAAGATTAGAATACATAAAATCTAAGACTAACTTCTGCATGAAATAATTAAGCATTTTTTCCAATGGCTAAAACTTTTGGCACAAGAACTGCAAGATTTGAAATAACGTCTACCTACAAAATCAAGTTCAGCAGAATCATTGACATGGATTTGAAGTCTTCAATGTATTTAGCAGAGTTAAGGTACAGAAGTCTATTTAATTTTAGTGGTCTAATTTGGAGATCAAAGGCATTGAAAAGTTCTTGGATCAAAGACTAGGTTTAACCTTTGAAAGTTTATCACCTTGAAAACTTCAGCTTCGATTACAAATTACATTTGGCATGCTTTCAAGTATTCCAAAAACTTCTCCAGTGTTATCAGGTAAAAAACAACGTTTATATGTGGTCACCCCCCCACCCCCCAAAACATGAATTCTGGGTTTATTGCTAGGCTTTTTATTTTTGTGGTTTTTTTATTATTTCTTTTTTTTTTTTTTCATAAAAATATGGATACCCAAAAAATTTAAGGGAGAGTACATTAGGAAGAAAGTTCATTCATTTCTGTTTTGCAGTTTTCAGGCATTTTTTCTCCCTGCACAGAAAAAGTAAATGTTTTCTAATTCCAAATTTTATTTCAGTTCTAGAATTGGTTAATCCTGCTATCAAAACTCTGTAAATTAGCCAAGCTCTCTCTCCTAGAGTTAACAGTATAACCATGGCAGCGTAAAATTAAAAAAACCCTATATCTTTCTTCATGAAAAGTTTTGAAGTGAGTGAATGATACACTCTGAAACCAAAAGGATATTCAGCACTGTATCTTTGGACAAGAACATCTTTAGAAAGAATTAACCCTGATCTTAAAATTGCTATCAACGAAGTACTTTTATATATTATATATTTTATATAAATAAAATATATATTTATATATTTTTAATCTATATTCCTTAAGAAATAGAGGAAGGGGGGAAGGAAGGAAGCAAGCAAGCAAGCAAGAAGAGAGGAAGGAAGGGAGGGAGGGAGGGAGAAAGTCAATGTTGCACAGACGAGGCTAGGGTTCCTCTTCAAACCTCTCACTAGGCTCAGCTTAGTAAGACCCTCTGAGATGAACTTTAGAAAAACAAGTGTGTTCTTTTGGTTTTGATGGGGTTGAGATATGAAGTGCATTCGGAGCACTTTTAAGACTAAATGATTACTTTCCAGAGCTTTGATAAATTTCTACCAGTTTAAGTGCTGAAGCATTCTTCTGCACTTCAGCCCATCAGAGGCTCACAGTCTCACAAGGTCTGTGTGACAGAGCAGGGAGCAAAATCTGGCCATACAGCACCCAGGCTGGGGCTCTGCTGAGCTCCCTTTCTTTCCAAGCTCAGCTTGAAATGCAGAGTAAAATTAGAGAGTGTTTGCATATTGTCCCAAGTGAGTGACAAGAAACAAGAAACAAGTGCACTGGACTGTGTGTAAATGGACCTGCAGGCAAGGACTATGAGCAAACACCTTGTTTAAACAGTTCTTTTCTCAGCTTGACCTAACTTCAAAGGTTACTATTTTAACAGTATTTTGTTGTTGTTGTTTGCTCTGCGAGTGAAGTTTAGCAATGTGTGTTTAATTAGACCCTTTCTTAGGACTACTAGCTAGTTCCGAAATTCAACAGCTGAAGATATTTTTGTTCATTTATACTACCCTGCTCTTACTCCTGAGAGTTCTTTGATCATCTGAGTCATGGCATCATTCTAGTTATTACGTACACACATATGTTAAAATTTTCTTACCTTCATATTTTTTACTCTATATGAGAGATTATGTGCTCTACTATTCAAAATGAAAATGAAATACTGCATGTATTCCTGTTAACTGTAACAAACATTTCTAGATTTTCATTAAGATTTTCCTTTCCATGTTTTAAAGTTCCTCCTCCCATTTATAAGATGCATACCAAAACTTCACAAAATACAGAATATTTAAGTTAGAGACATCAACTCTAGTGCATTATTTATGTAAAAATATCTAAATGTATTCTGTACATTCAGAACTAGATATGCATTAACACCAACAAAGTGATATAGACCACAAAGTACCTACAGTTTTGTTAAAAAACTCTTTTCCCCTTTCAGCCTAGAAATTCAGTAATAAGTTAAAAAT
This sequence comes from Pluvialis apricaria, assembly GCA_017639485.1. NCBI lineage: Eukaryota > Metazoa > Chordata > Aves > Charadriiformes > Charadriidae > Pluvialis > Pluvialis apricaria. The sequence continues at coordinate 105,702,385 of CM030009.1, forward strand.
GTACCAAGGGACATGGGGGTGAGTGAAAGTGGTGAGGCTATAACAGACATGAGGATAAACCAATCTCATACTTCTCAGAGAGTATGAGCTTCTCATGCTTTGGAAATTTCCTGCTTTTCATAGGATTGACTCTTTTATTCCTGCTTAACAATCATGACGGTTTATTGCTGAAAAATAGATGTGAAATAAATTGAATTTCATTCTCATTTCCTTCACCATGTTCCTTAGGGATTTTAATACCATATCCACACTGGATGTTCTTGGAGTACAACAAGAAAAAGATGTTGTCTGATTCCTATCCATAAGCAGCACATTATGGTTTTTTCTTTCTCTAAACTTTAGTTGTCAGTATTGAAAAACAAACCTTGTTGCATTCTGAAATTAAAATGCAGCTACATTTTTTCTCTTCGTGTCTTTGGTAGTCAGATTAAAATGTTCTTTATTGTGGTATCTGACTAGAAAAAAGAACCTTTCCTCTCATAACTGCTTGGGCAAGATGAGAATAGCGATTGAATAACACTCCTGTGATCACCAGACAATGGTCACATTAAAAAAAGCAAATAAAATAAGCTTCTATATAATGTAGGAGAACAAAGATGAGAGCAAAAAAACATTATGGAAATCTATTCCTTTTTACAAACCATCTCCATGCGATTGCTAACTCACATTTTGAGAAGCACAAGCCAGCAGGGTAAGCCATGCAGCAGACGACTCAGGTGGCTATTTTCTACTTACTGGAACATTGTGGGTTTAAAGGTTCAGATGAAATGGGAAACTTGTTGTGTTCACACTCATTGAGGAAAGGCTGAAAAACAGAGGAAACAAACAGAAAGTAAAAATGCAAATGAAGCCAGAGAAGAGTAGGTAAAATGAAAACTGAATATAGAAAATCGCTGTTAAAGAGCAGGAAAAAAAAAAAGAGGAAAAACATAACAGAAGCTCATGTTCATGGGTTTTAATTAAATGTGACAAGTACAACACACTCCAGAATTAAAACACACTCCAGAATTGATTCCTAAGGCTTTGTCTAGATTAGTAAACTAAACAGTGCCACAGCAAATGCTTGAATACTGACATGTGAGTATTTATGTTACCAAATTGATAGCAGAGTCTCTGCAATAGTTTTGGCTTTGGCCAAAGCAGACTGAGGTTGAGGTGAGCAAAAGCTGGGGATTGCTCCTGCCAACCCTGCAGAAGGGCAATCCTCTTGGTTTCTGGAAGGGGAGAGGAGGAGAGAGCGCAAAGAGATCTTAGCTACATGAGTAAAAATCCTTTTTTTCTACCTGCACTCAAGAAAAAAATATGCCCCCTGGACAATTTTGTTTACTAGAACAGACATATTCAATGTTCATCCAATGTACTTTAAGAGCCTGAATTACTCAACCCCCTGGCCCCCTGCCTGTAAAACAACAAACAACTGGCTTTATATAACTGTAAGAAATCTCAGTGGAACAAAGGAAAAGCTTGCATTTCACATCTCTTGGATAATATACACTTATTTTTTTTTAATATGTACTAGTATCTTCTGTGGCAATTATTCAGGGATTGAAGACAGCGTAGTTCCTTCATATTAGAGAATGGTCTTTGCCAAATTTTGATTGATTATGATAGGTAAGCCCAAGTTATTATTTATTTCTGTACACCATCTGCGAAGTACAAAAGTCTATTACTATCTATTATCAGTATTTTCATGATGTGTATTACAGTTGTCAGCATTATTGATGTCAATATTACTAATGGCTATTCTGACCTTCTGATTTTGGTACAAGTAATATTTGTATAGTGTAAATTGGTAAAAAGCACTGCCTGCATCACAGTTCTCCCATAATTGTAAGGAAAACTGTTACAGATGTACACTGATACAATGCTTAGAAGTTCATAGCACAGAATGCAGTCCCTGATCTTGCTGCCTAGCTGGAGTGAGAAAGACAAATCATAGAATCATAGAATGGTTTAGGTTGGAAGGGACCTTAAAGATCATCTAGTTCTACCCCCCCGCCATAGGCAGGGACACCTCCCACCAGACCAGTTTGCTCAAAACCCCATTCAACCTGGCCTTGAACACTTCCAGGGATGGGGCCTCAACAACTTCCCTGGGCAACCTGTTCCAGTGCCTCACCACCCTCAGAGTGAAAAAAAAATCCTGATATCTAATCTAAATCTCCCCGCTTCCAGTTTGAAGCCATTACCCCTCATCCTATCACTACTTGGCCTTGTAAAAACTCCTTCTCCAGCTTTCTTGTAGGCATCCTGCAGATACTGAAAAGCTGCTGTATGATATGGTTGATGTCAAATGTCCATATACTTATGATTCCTAACAGAAGCTACTCTGGAATTTTCAAAGTGCTTGTGTAATTTTAATATTCCATCTTTGTTAATTTCAATGTTAATTCAAATCTATTAGGCTATGCTGAAAATCTTATCCAAAAAAATACTATAGAACACTTGTAAAACAGGTAAAATTGGGATTTCTTTGTCTCATGCTGTATCCACCTTTGTCAGAGTTTAATGATTTTAACCTTTCTTATTATCCATTAAATACAGAGTTATTTAGAAACAAGAAATGCATGAAGATTTTTTTTAACTCTCTCATTATCTTATTTCTAAAACAGTTTATTCTTCAGGATAAACACTGTAGCATCTGCAAGACTAAAAAATCCAGCTTCCTACAGTACTGGGACATTCCACTACCTAACTTCAACAACAAATACAAGCCCCAGATGGACCAACACAACTCCTATTTGAAAGTCAGATGAAAGAATGCTGTAGGAGTCTTAACTCTTAATAGTACCTGTATTAGGTCCAGCATGGTGTGGCATGAGAGAGAGAGCTCCCACTGCCTTGTCTGAGGAAGAGGAGGCTATAGGAAAACTATGGTTTTTCAGACAAGAAAAACCCTGTTGAGTTTATCCCTCACATTCTTATTTTAGCCAAATAATATTATTAATGATGAAAGGTATAATTCTAGTGTTATGGTGTTATGGAAGCCTTGTGAAAAAGAAGAATCAGGAACATAACCAAAATCTTAAAATAGTTATTTGTATACCGCACTATTTTCAGGTGGATAATAGATACTTGGAAAGTTCAAAATGTCTAAGATATAGGGTAATTCATTCTGATACAGATGGTAATTGTTATGGCAAATAAAGGTGTGCAGCAAATTATTTCTCTTAAAAGATTAAAATAACAAATATATTAATCTTACGTTTTAATTATTTTTAAAACTATACACATAGATTCATATAAAAAGCATGAAGCCATAACATGTTACAAATATAAGATCATGTACATCAGATTGAACGGTCAATGTTCGTTAGGATATTCTTAGCAATATTAAACTTGTGTAAATTTCCCTGCTCTAATTTCTATGCTATTTCCTAATATTGTAGATAGGTAATCATATTAATAGCTTTTAATTCTATAAAATACACTGAACTGGAAGAGAATATATAAAATATGTGGAAATTAGAAAATACTTATTCAAATTAGTAGTTCTTTAAACTGTGTACTTGAGAGTTCTCAAATAAATAATTTCACATATGTACTTGTAAAATATATTCATACTCTACCAAAAAGGAAACAAATATTTATTTGCAAACTCTAGAAAAATGAGAGAGACAGAGTGAGTGAGTGGAAGTGTGAGCAATCTACCAATCAAATTAATATGCTATAAAGTATTTAAGGAGAGAAAATAGTACTAAAGCTTTGTTGCTGTAAAGCTGGCATACTTACAGCATCATCACTGAAGACTGTATTTTTTACTGAGTCAATAAATCAGGCTAAATACTACAGTATAGATATTTCAATTTACTTCCACGTGTAAAGCTGTTTTGTCATCCTATTACCAGGAAATATTTGAAAATTAATGAAATCAAGCTACCTAGTTCTGCATTCTACAGCCCAGTAGCTTACAATGACAACAGATGGGTGAAAACAAGCAAAGTCTGAAAAGGCTTTTCTATAAATTCTGCTAATCTCGGTATGAATCATTCGAATGCTGGTAAATCCAACATCTGTGCATTTCTAAAATGTAAAAAAGACAACATAAATGTTATGAAGCAGACTTTTTCTGTATTTCAAAATAACATTTTTCACTAATGGCCAGTGATTTCAAGTTCAACCATGTAGTTCTTTTAGAGGCAAAACTTCCCTAGGGGTATTAGTGGAGCTTTAAAAAACTGTTGTAAGGTACAGAGATCTTAAGTGGTAGTTAATGAGAAATCTATGTTGGAAATCACAACTAAAAGAAGTCTTAAGTATATAGCAGAAGATATAAACACTGCTAATAAACACTAAGCAAGAGCTCATGAATATGTGAGAATGAGATGTACAGGCCTTTATGGGCTGCAGGTCACCCATTTGGCTGGCAGACATTGAAGGAAGAGCTTGTAAGGAAGAGAACCAGCTGCATGTTTCTAGGCGTGCTGCTAGCAACACCTCTGATAAAATAACTAGAAACAGTTAAAACCAGTGTGAGGCGTGTCACGTATTAGCCCAGCTCTCAACGACATGAAATTAGGAGATGGCCACTGAGCAACAGTGGTGTTTTAGAATAAGGAGACATATATGATTTTAAGGTCTTTGGACCCATTCTGTGATTATTCTGAGCTTCAGAAAGAGACTCTGAAGCCTAAATATTCTGAAAGTAGACTTTGGCCTAAAGTATTTTTTGACTGAAGCAGGGGTTGAAACAGATAGACTCGAGAGATCCCTTCCAACTAAGTCTTCCTATGATCTGATGATTCCATTTTTTTTTTTTATGACCTGACTCCTGGACTTAGAGTGTTGTCCTACTTTCATAGGTGTGAATTTCTGCAGCCAAATATTGACCAAAGCAGAGCACAATTATTTTAATTTTCTCTTATAGAGTATTTGTCTTTAACAATTAAGAAATCCAAAGGGAAAAAACAAATGCTGGAAGAAAGAGAGAGGTACAAATGCAAAGCCACTAAAAGTGACGAGGCAGCTTACATTGTACTAAGTACATGGACAATCCTGGTTTTATTATGTGAAGGTTCTGTGCAGCTGCCAGCAGGCATGGTGTCAATTTGCAGTCACCAAGGTTGCTGAATCAGGAGGTTTTGTCTGCCGACTTTCACTTCTTTTAGATGAGAAATCAATTAAAATCTCTTTGTTTAAAAATAGTGAAACAGCAGAGTCTACTTTCTGAGGTACTGGGAAATACTGGAACAGAAATGTGCCAGGGAAAATACGCAGGGTTTGTCTGGAGTGGTGCAGAGAGTGGAGTTACTGATTTGTGGGACTGTATGTTTGTGAATAACAGAACCTGAATGGTAACAGAAAGAAGCAAAAAGATACAAAAAGCCAAGCAAAAATAAGAAACATGAGTGACAGTGGTCCAAAAGGCAGAAGACAAAGATTGATATGTGTGGTCTCGAGAAAGACTGGAAATCAGATTTTGAAAAAAATGAAACCTCCTGGAGCGTGCTCCTTGTGTGCTTCTGTGTCTGTGCTGCAATATCATCATGAGTGAAAACTGAAATAGCTTTGCAATTCCACCTCTTTGTTGTCTTCAACTGCACTTTCCAATATGCTCTCAATAAAGCTGCATTATAGTCAAACATAGAATTGAATTCACACTTCATGCAAAATACTTTTTAAAAAGGAAACATTGCATGATAGGGCTTACAGGATTACTTATGCTTGTCAAACCCTCATTCATTTTACAACCTATCTCTAAGTTAGAAGTCAGGTGGATTCAGTTACTTTAGTTGAAGGAACATTGGAAAAGGATCCCAAGTTTTTAAGACGTGCCTAAACTGTGGAAAAAACTGTGAATGTCTATTTTTATCCTTGTTTGTTTTCTACCATCCTGTTTTGATTAAAAACTTTTAAATAAAAAAATGGCAAACACTGCAATATTCTTTGTGCAGAGCTTTCATTATTCCCTTATCCTATTTAGTAGCAAAAGCTATTCACTTCTGCAACAGGCTATCATGTCAAAATATATGTTTTTTCTAAGCATGAATTTATTACATTAACTAATTAATGTTCATTAATATGCATCCTTTATTAATCTTCAAACAGATACAAGATAGGAGTCTGTACTAGTTTGTTGACAAAAGATAGAAAAGGAATGAATCTTTCACGTGAATGTACTTATTCAAGTTGTACTTCCATTTAATCCTAAAGTGACAGATTTGTACATTTCAGAGATTTGCTAAGCTAGAAACCTTTATCTGTCAGGTTTTGGAGAATGTCAGGCTTGATAACAAGTGTACTATATTAATAGTACACACCATAATTGAACATCTGTTCTTTTGCATCTGTTAATTCATATAGTTTTCTAAGTAGGGTCATATTCAATTTATTATTCTGGTATGAGAACTTTTGTTCATTGTTGACGTCCCCTTTTGTGAAAGGAAAGTCTTCCTGTATCGGCAAGGCCTTGTAAGTAATGTATCATACACGAGAAACCCACAACTTTAACTTTGCAGCATCTTGCCGTGGTTTCTACATTTCCTCTTGCAAGGGAGAATGCAAACAGTATACATTTTAATTCAGTGATATTCAAACTTTTGTCTATACCTGTCTCTGGACACTGAACTCTACGTGCTCTGTGAAATGCAAAAAAGAAAAACAGATTTAATTTATTATGTTCCAGACTACTGTATTTCAAAATTATTTAGTGTTGAAGAATAAAATACAATAAAAGTTTGAAAAGCACTGCTCTAACTTTAGCATGGGATTTTACAGATATGAATTTCATTGAACTAAGTGGAAATCATCAATAAATTTGCTAGAAATTAATATATGAACAGAACCCTTCACTAAGCACATTTTATTCCACAAGTTGTCTACTTACAAACCTACACCACTTCTTCATAACAATCTAGAGTTGTATCACTGATATGTACTGTATATTTCAGTAAATAAAAATGAGAATAGAACATTTTGAATAAAATATTTTTTCTTTCTTCCATTACTTATTATTATTGTCTTTTATAGGTCTTGAAAACATGTTAAGGTTCTTTAACCTGAAACATTAGAATCTTATATTTCAATGAAAAAAAGAGATTTAAAAAAAAAAAAAAATGGCAGGAATATAAAGGAGCAAGTTATATAATATTTTATATAACTGTGCCTATGCATAGTGTAGATCCTTCTCTTTCTGAATTCTTATGTTCTTTTTATTTTTTAAGCTTTCAACACTGAAGGACACATACCATGTTCCCATGTGTTTTTGTGGAGCACCTAACTCACTAGGATTTGACCCCAGTGATCAAAATGAGCCATTAGGTACTTTTCCATTATAAATATGAAATAAATGTATGCATACATTGTCATTTATTCTCCACATTTCAGTGACGGCAGAGACAGAGGCAATGCAAAATCACTTTCTCATTCTTTTGTCACTAAACTGATGAATACAAACTCTCTTTCTTCATCAGTCCTGTGCGTTACTGTGGTACAGGAAGGTTTGGACTTCAAGGCAAGTATTTACATTATCTTTTTCAAAAGGAAGGGGACTGTATCAGCAGCATCTCTAAATACAGAGCTTCGAAGTATTCCCTGCAGACCTTGAAAATGGTAGTGCATAGTCCCAGGCTTCATGGCAAAATAAATGTTGGCTGGAATCTAAGTTTAAATAACTTAGGCACCTTACTTGGCAACTGTATTAGCAACCATTTCATCTCATTTTTTGCCATCTAAAAGTTAGATTGTACTATCATCTGGAGTTCTCATACTTTCAGTGGAGAGAGATGGATAACCGTGAGAAGGCTAATTATTTTTCATATCTTAGCTGAGTATGGCAGGGAATAAAATTCTGAGAAGGGCAACAAGGAAGATCAAAATGTATGGGATGGATTCTGTACAAGGGATGACTAAATAGCAAAGGGCATTTCAATCTGGAAAAACTTGTCTGAGGGCAGATACTTGGATTTTGAGTGGTAAGGATAGATGATTGCTTTCAAAAAGAAACAGGGTAATTTTGAATCATAGAATCATAAAATACTTTGGGTTGCAAGGGACCTTTGAAGGTCACCTAGTCCAACCTCCCTGCTATGGGCAGGGACATCTTCAGCTAGATCAGGTTGCTCAGAGCCCCGTCCAACCTGAGCTTCAATGTTTCCGGGGATGGGGCATCTCTGGGCCAACAGTTCCAGTGTTTCACCACCCTCCTTGTAAAAAATTTCTGCCTTACATCTAGTCTAAATCTACCCTCTTTTAGTTGTCCTTGTTCTATCACAACAGGCCCTGCTAAAAAGTTTGTCCCCATCTTTCCTGTAGGCCCTTTTTAAGTACAGGAAGGCCACAATAAGGTCTCCCCACAGCCTTCTCTTCTCCAGGCTGAACAACCCCAACTTTTTCAGCCTGTCTTCACAGAAGAGGTGTTTCATGCCTCTGATCATCTTCATGGCCCTCCTCTGGACTCACTCCAACAGGTCTATGTCCTTCTTATGTTGGGGGCCCCAGAGCTGAATGCAGTACTCCAGGTGGGGTCTCACAAGAGCAGAGTAGAGGGGCAGAATCACCTCCCTCGACCTGCTGGCTGCATTTTTTTTAATGCAGCCCAGGATACGGTTGGACTTCAGGGCTGTGAGTGCACATCGCTGACTCATGTCCAGCTTTTCATCCACCAGTACACCCAAGTCCTTCTCCTCAGGGCTGCTCTCAATCCCTTCATCCCCCAACCTGTATTGATACTTGGGTTTGCCCCGACCCATGCATACAACCTTGCACTTGGCCTTCTTGAACCTCAAGAACTTCAGAAGGGCACACTTCTCAATCCTGTTCAGGTCCCTCTGGATGGCATCCTGACCCTCAGGCATGTCAGCTGTACCACCCAGCTTAGTGTCATCTACAAACTTCCTGAGGGTTCACTTGATCCCACTATGTCATTGATGAAGATACTGAACAGTACTGGTCCCAATAGAGACCCCTGAGGGACACCACTTGTCACTGATCTCCATCTGGACATCGAGCTATTGACCACTACCCTCTGGATGTGACCATCCAACCAATTCCTCATCCACTGAACAGTCCACCCATCAAATCCATACCTCTCCAATACAGAGAGAAGGATGTTGTGGGGGACTGTGTCAAAGGCCTTACAGAAGTCCAGATAGATGACATCTGTAGCTCTTCCCTTGTCCACTGATATAGTCACTCCATCACGGAAGGCTGCTTGGTTGGTCAGGCAGGACTCGTCCTTGGTGAAGCCATGGCTGTCTTGAATCACCTTCCTGTTCTCTGTTTGCCTTAGCATAGCTTCTAGGAGGATCTGTTCCATGATCTTCCCAGGCACAGAGCTGAGGCTGACAGGTCAGCCTGTCCCAGGGTCCTCCTTTCTACGCTTTTTAAAAACAGTTGCAATATTCCCTTTTTCCAGTCCCTGGGGACTTCACCTGACTGCCATGACTTTTCAAATATCATGGAGAGTGTCTTGGCAACTATATCAGCCAATTCCCTCAGGATTCTGGGATGTATCTCTTCAGGTCCCATAGACTTCTGTATGTTCAGGTTCCTCAGGTGGTGACGAACCTGATCTTATCTTACAGTGGGAGGGACTTTGCTACTCCAGTCCTTGTCTTGCGGTCCATCTACTTAAAAGGTGTGGGGAGAAAGGTTGCTAATGAACACCAAAGCAAAAAAGTTGTTGAGTACCTCAGCCTTTTCCTCATCTGTTGTTACCAGTTTGCCATTCTTTCTCATCAGCTGAGGTATGCTTTCTTTGACCTTGATTTTCTGGCTGACATACCTGTAGAAGCCTGTCTTATCATTCTTTGTGTCCCTTGCCAAGTTCAGCTCCAGCAGTGCCTTGGCCTTCCTGACCCCTACACAACTGGGATCATCTGAAAAATCACTGAAAGCATAGTAAATGCAAAGACAACAAACATGGCTTAAGAAATCCCAGAAATCTGTTTTGCAATGTTTTTTAGGCTGGGAGAGTGTTTTTGGGAAACATACTTTGCTCCTGCACTCTTCTCTAGCTATCTCAGAAAGGCTACCTTCAGAAACAGTTTCCTCTGGTCAAACATGCTCTAAGTATTCATATGTTGTCCCTAACCTGTGTGCTTGCTGCAGCCTAGACAGCTTTTCCTTCTCTAGCGGAGGGGGACACTGGCAATGTTTAGCTTAGGGAAGGAAAAGAAATGCAAAGGGATCCGCAGTTCCACACAAACTCAAATTAAAAAGTTAATATCAACTATTCACAATGATTAAATGGTTTCCCAGCCTGAAAATCAAATATAAACCAACTTGGGCATGAATTACAAGATCAGTCATTCTGATCCGAACATGAAAGAGAAGACAGCTTGGAAAAAACAAATGAACAGTGTGCCTGCTTGGCCTGACACAGCCTCACTCTCAAAGAGTGAGATGACAGCTTGCATTTTTTTTCTTCTCTGTGAGGAGAGTAATTTTCTGCCTAGAGATGGTGACTCTTTCAGGACACTACCCCACCAGGTACACCTGGAAAAGGAAACCGTATGCACATGACATTAACTATTAGGTAATTCCTGGTCCTGGAGCTGTAAGTGGATGTTTTCCAGGAATCAGCATCCCTCAGATTAGCTCATATTTTGGTAGCAAGCCCAAACAGCAAGGAACTTCTGTCATGTGTGCTTCATGTCAAGACTGCTTTGTGCAGAGGAAGTGAAATCTGTCACAATCCATGCTCACGCTGTCTGTAGGGTGCAGGCTCTGGAGAACGTTATCCTTCCTCCTGGGTACAGGTTTCCTGGCTCAGAGACCTATTGGCATCATTCCAGACTGCAGCCTGAGAGCAAAGTGGTATGCATGCACTGAGGGGAATTGGTGACAAGGTAGCAAACCAAGCTCCTTTATCCTTTGAGGTGTTGCTATTATTAATTGTATAATAATGATTATTTAAAAAATGTAATACAATAGAACAATCATATTTACAATGCTTTATAGCAAAATGACTTTGAAATAAAACAATTTAAAGTAAAAATGGGTTAGAAAACAAAAAGTAATATTACTCTAATGTAATGATATTATGAAATACAATGTTGTTATTTATACAGCACTTGTAGCGGTTATAGAATAATACATAATATCAATGTAGTTGTGAATAAAATCAGGACAAATTGTGCCAATCTGGCTAAAAAAGAAGTCAAAAAACCCCAACAAAAACACCACCACAAAACCCCACGAAGGTGAAAGGTTGTAAATGGCAATAAAGCATAATGAGGTCATTCACAGTAAACAATTTTGGTAATATATTACTTTCTGTAAACCAATCTTTACAGCAGGCAGTGATTATGTGCACACTCCTTACCAATTTGTGGATTTAATATTGTTAACCGAAGCCAAACCAATTAGTATACACTGTATTTCAGATATGACTAGATCAGACACAGTTTCATGGTACCAAAATGCATAGCAAGCATATGTTGCATACATAGAAGTATTTTGCTTGGCTTTGTGAAAAGTAATGAGGAAATGAATAGTGTCTTTTGCGTAGCTTAGTGATACCTTTGATTTGCATGCTGAAAATACACTCTTCATGATTTTTTGTTGTTGTTGTTGGTTGTTTTTGGCTTTGGTTTGTGTTTTTTTTTTTTTTTTTGTGAGGGGATTGTTCATTTTCAATGTACATTGGGTTAATGAACCGACAGAACTTGTAGACACAGAGAGTCTGAAAGTGGCTGTAAGCAATTCTCTTCTGTGTTTTTTCCTTTTTCTTTTTTTTTTTTTGGTTCTGTTTTATATTTTTTAAAGACTGAGCAATGTTACAGACTAATAGCTTATGGCAGTCAGCTAATGAGTTGAAACTTCACTGAGATAGAAGGCACACACAATGGAAATGTGTGAAAAATTGAAATGACAAGGTTGTTAAGGTAACTCTACCTTGGTTATGTATTTAGGAAGCTTATTATGATGCAGTGAAATGAAAACTTAATAAACATACCTAGTCATTATGAAGAGAAAAAAAAAAGACATCTTATTTATTGACTGCAAGATGCATGTATTTGCTGTCGCTGTGTTGTAATGGAAATGAAACAAGTGACAAACAGTACCCAATTGCCCCATATGACTGGCCCATGCCAATACAGAACATTAAAAAGTAATTTTAAGAAGTTGCCTTTTCACATTAACTTTGTAAAACCAGCTGACTTCATGACTTTTTAAATGAGAATTTAAATGAAAATGTTCTGTCCATTGAGAGTATGGGAAGCATGGTAACAGGGTTTTACAATTACAGCCATATTGTGCTTTCAGTGCACCTTTTTGCTTACTTAAATACATAGGTTCATGCTTACACATACTTGCAAAACCTCAGACAACAAAGAAACTGGATAAAAAGAGCAGTTCTTTATCCTATCATACTATGGTTTATCAAAATATCAGTGTCTATGAATCACTAGTAGACATGTATACTTCTCTTTCTGCTGAAGTCATAATATTTTTGGAATAACATTGTGTGTTAGAGCCACACTGACCCTGGGCTGTACTGTGCTCTTAGTCCTTCTCAAGTTTTCTCAAACTCCTTGTCCCTTGAATTTTAAAAAAAGCAGAGAAAGTAGGCAGGTCATCCAAAAATGCTTTCACGGTTGCAATGTTCATTGGTGGTAGTTAATGAGAAGGATGAGGCAGAGACACAAACAGTGATGAGTCTTTGATATAATAGCACAAAATAAGAGACTTCAAGAAAAGGAGGTGAGCATGTGTTTCCACATGCTGCTATCAGACAGTTAAGCAACTAAAACAAGTAATAAATCATAGAATCATAGAATCATAGAATGGTTAGAGTTGAAAGAGACTTTAAACATTATCTAGTTCCACCCTCCTTGCCATGGCCAGGGACACCTTCCACTAGACCAGGTTGCTCAGAGTCCCATCCAGCCTGGCCTTGAACGTTTCCAGGGATGGGGCCTCAACAACTTCCCTGGGAAACCTGTTCCAGTGTCTCACCACCATCACAGTAATGAATTTCTCCCTAATATCTAATCTAAATCTCCCCTCTTCCGGTTTAAAAGTGTTACCCCTTGTCCTATCACTACAGTTCCTGATAAAGAGCCCTCCACGACTTTCTTGTAGATCCCTTTTAGGTACTGGAAGGCCACAGTAAGATCTGTCCAGAGCCTTCTCTTCTCCAGGCTGAACAACCCCAACTCTTTCAGCCTGTCTTCACAGGAGAGGTGCTCCAGCCTTCTGATCATCTTCATGACCCTTCTCCAGACTCACTCCAACAGGTCCATGTCCTTCTCATGTTGGACGCCCCAGAGCTGTATGCAGTACTCCAGGTGGGGTCTCATCAGAGCGTGGTAGAGCGGCAGAATCACATCCCTCGACCTGCTGGCCACACTTCTGTTGATGCAGCCCAGGATACGGTTGGCCTTCGGGGCTGCGAGCGCACACTGCTGCCTTATGTCCAGCTTTTCATTCACCAGTACCCCCAGGTCCTTCTCCTCAGGGCTGCTCTCAATCCATTCTCCACCCAGCCTGTATTTATGCATGAGATTGCCCCAATCCACATGCAGTACCTTGCACTTGGCCTTGTTGAACTTCATGTCACCAAGAAAGATGTTAGGTAGCATCTGTCCCAGTACCAACCCCTGACATCACTGGTTTGCACTTGGATATCGAGCCGTTGACCACAACATTTTGAGTGCGGCCATCCAGTCAATTCCTTATCCACCAAGTGGTCGATCTGCCCAATCCATGTCTCTCCAATTTAGAGACCAAGTTGTCATGCAGGACAGTGTCAAATTCTTTGCCCAAGTCCAGGTAGATGATATCAGTTGCTCTTTCTTTATCCAGATTTAACTCTATCTGGGCTTTATGTTGCCTAACCTGATCCCTGGCTGCTCAGACAAATTCTCTGTATTCCTCCTAGGCTACCTGTCCTTGCTTCCACACTCTGTAGACCTCATTTTCGAGTTTGAGATTGAGTTTATCCAGGAGCTCCTTTTTCATCCATGTGGGCCTCCTGACGTTTTTGCCTGACTTCCTCTTTATTGGAATGCATCGCTCTTGAGATTAGAGGTGATCCTTGAATACTAACCAGCTTTCTTGTGCCCCTCTTTCCTGCAGGGCTTTATCCCACAGTACTCTACCAAGCAGTTCCCTCAAGAGGCCAAAGTCTGCGCTTCAGAAGCTCAGGGTAGCGAGCTTACTGCACATCCTCCTTGCCGCCCTAAGGATCTTGAACTCCACCATCTCACGGTCACTGCAGCCAAGGCTGCCCTTGAGCTTCACATTCCCCACCAGCCCCTCCTTGTTGGTGAGAACAAGGTCCAGCATGGCACCTCTCCTCATTGGCTCCTCTATCACTTCGAGAAGGAAGTTATCATCGACACATTCCAGGAACCTCCTGGATTGCTTATGACCTGCTTTGTTGTCCCTCCAACAGATATCAGGGTGGCTGAAGTCCCCCATGAGGACCAGGGCCTGTGAACATGAGGCTGCTCCTATCTGTCTATAGAGGGCCTCATCCACTCAGTCTTCCTTGTTGGGTGGCCTGTAGCAGACCATCAATATAACATCACCTGTCTCTGCCCTTTCTTTAATCTTGACCTATAAGCTCTTGCCCAGCTCCTCATCCATCCCCAGGCAGAGCGCCATGCACTCCAGCTGGTCATTGATATAGAGGGTGAAACCTCCTTCTCATCTCCCCTGCCTGTCCTTCCTGAAGAGCCTGTATCCCTCCATTCCAACACTCCAGTCATAGGACCCATCCCACCACGTCTCTGCGATGCCAATAAGATCATAGCCCTGCGGTTGTGCACATGTGTCTAACTCCTCTTGTTTATTCCCCATCCTATGTGTGTTTGCATAGATGCATTTAAGTTGGGCCCCTGATGAAGCTGTCTTACTAGCTGGAGTGGCTGGAATTCCTTTCTGCTACACTCCAGGTTCTCTCCTGTTTACCTGTGACCCTTCTCCAGGCTCTGGGCATCTATTGCTGGCATTGGCATCACGCTGATAGGAGTAGGATGGACTGAGGCTCCCCTCCCCTGGCAACTCTAGATTAAATCCCTCTTCATAAGCTTGGCAAGCCTCTGACCAAAGACGCTCTTCCCCTTCTCTGACAAGTGGACCCATCAGGCCCCAGTAGACCAGGTTTATCAAAGCAAGTCCCATGGTCTAAGTAGCCAAACCCCTGACCGCAGCACCAGTCCTGTAGCCATTTGTTGATTTGCCAAATTCCTTTGACTGGGAGGATTGATGAAAAAATTACCTGCACCCCAGAATCCCTGACCACTGTTCCCAGGGCTCTATAATCTTACTTGATAGTCCTCAGGCTACTCCTGGCTGTGCCACTGGTGCCCACGTGAAAAAACAGCAGCGGATAATAGTCAGACGACTGTACAAGGATGGGTAGTCTCTCTGTGATACCCCTGATATGGGCCCCAGTAAGCAGCACAACTCCTTAGAGCATGCTTTAGATCAGCAAAGGGTGCCTCAGAAGAGAGTTACCTACTACTATCGCCCATCGCCTTTTCTTAGTTGCATTGGCTGTTATACGGGGAGCAGATCGGGTTGCCTCACTCTGCTCCAGTGCCTTTTCTGATGCAGTGAGTCTTTCCTCCTCCCTCTGCAGAGTTGTGAAGTGGTTCTGCAAGGGCACCTCAGGATTTGTGGGAAGTCTCTTCCTCCTACTGGTCCTTGCTATCACAAGCTTCCATTGTTCTGGATTACTGAGCACCCTCCTGTCTGCATGCGCCAGTGTGGGAGTTTTTGACTGTTTTGCCATGTGCTGTTGACTCACTGCAGACTGTGTTTGGAACCAGCCATCTAACCCATTCTCAGCCTCCCTGATATTATGCAGCCTCCTGACCCCCTCCTGCAGCTCAGCCACCCGCTGCATGGGGTCTTCCACCTGGGCACACATTTTGCAAGCAGGTGTGCTGCCTATCCCTGCCCCAGAAGAAAGGTCAAGACACTTCTGGAAGTCTGAGGTCAAATAAGAATATTGCAAGAACATGTTATGTTGTGTTTATGTTATGCCTGCAAAACATTTTATGTCTCAACCTAGAAGCAAATTTTAAAATATAGATGATGCTATTGGTGTCAGGTAGATGATATCCCCTGAGGATGGCTGGGAGTGAGAATGCCAGCTGCACCAGCTGAAGAAAGATTGGACTACTGCTCTCCTGAATTTGGCATCTGATCTGGCAGCTAAATCCAGCATATAATACTTGACAAGCATAACTGTTTTTCCCACATAGATTTCAGATGGCAATACATTTTGGAACTGGGCCTAAAATGTTGCTTACGTACTGGTAGAATGAATCTTAATTTTTGGTAATAAGGTAGGCTGCCAACTGGTAATGAAATTATATACAACACTGATCATTTTGATTATCTTTGTAGTGAAAGAACCTGGTGCATGGAGCAACCAACTCCAAAATACCGAGACAATTGGAAACATTTGGTCTTATCATTACATTACTGGAAGATTCTTGAGACATCCATATTGTTTAGCTGCTTCATTCTTTTTGTGGACATTTTTTTTCCAGGGCAAAGAAAGGAAAAGGTGCTTAACCAATTGGTCTAGGTACAAGACAGAACATTTTACATGTCTCCTTAATATTATTTGTATCGATAACAAAGTATTCACAAGAATCTGAAATTTTCTTGTCTTCCTGGCAAAGCTAGTAGCAACTAAAGATTGTTCTGAAGATGAGATAGTGTACTTCAAAAATAATTCAAATATAAGTTCTATAATTTTAACTTTACAAAGGAGAAATGATATAATTTAATCTAATATTGGCATTGTCAGTTCAGAAGCTCCATATATATTTGTTCAGTCTCCTTAGGTGTGAAATAAAATTGAGACTTTTGAATGAGAAAGTACCACAACAATGTAGTCCCTGCCACTATCTCTATGGCTTCTCAACAAAGCAGTGAAGTTTTTTGGTTGGTTTTTTTTTTTTTTTTTTTTTTAAATTATATGCTTTCAGTAAGCGTTGAGTGCCATTATTTGTTTAACTACCCTACTTTTCATTCAGTTACTCAACACAGTCATAAAAGCAAGCTGAAATAGCTACACTACTACTCACACATTCAATACAGAAAAGTTCATCTTCCTGTAATCATTGCTAAGAATAATGTGCCATTTTTTTTATAGAATTTCATGATAAAATTTGACTTCATCGAAGGGAGATGAATATTATTTCCAGAACTAATGTAATTTCACCTTTTCTTAAGAATAAACTTATTTGCTTGTGATGTCACATTAATCTATCAGAGTTCTGGTTCAGGCTCCCATTCTCATCTATGAACTGGGCTGCTTGAACATCTCATGTTGTACAGTGAGGTAGTGAACAGCAGGTAATAATGCCTCTGATAAGCATCTTGGATTAACCTGTGCATCAGACCTAAGACAAGGTAATGGGTTAATCAGCATCTGAACTACCATTCCCAAGAAAATTTTGAACTGGGGATGAATTAGGGAGAACTGAAGACCAATTCAACAAAACCAATATGAAACATTACTATTGTTATCAAACTTTTTTTTGTATTCTCTGCATTGGTTGTCAAAAGGATCTGAAAAAGTAGCTCAAACACAACAGTGTAGAAATATGACTACTGGATTAGACCTGACTCATGGCTGACATTTTACAGGCAGAAAAAAAGGATGACTATTCTGCCTGTATTCATATACAGGTAGCCTCATATGCTAAAAATTACGTATATTTCTTTAGCTTTTGAGTAATACCTAGAGTAAGAAAAATAATATAATTGTGGAATTCAAATTTCCAGCATTTTATAAAACACGTTTCTCTCTGTTTGCATGTTCACACTTTCTGGAGAGTAGCAGTTTGGGCTTCAATCAAGCTCAGTCATATTTTCTATGTATTTTTCTTTCGAAATGTTTGACAAATACATATGCCTGTGATTAATTCACTTTATGCTGCTGGTCAAATAACTTCTGTGTGTGTTTGTCCATAATTCATTCAAAGAATCATACAAACTATTTCAAATAATAAGTTCTATGAATAATATTAGCTGAAAATGTATGTGGCAGATGTGATAGATTGTTTATCAAAATGTTTCCCCTATTTTCCACTTCTGAAAACCCAGCCCAATAATTTGTGAATATGTTTAGAATACAACTATGCAAATAATTTTAAAACTTCTTATTCCAGCTTTTATGGAAAATCCACTATTGTTCATTTAGCCTCTGTAGTGACTGACCCAAAGTTCAATGATATTTCAAACTGTTCTTCCGTTAGTTCATTGGTCTTTGGATCAATGGCTTAGCCCAAGCATAGGAAGGGCTTTCGATAGAGGCTTCTCTGAGTCTCACTAGTGCATATCTTATTCCTTTATCCATTGTTAATTTACATGCATATTTGAAATCAAAGTGGAGCGTGTCAGTTGAAAAGCAGTGTGCAATTGGATTAATTTATCTTTTGAATACACTTATAAAAAGAGTCGTGAATTAACCAGCAATTATAGCATTTCTTTTGAAAATACTAGTAGCTCAGATAACCTGGGTATTGATTCACTTTTTAAG
This sequence comes from Pluvialis apricaria, assembly GCA_017639485.1. NCBI lineage: Eukaryota > Metazoa > Chordata > Aves > Charadriiformes > Charadriidae > Pluvialis > Pluvialis apricaria. The sequence goes on from CM030009.1 coordinate 105,720,842, forward strand.
TTGCATGTGCAGAAATAAGTAGTAATACAGCTAAGTATATCCAAGGTGTATTTATATTTTAAAAAAATGAGATGGGTAACTTTCATAGCTGTTTGCATTTTGTGTTGCTTTCTACAGAAGACTGGCATGGGGTTAAGTTGAGTCAGACTATGCCATTATATTTCTGCAAGGCCTTGAAGAATTTTAACAGCATCATTTTTGCTATTCCACAGTCAATACGCATTCACTCTTCTATTTTCTGACTCTGTGGTTTTGATAGGTTTCACTTGCCAGGGTTATGCATTTTTGTTATGTTAATGAATGGAGAAAGCTCATACAATTTTAAAATGTCTTACTGAAAAACTCAAAAGGTAAAAACAAAATAGAAATAGCTGTACATCACAAATTTAGGCTTAAAAAGGTTTGCTGCAAACAAACAATATTCAATTTAAACTATACATAGCAAATCCATTTTTCAACTTCAGTTTGTGCTGAAAGATAATGAAAAACAGAGGGTTTTTTAGTGTACAAAAATTGTTGATGTTCATAACAGAATCAATTGCAGAGTGATCAGGCAAATGACACTAATTACCTCAGAATATTATTTTCAGGCAGACATTATGCCTTCTACCTGCACAGATGACAAAATTAAAGTAACAGTATCTAAAATATTTCAGTACTGTTCCATAATGTTAGTAATTACGCTGCATGGACCTTTCTTTAGACAGAAATTTAATAGCAGCTAAATGGCCTGGGTAAAACAACAAACAAAAGACATATTTCTAATTCATATTCAGAGTTTCTGATTCTTACACTTATGTTCATTCAGACCATCTATTCTAGGACCTGAATTTAGGGATTGTAATCACTCTAGGATTTTAGTTCAAGGCAATGATAAGGGAATCAGATTGCCTTATTCACTACTGACATACCTTAGCTTCTTGTACAGTCAATGTAGAAAATTTGTGATGACTTGGTTTCTAACAAGGAGCTGAATTAGAAGGAAAGGATAGACGTGAACATGTACTATCATAATTTCACCCACTGACAGGTAAAAAATATGGAAAAAGGAAGAAATAGAGTCAGTTCATTGTATGCCATTTTTAAACACCAAAGAAAGTAAATCTGAATACCTAAGATACCAGTTTTTCCCCAGGGCACACACCCACAAACATAGGGATTCTACTTTGGTTAATATGAAATAGAAATTGTCTGCCAAGATTCAATGTTTCTTTAGTTTAGGACACTAACAAAAGAACAGAAAATTTTCTGGTGTCATTCCCATCCATTTTCTTGTATATAACTATCATTTTTATTGGACTGTACATTTGTGTTAGTAATTTTTATTTGTGATAGAAATCAGAAATCCATGTGATTTAATTTGCTTTTATAGTCATATTTATTTTTCAAGCCTGACCACGAAAAGAATGCATGGAGTAAGAGGTACTATACAGGAAGATAAAATATGAGAAAAAGCAAATAAGTTACCTTAGTGACAAGTTTCAGTTATATTTCTTGTCTTGGATATACAAGCAAGTAATAGAATTACATATGTGTTGTGGAATTAAACAGTGGAACATGAATTTTTTTATAGCATATATGTATATGTACACATACAGAACTGTACATAAGTTCAAGCTGGTACAAAAACATAAAAGACATATGATATACTTTTGTCATATATTTAATTACTGTGGCACACTTGATTATTGTGGTTGATTTAGGGACCACGTTAGGCAATAAAATAGGAAATCTGTTTGTGTGGATTCAAAGGTTTTTTTCCTCTTCATTAAAGCTCAATCTTTATCTTTGCTGCATATTTCCAACTGTTGACTGTCAGACATGCTCAAGGAACAGCCTGTTTCGTGTCTTTTCACAGAATCACAGAATGGAAGTGACCTCTGGAGATCATCTAGTCCAACCCCCCTGCCACAGCAGGGTCACATACAGCAGGTTGCACAGGACAGCATCCAGGAGGGTTTTGAATGTCTCCAGTGTGGGAGACTCCACAACCTCTCTGGGCAGCCTGTTCCAGTGCTGTGCCACCCTCACAGTAAAGAAGTTCCTCCTCCTGTTAAGATGGCACTTCCTATGCTCAAGTTTGTGCCCTTTACCTCTAGTCCTATCCCTGGGCACCACTGAAAAAAGACTCTTCTCATCTACCTGGCACACTCCCCTTAAGTATTTATAAGTATTGATAAGATCCCCCCTCAGTCTTTCTAGCCAAACTAAAAACTTCTTTTCAAAACTCACAATAGTCTTGCTACCAAATTCACAATGAATATGCAGGTCCCATGCCTGCTTTTAGTTTTGCAGTACTGGAAAGAAAACAGGTCTTTGTGTTTTTGGCCAGCCTCCATCTCTCAGAAAAATTCTTGACTGTCTTGGGCACTGAGCATCTCATGGAACGACTTCTGTTCCAGTTAAAGCTGCATAGGAGAGACTGATGTAACCCTCACATGACTTTAAATAAAATAATCTGCAGAACAAGGAAGATCCTTATTTGACACACACCACCACTCCTGCCACCCCCCAGCTTATCCCCCTTGCCCAACAGCACTTGTTCAGGACACATAGCAGAAACATCTCACCTCTAGCAGAGGTACCTACATTCTTTACCTGTGTCAACCAAAGCCCATCTTGGACTTCAAGCATAAGTGAACTTTGAGAAGATGTCTTTGTAGTGTCTTATCTAAAATATTACTGCTCAAGTGACTGAGTAGTGTACTTGTACCCCCAAATTATTGATTATATAAATATATATAAATACAGTGCCACAATTTTGACTTGCGTATATAGAGTTAGGTAACTAACACAATGTCAGCAAGGTGAAAGTAAGATTTTCAGAAATTTGGAAAAAACACTATTTCCAATATCTTTTTCTTTTTCTATTGCTTTGGAGTACAGGTTCCTCTAAATTGTAAAGTGACCAATTTCAATATTTTGTCAGCTGCAGTGCTTCCTATGTTTTTTGTCGTAGACAAAAAAGAGATCCTTCTCTCTCTCAGTCATGTGGTTGGGCACCTTTTGCCATATATGAAGGGACTGTGAGTGTGATATTTACAATTTAGAAGTACAAAGCAATTGTCTGTTGTTAAAGCACAAACAAAAGATAGCTAAGATTTAAAATTTTACTAGGCTAGAATTTTCACCACTCCCAATAAGAAATCGCAGAAAGTATCAGTCCAGAAGGGAAGATTCAACCTCTATTTCTCCCTGCTGAGTTGCCTTCTTGCACTTTAGATTTCTCCTTTAGAATTTTATCCCTTTCCATGTTGATGTTTCTCCCCTTGAATTTCTGAGCTACTATGAGTTCCCACTTTCATAATCCTACTTGCACCAATAATACTATTTTTTGCCATTTTGCATAGTTGTACAGTACAAACTTTCTCACTGCTCTTTCTGCAACTTAGTAATTTCTTTAGCAACCTATTTTCCTTCAAGCTCTGTAACTTCACAGTTGCATCAACAACCTGAGCCCATCGTGTACATAGTTTTAATGAATGTGACTTCATTCACATGTATAATTTGAGAAAGACCTTTTTGCAGCCTTTTTCCAACCCCAGACTTTAATATCATGATAAGGCAATTCCACCTTGAAGTTCTGGATGCATAAGGCTCTGTCAATTTTGTATCTTGCTGGTAAGGTTTGAGTGTAAATATCTGTTATGTGATTCTGATCTCCTGAGATGCTCTTTTGGTATGGGGTTTTTTTGAATATTCCTGGTTCAACCAACATTAAGTACATGACAATTCCTTTCTTGAGAATTAAGTTCAACAGGTTGTCACCAGTTTCTTTTTTGAAGTTGCATTTACATTGGTATTTCTAGTCTGCAGAAATAGTTGGATGCTGGAGGGTATACTCAAGTCCATACCAGCTTTCAATGCTTGCTAGCAGCAGCAGCACTTTCAGGATTGATTCTAGTTTGACCTGGTAGGAACTGATTTGTACAGAGCTTTGAACACCTTTGAAAACACAGCTTAGAATATGGACAGACCCTAGTATCCTGTGTGGGCATCAGCTGGAAAAGGACAAGAACAAAAGTATCGGGGCATGCATGATTGATCCAAATTTCAAAACTGAAATTGATGTCCATTTCCATACATGCTTTTTTCCCCCCTTATGAACTTTGTACTAGACTATGTCATACATTATATAGGAGTATATGAATAATCTCTGCTTTTACTGAACAGTGAAAACAACCTCGAAAAATGGCAGTAAGTGTTTCTTTCAAGAACACTGACTGCTGTCATTGAAAAATGCTTTAGGCAAAGCACTTATCAAATCATATAGTATTCCACACATGTAAAGATTTTATAATAACATCCAGTGAGGAGAGTTGTTTCTTAGTAGTAATTTTTTTTTATAATCAAGGATAGAAGCATTAGAAGTATTAAAAAGCAAGCAAAAAAGGACAACTGAAAATCTGAAAAATTCTGCATTAGTTTTTTGGGTGAGTTTACTACAATAAAAGGATAATAAAGGTATAGTAATGCGCTGCAAAACCTAAAATATTTTTGAATGACAAAAGGTCTACTTCTACTCTGTGTTTATTACTCTGTAAAGATCTAGTAGTAATATATATCTGAATATTGGATTAAAATAATTAATTTTAGTCATTAAAATTTCAATTTTTATAAGCAATGATTTTACTGCTAACATATTAATAGCATAAAATTGAATACTGTCTTACTGGTTTAATCACTCCAAAGGTCAAAGATTGGATTTAGTTTAATTTTGCTTGTATTTATGACTAAATAAAATTTAATGAACAATTAAATGAACACCTTTATATGTTTATCCTGATTATTGCAATTGTGGAAGACCTTTAAAATTTCTGAAGCAAATTCTACTATAATAATCAAACATTGAAAACATGGGGTTTAATTATTTCAGAAAAAGAAGAGTGGAGGAGCCCAACAATACAAAAAGGAAATTGCATGATCTTAACAGATGTAAGTGTAAATGGGAAAGAGAGAAATGAAAAACAGATGCATACTGCAGCCAGTTCACAAAAGATATGATGTGATAAACAATAGAAGACAGGGAAAACAAAAAAGACATAGTAAAGAGGCTCCTTTTAACTGTCTGGTAGTGAAGGTGGTTCTGAAGCACTTTGTTTAGTGGAGGCAGTTTCAGACCACACTGATATCCCATAGTACACAAACTCAACGAACAATCAAGCCTCAGCAGCTACATGAGCCTTAGGAATACTTTGTTTTCTTTGAATGGTAGCTGCAGTGACATGATTTAGCAGAAGAAAAATTGGAAAATTGCATGAGGAATGAGACCAAAAATGAAAAACATGAACTCAGACAGTGGGCCCAAAGTCACAGCTTCTTGGATCTTTCTTAAAGATTGAGAATACAGCCTTCCCAAACGCATGAGCTCAAGCAGTAAGTTAGTACTTCTTCATCTCTCAGTTTTCCAATGTTTTCCAGTTTATTGTCTGACTCCTGGTATATTCATAATATTACTATAGTATTTTTATGATACTTTCTGTATTTTAGCAATGTAGTTCATCAAGTGCAAAGCATGTTTTGTCTGCTGCTCAATGTACACTCACCCATTATTCCCCAAACAACTGCAAGTAATATTTTTTAGTCATTTTACTGAGGGTTATATTTGGGCAAGAATGGTTTTCTCCAAAGCACTGTTTACCTCTTGGATCCACATCATGAAGTATTACAATGCACTACCTAATACCACTAAAATTCACTGTATGGTGATTAACCACTGTAATAACGTGATCACTCTGTTGCAACTCAACTGTCAATGCAAGCTCTTTACTGCAGGAAAAGCATGTCTCACTGTTGTAGATAATTTTGTTTTGCCATTATTGGTTTATTCAGTCTCTTGTTAGGTCGGAAAAATTGACAACATACTACATTATCTAAAGAATTACATAAAGATTACTTTAATTAACTAATTTAATGTTCAACTCTATGATGTTCAGAGAAGCAGTGACCAGATATATTCAAAAGGTACTTGGTGCTCGAATAGGTTCTGTGTCTCTAACTAGATTTACAGAATGGTGTAACTATGTTTGTAATTCTAGAAAACAAGTTTTTTTGATCTAAGGAGTTCTTTGGTTTCCAACAAAGTTTGTAACACCTCAGGGATACCAAATATTCCCTGCCTATCAAAACTCAGAGATTCTCTACTGTTTAGAGACCTAAAAGTTTTAAGTTTGAAACATTATGGATAGATATATTTTATTGAACACCTCATCTGTTTAGTGACCTCCTGGGCATGAATTTTTTTTTATTTCACTTACATCCTAGCTGTGGGAAAATTCTGCAGTATGGGACATTCAATCCGCTCTAGCAGAGAAAGGCCTTCTGAGCAAGATTTTCTGAAATACCAGGATAGACAAACTAATAGAAGTATAAGGCACAATTATGTGATCAAATAATTTTATTTTTTAAAAATTAAAATCTGGGGGAAAAAAAAGATTATTTCGTTTCATGTCCGGTTCTGATGATGATATTTGTTTCCTTGTTATATATGCATGCAAATATGTGTGTGTGTGAGAGAGAGAGATAGAGAGTGTATATGCATGCTATGAATATTATTTTAAGCTTTAAAAGTCAAAAGCTTAGTCTTCAGGAAATGCAAGGAATGCGGATGCTTTTGCAACCTTACTTTAACTCCACTGTCCATATGTTTAAGAAACAGATCTTCATTGCACATCAATATAATATTTTTCTATGGGATCTATGGTCAATGTATGGGATGAATAATGTTCACTTACTAAATAGCAATAGTGTTTTGCATTTTTTCTATCCCATATTTAGAACAGAGTATAAGACCTACTCTGAAAATGGAATTATTAATTTTCTCATATTTTTATTTTTTCTTGTTGCTTATCTGTATAGCTATATATATATATGAGCATTTCAGAAATAGTAACGTATTTAACACTAAAGCACAATTTTAGAGATAGATAATAAAAGCATAGTAAGATTTTTGTCTAAAAACCCCATGGAATTTGTATGTCCAAATTGGCAAATTTAAGGAACTGATTCTTACAGAAGCTAGGTTTATATAAGCACTTTATATATTCAAAGCACATCTTTCACTGGTTTCAGATGCATCTCTTGAGTGCTCCACACTTGCGCTGGTCAGAATCCAAACCATAAAGCCAGATATCCCGAAAATGAAAAACATATAGTGACCAATTACAAAAAGTTTCAATTAAGCAGCTTTATCGATACCAAATATGATCTGATGGGGAAATACAGATGTTGACTTTAATCCCACAGGCAACTTTCCACCACAGTAAACATTAGGTTCCCCTTTTGTCTTTTTGATGATTTCTGCCTCAATCAAAATCACATTCAAATGGCTGTAAGAAGTGAAGTCCTACAGACAAATGTATGCTGCAATGCCTTTTTTAACCCTTACATATCCTCCATCCATGTGTTCTAATGTGGTTTTTGTCTTAAATATTTTCTTCCCGTTTTCTTCTGTACCTTGTTCTGGTTGTCTTATTTTCAACCAGTCAGTCCCTATCACTACAGCTAGGCAGAAATCTGTCTTCTGGTTTTCAGGGTGAACGGCATGGCTTATACTATGTCTGTATAGCTAAAGTCTGTTGCAGACAGACAGGGTGTTTTTTTCCATGCTGCTTGTTGGGAGCAATCAAAAGTTTGTACTATTTCCCCGAACCTGTCTAGGAGCATAGCAAGTTATACTGTGTCCAGAAGTGGACTGAAAATTAAACAGGATGAATAAATGCGGAGCAGTGCTCAGGTCTGTCTTGGCTCTTTTTAGTTCACATAGGCGTATTCCAATTGCAGACATATTTTTCATTCTGATATCCTTTTCCTTTATGCCTTATTATCATCTGCTCACTTTCTTATTTCCACACTTTGACACAGATTTTTTTCTTCAGTTTCAGTCCCCCTCCTCACAGCTGCCTAGTCATTTTGTCTATTTGCTATTTTTGTCTCTAGTCACACTGCCAGTCATAAATGACGACCAGTGGATGGCACTACTATCTTTCTTGATGCGTTCATTGTTTGTTACCAGGGAAATCTCACAGGAGCTCCTCTCTGACCAAGGCCAGTTCTTCTCCTGAAACCTGGTTGCAGTCAGATATGTCTTCTTTTTCTGCCCCATTTTCATCTGCTTGTCAGTCTCCTTGTTCCTTCAGACGCAGTCTTCTAAAGGCTCTCAAGTAATGTTCAACTTCTTTCAAGTAATCTTCATCTTCTTTCACATCTTCTTTAACAACCTGGCTTCCATTTTCCAGCTTTCTTGCAATAACCAGTCCCCATTACCCCACCCCAACTCCAGTCTCAGTTTTCCTCTCAAGTCCCATGTCCATGTCTCCATTTATTCTCTACATAAATTCTACACAAATTTGAATTCCAGAACATGAAAAACAACATCAGGGGTGAGAGGCAGAGAACGCATGACCTCCCTTTTTCGTGAAAATCCACACTTAAGTTGGTTTAAAATGGTGCTGTAAGTGCACCTTAAAAAGCCTTCATAGGATGGTGAAGGTGAATAACAGATTTTTTTTCTTCTATTCTTCCTGTTTGCACTATAATATCAAAGGCTTTCAAGCAGTCATCTTTTAGAAAAAAAACACTTTTATTTATATTTCTGAATTAAAAATGGTGAATTTTCTCTCTTGGAATCTGTTACGTAGAAATACGTAGCTGTCAGGCAAAGTTAGTTTGGTGGTAAAATTTGAAAAAATCTGTTTTTCAGTCTTTGTGTAGCCTCCTTAATATACCCCAATAATGTAATGGGAATTTAAACTGAGCACATAAATATAACATACAGCACAGAAATGCCCTTTTGCAAATCAAGAGTAAATAACATTCGTGAAAAGAGAATCTGGCCCTTGTTGTGGAGTGGGTATAAGTGGAGCAGCAATTTGGTAACTGCTTTTTCAAGCTGTAATTAGAAAAGCTTTGATATCTCTTCTATGTTTTTCACCCATTAAGTAGGGTGAGTTACTCTCTAATGAGAACACAGTTCACAGGCTGCTGTATAAGTCCTTCTCCCTTCTTATCTAGAGGCCAATGATATGAAGACCAGCATGGGTTAATTGGAAATCTACCCTTTAATTTATTTTGTTGGCTATGATTTTTTTTTTTCCCTCTAGAGTCTAACAGCAGGAAACATTTTTATTTTTTCAATGGTGTGAAAAACAATATCCACTGTTTACATTCCACAGTCATTAGAAAAAAGGCTTGTTAAAGTGGTAGCAAAGTCCTTACAACACGTTACTTTGGTGCTGCACATGCAAGACCAGTAAAAGAAGGAATCATTGATAGGTCAGGGCTGCGAATCTACAGAAAGGAAGGGCAACTATGTTTTCAACACAACATTTCAGTCACAAACATCTTTCATTTGTCTTCCCTTTTCTCTGCTGCATAGCTGGGGATGGGGTGGGCAACTGCTTTTTGCCTTGCCTCTCAATGTGCACCACAGAGGATGCTGAATTTTGTTTGTTTTTTTTTTTTTTAAATGTTTCTATTTAATTTCTAGTGTCCCCAAGGAAAAAAACTAAACAGTATGATACCTCAAGTCTTCCTGTTGAAGTTTTTTTCTTTCTTTTTCCTGGATTTCAGCATAAGTGCCAGAATGTGTAGGGAAACTTTATGCTCTCTGTTGTGGTTAATCTAGGTAGTACCTTAGTTTTGCTTTAAAAGGTGAGAGACATAAGTTGGTTCTCTAGAAACCGATTGGCAGAAAGCCTTTATGTGATGCTGTGTTGTCTGGCTTTTCTGATTCAGGCCAGTGCTGCCTTGGAGATCTTTGTGCTCCATTGTCAAGGGTGTTACTGAGTTTATTTGAGCATGCTCTTTGTATGATCTTCTGGCACATTTTTTCTATGTTTTGTACTTAAGAAAAAACCACACCTGGTTTATCTTAGTCTTGCTTCACTTAGGTAACTAAGATTTCCCAGTAATAATATACAGAATGGCCATAAAAAACATGCAAATCCTTGGTTTATCAAAAATAGAAAATAAATTAATCAAACCAATACTTCAACACAGATTTCATTTTGAGAGGTTGCCAGCTCATCATAATGCTGTTTTCACCTTCCAAAATGGGGGATTTGTTAATGCATACCACGTAACACACTACATGCAGTTTGCTAGCCCAAAACTTGGAAAATTAATGAAAAAAAGCTGTAATCTTAGACTTGCCAAACCAAGTGTAAAATTGTGTGCCAATCACTCTATCATCTTGCCAACACCACATGAAACTATTGCAGCATTGCAACTACTGCAGTCTGTGAACTGGACTCTACTATGAACATCTTCAGCTGTAGGCATGCCCTGCCTGCTCTCATGTTTCCTCTAGTTCTGCAGTGTGAAACGCTAGCGCTGGGGACAACAGCAACCAACTCCCACCTTGTTCATTTTTTTCATTTCAACAGGCCAGAATTATATGAAAATCCAGAGGGACTAAGGATTCAGCAGATCGATTCAGATTCTGTGATACAAATTAAAAGTATGCACAGTGGCACATGCATGTAATAAATTATGCGCCTGACTAGCAGTCACCATTGAATCCCTAAAGTTTCAGAACAAATGTGAATGCCAAGACCACTATAATTTTAAGGCAAAAAGCCCAAGTGTCAACAGTGGGGATGTGAACAAATACACTAATTTTATGGTGATCTGAAAATAAAAAGCACAAAAGCTTTGAGACATACAACCAAGAAAAAAACAAATATGGGGCTTTTTTTTCAATTCCTTTTGAGACAGATTTTTTTAACATTAATTGTTGCGTTTTTAAGTCATTACTATCTACTTTAAAGTAGTATTATATTGCAAATTTTAATTTTAAAAAACTACAGTGTCAATTGCTTTCATGCAATCTACATGCAAATACTTAGAGCTATGTAGACATGCACAAATTTTTTTTTTATTTCAGTTTTCAAGAATGGAAGAAAAAAGAACCAGACTTCAGGAAATATTCACAAGCATGTACAGCAGAGAAAAAGTGAAAAATTATTCCAAGAAAAGTTTTTGATAATACTGCTTGGGTTAACATATATAAGTAGGAATGGCAGTTCCAACTTAGAAAAGAAATAAAGCATGTAGTAAAATATGAAAAAACCCACAAATTTTATTGGTTTGTTATTTCTTGTATAAATCTTGCTGCCAGAGCAAATTGAGAGCGACTCAGTCATCTCAGCCTTGCAGAGCATGTAGAGCTATTATTGGTCTTCTCATAAATCTCGATATTCAGTTCTAAATGTAAAATAGAAAAGATCAGCACAAAGGTTGGTGTAATTCTTAGAAATATACGGGGATCATCACACAGAATTACTGTACACCAACAGCTAAACCCATTAAGTCATTTGAAGAGACTATTTGATTGATTAATCATCAAAAAAATTTATAAACAAACTAATATGATTCACAGACTGAGAAGAGAGGATCAACAACTTGACCTTTAAAAAGGTATTTCTTTAAGAATTAGTGATGGAACTTATTTTTCTAGAAAGAATATTTTGCAGGGGCATGATTGTACCAAAGAAATTTAATTGAAAACATTTCTTGAAACCAAAATAAAATTTCTGATAGAGATGGAATATAGACCTACACCTTGGATTTGAACTTGTGTGTCAGATATGTAGGAGCCAGATTCACATTATTTTTCTAGCTAGAATATGTTTAAACTTGTATTGCTCATATCCTTATCCAATACCTTCATGGAAGCACAGCTCCCTTCCTGATTTTTATTATTTAACAGTTCTCATGTGAATTCTCCCCACAGGAAAAAGTAAACAAAAAAGCCAGAAGATTTTAACAAAATTGATTATTCTTTTTCTACCAGACTTGTTCAATGGAAATCTTTCCTGGTAATAAATATACCAAGTAAAAACCCTCACTTTGTCTGCACGCCCACAAGGAGCACAGAGACATAATAAGTGTGGGAGCCAAACAACACTCTGCCATGGCTGCCCCCAGGCCCATCTCAGGAGCCATCAGCCCATCAAAGGACCACCTCTGCAAAGCCAGAGGAGAACAGAGGCACAAAGGCAGGTAGGGGATGCAAATTAAAGACTCAGAGGAAGGCACACCCTATCCAGGCCCCTGCCAGGGCTGCTGGAGCACAGCCTCAGCCCCGAAAGGCTGCAACCTATCAAGGTAAGCCAAGAGGAAAAACACTCTGGATGACCTTTTTGGACTGAGGAAGTGATCACTGCCTAGGAACACATGCGAAGCAGGGGAAGAGCATTTTAGAATTTCACAAGACTTACTAAGGGATGTTTAGAGTAGAAACCAAAATGGGGAAAGGGAAGGATAAAGGCGGCTTGGGGCAGAAATAAGTATGGCAAAATAGAGGGATAAAGTGGTAAAAAGGATGAGTCACTTGTAGACCGTGCTGGTCAGTGTTCTTCTCTGGCCATGCCCTGTGCTTGATCAGCAGTTTGTCCTGTCTTCTGCCTAAACTCCATTCCTAACTCATTTCTTGGATGAAGGACTCCCTGTTTGGTGTGCAACTGTGTTTGTGTGTATCTGGGTGTCAGCCCTGGGATGAGACCAAGATCAGAGCCTGTGTGTCTGTGGTACAGCAACTGGATTGAGTAAGGGTGTGTAAGTGAGTCTGAGTGCTTGTGAAGATCTAGCTGCATGAGCTGGTGAGAAGGTGACATGGTCTGGGAGCCGGGGCAGGGAGTGTGTCTCTCAGAGTGAGACCACAGAAGGAGCTGGCTTTTGGAGGGCTGGGGAGCCCCAGATATCTGCTGGAGAGACCACAGGGTCTGGGGAACAACCGTGACCTGCTTATATGTGCATGTTTGTTTCTGTGTGTCTAGGGGTATGTCTGTGTCTCTAGGAGTGAGGCACCTGGGGAGAGTGAGGATCCAGGACCAGCTCATGGATGGATTGTGCATCCAAGGCCAGTTGCTACGGGATCTGCAGTATGTGCGTGTGTGTGTGTGTGGAGGGTCAAGACAGAAAGGAAGAGGATGGGGGCGTGAGTAAAGGGTTCTCTAGTAGCAGCTGATGTGAAGCTGCAGGTGCCAGGGCTCATACGCCCAGATGCTGACAGTTGGGGAGTTTGGGACGCAGGGACAGCTGCTGGGTCCATTGAGTGTCTAAGCCCAGCTTCTGCAGGGATACACACTGTGCTTATATACATTTCCCATTAATGGACCTTCCTCCTAGTCAGCCAGAGAGAGGAACAAGATGAGGCCATTGAAGTTGTTTGTGTTGATGTGAGTGCTGCTTGTGTCTGTCTATGTTGATCTATGTGTCCAGATCCATGTATATATCTTTCCATGTGTATATCATTCTATGATATACACGTGTTGCATATGTGGGTTTGTGTATGGACCTACTTGTAACACATGCTCAGCCTCACTGCTGGTTGCACCTGGGGTACACAGCTGCAGCAGCCTTGGCTCTATCGGGCTACAGATTCAGTCTCCCCTTAACTAATTATACTGAGTTAGGAATCAAATTGTACTTTTGGCATCAAAAATGCATCTAGATATCTCCCAAAATTTGGGGTAAATCTAAGAAATAAAACCCAAAATAAATGTATGAACTGAATATAAACCAGTCCATTGCATTAAAAATTAGTCCTTCATTTATTCTGAGAACACATTATCTTTAGGCTGTTGCTCAAGGAATTACCCCCTTGCACATTTTTATCCTTAATGTACTGTTAGCACTGGTATGCGCCCGGCATTTCAGCAAGTTAGTTCAGGGAGGTAAACAACTACTGAACAGTTAGGTCTCTAAAGGGCTCTGCTTTCTGCTGGTTTAGCTCTACCATTATATCTGAACATGCTGAGGTAAGATGAGTATGAGGAATGTCACAAGCCCTGTGGAAGGAGCTTATGGAGGAAGCAAAACCAGGCAGCTTGCAGCAGCAACTAGACATTGCCTCAGCTTTGTTACAATGCAAATGGTAGGCAGAAATCTTTCTACTTTTTTTCTTTGTGAACAGAAACTATTTTTAACCTTTTCTTCTGTCTCAGTTTAGTTCTTATTGTCTTCTGCAACTACAGAAATTTTCTTCTATGAGCATTTATGTTGATAACATTAGTCAGATTCCTTTACCCACTATCCCACCCAATACTGTTGCAGCAAGAACTGGGACTTTTTTGTGACCAAAGTGACTACAAAAGACAGGGGCAAGAACACTAGAAGCCTTTGCTAAGAACATGTATTGTATACAAGAATAGCTCGACATAATAAGCTGTAAGAGAACTGCTAATTTACGCTGGGGATTAATGCATCCTCTACACATGTAACTTTTAGACTCCTTTTCCGCTACATCTTCAATCAGTAATCTCTTCTACCATGTGGGAATTTTGAGTTAGAAGAGAAACAAATAACTTTAAAAACAACCTATAGATGTAAAATTTTCAGCAATCATTTCTGTTATATATTCAGAACTTCTTACTTCTCAATTCTTTTATCTACCCTTGTAATTCATTAATAAAAAGTAAGTAACTTTTGTAATAGCAGGTGAAGTAAGAAAAAAGATAGTAATATTAAATTGGGAAAATACGAAAATCATTTTAAGTTTTCAATATATATGTGTTTTAAAAAACCTACATATGCCATTGTTGGGTTGTTTGTTTTTTTTTCTGTATTCCTTCTGTGTATTTTTCAGTTGTAGTTTATTTGGGCTGGAAATTGTGGCATTAATAAATCATTATGGCAGTAGTCATTTTGACTAAGATCTGAGAAATATCATAACATGGATCTTAGGAGATCATTTTGTCCTTCAGTCTGCTCCAAGGCAGTATTAGCACTCCTCCCGACAGACATTTTTGTTTAACCTTTTCTTAAAGACTTCAGTGATAGACCTCCCTAGGCAATCTATTTCCATGCTTTATAATCCTCACCATTGGAAATATTTCCTAATCTGATGCCCTCTTTCTGCAATTTTTTTCCCTTCTTTTATGCAACAGTGTTCATGAAATATTATCTGCCCTCAGTCCTTTCTGCTTCAGGCTAACCATTCTATTTTTTATGCCTTTCTTTTCTCCAAAGTCTTACTTTTTTAGACTTTCGAAAAATATCAGAGATTGTGAGACTTTAAACATCTGATCAACCTTTACCTGGCTTATAGCTTCCATTAAATACAAGACCTGCAACTGATCACAAACCTCCATAAAAGCGTTTAATGGTGCCAGAAAAAAAACCAAACAGTATAAAGGCTTGAAAACTGTGCTCTTGCTTATTCATTTTGGTATGATTACCATTAGTCTCAATAGTACTGTACATAAATACAGTACATAGACATAGTACTTATCCTAAGTTTAGCTTGTGATCCCCTATACCCTCCTTTACTCAGACCTGATAGTGCAGTTGACCTGTATTGGTGCAGATAATTACTCCTGCTTACAGTGAGGAAACTTGCAGTTGTCCTTATCAGATCACTTTCTATTTTAAGTTTATTTCTTCAATTTCTTAAGACTGTTTGGTATTCTGATCATGTTTTCCAACGGCTTTGAAGTCCCTCCTAGTCTAGTTTCATCTGGCATATCCTCTATTTCATCACTCAGGTAATTTGTGAAAGTATCATACCTTAATGAGGCATATAAGCTGCAGGACAAAGAATTTTAGTAGTGATTGTAGCTGTGATATTTTTATTACAAACTCAATTAGTAGCAATGCATAGGTATGCAATATTCAGCAGATTCACCCCAGCATAGCAAAGCACAAGGTATAGACATCCTGCATTCTTATTCATGCAGAGAAATGTAAACAGTAAGAGCAATAATTGTGTGGTTAGGGTTTTGGTAAAAGAAAAAATGCTAAAAAAGGCAAATACAGTTTTTAAACACAAAAACTATTAGTGCTTTGACTGACACAAAGTTTTGTGCTTGATCAGGCTGCACAGCATTTCTGAAGTTAACTGAAAAAAACACCAAAGCAGCTTTATAAACTTGCTTTTAGTCTTGCTCTCAGTCTAGAAGCTTTCAGCAGGTTTCTGGGTTGCATGAGACTCCACACAGACATAATTGGCTTTATATGAAAAGTTTTTCTTTTTTCTTCCTTTGTTTTACCACCTTAGTTACTCAGTTGTGTCTGCTATGCTTCTGATTGCTTATATCCTTTCTTGCCTGTCATGTTTGTTGAAAGCTTCTCTCACTTGACCATATGTAACAGACCCTCAAGAAGGAAACACCACCTCTTGTAGAAGCAGCTTCTACCTAACCCTGAAAGCAGCAGTCAGAACAAGGCAACTAGCAGCAATGTCTCAGCAGCCAGTACAGCCCTATATTGCCTTAACCTTCTGAGCACTCAAGAGGTGTTTTGGGAAGGTGTTGAGAAAATTTTCAGCTTTTCAACAATTTAGACAGTATTTAGTGCAAGTTTAAAGAGCTAAGGCATCCAAGACATCAACACGCAGCTGGCAGATACAATCAAGGACACATGGGATACTTGTGGCTTTCCTGAATGTGGTTGGAGGCCAGGAGGAAAACTGTGGCACTAGATGCCTCTGAATTCCACCCAGGTTTTCTAAGTATGCCAGTTTCTAGTCTTCTTAGACTATTGAGTGAGGAACTTACTGTCAGTCACTTACTCTCTGATTTCAATGGTTTAGTCCTTGATAAAGCAAAATAAATAATTATTTATAATATCCAAAATATACAGTATAATTCAAAATGTCAATAAAGGCTGAAATGAATTGAAAACTAAACTCTTTCACATCAACATTTAATTTGAAATATGAGCCTTTTTTTTCCCCTGTATACATAATCTAACACCATGTTGAAATGTTCCTGATATACAAAGCTCACCTAACTTATGTCTTAGATTGCATGCACTTTAGGTTGCATTTATCAGAGAGAACCCTCTGTCTGTGAAGCATGATGTCTTCTATAATGAACCTCTTTTCTTGGGTCCTCCAGGAGATCCAAAGTGATTTTATGTCTCTTCTGTCTGTCTTTATTTCCCCAGTTCTTTAAATTTAAACATTTCTAATTTATTCAAGAGATACTATTAAGACACCCCAGTTAAACAATCTTACCTCTTTGGAGATAAAATATCAGATTAGAGATCATTTTTTGTGTTAGATCTGTTGATTCATACCTTGGTGTCTCAGAACGGAATAACACCCTTATCTTTGTGACCTTGCTTTCACTGTTCAATGTGAAGTATTTGAAATATATAAATCTCAATGTTGCCAAAATGCTTGATCTACACATTTAAAGGGATAAATGTGTGTAGCTCATTACTAGCTTTTGACTGAGACCAGGCATGATGGTAATTAATATTTTTGGGGTGATAAAATCTTTAGAGTGATTGCTGCTGCTCTCTATCCAACTTTTTCTTTTCTTCTCTGGAGATACCATAATAAACTCTTACCGAAATATTCTTGACTGAATTGTTTCACTTCTGACATACCTAATGTTTCCTACGATGTTTCTGGGATGTTATTTAGAAACCCAAGTGATTTATTTGCTCCATCCCATCCATATCAGTCTGATAGTGGATCTGTATGCTTTCTGTTTGTTGCAGGTCACCATCTGAAGTACAATTTCACAGTTCAATAGCAATTTTGGATGCTCAGGGCTTTCTTGGCTGTCCAACTAAGAACTAAGAAAAAAAAAAAAGATTCATTTTTCATACTGTTTTCAGCTGTTCAGCTTAGATGTTTTGATAGATTCACGAACCTATCAGATGAATGCATTTATAATGAAGAGAGTAGAATTATATATCCTTGTACTGTACGGAATTTTCATTCTTTATGAAGGTTTCTAAGGATTTATTTTTCTAACATGCTAAGTTTTAAATGATATTTGTTTTTGAAACATAACTTGAAAGGTGTTGCTAGTGAAATAGGGTGTTGTTTCTTTGAGATTCCATTTAATACTGGGTTTTATTCTGCAGGATGGCTTGAAGCCATAGGTGAATTAGTATTTCTGACAGACCTCAAAGGATATTGTATGTGTACCTGACTGTGAAGTCCAGTATTTTAAATCTGGTCTTTGGTAAAATTTGCTTCAAAGCGACAGTAGGGGATGAAGAGTTGTTTAGTGGGTAGACTTTTATTTACGCAATTATATTAATATTTTTCCATTATTACTCTTGCCCAAATCCCTTTTAAAACTTGTTGAAAAATAAAATCCTGGTTTGAAAGTAAACAGCTCCTTTAAGGTCATGAGATTAATTTTGTTGATTTTAGGAGTGAGTTAAATCAAGGCAATTTTTGGAAAGCCAGGTACAAATTAACTATAAAGCAAATACCATCACTCATACTGTGCACCGTTCATCATTCTGATTAAATGGAATGTTGAATGTTAATTACCATGTAAAAGCCCTGTGACAGATTCCTAAAATGTCCATTTAGTTTAAGTGTTTGTTCATCTGTTTGTTCTTAATAGAAATCAAAACCTTTATGGAGAGCTGCTTCTTTAAAGCCAACATGTTCTTCCTACCATGAAGATATAGAATGCTAATTAGCTCCTAAACTGTTCTGAATGATTCGATTAGACTTCTTCTGTATCCTACTTCTGTTTACACCTTGGATTCTCTTTATTTTCCTTTTTTTTTTTAATGTAAAATGGCAACACTGACATCCAGTGTCTAGTCAAATTAATTGCAATTGAGTAGTCCCTAAGGATACCCCAGGTGCCAAATCCTCTATTCTTTACGTATTTTCTAAGTATGTTTAAAGGTGACAGTGCATCCTACAAAGTAATAGAAACAGCCTTCTAGGAGATAATCTGTGCAACTGAAGTTCAAGAAGATAAAAAAAGATGATGTGATAAATATCATGAAAAAGATTAAATGTTATTTCACGTGGAGCTATGAGGTTGCATCACTATGAAAACATCAGTTGTGGCTAAAACTGAGGTTCTTGCAAGACAGTATTTGGATGGGGGAGGACGGGAAAGCTACTTGCTGAGGGACAGGGGAATGGTAAGGGTCTGGAGGAGGAACAGTGTGGGGAAAGGGGGAATGGAGGAAGGAAGGAAGGAGGAAAGATAAGAACAAGATCCTCAAGACGTTGCAATATTATAATTTTAAAAGCATTGATAACTGAGAACAACAGGATTTAAATACATACATGATCAGTATGATGGGTAAGAAAGCACAAGTCCTGCTTGAAGAGAATATGCTATATTATCAGAATACAAGAAACCACAATGAGTGAAGGAAAAAGTGGTTGGGGTGAAGACTGTGGTTTTTTCAGTGTTTCTTGGAATGACTGATTGGTTAAACAATTGATTAAACTGTTGATTAAACACCCTACATAGGATTGTGGTTAACTGCTAACATAGGATTTTACTATATTTTTTAAGAGGTTTTTTTGTAGATTTTTAATTTCTCAACAAAATTATATTGGTCATCCTGAGAACTGCATGCAAAAATATTTTGAATCCACAAAATTATTTCATTTGGAAGCAAAAATACTGGGATTCAAAATAACAAAGGATGACCTTCCCATATGTCTCTGAATCAAAGGGGTTCAACTCATTTTTCCATTTCTGAGAAGACTGTTTTACTTAATAATTCACAGGAGAGCTTGTTTTACATCTCTTTATTACTCTTTGCTACATCTGCCTCAGTTTCTATCAAAAAGTTTCCTTGTTATTGAAGCAGAAAATCCATCATGGGACTGATTCTCTAGCTTGGTGGGTAAATTGTATTTCCAATATATGGCACAGCTATATTTTGGACTCTGTTTTAGTTAGTCAGGCTTTCAAAGTAGAAAAGTATTAAAAGAAGACAAAGCAAACAAATATAACAAAATAGCATCTAGGCTGTTTCTTTCATGGACTAAATAGCTTAAATTAATTTAGAAAAAAGATTGAATTGAACTCAAATCTCCCATTCCGGCTGAGTGGTGGAAAAGAGGGAATACACACCATCAGTCTGTAATGAATGTGAACATTTGCTTTTCTTAAAAATGCATGAAAATGAAATGCTTCCTTTTGGATGAAATAGGAAGTTTCAATTCAGACCCTAAAAGAAAAAAATTAACCTTGATTTTTTCAGACAGTTTCCTATGATCCTTGTTGTTTATTGGAATGATTAAATGCAGTGCAATGAAATGGCTGTACAGAGGGGATGAAAGAGAAATTTTACCCATTGAAACTGTTATTCTGTAAAATGCAAAAAATTTTCCGGGAAACGTTAATGTTATTTTGGCTACTAAACTCTTCACCTCTAAAAAAAAATGAAATTATTCTAGTTCAAATAATGTGTGACTTATGAATTTGATTCCAGAAAGGTTTGAAGACTTCCCAAAATCAGGACAAAATAATGGTACTCAATCTTATTCAGGAAGCATTTCTTGACATACAAAATGGGGTCCTGAATGCTTCTAAAATTTTGGAGAGAAACTTGTTACAAACCCCACATTATTAACTAGATAAAAATAAGCAAATTTTAAGACAATGTGTTTATGCATGAAAGGAAGCATAGAACTGTCAGAGCTTTCTGATCACTTATTAACTTACAGTTCCTAAAATTTGTCTGCTTATACTTGCCTATGCAATATTTTACATATTTTAAGAAATGCTTTCAATAAATTATTAAAGAACAATTTGAGATCATTCCAGTTGTCTTTCTTGTTGGCACAGTAATAATTATCTAAAGGGGGAAAAAAATCAACAGTTTGAAATTATTGGCCACAATTCATATTCAATAGTTGAGAACAAAGCTATCTTTCACCAAAATTATTAAAAGGAAGACTAAATATAGCCAGTATCGGTTCATGCATCTAAATACAAAGCTTAGATCTTCAAATTCTTTTGTTCAATTGATGATTAACTACAGGGGAACATGCATGTCCGAAGACACATAAAGCCTTATGCTGGATTTGTCAAAAAAAGTTATATAAGGAATCAAGAACTTACTAAAAATGTCATGAATAAGTTACCAGAAATAGCGTTTGTGAAAATGCCACACTGTGAGAGCAGACACCTGTGATCACAGTGGCTTATCTGATATTCTGTTTAGAATGAGCAAGAGCAGTTATTCTTTGTCTACCGTATTGCTCAGGTATCAAAGGAGCTGCCAACATTGGGAGGCAAATGCTCAGTAAGCTAAAGTGTTTGCTAATAACATACGTGTTATTTCTCAATAACTCCCTATGTGGATGCTTCCATCATGAATTAAGAATTCCTCTGCATGAAGCGGTTGACTCTACTTTGAAAACAGAGAGAAATGTTTCACAACCAGGGCACACTGAGCGTTTTCACAAAAAGTTAATTTCTAACAGTACACTGTATATGGACACCCCTGACCCTCTGTGCATGAATTTCCTCAAATAAGCAAGTTAATATATTATGCTTTATTTCTATCTAGGCGCAGTAAGCAAACATTTTTAGAATTGCCCAGTATTTTCCATTCTATTCTCAAAATTGATTTTGACATTACATACATTATATAATCTAGACTTCAGAGACATTTAGGTACTTCAAGAGAAGATTTGCAAAATATGTTGGTGCCTTTGGTTGTACGTGAAAAACTAAGCAGGCTAGAGGTCTAAATAGGAATAAGACATCATTATCTCTAACTTTTAATTCACAGTGTAAAAGCACCTCAAATACCCAATGTAGTTCTGGAATCCCAGTTCAAAAGAGATATAGTAGAAACTGAAAACAAAGAGACCTCACAGGTGATCAAAGGCATGGCTTAGTTTTCATGAGAAAAGCTGAGATATAATCAGGACCGTTAGTCTGGAAAAGAGACAAGTACAGAGCAGGGAGGGATATGATAGAAGTTTTTAATATCCTGGATATTAATGTCAACAGACAACAGCTGTCTCTATTAAGTAAAAGAACAGGACATATCAAATAAAACCAACAGTTTGCAGATCCAAAACAAAGATAAAGAGCAACTTCTTCACACAATGCATACTTAAAAATAACATCTGGTACTGTTACCTAGATTTTCAGACTCTCTTGGACACTGATGTTGGGAGAGTTTTTTTAAAATCACAGAATCGTGGAATGGTTTGTGTTGGAAGGGACCTTTGAAGATCATCTAATTCCAACTCCCCTGCTATGGGCAGGAACATCTTCAACTAGATCAGGTTGCTCAAAATCCCATCCAATCTGACCTTGAATGTTTCCAGGGATAGCTCATCTACCACCTCTCTGGGCAACCTGTGCCAGTGTTTCACCACCCTCCTTGTAAAAAAATCGTCCTTACATCTAGCCTAAATCTACCCTCTTCCAATTTAAAACTGTTACACCTTGTCCTATCACTACAGTACCTGCTAAAAAGCTTGTTCCCATCTTTCCTGTAGGCCCCCTTTAAGTACTGAAAGGCTGCAATAAGGTATCCCTAGAGCCTTCTCTTCTCCAGGCTGAGCAACCCCAACTCTCTCAGCCTGTCCTCAAAGGAGAGGTGTTCCAGCCCTTTGGTAATTTTTGTGGCCCTCCTCTGGACTTGCTACAACAGGTCCATGCCCTTCTTATGTTGGAGACCGCAGAGCTGAACACAGTACTCCAGGTGGAGTCTCACCAGAGCAGAGTAGAGGGGCAGAATCACTTCCCTTGACCTGCTGGCCACTTTTGATGCAGCCCAGCATGCAGTTGACCTTCCAGGCTGCGAGTGCACATTATTGACTCATGTCCAGCTTTCCATTCACCATTACCCCCAAGTCCTTCTTGGCAGGGCTGCTCTGTATCCCTTCATCCCCCAGTCTGTATTGATATCAGGAGTTGCCCCAACCCAGGTGCAGACCCTGTACTTGGCCTTGTTGAACCTTATGAAGTTCACATGGGCCCACTTCTCAAGCTTGTCCAGGTCCCTCTGGATGGCATCCTGTCCTTCAGGCATGTCAACTGCATATCTCAGCTTGGTGTCATCAAGATGAAGGGTAGTGATTATTTCCCTTTACGTGGCTCTGCCCACAACTGGAATGTTCTGGTCAATCTCAGCACCTTCCTTCCCCATCCTCCCAATATAAAAAATACATCAATAAACTTGAACAAGTTCAGCAGAGACCACCAAGATGATCAGGCCTGGAACACTTGTCCTGTGAGGGGAAGCTGAGAGAGCTGGGCTTATTCATCCTGGAGAAAGGACAGCTGCAGGGGGTCACAAGAGCAGACTCCCAGTGACTACATGGACATTATGAAGGAGACTTGACAGCCTTTTCACAGGAGTGCATGGTGGGAAGGCAAAAGGCAATAAATATAAGCTAAAACAGGGGTGGTTCAGACTGTGTATAAGGAAAGGTTTCTTCATCATAAGGACAGACAAGCAGTGGAGAAGGTTGCCCTTTGGACAGGAGGTTGGACTAGAAACCTTCTGATGTCCTCTCCGCTCTGAATTATCTTATGAATCTACGGTCTAACTTTAGCCTTTTAAAATTCAGGTGTCTTTTCTATACTGTTTGTTTAATACCATTTCCTCTTATCTACTCAAGGCTTCATTCTTAGGATGGACTGGATTGTCCTAATGGAGATATTTTTTCCATGGCTAAATTTGAGAAAGATGAATAACTTCCTTGGACCCTTAAGAAAATTAATCAAGTTCTTTACGGCTTTGGCAAAATGACATAATATTAAGAGGAGTGAAATATGGGCAAACTTAAAAAGAATCAGAAAACAAAGCAACTAGCACACACGGATCTCCTTAAGGCCATCTGCTTTTGTTTAGTTTAGTGTTTTAGAAGATAAAAGAATTCTATTAGGTCATATGGGTGAATATATAATATTTCTTTGAATTTGAATGAAAGACATTGACTGAGAATTGGGTGTAATATGGAAACTTTTAAAGATGCTTTTTGAAAAGGTTAAAGTCGTCATAGCTGTTGAAGAAAAGAAGTGATCTATATACCTGACAGCTTTGATTGTGGGTTATCTGAGCCACTTGTAGCAGTACAAATTTTTATCCACAATTTTAGCATCTTATCTTCACTACCACTGGTCACAGAAATCCCGTTCTGGGGATTTTTATCTATATATTCATCCTAAGTTATGCCTCATTTCTGAATGACATGTTGAGGCAGTGCTGTACTCCCATTGCCTTTGTGTGGAGCTAATGAAAGATATTATAGTTCTGTATTTCAGCAATCCTTATCCTTGGCAGGCTGTTCCCTGTTATGGCCTTCTGCATTTTGCTCTCTATAATCTTGTACATATTTTCCAAGATATGAAATAAGGATTCTAATTATTCTAAATTCTTTAGAAGAAAACAAGGATTTTAAAAGAAATCGAGTCCTCTGCTAACCAAGTCAGCGTTCCAATAAGCTACAAACTGTCACTTTATGTCTCAAGGGAAGACAGGTACTGAGTTAAATCTCTATCCCCATGATGAAGAGGTAAAGTTTCAATTGAGCTAGAACTACTTCTAAAAGTGAATTAAAAAAAGAATCACATCCACTGTCCTTAAGAACATAAGACGCTGCTGTGCCATCCCGCCCTGAGCATGTTATGCCTTACACAGTCTGCGGTTTCATGATCACCAGAAGCAATCCAAAAATTATAGTGATAGTAATAATAATAATAATAATAATAATAATAATAAAGCAGCTGTTGCATGGATTTACATTTGAAGAACAGTTTAAAGTAATACATAGAGAAACAAAAAATCACAGGTGAAACATCTTGGCCTGAAATGCAATAATAAAGGCAAGAATGAAGGGACCCCCTGAAATGGTGCCTCTTCTAAAGATTCCTTGAATAGGAGCTAGACTTCTGTTCTAGAATACTGGTTGCACACTATAATGTTCCTCCAAGGCTGAGACTCTTTCATATAAGGATTTTAATGGATAGATTATGTTTAATCAGTGCAATGATATTCTATGCATTCACACTACAACTTCCTGCTGGAGGCTGCATATAGTTTAAAAAACAAAAGACAGAGCAGACATCTTTGAATAACCTCACCTTTTAAAGCTCTTAGTGAGACAGATTTATTTTTTTTGTTAGTTATTGTCGTGGTTTGGCCTCAGCCGGCAACAAAAGAACCACGCGGCCGCTCGCTCAACCCCCCACAGCCGGGGGGGGGGGGGGGGGGGGGGGGAATCGGAAGAAAAAGGCAAAACTCGTGGGTTGAGATAAAGGCAGTTTAACAGAACAGCAAAGGGAAGAGAAAACAGCAATAATAACACGGATAAAGGAATATACAAACTCGAGTAGAGCACCGCCGCTCACCGACCGGACCTGCACCGCCGCAGCCCGCGCTGAGCCACAACTTCCCGCCCCCTCCCCCGGCAGCTCCCCCCCACCGCCCGGGCGTGGCTCACATGGCATGGGATACCTGTGTCGCCTGCCATCCTTGGGGAAATTAACCCCCTCCCTGCCCGGACCAGGACAGTTATAAATTACGAAACTGAATATTCACTGCCAATAAAAAGATACTAATTGATAGTGGGGAAGAATTTCATGACAGTGTATTCACAGTTTTGGCCATATTAATACCTAAGACAATGGACTAAAATGTGAAACCTGTTTGTTTTATTTATTACAAAAAATTGCTCTCTTCAGCCTGGCAGAAAACTCTACATTCCCTTCCTTTCCCTTTCCTTTCCTTTTCTCCTTTTCCGCCTTCCTCCTCACCACCCTTCTTCCTGCTGTACACTTTGAAATTAATACATTATTAACAGAAGACACCCATTAACAGGAGATGTATTTGCAGGATATAATAACTCTTAGAGTTAAAGGTAAAAAGTTATTTTTTGTTAATCAGTAAACAAATAGAAATTTTAATGTTGTCATTAAAAGACATTTTTGAAAAATTAGAAACATCGAAATGTCTTCTAAAAATGCTGAAATGTTTAACTTTTTATTATTATTTCTCTATCCTCATTTTTACTTAAACACATTATAGTATATATATGCAATAGAAAATAGTGAAAATGTTGCAATACATGTGTAATGAAATACTTTAAAATATTTATTATGTCTATTATGCAGTAATTTGGCTTACTATAAATGTATATATATAATGACAATAATAAATTCTGTGTGAAATTAATGGACTTAAAACTATATAATGGAACATTACTGAACAAATCAAAATCCAAATTACTTGTTTTGGCTATTTTTCTGTTAAAAATACTGTAAAAATAAATATTTTGTTGCATTTTTTGAAGAAAAGATTTCTTCAAAAAATTTCACTGACTTCTGTTTTTCTGTATCTGCTATTCAGTTCAAAGAACTGACAATAACATTTTTTTTCTACTGTGTTATAGCTACTCCTATTTAATATTTTTCATTTTGCTTTTGCTTTCATTTATAGCCACAATCAAAATTTTATAGAATTTACAAGGCTTTTTGAGGGACTAAAGAACAGTATTTTGCATGAACTTAGCATTTTTACTAACTTCCTGGGAATATTTGTATGATTTAAGTTATGGATTTGATTAGGTGAATTACAGAATTCCATCTAAAAACATTTGTATGTCTTGTATCTAATAAAAGAAGATAAACTCCAGTTGAGGTGTAACATACTCTAGTTGGTCTGCAGTCAGGAGAGCTTATGAATCAGAATTTCATCACAGGAAGCTGAAAGAACGTCTCTCCAATTAGGTTATGTTGTAACATAAAGCTTACTTTTGTGATTAATTGCAATTAAGTTGTCTTCTATACACCAGCCTTCAAACTTTCTGAACCTACCTAGGATCAGATTTCCTTCATACTACTATCCTTGCATTACTTTTAATAAGTCTTTTTGAGGTTAATATAAGTGTCCCTTTTCTCAAATTAGCTCTTTATGTAAACTATAAATTTGCAGTTACAGATGAGAGGTATCCCTGCCTGTGGCAGGGGGGTTGGAACTCGATGATCTTCAAGGTCCCTTCCAACCTAAACCATTCTATGATTCTATGATTCTATGATTTAGACATCAAGATTAGACTCATACATGGAACTTTAGGAAAAAGTTGCATTTTTTCATCATGTCCTTCAATTATTTTTTACTTCTGTTTTCAGTTGAGAACAGCAAAGCAAAAGCTATTCATTTTCATTGACTTATCTTTGGTAATGCAAATTTTGTCAGTATTCTCCTTGGTCTCCGGGTAATTATGGCAGTAGAAAAGACCATAGAAGAGATAGTTAGAACACATCTTTTCTTTCAGAATATCTGGTGCCACCTATTTTAAAACAGACTTAATGAGCTGATACAATTAGTAGCCTTCTTTCCTGCCATCCTCAGGATATATGTAATTACATAACTACCTCACAAAGTTAATGGGCCACCTGTAACATCACTGAAAGTAGTTGGGTCTGTTAGGTAAATACGTTGGAGTATGCAGATAAAACCATAAGTACTAAAGTCAACACCCACTTGAATGAGCTCTGCACTTCTGACGATTATTTTCAAAGTCAATAAAAAAATCAAAAGAAAAAAAGAAAGCCACTGTGGGACTTTTCATGAGTAAAAAGGTTATTTGGGCTGGCAGACATGCAACCGTGCAGATAAAACTAAAGGGGCATTGAGATGGACTTTATAACATCTGTTTCAGTAGTGTTTTTCTTGAACTGATTCTCTGACAATTATTAGCTACTTAAGACTCCTTGTGATACTGAAAACAGCCTTGTGCCTGAACTCCTCTGAAAAGGCATAGCTTAGGCAAATGCTCATGCCTCGTCTATTTTATACAGATTTTGGTGGGGAACTGTACTGGCTCCAGCTAGAATGGGGTTAACTTTTTTCATAGCAGCTGCATGCTGCTGTGTTTGGAAAGACAGAGTTGAGAACACACCGGTGTTTTGGTTATTGCTGAGCAGTGCTTGCACAATGTCAAGGCCTTCTCTGTTTGACCACTGTGAAGCTAGGAAGGATGGTGTTTGAAGGCTACCAGCTGGACTCTGTAGCCTGGTATTTTCCTGTTTTGTAAAATATCAACAGCTGTTTCACAAAAGAATGGATAAGGACCTACAGTAAGCGTCATCCACTCTGCCTCACTCCAATTCAAACACTCTGAACAAAAAGAAAAATAAAAATTAACAGTTTCATGCGCAGCAAGTAGTTTTATCCAGAATATCTTTGCCTCACCTAGAGATAGTGAGTCAGTTCTCTCCTCCAGTGCAGTCACATGCAATGCACCATTAGGAAATTCTGAATGTAAAGTGAGTTTAAATGACAAAAAGAGACTCACCCTAGTAGAGGGAAATTTTCTGGTGGAGCGTATTTACCAGAATAAACCATCCTAATCGCACAGAAAGCTTAAGCAGTTCTGGTTTATATCTGACTGGCGTCCTTTTAGATTGGTAGACTTTAAACAATGCTGAGGTTGCTGTTGGTTTTTCTTGAAGACTGAGTGTGTGCAAATCCAGAAGCAAAGGAGAGTATCACCAGTATTATGCTTTATTTGGAAAATGCATACTATGTGCTCAATGGCTAGTGCTTGAGACTCCAGCCTACAGATGTCAGTCAAGACATCTGTCAGTCGAAGGCAAGAACAGGATCACTTCTGCAACACATAGCTTCTTTTGTACATGTATGATGGTTTAAAGTTGAAATGTGAACTCCCTTGTCTTTGTCCACATTTGAAGTTTGGGCCATGGACCTGCCTCTTCTGCCTTTTCAATTCCTCTTCACTTTCTGCCATGTGCCCTGGGAAGATTTGTTCCATGCTGCTGCCCAGGTTATATCTTTCGCAGATCATATAAGTATATAACTTCCAGAATCTGTTATGACAACCTGACTGCATGTTTACACTACATTGTTCATTTTATTCTTAAATTCTTTCTTGAATACATATAAAAAGTGTTTATCATTGATACATTTTCTGCATAGTGTTCAGGGTGGTACAGACTGCCTGCTTTATCTGTTCTTTATTTCTGTAGCATTTATTTCCCATATCATCAACTGCTTTAACCCTGTGTTTGTACCTTATGTTATTATGACCCACATTCTTGCTTCGTAGGCATAAATAGATTGTAAAATCTCATCTTCCACATGGCAACGAAACTAAATGTCACACAAATTTTCAAAAAATAAATGTTCTACTTCATTCTTAGATCATAGAATCATAGAATCATAGAATGGTTTAGGTTGGAAGGGACCTTGAAGATCATCGAGTTCCAACCCCCCTGCCACAGGCAGGGATACCTCTCACTAGACCAGGTTGCCCAAGGCCACGTCCAGCCTGGCCTTGAACACCTCCAGGGATGGGGCTTCAACAACCTCTCTGGGCAACCTGTTCCAGTGCCTCACCACCCTTAAAGTGAAAAACTTCTTCCTAATGTTTAATCTAAACCTGCCCTCTTCCAGCTTAAAGCCGTTCCCCCTCGTCCTATCACTACATGCCCTAGTAAAAAGTCCTTCCCCAGCTCTCCTGTAGGCCCCCTTTAGGTACTGGAAGGCCGCAATAAGATCTCCCCGGAGCCTTCTCTTCTCCAGGCTGAACAGCCCCAACTCTCTCAGCCTCTCCTCATAGGAGAGGTGCTCCAGCCCTCTGATCATCCTCGTGGCTCTCCTCTGGATGCGCTCCAGCAGGTCCATGTCCTTCTTATGTTGGGGACTCCAGAGCTGGATGCAGTACTCCAGGTGGGGTCTCACGAGAGCGGAGTAGAGGGGCAGAATCACCTCCCTTGACCTGCTGGCCACACTTCTTTTGATGCAGCCCAGGATACGGTTGGCCTTCTGGGCTGCGATCACACACTGCTTGCTCATGTCGAGCTTCTCGTCAATCATCACCCCCAGGTCCTTCTCCACAGGGCTGCTCTCCAGCCATTCTCCGCCGAGCCTGTATTTGTGCTTGGGATTGCCCCGACCCAGATGTAGGACCTTGCACTTGGCCTTGTTGAACTGCATGAGGTTGGCTTGGGCCCACCTCTCCAGCCTGTCCAGGTCCCTCTGGATGGCATCCCTCCCCTCCAGCGTGTCTGCCTCGCCAAACAGCTTGGTATCATCAGCAAACTTGCTGAGGGTGCACTCTACCCCACTGTCCATGTCGCTAACAAAGATGTTGAACAGTACGGGTCCCGGTACCGACCCCTGAGGAACGCCACTCGTCACTGCTCTCCACTTGGACACCGAGCCGTTGACCGCAACCCTTTGAGTGCGACCATCCAGCCAGTTCTTTATCCACCGAGCGGTCCATTTATCGAATCCATGTCTCTTCAATTTAGAGACCAGGATATCGTGTGGGACAGTGTCAAACGCTTTGCACAAGTCCAGGTAGATGACATCAGCAGATCTTCCCTTGTCCACTGCCGCTGTAACCCCTTCGTAGAAGGCCACCAAATTTGTCAGGCATGACTTGCCCTTGGTGAAGCCATGTTGGCTCTCGCCAATCACCTCCTTGTTTTCTGTGTGGCTCAGCAGAGTTTCCAGGAGGATCTGCTCCATGATCTTGCCAGGCACAGAGGTGAGACTGACTGGCCTGTAGTTCCCCGGGTCTTCCTTGTTTCCCTTTTTGAAAATAGGGGTTATGTTTCCCCTTTTCCAGTCGGCAGGAACCTCGCCAGACTGCCACGACTTCTCAAATATGATGGCTAGTGGCTTCGCGACTTGATCTGCCAGTTCCCTCAGGACCCGCGGATGTATCTCATCAGGTCCCATGGACTTGTGCACCTTCAGGTTCCTCAGGTGGTCTCTCACTTTATCTTCATCTACAGTGGGCGGTGCTCCGTTTTCCCAATCCTCTCCTTTGCAATCTGCGTCTTGGGCAGTGCGGCTGCTGTCCTTGTCAGTGAAGACTGAGGCAAAAAAGTCATTGAGTACCTCAGCTCTGTCGCTGTCCCGGGTGACCAGTTCTTGCGTATCCTTCCGGAGAGGGCCTACATTTTCCCTAGTCTTTCTTTTCTCGCTGATATACCTATAGAAGGATTTTTTGTTTGTCTTAATGTCCCTGGCCAGATTTAGTTCTAGCTGGGCTTTAGCTTGTCTAACCCGCTCTCTAGCTGCTCGAACGATTCCTCTGTAATCCTCCCAGGCTACCTGGCCCTGTCTCCACTCCCTGTAGGCCTCCTTTTTTCTTTTGGTCAGTTCCAGGAGCTCCTTGTTCATCCACGCAGGCCTCCTGGCTTTTCTGCCTGCCTTCCTCTTTGTAGGAATGCATTGCTGCTGTGCTTGGAGGAGGTGGTCCTTGAATATTAACCAACTTTCTTGGACCCCTCTTCCTTCCAGCGCGTCATCCCACGGCACCATACCAAGCAGATTCTTCAAGAGGCCAAAGTCGGCTCTCCTGAAGTCCAGGGTCATCAGTCTGCTGCGCACCTTCTTCGTTGCCTTGAGGATTTCAAACTCAACCATTTCGTGGTCACTGCAGCCCAGGCTACCCTTGAGTTTGACCCTGTCAACCAGCCCCTCCTTGTTGGTAAGAACAAGGTCCAGCACGGCTCCTCTCCTCGTCGGCTCCTCAACCACTTGGAGAAGGACGTTGTCCTCAATGCAATCCAGGAACCTCCTGGATTGCCTGTGCCTGGCTGTGTTAATGTGTGATGGTCTTTTAAAGAATAGGATGGAATTAATAAGGGGCAAGTGCAAGGTATTTTTCTTAGACAGTAATGGTCAATTGCACGAATACATGATGGGGAACAACTGGTTAGGCAGCTGTTCTTCTGATATGGATCTGGAGGGAATAAGTCACAAGCTGAACATGAGCTAACAATGTCATGCCCTGTGCAAAAGGCAAATATCGTTCTGACATATTTAAATATCAGCATAACTTACATAAAATGTGAATAATTCTTCAAATTTTTTCAACATTGTTAAGATTTTAGCTGGGGCATTGTGGTCAATTTGGGTTATTGCAGTTAAGACAGATGTGTACAAATTGGAGAAGATACTGCAGATAGCTGTAAGAATGATCAGGGGTGTAAAGACATGACCTAAAAGAAAAAACTGAAAAACCATTTTTTTAAGTAAATTGAACTTAGAACTGTTTTGACTGGAGATGGCACAATAATAGTTCTCATATGTGGAGGGCTGGCTAGCCGAGCGAGGGCATGTCAACATCGAAATGTTGAGTCATCAGGATCTCAAGAAATATCAAGAGCAGCTCTTGTGAGAACCAAGAGATGTCAAGGACAGTCTGCCCTTGTTTATTCCAACAAAAGCCAAACAAGGAACTTGTGGTTAAAAGAAATGAGAACTATATGCAGTGACAGGATGTGTATGCAAAGATAGACCTTGAGATGCCTAGCCAATAAGGAGCTTGGCTTTTGCAATATGTATGAGCTAATTAAGACTGTTATAAAAGGTGTAACCGTGTTTTAATAAATGGAGTTTGCTGATCCCTCATATTGAGTGACTGCTTCTTCCCTCCGTTCCGACGAATGGCACGACACTCATACAATGAATAGAACTAAAGATTTAAATCACTGTGTGCAAGATTCAGATAGAATTATTAACCTCTGTAATGCTGAATGTTCAGAAGCACTGAATTACCTGGGAAGACTGGAATCTGAAGGTCTTTAAGGCCAGGTTAGATAGCTGCCTCTTTGGGCTGATCCTGCCTTGGGATGGAATTATGAACTGGATAACTTTTTAGGGTCATTCTTTTATTCCACAACTTTGATTTTATTAGTATAAAGAGCATCTCAAGATTTAACATGAATATGTGGGATATTTTCTATCACATTCTAATGGCAGAGCATTGACTTTACCATAAAAAAGGGAAAAACAGCACTTGTGTTTGAAAGGTTAAACAGTTGGGACAGAATTTTCTGATTAGTTCATACTCGAATGTATATGTGTCTATATTATCATACAGATGGCTTCTTTTAATGGGACTTTCTATGTTAAATATCCCCTGTTCTCAAGCAATGGGTAACCATTGTTATACACAAAAATGGGTGGTATCAGTATAATCTGCTACATACTTTGCAAGGTCCTGCATCAATGAGTGTTTGTAAATGTGATCAGCATAAAAAATGTCTCTCTTAATTAGTTTTCCATCCTTCCTAACATTACCAATATATTTGTAAGATATTAAACAGAATGTTGGATGATAAAACAAAGAACAGACTATAAAACACAGTCTGTGTATACTCTTAGAGCAGATATAGCTTCTAGAAAGACATAACTGGTTTTCATCTGTTCCCCAATGGACCTTTGGTTACCTAAGGGCTATTTTCCTGTCACATTTCCTGTCTTGATCACTTTCTGCTCAGTCTCCAGTGCTGTTCAGAAAAGTTATAAACTTTTTTATATGGAAGGAAGATGTATTTTGCTCTTGAAAACCGAGTAGATTACTCGGCTGAATCCTTGCAAAATGTTCTTTCCTGGCCTGAGAATCAATCTAACAAACTGCATCCTAAAAACTAAAACACTGACAGCCATAAAAATGAAATGGAAGGGTTTATAAATTTTAAAATATGAATGTTATTGGCACACACACATGTATGTGCACACACATACACAGAGTTTTGTTTTATCAAAACTTGTGTATATACATATGTATATGTATGTATACACATGAAGTTCTGCTACTGTATGTCAGGAAAAATTACGTCCTAAAACTTTCATTAATGAGAAGGTATCGAGCTGTTTGGTACTTTACCTTCAATTTCAATTTTTCTTCTGTAGCTGCTCCACTGAAAGAATTTGTTTCAAGTGCTTTAATACAAGCATACATTTTCATGCAGCTGTTAAAATCTGAATGATTATTGTTCTCTGTTATTATGAAGGCAATATCCCCTTACATACAGATCTGTTCTCTTCCAAATGATTTACTAAAAAGAATCAATATAAACTCATTTAAATGAAAAATATATATAAAATAATTTATTTGCATTATTCTATCAATTATTTCTGTTTAAACTTGAACCCTCAGAACCTGTTTATGCCAGTGGATGCCATATTAAAGATAAACATATTATCACAGTAGTGGCATTTTACTGATGTATTACACTATTTCACCACTAAAAAAATAATTTTGGTGATATAATACTAGGGCAACACCATGATGCATCACTTGCTAATAATGCTGACTACTGTAAATAGGTTGCAATTCTTCCAAAATGATTATAAAACATACTTTTCTAACTGTGTGGTTTAAAAAGAGCTATTCATTAAAAAAAAAATTTAAAAAAGAGTTATATGAAAATAGGAATTCTATAGGCTTCAAACATCCCTTCACATTTCATGGTCTGAGATAATACCTGAACTCTTTGTTGCATGTACAGACTACTCTGTTTGAACAACATTCATAGAATCATAGAATCATAGAATGGTTTAGGTTGGAAGAGACCTTAAAGATCACCTAGTTCCAAGCCCCCTGCCATAGGCAGGGACACCTTCCACTAGACCAGGTTACTCAAAGCCCCATCCAACCTGGCCTTGAACAGCTCCACAGATGGAGCTTACACAACTTCCCTGGGCAATCTGTTCCAGTGCCTTACCACCCTCACAGTGAAAAATTTCTTCCTAATATCTAATTCAAATCTACCCTCTTCCAGTTTGAAGCCATCCCCCCTCAGCCTATCACTACATGCCCTTGTAAAAAGTGCCTCTCCAGCCTTCTTCTAGGCCCCCTTCAGGTACTGGGAAGCTGCTATAAGGTCCCCCTGGAGCCTTCTCTTCTCCAGGCTTAGCAACCCCAACTCTCAGCTTGTCAATTACTTCGGGATTTTGAGGTGTTCCTATCCCAGTTGCTGTGAAGTCTGACCTATGAGGATTGAAAAAGACCGACACCTCTGATAACTCCCATCAGTATTTCTGCACAAGTGAATATGGCAGGAGTAGCTGTGGTGCAAGGGCTTCCCACTGCACAACCCTGTCATGCATCAGATCTGCCCTACAATATTTTGCCTGAAACCAAGAACAAATAACACAAAAAAGGAAGGCAGAGTAAGGTTGGTTTTGTGTTTTGTGGTTTTTTTTTTTTACTTTTTATTTCTAATCTAGAAGCTCTCCAAAAGAAAGTGGACTATAATTATCAAATGCATTGGGTTTATGTGTCAAGGTGTTACCAGACAGGTGGCTGCATGGTGGCCTCTGTGAGGAGAGGTTGGGGCTGCCCCAGGCTGGACACAGCTGGTTCCAGCTGGTTCCAGCTGGCTCTGACCAACCCACCACAGGGCAGGCCTGAGCCCCGCAGCCTTGATGGGGGCACCTCTGGGAAAGTGTATTTAAGAAAGGGCAAAATGCACCATGGCAGAGAAAAGCAAGGAAAAGAAAGTGCAGAAACAGCCCTGCAGACAGGGAGGTGAGAGATGAAGGAGAGGAGGAGGTGCTCCAGGCACCAGAGCAGAGTTTCCCCTGTGACTTCTGGAGGAACCCACGCAAGAACAGGTTTATCCAGAAGGACTGCAGCCACTGTTCAAAATGGTGTTCATGTTTGCAGCCTTACAGAATTAATGAAGAAACCGAAGTTTTATTATTTGTGATAATAACTGTTGGTAGATTTGCTTGTTTTTGAAAGATGCCATTAGAAAACGCTGCATGAGCACAGCCTGTCATGGTGCACTAGCCAACCAGTCAGCATATTCCTTGGTAGTGGTAAGAAACCATCACATGAAGGATAATGCAGAGAATAATCTGGAGGGAAAACCTGTATACAGGAAAAAGGGAAAGATTATGTAAATACCCAACCACTGGGAGCTGTGAAAGCAGGAGAATGAATGGGAAACTCGATGCATTGTAGAAATGTCTAAATTACCAGGGCAACAGCTTTCGTTGGCTTTGTAGGTTTTGTTGGGTGTAGGAAATTTCATGATGAAGGAGTACCACTTTTGTTCAAAGAGACTTTTTCTGAGTGATTTGGTACAAACTAACTGAAAACTGAGCTGTCACTATACAGAAAACTTGGTTTTATATAAGGGTATCAGGAAGTAGACCTTATTTTTGGCCCTACTTCCTGAGTGTCTGGATCTTTTCACTTTGCAACCTGGGTCTGACTGCTACAGGTATTGTGGAGGTAATTTACAAAGTAAAAGCTTCCCTGCTTACACGCTTGTATTCATTCAGGTGCCGTGGAATCTGTAAATATTAAGAAACTTTTTAGCCTGTTCTGGGGAAAGCAAGTCTAAGTCAGAATGGATTCGAATGTCTGAAGGGAAATTTCCGAACAGAGGGAATCACTTCCTATGAGTATTACCAATAGAACGAAGATTTTATTAAGAGATTTAGATGTGGTTTGTTTTGCTTTTACTTGACAGTGATTGCTGCAATATTTTTCAGGGTTTTGTTTTTGTTTTTGTTTTATTTTTTTTAAGTGAAACATTACTTTTGGTTTTGGACTTTTAATAAAACATTACTTTGTCTAAACTGTGGCCTTTGCCAACACAAGCCCATGTCAGCTCTCATTGTCTCTCATTGAATCAATTCTAATTTACATCTGTTCTATCATGTCCATAATTTGTCTTTCACAAAGTCATGGCTCACAGCTTCATTAATCATGCCAAAATTTCTGACTTTCAAAGTTTCTATGGATAGCTTGGGTGCTGAGAGGGTGGATTTTAGTGTTGGGATTCATCACTAGTGCTGTAGTGTTTTTGGAATTCTGCAGAGGTATGGTTGCTTTTCATCATGCAGACGTTCACTCATTCATTGACCTACTTGAAGACAAGTCATAAGAATGTCATGCATATTTACGAAAAGGAGTTTCTCATCTGGAGCTTGAATGCATTATTTATAATTACTGTTATTATTAATTATGTTAATGTCATATTGTTGTTATGGCTGTCAATGTTGCTGTTGTTATTTTCCCAAAAGTTAAAATAAAGATCTAGGAATCAGAATTGTTATCGTAATTTGTGACACGTGCATTATGTCACAAAACCTACATTTTGTTCTCTTTACCTCGCTCACTCATATCACACGAATTTATTCTTTATCATGTCTGAAGTCCATTACCATGTTACTCATAGCAAGTATCCATCAAATATATTTTCATTTTCTTTCCCAGTAAGATGTCGACTGTATATGAAAACTCATCACAAATTTTAGGTGGAATTTCAACCTTTTTCACATTTTGAAAATTAGGTTTTCAAAATACATCTTATATTTGCTATGGAGACACAGTTTACACTAACTTTCTCAATAAACGGTAACATTTTAATTCCATATTTTTCTATATTCTACTATAACAGCAAATAGAGATGCAGACTAGCCCTTAAGGCTGATTTTAATGTAATGTAAAACACAGTATGGCTATGTACGATTATGAGGTTTTTCACTGATCTTTGCTTATCAGAAGTGATGGTTCTGAACTACAGTAGTACATTGAAAGTTTATAAGGACTGCTTGATTTTATCAGAAGAGAGTGGTTTTAATCTTTTTTAAGTGATAACTTAAGACTCTCTGATCTTAGATTATGCTAATCTATCTCACCTATGTAAAGTAAGACAAGGTGAGGTATTGAGCAGCAAGGCTTACTAGAATTTCAACATGATCCTTGGAAAATAATCATAACTAAATAATTCATTTTACACAGCTTGCCAATACCAATTCAGAGAATGTGAGTATTACCTATTCTGATGACACAGACAATTTCTTCTACACAATTATTTTGAAAATCTCTGATATTTTAAAGAAAATGCATCTAATCTTCCTGGACAAACAAAGGGACTGAATTTAAAACAGGACTTCCTCACCAATGATATAATGAGTAAGAAAGAACAGTGGATGTGTCAGTAAAATTAACAGCTGCTATTGCACTGAGAGATGCATAAACAGTAATCAGCACAGAGAAATCAGTCAAAAAGACAGCGACAGATTGATGTATGGATAATAACATTTGATTTAGCTGAGTACTACATAACTAAAAATCTTTAGTGTGTTTCTGAAAAAGAGTAAAGAGTATGATAAAGGCTGGAGAAATTTAAAACTCTTGAAGCAGGTTTTTTTAAGGGACTGATTAAAATTCCCAATGAAGAGATTGCCAAGAGCAGTCTTAAAGGATAGCCTTAGCCACAATAAACAGGGGATTTACTGGAGTTAAACAGAAGGTTATTCCATCTTACTTTGGTTTTAACCAAAATAGATTTATTCTGTTATATTATTAGAGGCTGAAATGGAGATAGAGGGCCATATTTTACTCTCCGTTTCCACCATTGCACACCTTACTATCTCTGCAGAAGTTGTTTAAAAGTCATTGGTTTTATACCAAAGTAAAAAAGTGGGTTTGGCTGATGCTGAAGTATGGCATCTGGAATCCACAGGACCTATGTTCTTCAGTTTGGTGAACATTCAATAGTGGAATGCAATCCATATAGCTTTCCTGAAGAGTAATTTCTTCATTTGTGGGGCTACTTGTTGAAAAAGATTGAGTATGACTGTTGCATTCATTGTTTTATTGATTATGTAGGTTCTACCCTCTTGAATATTTACTACAGCTTGTCCAATATCTACTTTGGGCACAACATTTTATACGTACTGTATAAAATAATACTTGCTGTGTTAATGCGGTTCTCCATGCTTTTTACTGCGTGATCAGAGCCAGTTTATAATACCTACAGGATTAAAATCAGTATCAAACATATGCTTTGTCAGTTTGGACAAAGGACTAAAATGGATTAAGTTCTCTGGATATAAATAACAATCTAATTTCCCGAACATGGATCATAAACCCAATCCAGTTGTTTTATATGAACTTGAAAAAAAATCATGACGTTGGCAATTTCTTCAAATAGGAAATAATTAAGGACATAAATAAAAGTAAATCAGAAAAATAACTTAAGGTAGCATCTTTTAACAGCCTTACAGGTAACCCCCCCTCCTCCCAAATTATCTCCAGTGTACAATTTTACAGGTAATCAAGAGGCAGAACTGGTAAGTGAAATGAAAAGGTAAAAAAGTCTAGTCAATAAAAATCTGAAAGCAACATTAGATACCGAGAATAACTTCAGAACAGCACAGGCTGGGAAAATATCATATTGTTATAATTAACATCTAAGATAATAAAAGCATTTTTTAACATCTCATAGGCTCCTATTGATCATGGAACTCAGCATGATAATACTAAGCAGAAAATACAAATAAAACTTGTTAACAAGTGTAAATTCTGATCAAACTATAAATTCAAAATAATGTATGGTAACGCCTAAAGTGTTTATACTCAAGGATGTTAGTATTGTATTATTTATCAAAGTTAATTAACTTTGCCAGAGAAGAAGCAATATCCAACAAGATTCTAGAAGTAGTTGATAAAATGTCAGCCTTAGTGGGATTTATCTTCATAAAAATTCTTCACCGTTCAGATATTAATATCACCCAAACAATCAGTCAGGACTGAGACAGGTCTAGTATAATTAGGTGGAAGTACTGGATAAATCTGTTAGTACTAAATCATATTGAGAGACAAGAGATTCCAGGTATCACATACACCACTAGCAGATATCTTCTGAACTGAACCTCAAACACAAGTTCAGCTATAAGAATTTCAGTACAAACATAACCTGATGTCAAATATGCATTTTCCTTAAAAAAAGAGAAGGCTCTTTAGATGAACATAGCAACCAGAAATTGGGGACAATGAAGTCATTCAATAGATTATTTGATAAATCGAGATATAGTACTTGATAACATCTGAAAATCTTGTTTGTGAAATATCATTGTAAAAGAAATATTTTCAAATATCTTTGTATATTTTATTTTCATATGCAGAAAAGGATAATATGACTCTGCAGGAGAAGAAAGCGACATGAGAAAAAAGGAAACAGAATATTGCCTAGAGATAAATACAGGGTGAGTAGGATATTATCAAGACACGTGTAGATGATGGCTTGTTGGCAAATGTTTTGTTTAAGCAAACTCAGGAATTTAAGAGCTCTTAAATGAGAGAAGTATTTGCTTCTTTTAATTATGGTTAATGAATGAGTGGTGATATTCTTCTGAAACTCTGAAAGTTTACGGATCAGAGTAGTTATGCT
This sequence comes from Pluvialis apricaria, assembly GCA_017639485.1. Classification (NCBI taxonomy): domain Eukaryota; kingdom Metazoa; phylum Chordata; class Aves; order Charadriiformes; family Charadriidae; genus Pluvialis; species Pluvialis apricaria. The sequence continues at coordinate 105,760,513 of CM030009.1, forward strand.
GGATATGTCAGTGGCAAGCAGCTATCTAAGACCAAAAGCTATCGTTTGAAATGGCAACTCATACATACATGTTTCATTCAGGGATCTGAATTAGTTTTCATAGGCTATAAATCTGAACTGTAAGCATCAATGTATTGTGAATATGAGGGATGAGTAATTTAAAAAAATACCTAAGTGCTGAAGGAAGAGGCCCCAGAAAATCTCAGAAATGCCAGGAGATAAAAAAAAAAAATAATAGTTGCATATTTAATAAATAATCATGGCTATGGACCCACTAATATACATATTTTTTTTCCCTCATGCTTATGCATTTTAAATATATTAATAGGTTCTTCACTTCTTTAGAAGGTACTTGCTGATGTAGCTTTAATTAACACTTTATTAGTCCATAATCTCATTAAAAATCTCTTCTCCCCTCTAATGGGGACAGGTAAAGTAAAGTTCAGCTTTTAACTATGGAATAATTTTTATACTGTGATGCTAATAGATTAACATTAGCTACCACAGCCTTGATACAAACATTAAAGAAGTCCAGTGGGAGCCTAACCATTAACACAAATGAACTGTGAGCCCAGACCTAAAAAAGAAGGCAGAATTGTTCTCCACATAACTTGAGATACAATAAAAAGTATAAAAATACGTTACATGATATTTAATGTTTACATAAGGTGCAGTAAAATAAGCTAACAAGTCTCTGAGCAATAAGTGAAGAACCCAGAGAAATTTATATTCTAATTTTGTCTCATAAGAAAGACATGAGGAAATTAAAAAGTCACCCAGAGGGAACTGAGAGACTGAAATTATCAAAGAAGCAGTGGAAAGTAGTTGACAAAACAAATGAGAGGAAAAACAAAAGTGTAAATTAGGATAGAAAAAATTCGCAATAAGATTGATCTTGGTTTTACTTGCTACTAGACCTTTGGCCATCAACTGAAAAAATCCATTTTGGCTTTGTCTGCAATATATTCCTGCCATGGCATCTTATTCGTGTAAGGAAGTTTGCTTTAAAGGTTTAACCCAGAAAAAAATAATGTGATGTGATGAACAAACTGCAGTGTACAGAGTGCTAAAAACGAGTTGAACACAGTTGTGATAATAACATAGGAAGAGAAAAAAAGTGCCCTCACTTCTATTTTAAAAGACAGGACAATAAAGTACTTGGGGTTTTTTTTATTTTCCTGGAAGCTGTACACATTTTATTATTAATAAAAAATAATATAAATTTAAAACAAACAAACAAAAAAACCACAAAAGCAAAACCAAAAAACCCCAACCTCCTCCTTATCAAGTAGAAGAGTATTGCAACTAATCCAAAGCAAGTGTTTTAATTTTGTAGATAAATGTTTTTTCAGAACTTGTAAGTCCCAATAGAGAGTGCAATGATGAAGTGTGAATCAGCAAAGTACATTGAAAGGAAAAAAAATAGTAGTACCTGGGGCTTTTGGATCTTTTATTAAATTTCTTCAGAGGATTGCTCTGCAATTGAATGAAGATCACCAGAAAGTTTTATATAAATCCCTGATGAAGAACAAAGTTGTCTAATGTAAGAAAAGAGGGAAAAAAGTTTACCTACAGTAGTGCCTGAGCTGTCCACAGATGAGATTTCTTCACCTCTTCCCTGTACTACAAAAGCTTAACTTAGATTACTGAGGCTAAAATTCAGATATAGACTAATAACTATTGATGCTATATGAAGCAGCATTTGTAGCATCATACAGGCTATTCACTACTTTCTTATGTCAAAGGAACATTACAGCCCATTAAAGAAAGTACTCAGCAAACATTATTTGAGACTTCAGTTAATCCCGCTTCTTGCTATGTTCATCTCATTAAAAAGATGACCACATTTGATCCTTGAAGTACAGAAGAAAAAAAAATTAATAAAATGTCACATTAAAAGTTAAATTAGACATCCTATTTTTCCAACTTTACCTTTTGTTTGGAATTCTTCTACGTACAGCCTAGGACATTTCAGACATTAGAACTTCTATTACTGATGATGGGGATAACAGCAGTATTTTGCATTTACAGTTTGCTTATCATCCATGTTCTCAAACTTTGGTAAGGAAAAGTAAGCTCTTTTACCCTATTTTACTTCTAAGTCAGAGAAGAAACTTACAGAAAACTCTTATTGTCCAGGTCATATCACAAGTGAGAGACAGTCTGGAAGTGAGTTTTACAGTGTCTACTGGTTGAAAAGTTACCTTGGCATGGCCCACATAGGCTCTCTGACACTGGAAAACTACTCTGTGTTAGCTTTAACCTTCTGCTTTGTTTGCTTGCTGTTATTAATCACATAGAATGATGTCATACTGATAAAAGTACATCTCTCAAGACAAACCCCAGGTTTGATTCATGATAGAAGAAAAGGCTGCCATATTTACTGCTGGATGATTTAGGATTAAGTGATGGATAAAACATGTTCAACATAATGTCCATTGCCAGACCTTACTCAGATTGCACTGCTGTACAAAGTAGTTTATCAGAGTTGATAAAATCTGATTAAGGCTAACATGGTAAATAAAATGTTAAACTAACTCCTCATTGCATAGCAGATTTTCACCCCCACTGAGCAAGGAAATAATTTCAGAGCCAAAACCTCTCTTACATATCGTCCAGTGCTATTTTGGACTACGCTAAGGTAGTAGGTCTTAAATCGCAGACTGATATGAGAAGGAAGATAGTTAACTTAGCACTCCTAGATCTACAGCCCTGCCATTACCACTAAAACATAAAGCATTAGCATATTGCAATGGGAAATCACAACTCCCACAGCCAAAGATTAAAATACTGCAGACACAAATAAATAATACACCATAAATCCCAGATGGCAATGACCAGAATAAACTACTGTAGAACTAGATTTCTTTTTTATGTATCTGATCATTTGCAATGCTCCCACCCTACTTCACAATTGAAAAATATAAAATTGGCACTCTTGAATGAATTTACCGTACATAATAAAACTGTGCAGTATATTCAATATACAATTATGATGAGGTGTGCCTTTTTCAAATGTACAACACATGAGTTGCATTAACAAATTACACCCAACTGAACCATAAACTCTATTACTTCTTTCAAACAATCCCAGTAACTCAGAATCCTAGATTATTGCAATGACTCTTTAGATGGCCAAGCTGATAAAAAGAATATTGTGCCTCTTGCAGCTTTTACTGAAGCTTTTTCATTGCTTCAAAAGTCAAAGTGAATAAATGTCTAAGTTCAATAACTGTAGAACTATTTTTTTTAGGAAATCAACCCTTTAAAATTCATCGCTTGCAAAATGTTAGTAATCTTAGTCACATAGCAATTTCAAATTGTAAGAATTTATAAAATCAATAACATCATGGTTTTCTGAACTTTTATATATAAAGAGATTGCTATTTCAAAGCAAGGTAGAAAGTCTAAATGGTGTGGCTAATAATGGCACGTTAATAGAGAGTAGGACCTATTTTTTTCATTTCATTGAATATGTTGTATAAAAATATATGTTCCTAATAACTGATATAAATATTTTCAATTTTTTCTCTAAAAATGTCTGGTCTGAAATACAAAAATATGTGCAATTTATTACTGATAAATTATGATTTACCTAATTTGTTATGAAGAATATCGTGATCTTTTTTTTAAATTAAACTTTACCTTGGAATTTTTATTACTGCCTTTTAGAAAATAAACAAAACTTGCTCTATTAATTTGGCAAGGACAACTTAGCTATGGAAAATTCCACCAGCTTGGGCTTTAATCACATATTTTTCTAATAATAAGGAAATAATTTTTTTGTGTATTTTCACTGTAAGTGTCTAGAGTTGAAAAGAAATTTTTTTTGAGCAAAATTACTTTGCAATTTAACCCTGACTGTTCTTTTACAAGATCATAAAAATAAACCTAATACCCATTTCTCAGTATTAATTTGTTTCTGTAGACATTTCAGAAAGAAAGCATAATATGTCATATACCTGGTCAAAGCAGGTCCAACTAAAGCAGGTTGCTCAGGGCTGTGCCCCAGATTCTGAGCATCTCCAAGGATGGAGATCTCCCCACCTTCTCCGGGAAACCCTGACCACCATCATGGTGGAAAAGTTTTTCCTTATATTTTTGTCAAAATTTCCTGTGTTGCCACTTGTGTCTGTTGCTTCTTGTCTTATCATTATGTGCTTTCAAGAGTCTGGCTCCATCTTCTCTATACTATTATATAGTTCTAGACAACAATAAGGTCTTTCCTTAGCTTACTTTTTCCTAAGGCTGAACAAACTGAATTTTCTCAGCATTTCCTCACATGACACGTGCACCAGAACCCTTATCATCTTGATCACCCTCAGCTGAATTAATTCCAATTTTTCCAGGTCTTTCTGGTAATGAGGAGTCTAAACTAGGCACAGGTCTTCAAATACATTCTCACAAATACTGAATCAAGGAGAATCACTTTCCACAACTGTCTAGCTAGTCTCCTGCTAACAGAGTATATGGTTGGCTTTCTTCTTTGCAAGGGCATGTGGCTCACTCACCTTCAGTTTGTTCACCCTAGCTGCCAGATCCTTTTCTGTAAAGCTTCTTGCTATCCAGACAGCCCCTAATCTGTGCTCTTGCACTGAATTATTTCATTCTAGATGAAAGACTGCATTTTCTTTTATTGACATTCATGAGCTTTCTGCCAGCCCATTTCTCCAGCTTGTTGAGGTTTCTGTGAATAGCACCACGTTAATTGCTCACCCTAGTGTGGCATGGCCTGCTAAATGGCTGAGTATGCAATCTGTTACATCAACAAGATTATTAAACTCTATTGGCCCCAGTAACAAACCCTGAGTAATGCCACTAGAAACCAGCCACCATTTGGAGTTGGTATCATTAATCACATCCCCTTTGCGTCTTATGGCCCAGCCAATTTTCCATACACCTTACTGGCCACTTATCCAGTCCATACGACACCAGGTTGACTACAAGGATACTGTGGGAGACAGTATCAAAAACCTTGCTGTCAAAGTATTCGACATTGACTGCTCTCCACTTACCCACAGACAGAGTCATCTATCTCATCACAGCAGGCATAATTTGCCTTTGGCAAATCCATGCTGGCTGTTCCCAGTCAGCTTGTATGTGTCCTCTTGTCCTTTATGTTCCTAGTAATGGCTCCCAGGAGGCTAATTAAGACTGTACTTCTCCAGATCATTCTTCTTGACCTTGCTGAAGATGTGTGTGTGACATATGACGTTTTTCAATCATACTAACTTTAATAATAATTTTATAATTTATTTTCATAATATGGAATATGTTTAATCAGTTTTAAGAATACAAACTGTTAAACAAAAGATAATATTTGAAGTTTTTTTTTTTAATTTAGGGACTGTGAATTAAAGAAATCAATTTTTTGAATGACCAACTAACAAACTAAAAACAGGATTTATTTTTACAAGATGGTAACAAAATAAAACTAAGTTTTGCTCTAACTGAAACCACTTTGAGACTGACAAATATTAACAATCCACAAGTTCAGAATGTTGTTAGAAAGTTAATAGTACACAACTGACTTAAGAATTCTTAAGTTTTATGGCCAATGACCCAAAATACACAATCACTCACCTTATAAGGGAGGGCTCTAAACCTTGAGGATTTTCTTTGGGTGGTGTCCCAGCCCAAGGGGTGAGTCCCTGACTGCAGACCTGCTGCTCTGAGGAGGACCAACTCAAAATGGTACTCCAGTGGGCCTCTGTTTATACCCTTGTCCAATCTGACCTGTGGTCAAATATGGTCATGTAGTCCCTCCATTGGCTGAGGACCCCAACTTCCCCACCTTTTGACAGAAATGTGTACGTGCTGACTGCCACCGTGTGGGTGTGACAAGAGCCATGGTGGAAATATTCCTTGGACTTTTGTCAGGTCATTTTTAGGTCTTTGTCAGGTCTTTGTCAGGGCGGGTGCATCTGCCACAACACTTTGTCTTACTTTCCGTGAAAGCAAGCCTCAATATGATAGTTCAGAGGAACAGAAAAAAAAAAAATGATAACAATAAAGCAAATTACAACATCACCAACAAGTCAGCATATGCTGGTGAAAAGAAGCCATGGATTTCTCCATTTGCCCCTAAAGAGTTTAGGTTATTTTTTTCTTGGAATAATGTTTGTATCTCATTAAAGTGCTTCCTGTAATTCAGGAAGCTAGCAGCTTCTTCTGCTTATTTTTATTTACATTATATGTTCTTGAAGAAAAGGAATGCACTAAATTACAGTGAATACAAAGATAGAGCAGAATTTGATTTAGATTTAGGATATTAATGCTCCTTTCATTGTTTTTCTCAAAATAACATGTTGAATGGCTTCTTTTAATATAAATTCTTTGATTTTACACAACAAATACTTTGATTTCATATGACAGGGTTAAGTTTTTCCAACTCTTTTTTTTTAATTACTATTATTTTCTACCAGACAGGACTCACCAAGTCTTAAATACTTTTCATTTGCAATCATTTAATTCTTTTACTGATCTAGTAAACTATACAACTATTGCTCTTGTAAATGAAGTACTTCAGTTACTCAAAGGTAGATGTATTCTTCATGCGGTAACTGCCAGGAAAGTCCTTCACAGAGACAACAGAAAGATAATCTCTAACAGAAGTAACCACTTCTTACTCTTCAAGCTCTGTTTCTTCGGTATTTGTAGTTTCCTCTTCCCTGTTGTGCTATTACAAAGTAGCCACAGTTAATAAACATAATTATTTTGCCTGTTTTTAATCCTGGAGTCCTACAAAGCACAGCCAAGACAAAATATATTTAAAATAGTGAGAGCTATATCCATGAATTGCTTCAAGGAATTATTTCTTTTAAGTGAAATTTTAGCAATTTTTCGGTAGTATTATTTGGAGTTCAATAGAATGAAACCTGACTTCAGTACACCAAACATGAAAGTACAGATCGGTCTCTGAGATATTTAGCTTGGGTTGGACTATGTTTGTGAAAATGTCTTGAGGAAACTTCAGCTTTTTTTTCTTATCTAAAATGAAAATAAAACGTACTGATTTAGCTTGATTCATAAACACCTTTTTTATCTTCTTCTAGAGAAATAAAATAGAGTAAAAATGAATATTTAGGATGGTCTAGCCCACTAGTTTGCACCACACTATTTTGGAACTTACATTTTATTTTGTGAAAATCAAGAACATCAAATGCAATTCTGGAGATACATTTTCAGAGGTGCTTTAAATAGTTAATCAACTTCAGTATCATTTAAGAACAACCTGATGACAGTGGAAAAGGGTCTTACGCTTTGGTTAAAATTACTGTAAGAGAATCATACACTGTTCTACTCATTTTGATAGCACTCTAAACATCAGTAAAAAACATCATAAGCAACATATTGCTCCATAAGCATGGATGCTTATGCTGAAGTGAAAGAAAAGGAATAGAATTAGAAGCACAAAGAAAACAAATTTAAGGCCAGAACAGAATTCAGCCTGACTGTGATTCAGCTACCACGAGGGTGGTAAGATGTCAATCTTATATACAACTAGAAAAAAAAAAAATATTTTTTGTATGATTCTTTTGCAAACAGCAATCAAGGAATCATGGTGAACAATTTTGGTTGCTTGTTTGCTGGTACTTTAAAACACTAAACTGACTGTATTTGAGTTTAACTCAGGCTGTTGTCCATTCTATTTACACTCTGAAAAATAATATAACTTTAACAATAACAAATTTTAATACTGAAACACACCTACAATGGGCAACATTACATTTATTGGCTATTGTGTTATAGATTTTCTTTTCAGGTACTAACAAAGTACTGTAGGCATATGAAGTTGAGATAACTTCCTAGGTTCAGACAGTGTGCAGTTTTCCTGATTAAAAATAATCGAAAAGATTTCGCATAGAATGATTGAACTTCACAGAAAACAAGATCCATTTAGTTCAGCGGGATGCGGTTTTTCACAAAGACATTTTGATTAACACTAATTGCAGCATTTCTTCGTTTATCTTAGGCAGCTAGACTCTCCATTAGACTTTACATTATTGTGCCTAGGATTGATGCTCAGATGGCAAGTGTCTACCTCCTCATAAAATAATCTCCACCCACTTTACGTATTTTATAGTTTTCATTTTCTTTTAGTTTTTTGGAACTTCTTAAATGTTAAAAAGACTTATTGAAAATTAACATATTCTGGCCAGCATTCACCTTGTCTAGATCATTCAAAAGTGTGATAAAGATATCCTGCAGATTTTAAAGTCTTTGCTTTTACAAGTATTAAATACTCTGCAGGGTTACTGTGAAATGAAATAACTTCCTTCATTGTGTTGTATGGATACGTCATCTGATTTTTTTTTTAAAGCCAAAATTTTTTATTGAACAGTTCTGACTTTTACATAATTATTGGTGATTTGGGGATTTCCATCAGGTAGCAGAAAGTGCTACTAGGCTTTCTTTAGGGAGAGTATCTTTGGGATTCCTTTATTATAAATACTTTGTCCATAATTTATTATTCCTTATAACTGGAAATTCCTGTGTACACAGTCCCGGTGCAATGTCACTTTTATCTATTTTCTTCTTGCTAACTTCACAAGAAGTGGGGATTAACAGAATTTTACTGTACCGTATTGCTATGTTCATAACCAAAATCTCTTTTCAGCCATTCTAAATGCTTCCAGATATTCTAATTGATAGGCAACCCAACAATCTCTGGTGGCATCTTTGTAGAAGCTCCCATTTACCTTCCATCTGAACAATAATAATAGAATACACCAGTTTACAGGTACTTAGTAATTGCCAGAAAAATATCTATTGTTTTACCTGCTTTGAGGCAACCACTGATAATCAATGCTGTAGTAAGTCTACCTCATAGTTAGGAAGAAAAGGTGTACTCTTTGGCCTTTTGGCATAATTATTATAAATCGGAGCCAACTTGGTCTTCACTGCCTGCAGGTGATATTTCAGTGTTAACCAAAAACCTACTCTGTTTCCTAGAAGAAGCTATCCTTTTCTCATACGCGCCCTAAACTGAGTTAAGCCTCCCAAGTCTAATAATTTTGGAAAATGCCTGTGGCTTGCAGTCAGTTTTGTCCACAAAGGCACTGTAGCAGTCACCAGAGAGCTGAGCAATATTGGCAAAGTGAAAATTAATTTAAATTTAGGCTGCTAAAAATATCTTTAGCTCCTATGGAGTTCACCAGATCTGGAAGCTGCTGAGGTGAGAAGGACCTGGGAGCACTAATCCATCACTGAATTGCTGTAGGATGCTTCGGCCATACAGCTGTGATAAGAAAAAATGCAGTGTTACAGTATAACATAAAAGGTCTTTCAAGGTGTGTTGGTTTGGGCTCGGATAGAGTTAATTTTCTTCATTGTAGGTGATATGGGTCTATGTTTTGGATTTGTGCTGAAAACAATAACACAGGGATGTTTTTGTTATTGCTGAGCAGGGCTTACACAGCACCAAGTCCTTTTCTGCTTTTCACACCACCCTACCAGTGAGTAGGCTGGGGTGCACTAGAAGTTAGGAGGGGACACAGCCAGGACAGATGACCCCAAATGACCACAGGGTTATCCCATACCATAAGACCTCGTGCTCAGCAGTAAAAACTCGGGGGAGGTTGGCTGGGGTGTTGCTGCTCAGGGACTGGCTGTGCATTGGTGTGTTGGTGGTGAGAAATTGTTTTCATTTGCATCACTTGTCTTTCTTGGGTTTTATTTCTCTCTCTCTGTTATTTTCTTTTTCATTACATCACCGTCATCATTATATTTTTTTTTAACTGTTTTTATCTCAGCCCATGAGTTTTCTCACTTTTACCCTTCAGATTCTCTCTCCCCATCCCACTGTGGAGGAGTGAGTGAGTGGTTGTGTGGTGCTTAGCTGTGGGCTGGGGTTAAACCACAACACAAGGGAATCAGGAGAACATAAGTACCGCTGTGTCATGACCTTTAGAAGACCTTGCCTTGGAATACAATTCAAAATTCTGTTCCATGTTTGCAGTCCCTTCATAATCTGTGTTCAGAAAGGATACCATAGAAGTACCTGATACAGGAATAGATGTAGAGAAGGGCCATTAAAATTGTTACCAAAATAAACAGATATCTAACGATTTCTTTTTTTCTTCTTTTGTAGATTGGCGAAAAGAAGGGATGAATCTGACTATTCCTGATGAACATATCAGTGTAAACATAAAAAAATTTAGAAAAAATATTTCCATTACAGGCCAACGACTTCATTTACGAAACAAGGATTCTATCTAGATGAAAATTAGAAGATCTTTAACTGTTAAAGAAATCTATTTCTGTGACAGATTTTTATTCACTGTAATAGTAAAAAGAAAATTGCTTTTAAGATGGACCTTGGTAAATTCAGGAAAAGGATTTTTTTAACTGAAGACTGTGATAACACAGGATTGGATTAAATGGCAGAAGGTCTTTTTCTTTTCTGCCATCATCTCCCATACATGAAACTCCCTCCCTTTACTGCTGTGTGGCAGTATCTGTCTGGATCCAAGCAACAAGCGAATTCCACCTGGTTGAGACTCAGCAACAACACTGTCAAGCATGAAATACTGGACATTTGTAGATATCCACAGAAAGCGTCTGCTGCTCAGCCAGGATGCATTATCTTTCGATGCCTGATTCCATGTTGTTCTGCTATTTGTATTATCAAGCCTTCAAACAGGAGACCAATTAACATTTTCAGCCTCAGGTCAGGTACACCAATTAATGCAACTGTGAGTTAAAATTGCAGGATGTGATCTGGACCCTGGGCCATTAAACTTCTGCTTGCATTAGCCAGAGTAGGGTTTTTTGTTTTGTTTTGGGAGGCTGGCTGTCAAAGGAGGATAGTTAGACGTCTATCCCTTCCCTGTTGAATAACTAATATTTGAATCTTATAGGTCTTGTTCAGGCAAAAACCTTTTGTGTAAATTGTCATGACTCACCGGTACTGAAAGGGAATCTACATTTTATTTAGAATATAACCCACATATGTGTACTGGATTTGGTTGGGATGGAGTTAAATTTTCTTCTTAGCAGCTCATATGGTTCTGTGTTTTGGATTTGTAACCAAAACAATGCTGATAACACACCAATGTTTTAGCTCTTGCTAAACAACATTTGCAGAGCATTAAGGCCATCTGTTTTTCACTCTGCTCCCCCCCTCCTCAGTGAATAGATTCAGAGTGCACAAGAGGTTGGGAAGGAACACAAGCATGCAGATGACCCAAATTAACCAAAAGAGCTATTACATGCCATATAATATCATGTTTAGTCATAAAATGCAGGAAAGTGTGTTTAGGGCAGTTAGGTATCTTTCACATGGGAACTGGCTGGGCATCAGCCTGCCTGTGGGAGGTGATGAGTGATTCTTTTTGCATCACTTGTTTTATTTTGTCTTCTCTCTTTCTTCTTCCACTTTTCCTTCCCTTTTTAAACTATTTTTATCTCAACCCATAAGTTTTCTTGCTTTTACTCTTCCTTTTCTCCTGCCCTATCCCACTGGAGGCCAGGGTGGGGGAGAGCGAGCAAGCAGCTGCGTGGTGCTTAGCTGCCTACTGGGGTTAACTCACAATGTGAAACAGAATAGATTCAGAAAAGCATCAAAAGGTGCCATAGGATCTTTACCAATGTTGAACCCTCAGGATCTGGTTTTTTAAGATCATATAACAGAACACTTGTTAATTTAAAAACATTAAGATGAGGCATGGAACATAAATAATCAGCACTGTTGCAGAGAAGAGCCTACATGTGATGGCAGAAGTTTTGCATTAAAGGCAAGAAGTTTTGCATTAAAGATATGGAGCATTGGCCTTAACTTGTGTGTTGAATAAACTCCAACAATTCAAGGAAGGCAAAAAGCCTACAGTTAGAAGAAATTTGATATATTATTTGCATCTATGTTGGAACACCTGAAAATAAAATACTTTTTTTAATATCTGCATGTCAGTGTTCAGTTAAACTAAAATTACTTTCTATTCAAGTAGAGAATGAATACATACATTAATTTAGATTAAAATAATTCAACTGGTTGAATATTCTTTTCAACACTTATGAATACTTCATCTAATGGGATCCACTTTTCACACACAAAAAAAGAGAAAAAAATCAAAGGAAATGTTCTATAAAACCTTGAAAACTTCCTTGGTGCTTTTTCGACAAATGTTGTTGATTAACATTCTATCCATGTCATGTAAAATATCCTAATTATAGTACTACCATGCATGACAGAGATTAACAAAAACATACTTAATGACAGAAAATCTATGAAAACTATGGTTTTTTAAAAATTAGGGAAGCCTTTTTTCACTAAGTGTTCAAGTAACTGACAAAATTAATTATGCTATTAGTCTAAAAAGCAACAGTTTGCTTGCTAATATTTGGTATAATGTATTTTCTGCAACGGTCATCTTTTATCGTTTAACTTTTTTATAATGTGTAGTGGCCAAAACACTTGTGATTCACTGTGAATATATTAAGATTAATTTAATTTAATTTAATTAAGATTAACTTTTCCATACAGATCTCTCATTCATATAAATCAAAATAAAACATAAGATGCAATTGGATCTGTTCAAACCTGTAGCTGTAAATGCCTATACAAGTTTCACAGAATCTAATCGAATGTGCATCTTTCCTCTATTGTTCAACATGGAAAACCAAACAACAACAACACAGATGGAACTATGAGTTTAAAACTAGTCAGTAAAACTTTTTCAGATAAAGGAGTTCATGCCTTTCATAGATGGATGAAACCGGCCATCTGGCAAATAGAATAAATGTTCTGTGAAGTTCATTTTTATCAGTGTGTAGGGAAAATGTATTTAGAACCTTTTAACATTGTGCTATAAAGAGAAATTAAGGGTATAATGTTTTACTGCACCGTATTCCAAAAAAGTAGGAGGCAGTACTGTACTAGCGGGGCAAGTGTGTCTTCACCAACAAGTCAGCCAGGCTTCTAATGACAGCTTTAAACTAGACTTACCAGGGGAAGGGGATGAAGTTTTGAGTAACAGAGAAGAACCAGGGGCTGCTGATGCATTAGGAACCAACACGGAAACACCTCTGAAATGCCTCAAAGCAAACAGGGCGAGTTCCTCTAAAATGGTCACATGGTCAATAGCCCAGCTGAAATTATTCTATACCAATGCACGTAGCACAGGTAAAAAACAGGAGTAGCTGGAAGCCATTGTGCAGCTAGAAAGCTAGGACCTAATCACTGTCACTGAAGCCTCGTGGGATGAATCCCGTGACTGGACTGCTGCAATTGATGACTATAAACTGTTCAGAAGGGACATGCAAAGGAGCGACTGGGGCAGGGATTGCCTTCTATGTAAAAAAAATTGATTGATTGCACAGAGCTATCTTTGAAAGACAGTGATGAGCAGGTTGAGAGCTTATGGGTGAAAACTAGAGGCCAAGCCAACAAAGGAAACCTTGTGGTTGGTGTTTACTACAGGTTGCCTGATCAAGAGGAGGATGCTAATGAAGAATTCTTACTTCAGTGACAGGAAGCACCACACTCACAGACTCTGATCCTGCTGGGGAAATTTCAGTCACGCTGACATCTGCTCAAAAAGCAACACAGCAAGCTGTAAGCAGTCCAGGAGGCTCCCTGAGTGCATCCAGAATAACTTCTTAATCCAGGCGATAGACAGCCTGACCAGAGAAGTGTTACTGGACCTGTTGCTTACCAACACAGATGAACTAATTAGAGAGGTCATGATTGATAGTAGCCTGGGCTACAGTGATCATGTCCTGATGGAATTCATGATCTTGAGGGATATGGGGCAGGTGAAGAGCAGAGTCAAGACCCTGAATTTTAGGAGAATGAACTTTCAGTTGTTTAAGGAATTTGTGGATGAGATCGCCTGGGGAACTCCCCTCAGAGATAAACGAGCTGAACAGAGCTAAAAGTTCATTAAGGAAATCTTTCTTAGAGCACAAGAACTCTTGATTACCATGTGTAGGAAATCAGGCAAGGAAGGCAGGAGAGCAGCATGGCTAAGGAATTACCTTCTGGTTGAACTAAAGTGTAAAAAAGAAATTCATAGACAGTAGAACCAGGGACATGTATCCTAGGAAGAATCTATGAATGTTGCCCAGATGTGTAGGGATTCAATCAGGAAAGCTAAGGCACAGTTAGAGCAGAATTTGGTAAGGAATGTGAAGAGTAATAAGAAGGGCATTTACAGGTACATTTGACAGAAAAGGAATAGGGTAGAGTAGAGTAGAGTAGAGTAGAGTATTTCAGTTGGAAGGGACCTACAACAATCATCTAGTCTAACTGCCAGACCACTTCAAGGCTGACCTGAAAATGTACCCCTCCTGAAAAATAAAACAGGAGAACTAGTGATATGGAGAAGGCTGAGGTACTTAACCTCAGGTAAGGCTGAGGTACTTAACCTTTACCTCAGTTTTCACTAGCAATCTCTCAAGTTCCTGAAGCTCAAGGATGGGGAAACCAAGTACCTCCCATATTAAGAGAAGATCAAGTTTGAGACCGCTTGAGGAACACAAACATACAGAAGTCCATGGGACCTGAAGAGATGCATACCAGGCTCCTAAGGAAATTGGCAGATGCAGTTGCTTAGCCACTCTCCACCATATTTGAAAAGTCACACCAGTCAGGCAAAGTCCCCGGTACCTGCAGAAAAGGGAATATCACACCCATTTTTGACAAGGGTAAAGAGGAGAACCCTGAAGACTACTGACTAGTCAGCCTCACCTCCATGCCCATCAAGATCATGGAACAGGTCCTCGTGGAAGACATGTCAAAGCATATGGAAGACAAGGACATGATTAGAGCCAGCCAACATGGCTTCACCAAAGGCAAATTGTGCCTGACTAACCAAGTGGCCTTCTACAATGGAGTGACAGCATCAGTGGACAACTGATGTTGTCTACCTGGAATTCTGTAAGGCCTTTGATACAGTACCCCACAACATTCTTACCTCTAAATGGGAGACATGGATTTGATGGATGGACTATTAGATGGATAAGGCATTGGCTGGGTGGTTGCATCCAAAGAATTACAGTCAATGGCTCAACGTCCAAACGGAAATCAGAAACCAATCATGTCCCTTAAAGGTCCATACTAGGGCCTTAATATTTAATATCTTCATCAATGACATAGACAGTGGCATTGAGTGCGTCCTCAGCAAATTTGCAGATGACACCAAACTGAGTGGTGCAGTTGATATGCTAGAGGGAAAGGATGCAATCCAGAGGCTTGACAGGCTTGAGAAGTGAACTTCATGAAGTTCAAGATGGCCAAGTGCAATGTCCTGCGCCTTGGTCGGAGCATTCCCCAATATTAGCACATACTGGAGGATGAATAGAGTAGAGAAGCCTGTGGAGAAGGACTTGGGGATACTGGTGGATGAAAAAATTTGACATAAACTGGCATTGTGCACTTGCAGCCCGAGAAAGCCACTTACATCCTGGGCTAGATAAAAACAAGCGTTGCCAGCAGGTCGAGGGAAGTGATTCTGCGCTTCTAGTCCACTCTTGTGAGACCCCATCTGGAGTAGTGCATCCACCTCTGAGGCCCTCAGCATAAGACAGACATGGATCTGTTAGAGCAGGTCCAGAGGAGGGCCATGAAATGATCAGAGGGCTGGAACACTGCTCCTCTTAAGAAAGGCTGAGAGAGTTGGGAGTTGTTCAGTCTAGAGAAGAGAAGGCTCCAGGGAGACCATATTGTGGGCCTTCAGTGCACAAAAGGGGGCAATAAGAAAAACAGAGGAAGACTTTTTAGCAAGGCCTGTAGTGACAGGACAAGGGAGAACAATTTTAAACTGAAAGAGGGTAGATTTAGATTGGACATAAAGAAGAATTTTTTTATGATGAGGGTGGTGAGACACTGGAACAGGTTGCCCAGAGAAGTTGTGGATGCCGCATCACTGGAAGTGTTGAAGGACAGGTTGGATAGGGCTTTGAGCTACCTGATCTAGCGGAAGGTGTCTCTGTCCCTGGCAGGGGGGTTGGAACTAGATGATCTTCAAGGTCCTTTCCAACCCAAACTATTCTATCATTCTAAATCCTATGATTTTATACTTTTGAGGGTGCAACATGCAGAATTGCATTCAATATGGAAGAAAAGAATAGGGTAGTTGGCAATGAAAATGGCTAGATCTCTCCATGCACACCTATAAGTTGACATATTGATATTATAGCTTTAAAAAGCTAGAAAATAATGCTTATTTCCATCTTAATTTTTTTTTTGAATAATTATATTCATTGCTTGAGGACATTTTTCACACTACCACTACTTTCATACTACTTTTAAACAACAAATAAACATTGGTTATATGATTTTGTTTAGGGTACTAGAAAAAGAAATAACAATCTGTAATTTATCCAAATAAATATTTTATGTTACTTTTTCATAACAATCAAAATTTCCTAAAAAATGTCAAAGTAGTTCTTTGGCAATCAGATGTTTTCAAAAACAAGTTATATAACTAAATTTTTAACTGCCCCTAAAAAATTTATGTATGGGTTTTCAAGATAAATAGTATATTTCAAACTGTTCATAGTTTTATAATTAAATCTAGTATATAGAAAGCAAAATCAATGCTTAGGTAAAATGCATTAGTAGAGATTTTCTTTCGATACTAGTTGCAGAATAGGGAAGAGCAATACTGTATTTGTCTTCAGAATTTGTACCTTTCAAGTAATTTTCAATATGCGCCCACTAGCAACAATTGTGCTACAGTATTCTCCAAGAAGTTTTATAAGAGAAAGATTAATGTTTCTGACCCAAAGAAACCAATATGCCAGTATTTGGTTATTTCAAATGACTTCTGTAAATTTTAGCTGCCATCAGCCTCTCTGCGTATACAGATACTCTTGTTCCTTCTTCTGATTTCACCCCAAATACAAAACATTCATTTTCTTTTCCACCAAGCATTTTACATACAGATTTCTACATTTGAAATCAAGGGTTCATTATCTGTTGAGTTTTTGTCTTTACTTCATCTGAGAATAGGATCTGACTTTATATCAAGTCTCATACCAAATTATCACAGAGATTTTTAGAACATAAATTCATGACTTCTTCAAGGTTTAATCTAAAATATATTATGATCGACTTCCTTTTGCATATTAAACATCAAAATGATCAGTTACAAAGAGGTCATGGTTATTGTCTCATTCATCCAAGACTTCAAGAGCTAGATCATTTTTGTATTTTGACTGACTGAGAGTACATAACAAGGTCATTTCGTGGCATTACAAGCAGCGTATATTCATTTTATGATTTTCTAAATTGCCTATGGAAAAGAGTAATCACAATAGCACACCTGACATTTGAATGCAATTAGTACATGAACTGATCATGCCTAGGTATGTGTAAGTGACAGGTTAGGTGTATGAATACTTGCCTACTGAAAATATAAACATACAAAGGAAAAAAGACTTTTTATGCAAGGAGACTGTCCTGGTTTTGTCGAATGACCTAAAAGTAAAAATAAGTAAATACTAATAATAAGAACATTACGAATAAGACAGGATTACAAAGAATATCAAGAAATTACTGTGCTGTAAAGGTACTTGATAGACTAATGGTAGGTCTCAAATATTTATTCATATTCTATATACAAAATAAAGTGCAGAACCAAATTCAGACCTTAGTTAATTCAGCTGAAATCAATGCAGGCATTATAAGGGGTAACTGTTTTCAGTCTTTTGGCAGCAACTATATACATAGTTGTAGATTACACGAACCTATGATTAGGCAAGCCCTCGATACAGAAAATGCATCTTTTTTCACTTAAATTCACTTATCATTCAAATTCATATTGTACCACTGTATTGCTAAGCTGTAAGAATATAGAAAGAATAATAACTGATGCTGGAAGAAAAAATTACAGGTAAAATGTGGTTGGCTTAAATTTTTAATGTTCCAATTCTTAAACTCAGCTCTTGCTATCTATCTCGTACATTGCCATTTTCCAATATGTTTTTATAGTAAGTATTAGGAAGTATAAGTCATATATTGCAGTGATCATGTCAGCTTTTAATGAAATAATACTGCGTATTTTTCCATCCTAGTCGCACTCTATACAGTAGATGTACAGTCACACACTGTGATTTACAACGAACAAAAACTGCTAAAGATAAACCTTATTTCCTACCCCAAATAAGTAGCAATATCTGGGCTTCAACAGGTCCGTTATTCTGAACGAGTATGCTGTGGCTTGTTCTATTATTGCTTTTGAGATATGCAGAATGATCATTATAGAAGGCAGAAAAAAATAGTCACTACAGATTATTCAATTTTATGTCAGAGGAAGTAAAAGAAGCACAGGTGAAGAGCTGAAAAACACTAACTGAAGGATGTTTTCAAGTGCAGTAATCAGCATGAAAGAAGACTAACAGCTAAGAGCTGGCAAATAAAATACAAACTGTGCTAAGATGACAAGAATGATTAAAGAAAGTTGGCCATAAGGAGAAGGTGAAGGTGAAAGAAGAGATTCAGCAACAATACAACATAATGGGGGACAAGGTTGAGCAACACCCAGTTTCTGAAGCTGATTCTTCTGATGACGTCAGTACAAGTTTTGTTACAAACCCCAACAGGAGAGGGATAGAGCTTTCTTTGTACTAACTGTAACCTTGACAATTTTATGCATGGTTCATAACATCTGCTTCAATGGATAGCAGCTGGCTAATAACTTGCCAAAATACCAGCTGAATTAGAAAGCTGTGAATCACTGAACTCTACCAATTACATGCTCAAAAGATTCTGTGAACATCAAAGCTCCATGTATGCAAGTATAGTGAGCATTTGTAGCACCAGTGTCCTACAGAAATGAAATGCTAGTAATACATTTTGCAGTCTATGCCATTATTCTCTGGTAAAAATGGTAAATGCATAATTGTGGGCTCTGTGTTTGCAATTAGTTTTTGGTGGGTAAGTTTGGGCAAACTATTGGAATATATCTATTTCCTGTATTTGATAGACTGGTAATACAGCTTGCAATTTGTTGTAAAGTTGCCTAGTTCTTTCATGCATGTCCAGCAGTAATTCACAAAATGAAATAGATTCACATATAATTGTGACCTTTGTTGGAATCTTTTAGGACTTCAGGCTTTGAGCTAGGTGCTAGAAAGCCTTTGTGAAATATTAAGCAACAACTATTCTAATTTGTTTTGTTTCCAATATAGAAGTCTTCAGAAATCTTCAGAAACTCGTTTACTCAGATTGTTGCTAAACATCTTATTTCATAGGAGCTTTTGGATTTAAGTGAATACTGAGTTGAATTCTTAGGTCTGTAATTCGTGACTAAATGTTTGACATAAGTATCCACCTGAGATACAGAAAACCCACTTAGACATTTCCAATGTAGACACCATGGTGTCTAAAAAAATAGTTACCTGGCCCCAGGAGCATGATTCAGAACACATAATTTAGATACTTAGACTTCTTATATGACATATGGGAAGGATGGAGTGATGACGAGTGATTAATGACTATGAAGAGTGATTCACAAAGATTACATGCTGAACATACACCTAAAGTAATCGATCGTCAGAATGTTTTAATGTTTTCAAGCCACGATAGCTGTAGGAGGAGCTGCTTGAAAAACTTTTTGCAATTAGCCCAAAGAGAACTCACCCAGGGAGTAGCAAGCCAATACTGAAGTCCAACCTTAGCCTTAGAAAGCTAAAAGACATATTCATTGCTTCTCAGATGAGTGCTTTATTCACTTGACTACAAAATATTTGGACAAGGCACTAGTCTTGAGCAGAGATGGAGAATCACTCTTCACCCAAGCATGTAATTATTAATGATCCAAATAAAGCAAATGAAATACAGACTGATTTTGGTTAAGCAGTCAGTGAACTAAACTCGGGGATGGGCACACAAAGACTTCCATGTAAAAGAGTGGATCAGACATGACGCACCCTAGACTAAGGAGGGAATTGAAGTCAAAGTCTTTTTTATTTACATTTTAGCCAAGTCACTTATATGCAATGGATGAGTATTGGCCTCTCATTTTTTCCATTTGTTTTTGAGCTAAACTGAAAAAACCTTCTGTGCTAATTTACAGTTCTAAAATGCTCACAGCCTAAATCAACTCAGCATCCTGGAAAAGTGTTAATTTCTCTCTGAATCATGATTGTGCTTGTACAGGTGCTGATATACAGAAGAAAATAAGGAAATTATAATCTGCTCATGTCCAATCACAAACAGGTATTGTTGTGCAGCATCTCATCTAGTAAGGTTAGGGTTACTTCTGCCCCCCAGGAATTAGTGTGGGGCACTTCTGCCATGAACAACGAACCAGGGAACTTCTAGCCTATGGTGTCACAAAGTGAAGCCTACACAAAAGCACTGCTCAGAATAAACGAGACCTGGACTATATCTGGCCAACTCTATCTGATGCTGGAATAACAAAGCAGAACAGGTAACAATTAATGGAAGATTTGCTGAAAAGGTCTGGACTATATCTGCCCCATTATAATTGCTTGCACTCAGGAAGGAAACAATGAAGCCCAGAGGTACTCTTAACTTTACATCCTTGCAACATACTTGAGGCAGGAGGCCAGAAGGGGATAGCAACCCATGTAATAGCCTTCAATTGACTTTAGATATGGAGAAGGTCAAAGAGATTGGTCTGGGGTTGCTTTGGACTAGTGAGGCCACTGACTTTTTATAAAGACAATCGAAGTTAAAAAGCAATAAATGGATAAACAGTGGGAACACATCCACAGGTGTCCAATAGCTTGTAGAAGTCTGTTTGTGTTGTAGAACATAAATCTTTAACTAGAAATGACTATCCACACAATATACCCATAAATGTTAGATTTTATGTCACTGAGTTGTACGGCCTGGTCTCTCAGCTACACCATCCTAAATTCACCAAGACAATCAGGCCACACTTGCATGACCTGTCTCATCACATTCTGAGAGCACCTATCACTAGAGTGTCATTTGTTTCTGACAAAACGAAATTTTATTTTCCAAAGTATTTTCTCAGAATGAGAATGAACACATCGATATTCGCTTGTCAGGTAAGGATTGGTAATGCTCTGTGAATACAGAAGAATCTGTGTACAACACGTGTGCATACACATGCGTTCAGAAGAGTGGATTTTTTTGCTAATAATTTTATGCACGCATTTTATGCCTTGCAAATTTAACACTATTTTATCTTTTTCTCCCCCCACCCCAAATACTGTTGCACATATAGCAACATTTACTTGTAGTATTTCAAATTTTATTAAACTTAAAATTCAGTTATTTGAAAAAATATTATATTTAAAAAATTATGAAACGTCTTAAGGCTGATAGAGAGGTTTCATTTAGGGCCAGTCACTAGCATTAACAATTTAGCAGAACACCTTCCTAGAAGGTGAGAATGACCTTTCTTGATGAACAACTTCCCGTGGTTACTCCTCTCTCAATGGGATAAGGAATGCTTTACGTGATGCAGCTGTTGAACATCATAGAATAGTAAATGACTCTAACCACTCTACTTGCCACAGAGTCCTAGGATTTTTTAGTATATTTTTTTTTATTTTCATTTAAAAAATATATATTATATGAACTGACTGTACTTGGAAATTCTCCTGTTAACAACCTTAGAAAATGGAAGCTTCTGCCACAGAATACCTGGTAGTAATACAAGCATATTCACTATAACTGTGTGCCTAAGCCAAATCAAGGAAGGAGAAAGGGTTGTTTAAATTCTGTCCCTGTTCACTTCTTGGCTGCTTTTTTAATGCTGTTAACAATTTGCAAACTGTGATAAGTCTGGATAGAAAATGTGCTAGCACTGCAAGTAATTTTTACACAGCCAGCCCTTGTAAAGAGAGGGCTTTTAATTGCTGTTAGTGGGCCAGGCTGGAATTATTATGATTGAGACAAAATTTCCTTTAAATATCAACAAGTTTTTGAATAATTTTTTATCTGAAACAAAGACCACCAAATCCATCCTTAAAGAAACAGTTGGAAGTAGTACAGGCGTAAGATATAAATAAATAAAGAACAATTCGAACAGATTCAAAATGCCAAATAACATACTTATGATTCAGTTCTTTCATTTTGCCCTTTCCTTTTTCCTGTGCATCTAGTCTCACCTGTGCTTCTGCTATTCAGCCACCACTTCACTTGATACACATTTGAATACCATTGCTAATGAACCCTTTAAAAATTCCCTACAGCACTAACTTTCTGCACAAGGCCAGAAACACAGTGCTTGAACAGTGCTGTGACTATCTACTGCCTTAAACAAGGCACAGGAATTAGGAGGAATAAAGCTCTGAGGGACGCTGATCTCAGATTGGCCGTGATTCACTCTGATAGGATCCGGTACTTTTCAAAATAAAGTTATAATCACTTCTTTTAAGAACAGTGGTGATGACACAAGCCCAAAATAAAGGAGCTCTATATAAAGGTCAGAGAATCCTCTCAGAAATGTGTAGACATGGACTAAATTCTCTCCTCAGACTTAGGAGGGATAAAAGCTGTTTAGAACATTAAAATTCCATATGGAATTTACTTAAATAGAGCTCAGTTTTTCATTTTTATCAGTACCTACAAAGAAAATTACTTTTGTAATAGTTTCCTGTCTAAATGTTTATATATTTCCTCATCATAGCATTATTTATTTTCATTTTATCCTTTTCCTGCCTCTATTTTATCATGTTCCTTTAGGTGGAAAGAAATTATTTCCAAAATCTTGAAATGGCACATGCCTCACTTTAAGAAGTGTAGCTCTAATACTAGATTACTGAAAGTGGGAATTTAAAAGGAAACGAAATTAAACTCATGAGATTCAGTAACTTGCAATGGGATTTTTAATTTGTCCCTTTGGTACCTTTAAGAATCCTTCCTCTCGTTCTAATTTAAACACTTGTATTAAAGTGGTAGATTTTAGAAGCAGTAACAAGAGTTTCCACTGACTTCAGTGGGAACTCATTAGCTCAGAAAGTAAGGCCATTTTTATCAAAAAGTGTTGGAATTTCAGTACTCAAATCTAAAGAGTTTGATTGAAATGTTTAGAGTCAACCTGTGAATTCAGAAAAAAACCCACAACTATGGATAAACAAAAAAATGTAAAAGTAAATCTTGGAAGGTTTCCCCGGTGTGGTGTATAATGAGCTCCTTGTGAAAATACAAAGTAGCAGAAAAGGGCTTGGCACATGCCTCTTACAGGGCAAAACATGAAAGAAAAACTACCTTGGAGCTATCCTGCAAAGGCTATTCCAGCCTTATGCCTAGAAGTTGATACTGTTGATAGGAAATGAGTAACAGGGAAGGAGTAGAAGTGAGAATGTCCCATGTAGCAATTTTATCCGGTTTTCCTCAGGAACTGAGACTGATGTGAGCATGTTATCTCTGTGTATTTGTGCATATTCAAATATTTTTCAAGTAATTTACCAAGTTCAACTACATTTTTATGGCAAATTCTCAAGCTTCTAAGATTCATGACAACATGCAGTCTGATAAAGGACAGTGACCGCATCACTGTTCCCATTTAGGTAAAGTATGCCTCATGCAAGGAAGGAGGGAGAACTCATAAATATCCTCACACTGGAATAATTTAAAGCCAAAATCTTATCTTATTATATACACTAGACAGTGACAGTGACTGAAAAGTGGAATCTTCTGTGAATTTCAAATGAAGGTTTTATGCCCATATATAACTCATTGGAAAAATCAGGCAGTTGAATCCATTAGAGAGAAGGTTTCAGTTAATAAAGGTGGCCATAGACATCTCAGCATACCTGAGAAACATTAGATTGTTTAGGGAACAAGATCTTAAAGCTAACACATGGAGACACTGACAGTAGCACAGTCAAAACATACTGATACTGACTCTGCTAGAGAAGGTCGTGCAAATATATGCCAAGATGCACAGCAGTTGCAAAGAGCTGCCAAGGAGAGCGGGGCAAAAATTGTTGCCTTTACTGCTTGTCAATTAGTAATAGAACTCTAATGATATGAGGTTCTCACTAAACAAGCTGGTGAAAAAGAATTATCCGCCTAAATTATATTATCTGCCTTTTCTAGGCAGCTGAGGCTTTCTAAGTTCACAAAGTGTAAAATGGTCAAATGAACTATGTTGGGAGGTAGATGAAAGTAGTGGGCTTCAGGACCCAGAGGATTTCTCCAGTCCCAGCACCATGCATGTGAGGATGTTCCCATGCCATGTCCCCAGTCTGGCCAGTAGCCAGGGACACAGGCAGGCACCCTCAGTACTAATATGGCCAGCCACACAGACCAAGACAGGCAGAGAGCCTTTACCAACACCCACATAAACACAAACTGCTCACATAAGCGTGAGCATCACAGATGACCTGATTGCTTTCTTCCTCTCTGGCTAATGAGGAGTGGGGTTCTCTAGGGTTCACACAGACACACACACACAGGCACTCTGTAGCTGGTTTCAGACAATTGAAATATCCAGGCTTCCCAGACCCCCAGGCCCCTTGTGGTGGTTTAACCCCAGCCAGTAACTAAGCCCCACACAGCCGGTCATTCACTCCCATGCAGTGGGAGCAAATTGGAAGGGCAAAAATGAGGAAAATCATGGATTGAGATAAAAACAGTTTAATAGGTAAAGCAAAAGCTGTGCATGCAAGCAAAGCAAAACAAGGAATTCGTTCATTATTTCCCATCGGCAGGCAGGTGTTCAGCCATCTCCAGGAAAGCAGGGCTTCATCACATATAATGGTTACTTGGGAAGACAAGCGCCATCACTCCGAACATCCCCCCTTCCTCCTTCGCCGAGCTTTTACTGCTGAGCATGATGTCGTATGGTGTGGGATATCCTTTTGGTCAGTTGGGGTCAGCTGTCCCAGCTTTGTCCCCTCCCAACTTCTTGTTCACCCACAGTCTACTCACTGGTGGGGTGGTATGAGAAACAGAGGCGGCCTTGGTGCTGTGTAACCCCTGCTCAGCAGTAACGAAAATATCCCTGTGTTATCAACGCTGTTTTCAGCACAAATCCAAAACACAGCCCAATACTAGGTACTATGAAGAAAATTAATTCTATTCCAGCCAAAACCAACACACCCCTTGAGTTCATGCTTTCTCAGTGCAGTTGGCACTCTAACCCCTTACCCTACTCACCTGCTAGTCTGGCTTCACATTTGTGCTTACGCACAGGCTCCCAGTAGAGAGTGCACTCACACAGGTGACACTTAGATACAGGATTTATTCAGAGTGTAGGACAGACTGCAGTGACCAAGCACAAGCCTCAGTCAGAAGCATACTGTTGCATACATGCAACTCAGTCTCTTTTACCCTCTTCTCCCTCCATTTTCCAACATTTCTTTATCCCCAATCCACCTTGTTTTCACCCTCTTACTGCCTTTGTTTTTTCCCTCTAAACATAAGTCTTGCACATTCCCACAGTCCTTTTATCCAGGTCTTTGAGTTTAACTTGTTTCGCGTGAATTAATCAGGCAACCGAATGAACTGGAGCCACCATAGGCATACCTCATATGCTCCTAGTCTCATGGCCCAAATCAGCCTAACAACCTGCCCTGTATGTTACTCACCAAGGAGAAAACTAGTCCAAAAATAGAACTTCTGCTGTAGATTCCACATCAGCCATGAGTGGATGCCTACAAAAAGCTGACATAAAGATGTTATTCCTTATTCCCCTTCAGAAGACAGCATTAAAATGCAGCTAAGAATGCACTTAACTTTTTCCTAATTTCACTTTACATTTAAGCAATTGCTGCATTTCTTTCAAGGATAATATGGGATTGCTTTCCTACCCATTTACAATTTGAGCAATGGCAAGCAGGAGGCAAGATGGCCCAATTAGAAGAATTTTGAATAAAATTGTGGTCCAGACAATGACAAAATTTGTGCAAACAATCTAGAGCATTCATTTACTAATAACATATTTTCTTAAGCATAATTTTTCTAAAAGAAATAGGATCAGGACTTCAGTTATAAATTCATATTTTAAAGCACATTTTATGACTGCCTATCACATAATAAAATACACCGATCATAAAAAAAGCTTAATACTTTTATGACCCAGTTCTATTATGAAATAACCAGATTTTTTAATGCATCTGTCTATTTTTTTTTCTATTATGTTAAATAGTGCACAACAATATCTACAGAAATTGAGGGCTGAAATAAGTTCTTAAAGAGGTGAATTATGAATAGTTTATCATCTGGTGTGGTATTGAAAGATATAGCCAGCATATTCCAAAAGCTGAGTGGAAAGTGTGGGACAATTTCTACCTTCTTAGAACTGCGTCCACTAAAGGATCTGTGGACACCAAAGAACTGGGACAGTGCACTCTCAGGCTGGAGGAGGATTGTTTTCTAAGGCGATGTAAACTCATGGAGCACTGCATACAAAGCTGTGCTCCTCCATAGTCGTATCCACAGTGCTGTGCAGGGCAGCATAGACCGAAAAAGCAGTAAATGCACAGCTGCCCACAGTTGCGGGCTCTGAGGACAATGGGGTGAAGTCTCCAGATAGCCCAGTCTCCAGTGGGCTGAGGCTTCCACTGCTACTCTGAATCTCTGTACTCAAGTATAGCCAAGGGTTTGCTGTTTTTTTTCAGTGCACTGCCATAATAATACCAAAATTGCCATTGTGTACATAACCTTTCCCTAAAACCTTGTGGAGCAGATTATGTTACGGCTTTGTAAGCATCCCTAACATTCAGGAAGAGGAGTAATCCTACTAAAAAGTCATGCTTAATTTTGTCATTATATAAACCCAATGTAATACATTTTTAAATTTATTTTAATCAATAAAACATGTCCTCTGTATAAATCAGGAATACTCTGTAGCAAAGCTTTCTGGAAAGCAGCAGTTAGAAAATCTAGCAATATCACTCCTTGCCTTCTTTTAAGAATGGATACATTCAAATGGTAACAGTCTGTAAATAATAAGTTATTCCAGGATGAGACTGTGGAGAAAGTAGCAAGCATTTCCATTTCTTCTGATAAACTAAACAAACACTTGATATGTTTTATTTTTTAAATCAATCACTTTATCTGAAAGACTGCTTAATAACATGGTTATCAATATATTGCAGATTTTGAAAATGAAGATTTAAGAGGAGCGTGGCTTCCCCAAGATCACTCAGAAAGCTAGACCAGGATGAGAAGCCAGCTCTCCTGTGCCCCAGTGTCATAGTCTATCCAATCATTAGTTTGCTACCACCACGTACATCACAAGGAAAACACAAAAATCTCCTTGTGGCAGTCAGGTGTACATTTTTCTAACAAAAAAATTAACATCCTAGTATTGAATTTGATTAAAATGAGACATCTTGGAAAAATGTGCAACTCTTTTCCTGAAGAAAGATAACCTATTTTAGGTACTTGCAGCACCTTTATCCTTAGACCACCTCAATATATTCTTATTTGCAATATGCTCAGAAAGTAAAGAAGTATTAGTCCAGTCTTAGAGATAAAGGACAACGACAAATAGAGATAGAGTGTTTCACCCAAGTTACACACAAAACAGATTAACCTTATTATTCTAGTAACCTGAAGTTATTGTATTTAGAGTTGTAATCTAATTGGAGTAAAAACTTTCTATAATATCATCTCATCCTGTTCAGAACAATTTCAGGTGTCTAAACATTATCTGTTAAGGCAGTACAGCCATTGTCAGCTGGTGATTCGTTGTTCTTTTCATTGGTCTTAAGAGCCAGTAACAAGCTATATATGCTTTGTATACATGTTTGCATCATGTATTTTTCTGAAGTTGCAGGTATACGGTATGAAAAATATTTTGCTTTAGCAGAACAGAAATAAATTTTATTAATTATTTTTAAAATCTGATACAGTGAAAGATAAATTTCTCGTGAAAAGTACCAAAAAGCCATCTGTGGGAGGGAAGAGTTGCTAACTAGCCCATTAGATGTAGGAGATAATTCCTAATGAAAGAGTTTTATTTATGTATCTCTGAATTTAGCTAAGAGTGTGGATATCTCTCCATGTGCTGAAAAGATACAGTAAGTAACCATGAATATTTCAACAGCTTGATCCCCTAGTAAGATCTTAGGCATGACATGAAATAAAACATGTTAAATACTGCACATGCTGGTCTAAAATGACCAATCTGTAGCTTTTTTCCTTGATAAAAAACATATTGTATTTGCACTCTTCTGATATTGTAGGGTTTTTTTTTTTCCCTTCAATGGCAGAGTCTAGTTTTATTAAAATGGATTACTATAAATTACCTTATGAAACTGATTGTTTCATAAACATAATATTTTCACAATTGTATTTTATCTTGCCACCTTTGCTGTCTTATTTACCTACTTCAGGCTCTCAGTTAATAAAAAAATTATTAATGTTTGGATTAAATCAGCTTGACATCCTCAGTCCATGTATCACTTGGCAGGTAAACTTCCAGTGGGCTTAATGGGTCAGGAAGGATAGCTTTTCCTAATCTGGAAACTATTGCAACATCTGCTCCAAAATTTCAAAAAGAACTTTATATAATGGCGGATCTGATTCAGGTTAACACAGGCAGTGATGAATAATGTCTGCCTCTGAGATGAGGGACTGACTGTAATGCAGATATAAAATTGTTATGCATATCTGCAATGGCAAGGCTTCATCAGCCCTCAGGTCTGTTCCCTCAGTACCTTCTTCTAACCATGCCACAAGAAACACCTAAATATGGGGTGAGAGGATTTCAGCTATAGGACAGTAAAATCAGGATCTGTTTCTGAGAAGTGATTGACCCTTATCACGTCTGGAATCTTGTTACTACAGTAAGTATTTCATTAACAGTCTGAAATACAAATTGCCTATTGATGTTAACTTAATTGAAACGTTACACACGAAATAATAACAATATCTTAGAAAGTTTCACTGAGATATTAGAATAAGGTATAATATTTATAAATAAATCACTAAAAGTATATCATTTCTGGAGGCAATAGTCCTTCCACTCTATGAAGAAATTTCAATCTAGAGTCATATACTAAATAATGAATTATTTAGCCTTACTCTGACTTGAAAGAATCCATCTACTCTGATGTTGTTTTCACACCCATTTATGTCTATCATACCATCTTTCCAATGTATCTATAATAAGAACTATTTTTCACCAGAAATAGTTTTTCACAGAAATATGATCTATTTTTGCATTTGAAGCAGAAAAATCATATACAAATAATTGTCAGTGCTCAGTTCTGCATTCTTTCTAGTAATCATATGTCTCTCGAGTCATTGAAATACTTGTCAACTGTGCTACTAAATTGGGTCACATAATGTTAAAAACATCAAAGCTGGTTTTCATATCCCCCAAAACTAATTCCTAAGAAATTCATATTATGTTTCTGTATAATTATAGCTTTAAAATATACACAAAATTCTGTCATCTTTTCCTCTGGGGTGCCTTCAGGGCTTTACAATGATCTCTGGATCTCAAGGCTGCTGTAATTTATATGAAGAAGAAAAGATGCAACAGATTTCCTAGAAAATTAATATAAAATCCCTTTCTTCTTTCACTGCTTCAGAGCAACTTATGAATTCAGAATTTAAAAGGACTATTGTTAACATATTAAAGTAATCTGACTCATAGGAATGATAAAGATATATATTTCAGCATTTCTTCTACAGATATAATTTAATTTCCCGACTTGCATGATTTTTCATAACTTCTTATGTTGTCAGTTTGTTTAAATATTATATAACTGATGTCAAAATGCTAAATACCCACTTCAACTACAGTTGCATTACTGTCTCACAAAATTTAACCTTTTTTGCTTATATTTTTTTTTCCAATTAAACAAAACATGCTTCCCAATGTATTTTTTTTTTTCTTTGAAAGATAGCAGGGCATTTAAATTTTTTTTTTTTCCCCCAGGAAAGTATAGCAATACAGTAATTAAGGGACATGTCTGGGTTATACTATTAGTTCTATAAATAGATTTAGACAGATTTTCACTCTCACTCAGGAAGTTAATTCACAAATGGCCTGATCTAATTCTCATTCAAATCTACAGCAGCCTTTAGCAGGCTTTGAGACTAGTCTATTTAATCTTTCTGCATCTCAGTTATACCCCTGTAAATGGAGGATGTCTCCTTTACTCACAGAAATGATGTGAGGATGAATGTTTAATAATTTATAGAGTCAGACAGTGCTCAGAGGTAGGTCATAAAAGCAACCAGACAGCTTCATTCTGTATCTATTACTGAAAATACTGCATGAGGTCCAGCTTGCCTAGGTTTTGTACCCTGGCTGGGGAAAAAGGAATGTCTCTCAGTCAACCCTGAAAGACTATCACTTTTCTTTGACAGGGCAGGAAACTCAGATGCATTACAGGGACTGCTTTAAACCAGTGACTAAAGGGAAATTAAATATGTTAGGTGAAATGGATCTCACAGTTTATGTCTACCCATCCTTTCCAATTATCTGTATATATTTGAGACTTGAGCCAGACTCCTAAATATGCCCTCAGTTCAGCTAGATTTGTCGCACTATGTCCACATATAGTCATTGGATGTGAAGCAGAAAAGGCTTTGTCTATAGTGATAAGAACCACCAGGGACTACTCTCTGGCCCTGATAGCAAACTGTGCAGCAGGAATTTCATTGAGATATCTAATATCTATCTCTCTGCAAATATAGGATGTTTTCAGTCATGCTACTTATTTGGGGTGGTTCCTGGTTTTTGATACCCTTAACTGTGGCTGGGTATTATCTGGATAAGCATTAGCAGGCACAGGCCAAAACCACACGAGACACCATGCCAACAGTTAAATGGTATCCTGGACTGAGGGGCAATGCTCAAGGATGTGCCTTGACCCTACGCAATCTACTGGCGTAGCTGCACTCAGACTGCCCACAAAGCAACAGACTGAGCAATATCTGGCTTCAACCCAGGTATTGTTAGAACTGCTAAGACATGGGATGAAATTGATGCACAGATTACAATTCTTCTCACAAAACTTTAGTTTCTAGCTATTAATGTGTTCATGTTGCAGTACAGATTCAGTACATTTAAGTGGTGACCTCTTAGACTTATTAAAGCTGCTAAAACCACTCTGAACTGGGCTTTTTATTGAATCATAGAAAACAAAGCACACTGTCTCATCCAGTGGTATGAAAGTAGATTTTGATAAAAATAGTACAATCAAAAATTCAATGTTTAGCTAAGCAATCTACATAAACAGTTAAAACTTGTGTTCAAAAAATATAATTTTATTTATATTCAATTAACAGTTAACAGAGTAGTTCAATGTAGAACTTTTAATCATAAAATAATAAGGTAAATTGATAAAAACTTTGTACTTTGATATGAGATGCAATTCTATACTAAATTAAAGACTGTTTTCATGAAATCAAGGTATTCCACAGTGCTTATGGTCTGGTTAGCATTTAAACCAACTATATATCTATAGCTCTGTATCTTCCTATATTTGTGTCTGGTTTATTTCATTACTAACTTTAACAAAGTTGCTTCTTTTTCAGGTACACTTGTGAATCTAGTAGCCAGAGGGAGAAATCTACAACTACCACAACGCATCACCAAAAATGCTAGAACTTGATAAAGAACATGTTTTAGCTTTTTTGTTCAAATAAAACAAGGATAAGTTGATCAACAGTGTACTTAAGTGACAAATAAGGTGTCTGAACATAGGTACTAAGATTACAGAAATTATTTAATCATCATATGATTCAATGACTGAGATTGTCTTAATTACTAGATGTTACTTCCAGAAAAGAACTACACTTACAGGAGAAAAAGGAAAAAGATAAAAGGAAAAACGAAAGGCAAGGAAAGGCGAGGCGAGGTGAGGCAAGGCAAGGCAAAGCTATTCAGATGATAAATTCAAGCTTTGAATAAAACACAGAATCACAGAATGGTAGGGGTTGGAAGGGACCTTTGGAGATCATCTAGTCCAACCCCCCTGCCAAAGCAGGGTCACCTAGAGCAGGTTGCACAGGAATGCATCCGAGCGGGTTTTGAATATCTCCAGAGAAGAAGACTCCACAATATCCCTGGGCAGCCTATTCCAGTGCTCTGCCACCCTCAAAGTAAAAAAAAAGTTCTTCATGTTGAGAAGGAACTTTCTGTGTTCCAGTTTGTGCCCATTTCCTCCTGTCCTGTCACTGGGCAGCACTGAAAAGAGTCTGGCCCCATCCTCTGATACCTGCCCTTTAGATATTTATAAGCATTGATGAGATCCCCTCTCAGTCTTCTCTTCTCCAGGCTAAAGAAACCCAGGTCTCTCAGACTTTCCTTATAAAAGAGCTGGTCCAGTCTCTTGATCATCTTCATAGCCCTCCACTGGACTCTCTCCAGTAGTTCCTTGTCTTTCTTGAACTGGAGGGCCCAGAACTAGACACAGTACTCCAGACATGGCCTCACCAGGGCAGAGTAGAGCAAGAGGATGACCTCCCTTGACCTGCTGTTCACGGTCATTGTAATGCACCCCAGGAGACTATTGGCCTTCTTGGCCACAAGGGCACATTGCTCGCTCATGGTCATCCCGTTGTCCACCAGGACTCCTAGGTCCCTCTCTGCAGAGCTGCTTTCCAGCAGGCCAGTCCCTAAGCTGTACTGGTGCATGGAGTTATTCCTCCCTAGGTGCAGGACCCTACACTTGCCCTTGTTGAACTTCATTAGGTTCCTCTCTGCTCAACTCTCCAGCCTGTCCAGGTCTTGCTGAAAGGCAGCACAGCCTTCTGGTGTGTCAGTCACTCCTCCCAGTTTTGTGTCATCAGCAAACTTGCTGAGGGTACACTGTCCCCTCATTCAGGTCATTGGTGAATATGTTGAACAAGACTGGACCTAGTACTGACCTCTGGGGAACACCACTAGTTACAGGCCTCCAACTAGATTCTGCACCACTGATCACAGCCATCTGAGCTCTGCCATTCAGCTGGTTCTCAATTCACCTCACTGTCCACTCATCTAACCCACACTTCCTAAGTTTACCTATGTGGATGTTATGTGAGACTGTGTTAAAAGACTTGCTAAAGTCGAGGTAGACGAAGTCCCCTGCTCTCCCCTCATCTACCCAGCCAGTCATGCCATCATAGAAGGCTATCAGATTGGTCAAATGTGATTTCCCCTTGGTGAATCCATGTTGATCACTTCCATTAAGCTTCTTAATGTACCTTAGGTTTTTTGGTTAAAAATATTTCAACATTAATATGATTAAACATAAGTTGGCAAATTATTGGATTGCAATCATATCTTCTATCTAGAAGAGCTTTTCTTTGTACATTTATGTGCGCATCAGAACATACCATTTCTCAAATAATAAAATGCAATATTAGGTACATTTTTACAGCTTGAAGTGCCAGAGTGAAAAAGTGTGTTAGAAATATTAATTACTTGCTTTATTGCTCTAATAGTCCAGTATATATATTTATTGACATATTTCATTGACATATTGCCTTATTTCATGAGGTCTTGAGTACCTGGAGCCTATACTGACACCTGAAAATTAAAACTGTTCCCACCATAAAGAAAGAAGAGTTATTTCTTTTAAAAATAGCCAGCATCCGATTAATATTATGTGGTTTCTTTTAAATCAGCAGCATAGGTATCATTAGGGCTTCTTAGGGGATGAGTCAGATCCTGATAATTGCAAAGTTAATTTAACTGAGAAATGAAGGTATTTGTATATCCCGGCATATGTCCCATGTCCTCTAGCAGTCTATGGGCAATAACCTCAAATGGTATAAATCTGCGTAAGTCTATTTTGTTGTGGATTTACACCATGAAAGATCCTAGTCCCGCGTTAAACCCTGCTATTCTTCATAGTGTCATTTACATAGATTAGTGAATTATAGGAACAGAGCTATCACAGAAATTTCTATCCCTTTGTTGCAATCTTAGTTTTTATTATAAATGACCAACTCTTTCTCAAACAGAAGGGAAAAAGCAAACAATTCAATAACATATCTTTCACCAAACCCAAACTCATATAAACCTGTTTCTGAAAGCCTTAGGGATTACAGAATTCTTATATCTAGAGCCACAAATCTCATCCATGAAGGGAGCCATTCCTAAGAAAAGACTGCATAGAACATCTGCCTTCCTCACAGACATTTGTAGAATGAGCAAGAAACTCTTCTAACAGCCCAAGGATACATCTTGCAGTGAGACTTGCACCAAAATACTCTGGTGTCAGTAATTCCTTTTTTAACTTCCAGTAAGAGACCTGACATGTCTTATGCTCCATTTTGGACTTTTTTTTCCCTTTGCAAGTGGAGCTGATTTGTAATGTTTCCCTTTAGAAGCCAAGTGTATCAGTTTTAATACAGCTTTGTACAGGACATTTTTCTTAGGTCCAAGATAGCATTATGTAGCAAAAAGTAACTGGTAACTCAAAGGCAAGGACATTCTGCTGTGATCGCAGGCAGACAAGTTTAAGCCTCTTTTCACCTAATTATTGCAATTTTTTGTATAAACTTCTTCAGGAATCTTCCATTCAATTTGTTTTGCTTTGTTTTGAAATTATTTCCATGAGAGAAAAAGCTCTTTTTTAGCTAATTTATAAGAGCATGAAGGAGTCATATAGTTGCAGTAAACTCAAATAACCAGGAGTGCTAAATATGGTATGGTTTCTGGGAGCACCATGTCAAGTCAAATCTTAGATAACCACATGCCTTTCATGACCAAGGTTTCCATTACCAGTTATGGGAGTTCTTGATTTATTTAAATTTTCTACTTTACAGGACACAGCAGAAATAATGCAAGGAATCCAAGCATAACTAAACTATTTAATAATAACTAAACTATTCTGGCTAGAGAACTGCTTTGTTCACCCTAGATTAGAGCCTGGATGTGACAAATATACATCAAACGTGGACAGTTAGATGGCTAAGAGGATGGTGCACAAAAAAAGACAAACCAACAAGATAGTACAGATACATCTCTGGAGGACCCTTTCTTTCTCCTTACTAACCAAAGAGGCAGAATAACATCAGCCCACATCAAGCATATAGTACTTCTCTCTGCTTGGTAATTTTGGTATCCATTACCAGTCAAAAACATGCTGTGGAGTTTGTGTTTAGAAACTGGTTTATGTTTTGTCTTAGCTAGGACCTGCTCTGTACCACTTTTATCTAATAAAATCAGACAGCAGATTAGTAAACTGTTTAAATGCAGGTTTCCATGGATTATTTTGTGTCTGATATACTTGTAGTGAACTACAATTAATAAGAAACCTCGTATTAAGTTCCAATTTAAGTATTCTTTCTTACATTGTAAAAAAATTTAAACATCTAAACAAATAAAAAATGTATTATATCATATCATTCTCAGTTTGATCCAACCTTAATTTGCAAACTCATGAATTTCTATATACACTTTTGTAATCTTGTAAATTGCTTATGTTTTTGAAATAACCTGCTTTTTTTCTGCCTCACATTTCTGTACTTTTAACAGTACTTTGCCCTTATTCACTGACAATTACTTGCATCATGAGACAAAGGAAGCTCATGGCATCTGAGCATACTGTCCTTGTACAGCTTCCCGCTTGTTGCACAGATTCCACAATATAGATGCATCTCGCTGGCATCATTAGTAGCTGTCTTCATTGATACAGAAATTCTAGGGCATGTGGTAGGGTTAAATTACCCTCAGTTAATAACCACTTTTAGGTTGTTTCTTTTTGTACATACACACACTAACTGGTCCCTTAATGCATCATTTAAGCTCTCTGAACTGGCAATGCTCTGTTAATTTTCTTAATTCAGCCACTTCAAAAAAAATTATAAAAGTGAAAACAGTTTGAAGTCACCAGCAGTTTAGGGACTAGGTGATTTGGTGCAATTTCCACAATCTATGTGAATGTTTTCTCCACTGGTTTAATAGAAACTCTTAGCTTATGCAACAGCTTAGAAAGGTTAACCGCCATTATGCTCACTAAAACCACAAAGCTTTTTTCACAATTTAGGATATTAGTTAGTTCATATTGTTTGAAGCCTGAAATACAGGTGGGTCAGTTCTCTATTGAGCTATCAAACAATTCCATTTCCCCCAAGTTAGACATTAACCTTTTTTCTTTTTTAAACAAGCAATTTACTCACAGTCCCAGTAGCTACATGATGTTTTTTCCTTACCTTTTTTTGCTAAGCTTTAATCACTCTCTATTTTACAGTATTTTATAGGAGTCTGTTTTATCATCAGTGTTATGTTCTTTGCCATTGGCTTAGTAATTGTATTATAAAGAAAAGAAATAATCAATTTTACTGAGTAAATGACATGTAACTTTTAACTAGAAATATATACAACAGCTAACAGTATTTTAGATCTAAGAAATGGTGAAGTAATCATAGTAAAAGAATTTACCGATAATTTAAAGACACATTACCAACTTTTCTTACACCCAGTATATAAATAACTTTTTTTTGCATATTTTTCAACAGTCCCTGATCACAGTTCAGTTTTATAGATTCCAGACAGCGAAACAGGAGGCTTTGCAACATATTTGTGGTCATTTCCCCTGTTTATACATTGTCTGCTTTACAGTACAACATTTGACCGTGTGTAGTGTAAAAAAAAAGATGAATTAATTCTTCTTAACAGGAGGAAGATCCAGGTATTACTTTGAATATATTGTGCATGTCCATACTTGTATTAGCTCAGTACTCACTAGTTAGTAGTCAAAAAAAGCAAGCTAAATGCTTAGAATATTAGAAAAAGAATGGAATAAAAAGCTAAAACCACCCTTATGCCACTATAGTCAATCCAGGGCATACTTACCTTTGAACAATGTGAATACTTTTGGACCCCATCTCAAAAAGAGTAAGGTAGAACTGAAAGAGGCACAGAACCAAATATCATGGCTTCCAAATGTAAAATGCCTAAAAAAATTGGACTTTTCAATCTGGAAAAGAAACAATAAACAGAAGGCATGACACAGGTCTATGAAATGGAGAGTAGCATGGAAAAGAGAAGTCAAAGATTGTTGCTGCCTTTCTCTTCCATGAAACAACTCAGGTGTTCAGTTGTATATTAGAACCTAGACTTTTTTTGCTGATATTGTGTGACAGGAGAACATATACCTTATCTGTCCATAGTAAGAGATGGCACTTAGAGGCCATTAACACCCTTCATTCACTTTCTTATATGTAGTGAATTTACCACTGCAAAACTCTGCAGTTGGCTGTAGTTTCAGGTATACATATAGAGAGAGAGACATTGGACTGCAAAACAACCAATTCTAAATCAGAATGCTTAAGGGTATTTCAGCACAGATTACTTCAGTTTGAAATTCCACATTTCTTTTTCTAACCCTTTGGGTGGCTAAGCTGCTAAAGTATACTCTATAAATAATAGAGCAAAGGTATTTTTTCAGTCTTCTAGGTAAGACTCTTCTCTGCACCCCTGTTTATTACTACTCCATAATATTTAAGCTTTGTACAACTTAAAAAAGAGGTCACTAAACTTCATAATAAAGCTCTACTTGTAAAACAAAGAATGTTCAGAAGCTGTAAATAAATCAAAGTGAAAAAGTGAGGAATAATTAGAAATACGGAAGCTACTTGGACAATTTAACTGGAAAATAGGATATTCTACAGGAAAATGGTAAAGGGGATTGAGATTTTTTTTTATTTATTTATTTTTTTATTTTTCATGCCTCATGTCATCTGTCTAAAGACACAACAGTTTGCTCACTTGGGGTTTTATGGAACTGCTGTTGCAATGATCACAGCCAATACAACAGAATTATGCAGGTAACATTTTGTCTTAAGCGGCATTGTGGATCAGTGAACACACACTTATTTAAAACTTCAAGGAAGGATAGGCATTAGAATCATCAGTCATATGTCAAGAGACAAGAGGTGTAATAAAAGTTCTTTCCATTATAATTAGACAAATTTGTGAAGTAAAATTCCTCTTATGAAATACCTCTGGATATAATTTCTACCATTACCCTTAGCACTAAAAGAAACTTAGAACTTAGAGAAACTTCAACTTAATAATTTTTTAAGCTTTATGTGTACCATTGACATATCCGTGTTTCAGTCATTAAGACAGGAAAATCCAGGGAGAATGTCTTCATCTCAAGTTGTGACACTATTTTTAGTATCACTTTATGAAGCATGGTCTAATAGATATATATGGATCTTTGAAGTACTGTGAACACAACCTTCAGCCTATGTCTGTGCTTGGGTTTCCTCCAAGATGATAGCAAATATACTCCAAACTATGGCAGTGTTACAAAGGTTTGATTCTGACAATCTGTGTGTTCATGAAATCCCCAGTTCTGGCTCTTATATCAGTACTTAAAAAGCAACCAATTAACCAACTGATCAAATAAATTCTAGCCGAAGTTGTATTAAAAAATCTAAAGTATAAAGAGAAAAAAAAATCACAAATGCTTTATTAGAGTGCTACTCGTCTCTTCAGTATATTGCAAATGCAGCAAATTGAAAACCTGTTGCTATAGGAGTTTATTTAATCACTACCGAAACTCTAGATGCCAGGTCTAGATGTGATCCTACAGTAGCGTTCTACTTTGAAATATCCTGCAAAAGATAATGCCATGTGGCAAAAAAGGAACACCCATCCATGGACACTGTTAAGATCAATTTATGAATTGGACCAAGCAAGGGACAAGCTGTGTCAGCAATAGCTTGACATATATGCATGCACACATGCAGGCAGGCACACGCACACTGTAGTGGGGCACCGAGGAAGACATTTTAATGAGTAGTTTTTGATTTCAAGCAGAATATAGGCAGAATACAACTGCCTTGGCTGTAGAGACTTATATGTTAGCATTTGAGTGACTGCTATATAACCCGAGTACATACTGTGATGCCAGCATGCACTGCCTTTAACTATGTCTTGTAACAGCTCCTTCCTATGGAGATGTGTAAGTGAATAATGCCCAAAGTGAACCTCCATGTACCGCATGGAATATTTAGTATTGTAGAGGTGAAAGATTGACAGCTTTGTTCACTTGCAAGAATACTACAAAGATGCGAGAAACAGTGAGGCTGACGAACTCCACCACAGATGGGAACTCTGTGCAGCATGCCATGGTCCGCAAGCAGGGTCTTGTCCAACGCTGCAACAGCCAGGGTTCCCAGCATCAGGAGGGACATAAGATTGCTATCATCTTTTCTATAATTTCTGTCCTTTACAGAATAAAACAGACAACCAGCATTGAGTATTGGTGCTTTTCTACTGAGATCCCAAAAGAACTGGTACCTCCTCATTGCAAAACACACACACACAGACAGAGTGGGAATTAGCTGAGACAGTCTTGGCACCATTGCAGTGGGTTGGCACAGCCCAGCCTGAGGAAACACAGCGGTCACCTCAGACATGCACATTGTCAGGCTCTGGCCAGTAGCTCAGCCCTGATGTGGGCTCTCTGCTTGTATGATGTTTCCACCAGTCTCTATTGTTGGGGCATGCGGGGTTGTGGCACAAGACATCAATCAAGTCAGACCATGGTGATATCACACTGCACCTTTCCCGCAGTCTCAGGTGTTGTTCTCCTGTCACTTATTGGTCAGGAGCCCCAACCATGGCTCATACCATTCAGTTCTTGTTTATGTTGTCCTGTCTGACACAGCTCATGATGTTCCGTCACTCAGCTCTTGGTCAAGGCAAGGTTGTAATGTTCTTGCAATAATCACCTGGAGGCCATTATCTATTAATTATTAAGCCTTCTTTGCAGAGCTTACCAGAAAAATGCTAACTTGCTTTCATCATAATGAAGTCATCATTTTTATAAATGATCATGCACTTGGCAGTAAGAGCAGATCAATGCAAGATCATCTGGTAACTGTCAGTAAGGCTTGACTGCAAGAGCAATTTTCATAAATTGTAGTTGATGAGTGTCTCCAGTTTAAGTTGCTCTGAATGCCTGTTTCCTACTTCTTGAAAACTATTTGGATGAGTAAGGGAAATTTAACACTAGAAGTAGACAAGAAGATGATCAGGTGGGCAACAGATTTATTCTACTGCTACAGATTTATTGATATATATTTTAAAGAAATTGTAATAGACAACAGATTGACAAATTTGTTGCTTTTGTGTAAGATCACTTAAATACTATTTCAGACAACCAGAAATGAAAATGGAAGTTAAATAATTCACCTATTTTCAAGAACATCTTAAATATATTTTGCAAAATTGATCTTCCCAAATCAAAAGGAAAAAAAAAGTACTATCGTTTTCAATGTTTTTGTATACAAACTAAAAATATCTGCAGCTGAAAAACTGACAACTGAAAAAAGATGTAAGCACCATTATAAAGTCACCAATTTTATTTATATATTTTTAAAGACTACACAGAGTTATCCTGATTGGTTGCATGAGACCTTCATGATTATTGCATGAAGCATTCCTGATACTATGATTCCATTACAGCCATGTCTCATTGATAATGTCCAAGCAAACATTTTCACTTGAATATTTTTTCCTCTGATTGTATTTCCCTGTTCGTATAGGTGCAGTTATTTGGGTATATAGTTCTTATTTTTCTTGATTAAATACAAAATATTTTGGAGCTTCTAATTTTTAGCTGGGTTTCTATGGAAACAGGTTGTGTGATCATGAAGTCTCTGTTTCTATCATTTTCATTTCTGTCTCTTTTCTAACAACCTTAAATCATTGGCCAGTTTCTGCTAAACTTAGCAGATGAATAATAAGGTATCTGCCCAATATAATATCTGATAAAAAGGGTATGGAAATTCTTCACAGAGCTGTCCTAAAAACAATTGTTTTGTCTCCAGCAGCTGAAAGAGAGGGTTCTTTAGGCTCACAAAGTAATCAAACGGCAGCAGATGTCTTGACAATAAACATGCTTTTTCCTAGCTTGCAAGTCCTAGCAAAGTAAAAAAAGCTAGCAGTATAAAACAATGAAAAAGGTGATGTCAGGTTACTGCAGATATTGATGTGGGGGAAAAAAAAAAGAAGAGGAAACAGCTGAGATTATTATGGTTAAAA
Source organism: Pluvialis apricaria (assembly GCA_017639485.1). Lineage (NCBI taxonomy): Eukaryota > Metazoa > Chordata > Aves > Charadriiformes > Charadriidae > Pluvialis > Pluvialis apricaria. The sequence continues at coordinate 105,801,369 of CM030009.1, forward strand.
CACTAGCCCTATAATACAGGCTTCACTTAGTTCTACTGTTCCTAAAACTACCTAGAATTCTAGATTTTTGCTTTTAGGTTAGATATAGAAATGTGGGAGAAGGAATAGTGGATTTAGACTAACTTGTATGAGGTAGAATTGAACACAGTAAAAGAAACATTTCATTTAAAAGCCCTGTTAGTAAGCCTTGTTTGAAAGTTCTTTACCTCACAGTGTCTGTGACAAGAATCAAGAACATGTACCTACTACTAGGTTGCGAAGAACTTAACTTCCTTGTGAATTAACTGGTATTAAATCATCCACAGGAGAATTGCCTTATAATCATATGAATGCAATAGAAATTTTAAGTATCAGAAAATAAATATAATGAGCAATTAAATATGGGTATGTTCAAGCAAAGAACATCCCACAGTTCACCCAAGACAAGCATGTATTATGAAAATCAAAAGTTGTGCAGTTCAGGCACAGTGTTCCATTTCACTTTTCCAGTTATGGCTAATCCTGCCTCCGTATATTTCTGTGATACTAAACATTATAATACTGAAATATTTGTTCATAAAATATGATACTAAAATCTGTTTTCAACTCTAAACTGTTTGATAAATACTAATTAAAACAATTTCCAAAACTCAGGAAAATTAATAGAAGTATTTTCAATATCAAGCCAAAAGTGTTTAATTCTTTGTAAATAATGAGTGAAACTGAGTGGCAGCATGAACATGATAGATAAAACCAGAATTTGGTGACTGAGATTTAATGTTATAACATTATACTAGTCTTTCAATGAAAATGAAAAACAAAAACCAAAAACATGCAACAAAAGAAACCACCACCAAAATCATGCAGTCCACCTGTTGCCACATCTATGCCTAAAATCTTCTGTCAAAATTCTTAAGTTTCTCAAAGACCTACAAGTCACAAAGGGAAACAAATACCTGAAAGTCCGGTGCAAATCAATGGCTATGAGCAGAAATACCTATATTGATTCTCCCAGCAAGGAGAGATGGGACAATCTCACCTGTCAGACATTGGCATCAGAGAGGCTCCTTGGCATACGATCTGCCCTGCCAGCACTCCCACAGCATTTCTTGCACTACCTGATAACAGACAGTAATTGGGACTATCGTAACAAGAGGTGGGGAGGACTAAAGGACATATGAGGTAGAATGACATTAAGCAGCAATGGGTAGGAAAATTGCTTCGATACCTGAAGGCATAAAGGCATACCTTTTTTTCCCCTTATGTAACTGTAGAATTAGAGCTAAATAAGCAAGTTAGACAAACTTCAGGGATTTGTTTGTTTGTTTGGGTTTTGGTTTTTTTTAAGAAGTAGATTAGAACTCTGAGAAAGGACAATCTCCACAGCCCATACAATTGCCAACCATGTCACTTCTTACTTCAGTCTTACAAATACACCTGGCCTGGCTTAGATGGCTGGTAGAAGTGTGGGGAGGGAAGAAAGCTGTGACTGTGCCCCGTGTATCCCCTTCCTTGCTTGGATCCTTTGTCTCTAGCAGCAGGAAGGAGGGCTGCAGGAGGGAAGCTTCCTGAGCATGTGGGCAGCAGGGTCACGGCTACCTATTCACGAGGAAAAGTAACTTCTTTCAATACCCAGCTTGTCTGGGACAGCAGTGATGAAGAAATGCTGCTCTAACTTTGGGTAAAGGGGTAAATGGCCCATCTGTTAGTCTGTGTGTATTTCTTTCTCGCTCCATGTCATGCAATTAGCACCTCTGTCTGTTTGTTGTCCAAAACAGGTCCTTATTTTGTCTATGCTAGAAGCCAACCCCAGATGCCAGTTTGGTTGGGTACCCTATTACAATTTTGTATTGAAATTGTTCCACAGGGGTTTAAAGACTGGATAGATCAAAAATAATTCTTTTCTGTCAAATAAATAAAAGAGAGTGTACTGGAAAGAGTGAGAAGATCATGTTGTAGTCTACTCACTTATTAAGCTATTTTGAAACTTGGAAACATTAAATCTCAGTCACCAAATTCTGGTTTTATCTATCATGTTCGTGCTGCCACAAAAAAAAAAAAAAATCTTATGACAACATATGTCTTGTCATTTGCCTGGAATGTACAGAGCTGAAGATATCTCACTGGGGACATTATTGTGCTTTTTCTTATTTGAAACATTTAGAAATTGGGGGATCTAGTTTTAGTTCAGGACCTAAGTTGTCAGGCTTAAAAATGGTCAAAAACTACAGTTCAGAAAGCCATCTGTAGCTGAAAAGCAGAGAGGCTGTTTGCTTTTCATGTGAAATTCATTATCTGAGAAGCTATTTTTTTGAACTAGATAAGCCTTTGGACTTGTCTGAGAGACCAGCATCTTATAAAAAAGTTTAGACTAACATCAAATGCACAATTTCTAGCATTACTATTTCTTTGTCATGCATGTAAATTCATGTAAAATATAACTTAAAATGTAAAAAAAGTCAATAAATAAGATGATGTCCTAACCAAACTGCATGAAACAGTACCACATAGAAAGGTAGTGACAGTTTTAATGATGAAGTTGCTGCTATTGTTTCATAATGAGGGAAATATAATATTTTGGGGAGCCAGCAAATGTATCCTTGAACACAAGGAATGTATATGGAGAAACCTTTTTTATTATTTTGGTGTGCTTTTGTAGCAATGGGAATAAAAGTTTTAAAAAACTGGCCCCTGTTCAGCTATTGAATAATTCAGACTCTGAAATTCTGAACTTACGTACCTGCACTTGATTGCATTAATTAAAAACAAAAGCATGTTTGAAGTTATTTGTGGACTACTCTTTACTGATAGACATTCTAAGACTGAACTAATATTTGCGCTAAATTTTAAATACCAATGCTGATCTACAAATTTGATTAGAAAGCAGGAGAAACTGAATGTCTTGTAGATGCTTTCCTCCACTGCTTTGAAAAGGCCTCAATTTGACAACCCAGTAGAAATAGGTTCTGTGATCAAAAAAAGTACTAAGCAAAGTTTATTATCTGTTCCAATAAGATGAAGTTTAATTTTTGTAATATTGCATTAGGTTTGCATGGCAAGATTTTGGAGGGGCGGGGGGGGGGGGGGGAGGCGGGAGGAGGGAAGGGCTGCGGGGGTGGCTTCTGTGAAAAAATGCCAGAAGCTTCTCCTATGTCCGATAGCGCCGATGCCAGCCGGCTCCAAGACAGGCCCACCGCTGGCCAAGGCTGAGCCCATCAGTGACCGTGGTAGCACCTCTGCGATAACATATTTAAGAAGGGGAAAAAAATGCTGCACAATAGCAGTGGGAGAGAGGAGTGAGAATATGTGAGAGAAACAATTCTGCAGACACCAAGGCCAGTGAAGAAGGATGGGGAGGAGGTGCTCCAGGTGTTGGAGCAGAGATCCCCCTGCAGCCTGTGGTGAAGACCATGGTGAGGGAAGCTGTACCCCTGCAGCTCATCAAGGTCAATGGTGGAGCAGATACCCACCTGCAGCCCATGGAGGACCCGAAGCCAGAGCAGGTGGATGCTCCCAAAGGAGGCTATGACCCCATGAAGGGCCCACACTGGAGCAAGCTCTTGGCAAGACCTGGGACCCCGTAGAGAGAAGCCCAAGCTGGAGTAGTCTGTTTCTGAAGTCTCCCTGTGAGAGGGAGACTGATGCATGGAGTCGCACCCTGTCAACCATTACAGAAACCCAGCAGGCAGATAGAGCCACTGCTGTAGAGAAATCCTACTCCTCTCCCCAACCGGCTGAACAGGGTAGCTTAGAGGAAAGGGGACAATGGCAAGGTGTTCCTGCCCGACGCAACAGGCGCAGCAGGCACATCAGTCTGCCAACCACTATACCATCTGAGGTCCCATTGCAGAACAAATATAGTGCTCTGCAAGAGGAACCGAGTAACAGTGAGGATGATAATCCTCCCCGTACGGAGGTGCCATCGAGGCCTTGTCGGACCACCCCCCGACTTAAAACTGCCTCAACAAAAACCAAAAGACGGGTCATTGTAATAGGTGACTCGGTTCTGAAGGGCACGGAGGGCCCGATTTGTAGACCAGACCCGCTATATAGGGAGGTTTGCTGCCTCCCTGGGGCCCGGGTTGATGATGTTAAGAGGAAGCTTCCCTCTCTAGTAAGACAATCAGACTATTACCCCCTTCTAGTTTTTCAGGTAGGAAGTGATGACGTAGTGAGAAGAATGCTGAGGACAGTGAAGAAAGATTTCAGGGCCTTGGGACAGCTGGTTAAGGGATCGGGAGCACAAGTCGTGTTCTCCTCTATCCCTCCAGTTGCAGGGAATGATGAGGGGGTAAACAGGAAAGGCCAGCAGGTCAATGACTGGCTCCGAACCTGGTGCTACCAGCAAGGTTTTGGGTTCTTTGATCATGGCCTGATTTATAGAACACCAGGGCTGCTGGTAGCAGATGGGAAAAGCCTATCTCGCAGGGGGAAGAGGGTTCTAGGACTAGAGTTAGCGGGGCTTATTGAGAAAGCTTTAAACTAGATTGGAAGGGGGATGGGGATGTAACTGGGTTCACCAGAGAGGCACCTGAGTGTAGTAGCTCAGCACTTGTGGGGCAGGATGTTGGAACTGTTAAGAATCAGAAGGCCCACCACCTCTCTAGGGCTACACACTCATTGGCCTCTCTGAAATGCCTATACACCAATGCACGCAGCATGGGTAACAAGCAAGAGGAGTTAGAGATCTGCGTGCAGTCACAGGGCCATGATCTCATTGCAATTACCGAGACATGGTGGGATAGCTCGCATGACTGGAACGCTGTCATGGAGGGCTATGTTCTCTTTAGGAAAGATAGGCCAGCGAGGCGAGGTGGGGGAGTTGCTCTTTATGTGAAAAAGCAACTGGAATGTATTGAGCTCTCCCTGGGGGCTGATGATGAGCAAGTTGAGAGCTTGTGGGTAAGGATTAAAGGGCAGGGTAACATGAGAGATACAGTTGTGGGTGTTTATTACAGGCCACCTGATCAGGATGGGGAAGTTGATGAGGCCTTCTACAGACAGGTGAGAACCGCCTCACAATCACAGGCCTTGGTTCTCATGGGGGACTTCAACTTCCCTGATATCTGTTGGGAAGGCTACACAGCTAGGAACGCACAGTCCAGGAGGTTCCTCCAGTGCATTGATGATAACTTCTTGACTCAGGTGGTGGAAAAGCCCACAAGAAGAGGTGTACTACTGGACCTAGTACTGACAAACAAAGAGGGACAGGTGGAGGATGTTAAGGTTGGGGGCAGACTTGGCTGTAGTGATCATGAGAAGATAGAGTTCAGCATTAAGTGCAGTATGCACAAAATGACAAGTAAGGTTGAAACCTTAGACTTCAGGAGGGCTAACTTTGATCTCTTCAAGAAATTGATGGGAGAAATCAAATGGGAGAGGACTCTAGAGGGTAAAGGGGCTCAAGAGAGCTGGCTGATATTCAAGCACCAGCTCCTCCAAGCTCAGGATAGGTGCATCCCAAAGAGCAAGAAATCAGGCAAGGGAAGGAGACCTGCATGGCTGAGCAGGGATCTTCAGAAAAAACTCAGGTGGAAGAAGGGAGTTTACAAGATGTGGAAAAGGGGGCTGACGACTTGGGATGAGTACAAGAATGCTGTCAGGGTATGCAGGGAAGAAACGAGAAAAGCCAAGGCAGCTTTGGAATTGAACCTGGCGAGGGATGTAAAGACCAATAGGAAGGGTTTCTTTAAGTATATAGGAGACAAAAGGAAAACCAGGGAAAATGTGGGCCCACTCTTGAATGAGATGGGTGCTGTGGTGACGGATGATGCAGAGAAGGCGGAGTTGCTGAATGCCTTCTTTGCTTCTGTCTTCACTGCTCGGGCCAGCCCTCAGGAGTCCCAGACTTTGCAAGTAACAGAGAAAGTCTGGAGGAAGGAAAACTTTCCCTTGGTTGAAGAGGAACAAGTTAAAGAGCAATTAAGTAAACTGGACACCCACAAGTCCATGGGGCCTGATGGGATGCACCCGCGAGTGCTGAGGGAGCTAGCAGAAGTCATTGCTGGGTCACTCTCCATCATCTTTGAAAGGTCCTGGAGAACAGGGGAGGTGCCTGAGGACTGGAGGAAAGCCAACGTCACTCCAGTCTTTAAAAAGGTCAAGAAGGATGACCCAGGAAACTACAGGCCGGTCAGCCTCACCTCCATCCCTGGAAAGATGATGGAACAGCTCGTTCTGGGGGTCATCTCCAAACATCTGGAGGAAAAGAAGGTTATCGGAAGTAGTCAACATGGATTCACCAGGAGGAAGTCATGTCTGACTAATCTGATAGCCTTCTATGATGGCGTGACTGGATGGGTGGATGAAGGGAGGGCAGTGGATGTTGTCTACCTTGACTTCAGCAAGGCTTTTGACACTGTCTCCCACATCATCCTCACAGGCAAGCTTAGGAAGTATGGGTTAGATGAATGGACAGTGGGGTGGATTGAACAGTGGCTGACAGATAGAGCTCAGAGGGTTGTGGTTAGTGGTGCAGAGTCCAGTTGGAGGCCAGTAACTAGTGGGGTCCCTCAGGGGTCAGTACTGGGTCCAGTCCTGTTCAATATATTCATCAATGACGTGGATGAAGGGATAGAGTGTACCATCAGCAAGTTTGCTGATGACACAAAACTGGGAGGGGTGACTGACACGCTGGAAGGCTGTGCTGCCATACAGCGTGACCTGGACAGGCTGGAGAGTTGGGCAGAAAAAAACCTGGTAAGGTTCAATAAAGGCAAGTGTAGAGTACTGCATCTGGGGAGCAATAACCCCATGCATCAGTACAGGTTAGGAGCTGACCTCCTGGAGAGCAGCTCTGTGGAAAGGGACCTGGGAGTCCTGGTGGACAACAGGATGACCATGAGCCAGCAATGTGCCCTGGTGGCCAAGAAGGCCAATGGCATCCTGGGGTGCATCAAGAAGAGTGTGGCCAGCAGGTCGAGTGAGGTCATCCTCTTGCTCTACTCTGCCCTGGTGAGGCCGCATCTGGAGTACTGTGTCCAGTTCTGGGCTCCCCGGTTCAAGAAGGACAGGGAACTGCTGGAGAGGGTCCAGCAAAGAGCTACTAAGATGATTAGGGGACTGGAGCATCTTTCTTATGAAGAAAGGCTCAGGGACTTGGGGCTTTTTAGTCTAGAAAAAAGAAGACTCAGGGGGGATCTTATCAATACTTATAAGTACTTAAGGGGAGGGTGCCAGGTAGACGAGAATAGCCTTTTTTCAGTGGTGCCCAGTGATAGGACTAGAAGTAACGGGCACAAACTGGAGCACAGGAAGTTCCATCTTAACATGAGGAGGAACTTCTTTAATCTGAGGGTGGTGGAGCACTGGAACAGGCTGCCCAGGGAGGTTGTGGAGTCTCCCACACTGGAGACGTTCAAAACCCGCCTGGGTGCCGTCCTGTGCAATGTGCTGTAGGTGTCCCTGCTGTGGCAGGGGGGTTGGACTTAGATGATCTCCGGAGGTCCCTTCCAACCCTGACGATACTGTGATACTGTGATACTGTGACTGCATCCCGTGGAAAAGACCCGCACTGGAGCAGTTCATAAAGAAGAGCAACCTGTGGGAAGTACTCATGTTGGAGAAACTTGTGCAGGATTGTCTGCCATGGGTGAGACCACACACTGGAGCAGGGGAAGACTGTGAGCAAGAAGGAGAGGCAGAGACAATGTGTGATGAACTGACTGCGACCCCTGTTCTCCACCTGCCCATGCTGCTCAGGAGGGAGAAGGTAGAGAATTCAGGACTGAAGCTGAGCCCGGGAAGAAGGGAGGGGCTGGGGGAAAGTGTTTTAAGATTTGTTTTTTATTTCTCATTACCCTGCTCTGATTTGATTGGCAATAAATTAAATTAATTTCTCTGAGTTGAGTCTGTTTTGCCCATGACGGTAATTGGTGAGTGATCTCCCTGTCCTTATCTTGACCCACGATACTTTCGTTATATTTTCTCACTGCTGTTGAGTTGAGGAGGGGGAGTGACAGAATGGCTTGGTGGGCACCTGGTGTCCAGACAAGGTGAACCCACCACAAATATATTATACTAGCTTCCAAATTTTCTATTTTCTGTCATCAGTAAAAGAACTTTGGACAGAAATTAATTACTCAGACTTTCAAACCATTTAGAATTGTAGCAATTGTATTAAATAATTTCTTCTCTCCCTAGAAAGATCTAAAATGATTTCACAATCAAATGTTAAAAGTTTCTTTGTAGTGTTTCATTGGAAATTGTCACTAATGATGGAACAGTGTGGATTCTTTTTCTACCATTAAAAAAAAACGCAGTTAAAGAGCACAAAATCAAGTATGTTTCATTTGTAAAACTTTTGGCATTTTCTTATGTGAATGACAAACTATTTCTTATTTATAATATAACCCATGCGAGATTCTAAGCTAAAGTTAGAAGTATTATTTCAGGTCCATTAGTGCTAAGTTTCATTTTTCAAGGTCTTTCAGGGCAGCTAAAATAATAGCAAAAATTGAAGACATACGCTACTAATGAAGTCTGTTTCATAACCTCAGAGCTCTGTTCTTGCACCATTTTAACAAAAAGTAATTACTTACTTTATTTTACCCAATGGCTAAACTTCTAACAAGAAAAAAGAGAGAGGGGGAAAAAAGGAGATACATGTTGAATTAAATGTGCAGATTAGGTAAAAATAAAATATTACTTAGTAGTAAGCCTGCAAATTCTAACTGAGATTAGTCATATATCTACCAGAAATAGGTAAAAGTAGAATTGTTTGCTGGTTTTCCCCAATAAACACTATTTTTTGAGACACCAAAAATTGACATGTCTAAATAAGCACTCATTTTTATTTTAATCAAAGTGAATTATTCATGTCAGCAATAATGACTGTGGTTTTAGAACAAAGTAGGCTGGAGTTCTGTTTAGCAATGTGTGCACTTTTATCATAACAGGTGTTACAGTCTGACATAAAGTTTCCAGTGTTGAATTTTTATTAATATTATTTTGACAGTTTTTGGTTTTATACTGTAATTACAAGAAGCTGTTTTTTTCCCCTTTTGTCTTTCTTCCCTCCATACCTCAAAAGCAATTCCAAGTTGTCACAGCATTTAGGTGGGGTGGCAGCAAGAACAGACTACATTAATCGGTGATCTATGATCTAAAATGTATTTACTAAACAGAATAGGTATAATATGTGATTACTGATGTTTATTTCAAGATTTCTGCTCTGTGGTGGACCTCCGGTCCAGTTTAGAGCAGCACCACAGACCAGAGGAACAGGACTCTTGCTCCAGGGTCAACGTGCCAAGCCCTGGTCAGTGACTGGGCTCCTACGCCAACAGTTTCCCCTTCGGCTCAGCCTTCCCCATGGTGCCAGACACACCTGCATGCGTTCCCCTGTGCCCCTGCCTTTCACCTGTTGTTTGTTTGGTTGTTTTTTTTTAATATCAGCTCACTGGCATAAGCCACCACTGACATCACTAATTAGTGACCATCACCAGGTTTCTGTCACCCTCTGGTCTCCTACCTCAAATCTGTTAGAAAAATCTGCAGCTTGTTTCTTGCTTTGTTTTCCAGCTCATACCAGGTTAATCTAGTCAGTTAGAGCTGGCAAGATCTACTTAAGTCTCACTTTTTTGGGTGGTGCTTTTGGGTAGGGTTCATCTCATAGAACTGGCACTGAAATCTGTTGTACTTCTCACAGTTTGTGAAGACTGCAGAGCATATTAGTTAGATGAGAAGCATGATGTGAAACCACCATCAGATAATCTTGTATTTGTATAATAAGGTCATGTCTTTGTTCAGAGCGACAGTACTCCAAAGATACTGGGAGTTCAATTGGTTTAATTAAACAAATACCAAAACCTTTTGCTAACATTAATTCCAAGCTGGGCCTACGTACCGAGCTTTAAATCAATTTTAAATCATCTAGAGTCATCCTGGATAAATAGGGTCTGAGTCTAACTGTGCTGCCTCCACAGCATTCCCAGAGCTCAGTTTACATTTGGAAAAATGGTTCATGAGGATATTTAGAACCTTTATTAATAAAAGGATTTAGTCAACTTGTAAGAGAAAGAAGTCCCTCATCAATTTGGATAGAACACTGGCTATTGAGACACAGGTCAATTCCTTTACTGTATTTAAAATACGGTTTCATCACTGCATAGTATCTAGTGGGATATTCCAAGATAAGACCAGAAGAAATCAGAAGGCAATTTAATGTGCTCTTTTTAACTTCTGTCCAATCAACACATTATTTTTGTTCATGGTGTACTGTCACCAGGTACCCCAGCTCTTATGCACATAGCCCCACTACACTGCTTATTGAATTAGTAAAGAACCTGATCATAAACCAGCTCAATATCTTTCTATTTCTGATCTCTGCCTTGAATAAGCAATCCTGCAATTGTCATTCGCAGACTAGACAAGAAAATTTAATCAAAATTCTTACGGTGAAACATAGTTATGCACCTATTGAGCAATCCTTTTCACACTTCCATTTTTGTCTCTGTTTGTGCTTTCTCTGAAGAAGGCTGCAAAATGTTTTGGATCATGAAATCAGGAAAGGGGCCACCATGAAGGAAATTCAAGGAGAACACAATAATTTAAGGAGTATAACTCCATTTCTGAACATGGGAGAAAGGAAAGAAATAGAGATCTCCGAAGTTTAATTAAGGAGTCATTTTGGCATGAGCAAGATAGCCCAATTTCTAAGATTGAAAAATAGAGACACACTTTATGTTGATGCTTGGTAACTTGGAAATCTATGAAAGCCATAAATGTAATCCTGTCATTCTTTTTTTCTATAAATGCATCACACTTAAGTGAAACTTCCAAATTGACGGGGATATATATTACATATAAGAAGCAAAAATTTACTTCAATTCTATTTCTTGAAAGGTTAGCTTTAAAGAAATAAGGTTTCACACGCTGGATTAAGGACAGGTCTCCCTGCATTACAATCATGTGGCAAGAGAAACACCTTCCAGAGTTTCAGTCAGAAAATGGATACAGGACTCATTGTCATCAGTAAGAAACGCTTCTGTAGTAACAGCATTTCAGACAATTCAATACCTTAATACTAAGTAATATGGTAAAAATATCAATAAAGGTACCATGTTATCAAAAATATGTTATAGCAGAGAAACATAGCATTAAGTATAAATATTTTTCTGACTGTTATGTAATTTTTTATTTGGAAGCAATATTTATTTTTTCCTTTTCAAAACTAGATTCCTATGAAGATATAGATTTTATGCATACCCTGTCATATAGGTAATTCTTAAGGAACATTGAAGAAGAGAATATTAAATCTAATGCCTTAATATTATGGTCATAATTCCATAAGTAACCCTTTGAGAGAAAATAGGTGAATGAAGGCAATAAAGATGTAGGAATGAAACAAAATAGATTTCTAAACCCTGACATCTGGATAAAATACTTCCAGCTTTCTCAAGTGGTTGGACTGCAGTTTTTAATTGACATCTGAACTCTAGTTTCTCATCAAAGAAGTTTTAGGAAAAGTTAGGAATAAAAGAGAACCTACTCCTCTAAAGCCAGATACTAATTATTTTGACTATCAATCTCAAAGATCATCTGAGAAGTAGTTCTAATTAGATCTTTAGTATCCCAAGAACATACTATAAATAAATGTATTAAATCAGAAAAGCATAGTAAAATATATTGCACTTGGTAAAGAGTGTATGTCAGTATGAATGACGATTAGAAGACATCCATGTAAAGGTCAGATATTTTTGAAATATTTAGAGAAGTAGCTACAGGGTAGGCTAAGGGTGAAATATTTAAATTGGATAAAAAACAGAATATTTCCAGTATGAATCTTCCAGACTATTAGTAACCGTAAGATTTTTTGCTATTTGACAATTCAAACTTCAGTATGTTTGCCTTCTTTACAGAAACAATGGTTATAGTTTTGCCCCAAATAAGTAACAACAAACAAACAGACAAACAAATAAATAATTCTTCCCCACTGTCAGCTCTTTATGTGGACATCTCTTCAGCGGCTGTCTCAAGTTTTGCATTTCAGCAATTCTGGAGAAAGTAAGCACAGCTGTTTTCAGGGCAGCCTTCAAATTTCCTTGACCTTAAGTGATATGGCATTAGATCAAGTTACACTAAGGAAACAGCACTGACTGTGCTGACAACTGATTTCTCACTTATGATGGATGAAGACATCTATATATTAATTCTTTTAGATTTATAGCTGTTGTTAGAAACACTAACCATGATCTCTTTTTGAATCTGAACAGTCTCGTACGAAATGAGGGGACTGCCCAAGTGGGCTGCCCATATTTTTCTTTTGGTGCTCTTTAAGGATCACAAAACAATTTTTTATCATTTTTAGAGACCTTTCATCCAGATAAAGGCCGTAGAAGCTTATGATGAGTGAGGGTTATGAAAACTGTGAAAAAAATACTGGGGAAATTTACTGCAAAAATTTAGTACTAGCAAGCCAATGTAAATGAAAATTGTTTTTAAAAAAATTAATTTTGAGTGGACTTGGTGGAATAAGCTTCTCTATTCCCCTAGGCTTTTTTGTTTATTAACCAGATTGTATTAACTATTCCTGTCTTACAAACACATGTGCAACTGAATACGTGGTTGTTATTAAGCAGTTAATACAGATCTAAACATACCAATGCCTTCTTTTTGAATACATCAGAGTAAGTTAATTGAAATATAGGCTTATCCTTTTAATCTGCACTTTCCTACTTGGAGGCTCCATCATTTACTACATGTTCCAAAGATGAAAGCTACTTCAAATTATACAATACTGATACTAATCCATCAAATAGTGGTTTATGCAAGCTGTTCCCTAGACATACTAGATACCAAAGGGCTTGCAGGTGAAGTTCACCTGCAAGTTTACAAGTTATTAAAGTTCTAATCTTTGGTTTTAAGGTGTTTACCTCTTTGTCCCTGCATGTACCTGAAAAATGAATAATAAAAAGAAGAATTTTCATAATCAGTTCTGAGTTGATAAAGTAAATGTTAGTAATCAGAAACTTCCAGGAAAACCCTTAGAATTCACTTATGTTCTGTATTATTTAATATTAGGTCTCTTCACCCTTCATATTAATTCTTCCATTATTCTCTTGAAGTAAGGGCAGACAATACAGGGACAAATCTTTGTCTCAGAAAAAATTTCTGGAAATATCCCAAACTGTATTCATTTTGGATTAATCTGACTTAATGAAATCTACAGGAGCAGACATTTAGACTTTTAGCTGCATTTAGGTACCTCAGAAGGTAGGGTGTAGATTATCAAGGAGTTCTGGCTACAAAACTCATGGTTTATGTTTTAAAAATATTTGTATTACATTTGCAGCTTGTGTTATATGCAATTAGCAAACATTAAGAAATACATGTTTAGAAAACAATAAAAATATTAACAAACAGATATTCCTGACGGGCAGTGTTTATACATGTGCTATTTATTTACACTACTTATTTTCAGCTTCAGAAGTGTTAAGGGCAAGCTCTACTGTAAGTAGAAATAACCCATACCCACTAAAGGAAGAATACTACTCAGGCTGTTTTAATTCTCAGAGCAAAATATGAATGACTATGAAATGGTGCAACCAGGATCCTCAGAGGGTATACTCATTCATTGCAGTGGATTTAAGTACAGGATTAAAATACAGTTTGGGGTGTTGCAGTGTAAGAAAATTATTGGTAAAGTGGAGGGAGTTCAGCCACCAAGATGATTATGAAAGTGGAGAGTATAATGTAGTAAGACATGCTGAGACATCTGGATTAATTCAGTCTTTAGAAAAAAAAAAGACTATGAGAGTGTCTTACTGATGTCTTTAGCAGTCAAATAAATGGTTATACAAAAGACAGAGCTAGCCTCTATGGGTGCACAGTGAAAGGACAAAAGATAGTAGACACAGTTGTGTCAATAAAAATTCCAATTAAATTTTAGAAAAATAAATAAATCACAATGTGTCTGGTCAAATACTAGAACAGTTTGCCCAGGGGTACTGTGAAACCTCTTGGAGGTTTTCATAAACAGACTATGGCGAAGGCCCTGAACAATCAAGTGGGTCCTGTTTCAAGCCAGGGGTTGGACCAGATGACCTCCTAGGGTCCCTTTCAAAAGAAATTATTCCTTAAATTTATAATAGCTGACTTGCTCTTCATGGACTATTCAGATCAGTTTTAAGCTTTTAAACCTTTAACTTTTCTCTGAAATTGTTGCTACTGTGCAAAGCACATCTAATGTACTGATATTTATTGCTATCCTGCTTTATTTCTTTATTATCTGAGCAATAAACCAGTATATCATTGCCTTGCCCATTGTAATTACCCACAACCCAGCAGATTATTTTTTATTTTTTAGTTTCAGGAAAGAAATGAGATGAAACAATATTGATTAGTTAGAAAGTAAAAATAGAATTAGACCCTCAGCACATTTCCTCCCATAAAGAAGTATTTTGGAGGAAGATTTTAGCACCTGAACAAGCATATCCTATGTCCCTGGGACCAGCACTAAATTCTGTTAGCTACATTTCTTTCATAAAACTGTAATATGCATTTGATCTTGCTCCCACAAAATTGGAGTCCAAGTGTGTTTTACAGCATATCAAGAATTTTTATTAAAATCCAAGTTTAAATAAATTTTTAAAAATTAAATATAGAAATAATAAGGTTATAAATATATATAAAGGTATTGTACTTGGCTTCACTGCCATATGCCATTAGTAAAAGAAAGTCAATCTCTTTCAGTTATTTAAAGAAATATATAGAGATTACACGTGTATATATTTATACAGGTTTAAGCAGATCGGGATTATATGTACAGAAAAGTTCAATTTTCTAGTCTTTTTCTAAACATTTCTGTCTCGACTCCTTAGCACTGATTGCCTTTTATTGTCTTTGAACTACTGTGCTCTACTTCAACCTTTATTCTATTGCCTTCAAAGTGTCCAATAGGATTTTATGAAAGCAGCAAGTTAAAAGTCTCTTTAGATTATATTTTTGTTATGATGCTAATACTGCCATTGTCCCTTGATCTGTTGTCACTGAGCAGTATGTTACATCAAAATTTAGACAAACAATAGAAAAATACATTTTTTTATCAATTTTATTCATTCCTTGGTTTAA
Organism: Pluvialis apricaria; assembly: GCA_017639485.1. Taxonomy (NCBI): domain Eukaryota; kingdom Metazoa; phylum Chordata; class Aves; order Charadriiformes; family Charadriidae; genus Pluvialis; species Pluvialis apricaria. The sequence goes on from CM030009.1 coordinate 105,816,420, forward strand.
CAATGAGATATAATAATGCCATTTCTAGCTTGTGCTAATAACTCCATTGCTTACACGGGCATGATGTCAGTGCCAGAGTTTTTTCTATGGTTTCATATGGGTCATTTTATTTTTCTTGTGGTATCTTTTTATAGCAGTGACTTTCATTTTAAAATGATGGGGCAGTTCCAGTTCCCAGTGCTGCTAACCTCATAGGACCCATGATAAAAGAGATTTGTGTATGTGTTTTTCTGTCTTCTCTGGGTACTTTCTTCCATATTAGCTAGGCTTGAACTCATGTCAGCCCTCCATTTTGCCTTCCTACTGGCTTGTATACTTCATTAAGGTGCCTGACTGGAAAAGTTTCTGGCAGAGAAATTCAGATGCAAAACTTGGAATAACTTGAATTAAGGTTCATACTTGTAAATAGTATGATTATGATCACTATGTGGCTGGAAGACTGGGGTAATGCAGGCAAGCCAAAACTATCCTAGCAATTGTCACTGTCTTTTAAATTTCTTCCTAATAAACACTTAATAAGCGTATACATGTCACCATATCTTTAATGTGTAAAAGGCTATGGGCTTTACGAAAACTTTTTTGAAGCATATCCAAAGCCTTTCTAGGGCAATATATTCCTGTTATAACTGTCTTGGACAAAAGGCTACTGCAGTTCTGGAAGAGAACTGGGAATTTACAAACATTTGTAATGAGCTTGTGAGGATACACAATTTTGTGTTAATTTTATCCCATAAATGTTGACATTTTTGGTATCACAATGTCTGGTTATAACTGGTGTTAAGAAACCAGCTGATCAGATAGAAAAAAGAAAACCTGATAAGGTTCACTCTGAAGATCTGAAGCAGTTCTTTTGGGCAACAAGTCAGCCTTGTCATTTCTGTAAGGAATTTCAAAAGGTTCTTATACCACTGACTACCAAAAAGACCTAAATGGCTCATCACCATCTCTCTGTTGGAAGAAAGATCTAAGCATTTGGCTGTAATAAACCCAGCGCCAGTGATGCTGCTTTGTAGTTCGGGGGTCCTGAGAACCCTTCACCTGACCTGATCCACAGATTACCTCACAACTTAATCTCTGCAATCTTTTAGAGTAATCAGTCTTTCCATTGGGGTTACCCAATCTGAGGAGCTTTGCAACCCACAGTCTCCTCAGGGGATTGCTGTGCTTCTGCAACAACCCAGTGGCCCAACTCTGCTTTGCAAATCTATGCATAAACTGTTTTCAGGCTATACCACAGGAAAAAACAACATTTGCTGTTTACAACTGACAGCCATGGCTAGAAACGTGTCATCTGAGTGCAGAGAGAAAAGAGGGAAGCATCACTATTTGAAGAATTGAAGTAAAGCGATAAATAGGGCCATACTGGTCCAACTATTTTGATTTAAGGGCATGATGTTTCTCCTAGTGGGTAATGCAGGCATCAGTAAAGTAACTTCATATACTGACCTGCCATCACCATGGCCAAATGACCTGACAATATTGATATAAACCTGTTCAAAGATGACCTGTCATGATCAACCTAAGTCTATGCAGAGAGCGTGTTGGAGAGACTCCTGGAGACTGTGAAGGCTTCAGGGTCACTGTAATGTGCACAGTATTTAGACAGTGACATCCAGCCAGTCACACAGACCACATTTCAATCCAAGTTTAAAAGTTTAAGCAAGTGTCCCTTACAATTAAAACCATGATTGATAGGAATATTAATTATTCATGAATAGTAACTGATAAGCACTATACATATAATTTAGCAGGAGTGCTTTGTTTAACTGTACAATCAGTTGAAGCAGGTGTAAAACAGTTGAGATTTTAGCGTTCTTTTTTCATTTGCCCTTCTCCCCTTTTCTTCCAATTTTGTCTGCTGATATTCAGCTGATAAAAACAATGCCATTGAGATATAAATGTAAAGCAAACTAATTTCTGAACATTCAGTTTCAACCAGGTCTGCTTTTTTGTAATGGTAGGTACCATTACATGGGAGATACTGAACGAAAATGGGAGATGCTGAACAAAACCACATGTTTAGGTGAGGATTAGGAGCTTCCCTGAAGGTCAAGATAAACTTTATAAACTTTATAGGTTTTTTTATTCTGTCATGGTTCCTGCTTCTTTAAAGCTTATCTTAATGCACTTTTCTGTTGCCATTTCCAAACTTTGACCCTGGAAACTTCTATTTATGAATAACTGAGCATGTTGAAGTGTCTTCCAATATACATTGAAGTAACTGAAACATTCTCTCTTTTCAGGTTTCTTTAACGAATATGAAGAGAAAGCCAAGCAGGGGAGAAATCAGATTTGATCCTCAAAAGACATTGTTCACAGAAATCTGCCTTCTGAACAAAAATGTCCATTCTGGGTTATTCAGTTCTGTAACAGAAAAGAACACTGTCCAAGAATCACTAGATGATTAATCAGTTTTATCCAGTTATTTTCAGCTACAAAGGACACCAAGATAATTCAGAACACATTGTTATTCAATAAACATTTCAATAGCAATATTGAAACTGATACTTTCCACCACTTCCCTTCCATCATTTTCTTTAGTATTCCTTAGTATTTCAACTTCTTCCTAATAATCTAGTTGAATTTTTCTGTAGACTTAGTAGGAGTGGGGTGATTAAACAGAGTAATAGATGTAAAAAGTACTTTCTGAGATAGTTCAAAAGATAATTCACTTAAAAGGGGAGACCCTTGAGCTAGTATTCCCAGATTAAACACTGGCAGAGATGCATTATTCCTGAGAAGTTCTTTATATGAGACACAAACATAAACAGAAAGATTTTGGTGGAAGAACTCTGTATTTTTGTTTGCCTTCTGGTACTGCATTCATTTTAACTTTTCTCTTGGTTGTGAAAAATATCATCACTTAAAATTTGTCATTGCTCAAAATCTAGTTTCGGTTCTCTCCTAAGCAAGCTGATGTAATCCTGTTGAGTGCTTCACATTTATGTTTAGAGTGGTACAAAAGGGAGTGACACAGTCTAATAGAAGCAAAATATAACCCGAGCAACAATTGCCAACTACGCACTCAAAAAAGCCAGAAAAACCCTAGGCGATATTTTTAAACCCCAAATTTATGCTAATAATACAAAGGACAATTACATTACTGAAGGTTGCCACTGTATTAATATTTAAAATTATTACTTATTCATATTCTTGTTTCCCTATTATTATCTTTTAAAAAGTATTTTTTAAAAATCTAGATAAGGAAGCCTAAAACACTTAAGATGTGACTTACCCAACACCGCCCATCTGAAAAGTAAGATGTCCAAGTCTAAACTAGTCACACATGGTCTTTCTACATGCAATGGCAAGTGAATGTCTCTCTACTCCATGGCTTTTGGTGCTTAATATAAAATGAGATGAAGTGCTCAAAGGAGAGAGGCAATTCCAGAGGTGCTAAAGAAAGCCTAGTAGACTATCTTAGACCAGCTGTGGTTCGGTCAGATGAATCCCAGATTTATGCTACAGATTTACTGTGAGTCAAGACTATTAACTCCTTAGTACTTCAGAACAGAGAAGAGTATCATGATTCTTCTATATTTCCGATTTAATAATGTAATGGGAATTTTGAGTGCACACAAAGCACAGTGTTACAGCAAATTGGACATTTTGGAGTTTGAGACGACACATTTTCTCTTCAAGTGAACAAGCTGTATGAAACAGACTTGTGATGCTTTTAAAAATAACCAATATTGTGCAATCACATGAAATCTTTTTTAGATCTGCAGTTTAGGCAATGACAACTTGAAAACCTCTTGTTTCTTTTTTATCTTATATCTTCTAAGGCCAGACTGCTCATGACATTAAGTGTTCATGGAAGTATGCAAAATTTCCAAAGGAAAATTATATCCTTTAAAAAAACTTCCCATCTCTTCATTCTACAGATTAATCACATTAGCTTTTAATGCAAATTCTTAAATATTAATAAAAATATAATATATTCATTACTGAGGAGATTTTCTAAAAATTATGTTGTAGAAAATTCATGTAGTTTTGTAAGTATTTATATGTGCCACGTAATATTTAAGGACAGAATTATGTAAAGAACTAGACTGGCTGTGCCCCATAACATTTTAGAATCCTTGGAGCATGTCAACTGATGGATTGAAAACAGTTTTAAATTGATTTGGCTTTTCAACCATCCTCCACATTTTTTAAAAAAGGCTATTAAAATTAGTAACTTTTCAGAATAACTTTGTCAATAGAAACTATAAATTTCAAATCAAAGGACAGAAAATAGGTGGTCAGCTTTCTACATTTTCAAAAGCCATTGAGAGAGAGAGCAAAAACTATCTAGTAAGTGGACTATTCAGATTTTAATGAAACAGTAAGTTCTAATACTTGGGTTTACAGCTAAGGTGTGTTCACTCTACATTTGTCTACTTACTGATGGATCTCAGTTTTCCTTTATAGCACAAAATTTTTATTTGTGAAGCAATAGAATTTAAAATGAAAAAATTTTCACTGAACACTTGCATTTCTAAAAGATTACCCACGACAGATCTGTGACTTTCTGTTGACTCTTAAAATTAATTCAGAAATTCAATAGCAGGGGTATAGTCTGATATTCCATTCCAAACTCATCACTCAGTCTATTGCACTAAGTGTTGTCAGGATGATATAAGCATCTGCGAGGAGAGGAGCGATTGAAGACAAAAGAAAAGATGAAGAAAGCATGACAATAAAACTACAGAGGTTGCAAAGTTTTCAAGAACAGCTTGTAACAGTGTTTAGTTTGTGATTCAATCTTTTTTAGCTCTTCTTTTTATTTTTTTTGCTATAAAATATCTTTCTTCATAAGCAAAAGTGAAGATAGGTAAGAAAAGAGGCCTTACCTATGTTGTCCCTAAACTCAGCGTCATTCATCTAGCAAATTAGTTTCTCTTACTGACTTTGTCTTGTCCTGGACGATCTTCGGCATAGGAGCCCCACAGGCTATGAACTGAGCTGCGTCTAGCTTTTCTCTCAGCACCCCATAGAAGGGTTGATTGTATCCTTGTGGTTTCGGCTTTCAATCCCCACTCCCACCCCACCCACCCACCCCCTTTTTTTTTTTTTTTTTTGAAGTAAATCACTTCCCCGGGAGTGTCCAAAAGAATGTATCGGTTTGACCTTTCCATGTTCTGTTGCTATCCTTGCTTATGGTTCCCATAATATGATTATCTGCCCTTCCTTCTTCCAAGATCACTGGTTACTGGTCATCAGAATCACTTAGGACATTATTTAAACTTCAGGGATTTCTTATAGATTTTCAGTAAAGAACTATTTGACGGTGCATATAAATTGTACTGATGTTCTTGTAGAGAGGTGACTATTGCTTTGGCTTTCATGCTCCCAGCAATGTTTGAGCTTTTGCAGAAATGTGTGTTATTTCCATCTCCATGCTGTGCAGAGCTGGGAATATTTTTGCTCTGCGTATCTCATCTCATTTTGAATGCATTCCCCAGAAGTGCAAGAGAGGATATTTGTAGGATGCATTTGTAAAGCCAGCATTTAGAGTTTAAAAAACTATTTACTTTCAGAAATATAGCTTTCCTTGGTGTCTACATGCTTTTTAAAATCAGGACAAATAGAAAAAAGACAGTTTACACATAAAACACGTAAGAAAATACAGAAAGAGTTCAAGGATTGTGAATGCCATATTCAGTTTAAATTGAGGAAAAGTTATAGTATTCCATTATTAGAGGTCTAGTGGTTGAATAAAAACTGATCTTTTACTAGTGGCTGCTCCTTTGAACAAAAGTTCCTTTGAACATTATTGTACAAATTCTCAACAGCTAAGAAATGTCAGAGCTCTCCTCAAGCCAAAAGTTTTACATCCACTCAAGATCTCTTCCTGTGTTATGTACAAAACCCACTGAGTCAACTATGCCTTATGAGATTTTTCTTTTACTTTAATGGATTTTGAGCATTCATGTTGTTGAATACATATCTCTTACAGAGCTCCCCAGAGATGACCATCATTTCTTAAAGATTAAATTCTGGCACCTGTTATCATTTACAGGATATGAGCTTTGGGAACCTGTAGATGAGAGCTATCCATGCCTTTAAACTGAGTATATCCACTCTTATGTGAAGTTAATTTTACAGTATTGGAAAAAAATTACTTAACCTGCTGCGAGGAGGTCTGGGGAAGGAAAAACAGACCAAAGCAAAACAAAAGCTAAAAACCTAGCTACCTTGCAGCCCTAAAGCCCTAAAAACCCTGCAGGCATCTTCATATCTCTTCTAAGGTGTTACTGCCCTGTTAGAAAGGGATCAGACACTACTGGAAATTTTCATTGTCTTCCTGCTTTTGAGCAACTTCAGGATGAATTTGCAGGCAAGAATTTGCATTGCTGAAACTTTATATGAACCAGATCTGAAGTTGTTAACCTTTCCTGTGTTATGGTTAACAGGCAGTAGTACAAATAGATTTCTACAACTCTACAGCATGTTTTGAAGTGGGCCAATCCTAGACTTTTTCAGAAACACAATTTCCATAAATAGTCCCAGTATATCTTTAGTTCTGGGTAAGAACAGGTTTTTAAGATGGGCCTTCTGTGGAAAAAAAATGTTTGCTTAAGTTCTGGTAAGCAGAAAATAAAAGAAAAAATAGGTGATTCGGTTATAGTGACATCAGAATGAAATAATTTCCTATAAATATACTTGGAAAGTGGAAAGATCAAGACAGTGAAATGGGAAAGCAAATTCTGTGCAGAAGCATATGCTGTAACCCCAAAAGGTTCTGTGGGCACAGGCAACTAATTTAATTGTTGATTGTGGCGCAAATACTCTGCCAGTCTCTGTGACATCTTAGAAATGGTATTTGAAGAGTATGTTTTTATCAAAACTTTTGCTTTCTTTATCTCCCAAGTAGTGTACCATTTTACTGACTAAAATAAATGAAACTTCTTTGTATATTCTTCTTCAATAACAAGTAGGCTATAGCTTTTAATAAATGTAATATTTATTTTTACTTTCAAGTGTAGATGCCAAAGCAAGTTTTATGTGACTTGATAGCTACCTTCTGCAAGGCTGTTATTCAGGGCATTACAAAGCCTTTCTAACAAATAAAATCCCTTTCAGATAGATTTAACTAAAAATTATCAAGCTCTTTGGTCTTTAATGAATTAGATGTTTATTAAGTGAGAATAAATTAAATTATTTGCATCAATTTAAATACCTATGTTCCACTAACTGACAGATCTGAATTACTAATGATTCACAAAAGGGAAATTTGTTATTAGTGATAAGAGGATCACTTTTCAATAATCTTTTAAATTATTCAGAGAAATAATACTCTGAGCATTTTAATATGTAACATGGATTTGCAAAAACATTTATCTCAACATTTTTTTTTCCAAATGAGTGGAAAATGTCCTAAGCAACAAACAGAAAAGCATTATCAGATACACATATAAATGTATGTATAATCAAATACAAAGCTAGCTTCATAAACTTACAACTTTACACAAGACTAGCTTTGCTTTTCAGAAAAATTCATCCTCAACATCTGATGGAAATAAAGACACATTTTCCCCATTTAGGAATCACCTCATTATAATGAATAGCAAGCGCAGAGAATATCATAAAACTTTCTATCATTACACCACAAATAGGACTTATTTTCCCTCATTAAAGCTGGTTTTGAACCAGATGAAAGAGTAGGGTAGCTATAAAATGTAACAAAACTTTAATATCCTTATCAGATGAAAAATATTAGTTGGAGAATGTCATGAATAAATATGGACTTATGTTTATAGAACAAGGCAAAAATGATATTTTCATTCTGTAGAAAAGCATATGTTAGGTATGAAAATATTCATATGTAATGTTTCCCAGTAAATTGGGAGCTTAAAGTGAGTCTAAATCTGAGTTTAAAATAAAAAGATAAATTCTACTCACAACTAGCCAAGTATACATTCAGCATTTCTGTAAATCGGTATTTAAAGGGCATTTTTTTCTCCCATACTGCTTCAAACCTCCTTCTTCTCTCATCTTGGTGCTCGTAGGACTATTTCTCACACTGTTTTTCCTCACTCCTCACTGTCGTGCAGCTTTTTACCCTTTCTTACATATGCTTTCCCCAGGGTGCCCCCCACCGCGGCTGCAGGGCTCAGCCCTGCCCTGCGGGGGTCGGTCGGAGCCGGCTGGAACCGGCTGGAACCGGCTGGAACCGGCTGTGTCCGACCCAGGGCAGCCTCAGCCTCTCCTCACAGAGGCCGCCATGCAGCCCTCCCCCCTGCGCTCTGTTGCCGACATCTTGCCACCTAAGCTCAATACATATGCAAAGGTTGAAAAATACAGCATGTTTTGTCACAAAATATGTTGCAATTTTGAGGTACTAGATAAATGTTTGTAAATATGCCATCTACCTTTTCCTCTTCCGTCGCTCTTCCCCTAGCTCACCCTGCCTTTAGATCTCATTTCAGTCAGGAGACAGAGTGGGCCAAAAGCAGAAGTTGCCTGGTGGTTCCCACTAGGCTTTCGTTCTGCACCCCACCACCACAACCCTCAGACTGTCGAAACATCACCCAGAACTCCTTTTCCTCACTAGGAAAGAAAGATTTTGTTACATTTAGAGAGATACCAAGAACAAGTGTCGTGAATTACCTAAACAGATTTTAGCCAAAATGTTGTCTGTTTGCTTTGGCCCTCCACTTGAAGTTAGATCAAAGAACAGGCTGAACCTCATTTTAGCTGGAGAAGATGGTGAAATAGCACTGTGCACAGATCTGGATCCCTCTGGGTCTGTGTGTAAAGAGTCTGCGAACCAGCTGTTCTGCATAAGCAGGAACTAAAAATAATACAGACTTAACATACTTTTGCTAACATTTAATTTGCAGTATATTATAAGGATCATTTTCTTTTACTGGAAGCTTAACAAAAGAGTTCATAATAATTTGCTGCTGCCAAATAATATCCAGATTGCTGTTCAAGTAAGTGCAACTCTGAAAAATTAATGGATTACTTTAAATCATTCTTTTGATTCTTCATGTATTTATGTTCATAAATCCTCGGTTACTGATGATCACAAACATTCACTGCCATTCTATTGAATTGTATTATTTTTTATTTATACAGATCAATGAATTAGCTACAAACCAAAAGATAATTCACACAGCTCAAACTATTTAAAAGGATATAAATGGTTTGATTATCTCCAAAGACAAGACGGTGGAAGATAAAGTTCAGTTCTTCCACACACAGTGGAGAACTGTGAAGTTATAGTACCTAAGAGGATGGTATTTTGCAATGTGTGATATTTTAATCCTATATTTTCGATTTCCGTCTGTGGTTATATCTTATTATCTTAGAATGAAATTGTTAATTTCTACAGGAAATACTATAACTCCATACTCATGGTAATGTCATCCCTTCCCTGCAGGATATGCTGTAACAGGAAGCATCTTTCCCAGCACTGATTTGTTTCTTTAAGAATCTCTTCAGTCTGTCACAAAATGTGTCCACTTGTTCTGGAGTTCTTAGCAGATATATTTTATTATATTATTTATTTCAAACTATCATCTTCTCTCTGGCTTCAGGGAACATAGGGAGAATCTTCCTTTTCAAGTAAATGTTCGTGGTATACCTTTCTTTTAAAAAATCACACTATTTCTGTAGTATGGAAAGACAGAAGTAAATATGATTAATGAAATATCTCAATTGTTTAGAAGTATTTTGATGTACTTACTACCTGGTTTTTGAAATGCAAATGTTTCTTAGATGGACTGGAAAAAATTATATTTTCCTACAATTTGGAAGATTTTAGCCTAGAGAAAAGGAGACTGAGGGGAGACCTTATCGCTCTCTACAATTATCTGAAAGGAGGTTGCAGAGAGGTGGGAGCTGACCTGTTCTGTCAAGTAACAGGTGATAGAACAAGAGGAAATGGCTTCAAGTTGCATCAAGGGAAGCTTAGATTGGATATTAGGAAGAATTTCTTTACTGAAAGGGTCATCGGGCATTAGAACACATTACCCAGGGCAGTGGTGGAGTCCCCATCCCCGGAGGTATTTAAGGGTCGTGTAGATATAGTGCTGAGGGACATGGTTTAGTGGTGGGCTTGTCAGTGTTATGTCAATGATTGGACTAGATGATCTTACAGGTCTTTTCCCATCTAGGAGATTCTGTGATTCTGTGAATCTATTAAAATTTTCATTAAAGACTTTGGATCAGGTTCTGATAGCAATCCTATTAATAACTACAAGTGTAACTAAAAATAAGATCTGTTTTTCTGAGCTTAGCAGGCTCAGAGACACTAAAACAATTTCACAAAGTATTCTTGTCTCTGGGAATTTTTTTGCAGATGCCTCTATAGGCTTAGCAAACTGCACTTTAAAGTAATTTCGATTCTTTGCCTCCCAAAGATATTCAGATGGTTATTTCAGAAGTTCACTCGCCAGATGATCTGAAACCTTATATAATAGCTGGTCTAAAATTATTCATAGCCATTTATCATGTGCTAACATTATTCTTAAAATTAAAGGAGTTTTCTTGCCTTGATATATCCCCTCTCAATGTAGTTACAAAAAGTCATTATACCCCCTCTTAACCTTCCCCAGTTAGACTAAACAAATAGAGCTGTCCTTAGTCTTTTCTTTTTAAGGTAAATGTTCAGTTCTTTTAATCATATCTCTTCTCTGAATGTGATCCAATTTAAATTAATCATTCCTGAGAGAAGTGATTAGAGATGTACACAATATTCCAGATGAGGTCTTGCTGATGCCTTGTGTAGTGGTATTTACATTCTCCTTTCTCTTAGAAGAGTGTGTCACTCGATGCATCCTACAATAGCAGTAACCTTGTTTCATAGCTACATCACTCTGGCAGTTCATACTCAACTCCAACAAATATACCCAGATATTTTTACCCATTTCATCACATCAGATTGACAAAGTCCTTTTTGTAGCAAATATTTATTATTAATTCTTGAAAGTATGCCTCTGAACTTTGTGGTATTAAATCACATTCCATTTGTGTGGGTTTTCTCCTTAGGTTGATCAAATACTCTTGATGCAGTCTCAGCACCTTGTTGCTTAGATATTTCTCAAGCATATATACAGTTTTCATCTCAATGTCATAAATAAATATAGTGTATATGATCAGTCCCAATGCTGATGCTTGAGAGGTATCTGTACTGATTTTTCTCCAGCCTGTCTAGATGTTTTAGTATAGCTGGGGACAGTCTCCCTCCTAACAAGCTTCTTTTAATCATGTTAATCACTGTCGTCACCACCTTCAATACTAATTTTCCTTCAAGATCTCTTATCAAATGTTTAGCTTAAATCTGAATAGAGTGGCTTTATTTTATTAGCGTCTCTAGAAAGCCAGTTATCTAAAAAGATATTAAGTTAGTCTGACACAATCTGTGTGAGATAAAACCATGTTGTAATGTAAGTTCTATTTACCTCTATGCCCCTAATTAGTTCCTGTTCAAAATCTGCTCTAATGCTTTGCATAACGTTATAATCAAACTAGCTGCTTGGATCATGCTCTTTCCCCGCTGCTTTTTGTCTTGATACTACATTTTTTCTTCTCCAAATTTACTACTACCAGATATACAGATTAATTTTAAATGGCTCCAACAAGATTTGTAATACCATGCGCTAATTCATTCAATTGACTTGAATAGATGTTATCAAGCTCTAATTGTTTCGCACTTAGAAATAACAATTTTACTTCTAACTTTCATAATGTAATTTGTACCATGGTCTTGTCATGGTCTTGTCATTTGCAGCAGACGATGTATATTACCCTCACAATGAGCCTCAAATTAAAAAAAACCAAAAAACACCAATCCACAAAAAAAGCCAACCAGAACCACCAACAGTAGGATCAGTTAAAAATTTTGGCCATTTCTAGATCTTCTTTGCTGTCTTCTAGTTCCAGGTATACAGAAGCCTCCTTCTTTTCTAGTTTCCTCTCTTTATTTATATAAGGACTAATGTATAAAGATTAGTGTGAAGAAAAACATTTTTACATTTTAGTTTCTAATGCTAGGGTAAGGCCTTCAAAGTATTTAGTCTTTACCCCTTTAACCTCTGAAACATTGTCTTTCTCCTAATGAATCCCTTTTACCCTTACTTTTTGTCTCCATTCTTCTTATTAAATCCTTTTTCACATGATTATTCATATTGAAAATCTGTTTCATACAAGTATTCAGTTTTTTCTTTGAATATATGCTTTAACTGCGTCGGCACATTTTACTTAAAAGTAAAGTAAGAGTTCCTCCAGGTCTTCTCTGAATTAAAATCTTTAATTTTCCCAAACCAATCAGACTAAATAATTTATTTGCCCAGCATCCTAAAGTTTGACTTTCGAAAATCCCAAGGATTATTTATAGACTTACTTTTGTCGATCCTGCAGTTTAACATCAACTGAATCAATTCATGATTGCTGAATCATATTTAATTTACTGCAAGGTTGCTGTTCTTATGAACGGATTCATAGTGATGGTATGATTGTCCAATTATAGCTTAATACTACATTGTTAACTGAATTCCTTACTTATTTCTTAGTTGTATCATGAGTACAACTGTACAATTTGTTTCTGTCACTCTATCACAGCTGAAATGAAGAGGTGGAACTCTTCAATTTTTATAGTATTGGTCCATTTATCTTCCATGCCACTTAATATTTAGCTTGCTCTATAGCAGGGCAGTTCTGAATTGTTCCAACAAGTTTGCTCTGTGATCTCAAAGGATAACCCACTTCAAAAGGATGTCCCAAAGGGACTGTATCTCATTTGACTTCTACAATACACAGGGCTTTAACACTTTGCCCATCCTCAAACAATGCATACATTTTCCACCCTCAGACAACTATGCACGATGTATGTTAATTCATACTCTTATTTCAGTTTCATTCTAGAAAGACAACATTCCCATGGGTAGCCAGCTTTCCCTAGAGAGAACTTGCCTTAAATGAGCAAGACAATCTGGGGTTAATATCGATGCACTTTAGGATTAATTCTTTCAGATTTTTTTCTTTAAATAAAATTGTTAAAAAATGGTAATTTACTTTTTAGTGAAAAGAACAGTGTCAGAATAATCTTTTCTTTTTCTCACAACCTAGGTGTAAAACTCCCACAAGATATTGGATGTATAAATAAAAAAGAGCATTTTTATCCTACCTTTTGATAGATTAAAATAATATTAAAATTAAAAGTTACTGCAATCACTGAAGACCTCAAGCAAGAAATTCTTCAAAATATATAAAAAGAAATGAGGTTTCTTCAGCAGATAAAATCATAGAATCATAGAATTGTTTAGGTTGGAAAAGACTTTTAAGATCATCGAGTAAAACCATTAACATAACACTGCCAAGTCCACCATTAAACCATGTCCCTAAGCACCACATCTACCTGTCTTTTAAATACCTCTGGGGATGGTGACTCAAACTTCCTTGGGCAGCCTGTTCCAATCTTTGATAACCCTTTTGGTGAAGAAATGTTTTCCTAATATCCATCATAAACCTCAACTGGTGCAACTTGAGGCCACTTCCTCTTGTCCTATCACCTGTTACTTGGGAGAAGAGATTGACCCCCACCTCTCTACCACTTCCTTTCAGGTAGTTGTAGAGAACAATAAGGTCTTCCCTCAGTCTCCTTTTCTGCAGACTAAGCAACCCCAATTCCTTTAGTCGTTCCTCATAAGACTAGTGCTCTAGACCCTTCACCAGCTTCACTGCTCTTCTTTGGAGGTGCTCCAGCACCTCAATGTCTTTCTTGTAGTGAAGGACCCAAAACTGAACACAGTACTCGAGGTGCAGCCTCACCAGTGACGAGCACAGGGGTATAATCACTTCCCAGTCCTGCTGGCCACGCTATTTCTGATACAGGCCAGGATGCTCTTGGCCTTCTTGGCCACCTGGGCACACTGCTGGCTCATATTCACCCATAGGTCCTTTTCCACCAGGCAGCTTTCCTGCCACTCTTCCCCAAACCTGTAGCACTGCCTGGGGTTGTTCTGACCCAAGTGCAGGACCCGGCACTTGGCCTTGTTGAACATCATACCATTGGCCTTGGCCCATTGATCCAGCCTGTCCAGCTGCAGTCACAAAAATTAGGTGGGAACTACAGAGTCATGGAATCATAGGATAATTCAGGTTGGAAGAGACCTTAGGAGGTCTTAGAGGCTTTGATCCGGCCTCCTGCTCAAAGTAGGTTGCTTCGGGATTTATCCAGGAGGGTCTTGAATGCTTCCAAGGATGTACTCCATGCGATCTCCTCCACTGCTGGGCTATTGTCTTGGTGAATAAACTATTCCTTATATTTAATTTTAACCTATTTTATTTCAACATATGGCCACTGTCCTTCATTCTCCTACCATGTACCTCTGTGGAGAGCCTGGCTGTGTCTCTTCAGTAACCTCCTCATAGGTATGGGCAGGCGGCTGTTAAGTGCCCCTGAAGCCATCTCTGCTGAGGCTGAAGAAGCCCAGGTCCCTCCACTTCTAACAGAAGAACTGCCACCATCCTGGTGGCATTCTCTGACCTCACTCCAGTTTATCTAAATCCCCATCCTTCCACTAATGGAAGTCCAAAACTGGATGCCATATTCCAGGCGTGATCTACCAAGTGGAACCATACAATATGATTCATGAATGCAACTTCGCTAAGAGTTAATTATTTGTATTTAAATAAAGTACCCTTTTCTTTCTTGCAAGTATTGTTGAAATGTCTTTTAGTAAGAAATGTAAAGTTACCCTTTTTTTTTTTAATAACTATATTTTTCATAGTTTTGAATCCAGGTTCTTCCAATTTCAGGGGAAAAAATTAAAACAACTTTCTAGTAACTATAGATAGAAAACCAAACTCTTCATTGAAAAATCAGGTATGGCTAATATCCTGGTTTGAGGTTCAATTCTGTTCAATAACTTCACTTTTTAGCTAAGGTTCTTCTAACTAGTGAAATTATCAGAATATTGTGCAAACGCTGTTTGCTCTCAGAGTGATAAGACCTATGTTTATAGTTGATGCCTAGGTCGCACCTGCAGGGAAGAGCAGACAGGACAGGTGACCCAAAACTGACCAACAAGGTATTCCATCCCATCTGCCTCATGCTCGGTATGAAAGCCAAAGGATCAAAGGGTCAGGCTGTGAGAGACTGAAACGTAAAATAATTGCCTCAAAGCTTGCTTGTGTGTATCTTGCAAGGTGCAAACTACCAGTAGCAGTAGACCATTCTTTTATTTATCAGGCATCAGCAAAATCGACCCCTGTCTGGGCTGGGCTGCCAGCCCACCAAGGTCTTTTCCTGTTAACCACCAATGGTCATGTGAAGGCAGCGTGATAGATGAGGCCTAGAGCCTGTGAATGGCACATGGAACGCATGCACATGTGCCAGATCATAGATTAAAAAAACGTGGAAACAAGCCACAGTGTGCACCCACCACTGAAGAATTGAAGACTGAGGACCAACAGGATGCCACTGGATCCATGGTGGTGACTATCCTTTGCTTATCTTTCTGAATGCTTGCTTAGTTTCCTTCTAATATTTCCTGCTTTTCCTGTTGCTCCATTCCTCTGTACCTATTCAATAAAAATGGACTGATTGGTGGCATTTGACCTTGTTTGTGTCTCAATCTCACTCCCCTGAGCCCAAAATCAGACCAGGACTTGTCACAGGCCCCTTTCTTCAATGACTGGCATCCAAGGAGATCTCTGTCTGTTTGCCTTTGATCCCGATCTTGAATCCAGATCTGGAATCAAGTTCCCATCCGTCACTGAGTCCAGTCTGGGACTTCCCCAGTGCCAGTTGGTGACGTGATTGTCATCCTGGGAACTTGATACGGTTTTGTATATATTTCTTCTTTTTTTAAATTTTATTATTAATATTTCATTAAAGTAGTTTAGTTCCTTCTAAACTCATAAGTCTCTCTCTCTGTCTCCCCTGCCTCTCTGAAAAGATGTAGGGGAGAGCATCTATCGTTCTGCCCAGTGGCCAGTTCAGCCCAAGCCACAATGGCTAAAAAACCCCACACTGATAACAGTGAAGAGGAGAGCAAATAGGAAAACAGAAATTTTTCTGAAGTATTTCATATGCATGTATACTGATAATTCAAAAATTTCAGCATGTATTTGGCAGAAAAAACCTTGACCTGTGTCATGAATATTTGTCCCAGATTCTTTTATAAAAAATTCAGTGAGTTTGTATAAAATCTTGAACAAATATTTTTATCTTTATGACCTGAGAATGAAAGTTCAAGTGAATTTGAATTGTTTTGAGCTAGAATAATGCAGTGTTTAGTAATAAGATATTATGCATGGGATTTCAATCTGACTTAAAATAAAATTCCAGATATAAAATTAACTTCTAAGAATTTCATGAAAAGAAGGGATTTGTCTCCTTTCAGTATACACAATGCAACTAACTCCAGGCTTACTAGTTTGGAAAGCTAAGCAGCAAATTGTGTGTGAATGCAGCTACACTTTACTCGGGTAGTATCTCTCTATTGATTTGGCACTTGACTGCAGATAAGGGCTCTTTATTCTGTGTGCGTTGATTTGTTTAGAAATAGTTAGGACACCTAAAAAATTGATAATAAATCTACAGAGCTGGGTTAAATATCTGGGACTGGACGGATTATTACTATTATTTTTTGGATTGTAGAATCTGATCAGTTTGCACAGCCACCTAGGGTACATGGAAAAAACACAATAAATGCTGCCTCCTCAGTCAAAGAGAATCATCTGTTTTGGATGGATGGAAGATCAGGAAGAAATTTTTCACTTTAAGGGTGGCGAGGCACTGGAACAGGTTGCCCAGAGAAGTTGTTGAGGCCCCATCCCTGGAGGTGTTCAAGGCCAGGCTGGATGGGGCTTTGAGCAACTTGGCCTAGTGGAAGATGTCCCTGCCTATGGCAGGTGGGTTGGAACTAGATGATCTTTAAGGTCGCTTCCAACCTAAACTATTCTATGATTCTATGATCTCTGGTCTGTCCAGCTACGTAGACTATTGTGTTGCAATGTCCCATGTAAAACCTTCATTACAGTTCATTCAGTTTTTGTGATATTTTGTATCTTCAGTGGAAAACTTCCACAAATTCCATCAAGCAGTTCAGATCTGGAATTTTACTTTGATCATTTCATGTAATGCACATGACAACACATATTATTTCCAGAATATGAGCATGCATTTTTACCCAGAATTATTTGCATATAAGCCTGCTACATAGGCTTGAGCTGAGGGTTTTCGGAACAGACCCACTCAGGGGACATTAATTACATTTTTGCTGGTTCATAGTTACACAACTATTTTATTACCTCAAACTCTGCATAAACTTTAAACAGAACGATTAAAAAAAAAAAAAAGCCTTAACTTCAGCAGTTGCCTGTGATACCAGTACCTGTTCATTCTGTTTATTGTAGCAGTTTTTTAGGATGGGAGCAGGAACCTTCTTCTTACACGAGCCCTAAAACTAGGTTTGCAAGTCCTTGCAAGGTCATCGTAGAACATGAAGGAATTCAGAGTGGTTTTGTGTTTCAGATATCAATATATTGATCTGCTTGGTTTCCTATTTACAGTCACCATTAAGAACCTGTGTAATTTTCTTAAACACCTAGAACAAGAATTCATTAAAATATTTAAAATGCTTAGTATTCAGTAAGGTTTTCATTTTGTAATATCCCTTATCTAATTTTACCTCAGATGTTAAGAGTTTTTCTAAAGAAAGCTTCTCTTTTGACAGTCCTTTAAGTGGTAATAAAGATGGTAATAACTTCTCTTTTTGTGAAAATGAGAAAATGTTATAGCAGAAAATCTTACAATATAGGTCTCGAAAGGTCATCTAGTTCCTGCCCTGAGGCAGAATCAGTTCTACTCAATGGTTAACTGGGAAGCTCAAAAGCTGTTTTTATTGCTGTCTTCTTGAAGTCAGATCTTCCTTCACTCAAGATGGAACAAGACAAATTACACAAAAGGCTGGAGAAAAGAACGGCACGCACAACAGGCACTCTGAACTGCTCCTTTAAGACCCTCCAAACCCGTAGAAACACCAGGCTATTTAAGAGACTGCTTTTTAGCTGCTGTTTCCCTGTGGTTCACAGCAGAGCTGTGATAAAGATAGTCTTGGGTCTTGGTTCACTAAACTGGCTTTCTTTATCAAAGGCAAAAAAGACAGAGATAGGGAAGAAGAAAACAATAAGGTAGAGAAAGAAAGAACATAAAAATGTTTGTGACATTATGCAGCCAATTTCTACGCTCCAGATTATGTCCAAGACCTTGCCAAAGCCAGTGAAGATAGTAATATAGTATGAATAGGGTACTTTTGCTCTTATTCAGAATGTTTGATGCTAAAGATCAAACAATTGAGGTGGTTGAGTGAGTGGAGATTGAAAGGACTGAGGTTTGCTGCCAGATTGCCCCATGAAGACACTTATAAGACTTCATAAAAGAACAATAGATGAAAAGCTCGGCTGCTCAGTATTTTATTGAAAGTGTGTTCTAGGGAACTTTTTTAATGTATCACTTTAGGTGCATTGATTTTTGCTCCCTTATTTCTCCAATTTATGATATAGGGTTTCAGCTTAGCCTTTTTATATTTAATCAAATTTTTTAAAAATTATTCTCATTGACATTAATTCAGTCTTCTTCTTTGACTATTAAAATTTCATTCAATATACAAAGTTAGGTTTTTGTTATTGTGACTTTTATAATTCTCATCCTTAAATTAATCTTATAAACATTCACATAGGAATATTCACATTTGTTATAAAAGCAGATAGATTTTATTTTTGTTGTGTTATACTAAGTAAACTGAAACAAGATAGAGAGACTTAGTTTGAGATGTAAAAAAGAAACTATCAGTGACAAATTAACAGAAGAGAAAATGGAGAAATGCTATATGTATTCAGTAAATTGTGTGAAGCAGTGTATAAGCCTCTGGGTCAAAATCAGAGGGGTTGTCTCCAAGGGGAATCTTAGAGTAGGCATCTGCTACCAATCTCCAAACCAGGATGATAACGCCAACGAAGCAGTATTTGGGTCACTTAAGCAAGCTTCAGGTCAACAGACCCTCATTCTTATGGGTGACTTAAACTACCCAGACATTTGTTGGAACAGTACAGTAGCTCACACGTAATTCATCAAGTTCCTGGAATGCGTAGAACACTGCTTTCTCATACAAATGTTAGATGTGCCAACCAGGAACGAGGAGCTGCTGGACTTGCTGCTCACAAACAAAGGAAACCTGCTTTGCAATACCTTGGTTAGTAGAAGCCTTGGCTGCGGTGATCACA
This sequence comes from Pluvialis apricaria, assembly GCA_017639485.1. Lineage (NCBI taxonomy): Eukaryota > Metazoa > Chordata > Aves > Charadriiformes > Charadriidae > Pluvialis > Pluvialis apricaria. The sequence goes on from CM030009.1 coordinate 105,835,644, forward strand.
ATATTGTGCAGTATGGGACCCTGCTGAGCACACTGAAGGTTAGTGCAAAGACAAAGGTTTTAGCTTTTAGAAGAGCAAACCAGCTTGCTCAGAGCTCAGTTGGGAGGGATTCTGTGGGCAGCTTCCATGCAGGATAAAGGAATTAGCAAGTGCTGGGAGTTTTTCAAGAATGCTCTCCTGGAAGCACAAAACCAGTCCATTCCCTTTAAAGGTAAGGGAAGTAGGCAGAGCAAGAGACCTCCTTCGCTTAACTGCAAGCTTCTGAGTCTGCTTAAAACGAATCATACCAGAGATGGAAAGGCAGATGAATACCTGTTGAGAACTACAAGGGCATTTCCAGGGCGTACAGAGATGCAGTCAGAAAAGCAAAAGCTTAGCTCAAATTGAAATTGGCCAGAGATGTCAAAAACTACAATAAAGGGTTATTCAGGTGTATAAACAGCAAGCAGAAACAGAAGGAAAATATTGGTCCACTGTTAAACAGGAGAGGAGAATTAGTCACCAACAATGCTGAAAAGGCAGAGGTTCTCAACACTTTCTTCACCTTTGCCTTTACCAGCACTGTTGGGCTGCCAGGCACTGGGAACAACAATCCAGATTGATGCAAACACAGGCCCACCATCAGTGAAGGAAGAGGTGGTATGTGAACTATTACAGGAACTTGACCCCTACAAATAGATGGGCCCTGACAACATCCACTTAAGGGTGTTAAGAGAACTGGCTGACATTGTTGCGAGGCCGCTGTCTGTAATCTTTGAGAAGTCGTGGAGATTTGGGGACATCCCAGAACACTGGAAGAAAGCTAATGCCACCCCCACCCACAAGAAGGGCTTAAAGGAAAATCCAGGAGATTATAGGCCCATCTGTCCCTGGGAAAGTTATGTAACAAATCCTTCTGGGGGCTATCACAAGTCAAATGAAGCATATGATTGGGAAAAGTCAGCACAGATTCACCAAGGGCAAATCATGCTTGACAAACGTAATTGCCTTCTACAACAAAGTAACCTGCTCAGTTGATGTAGGGCGAGCGGTGAACATTGTATACCTGGGTTTCTCCAAGGCTTTCAACGCGGTTCCCCACAACCTCTTCCTAGAGAAACTGATGCATTATGGTCTAGATAAGTGGTCTGTGTGGCGGGTGGGGTACTGGTCAACAGGCTGCACCCAGAGCGTGGTGGTAAATAGCTCCTTTTCAAAATGGCAGTCTGTCACAAGTGGGGTCACCCAGGAATCAATATTGGGCCCAATGCTGTTTATAAGTGATCTGGATGATGGGATCAAGTGTACCCTGATGAAGTTTGCTGATGACACCAAATTGAGTGGGGGAACAGACACTTCAGAAGGGGGAGCCACCATACAGGAAGATCTGGTTGGGCTGGAAGAGTGGGCTAACGAGAACCTTATGAAGTTCAACAAGGACAAGTGTAAGGTCTTGCACCCGGGAAAACATAATCCAGGAGTGCAGTGCAGGCTGGGATCTACCCGACTGGAGAGCAACTCTGTGGAAAGGGACCTGGGGGTCCTGGTGAACAAGCAGCTCATTATGAGTAAACAGTATGCTGCTGTGGCAAAGAAAGCCAATAGGATGCTGGGTTGCATCAATAAGGGCACCACCAGCAGAGATAAAGAAGTCATTATCCCACTCTACTCAGCATTTGTCAGGCCACATCTGGAACAATGTGTTCAGTTTTGGTCCCCAATATACAAAAAAGATGTGGACAGGCTGGAGAGAGTCCAGAGAAGAGCCACCAACATGATCAAAGGACTGGGAAGCCTGCCATATGGGGAAAGGCTGAGAGAATTTTGTTTGTTCTGCCTTGAAAAAAGAAAGGTTAGGGGAGACCTTATCACCATGTTCCAGTATTTAAAGCGTGGCTACAAAGAAGAAGGAGACTCACTCTTTACAAGGAGTCACATGGAAAAGATGGAGGGTAATGGGTACCAGTTACTCAACCTAAGCTACAAGTTTATGACCTATTTAGCATTACTGAAACCTGGTGGGACAAATCCCACGACTGGAGTGCAGCTATCAATGGCTACAAGTTGTTCAGAAGGGACAGGCAAGGAAGGAAGGGCAGAAGTGTTGCCCTCTGCATCAAGAAATGGATAGAGTGTGAAGAGGTGTCTCTGAAGAATAGCCATGAGCAGGTTAAAAGTCTATGTGTAAGAACAAGAGACTGCGGCAACAAAGGGATCCTTGTGGTTGGTGTCTATTACAGGGTGCCCCATCAAAGGGAGCCTATTGATAAAGACTTCTTACTCTAGCTATGGGAGGCATCACACTTGCAGGCTTTCATCCTGTTGGGAGATTTCAGCCACCCTGATATATGCTGGAAAAGTAGCACAGCAAGCTGTAGGCAATCCAGGAGACTCCTGGAGTACATTGGAAAAATGCATCATGCACTGATGGAGTTCACAGTCCTGAAAGATATAGGTCAGGCAAAGAGTAAAGTCAGGACCCTGAATTTTAGGAAAGCAAACTTCCAGCTCTTCAAGGAGGTAGTCAACAGGACCCTCTGAGAAACTGCCCTCAGGGACAAGGGAGCAGAACAGAAGTGGCATATCTTTAAGGACGCTTTCCATAGTGTGCAAGAGGTCTTGATCCCCAGGGGTAAGAAATCAGGAAAGGAGGGCAAGAGACTGGTATGGCTGAGCCAAGACCAGCTGGTCAAACTAATGGGCAAGAAAGAGATGCACAGGCAGTGGAAGCAGCGACAGGTATCCTGGGAAGAGTATAGGGATGCTGCCTGGTTTTGTAGGGCAACCACAGCTGGAGCTTAACTAGTCAAGGTATACAACAAATAAGGGCTTCTACAGGTATGTCAGCCAGAAAAGGAAGGTCAAAGAAAGCACATCCCACCTGATGAGCGAAACTGGCAAACTGGTAACGATGTATGAGAAGGCTGAGGTACTCAACACCTTTTGCCTCAGTCTTCACTGGCAACCTGTCTCCCCACACCTCTCAAGTAGATAGACCACAAGACAGAGACTGAGGGAGCAAAGTATCTCCCACCGTAAGAAAAGATCAAGTTCATGACCACCTGAGGAACCTGAACATATAGCAGTGTATGGGACCTGACGAGATGCATCCCAGAGTCCTAAGGGAATTGGCTGATGTAGTTGCCAAGATGGGGATAAACTTTTTAGCAGGGCCTGTTGTGATATGACTAGGGGCAACGGCTTTAAACGAAAAGCAGGAAGATTTAGACTAGATATAAGGAAGAACTTTTTTACAATGAGGGTGGTAAAACACTGGCACAGGTTGCCCAGAGAGTTGGTAGATGTGCCATCCCAGGAAACATTCAAGGTCAGGTTGGACGGGGCTCTGAGCAACCTGATCTAGTTGAAGGTATCCCTGCTCATTGCAGGGGGGCTGGACCAGATGATCTTTAAAGGTCCCTTCCAACCCAAACTATTTTATCATACTATCATACTCCTGGGGAGATTCTGATTGGACACAAGAGGAAAAATTTTCACAAGGAGAAAAATCAACCATTGAAGTAATCTCCCCAGGGAAGTGATGGATTCCCCAGCATTGGACATTTTTAAGGTTCAGCTGGACAGGGTGCTGGGCCATCTTGTCCAGACTGTGCTTTTGCCAAGAAAGGTTGGACCAGATGATCCCTGAGGTCCTTTCCGAGCTGGTACTCTATGATTCTATCATAAAACTGTCATAATCTGAAAGTTTCATTTAAGGTTGCCTTTTTGAAAGTGAGCTCCTAACTGCCAAATATTCAGGTGACTGAGGAACCACACTGTCTTTACATATTTTCATGAGTATGTACAGAAGCACTAGTGAAACATGTAAAAAACAAATATGATTGACAAATCATAAGAAAAATCATAGCCCCCTTCATTACCTAGTTTCTTTAAATGTGTCATTAATTGCTGGTCATAAAACCTTGCTTCAGTCTTGAAGTTAGGAGAAAGCAGCAGATGTGGTATCTCACAAACATGTCCAAATTGTCATTAGTTATATTATTGTGCAGCTTCTACAGATGTTGAGGCCTCTCACCTAATCTTAAAAAAGGGTAATATAACTACCACACAGGCCACTAGTAATTCACCATCAAACTGTCCTATGACATCTTAAACCCACCACTGATTGGGCTGGGCCAAGAAAGAAAGAACTGATGGTGGTATTTAGTTGTTTCTGCTATGGAAATGTTTAAAGTCTAAAGTTTAAGCAATATAATCCAGATAGGTCATACACAACTAATTAGTAGTCTTGAAAAATCTGTTTACTATTTTCAGATACAACAGAAAATTTTATTACTAGAATTACTGATTTTGCAATACGTACCAAATGGCAATTCAGATGTTAATATTAAATCCCAGCTCCAGAAAACATTTGATGAAGATGAGGATTAAAAAGACAAAACCATAGGTTGTTAGGGCTGTTGCCAAGCACTACTTTCAAAACAAGGTTGCCTTTTGGTCTTTAGGGGTCCATTTAGAAAGTAAATGCTGAACAGTCCTTTTAATTTAAATCGTAACTGCTCTAATGTGCTTAGAACAGCTTAGTAGACTTTCAGAGGATCCCACAGCACTACATACCTGAAGTTACAACTTTTGCAATATAAAGCAGATTCTCATCTCTCACAATATTCTTTCTTCCTGCTGTAGTGGCACTTGTCAACATAACTATTTTTTTAGTATGTATAATGTAAACTTGGTTTAGTACATCCTTGTATTTCTACATGTACTTATTATTGGTAGTCTCATGTTTCCTCAATATTCAAAACCAAAATACTGTTTCCTCCACCTGCATTATTTTCTCCATGAGTAATGAAATAACAAAGACAACATAACACAAGACAGTTTTAAGAAAGATTAATTTGTCATCACTCTGGATGTTAGGGCATCCAGTATTGATAACAATATTGAAAAAAATTTTAATTATTTGGTAGTATTTGATATAGGAAAATAGTGTATATGTGGTGCTGCAGAAGGGCTTACTTTAGAATAGACTAGACTAGACTAGACTAGACTAGAATATGCAGAATAGAATAATAGAATCATAGAATGGTTTAGGTTGGAAAGGACCTTGAAGATCATCAAGTTCCAACCCCCCTGCCATGGGCAGAGACACCTCCCATTAGACCAGGTTGCCCAAGGCCCGCTCCAGCCTGGCCTTAAACACCTCCAGGGACGGGGCCTCAACAACTTCTCTTGGAAACCTGTTCCAGTGCCTTACTGCCCTAAAAGTGAAAAATTTTTTCCTGTTTAATCTAAACCTACCCCTCTTCCAGTATAAAGCCATTCCCCCTCGTCCTATCACTACATGCCCTTGTAAAAAGTCCTTCCCCAGCTATCCTGTAGGCCCCCTTTAGGTACTGGAAGGCCACAATAAGATGTCCCCGGAGCCTTCTCTTTTCCAGTCATAGAATAAAATAGAGTAGTTCAGTTGGAAGGACCTACAACAATCATCTAGTCCAACTGCCTGACCAAAAATTAAAGCATTTTATTAAGGGCATTGTCCAAATGCCTCTTAAACACTGATGGGCTTGGGGCAACAAGCACCTCTCTAAGAAGCCTGTTCCAGTGTTTGACCACCCTCTTAGTGAAGAAATGTTTCCTTATAGAATCATAGAATTGTTGAGGTTGGGAGGGACCTATAAGATCATCAAGTCCAACCATTAACTTAACCTGACAAAACTACTTCTAAACCATGTCCCCAAGTACCACGTCTAGGCTTTTGTTAAACACCACCAGGGATGGCGAATCCACCACCTCCCTTGGCAGCCTATTCCAATGTTTGATAACCATTTCAGTGAAAAAAATTTTCCTAATATCCAATCTATCCTTATGTCTAGTCTAAATCTCCTCTGGCATAGCTTTGAAGCATTCCAACGTGTCCTATTACTGTATACCAGGGAGAAGAGTTCGGCACCTTCAGCTCCACTTCCCCTCCTCAGGAGGCTGTAGAGAGCAATGAGGTCACCCCTCAACCTCCTTTTCTCCACACTACACAAACCCAGGGTTCTTAGCCACTTCTATTACAACATTCCTTCCAGCACTTTCACCAGTTTTATTGCCCTCCTCTGGACTTTTTCAAGCACCTTCACATCCTTCTTAAATTGTGGGGCCCAGAACTGCACACAGTACTCAAGGGGAGGCCACATCAAAACTGAATACAGCAGGATAATCACCTCTTGACCAGCTAGTTGTGCTGTCTTTAATGCACTCCAGAATGCGGTTTGCCTTCTTGGCTGCCAGAGTGCACTGCTGACTCATATTGAGTCTGCTGTTGACCAGCAGCCCCAGATCCCTTTCTGCAGGGCTGCTCTCCAACCACTCTTCTCCCAATTTATAGTTGCTCCCAGCATTACTCTGTCCCAGATGCAGAATCTGTCATTTTTTCTTCTTAAATTTCATGCTATTAGTGATTGTCCAATGCTCCAATCTATCTAGAACCCTCTGCAAGTCCTTCTGTCCCTCAAAAGAGTCAACAGCACCTCACAGTTTAGTATCACCAGTAAATTTGCTAACCGTGCATTCAACTTCTGCATCTAGATCATTGATAAAAACATTGAACAGAACTGGCCCTAGAACTGAGCCCTGAGGAACACCGCTGGTGACTGGTCGCCAGCCAGATGTAACTCCATTCACTACAACCCTTTGAGCTCTGCTATTCATCTGGTTCTTCACCCAGTGCACTGTGTACCTGTTTATCTCACAGCTAGACAACTTGTCCAGAAGGATGTAATGAGGGACAATAACTAAAGCCTTACTAAAATCCATAAAAACTACATCCACCGCCTTTCCTTCTTTCGCTAGGTGAATGACCTTATTGTAGAAGGATAACGAATTAGTTAAACAGGATTTGCCCGTTGTGAACCCATGTTGACTGTGCCTAATGATTGCATTGTTCTTCAAATGCCTTTCAATAGCACTTCTCAAAGCCAAGAGAAATTACTAGGAAAACTGGTTATAAGGAAAAATGCAGACAGAAATATCTGAATAGAAAGGGGTAACAGTTGAAGAAGAAAGATAGGATTGCAGAATTCAGGAGAACAGTTCATCTAAACATTCATCCTGGTTCATTGTGAAATAAAAGCAACAATTAGAAGTATAAAGCAAACAGAATAAAGGTAAATAAATAGCAGTCACATATAAAAAAAGAATGTTGAAAATCAAAAGAATTCATTACCTTTTTAACTGTAATATATATCCGCTATTTTGCTAGTAGCAGTAGCATGTTATTTCTACCTTTTTGCATGTCATTCTAGAGCAGGAAGAATATATACAAAGAAAACCCAATGCACACAATAGTATTACCTCAGAGCTATGGAAAACTCTTAATGGAAGTGATGTCTTAGACTGCTTAAGAGAACCCTAGAAACAATTTTTTTGCCCCTTTTATGCATTTTAAAGATTACATAGCTACATATCTTCCCTTCTCAAGTTGCAGATCTAAGAATTTACCCATCCAGAGTGCCACAAGGAAAATGAGACACATCAGGTGGGTTTCCTGCACTTCTCTATCATGTAGTCTGATGCAAAAATTTCTCTCGTGTATGGTGACATGATCAGAGGAGTAAGTCATTATTCTGATTTTCCTTAAAAAAACAATGAAAAAAAACCCCACAACTTGCCAGTCTTTTACTCAGTCAATGAAAATGCTAAAAAAATTCTCTAATAGTAATTTTTAAAAGAGCTGTATCAAAAAAGTTGAATGGCAAAATCCCTAAGATACTTCTGGCCCACTGGTGTTACCAGAAGACAGGAAGTTGTGTCAGTACTCAGAAAAAATAAAGGAGGCTGACGTACTAGCTAGAAGTTGACTAGTTTGACTTAAATCCTTAGGGAGATAAAGGAAAATTCATAGACGATTAAATTAATACACAGTTGAAAGAAGAGTGTCATTTGAATGGGTTTTTTATGGTTCTTGTCAAACACAACTGATTTTATTATATGACAAGATTAAAAATTGGTAACTGAAAGGATATAATACACTAAAGCTTCTGGAATACATTCAATATTATATTTGTATTTTATTTTGATTAAGAATTAATGTAAATATCAATGAATAACATGTTCAAACAGTTTGCAAATCTGTTAGCGGACAGTTCACACAATATCCTATCATTTTTGGTAGTATCTTACTAATATCGACATTATACCTGATAATGTTCAGCAGTTGTATCAATTATCTAGAAATCAGACATATGTCTGATGATGCTTTCAGGTAATGCAAGTCTTGCTGAAAAGAGAAAAAATGGCAAAGGACAGCCAAAGGAGACCCTATATCAAAGAGATCAGGAAAACATACTGACTGCTCAGCCATACACTGTGGGTTTACAATTAACCTTTCAAATTCTCAGTGAATTAACATATTCTAAATAAAGAAACAGGTGGAAAGAATGAAACAGAATTCCTATGCTTTACACAGACATCTCTCCCAAACTCTCACGTATGGAACAAAATGCCTTTAAAAATATAGCCAAATGCAAAATTATATTTCTGAGAGAAATGCGTGATGATCCATAGTAAAACATTAGCAATAATCACAAAGATTAAGAACTCTTTGTAAACCCTCAGAGTGTTGTAGTTAAAAATCATCTAGGAGAGTCACTGGGATGGTGAAAGGACTAGCAAGTAGGAATACTGAAGTGAGTTGTTTCTTCACACAGTTCTGGTGAAACTGATACTGCAACAAACATACAAGAATACTGCATGCAGTTCTGATGTTCATTTATTATAGTTGTTGCAATATCAGACAAGGTTTAGAAAACCTTGAAGACGTAGGACCACTGTAATGCTTTAAGGGATGAAACAAAATGCCACTTGTAAGTATACTTGTCTTGTGATGCTTATAATATGTTTAGACATTTCTGAGCTCAGATGATCTAAGTAAATAGTCCAAGTTTCCATGCTGCATGGTTGCATGACGGCTGAACCCAGTGTACTACAAATGTCACTTGAGTAGATGGGCAAATAGTCAAGTGATGATGCCAGGTAGAGGTCTGTGCTCCCGTTGACATGTGGCTTCTAATATCTATATTAACTGGCTCAAAAATAACTTGGGTATGACTGAGAGGTAATGAGTTTGGTATAGGCTGATATCACTGATATTGGAACTAATAATATAAAACCAATAATTCTAAAAGCATATAGAAAATATGTGGTGATACCTTTGAGTAGTTCTGCATGAGTTAGGTCATGAAGTAGAAAACATATTGTTTTCCAACAGAGAAAGGAGACATATTGTTTCAGATGATTGTAGGTAATACAATACTAGCAACCTTGCAACATCGTGTTACACAAAGATGATGAGACAACAGTCTAGTTGCAAGGCATTAGAACACATGCAAAAGTCACAATATCACTTCAGACTAGCTATATCTAAATGACTAAGCATAATGCTAACAAAATCAGAAATGTATGCAGTAATAAAGAAAGGATAAAATATTGCCTTATCACCAGGGATAAAATTCCAGTGTATAGAATTATTTTTGAATGAACAAACATGAGATTAATGTTTGGTATTTTATAATTTATAATGTCCTGCTGAAGAATCAAAAATTTGTTAAGAAAACTGATTAATACAAATATTTTAGCATCTTCTATGTATTATACTATCAGATTATTAATAAATAAATAAAATAAATCTTATGTTTGGAGTCATATGATGATGCACCAAGGTAAGAGGAATGGGGTGCTAGCAAGGGCCTGCAGCCGTTTGCTCCGAAATATGATGGCTACACTGCAGCACACTTAAAGTCTTACGTAGATGAGCCAGGAGCTCCTGGGTTAACAGGAGCCAATGGGGAGGCACCGTTAATACAGGGCAAAGGAATGCCGACTGGACAGCAGCACAAAGTAATTACAACTGTTCCAGCCAAGTCAGCCTTAAGGAAGACACAGCTGAAGTGCCTCTATGCAAATGCACATAGCATGGGGAACAAACAGGAGGAGCTAGAGATGTGTGCACACCTCCAAGGCTATGATCTCATTGGCACCACAGAAACATGGTGGGATGACTCCTGCGACTGGAGTGTTGGCATGGAAGGTTATACAGGCTCTTCAGGAGAGACAGGCAGGGGAAATGAGGAGGCGGTGTTGCCTTATACGTCAACAACCAGCTGGAGTGCACGGAGCTTGGCCTAGGGATGGATAAAGAGCTGACTGAGAGCCTATGGGTCAGGACTAAAGGGAAATCAGAAGCAGGGCACATTACAGTGGGGGTTTGCTACAGACCACCTGACCAAGAAGACCAAATGGATGAGGCCCTCTATAGATATAGGGGCGGCATCCTATTCACAACCCCTGGTCCTCATGGGCAACTTCAACCACCCCGACACCTGTTGGAAGGGTAACACATCAGGGCATAGGCAATCCAGGAGGTTCTTGGATTGTATTGACGACAACTTCCTTCTCCAAGTGGTAGAGGAGCCAACGAGGAGAGGAGCTATGCTGGATCTTGTCCTTACCAAGAAGTAGGGGCTGGTAGGCAGTGTCAAGCTCAAGGGTATCCTGGGCTGTAGTGACCATGAAATGGTCGAGTTCGAGATCCTCGAGGCAGCAAGGAAGGTGCGCAGAAAGCTAACCACCCTGGACTTTAGGAGAGCTGACTTTGGCCTCTTGAAGCATCTGCTTGGTATGGTGCCATGGTGTCATATCCCGGTCCGGGACATGGTGGTGGCGGGGTCGGGGGGAGTCCGGGAGGACCCCTAACGATTCCATGCACAAGATTAAGACACAAACGAGGTCAGATGCTGTCTGCTAAGTTTTATTGTTATCTCCCAGCCTTGATTACTGAAATGAGCGATAAAGGAGGAAGTAGAGGAAAGGGAGAAGAGAGAAGCAGTATTACGGAGCACAGCAAGAGGATAGCGACCAACACTGGCCCTCAGCATCCTGAAGGGCCCCTAATTGCCAGCGGCGTCCTGTTGACTCATGATCCTTGGATTACAATAGTGGTGGGGGTTCCGGTGGTCTGACTGTAGAGGGACAAAGCACAAACTTATAGTCAAAGTCTGCTCGAGACTTGGCCAATCAGTGTAGAGCCACTTTTGCTTGGCCAATCTTTCTTGGAGGGTGGGCTTCTTGGAAAATGGTCGCTCCTGATGTACTCTTGTGGTAAACAGGATGCTGTGGTTTGTTGGGTTGACACAGCTTGCAACTTAGCTCGGCAAGTTTCAGGTCCTGTTATGAACAGGAGGTGGCTGGTCTGCTTACGGTAAGTGAGTTTTGAGACATTTTGATTGAGACATCTTGGTGGTCTCTTACACATGGGATGAAGTGCTGGAGGGAAGAAGGGCCCAAGAAAGTTGGTTAATATTCAAGGATCACGTCCTCCAAGCTCAGGAGCGATGCATCCCTACAAAGAAGAAGGCAGGTAGAAAAGCTAGGACGCCTCCATGGATCAACAAGGAGCTCCTGGACATGATCAAAAGTAAAAAGGAGGTCTATAAGGAGTGGAAACAGGGGCGGGTAGCCTGGGAGGAATACAGAGAAATTGTTCCAACAGCCAGGGATCTGATTAGGCAAGCTAAGGCCCAGATTGAATTAAATCTGGCCAGGGACATCTATAAAATCCTTCTATAAGTACGTCAACAAGAAAAGAAAGACTAAGGAAGATGTGGCCCCTCTCCGGAAGGAAACACAAAAACTGGTTACCTGGGACAGAGACAGAGCTGAGGGACTCAATGACTTTTTTGCCTCAGTCTTCACTGGCCAAGACTGCAGCCACACTACCCATGATGCAGAATGCAAAGGTGAGGATTGGGAAAATGGAGCACCACCTGCTGTAGACGAAGATCAAATACGAGACCACCTGAGGAACCCAAAGGTGCACAAGTCAGTGGGACCTGATGAGATACATCCGCGGGTCCTGAGGGAACTGGCACATGAAGTTGCTAAGCCACTAACCCTCATATTTGAGAAGTCGTGGCAGTCTGGCGAGGTTCCTGCCGACTGGAAAAGGGGAAACATAACCCCTATTTTCAAAAAGGGAAACAAGGAAGACCCGGGGAACTACAGGGCAGTCAGTCTCACCTCTGTGCCTGACAAGATCATGGAGCAGATCCTCCTGGAAACTCTGCTGAGGCACATAGAAAATAAGGAGGTGATTGGTAGCAGCCAACATGGCTTCACCAAGGGCAAGTCATGCCTGACAAATTTGGTAGCCTTCTACGAAGGGGTTACAGCGGCGGTGGACAAGTGAAGTGCAACTGATGTCATCTACCTGGACTTGTGCAAAGCATTTGACACTGTCCCACACGATATCCTGGTCTCTAAATCGGAGAGACATGGATTCAACAGATGGACCACTCAGTGGATAAAGAAGTGGCTGGACGGTCGCACTCATAGGGTTGCAGTCAATGGCTCGATGTCCAAGTGGAGAGCAGTGACAAGTGGCGTTCCTTGGGGGTCGGTACTGAGACCCGTGCTGTTCAACATCTTTGTTGGTGACATGGACAGTGGGATCCAGTGCACTCTCAGCAAGTTTGCCGATGATACCAAGCTGTTTGGCGAGGCAGACATGCTGGAGGGGAGGGATGCCATCCAGAGGGACCTGGACAGGCTGGAGAGGTGGGCCCAAGCCAACCTCATGCAGTTCAACAAGGCCAAGTGCAAGGTCCTACGTCTGGGTCGGGGTAAACCCAAGCACAAATACAGGCTTGGCGGGGAATGGCTGGAAAGCAGCCTTAAGGAGAAGGACCTGGGTGTGCTGATTGACGAAAAGCTCAATATGAGCCAGCAATGCACGATCGCAGCCCAGAAGGCCAACCGTATCCTGTGCTGCATCAAAAGAAGTGTGGCCAGCAGGTCAAGGGAGGTGATTCTGCCCCTCTACTACTCTCTTGTGAGACCCCACCTGGAGTACTGCATCTAGCTCTGGAGCCCCTGACATAAGAAGGACACGGACCTGTTGGAGCAGATCCAGAGGAGGGCCACAAAGATGATCAGAGGGCTGGAGCACCTCTCCTATGAGGAAAGGCTGAGACAGTTGGGGTTTTTCAGCCTGGAGAAGAGAAGGTTCCAGGGAGATCTTATTGCAGCCTTCCAGTACCTAAAGGGGGCCTACAGGATAGCTGGGGAAGGACTTTTTACTAGGGCATGTAGTGATAGGACAAGGGGGAATGGCTTTAAACTGGAAGAGGGCAGGTTTAGATTAAACAGGAAAAAATTTTTCACTTTTAGGGCAGTAAGGCACTGGAACAGGTTTCCAAGAGAAGTTGTTGAGGCCCCGTCCCTGGAGGTGTTTAAGGCCAGGCTGGATGGGGCTTTGGGCAACCTGGTCTAGTGGGAGGTGTCCCTACCCATGGCAGGGGGGGTTGGAACTCGATGATCTTCAAGGTCCTTTCCAACCTAAACCATTCCATGATTCTATGATATTTATTGAGGAAGCAAACATGATGTCTGAGCCTTTTCATACGTTTGGAAATAACAATGATTCTGTGGCAACAGAAGAAAGAAAATATTTGTGTGAGTTATATGTTAATTACAGTCAAAAGACATTCATAACAGTGAGAAAGAGGGTCAGCCATTCTGCAATGTCAAGCAGAGTTTTTCAAGTAATCTCTGCAGTATTGATATATTTGTCCTTTACATGGGATCAACCAGCCTAATATTTTTTGACTATTATAGACACTTGAAGGTCTTTATCCCTGATTTGTAGGTGTGCAAGAGCTCTCTCTGTGAAATGTCAGCTGTCTGGCTATATAAATGACTGCATGCCTTCCTGCTTCTATGTAATCTAGAGTCTTAACTCATTTAAAATGCTTCAGGCTAAGGTGCACTCCTCTAGAGTGTTGTGTTCAGGTGCTCAGCTGTACCAGGCAGATGAGACGTTCTGAGATGCTCTGTCCATGTAGAGCAGACACAAGGGAAACGCTTCAAAAAGGTGTGTTATATAAAGTCATTTAAGCCTGTTTTCAAAAAGCAGTTTGCATTTCTTTACTGATGTTTGTCACATACCAGCTGGAACACAAAGTGCCTGGGGAAGCAGGGGGAGATATGGAGCTTTTGTTCCTTTACTAACCAGAGTACTCAAATAATATGTAGTCTGTGGAGCGCTAGTATGTGCAGCAGTCAACAGTTTATCCACAATGCTCGAGCAGACTCAGAATACATCTTTCCGTCATCTGAGGATGGGATCTATATCTGTTTTGGAATACAGGCTTGACTAAAGATCTTACTCTTTAAGTATTTATTCAGACAAGGTCAGAATCTCAACCTCTATTACCAGAAAAAGTTCAGGTATACGCAGACCACTTAATCAGTCTAAGCAGCCGGAGGAGCTAAGGCAGAGATAAGGCCAAGCATGTTACAGGCCACAATATTTTTATCCCAAGGTAGGTTGTTCTTAAGCCTGTTGGATACAAGCTGAACTACAACCAGGCTTAAAGCATAACATGAGCAGAAAACATGTAGATCATGAGCTATGATGCATTTTCCTTTTCTCAGCCTCTCTTATGCCATAGTAGTACCAAGATGTAGTATCACCAAGATCTTCCGAACCATCATCAACCATGTCTTGACCCACAATGGAAAAATAAAAAAGTTGCAAGCTACAATAAACAAAAAGCACAAATCATAGAATGGCTTGGGTTGGAAGGGACCTTAAAGATCATCTAGTTCCAACCCCTCTGCCATGGGCAGGGGCACCTTCCGCTAGACCAAGTTACTCAAAGCCTCATCCAACCTGGCCTTGAATACTTCCAGGGACGGAACATCCACAACATCACTGGGCAACCTGTTCCAATGTCTCATCACCCTCATAGTAAAGAATTTCTCCCTAATATCTAATCTAAATCTACTCTCTTTCAGTTTAAAACCTTTACTCCTCGTCCCGCCCCATCTTTCCTGTAGGCCCCCTTTAAGTACTGAAAGGCCGCAATAAGGTCCCCCCAGATCCTTCTCTTCTCCAGGCTAAACAGCTGCAATTCTCTCATCTTGTCTTCATAGGAAAGGTGCTCTAGCCCTGTGATCATCTTCATGGCCCTCCTCTGGACCTGCTCCAACAGGTCCATGTCCTTCTTATGTTGGGGGCCCCAGAGCTAGCTGCAGTACTCTAGCTGCGGTCTCACAAGAGAGTAGTAGAGGGGCAGAATCACCTTCCCTGACCTGCTCACCACACTTCTTTTGATGCAGCCCAGGATATGGTTGGTCTTCTGGGCTGCAAGCGCACATTGCTGGCTCATATTGAGCTTCTCATCAACCAACACACCCAAGTCCTTCCCTGCAGGGCTGCTTTCAATTTATTCTCCGCCAAGCCTGTATTTTTGCTTGGGATTGCTCCGACCCATGTGCATGGCCTTGCACTTGGCCTTGTTGAACTTCATGGGGTTCAAACAGACCCACCTCTCAAGCCTGTCCACTCATTCTCACTCTCCATGTCGCTGACAAAGATGTTAAACAGCACCAGTTCCAATACTGACACCTGAGGAGCACCACTTGTACTTGGACATCAAGCCATTGACTGCAAGACTTTGAGTGTGACCATCCAGCCAATTCCTTGTCCACCAAGTGGTCCATCTGTCAAACCCATTTCTCTCCAAAAATCCCAACAACTGTTAATTTTGTTGCCAAATATAAGCTATTCATCTCACCTGAGACATAATTGTTTGAGTTTCAGGGCCAATCTGACCATTAAGTACAGACTGGTTACAGAATGCAGAACAAATGAAGAATGAAGATCAATAATGAATGAATGAAGATCAATAACGAGAAGGTAGCAGAGAAAAAGGAAAACAAAAATGGAAGAGAGAATTATAAAAAGAGAAGTATATTTCCCAACTATAAGTTCATTCCAATTTTTCATTCAGGATCTCATGGTGGCATAAGGTGACAACTCAGACCTTACTGCTCTGGAGTAGAGAGAATTAACACGGAGCTGATGGACATACTTGCCAGGCAGACAGCAGCATAGAACAAACAAAATGCAAATTAATTGTATTTTTTATTTAATCTCATAGAGGACAGGAGTAAATAACATTTTCATCATCACATGCATTGAAGAAAGGGAGAACAAAATTACAATGAGGTGAACATGTTTCCATTAATTATTCCTAATTTTTACCCTGGAGATTTTCTCCAAAATATCCTTTGGGCAGAATTTCTCCTTTTTAGGTAGTGAATTCTACAATACAAATTAAGTATTTTAGGACACTGTATCTTGCATTGATTTCCACTATAGTATATAGTGCAATTTAAGGTGTATCTTTAGTATTTAAACTGGTTAATGTAACTTAACAGATTCACAGTCCTGACAGAATTTAAAATGAAATATTAAAAAAAGCTTTTAAAAATTACTTACAGTTTTCAGAAAGTTTCTTAGTTGCATTTTGACTATAAAATAATCTATGTCTTGGTATAGAAATTGAATGCTGTTGTTTGGATTAAAGCATTTTCCATGCAAAAAAATAATTTGCTGATTTAAACAAAGAGGGGGGGGGCGGGGAGAAAGACACTGAATGGTAAATATTTTGAAAAGTAAGATGAAAATAATGAATCAAAAGAAAAAGAAATGTTCATTGATTTAAATGACAGAAAAAATCACAAGCAATGTAATTTCCCCAATTTCCCAGCATCTCATCATTTCACACATATAATAACATTAAGAAAGAATTGAAGACTTGATGCTAGTGACAGTGGATGGAAATCTATGGCATATGCAATACAGGGCATCCTAGATGTGTCTTTTTAAGTGTCTTTTTCTAACCAAAAATCTATGTGCAGAAAGATAGATCATGAACTGAATATATTGATACTTCCAGACAGAACAATAAAGATATGACCATAGTTATTATGTCAAGCCAGGACAGAGATCACCTTTGTTATTTATTTTGTGAAACAGGAATTTAAGAAACTTCCATTTTCAAACATTGTAATGCTGAATGTGTGTGATGTGAAAGTGTGGTCTAAAACTATCAAAGGCCATGAACAAGCAATAGGACAAGAGGAAATGGCCTCAAGTTGCACCAGGGGAGGTTTAGATTGGATATTAGGAAAAATTTCTTCACAGAATGGGTTATCAAAGATTGGAACAGGCTGCCCAGGGAAGTGGCTGAACCGCCATCCCTGGAGGTATTTAAAAGATGGGTAGACATGGTGCCTAGGGAAGTGGTTTAGTGGTGGTATTGGCAGTGTTAGGTTGATGATTGGACTCGGTGATCTTAAAAGTCCCTTCCAACCTAGACAATTCGATGATTCTATAATAGACACATGAACAGATCTAGATTTGTCGGAGAGCAAAATTTGTCAAATTTACATTACATTAGTTTGATTTTACTTACATCAAACTGCAAATCTGGTGTATTTACAGTTGAAAACCTGGATTAGGTCTTTGTATTAACAATGATAAAACAGCCACAGCTGATCTTTATCATTTACTAAATAGGAAGTGCTGATCTTAATATAGAATCATAGAATCATAGAATCATAGAATGGTTTAGGTTGGAAGGGACCTTGAAGATCATCGAGTTCCAACCCCCCTGCCACAGGCAGGGACACCTCCCACTAGACCAGGTTGCCCAAGGCCACGTCCAGCCTGGCCTTGAACACCTCCAGGGATGGGGCTTCAACAACCTCTCTGGGCAACCTGTTCCAGTGCCTCACCACCCTTAAAGTGAAAAACTTCTTCCTAATGTTTAATCTAAACCTGCCCTCTTCCAGCTTAAAGCCGTTCCCCCTCGTCCTATCACTACATGCCCTAGTAAAAAGTCCTTCCCCAGCTCTCCTGTAGGCCCCCTTTAGGTACTGGAAGGCTGCAATAAGATCTCCCCGGAGCCTTCTCTTCTCCAGGCTGAACAGCCCCAACTCTCTCAGCCTCTCCTCATAGGAGAGGTGCTCCAGCCCTCGGATCATCCTCGTGGCTCTCCTCTGGACGCGCTCCAGCAGGTCCATGTCCTTCTTATGTTGGGGACTCCACAGCTGGATGCAGTACTCCAGGTGGGGTCTCACGAGAGCAGAGTAGAGGGGCAGAATCACCTCCCTTGACCTGCTGGCCACACTTCTTTTGATGCAGCCCAGGATACGGTTGGCCTTCTGGGCTGCGATCGCACACTGCTTGCTCATGTCGAGCTTCTCATCAATCATCACCCCCAGGTCCTTCTCCACAGCCATTCTCCGCCGAGCCTGTATTTGTGCTTGGGATTGCCCCGACCCAGATGTAGGACCTTGCACTTGGCCTTGTTGAACTGCATGAAGTTGGCTTGGGCCCACCTCTCCAGCCTGTCCAGGTCCCTCTGGATGGTATCCCTCCCCTCAAGCGTTAAAAAAAGCTGTGGCTTTTCTCTATGAGCACCTAGAGACAGCAGCGAGAGACAGATGTTCTAATACGGCAGAGGAAGAATTCCTGTGCCAACTTTGCCTGGGTATTTCCAAGTTTCCCTTTTGCAAATTCTTAGATTCTGTAGTAAGAGAGACAGGGAGAGAGACTTTTGCAACTGTATGATAAATGTAAGAACATTTTTTCTATTTGAAGATTAATTCACAGTCTGTATAAAATCAGCTAATGACTGCTCTGCTATTCCTAATGCGCCTCTGCTTCAGAAAAGTATCATCAACACTTTCATACGATCTCAATCTTTCCTTGTGGTAGCCAGAAGACAAGGCCGGAACATTCACAAGTGTCTGAAAATTAAACCAATTTTGGTTTTTTTAACTCTTTATAGTAGGTTGTACGTATTCTTTGGAAAAGTAGAATTTTATTTGGAAAAGTAGAGCATTTATTTGTTAAATGGCAGTTCTCAGAAATACTAGATTAATTTGAAGAAAACAGGGGGTAAAAAAGCAAACAAAAACCAATTTGAATAAAAGATAAGAAAAAAATAAAGCAAACAATAATCTTATTTATAAGAATTAATCTAGATCTCTTGGAAGGGAGGCAATAAACTGTCCAACTGGCCAAACCAAACCAAACTAAAATTCAGAACTTACTAAACCAGATGAAACTAAACCAAAAAAAAACCCCAAACAAACCCCATGACATTCAGACAAAACTATACTAAAAAACCAGCAGTTAAAATTAATTTAGTGTTTTCTAAAATGTACCAGAAAATCAGAACAATGAAGAATAAATAAGAGCTGGAACAGCTTCAGGGTTTCAAGGTCAAAGTTTTAAACAAAGGAGGAAAGAAGCAACACTAAATTGTCCTTCTGAGTAAAGAAGAGGAAATACAAGAGACTAGAACTGTAGTGATAACAATCCTTGGACATATGCTTTTTGAGTGCAGATGTATATCATCAACAATATTGACATTAGTAAATAAAATGGACTGTTGACTGTTCTTTAACCCTGAAGCCAGCAGACATAGCATTGTTTACACCTGTGTAACTGAACTCTCCTACTGAGCAGCATAGTTGCATCCAATGGCTCCTGTCCCAGGTTTTCCCAGCTGAAACTGCCTCATGGACCATGGCAATCCCTTATAGTATATGCAGTTCTGTGTAGGTGCTTTGGTCCGTATCCTGACCTTCATCACATTACAAAAAAAACCCTGATAGAAACTAGTCCTTGTGTCTATTCATGCTAGCCCACAGACAGAGCACACCTGTCCCATTTTTAATTCTTAAAGTTTTCCAACACATGAGAAAGGAAAATTTAGCTTTGCTATTATCTAAGAAGGTATTTGAGGTCTACATTATATCATTGAATTAGTGAAATTTCTATTCTTTACAGCTTATGTTAGACCTGTGATCCCTGCAGAGGGCAAAGCTTAAAATGAATCCTCATGGACTTCAACATGGTTATGTACAAACTAAGGAGAATTAATCAGCAGTGGAGTGCTGGTAAAAGAATGGGGAATAAGCGTGGTTTCTACTGAGCTGGCAGAAAAAAAAAAGTGTATTAAGTCAAAATATAACGACTTAGTATGTTAATATACTGCCAAGTTGGTGTAATGGGACCCTGGCCAGAGCCAGCATGAGGGGAGACTAGTTTGTCTCATCTACTTCTCTTAAATCTTTTAGGATAGAGTAAAAAAGATTCTGATGTAGCAAAGCCCCCTAGTAGTATGATAGCAGAGGCCTTAATACAGACACAGGATGGTACCAGAGGCCTCCAAATGTATAGGCACAAGCTGAAAACGATCTGTTGTTGTTCACTATAGGAATGAACCTTGAGAGCAGAGTTGAATCAAGTTTAGTGCACAAGAAGGAGAACAAAGAGTGTGTGTCCAAAATAAGTAAAACATCCTGCACGTGGTGAAAACAGAGAGGATGACAAGAAGGCATAAAGGCTTTTAAAGATCCTGCTTGAATGGTATTGGGAAGAATTCCTTCCACATTGCTTCTCTGGGCTACGGATGCTGAGCTGATCAAAGTTGTTACTTAAATGCCAGCAGGTTCCCCATCACCTTTGCAATGTCCCCCGTCGCCTTCCTTAGAGAAGGGAGCGTTGCTTTTTTGTTTGCTGTTCACTGCACTTTGCTGCAACTTAGCCATTACATGTAAAGTGTTATCTTTTAATCTTTTACTGGGTTCAGCTGGGTTTTAAAGAGCCATATGTGGGACCGGTGAGCGAGTGGTGGATATGTGTATTTATACGCGTTTTTCTACTCTAACTTTCCCAGATGACAGTGAAGGATAGTGCAGTGCTGGACCACAATAAAATCAAATGAAACACCGAAGGCTTGCAATCTTTACAGTCAGATTTTATCAGAGTAAAAAAGAATGGTTTAGAGCATGATAGATCTGTAAATACAGAAAATTGAAATATTTTCCATTAAATTTGAAATTAAATATTTACAAATAAATCTAGTATGATTCTGCTCTCTGTTGCAGAGAGAGTCTCTAGAATGACTGAGCCTGCTATCAAAGGTCAGGCTCCCTGCAGGCCGGTGTTACCCTTCTGTTCCCTCTGCTTCATGCTCAAGGGATCCCTGGCTGAATATATCACCTCAGTGAACAAACATGCACCCTGACGCTTCTTGCAGAAGAGTCCATCTGATCCACAGTGAAGCTGCCACAGAAATATGAACAGATAGCAGTCTGCTCTGACATCCAACCACATCCTCTTCAAAAATGTATGCAATCCATTGTCTCTTCAATAAGGTGTAGACAGGTGAATTATACCAGTTATATCAATTTTCACAGCTGATGAAACTGATTCTTCTCTGTGTTGCTTATAGCACTTGACGTATTCCTACTAAACTAGAGAAAGCTAGAAGCCTTGTGGAAGGCCCTTTGTTTGTCTATAAAGACAATTACACCACAAATTATGAGGCATCAGACGTTAACCTTATCATTAAAATGCTTGGAATCAGCATTATTGCTGATAGTGAAGAACAGCCTATGTTCGTGTATGATGCACTGTCTGCAGTGATGGAATTCCCAGGCTGGTTAATTCTGGTTACACAGCTTTTTACATGGTAGTTTTGGTGGTAATAATCAGGCCTTTATAATCAGCAGTTTCAAAATGCATACATTTTCTCATTTTTTCTTTTTAGGTGTTTTCTCATATATTTCCACTAGACAAATATATATGAGCTAGTGTTAGGTTAAATCTATTTTCAACACTTTACATAATACAGCATAAGTAGATGCAAATCTAAACAATTTAACACAAGGATCATGCAAAATGGATAGTTAAACAAAACAACTACTTCTATTTTCAAGGGCATTTGCAAGTGCCACAGGTATACTCAGTTCTGTAGTTTGCAAACTCTAGGGCCTTTACTTCCACTTAAGGTAGAAACAACCATAAACAAGATATGCAATGGGCATTTATAACATTATGGAACTTAAAACTAGTTAGTTCTTAAAACTAACTACTAAAATGTTTATACAGGAGCATTTTCTTTTCTGAATATTATCTTTTATGATACTATAGATACACAGATACCATCAATATTTAAAAATACAGTAGGATACAAAATCTGAGGTATTGTGGTTTGTCTGCTGCCATTTAGTCTGTGCAGGGCTATCACAATTTAGAAGGCTCTTTGCTACAAGCCATAATTTGTGAAAGTATGTTTAGCATGACTAGGACTGGGCACATACATAAATGAGTTGGGAACTGCTGTAAAGAACTGTTCTTTGTAGATGTCCTTAGACCTTAAACCTTTAACAGCTCCCTCCCTGCCACACTCCCTTTGTCACCGCAGTTCTTTTCAGAAGTAGATACATTGGACTGCTGCCTCCAAATCTCAGTGTCAGCCTGAGGTCTCCTTTATCTGCTACAGCTGCTACCTTTGCCAGTCCAAATACTGTACTAAGATAAAGCAAGCTTGTTTCTTTTAATATAATTGCTTTGGAGAGTTTAAACTTCAAACTTCAATAAGTGCTATGCATAGATAGACATACAAACAGACAAACAGAAAAACAAAGACTTGTGCTCTCCACTTTCAGCATCTATCAGATTGTTAATCACACAAAAGACTATGAGCAACATTTCATAAACCATAACCTCTGCTGTGTGCTTCATCTTGCATACAGACCTACCCTCCACAAAAGAGCACAGCAGATTTTAAATGGGAATTATTTCTTTTTACCAAATAAGCTCCACAAACTCATCAGAGGTAATCTTTAATAACTATGTATCTGAGATGTTTGATGGGTGATTTGCTTTCCTGTTTATGAAGGTTATAACTGCTTTATGTATTTGTCATGGAAGAGGCACTTTGTCTAGTAAATGAGTGGAAAGGGAAACTTTATAGACTTAGTATGAGATCATTCTGTGTTGATCTTGGTACAGGCTAAGCAGATGGATGTGGAAAAATTTTTTGAAAGTGACCTCCAATTTTATTTACTTAGATCATTAAGCTTATTTAAAATATAACGCTGTCAAATTTGAGTCTATGTTGTTTCCAATTTGCTTAGAAGTGATCAGTTAGACACTTGATATTTTGCTAAGCTTGCCCAGATGAATAGTCACTCTGAAATTATTGCAGGAATTTACAAGTTGGTATCAGCAGAAATTCAGGCATAAGTTACAGTTCATTATTGTTGAAAAGAATTCTGTTTATTCAACCAAGTCTCAGAACACAGATATAGAATGAGACTAACTCCATCCCACTGTCCATACTCATTCTTTTGGTTTTTTAACTCTCATGTGTAATAGGACACTGAGATGGTAATAACCATTGCCTTGGAACTTCTCCAAGAAATCAACATAATAGACATGATGTTTTACATGTACACATATGTAAATATACATACATGTATATTTACATCAAGTATATATTCACTAAGCATTTCTTAATCCATATTTGATTAATGCATTATGATATCTAATATATCATTTATATTAATGGGAAATTTATGTCAGATCTAGATTGAAAATCACGATTATTACAATTTGTATTTATAGGTGGTTAATAAAACAATTATAAAACCAATTTGATATTTAGCAAATTTCTAACAGCAATTTTTTTTTTCTCTACAACTGCAAACAAAGTAATTTCTAATCTACAGCAATTTTTTTTAGTATGAACATATACAACACATTAGTTTCTTTTAAGTTCCTCCAAAAATAAACTTTACAGAGCTTTTTTTTTTCTGCTTCCATTTCCATAAAGGAAAAATCTGTAATGTGTTTAATAGTGAGTGTGATCCATATGATCTGGAATGCATATCCGAATCTAATGTCTTACTAAACCCATGTGTAATGGTTTAACCTCAGCCATCAACTAAGACCACACAGCCACTCACTCACTTCCCCTTCTCCTTCCTCCCCCCAGACGGTGGGGAGAAGAGGGAGAAAAGGAGGGGGGAAAAACCCCACTTGGGTTGAGATAAAGACAGTTTAATAGAACAGTAATGGAATAGGAAAATAATAACAATAATCATAATAACAATAACAATAGTAATAACAACAACAATAACAACAGCAAAAATAACAACGATGGGAAAAGAATATACAAAATAAAATGATACAACAAAAGTCACTCTCACCACCTGATGATCGGGTGCCCAGGTGGTCCCAAGCAGTGACTGTGGATTCCTACCCCCTGGCCAACCCGCAATTATATACTGAGCATAATGTCTATGGTATGGAATATTCTTTTGGCCAGCTTGTCCTGTCTATGCTTCCTCTCTGCTTCTGTGGAATGCTGAAAATGTCCTTGACTAATGTAAACATAACTTAGCAACAAGTAAAACAATACATATTATCAACATTATTCTCATACTAAATCCAAAATACAGTAGCTACTAGGAAAAAGATTAACTCTATCCCAGCTGAAACCAGGACACCATGCAGATATTATCAGCTTTTCTATCACTTATGACTGTCCATGTGAAAAAACAACCTCAGTGCCAAAAAATTCATCTTGTAACAGACGAGTTGGGGAATGTTCCTTCAGTTTTGATGTAGTCATTAAAACTCTCTGCCTTCACACCTTCACCACTGGTCAAACTTACTTTTCTGAATTCCATAAGCTATGAAAATTCTCCACTTAAGTATGCAGTATGCAGGAGGTGGAAGTAGGGACAGGTAACAAAAGGAGGAATTTCAAAATGCTACCCAGGCATGTAGGGTTGGTGTTAGGAAAACAAAAACTCAACTTGAGGTGTTACTTGCAAGGGACACCAAGGACAATAAAAAAGCTTCAACTGCTACATTATTAAGAAAAGACTAAACCATGAAAATGTGGGACCATTGCCAAATGGGGTGCATGATTCAGTGAGAGCAGATCCAGGCAAAACCAAGGTGCTCTGCTGCCTTTGCATCAGTCTTCTGTTATGAAGACTCCTAGGTTAGAGCCTCCCTGCAGTCCCTTTCAACCTACATGCTTCTGCAGTTCCACAATTCTGTGATAGTTTATCCTTTTTTTGCCTCTTCTTCAGCTTAAACACAATACGGGTACAACTGGTATAACAATATTTCCAGCAGCTTGACTGAGAAGCTGTGACACTGTCTTTTGATAGTTGAAATGCTAGTTGAAATACAAGGGGCTAAGCTTCTCATGGTCTGCACTCCAAATAGTAGGATTCTCTACTGAGATCTGAGCTCAGAGGAACATGACATATTCTGAGAGAGGAAAACGTCCTTTTTTCTCATTTGGCTTTCAAATGCACCTGGCTACTCAGAAGTTTCTTGTTACTCTCCATTTTGCAGTAAGCATCCATGTACACTAAGCATGAAAATGAAGAATTCATACATAACTCATATGCAACAAGTTTCTGCATAACACCTGGACTGTGATAACTGTGTGTGTGTGCGTGCGTGCTTTCTTAGCAATAGTATTTTCAAGTGACACAGAAATCTTTTTTTAAACTTTTTTTTTTTTTTAAACTTTGATTTGTTCCTCCATCCTGAAAGTTCTCATATGTGCTTGAATAATTCAGTCCTCTGGTGTTGCGCTTTTATTCCAGTTAGATTTACATCAGTGTATTTTCTCATTAAAGACGTATTCTATTCTCTTAGCTTCTGCTATGTAAAGATGAATTAACCTGATTTTTCTGGGTGCCACTGCAGTCGATGAAGCCAGTGTGAGTTCTCAGTGCCCACTATATTTGCAAATATGTCAAGTTTAGCTTTCTCCTTTTGTTTCTCTTTTTCCTCCTTTACCGTAAATGTAAATGTTTAATTTACGTGGGTTTTGTTTGGTTATAGTTTGGGTTTTTAAGAAATAGTTTGCAGCCTCAGATTTAGGCATTCTCCTTTCATATTACTTGTTCATCTAGAAAGTTCAGCTGCCAAATGACAGTAATTGCCTGTTTCTTTTCCCATCTAAGTAACATCTAAGATTCACTACTTTCAGGTTTCTTCGGAATAGCTGTGCTTCCATTATTTAGTCAAGTCAAGTCAGTGCAGTGCAAATAATGTGATTCATTATCATCATGTCATTTGCAGCGTGAGAGAGATGATGAGAAAAAATGAGAAAATACTGCTTCCTGTCAAAAAGAAAATTGTAAACATTTCTTTCAGCTTGGGGAGTTCCTGAGTATACTTTCCAGCTGAAAAATAAATATGTAATAGGGATAGACAGTACTGTTCTTGGCTTGAACATACACACTAGGAACTTGTTAGTTGTCTAATCCTGCTTTCTCTAATAAGTCCCTAAACTCTTGGTGGCTGGAGTGTGACTTGCTGAGATCATCTATTTACACTGTTCAATGCTATTTGAGGAAAAAACACTCTAGAGCTGGAGACAGGGATTTCAGGCAGACAAAACATTTTGTTTTACAGGTACTTGTAAAATTTGATAAATGAGCAGCTGTACATTCCCCTTGAGCTACTATATTTAGACAAGTAGAACAGATGGTATGGCTGTGCTTATCTTGCAGAGAAACCTAGATATTTATGAAGGCCATGCCAGTATTGCATGTGCCCTCATGAGAGGTGAATCGTAAAGGTGGAAGGTGGGGAGATAAGACCCTTTGTGACCTCTGGTTATGGGCACGAAAGTGAAGATCTAAACCAAATAACACCATTAAGATTAAGATTGCTGACATTCTTGCCAGTTAGCATTACTATGCAGTAAAGATATGTGGCAATGAACCACTCCTGAATGATTGAAATCATACAACCAGAGCCCTTGCTGTGACGCAGACTTAGTTCTCTCCCCCATATACAACTTTTGCTATCCTCATTGCTCCTGTAGTTAAAAGATACTCTGAAACAGTGTTTGCTCTCTAGTAGTGTGCTACGATGTACTTATTCCCAGGGTCAGGTGTTATTCTCACCATTTCAGCAATACAGCAAGCTGGTACAAGGTACATTTCTAATGTGTCAGGCAGCGAGTTTCAAGAGCGCTGGAGCGCTCCTTGGCGCTGGAGTAAATTAGGGTATAGTGCTAGCACATAGTAGACTCTTGACACATTAGTTGTTCCATACAGAGCACAGTCACTGACACATCCATGACTCTTTTCATCCTTTAGGTTCAAGGACTAACAGATATTGAGAACATGCAAATATCTTGAGGAAGGTGGAGCTGTGTGGTCACCTGACAGTGGAACCCTGAATCTCATAAAAATCTGGCTAGGTTCAAATTTGGATAAAGAGACAGAGTTGGGCATTTAGAAGAAATGTTTATGGCCTGTCAACTTTCTTTTGGTAATTCAAACCTAAGTTTTATGTTGTCTGTTATGTCAGTATAATTGGACCTTTCCAAATACATTTAATTAGACTGCTCTGTAATAGAACCCAGGTACATATCCCTATAGTTTTAAGTGAAAAATAAAGGAATCTTTTATCCCACAGAAGGGTGATGATGTTTCAGACATTAAATGACAGTTCATAGTGATATTTTTGTATTGGTTTTGTTAAAAAAATATGAAAGAAAATACAGGTGTGAATGTAGAGAAAACACACTGAAATGTATGTATACAGCAAATGAAACGAAGTCCCTGTTATCTCTCTTGTTTTCTCTTTCCTTAGTAGACACAATCATAATGATTCTCCTCTCATCTTTAGAGCTGAAAAATTCATTGCAGTGTTATTTCCATTTTCTACAAATGTTTTCTTCTGTTCTGATCAGTCTTTACGGATGAATCTATATTGCAGAGTCCAGAGCTAGCTTGAGTCCTGCGAGCAGTATATCTGTGTAAGTTCAGCCTTGCAAATGGAACACTTGGCAGAAAATTTGCTTATTCATTGTTTTACATCTATATAACCCAAACTTCATATTTCTGTCTGAAATTGGACCCATCTGAAAACCCAAAACAAAATTTGTGAAAAAATGACTAGGCATAGCAAAGCCTTTAACATTGCTTCCCACAACCTTCTCCTGGAGAAACTGGCTGCTCATGGCTTGGATGGGCGTACTCTTCATTGGCTAAAAAACTGGCTGGATGGCCAGGCCCAAAGAGTTGTGGTGAATGGAATTAAATCTGGTTGGCAGCCAGTTACAAGCGATGTTTGGCAGGGCTCAATACTGGGGCCTGTTCTCTTTAATATCTTTACCAATGACATGCGAGTAAGTTTGTAAATGACACCAAGTTGTGTGGGAGTGTTGATCTGCTTGAGGGTAGAAAGGCTCTACAGAGTGATGTGGGCAGGCTGGATCGATGGGCTGAGGCCAATGGTATGAGGTTCAACAAGGCCAAGTGCCGGGTCCTGCACTTGAGTCACAACAACCCTGTGCAGCCCTACAGGCTTGGCGAAGAGGGGCTGGAAAGCTGCCCAGTAGAAAAGGACCTGGGGGTGTTGGTTGACAGACAGCTCAATATGAGCCGGCAGTGTCCCCAGGTGGCCAAGAAGGCCAAGAGCATCCTGGCTTGTATCAGAAATAGTGTGGCCAGCAGGACTGGGGAAGTGATCGTCCCCTTGTACTTGTCACTGGCAAGATCCCGCTTCAAATACTCTGTTTAGTTTTGGGCCCCTCACTACAAGAAAGACGAGGTGCTGGAGGGTGTCCAGAGAAGGGCAACAAAGCTGGTGAGGGGTCTGGAGCCCAAGTCTTATGAGAAGAGGCTGAGATAACTGGGTTTGTTTAGCTGTGAGAAAAGGAGGGTCAGGGAAGACCTCATCACTCTCCACAACTACCTGAAATGAGGTTGCAGCAAGGTGGGTGTTGGTTTCTTCTCCCAAGTAACTGAAGAAATGTTTATGTATCTGCTAGTCAAAATCTGGTATATTTTTTTGCTTCAAGCCATGCCCTTTTTTTCAGCTTAAAGCCATGCCTGCACAAGAGTTCTAAAAACTTGGGAAAAAAAATGAGATGGTGTTACATGTACTTTGGATTTTATTTTATTTTTAGTACTTATGGTTTGTATATTTTACAGTTCAAAATAATGTCCAGAACAGAACAAATTATTTTTAAAATAATTCATTAAATGGCTTACTCAATAAATTCAGCCTCACTCTCTCCATGTAGAAAACGCATGCATGGACTGCAGTTGCTTGAAATTACCTTTATTTAACAGAAACTGAAAGGTTTTTCAATGATTTTTCTTTATTTCCTAGTTCTGAGACTTGTCCTGCACTCTGCTGAAAATGCATGACTGGATATTTCAGATTTCCATGTTTATGAATCAGAATCCATAATTTTCATACACTGCATAATTTTTTTCCCATCTTCAATCCAATAACATAATCATATTATATTTTTGAAGAAAGTAGGGGGCAGAGATAAGAGACTGAAAAGAGCTAAGTAATAGTCAGAAAAACATTATTACTACTAATGTGAAGTTTAAGTTACATATGGAATGGGAGAAGAGAGCACTGTATACTTTGGGTTCCTATGCTCCTTAACCTGCTCGTTCTTCACTGAGGATAAGACTTCCTTGCTCCAGACTTTCCCTCTTGCCTCAGGGGCCTGGGACTCCTGAATGCTGGTCTTACCAGTAAAGACGGAGACAAAGAAGGCATTCAGTATCTTGACCTTTTCCATGTCATTTGTCATGAGGTCCCCTGCCTTATTCAGTGGCAGGCCCACGTTCTCCCTAGACTTTCTTCTGTTGTTTATGTACTTGTTGAGTCCATCCTTGTTGCTGTTCAAATCCCTCACCAGATCTGACTCCAGGTAGACCTTGGCTTTCCTAGCCTCATCCTTGCATGACTGCACAGCATCTCTTTACTCCTCCTTGGTCACCTACCCCTGCTTCCATTTCTTGTATACTTCCTTTCTGAACCTGACTTCAGTTAGGAGTTCATTTAGTAGCTCCTTGCTCATCCATACAGGTTTTCTGATGCTTTTGCTTGATTTCCTGTGTTATGGTTTGAGAGACCCATAACAATTTGTTGTCATTCAGACAATCATTCTGTCACACAATGACCCCTCCCCACCCAGGAAAGGCAATCAGGAAAAACAAGGAAACCTGAGAGTTGAGGTATAAACAGATTTGATAGAGTAAAATTAGATAATTAACTTTAATAGTGCTAAAGAACGAATATTGATCCCAATACCAATACAGAATATGCAAAGATTATACTCAGCCAATTCTATCAGTAGGAAGCTGTGCACTCTCAGCAGTGGACAGCAAATGTCGGACACTGTGAGTGCTACAGCTTCAGGACGAAGGAGAGGCCTCAGTAGTCCGGCACCAGGGCATGAAGTTCTCAGGATGGCAGCCATCAAGGAAGAGAGAGAACTTCGCAGCAGACTTCCTAATTTACAGTGAATATGACGTTGATAGTATGAAATAATCTTGTTGGCCAGCTTGGGTCAAGTGCCCAGGTCTCGCTCCTCCTCATCCCTGCACCTGGCAAGCTCAAAAACACTGAGACCCTGAAACCCACACACCATAGCTAGCTAGAAAGTAAATATTTTCACAAATTCAGACACTGGAGTTCTCTAAAAGGGCAGTCTTCCCAAGTATTAGAAGATAAATTAGTCCTGTGTCACGCAAACCAGGACATCCTGTTGGCTGGGAGGGACCTTTCTTGAGTTTGGAGGAGATAATCATGCACTTAATTAAAATGCTGAGATAGTTCCAGATGATTACTTGGCCTTTATAGTGACAGGTGATAGACTCAGGGTAGGGTAGATATGACCCTGCACCAAAGTCATTCCGGTATATTGGTGTCACAGAACCACATTAATATGCTTAAACAAACTGGACATACATAAGTCCACGGGGCCTAACGAGTTGCACCCATGAGTGCTGAGGCAGGTGGCTGATATCACTACAATGCCCCTGTCAATTATCTTTAAAAGGTCATACTGATCGGGAGAAGCTTCTGATAACTGAAAGAGAGCAAATGTCACTCCTGTCTTCAAGAAGGATAAAAAGGAGGATCTGGGGAACTGCAGGCTTGTCAGCCACACCTGGAAAGTTGATGGAGCAATTATTCTTGGAAACTGTATCCAGACACATGAAGGACAAAAAAGTGATTAGAAGTAGTTGGCATGGATTTATGAAAGGGAAATCATTCTTAACCAACATTATAGCCTTCTACAATGAGGTGGCTAGCTTGGTAGATGAGGGAAAAGCAGTGGATGTTGTTTACCTCGTAAGGCTTTGGACACTGTGTCCCATAACATCTTCATAGACAAGCTGACAAAGTGCAGGTTAGGTAAGTGCACAGTGAGGTGAATTGAAAACTGACTGAACTACCAGACCCAGAGGGTTGTGATCACTGGCACAGAGTTCAGTTGGAGGCAAGTTACCATTTTTGATACTGGGGCTAATACTGTAACATTTTTATTAAGGACCTGGACGCTAGGGCAGAGCGTACCCTCAGCAAGTTAATAAATGATACAAAACCAAGGAGTGGCTGATACACCGGATGGGTGGGCTGCCATTCAGAGAAACCTTGACAAACTGGAGAATTGAGCCAAGAAGAATCTCATGAAGCTCAAAAAGGGGAAATGTGATGTCCTGTGTCTGAGAAGGAATAACTCCAGGCGCTGCTACGCACTGGGGACTAACTGGCTAGAAAGCAATGCTGCAGAGAAGAACCTTGGGGACCCTGGTGGACAGCCAGCAGGCCATCAGCCAGCAGTGCACCCTGGTGACAAAGGCAGCCAGCAGCATCCTGGGCTGCATTAGAAGGAGCATTGCCATTGCCAGCAAGTTGAGTGAGGTGATCCTTCCGCTCTACTCAGCCCTGGTGACACACTTGGAATGCTGTGTCCAGTTCTGGGCTCCCCAGTGCAAGAAAGACAGGGGCATTTTGGAACAAGTCCAACATGGGCCCAAAAAGATGGTAAAGGGATTGGACCACCAATCATACGAGGAAAGGCTGAGAGAACTGGGGCTGTTTAGCCTAGAGAAGAGAAGGGTCAAGGGGAAGATCTTATTAATGGGTGATCAAACACTGGAATAGATAGGTTGCCCAGGGAGGCTGTGGAATCTCCATCCTTTGGAGATCTTCAGAACCTGACTGGGCACAGTCCTGGCCAACCTGCCATAGGTGACCCTGCTTGAGCAGGTGATTTGGACCAGATGATCTTAAGACATAGTTTCTAACCTCAGCTTCTGGGATTCTGTGATTACAGATGTCTACTGTGTGTGCTTTGGCTGGATAGTCAATGAACCCAATAACATGGCACAGAGCTGATTTGGAGCTGGCATTCACCATTTCTATGAAAACTGCAAAAGATTTTGATAAACAAAACCTTTCCCCCCTCCCTTTGGAAGATTTGGGTTGCAAAACCTTAAACAAGAAAATAGAAGGCCTTCCAGAAAATTGACTGGAGGAATAAATGCTCACAAAATCAGTTTATTAAAAGCAATTCCCTAAAAAAAAACATATCCTCCAAAATGTTTAAAGGACCCTGTGCACACAAGTAGAAGACAGCAAACTGCAGTACTTATTTTAATTCTGAAGACTGCTTGCTCTAGAGGAAAAAAAAGCTTTTATTAATATCATTTGCATCTCATGGCTGAAAAAAAATATTAGTTCCCTACCATTTAATTGGCTATATATATTTTAGAAAGGAAAAAAACATTCCTTATGCATAAATTCTGTATGTAATTAAATGCTTTCATGAAGGTTAGTCTACCCCTCTAACCTTATGTCCTCCACCCAAATATTTTAATTATATTATTTTCGAATATGGCTTCATTTAAAAAAAAAATAATTTAAATAACCTTTTAAGGACTCAGCAGAAGAGGATGGGAAAGCATAACTCTTGAAATTTACATTGTGAACTTCCTGGGACAGGAAAACTCTCTACTTTTTTTCTCTCTTTTGCTCATTTTCCACTGCAGTGGTCTGGAGAAAGGAGACCCCTAATATTCTGTTTTCACCTCCAGCTTCTGCAGGAGTTGCTATGGTTACAAACTATCAGACCAGACTGGCATTTCTACACACACAGTCGTCGTGCTTTGCAAAAAGGGAACTGAGCTCTCCCATACATTCTACTCCTCCTCATGCTTACCACCTCCCACCCCCCGCTTCTTTCAGGACTGTACCCTTTGAAAACTCTTTGGGAGGTTTGCTTAATTAGGAACATGAAACATTTTACAGTGACAGACTAACAACGGTGGCATTTCTCTCACGTCTAAAGACAGGAATTTGTAACTTCAAATGCATGCACATAATTATGTATGACCACTAGTCCTTTTGAGTTTAAAAGACCTACTGACATAAAGAAAGTTACCTATGAATGTTTGTTTTATTTTTCCCTTACATTATATCTTCCTCTACAATTAAGATCACTGAAAGATGATTCTAACACAATATCTAGGGCGATGTTTAATGTAGAAACTGTAGGCTGTAATTAATTCATTCATTTGATAACTATACAAATGCTTATAGGATATATGTACATCAATACATTGGGTTGTAGAAAAACAAATCTGTTTACCCTTTTCAAAATAGATTTGTTCATTTTAAAGAAAAGCTCTAGCATAATGTACATAGGTTGTTTTGAATACTTTTTGCTTCAACTAACAAAATCCACTTTTAATGTAATCAAACACTTGAAACTGCAAAAGTTAAAACTGGAAAATGTTTGTGAAAGAGATAAGTAGTTTTAGTATCACCTTAGGGCTAAAAATAAAAATTGCACACCACTGGTTAAAGTTCCAAAATCTTGTGCAATTTATTTATGGTCAGTGCAAAATTTAAAATAGTTTATTTGCCTCAAGTGCTTTCATTGCTTTTTAAATAATTTTGATTGGAATTTGCTAGTTAATGTCATTTGGACACTGCTGAGCTGGGCAATGTTTATAAAAAGTCATTGGAATATCATGTCCCCATACCATGGTTGAATTTGACCTTAATTTATAATTTTTTACTCCTGAGGACTTTCTTTTTCCTAGTGGTGCTTGCCATATAATCAGCATGGCAGCTTCACAGCTTCTGTCATTGATAATCTGTTAATAGTTCTGATCAGCTACTGTCTGCTAAAAAGGGAAAAGTGAAGAATCTTTTTCAAGCATTTTGAAGAATGAGAGATGGTTGTTTTGACACAAGTGCTGTGCCTCATCTGGTTCAGCTTTTCCTTTCCCACTTTTAGAGGGACCTTACTTGAGCAATTCCACAATAACTTTTAAATCTTTCAACCTGGCATCAAAATAACCTTCTTCCCCATCAAAAAGTCATCTGTAGACTACACTAGCAATTGCACATTCCATTCTCCCACAGCGAACATTGCCATACTGTGAAAAGCAAACAAAAACTACATATTGATTTCTTTTACTTATCTATAATTGTTCTTTCCTCCTATATAATTCCGGGTTTCGGGTCTTATAGTCATCATGCAGTAAAGTAAGGCTTATTTTTCTTCCCAATCTGCTCTGAAAATTCTCTTAGTGATTCTGTCTGTTAACAGCACAAATACAGAAACTTGCTGTTCACCTCAACATCATTCAAGCCCAGATCCATAACAGTCAATCAGTCTAGGTTATCAGATCATCGTGTGAGTGCTAAAGCCAGTTGTTACTGAAGAGATGAGGGGATTTTCAAAAAGGGAGCTTCAATAAAACTCTCTAGATGAAACTTTCTAATGAGTAAATTTTACTGGTGTTCCTCAAGGTGGAGATATTCCCAACTTCTTGTTGATTTTTGTCTTGTTTTTTTTTTCAGAAAATCTTTTCTGTATCTATTCTGTAACAATAAGCACATAAGAGACAAGAATTTCTGCCAGAACTAGATCGACTGTGAGTCAGACAAAAACATGTGAATACATCCACATGCACTGTTAGTAAGACAGTTTTCTCTGTTTGGTTTTGTTTTGTCAAGACTGTGGTATCTCTGTATGTCTGTATGCATCTTCTGCACGTGTTTATGAACAGAAAGAATCCCCAGATGTTCAAGGTCATGTTCAGAGGCAGCCCTTGAAGACTGAATTGTAAAATCTTATAGATAAAATCAGATGCTTGTTTTATATGAAATCTTGCTTTTAAATTTCTCAGTAATACAAGTTCAAGGATCTTATACCAGTTTAACAACTGTTGACTGCAAATTCAGCTTGGGCAACAAGACTGCCTGATCCGTGGCAATTTGGGAACTGATCAGACAACAAGAATGTGACTAGTCCCTTTAGACGCTTACATTGCTTTGGGGCACTAAAGGTGTCATTTTGGATGGCAAAAGGTTTTTGTAGCTCTGTGCAGAACAGGAAAGACTTTTTGCTAAATATTTGAAAAACTCAACCACAAGAGGAAGCTATAGCTATAGATAGGTAGATACAGATATATATCAAATTTTTTGTAGCCATGAACTCCAAATTTTCTAGTTCATCTGAGTTTCTGAGGTATTCTAGGGCATCTCAAATGAAGTTTCTCATGGCTAAGCAGTTGAATCCCATTCTAAATCAGGAGAAAAGAATGGGAACGCAATGGATGGAAAGATATTTTGGGCTAACTTTGGCCTCTGGATCAGCTGATGAACATCAGTAGATTAAGAACTTGCATTCTTGGAAATGATTGGATACAATTCAGTTTGAGAGACCTGCTAGGGCCTAGTTTGGACAAGGCTGAAAAAAGATCTGGCAATACTAAACATGTTTAGTGGAGCCTATGAAAAGTATAAAATATTGCTCTACAGAGGGATCTGGACAGGCTGGACCGATGGCCAAGGCCAATGGTATGAGGTTCAACAAGGCCAAGTGTCGCGTCCTGCACTTGGGTCACAACAACTCCATGCAGCGCTACAGGCTTGGGACAGAGTGGCTGGAAAGCTGCCTGGCAGAAAAGGACCTGGGGGTGTTGGTGGACAGCTGGCTGAATGTGAGCTGGCAGTGTGCCCAGGTGGCCAAGAAGGCCAACAGCATCCTGGCCTGTATCAGGAATAGTGTGGCCAGCAGGACTAGGGAAGTGAACATCCTCCTGTACTCAACACTGGTGAGACCCCACCTCAAGTATTGCATTCGGTTTTGGGCCCCTCACTGCAAGAAGGATGTTGAGGTGTTGGAGCATGTCCAGAGAAGGGCAACAAAGCTGGTGAGGGGTCTGGAGGACAAGTCTCATGAAGAATGACTGCGGGTACTGGGGTTGTTTTGCCTGGAGAAGAGGAGGCTGAGGCTTATCACTCTCTACAACTACCTGAAAGGAGGCTGTAGAGAGGTGGCAGCTGACCTCTTCTCCCTAGTGACAAGTGATAGGATGAGAGGAAATGGGTTCAAGTTATGCCAGGTGAGGTTTAGATTGGATATTAGGAAAAATTTTTTCACTGAAAGGTTTATCAAACATTGGAATAGGCTCCCCAGGGAGGCGGTGGATTCACCATTCCTGGAGGTTTTTACAAAAAGGGTAGACATGGTACTTGGGGACATGGTTTAGAAGTGGTTTTGTCAGGTTAGGTTAATGGTTGGACTTGTTGATCTTAAAGGTCCCTTCCAACCTCAACAATTCTATGATTTTATGATTGTTCCCGTCTCTAGCAGCAATAATCTCTCAAAAAGTAATAGATACAACATATTAAGGACACATCAGACTCACATACCTCTATATCTTTTCATAACCATTTATTTTGTTCTATGAAATTGCCTACATATGTGTAATATGTAGGCAATTTTAAATTTCAAATATATGCAGCAGGAATGACTGGACAGAAATAAAGGACTCCAGCCACAGAGGCATCAAACTAATGTATATCTTGTAGCATAAATTTGCCCAAAAGGAAATGTTTCAGATTTTTCTTCACTTCATAAACACAAAGAACTCAACAGTAGAAGATGAGTAAAGGATTTCTGGCAGTCATTATGGAAACAAAGTCTCTGATAAATAAGGTAAGTAATGTATATCAAACACAATGAAAAAGCTAAAAATTCTCATTTTTTATCTAATCAATACATTGCCTAGGCCATCCAGATTTGAATTGCTCACTAGTAGTCAATCTGTAATATCAGCAGGCTCTTCAGGTTTCCATTTATATAAATTAATTTTTTCTTCCTAAAGACATGAACTCCCACTGATTTCAATGTGAATAATATTGTTTCTTTGAAGAACTGAGGCAATGAATAAAACTAGACGTATCTTGGCATGGCACGGTGAGGCACAGAGAACTTCCAGTTAGTTTTGTTTCCCTGTATAGCTAAATAGAAAAAGAAAAAATGTAATTATATATTGTAGGATTAAGAAACTCTTCAGATTATCTCTGTAAAAATCAAAAATGTATTTATTATTTTTGTCTGTAGTCCCTACATTTAATGTATCATCATATGATTTCTGCAAGGCCAAGTTAATGGTGTAGTAGATCAGCAACTTTACATTAGCAACAAGAATCCAGTTAGGCCTGGATTCACCCTGCCAGTTTTAGTCATCAAGACATCTAACTTTCAGTCTTTCAATAGTCAACAGAGACAGATGTTTTCAAACATATTCAAACAAATTCAAATATTAAGCAACTCCAATCATAAGAAGGTTGAGTTGCCCTTTGAAGAACCTCTCATTTCCATAACATCGATTAGGTAAATATCTAAGAATGGGCAGATATCTTAACTGAGCATCCAAAATCAGGCCGAATGACTACCGTATGTTTCACTCTGGTTAGGGAAGTAAACAAAGAGACTGGGCACAACGTGCAAGAGTCAGCGCTCCTCTGCTGCAAAGTCTGTACTAGGAATGGTTCTTAGAGACTTCTGAGCACAAACCATAGCGTTGTCATGTGAAGGGACACACCCAGGCATACATTTAAAAGACATGCCAACTATCTTCCGTGCTAACCTCCTGTTGTTAGAGCTGCTTTTACTAGCTACCCTAGGTAGCCATTCACTTTTTCTTGGCTGGAGTGCAATCAGGCCAGTGCTTTTCATCTTCACAATGTTTTTTTTTTTGTGTGACCAGCCTGATGATTCTGACATTAGAGCCGTTGCCAGCTCCCATGCAGGGGATAATCCTCCTCCTTAATTGGAACCGCTCAGTGTAACCAGCAGAGTAAGAAACTGCTGCTGCTGCAAGATCACCTGCTGGCTGAAGAGGCATTTCAGGCAGCCACAGGGAGCTAGGATCTAGCCTGTTTCACTTACTAAATCTTTACTCCTGCAGTAAATGACTGTCTTGCCTGTGTACCTGATGGGGAGGGAGTCTACTGGAGACCTTCAGAAGGAAAATTTGTTCCTTTCAGACTTTTAGCTCTCAGATAGAATGGTGCAGAAAGGATATATTTTTATGTAAAATAAAAAGAATCTTTTTTTAAATTGACTTTGCTAAAACTATTTCCCAGTATGTAGCAGATCAGTTACTACGTTGCTCCTGTTATAGCTATGTAGCTGTCTTGCTGGGCACTGGTACCCTTGGTTGTATCATAGAAAGTTTACACTGCCCTCACTGAAATAAATATAGAAGAAAATTATTCCCTTTTGATCAAAAAAAAAAAAAGAAGAAAAAAAAGCACAGAAAAGGAAAGAAGTAATAAAATTTTGTTGAAGTATGAAGGAATTAAGACATGTAAATAGATATACATATATGACCAAGGAGAATTAGACATATAACTGGTAAAAATATAAGCCAACATCCATCAAAGGTATTTTCTAATCTAAAGAAGACATCTGTGTGTGTGTGTGTGTGTGTACAAATACATGCACGCATGTGTAGCTGACAATTTCAAGAATCAGGAGCAATGTTTTGCACAGGGAAAGATCTGCATAATGAGCTCATTAGTAATAATCTCATTAGTTAAAACGCCTTTCCTATCCTGTCTAGCCTTGACCTGCATAAATTATGCAGGCTTCAAACAGCTTTTCTAGCTTTTTTGCTGAATAGATGAGCCTGCTGCATAGCTAAAGCACATGACCTTCAGATGCTTTTTCAGAACAGCATTA
The DNA here is from genome assembly GCA_017639485.1 of Pluvialis apricaria. Lineage (NCBI taxonomy): Eukaryota > Metazoa > Chordata > Aves > Charadriiformes > Charadriidae > Pluvialis > Pluvialis apricaria. Next base: position 105,874,145 of record CM030009.1, read on the forward strand.
GTCTGTCATAGAGACTGCCAGAAAAAAAATAAATAAAAAGAGGAAAAAAACCCCAAACAGCACACACAATAGTAGAACTTATTTTCCATTTAAGTGGGAATCTTTTTTTTTTGCTATTTCCAGAGCTGAAGTAAGCCTGATCTATAAAGCAATTTTCTAAACAGACTAGGAAATACTGCAAGATGAAGTTTTTCAGTTTTAGTGATAAAACTTAAGGCTTTTGGTTACCATTTTGTACCTGAAGTTGTGTGTTCTTGGCTGACTGTAGTCTTCAAAGATCTCTCTCTCAGGACCCCCTTAAGAAAAATTGCTACAACTTCATAAATATTATCTTAGAATTTTCGTAATCCATATTAGTAACATAAGTGAAATCAACAAACTTTAGTTGTTGGAGACAAGATTCCTAAGATCCTTAAGCCTGTGTAACAAAAAAGCTAAAGAGAAATATGTATTTGATAACACTTCTGTGCCTCATAATTATTAGAGAGTACTCTCAGTTGTACTCAGACAGGCATTTTAAATGTACACTTTTGTCAAGAATACAATAATCTTTATCCTACTATATGATATGAGGCTAAATTATATTGGCTACCAATAGGACCCCATGTCATGGATTTGTTTTATCTTAGACTCTAGTACGTTCAACCTTAAATGAAGATCCTATTACCTGTATAAGTACAGATCGAAAAAGACTTTCCTTACCCAAAACAATTCACAGCTTGATACAAGAGACTGATACTAGAGGTCTGCCCATGCGGCTTAGGATCTGGTAGAATTAGAATGTAAAACTGGCAGAATGATGGACATACCAAATGGTTTAAATTTGTGCAATAGATGTAGTCCAGGTTTCTGCCAAAAGTTATGGCTAGAAATTGACCATATAATTCACAAATAAAAGATCACTGATGACTTGCAATTCTCATATACTCACATTGGCCTACTAGTGATGTTCCCCATAAGAACCTGAACATGTGTCAAATTTCTGTTTACTGGATCACAGAAAAGAAGTCATTTGAGTCCACTGTAACTACTGTAATCGCAGACATTCACGGAATAAGTGTCCTGGTCAGAATGGCTTTCTGAATGTCTGCTGCTCACAGCAGTATGAAGACAAAAATATTTCCAAGGTTTTTTCACCAGAGTATTTAAGAAAGCTCAAAATCTATAGTATGCCAGAGGCAGCAAAAACCTACACAACATCTTATATCACTGCTATAGGAATTTATTAAATGAAACTCTCAAGATTTTATTATGAAACAAAATGTACCCCAATCCACAAAAATGGAACTAACTTCCCCTCCTGCCCAGATAAACCCTCTGATATTATATTGACTTATGAGAAATTTTTCTTCTATCTCCAAATCTGGCAATCAGTTTTAACCTTCAGCACATGAACAAAAGATACAAACCAGGTGCTTGTGAAATTTTGTTCATACTAGGTGTAACAGTGCACTCCTCTCTACATACTCTCAAACTGTAGCAATCTTCCAACCTTTAAAAGAAAGAAAATGCTCTTCTTTCTTCCTGTATGTCCTATGGAATGACAAGTTTTGTATGAAGGTGAAAAATACCCTCTCTAGTCTCCAAAAAGGTCTTCACTAGTCTTCAGAAGAATCTCAAAAAAAATGTGCTTATACTGAATATGTAAATACAAATGTAAGTACATTTTAACTCTTATAGCAGATGCCAACATATAAACCTATACTCGATACAGAATGAAAGACGTCAGACCAACATTTTAGTTTTTGCTTGACATGCCTATTTATGTAAATTTACTTTTACATAAATCTGATATACATATTTTGATAGTGTTCTGATCAAAGCCTTCAGCACCTAGATCTGTGTGTAGATTTTGGGAACCTACAAAATCTAAATAATAGATCTAAAACAAGTACTTAGGCAACAAATGTTTCCATTTGAAACTGGAGTTCTAATATGTATTATTTCACCTAACATGTATTATTTCACTCTTAAATTGTTCATCTCTTCTTTCGTCTGGCCCCTCCTTTAAAGATAGATAAACATCTTCATTTTCTGAATTTTACGTTTCAGTCATGGAATCACCGGGTAAAAAACAATAGGTTGGGAGGACCTCTGGATGTCTAAAGCAGTCTGACATCTAAATTACATCAAGTTCCTCAGGGTTTAATCCAAAAATTTTTAAAATCTCCAAGGGCAGACATTTCACAACGTCTTAGTGAAACCTGTTCTAATACTTGGTATTCTCTATAAGATTTTTTCTTTTTTTAATTATATCTGAAAGAAATGCCTCTTGCTTCTCCTTTGACCATACAAGGATGCTATAGTAGACTGGGCTGAAAGCCTTCCTAAGCTAAGGTGAATGACATCCACTGCTTTCCTCTTATAGAAGACTAACAGGTTGGTCAGGTATGATTTTCCATTGGTAAATTCATATTGGTTGTCTCCAAACACTTGCTTGTCCTTCATGTGATGGGAAATGGCTTTCCATGAAATTTGTTCCATATTGCTCCATAATCTCCCAAAGGACTGAGATGAAACTTGACATCCTGCTGTTTCCTGGACTCTCCATCTCGCCCTTCTCAACGATGTAAAGTTCAATTCCTCTTTCTGATTATGCTGTCTGTAGCAGATACCTACCACAACACCTCCCAGTGGTGGCTAGTCCAACCAGTGCAGCATGTCACCACCTTCATTGCACTGACTCTGGAAGTTGCATGCAGCCTCAAACACCACCTACATTTTCCCCATACTTCACCAATTTCTGTATCTTCACCAATTTTTGAATTAACTTTCTAGTTCTTGTTTTCATCTCCAAGCTGCTGGCACTCATGAGGTGCTAGCTCAGTAGAAAGCCAGACAGAAGCCTGCTCTGCCCCTCTACCCTCCATGAACAAGATTTTGCTTGGTAGGAAATTTATTTTGTTGAATTTTTGGCTCTTGGCTGCAGGTTTATGACCTGGAGAATACCAAGTCATTCTGCCTCCTATGATCAGATCCAAATCACTCCTAAAATATTTGTCAGTTAGGTGTCTCTTTCCCAACATCTGAGGAGATCTAGAAACCTGGCATCACTCTAACAAATTCCACTAAGGGATACATCTGGAAAGGTTTCTCAGAGAACACCAGACACACCCAACTGGACCAAACTGCATAAATACAGTGGTACCAATCATCTTCAGAAACTACCTTGGAAAAAAGGATGAGACCCACAGGCCCAGTGTGTCAAGATTGCTGATCCTCTGCCAGAGGACTATTGCATTTTCTCCTAGACTTAGGTACCTTACCCAAAGGTGTAGGAAAGCAGGTCCGTCAGCTTCAGATCTTGTGTTCCTATCAATCATGAAGGCAGCAGCCTCCTTTAACAATAGAGGTCTTTGCATATAGGCTGTTGACTACTAGCCAGAACTACAAGCAGAAGTGAAGAGTTGTAGAGTTAGACTTTACAGAACAGGCATGGTGTTACCATCCGTGTTTTTCTAAAGTCAGGTGTTCACAACACCAGACCATGCTGAACCAAGTGTCACAGCCCAGCTCCTTGGAGAGCTAGTTGTGTTTCTGATAGCAGTTTAACTCTCTGATACATTAGTGTGGCACCATATGCAGTCTAATTAGCTGGGTCAATGGCGTATGTAATCTAGCTATACAGTTTCCAGTCCCAAAGCTTGCTTGTTCAGGTTTAAGATCTAGTTTGAGGCTGTATGCTGTGCATTCCATGAATAAGCAGAGATGCTACAGATAGTTTCTTCCTTTTTTCAGTTAATAAACGTAGAAGCTTGTCAAACTATAGGGGTTTGTCAACAATGATGCCAGATCCCAAGATAAAAAACGCATGAAATACATAGATCAGACAAAAGGAACTCAACAGTGGAGCTGAAAATTATTTTAGCAACTAGACCAGATGTGCTTAGTTCTTCTTTATGCTGATCATCATGGTGCAGCTGTTTCAGCTGTATCACTTTGAATACAGATGCCTTTTAGCAACTTCTAAATCCTAAGAGTGGCTAGCCTAAGCTGATGTGATGTTTTGCATCCCTACAGTTAAAAACTACTGCAGATGCTCTACAACCATTCTTCCTGTGTGACAATGCTTGTTTCCTGAAAGTATGGAGCAAATGTTTGCTGTTAAACTGAGTTACCCTTCATAGGATTAGCAGATACTGCAAAGTATTTCAAAAAACATCAAAGCTATATATTGTTTTTCAAGCTGGAAAGCTGTTGAAGCAAAGACAAGGCTTTCCTTCAAAAACAGGAACAAAACAAGGCATCTAGTACCTTTCAGAACCACTCAGAAAAGTACACTCCTCTACTGGTATTTTCATATTTTCTTTAAAGGAGTATTTTATGTTTATCATTCCCCTATTTTCCTGAATTGCTTTCATTTAGTCTTAAGTGTGCTGTTTCCCAGTGTCTCAGGATGTTGGCTTGGTTTCTCCCGAGTTCAAAGACATGGTGTGTGTTACTCTTTCTGTACACAGCCATATGCTACACAAACTAAGCTGTGGGGAAAAAAAAAACACCAAACAAAACAACCCCAACAAAAATATTTGGCAGTGTGTTCTATCAATCATTTTGGCAGGAAAATATCTTATGAGCAGACTTTTTGAGTTTTTCTTTTGAAGACATAGCAGACTGAATTCTGGCCTAGGGCATGGCAATGTAAGTAGGAAGCAACTCAACTGAAGCCAACAGAATATAAAAATTCAAAACCATCTTTCGTGAAAAAATGAACCAAGTCTGTTGGATTGCATTGGATTTTTACAGAGATTTTTCTGAAATACACTGGAGACATTTTACTTAAAACAAAGCTAATTGAACCTGAATTGTGAAAGTGCTAAATGACTGCAGTGTCTCGCTACATGTAGGTCTTGCTCACTGGGTGTTCTGAAATGGCAAAATTATGGGCTAAGACCTCCATAAGAAGGAGGAATCTGTAGGGATTTTTTTTTTTTTTTTAAAATACCAGTCTTTTTCCACAGTGACGTAAAGGCTGAACTATGAGATTTTACTTATTCCTGCTTCCATTAATGTTAAAGAAACGTAGATAGAAGGTACCATATAGGCTAGTAAATTATTTCAGAAAGCAGTTGTCACTTTATAAATGTAGGCCCAGTAAAACTCAGAGATCTCAATTACTTTAAAAAGTATATTTGACAGAATTCTTGTTTTAGATACAGTGAATAAATAGAATATAACTGCACCGAAGATAGTATACCTGGAAGTACCAGGTGGGTAGCAGAAAAATGGAAGGAGTCTCAAAGAAAAATCATTAAAATTAAACAGTCATAGAGTGTACCTTTAATAATTTTCTAGTCTATCCAAGGGTTCATGTTGCCTTCTAACCAGTCTTATACACCACATTGCAATGCAAGAATGGCCCATAATGGATCGGAACATAGGTCCTTCCTGGCCAGTATCACACCTCAGAGAGAAGCCAATAGTGGGTCAGTAGGTGAGTGTATCACAGTGAGGTAAAGACTGAAAGACTCTGTCCCGCCTTCCGCATCCTTTCCTGTTTGTTCTACCTTCTTACTCCCAGCCACACTTGTACCAATATGTGTATTCAAAGAACTGCACAATAACATAACAGCAAAATTTTTCAAGCTTGATTTAATCCAGATCAGTACCCTGTGAATGATTGTGACTAATTGTTGGATTGTAATTCATACAAATATTTTACTTTCCACAATACAATGTGGCAATGTGTTCCCCTTTTTTGCACTTTGTTTGAAAAAGTTGTTGGGGAAGGCTGATTTGGTTTGAACATGATAATTACAATTTCTTATTATGCTCAAAAATGTAGTTATGGAAGTAAATGAATAATCAATCTCTATTATTTTTTTTCTGTGACACATGGTTTTACCACAACTGCTGCTTGTCTAAATGCATTTATCCTAACAGCTTAACTACTTCAGTCAGGTGTATTTTACACTTATTTGATTTTCCAAAGAAGGAAGAAGGGGGACATAAGAAAAGTAACCATTGAACACTGACTCTGCTTATGTGACTGGAGAAAATACATATATTAATAAAATCTTTATCAAGCAATTAGTACCGAAAATTAAAGCAGTGTCTTAGTAGCACATTTGTGTGTTGCAGTGTTCCTGTATTACTTCTCATGAAAACTTCTGTCTAAAACATTTACATTCATGAGATTAGTTTAAGTTGTTTTAATCCAGTAATTGAGATAATATTCAAGGGCAGAACTAAATTCATTTCTGACATCTCAAATTGAGGGGGGATAAGAATTAGCTCTAGCAAGACAGAAATATTAACCAACACATAGGTTAATCATGTATTCTATTCATCAAGATACTAAGAGAGGCAGGAATTCCCATAGTGCTACTTAAATTGCAGGGAGGGATGCATTTTTCGAGAGATGGTATGATAAATTTTGTTTCTGTGAAATCCTCACTGTTATACACTCTTTATTTTAAATGTGTTAACGATGGGGATTGACTGTTAGATAATTGATTTTCAGTGTGTGCTGCTATATATTTTGTATAAATGCATCCAAAATTAATTAACCCAGAACAGATTTCCTCCCAGTTTCTTCACGTTAGTTGATTAAGAATTAGAACAGAGTCCCCTGAACAAATCCCCATCTAGGGCATAATGGAACATAATGTATTTTTCATATTGACTAAAAAAATAAATCTTGAGAGTCTACAGTACCTTTCCTGAATAAGAGAGAGAATATATTAATTTAAGCTAGGACAAATGCAACAGAAAATTCTGAATTCCCATTCCCTCAGAGAAATGCAAAGACAGACAGTCAGTGCCTTAACACTTGCCAGCTCCAAAGATATGAGTAGACCCAGGTGAACTTTGTGAGACTAATGAATATATTTCAACCACCTGTAATGCGACTGATTTTTCAGGTTTTATAATTGTGAACTATTTGCAACCATGCAAATTTTTATCAATCTCCTTATGACTTTAAATTACTGTATGGCAGTTCAATTCAAACACTTCTATCAATGATAATATTTTGAGCACTTCATATTCACCATAAGATGGGTCATCTTTACCAGTTGACACTATCTGTTTGCATTCTGAGTAAGTGAAACTTCTAAGGAGAAGAAAGTCTTGATGAAAACACTTGGCCTGCTCAGCTGGAAGGAAAATGGGAGCAGCTGTGGGGATAGCTTGGGGAATGTGGCTATGTTCAGATTTTTTTTCTTTTTATTATTTTTTTTTCCTGGAATACCTGATTGGCTTGGCTTCTGTGTCCTTATTCAATTATAGCAGTAGTTGTTTGTTTGGTTGGTTGCTTGGTTTTTATCATTTCATAAGATTTAGGGCCATCTACTTTTTTCAGACTTAGCCCTGAATAACTAAAAATCACTATGTAGTCCTTGTAGTAAAAACTGAGATCATTGGTAGGAGGATTAAAGACATGGACCGACCCTGTGTGAACAAAAATAATGACAGGAAAAAATTACAGGCTTCATAAAATACATTATATTTAGGGCCAAAATGTATTCTTGGGTACTGCTCCAGGCCTAAAAGTGAATTTCAAGATAATCCAAAAAATTGTTAAATCTTTCAGAAGAAACCTTTGAACGAAAATCAATTCTTTTTTCAAGCCATAAGTAAACATCTTCTCCATTATATATTTCTTCTGGAATTTTCTGTGGTGCTCCTCATAACAACATCAGAGTGCTTAGGAAATTTTAACTCCAAGAGTTTTAGGGATTCAATTTTAGATATCAAAGATCTGGGGGTTTTGTGGATTGTTTTTTGGTGTGGGGTTTGCTGTTTGGTTTTTTTTGTATTGTTTTTTTTCTGGTTGGTTGGGGTTTTTTTCATTTTTGCTTTGTTTTCATTTTGTTTTTTTTTTTTTTCCTACTGATGCAAACATAATCACTTTATAGGCCCCTGGGCTAAATTACATCTCATTTTAGAACAATTATCTTTATCTATTTTAAGCAGCAGTGAGCACACTTCATACAAACTTCAAATTTCAACCAGAAGACTTCATAGCTTAGAAGTTTGCCATTCTCTTCTCAGCTATAGTGCTTAAATGTCATGTCCTATGATCTCAAAAAATGCATCAATCACAAAATAATTTGCTATTTTTAACTGAAACCTTATTCTTTTAAAAAACTCTATATGTAAGAATCACTTAATCAATCAGTACCTGCCAATAGGATGTAATTAACATGAATGATGACCAGTCCTGAAAATCCCTTTACTGGATACAATAGCTTTCCTCCACAAAAGAGCAGATCAATTTTCAATGTAATTTTCAGCATAAGTTCAGCTCCTCCTGAACGGACTGCTAAAATGAAATTTGCATACTTTTACATTCACTGGAATATGATCAAACTTAGCAGTAACTCAGAATATTATAGCAAGCATTTCCAAAATTTGAGAATCCTGAGAAAGAAGAAAGATTCATTTTTCTCTTATTATCTTAGATATAGTTTTAAAATATTCAGTCTTTTAGAAGAAATTCATAGTGTACATAATACAAGCAATGTACAATACATCCTTATCTTGAGTCATTCTTCATGATGCTGCAGGCAGTATAAACTGTTTTCACTAGAATGAAAGACAGAGTTGCCATTTGTTGCACGTATGTCTTGACCATAGCAATGGTACTACAAGCTACATAAAATCAGCAGCAATAAAGAATACAAGATTGTTAAGGAATGAAATAAAGCTTTGTCTGAATATTTAATTTTTACATTCACTGATAAAAAGTTGGTAATAATACTTAAAACCCTATCACATAATGCTGGTAGGATTAATTACTTATGTAAGATGAAAAAATATATAAATTGGCTAAGTATCATAATGGCTGTATTAAAAGATGGAAATTACATTGATCTGAACTTCTGAAACAGAACATTAAAAAGAAAAAGAGAGGCTTGTTTAAAGGGTCAGAGATACGTTTAAGGTTTAATATCTCAGCTACTACTCATAATACTTTTCAGTTTGTCCTTTTTATACAATAAATAACAGACAGTGCAATGAAGCAATTTTCCTTCAACAAATGATGGGTTGCTGTCATAAAGAGGCAACATTCTGAAAGCTGTATTTGATTTTAGACTTATCAACATGTGTGAAAACCAGCTGTTGACTCTCACCTGATAAAACACAACTGAATTTTTTGAGCAAACAATTCTCCTCCAATCTGTCCAAAGCCTCTTTGTAGTATCTCATTAACTTTGTTCTTCAGTGAGTGCCTAAAAGAAGATGATGTACTCTACTCAATGGATGTGCTGTACAAGGAGCAGGAGAGAAAGCAGATTTACTACATGTCTTATTACAGAAGTTTGAATCTGTTTGTTATCTTCACCTTCTTGTTTTATCTTAATTATATTTGCTCATGGGAAGCTGAAATTACAAATTTGTCTTTTGAGAGTGATACTGTTGATAAGCTTGACTGCATTAAAAGTTTTTCTTTGTATTCTAGAAACTCCATCCATGCATGTAGGTATTTGACAGATGGAGCAACACTGTCCAGAAATGGGGAAATGTCTTACAAAATGAAGACTGGATTATAAAACAATGATAACATTTCTCTTGCCTTAAGCTTTAAGGATGGAGGTAAGAATTCCTGTAACAAGATCATGAGTACATATTTCTTCTTTTTAATATCCATATGTTTATGTGGTGGGAGAAAATACAATGAAAAGCTTGTGGGTGAAGGAGATCACTCAGCAATTACTGTCACTGGCAAAACAGACTTGACTTAGGGAAATTAATTTAACCTAGAAATTAATTTAATCTATTGCCAATTAATAACAGAATAGGATAATGAGAAATAAGAACAAATCTAAAAACATTTTCCTATCACTCGTCTTCTGTCTTCCCATGCCCAACTTCACTCCCAACAATTCTACCTCCTACCCCTGAGCAGCAAAGAGGGATGAGGAATGGGGGCTGCAGTCAATTCATAACACTTTGCCTCTGGCACTCCTTCATCCTCATGCTCTTCCCTTGCTCCAGTGCAGGGTACCACCCACGTGATACAGTCCTTCATGATCTTTGTCTAACATGCGTCCTTCTCATGGGCTGCAGTTCATGAACTGCTCCAGCATGGGTCCTTTCCATGGGGTACAGTCCTTCAGGAACAGATGGCTCCAGCGTGAGTTCCCCATAGGGTTACAGGTCCTGTCTGAAAAGTTGCTCCTGAGTGGGCTCCTGTCCACAAGCCGCAGTTCCTACCAGGAGCCTGCTCAAATATGGGCTTTCCACAGGCTGCAGCCTCCTTCAGGGCACATCCACCCTCTCTGTTGTGTGTTCCTCTGTGGGCTGGGTGGATACCTGCTCTACGATGGACCTCCCTGGGCTTCAGGGGAACAACCTGAGTCACCATGGTCTTCACCAAGTACTGCAGGGAAATCTCTTCTCCTCCCCGTCCTTCTTCAATGACCTTGGTGCCTGCAGAGTTGTTTCACTCTCATATTCTCACTCTTCACTCCCAGCTGCTTTTTGTACAGCATTTTTTGTGTGTCTTGGAGTTGGCTGGAACTGGCTCTGTCAGACATGGGGGGAGCTCCTGAAACCTTCTCACAGAAGCCACCCCTGAAGGCCTCCTGCTACCATAACTTACCACATAAACCCAACACAGTTTACAATACAGTCTTATCATTTGTTAAGCAAATATCACCATTACTTTCCTTAGTTCCCTAGTCACAACACATTTTCACAAATAAACTTAATGTGTCTTAAAAATAAACTTTGAAATATTATGCGCCATAACAGTAGTTTATTTGGGAAGGAGGTCTTTCAACTCAATTAATAAGAATTGCTAAGCAGGTGTTCATATGAAGCAACAGAGTTGACACAGACTCCCCATGTTTCTCCATATTTTCCCCATATCTTCAAGTGTTGGATGCTAACGTTTCACTGGTGGGATCCTGGAAGCAGCCATGTCCCCAGAGCTGTGAGCACCTGTGTGTGTGGTGGTTCTGTTTCCATGTTGCTGGTACTGACAGTGGTATCTGCAGCAGCAGAAGTCATGGAAAGCTGATTGTGATGCAGAGACAGCAGCTGGAAAGGCTTTCTATTTTTCTGGTTTTCTGCAGCACACATAGCATACCCATGAAGAGCAGAAAGCGAGGAGGTTTACCCTGCTCCCGCTGGCCAGCATCGAAGTCAATCAATGTGGGGACAGACCTTTGGTTTGAATCAGTATTACAGTGTATTGTAGTAAACTGTATTATTATTGAAGTTTGAACATGATGGAGAAACTATATGTAACATTACAAGAATGTTTACTTTAAAGAATCCAATTTAAATATTTTTATTTAAAAAAAAGTTTTGTGTTTAGTTATTATTATACAGCCTTTGTTCAGTGTGTTCAAAAAAAAGAGGAAAGTAGATAATGATATTGCATGAGCGACCTTCAGGAATTGTTGCCATACTCAGCGAAATGTGAACATGTTCAAAGAGAGATAGTTTTTAAAATGCTGGATTATTTTTAACCAACCACCACACCATCATCTAGTTGTCTTTGTTGCTGCTATAACTGTGTGTAGCGTATTATCTGGTTTTTGCTACATGTGATAGCTATTCATCACAAGTTTTTTATCTTCTCAACAACAGAAGACGCTTCCTAAAAGACTTCCATCTGATTGGATTATAAATGGAGCAGACACTAGCACACATAATTCAGGGAGATTATCAATACATTGATAACACGGCAGCGGCATTTCTACAAATTTCCTGTCTTCTTGGAGTAATATTGAAGTCCCCAAATTTGAAGCATGAAGGACAGCTACTGAATGCAAACTTTTTCAGTGTCTGTCAGGTTCCGTTAGACCAAACGTAATCTCCATTCTTTACAACATTACACTTACAATACATGTCCATGCAGCATGAAAGATACATGATGAGTGCAAAATAACTGTAAATTTATTTCTAGCAACCTTCAGTTTTCTTTGAAAATGCAACCCATTAAGTTAGGTGGCCACTTTAATCTGACCTGAACAAGAACATACACTTCTTTTCTAATCAATTCATAACATACATCATCTACTGCTGTGGCAAAGTACTTTTGAACTGCTACCTCTAAAATGCACTAAAGAGCTTACTGTTAGAACAGGTTGAGGAGAGGAGAGACAGCCACAGCTTGCAAGAGGTATGAAGTGGGGCCTTCCTCTAATAGCTCAGTGAGACATGAGGCATCAGAGAGTTTTCCATCTGCATGCTTTGAGCTGTGCCAGCATAAAGATATTTCTTCTCTGTTTTCTGAGTATTCACCGAGGAGCCGTCTCTGCCTTTTCTGTATTGTAAGTCTTTATCATAGGTGGACAGAGACCAAATGGTGAAACTGAGATGACAACACTGAAAGGGAATAGCAGTGCATGTAATAGCAGAGGAAGGAGTGAGTGGAGAAAGACAAGAAAGTACCAAGGCAACAGTGAAAATGAGAGGGTAGAAGAGAAAAAAGCATGATTAAACAAAGGACCTAGGAGGAGCCTGCAAAAAAGAGATGCATTTCAAGGAAAGGGATTTACAGAATAAAAGTTACTAAATTAGAAGAAAAAGAAATGAGTGGCAGAGAAGAATTGAAAAGAAATAACACAGCTTTGAGAGGAAAACCAGGAAGAATGAGATCTGGAAGACATGCAAACAGAGTGTGGGAGAAAAGCTGCTGGTTTGGTCACTTGTTTACCCAAAGTATATGGGGAATCACTCTTCTGAAAGTCTCTCCTTTATGATTCTCTCCTGCTGCAAAGTTGCTCTGAAAAATCCAGTCTCAGTTATTTTCACTTTCTTGCCCTGTCATTCTCATTACTCACTCAATGGGAGCCACAGTGTAAGAAATAAACGAAGTAATCAGCTTCACAGCATTTTATATTGATCCACAAATACAAATGTTTTGTGCAGTTTTTGCCAGGATAAAAAATCAGCAGAAATTGGGAAGGAAGGTGGCTACCTGGGGATACTATTGCTGAAATACGACTTTGAAAAGAGCAAATGTGTTCCATCTATAAAGACAACATCACCAAAGTTTAAGTAAAGAGTTTTCAATCCTTATGTTGTTCCATTTTTATGTACTTTTTGTTCTTTTCAAAATTTGATCATCACCAGTGCAACATAAACACATTTGAAATACATTGAAAAATGTAATGAATGATCACAACAAAATACTTTACACTTAACATTCAGAACATGAGTAAAAGATAAAATACGTTAGTCTATGTCACTGTGTTTTGAGACAATTAATTCTGTAACTTAGTATTATCATGGAAGCAATTTCTGTAGGAAAAATTTCATTACTTTCTTTAATGAAACGTGTAAAATAAAGCTTTCTAAAGTTTAAAGTCCTTTCATCGATACCACTCTGGAGATGAATTCAGCTATTTTCATCAGTTTCACACATACCTTGAAAAGTTTGCAAACCACTGAAACATTTGTTAGGCTATTTACAGAATAAGTTTTTCAAGTGTTTGATTAATAATATATCTTACCAATACTCTATATTTGACATTTGACATTCAGCCCACAAAGTGTTCAATACAAATGAAATTCTGTTAATATTTCCTACAAAATAGACAGAAATAAGTTCCACAAATCTTAAAAAAATTCAGGATATTCTTGCTTACATTTTGAGAATAATTAAGGTTATTAATTAATTTTATTATATTAATAAAATGAAATATTAGTTTAATGTATAATTTTATTTCCAAATGTATAATATTACCCTTATTTGTACCTTCCTCGTGTAATTTGATAAAAGCTTCACAGATAGGATATGTTATATTTTTTGCTCTCCTTATAGCCTCCTTGTTCTTGTTTCTATCAAATCTGGATGTTGAGTGGCTCTTTCCTACTCTTTAGGAAGTAAGGCACAGCTAGAAAGTAGCTGTCATAATTGGCTTTAAGAGAAAGCCTTTGGTGTATTGGCACTTCTGCACATTGATAAGCCATTCTAAAAAAGGCCATCCACAAATTTAGAACTACAGTTTTCAAGTGCTACTTAAATAATTTAAATGTACAGAGGAAGTCATATATCAAATATCTATTTTGGCTGATACTCTGTGTTCTAATTAGAGATAGACTTGAGCTGCAAATTTTTCATCCAAATGTGTTGTACAAAGTTTGGGAAATTCTGAAAGTAAGTTGGTTTAGTTTTAGAGTCTTATTTGTCAATAACATATTGCTTAGTTATGCATAAAAATTCACAAAATAAAGTTCTTAAAGTTATATGAACTTGTGAACTTAGTAAGGTAATTTAAGATATGCAATGACCAGCTATTTAAAGAATAATTAAACAGAAGCATGAAGCGCTAATGTTTCTTTGTTTTTTTTCCAGTGCTTTCTGTTATTATTATTTATACTACAGTAATATCTGGAGAGTTCAGTCTAGGACCTGTTGAAAGAGATATTATACAAATGCTAGCAATAAAAGACCTTTGTTCCACTGAACATCCAGAATTATGACAACAGTTTAAAGTAAAAGAAAATTAGAAAAATTATGGAGGATCTTATGCTTAAAGATTATTAGTTTCACTGAACATACAGACAGACCTCTTGGTAAGTTATGGTAAGTTAAATTCTCGATTTCTGAACCAAACAGTGTTAGAAAACAGCATTCTGTCTGTAGAATAGGTCAAGGGGATGATAATTACTGAGGAAATTAGTCCTTTTTCTGCTTGGGGTGTTATATGATTGTGATTATGTGATTATGGTAATGCTCCGTGTGCTTAATAACAGTATGTTCTAGCAGATATCTGAAGCAATATGAGAATAAAAAGGCAAAAGCTAGAAAGTTCACACGTTCACTGTGCTCTGCTCCTCAGTCCTGTCACTCAGAAATGTTTTCCCTTTATTTTCTTACTGGACTCTACAATGTAAGCATTACTAGCTCTTCTAACCTAGTAGTTTTAAAGTAAATATTTCCCCACATTGTGCACTCTCAACAAGATGAGCAGCATTAAAAACAGTGGTTATCCACCAGTAGGAAAATTAGAATGAAGATGTTAGGTTATCCCACAAGCATTAACCTGACATCCTAAAAGCTTGCAGATAAATGATCAGTTCCCACTGAATGCAGTTTCCATACCCACAATGGTTTTAATGGAGATTAGATGTGTACAGTCAGTAGAGATAATCCCATTGTTTGACTACAGTTTTTATCACACCTGAGTTAATATTGTAGTGGAGCAGGTCATATCTTCAAAATAGTAAAACAGATGTTTGCTTTTTGTTTTTTAGATTAGATCATCAAATGAAATCTGCAAAAAAGTGAATTTTTCGGTTTTAATATTTTTAGAAGGCTATTGGATACTACTTGTACTAAATGAGAGGATTAGACAAGTAGATATTTTTTTTTATGTGAGATTCTGAAAGGGTTCTGTAACTACAGTTTCAGGATACCTTTTTATATTCCTAAAATTTGTCCTGAAGTACTTGACCAAGAATTTCCTTGCTACAATTGTTGTAGAGGTGGCTGGTTTTTTAGTTATATCACAAACATCTCATGCCTGAATCTGAGTCTATGTTTTCACATCCTTTGAACCTTTTAGAGAGGTAATGTTTTATATTTGGAATAAGAATATGAATCATATGTTTTTCTATTATATAAAATTGAGATTTTTATTGGTACGAAATAAGACATGTTCAAGTATTTTAAATTCTACACAGTTCATAGAATCATAGAATATCCCAGGTTGGAAGGGACCTTGAAAGATCATCTGGTTCAACCTTTTGTGGAAAAGGGAGCCTAGATGAGATTTTCCGGCACTCTGTCAATTGCATCTCGAAAACCTCCAGTGATGGGGACTCTACCACGTCCCTGGGGAGGTTGTTCCAGTGAGTGGTGGTTCTCACTGTAAAAAATATCTTTCTAATGTTTATATGAAACCTCCCCTGGTGCAACTTGTACCCATTGCCCCTTGTCTTCTCCATGTGGCTCCCTGCGAAGAGAGAGTCACTGTGCTCTTTGTAACCATGCTTTAACTACTAGAATCTTTTGATGAGGTCCCTTCTGAGTCTTTTGTTCCTCAGGGAGAAAAGACTTAACTCCTTCAGTCTTTCCTCATAAGGCAGCTTCTTCAGCCCTTTGATCATCTTCGTGGCCCTCCTCTGGACCCTCGTAAGTCTGTCCGTGTCTTTCTTGAATTGTGGGGATCAGAGCTGGACACACTACTCCAGGTGAATCCTGACAAGCATTGAGTAGAGTGGGATGATCACATCTCTATCTCTTCTGCTAATGCCCCTCTGGATGCAGCCCAGGATCCAATTTGCCTTGATGCTGCAGTGGCGCACTGCTGACTCACGTTCAGCTTGTTGTCCGTGAGGAACCCCAGGTCCCTTTCAGCAAGGTTGCTTCTCAGCCACAGAGATCGTAGCCTGTACTGGACTCTTTGATTATTCCGACCTGGGTGCAGGACTTTGTACTTGTCTTTGTTAAACTTCATACTGTTCTTGCTAGTCCACTCTTTCAGCCTGTCCTGGTCTCTCTGTAAGATGCCTCTCCCTTCTGATGTGTTCACCTCACCACCCAGTTTAGTGTCAGCAGCAGACTTGGAGAGGGTGCTTTCAATCCCATCATCCAGACCATTTATGAAGACGTTGAAACAACATGGGGTCCAGTATCAGTCCGTGGGGGACCCTGCTTGTGACAAGCTGCCAGCCTCAGCAAAACCATTGATCACCATGCTCCGAGTACTACTTGTTAGCCAATTTCCTGCCCATCTCACGGACCACCCATCCAATCTGTATTTTGCCAGTTTGGCATGCTTCTTTTTTGCTTTTAAGCACACCCAAAAGTTCATTGTTAAGCTAGGGTGTCTCTTGTTCTGCAGTTCATGTGGTGATTATCCTATCATAAGACAATTGTTCAGCAAATTTAATTCTGAACACATTAATGTGAATTTGGAAACAATGAAAGATTTTAAAATTACAACAGCTTCTACTCACAATATGAATAGACACCAGGCTCTTTGCTTACAGACTGAGATAAGGGTGTTTTTTTTCTACATTTGAAGTCCTTGTAGTTGGTCCCAATAGACTTTTTTTTTGTTTTTTTAGAAAAAAACCCTAAATACCACTTTTAAATCTGCAGTTTGTGCCTCTCTGAAGATCAGTTGTAAGAGATATTTCAAATGGAAGAGACATCACAGCCTTTTCTATAACATTCCCTGGCTTTCAAGGATGCAAGGGTGCTCTTTTCACTACAGAAAAGCCATGGGCTTGCAAAAGAGAATATAGCTGGAGGTACTGCAAATAAACATTGTCAAAACCAATATTGTAGTTATGATTCTTCTTTAGCAGTTCTGTAAACAAGGAACAACTATTGTGACTCACTGCAGTAGCACTTTTGTGAAACAAGATAAAGTTAGAAAATAATCATGCTTTCTGCTCTAAAAGCATGCTTTCCTGTGCTCCTAACAGCAGATATTATTACTGAAATTTAAAATATATCTTAAACCCTGTATGTACCATGCTTTATAAAAGGATACCATGTTTGTAAAAGGATATCAAAGAACTAGAAAAAGTAAAAAGAAGAATAATGAGATGATCACAAATATGGAACAACTTCTATGTGGGAAGAGATTAAACAAGGCAGTGACAGAGGTATTTTATATGTAAAAAGCTATATAATAAAGAATAGCAAGGAAAAGGCTGGCAGGGTGGGTGGGTGGATGGGGGGAACAAGTCCTAGTGATCCCAATATGAAATTGTCAAGTAGCAGGCTTAAAACAAAAAGCAATATTTTTCAACGCAATATGAAAAGAACTTGGGTGAAAAAATTTTATAGTATAACAAGAAGTCCATAAGTATAAAAAGGTTAAAGAAGGCACTAAGAAATTAATGAAGTTGGTAGTGTCAAAAGCAATGACCTACATGCAACCTCCATCTCTGGAAGTACATGATGTGCTGACTCCCAGAAGCTCAGAGAAAATAGTAGAGAAAGGATCAATTTTGTCTCATCTTCTTCCTCATAATTTTACTGTAAAAACCTGGTATACTGACCACTTCTGTATTCAGAATTATGAACTGGACAGAAAATTGTGATCCTATTCGAAAGTTCTTATGTCTATGCAGCATTTACTGTTATAAATCCACAGAAGCTCATGTATTAGCTGGAGAAATTATTTTCCTTCCCTGTACCATCAAAGTTTTTATATTAAAAAGATCTAGTTTAATTTAAAGTTGATGTAGTTTAATTTAAAGTACACTTCTGCATCTGAAAGCTGCTTATAAACTGGACTATATTTAGGACTCATCCTTTCTTAATTTGGGAAGTTACTTCTAGATTTATTTTACACAGCTAAAAGTACTAAAATACATTACACAGGAAAAAAATTCCAGATACTGCATGTTAGTTTTATCTTACAAATGGCAAAAAATAGTGGTCTCAAAGAGCTTTTAATGATCATTTACCTTATTTATTATTTCTTTACATTCACAAGATGTTACATATACTAGGGGCTAACAGGTTTAGGAATTGGGTGCTGATATCTATTTAAGTTAGCATAGTCTTTTTTTTTACTAAATCTCTACTAAAACAGTGATGATGTCAGTATAGAAAACTGGACAGCTGTTGAGATAATGGGAACTACCAGTACGATGGTGTGATGAGTTTAACATTTCTAGTGACTGTATGCTTGAGACACCCTTTTAGTGCAAGTGAAGTATACCTGAAGTAATGCAGGAAGAAACTGATGTCACATAAAATACTGTAAGTAAGTAGTCGTGCAGTCATAGATGATGTTAGCACAGAATGGTTAAGTATGAAAAGTACAACATCTTAAATGTAAATAGGTGTACCAAAAAAAAAAAAGCAACACACACCAAGAATGACCAAACTGAAAAAAACCCTCAAATCTAAACCAGCCAAACCTATCTGAAATGACAGTAAGCTTTCTTTCTGGCAGAGTTGAGGAAATAGAGCAAGCAAAGCATATTTTGTTTGCTAAAGGAAGATATACCATTAAAGGAAATGGGAAGGGAAATAAAAGAACCAAATTTCACATTACAGTGAGACAGAAAAGCAAAATAGCACCTTCTTATGAAGTAACATTAAGTTTAAATAAATGTGTACAAACACAGTTCCCATTTCTTTTTAGTTTCTTTTTACTCTTTCTTAGTATGCTTAGATGTTCAGGTTCTTCTACCCAGGCAAAAATGTGTTTTTAAAACACATTATTATGTGCTTAGGATCAAGATAAGCTAACAAATTTGATTTCTGGGTGTTTGTTTCATGTTACATCATCACTTTGAGATTACAATGTCTAAAAGAGATATCTGGGACCATAAAGCAAATCTTAATCTTTTTTTTTTTTATAGTACTTGTTGTCAAGAAAGCCTAAGTGGTGCTATTTGTAACGTCATGACAGTTCAGAGAAGCTTTTACAGTCTGGGAGAAGTAGCATGAGAAATTGTTATATTTTACCCACATTTGCCCTTTCAGCTACATGAAATAACTCCTGTAGCTTGTGAGGAAATAAATACTAAAACTGCTTGAGCTGATAACTTGATTTAGAAAAGTTAAGGTAGTACTGTGTTTTGAAAGAGCATCTTTGCATTCGTTTCAAATTACACCTTGGTTTCTCTTATCACTTATATAAATTTCTAAGAACTGGATGAGACTATATCTGATATAAATGCTTTGGTGATACCTGTTATTTGAATATTCACCTGAAATTGTTTTAATCTCAAATCTGATGTTATGTTAGAGAAAGTGCACAGGAGTCACTGAAATCTCTAGATTTTCAATTATGTATCTTAAACTATAAGGCTTCCTCATTTATTACATTTTATTGCATGATTTATCTATTATAATGCTATATTCCATGTCTACATTTTATTTGATTTGACTTTTTTTTCTACCCCTTCAGCTACTATGTTTTTTCTTTTTTTGATTTCAGATAATGGCTACAGATGTAGATATGAACAAGTGAAGTGATTCTTGTGTCTTTCAGAAGACAATGAATGAAATGTGGCAATATATTATTTATTCATGAGCATGGTAGGGGCAGGTACTCTCCAAGGAAAGTAGAGAGCAGCTGAAGATTAAAGATCATTTTTGAGAAATTCAGTGGAACAGGTTTTTTATATAGGCTAAGGTTAAAAAAGAAAACTTAGTGCATTAGCATTAGAATAATTATACAAGATGTGTTTCTGTCAAGTCATTTGCTATGTGAATATCAAAATAACTCAAATCAATAAGGAAGATTTCTATTTCAAGTAATTTGGTCAATGTTTTATTCAAGTAAAATATAATGACTTTGCCTTTCCCCACTTTTAACCTTTAGTATGATAAGAAGAACAGTTGGAAATTCCTATATAATGGTATTTAACTATAAAGACAAGAAGAAAAGGAAAGTGAGATAATAAGAGAAATGATAAATCTTTTTCATTACATACATATAATTAAAATTAAAACATTTTAAAACCAGGTTGGACAGAAAAACAAATTTCTTATATAAATGTCTGCTTATAGACAGTAGCTGGATGTAAATTAGCCAATAAAATTTAATAATTGTTCAGCTGAAGCTGAGGGTTACATCCCAAAAAAAAACCCAAGCCAAAAAATCGCTGAAGGCTGTTTGACCCTGTGTTTCCTCTACTTGAAGAAGCTCTTGGCTACATTGAATTTTAAAACTCAGCCCTGTGAAAGTCATGGCCCAGACTGGTGTAAGTACAGTGGTGAAGACACTTGATGTGCTGTGGTGAGTTAAACTTGGAGGGCTGCCAGGTGGTCACCAAGCTGTATCTTACAAAAATGCATTAATTTGCATGTATCTTTTCAGTTGACAGATTGCAGACAGATATGTCAATCTGAGCCAATCATACTGTACTGCATCATTTACTGTGAAAGGAAAACTCTCAAAAATAGGAAATATTAATTACAGTATCTGGAAAAACAGTGTGGTCTGGAAATCTACTTTCTACTGCAGAACACAGGGCTAGCCAAATATTTGGTCCCTGAACACATTCAAAATTTAGAAGATATTGTGTTGTAGTATATGGTTCAGGACTGCACCCAACAATGTTTGTGGCATAGCCTCCACGTTATTCTGCCTGTGTTAGTATGCCACAGTGAATACAAATGTTTGCTTGCAGTCTTGCAAATCTCACAGTAAGATTCTTTAGTCAGCATTTTAGTCCCAAAACAGGTCCAAATTGGATAAAGTGTTGTCCATTTGCCAATTCTGTGTAGAAGGTCATTTCAGAATTGAGATTCACTTAAAATTGCAAGATGTTAATAGCATAAAAATTCAATTCTGACATTTGGTGCAAGTTATATTATTCTATCTGCTCTCACATCTGCACAGTTACCTGAAATATTGCAGACAGCTCTAATCCACAATCAGAACTTCCCTATACCTTCTGTATAATAAGGTAAAAAAGGATGAACTCTTCAGTCCTTTGATTTATGACATATTTTCAAATTTTTAAGCAACCTATATTTCTTCTTTGAACCTATTCGAATGTATCCATCCCTTTCCTGGACTGTGGGAATCCACGTCAATGACCATACAAAATGCTCACTTACTTCATTTTCACCTGTTTAAATAGAGAAGAATTAATTAAGTCCCATCTGATATATGGCTCAAATTGGTTGCTCACTTTTGGCCAATTAATCTGCTGTGGATTGATCACTCATTTAATATTCTTGTTCCCTATTGTGTGACTTTACATTTATCTGGCTATATTAAAAATATGCTGTTTGCTTGCTATATAGGTCTTTGTCAGTGTCCTTCTTTAGTTACCCCTACTTCATCCTGAGGGTACCCGATGTTTTTATGAGAAAGGAGTGTGTTGCCTTCTAAGGCACTTTTTCAAATGTTGGTTTCTACGTTTGATAGGACCATATTGACCAGCATATGTTATATTATTTCATATTGATTGAATCCCATGTCAATACACTGGGTCTGGTTGGGATAGAGTTAATTTTCTCCATAGCAGCCTATTTGATGTTGTCTTTTAGATCTGTGTTGATAGCACACCAGCGTCTTACCTATTGCTGAGCAATGCTTTCACAGCATCAAGACCTTCTCTATTTCTCTCTGCCCCTCCAATTGAATAGGTTGGGAGCAGGCAAAAGGTTGGGTGGGGAAACAGCCAGGACAGTTGATCCAACATGACTAAAGAGGTATTCCATCCCATATGATGTCATATTAAGCTATAAAACTGGGTGGGGGGTACTTTTTCCAAAGTAGCCTGTGCCTGGGGACTGGCTGGGCATCAGTCTTCTGGAGGGAGGTGGTGAGGGATTGCCTTTGTATCACTTTTTTTTTTCATATTTTACCCTTCACTTATTAAACCGTATCTAGACCCACAAGTTTTTCTCACTTTCGCCCTTCCAGTTGTCTCCGTCATCCTGCTGGGGAAGAGTGAGCAAGTGGCTGATGAGTTCTTAGTTGCTGGCTGGGGTCAACCCACCACTATCATTCTAATAATCTGGTTCTGATCACTATCATCCATCTTTAAAGTGCTAATATAATTTTAATTTTCTTTCTGTTCCTTAGAACTTCTGAAATATAACAAAACTTTTTGAATATTCATAGAATCATAGAATGGTTTAGGTTGGAAGCGACCTTGAAGATCATCGAGTTCCAACCCCCCTGCCATGGGCAGGGACACCTCCAACTAGACCAGGTTGCCCAAGGCCATGTCCAGCCTGGCCTTGAACACCTCCAGGGACGGGGCCTCAACAACTTCTCTTGGAAACCTGTTCCAGTGCCTTGCTGCCCTTAAAGTGAAAAACTTCTTCCTAATGTTTAATCTAAACCTGCCCTCTTCCAGCTTAAAGCCATTCCCCCTCGTCCTATCAGTACATGCCCTTGTAAAAAGTCCTTCCCCAGCTCTCCTGTAGGCCCCCTTTAGGTACTGGAAGGCCACAATAAGATCTCCCCGGAGCCTCCTCTTCTCCAGGCTGAACAGCCCCAACTCTCTCAGCCTCTTCTCATAGGAGAGGTGCTCCATCCCTCTGATCATCCTCGTGGCTCTCCTCTGGACACGCTCCAGCAGGTCCATGTCCTTATATTATTAAAATTATATTATATTATATTACTTATATTATTATTATATATTACTATCTATATTACTATATATATACTAATATTACTATATATTATTATAAATTATCATAATATGATAATATTATAATAATATTATATATATTATAATTAATTATATATTATATTATATTATATTATATTATATTATATATATTGTATATAATACTATAATATAATACTATATATTATTATATATTACTATATATTACTATATATATACTAATATTATATGTTATTATATTATATATTACTTATATTATTAACAAACTTATAATATTAACATTAAAATTCTCAGGCATTATTTCGTTATCTTCTTTGGGTGGCAGGTGACAGTTAAAAATCTCTATTCCTGATGGCTACCATTTGAGAAAAACTGTATGTTCTCAGGAGATGTGTGAAGGCAGATTGTCTATTTTTCTGTAACACCTTTAACACTAAGTGAAAGAATACAATGTCTCTGACTTTGATTGTCTTTAAAATGTCACTTGAAATATTCATTACCAATATGTTAAATCTAAATTGATTCAGAATATAATTTGGTCACTCAAATGAATATTTGAAATATAATAATAAACAGGTATCACAGGAACTATCAAAATTTTAACAATTTTATTGTGGAAATGCATTCTCCTTCAGTGACAAACTCTTCAATTATTCCAGAAGTTTTTCAGTCACTTACTGTTTGTCCTCTTTTCAGTGTGCTTACTTTTTGATCACACACCATTTTGCATTCATTACAAGAAGAGGCATACCATGCACAGAATGATAAAGAAGTTTGTAAAGAACATCATTCAGTGACTGATGGGCCCAGAGGGTTACACCTGCCAAAATGCATTAACTATTGTAATGTCATGTAACAAACTATGATGTGACTCGATTGACATAATATAGTATGTCACTTAGGAAATTAAATGAACAAATGAAAGAGTAAAACTAGAAAAAGTCCAGTAGGGAAAAAGTTGCAAATTTAACTTCTAGTTTTATAAAAAGGATGAAATTATGTTCACTGGATAACAGATTGGTGTCGGGTGAACTGTTTAGAAGTTCAAGATAATTGTTATTCTAGGTACTCCCAAGGTGCTGAATACATCCTGCCTAATGCCAGGAAGTAAGACCACCACCTTGTAGGAACTACTCCCAAAATGACAAATATCCAAGGTAAGGTAATGATGTAACTTCTTATAAAAATAAAAAAGAAGTGAACAATCCATAACACATTCACAATCCAATTAAAAAAATACTATACAGGGAAGTATTCCAAGAGATTTTATCCGTGCTTCCTGAATACAAAGTAGATAGTTTAGAATCATAGAATCATCTAGGTTGGAAGGAAGTCACCAAGTCCAACCATTAACCTAACACTGCCAAAACCACCACTAAAGCATGACCTGAAGGACCACATCTACCCGTCCTTTAAATACCTCCAGGGATGGTGATTCAACCAATTCCCTGGACAGCCTGTTCTAATCTTTGATAACCCTTTTGGTGAAGAAATTTATCCTAATGTCTGTCATACACCTCCCCTGATGCAACTTGAGGCCATTTCCTCTTGTCCTATCACTTGTTACTTGGGAGTAGAGACCAATCCCCACCTCTCTACAACCTCCTTTCAGGTAGTTGTAGGGAGTGATAAGGTGCCCCCTGAGCCTCCTTTTCTCCAGGCTAAACAACCCCAGTTCCCTCAGCCACTCCTCATAAGACTTGTGCTCTAGACCCTTCACCAGCTTTGTTGCCCTTCTCTGGACACCCTCCAGCACCTCTATGTCTTTCTTGTAGTGAGGGTCCCAAAACTGAACACAGTATTTGAGGTGCAGCCTCACCAGTGCTCAGTACAAGTGGACAATCACTTCCCTAGTCCTGCTAGCCACACTGTTTCTGATACAAGCCAGGATGCTATTTGCCTTCTTGGCCACCTGGGCACCCTACTGGCTCGTATTCAGCTGGTTGTTGATCAACACCCCCAGGTCCTTTTCTGCCGGGCAGCCTTCCCCAAGCCTGTAGCGTTGCATGGGGTTGTTGTGAACTAGGTGCAAGACCTGGCACTTGGCCTTGTTGAACCTCATACAATTGTCCTCGGCCCATCAATACAGCCTGTCCAGATCCCTTTGTAGAGCCTTCCTACCCTCAAGCAGATCAACACCCCTGCCCAACTTGATGTCATCTGCAAACTTACTGAGGTTGCACTCAATCCCCTTGTCAAGGTCTTTGATAAAGATATTAAAGAGAACTGGCCCCAATACCAAGCCTTGGGGAATGCCACTTGAGACTGGCCACCAACTGGATTTAAGTCCATTCACCACCACCCTTTGGGCCTGGCCATCCAGCCAGATTTTTACCCAGCAAAGAGTATGCTCATCCAAGCCATGAGCTGCCAGTTTCTCCGGGGAATGCTGCGGGAAATGGTGTCAAAGGCTTTACTGAAGTCCAGGTAAACAACATCCACAGCCTTTCCCTCATCCACTAAGACGGTCACCTTATCTTAGAAGGAGATCAGGTTAGTCAAGCAGGACCTACCTTTCATGAACCTGTGCTGACTGGGCCTGATTACCTGACTGTCATGCATGTGCTGCATAATGGTACTCAGGATGATCAGCTCTATAACCTTCCTCAGCACCGAGGTCAGACTGACAGGCCTGTAGTTCCCTGGATGCTCCTTCTGGCCCTTCTTGTGGATGGGCATCACTTTTGCACATTTAATCTGTGAGTTTAAATGAATTGCCTAACCCTAGATGAAAGAAATCTTTCCTTACCCTTTGGTCAACCTTGAGTGGAAAAGAAAATTCAGACAGGTAACACTGTTGCAGCTACCGAATGTAACAAAAGTCTGTATTATACTAATACAGTAGACCCTAGAAGTAGCTGTTAGAAACCAATTACTGCTGGATTTAGGCAAGAATGCAAAACATCAGTCATGTCTACCAGAATCAAGTCAAGCAGGACCTACCTTTCATGAACCTGTGCTGACTGGGCCTGATCACCTGACTGTCATGCATGTGCTGCGTAACGGCACTCAGGATGATCAGCTCTGTAACATTACCCAGCACTGAGGTCAGACTGACAGGCCCCTAGTTCCCTGGATGCTCCTTCTGGCCCTTCTTGTGGATGGGCATCACTTTTGCACATTTAATCTGTGAGTTTAAATGAATTGCCTAACCCTAGATGAAAGAAATCTTTCCTTACCCTTTGGTCAACCTTGAGTGGAAAAGAAAATTCAGACAGGTAACACTGTGGCAGCTACCGAATGTAACAAAAGTCTGTATTATACTAATACAGTAGACCCTAGAAGTAGCTGTTAGAAACCAATTACTGCTGGATTTAGGCAAGAATGCAAAACATCAGTCATGTCTACCAGAATCAGACAAACAAAATATATGGGAAAGAAAATTGATCAAAATAGTCTATAAAGTTTTGAGGAGAACTGATTTGTACTGATTTATGTACTTGGTTGGAAGACAACACTGAAACATAAAGTAACATCTTAACTACACCTTTTTACTTTCTATTGTTATTGCTATTGTTATTGGTTTTGTTATTGTTATTGTTGTTATTATTTTACATTGCAAGGATTGCAAGAGATTCTTCAGACATTTTGGAAACCACAGGTCCAGGTAAAAGTTTGGAGTTGTCCATGCAAAGTCAAGCATTTTCAGTTAACACCAAGAGGTTCCTCCATTAGCTCTGCTGATTTTGAAAATACAACCTTATGATGAAGTTAGGATTGCTTTTGGCACTCAATCAGGACAATGTACTATTTTACATTGAACTGCTTCCACGTCCAGCAAAACACACTATTGAAATACATTTAGTACTGATTTCTGAGATGCAAATAACATCTGTCTTAACTTGCATCAGATACATAGTTTTGTCTTCTGACATGATAAAAAAAGCCCAAAACTTCAGGCAGTAACACAATTACTGCTAAAATCCAAACAAAAAAACACATATCAGTCTAGATATGTGAAGAAAATGTTGACACTCATTTAAAAGCTGCAGCATTTCTGATATACCTTCTGACAATGATGAATGCTGCATAATGATGGTTCAAAAAGATATGCAAAATATAATTAAAACACATCTTTGAAAAGGAAATCTAAAACGGCATGAGAACATGCAGTTGTCTGACTTTCCTTTGTAAAAATGGCTTTATTAGAAATTAAATTGTAATATAAGTTTTCACAAGCACATTTAAAACATACTTAAATTTATCAACATGATGAATACCTTACTGAATGCATACTTTGTATCTGGCCTTATATATACATATATACATATATATGTGTGTGTGTACTTGATAATGAACCTAATTTTGCTTCTTTCTAATTTTCATTTGAAATTGACAATACCCTTTAGAATTCTTAAATTAATATACCACTGCAGAGAGTTGTGAGGATACCTGCCTATGTCTCTATGTACTAAACTGGTGATTATTAAAATTAATGATTTTAGGTAAAAAAATGAAATGTGTTTATTGAATCTGCTGCTCACATGCTCCAGAGTTCTTACCTGATAAAGCGTCTTTGTCATTGTGTGCTCTGAGTGAAGCAAGTGCAGCCTTGCAAGGGAACCATGTAGCAGTTGCTTGCTGTATGATCATCCCATCACTGAGAGCTGCCAACCAAGAGTGTACCTAACCAGGGAAAATGTTCAAAGAGATAATTGATTTTTGGCATGCTATTTCTCACTTGCTGCTATGTGGAATTCAGTGCAGGAGAGATCCTCACCCTCACTAGGACAGTATAACGAAGTTCATGTGAAATACAATACTCATATATATTAAATGGTAAAGAACTAGAAATCAATGTGGGAAGTGCAACTCTATGATGGAAACTACTACCAAACTCATAATACTCTGAGGGGTATAAGGAAAAAAAAAATTGCCTGATGTGCAAGTGAAATATAAAGGATAAGTGCAGAAGGCATTGTGCCACACTGTGGCTGCAAGAAACAGGTCAAGAGTATTTTGGTTTCTTTTTTTTGTGGATTAATACAAGGATTACCTGGGAACTGTGAATACCTAATATTGAGTTAATTCTGGAGGAATATGGGAAGTAAAGATGGGACTTCAACCACATTGTCTGGTTGGCCTATACACTTTTATTTTACAGATTCATGAAGCTTTCAGGAGCTGACATCAGAGAAAGATGAGATTATTAAAGCTTAACGGCTTTAAGCTGGAAGAGGGCAGGTTTAGATTAAACATTAGGAAGAAGTTTTTCACTTTAAGGGTGGTGAGGCACTGGAACAGGTTTCCCAGAGAGGTTGTTGAAGCCCCATCCCTGGAGGTGTTCAATGCCAGGCTGGACGTGTCCTTGGGCAACCTGGTCTAGTGAGAGGTATCCCTGCCTATGGTAGGGGGGTTGGAACTCGATGATCTTCAAGGTCCCTTCCAACCTAAACCATTCTATGATTCTATGATTCTATGATTACTTCAAAAGGATTGAATATTGAAAACATTGAGCTGAAGAGCGAGTTTCTGTAACAGCAATTGAGAAATACTTATTTGTATTTGTTGAAGACAGAAAAAGATGTGCCTCTGCTGTTTTCTCATTAAGAAGTGCATATACCTTTGACTGACTTCAGCTGTTTTCTCACTGGAGGGAGATGGGCTCCCCTGCAGCAGTGATGGGGGTGCCTGAACACCTCTCACTGAGCAGCAGTAGCAACAAGAATGGTACAGGGATTTGGCAGTAAGTGTGAGAGGGGATGTGAAGGGACCCAAAAGCTCTGTCTGAGAGTTCATGGGACCTCTGAAGTCATGGGACCTCTGATCTGCCCTGTCACCATGGGCAAGTGATGGTGTGTCACAGAGCACACTCCCAGGTATCAGCTGGAGTAACCACCCCAGGTTCACTGGAGACCTAACCCAGATGGACCTCCAGAATGGAGATGTGTCTGCTCAGGCACTGAGCCATCATGTGAAGGAGCCATCAGGTGAAGGAGAGTAAGAAAGCGGATGCTGCTTGCTTGTAAGAGAGAGCAAACAGAAAGTGGAAAGATTCTTTGGAGTGGACCTCGGAGAGGAAAAAAACCTGAAAACCATATTGCAGATAGGAAGGAACAATTAGAAACTGCACTCAAACATTTGTTTGGGATGGACAGTCCCAAAATTGGCAAGAAGAGGAAGGCTCCATCTCCACTTGCAGGTATGTGTTAACAGAATAGGTATCAGGTACTGGCACAAGCTGAAAAGGAACAAATCTCCTCAGGGTAGCATCAGAGCTGCTTGAGCCTGATCCACCTGTCAGCACCAACAGGAAACAATGGCAGATCGTGGACAGAGACATCCATCTGTCAACCATATTATCTGTCTTAGGAGGTTTATTGCCTGCCAGGAGTTCAGATCCAGAATGTTTGCAGAGGCATTGCCAAGATTTATCTGGCTTTCAAACTATTACTCTTTATCATCTATGTGACACCAATGATACTGCCAAGGAAAACCCAGAGCACATCAAGAGTCACTGCAGAATCAGGACAAAGCACACTTCAACTGCCTAATTGGACGATATAGAGAAGATGGATCCAGATTCTTCTTGGAAGTTCATAGCGAAAGGTCATAAAGCAATGGCTACAAGCTGGAACAAGGCACATTCCAATTAGATGTTAGAAATGTTTTTTTCACCGTGAGGGCGATCAAACACTTGAACAAGTTGCTCAGTGAGTTTGTGGAATCTCTGTTCATGGAGACATTAACGGTTGGCTTTATATGATCCTGAACAACATTATCCAACTTTGAAATTGGGTGTAACTTCAAAGTTGTCCCTTGCTCTGAGCAGGGAGTGGGATAGGGCCACTGGATCTCCAGAGCTTCCATTCAACCTAACCTTTTATGCTTTATGAGACAATAATTAAGACAGAGCACTTCAAGTATTTCTGTTTAGTTTAGTACAGATCCATTTTTTAAAAATGCTAAAGTAGCTTAGAGCCCAATATAGCATCTCATAAACATACAGACAATGCTGTTTATGCTCTTTAACTGCTTAGATAACTGACAGCTATTTCTGTAAGAAGGAATTTCATATCATTGCCCTCTGTTCTTACTAGCCAGGTCTAGGTTCTTCTCCCATAAGTTAGATAGCCAAAGCTCAGTTGTCTCTTTCCCCAGACCAGATAGCAAACTAATCTCTTAGACCACTGCTTGTTTCTTTCAAGTATTAGGCTCTCATCCTAAATAACTTTTTTTCCTCCTAACCTTAAGGTATTTAAATTGCTGGCTTAAAGAAATGACAAGACATCATTGTGGAGAAAAATCGCATGTTGAAATTGGCAGCAACAGAAGCATATGAGCTTCTGGAGCATATGAGCTCCTGGAGCATATGAGAAAGAAAGCTTAATAG
This sequence comes from Pluvialis apricaria, assembly GCA_017639485.1. Lineage (NCBI taxonomy): Eukaryota > Metazoa > Chordata > Aves > Charadriiformes > Charadriidae > Pluvialis > Pluvialis apricaria. The sequence continues at coordinate 105,904,458 of CM030009.1, forward strand.
GCTAACAACTTTCCTGATGACTGACACATGGTTCTAGAGTTCAAACATACAGAACGAGAAGTGAGAAGGAACTGCAGAGTGAGACGTGGCAACAGAATGTCCCCATGCCCTCCCCATCCTACACACATAAAGAGTTTTATTGTCAACAAAAAATCAAGTAATAATTGTGTTGGAGAAAAAAAATCTCTGAGAGGTCGCAGTTTATTGTCTATGGTAATAGTAGCACAGTGGGGATGGTGACTAAAAATCAATGCTGTTGCTGTTCATTGTTTTTCTTTATGAGTAGAATACATCAGAGACAGGAGACCGAGTGTACTTCCAAAGTTTGGGGTCTTAAGTACAGGCTTTGGAGCAATGCATTGTTTTATTTTTATTTCATTTTTTGTAAACTTTTGTTATAAAATAATTTCATAAGTGTTTGCAAAGTTTCAGTTAATAAGTTACAAAGAACTACTTTGCAGGGGAAAAATGAAAGAGCAATAAATTTATAGAAAACAAAAGATGAAAGCAAGGTTTTAGATAACAGTAAAAATTACTGGAGCATAGAAAATCAAAGTGTAGCATTAGTCCAAAAGTCACAAACAAAATTTTTAAAAATAATTTTTTGACTTATGGAAAAAAGTACCAATAAAGCTATTTAAATTCATCAGAGACGGGTATTTGCAACAAGCATAAAGTCAACATTTCTTCAATTCTTTAAATATATCATGTATTTTATAATAATCTTAGGATAGGAAAGTATTTAAAATTACATGCTTGTCTAGTCTGGTTCTCTACAGAAATTAATGCCTTGACAGCTAAGCAGCAACCGTACTCAGAGTACCTTCACTGCCATTTGAGTTTTGATGGCACAATATTCAGAAAATAGGTGAATTAGAGGCCTTGAATAATCTGAGAAAGGTGGCTTCTGGAATAGCATGATATGAAGCTGTATGCAAAAGGATTAATATGATTTAACACTGTGAATGAGAATAGCTTTGGAGGCAGGTAATTTAATTAAAGTAAGAGAATTTTAAAGGTAAACAAGGGAATGAGAAGTCAGGAAAGTGACGGAAATGAAAGGATATCAACAGACTTATTGGCTTCAGTCAGACTGTTGACTTAGTGGGGGAAAAACTGCATTTTGATTTCAATGTGATCCATCTTTCTTTGATCAAATATGGACAGGTGAACATATGAGAACAGGAAAAAATAACCAAAGCCTCCATCCAAAGATGGAGGAAAATGTTTTAAATCCCCTTTTTGTTCTGGACATCTCAGCTCTGATTCTTAGCAATGCTGGCTTTACAGAAGCACCAACAGTGAGCTTATATTGCAGTTAAGTCAAACATAACACACCCAAGATATAAAGATTTCCTGAGTGACCTCTGGAGTTTTTCATTGCAGATATTTTAAGAGTTTACCTCAGTCTATTTTCTAAAGAGCTTTTTCCTCAGAATATGTGAAGATACAAGTCCATATACCAAATAATTTAGGAAGATTGATACTAGAAAGTTCTGAGTACTTTGCAGTTGTCATTTGAAAGTTCAATGTATGATTCAAGCAAATGTAAAAGTTCAGGTATGTTTACAGACACAAAAAGAAAAAGCAACAGCTAATTTTGGTTGTTTGTATTTTTCTGCTGAATTGTGTGTTCACAACCCTATAAGTAAGCAATGAGTGAAAGGAATGTTCCCTGCACCAACTTTATTCTCTTCTCTGTGTCTCTAAAAGAAATAGGAATTGCAATGCAATAAAAGAAAAAAATGTAATACTCTCAATGGAAAAAAAATCTAGACAGAGAAAAAAATTTGCGACGGAGACCGGCTCCAGGGCAGGTAAGACTGCACTGGGAGAAGGGATCTGTAGCTAAAAAGGCCGACGGAAAGCTCATTTTGGGGCTCTTTTGACACCGGGCAAAGCCTCCTCCTGGTGCTGGGGGCTGACAGCGGGTGGGCGGGCTGCTGACTAAGCCTGGGCGGAGCCAGCTCCTCCCACGGCTCATCACACCGCCGACTTATAAGGGGCCCCAGGGAGGGCAGAGCCTCTGCCACTGAGCAGTGACCAGTGCTTGGGTGTGTGTCCTGGTTGGTGCCTTATGTGGCTGTAACTTGTACAGCGTGGTCCTGAGCCTCTGCTGTTGTACAAGGTAAGTTCAATTCTTTTAGTAGTCGGATGACTAGCACGTTCATTCCAACTGACCCTTCCACTGTCTCTTGCTTGCAGATATCCAGCCATGGTTAGAACTAGGTCAAAGGCTATTGTTAAGAAAGCTGTGGGCACCCAGGCAGAGGCCCCACACAAACACGTGGGTGTCCAGGCCTCTGGCTGCAGGGAGTGCTGGGGCCTGGCCCCTGCCATGGAGGGTAGTGGGGACAACACCTGTGTCAGATGTGAACAGGTGAATGATCTCCTCAGCCTGGTGGTTGAGCTGAAGGAGGAAGTGGAGAGGCTGAGGACTATTGGGGAGTGTGAGAGGGAGATTGACTGGTGTGCCCACTCCCTGAGAGCAAGGGAACATGTTGAGGCCTCACATACACCAGAGGACCCTCTCCTCACTTCTCACCTGGCAGTAGAAGGGGATCTCAAAGAAGAGGGGGAATGGAAACAGGTCCTGGCTAGGTGAAGCAGGCAAATCCCTTCCCTGCCCCTCCCACCTCCCCAGTTACCCCTGCAGAAGCAGTATGGAATCTTGCAGGAGGAACTGGCTGTTGGAGAGGAGGATGGTGCATCTAAGCAGGAAGTGCCAGAAAGACCAAGTTGCCGTAGACCTGGCATTACAACTAGTTCCAAAAGGAAAAGCAGAAGGGTCATCGTTGTGGGTGACTCTCTATTGAAGGGGGCAGAGGGACCATCCTGACCTGCTTCACAGGGAAGTCTGCTGCCTCCCTGGGGCACGGGTCAGGGATGTGTTGGACAAAGTTCCTACTCTAGTCAACCCTTCTGATTATTACCCCCTCTTAGTATTTCAGGTGGGCAGTGATGATGTGGGAAGAAGGAGCTCAAAATCAATTAAGAGATTTTAAAGCCTTGGGAAGGGTGCTTAAGGGATCGGGAACACAAGTAGTCTTCTCCTCTATCCCATCAGTGGCTATCATGAGTGAGGAAATTAATAGGCAGAGACAGCAGGTCAATTTGTGGCTTTGGGACTGGTGTTACCGACAGGGCTTTGGGTTTTTTAATCATAGGTTGCCATATGAGACACCTGGCCTGCTGGTCACAGGTGGGATGTGCCTGTCCCAGAGGGGGAAAAGAATTTTGGGACAGGAATTAACAGGGCTTTAAACTAGATATGAGGGGGGAAGGGGGGATAACTGGGCCTGTTAGGACTAAACTCAAGGGAAACACGCCAGGGCTTGAGGGATGGTGGACTAGCAAGGACTCTTACTCTACCAATTCATTTCAGAGAAGTGATAAACACCTAGAAATTATGGAAACACCTGAGAGGAGCCTGGTAGGAAATGGGGCCCACACTCACAAAAAGATGTTGAAACCATTAGCTCGTCTGAAGTGCATCTATACCAATGTATGCGGTATGAACAACAAACAGGGGGAGCTTGAAGCCATGATGCACCAGGAAAACTATGACATAGTGGCTATCACAGAAACCTGGTGGGATGCCTCGCATGACTGGAGTGCCACAATTGAAGGCTACAAACTCTTCAGGAGGGATAGACAGGAAAGGAGAGGGGGTGGAGTGGCCGTGTATGTTGCAGAATGCTATGAGAGCTCAGAAATTAAGTATAGTGATAACAGGGTCGAGAGTGTTTGGATTAGGACAAGGGCAAATAAAGGTGATATCGCTGTGGGAGTCTGCTATAGACCTCCCAACCAAAGCAGTGAGGTGGATGAAGCCTTCTATAAGCAACTGGGAGAAGTAGTGCAGTCGTTTGCCATTGTTCTTGTGGGGGACTTTAACCTCCCCGATATCTGCTGGGAATACAACATGGCAGACAGGGAACAATCCAGGAGGTTCCTGGAACGTGTGGAGGATAACTTCCTCATGCAGCTAAGTGAGCCAACCAGGGAAAGTGCCCTCCTAGACCTGCTCCTTGTGAACAGGGAAGAACCTGTGAGGGAAGTAAAGATTGGAGGCCATCTAGGGCACAGTGATCATGAGATGATTGAGTTCTCGATCCTTGGAGAAACAAGGAGAAGGGTTACCAAAACTGCCACCTGAAACTTCCGGAGGGCAAATTTTAATCTGTTCAGAAGACTTCTAGAAAAAATCCCTTGGGAGGATGCCCTTAAGGAAGGATACAGGAGTCCAGGAAGGATGTACATACTTCAAGAAAAGTCTTAAAGGCACAGGAGCAGGGTGTTCCCATGCGCCGAAAAACAAGTAGGCGGGGAAGGAGGCCAGCCTGGCTAAATAGGGATATCTTGCTGGATCTCAAAGACAAAAAGAAAGTCTATGACCTTTGGAAGAGGGGGCAGATCTCTCATGAAGACTATAAAGATGTAGTGAAGCTATGCAGGGAGAGAATAAGGAGAGCCAAAGCGCAGCTAGAGCTCAACCTAGCTGCAGCTGTTAAGGATAATAAAAAATGTTTCTATAAATTCATTAACAACAAAAGGAGGATTAGGGAAAATCTCCCTCCTTTATTGGATGCAGAGGGAAACATAGTCACAAAGGATGAGGAAAAGGCTGAGGTGCTCAATGCCTAGTTTGCATCAGTCTTTAGCAGTGGAACTAGCTGTTCCCTGGACACCCAGCCTCATGAGATAGGAGACAGGGAGAGGAAGCAGAATGAGAGCATCATGATTAAAGAGGAAGAGATCAGTGACCTGCTACGCCGCTTGGATGCACACAAGCCTATGGGACCGGATGGGCTACACCCAAGAGTGCTGAAGGAGTTGGCAGATGTGCTCGCCAAACCGCTTTCCATCATTTACAGGAAGTCATGGCTAACTGGGGAGGTCCCAATTGACTGGAGGGTGGCAAATGTAACACCCATCTACAAGAAAGGCAAAAAGGAAGATCCAGGAAACTATAGACCTGTCAGTCTAACTTCGATACCAGGGAAGGTCATGGAGCAGGTCATCTTGAGTGCCATCAAAACCCACATAATGGGCAACCAGAGGATCAGGCCTAGTCAGCATGGGTTTATGGAAGGTAGGTCCTGCCAGATGAACCTGATCTCCTTCTATGACAAAATAACCAGATTATTGGACGAGGGAAAGGCTGTTGATATTGTATACCTGGACTTTCAAAAAGCATTCGATACTGTCCCCTATACAATTCTCGTGGAAAAACTGGCTTCACACGGCCTGGATGAGCATACGATCTGCTGGATCAAGCAATGGCTGACTGGAAGATCCCAAAGAGTGGTCCTCAATGGATTTAAATCCAGCTGGCGGCTGGTCACAGGTAGTGTGCCTCAGGGCTCAGTGTTAGGACCATTTCTGTTTAATGTCTTTATTGATGATCTCAATAAGGACATAGGGTGTATCATCAGCAAGTTTGCAGATGACACCAAGTTAAGCAGGAGTGTTGATTCCCAGGAGGATAGGGAACCTCTACAGAGAGACTTAGATTGGATCATTGGGCCAACATCAATGGTATGAGTTTCAACAAGGACAAGTGCCACGTCCTGCACTTGGGCCACAATAACCCCATGCAATGCTACAGGATTGGGGAAGTGTGGCTGGAAAGCTGCCTGGCAGAAAGAGACCTGGGGGTTCTAATTGACAAGCGGCTGAATATGAGTCGGCAGTGTGCCCAGGTGGCCAAGAAAGCCAATGGCATCCTGGCTTGTATTAGAAATAGCGTGGCCAGCAGAAGTAGGGAGGTGATTGTGCCCCTGTAATCAGCACTGGTGATGCCACACCTTGAGTCCAGTTTTGGGCACCTCAATTCAAGAGAGATATTGAGGTGCTGGAGCGAGTGCAGAGGAGGGGCAACGAAGCTGGTGAAGGACCTAGAAAACAAATCATATGAAGAGCGGTTGAAGGAGCTGGGACTGTTTAGTTTGAGGAAGAAGAGGCTGAGGGGAGACCTCATCGCTCTCTACAACTACTTGAAAGGACACTGTAGAGAGGTTGGTGCTGGTCTCTTCTCACAGGTAATTAGTGACAGAACGAGAGGGAATGGCTTCAAGCTCCAACAGAGTAGATTTAGACTGAACATTAGGAAAGAATTTTTCACAGAAAGAGCGGTCGGGCATTGGAATAGGCTGCCCAGGGAGGTGGTTGAGTCACCATCCCTGGATGTGTTTAAGAGCCGTTTAGATGTGGTGTTGGGGATATGGTGTAGGGGAGAACTTTGTAGAGTAGGGTAGATGGTTGGACTTGATGATCCCAAGGGTCTCTTCCAACCTAGACAATTTGATGATTCTAGATCTTAAAAAAAAAAATGTTCATCACACTAAGCCAAGCATGCATATCCCTTGCCAGGTATAAAAATTGACTAGGAGCAGACACATGTAAGAAAATCCAAATGTAAGTGAATAAGCCACTTCATGACAGCAATAAGGTCAAGCTAAACATCATAGAATTATATAATATCCTGAGTGGAAGGGTTCCGTGGGGATCATCCTGTCCAACTCCTGACTCCCACAGGGCAGCCTGAAAGTTAAACCGTGAGTCTATAAGCATTGTCCAAATACTTCATAAGCACTGACAGACTTGGGACTGTGACCAGTTCCCTGGGGAGCTTGTCCAGTGATTGATCACCTTCTCAGTGAAGAACTTTTTCCTAATATCCAATCTGAACTTCCCCAACAAATTTCCTCACGTTCTAGGAACACTGTCATACCTCAGGCTTCTCTGAGATGAACAAGCCTAGTGTCCTCAGCAGCTCCTCATAAGTCACAACCTCTAATCCTTTCACCATGCTGTGGACAAATTTTCAGGAGAAACTAAAAAGACTGTTTCTCCTAAAAGGTCTTGAAAACTGGTGGAAAGCTGTAGAAGGGAGCCCAAAGTGCCAAAAATTATATCATTTATATGAAGAAAATAAAATTAGAGGTGTGTTTGTTTTTTGTGGGTTTTTTTTTGTGAAATAGAGGAATTGGAAGCCTTCTCATTATCTTGTATCTACTGCATAAATGTATGAGGTATTTGTCTTTCTTTCTTTCTTCCTTTCTTTCTCTCTCTCCCTCTTTCTTTCTCTCTTTCTTTCTTCCTCTCTTCCCCTCTCTCTTTCTCTCTCTCCCTCCTTTCCTTCCTTCCTTCTTTCCTTCCTTCCCTCCTTCTTTTTTTTCCTTCTCTTATAGTAGCTTTCCTGTCTTCTGCAAAATAAATAATAGGACTAACTTAAAAAACCCAAACTTGTGGGTTTTAGCTGGAAGCCATTTATGGTGTACACCACTACAGTTTCATGTTTCTTGAAGTGGTTCACCCAGGGGTTATGACTCCTGTTGATCCTCATAGGCATATTGCCCAGTGTTTCTGGACCAGAGGATATTTTCAGGACCATGACCTAAGTGAATTTATCATTAATATTGGGTTTTGGTTTTTTTTCAGAAAGCAGTATGGTTTCTCTTAAAAAAGAGGAAATAAAGGTTGATAGAGGTTGGAAACGGAAGTATAGAGGAATCAAGGACAAGCAAATGTGTAAAAGCTTTCATTCTCCTTTGGATGTGTTTCCAAGTTGATTATATTCTATCCAATACTGTCTCCTGGAGTTCTTGCATGACAAGACAGGCAGTAGTTCATCCAGTGTGTGGATTTTGGGGGATAAAAGTAAGCAGTTGTTCCAATCAATCTCTGACCTTTTGTTGGATAATACATTAGACCTGTGAGCTACTCTTACAAAAAGCAGCTCTAGGTTTTTTCACTTCCACTGCAATAGAAATTATAAATTGAGATCTTCAAAACAGTCTTCATCACATTTTAATTAGTTTAAATGCTCACTAGATGATTTGCTGAGTGCCGCATTTACACTTCTTATTGCCTGTGGCATAGGCAAGGAAATAAGATCACCTGGAAGTTCTCTTTCCACTCTGCAAAGCTTTAACTGAGCTTAAAGATAGTCAATGTTAGGTCCTGAAGCAAAATAACCAAGCATTAGGTGATTTTGCTGAAGGACTTTTATCCAGGAATAAGAATTAATATTTGCACCCCAATAAAAAACGCCTAAACCTCATGGTTTATGAAGACAAACAGTGGCATTATCTCAGATCTGGATAAATCTATACTTCAATGATGAAATAAAATCTGTACTTTAATGATGAAATGGGGCAGAACCTCATCAGATAAAGAAATATGGTCATATATTTACAAGTACAGTTTAGATTTATCCTTATTTAATAATTAATACTTCTGTTACTCTTCAACATTAGCAATAGCAAGAAAAGGTAGAATAAGTAAACCAGTTAGCAAGCAGCACATCCCTAATACAGATAAAACCTGTTTTCACTATTCCTTCTGTGCAACTTTGCACAGGCAGAATTGGGATAAAGATCATTAGACACTCCCCCAAATTGACAGGCACAAAAGTCTTTTTTGATTGATTTTAATCATACTTGCATGAGAAAGATGTTCCAAAAGAAGCAAAGGTCTGACAAGGACAGTGGTTTCTCTATGGAAAGAACAGGTAAGAGTGGTAAAGCATGAACATATCGAATACTGCATTGCACAAAGAGAGGTTAGGCAGCAGAAGATTCATCACCGAAAGAGACAGAAAGGAAAATATTTTTTCTTCTTGACGTTGTCACAGTATGAAAGTTTGGACAATTCGTTGTATTGCCAAAGAAGTCAAATGTGAAGTCCCAAAAGATGGCACAGAACTTTGCTTTTGTGAAAAATGTCCTGAAGTAAAATTGAAATCTAAGTTGGAAAATAACATCCTAAGAGACCATATGGGAACGAAGTAAAGATATTTTGACATTCCAATAAATGTAAAAAGCTTAGTGTAAAATATATATTTCAAGAAAGATTGACTCCTTTAAATACAGAAATATGTCAGTATGATTTCAAGTGAATCTCATTATTTACGTTGTAATATACAAGTTATAATTCTGCATATCAGGAGGATTTAAACATATTAAGATACTCTCTTAACTTTTTTATTTCCTGCTCTGGTTTGAGGTAAAACAGAACAAATTTTCTGTTCAGTAGCTTCACTTTTTAGCTAAGCCTCTTCTAACTACTGAAATTAACAGAATATTTTGCAGACACTGTTCGCTCTCAGAGTGATAAGACCTATGTTTATAGCTGATGCCAACGAATGGTATCCAGAGAGGCTTTTGCTTATATTTATTGCTATGAGAGCCAAGGCTAGCTAACTTGTTTATTTGCCCTGTTGAAGGATCAGAAGCAGAAAATCATAGAGGGTTAGCACCTGCAGGGAAGAGCAGACAGGACAGGTGACCCAAAACTGACCCACAGGGTATTCCATCCCATCTGCCTCATATTCAGTATAAAAAGTGGGGGATCAAAGGGTCGGCGCTCTTTCTTCAGTGGCCGATGTCTGAGGAGAACTCTGTTTGTCTGCCTTTGATCCCGATCCTGAGTCCAGATCTGGAATCCAGTTCCCATCCATCACTGAGTCCAGTCTGGGACTTCCCCAGGACCAGTCAGTGATGTGATCATCATGCTGGGAGCTTGATACGGTTTTGTATATACTTCATTATTTTCTTTTTATTATATTATTAATATTTCATTATAGTAGTTTAGTTGCTTCTAAACTCATAAGTGTCTTCCTCTCTCTCCTTCCTCTCCTTGAAGAGAGAGGTGGTGGAGTGCATCTGTCACTCACCTCAGTGGCCAGCCCAACCCAAACCACGACATTTCCCTACCACAATAATTTCCTTCTTAAAGAAACATGTACCTGTGGAATCAGAAAAAAAAAAAAAGATTGGAAATATACAAGCTTATTACTCTTTCATAATCCCTTTCTAACATAAAGGGATCATCTGAATTCTAGTGAGATAACTGAATGTTTTGACAACACAATGACATAAAAAAAGGCTGAAATCATATCCGTAGATTTGAGTTGTATAGAGTTATAATACAATGGTGAAATCAATAACACACTTGATCAAAAACTTACTCTCTGTATGCCCATGAGTGACTTACCAATATCCACAAAAATGGTGATTAATGGACGGATGAGCACCCTTCAGGGAAAACTATTTCAGTAAAGGCTGATCAGGTTTGCTAGAGTCACAGCAGTAAATTTAATAGCTTTTATAAAGTGGTTTGCATCAGAACATTGGTCTCTGTCCCACTTCTGTTGTAGTCAGTAGCAAGTCTCTATCCATGATTGACTTTATTTCAGGGAAATTATTTATCCTTGCAAATCTTGCCAATGTTAATGGCAAAGCAAAATTATAGTAGCTTTTAAAAAAGCCTAAATGTCTATTAAAATTAATAAGAAATACAGGTAAACTTAAAAACTAATTTTCCTTATGGAATATACAGAATAAAACTAAATATTCTTTGGACAAAAGAGGAGATATTTCTTAAAAAAAAAAAAAATCACTTTTGAGCAAGAATATTTAAAAAAAATAATCTAGTCATCATTCATGTTTCCTTCTAGAGGGTTTTACTTACACAGTCTTGCTCTTCAGCAGATTCACGTCCACAGTTTGAAGCAAACTTCATTGCTGTATCAAAATTCTATACTTACAACAGTGTCAAGGGTATCTAACCAAAGGGCTGATTAGGTAATTAAGTAGGAAACATAACTATCCACATTTTTATATACCTGTGATAATGTTATAGCATTTTACATGTAAGGAATAAAAAAGGTGATTTTCAAACACAGCATATCAGACGTTTAGAATAGTCTCTGATTCTTTCTGAAATGCATCTGATTTCCCTTTCTTAGTATCCTGCTTTTAGACAAAAGGAACCAGATTCTGATCTGGTAGAAACTATTGCACTTCCACAATAATTGGTAACTATACTGGTTTCCACCATCTAAGAATCCCATTGCGGGACTGGATTTTGATTTTTAAAAAAGTCTATATAAATAGACTGTGAGGAAAAAAAAGTACACCAGAAATACAAGAGGGGCATCAAATGTTAGTATGCTGAATATTCTGTATTATTGAAAACTACTTCTCTAGTAGGAGCTACTGCTGTATAGCCAGACCTTAAAAACTAAATTAAATCAGTAGGTAGAGATATAAAAGAGTTCATTTATTGGCTCAAATGTTCTCTTTGAATTCAGTTACAATTGAAACAATTAGTTCCTGGATTAAATAAATCCATTTTAGTGGTACCAAGTATGCCGTGTATTGCTATTCCTAGCATATTTTGTTCTTAGGACTTTTCTTCATGCTGTGTTGTTGCGAAAGTTTTCAACCTTGCCAGTAATTTTTCTCAACTGTAAAATGAGAAAATTCCACATTTTTTAAATAATTTACTTCAGAAACCTTCTGCAGAAAGCAGGTGTCAAACAGTAGTGTATTTCCAAGTTCTGAAAGGAGCTATGTCACAAATTACTGAACAAAATGAATCTTCGAAACAAAATAAAAAAATCAAATTTCTTACAGGTAATTTTTTCCTGTTTTGAAATACAGTTGTTAGTCCATAGATTCTGTTCAAAAGGTCTGATTTATATAACTGCCTAAAACGTTCCAATTTGGGTTACCAAAAGGAAAATAAAGTCATGATGGTCTGGGAAATATGTGTCAGCCTGTGGATTCCTTTTTGTTTTATGAACTGTCCTTTATAACCTTCAGCACAGATTATGATCTCCATTTTGTAGTAAGAGTAGATGATGTCTGGTAAAATGAATAAAGTAATCCAAGAGTCATCAAAACAGAATAGTCCTGTTCTGTTCAGAAAATGTGGTTAGTGTTAGGAAAGGCACTGACTCTTAATGACTCTGTGCAGGATTGGGTATAGCGGGAGATTAAACAACCTCAGTGCAGGAGCAGGTAGTGGGGATGCAGGACGGTTGGACAGACTGTCTTCAGTGACAGCCCTTGACACCAAAGAAGGCCATGAGAAAAAGACAGGTGGAGGAAGAAGGTCAGAAGGGATTTTTGTCTTACTATAAGAACAGAAACTTACTGAAACTTAGCCATTTTCCCATGTGGTAGGCATTGATCATTATGCACAGCAACCTAACTACTTTGTAATAAATGTAAAATGTATAAATTCCAAAAGCTTGGGTTTAGTTTTGATTTCTCTTTAAAGTAATACACTGTGATCCACAGTAACCGCAACAAATTGAGAATATAGATGCTTATGTATGAGATGATTGATTTAAAGTTAGGCCTGCTTTGAATGGAAGGTTGACTATCTGACCTCCAGAGGTCCCTTCCAGCCTAGATTTTTCTATGGTTCTGTGAAAAGTACAGAAACATCTTACTGCATTGATCTTGAGCCAAAAGTTCTGCAGAAGGAAGAGCTTAATCCCAAGGAAGATTAATGTTGATTAAATAGCTTCAAAAATTGATGTTCATGTATCAATATTCTGTAAAGGCCCAGAGGTAAAGGCAGTCTAGAATCTCTTACAACCCAGGGAATTTGAATGCATATGGGTTCGGTCTGATAACCCAAAATATAGATGTTACTCAAGAAATGGATTTAGACAGAGGCTGAATGGCAACAAATAGTTGAAGCTGTGTTAATGACAATTTGTCCATTGGGGTTTGAATGTAATAGCTTTCCTCAAGGCAGCAAGTATTGGATTCATCTTACCAAATTTAGGTATCTAAAATGAAATGTTTAATCTTTGACAATCGTGCAAATTCTCTGTACTGTCTGTGCAGAGAGAGGCATCTCAAGATGAGATGCAATCTGTTACAGAATGAATGGCTGCCACATGGATTAATTGACAGTTGCATGGGTTTGAGCAGTCCAGAACAGACATACACATATGTGTAGTTACATGAGGTAATCTACCCTGCATACCCAATAAATATTGTGATCATATCTAAAGAGCAGAAGAAAAGGACTTATTTGAGTAAAACATTTCCTGAATGTTTGTAGTGTACTTATTGTAGAGCACCAGAAAAAGCTGAAGATTTGAAAGATAAGAAGGTCCTGGGTGTAAGTGAAGCTGTGAAGGTCTGTAACTGAATTAATCTAGTTTAATGTTATAAATAAAAATAATTTTTATTTCCAAGATTCTTTTCTGACTATTATATTGACCAAACTGCTTATGATGGCTCTCTAACGCACAAATATAATTAACACCTTTTCCTCTGAAACAAAATCAGGAAAAAAAGATGGGTTGGTTTTAGAAGACTCTAAAAATTGTACGGCTGTCTGAGATATGAAGTATCATTTGATAATGTCACAGGCAAAATAAATGGGCCAAAAACATAGATGACACAATGTACTGATGCACATCTGTAGTCAATTAGACTGTCTTCCTAAGAAAACAGAAAAGATAGAATTTTTTACTAGAATCAACAAAAGACTATAAAGGGTATTCATACTGAAACAACAGTGAGTCCATCTGATTCACAAAGAGGAAGAGGTGTTAGAACATCTCAACCTTCAGCCTAGGTATGAAGGGAAGCAGCCCATAGTGAATAAAATAAACTAGTGTGGTCGAAAGAGTGACCTCTATGAGTCCTGGCCCATGGAAACAGGAATAGAACATAAATGAAGAAAGAAGAAAATCAATGACCCAATATACTGAACATTTGATATGTCCATATATTAAAAAATAAAAATAATTAAAAAATCAAACACTGGAATAGAGGGGAAAAATCAAAAATAATTTGAAAGTTTAGTACATGACCAACCTGACATAATTCTTACCAGTAATATTTTTGTAGAAGAAACTAGAATGATGGGATATTGGTATCCAAAATTCTATCTCTATCAGAAACATTGGTGAAGAAAAAGAAAAAAAGGCATATTGCTGATGAACTGTTTGCAAAGAAGTTTGTCTTTGGGCAAAAAAGGATGCTTCCATGTAGTGAAAAGTTATAGCTATATAGATATCTACTGTAAAAGCAATATGGAGTCTTGTGAACTAAGAATCAATCCTTAGAAAAGAAAATGTTGTGACAAAAAATGGCTCCAGAAGTGAAAGGATGTTTTTAGACAGTGTTGATCTCATTTCAAATGAATGTTGATATATTAGTATAATATAAGTTTTTATTCCATTTAATATTTTCCTAAAAATTATTCTGCACATCAGGTGAAACAATATTAAATCCTAATATAAAAATTGATTTTGGCAACAATGTATTAAAACTTCAGCTCTATACAGTGATATCTGGAAATCAACATGATGATGTATCTCTACATAACAAATCCTCTCACATTGTCAGTATAAGATGGAAAGGCATTACCCAACGTTCCTTGGCTACTTTTTCAATTAGTTTAACTGATTAATAGATTTATGAGACACAGCAAACATCCATTATTTATGGTTTTGGACATGCATTTTTGCCTATATTAATTTACTTTAAAATATGCTTGAAAGTCACTACTGGGATGCAAAGTCATACTTTTCCTGCATCTGTTCCATTTAATGACATGTATTAGTAAGAATATCCTTTCCTAAAATATTCTGTCCCCAACTGCCCACACCAATAGTAATACTTCAGTTATCCTGGGCACTAGCATTAATCTTTTACCAAAATGCAGTAAAAGTCAATGCAGGAATTAAGAGATGTTTTCTGTTCTTATTCCATGCACTGAACAACACATGCAGAAGCAGCTGTGTCCCAGCAAATCCTTGCTTCCCACACGTTATATATATATATAACCTATAAATATATATATAGTATGTTATATAAAAACGTACTGTATATATTTGAGTTTATTTGATATTTTCTTGGAACCTATGAATTATAGTGATCAACGTAGTTTAGTGGTCTATAGGTCTCTGGAAGCAAAGAAAAGAGGAATGGCTGAACTTGTAACACAGAGTTATTTCTCTGTTCTTCCTCCTGTATCAGCATCAGCCTAGATTAAAGATATCTATTTTCATGTTAACACATAGATACAATGCTTGGTTTCAGAAAAAATCAAATATCCTGTAGCTTTTAATCAATTTTTTCTTAATACCAATGAGAAGGACTGTCTTGACATATTGGTTATTCCTGTTTTATAATTTCACAAAAATTAAGGTGAAAAGATGTGTTTAGTTTCTGTGCTTAAATCAGAAATAATTAAATATCTTAACTGTTATGTCATTAGGCAGAAAGCACCAACAAGATGTCTCTGAAGACAGATTCCACATCCCATGTTCAAGTCCCAGAGATGGGGGAAAATAAGATCATCAGAAATCTTAAAGGATGTAGAAGGCTGATATAGTAATGTCATAGGCAAAGAAAAGAAATTATATATGCTCAGAATGGCACATATATATTTACTGTCTTCTGTGCATAACAGAGAATTACTTTCAGGTAGAAATTGAATTAGTAACTTCATATTTAAATTTTTAGGACATAAGGCTTTTCTTATAATTCCATTATAGTTGACACACATCATTTCTTATATCTCAGAATGAGCAGTGAAAAACATTTTTCATAACAACTCTGAAATTAGACAAGCACTTCTAAAAGTACTGCACAAGACTTTCATTTGTCATTCCTCATACCAAGTTTTGAATATTTTATGGCTATATTCAGAAACTGGATGGCTGCTTTAAAATGAATAATTAAAACTCATTTTAAAATAAGTGTCTTTGGGGAATGGGTGTCTCAGTGAACTAAACAATTTCTATTCCTGTTCTCAACATTATTTCCCTGTAATTTCCTGACCTGAGTTGCAGTACATTCTTGTATATTTCAGGAAAGAAATGTATGTCAAGGTATCATGATGGGAAATAAAAATCCTGTTACTGTAAGATTGCCACAGAGAATTTAGATGACTAAGCAGAAAAAAAGCCTCTTTCCACACAAGACAGATCTTCCTTAAATGTTCATCAAGTCTGAGAGTTGCTTCAATCCCTCCTTTAAGAAACTTGTCTGGTCTAGCTAGACAATAAAACTCTGTATTCCAGAGTTTGCCAAAGGCTTTTTAGGAGATGATATTGCTGTCTAAAAATGTTGAATGATTGGAAATGTTTTGTGGAAATTTACCAATCTCAAAGAAACTTTAAAGGGTGATAAAAGAGAGGGTTTTTTTCTTTAAGATCTATGTATACAATATTGCAGAATATAAAACAGGCAAAAGTCTAATTCAGAATGAATTTTTATCAGTACAAATTTTTTTTTTTTGACCTTTTTTTTTTTTTAATTGTCTTTGGAAATCACAGTTGTTTACTGGTATCATGGCATTTACAATGTAAGAAAAACAACCACTCTTACTACTTATTTCTGTAACATTCCCTAGCTGGCTTGGGCAAGCATTTTCCTAAAGAATACAGCTTACTTAGCAGCTCTGGAGAAGTTGTGATGGATTTCAGTTCACTTCAAAGCCAGTATTTCTGTTGCTTGAATAAATATTAAAAAGAAGGAAGTATTCTGTGGCAAATATATACGCTTTTAAATATGGAGAACACAACTTAAAAATTCTAAGCAGATATTTTGCCAGGCCATGACAATGAGACCCATGACAAAAAATGTCTGACTTAGATTTGGTTCTGGCATATAAAATAAATACGACACACTAGAAAGAGGGTCAGACAAGTAACAGCTGTGGCAAAGTAGTTTTTGTGGAGTAGTTCAATTCACAAGAACATTCCAAGTTTTCCAGGCATTTATTGCAAATTGAGCTTGTATATCAGGGGTCAGAATCTCAGAACATGCTCTGAAAAAAACAATCCTAATTGGATGAACTGTAGGGATACTGCAAGATTTCAGGCTAGTGACAGGCACTCTGAGATTTCTATGCTGCTGTCTTTGCTGCAGTTTGATTATTCTAACACTGACAGAAGAAATAGAAAGACATGGAGACAAAGAAAAATGTGGGTTTGGGAAAAAATTGATGTGTCTGGCCAGAAACCCCATTGTATAAGGAGAAGTCATAAATCTTTTTCTTTGCTTTTCTTTCTATCATATCAGTCACATTAATAGTGAAGTCCCCAAAAACTTGAACATGTGTGAAGTGTTTCAAAGTCAGCAACCAAACAAAACATTAGATGCATTCATTTACTCATTTTTTACTTTAAATAGTATTTTAGAATGTAGAAGTAAGAGTTCTGCAGTGTTTTTTCTAGTGTTTTGAATGCCATCTTTCCCAATTTCAGCTTTCATTAAAGGTCAGAGGCTTTCTTAAAATTTTCCCCTGGCGAATTAGAAGATTATGTGTCATTTGATCTGAGCCATTTTTCATCAGCTTGTGTTGCCATTTAAAAAGCATACCAAACCCAACAAAGAAGTGTTGGCTGTATCACTTGGGGTTTTAGTTCAAATATGAAACTAAAAAGAATACTTAGTAGCTCAAACAACTGTTAAATTAAAGTATTTAAACCATGTTTGCTTAAACCATGAAAACTGAAGCCAAGTTGTGTAGACTTACGGAGGAAACAAAGGTATACTTCTGTCTCACTTTTGTTTTGACTGTACTATCCAGTGACTGAAATTAATAGTCATATAAAAAATCCATATGTGGGATCATGCATTAAGAAGCAAATTATCCTTATTTCATTACCCTTACAGATTTGTTTATACAGACTTGGGAAGAGGAATAGATGTTATCTGTGTTAATTTGTAATATCCTTGCAAATCAAATATAATTCAAAAACTAGACTAATAGATCTAATTTTCACTTTATACACTTCCAAGGCACTTTTATACTTCCAAGTGGTATCAAATGCCACTATGCATGTTTTTCTCATCCAAACATTTATTTTGGAAATGGAAATTTTGCTAATCAGAAATAATTTCTGATTAGATTTCTGATTTTCTATTGCAATCAGAAATTAAAAAGAGCTGAGATATGCTAAATGTTAGGTTGAATTCTTAATCTAATCTTCATTCTTTTAAACTCACATTGTTATGCAAAACTGGTGATATGTTTGTTAGGTATTCTTTGCCTTCATGACTAGTGACTTCATAACTAGATTGACAGGGAAAGAAATGTAGCTATTTGTGACTCCATTGCTATAAGTGCAGTACTGGAGTTGTAAAAAACTTCAAAAATAGTCTAAATTCTCCAAACGTCATGACAACTTCCTAACATGTCCAATTTCAAGTAAGGAAACTGAAGCTACCTTCTGGCATTATGCTGAGTACCTTTTTTTTGTGCTAAAAGCTTGTTTTATCCAAGACTACATCTTGGCATTTGCTTTGCTTTTGTGAGAAAGCAAGCCATAAACCAAGTCTTATTTTATGTGTTTATAGTAAATAAAGTAATACAGCTATTTTTGTGTCTATGACTAATACATTTCTATTTTAAGAAAGCTTATTTTTCATGCATAGAGAGGATTTAAGAGGCAGGTTATTTACACAGGTGACAAACTATTATTTAAAAAAAAAAAAAAAAAACAACCAAAAAACAATATGACTTCCATTGCAGTTAAAATATCACTATGGAACACTATAGAAGAAAATCTGGAGTGAAGAAAGTTGTTTCCTGAATGATCCCAAACAATTTCTATAAAAGTTGAGAAAAAATTTGTTTAAAAGTTAATTTATTTCCACTTGAACTTACATGTCTGTGTTTAAAATAAGGTAGCATAATAGCTGTATGGAATATTTTTGCATTATTGCTTAACAAACATAAAGTATATGTCGTGAAATTGAGTACAACTATGCTACATTAAACTGAATAAATCATGAGAAAAAAATGACTGTTTAATGTTCATGTATACAGGAAACTACAGAAAAAGCTTAGGATTTTTTTCCACACAATTCCAGAAGACAGTAAAAATGAAGATAATACCTTTGAGTTGCTTTGCTATGCTCACAGTTTAGGGCTAAATCCTTTTTATTTGATGTTTATATTTTGTGTAGTATCTGTAAATTAAAAAACAAAATATCTTGAGTCAAGTTTAGTATCAACGTATCATAACAATTTCACGGCCTTCCTTGCCGCCCCATTGACTTCAGCTTGAAAACTGGGTGTATATATAGAGAGAATTAACCCTACATCTTGAATACTTATGATTTCATTGTTTACAAAATTATTTTCCACACGCATCTCATTATTCTAGTAATCTTTCAAACTCAATAAAATCTCTTTCATAGTAAAATAGCTAGTTTTAATTAACATATTTAAAAGCAAAACATTTGCCAACATACCATGTCTTAGACATTATGAGCATGGTTTTTCCATTGTAACCTTAATGGTTTTGTAGGGAAGCTGCAAAATATGAATGGCATACACTTTTTATGACAGTTTTATGGAGAGATAATGAATGGAGGTTGTTATTTATGGGAAAGTACCAAGTCAGTCGGTACCATAAACCTTCAGTTATTACATTGTGCGTGTACAATAAAGCTGATTTACGTTCATACCTCAAACAGACAACTCTAGTTAATTATTCCATTTTACTGTGTTTTTCCTTCACAAAATAAAACATTTTTTTGTTTGTTTGTTTGATTTTTGCATTTGTCCTGTTTCTTGGAAGCCTTTCTGGAAGGCAAACATAATGTTGTCCTTTTCAGTCTATTTTGTTGCTATCTAGTAGACATTCCTCCTTCCATTTATTTGGAAATGAAATTTTACAATATTTCTCAATATGTCCGGTTCATGGAAATAATGGCAGACTGGGAAAAATATAAAATGGCTTGATTTTTGTAAATTCATGATGACTGTTGGTTTTGAGTCAGGGCAATAGAGATGATTCAGTATTCTTTACCGGGTACTATAATTTTCAAGTCTGACCTCCATGGTGTACTTCTTGAACTTTTTATCAGGCTCTCAGGCTGTAATCACAAAAGTTGTATCTTTTTTTTTCTTAAATGTTAGATGTAGTTACTTCTTTCATTTACAGTGCTGATCTTAGGATATAGTTTGTCAGTTTTCATTCACCATTCACATATCTGTACCATGCTAGACTGAAGTAATCAGCCAGACTTTTGGCATTTTAGAGTGTATTTTAAGTCAACAAACATGAAAGACTTTCATAGTACATGAAAATATTGATGATTTTAAGCATATGAAACTTTGAGAACAGTGGCAAAATGATGCAACTGTCACTAGTCAACCGTGCAAGGAATGTGACTAAGGATTGTTTCTATATTTAACATTACATAACCCTTTCAGGGTTATTTTTTTTTTTAATAGCATGATAAGGCTTCAAAAAGGCAAAAATTGTTCTCTGTTAACAAGACATAATATAGGAAAAAGAAACAGGAATGAATAAAGCTCATAGGCATAGGAAGGCTAGCCTGGAGAGGCTGAAAGTGAGGCCACGATAAGAATGACTGTGTTTCACAGACATTGGGAATGGGATTCACGTGGACGATGGTTGGCATCTAGAAGTTGTGAACCAAGGTAAAGCTAGTTATCTAGGTTTTTTCTAAAGCCAACAAGAATATAATCACATCCAACAAGGATCCTGTCCTCAATTAAGTGGAGGATAAGTGTCTAAGGTAATGGGATGACTAGCTATCTAGAGCTCTCTCTTTTTTTCTCTCTCTCTGCTATCTGTAATAAAATGCTGAGCAAAGGCCTACCCATCTGGATTTCAGATAGCTAAAATGAAATAAAATGAATGCCACCCTCAGTGACTAGCCTCAGATATTCTTTTTCAACTTTTCACTAGCTTCCTCTGATGCACAGAGGAATTTAGAAACTCAGATTTTAAAATAAATGAAGAAAGAAAAATCACTTTGAAATTAAATGGGACACAAACTGCGTATCTCTTTTATAACTGGACTGAATATTGAGCTATGGTTTGATCAGTTCCTTTTCTTGAATGACCTTCCTAAGCTGAAAAAGACTGGACTGTGTTGGGAAGTTAGTCTGATCATTCATGACCTGAATGGCTGCATTGCCTTCATATGTAAGATGATTCAATAAAAAGTCTAAGAGAACAAGGACAAAAGTTGGTTAATTCAGGATATCGTGAGCAGGAATATTCCAAGTGTTCTGTCACAGTGATTTTTTGGCATGCCTTCACACGTCACAGAGTCTGCTGTAGCAGTTTGTGCAGCATCCGAAGGGAGATCCATGTGCCAGAAGTTTGACTGGTGACAGATACAAATGTTTCCTTCTCTAGTTTGGCATTTGAGTTCAATATCATTAGCTTCTCCAGATCCACCTGCACACATTGCAAGTCATTTGGCACTTTGCAACTTGAGAAGTTATTTATTAAAAGCTGAAAGTACAGTGACGTTGTAAACCCAGAGAGAATTAGAAAGTATTCAAAGTGGCTATACAGACACACAAACTTCTTGTTATTCATCCTCATATGTATTTTCTAGGATAGTCCACTGTTGATACAGTGTTTAGCGCCTGCTTTGTTACTATTATTTTATTAAATACATACTTACCTACCCAGAGATGCAATGAACCATCTTTCTTAGCAAAATGATAGTCTCACTAGCAAGTGACCTAGATGACTGGATACAACATTTTGTCTTGTTTTCATAAAAGATACCCAGCAGTTTTTAATAATTATAAAATTAAGAAATCCATTCATAGTAAAAGGCAATAGATGTCTGAGGTCTGATACTTCACATAGTTATTGAGTCCTATATGAAAGATATATGTGAGACACTCACGCTATCTGTATCTTCAGACAGGTAGTGCAAGTATATGGTGAAAGCTGGTGATCTTGTTTAGAGACAACACAGGAGCTTCTGCATTGCATCCTGTGATCAGGATACACAGATATAAAGATCAATCCTGAGATTTTCACATTGCAATAAACACAACAACAACAAACTCAATTTTAGCTAGTTCCTGTGGTACACATAAGGGTGTATCTTAATTAGTAGGTGGCATTCACTGAAAATGTATGACTGTTGCCCTGGGAAAGTGGAATGGCCATTCTTAACAATCCATTCATTGGCCTTCAGAGACAAAAGAAGGCCCCCCCCGAGTCCCATACCAAAGTTTCATACAGAGCTACCTGTGCCAACCCTGAAAAGCGTGTGAGCTTGGATAGCACATAAAGCCTCAAATTTTATCCTGGTTTTCAATGTTGTTTTTTCTGTTTGTCAATCTGACTCCAGATCCTATCCTCTGTTCCAAACGCTCTTTGATGCACAGATTCCTCTTCTACCCAGCTCTGTGAGCTGAATATTATGGACTTTATGGCATTCTGAAATTTGCCTGACATCTGATTATGTTCTTGCTTCAAAACTTGAGCTGTCATCTCTGTTGCTTTTCCTGATTCTTCCTTTCAGCTTAATATGAATATGGCATTCAAATATTTTCACCATGAATTTTTACCATTAATTAATCTGTTCTCTAGGCCCCTCTGCCTCTTTCCTGATCTTTGCAGGCATGTATAGATCCACTGATGGATGCTGTTGAATATATTTGAGTGGTTTTGCTGATTTCCCTCTTGCAGGCTGTCGGCAGTCACAAGATTAGGCTTTAGCTCAGCACTGTGACAACAGACAAACTAACATTGGTAAAATGCTAGTAAAATGTAAAATGATGGTAAAAAGGGTGTGTCAAAATGTGAAATGGTGTCATATCATCACAGTGCAAAAACTGGGACTGAGGCAGTGAGATGGATTGAAAACTAGCTGAACAGCCTGATTCAGAGGGTGCTGATTAACAGCACGATGTCCATCAGGAGGCCAGTCACTAGAGGTCTACCCGAAGAGTCCATATGGGAGCCAATTCTGTTTTTACGTCTTCATTAATTACCTTAACAGTGGGGTGGAGTGTGCCCTTAGTAACTTGCCGACAAGACAAAACTGGGAGGAGCAGTTGATGCACCATATGGGTGTGCTGCCATTCAGAGGGACCTCAACAGGCTGGAGAAATGAGGAACCAGGAAACTCATAAAATTCAGCAAAAGGAAATGCTGATTCCTGAACCTCAGGAGGAATGAATCGGGGCACTAATACAGGCTGAGGCCCAACTCTCTGGAAGCAGCTTTGCAGAGAATACCCTGAAAGTCCCGATGGATGAGTCAGACATGAGGCAGCAAAGTGTCCTTGCAGCAAAGGCCAGTGCCATCTAGGCTTCATTAGGAAAAGCATTGCCTGCAAGTCAAGGGAGGTGGTCCTTTCCCTCTACTCAGCACTGGTGAGACACATCTGGAGTGCTCTGTCCAGTTCTGGGCTACCCAATACAGGAAATGTATGGCCTTGGTGGAGTAAGTCCGGTGAAAGACCACGAAGATGATTAAAAGGCTGGAACATCTATCATAGAAGGAAAGTCTGAGAGAGCCGGGATTGTTGCTCCCTTCATATTAAAAGGCAAAGTTGAAGGGAAGACCCAGGGACATCTTTTCAAAGTGTATAAATACATGATGAAGAGGGTGAGAGGAGTTAAAAAAATGCAGCCAGGCTTTCCTCAATGGTATCCAGTAAATATACAAGAGGCACAGGCAGAAACAGAAATACAGGAAATTCCACTTAAACATAAGAAACTCCCTTTTTTATCATGAGGATGGTCAAACACTGGAACAGGTTTCTCAGAGATGTTGTGGAGTCTCCACCCTTGGATACAGTCAAAAGCTGACTGGACATTGTCCTGGGCAACCTGATCTAGGTGCCCCTGTCCTGAGCAAGGGGTTTGGACTAAGTGGTCTCCAGACCTCCCATAAAGCCTCAACTAATCTGTCCTTCTGTGATTGTGTGAACAGCATCATTGTCATCTCTCTGTAATTTCAAAGAACAATGGCAGCAGCCAATCTGCTGCCTCTGTGTGAAGCTCAGTGCTGCACACATCAGGCTGCTACTATCTAAAGTCCTCAGAGGCTTTGCAGGAAAGAACATCATGTTTCTGAATTCAGTTCAG
This sequence comes from Pluvialis apricaria, assembly GCA_017639485.1. Taxonomy (NCBI): domain Eukaryota; kingdom Metazoa; phylum Chordata; class Aves; order Charadriiformes; family Charadriidae; genus Pluvialis; species Pluvialis apricaria. The sequence goes on from CM030009.1 coordinate 105,928,125, forward strand.
CTCAGGTGTGAACTAGTGTACTGACCCAGCCTTGTCAACACTGATGAAGAGCTTGGTATGCACAGACATGCAATTTTAGGCAAATTTAGAGTTGCTAAACAGCTTTAATAGAATTTCAGGAAATCCACAGTTACATACAGCACATACCATCAGGATGACTGATTGAGAGTTGTTCTCCATATTCGATGCAGAATTTTAGTTGACTAAATGTTTTATTGACGTGTAAAATAATTTCCATTCAGAAAAGGTGGGATGTGAGGGATGGTAAATCTGAGCAAAGATGATTGGGTCCTCTGGGAGGTTAATTTTCTAAGTTGGAAACAGAGCTTGGTTGAGACCACAACCACTGTTCAGTGAATATCTCTGGGATATGGAGTATGAGTTTTGCAGTGCAAGAAGTGAATTTTTTTTTTGAGGGAATGCAGAAAGGCAGCAGTGGCAGCCAGTTTTGCACCTCTTCTGGCTGATGTTTTCATCATGGGTGGCAAAGTAGGTTAGTCAGTTTGATACCTTTCTGTGTTCCCCCAGCAGGGTTCAGAGGGCTTTTGCATTCAAAGAAGTATAAATCAGAGTACATCTTTTTTTGTGAAATTCATTCTGGCTTAAGAAACAACAAAATTATTGTTTTCTGTTTTTTATTCTCCCTTCTATTTTCTTCAGCTTCAGTGTTCCTCCTCAATGCACTTTTATTATGTTTTCTGAATAGGAACTAAAATGGTGATTTTTGAAATACCCATGTGATTACCTTTTAAAGGTTTTACTTATAATGCTGTGTGCTTGATGTTTTTTATAATGCAAATGGGAAAGGATGACAAAACCTCAAAGAGATGTCTTGTGAAAAAAGTATATTTAATAAATTTGTCTCAGTAGGTCGTCTTCATTTTGATAGGTCCTTTGATTTCATGCAGACATTTTGCAGTGAACCATAGACTGTCCAGATATAAAAGGAATGATTTCCCAAAAAAATAATGTAGAAAATATCTTAAAGAAACATGAACATCTTGCAACTGGGTCAGAATCACCATCCACCAGATTCTTCATTACGGTAACAAAGTAAGGATGTGACAGCTAACATCTTATATCAAGGTATGACCTTGCAGTCTTGTCAGCTAGAAGGCAAAAGAAAGCCAGAAAAGTTACCTGCTCTCTATAAATGTAGTCTGAAAGGAAAATCCACATTTTTAAATCACAGCTGATACTGAGTAACCCAAAAAAGCAGATTAAGATCAAGTAACACTTTATCTAAGAAGAATAGAAATGTCTCATGAGGATGAAAGTAGAATTGTTTCAAGTTTCAATGTAATTGAATTCTTTTACAAAAAATATTTTAGGAATCTTATTTATACGCAACTGCACAATATCCTACTTGCAGCCTCATTTTACAAAAAATATCTAATGAATTCAGTTAACTGTAAAATATTGCAGTAACAGCTGTAGAACTCAGCAATGATAGACTTAAGCCATTGTTTGACAAAACATCTTTGAAAGATGACCAAAATGTTACCTCAGTCTGTGGTATCTGTCAAAGGTCTCTTCTAGTAGGAGGTGGGGGTTGACCTCTTCTTGCTAGGAACAAGTGAAAGGACAAGAGGAAATGGCCTCAAGTTATGCCAGGGGAGGTTTATGATGGATATTAGGAAAAATTCCTTCACCAAAACGGTTATCAAAGATTGGAACAGGCTGCCCAGGGAAGTGGTGGAGTTGTCATCCCTGAAGGTATTTAAAGGACATATAGGACTTGGCAGTGCTAGGTTGATGGTTGGACTTGATGATCTTAAAGGTCCCTTAATGTAGACAATTCTACAATTCTGTGATTCTAAGTAAGAGAATTGCATTTTAATTGCTACAGCTTGAAAATACTGAAGATATTTGTCTCTACTTCTTGATTAAATACCAGATATTATGCAGAAGACCAGAACTTCTTTAGTTTGTTAGTCTAGCAGTTTGCATTGACCACAATACTTTCAGTCTGCACTATTCTTTACAGTTCATAAGCCAAGTAGTCTGTGGAACACAGCTTTGAATCTCACCTCAGAGCTGCATTCTTCATCCCTCCTCAGCTGTATCTAGGGCCTCCTGGATTCTAGAACTAAACCTGGCTTCTGTTGTCAAGGACAACAAAAAAAGTTTCTATAAATATATTGGCAATAAAAAGAGGACTAAGGATAATCTCTGTCCTCTAGTAGACCAGGCTGGTAACGTATTGACCAAGGACGAGGATAAGGCTGAGGTACTTAATGCCGTCTTTGCCTCAGTCTTCAGCAGTAGGACCAGTTGTTCCTTGAGTTCCCTAACCCCTGAGCTAGAATACAGGGATGGGGAGCAGAATGAAGCCCCTGTAATCCAAAGGGAAATGGTGAGGGACCTGCTTCAGCACCTGGAGGTGCACAAATCTATGGGGCCGGATGGGATCCATCCAAGGGTACTGAAGGAGCTGGCGGAAGTGCTCACCAGGCCACTCTGCATCATTTATGAACAGTCCTGGATAACCGGGGAGGTCCCAGCTGACTGGAGGTTGGCAAATGTGACACCCATCCATAAGAAGGGCCGGAAGGAGGATCCGGGGAACTACAGGCCAGTCAGTCTGACATCGGTGCCTGGGAAGGTCATGGAACAGATCATCCTCAGTGCCATCACACGGCACATGCAGGAGAACAAGGTGATCAGGCCCCGTCAGCATGGGTTTGTGAAAGGCAGGTCATGCCTGTCAAACCTGATCTCCTTCTATGATGAGGTGACCCGCTTAGTGGATGAAGGAAAAGCTGTGGATGTTGTCTACCTGGACTTTTGCAAGGCTTTTGACACCGTTTCCCATAGCATTCTACTGGAGAAACTGGCTGCTCGTGGCCTGGACAGGTGTACCCTTCGCTGGGTAAAAAACTGGTTGGATGGCCGTACCCAGAGAGTGGTGATAAATGGAGTTAAATCCAGTTGGTGTCCAGTGACAAGTGGTGTCCCCCAGGGATCGGTGCTGGGACCGGTTCTCTTTAATATCTTTATTTATGATCTGGATGAGGGGATTGAGTGCACCCTCAGTAAGTTCGCAGACGACACTAAACTGGGGGGGCGTGTTGATCTGCTTGAGGGTAGATTGTCTCTGCAGAGAGATCTGGACAGGCTGGACAGATGGGCTGAGGCCAATGGTATGAGGTTCAACAAGGCCAAGTGTCGGGTCCTGCACTTGGGTCACAACAACCCCATGCAGTGCTACAGACTGGGGGTGGAGTGGCTCGAAAGCTGCCTGGCAGAGAAGGACCTGGGGGTGTTGGTGGACAGCCGGCTGAGTATGAGCCAGCAGTGTGCCCAGGCAGCCAAGAGGGCCAACAACATCCTGGCCTGCATCAGGAATAGTGTAGTGAGCCGGAGTAGGGAAGTAATCATCCCCCTGTACTCGGCACTGGTGAGGCCTCACCTCGAGTACTGTGTTCAGTTTTGGGCCCCTCACTACAAGAAGGACATTGAGGTGCTGGAGCGTGTCCAGAGAAGGGCTACCAGGCTGGTGAGGGGTCTGGAGGACAAGCCTTATGAGGAACGACTGAGGGAACTGGGGTTGTTTAGCCTGGAGAAGAGGAGGCTGAGGGGTGACCTTATCACCCTCTACAACTACCAGAAGGGAGGTTTTAGAGAGATGGGGGCTGACCTCTTCTCCCACGTGGCAACTGATAGGACAAGAGGAAACGGGTTCAAGTTATGTCAGGGCAGGTTTAGATTGGATATTAGGAAGCATTTTTTCACTCAAAGGGTTATTAAACATTGGAATGGGCTGCCCAGAGAGGTGGTGGATTCACCATCCCTGGAGGTGTTTAAGAAAAGGGTAGATGAGATGCTTAGGGACATGGTTTAGAAGTGGGTGTTTTTAAATCAGGGTAGGTTAATGGTTGGACTTGATGATCTTAATGGTCCCTTCCAACCTCACTTATTCTATGATTCTATGATTCTATGATTCAGCTAGGAATCTCGCTCTCGGCTAAAAATTTTACATAGTTTTTATAATTGATGATACCACTGTTTAGATAACTAAGAGAGTTAATGGCTTCACTTTATTACTTTTCATCACATAGTCCTTTTTATTAATAATCCTCTAGTGATGAAACTGTGATGAGATAAGCAATTGCTACTTCATCAGAGAACTCGAACAAGTGACTATTGGGTCACTGATATCTCTTATTTAGAATTTGTCTTGTGGCCTGAAGCTTAGAAACAGTGAGATAATTATGATAATTGTAAGGAATACTTATGATAATTATAAAGAGTCTGTATAGGTTTTTACACTGCACTCTAAATGCTTGATATTGGTGAATAAAATGGCATGATTATCATCTTGTATGTGTTAGTTGTTCTTTCATCTTTTCCTGAGAAAGAGGACTTCACGTCAGGTTTTATTTTAGTAGGGATTTATTTTTTCATATATACAGTTAAGGATATGGTTACATATAGTATAAGGTTGTTGCATATAGTGCATATACACACATGGTGCTGTATATATTAACGAAAGCAAGCTGACAGGTATGCATGCTACACTTGGAGCTGAAAACCATGTGGCTTCCTGAAGAAATTAGTCTCTTATTTCCTTTGATCTCCAAGGAAGCACCTTTCCTTGCAAAGGTAGAGGTAGACTTTAATCTTTACTGCAGAAAACTCTGTTATATGAGTTACTCATTCTAGCTGTTTTTCAGAGTTTCAGACGTATTTAACTCCGCTTTTGAAGGTAAGAACATGTTTTGAACTTGATTAAAATCTGGTTGCTTGAGAAATGTAATAAAGCAAAGAGAGGGAAAAAAATCTGGGGCACTTAATCAATGGGAGGCAAATAACTGGAATGCAGTGATGTCAGAAAAGATATCTAGCTAACTGATTGTGAAATAGTCTAAGGTTCCAGTACTATGTGGAGGAGTAAGATGCTACGCACTGAATATTAAAGACCAGGAATATTGTTCTATATGGCACAGTTGTGAATGCAGCAAGAGGAAATGGGAGAAAAAGCCTGTAGGCCAAGGAAATTTGTCTACAGAAGGGCAACTTTGGTGATTCAGTTATGGAGGAAAAGGTTTACAAAACAAGGACTAAGGGCTGACTGATAAATATTGATGAAATTATCAATGAAAGAACAGTAGCATGTTACATATAATGTGTCCACCTATTTGACTGCTGTATACACCAGGCACAGGGGGATTATGATTCTGTGATAGGACTAAATCATAGGAAATAGTAACTTTAAAATAAGCCAAATTGAAATTAGGCCTTCTATCATACAGTGATGCCTTTCAAGTGAAATCTCTGACAGATTATAAAAACATCACTGTAGAGTTCTTTCTCCTCACCTGGCCATATACTTCTATGAAGACTGTAGAAATTTAATATTTTTATACCTTTCAGCCACTGTAAAATCATTCAAAGGCAAGGCAGATAGGAGTATTTCATACTGTCTTTGTGTCTATGTAGCTTTTGCAGGACTGGGTAGCGGCCTTTATGAAATATGCCATTTTTCTACAAGTATCCCAAATTACTTTTAAGGTATTTTTCCTTACTGTCACAGGAAGTTTTTCACTTTGTTTTTTATGTCATTCCCAAATGACATATCTAGTCAAATATTTAAACGCTCCTAGGACCTTAGTTCAATGACTATCCAAATTGTTCTGTCAGATGATTCAATGGTATTTTCCTTTCACGGCAGCCTGACTTTCTTGACAGATTTGATGTCAAATATCAACCAGAAACTCTTCAGTTAGAGAAAAGGAAAAGAGTTTGTCACATAACATCATAGAACCTTCTGTCTTTGTATTGACTTATGCAGAATTTCTCTGGTTTAAACGTAGTTACGGAATAAGGTCTGTATTTTATTGGGATGCTAGACCACCATGCAAATACATTGCAAGCGTAGTACTCTTCTTCAATTATGCATGCAAAGTCAGTTCGCTTTTCCAAATTCCATTACGCAAAGGCAAACCCACTGACATCGGTAGAGATATACAGACACAATCCAGAACAAAATTTAGCCTCAAATGTTAAAGCTATTAAACAGAAGGAAAAGACAAAATTATTTCTGTCAAACATTTTGGTCCTTCCTCATATGGCTATTCTCCAACCTTATCACAGCAAAAGCACTCTTCACCCTGTTTAGAGAGGCAGTAATTATTCCTTGTCAATTAGATTCTCAATCACTGAACTATAAACAGCTGGTGGTGCATAACCATCATCCCAGTTTAAAATTATAGTACCCTTTCTTCTACTTTTTTTTTTTTATTTCCACATGTTCACTAAATTTCCTGCCATAAAAATATCTTATCCTGCCTTTAAAGCTGCTAAATAAAACTAGGAGAAATAGTACAACAGTCTGAAATTATAATGATGGTTATGCATCACAAGCTGCTTGTAGTTCAGTGATTTAGTATCTAATCGGCAAGGGATAATTACCTCTCCCTGTATAAGGTGAAGTGTGTTGTCAGTCTCTCAACACTACTCCTGCCTCTAAATATACATTACAAAATAAATTTGAGGAAATTATTTTAACAGTTTTCAGTATTTTATTGTCCCAAATGTATAAAAATAAAATTATTTTTATGTTTTCAAAGAACATACTAATAATGTTAGCTACTAATGAGAATTTTTACATCATTGTTTTTAAATTGCAGGCTAACTATTATAAATTAAAATATGCATTTTTTGCATTGTAGTTTATTGTGACTTTATAACATAAAATAAAATTCAATGTTGATTATTTTACATACTTGTAGCAAGCATGGTTTTCTGGACAAGCCTAACAAAAGAATCATCTATAGAAGTTATGTGTCAAAGTGAAAATGGTGAAGACTTCTCCATGCTAACGTGTACATATAATATTAGTGGTTAATTGCATTAACAGGGTAATTTTCTAACAATGAGATTTCATCTCTTTTCACATTCTGTTCAACTCTTGACATTTCATTTTGAGCAGGAATACCATTTAGTTCTTATTACACATTATTGAAAGCAAGCAAGACATTTAGGGTAGAATTCATTTTGTTGCCTCAACATATACCACTATAATTATAAGATCTGTATCAGGTGTTGAACATCAGTTCCTCACAGGCACCAGCACCTCATTTCCAGCTGTTTCTGGCCTCTCTCTCTACAGCTCTGTTGTTTCTTCAAGCACCACAGTGTGTGAAGAGTGCTGTGAAACGGATCAGTTTCAAAACTGGGTTTTAGCTGCTGCTGCTGAAAAAGGAAGTCCCACTTCTCCCTGCCCACAGTGAACAACCATCTTGTTGCAAAAAGTGTTCCTGCCTTCCTCAAGCTCTCTGGGGAGGAGCTGCACAGCACTAACCCACTGACAGCTGAAGAAAGAGCACTTCTGTGGAGTTCATTTTCAGAAAGATTAACAGACTGACCTGATTCAGCAAAGAACCATGGGACTTTTAGTGCCACTACAAGGGAGAAAGTGGAAAGACATAGCCAGAGGCAGGTGAGCAATGGTCCCAGAGCCAACATAATCTTGCATCAACTTATGTTTCCTCGTGCAACTTATGTTACCCATGAAATTCACAGCTAATACCAAACATCTCATTTTTTATGATGGAGTTTACTTAGCTTAGACGTGTCATTTTAGGATGAGATGAATCATCCTTTAGAGATTTTTATTTTATTCATTGCTTCTGTAAAAAACCTAAAGCCCCTGTGACTTTATACTTTAAGTTGCCTAAGTTAGGCAAACTAAATCTCACCTTGTGAATCTATAATTTTTTTGTAGTTTCCTTTTCCTGAGAACAAAACAGTTAAATCCAGGCATGTACCTAAATAATTTTTGGTGATCTGCAGCATCCACTGGTATCTAATAACTAATATTTATGTAATTCCAGCTTTGCTCCCTTTTCTTTAATTAGTTGCTGTCTTCACAAAATGTGTTCAAAGGTCTGACAGTTATGTAAACAGCGGTGGCCACAAAGACTGAACAAAGAGAATGGAAGGGCAAGCTAGTAATTTTTTTTTGACCAATTGAAAGATAATTAACACAAAAGACGCCTGTTGCTGCAAAAAAGGAAGCTACTTAAAAAGGAGTTTCTTTAGACTAGAAACTATCTAATAAACATGACACAATTTGCTCCATGGTACTATTATACCACTGACCCTAGGAGATTTGAGGAGTTTGGAATCCAGTGGACAGCCCAGACTAGGAAATCTAAAATTTCACAAAATGTCAGATGAAAACTTAAAGCATAGGATCACATCCAAGAATAACACAAAATGTGAGTGTACCTTTAGAGGCAAAGACACTGATTCTCATATTGCTTATACCAGTTTCAGTGAAGCAAAGTAAGTCTCTCAGAAGGTAATTGGGCTCAAAGTCTGAACGAGTTTTTCATGATTTAAATAACGTGTTTTCACAGAACTGATAACTATAAGACAATGATAAATGTGACTCATTAATGTGATAAAAAGTCAGCTCTCCAGAAAGCTCACTCCATACATATTAGTAACTTTTGCACTAGTATGGTATTCTGGACTCATGCTCCAGCATTAGTAAGAGAATAAACAACTAGATCAGCTTCTCTGAAATTCTTATGCTTTTTCAGATCTTTGCCAGTTTTAAGTAGGTTCATATCAAGTAAGTTACTTACTGATTTTGAAATCCAGGCTTTACAGAAATAGTTAGTTCTCTCTTCAACAAAATACCTGTTTTAACAATAAAACATGATGTGTGGGTTTCTTTGTATTTATTTTTTGTTTTGTTTTTCTTTGCTTTAGTTTTTCTCCCACAGGGTTTCCTCATTTTAACACTGCTATGATTTTTCAGCAGCATTTTTCCCCTACAGCACATATAAGGACCACTGAGTTTTTACTTTAGTTCCTTCTTTTAAGATACTTTTTTTTGTATCTAGGAAGTATCCTTAAGCTGTGAACTATCTCAAAAGAAGTTTTAAGGACTGCATTTACTAGAGATTTTTGTGAAGTAAAAATTTGCTAACTCAATGAGAACTAGCACAAAAGTTCCTGAAAATAATCACAGAATGGTAGGATTGGAAGGGACCTCTGGAAATCATCCAGTCCAACCCCCCTGCCAAAGCAGGTTCACCTACAGCAGTTTGCATAGGATCACACCCAGGCAGGTTTTGAATATCTCCAGAGAAGGAGACTCCACAACCTCTCTGGACAGTCTGTTCCAGTGCTCTGTCACTCTCAAAGTAAAGAAGTTTTTCCTTACGTTCATACAAAAATAAAGAAATATTACCTTAGTATTCTAGAGATTTTGGCTGGCATTTCATATATTGCCTTTGAAGATATTTCTTCACTATCAAAATCTGTAATTACATGTATCCACATACTCATGCAGAAGGTATCCAAATACTGCTAACAGGAACTGATGGATTACAGCTGAGGGAATTGAAATCTATTACAGGTCATTGGCTCTGCCCCTTGTTTATCATGAACAGCTTTAATCAGCCTTCAGTATGTAATACCATAAAGTATTATTTTGAAACAAAGAAAGGATTAAACATAAAAAGGCAAGCACAGCAATATTAACAAGGGAAAAAATGTTTCCTGAACTTGATATTTTCTTTAAAATATTCTTACACAAATCTCTATGAAGCTTTGTATACTCATCTTTCCATAAGAAGCAAGAGTATTATTTTTTACTTCCATCATTACACTTTCCAGACATAAAAATCTATAGATTACTATGCGCTACACCTGTATATTACCCTGTATGGAACAAATATGTTCCGTATGTGTATGGGACATGTGTCCCATGTTCCACATGTGCATATGGTTCACAGTTCCTGATAACAATGTAGTTCCAATAGGTCATTGGATGGATATGGCAGGTCACATTTCTAACTGCTTCTGTTAATTTTTTGACTAGTGCTTAATGATGTGTAATTCCAAGTAAATCATAATTCTATCTAAACTATGTACCCTAAAATGTTGTTGGAATCTTTGACTCCTCCTTGCCATGGAGGAACAGATACTGCAAAGGGAGTTCCTTAGGAAATGTTGAGTGGTTCTCAAAACTTCAGGCTCTACTTCAGCCTAATCATACAAAAACATGAAGCCATATCAAATTTGAAGCGATGGTCATGCTGTGAAATACAATGTAGTAATATGTTAGTAAGCTGTTTGATTTTTTCCTGCTTTTATAGAATGACATAATGCAAGACTTGTTGGAATCAAATGATTTAACTAATCATAAAGTTGCTGTAAGGGTATGTGGAAGGACAGAGTGTCTGCTCCTTTAAGGTATCTGGTCAAGGAACTTTTCAATGCAAAATGGGTTAATAAGAAAATGAGAAAGCCATAAACAAGAACATGCAGAAACACAAACCTGATGGACAAATAAAGGAGGCAGTAATGACAACCAAGCCTGGTCACTCCCACTAATCCATAAGTGTATGTGGAATACATGAATTTTTATTTCATTAAGATTGTCTGATGAAGGACCCTGTCAAATGGTATACTGGGGAAAAGATGGAACCCATAAACTAAATTATGCATAGAGACACAAACCTAACAGACAAACATAGCAGAAACACAGACAAGACACAAACCTTACTAGCCATACTAATTGATTAGCAATCAAGAAACTGCAGGCAAACCTGGACATTGCAATTGGTAAGGAAGGAAACCTGAGGGTGCAGGATGTTGGAGATGGGGTCAGTGGCACTATCCCAAGGGACAGTCAACGTGCAGGGCAAGGAGCAAAGAGGATAACAGACAGAATAGGGTAAAAAAGGGACTGCTTGCCTGTAAAATGGAGCTGGTTAGTATGCTTGTCTAACTGAGCCCTGTCCTTGATCACTGCAGTCTGTCTTGTCCTCTTATTAAATTCTTCCTTAGCTACCTCTGTGTAATCTCACCCTCTATCCTGTGTGCATGACTGTTGCAAGGACTGAGTGGCAACTACTGGGGGGACTAGTGTGTGTGGACTGGGTGCCAGCTACTGGAGTCAGACTGGGGGTGTAGGTGCCCCTAACCTATAGTGTCAGCTACAGGAGTGAGTGGGGTGTGAGTGCCAGTGGCTGGAGTGAGTGGGGGTCTTTAACCTCCAGGGAACTGTGTGTGTGTGTCCTAGAAAACAGTTCTGGGGAGGGACTAGCATGAGCGGAGTGCGTGAAGGACTCGGCACCAGTGGAGTGGGACCATGGGCCACAGCCCACGTGCCTGATGCCAGCTGCTGAGGGGACGAGTGTCTGTACTGCTCCCAAACTGGGTGTGTCGGGGGTTGTGGTATGTATTCACCAGTAAACTCTAGCTGGACTCACCAGCAAGCAGGAGGCACTGGGTCTGGGCAGGGCTACCAGGTGGGAAGAGGGTCTGTGCTGGTATTCAGGGGGATCCGCAAGTGTCAGGTGCCCATGGGACAAGCATGTGAGTGTGGAGTGTGCGTATCTGTTTGCAGTGAGCACCAAGCTGGACCAGACGGTGCGCAGGGGACCTGTGGGGCGGGTAAGAGGGTCTGGGATCTGGGCAAGGGTGCTGGGCAGACAGAGGGGCTGTGCCAATACTTGGGGTTTCCATGACTGTGTGTGTGCTTGTGAACCAGGAGAATGTCATATGTGTGCCTGCACTAGTGACCTTCAGACTCTGCCAGCCCATGAGGAGGAAGGGACTTGACTGTCCATGCTTATGTCTGATGTGAGTCCTATATGTAGGTGCTGTGGACACAGTGCCTTTTCTGTGACCAGCAATGCCACTGTCTTCTGTGTATGTGTCTCTGGGATACGTGCTCTGCTTTCCTACTAGATGAACCTGCAAATGGGAAAGCAACAGCCGTGTTCCTCAGCCTGGGCAGAGACCTCAGGGCACTGGGACTGGAGTCCAGTAGCCGGGCAGGAAGGAGTCCTGTGTCAGATTTGCTGGAGGTGGTGGCCACACTCTTAACATCCCTTAACAGTTACAAAGTAAATAAGGAGATTAATTAACCACTTCACTTTAGATATTGACAATATAGCCATCTATATCTCAACTAACTCTGTCAACTAACCTCTGTATGTGGTGCCAGCTGCTGGGGGCCCAAGTGTCTGTATCATCCCTAAACCGGGTGTGCATGGGGGTATGGTATGTATTGACCAGAAAACTCTTTATAATCTGTGAAATGAAACAGTCACCTCAGGAAGTCAATTCATCTCACCTTAATGTGGATGCCTAAACTAGGTCAGATAAAATTGCTCCTTAAAAGGTCCTATTTCCCTTTATTGACTGTATGGAGAATCCAAACAGTTCAGGTGTAGCTGTCTACACAGCAAATGTCTACAGTTAGGTGAGATGAATTTCATCACAGATACTATGCAGTATTTAGCTCCATGTACATAATGCTTAAACACCATACTCAAACATACCCTTCAAACATCCTGCACGATAGTGGTGCCTAAACCACGGTAACATGCTTACTTGGATACAAATAACCTGAAAACCTAAAGAAAACAAATAGAGGGAATCCTTCTGTCACATACATTCTCACAGAGTTCATATGATACAAGATAAATGAGAAGATTTAATGCAGAATATATATTCCTATCAAATGTTTAAATTTTTTTAGATTAATTTTGTCTAAACACAGATTGTAACTGAGGAATTTAATATTGCACTGTATATACCTATTTCTGTAAATTCTCAGTTGTATGTTGTCTGTGCTCATCTAATTCGCATAATTTGCATCAATAGCATCAAACACAAAGTGCATTTCACAAATATGAATGATCAAATATATTCTGCAACATATTTGTAATTTCTGTTCTGTAACTTCAGCAATGTAAACCAGAAAATCTCAATTTTGGATTGCCAAAAGCGATAAAGAGGTTGAAAAGAGTTTTTTATAAATTACTTTTATTAAATTTGTTTTAACTTGTGTAAAACAATGTAATAGTGTCAAGAATACTGCCCATCTCTTCCTGCAGAAATCACAGAGGCTTAGACCTGCTAACCATTATTGGAGATAAATATATAAATTAATTGAATGTAGAAATGTTTTGAATATTATTCACGTTTAGCTAGACCTTTCTAAATAATTCACTGCTGATGAAAGAATTTGTCCAGGCCAACTTCTAAATGCACAAGAATTTCAGTTATATGTTAGGGATAAATCTTTAAACCACCATTCTCTATTCAGACAATCCATTTTGAAGGGGGAAAAAAAAGAGGCAGAAAACAGTAGAAAAGAGAGGGTTTTATTGCACTATTTAATTATTAACTGCGCAGATGTCATAATAATTATTATATTTAAATATTCTGAAAATGATGTGCATCAGTCTTTCTGTTATTGTTTAGATACAGATTCTTAGCATAGCTGGCTTTCTGAAGATACAGCCTCTATGCTGTATCACTGTTTTTTACATAAACACTGTGTAGATATTTCTCAATGCTTATATATTTCCTCCCAGTCTAATTGACTGAGTGGTTCAACTAAGTGACAAAATTGCAAGGATTTGCATGGTAATGACACAATTACTTTTTAAAAGCTATGCAGTCTCTACCTAGTTTGATCACTTTTTGATCACCTCTGTGCTTTGAATAGCCCATGTGCCCAGAATATTTGTCACTAGCAAAGAAATTATCTTCACGTAGAACCCCTTTGCCTGAAATAAAAATGTCTCACTATGTACCTGAAAGAGAAGATTAAAAAGTACTTTTCAGCTGGAAATTATCAGAAACCTAAAAGCTTTTATGTGATTCCTTCTTTATGCATTTTTCCCGCTTACTTGACATCTTTTTCTCTCCTTATAAATAAAAAATAGTGTCCCAGAATAAGTATCATACATTTTGGGTTTCACTGATTTCTGCATGGATCTTTTCTGTCTCTTGAAAGTCCTTTTTGAATTATAAAAATTTCAGTGTCTCTGAAATGTGGACTAAGGACAAACGGAGGGGCAGTTCCTTCCATCTAAAGAAAGTAGAAAGATAAGCAGTGTTGTCATAGGCATGCAGGTGAATGCAGAAGCAATGTTATCACAACTATGATATTCCTTTTTTCCTGGTTTCTTCCTTCCTATGTCTGTTAAATTTTCATAAAGCACTTGGTAAGAGACTATTACTATTAGCCAGATCATCTATATCCACAAGTTTATTGTCCTCTTTAAAGAGCTTCAAGAGTTTTCTGAAGCAGGACTTCCTTTCACAGAAGCCATGTTGGCTTTTCCCAAATATAAGTCAGATTTATCCAGGCGTCCACTAATTTTTACAAGCCTCTAGTTACATTGCTGTCGACCTCAGGCTTTTCTTAAGATTAGTGTCACATTTGCCATCCTCTGGTTTTCAGACATAAAGGGAATTTTAAGTGAAAGTTCAAAACTATCTTCAGTCCTACTGAATTCTTACTGTTTTTTCAGCCTTTTGTACCACAATACTTCTATAATAACTTTGATTTCAGCCGGATCGTCTGCTAAATCATATCTTAACCTCCCCACTAGCTCCCAAAAATGTCATGCTTGAGAACTTCAACAGTTTCTTCGAGAATGGACAACCTGGAAAATTCGTTTACATTCTCTGCAATGGTCTTGTATCCTCTGAGCATCCCTGTAGGGTTCAGGAAACTTAATTACCGATTTCAGGCCCCAAGCAAAGAGCTGGCCATGACTATTTGGACAATTTTCATGACTTTCCACTTTCCACTGTAGCTCTGCCTGGAATTAGAAATTAATCCTTCCTAGAAGGATTCTGAAGGAGAACCAGGCAGCAAAGCTTTGCTACAGAAAATAAAATAGGATGTAAGTGGGGAAAGAAAGTATAAGAAAGGTATGGACATAATGAAACAAATCCAGCAAATGACCACAAAGATGACTAAGGGACTAGAGAATTGGTCACAGAATCACAGAATGGTCAGGGTTGGAAGGGAACTTTGGAGATCATCTAGTCCAACCCCCCTGCCACAGCAGGGACACCTACAGCAGGTTGCACAGGATGGCGTCCAGGCCATATGAGGAGAGACTGAGAGAGCTGGGACTGTTTAGCCTGCAGAAAAGAAGGCTCAGTGGAGATCTTATCAACGTGTATAAATACACAATTTGTGCAGGGAATGAGGAAAAGAGAGCCAGACTCTTCTCAGTAACGCCCACTGATGGGACAAGAGGCAATGGATACAAATTAAAACACATGAAATTCCATCTGAACACAAAAAACATTTTTCTTTTCACTGTGAGGGTGGTCAAACACTGCAAACAGGTTGTCCAGATAGGTTGTTGGGTCTCCATCCTTGGAGACATCCAAAACATGACTGAACACAGTCCTGGCAAACCTGCTGTAGGTGAACCAGAGGTCCCTTCCAACCAGAGCAGTTCTGTGATTCTATGAATCTATTTTTTTTTTTTTTTTAATGTTCTTTTACTGGTGCAGGCTTTAAATTTTACTGTGTAGCTCTCCTCTTCTTTCAGGTTAATAGAGTGCCTCCAATCTCCTTGGCATGAGTAACAGAAGTAGTTTAGTGGTAGCACAGCATTAAATTCAAGATGCTTGGCATGCTGAGTTATTTCTCTAGATGACTGTAGGTTGAAGAAGACCTAACTGAACATTTGTGGCTTTGGTGGGTTCATCTCTAACTAGTTAGTCTGAAATTATTACCACACAGTCACAGGTCTACTAAATAGAAATGGAGATATAAGCTAACAACAGTGCTGCAGCTGTCTCCAGCAAAGACTGGAGCACTAATGAATTAAACACTACCTTTTTCTTACAGAATATCTGAAATACTAATTTACATTTAAATCAGTTCTATATCACTACTTATGATCTTATTATTATGGTTATTGCTGTCGCAGTTTAACCTTGCACTTTGTTAGTCACTCAACTCAATCCTAGCAAATAGCCTGAGGAGTTCCACCTTAGTAAATTTTCAACAGACACCATAATAAAATATTACAATATTATGGGAATTATGCTAAATTTCTTGTATCAACAACACCCACAGATCATTAACTTATGTCAAGTAGCTTCTAGTATCAGGGCCAAGTTTCTTCCTGTTCCTTTTTCTCAAAAAGTGAAGAAAAAAAAAAAAGCCCAAAACCTTGTTATGTTTAGTATTTTCAGAAGTTAGTGTATTCTCACTTTTCTGTCTGTTCTCTGACTTCCACAAACACATTATACTAGAGAAAGCGCTGTACTGATGGACAGCTTCTGTAGTGACCACACTCTTTATTCCAACAATCACAGGTTTGAGGAGTCCTTATTGATGACGTATCTTAGTTAATTTTTCAGTCCGTCTTTGAGTTCATAACACTGTTTTTATCTCCCATTTTACAAGATTTTACTATGCTTATCCACTGCTTTGACTTCCCTTAGCTAAGGAGAAGCTTACCTAAAATAAAACTTGTAAAATAAGGAAAATGACGTAATTTAAGTGTGTTTTAAGAAGACACCTTTCCCCTTTGTCATATACTATTTTTTTGTCTATGCATTTCTGGTGGTGTTAAATTTGCATTTAGTTATATACGTGAATAAATTGTTTTAAACTGTATTTATTATCAGTTTTAATACATTTCAATGAAACTGTTTCTTTTAATCAATTTGTGTGACTCCAGATTAATTTTAAAACTTGGCATTAACAAAATCAATAATTAGCAAGTTTTTTAAACTTTCACAGAGAAAATATTCTGTCCACCACTACCTTAGAGATAATCAATGCCACTATTATCAAGAACTGGATTCTGAAGGTAGATCTTTTCCATGTAGAAGACTGCGAAACATGAACACATCTCCCAGTTCACAGTATTCCTTATACAAACATAACCTTAGCATTCCTTATACAAACATACCCTTATCCATCTTTTTATCAAGTTTCAAGACTTCACTTAATACTTAAGTATTTATTTTATAATTCTTTATGCTAGAGTATTTAAAACATCAGTGGTTTTTTTTCAGAGTGGCTGAATTACATTGTTGTAGTTTTTGTTTAGTGAAATAAAAATGAGATATCAGATTTTTTTAAAAATAAAGTGTAACACTGAATGAAATTCCCTTTCCTTTCTTCTGCTTTCCTGGGATATATTGAAGGGGAGAGGTACATTTATTACCAGAAAATTTGGTTAACAATTCCCCTTCAGGGAAATTATTTTATAAAACCTAGTATATATAAAAGTCTTCTACTCTTCTTCATTCAACTTTCAATTGTATATCACAAAATAAAACCAAATAAATAAAACCAAACCAAACATTTTGAGGCTACTGCACAGGACTTAAAAAATATTTGCAATATTCAGTCTTTGAAGATGTTGCCATCAATTGTTATTTGATATTCTCAAAGAAATTAAAAATTTTCATTTTATATTCCTTATCTGATAGTCAGAAATAATGCCTAACTGCTGAAAAAATATTTTCATATGTTTTAACAGGGTACAAGCGTTAATGTTTTAGGAACATAATTCAGTAGTCCTTTATCTTCAAAGATGGGGAAATGAAATAATGAGTGATTATAATTGCTGTTAGCAGATGAGGACAAAGACTTATAACATTTTTTACTCAATCTTCAAGATCAGATGATGAATTATCAGTAGCGTATTTTGCTTTTTGATACAGTCTATAAAAAGTTGGGAAATTAGGTAGAAGAAAATCACTAATTTTACATTTACCACTAAGCACAGCATTATCTTCTGCAAGTGATATAATTAAATTTCATATAATTTGTTTCTGGGATCTTTTTACTTTCTCAGGTATTTCTGTAACAATTTTCATTTCTATTTTGAAAACAATCAAGCAGACAATGGATTGCTCTCCTATGACTACGCAGTAACAAACGACTTTGAAACATTTTGGAATTTCTGTGTTCTGAGGTATTAATGCCATAGAGAAAAATATGTCCTTTTTAGACTAAGACTTAATTGTCTCTTCAGTTGAAAGCAAATGTAATAAACTGTTAGTGACACATAAAGCTTTAGTGTTACCAAGAGGCTTCACTTCAGCTAAGAGTGAACTCTGGAAAGCAACATTACTCAATTTGCTGTTATAATCAAATTATCTGTGTGAATGATGATGGGTAATGCGATGATACTCATTTGTTGCTTCCACTGAAGCCTGGTTTTTCTTCTAGGTGTTTCACATTTCTTATCTACAAGACATTCTCAAGCCTCATATTCCTAGACCGCACGTTAAAATAGTTTTTGCTTTTTTTGCCCTACTTGCATGCTGTCTTACAACTGGCAGTCTATCATGAACAATGAGAAACTTCTTCCTCATAAACTGCAGCATGTTTGGATAGCCGTTACTATCCTTACTCATCCATATAAAACCATGTATCTCCTCCGTCTTTACTGGGTCTCCATTGATTTGCTAGGAATGTTTCCACAATCATCACTGCCACTGCCATTTTCAGAGTAAAAATGTAACCAATACAATCATATTAACAAAATGACAATACTCTCATATTAACATAAGCATTTCTTAAATTCAATGTGCTATTACTGTGTCTGTACTGCATACTTACCTGTTGATGCATGGGCCTCAAAGTGTCCATATTGTAAGATAAAATAACTTTTAGGCACAAGAAGTTTGACTATATGCAGTAACACATTCTGCAGCTTTTGCAAATAGACTAACTGCTAACTACTTTCTAAACTTGCCTTTTGGCATTGCAGGGCTGCTGTAGTTATTTCTGTGCAAAGTTTGTAAAAAAACCAAACAAACAAACAAACAACAAACAAAGCCCAAATAACTCTTGGTTTAAAGCTGCTATATATGCTATTGTTGTCTGACATCAGGTCTGGTACACAAGTCAGCCTGGAGAAATAAAATAGCCTTTAGCTAATACAGATGAGAGCTGATGATTCAGAAGTCCTCCTTGGGAACAAATGCCCTTACAACTTCTTTTACTGATTTCCAGCCCTTTTTTTTACTGACTAGGTTTCTCAGTATTCAAGCAGAAGTCTCATTGTAGGTTCCAAGATAATTTTTGATAAAGTCTCAATTCTCACCTCATTTCTTCTCTGAAACTCACACTTAGTTCTCCTCTAAAATTTAAAGGCCCATTTCCACCAGCCAGCAGTCCTTCTGCAATCTTCTCAAACCACCACAAAAGAAAACACAGTGAAGTTCTTAAGGACCGCATTCATCTTTTTGCTCAGTGTCAAGCCTGAATAAAAAATTTCAGAAAGCTTTAATAAGGCTTCCTGGGAGATATTCAAGAAACTGATGATCACCTTGTTTCAAAACTCTGTCCTGTAAATAGTACTCAGAGGTCCTTTGAAATAAAACTTATTAGTGCCAATGTATGGCAATCATTTATTGTGTACTCCATGAAGTATGTTTAGTTTCTTCCTGTGTTTAGCACTTGCTCACCCAGATTGCAAATGCAAAAAACAGAAGCTTTGATTTGCTTCCCAGTTCTACATAAAAAGTCTTGAGCATTCAAAATGTTTACTTCAATCATGGAATTCACTCCAGTCTCAAGACAACCTGAAATAAAACATTCTTCTCTTTTTTGAGCCTTGTGGTTAGTTTCTCGGGCTGTGATTTCTCATATATTCTCTCATATAGAAAATTGGCTTAGATTAGGTTTGTTTTCTTTCCCTTCATTCTGCTAACCCTGACTACCCATTGATACCTCTACACCATCTTCTCCATGATGGTAAAATTATTTGTCCCATAGTGAACCAGAGTGATGAGCTGATTTGAGTTGACCACAACCTTTGTTTTTGGTGTAGAATGGGGAAATACGAAATTTGCTCCTGAGAAAACTGTCAGAAGAGCCAAAGGTTAGATCTTTTCAGTAAGATTTCATCCCATAAAAAAAAGTAAAGTTTGTGTGCATGCTATCTGTTTCAACCTTTCCCTTACTCACGTGATACACAGGTGAAATATGGGATGTTCCTTAAAACAGAGGGAGAAGGAAAATGGTTATCCTTAAAAAGCAAATATGCCTAGTATTCATCTCAAAATGAACTCTTGTACTATTTTGACTTTAATTTCTATATAGACAATGCTAAATTTCATATTAAAAATATCATATATTATTTGCATTTAACTTCAAATAGTGTGCACTGGATCAAAATTAGTGCTATGAAAGCAAGATGATTAATTTTTAAGCTTTAGACTAGTAAGCATAAATGAAATAAATACTTTATATTTAGATAAGACCAATTAATTTTTTATTAGTCTTTTTATGCCTTAATGGTATGTACAACAGAATCAAGCAGACGTTACTAGTGTAGAAAGAAATTCATGGCTCCATTTTCCATGTTTTTTCTTTACTAAATCGAAATGAATTTCTTTCTCCAAACACTTTAAAGTCAAATTTTGCTCTGTTCATTCAAGCAAAAATCTGTATTGAAGGAACTGCACTGAGAATTTCATTTACACTGAGACCAGGATTTTAGACATAAGGTCTACCTATTCTAACAACTCTATTACTGAATAGTAAAATGTGGCTGAATGGGGAGAGAACCAATATATGTTCAAGGGCAAGTTATGAAGGGGAACAAAGGTATGGAATTACTCCAGCAAAGAGTATGACCACACAGGCTAGTGGCCTTTTTTGGATTTTAGGAAAAGGGATACTTTAGGTGGAGTTGTGATAGAAAACATATTTATGATACGCTAGTGAAAGTATGACAAATATGACAGAAGTCTATAAAATCATGAATGACATGAAGTGGATAATTTGGGATTGACTGTTCACTCTTTTCATAAGAGACCTAGGAGGCATCTGACAAAGTTAGTAAGAATCAAGATCCAAAAGAGTCAAAGAGAAATGGTCCTTACTATATCAAGAAATTATGGAGCTCCTCAATTGAAGGTGTAGTGTATGGTAAACGTTCACGAGGTACAGTGAAAGTAGATGAGTTCACAGAAGATAAATCTTCTGCATATTGCTAGTATATGAAATACTTAATATCAGTGTGTCTGTTAATACACATATCTGTCTATTAATACTTAATATCAATATGGGTGTCTGTTATTAGCCACTTTTGGTGGCAAGATCCTTTCAAAATATACTTTTGTTCTGATTTATGTTGTTCGTAACTGTTCTTATGACTTCTGCTGTAAGAAGTTCTGTTATAAGAAGTTCCGCAGGCACAATCAAACTCCCACCTGCTAACATTCAAGTTTCCTTTAAGTCATGTCACACAGCATTTGTGTTTTCCACACATCATAGCAAGTCCTCCTTAACTGTAATTTGGGGTCATTCTTTAAAAGATCTCTGCTCATATTTGCAATGAAATGCTAAGTTTTAAAATCACTGCCATTGTATACTGGCCCATCATCTCACATCTACCCTTGGAAACCATTCTTCCGCCTCCCACACTAGGCGCATAGCCCCTGTCACAGGTCTTATTTGTTTTCAACATGGTCAACAAGCTCAAGGGGTTTAATTTCATTTTTTTACATCCTCTTGAGCTGTTTGAAGTGGACAGCAGAGCTCAACTGTCAGCAAAATATAAATCATTTGGACAATTTTTGAATGTTCTGGTCAACTTGTACCATGATGCTCGCCTGACCCTGTGTCATCTCACTAACTTTCCTTGAATATGGACAAACACTGTATGTCTTCATAACCTTTAGAGAAAGATTACCTGTTGAGTGATGCTCCTACCTTTCATGCCTGCAAAGGAATTGAACAGAATCTTTCACTTAAACATTTACTTCATTCTTCAAGAAGTTTTAAAGAGCAGCAACTGTAGCTATGGGATTGTCATTGTTATGTTTGGATTTTTTTGATACCTGATAATGACTTCTCCAGGGACAGACTATTGTGAATGTTTTTCCTTTAGCACACTACTATCATATAAAAAGCCTACATCTTGCCTGTGTATTATTATAATGTGGTGGTTATTAAAGCTGCTTTAGTGTTTCAGATCCAAGGCAGCTTTTGTGACCTGGAGTTATTAGATTTTCCCTCATTTACAGTAACGATGCAGTGTAATTTTAGACTGAAACAGCAAATAATCTATTACTGATATTTACAACAAGCAGTAACTATGTGAAAGAAGATACTGCATCACCTAAGGATGGTCATAATCCACGTTTTTCATCATTAGTACAATACTTCTATACAAGAGTTTAGTGTTCTAAATCATGCTGTGCTTTCAATCTTGTCGTCCTGAGGGTCACATTGGAAAAGGCTTGTCAGATCCACAGCATTAGTATTTTACTGTTCATCACCTGGATAGCTTAGACCACCAGAATACTAATATGCACTCTGCTAGGCCAAATTTGGTAGACACTCATAGACAATGTGATGAACACGAAAAGAGGAATCAGAAGTGACAGTAATGAACACCATAGCAAACAGCTGCAGCTGCTGAGTAGCAAACAGCCAAATATAACAAATTAATGCTCCGTATGCCACAAAACTCTTTCAAGAAGATTTAGGAGCTTAGTATCATCCCACTAAACCCAGTTCCAAAGAAGTCAAACTTTGATGATGAAATGTCTTAATTGCTCCCACTGGGAATACATGGAATTGGACAAGTTTGCTACAGATGAGGCCCTTTTAGAAAGGAAGCAAAACAATCAGAGGTTTTACACAGTACTGAGTGATTATGGACTCTGTCTGGTTCTAATTCAGGAGTATTTCTGCTGCTAATACTCAGTTTGTCTGAGTATTAACAGTCACATGAAGGGCATGAAAGAGAAAATAAACAAGTGAAATCTTGCCCTGCAACCAGGACATTTATAATGCCTAGCATACTGATTTACTAAGCTGTGACATATATTGTACAGGAAACTTGTTTAATACTGCAGACTGAGCCATAGTTCTCTCTGGTCAGAGAGAAAAATCTGAATTTGCCTGAGCATCATGAGAGTTTGGCATTATATTCACACAACAGACAGCAACATATCACTATAAATTAATACTATATTTGCTAGCAGGCATTGGAGATGACTGAAAACTGCATTTCCTTTGATAACTACAGCATTTCTCTTAAAGAAATTGGCTTACCAGTTTCAGTGAGCCAGGTTTGGAACTTGCATCCATTTTAAATTGAGTATAATCTCCAAAGGTGTTTGATTCTGTCAGATCAAATCTCCATTGAAAACTAATCCTGAACTACATTCTGTTTTCATTCCTCTAGACATACTAGTTAATGAAACAGATCAGGGCATGCATCTGAGCAGTGACCTACAGCCATTTATACTGTAAAATTGTTAGCCAGCTAACTTTTCTGGGCATTATCCAGGCATGGCTCAGGAGGAAGCACGTGCCAGGGACCGTCTCCGACGGTCTATGTGGATGCACACGCCCTGTTTTGCACAGTGAGAGTGTTCAGCTGTGTGCATACAAGGCATGCCATCCCACTTGGTCTCAAGGAAAGAGAATGGTCCTTGAATGTTTTATTTTATTAATGTAGACATAGTCTACATGAGCAAAGCCCATTTGTACCACATAAACTTCCACCATCATGAATAAACCACAGGCTAGATAGCTTCTTAATGTTGAGTGTCATTTTCAAGGTAATTTTGATCATTTCAGTACTGTACTAACTGACAACTCTGCAGTAAAAGTAAAAGTATTGGCTTTTCCATGTACCTGCATCTGAGTGTTACCTGGGACTCTCATTTTGCACTTCTATAGTGTCTCCATCAGTGTTGCCTCCCAAGTCCTCTATTCCCTTCTTTACACATTGTTGGAAGATTAAGTCCTCCAAGTCATCAGACTTTTCAGGAACCTGCCACTGCATACCATGCCTGGCTATTCACTATGATCATTATGAGAATTCTTAACATATCACCTAAGCCTTTTTTGACTCCATGTGTGTGTGTGTACTTGCCACTATGGTCCATACTGAACAAAAATGTTTTCTTCTGCCAAATATAGCCCTGGTATACCTGTGCCGTTGGTATTTGATACCGCTGTCGCTGTTGATGCACAGAAGGAAAATGAAAATAATAAATTGTTCTTACAGTTCTGAGATACAAATGGTGGCATGGACCATGGTGTCCCATGGCAGTTCTTATAAAGCTGTTCCCTGGGGGCAGTGGCTAACATTGAGTACAGAGGCTGGTCTTCCCCATCAGACCTATGAAAAGTATAACATGACTTTTACAGGCCTGACATTCCCCAGAACACAGTCTTAGCAAGCAATGGCCTGAGAGTCATGCAGTCTGGGATACAAGACAATGTGTTCATGGTATAATCATCAGAAAATCAGTTCTAGTGGGCTTTTCTTAATTTGCTGGTGCTCTTTTCAAATGTAATTCCTTACCCATGTGTGAACTGGTTCACAGTGGTATTAACAAGCAATCCAGAAATGTGCAAATCCAACACTAAAAGATCAAAATTGAGAAACTTCCAATTACCTTAGAATGTTACAGGCAGTTTATCATTAATATATCAAGCTATTGTGGAAATCAACAAAAAAATCCCTGTAAATACCATTTTACTTTGAAAAGCTATCTCCCTGTGAATAATAGAGAAGCCGAATTTCTGTTTATTTAGATACCATCTATGTTTTCATATATTGACAGTAAAAGAGGGGTGTTTTTTTACTGTGCTATCTGCAAAGTTCTCTGTGTTGTCATAAGATCAGGGAAACTTATTCCCTATAGTCACAGCAAAGTGAAATTTTGTAAGTTACAATGAGCTCTAGTTGACAGTGAATCCTGGGCCTGATGGTATTCTAGCTCCATTATCTTGTCATGCCTCATTCAGTAAGAAAATATTCATGTCATATTTCTTTTGAGCTATTTTTGAGCATATTTCTTCTTTCCTATCCTTTTACGTTTGAGAGAGAGAGAGGGAAAAAAAAATGAACTATATTTAATCTTACTATGTCCTTTCCTTGCTGTTTGAACTTGCTCTCATGCCAAATATTTTAGCAAACACAGAAGTGCTGGTGCTGGCTAATTTTATACGCACTTAACACATTACTTTAAACACTACAACTGTGTTCATTGTTAAATTTAAAAAAAATATTTAAATTAGCTTGTCATCACCACTGTTTTTGCAGTTCTACATGAATGACTAGTTTCCATAGTGACTATGACAATATCTATATCTAAAAGTCTGTATGTTTTGTGCTCAATGATCATCCTACTAGTGACATTCCATAAGTTCAGGAAATTTATCTTCCCAGTGCAAGGTAAGATCCATCTCCATAGTACTTAAATATTGTTTGTAGTAAAAGCTTATTTCAACTTGCTCTTCTGATAATACAAGTACTGTAAATGTATATATTCAAATGTATACATAAATGCATAAATACTGTGTGCTTTTTAAAGTTTGTGTGTCCATGGGAGAGAGGAAAAAAAAAAGAAAAACAATAAGCATAAAAAGCAAATTACAGCTTACACGATCATTTAAATACTACCAAAAAAAAAGAAATGTGAACCAGTGGCTGGAATTTAGGAAACCCAGGCATCACTCCCAGTTCTGTCAGTGATTCATCATGTGACCTTCAATGGCCCAAGTGGACAGCAATCCACTAAGTTTGAAAAGCTGGCCTTAACCTTTATGTACTGCTGCATTCCTATCTTAAAAATAAAAATAATCATACTTCACAAAATAAGGTTGAGAATACTTTGCTATTCACAGGTGAACCATATGAATCTCTTCACAGTTAGTTGCTGCTCTTTTGTCATTCTCTTTAACTATGTGAAAAGTAAAATGCTCTTTTTAGCTGGATGCATTAAAACCGGATCCATCAACTTGCAAAAGAGAAAAGAGAATTGCCTGCCTTGGAGAAGTTTCTGTCCATTCTAAAACAATCTCATGTTTACATGAATGTTTTTTCTCTTCCTGAACTGTTATAGAAGTGTAATTTAATTCTCTTTTCCTCCCCTGAATGCCTTAAAACTCCAGGGCCATGCCTCCATTGGTGGTCTAACCAAACCCAATTTCTTTGTGTACATGGGCATGGCTATGGAAAGAGTAGTGGAGAGTCTCTGTCTGTGCCTGGGTACACAGAGGACCTCAACTAGTGCCCATTGAGGGCATTAATAAACTGTAATGTCCCTTACCAGCCTGCTCTGGGGCATCCCTCTGCCCCTTGCCCATGGGCTCTGGAATCTCACTTCATCTCAGCCTGTGGCCTGCAGTCCCTGACTGAGCTATGTTGTAGGGGCAGGCAGGGGTGTGTGTATGAGTCTGGTGCCGTCTCCTGGTGTTCCTGGCTGGACTTGCAGCAGAGAACCAGATCTGACTCACTACTTTGACTTGTCTCATTGGTCACTGGGCTGTCACCAGAGCCTGCTACTGCCACCAACAAAGCCCTGTTCAGGTCCTCTGGGCAGTCACTGCCCTTCCTGTGCTATGATCATACTCCATTCTGTCTCATTTTCCCTGCTCCTGCTGTTCATGTTCTAAATTGATTTCGAGTCCATGTTACTTGAGTTGAGAGATGCTGTCTTAAATTTCCATGGAGACAGGATATTCTATGTATGGGATTTCGGGTGCCTAAAATAGGCATCTAGAGCCCTTGGAGATGCTCCAGGTTATATAAGCTATTCACATACCTTTGTCTGGTATGTCACAGGCTTTATAGGAGATGCATACACTTCTGGAGAAGTAGCTGAGGAGCTAGTGAGATAACTCAAATAGCAAAAGATGCTTATATTTAAGCAACTGAACCCCAGGGTACGTGTCTCTCACTTTCAGGTCAGAGGCTCTAATCTACTGCCTTTGCAAATATGGAGAGACAGCTTAGTTCATCAAAGGAACAGCATAGATGCCTACTTCAGAGGATTCAGAGCTGTAACTCCTCTCTCAGCAGAGACATAAAAGTACTAGAACTTAGTGTGATTGAAAGTATGTCCTTGTCTTCAGCATTTTTCTACGATTTTTCTTTGTTATCCCTAAGGGGATCTTGGAGAATGATCATTCCAATGGCTTACTTCTCGCTGTACTGTACACAGGCATTTAAATTTTCGTGTGCACTGTAAAGGAGAGATGAACCATCAAGTCAGCCCTTCTGGACCTTCCCGCAGCACATCTCATGTTTCATTCTCACTAACTTTTCCTCTTTTGAGTAATTTAGCAGACTCAAAGTATGTGATTTAGACACTTATTGCATAGAGGTACATAGTTACAGAAAAACAAAGGATTATAAAAACCCTCTAGTGTCGTCAACTTTGGTCCTTTGCTGTCACAGAAAATTAGATTGATCTCTTTCATAGGATGATGAAGCTCTATAAAAATGTTGTTTAAGATTTTTCTATGGTTTTCTTGGCTTTGTTTTATTTTTAAAGGTTATAGCTCCTGGCAGGGTTCATTGCTTTCAAATATATGATTCAAAACTTTTTATTTCCACCTTCCATTTTAGTTTATGTTAATTCGTCTTTGGTCTCCTTTAGTCTTCCAGCAACACTAACGCTCTTTTCCTTTGCAGTTTACTTCCATTATGTATTTATATAATAATAATACTATTTCTAGCCTTTGCTGAAAGAAGGTAGATAAGCTGACCACTCCTTGGACATAACTCCTCAAAAAGCTCTTCTTCTGAGCAGTCCTCAACCAGAATTTGTACTGAAGGGCTGACCTGTGCTGTCACATTGTTCCATAGAAGTTACGGTCTTTCCACACCACAAACGGATCATACATGTCTCAGTGGCATGCACTCTGTCATAGCTATTACCCTGAAAGTGCTTGTAGCATCCGTAGTGTCCAGACCCACCACTATGGTATATTACTGATCATATTGCTATCTTGTACAAAATTAATATACCCAGCACTAAAATCAGTGAATTTTGTTTTAGTAACATCAAAATAAAATACAGTGTATTTCTCCTATGACCCTTTGCTCTTTCGAGGACAGTGCTTTTACTGGTCACTGTTAAGTACACCTAAATTCTATTTGCTAGACTAAATTGGGATTAAGACTTTTTCTAATACCAGAAATGCAATTACCTGCAAATTACAAAGCTACTTAGTTGGACAGCTACTGTTATTTGGTTTCTCAGTTATTTTTCCATATTTAAATAGAAAATCTGAACTTCATCAACCTCTGATGAAGACGATAAAAAGCCAGAATGAGAAGTACCATTTTCAGAATTTGATGTTACAGAAAGATTTTCAATTTCGAGAATCAGACTAGATGTGAGTTTGCGCATACTTGTTTTTTCTGCAGTAACATATTAACTGTCTTGGTAATTTGATTCTTTGATTTTATGATTGATATTTAGATTATCTTTTTTCGGAACTAAATACTTCTTCAGATAAAGTAATGCAATCCATTTGGTTATTTCTGAGAAAATTTAGCTTTAGTGAGAAGAGACAGTGGAAAGAACAGAAATCCCATGCTTACTTGTGTTACATGCATGTCAGATGGTCATTGAATTAAACAATGACTTATTAAAACTTAAGCATTAAACGAGTGCTAAAATAAGTGTGAGAGAACAGAAAGAAATGTTTTAAAGAAGGATAATGAGCTAACAGAATAAAGACAGTTGTTTACCCCTGTGGAATGAAAACCTACAAGAAAAAAAAATTTACTCTAGAAACAATGTGTGTGGATAAATCTAATAATTAAAATGTCTCAAATGAAATTGGACATGGTATTTTCCCATTTCTTATCTGTACAATACAGAGAATAATTTGGTCATTGTTGTGTTGAAATTTCTGTGCAAATGTCCTTGGCACAGGGAGTCATTGCTGAGTCTATTTATGGAGAAAACATGCAAGAGAAGTGTGCTGGGGAGTGAGTGTCTGGGCTATACCACTTCAATTGGATGTACATGAATGAGCTTCAGTGTGGACTCAGCCATATTCACTTGCATTCCATGTAGGGATGAAATTTTACTTGTTTGCTTATAACTGTATTTTGAGGTCCTGGTTGCAAATCTGCAAGATACATCTCTAAATGCACCCAAGAAGTGCATGTGTGAATATTAAAAATTAAAAATGCCTTTAGCAGTTCTTACTGTTGGTGTGACTGGGAGATCATATTTCACACCTGAAAAATAACTACCATGATCTTTTAAAAAGGAAAGCTGAAATAAAACATAATTGTATTGAAAAAATATGCATACAGACAGAATGCTTAAATATGGCTTATCTGCAGCATCTTTACATTTTAATGACTATGTGAAAAGCTTAACTGGTAAGTATAAAACCATCTAATTTTCAATAAAAATGAAATGTAAAAACCAGCTCTAGATCAGCACTGCTGAAACTGGTGACAGCATGAACAGGAAGACAAATTCTCAGTATCAAAACATTCCTGTTCTGCATTCTCAAGAAGGTGTTTTGATGATATATTTTATAAAGGATATAGTATATATATATGAAGGCCACTCTTCCTCCCCTCATTTCACTTAGGTTCTTTTGTGGTTTCAAAATATACAAAATGTGAATACTGTTTTATTCCTTCATAATTTTGATTTTTGTTTTATTTTGTTCTACTTATTGTAGTCCATCCTAAAAATGGTTGTTTTCTATAATCATATTAATTATTCCATTGGATCACATTATTATTTTATGTAAAACATTTATAATGACCATGCTCTGTTGTCAGACATCTAAATGTACTCATAGTCCTGTTATTTCACCTTTACTGACCCAAAAGTGAATTTTTATTAAAAGAAATTTAATAAATATCAGTGTTCTTTTTTCTTTTTTTAAAGAGTTTATTTTATGGGTTTTTTTCAAAGAAATAGGCTGGAAGAACTGACAGAATCATTCTTTAGCTCATCATCTCAAGAAATAAGTTTTCATTTCTGTGTTAGTCAGTGTCGAAGAATATTACTTTGATGACACATACGCTAGAAGTTTGGTAAAAGTACAGTTCAAGAACAAAATTAATCACAAAATATTATTTTAGAAATGTTATCTCAGTCTAATAAGAAACATTATCTCATTAACAGTCTAATAACATGAAATGTTTGACTCATTTCAGCAACATTTACAAAGTCTTCACTTCACATGTTTGAGAAAGGAATATTTGCAACAGGAGAAAAAAGGATCCTTCCCTCTGCTTAGATTTATTGCTAAAAGTATTTACCAGTGTTGATGGACAGTTTGATCCTATGATCAGAACAAAGTATACCCAAGAATAAGAACCAGTGGGTCAGAATAAGATATGTAGAAGCAAAAAGTTGCCATGTTTAGCTGAATTAGTAAATTGCAAGCAATGGGAATTCTCTTGTCATTATTTCTGCAATGATTTGACTTATGTTGTCACAAACCAGGCATAGAAGGGAAAATGTCCTGTGAGGTGATAATGGATCAGTTTTATAAGGAATATCCTGTTTTTCATTTTACACTCATGCGTTTTCCCTCTTATTTGCTATTTATAATAGACAAAATACGAAGTTTTAATAGTGGATGGATAGTGAGCCATTGAAGGTGGATTACAAGATACAATAAAATGTATGTTGTTTTTTTATCCCAATAGGACAGAATAATAAACATGTTAAATATACAGTGGGGTAGAGTGCACCCTCAGCAAGTTTGCTGATGATACCAAACTGTTTGGTGAGGCAGACACGCTGGAGGGGAGGGATGCCATCCAGAGGGACCTGGACAGGCTGGAGAGGTGGGCCCAAGCCAACCTCATGCAGTTCAACAAGGCCAAGTGCAAGGTCCTACATCTGGGTCGGGGCAATCCCAAGCACAAATACAGGCTTGGTGGAGAATGGCTGGAGAGCAGCCCTGTGGAGAAGGACCTGGGGGTGATGATTGATGAGAAGCTCGACATGAGCCGGCAATGTGCGATCGCAGCCCAGAAGGCCAACCGTATCCTGGGCTGCATCAAAAGAAGTGTGGCCAGCAGGTCAAGGGAGGTGATTCTGCCCCTCTACTCTGCTCTCGTGAGACCCCACCTGGAGTACTACATCCAGCTGTGGAGTCCCCAACATAAGAAGGACATGGACCTGCTGGAGCGCGTCCAGAGGAGAGCCACGAGGATGATCAGAGGGATGGAGCACCTCTCCTATGAGAAGAGGCTGAGAGAGTTGGGGCTGTTCAGCCTGGAGAAGAGAAGGCTCCGGGGAGATCTTATTGCGGCCTTCCAGTACCTAAAGGGGGCCTACAGGAGAGCTGGGGAAGGACTTTTTACTAGGGCATGTAGTGATAGGACGAGGGGGAACGGCTTTAAGCTGGAACAGGGCAGGTTTAGATTAAACATTAGGAAGAAGTTTTTCACTTTAAGGGTAGTAAGGCACTGGCACAGGTTGCCCAGAGAGGTTGTTGAAGCCCCATCCCTGGAGGTGTTCAAGGCCAGGCTGGACGTGGCCTTGGGCAACCTGGTCTAGTGAGAGGTATCCCTGCCTATGGTAGGGGGGTTGGAACTCGATGATCTTCAAGGTCCTTTCCAACCTAAACCATTCTATGATTCTATGATTCTATGATACCAGATGAGGTCTACAGTGTGTGTAAATCAGTCCCTGCTGTGACTTTTTTGGCAGATTACCACCTTAAATCCTAGCTTGCTTAGATGAAATGATATGGAAACAGACATTTAAAAGACAAAGAAAGTACAAAATAAGGTAAAATAGAACCCCAAGGGATTAGATCTACAGCTTTCAAGTTTAATACAGATTGAGGACAAAGCTGTAGATTTTGCCCCAACAATGATGAATTACAAAGTAAGACTGTTTCTCATGTCAAAGTTACAAGAAGGCTAAATGGATAATGATGGCAGATAATGAATACAGTACCTGTGCAGATTAATTTGAATGTAAATTTAATTTCATACACAATTGAGAGCTGAAATTTTCCTAAACTATATCCCTCATCTGTCAAACACCACAGTCTTTAAGGAGTCACCTTTATTGATTTGAAATGCCGTATTAAGATCAGTGGGTAGGATTCCTCTTTCTAACATTCCTCACTCTATTATTCACAAAAACAATTATGCCTTTCCAGGGTTATTTGCAACGAATGATGAGCTAACATCAAAATCATAAGCTATAAAAATGTCTTTTCCTGTTCACGTATCTGAATCTGTTTTCTTTTTACCTTTAGAAAATCATTTGCATTGCCAGATGGAATGATTTGGCATAATAAAATAGAGAAGAAAAAGAGAAAGAGATCATTTCTGGTTAAGGATCAGAATAAGGCAATTATGTCTTAATATTTAGACCCTAAATAATATTAAAAACAATGCCCTAGGCAGAAATCCACTAGTCCAATGCAAAAAGAGTATCTCATTGAATAGCTGCAAGAGTATCAACAGAAACAAGAATTCAAGTTCCAAAGGATGCTGAAGATCTACTTGACTGAGTTATAAATTGAACAATTCTGGAATAGCACCTAGCTCCTGGTATGATAAGGGTTAAATTTCTTCATGAAATTATTATCAAACTTGTGTGGCTTTGGAAACTTTTCATACATGCTAGATAATCCTCTCAAATTTTCCTGGGGGATTTCTGACATTTATGGCTTAGGAAAGCAGAATCCCCAACATTTTCCTTTAGAGGCAGAAGAATTAAAGCAGTTTCTTTTTTTTTTTCTGTTCAAAGGGAGTTTGTCCTACATAGGAGAAAGTGGGCAATATTATTTATTTATTTCTAAAGAAGCAAGAATAACAGAAAATGAAAATATTTAGGAAGCTCGAAGCTTCAGATTCTTACTAGATAAAGGAATAAAATAACATGTTGCTTAAGTTTTGTTTTGTTTTATTTTAAAATTACAACTTTTACGTATTGCAACAGAGCTGTTTAGGCACACAAAGTAATGAAAGGCATAAAAGAGTCCTAGATGACACATGCAGGTAATAATACCATTCTGCTCCTTCAGTCAAATCAGCCTGTGTCACTTCTTTAAATCGCCTTGTGCATTCACTGCAACCTGCCATCACTATTTCTTTCTGTCTGGATGGTGTTTCAGACAGATAGCCTGCTTTAAACCTCAGCATTAACTAACCACGGAAGAAATCAAGCAGCTGCATGCTCGATGTCAACTGAAATAGAGCCATAGAGTCAAGTGCCATTAGTGAACATCTGGCACTAAAAGACAAGTTATTATGTTCTGGTAGTGAACATATAGACACAATAAAGTCTTTCTCCTTTTATACCATACTGTCATTACAACTCTTCTCCAGGAGTTCTGTCCACATTTTGCATGCTAAACATTTCCTTTCTCACAGGTGCCTAATGTCCAAATACCCTATGGGATATTGTTAGTAATTTGCTTTTCTTTACCGAGAGCACAATATTATCCCTCCCTATAAGATTCTGCTTTTCATTTATCCCTTTAGTCTTTCTGCTTTTGTGGGGGGAGGAAGAGAGGGGGAAGAGAAGATTATTTTTTTCTGTTTTCTTTTTCTTTAATTTAGATGGTTCTCTTGATCACTAGACACCAGGTTTGTCACTTTGAATATCAGTCTTCAGCATCATACTATTAAGCAACACATTTATTTGAGTTCCAATCTTCTCAGGTTTCCATAGTAACTGCTGCTTAGTACAGACCCTTGTAAACTGATTAAACAAAGCCACTGTAGCTCTGAAAAACTGACATGTCTGGATTTTGGTTTATTATTAAAAATGCATCTTTTTATAATGTATGTTATGGTCAGACACGTCAACTCCAAAATGTTAAAAAATGTATACTTGTACATACGTTAATACATATAGTTACAGCTGTATGTTAAAATAATACAATATGTATATTTAAAAATATTAACTGTATGCAGAATATTGTGTGTGATATATATGCTCTATATTACAAATAAGAATAAAGAATAAAAGTAAAATGTATACAAAAATATTCATTATGAAGACCTGTCCACTACTCCAATGGAGACAAAATTAAAGAGAACTTGGATCGTTTTCTCCCAGAAATTTAGCGATTCAAAGTCAGTCCTGCCAGTTGTCACTGAGTCTGCTGCTATTCATAATACTTATAGACAAGAGTACCAGCTATCTAATATACCCACACATAACTGTAAGAAGGCAATTGTAAACTTAATCCAACTGATCTATGACATATGAAATAAACTAGTGAATGTCAGTTCATTTATTTGTGCTACCACCGGGAAACACGTATCAGATTCCCCTGTTGATTGCCTTAAAACATAGCTGTTGTAAAACTGGCACAGAGACCAAATTACTCTCTTGACCTGGTCAAAGGGGAGATATAAAACAGAAAACGTCATTAAACCAGTGCACAAGCCCAAATATTGATCCATGGGGAACACCACTGGAAACTGACAGCCAACTAGATTTAAGTCCATTCACCACCACCCTTTGGGCCTGGCCATCCAGCCAGTTTTTTACCCAGCAAAGAGTATGCCCATCCAAGCCATGATCTGCCAGTTTCTCCAGGAGAATGCTGCGGGAAATGGTGTCAAAGGCTTTACTGAAGTCCAGGTAAACAACATCCACAGCCTTTCCCTCATCCACTAAGACGGTCACCTTATCTTAGAAGGAGATCAGGTTAGTCAAGCAGGACCTACCTTTCATGAACCTGTGCTGACTGGGCCTGATTACCTGACTGTCATGCATGTGCTGCATAATGGTACTCAGGATGATCAGCTCTATAACCTTCCTCAGCACCGAGGTCAGACTGACAGGCCTGTAGTTCCCTGGATGCTCCTTCTGGCCCTTCTTGTGGACGGACATTACATTTGCTAACCTCCAATCAATTGGGACCTCCCCATTTTGCCAGGACCAATGGTGTCAAAGGCTTTACTGAAGTCTAGGTAAACAACATCCATTTCTCATGGTCCAGGAGCAACCACAGGTTCTCCCAAAACCACTAAGGAAGTTATACTCTGTTTATACTCTATTTTTATATTCTTTCCTAGATTTTTATTGTTTACTGAAGTTGATGATGAGACACTAGAGTTATTAAGCTGAATGGACCTTTAGTTTCAACCAGTGAGGACATTTTAAGTTTTTGTGTAACTAAGCTCATGCTAAATAGGGTTTACTGTAACCCTAACTTTGATCAATAATTTCATCAGGTCACCAGTTTGTGATCCTGCTGACTATGTCTGTTGTTGACAGGTACACAGTGAAAGGCTAGGTGATTAAAGGCTCATTTCCATGAGCACAAAGTAGCTTAGAGGCCCCAGAGCAGGCAGAGGTGCCTGAATGCCCCACTCAGAGAGGCAAGCCCCACCCCAAGTTCATCGATGGCTGTTCCAGGTGATCATCAGCCCCAGGGGCCAGGGGACACCCCACACCAGGAGCCAGCTGTGGCAGCTCTTCAGGGCACCTTACAGGCTGAGGGGGGGTCCCTCCCCAAAGGGTATGGGGCTTACCATGTGGTTCATGCAAAGTGCATTTGGGGACTGTGCAAGACATTATCAGGTACTTAGGGGTAGAATGAAAACTGGGGAACAGAAGGGATTAAGGTGGTTTAGGAAGCATGGAAAAATAGAGCGCTAAAGAGAGAAAAGAGGCCAGCTGCTGATCAGTACACCAGATCAGTACAGTCTGGCTTGTCTCCTGTTTAAACACCATTTTTCACTCTTTTCCTGGGTGAGGGACTCCCTTATTCTGTATGCATGTGTGTATGGGGCTCTAACTGCCAGCAATGGGAGTGGGCCCTCAAGCCTTAAACACTTCTTCACACAAGCCTAAAAAGCAGACTTTTTAGGTAGGAAAACCAATAACAATGTCCCTGAATTTAAATGAAATATTCCTGCGACCAGCATGAGGAATATGATTCATGAACTGCAGCTTCTTACCATGTTGACATTACTTTGTCTGTGGCTTCAACACTTCCTGATTTCAGAAAAAAAAAATCCGCCTTTTTTTTTCCTCTTGTGTACGTGTTGTTAGCAGAACTAATGAAGAAGGTTAATTCAAATTTCAATAGCACTGTTTGTTCTACCAGAAAAAAATTATATTGAAGTCCTAATCTTCTAAAAGCTATAATTTGTCCCCTTTTGGATTGAAAATAATTTCTAAGTTGTTTGGAGAACATTTTAAATGAACGCAAAATTAAGAAAAAAGACAAAAAAGATGAAGACCAAAGAATGTCCTCTTTCATTCATTAAGATCATTCAAAAAGAAATAAAACCACATCGAGAATCCCAAATTTCTCTATGTGATTGTAAAATGATACGTCTTCTAGGTAACAATCTAAATTTAGTGCTTATACTTCTGCTGCATTTCTTGACCTTCATCTGTGGCACACAAATGACTTTTATGGGTTATTTCCTGGAATTCTATAAAGAAGTTGCAGAGAAAAAAATCTATACTTCAGTTAGATTAACTGGACTTGCAAAATGATCAAATATGGAGAATATAAACCATGATTTAAAAATGATAAATATATTAAAAGGACATAGATAAATATATAAAAAGAATCACCCATATTTTATATATTTAATTACCTTTTTTCTGCTTAGCCATTTTTTTCCTTTGAGCAATTTCAACAAAAGTCAAATAGGAAAAGCAAAAAAAGTAATCTGTGTCAACATATTAACCATCAGCTAAGTGAATAAAAATTAGATGTTTTGAAGCATATTGCCACACTATTAAATGTATTAGTAATGTAAGTTGCCCTAACATATTTTCATATTTGCTAATATCATTAAGTTATGAACTAGAAAAATCACAGTTTCGTGAATCACATTGATCTCTCAGATTGGTATAATACATGCAAAGAAGTGAACCTGGATTCTTTGAGCTGGACAGAAAAGCTGACAGTGAACGTGTAATGTCATAAATGCCTTAACAGATCACATTTCCCATTTTGTCTTCTGTGGGAAATCATTGAATCAGAATTCAAGTCATTTCACTCTACAGAAAAAGTTTTTATTTACAACACCCAAATAAGCAAAGTAATAGATACACCATTTAGAAGAGGTTCATAGTATAATCAGAACCTATCAGTTCATAGTACAAGCAGTATAATCACATCAGTACTGTACTGGCCTTGCTTAAGTGTTAAACTCTGCATACTTTTTCTTCCATTCAGAATGAACAGCAACATGTTCCTGCATCATTCATTTGTTAGATAACTATATTTCAAAAACTATGACCAGTTACAATTAATCATAACCATTTCATTCAATTTATAATTGTAATGGCAGGAGGTCAAGGATTCCATTAGCAAATTGGAAGATGAGCATATCTGAATATCTTTTCATACCATGTTGGAACACTTATGAATAAAAATTTGCAGGCCCACTGAAGGAAACAAGAGCCGAAGAATGGGGAGTTTACAAAAAAGAGGATAATTCATTTTCTATTTTTGAAACCTATAGGAATTACCAAATTCCAAGATCTGTTAATGAGATTTGGTGTTACTGCAACTAACAAAAGATTCCAAATGTAATCCTTAGCAAAATCTTGCCAATTCTCTAACATTAGAATAAGTACTTGACACTAAAGGAAACCCTGAATTAAGCTAAGCTTGGTTTATCTAGCTTCTGAGCAGTTCTATTTTTTTGAATTAAATTGACTTTCTGGTGAACTAAGTTAAAACACGGATCCTAAAACTAAGACTCTGGTCTTCAAAATCCCACTTTTTGCAACCTGAAAGGACCCAAATTCTGTAATCCTCTTATCTTTTATCATTAAGGTTCCCCAGGAACCTGAAATTTTACTTGTGTTTGTACCTGAAGTGTCTCAAGCCATGATATAATGATACATGGGACTTCAGCAGCAAAACAGCCTTGCAAAGTCCCATTCCTCTGCCTCCTATAAAGACTAGTCACTTGTTTCTGCACAGGTTATTGCCCCTTCATATATGAAAATAAGATCAGTTCCTTAAGATGATTTCCAGTGTGGTTTCAGTATCATAACACAACTGACAAAATTGCATTACAGGTATGAATGTCTGCCCATGATCAGGCAGTTTTGTTGCTGAATTCTCTAGAACATCAAGGTGCATACACAGATTTTATAGGCTGAACAACTCAGCAGGTGTTGATGGCTAAAGCCAGATGGATTTGCTCTGTCATTCCCTATACTAGTGGCCAGAGGAGGGACTGGACTGCATAATGGATTCTGACCCTTATGCAAAAAACTGGATATGTATTTTACACAAAGACCTATTCACACAAAATTTGTAATCAGGCTGTGGAACCAAAATTGGACTGTCTTGTCCCCATCTTTCAGAGGTTTACTGTAGCTACTAGACAATGCCATGTTCAGCCTTAGAATCATCACAGAATCATAGAAAGGTTTAGGTTGAAAGGCACCTTAAAGATCATCTAGTTCCAATCCCCCTGCCATGTGCAGGAACACGTCCCATTAGACCAGGTTGCTCAAAGCCTCGTCCAATCTGGCCTTGAACACTTCCAGGAATGGGGCATCCACAAAATCCCTGGCCAACCTGTCCCAGTGCCTCACCACCCTCATAGTGAATTTTTTTTTCCTAATATCTAATCTAAATCTACCCTCTTCCAGTTTGAAGTCATTACCCCTTGTCCTTGTTCTTCTTCTCTGACCAAATTAGTTTTCAGTTCTTTTATACAAAGTAGAAAAAATTCAGTCAAAATCTGTATCCTTTCCATAATATGTAACCCAAAGATGAAAAAAACTTTCAGGAAAATGAGACTGTGGTTTTTCAATCCCACAAGAAGACAGAATTATCAGCAGATCTACATCACAGATAAGTGCTCTACCTACTAATTCATTGTTTAAAACGTTAACACTGTGTCCATTAAAAAAAAAAGTTTAAAGATAACTTAGCATACTAGTTATACAAAACAGAACCTTAGTGTCCACTGAAGGAGCTTTCTTCAATTTGAAGCTGTGTCTCCTAAAATCATATTACATTAAATCAATATTCAAGGAGAAAGATGTACATCTTTGCCTGTGAAGTCTTCCAGCACTGTAAACACAGTTCTGAGGGAGACAATTTCTCCCATGCAGTTTAGACATTTAATTAAGGTCTTGATTTCCACTATAGGGGGTCTGCTACATAAAAATTAGTCTTTGCAGCATTCATCACTGCAACACTTGATTTTTGGATGCATGCAGAAAACACTAAGGATTTGAGCAAATATGTGGCTAAGTATCTGCTTAGGATACTTGACAGTATCTAGTTATACACTAACTCAAAATTCTTACTAGCTATTGAAAAAGCTATGCTGTCTTTCACAAGGTGTAGGTTTTTTTTTTCCATTCTCCTGTTTCCTGTAAAAATACTTGAGTCATAAAAATTTTGGAACAAATATCATTAAAAAGGAAAAAAAGAAGAAAACACCCTTGCAAGTATCCATTGCAGCTGATTTCTACTTTTCTACTTTCTCTTCACACTTGAAGCATTTTTGCAAATCATATATATTGCAAAGTAATCTTTCACAAAGCGATGAACCTAAGCTTTCTGTACATGTTTTCTGCTAGTTAGCACTTTGCAGAGCTATTCCCAGTGGCGTAAATCCTGATTACTATAGCTTGCCTATTTGAAGATATTAGTATTGCTCTGTTAATATCATCGAGAATCTCATCACACTTGGATTCACATAAATTAAAAAAACTTCACATTAAAAAGTTACAAATTAATAAAATTGTGCACCAACATACTTTTTCTGTCTTTAAATACATCCTCGGATTTGGAATCAGATTTGTGAGTCTTGCTCTACAGCTAGAAGTGAAACATGTATATGTCATACTTGTCGCAGGTAAATCTCAAACTGGGCAATGAAATAAAGGGCAGCATTAGCGTGGGGGGAAAGTGCAAGATAAAGAGAAGATGACAACAAAACAATGACAAAATAATAACAGAAGTGAAGGAGCAACGTGCTGCTGGAATTTACAACAGTGGAGTGGAGAATTAAGGCATCATGCTGCAGAAGTGTAGGCATGGTAGTGTCAGGGAGCAGCAAGGACAGATGCTGCTCAGGGAAGGCTGACTGGGAGCAAAGGGTCACAACAAGGCAGAAGCAGTGTCCTCGCCACCAAAGGATGCAGTCCCATAGCACCTGAGCAAAGACAGCATGTCTGGAGACAGCAACCTGAATCAGACACAGCCCAATACTAGCCAGGCAAGTCCATAGTGGTAAGGTAGGTCTGAGATCAAGCTGGGAAGTCAAATCAGCAAGTCAAAATTATGAAATAAGCAAGATACTTGGACAGGCATAGAACACACAGACCATAGCTCACAGAAAGAATAAGGGTGACAGTCCAAGCTTAATTGCACCTCCCAAGGGAGGTGTGGATGCCCTAGACGAGACTTATCACAGCTCTCTCACATGGTTGTCTCCACCACAGTCTGATCCCAGGTTACACAGCTCTGTCATATTGAACTGACCTTGAGCACAGATCAAACCCCTGCGAATCCCAGAATAGCACGGTTTGGAAGGGACCTTTGGAGAACATCTAGTCCACCCCCCTTCCAAAGCAAGTTCACCTAGAGCAGGTTGGACAGGAATGCATCCAGGCGGGTTTTGAATATCTCCAGAGAAGGAGACTCCACAACCTCTCTGGGCAGCCTGTTCCAGTGCTCTGTCACCCTCAAAGTAAAGTTTTTCCTCATGTTGAGATGGAATTTCCTGTGTTCCAGCTTGTGCCCGTTGCCCCTTGTCCTGTTGCCAGGCACCACTGAAATAAGTTTGGCCCCATGCTCCTGACACCCACCCTTTAGACATTTATGAGCATAGATAAGATCCCCTCTTAGTCTTCTCTTCTCCAGGCTAAACAGACCCAAGTCGCTCAGCCTTTCCTCCTAAGAGAGGTACTCCAGTCCCTTGATCATCTTCATAGCCCTCCGCTGGACTCTCTCCAGTAGTTCCCTGTCTTTCTTGAACTGGGGGGGCCCAGAACTGGACACAGTACTCCAGATGTGGCCTCACCAGGGCAGAGTAGAGCAGGAGGATGACCTTCCTTGACCTGCTGGCCATGCCTTGTTTAATGGGCCCCAGGAGACTATTGGCCTTCTTGGCCACAAAGGCACATTGCTGGCTCATGGTCATCCTGTTGTACACCAGGACTCCCAGGTTCCTCTCTGCAGAGCTGCTTTCCTGCAGGTCAACCCCTAACCTGTACCGGTGCATGGGGTTATTCCTCCCTAGGTGCAGGACCCTACACTTGCCCTTGTTGAATTTCATTAAGTTCCTCTCTGCCCAACTCTCCAGCCTGTCCAGGTCTCACTGTATGGCAGCACAGCCTTCAGGTGCATCAGCCACTCCTCCCAGTTTTGCGTCATCAGCAAACTTGCTGAGGGTACATTCTGTCCTCTCATCCAGGTTGCTGATGAATACCTCGAGCAAGACTGGACCCAGTACTGACCCCTGGGGAACACCACTCGTTACAGGCCTCCAAATAGATTCTGCACCACCGATCACAGCCCTCTGAGCTCTGCCATTCAGCTGGTTCTCAATCCACCCCACTGTCCATTCACCCAACAGACATTTCCTAAGCTTTCCTATGAGGCTATTATGTGAGACTGCATCAAAAGCCTTGCTGAAATCAAGGTAGACAACATTGCCTGGTCTCGCCTCATCTACCCAGCCAGTCATGCCATCATAGAAGTCTATCAGATTGGTCAAACATGATTTCCCCTTAGTGAATCCATGTTGATCACTGCCTATAACCTTCTTTTCCTCTACATGCTTAGAGATGGAATCCAGGATGAGCTGTTCCATCACCTTTCCAGGGATGGAGGTGAGGCTGACTGGCCTGTAGTTTCCCAGGTCCTCCTTCCTGCCCTTTTTGAAGACTGGTGTGACATTAGCTTTCCTCCAGTCCTCAGACACCTCTCCTGTTCTCCAAGACCTTTCAAAGATGATGGAGAACAGCTTCGCAACAACATCTGCCAGCTCCCTCAGCACTCGTGGATGAATCCCGTCAGGAAGGGAGGAAACAGGTGGCAAAGACTGATGCTGCACTTAGACCCCCGGCAGCCAAAGTTTCATGGTTTTGAAGACAAATAATGGAAGGTGAGGGGAGGATAGTTTGTGACAAGGAATCAAGGCATAGAAAGGTAATTGTAGGGTTAGTGTTATTTCAAAGGTGGAAGACTTGAGCTGATAAAGTAGTGGTTAAAGCTGAACTCCTTAAACTGTAAAGGCATGAAAAAAGGCAAGCTAATATATTTTATTTTTAGATCCTTCAGATCCTGTCTTGTCTGCTTACATAACTGATGTGAGACGAATTTTAGACAGCTGTCAGTCCTGTTTTACAGGTTGAGAAAAAATTAAGAAAGGCAGACTTACATATAAGTCAGGGTTTACCTATATGCTAAACGAAAAAGTGGTGTAGCTGTGTGATATTATGTAAATACTCCAGTTAAGCACAAGAAAGATAATACTGGTAATCTTACACAGATTAGAAGGAAAGGGTAACATGGAAGGAGTTCAGGAACAGAGTGGCTGTATCGCACATCACTTTTTCAGTTATAAACTGAAGTTACAAACGAGTAGAGATTTCAAGAAGTTTGTATACTTGAATGTCTACATAACCTATTCACATTCAGATCAAATGTTCAGGCTTTCTGCAAAGAGAATGAATTACACCAAAGGGGTCTGCTTAATCTGAAGATGTAAATTATGTCTGTAAATGGTTCCATAGCTCAGAAACTCATGACTGTGCTCAAATCAGTAGCGTACGTTATAAATATACATTACTAATTCTTCCTTTATTTGTATGGGTAATGAACTAACAACATTATTTAAAACTGAGTTCCTTTCTTCCTCTTTCCTTCTTATCCTCTTTCTTTTTTGATTATGTTTATTGCAATTTCCCTGTTTCCTTAGTTTTCTAATTCTCTAAGACAGCAAAGGATGTCTTTAGCACTTTAATGTTTTTCTTTTCCCCTGCAACAGAAAGAAAGTCTTATGATGAGTAACGATTGGAGTTTAACAAAATTCAGATAGTCATTTAAAGAATTAATTTCTACTTCATTTTCCCTTACCTTTTAATAATCAATCACAAACTACTACTCACTAATTGCTTTTTAAATGTACATGGGTATTGATTTTAAAATTAAAGGGGGGCCTAAGTCTCCTACTGAGATTATTCACAGTTTAAGGAACAATTCAACAGGAATAAGTGCATTAGTACCAGAGCCTAAAGAATTAGAACTTTCTCTTCAATTACTTGACCAAAAATTATCCATGTGTGACTTTCTTATTTTATTTTGTCAACAAAGAATCTAGTACTTAGAGAGAAAACTGGCAGGAGTTATCAGATGAGATTAGAATGTGCTTATTTACTGCTCATTTTACATTATTATTGAATAGACAACACTTTTTGACTAGCCACTGAATCTAATTCATCCCACTAATGCTGCCTTTTAAGCTGTGCATGTAGCACATGCATAACAACAAAAAGCTTTAGGTCATTGTGGGATAGACAGGGATGTGAGTTGCTTCTTATCATGCTATGAGGAAGTCTCACATTGGTTGCTCCTAAAAGGGTACCTACATCTCGGGTCTAACAGAGACCAGAACCCAGTGGTCTGGCCAAAATTCTAGTTACTTGAGTTATGAATTCAGTAATAAAGAAAGGTGGTATAACACAAATTTCACCAAAGTGCACTTTGGCAAATGTAATCTTAATACTTTGTATTGGGTTTTTCCTCTTCAAAACATGGTGCAAATATTAATTATTTCAGATCATTAGCAGAAAACCAAACATTTCCAGCCATTCTCTTCGGCTTATTCCAGGGCAGAAATTTGGCCATGGTTACAGAAAGATGTGTTTCAGCCTCCGCGTTACCCATTCTGAAAAAAAATTTGAGCTACTAAGCTTTGTGGAAAAAAAACCTCAGTAGTTCTTTACACATTGTGTCAAATCCATTTCACCCCCAACCTTGGCCATTAAGATCCAGTTTATATTATTCCACCAGAATGGAGTTTAATAAAATTCAGATAGTCATTTAAAGAATTACTTTATACTTTATTTTCCCTTGCCTTTTAATTATCAATCAGTCTGCATTCTGTAAAGGAGAACAGACATATTAAATTTCAGAAGCTACACTAAAAACTTCAGATACACTAAAACAAATGCAAAATGGACAAAAGATGTGGCTGAATAGTCACATTCTGATATGAAAATGAATACTTAGCTTTAACTAAATGCATTAACCTCAGCAGTCATAAATGATCAAAACCTGCTTGGTAGCTAATATGATATAGGAACACAAATGAACTGTATTAAGATAAATATATGTGTGTATATTCCTTTGAACTAAAGAAGTTTGCTATTTCAACATGTTCTGCAGCTTCTTTTTCACTAGATCTTTTCAGCTTAAAAACAAAGAATATTATGTATAATTTCTTTAATATTATAGAGCTAAAGAAGCATTACTAAAAACTTTAATAAATGCATTCGAGAAAAGAAATAAATGTAGATTACTAATGTATATTTGAGGGAAAATAATTTAATTCCAATAATAACTTGAATTTAAGATTTGAAGAGTATTTTTTTTCAGAGCTTTATCATCCATTTAAAATTGCCTTTAATCTTTTCTGTTTACTAGTGAATCAGAAAATACATCCTGAATTAAAATGATGTGATCTAAAAGCCATCTGCAAAAGTGTCAGCTTTATTAGTGTTCTGATCTTTTCTCAGTTTAAAGAAATGCTCACACTGAAAATTCACAGCATTATTTACTGTTTGTGACAAAGGAACAAGTATGGCATAGTGTCCATGTAAGCGTGGAATAATTTCTGAAGGAGTCATAGGGAAAAAATCCTCTGATTATTAGATTTGAACACAGAAATTACAACTAACTCAGACTCTTTTCCCTTCTCCATCTCTTCTAGCCAAACGTAAATCAACCTTGTGCTTTTCAGCCTTCTGGGGAAATTTGTTTAATGCAACAGGGTATCACACAAGAAAACAGGATTCCTTCAGGTTAGTTTGTTGCCTGCTGCTGGAATCTTCAGAGGATACAGTGTTCTTATTGATGAGAAAGTATCTTAAACCCATCTGGCAAATAAACTGAGCTAGACTGCTCTCTTCCAGCAATTCAATGTCCTACAGCATAAAATCATTGTGAGGTGAAGGCACAAGGTAGTGCTTCATTAGT
This sequence comes from Pluvialis apricaria, assembly GCA_017639485.1. Classification (NCBI taxonomy): domain Eukaryota; kingdom Metazoa; phylum Chordata; class Aves; order Charadriiformes; family Charadriidae; genus Pluvialis; species Pluvialis apricaria. Next base: position 105,972,835 of record CM030009.1, read on the forward strand.
TTTGTCAACAGAAAAGTCAAATTCAAGGAAAGGCACATTGCTAGGCTACTTAAGGGGTCCAGTTTAGTTGCCCGTACTTTGACAGCTAATACCATTTGAATGCTTTGTGATAGCCAAACACCATACATGTGGTCTGGCAGATATTACACACACCATGTACTTTTCTGGAGCTGTAACTGGAGGCCAGTTAGGATAATCTAAGGGCACTTAACGTGAGGTATGTGTAAAATACTGAACTGAGTCCTAGAGTTTCTGTCAATACTATAAGCAGAAGAGAATGGTAGAGGCGTTGACTGTTGGAGGAGAGGCAAGAAATTGCTCCAAATTAACACGTGCAATGTTCCCATGGGTGAGATGGGCAAAAGCAATGGATTTACACTGTAAAAACAAGATTAAGGTTAAACATTAGGAGAACCTTTCTGAAGGGAAAGTGAGTTATGAAAGAGAAAATTCTTCTAATTAGGCTGTGGTATCTCACTGGGGATTTGTAGGATCAGGTTAGACAGAGTCCTAATGGTAACAGTTCAACCTAACTTTGGGAAAGAGGATGGGTTAGATTACCTCTTTGGACTTCCACTCCAAAATTCTCATTGTTTCCTGGTGCCATTGGAAATGAGACGAGAAATAACGGCATACCTTTGCAAATCATTCTGTGATACTATTTAATACTTGTGTTTGTCTAAACCATCAAAAGAAAGATTTTTCTAGTGGCAAAATATGTAATTATCGCTGCAAGAAATTAATAATAGAGATAAGCAAAAACGTAACAACAAAATGGTATGTGATCTGTGCAAGGCTTGTGACATTAAAGATCAATACACAACAGTTTGATTCTTGTGATTAAATGTCACTAGAAATAATAATGTGATAGCATTTCTTTTTAAGCTGAGTTATATAGGGCATAATATAAACTCCTGGTTCTTGTCCCAATTATAAATTTTTAAATGCAAGAAATTTACAGTCTCAGTTTCAGCCTGGTAAAAATTAAAATGCTGTTTGTCTTACTACTATCTTTTATCTGGTTGTGTCAGTGACATAAAGTCCTATTCAATTCTTACTTCTCAGACTGAAAACTCTCTCAGGAATCCTGCAGAAAGAAACTGATTCTGAAGTGAGAAGACTCATACATTTATGTCATAAGCCTCCTGCAATTTAGCAATATATCACTAGACTTCTTCATGGAAAACTTCAGACTTCCTCTTTCAACAAATGAGGCTGCAGTGGCTGTAAGATTACTCCATATGCTTTAGACATATAGGCATAAGCACAAATCAGAAATACACAGTTTCAGTACATGGATTAAGCAACAGATTCTAAAGCTCCTCTCTGTGAATTTATATCTATTCAAATTACTAAAAATATTTGGAATTTGCATTAATGTGCAAGAGGTCAAATATTGGGTCTTTTGTGCCCAATACATCTTATTTTAGCAAAATATCATTTTCATCATTCCTGTGTATGAACATGCATACTGTATGTTACATATGAACTGTGTATAGTGCAGTACAGCTGATCTTAAACATACTGATACAGGTTTTGGCTTAGAAATATGCGGCTGGAAATTTCATGAATCAAAGCACAAAAAATAAATGGAAGATTTTGATGTATGTGTGGGTACTTTGTTTACTGTATTATGTCTAATACAATTTTCACTATTTCATTAGAGAACAACACACCACTTTTTATCTGAAAGTACAAATTAATTCATCAGAACCACACCTGAGATAAGATCTCTTTCCTTCCCATTAGTAGAGAAAAGAATCAAAGCTTGTCAACCCCATGGACACCAGAATAACTAGAATTTCAATCCAACCTAAGACTGTTTTTACTAAATTCTGGATCATGCTCCTTGAGCTGAAAAATAATTTTGAAGTTCTGCAAAGTATTAGACACAGACAGTCAGCAGGCATTTATTTCCCCATGCTTGGGCACTATCACACTCTTCATGATAAAGGAGAAGAGGCCTAAATGGCTCTTTAGGCCATCGTTGCCTAAAGCCAGCTACACTGGTCACAGAAATTGTTGTCCAGCAAGGAGGGTTAGCATCTGTGCAGGTTCTGTAGGCTTGGAGGCTGTGTATGAATACTTTGATCAGTAATGGCTTTCAGGTAGGAAGGAAGGAAGCGAGGAAGGAAAAATGGGAGAAAAGAAGGTAATGGATTGTACAAGCATATGTGCGTGTCATACTTTAAACCAGTATCTGCATATGGTCTCAAAGCTTAGTTTGTGCTAATCTACAGGATAAAGTCTGGGTTAGGTTTGCTGTTGAGATGGCACCCTGTTGAGGCTGTAACACACTGCGTAAATGCTGTAGAATTACTTATGAAAAGATAGGAGGTTTAGCTTGTATTTTAAACACCTTTAAAATGAAATGTCTGTGATTTATTGAAGGGCTATGGGGGCAGTAACACCTCCTTTTTTAAGTAGCTTGGATTCCATATCACATCATGCACTCACACAGCCAGACAGTCTCCCTTTGTAAATAGGAGCTGTTTGGGCCCCTGATGTCATTCTGTAAATAAATTTTTGTTGGCAGTGAAGACAAACTCATCTGAAAACTCTGTGTAGCATAGATGTATTTCATCCAGTTGTCATGTTTCTGCTTCAAAAAGTATTTCTTCATCCTGTGGTATAAGATTCCTTGATAGCTTCTGAACAGCTGTCAAGTAAAATTTTATTACTAGATATCTCCTTCGCCTGCCAAATCAACTGTTGATTCCCACCTAGTGGGAGCAGCATATGAAATATCTCATACTCCTAGCTATGTAGAATCAACAAAGCCATCCACCCAGCTGGTCTACTGGTACCCAAAGTCAGTGATAAGCAATTTGAACTCAGACCTCAGCTTGTATTAATGGTAGAACATATCAAATCACAAGGCAGAATCAAATTAGGTAATAAAAGAACAAACCATGCTGTCACAGTAAACATATATAGGTAAAGAAAAATTCAGCAATAAGCAGTGGGATTCTGCCTAACAGATGATCAGAAACATTTGAAATTTAAATGTGTGTTCAGAGGAATAATAATAATATAAATAAATAAATAAATAGAATAAATAGGAGTGCATAAGAGTTGCTGTTATGTACCAGGCCAAGATGTTTGCTATAACAGGGTATCAGTTACAGGCAGGAGTAGTAGACAAGCAAATCATAGTATCAGCAAGGTGGCAGACTCAAAAGAGCTGAAGGCAATAGTTGCCCAATAGTCAAATTAACAAGAGTCCTAAAGGGGAAATCCAAACTACGACTCTAAAATATCAATCCTTCCTGGAAGAAGAAACTAAGCCTTCACAGGGAAGGTTTAACTGAATGCTTGAACAAGCTAAGCAAGTAAAATTCTTGGACCCTAAAGTGATGAGAGGACCTAGGAAGACAAGGAAAAATGAACCGGACAGCTCTGAACCTCCTGTACTCTGTAGGTTGTTCTTCATAGAAAAAAACATACTAACACAAGTTTTGAGGAAGATAATTTTTATCCTCTTCGTTGAGAAACAATTTATTAAAGTTACATGTCAGAAGCAATCAAAGCAAAGAGCAGAAAAACAGTACTTTACATGGAGTTCATAGATCTGTGTGGATTTCCTCCACAAAATCATGACTTGTATGTATGCACTTTTATTAGGAATATGCAAATATCAAAGATATAGATGAAATAGTTGTTACTCTTTAATCTCCAAGCTGTAAACTTGGAGTGTAAACACTTAATACTTTTGTGCAACGTGTTCAGAACAGAAAATAGTCATGCCTAAACTCTTATAGACAGGTAAATATGAATATATATATTTAAGTACTTATGTGTATGCACTTGTTCTCGCTGAAAAAAATCTGAGTACTGTTCTGATAAGTATAAACAGACTGTAAAAATGTAAAGACGCTATATAAATATAGCTTAATTGCCAGTCTCACTCCATAGTATGCAACTTTCTGGATATATTTAAAAGAGACAAGATACAGGAAAATAGTTTAATTAGGTTTTATTAACAGCTTTATTAACTCAGCAAATGTTGTCTAGCAGCAGCTCCCAATTAGTTCTTTAAAAATTACATTGGTTCAGGCCTATGTCCATCATGATATAACCTGTATGGGCACATACTTATCTTATATGAAACCTCCATGTAACATGTCTGCATTTCATCTAAATGTCATGTTTCTTCTTCAAAAATTGTCTTCCTTGGGGTGTAAAATTTCTTGATAGCTTCTGAACAGCTGTCATGTAAAGTTTTACTGGAAACTTGCTTTTTCTGCCAAATCAGGTTTTCATTTTTGCCCCACAAGGCTCAATGGCTCCTGTCACTCCTTTGTCCTGCCATAACTGGTCCCAGCCTCTACTGGAAAGTCACAGTTCTCTAACCATACATGAGGGAGGAAGCAAAAGAGGGAACCCCATTCCCTGTATTTGAGTTTCAGGATTTTCCCCTATCTTTTATGTGAGGAAGCTCTTCCAATGTTAATTTATTTTAAATCAGCACCTTGTGAAATGAGTATTTCTGTTAGAAGGCTGCCAGCTGATGATAACAGCAGGAAAGCTTTCAGCCTCCTCTGTCTTTTTCTTGTTAACACTGGTCAAAAATACAGTTATGACTTAGTAGGAGAGATACAACATGAATAATTGAAGTAAATTATGCAACTAATATTTTTGTTGATGAACACACAAACGTGGATCCAACCAACTATGAACAGAATATTGTGCCACAAATGCCTTGTATACATTAAATCTAAACACTATATTGGAAAATGATAGTGTAAAGTTTTGTTGATATCCCACACCCTAGAAATTTAAGCCTGGATTACAGATCCTTTGCCTCTGTAACCTGTTTTTTAACAACTCTGACAATTGCCAAGAACCACCTCCTCTTGGCAACCTACATCTCTCCTGAGCTGTAGAAAGAGAGGAACACAAATTTGTCCTGTAGTTTATGCATTGGACTGCCCTTTGCTGACCTATTACTGTGAGTTTAATTTATCATAACTGATAAAGACTGGGAGTTAGCCATAAGGAATTATGCTTGCTCATGCCTAAAGCCAAGCCAAGACTTCCCACTGTGCATTTAATTAATATTTTAATGGATGCTTTAATGCAGTGGAAATTCATCAAAGGACCTACGCTTGATGTAAATAAAGGCATAGCATACCATAGCCACCATGGCAGAGAGTCTCCCTTCCACTTGTGCAGTAATTTCAAGCAATTTAGTATGATTTGATAATTAAAAATAGACCATGACTATAAAAAATAATTCAAGGTGGAGAGATGAAAACTGAATAGGCAGGAAATATTCCCACCACATACCATAAAACCCCTTTGTCTTTTCCAGTCATTAATTACTTCCTCTCGCTAATCACCAACAATAAGTCAAACAAGGACAATCATACCTCTAGTATAAATCAGTCAGTTCAAACACTGCCTTGATTTAGACTTCACAAACTAGCTCAGGGGATTTCATTTGATTAATAGCTCTTACATCATTAGTTAATTTAAAATGTATATATTTTGTAGCTTTTGATGTAAATCCTAAATTTAACAACCCACTCCCTTACTTGTCCACCCTCAAGAGTTCAAACACAGTTTAAGCTGCTAGAATTAATGGAGAAAAGTAATACTGCCAAAGAAGAAATACTGTCATATAGGCAAAACTTGGCTGTGCTCATTCTGTCATTCTCTTTTCTCCCTTTCATAACCATAAAACAGCATAAGACATTACAGTGCAAAAGATTGTTAACAGAACATAGATTTTTACATATAAACTGCCTAGTGTCAGGGAACTCAGAAATTAAATTTCTTTTCTGATCTGCTTCATTTCCTGCCTTTTCCTTCATCTTTTCCTTCCAAATATATTTTTCCCCTTAGTACATTTAATGATATCATAACAGAATTTATTTAATATTGCTTACATGTTAGAACTCACTTATCACATGTTTCTTAAATTTTTTAATAAGGCAGTGATGTCAGTCCCATTTATCCCTTAGATTCCTACCCAGCAAACATAGAAGCAATCATTTTTATTGGTATTATTATTACTAATTTCTGCAAATGTTATTATACATAAAATGTTTTGAAAGACAGTAAGAGATGATGTAATGTTCAAAAAAGTATGTGGAAAATCAACATACATTTAATGGATGTTTTACAAGCATTAGTAGAAAAGTAAGTAAGAGGTTAGAAAGTAATATTTTCCTTCAAAGTTTCATGTGCCCTTTGATGTAACACGGCTCCTTCACCTTGCCATAAAATTTAAAGATAACTGTGCAGTAATAATGAAGATATGGAAGGAATAGCTACATGTTGTCTTACAGAACTGAGGCCATCACAAAATACATGAGAAAATAGAATTATTGTAGCAGATATAGTGAATTACAGAACCTAGATACTACACTGTGGTATAGACGTCTAAATTATCCCTATTTTCAATGTTTTGCACTTTTTGATTACCTGCAATCCGATTCAAACTCACTTTTTTTTTTTCAATCAAATGCAAAAGGTGAAATGGAAAATTTATTTGGAAAGAAAAGACCAAAGTGGAAAGCAAAATAATGGGTTAAATATTCCCTGTAGGTTTTTTGGTTTTGCAATGCTGCAGAATTTACCAAATGTTTCTAGCGCATCCACTCACCAGGTCTTTTCTGTGAAATGCCTCTGTTGTTTTTACCACAAAAGTATGCTACTGCCAAGTACAAAATATGCTTTAGTGAAATACAAGTTAGTGGTACTGCAACTGTAACTGAATGAAATATATTTCACTACCATACACATGCATAGGCAGTCAGACAAGCTGATTGAATGATTCTTCCAATCTTAATAAATCTATTAACTTTCTTTTCCTACTTTGTTTATTCTTTTACAATCTGTCTAGCTTTGAATGGTTTTCTAAATAACAGAATCATAGAATATGTTCAGTTTGGAAGGAAGTTCTGGAGGCCATCTGGTCCAACTCCTTACTCAAAGCAGGGCTGTATTGGCTTGCTCAGGGACATGCCTAATCAAGTTTTGAAATTCTTCAGGAATGGAGATGGCACAACATCTCTTGACACGCTGTTCCAGTGCTTGACCTCACACATTACATAGGAATTTCCTTTGATGCAATTGTGACGGTTATATTTTGCTCCACATCACTGAGAGGAGTCTGGCTCCACCTTCTCCCCTATTACCAATTATATAGTCGAAGACTGTAATTAGATTTCTCTCTAGCCTTCTGCAGGCTGATCAAGTCCATTTCCCTCAGCCTATCCTCATGAATCAGGTGCTCCAGGACCCTGACCATCCTGGCAGCTCTCCACTGGACTCACTCCAGTTTATTTGTCTCTCTTGTACTGAAAGTCTTCAAACTAGACAAAGTATTCTACATCCAGCCTAATGAGTGGAGCGCAGGGAAATAAGCACTTCCCTTGGCTATGCTTTTGCTAATGCAGCCAGCATGTCGTTAGCCTTCAAGGCAAGGGTTCATTAAGACTGATGTTCAGCTTATTCTCCATCAGGACACTTTCTACAGAGCTGCTGCCTAGTCAGTCTCTTTCCAGCCTATGCTGTTGCATGGGGTCCATGGTGTAAGACTTCATATTTGTCTGTGTTGAACTGCACTAAGTTTTTGTTGCTCCATTTCTCCAGACTTCTGAGGTACTTGTGGATGTCAGCCCTCTTCCAGTGTACCAGCCATTCACACCAATTTGGTCTTACCTTCAAGTGTGGGAAGGGTGTATTCCATCCCAATGTCCACAGCATTGGTGAAGACAATAAATAAATACAATTTTCAGTTTTGGTTTTTATTTTGTTGGTTTTGGCACAGAGCATATAGCTGAAACAAAAACAGTATAAAATAATAGTGAATTCTTAAAGCAGATTATTCAGACTATATCAAACACTGGCACAATTTCTAAACCTATGTGCTCTTGTACGGTGTTAAAGAAGTTTCTAAACTTTCCTAATGATTTACAATAATCTGCTCATTGCCTGTTGTTATAAGATTAGGCAATGAAGAACCCAGAACAATATAACAGCATAAAAAATGTCAGGTTCAAGTTTATTCTTTAAGAGAAAGGGGGGACTAATTACCAAAACTCTTAGAAAGGTAAAACAATTGCACAGAATATTAAATTCTTATATCTGGATTATTTCTAAATATTTAAATATTTTGTGTACAATGGTTTTTGGCTGAACAATACCACAGTTTTAATTTGATGAGAGCTATGTTTTGTGTAATGGTGGTGGTTAATCTCACATACGAAGAGAAATACAGGAATGAATATAAATTTTTTTTCTGTTATTACCTAATGCCAGAAGACACTATTTTTGGTGTAATAGTGTGATTTCATTTTGGTTATATTTCCAGTTCCTTTCATGTCTCTTTAAGAACCCTTAGACTTCCTATTTTTTAGCAGCACAGCAAAGGGTGCAGTTTATAATTGCAAGTAATCAAAAGGAAAATCTTAATGAATTTACATGCCTGTAACACGTGTTTTCCTTTGTGACACTAATGAAAACTGCCACCAATCTGCTAGCATCTTGAAGAAAATGCCAGCATCTGAACTAGTCCTTAGCAGTTCTGGACAACAGGAGAATAAATTTTAGCAAACGCTACACTGTTCAGTTGACAAATAGAAAACTGTACCAAAAAGACTAAAAACATCACATTTAAGCCGTAGACCCTTTGTCAAGCTGTGCGTTAACATAGCATGAGGGGAATTGTGAAGACATACCAAAAAAGCTGTCAGTAGAAGCTAAAAGAACTTTAGGCTTCAATGCTCCCTTCTCACAAAGATATATGTAAAAGGTTACTGTCAGCTCTTGCTTCAAATTAAATAAGGAATTCCACTGTTCCACTTAGAGCACTGAATATCTGCAAGCATGAGTGCATCTTATAAGTGTAGTCAGAAGCAATGGGAATTTAAGGAGATCCTTCAAGAGCTGTTCTCATACAAGCAGCCAAACAATAACTGACGGTCTGCCAATATCTGTATTTAAACTTCTTTCATTAAGTATAAGCTGCCTCTTCAACAACTGCATTTATAATACCCTTCATGTAGTTTTAATGAAGTGTTTTGGAGACCTGATCATACAGTATTTATAAATAATGTTTGGTTCTTTCCCTCTCTTTTCCATCATCATTGTGGGGAAAACCATAACTTACCTGTTTCTGTAGAGGACCAATTAATTGAACAATATTTCAGTTGGGTATTTTTTTTACCACTGATACCTATTCACAGTATAGCTTGTATATCATTCTTCACACTGATTCAAACACACCTAAGACATTTGCACATGCAATCCTCCGCAGAAATAATGTGTTATGAACAAAGTGTAAGACTTTAATCTGTTAAAGTACAAGTGTATACTGACTTTATTTGATTCCCCTTTAAGCATATGCATAAATCTTAGTAGGATGGGAATTAAACTTGTATTACAGAACATTATTGCTTGCTATACCAGAATTTTAGTATAAACATTATTTCCTCTGCCCTCCCACACTCCCTATAGTAACAGAAATGGGACCTAGCCTATGGTGTTGGCAACACCATTACCATTTCTGTTTTCTGAATCTTAAAAAGAAAACAACTTCATTGCATGTTGAATTATATGCCTTTTATATTTCCTTTTCAAGAGCTTAATTTTTAGCCATCCTTTCTCAAGCAAAACCACCTTTGAAGCTAATGGGTGTTTTGTAGGGAGTAATACTGTGGGATCAAATTCCGAATGTTCTGCCCTAAAGTTTCATGCCACAATATCAACCATATTGAATAATCTTTTTGCTAGTGGCAATGTATTCCATTTTCATGTACTCAGTTGCGTCTTATGGATATGTGTCTGAGCTCCAGAATAAGAAAAAACATTTATAATATGCAAGCTTGCAATGGTTCGCAATAATTATTTGATTATATAGTTTTGAAACTGTTAATTTACCTTTTTTAAAGGCCTTGTTGCAACAAAGATGCTACCGATCCTCTGAAGTTCCAGGCACTACTTATAAAGACTTAATTGGGAATTATTTCAGCTGGATAAGACATTTCTATCATACTACATTAGGATAATGCTATCTTACACTACACTTACATTACTGTTTTAAAGATGTAGAACCAGTCATATAAAGCCACAGTAGTGATTAAAGTACAACCTACACTATATTTTAACAGTCTGACCCTAATAATACTATTTAAACTTTTACACACACACTTTCTCCTTCTTCCATTTCACTTGGTTGCTTATTGATCTGAGAGGACACAGATACATAAAATACTGCCTATAGAGTTGTCTTGACACCTAAGTTTGTTCAATCATGGATATCCAGAATTGCCATGAGTTTAATTGATGCCTAGGACAACTTAATGTTCAGTCTCCCTCACCTGCACCTCCTGGAGTATGATGCAGCTGTAATGCTAGCAAGCCTGCCTAGCTGCACTGTTCTGGGCAGAATGCAGAACAATCACATTTATGACTGAAAATCATCCAGCCCAATCATACCTACTTTTGATCTAGTAATGGAGTGGTTACAACACAGGGACTAGACAATCTGCTTTCTGGGTTGTCTCCATCCCCAACTTTACGCATTTTATCCAGCTGCTGCTTTAATGCAAAATTTATAAGAAAACCATGAAGTAGAAACCAGAAGTGAAGACTCTTTCCTCCCGCAGGATTGCTCCACAGTTCAACCATGTCAACTGCTTGCTTGTTTTTTCTCTGTCTGGTTCTGTTTCTTTAATATAACAAACTGAGCCAGCTGATAGGTGTGCTATTACTGCCTGCTGAGTACACCCAGTCAGGTGTTTTAAAGTTGAGAATCCCCATTAACATGTTTCAAGGCTGTAGATATGTACATACTCTGCAAAAGCAATAAAATTTTCCTTAGCCATCTTTGCTGAATATCTTATGCCTGAAGAGATGGCATACATAGAGGGCTCTATGTACTCTGTGCCCTTCTGAAGCACCCAGAGTTCCCCATTCTCTGTGTATTATACTTAGCCCTTAAATCAGCATTTCAAATTCTATTAAAAAAAAAACAAAAACAAACAGGAAAGGTATTTTAATTTGTTTTGTTTTGTTTTGTTTTGGGGGTTTCTGAAGAGGTGGGAGGACTGTATTTGAGAAACTCCTGAGTCACTGCGCAGAGAATCAGAGACCTTCATGTAACTGGGTGCTGTAGCACAAAGAATCAATTCTGCCTGAAGAAGAGTTTTTCAAATTATAATGAAAGGCATAGGGTAAGAAATTTATGTGTTGAAAGCAGTATCTTTTCTGGGAGGCAAAGCAGAATAGAAGATAATGCATTAGACAGCAGCGCCCGTAGGCTGTCAAGCTTTAAGTATTGTATATTTGGAATGTGCACCTGGAGTGCAGACTTAAATAGACAAAATAGATATAATTACTCCCATATCCATAAAGCAAGACGGTAGGATGGTATAGTCATTTACATTAGATGCTCTCAACAAGATTCAGCTTTACGTCTGACCCTTGTTCCTGGCCTATAGAAAACATTCACCAGTGACTATCCATATGATGGCCTGGTTGCCTGATACCTGATTATTATGTCTTCTCGCTCCTGTTCCTCAACTGTAACTAAAAAGATTTTGCTCCAGCTCTCCATTTCATTTCCTACTCAAGCTAAAATGAAACAAAGGAGATTTTGAATCTCAGTCACCTTTGATCTAACTGGAGAAGCCTAGATTTCAGCATTATTAGGGATTTTTTCCCCAGCCTTATTTCCAGTGCCAGCTAAAGAATACAATAGTAATTTAACATTGGGTTACATTTAAAGCATTGTGCAGACTGTCTGCCTTATAGAGGAAGCTATTTCCATTCTTTGGTAGACTTTGATGAGAAGACATTGAACCAATTCCAATCAATGCATCTGGGCTAATTTGCTGGTACTGTTTATCTTCTGAAAAACTGGGACTTCAAGGCCAGTAGTTGATATCTCCCATTGGCTCTAAAAGACTACTTGCTGTCTGGTCTGATGGACGCAGTTGTATTTTTTTTCAAAATACCACCAGCTCTGACTGAGAAAGGCTGCTTGTTACTTAATGAGGGAAAGGCATGATAACTCTTGCTTGTTATGTTAATGGTTCTGCTGAAGTAAAATTTCAAAAAATAAAATGTAAAAACTTAGCATGAACACGACTTTAAAAAGCAGCTATCTAATCTGTTGCTTTTTCTTTTTTTTTTTTTAACCCAGAAAAGTGTACGCGCAATGACTCTTTCCCCTTTGAGTTATAGCTGATACATCCTGATCACATGGCAAGACATTACATATGCTGTTTCTGCAATATAACTTCAGATATCATTTCTGAGAAGAAAAGTTCAGAGTAAAAGCTGTTGTTGGTTTTCCAGCTGCAGATAGTGTTTGTCAAGTTTGATATTTAATACCACCTGTTCATGCTGCTCTGTTAAAGTCTTTGCAAAATCATTAGAATTAAAGCATTAGGGTAAGTAAATAATGCACTCTATTTGTATCAGCTCTGCCTTTTTGAATTATTATTCAAATTACAAGATGTTTATTGCCAATATAATGATTTTTTGTTTGTTTGTTTGTTTGTTTGCATCTGGGCAGCTGTCCAATGAAGATCTGAGTTGTGTAAGAAAGAGTAAATTACATAACGATTATAATTTGGCCAGATATCTTTTCATCCCTAAATCTTTCTAAGGAAAATAAAAAATCCTCTAAAATCCACTGTAAGGAGAGATATATAACAGCTGGGTTTTGTTATAATAGCGAAGTGTTCTAGGAGCTAAGCAGATGTTACTCTACCGAATAAAGCACAGAGAAAGATGATAGCTACTTTCAAAACAGTAATATCGTATGGAAATGTGGCTATTTGCCTGTTACTGTAAAGTTGTAACAGTAAAGTCAGTACAAGGTGAATAACTCTAAAATTCTGCACTAATTTTTGAAAGGAAATATATTCTAAACACATCTTTCTCACTACGTTATCTGACTCATGAACATGGTAGACACAACAAATATATAGCTTATTAGTAGCAAAAAATAAATATACCAGAAGAAAAATAAGTAGTAAAAAAACCCCTTACTAGTACATGATGGACAAGCATCGAGGATGGAAGGGTCAATTTGATATTGATAAACATATAAGCATTCTCAGCTTACCTAACTGTCCAGACCTCAGAGATCTTAAAAAATATTTATAATTCACAATGTTTTCTATGAAGCATGATCTATCATACCAAGAGGACATGTACAGCACTTTTTAATCACCTAAGCGTGCAGCTCAGTCTCCATCTACTCAAATGTCATGAATTATACTGATACAGGGCACGATCAAGGGGCACTAACAAACAAAACCCAAAGCATGCAGGTTCTCCTGGTTACTATTGATACATACATGCTCCAAAGACCAAATAAAATCCTCTTCAACATTTTTCATTAAGCAGTCCAGAATTCAGGCATATCTGCACACACATACAATTAGACATGCTACTCATCTTCTTACATCCATATCTTATATCTTATTTCTGCTTATAGCTACCAAAAATACAGTCCAAGGAATGTGAGGCCAATGCGATGTACCAGCTGAAACGAGCCTGGTAGATGAGATTCCAGCAATGAAATGTGACACATGTATCACCAGGGCAATTTCACAGTGTGGAAATAAGGTGTATTTGCTCTGATGGTGATGAAAAGCAAAATAAAACAGTATATAGCCCATCTTCATATGATTGCTGCCATACAGAGCTAAAAATGTACACCGTGGCAGAGATAAGAGCTTTTCCTTATGTAATCTTTACAGTCTCATTGATGCAAAGACCTGTATGATGAAAACCTGTATTGCCAACATATTACCCAAAGTTCTCTATTCTGACAAATAGAGCTGGATTGGTACATGACTTGTAAATGACAGATGCCAATAATAATGAGCAGTGAAATGTTAATTCAGTTGTAGCTCATGGTGTCAGGCACTGTGTCCAACAGCAGCAACACTGGACTGATACTTAAGGGAGGATAAGCAGAGAGGAGAGAGTGGCAGCAAGGCTGGCAGGGCCTATGACCGTGATGGTACCATGAGTCAGCCACAGCCCAGTGATTGCTAGGCAAGTCCACAGAGGTGAGACAGGTCCAAGGTCAAGCCAGGAAGTCAAGTCAATGGGTCAGGATGCGGACCAGTGAGGTATATGGCCAAGCACAGACATGACTCCAACATAGCACAGGGACCAGAGGTGAGGGCCTGAGCTTAAGTGCAACTCTTGGGTGAAGGAGGGCTTGTGACAAAGCTTCTCACAGCTCTGTTCACAGCAGCTGAATTACACGTCGCATGGCCGCACTGTATCAGAACTGGCCTTGAGCACAGGCAGCCCAGCCCCTTTGAGGGTTTTGAAATACTGGACTCCTGCAGCAGTGCAAAAGTTGTTAATCTAGGAGTTTCATGGGATTTTAAAGTGTGATTGCTTCTTGCAGTAGCAGGTAGGTTTGTGCAAGGTCTCTTGGGTCTTACCTGATTTAGCAGGTTTTAGATCCAGACTCTACAATCTTCATTTCAATCCTTTTTGCACCATTTTGTTTGGAGCAACCTGTATGGTTTCATTCTCCTAAGCATATCTTGAATGGCTCGGAAATGAGTGTTTATGCGACTGCTACAATACTTGTTAAAAAAAAAAAAGTATATTCATTGCACTTTGTTTACATGATAAGAATTAGGCAAAATAAAGAGTCTACAACTGGAAAGGCAGACTTTAGGCTTGAAAACTCTAAAATGCCAGGAACAGTGAAAGCCACAGTTTTCTTAATTTTGACTGGTACCGATACATGAGAAAAATTATGAACCATTAGCTACATTATTCTAAAGTAATCTGAACTATGCAGCAATATCTATATAAAGTTGTGCTTATTAATTAGATGAAGAAAAGAAACAAAACTATACATATTTTCAGTTTTCCATGGAAGACTTTATGTGGAGCTCTATATGACATGCCAGCAATCAGAAGCAATAAAACTTTAAAGAAGGTAGTATCAATGAATATCACATTCTGCCGTCACATTGTCTCAAGAAGTAATAGCACGTGTCATCATTCAGACCTGGAACTTATTTCTTTGTTACTTTTTACTAGACTTCATTCAAGCTAGTGTGGAATTTTGTTTTTAGCTTTTGTTCTGAATCATGGCCTTTCACACACTACCACAGCTGCAAATTATTTCCTTATATATATCCATTACAGACAATATCCTGAATCTCCATAGACTCTATCAAACTAAAATGAAAGTAATGCATTCATACTTCATGCAGGATTTGCTCCATCTTCCCCTCAAAAGATAATGTCCCTCTGTTCAAGTAATATCTAAAGTAATGAACAGAAATGCAGTGAAATACAAATTCTGGAAAAAGACACCAGGGTATGTACATCTTATGCCTTTACAAAGTGAAGGGCAGTATTTTAGCTTGGGCACCTTTATAGAGTAATTTTCATTGAATTTTAGCTTATATACTTCATTATATTCATAGGGTGTTTAAGCTGTGGGGAAACTAGACACCAAACTGGAAGTCTGAAAGCCACAATTTCACACTTAAAGGTATCTGTAATAATTGTAGATTGCCAAAAATGTGTTGGAACTACCTGAACAGAGAGCCCTTATCATGTTAGTAAAGGAAGCAGTTCTCAGAAACAGTTTCAGTGAGTGCTGTCTAGATCTTAGTAGAGTTTGGTTCTCTAGGTCTGCTTATGAGTGTTTGAATTTATCAACCACCAGCTTCTTTATTCACAAAGTATACAGGAGTAAAGACTGATTGAAGGAGACTATTTCTAAAGAGTCGCACTAGCTGTTATTACAAAGCTCATCTAAGAGAGAGAGAAAAAAATAAAAATCAGCAAAATGACTGCGCCTATGGGCTGCATGGCTGTGACTGAGAAGGATCTATAAGACTAGAGTAAGGATGAGGGTGGTTATGTTCCCTATGTCTTTCAGATTGCAGGCTATCTTCTGTGTGGGTCCTACATCATGTGGAAGTAAGTGAAAGCGAAGAGAACAGGCACTACGGAGGTGATGAAGTCATCATTTAACGTTTAGGAAGAGAACTTGGCATAGTGATCCTGAAGAAAATGGAGCCCACATTTACTGTTTTCATAGCTTTGACAGATCTACTCCAGTAGCATTTTTGTTACCTCTAACCCCTCTCCTTCAAAATATGCTATGAAGAACTTTACAAAACTGATTGAACAGACTTCTTTGATAATATGAGTAACTCATAGGTAACTCCAGAGTTAACTGCTTTAGCATATGTAAGGGAGGGAGGAACAAATTCCATCTTACTTAAGACAAGGCCATAAATTATAAAACAATTTGAATATGTGTTTCTGTTGTGATGATACTCATTTCTCACATGATATATTAGACCTTTTATCCTTTTCAGTTATGTTAAATAGTTTCTTACTTTTATGAACCTGTCTTTAACTGTCAATCCTACCAACAGCTCACCTTTGTTGAAAAGCCACAGTAAAAATATTTTCTCCTTTGCATCTGCATCTTAATTTCTCCCTCCCTCTCATATTCTTAATGTAATGCCTGTCTGAAGTGATTTGGTTCCTGTTTGTAGGCTTTACTAAAGATACTACACAAAATACTGTATTTCACCAATCAAATATTCTATGAAGAACATTTCTTTCCCCCATCCATTTTTGTAAAAGGACTCTAACTTTTAAATTAAACACTTGATCACTATTCATAACATTTGAGAGTCATTTGGTCTAGTGACTTTCTCTGCAATCATCCTTTAATCTATTATTGCCAGTTAAGTGGTGTAAAATAGAAGTGTAAAAAGAAAATGTATTATTATGTTAACTGAACCATGTATATTTAAATGGATGTATGTAGCAAAATCGGTTTTTAGATTTAATAAGTTATAGACTTACTGGTGTAAGTAAGTTAGCTGGTATAAGTAATAGCTGGCAAAAGTCATTGAAGCTCCATCATTGCTTCACTGATTTATACATCTCAGGATCTGACCTAGTATTTGTAAACTTTGAATAACATTACTTTCTGTGGTAAGTTTTTTTTTTTTTTTAAATATGACACATGGAGCTGTGCTACTTTGCAGTTCAAACATAATATATGTCCAGGACTATACTCTTATCTATTTGCTTGCTCTGCATGCATCCTGGTAATGAATAAATTCACAAACAAAGCATCTTGTACAAGACCACACAAACCACAATGAAAATGTGATGGTTGCTGTGTGTATTACATTCTTTATGCTGTTTTGCACAAGGAATGTTCTATACAAACAATTAGCATTTATTTTTGTTAATATTACTTGGCTGTATATTTTAGATGTATGTATACATACATACATATATATAATTGTCGTGGTTTGGCCTCAGCTGGCAACAAAGAACCATGCAGCCGCTCGCTCAACCCCCACAGCTGTGGGGAAAATCAGAAGAAAAAGGCAAAACTCGTGGGTTGAGATAAAAGCAGATTAACAGAACAGGAGAGGAAAGAGAAAAAAACAATAACAATAATACCGATAAAGGAATATACAAACGTAGTTACGGTACTGCCACTCACTGACCAGACCCGGACTGCCCCAGCCCGCTCTAAGCGGTGACTTCCCGCCCCCTCCACCGGCAGCTCCCCCTAAAGCCTGGGCATGGCTCGCATGGTGTGGAATACCTGTGTCCCCTGCTGCATCCTCGGGGAAATTGACTCCATCCCTGCTGGAATCAGGACAATAATGGATATATGTATATAAGTATGTGTATATGCATTATGTTTGTATGTAATTATGTATATGCATTTATATACAAAATACAATGTGAAGTTTAATAAAGGTACTATAACTTTCATTATAGATATATGAAGCATAACTTGGAAGACAGGTTTTGCAGATTAGATGAATGATACTTGTAAATTAACATACTAAATGTATGAGTCATGCCTTGTTTGATGGAGAGGTGTCAACATTGCAGAGAGAGCCAACAGAACTGACAACCTATTTGGCAGTTTCCACAAAAAGACCCAAAGAGTAAATGAGTTGGAGGATAAACACACTTGCAGATGCAGAGCTGACCCCTTGGAAAGAAAGTTGAGACAGTGGCTGGCTTGTGTGCAGAGACTTTGACTGTCACTGCCCAACTTGTATTTTCTATGTCTGGAAAATAAATGGCAGATTTAATTTCACAGTTGTGTCAATCCTGCATCTTTCATAAACATACAGAGTACTTGAAAAAGAGGCTGTAGGGAAGACCTAGAACAATTCACTCCAGGCTATTTTGCTGCTGATTTAGGCAGAGAAATTCACAGTACTATGTAAACTAAAATCAATCTAATCTAAGGGCATATTATTTACTTATAAAAATGTTACTGGTTGGATTAACCATTCCTGATATAATTTTAACTTGAAATGGCACTAGAAAAGGAAATTAATAAGTAGACAGCTTGACAAATCTTTAACCAAGGTCACTGCTTGCAAATTATACTGTCCATATCTCAATGCTGTCTGCATTGATACTATGACACACTTGAATATAAACTGATCTTGACAGGAGAAGAGAGTTCTAGCTAAAATCAACAAGGACAATGGTGACTGGAATAACAATCAGCTTCACACTATCAATCTTTCATTTGTTATAGCTGAAAATATGCGTCAAAATTTGGCATTCTCAGTTATGGGCAGACTATAAACATTCTCTGAATTTTTACTTTAAAATTCTTTCACATTTTTTGATAGCTCAGGCTATTACGTTTATTTTATTCAGCTCCTTTCATACTAATGCTTTATATGTGTGTACACATTCAAGGTGTATTATGTAAAAGCAACGATACCTTCTTGTTGTAGTCAAAGGTGCAACTACCATTTAATTCAATAGGAACAGCATACACTTATGTCACATGAATAATTTAAATATGTCTTGTAGCTACATGTTTTCTGTGTATCTTACAGAAAAGGCTTGAATGCATATTTGGTAGTCTTGTCATTAATAACACTGGAGTGAAACTCATAAGTTCTGGTTCTGTTTCTCTATGACTTTAGGCAGCCATAGTTTAGGCTTTGGGTTTGGTTGCCGTGTAAATTTTTTCCTCAGTTTTATCACCTGAACCTCGTTAGCCTTGAGAATGTGACCTGTGTATGTGATCTGATTATATAAGGGGCTCATGACACAGAAATTCTTCACACAGATAAAATCTGCTCAGCATCTAGTTCTCTGAGATATTGTCAAGGTCTGAACCTGATGAGCTGTGGTTTTAAGATAGAGCATTTTAAGAAAACCCAAATGTTTTCTCAAGCAGGGATTTTCAAAAACATTGAAAATTTTAGACACACATATCTCATTAAATTGAATAGGATTTAGGTGTCTAATGCCTTTGGGCTACCCTGAAATTTCAAGAATTATTTATTGGTGAATTTAGATGGTTTGCATTGCTGTGGTTATTAGAAGATAGCTTCAAGGACAGAGATCCCTTTAATAAATGACCATAGCGCATGAAGATTGAGAGACAGATTTTATATTATCGTAACTAAATAAAAATGGTACATAACAATTTCATAGAATCAAAAAATCATAAATGAGTTTGGGTTGGAAGGGACCTACAAAGATCATCTAGTCCAACCCCCCTACCAAGGGCAGGGACACCTTCCACTAGAACAGGTTGCTCAAAGCTCCATCCAACCTGACCTGGAACACTGCCAATTATGGGGCATCCACAACTTCGCTGGACAACCTGCTGCAGTGTCTCACCACCCTCATCACAAAAAATTTCTTCCTTACATCCAGCCTAAACCTACCCTCTTTCAGTTTAAAACTTTTATCTCTTGTCCTGTCACTACAGGCCTTGGTAAAAAAATCTTTCTCTGTCTTTCCTATAAGCCTCCTTTATATATTGAAAGGCCACAATAAGGTCTCCCCAGAGCCTTTTCTTCTCTAGGCTAAACAACTCCAACTCTCAGCCTTTCTTCAGAGGAGAGGTGTTCCAACCCTCTGATCATTTTTGTGGCCTTCCTCTGGACCTGCTCTAACAGATCCATGTCTGTCTTGTGCTGGGGGCCCCAGAGCTGGATGCAATACTCCAGGTGGGGTCTTATGAGAGTGGTGTAGAGTGGGAGAATCACCTCCTTCAACCTGCTGTCCACACTTCTTTTTATGTAGCTCAGGGTACAATTGGCTTTCATGGACTGCAAGCGCAAATTGCCAGCTCATATCCAGCTTTTCCTCCAACAGTATCCCCTAGTCTTTCTCCACAGGGTTGTTCTCAAATGATTCATCACCCAGTCTGTATTGATATTGAGGATTGCCCCAACCCAGGTGTAGGATGCTGTGCTTGGCCTTGTTGAGCTTCCTGACGTTCACGTAGGCCCACTCATTAAGCCTGTCAAGGTCACTCTGGATGGCATCCCTTCCCTCTAGCATACCAACTTCACCACTCAGCTTGGTGTCACCTGCAGACTTGCTGAGGGTGCACGCAATCCCAATATATGTCATTAATGAAGATATTAAATAGTATTGGTCCCAATACCGACCTTTGAAGTACACCACTCTTTACTGGTTTCCACTCAGACTTTGATCCATTGACTGTAACTCTTTGGATGCTGCTGTCCAACCAATTCCTTATTTGTCTAACATGTTCACCTATCAAACCCATATTTCTCCAATTTAGCAGCAAGAATGCTGGGAGGTACCATACCAAAGGCCTTGCTGAAGTCTGGATAGAAGACATCAGTTGCTCTTCCCTTATTTACCAATGCAGTCACTCGATCGTAGAAGGCCACCAGATTAGTCAGGTATGATTTGCCTTACATATTAGCTTAACCTGCTTTTTGGCTTGTGATCCGCAAAACAGAAAAAGCATAGCCAAAGAGGAATAGTGAGGATTCAGAAGAAATAAATGGGGTAGGAGAGAGACAAAGAGTTAAATACACGCAGTATCTGGAGGATATCTGAACATTCATGAAATACTGAATCCTCAATAGGAAGCACATTATGAAAAACAATGGTAAGAACTAAACCAGATGGAATTAGTGTCACAGTAAGTAGCAACCTGCTACTGAATTGGAATGGAAGAAATACAGTGCACTACAATACTTGAGTATGTTATGGTACTTAAATTTTACAGTACTTACATACCTTATGGCTACACAGTTTGCTAAAACTAAACTGCATAAAAATATAACCCTAAGAAATGTTAGCTGCTTTGGAGATAATCAGAGGAATATGCAAATGAAGAAGTGGCTAGTACCACTCCTAGTCCATTACATTAGTCCTGGGTACTTTTGCAGGGCCCTACTAGGTGTTATCCCAGACCTGTCAATATTTTGAAATTCAAAGCAGGCCAGACTCATACAGAGTAAATCTTTACAAATGGATTACTGTTGATTTTGCCTGGGGCCACTCATCCTGGATTTCTGGAAAATCAGTGGTGTGGTCTGGAAGATTGACAGTTTCCACCCTAGCTGGACCACTAGTCATCTGAAAGTCCCAGCCAGATGGCCAGAATTCTGGGGTTTTTTGCTTGCAAAGTTAGTACAAAAATTGAAAAGAAAAACGTAAAATATAGAGGCCAAAGTGGAACATCAGTTAAGGCTTGAAGTTCATACATCAGCCAGGTAATGCCCATACATATCATCTACAGAACAGATTATATCCAGCTGTAACAGTAGTAGCTACAACACCACAGTGGGTAGCCTTATTCCTAGAGGTTTCTTGAGAACTATTTTGAAGCCTTATCATCAACCTTATTCATGATTCCTGTCCTGTCTCAGAAAGCAGCATCTATGCCATGGCATAGATAGATACCACTTTTATACTAATTACAAAAGCTGAGTTACTCATACTGAACTGAATTACTTCATAATCTAGAAAGGACAGTTTTACTAACAAGCACGTCCTTAGTCAAAAATAAATTTTACTTAGAATTCTTGAACAAACAAGCAAGTGTCACAAAATATGTGTCCACTTAGTTAATTAATCTAGTAAGCTATTTATATACAGTTTATAAACATCAGTATTCATTACACATCCATCTCATTATACTCTGTTTCAGGTTGGCAGACATTACTGTGACACTGGGTGACATATTTTAATAAGTGTGAACACATAAAGCTGAATATCATTCACACCTGGAAGACCTAGCCATTCAAAAGTCTTATCTTGACTCTTAATACAAACTCCTAAACAAATGTGATAAAAATCCTACTTTCCTATTTGCATTGCTCTTGAATTAGGGAATGATGTTTATGGATATCTTCAGCTTTATTTAATCCAATCTTTCAGTGATATGTTAAACTTCATTAGAGTCTTGTCATGTTCCAATCAGAAACATGAATATTTCAGACTTTGTAAATATATTCTACTTAAAGTGCTAGTCTCACTGCAACTTTCATTATGAGGACACTATTTCTGCCTCTGTTATACTTGTGTAAAGTATAAATAAATATTCTAAAAATCTGAGTCTGGTCTCACTTATTCTTGTGTAAATCGGAAATAACTGCACAGGAATCAATGCAGTTTCATTAAGGACAATGTTATGTATCTCCTAGGCTGAAAGTTCTAAAACTGTGTTATTGGGAAGGAAAAAGAAATAAACAAATGTGTTTTTCTTCCCTCTCATGAAGAGGATTATGCACAAAGCAAAGTGCATCAATATGTGACTATTCTGAATGTCAAGAGTTTAGCAAGTGTGTACCATAGTTCATGCCCTGTTGCCATCTGAAAGTGTAGTGCTTATTTTAAAGAACTAGTACACAATTTTAAACAACTCTAGCAAGAACTTCTGAAATGAAAAACAATGCATCTCTAATGGAGTCTATGTTTTGAGAACATGATGCAACTAACTTCACAGGTATGTATACGCTACTTATGATTCATGCCAGAGTAGAACAAATTGCCATTGATATTTGGCGAATGTCTTTTGCTGAGTGATATAATTTCTGTCTTTCCTGGCACAAAACTCTATGGCAATAATACTACTTGAATATGCTCCTAAACTTAGTTACTTCCAATACAGATTGATATAATTTTTCTGGATTTTTGAACAGCCCTAATTTAGTGTATGGGAGTATAAATAAGTAGGGAAAATAGCCTGGTTATCATCATCCTCTAACAATCTAAAGCCAGCTTCTGAAGTAATGTTTTGGATGTCGGTTTCTCATAACTAAATGAATTGGACTGATTTTCTTTCCTGCTGTATAGATGGAATCTTACATTGTGTTCCTCATCAGAATATACTAGGGAATGAGTAAAAGAAGAACATCCTTATATGCTAAGGAAATAAAAATAAATGCATATGTGTAGGAGAAGAAGAAAAGAAGTCCATGTTTAAAGCTGCTACATGGGACTGTTCCACTATTTACTATTCTGCACAGGTGAATGTACCTTCTTTTCCATCAGCACTAATTATTCTGAATGGAAAGTTAATGCTGTTTCTGGTAGCTCAACTAAATCGTTCAAGTCAGTTCAGGTGTCTCTACATGACTGAATGGTATGTATCTTGTAGGCACAACGTGCAGGAGAGCTCTCCTTTATGTTTGTCCCATAAGTTACCACATGGGTAACATTCTCTTCTCTGCCACCTGCTCGGCATGTACATTCAGGCCACATGCTGGCCTTCAGGGGATGACTAGATGTTAAATGTAATTACTTACTTTTACTGGCTCAGATATTTCACACTTTTTTGCTAAGCACTCTGTACTTCTACAGGTTTATTTTCCTAGCAACTGTTATCTCCCCTTTCCGCTGCTTCTAGCTTCCAGAGGGTTGTTTTCTCAAGTCTCACCGTTTTTACAAAGTTGACAATTAGTGTTTGTTAACAACCTTTTAAATATTCGGCTTCTGATTCTCATCTTACTTTAGTGTCTGCCAAGGAAATCTAATTCATTTCAGGTGGATTAAATTGGCAGGACGGACTTTGTTCCTAGATTTGGATTTGTAGAACAAAAGGTGGGGAAAGAACAAGAGGTCGCAGCCCAATTATAAATGATTGTTTTTTATTCTTTTGTTCCGTACAGCCTCTGCCTTTAGCATCTGTCACTTGAATGACTCTTTTTTGTTTGATTACCTCCTTGTTATTTGTTCTTATAAAGTAAATGAAAAGTCAGTAACAGAAAGGCACCAGTATCAGTTAATAAATGTCTTTTGCACACCTTCTTGAAGAAGAAATATACAAGGCAAGAGAAAAGAGAGGGGGGAAAAAAGGAAGAGATAAAGAAAACTAAAAAAAATAGCGGGGAAAAATCTTAGGAAAGGGCAAGGACAATGGGGAATGATGAGATAATTGTACAAAATGAAAATGTACTAGAGAATATAGGATGGGGAAATGCAGTTGCTGAGTTTGAATCAATGAAGAGTACCCAGTCCACCATAACATACCAAGTTTTCCTTTAGACAGTTTCAAAACCTCTGAAATTACAAAAAAGAAACAAGAAAAAAATAAAATAGCATGAAATGGACTCAATTTATGAAATAAGTGCCATTTTACTTGCTCAGGTATTTCTCCCCAGTTTGCAACTTGGTACGACTTTCTAACTTTTTTTCTGAAGTGTGGCCTAGATTAGCCCTCTTCCAGGCTTTTGAGGGTTGTTTACGGCTAATAAAGAATACATTGCATCGCCTTGAAATCACAGAATGGTCAGGGTTGGAGGGGACCTCTGGAGATCATCTAGTCCAACCCCCCTGCCACAGCAGGGTCACCTACAGCAGTTGCACAGGACAGCGTCCAGGCGGGTTTTGAATGTCTCCAGTGTGGGAGACTCCACCACCTCTCTGGGCAGCCTGTTCCAGTGCTCTGCCACCCTCAAAGGAAAGAAGTTCCACCACATGTTTAGACGGAACTTCCTATGCTCAAGTTTGTGCCCTTTACCTCTAGTCCTATCACTGGGCACCACTGAAAAAAGACTCTTCTCATCTACCTGGCACCCTCCCCTTAAGTATTTATAAGTATTGATAAGATCCCCCCTGAGTCTTCTTTTTTCTAGACTAAAAAGACACAAGTCCCTTAGCTTTTCCTCATAAGGAAAAAGAAATAACTGAAGGGTCCTTTCAAGTGTTGCAGTCAGTGTACATTATAGTTCACAGGTGTGGCTACTGTTTCAGATTTGGCATGAAAGGAATGTGGATAATGCAAATTGTTTTAGTTGTTGCCAGGTGATGCTTATATTAGTCAAGGACCTTTTTAAGCTTCCCATAGAAGCTGAGAGGGAGCATAGACAGAACAATCTGGCCAACAGAGTACTCCATAATTGTCATGTTTAGTATATAAATAGGCAATGGGATGGGATGAGCATGGCATCCCATTCCATCCCATTCCATCCCATTCCATCCACCAGGTGGTGAGAGTGATTTGTGTTGTATTACTTCATCTTCTGTGTTCTTTTACCATTATTATTTATTTTCCTTTTCTGGTATTCTATTAAAATGTCTTTATTGCAACTCATGAGTTTGTGGTTTGTTCTTTTTTTTCCCTTTCCCCTCCTTTTCTCCATCTTCTCCTTATTTTTCAGGTGGAGGGGAGGGAGAGGAGAGGTTAGAACTGAGCAAGCAGCTGCATGGTCCTAGCTATCAGCTGGGGTTAAACCATGACAACAGGCTGTCTCCAAAGTTTCATTTAATGTAAAAAAGGCAAAATTTTCCAGAGTGAATACAAAAGTGACCTGTAATTGTTTTGTGTTTGCTATCTATGGGATTACTGAGGACACTATGCACTTTAATATGGTATTCATAAGCCTCTGTAAAAAAAAGTCCACTTCAAATCTGTGTAAGTTATTACATTTAGAAGCTTCAACAATTCCTCCAGTTGTTCTGCTGAATATTTAGAGCATAAGAAAAATGGGAAGGAGATGAGAAGTAACTTTGGGCAAATGGGTTTTAGTTCTCCTTTTTACATTTATTCCCATGTCTCATCATGAAAAAGACCAACAACTTTTTCTTGTAGCAAATTCATAGGAACATCCATGACAAAGTAGGGTCTGTCCAGGAATGGGCAAAAGAATTTGAGGAGAAAACAATCCAAGTAATAGCAGGAGTACAGGTACAAGGTTAAGATACCTCCTCCTTCCCCCCAAGAAAAATGAAAAAAAAAACCAAAAAAAAACCCCAAACCAGACCCCAACCAACCAAAACCAGAAAACCACAAGCAAATAAACCCATTTATTTCAATCATGTATTATCTTTGCTTTCAAAGAATGAAGAACTGGAGTCCGGCATGGAAGCAAGAGGACATAAGTCCCTTGATTACTCCTTTGCCTCACTCCTTGATGAGAACATTTTCTTCCACAGAGTGAGAATTACGTACCATCGGGCTACAGCAAGAATCTGCAGTGTCTACACAGAGACAAGGAACTGACGTGAATCAGAGAACATCTGAAAGGTAAAGATACCTGGGACAGCGACAGAGCTGAGGTACTCAATGACTTTTTTGCCTCAGTCTTCACAGACAAGGACAGCAGCCACACTGCCCAAGACGCAGATTGCAAAGGAGAGGATTGGGAAAACGGAGCACCGCCCACTGTAGAGGAAGATAAAGTGAGAGACCACCTGAGGAACCTGAAGGTGTACAAGTCCATGGGACCTGATGAGATACATCCGTGGGTCCTGAGGGAACTGGCAGATCAAGTCGCGAAGCCACTAGCCATCATATTTGAGAAGTCGTGGCAGTCTGGCGAGGTTCCTGCCGACTGGAAAAGGGGAAACATAACCCCTATTTTCAAAAAGGGAAACAAGGAAGACCCGGGGAACTACAGGCCAGTCAGTCTCACCTCTGTGCCTGGCAAGATCATGGAGCAGATCCTCCTGGAAACTCTGCTGAGGCACACAGAAAACAAGGAGGTGATTGGCGAGAGCCAACATGGCTTCACCAAGGGCAAGTCATGCCTGACAAATTTGGTGGCCTTCTATGAAGGGGTTACAGCGGCAGTGGACAAGGGAAGATCTGCTGATGTCATCTACCTGGACTTGTGCAAAGCGTTTGACACTGTCCCACACGATATCCTGGTCTCTAAATTGAAGAGACACGGATTCGATAAATGGACCACTCGGTGGATAAAGAACTGGCTGGATGGTCGCACTCAAAGGGTTGCGGTCAACGGCTCGGTGTCCAAGTGGAGAGCAGTGACGAGTGGCGTTCCTCAGGGGTCGGTACTGGGACCCGTACTGTTCAACATCTTTCTTAGCGACATGGACAGTGGGGTAGAGTGCACCCTCAGCAAGTTTGCTGATGATACCAAACTGTTTGGCGAGACAGACACGCTTGAGGGGAGGGATGCCATCCAGAGGGACCTGGACAGGCTGGCGAGGTGGGCCCAAGCCAACCTCATGCAGTTCAACAAGGCCAAGTGCAAGGTCCTACATCTGGGTCGGGGCAATCCCAAGCACAAATACAGGCTTGGTGGAGAATGGCTGGACAGCAGCCCTGTGGAGAAGGACCTGGGGGTGATGATTGACGAGAAGCTCGACATGAGCAAGCAATGTGCGATCGCAGCCCAGAAGGCCAACCGTATCCTGGGCTGCATCAAAAGAAGTGTGGCCAGCAGGTCAAGGGAGGTGATTCTGCCCGTCTACTCTGCTCTCGTGAGACCCCACCTGGAGTACTGCATCCAGCTGTGGAGTCCCCAACATAAGAAGGACATGGACCTGCTGGAGCGCGTCCAGAGGAGAGCCACGAGGATGATCCGAGGGCTGGAGCACCTCTCCTATGAGGAGAGGCTGAGAGAGTTGGGGCTGTTCAGCCTGGAGAAGAGAAGGCTCCGGGGAGATCTTATTGCAGCCTTCCAGTACCTAAAGGGGGCCTACAGGAGAGCTGGGGAAGGACTTTTTGCTAGGGCATGTAGTGATAGGACAAGGGGGAATGGCTTTAAGCTGGAAGAGGGCAGGTTTAGATTAAACATTAGGAAGAAGTTTTTCACTTTAAGGGTGGTGAGGCACTGGAACAGGTTGCCCAGAGAGGTTGTTGAAGCCCCGTCCCTGGAGGTGTTCAAGGCCAGGCTGGACGTGGCCTTGGGCAACCTGGTCTAGTGAGAGGTATCCCTGCCTATGGTAGGGGGGTTGGAACTCGATGATCTTCAAGGTCCCTTCCAACTTAAACCATTCTATGATTCTATGAAAGACAACAGGATACGGAACACAGGTGAAAATGAGATTTTTTTTTTTATCCTTATGGTCTGGAAAAACATCACTGCAGCATGGTTCAGAATTAGACAGCACTCCCCAGTCTGAATCAAGACAAAATGGTTTCAGCTAACAGCTTTTATGCCAGGAATTTTAAGCTGTGCACAAGAGTCAGGTTTTGAAAGGTACAGAGATCCCTACACTATACTATGTCATCAGTGTGAGCTTTTGAGTTGCCTTTCACATGTTGTTGACTGTTCACTGACAATCTAATAGGAAATAAAAATTCAGTAAAATAAAAATTGGAATAAAATAATCACATAGTTAACACAAAGTGTCATGAGCAGAAGGTCACAGAAAACGCAGAGCTTAAAAAGAGACATTCAGCTGTGTCTGTTCTGCAACTTCACAAATTCCCTGGCAGTCTTATGCCCAGTTCTGCAGATTCATGACTTCTACATATGTGGAAATTCCAGTTCTAAGTTCTATTGCACTTCCTTCTAATACATGTTTGCATTATTTATGTAACCCGTCTTTCATCTAATATTAACATCTATTATTAATGGACCCAATTACAAATCTAGGAGTCAATATACATCTAGTACTGTCATTTATTTTGTTGTAAATCAACGGTCTACCCCCTTCCATTATTTATAGATGCATTTTCTATTTTGTATTAGGAATCCATTTAAAGTATTTTCAGATTCAGTGAAAAGCCCACTTACTGAAACTTCCCAAAGAAGACAGAAAGAGTAAAAAAGATCTTTAGAGGTATTAATACTAGACAGAAATCAACAGCCCAATGGACAGGAAAAAACCCAAGTATTTTATATAAACTACTAATATAAATATAGTAGATAGAGCACACAAGTGGCAAATCTATGTTATTACCATTATGAGTTGTAGGGACATTTTTATGTTACATTAGAAAAGAAAAACTACTGATCAGTGGTTGTAAGTATTTCCAAAACTAATATCCATCTGGGGTTATACTACAGTTACCTGCTTTCAACTTGCTCTTGCTTATTTTCACACGGTAGTGAACATATCAGAAAATCAGTCAAACTTATCTGGTTTTAATATCTAAATATTAAGATGCTTTTGCATTAAAATGCACTCTGTTGACGAGGCAAAAATTTCGTGTTTTCATTTGAGTCTAAAATATTAGTCCAAAACCATTTTCTGGAGGAAAATGAATGCACTTATCTTTGCTATGCTCATATACTTTTGTAACGTTGCTCTGTGGCTTTAGCAGTGTTTATCCTACCTGTCAAAGGAGATGTGAACTGTATTCTACTCAGTCAAATTTGGCTTTTAAATCATTTTTGATACAGATTAATTTTAGAAGAGCCTGGTCTTCCAAATTCCTATTATATCCCAAATAACTAACTTGCTTCCATTTCAGATTGAGATTGCTTACATTAAAAGGAAAAACTAGTGACAAGAACTAGATATGCAATCCATTCATTTGTGCACATGTATGTATTAATATTCCCAAAATACAAATTTCCCAAATACTACAGGAATCAAAGAAAAGAGAGAGAGATTTTTGTTAACAATCTTTTTTTTTTTTTTTTTTTTTTCAATGCCAGGGCTCTGCACAAACAGTTTATCTATTTTGGTTTTATATCTTGTTAACTTTGTGGTGTTAAACAGCATGGATACTAGTGGCCCAGTGCTTGAATGTCTATTTCAACCTTATTTTATTTACTGCAGATGTACAGCTTAATTAAAAAAAAAAAATCCACTTCTTCAGTGAATGTATACATATAAAAACAATCACACTGCTTAACTGAAGTCTTACTTCAGCCTCATCTTGAAGGTTAGTAATTCTTTTAATACCTATTCTTAAGTGAAAGAGTTATAATGTCCACCAGCCCTGTCCACATTTAAAGATACATTCTTGGATAGGGAATCCTACTAAGCAATAAAAATATGAGATGTATCTCTGAGCAATATATACCAACACAATTAAGTAACATGAGGTTAATCACAAGTATATCCCTTGTGCCTAACAAAGTCTAAAACTGTAAGAGAAATCCAAGAAATACTTGAAATACCATATGGAAAGGTCAACCTGATATTTCTGTGATAGCACAAATACATCCTAAATGCCATTGAAATGGCAGTAACGTTGTATTTGCGTTACAGAAAAAAGCTAGAATGATCAGTCATTTACAAAAATTTAATAGAGAAAGATGCAGAAGAAGGGTTTTATAATGTCTGTATTACCCATGAAAAGAATTACTAATAAATATAAAACTTCAGCTTTTTTGAGTAGCTAGTGGTACGGGAGATAGCAGCCATACTGATGCTAAAGTTATTATAAGCCATCTGGACTTTGTTGTGACGACGCCGTAATGGTAATTTGATATGCTCGTTTACGCTTTTGAAAAGTGGAATATGTGTAGATTAAGAAAGGACTAAAACGGTCTCACTCCAGCTTCCAGTGCTTTCCATTGAATGAATCACTCACATTTACTGAAGTAATTTGTGATTTTTCTAATTTCCCTACTAGATTCTCATCACCAGTTATTTGTCAAAACAAAGTAGGTTTTATGGTTGAGACAGAAGGAAAAATACAGGAGGAAAAATGGTAGTGTGCTAGAAGACAGTCCTTTAGTAACAATTTAAAATTTACCTCTTTCTACATTAGAACCTTGAAATGTTTAAAGCCTAGATGAGCACACAATCATTGAGGCTGACTCACTGTGTAACACACACAAAAGTTTTCTGAGCAATAATTCCTGCATCCATAACTTTTTCTTGAGCCCAACTTTCAGAAAGATTATGGGTGTTTAAATATAAAGACCTTGTGTGATGGAGAATGTATCACATCACTAGCAAATGGTTAAATATCTTCAAGATTTAAAATACATACTTTATTTTTAAACTGAGGTGGGGTTTTAAACCATTTTCCATCCCATTTATATTGCTGTACTTTTGTGTGATAGGTTAAAGTTCTTTCTAATATCAGAAGTCTTCCTAAGCAGGTACTTACAGATTGTGATCAAACCACCAATTATTAATATCTATTTAAGCTGAGTGGTTTGAACTTGTTTTAGCTTTATCTGTAAGGTAGATTTTCTAGACTAATTCTTACACACCTTTCCTAACCCTTTCCAATTTGTAAATAGCTTTTCTAAAGCATAGACACCACAAACTGAATTTGAAATTTTGAGTAAGGATCTCAGAAAATACATCTGGAGGTAATGACTTCTCCTTTTCCTACTCAGCAATTCTTGTTTTATCTCACCCAAGAGCTGCCTTTGTTCCATTATCTACTGTTGCAGACAGGGAATGGAATACTTTTGAGTCCAGCACAGGAATTATAATTTCCTAAGCCAGGTTTTTGCCTTACAGGGGTGGCTACACGCTCATATTTGAACAATGTAACAGTCATCTGTGTGTACTATTGTACTACTAATATGATTCAGAAAAAATACAATTATTGTGGGATGAGGAAATAACATCTATAGCGCTCTCCTTACCAAACAAATTGATTTCTTAACCAGAAAAATGAAACTTGAACTAAGAGCTGTTATATTCTTGTGTTCACAACAGCTGTGTATTTTCCCCAGCCAAATCTTCTGGAAGAAGGGTGGTGTTTATTTCTAAAGTTTTTATAGTATCAAATAGCATATTTGTATATATTTTACAGAGCTAGAACTGACAGTTTCTAAGATGTCCTTTGTGGCTTACGGTAAAGCGTATAAATTGGGGGAAAGGTTAGAGATTTTTTCTTAAGTACAAATTTAAATGTGCTGTGGAGAAAACAAAGATTTAGAGTTATGTGCAATTAGTTTCAGATACTTTGTCTTTGACAGATATGTACTGTCTCAGATACTGGCAGGCTGAGGAACAAAGGTTTATAGAGCAGATTTTCCTGTCAGACTTGGAGAAAAGGGAATTCATTACTCACAGAAACATTTTCTCCATAGTCATATATTATAACCTACTGAGTACATGTCCATTTTTATTTGCTTTCAGCTCTGGAAGCCAATAACTAGCTCAGAATTCCAAGTCAGGAATCAAAACTGTAAAAAGAAAAATGCCTGAATGAGGATAAAACCCTCTTTTTTTTTCTAAACATGACCCCAAGGTGAGCATATAACTTACGCTTTTTGGTGCATCAGTTCATGGTACATCTGGGACTGACATTTACAATTTCAACAACTATTCTAGTTGGCCTTGGTTTTCAGTTGGCTGCAAAGGGCTTGACTTCTGCCTTTTTCACTCCTTTCCTGCTTGTTGCAACTGCCCTTTTCATTCTGCTATCTCTATTATGATTCTGAGGCCTCTCAAACATTTCAGTAATAATATGGCAGTGAGGGCATAATATTATAGCTAACCCATTCTGTTCGTTCTGACTTCAACGGTTTCAGAGCAATTGCATAATAAATTTTTACCACAGTTTAGTACAGTATTAATTTGGGGGGAAAATCAAGCAGGAACTCGGTATAATGAGATGGTGACAGTTTTTGGGCTCTTATGGTAACAACTAAAATGGCACGTGTGAACATGTCTTAAAATTGTTTAGAAGGTATAAGAAAATGAAGTGTCACTGCAGAATGGATTAAATTTTGCTAAATATTCTTGATTTTATTGACTTGCTTATGGACTGGTGATGAGGAGAAAATGGCTGTACTATTTATATTGGGACATAAACTGAACAGAGGGTCTGTGGGTATTTAAAGCATATTTTGCTTTCAAATTTTCTCACAGATACTAGAAAATTAGTTCCCAAAATTTAAGTAATGTTAGCATAAGTGGATCCCCATGTCCCAGGAATTTCAGTTAAACTAGTATAAGTGCACACAGGACAACAAAGATGACCAAAAGCAGGTCAGTAAAATCCTGGACTTAGTTTACCAACATCTGTAGACCATCTTGAAAATAAAAGCTACTAAATAAGTGTTTACTATCCTAGTAAAAGGGGTAAGTGAGACCAAGACATTTCTATAGTATGCTTCCCACACTATGAATATGTACAGTTCATGCCAGTATGTACACTAACAAAATTGCTAGAAGTATATGAAACAATTTTGAACATTCTCACACAAAATAAAATTTTCCATTAAAAGAAATACTTCCTCTTTTAAATTTTATTAAAACTTTTTTCCATTTTTCAATTAAAAAACGAGTTGTATGATATTACAATACTATATTTTAGTTCTCTTTTTTTTTGATAAAAACAGATAGCTATTAAGAGTTCGTATATTTATCAGAATCACTGTTTGAGTAATTTTAAAGATTAAAATATTTAAAATAATTTTCTTCTTTTTTAAAAAGAGCAAAGCTAAAATATAACTGCAAGATTAAAATAGCCATATACTATTTTTCATTTTCTACCAAAAAAAACCCACACCCTAATTTCCTAGAAACTTTCATTAAAAATCACTGTATGACAACGACCCAAGTCCTTAATTTTCTGTGACTGATTGATTGTACTCTCATTGTCAAGAGGAGATTACTTCTGTAAAATACAAAGCAGATTATGACTCTCTAAATATCAAGTAATAACAATACCTTATTACTTCTTTTTAGAGAGTAAAGCAATTCATTTTAGGGTCCAAATAATACAAAGAACCTGGCAAGAATAATGTGTATCTATTAATTTGCTGAGAAATGGGGAGTCACAAATGAGAAAAGAAACCAACTCAAAACTAGTCTTACTGTGCTGTACAATGAAAATAATAAAAGCTTCAAAATTCTTCAGGTATGAAGTAGGTGCTGCTTTCTTCATATTTTATTTGATTTTCTTTTCTTTTACGTATCATAAATAATGAGTGCAGCCTTTGAATAAACAATAAATGATTTTGTATTCTCCCTAATAGAACCAGTTTATAGCCTTTACAAGTCAGCGATCTTTTCATATTTAGGCTTGAGGATAACATTTTTTAGCCATCCTTGTTATTATAAAAGAACATTTATATTGTATAAAGGAATAGATTTGAGTGGAACCTTAGGTATATTTTGTCAGCTTAGCTAAATTTGAAGAATGTAGCCACTGATATTAGAAACTCAGTCAATTGTGCAGTGTGAAAGACAGAACCAACCTAAAACTGATCTTTAGAGAAATCTAATGTGTACATATCCCTTTGAAGAAAACAGTAGCTGTTATGATGAATGTTGCCATGTATGACAATCAGAACAATCATACTACGGCAGAAATAAAGATAAACAATACCTGAGACTAGGGGGAGTTAGCTAAATTTAGCAAAGGCTTTGAAGGATGAAAAGTGATTGGAAACCTCAAAAGCCTGTTGATATGATGTTTGCTTTTCACTCTGATCTATGTTATACATAAAGTATTATTAGAGATTTGGCAAACTTGAGAGTGTTAGGTTTACAATTGGACTCAATGGTCTTGAGGGTCTTTTCCAACCTAAATGATTCTATTATTCCATGATTCTACATTCAAGAATCAGAATTAAAATATCACCAAAAATTTCAATCTGGAATGACATACTATTTAATTTTCATTTCAGAACATTTGTCTGTGTCAATGCACCTACACAGAAGCATCAAAATCTGAAATACTGGGTAAAGCTCATAATTTGCCCTGCTTTATCGTGGTTGTTTCACACAGTTCAAAGCCTGTCTCATTTGTTACTGTTGTACAAGAAACCTTGGAGACATCTGCATACCAGCTTCACTTGAAGTTTATACAAATGTCATCCAAGAAGAAAATGTAGAAGTCCTAAAAGATACATAGACAAGAGATTTCAGGGTTCCTAGATGCCTGCTATAAAGGCAAAAGGCAACGTACTTTACTCAGCTGGAAAGCCGCCTCTAATTAAATTAGATTTTGAGAGAGAACTTCCAGAGAGAGTCAGCAGAAGCCCATTTTAGGTCATGAATTTCTAGATGAAACAATTGTAAGTAAATTCAAGGCCATTCAAATGAATCTAGTTAATTTGGTAAATATCTTGTCGACACCAAGAATTATTCTGTTATGCTAAACTGAATACTTAAACAACACGTATGTTTGCTTTTTCATAGTGATCAAAGCAATGTGCCAAATTGAATGGAGTAAACAAAGCTACTGGTTT
The DNA here is from genome assembly GCA_017639485.1 of Pluvialis apricaria. Taxonomy (NCBI): domain Eukaryota; kingdom Metazoa; phylum Chordata; class Aves; order Charadriiformes; family Charadriidae; genus Pluvialis; species Pluvialis apricaria. The sequence goes on from CM030009.1 coordinate 106,007,910, forward strand.
GATCAATCGGCTACTGTAAATGCTGGAAACCCAACTGATGAGCCCTGCTGACTAATGATCATGAAATATTAAGCAACAGATGTTGAAAACCTGGCAAATGTGCTTATGAATCATTGTGCTGATTTATATCATCATGGTGAATTATAAATGACCCCAATTTTGGCTATTTATAATCACTGACCTGAATTTGCTTTCTATAAACTTGTGTATCCGTCTCATCTATGAAATTCAAGTCTAAACTTTACCCAGTAGCCTGAGTTCTGTCTTTGTGAGGACTTAGTGAGATTTATTTTCCAAAATGCACGTCTGAGTTGAGGACTGTGAGATACAACATTAACTTTAAATATAGAAAGTATCACGTCATATTATAGGAAGTGGGCAGAAACCTCCAAGAGATATGTAATTATATATTCTTCAGCAGTGGAACTGAGCCAAATATGCTTTGAAGAGTGTTTGTAAGAAATAGTCCAGAAAACATGAAAGAAAACCTGTAGATGATACTTCTAAATCAGTCCAGCAGTAAGCATTCAACAGTCCAACTCTTTTAAAAGCCTAGTTCCATAATCTATGGTCACACTGAAGCAGAACCGTACCATCACTGGACTATTGCAGACAATCTTAGATGAAAATAACTTCAGTGTGCTGCAAGCTCTTATTCTCTCTTCATTTACAGACACAAGCAAAACATGTAATGAAAGAAATCTTAACAACTTGAACAGGAACTTAGTAGGTACAGAAAGAATCAGAGGATATATGAGCAGCTGCACAGAGAACGATGTAAGTTAAACAGTCAAACAGATTTAACTAATCTGTTAAAACAGGGAATTATTTCCTATGAATGCTGAAGAAAGGAACTCCTCATTCGGTAAGAGGAATGGTAGGGTAGCTTCCCTAATGGTGATCAAAAATTTGATTTTTCCCCTCTTCTTCCAATAACAGCAAGGGCAAAAATGAGGATGTTGAAGGATGATGAATATTTCCTGTACAGTACCATAACAAATTTGACTGCATCATGGACGGAGAAAATCTTATTCCAATTTGTTGCATGTGAAGCAAAAACAGACTGAGAGCCTTCACACTTATGAGAAATGGCTGTGGAGATATTAGGAACTATTTTTCAGTACAACTGTTATACAATGATCTTGTTTTTACATACTGCTATTAATTAGACTGCCATACAGACTTTTCTTTAAAGGTTATAAGCAGCAGTTAATGCTAATACTAGAGATGAAATTTTCAGGTGGCTAGCTGACATGTGGGAGTGGTTCAAAGGTGCATCAGGGGAGGTTTAGACTTGACATGAGGAGGCATTTCTTTCACAAGTGGGTGGTCAAACACTGGAACAAGGTCTCTAGAGAGGTGGATGATGCCCCAAGCCCATCAGTGTTTAAGAGGTATTTGGACAATGCCCTTAACATGCTTTAAGTTTTGGTTTGCCCTGAAGTGGTGAGGCAGTTGGACTAGATGATCCTTACAGGTCCCTTCCAACAGATATATTCCATTGTTGGTTTGTTTCTATTGTAACCCTCTGAAGGCATCTAGAACTGGAAGAGAACACAGACGAAATTAACTAGTTGCAGCTCCATTTCCAAGAGGTAAGGAAAGGAATGAAACTATCTTCTAAAGAAAAGACAAAAGTCAGGAACAGAAAATAACAATTTATGCTGAGTTGAATATAAATTCAGAAAGTGAAGGAAGCTGTAGGAAAGAACAGAGAAAGTAGATTAGACTGGAGCACATTTTAACAGCAAAATTTTTCACTGGGTAGCTAAAAAGAGGTGAAGATAGCCAATTGCTCCCTGACCAAATTATGAACATTAAGGCAAACTTAGCAATTTATGTTGTTAATGCAAATGTCATGTTATCTGTAAAACCCCAAATAACTAAGAGTTTCAGAATTTTCAGTCTCAGGAAAGCCACAGGTTATCAGGGTACTATGGCCACTCTGTGTCCCTTTATGGTGAAAAGAACAGTATTTCCTTCTACTACTACAAAATGAAAGTGTGGAAAATGAGAATTTAATAGACAATACTTACTTCAAAACCATTACAGTTCACTGACTTCTGTAGTCAATATTGTTAAACAAATTCTGTGGGACCAGAAGAGCTTGGAACAAATCCCAAAACCTCAGAAGGACTGTAGGAGACATATCATATTTGATTCACAGGTGAAACTGTTCATGTATGCCAGACAGAGTCCATGAGAGACTCTAGTAATGCAGATCCCCTCATTGTGCATTGATTACAAAGCAAGCTGGGCACAGAGAGAGAACAGAAATTACTTTACTTTAGGTAGCAAGTCTGTGTATTGATTTTTAGTTTGAATGGAGAATTTTAATATCTACAGTCAATAGATGCAATGCGTCAAAGTTTAAATGTAAAAATTATTTAGGAAATCAAGAAAAATATCAGGATAGTGCAGTAGACATAATAAAAAATAAGGAGCTGCAACTCTGGTTGTTGATCTTGTGAGAGCATTCTCTCCTTAAAAAAAATAATTTAAAATCTGTGTTAATTAATTTGGTACCACAGTCCTCTAGGAAATGATAAAACGATCATCTAAATGTTATGGAGAAAAAATTTGAAGAAACAGGCTGTAACAATGCTAGAACTATTCAAGATTTTGAATCCCTCATGAGGATTGCAACCCACTAAATAAGAAAAAACAATAGGAATCAAACATATTACTTGATGCTTCCTGCAACTTGATTCTTTTCAGGGGAAATTAATCTCTCCTCCTTGTAATCCTGAAAAGCAAAGATTTTCTTTCCTTTTCTTGTTTTTCAGAATGATGAGTCATCAAACTTCTGTGATGACAGCAACGCTATCGTTCATATCTGTCACGGATTCACTATATGATATGTGAATTGACAATTGAAATCTGTGACAGATATAAATCAAAAAGATGAAGTTTCATTTACCATGAACAGTACTACGAGCCTTGAGCCATAAAAGGTTAATCTTCAGCTACTGCTATGCTTATTTTCTCAGTACTCATGTATGTCAGATCTGAAAACTCTACTTCTGTCTCAATCAAATTTAATTTCCTTTCAAGAAATCTTCTTAGAATAAAATGAAGATTATAATGCAATTAAAAATAGATCTTTAGGTCATAACATCTTGAGTCAAAAAGAGCAAAACAAGTTTGTGACAGGATCTTGGTCAGTGAAATATTTATGATGGATCTGCTCCAGTCTTCATAAAAACTCCCTCCCCAAAAAAGTAAGATTTTTTAGACTGTGAATTAGAAATATTAAATTTTAAAAAAGACAAAGTTCAAAGGGTCATGAATGGAAATAAAAATTATTTATAAACAAATGTTCTCCTGCCTGCTGTGTTCTCATTAGTGAAGCAGTGCTTCCATTCAATTCAATGACCTTCTGATATGTAATGAACTTTGCATAGTCTCTTGTGGAGTTTAGGATGTGTATATTGCTAGCACATCTGTGCTGTGGCTGCCTACTCTCTGCTCCTCTGCAGCCTCTGGCATGCTCTCCTCCTTCAGCAGCCCAATAGCTGCCTCAGAGAGAGTATGTTCTCCTGCCCGCTTCCAAAAGGGTCCAAATTGCCCTTTTGCTTTGCTTGTTCACACAAAGTCAGAACAGACATAAATATTATCAGTTAAATGCAGTAAAAAGCTATAGAAGATGTTGACAATAGATTTGCACAATTAATACTGAACAGCTAGGGATGGCTTAAATGAATTGCTTAGCATAATGACTTAATAGCTCGTTGAAAGACTAACTTTAAAAAATTGTTATTATCAAAATGAAGGAATAAGATGCTGTCTGAAAGTCCTTGTGATCTTTTTTGTGGGATATTACATGAACAGTAAGTACTATACTTATGACAAAAAATTTAGAGATGTGAAGATTTTTTACATTTAACTTGACAGCTCCAATAATATGTGATATCATCCTGACAGAATCTGTGGCAGTGAGAACATAATTGTAAAGTTTCTTCAAAGTTGATGCAAAAAAAAAGTAAAATACATTGTGTAAAGAAATTGAATTAGTTGAAGGATAGAGAGAATTCATAGCAAAAATTGATGCAAAAGTCAAAAGTCTTATTCCATTCAACCTCAAAATAAGACTATAAGGACAACACCCTTTCAACCTAATCAATCTAAGTTCAAATATCAATAAATAATATATATTAAGAGCCAACTGTTCTGATAAGAGTAACTGTTCTGATAGCTTATTTTTTTAAATAAATTTTCTATTAAGGAAGTGAAGTACCACATTGGCAATTTTTATCTTAATTTACAAACATGTAAAAATTGCATATCATTGTTCACATTATAAGTCAGTTCAGGGCAGTAGAACAATGGCAGTAAGAAGAGAAGTTAAAAATAAATAAACAAAGGGCAGGTTCCCTGTGTTGGAAATTACAAAACAAAATATAGAAAAGCATCAAGAGGATTTATTTGTCATATCAGAAAATTGATGGAATCCATTTTCACCCGTCACAAACACAAATCTCATGTGGTTTACAGCAGACCTGAAATTGCTCTAAATGATGCATTACCTTGAAAAAAGAAAAAGTTTATGACTTTTTTTAACACTCCCAAATGGGGATGATGACTGTGATGGATCCCAAGAATTCCTTGCATAAAATATTGCATAACTCTTGTTCAAACCCTGAATTATGACAATTTAGATTTGTTAAATCAGAAAGCAATAATTTATAAAGCCTCAGGTATTTCCTTATTCACAATAATGCACAATGTTTGCTTAGTTTATAAAGCAATGCGTAAATAGAACAAACATTTCATTGACTTGACTGTTGAACTGTTGTAAATAGTGGAAACAATTTACAAGCTGTGTAGATGGATGGTTATGTAATGCTGAGCAGTAAGCGTTAAAAAGTATCATCCTTGACAAATTGATTACTACAAATAATTGATTGTGGTAAAAGACCACAATCTAATTGTTGTGTACATGTTATAGGGAAAAGACCATTCAACAAGCCAAAAGCAAAACAACTGCCATTTTGACCTAGGAAAGAATTCCTTACTAACCATAGATATGGTGATGATCTGCTTAACTCAAAGCAAGACAAATCAGTAAAGAAAAGCACACTGTTCTCCAGTTTGATAAATTACTGTAGCTGTTAATTTCCATTCTGTCAGAAAAAGACTGAAAAATAAAAAAAAATGAGCAAAAATTGGAACAAAGTGATTGATCAAGACAGATTTTTCTTCTTCCCTAGCCACTTGGTGGCTAACAGAAGCACTGAGAATGGAAAACATTTTAAACACACAGAGATAAAAGGCAAAATCAAAATCTTGACCGAAACCAAGTTAGCATATGCTGCAATAGTTCTGTCCTGAAGAACTGGATTATTCTACTACATAGTCCTTTCCAAAAACTCATGAAATTAAATCTGAAAACAACTTGTTCTCATTAGCCCTTAGAGAACTGGGTTTCAAACAGCCTACTGGAAGCTCAACTGGAATTTGATGTGTATGAACCAACTTAACTCTAAACCAAAGAAAACACCTGTGTGAGCATCACCTCTCCTATGAGGACAGGCTGAGAGAGTTGGAATTGTTCAGCCTGGAAAAGAGAAGGCTCCAGGGAGACCTTATAGCAGCCTTCCAGTATCTGAAGGGGGCCTGCAAGAAAGCGGGAGAGGGACATTTTGCAAGGGCATGTAGTGATAGGATGAGGGGTAATGGCTTCAAAATAGAAGAGGGAAGATTTAGATCAGATATCAGGAAGAAATTTTTCACTATGAGGGTGGTAAGGCACTGGAACAGGTTGCCCAGGGAAGTGGCAGATGCTTCAAGGTATTCAAGTCCAGGTTAGATGGGCCTTTGAGCAACTTGGTCTAGTGGGAGGTGTCCCTACCCATGGCAGAGGGTTTGGAACTAGATGATCTTTAAGGTCCCTTCCAACATAAACCATTCTATGATTCTATGATCTGCAAAGATAACTAACTTCACGTAGCTCTAATGGTAACAAACTCACAGGCCAGAGCATACTACCTCTGAGTTACTTACGCAAGTAAGTTTAAATCTTTGGACGCTATTTTTCTCTAGCTGCAGTTTTCACATTTTAAGAAATATATAAGGCCCAAAGAGCTATAATTTCCAAGGTCTTGTTTACATTAGATTTCATGTGGAACATGATAAATATTGTTTTTTCTCCCTGAAGTATGAAAAGAACTAAGTAGGAAAGGGTCAATAGTATAGACTAATAGGCAGACACAGAATTCAAGGACTCTGTCATCTATCATATTGTTTCTAACAAGACTTTCAAGTATATGTAGAGGTTATCATTCTGTAACATTCTGTCTACCAATTATTCTCAGAGACAGTGTAAAAAACATGCAAGGGTAGCAAAGCTGTATAATGGACTAGCAAGCTCAGTTACTTTGTAAGTGACAACAGGATTATACCACCATTACTCTGCCAATCATTTATGTTTACTAGACAGCAAACTCAAGTCTTTTGAAGAGAGGAATTTTGTTTTTCAAAGTTGATATTTTTCTTCTAAAACAAATATCTAGGGAGAAATGTGATGTAGGACTAAAAATATGCTGCACAAAGGAATGTGTTGCAAAGAACATTGGAAAAGCAAGTCAAAATGTATTTGGTTCAAATAAACAACAATGTTTCCATCCTATCTTGTTCAACCAATAGTTTTTAATCAATAAGAAAGTATTCTCAGTCAGATGCAACTTGAGTCTGTATATAAAATTACTTTATGTGTAGTGCTGTCATAGTTTGGGCTGGGCTGGCCACTAAGATGAATGACAGATGCTCTCTAACTTCTACCCCAAGTGAGAGAAGAATGAGAGAAAGGGAAATTTATGAGTTTAAAAGAAACTAAACTACTTTAATGAGGTATTAATAATAAAATAATAAAAAGAAAATATAATAATATTAGTAAGAAAATAATGGAATATATACAATATATACAAAACTGTGTCAAGCCCCCAGGATGATGATCATGTCACCTGCAGGCACTGGGAAAGTCCCAGACTGGACTCAGCAGTGGATGGGAGCTGAACTCTGGAACTGGATTCAGGAATACACAGATTAGGATTAAAGGCAGACAAACAGACAGAGTCCTCCTCGGACGCCAGTCATTGAAGTAAGAGCGCTGACCCTTTGAACCGTCATCTTTTATGCTGAGCATGAGGCAGATGAGATGGAATACCCCATTGGTCAGTTTTGGGTTACCTGTCCTGTCTGCTTCTCCCCGCAGGTGCGACCCCCTACGCTTTTCCACTTCTGACCCTCCAACGAGGCAAGTAACAAAGTTAGCTGGCCTTGGGTGTTATAGCAATAAGTATAAACAGGAGCCTCTCTGCATACTATTCCTTGGTATTTATTATAAACAAGGCCTTATCAGTCTGGGAGTGGACTACTGTCTGAAAAATACGCTGTTACTTTCAGAGAGTTCAGTTAGTTAGAAGAGGCTTAGCTGAAAAGTAAAATTACTGAAAAGGAAATTGGTTCTGTTTTACCTCAAACCAGGACAAGTGCAAAGGTATAAAATGTAGCCCATGTGGGCTAGAAGAATTTAAAATCGTGGAGAAAGGCTAAGATGAGTGTAAAGAAGACATGGTTCCTTCTTTAAACACTGTAGTTGACAGTTTCTCAGGCTGCCTGCAGCACATGCTCTCTTATTGGTGTACAGGGCAATCTGGCATGTGTCTTCAGTCCTGTTCTAGCTAGATGCATCCTTTATGAAACACTAAAGGTGGGCTCTCATTTTATGCTGAGAATTTGCAACAGAGATAAGTTTTGCAGTTTCTCCTATGGCAATGCATAAGACAGTTTCTGAGCTGTCTTGACCCCCAGTGTGTCTGCATTCACTGCCAGATTACCAAGGACTGGTAATTTTTGCCATATCTATTCTTCCACTTCTGTCTTAGACACAGTTTAATCTATGGAAAAAAAGTTGGAAAAGGAAGCTGAACTAGTTAAGACTAGAAATAACGTGGAAAGTTTTAGACAAAATCATTGGAACGTTCTACCAGGGACAAAATAACAACAGCAAAAGGTATTTAATCTGTTTAATTTAATAAAATATTTCAAGTTGGGAGTCTTTTTGCTTGTTTTGTTTCATTCAAATAACATTCAAATAATGGAAACCCTGTGGTCAGAATGTGCTCACAGTAGTAGAACTGCAGTAGTGCCATTTGTTCTAATACCATCTGAAGGACAGCACCTGTTGTAGTATCGACATTTAACAAGTATGAAGCCCAGGATTTGTCTGCAATCATTGCTTTGGTGCCAGTCGTGGTTCTCTTGCAATCTGTTTGGTATCAGGAAATGCTAGAGGACTAGTGTCAGTTGAAGGGTGGGTAACTGATCTAAGGCCAGCACTGATTCATCATTGCTTCAGGTTTGTGGAAGTGCGGAGGGGTTGACTCCTTTCCAGCAATTGGTGTATCTCCAACTGTGTGAAAATGCACCCCCTCTTCTGTCCAAACAGAGAACAATTACTCCTGTGCAGTTTACAACTGTTTTTAATTTATGTTGTATAGATTGGTCTTATTTATTTTGAAAATTATCCTTTTTGTTACATATTTTGAAGTTTTACTTTAAAAAACAAATTCTTCACAGCTCTCATTGGAATATAAATTCAAGAAACTGCATTGCATTGATTACAAGAAGCTGCAATCCCATTCCCTACTGTCCCATATGAACCAGCTCTGCTATGAAGCAGCAGCTGCACTCTGAACTTGTAGCTTCAAGACACCAATAATCTGCTTGGCTGCCTCTATGTCTCTTCTACCTGATTCTCACATTGTTAATAGTTGTCAAAATCATATTTGTTATATCTTTGCAGAGGTATGGCATTGAATTGTCTTCTCTGACAGGGCTTCTGAGAGTCACAAGCAGATGGACCTGTTTCAGGTGTCTACAAATTGGAGACTGGGATGGAATTTGGCTAAGGTAATGTTCCCATGAACAGAAGATGCTCTTTTCTAATGTGGCCTTTCTCCATATACATATTTTTAGAAGATGTCTCATATATTTTCTTCTAACAGATAGTTTGTGACTAACCTGTAGTTTAAAATATATCATTAAACGTCTTCAAATAACCTGATAGAGGCCTTCCAGTACTAAAAGGGGGCCTACAGAAAAGATGGGGAGGGATTCTTTAGCAGGGAGTGTAACAATAGGACGAGGGGTAACAGGTTGAAACTGAAAGAGATTTAGATTAGATATTAAGAAGGAATTCTTTACTCTGAGGGTGGTGAGGCACTGGAACAGGTTGCCCAGAGAAGCTGTGGATGCCCGATCCCTGGAAGTGCTCAAGGCCAGGCTGGATGGGGCTTTGAGAAACCTGGTCTAGTGGGAGGTGTCCCTGCCCATGGCAGGGGGGTTGGAACTAGATGACCTTTAAGGTCCCTTCCGACTCTAACCATTCTATGATTCTATTTTACAATATATATATTTGTAAAGATTGAGATCTCTTTATGGACAAGAAGGCAGAATATATATTCTAAGTAAAAGTTTTACAATACATAATGCAACTAGCAATAAACAAGATATATACATAAAAAGCAGTAAAGCTACTTCAGATGGTCTTTTTCTGGTCCAAAAGTTTTGTATATTCTTATGTGTTACCTCAAGAAAGAGGCATCTATTGAGCCTTATTTCCGTAGGGTGAAGAACATGGCCTATGGTACGTCATCTCAGTGGTCAGGACTATGCTTTTAACAGTCTGTAATAACTTCCTTTATATAAACCACAACAGATTAACAGTACAAGTACTTCTTACGTAATACAAATGCTCCTACCTGGATTATAAATAATGGCAGTAGGAAACAGCCACCTGAAATAGTTATATGTATAATTCATTGCTATTGCAGTAGTAATTAAAATATCACATAAGTTCTCAAAGTCTATGCCTTGTTAACCATAATGACAATTTAAGAAAATGCTTAATCCTTTTTAAAAAAATGTGATGAATTCTTGAAAATATGGCATAGAAATTTGTTTGTTTAAGTGCCTGCATGTTCCCTACCTGTCATGAAGGATGACTGAAAAAAAACCGAACAATTCTTCTTACATATTACCTTTAAGAAATTCTTTGACTACTCTGTCAACAATTTTTCATGAACAAGATTGAGTTTTTTGGAGTTAATTTTAAGCAATACATGATATCTTACTTAGCCTTTGTGCAATTTAGGATAATAACCCAAAGGATAAGGTGTTCAAATCAGATTAAAAATCAAAACTATGTAATTTGGATAATTTTTTGTTGTTGAGTTCACTACACAGTCATATTAGGCACTGTCATTCAGAAATACTGCCAATGAAATTACAATAATTTTAGCAAAAGATTGAACAGATGGTCTCAGCAAACTGATCATTCCCAAGCAGTCATAAGATTAAGACAGAATGAAATTCCTTTCAGAGTATAAAGAAAGTATAAATGACTGTGGTCAAAGAATCAAATTTTTAAATGTGAAGAATGTATTTAAAACAGATTGTATCATAGACTGGCTACTTAAAATATACCAAGAAAGCATCCAGTTGCAATGGACTTTCTCACGTTGCCTGGATACGTGCATAACTTTTCAAAAAAGACCCTCCTTTTAGAGGAATAAAGAGACAATTAGAAGACCACCTGGTCTTTTCAATGGTGTATTAATATAATTTCAGTGAAAGTATCTCTTGTCATAACAAATTAGCGTAAAAATGGACTAGAATTATTAATAAAAAAGGGTAAAGGGAGTTTATAATGCGTTCATAAGATGCAGAGCTCTGGCTACAAAGTCAGTAGTGGATTGCATAGAAATATTATTCTGAACTCATCTTTATTAAATGGAACATACGTCAAAAGCACAGAGAAATAAGTCTCCCTTTTAGAGTAACAGTCCTAAAACTACATTCTCATAGGGCTGTCTCCTCAAGAACATATACCGTGTTTTATTTTGAAGAATCCATCTCCAGTTAGTGAAATGTATTCTCCACTTTCAGCAAAATATTTATGGCTATAAGGGAATTTGAGAAAAAAAAAAAGTTATGTTATTTAGGTCACATATGTGATAATAAATAAGTGAAGAATTATGAAAGTCAGTTTTGTTGGACCTTTCTCAGGTGAAAAAATCCTAGCTGTGAAACTTACACTTTAAGCCATGAGAATTCATTAAAATTTTAGAGTACAGTGCACGTACAAATACGTTGTCATTCCTTTATTGGGTTTTCAGGGATATATAGAAAGACCATTTTGTTTTTATTGACTCATGTACTACAGCAGATGAAAATGTCTCCTCTGCTGGCAGATGTGCAACAGGAGGCCGAGATAAGCAATGTTGGAGCCAAAAGCATGTAAATGATGTGATTTAAGAGGCAGATATATCCTTAAAAATCATGGACAAATATGTCTGGAAGGAACAGAGTACTTCAAACTGTCAGCTAGCACATCCTTTAATTTTCCGGTAGCATTGACCATGGTTACATGAATCTTGACAGATACTTGTCAAACCTGTTATTGAAAGCCTCAAATAATGGAAACTACCAGTTTTATTGACCCTATTAGTAAGAAGTTAATTTGTCTTTTTCTTTTTCCTTCTGTTAGCAGTGGGCGTGTAAATAGGTCAGTTCCTTCTTTACAGCTACCTTTCCTGTGACTGTGCCCCAGCCAGACTTCCTTTCGGCAAAATAAACAATGCTTCACTCTTTCCTGTTAAGTTATGTTTTCCAAAAGTCTGTTACTCTCACTGCTTTTTCTGGCCTTTATCCTAGTGCAGTGGCTGAAATAAGAGGCCTTATGATGCGAATTCAATCAGCATATTTATTTCTACGTTGTGAAAATGGCATAGTTGTATATGCATTCTAGTGCATATACTATGCTACCACTGCAGCAGCATATTATTCACTGTCATCCAGTTAATGGCCCCAGAGCCCCTCTGTGGCCCCACCTTTTTCTAAAGAAAAATTTTGCTACTGATTTCGGTTTATTACAAATGGCTTGCTCAAGCCCACTAGAACCACATCTTTTTCATCATGACTGAGCTTCCATAAGCTAATTGTCTTCTTAATCCCAAACTCCATCAGGCAGGAGAAAGACCAGCGAGATCTACTTGCTGTACATCAGCATAAGATGATCTGAATACCAAGTTTCTTCCTCTAGCAGTGGTATGTTCACAGTAGTGGATGATGGGGCTGAACCGCATGTCATTCTATCCAAGGCAGTTACTATTACTCTCTGAGTTCTCCCAGTGAGAGAAAAAAAAAGTTCAACAAAACAGTCAACTTTCAAAATGTCCTTCAACAAACATGTGCCTGATTTTAATTCATCTTGATATCATTTTCTTTTACCAGTATTGAGCAAGATTACCTTTATTATATTTACAGCCAAGGAACAGATGTTACTGTTCTGTAATAATTTGTCACAAAAATGAAGCAAATTCAGAAGATTGTGTTCAGTTTCCCACCACATAACCATATTCTCTTAAGCATCCTATTTCAGGTATCTTTCATTTCCTTCTATGCAGAAAACAAAGTAAATGAAAATAAAACACAATGTAAAGGAATTGGGATGGTTAAATTCCTTTTTCTCTTACTCTTTTTCTCCAGTTTTAACCTATGGGGAAGTAAACAGAAAAGTGCTAGCTCTGCTATACTCCAGATTAATTATTTTTCATAGATTTAGGGTTCTCAGGGATTAAGAGAAGTAAGCAAGAAATATACCAATGATTAAAATTATACAGCTTTGGACCAGGAATCAACAACCTCCTAGGAATTCCATTACAATAAGGAAAAAGACAGAGTATGTGGTTAGAAAAATGAAATATTATGTTCTCTGTAATAAACCCACACATAATAATAGAAAATATAATATCAGGAACAATCTTTCACTAGTGAAAAGGTAGTTTAGATAGTTTAGATGACCCCATCTTCATCTGTAATAGCTATGAATTTTCAGTTGTCACCACTATGAGTGTCTACTTTTCTTGATACTTAACTGTCTCTGCCCATATTTCCTTTGCTTAGCGCACAGGACTATGAAAATGTCAGGATAATTTGTGATGGTGAAATTTATGCAACCAAAAAGAAAACGAAAAGGCCTTTGAGCTCATAAAAGCCAGATTTTATTAGAATATAAACTATTTTAAATAGCTTTTTTATTAACACTTTAAAATAAGGATTCAGAGAGTGACTTCGTAAGAACATGGAAGAGAGATCCAATGGTGGTTGCTAAATACACATATTATAACATGTCAGGAAATGCCTGACCTAAATATAGTTGGGAGACTATGGGGTGTCAGTGGATGAGATGTGTCATGTGTTCCCATTCTTTTTCCTAGGTATCCCTTGACTGGGAACTCAATGTGAATAGACAAGAATCAATTCCAAAGGATCGTAAACAATTGTCATCTCTGTAACATGGCTGTAGATCCTTCTGCCTCACCTTGCAGTATTTCAAATCTTTCCTCTGTCAGTCTATTAGATTGCTTCTCCTCCTACAGGGACTTCCTCCTGGCTCAGGCTATTTAAGGAACATAGCAGAGATGGAGAGTAAACAGAGCATACTTACAGTCCATTTCACACTAGAAAGCTGAGAAACACTTTTAAAGGTAATGCTCTTATTTCAGAAGAACTGGTTGAGATGGTATTTTGAACCCATCACTAGTTTGAGACTACTTGTTATCTGTCCTGAGCTTTAGATCAATCTGTGATGTAGCATTATCTTGTTCTTCTTCATTATATAAATAGTATACACTTGAAGTAGCTGAGAAGGCTAAAGGTAGTCTTGATGGAGGTGCATTAGTGTACAGAATAAAAGCAGTGTAAAGTATTGGTTAAACATATGAAATCAACCTGCTGATGGCATTACTATATCTGAGGAATTCAAATATTTAGTTTAAATAAATTTCAGTAACAAAGTACATATCATATAGAAATCATTGTTGTAGCTTTATGTCATATGTTATACAGAATATCATAGAGCTGATGATAATCTAAAGCAGATGTAACAAAAAAACTCTTTCTAAAGTCTTTAAACACCAGAGACCATCACTGAAGCATGGTCATTTCAGAAGTAGGGGAAAGAAGACAGTAAGTAAAAATATCATAGAATCATGGAAATACAGATCCCTTAGGTTTTCTTGTCCATATTCAACTTTTCAAACTATGTTCAAACATGAGACCCATGACTCACAAATATGTCTTAAAATCTTCAGCGAAAGGTATTTTACAACTTCTGTGTAAGCAAAATGTTCCAGTGCATTACTGTCTTTGGAATTAAAACATTTTGTATGACACCTAAATCACTCTTGCTGAGAATTAAAATGATAGAGTGCTTTTGCCACTCTCCCTGGGCTTTCCAGTCTGTTTTACACCTTTCTTAAAGTATTTTGCCCCAAAGTGGTTATCAGACTCTCCTTAAGGCTTTTTTCAGTATCAAAAGTAGTAGAGTAGAATAACTATCTCGTGCTTTATTTATGACATTCTTGCTAATACATTTCAGAATTTTGTCTACCCTTTTTATTAGCATCAAATTGCTGATACCTCTTCAATTTGTGGCCCACTATAACTTCAGAACATTTTTTACCAGAGTACAACTGCTTAGATGTTGAAGCACTATTTGCATTTATACTTTGGCACTTTTCTTTTCTAAGTGTAGAACATAAACTTGCCTTTACAGAACTTATTTGTATTGATACAGAAACTTTCCAAAAGTCATTCTGAATTCTCATGCTGTTTTGCTTCACAAGGAGATGTTGTACCAAGACTATAGAAGTGTACTGTGTATTCCATCATCCAAGTCATTAATGAAATTATTGAACAGTACTCAGGAAAAACCCCAGTGGGACTTTGTTTAAAATAACCTCCTAGTCTGACATTGAGTTATTGGTAAGTAGTCTTTAGTAAAGTTTTAAATTTATTTCTAATTCTGTCTGGACCATGGCTTCTTAGTTTGCTCTTGAGAGTAAGAGAATAGTTTATCTGAAAAGCTGTGTCAAGACATATCACATCTAATGTTTCCTTCTCATGCACAAGGCTAGCAACTCCGTCAACTAGAGAAATTGGATTGTTACGATGTAATTTATTCTCTATATATCTATTTTGGATTTTTCTTATGTAATGCTTATAAACTCATTACTTAAGAATATATTCCAATATCTTTCCTCATACTGAAAATAACCTGCTAATTTATACTTTCTTCGTGCAGCGTTTTGTCCTTAAAATTTTCCTACATTTTATGACCTTGTACATCCTCCCTGCATTTTTTGAAACCGTTAACAGATCAAATTGTTTTAGGTAATTTTTTCATATCTTTAAGGTGAATTTAAACCAGTCATACTGACTTAGAATATTTAGATTAAGTAAGCATTCTTTAATTCATTTGCATCTGCGTTTCTATAATTATTAAATTATTTCTACTTGTATTAATTTGTTTATTTCTATTATTATTTGGGCATATCTTTTATGCCCAACTGTGTTAGCTAACAGTCGCAATTGCTTTAGTCTTCCCTAGATCATGAATCATTAGTTTACCTTTCTCATTAAGCAATAGATCTGTTTTCTCTTTATCTTTCTTTGTAATGATTTATAGGAGCTTTAATTACAACTATTTATGTTCCTGACTTGACTTAAAGAGTTACATAGATCAGGTTTTATATAGTTACACGGCTAAAACGAAACTGGAACCTGTTCAATGTGTTCTATCTTGTGCAATCAAGATTGAAGGAGAGCCAGCACTTTGAGTTTGTTTGTTCTTTTGAACAATTACTTGTACTTTCTTAGCTGCTGATCCACTCCTTTTCTCTTTCTTCCAAGCTCATTAATTCATGGATTAGAGTTGCCTGTAGTCTACTGTATTATTAACATACGAGTTGTTTGAAAGTGCAACTTTTAAAAAGGTATCTAAATTATAAACACAATGAAGTAATCATGCTTATCAAAAAAACAAGCTGATCAAGAAATTTCCGATATATCCTTACAAACCTCTAAACAGATTCCAGTCTATAATGCCACTACAAGATTAGTAAGAGTATTTGAGGTTTTGATTTATAATAATGGTTGATTCTGGTAACATTCTAATAAATTGTTAAAAAACACTATTAGTGGCAAGGACATGAGAAGAAAAACACTGATGCCATCTCTTCCTTTGCCTCATTAGGGTTTCTGTACATCATTTATGGTTAAGCCAGTGATCCTAGACTTTAAAAATCAAGGATGTTAAAGCCGTAGACTTTCTTGCATGGCCTATCGTTGGATTCTTCCAGTTAGAGATTGACATTGCTTTAGCAATGTCTTCAGTAAAGATGGCATAATGCTATGCTGGAAGAAACAGCTAGTCTTGGACAGCAACTTGCAGTACATTCTGGAACAGTGGTGTTCGCCAAATCCTCAAATGTTTGGACTAGTTAACTACTTTTAATTTCAAAACAATTGTTTTCTACACAATGCTTATTTACAGAATGCTAGGTAGTATTTTTAAACACGTTGTTTCATTTTCAGTTACACCTTAGGCAGTTTATTGTTACTTCAACACATAATAACTTGTTAGCATTGTCTGTTTCCAATGGTTATAAATGATGGTATTAATTGAATGTCAAGCTGATAATGCATTATGCATTGTATCCTGCCAACTGGGAAGAATATAATTTGCATATGTATATTCTTTTTTAATAACTAGGAAATGCATATAAGTGGAAAATGGGATTGGCAACATTGTCTCTTTAAATGAAAAAAAGGAGCTAAACATACAATGGCTTACAGTTAACACGTCTGAATGGCTTTTCAACAGGCAAAATCTTTGTGGTAGCTGTTTCATTTTTTTTGTTTGTTATTGTTACTGACATTTTATCTGTTGGAGTGTAGTAACAAACACAAAAGTTTTCTAAATTTAAATTGTGTATCTTTCATTATTCTGCGTTCAGTATAACCACACATACAACTTGGTGGCCATAAGCTTGTGTGGAAATATTGCAGATTTTTTTCCTTTTTTTTCTAAAGAGAACCTAAAAGTGGCAAGGACACGAGAAGAAAAACACCAAAGCTATCTCTTCCTTTACCTCATTAGGATTTCTACACATCATTTATGGTTAAACCAGTGGGCCAAGCTTGATCCCAGACTTCAAACTCAAGGACATTAAAGCCATAAGCTTTCTTGGATGGTCTGTTGCTGACCCAATAACAAAACCCTGAGCTCTCAAGAAAGAACAATAAATTTGAGCCAACTCCATCAGTTTTTACTAGTTTTGACAAATGACATCTGAAGGACTCTTAACAAGCCAATAGTCCAGACCCATCAAAATTTGGTTTCAGATTCAGACATTTCACTCACTGGATGAAGGGTTGACAATCCAATCAATCATTATAATTGTGCACTAGCCTCCTCCATTCACATATTTTGCCTCCATCAACCCCATTTTGTTGATAGCATACACAGTAACATGCACTATTATGATACCATAGGTAGGATAAAGAGGGAGAGGTGAAAGCTCAAATACTGCTAGAAAAACCCCAAAAGCTAATAAGGACAATATGAATAATAATACATTCATCAAAGTTCATACTGAAACTGTTCTTCAGGCTAAGAGAACTTTCTTCATCCCTTCCATTAGAGCAGCCAAATCCAACTATAGAGAGCTACAGAGGTGTATATTGCTTCATCCATCGTGACTGCCTACAGTCTGCAACAAAACTGAAGACTGAATGCGATGGGAATTATTATCTTCTCCAACGTCATGGATCCATTCTATTTATATCCAGTAAGCAACAACTCTCCTGCATTTTCAGAGTTCAGAACATTCATTAATCAAGGTATATTGAACACTTGCAAGATTGACAGCCTAAAAGATGCAAGTCTGACTCAAAGATCTTTTGGTTATTAGAAGAGAGTCATGAATAACTAGGATCACTCCTGTCCGGAACAGTGTACAATTTTCTTTTAAGTACTCAGCAGTCCAGATGAAATGGAAGACACCTGCCTTGGATATTTTGGCTGTAGGCATCTACCACCCAGAAGCAAGCTTTTAGTGTCTTAGAAGCATATGAAGTCTTAAGCTAGACTTAACATTACATATCTACATAATTAAAGTTAATTTTCCAGCCATGATTTAATCTAGATTTACACTAGGACAAAACATTAAAACCAACTCAATAGCACTTGCAGTTGTTTTTGTCCCATCAATGTTTTGCAGAGTATTTATATAACAAAATCTCAATTGTATTTAATGCTATTTACCATGCACAATTATTTTGAAAAACTCTAGCTGGGCTGGAATGTTGAATTCTTCAACAATATGGGAGACAACAGATTCCTGAAACCTCCTGCCAGATCACTTTACGAACCAGAATTTTTAGTCAAATTCTTTAGCTCACTTTCATCTTCAACAACTTCTGTGTTTGGGGATCAGCACAATCAAAGACTTTCTATGGTTTTGAAGTAAAGACTGGGGCTGATGTTGCCATCATCTGGCATGACAGAAGTTTTCAAATAAAACAGTAAAGAATCTAGAAGACATACTATTTGCAAGATCTGTCCAGAATTTAAAACTTCATTTCTTCAAGATACTTCTTTGCTTCACCAAGTACAAGACATATTTCGTCAACTGAGTCTAACTTAAATACATAGAAACATATATAAATAACACCAACAATAACAAAATCCATCATAAAAAGGAGTCCTATGCATGTTAGACTGACAGGCTAAACATGATGCAGATATTAGCCATATGGCCTACTGCAAGACCAGAAAGCCTTAAATCCTATAGCATTGATTGTAATCTATAGTTAAGTTAGAAAAAGGTTACATTCTTGTTCAGTTATACAAATGCCTTTGCTAGTTATGAAAGGGCAGACAAGGACCTGGGGCTGTTGGTCAGCAGCCGGCTGAATATGAGCCAGCAGTGTGCCCAGGTAGCCAAGAAGGCCAAGAGCATCCTGGCTTATATCAGAAATAGTGTGGCCAGCAGGACTAGGGAAGTGATCGTCCTGCTGTGCTCAGCGCTGGTGAGGTCCCACCTTGAATACTGTGTTCAGTTTTGGGCCCCTCACTACAAGAAAGACATTGAGGTGCTGGAGCATGTCCAAAGAAGAGCGATGAAGCTGGTGAAGGGTCTAGAGCACAGGTCTTAAAAGGAGCAGCTGAGGGAAGTGGGGTTGTTTAGTCTGGAGAAAAGGAGGCTGAGGGGAGACCTTATCACTACAACTACCTGAAAGGAGGTTGTAGAGATGTGGGGGTCGATCTCTTCTTCCAAGTAACAGGCAATAGGACAAGAAGAAATGGCCTCAAGTTACACCAGGGGAGGTTTAGACTGGATATTAGGGAAAATTTCTTCACCAAAAGGGTCATCAAAGATTAGAACAGGCTGCCCAGGGAAGTGGTGAAACCGCCATCCCTGGAGATATTTAAAAGACATGTAGATGTGGTGCTTAGGGACATGGTTTAGTGGTGGTTTTGGCAGTGTTAGGTTGATGGTTGGACTCAATGATCTTAAAGATTCCTTTCAACCTAGACAATTCTATGATTGTATAATTCTTGGAGCACACTTAAACTAATGTATATACTATTTGGATTTATTCCAACAAATTAAAACTTCACCTTGTATAATGTTTACATTACTAAATTCATAATGCTAACACTGAAATTTTACATTACTTTTATAAAATTTATTTAACTGCTATATTTTTCCCAGGTGCTACCCTAGGAAAAGCCTTGTTTTTCATGAACCTTATGCATATCAAGTTATTCTTGTCTGTTCCTTCAATGTTACTCTCAGACTTTCTGAAGAACTAAGAGAAATATGCAACACATAGCTATCAGTAAAGGCATAGTTTGAGTAAGATTTTTTTTAGAGGGTAAGAGGGTAATCCAGCTTCATCCGAACTTGTGCCTTCACTCCAGACTTAAGCATTTTGCACCCAATATATGGTTATTTCATCTAGATAATATTTTCCTAGCTTGCTTACCAAAACTGAAATGTTAGTCTTGTGAAAGTTAAGGTGGATGACATCTGCTGCTTCTCCCATATTTACAGGAACAGTTAATCTGTCATAAAAGAAAATGTGATTCATTTGTTATTGCCTTGTTCAACTCTCCTGTGAAAAATATTTTATTTTGCATAAGGAAATTTGAGTTACATTAGGATTTTTGTTTTCAATATTTACCTTGTAGGTCAGCTGGAGCACTGGATGCAGCAGTTGTTAAATGCAAAATATACCAAAAATGAATGAAGAATAAATTAAATCTGGAATCTCAAATTAGGTGCTAATGTTTTGTGTTTTTTAATGACTTCTATTCTTCGTCTTTGACCCAGTGGATTATTAATCATTTTCTCTAGTATGGAATTGCATAAAAAGGAGAATACTACAAGTCCAAGTCCCCTTTTATTCTACCATCTCAGTCTGCTTTTACCCTCAAAGTTTACAGATTTGTGGTTTGGGCAGCCTTCTGAGAATTGTAAACTCAAGTGCAAAAAATTGCCCTGTGGTGTGATAGAGATTGAGAAGGTGGGCTGTAAGAAACAGAATCCTGCAAAAGATTAATTTAAAAATACAAGGATTACCCTTTATGCCCTCATTTTAAGGAAATAATTTGACCATGACTCTGCTTTTAACTACATCAATAGAAGGAAGCAACGCCTTCTGGCACTTAGATATGCAAGAACTAGTCAGAGGATGAGAATCAAGATATTTGCACTCAGGATCTCTTTATGAAGTCTGAAGTTATCAATTACTGTTTATTGTGGATTTCATTCTGAAGAATATGAATCTCCACATCTATTGCTTTGAATGTGGGCACCTAGTGCACCAAACCAGATGCTCAAATCACAGTTATGTTGCTTAAACTATGTGCTGGATCTAGCCTTTGGTCTGTGCATTTTTTAGAGTTGCAAGGTTCCTTGGATGAATTAGTGATATGCACAATAAAAATGTGTCAGAGAAAGTTTCTGGAATATGAATATGATGCTTCATTTATATGCACTCACGGAATCATGGAATCATGGAATCACGGAATCTTCAGAGTTGAAAGGGACCTCTAGAGATCATCTAGTCCCACTCCCCTGCTAAAGCAGGATTGTCTAGAGCATATTACTCAGGACTGCATCCAGGTGGGTCTTGAAAATCTCCAGAGAAGGGGACTCCACAACCTCCCTGGGCAGCCTGTGCCAGTGCTCTGTCACCCTAACCATGAAGAAGTTTTTCCTTGTGTTAGAATGGAGCTTCCTATGTTCCAGCTTATGCCCATTGCCCCTTGTCCTGTCACTGGGAACCACTGAAAAGAGTCTGGCTCCATCCTTCTTCAACCCACCCTTTAGATACTTATAGGCAATAATAAGGTCTTCCCTCAGCCTTCTCCAGGCTAAAGAGTCCCAGCTCTCTCAGCCTTTCCTTATAAAAGAGGTACTCCAATCCCTCAGTCATCTTAGTTGCCCTATGCTGGACTCTCTCCAGTGGTTCCCTGTCTCTCTTGAGCTGGGGAGCCCAGAACTGGACACAGTATTCCAGTTGTGGCCTCACCAGCGCAGAGTAGAAAGGGAGAATGACCTCCCTCGACCTACTGGCCACACTCTTCCCTATACAGCCCAGGATTCCATTGGCCTTTTTGGTGACAAGGGCACATTGCTGGGTCATGGATAATTTATGATCTACCAGGACCCCCAGATCCTTCTTTTCAGAACTCAGAACCTCCTCACTCATTTACATACCTTTAGAATTAGAAGTTTGGCTTTTCCTCTACAAACTTTAGATCATGTTATAAAGTTTCTTTCTCCTTAGAGAAATCATGCGTGTCTTAAAATCAATACCAAATAGGAGTTCACTTAACTATACTGTTGAGAATCATCGCAGATGAATTAAAGATTATCTGGTTTTGCACTCTGCCTGCACACCTAAATTATCACCCAAGTGTCTTTTGGCCTTTCTTGTTTCCAATATCTCCCTGTCAAATAAACAATCATTGCAAGTCTTTTTGCAGCCAAGTTGTCTCATTTGTAATGTGTTTAGCAGCTCTGATTATGCTTTTGTAATTTCTAAAGAAAAGCTTAGACTACTAAAATGATTTTCTTGTCAACAAAATAATCTTCAAACTACAGCGGTTGTTCATGTTTTCATAATGAACTGTTTTCAACACTGAACAGCATCACACACAAACATGCATTAAAAATTACAGCTGTGATGCAATGCTTTTCCTGTCAGGTATAAACACATTTGATGGAATACAGTGCAGAGTAACTCTTTCTTAAGTACTACATTCTTTCATTCTTCCTTTTCCCTCCACTTCTACTGCCAGTCTAGACTCTATTCTCATGCCTTCTGTAACCACCCAATGTAGTTTTATTACATGACATTCTTCACTTTTTATTCATATTTTAAAATCAATGTATTAATTGTTTTGAGCACAATTTAAAATCTTAAAGGTTTTAGTTTTGTGCCACGCTAAATGGATGTCAATGCACAGAACTGAATACAAAATAACGTGCAGGTTTCATCTGTTGAAATCTAAAGGTCTCTAATTTGATTGTTTATATTTGAGTTGGTTGTCTAAACTGCTTCTGCACTCTGTAGCTAGAACAAAACACTTTTCTAAGATTCATCACACTTTAAAGGACACTTCTAGCATAGGTCCAATAAATCACACATTAGAAATGCCTAGCTTTCTCCATTGACTATAGAGAGGGCCTAGTGCAATTTACATACAGTAGATCTCTGTATAACATATATGCACATTTGGTCAGATGAATCCTCTCCTGGGAATCTTATTTACCATAGCTGACTTAGAGATATGTAGAATATATGTTTTGTAGGCTGAATGTGTTTTCTATAGTACTTCACTCTATTTATAATATTGTAAATAAACATTGTATTAAAAGTAGTCTCTGTACAATCCTGTAAAATGAAATATGCTTTCCTGAAATTATAGTGCAATACAGAATGCAGCAGGAAAAATATGCCCTTCTAGGGGGGATATTTTTTTAATATGTCTGGTTGTGATAGGCCTATTGGATAGAAACTAGCAGTTGGTAAGTTATCATCCTCTGTTTTACTGCATGTCAATATATTGTAAATAGGTGACAATGTAGCACATTAAATTAGTAGGAATGTTATAAATGTGTGTCTGGGTAATGTGGGATTATTACTGGACGTGACTTAGAAATTAAGTTGTATTCACATTTTGAAGAAAAGTACAGCATGGATGAAACTTCCAGGGACTGAGTGCAGCTGGTGTGCAAAGGGCATATTTCACAAAGGTTCCCTAGGCAACCTTAGATGTTAACGACATTGCGGGAGTCCGGTGCGCTAACTCTAAGGAAGAAGAGAGCAGAGGATGTAGCAGAGTGGAGACACCGCGGCCAAACTCTGTGATAAAACGGGACCTTGAGGGTCAAATGGAACCCTTGAAGGTCTTATGGAACTGATAAGCTGCCTAATTGTTACCCTGAGCCAATGATCTGTCATTTTTTGACAAAATGCTATCCTCTGGGTGAACTTTGCTCATTATAATGTCATTATAATACCAAAACACACCTCCATCCCAAAAGCTACCCGCCTCCAAGGTGCGACCATTCCTCACAGAGTCTGCACTCTAAATTTTTCGTAGTCTATACCTTTAAAAGCAAAGCGAGAGAATTTTATACCAATCATAACAAAAATATGTATGACTAGAGTCCCTCAAGCTCCACCTGAAAGGTAAAAATAGTATAAAAATAGCTTAAGAGAGAAGGGATGTCAGGGAAGATACCAACACAATCAGGGAAACACCATCACTGACCACCCCTGACTTCTGGGATCAGTTGACAGGCTGAGCCTCTCTTCCCCCCCATAAGGACCCTTGTGGGTAAGATTCAAACACTTGGTTATACCAAGTGCTTCCCTGGGAAACTTAGAAATCTCTATAGAGTTGTTTTATAACTTAGCGCGTTTGTAGCCAGGCTGTATTACTAACATCTTTAGTATTTGCACGTGCTTTGCAGACAGTCACTATCGCCGGCAATTCAAAAGAGTTTGTGCACCTGTTGCTTCAATAAACTACACTTTTCACCAATCTAGCCGTGAGAGTTCATAGTGAACAAGACCCAATTACTTAAGTGTGGCCATGTTAGTCCATGGAACGCTGCTACATCGAATTGTGTATGGTGTTAGGAATGCATCCGTAATCGTGATAGTTCGATATACATATTGAACGTGACTGGACTTTTAACACTGAATTGGGCATCACTCTGAATCTAAGCCTAGCCGCCCCCAGCCCCTCTGATACAGGCTGGAATGCAAGGGGGGTTATTTTCTGCCAAATTATTTTGCTCTTTAATGCAACAGGTAATCACACAAACCCACATATGCACCGATTTGTCATTAAACACCCTGTTCTTGTAGTGCTAGATGGAAAAGGAAAAGGGTTCTTTTTCAAATATTGAAACCAGATACATTACTACAAAGTATAGTCAACTGTGAATTGTCTTTGAACAAGTTAGCCAAGCAAGAGAGAACAGACTACTTGGGTCCAAGCTGAAGCATGACTCAACACAAAGCAGCTAGCAAAGCATGATTTTGAATGCTGCTTTAAAGTAGTACAGAGTCCCAGATAAATAATCTTTATCAGATCTTGCTTGTCTTCACACCAACTCATCTCTTCAACTGCATAACACGTTCCCAGAGCAGTTCTGCAGGTTCCCCAGTGATTCAGTTCACATCCAGCAGTCCCATAGCATTGTCATGTGGAAAGCACTGTCTCCATATCCATAACAGAGTATCAGGTTAATTTATCAATGCCATGAAGACTTAAGCTCTTTCTCTGGCACAGCATGACTCCTTACCCATGCTATTACGCACTTTCTTCCAAGAGAAGAGTTTTGTCTATTTTGCTGGCTAGAAGAAGGCTGTGACCTGTACCATCCTCCTGAACTGCACCAGTCCTTGTCTGGAGAGAGCTCATTGAAATAGACAATGCATATCTAAACGTGTATGTTTGCCCACTTGTGTAGCAATAGTTTAACAGACAAGATTGAGACATGTAGACTCTCGACTTAATAACCTCTTTCTAGTACAGCAACAGCCAAGTGCTTCTGGAGGGGCCTAGCTGGTCAGTACTGAATTAATGCTAATAAGTAATATAAAAAAACCATGAAGTGACTATTGCAGGGAATCCTAAAAAAAAAAAGCCAGACCTGAAAGGTACAATTTATTGCCAAAGTCTTGTAATATAAGTGAATTACAACCAATACACAAGGGAAGAAAAAGATGTAAGACTTTCATAAAATAAGCTGCAAAACAGTTCAGAGAACATAATGAAATGGTCTATACTTAAGCTGAGTAAGATGCATCCTTATAGGCCATGCCTGAACATTTAAAAGATACTGAAGAACAGAAAAGATAGATTTTACAAAATAAGGGGCAAATAATTTGTACAATTCCAAGCAGTCTAATAAGACCATTGAAATTCTGACAATATTTCACTGGTTAGGGACTCAGCTCAGTTTCTAATCAGATGTATTTAAAAATATTCCTTAACATAAAGAAAGTGCATAACACCATCCCGATTCATCAGGCACATATATTTGTTTATCAGGCAGTGTAATTGCTTTAGTAAGTACCAATGAACCTAGCCTGCCCTTGCAGTGACAGCACATCTACCTTACCAGTGCAGTTCCATTGGTTTTAAACCTAAAGTATTCCAGACTGTAAAATATAATGCATTGTTAAAATATTAATGTAAATGTTGGAAACATACTACTAAATTTCTCTCGACTCATTTCTTCAGAAAGTACTCAGGGAAAAATGTCACGCATCATAGTAAAATATTACTGAACAGGAAGCAGAGAGGCCTGAGCTGCAGTACCACTATGTGCTTATTTATAAATATCTTCTTATAGCATTTCAGTTTTAGAAATTTAAAATGTGATCTGGTATCAGTGGTAACAACAGTAAAACCTGCCAGGTCACACAGAGAATGTCGATTTCCAGTATTAAAAGCAAGAAAGACAAACTCTTAATTATTAATCTTCAGCAGACAAGGTATCCTTTATTTGCACAGTTGCAAGTCAAGGGGCTGGGGTGGTTTTGAACTGTGGAATTGGCAAAAGGGAAACTATTCCTGCATCATTGACAGAGCAGCTGGGGGGTGAGGAGGCATTCCCTTCTGCAGACTACATTGCAAAGGCAAACTCCTGAAACAGGCAGGAGGGGCTACACTTCAGATTACCACAGCAAGATTAAGCACAACTGATGCACCAGAGACATCGTCTGCCTAATTACCTTAAATCTGATTCAAGGCATGGGATTCATTTCACTTAACTGCCTAAAAGGTATGCATATGCTTTTAAATTACTCAGCCTGGGTTTATTTTATAGCCAATGGAGAGAAACAGACATATTCAGGGCATATTTGAACAGATCTATTTCAGGTGTTAACTGTAGACTGGCATAAATTAGTAGAAAACATCTTTTCTCTGTAGAGTGTAAAGGGAGTCTATACAGATTGCTCAGATATAGATGTGTACCTTTAGTCAGACTATTACATTCTTTGGATGACCCCATCTAAGTTTTTCAAACAAAACCAATGAAAGGATCTTGTGCATACTACAAGAAGAAAAGAAACAAAATTTGGGGGTTATCTTCTACCATATGTCTGTTGAGCACCTAGTACAACAACATTTTAACACTTAAGCTTCCTTGGAATGCTGGTCTAATACAAATAAAATATATCAGTATTACCGTATACATATGATATAGATATTTAAATTCCCTTAGAAAACGTATTTGGTTTGCTTAATAACTCTCTTGTGTTTACTTTGAAGTACATAATTTACCAGAATAGAATTTTCCATTTTGTCTGGGATAAAAATTCTTCAAACTTCACTACAAATTTGCTACTTTTTTTTTTTCTCTATTTCTTTTAAGAGAGTTTATCTAAGAGACATAATCTTCTGTCACTACTAGATGGAAGTGCTTGTACTGAAATATTGTTAAATCTAATTCCCGCTGCAGCACTTCACTGAAACTTACTGGTCTTAGATAGGCACCATTTCAAATTCTGAAAGCGGATTCTGGCATAAATAATCAAGATAAGATTCTCTTATTATTGTCTGAGTAGTTCTCAGAATCTAAGATAAAGATATCTTTATTATATTTGGAAGAATAAAGAGTCTTTTGATTAGTGCTCAGATGAAAAGAGCATTTGAAAATACGGGAGTGACAAGGTCACTCGTGCTATACTTACTGAATAACCCATCTGGGTAATAGGAGGAAATGTTGTTTCTGCGGGCTATCTACGAAGTATTCCCAGTGCCAAACTAACATTAGATGTAATAAGGCATAGAAAGGGAGGGTAGAACTTGTCAGGTAAATGAGGCAATCTGGACAGAAATCAGTAATTCAAGATACAAGCACTGTAATTAAACAACTGATTTCTTTTACAAATTCTATTTTTAAGAATCTATAACAATGTTCAGCCAGAGACGAAACATGCTTGAATCAAGACATTTTCAAACCAGGACTTAACCTAACAGCTACCGGTTTTATATGGAGTGAGAAAAGTATAAGAAAGAATTACATGATTCTATTTCTGCCTTGCTACTCTCTTGTCTGCCCTCAAGCACTCCCCTCCACCCAGTACCTGTTAAACATTGGGTTTGAGATACCAAAAACATATATTTTTATTCCCCCTGTAGAACACTTACTTAGGTAAGAATGACTTACTTTTAGAGGTTTGTGAGCTTTCCTTAATAAAATCAGGACCTGTATGAGAATGTAGCAGTTTTGTGCGTGAAAACAGCTGAGATTTTGGGCATTTAATCGCATCTCAGAGGAAAAGTTTTGCTCTCTGTAGATGATATTTTTAAAAATATTTTGTTCAGACATTAATTTGATGACTGAACTTGTGAAACCTTACTGTAGAATAAGTCCTTCTGGGTATATCAACTGTTATCACCTCTCAAGAAGCCTTAAACAACTGAGGGAGATTTACATAGCACGGTTTGATTTTCAGGTCCTTTTATTTCTATAGTGGGTCACATCCACAAATATTCAAGCAAAATGCAAATGAAAAAGGGTCTTCAGAAACCTCTTGAAGTCTAATACAATTTCATCAAATTCCCCACAGCTGACTTCTGTAGCTTTTGTGGCATTTATTTGTGAACTCCTTCAGATACAGTCAATTGAAACTTGATTATATAACCCTTCTCCCAGTTCCCTAATACTCCAGCTGCTGCAGGCCACTCATTTGCAAAAAAACAGTGCTACCCATTCCAGCACACATGGCTTTGTGATTTCCATATTATCCATTACCTGGAGTATTCCATGTCTTCAAATAATAGTGTCATTTGAATAACTTCAAATCTACTTTTGTTTATTATTTACACTTTAGTTATGCTAACAGCTAACACTCATAAACAAGAGTTCCAAAAACTTAAGTAATAAATCAGGTTGCCATAATTAAGTACTAAAGAATATGAAAAAGAACATCCGCAGTGGTAATGGCATAAGAATATGAAACATTCATGTGGCACAATTCTGATGCCATAACAGTATGAGCAAATGGTGAGTTCAGTTGTGAAAAAAGTCCTGACAAAGCTGTCCCTGAAAGAAGTAGAGAGGTTACTGAAAAGGTTTTTGATTTGAAAATGGCAGTAACCAAGAGGGAAGAAAAGACATATGCATGGAAGGATTGTATATAAGAGACTAAAGAACAGTTTGGGGAACAGAATCATAGAATCATAGAATGGTTTAGATTGGAAAGGACCTTAAAGATCATCTAGTTCCAACACCCCTTCCATGGACAGGGACACCTCCCACCAGACCAGGTTGCTCAAAGCCCCATCCAGCCTGGCCTTGAACACCTCCAGGGATGCAGTATCTGCCACTTCCCTGGGCAACCTGTTCCAGTGCCTCACCACCCTCAAAGTGAAAAATTTCCTCCTAATATCTATTCTAAATCTACCCTCCTCCAGTTTGAAGCCATTACCCCTCATCTTGTTACTACATGCCCTTGTAAAAAGTCTCTCTCCAGCCTTCTTGTCGGCCACCTTCAGATACTGGAAGGCTGCTATAAAGTGTCCCCAGAGCCTTCTCTTCTCCAGGCTGAACAATCCCAACTCTCTCAGCCTTTTCGCATAGGAGAGCTGCTCCAGCCCTCTGATCATCTTCGTAGCCCCCCCTCTGGACATGCTCTAACAGGTCCACGTACTACTTGTGCTGAGGACTCCAAAGCTGGACACATTACTCAGTGGAGTCCCACCAGAGCAAAGTAGAGGGGCAGAATCACCTCCCTTGACCTGCTGGCCACACTTCTTTTGATGCAGTTCAGGGAACAGTTGCCCTTCTGGGCTGGAAGCACACATTGCCAGCTAATGTTGAACTGCTCGTCCACTAATAACCCAAAGTTGTTCTCCTCTTGGCTGTTCTCAATCCATTCTCAGCCCAGCCTGGGTTTGTGCTTAGGATTGCTGCCACCCAGGTGCAGGACCTTGCACTTGGCATGTTTGAACTTCATGAGGTTGGCATAGGTGAAGACAAGGATTCAACTACTATGAGCTATATTGCACTGACCTCTCCATGGGTGACATCTTTAAAAAAAAAAGAATTGTGTAATACATCAGTAGATAAAAGATGATTATTGACAGAGGACATGTTAGCACTTAAAATCCACAGAATTTAAATACAGAAAGAATCTAAGAAGAGTGGTTATTTTTAGAGATTATAGTCACTAATAATAACCATCTAAAAGAGACATTAAACTTTATAATTTGTGATGTAAGATAAACATAGAGACCTCTTACCAATGAGCAACAGTGGGAGAAAAGTTAATGGGGAAGATGATGCCTCATGTGTGCCTCAATATTTCCTTCTCTCTTACTGTGGAGTCCCCGGGTTTCAGGAGGAGAAGCACTAGTTGTCTCCTCTTCTGTATGGCATATTTATATTTTGGGAGAATTTTTGCTTCAGTTGCTTTATCCACTGAATCTCTTAATCTGAATTCATACCTGACATAAATCTTGAATTCACTTGAGTTTCATCAGATTTTATGTTACCTTACAAAATTCCCCTATCCTTTACTATATTCTGAATTGTCTTTAATTATATTAGCAAATGAAATAGCCGATATTCATAAGAAAAGAAAACACTTGGGTAATTAAGTAATATTTAATTAAATACCCTAGAGAGACCACTTGAATTTCTTTTTTCTAAATGGGTTTTCAGCAAGTCTACTGACCACTAGAGAGTTATATTCATTCCACTTTTCACCACAGAAAAGGAGTGTGAAATGTGTGTTATCATAAAACGTAGATTTTACAATGACACTAAACTGTTATTAGGCTAAAATGTTTGTGTAGTTCTGGCATGTTGGAAAAAATATGTTGAATTATACTTAAGCTTACCTTTGAACCTTCTTAGAAGGTTACTGTTGGCGTGCTGTTAGGTTATCAAATAAAATGTATGAGGCTACCAAGTGCAAAAAGAGTCAGAAATACTGACATTGTGGGTGTGATTTTCCTAGAGTTATATCATAGTATCACAGTATCGTCAGGGTTGGAAGGGACCTCTGGAGATCATCTAAGTCCAACCCCCCTGCCACAGCAGGGACACCTACAGCACGTTGCACAGGACGGCTTCCAGGAGGGTTTTGAATGTCTCCAGTGCGGGAGACTCCACAACCTCTCTGGGCAGCCTGGGCCAGTGCTCTGCCACCCTCAAAGTAAAGAAGTTCCTCCTCATGTTAAGATGGAACTCCCTGTGCTCCAGTTTGTGCCTGTTACCTCTAGTCCTATCACTGGGCACCACTGAAAAAAGACTCTTCTCATCTACCTGGCACCCTCCCCTTAAGTATTTACAAGTATTGATAAGATCCCCCCTCAGTCTTCTTTTTTCTAGACTAAAAAGCCCCAAAGTGCCTGAGCCTTTCCTCATAAGAAAGATGCTCCAGTCCCCTAATCATCTTAGTAGCCCTTTGCTGGACCCTCTCCAGCAGTTCCCTGTCCTTCTTGAACCGGGGAGCCCAGAACTGGACACAATACTCCAGATGTGGCCTCACCAGGGCAGAGTAGAGGGGGAGGATGACCTCACTCGACCTGCTGGCCACACTCTTCTTGATACACCCCAGGATGCCATTGGCCGCCTTGGCCACCAGGGCACATTGCTGGCTCATGGTCATCCTGTTGTCCACCAGGACTCCCAGGTCCCTTTCCACACAGCTGCTCTCCAGGAGGTCAGCCCCCAACCTGTACTGATGCATGGGGTTATTGCTCCCCAGATGCAGTACCCTACACTTGCCTTTATTGAACCTCATCAGGTTTTTTTCTGCCCAACTCTCCAGCCTGTCCAGGTCACGCTGTATGGCCGCACAGCCTTCCAGAATGTCAGCCACCCCTCCCAGTTTTGTATCATCAGCAAACTTGCTGATGGTACACTCTATCCCTTCATCCAGGTCATTGATGAAGATATTGAACAGGACTGGACCCAGTACTGACCCCTGAGGGACACCACTAGTTACTGGCTTCCAACTGGACTCTGCACCACTAACCACAACCCTCTGAGCTCTATCTGTCAGCCACTGTTCAGTCCACCCCACTGTCCATTCATCTAACCCACACTTCCTAAGCTTGTCTGTGAGGAAGATGTGGGAGACAGTGTCGAAAGCCTTGCTGAAGTCAAGGTAGACAACATCCACTGCTCTCCCTTCATCCACCCATCCAGTCACGCCATCATAGAAGGCTATCAGATTAGTCAGACATGACTTCCCCCTGGTGAATCCATGTTGGCTACTTCTGATAACCTTCTTTTCCTCCAGATGCTTGGAGATGACACCCTCATATATAATCCATGAAAAATAGTTATTCTTTGCTTTTAATATTAATAATGATTTTCATCAGAAAAAAACCTCTTACGTTCAGTGATTTCAATGACAGCCTCAAAATATAATTTGTACAGCATTTTTTTCTTTTCTAGATGAGTAATTACATTTGAGTTGTCTTAAAAGGTAAATCCTACAGTTTGGCTGATGATTTTTTCCTCCATTATTTGAAGATACAAAAAAGTCAAAGTTTGTATTTGATATGCAACTTCATTTACCTTTGTAGGCATTTCAACAGCTCAGTGAAGTTCTATGACTTCCTGATGAACTTTTACCATAGCCACCAGCTTTCTTCGTCTTCTAGTCATGGTTCTGATGAATTTTAGAATCCAATGAGGCTAGACGAAGAGCAAGACGGAAAAGTGGAGTAAAAGCCTACACATAAATTATGCCAGAGGGAAAAAGGCACATGTGGGGTGTAATCAGAAGGCAATCAAAAGCATTTTACTTTCAACTTATAATTTTGCTTTTCTTTATCTGTTACACTAATTTATAGGTTGATATTTAATTTAAACAGAAAATCCCAGTATTTTGACATAGTGCACACAGTAATATTCTGCTAGAGTGTTTTCAACTCTGTGTTAGTTTACTTGTAGATGATATTCAATACAAATACAATAGGGATATCTTGTAGTTCATGAACATATATTGTCAAGAACTGTTATGAAAGGATCCATGTATGGTACAACTAAATTAGAAATTATACTCCAGAGAATAAAAATAACATATTTAGGTATGCCGTTGAATACGTGATTCCTTTGAATTAAATTAGATTTCTAACAACTACTTTCTTACCCCCAAAAAAATATGTCTGTATATCAGATCCCAAAACCAGTAATTAAGTATATAGACTGCAGAAGCATTTCTGTAATAAATAAAAGATTTATGTCCTTTTGCCAAAATGACCAAAACCAAAAGTGACATTGTTATATTTGAATTGTAAATGTCTTAAAGTTTCCTCTCTGGCTCCAGGGATTATATATAGTTAGGCAGTCAAGTTCCCCATACACTGAACAAGGGAACTTAGGCACCTAATTGTGTTAAACGGGAACTTGACATCTGAAACTCCCTCTTGCTATTTGCTTTTTAAATTATCATTCTAGTGAAAATTGTGGACTTGGTCTTTTCTTTGAAGGGAGCTAATGAAAGAGGTGGAGGTCTCAGGATGTACGCTATCAGGTCCCTGAGGGCAGTAATGGTCATAACTGTCCCCATTCAGCCCCTTCAGGGTCTCACCCAACCTATGCACAACGCAGGACTCCATTTCAACCCCCCAGGGCTGCAAGTAATGGAAGTATTGGGATGCAAATATTCACCTTTCCAGAGATGTCTCAACACTACCGTGGGGGGGGTGGTGCATAACTCCCCTGTAACTACACTTCACATGGGGTAACAACCCAGCCATAACTTCTCCCTTCAATGGAATTTCCCTTTCTCTCCCAGTGGAAATTCTGACTTGCGGAAAGCTGGGGTTGTACGTCAGTGTCTGAAGAATCAGATACTAGGTCCATACATATATTTCCTGTTTGCCTCAGAAGTGATTTCCAAATAAGGGTCACTCAGCATGATTTCCTGTTTTGATCTTTTTTGAAAATAACTTTATGGCATTCATTAAGAAAATTAACTAGCTTTGCAGCACCATATTATGCAATTAGCAGTTCCCTACATCTACTGAGCTTTCAACACTGACAGCCTTTTATAAAGCCTTCTATCTTTCAATCTGCAAAGAGAAAATGCTTTTGCAGGGAAATTTAGTGTGTGTCAAATAGCTGGCTGAAATAACAAGTAGAGAATACAGTATGCAAAACACGGTCAACCATTTCTGCGAAATGCTGAATTTTAATTACTATAGCTAATTATAATACTGCTACATTACTCTCACATCACAGATATATACTGGGTTAATGTGGATTAGGATAAAGTGCTATGAGGAAACAGGAGCAAAAATAGGACACCGACTCATGTTTATATAGAGGAATAGAGAACTTTTCCCTAAAGATCTGAGCCTAAGCTTCTGACATCCTATTAAATGCTGTGGCTTTAGCTGAGTGAGTAGTTCCATGTGCAGTGACACACTAGCTCTTCAATGTACGCAGTAGTCAGGTGAACTCTTGTTTTGTGATAAATAACCATTTACTTAATAATAATGTTTGAACTCCACTATGAAACATGGTTTATGGTACCATCACATTACTCTCTCTTCCCTCCCGCTAACGAATAACTGAAAATTACTCTCATATTTTATACATTATTTTCATTTTGTTAAGGGACATTTTTGCTAAATAGTAGTAAGCTCTACTAAAACAAGTATCCTGTTTCTATAGATAATCTCTTCAGAAAGATAAGAAACCACTCCTATACAGAATGAGGTATTGTTTCCCCCTGATATTTATAAGCATTTTCTTTGCTGCTCTTTCTCATTTCCTGCAGCCTTTCTCTACTTGGAAACAAACAAAAATTTTTATTTTAGACATTTATTTGTTTACGTATTTAGAAATGTCACTATTTAAGGGGTATTCTTTCAGCACTCTTTAATTTTATACTCTGTGTTAGATCCATTCTAGTAGGATTAATATCAGTTTCTTCAATGGATTTTGTTTCAGGTACACAAATTTCATTAAAGAATAATATAGATTATTATAGCTATGTGATACATAGTGATAAAGTGTGGAATTTAGCCTTCAGGAGTTTGCTAATTCAGTCTATTACTGTATGCCTGCCTTTTAGATGAGCATAACATCTAGAGGAATGGAATAAGATGGATTGCCTAGATTCTGTATCAGTTTATATTTAGCTGGAAGGAAACATATTCTTGTTTAGGTAGTCAAAGAAAAGAGATGTTCTACCTTTGAGACATCAAAACAAAAAACACAAAAATCATTTGCTACTTTTATTTTAGATCATGAATCCTCTGCACCATAAACGAGGAACCTTAAATGCAGGGTGGTCTGATCAGCTTGATGGCTAGATTGTACCAGTGTTCTATGATGGCTCAAAATTGGAAGACAGTAACCCAGCTTCTGTCTAAGTTCTGTGGAGAAACTGGTCCATTAAATATGATCCGTCTCACACAGAATATATTCAGTAAAAACATCATGACCATGTTTCCTTTCATTAAAGATTAAAAAAAAAAATTTCATGAAAATGCTACTGGGGAAGTTGGAATCGAGCTTTAGAAAAGCAGTCAGTTATTAGTAAAAGAACAGTGAATTATGTGACCAGGTTAGCGTGAGGTGCTATACACCTTCTACTCCTAATTTACTCTTAAGACTAAAAAAAGTTTAAGGTGTATGGCTGCTTTACACTCCTTTGTTTTAGAGTGGCTGCAGTATCAGAGTATCACAGAATCACAGAATGGTCAGGGTTGGAAGGGACCTCTGGAGATCATCTATGTCCAACCCCTCTGCCACAGCAGGGATAGGCAAGAATGAAAACTTATGATACAATAAAAGAAGAA
Source organism: Pluvialis apricaria (assembly GCA_017639485.1). Taxonomy (NCBI): domain Eukaryota; kingdom Metazoa; phylum Chordata; class Aves; order Charadriiformes; family Charadriidae; genus Pluvialis; species Pluvialis apricaria. The sequence continues at coordinate 106,043,143 of CM030009.1, forward strand.
ATAAAAGAGATCTCATTTTGCTAGCCGGTGGTAAAAGAAGTCCTATATTCAAAGGACTGCCTATGTGTTGCTCACTTAAGATGTACTGGACAACACATAGGGCAGCACTGGGAGATGGGAAGACCTAGATCACATGGCTGACTTGCTAGGCAAGAACTCTCCAACAAACTATTGTTTAACACCAGCACGTAGAGAAGGTGTTACAATCAATTTACAACCCAAGGTAAAAGATGAAGTCTGATCTTCACAAAAGTGGGAGCATGAGGCACACAGGATTTTTAAACTCAAGTTCTCTAGCCTTTGTAAGAAATAAACTACTTTTTTTTTTTTTTCTACCGCACAAAGTCTATTTCTATTGGAGGAAAGGAAACTCTTTTCCAGGTCTTGTAGAGACTAGAATGTTTATTTAAACAGATCAATGAGGTACTGCAGGAAATCAAATCACTTGGGAGAACAGAATGTTACTGACAAAAAACATTTCTGTATAATTTCTTCCTCCATACTGATGGAGAATAATTTTCTGCAGCTCTATGGGTCATCAACTGACAGGTGAATCTGGACCATCTGCTAACCATGACAGACTCCAGAATTCATCATTTTCCTCATTGTATATGGTCCTTTGATAAGAAAATTGATCAGATCAGAAGAGGTCTAGCAACACTTTGTGGTCTCAACAGCATAAAAATTTTCATTTGATTGTGGAGCATAGAAAAAAAAAGTTACTGTCTTGTCATGAATTGGTATCAGAGCTAGAGACAGAACCTTTTCCTGCAAGCGCTTGTGCGGTGCACGTAACATTAGAGCACACTACTTTAGATGTTTGACAGAATTAACATAAGATCATTTTTGTGAGGATCTTCAGTGCTATTTTTCAGTACTAAAAATTCCTCAGGGTGTGAACTGAATCAAACTTACGTGTTTAGAGCTCTCAGCAAAGTGCTTCTAATAAAGGAAATGATAAAATAAGGAAATGTTCACAGTGGTGGATCTGCACAATTCCGGAGGTTTTGCTTTCTCTACAAGTTTGTTTTAAACCAGGTGTAGGGTCTTTTAAGGACAGAAATTGGACTAGATTTGTGCCATTTAGAGCATGCCACCATGGTCCTTCAAAAACCCAGTTCTGTGGAGCACAAATTTCCTAGACTAATACTTTACCCATGTCATAGCTCTTCTCACTCTCCGCAGGACTTAGGGACTTTTTATGCTACAGATAGCTTCACTTGCAAGCAATCTGCCTGGAACAAGTCCACAATTCCACAATCTTGATTCCTCATCCTGTACACCTCATTACCATGATCTGTTCCCCACTAATACATACGAGAAAGTCTCTCCTTGAAAAACAAAAAGTATAATATGGATGGCTGCGTTGCAGCTTGCAAGGTACAGGATGAGTGAAGGTCATTCCCTTAGCCTAAGGTGAGTGAAACAGACATTCCCTGAGAGTGACTTCAAAGGTTAATTATTTTACTCAAAATATGCTGGATATCATTGGTTGGATTTACAATTTATTATTTATTTTTTTTCTCCTATAAAAGTAGGCTTCTTTTTTTCCTAACTGTCATTTCAGCAAACATAGCCTGGGGTCAGGTTCTTTTCTTCTCATACCACCTGTCAGGCATATAAGACCAGAATCTCTGCTTACTGAAGTTTTCTAACAGTGCAATATTATTTGATGATTTCTGATTTATGCTATTGGAGTGTTACACTAGGGTTTGAGATCCTCCAGGCTAAATGGTGACCTTGTGCATTTATGCAACCTAGCTATTGATATCAACCTCCAGTGAGCTTGCCCTACTGTAATCAAGGCTACCCTTTGGACTGCAAAATTTCCACTGCTGTTGTTAATCGGTGACCAGGTAAAACTTTAAATTTTCTCTAGAAGAATAAGGTCAATTTAGTTCTTGAAATTGGCATTCACAAAGGAAAAAAAAAAAAGAAAAGAAAAGAAAAAGGAAATCTGAGCAAATGTGATGCTGAAAGACTGAAGTCACTGACAGAGTACTCCAAGATATTGGTTTTACCCTCACATTCCAGACCAGAGCACTGCCTTAAGGGCAATGGTCAATAACCAAGCTGTCTTATGGGAAAGAGGAAAGACATTTTACTTTCTGCCTCTGATTTTCTGTGACTAGCCTAGTGTTTCTTTTCCACAGTTCTCTTCCTATTGTAAATTCCATTTCTTAATCAAACTAGAAAAAGAAAAATCTGTAGGAAAGGAATAAAGAGAAACACTGAATTAATAAGTTTTCTATATAACTTAAATGACATTTAATTGCTGATATTCTATACATATAACGGTTCTTTCAAAGAACTAGCATGTGATGGCCTTAGGATTGGGAAAAATGCAACCTGTTTTACTCATGAAGATGGGAAGGAAGTAGTTTTGAGCTGTCCTCTCTCCTGTAAGAGTGTTTGGGACTCACAGGGTTCCTGAGGTGTATCAGATGAAGTTATGTCTCTGTAGTCCTTTAATCAAGCTACAGGCAAATTACTGGGACTTGACCCCATCTCTTCCTCAGCAAATCAAAGCAACACAAGGACGCTTGAAACTGTGCTAACCAAGCAGCACTTGCATCCATTAATCATCATCATAAGCAGCTGATAGTATCCATCAGCACTCAGATCAAAGGTTTGTTATTGTGAGATTCCTGCATGTTCCCTCTACTAATCTGATCAGGGGGTCTCAAAAGGAACAAGGCTGTAGAGTTTATAAATGTCTGGTTGAAACTTCTAACACAATAATGCAAAAAAGTCAGGATTTCATAAAAAAAGAAGAAAACAGCAGGTGGAAAAAATTGGTGAGTCCTCTGATGGTAGATTTGGCTGTGTGCAATGCTGTTCAGAAAATGCTGTGCCTGCTGTTTTTATAATAGGATGACCTTTTCCACTGCAAAGACACAGCCATCACAACCATTAGTAAAGTACTAATGAATAGCCTCCTATTCAAAAAACAGTAGCAAAGCAGGAAACTCATATCTTCTATGTCCCTTTCACTTCACTGAAGTGTGAACTCTAAAAACCTCATTGAAAACAGAACATTTCAATGAGAGAAATAGCAGGAATATCACACAGAATAATTTCTGCTACAAAATTTTCAATTTGCTGGCTTTTAATGTTTTTTTTTTACTATGCATATGCTTAACACATCTGAGCACAAGTTACTATTTGTGCTACTATAGTGCCTAGGAGCCATGATCCTTGTAAAGGACTCAATGAGGAACTGACGTGCAGCTGTGAAAATATACGCTCCTGACTGATCTTGTGCTGCCATCTCTGACTAATGTCATGACTCTCTTTCTGTTAGACTTTGCCATTCTTGAGGGGTATGAACCCTCAATAGATGTGACTAAACATCTGCTCAAAAGTGGTAATCACTTGAGATGCTGGATTATTCAGACTCCTGCTTTTGTTTTCTGATAAAATCGCAGGACAGAAGACTCTCTGTAGACCAGATTTTAGAGGTTGAGATCCTACTCTACCTTCAGTTTATAGAAGTAGGGTAACATATTTAGTTTGTGTAAAGTCCTGTCAGCCAGAAATTGCTTTGGATTTAGCTGTGTATAGAAAAAGATTTTCCCTAATACCCAGATATTGTGTAAAACAGGCTACAGAAGTCTTTCTCCCTTTTGAATTCCCACTGTTGGTAAAGAGTCTGTAGTAAGAAATCTATGTTATATGAACTGACTGTTTGTAGACCCTGAGGTTTTCTTCAAAAACACTTAATCTCTTAATGAGACCATTCTTAAATTGAAAAATTAACCACCAGAGTAATTCTGTTTATGTAAGCATATCCTTTCACTTTACAAAGAGAATAAGAGTTGAAAATGAAAAGTATATTTTTCAGGGCTTAGAAGTGATTTAAGAACTTAAGATATGCTCACAATGTATTTAGATAACTTTTACTACTTTTGGAAACCCACCACTTGTAGCAGCCTGTTGCTCATCTCTGCCCAAAGGAGTGCAGCTGATCATGCAGGAGCACCCATGCTTGCACTTCAAATCTGGAAATGTCATGTTAGCTTTGTAAAGCTCCCAGAGCATGGTCTATCTAGCTTGATTTCCTGGATTTAAACAATTTATTCCTGCTAAAATCTTTCAGACATCAAATTGAGTACTAGTGGTTGACCTGTTAGAATGGATTCAGAAAAGATCTGTACCCTTGATGATGCAAATAGGCTTCTGGATAAAATTTCAGAAGCACCAAACCAGATGAGAACACATATTGTCATAGGTGTCAGTGGAAATTCTGAACCTTTGTGTGTGTTGTTAAGAGTTTATATGTATCTTCAGCCCAAATCTTCATATGCATTTTAGCACTAACCCACTAATAATTTGAATGGGAATCAAGAACCAACTTACTTGTGGAAGAATTACATGTCTGATTTGCTTTTGAAAAGAAATCTTAAACTCTTACAGCTTAATATAATATGTATTATATATATTATTATGTACCATTGACATTGTTACCCAAATAGTCAGGTGTCTTATATGTACATGAAGATTTGAAAAGTTTTGTGAGGCTCAGAGGAAGTTATTCAGTTTTTACCAGCTCAGTTCCATCAATTCCTTCATTTTATTGATGCTGTGCTTGTTCACTCCATCGGCTTTTTATCTCATTCACACACACAAAAAAAAGAAGTTATGAGCTAGCACAACCGATATCAGAAGTCAGTACTCTAGTCTACTGTTTTTTAATTTGCCTATAAATTAAGCTGTGAAATGGATTTTAAAAATTTTGATTAAAACCACTAAAGAATGTTTCCAGAAGCAGACAACTGTGCTAAGCTTCCTTCCATAAAGAAGTTTTACAAGTAGGTCATAAACCCCTGAAATTAAGTCAGAAATGCTGACAGACCCCAAACTTTTAGCAGCTCTGTAAGCTCCAGTCTAATCATGTTCTCCCAGAGGGGGAAAATCTTTTTCTTGAGACTAAATTGTAGACTGTAAAATTGTTGTTTTGTCACGTAGAGCTCTGAGTATACAGTAAAGAAATGTGCAGCAAAGAAGAAATCTGTTGTTACTATAGCAACTAAAATTCAAAAATATATCTGAAAATGACTATTTTTTCTAAATTTATCCTGTGAAAGATTTCCCAGTCTCGCTTAATTGTGTTATACGAAATAGCTTTCATTTATTAGCATGGGTCAGAAGAACTCTGAAACTACACAGAAATTACTGGAGGTAAACAAATATAAATTAATCAGCGGTTTGTCCCCAATGGACTTTACATATACTAGGGCATGGAAAAAACCACATAGAATAAAACATCTAAAATTTTCATCTTAGAAGCTGTATCTGTTTGTGTGTGTATGTGAACAAATTTGTTTATTTTATATAATTCCCTACTAAGAAAGGATCTGTTGTTTGTTGGTTGGTTGGTTGTTTTTAATTTTTCAAAATGATATCATGATCATTATGACCTTTATATAAAATTTTGTTTATGTTTAGCAGTTGTATTTCATAAGGAAAAAAAATGAAATAAAATAGATTATTGTTAAACATTATTTTTGCATATTGCATACTGTGGAGTATATATTGGTAGGAAACCAAAGTCTTTAAACTTCTGCTTGTATTTGATTTATGTAAAATAAAGCCAGAATAAATAATCCTGTTGCAGCGAAGAAGAGTAACTAGAAAGTAACTAGAAAGACCTACAAAAGGTCACTGAGGCTATTATTCTATTTCCATCTCTGCAGTAGAAGTGACAATTTCTCTCTGATATACTGATTACTGCTATAGTACAGCTGTAATACCATGGTAGTTTATTTTATGCTACACTGGAAAAGAGCACACTTGGAAAAAAAAAGCACAACAAATTTTCAGACCTACTGTGATCTTCTTGAAGGAATATTAACAAGCTATAATTTGGAGCTTTTTATTGTAAACTCTCTTTTATGTTCAGACGGTATGGAATTTCAAATCTGTTTGCACGTGTGTATGTATATTGTTCTGTTTTCCTTGTACTTTACTATTTTTCAGTCAGTTCACTGACTTTTTAATGCTATAATAAATGTATTTCATACTATAATGAAAACTATTACTCTGTGTTTGCTCACTTATTGGGCACATAGATTGGATGTGTGGTTGATGCCCATCTCTTTAATGAGGTATTTATAAAAAAAATGGAGATTCCGTGGTTTCAGACTGTAATAACAACAAAAGATGGGCTAGCAGGCACACCTTGTAGTGAAAGAGTGAGAATGCAATCAGTTTTGCAATAATATAGTTAACAGCTTCAGATTACTTCAGCCAATGAATCAACATAGTATATTAAAATTCATCCCATATTTTCAATGCAAACAAGTGTCTGTCTTGGTTTTAAAAAACTTTTGTGAAACGGGTCTGTTGCTGTAAATAAGCTTGTTAGTCTGAATGATTTGGTCTCCCCTTTACGCTCAGTTATCCCTAAGACCAAATCTACAAGGAGGGCTTCCATTGGTTTGCAGGACCTAATAAGAAAAATGGCAGAAACCCCACTTTCCCTTCCATGGCCATTGAGATGTTTAGCCCTTGACTTCCATACTGTTTTCTATTCTCCACCGTTGTACATAACACATACCTGAAATAAGTCTTTATGACTTAGATTCTACTATTATTACAAGCAATTTTCTTGTCACCTTAAAGCAATTGGTTTTTTTAATGTTAAATATTTACTGAAATTTCTCCTTTAAAAAAAACCCAAACAAAACAAACCCAACCAAACACACATAGACACACACACATTTACACCAACCAAACCAAAAACCCCTCAAATCCAAAAAAATGCAGTTTAGTTTCGTCCTGCAGAGCTACATTAAGTCCCAAGGTCAGGCAGTAGCAGTGTGTGGCTCTGTTCCTAAAGCCGTGTAAATGAACTTCAGTGCCAATCTTGCAACAACCCTCTGCTAATATTAGGAAACAATTTCCATCACTTGCAGTCAATACAGATTCCTCACACTCATTCTGGAATATTCAAGACAGCAAACAAGAATAACTATTGAAGAGTATGGGAAGAGCTAATTCGATGTGCAATTTGGCCCCAGACAATTAAAAATTGTGATTTCTCAGTATGCCTATCATCTTCCTTAATCTTGTTTATTCATTTCTTTAAGGATTTAATTCTCCTTGCACTCTCTTATATTCATATTATCTGCTTTATTTACTTACTTTTCTCCCTTTGGCCACATTACATCTACCTAAAAATTCCTGACTATAAAAATGTTATTAGTATGCTATTAGATAAGATAGATGCCCAGAACATCAAGGAATAATTGCAGATATATAGTAAACCAAACATATTCCTATTGCTATTTTGTGGTTTACAGTCATAAGTATTAAAGACAATCCTGATTATTAGCTGTGTGTTGCAATCCCTATAAAGAGCTGTGGGAAAAGCTTCTGATAGAAAGACAAATACTGAAATACAGAAACTATACAAACACTAAGGAATACCCTAGCATTAATAAAATAGGTATTTTTGCAAATAAAAATAAAAACCTTAAAGATTTAAAACATGTAGTCATTTAAGATAAAAACTAGCTGAGGGAAGTAAGCATATATAATATTAATTATAATTTATGGTTTTAGACTATTTTTAAAAGATATATCATCTATACAGAGCATCTTATACACAAATCATTCAACAAATTAAATATTATGAATTTATATATCAGAAATAATAATACAACATAACAGTTGTAAATGCTGGCAGAACACTTTCTGAAAGTTGGGTGTAGCAAGCTTGCCATCTACTGATCAACAGAAAAGATCTTTTTTTGCAAGGCATTTTTGTATACCATAATATTTAATTTGAAAGCCTCTTTATATGATGAGTTATTACTTGTGTATTTAAATAAATCTGTTTCCAGTGCTCCTGCAAGTCAACATAAAGCCTCAAAGGTATCATGCTAGTAGATCAAAGGTGAGTTCCTGAAGTACTTCTTATACCCAGTGAGGAATATTTCACTAAGAGAGACATCATTCTATTCAGTGTTTGGGGAACTCATTTGACATCTCTTGTAACAGTATATTTCCAATTCACAGACATTCTGATGAAGTTAAACCATTATTTTATAAATAACATGGCAAAAGCAAATAAATATCCTACCACTTTCCAATTCTTTCCATTTCACAAAGAGATCTTCACTTGTCCCCTGCCATCTGCCAGTTTTGCCCTCAGTCAAACCTTGTCAGTGCATAGTGGGAAATAGCAGAAAATCCGTATGTCTGGTATATTTGGTGCTGTACACCCTCATGTTCCATTCAGATGGGTTTAGACACAGAAGTTGAAATCCACAGTTATGTCATATGTGAAACAAAGAAAACGCTTTACCCTCTTTTAAGAAAGTCCTTCTTATAGGTTAGGACCCTATATCATCATTACTCTTACTATATAATTTTTCACTTTACTACAAGTAATTAATTTTATTCAATGTAAAATTATAACAATATGGATAACAAAACATGAAGGTGAATGACCTTTGACTAAGAGCTAAACAGTGATGTTTAGGTCAACCTGTCCTCATAGGAGAGGTGCTCCAGCCCTCTGATCATTTTTGTGGCCCTCCTCCTCTGGACACACTCCAACAGGCCCATGTCTTTCCTCTGCTGAGGGCTCCAGAGCTGGACATGGTACTCCAGTGGCGGTCTCACCAGAGCAGAGTAGAGAGGCAGAATCACCTCCCTCAACCTGCTGGCCACCCATCTTTTAATGCGACCCAGGATACAGTTAGCCGCCTGGACTATGAGCACATATTGCTGGCTCGTGTCCAGCTTTTCCTTTCCAATACCCCCAAGTCCTTCTCCACAGGGTTGTTCTCAATCCCTTCATCCCCCAGTCTGTATTGATACTATGGGTTGCCACGACCCAGGTGTGGAACCCTGCACTTGGCCTTGTTGAACCTCATGAAGTTCACAAGGGCCCAGTTCTTGAGCTTGTCCAGGTCCCTCTGGATGGCATCCTGTCCCTCAAGCATGTCAACCTCACCACCCAGCTTGGTGTCATCTGCAAACTTGCTGAGGGTGCATTCGATCCCACTGTCTATGCCATTGATGAAGATACTGAACAGTACTGGTCCCATTACTTGTCAGTGATGTCCATACAATGTATAATACCTTCAGAATGAGTGAGGACATTAAACTTCTGAAATTGATAGATGAGAACAAGACTGAGAGGACAGAATATGATCTTTCCAAGCACACAAGAAAGCTTGTCTTTCCACCTATGCCATCTAGGATCAGTGGCAGATTATTTTTCCACACAGTTGCTCTGTAGTTTGCATGGCTGGATTTTTCTCCTTTTAATATCTTCCTTACTTCTCTACTGGATAATTATTAAATTATTTTATTATTTATCCATTATTTAAAATTTGATTTTTATTTTATTTGTACTGGTACATATCAGGAATGATTTCACTTCAGTTAAGGGATTTAAAATTATCTCTGTTAACTCCAAATTGAATGAATGTGTTTTGCTGCAGAACCTCTCCTAAATAGGACTGGGATTTTTAGATTACATGGGACTATAACTTAAAACCAGAAATTCCCAGAGTCAGTATGATTTGTAGAGACTAAGATATTTCAAGAGATTTGTCTGCAGAAATCAATAAGCTTTGTGAAATAAATTTCTTAGCTGGCACTCAATATCTCTACCACAACTACTACACGTGGCTTTGTACATCAAGCAGGTTAAAAATCTGTCCTTGGGAATGGGAAGGAGAAAATCTGCAAGATTTGGAATATTTTGCTTGTTTGTTCTTTAAAGCTGTATTTCTGTATCTTTCAGAAGGTAGCCTGAAAGTACTCTGCATGTCTGGGACCAGGCAGGTCAGTCTCTATTCTGGGAAAGCTTAGAGTCTGTTGGGGCAAATGAGTCATATCCATCCTGCATATCAGCAGGAATACATCACAGCATGAAAGCTATCCCAGAGCTATCCCTTTGCACCTTCAGCTCTTTACAACCACACTGACTCATCCGCCTCATCCACACTTCAGCAAATGCCAGAAAAGATGTACACATGGCATAGCTCTTCAACCTCTTCTTTGCTTTCCCCAGGATCCAGTTGGCCTCATGATGTTGCTGCCACCTCTGGTAAAGCCTGGATCCTAGAAAGCTGCCTCCGAAGCGTCAACAAAGGATCCACAAGATGGATAGGTGAAGTTGATGGTGTTCAATGGGACAGTAGCACTATTATGTACACTATCCCCTATTCCATGCCTCACTTTCCTTTTTGGAGGAATTGTTTAGTTTGTTACAAAAGAGAGCTTGGAATGAATTAAAGTATATTAAGTACAGATAATTGGAATTTATGACCTCTATGTAAAATTGGAATAAACTAGTACACAGTCCTTAAAAATTCTAAGATTATAGCTACTTTTCTGTGCCATCAGATTTAAAAGAAAAGTGATAAAGAAGCATAGTTTTATTGTTTTTTCTCTGCCTCTAAACAAACTGAAGAGAAGGATTTACACATTAGATAGAACATACCTAAACTGAATGGCATGATCAGCCTGAAAATATTGTACTATCAAAATCATAAGGTTCTATGTATTGGGAGAAACATAAATAAGCAAAGCTTTCTAAATGTTTTAAGATAAAGAAAGGTAGGGCTCTTTCAGTGTCAAAATAAATTTAAAATAAACAGAATCTGATACTCATACATACTTAAGCACAGGTAGCAGAATCAGAGAAATTGAGAAAATATTACAGATATATTTGATCTTTGAAAAGAAGCTCATTAAAAAGGGTCAATTTCATTTTTCTAAGAAAATATTAAAGCTTTAAAGTAGGACAACTAAGATGGAGAATAGCACAATGATAATTAAGTAGTAGATTCTAGTTATTTCTGCAAAGTTTAAATAGAAGATTAGGTAAATATGGGATTTGGTACTTTTGCAAAATTGCTCTAAAGTAAACTTTTACAGTGGTTAGCATTATAATTCCAAATATGCCATTTCAGAAATACTTATCAGAGCATATTTAATTACACCTCTTATGTAGATATAGCTTCTTTAAGCTTTCCTTGTGGTATAGCACTACACACAGATCTCAAAAAAATATGAACAGACTATTGCTTTTTCTCAAAGTTCAGGTCCAACGTCAAATATGAAAAAAACAGGCATAGCTTACTAAATTAGTCTTTTGTCTCAACTGAATTTGATGCAGCATCTCCTGAATGTTACAAAACTTATCCAAGATCAAGCCACTTTGAATTGGGAGAAGCGTGTCTTAGGCAGCAACAATTCACGTTACTGGATTTTTTTAAGTGGCATTGCACTGTAAATCTTAATGTAAGGTGCATTAAAACATTGAAATATATCTTCAAATAGACTCATATTTGATTATAACCTCCCTTTTTTTGTTTTCTGTTACAAATTTGGTTCCTAAAACTTTCACAGCTGACCTATTAACAACAACTGTAGCTCAGCTAGAGTGGTTAGATTGAAAAAGCCTATATACTTACCGTTTTAAACAAGATTTTTAAGCAATTAACTTTCTGCATGTTTTTATTTTTCCACATATAACTTAAAAGTCTCAAGCAGCTGCTGGTATTATTCCTATGACATACTTCTTTCCTGCTGTTCTGTGAGAAAGATGAATACGCGATTCTCTTCTTGCCTGTACAGTCTTATTCCCAGTGCCAAGCCTAGAAATTTACATCAGAAGTACTCTGCTTTCTCAAATGTAACATGTGTCCATTTATTCAATATAGTGGACTAAATCCAGCACTATGTTTTCCTGGCTTTACCTATCTGTAATTCATACAGGAATTACATTGGAGACAGACACAGAGTAAACAAGCAGTAAGTCAAAATCATTTTATTCTTTAAAAGAATAGCAGAAAGCAACCATTTCATGAATCACAGCAAGACGTAGTTAAAACTGATGGATCTTGTGAAAGGCATAAATTTTTAGGACTGGCTTAAGACCAGTCCTCTAAATAAAACAAAGGTGAGTGACAGATGTTAACCCATTCCCAAGTTGTTCTGCTGCTTTTATTGATACCATGATTGAAAACAACTCACACCATTCCTAGAGCATGAAGTACAGAGCATGAGTTTTTTACAGCTCCTGTAAGTTTTATCTGCTACTTCTAATCCAAGATATATACTATATAAGTCTTCCTTTTCTTTTCTTTTTTTACCAAAGCCTACCATCATAAAAGTACTTATAAATGAATTACTAAATTCTTTACAGCTGCAAGTCCCTTAGTTAAAGTAATTGATTAATTAATGCATTATGATACACAATTTACTGGCATATGCCTAAATAAACCTAGACTAAAAAGTGTTTACTAGGGATCAGATACTCAATAAATGTGATGCCAAAAGCTGAGCAAAGATGGACTTGCATTGTTTTATTTTCTGTGATTATAAATTTATATTTTCTAAAATCCTATGAAAATTCAGCACAAACCTTTGTCTTACTGCAATATTGAGACCCCGTGGTTTTCTAATTATCAGCAGCTCTGAAATTCTGAGGTTTTCTTACCACTGAATTATTTATCATGAGAAAGAAATGTGCTAAGGTAAGCCTGTACACTATGCATCCAGTTCTTGGTGTGTTTAGTTCAAATGTGTTTTTCTGTCAAATCAGAAGTGTGTTATTTTATTTATATTGCAAAGCATGCAATCTGGTTTCAAAACTACATTTGATTTTATCCTTTAAGGTTGTAGTATAATACTGGAGCACAGCAATTCCTGACTTATGATGTCTGCATGAACCGCTGGGATTTGAAATTGATTAGCCAGCCTTTAACGAAGGCCAGTGCAATCAGGCTGTGGCCCTTCACATATCACTTAGAAGTGTAGTTGGTGCCCTGTTGCTTAACTGTGAGGAGCATCAGTAAAAACACAGGTTATAACAGCAATTTCTCATTAAGCACTGATATACTTTCATCCTTACTGTGAAGTTGTTATGTACTAATAGCCAGGTTCTCTTTGTTATCCAATAGTGTGTAAACCCCAATCTCAGTATGTACTTCATGCAATTTGTTAAAAAATTTAGAAAAAGTTGGCTTCTTGTGCATTTTGGATGTGATATAATAAATGTTTCACACTGTGCAACATAGCATAAAATTCCGCTGACTGAAGCTGAGAAGCTTTCTGACTAACATTAGGTAACTCTGCTAACTGGTTTATTTTATATATGTCTTCATCTCTCTGTTTGTGTGCCCAAGCAAATTTGTCTGATGTTTTTGCTGTAAGAGGCATTAGGTGAAAATTCACCTGAAGAGTGTCTCTGAAGAGACATTTTACTTTTTCTTTGTGAATGGAAGTGGAGGGAAAACAGGGTGAATGGCAGAGGATAGACATACTCCTAAGAACTGAAATTTGTCGAGCCTTAATTTGTAGCAGATAGGGAAAGATCAAAGGACCAACATCACGGGAAATCATTTATACCGCAAACAAGTTCAGCAATTAATTCCTGAATGCATTAAATATTGCCCTTGTTCCATCTTCTACAATCTTGTTGAAGTCTATTTGTCCTCCAGCTGAGCACCTGTTTCAGAGTATATGGTTCAAACAATATGTGTGCTCTTGTACAATGAACAGAGAAATGACAGGTTAAGGCTTCAGGAGATGCAGAATTTTGCCCTTCTTCCCTTACACTCTGGAAAAATTTCCAATTCTTCCCTCCTTGTGAGACTAATCCCCATTATTTTCCTTTCTACACTCTTCTAAGTGATCCAAACCTCCCTTTCCCAGAAAATCTTCTCTACATGGCTCTGTGTGTGTATGCATGCGCATGCACTTAGAAGGATATTTGCATGCACCATTTATTAAGCTGAAATTTTGGGGTTAGATATGGCCCTCACCAACACCAGAGTAAGTTTCTGGTAGGTAGAGACAAGATTAAATTGCAGATATTTGGTATTTTCATCTTTCCCACAGCAGGGTTTTCAGCCCCTGCCTGAAGTAGTTTCTTCCAGTTTCTTTGCAAATCTTTCCAAAAACATTTCAGTTATATAACCAATATGTAGAAGTCCAAGTGTGACCATATTTGCAGTCATCTCATTACTGACCTAGTTTTTCAGTGCAATCTTCTTGTCTCAGTAATTATTTCTAGTTAGACATGATGCAGCTGTATCATCTCATGGAAAAAGACCCACTAGAGGGAAATATTTCTATTGTCAGCAGAGAAAAAAAATGGGACTGAAGTCCAACTTTACTGAGATGTTCCATGACTTCTTGTATTCACTTCGGCAGCAGATTAGTTGAATTATTTTAGCTTGATAGGGAAGATAATTTGTGGGAACACATTTTTTTCGGTACTGTTTCTGGTACCTGTTCCAATTTTGTTCAGAACCTAAAAGAGAATGAAAGTTGATAAATATAGATATAGTCAATTGCTGTGGGCTCATGGAAAAATCTGAGTTGAAGTAATATGGTAAATGGATTTATTGAATTCTAAATCTAATTCCAATCCTTAAAACAAACAGCATGAAACATCAGAGAGGTGGTCATATAAATACAATAAAGTAGGTCTATTGATCTAATTTGGTAGCAATGGTGAACATAAGAATATACTTACACTGGAAGGTAACACTAACAACACTAATGAGAGTGAAAGCTTAACTTCTTCCATATTAACAGAGGAAGGACCTCTCATAAACATTGATTGACATAGATATTTTCTGCAAATGTAATTTGCAAAAGAGAAACATTTCACTGAATGTCAGCCCTTAGAGGGCTTGTTAAAAGATCAATGGTGAAAAAGACTGGAATGAGTCCAGGTCCCCAGCCTTGGAGCAGCAAGGTTGCTACCTGGAGACAGGAGGCCCCAGTTCTTAGCAATAAGGTACATCAAGAAGAGTATGCAGAGACACCTGAGTTAAAGTTGAATGAAACTAGCTTGGAAATAATTGTATGACCAAGATAATTTATATTACTTCTATTTTCTATTACTTCATGTGGACATACTTTCAGAGTTCTACAGAGATTCAAATGAAAGAGAAAAGACATGGGATATGTCCTTGAGGATTCCTTGTGGTGCGCCTCCACCCACTCCCCACCTTGGGTGAATATTTCATATGAAATGGATAGTTCATTATTACACAGGAACATATTTTTGGTATTGTTTCGTCTTTCTTGCCCTCCTCCTGACCAGAAGATTCTTGTATCCATGTGTACGAATTCAATAAAAGGAGTAGTAACTATTCTTCTCCCAAAATAAATGGCAAACTTGTGGTTTGGAATCACAAGAAGTGGGTCCAAATTTCTTCAGCCAATTTGAGGGGTGCATTTCCCTTCCTAGATGAATGCTGTGTGCACTCAAAGTTCTGCATTCGAGCAACCCCAGTGTTATGCAATTAGCTTATGTTAAAATTACAGTTTACTGTAATTTAAGTTTGGCTATGTTCCATTTAGGCTGTCATTTTAATTTGAATCTTACACACAGTGACATTTTTAAAGGCAGTATCCCACGCTTCATGAAGTCTGGCTGCAAAGCCCCTACCCTTTCATCGGAGTTCCTATTACCTCCTTCTTCCTCCCTATAAGCTCTGCTACAGGCACTGATACTGAACTAGCAAGTGAGGCTAGACTTGCCTGCCTCTGTCTCAGGATATTCAAGTATTTGCCTCTGATGTCCAAAGCTGTTCATCCAGGAACACTGCACAGACATCTGAGTTAGCCATATGGAGAATTAACATGGGCCTGGCAGAACTAGTTTGTTGGAATCTTGCTTGTCCTCTCACTCCTAATGTGCTTTTACCTTACAGGGTAGACACTTTTCACTAATTGGGACCAATATTTGTGCGCATATGAAAATGGAAAGAAAACTGCACAGCATCTTTTTTTTTTCTTCTTTTTTTTTCTGTCTGCTAAACAAATTCAGGTGTTAAGTAACCTTCATAATAACTTTTATTAGGTTGCAACTTTTAACAAAATTCTTATGATTTTTACAGGGAAGCTCAAGCAATATCTTAAAGTGATTTGCCCAAGATTATAAAAATAAAGCAAAAACAAATACAAAAGAAAAGTCTAGGAAAAATAAAGAAAAAATTCTGACTTCAATACTGAAATAACAGTAAAATATTCATTTTCTTCATTTGGCTTTGATGTTTTCTCTTTTTTTTCTGAAAAAAGGGAAACTAAAATATGTGTAGTGTACAGAAAAGAATAAAGAGTTTTATATAAGGGCAGTTCTGGAAAAAAAGTAGTTATTTTTATATATCAATTACATGTCAAATTTTAGTTTGCTGATGCTTAGAATTCACTGTTTTACTGCTTTCTGCCTTTGCACATAACATATTTGAGACATTTGATTTTGTAGTTTCAGCTTCAAAACTTGTGCTGACTTTTATCTTGTTGTGTTGAATCTGGCTGAGATGGAGTTAATTTTCCCCATAGCAGCCCTCATAGTGTTGTGCTTTGTATTGGTAGTTAGAAAGGTGTTGTTAAGACAACAGTGTTTTGGCTACTGCTGAGCAGCGCTGGCACAGCATCAAGGTTGTCTGTCCAACATTCCCTCCTCACCAGTAGGCTGGGGGTGGGCATCAGTTTGGCAAGGGACATAGCCAGGACAGCTGACCCAAGCTGACCAAAGGGATATTCCATACTATATGATATCACGCTCAGCAATAAAATCTAAGAGAAAGGAGGAGGGGGAGATGGGGGTAGTATTCGTTATCATGACATTTGTCTTCTGGAGCAACCGTTATGCATACTGAAGCCCTACTTGCTGGGAAGTGGCTGGACATTGCCAGCTGATGGGAAGTAGAGAATAAGTCTTTTCTTTTCTTTTGCTTCCATGTGTGACCTTTTCTTATGCTTTATTAAACTGGCTTTATCTTGACCCATGTGTTTTTTTCATCCTATTTTCTACTCTCCATTGTTCTGCTGAGAAGGGGAGTGACAGAGTGGCTTGGTGGGCACCTGACAACTAGCCAAGGCCAATCCACCACAGTCCTTTTTGGCATTCAATGTGGGGCACAAGGAATTCAAGATAAGTATAGTAATTGAGAGAGGTAATGGGTAAAACATGGACCGAACAATGTTAGAGAGTGGCATAATCATGGGGAATTTCTGTTGTAATTGTGAAGGGACGAGGGCTGGATTGTGTGTCAATTGTCCACGTTATTTCGGTATTGTGATGATGTTTTGATTTTGGTGTGGGGAATTCTTTTTTGTTGATGTGAGGGAAGTTTGTGAAGATTATGTGATGAATGTGGATTTTTATGATAATTCATAGAATCATAGAATCATAGAATGGTTTAGGTTGGAAGCGACCTTGAAGATCATCGAGTTCCAACCCCCCTGTCATAGGCAGGGACATCTCCCACTAGACCAGGTTGCCCAAGGCCACGTCCAGCCTGGCCTTGAACACCTCCAGGGACGGGGCTTCAACAACCTCTCTGGGAAACCTGTTCCAGTGCCTTACTACCCTTAAAGTGAAAAACTTCTTCCTAATGTTTAATCTAAAACTGCCCTCTTCCAGCTTAAAGCCATTCCCCCTCGTCCTATCACTACATGCCCTTGTAAAAAGTCCTTCCCCAGCTCTCCTGTAGGCCCCCTTTAGGTACTGGAAAGCCGCAATAAGATCTCCCCGGAGCCTTCTCTTCTCCAGGCTGAACAGCCCCAACTCTTTCAGCCTCTCCTCATAGGAGAGGTGCTCCAGCCCTCTGATCATCCTCATGGCTCTCCTCTGGACACGCTCCAGCAGGTCCATGTCCTTCTTATGTTGGGGACTCCAGAGCTGGATGCAGTACTCCAGGGGGGTCTCACGAGAGCAGAGTAGAGGGGCAGAATCACCTCCCTTGACCTGCTGGCCACACTTCTTTTGATGCAGCCCAGGATACGGTTGGCCTTCTGGGCTGCGATCGCACATTGCTTGCTCATGTCGAGCTTCTCATCAATCAACACCCCCAGGTCCTTCTCCACAGGGCTGCTCTCCAGCCATTCCCCGCCGAGCCTGTATTTGTGCTTGGGATTGCCCCGACCCAGATGTAGGACCTTGCACTTGGCCTTGTTGAACTGCATGAGGTTGGCTTGGGCCCACAGTTCTTAAATATGTGATTCACAGAGGTAAGGGGTGGAATGTATAGGGTTTGCTTGACAAGGTTTTGGTAGTGGGGGGGCTACAGGGGTGGCTTCTGTGAGAAGCTGCTAGAAGCTTCCCTCATATCCGGTAGAGACAATGCCAGCCAGCTCCAAGATGGACCTGCCACTGGCCAAGGCCAATCCCATCAGAGGTCGGGGTAGCACCTCTGTAATGACATATTTAAGAAGGGGGGAAAGTTGCAATTGCATCTGGATAGAGGAGTGAGAATATGTGAGAAAAACTCTGCAGACACTAAGGTCAGTGAAGAAGGAGGGAAGGAGGTGCTCCAGGTCCTGGAGCAGAGATTCATTCCCCTGCAGCCTGTGGTGAAGACCATGGTGAGGCAGGCTGTCCCCCTGCAGCCCATGGAGGCCAATGGTGGAGCAGATATCCACCTGCAGCCCGTGGAGGACCCCACGCCGGAACAGGAGTAAAGTTGAGCCCCGGAAGAAGAGAGGGAGGTGGGAAGGGTGTCTTGAGATTCAGTTTTATTTCTCATTATCGTACTCTGATTTGATTGGTAATAAATCAAACTGATTTCCCTAAGTTGAGTCTCTTTTGCCCGTGACAGTAACTGGTGAGTGATCTCTCCCTGTCCTTATCTCCACCCATGAGCCTTTTGTTATATTTTCACTCTATTGAGGAGTGATAGAGCGGCTTTGGTGAGTACCTGGTGTCCAGCCAGCGTCAACCCACTGCACTTGAACTAGTAAAAACCTGTTAAGGATAAGGATGTTAGCTGAAACATAGTAGTTTGAGGTTTTCTTTAAAGTGAATGAAAATTTGGGGGTTTTGCTTTTTTCTTTTTTCTAAGTATAAACTGCTATGTGTATGTATGTATGTGTTTAAAATTAAACCATTAGCTGAAAGTCTTCAACTCTTTTTTGCTGGTCTTGTTACCTGGAAATCAAAGTGAACTCTTGACTGATACAGAGCCATAATTTATATAGAAATTCTTAATTTTTTTAAAGCACTAAATGGACTATAGATGTTTTTCTCTCACTTAGCTTTGGGCATTAATATTTTATAAAACTTAATTATAATTTAGTATGAAAGACATGTTGACCTCTTCTGGGTAACATTAGTTATTTTCAGTGCAAGCTGCATTGAAATATAATGAGAATAAGAATGTGGTGTTGAGCAATACGGTTATGAAGAGAAAGGATTTTGGTTATCCTGTGTTGTGTTGAAATTTGTAGTACCTAAGATTCTGTTGAGAGCATTTTCCACCAGGTAATTGAATAAAATCAGTGAAAGTTTTAAAAATAATTGCAGCTGCCTCACTGAAAAACTATACTGATACTTGCCAAAATAATTGTGATTTGGGATAATACGAAATTCTAGTGATGTCTGGAGGGAATGATTTCACGAATATTATTTAAAGACTCTCGTCAATAATTTAAATGATTCCTTATACTATCACTATAGAAAATACATGAGCCTTTAGCTGATTTTTTTCTAGAAAGTGATAGCTAATCACATTGTTAAGGCACATCCTTAGTCAGTTTGCAGTCAATATTGTCAAACTGGAAACTGATTCCACATTATTGTGAGACCATATCTACACAGAGGTAGAAAAGAAACATAAATGACACAGTCTTTTCTTGAGAAAACATGCTATGATCATGAGACAAGATAGAGAAAACACAGAACGTTGTTCATTAAGGATTTAAGTTTTTTTAAAAAAAAAACTTTAAGATTTTTTTTTTTTTTTTTTTTAGTTCTTTTTACTCACCTTTTATTTTGGGACATCTGAAGTTCAGTCTTCTCAGCTTTCCTCCTTAATTATGTACATGTATACCAAGCAGAAAGGCAGTCTGGAAGATTATATAGAGATATTTATTATATGGGTAAGGATCAAGTCATTGTTATGGAAATTACTATGTGAATGAAATGTAAGGTCAATATATATGTGGGTGATGATCATATTGATATAATCCTTTGAGCACAGTCAGAACTGGGATAGGTGAATAATAAAGGCTGAGGCAATTAATGGAGATCTGTATACCATATTGAGCATCTGTTTCGATTCCATCCTCTCCACCTGATTTGTAACTCTGCTAAATTAGAGACATTTTTTGGACCTTCTGTGTTCAATATACAGGGTGTAAGGTCTGGTTAAAAAGAGAAACTTTTGCTCCTAAGCAAATAATCATGAAAAAATAATGAAATCCAATATTCTCAATTTGTGTTCCATGGCTCAGCAGCAGACTGGGGGCAAATATGTTATGTAGAAGTGATTATTAGGCTATTCTACATTGGAGCAGAAGTTTTAATTCAGTAGAAGGAGTGTGGACAACGTGGTATGCAGAGAGCAGTGATTAGCTTTGTTTGATAATTTTTCTAATTATTTTAAGTGTTGCATAAACCAGTTGAACTCGCTTTTTGAAATGGCACCTTTGCTTCAGCAAAAGAAAAGAGAAGTTATTTCAAAGTTTTCTTTCCTATAGATTTTATTTCTTCAGTTTCCAATTTTTTAATATATTCTTTCCTGCGTATCTAGTTTTGTCATGACAGACAGTTCTAAAAACTGCTTACTACTATTTTCATTCTGAAGCTTTGAAGAAAATTGTTTCTTGGAAGCTCCACAGCTCAGCCCTGTGTTTAGATGCTCAGAACATGACATATCTAGGTCACTAGAAGAATGATGACAACTAAAAAGATGAGAGACTAATCCTGACGTTTTACATCCATTGCAAGGATTCCATGTTATTGGATATTTTTGTTCAAATAAAAAAAATAAAAATGCTTTGCCTAAATTCCACAATGATATATTTACAATCTTGTTAGACTGGGCTACATTCTTGTAAATTATCTCACAATTTATTTATTTATTTAAATTATAATTTCCTTTATGGGATTCTCTAGCTAAATGTGAAGTTGTTTTTCAATTCATTTTGACCAAATCATGCAGTAATGTATTCGGTAATGCATGTCAGAAAACATAATACTCTATTGCAGTAGACAAACATCTTATGGAGCTCTGTGAAAATGGATGCTGGTTAGACTGATTGCTTACTTAAACACAGATGCTTCTTAGATTTTTTTAAAGGAGATACCATTTTGGACTTTCTGAACTGACATACTGTTGATATGTTGTTATTCAGGCAACTGAGGGAAGGTTGATACGTCACTTCAGAAACTAAAAACAGATTTCTGAAAGCTGCTGAAAAACAAGGCTGTGTTATTTTGATGGTCCAGGTGGCTCTGAGTTTTCTCTGTAGTGTAAGTATATATTGAGTATTTTTATCAGTCTTTCAAATATGGATTTGGGATGATAGACATTGAATTGCAAGCCAGTATCAATATAGAAAACAAATCAAGTTTTTGTATTGTTAAAGAAAATACTGATAAAAATAGGTTTATTGACACACAAAGCTCATCAGTTTTCTTAAAGTGATATCTTCAGTAATAAGGATTTTAATGAGGTATATGAGTATTTCTGACATTCCACAATAATAACATGTCTCTTCCCAGAAAGTTAAGACAACCTTTCTTACTGGAAAGGACTGTGAGAAAATTCATGGCAGATTTCATCCTTTTATCCAAGAAGAAAATTTCCCAGTGTGTTCCAAAGAACAGTCACCTAGCATCTCTCTCATCAAGAAATGGAGGAATTGAGTGGGTACAACAGTTTGTTCACTTCGTCAATACCTTGAGATTACTAAGAGCTGTCATTTTGGGGCTTGATTAGGTTACATTAGTTTACGCATGAACAGACCACAAGGTCATCTGCTAGCCATTAGAGAAACACAGAGTTTGATGATAAACTGCTCCAGTTCTGTGATCTTATCTAATGATTAATATTACTTTATAACAGGTTTGAAATGTTGAAACGAAAAATCAAAAAAGTAATAAAAGGGAAACATTTAACATAGAAGCAGTGAAGAACAGACAATGTGAGTGGGAGACTCAACACCACGTTACAAGCTGACTCTTTCAGTTGTGGCAGAACATGAACATACCCCAGGTACACCAATAGCTTCTGCAAATAACAAAAAGGATGTAATGAAGTTTAAAGAATTTTATAAGATGATGTTTGAATTATAATCTTTGAAAAATTTGTAATCAAGAGCGATTTTTGTCTGAGGTTAGATCAGAAAATTCTGACACAGGTACACAACTGAGATACTTCAGGGCATTTATTCTAGTGTAGACACGCACAACTAAAATTATCAGAACTGAGTAAAATCTCTCCTGTATAGTCTACAGGAAATGTCTTTACAACAGTTTATGTGGAAAAAAAATATTTTGAATTAGCCTTAATATGCATTAACTCGATAATGCAAAACTTTATGTTTATTCTTAACATCTCTCTCTAGATAGATATTTATACCTTTCCATCTTCTATGAATTTCCATCAAAGAATTTTAGTTCCCTTTACAAATATCAAGGTAGTTTTGTGAGGCGTGTATTGTTCCAAGTTTTCCTGTGACTGAACTGAGATGCAGAGTACAAGGACCATATCTGAAATTACTGATTTATATATGTGTGTCTGTGTGTATGCAAGTTACATAAAGTCAGTTATGTATTATTAGAATTTTTGTTGTTCAATTAACAGCTGGCTTGTAGAAACACTGAAAATACCAACCCTCCATTGATGCTAATCAACATTGATGTACACTCCAAAAGTTAAGCCACTGATGATCAAAAACAACTCAAACCATAGGAATTGCTGTTGTTATTGCTTTAGATCAGAAATGCAATTAGTCCATTAATATGTCTGACAATGACTAGTATCTTAGTAGTTGTAGTAAGAATCCTTCAATAGGCAGATGTGAGAAAGCTCTTTCTTCATTTTTTTTTTTTTCTAGTTTACTGTGGTTTAAAATACCATAAAGTAGGAGGTTTGGTCTTATTAAAAAAATTTTCATTTTGTGAAAATTTTAAATTTCATTCAATATTTCAAAGTCTACCATTTTTTATTATTACAAATATCTGTCTGAATTTGCCTACATCCTTAACCTTAAGGATTTTCTGTGGCATTGAGTTCTACAGTCTAATCACATGCTGCATAAAAACATTTCTTTTTTGTCAGTTTAGAGTTTACTAGTTTGTAATACCAGTGTTTCACAATAGCTATATTTGTATGAAAGATAGGAAGGATAGTATTTTGATATCTAGCACTGGACTGTAACTGCAAACTATCCATTCCTCATGTTCAACTTGTTTTCTGGTTTTTTTTTCTTGTGAACATCTGCCTCTTTTTACTCTTCTCTCAAATGCTAACTAGATTCAAGATCTTTACCATCGATGTATTGTTTAAGAATGAAGATTTTACAAGAATGCTGTCTTCACTGATTTGTTTCTTTTTCTTTCATCCTACACCTTAATGTTGTTTTAATTCATGCTCCTGAAGCAAAAGAACTTTAATCATGAAACAGAAGAGTAAAGGTAAATTGGAAGAATCATACTGACAGCATCAGGGTATGTCATTCTATGAATCTTTTATGTTAATAAAGGGAGTAAGGCTGATAAACAGAACATACTAAATATTAATATTATATCTTTCTGTACATGCTAGTGCAAGAAACTGAAAAATAAGCAGGTAAATAAAGCTGTACCTGAAACTGAAACAGCTCACCTACCAAACTAGAGCTTACAAGTATTTACTAGCCTCGCTCTAACCTGTTAGCATCTGGAAATATTGCAACCTGGTTGTGACTCTACTAGAAAATCATATTCATTTCTCTCTGAAGAGAAAAAATATCAGTCATTTTCTTCATGAAATCAAATACAGTTCAACAAAGTTTCTTACATGTCAACACACACAAAATAATCTCAGGAGACCTCTGAGGTAAAATCATAGTCAGCTAAGGAATTACCTGCAAACGTCATTCATAAAAACATTTTAAATTCATTGACTGTTTTCATTTAATTTATGTCCTTGTGTCTTTGGTAATAAATTACCTTAAATGAAAATTTAAAATAAACTGCAATTTTGGGATTTGAGGTCAGATTGTAATAAAATGGTCAACTGATAAATGTGATAATTCAAACGTATATGCCTTTTTAAATAACAGTACACTATGTAAAATTTAGGTAACTTGCAGCACTTTATAGTAAGCCCAAGGAGTTTTTCAGAGTGAAAACATGTATTTGCACTGAGGAAGGTGCCCATTAAAGACATGTTAATGGTATTGCACAATATCAGTTAATCCTTTTTTTTTCTTTCAGTAAACATTTTTGGCAAAACTAGTTCCTTTTCATCTGTCTAGCAAGTGAGGAAAACAATATTGAACTATAGCATAGAGATCAGTTAAGGAACAGAGAAATACCAGGACAGTGACTACCTTCTCTGTTTCATAAAATGCAGAACTAGAATGTGTATGGAATAATCTCAGAAAGCATTAACACACACAGTCACAATCCAAACCTCCACTGTCTGTTCCAGGATGAACTTATTAGTGTATAGGGAGAAAATGAGGATAAGAAAGTAGAGGAAATGAAACAAAGAAAAACGTAAAGTAGGCAATAATAGGTCTGTGACTGGGATATACTTAGTCAGAGAAATAGTATCAAAAAAAGCTTCCAACTGATTACGTGATAAGTACAGATGCATATGTGGAAAGACAAAGACTAGTTGGTCTGATTAAATAAAGATGTATAAGGTAGACAGAGTTGGAGAAGAAGGAGGAGCAAGGGAGCAATAAAGAGCCCAATTCTAAAACAACAACTGAACGAGAAAAGATGTCTGAATTTTAACATGGGATGGAAAGGGTCAACAGATCTAATCCTAAAATATTAGATCCTACTGAAAGCAATTAGGTTTCTCCTCCTACACACACAAAAAGCACTCCTATTTTTATGTTATTCTAGAATTTGTTCTTTTCGAATTTATGAACTTCTAAGTATCAGCCCACATTTATTAATGGCTATAATTTCTTCTTATGACAGTGTTGTTTGTTTTCTTATGTAGTTTTCCCCTCTTTTCCACCAAGGTAATTACAGTAAGTAACCCTATCGCTTCTTACCTTTCATTTTATTGAGGGAAATAAACAAGCTTTTCTGTAGTTATCTCTTTTAAAAAACCCTCTCTGTGCCCTGATCAACTTCTTTTTAAATGTTACAGGTTAAACATAGCCTTTTGACAGGCTGTGCCCAGATTGTATGCAGGATTCTTGGTAGGATGTCATCACCACCGTGGACAGTGCTACTGTACCCTCTTGATGGGAAAAGGAACATCAAAATATTTGGTGAGTTTCGTGATTGTGTTGTAACAGAGAATATTTATGCATGGGAATAAAAAGTACTTCGAAAGCATGGCAGACATTTAATATCTGTTCCCAAATATGTCGTTTTATTTTAAGTAGTTGTCAGGCCACATGAAATGCTGCATAGACATATTTCTCTACAGAAATCAATGGCGGTGCATTAAATTAAGAGGCACCAAAGCACCCATTTGCCATCCAGACAAATAGGTCTGGATGGCAAGTAGAGTCAAGACCCTGAATTTTAGGAGAGTGAATTTTCAGTTGTTTAAGGAATTTGTGGATGGGATCCCCTGGGAAACTGCTCTCAGGGACAAAGGAACTGAACAGAGCTGGCAGCTTTTTAAGGAAATCTTTCTTAGAGCTCGATAGCTCTTGATTATTATGTGTAAGAAATCAGGCAAGGAAGGCAGGAGACCAGCGTGGCTGAGGAAGGACCTCCTGGTCAAACTGAAGTGTAAGAAGGAAATGCACAGGCAGTGGAACCAGGGACATGTATCCCGGGAAGAATACAGGGATGCTGCCAATAATTGTATACATGCAATCAGGAAAACTAAGGCACAGTTGCAGCTGAATTTGTCAAGAAAAGTCAATAATAATAAGGGTATCTACAGGTACACTGGTCCGTAAGAAAGATTAAAGAAAATGTACCCCTCCTGAGAAATAAAGGAGGAGAACTAGTGACAACTGACATTGAGAAGAGTAAGAACTGACATGGAGAAGGCTGAAGTACTTAAAATTTTTCTACTTTTTACTTAACCATTTTTACTGGTAGTCACTCTTCAGAGATCTCTCAAGCCCCTTAACCTCAGGCAGGGACTGGGGAAATCACATACCTCCCATCTTAAGAGGACATCATGTCTGAGACCAGCTGAGGAACCTGAACATACACAAGTCCATGGGACCCAATGAGATGCATGTCAGGGTCCTGAGGGAATTGGAAGATGTAATTCCTAAGCCGCTCCATCCTATTTTAAAAATCACAGCAGTGAGGTGCAGTCCCCAGTGACTGCAGAACAGGGAAAATCATATCTGTTTTTGAAAAGGGTAAAAAGTAGTACCATTTGAACTACCATCCAGTCAGGCTCATGTCAGTGCCCTGAAAGATCATGGAACAGCTTATCTTGGAAGATATGTCGGAAGATATGTCAAAAGATATGAAAGACAAACAGGTGATTAGCAACACCCAAGATAGCTTCATGTCGTGGTTTGGCCTCAGCCAGCAGCAACGAACCACACGGCCACTCGCTCAACCCCCCACAGCTGTGGGGGGGAAATAGGAAGGAAAAGGCAAAACTCGTGGGTTGAGATAAAGGCAGTTTAACAGAACAGCAAAGGGAAGAGAAAACAGTAACAATAACACGGATAAAGGAATATACAAACGCGATTAGGGCACCGCTGCTCACCGACCGGACCCGCGCCGCCGCAGCCCGCGCTGAGCAGCGACTTCGTGCCCCCTCCTCCAGCAGCTCCCCCCTATAGCCCGGGCATGGCTCACATGGTGTGGAATACCTGTGTCCCCTCCCATCCTTGGGGAAATTAACCCCAGCCCCGCCGGAACCAGGACACTTCACCAAGGGCAAGTTGCACCGGACTCATACAATGGCTGTCTATGACGGAGTGGCTGCATTAGCAAAGAAAGGAAGAGCAACTGATGTCATCTGTCTGACCTTCTGTAAGGCCTTTGATAGAGTCCCCCACAACATTCTTACCTCTGAGTGGGAGAGACAGAGATTTGATGGATGGACTACTCAAAGGAATTGGCTGGATGGCTGCATCCAAAGAGTTACAATCAATGGCTAAATGTCCGAATGGAAATCAGTAATGACTGATGTATCTCAAGGGTCTGTATTGGGACCAATGCTGTTTAATAACTTCGTTAATGATGCAGTGGGTTTAAGCGCACTCTCAGCAAGTTTGCAGATCACACCAAGCTGAGTGGTGCAGTTGGTTTGCTAGAGGGAAAGGATGTCACCCAGAGAAGCCTTGACAGGCTAGAGAGGTGGGCCCATGTGAACCTCTTGAAATTCAGCAAGGCCAAGTGCAAGGTCCTGCACCTGAATTGGGGCAATTCCCAATATCAGCACAGACTGCAGGATGAGTTAATCAAGAACAACCCTGCAGAGAAGGACTTGGGGATACTGAAGGATGAAAAATTGGACATTAGCCAGCAACGTGTGCTTGCAGCCCAGAAAGCCAGCCATATCTTGGGCTGCATAAAAGTAAGCGTGGCCAGCAGGTCAAGGGAGGTGATTCTCTCTCTCTGCTCTTGTAAGACCTCACCTGAAGTACTGCATCCAAGCCCTGGGATCCCCAGCACAAGAAAGATATGGAGCTATTAGAGCAGATCTAACGGAGGGCCACAAAAATGATCAGAGGGCTGGAACACCTCTCCCATGAAGAAAGACTAAAAGAGTTGGGATTACTCAGCTTGGAGAAAAGAAGGCTCTGGCAAGGCCTTATTGTGGCCTCTCAGCACTTGAGGGCTTATAAAATGGGGACAGACTTTTTACCAAGGCATGTAGTGACAGAACAAGGGACAATGGTTTTAAACTGAAAGAGGGTAGATTTAGACTGGGCATAAGGAGGAAATTTTTTACAATGAAGGTGCTGAGACACTGGAACAGGTTGCCCAGAGAAGTTGTGGATGTCCCATCATTGGCAGTGTTCAAAGTCAGTCTGGATGGGGCTTTGAGCAACCTGATTTAGTGAAAGACGTCCTGATTTAGTGAAAGGGTCCTTGATGATCCCTTCCAACCCAAACTGTTCTATGATTCTATGAAATCTGGCTCCGAGAATGACTGCTTGTATGTATGTTCTTTGAAAAGCAATAGTTTTGTTCTTAAGTCAATCACAAAACCAGCTTTTAGATAGCTGAAAGAGCCCGCCCCCCCTTTTTTTTATCATTATGGAGAAGAAAAGGATGACTTGCACTGAACACCAGAAATCCCTAAGATGTAAAATATCTGGCTTTTGATAAGGATCCATGTAGCTTTGTCCATGTCTATGAAGCTTGTTGATTCCTGTAGAGTTTACAGCTAAGTAGCACTAGCAGGTACAGTAGCAAGAGTTCCCTCTAACAATCCTTTAAACAGAATGTCTGTAACTAAATGGAAAGTGTGTTGATAATGTTTGCTGATTAATCCGAAAGCATACTATCCATAATATTAGAATCATAGAATTGTTTAGGTTGGAAAAAACCTTTAAGATCATCAAGTCCAACTGTTAACCTAACACTGCCAAGTCCACCACCAAACCATGTCCCTCAGAAACATCTACACATCTTTCAAGTAATTCCAGGGATGGTGACTCAACCACTTCCCTGAGCAGCCTGTTCCAATGCTTGACAACCCTTTTGGTGAACAAATTTTTCCTAATAGCCAATCTAAACCTCCCCTGGCACAACTTGAGGCGATTTCCTCTTGTCATAACACTTGTTACTCGGGAGAAGAGACTGACCCCCACCTGACTACAACCTCCTTTCAGATAGTTGTAGAGAGTCATAAGGTCTCCCCTCAGCCGCCTTTTCTCTACACTAAACCCACATTCCTTCAGCTGCTCCTCATAAGACTCATGCTCTAAACCCTTCACCAGCTTTGTTGCCCTTCTCTGGACATGCTTCAGGACCTCAATGTACTTCTTGTAGTGAGGGGCCTCAAACTGAACACAGCATTCGAGGTGCAAACTCACCAGTGCTGAGTATGGGGAGATAATCACTTCCATAGTCCTGCTGGCCACACTATTTCTGATATAAGCCAGGATGCTCTTCGCTTTCTTGGCCACCTGGGCACACTGCTGACTCATATCTACCCCCAGGTCCTTTTCCATCAGGCAGCTTTCCAACCACTCTTCCACAAGCCTGTAACACTGCATGCAATTGTTGTGACCTACGTGCAGGACTCAGGACTTGGCCTTGTTGAACCTCATACCGTTAGCCTCAACACATCAATACAGCCTGTACAGATCCCTCTGGAGAGCCATCCTACCCTCAAGCAGATCAACACTCCAGCCTAACTTGGTGTGATCTGCAAAATTCCTGAGGATGCACTCAATCCTCTCATTGAGATTGTTGATAAAGATGTTAAAGAGAACTAGACTCAGTACTGATCCATGGGGAACACCACTTGTGACCAGCCACCAACTGGATTTAACTCCATTCACCACCACTCTTTGGGCCCAGCCACCCATCCAGTTTTTTACCCAGCAAAGCGTGCAACCATCCAAGCCAATAGCAGCCAGTTTTTCCAGGAGAATGCTGTGGGAAACAGTGTCAAAGGCTTTACTAAAGTCTAGGAAGACAGCATCCACAACCTTTCCCTCATAGACTAAGCGGGTCACCTCATCATAGAAGATCAGGTTAGTCAAGCAGGACCTGCCTTTCATAAACCCATGATGATTGTGCCTGACCACCTGGTTGTCCTGTATGTGCCATGTGATGGCACTCAGGATGATCTGTTCCATAACCTTCCTTAGCACTGAGGTCAAACTGACAGGCCTGTAGTTCCCTGGATCCTCTTTGCGGCCCCTCTTGTAGATGGGTGTCATATTTGCTATCTTCCAGTCAACCGGGACCTCCCTGGTCAGCCAGGACTGCTGATAAATAATGGGAAGTGGCTTGATGAGCACATCCGCCAGTTCCCTCAGTACCCTTGGATGGATCCCATCCAACCCCACAGACCTGTGTATGTCTAAGTGCTGTAGCAGGTCAGTAACCCTTTCCCTTGGATTATGGGGTCTTCATTCTGCTCCCCGTCCCTGTCTTCTAGCTCAGAGGACTGGGCACTCAGAGAACAACTAGTCTTACTATTAAAGACTGAGGCAAAGGTGACATTAAGTACCTCAGCCTTTTCCTCATCCTTTGTCACTGTGTTTCCCCTCGTATCAAATAAACGATGCAGATTGTCCTTAGCCCTCTTTTTGTTGCTAATTTAATTATAGAAACATTTTTTACTATCTTTTACAGCAGTAGCCAGACTAAGTTCTAGTTGGGCTTTGGCCCTTCTAATTTTCTCCCTGCATAGCTTCATGACCTCCTTATAGTCCTCTTGAGCTGCCTGTCTCCTCTTCCAAAGGTCGTAAACTCTCCTTTTTCCCCTGAGTTCCAGTCAGAGCTCTCTGTTCAGCCAGGTTGATCTTCTTCCCTGCTGGCTCATCTTTTGATACACGGGGACAGCCTGCTCTGGCACCTTTAAGATTTCCTTCTTGAAGAATATCCAGCCTTCCTGGACCCCTTTGGCCTTCAGAACTGACACCGAAAGGACTCTGTCAACCAGTCTCCTAAACAGGCCAAAGTCTGCCCTCAAGAAGTCCAAGCTGGCAGTTCTACTGACCCCCCTCTTTTACTTCTCCAAGAATTGAAAATTCTATCATTTTGTGATCACTGTGCCCAAGACAGCCTCCAGCCATCACATTACCCACAAATCCTTCCCTGTTTGCAAACAACAGCTCCAGTGGGTACCTTCCCTAGTTGGCTCCCTCACCAGCTGTGTCAGGAAGTTATCTTCCACACACTCCAGGAACGTACTAGACTGTTTCCTCTCTGCTGCATTTTACTTCCAGCAGACCAGCACACATCTGGTAAGTTGAAGTCCCCCAGGAGAACAAGGGCTAGCAATTGTGAAACTTCTCCCAGCTACTTATAAAATATTTAATCTGTCTTTTCATCCTGGTTGGATGGTCTATAACAGACTCCCACCATGCTATCTGCTTTGTTGGCCTTCCTTCTGATTCTTACCCATAAACGCTCGACCCTATCGTCACCATCATTAAGCTCTAGACAATTAAAATACTGCCTAACACACAGGGCTACCCCACCACCTTCGATGCCTATGCCATCTATTGCAGCACTCCAGTTGTGTGAGTCATCCTACCGTGTTTCCGGGATGGTAACTATATCATAGTTTTCCTGCTGCACAATGGCTTCCAGCTCCTCCTGTTTGTTGCCCATGCTGTGTGCATTGGTGTAGAGGCACTTCAGTTGGGCTATTGATCCCACCACCTTTTTGGGGGGACAAGCCCTAATTCCTATGCGACCATTATCAGATGCTTCCATGGTTTCTAACATGTCAATAACACTTGCATCTTTGCTGTTGTATGTCTCTCCATCCCCTACCTCCGCTGAGACAGCAGACCGAAGGACCTCGCTGGCACACCGTCCCTCAAACTTTGGCACACCACCCCCAGGCTTATCTCTAGTGAGCCTGGTTTTATCCCCTTCCCCCCTCAAATCTAGTTTAAAGCTCTTTCAGTGAGCTTTGAGACAGGTGTACCCTGTTTGTTGCCAGCAGGCCTGGTGTCATGAAAACCGACCCATGATCAAAAGCTCTGAAATTCTGCTGGTAACACCAGGCTTGGAGACAGGTATCGATCTGTTGGCTCTTCCTGTTTCTTCCCTCATGATTCCCTGCAACTGGAAGGATAGAGGAGAACACTGCTTGTACTCCTGATCCCTTAACCAGTCATCCCAAGGCCCTGAAGTGTCTCTTGATTGCCCTCGAATTCCTTGTTGCAACTTCATTGCTGCTTACCTGAAAAATAAATAACGGATAATAATCTTAGGGTTGTACCAGGGTAGAAAGCTTTTTCTTCACCTCTTTAAGCTGGGCCCCAGGGAGGCAGCACACTTCCCTAAGAAGTGGGTCCGGTCCGTATATTGGGCCTTCTGTACCCTTCAGAAGGGAGTCTCCTATCACAATGACCCATCTTTTTTTTCTGTATGGAAGCAGTTTTGACACAGGGCGTAGGCCGACCCAACCTCAGCGACACTTCCAAGCTAGATGAACCATTGTCCTAATTTTTGTTCAGTTCTACTTGCAGAGCCTCATACCTATTATGCAAGGGCACTTGGGAAGGTGGGATAGTCACAGAGGAGAAACACCTGCTGCGCTGAGTAGGGACTTGTTGCCATTGCGCCCTATGCTCAAGCCACTGTGTTCAGCCAGGTGGACAGAGGATAGGAAATTCTCCGTATCATGTGTCCTGTCTGCCACTTGGGCCCATCTCAGGGAAGGTAGGGTACGGTTCCAGTAGTCTATCTCTCATACTCCTTGATACTGCTCAACCTGGTCATCTCCTCCTGCAGCTCTGCCACTAAGCAGAGGAGTTCCTCTACATGGGCTACAGGTGCTCTTACTGATGTTATCCGATATCGGTGTAAGAGGAGGGCACAGCCTGCAGCCTGACACTGGGGTGGCCGCATGTTCCCACCAGAGCTCTGCCTGGGAAGCTGCATCAGTCATGGTGGGATGCAGAGCTTAGAGACACCATGGCTTTCTGCCAGGTGGATACAATTGCTCCATGGTTGAGCTGCCAGAGCTTCAGTGCCCTTCCTGCATGCTCTTGCACATACATACAGTACAGTTCCAAATAAAGTTTGTGACAGTGATTAGGGGCAAATATAACTAGATCATTTTCCACAATGGAATTTTGATGCAAAAGAAAGCATATTCAAGTTTTACTGAGTGAAGGTCAAAGGGCATATAAAGGTAAGCATGATTTGTTTTCTAATTTATTATTCTACATATTTTGCTGGTTTTAAAAAGTGATGCTTTTATCTATGGTTTGGTATCACCAATTAAGTGAAGTCATTATTTTGTTATTCACAAAGCACTGTGATAATCAAAGACTAATCATAGTGGAATTATGAACTATAATTGTAATTAGTGAGGAATAAAAAAGTATGGTTCATTATGGTGTACCTTTAAAGAAAGAACTGATCACCATGCAGAATATCTAGTTTAGTTTGAGATTTAATTACATTCAAAACTAAACCCAGAGATTTTCACATTCATATAACTACAAATGATAAATAAAAATTAAAATCTTGTAAAAATATGGTTTGTTTATAAGCTTACGTTCTCAGTAATGGTATTTTTCTAAGTAAAAAGGAATTTATTCCACAGATTGGAATTTGTTTGTTATGTATATGTAATAAATAAATAAATATGTGTAAATAGAAAAAGTATGTATATTTTAAGAAATTTAGAAATAATTTTTAAAATACAAAACACTGTAATCTTTACTTGTTTAGAGAAGTCAAAGTCAGAATTTGTGTTTATTTCCTAGAGCATCCAACCTTTTCAGTAACAAAATACTACACTCTGAATCTCTCTGTCTTGTTACTCCTATTAAGGCCCTTATCCTGCCAGTAGAAGTCTAGAAATTTATTTCCACATTTCAGCAAGCCTGTGAATGAATGTACTTCATTGTCAGTATAAATATATTCATTTTTTAAGTAGGAGTTTGTATGTGTGGATCAGGGCTAAAGAACGTTAGCATTTGAACCTTGCATTGCTGGATAATAATCTTTTTAACACTAACGTTCCACGACTGAAAACATTCTTTCTCCTCACACATCAAAACATCTCAAAATACTAATTTCCCAGGGATTTAGACTCTTTCAATGTTAATAATATAGCTGTGTTTTATTGACTGATTTTGTTGACTTCTCGCATATTGTCTGTTTTGGTGCTTTAGAATAGTCTCCACATGTGGAACTGAAAAAACAGGATCATAAGTGATAGTATTGTGCCACACTGTAATAAAATTAACATTTTTTCTATGTCTATTCCTGCTTTTAATTGATTTCTAATTAGTAAATAAAAATTCTTCCATTTATATGTCTCTTATACTCTTAACTTTGTGCAACAGCAACAAAATAAAAAAAAACCCTACTCAGTTCCTTCAGAACTCCACAATTCTCTTGCATGGAAACAATTACTCGTGAGATGAGGGATGCATCAGTTAAAATGTTAAGTAAAAATATGCTAGTACTTCAAGTGACTACTCTCATACTCATTGTAAATAATACGTGTGGTATTTGTTCTTTTGTTCAGCTTACCTTTCTCCTTTATTTTAGGAGGTCACCATACAAGCTTTAAGGATGTCCTGTTTTTCATGCATAATATTAGTTGTTTTCATTTCTGATAACCTTGAAAAGCTTAAGTTAATTTTTTTTAAATTCCAGTTCTTTAACGGGCATATATAAAATATCTAAGATAAGAATGATCTCAATATGTCTTGCTTTTGATTTTACTAGTCTGGCTTGTGCAGTGGGTGGGGAACTGGCAGATGGGCCACACCCAGAGGGTGGTAGTAAATAGCTCCTTTTCAAACTGGCATCCGGTCACAAGTGGGGTCACCCAGGGATTGATACTGGGCCCAACGCTGGTTAGTATCTTCATAAGCCATGTGGATGATGGGATCAAATGTACTCTGATGAAGTTTGCTGATGACACCAAACTGAGTGGGGAAGTGGACACTTCAGAAGGGAGAGCCACCCTGCAGGAAGACCTGGTTGGGCTGGAAGAGTGGGCTAACAAGAACCTGACAAAGTTCAACAAGGACAAGTGTAAGGTCTTGCACCTGGGAAAACATAATCCAGGCATACAGCACAGGCTGGGATCTACCCGGCTGGGGAGCAGCTCTGTGGAAAGGGACTTGGGGTTCCTCGTGAACAAGCAGCTCATTGTGAGTGAACAGTGTGCTGCTGCCGCAAAGAAAGCCAATATGATGCTGCTTTGGATCTGTAAGAACATCACCAGCAGAGATAAAGAAGTCATTGTTCCATTCTGCTCAGAGTTTTTCAGGCCACATCTGGAATACTGTGTCCAGTTTTGGTCCCCGCTGTACATAAAAGATGTGAACAGGCTGGAGAGAGTCCAGAGGAGGGCCACCAAGATGATCAAAGGACTGGGAAGGCTGCCATATGAGGAAAGGCTGAGAGAACTGGGTTTGTTCAGCCTTCAGAAAAGAAGGCTTAGGGGAGACCTTATCACTACATTCCAGTATTTAAAGCACGGCTGCAAAGACAATGAAGACTCACTTTCTAACAGGAGTCAAATGGAAAAGACGAGGGGTAGTATGTACAAGTTACTCCTGGGGAGATTCTGACTGGACACAAGAGGAAAATTTTTCACAATGAGAACAACCAGCCATTGGAATAATCTCCTGAGGAAAGTAGTGGATTCCCCAACATTGGGCACTTTTAAGATTCAGCTGGACAGGGTGCTGGACCATCTTGTCCAGACTGTGCTTTTGCCAAGAAAGGTTGGACCAGATGATCCCTGAAGTCCCTTCCAACTTAGTATTCCATGATTCTCTGATTCTATGATCTGTTGCTGACTGCATCAGTGAAAGGACACTGGTTTAAATGAAGATCTGGACTCACCCATGTTGAATTAAAAATGATGTTTGGGGAAGGAAAGGGGAAAAAAAAGGCTAGACTCCTAAAGTAATCCAGAGGACTACTGCTCAAGTAGAAGAACCTTCTTGCAGCTCCACATGAAGCACTTTGTATTCCCAAGAAAGAGATGGTTTGAGAAACAAGCTTTTACCTTAAGATTTCTATTAGTTACAAATCAGTACCTCTGTTCTTAATTCTGTAACTACAAAGGACTTTGAGACGTTGCCTGTGTCACTTCTTACATATAACACAAAGACGCAGAATAGTTTGAATTGAAGTCTGTATTAGGGCTCAGGTGAACCCAGTCCTCTGGCATCTCAGTTTCCTGATTGGCCAAATGACCATATCCCTCCTCTTTAAAATGTTTTTGCTTTCACACCGTCTGGCCAGTCTCTAGACCATGCATTTGATCAAAAAGTGATTAAACCCAGAAATGGATTACTAGTGATTATGCAGAATCCCTACAAGATGCCGAACAGTTTTACTTACCTTTAAATAGTCTAATAGTCTAATAAAATATGAAAAATTTAGGCAGGTTGTGCAATGAACCTAAGGGTGGGGGTTTTTTCCTGTGATTAAACTGTCTGGCTGAATTTTTTTTATGAGTTAATTTAATATATCTGAGTAAGTTTTCATCACTTCGTAACTTAAAAATAGAAATAGTTGAAATCTAGGAGGGAATTGTCCTTGTCTGATCAAAAGAAATACGCTATTTCTGTTTCACAGGCTCTATGATTGAGGTAATATTTACACTACCTCTGTTTTCTGAGCAGGTATGAACTTAAAATCTACCAAGCATTCTGAAGTTTCTCTTTTTGTCCCTAGTATTACTCCTCCTTATCATAGAATCATAGAATCATAGAATTGTCTAGGTTGAAAGGGACCTTGAAGATCATCAAGTCCAATCATTAACCTAACACTGTCAAAACCACCACTAAACCATGTCCCTCAGCACCACATCTACCCGTCTTTTAAATACCTCCAGGGATGGTGACTCCACCACTTCCCCGGGCAGCCTTCTATTGTTCCAAACACCAGCTGGTAAGTTAGTGTGCTGGATTTGGCTGGGATAGAGTTAATTTTCTTCATAGTAGCTAGTACGGGGCTATGTTTTGGATTTGTGCTATAAACCAGTGTTAATAACACAGGGATGTTGTCGTTATTGCTGAGCAGTGCCTGCACAGCACCAAGGCCTTTTCTGCTTCTTACGCCACTCCACCAGAGAGTAGGGGTGAACAGGTTGGGAGGGGACACAGACAGGACAGCTGACCCCAACTGGCCAAAGGGATATCCCATACCATATGATGTCATGCTCAGCAATAAAACTAAGGGGGAGGATGCCAGGGGCGCTGCTGCTTGGGGACTGGCTGAGCATCGGTCAGTTGGTGGTGAGCAATTGTTTTCATTTGCATCACTTGTCTTTCTTGGGGTTTATTTCTCTCTCTTTGCTATTTTACTTTTCATTACAAATTATCGTTGTTACGTTGTTATGTTGTTTTGTTTTGATTATTGAATTGTTTTTATCTCAACCCATGAGTTTTCTCGCTTTTACCCTTCCAATTCTCGCCCCCATCCTGCTTGAGGGGAGTGAGAAAGTAGCTGTGTGGCACTTAGTTGCCCGCTGAAGTTAAACCACAACAGTAAGCAGAAAACTGAATAATGTAGAACAGGCAATGATAAAGGCATGGCTCATGTGTGCCTTTTCCTGAACTAAACTTCGTTTTCAGAATAAATTACTGGAATTGGAAAAAATATTAAATTAAAGGATAATAGATAAATTAAGTAAAATTACTAAGTTGTATGAAACCCCATTTTTAATTTCCTTATAGTTAAATATTGAATTTGGTATGGTTCAAATAATTTCTCTTTCCCTTTAAAAAAGTTTTTATTAAGAAAAAAATGATTAAGTGAGCTCATCTTTAAATTGCTTGCAGCGATTGATCTGGTCCTTAGTGAGACTATTTTCTTCTTCTAACATTTTAGAAGATTTTCAACCCATGAAGTAGCTCTACATATCTTAATTAAACCTTTCAACTATTTATTTCTATCTACCAATGCTTCACTTTTATATATTTTTCCCATTGTTGTGGTGTTTTCCTGGGCTGAAGGTTGCATCAGGACTACTACATTAAAGTCTGTCTGTGTCTACAGTGTGCCTGTCTCAGTAGCTAGCAACCTTGGGGTGAACAGGGAACAAGGCTGTGTTCTTTTTTCCCAGATGAAAGATTAAGTATATCTGTAGAAATTCAGTGGCAGCATTGATGAGCCTCCGACTATTATCTCTGCCTTTTGTCTAGATTAAGCTTTTCAGTCTTGCACCTGTGGCAAACTTTGGGACAGGTGTCTTCTCTGTGAACTCCCACAGTCCTGTATGTTGAGTGCGTGCCATCCCTTAACATACCTTGACATCCTATGAACGCAAGGCAGGAGTTTAGGGAAGAATGGGGCCAGGACAAATATTGGTAAATGCCTTGGTCTGGATGGGACTTTGATGTAAATATTGCCTCTCAGCATGACAGGGTGGAATTCATCATGAGACTGATACCTTCTTTTGGATGTTTATCATGGCACTAAGTGTCTTTCCACCATTGTAGTTAATGAAAATCTGATCAATAAATAGAAGGATGCCTGCAGCACGATTCAGTTCACCAGATATAAGAGCATCTACTTTAAGGTAAGATCAATCTCTTCCTGAGTTCCATTGACTGTAATGACTGAATTGGCATGAAACAGAACGAGACTTCAACCTTTTAGCCTATGCATTTGTAGACTGAATCTCAACCTACTGTAGTTCAAGCAATGGTTGTTGTATTACCTCTGTAAAATGTACCAGATCTGAAGGTGTGTCCTCCATCCTATCTATTAGTGCTTCTTCACTTAGCACCTCTTCAGTCAAAGTTACTTTTGCTTTGTCTCCTTGAATTTAACTTCATAATACTAGCTTCTTCCTTGAGATACTCTAGATGTTGATTTCCTTCTTAATATTTATCATCATGATTTGGTCAGGAACTACCAAAAATGATTTGTGTATGGAGTACAACATGTATGATATACATTTCCTAAAGTGGTAACTGATATCTGCTATAAGCTAGACTTATGGAACTTACAGGCAAGTTTGTATAATTTAAATATGTGCTCCATCTATACTATAGGGATCTTTCTCATATGTATTAAGCAATACTGGGTTTTTCTCCCCCCCCCCCCCCCCCCCCCCCCCGAGGAGGGATCTGGTACTTTTTTAAATCAAATTCTGCAATATATTATTTTTTGGAAGCCCGTACTCAGGATCCCATCTCCCAGATTACCATGTAATAAAGATTATCCCTATTGTAATTCAGTGTCTGGGGTCATAGATGTGCAGCAGAGTTGCTGCAGTTTAAAAATGTATTGTGTGTCCATAGAGCTGCAGTAACTTAAATGTGCGTATCTTCCTAACTGCAGAAAGCCCACAGAAAACCCAGCTGGTTAAAATATTTTACTGAGACTGAAGCACTTCATTTTGGCCTACATTTGCCATGAGGTAAGTGTGTTCACACACTCTGTCACTATGGCTATGTTCACGTGTGGTAATGCCTCAAGTATCAGTAACTCAATCGTGTCTGAGCTGTAAGAAATATTCATTCCCCAGTAGGCAGTTACCATAAAGCTGTACCAGAAAATGGACTAGAGCCATAATCTTCTAGCTGGTCATAATCTACCCCACAGTCCTTGCTTCTTATCCCAATCTCATGGCAGATCAACTGATATGATTCCGTTTCTTTTCCAGAGCTGATCGTGTGGCAGAGAAGGGCTGTGCTCCAGTAAATTATCTGTTTTCCAAGTTTGTAGGTGCACTGCAGAATGCCATAACTGATGACGTGAACTTGATCTGTCATGAAATCATAGAATAGTTTGGGTTGGAAAGGACCTTTAAAGGTCATCTAGTCCAACCTCCACAACACATATCTAGGTGACAAAGATTGTTTTGAAAATGGCCTTTCAATTTATAATCATGAATGCACTTTTAAAGATTTTTACCCAGAGTACCTCAAAGTACTGAATTTATTTTGTTCCCCCACCTTTCCCTGCAGAGTAGATCAGCTGACTTTCCTAAAGTCAGAATCTCAGCATGGTGCCTTGCACACTAGAATATTTTATGTGCTTCAATGGACTGACTTTTCCCTTATTATCTGCAGAATATACACATTTGTGTTGATAATGAATCAAAATCTCTAAGTTACAAAATTCTCAGAAA
The DNA here is from genome assembly GCA_017639485.1 of Pluvialis apricaria. NCBI lineage: Eukaryota > Metazoa > Chordata > Aves > Charadriiformes > Charadriidae > Pluvialis > Pluvialis apricaria. Next base: position 106,082,793 of record CM030009.1, read on the forward strand.
TAATTCGGAAGACATATAAAATCTGGTTATGGGAAAATATTCAGGCAAAACAGATTCCACAGTACAAGTGTTTAAGTAAATGAGAAAAAAACAAGGAGAGGTAATATTTGTTAAATCAACTGTTATAACTGGGTAAAGCAGAAAAGCTTGATGAAAGTACTCTGCTGAAAGGCGTGTCTACTTTTAGTAGCTTTATAATTGTCTTAACTCTGCAAATATCTTGCTTCAATGTTTTCTTTAAAATAGGTCCAGTTACAAGTCTTGAAAGCACCTTTTCCAAAAAACAAATGACCTTGGGGGTGTTGGGGGGTGGGTGGACGGACAATGGGACACTCTTAGCGCTGTCAAGGCAATGCTGTCTACTGTCCAAAGTACTCTGCTAATCACGTCTAACAGCCTAGACTCCTTGAGTGAAATTAATTTCACTTACCTTTAGATATCTACAATCATCTAATTATCCTGTATAAAGACCTTCTCCATAGTCACTGGGGACAAATAGGCAGTTTCAGGCATAGCTGATTTTGCTTGATTTTAGCAAATTTTTGATTTTGTCCTTGAGGACAAAATGACTTATAGTCTAGAAAATCCTTCCCTTCCCCCCCCCCCCCCCCCCCCCCCCCCCTCCCCCCGCCTCTTTTCTTTTTTTTTACAGGGACTCTAGATGACCAGTATGAATATTTAGGCTCTAGACATCTAGAGTGAGATGGGGTGAAACACCCACCCTTATGCTAAAAACTTAAGCTATCAGCAATAACGGTCAATAATTGTAAGAAAATGACACCCAAAGCCTGAGTAATCATCTGAGTAATTATCAGTGTTTGGTTTTATGTTAATAAGATATTGTGGTTAACTTGATGCAAAACACACATTCAGAGATGCAAATCCACCCACCAACTGCTGTAATATCTTTTAACCAGAGATCTTCCTATCTGATCTTACATTTACTCACGCAGTTAAGATTAGGTGGGCAGACAAAATGAAGACAGAATCTTATCTGACAGTATAAGTGACATCGATCACTGGTTTCTTCGGCTATGTTTATGCTGGTAGGTTAAAGTTGTTGGGAATGTTGCTGGGTGCTGAACTTCAACTGATTACTCTAAAAATACTCAGTGTTGATTTTGGCATTCTTTTGATCTCTGCCGATTAGAAATCTCCCAAACAATTCTAGGCCAGGGACAATTCCTGGTAAGCAGTTTCTGCGTGGCCCCTTCATTTAGGAGGCTAAGAATTTACATGAAAGCCTTCTGTGTCAGCTGGCCTTGGTACTCTGCTTTGTTTAATTTGCTAGTAAAGCAGGATTTGCTAGCAAGAAACATTCGCTAGAAGTAGCAAGTGAATAGAAATATTCTGGAAGTGCATGGTAAAGAAGAGGGTAGTCCACCTTCTTTTTGATCAGTGTTCTATTAGAATGATGACCTATTAAAATTGCTATATGTTGATTCAGATTTCTACAGATCTACGTCACCATGTTCCTACATATCATTGTCTTGTCAGATTCTGTTATGTTTAGCAGCTGGCATTCAGCTTGCAGTGCCAATTATTGAATAACATGATAAAATACTAAGAATTCTATTGTCTTCCTGCATTTACTCTGTGCCAAACTGCATGTATTACATCTTACCATAGGCAAATGCTGCATAGCACAAAAGTAATTGAATGATAAATCCTAAAAAGGATTAATCAGATGGAGTTTCTCACTTTTCATAAATAATAAATGGACTTGAGGTTGTGTTGGTTTTTTTCTCAATGGCAAAAGGAAGGAGCTGGAAAATATAACTGTGAGAGAGGAAACTATTTTGCAGTTCATGTCTTTATAGCCTCCTGGAGAACATCAGATGCAGTGGATAAATGATACCCTTTCGTAAGCAGTAAATTTGGGGATGGTGTGTGCTTCTGTAAGAAAAGCACTAAAATGTGTTTATTATTAGATAGTTTAGACCATTGGACCGGCCACAGAATTAGGAGCTAGAGACTCTTTAACTTTGTGATCTTCTACAAAATCCTTAATAACCCTCTGCTGACGTCAATAGAATTTGGTCTTCACTGTTTACTGCCTCATCTATAAGAGAAGGATAATACTTATCAACCTCACAGGGATGGTATAGGATTAATTATTCAATAGTTACACAGTGATGTAAAAGCCAAAGTATTCTATTGCCTTCACAAATACTGAAATATGACACTGTCAGCTTGTTGTATCTAGTTGAAGGTGGAAAGAGACAGTGTCTATTGTGTCAGCAGTAACGCACATGAAAAACTGCAGGATATTGTGTTTGCTGAAGAAAAAAAATATGTTTCCACAGCAGTAGCTTAGCTCCACTTCTGAGCAAATTTTATACCCTATATGCAGTTTGAGTAAGCTGGTCATGCAAAAAAGACTGAAGAATGTTAAATAGTAGCTAGGGAGGCCAGTGCATGTCATACACAAGAAAAATAAATAAATACATTTGGGAGACTCATGGATTTGTCATTGTTCTCAGGGAGACATTTCTGCGGCAGACATTAAAAAAGGATATGTTCTGAATATTGAAAAAAAGCCCTAAAATGTAGCTTGTCCTTCAATAATTTTTATACTGAAATCTTTTTGTAGCAAAATCTTTCTAGAACTGAACAGTTGCCATAATGCACAAAATACATATTTAGGTCCAGAAATTTACTGTGTTTTTCTTCTGGTAAATGAGGAACTGACAGTTAATATCCATGCTCACAGTAATGAAAGAATTTCTCAAGTCCTAACCTGTAAAAAACTATAATTTTTTGAATCTACATCATTTGAACACTAGAACTACTGAAGAAAATGATACATTCTTCAAAGCAAGTTGTTCTAAGTAATTTTTTTTGGCCATTTTGCCAAAGTCAAAACAGCATTGCTACCTTAGATGATATGAAGTATGTTAGCATGTACTGATTTTGAACATCAACAAGCATCAAATTTTCAAATTCTAAATCGATTGGTGTATTAAATTATAATAACTCATTTTGTACTAAAGAAATATGTGAAGAAGAAAAAGGAAGTAATGAGGTAAACTCTACAAAAAGGAGAGACATTCACTGCTGATATAATTTTGTGTATACTCTGATAATTGAATAATATATAGCTAAGCATATCCATGAGAAAATGGGATGTTGACCAAGATGCTTTTACTAGCAGATGAGCACAGTAGCCAAGCTTCCATTCCACTTTTCTATGTAGTGGTGGGAAAAAGGTCCTGATCTGCATTTCATGTGCCTTGTATCCTCATCTTTCAAGAACCTTTTTTATTTTAAATTTTAAATTGTATAATATAATCTTAATAAATTAAATAGGTAGCGATTATTTTAATTTACAGATATTCCAGCCATTTTGAAATATATATTTTTTATATTTTTTCCTTTCTCATTCTCATTTTTCCCTTGAGTGCTCTTTGGATTTTCCTGTGCTTTGGAAGAAAAAATTTGGAATTTGAAATAAAAGCAAATAAATTGTTTTAACATTAAGACTGGTGTTGGAAATTTGTTTAAAAAGAGACCTTTTTTAAAAAAGATTTGTTTAACACTGTAATAGGCAGCAATGTGCTCTTGAGTTAAACTGTAGGAAGATTATTACTAGTACTTCTAACACCTAAAATAGCAAACAAAACTGATTAAAGTTATTAATTTTTTAATAGTGTCTCTACTCTGTGTGCAAACATGTAAATCAATTTTAAAAATCCACCAAATTTATTTCATTCATCATCGTGTACAGTCTTCTGAAAGGATGAGAATCATACTTCAGTGTTATCTGGGATCCCAGGAATAAGACATTAAAAAATGTAAGGTGATTTGGTTGGTTGTTCGATTAGTTGAACCAGGTCATAACTGGACAAAGCCACAACCAAACAGAAAAGAGAGTGTGTGTCTCCCTTCATTTCCACCTTCCTTTGCTGGATTGTGCTACTCACCTTTGTGCTCGACTGAGTTATTATTTACATTTTACTGTAGCTGGGAATAAATTTTTACCATTCCTCTTCAACCAGTTAAGTATTGACCACTTTTTGAAAAGTAGCTAGAGAAGAAACTGAAAATTTCCGGGACGTTCAATTGCCAAAGACATTCCAATGGACAACTGAAGAAATCTGATCAAAAGAGTAACAATGAAGGTGCTAGCACACATGGGATAAAACAAAGAAGCTCTCTAGCATAGAGAGGAATGACAGAGTTTTGTCATATTCTAAATAAGGAAATAGAAAAGGCTTGGACTAAGAATGAAGTGTAGCCTGCCTCGAGCTGACAAGCAACGTGAATTGCATCATTCTACATATGTGATGTGTTTTGTCTGTTGACCGTTAGCTAGGTAACTTGCCCCCACTTCAGTGGATAAGCTGCAGCCAGCGACTGCCTTCTACATAGATTCTTTTTGCTTTGCATTGGTAATGAGAAGGGTTTGTTCTTATTTTCTAATATCAAAATGCTGAAAGTAACATCAGCGAGGAATTATGATTCTGACCCCGAATCTTCAAATATATGTGGGTAAATTTGCATATATGAGTAGCTGCATTGACCTCGTTATGACTATTCACGAGTAATGCAAAATATAGGTGCTTGCAGATCAACCTTAAGGCAGCATTTTCTGCATTATGCATTTTACTTCACTGACTGACTAAAGGCATAGTGTAAGTCAATAGTCCCACAGTTGTATGCAAACAGAAAACCAGCCTTATTACTTACATGTTTTTTACTTTCCTTTCAAAGTGATATGAATACATTTGCAAAGTAGCAATTGGCAGAACTGTTTCATGCAGTCTTTTGTGGTTTTACCTACTTATCCAGTTCCAAACTCATTATTGTCTCACCCTATGTATTCCTAAATGACATATAACTCTAATGAGGTTTTCACTAGACTGTCTAAACAGTTAAAAAGTGCAAAAAGCTACAATAGCACTATTCCTAGTCACATCATACCCATGATGTGCTGCTGCACTGTTTTATGAGGCAATAACGTAGTTCCAGTCTTGGAATAAAGTGTTCATCCTTCAGCCTCGTATTTTGGGAACAGGATTATAACCTCATAAAATAGCACAATAGTGTACTATTATCACTTAATTAGAAAACCAGACATTCTAGTGTAGCTGTTTATTGTAGCTTTATTAGACTTCTTCTGTAACTACTAACCTTCCAGCATCAAAAACTGTGTCCACACTTGCTATAAAAGAGTTTCCAAAACTTGCTATTTTTAATTTGTTTCATACCAGGGAGAAATTAGATTTTAAATACACGGAAATCTACACAGATAACAAAGTTGGGACATCTACTGGAAGCAATATGATTTAGTCTTATGCAATTATACTGTCCATAATCATTTCCCCTACATTGCATAGTGCCATGTGGTATTTAAGCCACATGACTCCAACTGACTTTAATGGAAATCAGATGGCTAAAACCATTTGAAAGTGAGACTTTGAGAAAAATATATAAAATGCAGGACATAATGATAATCCCATTACAAACTCATTCACCTTTTCTACTCTTCTCATAAAGATGTTTGTCATGATAATTCACAGCTATGCCCCTTCTCTAGGGATTTACTCCTGAACAAAACAATGCTTTAATCAGAATCTAATAAAATTACATTCAGTTTGCAGTCACATTGCACAAGTATAAATGGCTACTCAAAGTGCCATGCAATACAGAACCAGGATAATAGCTCTTAAAAGACATATAAAGACAGCAAAAGACACCAACGATGTGGACAATATTATGGAGAAAAAAGCTAAGGTTATAGGGATAAATTGTTTATCCTGACTTTCATTTATACACCTGTACTGTAAAATAATTAAAAAAAAATTATAAAAGTGTAAGAGGTGCAAGCAAAATGACATTAAAAAAACCTCTGACATCTGACAGCATAAACTTTGGGAAGGGCCTTTTATAAACTTGATGTACAGATTTGAAAGCCCATGTACAGTCAAACTGCTCCTTTTTTCTGGTAGTTCTAGACATGCCAGTACTACCCAAGATGAAAACACAGCTATGCATAGACTGACTACAGGTGTTTAAAGGCATGTACAAATTTACTAAACGTTCCACTGACAATTTTCTCTGCTAGGTTTTCTTTGTTTCCAGATTTTTTCTTAAGCAGTGATGCTTCTGACATCATCAGTTTCACCATTAACCTGAATCTAACTGATAATTATAATGGTTAGTCCCAAAGGAAGAACTCTTTAAGAGAATCAAAATGGTTCCAAATATTTGACTTAGACTGAAATAAGGGAACACTCATTAATTTTTTCATTAATTTGGTCTTATGACCTTGCTCATAGATTAAATCACCACTGTTCAGAGAATCTGGAGAAAAACCTCATAAACCTAGGTTTAAGTAAGATTTGAAGACGTGATTACACAATGTCCACCTTTTTTTGCATATTCTTTATGCAATACTGAATTTCATAGTCATCTTCTATTGTATTTGCTTATGTTAAAGAAAAAAAGGAAGCTGTTTATTTTGGTTTATGTCTTTGTATTTTCAACAGTGAGATCAATATTTTGGATTTTTTTCAAGGCTCCATATTATCATAAGATTATTAAACAAATTCTAGTCATTGAGTAATTTGTCAAATTTATTGCTCTCCAATGCAAGCCAGTCAGTCCATCTTAAGGTTTTATGTGTACAAACAAACATGAGAGTCTCAAACCAGCTAAGCTTCAGATAACTACATGAATTATGGATAATATTGATTTGTAATATATTTGTACCATGTATCACATATAACAGTTTTCAATTCTGATTCAAGTATTTCCTTGTTACTGCAGTGTGGATAATATGAAGCTTTTTTTCTTTTTTAAGGGTTAACTTCAAGAATCCCTGTGTGTAATTCAGATTAGTTGGATAAGGTTATCAAGAACTTAAATATTTTAACTTTTAAACTGATTGTATTTGGTATGGAAGTTATGGAAAATATATAAAAGCCCATTGTACACTTTTAAAGAGGCAAACACTAGTGATTTCTTAAGAACTGGTAAATTGGTTTGTAAGGTTGTTGCATACTTTAAGATTTCTGGATAGAAGGTTATGTAACTCTGACTTGCAATCACCATTCTTGTTACAGATCCAGGTCAGAAATGTTTAAGTTATTTTAAGAGATAAGTTCTAAAACAGTGGAATGCTTTAGGGAAAATAAAAGTTGTGATGCTTTTTGTTAGGAAGTTCACATTTTAACAACCATATTTATGCATTTTATAACAAACTATTTCTTGTTCAATGTTACTCTGCTGATGAAAATACATTTATTAAAATAATATAACATAACTGCAACTAGCACATGAAACTACTCTGACTTCCTAGAACATATAGATCTATTATAGACAATACAGAGGAAAAAACCCACATTTTTATTCTTTCACTAACCATCAGGGAGTTAGAGTGTAACATTTCGTACACAACTCCAAATTTATCAGCAAGTTTATTTTTCAGAGAGAAAAAAGAATTATAATTCTGCCTAAAGGAAGTAATGGTAAACTAGCTGATAGAAATAAAAAGGACAAATATTGATTAAAAATACACTAAATGCATAATACTAAGAATGTTATTTGCATCAGCTGAAAAATATCTCATATAATTGAATTTGATGCGTGAATTCCTTTAGGTAACTGAAATCCTTGCATAAACCTACTGATAATTGAGTAGTTTTAAGTGTTTATTTTTATATGCTCAGTAGAATGTGCATACTGTGTGGTTGTGTAGGTCAGTATGAGTAATCACTGCAAGCAAGTCAGCCTCACCAATGAGCAGAATAAGAACTTTGGGAGACAAGTACTGGTCTGGATACCAGAGACATCAACAGATCTGGGAGTTGGTTACTGGAGGGATGAAAGGGAGCTGTGGTTGGTTAGCTTTGGCTGGCTGACAGACCCCCATCCAGGGGGGTCTTTCACTCTCCATCCTCAACAAGATGGAGGGGGGAAATAAGATGGAGAATCTCGTGGGTTGAGACAAAGACAGGGAGATCACTCATCAGTTACTGTCATGAGCAAAACAGACTCAATTTGGGGGAGATTAATTTCATTTATTTCCAGTTAATAACAGAGTAGGAAGTCAAGAAATAAAGACAAAGCTAAAAGTATCTTCCCCCTACTCCCCACTTTTCCCCAAACTCTATTTCACTTCTCCATTCTTGATTTTTCTACCTCCTCCCCCCTGCTGAATGGCTCAGGGGGGTGGGGAATGGGAGTTGCAGTCAGTTCATAACACTTCACCTCTGCTGCTCTTTCTTCCTCATGTTGTCCCATTGCTCCAGTGTGGGGTCCCTCCCATGGAATACAATCCTTCATGACCTTTTTCCTGTGCTACATTTAATTTGTTTTTCCCTTCATTTGTTTGTTGAAGAATAAATAAGGTTAAAAGAAAAGGAAAACTATTAGGACTTTCCTCCCTGGACAAATTTATCTATTTGTCTTTTTAAAGCAATCTTTTGATTTGCCAATATATGACTGGTTTACTTGCCACTTTATCTAATACTGAATACATTGTTTCACATAAAAAGTATGTAAAGTTGTGAATTTTGTCCTCAATAACAGCACCATTGTCATAAATATTTAAGGATGAAAGCTCTGCACACACACCTCCCAAAGCAACAGCAAAAACCAGAACAAAACCCCACTATTTATGGCCCCCTAAAGAAATCAGAAATTTAAACAAGGACAAGTTTATAGCAGAACTTTTAGTAAGGACCCTCAAATACACAATATGAGATTGTTAGAACATTAAGTGAATTCCAATTGTACTCATATCTGCTTGCAGAGGACATGACCATATAGTGAGATTCACTGTTTTAGACATGATGTAACTTCCATTTTTACTATGTACTATGTCATAAGAGCTCACGGAATTAGGGAAGTAGCAGACAAAGAACATAGAGATCTTCTTCCCTCACTAAAAAAATAAGCCTCCCATTACTTTAGTGCTGGTACTTGCATTTTTTACATTATCAGAAAGTCCTTTTATGTTATACAGAGTATTGCATATAGTCTCTGGTTAATTTTATTTCCTTTTGGGAGATCATGTGGTAATAGTGACAGAGTTTGTTGCATTTTTTTAATACAAATTTTCAAACAGGGAGTTATTTTAGGCTATTTTATCATTAATAGATTTTACTTTGTTACTTTTTAAATGAAATAAGACTCATACAAAGATTCTAATTAATATGATGTTGAAAGTAAATAGATGTACCCTATACTATGAGTCAAAAGATAGGATGTCAATACCATGCATGACAAGTAGATCAAATATTTTGTCTATAATCCTCAAAGGATAATGGAAATTTTTTGATCTTGGAAACTTTTCTTTCAACCTATGTCTAAATGTCACTTCGTCACTTTCCTATCATCTACTGCAATTTTCTTGGATAAGCTCACATAGATTTTCTTTTACTTTGGATGCCATTTGACATTGATTTTTTTTTTTTACCAAGTCATAAATCTGTATGAAAACTATACTTAAATGCAGGATTGTTAACATTTATTTTGCTAAGACTTTTATTTGTATCAAATTTACTTTTTCCCTTCTCTTACCATGTTAGCTACATTTTGTATTTCTAGTCCCAGTGTGAGCTCTGGACAGCTGGGGCAATAAGAGTACAGGACTCTACAATTAATGAATTGTTCACCATTACCTGAGATTTTCAAACATCCTTGGCATATGCTCCCCCATGCATCTACTCTTCGGATTTTGCTGTTGGGTAGTAAACTTGTTGTCGTATGTTCATGATTCGTATTCCCTAACCGTAGTATGAAATGGAAAAGATCTTTAAGTCCCATGGAAATAATACTCTCCAGAGTGAGAGTACTGACATCTACAAAGAGACAAGGAAAGAAACAGTGAGAACAAAGTGATATTTTTGTGCATGAAATATAGTTCCCTTCTCTGGCAGAATGTTGCTAAGCAAAAACAAACAATAAAAATTATATTGACTACACTGCAATAATCTTTTTCTTAATTATAATTACCTTCTTATTAAAAAAAATTGAATAAAAAATAGCATGTTCATTATCAGGAAAGGAAAACAATACACCTTCCCCCATATCTCTGAAAATAGTAAAATAAGTACTGTGAGGTTCAGGCATGCAGGCAATTAACTCTACTAAGAGAACCAGTGTGTTTTACAGGAAAGGGAACATTTTAAAAAAGAATAAGTATTAATGTGGGGTTTTTTTTGTCTTAATGATCCCAGATATTAAACTGGGAAAAGCTCATCAGTAATTATGCTATTAAGTTCAGACAATGAAATATAAACAGGAATGAAATGTTCTTATTAAGAACAGAATGAAAGTAAGACTGGTGAATGTACAGCAGAGGTTTTAGAAAAATCAGTGATAAGACAGGAACATAAATATGCCAGAAACAGATAAATGCAACTAACGTGAAAGTATGGCTAAAAGAAATTAAAGGCAGTATTATCACCATTGCACTATAGCAAGATCTTTAAAGAGTTAATGGACACATTCATAAAAACAGTATCTACATGTTACATATGTTAGCAAAAAATCCAGGAACCACCAGTAAGAAGACAAATCTAGTGATCTGATCATGAAAAAAATCCATTTATTGAGCAAATATCTAAATGCGATATTGCTTTGTCTAAGCTGTCTAACTTAAGTAGATGATGAACTAAGTATCTAAGATTGGAGAAAGGCAGACATAACATCTATTTCTAGAAAAATAGGGGGGAAAGGCTGCAGGCAGTTATAAACCAGACAGCTTTTTCTATTAGAAGATATGTGACAAGCAGAATAAGAAGAATTATTAATAAGCATTTGAACAATAATGATGAGATGAGCATGAGACAACACGGAATTCTCAGAAATGGATCACATTAAACCATTGTGTTGTACAAGAGAGTCACAGACCTTAAGGTTATGGAAGAAGTACTCCACAGAGATGCTTTTCATACGCCATGCCTATTACATCTTAACATTGGTAATGTTTTGACACTATTCTACATAGCAGGCTTAAAAGCAAGGTAAGGTCCTCTAAATGACATTATTATACATTGAATCTGAAACTGAATGTCTATTAAAGAAGAAAAACATATTGGTTAGAAATTTTAATAATTTTATGCACAACAAACAAATAAGCAGAAGTTTTCCTAGAGCTGTTGGATTTTGACCTAGCCTGTGGGAGAAGTCATTGATTTGATGTGAATCCCATTTCACTAGTGTTCGTCTCTTAATCATGCAACTTCTTCAGAAGCTGTAAGAGGAGAAGTGAAGATGAAACCAGACTGTAAAGCGTTAAAACAAAACAGAAATTTACCATATTATGCAATGACATAGTAAAATAAACACGTAGCACTGAAACATCATTTTTGCAACCTACCATTTCAGAATTGGAATTTTAATGAATTTAGTAACATAAGCAATGTAAAAATTCTGGATTTAATTTGTTGAAATAAATCTAATTCATAAATCTGTTACATAACCTCCCACCCACCCCATTCTCTATTACCTATGAAAAATGTGCACAACTCAGTACCAGAATTACTGGCATTTTTAATTTTATTTCTTCTCCACTCTCACAAGTCTGTTCTCCAAAACCTGTCAGAGAACAAACTAGGTTTCATGGTCTTATATTTGGTCTAACAAATTGTCTATTAATTGTCTTATACCAGGTCTATCAATCTTTTCCAAGAGGAAAACAATAAGACAGTGAGACTTGTTTGCTTATAAAGGGTCTTCTTGTCATTGTGTTTCTTAATATACATGTTCCTATAAACTTACGTTTGAGTCAAAAAGAACTAGGTTAGGAGGTTTTCAGAACTCTTTGTTTCTGCAGGGTTTTTTTTCCCCTAATGTATGATCCGAATCCAAAGAAGAGTCTGCACTGAATTTTGGTGGGGTTTTTTGTTTTTTTTTTTAGTAAAGAAACACATTTAAATATTGTTTTCATTTCAGAAATAGAGATATTCTAAGATCTGACCACCAAGGTCCCTGAAGTTAATATTGAAACACTGAACATCACAATTAATCAAATACCTTCAGGGGTTTTAAAAATATATTTACTTTGGTCATAGATTTTCACTGGATATTTTTAACTGGACAGAAAATGTAAACTCTTCAGCCAATGCATTAAGTTTATCGTTGACTAATAATTGCCATGACCCAAGATATAATGTACGTAGGCATGTATGGAGAATTCATCTTAGGCTGGATAAGCATGACTGCTTTTATTGCTTCTCTTTCAGACATTTCAGGAACGTGCCATCTAACTACCATTAAAAGTAGAATTACCATGTTATACCATTTTTAACCCTTTTGGGCCAAAAAGAATGAAACTTACCCCAGGCAGCTTCCAACAAAATGATACATGTAATTATCTGACAGATAACTGAAAGCAGTCTGTGAAATTTTAACTCATCCTGGTAATCTAAAAAAGTTGTAATTGTAAAACTAAAGCGAATTAGAACATGCAATGGAATCTTCAGCACCCAAAATATAATTGTGGCAATTCTCTCTAATGCATACACATTAAAAAAAAAAAAAAAAAAGAAAAAGACTCAAATGCATAAAGTTGTGCAGACTGTCAGCAAAGCCCTATAAAGGGTGAATGAAGAATAGGCAGAACAGCATTTGAATAGGGATATGGAGAAGTAATAAGAGGGAAATGAAGATGTTAGAACTACACACCTTGTAAATGTTCACTTTAAAATTAGTTGTAGCAGGATCCATTATAATTATTAGAAAATTTTAGGCAGTTTTAGGCGGTGCAATAAATCTTCTTCTAGCAGTGACATCATACACCATAGAGGGTGCCTTAAAAGTGTCTATTTCCCTCCTCTAAGTAGCGAAGAAGTGCAGCACAACTTGTTCAAATTGATATATATACCATGTAGATACATGAAATTACATGACATTAAACCTACTTTTAGGGTCTTTAGTGGCTTCAACACATCCAGTGTGCTTCAATTGGAGAATATACAGCATTATTATACTGCATTAAGACAAAGAATAGATTTTGAGTTCATTGCTTACATTAAGAATTTCTTTTCTACTAATCTGACAATTTATTTAGATTCATTTAATAGGTATTCATTTAATAAATATGTACAGTTTGAATGTTAAAATAGATATGTGTTGCCTTCCTACCTAATACTAAACATTATTAAGAATTTAAACACCAATGTTAAGTTACAACTCCTATCCAATGCTGTAGGTGTCCCTGCTGTGGCAGGGGGGTTGGACTTAGATGATCTCCAGAGGTCCCTTCCAACCCTGACAATACTGTGATACAGTAATTGTTATTGTGAGAATTTATTTAAAATTCACTGTATTTTTTTACTTCATAAGGTGGTTATATCTATAGTTTTTCACATTGATTAGTGTCTCTTGGGAGAATTTGTGTTCAGGGAGATACTCCTCTTCTTTACCAATAGCCATTCATGATTTAGTGCAAAGCATACGGATGTTTCAAGGAACAGAGTGGGATTCTTGTTTTGCCAGTCACAGATAGGCTGGACTAAAGAACTTTCTGGTCCCATGTCCTATGCATTTCTATTTTGTGGTTCTTTAAATTCCATCAGGCTGGGCAAAACTTGGGTGAATGCTCAAAATATTAGATATTTATGAAAAAAAAAAAAAAAAAGGTGAGGGGAGTCTCTGCCTGTAATTCATTATCTCTCCACCTTCAAAAGAAGGCTAGGTATAATAGATCACGAGTCTCAATGGATGCCTAAAAGTTCCTGAACACATGCTGTACCATTCGTAGATAGAAAAAAACAGCTCAGTTAACCAGACTGGCTTCTTGCCTGGAGATTTTCTGTTGATTTTTGCGAAACTTAGGTATTTACTGTGGAAGAAATGAGTTTCTTCCCAGTGCTGAAAACATAAAATTCAAGCCAAGCACTGTCTAAAATCTGTGGTGGATCTCACCTTGCAGATTTTTTATTTGTGTGTCTTTTTTGCCTATTGCTATCATTGAGACAGGGATATTGCCTTTAAAACTGTCTTCCTGTTCCAGAATGAAAGTAGAAAGTACTCATAAATTTAATCTGGAGCCCAGAAAGAATTTATTTTTTTTTCCAGGAAAGGAAACTCCAGTTTTATCATCCCAGGGTTTTAAACCATTGATTCTTCTTGATGGTCTAGATAACCCAAGCATTCCTCTTTCACTAATAAAATGTCCCTTCATTCTCCATAGTAGAGGAACTAACGAGGCAGACTTCTGATTCTTCTCTTATCTTAGTATGGGTTAATAAAAGGCATACGCTAATTAGAAATTACAGCTAAACCATCTTAATTATATTACTGTGAAGTATTAGTTAAGGAAAATAAAATCCATGTTCCTCCATCTGGAGTGTTGGATAAAGTTCTGGACTCCTTACAAGAGAGACATGGACTTACTGGAGAGAGTCCAGCAAAGGGCCACAAAGTTGATGAAGGCACTGGAGCTTCTATCCTACAAGGAAGCCTGAGAGAGCTGGGACTGCTCAGCGTGGAGAGGAGAAAGTTTGGGGATCTCATCAACCACTTCAAGTATATGATGGGAGGGTCTGCAGAAGGATGGAGACGGGTTCTTTTCAGTGGTGCCTGGTGAGAGGACCACAGGCAATGGGCACAAACTGAAATACTGCTGGTTCCGAACATCAGGAAGCACTTTTTTCCTTTGAGGGTGACCAATCACTGGCATAGCTTGCCCATCTGGCCATTCTGAATGTCTCATTTCTTGGAAATACTGAAAAGATGTCTGAACATTGTCCTGAGCAATTGGCTTTAGGTGGCCCTCCATGAGCAGACATATTGGACCAGATGACCATCAGAGGCCCTTTCCAACCTTAACCATTCTGTGATTCTGTGATAATCTTTTTAATTAAAAGCCTAGATTATTTTCCAAAAATTTCATATCATCTAAAGTACACAATCATTGTTAGATATTTGAGTTGGTCTCTGCCTCTGATGGTCAACATCATGTAGCTGGTGTAAAACAAATGAAAAATCTCTAGTTTCAGTAAAGTGATACAGATATTTTAATTCCACCAAGTAATCCTGTTGAGATAGCTGTCTAGAGGCAATTAAGATGATTTTTGAGACAAGTCAGAAAGAGCTTTTTTGAAAATATTTTTTATTTTGATTGATTATATTATGATTCCTTATAAGGCAAGACCGGCATGTCTTTTTCATACTGTATCTGAGCAAACCGAATGCATTAGACATTTAATTCCATGTAGGGGAGAATCCCAGTGTACAAACCAGTCTCACAGTGGTCCTAGATTTCTTGTGAGTACCGCAAGACTGACAGCGTACCTTCATTCAGCAGCATGAGCTGTGTTAAGGTGTACAGTATGGCTTTAATGAAGAAGTGTCTTCCAAATTCTCCTACAGCGAGATACCATGTACAGTGACCGAACCACAAATTTCCTAAAATATCAAGCATTACCCAGTTCAATTTTGGGTTGGGGCCACTGAAAACATGGCAAATTCCAACCGGTGTAAGACCAGAAAAGAATTCGTGATGTTCTGATGTTCTAAATCAACCTTGTGCTTCACAAGGATTATGAGGTCTATATACACTCTATCAAATCCAAATACTGGGCAAAACAAAGCTTTTCATTTACTGGCATACATAAATGAAGTCAAAAGCAAGGAAAGATAGATAATAAAACATACTGGAGGACAAAATCTCTTCAATCACAAAAAGCAGATTAGGTGAAGTATGTCAGATGATCCCAGGCAGAGAAGACAAATCCTTTCACCTGCTGCAGAACAGGGTGGAAATCCACAAAAGCTCTAAATATACCAGCCGGGTCTCCTCTCAGACTTGCCATTTATGAGTAAATGGAGCTCTCAGGTCCAATATGGGACTGGTTCAGATTACAGAGTAAAACACAAATATAGATGTCTACATATTTGCTGTGTTTAAATTCCAAATATAGTCAAGAAAGATCAAGGTGCTGGATCTTATTGCCTATGCATAGACTCTTCATCTCATCTGTAACACTCTTGGGTAACTCAGCCAGCCTGTGCACAGTTGCAGATCTGCAGATCTAGTGCTTATATCTGCCAGCCACATGTGCTATTATAGCTACTTTGGAGCATCACAGACATGCCTGTGTCTAGACAATTGAATTAAGTCTTTTGTTCTCATATCAAGTCTTGTTTTGTATATCTCACATTTCTTAACATCTGGAATCATTTTTTGTCCTTCTCTGAAATGTAGTAGTTGCAGCAATTCCACCTCTTGTATGCATTGAATTTCAAAATTTGAGAAGACCTTAAAGTAGTCTTATCAATATTGTGACCAGAGCCTCAAATTATCTCGTATCACTAGCAGGAGTAGAGGATGAAGTAATAAGATTCAGTTCAAACAGCTGACTCAAAGAAATAGTTAAAGATTTTGTTTTCTTGGTCCGTAAAGATGTTGATATGAGAAAACACCCCTAACATTACGTTTTGAATAATCTTTACCAAATTGCAGTATTACATTTAAGCAGCTGGTGTGAGAAAATATTTGCCATCTTTCTATATGCAGAGATTTATACTTATGCATTCCTTTGGTGCAGTGTGGGTGTAGATGTCAACTAAGATATGAATTATAGATCACTGATTAATGATTTTAAAAGACTTCGTACTAAGTCAATGCATACTGATGACTTGATTAGATTTGCTAATGTACCTCTTCATGTTCTCTCTGGAAAGCTCATGGATTTTGTCAGATTGTGAACTTTGAGTTTATTCTAAACCTTAGATATTATGACCTACAGTAATGTTGCTATTGCAGCTGAGATAACATCATCATTTGCCTTTGTGTCAGTTTAGAACAAAGATATATTCTTTGTTTATTTACATGTCTCATAATGCAGTTTCATAGGCAAGGTGATTCGTTAAACTATCTGCACATTTTTTACACAAAACTGTTGTAAAATTGGTAGAAAACTAGTTTGGAGGTCATATTCACTGTTAATGGAAAGATGTAAGAATATAACACAGGAATGACTTTTGGGATCATTACTATTCATTAAATACTTCATGTTATAAGGAGCTTCAAAGAATTCCCAGACAGAAAGGACAACAAATAAGTTAAAGATTGAGTTATAATTCTAACTACAAGGTACAAGAATAATCATCTATAACAATGCAGGAATAAGAACAAGATAGATGAAGAAAAAGCTTGTTGTGGGTGCTATTTATCAGAAGACACTTGAATCAGCAATGTTACGCTGCTGCAGAGAATGCAAATGCCATTGTGGGATGTGTGAGAGTGCAATCTAAAGATAATCTTCAGCAGTGATAAAACTTCCACTGAGATACTGTGTCATGTTTTAGGAAATCTGTAACAGTTTGTGCATTTCTAATATATAAACCAATTTTTAAAAGTCCAGAGGAGAGCAATGCATATGATTACAGTTCTATAAATTTTGATTTTTCAGGAAAGACTGACCAGAGTCACTTTAAATACTCTAGTAAACCAGAAACTAATGGGACCTTTGTTAGTTTTGAAATACACGAAACATAATTTCAAGAAAGAATAAAATGAACTGTTTTCCTGGGCTTGAGAAGAAATATTGCGTTTCAATTGAAGCAAAGCAGATTAAGTTCTTTGTTAGGGCATACCACAATAGTCTTCAAGATTAAGAGCAAAAGAGAATTTTGCTGCTTCAAAGACGAAGGGTGTAACCTTTTCTCTGTAACAACACTGAAAAGGACAATAGGTTGTGGAGGGAGGAACAACCAAGTAGAAAACAAAACGAGTTGAAACTATGCTAAGGCACATGAAAAATAGAATCATAGAATCATATGGGTTGGAAGGGACCTTTAAGATCATCGAGTCCAGCCATCAACCTAATACTGCTAAAACCACCACTAAACCACGTCCTTACTCACTACGTCTTTTAAATACCTCCAGGGATGGCGATTCCACCACTTCCCTGAGCAGCATTTTCCAATGTTTTATAACCCAGTCAGTGAAGAAATTTTTCCAAATACCAATCTGAACCTCCCCTGGCGTAACTTGAAGCCATTTCCTCTTGTCCTATCACTTGTTATTTCAGAGAAGAGACTGACGCTCACCTCTCTACAACCTCCTTTGAGGTAGCTGTAGAGAGTGATAAGGTCTTCCCTGAGCCTCCTTTTCTCCAGACTAAACAACCCCTGTTCCCTCAGCTGCTCTTCATAAGACTTGTGCTCCAGACCCTTCACCAGCTTCGTTGCCCTTTTCTGGACACTCTCCAGCACCTCCATGTCTTTCTTGTAGTGAGCGGCCCAAAACTGAACACAGTATTCAAGGTCGGGCCTCGCCAGTACTGAGTACAGAGGGATGATCACTTCTGCCAACATGGCTTCACTAAAGGAAAATTGTGTCTCACAGATTTGGTGGCCTTCAATTATGGTGTTATAGCATTGGTGGATAAGGGAAGAACAACCGACATCATCTACCTGGACTGGTGCAAAGCACTTCACACTGTCCCATATGACATCTTTCTCTGTAAAATGGAAAGACATTGACTTGACAGATGGGCCACTCAGTGGATAAGGAGTTGGCTGGACGGTCACACTCAAAGAGTTGCAGTCAACGGCTTGATGTTCCAGTGGAGACCAGTGATGAGTGGTGTTCTTGAGGGGTGGATATTGGGACCGGTGCTATTTAACATCTTTGTCAGCAACATGGATGGTGAGACTGAGTGCACCCTCAGCAAGTTTGCTGATGCCACCAAGCTGCGTGGTGTGGTCAACACGGTGGAGGGAAAGGGTGCCATCCAGAGGGATCTGTATAGACTTGAGAGTTGGGTCTGTTTGAATCACATGAAGTTCAACAAGGCCAAGTGCAAGGCCATGAACGTGGGTCGGGGCAACTCCCGATATCAATATAGGCTGGGGGTTGAAGGGACAGAGAGCATGCCAGCAGAGGACTTGGGTGTGTTGGTTGATGAGAAGCTCAACATGACCCAACAATATGTGCTCACAGCTCAGGCAGCGAACCATATCCTGGGCTGCATCAAAACAAGCATGGTCAGCAGGTCAGGGGAGGTGATTCTGCCCCTCTACTCCTCTCTGCTGATACACCACCTGGAGTACTGTGTCCAGCTCTGGGGCCCTCAACATAAGAAGGACATGGTGGAGCGAGTCCAGAGTATGGCCACAAAGATGATCAGAGGGCTGGAGCACCTCTCCTATGAAGATAGGCCTCGAGAAGAAAAGGCTCCGGGGAGACCTTATTGCAGCCTTCCATTATCTAACAGGGGCTTACAGGAAAGATGGGGAAGGACTCTTTATCAGGGCATGTAGTGATAGGAAGAGGGGTAACGATCTTAAAGTGAAAGAGGGTAGATTTAGATTAGATATTAGGAAAAAAAAATCACTATGAGGGTGGTGAGGCACTGGAACAGGTTGCCCAGAGAAGTTATGGATGCCCCATCCCTGGAGGTGTTCAAGGCCAGGCTGGATGGGGCTTTGAGCAACCTGGTCTAGGGGAAGGTGTCCCTGCCCATGGCAGAGGAAAGTTGGAACTAGGTGATCTTTGAGGTGTCTCCCAACCCAAATCATTCTATGATTCCATGATTCTATGAAAATGTTAGGGAAATGAAACAGTGGATAATCTAGAGACTTGTGGCTTTTTGTGCCCCATGTGTCTTCAAGAACACAATGACAGAAATACTAGGAATGACATACCACCAAATGCAGTTTTATCAGCCAGTTGTCTTGGGTAAGTTATCAGAAAAAAACACCCTGTGTACTTTATGTAGGCTGAAGAAGCACACCTTATGTGCAAAGTCCAGGATTTATGGCTAGTGTAGTTAAAGTCTTAAAATGCAATCAAAGAATTATTATTAGTCCTGTTACAATGTTACAGTCCAAATTATCCAATTATTGCAGATCATCAACATTTGAAAGGAACAGACGAGCTCAATCTGTTAACATGTGGCTCCGTGGATGGTGTCAACGACACAACTTTGGGTTTTTTAACAATGGAATGACCTTTGCGGCATCAGGCCTGCTGGCATCAGATGGGGGCTGGCTCACTCAAAGAGGGAGAAGGGGTTTTGCCCAAAAATTGGCAGGGCTCGTTAACAGGGCTTTAAACTAAATTCGACGGGGGAAGGGGGTATTATCAGGGTTGCCCATGAACAGCCAAGGGATGTTACATCAAGGAAAGGGGAACAGGGCGCTGGTGAGGGCCTGCAGCCATTAGCTCCAAGATGTGCCAGCTACGCTGCAGTATGCCCAAACCTTCACGTAGATGAGCTAGGAGCTCCTGGACCAACGGGAGTCAATCGGGAGGCACTGTTAGTACAGGACAAAGGAATTACAGCTGCTCCAACCAAATCGGCCGCAACGAAGACACGGCTGAAGTGCCTCTTCACAAATGCGCGGAGCATGGGGAACAAGCAGGAGGAATTAGAGACGTGTACACGCCTCCAAGGCTACGATCTCATTGGCATCGTAGAAACTTGGTGGGACGACTCCTATGACTGGAGCATTGGCATGAAAGGGTACAGGCTCTTCAGGAGAGACAGGCAAGGGAAACGAGGAGGCGGTGTTGCCTTATATGTTGATGAGCAGCTGGAATGTATGGAGCTCAACCTGGGGGAGGATACCGAGCCAACTGAGAGCCTATGGGTCAAGATTACAGGGAAATCGGGAGCAGGGGACGTTACAGTGGGGGTATGCTACAGGCCACCCGACCAGGAAGACCAAGTGGATGAAGCCCTCTATAGACAGATAAGGGCGGCATCACGTTCACAGACCTTGGTTCTCATGGGTGACTTCAACCACCCTGACATCAGTTGGAAGGATAACACAGCCAGGCACAGGCAATCCAGGAGGTTCCTGGATTGCATTGAGGACAACTTCCTTCTCCAAGTGGTTGAGGAGCCGACGAGGAGAGGAGCCATGCTGGACCTTGTTCTTACCAACGAGGAGGGGCTGGTTGACAGGGTCAAACTCAAGGGTACCCTGGGCTGCAGTGACCACGAAATGGTTGAGTTTGAAATCCTCAAGGCAACGAAGAAGGTGCGCAGCAGGCTGATGACCCTGGACTTCAGGAGAGCCGACTTTGGCCTCTTGAAGAATCTGCTTGGTATGGTGCCGTGGGATGAAGCGCTGGAAGGAAGAGGGGTCCAAGAAAGTTGGTTAATATTCAAGGACCACCTCCTCCAAGCACAGCAGCAATGCATTCCTACAAAGAGGAAGGCAGGCAGAAAAGCCAGGAGGCCTGCGTGGATGAATAAGGAGCTCCTGAAAGTGACCAAAAGAAAAAAGAAGGTCTATAGGGAGTGGAGACAGGGGCGGGTAGCCTGGGAGGATTACAGAGGAATCGTTCGAGCAGCTAGAGAGCGGGTTAGACAAGCTAAAGCCCAGCTAGAACTAAATCTGGCCAGGGACATTAAGACAAACAAAAAATCCTTCTATAGGTATATCAGCGAGAAAAGAAAGACTAGGGAAAATCTCCGGAATAGTAGGCCCTCTCCGGAAGGATACGCAAGAACTGGTCACCTGGGACAGCGACAGAGCTGAGGTACTCAATGACTTTTTTGCCTCAGTCTTCACAGACAAGGACAGCAGCCGCACTGCCCAAGACGCAGATTGCAAAGGAGAGGATTGGGAAAACGGAGCACCGCCCACTGTAGAGGAAGATAAAGTGAGAGACCACCTGAGGAACCCGAAGGTGCACAAGTCCATGGGACCTGATGAGATACATCCGCGGGTCCTGAGGGAACTGGCAGATCAAGTCGCCAAGCCTCTAGCCATCATATTTGAGAAGTCGTGGCAGTCTGGCGAGGTTCCTGCCGACTGGAAAAGGGGAAACATAACCCCTATTTTCAAAAAGGGAAACAAGGAAGACCCGGGGAACTACAGGCCAGTCAGTCTCACCTCTGTGCCTGGCAAGATCATGGAGCAGATCCTCCTGGAAACTCTGCTGAGGCACACAGAAAACAAGGAGGTGATTGGCGAAAGCCAACATGGCTTCACCAAGGGCAAGTCATGCCTGACAAATTTGGTAGCCTTCTACGAAGGGGTTACAGCGGCGGTGGACAAGGGAAGATCTGCTGATGTCATCTACCTGGACTTGTGCAAAGCGTTTGACACTGTCCCACACGATATCCTGGTCTCTAAATTGAAGAGACATGGATTCGATAAATGGACCACTCGGTGGATAAAGAACTGGCTGGATGGTCGCACTCAAAGGGTTGTGGTCAACGGCTCGGTGTCCAAGTGGAGAGCAGTGACGAGTGGCGATCCTCAGGGGTCGGTACTGGGACCCGTACTGTTCAACATCTTTGTTAGCGACATGGACAGTGGGGTAGAGTGCACCCTCAGCAA
The DNA here is from genome assembly GCA_017639485.1 of Pluvialis apricaria. Lineage (NCBI taxonomy): Eukaryota > Metazoa > Chordata > Aves > Charadriiformes > Charadriidae > Pluvialis > Pluvialis apricaria. The sequence goes on from CM030009.1 coordinate 106,105,059, forward strand.
GTTTGCTGATGATACCAAGCTATTTGGTGAGGCAGACACGCTGGAGGGGAGGGATGCCATCCAGAGGGACCTGGACAGGCTGGAGAGGTGGGCCCAAGCCAACCTCATGCAGTTCAACAAGGCCAAGTGCAAGGTCCTACATCTGGGTCGGGGCAATCCCAAGCACAAATACAGGCTCGGCGGAGAATGGCTGGAGAGCAGCCCTGTGGAGAAGGACCTCGGGGTGATGATTGATGAGAAGCTCGACATGAGCAAGCAGTGTGCGATCGCAGCCCAGAAGGCCAACCGTATCCTGGGCTGCATCAAAAGAAGTGTGGCCAGCAGGTCAAGGGAGGTGATTCTGCCCCTCTACTCTGCTCTCGTGAGACCCCACCTGGAGTACTGCATCCAGCTCTGGAGTCCCCAACATAAGAAGGACATGGACCTGCTGGAGCGCATCCAGAGGAGAGCCACGAGGATGATCAGAGGGCTCGAGCACCTCTGCTATGAGGAGAGGCTGAGAGAGTTGGGGCTGTTCAGCCTGGAGAAGAGAAGGCTCCGGGGAGATCTTATTGCGGCCTTCCAGTACCTAAAGGGGGCCTACAGGAGAGCTGGGGAAGGACTTTTTGCTAGGGCATGTAGTGATAGGACGAGGGGGAACGGCTTTAAGCTGGAAGAGGGCAGGTTTAGATTAAACATTAGGAAGAAGTTTTTCACTTTAAGGGTGATGAGGCACTGGAACAGGTTGCCCAGAGAGGTTGTTGAAGCCCCATCCCTGGAGGTGTTCAAGGCCAGGCTGGACGTGGCCTTGGGCAACCTGGTCTAGTGAGAGGTATCCCTGCGTGTGGCAGGGGGGTTGGAACTCGATGATCTTCAAGGTCCCTTCCAACCTAAACCATTCTATGATTCTATGATTCTATGATCAAATCATTCCCAATAATGATACAGTTAAAATTAATATACAGTTTTCTCTTTTCCCTGTTGTTAAGCTCACCTTGCCTATATTCTTCTGATTTCAAATATTGGTGAATACAGATAGGGTGTTAGAGTGAGTTATTAGCATCCCAAGCTATTTGCCAAAGGAGTTTAATGTTGGTATTGATGGTTTCCTACTCTTCACTGTGGAATCTGTTTATGGTCATTTTTTGATGTTTTCCAATGTGCATGACACCTTAAACCCTTTCTTCATGGGTTCACCACTCCATTTTAAATCCAAATAGGCTATGTATGGAGTGGTTTATTCATATTCATATTGGATATGTTTTCCTTGTTCTATTTATTATCCTTAAAGCAAATTATATCCAACTCCTAAGGCTGCTTTTCTTTAATGACCAGTAACTGACTGTTGATGAGAGGGTCTGGGGCTTTCGGCCTCAGTACAAGTACTGGCTTGCACTTTCAAGGCCATTGCCACCGTTTTGTGCTTGTCCTTTTTGGGAACCTTGATAAAGTCCTTTTTTTCCTTAACAGCCCTCAGCTGCAGTTTCCTGATAATACAGCTAACATTTATTAGAACAGCATTGTCAGAAACAAATATTTCATTAACAGTTAGTTCTATGAAAACAATAATGTACTGGAAGGCACATATGCATACAGACACATACATGGCCAGATGCAAAGCTCTGGTAACTGCTTGCCACCAATATCTGCTAGTTATAGGAATTATCACTGGTGCATTATCAGAACTATTCTACAACAGTAATTATAGCTAATTAGAGTAAGAAAAGGATTAAACACATTCTGAAGGTGCCTTTTAACACTATAATTCTGTTGCATACTCTGTACTGCAATGATGGGCTTTAGTATTTTAAGGGAAAAAAGGAAATTATACTTCTTATGGAGTAATAGGTTAACAATAAAGTAGTATCAGCTTCCACTGTGATACTATCTAAAATGGGATTTAATATCTGTTGAAACAGCTATGATAACAGGAAAAAAGCTGTATGAGCACGTGTTACGCCATAGCAGGAAGTCAATACTGCCAAAAACGGATTATGGTCTTATTGTACATTCTTCAGCTGTGATGAAAAACTTATAAAAATCAGTTTTATTTCCAGCAAAGTGTTCTAAAATTGTATAGAGCTTAACTATAGGCCTTTGGAAAAATTTAAATATTAGCACATCTAATTAGCATACTTTGCCTAAAATATTAGAGAGAATTTCTGTCTATTCTCATTAGAATGGTCCCTATATTACCACAAATCAATGTCTCCATAATTTTCTGTGAATGGTGTGCATATACAACAAACTTTGAAGCAGTTTTGCAAAATGACTTATCAGTGTTATTACAGTTAAAAACCGCAGCATTTTTGTGTTGACGTGCATGGGATCTCACATCAGGACTTTAATGACTGTGAAGCTGACATTGACCTGCACTGCTCTGAGTGACAACAAACATTATGCTGCTTCACAGGAAAATGCAACTTGTGACAATCAGACAAAATTCAAAGATGTACTAATGTAACCTGATGTGAACTCTTGTGGAATCAGAGTCATGGTATGGAGCAACAGTTAGATCACCCATCTGAAAGGACCGCAAACACAACTAAGATACTCTAGAGTGTCTGAATTCTTGTCTGTGTGACAGCACTTTTCATCACATACTGTCATGCCAATTGTACAGAACAATTTACCAAAAATATGTGTGTGTATATATCTATTTCATTATATTATACTTAATTGTGTATATTTTAAAGCATTGGTGAGTATGATTCTTGTCATATTTATACAACATAAAAGATGTTCATCCCATGAAAAATAATTTTATAATGAAAGTCCAACACCAATAAGAAATCAAATATCATTATTTCTATTTATGAACCTTTGCTTATATTTAATGGGTAATTTGGAAGGTAACAGTGGATGTAAATTGGAATTTTACTACCACTTATTTTGTACAACGTGTTAATATTAAAACAGATGAACAAAATTTTTAAAGCTTCAAGGTGTCAACAATTAGTTGTCCTAGATATGATTTTGTAGTCACCAGCAAATATAAATCATTACTGATACTCACGGCAAAAGAACAGTGATGAACTCCATATAATTTAGCTTCTCTTTCACCCTGTCACTATGATAAGTTCGTCTTTGTAAAACTGATTATCTAGGAGATCCCTGTTGAGTCCCTATCTATGACATCCCTATTGTATAAGAGGATTTGATTCACATTGTTCAGCTGTTAAGAGGTTCTTTCAAGATACAAGGGGAAATCAGTTATCATAAATGAGAAAAAAAAGCAAGGAATTCCAAAAAAAGTACGGTCACAAAAAGGTTTAATGATTCTAAAAGGTAAGCAGATTATTCTGATCAATGGGTCCATGCAAGAAATAAAAAAGGGAGGGGGGGATGGGACTTTTTTTATTTAAAATAAATTCCAAAAACTTTATAATCTTTTTAAAGAAATCTTGGTATTGTTGTTATTATATAGACTCAGCTGCCTGAAAATGTGGGAAAGGTTATGTGAAAAATGCAGACATTTGCAACTTGTATGAGAGTTTGCACTGTTCTCCGATTCATAGAATAAATATGAATGAATTAATTCTATATACCAGTGCTTCAAATTGGTAAATAGTTTATATGAATTAGAGGAGGCAGATGGTTGAAAAATATTGTTTGCCTTGTCTGTGGCAGGAAAGCAAGTACTAGCAATATAACTCACATTCTTGCAGAGTGAGGGAATATTTGCCAGACATCTAAATAAAATATTCGGTGAAAAAAAAGGTAATGAAAATACAGGAGAAATCAGTATAAAAAGGTTTTTGTTAGTTGAAGATTTTAATTTCTTGAGCATGTGAAAAAATTAATCACTTTTTAAAGCACTCAACAGTTACAAAGAAAATTTTGAAAACTTCTGGAAACTTCTGTAACATATAGGGAAACAATTTCTACTGGAATTTGTAAGAAACAGAAGTTTGTCCAGAATTTCCTAACAGTTTCTCAAATTCATTGCAAAAACTTCAAATGCTTGATTGTGTTCCAAAAGTTGTAAAAATATTGAGCAATCAGATAGCAATAGATTATAGGGAAACACAAAAAAAATGAAGAAAGAAATCATAGTTCCAAATAGGCAAACACCTTTGGTACCTCATGAATTTATGAGGCATTTTTAATTCTTCCTCTAAATCCTTTCAGAGAAGAAAGAGGATTATCTGAGGTCAGAGAATGGGGAGAATGTTAATAATTATGATCTCATATACTGTGAGTGCAAATGTTCCCAATGTTAACACTGAAATCATTAATATGGACATTCATTTTGTAGCAGCAGCTCATTTACTGCAGCTAGAATTGTCCCTGGTATACACTTAAGGAAAAAGTGATGTGAAATATTTCTTTGCAGAAAGCATTGGCAACAAAATGTGTGAAACTAGAAATAGGTATTAGTATGAGAGTCTGATGTATCCAAAACTGAGGACAGGGTTTCAGGTTAAAAAGTCAAATGAAAATCTGTTTATGGTCAATGTTGTTTAGTCTAAAGTGAAAAATATAATATAGATAAACCATACAAATGTTGAAAAGACAAATAGTGCTCTTTCATCGTATGTTAATCAGATTTGTCTTTTCTACACAGATCAGATTCTTTAGGTATAATCCACAGAGCTGAAATTACTAAGTATGAGTCTGACAATGGTTTCAAAAATACTTTTTCAACCTTCAGTATGCTGATCCACAGAAGAAACATACTTGACCTTTTTCCTTTGATTCCTGGAGTTTTCTGTGGAAAGAGGATTGCTAGAAGGTGTTATCAATCATTTATAGTCCTTGATAATATTTATATACATGAAATATAGTTTTCAGTCAGTTAGACTGAAATTCTCCATAATGACTTATGAGATGGAAAAATTATATCCCTTTTATTTATTTCTAAAAGAGAAAGGATTTAATAGTTCTATAGGATTTTATTTTCTCTCAGACCAACTTTTAAAGTTCTCCCTGCAAATAAAATCTGAACTAGGCCTAATGTATTTTATCAGTCATAATAGAGCCTGTATCTGATTTTGTTGTACATTCGTACCAGGATGGCACTTGCCGTGGAAGCAGTGGGGTCCATTCGCAACAGTCATCTCACGCGCTGGTGCTGAACATGGTGCCATGACACACCTGGGTGCAAAGCACGCTATGGCTGCACAGCAACCACCTCCATCACTTTTAGAGCCACCACTGCATCGAATGAATTGGGGACCGGCTGGAGTAACCTACATTTTCCACCCATTGGCAGAATGGAATATAGATAATGCAGCAGCACAGGGTCATAATACCTTCTTCACAGACTTAAATCTTTTGGGATTTATTAAGGTATTTTATCGCAAAGCCTACATCACAACAGTCTCTTTTCCTCGTTTAGTTTCCTGCTACTTAATACCACATAGGAGAGAATGTTTTAAAACTTCAGTTATACCACTAAGATTTCATGATAGGTATGCTTGAGACCAAGGTGATCTTATAAACACATACCAAGAGTTATCATGCGTATCATTGGCAAGATAAATGCCTGTTTATTTGTGGTAAAATGAACAGAGGTAAGACTATAACTTACTTATAATGCAATCATGTTGTTGCTCGGAGGAAATATTTATTGTTCTCTCTGCAATTACTCCTTTTGAAGAAATGCTAATATAAAATATAAAAATAGGGTTTTGAACATTTAAGATAAATAAATGAAAGAAGGTATTAGTATATTTTCAGTTCTAAACCAAAGTGAAAGAATAGGTATTTCTGATCCTTTAGCCGTATTTCTTCAAAATGAGCATTTCTATCTAACATAATTTTCTTTTCCATTCTCCTCCTTCATACTTTTATCTTTATCCTTCTCCATTGCTTCATGTCTCCATTTTCTCTCCCAGCATGTTCTTATATCCCTTTTCTTCCTCATTGCCCTCCCCCACCTTTTTTTTTATTATTATTTTTATTTCTCACGCTCAGCAATGGTATATCTGAGTTCCGGATTTTTAAGTAATGCTGACTTACTTTCAAATATGAAATAATTATAATATTAAATTGAAAAACAAGAAAGTCTACTTTTTCTGCAGAATTGGGACTAGGGCCATTTGTCAAATTACTTCTGGAGAATACAAAAAAAACCCCAACCAAACAAACACAAAAAAACCCCAACCAACCCCTCCAGGTTTATATGAGGGAATGCAACACTGAAATCAATGCATATGGCACTAAAATTTGGAGGCTGGGAGAGAGAGGAAGGGACTTGGGTTCCTTTCCTAACTCCCACCTCTTTTCCCATCTTAAAGTAAAAAAGAACAAGACAATTGCTCACACTGTCCAGAAGATATATGAACACATATGCTGGGTGGAGTTTGAGATGTGTTTCCCACTGTCTAGAAATTGTTTTTCTATGATTCTTTCCTTGGTCATTCCTGTTGCCTGGGTGTGCTGTTGGCTACCCTGCTGGCCTCCATGCTCTCCACGTAGGACAGTAAAGTTAGGTGTTCAGCCTCTGTTTAGGAATTCTGGGAATTAGGCACCGAAGCATTGGACACAGCATTGATGAGTCTACAGATCCTTTTGTGGGTATGGGTGTTGGTGAAATATGAGAGCTTCTGAACATAATGTTTCAAAATGATTCAGGTACAAGCTGAGGGTTTTACCCTTATGTTATCTAAGACAGAAGAGATTCTGAGACTCCAGCCACAGCTTCTGTCACCCGGGTGAAACCAAGTTGTTTGTGAATGTTAAAGCAGCAAGTGATAGAAAAATCTGGTAAGCTAGAATTCAGACAGCTTTTAACGGACATTTACTGGCATGTTTAATTCTGAAAATCTACCATTGCTATTTTAAATCCATTTTTACTATATGCAGTAGTATAAAAGAAAATAACTATTTTTCAGAACTCAGCCTTGCTGAATCATTGCCTAAACTATGTACAATGAAGTTTAGCCTTATTTAAATTTTTCATATGTACCTTACTGTGAAAGGATTAATTTCTAACAGCAACTCCACAACCTATCTTGTGTAATTTATAAGTTAAAAAAAAGGCTGATTAAAAATAAGTTCCCTGTATACAAATGTAATACTCTGCTGTAGATCTTAAAAATACAGATTTTCCATGAGTTACTGAGTCTAACTTAGCAAGCATTGAATTTGATTTCTAAGAACATCTATCAAAGGTGGGACCATTAACTAAGTTAATATACCCTTTGACAATTAATGGATAATGTCCTTGTCTCATTAAGAACTTTAGATTTAGTGCATACATGTCACAAATGCCAGAATATGTACTTATCGTAGGGTTCCTGAAGTTTGAGTGAGGGGAAAAAGAATTGGTTATTATTTTTAAATAAATCTAAAACTAATAGTCTACTCATTTTTTCAAATTAGTGGTTCTTTGATTTTGTTTAAATTTGCAAAATAAAATCATAATCAAATCCCAGCTAATACAGTCTCAAGTGCAAATAATTTTTCTTTTTTAACACATCTATGTTCAAAAAATACTTTTGTCTTGTAGAATAATTTGAAAAAAAAATTGAGCATATTCTATTAGCTGTATCAGTTGATTCTACAGAAACAGAATGTTTATAAATAGTGTATTTAACAAAAAATTCTGCATAGATTTTTGTGAAACATAATTGTTTTTTTTCTTTCTTAGCCTTCTAATCCGATTATTTCCTAATCTTTTGTTAAATTCATTACTTGTCCACTTAATGAAATGTATTTAGAGGATTCACAATATTTTTCTACTGTGTCCTGTTTGTCTAAGCCATCTTGCCTTCCAAACTACCTCTATGGATGGTGAGAGCTAGTGGTTTTTTGAAAAAGTACTGCAGAAACACAAAAGTTCTCAAAGCCCAGTTAGATGGAAGGGTCAATCTAATAGTTCTTAGAAAGAAAGGCAAAGTGTCTTATAACTGCTGCAAGTGCTTCAGTTCAGCAGTTTCTTAGAGGATGTTCAGCAGCCTTTTAGAAAATGTTCTGTCTTGGGATTTGACAAGGTTAACATTTGTTCTTCTTTCTATCCACCTTTTCCCCTCTTTGTATATGTGCTTCTTGCTTGTATGCTTTGTTTTGGGTTTTTTTTATTTCCTTTTGAGAAAACTTAACAAATGTTCTCTATTATGTCCTTAAAAGTAATGACTTTCTTTCCTTTTTGGAGGGAAGCTTAAAAATATAACCTTTTCTTGAGAACAAAGATTATTTTTGACTTTTTTTCAGAATCAAAATACGCTCTGTGGAATGTGTGCTTTTTGAAATGGCTCTAAAAATATATGAAAGGACATAATATTTTTATTCTTGGCCTGTCTTATCCACTGCGAAGAACAGAACAGTACAGGGAAACACAGGAGAGATCTATAATCAAATTACTCTCACTGAACACAAATCAAGATATTTCAAGGAGAAAGCTTCTGCAGAAGAAACTTTCATGTGGGTATTGGAGTGTGAAGAGAGTCATTGAGGGAACTAGACTTCTAACAGAACAGCTAAGGAGTTCAGATCTCAAGGTGATACTGTAATGTGCAAAAGCATATACTGAAAATCATACCTGCAGGATTCTGGTAAATTGCGAAGGATTACTGACTACAAGACGGAGTTGAGTATGCAGGTATGGGATTTAGAATGCAGCCTATGTGTTTTATAGATTTTTTTTTTTTTTCATCTCTTATCTACTGTGCTTGAGGGATGGTTGAAAGAGCTGGTGCTCTAGTAGCCCCCAAGTCCCTCCCTTCCTGACATACTGAAGTTTAATCAGCCAGTTCCCATAAACACAGGACTACTGAGGTAGGGAGCACGCCACCTGTCCTCATTTGGTGGGAGTGCAAATTTTTCAATCTTACTAGGCTTTTGGAATTGTGGAAAGATGAGCTATAGGATCTATAAGCTATGCCAGTACCAGAAAAAACTCTGGTGGGAAAATAACAGAGGATATGGAATTTCCTGCATTTTTCTTCTCTTCAGGTGGCTGTAAAATAGGCAGATCAAAAATATTTTGGGCAGGGGCAGAGTTATTTTGTCCTTTTAGCACACAAGGGAGATTAAATTTTTGGGTTTTTTCCCCCCTCTTTCAGTAACAACAGAATGTGGGATTGCTTTTTTTAAAGGAAGAGGTCCTCAACGCTGTATACAATCAGAAGTATTCAGTATATTAGACCTTTTTCTTTCAAAGACTGCTACTTTAAAGAATAAATACAAAAAATCTTTAAAACATTAAAAACATTTAAACATTAAAAAAACTTTAAAAACCTATAATTTACCCTTTTGAATGTATTCAAGTAATTACTCGAAGAGAAAAAAAACAATACTGTTCTATTTCCTGGTCACCTGCGACTTAGCTGTATGTAAAACCAAGTATTTTTTCTGGTGCCTAAGAAAAGAGGTACAAGCAAGGGTATGGTATACTTGTTCAAACCAGACCTCTCATATTTACTTTGCACATCAGTTTTCAATGATATAGGTAAAATAAAAGTTATCAAAGTGTCATGGGGTGTAATATAGTTGTAGTGTCTAAAAGAACATTGAATTTTTTACTTGATGGATTTTTAGAACATCTTGGGTTCTATCACATCATAGCACATTACAATTTCTGCTAAGCTGGTACAACAACAAGCAAATTCATGTTTCAGTCTGTGGTGTGGTAGAATATTACCTAATGAGATCTCAGAAGACTTAAAATAACACATGCTTAGGTTTATAACCTCTCTTACTGAGTAACTTTTCATTTCAGCAGGTGATTTCACTTAATATATCTTCTTGAAACATGTTTGTGAAATCAGAGACAAACTGATGGTTAATGGTATTTGTAGGGCAAACAAATAATGTTAAGCTGAACTACAAGCATGGTAAATAACTTTTCTCTTACAAATGTATCTGTGTCAAATGCTTTATCTGCAAATTCCTATCATCCTAAAACTCCTCTTCCTCTAATCTTTATGATTTTTCTGCCACCTATATCTCTACCAGTGCAGCCTAGGATCCTAGGATCTCTGTGAAAGTCATTGAGCGAGTCCCCCTAGAACACATTTCTGGGCACGGGAAGGAGAGACAATTGATCAGGAATAGTCACCACATATTTACTAAGGGTAAATTGTACCTGATCAACTTGATTACCTTCTGTGATAACATGGTGGGTTTGACTTTGGCTGGCTGCTAGACCCAGCTGCTGCTCTCTCACTCCCCCTCCTCAACATGATGGAGGGGGAAAAAAAGATGGAAAAGTTAATGGGCTGAGATAAAGACAGGGAGATCACTTACCAGTTACTGTCATGGGCAGAACAGACTCGATTTGGGGAAGATTAATTTAATTTACTGCCAATTAATAAGAAAGTAGGATAGTGAGAAAAAAAGAACAAACCTAAAAATACCTTCTCCATATCCCCACCTTTTCCCCAAGCTCAATTTCATTCCTTCACTCTTCTACCTCCTCCTGCTCTGATTAATGCAAGGGGAAGGGGAACAAGGGTTGCAGTCAGTTCATAACACTTCGTCTCTGCTGCTCCTTCCTCCTCGTGCTGTTCCCTTGCTCCAATATGGGGTCTCTCCCATGGGAGACAGTCCTTCATGAACTGCTCAAGCATGAATCCTTGCTATGGAGTACAGTCCACCAGAAACAGACTGTTTCTGTGTGGGTCCCCCACAGGCCACAATTTGTGCCAGAAAACCAGCTCCTGTGTGGGCTCCTCTGCACAGGTCATGTTTCCTGCTAGGAGCCTAGTTGTCCATGAGCTATCCATGGGCTGCAGCTTCCTTCAGGGCATATCTACCTGCTGTGTCATGGGGTCCTTTATGAGCTGCACTGTGGATATCTGCTCCACTGTGGTTGTCCATGGACTGCAGAGGGACAACCTGCATCACCATGGTCTTCTCCATGGGCTACAGGGGTATCTCTGCTCCAGGCAGGCCAGTCTCTTCACAGCAGTGCATGGGAAGACAAGAGACATAATTAAAACAGGAGACATTCAGACTTAATATGTAGAAGTTTTTTTCATCTTGGAGACAGTCAAGCATTGAAACAGGTTGTTTAGTGAGGTCATTTAGTTTCTGGCCTTAGAGGTTGTTAACCTTGCTTGGATGAAACCCATAGCAACCTGGTCTGAGATCATTACTGATACTGTATGAATAGGCGTTTGGACTGCAGACCTCCTGAGGTCTCTTTGAGCCTAAATAATTCTATAATTCTGTAGCAGATACAGTGATTCTGTGATACATATAGATCTACCTATCTTTTTATGTAACTAACATATGTATATGTTAGATTTAAATACATGTATACTTCATATATTTGTAGACTGGTATGCAGGTAGATAGGTACCTGCCATACATAAAGTATCTGTTCCCCTGTGTATATGATAGATGAAACTATCTATCTGTCTCTCTGGGATATATCTTGTGTCTATTTAGCTGCATACCTACATCTTTGTTGTGATTTAGGCCAAATCGGCCACTGGGGACATAGGGGACCCCAGATGGGACCGACAGATTCTTCCCTCTACCCATCTTCAAAGAGGACTGGGACAATCTTCTAGATTCCAATTGTACACTAGTGAAGGTCCTTCTCTTCTCCAGGCTGAAAAACTCCAACTCTCTCAACCTGTTCCAATATCCACCCCTCAAGAACACCACTCATCACTGGTCTCCACTGGAACATCAAGCCGTTGACCACAACTCTTTGAGTGCAACTGTCCAGCCAACTCCTTATCCACTGAGTGGTCCATCTGTCAAGTCCATGTCTTTCCATTTTAGAGACAAGGATGTTATACGGGACAGTGTCAAATGCTTTGCACTGGTCCAGGTAGATGATGTCAGTTGTTCTTCCCTTATCCACCAATGCTATAACACCATAATAGAAGGCCACTAAATTTGTCAGACACATTTTGCCCTTAGTGAAGCCATGTTGGCTGTCACCAATCACCTCCTTACTTTCTGTGTGCCTTAGCAGAGTTTCCAGGAAGATCTGCTCCATGATCTTGCCAGGCACAGAGGTGAGACTGACTGACCTGTAGTTCCCCAGGTCTTCCTTTTTTCCCCTTTTTAAAAATGGGAGTTATTTTTCCCATTTTCCAGGGCATGTTTTCCCCTTCTCTTGACAGGGTTATGTTTTCACATTTCATGATACTCTCTTCATAGAGGAATTGAGTAGGGTGGAGAGGAGTTGCGTTTTTTTCTCTTCCTGTTTTCTTATCTAGACATCTCTTGAAAGACAGTGGGGGTTGGTTTTTTTTCCTGGTAGCCCAGAGAAACAACCATAATTGACTTTGGGTTAGATATCCATGTGGTTCAGATTAAGAAGACTTTGATGTATGATGGCCTTTCAATATATAAAGGGGGGTTATAAGAAAGTCAGAAAAATACTTTTTAGCAAGGCCTGTAGTGACAGTACAAGGGGCAACAATTTTAAACTGAAAGAGGGTAGGTTTAGATTGCAATAAGGAAGGCATTTTTTATGATGAGGTTGGTGAGACATTGGGACAGGTTGCCCAGAGAAGTTGTAGATACCCCATTGCGGGCAGTGTCCAAGGCCAGGCTACACGGAGCAACCTGATCTGATGAAAGATGTCCCTGCCCTTGGCAGAGGAGATGGACTAGGTGATCCATCTTCAAAGATCCCTTCTAGCCCAAACTATTCTATGATTCTATGAATGTTGCACCATCAGAACCCTCTAGAAAATAGGATTATAAACGTCAATATTTTATGATGCAGGTTCAAAGAATATGAAGAAAATTTGAATTTTTGCTTGTAATGTGTGACTAGAGTTCTCAAATACTGCACTGTTCATTTTCTGTGCACCTTTTAAAAATGTAGCTGTCATCCAAGCAGAATTTTTACCTACTAGTTACATATTTCTAAGGGCAGAGAAGGGTTGGCCAGATTTCCATCTCAGTTTTATTATGCTTGCAGTTTATGATTTCTTTACAAACCTTTTACCCTCTTTCTCTGTCCTCCTTAGTTTTAGTACCCCGTGCATATTTAGTTAATGTTCATTGTCGTTCCACTAATGTGCTTATCCTGGTTTCCAGATAATTAAGATAGCAAATAATTAGATAAATAAATAGATAATTGACTTGCTGAGGAGACCAGCTCCAGTGCAGGTAGGTCTGCACTGGGGAAAGGGATCAGAGGCAGAAAAAAAGGGATCGGAGGCGAAAAGGGCCGGCAAGGGGCTCTCTTGGGGGGCTTTTGAAGCCGGAGAAAGTGACCAGCTCGTCCTCGTACTCCTGCCGGCACCGGCAGCTTGAGGGAGGGCTGCTGAGGCGGCAGGGGCGGAGACCGCAGCATGCGCGGCAGCTCAAAAAGAGCTGTGAAGGAGCGCAGTGAGATTCACTGCGCACCGAGCGCGTGAGCAGCCGGTGGGCGGCACCCGGGGCGGCACCCGGGAGCACCACAGGAGGGCGGACCCCCCTGAGTGGGCATAGTAACCGGGCTAACAGGGCGCGACACATCCCACGGAAAGGTGCTGCTGCCCTACCAACGTGGTCAGGGAATCATGGTAACCACCCGGCAGAAGACCGTGGCCCCAAAGAACCGTGCACGCACCAGCTCTGATGCTGCTTCGCAGACAGAGCTGTCGTGTGGTCATGTTGCCACTCAGGCATCAGGCTGCAGGGTGTGCCCGACTCTCACACCAGTGTCAGAAGGTAATGGTAAGCATGGCTGTGGCAGGTGTGCCCAGGTTGAGGAGCTCCTACGCTTAGTGATGGAACTCAAGGAGGAGGTAAGCAGGTTGAGGGACATCCGGGAATGTGAGAGGGAGATTGATGCATGGAGTCATACCCTGTCAACCATTACAGAAACCCAACAGGCAGATAGAGCCACTGCTGTAGAGAAATCCTACTCCTCCAACCGGCTGAACAGACTAGCTTAGAGGAAAGGGGACAATGGCAGGGTGTTCCTGCCCGATGCAACAGGCGCCGCAGGCACATCAGCCTGCCAACTACTATAACTTCTGAGGTCCCATTGCAGAACAAATATAGTTCTCTGCAAGAGGAACCCAGCAACAGTGAGGATGATAATCCTCCCAGTACGGAGGCGCCATTGAGGCCTTGTCGGACCATCCCCCGACTTAAAACTGCCTCAGCAAAAACCAAAAGACGGGTCATTGTAATAGGTGACTCAGTTCTGAAGGGCAAGGAGGGCCCAATTTGTAGACCAGACCCGCTATATAGGGAGGTTTGCTGCCTCCCTGGGGCCCGGGTTGATGGTGTTAAGAGGAAGCTTCCTTCCCTAGTACGACAATCCGACTATTACTCCCTTCTAGTTTTTCAGGTAGGAAGTGATGACATAATGAGAAGAATGCTGAGGGCAATGAAGAAAGATTTCAGGGCCTTGGGATGACTGGTTAAGAGATCGGGAGAACAAGTCGTGTTCTCCTCTATCCCTCCAGTTGCAGGGAATGATGAGGGGGTAAACAGGAAAGGCCAGCAGGTCAATGACTGGCTCCGAACCTGGTGCTACCAGCAAGGTTTTGGGTTCTTTGATCATGGCCTGATTTATAGAACACCAGGCCTGCTGGTAGCAGATGGGAAAAGCCTATCTCGCAGGGGGAAGAGGGTTCTAGGACTAGAGTTAGCGGGGCTTATTGAGAAAGCTTTAAACTAGATTGGAAGGGGGATGGGGATGTAACTGGGTTCACCAGAGAGGCACCTGAGTGTAGTAGCTCAGCACTTGTGGGGCAGGATGTTGGAACTGTTAAGAATCAGAAGGCCCACCACCTCTCTAGGGCTACACACTCATTGGCCTCTCTGAAATGCCTATACACCAATGCACGCAGCATGGGTAACAAGCAAGAGGAGTTAGAGATCTGCGTGCAGTCACAGGGCCATGATCTCATTGCAATTACTGAGACATGGTGGGATAGCTCGCATGACTGGAACGCTGTCATGGAGGGCTATGTTCTCTTTAGGAAAGATAGGCCAGCGAGGCGAGGTGGGGGAGTTGCTCTTTATGTGAAAAAGCAACTGGAATGTATCGAGCTGTCCCTGGGGACTGATGATGAGCAAGTTGAGAGCTTGTGGGTAAGGATTAAGGGGCAGGGTAACATGAGAGATACTGTTGTGGGTGTTTATTACAGGCCACCTGATCAGGATGGGGAAGTTGATGAGGCCTTCTACAGACAGGTGAGAACCGCCTCACAATCACAGGCCTTGGTTCTCATGGGGGACTTCAACTTCCCTGATATTTGTTGGGAAGGCTACACAGCTAGGAATGCACAGTCCAGGAAGTTCCTGCAGTGCATTGATGATAACTTCTTGACTCAGGTGGTGGAAGACCCCACAAGAAGAGGTGTACTACTGGACCTAGTATTGACAAACAAAGAGGGACTGGTGGAGGACGTTAAGCTCGGGGCAGACTTGGCTGTAGTGATCATGAGAAGATAGAGTTCAGCATTAAGTGCAGTATGAACAAAATGACAAGTAGGGTTGAAATGTTAGACTTCAGGAGGGCTAACTTTGATCTCTTCAAGAAATTGATGGGAGAAATCAAATGGGAGAAGGCTCTAGAGGGTAAGGGGGCTCAAGAGAGCTGGCTGATATTCAAGCACCAGCTTCTCCAAGCTCAGGTTAGGTGCATCCCAAAGAGCAAGAAATCAGGCAAGGGAAGGAGACCTGCATGGCTGAGCAGGGATCTTCAGAAAAAACTCAGGTGGAAGAAGGGAGTTTACAAGATGTGGAAAAGGGGGCTGATGAATTGGGATGAGTACAAGAATGCTGTCAGGATATGCAGGGAAGAAATGAGAAAAGCCAAGGCAGCTTTGGCATTGAACCTGGCGAGGGATGTCAAGACCAATAGGAAGGGTTTCTTTAAGTATATAGGAGACAAAAGGAGAACCAGGGAAAATGTGGGCCCGCTCTTGAACGAGATGGGTGCTGTGGTGACGGATGATGCAGAGAAGGCGGAGTTGCTGAATGCCTTCTTTGCTTCTGTCTTCACTGCTTGGGCCAGCTCTCAGGAGTCCCAGACTTTGCAAGTAACAGAGAAAGTCTGGAGGAAGGAAAACTTTCCCTTGGTTGAAGAGGAACAAGTTAGAGAACAATTAAGTAAACTGGATACCCACAAGTCCATGGGGCCTCATGGAATGCACCCGCAAGTGCTGAGGGAGCTATCAGAAGTCATTGCTGGGCCACTCTCCATCATCTTTGAAAGGTTCTGGAGAACAGATGAGGTGCTTGAGGACTGGAAGAAAGCCAATGTCACTCCAGTCTTCAAAAAGGGCAAGAAGGATGACCCGGGAAACTACAGGCCAGTCAGCCTCACCTCCGTCCCTAGAAAGATGATGGAACAGCTCGTTCTGGGCGTCATCTCCAAGCATCTGGAGGAAAAGAAGGTTATCAGAAGTAGCCAACATGGATTCACCAAAGGGAAGTCATGTCTGACTAATCTGATAGCCTTCTATGATGGCGTGACTGGATGGGTGGATGAAGGGAGGGCAGTGGATGTTGTCTACCTTGACTTCAGCAAGACTTTTGACACTGTCTCCCACATCATCCTCACAGACAAGCTTAGGAAGTGTGAGTTAGATGAATGGACAGTGGGGTGGATTGAACAGTGGCTGACAGATAGAGCTCAGAGGGTTGTGGTTAGTGGTGCAGAGTCCAGTTGGAGGCCAGTAACTAATGGTGTCCCTCAGGGGTCAGTGCTGGGTCCAGTCCTGTTCAATATCTTCATCAATGACCTGGATGAAGGGATAGAGTGTACCATCAGCAAGTTTGCTGATGACACAAAACTGGGAGGGGTGGCTGACACGCCGGAAGGCTGTGCCACCATACAGCATGACCTGGACAAGCTGGAGAGTTGGGCAGAAAAAAACCTGATGAGGTTCATTAAAGGCAAGTGTAGGGTACTGCATCTGGGGAAGAATAACCCCATGCATCAGTACAGGTTGGGGGCTGACCTCCTGGAGAGCAGCTGTGTGGAAAGGGACCTGGGAGTCCTGGTGGACAACAGGATGACCATGAGCCAGCAATGTGCCCTGGTGGCCAAGAAGGCCAATGGCATCCTGGGGTGTATCAAGAAGAGTGTGGCCAGCAGGTCGAGGGAGGTCATCCTCCCCCTCTACTCTGCCCTGGTGAGGCCGCATCTGGAGTACTGTGTCCAGTTCTGGGCTCCCTGATTCAAGAAGGACAGGGAACTGCTGGAGAGGGTCCAGCAAAGAGCTACTAAGATGATTAGGGGACTGGAGCATCTTTCTTATGAGGAAAGGCTGAGGGACTTGGGGCTTTTTAGTCTAGAAAAAAGAAGACTCGGGGGATCTTATCAATACTTATAAATACTTAAGGAGAGGGTGCCAGGTAGATGGGAACAGTCTTTTTTCAGTGGTGCCCAGTGATAGGACTAGAGGTAACGGGCACGAACTGGAACATAGGAAGTTCCATGTTAACATGAGGAGGAACTTCTTTACTCTGAGGGTGGCAGAGCACTGGAACAGGCTGCTCAGAGAGGTTGTGGAGTCTCCCACACTGGAGACATTCAAAACCCGCCTGGACGCCGTCCTGTGCAATGTACTGTAGGTGTCCCTGCTGTGGCAGGGGGGTTGGACTTAGATGATCTCCAGAGGTCCCTTCCAACCCTGATGATACTGTGATACTGTAAATAAACTCGGAGCAAAGAATAGCCTTGATATTACTAGATACTTGCAGACATTCAACAGTTCTTAAAGCAGACTCAGCAGTCTTAAATACATTCTGGTTGCTACAGATGTGTCTTCAAACACAGAGGAGCAAAGAATGCTGTACATTGGAAGTGATGTTTGAACATTCTCTGCATTCCCTGCCTGCTGTTAGAAGTTTTAAAAGGAAACATCTCTAAGAATGATTTAATAGTAGTATTTGAAATCCTGGTGCCACTGAAGTCACTGCTAAGTCTTTCCCATGTACAGCTAAGAGATCAATAGAAGGACACTTTCACAAAACCACCTTTCTAATATCTGTGAGATGCAACTTCTATGTTTTTATCTTACAAGCCAACGTCTTAGTGGAAAAGAGGATAATGGAGCTTATTTGTCTGTGTAAAGCTTTGAGAAATGCCACACTACTATCTGTATGACATTTTAGAGTTATAACACACCTTAACAATACAGCAGATAGATTTCTTCTTTGAAGCTTATTGCCAGTTTAATTTAAGCTGACAAGGTTATTAACATTCAAGTTGCTAGATTTACTTCTCTCATTGAATACCTAAACATCATGTCATTAAGTTGTCTCTTATGCCTTGCAACTGAAGGTAAAGCATAAATATCTTAATTTGTCTGATCAAGATTTGCATCAACAATGAAACATTAGATGTCTGTAATGAGCTGTGGCTTGATCCTAAGACCTCTGAAGTCAGTTGGTTTCTTTTTGTTGACTTCATTGACATTGGATTAGATCTTTTGTGTACTTATACTGTTCTCTTAAAATAGAGACGTAGTATGTAAATGTCCTGACAGACAGACAGATATATTTGAATAAATCAGTGTGTGAGAACATAAATCATTATGTTTCAAGATAATTTGGTGATTTGCATCATTTCATAGAACACATCTAATATTTCAGAGGATGAAGAAAGAAACTATGCACTAAAAGAAAAAGTAATTTGTGAGGAGTATTAAATATTTCTGCCATGTACTTTGTGCTGTTTTCTTTCTAAAAACTAATAGATAATAAAAAAATGAATGCTATATTAATACCAAGGAGGGAAAAATGTCATTGTTCAAAAATCCATAGCAAACTCAAAGACAAATTTAGTTGCTAATGACAATATTGTCCAGGAGCACCTGAAATGGTGTCTAGAAATAAGCCATTTAAAGGATCTGTCCCAGGTTTCAGATTACTTATTTCTCACCATCAAGTGAGATCTATCAGAAGTCAGAAGCTTTGAAAATTACACCAACTTTAGGAAAGAAACTTTAGACTTAATTTAAAACACCTTTCTCCTTTTCCATGGTATATAAACTGGTAATTTAAGTTCTCATGTCATTGCATTGGTTGAAAAACAGATTAAACATTCTTTTTCTTATTTATAAATTCATCTTAATAAAATAAGAAGGCAACTTTCTAGAAAAATACAACAAAATTATCAAATCATAGGTTTTATATTTCAAAAGGGATGATGCCTATGTAAAATGTCAGAGGTAGGAATGACAGCAAAACTAACAAAGAAGTTTGGATTAGGGACCAAAGAAAGAAAATGGAAGGAGGTGGGAAGTGACCTGAGATAGTTCTTGGCTACAAGACAGACACTGGATTACAGGAAGAACACACGCATATTCAGTCAGACTCTGTGTAAAGAAAAGAAAATATTAATATTTTGGGCAGAGTCTCCTATTGTCTTCCTAGACCAAAAACAAAAATGTGCAACATTATTGCCTCGTAATTAATTAAGTCTACTTATTATGTGAAAGGATTTAGGATTTTGATTTTCTATGTTTTTGTTCCTTTTACCATTTGCTTTTTGCCTACATGTGTGTGACTAAGATATGGTTATACATAGCTTTGTGAAACACATTCCATGTCTACCAAAAGTTCTTTTACCAAGTAAAAATTAACTATTTTTTAAGTGGAAGCAATATTTTCAGCCCATTGAAGAAGAAATGGTTGAGTTTAACTTGTTAGCTTAGGAATCTGTGTTCAATTCTCCGTTAAAACCCAACACTTTAGGTGACTTTCACCACAATTTTTCTGTGTTTCATCCTCATCTGCAATAGAAGGATAATAGTATTTCATATTTCTTACCCTTTTCTGAGAATTTTGACTGCACTCTCTCTCTTTACTGGACAGACTTAATACACTTCAGCATTGATCTAATTGTTGTGGCCCTCCTCTGGACTCACGCCAACAAGTCCATGTCTTTCCTGTGCTGAGGGCTCCAGAGCTGGACTCCAGCTGGGGTCTCATCAGACCAGAGTAGAGGGACAGAATCAGCCACCTCGACCTGCTGGCCATGCTTCTTTTGATGCAGCCCAGGATATGGCTGGCCACCTGGCCTTCGAGCACATATTGTCGGCTCATGTTCAGCTTTTCTTCCACCAGTACCCCCAAGTCCTTCTTGGCAGGGATACTCTCAATCCTTTCATCCTCCAGCCTGTATGGATACTGGGGTTTGCTGCGACCCAGGTGCAGGACCCTGCACTTGCCCTTGTTGAACCTCATGAGCTTCATGTAGGCCCAGTTCTCGAGCTTGTCCAGGTCCCTTTGGATGGCATCCCATCTCTCAGGCATGTCAACTGTACCACCCAGCTTGGTGTCATCCGCAAACTTGCTGAGGGTGCTCTCGATCCCACTGTCTATGTCATTGATGAAGATATTGAACAGTACTGGTCCTAATATGGACTCCTGAGGGACACCACTCGTCATCGATCTTCATCTGGACATTGAGCTGTTGACCACTACCCTCTGGATGCGACCATCCAACCAATTCCTCATCCACTAAACAGTCCACCCATCACAACCATATCTCCCCAATTTAGAGAGAAGTATGTTATGGATGACCTTGTTAAAGGCTTTAGAGAGGTCCAGATCGGTGACATCTGTAGCTCTTCCCCATCTACTGATGTAGCCACTCCATCATAGAAGACCTTTAGGTTGGTCAGGCAGGACTTACCCTTGGTGAAGCTATGCTGGCTGTCTCAAATCACCTCAATGTGCCTTAGTATAGCTTCCTGGAGGATCTGTTCCATTATCTTTCCAGGTGCAGAGGTGAAGTTGACAGGTTGGTAGTTCCCGGGGTCCTCCTTTCTACCCTTTTTAAAAATGGGTGCAATGTTTCCCTTTTTCCAGTCACCAGGGACTTCACCTGACTACTGTGACTTTTCAAATATCACGGAGAGTGGTTTGACAACTACATCAGCCGGTTCCCTTAGGACTCTGGGATGCACCTCGTCAGGTCCCATAGATTTCTGTATGTTCAGGTTCCTCAGGTGCTCACAAACTTGATCTTCTCTTACAGTGGGAGGGACTTTTCTCCCCCAGTCCCTGTCTTGCGGTCCATGCAATCCAGAGGTGTAGGAAGACAGGTTGCCAGTGAAGACTGAGGCAAAAATGTTGTTGAATACCTCAACCTTTTCCTTGGCCGTTGTTACCAGATTGCCAGTCTTGCTCATCACAGGGGTACACTTTCTTTGACCTTCCTTTTCTGGCTGACATACCTGTAGAAGCCCTTCTTATTATTCTTTGCATCCCTTGCCAAGTTCAGCTCCAGCTGTATCTTGGTCTTTCTGACCCCATCTGTACATGACTGGGCAGCATCCCTATACTCTTCCCAGGATACCTGTCCCTGCTTTCACTGCCATCTCTTTCTTGCCCTTTAGTTTGACCAGCATCAACTCAGCCATGATGGTCTCTTGTCCTCCTTTCCTGATTTCTTACACCTGGGGATCGAATTTCTTACACCTGAGATCTTACACCTGGAACAGCTCTCCTGTGAAGAATGTCTAAGGGAGTTGGGGTTGTTCAGCCTGGAGAAGAGAAGGCTCTGGGGAGACCTCGTAACAGCCTTTCAAAATATAAAGGGAGCTTATAAGAAAGGCAGAGAAAGACTTTTTACCAAAGCCTGTAGTGACACGACAAGGGACAATAGCTTTAAACTGAAAGATGGTAGATTTAGATTGGCCATAAAGAAGACATTTTTCATGATGAGGGTGGTGAGACATTGGGGCGGGTTGCCCAGAGAATTTGTGGATGCCCCATCATTGGCAGTGTTCGAGGTCTGGTTGAATGGGGCTCTGAGCAATCTGGTGTAGCTGAAGATGTCCCTGCCCATGGCAGGGTAGGTGGAACTAGATGATCTTCAAAGGTCCCTTCCAGCCCAAACCATTCTACGATTCTGTGATTCTATGATTCAAGTCTATTTATTCTCTTTGCTATTAGCCTTTAGGCTAATTACTATATGAATGCTCTTTTTTCACACATAATACATTTGCACAAGTGTAATATTTGAAGAATTGGACCCTACACAAACCTGAATATTTGCAAGATAAAGCAGCAATGGTATGTCAGTCAATAGGATAAAAGTGTTTACTGTGAAACGTAGACATTTCGCTGTTACTTCATACTTATTTTATATCTGTTCATAGTTTCAACTGCATTAAGAATTAAGCATTTTAAGTTGCTCTTTTTATACTGTGACATCAGGTATCCGAAATATATTAGTAATTTCAAGAATTATTGTTGTGTCAATGACTTTCTCTGTAATTCAAATTGGGGAAGATATCAAGAACAGTAATATTACTGAGAACAGAGATAAGAGGGGATTTGTCAATCTTTTCACCCTCACTTGTCCTGTATACCAGACCCTGTCTCTCTCATCAGCAGGCCATTCATTTACAAAGGTTTATTTTCAGTAAAAGTATTTTTAGTGACTAAACTGCAGGTTCCTGGGTAAAGAAACATAGCAAAGTCATGAAATGAGAGTTTCTGAATGTAAAAGAAGTAATATCTCCTAGAGCATTGTCTAAGTGAGCACTAGATAGTGGACACTGGAAGACCTAATGCAATCCTTATTACTTGAACATAAGAGAGAGTTTTTAAGATACTTGTTCATCTGGTAGCCTATTCCTAAAAGAAACCACCTAACTGCATTACAAATTTACATTATTTGTAATCACAAGTTTAATTGTATGTGGTATTCAGGACCAACAGGAATGCTACAGTAAGTGGGTAGGGTTTAAAAGCAATTTAGACTAAAATAGGAAAAATGTGATTTGACTGTGACAAGGATTAGTTTGGGAACTGGAACTAGAATACAGGCCTGTTCTATAACTGCCTCATTATTCTTGTATGAACTTGGACTAGCATTAAAGCTGTTATTTTTTGAACTTTTTCAGGATTGTTACAAAACCAGATGCTTCATTTTCTGGAGGCTTGAAATGATAGCCTTTTGGCTTCTTACCTACAAGATGTTTGAAAAGATACGTAATGGACATTATGATTAAATATATCAATTAAAGACTTTGGAAAATTTGTTTTAGATACTTAATGTCAGCTACCCCAAATTAGATATCATTTTACATTTTATCCTTTTGTATCTAAAGTCCCCATGTGTAAACACTCACATATCATATCATTATTTCACCAGGTTTTGTGTGAACTTAACAGCAGTAATCACCAAGAGTCGAAGGCTTACAAGAAAATAAAATATCTAATTTCATAGAATGGTTTGAATACCGGTACGTTAAATGGGGCCTGGACTGTCTTGAACAGCCATGGTAAAACAAACTATTTGAATAATGCCTTATGAATTAGGTGCTCTAAATTCTGTGCAATAAGTTCAAAATGAAACACCGTACCTAGAAACATTTCATAGCGCAGTTGCACAAGTTTACTCCAACAATGGGTACAGCAGTCCTGGTCACTAAGGGAAAGAAATGTTGGGAGCTGTGTAGCACCAGTTTTAGGTAAACAGAGAACATTCCATATTTGATGAAAATCCAGATGTCTAAATGGCTGACCCCACCCCTGTAAGAAGAGAAACCAAGGGAAAGCAGCTGCTGCAGCAGTGTCTCCTCTGATCAAGGATGCTGTGCCTGATCAGTGCTGCTGATTTTCCTCAACAAAGCCTGCCTTACTTTTTGGTGGAGAAGTGAGTACTGCTTTTTTATTTGCCATTCACTATGTTTTGTTATTGTAGCCCGTCAATCATGGTAAAGAACTTCTCTTTACTACATCTTTGGTTTAAGCAAATTTAAATTTTAGGGAACACTGTGTTGTTGTTGGATGTGTGCTGCTTCTGTTCCACTCTTCCCACAAAACAAGTTGACTGATAGTATGTCACTGAACAAGAGTAAGCCCACACACCACAGCAACACCTGCTCATGGGTAAAGAGGAATAGCAACGTGATCCCAGTCTGGCTTTAGCAACAGGTGATGTGAAGAAATTTTGGAGTTCCTCACAAAACTAAACAGGGAGGTGAGAAGTGAGAAGTAGACAGCCTGCTGAAATATCAAAAAAATCCCATTGTCTTAGAAACTGAGTGCCCATAAACTGAATAGATGTATTTCCCAGTACAGTCCTCAAATATAAAATTAGTAAGCGTATGGTGAGATTTAAGAAGTTCCCGTTGTCATCACATGCCGTCACTTCTGTGTGGATCCTGCCTAACACCCAAAAGTGCCAACTCAGTGATTTGGTTATTTCCATTATTAGCTAAAGTTTCCAAGAAAGCTCTTGTATTGAAGGCATTACGACAATGTCTTGCCCTCAGAGCGTCTAGCTGATGCTGAATCGAGGTGAGTTCACAGGGATACAAACGGGGTGCAGAGAGGTCATGTCACCAAATTATTATTATCAGTTCCTGTACAGTAGTCACATAATTCAGAAAGTGGGAAGTGAAAATAATATCAACCCATAAATCTCTTGAGTTTTATAAGACAAATCAGATGTTCTTAATTCCCAACTAAAATTTCTTTAAAACCATTGTAAAATCTTTACTTTTTGATTCTCTTATATTAGGGTTGGGAAAAAATGGAATGTGAAATGAGAGGATTTTTTTTATTCTTTCTCATTCTGTGAACCAAATCAGCTACAGGATAGTCACTGCAGAGTTTACATAATAGTAATTATTAAATATCTTCGGTGCTTCAACAGCTATTTAAGCAATTGAGATGGAATTCTGCTAGGCAAGGTTTTTATATGTAAAAGTTTATCTTCTGCAAGAATTTGCAAAGGAAGCTGTCTGAGTAAAAGGGTGTTAGTGACAGACTTGGATTCTGGTTTTTAAGTGTTTCTGCAGTATTTAGCATTTCTGGTGCAGTTTTAAGATGCTTTATAAATATTGAAGAGACTTCTTTCTAGACAAGTTTTAAATATTAACCACTTTATTAATATTTTTCCCAGCTTCAGAGCACTGCGTATGCTTAGTGACTTGGTGTTTATTTTGATCTTTCTATGTTCTGAAAAAAAGACTTATATACAAGGTGTATCAGTTGCCCTGTTTTTTCTTAAGAATTGCAGATAAATTGATATTGGGTAGTCATGCCTCTGATATCAAGACAAGAAGGTATCTTTTTCTTCCTCTTGGATGTACTGAATGTCAAGTTACCGAGTAGAGTGTGTGCATGCAGACTTTCACAGTCCCTTGAAATGGAAAATGCTGTGCCAGTATAAAATATGTAGCATTAAATATTACTTTCATGATAAAACTATGGGGTTTTTGTCCTGCAGCAATTCTGAGTTACAAAGCACAATTCTTTCTGCCCCCAAGCACTTTATAGTCAACAAAGTTTTGGTAAAAATCTAGGTTTTGAGTACTTCAGCTGCCTGAAACATCAAAAAACATTTATTTCCCTCCCAGGAGCAGAATTTATAACCAAAGTTTAAATAAAAATATTATTCTCCTGCCCTCAGGCTAGTTTAGATCTCATTTTGGATATTTATTCCATTGATATGTGAACATTTTCACATATACGACAATGTGCGACAATCCCGTGGATGTGTATAGCTCTAGACAAAGACTCTGTGCTGTCACCTCCCCCCAGAAACACATAGCTGGGAAATATTACTCAGGCTAATGATACAGATTTTGATCCAAGGAATAACATTTTATCAGGTTTTATGAAATGCCTAATGTACCAGAAATCTTCTGACCATTGGGATTTCAGAGAATCTGGGAACCATCATAAAAAAGGGGAAATTTTGAGTCTGAAGAAAGAATAGCTTGAAGGTCAGCTATCAGAGTGCAGTATGGCTAACCATCCCTGCACACCCTTCACAAACTCTGCACCTATAGACATCTAACAGGCCAAACAATCAATTTAGTCAGTTGTTTAGTTGAAATCCTTTTACAATCTACTATGCATTGTTGTAAATCTCTGGTCCTGCAGAGGTCTTCAACAGCAATCAGTAGTGATTTCCACAAGGCTATAAACTTAGACTAGTTAAATTTATTTCAAGTCTGGGATCAGTGCAAACCTCTAAATGTAGTATTCAGCTTGTCACAGTTTTCAGTATTTCTGGTAGGTGCTGACTGGCTAGATTTCAGTGTTCATGTCGAATTTTTACAGGTCCAAAGGTCTTCAGCAATTACTAATCTCTTCCTTAGTCCTTCATGTGTGTTCTGTTCAAGTAAGGTGATAGAAAAATTAAAACACTGGAAATAAGTTAAACTTTTTATTTTGTTTTCAAAGTTATTCAGGACACGGTATTCATGCCTATGAGTACAGGACATAGAGCTTCTCTGGGGAAAATTATACTCTAAGATAAAGCAGTATTTTCAGTTCAGAATTCTTTATGCTAGTCCAGCTAGATTCAATATCTACTTCTACGTGCTAAATTAATATTTAGACTATTCCTAAATCTATGTAGCACTGGAGACTAATATATTAAGGAATATCAATCTATAAATAGTAAAAACATTTGTAGGATTCTGTGTCTAATACTTCATATTTATTGATGTCCAGGGTATACTTGACCAATCTCTTAGACCTAAAGTCTGTCTGATAAGAAAGTCATTCACAGAGGAAGGAAGTTAGGAATCCCAACAGTGACATTTTTAACGTGCCACTAAGTATTTAACTCTTCTTGAGTTGCCACACTTTATAAAAGTATGGCATTTCACCTTCTCCTTAATATTTTTTTCCTGCACTCCAAAAGTCCCTTTTCCAAAGAAGACTTCATTCTAGCACAAGTTGAAAGTTCATCCTTAGGTTGTTATTCTGGTCTGTTCTGCAAACTTTCTTAAAAAATTCTTAGAATGAGGGCATATTAAGTGTCAATCCTTTTGAAGGCATAATCCAATTAATTAACTAGAGCATGAGAACTCTCCTTTCTTATAAACTGTGTATGAGTCAAGTTACAACATCTAACAAAGTTGTTCATGTGTGCTACTTCAGAAAGTCTTATGAGTAAGATTATCCTAAGCTGCATAGCTGGGACAGCAATTACAGTAGTACATTTACTTTCTTTCATTTCGTCATCTGAAAATTAAATCTGGACTAAGTTATGTTTACTTTAATTGATAGCAATGCATATTTCATAGTCACCTATGACAGTGAGCTGACTAGCAATTAGCCAAGAGAAAAAAAATATTAAAACACAGCTTTTTTTTTTTTTTCTGGTTTGTGTGTTCCATTTCAGAGTGTATCTCACTTTGGAAAACTGCCAACAATGCAACTTGATGGGGGAG
Organism: Pluvialis apricaria; assembly: GCA_017639485.1. Classification (NCBI taxonomy): domain Eukaryota; kingdom Metazoa; phylum Chordata; class Aves; order Charadriiformes; family Charadriidae; genus Pluvialis; species Pluvialis apricaria. The sequence continues at coordinate 106,132,070 of CM030009.1, forward strand.
AGGGTTTATTTTATTTTTTTGTCCTCAAAAAAAAAAAGAAAAAAGATGAAACTGGAGATCCCTTACTGCACACTTTCAACATATGTTTTTTGGAAAAAAAAACTTTTCTGCTCCAGGAAAGCAAACAACTCCTGCAACACTGGTGTCACTGGTGAAGAGAAAGATTTCTTGAGAAGCTATGATGTCAGAATTATTAAAGCAATGTAGAATAGGACCAACGATGTTTAGGACCTTTAAGGAAGAAATTGAAAAAAGTTTGTTTTGATTGAGCCAAAACTATATCTTTTGACCCAAGGCTGAAAAAAAGTTCTTGTTTTTATTCATACGTATATACTTTTTTCACTTAAAAATAACATAGTTTAAACATGGAAAATATCATATCAAAACAACTGAAAATTGTCATTAGAAACTAAGTAAAACACTCTATAATTTACAACTGTAGTTAATTTTAACTACATAATATTTTTAGTTGCATTATAAAATATTGTTCCTCTCTCTCTGACAGCTCATTTTATTTTTTTATTGTTATTATTAACACATTAGAATGTAACTTCATCCATAAATAGAAGCATTTCTGATTAGAAACCATCTCAAGAACTAAACACAAAGCTGAGAGACTACAGAGAAAGTGCTATTGTGCTGTGTGATTTTGAGGTGTGTATGTGCAGAAGGGCCCAGGAGAGTGAGAATTTGCTATTAATTAGGCAGACATTTTGTTGAACCCTCCCTCTATTGTTTGGGTCAAGGACAGAGATATCACTGATACCTGTCCTTTAAACTCACCTTCTGCTAAAACTGGTGTCCTCTCGTAGTGAAGAAACCCGTTTAAATACAAGGAGTATGACTGTTCTCTATAGCGATTTTTTCCTCCATAAGCTGCAGTGGTGATGCAATTGAAGCTTTTCGTATATTTATACCAAAGACAAGTAATTATTTGACATTAACAACAAAATATGAAAACATATTCCTTCAATGTGATATCTTTGCTTTGCATCTGAGAGATTGTCCATAGGATCCTTTTAAGAAAGATCCTTTTAGACCTTTTGGAACAAGTCCAGAGGAGGGCCACAAAAATGATCAGAGGGCTGGAGCACCTCTCCTGTGAGGACAGGCTGAGAGAGTCGGGGTTGTTCAGCCTGCGGAAGAGGAGGCTCTGGAAGGCCTTTCAGTACCTAAAGGGGGCCGCCAGAAAAGATGGGGACAAACTTTTTGGCAGGGCCTGTTGTGATAGGACTAGGGGTAATGCCTTTAAAATAAAAGAGGGAAGATTGAGACCAGATATGAGGAAGAAATTTTTTACAATGAGAGTGGTGAAACACTGGAACAGGTTGCCCAGAGAAGCTGTGGATGCTCCATCACTGGAAACGTTCAAGGTCAGGTTGGATGGGGCTCTGAGTAACTTGATCTAGTTGAAGATGTCCCTGCTTTTTGCACAGGGGTTGGACTAGATGACCTTTAAAGGTCCCTTCCAACCCAAACTATTCTATGATTCTATGATCCTATGATTTAAGAGACCCTTTAATATCAGGTTTCATTTGACTTATTTTTAAAACTGTCTTAAGATTTCTTTTTTGACAGCTCTGCATATTTTTATTCAGGTGCATAGTACAGACAGAGGAGGAAAGATGAGTGATGCTATGTAACATCAGCTATTTTACCTTTGATGTTTGTTCACTTTGTAGACCTACAGGTAACATTTATCTTCTATAAGCCACATGTAAAAGTAACTTTACACAAACATATGAATACCTTAGTTCAATACTGATACTGTTAAAATTATTGGGGATGTTTTGTTTTGGGTATCTATTGGACTCTGTCAAAGGCTCATCCGTACCTTTGTGTTTCTCATTAGTAGAGAAGCATAAGACCTCCACCCAGAAGTGCATGAACTCAAGAACAGGCTTCTAAAATTAAACTTTATCCATTAAAATTTTGACCTTGATCAAAGAAATTGCAAACAAAGCAAGTTATTCTCCAGTTACAATACTGACTTCTCTGTATTTTTATATTATAGTGCTTTAGAACATTTCAGGATCGGTAGCCTCCTTTCTTTGGAGGGTCAGTGATATATTCCTCCATAAAATAATGGAGTCGTAAATTAGTCATAGAAATAACACAAACCTCCTCTCTAAAAAGTCAGGATATGGTTTCCCCTAGTAATGAGTATTGTCTGGTTTTGATCCAGTGGAAAAGAAACATGGTCCTGGTCTGAGATTGATTCAATTACAGTCTGTTGATAGAGTTCTCCCAGGATACAGAGTGACTGTGTGCCATACAGTTCACTGTACTTCATGTTTTATTTTTACTTTTGCTATTTACTGCACTCTGACAGCTAGACCACTTTTGTATGAGTATGTTAGCATTTTTAATATTGTATATTTATATTGCAATAATGTGCAGAGATATAAATAGGGTTTGGGACTCCATTTTAGTAATTTCCTTACAAATATAGTCAAAGACATAGCTCCCAAAATGAAGATCCAGTAGAAGTTCACAAATTACTGGGCCAACACAGGAATACGTGAATGAAATTTAACCAACTGTGCTAGATATATGAGGACAGATTAGATGATTAAATAATCCTTCCGGCTTTAAACTTTCTGAATCTCTGAAGTTACACAGTGAGAAGGATTTCCACCACTGTTTCTGTTTTGCAAATACTTCTAGTAACTGTTATCCATGACCTGACCTTCATTATTAGGTGGCTGATGTCTTATAATCTCCTTACACTCACTATGTAGGCTTTGTTATAAGTGATAAAGCACTTATATCAAAGTAATCCATATCTGAATATTAATTAGAATGTCTGCTGAGGTTTTGTTTCTTATCTCAGAATTAATGAATTATTTTTATGACCATTTTCTTTACAGAAACAGGTGTGCATTAACATATTAATACCATCTAACAACATACATTTGGAAGCACTCAGCCAGAAATGTGGACAACAATTAGGGAGTAAAATTTAAAATGTATATTTATTACAGCGTGACATGTTTTGCTCATAAAGACCCAGTGTCATTTCAGAGTGGAAGAAAAGGCAAGTCTTGTTTTCTAAAGCAATGATATAAATAGTATGTAGTACAGTAGAAATGGAAATCTAGAACATAGCCCAAAATTTAAGTCTGGTATTTTCTTTAGTTCAAGTCACGCTTTCCTGGGCCCCATGATGTTGCCCTGTCCCTAACTGCCCTCTGTAGAAATGCAAGAAGAAATCTGTTTAGTGTCATTTTCTACCATTTTGTACAGAGGTGACCTCTTTTCTACCTGAGAATGAAAAACTGTTAATTTCTATTTTAAACAGGAACACATGTGACATGGATGTGGGAAAACTTCTAGGCCTAGATGAAAAAGGAGTTATTAGAATAACAAGGTATTGCACTTGTGCAACCTACAATGCAAAAGTATTTTCCATATATTTTCATGTTCTCAAATGTTAAAAACACAAATCAATGTATGCGGGCAACTTCTGAGAAACAAAGTAAAAGCCAGGATAAAACCAGGCACCAAACAATTTGTTAAACTTCAGTTAAGGAGGAGATGCTTAATCAGTAAAAAAAAATTGTAAAGTACGAATTCTAGAATTACACACTATTGGTGTTTTGCCAAGTAAAAGGAATGAGCAATACAAAATTACTGTCCCTGGAAATGGTCCTAAAAATTAGATTAAAACAAAAAGGAAGACTTAGTTCATGTTTTCTGTGGCAGATTAATCTGAATGGATTTTGGGTTTGGAAAAGCAAATACATGCAAAAGAAGAATTCCTGGGATATTATTTGTTACTAAATCACACTGTAATTTCTCTGTGTATGTGTGTGTATATATATATATGAGAAGAAGATTTCTATTACATTTAAATCAAAACTAAGTTAAACCAAATGAAGTACACTTACTGATTTAGGCATAATCCAAACAGAACCTGGACTGTTGCGTGTAACTAAAAAACAACTGAAGATCTTTTTGGGATTTTGGGGCAGTCATTATCTTCAGATAACTGGATATTTACTCTTTTAAAGTGGAATGTCAATAAATCTGCCATTACTTCTTTCAGAAGAAAAATATTTTTGCCAAAAAGAGGACACAAAAATGTCATATTGTTTACTCCATGGTGTCCATTTTGCATTTTTCTTTTGTACATCTCCTTCTATAGACTTTCTTTATCTTTCATCTCACACAAGAAATATCAACAAACTTACTGTATATGTAAAATCTTTCTCATTGGGTGTATTTGACAGCAAACAAAATATTTTTCTGTCAGCATACAATAAATCTGTCAATGTCACAGAGATTACAAGGAACTATAAAGTATATAATCTAATATCTATCCAAATATCCTAAACCAAACTCAGAATGCAAATTAATTTCTGTAGATCAGTGTATTAAACTTGAAAACCTGTGTTGTATGTAACAGATAATTCTGAGTGACTGAACAGAAGAAACAAGATCTGAAGACTGCAAGTTCAAAACCAGCTTCCACTAAGACACAATCCACTGACCTACTCATATGGTGACAAACAAAAAAAATTAGTATAGCAGTCCTTACTGGTTGATTTCTCCTTGGCCAGTATTTGTCTGTCAGTAAGTCTTACTCAAATGTTGTCCAAACATAACCCAGAGAACACCTATATTGATTTAAATAAATTTTGGATTGGGCCCTGAAGTACATAAATTCTCTGTCAGATACACTGCTCAATAACCACTGCTTCTCATTCCCTCTTTCATTAAAATAATATTCTTCAGAGTTGGTAATTACAACAGCTAGTACAGCAAAACACGCCTAAGATCTAACAAATGTAATGTGGCCTTTTTCAGCAGTTTTCTGTAGTAATTTGTTACACCTTTTCTGTCATTTGTTGTGACTAATTATGAGGGTGGTAGGGGAAGAAGGGTAAAGGTTAGCGGTGTCTTAGATCCTGTATTTGTTACTACTGAGGAGAACGTAGCTTCTAAAGAAGCCAGATTCTCTTTTAATGACTACTGGATCATTACTGAGCTAATTAATTTTGGAAGAAAAGAAAGTCTGTGAACAAGTATCAGAAAGAGGAAAAGATACAACTTCTCACAATAGATCTTTCAAGTCTGTATTTTGCAACTAGGAGATCTTTGTAAAAGACATTATTTTCCAGTAAAGTAATGTAAACTGGTACATACTTTACAATTTTCATGTCTTATTATTAAAACCATAGCAGCCATCATTTTCGCACACTTTATCCACAGAGAAGTTAATTAGGGCTTTCTGGGAGTATCAAGGCAGTTCTGTCCTCTCTTAGGCTCATATTTAACCATTTATCAATGACTCTAACAAGCAAAGAAAAAGGAAAAACACCAGAACAGTGTTACTGAACATGGTTTCTTTTTCCACTCATGCAAGCTCCTGTAAGAGGTAACTTTTCCTGCCTTTAATCTTTCTGTACTGTACTGGAGACCCATCAGAATTAGGCAAATGAGTAAAATAAGACAAATTTAAACTCTAACCAGTAAAGAAAGTTTTTAAGTATGTGTGTTTTGCTATAAAATGGTGCAGTAACTGATTATGGAAAAATTTTCTGATTTCAGAGCATACTGCAGTCACATGTATCCCCTTAGTGTACTTTGGAGGGCCAGATTCACAGAGTAGTTGTGGAGTTAGGCACTTAAAATCAGTAAATATGTCCCAAACAGGTTATTTATGATTGCAATTTAATAGACTGTAACATTTTGACAGACTGACAACCTCAATATTTATGTGACACCTGTTCCAGAAAAAACACCCCAGAATTCCATATCAGAAATGTATTCATTCCTCAGCTTTATTTCCTTTTTCTCATTCATGTGCATAGATACTTAAACAAGCAGATTACTTTTCAAATATACAGCTAAGATCAGCAAGGATGGAAAAAAACCCCACCACCTCAGTTGGTTTGTCATGCCAAAACAGAAAATGTCATTCAAAATGACTATCACCATCAAACAACACCTTATCTTAATATGACCAGAAAAACATGAATGTATAGGCTTCCAAATTTTAATAGGAAATAGGCCTATTTTTAGCACATAATCACAAATTCAGTCTTAGACTCCACATGCTTAAAAATGCTGTATTTTTGCAGTGTACAATATATTCATATTTTGGAATAGAATTGGGGCACTGCTGAGGGAGGGATGTGAACAGCAGCATATTAGCACAGTATCTACAAAATAACTCTTGTTTCAGTTTTGAGAACTGACATTATTATAATTCCTTGTTAGCTCATTAGGAATTTATAAAGGTTCAATTGGTCCACACTACTACCAAAATACTGCTTAGCTGGCTTGTTTATTCCTGCAGTAATTCCATGGAGTACAGTTACAAGTGATGAATTTGCTGTACAGTACCAGAGGTAGGTGGCTGTATTTTTATAAGGTGCTGACCTACGTTTCCATTATGTCCCCAGGGTTTATTTAGAATCATCAAATAGTTTGGATTGTAAGGGACCTTTAAAGATCATCTAGTCCAACCTCCCCTGCAATGAACAGGGACATCAACTAGATCAGGTTGCTCAGAGCCCCATCCAACCTGACCTGGAATGTTTCCAGGGATGGAGCATCTACCACCTCTCTGGGTAACATGTTCCAGTGTTTCACCACTCATTGTAAAAATTTCTTCCTCATATCTAGTCCCAATCTTCCCTATTCTATCATAACAGGCCCTGCTAAAAAGTTTGTCCCCATCTTTCTTGTAGGCCCCCTACAGGAATAAGACCTCCCTAGAGCCTCCTCTTCTCCAGGCTGAACAACCCCGACTCTCTCAGCCTGTCCTCACAGGAGAGCTGCTCCAGCCCTCAGATCATTTTTGTGGCCCTCCTCCAGTCTCGCTCCAACAGGTCCATGTCTTTCTTATACTGGGGACCCCAGAGCTGGAAGGAGTACTCCAGTAGGGTCTCACCAGAGCAGAGTAGAGGGGCAGAATCACCTCCCTCGATCTGCTGGACATGCTTTTTTTGATGCAGCCCAGGATATGCTTGGCTTTCTGTGCTGCAAGAGCACATTGTCAGCTCATGTCCAGCTTTTCCTCCACCAGTACCCCAAAATCCTTCTCGGGAGGGATACTCTCAATCCCTTCATCCCCCAGCCTGTACTGATAATGGGCCTTGTCCTGACCCAGGTGCAGGGCCCTGCACTTGGCCTTGGTGAACCTCATGAGGTTCCAACAGGCCCACTTCTCAAGCTTGTCCAGGTCCCTTTGGATGGCATCTCATCCCTCGTGCGTGTCAACTGCACCACTCAGGATTTACTATTGAACACGGCAGGAATAAAGCAACTAGTCAGAAAATATGCTGAAGGATAGTTCTTTCATATCAAAACTCTGTAGGCCATCCCTTTGTTAGTCATGTTTATTGTCTTCAGATAGAGCTGTAACCTCAGATACTGTCAATTTGTCTGTCAAATGGCTGAAATGACTGAGCTGATGTTTTCTACGTGTAGTTAGAGAAGATGTTGCAGACATTTATCCTGGATTTGGTCAATACTTCTGCAGTCCTTAATTGGACTTAATGTACTCAGACTGAGACTACAGCTACAAGGAAACCGCAGAAAAATGCTGTTAATTCCTGGTAAGTCAAATTACTCTTTCACTGTGTCAAGGTCAGTGACTAAGATGCATGTAGGTTTTACTTCCTCCTTACCTAACAGGGGTGTATTTTGCAGTTACTTGAAATGCTAACCCAGATTTCTGGATAGCAGATTCGTGTTTATTAAACATGTAGGGGCAACCTGTGTGATAACATATAAGCCTGGCAAGATGTTTCCCTCGAGGACCTTAAAAACACTGTGTACTTAAGGGGACTTTGAACAGCTCCTTTAAAAATTAGTAATGATTTATCATAACATAGCCAGCAAAGAGCAAATCATCAAAACATCAGGGTCTCAGCTTAGCCTCTTTTCGTCTGTATGTTGGGACAGACCCACCCAGCCCAGTATTTCCTACTTGAATCTGTAGGGTAAATAGGTCTCCTGCACTTTCTCTGCACGCTGGGGTCCTTTTGTGATCACATTTCTTAATCACAGCTGATAATTAATCCATTATTTTGTAAAAGTAGGAGTGTTAACCAGGTTACTAGATTTTAGGACCTACATGTGGAAAAAGTTTCCTAGTCTGGCTAAAAAAAAATAACATACAGATTTGTTTATATCTTTGAATTTTGTTGATTCCAAATTATCATGTCTTTTGTTCTTCTTACCTTACCAGTAGGTTTTTTCCACGCAGTTTCATGTAGTCGGGCATATAGCTATGCTCATGAGACAGAGGAAATTTTAACTTCTTTAATGCCAGTCTTACAAAACCATTCACATGGTTGGTGCACAACATTTGCTTTCTTTATTAAATTATCATTATCTCAACCCAAGAGTCCTCTCACCTTCCTTCTATTTTGTCCCTGTCCCACAGGAGAGGGGAGTTGGTGAGAGGCTGGGTGGGTGTTGTCTGGGGTCAACCCACCACACCTACAAAACCCAAAACTTGAGAAAGAAGTTAAGCACAGAAGTGTACATTGCTGTGCGTGACATGACATGGTTATGACACGCTTCTTTGTTAAAGGAATTTTGCAATTATTGGATACAATGAGATGCTAAACTGTTGGTGTTAATTTGTCAATGGATCAGAAAACATTCGTTATCTTTCTAAATCTGCATCTTAGTACACAGCTTTAAAAAAGACCTAGATTTTCCTATGAAAAATTCTAGTCCCATTCAGACAGTAAGATCATATCCATTTCATCAAAAATCATCCTCAGGAAGTGAGTGAAAACAGTTGAAGTTTTTTTTAAAAAATCAGCTGCCCAAATCCTACCCGAGATGAGGGTTTAACTTTATACATTAAACTATTCCTTTTGAAGCCAACGTTTACTAGGTCTGCGCATATATCATGTTATTCATGTTCGGCATAATAACTCTTAACTTCACTTGCTGCTCACTCTATCACTAGTTTTCCTAAAAGATCGTGAGTGCTCTTTCAAATGGCATAGCTATTTCTGAAAACACATAGAATTTTACAGGGCAGGATTCAGTTAATGGTCAGCAAAATTAGTAGACGATGAAAATCAAGGTATTTTTAATGACAGCTATTGCAACACAGAGTTGCTTGGTTTGCTAAATTCCTAGGAACAAAACAGTTTTCCCTGTTCATTCCAGAAAAAGGAATGAACTTATACTGTATAGTGACGTATTTTCACAATTCAGGGAATCTCAGTGGTAATCCAGAGTTAATATTTTCTTTGACAGAGAAAATACCTTCCAGGCATACATCATACTGTAAACAGAATATGTCACCAAGAAAGAATACTAACGCATGTTTAAAAGGAGTAAGTCCTTCAGGCAGGGCTATTCTGTTCGTAAGGAATAATACACATTTTCTCATGTGAGGGTCACATGAGGCAGGCTGAAAGTCTCCATTATGTTCTTCATCACAAGCCAGTGCATGAGTCAATAACCTGTTACTGAAATGTACGGTGTTGCTGCAATCAATTCCAACTTGTATCTTACAGCATTTTCTTGACAACCTAAGGCTCTTTTCTTGACATTGTCACAGTAATTACGGCTTTATTTTTAAAATATTACCAAATAAAATTTTTCAAGTTCATATATGCCATATAGACCCTTTACCATTTATTATTTGACAGTATAGTCAATTTATTTGTCTCATTCCTTATTACAAACAAGTTTCACAGTCTCATACATTTATATTTTGGATACTTGAAAAAGCTGAGAAAAGTATAGATGGATTAGCTTGCCTGGAAATACTGAATCAAGAGGTGCTAAGATGGATTGAAATATTAGGGTTTGGTTCTAACAATGCTCATAGAGACAATCTTTCAGAAAAATAATCAAACAGAAGGATACTTCTTTTAGAAAAATTCAATGAATTTGTCAGAGCAGAAGATTTTTAAAGGATTAAAGGAAATAAAAAGAAAATCTTTTGTGTGTTGCACAATTGCTTTTTAATGCGAAGTACAATGACATGGTGCTTCCTCCCCCCTGGAATCCAATCAAATTTGCCAAAAATTAGTCAATAGCCAATAACCAAATTCAGTGCAACTGTCTTTTCATCTTTCCTGCCCCTGAAATTTCAGTTTCAGACTTCAGTGTACTTAAACAGAGAATTAGATTTTTTGACAATGTTGTAGTCTTCTACAAACAAGTGTGAATTTCCTCTTGAGAACAAGAAAATGATGGGTCTATTGGTATAAAGTGTTCTCTCACCTCAAGGAAATTGGTACACTGGAAAGAGTTCCTCTTAAATATTTCTTGTCTAAATACTCTACACAAGAAGTTAAGATGTCATGGAAGTTATCATGGTAACTAAGCTGAATGTGGGCTAGCTTAGGGGACTGTAATGGTTTTTGACATGCAAAAGGTCAGAGAAGATGATCCTTAATCATTTCCTATGGTCTTGAACCCTATAATGAATAACATTGCACAAAGGTCTGATATTGTCAGACTAATGGGGAGTCAGTTTAGGCAGGAGTAATGAGCTGTGTGTCATTTTACAATCTGTGCATACCCTAGTTGTTTGCCCAGCAGTAGCAAACCCTTACTATTTATTACAGACATATAAAGCCTAATGAGAAACAGTAAGTGCATAAATGAAAGCTGCACATGGACTATTTTTCTGTTGGGTTGTGCTGACATTTTTCCACTGCCGTTCTGACATTCCTGCATTTCAAATTCCCAGGTTAGTTCTGACTATCCTTTCACGCATAACATTGTTTTGTGCTATTTCCTAGCTTTCCTGTGAGGGCTTTTACTGTGATAATTAAAGGAGCTAGGAAGAGTATGAAGAAAATGAGACAAAACAACTGAAAGACTTTTTTTTTTATGTTTGTTGTAAAACATGTCAGCTATTCCATAGAACAGTAAGCTTATTGTAACATTTGAATAAAATATCTAAGTCTCAAATCCACCTAAATCCTGTTGTCAGATATGACTGAGATTAGATTTTCAAAGATATCTGGATTCCTAACTGTGTGCAGCAGAAGTTACAAAAAGTTAACAGCTGAGATCCAAAAAGTGACAAGTGGAATAGGTGTGATAGAAAGATGAGAAAAGAATTATAACATAAAAAGAATAGTGAAGAGACATCTATTTTAGAGATATGATTGGATATAGTAGCTCTAATATAACTCTGAGAATAAAGGTCATATAGCACATCAGAAGCCTTAAATTGCTAAAAACAAACAAAGCAAAAGAGAAGAAAATAAAAGCAAAACAGGCATATTCAATGAAAAAAAAACCCCACCAAACTAACTATAACAAAATAGAAAGTCCTTCTTGATAAAATTGTAATGCTGAGTATGTTTTACATCATGAAAATGCCCGGAGAGCATAAGTCTATGCTACTGTTAGAGGAAGTAAATTCTTTCTGTCTGCTTACAGAGAATTCTCTCCAGGGAGTTATAAAGTTTTGACAGCAACTGACTGAGTAATGGAATGACAAAAAGAAATGCAGTTGTCATTTCAGACACCAACAATAGGAAACTAAACTTCTTTTTCATGAACTACTGCTCTTGCAGGCAAATTCTGCTGTCAGATACAAATATGACCTTTCATGTGATAGCAGCATTCAGCCCAAAAAGAAAGTGAAAGGAAAGTTTACCATAAAATAAAATAAAATATATGAAGCCTCAGCACAATAAATATCATAAAAGGATGCAACAGAAGAACTGTGATCTTCCTGCTACTCTTGGAAGTACACTTCCAGCAGGAGTACATCATATTCAGGTACAAGAGAGAAATGAGTATAGTTGAGCTTATGTACTTTAAGTATTATGTTAGAAGAAATGTCAGTAATAAAATTTGGTAGGGATACTGCATATGCTGTTAGATAAGCTAGTATCTCCACTCACAAAGTTTGAGTGTTTTTTTAATATATTTTTTATACCTTGTACTAGATTATTATCTGAACAAAACCGCCCCTTTTATGGATATAATGATAATTTCTTTTAGTTGGAAAAAATAAATCAGTAAAAATACACTGAGATTCTTTTACCAATGATTTTCCATTACTTGGAATGCTACATTCAGTTCTTGTCATTCTCCTTAACTATATAGTAGGAAAGAGCAGATTTCAAGGCTGATGATAAGAAAGATTAAAAGTGTGGTAAGAATTTGCTATGAAAAAAATCTGAAAAAAAAGGTTAATTTAAAAATGACAAAGAGAAAGGCTATAACAAAAATATTGAAAAAATGTTGAACAGTGTGATTTAAAGGACCAAACATACTGTTTATACTTTCTAATGACACAAACCAGAAGGTATTTAATGAACTTAAGAGCTAAACTGTAGAAGTAGTTGTTTCAAGATATATCTGAGATCAGGAACTTAAGGTTAAGTTAACTTAAGTATATATAAATTTTTTTTGTAATAGTAGTACAGATATAAGTGACTAAATATAACTTTGGTCATACATACTACAATGGTTATATATTACGGAGTGCACAGTGTTACGGAATAGTTCAGACCAAATGTAGAATGGAGGGGAGATTGTATTCCTTGCGTGATGATACATTTCTTATTTTTTAAATATTGCTGCGTTCTAACCAGGCAAAAGTTGAAAATACTTTCTTTTAAAGACTGGTTGAAATGTTTGGGTTGTTTTTTTTGTTTTGCTTGAGAGGAAAATGACAGATGAATCAGAGACAATCATCAGTACCCTCAGTAGCTGAGGTACTCTTTTAATGTGGGAGATGAATCCAGATGGTATTTCCCTGAAAAAAGTGGAACAGGTTAGGACAGAGAGGCAGAGAAAGGCAGACGCCAGCAGCTTTCAGCATGGTGGCAGAGGTAGATGGCATTAAGACGAGTTCTAGTCACTCAGCCCCTCCTTGGTTTTGGCTTTGCCATAAATGCCAGCCTAAGGAACATTTCAGAAACATTTCACTAGGCTTATGTAATTTTGCAATCGTTCAAATTTTCCCATAAAAAACAACTTCATAGAAATAATTATGAAATAGTTCCAGCTGCGTCCAGAGAAGCCTTGCATGTTTTCAGTCTGTTCAGGCATAAGACACACAGCTCAGATAACCAGATTATTTATTTATATCTTGAAACAATGAAAGCTTGTTCATGATCAGAGTCAAGATACTGGCATATATATAGCATTATTTCGCCTTTCTATAGTAACCTTGTGATGTTACATCGTTTGCATTCTAAATAAGTTATACACTACTGGCAGTTGTACAAAATACAAAAGTTGGGGGTTTTTGCATTTAGAAATACCATCAGCAGAAAAAAAAGAAATGGACAGTGCTGTAGTGCACAAATATACATTATATTGAGTTCAATTCCAACAAGAGAACCAAAACATCGCAACTCAATACCATGCTTCTGAGTTTTTCCTTTTAAATACCTGTCTTGTGGGAGCAAGAAACTATCGTTTCTGGGTTAATCCTCTTCAAGAAACAAAGAAGGGTAAGCTTTATCTACTTATTATTTAACTACAAGAGAATTCATTTTGTTTCAAAACTTTTGACATGCCTCCAAAAATCAATCTCAATAAATGTCAAGCAACATGGAGATAGAAGTCATTTGTCTGTGATCAATTTTTATGTGACAAAATAGTGAAATGGTGAGAAATGAATTTCTTTAGCAACACAAGTCATTCTGAGAGAGAGAGATAGATGTTCTAGATATTCTGGGTTTGTATGAGATTCCATTATTTGTTTAGTGAAAAACAGAGAGCAGTGGCAATTATTACTTTTCTGTGGTAGTCTTAGAATATATATGCTAGGTTTTTCATTTTCCTCTTTTACACGTAGTCTTTTCCCAAAGGTTTGTCCAATTTTTAAGCTGATTTGCATTACTCAAACCATCACAGTGTGTGTCTGAATTACTTTAATAGGTAAAATGGAAGGGATGAAGAGCTAGTATTATTTTCCCTTGGTGTTGTTTGTCTTTCTATGTACTTCTCCATGTTTGACACTTTTCCAATTTTGGATCAGAACCAATATAAACTTATAAACCATAGAGCAAGAAGGATATTCACAATATAATCTATTGATATTCAGTAAGTATTATGAGAAAGAAGAAAAGTAAATAAAATTAGTTGATTAATATATTTCATAAATTTTGTGATCTAACTTTGGTTCTTGCAATCACGGAGTTTTTAATATGAAATACCTGTTAGACATCCTTTTGCATCTACAATTTCTCTGAAATGGAAGCTTCAATATTTTTCTCTTTAAATTGCAATATTTTTTATTATCATTAATGAATTTTATATTATTACCATTTGTTATTCCTGTAAATAATTTGCCGGAAGTTTGGAATCAGAAAAGGTTTCCCATTTTTTTCATACATGGTGTTTTGCAATGAGGAAAATTTGGGAGTGTTTGTTATTCTTCATCTTGTTGAAACTATATAGTCTAATGAATAAGAAATGGTAGGTCTTATCCTAACAAGATATTTGATATAAGTCAAATGAATTGTATCCTGGAATGCAATCTGTTTTTGTTTTCATTAATTAACTCAGATTTAGCTAGTTTAAAGTCAGGCTAGCTGAATTCCACCATTCTGAAGTGGGTAGAAGTAAACATTTTTAGCCAAGTTCTGTGAAAAGGAAAAAAAATTTGAAATCAGCTACTAGAAGCAGTTTTTCAAGGATTGTTCATTTCAAATAACATTTTTTTTCCTTTATGAATCCACTGGTTCTTCCTCCTTAAAGAGAAAACTTGAGAAAAATTAATACCAATTGTGGACCACAATTTCAGATTAAATTCTGGTGTTTTTTTCATTTAGAAAAGTTAGCAAAAACATTTACTCTAGAAAAACACTAAGGTTGAAAGGAAAAACAACTAGAAGTTTCCAACAACAGATCTCTAACACCTTTAAATCATTTCAAGAAAATATTAAATGTAGTCCCTTAGCAGTTCTCCATCTCATGTTGGATGTGGAAATTTCAATTATATCATCATGTAACAGACTCAATACCAGACTCTAAATTGCTGTTTTTTTCAGGCTGTTGTGCACTCTTTTTGTCTTATGAGATAACTGGTGGTTCTGGGAGCAGCATCTTACTTCAGAAAGATTTATATTTTGCCATTTGTCTCGCAGGGATTGGAATACGTACATCTTTCCAGATGTTCCCTGGATCCAAATATTACTTCTGATGTATTTTCATTGGCTCCATAGCTACATGAAACAGCTTTGGGGGACCTTTGTTTCATGAATGTGCCATCCCTTAATGATTATGTAGGAAACTGTGTTAATTCTTTTCCAGCTTTGTGGCTGCACTGATTTTGTAGCATGAACAAATTTTCAGAATATCTTTAAAGGGAACCTTTTTTCTCTCATTCTTGTATAATGTTGTGATTTGGTTTAGCTTCAGGGATTAATACCAGTGGAAATTCTGCTTCCATTTACTATGTAAAAATCTAGCTTTGAAAGCATTATCTTTGAAAGGACACATTTAAGATGCTTTGATCAGTGTTTCTTATTTTCCTAAGTTTATTAAAGTTGCTGAAACAATGCTAGAAAACACTACATTTCTCAGGGAATATAAACAATTGAATATTCAAATGACTTTTTAGGTTAGTAGAAAGTTATAGCATGGCCCTTTAGTTCATAGAATCATAGAATCATAGAATGGTTTAGGTTGGAAGGGACCTTGAAGATCATCGAGTTCCAACCCCCCTGCCACACGCAGGGATACCTCTCACTAGACCAGGTTGCCCAAGGCCATGTCCAGCCTGGCCTTGAACACCTCCAGGGATGGGGCTTCAACAACCTCTCTGGGCAACCTGTTCCAGTGCCTCACCACCCTTAAAGTGAAAAACTTCTTCCTAATATTTAATCTAAACCTGCCCTCGTCCAGCTTAAAGCCGTTCCCCCTCGTCCTATCACTACATGCCCTAGTAAAAAGTCCTTCCCCAGCTCTCCTGTAGGCCCCCTTTAGGTACTGGAAGGCCGCAATAAGGTCTCCCCGGAGCCTTCTCTTCTCCAGGCTGAACAGCCCCAACTCTCTCAGCCTCTCCTCATAGCAGAGGTGCTCCAGCCCTCTGATCATCCTCGTGGCTCTCCTCTGGACGCGCTCCAGCAGGTCCATGTCCTTCTTATGTTGGGGACTCCAGGGCTGGATGCAGTACTCCAGGTGGGGTCTCACGAGAGCGGAGTAGAGGGGCAGAATCACCTCCCTTGACCTGCTGGCCACACTTCTTTTGATGCAGCCCAGGATACGGTTGGCCTTCTGGGCTGCGATCGCACACTGCTTGCTCATGTCGAGCTTCTCATCAATCATCACCCCCCAGGTCCTTCTCCACAGGGCTGCTCTCCAGCCATTCTCCGCCGAGCCTGTATTTGTGCTTGGGATTGCCCCGACCCAGATGTAGGACCTTGCACTTGGCCTTGTTGAACTGCATGAGGCTGGCTTGGGCCCACCTCTCCAGCCTGTCCAGGTCCCTCTGGATGGTATCCCTCCCCTCCAGCGTGTCTGCCTCGCCAAAAAGCTTGGTATCATCAGCAAACTTGCTGTTTGCTTTTTGCTGTTAGTTCATCTAACAGTAATAAAGATATCACAATTTTGGATTAGAAACAAGAAATGAGGCATGGCCTGGTCTTCAAGGAGGTGCTCAGGTTGCCTGTTTGGCATTAACCGAGTAATTTCCATGATTACAATGCTATTAAAGATGTTCCTTGGTGAAGTCTTGAAGGAGCACAGAAATAACCTCTAAAGCCTCTGGGGAAGGAAATCTTTATGAAGGAATACAACACTTCCTTTCTCCCAGTCATTTTCAAACCTCTAGAAGGCTGTGTTAAATAATTAAAGCTAAAGTTTACAGACTCCCAGAGTCATAGAACAACTGAGGTTGGAAATGATCTTTAGAGAACATCCAAATAGAGGAGGAAACTTGTGAGAAACTTGGCGGAAAATGCCACGGTTCTCAATGCCTTCTTCACCTTGGTCTTTTCTGGTAAAATTTGCCTTGATGAATCCCAGGCCCCTGAGACCAGGGGGAACTCTGGAGAAAGAGACACTTACCCTCAGTGAAGGAGGATCTGGTTTGGGAATGTTTAAACACACTGAACATGCACAAGTCCATGAGGCCCAACAGGATGCACCCACAAGTGCTCAAGGAGCTGCCTGATGTCATTGTGTGGCCACTCTCGATTATCTTCAAAATACCGTGGTGACTGGGGAAAACTCCTGAATACTGGAAGAAAGCAAATACCAGCCCTACCTTAAAGACGGTTAAGAAAGAGGATCTGCAGAACTACAGGCCTCACCTCAATCCCTGGGAAGGTGATGCAGCAACTAATCCTGGAAACTATTTCCAGATACATCAAGGACAAGTAGATGATTGGGAGTAGTTAGCCTGGATTTATTAAGGGGAAATAATGTTTGACCAACCTGATAGCCTTCTACAATGAGATGACTGGCTTCGTGCATGAGGGTGAATGAAAGCGGTGGTTATACTGCTTTAGCACAGTTTTCAACACCGTCTCCCATAACATCTTCGTAGACAAACTAATAAAATACAGGCTAGATAAGTGGACAAGGAGGTGGATTGAAAACTGGCTGAACAACCAGGCTGAGAGGATTGTAATAGTGACACAAAGTCCAGCTGGAGGCCAGTCACTAGTGGAACAGTACCACAGGGGTCGATATTGTGGTTAACGTTGTTTAAAATCTTCATTAATGAGCTGGACTCTGGCACAGCAGTATACCTTCAGCAAGTTTTCAGGCAATACAAAACTGGGAGAAGTGACTGATACACTAAATGCTTGTTCTGCCATTCAGAGCAACCTTGACAGGCAGGAGAAACGGTCAATGGGAACCTCTCAAAGTTCAACAGGGGGAAATGCAAACTCCTGCAGCTGGGGGGAAATAGCCTCAAGCACAAGTATACACTGGGTGCTGACTGGCTGGAAAGCAGGTTTACTGAAAGGGCCCTGAGGGCCCTGATGAACATCAAGTTGAACATAAGCGAGCAGTGTGCCTTTGAAGAAAAGGCCAACAGCCTCCTGAGCTGCATTAGAAAGAGAAGAAAAGGTTCAGTGGGGATCTTCTCATGGTGTATCTAGTAAAGTGAAGAAAAGACGTGAAGAGGATGCAGCCAGAATCATCATGGTGGTATCCAGTGAAAATACAGGAGGCAATGAGTGCAAACTCATATACAGGAGTTTCTGTTTAACCTGTCTCCTGTGGGCATGGTCAGCCACTGGAACAGGTTGCCCTCTGGTCCAGGTTATCCACCTTTAAACAGATTCAAAACCTGACTGGACACAGTCCTGAGCAATCTGCTCTAGCTGATCTGTTTTTAAAAGGGTGTTGAAGCAGATGATCTCCACAGGTCACTTCCAACCTCAACTATTCTGTGCCACTTCTCTCTTACCTTCCTCATTCTATTGCAATACCTCCATTTTCCCTTCTCTTCCCTTTTATTCCTTCACATTCTTATAAAATCCTTTCTGATTTCTTAGGGTTTGTCTCCCACATTACACACATCTTTTACAAGGCTCAGATTTGCCCACTATTTACATGTGAGGTCTTGCTGCTGTATACGCCTTCCAACGAAGCATGAAGTAAGCTTTCTGGCAGAACACAGCTCCATAATGTGCTGCCTGTGCCCAATGATGTAGTGCACCATCAAGCTGTGAATAGCCAATGAAGCCTACAGCAGCCTCAGTGCCCCAGTTAATTGTTTGTTCAAGTTCCAAAACAGAGCTGACACCTGTGAAAACTTGGCTTGCATTTCTTTGTCAACACATATGCATCATCTATAAATGCCTTGTTGATGTTTAATAGAAGAGATTCATCCATGGAATATCTGTTACACACTTGCCTCTATTAGATGCTTTAAAAATAAAGAGAGATTGCAGCACAAGAAGGTATCATTCCTTATGAATTACAGTACGTCTGCTTTGTGACAAAAAGCCATAAAATTGGTATTGGTGATTGATCAGTGTTATTTTAGCTGCCTAAGACTTCAACTACATGGCTTGAACAGCAAGAAAGAGAATTATCTGACTGGTCTGGGCTGTAAAATCTTCTTCCATAGCGTTAGATCCCAGTACATTCTAATAGTTTAATAAACTTGTTTACCTAGAAACTTTTCATTACTTAGTTCATTTATTACTCTGTCAATAATTACTTCATTATTCTGAGCTCCACAAGTATTTGTTTATTTTAAATATATTAAGGTTAAGGAAAACAATTTAAAACTGAAAATTTTGAGATGCAGAAAAGATAAGAGAATAAATATTTTTCTCAGAAAACCCAATGACAACTCAAAAACCCTTTTTCCTGTAACTATCAAAAGAAACAGAGTGAGCCTGTGATTGCTTACTAAATAAAGAGGAGGAGATCCTGAGTAGGGTTGAAAATCAAGAATTTTTGGGTTACTGTTATGGAACTAATGAGACTTGTTAATGTTTTCCTATTGGCATGCACAGTGCTTAAAAATGTTGGATGAAACCCATGCGATCTTACATGTTGTCTGCTAGTTATGGAGCCCAGCAGTGAAAATGTTCAAAAATAAACTGCCAGGTAGGCCAGGGATAGGTTTCAGCCAAAGCAAATGTGGAAAGGACTTGGGAGATGAGAAGGCAAAGCTTGAAAGTCCCAATCCATTGCCTTTGCCCAAAAAGTACAAATTGAAATTTGGTTTCAGTTGAGGGAACCTGCAGTTCCCTGGAACACCTCCATGCTGTGGTTGCGCTATTATGCAGGTTCTTGAAGATAACCATCTTATTTTCAGCATGATTCTTACAGTGAATTAAACTACATTTGTTAGTCCCTGCACTTCTGTACAGTTAACAGTAGTTGCCTTTATGAATATGGATATATATGTTTATGAATTCTTTATTTCTAAATATTTTTTCTTTTTAAATTTATTCATTTCAAATATGGTAAAAACTAAGATCTGATAGAAAGAATAATTTATCAGAGATCACAGAATGGATTAATTTCAAAGCCAGGATTTGATGTGAACTCTAGGTCAATGTTTAATTCATGTATAATGATATTATTTAAACTCATCATTTTTGCTCTTAATTGTTTTTTTACTTACAACTTTCATATTATTTGTATTAAAGTGAAAGGATTGTATCAGTTGCTCTTGCCTTTAGCCATTTTATATTTCCACTGAAGTAAAAATATTGTTCTCAACATTCCATAACAATCCCTCAAGGCCAGGCTGCCGTATGTTTTAAGCGTAATAACACAATTTTTTTTTCCTTTTCTTAATTTATTTTTTCTTCTTTTTGGTGTTTCAAACTCTTCTACTTCTAGGAAAACTTAGAATTGTGAAACAAAATGTAAACCAATGCAATGATGCAGTCTGAGACCAAAACTAACCTGAAACAAAATTCTATAAGCTGTTAACCACTCCATTCATCCCAGTCAGGGATGTAGAATTAGGTGTTTTTCCATGATGAAATATCATGGAATTTTCTACTATGACATTCATGATTTTCTTTAGCCCAATACTCAACATGAATTAGTTACAGTACTTCTACAGGGAACAATATGATCCTGCTCTCCTTTTTTGTCTTTCCTTTTCTGTGTAGTTGCAGCAAGCGACCCGGATTTCCTGTTTGGCAGACAGCAAAAATGTACTTTTGAAATTCAAAATTCAGATGATGGAAGTAACTGTACATTCTCAGATGCAACTTTTAATAACTAGTAATAACTGTGGGCTTTTCAGTCATCCAATGAAAGAAGGAAGTGTTGAATCATGTGGAATGTAAGAATCCACGTTTCACACAGTTTCACATAGGAAAGGTTGAAAGTCACTGTATTAATTATAGTCTTTCTTTACGTAATATGTAGAACTGAATGACTTGGGTTTTTGCCTTCGGTCTAATTGATGGAGAAGCAGTTGGAAGTGGAGTGCTTTGCTAAGTGAATGGATAGTGCAGTGTCTATAGAAAATGTGTTGCTGCTTAAGTGTCTGTTGACAAGAATAAGAACATCTATAGCTACTGATCCCTAAGGAACGTATAAAATGGCTAAGTGCCAAAAAATTGCAATATGAATAGACTGACAGGAAAATACGAAAAGATTCTGCAGAGCTGTAATATGAACTAGAATGCATTTGCTGTTTGAATAGGGCAATTATTTGGCAAATTAAACGTAAAATCATTCAGTTTCTATAGTTTGTCATGATTCTCAAGTATGGATGACAGATAGGAACATATTTTACCTCATGGTGATGTTTTCTCCATGTATTATTTAGCACTTAATTTAACTTATTATTGATCTTCTGCTTTTCTTCCTAGTAGCTTCCAGTCATTTTTTGTCACTTCACATTTTGTCTAATGACTATGCCATAGTACTACTGTGCTAGCATGGTGTGTGCAATGTCACACCAACAGCAATTTGAATGTAGAGTGGCAGTGTCAAATCAGATGTAAAAAACACAGGAATAGCAAGCAATAGTAAATAATCTGGAAATATCATTTCCCTTTAAAAATAACAACAGAAAAAAACCTCCAAATAATAGTTTAGAAAAGATTAAAAGCAAAGGTGGAAGAAAGTAATTGTGTTTAAAACAGTACAATTAGCACATCCAAGTGTTGAGCTAAACACGAAGCTTGTAAGCAAATGGTGTTTCACACTGTGTCATTTTAGATAGCGCTTCTGAACGTATTGCAGTTAGTATAACTTCAGATATTGTGTCCTTTACTCTCTTTCTATCCCATTTGACTCCATTGCTTTCCAGGTTGATCTAACACTGCCCCCTCTGTTCTTTTCTCTCTTGGTTTGCAGCCTTGTCAATTTGCCTCACTTATAACACGCTTCCTTTGTCACTGTTTCTACATTTCTTTTCTTTAGTTTGATCTAGGAGAAAAACTTCTTCTTGGTTGTTTTTTTCTTCCTGTGATTGCAGTCATGTGTGTTTGTAAGTTCTTTTAACTTCAAAGAGTTTTGATATGATTCCCAACTTATGTTTATTGATCCTTAAGTGAAGCCACAAGGATTCATACTAACTCAGGTTCTCTTGGTCTGTGGTTTTTACAAAAGGCACATTATCTATTTTTGTCTTCTCAGTCAGGCTACTTTTACCTAATATTGACTTGGTCAACAGTGACTCACTGTCTGCTCCCCTCAGGAGGTGACTTTTATTCAGTGTAAAATAAATCAAGTAAGATATTTTGTGATAGACTATGATATAACACAAATTTAGACCTACTCATTTTGTACTGATGATTTTACTTCTATTTTTATTTTTAAGATACTTATATTAACAATACTAAAAAGCGTTATAAGAAAGGTCTTTTTTTACTATATGTAACAAAGCAGTACTATACAGAAAATCTCTAGAAAAAAAAATTCTCCAAATATTGATGACTGTAAAATTTTGTTTTGAAGGTCTGGCACCAAAATTTGGGATGAGAGAGAGTAATATCAGAGAAAGTTTAGGATCTGCTCTGTATTTAGTAAAAGCAGAAACTAAAAAAAATACCAGTTGCCTGATTACAAGATCTTCTCCTACTGTGGACAGTATGACTGCGTTCCAAGGAATGGAAAATAAGTAAATTTCTGTCCTCGTCTAAGATTTCATGCTGTTTCCAGAGAATAGGAAAAATTGTGATTTTCTTGGAAACTTCTTTTCCCCTGCCTTCCTCTTGGAATAGTGAAATCTAGAAAAGAATTTTCTCGAGAGCAGACAATGGTGAGAGGGACCATTTAATCAAGAAAGTCAATAATAAGAAAAAAGTTGAAGTTCTTTGAAGTCCTGTAGGGAGATACTCCTCAGAGTGAGGGAGATGAAGAGGAAGGAATTTTTATAGTTTCCTGGACAGTTTGGTTACTATGGTTACTATGGTAACTTAGTATGGTATACTAAGGTTACTATGAATTTTTACAAAGATTCAATTAAAACTGTAAGATCAAATCAGAACTGGCTTATGAATTTCTACAAAACTCAGGCTATACTGTATAACATATACATGTATCAATGCTTGATTCTAGCACATTTAGATTTCATTTAAGTATGAAATTATCTATTTGAAGCAAACACAGCTAGTACACAGATGCTAGAAAAAAAACCAAAACACTGCAAACCTTACAAATGTAGAATATCTAACTATATACTACAGAAAACTTGATATTTGTATGTTATACACATTTTACTCTTCAAAACAAGAAAAAAGCAAATTTTACTTCAGCTGATGAAGTGCACACCCTTGGGTTATTCGCTGTTTTTCTTGAATTGTTTGAAGTTCAGAAATTACATGAAAGTGTACCTTCACTTAAATTTAACTAATACTCAAGAACTTGCTGTGGAGACGAGCCAGTTTAACTATAACTGGGTGAATTCAAACACTGAAATGTTTGCTGAACCATGCACTGAATAGCTTACCATTTACGTAGCATACTGATTATGAACATTTTGGTAGAAAACTGTAATCTAAAATAATGACCTACTATTTAAAGAATTCAATCCAGTAATGAGCAATTCCAAGTCTTTCAGAATATTACAATTTTGAGATAATTGCACATGAAACAAGGCAGTACATTCTGCAAAATATAAGGGAAAAAAGTCCTTAAAAATTAGCTATGAGTTTTCTGATTTCCCTCCCCTGTCTCATATATATGAGGTCTACACTATGGATATGAAGGCAGAGCCTCCTGAAGTCATCTTGGGTCCAGTATTCTGAGATGTTACTTGTGGCAAATTCTGATTCACAATATATAAGTAGAAAAACCGGCTAAGTAGCAGGAAAAAGAAAAATTTTATGAGGACAAAAATATATTCTTGTCTGGAAGTTCTTGGAACTTCTTGCCTGTTTCTGCCAGGTTATTAGCATAAACTGATGCTAGTGACTAGGTCAAACAAGAAAGTCCCAGTCTCTTAATGAACCACTCTTCCATCCTCTCTTGCCCAGGAAGAATATGTAAGATACATACAGCACGGCACATGTATTAACAGTTGATTTCCTTCACCTCTCAGATTTCCAAAGTATCTTACAGATTTTAGAATCTTACGGATTCTGCTCATTCTTTCCTACTACACTACCTTCTTTCTCAGTACTTTAGCTTTTTTTTTGTTTCATAATTTAAAAATTCTCAATTAATTTCTTTCTTTGTTTACGGTGGGAAGCATAGAAGAGAACACCTATTTCTAGCTCCATGTTTCTTAACTGCATCAGATGGCCTGAGAAACTTCCTTATGCCTCTTTTGTAACTACACATTGCCATTATACATAGATACACAGCCTGGTGACTGCAAATACTTCAGCTCATCTAACCTTTCATGAAAATTTGGTTTCTGTTTCATTTGGAACTTCTACCTGTGATGTATTGGTCAATGGTAAACTTAGGCCAAAATTATCAGGTTTTACAACAAATTATGCTCAAAATAGAGATATTCAGACTTTGTACAAATATAATAGAAAGTATATGACAAGAAACAGCGCAGGATAATTAAACACATGAGTTAAGATATTATATTTAAGTGTATTTATCCATAATTAAGGCAATTTTAATTCTGCATCTGAGCAAGATTTCATAATTGAGTTAGGCTTTTCAAAATTTCTGATACCACTTATTTGTCCTTTTGTTCAGAATTGTATACTATATCACAAAATTGCAGAATGATTGGAAAGCACCTCTGGAGGTCATCTGGTCTGACTTCCCTGCTCAAGCAGGGCCACCTAGAGCAGATTTCCCAGGACCGTGTCCAGATGGCTTTTGAATATCTCCAAGGATGGAGACCCCACAACCTCCCTGGGCAACCCGTGCCAGTGCTTGGTCACCCTTACAGTGGAAAAGTGTATTCTTGATGTTCAGACGGCACTTGTACTTCAGTTTGTGCCCATGGGCTCTGATCCTGTCACTGAACACCACTCAAAAGAGCCTGGCTTCATCTTCTTTACATGCTTCTTTCAGATATTTGAATGCATTGATGAGATCCCCCTGCGCCTTCTCTAGGGTAAGCAGTCGTGGCTCTCTCTGTATATGAAATTATATACACAGCTGGTGCAACAGATAGACACAGACATAAAACCACCTCACTCACATAAACACAAGGTGCACCAACAACCTCATTCTGTTTCCCTTTGGGGCTAATAGGGGTGAAAACCTGTTGGTGGAAAAAAAAAAATAAATGTATATATAGGTACAGTGTGGATTGCTGCAGCAGCTGGGGTCAGACCCTCATTCTGCTTAGTGGCTCCCCCTCAATTCCAGTCTGCCCAGCTGATGGTACTTGGGCATACAAGCCCCTGAGGCCGCAGCCCTGCTCCAGTTGCTGATACACAGACGCGCACACACACACACACACACACAGAGATACAGACATGAGTGATTCTCCCTGTAACTGACCTTAGACAGGCAGTCTATCCAGTTGCTGGCCCCTGGATCCCCAGGTCTCCCAGATGTTTCATGCAGACACACACATGCAGACAGGTCTCTCCAGGTTGCTTGTCCAGACCTATGACTTTACCAGTGGGGCTGAGATTCCCCTGGGACAGGCTTATGGAGATGGACCTTTAATCACATGACCTAACACTGGTTACTGTCTTGTGGAGAAAATATTACAATATAAGGTGGGAAGAATTTTTCATGAAACAGGTTTTTAAGTGTATTACTTAGTAAAGCAATAAAATATACTTTGTCATTTTAAGATAATAAGAACTCACTTTACCAAATATGAAGTGCGAAGTTGTAAATGAACTTATTCAAATTATCTGACTTCTTTGTTCAAATTAAATCAGCTGGGGGCAAATACAAAGGGGGTAAATATATCAAAATATTATTATGTTAGCTAGAGAGAAAAGGTATCAAAATCAAATCTATTCTGCATGCACCAAAATTTTTGCTATTTAAAAACCCTTGAAAATAAAAGACCGGAAGAAAATATTAGTTTTCTATCTGATGTTTTTCTTCTTCCATGCAATAAGTAGTCAACTGAATCAGAAGCCCTTTCTTTCCAAAAAAAATAATGATCAATTTACCTTGGTAAAGGATTGATATGAGATATATCAAAGTATCTATACAATAATCAATTTTTTAATAACTTCTGAACTTTCCCAAAACATGCTAGAGGATAATTCTCATTTCAAATTTAAGGACTGTATACTGTGCTTCTCTTGATCTTATGCCAATTTAAAGTCACAGTTTACTTTTTAAAGTATCAAAGAGAAAGTACACATATTTAAATCCATTTCAGGAAAATCTGCTTACATCTTGTGTGAGATAGTTTGTTGATATGAAGAGTTCAACATACGAGGATCTAAATGAGAAAGTTCAACAATGTTGCTGAAACTGACAGGGCACCATCTTCAATTTTTAATGTGTTCTTGCTATGCCAGTAATTTTATCTTATAACACAATAGGTTTGGCTTCATTGTGTAAGATACTGTAACTCTGAGAAGTTTACTGAGTAGCCAAATAATGCAATTTATCAGAATCTGCCTGTTTTGCTTAAATGAGCATAAAATAACTTAGCTGCTGTCAAGAGCATGTGTCTAGTGTATTATCAGTTTATGTCAATCAACTCTCTCTATATCTCGTTTATTGGAATACCTCTTAAGTGTGGAGTTTAGCTACAATAAATTAATGCTTTTTCTATATTCCATAAAGCACTGTTTGATCACCTCAATGAACTAGCTTAGCTATCTAAAAGGCTTAGACATCTAAGTCAAAGTCGGTAAATCTTTGCTGGCTGCACAAACAATGGATAGTCATGTCATTCTGAAGTATGTGGCTAAGACAGGTAAGATGAATTGCCATCTTGAGGTGCTTGTATGTTTCTGGACATGTTTATGTTTTTCTTTAATTCTTTTGACAATGAAAAAATTCCATAAGGATTATTATTATTCTTAGTTTTTAAATAGCCAGACTATTTAAATTGGTATAATTAATACCATATATTAAATGGTAACATCACTCATTCTAAGTTTTGGAAAATGGTAAAGTGTTTAAAATGCACTTTTATTCTGTTTTATTTTATGAAACATATTTTTTTCTAAGTAAGAATGTCTTGTCCGAACTGAAGCATTTTTTAAAAATAAATATATGTAGAAATATTATCTTGATATGAAAAGTCATTTTGTACAGTATACACAGCATTATTTCTCTACATTAAAGTTATATTAATTAATCTTCTTACTCTAGTACCCACAGAAAAGCACCTTCAGCTCCCTTTTTTTCAACCAATGGAGATGATGATGTAAAGCTGCTTATATTCAGTAGCTAAATACTCCGGCATTTAATACCCTCTTGGAACCCCTTGGTGGGAATAATTTTCCTGACACAGGTGCTGCAGAATGGCTGTGTTTTTACAGCAGAGTCAATCTACAATATTATTCTGCAGTATTTTTATAGTTAGTGTCTGTTTTCTTTAAGGATAATGTGGCCAATGCAGCATCATCTGAAAAAACAGGTCAGTCTCAAAGGTCAGCTGTTGCACACCTTTTTCTTACCATTTGGGGATAAAGGCAGCCAAATATCCAGACTATTTTCATCTGCCTTCACTGTGAATTTCTAAACTAGCAGAACTTTCCTTCTGCTTTTTCTATTGCATTTCTGGCTGCTAATTGTCTTGATGTCCCTTGTGACATTAAACAAGTATCTTAAGATGATCTTCTCTTTTTGATATATAAAGATATCCAGTTTATAAGAACATGAATACATTGATTTAATTGACCACCTATGTGACTCCAAGTTGTGTTAATGAAATAGTTCCGGAAAAATATCAAAAAGATACCATCTAAATCTAAGATGATCCAAATTTGGATAGGTGTTTACATTTTTGATAGCAAGATGCTACCATGAAAATCAAAGATATTTGTAAATAGGATTATTTTGATTAACACAGTTGTTTGGGTTTTTTTTGTCCACTTACTCATTGTGACTTCTCCGAGGAGGAATTAAATAGTTGTTTTCTAGTAAGTAAAATAAAAAATCATACTATTATAGAAATATGACTTTTATACTTATCTTAGTGAGAATTCTTGAGGAACAAATGTGTAAAAATCTGTAATAAACAAGATCTAAAATGCAGAAAAAAAAGGGGAAACTCATAAGGAAAAAAAGAAGATGAAGATGTCTGTGTTTGGAATTTGATCTTTGATATCCATATATCAACCTGGAAAATATGGAAATACTCTAACTTCCCTCAAAAACACCTTTCAGGTCAGATTCTGAATGATATTATTTGCAGTGGGAAATCTCCATTTGTTATAGATTTATAAGAAGATTACCATTAATAAATGAGGGATGCTGTCAACTTAGATGATGCTTACTGATTTGCCATCTTCATTATTGCTTTGATATCTACAGAAACTGGACATCTTTTCCAGCAAAATGAAGAAGTTATTATGAGATGATAGGACGAGGGATAATGGCTTCAAACTAGGAGAGGGTAGATTTAGGTTAGATATCAGGAACAAATTTTTCACTCTGAGAGTGGTGAGGCACTGGCACAGGTTGCCCAGAGAAGCTGTGAATGCCCCATCCCTGGAAGTGTTTAATGCCAGGCTGGATGGGGCTTTGAGCAACCTGGTCTGGTGGGAGGTGTCCCTGCCCAGGGCAGGGGGTTTGGAACTCGATGATCTTCAAGGTCCCTTCCAACCTAAACCATTCTATGATTCTACGATTCTATGACACAATATATGAAAGTTTGTACTTTATCCTGTAACATAATCCAGAAATACAAGAAAGTGTGTTCTTTTCAATTCCCATTTCTGCTTATGACTATAGTGATAAATTAGGATATCAGAAGCAATTTTTGTTTTTCTATTTAATTGAGGGCTGTCAGGAATAAAATACTTCAATCGTTACAATGTTAAAAATAGTGTTTTGAATTTATTCTGAAGATCAGATTTTCAATGGTCCAAAACCCACCAGTTCCTACCTAAGCACTGATCTAATTAGCTGTATTTCTGCTTCATTTTATTTTATTCCATTTGCTTTATTTTTCTGTAATAAATTTAGTCCATTTATTACCATTCCTTTACCAGTTCTGAGAGTCACACAATGCAAGCATATAGTAAGAAAGCCTGATAAATTTGTATGCCAGTGTAGATGAATGCTCATATGTGATGTATTTGCTTAGCATAGGGGAGTGTCTGCTACGCTAAATACCAAGAGTTATATTATAGATGTTACTATACTTTTGTTATTGTAGCTACTATATCAAACTTTACAAGAAGTATGTTTCATCTTACATTGTCAAATCAATGTGAAAATGTTTGGAAAAAAAGACATCTACAGCCTGCAGATAAATAAGTACATGAAGACAATTAAAAAAACCCCAAACATCCCTTTTCAGATTTCCCAGCAACTGAAATCAAATCATCACTTTTATTACATTAACCAAAGGTTGACATTAACTTTGTCTTCTGAATGCATAGCATGCAAAAAAATACATTATGCAGAGAAAGGAGCTCTTGCAGTTTTGTTTGTTTTGCAGCACTGTGGGACAAATGTGTCAGGCAGGAGAGAAATTCTGCTCCAGCTGGGTAGACTGTTACACCCACAAAGAGAAATTCAGAAATCATTACATGTCCCTAGGTTGAGCCTAAATTAATTAAAGGATTGGTACACAAACAAAGCCAACGTTGGAGTGACAGGAGCTCAGGTAAGGTTAATATTGAAAGGACAGTGATATGCATACATTTCTGCGTGCTGAGCCTGCAGGTTACAGATATATTTGCTTATGCGCTCCTTAAAAGATTGAACAAACAAGACATTTTACTGCTGGGAACTCTAGCTGATAACCGCTCATTCATCTGTGATGCACAAAAAATACATATGATCGGAAGTATTAAACGTATTTTCCTTAACATAGCTTAGGATAAGGTAATTTAGGCACTAAAGGGCAATTTACATACTAAAAGAAAAACTGAGACTTCCTAGGTTCCTTCTGATTTTTGTGGTAGTAAAGTGAACTACTTTCTAGACTCACATACACTATTTACACAAAACCCACTTAATCACGTGTACGTTGATGGACCATCAAGATCCCACTTATTTTCCTAATTGTAGGGGGGGTGGGGGGTAGTGGTGCAAGAATTGAATGACATTCATAGGAGCTCGGTTTGCGGGAACAGTAACATTATGTGGCAACCAGATTTGTTATGAAATAACATATGCAACACCACCACTGTGCATAGTCTATGGACTCCAGAGAAATTTCAGAGTACCTAGCTGTCTTGCTTCTGCATTTGTAGTACTTCATCTGAGTCTAGACTGTTTCACATAGACAGCTCTACAAGAGGTCATGAAACACAGCAGGGTTTTTGCAACAAAAATCATTAATTGTCATGATGAACACTTAGTAAATCATACAAAGTGTTCCTTATGGAAAGCATGATTAAAAAAAAAATTCATCCAGTCCACTAGAAATATAGCAATCTATTTATGGAACTAATACTTTTATTTGTCTGATTGTAAAATGGCTTGTAAAAGTATGTTTGCAAATATGTGGACTGGAACATTCCTTTTTTGCAGAACTGTAATAATAAAATATAGCTTGACATAGCTATCTATTTTTATGTCTAAAGATTCACCTTGAATAAATCACCTTAAATATTAATAGCATAGGAATAGCATTGGCTGTATGGTAATCGTAAGAAAAACAGGATATCAAGGATTTTACTTATAGGCCTATATCCTTCCCAGGGAGTAGACAGTGAAGATAGATCTTACGGCTCATCACTAGCTTCCATCCACAGAAAGTTACAGGAAAGTAAATGCTGTACTTTAACAGCTTTATATCAGCAGACATTTTGTACAATTTGAATATGCCCTGACTTTTCTACTGTTAAGGGTTTTCCCTATCACTACGCTCACCCC
Source organism: Pluvialis apricaria (assembly GCA_017639485.1). Lineage (NCBI taxonomy): Eukaryota > Metazoa > Chordata > Aves > Charadriiformes > Charadriidae > Pluvialis > Pluvialis apricaria. The sequence goes on from CM030009.1 coordinate 106,162,823, forward strand.
AGGAAATTGAAAAAAAATTGTGGTCTCTTTCCTGGTCCCAGGGGCAAGCAGAACAAATATGTATAACTTATAACCATATAAATAAACTCTCTGCCTTCATTTTTCTATCCAAAAAAAGGAAAGCTCCATCCATTACAGTGTGCTGGGAGTAGTGTCTGGCTGATGCCCAGCCATTGCCTGGGACAGGAATGGACTCACAAAATTGTAGAATCACTTTCTTTGGAGAGGACCCTTGAGGTTTCCTCGCCCACCCCACTGTTCAGAGCAAGGCCAATTTAGTTAGTGTGGTCTAAGAACTTGTGAGTGAGCTTGTAAACATCTTGGCAGTTCAAACTGTTTCAGCACAGCATTTGTGCCCATCGCCTTACCCTTCTTATTGGATTTATAGTTCATAGTCCCGTGGGAAATGTTCTGGTAGGACTTGACACATACCTGTAAAACTTCAGATGTTGATACCAATGTCATCCATATCATAGAGTAGAAGATCTCCGTTTCCAGAGAAACCAGCCAGCAGTTTTCAAGAGCACTAATTTCAGAAGCACTATATGTCCACTCTATCTCTCTGTTCACTCTACTCTAATAGGCACCCTATCTTCTGATAGAAAAGCTGTAGAGCTGGGCTCTTATCCCTTAGCTGGGGTAGTCAGAACTTACAGCAGCAGGGGTAGATATGATCTCCAGAACTTTATTAACAATTATTTCTGGTCTGGAATCATTATTTGATAATGGTTGGAATTAAAACTTGTAAAATGAGAACTGACTAATACTATCAAGATGTTTTGTAGACTCTAAGGCACTCCTATTATTTTGTAGCCAGCACAGAGCTTAAAATTGCTATCCTCTGATTTATTGCAGGATGACATATAGAGCTGAAATAGCTTAATAATATGTCAGTACCATCAACTCTCCCAATTACATCTCAGATGTGCGTGAAGGTTAAATAAACCAGCAATCTCACTCCATTTTGCAAAGATAAATAAAATGTCTGATTTATTAAAGGTATGTCAAAATAGAGGTATTTTTCTGTGGCCTTAACATAGGCAATAGGCTTTTAATCAAGGTCAGATAATGGATCTGTGAAAATGCCACGATAATCTATGCAAAAAATAACAGACATAACACCTAATGGCTACTTGGGGTCCCTTTGATAATCACTTTGTATATGTCAAAGACCGTGTCCTAGTTTAAGTAGCATGATAACTGCATGGTACTTGGAAGCTAAGGTGCTTAGGAGCTTTGAAGATGGAAAAGAAGTCATTTTACTTGTAGCTAAACTGTAGAATTGCAAAAGGGTTATTCTGTCCTCACTTTCTCCTGCCATGGGAGTGTTTGCTTGGAACATTTGAGTGCTTCCATATAACGTCCTCATCACTAGCCATTGAAAATCTACTCCTCTGACAGGGACTTTTTTTTTGCTCTTCACACTCTTCCTTCTACAAAGCACAGGTCTTTACCAGTTCAGCTCTGATTAATCTGCAGTTTTTTTAGTGATAACTTTCACAGAAGTGAATAGAAACTGTATCTACCTCACACATTGAATAAGAGTGTTCTCTGTTTTCATACTTGGAGCCAACACAAACAATATGTGGACTCACCACATTCCTCCTATTACTTCAGAACAATTATTCACTCCTTAGTAAAATTCAGACTATTATTAGAGTGCATGTCTTCTGGTGATTAAATATGATGCTTCTTTACATCAATGTTTAGACAACTTTGAACTTATCAACATATTATATTTTTTCCACAAAGCATTTATGTAGCAAAGTAAAAAAAATAAATCCATCCATTCTGACTTTTACACCTTAGCTGACAGCACTAAGCTCAGCCTCCTTCAGCTGCATAATCCAATATGAGATATTAAGAGGATAAATGACAGATAAAGTTATTGTATCAAATGAATCAATAGGGCATTAATATTTCACTTCATTTCAGCTTGTTTCTTAGCTGCAAAATAAAGTCTAGGTAATATTTAAAGACTTCAACAAATATTTACCACTTACTATTTATTGTCAAGTCTGAGAATATTCAGTTTCAAAATCATTTATTGTTAAGTGAAATTAATTATTCTTTGGAGAGTTATAATTTATGTACCAAGTTTATCCTTCTCAAACATTTTCACCAACAAAGCATAAATATGTGAAATTCACAAACATTGATAAATGTTAGCTTTCTTCTATTATTCATAAAGTCAAAGATTTATTACAAAAGAATGTGTTTACTTCAAGTTAGCATATTCAGCATATTATTACTATGCTTGCAATTATTCTTATGTGGTAGATGCTATCAGTGGATCTAAAGCATAGTCATACAAGAAAATTAAAGTGCATCATGAAAGAGCAGATAGCTAATAGCATTAGAACTTTTAGGAGCAATATTAGGGTGTAAATGTATTTATATAACTAAATAACCTGACTGCATTACAAAATTTTGTTCATATAACCAATAAATTTGATTTAAAATTGCAAAAGCAGTCCCAGGAATCTAGAGTTAACTGGTTTCCTAATCATCTTCTCATTCTACTGATCTACAAAATTATGCTCCCTGATATTGAATTTTATTTAGCTTCATGACTGTATTATTCACTGCCCTTGTCTAATGCCTAGCTTAATGTTTACTGTCTTTGCCTGGCATGAGCGAGCTATGGCAAAATTATGTTTCCTGAAGTTGAGCTGAGCTTAGAACCCTTGTTCTAATTCCTCAGCAAATGCTCAAAAGTGAAAATGGAAAGCCATTATCATTGTAATAGACAGGAATCCCATAATGGATTTAAACGGGATTTTATTGTCTTCTTGACTACTTGTGAACTGCTCAAACTTCTAAGCTCCAGCTCAAACAGAAGCGCAAACTTCTAAGTTCCAATACCAGTTTCTGTGGATGTGCAAGAGCCTGTCCGTGGGTACGGTGGTGACTTTGCTGTCCAAAATGAAGCTCAGCATCTTGAGGTTTGACATCTCTGGGCAACATGTAGTCTGAATGACTGTCTTGAGCTTAAGCATCTGCTTTCCAACTGATGCCTCTTTATAAGTTACAGCCAGAGGCTTCAATAAGTCTCTGAGAATTTTATTTTTACTCAATGAATATATTGGATAATCATAAAAGATAAAAAATCTTCAACATTAAACACTTGCTTTTAAAATAGCAGAAGGTAATAAATGGAAACTTCAAGAGGAAAGAATCCGTATACAAATTTCTGCTATGGTTTGCATAAAAGGGAGATATAAACACAGGTCTATGCAGTGTGGATATTATGGCAGATGGCAGCCATAATGCTGAGCTAACACCATAGGGACAGCAACTGAAAACAATGCCTTTGGACAGTATCTAATCTTCTGTGTCCCTGAATTCCCATCCCTCTCCTCAGTGCTTCCAATTGATTTAGTATTTGGGTATTTATTTCTATAGTTCCTATATTTGTCTAATTTCCCAACATGTTGTACTGTTCATCTAACTACAACCTAGTGCTGTGTATTCTGCTGTCAGAAAGACACCTGAAAGTGAGAGCTTGCACCATTCAAATCATAACTCTTAAGTGATTTTATGACCTAGCTCTTAATCTCTCTGCGCCCAAGTTCCCCATCTGTAAAAGAGATAACTGTATTTGCCTACCTCATAAGGGGGCTGTAAGGATAAGTATTTAAAAGATGCAAAGGTACTGTGGTTAAGTACCAGACACAGCCAGCTATGGAAGATGAAGACATTCCAAAAGCAAAGGTAAGGAAAACAGCTCATGGACAGTCAGATTTAAGAAAAAATGCAGATTTAGGAAACTGCACTGAAGTGTATTTCAAGGCTGGAACTTAAGACTAATGCTAAGACTTTCATGTAAGATCTTATCTATAAATTAGTCTCAGTACTTGCTTACATTTTTTATAATACTGTAACACTTGCTTAAATTAATAAGGTAAGAAAATATTAAACATCTTTTGAAAAATAGTGCAGGACCAGAAAGAAGTAAAAGAGAAGACTAAACACCTATTACTTTCATCTATATACAACACTTCCTTTTTATAGTAACAGGTCAAATAGTAGAAGAAAATGCAATTTTTAGGATGAGCTAGGAAGCTGTGGATATAAAGCTTTTAGTATGATTACCAATTCACATTTTTTGAAAAACAAATCTTTGGGATCTTTTGAAATAATATGTTCTATATTTCTTCTCCACGTAAGTAAACTCCTAGGAAAAATCAAATTCACATTCAAATGGAAACATGTCTTTCCTGAATCTCAACAATCAGTATATCTCATCTTTTAGCATTCTACTGTCAGAAAATTTGATATCCAGTTTCCCATTACTCTAGATCATGTTACAGAAGAACTCTATTGCAGTCAGGGTGGGAGGAAAAATATGTTTTTCAGTCTCCCTGCTAATATATTTCCTGGATATATAAAAGATTTCAATATTAACTGAAAGAAATTACATATCACAAAATAGTTGTCCCTAGTCTTAAGAATTTATTTCATAAAGGTAGGACAAGAAAAGACATTAGGTTCTGCATCTTTTTGCTCAATATCAACTCCAGCAGAGCTCTGTTCCAAATGAAATGACAAGGCTGCTTACTGGGGATAGCTTTTTTATTGCCATATTTTGAAATATCCCATGTCACGTCTGAGACATCTTCTCAAAAAAATGATCAGCAGCTATTGCCTTATGACCAAACTGTTATATCTGTCACTAAGCAAGACAGCCAGCTTTAAATTCCCTTTTCTTATTAAATTGAGCTATTATGTATATGGACCATAAAAATATCAATTTTTGTGTGAAAATGAATTAATAAGAATTTTGGAAATCGCTGTTGCTAATAGCACTTCCAGATAATAACCAAAATGGATTAACCAATGAAGTGGAAAAACATCATGTAGATAAAGTAACACCATACACAGGAGAGCTGACATTGTACTTAGATCTATGAGCCTTAAACAAGGCAATTAAGCAAAAAATTTAACAGATGCCTAAATTTGTGATGTAACAAATGGATTAACTGATGTCAGCATTTTAAGCACTCTGAATCGCTCTTAAGGGTACTGCCCGGAGAAATGTCAGTGTTAAAGTACAATTATTACCTCACTGGGGAGATACAGATTCACTCAGTTACCCTTTGATTTTTGTGCTCAATAGCTTTTACAGTAGTACAGACATTATATAAATTATATATTTAAAATGGTTTCACCTTGATGGGATTAAATAACTCTTGTCAAGGTGTGCATTTTAGCTGTTTGACCCACCACCGAATTTCGAAACAGGAAATTACTTTAATACTCAAGAAGAATAAGAAATTGATTATAAGAAAAACATTAGAAGCTTAAATTTAGTTTGATTTTTTCTGGTGGTTATATTTGTCTGACTATCATATTTATAGTGACTAGAAGGAAACCCAGTAATCAGTTATTTTAACTTTTTTTTTTTTTGTGCCATAAACTGTTTGCACAATTTATTGTCAGTTCTTCCACTGACATAACACCACATTTGTTTATTTGAAAGTTTTGTCAAATAATTTTTTAAGTAATTTAGGGGAGAATAAAATAATAGACATTTCCTGACACATGCAGAACACTACACTTTTAAAATGCTGATTTAATTAGGACATTTTCTAAAAATTACTCCACCTGAGAATGTTTAAGAAAGGCACTGAAAGATGAAATTGCCAAAATTTGACAGTTATAGTCAATAAAAGGTAAAGTATTAAGGCAAGACATCTTGCTTTTCAGGCCAGGAAATCACTTGAGTGAAGACTGGTACTAGTAAAGGTGTAAGCCTGATCACTTTGAAGTGAATGAGTAAAACTGAAGGAAATTACTTGATCAAAGTCTTAATTGGAACAACTTTAATATTTAAAAAATACAATTTTATCACAGGGCAAGACCGAATACTCAGTAGACAAGTAACTGGAATACTTGCCATTCAAAAGATACAGGTTCAAGATGACATAAGTCATGGATCAAGGTAAAGACAAAGAGATTGCTTAATAACTACTGTCATGGGCAAAAAAAGACTTGACATGGGGAAAATGACTTTAATTTATTGCCAATTAAAATAAATTTGAATAATGACAAACAAAGATCAAAATTAAAACAACAGCTTACTCCCACCCTCACCCCTTTCCCAGGCTCAAATTCACTTCCTTGTTCCTAACTCCTCTACCCCCTTACGCCAAGGGATGCAGCAGGGGTGGGGAATGGGGTCCATAACAGCTCCTCTCTGCCGCTAATTCCTTTTTACACTCTTCCCCTGCTCCAACATGGGCCCTTCCATTGGGCTGCAGTCCTTCAGGATAAACCTCCTGCAGTGTGAGCTCACCCATGGGCTGAAGTGCAGACATCTTGCCCCACCATGGTCCTCTTCACAGGCTGTAGGGAAATCTCCAGTCTGGCACCTGAAGCACCTCCTCACCCTCTTTCTTCTCTCACCTTGGTGTTTGCACTGTTGATTCTCATGTTTGGTTTTTTTTTTTTCTCACTCCTCTCTGTTCATTGGGCATTTTTTCCCTTTCTTAAATATGTTCTCATAGGTGTGCCGCCAGCTTGGCTGCTGGGCTCAGCTGTGCTCTGTAGTGGATCTGCTGCAGCCAGCCAGAACCATCTGTGTCCAGCATGGGGACAGCCCCTGGTCTGTTCTCACAGAGGCCACTCCTGCAGCCCACCTTGCCATCTATACCCAATACAACAACTGGTTTCAATAAAAGCATATTTAATCAACTTCAGAATTATAGATTATTAGCATCCATAATCAAATGGTCATCTGCTTCCTATGGACAAGCATTGTTAGGCATTCTTAGTACTGATTATTTTTATGTTTATTTGATGATTTAGCTAACCTAATATTGAGATTAATTTATTGGTTCCAAGATTTAATCTCGATTTGTTGTTGCTTTATGTGTGTTGGAATATTAAACAAAAGTAAGGATATTATATTGTCTGTATTTTGGCATTTTTGTAGATCTACTGAAATACACTGTTCAAACTCAAGAATAAATAGATTACAGTTCCGAAGAAGACCCGTGAAGATGTACAGCAAATAAGATATGAAAAGATCCACTAGAAGCTGAAGCTATGAATAAAGTGTAATTATTTAACTCTTTAGTTAGGTAACCATTGGCACAATTTATCCAGGAAGAAATCTCCTTCATGTAAAGCTGTAAATTGAAATTCACATATGTGTCACAGTAAGTGATAGCAGGGATACCCAATCATTATTTCGCTGCAAATCTGTACATTAAATAGACGTCTCTGCTTCTTCCGTTACTCCTCTGAAATGAATCAACTAATCTCTAGTTCAGATGTTGTGAAACACAGTAGGCTAAATAAAGACATGACAATTCAAGTGGATGAACTTCACTTTGAGAAAGGAAATCTGGGCTTTCTGTTTTCAGGCCTTTTACATGCATAGAAATAAACTATCCCTGGCTCAAAAGGTGTATGCTTCCCCACCAGAGCACCACCATTGCTACAAACAATTCCAGTTCCTGAAGAAGTATGAATTATGTTCAAAAGTATAGACCAGGATAACATACACCAGATGTGATAGCATAAGCTCTTGGCAGGGCAAGCCAATGGATAAAACATTTCAAGTGCAAGCTGATTTTTTTTTTAAAATCAAGAAATTGGAATAAAAAAGTGTTTACATCACCTATGAGTTTATCCACAGTGATGAAGACCTCCTGTGCTAAAGCAAAACTATTCTGTTTACTACACATAATACAAACTGAAAGAGTTTAGGAGGTATTTAGGGTTCACAGACATGGGTCACAACTCTTTTAGCAGGCCTATCTGGAAAATTAGAACTTCAAATTATTATACTTAAAGGATAAAGCCAACAAATGAAATTATATCAGTCAGCATGGACAGATAGAAAGAATGGTATTAACATAAGACAAAACAGAACAGAGGTAGACAAGAAAGTGGCTGAAAAGGTTATGCCTAAAGTGTATAATGAAGTGGGTATAGCTAGTGGGAAAAAAGTTAAATTATTGTCTACTAATAAAATAAATTACTACTTAACAGAAGAATTACTACTTAACAAAATGAGTACCATGAGTGAGACAAAGGTATTTAGGTATTCACAAAAGATTCTCAAAAATATTCAGAAGGTAAAAGAGGCCGGATAACAAAGGAAAAACTGTCATGAAAGAATAAGGAGTAATAACATACTTGCGTTGAACAATGTTGCAGAACCCGGCAAAAAAGTTAGTGTTGGTTTTAGTGCTAAGATTATGCCGAAAACACGGGATTAGATTGAAATGGTCACAAATACCTCTACAGGACTTTTTATAAAAATATTTCCTTCTGCCAAAGTATAGCAAACTGTACTTTTGTACTAACAACATAGCATATATTCTTGGTACAGTGATGCACATATCAATTTTCATATGTATCAGATGTATTGTCAAAGAATCACCTGACATACAAGAGATTATTCTTAATGATGATTTTGGTGGTAAGGTGACAGGAATTTACACTAGATCAACTGATAACAACTTTATTCAACTTAAATTATATTACATACAAGTTTATAGTTGTCTAACACAGACTACTGATTTCCCAGGTCTGCCTTTAAAAATATTTGGTAACATTTAATAGATCTAGTCAATGAAATGAAATTATATGGGCTAAATTTTGATTTTGTAAGACAATTAAGAATTGTTTAGGTCAAAGGTGCAAGGCCTACCTTCCGAGTATTTGTTTCTGCATGAATAATAATCAGAAAACATAGTAAAACATGGTGAAAATAAAATGATAGCTTAGAAAAATGGCAAAAGATCAACAAAGAAATTAAAATGAAAATGAAAAAGATTCTTCATTTACACAGGTAAAAAGCACATCATAGATGGGATAAATTTAAAGCAATTTAAGTTACTTTAGAAGTTCCCCAAGATTCAAATGAAAATTTAGCCTTATTACATTTTACATCTATATAAATACTCAGTACAAGGTGTCTTCCTCCTTACTGTGTTTTGCCAATAATATCATGGTTAGTGATTATGTCCTTATAATGTGTGGGTAAAGTTGGTTTATAGCTTTTTTTTTCTTCTTATCTCAAATCTGGAGGCAAGCACAATAACATATTAAGCTGCTATAGTAGGAAATCAGGAAAGGAAACAGTATTGACAAAAGATGAAGCAGTGAAACTTGTTACAAAGAAGTAGAAGTCAGTGATAACAGTGGCTTTTGAGGGATCAAAACTTAACAAACACCTTGATATTATAAGATTTGTGTTTCATTGTTTATCAGGGAAAGTGGAATGTACAAAAATCATGTTTTCTAGGGGAATTCCAGAGTCATAAATTAAGGGGTATAGCAGAATTAGCTAAAAATAAATTAAGGCAAATGAAAGAAAAGAAGATTTGAGCATAGCCCCAAAAATATGGAACAGAAGGAAATGAAATAATAAGATTTAGACTGTTTGCTTACTTTTATTTTAATTCTTCACTGGTCTTACTAGCACTTGAAAAAATCCCATAGGAACATTACATTGGAAAATATCCAGAGGAAAACAAAAAGCAACAGATCTTTAAGCTCAACCTCAATTAAAGAGTGTGATTCCTGAATAAATATGAAGGACTTAGATAAGAGTGGCTGGAGACTAGTAAAAATTTATGAAAGAGGACATGAATAATAAATGAGTGATTAACGTAAGGAAATAAGAATGATATAGTCAGGATTATATCAGTACATAGCATAAGTATTCGATAAGAGGTTTTAATAGAATCTTTGCCAATAAATAAGAACAGAGGAAACTCTCTATGTCTCTCTCATTTTCTCTTTCCAGCAGTGGCTGTAAGTCAGCACTTAGACAAGAGTAAGAAAACTGCAAACATACTTCAGTCTAATGTCCTATTTTCAGCTCAGTGGCTTGCTGTTTAGAATCATAGAATCATAGAATTGTCTAGGTTGGAAGAGTCCTTGAAGATCATCAAGTCCAACCATCAACGTAACACTGCCAAAACCACCACTAAACTATGTCCCTAAGCACCACATCTACCCACCTTTTAAATGCCTCCAGGGATTGTGACCCTGCCACTTCCCTGGGCAGACTGTTCCAATGCTTAACAACCCTTTCTGTGAAGAAATTTTTCCTAATATCCATCCTAAACCTACCCTGGCATAACTTGAACCCATTTGCTCTCGTCCTATCACTTGTCACTAGGGAGAAGAGGTTGGCCCCCACCTCTCTACGACCTCCTTTCAGGTAGTTGTAGAGTGATAAGGTCTCCCCTCAGCCTCCTCCTCTCCAGGCTAAACAACCTCTGTTCCCTCAGCTGCTCCTCATAAGACTTCGCTGCCCTTCTCTGGACACACTCCAGCACCTCAATGTCCTTCTTGTAGTGAGGGGCCCAAAACTGAACACGCTACTCGAGGTGGGGCCTCACCAGTGCCAAGTACAAGTGGACAATCGCTTCCCTGGTCCTGCTCACCACACTGTTTTTGATACAGGCCAGGATGCCACCCAGACACACTGCTGGCTTATATTCAGCTGGCTGTCAACCAGCACCCCCAGGTCCTTCTCCACCGGGCAGCTTTCCAGCCATTCTTCTCCAAGCCTGTAGCTCTGCATAGGGTAGTTAGGACCCAAGTGCAGGACTTGACACTTGTCCTTGTTGAACTTCATACCATTGCCCTCAGCCCATCAATTCAACCTGCCCAGATAACTCTGTAGAGCCTTCCTACCCTCAAGCAGATCGACACTCCCACCTAACTTAGTGTTGTCTGTAAACTTACTGAGGGTGCACTCTATCCCCTCATGCAGGTCATTGATAAAGTTATTAAAGAGCCCTGGGAAACACCACTTGCGACTGGCTGCCAACTGGATCTAGCTCTATTCACCACCACTCTCTGGGCCCGGCCATCCAGCCAGTTTTTTACCCAGTGAAGACTATACTCATCCAAGCCATGAGCAGCCAGTTTCTCCAGGAGAATGCTGTAGTAAACCGTGTTGACTTTACTGAAGTCCAAGTAAACAACATCTGCAGCTTTTCCACTTGTTTAGTGGATGTTAGTTATTTAGTTTAGTTAGTTTCCCTCACCCACTTGTTTAGACAAGGTTTCTATATATTTAGTAACCTAAATTAATTTCTTTTCTACAGATATGACTCATTTCCTTCTGTAGGCATGCACCTTTTTACTTCCACTGTGCCTTTTGATGAAGAATTACATCCTTCGGAAGAACAATCTTATTTTCTTTGTTTTGATCTGGTTTCATTTATTGGTCTCTAGTCTCTGACCTGCAAGAAACACTGAATCCTCAAGCCCTAACCACACATGTCCATCACACTCATACCACTCTGTCATATCCTTCCTCTCTATTCCAGACTCACAAATTGAGTTCTTCTTTGCACTGGAACTGATCCATATTTTCGGTCATCCTTGTCTTCTTCCAGTTTTCAGTTCTACGTTATCCTTTTAAATACCAAGGAAACGATAACTGCAGACAGTGTTCAAGGTGTAGATAAACAGTCATAATAAAGTTTTTTCATTCTCTTTTCTTTTCTAATAATTGTGAAAATTTATTTTTCACTGCCACTGAGCACTAAGTTGACATTTTATGGAGCACTCTGCAGTAAAACAAGATCTGCTCCTAAATGATATAGCTGAGTTCAGAGTCTATCATTTTGTAGGTAACTTTTCCAGCTGCATTTTTTCATATTTATCTAAACAGAATTTTATCTGTCATTTAAATTCTGGGTTACTCAGTCTCATAACTCTTCATATCTTCAGCTGACCCTTCTCTTTATTACTCTAAATAATCTAGTATCTTCAGCAAACTTTAGTGCCTCTCTACTCTCTCTGATTTACATCATTTATGAATGTTTGAGCAACACAGATTGCAGCACATATCCCTGATGAGTTCCACTGCTGACATAACTCTGCTCCCCTGAAATAATTTACTCCTGTTCCGTTTCTTATTTTAACCAGTTACTTACTCATATGAGGACCTTCCTCTTGTACCCTGCCATCCTACATTTGTTTGCTGACAGTATTTGCCAACAGCCTTTTGGAAACCCAAATAAACTTACTACATCCAAGTTTACACTGGCCCAGTGTTGCAGAATCAGTCACTCCTGCTGTTTGGGAAGGTTTGAGCAGAAACATACACATTACTCCTTAAAATGTTAGCTTACTTATCACATGTGATATAGGATAAAGTTTTATATGTGATTGCTGCGTTGCAGAAGCAAAATGTGGTGAGTTATGTTACTCCTTTTTCCACTGAGGGTGTGGGAATCTGCTGTAGGTCACTGGCAATGTGCATGCAGCGCATTTAACCAGGAAAGGCACTGTTAGACCAATCCCCCTCTCTGCTTTTCCTTCCTTCTTCTTCTTATAGAAGCTCTGATATCATCCTAGTCTTGTACTGTCTGCTACAGACTGTATCAAACAAGCTTCCCTTATCAACATGATTATGGTTATGGTCCATCTTGGAATATTTGTAAGGCCGTGTTGATTCTTCCCAAGTATAATATATTCATTCATGAGTCCACTAATTCTAGCTCTTGCAGGATTCTTATTCCATAAAGGATTAGCAAGGACAATCTAGGATTCAGTCATGAGAAATGAAACGCAACACTGTGCTCAGCACTTTTGTCCTGAAACTAAACCAATAATGGTAAAGCAGTTTTGTGGTTAAAGTAATGCAAACTGGTGTTCTGTTTATCTTTGATAGTCAGCCAGAAGGGATTTTTAAGGAAAGAATATAAATAACATGGAAAGAATTTGTAGTTTGCATCTATTAAGAGCTAGTGATTATAGAATCATAGAATCATAGAATGGTTTGGGTTGGAAGGGACCTTAAAGATCATCTAGTTCCAACTAGTGGGGCCTCCCACTAGACCAGGTTGCTCAAAGCCACCTCCAGCCTGGCCTTGAACACTTACAGGGATCAGCCTCCACATTTTCTCTGGGCAGCCTGTTCCAGTGTTTCACCACCCTCACAGTAAAGAATTTCTCCATAATATCTAATCTAAACCTACCCTCTTTCAGTTTAAAACTGTCACCCCTTGTCCTATCTCTACACTCCCTGATAAAGAGTCCGTCTCCATCTTTCCTGTAGGCCCCCTTTAGGTACTGGAAAGCTGCTATAAGGTCTCCCCAGAGCCTTCTCTTCTCTAGGCTAAACAACCCCAAATCTCTCAGCCTGTCTTCATAGGAGAGATGCTCCAGCCCTCTGATCATCTTTGTGGCCCTCCTCTGGACCCACTCCAACTGGTCAATGTCCTTCTTGTGTTGGGGGCCCTGGAGCTGGATGCAGTATTCCAGGTGGGGTCTCATGAGAGCAGAGTAGAGAGGCAGAATCACCTCCCTCAACCTGCTGGCCACATTTCTTTTGATGCGGCATAGGATATGGTTGGCCTTCTGGGGTATGAGTGCATACTGCTGGCTCATGTTGACCTTCTCATCAACCAGCACCCCCAAACCCTTTTCCTCAGGGCTGCTCTCAATCTATTCTCAGCCCAGCCTGTATTTGTGCTTGGGATTACCCCGACCCACATGCAGAACCTTGGCCTTGTTGAACTCCATGATGGTCGTGCTCCAGTTCATTTATCCAGTTCTAAAGAACTCATTTATTTATAATTTCTGGCTTCTGCTTAACTTCTAAAAAAAAATTATTTCCTTTTGCTCATTTTAACCTACTACCTTATCAATTTGTTGTTTCCACCATGTCTTGTGTCCATTCTTCCCCATTCACTGCCTTTTGTCATTTAGGTTTTTATAGATCTCTATAGTATTTTAGTCAAAGGAGAACTAGTGGAAAACCCACTTGAACTTTTTGATCATCTTTGAGCTTGTTATTCTGCTGGATTTTTTTAAATTTAATTACATGTGTGTGACGAGAATCCTGACTGCAATTCTGAAAATATATGATACACATCCTGTATTTGTGACAACTGCTTTCTCACTGAGCCTTTGGCCAAATATATTTAAATGTTGATATTGGTTCATTGGCTTTAATAAGCCTGATCCTGATATACATCTCTTCCATCAGAAACTGCAGACTCAACATAGCAAATCCATGTCTCATCGTATTTAAAAGTTCCCCATACTTGACTGTATTTCATATGTGTTACTTGAATAAGGGTTTGGGATTTTTTATGAAAAAAAAAAAAATTATTTGGATCTGTGATGAATAACTGTCATTCAGCAGACTGTAAGGTAAAAATTAGTATGAATTTACAAGCAGTCTACATATTTCAGCACAGCTGCTATTCTACAGAGAAAAGCGTTTTCTAAATCTTTACAGACATGATTCTCCCTTGCTTGGATGATATTTGCTCTTTACAGACTTGACATGGATATGAGTAACATATTAGCAGGGTAGCCTGAGGGGTTTTGGCTAAAAACAGTTGGTTCCTGTTAACTTAGGACTTAGTTCTGGCACTGAGATTAAGCCCTGGCACATTAAGCATTTACACTCTGACACAACATCCTTTTAAACTCTGAAAAAAATTATACAGGTTCCCTGTGCTACACAATGATCTTCGTAGCCACCATGACTTTTTTTGCTGTGGATATTCATTTTATGAATGTCACACCCTGAGTTAGGCATGCATTTTTTTGAGAGAACAGGTAAGAGACCTCTAGAAATTCCCACACACACCAACACATTCTGCCACAGCTTTGTGAGTCCCATCTCCCCATCCTGTTACAAGACTGAGTGTATTCTGCACCTACTACATCATTCTCCTTTCCCAGCAACGTGACAGAACTTTCCTGACCAACTATAATGTTTGTGTAAAGGCTGTTCTCAGTATACTGCATATCTCTACCAAAATCTTGGGAATTCCACTCTATATTAAATGTTCTCTTTCTCAAAGACATCCTAACTAAAGACCGTATCCAGTCCCATAATTCCCAGAGACAAAGACAGAGTTGGAAAAATTCCCAGACTTCAATACAAAAGACCTTTTTTATGTCTGAGAATTTGACAAATATGCAAATCACCAAAGTAAAGAAAGAGGAAAAATACATAGGTAACAACCAGGAACATGGGGTCAACTTGATTGTTTTTTGCTTGCTTTTGACTCAGTACTACTGCAAGTAGTAGTAAAATAAGATGAAAACTAGAAAGGGTAATTTATCATGCTTTTGTTCTGGGAAAAACATTATGGCAATAATGATCTGTGAATATGGATTATAATGTTAGCAAAAGCATGCAAACTGCAGCCAATGAAACAGTTGTAATAAAGCCATCTCCCTAGTTGAGCTGTCCCCTGGGGCTTTATGAAGACTGAGTCAATGAGTAAACATTACAATCTTTTCTGAGTCAAATTGCATATACTCACAGGGGTTCATGGTATAGCTGACCATTCACCAGTCTAGTAAACCTTTAGCTATGCTCATATATAGACATGGTGTGTGTGTGAGAGAAATGAAAACTTTCAGTCTCGAGATACCCATTAAATCTGTCATAAATTGAAATTTTAAAGAAATTAAATTGAACTTCAGGATGAGCTTTGTGAATAAGGCTATTGTTATAATCTAGATCTTAAATAATTCACAGAATAGCGGCTTTGGGAAAGCTATTGAAATGTACAATATACATTTTTTTGTGAATCATTCAAGTTCATTGGAAAGACTTCTAAGGGACCCAGGGCTTTTTCAAGGTAAGGGGGTATTTTGCATATTGGCATTTCAAATGTTTTGAGAATAGTGCTCTAAAGGATTAATTGTATAGTGTGCACTAATCAAAACACTAAGCAAGACATAAACAGGAAAGAGGAAGAGAAGAATGTATTTGAAGAGTTTCCACAAAAAGTTTCTGTTGCTAGGGAAACCACTTCCTTCATCCATACTTCTTCCAAATGCATCTATCTCAAGGTCCCTCAGACAGTGCAGATCATAATCTGGTATCTTGTGAAATGGAAAAAAAAATCATGTATGTATATGTATGTGTATATGTTACAGAGTAATAAGTGGGGTTTTTTTAATAATCCACAGAAATTGTAGAAGATTCATATCTGTAACATCATTTTGAAGTTCAAAAAGAAACCTATACACAACAGCCATAGTATTTTCATTTTGTTTGCAAGTATTTTTACCTTACTCAAGTATTTTTCTTTGTTGTGTGCCTAACCTCTACTGTCACTGTTACATCTACACTTAACATTTTTAAATAATAAATGCGTGACATCCTACTTTTATTAATCACTTACTGAATCCTTCTGCTTGCTACATATTTTTTTCCAATGTAGAAGGAATCAATCTGGCTATGCATATAGCTGCCTGGGTTTGACCTCAGGGTTTGACCTCAGGGTTTGACCCAGAGACCAAATAGATCTACCAGTTGTGTCTACTGGCACACTGACAGCATCAAGCTTGAACAAGCGCTGCCTGCTGTCACTCTGCCTCATTTAATCTCCTGGTTCAGCAGAGTAGAGAAGTTCACAGAATTAGGCATCATTTCTGATCGAGAAATGGTTGTTTTTCAGTATCTGTCATCTTTTATGTAAGGCTGAAGTCTGTCCATGTGAGTTTTTCCTCCACTCCATTCTGACCCACCTTTGATGTAAGAAAAAAACAGTTTATGCCAGCACTGGAAGGGTAGATCAAAGAAACACCAACAGATTGATATGAGACGGAGAGCAAAAACTATCGGCATCATTCTCCTTGTCAGACTGGAGCCCACCACCTCCAAAAACCAAGCATAGCTCTGTCTTTCAAATGAAAGAACTGCAAGCATAAGTGTGCCAAGAAGGAGACAACTAGGCTCACTCCATGCTTAAAATATTGTCTTCTGTCTCCTAAGAAGAGAGAGGAAGAACAGCTTTCAGGGTTAAACTCTGGTTTCAGCTTGAAAATAACAGTTGGAATTTGAGAAGCATTTACTGTCAGGATTTATCACTATGGCAAGATGTGAAGTAGGACATAAACACAGGTTCTAATCTGGGTTTAATGTGTAATATAAACATGTGTGACTAGTATAATTTGTGACTCTAGGACATGTCAAAATTGAGGAGTTTGCTGTTATTCAATTTCTGTAGCATGTCTGATCGGAAATAGCATACATTGTCTTTTTTAGCATTATATTTATGCATATTTTTCAAACAAAATCTTAATAAGCTACTCCTGTCCTTATATTCAAGCATGAAGTGCTTTGGCAAACTAGAGTCAGAGAGAAACCTGATTTTTTGAAATGTTTTCTCAAAGGTGAAAGCCCGAAGGAAACAAGAATAAGTTGTGAATCAAAATTAAGTAAAAGAAACTTTAAATTTCTCCTCTCTCTCTATTTCTACTTTTTGGTTTTGATTGCCATTAATAACATGTTTATTGCACAGGAATAAAGGAAGACATAGCCACAGTTGAAGGACATCACAATTTGTATCAGAAAAAAAAATTGCTGTTTAGGCCAAGTGTTTTGGTTAGAAAACAAATTTGACTAAAATCTGAAGTTTTGGATAAGAAAACTGAATTGTTTCTTGGTGGGGAGTTGGTACATAAATGATAGTATGATGATTGGATAGTGACAGGTACTAAGGTGTTTGTAATGAAAAGGAGTTGTAAGAAAAAGGAAATTTTTTCCAACATCTATATACCTTCATAGTTGGTAACCCTTGATCAGGCTTATTTGCCATTACTCACTTCACAATGTCTATTTCCAGTTTTTAAAGTAAAGACATACAAGACATTTAGGCATACCCAGTGCCTGGGATTATGCAAGAAAGCGTAACTTGTGTTTTGCCTTCTTTGTGAAATGTCTTCTGATGCTTGGTAAGACTGAGTTAACTAGACGGACTCGTGGCAGGAGCTAAACTGGCAAGTGGTACCAGAGCTGCCATAACCATCAATAAGTCTCATGGTTATCTAAACTAGTCTGTCTCTTGAAGTTCTCTATCCAGCCCTAACTACCACAGTAACTAAGTTGTTGGTATGTAATTTTAAACCTGCCTGTGCTGGCCACAGACTGGAATGCAGACAGCCAGGCGGTGCATGGAAGGGACAAGCCTGTCTGTCTGCTTGGAGCAGCCCTCCTCCTCCTCCAAACTTTTTTCCAATCTCACCCTACAGAAATTACTTCTTGCAGTTGGAGTTAGCATGCTGGATGCAGGCCAGGCAAGGGATCTCGTTTTTAATCAAGCTCACTGTGCAGCCATCCCTGAATTTGAAATTTGTGTCGTATGGTGTTTCAGCAAACTGATAGATGCTGAGATGATAAACTAGCTATACTTTATCACTACTAACTGTGCAATCAACAACACAGTAACAACAGTTTCTAAATGATGCAGAACATAAGCTCAAGAAATGGCAAAGATACCTCTTAAAAATGTTGACCAATGACTGTTTTAAGGTGGGCTGTGATCAGGTATATGTCAACAGTGTACCACATTAAATGTTTCAAACATCAGCATTAGTAAAACATGGCTGTGTGTTTTCACCCATCTGAAATAGAGTTTTGATGCCACACTGTTTAGTAGTTAACACGTTTTGGTAGCTGGTAGGATTTGCTGCTGTTTCATCTTTTTTTTTATTATTATTATTATTAATTTCACGTGTCTGCTCTAAATTAATAACTTGATTTCTGAGTAGTAGAAAAGCCATTCTCCAGAAGCTGGCCAAAGAAAGTCTTCCAAGTAACACATGAAAAGAAGAGGAGGATGACTCTGCCTTACAGCTCTATGATACATATCTATAAAACTTAAGTAATGGAAGAAATTAATTCACCACTTGACAATTCCCAGTCATGTCCTTGGATGGAAGAGAGAACCCTCACAACCTTAAAAAGAAAAAGTAGGAGACCGTCTTCCCATCCAGAAAGGGTAATGATGCAGTACCCAACATGTCCACATAGTTCTGTGCTTCCCCTTTTAGGAACATCACCAACATTGCAGGGCCCACCTCAAGGAGGTCCAGAACCAAATGCAATGAGATTGACCTGAGAGAGGTCAACCTAGGATCATCACCAGCATGGCAGTAGCAGGTCTGCACAATGCCAAACTGCTGTGCTGCAGCTGCATAAGTCTGGCACAGGAGAGGAAAGTCAAGCAAGACCAAGATCAGGTTGGGTCCCCCAAAGCAGTTCTGCTGCACCATGCTGCACTGCTGAATCAGTACAATTCCCATCCGGTCTATGAATCCTTGTATCTATAAATCAGTGGTATCATTCCCCATCTGGAGAACAATGTGATCTCAAAACTCAGAGGAACTGATTTTAGCAGCCTCCAGAAACCTGTCAGAGATAAGTCAGTGTGGCATTTTTTACTGGGACAGCTGGCTTCATGGAGACTCGTGACACTGCTCATGGCAGCAGGTTAATGTCTCTTCCTGGAGTGTAAAATCATTTGGTTTTTACTGAAAACACTTTAAGGGTATGAGGCAACCTTTTGCATCATACTCTCCACATTACCAACCCTAAACTTTGAATGAATCTGTCTTTCCAAACTATGTGATTGGCTTAAAGTTCACAAGATTTGTAAAAAATAATGAAGTTTGGATTTCTGTTGTTCAATACATATTCTGAACCTTAAAATGTCAGCAAACATAACATCTAAAGAGACAGTAACTTAGAAAGAAACTACAGAATGACACCATTTCTTAGGAAAAAGTACTTCTGATATTGCTTCCCTGTAGGCTTTAATAAAAACACAACGTGTAACACGGAATATATGAAACTTGACATATATATCCTTATACTACCAGCTTTATTTAATTAGGTACAAACATTATCTGCATTTTAAAAGCTGTACTTCTTTTACCTTGCATATTTTTATAACAACATTTCATTTTGATTGCCACAGACTGTCTCTGAGTTCAGAGTAAGCTTTTTTTTTAATTATTAATATCTTTTCTGTCTACTTTTGGTGG
This sequence comes from Pluvialis apricaria, assembly GCA_017639485.1. Taxonomy (NCBI): domain Eukaryota; kingdom Metazoa; phylum Chordata; class Aves; order Charadriiformes; family Charadriidae; genus Pluvialis; species Pluvialis apricaria. Next base: position 106,182,614 of record CM030009.1, read on the forward strand.
ACCGACACTTTTTGTAATGATCTTTTGTGATGACTGAAAAGGATGATTGATGGTGTTTTTTCCCAAGATACTTTTAATTGAATGTTTGACAGTTTTCCATTCCTCTAAATACTTCACATTCTATTTCTGTGCTTAGTCTCGGTCTTCATTTCATCTGTCTTGTCAGTCAAGGTTGAGGGGAAGAAATAAGTATTTTATCATCTACTTTTTTAAAAGAGGGAAGGTGTAAAGAATGCTTTTATGTTTCTTTCTACATAGAGTCCATTGGGTAAAAAGCACAACAAAATTATTCATATAGTAAATATTAGCTTTAGCTATGAACCTGATTTTTATTCATATAAATAATAAATTTTAGAGTTATAATTGGTCAGACTTGCTCCTCATACATAATCCTCATGAACAGGTCTGTACAGTGTTAAGTAAAGTTAGGACAAGCATGCCTTGGCATTTTAATTCTACTAAAATTCTACTGCGCTAAGGTGTTGATTTGCCTTTTTCTCCCCCAGCAAATGCGTATGTATATTCATAGTATTACAAATTAACTATAGCAAGCAGCCAAACTGCAAGGACTACTTCAGCACAAAAGCATGGATAATTTACAACTCAACTTCTGAGAAATATCTTAAAATATTCTTTTAGAAGTTTTAAAAGTAACCAAAGTTTCTCATTGCTGAACAGAAACTTATATTGGTTGTACTTTCCCTTGAGTTCTAAAGATAAAGTGGAAGATGAAAAACCCTAGACTTTTCTTTTGAAAATATGTTCAAAATATTATTCGCAGAGCCTGAAATTTTATAAGGAAGATCCATTTCCACCATCTGTTGACTTTAAAATAAATGCAGTAAAATTGTCAACATAATTCCCACATTTGAAAATGCTTTGTTTGCTTTCAATAAAATGTGTAAATTTTCCTTGCTGGGTTTGAATTTTTATATTCATATTTGTAACTGCAAATAATTTTTAAAAAATGGAAGATAAAACAAAATTTTCAAGAATTATTAAGGCAAAACATATCCAGTCAAAGATATTCATGGATTAAAGAGTTCACAGGTTCATCAAGCAGAAGAAATTATTACTTCATACCTAGCTGAAGGAACGGAGTTTACTTTTTTTTTATAAACAATAGGCTGCAGGGTTCTTTCTGTTTCTCTGGTCTGTGGTCTGGAAGAACAGTGGTGTGCCCTCAGTGTTTATATAACTCTTTGTCTGCTTACAATGACCCCATTCGAAAGGGGAAATGTAAAAACCTGCTCCCTGTATCTCACAGTGAGGGTGAAAGCTTCTTTCAGATGCTACACAAATCTCCCCAGCTCCTTTCAAAATAGTTTCCAAGACCTCTGAAAAATTTCACCCTTGAAGTAGTAAGAATGCTTTGTCTTCCCACTATATTTGAAGTCCGTCAGAAAACAGGCCTTTGTTTTAGGGGACTATTTACAGTGTGTTTTGTGGTGCAGACTTTCCTTAAGTATCCCACCTTGATACTGGAAGCAGAAGTGGCACATGAAGAGGACCCCAAACAGCACTCACAGCTAATCAGCCCAACACAGTGTCATCCTGGCAACCCACTCCTGAACTTCTATCGCTGCCTTGTGGACAATTCTCACTTGCATCTGGATTGCAGAGCTCTGCCCCGTGTTGTATTGCACCCTGTAAACACACCTCGAGTCTTGATTTGGGGTCCGGCAAGTGGCTTCTCTTGCACACCTCCTTAGCATTTAGCAAGCGTTCTCTGTTCTTATTGATTGGAGGCAAATTACTGTGAAGATTCCAGTTGGAAAACTGAATACTAACAAACTTCAGTTGTGAATTTCTATTAGCTTTGAAGTTGTAAGATTATGCTTAATTTCTCCCTTTTATATCACACTATGAGCTATTAACATCCAAAGAGGGCTAGCATTTTTGCTTAAAAAAAATGCTGTGGCTTTATTGTAGATTTTCAACTCAAGACAGGCATTGTCCCCTGTGGTGGGCTAACATTAAAAGCAGTGACTGCTATAAAACTATTTGGAATTTCATAACCTTATAATGGCAGTTTTGGGCTTGGAGTATTTTTGCATTTAGTGGATGGGTACATATGAAAGAAATCTGAATACATATATTTTAACAAGGGAAGGGAAGGGAAGGGAAGGGAAGGGAAGGGAAGGGAAGGGAAGGGAAGGGAAGGGAAGGGAAGGGAAGGGAAGGGAAGGGAAGGGAAGGGAAGGGAAGGGAAGGGAAGGGAAGGGAAGGGAAGGGAAGGGAAGGGAAGGGAAGGGAAGGGAAGGGAAGGGAAGGGAAGGGAAGGGAAGGGAAGGGAAGGGAAGGGAAGGGAAGGGAAGGGAAGGGAAGGGAAGGGAAGGGAAGGGAAGGGAAGGGAAGGGAAGGGAAGGGAAGGGAAGGGAAGGGAAGGGAATAGATGACAGTCTTCTGTTATTGTTGTTGTTTTTACTATAGCAGTGAGCCAAACTGTAAACAACAGAAATCACTGATATAAGAACCACAGGGGAAATTCTTCTCTCAGTCAACTGATGTAAGCCCCATTGATTTTAAAGAGAGCTTCAGACATGTAACTAAGGACAAAATTGACCTCAGGACTTTAAGTCAAGGTCTCATTTCACATATGCATTTAAATTTGGTCATGAAATTTCTGAGCTTCTGCTGTGCTGTCAGTCAGGTATTTTTCAACAAAGAAGCTATTTTTTTTCTGGGAAGCACAGTGTAGTCCAGAAAAAAAAAAATCTCTAATCTCCAGGCAATTTCTGCTGATGATGGACGAACCATAAGAAGGCTCCTTTCACCAGTATTTAATTTTTGTTGTTCTTTGTCTTATGAAATCATTTGCCTTTCTCACATACCTTATTTCTTTCTGAGTTATTTACTTAGAAATTACACTCCAGGATTTACTCTTCCATCCGTGCACCTATATTCTCCTCAACCACAATGGGATTTAGTGCATGCAGTCTGCAAAATACTGATGCTTATTATTTCATGCAGACAAACACTTCTTTGAGTAACATTTGCCCTGCTCAAAACAAAAAAATCTGTATTTTGCTACTGTAACTGGTTTTATAATTATTCCTCCTACATATATAATTGCAATAGCATTGTACAGCAAACCAATTCTAGGCTAGGACCAGTGCCCCCTCGTGTTATCTTCCCCAGCTGGCTTTCCACTATAGCAGGATCCCACAGACTAATACTTGAAGATATATGGATACCTAACTTGACTAAGTATTATGCAATGGAACAATCACAACTGTGCTACATGATATGGGAACACCTGCTGAATTGGCTGATACAAACTGGAGAAAGCAGGAGGTAGTAAAGCTCGACCTCTAAGTCTTCCTTTTGTCTTCGTCTGTGGAGCACTCTGCAGACGGTCTACGGAGTAAGCAGCAAAAGTTACAAATCTATCAACTGACTGTCACCAGAGAGGAATTTTAAAAGTGGAAGCGGTCCTTTGTTCAAAACAACTGGGAAAAGTAGCAAAGTCTCAACTCAAGGATGGATTTGATATACTTTACAAAATCTACGTATTAAAAAATGCAAAGTATTTTGGAGTAGGAAGGCAGAAGAACTATTTCCAGATATTTATAAATTCTTTTCTGTCTGATTCATAATTTGCAGGACTTAATGGGCAAATGAGGACAAAGTCGTCTTCTTCTTGAAATAAAATTAATCAAGGATTCTTAAGTTTTAAATCCAAAAAGTGCATTATGATCATCTGTTCTGACCTTCTGAAAAATTATAGGCCATGAAGCTTCTGTCAGAAATGTTTGCACCACAATTTTGTTTGACCTGCTTTATGTAGCTGGACTTTTCTCCTATACCAGCAGATGTCTCCATTATAGACATCTATATCTGATCTAATCACTTCTTTTACCTTTAATGTCAGTGGAGAGAAATAGGTACTTTTTAGGATGTGGCTGACCTGACCTATTTTGAGTGTCAACATTAGGATGGAATAAATTGCATCTTTAAAATGCCAGATGTACGCATGTGCAATGTAGGCATATATCTTTCCTCAGAACTATGTTATCAAAAATTATTAGGTAAATTGTTCAAAAAGTAATTATCCGTATTAAAATTGGTCACTTGAATTGTTCAGCATCAACTTCAGATCATGGGGAATGGTTATACTTTCTTCTCCTAGTTTAGAGAGATGTCAGCTACCTGCTGTTCCTGCTAGTTCAGAAGCTTTTCTCCAGGACGTTCATTTTCAGAAGGGTACAAGGGTTTGGGGAGTTCTTGTTTATTTGTTTTTATGGCTTTTTTTTTCCCTACATAATCCTTTTTAAATCTGCTCTTGTGTTTCATTTCAGAAAATCACTAGAAATTGAAAAGATCTAAACACAGGGCAGTTTGTCGTCTTGTTCCCACTATTGTAAATATGGACTGAATCTAGTAAAATAATGGAATCATATTAGGTTTAAAATGAAGTCAGAGATCTGACACTGGTAAGTAAACAGATTTAAAGTTTGTGCTTATTGGTCTACCTTGAACATTTGGAGGAAATGCTCCAACTCACACAGTTTACACATCGCTATTAAGATCCAACCCTGAAAAAATTACCACATGAACACAAAATTTCTTATTATTATTCCTCTTAACATATCGTGAGTGATTAGTGACAGAAATCTCTGGTAGCTAAAGTTCTGTCAGAGCTTCCATCCACAGGGATTTATACTGCTGTTAAAAATTAGTGGTAACTCTTTCAGTTACCACTGCTATCATATCTCTATTAATTCATACATGCCGATTTACATCTAAGCCAGAAGAGAGGCGCTTTTATTTCATTTCCTTTCATGTAAATTGTTTTGGATACTTTTGATTTAAAGATATTTAAAGTCATACTACCAGGCATGTCAACCACTTTGACAGAAGTGGGCAGCTTTAATCTCTACCTCATTGGGGCTCATAGATAATTTCCCATAGGAGAATACAATGAATCACTTGATCTCAGCTAGCTTAGATGAAATTCTGAGGTGGAGAATACTGAATTTCACATCACTGAAATCCCTCCAGGTAGATTTACTAGGCACTCCCAGCATTTTCCTGACGTTTTTTACCGGTATAAAATTAATCTTGCCAGAAAGTAACCTACTGTTTCAAAAAGCAGCAATATGTTAATTTCTAATCGTATCTTTATTCCTTGCTTTTCAGAAATATGCGCAGCAGAGATATGAAAGAAGGTATACAAAAAGCACAGCACCACAAATTATAGAAACATATAAGCACATAAAAGCTGTCAAAGACAGGAAAAGCAGTGCAAGGATTTAAAGACACATCCCAGGATGGTAATTGATTTTAAGGAAAAAAAGAAATTGTAGTAAAAGATGCATTTATGGTATGTAGCATATTTTTAACTTCTTTTCTCAGGGATCCCTTTCCAGCCCCTATTAATGCTTTGTTTAACTTCTGCTGTAATTGGTCAGTAATACACATGAATTTCTCCCGATGAACTTAGGGGTTTCATTGTGTCAGATTTTTTTAACTTATATGTCACTTTTGGTAGCTTTATTTTATCATTGCCATTCACACAATAGCTCCATTAATTTGTTCTGTTACTAAGAATCTTGAAAAAAGTGCAAACATTGTGTTGCAAAAAGACTTTTCTTAATTTCATTATTATTATTTTCATACCACACTTAAGGTAAAAAAGCAGCCTGAAACAAAAGTATATGTATGATTAATGTTAAAGGTCTGAAACAGTCCAATCAGGGAAGGAAATTTGTAATCTAGTATTAAGGTGCTTAAGCCTACTGATCAACAAATACTGTGGAAGACATGTAGAAAAGTATGAGCTACAGGAGAATAGTTTGTTCTCTGCACCTATTTAGAGTGGATGTTGCCATTGATTTTATCAGTAGAAGTAATGCAAGCAACCGGTCAGGGAAAAATAGAGTTTTCTGAGGGAGAGGAAGACAAAAAAGAAGACAATGCTACCTTAACCCTTATTTTAGTCCTTGGTTAAAGAGAAGGAAACAAGTAGGAATAAGGACAATCTATACTGAATGGGAAAAAATTATGTGGGAAGATATCAGTATAAATCAGATCCTACTAAGTGCAGAAAACTAGTAAAAACAATGAAGTAATCAAGGGGAAAACTCCGGTTGGAAGAAAAAGGGCTACATGAAAGAAAACTGCAGTTATTTAGTTAAGTAAGTTAAGGACTGAAAAAACCTTGGGAATAGCATAAGCGCATTATTGAAGGAAGACAATGATAGTGTTAACAATACATACAATAGGCAACCTTATTCAAATATAAATTTCTTTTCCTCTTTTCTTTTATGGAACATAATATATATACACACATATAGATATATATCACAGGAGGAATATGAGGCTCTTTTCTGTTCATTAGCAAGTAACAATTGTCTCCTACAGGTAAATATTTAAAGACCATCAGACCCGCTCCATCGGTATTAAACAGTCTGTATTGCAAAGTGTTAATGGAGATCTCTGTCTTGAGCCTGCAATACGCTCTTGCAGCAAAGGCGGCAAATGGTATCCCAGGCTCCATTTGGCAAAGCATTGCCAGCAGGCTGAGGAAGGTGATACTTCCTCTCTGCTGAGCACAGGTGAGCCCACATGTGGCGTGCTGTGTCCAGTTCCGGGCTCCTTAGTACAAGAGAGACATGGACATGCTGGGGAGAGTCCAGCAAAGGGCCACAAAGATGATGAAGAAACTGGACAGGAGCGTCTCTCCGATGAAGAAAGCCTGAGAGAGCTGGGACTGTTTCGCCTAGGGAAGAGAAAGCTTGGGGGGAATCTTTTCAGGGTACGTAAATACGTGGTGGGAGATAATGGAGCCAGGCTCTTTTTAGTGGTGCCCAGTGAAAGGTCCAGAGGCAACGGGCACAAACTGAAACACAGCAGGTACCATCTGAACATCAGGAAACACTTTTTTACTGTGACTGAGCACTGGCACAGGTTGTTCAGGGAAGTTGTGGAGTATCGATCTTGGCTATATTGAAATGCTGTCTGGACATGGTCCTGGGCAAGCGGCTCTAGGTGGCCCTGCTTGAGCAAGGAGGTTGGACCTCCAGAGGTTCCTTCCACCTACAGCTCCTCTTTAAATCTGTGATTGCTGATACAGGCAGAGATATAGGCAAAGACTGCAAAAGTGCTGATATTGTGCTAGTAAGAAAAGAGGAATGAACAGTAATTACAGATAACTTAGTCTAGCATCAATTCCTAGCAAAATCAGACAAAAGATGACATAGAATTCAGCTGATAAAAGAGTGAACTGCTAGAATGTAATTAATTACAGACTGGTACAGATTTATAGAAACTAGGTTTTGTGAAATGAACCCAATTTCACTATTTTATTCAGTCACAGGTTTGGCTGATACAGACTAGTGTTTTGATATATAGTGTATCTAGCATTTTATCTAGTTTGGTACAATTTCCTGGGGGAAAAAGAACAATGTATATTAAATCACTGTGGTTTGTATTAAACAGATTAAAAAGAGGTTAGATTGTAATGTCAAAATAACGTGACATTGCAGAGAAATCTGTTTTGCTGTCCACAATGATAAGTTAAAACCTCATGGCAAGATGTTTATAAGTGAGGACAGATGCTTTAGATTGCTTTTTAACATAGGGGTTAATAATAGAGGGTTTAAGACAAAATACAGGCTAAATACATAGGAAGAAAGAACAGACATTATACATACATGATGTGTTCATCCCCTGAAGATAAGAAAGTTTGTTTGATAAAATTGCTAAATAGCACATTACTTAGCACCTCACTACATTTTCATGAAGAATAATCGGTGTTACACATTCCAGTAAGCAGCATTTTAAATGGACCTGACTACCAGGCAAATACCCAATAGTAGTTGACAAATGGAAATACCATGAATGGAATTATTTCTATGAGGTTCCAGAAGGACCAGAAATAAGCCTTAGGCTGTTCATCATTTTAATCAATTATCTGGAAGTAAATACGAAATTACTACTGACAAAATTCTCTAGATACCACAAGTAGAATTTCTGCAGTTAAACAGTGGTGAGGATAAGATAGAGGCACATCTTCAAAATGTGCATTTAGAAAGAAATAAAGACAAAAAGGATCACTGAATTTTTGGAAAAGTAGTTCTGGAGAGAATCTGTATTTGTACTATGTTTGTAGTTATAACCTGTCATGTAACTCTTAAGGACACCTCTGCTCGTTTCATGAAAAGAAGGTTGAGAATTGTCTCAATGTATAGCATCTTCCTGGAGAAAACAAATTGAGTTCCCGCTACTCTCAGATCTAGTGGAGAAAGTAGAGTAAGACGTTAAGCAAGGCATTATGACTGCAATAGGAAGATGCAGAATTTGAAATAAATAGGACACTGTTTTTTAAGAAAGAAATGCTCAGCAGTTGTAACTGTGTACTAATGAAAACAGAGACTCTATTAATAAAGACCCTTATCTGAAAACAGGTATTTTCCAATTGAAATATACATCAATGAAATCAGATGATGTTACTGGGGACTACCCCGAAGTAAGTGGATGCCATCTGGTAGACTATGTAGGTGATGAGGTAAGATGTTCTGTTTATTTCTTCTGGCCTTAATTGACATACATACAAATAAACTCAGGAGATCTAGTTTATCTTTTTTTTTTTCTGTCTGATAGCTCTTCCTGATTTCTTTATGTTCTACTTTCTGCAGAGCAAGTGAAAGCAGAAGCCCAGGGGAGTCAGCCAGAAGGAATTCTGATGAATTTTGGGAAGTTCTCTTGCATCCAATTTGGAAATGCCGTTCCCACTGGTCCACAAAGAAAAACCACCTGTTCTCCAGAGTGCCTTGCCAATGATGAAAATACTCAAAAGTTCTGGTTCCAAGTCTTATAAGATTACACAGATACCCTACTAGTAGTCCTTATTTGGAAGATTATACAACGCTATTGGTGAAAGTTGGCAAACTATGGGAAATGGCATCTTGATGCTTGAGTACCAGAAACAATCTTCTAAAGGTTCATTAAGCAATTAAGTGGTGATGCTAGAAAAGTCTAGCTTACGCAGACAAATTTTAAAAGAGGAAAGTTTTTCCTACAGCACATAGTACATGACTAGCATTCATTTGCCTTTGTTATCTTGCTAAATAATGTGAAATTAAGGTCCTTGGGGCTTTTTTTTTTCCTGTTTAAGTTTTCTTCAGTAATTGATTAGTTAAGCTTTCTAACTGATTTCATCTAATTGAAGAAAATAATTATGTATTAGCTTATGAAAAAAGCAGAACCACATGCATTAACCTCCCAAGTGCCCACATAATCTTTTTGTCCTTGTCTTCATTCTGTTCGTTTACCATTCTTATGTTATTATATTCAGTGAGTATAACAAAAGTGTGGAAATGAGATTATGTGGTCACTTAGGACCCTGCTGTCTTCAACGGCTTTTGCATCAGGTTCATATTTTTGCTAGGGACTAGCCCTTCAAAATTGACATGATACCTAAGAAAATGATCTAATAAATGCAAGGAAGACAGCTGAATGTGTAATTTAAGAACAGTGATGCTAGACTATGCTTCATATCTTAGAAAATAAAGGAAAAAAAATTTCTTATGTCAATCACAGAATCACAGACTGTTTGAGGTTGGAAAGGACCTCTGAAGGACATCTGGTCCAATCCCCAGCTTTTCAATATCTTGAAAGACAGATCACAGAATCACAGAATGGTCAGGGTTGGAAGGGACCTCTGGAGATCATCTAGTCCAACCCCCCTGCCACAGCAGGGTCACCTACAGCACGTTGCACAGGACGGCGTCCAGGCGGGTTTTGAATGTCTCCAGTGTGGGAGACTCCACAACCTCTCTGAGCAGCCTGTTCCAGTGCTCTGCCACCCTCAAAGCAAAGAAGTTCCTCCTCATGTTTAGATGGAACTTCCTATGCTCAAGTTTGTGCCCGTTACCTCTTGTCCTATCACTCCACAACCTGCCTGGACAACCTGTGCCAGTGCTCAGTCACAGTAAAAAAGTGTTTCCTGATGTTCAGATGGTACCTGCTGTGTTTCAGTTTGTGCCCGTTGCCTCTGGACCTTTCACTGGGCACCACTAAAAAGAGCCTGGCTCCATTATCTCCCACCACGTATTTACGTACCCTGAAAAGATTCCCCCCAAGCTTTCTCTTCCCTAGGCGAAACAGTCCCAGCTCTCTCAGGCTTTCTTCATCGGAGAGACGCTCCTGTCCAGTTTCTTCATCGTCTTTGTGGCCCTTTGCTGGACTCTCCCCAGCATGTCCATGTCTCTCTTGTACTAAGGAGCCCGGAACTGGACACAGCACGCCACATGTGGGCTCACCTGTGCTCAGCAGAGAGGAAGTATCACCTTCCTCAGCCTGCTGGCAATGCTTTGCCAAATGGAGCCTGGGATACCATTTGCCTTCTTTTCTGCAAGAATGCACTGCTAGCCCATGTTTAACTTGGTGTCCAATGGGACCCCTACGTACTTTTCTGCAAAGCTGTATTCCAGCCAGTTGGCCCTCAGGATATATTGGGTACATGGGGTTGTTCCTCCCCAGGTGCAGGAGTTAGCATTTCCCTTTTTTGAACTACATGAAGTTCCTGTCATTTCTCAAGCCTGTCAGGGTCACTCTGGATGGCCATGACTCCCAGTTTTGTATCATAGGCAAACTTACTGAGCGTACACGCTATCTCATCATCCAGATCATTAATGTTCATCAGGATAGGACTCAGTATTGACTGTTGAGATACACTACTGGCCTCCAACTAGACTTCATTGCACTCATCTCTGCCTTCTGGGCACAGCCATTCAGCTGGTTTTCAATTCACTTCACTGTCTGCTCATCTAGCCCACACAGCCACAGCATCTCTATGAGAATCTTATGAAAGACAGTGTCAAAAGCCTTAATTTATAAAAATAATTATAGGACCTCCTCTATTGATTATATTTAAGTAACCACCTAATCCTAGATGAAACAATTATCTATTGCAGTCCAGAATACTTATGTACAATAACTTTAATCTACAAAGTACAACCTTCCCTCTCCTTCCATACTGAGATTCCAGAAAAAAGTAATTAATTTTGTATTTACTACATGCATGGCTAATTTCATGGCTCGTGATGGCTTCACTTTTCTTCTCTCTTGACTCATATCCATAGACTACAGCTGAAGATGCTGAAAGCACATGTCTGTTCTTACTAAACCTAGGTATTCAAAAATGATGTGTTGGACTTCATAAAATCTAAAAATTACTTAAAAAATAAATTCTGAGTCCTGTTCTACAACTGGGCTCTCGGGATGCTTTTCCTTCCTATTTTGCTAGGTATCATTTACAGCTATCTACACACAATAGCCTGGAGAAGACTGAGAGGGAATCTCATCAATGCTTATAAATATCTAAAAGGTGGGTGTCAAGAGGACAGGGCCAGACTCTTCAGTGGTGCCCAGCGACAGGACAAGGGGCAATGGGAACAAACTGGAACACGAGAAATTTCATCTCACCAGGAGGAAAAACTTGTTTACTTTGAGGGTGACAGAGCACTGGAACATGCTGCCCAGAGAGGTTGTAGAGTCTCCTCCTCTGGAAATATTCAAAAGCTGCTTGGACGTGCTCCAGGTGAACCTGCTTTGGCAGGGTGGGTTTGACTAGATGATCTCCTAAAGTCCCTTCCAACCCCTACCATTCTGTGATTCTGTAATACACACAATGTTAATTACATGGTTTGGGAAAGTTTAAGGCTTGGATGAAGACCAGCAAGTTGAGTCCCTACCTTCCCTTACGTACTATGAGCTGGCTGGGAAAAGCACTTCAAAAGGCAGGGAATATAACAGAAACAGATCTGTTTGTCCATAGTTTATTTTAAGGAGTTTGAAATCTACAGGTCTTCCAAATTACTTCAGCTGTTTCTAGATCATGATGTAAGTGTTACAGACAGATGACTGTTTGTATTTATAGACTGCTTGAAGCCTAGGCTCGTTTCTTTCAGATGGCAGCCCTGCATTTTCATCCACGCTTTAGTCATTTCAAGACTAAAGTTCTATTGGTACAGTAAAAAAGTGCTATGTCTTTTGGTACTAGATATAGTGCATCATTTGCTAAGCACTTTTTTTCTTTATGAAAGCATATTATGTTTGCGCACTATGATCTGTATTAGCTGTTGTTGGAGCTGTCAGATTGATATTACGATTTGAGTTTAGATCTGTAACAGCTGGACACCCACATATATAAGAGACTTACCTATCTTTTACTGTCTGCTGCATCTCTATAATTCTGCGACAAAGCTGACCTGAACTTCAGTGTAAATAAGAAAAAGTAGCTGGTATGCTTTTATTACCGTTTCGCTATCTCTGGTACTGTTTCCTGTCTTGGTTCATAACATCTGGAATCTGTTTTTTTTTTTCAGGGCATACCATAAAATCAATCATATTTTTCTATGCTCACAAAAACACAGCAGTTAGTTAAGGCTCAACAGCAATACTCTACAGACATTGTGGGAAGAATAATTATTTTTGCTACATTCCTTTGTTGTTAGGATCCTTGACGTGACTGAGTCTAGCTGAAATGTATTAATTTGCTTTTAATACGATTCTACCCAGAATGCTAGATGCATGTTTTTCATTGTCAGGCTGAAAAATTCAGATAAACAAATAAATGGATAAAGAAATCAGCATGGAGACATTTTCCATGGACTGTGAAAAATAGTAAACTAGCAATTTTATGTTTATAGAACAATCTGATCCTTTATTTCTGGCTTCATAATGAGTAATTGCTTAATTCAATACTTTTTGCTGCTCCAATAATTTCTCTGATTTTATTGTAAATTTCACATTAACATACCATATCTATAATAACTTTACAGTTGTGTTTAAGGTCTTTTCTTCTAAATATACCATATCTGATATATTGTTTACAATGAGTAGAAATGGATTGCCATGTGCATTCCTTTTTTTGGTACAGCATTTTGCAGAAACAAAATATGCATTTTTTTACTACGGAGCTTAGTTTGACTGTTTAAATCATCATCAGTAAAATTAGTGCGTTTTATTAATCTACTATCTTGATTAACTTTTCTTTCAAGAGTGAATAAAACCCCACTTAAAGCAATTCATTTAAACTATCTATCAAAATATGTTTCTGTAATTAAAGTGAAGGCAAAAAAAATGCCCTCATGGGTACCTTCACTTCACTTTAACTTGGATCAATTGAACACTGTTTTGGGGAATAAGCTGCAGCTCAAGTACAGAATAGATATGTTCTCAGTATTATTAAATATTTCCATTATGGTGGTATCTTGGATCTTTAGGCAGAATCACACTGCAGTTGACTTAAATATTGTAAAAATTCTTAATAAAAAAAGGGTTTAGAAAGCTTTCATATTTCAGAAAAGAAACAAATGTATGACACTGGCAATCTTCTAATACAACGCTTTTTATTTTTTGGCTTAGATGTTGCACTCTGTAATCATATAGAACTCTGCCATCCCTTTCAAGTAGAAACTTTGCTGAGTTAAAACCATCATCATTTTAATCCTTCAGGGTGAATCCACTTGTTGCTATTCACTTCTAGAGAATACTCAGTCTCAAACAGAATTTTCTTGTAGAAATTCATTAGACTCTAAAGTACGTTATGATTTTACTGTATTAGAAGAATATCAGGAAAAGTGTGAGTACCTTGAATGGTTTGTCTGCAGGGCATGAGAGGTCCACTAAGTAAGGGAAGTTTCATTCTTTTCCTATGTCTCACATCACACAGACACATGTCACAATTACATTAGGAGACTGTCCCCTTTCAGAATATTTGCAATAGGAAGAGATGCTAAAGGAACTACAAGCTTTGATGAATACTAGTCAAGAAGCTTTGACATTCTTCAAATAATGACTTGGGCAGAAATATTTTTCTTCAGGGTTCAGGTCACAGCAAAACATCATGATTACGTGTCACCAAACAATTGCAAGGAGAGGCTATAATTGTTGAAGGTAGGAGGTAAAGTCTGGCTAAGATTTTATTTGAAATGCCTCAAGGCAATTGCTGATATTTTTCAGAAAGCAGTGCAAGGTAAAGATGACCCACAAATTATAAATTAAAGAGATGTTTTTAAGAAGTGCCTAGTGACTTTCTGGCCCTAATGGAGCCAATGGAATTTGATTTTATATTTTTTGTGGACTTTATCTTTGCTCAGGGTTTCCTTTCCTTTTTTTTAAAAAAAAAGTTGAAAACGGCATCTTCAGGTAATTTCAGCCAACCCCATGTTGGCCTCTTTTAGAGAATTTTACAAAAAGATTCAACAATCAAGCCCATAATGAGATGCTAAACTTTATCCTTACCAGTGGAGATACACCCTTTATAATACATACCACCCAATAATCATGATGATGAAGCATTAGCTTTGTTTGTCTGCTGCTTGAGGGCTGACTACATAAATTCAGTGATGCCAGAAAAGAAAGACACACACATGTATCCCTCCCTCCATTGTTTGTGCACTCTGCATTCTTCAGTCATAAACAAAAGATCAATATGTATTTCACATTTTATTTTCTGCCTGCTATTCACATTTTCTCCAAGGCCCTGTATTGTATATTCCTCTATTGTTTTATTGGATTTATAACATTGGTTTTATTTGTTTTCTGTTACAGCACAGGTAATAAAAATGCAGAGCATGATACTGGGCATATATAAAGAGCACAAACACCAAGTGGGAATGTAAAGAGTGCCTTTTTTTAACTCACAAGAGGAAAAGGATGATGGAAAATATGACCTATAAACACTCACGAGACAGTGAATAAATGGGAATTGCCATTAGGGTTCAATGTTAGATATTGGCAGTTTTCTCAGGCTCCACTTCTTCATTAAATAAATAAATGAAATTCATCAGATACTTTCAGTTTCTGGTATTTGCTTCTGTTATCAAATGGAAACCCGGGCCCCAATAGGTCTCCTATTATGTCTGGGGACAGAGAGTGGTCTCCACTAAAGTTATAAAAATCCTGTATGCAAACTAAGAATTGCCTTTGTCATAAGACATACTAAACACAAGGAGATATCTGGAATCACATCCATCTCTGGAGTTTAGGCACCTAACTCTGATCTCATGGGATCCAGAGGCTGGGTACATCAATCTTGAAGAACTGAAGTGAAGCTGACTTAAGGAAAAAAAGAGTTTGTGGTACTATTCCTTTTATAAGTCCCTGGCAGCTATATCATTCAAATAGAAGGCTGGAAATTTGATGCTAATTTTGTGGTCCTCAAAGTAAAGAGTCTCAACAAGGTAACACAAGATAACACAGGAATGAGCTAATGTCAACAAGGATGAATCACCTTATGACGAGGGGCGTGGGAGAGGTGGAAGTGGGGTTGCCCAAAGGTAAACTAAGGTAACCTAAGACTAATTAGCATGGTAAAAATCACACCGCTGGGAGGAGACCTTACATGCTAAGGTCAGACCACCTTTGTATACTGGACTAGCCACTAATAGGAGCATGCGCAGAAGGGCATTAGTTATATAATCGAAAGGTGACCAATGAACAAGTTTTGTGTAACTTTTTCTTTGTTGTAAACTGTATAAAAACCTACAACTCCTCTGAAGAGGTGTTTTACCTTTGCAAACTATTGCCAGGTACCCCTTTCTGTACAGAACTGCATTAAAGGTTAGAAGGTGGATCTCGACTCTGTGTGCACATCGGCTCCTGTGCACCAGGCTCCCACCTAAACCCCAATTAAGGGACAACAATTTCATTTGCACCTTGTGCAGTTTCAAACTCCATGTCTTCCTGGTTCAAACCCTTGTAAGAAGCTCAAAGCTGAAAAAGTTGACCTTTTTCATTGAAATGCTTTTTGGCTGTGAATGCTGTAATGAGTAGGCTACTGTGTAAGAGATAAACAGCACCTATGGTGATCATTTTTCTTTAAAAAGTGAGCACATTGCATTTCATGAAGGATGTAGTGACATCATTGTGCTAAATAAGCTCTGAAAATGTCTGTCACAATGAGTTTCTTAGGTCTTTGAGAAACATCGTCCTCTAATTCCCAGACTCACTCTGTATTTAACGCTACGATTGACTTTTGTAAAACTCATGAACAGTCCCAGAAGCAGAAAACAGGTCTCCTCCATTCTGGCATGCCTGCACAGCCCATTTCTTCTCTTTTCTATTTTATACCTTGACACCTACGAAACAGAAAATAGATTTAAATCCTGTCAACTGTAAGAGGAAATCAAACATGGATCATCCACTTCTTGGTCAAATGCCCCAAATATGAGGCTATTACTGGAAATGGCAGGTGAAACAGACATCACTGTTTCCCTTCTGGCAGAGCAAACTTCTTTTCCATAGTAGCCCATGTTTTTTAGGTGTTATGGCTGAAGAACATGCTGTTAAACTCCAATTGTTGTATTTGGAAACAGGAGACACAGAATTGCTAGGGATGTAGCAGTTTGGGCCTCTCTCTTCTAGATTGCAGCTAATTTCTTTTTCAGGCTGCAGATGTTTAAATCCACATATCTACCAGCTGTCATCCAGAGGCTAAGGAGAGCTTAGACAGGGCATGCCCGAGTGTTTAAATCAATTGTGGATGCTTCTGTCATTTAGTAGACCAAAATCTGAGTAATGATTGCATTTGTGTACCACTAAAACTTGCTGGCATATTTTCTTAAATGTGGACTTAAAACTTCCACCTAAATACTGTTTCAGGTCCTTGTTTCAATGTAGTGTATCAGGGTCTGATCCCACCGTCATTGGTATCCATTTAATTACTCCTCCTGATGTCAATAAGCCATGAATTAGACCCTTAATATTGTTTGTAAATCATCATCCAGTATTTTGGTAAAATAATGAGAATTATTATTTCAGTTATGATATGATTTGACAAAAAATGGTAAAAATTGATAAAAAGTCATTACATTTTTATTTTCATCACGAGTACGTGTCTTGAGCTATTAGCCTCAGTGTCCTAAAGATCAGTAAAGCCTACTGCATGCAATTTCTTGGGACAGATAGGAACAAACTGCAAATATCTCATATGAATGCTCTCTACAGTGCTTTCTACCAAGAACGGTGTTAGAAGTTTTTGCTTGTTTGTTTTAAAATTCTACCACAGAACAAGCCCACTGTACTCAAGAATTACTCTATGTTATTTTGAGGCATGAAGCAAAGCAATACAAATTTTAGGTCATTGTCTTGTAGAACACTCTTGAGGCCACTTAAGCTGATGATTTGCAAGCAGCAGGAACTCAGTGCCTCTCTAGAAATAGCTGTGCATTGCCCAAGAGGTCCCTTGAAAATAACTTAACAGGTTTGCCTCCTGGCTTAGAAAACATTGCAGGCTTTGGTCCTTCTCACTGGAATGCTCAGATATTTGACTGGTGTACACTATGTTTGTTATTTTTATGACAGTTCTTGATAAAATTTCAAACACTAGAATCACCTGTGCAGAAACCTTTGGTTTGAGAAGAGGGATGCTGAACTGTCCCCTCTAGATAACAATCTTCCAGATGTGGCATCAGAATGAGCTTGTATTCATATGGAAAGCTGCAGAGACAAAGCTGAATGCACTATCAGGCAAAAAAAAAAAAAAGAAAAGAAAAAAATATAGAAAATCTTTGGGAGATGGAAACAAACATGCACTGGAGAGTTCTGAAACATAAATAATCCTTCATGGCTGGCAGGTCTGTATCTGGCAACGAGATGCTTTGCTGAAGATCCTAGCTCATGAAGGGTTTAAAATAACCATATTTGACTGTTACTGCTTAAAATACAGGATGAGGAAGAAGGTAGTGAGGGAAATGCAAAGACTAAAGCTATACCTCAGGATAGCCGAGAAATGAACTGTTTTATTTTATTATCCTGCTTCTGCTCTACTTCTTTCAGGTTTTATTCTCTTCTTGCCTTTGTCATTTAAAAAAAATGTAATTTAGTACCCTTTCTCAGGGTACTTTATTTTACAAGTCCCACCATCTTCAGCACACCTTCTCACCAAACTAAAACTGTCTGACATATCACTTGGTATAGCTTTGCCTGTCAGAACTAGCTAAAAATTATCTGTGGGCCCCTTAGTATTTATCCTGCATCTGTATGAAATCTTTATTCTCTAGCAATAATGGGGAATTAGTCTTGCATTATTAAGCAAATACAAGTTTTTAGATTGTTGTGAATAGAAGATCAATATTTCTGTGATTCCATTCTAGTATTAGGCCTTTCTAAAATACCAATCACTTGTATATACTGTTATGGGATAAACAGCGTTTCTGACAGATACAAGCTATTAATTCTGGCAGATACAAGGCATTTCTAAACTCATAGGATCACAGAACCTCAGGAGACCTCCAGTGCAACCTCCTGCTTAAAGCAGGGTCAGTTATGGGGTCAGATCAAGCTGCTCATATCTTGAAACTCTCTAGCTATGGAGACTATACAATCTCTCTTTCTGGGCTGTCTCTGTCTGCTCCACTATTTGGTTTTCCTTATGGTGAAAAAGGCTTTCATTATATCAAGCACTGCTAACTGATGTTGAGTTTGTTGTCCATCACAACCTTGAGGTCTTGTTCAGCATTCCGCCAGCTATGCCTCAGCTGGTATCAATTCAAGAGCCTCTTCCTTCCCAGACAAAGGATTTTGCACTTGTTATTACTGAATTTCAAGAGGTTCCTGCTAGTCCATTCCTCCAGCCTGGCTAGGTCCCTTTGGATGGTAGCCTTGCCGTTGAGCAGATCCTGTTCCCCACAATTTGGCATCATCAGCATACTTGACAAGAGAGAACTCTGTTGCTTCTTTGAAGCTGTTGAGGAAGGTATAAAACAGGACAGGTCCCAGGACAAATCCCTCTAGCAATTCACTTGTAACTAGCCTCCAAACAGAGTATGACTGATTAATCATGGCCCTCTGAGGGTCATTCTGATCATTCATTTAGTAGTCCACCCTTCTAGACTGTAACATGCTAACCTGGGTACAAGAACATCTTTGATAATGGCGGAAGCCTTACCTGACTTGAAGTAAATGACATCCACTGCTTTCCCCAAGCCCGTCTCTCTGGTCACTCCCACAAAGCCAGTCTTATAACAGAAGGCAATCTGGTTTGTCAGTCATGATTTCCCCTTGGTAAATTCATTTTGGCTGCTCCCAATCACCTCCTTCATTTGTCCAGAACTGTGTGCCAAGAGGCCTTGCACTACAATTTGCCCAGGGCCTGAAGTGAGACTGACTTCCGCACCTTTTGTATGCGCTTTTTCAAAGGTTTTTGCAACGTTTGCTTTTTTCTGGTCTTTGGGAGCCTCTCCTGATCTCCATGAACTCTTTAAAGGAAATGAAGTGGTGGATATAAGAAGGATGTAGAAAAACTACAAGTACTTAAACACAAAAATTTCTTGCAAAAATATTTTTATAAGATTTCCATCTCATCCATGTTGGAATAACTGATGATGAGGAGACTGTGGCTCTATACATCAACCCGAAACTCTACTTAAAATCCTTGTGGTATCTGATATGAACTTACAGCTGCATTTTTGCCATTAGAAGATACTGTGGAAAGGATAGGATCTTTCTCCTTACAGTATGTGACGGTCTGGTCTGTTTATTCTTACTATATGTTGCCTTCCTGTAAGTGGGTCAACTGTTCCTCTCTGTAAGAAGCAGGAGGTTATTCCTGCCTTGGAGAGTTTGCTCAGAGAGAGGGACTTTCAGAGACACTAGGGCAGAGCAAGAAAGAGAGAGCCGCAGCAGAGAACTGGTCAGGCTCAGAGACGGCTGAGAGCAGCAGGCAGCAGCTATACTAGCCAAGAGCCAAATGGGTCAGAAAGAAAACTTTCTGGGCACAAGAGAAGATTGTAAGTGGACTGAATGATATCTGATTGTATGCTGAATTTAAAGTAGTGATCTAGGTTCTGTCTAGAGCCAACAGAGAAAGAAAAATCTCTGGTGGACAATTTGTCTCATTTATTTTAAGCACCTACTGGGAGATGTGCTGAATTACCTACTAGATGCCCTTGTCCACCACTTTTCCACGGAAATGGCCTAGCCACTGGCCAAGACCATGTGCCTCACATTTAGACAGTACAGGCAGGTGAAATACATCTCAGAGAATTTACTCATTTTACTGCAGTGTGTAGCTGTAAAACTTTCGCTGTTGCTATGAAGTAACAAGAATGTGTGAAAGTCACCAACATAGTTTTTAATTTTCAGATCAATAAGAACTTAGCTGGAAAGCAGTGGAATATAAACAATTAGATTCGAATGGTTTGCTGTGATTTATACGCTTAATGAAAGGCTTATAAGTATTCGTTAATGAGTAAGATGAGTGGTTATTTTTTCCCCAAAAGTCAGTCATATTTGAGTCAATTCAAAAGATAAACCCAAAGTTGTAGTCTGTATGCCAACCCACTTTTTCTTGCAGTTTTTGAAAGCATGAAGAAAGTAGCCACCATTCTTTGGAAATAAAAGCCTGGTTTTGTTCCTTTCATTAAACAAGTCACGAAATGTAGTGCATGAGCCTTTTATTTTCAACTAAAGTAAAGCACAAAATTAGTCATGAAATATTCTTGACCTCTATGGCTTTGTTAAATCATAGAATCATAGAATCATAGAATCATAGAATGGTTTAGGTTGGAAGGGACCTTGAAGATCATCAAGTTCCATAGGCAGGGACACCTCTCACTAGACCAGGTTGCCCAAGGCCATGTCCAGCCTGGCTTTGAACACCTCCAGGGACGGGGCTTCAACAACCTCTCTGGGCAACCTGTTCCAGTGCCTCACCACCCTTAAAGTGAAAAACTTCTTCCTAATGTTTAATCTAAACCTGCCCTCTTCCATCTTAAAGCCATTCCCCCTCGTCCTATCACTACATGCCCTCGTAAAAAGTCCTTCCCCAGCTCTCCTGTAGGCCCCCTTTAGGTACTGGAAGGCCGCAATAAGATCTCCCCGGAGCCTTCTCTTCTCCAGGCTGAACAGCCCCAACTCTCTCAGCCTCTCCTCATAGGAGAGGGGCTCCATCCCTCTGATCATCCTCGTGGCTCTCCTCTGGACGCGCTCCAGCAGGTCCATGTCCTTCTTATGTTGGGGACTCCAGAGCTGGATGCAGTACTCCAGGGGGGGTCTCACGAGAGGGGAGTAGAGGGGCAGAATCACCTCCCTTGACCTGCTGGCCACACTTCTTTTGATGCAGCCCAGGATACGGTTGGCCTTCTGGGCAATAAATAAATATTTTATATATATTTTATATATAATATATATATAATATATATTATATATATATATTATATATATATAATATATATAATATATATATTATATATATATAATATATATAAATTATTTGAATTGTCAAGAGACTTTATGTTACATTTTTTTTATTTAGACAACATGTCATATGAAGGGTTTATTATCAAAGTCAGTGACTTCCCTTAACATATTTACCAGTAAACCCCTATGTTTACCGAGCTTCTTCACTGACTGCTTAACAGAAGTCACAAAGATATGCGTACTTATTTTTTGATATCTTTACTAAGAAGGACCAGAGAAACAGAAGCTTTCCACTGAAGTAGAGGATAATTCTCCTTTCATCTGAATGGCAATTTGTTGGTTGTTTTAAATGTTTTCTTTTTTTACTGTTGTCAGAAAACAGCCTAGTGACATCAGTATTATCCCATGAGGGGATACACAGTGTGAAGAAAGTATGTGTTTTCTTGCGGAATTAGAGGTTTTGCCACTTAATGCCACATGGGGACAGTGCTTGTCACCCTTTAGCCATTGCTTCTTTCTTCCATAAGTGCCATCTCCATGAACTTTGGCTCATTCCCTGCGCTGTTACAACTGCTGATAGGAACACAGGGATAAAGGTCATAAACCTGAAAAAGCTTCAGAAATTTTGGTAATATCTCATATTTGGACAATTATAAATAAAACAATGCCTTGGGTTTATTGCTGTCAACACCATAACAAACATAGCAATAAAATATATATCTGCAAATGGTTCTAAATATCCAGCTCTACAAAAATGGTAACCCGAATCTACCAAGAGGCATTATGAATATGCGCAACAGAGCCAAAGAAGGACCAAGAAAGAACATACAGGCTTGGCTTACCAAGCATCTTAAATGACTGCATATTAAAACAAGGTTTTTAAAAGAAGTACGGAGAGGAACCTGACATCTTTCTCTGTAATCAGAGCAAGAATCTAACTTTTAGAAGTTTGGTTACGGGAAGGGGCAAGACTATTTACATGAATAGGACTTTACTGAAAAACCATTCAACACAATAAACTCAGACAAAAAAAGGGAACAGGAAAAGCAATGTTTCCTTGCATATTATAGACTATTCTGGGGACCAGAATACAGAAATAGGTATAACACTGAAATGTCCTTCAGTGGTGCTTAAAGATGGATCAGTGTAGTTTCCATCTGGCAAGGTAGTCTGCTATAGATTTATGTTAAACCCAGAAAAACAAAGTGACTTTTTTTTTAAGGAACTGGCAGAGTTGTCGTAGTATCTCTGCTAACCTGATGCCCAGCTGGAAAAAGAAGAGATATGCCCAACAAGTTGTGGAATGTACTTGTGGACACTGTTGGTGGAGATAACCATCAGAGAGGAAGACCTTCCAGGATTCCTTTCCCTTTCAAACTGAAGAATGTTGAAATGGAAGGAACCATAAGGCACTGAGATTTTTTAGGGTAGAACTGCGAAGTAAAAACAACGGATTTCAGGAAGGAAGACTTCAAGAAACTCAGAGAATTGGTGGACTGCATATCCTGAGAGGTTAGTGTGAGCAGAAAAGACATTTAGAAAATCTGGCAGTTCTTTAAAGAGAGACTTAAAAGGCTCAAGCACAAACTATCCCTCTGCAGAGGAAAGGCAGAAAATATCGTTAGGGACCTACTTGTCTAAATGAAGAACACTTCATGGATTTAAAAAAGAAATGAGCAAAAAGGAAGTGGAAACTAGGCCAGGCTAATAAGGATGAACATAAAAGTATAACATGAGCATGTAGGGACAAAATGAGAACCACAGAGGCAAAAAAAACCCGAACTGCAATTAGCAAAGGACAAGGAGAATTTCAAGTACGCTGGTGACGAGAAAAACCAAAGGAAAGGGTCAGTCTGCTGTTCAGCAGAGTGGTACAGCTAATCACAACTAATGACAAGAAGGCTAATACCTTTACAGCTTTTCTGCACCAATTTTCAAAACATAGCTCTACTGCAATTGGAAGCTATAACAACCACTACTGGCAGGTATAAGAAAATAAGGAGGTGAGTGACAAGTTATATGGATTTGTCATGAATGGATTGTGTCAACCAAAACATAATTTCTCTCTAGCAGAGAGTAGCAGGCCTTGTGAATAGAGAAGAAAATGTAGATTACATATATCCTGACCTGAGTAAGGCTTTGACAGACATTCTCATAAGCAGCCTTGGGAGACATAATCTAGATGAAAATAATGTGGACTAGAGACAATATTAATGTTTCTCTGTCAGAATGAAGGCTGTATCAAGTAGGGATTTCCAGGGTTCTGTCCTAGGTCTAGTATTATTCAATATTTTCATATCCTTCTTAAATTTGCTGCTCAGGGGGGACAAATAAAGGATACTAGAATTATGCAAGGATACACTGCTACGCAAATACAAATCACAGTTCTGATGCAAAAAGAAGAAATATTCTTCTGTACTACAAGTTGAACACTGAATTACAAATTCATGCTGTTTTGAAAAGAAAAAAAAAATCATAGTGACATGAACAAAGAGGAATATAGCACACACCAAGCTTCATGGTGCAGTTGACACACCTGAAGAACAGGGTGCCATCCAGAGGGACCTGGACAAGCTCGAGAAGTAGGCCCACATGAACTTCATGAGGTTCAACAAGGGCAAGCGCAGGGTCCTGCACCCGGGTCAGGGCAACCCCCGGTATCAATACATGTTGGGGGATGAAGGGATTGAGAGTATCCCTGCCAAGAAGGACTTGGGGGTACTGGTGGAGGAAAAGCTGGACATGAGCTGGCAATGTGTGCTTGCAGCCCAGAAGGCCAACTGTATCCCGGACTGCATCAAAAGAAGCGTGGCCAGCAGGTCGAGGGAGGTGATTCTGCCCCTCTACTCTGCTCTCATGAGGCCTCACTTGGACTACTGCATCCAGCTCTGGAGTCCCCAGCACAGGAAAGACATGGACCTGTTGGAGCAGGTCCAGAGGAAGGCCACAAAAATGATCAGAGAGTTGGAGCACCTCTCCTATGAAGACAGGCTGAGAGAGTTGGTGTTATTCAGCCTGGAGAAGAGGAGGCTCCAGGCAGATGTCATTGCAGCCTTTCAGTACTTAAAGGGGGATAGAAGAGAGATGGAGACAAACCTTTTAGCACGGCTTGTGATAGGACAAAGGGTAATGGTTTTAAACTGGAAGAGGGAAGATTTAGACTAGACATAAGGAAGAAATTTTTTACAATGAGGGTGGTGAGACACTGACACAGGTTGCCCAGAGAGGTGGTAGATGCCCCATCCCTGGAAACATTCCAGGTCAGGTTAGAAGGGGCTATGACCAACCTGGTCTAGTTGAAGATGTCTGTGCTCATTGCAGGGGGGTTGATCTAGATGATTTTTAAAGGTCCCTTCCAACCCAAACTGTCCTGTGATTCTATGAAACACATGAAGCAGCCTGATCCTCTGCTATGTACTGGCAATACCTCAGCTGAAGTGGTGCACAGTTTTGGGCACTATATTTCTAGAAAGATGGGACATAACCTAATATTTTTCAGACACAAAACAGGATTCAGTAAATGAGGGGACTATCCTTTCTTTGTGTCCATATCAAACAGCAGAAAAAATTAATCAGAATGGAAGACTGCATGGAAACAGCATGGAGAGATTTTCTAATGACAAAAATTGAAGCTCAAATTGACTGAAGTTGGCTAAAGCTGGCAGCACAGACTGAGTTACCTTCACCACTAGAACTCTTACAAACATAAGTTACTACGTGTGCCTATATATGTGTGTGTGTATATCTACATATACACACATATATATATATTCCTGCCTAGAAGCAATGATAAGGACCTCTGACAACATCTTTCGGACATGATTCTGTAGCTATGTTAGTGGGAGTTTTGCCTTTGACGTCAAAATAAAGAATCCTAGGGATAACTCATTCCTGGTTAGAAACTGAATGAAAACATCCTAACTAGCCTGAAGTCATTAAAAAAAAATAAAATCAGTCTTTATTTCTTTATTGCCAAGAATCTCGTATGACTCTTTTTTTTCTCGTGCTTGGATAGCTACCACATTAATTCAGAAATAAAATCTTTTTTCTTCTATGATGGGAAAGTTTGGCAAAATCCTGAACACTTGGATTTTATAGCATGGAAATTTATAAATGTATTTTCAACAAAACTGGTAACTAAGTAAGTATAGCTACATTTCTGGTTTTTCATAAAAGGCATCCTCCTTTCCTGAGCTCTTCATGTATACGTGTGATTATTCAAATTATAAATTAAAGTATAGTGAACTATATGTATAGATGACATGTATTAAGAGAACATTGTTTAATAAACAGAAATAGAAAGTTAAGTAATTAAAAAGGGTGAAGTAATCAACACGGTTTAAACCAGTCCAAACTAATTTGTAAAAAAATACCTAGTATCTTTCCTGCCAACCGGAAGATGTACAAATATGCAAAAAGACAGATAGAAATATGGATGCCTAGACAAAAGCTAAACCACAAATGAAACATCCATTAAGGAAAAATTCAGAAAACTAACATCAAACACTTCGGTCAGAGTCCTGTAATCCTATAATTATAGTCAAATATTGCAGAAATGTATTGTTAACCTAAAAAGACAGCAAATTCTGCAAATTTTGTTTGACGGCATTTTAACCTCTTTGATTCTCTTTACAAAACATTTTTATCAGGCAATATTTGTTCTAAAAATATCATAGAAAGAGAAGGTATTTTGAATATTCATGGAGTGCAGTTTACATCACTGCAAATGTTCAAACCAGAATTGTTCTTTTCTTGCCATTTTAAATGTCCTATAAGCTTGAAAAACATCCAGCTATAGAATAAAAACAGTCTTGTGTCTCAGCATTAGTAATGAATTTGGAATGCAGAATATGCAAAATGGTTATTGAAAGTTGTTCCCAAGTACTCTATATGCTGAAAGAGATTTGTATTTCAGTAATTACTCAAGTTGTCACTGAGTAATTTAGAGTGCTGAAATTGTTCATGAAAACAACTGGACTTGAACACCCAGCCATTTTGCAAATATGGTGGTCTAAGGATTTAGCATTACTCTTTTGCTTGTTGTTATCCTTTGGAGGTTACTGCCCACCGCAGCTGAAAACAGTGAATAAGAACATAAGAGCGTGTCCTGGCATCAATCACAGATGAAGATAATTTGAATTAATATGGTTGATCTAAATTCTGTCAAAGTCTGACTCTGCCAAAGTAAATAAAGAGAAAAGAATGGCACAATAAATGTGAAAGCAATTAGTAGACACGTGGTTAATTTTTTGGAGATCCTTCATAATGCATAAATTGCTTTTGATTAGGAGCAATTAATATGTTCTTTTGAAAATGGTATTTGAAAGAAAGAGCTTAAGTCTAGCTCGAGTCTGACTGTTTCTGTAAGGAGAGAGACAAAACAAGCATGTAACCCAGAAGGAAGGATTTTGAGTGAAGAACACTTACATACCTACAGTTATGCTGCATGCTGGAATAACAAAAGTCTCTCTTCTATCACTGATGTGCCTTTAAGAGCAATATATCCTTACTGAAGCACTCACAGTACAGATACAGCGTAAGTTCGTAAGCTAAACTGCTATTACTGGGGACAGTGACTTCCAAAAAGTACTAATGAATGATGCAGGAAACAAATGACAGAATAAAAAGTATCAAACACCAAAATGTCAACTTTATCAACAAGTAGGAAAGCCAATAATAGACATCCCTCTACTAAAACATAATCAAATATTGCTTCAAAATTAACAAGCAATATAAAAATGATTACCATAACCACAAATCAGAAAAATGACAACTTAATTAGTCATATTCAATTGACAAATCAAAAGAGATATTTTTCTTTTAATCTGATTTACTTCAGAGCTTAAATTCTCTCTACTACTTCAGTGGGCCAAAATGAAAATGTGTTTCACTTCTTGTTTGACATACAAATTGCCCCTGAAAAAAGTATTCATCTCACGTAATTTCAGCTGTCTAAAAAATGAGTCATCCACATTTAACTTAAACTCTTTATTCTGTCAGTGGTAGAAAGGAGGATCATCCAGAAAGATATTGAATATGCCTTTCTTAGATATCTATTTCCAGATGGCATGAGTATTTAATATCACATAAAACTTTCTAGACTGTTCACTATGACTTTATGAGTGTCTATGTATACTCTCAGGTTTCTGCACTTGGGACAAGGTAATACTGGATGTACATACATACTGGGGGATGGGATGCTGGAGAAAGGGATATGGGGGTTTTGGTTGATGGTAATCTCAGCGTGAGTCAACAGTGTGCCCCGGTAGTCAAAAGGCCCCACCGTATCCTGGGGTGCATTGAGCATAGTATAGCTAACCAGTCGAAAGAAGTGATTGCCCCGCTACACTCAGTATTGGTGCAGCCTCACCTCGAGCACTGTGTGCAGTTTTGGGCTTCACAATATAAGAAGGATATAAAAATATTAGAATGTGGCCAAAGGAGGGCAACGAGGATGGTGAAAGGACTTATGAGGAGCGGCTGAGGATACTAGGTTTGTTCAGCTTAGAGAAGAGGAGACTGAAGGGCAACCTCATTGCTGTCTACAATTTTCTTATGAGGAAGAGCGGTGAAGGAGGTGCTGATCTCTTCTCTCTGGTGTCTAGAGACAGGACATGAGGGAATGACTGGGAAAGTTGCTTCAGGGGCAGTTCAGATTAGATATTAGGAAAAAGTTCTTCACCGAGAGTATGGTCAAGCACTGGAACAAGATCCTCAGAGAAGAGGTCATGGCCCCAAGCCTTCTGGTGTTCAAGAAGCATTTGGACAATGCCCTTAGATACATGGTTTAACTTTTAGGTTGCCCTGTGTGGAATCAGGAGTTTGACTTGATGGGTCCTTTCCAACTCAGGATATTCTATGATTCTCTGTGTATTACAGATATTTTTTTAAAGAAGAGCATAGACAGAAGTCACATTCGATATCCTTTTCTTAAGTCCAATACAGAACTGTAGCACTCTGTTAAGAATATAACAACTGTCATCATATACACTTATATAGAACTGTACATAAATATTGTTAGACAGTATCCAACTCAACAGAGACCTGTGAACCGCAGATGATGGCGATGGGATTCCTGAGACTCTAATCACTTAGAATTGAGAAGGAGTGTTTCTGCATCTCTTATTTGACCAATAGGTACAAAGGGGACACCATTCCCTGTTGACATAAGCGGACACAAAAAAAAGAAGGCTGAGATTGTACTAGGAGTGAATTTGTGTGGCTGTCTGTTCTCTGTACACTGGTATTTAACCTGTACTGCCAGATCCAGATATGCAAAAACTATTATCAGGTTAGAGAATAGTTCATAATTAACTTCATGTAAAATTTATCTTCTGTTTTCTAAGCTGGTAAAACGTTTCTAAGCTTCTCTTTGCAGCAAGACTAGCGGGTTTTTTTGTTGTTTTCTTTTGTTTTTCATGAAGGATGACATTATAAGAGAATTCAGAATTTCTTGATCTTAGAAACTACATTAGAAAAATACATCCATGTACATTTTTTTTGTCAAGTAGTAATACCACTGCAACATGAACACAAGTCATGACATAATAGAAAACAACTCAATTGGCAAGTGATTTAACAGGAAAAAGGTAGTTTGCCTAAAGATTTTGTTAGTTTGTAAGAACTTCAAATTCTTCTTCCCTTTCTTGGTCAATATACAGAAGTAAGGTTCACTTTAGGAATGTTAAATGAATCTTTAATTAGTACTACTCGAATATGCAGGCTGGAAAATATTAATTAAGTAAATGTAGGAAATAGTGTAAATAGATAGGATATTGGGTATTTAAAATGAAGTTTAATCCTCAGCAGAGTCATATTATTCACCTTATATTAGAATTGGTTATTATTCACAAATCCCTTTATATATTAATGAAACTTATGACTACCATAAAGCATATCTACAAAATGGGTGGCCCACTCAGCCACCCACCTAATGCTGGTATTATGTTTTACATATGAGACATATATAGCGAGAGAGAGTATGTGTTCGTGTGTCTACGTACATGTGGATGTTCCAATATTTATCCACACAAACATGTATCTTGATTTTTCCTGATCTAAGTATAGCAACCAGGACTAAAGAGAACATCCAAAACCAAAGACCTCATAGGCTAGAAATTGCAAGTAACTGCAGAGATAAAATCAAGGTGTGTGCTGTTGCTTTATGGCTAAACTTTAAAGTCCAGACACAAAATACTATTTTTACTTTTTTGCAAATCAGAAAGCTAACTGTTAGGTCTTTCAAAAGATACATGATTTTTGCAATAGGTTTCTTAACTAATTATTTTAAATAAAAGGCTTTTAACTGCCTGGCACTTGAAGATGGGAAAT
Organism: Pluvialis apricaria; assembly: GCA_017639485.1. Lineage (NCBI taxonomy): Eukaryota > Metazoa > Chordata > Aves > Charadriiformes > Charadriidae > Pluvialis > Pluvialis apricaria. The sequence continues at coordinate 106,212,101 of CM030009.1, forward strand.
TGATTTATAAATACAGTCTTTACTAAGTGTCTTTATGCTATCCTGTAATGTCTACTCCTCTCTGAAAAGGTATTAAGTTTCAATTTCATCAATCTGAAATACTTTGAGAGGGATATTTTAAAATATTTAAAAATAGAATCCTAATTCCACTTTAGGTGTCCAGGTGCCAGAAGAGAGAGAATGCCTTTCAGGTTTCTGCAAAACCTGGAAGTTCTCTAACTGCAGCAGCTGAAGTCCAGATGGGATAGCAAATAATTTAACTAAAAACATCCAATTTCTTACTGCATTTTGCCTTTGGGCTTCTTTTTAGCACCGTATATTGTAGTAGGGGGGCACCGATCCACTGTTGTGACAGATGCAAACCTTTGACCAGCCAGATTTTCATTGCAGGTGTTATAATCTTGCTCAATTCAGGCAAGCACACAGAGAGATAACCACTAACTTGAGACTTCATCTTAATGTATATTTCACTGCAGCTTTTAGCAGACCTGGTATAATGCTACTGCAGATCAGACACTGTTTCTAAACTGATGTTTGCACAAACTTTCCATAGCATATTTATAGATGCAGTGAGACAATTCAAATTAAATTTCTTTCATTTGAATAACATGGATGGAGAGGAATAATAAAGAAAATACTACATTTGTTACTCCATGTTATTTAGGTTACCTAGAGCAGCAATGTTCCCTCCAGATCAGTGTATATAATTCTTGTACTCCATAACCTGCAAAAATCTCATCTTGGTTACTATCATTGCTGCTAACGGACATGGACAAAAGAACAATATACTAGCTGCATAAAATTCAAACAAATGCAAGAACAGTAATGCTTCATTAACATCTCTCATCACAAATATTAGGAATTAATAAGCAATAACAGACTGAAAAAGCTTACTATGTTGTGATTTCTTGTAGCAGACTATTATGAGACATGTATCAAGCAATGCAATATGACATGACAGCTAGAATATGAAGCATTGATTTTGTGTTTCAGGCTGAAGACATCAGCCAAAATTGACATAATCAAGCAGAGATAGTATTTTGATGGCTAACCTGTACATTATGGTGGCCCTCTCAGATCAGTGACTTTCTGCATTGCATTTTAATATTCTGACACTTCAATGTGAATAAAAAACAGTTTGAGATTAAGCAATGGAAATACTGTAGAGTTCTAATGCCCTTGAGATCTCTACGATCCATGGCAAAACTAATAATTGTAAAGAAATCAGATAGAGATTTCAAAAAAATTAAAGAAAAAAGCTTTAGAATAAAGTAAGCACAATTGCACATTGTGGGGTGGAGACCAAGGTCCAAGTCTTGACCCTTGCTGAATCTCACCCATACTACTTCAGTTGCAAGGGGCAACACCTGTCCTAAATCCACAACAGTGGGCACCAAGCTCGCTGTGAACCAATGTAAACAGTTTAATAATCCCCTGCTTGACACCCATACCTGTTATTCACCTATGTAAAAGTGGTGTTCTTTTTGAGTCAGTGCTAGGCAACAGCTTGAGAATACGCACTCTGCAGTAAAATAATTCAATGCTCACAACAAAAGTGTGGGAGGGAGCACTATGCATAGGGTCCAGCTTGTCAGGATAGCTCACTCAAGCTAGGAAAGCACTGGAGGGAAGCACCACTGTAAGCAAAAGCGGCACTCCCCTCAATACTCCTTGTGACATCCCAATACAACTGTTAAGCAGTCATAATAAAGGCTTCTCTCTGGCATGGAAAGGAAAGCAGCAAGATTAGCTCTTTCCTACCGGAGCCAAAAGAATTTGCTCTCCTGGAAAGATTGGTAATCCAATAAGAAAGATTGTACAAACAGGAGTATCATGGAAAAAAGGGAATTTGCAAGTAAAATGATATCATGAGAAAAATAAATGGAGAACTCCCACTTCAAAATCTTCCACACTAATTTTTCTCATCTCCATGAATGACTTAAAACTTCCTCAGAATAGTCTCCTGCCATCTTCCCCCATGCCACTTATGCCCTTCATACCTTTTGTCCTCATGTAGGACAGTAGAATTCTTTAGCAACTTTTGACTATCCTCCACCAACACCTTGGCACCCCTGTACTTGTTCCTTATACCTTAGGAGTGGGCTGGATCCAGTTTCCTTGTTGAGATTGAGGTATCTTATGAAAAATCCTGTTGTGTTAGTCTGTGTGCACACATTTGAAAAGCAACAACTGGGGTTGCTGCATGGAAAGTGAGTCTGTGAATCTGCAGGATGTTAGCCAGTCTGTAGTAGTTGCCCATATGTAGATTTTTACCCAGTTTCATGTTACCTGCAAAGAAGCTTTTTTATTTTTTTTATCCTGAGAGGCAAACTTTTTAGGGCATGACTCAGTCTATTTTAGGCATGCACTTTAGCATGAAATAAACTGCCTTCTCAAGGTGTCTATTTTTCTTTATTGACAGTAATGGGAGCCCCAGGGGTAATTAGTGTAGATGAGTTGTAGTCACTGTAGTTTAGTTAAACGAATCCTAGCTGAAATGAACCCACACCTTTTTCATCCCGAAGATAACTCAGTTTCATGCCCATACCCAAGGACAATAATAGCCAATGTTAATTTGATTCCCATACTGTGTTTAGTATGTCACTCATTCAATAGGGTTTTTTTTCGCTACAGGTAAACGAGTGAAACTACATATTCTTAATTAAATTATGTCATATCCAAGGACACTGTGCTTTGATCCAAGGCAGTTCAAAACACTTCATGCCCAGTTATCAGGAAGGAAAGACCAAGCATACAGCAACCCCTGTCTGTAGCGGTAAGGTTAAATGCCAGTTTATTCTAGGTAAAAGCTTACCTGTGAAAGATCTCTCAAAGACAAATCTCATTGAACAGTAGCACAGAATTTCATCACTGCCATGAGCTGACCCTTTTTCACTTACCTGCTACTCAGTGTAGCTCCTCCTGCAGCTGGCAAGACATGCAGAGGGTGAGATATTGCTGTTCAGCTCAGCAGAATTTACAATGCACATTGGATCATCCATTTTGCTGCTCCTTGACAGGTGACAGAGACGTGCAACCTAGCAAAGGGAATTTAAACTATATTTTCCATATGTTTCTCATTTGTACTTCACTGATGGAATTCCAAATCAATTTGATGGCTGTCGTTATAGTTTGTTGTAGTCTTAATTAAAAAGATAAATCAGAATTTACATTTAATTCATACTATATTTGCATTATTGAAGTGACTGTTCTTTTCAGATGATTACTACACTGAAAAACAAATATTTGTGCATAAAGTTTAAGAATTAAGCATAAAAAAATACAGCAGAATGGGGGCATTTAATTCTTAAAATGTGGAAGTGCTTAGGTGCAAACCAGGCATGTTGTTTAGGGTATCTGACTGTCAATTGGGACATTCAGTTTACTGTGCCCTGTGAACTCCAGAAGATCCTGCAGATAAAAACCTGGGAAGGGCATCTTTCTGTGCCTCTGACATGGCCAGATGAAAGCCTGAGTCATTCTGAAACCATGTCTGTAGCCCTGCAAACAGGAAATTTTCTCATTGCTAATTAAAGGACACAATCTTTGAATTGACCTGACAGGGCATGGTCTCAAGACTTGTTTGGGTTTGTCCTGACATATGTTAAGTTTACCTTGTTTTAGCTGTGATAACAATTATCTAAGCAGTCAAGTTTGGTCTAGGATATATGTAGCTTATAGTGTAGCTAGTTGTTATTCTGTGTAGAATGACTTATCTGTGTGGTTTGCAGGAATATAAACACAGAATTGTACAAGAGATCACAGACTGTAAACACAAATCTCAGCGGCCCATCAGTGGTCACTGTAGGAGTAACATCTTGTTAAAACAGTTTAGGTAGAACAGAGAACAGAAAACTGGATAATTGAGAACCAAGGGAGAGAAAGCTCACATATACAGACTATGTTAAGAAAAACTATAAAAATAAGTACAAGCAGATACCAAAAATCGAAGAGGAAGGGACCAACAGTATCAAACTTTTCCTGTTGAGGAAGTGAGGGCACTGATGACTCACTAACACCCACACCGCTTCCAATTAAACAGTGGGAATAAATTTGAGGCTGTGTTGGACACATAACCTCATTCTATTTAAGTGTGCTAGCATAGGTGCAGCCATACATATCTGAAAAGAAGTTGAAATACACATGATTTAAAGTCTTTTGCCCTGTAAGTCATTTCTACATGCTCAACCCAGATGGCTGGTGATTGAAAACTGTGGCCATCTGATAGCAATTTTGCAGCTCAGATGTAGCAAGCTGGCAGTTTGTCCAGTTCCTAGCAGACAGATGCCCACACTACAAAAAAAAAACATCATAATTGACACTAATTGCCACCCTTGTATATGACCAAGCAGTGAGGCCAAGGATGAAATAGGCATAGAGACCAAACTTCCCAAAGGTGGTTCTTCCTGGTCACAGCTGAAGGATACTGTCTAGGCAATTTGAGAAAACGTGCATTACTTCTCCTTGAGATGCATCTTTTCTGCAACTGAATGGAACAGTCATATGAGCCCTGAATTCACTTGCAAAAATTAATTATAACAAAAATATTTCCAAAATATTATGGTTCCTCATCCTGCTCTGTTGGGCAGATCACTTTGTATTAGAGCCATGCAACTGACAATAAAATAAGCTAATATTCATTTTTCATAAATTATTTCTTAACTCATGTCCGGAAAAGACCACTTCAGCAAGGAGACCAAGCTGTAATTAATATGCACATTCATTTGTTGGTCAGCAAAATAGCACAGGCATAGCTGAGAATTTAGGTTTGCTAGATGCTGCTACATTCATTGTTATAACTTTTTTGTTAATTTAGAAAGCAAGGTCTCATTTTCAAATGTGATGTGCTCTTACATGCATCTCAAAGACTCTTTCAGTGACCAAATCCAATGGCTAAACAAAATTAAACCCTCAGAACTGCTGCTAAACTTCTTCCTAAGTCTATACATGCCTGTGCCCCTGGCCCTAGCTTTCTACTAGTTGACAGTTGCATGGTCATCTTATCTTGAAGCTATTCGCACGTTAAATTTTACAGTAACTTTCTTGGCTTCCACAGACCCAGTGTTTACTTTTTCCCAGTCCTCTGTGCTGAACTTCACAGTTCAAATCATTATACTAGTGTAAATAAGAGGTGATCCTTTCTGTTTCAATAAATGCTCTGTATTCATCCAAAGATTCAAAGAGCCATCTATTGAGGTTTTCGAAAGACACACACCCCCGCACCCAAATTGTATTTCAGTTTGAGTTCAAATTAGGCAACTAGGAACCTTTGAAAACCCTTCTAGGTCTCAGACTACATATTCAGAATATAAGCACCATAGAAAACTTGGCCATTTGCCTTTGGGTTGTCCTGTCTCTCCCCCCCCCCCCCCCCCCCCCCCCCCCCCCCCCCAAAAAAAAAAAAAAGAGCTTCTGTAAATGTAACTACATCAATTACTACAAACAAAATATTAGTAGTATACTACACACCTTCCTATTATCCATAAATTCACAGATGCCTATGAATAGATAGTGTGGGAGGCATATTTCAAAACTGGCCTACATCCAAGTTATGATGTTATGGTCTGTATGGGTAGACAACTAGGTTGTTAAAAGACTGGTTGGATTACCAGATTACAGATTCAGAGGGTCATGGTTAATAGGTCCTTCTCAATCTTATGACTGGTAACAAGTAGAGTGTTGCAGGGGTCTGCCCTGGGACCTGTCATGTTTAACATCATCAGTGGCTTGCAGGAAGTGACAGAGAGAACTGTCCTCAGGTTTGCAGATTACTCCAAGTTTTAGGAGGACCACTTGACTTGAGAGCAAAGCTATATGAAAGACCTAGGCAGACTGGAAGAACAAGCCAACAGGTATCTTATGATACTATGAAGTCCTGCACTTGGGAAGGAAAAGCCTTTGGCAGTGACACAGACTGGTGCCTGACCATCTGGAGAACAGTGCTGGGGGTCTTGATGGACAGTAAGCTCAACATGAACCAGCAGTGCTTGAAATAAGGAAAGCCTTTTTCACCATGAGGACAGCCAGGCAGTGGAGCAGTGTGCCCAGAGAGGCTATGCAGGCTCCATATTTAGAGATTTTCAAGATCTTTCTGGACAAAGCCCTGAGCAGCCTGGTCTGACCCCATCACTGGCCCTGTTTTGAGCATGAGGTTGGACTAGAAACCTCCTGAGGTCTCTTCTGAACTGTATTATTCTATCGACAGTGTGTCTCACCAGCCAAAATATTCATGTGGAATTTGATGGCTCCACCATAGCTTGTGGTGACAGAGAGATGATTTTTTATGTTGTTCTGTTGTTTGGGGTTTATTTTCAAGAAAAAATCTAATGATGGCTAGAAAATACAGGATTAAAATGAAGGACATACTTTAATCTCCTCTCTGTTTGACACTGCTTCAATCTATGTTGTCCATTATCTACTGTGTTTCTACTGCTGACAATTCCAACAAAAGTTAGAGAAGGATGAGGAGAATGTAACAAAGAATATAAGATACAATATGAAAACTAATCTGAACTGAGTTACTTTTCAGGTACCTAGCTATCCACTGGTTTTAAGGTTCACACTACAATTTTACCTCTGACTTTTTTATAGATTGAGGTTTTACAGTCTAGTAATGCCCAGCTTGAAAGGCAAACAGAATAATGACTTCTCACAGTCCAATATTATGACCATCTTTTAGATATTTCATGCATGGAGGGTGTAACGTTTAATATCAAATTTGCTTATTGGAAGATAGTTGATGTTACATGGGATTTCTGATTTAGCTGAGCAATACAAAATATACTGCATAACACGATACAAATGTAAGCTACACTTTGCAAAATATACCAATTTGCAGTACACAGTGCAGCCACAATACCAATGTGATTGCCATTACCAGTCACCAGGAAGGAACATGTGGGTTGATGCCAGCTCAAACCCATTGCTCTCTTCAAAACACTTTTGCTAGTTGTCTAGTTTTTATACTTTATGTTGGACTGAGCCCCATACTCATTCCCTTCCCATGCTGGTCTGGCTAACTCAGGGACACATTCACATTTTTTTAATTAACGCAGGGAAAAACATTTACACCACCAGTAGATCTACTCAGCTGGTGTCGCAAAGAAGCTGGCTTATTTGCAAGGGCTGTGGTCAGTCACACTCCGCTTTATTCCCTGAGTTTCACAGGCACATTGCCCTTGCTCGTCTCCTGTTAGCCTTCTTCCATTTTAGGGCTTTATTGGTCAGGCACATGACTTCAGATATCACTCTGCACTAGATACTATGTACATTTTCATTGTAGGAAATCCTAAAATTGATCATAGATAGTTGGGTCTGATAGGACACAATTTTATTTCTGTTTTTTCGTAGTTCCTAAAACTTCCCAGAATTGATGTTTCTGCCATTTCTCTTAGCAGTGTTCCCCAGTCTTCTACCGCTATATGATACATTTTACTCAGTGATAGATTACCAAAAGTATATGTGGTAATCTAAATGTGTCACTGGAAAACCATTTTTTTCCTATTAGAAAATTCACCAGATTGTCTTTCTTCATTCACCTTCCAATATCCTTTGGAATATTACGTGCAAAAAGAAGTTTAGACAAAATCATAAGTACCTTAGGTAATCATAACATTTTCATCTTAATTTGGAAAGCCTAATAAAGAGAATATTTTTCCATGCCATGAATAACATCACACTTGATTATGTTGATTGCACTGTTGCTGTATCAGCACTATTGCTCTGACAGAGAACATGGGAAGTTTGTAACATGAAATGAACTTTTCAGTTGTGTAAACAAAAAACATTATATGATGATTGAAGAGTGTAGAGACCACACTGAAACTGGAAAATCTCGCTTTTTGAATCTAAGAGTTAATGAGATAAGAGCATTGATGTTATCATACTACACACTAGTACTCTTGAGGATGGAAACTGTGGTTTAGCTTTCTCACTATGACTTATGGATTGGGAGTAGATCTTGTGCATTTGCAATCACATTGGGATAAAAAATGGATATTCCTCTTGTATATTCTGAAATGACTTAAGCTTGTTCATTCACAATGTCAGTTATTTCTTTATGGGTTTTCTTCTCACAGAAATCACAGAAGAACCGTATGAAACCAGAAGACAGCACCATCCATGAACTAACAGTCTAAGCATCAGAAAAAACAGATGAAGACATGTAGTAAGGGAAACGGTTACAACATATATGAAGAGACGTTATATGGTAAGAAATCAAGGGATGAAAATACAATATATTATTGTCATACAATATATTTTATGTCACAAGCATCATCCACCTAAACTGTTCACTAACACCTGGAAACTCAAGAAGCTGATTCATCTCACCTGTTTTAAATACCTGTTAAAGAATGACATGAATGATGTTCTCCTAGTTCCTTTCTCTTACATTTATAGAGGAAGCTTAGAAAAGACCAATTAGACATATAAGATCAGAGCAATTCCATATTCAGTATCACAGGGCAAATGTCAGCTTCCTGGTCAACAGACATGTCGAAACTTCCAAGTGTAACTTAATACAAACATTTGGAGTATCATATGTAGACACAGTATAAATACAGATTTGTAAGGCACTAGTCTAGGACCAACAGGAAATGTGAGGATCCAATTTGTAGATGAAGGAATTATTTCACACCTTTGTTATTCACAAAAGAAAATAGTGTCCCTGTTAAAACAGCACCATTCTGCTTCTGGACTTTTATGTAGTTCATGAAAAAATATTTTTTTCAACTGTTCCATTTAAAATTCCAAACTTTGTGAGGGCCAAATATTTCCATGTAAATAGTATAGTTCTTACAGTATGTTCTTTCTCATTAATTATTTCAATAATAATGTACATTCCATTCACTTTGCCTACATAATTAACTTATTCACAGATCTCTATGTGGGGAAAAAAACCTGTAAGTAAACTCAGTAGTTATTAGTAAGCAAATTTAATGCTTAGATACAGTAAAAAAAAAGCTCATCTCAACACTTCAGTAACTCTTATGTGAGTAGTTGAACAACAGAGCTAATTAAACCAATCACAACCATTTTTCTATATTTGAAAACAACAGTTTTATTCTGAACCTTGTGTCATGCCTTGGTGTGGAGGATGGATATAATTTAAATTAATATAATGCAATTCAAAGGTATGGTTATTATATGAGGTATTACAATGTAGCGTTTACATTGTCTGGGTGTCTTAACTCTGCATTACCATATCTTATTATATTTTGATGTCTTTGTGAAACAGTAAAATTACTTTTCCTGACTTTGTGTCTCATTATGATGTTGCCATGTTCAAATGGTGATGTGTTTACTCAATTTTATTCTTACAGAACTTTCTAAGTTTGTTTTGTCTTGAGGTACACAGACTGTATTTGTATTCTTGTCAGCAGCTGTGGAGAGAGAATATAATGGGGACATACACAGAGTCAAAGCAAATCATTTTATGAAAAAAATCTGACTTAATATTTTCAGTGTTACTCCAGTTCCACTTTTCAGTTTGATTAGCAGTGATGACAATAGCTTTATTCTGAGCTGACCCTTTACTAATATAAGATGACATTTCTACTATCATGCTTTGCGTGGCCACACTGTTATTAGAAAAAAGACTGTCTGAACCGAGTCCTCAGACGTAAAACATTCCCAGGGATCATTTTCTAAATTACAGTAGGAGAGATGCATTCAGCAAGGTAGAGAGGCACCAGTGTCTGCATTGAAGGGCATGTCTAGCAGCAGAGCTTACTGGCTGACTGATTTAATTTGATGTGATACAAAAGTTTGTGGTAGCAAGCTGGTACTGTTTTAAATGAATCTCTTTGTAATTCTCATTAAGTAGGTAGCACGTGTTCTTCCCCGCATCCTGCCATTACTCAGGGATGGAAGCAGGATGCATGACTCATTGTGTAGTGTAAATTATTTTTGGCTATAGCTTTGATACCGAGGGACATTTTAATAGACTCAACAGTTTCAGTCACATTTTGTTTTCCTTCCCCTTCTGTGTTACACATCATACATATATGCATATATCTATTGATTGGGAGGAAGGAAATTGAATATCTGTGCATTCATGTAATGGAAAGTTCTGATGCTGCATTAACAGTTCATATCCAACAAAGCATCAGTCCCAAGACTGTGAAGGTGGTGCAGCTCCAACTTACTGTACCTTGAGCTAACTGGCCCTATTCAAAAACAAGGTGAACTAGCCAGGGCAACCAAACATGCTGATGCAGCTCTCTTACTCTTGCTGAGTGCCGGCTTTCTCAGAGCTACCTCAGAAGTCTGCCCAGGAGTCTGCTCAGGTGTCACAAATTAGGAGTTTTCATATTAAGTGTTGTGAACAGCAGTGGCACTGTAGCAGCTGAGGATGTGGTCACAGACCAGGGATAGTGGTCCTTACAGCAAAACAGGGAGTTATAGCTGCTGAGAATTTACAAACAATCTCTGAACCTTTCTGTGGATCTTCACTCAGGTAATATGGTTAAGATTATAAAATTAAGTGCAGTTGTTTTTATTTCAGGACTAGCACTCAAATTATGATAGCATATTTTTTTTTCTTTTTTCAGATAAGCCAAAAGACAGATAGATAGGCAGATGAAAATTATGGGTTGTATTTGATTGCACCAGTTAAATTGGCCTAATAGCAGAAAAATTGTTGAACAAATTCAAATTAAAAAAAGAAATCCTTAAAGCCAAGGGAATGTTCTTTTTTTATATACCAAGCTAATATATTTTTTTTTTAATATTCTCCTTCATGGTATCAATACATGTTTTGAAAATTATTTGGGAGGAATGAACAGAAGGCTAACGTCACTCCCATCTACAAGTAGGGCTTAAAGGAGGACCCAGGAAATTATAGGTTTTACTTCAATCCCTGGGAAAGTTATGGAACAAATCCTTCTGTGGGTTATTACAAGTCAAATGAAGCACGTGATTGGCAAAAGCCAATGGTGAAGAGCTCCCAGCCAGAGCTGCAGCCTTTGGTTTCAGGTGAGTGCCCACTATTCTGCCTTGAGGGTCAGGTAAGATAAGTGCCCTTGACCTGTGCAGATGGTCACAGAACGGTGCTTTGTTGCTGGGTTATGTGTGCTTCAGGTCTCTCACTCAGCCAGTGGAATGTCCCTGCTTCAAAGACAAGACTTTCTGCACGAACTGACGTGCGAACTAACATGCCATAATATGTTTGCCCATCCTGGTCACTGCGCTCCTGGTCATTCACATTCTCCAGGCTGCTTTTTATAGGTGTGGAGGGGGTCATGGTTGCCCTGGCAACACCCAGGACTCGTCAGCACCTCCCACCAGAGCTGCTGGCTCCTGACAGGTCTCTCTACTGCCCCAGCATTTCCTTACCTCAGGAAAACCCCCTGTGCACCAAGATATGCCACTCCACTGTGGGTTGGGCTGGCTCTGGAGCAGCTCCCCTCAGCAACTGACAAACGGGCAACCTGTCACAAGTGGGGTCACCCAGGCATTGATACTGGGCCCAACGCTGTTTAATATCTTTATAAACCATCTGGATGATGGGATCAAATGTACCCTGATGAAGTTTGCTGATGACACCAAACTGAGTGGGGAAGTGGACACTTCAGAAGGGAGAGCCACCCTGCAGGAAGACCAGGTTGGGCTGGAAGAGTGGGGTAACAAGAACCTTATGAAGTTCAACAAGGACAAGTGTAAGGTCTTGCACCTGGGAAAACATAATTCAGGCGTGCAGCACAGGCTGGGATCTACCCGGCTGCGGAGCAGCTCTGTGGAAAGGGACCTGGGGGTCCTGGTGGACAACGCTCAATATGAGTGAACAGTGTGCTGTTGTGGCAAAGAAAGCCAATATGATCCTGGGTTGGATTTACAAGGACGTCACCAGCAGAGATAAAGAAGTCATTGTTCCACTCTGCTCAGAGTTTTTCACGCCGCATCTGGAATACTGTGTTCAGTTTTGGTCCCAGCTGTATAAAAAAGATGTGGACAGGCTGGAGAGAGTCCGGAGGATCCAAGATGATCAAAGGACTGGGAAGGCTGCCATATGAGGAAAGGCTGAGAGAACTGGGTTTGTTCAGCCTTGAGAAAAGAAGGCTTAGGGGACACCCTATCACCATGTTCCAGTATTTAAAGGGTGGCTACAAAGAAGATGGAGACTCCCTTTTTACAACGAGTCACATGGAAAAGGCAAGGGGTAACGGGTAAAAGTTACTCCTGGGGAGATTCTGACTGGACACAAGAGGAAAATTTTTCACATTGAGAACAATCAGCCATTATTCCCTAGGAATAATCTCTCCATGGAAGTGGAGTCCATCATTGGACACTTTTAAGGTTCAGCTGGGCCATCTTATCTAGACAATGCTTTTGCCAAGAAAGGTTGGACCAGATGTTCCCTGAGGTCCCTTCCAACCTGGTATTCTGTGAGCCTATGATTATGATTTACTTCTGTTTCTGTAGAAATTATCTTGCATTGCTTAGAAATTCACATTGTACATTTATTTTCTATTCTACTCTGCATGTCCAAAGACCTGTACTAAAACAAGCAAATGCCCTCACAGCATCACAAACTATAGGTATCAAAGTCATCAACTACAGGATTTAATCCTTCCTACTTGTAGTGATCAGCCTAGAGGACTATTGTACAAGGAACTGATGATTCACATAATGACCAATTTGGTATATAGCTCTATATCATGAGAACTGTGCAACCACAAAGTGTATCTAATCAATAATATAATTAAGCAATGTAGACATAATCAGTATATAGTTGATCAATATACATATAACCAATGTTATTGGTTTATCCGTATTCCAGGATTGATTGCAGTCAGTGCCTGATGAACCGGTACTGTGAGCAAGCCCCTGTAAGAATACTCATGGCCTTAGAGCCAAAGCTCGCCATGGATAGGATCTGTGCAGCATGCTGTGCTCTGACCAGAGGTCCATCCAATGCTGCAATATCTCAGATTTCCCTGCATCAGAAGGGATGTAAGATTTTATAACCTGCTATCACCTTTTCCATCACTGTATCAATAAACAGTTATCTGTCTTGAAAGTGTTTATGCCTTTCTTGTTGGGATCTGAAAAGAGCTAGCACCTTCTGGTTCCACCATGAAATGAGATTGATTCCTTTTACTTACTTTCCCCTTTTACCTATTATCTGCCTCTTTTTCAGAAGTATGATTAAAAGGTGGGATATACACGCAAAGCCATTTGCCTTACCAGACTAATGCATTTGTAATTAATGATGAGAAAAATATAAGCATTTTGAATACTTGGTATATGCCTCTAGAATCAGATTTCAAATCCAAATGATTAACAGAATATTTCTGAAATTGTATAGCTGTTAAAATGTGCTGTCAATGGCACTGTATATGTTAATTTCATAAATTATTTATATTAAAAATAATTATATGATATTTCTTTTTTACTATCTTAATTTTGATAAAAAATGGGTTTTTTTTTAATTGCTGCTTTTATTTCAGAATAATTGGATTCAAATTTGAAGATATGTTTTAGATTGAATCAAGTCTTTCTTTTTGTCATTGCAATAGCCTCACATTAAGAGGTGATTTCTGAACAAAGTGGTGACATTTAAAACATCTGCAATATTATTCTGTCAAAAAGTCAAGAAGGACTTGCTGGCCACCAAGTGAGAATGGAAACTGCAGTTAGATTTGTGTGTCATACTAACTCTTCTTGAAAAACATCCTTTCCTAAATGTGATCGCAGACAATGACAAAATAAGTTCTTCAAGGATGTACTATCACAGTATGTTTTAGAGTGTTTCTTATGAAGAATATTATTTGTGCAATACATTAAACATACTTTTGAGTAAGAAACATTGCTAACAAAGATGATGAACTCTAAAAGAAAACATTGATTACATGAAGGGTGTCCTGTCTCCAGGCTGCCTCAGTTCAATAACACTTCAGAAGGACCAGAGTCTCTTTTTAATGTAAATATTGCTTTAAAGTGAGGAACAAAGCTAACCTGAAAAGTGCTAAAGCTACCTTTATACACTGAAGGGCCTTAGGAGGCTGTTTGTTTATCTTATCTGGCCTAGCTGCACCCATCACTGTGTCATCAGAATTCCTGTCTGTTGACTAGAAAATATTTAGTTGATAAGTCATGTTTAAAGTTTATTTTTAAAGGATATTTTCCTCCTCTCTGAAGTTCTTTCCACTTCTCTGCCTCGGTGGAGATATCAAGAATATAGCCACACTTTCAAATGGAAGATAGTAAGATAGCAGTTAACACCAAAAAGTTTCTCAGACAGGCTTTCCTTTTCCGGATAAACTATTTGGCCCCAATGTACATCTTCTGTGTGTAACCATATGTCAAGTTTCCTTGTCTCACACTCAGAAGTAATCCCCAACAGCTGCCACCCAAGAAAGGCATGTGAACAAACAGAGCAATAAAGCTACTGCAGAATACTTTATGCGCCCTAAACTTTTCTAATGAGGTTTTCTTCACAGTGGATGTCTGACAAATAAGCCTCTGTCCTATAAAACATGATAGCTGGGGAGTTGAGAGCTGGCAATTAGCAAGTATGTCATGCCAGGAAGCAGATGTGTGAGCTGTGGTCTGACTCTGACATGTGCCATGTCAGACTACCCTGAGCATCTCCATGAGCCTCTGAGGTCCTGATCTTGCTTTCTCTATTTAGTCAAAATCCCACTGAAACCAAGGCAGGATTCACTTCATTAGGTATGCAAAAATCAACAGCCCACAGATTCAGTCATCTCAAGTACTTTTAAATGACTCAAAGCTCAAGACCTGTTTTAAAGGAAAGAAAAAGGCTTATTCTCTATGAAAAAATGTATAAGGTTCCTAAATACCCTCATAGCTTAGACACCTGACCATCATTTCAGGAATCAATGAGAAAAATCTGCTTTTTTTTTTAATGCTCTGCAGTGTTGCTGCCTAACCCTGAAGACAAAAAATAGAAACTTTAATTTTCATCAGTAAAGTGCCCTAAACTACACTGGGAATATGCTCAAACACCTCAGGCCTAGCAACTCTCAGAAGTCCAGAGCCTAAGTCTTAAATGGTGTTTTTAATGTTGTCGTGTGTACATAAACCACAAGGATGGAAAGGGAAAGGTAATGCTGTGGCAGACCATTCTTTCCCGTCCAGGAATCCATTGTTTATCCCATCCATCTGAGGTTAGAAAACCCTTCTGCAGTCCATTTCTTTTGAAGCAGGTGCTTTTGAAAATAATTACTTAAAATAAACAAAATAAAGCTTAAAAAAAGGTTCACAAGAAAATCTAAATTTATGCTCCAGCCCAAAATGAGGTTGCCATAGTTTCTTTCTCATTCTGCAGGGGTGTTTGTCTAATCTGTTGTTGAAGTTCTGTACTTACAGACCCCGTAACTTCTGGGCAGCCTGTTTCAACACTTCACTATCATTTTTATTTGTGTCTCTTTTTTTTTTTTCCTAAGATATAACATAAATTTTCATGATTGGAATAAATCCTTTCACTTCTTTTTCAGTTGGATAATAGATTGTTTTCTTCTTGTCTGCAGCAACCTTTTACATACTTAAAGGTTGCTATCACATCCCCATCAATCACCATTCCCTTCCCTCAACTAATAAACCCTAGATATTTTAGTCTCTGCTTACATGCCAGATTTTGTAGTGTTCCAGCTCTCATTGCTCTTCTGTGGATACTTTTGCAGTAGCTCAAATTGGTCACAGCATTCCAGCTGATGTTGTGCCCACGCAGTTTTAAGTGGAGATTAATAGCAACTGGCAGCAAAGGCAGTGGGGAAGAATCCTATTCCACAGCATCCAAGCTTTTTTGCTGTTTATCAGGATGTCTAACTAAGCTGTGTAGCCTGCTGTGACATAATAGTATGAATTTCATTGCATCTGAAAGTGTTAATTTCACATCTAGATCTGAAAGTCTCATAAGGCATTTGGAAACACTAAACTAACAGCCCACTGGATAATGTCATGTTCTATATTTAACAAGATAAGCCACCTTTTATTTCCCCAACCAGAGCAGAACTTCACATCAATGTGAAGATAATGCATTCATTTAAGCGTGATAGTCTCAGCAGTTTTCTAAGTTGGGGTCTTTTTTAGAAAATAAATTTCCAAAAGGAAACAAAAACAGAATTTCGGACAAAGGATTTGTCTCTTAGGATATAGCAGTACTTAATTCAGCTCAATCAGAAGTACTATAACAGAGAAAATCAATAAAGCCCCTTTATAAATACAGACTGTGAGCTTGAGGTTTATCTGGTTCCACTTTGTTATGCCTTATAGTCACTCTGTTGCTATGATCCATAATCAATATTAAATTAAAATAACTGGTCTGTAAATCCACAGTCATGAGAATTCTGGCTTTCATAATATATCATAAAAGCATTTTTAAGTGTACCATTTTTGATTCTAATTCTTCATATGCTGTGTGCAGTTACTCTATGCAACAGATGCTCAGACAACAATTTCTTACTTAGAGATGTCATTTTTTGCCTTAGATACACTGAGACTGTTCATCGTTGCTTTACATATTGTGGGAGGGAAACCAGGAATACCTATTTATTACCTATCAAGGCAATGGGAAATGATCCTTGACATTCTAGTGGGGGAGAATAGGGAATTTTCACAAAGTTTTCACTTCAGGAAGTCCATTTTGCCTACCCAAATAAGACTTCGGGGCAGACTGCAACAGAGTAAGAAAGAAGGTATGAAAGTTGGTTATAAAGAAAATATAGAAGTTTACCTAAACAGAGCAGAAGCCCTCTTCCATCTGCAGCAGAGGAGGTGACAGGAGAACAAAACAGAATGTGTACTGTGGTACCCTCTTGTGTCTTCATCCTCAGTTGACCCATCTCTGGTGAAAAGCACTGTCTGTGTGTGTGAGACAGAATGGCTGGGTCTGCAGTTGCCTAGGAAGTTGAATATAAATTGCCCAGTCTGTAGTAGTTGTTAGCTGATATCGATACAAATGTGTTCATTTCAGTACTGATTTAATAATAAGACTTAAGGATTTGAACTGAGTTCTGATCTTGTTGGGATCACCTATATTTCCCAGTAACTGCAGTCTCAAAATCAGCATTCAGGTTTCAACCAACTATCACTATGGGTTTCCTAGATCCATGATTTTCATGTCTGATTAGTCAATATTAGCTTCTCATCACATTCTGGAGTAGAAGAGAGCAGGTGGGTAAAAGAAAAGGACTTTGTTCCCAAACAGGCAAATGGCAGATGTCACGGGAACATCCAACCTTGCCTTGACCAAGAGCTGAGGGCTGAACATTATCAGTCATGGCAGACAGTGCAACTCAGACAGGAACTGAGTGGGATGGGCCTTGGTAGGGGCCCTGGTCCAACCAGTGACAGGAGAATGACATCTGAGACTGCTGGAAAGGTGCAGTGCAGTATCACCATGGTCTGACTTGACTGATGACCACAAACGCCTCTCCAGGAATAGAAGCTGGGGTAAACACCGCTACATGGATGTCTGCCACTGTGTATGAGCAGAGAGCCCATGTCAGGGCCAAGCCACTGACCAGAGCCTGACACTGAGCCTGACCGGGATGAGCACCATGTTTCCCCAGGTTGGTCTGTGCGGACCCACCAGAGTGGTGCTGGGCAGCGGGTCTTGCCGAACTCCCACTGTGCACACATGCATGTCTGTGCATGTATGCACACAAAGATTTTGCTGACACAGTCTGTCTCTTGCTTGGTCCACTTCATAAATTGAGCTTAGCAGTGTCCATGGACAGATGTTCCCTTTTGCCTCATTGCAGTAGCAAATTGTGTCTTGGGACTGTAACCTATATAGCTGGGTCATGGACTTAAGCCTAAGTATGCCCCTCTGTTGGAGAAGTTGTGTGTCACAGTACCCTCACTTATTAAGAAAGCATCTACCTCCATTTACTGAAAGATCTTAGAAGTTCTTAGAGGTTTCATGGACTGAACATATACTATAGCAATGCCCACTTTTGCTGTAAGTACTCATTTTCCTTGACCTCCTTTAGTGTTCTAAGTAGTTTTCATTATATTATATAATTATAAATTCCTACCCAACACTTTTGAACAGCTTCCGGTAATGCATTAAGCACTGTTACTAAAAGTTGTAATCTATTTCATTACTCATCTTCTGTTTATTCTAACAAGATCTTGTCCTTTCCCCTGTTTTCTAACAGTATCTTGAGAGGTAAGGGGCTGGGATTACATGTTTGTTGAAAAAAGAGAAGAAGAAATGAGGAATAGTTTGAAGAAAATGTATCTTTTTCACATTTATGCTTAAACTGACTGTTCTTAAGTATAGTATTTACTGAAGTTACTGAAGTTCAAATAAAATTATTATTATAACACTAGAGAACACTGTTTTATGGGAAAGGAATTATTTCAAGTTTCAGAATTTAGCATATTTTGTTAAGACCAGTAAAGACAGTTATGTAACTTAAGATATTATCAAAACAATGAAATAAATAATATAGTCTTCTTCCTAATGGCATTTTCTAAACAGTATGAGCCAAGAATTATTTATGGAATTATACATATTAAGTGCTGTTTTTCATATTAACATACTGGTTTTATCAGCAAACTAATCTTCCATAACAGGAATGCATATTAATTTTTTTTCATACATATATATCGCTTGATCAAAAACTTTTCACATTTAACTCCAGTTTTTTATGTCAGTGGAAGGTAGCAGAGATACCAGGGGAAAGGATGACTCGTTGCTCTTTTTTTATTTTTCTATTACATTGAAATAATATAACCTAGCTTAACTGCCTTTGTGCAGCTATAGACTATATATGCCTATTCCTAATAAAGTTAATTATATTTTCTGATTATTATTTATATTCTTTGAGGATATTTTTATAACCATTTTCTTGATGCATTTAAACATCTATTTTTGCTTTAAGAAAGTGCCACATAATCAAGTCTCATGAGTGAGGGCAAGATGTTGTTATTTTACTCACTGTATTAGTCAGTTGGATTTTTTTTTTTTTCTGAAGGATGTCTGTTCTTGTAATGGTATTTATATTCTGATTCTTGTTATGCGGTCGTCCTGCCTCCAGAATGAGATCCATAGCACCATAAACAATTGATAATCCACTTGTGGTTTTCGTCACCCATATTTTCTCCAGGTTATACTGTAGCTGTCCCTGCCTGTAAAACCTTCTTTTTCTTACCTGCCTCACATTACTATCAATTCTGTTAAAAATAATTGTCATTATTCCACATTTCTCCTTTCCTCTCTGCTGTATACAACTCCTCCAAACACCACATAGGGTTAACATTTTGATACAGACATAGAGTATTTTGACAAACTGAATTCTTGTAATTTACAGTACAGAACAAGATGATAATGAACACTGCTCTGAACTAGACCTTTGGGTTGTTATTTGTCTCACTGTTTGAATAAGAATGTGCTTGAAGTTATGATCTAAGAGGACAATTCTGCCACCTTCAAAATGAAAAATAATGGTAGGAGAGAAAAAAAAAAGACTGTAATGAATTTATACCGGTCAAAATCTCCCAGATATTACAAAGTCCTTTATCTGTGTGACAGACAATATTAAAAAAACCAAAACCAACCCAAACAAAACAAAACACAACAACACAAACCTTTAATAAAATACAAGCAAGAAATGGGTCACCAAACAGATGACATATATTTGCTAACCCGAGTAAATATTTCCTAGTGTATACAATTACTCTTTCTGTTGAGTGCCATGACATCTATTATGAGATATACTATTACTTGGAGAAGACCTGTGTTGTCCACTTGAAGAATAATTAAGTTTTCTACTGCTCAGTAGATTACATCTGAAAGCACAACCACAGATGGAGATAACAAGGCAGAAAGGCAAGCTTATATCAAATTGAAATGATAAAAAAGAGAATAAAAAGGAAGAACAGCACAGTATTTTTTACTTTTAAAATATGAAGGTTTTTTTACCTGCTCCAATGTCTTGGTATTATTTTTTAAATTTGGTTTTGTGCAGCAGCAATCAATTACAAATACTGTATTTGTAGAAAACCAGTTTCTATTTGAGTACGTAAACCATCTTTAATGGCAAAGTATGTTATTCTGCACAAAAGAATATTCTAGTTTAGAGAAAAGTGGCCACAGACTGGTGAAAAAAGTTTGCATCCAGCATCAGTTTTTCATTGTGTTTACAATAAATCCCTGTATAGAATTTTCCCAAGGCCCGAATCTACACAGGTTAGGGATTTGTTCAATCTTTTCTTAATACACTTATAACTACTATTAGTGTGAATTCCCATAACTGTCCACTATATAAAATAAAGTAACTGAACCATATCTGGAGAGCTAGATGCCGATACTATTCAATATTTAAGTAGTTAAATCCAAGAAAATGATCCATGAAATCCTTGCCTCACCTGAAAACTTGTGTTAAATTTTTCTCCAGCAATATCCCAAATTCTGCTTCTGTACAAACTCAAAACCTGACAGGTCTGGTCACCTTACACTGGTATTGACTCACAGATGACAGGAGCAGAGAGAATTTACAGAGGTTACCTACTGCATTCCCTGACTCAAGGTCAGATCAGCTATACTTGTATTATTCGTAATAGATTATTACAGTTTGGTTTTAAAGAGCTTTTCATTAACTAGGAGAGTCTAGCTTGGCTGCTCTGGATGTAGATATCTAAAACTAGGTGAGATGAATCTCAGCTTTTGTGTGAGGAACAGGAATATATAAATATAATGGGAGAAACGAGTGGTAAGAAAAATCAGTTAAAAAAACAAGTGTAGTATAGGACAATTGTGGGCCTGTAAAGACAGTGAGGACAGTTTTGGAGCATTATCCTAACAAGTTGCAGGTAGATGCTCACAATCATGTATTTTTTAGTGACCATCAAAAGATTTCTGCCCCAGCAACTGGAAGAGCCTAACCGACAATAGCAGGATATAACCATTTGTGATTTTAGAGGTCACACCTAGACAAAAGAAAAAAAGATTGCAATAGAAACTTGAACATTAAAAAATAAAATATGGGGTACTATTCTGTAATAAAGTGGTTGGGACTGAGTCTCATAACTCCACTCCCATGTGTTGCGGACAGGAGTTGGATGCCTAAATTATTCTTTCTGTTTGGTCTAAGTTACAAATACACATGTAATAGGACTTACAACAGATTTCTAAAGGGCAGTACTCTTAGTTCAGCTATGGAAAATACTTACACTGCTGAGGAATAAATTTTCACAATTTGATATTGACATGAATCTTATGAATTCCACTGGAAACACAATGCCTTTTAAACTCCAAGTGAAATTTTCTGTTGAAGCAAATGAGGCAGAACCATAAAAAATATTGAGACTTTTGAGTTAACAAGACCTTGTATGACATGCAGCATGAAATGAGACTTCTGCATTTTATGCCAACTCTAATCAAGCACTAAATCGAAGAGATATTTCGTGAACATGTAAAAAATATCAAAGAGTGAGAATTTCAGTGCCTTTGTCTTTCTACAATCTTATTTTCAAAGAGTAAAGGTTTAAACAGAAACAAACACAACAAAAAACAAACTAAGAAAATGACAGGGTATTCGAAAGCCTAAAGTTTTAACAAGTGGGATGGGCATTGGGTTGTGCACCACAGACTTCTGTGTCAGTTTATCTGACATGTCATTCTGCCTGCCCAGAAGAGGCTGCCTAACTTCCAAGCAGAAATCCAGTCTGTTTGTTTTGTAACATTGTCTAGCATTGTAAGTCCCTAAAATCACCTATGAGCTTATTGCACGGGCACCTATTGCTATGAAAAAGTGTTCAAAACTTTCTGCTGTGAGAAGGAGAGGTGCCATTCCTTATCTTGAGCTAGTTATACTCTAAGAACACACCAAAAAAGTACAGGAATGGTGAGCCTCCAAGCATACTTAACCCATTCCTCCCACATCCTATAAGTCTGAACTACCGTACTTGGAGACATTCTGAGTGAAAGCACATTCCCTGCTGAAAAGGAACAGGACAATGCAGAGCAGGCAGGAGCAAGTCTTATCCTGTTGGAGTGGGTCCAGAGGAGGGTCACAAAGATGATCAGAGGGCTGGAGCACCTCTCCTATGAGGACAGGCTGAGAGAGTTGGGCTTGTTCAGCCTGGAGAAGAGAAGACTCCGGGGAGACCTTATTGCTGCCTTTCAGTATTTAAAGGGGGCCTGCAAGAAGGCTGGAGAGGGACTTTTTACAAGGGCATGTAGTGATAGGATGAGGGGCAATGGCTTCAAACTGGAAGAGGGCAGGTTTAGAATAGATATAAGGAAGACATTTTTCACTCTGAGGGTGGTGAGGCACTGGAATAAGTTTCCCAGGGAAGTTGTTGATGCCCCATCCCTGGAGGTGTTCAAGGCCAGGCTGGATGGGGCTTTGAGCAACCTGGTCTGGTGGGAGGTGTCCCTGGCCATGGCCGGGGGGTTGGAACTAGGTGATCTTCAAGGTCCCTTCCAACCTAAACCATTCTATGATTCTATGATAAGCAGGGCAGCTGATCAAAGAAAAAGGCTCAAGATCAGCATTCCCCTTCAGTAATGACTGCTGGTCATTGACCAGTGATATCTCCTGCAAAATGCAGCATCATTTTGTTCCATCCTCAGTGAGAGTCAGGCATCTTGTTGCCTCCTCTCTGGCCATGTAACCCTACCACTGCTAACTGCAGAAGAGCTCTGCTTCAAACAGAAGAGTGAAAGGTACATGTTGCCTGTGTGCTGTGGTTTCAACCGACTAAGGCTGAGGAGGACATGATGCCCCAGGCTCTTGCTCTCACTGGCGGGGAATTATTTAAAACAATAAGCAATTTAAAAAAAAAAAAAATTGAATCTTTCTTTCTTCATCCTTTCTTTTTTGACACAGCAGCATTGTAAGACTATCTTCAAAAGAGGGAGGAGGGTGAATCCTTAGTGGATGGAGTTTCCTGATAATTAATTCCTACTGTTTTCTTATATAACCAGTGGCAAATGTTAGAGCCTGACCCTCAATAGGCAGATGTCCTGTTCTGTTAGTCATCACTCTGTATGCCTTCCTTGAGTGTCAGCTGTTAGCACAACTACACAGTTCTTGCCAGGTCATGGGCAATACATACTCTGCTTCTTGCTTTAGCATTATGCTTACGTTCAAAACCCTCTTCAGCTCTACTGAACAGACTGAAGTCCTAGTGAGGCCAGAATAATCTAACAACAGCAACAACAACAAAATCTTTCCAAATTATTCAACATTCCTTACAGATTTTAGTTACATTTACCTTAAGATCAGAAAATTCCATATCACAGCTGGATAAAATCCCTGGGCCATTGTTCCCTGGGTTAACACAATACACAGTAGGTATCCAGTCTTCTAATAAAACTGTTCTTCTTTGATGTCTTTTATCACAAGATTTTTATGGTTGTATATTTTACATTATGAGGCTCATAATAAAAGCATACCCTTTTGATCATTAGATTTTTGTGCTATACTCTTCAAGCTAATAATAAAGGCTAAACTTGAAACTATATCCTGTTTGTTCAACTTAATAATATGAGGCATAGGGACACTGTTTAAAGACTAGGACTTGTTTGTGCTGATTCGGAGAAAATCACCCAGCATAAATAACTTGCAGAAAGTTTATAGCATACTTAAATGTCAGGAAAGCTTTATTTTAATGATTAGCTGCTAACACACCAAAGGGCTTATGAATACTCTGAACTTAAAACACATAAATGAATAAAACTACCTGTGTACTTTGCTAGATTTTATGTGAAATTTCAGTATAATAACTTTATTCAGAGGTCTATATTGATGGCCATCAAATAAACCCCTCTTTTTGGTATCTATTTATTAGCCTGATGAATTCTTCAACATTATTCAGCAAACACTTTTAATGTGTCAAAAAAAAAATCAGCTTTGTTCTAATACTATTCACTTGGGAAAGAATGTAGCTTGGAAATAATTCAAATTAAACCAGCTATAATCAGGAAGAAATCACCACTCATCAATAGAAACAGAGTTTGTGAAGATTACATTGATTACTTTTGGAATAATATAGAACAATTCAGCAGATCCTGACATGCATACCACTGTACAGTGTCAGATAGCACCTAAGAACATACAGTGGCCATATAAACTGTTAATGAAACTGAAAGATAGGACTCAGTTAAAAAAACATTTCATGGTCAATACTCAGAAGAAAGTCTGTAACACGGGGTAATTAAATGAGTTTATTCTAACAATATTTATGGAATAAAAATAAATTTTTCCATTAAGAGTACTTGCTTTTCTAGACAAAGTTAAAAACAGTAAGAAATACAAATTAGAATCCACTAAAGTAATAATAACTGATGGGAACAGAGATCAGATGATCCCATTAGCAGAATATCATTAACCATGAGCAAAGGCCAAATTTATAAAACTCCATTTTATCTTTTTTTTTTTTTTTCAAGAAAAAGGAAAACCTAAGAAAAATGCAGAGACTTTTTAACAGAACTAACCCATTCACAGAGCGGGTGAATAGTGTTGCATATTAAGAGCATGTTTAAAATAAAGAGAAAGAAAAGGGCAGAGGAAGGAATATTCCTGAATTAACAGCATTATAGTATCAATCTTGTAGCTATTCTGAACAAAAGGGAATGCACAGGAAAAGCCAGGAAAGTTAAAATTAATAATTAAATAATTAAAATTTAAGAATGAAAATAAGTATTTTGTTTTCAGCATAATAATGGAAAAAATCAAAGAGAATTATTATAAAACATGGAATTCTGTTGAAAAACTGTCACAAAATTTGGGCAGAAATGCGTTCTATGAGTTGATACAAGATTAACTACAGAATAATGAAAAGCTCCAGATATAAAATTACAGCAACTGTATTTTAAATAGCAGGAAGCACTTACCTGTCACATACTAACTGCCACCACAGAACTGTGTAATCCAGTTACATCTTTATACACAAGCTTAATGGTTAATTAAGACATGCACCAGTACAGATTAGGGGTTGACCAGCTGGAAAGCAGGTCTGCAGAGAGAGACCTGGGAGTCCTGGTGGACAACAGGATGACCATGAGCCAGCAGTGTGCCCTTGCGGCCAAGAAGGCCAATGGTCTCCTGGGGTGCATTAAAAAAAATGTAGCCAGCAGGTTGAGGGAGGTCATCCTCCTCCTCTACTCTGCCCTGGTGAGGCCATGTCTGGAGTACTGTGTCCAGTTCTGGGCTCCCCGGTTCAAGAAGGACAGGGAACTGCTGGAGAGGGTCCAGTGGAGGGCTACTAAGATGATCAAGGGACTGGAGCACCTCTCTTAGAAGGAAAAGCTGAGAGACCTGGGTCTGTTTAGCCTGGAGAAGAGAAGACTGAGAGGGGCTCTCATCAATGCTTATAAGTATCTAAAGGGTGGGTGTCTAGAGGATGGGGCCAGACTCTTTTCAGTGGTGCCCAGTGACAGGACAAGGGGCAATGGGCACAAACTGGAACATGGGAAATTCCATCTTAACGTGAGGAAAAACTTGTTTACTTTGAGGGTGACAGAGCACTGGAACAGGCTGCCCAGAGAGGTTGTGGTGTCTCCCACACTGGAGACATTCAAAACCCGCCTGGATGCATTCCTGTGCAACCTGCTGTAGGTGAACCTGCTTTGGCAGAGGGTAGGACTAGATGATCTCCGAAGGTCCCTTCCAACCCCTACCACTCTGTGATTCTGTGGTTCTGTGATTCTGCTATAGAAATATGGATAAGGGCATAGGCAAGGATACACAAGTGAAAATAAAATTGACTGTATAACTGTCAGTTGTCCAGATCTAATACACAGTCAAAAGCATTTGTAAATAATGGTAAGTTAAAGCATGGGTAGTTACAGAGGAAATGCAGTGGAAAAGTTCACGGTAAATAAAGTTCAAAATCCATCTACCCTTGGAGTGAAATAAACTGTTCCAAATTTGTCTAATAATTTCTGTCAAATGGTAGCAATTTATAGTAGTCCTTATGAATCATATGCAACATTGTAGCATCGGACTTACAAAGTTAATAAATCTACCCTAAGGCAAAATTATGTTCATGTATAGAAACAAAATCCATGCAACAGAAATCATCCTCATCGAACCCTTTAAAATGTTTTCCTCAATGTAATTGTGTATTTTTTGCATAAAGATGTTTCCTGTAGGTCAATGCATTCCTCAGATTTGGGATATACAACTTTTGAAATTATTTTACATGATTCAAAATGTGTATCAAAGCTTATGATTTTCTGATAATATCTACAGAGAGAGTTCTCTTTCATATGGAGATCTTAAAGTAAATGGGCACTGATTTTTTCCTGAATTCTGATTACCGTATGTATTTTATGTGCTATTAATGTAGTTGTATTAAACAGAATAAACTGACCAGAAAGAAGTTTCATTTAGTACAACAGTTACAAATAGAGTTATGTAAAGCAGCAGCTAAGCAAAGCTTTAAATACTTGCATGTAGAAATGGCTAACACTGGTGCCTACTGACTTACTTTACTGTACCAGAACTGCAGGATGTCATAAAAGCGTATTTCATTCCGTATTGTTCATACACAACACCCAGAAGTGTGCTCGGTCATTTGCAGGCATGAAAGAATCCTCTCTCCAGGAGATGGCTCTTTTATTCTTCCTTGTTTGGCTGTTACCTTTAATCTAAAATTAAAGCCATTTACACTGATAATATATGCTTGCTTCTTGTATATGGAAAGCAAAACATAGACTCTGGTATTCAAGCAGGCTGCAGGATCAAAAGCCTCATCACTGCCTGACAGGCTATGAAGTAGGTGCCCCAGGAGAAAGGCTGAACTTCTGCTCCTACCACACAATTCCTGGCCACAGAGCCTGGCAGACCTCCTCCCTCTCACAGCGGGATGCATCACCAGCAGCTCCCACTGCTAAAGAAAACAGAAACAGCAGCAGCTATTTGCCTCCAGGCTGCGAGATGCATCATTTCAGGCAACTAATCCCCATTAAGAGGGCTGTAGTAAAAGACCTACTCTTGCAGGGATAGAAAAATGTGAATACGCTTTTAATTAAGGACTGGTATAAAGTGACAGCAGAATTGGGACTGTGTGATAATACTAATGACATTTTGAACTGTTGCAGATAGAGCTTACTCGTACCACTTGTGCTTCCAGCTCAAGCTTGCTTCACAAAAATGAGGCCCCAAGGGCTTGATCTGCCAAGGTGCAGAGCTCTCTCACACGGTACCGAGTGTTCTTCACTGACACAGAAAGCAGAGAGACTTGGTCACACTCAACCCCCCCCCTCAGAAATGCCCAGAATCAGCAAGATCAAGTGTATCTTGAACTGTGAACAAAAGGCAGGCAGAAAACAATCTTTGGATAATGTCCAGCTTCTTTATCTCCTCCAAAGCCCGTGCACAGCTGATTAAAAACACACCAAAACTGCACAACTTCAACCATTCCTGTTAGCGACGCTGATTTTTCTTTCTGAATGTTTTGTCCTGTGCCCAGCAGCACCTCAGTCTGAATTCAGCCTCCAGCTATATTGTTATTCCTGTGATTTATAGCAGAAGATCTGACACAGATTTCTACAGCAGTATATTGCTCTGCCCACTTCCTTCCAGACTGGGATTTCAGTCTCTTTCTTACATTTAGGTGTATCTGTCACTTTTCATTTCATTCCCTTAGATGCTAGACATACTTTACTACAATTGGTGATACACTGCTATTGATGGGCAGTGACTCTGGCTTGTCCTTTAAACCACCATCTGTCTTTGCCTTCCCCAGTTCCTGCTGATGCCAGCTGTGCTGGTAACTGGACACCATTGCTGAAAGATTGTCTCTCACCAGTTCATACTATTTGCAGAGGAACCCAACAACCATAGCGGGGAAAAAAAAAGAAAGTGCTCATTATATCTAATGTTGCTTAATGGTTCCAGCACTGATGGCAGCCAGACCCTGGCACCTAAAGAAAGTCTAGTAGCGGTGCTAGGATATAGAAATCCAACATATGAACTCAATAACTCTGGGTAACATCAGAATGAACAGCTTGCCTGATGCTCACAGAACCAGTATCAGTTACACTAGGTCCGTTTCAAGGTATTACTGTATGTCAACCTTTGTAATTTTTAAATAATTATTATGGGGTTTATGTGCATTTGTTTGCACACATACCCAGAGGTGAAAAGGACAAGCAAAAAATGTTTGGGCATTCAGAGATCATTGTATGAAACCTCTGAGAGTCTGAAAAGAGTCAAAATGCATATCTGAAGTGCATATGTTGCCCACTGCCTTGCACTGCCTGTTGTACATATATATATGTATGTATATGTATACATCATCTAATAAATAAACTTGCAAATGATGACATGCATAAATAGCTCCTGGATTTTTAAAGATGAATAAACTCTTGTTTTTCTTGTTCTGTATTGCAGATTGTTTCCATATGTGCCGCTATTTATGTGCACTCTTAATGCTAATATGATGATCCAAGTCTGCATCAGGCTTGCTTTTTCAGGTGTGAATCATGAATGCATCCATTTATCCACATTACTGGATTTGTTTCTGATTTAAGATGTGAAGAGAGGGCAAATCTAGGTGATGGTTTTGTGGTGAACGCTAAACAAATTTGAGTTTATCATTACACATATTAATGGAAGACCTATCCCGGCTATCCCAAATGACAGTCAGTATAAACTTCATGGGAAACATAATATTTGTGTGCTTATTCATTCTGTAGTGTTACAAAAATTGAGTTAGGGATCTATTTATTTATTTATTTTTATTGATGGTGGTGTCCTTAATAGCTGTTTGTCTGTAAAACCAGGTGCAACGTTTACCAGGAATTCAACAAGCTAAGACACAGACAGTTTCATAAAAGCCCTTAAAACAGCCTCTATTAAAATGTCTCCACTGTGAGACAAGATAGAAGTACTCTTTTCTGCGACTAAAAGTGGAAATGTCATTTGTCATTCAGAAACTAGAAATCTCTCCTATCCCTGTTTTTAGATTATGGTTTTAAAGCTCTGACATTTTTCACTACAGCTTAAACTACCATGTGCATAAATACATACACAGTTCTGCAGACAAGCCATTTTTCCAAATCAAAGCAAATCAACAGCTGCTTAAAACATAATGCTGCAGATACTTGTGGGCAGGAACAGTCTGATTTGCCCATTGCATGAGTATTGATTTTTGATTGCAGAGGTTATTCTGTAGATGAAAAGATCATAATCATACTAAGAGATGCTTCACTGAAAACTTGCACTCTACAAAACAAAGTGGAAAAAAACAATTCAGCTAACAATAGAAAAGCAGTGATTACTGCTATCTTTGTCCTTGTTTCTAAGACCTTGCTGTAAATGACCTTAAATGTCTGCTCATCTCGGTACTACCTAAAAAAACGAAAGTGGGAAGTTGGGCAAAAGAGAAGAAGAAAAAAAGAGAAATAAAGAATTCTCTAGTCTAGTTTCTTTATGCATTGTACGGACTTGGCCCCAGTTCCTCTCCATCCTCCATTTCAGAAGCTTGGAGAAGAGATCTGCAAACAGTGAGGGGCAGGAACTCAACAGATCAGAAAAAATGGATTTGTGGATTGTTGAGAAAAAAAAATGTTAAAAATTCAACACAAGAAAGTGCTCAGCTGCTTGAGCTACATCCTGGAAGAACTTCAGGGTGACAGGCATGTCCCTGTTGGACTTGAAAGTTCCTGGAAGCACCCCAACTTCTGCATCAGTGCATGTGTACAAAACTCTGGGCTGTGGGACTCAGTTAATCATGTCAGGATATGGGGGGTAGACTGATTCCATGACGATATCCCACAAAGACCCTAATCTTGCTATACATACACAGTGCCTGTGTAGCACACACAGGCTGCACAAAAAATGCAGGTGCAGCTTCCACCTTCTTCAAAATGAAGAAACTGTGGTTCTCCTGCTGACCTTTGGTATGATAGTTCCCTGATCAGAGCAGTCGCTCTGCAAACAGAAGACCCAAGGTCATTTTTCTGCTCAGCATGAGCGGATTTAACCTCACATCTTCTACCTCCTATGTGAGTGTCCTAAATATTAGACTGCAGACACTTCTCTGCATGTGACAAGGAAAGTATCATCCCCTCCTACTGAAACTGTGGCTTTGCAGCAAAAACTAAAAATCGCTGGAGTAATAGTGGAATATAGAAACATGAAGAAATTATCAGCTATTTTGGTACCTAAAACTGCCAGCTTGGTGGATGAGAAAATGAAGAGTAGGCATTAATCAGGGTAAAGCTGAAATACCAAAGTAGTGATATCAGAGCACTACTGCCTCCATTCAGAGAGCATTAGTTGTTCTTTGTGTCTTTTGGGAAGAGGCTGATTTTGCGGATGCCACAGGTGCATTTGGAGCATATATCTCAGACCAGTCCTCCCCAGGGACTTATGGAGAGAAACCTGAGGCCCAAGGAAGAAACTTGATCTGCACACCTCTGGAGAGTAGAGTATGCACTAAACTAATAGATATAAGGGGACTGAAGACTGTTGTGGATCTAGTTCAAGTAATAGCCACAAGAAATTCTGTAGATGCCCATGTTTTGGTTGTAGCATGGAAGTACTTAAGAAGATAATTCTGTGCTAAAAGTTCTGGGAGAACTGGTAAGCAGGTGGGATATGGTCTCAGTTCTAGGGATTGCATGCATGCCTTGTATTATGGCATTACTACTTAAAATGGATAAAAATCATTGGACTACAAAAACGTATTCATCTTGCTTTCTCCTCCTTTTTTTTACCAGCTCCATGAGTCCCTCATAGAGCAGCTGAGATGTTGTGAAAAGAGACCTGGAGATGGCTCAGTCACTTCCACCATAGCTTGCTACCTGAGACTAGGGCACCTTCAACTGCAGTCCAGGACTCTGATGTTCAGATTGAATATTTTGGTCCCCAGAGTATTATGGGGATGCAGATTACCCCAGATGGCCACCAGAGCCACTCACTGAAGGAGTAAGAATCTGATTGCTGCACTGTGTGTTAAATACAAGGTTGTTAGTTTATCTAAGACTTTGTCTGAGCATGGCTTCCCAATTGTTCCCTCATGAGATTTGGGTAGCCAAATAGTTGATGACTCCCAAGAGGCTAAAGGGAGAATGGTGGAGGCTGAGCTACTCCGCTGAACTAAGTTGGTGATCCCTACGGCTGAATTTTAACCTCTGAAATTTTTATTGAGTGGACACTCAAAATTAAGTGTTTAGAAGAAATTTCTGGTTTTTTGCATTCTTGGATTTAAACATATAAACATGTGGTGGGTTGACCTTGGCTGGCTGCCAGGTGCCCACCAAACCACTCTATCACTCCCCCTCCTCAGCTGGACAGGGGGAGAAAAATACAAAAGGCTTGTGAGTCAAGATAAGGACAGAGAGATCACTCAGCGATTACTGCCACAGGCAAAATAGACTTGACTCAGGGAAATTAAATTAATTTATTGCCAATCAAATCAGAGTAGAGTAATGAGAAACAAAACCAAATCTTAAAACACCTTCCCCACACCCCTCCCTTCTTCCCAGGCTCAACTTCACTACTGATTTTCTCTACCTCCTCCCCCCAAGCAGTGCAGGGGGATGGGGAGTGGGGGTTGTGGGCAGTGCATCACACATTGTCTCTGCTGCTCCTTCCTCGCCACACTCTTCCCCTGCTACAGTGTAGGATCCCACCCATGAGAGCCTGTCCTCCACAAACTTCTCCAATGTGGGTGCTTCTCCTTCCCATGGGCTACAGTTCTTCATGAACTGCTCCATCATGGGTCTTTCCACAGGGTGCAGTCCTTCAGAAACAGACTGCTCCAGTGTGGGTCTCCTGCAGAGTCACAAGTCCTGCCAGCAAATCTACTTCAGCATGGGCTTCTCTTCACGGGGTCACAGGCCCTGCCAGGAGCTTCTGCCAGTGTGGGCTTCCCACAGAGTCACAGCCTCCTTCAAGCATCCACTTGCTCTGGCATGGGGTCCTCCATGGGCTGCAGGTGGATATCTGCTCCACCATTGACCTCCATGGGCTTCAGGGGGACAGCCTGTCTCACCATGGTCTTCACCATGGGCTGCAGGGGAACCTCTGCTCCAGGACCTGGAGCAGCTCCTCCCCTCCTTCTTCACTGACCTTAGTGTCTGCAGAGTTGTTTTTCTCACATATTCTCATTCCTCTCTCCAGCTGCAGTTGCACAGGGCTTTTTTTCCCCTTCTTAAATATGTTATCATGGAGGGGCTACCACTGTCACTTATGGGCTCAGCCTCAGCCAGGGACGGGTTCATCTTGGAGTTGGTTGGCATTGGCTGTATTGGACATGGGAACAGCTTCTGGCTTCTCATGGAAGCCACCCCTGTAGCCCCACTGCTACCAAAACCTTGCTATGCAAGCACAATGCAAATTATCTTTTGGATCTCATCTTTAATTTGCACACATAAAAGTGTTTGTTTGTTTGTTTGTTTTTCATTTACCACAGATTGTTTATTTGTTAGTGAAGTTTGTGCAATAGAATTCATTATGGCTAGAGAGCAACAGTGGCTAAGTAATACCACTGAGTATTGCAGTGTGATGTGAACTATGCAAAAGAAGAGCATCAAAATCGGGGGTTTTTCAGATTCAAACTTCCAAAATGTTTCTATTCCAGTGAACTGACCACTTTCAAATTTGCAAAAATAGTTCCTTGCCTTAGAAATTCTGCCTTTTTTAGCTATGCTGCAGTCCTTTCTCCTGTCCTAAGAAGTTGATTTGTCTTTCCATGTTCTTTGTTCATCATTTTGGTCAGTTCTGCTCCTCCTGAAGAAGCACATACCACCATCTTCTAAATTGCTACAGATTTTCTGTGAATAGAATGCTTTGAACATAAAGTGGTTTTTATGTTATAGCTGGGTCCAGCTAAGTTAGAATGGATTCCTCACTCCTGTACTGTGAACATAGAAAGCAGCTTTCTTCACATTTATTTGAGAAATCTAAAAGGAGATATTGACTTTGAGAAAAACTTCAGTTGAGTTTACTTATGTTTCCATTTTTAGGAATTTCAGTAATACGCTTTTTCTCCGCCATTAGCTTTAAAGTACACCAGCTCTAGATGAAAAGGATAAAAGTCAAAAATAGTTTATAAATTATGAGTAGGATGCAGGTTCTGAGTGCACATGGCTGGAGATGCGATAAAGCTACATTTTTTAATCTCCCCATGGTTAGCTTCATGATACACTTAGATATTCTGTTCTAGATACCTGCTTGAAGAACTGGCTCACTAGTGGGGAGGAAAATGCGCCGGTTTTCATTTCCATTCTCCAATAGTATGACTTTTTCTTGAACTAGCATTAATACTAGATTATACTGTCCTTCTTCCATTTCTTCCGAGGAAG
This sequence comes from Pluvialis apricaria, assembly GCA_017639485.1. NCBI lineage: Eukaryota > Metazoa > Chordata > Aves > Charadriiformes > Charadriidae > Pluvialis > Pluvialis apricaria. The sequence continues at coordinate 106,245,348 of CM030009.1, forward strand.
AATATTGTTCCGAGGAACAATAGGCCAAAGAGATGAGGCTTTACTAAAATATAATGCAGAGCAAACAGAAAAAAATGTGTGTGAAATGTGGAATTACAAGGCTTTTAAGGGAATGGCTATGGTTGATGAGGCTTTGTAACTCAAACAGCAGAGGCAGCGTGTTGTGAAGTAGAAATGTATGTACCAATATGCCTCAACAGAAAATGTCAAAACAGTATCTTGCCTTTTTACCTCTGTCACAGAGCTAGCTGCACCTTTGTCTTTTCAGTATCTCTGACTACATTCCTGAAATGTTAGGTGTCTTTAATTGTCTTTGGATATACATCAAATGTTCTTCAATCAGACTGAGCATAAAGCACTGCCACATACAGCCATACCAAGGTGTTTCACCTTCCTATGCCTAATAGCATTCAAGAGAGGGAACGATTAAAAGAAATTGGGCATGCAGTAAGTGACACGGTCTCTCTCTGGCTTTAGCAGTCCTCCAGCTTTAACAGTCCCAGCTTTAACAGCCTCTCTGAATGAGAGGCTCCATCTCAAACACTGAGTGCATGTCTCAAAACAGATACAGGGCTTTTTTTTCCATCCGTGTAAATCCTTACCCTTGTGACGGCCTCTGATACTCACATCCTCAAATCCCAGTGCCGCAATGCTGATCAGCAGCTATTAAAACAAAGTTGTTTGAGGGTTTGTTTGCTTGTTTGTTCAGCAATTGGAACAAAACAGCAGACAAAGGGCTTTTAAAACAGTCAGCCCACAGACATATCCACTCTCACCTTATGCTTTCCTTCAAGCACAGTTAGACAAGCATTCCTCTTGAGTTATAGAAATGCAACTGAGTCAAATCACATCCATGACTGCTTGTCTTAGTGGCCTCTGTCTTCCTTACGTTGCATACATCTGCTCCTAGGAATCCCTCTATATTTGCTGAGAGTTTCTGGGCATAGTTATCAGAAAGATCAACAGTTTCTTTGCTTCAGCCCCCAGTTGTGAAGTCTCTGGGCCTTGAAATTATTTTTTTTTTCTTGGACTGTTGAAAAATCCATACAGCAGAAGTTTATCCAGGAGAACATTGCATAATACGTGCTCAGTGGCTTGGAAAGCTACATCTGTAAGATCCTTCTCATGAGCTGTCCTGGTACTTCTGAGGGTTTGGTGTCTGCTGTCTATAAGGTTAAAATCGTTGTCACTTATTGGTCCTATGCAAAGTCCTTTACTGGTACCTCCTCTCAGCAAAAATAGACAATCTTAAACACAGTCTCAAAATATATGATATTATTAATAAGTATACTGAAAATATAAGACGTAAGAGAAGGGACTTTGGTTTACCAAATGCCAGACTAACTGAGCTGACAATTATAGGAGAGACGAAATTATCCTTCAAGCTACCAGATTTTTAAAATTTACTGAGGGTGTTGCACGTTGCTAGTTTCCAAGGAATAAGTGGCACGAGTGAAGAACTCCTGTTCTGAGTTCTCAGAACATACAATTCAGTCAAATGACACATATGAAATATAGCAACTTGTCTATAATAAGATCTTATTTAACCTTTTTTTTCCACAGAAAGACGTTATTGCACTGAGTTGTACAAGTTGTGCTACTGTAGGAAATGGAAGTGCTTAGATATGGGGAAGTAAAGGGAAAACAAAGAAAATAAAAAGCAAATACACTTCTCCAGAAAACAATGAAAATAATATTAGAAAATGAAAGAAAACAAATTTTGCATAAAGAGATTGAACAGGAGACAGAGACAATGAGTCTGTTTGCGTACTGGTACTGAAAATTCAGACGCAGAGGAGGAACTTGCATCCACCGATCAACTGTAATTGGACTCTAACAGAGAGGTTCTGAGCCAGCATGGTCAGGCTATTCAACTTAAAGTCCTGTTAATGTACTGGAATGAAGAGCCTTCCTTGGTACAAGACTGACTGTACAGTTCAGAAATGTTAGGCCATCACAGAAGTATTTACTTTTCCAGAATGAAAATGTTCTCTAATAAAACAATCCCAACAAAGCTTGTTTCCAAGTCCCATATAATATAGACAACTTACAAATGATTTTCTGACATAAGAAATGAACTGCACAAAGGAAAAATACTACTTTCTGCCGCAATGTGGAAGATGTCTTTGGAGTTACTATGGGAAAGATGAGGGTCAAGGGTGGAGGCAGAGTAGTTTATGAGAAGAATGGTGCAGTAGGGTAGCTGTTGAGTTTGAAGTTGTCCTCAAGCCATTTGCCGTTGAAATACTGGAACTGCGATATGAACTACCAAAAACTGAGCACATTTTCTTCTTTTTCTTTCCTCAAGTAATAAAAACAGTGAGCCATAGTTTTATATAAGTGAATCTTTAGGAAAATTCTATTTATTAGGAAAGCAATGATTTTCTCACTATCAGAATATTAGCATGTAGAAGCAGTAGTCAGTTTACTGCCACACAGACATGCAGGCAGTTGTATCGTGCAAAACTAAAGATACCCCAAAAAGTTTTTCAGACTGCTTTGGAACCACTACTTCAGAAATATTTCTTCCCATAACCTGAGACCCTTTTTATTGTTTGGAAGTTAGGACTTTTTCTGTCTGCTGGAGTTCAACTGGAAGCTTGAGCACGTACCTAGCTTTAAGCTTTATTGTACCTCCATTGGCTTCACCAGGATGTGTCATAGCCCAGATTTGTAACATGGATCAAAACCTAGCTTGGAGACAGAAAGCAGAGAGTGGGATTAAATGGCCAATTTTCAATCCTAGCAAAAGGTTAATAGTGGGGGCCTCAAGGCGAAAGAGGATGTGTCATGATGCTTAATGATCTGGAAAGGGGATGAGTAGTGAGAAGCAACTTTTGCAGATGCCACAGAGATGCTCAGGATGGTCAAGCCCACGCTGTACTGTTAGCTTCTTTGCAAGGACCTAGAGAAGCCGAGAAAATGGGCAATACAATGGTACCAAAAAAACTAGTGTTTTTTTATTGAATATTGATAAATGGAAACTACCCTTGAAGAAAGGGGGAAAAAAACCTGCACAAAGGCTCAGCAAGATTCAAAATTAATTATCAGATTATCAAGACAACTTAGAAAAATATCTAACCACTAGTGTAAAAATTCAAATGTTAGGAGATGTTCGATGTATAGCTTCAGTTAGAAAAACAAAAATGTTAGGAATGCACGAGGACCTGGTGATCGCTATGGTTACCGAGCTAGATAAACATTGGATCTGAATCAATACTGTGAAGTCATATTTCAAGTAGACAATGATCCTCAATGAATGAGTCCAAAAATTATCTAGTAAGGACGTTCAAAATGCTATGGGTTTCCTTCCTTTACTACAAATAAATTTTGCTTTAACTTTAGCTTGATGATTCTTTAGTTCAGTTGTGAATACCTTTACAAAAAGAAAGGTAAGGCGAATTAAATTAATTCAAGAGGGAGAAACATCGTTTCTAAAGCTGTTGATACCCTTTGAAATAAGGTACATCTGACTGTTTGGGGGTGCTGGGTCCTTAAGCTGGAGGAGTGAAACGGGATGTTTTGCAGCGTTAACTGAGTCAAAATAATAGCTTGAAAGCACAATGAGAAAAGCACTACTACTATACCAGCCATTTGATGCAAAACACTGCATGTATTAGGGATTCAAAACAGAAGGGGAAAATTCTAGCTCAAAAGAAGCAACATCCTTAAAAAAAGAGGAAGTCATCAAAGCAGAGAGAAGCGAAGGTTGTCTGCAGGTTGTGCTGACGTCCACCATTACATCACTACTCAGTGACCACCAGGAGCATCTCTGCATCCCTCACATACAGCTTATACCAGGCTATGGAACTGTGTTCCATCTGGTTTTAAATACTATGTATAGAAAAGAAATTATACCTGAGGAAATTGTAGACCTAACTGCAAAGAAAAGAACCCGCCTTTAATGATCAGAGAAAAATCACAAATAAAAAAGCATTTTATGAGGATATTGTGCATAGATACACAGAGTAAAAAGTGAGTTATTGTTGTTGCTTTTGAAATATTGCATCTTCTATTTTGTAATTTTTCTATGTATGTTTTATGCAGAAATTTCAATATGTTCCAATTACTTTCAATGAACAATAGGAAAACTCTCTTAATTAATTTTTGAGTAGTTAATAAAACACTGTGTAGTGTAGTAGATAAAGAGTTTCTAGAACAACTAAGGAGACACAAACATTCAAATGTTTATGTAATTCACTTTCTGTCAATGAGAGATTAATTTCGGGGGTTTTATCAAGCAAAATAAAATTGCATTTCTAAAATAACATTTAATCAAAACCATATTATGCATATTTAAACCAAAAAAAGTAAATTCCTTTTTATGTCCGAGTCCACAGTCCATCTTTCAGATGGGAAATGTCTTTAGTGGCAGAACAGGACAAAATCTACCATCTCTGTTGCAAACGAGACATATCACAGCACTGAGATGGTGGCTGGCGGTGGCTACTTTCTAATCTTCCTCAGAGTATTAATGCTCTTCTGGGATCTATTATCAGATGGAGCCTGGTATAAATCTGGTCCCAAAATCAGGGATCAACAAATGATACTGTGACTTGGCCAGAGCAGGTGGGAAAAAGCTGTGACTGCAGGACTGCAGCTATGACTGTAATACCACAAGGGATACAGCAGCTGCATGACGATCCTTACAGCAGCCTTCTGCAGATACAGTCTTGTCAACTGAAAAACTCTCTGAATTCTTCCTGAAATCTCTCATCATTTGACCCAGCCATAAATGGGTGCCTGATTGCTTATTCTGTGGAGCCAAAGGCAGTCAATTACGCTGCTGTCCTTATTGCACACTTGTGTTTTGCTGGCTAGAGAAACTGGTATGCCTGAACCAATTAAACCAGTGAACCATTTGGGCTTAGATGGATCTTTGACCTCCGCCTATGAAGGCATGTTAGTCCTGCCATCCATCAGTAGAACTGCTGCAGGGCCCAATTAGGCTTCATTCTGCCATTTAGACTGCTAATCCAGTACAGATACCGTGGCTAGTTTACTTTTCAAATTGACAGATTTCAGCCCACAAACCCCCTTCTTTCAGTACAGCCTTGGACACAGTACTTTGCAGCCTATGTTTGTTCTGTGGTAAAGGAAAATATTTATCTTCCAGTATATGTACTTACTGCAGAAAACTTCTGATCCTCAACTTCTCATTCCTCTGATATGTTATTGCTTGTAATTAATTCCCCATCAGGCATCCCAGCTTTCTGTGCTACTCTTCAAGTGGGTGGTAGATGTAATATATTTTCAGTCTTTGAATATGAAAACCTTCCGTGAGGAGAGACATGATGGTCAAAGTGTGTCAAAGGCAATCAGAGGATGCATATAGTATATTGTAAAGTCCAGCTATGAGGAAAAAAAAAAAAAGAACAATTTTCTGCAGAAAAGGATTACAGTATCATTGGCACCATTTTCCTGAATAGATAAAATCTCATGTGTTTTTAGACTCATATCTACTTACTTAGTGAAAAAAATAAACACTTACCCTTTTTTTATTTCTCTTAGCCCTGCAGAAGTAACATAACTGTTTGAGACAGCTGGATACTATTCCATCTTGAGCATCATCGGCAAAATTGCTTGCTAAATCCCAGTAGCTACACCTGTTCAAAAGCCTCGCAGGCAAAACAATCACACAGGTACCACTAAGGGCATAATTTAGCCCTCAGAAACTTTGTTACTGGTGATGATATGTGATGTGGAAAGAAGCCTGCCTGCCTCTTGGAGCCCAGAATGAGTTTCAAATACTGGTGTTCAGGAAAAGCTCATTTCACTCTTTAGGGGAGCTCCTGGGCTGTGGAAATGAGTGTGATACCCGGACAGAAGGAGAAGACACTCATTTCAGAAAATGGGCTAGTTTCCCTGGTAGTCTGGCAGATGAGGGGCTGCCTTGAATTTCTCCGTGAATACGGTGACAGTTAGACAGCTCATCCAAGTAGCAAACATGTGAGCTGATGATATGTAGGTAAATATTATGACAGAAAACTTGCTAGGAAAAGGTATCTTCTGCAAGCAAGTAATTTAATATAGGAGATTACTATTTCTATAACATAAACTACATTAAGTATTTGGTGTCAGCAGTTTCAGTATATCCTTCACTGGCAGTAGTAAGTAGGCCTGGAAAATCTGACTCATAGTATGACAGGATTAAACTGGTGAAACCAGTGGGAGACAAAAATTGTTTTGTAGTCAGTGTGGTGGAATATGAGGTACTTAACACCCATCGTCCTGCTAACAGCCATCATTATTCCCGCAGTGCCATCTACTGGTACAAACTCGAGATGTACTGAAAGTAACTAATTTACGTGTGTATCTGTAGCGGATTAATTATCTGATCCTGTATTAAGATACAAAGAAAACAAATAATCATTATTATTCTAATAGCTTTTCTCATTTTCCATAATTTTAATTTAGTATTCAGGATTTCTTTCACAGATGAATATTTAGTATAAAGGGTGCCATATGGTACAGAATGCTTTCAAAAATGAATGCATGTACTATACCTGTGCTAGAAACAGCCCTATTTAGCTTATATAAATGCAGAGATAAACATTTCACACTTCATTCAAATGCAGACATGTATCTTATTTTCACAAAAACCAAATAGGCATTCATGTTCTACCTCACGTGTATTTTACAGATCTGTGGACTAAATAGTTACTCTAAATATTTTAAAAGTTCCATAGCTCTGTTAATGTCTAGTGATCCTCCTAGATTTCATACAAGAATTTAAGAACTTTACCTGGAATTTCATACAGTGTGATATCTGTACAGGGAGGGTAATTGCATCAATTATAAATCCCTAAAGTTTTATGAGGAGGTAGATCATGTCAGTCCTTCCATTGCTTAAATTTGTGGCAAAACGCTGTGATTCTCATTCTGTTGGACCTTCCCTTGTGCTCAGTAATACTGATTGACAGAGTCCTGGTGGACAACAGGATGATCATGAGCCAGCAATGTGCCCTGGTGGCCAAGAAGGCCAATGGCATCCTGGGGTGTATCAAGAAGAGTGTGGCCAGCAGGTTGAGGGAGGTCATGCTCCCCCTCTACTCTGTCCTGGTGAGGCTGCATCTGGAGTACTGTGTCCAGTTCTGGGCTCCCCGATTCAAGAAGGACAGGGAACTGCTGGAGAGGGTCCAGCAAAGAGCTACAAAGATGATTAGGGGACTGGAGCATCTTTCTTACAAGGAAAGGCTGAGGGACTTGGGGCTTTTTAGTCTAGAAAAAAGAAGACTCAGGGGGGATCTTATCAATACTTGTAAATACTTAAGGGGAGGGTGCCAGGTAGATGAGAAGGGTCTTTTTTCAGTGGTGCCCAGTGATAGGAGAAGAGGTAATGGGCACAAACTTGAGCATAGGAAGTTCCATCTTAACATGAGGAGGAACGTCTTTAATTTGAGGGTGGCAGAGCACTGGAACAGGCTGCCCAGAGAGGTGGTGGAGTGTCCCGCACTGGAGACATTCAAAACCTGCCTGGACGCCATCCTGTGCAACCTGCTGTGTGTGACCCTGCTGTGGCAGGGGGGTTGGACTTAGGTGATCTCCAGAGGTCCCTTCCAACCCTGACGATACTGTGATACTGTGATATTTTCACCCCACTCCTGCAGGAATGCAAGGAAATGATAATATGCAAAGAAAGGATAATATCACAGTTTTTTCTTTAACTTAACTGAAAATATGATTACAGCAACAGTTCTCCCATTCACCTCCTCAACTACGGAGCCCTGCAAGATTTATTCTTATCCTATTTAAAATCAGTCTATTAGTACTTAAATATATTTTGAGACAACACAAATTTAAGTGCCAGAAAGACACTGTTAACTCAATATTTATTTTATAAGAAGCACAAAGCAACAGATCCTTATCTCAACTACTAGCTAAAAATAACATCTGGATGAAGCACAATGACTGAAGCACAAACTTGGTGTAAGTAAGCTTATTCTGACAACACGAGGACAGAACTTGTCACTTTTACAATACCCCTTTCTGAAATGATCAGATACCCTCAGAGATAAATTGACTTTGTAGCACTAGTTGCCCAAATAACCAGTAGAGCAGAAAATACACATGGACTTCTGTGCCTGGTCCCAAGATAGCACTTTCTCATTTTAGACAAAGGTTCACGATCTCCTTTCTTGAATGTGGGTATTATTTATCACCAGTAGGAATGAAGCCTGTGCTCTACATTAAGTCTTCAAAGGAAGCTTCACAGTACTATTTAGCAAACTACATCGAGGAAGTCAGGATCATCTAATTCTGTATTCTTCAAATGTGTGAGTTTCTGCTTTTTACTTCTACTAGACATGGGCTTCAGTGGTCATATATTCTAGTATCAGTCAGTTTCAACACAGTAAATCTTCTAAAACAGGGTATTTGAATGCATACACAGTAGAGATTGTTGAAAAATGTTCTTGTACTTCCCAGTCATCTTCAGAATGACTTTAGTGATTAACCAACAATGTGTCTGAACTGAACTATCGCTTTTTCTTTTTTTATTGTTAATACTTAAAAAGAGGCTTTCTATCAGACTGCCTCCCCTCTGAATGTCTGCATCTGACCTCTACTTGTCCTTACACCAGGAGGTTTCATTATTTATTTTGACAGTAACTGTCTTTTCTTCTTCTTGACCACACAACTTCATATTCTTTCTTAAGTCATCTATTCAACAAAGATGAATTCATTGCTCAACAAACATAACCTATTTCTCTTTTCCTTCTTCCTGGCTAGATATACATGCTTAAAGCTAATGCCTTCAGAAATCTATAAGGTTCATCAACTTGGGTGACTATATATTCCTCAGTCAGTATTACTGACTTTTCACATTGACACATTGGCTTATAGTTTCAATGAGTTTTATACTAGCTGAATAAAGCAACTCCCACTGTTCATACGCTTTCGCAAGCCATTCTACCTCCATGATTTTACTTGTTCTTTTTTGGAAACTGTATTTTGCATTTGCATTTTTATACTGTCATTCCTAAAAATTTCAGAGGTTTAGAGAAGCAGCCTGAAGACTATGGTACAGGGAGTTAGTGATCCACATTTGCTTCCTTCTCATGTATATGGGTACATTTTGAATAGCCTGTGACCACTTACCAACCATATACGGCAGAGTATCCATGACTTCTCAGGTGTATGCCTCCATATCATGGATACCATGCGAATGCTCTATAAAATAGTATAATTACTCAATGTATGCATAATAAATGCATAGCTAATCAATGTACATGTACTCAATCTGTATTCGAACATAAGTATAGCGCATTGTCTCATTGACCTGAAATATTATTTGTACCTGTTTGGGAATTATAACTTTATTGAGGCAAGGGTGTTGGAGCATATTATCCGGAGGATTATTCAAGGCTAGGTCGACACTCCAAACTTGACTGCTATCAGTGATTGATGAATCTGTATTGTGAGCAAGACCTTATAAAACTACTAATGAACTTAGAGCTGGTGAACCTCACCACAGATGCAAACTCTGTGCAGTATGCCATGATGCACAAGGAGGTGCTCACCCAGTGCTGCAAAAGCTGGGATTCCCAGCATCGGGAAGGATGTAAGATTGCTATCACCTTTTCTATATTTTCCATCTTTTACTCAATACATTAGTTAATAAGGTTTGAGTGTTGGTGTCTTTCTTACTGAGTGCCCAAAAGAACTGATACATCCTCAGTACAAAAGAGTAGGAAATTACTATGCCTTCGTCCATAACACAAGGAATGAGGAGAAAGCTTTCTTCCTATGTGAAAAAGCTTCTTAACACCCTGTAAAGATGGTAAGAATAGTGTGGAGAGAGGTCTATTCCAAAGGACTTTTAAAACAACCAAAGGAAGAACCACACTGAAGAACAGTCACTAAAGAATGGTTCTGGGCTTTAGGAGAGTGCTAGTCCTTCCCTTTACATCATAAAGGAATTCCTAACTCAAATGAAATCTCTGACAAGTGATGTTGTTATCTTTGAATATGGCTTGTCATAGCAGTTCCACAAATTTGTTATGAATTTAAGTACTCTTAGCAGTCCACTGCTGACCCCAATTTATACTACTACAAATTTTAATGGATTCGTCCTGATTGTCTTCCCAATTTACACCAACATAAAAGAGAGAAACCCTGCTCATTCAAGGTACATGAACACAAAAGTGGAAGTTACGCAGACCACTGAGCCCTGTTGTTGCAGGTACTCTATTCACTGTGGGAAATGGTTGATGAAATATAAAAGGCAAAAAGGCTTTTGTGCAAGCCCCTGAATCGAGAGGGGAAGGTAGAGCTACAAAAGGAGGAGAAAGTTCTGTCTGGAAAGCACAGAGCTTGCTGGGCAGACAGGGTTTTCTGTTTCGGCAACTTGACTAAGATTTCTGCTTTATCTATACACTGTGCTCTGAGGCATAGACCCTCTTGTGCCCTCTTGTGTTTAGGATTAAGCTTTCTGTATAATCAGCGAGAAACTAGGATTGAATCCATCTTTCTTTACAATAATAGGGATTTTCAAAAGGGTGCTTCTCTGCCCAGATGAAATTCAGATACTCAGGAAGAAGATGTACATAGCTTGGACTCAGGAGAGAAAACAAAGTTAAGTGCAAGTTAAAAACTCCTGTTTGTACACATGATCCTGTGATCCCTCCTAGTTCGTTTTGGTTCAAAGCCAAGCAGGTGAGTTTAGACCACTTTCAGCAGCTGTTTGATCTGTTTGATTTTGCAGCTGGAGTCACCTAGTCAATATAGATGTGAAACAGTTTAAGGACCTGCCATTTACTGGCTGTACTTCTCAGTCATTCACTTCTGTGAATGCTTCTAGCCAGCAGTGGTACAGTCAGACTGATTAGATAAACTCACAGTGGTTTAAGCAAGCCTGTTTGATTTTGTACGGTAGCAGAGGAGATGAGCACTCAGGAAATCTCATCAGTGACAAAGTGATAAATAGCAGCTTATGGTGGTAATGGCTATACCTGACTCCGAGGGTTCTTCCCAGCCAGGGTGGAGCTCAACAGATTAATTTAATTGCTGCCAGTGTCTGTTGCATCCTCATTCTCTGTAGAATGCTCTGTCCTTCCAGTGTAGAGGGAGAAACTCATGGCTTAAGCCTACTCAACTTCATAACTAAGTAACTGGCTGCCAGGGAACAGAAATTGTTGCTTAACTATTTATTCCTCAGTTTTTTCTGACATCTGATTTGTTACTTAGTGAAATTTAGACTTAAAAACAAGAGACCAGAAGTTTAACCAGCCCAAGGTCCTGACCTCATATCTGGGTTAAACACACACCAAAATTAATCTCCACTATGTCCAAGTTCTTCCCTCAGTGATATCTGAGCAATATCACTCAGGACAACAAATTGGTGTGAAGGAACACAACGTTTGTCACCCATAATTTGCTATATTATAAATTCTTGGCAATAGCCAAAAAAGAAACAGCAGATTGAATTCCACATCTTTGACTAACTTGCAAGACCTGCTGTTGGGGTCACTCATCTTCTATGTACAAACAGTAAATTTGATATGGAAGTTGTTGTGACACAATGAATATGGAACAGTGTCATTGTTCAAATTAGGAATGCCTTAAACTTTGACTCACAACAGCCTTTTTAATCCCTTCTCTAATTACAAATTCTGCTGTGTGAAAGGTCATGAAACTGTGATGTAGGACAGCATGTGAGAGAGAGGGATAGAGGTCCTTTGGTTTGGCTTTGACCTAAATCAAGCTGACAAGCCAACCAGCCTTTTCAACTCCGTGATGTTTCTAAGCAAAGGCTTTCAAACTCTGAAGCAATTTTCTGAAATCTGTAGACAAAGACTAGCTACCAGGACCTGAGGCTTAGACCCATGAATGCATCATCATTTATACCTAAATCAGATATGCGTTCATTTAGTGGTCTAGTATTATTAAATTTCTTGAGTTAGATGCTAATCTATTTTAAAATCAACTACAAGCCTCCTGTTTATTCTAATGAAAAATAAAGGTTCCATTTTAAGAATTTTATTGTTATTGTTATCACAATTTTAATTCATTAATTCTATAACAATTTTTGAGGAAGACAAATGCAGTAATTCCCAGTTACTGATTATCTGTTGATGCAGAGATACTTAAGACCTCATTTCAGCGGAACTTAGACACCTAAATCTCCGTAAGAATAGGTGTATATTCATTGAAGTGACTTGTCCATGGTCAGTTGGAATATTGGGACCAGGACCAAATTCAGCTTTTTTGAATCCAAGGTCAGCGCCCCAACATTAGAGCTTCTGCCATTAAGATTATCAATATTCACCCTCGTTGTAAGATTAGGGGGTTGCTGAATTCATTAGACTGACCCCAGATAACAGTTTAGGAATAGAAGTGACCTTGTCAAGAAACTATGAAAGTCTTAATTTTCTCCAACTATAGTTATCATAAGATCATAGTTTGGAACTGTCTGAGAATTATTGCCTTATTACCTACTCTTTTTTTGTCTTGAAAATTGTCTAAAATTTTCTTTTTGCTTATCAGATCATTCATTAAAAACACGGGCAGTTCTTTTGGAAAGTCACTATCTTATGTTTGATAGGTATACCACAGGGGTTTGTAGGTTGTGCTCAGGACTTTGTGTGAAGAAGGCTGGGGGTTTTGAGAATAAGAAAATCATGAAATATGCATCGGAGAAAAGAAGGCTTTAAAGCAGTGCAAAATTTATATGCGAAATCCCCTGCTGAAAAAGAGTCTAAATTGGATACAAAATCATTCAGACGAAATGTGGGGGAAAAGAAGGGGAGGGGGAAAAATATCTTAGACCACAAAGTCCTTTTACAGGTGAAATTCAGAGGTTCATAAATCAATTATAAAAATGTGCCACAGGCTGCAACTTGGAATTCCAGTTCCTAGATTTGGATCAGGGTTTGTTTGTTTGATTGTTTTTAAACACAAACATGAGAAAATTTTTCTTGTTTTTGAATCAGATGAGTAATGGCGAACATATACATTTAAGATTTTTCCTTCTTCTTTTTCTTTTTTTTTTTACATCTACAGTATCTCTTAGAATGAAACTTTAAGTCAATAATTTAGGAATAAAAAAATGTACATCTTTGTAGGAGATGTTGCTCTTGGGTCAATATCCACTTTTTAAAAAATACTAAAATATTTATATTTGCATTATGAGACATAATATTTTATTCATGGACTGAAAACACCATTTAAATAATATTAAGGATTATTTTTACAGACTCACTGAATGTACATTTTGTATCTTCGGTAGGCAGCCCCAGTACCAACAACATCCATTCCACTGCTGCTGCATGGCCATCAGCTAAAATACTGCCCAGTGAGAGCTTTGGAGACTAGCAAATATCTGACAAAATTCAGAAATAGATGGAAAAATGGTCTTCATGTAGAGAAAATAAGATTATCAACAGCACTCATTACGTCTGGTTGCCTGCTAGAACCTTTTGAATACTATCAAAATAATCCTTCAAAATTACAAGGGACTTCCCCAAAACCAAAAAGGAAGGGAAGCTGAAGACTGTATGGTAAGGACAACAAATAGACATGTTGCTACATGCAAGGTGGTGGTTCCCAAGTACTAGATAGGAGCCACTGCATCCTCACGTGGATGCTGCTTCCAGTTCCTGTGGTGCTACTGCACAGATGCTCTCACATTGCCCCAAAATAGTTATTTCCATAGGGCAGTAGCTAAATGCTGCTATAATAGCAACCAACCAAAAAAAGTAAGAAGATGACATACCTCCCAACACTGCTTTGAGCGTAGGACTGCCGCCCACAATTCGAATAATGTATTTGTGGAGGAGAACAGACAACATGGAATTTCTGCTACTTATTCTAAAAATCATGGTCTTCATTGGCTACCAGAAGCCGAGCAAAGCACATACGCTAAGCACAGTTCTCATGTTAAGCTTCAGTCTGGCACTCTAATCAGAGTATCCAGCTCTTCCACAGCGCCTGAATCTAGCAGCAGGGCCGTGGCAGGCTCACACGTGCACAAGCTGTCCGAGCAGAAGAGAGGAGTTGGCAGGACACAGAAAGATGTTGTATCACTAATGTTTTCCACAGTAGCAGCTTAGCCCTGGCACATGACCCATCACATAATCGACTCCCCCTCATGTACATGCAGCATGTGTTTTGTGAGGAGATGTAAGATTTCAGGCACACATTTTATATGCCAAGACAGTAGGAGGTTTCTGGCTAGTCTATCTTATTTGTCTGTTCCACTCATGACAAGTAACACATCTTCAGCACCCTCAGAGGACACTTAGGAACTCAGACATTAATGGCAAGATAGAAATTCTCCTGCCTACATTACAAATCTTGTTCCCATGGTCCCCAGGGTTCCCACTTGTGCTAGGGCTCTCATCAGCTCATTTGTTGGCAGCAACAGTTCGGCTTCTTTGAAAATGCCAGCTGTAGAAACATAGACGCCTTAGGGAGTTTAGGCATACAGGGAGATTAGTGCCAGCTCTGAATATGTTACTGTTGCCTACCTGGTGCACTTTGGTGGCTATTTGCTTGTTCAAGTGTCAAAATCACTTTTAAAAGCCTGGCCAGAGGCTTTTAGTGCTCAATATACAAACAAGCAGATTAAAAGACTGTCACTACTGGACTGATATTCGCAGCAGGGTTTCCATGTATGCAGCTAATAAATAAGTAATGACAATAGAATAATTCCTGTTCTGCATTTGATTCTCTAATATTGTTCTGCAGTACTACTTCCAGAAAGACAAAAGAGACAGAGATTAGTTGAGTTTTTCCTAGTCCCACAGAAAAATTTTGGCAGGAGTAAAAATAAAATATCCATTGCAGTCCTTGCTTACTTGGGCATTCATGTTATCTGAACAGAATTACATATCTGGACTGGATTATTTGTGCATTTATTCTATGTCTATGAAAGCGGCAACTTAGAGAAAGAATATAGAAGCATCTCAAAATGTATTACAGACCAACCCATTTTTTTCCCCTTATCATCTGCACCTTTGCCAAATACTGTCCTTTGGAACAGTTAGTGGTGCAAAGCAAACAGGGACTGTCAATAATATGCTTCAACTTTCTTCCATTCTGCCTCCATACCCCAAAAGAAGGCAGTCCTGATGTAGCTGTAATGCTGACACAGCCAGTTTCCAGTGTCCCCTCTGCTACTTAGCATGAGTAGGTATGGACAGAGAGGGGTAGATGAGAGGATGAATTGTCTTAAGTGGATTCAGATATGTTCTCTCAGAAAGCGTTTATCAGTTTGTACAAATTGGGGCAGCTCTTAAGATGCTTTGACCTGCCTTTGAGTCATTGGGACAGAGCAGATACCCTAATTGCCATCACAAAATTTGTCTCTTGGCTGTATCCAGAACAAAGTGCGCAGCACCAACAACTCTAAATTATTAAATTAAACTATTAACATTCAGCAACAGCACCACCTGATTTGATGGACATGGAGCAGCAGAATACCTAGATGTCATAAGTATGGATGGAATATTACTTCTGCATCCCAGAACAGGACATGACTGATTGATAGTCTTATTCTGAACTGCAGCTTCAAAGGTCAAAAAACTCTTTGGGGAAATGCAGCAGGGAATATGGCTTATATCCCGTAACAAAGAAAATCTGAAATGTACTGAAAAACTTTGAATTAAATAACCTTAATAAGGGGATGAATGAAAAACAAAATAATGTGAAAATAAACTTCTAAACATATATTTAAAGGAGGGACAAAAGCCAAAGATTAGGTAATAGTGGCTCCTACAGGATGCCAAGCATTTAAGGAAGTCATTAAAGATGATCCAAACAAGGGAGACATGAGCAAACTGGAGGAAAAACACCAACTTGAACAGTGCTGAGGCAATCAAAGAACAAAATAACAGACTTCTAAGAAGAGTACTTCGTTCAAAACAAACTGGCACACTGCTGAAGCGAATGCAAGCAGGGCACAGCCTCTGAACCCGCAAAGCAGAAGAAAGCACATGGCAAAGAAGCAAAAGGACAGGGCAAAGCAGTGAAAGAACACAGCAAAGAAATGAAAAGACAACCACTCCCCTGTTAACGAATATCGCTTTCTGTTCCAAACAGGTCTTTGCTACTTTTCCAAAACCAAGAGGTCCTCTTTATTTTTTCTCCCCTCACAACCTTCTCTACATGTTATTAAAAAAGGTCAAAGAGTAAAAACAAAAGGAAAACAAACAAAAAAAATCCCACCCCCCAAAAAAAACATCAAGGAGACATAGCATTATAGAAAAAGAAAAGTGCTTAAATAAAACTATATATTAAAAGATTTTCCTACTCTATGGATGCCACTTTTTTATTTTTTTAAAGGAAACTCCAAGGAAACAAAGAAGGGTAACACTTTGAATACCTGAATACCTGTGCACATATTGTTCACATTTGCTTTATCTGCTTCTTCTCTCTTTTTTTTTTCCCCCTCCATTCTCCACCACTTTCTCAAATATGCTTTCTCTCCCTCTGGATCCCAGCATATTATTCAGTCACAGATTGCTGGGCTGCATCATAGTTTTACACAATCACCTCAGCTAAATCTGCTTGCCTGTAGTTCCTACACACTTGCAGAAAACTTCAAACTTTCCTCACTGCTCTCTAGCCTTTTCCCTGTGTTCATCCCCATAATTCGCAGCATTTCTTTTCGTTGCCCTGCTGAAAAGTACTGTTTACATGATTACTATGGAGGTCTGAACCCTGGTTTGTGCCAGGTATCAAAAAGCTCGCACATGCCACCATGCAGAACACCTTAGAAGTCAACAAACACCACAGACTGAGAAATTACATTGATCAAAAGGAAACGATCTGTTATTACCACCAAAGACGCATGTCAAAATCAAGCCTGTTATCCGTGATACAGTCCAGAAATTATGTTAGCATCTGAAATTAGGTTTAACTGATGAACAAAATAGTAGGACAATGAACCACTACAACCATCTTGGGAGGGTGAGGAAGAATTTTCTTCTCTGGCAATAACTCCAGGAGAACAGATGGGTGCTATAGAGAAAATATTTCCTGGAATTCTCTGAGACACTGTAGCACAATTAAGACTTCATGGTTGTATACCAAGAGATGTCCTTGAGAAATAAAAGAATGAGGAAAAAGAGGATATCTAAGTGTCCTAGAGAGATTTGTAACCTGCTTTCTACTTTTCACAATACAAGAATTAGGGAGTTTCTGATGAAATGTGCAGACAGTACTGCCTGGTGCCCGATAATGTGAGATTTAGTATTCTTTTTCTCTCCCTTGTCCAATGTCTGTTTCTCTGGTCAACTGATTTTTTCTTTAGCTCACTATTCTGCTTTCGGTTTAAAAAGTCCGCCTTAACCAGGCAAAAGTGCCTCTTATACAATGGGACTGTGAATCCGTGACTAAAAATCAGCTATTAGAAACTATTTATATTGGAACAATTTTTCTAGATCTTTGATTGGCCAGTAATACTATGTGGTTTGCCTGGTTGTCCTTAGCAGTGAGATTAAAAAATATACCTTCTGTCCCCTGTTTACTATCTGTTCTTTTGTCTTCCCATTACATGTTCCTTTTGCTTGATCTTTCAGGAAGCACAGTAGTATTCCCGTGACAAATTAAATTTTATGGAATACTACTCCGGTTCAACTAGGTTTTCTTCTTTTTCCTAGGATAAAGGAAATCTTTGCCTGTCTTTACTCTGACACAAAAGTTTGTGAAACACTGGGATTTACTTTATTCTCTTCTAAAGCAAAGGCGAAAAAGGAATTTCAAATGTTAGAATGAATACCTTACTTTGTAGTTCACGTTTCCAATTTTGTACTGCCCTTCTTAAAAGTTTTAAAGACTTTCAGCAGTGACTATTTGCCATGAACTAACTGAGTTTCATTCATCACAACCTCACTCAAGTAAACGTGACTTTACATCTCATTGGAGTCCCAGTGACGTTCAGGATAACATTAGGATAAATTCCAGTTACAGACAGTCAAATATCACCACCAAGGCTTTCACAGATTTTCACTGGTATTCAGTGATGCAATTTAACATACTTCGCTTATGTTTATGTTCCTTTTGCATGTGTATCCTCTTTTAACAATCTGCAATCTGGATAAAAACAATAGAAATATACTAAGCAGCAGGACCTGTATTTTCACCTCCCTTGTTGAACACCTGCTCACTACATGGTTCTTGCTTGGTTTCTCTCTCTTTCATCAATTAACTCTTTTCTCTTGACTTTAAAACCTAAATAATATAGGCAACATGCAAGCCCCTCTGTGTAATAGCATGTTGACTAGGGACAGGAGTAGGGAATTTAAAATATTAATTTAAAACTGTTATACAGGAGATACTAATTTAAAACTGTTATACAGGAGATATTCACCACAAGCTGTGATTTCAAATGAGACAAGTACTCCTGCCTGATTTTGCACTGGCCATGGAATTTGGGAATGCCTGCTAAACTGGAGCACCTCAAGGACTTAAATGCAGCCAAGGTCCTTTTCTGCCTTATATCTGAAAAAATAATTTTGTATCTTTTGGCCTAGATATAAGTACCTAAATTTAGAGCCTTACCTCCAAAATTTAGGCAATGTGTTTTGCAACTAATCAAACACAGTTTCCAGTTTGCTTATCTGGATTTAAGCACCTGTATTCTAAATTTTCTCACTGGGTTCTAAAGTAATATTTAAGCTCCATATTTCTAAGGGGCATGTAAGAAAGCAGAAAAAAGGAGCATGCATGTTATACCCAGAGTAAGAGCACTAAGGCTCAGATGATCGTTCTTTTCACGAGCTCTCTTACATATATTATTGCAACTATGCAATCCATTTCAATGAAATAAAAATAGTATGAACATGCTGAAAACAGTCACTTTACCTGTCTTAAAAGGAGCATGAACAGAACACTTTATTTCACAAGTGTTACACAGGCCACAGTGCCAGTTCAAAGTCACTCTTTTTGGTATTTGATAGAGGGACTGCCTTTTAGTCTGTGTTCGCACAGCAGCACACTGTCGGGTGCTGCTCCATTACTCAGGTTCATAAGTGCTATGATTATCTAAATAAAAAGTAGTAACAGGATTATCTGCTAAATATGAAACTAATTTCTTGAAAGAACTTGGGAACTTCTATAAAGCACTCTTAAAGCACTGATTTCCTGAGTCAGCCTCATTTTGAGTAACAGTGGTCTATAAAAAGCAGCAAGTTTAGTTTCCAGTCCCCATCAGTGGTTGCTGGATTGCAGAGGGACTGAAAACAGTAAAGATTTCCGTTTGCAGTACTAGTGAACAGGAACAGAGACAATCAAGGAACTCAGAGTCTTGAAGGAACTTTCTCACCTGTGAGAATTAAGCTGTCAGTTACAGGCATGACTCATGATCCAAGAGGGTTATAAGTACCAAAAGCCCACTCCTGCAAAAGATGACTCAGATGAATTGAATTTCTCAAGGAGAAGGTAATCTTTTCTTAAAGTGTTTTTGTTTTATAGTTTTTTGGTGCGTCTTCATTGATATTCCTGCGACAGCTAACAAGTGGTTTTCAGCTTATGAAAATTCAACTCAGTCTGGGAAGATATTGTGAGTACTGTGTCTCTGGGGAGAGCATGCTTATAGTTCTAATAAACAGTACACTGAATTCATATTTAACAACTTTGAAGATAGTTACTTTGTCTGTAATGAGTTTCATGTGGATAAATCTGCATGGTGCACCATTGGATCCTGACTTCTGCAGTAGATAGTGATCCCTGTAGTAGAAGATGTGTGATTCACAGTTTTCCTTGCTAATTGTTGTGATAGCTTAAAAGTTAGTTTACCAATAATCACACAGCAGTTGTATATTATTCTGTTTTGAAATATATGAGTATTATTAGTGTTCACCAGTTCAAATGGAGAACATCTTTCATGATGATAAAGCAGGGGGCACACTTCAGAAATTGCTTTTTTTTTTTTTGCATGATTCTGTCTTCTAACTAGTCTTTTAAGAGAATAAAGAATAGAAATCAAAAGATGAATAGTCACTAGATTCCTTGTCATGTGCAAACACCCTTAACAGAATCGTTTTGGAAAAAAAGTACTATAATTCAATGGAACTCAAACTTCAAAAGTGCAAGTACAGCATAAAATGAGCTTCACTTTGAAAAAATGCAAATGAATACTGTGAAATGCATAGCTACAAAGTGATTAAGCTACAGTTTTGATCCTGCACTCCTTTGGATGTGCAAGACTTTACAACCAGGAAGACACTCAGTATAAAGTCCATAAGAGTCTGAATCTTCTGAGACATAATCGCTAGGGGCAAATTATTTGCTTGTGTGAAGTGAGTGAAGCCCAGCAACAGTCTCGCAAGCCTTGACACCAGCTTTTGCTGTGTTCAGAGTAGAACTCAAGCACACATGCCTCACTTAGACAATGGTATTCATGGTCTCAGCAGCCAGGTGGTAGACACAACCAGATAATGTCATGGCTTACCATGCAAATGTTCACCATTCTGTTTTGCAAACCAGAGGAAAACTGGGGTAGAGCAACAGAATAGGAGGAACATGGAAAAGAACATAAAGAAAAGTTGAAATGTTGGAGTTTTTTTTTAAATATGGTTGACTGACAACAAAGTTGGAGGGGACAAACATAAATCTACATATATTTGATGTCTCAAGATCAAGGCTGATGTGTGCTGTTGTATTGTCCTGTAATGAGAGAAAGTAAATAAAAAGAAAAGTAGGTTTTCCAGCAAGAAAACATGCTACTTTCAACAGAAATTGTCCATGCTACTGAGCTTCTGTTTCATAACTGTATTAGCATGGCTTGTACTCTAGTGTGGGGTTTTCTGCCAGCATTGCCAAAGTAACAAGCATAGCAAAAGCTAAATTCACAAAACCTCCCCACACTAGGCTAACAATGTGAACCAGGGAGTGGCTTATTGTTGACTACAGGAAAAAAAGGAAAAAAATATTGTAGTGACTACCTGACCTTATGAATTTGTGGATTTTTTTGAAGGGAACTAATGAAAGAAAGAAAAGCGTAAAACAAATTTAAAAGTAATTACTCCTATATACATTTGACAGAATGAATGTGCGGATGTCATCCATTTCTAAAAACTCATGATTCTACAAACCATAGAAAAATACAACTGTGTAACATACCCAGAGCTCAAAATAAAAACATTATATAGAGATTAATTCTTTTAATAGCTGTGCTTTTGTTGTGCATCTTTAAATGTAGCGAACAACTTTTATTACTCTTCACTCTATTATCCTTTGTAAAGCTAAGGGTCTTGCATTTTTGAAGCTCATCGTTACTAGAACAGAAATAAAGAAATAAAAGAAGAATAAATAAGAGAAAAATTACATAGGAGTGGAATCTAATGAACCTGGGATTTTTTAGCCTTGAGAAGAGAAGCAAAGGGAAGGGGGTAGATCTAGCAGCACTTAGGAGCTACAGAGAAGATGAGACAGAGTCTTCTCAGAGCTGCACAGGGAAAGGACAAGATGAAATGGTAACTGTTTGGAAAAACTGGGCATAAAGAAGAAATTTGTCAAAGTGAGAGTTATTCAACACACTTTCACAGGAACAGTTTACCTGAAATCACCATTTTTGGAAATTTCAGAAGTGGGCTAGAGAAGGCTCTGAACAAGTTGATACAGCTTTGAAATTAGACCTGTTTTGCCCACAAGGGTTGCCTATATCACTTACAGATGTGTCTTCCTTTTCTTCCCACTTAAATATTTCTATCAGTCTGTGAATATCCCCAAATAACAGTGTCATTTTTCAGTCTTTCCTGGGTTTGCTCACTTACAGATAAGATTTTAAAGTCAGAAAAAATGTTATCATCTGGTTGCTTAGCCCCACACATGCTAATTGCTATGCTTTACTATCACAGAATCCAGATAACTCCTTCAGTCCTGCCATAGTATAATAATGTGGAAGACTATTTTGCCTGGAAACTGGTATTTGACTCCCACAAGTACTACCTTTTTCAAACAGTACTATTTTGCTACAAATCCTGTTTCTCTACAGGTCACCATGTGGTATGTTCGATATAGTTCTCAGAAGTAGAGAAACACAGTGAGAGAGCCTGCATAGTAGAAATATTTCAATCATGAGACTTAGAAGTTCCATGGGAATGAATTTATACCAATGTGCTGTTCATCTCTGTATGGTCCTGCAGCATAGGCAACAAAAGAAAAAGCATTATCCCTGTCAATCCTCAAGTGATTTCGTTTAATGTATCCTTTTAGAAATAAATAAATTTGTTTGTTAGTTGCATCCCCCTGAATAGGGATGCAACTAAAAGCCTTTGAATAGCCTTCTAGAGGCTTAGATATAGAGTCTTAGAGAGTCAAAACTTGCCTGTTTTATATGAATTGACATTTTTTTAAAGTCACTGGAATACATTCATGCAGTTATTGCTTTAGCTAATGTAAATTAACACTGTGGCACAGATGTGGACTGCTGGTTTTCATCAGGATAAAACTCAGAGCATTCAATGGTGAATTTTATCCTGCTGTAGGATTCTTATCAAATTTTAAAGAAAGGATATAACTTAAGACATTAATTCTATTCAATCTTTCTGAAAACATGGACTTATTCAAAATGTCCCCAGGTTTCATAAGTAGATGCTGATAACAAAGTACCTGTATTTAATTATTCATGTTCAGTTCCTGTCTGAAGTGCACAATCAACCTTTTCCCTACTTATGGAAGCCTTTTTGCTTTTCTTTTAATTTTTTTACAAGTTATTCTATCATGGTCTGAAACAAGATTCAACTTTGTGATGACTACCAGTGGAGAGAACAGCAGTAATGGAGCTGCAGCGGCATTCACCGTTCTTAAACTCCCTATAGCTCTAAAGGTGTTGTTTATATGCACATAATATTCCTTAACGCATTTTCAAACATTGTGACTTCTACGTTGCTTCTCAAGCATCACTCTAGCACAATTTAAGAGCATATAATGAGCTGTTGATAATCATTTCACTGCAAATAAAACACATTCTCCTCTCCTCATACTATAGTATCTTATGGCACGCTTTCTTAGAGAGACTCTTCCAGGTACCTCATTTTAGTCAGTTTCTGTAATAGTTCCTGTGGTAGTGCCATGTTTGGGAGAATTAAAGAACATATCTTCTGCAAAACCATTGATCAGTATCACTGTGGCATTTCAACACCAAGCTTTAGATCTTTCTGACTATCATCCTTGTAATTACTGGTTGTGTGGATACCATTGTCACCATTGTCTGTGTAACAGCATCGCTATGAAAGCTGGGGCAATCTCCAGACTGGGTAAAACTTTGCAAAGAGGAGACAGCTAAACTCTGAATTCTTCTCCCCTTCTGAAGTCTTGGATAGCCATAACACATGTAAAAAAATAAAATAAAATCAGGAGGCACATAGAAAAACCTGTCATTAGTTTTATTAGTGTGGCATCTTTCTCCTGCTTGATTTCTCTTCCTTCAGAAATATGCCCAGAGGAAAGGTAGCATGAACTACAGAACATGGTAGAAATAATTAGTTTTGATACTGAATTCAAGGCCTGGAGACAGACACAGGGAGCAGTGTCGCTACATGAGTACTAGAAGGAGCAGCAGTTTTTCTGATCTAAACTGGAGGAAGTAGGGTAGGTGGGGCAGTCTGGATGATTAAGTTAATTGACTCAGTTGTTCCCTTTCCATGATACTATTTCTATACATGGGGACATAAATGGATGGACAGAACTCTGTTGATAGTACCAGAAATACCTATCTTCTCCTCCTCACAGGTTATAAGAGACATTCTCCAACTCCTCATACTTAAAGAACCTCTTCAAATTAAAATGCATAGAAATTATGAGGCCAGATTTTTAACTCTTAAACTCCTAGTAAAAAACATGTATATATGTATTTATAAAAAGCAAAAAAAAATCCTCCCAGTTTTAAAGTGTTTATATCAATGATGTCCCAAAGCAATTAATTTATTTTTAAATTCTTAACATTAGAGAAGACATTACTATATGGGAAATAAGTACCACTGAGTGGAGAGGAGTTGTTTGATAAACTTAACCCTCAGGGCACATAATTAACTAGAACCAAACATCGTTCTCAGAAGTCAATGACTCAAAGAATTTTGTAAGCTATTGTTCTGGCAAAAAAACACTGCCTGTCCAGAGCCCAAATAAATTACTTTACATCAGTGCCAATGTGTAACCCTAGGTATTATCAGTTAACGTTAAGATATTTTCAGGTTTCTTTAAGTGTATTAGGACTTTCTGATTATTTAAATGGTTGAAAATTAATTTGATTATATCAAAGCTACTCTGTTTTATATATATCATGCTGAAAGAATACAGTCCCACAAAGCACTTAATAACTCCCACTGCCATTAAAGCAAATCATAATCGAGACGCCTGAGCCCTTTGAGGACTGGGCACAAACACCAGTACGATAATTTTTTTCCCCACTTAAGGTCTAAATTCATTGCAAACAAGATTCTCCTCTCCTCTTGAGAAGACAGTTTCTAATTTAAAATCTGATTATCATCTCATTAATATTAGCCAGTAACTTAGCCTTACAAAAATTCTTAAATAGTTGGTTGGGGTTTTTTTTGTAGAAGGAAAAGGATAAATGAAACTATATTAAGTTGGGAATTAGGTTTTGTCATTGTTGTTTGTGACAGTCTCTTTAGTTTTCATGTTTTCCCTCTTTGCTTATTCTGCTTTGCCTCTTATCATTATGCAGCTACATTTTCTTCTATTCTTACCTTTTCAGAGTGCAGCTTCTAGAGGGGAAACATTTTTATCTCTGTAAATAATATATACACATACATACACATAAATATACATACTTTCATACAAATAAACAATGTCAGTATATGAATTTCTACAGTTTCAGTCCTCCCTTCCTGACTTCACCCTTCAAATTTACACTTCTCATCACACTATATCTTAAGCAATGAATTAATTTCTTTCTTACTGTAGAATCTTATTTTCTACTACCATTACTAGAAAAAGAAACTGAATTCAGTTGTATGTATTTTTGTGCCCAATACTAGTCATAGCTCATTGTCTGTCAAGGCTTTAAAAAAATCTCTGCAAATGTGGCATTATTTAAAGTCCTAAATTAGAAGGGAAAAGAGAGCAGGATAAACAGCATATTTGCCTGGGGTGAGAGATACTGCTATAGATTAAAGGAATTAGAAAACCCATCTTCTCTCTGCAAGATTAATTGAGCAGGTGTCTCTGCAGTACAGCGTTCAAAGAAAAGCGTCAGCTTAGCAGAAGTGCAGAAACACTGTTCTAGGGCAACTCAATAGCTGCTAAAGGTCATGCTTTGCTGCTGGACTCCTGAACTTTCCCATAGGCTGTTGGTACCTGTTCCATTTCCTGCAGCACCCAGCAAGAGCTTAAGCCTGAGCATTACCTTACCTTTTGCTTGTACAGAGATAGGCACAATGAGAATTCAACTGTCACAAAGAGTAAAATCACACTACCTTAAGCTTTGCACTTAGGGTCATCTTTTCCTTGAATGGAAGAAACAGGCATGTTAGAAGGGACCTCTGGAGGTCTGTAGCGCAACCACCTGCTCAAAGTGCAGCCAAACGAGATCAGAGTGCTCAGCTCAGGGCCACATTGAGCCCCATTTTGAATATCTGCAAGGATGGAGAATCCACAGCCTCTCTGGGAAACCTGTGACAGGGTTAGGCCAATTTCATGATGAAAAAGCCTTTCCTGGTACCTAATTGTCTAAGCTTTGTTTGCTGTCTCTCACCCTGTCACTATGCAACACAGAAGAGTCTGTCTCTGTGTTCACCATATTCTTTCCCCCATTAGGTACTTCCAGGCAACAGTAAGATTTTTTTTTTTTTTTTAAGACTGAGCAAACCCAGATCTGTCAACTTCTCCTATGTGCCCCAGCCTGATTGCTACTGGATGCCTCATAACAGGTTGAAATGATAAAGGTGTCTTTGCCCCTGCCATTTGTATGGCTCACATACTCTGGCACAACTGCAGACTCTGAAGTTATAATCATCTCATTAACAACTTACCTCAGGGGGAGAGGACAAAACAAAGAGGCACTGAGCGAAACTTAAAATTTTTTTATACCATCATTGTGTATGTAGATTCTTTTCCACAAACTATGTTACATTTGCTGCAATATATTTCTTCATCATGCATGTCAGGATCTCTTCATTAGTACATACTAAGTATTTTAATGTTATTACCCTAAACAAAAATTTATTTTCATATGTATTATCTAATTAACTGTAAAGAAAGTGAAGAACATCAATTAAAAGCAAAGGAGAAAGGTTATTTAACTTGTAATGCCTGATTAGCAAACCTTCAGGCTCTAGTGATCAATTACAAATTTGTGAATGATTCTGATTAGTCTTCTTGAATGCTATTGAGTATCTTATACTTTTCGCAGCTATATTAAAATAGATTTTTTACTTGCTGCTTTATATAAGAGATAAAGTTACTCTGTACAATACAAAAGGTTGTATTTTACCATTTTAATAATTAGAGAATTACAGTTATAGTTGGTCTTGAACATGAATCATAATTTAACAAATTGTGAATGGTGTGATGGTGGCTTGAACATTTAATGGACCAATTTGTATGTGAGAGGGAGCTCATGAAAATGTCAGTGAAACAGAGGATACCTTAGTATGGTACAGCGCATTTGATCATTTCCCCTCACATGCCCTGTTTCTAAATTTCAGTATGAAACAGCAGCATTTTTTTCCATGGCGTGCCGCTGAAGCAAAGCTCTTCCCTAACCCAGAGTAGACCATGATCCCTCCTTCCTTTGGAAAACCCAAAATTATTACTATTGAGTCCATCTGCTGTCTTTTTTAATACCTATTTGTTGCAGAGGGAACCCAGCTGGAATGGAAGAGCCTGGTTAATGGGGAAATGATTTGGAGTTTATCTGAGGCTGAGGTCCCATACAGCCAACCTAATGGCTATTTACTGCACTGTCATCTGTGCTTGCTGTATCCTGCTGTTCCACTTCACTAGCCTAGTGAAAAAGTGTCCGTGTTGGGATGGCCGCTACAGCTGCCGCAGGGAAAGGGGTGGACACATATAGAAGAAGCTGGGTGAGGGCAAGGGGAGAAAGGGTCACGGCAACCAACAGTTACATACCGCACAACAGCAACTGACTTACCTCGTTTAAAAGAATGGTACGTGGAAAGGGGTGTGGATCATATGTGTGGATCTGGGGAGTTTTTTGGGGGTAGGAAGAGATCCTTGCCTTGCCCTTAAAATCTTAACTCCTTCCTTTAAGCTATGAATAAGTTGTCCTTCTGCGGGCTGATGGAACTTGCAAAGCACTTTGGAATTCTTTGTAATTATTTACGTTAATACATTACATGGGAAGAAAAACACTCTTGACAGGGCTCTGACATGGCTACAGTTACTTCCGGTTTACATTGCAGAGGTGACTATCAGTAATCTCTTCTAATTTGTTCTGTATATTTTAAAAATATGGGCTTGCTCTTCATTAAATACATGACATTAAAATAAAATTACAAAGCTATATACCCTGTGTATTTATATAGGTTTGCACAGTAATTTGGAAGAATTAGCCTGACATGTTTTTGCTGGCCTGGATGGGAAATGTTAGAACCAACCCTGATGATGCAGACAGGCCACGTGCTGATTAACCTAACCAGAAACAAAGGAATGGCTTGAGGGACAGTAGATTCAACCTTAAAGGAAGAAGGGCTCTGGTAGCCAGTATGTGGGGATAGATTTGAGGTGACTGTTCTTTTATTGTTCATTTCTATCTGGATTAAATTAGGCCCATGAAAATGCCAGTTTAAATTGTAGGTGGTATGTTGCTGCACTGAAGAGCAGCTACAGCAGAGTGGACACAAATGACTTCAACTGCACAAGCCATCTGGATAGAGCTACAAGTTGAGAGTTTGGTCACATGGCTTTAAAAGCCTGGCCCCAAATCACAGCTTTCACTGTATCGCTGGAATGGATATATTCTGAAATTGCCTGCAAAAGTGGTCCACTCCTCTCTTCACCCAAAATATCAAGATACATGCTATACTGCTTGTAAGACAGAGACATTCATCCTCAACCTTAAGAGCTGTATTTCTCATTTTTCTGCTTTACTCCTAACTAGTTAAAAGTTACAAATATTTTTTTCAAATCTTTCTAAATATTGTTTGCCCATCACATGCATATGATGTGTCAGTTTCTCCATTTACCACAGTGGTGCAGTGCTTCATGATCTCTAATATACTTAACCTCAGACCATGCTGGCAAAACAGAGCATTGTCTCCATTCCGAAGTAAACTCCAAAGTGGGAGTTGCATATATAAATAACTCTGGGTAGTTTACACTAGTTCAAAAATTTAGCAGAGCTGTCTTGGGACCCAGGCTAGTTGATCATTTACTTGATTTTTTCTCTCAAAATGGATCGGCAACGGATAGGGAAAAAAATAAGAAAATCACAAGGAGGTGGTGGTGACAGATTTAACAGATATTAGTATTTTCTTCTGTTGATGGCTTATGGAACTATGTACACTGTGAATCACAGGGAAAGAATTTAGAAGTAAAGGTCAATAAATCCCGCAATATAAGAGGGACTTCAGTGACATTAACATCTTGTAGATTGCTGCAAAATTCATATTCTGTGTCATGATAATCTTGGGGTTGCTAACTAAGGGTTTACAATTAGAAAATAATTTTTTGTTGCAGACAACGTGGCAACCTCCCATTTAACTATGTGTTATAACTGACCTCTTACTTGGAGCAACTTTCATCATATACTATTGCTTTTTTTAAACAGCAGCTTTCTAGCTGCACTGAAGATTTTCAGGAGTATATTCTGGCTGGCCTGTGACTGATGGATTTGTGAAGGTGTATTACTGAAATAAACACATGCAAATACTGACTTCTTAAAGGGATGATGACCTTTTGCACAGGATTTCAGTAAATTAAAATTTAAAAAAACCAAATCCTTGCAGCCATTTCTTCAGTATTTTATGTACTTATAAATATTTGAAAACTAATATCAGAACAAAATCAGGTGGAGTTGGAAATGTGTGATCCATAAATGAATGGGTTTATAAATGTTATACAGAAAGGATGGACTTCTATGGATAAGCATGAGACAAGTTACCCTAATCTCAGTTCTTTCAAGGCAATAGATATACAGATCTAGTGCTGAAGAACTTGCTTGGACACAGAGTTTATGACAAGCTCTTCCACCACAAGAGTCCAGCCATTAAGGTCACAGCTCTGAAATCCATGGGAAAGACTACACCAGTCTCTGAAACAGACAGTAAACTTTCCTTTTCTGTATCATGTTAAGGTGCTCCATGTTTTTATTTTTCCTGCGCCCTTTTGAAAGTGAATGTCAGGACTGAATGAAAGCGTCTGTTGTTGGACAATGGCTACAGATGATTAAGTAAACCTGAAATCTAACACAGCTCTGGTACAATTCTAAGCATTTTCTTAATTCAGAAGAAGAATAAAATAGTATTGCTATCATATAATATGTAACTATGGTGTAACTGTTTCTGTTATGAAATAATTTTGCACGGTTTTGGCTTATGCATAAGGGAGATTAAAGGAAGTAAAAAAAATTAATAAAAGTGAGATTTAATGATGCTCAGTTTTAACCATGAGAGACAACAAATAATGTTCTTAAAGCTGAGTAACACAAAACAAGCCAAATGTTTTGGTTAAGATCTAAAACTAAAATGCTACACAGACAAGGTTGTCTGTCTTGACTGGGACATTTTTAGGTAACAGTAGTGTTAAAGTAAACCAGATGCTTCTCTCAGTTTCCTGGTACACTTAAATAAACTGATTCTTTATATATCAGCTGGAGAGCAAAGCAATCAAACTGTTTGGAAGTACTTAGTACAGAGTAAGGAGGTGCGTAATGGCAAATCAGGATTTGTTACATACCAAATATGTCAACCCAGTCAGATGCCCTCCTGTGACAAGCTTGCAGGTCTTATGGATAAAAGGAAAAGTAGACAAGCTATGTCTTGAATACAATAAAGTTTTTGACACTCTTTCAGATTGCAATTTTATGGATAACTAAATGAAAACATTAGAAAGTGGATATAAACTCTTTGGACAACTATACCGTGTAAGATCTACTGTATGAGATCCTAAAGAGATCTACTCTGGTTTTGGGACTAGTCATATATTCAGTGTAATAGAGTCACACCTTATTTAATTTATTGATGATACCAGTAATGGTGGACTACACATGATTTAGAAAACATGCACTGAATTCAATGTTGTTATAACAAATTAGAAGGATGGTCTGCGTAAAACCATCATGCTGTTCAGCAGCGCTATGTGCAATGATCCTAGTCAGAAGTAGTCAGTTAAACAAATACACAAAGAGGAACAATTGGCCAGGACTTCTATATAAACTTATTTCTAGCTCTAGTGGATGACAAGCTAGCTGGGAACTAGACACATTATGCAAAAAACCACAAAAAGTGGACAGTTGCCTCAATACAATTCAAGGCTGCATGGCCTAGAAGTTTGGCCTACAAAGCACATGATGCAAGGCAATACTATTACTGGTAAGGCAGAGGGAAAACGGTATTCCAGGAAAGATGTAGATTTCTTGCAGTGGTGAGCAATGTCAATAATCAAGAGGTCTTGAAAATGTGATCTATGAGAGAAAATGGAATGAATTTCTGTTGTTTAGCACCAAGGAGGGAAGAGGATGGGAAATAAGGCAATAGATTTCAAGCATGTAAAAACAAACAAAAAAGATTACTGCCGAGAGGAAAGAATAATCTCTTTTTCATGACCATGATGAATAGGACAAAAACTAATGCATGCATATTGCAGCAAGAAAGATTTAGGTTAGATATGAAAGAAAATATTATAGTAAGAAGTATAGTGAAGCACTGGGATGGATTGCCTGGCATTTCCTGTACTGGATGTCTTTACGAATAGGTTAGCAAAACATCTATCAGGAGTGACACAAGGTGTAGTTAATCTGGCCTTGAACAGAGGGGTGGACTGGGTGAAATATTGAAATTTTCAAACTTCTGATTCTGTGCTCTGATTACTTGGTTGTAGTTTATTATCTGACTTACTATTTATTTAAAGTAATATTGCCTTTAACTCAGCCATACAGTTTAATCGTGACTTTGATTTGACTACAAAACTATTTGGTTGCTTAGATTTTTTTTTTTTTTTGTAGTGTGTATGGTTAATGTAGCCTGCTTGCTACATTTTTTTTTATTTCTCTCCATTGTCCATAAAAATTCACTCTGCTTTTAATCTTTTAGCAACAACTGGGCTTCAAACTGTTAAGAACAGAAAAAATATTTTAACTACTTGAGAACCATTTGTCCCTCTCTTTATTTTAAAACTGTTCTTACATAATTTGTGTGAGTAGTTCAGATTTTTCATTTGATTGTCTATCCTATGTAAGTTGACATCATGTTAAATTTTTTTACTTTGTTTTTTTAATGATTAAAATTCCTCATGCTCCTTTTGGCTCTTGATTTTCTTAAAAAGTGTGACTTTTGCAAATTTTTCTTCTTTACTCCAGATTTTATACAACCCCTTATTGATTAAGTTCATAAATATGTTTTTATCCTACTGACCTAGAGAAATCAATTACTAGCTTTTTTCTCAGTGACTTTACAACTCCTTCCCATGCCTCCTTAGCTTCTTTAATAGCCTTTCCATTTTTTATCAAATTATTTCCTTTTAAAGAGCAAACTCATTATTTCCACTGTTTTCTGTATTATCTGTAATTTCATCAGCAACTTGAAACAGCCATTCTATTAATTCCCAATTCCTATTGGTGATCAAGTCAATGAGAATAACTCAGCTTTACCAGGAGTAAATCAGTGTCAATTAACCTTCATCCTAGGCTTATATACATTCTGCTACTTACAGATACTTTATTGTATGCGTATTCTCATACCTTTCATAACATTTTGCTCACCAGAGAAGTGCCAATTGATTTTTCCTTTTCCTTTTCCTTTTCCTTTTCCTTTTCCTTTTCCTTTTCCTTTTCCTTTTCCTTTTCCTTTTCCTTTTCCTTTTCCTTTTCCTTTTCCTTTTCCTTTTCCTTTTCCTTTTCCTTTTCCTTTTCCTTTTCCTTTTCCTTTTCCTTTTCCTTTTCCTTTTCCTTTTCCTTTTTTTTTTTTTTCTCTTTCTTTTTCTTTTTTAGGTAGGGAGCACTGAACGGAAAAGAATTTGGGCTGATTTTTAAGTGGATAGTAACAGAACTAGTAGGATTGGACCCCACTCCAATGTATGTCAAGACAGTTAGCTACGTAGTGCATAATATATACTGTAATAGTCACGATAACAGAAAAATGACAGGATTTTGGTCTCTTTCATTTCAGTATAAAAACATCTACATAGGAATGTGTAAAAAAAAGTGCATTTTTTCCTTATTCAAAAGTTTTTCATATGAGTTCCTCTGTAAAGAATAACAATTGTCTCACATAATACTTTATAATATATATGAGTGGCATGAAAACTTTCAATTTCCCTAGATGCTAACAGAGCTCCTCCTTTAGGGTACTGGCACCACAGTTTTCTTCAGATTTGCAATTGATGAATTTAGAGTAGCAGTTGAGAATGGCAGGAGATTTTAGGTTCTCTGATACCCTTGATAAGTTTTGATAGGACTATGGCATGCCGTATGAAATATAAAAGATTCAATGCAGAGAAGTTAGTCTATAATAGTGCATAGGAGTGCCTTTTCAAACTGGCAGATATGAAAAAAATCTTCCCATGGGGAAATCAAAGAGAGCATCTTAGCATTGTTCAGGCAGAAAAAGAAAAACAAGTGGCTTACTTTCTTTTATTTTATCTTTTCCTCCAGAGTGTAGTCCCATTCCTGCAACAATAAAATCAAAACTTAACTATATGATTAAATAGAGTTAGGTGTTTTGCTCAGAAAACAACTAAAATCCGTGAATAAAAAATGTTCTCTGCTTTTTAGGGACCAGAGACATGTATGGTTGTTTAATGGTTTCCCATGTAAAGAATTCATGATGAATCAATGCTTATCTCATCAAATGTGTTTCTTGTTTCATCTGATCTCATTTTAGTGAGCTGTTGTCTCTGTTCCACATTTCGTCTCAAGTTTTGTCTTAGCCTGTCAGTACTCGAAGAAAGTTTGTAAGGAAACTTGCCACTTTTTCTGGGATTTGCTTGAATTGTGAAACTTGTAAATTGGTTTTATCAATTAGATATACATCTCATGATCATAACTTTATTTCATTGTTTCTGTTAAGACCAAGTCTATGACGTGGTATTATTTCACTCATCTGAAAATGGATGAGGACAGTGTTGTAAACTGTAAAGAGCAAATGACATTCTATATGATGTTTATCTGCAGTATCACTCCAGTGCAAAATTATTGCAAGTGGAAACAAAATCAGCTCTACTGTGTATTCTTGTTTTAAAATAATCAGACAATTCAATTGTTACAGATTGTCAAATATAAAATCAAATTATTGCAGTCCTTCAAATTAAGGGGGAAAAGTTATGATGAGTAACATATTCAGACTCAACTTTGTGCTCATATATTTAGTTCTAATGTTAATGCCACCTCAGATAAATACTACTGACAAACAGGAAGCTATTAAAAGAAATCTGAAATATGTCTGAGCCTAGGACCAATCAGTCTATTTTCATACACAATACTGTACATCTTTAATGTTATCTTCCTCCACCAGTCTTGTTAATTAGGCAATTATCACTGTCCAAGTACTCTGCTCCTGAGTGAGTTATGGTCAATTTTTTATTAAATTTGCACACAAATGTCACATTGTATGGTTCTTTTGTTCAACTTGGTGACAGAATTCATTCCCAGATAAGTAACTAAGTTGGTGTTCAATGGCATATTTCATCTGCTAGGTGTTCAGGTGGGAAAAGGTTGCAAGTTTAATTGAGATTAAAAAAGAATGGTAATTAGCCAAATTAAATTAGAAAAACGGGATATAAGGGTGGATAAAGAGAAGTAAGTTTGAATTCAGCTAGAAAATGTAATTATTGGACTATAGTTTCCTTTGACCAATATTTCAGAATCTCCCTATACAACACCTGCATTAACACAACCTGGCTGTAGCCTGTTATCTCTTGGTGGGAATAGGTTTGATGGAAACAGGGATTTTCCATCAGGCAGATGTGGCAGTATACAAGGAAGGATACATTGGAACTGGAAGGCACTGGAATTTTCAGGTCTTTGAGATAGATACATTTCTTTAAATGAAGATTAAGGCTGAGAGAGTTGGGGTTGTTCAGCCTGGAGAAGAGAAGGCTCTGGGGAGACCTCATTGCAGCCTTCCAGTACCTAAAGGGGGCCTACAGGAGAGCTGGGGAAGGACACTTTACAACGGCATGTAGTGACAGGATGCGGAGGAATGGCTTTAAACTGGAAGAGGGTAGATTTAGATGAGATATTAGGAAGAAATTTTTCACTGTGAGGGTGGTGAGGCACTGGAACATGTTGCCCAGAGAAGCTGTGGAAGCTCCATCCCTGAAAGTGTTTAAGGCCAGGCTGGATGGGGCCTTGGGCAACCTGGTCTAGTGAGAGGTGTCCCTGCCTATGGCAGGGGTTTGGAACTCAATGATCTTCAAGGTGCCTTCCAACCTAAACCATTCCATGATTCTATGATTGCTTCATTCTGCTTCTGAAAGAAATATTCTCGCCCCCTTCTCTCCCCTTTCCTCCCCAGTTAAATCACTGGGGCCAGACAATATTGACCTGTGATTTATCTTTGGCTCACATGCCCATATCTTTCCTGCAAAGACATCACACACAATGCCAGCACAATTGCACCAACTGCAGCTATTATTGTTTTGACTGTTGTTTTTTTCTGTATTAATACCTGCTTTGTCATAACGGTTCTTTATTTAACTGTAAGAGAAAGAGATTTATTAACTATTTTTCTTCTCACTTTAGTAAACTATGACTTAACCAGATTTGTGGTAAGTACAATGCCTTGGGGCCAGAAAACAGAGCAAGAAATTAGCAGAGTGAAAGTGTTTTCACAGGTAACACAAGTTTTTCTTGAGATTTTTTTCCCACCGTGTAATTTACCTACTTAAAATTTATTAGCTAATTATGTGTGTGTGATGATATTTGAGATGTAAGGATCTCTTTATTTTGTTGATAGCAATTAATTAGTTTTCACTTGAGTGTTTTTCTAGATGTGATATTATGAGATGTTCAAAATAATTATTGATAGATTTGGTTAAGTATATTTCACTAATTAGGGCGCTGTGGGGATTTATAATTGATTTAATTGAAGTTGAATGAGTTAGTAGATATATGGGTAGCATATAAAAAGGAATACATGAGACTGTGGGAGGCTGGGAGATATTTGGAAACAGAATAACTGGCTGAGAGTTTATATTTTAAATGTTGGTTGTTCATAAGGACATATCACAAACATAACATGTTTTCCTAACTTTTGCATTGCATGTTAAATTAAGAAATGCTATTCTGTAGGTTTGTATATCTATACTTGCATATATTTTTATATATATAAATACACACATGCATTCTACATACTTACATATTTATACACATTTAACTTTTGAATGTTTGTTGTCTTCCCTGTTTTTACTACATGTAAGTGTATATTTATACGTACAAACATACACTGAAACACACTTATGCCATGTTTGTACTTTATATATACGCAAAAGCGTAATAAAGACAAGGGAGATAACTTTTTTTCAGAGAATAAGTAAGAAATTAAGTGATAATCCAAATTTGACACAGAGGACCAAACCTTTGAGTATATAATAAAAATCAAAAATGTTTATGGGAAGAACAAATAGGACTGGAGTCAAAGCTGTATGTCAAGTATTGCTCAGCCACAGGGACCAGGGAAAAAAAATGAACTCAAGCCCATCGACCATTTGTCAGTCTATGTTGCTGTGTCTCCTGTCATCAGTCAGAGTATCTATGGATTTCTTTGTGTCCTGGTGGCTAAGGACTGCAAGGGGAGTCACTGAGGACATTCTCAAAATACTTTATTTGTTGGCCATAGAGAGGGAAGTGGGAAAGGAAAACTGTCTGTTGGGCTGTAAGCCTTTCTTATACCCAGTGGCCATTTATGCTGACAGGCAGTTTTGCACCATTAGAAATGTATGTAACATTTTGCTACACTGGTCCAGGATGTGACCTGAAGCATTAGAGGAATTTTTTCTTAATGTTTTGAGTACATCTGAAGTGTAAATACATTTGAGTAGACTTTTCTTATTCATAGAATCATACAATGGTTTAGGTTGGAAGGGACCTTGAAGATCATCGAGTTCCAACCCCCCAGGCATGGCCGGGGACACCTCCCACCAGACCAGGTTGCTCAAAGCCCCATCCAGCCTGGCCTTGAACACCTCCAGGGATGGGGCCTCAACAACTTCTCTGGACAACCTGTTCCAGTGCCTCACCACCCTCACAGTGAAAAATTTCTTCCTAATACCTAATCTAAATCTACCCTCTTCCAGTTTAAAGTCATTCCCCCTCATTCTATCACTGCATGCCCTTGTAAAAAGTCCCTCCCTAGCTCTCCTGTAGGCCCCCTTTAGGTACTGGAAGGCTGCAATGAGGTCTCCCCGGAGCCTTCTCTTCTCCAGGCTGAACAGCCCCAACTCTCTCAGCCTGTCATTCATATTCATATTTTTATATTATTCACTCCCTTTTTACAAGTCTAACCCAACACTGGTGCTGTGTAACAGTACTCTCTGTACTAGACTGCTGCTGTTTTGTACTAGACTGTTCAGGTTTTTGTAATAGACAGTTGCAGGATTTTTGTAATAGACGGTTGCAGGATTTTTGTAATAGATGGTTGCAGGATTTTTGTAATAGAATGTTGCATGTTTGGAAGGAGGTTTTGGTACTGTTTGCATCCCTAGAGAGAGGAGAGGTAATGTAGCTTAGTGGCAGCAGAAGCACTTAAGTACATACTTTACATAAAGAACAACAACAACAACAAAGCCTGGAATGTTGCCTGTTAACTTATACTGCACACAGCTTAAACATAGGGGGTGTTGACTAAAACATGCGTCTATAATGAAAATGTGTGCCCATTTACTGACGCATAGCCAGTTTTGGAAAAGAAGCTGTACTGAAAATCGAGGCAGGTAACATGCATACATCTGTTACACTCAAAACCTTGTTTACAGACAAAGATGAAACACACCTCTTGTATAAGTAAAGCCAAGAATTAACTGTTAGTGTAACTGAAATCTTATGAGTCTAATTGAAGTCTTATGAGTCTAATCATTATTAGCCCAGATCTAATTGTTACAGAAGAAAAAGGAATAACAATTCAGTTAGAATTCTTCAACACACACTTCTTAGTTTCTCCCCACTTCCCCTGCTCTTGGGGGTCCTAAGATTGGTGGTTTCATCTTGGGTGGAGTTTTATGGGATTTGTCCACCATGTTGAGTACTTTCCACAGAGAAGTATGATATCGATGGCTTCCTCCTAAGTCTAGAATCCACTTGGGGACAGTTTTGTATGTTTGGTAACTCACTTCTACACCTTTTTCTTTCTTCATTGGTTTGCAGCTCCATGCTATATCCAAGCTTACTGTATATGGTGTCTTATATGTATGTTAGATACTACTTCTTTGTTCTCTCTGTTACCCCTAAAAACTTTTTCTTTACCAGCTCCAAACCTCCGTTTCTTTTACTGACCATGGGTAAGTGGTTTATACCCATAAGGCTTCCAGTGCCAAGCTTGTTCCTCATCTCTTATCTCTCCAGGCCTGTACTTCCCTATTCCGCCTCTGTGTCTCCACTTCTAAAGGCCTTTGCAATTACACCAGGCCTGCATTTCTCTGCTTTATGTCATTCTGTTAAAGTAATAAATACCTCATTCTACACTAAGTAATTACTTGTTGCAGCTATCTATATAACACTTCGGTCATAATACACAAAGATAAACAAAAACAAAGTTAATTAGCCATAGGCTTCTGGTGTGTTGCCTCAGGGGGGTGTTGATTCATTCTGATCTGAGTAAGAAAGACACTCAAATTTTGCAAAGTATCTCTTAAAACACTCCTTACTCAAGCTAACACTATAAAGAAAAAGAAGATAGTATAGATAATTTTACATCCCTTCAGATGGTGCAGACTCCAAGTTGTGTGGTGTCAAATGGGCTCCAACCAGGCAGAGCATGCCATTAAGGTCCCATCCATGGAAATGTTACCTCATTTTGGTCATTTGAAATCTTATAGGACTTTCTTAAAGGAAAGCAATCCTATTAGTTATTTTTATTGTTAGATAAAAAGGATGTTCACATAAGAACTTCTAGCTGCACTTCTAGATAAAGGCAAGGACAGGCAGGTGGTGTATTAGCCAAGTGTATTAGCCACCTCCTCCAAGCACAGCAGCAATGCATTCCTACAAAGAGGAAGGCAGGCAGAAAAGCCAGGAGGCCTGCGTGGATGAACAAGGAGCTCCTGGAACTGACCAAAAGAAAAAAGGAGGCCTACAGGGAGTTGAGACAGGGGCGGGTAGCCTGGGAGGATTACAGAGGAATCGTTCGAGCAGCTAGAGAGCGGGTTAGACAAGCTAAAGCCCAGCTAGAACTAAATCTGGCCAGGGACATTAAGACAAACAAAAAATCCTTCTATAGGTATATCGGCGAGAAAAGAAAGACTAGGGAAAATGTAGGCCCTCTCCGGAAGGATACGCAAGAACTGGTCACCCGGGACAGTGA
Organism: Pluvialis apricaria; assembly: GCA_017639485.1. Taxonomy (NCBI): domain Eukaryota; kingdom Metazoa; phylum Chordata; class Aves; order Charadriiformes; family Charadriidae; genus Pluvialis; species Pluvialis apricaria. The sequence continues at coordinate 106,283,951 of CM030009.1, forward strand.
CAGAGCTGAGGTACTCAATGACTTTTTTGCCTCAGTCTTCACAGACAAGGACAGCAGCCGCACTGCCCAAGACACAGATTGCAAAGGAGAGGATTGGGAAAACAGAGCACCGCCCACTGTAGATGAAGATAAAGTGAGAGACCACCTGAGGAACCTGAAGGTGCACAAGTCCATGGGACCTGATGAGATACATCCGCGGGTCCTGAGGGAACTGGCAGATCAAGTCGCGAAGCCACTAGCCATCATATTTGAGAAGTCGTGGCAGTCTGGCGAGGTTCCTGCCAACTGGAAAAGGGGAAACATAACCCCTATTTTCAAAAAGGGAAACAAGGAAGACCCGGGGAACTACAGGCCAGTCAGTCTCACCTCTGTGCCTGGCAAGATCATGGAGCAGATCCTCCTGGAAACTCTGCTGAGGCACACAGAAAACAAGGAGGTGATTGGCGAAAGCCAACATGGCTTCACCAAGGGCAAGTCATGCCTGACAAATTTGGTGGCCTTCTACGAAGGGGTTACAGCGGCAGTGGACAAGGGAAGATCTGCTGATGTCATCTACCTGGACTTGTGCAAAGCGTTTGACACTGTCCCACACGATATCCTGGTCTCTAAATTGAAGAGACACGGATTCGATAAATGGACCACTCGGTGGATAAAGAACTGGCTGGGTGGTCGCACTCAAAGGGTTGCGATCAATGGCTCGGTGTCCAAGTGGAGAGCAGTGACGAGTGGCGTTCCTCAGGGGTCGGTACTGGGACCCGTACTGTTCAACATCTTTGTTAGCGACACAGACAGTGGGGTAGAGTGCACCCTCAGCAAGTTTGCTGATGATACCAAACTGTTTGGCGAGGCAGACACGCTTGAGGGGAGGGATGCCATCCAGAGGGACCTGGAGAGGCTGGAGAGGTGGGCCCAAGCCAACCTCATGCAGTTCAACAAGGCCAAGTGCAAGGTCCTACATCTGGGTCGGGGCAATCCCAAGCACAAATACAGGCTCGGCGGAGAATGGCTGGAGAGCAGCCCTGTGGAGAAGGACCTGGGGGTGATGATTGATGAGAAGCTCGACATGAGCAAGCAATGTGCGATCGCAGCCCAGAAGGCCAACCATATCCTGGGCTGCATCAAAAGAAGTGTGGCCAGCAGGTCAAGGGAGGTGATTCTGCCCCTCTACTCTGCTCTCGTGAGACCCCACCTGGAGTACTGCATCCAGCTGTGGAGTCCCCAACATAAGAAGGACGTGGACCTGCTGGAGCGCGTCCAGAGGAGAGCCACGAGGATGATCAGAGGGATGGAGCACCTCTCCTATGAGGAGAGGCTGAGAGAGTTGGGGCTGTTCAGCCTGGAGAAGAGAAGGCTCCGGGGAGATCTTATTGCAGCCTTCCAGTACTTAAAGGGGGCCTACAGGAGAGCTGGGGAAGGACTTTTTACTAGGGTATGTAGTGATAGGACGAGGGGGAACGGCTTTAAGCCGGACGAGGGCAGGTTTAGATTAAATATTAGGAAGAAATTTTTCACTTTAAGGGTGGTGAGGCACTGGAACAGGTTGCCCAGAGAGGTTGTTGAAGCCCCGTCCCTGGAGGTGTTCAAGGCCAGGCTGGACGTGGCCTTGGGCAACCTGGTCTAGTGAGAGGTATCCCTGCCTATGGTAGGGGGGTTGGAACTCGATGATCTTCAAGGTCCCTTCCAACCTAAACCATTCTATGATTCTATGAAGTGAGAGCTGCCCACACGTTCCTCTGTTACAAGCAGCCGGATCCACTCTCGTGAGACCCCACCTGGAGTATTGCATCCAGCTCTGGAGTCCCCAACATAAGAAGGATATGGACCTGTTGGAGTGGGTCCAGAGGAGGGCCACGAGGATGACCTGAGGGCTGGAGCACCTCTCCTATGAGGAAAGGCTGAGAGAGTTGGGGCTGTTCAGCCTGGAGAAGAGAAGGCTCCGGGGAGACCTTATTGCGGCCTGGAGGTGTTTAAGGCCAGGTTGGATGGGGCTTTGGGCAATCTGGTGTAGTGGGAGGTGTCCCCGCTTTTGGCAGAGGGGTTGGAACTCAATGATCTTCAAGGTCCCTTCCAACTTAAACCATTCTGTGATTCTATGATACATTCATCCCGCAGCCAGGGGAGACGTGCAGCACAGCACACGCCTGCACCCACTCAGGTTAACTGTTATGTGGATCACTAACTCCTCAATGCACAATGGTCTTCCCGTCAGGATCACTACACCCGGTCTTTTAGAGAAATTGCTGTCACTGCTAAACCAAGTGAAACAAAGCTGCAGGCAAGTCAGGAAAAGTTAAGACAGATCGGTTGTCTCAGTCCTAAAACTCTGCAAACTCAGTACAAAGATTATGGCCTGTTACTAACAATGGCAATACTGTATTGCAGGGCTACATGATTACAAATCAAACAATATAACAAGTATTAATGATATAATTAATTGTCTTATGATAGAACTTGGGCTTGCAGCTGAGATAGGGGCACCATCATTTGTACCTTGTAGAGTAAAAGCTAGTTTCAATGTTCAAGTGGATTAACATCTATGAAAATTAAAGGAGCAACCCTTGCCTACAGTTTGAAAAATATTTTTTTTTTTTAAAAAGAATGACTATTTGAATATATATGTTTCTAAGCATTAGTGAAATGAGCAGAATTAGGTTAAATATAGCACACTGAATCTGAATAATTTGCATGAAGTATGTAACTGAATTCCCACCTCAAAAAAGCTGAGATTCTCAGGGCAAGTTGAGAGGAATAATAACACAATGAAAAGTCAGGGAAGGGAATAGAAAGTGTTTAAAGCTAAATTAATGTATATCCAAAGGTTATGCACGTCATGTAGCAATAAATACTGAAAGAATAAAAAAGGTCAGTAGGGATGTACAAGAAAGTCTAAAAATAATTGAAGCAGGAAAATAGCCTATCAAAGATATAAAATATCCAGCAAGAACTTAGAAGAACTTAGAATGAACTCCGGATGAGAAAAGTAATATAGAAAATAATAAAAGGAAGAATCAAAGTGATGTGATGTAAGGAGCACATTTAAAAAAAAACATGACCATCTCTACTTAATATGAGGTGTGGTTGTGGCAACTATGAAATCAGCTCCTTCATTGCTGCAGCTTAGAAGGAAATAGATGTAGATTATTTCAAAAGTCTTCCATGAAATTCATGATGAATTAAAGCTACTTTGAGGACAGTTTTATCTGTATTCAAGTATGAAAGCGTAAAAGCAACAGGATGCTACTTAAACTCCTACCTTTTTCGTGTTCCCTTCTCTCCTCTACAGTATTTTTAATTAGGATTGAATGAAATTGTTCATTTTTCAAAATATTTTATTTCAAATATGAGCATCAGGCAACAGAATATTGCAAACAGGTACTATGAAAAGAAGTAGAAAGAAGGAAAATGTTTTATTTCACACAACAGCCTAAGCCTTTCTGATTTTAATTCAGTGATGGTTTAATGCAAAATAAAATGTTGGAATGGACACTGGGGGTCAAATCTGTGCTCAGAACAGGACTGACTTTGAATTCAGAACAGGTTGTTCAGAATCTTCTCAAATTCCATATATCACCAAGGATAACTTGGCAACTTTCCCAGGCAACCTTTTCCAGTGTTTGATCACCCTTGTGGTGAAAAAGTTTTCCTTACAACTACCTGGAATTTACCTTGCTGCAACGCCCATGACCTTCTGTTCATTCACAATGTTCAAGAAGAATCTGACTCTGTCCTTTCCTTAACCACCTCTTAGGTAGTTGAAGATAGAATAAGTTCATCCCTTAGCCTTCTCTTCTTCTAGTTAAACAAAGTCAACTTCCATGGCCTCTTCTCATACATGCTCTTTAATCATCTTGGCATTCCTCTGCTGGAGGACTTTCTTGTACAGGGAAATGCAAAACTGGACACAGTTCTCCACATGCAGTCTCAGAAGAGCCAAGTAGATAGGGACAATCATTTCCTTTGAACAACTGGCTGCACCTTGCTAATATGGCCCAGCATGCAGTTAGCCTTCACTGCTGCAAGGATACATTGCTGACTCCTGTTCAAGTTGCAGCCTTCCCTGCAGTTCCTCCCTTTCTCTTTTTCCTTTGATCTCCAATCCCCTCAAAAACCTAGCTTAATGTCCTGCTTGCTAGATCAGCAAGGCTGTTGGCAGATATGCTATTGCTTTGCTTTTCTGACTCCTGTCCCTTCCCAGCAGTCCTTGTTCCTCAAGGAGACAACCAGGGGGATAAAAGCATGTCCATAAGAGCTTCTCCATCTCTCAGTTAACATCCCTGATTTCATATGACTTGCTTACATCCTCCTCCAGTCCCTTCACCTGGTGGTTCAGCAAATCAGCTAGAGCATGCCTTCCTAAGGTATCACCCCCAAGCATTAGAGAGGAACACTCGGCACTTCCTAAAGCCTAAAATAGCTTTGTCCTCCCTCCTTTTTGGGTTAAGGCCTCTGATATGACAGATGATAAAGTTGTTCCAGCCAGTGCTGAGGACTAGGTCCTGTGTTGCATCACCATGTTCATTGCACTGAAAGCCTTGCATGCCAACTGCTGTGTTAAGTGCTAAGGCTCTGCTTGTATACTCTGCTTGCTAGCACTTCTGGCCACTGATGCTCTCTAGGTATTAGTGAAATCAGATCACAGTTGCCTTATGGTCAATTACTTCTGCTTTGTTTTTTTTTGTTTCCTGACTGAAACATGCTGACTGCGTGAATCCTGAATATCCTGCACATTCCTCCTCACTCGGTGCCCCCAACAACAAATCCATAAGCAGAGATGAAAGCAGAAACAGTTATCATGGCTTAAGAGGTGCCTTCTCTTGCTTTCTTTTTCTAGCTTTGGAAACTTGTGTTCCTCTTTGCTGATCGGCGGCTTTTTTGTGCATATAAATGCATTTTTATACTACGTACATGATAACTTTAAATAAGGCAATTATGTGAGTACTTTTGCAACTGTTTAATAGCATTATATACAACTTTCTCAGCTGTGTAAGAACTGCATTAGCTCAAGTTTATTTGACTGATGCAGATTGCAGGACTGTATAATAAATCTCTTCACTGGAGTGTGAAAAACAGAAGAATAATACAGACAAAATCTTTCACGAGAAGAGACTTTTCCACACTTGACCATATTTCCTATGCTGAAATAAATACCTAATCTACTGGTTGGTTTTGTTACTTTATTGGGTTTTATTCACCTGTCCATCTGTCTCCACTGATATCACTTCTGTTAAGCACAGATTTTAAATTCTTCGAGACAGGGACCAGCTCTGAGCTCATTCTTTGCACAACAGAGGGCAATGGGTCCTGATGGATGACTGACACTCTTACGAAATGCTACAACAAAACTGTTGGCAATAATTTACAGTTCTGATAAACTACCAATTCAGTGGCTACTCTGCATTTCACATCCAGAGGAAAGAATCTAGAATATCACTATGCCGTACTGATTTTGGTTTTTTATTAGTTTGTTGTCAGATTTTTGGTATGTTTCTTTTAAAATTAAAGTCACTGGAAAGAGATGAGGAGTTGCTCACCAATATCCATGCAGAGAACAGAAACCTTTTCTTTCCCAGTCACATTGCTGCTGAAGTGTAATTGCTCTACCTGAGGGCAGAGACATTTTGAGACTGCAAGGTGCAACACAGAAGAAAGGAGCAAGAAAGAGGTCAGCAAACCTGAGAGCTTGGGAAACTCCAGTGAGAGGAGCAGGGGGCAGACAGACAGGGCCAGTCCTTCATAGTGACAGAAAGAAATATTTCCTAGGGATGAGACCAGAGATTGCTGAAAGTCACTGAAAGCACTAAAACAAGGACCTTCCTTGCCAAGACACAGTCGTCAAAAACACATTTTCATGTAAATCTCTCATTTCTATTCTGTCTTACCTGCTCTTTTTTTTTTTTTTCTGGGAAAAATTAATTATTCCAATTTATATTTTAGTAAAAGATGCCTTTTTCAGTGTAAAACCTCTTGTGATCTATTATGGAGAGTGCACCAGGAGGAAAATGTTTAGGGAGATTCACTTCAAGGCTCAAATTAATTTCTGATCCTGTTGTGGCACTATGATACCATCATGAGAAAGCTACTTTAAATTTATTTGAGTGCCACTGAAAAAAATGATTCTCTCAGAGTCTCAACACAGGAGTGAATTTATCTCTCCTCTAAACCCAAAGTAGGACTAAAGCGAGCATTTCTCCGCTTAGACACTGTAGGAAAGCCTGTAACTTCTTCACGTTTTGTACTCCTACTTGAAAAACAGAGATGTTTGCAGTCCAGACCAAATTGTTTTTCTCCTACACATGTGTTTCTTAGCTATTCTGAATGATCAAATCATGGAAGTTGAAGAGACACTGAGGTAAAAAAAAAGCTTTTAAAATTTATCTTATTTTTCCTTGGAACAAAGATCTATGCTGATTTGAGAAACTGCATTTCCATTTCTTCTTGATCTTGAATTCTCCAGGAAGAAAGACTGAAAATAAGTGAAGTGAATTCCTTTCAAGCTTTTTTTGGCCTTTTTGGCAAACATATGGTCTCCAGTCCCCAGTGCAGCACAGAGATCCACAGTACCTTTTTGTAAGCAGAGCAAAATGTGCTTCCAGAGTGAGCACCCTTGGCCTCCCAGTTCCTCTCTCAGACTTTCCCATGACTTCTCCAGGGACTTTTTCCTTTTTCACCTTCTTTTTCCAGTTCCAAAGACTAAAGGATACTCAGATACAGTTTCATGCTAAAGTGAACGTAAAAATCTTTTTTCTTTTTTAAACATTTATTGTTTTTCTCCCTCATGATTCTTACTGGAAGGTTATTGCAAATTCTGGCACCTTTTTAGTTTGTCTTTTTTTTCCTACACAGCTTCTCACACTTCGGCAGTCTTTGCTACATCTCATACTGGATGTGACAGCAGCATTTTCGTGCTTTCTGCTTGTATAAAAAATTACCTTTTTGAAAATGTTAGATAAGAGATATATATTTTTTAAAAAGATGACTGAAAGTTCTCTTATTACATCATCATAAAAATCAATTTTTTTCACTGAAATCAATTTAGAGCAGTATGAATAAAGTAAAATTTCACTTCTAAAGTCTCTACTGTTCACTGTATTTTCTAGTGCTTCAACGTAGTTGAATGTTAAGAGAATAAATGCGAAAATTAATGTAAATATACTGTTTTCTAGACCATCAGCTCCTTGTTTTTTTGTTCTCTGCTGGTGGATCCCTGTGCTCTGAAGCCATCTCTATTCCAGTTTGCCAATTTTTTCTCCTTTTGATTTCTGCACTTCTCAGGAGGGTTTATTCTTTACCTTCTAGACAGCCAGGCTTAAAGAATCAGTGTGACATAGTTATTTGTTGTTTTTATCTATCCCATGGTGCGTGCCATTCTCCCTGCGGCTCAGGCTTTTAAATTAATCCTTAACTTCTCTCCAGGTTTTTACATGCTGCTGCAAAGCAAGGGGAGGAGGGAGCATATAGTCTGCATGCTGTAGCTGTCTGAGAATTATCTGTAGTCTGCTAACAGAAAATTTAGGATAGTGTCCTCTTTTTTTTGTAAATGATGACTCAAGTTCTATTCTTATGACAGTATAAATCCAACTCTATTACTGGACTAAACTGAGATCAGAATCTTTTCCAGTATTTCTTCTTAGTGTGAGTATTCTACAGCCACTTTGTTTTTTAGGCTAGATTTAAGTATGAAGTGGACAAAGTAAATTTCTGCATTCCAGAAGAGCAACAGGAGAAATCCTGTCCTTGGAAAAGAAGTACTCCATAGATTGAAAAGACACTTTATATGCCTAACTGTGGCCCAAATGTTTTTGCAAGGGAGATATCTATGGACACCACAGAAGTAGTAAAGTGCACCCCAAGTTAAAAGATGGAGAAAGCGTATGGCTAAGCTGTTGTTACTATTGGTGCAAAAGCACTGGCACAGCAATTTTACTAACACTAGAAAAGGTTAAATGGTTCTCTCAGCATGGTGACTAAGCAAAATTTCAGCATTCAAGCCCTGCATGTACCCTCTCTGAGTGGAAGATTAACTCATTGAGTGGAGAAATAGTCATCAAGAGGAGAGGGCTTACAAAGGTCGGAGTGCAACCAGATAAGTGCTTATGTCTTGCACCATTAGTTTATTTCTTTCATTTCCAGATTCCATTTGTAAGACAGCATTCTAGTTAGTAAGTGTAACATCATCTCAGAATGTCTCTTCTCATGTGTTCTCCTTAAAAAGGTGGGCATATTCGCCTGTCTTGGTGTTGATGCACAAGCATATTCCCATTAACTTTGGTGAAGGAGATACAAAGGCTGCAGTGAGCAAGCAGTCCCCCTCCCCAATCACAAAATAACAGCAGCAAATAAATGATATTTTTTGTGTGCCTGAGATATGAACTCCAATGAAAAAAGCTTCTCCAGGCTCTCTTGGAGATGCTAAAAAACTCAAGCCAGGCTGAGAATACAAAATAAGCCTGAAAGCTGCCAATATTTAAATTAGCAGAATCCAGAGGTGGGTTTTTATTGTTTTGTTTATTAATCTGAAATAGGACAATCAGGGAGAAAAATGTCACTGTAAAATCAGAGCAAAAATAGCACATTTAAGAGCTTGCTTTTTTTTTTCTCAGTGTTTTCTTCATTGAGTTTAATTAAACTCTCCATAGCCTGATGAGCAAACTTCCAATTAAGCTTTTGTAATAAAAGAGTAAACATATAAAAAAACTGCCTTCATGGGTAAGCACATTTGAAATCTAGGTATTCTAGTGAATGTTAGTGCTGTGAAAGAACTGGTGTATGTTTTTTAAAGTTGTGGTTCTACAACTGGTATACCCAGAATTAAACAGCTCTTCTAGTGGATAAGAAAATAGAAAGTAATAAGATTGTATTTTTCATTTTTATAGTATTTTAATTCTCAGAGTGTCATTATGCAACAGGTTGGTGATATCAGCAACATTTTCCAGATGCAGTAATTGAGATGAGTTGAAGGGTCAGTTAACTCACTCTCACAGAAAATTCTACACAAGAAGTGCCAGAGGGGTGGGATAGGAAGTAAAAGGCTTGAAGGAATGCAGAAAAAAAATGTAATTAGTTGTTTCCAACAAAGCCAGGGCTCTATAACAGCTCTCACCCAGCTACTAGGAACCATGAGACACTCTGTAGAGAGGCCATGTAGCCTCTGAATGCTGTGGCCGTTCCTTGCTGTTCTTAGATGGTTATGTCCATGGTATTCAGCTTCTGGGAATCACCGAACCATAGAATCGTTCAGGTTGGAAAAGACCTTTAAACTGTTTCCCTAAGTGCCACATTTACGTGTCTTTGAGATACTTCCAGGGATGGTGACTCAACCGCTTCCCTAGGCAGCCTGTTCCAATGCTTGACAACCCTTTTGGTGATGAAACTTTTCCTAATATCCAATCTAAACTTGCCCTGGAAGAACTTGAGGCAGTTTCCTCTTGTCATATTGCTTGTTATTTGGGAGAAGAGACCAACACCTCACTACCACCTCCTTTCAGATTGTTGTAGAGAGTGATAAGGTCTTCCCTCAACCTCCTTTTCTCCAGACTAAACAACCCCAGTTCCCTCAGTTACTCCTTATAAGACTTGTGCTCTCAACCCTTCACCAGCTTTGGTGACCTTCTCTGGATACACACCAACACCTCAATGTCTTTCTTGTAGTGAGGGGCCCAAAACTGAACACAGTATTTGAGTTGGGTTCTCACCAGTGCCGCGTACAGGGGAACAATCACCCCCTTAGTCCTGCTGGACACACCGTTTCTGATACAAGCCAGGATGCTATTGGTCTTCTTGACCACCTGGACACACTGCTGGCTCATATTCAGCTGGCTGTTGACCAACAACCCCAGGTCCTTTTCTGCGAGGCAGCTTTCCAGCCACTTTTCCGCAAGCCTATGGCATTGCATGGGATTATTGTGACCCAAATGCTGGATCTGGCACTTGGCCTTATTGAACCTTATACCATTGGCCTCAGGTCATCAATCCAGCCTGTCCAAATCCCTCTGTAGAGCTTTCCTACCCTCAAGCAGATTAACACTCCCGCCCAACTTGGTGTCATCTGCAAACTTACTGAGGGTGCACTTGATCCCCACATCCAGGTCATTGATAAAGAGATTAAACAGAACTGGCCCCAATATTGAGGTCTGGGGAACATCACTTGTCACCAACCACCAACTGGATTTAACTCCATTCACCACAACTCTTTGGGTCCTGCCATCTAGCCAGTTTTTTACCCAGCAAAGTGTACAACCATCCAAGCCAAGAGCAGCCAGTTTCTCCAGAAGAACGCTGTGGGAAATGGTGTCAAAGGGTTTACAAAGTCTAGGTAGGCAACGTCCACAGCCTTCCCCTTTCCACTGGAGAAGCAATAAGAACTGATTCAAAGAAAGAAAAGACAAAAACATTCTATGATAAAGTCAAAATTAGTATCTGATATTGATGCCAGGAGTCATGACACTTTGGAGAAGAAGAAATTTTGAGAAATCTCTTTCAGATTGCAGATAAGCACAAGAACTCAATTAGATTCATGAAGTGATAAGAAAAAGAATTTCAGACTGTGGGGTTTGTAGTGCATGTGTTGATATTTTAATAAAATGCAACATTACTCCAGAGAGTAGGTTTGTTAATGCACATACATCTATAAAATCATCCTCCTGAACAAACTTAATCTCCTTGGAAGATGGGAACTATTTCAGCAGTTTCTATAGGTAGAGGAGATTTTATCTGCAGTACTGTTTACATTCACAGTTGTCCCATTCTGGTCATGCCCTAAGAATATTGTGGGAAGGACAGATGACCTTCCACACCTCACATTCACATAGAGGTTGTGTTGGTTGATCACCAGCATGGTCTTTGTTACGTTTGTATTTTTCTCTCAATCTTGTGCTTAGTGTTGTATATTTTTATGAGATACTGAAATACTATATAATTGTATGACTTTAAGTAACACCATCACAAGCTGAAGAATGACCTGCCTTTCCCCTTTCCATTCACTTTTGTCTCTAACAGTGAGCTCATCCTTTCCAGATTGTGCTCTGTGAGGAAATTGCTGAATATAATGCTAAATATAGATACTGTAAAATAACTATTAAAGTTAAGTATTGACTGTTATCAAATTTCAAATAATATTCAATGACAGAATTTGACTAAGAATTTGTGTTAGGCTTAAAATACCAAATACCTGAATCTTTGTATTTTAAAAAATATTTGTATCCTGACTCATCTCATAATCCACAGAGTTCCCTGATTAAATGGAAATATAAATGGCAGATTTATATGGCACTTTATTATTGAAAAATACCAATTCTTTTATTTTGAAATTGTTGCTGTACACTGACTATAGAAGCACAGCTTACTGAAAATCTTCTAACTAAAAGCTAACTAATAAAGCTAATGCCTCTTTTTTAGAAATGAGTCTCATGGTATCAAGATCAAGGCGGTAAATAAATATCAGTTCTGCTATGTACAGTCCTGGCTTTATTACTGTTCTCAGTATGTATTTGTGTGTCCTAGCATACCAAAATATTCACAAGTTTAAAAACAAACAAAAAGCCTACTTTATTGTGCTGATTTGTATGGAGATCTGCAACTTCCCTTACTCCTTGCATCTATAAATTCTTGTTGGTATTTGCTATATTTCTGCTTCTGTATAATGCATCTGCAGAACAAGTTTGATACAAACTGTACTGAAGTTACTAGAGAGTCACCCATCACTTGAGTGGCTTTTCAATAAGGATGCAGATTTTAAAAAAATACTGAGTATAGAAGTTACATTTCTGGCTTGGAAAAGTCACTGAATATGCACTTCCTTTATGTGAATTTCTAGTCAGTTAACTGCTAATGGTAGTTGATGTTGTTGTTCATTCATTTCAAATAAACTTTCTGTCTGAAACACCAATAATTCAACCCTATGCCAGAAAGAATGAATACCATCAAAATAGAAGTTCTGCATTTCCCACTAAGCTAGCTCACCATTATTGTTGGTCACAACAAACAGTGGATGATGCATCAGAAATTAATTTCCTCTCAGACTGTCTTGCAAGCTAAATTTCCATGAGAACACATCATTAAGTGACCTATACTTCTTTTCCTTAGGTCTTTACAATTGAATTAAGTCTGGGCCTTGGAGTGTGTTCATAGCAAGTGTTTTAGATTGGATCAGAGTACAACTTTGAAGTGAATATCCCAGTCATTTCCACTTACTTTACTTTGGTTCACATTGCAAACTGTCTTGGGACACATGAAATGGATTCTTTTAGGATGAAACTAAACTTGAAATGAACTTCAGTAACAAACTTAATGCTCTCCTGAAGCAAATCATCATTCAGTTAATGAGGGCCAGCCTAGAACTAGTTCCAAATTTTAAAACCCTGAAAATGTGGTGTCAAGCCCAGTAATTATTTTGTTCTGCACATTCATACTTATTCATTGGCACTGTTGGTAATGTAGCCTCACTGTTTCATGGAGGATGATAAATTGTTCCTAGCTCACACTTTGCTAAAAAACTGATTGCCAGTAAGAGTGTCCTTGCTGTATTTTTATGCCATGTATCATAGAATCATAGAATGGTTTAAGTTGGAAAGGACCTTGAAGATCGTCTAGTTCCAACCCCCCTGCCATGGGCAGGGACACCTCCCACTACACCAGGTTGCTCAAAGCCCCATCCAGCCTGGCATTAAAAACCTCCAGGGATGGAGCTTCCACAGCTTCTCTGGGCAATGTGTTCCAGTGCCTCACCACCCTCAAAGTGAAAACTTCTTCCTAATGTTTAATCTAAACCTGCCCTCTTCCAGTTTAAAGCCATTCCCCCTCATCCTATTACTACATACCCTTGGAAAAAGTCCTTCCCCAGCTCTCCTGTAGGCCCCCTTTAGGTACTGAAAGGTTGCTATAAGGTCTCCCTGGAACCCCAACTCTCTCAGCCTTTCCTCACAGGAGAGGTGCTCCAGCCCTCGAATGTTCTTGGTGGCCCTCCTCCGGACCTGCTCCAATAGGTCCATGTCTTTCGTATGTTGAAGGCTCCAGAGTTGGACACAGTACTCCAGGTGGGGCCTCACCAGAGTAGAGTAGAGGGGCAGAATCACCTCACTTGACCTGCTCTCCACACTTCTTCTGATCTAGCCCAGGATACAGTTGGCCTTCTGGGCTGCAATTGTGTATTGCTCATTGCCCGCTCATGTTGAGCTTCTCATCAATCAGCACCCACAGGTCCTTCTCCTCAAGGCTGCTCTCGATTCATTCTCTGCCAAGCCTGTATTTGTGATTGGGATTGCCCCGACCCAGATGTAGGACCTTGCACATGTGACTCATGATGTGCTGGGAAACCCCATGCTAAATATTTGCTATTGGGTCATTCATTTGTTTCCTCTGAAATTTGAAAACAAAAAAACCCCCGAACAAAACAAAATAAAAACCCTCAGGATAGTTTGGGCCAACAAGAGCTCAGGAGTTCCTTGGCACTCCATTTCCTACGTTCTTTCCAAACAGCAACAAAAGTTTATTTATAGGAAAGTTGATAAAAAACGCCTTGTGCACTTACAATGTAGCAGTACACAAATTACATGACTTGTACTTTACATCTTGGAGTGCTGGGTCTATCTCAGGGTTCCCCAGTGTAAAAGAAACATGTGCATACTGGAGCAAGTCCAGCAAAGGACCACAAGGATAATAAAGGTTTTGGAGCATCTGAAATAAAAGAAGAGGCTGAAAGAGCTGGGACTATTCAGCCTGGAGAAGAGAAGGATCAGAGGGATCTTATCAATATAAATGATGATGGGGGTGAGGGAGGCAGGCAGTGAGCATAAATGGAAACACAGGAGATGGCATCTGAACATATGAAACCACTTTTTTAATGTGAGAGTGGTTGAAAAAAAGGAACAGGTTGCCAAGAGAGGTTCTGGAATCTCCATTCTTGGAGATATTAAAAATCTGATGGGACACGGTCCTGAGAAACCTGCTCTAGTTGACCCTGTTTTGTGCAGGGGCATTGCACTAGGTGATCTCCAGATGTCCCTTCCAATCTCAAAAAATTCTGTGATTCTGTAGTTTGAGAGAATTAAGCAACCTGTAACTTAGTAACGTTAAATGCTGAAACTATTCAGTGACTAGAATTGAATGCTTTTAGGGTCTGTGTAATTGTGCTTGTTTAGGATCTGTGTGGAGTAGTCAGTTAAAATGACAAGGTCACTGTGTTTCCCACTTTACCACAAAGCGTTTTGGTATTTAAAATACGTGGTTATTCTTTACCTTCTTGCCAGGTTTTCATGCCTGCTAAATGTGGCCTAGAGATATGTTGTACAAGAGACTATGTTAACATAAAATCACATCTGAATAGCTTTTACTTTTCAGGTTTCTCAAAATATGACTGAAATTTTGTAAAATAAAAGACTATTTTTGTCCCAGCTGACAAGAAAAGTGAGCATCGAATATGTTATAAAGCCTGCAAAAATCCATCTCGTTAATATTTTTGTTTGTTAGGCATTTTGCTAATATGTTACTGCAGAATATACATAATAAAGATGCTCAAAATGATGTACCATCTCTGTACCAGTGCTTCTTTAAAGAGGGAAAGAAAAAGATTAAATTGTAAATTTTTCATGAGCATTCAGCTAAATACAGTAGCTATTAGATTAAGTATACTGAATTGTGTAGAGCTGTTAATTGGCTAAGATTCCAAAATATCTTTTACTGATCTAAAATGAGCAGTGGGGAGATGCTGCCATGACAGAGTACAGTGATCCAGAGTATTCTACAGCAGTGACTTGCTGGCAAAAGTCTAAATTTTTCATTATTAACCTTCAGTTCTAATACAAAGACAAATAATGTTTCCAAAGAAATGAAAAAAACTATATAAAATATAAAATATAAATATATAGGAAGAACCTAGTTTTTCTTCTCATTTTCCCTGAATCAAACAAATATGATTAATTTATTTGGTTAAAACAGGCAGTAAACACAAGGTCCAGTGCATGGAGCTGCTACAGAAAAAGCTTGTCCGTTGTGCTGGAGGATGTATCTTCCTCATGGATTTTGATCTTTTTAGAATTGTTAACTACTGCATACCCACTGATGTGAGTTATGCTACAATTCATCTTAAGTAACTTACGCTTCTAGAAATGAGCCAGTCCAGTAGTTTCCATCAGTAGGGTGAAAGAAAGTATTTCTCTCTCACTTCATCTCCATTTATTAATTATAAACATAATAAACCACAAACTTAGCATGTCTTCTAAATTGCAGGTAACTATACTTTCTGGATGTACATTTTCTTTAATGTGACAGGTAGGACATAAGATGTCTGGTAGTTCTTGATTAACAGGTACTTCTTTGTATGTAATGTGATGCACACAGAAGGCAGTGGGTTGCCCTTCGTGGTCCATCTATTCATAGGCTAGACAGAGCATGGCCAGCATTCTGGCCATGCCTCAACCGTATGCCTGCCCAAAGATAAAACCAGCTATTTATTAAGGAAACAAAGTTGTTTCTATGACTGCATCACTTCTAGTACATTTGCTGGCCCTGACAGCAATATTTTCACTACCCACAGAGACTGCGTTTTTTAGAAACCATAGGAGCAGATTAGAGACAGGACAGGGCTGATCACTTTGTAGCTAGCCCACACTTATATGCTTTGCATAAAGCAAGACAGAGCTTTTCAAATAAGAAAGTTGTCCACTTAGCCAAACTGGTCACTCATCAAAACTCAAACAAGCATTAATAACTCTTGCATGTCAATATGAATATCCCTAGAACTGTATCATAATTAGTGAGGTGCATTTTTTTAAGCTTTTATCTTAAACTGTCCTTTGTTTCTGTTCCACTACTAAGAGAAATTATTGATGAGATATAATTTGATAGTCAAACTACAGAATCACAGAATGTTGAGGTTGGAAGAGCCCTCTGGAGGTCTTCTGGTTCTATCCCACTGCTCAAGCAGGGCCACCTAGAGTCAGTTGCTCAAGTCCATGTCCAGACAGCTTTTGAATATCTCCAAGTAGGGAGAGTCCACAACGTCTCTGGGCAACCTGTGCCACTGCTCAGCTACCCTCACAGTGAAAAAGTGTTTCCTATTGTTCAGATGGACCCTCCTGTGTTTCAGTTTATGCCCATGGCCTCTGATCCTGTCACTGGGCACCACTGAAAACAGCCTGGCCTCATTTTCTTAGCTTCGTCACTTCAAGTGTTTACATATGTTGATAAGATCCCACTGAGCCTTCTCTAGGCTGAATAGTCCCACGTCTCTCAGCTTGTCCTCACAGGAGACATATGTCAGACCCAAGACTGGACTAAAGCTGCCCCTGTACTAAAGATCTAGTTGTTCAAGATCAGTTGTGATTATGGAAGGTGCTGTATAAGTCTATTACATCAGTGACCACAGTACTGGTCTTGACAGGGATTAGCAGCAGTCAGTTCAGTAATTTAGGCTTTATTGCTTTACTTAATATGTGGTTCAGTACACCACAGTTTGTCACTCTAATTTCAACAGAGATCAAATGTAAGGACTTCTTCTGAGACTGTGTTACAGTTTCTGCTAGCAGTTGAAAATTCACTGCAAGTAGCTCAACAGCTTAATGTTTTTAATTGATTATTTAATGTGTCAGTACAGTGTTTACTAATTAAAGACCATAGGACTAATGTAGATCTCTTCAGCACTAATAGGCATTGTGTAGTCTGTATGTTTTACCTTTATTTTGCATTAGTTTTCCTCATACAACACCAATGAGCTACTACTTTTTTACATTCAAAGTAGAAGTGAACTGGATAATATATTCCTCTTTTCCAGCTCTGGTTTCATGCAAGTATACAATAATGGCATATATAATAACAGCATATATAATGTATATTCACTTAGGCAGCCATCATATAAGCAGTCTTTTTTTTTCCCACAGCTCTTTCTACTTTGCTGCAGATCCGGGGACTTGAACATGATTGCACTGATACGACAGTTGCTGAACCACCATCCACAGCCTAATGCAAAGCTATATAGCAAGAGCAACTGGAGGCAGAGGCAGAAAAACTCTGGCAGGGATTGCCAGTAGTTGGCCTTTCTCAACTGCCATCTCACTCTGAATGAGAAATGGAGACCAGACTACAGCAATTAAATTCTAGATACAGCAAAGGCAGGGAGTCAACAGGAATTTGAAGAGCTGGAGCTTGAAGTCAAACAAAAGTTGGAAGGAGGAGGTTAAAAAAAGAGAAAATTTAGGAGACCATACACTTATGTTATGTCTCTAAATGTCAGAAACAAAGCATTCCTATTTTTACATCTTCAAATATGAAAATCTATTTTCTAGAGATATTACTAAATGCTATTAAACTATTACTTTATGTTACTAAAAGGATGCAAACCTCTGAAATTTATCAGGCAGCTCCTTTCTTTTGCTCCTAAGTTTATATATTGCCCTACAGATCACAACATGTAGTGTTTAGGCTACACGAAGTTTGGAGTATATAAAGTATTATCTAACATGAAATGTAGTTAATATAAGAACATGTATCCAGAGTAGTCTGGTTTCCAGCAATGTTTCAACTTTCAGGAGTGGTGCAAAGACATAATTAGATAAGCCTGAGTCTCTTCCTGACGGACAATAGCCTTCTATCTCTATCCATGGCACATCATCAACACTTCTGTAACCTTCTGTTGCCTTTTCTACACCTGCCTCCAAGAAATTCTTCTAAAATACTCATAACATTCTGGTTCACCAAAAAAGATTCAAAAAAAGGGCCGACAATTAATTTTTGCTAATGCTACACAGCTTATACATGCAGATTTACACTCAAGTCTGTCCAACCTATTTAACACAGACAGTATGTCCGTAACTTACTAAAATTTAATTTTAACTTAATTCCTTTTGGAGTCAAAATTAAATGCATTAGAGCAAATAGAAAGTTCATAACCTTCCACTTATTTGCAAGTCATAGGTAACTGTCTTGGACAGCATGAAAGCAAACATTTCAGCCAAACAGCTGCCCACAGTATGCTCTGCTTGGCCAGACTAAATGTGGCACAAAACTTTCTTTAATTATTTAATGCCAAGAAAATTTCAAGTATCACAGGGATGAATGTGCTTCATACAGATAAGTACCCATGGGAAAAGGCTTCTGAATATACGTGTCTTTAAAAGAGCAAATGTGACCTGACAGCATACCTTTAAACATACCATCACAAACCAACAAGCTTACTATGGCCATTACATAAAAATCCCAGAATGATTCAGACAGTTCAGTAGTTGAGGTAACTTCTTCCACCAGCCCAGACATGAGGTGATATCTGGATTCCTGCTTCCTTTGACTAATTCTGCAAGAAATGATCTTACAGTAATCCAGTTTTATAAATTAGCGAGCATATAATGCTTGGGCTTGCACAGGTTTTAGCACTTATTTAGAGGTCTGCATTGCAGGTTCCCCACCCACATTAGAGAATGTAGAGGTATATAGCATCAGGATGCCTCATAGGTACAAAAAGTAAGCTGATTACTTCATGGGGCACTTCACATTCCAACTTGAAATATTACAGATAAGTGGCAAGAGAAATAGACAAAAACGTGGCACTCCCTTGGTCGTGCATTGCTTTCTTGGAAGCTCGTTGCATCACCACGAGTGAATAAAATCAGCTCTAAACTTACTGAGGTGAATAGGAAGGTTGGTGTATCTTGTACTGGAACATGGCAGGCACGGAGTTGCAACTATAGAAACATTTGCATCAAGCTGAAGCCTATCCACACTTATGAATTATATCCCTCATACAAAAAGCCTTTACTTGATACAGGTGTCCTGAAGGCAAACGACAATGTAACATGATTCAAGTAAGAAGAGGTACAAATAAGATACCATCGTAGATGTACAATCTGTGTCAAGTTTGCATACATGTATGGCACAATTAAATAGGGTCCGTGCTTCAGTTTTGGGTTACTTGTTTTGAAATGGTGTCTCTGTCATTAAGAAAGGATAGCAAATGAAAATTATATCTTTTATGTGTGAAGTACACCATGTATTTAAAAGTATACTCACAAAATGGGACCCTGTGAATGATTCTCTAAAGGCAGCTGTTTTGTTCATGAAGAAATCTCATGACCAGACAGCTGTTCATAAGGACGGACCAAAGGTCTATTCTGGACCCCTTCTTTTAACATGCTTAAAAACACTGATTTAAAATGCATGTCAAATTTCACTTAGAATAAGAATGGATTTGTTTTCTTGTGGAGTTGTGTAGATTGCAATAAAATGAAACTAATATAACATAAACATGACAGAGAATAGACAAAATTAAGTGACCACAGTTTGAATTTCACTTCACTGTTCTAATGAAATGCTTTAATCCTGATAACAAAGGTCAGCGGTAGCGTAGAAATTCTTTCCTTGCTTACTCTAATGACATTGTTCATTTTTCTAATAATCAGAGAATCATAGAATGGTTTAGGTTGAAAGGGACCTTAAGGATCATCTAGTTCCAACCCTCCTGCAATGGCCAGGGTCACCATACACTAGACCAGGTTGCTCAAAGCCCCACTCAACCTGGTCTAATGAACAAAACTTAATTTCTTTCTCTGTGGTAATTATTTTCCATAAACCAATAGAATTGCAATCCAGGCTGCCCAATACCTTCACCTTCACACATTAAACATGCATTATACAGCGTTTTGTTTTCCAACTAGCTTTATATCACTACAGTTTTGAAAAAAAGACAGTAATTCTAAATGACAGTAATAACTTTGAAGAAGCAGGTTTTGAGCTTTGTTTACCCTCTTACTTTTCTCTGCTCCCTGCTAAAGCTACTCCTTGATATTCCAAGGCTAATAGCTATCCTTCTCTGGAGCAGTGAAGAGTACAAAGTATATACAAAAACATACTGCAGTGTGAATACTTGCAGTAACTTACCACTCTCACACCCGCAGCTACAAAAATGATCAGGGAACTATTGAATAAAACTGTACGTTCTTCAATTTGCTGGATGTTATCAAATGTGTGTTTATGCTATTTAAGAATGTCAAGTAGAATACTTAAACCTCAAAGGATGTCATGACAGTCTGTAAACAGAATATATATAAGTGGATTGTTTCAGCCAGGTTAAATACTGGTGAGATTTTGCTTAGAATAAAGTCACTAATGTGACAGAAATACATTTTAAAAAATCCAGAAACTTCTAAAGGTCTAAAATGAATCTTAAGTCTTTTTGTCAGCTGTGCTTGGATATACAGGGAGAGAAGCCACCCTAAACAGTATGCAGCTTTTATAAATATAATGCAGGATATGTTTGTTATACTTGCAATGCCATTTTACTGCCTTGTCATATTTGTCTAATTCCACTGCAGCCATTTGTAATCCGGTTTGTTATTCTGTCCTGGCTTAAACAGAGAATGTCACTGAACCTCAGATGTAAACCAGGCAAAGGCAATGGAAATTAAAGCAGTGGTGAAACTTTCAAATACCTAGACACTAGTTTAGAATAGGCTGAATGAAAGAGCAAGAAATCCTAAAATTAAAGAAAATGAAGGAGAAAAACCTTGATTTTAAAATACCTTGATAAAGGCTTAAACGTTATGGTATAACATGCTACAATCTCTAAAAATGTGTAATTATTTACTTAGCAAGTAACATGTAGAAGTTCTGATTAAGCATCTTGAAATACTGATTAATTTTCTATCATATTACCCAAACACTATTTTGAAGTAAATCATTTTAACTGTTATTTTTTCAAAATAAAGTGTTAAATCCACAGGGACTTAACATTTCATGCACAAATCATAACACTTATGCCTGAGGCAAGGCATGACTGCTGTTTATTATCGCATTTTTTGTTTTAAGGAACTCATGAAAGCAGCAGTGCCAAGTAAGGTGGTGACTTTTGACCACAGAACTCAGAACAACAATAACCTGTGGGCTTGAAAGAAAATATGTATTGCAGTATGATCCCTAGTGGACAGTACTGCACATAATAAAACTACCAGACATAAAATGTTAGGGGTATAAAAACTTAAATTTTGCAGAAACTCCCTATTGACTAGCTGTTTGAAATATGGCCAATGGGAAACGTGGAACAAGAATGACACCTAGTGGTCTCATAGTCTTTCCATCAGGGAGGTATCTTTTTCTTCACTTGCGAATGTAGTCATATATGTACACACCCACGTATGTGTTTTCTCAGTCTTATCATTGATAATCCTTTTCACACTGCTAAAATTGGTGTTCTTCATCCCCACGTAGGCCTCGACTCAGCTTGTAATCTAAGGAGACAATCTATAAATACAAGGCAAAGGAGAGATGTTCTTAACTTTGTTCAATTTATATTCCTCAAGTCTGACACTCAGCTGCAGAATGCTGATGTGCAACACCATGTGTACATATTTCTGGGATGTCTTTTTGATTCAGTAAACAGCCATATTTACAATCCACTGGGCCCTCCGATTTGCTTTGATTAGCTGCCCCATTTCTTCGAGGTTTTCTTAAAGGAAGACATATTAAAAAGAGGAGGAAATATTTTTGGAATTTGGCTGAAGAGGAGTATTCCATTATTATCAGAGGGCTTTGAAAAAATTCTGTTTCTCTGAGGAGAAACAGCAAATGGCACGAGCACCTGTGTGCAGATGAATGTATTGAAAGAAAATTCCCTAGCATAATTAAAATAAATTAACATCTGTTCTCTTTTAAAGCTGTTCCTGACATAAATGTTTTCTAATGCTCAGTTTCATTTAAAAATTAATAGCACTGTCATGTTCCCTTTCTTAATATTTGCCTCAAACTAACAAATGCAAAATATTATAAAAATGGTTATCCATAAACAAGCAGAGAGGAAAAGATAGCTTTCCAGAAACCCCACTCCTTAAATAGGCAGTAATGCTTTCATTGCTCTTGTAAATATTCTGCCCTGTGCTCTCCTCACAAATACATGAATATTGTTGATTGACAAAAGCCTGGATAGATATGAATCAAAACCTTTTTTATGTTAATTTATATGAAGATGTAATGATATTCTACTGCATATTTTTCTGCTTCTGAATCTATTTCTGTACCACTAGTAATAAAAAGGCATTGCTTCTTTCAAAGGTCTAATTACAAACCTCTAGAGAAAACAGTGCAGTGGAATTTAAACATTGTCACGGTCACTGACCTCGAGCTGAACAGAGAAAGCAAATCTGTTCTTCACTTTACTTCTAAGTGGTGTTGAAAATCCAAATCTAATATTGGTTACATTTATTTACATGCCATGCTACATTATAGGAGCGAGACCTAAGAAAATACCCGGATTAAACCGAGACAGATAAAATACATCCTGCCCTTCATGAGCTTATTCTTGGGAGTCAGGCCTGAGAAGTGCTATCAGCTTTCCTGTAATACGAATAATAAAGAATTTGTTTTACGTGGAAAACATGATGGGCTGCTAGATAAGTGTGTTAATATGCCGGTCATTTCACTGAGGACGCATGCAGGTTCCCGACAAATACTGTTTTTCATATTACCAACATGGCAGCCTAATCGGAGTCATACTTGTGAAATGCTCTTGAATGCTCTTGGTAGACTTGATCAGTAAGACAGCTTTCAATAAATTCTAACATAATGGGCAACATGTCAGGGTTTCTATGATTTGCATCAGAAGGAGGGGGCTTGTACATGTCCTGTTAGAAGATTTGTGGCTTTATTACTGTGTTATAGCTGTAATTCATTTCATAGCAATGAATTTATTCAATGAATGTAGCAAGATTTTTCCTCTTCTTTTTCAAGAAAAATGTGATTGTCTGATTAAGTTCCTGGAGTAGAATGTAGGATTTCCCGGTTAGGTTTCTGAGTTCTGTTTAAACTGAGTCTAAAGGTGAACTTCTTTGTGACTTAAGTACTCCACCTGCAAAATGGAGAAAGTAATCTCTTTCTACTAGCTTTTATTCAGCTCTGCCTGTTTAGGTTATAAACTCTTCCAGCTAATGTATTGATTTCTTTGAACGTATAGAGTTTAGCAGCAACAGAGCATTGTTTCTGCTCAGATCACCACAAGGATCTCAGGCTCATTAGGATTAAAAACCCATGGCTGTTGCCTAACATCTCAGGTCACAGGAGCCTGATTTGTCTGTTGTCCCATCCTTCACATTCTTCACTTGCTGATGTATATTTGAGTCCATCACACCTCTGTTCTTTTGCATGTATGAAATTGTTGGGGGGATTTTGCAAGTCATAAGGAAGGCAGTAGAAGTTATAGCCTTTTCTACAGGCTGCCTTAGTTATATCTTTGGTAGCAGACTAGAGAGTGCTAGGGAACACTCCCAGAAATGGGACTCTGTTATGGATTGGGTTAGACATTGTTGGTGACTTGGATGTTGGGATGGCATGCATCCTTAGCAAGTTTGCTGACAACACCAAGCTGTGTGAAGCGGTCAACAGGCTGGAGGGGAGGGGAGGGATGCCGTACAGAGGGACATGAGCAGGTTTGAGAGGTGGGCCCGTGCCAACCTCATGAAGTTCAACAAGGCCAAATGCAGGGTCCTGCACATGGGCTGGGGCAATCCTAAGCACAAATACAGGCTCAGCAGAGAATGGATTGAGATCAGCCCTGAGGAGAAGGATTTGGGGGTGTTGGTTGATGAGAAGCTCAACATGAGCTGGCAATGTGCGCTGGCAGCCCAGAAAGCCAACCGTATCCTGGGCTGCATCAAAGAAGTGTGGCCAGCAGGTCAAGGGAGGTGATTCTGCCCCTCTACTCCGCTCTCGTGAGACCCCACCTGGAATATTGCATCCAGCTCTGGAGCCCTCAACACAGAAAGGATATTGACCAGTTGGAGTGGGTCCAGAGGAGGGCCATGAAGATGATCAGAGGGCCAGAGCACCTCTCCTATGAGGACAGGCTGAGAGAGTTGGGGTTGTTCAGCCTAAAGAAGAGAAGACTTCAGGGAGACATTATATTAGCCTTCCAGTACTTAAAGGGGGCCTACAAGAAGGATGGAGAGGGACTTTTTACAAGGGCATGTAGTGATAGAACATGGGGGAATGGCTTTAAACTGGAAGAGAGTAGATCTAGAATAGATATTAGGAAAAAAATTTCACTATGAGCGCAGCGAGGTACTGGAAGTTGCCCAGAGAAGTTGTGGAAGCTCCATCCCTGGAGGTGTTCAAGGCCAGGTTGGATGGGGCTTTGAGCAACCTAGCCCAGTGGGAGGTGTCCGTGGCCATGGCCATGGGGTTGGAACTAGATGATCTTTAAGGTCCTTTCTAATCTAAACTATTTTATGATTCTATGATTGCCAGAAGAGTTCCTCGCACAGCTCTGGGCCAGGCAACTGTCAGTTTTCCAAGAAATACCTGGGCATGGTTCCACAGTTTTCCTTTGTAAAGTCTTCAGTGATAATGGTGCGATATAAAAGAGGTAACAGCAAAATGTGTATGGTACGGTCAATGTTTAAGAGATATGTGACCACAGTAAATGGTCACTAACAAAAGAAGTTAGTGTCTTCTTTTCTCATCAGCACTGTAACATCTGGATGCCTATTTGAAGCACATATGTGTGAAGCTACTTGGCCCACAAACTCAATCAGACATTTCATAAGAAGTTTCTCTCTGAAACTTTCCTTAAACTTCTGGTTTATGGCTACTCCTTTTAGGTTGGTTTTACAAATATTTCCTGCACCCTTCTGAGGCAACAGAGATATTCTGAAATGAAAAGAACAAAAGAAAGCAAAGAGAGACTGTCTAATTTTTCTCACCTATAAAATCTTAATTTAAATGGTGCCTAAATTAATAATTCATAGCAAATACATTATGTGATTAATGAAGTCTCCTTTTGTATTATGTACTCATGTATTATGGTTTTATTTGCATTACAAATATACATTGTTTATTTTCTCAGTGTAACTGTTCTTAAAAGGATAGTTAGAGAAAAGAGCTGGAGTTTTACTGTCTCTGTGAGAGTAGCCAGAAAAGCATTATTTTAAATCTGTTTAAAATATTGGTTTTGGGTCCTGTAAATACTGTTTAAGTTATCATCCCTAAAATAAATTTGCTAGCACAGTATTTAGCAGCCAGCTGCAGAGTAGAAATGGAAGACCTTAGTGTAAGCCCATGCAAATTACTTCAGTGGAACAGCATCAGTTTACTTGCAGCTCATGTATATGCACAAGAAGTCCTAGCATGCATGTTAGATCTTTGTCTGGCTCACTTTATTTCCTCTGTACTGAGTGTATTACAAGAGGAAACTGGACCTTACCCTTTGCTGTTACAACCAACCTCCCATATTTCCTAGTTTCTGCTCATTGATATAAATGTGATATTATTGTCCCTCTGTTCTTTGTGAATGTCTCAGATAGCCCCTCTGGGGATTAACGCTAGAAAAGCATGAATGTTCATTTGAAAGACATCATTAGAAAGAGGTGCACATAGTAAAACAAATTCATTTGAACAAATATTCATGATAATCCCTTTGCAATGTTCACCCTACACCATCTTCAAGTCTGGAGTGAAGGTTCAGGTCAGTTCTCGTTCTGTTCCCACATAGATTAACGAAAAATTCAAATTTCCTGTTATTGTGTGCGTGTAGAAAATCCACTTTAACAGTTGAAATAGCTAGAATTTGAAGTGTATGTCCCTAACCTACCCAGGTGAGTCTTCATATGACTTGCTTGCTCATGAAAGTGAGGAGACTATTTCACCACACTCAGAGTCTATTGAAAGAATTAAACAGTAAAAGCAAAAGAAGACTCTATCAGACAGTTTTGTCTGCTCCAAGGCTTTCTCGCTCTCCATGCAATGAGTCTTGCTTGGAAAAGCATGGCCCCAGGACCTGTGATTAAGGACTGTTAAATACTCAGCAAATGGTCACAGCATCAAATAGAAGGAAGAGGTGAGATGAAAGAAGGAAACCTTGCGTATCAGACCAGTGTAAGGACAAAATGTAAGCTCTTACTTTATCACCTTCACTCTATGCAGATGACTGCTGCAAAAAATCCCTTCTGAAAAGTGACTTTTCCAGGAAGATAATAAATGACAGTTTAGAACAGGAAAAAATTTACTGATATTCTGAACCTGAATAGTTAGTTGCCTGGGTAAGGCTTGTTTTGTTTCCTCCTTCTTTCATTTATTCTCACTTTTATTACAACCCCTCAAGCTCTGGAAATGGGTGTCTTCTATTACAAGTTATTTAAATCAGCTGTTCCAGTAACATATTTGCTATTTTGATCAACTTTTGAATGCTAATTAGAACATTCTTCCTACTGCTTTTCTCCTTAGGAGCTAGAAACTCAGCTGTGTAAATCAGCTTTTGATGATGTACACAGTGGTACGTTTGACTCTGAATGTTTAAAGAGAACGGAGATGTTGCAACAGCACATTTACCATAACGGTATTCGACTTCTCTTTGTCAACAGTAACAAAGAATGGCAGAGGGAAAACAGATAGCTTTGTACCTAAGAGGTTAGACTGCATTTCAGGAGATCGGTTCTTTTGAATCAGCTTTTCTGAATGAGTTTCTTAAAAAGACTAGGTCAGTTCTTTCTCCACAACATACTTCCTGTCTGACAATTAAATCTCAGCCTCTTATTTGAAAAATAGGAAACAAATTTTCCTACCACACCAAAATGCTTTAAGGCTGTTTTTAAAGCTTTTATCACCCTCTTCATAAACAGTGAGTGCTACATATGACCTGGGGAGTACCTTTATATTTTTATTTTTAAACAGTGGAATATCTACAGGAGAATAGGTGACATTATCATTGACACTCTACATGCTACCTCTTTCCCAGCTGAATTTTTTTCATGATTAGATTGTGTAGGATGCTAAACAGGAACCAAATGTAGTGTACCAACAGGATTAAGCTAGTGAGACCAACATGATTTCTCCTCTCTGTTCACTGAAACAAATTTACCAGACTTCAAGACACAGAGTGTTTCCTTTTTCTTGGTCTGCTAGGTGTGAAGGTGCTGCAATTCCTGGTGTCCAGGTCCAGCCTGCAGTGAGACTGAGCACACACACTCTCTGTGCTCAGTATACACACTCTGTACAGAAACAGCCAACCACCAACATGATCAACCCCAACACGAAAATAGCGCCTTTAGAGCTGACACCACAAACAGCACTCACATAAATTTGAACCAGCCTGATCAGGATTGGAATTAAATAGAAGAGGACCGAATGGACTGATCTTGTTCTTGTCAACTAATGAGGCTCAAAGATTGCTAGCAGATCTCACACCCTCCACACACATACACTTACACAGGGCCCTCTGTAGCTGACCTAAACTTCCCGGTAGCCAGCCCCAGATCTCACGTCATACTTACTGGCTAGTCTAGCTTGACATTTGCTACTGTCTCACAGACACACAGATCTCTCCAGTAGCTGGCCCATAGACCTGTGGTCTCCCCAGTATCTCCCAAACTGCTTGAACTACTTGCCAGTTAGTCCGCCTTGAAGTCTGCAAGCTTTTACACAAACGCACACACACATGGAGTAGAGGACACTCACACAGAAAAATATCCAGCAAACTTAACAGCTACCTGCTTAGAAGTGACTGGTCCCTTTTGTTCCCCTTTCTCTCTCTTTTCCCATGCTTGTTCTCTCCAGATCCACCATTTCTCTGCCCATGCCTCTTCCCAAATAAACAACCTGCCTCAAATTACTTTTTCTGCATTCATCCCAGTCTTGCTACATCCACACCCAAATCTACTGTTTCTGAGGGACTGGAGAGATGACTACAGGTTTGTTTATGTCAGTGTTTTGTGATGGTAAAAACTACTTAGAGGAAGACTGTCAGTCTTGTTTGGTCTGTGGAGTTAATATCTGTACTTGGATGCTTGTCAGTATCTGTATTCTACTCTGTAGGAATTTATCTGGGCAAAGAATTGTGAGGATTATCTCACTTCTGTGCATAATCCTAGACTAACCAGATGTTAGATGTCAAGAATTTACTCAAAACTTAGGATGATAAGACTAAATACGCAAAAGAAGGCAGTATCAGACTGAAAGCAATGTCAAGACTTTAGGGTTTATCTCATTAGTTAAACCTGTTTCCTACCAAATATCACAAGCTTTTGCAGCCTGGCTCTTCTCTTTGTATACCTGAATATCTTTCAAAGCCAGCATTAACCACAAGCTGATTCTGCACTAGAATCAGAATTCTTACTTCATATGGACAGCCAAGACTTGGCTGGATACCACTACAGGGATCCAAATGGATATCTACAGTTTGTTCTGTGGGAATACAAAATCAGTTTCTTACAGTGGTATAATTACAGTCTTCATAATCATTTTCTTCTTGCATTTCAGATTTGAGCACTCCTGAAGAGATCTCAGACGTGTTACATTTCAGAGCATTTTGTGATGCTCATTGTTTCCTCTCAGGGCTTGGAAAAGAGTGGATTCATGAGTACGAAGTAGAGAATAGCAGGTCAAAGGTTTTCTATTCATAACATAATTGTAGGAGTCCTTTTCTATGAGTAGCTCAGTAGGCATCCATATTTGTTGATTCTAATTTGGCAGATGTATGTGTTACTGTCTGCAGAGGTATGCAGCACTAGGGACAGGTGCTCCAGATTCAGTGGGAATAAACAAAAAGAAACGATTTTTTTTTGCCACTGTGTATTTATGTGACTATTGACATTGGCTTAGAGGAAGCAGCATACTGGTACAATGATTTCCACTTAATGTGATCACTAGCTAATTTGATCCTCCCTGTTATTTGATTTGATCTCCAGGAAATAAATCATTTCCATTGATTCTTATTGTGGATTCTTATTGTTTATTTTGTTCACGTCCAATTCAGCTAATACTAGTTAATTCAATCAACATTTATTGAATCTGCCATGGAAAAAGGAAGAGTAATCATGTTGTTTACAACATAAAAATAGACTTGTATCGTGTGTCTTTTCTGCTCTCCTTTTCAGTTTTCCTGCACCAGTAGATAATGACTTGAAATTAGTAGTTACCTTTGAGAGAAGCTGGAAATTATCATTTCATGGCACCTGCAACGTGGCCAAGCACAAGTTAAAAATAAAAATGTAAAAAGCTATTAACACGTTTCTGCTCTCATTTGTATGGGTGTATAAAAGAGTCTGCAGTGCTGAAGTCAGGCAAGCTACACTGGCATGAAAGCAATCAAGCCAACAGATTACATTCCTGGTCTGTCTTAACATTAGGTAATAAGCATGTACAGTGTGTTGTTTTTAAATGGAAATTTCAATAGTTTTGTTTTCTCAGATCATTTTATTAACATGCACTTTAGGTGCTCTCCTAAACCCCCTGTGGATAAATCATCCACTTACTTAATATGATCCAAGTAAGGTGAAAACAAATAGCCAGGCTGTGCTGAGAGTTCAGTTGAGTCAGTGGCTATGAAAAGTGCAGGTGGCAAAAATTAAGTTAATGATGATGGGAACATTAATAAATCTTTTGAGCTACTAATGCAAAGGGATTTTACACTAGCTACTACTATTAACATGAAGGGGAGCCATGGAGGTGATTCTCTTGCTCATTGACCAGTGACCACATTCCTTAGGCATGAAGTGTGAAAACCATGACCTTCTTAAACACAAATACTTTATACATTTTTGCCTCGAAATGTGGGATCCCAAACAACTTCCCCTATTGAGCAATGGGTAAATAGGGCTGGGTGTTATTTTGATTTTCACTGTTGTGACAGCCCTTTTAATAAAGATACCAGTATAAAACCAAACAGCAACTTAATGGAGCTGAAAATGTTTCATATGCAAGCAACTGATTCTAATTGAATCTCTGCTCTAATTTTATCATGCTTCATTTTTATGGTCAACCATTCAAAGACAGTAGAAATTTTTGTGGCATGACTGAGTTGGTTTTGTTACATTTATCAGCAAGTAAGTAGCACTTTATTATAAGGAGATGCTATGTACTTTATTTTAAATAGTCCACATATATGTTGCAGATGGTTTCACTGTAAAATATGAGACTGTGGAAAAAAACCTAAAATTTGATGTATTTACATTTTATAACATGATTTTAGTAAAGGACTAAGTATAAAAAAATGCCTGAGAATGATCACTGTTTTTAGTTCTGTGCTAACAACCTGTTGTACTTTTTACTCTAGGATGTTCCCTTCTCCAAGGAAAATGGGAAATCTCATCATATAAGTCTTCCTTTTATAAACTTTTCTTGGAAAGAGATCATCATCTTAGTGAAATGAAAATGATTGTGCTGAATAGTGAGATGAAGAGGAAAGTTGTCATGTGTCTAAATCATGTCTCATATTTTGTAACATGAATTACAGTATGCATACATCAATGAAAATTAAATTCCAGTTGTTTTTCCCATATCTCTTCACAAGTTAGTAAAATATTCATAATTTTCATTTGTAAGAGCTCTTTAGGAATTGTCTTTCACCAATCTGTCAAAACAGAGATTCATATACTGTTATATCACAGGAGATCTTATACCGAGATGGCTATTTTACAACTAAATATTTTAATTACTTAGGGGTTTAAATCAGAAAATAAGACAATTTGTGTATCATGTGTAGAGACTGGAAGCGGTCAATATCCCACTCTGGAAGAGATCAATGTGGCAGTCTCTGATTCCACGGCCCATAAACTCACTCGTCTGCAAGATGCATCAGATGATACTGACAGAACAGATTTTCTCCATGCTGTGTAAGAAGAAAACTTGTGACATACAAGCCTTTCTGACCTGTCAGGAACTGTTTGCTATCCCCAAATCTGGCCAAATCCATGATTATGAATAAGTAAGCAACATATGCCTTTTCTTAGACAGAGAATTCTTCCAACAGCTCAGGGCAATTGTCCGCTTTGACTAGTGTGAGGTCTCCAACCATGGCCAGTCTCTGCTGATTCAGAAGAAACCTGCAAAAATAAAATAAATAGCACCAATCTAGCTAATTATGCACCACGAAAAAACCATCTTCATGAGATGTCACATGCTGAGATTTACTATTTCTGCCCCTTAATTATAAAGGGAACCTAAGGTGACAGGCTTAGATGTAGATAAGTATATTTTGTAGGTAGATGAAGTTTATCCACCACGGCTATAGAAGTTCAGGAAAATAATGTGCCAAAATCCTTGATTAGTGCAGTTTATTTCATACTTCAAAAACGTCTGTCTTCATTGTAACACTGATATTTTTGTCTAAAAGGTCCTATAGTGAAATCAACCCCACAATCTCTGTGCAGTGCCTGTTCATTTTCTTGCATAGAAGAGAAAAACACAGGCAAGATGACTCCAGTCCAGATTCACTCCATGTCACCTCTAGAACTGAATGCAGGTCTTAGAAGGGCTACAACATCTTCTGGAGAGAAGAGAGACTTACCACTTTCTACTGTCTACAGGACTCTAGGGTAACTAAGTCCTTAAATGTATGTATTTCAGTTAAATGCCTAAAGTTAGGAGGGAAGAATCTGGGTTTCCATGTCTTTGTACAAATCAGTGAACTGTTTTCACAGAAGCTAGAATAAGAAAAAATGAGTCTTGCAAATTCAGTAAGATATTAACCATATACTGGGAAAATGTAACAGCAATACTGTTTTTCTTGCAGGCATATTGCACTAACCGTGTTAGAGTAAACTCTAGAAATTCAAAGAAAAGAAAGCAATAAAGGCACATTTGAATGAACCAGCACTGATCAAACAACATGTAAAGGAATAAAATAAACCAGTGAAAAAGAAGACACAGTCAGTTTAAATTGCTAATGACTAAAAATTGTGTATTACACTGAGAGATAAGCATACAAATAAATTTCCTTCTGAAATTAGTTGAAAACTCAGTTCTGTGTTACTGCTGAAAATCCATAGAGCTCAAGTAGCCTTGCCATGAATTTGTTGATCGGCAGAACAGAGAGGCTGCATATCTGGTTACTGGAATCAGTGGTACTGAATCAGGCCCTCTTGCAAAGATAGCAAAATAGTTATATAGTTATTTGGTTATGTAGTACAAATCATAGTATTACAGGAATTAAGTTCCCTTCTTATTCAGCAGCATCTTTTTCAGAAATGGAAAGAGGAGAACTGTTCCTTGTATCTATATTCTACCACCTTTATTTAGTTTAGTACTATCCTTGCTGCAACTACCAGCAGATTAAGGTACTACGTAACAACCACGAGTCAAGAGACGGTGATGAAGTACTGTTCCAAAGCTCAGTATTTTTCACTTTGGCATTGAGGTGTGAAAAAGAAGAGAACTGGGCTTTGATTCCAAGATTAATATAAACGACAGCCAGTAATAAGGTGTAATGCAGTCCTGTTACTATTCTTAAGAATCCAGCAAAGAACTACAAACGAAAGTATTTTTAGTCTAAAATATGTACTATGGCTTATACAGCACCATCTGTTAGTACTGTCACAAAGCTATTTACATGGAGACACAGACATCTGATAACTGTATTAGGATGAGCATTATTTACAGTATCGTGACTACACTAAGAGCCTTCAAGTCTAAGAAAAAAAGATGAATCAAGTCCATACAATCAAGTGGCATGGAAAGAGTGGATACTGTTTGATTGTTTCCTCTCCCTTTCAGAGTCAGCACAAAGAAAACCAAATGAACCCATTAGGAAAGTTAAAAAACAGCCAAAAGGGTGATTCTTCAAGCAAGTGAAACTCCTTGCCAAAACATTTTGTGGATACTGAAGGTTTATATAGATTCAAAAGGAAACTGCACAAATTCAGCAGAAATTCACTGTGCCTCCACATGGAAACTACATCCAATTCAGGCAGTCATGGAATCATTGAACAATTTAGGTTGGAAATGACCACTGGAGGTCATCTAGTCCAACTTTCTGCTAAAAGTAGAGCTAACTTCAAAGTTAGTACAAGTTACTCAGCTCCAAGCATGAAGATTCCACCACCACTCTGAGCAAACTGTTCCAGTGATTAACAGCTCTTATAGTAAAAATATTTTCCATCCATTAACTGGAAATTTCTCTCACTGCAAGTTGTGACTGCTGCCTTTTACTTGTTGGCTGTGCATCTGTGAGAAAACTCTGGTGCCTTTTTCTAACTCCCCATCAGGTACAACAATTAGGTTACTCTTTAGTGCCCTCTTTTGACCACAGAACAAATCCAACCTCCAACAAATCCAACATCTCATGTTGTATGCTCCATCTTTCTACCCATTTTAGTGACACTCTGCTGGACACTACGTTGTAAATTTGTTTCTTGGACAATAGAATATTCAACATAAACCCTATGCTGAAAATTATTAGGTGTTGAAACTTAGAGATTAGAGTGAAAAGTGGAGTAGTACCCTTCTGCTGTCCTTATATCCTTTTCTGGGCACCCATTTTTGGCTACTATGTGAGAATGAATACTGGGCTAGATGCACTTTGTATTAACCCAGTATATCTGTCTTTATGTTCATTATTATAAACTTATTACTTTTTGTGACTTATTGCCCTTAGTTATTTGTATTACCACAGTGCTTTTGATCAGAGTAATCCTGTTCTAAACAAAGAGGATCATGGCCAAGTATGACTGTTCTGAAGGGATTTGTCCTGTATTCAGCCAATATCAGGTCTCCCTTTTATCTGTTTTCATGTTTTGTGTTTTACTGTTTTAATAATCAGACACTGCTCTTTTTACTGTATTTACCAAAGGTCAAACGCCAAAAATACTGCACCCCTTCTTCTTGAAACATGACTCTAGAGAAATAAAATGTGTAAATGGGCCATGTTCTGTTGGAATAAAAGTGAAAGTATAAACTCCTTAATTATATTTTAATATTTTAAATGATAAAGGCATTTTAAAATTTTACTAAAATTATCCATTGTATTTAAACTCCACATTAAAATATTCCTTCTGTAATGCTAATCAGAATGGTAAGTGATTATCAAGTAGTACAATGTTTGCCTGGGGTAAAATTTATTTTCATAAGAAATGTAATATTTTCCATTCAAATATGCCAGCTGTTCAAATCTTCTTCAAGAAAATGAAATCTAAAGGATGATTTTTTTTTTTTAATCTCTACTTTTCATGTTCTTTTTCACCCCACCATAAAAATAAAGAAAATCTTTCACCTATTGAAGTCAAAAGTTTAGCAAACCGGGGTTTCTTAGTGAAGATTTTCCAAGCTTAATGAAAGAAAATACAGAAAGAAAAAAAAAAGAAGAGATAAACAGGCAATAGCCTCATTCCCTTTCTTAATAGGAAGAGTATGGTTATTTGATGTGTATGATGATGTCTAGTGACTTGCTGCACTTTCTTGCACATTGCATGGCTTGCAAAGTCCACAAGTCTATTGTAATAGCCAACATTTGGGAGCAAGCCTATTTCTGCCTGTTTGAAAGAGGAACAAGATGAATTGATTTGTTTGCCTGAAGTGGAAAGAAAGAATTAACAATCTTTTTTAGTGTGTTTCTTAAGTCATTAAGCATGATTTCTCAGTGCTTCCCACACCGCAAGACTTGAGGTCTTCTGTTCACTCTCAAGCCATTGCCATAATCGCTTTTCTTGCTGTTTATACACCTTCCCTGGGATTTTCAGCCGCCAATACGCAGAAACTTGCAAGCAAACTGCAAACTGCAGTTGCTGTTGAATATATTCATTCTCTAATCAGGTCCTGCCTAATTATCTTCTGTCAGAGAAGGGAGTTGTTTCTTCAGCAGAACTCACAGAAAAAATATTTGGTGTCCCCATCATACCTATTCCCAGAAAACTGCCCCGCTCCTCTTCTGCGTGTTACCAGTTTTCTCAATTCTGCCATATACCTCTCTTGCACAATCACTCCCTGCTCTATTCCAGCCAAACTAAAATGTATTATGAAAGGTTATTTAAAAATCTCAAGGACCTCATACTTGCTGAAATTTATAACTTGGAATGTTTCATGGTCTACCAGTACAAGAAGACAACGTACAGTCCAGTCCAGAGTCCCCCTCCTATATGGCATAGGTCTGCCTCTATTAGCAAAAAGCTTAAGTATTGGCCTTTGGACTGAACTGAGTGAAAATACCAGTCAGTATCTTTCTGCTGAAATTAGAGTTCCTGATTTCTCTGGTACATAGAGAATTTCTTTGAATATGGTGAATCAACAAATATGCTTTGAAATAATTATGTTTTCTGATACACCAAATGCTTAGATGAGTTTTGGGAACTATATTGTTCACGGCCTCTCCCAACTACTTCCATCTACACCTGATAACTATCTTTCTTCTTTCAGCCACGTAGAAAGAATAACACAATCCTAAATCATATCTTAAAGCCAAATTACAGATTGTCCAGGGACTGCAGCTGTAATTGTCTGTGATACCTCTCTTCCTCAGTTCAAGATGTTCATCTTTGCCTGAGAAATTTCTATTATCAGGATTTCTCTCCACTGTTTGTAATCTCTAATTCCATTTGCTATAGGAATCTCATTCTAGTCAATACTTCATTCACCCCCTTGTTTCACTCTCTCACTTCTTGTCATTGAAGTTTCCTTCCTTGTATACTGCATTTCTTCTCTGTTTTGAATAATGGTTGTCTAATCTTCCTGATTATCAAATGGCCATTTCATTTTTTTCTCACATTCAGCTGTGGTCCACCATATATCCACAGTTGCTTATAAGAAGGCTACTTTGGGTCATCCTGACTAAAAATCTTTGTACATGTTGAGAGTTTCTTTTCTTCTGATCACAGTTCTGAAAAATAAAGGCAAGCAGTGGTTGGACTAAAATCATTGTCTTACATGAAGATTGCCTTTATGTGGAAGGATTTCTGAAGTCCGCTGTAGACACCAAGTACCCAGATGCCATTTAAGAGGTATAACCAGTTGGAATGAGATTAAAAACACACGGCAACACCTACATGACTAGATTTAGAAGTGCTTCTGATTTCTCAGACTCAGGAGCTCATTACAGTTGTATCTTTACTCCATTATACGATAAAATCCAGGCAAGATTCATATCTTCACCTTTTTATCACGTGTTCTGGATTAAATTGAGAGGAAAGGTACCCATGTATTTGGTATATACAGCACACTATATGGACGCCTTTTCTAGGTGGATTATCAGGGTGCTAGGTTTGCAAGAGTAAAACATAATTCTTTCCAACCAGTGAGTTGCAAGACATCATACAAAACCTACATGTCTTTGGAGAACAGATGAAATTATGTTGTCCTCTTAGCAAATATATGTTCAGAGAAGTGTAGAGTTCAGAGATAAGAATGCCCTTCCTAGACTGTATAAACAGCTGACGTATAAATGCATTCAAAACCTCTTCTTAACTTTGGCATATTTTTGGCTAAAAAAAATCATTGTCTGCTTGGTGAAATTAAATCCAAACACTCAGACCAGAAGTTCAAACTATTGCTTATATCTGAGGATTTGCATACAGTTGCTACCTGCCAATAATAAAAAAGTATATGTATTCTCTCTAAGTGTTAATGTCCATGTTGCAGCTCCAATTGTTCCTCTTCATTTTTGCAAGAACAATATATTTTACTGGTGCTATATTATTCCTTCCACACACACCTCTGAGAGAAAAAGGAAAAAAAGTCACTACCACTGCCTGTCTAGAGGGGTGACGTTTACTGAAGTTAAAGGATTCTTAAAAGATAACCATAGTGTGGCAGTGGGGCCTATCACTTCTAAGGAGAAAAGGTTAAAAAGCAGACTTCTATCAAATAAAAGACTTATACAATAGGAAACAGAAAAAGAACAGGTTAAGACAGTAATAGGTTCTGGTAATGTTCACACTAGGAGACCTGAGAATTTACCTCACTCCAGTATCTGGGTGTACACACAGCTATATTTTGACTCTACACAAAACCTAGTTCTGGATACACACCACTGCTTTTGCACGCTGGAGGCAGATGCTCAAGTATCAAAGGAGGAGTAATCTTTGTTCCTCTACCCCCCTTCCTAGTGAAGCAAGCAGGTCTTGGCAATAGCCCTTGCTTACCTTGAGGGAAAGGTAAGTATGCTGAAACACACCGTGGCTGTCTTCATGCTGTTCAGTTAAAAGACTAGAAGTACTACATACCACAAACTCCCTTATTTATCTTGGTCACAGTGCAGCTGCTATTACTGGGAATACACTGGGCTGATAACATCCTTGCAAAAAACTGAAAGGTGTTGCCTCCCCCACAGTGTGGTACAACAATGAAACTTCTGCATAAAATGCAGAAACAAAAATGTATGGGTGGAGCTTTTGTTGACCAAAAATGAGCTAGCTCACACCATTCCTATTTCTGGAGTAGAAACTTTCCTAATAGTAAGATTTCCTGATAGTCTCAAGAAGTGATGGTAGAAGGTGTCAGAACAAGACTGGACCTAATGGGTGTTGAATGACACTTGGTGATGAGCCTTAAAAATACCCAAAACAAGTACTGTCATGGCCCTCGCCTCTACAGTGTGCTGTTCTTTTTCTCCCTGTTCTTACTGCCATGGTTAAGTCTGGGGAGCAGCTCGATTGTCGGAGGCTCTTGATCAGGGGCTGTGACTAAAGTACCACACAGGGAATTCTGGTTTCTTGCTCACATAGGGCCAAGTGGAGTCTGACTGAAAAAATAAGTTTTTGTCTATCCTCTGGTCAAAACTCACAGCAAGGGCTAAATTGGTTACCAATTTCGTTGGGATTTAACTTCTCTCTTTAAAATTTCCTAGGGTTGCTTAGAAATATGTTCTCAGTAACCTTTTCTTTGATAGAAATGTCTTTCTTGCTCTAACCCTTTCATGGAAAATCTCTTTCCACTTCAATCCTTACCATGCTGTTAAAAAAAGAAATAACTTTTATAACAATCTTCAAAATATTTTTTTGCCTTCTCCTACATTAGTGTTGGAGGCTAAGATATCTTTCAGTCTGTTTCCCTTTTAAAGGTTTTGCCTTCACAAATGCACATGGACCTAATTAGAGCCTTTGTCTGCCATATTTCTGATGGGAGAAAGTTCACATTTAAAAGGCTACGGTATTGCAGTGTATATCATAAAGGAATCTGGAGGTAAGCAGTAATATCCCAACAGTGAATATTGTTGTTCTTGAAGAGTAAGACCACTGGAAGATTTCCCCTGTATTGGGGGTAAAATTTTTGGAGGATTGAAGTCAGGCCTAAGTTAACCTAAATTTGAGCTGAAAAGCAACAGCTTCATCTGTCACAGGAGGATCCTTCACAGTCATTCACTTTATCTCCCTATTTTCTCCCTCAGGGGAGGATACAACATTATCCTATAATGCAGTGTAGTACTTTATGTGTAACTGTCTATATCCTATGGTGACATAACTGAGATCCTGCTGTTCAGCAAACAGACCCCTTGTAGCACCTGTGTTCCTCTGTGACATGCCACAGTGATTGATGATGCTTTGCTGCACTAGGCTCTATTTGTTCTGTAGTTAAAGGCATTGCTATACTGTACCGAAACAGCCTCTGTCCTCCACAGTTCTGTCTTAGCGATTCCAGTCCATTAAAGGATTAGTGTCTCCCTAAATATGTGGATCATTAACTCTGACGAGGTAGTAATTGAACTTCACCAGCTTCCCCCAGAAATATTGGTTCATTCATTTATAAATCTAGATGAGAAGCGCCTGCTTAGTAAACTGTGTGGTCACATCTATTATGCAGCTAAGATCTCTGGCATAGATGGATTGAAAAGTAAAACAAAAAATCAGTGATGTCTTTGCAGAAAGTATCTAGTTACAGGACTGTGCAAGTTCCAGTGTCAATGGGTACTTTGTACCTCCTCCTTATGTATACAGACCGAGACGATACCTCTCCTGAGTGCCCCAGGGATCTTTTTCCATAATTTACATGACATGACACTGCAATTTCTCCACTTGCACGTATTGTTTAGCTTGGCAATACTCACAGTCTAATTTTTTTCTCTCATTTTAGCCATATTCTGGCTTTGTTTGATTTATGCTACACCTTTGTTTCAGTTTTTAGGATAACATGTTATCTACCAATCACTGTCAGGATGACCTAGGGCTTTTACATACTGCCTGCCTTTCACTCTGATTTTGCAAGTGTCTTTCCTAATGCTCACCCTCTTCATTTGTATTACTAAATACCAGGGGTGATTGTAATCCTGTCTGTGCTAGTTACTCAGGCTCCAATATTGTTCTGATCTCTTATTAGCAGATATTCTTTACCATGTGCCTGTTCACTACCTCTCTCCCTCTTATCCCCCCTTTTTGATCATTTCATTATCCTTAAAGATGGTGAGCATCACTACCCTTTGCCTTTCCAACCCAGAGGTCCAATGCAATTTTTTTCAGTTCTGGCCAATAGACTACCACATACCAGCTTCCCTACCTGTGTTGTATTGACCATAAATGCTTTTGGATAACCAGGGTTTGCCAATCCTCTGTGTAAAGATTTTGGCAGCCATTTTTGTTATACTGAACAGTCAAACTTTGCCAGAGCATGCTGGCATCTCTGACTATGTATTTTCAGATGATTTTCACCTTTTTTCCTCAATCTTATATTTAGCTTTAGTTAAATATGTTAGCACTGTGTAACATACGGTGTCAGACTCATAAAGAAGAGCAAAACTTAAAAGAAGAACTGAATTTACCTTTTTAAAGTAAGTGCATTCTTTTCTAGTCATAGCTGTTCACTGTTACTGCGTTTTAGACGTCTGGGAAACATCTGTTTAACTTCTAATCATCACTAGACACTCTGACTCCATGTTGATGATTTTACAAATGAGTTTTTTATTCCTGTCAGATAATTCTGAATATACAGGATAAATCTGTCAGAATCCCCTTCATGTAACTTCTTGACATGCTTTTTGTATCTTCTGACTATAAAGTCTCCAGCAAAACCCTATTCTTGCCTTAATTTTTAATTCACAATAATTTTTGAGAAAGGTGCCCTCTGGGAACAAAGTGGAAACTCAAACCCTCAAGACACTGAACTATTTAATCAGCAACAGTTAGTATAAGTTTCTGTGTCCCTGCCCACCAGGAATGGGAATTAGACCATGAGCTTAATTTACATAACTGAATAATGATGACTTATGGACCTTAGTGACCTGACTCAGACTTCAATGGACTAGATAGAAAAGGTGCAGGACAGAACAATTTCCCTAAGTCATACTTACTCTGCTTCTACTCTATTGAAAAGGTATTAATTAATTCACCAGCTTGCTCAGAAGTTCAACAGACTAAAGTTAAAATGCCACACATTTTCAATGATTTACTGTGTGTGTGTTCCCCATCTGACTGCAAACTTCCTCTGTTCAGACCACAGGCAGTTTTGAAGTGTTGCTGTGTATCTGGATGCTTCAGTTCCTTCCACACAAGAGAATTAGCACACTCAGATCATGGAGACTGAAAGGGCTTCTCCAGGTGGCACCACTCTAAGGACACTGTGACTAAAAATGACCAAAGGGCTGTGACGACAATGAATCCAGCTAAATGGACATGTCAATATGTAATAAATTCATTCCAGTACTCAATATAAAGGGAGTCTGGGCTAGTGGTTTATACTTCAGACCTCATTTATTTGGGTGTACTATTGTTGCTTATTAGAGTTTAAATAAATGACCCATAGGTTGCA
This sequence comes from Pluvialis apricaria, assembly GCA_017639485.1. Lineage (NCBI taxonomy): Eukaryota > Metazoa > Chordata > Aves > Charadriiformes > Charadriidae > Pluvialis > Pluvialis apricaria. The sequence goes on from CM030009.1 coordinate 106,324,352, forward strand.
GTAGTTTAGAATATCCCCTACAGACTTTATCAGGCAACGATGTGTCTTCTTTCTGGGCTTCTTGCTCCCTACTCAGAGCTACTATGTGCACATATGCCCACTGCCTACATAACTACATGACCAGTCCCCCACAGGACAAGGGCATATGGTGAAAGATGTCAGTGTTAAACCAGAAACCCATTTGATTATTGCAGCTCCAGCTGCATCAAATTCACAGGGTTAACAGTTTAATGGATGATCCCATTCTTTGATATCCTTCATGTACATATGTGGCTCCAGCTAAGTTTGATAAACTTAGTTCTTCAAAATTACTAAATGCTTTTTTTAATGTAAAAGACTCACAGATGTCCTCCATGTCCTCCAAAACATTTGAACATTTGAAAATGAGTATTGATATGACTGTGCAAGTCCTAGTGAGTGATCTGTTTCTTGAAAAAATATCCTCAAATAGCTTCCCCCGCCATTGATGTTAAATACAATCTTTTCAAAGCAGCTAATTTGCCAGTGATTCACTGAGGAAAATTCTCATTATTGGTTAGCTGCAGAATTTTTCCCTTGAGACTTCTTCCCCAAGGATTTTTGCATCCTGAAGCTAGTGTCACTTTCCAATAGTATACGAAGGTCAATCCTATTAGAAAGATTTTCTTTCATTTTGCTAGTTAGTGTGGTACTTTTATAGACTAACAATCAACTGACAATCAGTCTATGAGATACTTTTTTGAGTGATGAAAAATTTCTTAGATATCTGGCTTACCAATTTTAATTAGGCAAGCAGATACTTCGGAGTTTATCCCAGTGACAGACCAACCAAACCTGTTATGTTAATCAACCTGCTTTGAAGCTATCTGATTTGTGTACTTGGTTGATACAAGGTTTCAAGCTTTCAGAGCTATGTTTTGAAGAAGATAAACAATGGAAGAACAGCCAGCATCCATTTACGGGATGATTATCCTGTATGGAAACCAACTCTGTGTCCATAGAAAAGGATCTTTTGCATTGTTGCCTGAATCTAAACTTAGACTTAATTCAAAGTGCAATAGACTCTCACTTAAAAATTCGTCAGACTGATTAAATTATAAAGGTTATAGGGTGCAAGTGCCCTAAATGATAAAATAATTTCTGGTTATTGCAGTTCAGACTGAGTCTAAAAGTAGTTTGTGAGTACAAAGAACCAGTGAGAACTGGGGCTGTTGTCAGGGATTCTGGACAGATGGATGAAACTTGTATATCCATGTCTGACACTGAGTAGCTTTATTGAGAGACTCCAGTGTTTCCTGTGTCAGAAGCAAATAAAGGAGTAATACAGGGCTATTATCTCCTCTCTTCTTGCTATCTCTCCAGACAGAGAGGTTCCAACGCAGTATTTCCCAAATTCTGCAGAACTTAAGTAATTCAGAGACTAATATAAGTTTATAAACACTATTATCAGATGAACAATTATCACTGTATAAGCTTGGGAACAAAATTACAGTTACCATCTATTCCATGAAATTGTCCATGGATATGTTCTGCTTCTACAGTGAATATGCAGCAACCTACTCCCATCTCCCATGAGCAGACATAAGCTGGGACTCCAGATGTCGCACCCTGTCAGAAGTGCAAGTCAAAACTATGGAACTACTCAGCAGAAGAAAATGATCAGTAGGAAGGTAAAACTTCAGTGAGTCAAGCTGAGGTAGGAAAGACATTTAGCCTTGCTTACTGAGACTTCAGATAAATCAAACAAGGATCTTTTCCAGACGATTGTCTGTGATGGCTTATTTTTTAGGGTTGAATTTGTGTTGGTCTTTGGGCTGTATGGTGCACAAGCCTCCATCCCTCTCAGACTGTTGACCAGTACACGTGCCAGCTGTGCAAAAAGAGGATGGTACCTTCATCAGGAGCAAGTAATTCTGTAATAACTCCAAATAAATGAACACAAAATAACACTATATTTTATAAAGACATCCAGTGTCTATGTCTGCATTCAGAACAGCTATAGAAAAGGTTTTTTAGCCATTACTGAAGTACAACTATAAGTGAGTGAAACATAATCATTGCTTTAAAATATTACAGCAGCATTACACAACAGTCAATGAAAGGAAGCAAAAGAGATCCTTTATAATTGATACTACTGGTAAATTTTTAGGTAATTCCTTTTTGACTGATTAAAGGATACACATACTTGGCACTCTTATTTTGAAAAAAAAAATGTCTTGAAACCTTATTGTTTGTGAACACTCAAAAATGCAGTACTGGACTTCGAGATAATGCTTTCAGCAGTTTGCCTCCAGTGTTTACTGGTGTATGCGTGTGGCAAGTAGCTAGCCAGAGGCTGAATTCTTGCATGGAATTTAAGACCGCAGAATCATCTGGCCAGGAATACCAAGGGGGATTAATAGTTAATTCATGAGCTCTATAAACCCAGTGCCCAAGCATTTTGGTTAGACTAAGGACTGGTTTTATAACAGAGTAGGCAGATATTGGAATTAAACATGCTATTCTGTGTTAGAAGCTGTATTGATCTCGACCAGGAGACCATTGTATGTTTAGGAATTAAGAGATCCACGCAGCAGTTAACCCGAGTAGGCTTGGACCTGTCCTGTGCTGCGTACAGTGTGACTATCAGGCATGTGCTGTGGTGGCCACAGAATAACTTCAGCCAGCTCATTGTAACAAAGGATCCTGTGGGCAGCTCCCACTTGGCACCAACACTTATACTACGTGCACGGCCTTGGCTTTATCTAAAATGCAGCAAGAAGTTCTCATGTGAACATCCTTTAGGAACAGATCTATTTTCTTGTAAGAAGATGTTGTATCAGTTTTACTGACCAAAAGGAAAGGTTCCCTCCACAGACAGGATCTGCTTTGTGCAGCATGCCATGGAAAAATCTATTTGGGCTCCAACTGAGGCTTCATGAGTGTGGGGTGCCCAGCATCTGAAGGGATTTAAGATTTGCTTGCTATCTATATTCCTCTTCTTATCCTGTCTTATTAAAGCAGTTATTTTATTAAGCCATTTGCTGCTGGTCTTTTCTTATTGAGATCCAGAAAGAACCCTGCAACACCTCTCTTATCTCACCTTACCCCACCACCCCTGACGGAACAGAACAGAAGCATCCTGTATAGTTCAGGGGAAGAGACGGAAATTGTGATGATAAAGCTGGGATATTTCTTTTGCATTTTTTTACTGTTTCTTACTGACCACGTCCAGAAATCCTTGCTGGGTGTGCTTTTCTCTCAAAGGATGTCAAGGTGTCTAATGAATGTACACACACACTGAAGGAGTATGATCTGTTATTGTGTGGAGTTTCAACTTGGGTGACACATATATGACTCGTCACAGTGCTGAGGATTGTCTAAGGTGAGACAAGGTAGGGCCGTGGTGTAGTCACAGAATCACAGAATGGTCAGGGTTGGAAGGGACCTCTGGAGATCATCTAAGTCCAACCCCCCTGCCACAGCAGGGACACCTACAGCAGGTTGCACAGGACGGCGTCCAGGCAGGTTTTGAATGTCTCCAGTGTGGGGGACGCCACAACCTCTCTGGGCAGCCTGTGTCAGTGCTTCGCCACCCTCAAATTAAAGAAGGTCCTCCTCATGTTAAGATGGAACTTCCTATGTTCAAGTTGGTGCCCGTTACTTCTTGTCCTATCACTGGGCACCACCGAAAAAAGACTTTTTTCATCTACCTGGCACCCTCCCCTTAAGTATTTATAAGTATTGATAAGATCCCCCCCTCAGTCTTCTTTTTTCTAGACTAAAAAGCCCCAAGTCCCTCAGCCTTTCCTCATAAGAGAGATGTTCCAATCCCCTAATCATCTTGGTAGCCCTTTGCTGAACCCTCTCCAGCAGTTCCCTGTCCTTCTTGAACCGAGGAGCCCAGAACTGGACACAGTACTCCAGATGCAACCTCACCAGGGCAGAGTAAAGGGGGAAGATGACCTCCCTCGACCTGCTAGCCACACTCTTCTTGATGTACCCCAGGATGCCATTGGCCTTCTTGGCCACCAGGGCACATTGCTGGCTCATGGTCAGCCTGTTGTCCACCAGGACTCCCAGGTCCCTTTCCACAGAGCTGCAATATTGTATATTGTGCGAGTGCACACATTGTCGGCTCCTGTCCAGCTTTTGACCTACCAGTACCCCCAAGTCCTTCTTGGCAGGGATACTCTCAATCCCTTTATCCCCTTTCAGCCTGTATTGATGCCTTGACCCAGGTGCAGGACCCTGCGCTTGGCCTTGCTGAACCTCGTGAATTTCATATGGGCCCACTTCTCAAGCTTGGACAGGTCCCTCTGGATGGCATCCCATCCCTCAGCCGTGTCAACCGCACCACTCAGCTTGGTGTTTTCTGCAAACTTGCTGAGGGTGCACTCTATCCCACAGTCTATGTCGTTGATGGAGATATTGAACATTATTGGTCCCAATACGGACCCCTGAGGGACACCTCTTGTCACTGATCTCCATCTGGCCATTAAGCTGTTGACCACTACCATCTGGATGCAACCGTCCAACCAATTCCTCATCCACCAAACAGTCCACCCATCAAATTTATCTCTCTACAATTTAGAGAGCAGGATGTTGTGGAGGACCGTGTCAAAGGCCTTACAGAAGTCCAGATAGATGACATCTGTAGCTCTTCCCTTGTCCACTGATGTAGCCATTTCATTATAGAGGCCCACTAAGCTGGTCAGGCAGGACTTGCCCTTGGTGAAGCCATGCTAGTTGTCTTGAATCACGTCCCTGTCCGCCATGTGCCTTAGCATAGCTTCAAGGAGGATCTGTTCCACGATCTTCCCAGGCACAGAGGTGAGGCTGACAAGTTGGTAGTTCCCAGGGTCCTTTTTAAATATGGGTACAATGTTTCCCTTTTTCCAGTCACCAGGGACTTCACCTGACTGCTGTGACTTTTCAAATATCATGGAGAGTGGCTTGGCAACTATATCAGCCAATTCCCTCCAGACTCTGGGATGCATCTCGTCAGGTCCCACAGATTTCCGTATGTTCAGGTTCCTCAGGTGGTCACGAACCTGATCTTCTCTTACAGTGGGAGGGACTTTTCTCCCCCAGTCCTTGTCTTGGGGTCCATCCACTCAAGAGATGTGGGGAGAGAGGTTGCTAGTGAAGACTGAGGCAAAAACATTGTTGAGTACCTCAGCCTTTTCCTCATCCATTGTTACTAATTTGCCAGTATTTCTCATCAGGGGAGGTATGGTTTCTTTGATCTTCCTTTACTGGCTGACAGAAACAGTAATTAAATATTTATTTTTATTGGTAATAAACAAAGTTCTTTTTCCCCAAGTAGAATCTGTTTTGCCAGTGATGGTGAATGGTAAGAGATCTCTCTGTCTTTCTCTTGACCCAGGAACTTTCTCATTCCTGTATCACTGCTTTCTCCCCCTTATCCCACTGAGGCGGTGCGAGCAAGCACACAGGTAGAAGTTTGGCTGCTAACCAAGGCTAGCCAACCACAAATGGCAAAGACTCAGTCAGGTTATTTTTCAATGTGTAGTCTGACACACTTTATCTGAAAAGATGTTATCATGTACATGCCCACAACAGGGCATTGGCACAGAACAATATCCTGTAGGTCAATAGAAAGTTTATTTAGTTCTGATTCTCTTTTTTTTTTTTTTTGTACAGAGGTGGAAACAAACCACACCAATTAAAACACTTGCTGAAGAGATTTTTCATGTTTCTCAAACCATTCTGAATCTTTGGCCCATTCTGACATGGATGTCCTTGCCCTATATCTATCACACAGACACAGGGTCCCCCCATGTTTACCAACTTTCTCTTCATTATTCCCCTCTGTCAGAACTGCGCACCTTGTACCAACCACCTGCCCCGCTTAGCCCATTCTCTTGTGAATAGATCAGCTGTTGGTCACAAGGTCTGTGAAGCATACTTTGAATATTGCTTTAGCAAAACCCTTAAATAAGCACAAATGCTAAACAATGCTTCTGCAAGGTGTTCATTATGTGTGCCACTTTTTTTTCACCCCTCCACATTCTATCCTAACAGAAATAATCATTGTACTTTTTATCTTAATGAACAAATGAAAAAATCACCCCAGCAGGTATTATCCAAGTTATTGCGCTGCCTCCCAAGCTAGCAGGATCACTTCCAAACGCACAAGGTGTTCCATACTTGGATACTTAACTCTATAAATAGGAGGATTCTGTTCTTGTAGATTCAGTTTTCTCATCCCTGACTCATACATACGCTTACCTATAATCGAGATCTCTTGCTTTATGCCTCCTTGCTAAGAAATTAGGTCTGTGAGTATCTGAGAGAAAGGATGAGAGAGTTTTAAAATGCTTGATACTTGCCAAGTTCTAGGCATAAATTAAACTCTGTAAATTCAAAAAGGACTTAAATCCTATCGGAAGAAAAAATATTAGCACAATCTAACTTGTGTTGATATGCAGCTATGTAAAATCAAATAAAGATATGAATAACAGTTTAAGCTATCATCTGAGGTATTCGATTTCATAGTCACTTTAGAGACTATATTCACAACATGTAATGGGAGAAGCAGATTTCAGCAAATAATATCATTTAGAGGTGATAATAAGTTTAAAATCTGGTTTCTTGGAAGGTGTGCAATGTTTCTGCTTCTTGTTTGATAAATGTAACTGCAGCTAAATTATTCCACAAATTTACATGCAGGAACCGCAGTCACTAATTGGAAGTTGAAAGCATCAGACACTCCACTAGCCCTAGCCTATTTCTGTACCAAGTAATAGGATTATTGAAAACTCTGTCCTTATGTATTGTGTTCAAGGAGAAATACACTGAAAAATTCAAAGGCTTAATTTAGGCACCGTTAGAAATATATTGCAATTCTTGGACAATTCTATGCAGATCAGCAAAATGAGCTACTGAATAGGGAGTAACAAACAGAGTATATAAAAAGAAAAGAAATTAGAATAGCCCTCACATTCATCTCACTATATGGCACGTACTTTTCATTACTGCTTATATACATTTTGGTTCATAAAATTCAACAGTAAAAGGTGCACATAAAACATATATAGCATTTTCAATTTGGGTTACTAGAATAGACTTCTTAATGGAGAGGTACTAATATGAGCTATTTCCTTCATGGATGTCCCTGAAATAAAATAGTTCATCAATCACTTCCAGCTACATTTGCAAGTTGAGCAAAAGTAATAGACTCTTAAAGGTCATTATATTGGTTGGTATAAACACGCCTGGTTCACTTGCTAACAAGATGCTTTAAGTTTCACCCAACTAGAGAGTTACTTTCTTTAAATAAGAGATTTGGGGCAGTCATCTATCCTACTATTTTCATGAATAGACATTTACAAAGTAGGCTGTTTGGACTATAGCTTTTGTATTACTCACTCCTAGCAAAAAGTAGGAAGGCTTCCTCAATTCTCATATGCAAGAAAAAGCATACTTTTGTACATATGCAAAATTTCGTTCTGCTCACTCTAAAGGATTTGAAGACTCAGAAAAAATCTATTTAACATGGTCTGTGAAATAAGTCCATTTGAATGCTGAGGTCAAAGTCAAGTGACTTTAATAAATATTTAATCTTCAGCCTTTTTTTCTGAGTAGCAATCAACTGTTCAGCTCGATTGCAGATAGTTAGTCTCACTTATCTGAAGATTGCCTAACTTGGTTTTTCTCCTATATCATGAAGGATAATTGTTCTTATGAACAGTTAAATAACTACTGAAATTGATCTAATTTTCTCTCAAAGGGAAACAATTTTTCATTTTACATCATCCTGTTTTCAGAATTTCTCTAAATCGAGATGAATATTTAAATATTTTTATTCCTTTGAAAAGCACACTGAGATATGAATGCTATAGAAATGCAAAACAACCTTAGCTCTCTGTTCATTTTCCCGGGGACTGATTTTCTGTTTCAGCAGTTGTAAACCATGACACAAAGTTAAGGGAGTTTTAATATTTTTTTATGCATAGACATAGATTATTTGGTATGTATCTACATTTGCAATATTTATGTTTATTCCATCTGTTTTCAGATTACCTTTCAATAATAAGGGTATATGAGCAAATATTCTATACATGATTCATGTAAGATCATGTTTTTACACTTGCATTTTGCAGACATAAAACATTTCGTAAAATATATATCTTTCATTTGGTCATTTGCCTGTGATACAAAGAATGTAATGGGTTTTTTTGAACAAAAGAATGGAGTAGGTTTATTGAAGCAAGGTAACATTTTTGTCTTGCAATTGTGATAGTTTGTGTTGTTTTTCACTGTCCTTTGTTCAAGTTTGCTTTACTTTCTAAGACTCATTTTTTTCACTAGTGGTTTCCTACTATCATTACCTGTCATAGATTTGCAGTTTGGTTTTAGTGAAATGCCAAGTTCTGTAAAGAAATTATTGTCACATTATGAAACTTTCAGAGCTAACGTCAGCTGACCTCAACTTATAATATGCTTGTTTACTTGACTTACATGTACTCTGACTAGTCGCTGTTTATGCAATCCTTTTTATTAAAATGTTAATAAATTCCATCTGTTGATATAAAAGAAACAGCTTTTTCTTCTCAGTACACATCATGGCAAGCAGGCTGCCTAGTGAGGGGAAGAGCAGTGGTAGCCAGCCACCTGCCCTGGCCCTCCCTGGCTGGCTGGGGATAGGTGAGGACCCATTCCCAGCAGACAACTCGTACAAATGGCCCTTTCAGAGTGTTTGGGTGCTGCCTGAGTTCACAGCAGTTCTCAGTCTGGCTTGGGGAGAAGTGAGCTCAGAACTATCCTGCGTGTGCCCATGTGGCCAGGCTGCACTAGAGTCAAGCGTGTCAAACCGGGAGGGAGGGTGGGGTCATTTGTGGCAAGAGTGCTGTTTACATGGACTGGCTTTGGGGGTAGGGATCTGAGGAAGGAAAGAAGTGGGCCCTGATAATTTATGAGCTTCTATATCTGTTGTTGGTAGCCCTGTTCCTCTTCCCGTGTGTCAGTAATGCACATGCACTTTCCCATGGCTATATCCTTGAAGTGTGTGGATGATGAGAAATACTTCCGGCACCTTCATTCCAGGATAAGATTTCCTCTGGCATAAGCGCTGGATTCAATAAGGCAAGAGCATAGCAGAGGGCATGTGTGCAGACCCATGGTTATGCTCCACCACAGTGTACAAGCTAATCATGATATTTTTAGGGATGTAAATGCAGAAGATATCTTCCAGCATTTCTGTCCAGTTTTTTGGAATACAGACTTGAGAAAGGGGTTTGGGGTGTGAGCATGTTAATGGTACCAAATGCCCAGTATGTTTTTCAGTGCTATAAGTATTTTCCTACTCTGCCTGCTGTCTTCCCATCCTTGTTGCCTTTCAGGGCTGGACCATGCTGTGCTGTGTGCACAAGATACCTGCACAGAAGTGGTGCTGGATGCCTTTTCAAGGACAGTGTGTGAGCAAACAGCTCATAATGCAGAAATCATGCATCACTGCCTGCACATGTGAGTATGTGCAGTGTTGGTCAACTTGCTGGTCCAGTGCCCTTTGTGGAGAGGCTAGGTTTGCTAAGAGAGGGTGTTGAGAGGGTTATGATGACCTTGAGGATTTTCTTAAGAGACAGAATGAACAGTGGTTGATAAAGTTAGAGTAGCTCTGTTGTTCTGCATGCCTGGCTTCCACAGGGATCTTCCTAACAAGAAAAAAACCTGCAATTTTTCAAGGTCTTTCTAAAAGTGACAGAAGTGATGAAGGCATGCAGTGTCCAGGGCAATGCATATGGCTTGTATTTGCTGTGAGTGTTTTGGTGGCTGAGTCATCCATGGAGAAGTATTTTTGAGCTGAACTGTAGTGTGTGTCTGTACCTTCAATACCTGTTATAGACTAACTGCTTCTACACCTGTTGTTGTGGTACAGCATTTGTGACTTCACATTGTGTTTTCACTGTGATACCCATATCACGTTTCACCAGACAGCAGGTTGGTACTGGACCATCACATCAGAGCAAATCATAACTTTGGTCTTAATGCTTTTCAGAAACATTCAGATACAATTTACAAAAATAGCACACCCAGCAACCCAGACCTATTCCCACCCTTCCTCATACCAGGTATCTGTTCCAGAGAGACTTGTATACCAGGAATCATATCTCATAAAGGAGTAACAAATAAGACCTGCGCCCAGGAAATATCCTGAAGAAGCCAAATACGAAGTAGGATTGTTCTCCTAAGGCTTAAAGTACAAGCTGTGGGGCTTAAGGTAAGACCACTGAGTATAAAAACAGCTGAGCTTCAATTGACTTGTAGCAACCAAACTTCAGGATGAGGTAAATTCATCCTAGTATGACTGCTGCTGCACTGCTGCTGTGTTGTGTGATGTTGTCAGTGAGGCTGTTGCCACCTTTTGTGTCTTTCATTTCACTGTACTTCATGTGCATATAGTATCAAAAGTTTTCAGAAATTTTAATTATAGATACCCCACACCACATCATCACAATGTGGTGACATAAGGTTATTTTCTTCCCCTGTCAAAATAAATTTTCTTTTTCTTATTTCTCTTTTTTCTTTTTCCTATTTGTCTTTTTTCTTTTTTTTTTTTTTAGTCTTATTGCTTGAATATAAAGTTGTGTCGGTGCCATCCTTTGGAAAACATGCGAATTCAAACAAGATGGCATTAGAATTTTAATTTTGCTCAATTTCTTTCCAACAAGTAGTTCTGCACACTTTACTGTCTTTGCAACATCAAATCACAATATTATAGACTCCTTGATATACAGATAAATTCTTCAACGAGTATGCAAACTTTATTCTTGAAACTTGATATTAAAAATAACTTATTCATGGTATAAAGCATGATTTTTCTTTCTGATTGATTTATAAAATGTAGTCAGTACCATTCAGCTCATACCTTAGGCTTTAGCCAACTTTTCTATGTGAGGATGATTTTAAACTGAATATTTTAATTAAGAAAGAACATTAACAACATTTAACATTAAACATGTTTCAAATGTATGAATTTTTTAGACAGAAGAGAAGATTTGTAAAATAAAATGCAAAAAGGTATTGGTGGTAATTTGTAGGATCTGATACCTGATATATTAATGACAAAGCAAATATTCGGGGTTTTGTTTCAACCCAAGAGGGTGAACACGATATTAAAATTAGCTGTTTATTGGAAATGACTTTTAATAGGATTCAGCTGACTCAGATCACTGAGATTCATTCCAATTTTTGTAATTGTGAAAGTTTGCTTCACTATAGTTGTTTAGTCATAACCGAAGAGAAATTTCATCTGGACAGGCTATGGGGCAGCCTTTTTTCTGAGATAAAATTAAACAAGGTTTCTTCTTTCACCATCTACCTTACTAAATGAAGACATTTGCTTACCTGTAACACCACAATGAAACATGGGTCAAAGATTTCAAACGTTCTGAAACCCTGGATTCTCCTGAGGGGACAGATGACCTCAACCTTTAAAAAAAGAGGCAGAGAAAAAGCTTGACCATGTGCTGTCTTCTCTTTGCTTCCCTGGTGTTCATAGGCATGCTACCTTCCTTTTGCGGGTGATCCAGCATGTATATTCTTTTGAATAAGAACTCAAGAAGCCATAGTACATGGTCAGATGTCAATGAAACAGCTTGAGCCCATACATTACCCGCAAGGAAGATAGTACTGAGGCAACATAGGCAAAGTTCAGCTTTGCTTGCTCAGCTTCTGGCGTTATACCTGGCCATTGTGTGTATCTTGCCTCACCAATGCAGTTATTTCATAGTGTAGTTATGTTATAGAGTGGTCTGTGCAATCCTCCAGAACATTGACTAGCTGTATATTCATCAAGAAGCTGAATTTTTATGTCGTGTTGCAATCAGTTCCTCTCATGTGGTTTCTTTTATGATAAATGCTAAGGTTAAATCTTGATTTAGCACCTTCTAGATGTAAATAAGTGCTGCTATTGGGTTTTTGGACGTTTAAATCGTGGATAACTGCAGAGATTATTAGCACTATTATTTGGTGGATGGGATGCAATTTACTCCCCCTTTTTAACAACATTTATCATCCTCTCCAAGTTGGAAATGTTTATTCAAATTACACAAATAAAGAAAAACTGGAAAGATGACTTATTAAAATAAGAAAGATTATCTCTATTTTTAGGAGACACAAAATGAACATACTTCTTGAAATGGAACAAAAGAGCAAGATAACCCAGGTGGAGGAGGATTTAATTAAAACTAAAAAACTGAATGGAGAATTGAATGATTTTTTATTAACATGCAGTGAAGCTGATAGGTCAAATGCAGGATTCGCTCTGGGATTAAAAAAAAAAGATACTAGTATCTCAATTTGGTCAGGAATGGAAATTATCTTGGTGGTACAGCAAGATGGAGGTGACCTTCCTAATACAGCTGCCAATAATATGGTTCACAACAAAGGAGATGAATCAGCATCTCTCTTTTGCCGCATCATGCACTTCACACTGAATACTTTTTTCACTTTGGCTTGTCAAACATTATTGTCAAAGTTCTAGTGGCTTTGGGGAAATCTTTGTGCAGTAAAAGATATTGGACAGGTGAGAAAAACCCTGAAATGAGTTTTACTAGGACAAGGGATTTATCATTGAGGAAACATTGCAAGTAAAGTACTCCTTTGGTTTGGTCTTCCTTAGATAACTTTATAGAGGCCTGAGTAAGTGGTAAGAAATGAAGTAAACATATTTCAAAGGAATTAAAGCCAAATCCATCATCATTTAGTGATAGAAGTGGTCCTACTGATATCTGACATCGGTTGTGTGAATAAGCACTTCATGTTCAAGTATATTAGTGCACAGAGTGCTGATGCACTGGGCCCCATAGAGTATAAAATAAGTGTACTTCATTTATACTTTGCTGTTGAACATTTTTTTCCCATTAAAGCTAAGTACAACAGATTAGCATAAATGAAAAAGAAATATTCTGGAAGAGAAAATGTTAGGATACTAACTGAGAAATATTTAAGATATATATTCATTTAAATACTTACTTTCTAAACACAAGCAATCTATTACTTCTGCTTTTTCCACATTTAGTGTCAAATCCTACTGTGTTTTTTTATAGGTAATGCACATTGAGTCATGCCTCTCATTCTCTTATTCTTACCCTTTTTCAAGCGTGATTCATTCCATGGATTAATTAACTATCTTGAAACGGGATGAACCTCTTTTTGGAAGTGCCTATCCCCCCTACAGACACCAACAGTCATGTTTAAGTAGCTATTGGCTGCTGGGATGAACATCAGTGATAGAGTCTGGAATGTTTTCTGATTGTTTCTGTCAAATTAATATGTCAGTAATGGCCCACACTACAGAAACCAGTCTATTTTGGGGGAATTTGTGGAACTGTTAATATCATTGCCTTTTCCTAGCATGTAAAGACCTTGAAAGTCCACGTTGTCATGGTTCCAGAGGCAGTGCTAGAAACCTGGGTGGACATGTGCAATTAACTTTTATTAATGTTTATTAATGTGCATAATTAAGTTTTATGAAGGCATGCTATGTGTGTGAGGATGTAGGAAAATAAGTTCGGAAAATCTAAAATAACTCCACTGCCTTCTTACTGACTATCTGATTGATAGTTTGCTACAAAATGCTTATTGTTGTGGCTTATACTATAAGAGTGTAATATGTTCTCATCACCTTCAATTGGCCCTTCTGTTAGAGTCCAGAATTATAAAGTGCCTGCTCTTTTCAAAGTGGTCCTTTGGGGCCAAAACACAAGAAAAGGAGAAAACAATTTAGTTAGAAAAGTCAGGATGAGAATGTATACAGTCGAAGTCTTGGATTCGAGGCATTCTTACCTAAGTTATGTGTGTACACATTTAGATGACAGAAACATATCTTGACACTATTTGTCCTGCTTTTCCTCCAGGCGTGAATTCCTCTTTGGTTTACAACACTGTTGAACATGATTCTAGCTGTTACCCCATGCTTACTGCACTGTTTCTTTCACCGATTTAATCTCAAATTATGAATTCTTCAGAGCAGGGATTATCTTTCTGTTACGTGTACTCCCCACGCTCCGGTACAATGGGTCCTTGAACTTTGCATTACATTCCCAGCCAATACTTGAAAGCAGAATGCTCATAATGAATCTCTAAACTCCATTAAAAATGGTATTGTGTATAATGTCAAATCATTTAGCAATTTCTCTATGGATGAATTAAGCTAAATTCATGTACTTCTCAAAATATGCTAATGAATAACAAAACATGCTGATAACTTGGAAATTACTAAAGGGGTACAAATGCTGAAATGATACACTCTTTACTCATCAGCACAAGAAATTTTAGAAGCTATGTCACTTCTGGGCTGACTGCTCTACCATTGCCTGAGCTATGCCCCAGCCTATTCCAACTGTGAGCCCCGCCATGCCATCACCCTGGGAGCACTGCAGTACACCATTGGGCAGCTGGAAAGTGTTATGAGTCTGGGGAATGTCTTCTCAGTGAAGCCATAATAGGTCAAAAGACTGTGATTAAAATGTAGCTAAGAGCTAGAAACAGGTATTTAAACCCCACATCCCCTTCAAATTCTTAGCTTTGAGAAAAAAGAACCCATGACCTGAAGCAATTGTGAATTGCTAAGAGCAAAGATGCCTCTATATAATTCAGTTTGTTTCCTTTTTGAGGAAGTAAACACATCAGCATTTTTTTGTTAAGAAATATTTTCCCCAATTTACTTTTTAGTTATGCACTGCAAAAGTTAAATAGGAGCACAAGACACAAATAATACAATAACACAATACTGATAATCAAGGTGCAACGCAAAAGACAAGAATCCTATTTTACTGCGCAGAAGCAGGGCGCTGAAGGTCTGTAAAACCTGAATATGTGTGTTAGAGACAAACTCTGAGATTAACAATATATAATTTTTAATAGAAACTAAGATCTAACTGTCTATTGAAATGCCAGGCAGCATATGCAGGAGACACTTTTGTCACTACTGCAAGAAAAAATATGCATTTACTGACTGTTAAATTTCAATGTAAATAGCTATGCTAAAACTAAGCAAAACTTATTCTAAAATCACTTGCTTAAGCCAAGTCACAAATATGCAACCACATCAATTCAAATATTCATTTTCTGCCTCAGCTGATGAAGACGAGATTGCAAGAACAACTTTCATTGAGGGCAATAACCTGATACATCATTGAGCCAGTGCATTGAAAATCTGTACATAGCTAAACAGATTTTTCACACACTTCATTCAAAGTGGCTTGCTTCATTTTCATTTAAAGTATGTGCTACTACAATTCACTGCAGAGATGTGTATCATGGGCAAGTGATTATTTATTACGTCACACATTGACTACATCATAAACTCCAAAATGCAAAATTTTCTTTGATTGTTTGAGGGGGGAGTGTACAGACAAATTTTTGGTGTAGGTGCTCACGAAATACTTGAAAGAAAAGTTCCTGTACTAATTACATGGTTATTTAAGGGTAACATCCAATGTATACCAATTTCTGACAATTTGATTGTTAATTATCCTAGCAATTTTCCATATGATATTGTACATAAAATGTTTCTTGTGTTTACTAAAATAGAAATTATTCTTCCCTTTATCATAGCTGCACTTGTTTAAATTTGAATAGGCTCCTTCTTTACAGAATTGTAGCAATGGATTTGCTTTTATTATATTTTCATACACCCACTGTTCTCAATTCCTTATTTCCACCTTTTTTTTTTCATTACAGAGAAGGAGAAGATACTAAGTGCATTTCTGGGAGCACAGAGAAATGTTCATTCTACTGCTGAAGATCAGGAATTCTGGAAAAGTACTCCATTTCTGAAAACAAGGCATGAGACCCAAAGATTATCAACTTTCTCCTTTCCTAATCTCCATCTTTTCCTTTTGCTCTGCTTCTCTGAATGCCTTCCTTCCTTCTGCTTCACAGCATCTATGTTCTTTCTATGACTTGTCCACAGCTACCACCAAGGGGTGAGGAGGTTTAATTTACTCTGGTAGTGAGGAAGCGTGTGAGAGTACCATGCCTTGGAGAGGTGGCTGCCATGGTCTTCCTCTTTCAGCATCACTATTTTTACCTTTTTACTTTTAAGAAAGTTCTGAAGAGTTGTAGGACTGAACACAGCTGAATGTTAGTTTGAGGGTCTTGAGGAAATGCCTCAGTTTTCAAACTGTGGTTTGAGGTTCCCATACAGATCCAGATGTGGAGGATTGGTTGCCTCAGTGCCTCACAGAGCTGAAAACATCCTTACGGAGACGGACTAGGATGACAGATTCCAGCCATGATTTTATCAGTGCCTGAATTTCAAGGAAATAGCTCCTCATATATCTTGAGGTTGAGGGTCCGTTAGGGTCTCTTATGCCAGGCAAGATCTATGAGGCAGCAATCTGAAAAGCAAAGCTTGCTTTTATTAATGAGGTTTAAATGACATTGTGGCTTTTCCTTATAGATTAGTGATTATAGTGTGTTTCATTATCAGAGTCCTCATCAAAGACAAGATGCAGTGAGGTGGGAGTTCTGAGCCACAGATTGTACAATAAAAAATTCTTACCAGGCAAAACAAAGCCAGCCTGTCCCCTCCTCAGCTGCACATGTTACTTCTCCAGCACAAAACACGCTTTCTGTATCTACATAACAGTCTTACACATCACAGAATCACAGAATCACAGAATCACAGAATGGTCAGGGTTGGAAGGGACCTCTGGAGATCATCTAGTCCAACCCCCCCGCCACAGCAGGGACACCTACAGCAGTTGCACAGGACAGCCTCCAGGCAGGTTTTGAATGTCTCCAGTGTGGGAGATGCCACAACCTCTCTGGGCAGCCTCTTCCAGTCTCTGCCACCCTCAAAGTAAAGAAGTTCCTCCTCATGTTAAGATGGAACTTCCTATGCTCAAGTTTGTGCCCATTACCTCTTGTCCTATCATGGGGCACCACTGAAAAAAGACTCTTCTCATCTACCTGGCACCTTAAGTATTATATATACCTTAAGTATTTATAAGTATTGATGCACACCCCAACACTTCAAAGTTAGAACATACCTATAGAAAAGTAGGAATCAGTGCAAAAATTATATAATGGTAAGCTTCAGACAGTATACAGGGGGTTTTTTTTGTCATCTGCCTCTCTGAATTTTTACAAATATCCATTCTTTTTCTCTGTTTTTTAATTGATTTCTTAAATATTCAAAGAACCAGAAGGAAAAATTATGCAAAAATTGCCTTTATTCTTTAAACATTTTCTGACACACACCTGAATGTTTGAATTACATACCCATATGTATAGTTTATATTTTAACTTTCTCTATCATTTATATTGTAGGAATACTTGTCATTTGTATTTATGTTATTCCTGCATTATCTATGACCTTCATAATCTATAGTGTATTTAGCCTCCAAAAAACCCTGGTGGCAGGGAAGTAGTATTGGTATTACCTTATATATACAAGTAGCAGTAGTATTAGTAGCAGCAGCAGCAGCAGTGACAGTAGCAGTAGCAGTACTATATTAGTAGTATTGTATAGTACAGTAGGAGTGTTGTGTAGTACATTGTATAGTGTAGTAGTACTAGTATTTTATATGTGGCTGGTCAGACATATAGCAACAACCAGAATTCTGTAAATATTGAAGTATATACTGAGGTAACTAGGTGTCTAGAGGGCTTTTCAGATTGGAAATTATTTCAGCTTTTGCCTATTTTCCTATTCACGTCTTCAATCATCTATATCGTTTTACTGTTCCCAAAACAAATGTTCTAAAGACTTTCTTTACATTGCATTCAAATGCTTTGAACAGATCTAGCAGCTGCATAATTCTTGTTCCAAATTCCAGATGAAAAAGGCAGACCTATGGTCAAACTCAGTAGAAAATATTGCAGGTTGTGCAATTCTTTGCAAATTATTCAGGTGTCTTAACTTAAGCCCATAATGTTGATTGAATGCTGACTGTGTGCAGCCATGACACTCAAATGCAGTACAGATTTTTCTTTACCTAAATTCAAACCTTGAGCTGGTGAAGTCTACAGGGTCTCTAACCATAGCCTTTTCCACATTAAAGATGTAATATAAATCTTATTCAGCAGGCAATGCCCACTCTATTTGTTGCTAGTTTTATGACCTCGTTATATTAAAATAATCTTTGCCCTACTGTTAAAGGACAACAGACCTGTAGACTGTGATGAAGTTGCTTTGAGGATGTTATGTCGAGCCTTCATTCCCCAGTATTTTAGGAGCATATAGGAGTGTCTAATGGGGAAAATATTTGGTGAAAGTCAAAACAAGAACACAGGGCTAGACAAAAAGACTTCGGCACTGAAAGAAAAATTGGGCCTGTCTGGAAAGAAAGGCCTCTCTTCTCTGTGGAAGCAGTTCTGGATTGAATGGAGGCTGAACGTTTCCCAAAATAGCGTGCAGCAGTTACACACTACCCCTGTCTCCTGCCAAAGGTTGACATGATCCTGGGGGAAGGAACGACATGGAGCTTCACTTCAGCCATCCACCAGCATGAACCAGCTTCCTAGTCTTCAATAACGTGGGCTAGCAGTGTGCCTGGTCTACATATATCAGCAGAGTTGTGTCTTCTATACAGTCAGCTACTGCACACACGCTAAAGGGCTTTTTAGAAGTTCAGTTCAGCTCGGAATGAATATTGATAAATGACTGCAGGAAACGGTGGTCTGCCAAAATCAAGCATCTACATGTATCTATTCCAGATGGCTGTGATATATAATAGTGTAGCCCTTTTCTTTAAATATTAGGCCACTGAGTAGGTGGAAATTATTTTTTCTATTGAAGTGATTTTTTGAAGTGAGCTCCCATATAAGTAGCTTTTCTACTAACAGTGTTGCTCGGTGCAGTGGAATGAAAGTGGTAGCGAAGGGGAGCATTTTTCACAGCATACTTCAAGTCAACCTGTTCTGACATGACAGCGAGAGCAGGCAGTGATTTGAGAGTGAAGCTGTCTCAGACTTCAGGCTTTGAAGTGTATGAGAGAATACTGTCTTTGAGTCTTATCACTACCTATTCATCTCCCTGAGCTATGTTTTTTTGAGATACAGTGAATTGTTTGTTCTTTTCCTGTGAGCTGTGTTAAATAAACTCTACAGGTTTACCATGATAGTATATTTATAGATATGCTATAGGTTCCATTTTAACCTTAATCTACTAGGATATTTGTTTTACATGTTTCCTTGAAAAACACCAGGGAACCATGTTCATGAAACAAGGCACTAACAAAACTTAAATCTTCTAACTAGGTCTTCTTTCTCCTGAAAGAAGGTACTGAACTGAATGCTTCTTGTCTTTGACCATACAAATTCCATATTCATAATTCACTGAGTTTCACTCAGTATCCCCATGACTATTGCTCAAATGTGAAAAGAAAAAATAGAGGAAGATTACTTTTGTAGTCACTCTTAGGGTCTGGTAATTGTTTCATAAGGTTGATTTGAATAATTTAACACTAGTAATGAAATTTTATTTTAACTGTGCTTTTTAAGTTCTGATCAATGTAATGCAAACTTTCTCTTTCATGCATATAATATGATCAATGCAAATGATGATGACTTTTTCATCTGAAGAAGAAAAATATTTTCAGGTCACTCAAAGTCTCCATGATTAGTAAGTAGTCTTACGAATTTAAAAAGATTAAAAATTTCCAATCACATGAGTAAAATCACCAAACTGTTCATACAAATATGATTGCTTAAAAGATTATACTATAATATTCATGTATCTGTAGCATTTGAACTTTCTGTGCTAATCTGCAAGGTGTGTAACAATGACTCACATTCACACATATTCTGAAAGGTAAATTTTGACCCTCATCATCCTTCCCACCAAACTCCCCCATTTTCTGCCATCCCTCCTACGCTGCTCAGCAACAAAAGCTGCCTTCCCTTCCCCCATTTCCAAAACATGACCATTTCCATATCTCTTGCATCACTCTGATTACAAATTCTGAGTGATCAACAGCATTTACCATTTCAGCAGTTTAAGTTCTCCCTCTCCCCTCCCAGCTTTCCCACCTTTCCTGGCTTTGCACCACTTTCATCCTATTCTCCCAAGCCCAGACGATACAGTTTCAGCAGCAACCTGTTCTCCCTAGATCTAATCTGCCAGACAGGCAAACAACAAAAAGAGAGTCCGGACGGCAGCCTTTTTTTCTCCCAATAAAAAAGCAAAATGTAAAGCTGCCTTGGACTCATAGACATCTTGTTCTCCCCTCCCCAGTACACTACCAAAAAGTTATATCTGCTTTCAGCCCTGCTGTTTTTGACAGCTTTTATCCGCAGAGGTAGGCAAGTAGGGAAGGGAACCAGCTAGATGGGAAAGACCTCTTAAGCTGGCAGGGACCTGTGCCTGCTGTGCCAGCCAGGACACCTACTTAGGCAGAAGGGATTATGTCCAGCGATTCTGAGTGAGTTCTGACTTCTTTTTTACCTGCTCAGGTCTTTCTAGAATCCCAGAGCATTTTACATTATGAAAAGTTTGTCAGCTAACTAGAATAAGCATTAAATCATAGATCAAATTTGTTGAGTTCAGTTCCATTTAGATGAGTAAGTAAGCATCAAATGTGGATCGCAATATATAATAAATGATAAAAGCAAAGTAAACACTTTAAATCTCCACAATTCATTCAGCAGAAGAATTAAGGATTCATTAGTGGCAGTGAGTCACTTTTTAATAAAATCTATCAACAGAACATGAAAAAACCCTTGTGGTTGTCATGGTATTTAATATAAAATACATGGGAAGATAAATGCCTGATTTTTAATGAATAGATCCCACTCTGTAAAGGCAGATATTTAGGCTCTAAAGCCGTGTAGCACACACAGCAAATTGTCTGAATCCAGGGCTTTGCTGCTGGAATTATAATTAGCCTGTCTGCAACTCCATCTGTAGAATGATTCCTTGTCAGTGCATGAAGATATTCTGTTGTGACAGCAAAGAAATTTCCTAAATAACAGTAAGAATGACAGTCACAATATGGAAATCTCTTTTTACAAACAACGACAAAAATCAAACAAAACCAGATGCTAATCCTTAAAAAAAGTCTTAAAATATAAAACACATAACAGCTCAAAAAGTAAAAAGCATAACTATGAGACAGATATTTGTTTGGGCAGGAAAAAGTATCAGGATCTTCCTAGAAGTCTGGTGGAAATTTATTCCTGACTCACCTGGAATACACCAGGCGGTCTCTGTGACAGGCAGCAAAGAAGCCCATCAGTAACTGTGAAGCTATCCCTATTTATTGCTTTTCAATTCTTTCAGTTGGTACTCCTAAGAATCTTGCTCAGGACTCATGCTTTAAGGGGTGGGAAAGTTTATCTCTTCACTAAATCCTGTTGGCTCTTTTATTTGCCTCTTCCTTACAATTGTAAATATTCCTTGCCATTACCTGAATTACGTATCACTTATAAAGGAAACTATTATAGCCACACAGTGCTTTGCAGGGTGAATGACAGCATCCTGGAACAAAGTAGGTATTCCTGAGTCTTGTTAAATGTGAGCAGACATGAACATTTTACAGGAATGGAGAGGATCTCAGATTGCCGGTACAACAGAGCACTCACTCTTCTTTGTCTGCCACAGGTTTCAGGCATGCTTAAGAATAAATGTGTATCTGAACAGGTTTGGTTAGAACTGATGTAACAGGACCAAAATTTGGCCAAAGCCCACTTCCTCATATAATTTTGGGGTGAGTACATAATGAAAAGTTAAATATTTCCACCTACAAAGGCAATGTTTAATTAGGGTGCTAAACAAATACTAAAAGACCAGTTTGTTAAGCAGGAAAAGACCAGAATTGGTACGTAATTTAGGTCAAAATAGAGAACTCGGAATCTATTACTTGATCTTTGCTTCATTGAAGTGTGCATTGTTTTCTGTGTCAGGATTTTGTTTTAAACTTAACCTGTGTATCCCAGTTTGTAAATATTCCAGGGGATTCCTGTTGTGCCTCCAGAAAGTTTGCCCAGAACCCAGACTGCAGCCCTAGGACTAGGCAGATGCGTAGCCTTGCTCTCTGCTCTGTTACCCTGATCAATGGTTTCTTCTTTCTGTGCACTGGGATGGGGCACCAAGCTCAATAGACTACAAGTAATGGGAATAAAACCAGGAACTGGAACACTGACTGGTTTGGGGATCATTACTTGTAAAGTGCCTGAGTATAAGTACTAGAATACAAAAGAGACAGAATAAAGAGGATTCTACTATCTCTTTATTATACTGTAATACAAGAAAAACTGTGTGACAGTTAATATGGCGATTATTTTAAGGTTTTGTAAAACTAGAAATACATGCTTCAATTAATTCTATTGAACTGAAAGTTCATTTAAGTTACACAAAATACAAAGAAAAAAAGACAGTACCCATATTGATTTTCAAGATCTGTGCTTAACAAAAAATTCTTGAATGCACAGGGAAAGCTGAAACAGCTAACAGCTTCCCTCTCACTCTTTTGTCTTTTCTCAGCAGAAATTTGATCATTCACTTGAACTACTTCTTCAATCAGCTTCCCCAGGTAGCTCTCAGAGATCAGTGAGAAAAAAACTATATAAGGGAAGGAACAACACACCATCTGGCATCTGGTTTCAGTATTTGTGTGTTTGAGACATGTACCTAAATTTTCACATATTGTGTTCACACTAATGGTAAAGGAGTAACAAATCTGCTTCGTTGCAGTTACCGTTTATCAGCTTCTGTTACAGACAAGAAGAAAGTGTCACTCCATTACATTTGGCACATGTGTTCCAATATTGTTACAAGGCGACAATTCTGGAAAGCAGAGTTTCAGTAAAAATATAAATTGCGTCACATTAAGACATATCTAGATTTTAGTCATGGGTTTCCACTAAAGTTGATCCTAAATATTAAAACCCTGCTTATAGGCAGAAGTTAACAGTACTATTGGTTGACCACCCTAACTTACAGTGTATTCTTTCAGAAGGCAGCCTAAAGCCTGTGGTCTAATAAAGTTTTGGAGCCACAACATAAACATCTGGTGCAAAAAAAAATGTTGCCATAATAATACTACAGTAGAATTTAAGTAAATAAATGAACGGATGTACAGATGTAGTTAACAGTTTACATAAATATTATTTCTTTCCTCTCATGTTTGACAAAAAGTATTAAGAAGGAAATATTCTTGCATTATATCTTATTTTGAAGAGTCCTCAATTTTCTGTGATTTTGTTGTAGTAAAAGTGACATAAACTAGGAAAAGTAAATGTAAAATGTAATTGAAGCAACCAAGGAAACCTGCTGCTGTTCAAGTCCTCTGTACTGCCCCAACCCTATTTAATTATTTACCTCTTATTAAAATAGAGAAATAGTAACTAGACATGATTTATCTACGATTCAGTTAAGGAACTAACCACCAGACAATGCAGCATTGTTGATGACCAGGGTATTGCTGTCAAGAGAGTGATGAACTGTAGGCTTGGTCAGCAAATGGAGAAAAACACTTGGAACTGCCAAGATCAGAGGAGAAGTAGGTAAAAGGTAATTCCAGCAGGGGGAGATCACAACCACCATTGACCACCTACCCAAATAATACCACTTACTCAAAAGAGAACAATGGAAGAAGACGACCAGTCATTAAAGAGAATAACAATGAATATGTATTACTTGATTGAACATGTAATAATCAATGTATAAAAGTGGAGATTTTTGAAACTAAGGTGTGCTCCTGTTTTGGGATGAGCACCCCATTTCTGTGCATTAATGGAATAAACTTAGAAATACCTCTGCTCTGTGTGTTATTGGCTTGCACACCGGGTAAAGAACCCAGATTTGGGAAAACAGTTTGAGTACAAGCTCAGGACATCATTAGTGAGGACCTGATGTTAAAGTAGCTAAACTGATATTAGCATTTTATTCTGAACAGCTGGTGTTTGCTGAGCCAAAACATTTTATGGAACCTCTATTAAGTGCTATGTTTGCTATTCTGAAATTCTGTATGTGTTAGACTGTATTCTAGGCTGTATTTGACCCTTCCAATTTTTTTTCTCTGACCTTACTAGTAGTATTACTGAAACTGCCACTATTAAGTGCAGTTCATGGTCACATGTTTTAAAAAATTGGCAGGCGTGTCATAATTGTTTTAAATCTTGAGCTAGGAATTACTGAGTGTCTTCCTCTGCATTCTGACTAAACTTTGCAGGGTTTGATTTAAGCATTTTAGTCACAACCTCACAACTGTTAAAAGAATATGCACAACACTGTGCCTACTAAAAACTTGATAATCTCTCTCAGCAATCCTGACCTTGTCTCACCAAAAGTGCTGTTAGTGACTTGTGATTTAAGGAGAAAGAGACTGGACAATAAAAGATTTATTTAATCTGTCATTTTCTGAAAACAAATGGTGTTTCAAAATCTTCAAAGAATATTTAATACTTCTTTAAATTGTGTGTGGCAAGGATTGCTACAAAAACAACTATGTTCTTCCACTACTATTTCATACTTTAATCTTTTTTATTTTTATGAGAAGTAAAAATAGAGAAAGAATACTCATGAATCAGCAAATGTATTTACATGCCTAAGCTAAGTTGCCATGCCACTTTGTTGCTGTATATATTTGCCTCCCATCTGCTCTCTGCCGATTTTTTGTAAGGGAACCATATGTTTCAGGACCTTCTTTGAAGGATCCAGCTTATTTTTGGATGCTGAGATATCAGTTATCACACTTAACATAAGAAAAAGAGACCTCAGCTCTGATGATTAGAGTGGCTGTGAATACTAAGAAATTAACAGTTTATGACCTACGAAAGGAGGCTGATAAAATTTTTCTATCTCTGATAATAATTCTGAATGTGTAACTTAAAAATGACATAATAATCTCCTTTCATCACTATGTAAAGTTTATGACCAAAACTGTGATGTTTGCATTTCCTGGCCTTGTGAGTTCCTGACTGTAATTCCATGGTTCATGGTTCTCATGCTTTTTCAGTGAAAGCTTTGGGAGAGAGGGGTGGGTCCAGGTTTAGTCTTCTAACTTGGGAGCAAAATTTCACTCCATCCACATGCTGTAACAATTTTCTTTTCTAGGTTTTCATTTTTCAGATTCTTTTTATTAAGCGTATTTCTGAGTACCTTTAACTTCTTTTGGGGGGATTCTATTCCTTCCCACCATTAAAGAGTTTATTTGAGCTTTTTTAATTTGTTGCCTTTATTTTCCTTCTCTTTCCTCTTGTCTTCCTAGCTTTCTCTAGTGCTCTTGATACTGACCACTGTCCACTGTTCTAAATAAAAACAGAAAGTTATATTCAGGTCGTAAAACTGGTTATCAGTCAAGTGCCCTGTTTATTGTGTATAATTACACTCTTGAAGAAGCTACAAGAATATTGGTGAAGTCTGAACCTGAATGCAGTAACACAACTGTGGCACACAACTGACTAGTTCTACTCACCCAAATTTGTGAATATCTCTGAATGACAGCCCAGAAGAACTCACCTCCCCAAGTTTTTATATCAGGATTTAAATGTTTTTTGAAAATCATTCATCAAGAATATCACATTAACTGGCAACTACTATGGTAAACTTTGCCCTACTTTCTTTTGATAATTTACAGTGTGCTGCTATGGGTAAATCAAGGTCCTTACTGGAATATCATTCTTTGAAGATCTAAGCCAAGCATGAAACTAATATAGTAAAAGCGCTATTTGCTACTGTTTTTGCTCAAGTGATTATGTATTTCATTTACTCTCCAGAAAGTTCTTTATGTGTTGCTGGATTTTTTTTTTGCCAGAATCAATGCGTCTATAAACAAGAAATAACTTAAAATACTCGTAGCCTTTTGACTGAGGCTGTAGTTTTATTTAGCTTTAGTTTGCACAGAAGGAAAGATCTACCGGTGTAGAAACTTAAATCTAAAAGCCAGCACAAAGATGATAGATGAGAAAGATGGTAGATACATAAATAAGGTTATTTAGAGAAAAAGTTTAAATAAAGGAAGAGAATGGACGACATGACCTATGGGGCACCCACAGGAAGCAGAGACATGGAAGGGCTTCTAAAGAGTATGTCAAAGGAATGATTAGACAGGCAGAAAGAGAGACACAGGTGAGATCAGTCACAGAAGCAAAGACAGAAAAAGATTTCAAACAAAATAAAAGGCAGTGTAGAGGTCAAAAGATGATGAAGATATATTGGAGAATTCTGAGATTTTGCTAAAATGTCACTAAAGATTTTGGCAAAAGTAGTACCCTTGGAATGCAAGGGAGAAACTGAGTATGAATAGATGGGGAAATCCAGGCTGCAGCAGTAAATGCCGCATTTAATGAGCTTGAAGTAAAAGGGAGGAACAAGATAGGGCAGTAAATGAGGAGAAAATTTAAGATAAAGGTGGGATATTTTTCAAAGAGTAAAGACTGCCCTTTTTGTACTGTGAAGTAAAAAATCCAGAAAGTACTGAGAAGTTGTGTGGAAAATACAGGCAAGGGTAAGAGTAGTGTAGAAGAGTTTCAGAGGTGAGGAGAGGTCACAAGAACAAGAGTAAAGTTGGGGTGGAACTGGTAGAGAATATGCAGATCAGCATCAAGAAAGAAGGAGAACTGAATTTCAGAAAGAAGACAAGGAGGGAAAGGAAGGTAAGAAGAAAGCCATGCTGCATTTCAACAATGTCATCTTGCAAGAAGCTGGCAGGGTCTCATACGGGAGAGAGGGAAAGAGAGAGGGAGGGAGGAAACAAGAAAGGGAGGGAGGGATGGAGAAGACAGAGGAGGGTTTGAAGTCTGAGCCAATGGTGGGAAAAAGCAGATGGGACTATGGAGAATTAAAGTAGCTGGGAAATAGTTACTTAGCTAGACAGATGGTAGAACTGAACAGAAAAAGCAGGTTTGTAGTCAAGAGAGACTGACTCAACAAGTACTTCAGAAAATATTCCGCTGTGTGGGGTAACCTGTGAAATATACAGATTCAAAGACGTGAGAAAATAGTCTTGGTTGAATGAAGTGGTGGAGATCCCGATCAGGAACCAGTGTGAGGGCAGAAGAGAAAATACAGGAGAAGAAAAAGAGGCTAAACTCAAATGTAAGCTCAAAGCTCAGCAGAGACTGTGAGAGAAGGGTATTCCGTGACAGAAAAATGAAGCATTTTTTGAATGGAAAAAAATGGTTCTCGCTGACGGCCACAAGCCAGTGCGAAGGCAGTGTAAGGAGACTGGGCATTTTTTAAATTTTAGAACAGGACTGTTGGATTACATCTGGAAACCTTATCCCTCTGGTACAATGATCCTCCTGCAGAAATTTATTCATCTTCTACATTAAGTACACATTTTATTTTTATTTTTTTAATCTTTTCAAAATTTCCAGAGAAAATGCATGGGTCCCTAAAAAAAAAAATAAATTGTGAAAGCCTCTATGACATTCTTCTAAAGGTTGAAGTTTTTTTGAAGTTAATGTTTCAAGCTTATGAGAAACCTCAACATATGAGGAAGTTGACTGTCTACATACTTTCTTTCAGCTCCTTGTTGCTCTAAGCTTTTCTATGTCATTGTTCTTTCTGTGCAGATATGTATAACTGAATCCCCACAAGTTATTCTGCCATGTTTGGCTTTCCTGTCATCTATTTAAATTCCTTGGTCAATCTATTAGCTATTCCCAAGAAGGGTCATGCCACGACACTCGAATTTGCTTTATTCAACCTACCCCTGAAAAGCACTGATAAGTTTATCCTACTCTCTTTTTAAAATAGCAAGTGACAAGTCTTCCATTATTCTTTGACTTCAAGACAGATATTTAGAATATCCACTGGCAGAAATTATCACCAGCTCTGCAGCCATTTTTCCCCTGAGGGAACACAAAGCTGTAACACCGATAAGTAGTGACTTTTTACCTTATGTTTCACCCTGACCTTATATTGACTTAATAGAATCTTTACCTCTGTGAGGGAAGAATAGTTGGTCAGTGCCACAGGGTCCGCATATGTTTTCAAAATGGTAGAGAATAGAGCAATTTCCATTGCTCTGATGGAATTCATTTTCAAAAACCTTTGTGGCTTCTAATGACAGATTCCATATGCTGTAAAACCCAGCACTAAAAAATCACCATACATATTAGATTTGAACACTTGAAAAAGATCAAAATTAGGGGAAATCTGAATATTCAAACCAGAATAACTATACTATAAATTACCCACACATAACCTTGCATTTCAACAGTGACCTTGGTCTTAATCAAGAATTTAGGGAAAAAAAAACAACTCTGGAGAGGTTTTTAAATGCAGGCCTCATCAAGTTATCATAATTAAATCATCATTTTCATCAAGCAGTAAAATGTGACCAAATTACCATGCAAAACTATTAATCACAGCACATATACATTTCAATTGCAAACAGTTTAGGATGCATTTATAAAAGTCTCCTTAAAATAATCATGAGCTAAAATTATGTTAATGTTTTGCCATTGGCAGAGGACCTAAAGGTATTGTAGAAAGTTTATTATTAAAAATATTAAATCTCCAATCCTGAAAATTATTGATATGGATGAGGGATTCATTTTTGTATATGTTTATTGTTGCTGGATTGTTGCAGGATTGTTTATTAATAGACTGAAAAAGTTAAGCACGTTCTTCCTATGCCCAATTTTAAGTAGACTATACTTAAATTTAGCTTCAAAGACAGCCAGAAACCATTACCCACAAGTGTAAGCCCTCTCTACTTAAAATTTACACATCCTTAAAAAAGTCTGATTACTTTTTCATAGAAATTGGAGGTGTATTAATGCACAGTATCTGAATGTGCATGCGTAGCATACATCATGTTAAGTCATTTTATTTAATTGCATGAACATTTTAACTGTTATAGAAAATGAAACCATGTAATGTCGAAAATATAACTGAGAACATTAAGACTCACACATTCTGCAACAAGGATGCAGTGTACTAGGCAAAATTAATCTCTGATGAAAAATGTTTTGACAAGAAAAGAAACAGAAATTATTAAATTATTGGTTTCAAATTCATCACACTAATCTTTTGACCCTCTTTGAAGAAAACATCCCATATGATTTGCCAGAACTCTGTACTGTTTCCACTTTTCTTCATATCAGGTTCCATGTCTTTTATGCTGATGTTATCATGAGTGGTGAGCAACCTCCTTTTGTAAACATTATGCCTTGCTGATTCAGCAATCAAAACATAGCAGTTACATCTGCCTTTCTAAGGAAAATCAGCAGTGTTCCAAGCTTAACTTTCCATATTAATTTCATGTTTCAGGGTAAACAAATTATTTCTATCTTAACTCCACATGATCCTTTTTTTGGCATCCTCAGCTGTCCACTTTCTTCTTACTGGTTTCTGTTGGTTTTAGTTGCCATCATTCTGGCAAATACACAAGGGACAGTGTCTCCTCCATTCTTTCTCCTGCCATCCTATCCACTTCCTTAGAGAGAGAAGGTCTGGAGACATCAAGTTACAGGACCGCACTTGGGCTAGTCAAGGAGAGCTACACTCCTTGATCTATCTGTCTACTTGGCCTTCTATCTGTCTTTGCCATCTTTACAGAGGAAAGGCTTTCCTGCATATGACATGTCCTGAACCACTTCTGTATTTTCCGAATGGAGTTACAGCACTGACTCAATGAGCCAAACGGCTGAGAAATCTCCTTGCTGTCTGCCTGTCCACTGAGTAGGTTTGTTCCTAACAAAGATACAGTGGTCAGAAATGTTTCTGAATTTTGCAAGGGTGTTTCTCCTGGCTTGCTTGGTTGTGTCTGGGATTTTGATGCTCTGATTCATGCCCAGTTCTCTGAACTCAGTTTTCAGTGGTGCGAAGGTGATATCACATCCAGCTGAGAGAAACAGATGGGACAAAACACCCCACTCTCCAGATGCTATGGCTACATCTACACTATAATTTTGCTGGGAGGTCACAGATGCTGCCTGAAGGTTAGCAGAGCCCAGCTCCATGTATCTTCCCTGTATTTGTGAGCAGTCCAGGTTCCAGCTGACTCTGCAGCAGACAGTGCCAAGGCCACCTAGCCTGTTCAAAAGCAACCAACCCAACGTCACCTCAGAGAGGTGGGCTGCAAAAGGAAGACGGCAGTCCCAATGTGCTTTGCTCCTTCAACACTAAAACATTAGCTAATGCAATAATAAAGTATCAAAATAGGTGTGCTTTACAGCTGAAAGTCTGCCTAAAGCTCTGTTCCCTAAGAAAGAATACAAACTGGTTTACCTCAACATCAGACCCAAGTGGACTTCTAAAAGTTAGTAGATTTCACTTTGAAACTGGTTTTGGGATTATTCTGCTGGGAAAAAAACACAACAACAACAAAAGAACCCAATGTAAACTCTAGTTCAGAACTGAAGGAATCATTTTAACAACCTCTTCTACACCAGTAAAGGACCAGGTAAATTCTTATTTGATCTGTGCTGCTTGTTAGAGAGATAAAGGTGTAGATTGCGTCATTGCTGATGCAACTGCCCAGGAGGACAGGCCGGAGCCCAATCTAGTGTTTGCATGCAGTCCTTGACTGGAGGCGGTATTCTTGTAACACAGCAGCCTCTTTTTAACTTTCCTGCCATTTGGAAGAGACACTACTAGCATGATTTTACGATTTTTTCAAGTCTTGGGAGAATTGAGAATCAAGCCTATTTTGACAATGACAGAAATTGCTTGTAACTCAGTATTTCAGACTGTTTTAGTAATTTGCAATTACTTAAGACACAATTTATCTTTCTAGCAATGGAGCTTAGTACAGAGCTAAGTTATAGTAATTTTTTCCTTCAAGAGGTCGAGTTTTATTTTGTTTGGTTTTTTGTCCTAATTTTTAAATACTGCTGCCCACACAAGTAATACAAGGAGCTTAATAAATGATGAAGTCTGCTGTTGGATTTAATGAAAAGAAGATCATCTTTAATATTGTAGGTTCTGATTAAAAAATATTCCCATTACTCCTATTTAGTGGGCAGGTAAAATACAATTTGGAGAGCTTTATGTCTGTGGTATGTGGAATAAGATATTGCTTATATCAATAAAGCTCTGCTGTTTTTATTACTAAGTTGCTGATCTGTAAAACATCAGCTCTATTAAATTAGTTAAAAAGGTTAATCCGAAGAAATATCCAGCTCTGATTTCTAACATATAGAACTTGGTTGACAGTGACAATCTAGCTAAGGAACATATCTTCATGAATTGTAATATAGCTTTAGTAACTAAAATTAGATTTTGGGCCTGGAGAGTTAATTAGTTATAATCTCCAGTCACAGGTGAAGGACACACTCACAAGAAATCAAAACCAAAAAAGAGAGTCAAAAGGAAAAGTTCAGGACTTCTAAAGCAACTGCATATATATTCAAAATATAATTGCAATTTTAAAAATATGCTAAGAACAGCCTACCCTTAGTTTGTCTCCTGACTTTCATTAAATTACAATGTATTGCTTTAAGTAGTAGTAATACAGAAGACACCCCTGATCTAAGGCAATCTAAATAAATGCTTTCAAATACCTCAGTGAGAACCTGTACTTATTTCTATGATAGTAAATGAACACGGAAAAGACATGGGCTTCATCATTGGTCCAGGATTACCACAAATTTTCAGACTGGTTAATACTGGAAGGAACATCAGGAGATCATCTAGTCCAATGCCTCTGCTCCAAACAGGGTCAGCCAAAGCAGGTTGCTCAGGCTGTGTACCATCAGGTTTTTAATAGCTCTAAGGATGTAGACTCCACAACTCTCTCTCTGGGAAACCTGTGCCTGTGCTCGGTTACCCTCACAGTGAAAACGTTTTTCCATCTGTTCAGACAGAACCTCCTGCATTTCAGATTGTGCTCATTGCATCTTGTCCTGTCACTGGACACCACTGAAAAGAGTCCTTTTGCATCCTCCCTTCAAGTATTTGTATACTTTGTCAAGATTTCCCCAGAGCCTTCTCTTCTCCAGGCTAAAAAGTCCCAGCTCTCTCAGCCTTTCCTCATATGAGAGATGCTCCAGTCCCTTCTTCATCTGAATGGACCTGTGCTGGAGTCTCCCCAGTAGCTTCATATCTCTCTTTTACTGAGGAGTCCAAAACTGAACACACCACTTCAGCTATGGTCTCACCAGTGCTGAGTAGAAGAGAAGGATCACCTCCCTTAACCTGCTGGCAACACTTTGCCTAATGCAGCCCAGGTTACTATGAACAACCTTTGCTGTGCAAGGGCATATTTTTGCCTCATAATCAACTTGGTGTCCACCAGGACCCTTAGGTCCATCTCTGCAGAACTGCTTTCCAGCTGGTGGCCCCCAGTGTGTACTGGTGCACGGTGTTTATCCTCCCCAGGTGCAAGACTTGGCATTTTCTTTTGTCTAATTTCATGAGGTTCCCATCTGCCCAATTTTCCAGCCTGTCCAGGGGAAAGGCAGCACAACTATCTGGTTTATCAGCCACTCCTCCCAGTTTTGTACCATCTGTGAACTTGCTCAGAGTGCAATTGTTCCATTGTCCAGGTCATTAATGCAGATGTTAAAGAGGACTGGGTCCAGTATTGACCACTTAGGTACACCACTAGTTACTGGCCTCCAACTAAACTAAGTCCAGCCATTCTGCCAGTTTCATTCCACCTCATTGTCTGCTCACCCAGCCCATACTTCTTCAGTTTCTCCATGAGGATCTTATGGGAGACAGGTTTGAAAGCCTTATGGAAGTCTAGGTAGACAGTATCCACTGCTCACCCCTCAAATACCTAGCCAGACATTTCATCACAGAATGTTATAAGGTTGGTCAAGCCCAAACCCAAACCATGACACATTACTTCCCCTTTTTGAACTCATGGTGATGACTCCCAGTCACCTTCCTGTTTTTCATGTGCCTGGAAATAGTTTCCAGAATCAGCTGTTCCATTACTTTCCCAAGAATCAGACATTTGCTTTCCTCCAGTCTTCGTGCACCTCTTCCAGTTGCCATTTTCATTCACAGATAATCAAGAGTGGCCTCACAATGGCATCAGTCAACTCCCTTAGCACTCATGAGTGAACTCCATCAGGGCCATGGACATATGTACGTCCAATTTGCTTAAGTATGCTCCAAACTGACCCTCTTCCACAAAGTGTTTGTCTTCCTTGCTCCAGACTTTTCCCCTGGTCCTTGGACACCTGAAAGCCAGTATAACTAATAAAGACTGAGGCCAAGAAGACATTTAATATGTCAATCTTTTCCATGTCCTGTATCACCAGGACACCTGTCACATTCAGCACTGGATCCACATTTTCCTTAGTCTTCCTTTTGCCATTTATGTATCTATAGAAACCCTTCCTATTGCCTTTGACATCCCTCACTAGATTCACCTCTAGTTGGGCTTTGGCTTTCCTAACCATGTCTCTGCATGCTCAGACAGTGTTTTTATATTCTTTCCAGGTTTCCTGTCCCTGCTTCCACCCCCTGTACAGTTCCTTTTCATGTTTGATTTTTGCTGGAATCTCCTTGTTCATCCATGCAGGCCTCCTGACATTATTGCTTGACTTTCTCCTCATTCGGATGGACCACTCTTGGGCTTGGAGGAGGTGACCATTGAATATAAACTGGCTTTCTTGGGCTCCTCTTCCTTCCAGGGCCGTATCCCACGGAACTACCAAGATGCCTGAAGTGGCCAAAGTCCACTCTTCTGAAGTCTAGGGTTGTGTTCTTTCTTTTTGCCCTGCTTTATCCTTTCAGGATCCTGAACTCCACCGTCTCATGGTCCCCTCAGTCAAGACTGCCTTAAAGTGTTACATCTCCAATAAGCCCTTCCTTGTTTGTAAGTATGAGGTCCAGCAAAGCACCTCTTCCCATTGGATTCTCTATCACTTGGGTCAGGAAGCTGTCATTGATGCTTTTCAGGAACCTCTGGGTTGCCCATATGTCACCTGTATTGGTCTGCTCTTTGATCCTTACTCCTAAGCTCTTAGTTGGCTCATCATTCATCCCCAGGCAGAGCTTCACACACTCCAACTGCTCTCTCACATAAAGGGCAACTCCCCCTCTTCAGTTTCCTGGCCTGTCCTTCCTAAAGATCTTGTACCCCTCTATTACAACACTCCAGTCATAAAAGCCATCCCACCAGCTCTCCATGATTGCAACAAGATCATAAATCTGCTACTGCACACAGTTCACTAATTCCTCTTGTTTATCTGCGAAACTGTGTACATTGGTATACAGGCACTTCAGAGAGGCATCCCAGCGTGCTGATTTCCCAGAAGAGGTAAGGGATAGGTGTTCCATAGTCATGCCTTGTAGGCACTTCCCCGCTTACATGCCATGCCTGAGGTGACCCCACTTCAGCCCTGCAATGTTGATTGTGGCTTCCCTTTTGTTTACATCACCCCAGACCCTTTGCTCATCAAACCTGTCTATCACTCCTCCCACCAGGGCTCCTGGTAACTCTCTACCTCTCCCAGAATTCCTAGCTTAAAGCCCTCCTCACCAGGTCAGTCATCCTGCTGGCAAAGAAAGCTCTGCCATGGTTAGTGAGGTGGATCCCATCTGTGGGGCCAGGGAAGGAGTTTAGCCAATCAAGCCATGCTGTGCCATGCCGCTCATTCTGATGTCAGCCTAGTGGGCCTTGGTCCATTCTCTTTTCTGCAATAAAATACATAGGAGACTGAGGAACTGGAAAGACAGAGGCCTCAGAGGAGAAAGTGTGTTTAGCATTATGAAAGTAGAGAGGAAGAAAATGCTAGTGTAAAATAAGGGGAACATTGGAAGAGATGGGAACAGAAATCATCCAGGGTTCATTTGATTTATAAGTCTTAATACAATGACAGAGAGAAAGAAGTTTTATATAAGCCACAAGGTGTTGGAATTGAATGGGTCATATACTGAAGGAATTTGAACAGAGGATGACTCTTTTTTAGTGGACTGGTTTTAAAAAATGAAAAACATTTTTCAAAGTAGAACAGAGCACAAAAAGGCAAACACGGTAGTATAAAGCAAAGGAAGAAAGGTGCAAAGAGATGTTGATAGAAATAAAGATAAAACTAAAGTGTGCACTCAATGTAGAAATGAGCTAAATAAGAGATTAAATTTGGATTTATGGAAACTAATAAAGATGGACATAAGCGCGTTAATAGAGGATTATTAAAGTCCATCTAGCTATCTGCATACTGATAAATGTGTGATACTATAAGCTTAACCAGAACTTTGCTTGAAGATAACAATAAAAAATATATTAATATCATGGGATATAAATTGTTTTTAGAATGGACAGCTAGTGTAATGATGCTCTGGCAATTAAGACAGAGTGGGAGCATTATAACTTTGATATATAGGTAGGTAGCTGATTTTGCTGATAAATCTCTTGCGTATTCTTCAGCTAAAAATTTTTAGAAGTGTTGCAGCTGAACAGATCATTATGCAGGCTGTATTCAGAGAGAACAAACATGGACTCCTTAGGCAATCACAGGCGCATGGGCCAGATTTTTTAATATCTTAAAATGGAGTGGGATTTACTAAAGTGTTTATCCCAGCTAGGGGACAACTTCTGCTATCTTCTTTTGTATTTGCTACTGTCTGTATAGGTGGTGGTGGGAATGTTATTCCAACTAAACACTTCCATAAATGCTTCCATAAAACCATATCCTCTGTGTCCAAAATCTCAGAGGCTGTGATTTAGTCCCTGTTTTCTTTTCTTTTTCTTTTTTTTCTATTCAGACCCATGCTCCAGTTTTCCTACTAATATTACTTTCCTTCAGTTCCCATTTCCTGTGGTGGCTATCTCTTCTGATACCAGTAGATATCAGTCAGGGCTGTATCAGTGCATTCAATTTGTTCTTCAAGCACCAAGAGATTGTGAAGATTTACAAAGAATTCAAAAGAAAACTGGGACATACACCTAACCCACTAGAATATCCCTCCCCTTGAAAAGAGGAAAACCTGGAATTTAAGAAAGCATTTGACATCAGCCGGTTAACACTTTAGCGCTAAAGATTTACGCAACCTCCTTTCCAATTAAGATATCATGAATGACATTCATGGTGATCTTTTCATACATGACCTAAGGACATGAATTTTATTCCTTTTTCCCTTCTATTTCAACTAAGTTTATATTCTCTTTTTCCATCTCTCTTCATTTGATGTGTTTCTTTCAGAGTTGGTGCATATGTCCTTGACACTAATAAAAAGAAATTAGATTCCTTCATTGGACTGTGATTCAAGACTTTGGGTCTTTGAACATATTCACTTTGCATGTCTTTTCAGAGGAATTTTAAACATCTGTTACACACAATACAGCACAATTTGTTCATAGCTCTCATGACACTGCTAGAAATAAAAAAGATGCAGATTCAAAACAGAAAAACATCCTTGCTGCAACCATTTCTTATTAGTATTGTAATTGTGCCAAGAGTTTGCAGGCATGAAGCAGGACTTCATTGAGCTATACATTGCTTAAATACTAAAATACAGATGGTTCTTTTAGGCTCTTTAAAGGATTCACACTTTAACACTTTTTAAGAACTTGCTGGTTTAATCCAGTAAATGAAGACTGGAATATGATTGTTGTCTCTGAATATGTTGGGGGAGACAGAAACAAAGAAGGCAAAACAAATCCTAACTTTAAAGCAAATTGGGAGGATATAACCATAAATGAATACACTGAAACTTGACAGATTTTTTAATCATTAAGTTTAAACTACAAGATTCTGGAACATCCTTCCTTTAGATATAGTAGAGCACGCAGCAGTTTTATAAT
The DNA here is from genome assembly GCA_017639485.1 of Pluvialis apricaria. Classification (NCBI taxonomy): domain Eukaryota; kingdom Metazoa; phylum Chordata; class Aves; order Charadriiformes; family Charadriidae; genus Pluvialis; species Pluvialis apricaria. The sequence continues at coordinate 106,360,948 of CM030009.1, forward strand.
GGAGTTGAGTAAGTTTGTAGAGTGCTTGGGCAGTTAAATGTTCTAGAGATCGTTTCCAGGAAACAGTCAGGAGTGAAATTGGTCTGGAAGAAAAGAGAGTTTGGGCATATGAATGAAAGCTGGGCCATATCACTTGGTCTCAGGACCAAAGGATGGTCTCTGACCTATTATATTAGTAGTATGGTTTGCAAATCCTCACTCCTTCTTTCTATTGCCTTTTTTGTCCCCAGACACTATCTTCCTCAGGACTTTTATATTTTCCTTTCTTTCATAAGTGCTGTTTCTCCCCACAAGCCTCCTTATACTGCCTTTGCTTTTCACCCACTCCCCACTCCTACCATTTCACTTTCCTGTGCTAGGGGCGCTCTCTGACCTGACTTGACCATGACAGGGGTTTTTGTATGCCCACTCTCCTTTCTTCCTTCAAAATTTGCTGTTTATGGGTGATCAGAGAACATCTTTGAATCAAAAAAAAAACTTTTAATGACACTTGTACAGAATGAGTAGAAACAAACTTTCATTATCTTCTGTTGCTCTAGGGAACAGGCCAAATGTCCATGCTTCTGAATCAGATCCTTTATTTGAGGAGCTATCTCATGGAAACCTGAGACACTATAAAACACAGGATGATAAGACTTAGAGAAAATCATATGTGTCTTTAGTTCCTAGACATTAATGTATTATTTTAAGTTAAGGCAAGGAAAGAGGATTAAACAGATATCAGTGCCCATGTGCATGAGTTACAAGAAAGCACAAAACGTAGGACAAAATCCATCATTTACAGATGAGAGTGCCAATATTTTAAGGAGATATTTTTGTCCTATTTGAGGAACAACAGGGAAAAAGGTATTACCCCGTGGAATGATTTTAAAGAAACAAATAAGGAAAATACATAACCTAACAAGAAATAGGGACAGATAAGAAACAAAATTATATTTTGGTTGCACTGCCATTTTTATGATGGAAAGTTATCTTCGCTGACTCAACTTTTTTGCCAAGAAAAAATATATATACTTCCTCCACAATATACTTCTAGTGGAAGACAGAAGTTTGATAGAAAGTTACAAAATATTTGACATCAACTTGATAAAATATTTTCAGCATACCATCTGATACTGAAGATTTATATCCTTCAGTAAAATTATGCTGTGTTTCTGTGTGTTCCAGTGGGAACTTGACTAACCCATTGGTTATTTTAATACATATCTCATAAATCAAAGGCTCAGGTTTAATCAAAAAGTGTAAAAAATCCCAAAGAGTAGAACAGAAAGCACTTTTTTTAAATCCCACATACTTACTTTTTAAATTATTGAAGTTATTTCTTAGCAGATTTATAATGAAAATTTAAACATGCTATCAAAGGCATAATTTGATTTTGGCATCAGTAAATTTACTCATATGGTAAACTGGTATCCAGAACTGATTCCTGCAGTACTTGAGGAATTTACACTTCCATGGAAGAAACTGAGATCTGAACCTGCCACAGAAGAAACCATTTTGCCAAAACCAATAAAGACATTCAAAAAGTGATACAGAAAGCTTTATGCATTGAAGGGAACCCCAGATAAATTAGAAATAGAAACTAAATACAAATAGAAATAGATATCATAGAAATAGAAATAGAAATATAGAAATATTGAAAAAAATCCCAGGTAAACCCGAAACATGGCTTATTTCCCAAGTGAATAACATATTCTTAAAAGAAATTGAAATGTTATGTACAGTTTAAAAAATCCAGAAAAGCTGTCTAAAATAAATGTTAAACAACCCTGTGTAAGTGGCTGAATTTATCCTACTTTCAAGGAGTTTGGTGCAAAAAGAAAACATTAAATCAAAATTTTTATCATAGACCTTTCATTGATTAAACTAGATTTAGTTTAATAATTCCAAGACAAAAATTTTCCATCCCTGGGAACTCATATGCAGCACAGTGAGATCAAACCACCTTGGTAGTATTTATGATATAGAAGAACTAATTTGGTGAGAAATAAACGAAAAAAAAGGAAGCTCTCCACAAACTTACATGCAGTTAACTTCTATCCTTAACTTGCTTCTCAGCCCCAGGTCCATTGACTGGTCAAGCTGTTAGAGCCAAGCAAGACCCGACAGCCCTGTGGTGAGGGGAAGCTCCATTTCCCTTAGGACCTTTGGCAACCACTGGACACAGTGCAGAAGGCAGATGGTCCAATCTGTGGCATTTTAGAGGGCACCAGCTGCCTGAAAGTTTGCAAAAAAATTCAAACCTGAAGATGAGAATGGGTATATTAGGGCAGAGCTAAAATTGTTTTATGTTGAGGTTAGTGTAGTGGTTCATATTCTCACCATGAAGGAAGGAACAAATAGAATGATTTGTATCTTAATAAACTCTGAAGACAAAAACAACTACCAGAGCTATCCAGCCTAACCCCCTGTATGTGCAATGACCACTGCTGATAAATAGGTTCAAGTATTAGTCCATCAGATGCAGAAGATGAAAATCAAACCTTTTTAAAGTTAAAGTTTCAGTTTTCATAATTCCCAATTATTTTGTCATGATACCTCACAGCAGTAAGAATACAGAACCAAGCAAGGAAAACAGCAGCTAGACTTTTGAGGTTTTTCCCATAGTGACATTTCATTTCTGTCATATTTTCAGTAAAAATGTAGCTAACAGGAAGAAATCTCAAAAACATTTTTCTAAAGAATGATTCTTCACATTCCAGTCAGCTTCATGTATAATAAAGACTAATCAAAAATAAAATTGAATGAGAGAAAGAAAGTCCTGTGTTCCATGGAAAACTCACCTCATCATATGTCCAAGGGAGTATCACCATTATAATAGTAATTGTCTATAAGATATAGTATATTTTTATCTAACAGACTGAACAGGCTTTCAAACCAAATTTCTCCATTTCCCCCACTTACTACACTTTGCTTCACGCTCTGAGAAGTCCTGGAGCATGCAAACTCAATTACTTTTGGATGAAACTAAACTTCACGAGCGCACATAACATTTTCCAGTTGCTAATGAGTTTGCAGTCCACAGGAGCACTCTCGAGCTGCTCCAGAAGAAAACCTCAAAGCATAGTGTGGATGTCAGGCCCTCAGCACCAGCCATTTGATTGTATCCGTCCTCTGATTGCACCACACAACATGCTTACATAGACACAGCTTTCCTCAAATCATTTCTGGGATCAAAGCCCAGGACTCTGAATGTATTCAAATACTTGTCTTCTAAATCCATAGGTGTTAGATGCCTGAGAACCCCTGAGTGTGCAGGAATAAACTGATGTAGAAGATTAAAAACCAGAGAAATATCAATATATACTGTCAGTGCAAAGTATTAAAAAAAACCCAGGTGTATTCCTCACAAACAGTACGCTGCTCTGTGTTATGTTTTTAACTTTGCTTTTCTTCAGTCTTAAATACTTTGGCTATCATTAGCTGGGGGGAAAAAAAAAAAAAGTAGATTTAATTCTTGTAAATAACAGCTTGGCCTATTAATTTCAGTTTAATGAGCCTATATTATTACTCAAAACTTGGGTATGCTATTTGATTTGGATCTATTTTTAATTTTAGTCGGATGGCTTTTAAATCAGGTCACTGACCTGTACATTTACTCATTTTCAGTTAAAGCAAATATATCCACATTATGCTTTGTGGAGCATTTCAGTGTAGCAGCAACATCTAAGATTGCATTATAAAATCTTGCAGATAACAGCATATAATTTTATCTGAAGAGCAAAACTAGTTAAACATAACATGTCAGTACAGTTTGCAGTCACTTCTCATTATAGTTCTTCACCTTTTGTATTTAACACCAAAAATTCCTGACTGGCAGTTAAAACAGTGTTAATATCAACTGAGATCTCAAGAGTTGTGTAGCTGAAGGATTGGGGCCAATTTTTTTTAAAAATTCTTGAAGAAAAACTGCAACATTGTGCTACTTTAGGGTTGGTTTTTTTCCTGTCTGCTATATCTGATTAGCTTTCAGTTCCTATCAATAGTAGTGACACAAGTTGCTATACATAATCTTAAATAAATTTCTTATTGAAAGTCTTTCGGGAGGAGGGGTTGAGCTATGCCACATGGCATTAGGGTGAATTCTACATTACTGGACTTTTTAAGATAGAGATTTTTTAATTTGTGGAAAATTTTTAAATTATTATTATTATTATTTGTTTATTCTACCTGTTATAAGGGCAGCCAGAAACTCTTATTTCTTCATAACCCGTGTAGTATCTCAAAGGAAAAAAACATTGAAAGGCACATTTTAATAACCTTTAAAATTATATGACATAAACATAAACTTCCTAAAAGTACTTCTGTGTATCAAAATATCCTAAAATGCTTGTCAAAAAACTTAGGGATTTTATGGTAATATGAAAGAAGTCCTTGATACCACAATATAAGCAAAGATATTCAAGTCACACAATGGTAAACAATTCCCTGTTACAACGATGAAAGTGGAACTGAAATTTAGGAGGAATAATCTTAATCAAAAATTGACTCAGATGAAAAAATATCCGATTTACAAAGAAAGCTCTCAACAACTATAAACTGATACTGTAATTCAAAAGTTACTCTAAACACGTAAATTCAGTCGAATAGCTAGAGCTGGGAAAAAAAAAATTCTAAGGGCTTAAATTTAAACATTGAAAGAGAATATAGTTTCTAGCATCTTAGGTATCAGCCCTTAAATAACAGAACACCAGTTATCTGCTGTAGAAAAATTTGTTGATAAATATGAGCTATAAAACACAAAATATTTTGCATCTCTTCCCATTTCACTTTGAATAAAATAAATATTGCTTGCATTTAGGCATTTTTAAAAAAAAAAAAATTCACTCTAGCTTCATTAGATTTCACATATGACCTTCTCTTTTAACATTAATCTAAGACATATGTTAGAAGTTTTGTCCAACATGGTCACCTTCCAACCCAAACTGTTCTCTGATTCAATGATCTGCAGACCTCTGCTTCTTGGTGATGGGAAGGATGTCTGCTGCATCTCCTCTGCCACCTTGTTAGACACCATCCCAATGGGTGTAGGTGGTTTACTGCTGGAACCGAGAACTCCATCCCCACACATGTAGGGATGTTGGTTTTGATGTTCTGGAGCAACATGCCTAATTAGTATGCCCAAACTAAAAGAGCACGTAATAAAATTATGTTTTTCTTTTGAGAGAAGTGAACTGTTACACACTTTTCTGATGTTCTGGGCCCAGCCAGGAGAATTTAATCTATGAGGGACCACAAGTACCACATGATGACGAAATGTTTTCAAGAATTCCTTTTTATCACTTCATGACACAGTAAAGGACTTTCTTGGTAAGAAAAAAAGAAAAGACAAGAGCTCTGGTCATAGATACAGTTGATATAAGCAAATTCAGCAACAGCAGCAGTAGTATGATCAACACGTACTGTTGCTCCAAAGTGTGCAATCTCTTCTGAAGCATCTTGTCTCATGACTGAATGAAAATACAGGAGAAGCGACAGTAAAATAGTACAGAAGAGCTACAGTACAAAAATATATTTTGGCCTTCTAAACTTCCTTGAGTTCTGGGAAAAGTACATGCTGTGCACATGTTACACAATAATCTGACTGTTAAAATAACTCATGATCGTTTTAATATGCGAAGTGTTTGCTACTTAAAAACAGTCTTCATAAGTTCCTAATAGAAACCTTTTAAGGGGAAAATGGATGGAATTATAAAAATAATATTATATTTTCTCATTTATATGTTAATCTATTTTCTTCTATCACATTGATAGAGATGGTCAAGGTATAAGGGAATCATCTGGTTACAAAAGAATATTAAAATTTGAAAATGGTCTTACAGTTCATTAAGGATTTTAAAAGACGTGTAACCTAATTAACATTCAAGTTTTATGTTCTAATTACGTGATAATCAGTAATCACCATTGTCTCGGATTATATGAATTAATAAAAATCTCTTCCAAGTGCCCAATAAAGTGCCACAACATTAACTGAATTACATAGCAAGCAATTTTTGGGTTTAACATTTTTAATAGACTCAGTTGTATTGTTCAGATATTGGGTTGGGTTTGTTTCTTTTTTTAATTATAGTGAGTAGGTGGAAATGAGAGATCCTTTCCAAAATTTAAAAAAAAAAAATCAAACTGATTCACAAATTTCATTTGATGAGCTTCAGTTAGTTTCTATACTACTGCAGTGTGTTTCAGAACAACCTCCAACAGAATCCTGCAGTGGGGCTGTGGGCTGTAGGCTGTACATTGGCTTGGAGGAAATTTCCACTTCTCTCTCAGATAGCTTTGATGTTGGGTTTAGAATTGAAATGCCACTGAATTAGTAACATTCCAATCTATCAAACCTGTGGATGATTCATTTCGTTCTCTTCTCTCCTTATTGAATAAATGATATAGAAATTATTGATGAAATGGTCATATGCTACTACATCATACTGAGCACACCAGCTCAGTCTATAATTTATGCTTTTTGCTCCAAAAAAAAAAAAATCCATTTTGAGAGAGTGACAAATGTCAACATTCAGCACCTTGTGATCAATTTTAATTTCTGTATGGTGTAAACACATATGTTAATTTCCTGTCATTACAGTAATCTTTCAGTAATTATAATTAAAATAAATATGTATCTGCAGTTACTTTACAGATGTACCTTGAGCTATTACTGCTATTTCTGATTCTAAATGGTTGTACCTAACTGTAAACTTCACACAGAAGTTGAAAAGCTAGTTTTTAGTGTAGCAAACACTGAAACAAATATTACTTGTTATTACAGTTCATGACTGGGACTGAGTACTCTCATGCGTACTGATGATGATGATGAACTGATGAAGTGAGGAGAGATATTTCAGAAACAAGATAGTCTCATACAGAAGCAGATTATTTACATTCTTGGTGTCTGCAGAGATTTGTATTATTTTGGCAGGTCTTTACTAAAGGTTAGAACAAAATTCAGAAATTGGTTGCTAACAATTATAAACATTAGGGAACAGAATTTTTAAAAAATACATAACATTCTGAGAAAAGCAAAAAATGAAACCTTTTATTTTGGTAAAAAGTACTTGCTTCCATTTTTTTTGTTTGAAAAAAAGACTTTAAGAATAAAATTCATCTACATTTAATTAATTTTTATAAGACCCTGAAAATAACATGGAACAGATCTTTCTTTCAGATCAGATTAAATTATTTGTTTTCCTTATAATCAGTTTTACATGCCTTTATTCATTATTTTGTTGGAGGAATGAAACCAGCAGGTTTAAAAAAAAACTACCCTGCATGCTTTATATTCCAGCATTTGCTCTTGGCTGAGGAGGGCTGTGAAGCAGTAAGAAGATGTAGATTCCTGCTGGCATATTCTGCAGCTTTGCAAAAGTGTTTATCAGTCTTGCAGGCTGCAGCTGGACTCAGTCGTAAGGACAGTCTCAGCTGTGCTCCAGGACTTTAATTCCCTGACTGCTGTGGTACTTTCCTACTCTCAAGATCAGCCCAACAGTGTTTATGCTGCAGAAGAGTCAAACTCAGCAATGCCCAACCTTAAATTGGCCTCCCAGCACCTTCTCAAGAAGGAACAGGCCCATACTCATTAGGCACCAGAGGAAAAAAACACGTATTTTGTCTGTAGATCACACACCAGTGTTTGCTTGCCTTCATATATAGGATGCCTAGTTCTCTCATTTACCTGGAGCATCAGGCCACAACAAAAAGCACCTGAGGTCTTGCAGGAAAGAAAGGTATACAGCTGAGAAAAATTTAAAAATCTCATTAAGCTTCACAGGACTCCCAATAATTTATTTTCACTGAAGGAAGTCTCCCCTTTTGCTACTCACCTCACCTTCATAGTTAGGAGTGGGAAGGGCTCCAGGCAGACTGACACCCCAGGCTAACATCCAGAGTGCCTGCTTTTAGTTTGCTGGTCAAAATTAATCTTTCTAGTAATGAAACTCTCTGATATCATAGGTGGAAAAAAAAAATGTGCTGTTAGCCAGTACCATAGGTATCCGAGAGTCCATTTTGAGTTACAACATCTACCACAGATGACAACATCTGATGCCTCCTAGACACATTTCTTTTCCCTCCACGCAACCGAGGAGTTGCTGGGTGCTCTGCCTTTTTCTGTCATCGGCACTGTGTATTCAGAGTCCACAAGTCCAAATCAGACTCCTTTTTTCAGACCTTCCGCTGCTGGTGCTATGGAGAGAGGAAAGACTGCACGCAAATGCTAGCAACCCAAAAGATGGAGTGTCGCTTGTCTCCCAGGGCTGCATTTCACCTTGTCTTGAGATAGGACGATCGCAGCTTTGGGGAAGAGAGCAGGGCTCTTTCTCAACCATCTCCCAGCTATGTCCAAGTCACTACCTGGCCCTTCAGCAAAGGGGAGTGGAAGTCAGCTAGCTGATCACTCTATTCCCAAACACCACACACGGAGGCCATTTGGAGCCAGCTGGAGTACATGCAGGTAGAAAAACAGCATGGGTTCAGCGCTGGCTTTGTGCTGTGCCTGTCTCTGTCTCTTCCACAATGAGCAGCATGCAACAGGCACCAGGCCAGCGAGGATGCCAGGGACTGCCCAAAATCCTGGCATTCCTGAAACATCCTGAGCATGCTTTTTTGTCTTTTCTGTGCAGGGACACACCAGCTATTCTCACGGTAATCTCACCAGCCTAGCCAGGACCTCTGGGACTGTGCTTGTACAGTAAATGTTGACAGGGCCACACAGTCAGGCAACTTCTTTACTATTAAATCATAGAATCATAGAACAGTTGGAAGGGACCTTGAAAGTTCAGCTGGTTCAACCTTTTGTGGGAAAGGGAGCCTGCTTATCTAGTAGCCTGTCCAATCGCATCTTGAAAACCTCCAGTGATGGGGACTCTACCACACCCCTGGGGAGGTTGTTCCAGTGATCAATTGTTCTCATTGTAAAAAAATTCTTTCTTATATTGGAATGAAACCTCTCCAGGTGCAACTTGTACCCATTGCCCCTTTGTCTTCTCCATGTGTCTCCCTATGAACAGAGAGGCTCTGTCCTCTTTGTAAGCACTCTTTAAGTACTGGAATACTGTGACAAGTTCCCCGCCTGACTTTTGTCTTCTCAAGCGAGAAGACACCGGACTCCTTCAGTCTTCCCTCATAGGGAGTTTCTCCAGCCCTTTGATCATCTTCATGGCACTCCTTTGGACCCTCTCCAGTCTGTCCTCATCTTTCTTGAATTGTGGGGGCCAGAACTGGACATAGTACACCAGGTGAAACCTGACAAGCACTGAGTAGAGTGCGGTGATCCCTTAGCCTTAAAACAAAATGGTCACAAGCAGGTTACCTATTGAGGGTAGTCTCTGGCCTGTGCTAACTCTATGGCATGCCCAATTGACCAGGAAAGTACTAGCTGGGCCAGGCCAAAAACTGCACCAGGGAGCACTGCAACAATTTAGCAGTAAAAGCAATTCAGTTCAACTGACTACTTGAACACTAACTATTTAGTTTACTAGCATAGACACAGTCTAGTATTCTAAGTGATGGGATTATACTGTAGGTTCTAAGGGAAGTGTTCCTGGTTTACCAGCATTTAGGAGAGCTGGGTAGGATCTCTCACTGTGAAGGCACCTAACATCCCCATGAGTCATGCTGCAAAACAGGTTCTTCTTCAGAGCTCACAATTAACACACCAGGTGATGCACCTGGAGGTTGCAGGAACTGGAGGCAGCAAGCCTTAAAAATTCTTAGGCTGCTGATTATCCTTGCCCTTTTTGCAACTTCCTTTTTTCTCAACACTTCCATATCCATTCCCATTACCCTCTGTCACACAATTTCTTAGCCTTCTCCTTGGAAAGATCAAACCGCTCACTCACATTCCTCTGAGTGTACACTTAGGGGAAAGGAAAAAATTACTGAGGACATGCCTCAGTTCTGTATATCTGTAATTTCCCAGTTCCCTGTAGCTATCCATTTCTTTTAAATATATATATATGTACACACTGTTTATGACTTGTGATTTCTATTTTAGCATTCACTGCAATTCCGGTAGCCTTTCTCAAGTTACAAAGTCTGTACTTAATAAGCAGTGCATGTGGAAGAGTTTCTTGGGAAGTTTCTGCTCCTCATGAGTCTTTTCATCCTTCTTCACAGATGATGAACCCTAATGATACTAACAGCTAGATCACTGCAGCCTCTGAGGGCTGAACGGAAAAAAACAAGATGTTTAACAACACTTTCAAGCAATTGATACTTGTGCTATTGCATTCAGAAGTCAACATGTCAGCTGTGATGAAAGAGATTCCTTCAAGAAAATACATGAAGGAAACAAGAGAAATCTCTTGCTACAGATTGGCTTGGTTTCATAGCTTGTACATACTGAGAGTCTGCAAGGAATATTTCCCCTGAACACTGAAGTTGCACCAGCGTAAAGCTGTATAGGACAGGAAGAGATCTCCTGGATCAAATCTGTTCTCCCATTACCACAGATAATGGTAACTGTGATAAACTGACCACCATTCGACTAACTCAGATTCCTCTCACTATTCATAACAGAGCTTCCCAGAACCTCAGTCCTATGGTGACAAGACTTCTAATTCCCAACCTAAGCATATTTATAGCTCCTTTACACCTATTTGTTCTTCTATCAATTTTGTCTAAACACGAGCACTTTTGCCCTTTTATCTTTCTCTCATAAAATACTTTTTCCTCCCTTTTACCAGAATCCTTGAATGATCTTTATTGAACACATTTTACCAGTGTCTTAAACTAATAATACTTCTCTATCTTTCCTAGAAAAAAATATCACCCAATAACGCTCATGATCACTTTTATTTTTTTCACAGCTACAACTCAGTGATTTCTTCTAGTCATCCCGCTATTAATGAATGCACCTTCTTCTTATTCTGTTTTCAGTGGCATGAAACAGATATGAGCCCCTATTGTTTAGGACTCATCTGGGTTAAAATTAGGTAGCAAAACAAAAGGTAGCAAAAGAAAAGCTCTTTAATAAGTTCACCTATTACTGAAACAGCATTATATAGCAACCTCAGTAGATAAGGCTGCATGATTTTATATTTGAAAATTATTTGTTCATAGTTGCGCTCAAATTTACCAAGTTTCAAACTTTCATAATGACATTTTCTGCCTCTGCTTTCTGCCTGAGGCATTTTTATGTGACATGAGTGAAAACAGTTCAGCAATTTTTAAGTACAGTGAGCAAAATAAATACTCTGTTGCTTTTATTTAAACTTTTTTGAATAAATTTAATACTTGTGGTTTGCAATAAACCCTTGATATTTGACAAGAAAAGTCTTGGAACAATAAAGGATCAACAGCTCCCTGCAGAAAGCCCACATCTATGTGTAAACTAAGCAGAATGATTTTTAAGTCCAGATATTCCCAAGTTTTCTGGATACCAGATGTGTGTCTATAACAAAGGAACTGAAATACGGAGGAATCCATTAAAAAATTCTCTGTGATTATATTTAGAGGATAAACCAGGAACTTTGTTTCATTCAGCCAAATTAAGCAACCAAAAGACCAACAGACAGGCAGTGTAGTGCTTTGAGTCTATTCTAGAGGAAGGCGATATAAAGACCAGCAGCTAGATTTACCTTGCTTAAGGGACTCCACTGTTGTGTTCTGCAGTATTTGGATCTTCTAAATAGCTGGTAATTGTCTATTTGTATTCTCTTTCGCTGAATCAGAATTACTCTTAGAAGAGGAATGCTAGAGCCCAGAAGCTTTCCTGGCTATGAGTGGTCTTTGTAGACAATAGGGCTTGACCCACAGAGAACACTTAAGACCAGGACTTTACTAGTATACAAGTTGTGCCAAGCAACAACTTTTAAAAGAGACCTGCCTAGGCAAGACAGCTTTCATCCATTCTACTAAATCATCCTCCAATATAAGACAGCTGGCTGCAAGTTGTCTAGTGGGAGTGGTCCATGGTCCATGTTAACCCTGAATCATGCCAAGGAATCACTTGAGAAAGTGTTAGCTCAAAAACATGCCAGGAACTGCTCTGGCAACTCACATAATGTTGTTTCAGCATGCAGAAATTTTCCTTGGGATTATCGTGTTTACTCGCCAAAGTAGCAAAAAGATGTAGTCACAGTGTACAACTTTTATGCCCTTCGGCAGGATTCAGCTTTGGTTAGATGGCTATTATTTTCTACATGGTCTAAGAGAAGGATTAAGCATCTCAGAAAGTATTTGACTGTAAGGACCCATGGTCAATAGCCAATGAGATATATGGCAGAGAAAAGTGAGCCTAAGTGTGTCTCCAGAAATAGCTAAGTTCAACTACAAGGTCAGTAATGTGGGCCTGAATCTCAGATAGGTACAAGTTCCTTGCTCCATCCCTCATTTCTGAAGCAGTGTTTGATATTACCTCATCTTCCAATAAAGTCCAGGAATAATCCTGTGAGCAGAGAAAAGAAGCCATGTCATCCATCTTACAGAAATTTCCTGCCTTACAAAGTCATACTTGTCCTTGGATGTTCTTAGTATCCCACAAATCTTGTCACCACCTTTGCACAGCAGTGCAGAAAGTGCAATTCCATGGAAAGGCTGCAATGTAGTTCTACTCAGAAACGGTCATTTCCTCATAGTTCAAACAGTCACGGGGAACGGGGGCAGGAACACGCAAGCTGAGCGGGGAATTAAATTCAAAAGAAAGTGATAACTGCAGATGTGTTTTGTAAGGTACCAGATACGATTGGTGTGAGTTGGGACACACTCTGAAAATTCAGCCTGAACCATGTTTCTGTAGACTCATTTGGAAAAAATCACTTATTTCTACATCTTCATTGGGTTTACAGATGGGATACGCTGCTCAGTCAACCTGGATCTCTTTGGGATATCACGTAGCATCAAATTCCATTGCTTTTATACTTTCTTTTATACATTCTTTCATCACAGTTTGATACCATAACCTTTGGCTGGAGAAAGAAAGGCAACAAAAGAAAAGAAGTGATTCTTTTTTCTTAAGTCCAATTACCAGCCTTACAGTTAAATTCACATGCTTTAAAATCCCTCTCCCAAAACAGGTCATCTATAAGCACAGTGAAGGATAGGAAACAAAATCATTTCCTCCACTTACATATTCTATTTTCTGTGTAGCTTTTGTAATGTGCAAACCATCCAAGTGAAATAGTTTCTTGGATCAAACTGAGCTGAAAAAGCATTAGTGACTGCCTAAAGCAACATAAATAAAAGAACAAAGTGATGGGGTTTTATTCAGTGTTTGACTTTTGTTCTTGTTGTCTTTTCCATTGCTGAACCACACTTCTAAACAAAAAAAGACACTGAATGTTTGCAGGTCATTTACATAATTTCACCTGGGGACTGTAAGCTTTAGTTCTCCAAAATCTACTCCAAACACAGTTGAAAACACAAAAAAAAAAGATCAACCACTTAGCACTAGGAAGCTTCCAATTTTGAATTCTGCTGTAAAGGAAATACAAATTTCAGCATATAGACATAAAGTCAGCACCCTTGTAAATAAGTCTTCAAGACACCCACATCCTCAAATAATCACACAAGACTGCAATCAGAAGGGAGAAGTAATGTGAGGAGATTCAGATGCGAGGGTAGTACTAGTGAAGAGGTAGCAGGCTTTTAAGAGGAGGGACTTTTCAGCTAAGTTCATTACATTGCCTATACACATACATCACCTGTAGTGCTCATGAAACAGAGGGATTTACAGAGAATTTACAGGTCGCTCTTCTGAAAATATGGTAGTGATTATCTGTCACCACTTGCCAAGCAACAAGCAGACCACATTATCAAGTTTGATTTTCATTTTCATCAGTGTAACCTCAAGCATGCCCTAGACCTGTGTAAACAGACATTCTGTTAAGTATTATAATTCTTATTTAAATGAAGTGAAAAAGTAATAATTCCACATATTGCAAAGCAAAGTTAGTGATCTCATTGTCCCGTTGTGCTGCGTGCATATTTGTTTATCGGCATGAAGCAGCTTCTTATCTCTTTTCCAAGCCCAAGGCAAACAAAGTTAACATTTAATTAGAAACCTCAGTTTCTAAACTTATCGACGTTGTTGCCTTACAGTGATCTCCCTGCTCACTGACAAACACCCAAACAGCACGACTTTCTAAACACTTGTATCTACGGATGTGGGAGAAGTTGGTATTAATATCACTGATTGCCTGTTCCTATGCAAACTCCTTTATTTCAATGTCATTTGAAGAACCACTGAGCAGACAAGTGTTGATGGTTTAACCTGATAAAATAGCCACTAATGTTTTAGTCCTGTGAATACATACGCAAATGGATGATGATGACTTTAATGGAAATTTTGCCTACATAAACATTGCCCTCTAATGAGGGAGGGGGAACAAGAGCAACTCAGAATTTATATTTGGATCCTGTGGTTCATAACCCCTTTAAAGGAATGGGCCTTATTGTGCTTTTATGTACTACTTTCATTAACCTTCCATTGCCTCATAGAAATTGAGGCTTCAGGGATCTTCAGATCGTCTAGGCTGGTTTCCTGGATATCACAGACCATTTATTTTCACCCAGCAACCTTTTTATTAGCACAAACAAAAAAACCCAACTGTCTTATGTTAAAGCATTTTGCTCCACATAAGCTGGGACTTGTGCACAAGCAGAGAAGCAGAGAAGCTCAGGGTACAGTAGCACTTCAGGGCCCCAGAATAGCAGAGAACTAAACAGAGGATATATGCCTCAATAATCCTGCAGGTGTTCTCCGCTTCAGGTTGCCAAGGAGAAAAAAAAGGAGGAACTCTGCAGCCCTGTGAATCTGAATGGCAAGAATATTTCTTTCTCACTCCAGCGCTGACAGTTGCTCAGGTTATATTTTTCTGAACACAAATGGTTGTTTTACTCCCCAGACAGGTGACACGGTCCACCTCAGGGCACTGCCTTACACAGTCTTGGTCACCTCTGAGGTGAGAGAGCTGAAAGCAAAAAAATGTGTATATATATATATATAAACAAAATACCTACTTGATTGTGCATAGAGGAAAACTTTCCTTCAAACCCTGGAGAAAATATTAGAAATGGTATTTTCTAATCTAGTTTGTCCAAATGCTGAGCTGCACTTCTCTGGGCAATATGAAGGCTCTCAGAAGGTGAATTAAAGCTGTTTGCTTTTTTTTTTACTATTCAAACTTGTTTATATTTCTCTGAACTATGGTGAGTCCATCACCTCCCCAGTGTTTAATTACCTGCACTGCAGGTCAGACTCATCTTACCTTAAGGCTGATTTTGTCTAACATTGACTTCCAGTCACTGTTTTGACTTTTTCTAGGAGTGTTAGAAAGTTTCCACCCATCAGATTCACTTATACATGAAATAATTTTTGAGCCTGTTTTTCAGTAAGCTCAATAGGTTGAGAACCTTAAGTCTTGCATTGTTTTGCAATTCATAGATCATTTTGAGCATCTTCCTTCAAGCTGTCTCTGTATAACCCCCTTAAATTACAGAAGCAGATGCAGTGGATTATCATTTCAGCCTTGACAGTAGTGCGGCCAGAGGCAAACTCATGACCCTATTTCTACTCTTTACCTGTACAACATTAGCTCTTTTTGCCTCCAGCATTACACTGTGGAGGACATGGGGAGCTGGCTACTCCTGGTATCTTGAAAACCTATTTTCCAGGATTTACATTCTCGTCCTGTAGACTGTCTATTTCTTACATAACTAACTTATTTTTCAGCATTAAAGTGCATTTTGTTGGCATCTGACCACTTACCTTGGCGATTTATATCCCTATATAAGAATACGCAGTCCTCATTGATTAGTCTTCCATCAATAGTCATGTCATGGCTGGATTTGCCTGGTAAGTTGCTTCACCATCATAAAGAAAATTGCTATATAAATAAATACTAAAATGTTAGTCCAAGGAAAGACTTCTGTTATTTGCAACAAATGAACAGTAAATTTAGAGATTTGCAGTAGACAAGCCTTGAATTCATCTGATTGAGTGTCTGTAATTTCTATAGGTCAAACTTTTTGATTACTATGACATTGGATGGACTCATAGAAAAGAGTCATAGAATGGTTTGAGTTGGAAGGGACCTTGAAGATCATCTAGTTCCAACCCCTTTCACTAGATAGGTTGCTCAAAGCCCCATCCAGCCTGGCCTTGAACACTTCCAGGGATGGGGCATCCACAACTTCTCTGGACAACCCATGCCAGTGCCTCACCACCCTCAAAGTGAAAAATTTCTTCCTAATATTTAATCTAAATCTACTCTCTTCCAGTTTGAAGCCATTACCCCTTGTCCTATCACTACATGCCCTTGTAAAAAGTCCCTCCCCATGGTACCATAGTATACCACACAATCATCAATACAGATATACATAGTCCATCCAAAAGCAGTTCTTACTATGTGGTTATAATTATATTTTTAGAAACTAAAATTCTTCACTATATTCTAAACCCCAACCATTTTTTTCTGATGATCAATATCCAGAAACTGTTCCACTTTAATTTCTTTAACTCTAAAAATCAGTCACAACCATCCATTTCTTTCAAAGTTCCAATATTAATTGAAGTAATATTTTAATTTGCTAAAGAAACCTCCTTAAATAGTTCCTTTAATATTCTCACATACAATATCTATCCCCATTGCTGTTGTTACGAACTTCTAGTATCTATTCTACTGATTACAAGGTGCTTCTTTTTAACGCATTTTAATACAAAACATTCCAAATTTATTAAACTTCCCTTTTTTATATCACTACTCATGGTTTTATTATCTGCCACCAAATGAAGATATGGTTTTAAAAAAGTTTATTCCGAAGATGTATCTAAATCCAAATAGTTGATATTCAAGGATCACCTCCTCCAGTCTCAAGAACAGTTCATCCCAACCAAGCAAAGGCAGCAGGAGGTCCACATGGAATAAAGAGATGCTGCCTGATTGTGCAGGAGTGGGGTTAAGAAAGCCAACATCCACCTCGACAAACAAACTGGGGGAACATAAGTCCGTGAGGCTGGACAGGTTGCACCCACAAGGTGACTGGGAGTAGTTGACAAGGATCCAAGGATCAACTTATCCCCAAGTTGACAAAGGAGAAATCACGTTTACCCAACCTTCTAAAAGGAGGTGGTTAGCTTGGGGGAGGAGGGGAAAGCAGTGGATGTTGTCTAACTTGACTTTAGCAAGGCTTTTGACACTGTCTCCCACAATATCATCATAGAAAAGCTGACAAAGTATGGGTTAGATAAGTGGACAGTGAGATCTATTGAAAACTGGCTGAACAGCTAGGCCCAGCGTTGTAATCAGTGGCACAAATTCCTGCTGGAGGCCAATAACTAGTGGTGTACCCCAGGGATCGGAACTGGAGCCAATACTGCTTCGCATCTACCCTGAATTCTGGGACAGGGTGCACCTTCAGTAGCTTTGCAGATGATACAAAACTGGAAGGAGTTGCTGGTACGCCATATGGTTGTGCTACCATTCAGAGGGACCTGGACAGCTTGAAGAATTGGGCAGCAAGGAATCTCATTAAGTTCAACAAGGGGAAGTAAAAAGTCATGCACCTGAGGAGGAACAACCCCATGCACCAATACATATCAGGGGCCAACTGGCTGGAAAGCAGCTCTACAGAGATGGACTTTGGGGCCCTGGGCAGCTAGTTGACTATAAGCCATCAGTGTACCCTTGCAGCAGAGAAGGCCAAGAGCATCCTAGGCTGCGTTAGAAAGAATGCTGCTAGCACACAATTGAGGTGATCCTCTCTGCTCATCACTGGTGAAGCCACATCTGGATTGGCCAGTGTTGGACTCCCCAGTACAAGAAAGATATGGACATGCTGGACCAAGTCCAGCACAGAGTCATGAAGATGATTAAGTGTTTGGAGCATCTGACTTACAAGGAACATTTGACCTATAAGGAGAGGCTGAGAGAGCTGGGACTGTTGAGAGAAGGTTCAGGGGGAGTCTTATCATTGTGTTTAAATACATGATGGGAGGGAACGAAGAATCTTCTCAATAGTGTCCACTGGCAGAAGGAGAGGCAACAGACACAAACTGAAACACCCGAGACTACATCTGAGCACAGCAAAACATGTTTTTACTGTGAGGGTTGTCAAACACCAGAACAGGTTGCTGGGGGGGGGGTCGTAGAGTCTCAATTCTTGGTTGTGTTCAAAACCGAACTGGTCATGGTGCTGAATAACCTGGTCTGGCCCTGCTTGAGCAGAAGGCTTGGAGTAGATGGTCTCCAGAGGTCCCTTCCAACCTCAACTGTTTTGTGCTTCTGTGATTCCATAAACATGTCATACTGCTTTAGTAGTCTTCAGTCTATCAAACTCCAACATTTCATTGAGTCTTTCAGTTTCTCTTTTTAGCAAATGAGAATAATAATAACTTACCCAAATTACTATATCTGCTCTATTTTTTTGCAGAAGCTGATGTGTTTGTGCAGACTGACTGAACACTGACAGGAGCAGGGGCCTGCCAGCAGCAAGGTGAAACATTCAAGACTCTGAGGCAATGGAAAGAATATTTTCTCAAAAATGCATAGAATACTGTTTGGGATTTTTTCAAGAAAGCCACTGATAAAAACTAGACTGGAAAGAAGACTAGGGGAAGGGATCTGACAAGAAATGACACAATGAGTAGGAGACAAGTTTTCAAGATTTCTATTTAATCACAGTAGCCTATCATGTCTGATTTTACCCATGTTTAAAATTTACCTTGTTCCGGTTTAGTACGGTCTTAAAGCACTGATTTCAAGCTTGGAATATACTGATGTCTTTCGGTGCATTCACTCTGCAGTTCGGCTCTGATCTCAGTGCATCCCAACATACTTTCGCCTGCAGTTGTATTACAGTGATTTCAAGATGACTGACAAACACTGAAGTATTCAGCTCTTACGCTGTTCAGTTTTTAAAACTGGAGCAGAAGTTCATTCATACTGTACCCATCATCTTAATGTCCTCAATGGAAATGCAAACAGGGTACTCTCAGACTAAGTTTTAAGATAACTATGTACTGGGTTGCCGGCGGCCTCTCCCCTTGCAGGGCACAGCTGAGCCCGGCAGCCATGGTTGTGCTGCCTCAGGAAAGCTTATTTAAGAAAGGGCAAAAACCTCTGCACAGGTAGCAAGGGGTGAGGAAAAAAGTGAGGAAAAAACAATCCTGCAAGCTAGGCACAAGAGGAGAAAGAGGGGAGGAGGAGCTCCAGGCACCAGAGCAGATATTCCCAAAGGGACTGCAGCCATGGAGGACCTGCACAGGAGCAGAGGAAAAGTGTGAGAAGGATGGAGTGGCAGAAAAGAATCCAAAATGCACAGACCACAACCCCCACCCTGTACCACCCTGCTCCGTCATGGAGGGGACAGAGTGTACCTGCTGTGGTAACAAGGGGGAGGAGACGTGTCTGTTCAAGCCAGGGAAAGGCAGAGGGGAGTGTTTTCTCTACTGTTCTAATGTTCTTTTCTTGGTTTTGTGGTTATTTCCCAATATCCAAATTAGTAATTAACTATTTATCTTAATTGGCAATAAATTAAGTTAATTTCCCCAAACTGAGTCCGGTTTTCCCACAACGGTAATTGGCAAATGATCTCCCTGTTGTTATCTCAACCCATGAGTTTTCTCACTCTTGTTTTTTCCATTTCTCCCCCTGTCCCATTGAGGGGAGGGAGGGAGGGAGTGGCTGCATGGGGCCTTGGCTGTCAGCCGAGGCCAACCCACCACAGACCAGAGGCTTCTGACACCAAACTAGATTCTTGAAACCTCACATCTCTGAGAGCTGCAGTAAGGGTACCCCTAATTTGTATATTCACTGGAAACAGAGTTTGTTGAGGATAGTATCAATAATGCTGTTAGGAGACAGTCACATTTCAGGTTGAGTTGTTTTTTGCTTGTTTCTCAATATAGAAAATTGGTTCTCAAAAGTGTAACAAAATTCCAGCTGATGTTGCCTTTTGAGAACGGAGTGCATGGGAATGGTCATTTCCCATAAATAACCCATGGGAAAGATCTTGGATGGTAGGTGTCTAGCTTCTCCTGAAAAGTAGACACAGTGAGGGAGGGTTCAACCAGTCTCCCCAAGTTACACCTTAATTTATGTATATATTTTATCTATAAGCATTGTCTCCTTTTCTTCTCACAATACCATTCTAAGGATCGGTCTTCTACTTTCAGCTAAGCAGATAATCATGGGCTATAAACGGCAGGAAATCAGGAACAAGAAATATGCTGCTTGTCACTTAGCGCTGTAGTGCTTAATGTTTAAGGAGTGGGGCTGGATGACTCGGAGGCAAAGCTTTGCCTTCGACCACGATCTTCCCATCATCTCCTTGAACTGCAGGCATGGGTTAAGATCAGAGGTTCTTGCTGTAGATTGCCTGTGGGTCTGGGCTTAAAGCTGACCTTTAGTTTGAGTGCAAAAATTAGTGCGCATTGAAGCGTCAGTAATGCTAAAGAACTGTTCTAAAAGATTATTTATTGAAGTATTGTCTGGGTGAATGGAAAATTTAGCCTTTTTTGTTTTCCAGTGCACTTACAGAGAAATCGCTGCTGTTATTGTTCTTTGTTTGTGTTTCATTGGCTTCCAGAAGGAGTATAATAATCTAGTCCTCAATTTTACACAGTGTTCCTACGGGACAGAAATATTACTGCGAAACCAGAGAGGTCTCAAAGGTCACAAGACTTACTGTCTTCAAAAATGTTAAGACTCCTTGCACATAAACACCTCTTTCAATGCTTATTGACAGCTGCTGATTCAGAAACACATTCAATAAAACAGCTAGTCAACTCAAGAAAGTGACAATAACAAAAAATGAACACTCCATTAGGAATGAGAACATCTGGTCATCTTAAGATGTGGAGTAAAAACTACAGTGCTTCAGGCCAAGTTCCCATTGTCTTCTGAATATTTTATCATAAACATCCAAACTTACTCAGGTCTTTCTGTAATTAATGTCAAAGAAAGGATTTCACAGGGCTTTGTCACAAGGCAAAATCACAAAAGCAGGAAAGTGCATTAAGAGTGTAATATATAACTGAAATAATGACTATAAACTAAAAGTGGTACAAGGTCAAGTGAGAATAAATATCTGATAATCAGACCTATCCAACATTCTTAGGAAACCTAAGACAGACGTATGTTCTTTATCCAAAAGGTTCCTATAAAAACACTACATTCTACAACAAAAATAACACTGTATCTATGATGTTGCTAAGAGCAGAAAAAATGAACCGTGAAATATTGTCATATATTTAAAAGCATTGTGAAAATACTATGTAGTTCTTTATTACTTCTATGAGGTATAGTGACTTAGTTTACCTGTTTAATTTGATGCAGAGGGCAGGGAGGATAACATAAGGAAATAATTCAATTCAACAGACAATCCCTGCAAGTGGCAAATAGCATACACATGTTCTGTGCATTGAATCATCATATCTGTTTAGGCTGAGCAGGTTGTGAGGACTTGTACATTTTTGAATATGCCTACTGTGTAAATAAGCATATACAAGACAAGTAAAGCAAATTCTTCTGTTCTTGTCTAAACTTGATCAAAAGATTAAAAGCAGATGAGCTGTGGTAAAATTAAGCTCAGATATCATCCAGCACACATATTGCATCTGTGTACTAACACACTCTATTTTTCATTTGAGTAAATTAGCCTTCATTTAGCTCTGTGTTATGCTGCCAAACTGCTGCCAAGCAGTTTTGTTTTATCTCATCTTAATCCCTCAATTTAGACATCCCATAGAAACCAAATATGAGTGCAGACTTTAAAACCACAGAATTGGGAAAGGAACTATAAGGCCATGCTCTTGTGGCAGAGAGAATTTGATTCTACTATTCAATCAGCTATGAATGAACAAACACAAGTGGACAAATAGAAAAAAAGAGGAGGAGTGGCACTCTCTGAGTTTATGACTGAAAGAGAAGGCACATGTAGGAAAAGACGCTCTGGAAGGCTCAGACCGTATGCTGGAGATTATTTCTACAAGTTGGGTATAATAAGCAACATGTATAGGTGGTTTACTTCTTGTGTCTGGACCTACACATCATTTGTGCCATCAAAATTAAAGAGTAGTTTTCCTATAAACCTTTTGGCAGTCCTTCTGTTTTGCGGTTGTACTACAGATTGACTGTAAAAAGATTTGCTTTACGACAGATACCCAGGCAGCAGCCAAGGCGAGCATTGTCACCAGGCAGTAGGGTAGCTGGATCACAAAACTGAAGTGCCATGAAATCAGAGCCTACAGAGCATGACAATGAGACCAAAGAAAGGGAAAGTTATGGAATGCACTTCAACCACAGGAACCACAACAGTCCTCCATAGAGAGACTCAATTACAGCAGATTTGTACACATCAGAAATTTTGGGGTTGAGACTTTTAAACAAATCTGTCCGATTCTGTGAAGGTTAAGCTGCAGGGACAAGAATGTGCAGTATACATTACTGTATACAGATACACAGATACATAGGAAAAAAATATTTCTGAAATTAAAACCCCAGGAAAACCAGTGCTCTGTGGATATGCCTGGCAATCACAACATTTTAGTACAATGGCATTAAATACTGAGGAAAACAGACAGCATTTAGCTATGATGAGAATCCACAGCCCTAGCAGAGAGGAAAGCGCAGGACTGAGTTTAGCTTGCCGTGACTGATTAGAATCAGTATATAAAATTATGCAGAAGTCATCCTCATTACTATATTATTTTTCTTCAAATACTCTTTAAAGCTTTCTTTTCCCACAATGGCTACAAGAACCTAAACCCCACGGGACCTATTTGTGTGCAGGGCTAACCAGGATTCTCTCATTGTCTTCTACACACCCATCTTTTCATGTCTCTCTGCTGACTCCGAATTGTCGATTCTGTGGGGTAAGGTCAAATATTCTGTGCCTTGTTTGCATGTAACATCTGTTTCATGCATTTGATTCCTCTATATTATAATATAAATGTATTACAGTACAAAACTATTCTTGCTTTTTATAGTATGGCACATTGCAAAGATTTCCGTCTGTAAAGAGATTCACAGAAGGTAGGCAGGGATATGTGTTATTGTCAACTTATGACTATATTTCCTATACCTCTACAAATCTAAAACTTTACATTTGATATTGTTATAATTAAAATCTGCTTTGCCAACACCTTTTTTTACTGTGGTAGATTTTTCAGGCTTTGTACCAGAATCCAACCCCTATGAAAACAATTGAGATGGAACCAGGCAGCTTCTAGGTTTATTTTACCTCTTCTAATTAGCTCCAGGGTGTATTCTTTTCTGAGCAATTGACAAAGATGCAGAATACCCACCAAATCAGTTTAAAAAATTAACTCCAGCAATTATTCCCCTTACCATATCAATACAGCCAACAAAAATGCATAATCCAGTAAAGAACAGAGGAACTGGCTTTTTTTTAAAAGCAAGTATTATGTTTCACTAAACAAATTTTACCACGGCAGCAATGTTGTATTAATATCTGAATTGAGCCTTGGAAGAATGATCACATGCTTTCTTTAACTTCATTTTAGACATCTTTAACGAAGAGAAGAATTCAAATAATTATAATTATCCTTTAGGAATAAAAAAGTCTGCATGTAAGCTATAGTAAATTCCATTAAACTTTTAATACTTTTTGAATGTGCTATTAGCTACATCATTCAAAGACTGCAAAGAAAAAAGAAGTGAAAAAGCCAGTTTTATTTTTACCACATTTATGTAAAGTCACTATCTGTAAACCAAGGCTTTGTTATAATATAGGATATTCCTTTAATTTGTCCTTCAGCCAGGAAAATGTAATTGATTGTATATACTTATTTCTGTAGCTGTGATAGGAATGCATATCATGACTCTTGTCACTTCAGTTTTTTGAATATTTCTACACCCCTAGCAACAAGAAGTTGCTAGAATAGTTTCACACATTTGTTAAGTCCCAGTCATTGAATTTGTTATCTACACACAGAACGTTTGAGGTTGGAAGGGGCCTTAGGAGGTCATCTAAAAGAGCCGGTTGCCCAGGACCATGTCCAAACGGCTTTTTCATATCTCCAAGGTGGGAGACTCCACAGCCTCTCCAGGCAACCTGTGCTGGTGCTCAGTCCACTTATTCGTGCTCAGTGGACCTATAGGAGATCAGAGATATTATTCAAGAGATGCCAAATTCTCAAAGGTAACAGGGGACCTCACATGGAATTCCTCTCATCTAGCCTCAGACACTGACATCTACACTACTGTCCAGGATACAAATCACCTTCTTCCAGTTTTTCTCCAGAGAAATGATGATGAATTCACTTAATCTGAAGCCTGCAGCTCAGATGTCTGCACTTGAGATAGTCACCTGAAGTACTCATTATAGTCAAAGTAAAGAAATTAACATTTTTTAATGTGCAAGCCGTTTCATAGCTTTAAAAGCAATGAAAGAATTTATGATTAGCACATCAAAATAAAATCATGTTAGTAGTATGACTACTTGTTAATCAAAAGTATCACTAATAATTAAATGGAATATATGTAGAAGACCTACCAAAGTTTGCTTAAACTATACTGATTTGCTCAGTTAAAAAATCCATGTTAGAAGTGTTGGTACTGCTGACCATAAAAAGAAAAAAAAAGAAAAAAGCAGTTTGCCTTCCTAGAGTTAGTGCCAAACAAGTGCAAACATTTTTTTCTTCCCCTTCTTTCCTCATCGTTCACCATTTCTGATTGTCTTCTACTCTGCTTTTGTTTTTCTGGAAGAGCTCCCTTGGGACTTCTTTCAGTATCTTTCTGCTGTATTTTTTTTTCCCTCCTTCCAACTCATTATGCAATGCTGTGTCTGCTCCACAGTCTCTGGATTCAACATAACAGAATTATTGCACAGTCTTATGTATGGTACATGATGATGCCTGAACTTATTTGGTGGACACCAGGAATATAAGTTATTTGCAATAGAAACCAATGTATAAAAAATGAAGTCTTGGTCAGATATTAAATATGTACTCTTAAAAACCAAGGCAGACCTTCAACCAGAGTAAACGACCGTAATTCCATTGTCTTCAATTTACTGATGTACCCTTGACTAACTGCTTATTGCTTTCTGCTTTGGAAGTAAATATGTTGTGGTGATTTGCTTGAGCCAGTAGCCTGTGAACGGCTTTTCAGTGGCGGAGAGAATGAATTGCATAGAGAACCACTGCCCCTTTACCCTTACAGTGAGCAAAGCCCTTCTGCTTTGCAAATAGCATCTTGAATAACAGCAGCCATGCTAGGTTTGTGTGAGTGGGATGACACACATCACTCTGAGGGAATGAAAGGGAACATCAGCAGGCAGCCTAAATGGCAGTGTATTTACTTCAGCACTATTCATATATTCACACCAGCTGAGGATCTGGCTCCTGAAGCTCTCTTTCTGTCCAAGAAAGCAAAGTGCCTCATCACAGAGCAACAAACTGCTCACAGTTGGTGCCATTCAAGATGCGGTTTGCAAAAGCAGAAGTACTTTGGAAATGCTGGAAAAAAAGAAAGGACAGTGGTTTCATATGAAACCCAGTTCAATGAAATACTTTCTTCCCAGATTCAGGTGAATCACCAAAACACTGTAAGATTTACTGCCAGTTCATAAACTACTGAGGAAGCAAAAACCTGAGTAGTTACTGATGATTATGTTTGAAAATTAATAACTCTTCTGTTAACATTTCTATCATGTCATAAAAATCGTAGAGAGTGGTTTGTGAATATGAGGTTTTCTTGTTTTCATAATTCAAGAAACTCCCTTTCTCAAGCAGGCAGGCCACCCACTCAAGTAGATGTATAAATCCAAAAGAGGCAGATCCCTTTGAGATGGATGTAGTTCAACAGTGCAGAAAATATGCTTCGTTACAGAAAAATAATTCTCTAGCAAGCTATAGGAACAAATAAAGGAATGATATTGGATTTCTGTGTATTTCTTTATCAGGAATTGATTTAATTTACAAGTTGAGGCCAGAAAACGCTTGCAGAAGTAACATTGTTCAATTACATACTGTTCAAATTATGCTGTTTATTATTTTTCAGGATGAGTGAATTTCTTTCCCCTCATTTTCTGTGCACTCTTAAATATCATGGGCCTAATCCATGCAACAGCGGAGATTTTGAGACAGGTTAGATTTTGGAAAGATGGCACTGAACAGAGAGTAGCTACTCAGCAATATTGCCCAACAGCAGTTTTCCTGGCCCAAAGAACAGCTATGTTTAAGTAAAAGCCTACCTCTGTACTACCTCTACATGTCGTGTACATGTGGAAGAGGAAAATATGCAGAACAGAAAAGCAGTCTGGCCATGGTAAGTCCACATTTCAGCAGTCCTCTCCCTTCGTAACAGGCCAGCACAGTACCAGTCAGCTGCAATATGTGCTGCTGTGACCTGTGCCAGAAAACGTTTCTGAACAGCAAAAATGCAGAAAGCCACTGAGGCAGGTGGCCCGGTGCTTGTCAGAGTCTGCAGTGGACCAGTGTTCGGTGACACTGAGAAACTTGCATTTTCCTGCATCTCCTCACCTTCTAGGACATCTGTGGATAAGAATTTGTGCTTGATTTCTATGCAGTTCCTTGGAAAACAGTCCCATCTCCCCTTTTGTGTTTAAGAAAAATGAAAAAAAAAAAAGGTAAATGGCATAAAGGACACTGGAGAAATGCCGAAAAAGACAGAGAGGTCATAGAAAGCAACTGAAAGAGGGAGAGGGCAGCACGCTATGCTCAGCTTTCATTTACGTAGGGAACTTGGTTGTGCATCTGTCTTGTCAGAGATCTGCCCTCTACTCTTGGCAAAAACTTCTCTGCAGGCAGGAGAATTCCAACCCATAATGAAGATGACAGAACTTAAAATATGCACCTGTTTGAGTTAATCATATTTAGCTTTTTCTAAGGTAAATTAACATTCAGATTAGCAAACTCTATTTCTAAGTCACCATCTTTCAAATGAGGGGCTGGGGGCATGGAAAGGGGAGTAAAATTTTCCACAAAATGGAGAGACTAGTAATTGTTTTGTGTTAGAAACAAGCACAAGCTACAACTTTCCTGCACAACTCTTTCTCTGGCACCTCTCCTACCATTGGTAGGCCCAGCTATAGATGTAAGCGGTCCAAGAGATTGTTCAAAAACCCATGTTCCTGAGCTTGACCCATTACCCTTCTCCTCCACCATACCACCTACCCTCTTCAGCAAGTGATTGTGTTCAATCTGTTTTCCCCTGGCTCTGCTTTCATACAACTCCAGGTAAACTTGCATCATGCTAGCCTCCAGGCAAGCAATTTCTGCAGAGCATGTGGAAGCTGTTCTTATTTGAAGAAGCAGGTTGAAGCTCCAAAGCCTTCCCCGGGTCGACCCTATGTTAGGGTCTGTTTGTGCATGGGAGTGTGGATTCAAACAGCAGACTTAAAAAAATGTGAACAAGCAGGAGCTGGGGAAGTGGGCAGCCTTATGGGACTGGCTGTAGGAAATTGAGACTGGCTAGTTGATTTTTTTGGAAAGACATCTTGGGCCCGGACTTTGCGTCTTACCTTGAGCCTAAAATTTACGTGTCACCATTATCGTTATGTTCTCTGCTCTGCACTGGGATCACCTTTCACGCTTTCAAAAGCCATCTGTAGACTGTATAGGTGGTCAACATGCTTTCTGCATGACCAACATCTGTTCTTTATCAGCTGTAAAGAGTGGAAATAAAAATGATTAAATAGCATGTACTTATCTTTGCAACCAAAATAATACATCACTGCCTGTGCATAACCCATACATTCACACTTTAAGGTACCAGCACAAACACGAAAGATGAAAACTTTCCATGCTCCTTGTTGCCATATGTTCAAAGGATAAAAATCTAGACAGAATCAATCATCTTCTATATAACTCAAGTATTAATTGGAGTGATATTAATTAGTTGTCTACCTTTGATGAGAAATGAGATATCCTCCTCCTCTATTTTTTTAAAGTGAGATTTACTGCTCAATTCTAATGGCATTTTAAACATTTCCTTCTCTTTTAATCTGTGGTAGTAATTTAATACAGATACCTCTGCAGGAGAAAAGCTCTATGCAAACTGATTCTGATACATACGGTGAAGCAAGATCATTTTTCAATAAATTGTAGGAGTCAACAGTAAGCTGAATATGATGCTCTGCTGCTGAGCTCAATTAATAAATTTGGACTATGGATTTACACTGTCAACAGCTGATGTAAACTCTAATAAATTATATTATAATTAGTATCTCTGACTATAAAATCTCCATTCCAATCTCTCTTAAAAGCAAACAAACTGATATACGTCGCAATTTAGTGTGCTGACCCAATAAAGCCATGCTGATTACCACACAGTAATGAAGATATGTATCATGAATAGTTTCAGTAGCTTAACACAGCTGTAGTATAGGTAAACGATATATTAATGTAAAAGAGCTTTTCTAGAAACAATTTATTAAGTTCTGCTGAATGTGAAAACAATAATCTGCTCTTTCTAGTGCCTGAGATTTGATGAATGATACTCACTGTTCTCACTGCCCATGGTATTGGCAGCATTAGTATACCCAATACCATGTGTTGAAAGTATAAAACACTCATTATGGAAGTATTCTGCTTTGCTAGAAGTTGATTTAAATAAGAAAGCTGAACCTTCTGAAAACTTTTCTATCAAGGAAATAAGTATACAACAGTTCTCCCTCAGATCTTGCTGGATTTGGGAGGTTCTAACATAGCTAGAAGTCTGTTGGTACCTCTGTTTTATCAGTTAAGGGTGACTTGGTTTGGGCCAGACTGGCCACTGAGGTGAGTGACAGATGCTCTCACCTACCTCTGTCTTCAAGGAGACGAGAGAGAGAGAGACTTATGAGTTTAGAAGGAATGAAACTACTTTAATGAAAATATTAATAATAAAATGAAAATAAATAATGAAATATATACAAAACTGTATCAAGCCCCCAGGATGACAGTCACATTACCAGCTGGCACTGGGGAAGTCCCAGACTGGACTCAGTGATGGACGGGTAATGGATTCCAGAATGCACAGGATCAAAGGCAGATGAACAGACAGAGTCCCCCTCGGACGCTGGCCATTGAAGAAAGAGATTGACCCTTTGACCCCTCAGCTTTTGTACCGAGCATGAGGCAGATGAGATGGAATACCCTGTTGGTCAGTTCTGGGTCACCCGTCCTGTCCACTCCTCCCTGAAGGTGGAAACCCTCTATGCTTTTCTGCTTCTGACCCTCCAACAAGCCAAGTAACAAAGTTAGCTGCCCTTGGGTGTTACAGCAATAAGTATAAGAAAGAGCCTCTCTGCACACCATGCCTTGGCATCACCTATAAACATAGGTCTTATCACTCTGGGAGTGAACAGTGTCTGCATAATATGCTGTTAATTTCAGTAGTTAGAAGAGTTAGTAAAGTTACTGAACAGAAAATTGGTTCTGTTTTACCTCAAACCAGGACAAATGGCATGACAAATTCAAGAGAAAAAGCTTACCAAAAGCTTCGTGGACTATTTCAAGTCTCCTGAGGCTTACACAGAACAATTCTAATCATTCATAGCATGATTTAGTAAGCTGCACCAGTTTCATACATTTCGAGTACATTGTGATTTAACCTAAAAATCAAAATGTAGCATCATTATTTTGGGTAACAATGTGATAGATAGATAGAATTTTATCAGTAAAGATTTACCAGGATTCAAATGCATTCTCAGGACCGTAGCCTGAATGCTGATTTTCTATTGAGGAATTCACTTTCCCTTAATAATACATTCAAAGGTCATCAATTCTTTGGGGAAAAACTTTCCTTACATGCCTTTATATTTACAAGCAACAAAAATAATAGCCTTTCTCAATCTGTATTATTAGTTTATATATATTATATATATTATCTTAGTATTATAAGTTTAGGTTTTGCATAAATATGTGATTTTCCTTACACATACTTTTATTTAATTGGAAACTTTTACAATGTTGCATACGGAATGAAAATACTGCACATTAAAGAAGACTTTTGAAATAAAAAATTCTTTGTGGTGTACAATTGGACACTTGTGCATATAACATGTTACTAAGGATTAACAATAATGTTTCTTTGCATTGCAGTTTCGTCCATAATATCCATACTGTAATCTCTGAAATACTCTACTTAGGGAAATATGGCAATGCTGAACTTGCTCAGGGAGTGTGATTTCAGTGGAAGCGCATGGGTCTGTGTTAGCTCTGGATCTGGCTCTACACTGTTTTCACAACGTCTAAGTATCAGCTAATTCATAATCAATGATCTAGATGCTGTTGTGCCACCCTAAAATATTTGTTAAGGTTTTGCAATATACTAACCTAATAAAGGTCTGATTTAGTATCCTAAGTTATTTCACAAATGAAGTTACCTTTTAAGTCATGCAGCGACGTGACAAAACATAAATGAAATAGATAAAAACTGGACCGTGGGAGTGAATTATTCTGCTACTGTTACTAGCTTTGGCCTTGTTTGTTCCCACAAGTAAATCACTTAATTTTCTGTGTCCTATTTCCCCATCTCCAAATCAAAGGTGATAAGATGTGCCTTGTACAGTTTGCAGGAAACTTGCAATTGACTCCTGCCTTACACAGTCGGTAGCCAAGCCCATGTTTCAGCATATGGAGATCACATGACAGAGAGGATCTGTAAATCTTCTACCTACTGGACAAAAAGTCTAGAGTAAGAAGCAAGTATTGTTTTGCCCTGGTAGTATTTTGCAGCTAGAACATACCACCATGGTGAGACTGCAAGAAACAACACTCCTGCCAACCACCCCAACCATCTCCTGTCATAGGCTCCATCCTCCCCTTTCCTCCATGTGACCCAAATCTCCTGCCTGCATTCTTCATTAAGTGCCTCTCCTAATGGGAAAAAGTGGCATTGAGGGGAGAGAAAGGGAGGCCAGAGGCCGAGGTTCCCCCAACTGCAAAGACTGCTCATGCTAAGGGGGGTTGAAGGCATTGGTACACACATCCTGGTTCTCCTGTTAGTCTTTCTTGCCTCTCCTCCTTCATTGTCTTTCTTCGTGACAGCTATTCAGTAAACAGCACATCCACCTTCAAACATTTGCTTCTAAAATAAAAAAAAAATAAAATGTTGAAAGAGGGATGGAGGGAGGATAAGTCTTTTGTGTAGATAGAAAACCAAATGGAAAAAAACTGTTCATCGATTCTGAGGAAAAGCTTTGCATGATTAGCTATTTAGAATGAAAAAAAGTAATTTTGGTATATCCCTACAATGTGAGTCTAACACGGATTTATCACAAACCAAAGATATTTAAAATGTAAGTTACGCTAGGGTCCAAAAAACCCCCAGATCATGAGATGATTAATGATGAGATAATTAACACTTAACAGAGTTTTGTTTATGGCTTTAATATAAAAGAGATCCACAAACGTCAAGCACTTGCCATCTTGCTGAAATCAAAGATGTAAGTAAACCCCTCAAGTAATACATTACATGCTTTTCCTAAAATCTAAAGCAGTGCTTGTTACATCTGTATATTTTTCCGTGAGAGAATATACTCCCATGGAAATTTCCACATGTACCCTCTCTTTTACAAACTATTCATTCTAATGCAAGTGCATCCAAACTTATATTTACCCTTCATAACCCAGTGTGTACTGTTGAATCTGACAACAAATTCTTCTTTTCCTAAGAAAAAATGCATGTACAGTTCTGCATGGTGAGCCAGTAAAGTGTCTTGCTTAGGAACTGCTGAAATATTACCCCCTTAAATGGCTACTGAATGACAGAGACCCAGATGGTGGTCCTCGCATCCACTCTGAATCCTGCCCTGCTCTGTCAGGAGTCCAGCTAAGGTGCACCTTGGTGAAAGGAGAGTCAGAGCTACCTTTATGGCTTAATTTACATGCAATCATTTTAAGGACAAATAAACTCTCACAAGTATCAGACGGTCTCAGAGCTCATCAGGTGCTTTTTAAATGTTAGCTGGGAGACTGACTGAAGCAAACCAGAGGGCTGTGGTCAAGCAGACAGATTCAGAGAAAATGTTACACCTGAGTGGGCCTGCTAATACAGGAGAAGCTGAAGGCATTAGAGATGAAAAGAAACCCAGTTCGAAAAGGCTGTGATTGGTAACAGAAATCAAGCAACTTCAATTAGACTTGCCCTCAAGGAGATGTCTGAAGCTGCAATATGGGTACAAATTGCATTGCATCGAGAAAATGCAGAAGCTGTCTCTTTCAGAACCACAAAATCTACTTTGAACAGACAATAGGCCTACTAGCATATCAAGTGGAACAAATTAAAACTGTCAACATCACAGCAACTGTTTTAAATTGGTAACTTAGCATGACCCTAAAGCGGAATAGAAATTAGATGTTCTGATAATGTTCAGAAAAGTGAAGGCAGAGAGCAGCAGCCTGCCCTAGCAAACAGCAAAGTTGTAACATGCAGAGCCCTTCTACGAAGTGTTGGATCACCCACACAAAACATGGCTCTAGAAACTTTTATCAGTTGTGCGATAATCTCTGACAGAATAATCATCCAAGGAAAAAAAGTCATTAGCAGTGAGTAATCATCAGATGAGCGATTTATTACGAGTCATCTAAATAATCGGTCATGGTAGTTGTGAAAACTTCAGCTAATATTTTAAAAATTTTATGAAATCAATATATAATCTCTACTGTATTGCGATACACAATCAATAAGATCATGAAGGGTCTAGTAGCATACATCACTGCTGTCTTCCTAGTGCTGTCAGTGGTTAAAAAAAGTGTGTATGTATATATATGCAAATTCAAGAAAACTGAGCACCTGTTCCTGTCATACTTTTTCAAATTCAATTGGCAAATTGACAAATTTGATAAATAGATTAGAAAATTCTTACTCCCAAAATATTCTCCATATGCACAGCAACCAGTCACAATCAACAAAGTATAGGATCCCACAAGAATTTAGGATTCAAAATGTTAAGCAGTGTGGCACCCAACCTTATGTACCCCGATGCAGGACAGCTAAACCCACAAAAAAATGATATACCAAGCACTGAGCAACCTAAAGGCATGTCCTGGAGAGGTGCTGCATTGAGTTAGTGCCCCAGCACTACTAAGCAGCAGTTTTCCATTTGAGATTTGCAACCTGGGAACTTCTTAGACCCTTTTCCCTCTACCCTCAAAACAAAGGAAAAAAAAAAAAAGAATAACAAAGAAAAGGAAAAAAAGAAAGAGAGCAGGAATCACTGCTTTCTTTCAAGGCACTGCTTTTTGTAGGAGGTAGTGTCTAAGGCAAAGACTGCAAATACTGGCTCAGGACACAGGAGGAAGAGGCAGCCTCAGGTGCAAGCTCGTCCCAGGAGCTCCCTGGCCCCCCTCACAACTGAGGGGCTACCAGGTAACTTTAATGTTCCATACTAGGTATTTAGCAAATGTAAATGGTGAGGATTAGATAGAAGCACGGTGAGGGTTTGAGGATCACAGTTTTGGTGTTAGGTGTTTCCATTCAGTCTAAATCCCCCATCAGACACCGTGGCCTTTTTCTAATCTTTGAATGGACAGCTTTAGGATGGCCTATGAAAGCTGCCTCATTCATTCAAAGTCAAGGAAAACAAAGCATAGGACCGCAGCTCATTTAACGCTGGCCAGATAAATGTAATAATGTGGTATTATGCTGAACTGATATGCTTGACTGGTTGCTTGCTGACTGGCCCACAATGTGCTGGAACTGCAGTCTGTGACCTTTCCAGGGTGAAAGTTGCTCCACGGCGCTGACATTTACCCAGGCTTTGGGAGTTTCTGTCTCCTAATACAGTGACTGCTTTATGAGAATTCCTGGCATATTCCGGGAAAAAAGAATGAGGAGGGCAGTGTAGAAAGGACTTCAGTAGCTTAGGTTTCCCGCGTAAGGAAAGGAGAATGTAAGAAATCTAGACATGTAGGCTGGCTGTTATCCCCAGGGAGTGGCAGCTCACTAAAAACCCCATTAATTTTACAGCTGTGGCGTAAACTGCATGGATTTTATTGCACAGATGAACAGCGGCTGTCCCCTGCTGGGTCTGTCCTATTTTCACATGATTCAATTGCTACCTTTGAACTTCTGGTTGTTGGTGTCCCTGGCTGCAGATGTTTCTTCCTGTTCTTCCACTAGATTAATTTCTGTTAGTTTGTCTGTAACAATTATCTGCAGATGGTAAAACCTGAAGATCTTGAAATATATTCAGAAAACTGCAAAATATACAAGGCTCTGACCAAAAGCCCCTGCAATATAATAGATAATACTTATCACTAAAAAGCAGGCAGCAGAGCAGGCAGGCAGCTTTAACATGCCCTAATATCATCACACTCTGGAAACTGTAGAGAGGATGCTGTTGCACTGATGGATAATTTTGTCAATAACATTGCTTTTCAGTGGTTATTTTTTTAACCAGGTGAATAGCCTTTTGATACCATTAAAAGCATTTTCTTGGATCTAGGCTTTACGATTAAAGCAAAATTAGTGTCCATGCTATTACAATAAAATAGAATGTAAACCAGAAACAAATGCGAAGGGAAATTTTCAAGGGAAAATATATTGCCTTAGCTTGTCCCTTGAGTTCAAGATGACTTACAGCATTTTACTGATTAAAAGGGCCAGCAGCAATGGAAAGATTATTCAGGACGGCGTAATTTTCTAGTGGGCCAGAAAAAAACGTAGCAGTTCCCATGTTACCTTCAACCCTACAGCCACAGTAAAGAAGGAAAGGGTAGGGGAAAAAAAGCCTGGCAGGGACTCAGCATGGCGATGGCATTACATGGCTGCCACAACAGCCATTCGGGACCACTCACAGCAGCAGTTAGAATATTGTAACTTATGCCACCGGTCTGGTCTGATACACAGCTGGCCCAGGGTCATGGTAATGGCATCCAAAGCAATTTACAGCATCTGTGCACCTCCCCCAAGTTACACTGTGTGCCTCGCGGCTGCAGTGAAGAATTTGGATCATTAACTTTACAGTCATTTAACTTATGCTTGCATTATGACTGCTGCCTGATGGCATCCTCTATCTGTTCCTAGGTTGCCATGACAAACGAAAAATCTTCATGCGATGAGAAGTTAGTAAATCAGATGAGTTCCATGAGAATTTAGGAGATAGTAGCTCTGCCTCCAATATCTTACCAGATAATCATTTTCATGGCCACTTGACAGTGGCAACAGTTATGACTTCTGCATACTGCCTCATTAACATTTCTAGGAATAAGCACTCTGCAAAGATGCTGCTGTTCTCTGATTCGTGAACACTGCAGCACTGCACAGAGGCTACACACGGCCAAATATTCATTAACCCATATTTAGGCGCCTATGTACGTGACCTGCTTTTCATCATTATTGGAATTTTTAACACATCTCTTTGGCATCATGAGAGTGTTTCTACTCATATTCTGATAAGAAATCAGCTCTTCTTTCTCCTCTTTGTCTTCACTCTGTTGCAGATGGAGTAATGCACTTCACTTGTAGAGAGACACAGCAATACACTTATTGATAAAAAACAGGGATTTAACAAAGTTTGATGGTAAATGTGACAGTGTTTTAACCAGATTTGAGATGCCAAGGCACACTTGGTTATTTACTGCATAGAGGACAGGGTCAGACAGAACTGTCAGGAAGACACTCCTGTTGAGTCATGAGGTTCAGAAAGGACCCCCTTGCTTTCTGAACTCCTTCTCAAAGAGGAGTCTAGGTGTGGCTGGATCCAATCATAGTCCCACTAGGTCAATGCTTTACGTCTAAAGGATTATATATGCACAATCGATCCTTTAAATCACTTAGCTAAGATTTCTAAGTTTAACACGCTATTAGTAACTCACTGAGGATCTGTTGTGGCAAGGGATCTCTGAATCTTGAGGAGTAAACTTGAGCAGCATCCCTACTCAAGGGGAGATCCTGGCACACAGACTTCTGCGATTCAGGAGAGCTCAAAGGGCTCTTGTTCGCTATTTATGGAGGTCAGATGACTGACCTGTAGTCACATTTGCATATTGACCACAGTACCAGTATTGCTCAGGTTAGCCCTTGGCTATTGTGTTGTGATCTGCCTCCCTGAAACCACCTTGTGCCAGGTGCAGCCATCATGGCTACACGCACCCGTTATGACCACCATGGGTGGTTATGGCTTGGGCAGGGTTACGGGAGATACAGATCGGGTTGGCAGCTGGGCTGGAGCACACCATCACACAACCTTAAGCTAAAAGAACATTTGTTTCATGAAGTTGTAAGTGATCGTTTTAGATGTTGGTAAGTTGTTTTTTCCTTACCTGTGAGTGTGAGTTAAACTGGTTGATTTATGTATCTTTTTAATGAGCATATCCAGGACTAGGTATCTCCTAGACCTTCGTTTTCCCCCCTAAACAGCAAATACTGAAGATCTGCCTTACTGTGAGTTCAATTCAGGCTAATATTCATTTTTATAAAAGGACTTCTAGAATATTTTTTTTATTATTCAAAAAATATGAAAAATAAGGGCTTGTACTTCTCTTGTCAGGAGCAGAGCTATTATGTGACAATTATGTTAATAAGCATATAAAATTTGCTTTAGTCGCGCAAGCTGCAACAATGAAAAGGACAGCACATTTGCTTGGATAAAGAAGCTTATTTATGAGTTTATGGCTAAAGATAACTGTTCTGTCATTAGAATTGTACATTGCATTATTGTATGTTGCAGTAAGTAGACTATTATGTGAATATGATCAAGAAGTCTTCTTGCACAGATAAGCACATTGCTGTGCCTGAAAATCAGACTCCTGTATGAAGGAAAGCTTTGGGTTTGGTTTTAAGCAAGTTCTTTTCCAATAAATCTTGGACCTTGCACCATTTTAATTACGGGTGAAGGTAAAATTTGTCTCACTGTGTTCATACCTAATTAAATATCAGTTAAGCGCCTTCAGGTTTATGATAACGTTATAACCCAAGGATGCACAGCTCACATCCAGCGGGGCTTCATGAGGCCCATCAGAAAAAATAGTCCAGCATACAGTTGCTTTCAGCATCCCGCTCTCTTCAGGCAGTTCAGCAGCAACCAAGGAGTAGGGGTTAAGTCTGATAAGTGGATTTGCTTCTGTCATGTCATGAGGGAAGGATCACAAGGAAAAATGGTGATGAGGAGCAGGCTGCAGTTGTAACAAGGACAGTGCTTGTGGCCTGAGGAGACCTTTCCCCGCTCCATGCTACCTCCAAGGAAAGAGACTCCATAGCAAATAGTTCTCCAGGCTGTTCCAGTGGCAGTAGCCCACTCCTGGATGCTTTTCTTTGGGTGCACCTGGGGAGGCCACACTTGTGAATGACGTGGTTAGAGTGGGCAGAATAAGCCGGGTTCTCCCGGGAAGAGTTAAATGCACATGACTTCACCCTGCCCCCCAAGGGCAAATTCTTTTATTTGCTGCCTTCTCATTTTTCCAACCTTTTCTAGTTTGTGTTCTCAAGCTTTTCTGCACCACCAGATTAGAAAAGCATTCTTGTGTTTTAAATTAAAGCTGAGATACTCACATCAGTCTAGGACTTTGAGTCTAAATTATGAGGTGGTGCAGTAGAAATTGAAGCCATTGGCAACATTATATCTCATTGGTGGACCTGGGGTTTTTTGTACAACTTCTAGCACCATTCATCCGTGATTTTGAGCAGAAATTTGAATTTTATTGTAACAAAAATGATGAACACATATTTTTGGTATGATTGTTGGACAGCTTCTTTTATCTGTCCTGTATCACAAACACCACTTGAAAGATAAACCGTCCTACTACTGAAATGAAAAATAATTTAATGAGATACTCTACTGTAAACTCTTATTCTCATCAGCCTTTTTCATTATCAAGGGAGTGCAATATCAAATTAGTTTAATTTCTTGACTCACAAGAGAACACAAAGAGCTCACAAATTAAGATTCTTCTGCAAGAATTTTTTAGTGTCAGGATTAAATGTGAACGAACAGTTGATTGATAAGCAGAATTAGCATGGGTGAACA
This sequence comes from Pluvialis apricaria, assembly GCA_017639485.1. Taxonomy (NCBI): domain Eukaryota; kingdom Metazoa; phylum Chordata; class Aves; order Charadriiformes; family Charadriidae; genus Pluvialis; species Pluvialis apricaria. The sequence goes on from CM030009.1 coordinate 106,398,823, forward strand.
AAGTCCTTGGGGGGTAAACCTTCCCAGTGCTCAAGAACATGTCACTTAGTATGACCCCATTTATTTCAGTAATATGACAAGCTTGTGAATCAAAATTTCATCCTGATAACATACAAGAAGTTGCACCCAACTCAAGATCATTAATGATCCCTATTTCTGAATGAAAAGACAGCTCTATCTTGTCATATATCTTTTACACTGGGAAAAGCTTCATCTGTACTCTCCAGTAAGGGAGGAGATGTCTCACAGAAACATCTAGTTGCACTTCCCCTTTTGGTTACTTCTCATTTTTATTGAGTTGTACATCCTTCATGATGACAGTCATTTATTCTTTTTTTCAAGACCTTGCCCCTAAATCCATGGGCCGAAGAAAGAATTAAGGTTTCACTTAATATCGTAAGATTATATGGGACTACTGCAATTGCTTTATAGATTTTTAAGGCAGGAAGAAAATAATTGGCCAGCCTGAACAGAAAAAAAGCCCACAAACTCAGTTGACCAACAATTATTAAATAACTTGTGATTTAACTAACGTGTAACTATTCAGAAAGACCCTCTGTCTTAATTGCTATTGAAAGCTACGCCTTATACGTTAATTGATTCTCACTGTTAAAAATTACCTACTTGCTTCCAATTTGAATTCTGCTAACCTCAAGGAGGGTTATTTCCTCCTAATACCTGTTTTTGAATGTTTATCATTTAGTCGTGTTTCAAGGAACAGAATGAGGGCTGGACTTCAGTATTGCCAATATTTTCACACATTGATTTTTTTCGCATGCTTTCATGAATGCTGCATCATACAAGACACAGAGTCATCTATTTGTTTCCAGAGGTGAGTGCTGTGGTCCCTATCAAGAACTTATCCCACTAGGGAAGGCTATCCCAGAGAGAAATTGAGAATTTACAGTGGATCAGTCACTGTGTAGAAGTGCTCAACTTCTTTCATTTTTTCCTTTAAGTTCTTCTTTAAATTGTAAAAGCTTCAAAACATCTGTTTTTATCACATTCTGTTGTCAGAGTTTCCTGTGTTCCCACTTGCTAATTTTACTCCATCTCACGACTTCAATTTTTTCAAGAAAGTCTCACTTGCCTGTGATATTTCTTTCATGAATTTCTTTCTTATGCCTGAAGTGCTCTACCTTTTCTCTGCTATCCTGTCCTCATCATTTTGTTTTTTCTGGGAAGAGTTTAAACAGTGGTCTGTAAAAGATTGCCACTATAAAATATACTGCCAGTAAACAATAGCTAAGATGTTGCCATTATGGGTTGAAAAGGAATATTGCAGCAGTTCTTATCAAGCCTCTCAGATGTGATTCATACTTTATAAGAGTTTACGCACTCAATCAAATCCTTGTAAAAAAAGGGATTTGATACTTATGTCCCATCTGGGATTAGCCACCAAAATAAAATATAAAAAAAAGGAAAATAAGAGCTACATGAAGTAGCTTCCATTTGTCTTCCAAATTAGGCATAGGTTCATCATTGAAACATTTATTATTCAGGAAAATAAAGAAGTCTAACACAGCAGGGTTTAAAAATCAGAAAATGGCAGTTAAAATATACAAATTTGTTTTCTGCAAATGCAGTGCTGCAACTCTTCACAAAATAGCTTATGGTCACAACGGCAAGGTAATGAAAACAAAAGAAAAACTTGAAGACAAAGTACTTCTACAGGTGAGAAAAATATATGCTAGATTTTTGGGGGTTGTTTTGTACCATGCCATAAGAGCAAGAGAGTCATAAACATTAAGGTTATGTCCACAATGCATCACTGAAGCTGGGTACAGAGAACCAGGGACACATCAGTGAAACCGGCAGGCCACAGTATCTCTTATTATTTTTTCTATTAAAGATTTTGTCTTTGTAAAACCAAAGCAGAAAGCTGTATGCAGCTTGACAGATGAAATCACTGCAGAGAGAATACTGATAGCTGTGCAGTGCCTGCTCTGCCCTATTTGAGATCCATCCTACTACCAGTCAACCAGAAAAGAACATTTAATAAGGTTGTGTAGCCCAAACATAAACTTTCTTTTGTTGGTAGTTTTGTTATTAGTATTTGGACAGCTGGTAAGGAGAAGAAACTCCCCAGACTAAAGAATTCCCTATCAGCATCCCCTCAGATAGAAGTGTGTCCTACTTCTCATCATGAATAACATATTCAGATCACGCTATGTATTAAGCTTAGCAGGTCTAGTGCTGTACCAAGACCCTGAGAAGGGGACAAGTTTAACTACCAGAAAGTTTCAGATCGGGATTTTGCAAGTTTGTCTTCAGGATCTGGTCACAGACTTTAATTTATTTACTTAGAATCGTGTAGCTGAGTCCCTTAGTGAGCTTGGTATTCTTCACATGTAGAAGATCAGAGTTTTGCAGGGATATATCTGTCATAACTAAAAGAACAACTGTTACATTCATCTGACCAGCTTGAACCTTCTTGTGCAGCTCAATCACACATCTCTGCTTCTGATGCCTGTGTCTTCTGCCACCTAAAACTTTCAGCAAACTGAAATTCTGACACTCCCACTGCAGATATCCTCATATAGCCATGAATATACCCACTATCAATCTCCTTCTCAGCTTGCAAGCTTGGTTGAATGTTTAATTTCTCTCTTCCCTGCATACTCTGGTTGGTGTTATTGCCTAGTCTTGCCTTAGTATGTCAGGGTTGGTACCTTTCCACATCACTTTGGCTTGTGGTCTGACATGGTCTTCCCCAGTCACGGCAGCACCTTTCCCTCAGTTTCTCACCAGTGTCTCTCTTCTTAGACTCTCTTCTACTGCTTAGATCTTTTGATTCTCCTAAATTTCAGCCCTGCTACCCCACTCACATGCCATGCACTGCTCCCTTAGAAGCTGCCACCAATAGTAATTTTGGCTATTCAACAGCAGTTTTCATAAAATGTACTAATCTAAGATGCACAGGGATGTCCATGATCTCAGGCTCTGGAGAGCCATACGTGTCATCCAGCTTATGCTTTTGTCTTTGATGCTTTTGTGCCTTCCTATGCGACTATATTCTATTTCACTATTGCCTCTTCCACACGTGTCTGGGTATTCATCTCAGCCCAACAGCCCATCCCCTTCATTGCAGTGTCCTTCCCCTCTAGCTCGTGCTCCTCCTTGTAGTTTCAAAACTCTCCTCTCTCCCTGCTAGTATCTCTTTTCATAGCCAGGCCAGTATCCCCACAGTCAGATGCGCTGTGAAGCTGTCCTGTTCACTGACTCTATCAGCTGCCCCCCAGCATCTCCGTGGTCCCTCTTCCCCTCTCCTCCCTGGGCTCCCTGTGGTCCTAGGCTTCCCACAACCGTCTCCCCTCTCCTGCTCTGCACCAGCATCAGCCAGCTCCCTCTTCCTACCCTGCCTGAATCCCACAGGGAAGCAGGGGGAAGAAAAGAGATGCTTTTTGCTGCAGTATCTAGTTAGGAGGAGAGCAGGCACTGCCTCTGGCATCCCAGAGGAGTCATCTCAGGGAAAGGGCAAGCTGCTGCTGGCTGGAGCTTGACCTGTGCGCACAGAACCATCAGAGACTTTTACCTCTAGCAAATCTCTACTCATGTGCACACTACAGTTTACCAACTTCGCCAAATTTAGACGGGTTTTCAAGAGGACAGCAAGAGGCAATTTTCTTCTGCAGATCCCCTTTCCTGCTCCTCTCCATTCAATCTCAAGACAAATTTCAAGGCCGTGTCCCAAATGTCTGGGAGGCAGAAAAGAAAGAGTTTTAAGAGTGCTTTAGTCTTCATAAAATGGTTAATAAACACATTTTGCAGATATACTTTATACAATATATAACATGTGCATATGTGTAATGTACTTCACATAATTCCTCCTGACTTCATTCATAGGAACAGCTGATATGTTTTCAAAGAAATTGCTATTTTCCTCCCAAAGCAAAATAATGCTAAAATAAAAACATGCTGAGGCAGAGATCTGCCATAAAGGATTTCAGCAAAAAAAATATAATAGTTACTCAAACATATAAGCAACTGCAAACAGGATTTTTTTAAAAAGAATTGCTGGTGAGCTTTCATATGTACCATCTTTAGTCAGTGGGAACGCGGATTTCAAGAAGAAATAAATATGCTAAAGTTTATTCACATAAGTAGATCAGTGAAAGAGAAATTTTCTCTTGCACAATGCTGCTACTTAAAGTCACTTCAAAAAGTGTTAAGATCATTAAACTTAGCTTTTAGTGTGCATTTTATTGCATTGCAGGTATGATCAGGATGGCAATACTCAAACAATGAGAGAAGGGACTATAATCAGTTAGCACAAATACTGTACATACTGTATGCTTTTGTGTTTGTGTGGTTCCATGTGTGTTTTCTATCTTATTCTCCTTAACAAATCAGAACATTTAGTGGAAAATATAAATTAAGAATTGCACGAAAGACACAGTTAAAGAATTAACAGCAATAAAAATAAAAGGGATTTATGGATTTTTTTTTCATAAAATACATGTATTGCCTGTATAAATATTACAATAACACCATAGACTATTGTGCATGAAGAACTGAAAGAAGAGATTTAATTTTTTCCCTTTCTCTTGGTTCAGGCAATGAATATAGACCAACCAATTGGTATTCTGCTTGTCTGTGTTTCTAGTCAGTTCTAGTTTCTTTGGCACAAGCCCAGTTTTGCACTATTTGAGTTGCAAACACTGCAGAGATCTGTTTATCTGTTGATCCAAAATACCTGAACGCACTTGGAATGTTCAGAGAATGAGAATGCTACCAGTGGTCTTAGATTTTGCAGACTTTATAGAAACATTATTACAAAACACTTATTTCAGGCATATTTGATATGAACAGAATCAGAGTTTCTTCAGTGTTGTTTTAGACTTAGTTTTCATTTCCTGTACTTCTTTGATTAGGAATTTGAAATTAAAATATTCTGCATGTGAATTTTCTATTTGGCAGCTGTTTATTCACAATAGCTTGCCCTGAATGTTAATAGCACAGAGATGTTTAGGACATGAGTGCTCCCACTCTGTCTGCTACCCCATCTTTCCATTTCCTTAAAAGGGGGATGGAGAAGGGCAAGAATTATATGCATTAAATAGCGTAGGTGGCAGAGTATAGGTAAAGAATTAAGCCACATTCTGTAAAACAATAGAAAATTATGTTAGTCCTTGGTCCATATCAGGGCAGTAATTTTGTTTTCCTGCTAATCTTTTGTATTCTTCTTTGGACATTGTATGGCCTAATTCAAACCTCCAGAAATCCATGAATGCCTCCCTCGAATTCAGCGACTCTACATACCACTGTCTGTGAGGGAACTGAGCTGCATCCTGCTTTCCTCACCCCCTAGCAGATCCACGGGGTTCTCTGCGCTTACTCTGGATTTTCAGGCACCTGTTCAAGCATGGGAACAGGTCCACTGTGGTAACTGATGCCTATCATTTGTGATTCAGCAAAGGAGATGTTCAAGGAAAGACTGAATATGTGTGAAAAGACAAAGCACTTGAAATAATAAATAAATTGAATAGGGAATCAATTGAAGCTAGGGTATGTTTGAAAAAATTATCAAAGTTTAGGTGTGAGCTCAATGTAGGTGACTTCAAGTCAAGCATGCGATAAGAATCAAAGCCCTCCAACAAGTACAAGCTTTTTTTTATTGGCAATGAAACCATGTGGTCTTTCTACCCCTTATATTCCCTTTTTTCAGTTATCTGGCCCCAGAGAACCCCTGCTTAAAGGGAATAAACACAAAGGGATGCCCATGAGCCAAGATTTTTTCTGTCCCAAATAATTTTTATAGACTATGTTGAAAAAATGTTCATGCTATAAAATTAGAATAATTCCAAAGTAAGTGTTAGGAACAAATGTTCTTTCCACAGTCAGGATTTCCCAGCTCCTCTACACCTCTGAACAGATCCTCAGGAACTGAGAGCCTTCAAGGAAATGTCTAGAGACGTACAGGTGCCGAAAGCAGTTTTTTTCTACATTTTGCACATTCATATCAGATGTTTGTGAAGCTGAGGAATAGGTAGGAAACCATGATGTAGCCACCAGAACATCAAAATACAAGATCATCTGAAAGAATAAAGATTAATATAAGCAAGCTGCCAACACTGACATGCCTGTGGAGCATCTGTAATTACAGCCCGAGGCCTCAGGAGGAGACTTGGGAGCACAGTTACTGCAAAGTCATTGGCCCATGGCATTTTCAATTAAAGCCTGTCAGGCCCAAAGGGACTGTGCTCAAATGGAAGAGGAATTACTAGCTGTGCTCGTCAGAATGGAACAGCCATATCAGTTCATGTTTTGGCATGGGATGGACATGAGGCCTGACCAGAGCCCATCAGAAAGCATCACGCAGAGCTCTCAAAGTCATGGAAATTATCTTTGAGTCTTCGGTACTATGAGGTAAGGATAAGGTTCTGAGGAGGGAAATCATGGTTAATCAAATCGACAATACAGGTGACTTGATGATGCAGGAGACAGAGAGGTCTGCAAGAGATACTTTTGATTTGCGATGGGACACTTCAGGCAGTCACAACAGGATGGGACACAGACTTACTTCAGGTGACTAAGCCTGAAAAGAATAAGATCCATAGGAATTTAGCTGCCTGAAACCAGTGAAAGGAGACGTGGATGTAAAACACAAGTGTGCTTAAAGGGAACACAAAAGCAGATTTAAGACCTGATGGCAAAGTGAAATAGGTCCACGTGTCACACTTGGAGAAAAAAGACACATCTGAGGCAACCTGGAAGTCCATTGACCAGGCGTAAATGCCAAACAGACTGGAGAGACAGGGGGTATGCACCAAGATAAGGAGAAAGGTCTCACGAGAGCCCAACCTGTTCCTGAAAGGTCAGAACACAACCTTTAACAGCAAAAGCTGCCACAAGTGTTTACTGTACGTGACCTGCAGGTCTAACCAAAAGCCAAGAAGAAAATAAGGATGTTTAAGGTCTAAGCCTGTAAAGTGCTGTATACATTACAGAGGAGCTCAAGGACTAATGTTCCAGTTAATCATAACCCATTTTTTCCCCCCAAGATACCCCAAAATTAGTGAGAAGACAATCAGTGGTGGATGCTGATAAAAAGACATCATGAACAGGAAAGGGTTAACATCCAGAAATGCTGGATTCAGCTCCCAACAGTAGAGACACACAGGCTGCTGAACCAAATATTTCATTTTCATTAGGATAGGCTTGCTTGCTGGAAGTGGTTATGAGAACAGCAGGCCACGTAGGCTCAATTATTTACTTACTAACAGGACGCTAAGTCTTGATGCTATCACATACACATTTCATACGGCTACTGGTGGTTGGACACTTCAGTTACAACCTCTGCTAATAAATTATCCAGTGCTAAGGCATCAGCACTGAACTTAATTAGCTAGTATTTTTATTTGTTTAGCCTGACCTCAGCAAAGTTTTGGTGCAGGTCAGTTCACACACCCCTAAACACCCCCCCATCTGAAGTTAGGCTGGGTAAGTACCATATCCAGTGGGCAGTTCAGATGACATTACACTTTGGGGTGGATGCTAAAAGAGGTTAATGTGATGCGTACAGGGTGTTGGCCTAAGGACTAGATAATCAAGCCTGGCACTGGTTTATTTACTGGTACAGATTCTGCCATTAAACCAGCATTGAAAGACAGCAGACTAAATGACAGAGGAACACAAATCATACCAAGAAACCACAAAGTCTAGAGAGCAACAGAGCTGAACGGAAAAATAACTGGGAACTAGTAGGAGACAACCAGAAGTCAAAAGCAGACAGGTTCAAGCCCAGGAGCAGGAGGATTCAGAGTTTTGGCCAGTCACTGAGCTGCCTTAGGCACACTGGAAGAAGTTTGGCCTATGAGAACCACAGAATCATGCTTCTCCAGCCGGAGGGTCTGCCTCCGACAGAGAAACTGCACAAGACATACCTTATGGGCTCAGCAAAAGGGCACTAATTGACCACGAAAAGCTTATGGCATCTATCGATTGAGATATTGCCACAGAGCGATGGCAGTGAGAAGAGCAAAGGCTGAAACAAGTCCCACACTAACAGCAACATCACAGACAATCAAAAACTGGGATGAAGACTTACATATTTAAAAGAAGGCCTAACACAATGCTTTGATAAGGGCCAAATCACAAGAGTCAGCTATGACTTGGGACCAAGTGGCTGCTGGAAGTCAGCAAATGCTTGCATAGAGATTTCAAAATAACATGGATATGAGAGAAGGCAGGAAAGACTTCAAAATACAAGAGAGTTCAGTAGAGGAAGTTAGCCTGTAAAAACATAGCAAAAATTCCAGCTATTACGAAGCATCTTTGTAGACAGATTTTTAAACTAAAGAGCTAGTTAAATTAGAGAAACGGTGCAGAATTTATCACACTTATCTTCAGACATCAGCCATGTAGATGTCTCCCATCCAACCTGGTTATACCAAGCTGCCTTTACAGTCAGTGGAAAGAATAGACATGATTCATCTCACTCATTTGAGACAGCTGCTTTAGAATGACATGACTTGTGCCCTACTAGTACTTGTTTCTCTCCATTTTCTAAGAAGGGAGGTTCAGTGATTAGCTCAGACAGAGACATCTGCATGTGGCCTCATAACTCCCAGCCAGGGAGTCGTCTTGTGTTTTACCTCCCATTAAGCACCACGCAGGAGGTTGATTGCCATTTTCATATGTGGAAGGCATTTTTTCCCAGACAGCAAAAGTGGCACACGACTATGTGGGGTTCTTTTTCACATATTATTTCTTGCAATCAGGAGGGATGGCTTTGGGGTTGATTTACAATTGTTGGATTGGCTTTTAGTGCACTTGTTCATTCAGAATGGTCCAGTGGAGGTCACTAAGTCAGCAGACTAAAATTTTGATCATCATTTTTACCATGATTTAAAATGGTAAAGAGCTACACTGGCTCTGTCTCTAACAGAAGCTGTAGCTCTTTCCATCTGCCTCTTTTCTACATGCTGTGTGCACCAACGTCATCAGATGGATAATGGCTTCCTGCAGAGGCCCTCGGCAGGGTGGAGGGCAAATTCCCTCTTGGGGGACACTGGTGCCCAGCGAAATCTGCATGGGACAACGATGTTGGATAGTTTAGGATACCATGGGAAAGGCTTTAGCTGCAGCTATTAACCATATTACTTCTAACTGCAGTAGGGTGTCTAAGTCTCTTTTTTCTATCAGACTCTCAGCTGTACAATATTAATGTAACAGAGGAGCAACAATAACAGAAAATGAAGTTACATTAACTTAAAAAATGAGACAAGTTTATTACAAGTTAAGAGTCCTTTAACGCACCCATACAAAGTTCAAATGTTCATAAAGGAAATGATGTGAGGTCAAGTGTGCTATTTTTAAAATATAACAATCTGATAAACCTTGAGCTAATACCCAAGGACAAAGCTGGTACTAAGTTACTGCACATTCCAATGAGAAATGAAATATTAATATAGAAGGCTACTGATAGTTTCTTACAGGTCTTGACACCACTGAATCTTGCAGTGGCAGCGCTGAGCGCCAGACCCTGCGCTCTTTGCTCCCAGACCTCCTGTTAATTTCAAATGGAATCATCCCTCTGTAAAGACTGAACAAAAATTGTAGGGCATGGGCCTTGCAGTATTAGCAAAAGTGTTTCGAAAACCTGTGGAAGCTGCCAAGTCTGAGAGTTTTGCCTTTAGAGCTTGAATTCAAATCTCCCTTCGTAAATACAGTCAATACGCTGTACTTTTCATATCCTAAGGAGAAACTTGATGTAACATGAGTCTTGCAATATTTTACAAAGCATGCTTAACCTCTTAATGTGCGTCATGCAAAGATTAAGAGGCAGTGTTATTGCTTGCAAAATCACCTGCTATTTCCGGGAAACAGTCATTTGCCGGACCTGTCCTTGTCACTGGCATAAGTGTAATGCTTTTAATAATCTCCCATTCCCTAAGTGATGTGTTTGCATCAAAATGATGGATATGCTATAGCTGGCAGAATTTTTTAAGATCTGCTCATTTCTACCTTGTTCTTCTGGTGCCATCTAGCGGTTTTATTCTTAGTTCTACAAAACAGAAAAGAAAGTGCTTTATTGTAATTCAAAAGTTTCCTTTAAAAACTGGCTGTGCATTAACATCACTTAGGGTGCTGTTATCACTGAGTCTCTGTCTCCATACAAGAGCAGATTAATGAAGTGTGCACAAGTTTTTGAGCTGTGGGATGCAAGTGAACCTTATGGGCTGGGGAAAGATTTACACTAGAGGCAAATACTGTCATAAAAAAAAAAATCTTTTCCTCATAAAAAGCACCTGTAAATTGGCCTTAGGAGGAATTTTCATAGAACTTGTTTTCAAGAAAATAAACAGTAACATATCAAAGCTGATTCAAAGGAAGCAGGTGCTTGGAAAAAAGGCAGCTTTGCCAGCCTTGTAGCGGAATGCCAACATGGCAGACACAGCCATGACTTTGGCCCATCAGCACAACTGGCTGACATCTTATCTGCCTCCGTGACAAGTCAACGACGCTCCATTTCACGCTAGCACTGCCTAGAAAAACGCAACATGAAACTCAGGCAACGCAAAACTCACTAGTGTGACAGAAAAATCATCCTAACAGAAGCATTTCTTCTTAATGGTAACAGAAATAGCTAATTCACTGCAAAGGGACCCTGGATTTGTAAAAATAACAGACTAAATTCACATCCAGTATAAACAAGCCGATGTTCCTTGAACTTAGTGTGGGTAGGCTCATTTGGCATCAGACCTTCTCCAGCAAATCTTACTTTCTGCTCTTCCCCTTCAAAATGTTTATTAATTAAACTAATGCTGACACCAAGTCTGTGAAGGGTGTGAGCAAATGCTAATGTGCCTCATCATGTATTCCATCTGACTTGATTACCAGAGCATCCTATTTGTCCCTCTAATATCCATCCAACTGTATTGCCCCTCCGGGCAACTAGATGCACATTCATTCTGAAAAGACAGTCCCTTTTAAATAGAGTTGACCCAATTCATTTCCTAGCACTGATAACAAGATTTTTAAATGTGTACAAAAGAATCAAAGGTACACCGAACACTGAAAAATGTGAAACAGTTTATAGGAAGTCCTTAGCCTTTTGAATACAATGTTCCTCTGAATGATAATTTCTGTAGTTCAGCAGAGGATTAACTGTCATAATAAATTATTTCTGTTTGCCTGGAAGGAAATAAGTGAAGCTTGCTTAACTAAGAAGGCCAGCTAAAGGTACAACCAAGATGAGACTAACCTTGTCTCCTGTGCCCAAGGATACCTCTGAAAAGCTGCCATAACATGCAATAATTTGATAGTCTCAGCTAAAATTAACCTGTGTACTGTAGAAGGAGATAAGAATAATATTAAATTCTTGCTGATACTCGCTTTGTGTGCTACAGAGACTGGCTCTGATGTTTTGTGAGCCTGCACAGTAAGATTCCGAAAACCTTGAAGGCTTTTAATAAGAAATTAGAATAGAAAAGAAGAAAATTTGAGTTATTTTGTGGTATCATATTTGTGATGACAGATTCATATAAAAATATATTTTCTTATTTTGATAGATATTTGGAGAATAAATCCTTGCTTTGCTTTGTGCCCTAAAATCTCTTAATTAAATTATCTCATGGCAATATCATGTTCTTGGGTCTTTAACCCTCTCGGACATTTTCATTCAATGACCAGACACAGAATGTGGTTCCACAGCCACAAGGATTTTTCACCCAAATGAAGCATTTTTCATCACTGTCCAGTGTAATTCCTGTCTGTTTATACTGTACTTAAATATAAACTTACTGTTCATTGGCTCTAAGTACACAAATCTTTCAAAAAGCTGTTTATTTAAAATCAAAGTATCTTTTAATACAGTGTGATTAAAGACTATTTCCTTTCCAGAGCTGTCCAGTTGGTTTTCATCATGACTATTCACAAATATCAATGTGTTGCAAAGGAGGCTTGCAGTCTTTCTTACCTGAGGAATTTGAAACTGCAATGAATCCATCCTCATCCTCATCATTATCTGTTCAAACCAGCAGGCTCTTAAATAGCCTACAGCACCACACTGCAATCCCTCCTTCATACCAAAAACCAAGACAAAGTATAAGAAAGGGAGGAAACCTCTCAAATCTACCATTTAGCATGCCCATGTGAGAAGTAGACTGCCTAGGTCTAGTCTCTTTTTCAGTGTCTGTTTACCTAGTCAGACAAAGCAAAAAGGAATAAAGAAGAGCAGCACTTCCAAATACAGGGAAGACTGAGGATTAGTGAACTACCCTTGGTGGTCTGTCATACAGGTTAAAATCCCCATGGATGGAGAGCAGGGGGAAGGGGAATGCTGCTTTCCTGTCTCCCGCATGTCTGCTCCAGCCTACTGTATCTGACAGCTTGTAAATTGACTTCTCATTTACTTTGCTTTTCATCTGTCTCAAAAATAAAACATTTTTTGAATCAAGTGAAGTATTTGTTTGCCAGACAAAACAATGGAAGATCTATGTCACTTAGATACGAAAAAAAAAAAAAAAAACAAACGAAAAAAAGCTCTGAGATTAAATTTACTCTGGAACGGTTCACTTTCCTGTTTTTTCAGTTTGTCTGCTGGGGAAAAAAGAAAAAGCCAGAACAATTATTTCCATATTTTCCACACTTAAACTCAGAGGCTGTCAGAGACTTAGCACTGGCTTTCAGCCATGACCCCAGACACAAGTTACAGTCCTGATACTTGTGCCAAACACTTCCATCTGGTTTCTCCAGTGAAGAGTTTGCAGAGTGCCATTTCTCCAGGCCACCCCTCATCCAAGCTCCCATCTCCCACAACACTCCCTTTTCCTCGCATTTATCCTAGAGGCTGGGAGAAGTCACAACAGCGGAGGGCTGCATCCGAGATGTTTGTATCACCAGTGTTACTTACCAATAGAAGAAGTCTTTGCTGGCAGCCGCTTAGCAAATTACAAAGGTTCATCTAGGCAGATAAATGGACTTTTATTAAACAGGGAACTTGATCTGAAAAAGCCAGTGCTGCAAACACTCAATCATGTATTGTATGACAGATATGTGAGTAATCTCACAGAAGCCCATTCTATTTGAATATTTCATGATAAGCATATATTGAAATCTTTGCCTAACAGAACATCACTTCACTCATGGAAGAGCTCTGCTGTTCATTTTGTATAGAGGAAAATCAAAGACATAATTATCTTAAGTGACTGAATTTTATACACGTCTTTTGGTACCAGTTTAAGCTTGCATCTTGACCTGTATTGTAAAGAGTAAAATTAATGTCATACGTGCCACCCAGTCACTGTGATTAACCATAATTTGCATTCTTTATTGAAAGTCGATAGTCTGCATGCTACCAGCTGTGAAATTGTGCAATAAGCAATAATTAAACAATGAAAGAGAGTAAACAGAACTAGTTAGGTGTGATTTGGAGCAGTGAGTACCAAAGGTGACTTTTAAAGTTTTATTAGCACAAAGCAAGAAAAACAAAATACAACCATGTGACCTATGCTTCAATGAGTAAACAGTGAACATTTGTAAAAGTCTACCAAAGATAAAGTCACACTATAAAACAATAGTATCACTACTAAATAGAGACAATCCACTAGACTTACAGGATCAGAGGCTTCGAAGCCAAAGGGACTGCGTGTGGAACAAAGCAGGAACTACCTCTGAATATGTATCTAACTGCAGTTCACTGTCTTTATTGATGGGACACTTGTTCTCAGAGGCTTGTTGGTTTCGTTGTTTTTTTGCAGCAGCAGGTTGGGAAGGGTGGAAATGGAGGATTACTGTTGGTTTGGGCAACTTGCCATTGCATATGGGAACCCCTGGAAAGCATTTGGCTTTTTCCTATTTGCAAGTCCCACCCTATTACATGTATTCAAAATGAGATTGTTGCAGATGTGTACAGCACCATAGCACAGCTGTCTCCCTAAAACAAACTCCTAAAAGCTCAGTTTCCCTTTTGACATTACCAATTAGTTATGTGTGGGAATACCTCAACTACAGCTCCTGTATTCTATTTTGTTTATCAAATGTCGTGTCAAGCTTTATTTTTTGGATTTTGCCTTGTCCTCAGGTTTGAGGACTTCTTCTGACGGTGGTATAGGCCTGGGTTTAGCAAGCTGGCCAGGCTTAATTTCAGGCATTTTTTCACCATGTCTGTACACACTTACAGTGACATCCACTGTTTCCCCACCATATTTGTTCTTGACATGGATGCTATATTTGCCTGAGTCTTCTGAGGTTACTCCCTTGATTGTTAAACTGGCATATTTCCCTTGTTCCAGCGAAAACGCATAGTGCTCATCAAGTTCAAAGACCTTGTCATTCTTGAACCAAACCACTTCAGGGTCAGGATTTCCAAATACAGTACAGGTCAGATTCAGTGTCTGAGGGAGAAAAAAAGAGGCAATTTTGAGGGTCAGATTTGTTTAACCAGAATATTCTCAGTATTGCTTTCAGGCACTTCTTATTACTAGCTAATTAAAGTAAGACAGGTATCATGTTCTTGAGGACTGAGAAGTAGACTTCCTAACATATTTTTGTTCTTTGATTCAATCTTTCCACCATCTCACCAGTGACTGTGATGCAGTAATAGCCTCAAGGTAACAGTATCTGAAGATGGCAAGTTGGACTGTCATTGCAGTCCTGCCTGCAGGAGACTCCTGACAACCCATTAGTCTGACATGAGGTTCAGGCAATGATAGGTTTAAAAACATCCTTGAAGTTCCCCTGTACACAGCAGGGAGGAGAACTGAGTAAATCTTTTCTGACCAAGGCCTCCTGAGGTTATTGCTTGAGATGATAAAAAAAAAAAAGGTCACTTAAAAATAGAGTACGTAATATGAATCTTTGGACGTTGATTCCAGGTGCTGCTGACTAGTAAAATGGAAATATTTCACAAAGAATAAACAATACATAAATGTTGTAAAAGTGTTACATGCATGTATAGTGTATTCATGGGATAGCTGAAATGGCCTAGTAGGCCGTCCTGGCAGTTCAGGTATTTTCCAAGAACTGAGCTGAGACTGAAGAAGCCCATAACATTTTCATGGTCATTCTTCCAAATTTTTACATAGTTAATGCTGAACCCCATTTTGACCACCATATATATATGTATGTAAACTTTATGTGTTCAGGTACAGTGATGACAGAATAAATGAAAGAATTCTTTGAGAAGTTGCATTGGTTAGTGCCTACTTCATCCATCTTTGCTTGAAAGTCATGCTGCCCAAAATTCTGCCCCAGATAATTAAAAGTCACCTTAAGAATTTTGCATATGCAACATTGTGTTAGGGAAAAAAATGAATGAAGAAGGAAGATTTACATGCTCTGGGTACAACCTAGTGACAACCTAAGCGTGTAAGTACTTTTAAGTGATATCATGTAGGATATAAAGTTAAATAATAGCCTATAGGAACTAGCCTTACTCTAAAACATTTAAAGGAGTAACGATGGAAACACAAAAATAAAATTTTTGTAAATCAAACTAATCTCTAATAGCATGAATTTAAATCTTACTGTCCTTTCTGTAACTCAGGCAACATTTCATGACTATTGCCATCAAAAGTGACCTCATTTAAGAGCAATAAATAGTTAATTCATAACAATTAATCAAGTTTTAATAAGTTAATATTAAAAACTTACCAAAGAACAGATACATTCTACAGTCATTTTAGATCATTTGGGCCTGTTCTAATTTATTAAATTATAGATGTGACCTAAAATCATTCATACTCTCTTAAGAAGCACTAGTAAAGCTTTGTCTTGTGTCCATATATTTGTGTAGTTACATCATTCCATTGCATGAGAAAAACTCTCTCTTTTTGTTTTTTTTGTATACTTACTTCTCACACTTGTACTTGCACAACTCTTTCATGGTACCTGATAATATTTAATTTAGAGGTGATTTTAAAGTTTCACTTCTTTGTGATCCATTTTCTTTTTGCCTGATTTCAGGAATCAGAGATTTTCTCTTCACGCATTCAGTTATTTAATCCCGACATGATTAGGTCTCTTTTGAAGCCTTTTACTTCTGGAAATGCACTGTGTAGCATTTCCTTCATTCAAGGTTGTAGTTTTTAGGGCATGATTGTATGAGGAAACTGCAGTTAGTCTGTGCAGTCAGGGATGCTGTTTCCTTATGGAGCCTTCCTTCACTGAGCCGTTTCCTCACAGTTAGACTGTTTTAAGATGTTGGTCATAGAGTGGCTTACTCCTAACCTCCTAAAAGACTAGTTTTCTTGCTGTGAGGTGCCTCTGTCTACCACAAAAAGAAGGCACCCCATGTGAACACCCATTAGAGACAAAGGAAAGAAGTCACCAAGAGGAAAATCATCTCTGTCTGGTCCAGACTTGAGCAGCTTTCAGCGCTCACTTCAAGGGCCACACGTTCTCTCATCTTTCTAAAGAGACAGCTCCTGGTTATCCAGAAAATGGCCGAGTACACAAAAAATGGCCAAGTACCCAGAAAGTTGGAAGAGTTGTGTGCAACCTCTTACTTGCGTGATAAGAAAGGCAGTTTCCACACAAAGTAACACAGCTGTAGTCTCTGAAGATGCACTTCATACAAGAGATGTAAACAGCCTGATCAACATGCTCTTGATAGCCAGCAGATGGTAAGAGTCACATTGGCTCATGAACACATCTGCTATAGTCAGTCGGAATAAAAGTCCATCTAGCTCTTTTAGAGGTCAAAAGCAACTGCTTAAGAAAATATACAAAAATACAGAGGATGAATAGTGTGATCCTATTCCCAGTATACCTTCCTGCTTTCCACAATTTGTTGGCTTTTAAACTGGTTAAAGGCACAAGTTGTATCAAGAACATTGTATTTAATGGCCCCTGCTGGACTTCCTTTCATGATATTGCCTATTTTCTTTTTTGGATCCAAATCTATTTTCACCTAAGGTACTAAAGCACAAATTAACAATGAACCACTTGAAAAAAATACTTCCTTTTGATTCTTTAAAGCCTGTAATAACCATGCAATTAAGCATTCCCTAGTTCTTGTGCTGTGAGAAGTGCTGGATAATAATTTCCAAGTACCTTCTCTGCACCATGCTCAATACTGCAAATTCCTTTTTCTTTTTACTCTGTTCTCTTTCAGTAATTTTTCTTCCCAGATTGAAGACCTAGTTTCTCCCCATAGGGAAGGACAGGGCACCCAGTAGAGGAAGATTTCCTTCAGGAGAAAGAGACAAGAACTAGCTGTCTCTATGGGAAGGATGAAAAGAGTTTGTCTTTCCTGCACTGAAGGCTTGGGTGTCTGGAGTCTGGAACTCACCCTCAGGATGGAGAGACCAAGTTCCAGTATTTCCTTGCACCTGTAAAGACTAATAGCAGCTCAGACTAATAGTCTTCTCCTTCTGTCTTAGTATCCAGAGAATTTGGCCTGAGGTTGCATGAGATCCCACTCCACCATGAATAAAATCCCAGTGAGGGACACCAGTCAGTCAGCATCATGAAATTTGATCTCCGCCAGTCAAGCTGACCTAGGAAGGGACTTTGCGAAGATTTCCAAATTTGTCTTTGCATCTAGGCATTTAGTTACTATTGATGTCAAAAAATATGTTTATTCACTGGCTTTCAATCTCCCATATTTATATATTGTAATGGGGCTGTCTGTCAATATATAGGAAGAGGGGACAGTTTAGCCCCTTGCCCCAGGTAGGTTCTTTACTCTCCTTTACTTTTACCAGCCACAACAGTGTATGCCTGGCATGCTGGGGAATGGGACCTAATTTTTATTTCTGTTTTACTGGCTCTCAGAGAGTGGCTGCTTCCTCCTGCCTCTTCAGCTTCATCTACAGGGCAGGAATGGACTCTCCTGTTAAACTGCTCTGCTCAGTACACAGAGCTGAAAGCCAGCCCAGATTTGAGTATGCAGTTAACTCAGAGCGTCTACATAATCAGCACAAGACCAGCTCCTATTGAGGCTGACCTTGCTTGGCTAAGATCTAAATCAGGCTCCTCTGTGCCTCCTCTGACTGTATAGTCAACTTACAGTACCTGGGCTCACCTAGAACTTCCATGTGTCTCAATTAAATGACTGCCATTGGATGGTTTAAATTATCCTCCTGCTTTCAGCCTCTACAAAATCATCTGCATTCCCTCCCCTTTTGCCATCAAAGCAAACCTCTCACCAGTTAACATGACTGACAGAATCCGTCCTTACCTTCCCATCCATTATAGTAACGACATCAGGCAAACCACCAATGACTTTACCACGATCTAGGAGTTAAAGAAAAATATGTGAAACGTGAAGTTTAGTCTTCAAAATTACTCATTTCTTAATGATTTTATTGCTTGTTGCCATATTAGTCACAGCCTTTGTTAAAAAAGTGGAGCCCCTGGTTAATTAAACATAAAATAATACAATTTTTGTGATATTTTGTGTTATTTCTTTTTAATGTATTTTATGGTCCCCTCAGATTTTTTAGCAGAGATTGTGCTATAGTATTCTAAATGGATACACATAGCAAACTTGAAGCTACTGCTGAGCTTGACAGTTTGTGCTTTGGGCACAGAGCAAAGCAAGGAGGGTGCTTGTAGCATCTTGGTGGTATCTAAGATCTAAGGAAAATTTGTTCTGCCACTCTCTTTGTGGGCAGAAGCATCCTGTCAGTACCAGGGGAATTGATATCAAAGTACCAGAATTCCTACAGTCCCTAACAGTAACAAGCTTTCCCACTGTCTGTGTCTCAGCAAACACTGCTCAACGGGCTTTAGCAAGTAATTTTTTTAGTTGATAGGTAGAACCCAATATTCAGTATCATCAGCAGCTTTCAGAGTCAACACCTCCTCGTATGAAGCCCAGAAGCTCACACCTCACAAAACCTCTGCAGACACAAGAAGATACAGTGGAGGCTTGCAAAATGTGTAAAACTATTAGTGGGTTTCCATTGGAATTAAAAACTAATAAATCCACAAATTACTGTTATTATTGCCGTATTATGTGCTAACAGGGAATTTCCACAGCCACGGAACTCTGAAAGCTATGGCAGCATATCATGATGGATGCCTTAAAGAGAACATTAGACTACATTGTAGAACACCTTTGATGAAATGTAAAAAAAACTTACTCTTCTCAGCAAAAGCAGCTGCCCTAAAATGGTTGAGGAAGAGAGGAAAAGAAATACGTAATGTTATTAATGAAATTAATAAAATATTTTTTTCTTTAAAGATACTGTTGTCACAGCATTAAAATGCAAAAGAGGTAGCACTTACTTGAGTCGCTGGAATTCTGCATATGCATCATCAAAGGCTGCAACAAAACAATTGAGAGAGTTATTGTCCATGAACATAACTTTCACTTGGGGGTCAGTATAAACACATACCCATGTTAAAGCTCTTTTAAATCCCACACAGGGTTGCACAAATGGGAAACCAAACCCCTGGAACCCAATGCCACTGGTAGTAAAAACACATAGAAGACTAGAAAATTCATACCAGTTATGCAACTAAACTACAATTGGTTTTGACCAAAGGCTTTCTGTTTTTACTGTCATTCCTTTGATTATTGCCAGTAATTTCTGTTTAATCCATGAAAAGTTCCCACATAAGTACGGTCTTATAAATATACCTTGCCCAGACAGATCAAGTGTGCGTTTGTAGGATTCCTTGTCACCAAAGATTTCAAAGGTGTAGTTCCCTTTATCCTTTTCAGTGGGTTCAGTTATCTGCAGCCAGGCAACATCCTCTCCACCTCCGATCTTCATCTTTTCACCAGAAGAAATCTTAGATTCCCTGGAAAAAAAGAATAGAAATGAGTTTGAACATTCCTTTCATGTATATTCTCCATAGAAGTTCATCTATAAAGTTACAGAGGATAAAATACTATTCCTAAACTACAGATAAATTGCAAATAATGGGAGCAATTTCCCAGAAGATTCTTTTCTTCCTAGTGGGGGTATGAAAAGTTTTGGAACTACTAGTTTGAGCTTTCATTCCAAAGACTAATTTGCTCACCCTCTTCTCACTCTCCTTCTCTCCACATACACAATCATCTGTGTTTATATCTATATGCACATACATGTCTGTATGCGAAAATGGTGCATGAATTTAGAGTCCTGTACACTTCATATGCACTAACATAGAATACATCAGAACACTAAACTAGAGGCAAATAACCTTTTCTGATGGGGAAAAATATCTTTACCTTTCATTAACTTGAAAAATCAATTAAGAAAACAATAAGATTTGCATATAATTTATTATTCTTGCATCAAATCACAATACACATTTGCACCTTTGTTTTATTTTTAAGAACAAGACAAGAAGCAAATTTCCTAACTGCAGATAATTACTAAACAGGTCTTAAAAAAACAGTGGAATTATATTGATTTATCATCACTTCCTAAGCTAAGAATATAAGAAATGCCCTACTGATTCAAATCAGGGGTTCTTCTGGTCCATAATCTGTCATGAAGAGTGGAAATAGGAGAAGCTATTTAATGACAACATGCAAACCAGTCAACTTTCAATGGTTTGAAGAGAAGTTTCCTCTTTTACTCATTAACAAAGGAAGTACTTCTTTTCATCCTTCCTCCTAAGCATCTTTAGCTGGATTTTTTAATAGATGATGTCAGCATCAGCTTCTCTTTGATCAGTTATTTTATTTGCCTAGACAAGGCTGATCTGATTTCATAGCTAGAGTTACTTTGGTGGGGAAAAGGAATTTTTACTATTTCCCTTTCTGTAAGACGACTACATTGAGTTCAGCGTACCAAATTAGATACCTGGATAGAAACTACTATATATTAGAAAATACTACATACAATATTCCCCACTGTGCCATGAGTGGATGATGTATGCTGGCTTTAGGGCTTGTATTATGCTCCCTGCTAGGCAGCATAGTGGATAATTCAAAGCTAGCTTGAAATTTACATGGTACGCTTCATGATGTGCAGACAAGAGTAAAAATACATGGATTGATTAGCCTTTCATTTTTTCCAAGAAAAAGAATTGCTAGAACCCCATTTAAAAGAGCAGAGAGGTTTGGAGAGACTGGGGGAAGTTTGTTTGTTTTAGTCTTTGTTTTAGCTTTAACAGCTCTGGCTTATAATCACCATATTTGTGGAAGAATTGAAATTTTATTTTTTCAAAATCTGTGTTCAATGATCTTCAAGATAATGAATGCTTAAGACATTATAAAATCTGAAATATTGGGGGGAGTGTATGTATGTAAATATAAATATGCACACTGATATTTCTGTATTAGCCATGTAGCATTCTCTAGTTTTATATTTCTATGAACTGGATGGTGGAATGGTCCAAGTCAGTTTTAAAACTCAAGCAGATACAATAAAAGGTAGAGGCAAATAATATTTTTCTTTTCCTTTCCATCATGTTAGTATCACATTTACTGAAAGAAGGAGCAGAACTTACTGAATAGAAAGCTTGAGTTATGAGTACAGCTGCACACCCTTGCAGAAGTGTTCTTGAGCTCCCTGAACCTGATGATCACTGACACTTTTCTTGTGTTCCTGTCTTCATAGAAATCAAGGGCTGGACAGCATTGCAAAACTAGGACAACATACTGATAAACCAGCCTCTTCCTCTCCAAGTCAGACCAGTTCACTGTGTGTCATCTTTGTAGGCCATCAAGGACTGTGAATGTTGAAACCACTTGAATTTTAAAATCCTTCCAAAACTTACCTGCGGTTTCAAACAAATGAGGGCCTGACATAGCAAAGCATTTGGACACACATTTAACTGTAAATATACAGATGAATAGAGAGCCTCCAAAGTCAGA
Source organism: Pluvialis apricaria (assembly GCA_017639485.1). NCBI lineage: Eukaryota > Metazoa > Chordata > Aves > Charadriiformes > Charadriidae > Pluvialis > Pluvialis apricaria. The sequence goes on from CM030009.1 coordinate 106,420,532, forward strand.
GATTAATGTAACATGAGGGTGGAAAACTATTGGGAATTTTAAAGCTCATATCTGGTCATATTCTCAGCTCTGAAGGCTATTCTCAAAGTATTCTGTGCCCCATTGAATATCTTTTCAAAGAAGAGGAACAGAAATAAAATATTTTTGGTTACTTAAGACTTTATCAGTTTGAAAAACAAATGTTACTTTCTTAATACAGGCTTTTATTAAACTGTGAGAGCAGATCCTTGGTGTTCACCTAATACTGGACGAGAACCTCATCCATTTAAAGAAAAGGGCAGCCCTAAATAGAAAACGATGCTTGGATATTTTGCTGTCTTTGAACCAATCAGATAATACAGTGGAAGACAAATACTCTTGTGTTGAATAAGGGGCTGGAATATTGTAGATTCTTTTTTTCCTGACTGTTACAGCCTTCCTAATAGGTTGGACAAATCTGTTAACATTTCTTTAACTGTATGTACTATCTATGTGAAAAGAGAATATGAAGTACTGGAAAGAGAAATTAATTAATGTGGTCCAGTTACTAAATGAATGCCACAGAATAATAAATACTAAATCATAAAGATGGCATTTTTTCTCAAATAAAATTGAAAAAATATTCTCATCTACCTATGAGACCAGTTGACTTTCATTTCTTCATTGTAGTACTTCAAGAAACACTGGAGCCTTATTCCTTCCTCAGTGCAAAGGATCTTCAATGGAGAGGCTGTCTTACCTAAGTAAAATAGAATATATGCAGATCAGACACGATAGTGGAATGAATGGGAAACAGTCAAATGGATTACTTGTACTGTCAGAACAAAAAAAATTCAAGATCTGGGCCATGATTCTCATCTACCACAAAGAGACAATGGCTCATGTCTCTCAAAGGAGATCTACTGATCTATATCAGATGAAAGTCCAGCATGAGTTTATGGTTCTATTGTCATATACAAGCATTATGACTAGCAAGATCTATTGTGAAAGAATAAGCTAGTCACATAATTGCCACGAAACAGCAGTGTCATGATTCTAATTGCACCAAAATTTTATTCTTGTGCGGCCCCTGTTCTTTCAGTGGGATGACTCCCAACTTCTCACTGGGAGCAGGAACAGAATCTCATTCGCTCTGTATCAAGGTTCACTTACTGATGGGAAGTAGGAAGAAAATTATTGCTATAACATTCTCACAGTATCTAAATCAAACAAGCCAGGTGGAATAATACTCCATTCCCTTTTAATGTTGTCAATTAGCAAGGTCAACTGACTATTCAGAAACTTAAAAACACATCCATAATAATATAAGCGTCGTGAGTCTCAGAGATTTCTGACTTACAATAAAAATTGTCTGCCTCAGGCTCGGATGACTTTAACATAAAAAACCTACATGAAAATCCAAGACAGCACTAACTTACCACTGACTCCGCTCAATGCCAGAATTATATCATCGTACACTGAAAAAAAAAAAAAAAAAAAGAGGAAAAAAAAAAGAAAACATACCATCAAAATTCAATCAGAATACAGCTTTGTTATGTTCCGTTTAATTAAAGCAACATGGGAAACTTTCACATCCTTAAGCAAACCGTTAAAATTCCAACAGGTGTATGGGAAAAACAGGAGACTGTCTGAGTACAGCATATGAATTCTGTGCTGTGTCACTGAGTATCTCTGCTATGTGTGGAGTCAGCTGTCTGCTGTCAAATCTTTGTCTTAGCATCCCTCAGGCCAGAAACAATAAAAGGTCATTAAAACTGGATAGTTCACATTCAAAGGAGAGTACAGGGGAAAGAGAAATTATCGCATTCTAGGTGAAAGTAGTTTTCACCTGCTCCCTGTAGGACGGCATTTGACAAATGTAAACTCCTTCAACAGCAAGTGAAAGAAAGCAGGTATCATATCAAGCTTTTGAAATATCACAAAGCTGGTGGATTTGGAGAAGGGGAGAACCCTGGGGACAAGGGCAGAAGAGTGGGGAACTCTTTCATAGCAGAAGAAACATGTTCACTGTGACTGTGTAAGATGGAATGAGAGAAAGAAAGAGGCACCATAGTCTGAAGAATGCATATTAAAGGCTGAAGAATTTTTATGAATAAGGAAGACAGTTAAATGCATGAAGTTCACAAAATACTACTTGTATATTTGGTCTGTATCAATCTGTATCTGCACATTTTTTGTCTCTGCTAAAATAAATCGTGATTCTATTCTATAACCTTCTGCAAACTCCAGTATGCTTCTACTGGCATGTTGACAAGAAGATATGAATTACATACTATATATACTATTACATTACAGACATCTGGGGAAGTGGGGTTATATTGCCTATACTGCCTAAATGAGATGTTTTACTGAAAGGAGGGTGGACAGCATTTTTGCAGAGGAAAAATGTCTGAGAGACTATCAAGTGATAATACAACCTTTTGAGATAAACCACAGCTTAAGAACTCAGGCTAATATTCATCTTTTCCTCTTACTTTAGATATTTCTTCAACCTGCTGAAAATAAATGCTAAGATGTTTGGTGAACTGAATTAATTTTTTAATATGTCTTTCTCCCTCTATTAGGACCCAGCAGAAAGTATTCATTATTTGAGACAAATGACTGTGAATAGTGATAGTGAATCCATGTCCACCTTGGCCTAGTTGGTGGGACCTAAGCAGGGAAGCACAGAGAAGCTGTACCAAACTTGAGTAAAATTCATTCATACTGGCACTAGATCAGTCTTTGCTATAGACTCAGAAATAAACAAACATATTATTTACTGCACAAATTTAAATAGACATAAAATTACAGTAGCTCACTGTGATATCTGATAACATACAAAACCTTATTTAAAAGCCTATCATTGATGCATTTTAGACTAGATTCTCTTACCCTTATTTGCATTTATTTTCATTTGAATGCCAATGAACACTGAGCTCAAACTAGCCTGCCCTATACAGTATGCAGTCTTCCAGGGCTCTGTTCATGCTAAACTTCTCTGTTTATGTTTCAAGGATAAATCCACTGTTTAGGAGACACACTGTTTGGTTTAACATGCCAGTTCTTGTGGTTTTGCTGATTGACATTTTCAAGGCCTCCTGGATGCACAGAATTTGTATTCTCAAAATAAGTATTTCACTGTCTACATTTCCAGCATAGCACAGTTTTGCCATACCTGAAGTACAGTCTCTGGAAGGACCCCTGACCCTAAGATGGAGAACTATGGTACCTTTTATTCATTCCAGAGGTCAGGATACCCCTTACTTGAAAATCCATAGACTAAGTGAATGATCTTTGCGTATATTTCAAAGGACAGGAAAGGAGGAGGTAGCTAGTCAGGATGTATTGGATAGCGTGGGACCCAAGCATGACATAAATGGTGTGGAATAAGGGGTAGAAATTGTGCTGGTTTTGACTGGGATAGAGATACATTTCTTCATAGCAGCTTACATGCTGCTGTATTTTGGATTTGGGACTGAAACAGTGTTGATAAAACAGGGATGGTTTAGCTATTGCTGAGTAGTGCTTGCACAGTGTGAAGGTCTTTTATTTCTGTTCCTCATACTGCCCCACCAGTGAGTAGGCTGGGGGTCCACAAGAAGTTGGGAGGGGATGCAACTGGGACAGCTGACCCAAACTGACCAAAGGGATATCCCACACCGTTTGATATTGTGCTCAGCAATAAAAGCTGGGGGAAGAAAGAAAGAACATTTGGAGTTATGTTATTTGTCTTCCCAAGTCACAATTACCCGTTATAGAGCCCTGCTTTCCTGGAGATGGCTGAACACCTGCCTGCCAATGGGAGGCAGTGAATAAATCCCTTATTTTGCTTTGCCTGCATGCACAGATTTTGCTTTACCTATTAAACTGTCTTTATTTCAACCCACGAGTTTTCTCACTTTTCCCTTTCCAATTCTCTCCCCCATCCCACTGAGAGGGAGTGAGCGAGTGGCTGTGTGGGGCTGAGCTGCCTACTGGAGTTAACCCACAAAAGAGCTTTATCATTTTACAATCGAAATAACTCTCCATCCCCAGTGAGAGTCCCACCTCAATGTATTCAGCACTTTGAACATCTTGGTGCTTTAGAGGCTTTTGTAGACATTAAAGCTTAACAAATTTGACAGAGAGAGCGCTCTCTACAAAAGATCTCACATAAAAGGGGGTGTCAGCCTGATCAGAAACTTACTTCATTTCTTTCCTGTCAGGGTGCTAGAGATTAATCATTACAATGCCCAGTGTCACCCCTCCTAAACTGGTGATCTGAAGTTCAGGCCTCTATAACATAAGAAAAGAATGGAAACACAAAGGACCACAAAAAAGTTTGCTAACTCGTCATTTGCAAGGATAGATCTTTGACACTTCTTGGCGATCATTATTTCAATATATCAAACTTAATGTTACCTTTTCCTGACAATTCAAGAGTAGATACATCATGACCTCTATCATCTGATAGTGTTGCCTTATAAACTCCTTCATCTTTGCGAGACAGCTACAAGGAAAGCACAAGATGTTTATTGACAAACTTGATCATAGTACAACATTTGCTCAATGCCTATATGATTTTCTAATCATAGAATCATAGAATTGTCCAGGTTGGAAGAGACCTTTAAGATCACTGAGTCCAACCATCAACTGCCAAAAGCACCACTAAACCATGTGGCACCACGTCTACCCGTCTCTTAAATAACTCCAGGGATGGCGATTCCACCACTTCCCTGGACAGCCTGTTACAATGTTTGATAGCCCTTTTGGTGAAGAAATTTTTCCTAATACCCAATCTAAACCTCCCCTGGTGCAACTTGAGGCCACTTCCTCTTGACCCATCGCTTGTTACTAGCAAGAAAAGGTTGACTCCCACCTCTCTACAACCTCCTTTCAGGTAGTTGTAGAGAGTGATAAGGTCTCCCCTCAGCCTCCTTTTCTCCAGAATGAACAACCCCAGTTCCCTCAGCTGCTCCTCATAAGACTTGTGCTCTAGACCCTTCACCAGCTTTGTTGCCCTTCTCTGGCCAGGCTCCAGCACCTCCATGTCTTTGTTGTAGTGAGGGGCCCAAAACTGAACACAGTATTTGAGACAGGGTCTCACCAGTGCCAAGTACAGAGGGACGATCACTTCCCTAGTCCTGCTGGCCACACTAGTTCTGATACAAGCCAGGATGCTGTTGGCCTTCTTGGCCACCTGGACACACTGTGGGCTCATATTCAGCCCACTGTTGACCAACATCCCCAGGTGTTTTTCTGCCAGGCAGCTTTCCAGGTACTCTTCCCCAAGCCCGTAGCGCTGCATGGGGTTATTGTGACCCAAGTGCAGGACCCAGCACTTGGCCTTAAACTTCATACCTTTGGCCTCAGCCCATTGATCAAACAACATATATTGTACCGTATTCTTGTTAAATAATCTTACCAGAGATGAGATAGAAACTATCAATGGCTTGTGCATGCCTTTTTATGGAATTTTATTTAGTCCTTAAGCCTAAAACATATTCAGATTTCAGTTCAATTGCCTTGAGGAACCATGTTTTGTCTCTTGTTCCAAAAAGACAAACAAGATGATTGATCCTTGTCAGTAGAAATTACCAGTAGCACAGTAGGATGTAACAGAGTAACTTGAACCCACATAAACCTTAGAAATGCAATTTTTCTTCACCTGAAACTATTACTTTTTTTTAATCAATCTATGTAAATCGTAACAACAGGTCTGTCTTCTTTAACTGTCCAAATATGAACTCAGTGGCTTTCATTTAAGTAGCAACTGTAGTCAAATTATATCTATGCTAAGTAAATAATGAATGCATTGCCCTTGGAGAGCTTACATTCTAAAATCTAACACAGTGATACTGCATTAAAGTCAGTAGGGGTTTTTATTTTAATTTATTTTAAAATCTGAAGGAAAATATATAAATAATTATATACAGATTGGAGGTCATTTAATTGAATCTTAGATTTATACAAGTCCAGAAGCAAGTAAATAATAATAAAAGCATCATATAACTGCATGACAAGTAACAAGAGCAATTCAAGACAAGCAGAAACCACCCTCCCCCAAAAAAGTCTACTCAAGAAAAATGAAGCCACCAGAAAGCCAGTATTCGCTTGCAGGTGAAATGAAGGACATAAATTAGAACAACATGAAGCCAATCAATAAAATAAATAAGTCAATTAAATGGATGCATATTTATGCTGAAAGCAGAAAACCTTGATTTGGGGAGGTTGGGGAGGTTTTGGCACTTGACGAAGGCAGCAATTACACAAACTAAGGCTTCAGACAAAAGTTAGTTTATCCTGTTTGCATAAAGATAAATCTTAAGCCATATACCTCAAACCTTTTCATTTTAGGCAATAAAACTGAGGTGCTGTCAGAAATTAGGTGCTTGAACAAATTGAAAAATTAAGGAGCAGTAAGAAAGAACAAGATACAGTTCACCTAAGGACGCTGAAGCAACTTAAGCAGGAACTGTCTTGAGTTGATAACAAAAATAGATACTCTTTTACTAGCATTAGTTACTTACCAGCTAATTGAAGGATAGCGAATATGCCTTTTCTTAAAATGGTTCACAGAAATCATGATACCTGGTTTAGTGCTCTGCCTGGCAAACCTATAGCGTGTCAAGCAGAAGCTGTCATTTCTAATCAGTAGATGATACTGTACCCTGGGAATACTGAGGTGACATTCTTCCTTCTGCAGATCAGGCACCTCATCAACATCAATCCCAGAACCATCCTTATACCACTTGAAAACAGTCTCCTTCTTTGTGTTTGCAACCTGTACAACAGAAAAGGCACGTAAGCCTGGCTATGTCCTGTAGAAATGTATCCCACTGTAGGCAGTCACACAGGTACTTTCAACGTAAGAAGCCAATTTTTTTGTAACACGTGTCAAATAAATCCAAGTAAAAAAACACTTTCAACCAAGTCCTACTAAGCAAATCTTAGTCCTACAGTATTTGTTTGCAGCACAGAACTGGTCAGAAGTATACAGCTTACAGCTCCAGAGCCCTGTCAAATCCTTAAAGGCAATCCTGTCAATCTCTTCCCTTAAAGGGTTTTGCACCCTTGCTATGTGGTTGTAGTTTGTCTAGAGTTATCTGTGAGAAGTACCTTTGAAATTAGAGCTGCTGAACTCTCCTTTATTTTTTTGTGTTTGCCATGTGTCTCCAGAGAGCTGTAACACAGAACTTAGGCCCTATCTTAGAGAGTTTTCAGCAAATTTGCAGATTTATCCCAGCTACCTAAGCAATTTCTTTCAGGGCTAAACTGCAGTGAGCAACTGAAATTACTATTCTGAAAGCATTTGATACTTCAAAATTGCGAGCTGCACCAGAAATCCTTTTTTTCTACTACATTGGGTCCTATGGGAAGTACAAAGATTTGAGGAGTCCTACAAATTGCAGTCTCTCCCAACACAAAGGAGCTTAACAATGTAGTGCAAATGCAGAGAAGTTGCTTGAAAGCCAGAATTTTGCTGCAGTAGCAGCAGCTCATCTAAGCAATGCATAAGTAGACTACAGCTATACCTCAAGTACTATTATAATTTTGAAATATAAATTGTGAACTGGTGACGCTTAAAATATTGCTGGATGAATGACCTCAAACTGCGAATTCAAAGAAGCTAAAAGCCCAGCTCCTTTTAGAAACCCTGGCAAAAGATTTTATTTTTTTTCCCTTTCAGAAACACTATGGTTTATTTGACATCACTATCCCCATACCCTTCTAAAAATCACAAAAATGCAATGGTATTTCCATGCACAGCCTGAATTCCCAGTCAGTGTGGCTTTGGTAGAAGGACAGAGCTGGCAGGACATTTCTCAGTCCCCAGGCAGTTGCTTTAAAAAGCCTCCTTAAAAAAGAACTGAACAAATGGATAGAGGGCAGCCCAGAAGTTAATACAGATCTGCAATAGTTTTCAAGTGTCTTGCTTGGAGGAAAAAACACGCACCAATTTCTAATCCTTTCACATCAGAGACATCATTCCATAGATGAACAGCTCTATGAAAGCTGTCTATGGAGGTGACTGGACAAATAGGAGGGCCTCCTGTACTGATTCCTGGACATCTCTATAAAACCTGCTCAAATTAATCACATACATTGCTGCTTAATAACCAGTGTGGTTGCTATGGATTTCTGACAGAGTATTTGAGATCACAACCTGGCCCAAAGCAATGCCTTACTTGAGAAAAGTGAGCAGCATTTTATGTTTACCAGTAGCTACAAAGTGGCTATTCCTGTAGTCATATGACGTGAGTGGCAATTTTATTTGAACAAAGCCTGAAGGAACAAGCCTTTAATGCTTTTCAACAATTTTTCATCAAAGACGGTTAGCACTCAATCTGACAATAAATAGACTGAATTTCAGACACATGCAATTTGCAGTGCCGAAGTTATTTCATGTTGACATTTATTATGAAAAGCTACCTTTTTCGCTGTTTAGCCACACACCAAAAATCTTGCTTTTAACAAACACAGTACAAATAAGGGTCAAAGTTATGCAAGAGCAGGTAGCTTCTGAATGTTCTGAAATTTAGGAGTACTTGAAGAAAAATTATAGTAGATGCTGGCATATGAAGAAAAATAAACACACAATAAAAAGCAACCACCATCAAATTATCATTCAGCTAGACAAACGTCCCACTGGCATGCAGATGCTACAATACCAAGAACAAAGTCATCAATCCCAGTTATTTCATAATTAAATACTATGTGAATCAAAAGTCAATCACGTCCAATCACATAGAAAATAAGCGGTACGTGAGGTAATGTGTGCTACTTTTGATACTCTCTTTTATAACACAATCCGTATTTGTTCATTGTTACTGTTATGGACCTGGATCATACAGTCAGTCCTCTGCCCTACACAAGCTTCCAGCTGACCTGGGTTCCTAACTCCCCTATTTCATGCCATGGCCTTTGAGAAAGTAAAGGCAAAAAGCATTCTTTTACAGGTACTTCCTTCACATCATCCCAGGCTCTTTCAAGAGTTAAAAACACCCACAACAATTATTTTCGCACAGGAGCACTAAACAGAACCTAGAAGGGACCTGATCCAAGTGCTGTGATATGGCCTTGGGAGGCAGAGATTGTTCCTTGGATGTTTTCATTACCACAGAAATAGCCCAGAGCAGCCACACTTCTAACTTGAATGTCAGGTATCTGAAGTTCATAGGACAAATCCAGGCTTTATTGTTCAAACTCTTGCTATGTACAAATATCAATTAAACAGGCATAAACAACAGTACCATGTGAACCTAATGGCCAGTCACATACAAACAGTGACAAACATTATAAGGTCAATGGCATAGTTAAAATGATGAGTGTGCAAACAGCCCACATCCTAGATTTCATTTACATAAAATGTTCTGACCTTATGAACAAGAAGTACACTGGTGAAAAGCATATAATCAGAAGCTCAGCCTTTCACAGTTTCAGTGGTATAAACAGGCTCGACAGTTAATGAAAAGAAGGATAATTTCAGATTAATTTGTAGAGAATTAACACTAGTATAAATGGTTCGGCAACATTTAATTCCCCATGTGAATGAAATGATAAGCAGGGTTCATGCCTGAGGCAAATGCATGTTGAGATTATAAAGCACTCCAGCTATGCAGCTCAGTACCAGCAACGGTACCATGTTAGCTAATGAGTGTTGAGCCCTAAAACGGGGGCACACAGAATGGCAGCTTCACCACCCAGGTCAGTTCCGCTGGGAATGAGTTGAGGTTAAAGGTCTCCTAATTAGTGAGCAGAAAAAAAGAAGGGAAAAAAATCCCACAAACGTACATGTAAATGGCTCATAATGAATGACTCAAGTTAGTCTAATTAAAAGCCAAAAACTTATTCAAAAGAAGTGGAGAAAATTAATACAAAAGAATCCGCATTACAGGAAAAGGCAATGAAGAAGAGTTTGATGCCTGTTGAATTCAATTAATTTAGCTATTCAGACCTCTAATTAGTCACTCTAGAAGAGCAACAAAAATGAAAATATATCAGTTTAGAATGTCATATAAAGATGTTAATGCATAAGTTACTCTGAATTCTATGCACATTAGCGTTAGTTAAGATTCAAAAGTCATTAGCCAAATACAATAAAAATCATGGTTTATAACTTTAATTCTAGAAGCCTTTGTGCAGGTTTGGTTACAGCTGATTAAAGAATAGATGCTTTGGTAGAGGAATCTCCAGATCAGAAAATGGTGAGGAAAGAGTTCAAACTCTGGCTTTTTGTGGCTATTTTTTGAGGAAGGAAGAAGGACCATTGAGACATGAATATTTTGTTTAAGTGATTCTTATGGCTCATAACTATTATAAAGAATTAGATCACCTAACATATTTAGAAATGTCCTGTAATATTTTTTTTGTTTTAACGAAGACTACTGCTGAAGAGTAGTAAGTCAGAAATTTTGATTTTATTTATTTCTAAATAATAAAAAAACTTATCAGATGAAACTTTCAATTTTAAAAATATCAAAATCTTTCCTCACATTTTCCTAGCACAATTTTTAATTTAATTTTTTAACACATTCTAAAAAATTATTTCAAGTATATTCCTCACCTTACAAGCAAGTAAAACTTCACATTCCTCTGTAACTTTCCAGTACAAAAACTCCGAGAAGTGAGGACCTAAGAAACAAAATTGTCTTAAAGCATAAGTTGTAGAATGAAGACTATCAGAGAGATCCAGTGAAAGAAAGAAAAAAGATGACAATTATATTATAACATTCCTACAGCAGAGTGATGAGAGGGAACTCCTGAACTACCCATCCACTAGAAGGAAAATCCTGCAGTAAATTTTTATCATATTGATGCAGGCGTCTACAGTACAGCTTAGGAACCTGAGGCTCATCTCTGTTTGTATGATAAATCATGTAGTACTCCAAAACGTAAAATAGTGAGTGAGACAAATTAGTTTACGAAATATATTTATGCCCAATTGCCAACTAAGCATAGGAAAGAAACAGAGTAGCTACAAACAAGTGTACAAACAATGTATTTAATGCAAAGGGAAATGGAGAATAAACAAATGTATCCAAACACCCAATTAAATGTTCAAAGCAAAAATTGCATGCCAGATAGTATTTGTCCAAATTATATAAAGTCAAAAAATGTATTAAACATTACAAGCAAAACAAGAAGCATTCCTTTTCTCCGCTGAGGTTCCAATCCTGCAAACATGTTATCTTTAAGTAAATTTACTGACATACATAGCCTTTTTAAAGTTATTGTGCTTACTCATGTCAGTAAATTTAGGTTTTACTGTCTGCAGGATCAGGGCCCATAATTGCAATATCCAGACCTGGGAGGTGGCAAAGTCCCAGACTTTCACTTAAATCATTGAAAACTGAAAGATCTTGTGAGTTTATGCTGTAAGTGGTGCACTTTCCTAAATCTATTTTTAAAACACGCCCCCCCAAGAAAATGGAAAATAATATCATTACATTGCTTATGAAGAGAATCTTACCTAACCTATTTAGAATAAATGCTTTTAATTATTATTGTTACTTTCACCCTAAAAGCCATTTTGCTTGCCAAGTGAATATTACAAACTAGGACATCAAACTCATTTTTTTAAGGATTTCACAGCGATAGAATTTTGAATTAGATATCCAATATTAATTCTTACTTTCAGCTGCAAACAATATTGATAACAAGTATATAAAACTCTGCAACTGTATAGCAACTATGCAACAAATATACATTTGGTTCCTGGAAGTTTGCCTGGACAGAAACCACAGGATCAGATTTTTAATCTTCCTTGTCTGACACTATGCTGTCTACTCTTCTGTCAATTATATTGAAGGGACAATTTGTACACTTAAAATTAAACATGCTGAAATGTTTTGTTGGATCAGAGCCTACAGTAGGCACACTTCTCATGAATATTGAGCAAAGATAACCTCTTGTAAAGACTCCCACTTTATTTCTCTACTTAGTGAAAGTTCTGTCACAACTTTCCCCATCATTAGACACTCTTAAAATTCAGTTGGACAGGGTGCTGGACCATCTTGTCTAGGCTGTGCTTTTGCCAAGAAGGTTAGACCAGATGATCCCCGAGGTCCCTTCCAACCTGGTATTCTATGATTCTATGAACTTGCATGTATCATATTACAATGTTGGAAAATAAGATCCACCAAGGCTTCAGTGTCTACTCAAACTGTGCAATATACTCATCTTCTAATTAAATCAATGCAAGTTGGAAGCACTTAGCATTCACCAGGTTGCATCATTAGCTGCAAACTGGGCCTAAAGTCACCAATCTACTCTGTCTTACCTTGCTTCCTGAGAAATTCCTTTCGCTGAAGCTCAGACTCAGCCAGTACTGCCTTGAATGCTAAATTTTAGAAGAGGTGAATGAAAAATGAGTTAGTCACAAAATTACTAAAAGGATAATTGAGGTTCATTTCTTCATCAGAGTCAAAGTTTCAATGTTTCAGTGAACATACCATCTCCAATGAGAACTAATGAAGACTGGTTCTTGGCCTTTCCATCTTGAATCTGTACTGTGTAGGTACCTTCATTGTCAATTGTAAATCGGTCCATCACCATTTCAATAATGCCATTTGAACGGTCACAATTTATTTTATGCCTCTGAAATAAACAAGTAATAACTTTAGTGTAGTCTAAATTACTTATTATTCCCTATAGAATTAATCATGTTTTATATCCCTGCCTCCATACTCAATCTTTTTCATGGCCTTTTAATTGTAAACTATGGAAATAGGGCTGTGCTTGCATTTACTTTTATACAAGATTTCAGTCGCGACAGAAACCTCTGTGCGCAATTGCATTTGGAATCCTAAAGTCATCATCATAGAGCCAGTTTGGGTTTAAAAATAGTAGTTTATGGCACTATGCATGTTTGAAGATGAACCTACACAGTCAGTCTTTAGCTACATTACAGCTTCCAGTTCAATAAGGGGTTTTGGTAGGCTGAAGCACTATTTCTATCAGAGTCCGGAAAAAGCTGGAAGTATTATGTTTGTAGACACAAATGTGGATCTCCAAATAAATCCATCACTACAAATCCAAAAGGTCATCACTATTAAATACCTCTGAGACATATGTGGCAGCTTAATAGTGGATCTTTATCACTAAAAAGACGTTTATTTAGGAAGGTATAATGATTTGCTCATCTAATGCTAGGTATTCTTTTCGAAGAACGCTAAAGTGCAAGACCACGACAACATTAACTTTTTCAAAACCAACAAACCTTCTGGAAACTAAAAAGATCAACCAAGTCCAGCAAAAGAGAATTAGAATTCTGTTGAAACTTCTAGTTACCTACTAAAGTGCTTGCAGAATACCCAAAACACCAAACATTGATTTGAATTCAAAGTTAAATATGCTTTCCACTGTTTGTGTCCTTTTTGTGTTTGCTTTCTATTAAATATTCCAGAAAGATAAACTATTGGCAGGCATCGTCAAGGAAACAGAAAATTGCAAGCAAATATTGGACAATACTTGCAAAATATGTGTTTTGAATTTGCAGGTACAATTTTAGATACAACTACCTTTTACGAAGCAATATCCTCTTTCATTCAGTGAGTAACTCACAGACTCATAGAATTGTCTATGTTGGAAGGGACCTTTAAGATCATCGTCCCACTAACAGTGATGTTGTTTGAATCTCAATTTACAAATTCCTAAAGCAAAGCAAAAATAATCCACAGAAGTTACTTCATGAATACTTTTAGGTAACCAATGTGGCCAAGGGTATTACACACTAACTGTTCCATTCATGATGGGATAGAAAAGTAAATGTCACCATTTAGAAGCAGTTCTATCCATTAAATTATTATAGACCCTGTTACTGTTAAAAGAAAACATCATGCCCTATAAACGGAATATTTTGATTAAGCTTTTTATTGGACTCCAAAACTAGAAAAAGGTACCTAAAGCCATAGCCAAAATTTAGGAAAGGGAAGAAAGAAGGAAGGGAAACAAAGCTAGGAAAAATACCACTTATTAAACTTTTTGGGAGCTTTCCTTCTGGAAGAACCTTTAAGTACTGATCCAAAATTAGTAGGAATGACCCCACAGGTATATCTGCTCAGCTCAGCTTTGAGGGACATCTCCTGACCAGCCTCAAGAACAGGTTCACTGTTGCATGGACAACAGGCCTGGAAGAATAGTGTAGACATAGTCAAGATGTTTAGTGTTCATTACTGGTACTTTCAAATGTACAAATAGTACTAGTTTAAATCTTAATGGGGTAATTTAAGAATGAAGAAAGAGAAAAGATAATGGAATTAACAAAGCAGTAGCTAACAGATTGATTAGGACAACAATTTATTAAATAAATGATTCAGAGGGAAGAGACTGAGGTATAAAATTTATATAAAATAACAGGGGGAAATGCTTATATAATTTTGATATGCACTTTCCCTGTATATAGTTCAAAGAAAGATATAATGTCAAAGAATAAGACAAGATTTAATTAATCAGGAAATTAAGTAGAAAAATTACTTATGTAAGAGTTCATCTGTAAGAGTTCAGGAGATAAGCCAGGTAGGTCACAAAGAGAAGTTATAAACTTCACCAAACTTACAAAAAGTGCAAATTCAAATTCTAGCTTACAGTCCCTTGACCCACAGAGGTCCAGGGCAACACTTGCATTTGTTTCATGAGTTCTCAGGGAGAATGTTAAATTGCGATTTGCCAGAAGCAGAAAAAGAAGAGCAAGATATATGTTTTAATCTGATCTTTTATCACACTTCTAGATTTTTTTTATTTCTTGCTTTTAGGTAAAGGAGAAAAAATTTAAAAGATTAAAATGACAGCTGATTAAATGGGGCCTAATTCATTCCATTCTTAGATTATTTTGAAATCTTACTGAAACCATTCCCTGTTAGGACCTAGGAGGAAAAATTTATCACTTCACCCAATGTCAAGAATCAGACTACAATTCACCAGCATAACGGTCTATTGAACATGTTCAGTGACTGTAGCCCGGTCTCCAGGCAGGTTTTAGAGTGTAATTAGGCTTCTAACTATTGCCATTATGCAGCAAGATGAAGTTCAATGATTTTACGGGCACCATAAATACTAGGCTTTTATGTGACTTTCCACAAAAATATCATCAGTCTCCAAACGTAAATGTCACCTGTGGGTTACTAATTAAAGAGGTGAAATAATACAGCTCCACTTCAAGACTCTCTCTGATGTCAACACTTCCAAAACATATGTGAACTAAAAATAGCTCATTCTGTTCCACTTACATTGCCAAGACAGAATATTGTCATTTCAATACATCCTAGTCACTAATATTCAGGTTTTCAGTCCTATAGTTTATTACTTCTTAAAGAAAGAAAAACAGAGAAGTATTTTACTCAGAAACACTTCTTCTTCCACTTGTCAATATGTAATTAAAGTAAATGCTGTTTGCTGTTCTATGGTATAAAAATGCTGATAAGCTTCTCCGGCCAAAACCAGACTTTGCATCCTCAGGAATAAACCAAACCTTTCAAACTGCTGCACTGGAAGTGGATTCCTCATAGTAAAAAATATTTCCATTTCTGTACTTTATGCCCAGTAGATGAACCATACTCCACCCCTGCAAAGGCATGACCTTGCTTTCTTTTCAGCCCAATCTGACAACATTTTTGTGCTGCTTTCTATGAAAGGTCTTCCTAGAGCTATAAAAATGCAGGGAGCCAGTGGCCTGCCCTTTCATCTCTGTGTAGCCATTCAATGCCCACTTAATGTCTATGACAAAATATAAAAAAAAAAAAAAAAAAAAAAAAGGGGAAAGTGTCACCATCTGAAAATTGTATGTCTGTGACCATTGTTACATTGCCAAGTGCCTCCCACATTACATGTAAAATTAGCAGCAGTAGCCTCAGAGGGTCTCTGGGAACAGCATGTCTTGCTGGTTTGGAGTCCAAAACTACTTGAAGCAGCTTTTTTGTCTTGAGCTGTTTTCCTAAAATATTTGTGCACTACTTTTAACCAGATTTGTTTAATACTGGTCTGTGTCTGATTTCTCCTTCTCTTTGGCTGTTGGTTGTCTAGCTACCCAAGATGAATATGGACCTTCTGAGGGTTAAACTTTGCTCTCTTTTTTGATATGAATAGGCTTACCCTGCAACAGAAATTGCAAAAAAGATTCAAGTTAAAAAGTGACATTCCTTTCAGGTATTATCAGACCTTAATAACATGGGTTTAAGCAACTATAAAAATAGAATACCTATTGATACATAAAGGTTTATTAAACAAAATCACATATAATCACATATATATAGTACTCAATATGTACTTACATCACTGTTTTCAACTTCCTTATCATTAATAACAAATCTGAAGGTAGAATCTGGTGATAAGCTTTCAGCCTGAATCCAGAAACGAACTTCTCCTTTCTCAAGAACCTCATAAGCTAATTCTGATTTCAGTGGTATTGCTGCAGAAAAAAAAAGCAATCAAAAGTCAATAATGCATGAATCCTTGTGAGACAAAAGGCTATTGTAGTAAAATATTAGTATCTCCCTATTATTTACTGAATGCTGGATATAGAATAAATTTTATGCAGGGAAAAGATGTCTAATGCAGTCTTTGTCTGAATTTTAAATTAATTTCTCAAAGGGAGGTAAGAATTTACAGCTTATAGTTTGCACACTGTTTAATAAATTGGCTAATAGCAACCTATAGTCTTTTGTCAAAGTTAAACTTCAAGAAACTTTTAGGCAATGATGATCTTATTCAGTGCAAACTAATATTCTTCTAAATGAATGGAAAGATAAGGAAGCAAGTTTTTCCATGAAAAATGAAACTGCCGTTGTCTCAGGAAGAACCTTTTTGCAACTCCAGTCATTAGTATGTAATTATATTTCTTCTAGAAGTACCAAATACATTCAGATCTTCAACTTACTTGGGTTCTTTATTTCATTGCTTAATGCCATCAAACGTTCAAACTCTGAAATTAAGAAAAACACTCATGTTTTAATTTATTCTGAAAAATACAGTCAGAAGGCAAGTGTCAAAGAAGGTACATATCAACATCAACAGATAATCTTAAGTCTTATATGGGAAATACCCAACTCTCTTCAGAAAATGATGATTAACAAATCAGATTTAAGAAACTTAAAGTTCTGATTTAGTGAGTGTTCCTGTTTCATGCATTTTCATACACACTTTCTTATGCAAAAGAATCTAAACAAGGAACAAAACCTATTTTAAACTCTCTATAGGATTTAAAAAAAAAGATTGGAGACAGTGGCTTCTAAGCAGTATATGAGGTTCCTTTATTTGCTGACTTCCTTTCTGACACTGTACTTGAAAAACTTGTTTTACTGTGGCAGGAAACAAGATTGAGTGCAGGTTATTCTGAAAAATGTACAGAAAGTTCTATTTAATGCACAAAATCCTCATGAAGGCTGTGTGAGAGTCTAGAAATCACTGTTAGATTTTCATACTGACCCTATTTATCATATTCATTACTAAAAAAGATTTGGAAGTTGAATATTACTGCCAATTCCAAATTTACAGATAATGTAAAGACCAGAGGAAGTTAGCAAGAATTTATGACATGGTTGAAGATTTAGCAAAATTGCAGATTTGATAGCATTTGAGGAAGTAACTGGTCAGTGAAATGATGGTTTGCAGTGCTAAGATACGAAATCTGACACTTGTGCAGGGATCCAGTACAAATAAAATTGTAGTTTTGAGTGACAGATATGACCAGGGAAGACATGGGCTAAGTGTGGGATGGGAAACACCTTCAGTGCCCTTCTACAAAAAAAACCTTTGAAGGTAGGACTGACAGTGACAAGACCTACAGACATGTTTCAGAGTGTTGCTTCAAAACTAAGCCAAAGAGAAGTTCTTGTGATCAAATGCATATCTTCTACATTCCTGGAGAACCATATTTTTTCTGGCTGCACATGGATTTCTTTCCAACGCCTACTTTGAATGGGAGTTTTGACGCAGTTCGCACTGTGATAAAAGTCCTGCCTACAATCAGACTCACACTCAGTCTCACCTCTTCTCCTTAAATGACTTAGAAAGAAGGTAAGTAAAGGGATTTTCATGCTTAAGGAACCAGGCATAGCAATTACAGCCTGTGGACTGGGAAAACACCAAAGTAATTTTTGTGCTATTTAAAAACAGAAAAGTGCCCCCCTTTGTCTTTCACCTCAGCACCTCCCAATGGTAATCAAAGTCAGACTGAAGCAAATTCATTGCAACTCCAATGAAACAAAATAGCTACAACTAAATTAAGCAAAACTAATCTAAATTTAAGCCAAAGGATAATTCAACCCAATGTATTCAAATCTTGTTAAAGCAACATCCTTTTTCTCACATTCTTCTCACTAGTTCTGTGCATCACAGTTATATGAAACTGTATCTAGAGCCTCAAGATCTGTCTCTATATTAGGCTCCTTGGTAAGCAGAGATCTGACAGTAGCTTTACAGCTAAGAGAGAACCGATTATTATAAAGTATGAAAGGCTACAAAGTCAAAGCACAGCAAACATGACATACTAGAGATTCACAAAACGGTGAAAAAAGCAACATTTTCAGACAGTATTGCAAACAGCATTGTAGTCCCAGTAAAATTCTAATTGGGCATATTCTTTATCTTTTTTTCTAAAGAAAAGATTGTCGTAAGTTAACCCAACTTTCATTATTGTGATAATCAGAAAAATAAGTAATCACACAGAGCCTGTTGTGTGGTTCTTTTTTTGGTTTTCCTCAATGCATAAGAAAGAATGTGAGAGTTGTGAAGTTCTTTTTCTTTCTTGGACAATTTTTAGTGCAGTTGAGGTGATAAAATGAAGAAAGTCTTGAGATGGCAAGGATCTTACCTTCATCATCCATAACGAAGCTGGATGAAACCCCATCTGTGTCACTAACTGAGATAGAATAAGTTCCCAAGTCTGATTTATCAGGATTTTTGAAGTACAGCTTAGAACTAAAATAATCAATAAAAAAGGATATAATTAGTGGAGTTTCTCATGTTAGTGAGATTTTGAACAGGACAAACTTCTAATAATTTGATAGACCGGCATGACTTACTGATTTCCTTCTGTTTCAATCTTAAACTTATCAGAATCATCAATCTCCTCGTATGATTTACCCCATGCAAAATGAGATGCATCTGTAGCTTCTTTGCACTCAAAAGCCAGGTAAATATTACCCTCATCATCCACACCTGAAAAGATTTCTTTTGTTCCTGCAAAATAGGAATCAACTCACATGTCAAGGCTGCATTCTTCTTTTGAGCTGCAATTCAGAAATTGTCAAAGCCCATGCAAATTTTGTCCAGCTTTACTAACAGGTACTGATCTTACTTGAAGATCTTAAAGCATGTTTATGTCATATGCTGACTCAGCATCACATACTAGCAGGATTCCTACTCTACACAAAAAAAGAGAATACTAAAAATATTCTTATTGAGAAACAAATCTATAAAACAAAACTGAATATGAGAAGACATGAACAGTTTAAGTAAATTAATTTTATTATCACTCCTGACGCTTTAATAGATTTGTTGTCATACTTCTTTTTGTTCACAGCAAGTAGCACCTTTGTTTATGAGAATAAAAACTAAAATACCTGATTATTATATATTTCTTGCAGTAAGTAAAACAAAAAGTCTTGACAGTACCTCTGTATCCACACTATTTTTTCTTTAAATTTTAAGGCTAAGAGCTTCTTAACTCTTGAAATACTTATCTGTGCTACAATATCAAATCAGAGTGATTAAATTCGCTTCTAAGTATTTTAGTATTTTAGAAGCAGAGGAGATAAAACAGTTCATTACCTGGCCGTGCCTCGACAAGCACTGGTTCGGATATCTCGGATGACTTGCCTATCCCTGCATCATTCACTGCACGAACTTTGAAAACATAGGTATGACCCTCATGTAAATCAGTGACCTTGAACAAGATAAAGAGCAAAGTCAATTTGAAAAACAATCCAAACTCTTTTTTTTGCTTACATGAAGATATTAGCAGAAGCCCAAGTTCAAATACACATCTTTCTTGTACTCAGTCAGATGCTTTTAGAATCCAGTTTTAAATTAACACTAACGAAAACATTACCTTAAAATAGCGCTTTGAAGTAGGTTTTTCATTAGCAGTGATCCAGTCTTCTGTATCTACTTCCTTATAGTCCACTAAATACCCAGTAATAGGACTTTTGCCTTCATACACAGGAGCTTTCCACAGAAGAACCAGTGATGTATTTCTAACTTCACAAATTGTGAGACCATAGGCAGGACCTAAAATATTTCAAATATTCAAAGTTCACTTCAATTTAATAAACTTTTGCAAACTGGCCCTGGAGAGGCCAAAATCCATCACTTTCACTTTGTTTTGTCTGTGTTTGCGTTCAAAAATCTCATCCTTTACAATAAACGTAGTATATGTGGTATTTAGGTCCTTTCCCCCTCATGGCTGTATACAGCAGTACCTGCTTCAAGCAGTGAGTGACTTTAGCATTCTGCAGTATTCTGAAGCATACATTAGATCTCAGTAACTTCATTTTAAGGGAAAACTATTCATGTGGAAAATCCATGCAGTTTAAAATTTTGCAACAAGTAACAGAGGTTTCTTGTCTATTATTTAATTCACCAGCCCCACATCAAAGTCATTTCAATGAACCTGAGTCAGGTTCATAATTTAGTATCCGAATTTTTATTTTTTTGTTGCTATAGATGAACTATGATCCTTCAGACTAATCCAAAACCCACTGGCACCAGTGGATTTTGGATCAGGCTTCTCATTCCCTGACAGAAGAATTTTTCATTGTGAAGTGTGTAACAATAGCCAAGAACTTCTCAAGAGGATATCTGTCAAGAGAGCTATTTACACCAAAAACGTCCTGATGTTCCATGAATAAGTAAGAGTTCATACCTTTGCAGCTATCAGGTTATGTTCTCCCTACTATACTTTCCTTCTCCTTCACTTAACTGTTCTGGTGCCATTGTTTACCTTGTAGCATTTATTTTTTCCTACATTCTTGATATTTATTTATACCTAGACTATAAAGGCATAATCATATCTGTTTCCTACCATGGTGAAAAATTCCGTGACAGAATACTGATATTCAGCCAAATAATGTTGCTGGAAGCTTGCTTCTTGTGCTTAAATTCAGAGTAAGGAAACCTGAAAGTACCTGAGACTTAGGGATTTTCTCAGTGTTGTCAGTTTGGTCTAATTCAAGATTTGACTTTTCCCTACAACACGTCTCACCATTTAAAATAAAGAAGAGAAGAAAAACCTTACAAATAAACCTGATTGTCATTCCAGCCTATATAATGTTAACCCATGATGAATGAACATGAAATTTGTGAAGGATGATATTCACCAAATATAGAGCAAAAAAGAGTAGAGATTTGTTTCTTCATAGTGGATAAGAACATTTCAGAAAAGAAACATGTAAGTACTTGTTGCAGATCTTAAGAAGATAAATACCAGATTTCTCATGGAAAGACTGCAATTTTCAAGGAGCCTAAAGCTTTCTCTCAGGGCTCTTTAAAAATCCCAACCTAAATGTCTATATATCCACAGATAATTAAAATTCCACTGGCAGATGCACCTGCTAGAAATCTAGACAGCAGAAGAAAATGTGTAATGAAGCATGTTCTATTCTAAGGATTTTGAGACCACAGACGTTTCATTTTTTTAAAGTCATGTAAAATAATTTATTAGCTATCATTGCTAACTCACAGGGGCTCTCAGAGATACCTAAGACTAGAGTTCTGCAGAAGGATGAAATAATTATGGGCTCTGGGCAAGGAATCCATCACTCACGCTGAAAATCTTGCAAGGGGCTTTGGCCTTTCTAAGGAAACCTCCCTTCCATATAAAAAGGTGGAAGAATATTTCATTGACACTGGGAGTATTTGCAGTCACATTACATTAGTCTTCAATGCCTTTAGTAAGACAGGGAAGAGGGTCAGCCTCTTTCTGCCAGTCTTATATCTCAATTATTTATTTTCATTATTGCTAAGCCATTGTTTAAAAACTAATTCTAAAAAAAGAATTGTGAAATATTTTAACAGGTTTGGCGATTTGGAGGGGATGAGGGGATTGTTTGTTTGTGGTGGGTTTTTTTAACCAGGAAGAATGCAATACTCTGTTCATCTACTTTCATAATGAGAACAATGTAATCAGCCAAGGAGTAGAAAGGTCAGGTTGTTCATTATGAAAATGGAAATTTCACTCTCTTCATTTCCTGAAAGTGCCTTTTATTTTATTTCTTTATATATCATTTAAAATGAATGATAATCTTCACTTGTTTACACACTAGGCTATTTCACTGACATTTTGAAAACACTGTCGAGAGTATAAATCACAAATTCTTTCTTTAAGGAAAATAATTGTTCCACCAATAATGCATTTATACTAAATATTACAAAATGACAAGAAAATATAATTAACATAAAGGCAGTTAAGGTCAGGAGATTAAACATTTTTTTATTGACAGCTTTGCCATGTCATTAAATCCAGAAGCTAGGATTTATGAACTCAGAAGAATTTAGCTAGAAAGCATGGAGAACAACTCTCTGACAAGCAGTTTTGCAGAAAAGAATCTGGACATTAAAATGAAGTAAACTTGGAACTTAGCGCATATATATATATATATTTGATATAATGTCTCCAGTCATTTAAGAAAGAAATCAACCAACTAGGAAAAGTTCAAAGAATAGCAAAAAAATGTTTTAGAGATGGAGAGTACATGATCTATGGGGAAAGGTTGCATGAACTGTGTTTTGTCAACTTAAGGGGAAAGCTAGGGGTCTGATAAAGTCTTTAAACACATAGAGAAGCTGTTGCAAAGAGGAAAACAATAATATCTTCTTCATGTCTTTGGTGGATAGGACAAGAAACAAACTGGTTTAAATTGTAGAAAGAAAGATTCAGGAATGTAAGAAAATCTTTTAAACTGTAAGCATAGTAAGATTAGGAGTAGATCCTGTCCAGAGAAACTGGACTTTCTTACGGGTAGAAGTCTTTAAGGATGGATTAGACAAGCCTCTGTCAACAAGATAGGTATAGCTGATCCTGCAAGCAGTTGAATTAGATGATATTTGAGAGTCTTTCCTAGTAAATGATTCCATGATCTTACTGAATTGTTTCTTGTTCCAGGCAAGGATTACTTTTTATGTATAACATAGAAAAGAAAAATGAAATTTTCTTGCCCTTTTATGTTAATTACACATTTTTGAAATCACTAAAAATTCCAATAGTTTTACAAAACCAGATTTAAGGGATGGATTTTTTTTTTCTTTACTGAGAAAATAACTGCATGAACATTTAGGTATGAAACAGATGTGTGTAGGTGTCAGACAGCTCCTGATGACATAAACAAGTATTAAAATGGATCCTTAATTACATACCAAAACTCAATGTCATAAATAGAATTCAATTTAACAACACGGCAGTATTTTCCAGCATTTTGGGGAAAAGAAAGTAGAAATATGTAAAAGTGATAGGTGCCTGTGTTTTCATTATGGGCTGTACTGTGACACTCTTTGTTTAGGCAAATCAGTACCAGACATCAGAAATAGCTTCAGCAAAAGTGTTGCTTAGTATGAGTGAGGGTGTTATAAAATAAGCAGACGGGCCTTCAAAAACCTTTTCATAGATTATTTGCAGAACTTGAGCATTACTGAGGGGAACCAATTCCCTAGTTGTCTAACATTTAGGCAAAAATTTATATGCTTACATGAGGTAGACTAAAGTTTAACTTTCTTTTGCGGGGGGTCCTGAATTCACAGTACTTCCTATTTGAAATTTTTCACAGAGTTATCATTGCAATTAACAGTCTTCAGTTATGTCTATACTGCTAAACTACAGACAACATAAACACAGGTTTGAGTACTAGCACGCAGTCATTCCTACTGTGTGTTTGTTAGCACATTTGTTCTAACACCTAGCTAATAATAATCTCTCAGGTAACACCTCGGTACAATCTAGGGGAAACACATGAATAAGGACACACTAGTTGAGACTGGGAGACTTTAGCTGTAAAGTGTGAGCTATACCGTGCTACCTGCCTCTCTCAATAAAAGTGCCCCTGTTGTGTCTTATTTATGACCAAAACCCACAGCTTTTGAGCCTGTAACTCCAGGAATATTCTTAATAGACTGCAGTGATGGTGCAGAGATGCCTATATATTGTACAGCTGATGGGTGTGAAGTGGAGCTTGTAGGGCTGGGGTGAAGAGCTGAGAGAGACAAAAACAGACTAATGGCTGAAAACTTTCTGCTCTGAGCTGATGCGGGCAGTGAAAGGAGACACTCAGCAAGCTAGGTAAAGGTCACCCACTTCCCAGGACATTCAATGTCATCAGTGGGGATGTGGAGGTAGCTTTTAGCAGAAGATCTTGGAAGCAATGGCAATCTTAACAGGTAATATGGCAGAAATTAACCAAAAGACATCCAGCAGAGTTTGGCTGGAACATTGCACTGACTGTGTTTTAAGGAGTTTATACTGAATTGAAATTCATGAGGAACTAACAGACTTACCAGGTTCTGGCATAGTCCAAGCTTTACACTTAAAATGCTCACTGGGATCTGAAGGTTGACCTATTCCAACCAGATTTGCAGCAGCAACTTTGAATTCGTAGAAAGCATCTTCTGTCAAATCCTCTACCTGTTTTGAGAAAATAATTCAATATATCAAAAGCCATGATTTATATTATTTTAATAAATTAAATACTTAAAAATAAGCATTCTGACACTGATTATTTAATTATCAGGCCTTACTGCTGTGCTGGAGTACTGGAGATTTTACTCTTAAACCAAACACACTGCAGGTATCTACATTGTACTTCCATGTTTCAGCCACATCATCCTAGGAATAACAGCATCCAACATACTGGCGCGACATACTGTGAAAGGTTAGAGCAGAAGTCCAGGGAGCCCACTCGATGAATGACCATTAGCAGATACATACAGGTGAGTGTTGTAACATGAAATACCTTCTTGCATTGCCTATGAATGGTTATTCATAAGCCATTCATTTAAGCAAGAGTTCGAATGGTGTTTGGTCTGAAGAGGTCATAGTGCACTGACCAGGGAAGAAAGGAAAACAACAGGAAACTAAAGGAAAATCCAATCCAATTAGTTCCACAGTGTGCTGATATAACTCTGGGAAAGATTCCCTCAGTAATTTTCTCTGGCTTATATGCGTCTTTGTCTTAATATTACCTACCATTACAAAGTGAGGAAGTAAGCACTTGAAAAGGGATGGACAGAATCCGTGCTCTACCTCTCCAAACATCGCTGTTAAATGAACCCTGACTTATCTAACAAGTCCATCACCACATCACATCAGATTTTGAGGTCAAGGTAGACCAGTTATAAGGCATGAGCTTCTTGACACCCATGGTAGCAGGCCTCTTCCATCCTTCCTCTTCCAGACCACCTAAATACAATAAACAAATCTTCTACACTTTAGTCCTCTGCATAATTTTACCAGTTATATTTAATTGTATGTCTCAAGAGAAAGAGGCAGCTGAGGGTAGTGCTTCTCATGGAGACACTGAACAGTTTGAGATTTTCATGAATAAATAAACTATAAGTATAATCGCTGGGAAAATGAGACATAAAAAAAGGATTTTGGTGTGATTTTTTTAATGGTAACAAACATATGACGGGATGGTAACAAACATACAATGGGGTAGCATCAAATACAAGACCAAAGCAAGCAAGGTAAACTAGGAAAAGTTAGGCTCTAACACAATTTAGATGGAATTTCCTGAAGACAGAGAGCTATAGAGTGAAATTTGCAAGGGAGAATAACAGCTCAGCCTGCAAAAATGGTTTTGAAATCCCAGGTCATTAAGGGAAAGAATATTTGTGGGATTCCCATAGAATTATTTAATCAGAGAGGGTTAAACCTTTACTGATTTTCCTGTACTGTACTGTATATCTCAGGGCCTTCTCTGCTTGCAGCACGTCATAAAATATTCTGTGCTACTAAAAGCTGTCTTGCTTTTATTTCCTGTCAGTATTTCAGATTCCAGTCATTCAAACTAATGTATGAAGATGCACCTTCAGGCATAAACACACTTACTGGCAGGACTGAGACTTAAATATCCAATTAATTAAACTCTGAATGGTTTCCCCTAATTTACATTACTCATTTGTTTACAAATGCATGAAAAAATGAAAATATGTGGAAAGCATTCCTTAATATTGTCCTTTCATGCCTGTCTTACCCGCCCTTTTTTATCTCTCAACATCCACGCTCCATCTCCTATGTCAGAGATGCCAGTTGTAAACTCACTCACAAGCATGCATAAAGCTGAGTATTGCTGGCTGCCTTCTGTGCATGAAACATTCTTCCTGCGTTCATCTGCAGCATTAATTTCTACTTTAGTGTTCAATAGCTGCTAAAGACTTATTTCTGCCCTGACGTTTATAGGAAAGTTGCTGACCTGCAGAAATAATTTTAAGAAGTATGTGGGAATAAAATCTGATTCTTTAACTTAATTTAACAAGTGTCAGATTGGTTAATTACTTGCTATATCCTGTCTTCCTAACCTTTCTTCATGGAAGCTCACATCAAAATTTTCTTCTTTTAGGAAACATTGAATATATTGTAAGCACAACCAGAAGTAATTTATTTCAAAACTAAAATTGTCGCTCTGGTACTCTGGAAAGGAGGTGATGAGGCATAATGCTAGGTTTATTAATATACTTCCCTTTCCAGCTGAAGCCAGATTTTGAGAGCAAGAACAGGGACAGTTACATTTGTTCTCAGCCCATCTCCATTTCATTTACAGACAGCACAGTCATCTGTCCTGCTAAATGCTCCCATCCTTTCTCTGCATGTTATTACAGTGGTGATACGTATAGTGCTCATTAATGAATATAGTTTATGAAGCATTTTATAGCTCATCTTGTTCTTTGTGAGAAATGTGCTTCACAACTTTTTGCTCAAAAGTTTCCTCATCTGAATGGCCTTATTGGTCTTAGAATTTCATAGCAGAGAATGGCACTGATTGTCTACCCCAGTTTTTAGGCTTATTGCACTCCAAAATACACAATAGAAGGGCCCGCTTTTGTTGTATTAACTATATAAAGAATTTCTCTGCAAGAAAGTAGAACTCTGCCAAAAGCAAAGAAATAGTACAAATCAACTACAGAAAGATAAGCATTAAAAAGTACCAACCGTATAAATTGTATGGGTAATAAGGGAAGAATTGACTTCATGCCAGTTTTCATGGTTAGCTTCCCGTTTATCCAGATAATAACCAAGGATTGGTGAACCTCCACTGTACTTTGGTGCTTTCCAGCCAAGGGTCATTGAATGACCATCACAGTTCAGAAGAGTGATACCATGAGGATATGATGGACAAGCTATAGGGAAATAAGCATCCTGAGAGTTAGGACAGAGTTTAAAACACCGCAGAGCACAAGTTGTTTAGCCTTTTTGTATTGCTTTTGTTTTCTGCATCATACTGCTATCAGTTGCATATCAGTAACAAAGTAGTTGTAAAGCTGTTAATTTGCATTAATCTTATCTCCAAACATAAACATGGAAACTTTTGAAACATCTGCCTAATGTGCTGCCCTTTCAGGAGGTAGCAAGAAGGAACAGATGATCTTTGGAACAGAAATGGCAATGCCAGCAAAAGTGCCTCCAGACCAAATACTATGCTAGAAGATTTAAATGGGTTAGAAGATTTTTTTCCTGCTAAGAACCAAGTTAGTTGCTCAAGTACTTTTAGAATACAGAACTTGAATGAAATGAAGTCATATGACTTTCTGATCTATGGCCTTCATGGTTTTGCCCCTCTATCTGCATATTCTATGCCTGCTTCAGACTGAGAGTTCTTTCTGCCCTAGAGGGAATAGAAAATATTTAGACTTTCACTATCTTAACCTATGTTAAAAAGGCAGAAAAGACAATTCCTTTATAACTTTACCTGCATGAGTTTACTCCCATCTGTAGCAGAAGCAGAAATGCACCCAAACATCTTCCTAGAGATGAAGAAAACTGTTTTCCTGAGCTTTTTACACCCCTACTACTAGCAAACGCATTTTCTAGCAAGCACTGTTTTGTATTTGCCATCCGTGCATGAAAGTTTGCCCAAAGATACCGCTTTCCTGACATTGTTGTGTTGCAGACAGTATAGGCTTCCCCTAAAGCTCATCTGATATTTTCAGTTGAATTACCAGTATAACTTGAGAGAATGTGACTTACCTCATTCAGAAGAGAATAAGTTAGCAGAGGCACTTAATACAGTCCCTGATCTTGTAGGTGTACTAGTGATCAGCGTGAAAACAGAGAGTAATCAGCAGAATTGGCCTTTTGTTCTGTTTTTCAAATCTGGTGTTACACTCAGAGGCCATAAAACATGGCCTTTGCAATTATTACCACTTCTTGGTAAGTAAGAATGACCATAACAAATTCCTGTAAATGCCCTTAAAATAATACTGCAGAAAGATTCTGTCCATGCTAAAGTCACTTACAAATAGTCTTGCTAAATTGCTGTTAAGGTTACTGAAATGGGTAAAAGCCATCCACATCTCATAAGATCCATGTGCTCTGTGTTTGGTGACATAAACCATGCAAGCCTCATCTTCAAAACACACAGTGACAAAATAAAAGGTGCAAGTGCATTTACGACACAGGGGTGATATGAAAGTGTGCATCACCTACCCATATGAGATATGCTTTGTCCTAAAAACATCAAATAGAGTAAGTTTATCAGTAGCACCTCATCCAAATTTATCTTCTTATAGCCATTCTGAATTATAAATCTTTTAGAGGATTATTTCTGACAAGTTTGCCTGTTGGTCTTGTTCTCCATGAGCTGGAGGCCACTCAGGTGGGGGAAAGGTGTTCTATTTTAAATTTTTCAGTATGAAACCGAAACTGTGTAGAAATGAAAATTGGACCACAGTAGCTCAGATCTGTGTACTTTTTGTTCTAAGTTATCCAGCCCTCCACTCAGCATGTAGCATTCCTACTGAAGGTTGCACAATGGATTGTTTTTACACTGAAATTTTGCTTGTGGGATATCAGAGGATGTAGATTGCGCTCCAACCTGGAGTAGCCAAAGGGAATTTTCTGTTTGGTCCATCCACACAGTAATGAAGTTTCCTGAAACTCCTCTAAACTGAGCAGATTCTACAATGAACTTATTTGTACCACTCCAAATCACCAATAAGCTACTTTTTAAACTTAGTCAAGATTTACAGCTTCTTCGTCACAACTGAGGAGCAGAAGGCAATCTGGCCGTTATAGTGAATCTGACCCAATATTTCTATCACATATTATGAATGTTTTTTGAGTTTTTTTACCAATTTCTTTTCTCTGTAGAACAGCCACAAGCCAGAGCATGAAATTCACCAAGGGGATGTGCTTGATAGCTGCTAAATGTACCGTTATAGCAAACGAGACCAAAGGAGTTGATTGCTGAAGATATGATAACTCATTCAAGAAACAAGAAGCTGAGTTGCACAAAATCATACTTACTAAGGGCTGCCTGTACTGTTATAGCCTCCGACTCCTGTGAGTTTTCACTGAACCCTACAGCATTCACAGCTTTCACACGGAAGACATACTGCTCTCCAGTTTCCAAACCATGAACAACAAACCTGGGTTACATAAAAATAGCATCATGTGTTAGTATTTATTTTACAGGAACCATTCGGTGCTCTAACATGAAATCTTGGCAACAATAAGAAAGCTCATCTCCATGAGCTCTTCACAAAGGAAAATATTTCCAAAAGGGAAACCATAATACAATGACGTGGTGTAGTACGATATAATTGGACGGGACACTGGAACAAAAGTCACAGTACTCATTAAATTGCTAGTGCTGATCTACCACATAAAATCAGATAAACTATAATATATTCCCTCTGAACTTTGGCCTGCTAAATTCTAATCTATTCTGGGAAGGGACTATATTTTTCACTGTTTTTTCATAGTCACTATCAAAAATAGCTTTCAGTTTTGATCTGAGGTACTAGGTAATTATTGTAGTAGATAGCATTGTCAGAACTATCCTACTGTATGATATGTTCACATATGAAAAAATGAAACGTTTTTCTTATTTTTGTGCTCTCCCAATCCCGTGACCAAGAATTAGTCTCCACTTTTTCTTTGATCAAATTCCTTACTACTTGATCAAAGGATTCAGCAGAATACAAAGTCAGTCAAAATTAATTAATAACAGACAAAATGCACTAAACAACATAATGTGCTTTTATATGTTCATAAGAAAATATAAATTACACATCTAAACCTTGCATTTGGTGAGTGATTTCAATAAAAATAAGCATGATTGTCGCAAAGGAAATTACTTGAAAAATCACACAATGAAGGGTGACATATTCAGGAGGGAGTAAAAAACCATCAGAAATAGGCAGGGCTAGCGTCATGACACAGGAACTAGAAACAGGAGCTACTGTTCTTTACCCATAGCTGTAGCAGGTCAGGGAGCCCTGATGTTTCTGGGATGGGACACTTGGATTTCCTGCACAGCAGTGTCAGCAGTGGAAGCACTTTCCTTACCATGTTTATAGTAGATATGTCCTGCCCTTTTGCCCTGATTTCCATGGACTATTGGCTCCAGGAAGAAACACCCTGGAAGGATTTTGAGTTCCCTCTTTTTCTCATACTCTTCCTCATGTGGATCAGGTCTGTTCACCCCATAAGATAATTTAGACTTTAAGAAAGGCATTTATTTTATGCTTACTCATGTCTGTGACATACAGAATAATGTCTCTAGAACCTGCTTTTATAACTCAAAATCATGGAATATACAAAAAATACTTCTCTTTGGAGAAAAAAAAAAGGCAGGGGGAGAAAGCCTGCCCTGCAATCTGAAAAGCTTAGCTCTGAGAGTCCGCAGACTGTTCTTCGTCACGTTTATTCAGCGTTCACCTTCTGAGATAACACCATTGCTTAGCATGTAAATTGGCTTAAAACGATCCTTACAGTTTTCAAACCTCCCCAAATCAGAAATATTGTCAATACCTGTTATATTTAATAGGTTTGTGGTTACTAGGTTCCCAGCGATTTGATCCCACAACAGAATAGTCAATGTAGTAGCCGTACAAGTCCTCTTCGCGTTTTGGTTTATCCCATTGAACTACAACTGATGTTTTTGTATTCCTTGTGGCCACTACTTGCCCAGGTGTAGATGGGGCAACTAAGAAAAAGAGAGAAAACATGTACTATTATGAAATATATAAAAATAAAAGTACATTGAGGTAGATGCAACACTATGCTTTTACCATACTTAATCACTACAGCTATGACTTCTTATATTACCATGTTAATAATGCTATATGATATTTGTTTTAGTATATATGTTTCACTTGCCTGGATACTTCTACACGTGTGTATAAATATATTCATTTTTCTATTTGATTACTTAGAATAAACTTACTCTAAGCTATGAGTCTCCCTCCCTGTCTGATTTTATATAGGTTTCCTGAGTGAGTTATAGGAGAACATATTTTCAAATATCAGTGTGGATAAAGGCATACAGATATGAAAATGTTCTCTCTCAAAAGTTCTCTTTCAAATAAGAGGCTTATGTATAGCCCCTGTAGCACTACTGCATCAGTAAGAAATGTACATAAACTGTGAAGGTATAATATCATAAGAGTTAAGAACTGCTACCTTCCAGTCAGCTATTGAGAATCCCAAATCAGAAAAGGCCCGCTTTTCAGGACAACTTTAAGCATGTGTTTGGATGCTAAGTGTTTAGCTAAACTCAGCTGGATGGATTTCATGGAAGCACAGAAATGGTGATTGGAAAGGATCTCTGAGGATCATCTAGTCCAACCTAATAATCCCACTGAGAGTAGGATTATTACCAACACTAAAATGGATTGTCAGTCACAGGTTTGTCCGAGTCTTGAAAACTTCTGACAATGGAGATTTCACAGCTTCTCTGCACAACCTATTCCAGCATTGAACTGTTGCACCTTTTTCACTAAGAGTGTAATGCCCAAACTACAAACTACAAACTACAGTTTGTGGCTGTTGCCTCTTTTTTTTGTCATCTAGCATTGCTGAGAACAGTTCGGCACCATCATCTTTCTAAGTCACCAGAATAACAAGCCCAGCTATCTCCACCTCCCTTCACAGATCACAGCCTCTAGGCCCCTGGCCATCTTGGTTGCCATTCAGCGGACTTCTCCAGTTTCTCTACGCCTATCCCTCTAAACTAAGGGAACCAGAACTGGAACGAGTATTCTGGGATCAACCTTGGCAGCACCAAGCAGAAGTGGATAAAGCTTCCTTCAGTCTGTTGACTACAGTTCTCCTGATGTAGCATGGTACACAGTTCACTTTACATCCAATGAAAGTTCACTGTTGTTATATATTGATCTAAACATCCCGAATGTGCACAAATAGAAGCTGAAACATCAAAATCTAGATAGAAAAAAATAATCTTAGACAGTAACGGCCAACACACAATCTGTACACTATAAAATATCTACCTGAGCTTTTCTAACATAAGGAACTGAGGCAGTGTCTCAGCCTTTCATGATAGTTTAGGAGAGGCATCCAGCACTTGCCTATTGAAGCCATTTTAATTTCCTTAGATTGATATATTTCAGAGAACTACAAGCAGCATGAAACAAAAGAAAGGCAACATTTCTTTCATTTGGTCTTTCTATCTCAAAATAAAAAATAATACTTACACAGTATTGTACTTTATGCAGTAAGTCTGTAAGACCAAATGGATTCACTTTGAGATAAAGGCACCTACATTCAGGAATTTATGTGTAAGTGTCTACAAGCACACATTCTTAACCTGCCATTATAGTCAAAGATGTAGGGCTTAATTCAGTTACCCAAACAAATTGATTTAGTGCCATTTTAGAGCATCTGAGACTTCTTCATGGAGCTGGCAGATAAGACTCAGGAGATACTGAATACCTACAATTCTCTGAAATGGCAAACTGAAAGCATTTCAAAAGATATTATATGTCTGTTTGGTCAACTTAACCAAGCGTCTGATCAGTGGTTGTCCTGAAAATGATTCATCTCACCCCAATGTAGACACTCCATAGCTGGGTGCCATGGGGCAATTTATGGCAATATCAGCCAACTTACCCTCCAGGCTCTAATTGCCAGAGTGAGAGCAGAGACATCTGGAGCACCTGCAGATGCCTACATGGGAACACCTAAATTTAGATGTTAATCTCAAACTGCATACTCTTTTACTGCTCAACTCAATTGCATAATATTGGGTGTCGTTTGGGATGGCCTAGGATACCCCATCTGTCCTTTAGTTTCTGCTCGAGAGAGAAAGCTACCCATAATTGCTGTGTAACATTTACCAGCCCCATGAAGTTGTCTCAGCTACCCTCAGGAATGTCAAATGGTGCTATGTGCAGGCAACTAAAAGGAGCCATGTGCATCTGATGTATTTTAGCCCAGGTGGTAAACTCCATCTCTGAAAATACTCCTGCAGTTTCTCTTTAAAATAGCATCTTCTGCTTTCTACTATAGCTATGATTTATTCAGAAAATCTTGTGTTAACCCCTAAGGAATAGCCTATTTTCTGTAGTAAGTGAAATAAATACAGTATTTTTCTTCCCTACCTTGGGGAATGTTGAATGGTTTAAATAATTTATATGTATTAATGAGACATCAAATCAAGAATTCATAAAAGCAAAAAAGATGTTTTTAAGTCATCATGTATAGTTACAGACCAAGCTAAAGGTGATGGATTATATTTTTTAAAATTATAGTAAACATTAAGAAGGCTGTATCTATCGACATTTACTGAACTATGGTATATTAGATACTGCAAATATTTCTAGCAAGTGTACTAGTAAGATATGTCCTCTTAAGGTGACAGCTTTCAATACATCGGGCTGTTATATGTAACTTCTGCAATACTGCAGAAGCAAAACAAGTATTTGAGCAACAAGATGAATAACCACTCCCAAAATTTTCCCTTGTTTTTTTGAATGTGGCCCCAAACACTTCATATTCATTTGGAAAGTTACCACTGAATATGCAGATGTATCTTTCCCTGTCCCTGAAATCTGCTCATCTGCATGCCACAGGAATTCTGCACCAGCAGTAATTTGCAACTTAGAATACTAAGAAAGAAACGAAAGGCTACCTTATCTAGCTGAAACTGTAGGGAATTAGGTAGCATATAATTACCTGAGCCAGACAATATAATTATCCAAGTTAGCTATTAACATGTATTATCCTACTTTTTGACAAGTCACATTAATAGAGCACTCTGAAGAATTAATAACTATAACTAAAATTAACTTTTTAACAATTATTGGTCTCAGCAAGGAGACTTGTGATCATTAGGAAAATTTTGGAATGTTTCTAAAATTTAGCATCTTGGTCTTTTTTTAAATCCTTCACAGTATTCAACATAAATTGATTTGATTACTATTATTGTAATTATACTAATCTCATTATAGTGAGAGTTGTCTATTCCATTTTGTAAAATACCAATCATATTTAATATTAATGCCTTACAATTAAAGCCTTACCAATGGTATCTTGTGGTTGAATAGGTTCTGTGATTTCAGATGGATCGCTGATGCCATGCTTGTTTGCTGACAAGACTCGGAAAACATATGATTTTCCTTCTGCAAGGTCAAACACTGCATAGCGAGGAGATTTTACTGCAACCTGTGCGTTGACTCTTTGCCAGCTTCCACTGCCAACCATGGACTAAAAAAAAAAAAAAAAAAGCTGTGAATCATTTCTGTGAACTGTCAAAAAATGAACATATTGCTGTATTGCATCCTGTCATGAATTTATTTAAGAGCTAAAGGAGAAGGATCATTCTCAAATGCCTCACTTTAACATATGCAAATTCTCATAGCTCATGCATTCAATTACTCTACAAAAAGGTCTGAATACCTCACTGTCTCCCTGCCTGTCTAGACTTCAATATATGCACACTTGTACGTACAGCTAGCCCTCAGTTAGGGCCATGACTGTCAACTGTGATTTGTCCCAAAAGAATTGCTCTCATGTCCCGCAAAAGTCACTTGAACACCCAAAGGTTCGGTATAAAGCAAGCAAGTCCTAATCCAAATTCTGCAGAAAGGTAGGGAGGGGGATGTTACTTTCCTCATTGCTATATCTTTATGTATTCTGTTGAGTAAGGTCATGTCCCTAAAAGCATTCATCAAACGAAATAATTACTTTTGAATATTCTCAATGCAGCAGCTGAGCTAATCATCCTCACAACTGCACATGGAAGACAGCCAGCAAACCAGCACTCAGAGAAGTCAGCTGTCCGTTAGGTTCCACAGATAGATAAACCGTTGACCCAAAACAAAAATAAGTCATGGAGTCTTTCAGCAATTTTAGTAAAACCCAAGTGCTCAGTAAATAGCTTAAATAAAATTTCCTTCAAGCACAGAAAGGTGCATACAAATTAAATGTTTATAAAATTTTGGAAATGAGAGTCTGTGAACAAAACCCAATAGACTGTGAACTTCCTAGAGGAGGAACAGTGTGTCATGAGTGCTTGGAAACTACACTGCATATGTTGAGGCCAACTACGAATAAAGCATGAAAAGGTAAAGAGCTGAAGCGCATCAAAATCTTTTTCATAGGTACTGAACCCACCTAGTGTTCTCAGAAAAAAAAAAAAAAAAAGATCCATTTTCTTCATATGAGAAAAATGGAAAATATGCAATAAACAGTATTTTGACATGTATTTTCCTTTCTGTATGAAAAACATTAATTGTATTTCATTTTCACAGAGGAAAGAATCAACATCACATTTTATTTTGTAGTTTGATTTGATTTATCTGTTTTTAAGGCAACATTGCTATGCAGCATGGAGAACTCACTTCCATTTTGCGTTTCTTGAAACCTTTAAAAATTCATTTTTATTCTTCAGGACTAAGACTTCTTTATTTGAAATAAATTAATTAGAAATTTTGCTTTTCTAACCTAACAGACCATGATGGAAAACAAAACAAATATTCACCTATGAACTGACTGGGCTATTCATATATTAAGTTATTTATATGCAAAAAGATTTTAGATTCAGGTACTAATTAGTATAGTGAACAATTTTTTTTCTAATAATAGCCTTTCAGTCCTCATTCTCACTTTCTCTCAGTACGTTTGGCATTTAATTAAGACTTGTTTGTTCATCATTGTCATTGCTCTACACTGTTTCTGGAGCTATATAATGCTATTTCTGTAAAACATGCAGATACAGATATTTTCCAATTCATAACTTAGAAAGAAATTCAGCTAACCAAGTGTAGGTGTCCACTCAACAGAAATCTATTTCCAAGATTTTTATCTGGGCCATTTCTCCATATTCTGGAAACAACTAGGTATTTTCATGCCAAGAGCTGGTTCAAAATCCTTGAGTCAGTATGCTTGAAATTTATAGGTAAGAGAAGATGTATCCAACTGGGAATAATTACAAGGAAGACATGATATTGTATTGCATAGAAAGAAAACTAGATATTTATTTCCATGGAAATTTTTGTTACTTTTCTTGAATGTGAAAGGCAGAGTGGGAGAAAACATGGACGTGCTTGCTGGAAAATTTAACTAGTGACGTGGACTTCACTTTACACCTATTGTTTCAACATCCAGCAGGTAATGGATGATAAAGGATGTGGAGATGGGCTATAAAGGGCTTTTGAATTGGAGATTTTGATGTGACTGAGAAGGAAAAGACAAGATGGAGGCTGCAAAAAGAGAAGCGATGTGAACAGAATGATTGGCTGGGAAATTAACTTTGGAGGAACGTGCTGAACAGATGTGAGAAGGAAAAAAAAATGCATGATAAGGGCCTGAGAAAAGGCTGTCACAATATTCAAGATGCAAACTGAATATGTGGCAGCTTTATGGATAGTTTTAGTGTTTGTGGATCATTAAGAGGGGGCATATGTTAGAGGCATAATTCATAAAAACTAAGTATAGCTTGGCATGTAAGAGTTTTAGAGGTCAGGCATGAAGCCCAATTTACCTATTGAAGTAATAGGGAAACTTTGTCGCAAGGAGGAAAGATTATGACCTCTGGCTGTAATCCAACATACCTAATTTAGACACCTGGCTCAGGGACAGTTGTATCCACAGTTTAGTAGCCTAGATGGGAGAAGAACAAACCTCCCCTACCGTGATGACTGAAGTCCCCTGTCAAGTCAAAGGGAAGAGAAAGGCAGCCATGAAGACTACCAGGGAGCACTGAACACGAGACAGACATCTGCACCTCTGTTGACCTTACAGGGAATAAATTGGAAATGTCAGGGTAGAGCAGAGGGTGTCGTAAGCCTAGAAAAAGAAAGTGAGGAGCAAATTTAGAGTCACTGTTTATTCCTTGCTCTACCACAGGACTACCAGAAGATTTCCTTTAGTACGGTTAGACAGCAAACTTCCAGTCTTTTCTGTAGGACTGCAAAATCTTAAGTTTCTTTTTCATTAAATTGATACATATGTAGTTTGTTCTCATTTTAGACAGCAGTAAGCAAATAGCACAGGGGCATCCTTTTCCCCGGATCTTGAATTTCAATGCTCATTAAATCATGTAATAAGACATTTGATTGTCCATGCTTCTCTAATATCCCATTACCAAATCCTGCGAGACCTCTGAAAGTGTTAGTTTTATTGTTCATTCTGCAGTTCTAAAAATTAGTTGACTGTAATTGCACACAGCAATGAAATGCCTTACAGCTGAATGCCGCTGTACAGTACAGTACCTTCTCAATGAAATACGTCAGTGGCTCCCTGCCACGGGGAACAGGTGGATCCCAGCTGATTACAACATATGTTTTGCTGATTTCTGAAGCATGTACATTGGTGGGAGGGCCTGGAATCTGAATATCTCCTGGAAGAGTAATAAACGTAGCGAGTGTTAAACAGCAGATTAACCCCTGGGTCAGTACTCATGCTACAGCTCATCTTTCTGAACTCCCACCCTGCAGTGCAATGCTCAGCTATTTGGGGCTACTATATCATCTGTGCAGTTCACTTGCTCACTTCGATTAAATTTTGAGAAATAAAGCATCAGTATTAAAAGCTAGTTATTTACTTTTTCAGGAAAAGTTAAATATGCTCCTGAAAACCTGTGCATTTGTTACTTTTTTTTCTTTGATCACATTTGAATTACTTCTATCTACTGGGTGGAATGCCTTGGAAAAAAACTACTCACTATATGCAAAAAAGAGATATTTTTTCATCAAAGACAGAAATCAAAAATGTTATTACAAAAAATTAGACTAGAAGAAAATATCTGGAAGGGAAATACGGCAAGGAGAAAAGCAGCTTAAAACAAAGCAGAAAGCAAAAAAGGAAGCAGAACCTATTAGCAATGTATCCTATAACGTGACTGCATTACCAGCTGTACAGTCTAAAGCAGTTCTAAAAACTCTGGATCAGAGATGTAAGAAGATGTCACCAGCCCTCTGGTGACTCCATCAGTTGGAGTGGCCTGACCAGACCCCTCTCCCCACTCACCCTGCAGGGCTACCAAGAACGTGAGGCAGGACCTGCGCCCCCTGGGCCAGGCTGGAGGAAATCAGCACGGCCCTTTGTGGTCATTCTCACCCACTGCAGTGTGAGAAGGAGCTGGTTTCACTATCTGAGAAATTACAATGGTGTAAAAGCACTAGATAGGGGAGGCTTGGTCCTATGACAGACCACTTCAGGCATAGCTATACAGCTCTGAAGAAGCTTCCTCTTGGTAACAGGTCAGAAATAGCAAGCAGCAGATACCTCCAAATATTTTATTTCTATGGTTTGCAATAGAAAAAACAAAAAGTTTTGTTCTTTTAAGGTACATGCTGCCACTTCTCAGGCTAGCGAGGAACATGTATACTTGAAATGCTCAGCATTTGACATTAAAAAAGAGAAAAATGTTTCACTAATATTCTCTAAATCATGGTAGTGATGTTTTAACAGTTTATAAACATCTGTAGAACCAACCAGGTTCAAATATACACTGAAGTTATTTCATCTTACATATTTCCCAATCAAAACCAGACTTTTTTTAAACCAAACTGATATATCCAGAGAAAATTTATTTTCTCTCAATGCTCTCTATATTTGATTTCCTACAAATACACTTTTTCTTTAAGAAGGCACATGAATCAGCTGAGTTTAAGACAAAATTTCCAACATACAGTCAAGAAAATTACAATAATCCTTCACAGCACAATATATAAAGTCAAAAGGTTTCCAATTGGTTTTACATAACTAAATCTCAACATGTCTTCTTACATCCTCGAAAACCCCAAAGCTGACATAATTTATAAAAGTATAACATAATGGTACAGCCTGCTCTTGCAGAATGGAAGGTGATCCATCACTAAAAAGGAAATCCATTTGTGATCTATGAGATCACTTTTTCAGAAGTGGTCTCCAATCTTGCAGGTAAAAGTAATGATCTATATAAACAATGGTATCTGGATATTCATGCTCCTTTACTAAATGTGCACATTCATTTGACAGAAATCTAAATATCATTATGTTTATGCCAGAGTGGACATTTAACACCCCTGATCATTCTCGGGCAATCCTAAGAGCAGGAGTACATTCTGTGAAGCCAAACAAGTAAGACAAATATATTCTGATCCTACAATGTGATTCTGATCCTATAATACTCATATCAATTCCTTTAGGGTACCATTGTAAAAATAGAGAGACTTCATCTGTCCTGCACGTGCACTGGGGAAACCATTTAATGTCCAATTCTCCTTCGAACTACATCTGTTCTCAGGTGGTTTCTCTTTTAGTATGTTATTATTGGAGTTACAGCTTTATAACCTTTGTGGAAGATAGTAGACAGACTTTTTTTTTTCCTACTGAGCCATTATAGTTAACATTTTTGGCAGTTTAAGTGAAAAGAAGATCATTATCCAAGCCGAAAAAAAGAAATTCACCACATATAGAAATAAACAAAGACGGAAGAAATTCAGGCTTTATCTCAAAAGTTGGAAGTGATCTCTCCAGTTCTGCTGAGGAAAAATAATATTTAGTGTATAACTTTAACCTTAACAACAATCCCTCTATTCAGATAGATATATTAATTAAAGAATTGGGATGGATTGTGTAAGTTTTATGAAAATGGGAGTAACTTGCTCAGATCATCAAATTCAATCTAAAAAAGCTATATTTAGCTCCCAGAAGGATAGGAGGAAGGGAAATGTGGGCAATCAATTGCAATGTTCAGCTGTTTAAACTTAGCTTGGCACTAGCCAAAGCAAAAAGTCGAGGAGATGCTGTCAGCACATAATGAAAGTAGTGCTGTTGAGAATGTGATGTTCTCTGTCCTTTTAGACCTCACCTTTCACTTGTGTTCTCTCAGCCTTGAAAGCCAGAATATCTGTCTTTATTTATTATTATAAA
Organism: Pluvialis apricaria; assembly: GCA_017639485.1. Lineage (NCBI taxonomy): Eukaryota > Metazoa > Chordata > Aves > Charadriiformes > Charadriidae > Pluvialis > Pluvialis apricaria. Next base: position 106,460,778 of record CM030009.1, read on the forward strand.
GAGTTTACTCACTGGGTGGATTTCTTTTCAAGCTACGTTTCTACTTATAATGCTAAATTCCTGGAATATAAACAGATAGACTGAAATTATAAAAATGTTACATACCTTCAAGGTCATCCTTACTGATCACAATCTTTCGCCCTTCATCCACATGGATAGCTGTTAGTCAAAATATTCAATTAGTTTCTTGAACCAGTTTAATATATTTACGAATTTTGTAAATTATTTTTCATCACCTGTTCAAAAGTCCATATACTTCTATTTTTATAGCCCTGTTATTAAATCTTTCCCCAGATGGAGTCAACTCAGTCATATACACTGGTTCATTCACTTTCATAGGAAAACAGAGCATGACAAGACAGTACTATTTAAAGATGTGCTAAAAACCAAGAATCATAGTCACAGTAGATGGATTCAATTATGTGGCAGATTAGTAAACAATTGTATCATGAATTGGACTTTTGTTATAGGAATTAATCATAAAGCTAATGGAAACATAGCATATTCAACTCAGATTTTACAAGCAACACTGGGGCAGTGCTTCGCAGTCTTCCTAATGAGTTTAATTCCCCTCTGAGTAAAAGGAGCACACAGAACAGAAGGTGTGCAAGTACACGATACACAGAACCTGCACAGGGGTTTAGGACAAGGCTAAATCAATAAAACTACTCCCCAGAGCAAGCCAGTTCACTCTATTCATGAAGAAGCTCTCATAAGGCTCCTTTGAAGTCTGCAGTGGCCTTGAGCACAAGACCAGCTTTCAGACAGAGCTTGTTTATTAGATTGACTTTTTCCATCTGCCAGAAAAGTCACAGTATCAGAGACCCTCCAACCTGTAGCATGGGGCTTTTGTGCCAGTACTGGAGCTTCACTGAGAAAAAAAGTTGTGGACAAATACAATAGTCTGTGGGCCAGTGAATTCATATGACAATTTTTATTTTTTCTTTAACTAAACCAGATATATTCAACAGCTTTTTCAAAAGTTACTACCAGCAAAAATAGAAGTTTATGGAATCTGAGGGCCCATCTCCCAGTGCAAATGACCCAAGATTCCAGGGCATATTAGCTCTTTTGAAAATATTGCTCCTGGTGACAATGAGTGTCTCTATTTAAAGCTAAGCAAAACCAGCCATAATTGAGATGGAGTCCCCAGGTCCTGCCAAATTGTCTGTATGGACCTTACCATTCCAACTACATCCCCCAGCTTGAAATTAGTGACATACCCAATCAAAGGAAGAAATAAACTCTGCTCCTTAGGTTAACTAAGCAAACAGAATCTGAATAAAAATAAGATCAAATATTCAACATCTGTTTCAGCCTTGTATAACCTACTTTGTGTTCTCTCCAGGTCAACGGGGTCAAGAGCTGCAACTGGTTCAGAGACTCGAGAAGGCCTGCTAATGCCAGCACTGTTCACTGCTCTCACACGGAATATGTAAGATCGTCCCTCATAAAGACCAGTCACGGGATACTTGCAGATTTTTACAGGAGCATCATTGCACTGGACCCAGTTTTCCAAACCTACTTCACATCTTGGAGGAGCAAAAGACAGGATTTATCAGTATCATTCCACAATAAATATACACCATCCTACACACACCATCAGAATCACAGAAGTCATCCTCGCTAAGTTGAGGAACTAAACCATACACCTAATTAATGAAAATCACACACTTTATACACTCTTTTCTCTGATCAGACAAGTTCACACCTTGCTCATGTTTATTCATAATGCAATTGCAAAGGTCATTTTTCTTGCATGCTTTTTGGCCTTTTCAACTCTCTCTGCTTCCTTCCATTTGATTCTCTTCCTTGTCATCTAAAGAACAAGTTATTCACTTTTATTTTTAACATGCATCTCCACAGAACATGCTAAAATTCAACATTCACCTAATCTTTTCCATCTTTCTTGTCACGCTTTCATGCAAGCATCTTTGTGCTTTTCCCTCCAACAATGATTGGGCAACAATGAGTGTAGGAGTCATCAAGAAGCAGAGTGACGTCCTCATATTGGTTCTTTTGTGTGCACACATGTTTTGTGTCCTACTACTACAAACTTTTGTGGAGAAGGACTGCCTTTTGCTTAGGCAGTACCAGGAAAAATAGGGTCACGATCAAGGGCTCCTTGTTGCTGTGGTAATCCAAGCAAAATGTCAAAAGGCACAGCTGACTAGATTATACACAAATTAGGTGAAATACTCTCATGATCTATGCACTGCATAAATTGGATATAAATGGTAGAGTCCCCAGGACTTAAGTTAATTTCCTCATACTGACTGCCATTCATAAGCCGACATCGTCCAGCAATTCTCAGACAGTTGTCTCTGAACTAGACCAAATTACGGGTTAGCAAATAGCAATGAGCTGCAAATGTTGTTTTTAAGTGCAGAGCAGTATACATTATGAAATCATTTCAGTAATGTTTTTGCTGACTGACAGTTTCAGACACTAAGTATCAGATGTTCTGCTCTGGCTACAAGGGGCAAGCACGCACTTCAGTGGAAGAGACAGCGCTTGGATCCCCTGACCCTGGGCTGCCTGCACTGAGCTGAATCCCAGCAAAGTGCAAAGCAGACTGGAGCAGAGAGGATTGCCATTCTGATTTAAACTACCAGCTCATGCTGGTAGAAGCCCATGCCTTGAGCTCCTGGTGTACCACAGTTAAGGTAGAAATAAAAAGATAATGCAATAATTCCAAGATTTCAGCTTTTGTTATATACAGATTAAAGAGACTAAATCTAATTCAAGATGCCCATGGATTCTGGCTTCTATAAATTAAATATTGCCAGGGCTCATTCTCTGATTTGGCCACATCAATACTATTGAGCATTTTTAGTGGCTGATAAAGTGTGGCTGCCTGCAAATGATTACTGGGAATGGCCCCTGGCCCTTGCTAACTCCCAGACTGTGTCCAGAATTGCCTGGGAAGGTACTAGATCATCAGGGCTAAAAGTTTGCCAGCAAAAAATCTAGTAATTTAACACAGTAGGCAACTGAGTTCCAGTGCCTAGGGTCTGTAAAAATATATCTAAAGAACCCACATATTGAAGGATATAATGGTATTTCTTTTTTTCTTCGGTATATACATGGTTTTGACAATGAACAAAATGAAATAAATCCTAATGTTTACATACTTGTCAACAAAATAGCCAATGACTGGACTCTCACTGGTGGTGTTTGGTGGTTTCCAGGTAACAATAACATAGTCTCTGTTAGCATCTTGGCATTTAACATCCATCGGTGCCCCTGGTGCTCCCGCGATCAATGCATCAGCATCTGGACCACAAATAAAAATAAATCACTTTTGACCCTGACTCCTCTGAAATGTACCACAAAGACAAAAGGGAAGAATTCCAATTCACTGTGCTATTTTTTTATACGAATGGGAGCCCAAAGGTTTCATTACATAGTAATTCACTGCACTAATGAATCAGGCCCATAATGTCTACACATAAATAAAAATGTTCAGGGACATTTTGGGGGGCAGAAAATCAGTTTACGCATCAAATACCCATTACTTTTCACGAGAATTAAAAGCTCAACTACCCCATATGTTTTTGATGCTCTTTCCAACTGAAAGCTGTAGCTCACTGGGTTACTGACGAGACCAAGGTACTCAGTAAAGAACATGTTTGAGGAAAATAAATCTCTTAAGGAATAAAAAATTTCAAAGTCCTGGTATGTTCTAAGGCTACTTTTTATTTAAAGTGTTACAATACCAACAGGCATAAGTCATCAATGTTCCACCATTAAGATACCCTACTGCGGCTTCGTTTTGAGAGGTGTTGATTGATGTGGACCCACAACTCCTAATGAAGTCTCCTAACAGGTAAATTTCTCTCCCTTCAAAGAAAGGTTTCTATAACACAAAAACATCCTGTAGAGAGTCTAAATTTATAGAGTCTAATCACAATCAGTTGTGAGGTGGCTGGTGCTCAGTATCAGATCACAGTCTACACGAAAAAAGGCAAGAGGAAGGCGAACAGAGGACACTGGAGACTCCAGAGGGCATAGCTGAAGTCCAGGGTCCTGCACATGCAAAGGGATCAGACGTAGTATAAAATGGACAACAGAGGTACCTAAAAGTGACCAACCACTACAATAAAAAATTCTAGGAAAGCTATTATACATTAGTGGGCTCTTTTCACCTGGGTACTTTTTTTCTTAGAAGGTAATTGGGAAATAGAAAGCTTTAGCAAAATTGTTTCAATGAGATCAAGGTGGCAGAGTGGCTTGTTCAGGACATGTTGCAAAGCTGATGAAGCCCTTGCACTAGTCCTGTGAGGAAGATGGCACACAGCCCCCTGAAAAAGCATTCATGTCCCTCCAACCCACACAAACTGTCTGGACGGCACTTCTGCAAGACACATATATTCCAATACATTTCCAAAAGAAAAAGGTTTAAAATCACAGCTCCATTGGCTTCAGTGGGACTGCTCCAGACTGCCTCCATCAGGGATGCCATCCAAGGTATTTAAGAGACTGAAAGAACTGCTCAGCCAGAGATATTTTCATCTTTCAATGAAAAAATAAAAAAGTGAAAACTAAGTTCTGCTCACAGGTGCATGTGGAAGCTCATTCTCACTTCACTGAGAGTTCTGCATGCAAATGTGAGGGAAAATTCTAACCCTTATTCTATTTTAATACATTTACCTCCTTTTATCTATGTCCCTTGTGAAAATTGTATTGCTTCAGTGACCTGATTTCTTACTTTGCTTCTTTTCTCTGATTTAGAGATGACTGTAACTGATATTGGGGTGGGAATATTTCTTTTGCTTTCTTCTGTGCCCCCTCCTAAGGCCAGGCACAGGGTATAAGACTGCCCAACAAGGCTTATTCCCAGTTGGCAATCTCCAGAGCTAAAAACATCACAGTGAGGACTGGTAGTATGCAAAGATGTTTATTTACTACTGTGAAAGAGGATGTCAAAGAAAGAAACAAGCCATTTCTTCACAAAAGTGATTTCTCTTGGTCTTCAGAAAAGAAAATGTCCTCAGGAGCATGCTGCTCTTGAAGCTCCCCATTCATGTAAGGTGACTGTTTTTTCTAGCACAGACTGCTATATAAATCAAATGACTATGAAATACCACAGGGCTGGATTTCTTTTGTACTTCAGTCATTACATGGGATTGTTTAATAAACGTAATCTTTCCACTGCTCTTTTTAATTTATTTCCAAGAAACAGATGAAAAGCTTACCTCTGACAAACAGGTATGCACTGTATTCGCTCACTCCACCTTTTGTGACCATGCGCAGGGTGTATAAACCTTCATCATCTTTGTTCAGATGGGTAAAGGACAGAGCTGCTTGGCCTTCTCCAAAATACAGCTTTGTCCACTGGGAGTCCTTTATCAGCACATCTGGAAGACAAGACCCATCAGACACGTTACTACCCTGACCAGAGCAACCTATGTCCTAGTGCTTCTCTGTGCTAATCAGGGACACAAACTAACCTTTATACCAGCTTTATTCAGAGTGATGGTGCTTTGATGCTATGAAACTCTACAGAGAGTAAGCTGTGTCTCTCTAAGCTTATTCCATTAGTGAATTTTAGAGAATATGACTCTATTAGATACTATATATATATATATTATATATATACTCTCAGACTACCCTATGCAGTGCTAACAACAGAATTTCCATCACTATAATTTTTAATACACTGTCAGAGAAAAATATTATCCACATTTTGAAACAATGACATGAAAACCTGCCATACCCTGTAATGAATGCAAGATGAAACTTTGTTTCATTTTTAATAAGTTTTGCTACTTGTTCAGGTCAAATGTCAGATTACTTAATTTCTTCCTCCAAGTTTAAAAACCAGATTTCAGTTTAATCTGAGGACTGCTATAAATGTACACTAAATCTAAATCTTTGAGGCATGCCTGTTGAGCAGTGAATAAAATTAAATTTGAATCTCTCACAGGTGAGAGGTGATGACCCATGATTAATGCAAATTAATCTGATTGCCTGGTGAAACCAGAGCAAAAGAAGGAGCAGGATATTTTATGCTAGCCAAGGGACTTTCTCATATCACCCTTTTTAATAATTGATTGGATTATTTTTTATTTTTAACTCCCTAAGACTTATTGCATACTAATTTATTGTAATCAGGCAGCAGAACTGTATTTAAAGGAGCTGAATATCTATAAATGTTTATTATTCTATTGCTTAAATACACTTTGAAGTAGACACTTAAACAATTGCAAAGGAATCAGTTTTCCCACCTACCACCTGAATTGCATAAGAAGGTATAAAAAAATTACACACATTCAGATAATACAGCATCTGAAAGACACATACCACTAAAATTTACAGCAGTAAATTACATAATCACCTAAACACACATTTGTTTTCTGAGAAGCATATAAAGTAAATTCAGTTACTTTCCTCCCCATGAGATCTTTAATCATGAGATCCTCACCTAGAAAATCTGCATGTCCCCTGGTACTGAGACTTTGTGTAGAGAGACATGAAGTACTTTAAATGAAATCAGAAAATGTCTTCACCTAGAATCTGTAACTAATACTTGAGTTCAGTGGAAAATTTTGAAGAAAAAAATGAAGTTGAGTGACCAGCACCTCTGAAAAGCAGGTCACCTATTTGGAGTCCAAGCTTGAGTGAAATAGTAAACACTCTAATTTGAATATAACGAAACTATAGGCAAGCCTGCATTTTCTATTAAGGTTAGAATCATCCATTTCCACCTTTTATGTGTACCTGAGACCAGAAACTGTGGAGGCATTCACGTTTGGTAAGAGCAGAAAAACTTGTCTCCACACAAGGCCAAAGACCCACCAGATTCTCTAAGAAAGCAGGAGGTCTCTTTAATGCAGTCTGTATGGATGACTTTCTAGATGAACCAAGAAGAAGAGTAAATTTTGGAGGCCACAAAAATATTCAGAAGTTCTAATAGAGCAGGTATTCATGCACCTGCCATCACAATAATATTACAATTACAGGGTCTTACTACAAATTCCCAATATATTCACGTGTTGTGCTCTGTCACTTCTCCCAGCACTTACCAAGGAAAAAACCTGCAGGAGACTAACCCTAGGGGACGGTGTGACTCACAGGCTGTTTTCAGTACGTGAGATATTTTTCCTAAAATATTACTCTGCTGAAAATTCATATAAAGAGCAGGGAATTACTGTATACTGAAGCTTCTTTCCATCATAGAATCATAGAATGGTTTAGGTTGGAAGGGACCTTGAAGATCATCGAGTTCCAACCCCCCTACCATAAGCAGGGATACCTCTCACTAGACCAGGTTGCCCAAGGCCACGTCCAGCCTGGCCTTGAACACCTCCAGGGACGGGGCTTCAACAACTTCTCATGTATTTTCATTGCTGAAATTTCAGCTAAATTATGCACTCCAAGATTTTTCCCTCTGAATTCAATTATTTTATTCTAGATTACAGTACAAATGGCTGCAGAATGCTGATACCTATACCTTTATAATGTTTATATTACAGTAGAGTTCAATAACAGAAAGCTCCTGTTACCAGCTGAACTCAGATCCAGATTTGATATGCATTCATGAAGTATTATTTTTTTTAGTTCTTTCAGTATCTTAAATTGTTCTAAGTGGACCATGAATTATAGACATCATGTTCATGTTTGTCAAATCCCAAACCACTTCAGAGGATTTGATTCAATTTACTTATATGCCCATAGGAGTGTAGTAGACATCCTCAATAAGGTTCACTCCCGTGAAGCTTATTAATGCTGGATAAACACATACTCCTCTAGCGTCTAATTAGTGGAAGTAAATCATATGTATCCATCTCAGGGCTTTAGTTGTTATTATTTGATTAATACAAACTGAAAAAATTTAGGAAAAATATAGTTTGTCTTAACGCAAGAGTAGAATTAACTATTACTTCTCAAAAAAACCAAAACTTCTAAAGCACATGATGTTGAACAAATTACTATTCTTCTCCTTGTTTACATTTATGCATTGCCTCCAGCTCTCAAGGGACTGAACACAGGGAGTTGTAGCACATAGCAAAATTTCATAGTGCACGAATTTCTGCTATGTTTGGGAACAAGTTCTTCCAGTTGATGTACCTGATGTACCACCTCTTGGAAATATTGTGACCCATGTATATGCAATGAAAGACAAATCTAAACTTATTCATATCACCCTACAACATAGGTAAGTTAATGGGATGAAGGTCTATCTGACTCGCTAACAAAAACATATTGGCTTCAAAGAGACCAAGTTTTCATCTCAGGTTTTCACAAGGAAGGGCAACTTAAGCCAAATAAGGGGGAAACGAAAGAGCATAATATTGTTACATACCAAGAAAGAATTATCTTGGCATCTGGAAAGGTGAAACTGAAAGGGCCGTGAGCTTTTGTTCACCTATCCATAGCGCAAGAACAATTCACGTTGGATGAAAAGTGGAACAATATGAGTCAGTCCTTGAAAATTAACAGTTCCTTATGGCTGCAGTTCCAAACCCAAAATTTCAGAGGTTTGGCACCTCAAGAAACCAAGCCCAGTAGGAGACAAAGTAAAGGTACCATTGAAACTGATGGTTCACCTCAGAGTGACATGAGCAATTATTTACAGCAATTACAAATCCCTATACACTTCAGTGGAAGAGAATTTGGATTCAAGGATGAACCTTAGATTTTAGGTTATTCACCAAACAAAAAAGCTATTTTTGTTTTAGTAACATCTAATATTTCCATCACAATGAAGTATCCACAGTGACAGACAAATAGGAATGAAACAGTAAGTAGCAGCCTGTTCCCTGAAGGATCAGATGTGAATCTATGTAAAACTGTACACGAAACAAAAGGCACAACTAGCAGCAATAAAAGATTTCTGATTTTCCTAACCTTGAATTTTCCTGATTGACTTATTGACACCACTGTCTGTTTTTAGTTTATCCACCATGTTTTGTCAGCTGCGGAAATTTCTACCAGCTTGTCCGGGACTAGTCCAAACATCAGTCTTGGGAGTCTGCCATTATCAAATGTGGTTCCTTGGAGAAAGGTCTCACCTTTCACAAGTAACCAAGGCTATTCTTAAATCCTCAGGCAGAATATTTACTTTAGAATCCTACACAGAGCTTGTGGTTGGTGAAAGGTGGTGAGCTAAATACCTACAATAGCCTGCCATCTGTTAAACTTTAAGTAGTTAGTTTTATGTTTCAAGACCTTTTTTTGTGGCATGAACAAACACTAATCATGCAGAGCTTGTGTATCATCCACCAGAGTATGTGATATGCTTCAGTGATGTTATTTTCTGTACTTCCGCTTAAGATCACTTCACTTAGAATAGCATAGTTTTTCACCGACAAAAGAGGCAAGGAAAGCAACCTACCAGCATGACACTTAAACAGCACAGCAAAGGCATATGTTTCAGGCCTGGCTCATACAAGTATTTCTGAGCCTTACATTAAATTGATTTTAATATAAAATTTACAATGAATAATAGAGCAAGATGGAAATGGAGACCTACGCCCACACCTCAGTGCTTCCAACTTTAATTTACTGCTCTATGAGTACCCTTCAGCTCAGTGGTCACGACAATCAATTATAAATCACGGTCAAACCTAGGAAGCGATTTTGGATCTCCACCTAGTCAGTAAATGTTCTAACTATTGTGTTATTAGATAATATGAGATTACCTCCTGTTGCTGTAAATGTGTGCTCAAGAAAAGGTTGAACAAGTCATTTAATTGAAAGAGAGTGCAGATCTATACATTCTAACTAGAGATATTTGTTTGTTCTACTGCAAATTTAATTCTGAGACTCTCATGTTCTAAGCTTGATCTATTTCTTCAGTGTTTCCTCCAGCATCTTCCAGGTGCCTTCTACTCAATGTACTAACTTACCATCTCTGTACCACTCAGCACGAGGTCGCAGTCTTTTCAGATCTGGGGTGATCAACATAGAACACTTCAGGGTCAGTGTTTCACCTTCAGTTCCAAAGGTGACTCCAAACTTCTCCAGAAACTGGACATCAATATGGGTGAAGCAAACGTCATACGACAGGGGCACTATGCATGAGAAAATGAAAACATTCTTGAGTACAAGTAAATTGTATGTGGCACAGTCAGATTACTGTCTGATCTGAACAGGAGATGGAGCTCTCTGTTATACTGTATGCTGATCTAGAAATGCAACTGGGAAAGCAAAAGCATCTGGAATGCTCCTATTGTAACTGAATGCTTAGAAGGCAAAGCCAGAAGAAGCAAGTTGTATCCAATTTTCTTATCTGTAAAACATTACTCTGATAGGATGTCCTGGTTTGAGGTAAAACAGGACCAATTTTGTTCAGTAACTTTTGACATAGGAGTACATAAAATACCTGAGAAAAAGAAAAAAATGCTTACAGTGGAAGGGCATTATCCCAGCTGGGTGAGGCTCTTCATCGTCTCTGAACCCTATAAATAAACATACAATAAACATTCAATGACATGAGCATGATATTTATTTCTTATTTTAACATGAAGCAGGACTTACTTCGCACAATCACAGCACAATTAGTTGATGCCTGCCCATGGACATTCGTTGCAACTGCTGAATAGGTAGCAGAATCATCAAAATCAGCTCTGAAAAGGGGAAGGAGGAAAAAAGATGATTCTACGCAAATACAAACTCTCTTAACGATTGATATTACAAACCAAACTACATCAACCACAAGGAAAATGTATAAAGCTCTTTGCTGGTGTCACAAAACACAAGATGTTAATGAAAGACAATCAGAAAGCTGGTACTGTTTTTTACTGCAGTTTTATCACAGCTTAGAGTGCAGGCTGCATTAACTTGAGCAAACTGGAAATGACCTTTAGAGAATGATCAAAAGGAGATAGCTGGAGGTTGCCAGTCTGGCTATTCCCTTCCCGCATGTAACCTTCTTCTTTAATCCGTCTTGCCCTTCTGCCACATATTTTAAGAGAGAGACATGGAAGAAAAGTACATGTGATGCTTGCAGAAATTCCTCCTTCTATGGCTATTCCCAGCAGGCAGATACTGGCATTTTTTTGCCTCTCTCATATCTCTCAGGCAGTCCAGGGGAAATGATACAAAACCAGGGAAACTGTCTGAAATCATTTATGGGCATAAATGTTTTGGCTTGATATACTTTTTAGTGAGAAAAGGTATTTATTATGCAAGGACAATATAATGAAAAATAAAGCAAGAAATAGTTACTTCATGTACTTACTACATCCTTCCTTGAAGAAAAAGCTACATTAGCAGATACAAGGACCAGATGTTAAGATATAGGTACAAGTTTTCATGTCCCAGTTGTTTTCTTATTTAAAATGGGGTCAGTCAGGAGAAGAACTATTGACATAAAACTGAAGTAAAGGAAACTAAAATATGTGCAAATATGTGTATTTTTGGTGCAATTACTCAAATTTACATTTGAAATAAAATTATTTGCTATGTTTCTTATAAATATAAGTGAATACTGACTAGAAAAAGTTTAAAATATTTTGGACTAGTTTTTGGTAAAATGCAGATTTGGGTAGAATTAGATTTCCTCAATTTTGCTGAAAAAACTTAGTCCAGATGAAGAAACAATTTTCAAAAATGTAGAATATTTAGTTTTTACGTTTTTTAATTCACAATTTACTTGGGAAAAAAAATCCGGATTTGCTTCCGCTTTGTTTTCAGAAACATACTAAATACTCTAATATGAAATAAAATTTTTTGGTTTTGAATGAACAAAACTTTTTATTTGGTCCAATTCAATATTTTTTCTTGAACTTTTCCGTTACTCAAGTATTCTATAACACCTCTGTCAAACAAAATTGTTGATTCTTTTTATTTCTTGGAATTTCATAGAGTCAAAGAACCCTCTAGGTTGGAAGGACATTTAAGATCATTGAGTCCAACCATTTCTGTTAGGTTAAGCCATCAGCTAATCAGAGTGCTGTCTGAAACACACACAATTAAATCCTGCTTCTGTGTAGTTCACTTAGTAATGCATTTAATGGAGGCTACTCTGAAATTTCCAGTGATGAGATAAAATGTTCTGCATGCATGCACTTAGTTTCCTCTCAGAAGAACAAATTTGTATCTTCTTGGCAACTGCCAGATGAAAGGGATGAAATTCTGGTTGCACTTGTCTTCTAAGAGGTCATCTATCCCAGGTGTGAGAGAAGAAAGAATATGTAAAAGTGTTTGATGTAAATTGTATAAGAGGATGCCAATTTGGGGGTATGTAGCACCTATGACAGGCACATCAGACACCTATTTTTCAGCTCTTGCATATAATCTGGACAGTGTCAAATCACAAAAATGATACTATCTGCACTGTGATGTCTAAAACACAACTTGATGAAAGCTCTATTAAATTGAGATTTATCTCTAAACATACAGGACTAACAGCTCCTCCTAGAGGCTAATCTTCAGCCACAAATTTCACAAAACAAAGAGGTAAATAACAAAGTTTTCCATACAATTAATTATCAAAGCCAGAGGGGTAAATCCTAAGATTAGGCCACTTAACCGAAAAGCCTGCAGTTGGGTATGAAGCCCTTGACCACCCTAATACAGTCTGGACAGGCAAAGTAAGTCCGAAAAACAATCTAAAAGAATTTAAATACTGGGCTCAATATTGTTCCATTTGTTTTGTTTTGTTTTCAGGAAGGATTAAAAAAAACACTAATACCTGTTCACAGATCTATATAAAGCCTAACTGATTCTGGACCTGCCTGAATGCTGTCAGACTTGGTGAAATTTCTTTGCACTAACTTCTTAAAAAACAAGAAGGATTTTTTTACTATCCCAGTTTTAAACTATTTAACATTTCGGTGATAAAATGTCAAAAGCAAGGCAAAACTGCAGTAAAACTGCAGACTTCTTTCCTAAGTCATGTTATAATGTCTCTATACTGAAATGCACGTAATTCAGACATTTCTCACAGCCCAGTACAGTGTCTTGCAATAATGAAACAAGCTAAGAACAAATGAGGCATCTCAAAAATTTCTTACAAGAAGGAGCATTGCAGAACTGACTGTGCTGGAACTGTAAGGTGTTCCCATCCCTCTGCACTACATCCCTACTTTAAGGGGATATATATGAGTATACAGTAAATAGAACATAGTACATATTATGTTTAATAACATATATTAAGTATTAGTGAATTATACAGTGTTAGGTAACATCCCCAGAAACTGGATCTTGATCACCCTAGTGCTGATGTGTTAGAACAGCCCTTGGCATGCCTTTGGCGTGTGCCAGCTTGCCAAAAGGATTCCCAGACACAGGTCAGGAGATAGCAAGGGTCAATTCCCAGGAAACAGTCTGAGTGTAGCTGGCCCGTCCTGAACGACAAGACCATTAGTCCATCCCATGCCAGGAGGCCACTCTGGCAGCAGATGTGTTTAATTTACTACAGCAAGCAGATTTCAGAAGTGCAATTCCTAGGCACTAGTGGTAGGTATACGCCAGACCCTCCAGGAGGATGGTGCACACTTACATCTGACATGGCACGTGCTGACGGAGTCACGCTGCAATTGCTGATGAGGTGCTGATCCATCCCTGGGCTCGACATGATTTAGGCAGCTTACAGCACCCATATCATAACTGAGTGATGAACCCTACCCCACCACTGTTCTATTAGCTTGCTCCCTCACATAAGCAAAGAATTACTTCAGGATGCTTTGCTTCTGTCAAATCCAACTTAACTGCTCTTTAACATTTTGTTGTTGTTACAGAGCATTGACAACAAGGATAAAATAACAGTATAACTTAACTGAGGTTAACTCTGATTAACTACCACTTTAAAATAGTCATCATCTGCTATCAGTGTTGGCTTCATTTTCCATCAAAACAACTGATAAAACAGTCAATAGAAATTCATTTCTGTAAGAATTACATGGGATTCAGGATCTAAAGAGTGATTTAGCATTAATCACAAGGTAGTGAAAAATAATCCAGACATTATAGAAGGGTGTATTCTGAACAAAAGGAAGGCTCCAGTCTGTGCTTGACCAGTCAAAGTATCAGAAATTTAGGGGTATAAGAACTGCAAAGTTGTCTCCCTAAAATGAAGGAGCAGAATGGCAGACACCCAATTAACTTTCCAAATGGATATGTAGCTGCACTCATCTCATCCCCATAGCCTTGCTCTCTCGGAAACAGCAAAATATATCTCTTGATGAGATTTTCCTGTTTGTAAGGGTCTCCAAGGTAGACAAAACAGAATACGATCCTAAAAGTCTCTAGAACAGACAGGAAATTCACAAACGGGTTGTTTCTTTAGTCCAAAAAGTTCAATGTCTGAAAGCAACTATTTGACAGAAGTTAGTGATGGAGTAGGAATTAATTTTCTCAGGAAGAGCAAAAGAAGGAAGTTACTGACCAAATGACTGACCACGCTCTTACAACATCCTTTGGTTTTGAGAAGAGAAACAAGGTACTCCACAGTTATTATGAACATACAGGCAATAATTCCCCAGTCCAGGCACTTTCAGCTATTTAAGAGGCCCTGACAACTCTACCCATTTTCTAGAAGTCACTGCTTTGAAAGGATTTTACAATTCCGTGCTATGATTTCTAACCTGACCCTTCAGGAGATAAATCAAACCAGCTTAGGTAACTGAGTACTCAGTGGACTGCCTTCAAATCTGGTACTGGAAGTGTACAGGGTTAGAGGGTAAGAGCTACAGAGCACATTTGTTTAATACACACTTTGAAGAGAGCTGGGCAGGATGGTAAGTCACATAAGGTCCTGAGTCTCCTTTTGTGCCAGGTAATACTCAGACTGAGAATTATCGTGGAAACTACCTACTTCCCTGTATGCTAAAAAGCCTAGATTTCCTAAATCGCCCTGTAAAGTGCATTGAGTCAAGACCAGCTAGAAACGGCATTTGAAGTATCCAGGAGGCAAGGTGTGGTCTCTCCAACAGTTATTCTTGCATCATGATGGAGAGCGTGTTTTCCAACCTTTACAAAGGTCAGATAAAATATGCATAGAGTACATTTAGATAGCATGAAGTGTGAGCGCAGAGCTGTATCTGTCCCAAGGTACTAATACTTCTTGTGAAAATTAAATTGCCCTGAATCCACATGAGGTTCTGAAGTGCTAATGTTTGTGCGGGGAATATTCCCCAGGCAGATACATCTGTTTAAAATGCATATATTCATCCATCTGCCTAGTGTAGATTTAAACACAGGAGTTAAGAGTGAAATAACATTTTTGCCTGAATTGGAACACAATTCAGTGCATGTCAAGAACAGGAAGCAGAACGTAGTAAATTACACAGAGTTAAAATTGCCTCTTTTGAATTCAAATGACAAAATTCTCGGTGTTACGGCTATATGACATGAAAATGTGGAAATACTCTCCAGGGTTACCATCTCATGTGCTGGTTCTCCAGTCAGACTGAATCTGACTGATTCTTTTTGTTCAGCTGGGTTTTGTTTTCACCGAAGAGGGGACCTCTGTCACGTTGTGGCTGCTTCCTCAAGCTCCCAACGATTGCAGCTTAAGGGGGACAGAGGCTGACAGGCCAGAACATCACCGACCATTTCATTTGGGGACTGCTGTTTGCATTTCAGCACGGAAAGAAGAGCAGAAGTACACCATACCTGCTGCCTATACCCTCACTGGTACCTGCGAAACGCTGGGAGCTGCAGTTTATCACCCCATCACCCCTCTACAGCTCCAAGGAGTGCCTGTGCCGCAGTGCCTCTGCTCTGCCCAGCTTCCACCCGCAGCGGCAGAAAGGGCAGGCCTTGCTCTCCCTCCCTCCAGATTAAATCACCTTTTGTGCCTAATCAAACTAAAATAGCGCTGTACTGGCCGCGCAGTGTCATTTGTTAAATGAGAACAGGGAGAAGAGAAGGTTCGTCGTTCCATTTTTAAGCCTTCCTTTTTTCCGAGCGCCGGCGGTGGTGCTGAGGCGGCTGCTGAGCGGGACAGCTCTGCCGCCCAGCAGCAGGGCGCACACTGCACTCTGCTGGCTCTGACACACATTTTTGCTGATGCGACCGCAAACCTTTTCTGCCGCAATTACAAGCGTTTCTTACACGATGACTTAATGAAACAGGAGAGGGCCCGAATAAAAGACAAAATACTGCCAAACTTTAAGCCCTGTGTAGGTGCGACCAACGCAGCCCATCCACACTGACAAAGCTCTGGAAAAATCAAGCTTTCTTCCCTCCTCCTTCCACCATCCAGCCCCCATCAGGTCCCCTGCCTGAGTCGGGGTCGGGAGCACCCTCTGTCACCAGAATACTGCCAGCCCCTCCATGCCCCAGCCAACATATCGGGAAATGTAATATAGCCATTTGCAGTTGCATAAAGCTGAGTAACTCATTTAAGGAGGCATCACAGTAAACAAACAAAAAAAATAAAAACCCAAACCTGTTGCTAAACAAGTAGCAGCAACTAAGAAATTCAGAATGTTATGATTTTTAATTACTAAGATATACACCAAGGCAGAAAATATTTTGCAGCTAGGCTATAACGCAACAAGGCACCCTCATCTTGACTACCTCTGATATAGGAATCTTTTCTTGTGTTATGTGACTATCCACAGTTAAATTAGGTGGGATAAAGAAATACATTTTAAACAAACCCTCACATTCTCAGACATGTATCAATCACTTCAACTACCGGTAGCTTTCCCTCAGAGGGTTCCTCATAGTCTCCTCTGAATCGCCTATCAGAAGTGAGATGAAAGATGAGATGAGATGAACCACTACCCCAGCACAGGCTGGCAATGTCTCTTCTCCTATAATTATGAGATGTGCAAAAAATATAATGAAATTCCAACCCCCTCTTCTTTACAGCTCAAGGGAGACCTTGAGCTCAAGCTCCCAACTGAAGAAGCCTAAAAGGAGCAAGAAAGAGGCGCTATATGATAATGATAGGACTGAATGCATGCAGAAAATGTGGTAAATTGAACACAGAGCATCATAAAAATCTGAGACAGAGAAATGAAAATGATCTGGTTACTATGTAGTCTTATGGGTCCTGGAAGACAGCAAACAGTGGAGGATAAAATGGTGTCCAGTTACTACTTTAAGATGACAAGGTGACGTTCTGGTTTTGGTGCCTCAAGAATTTTTCCACTGGGATCAAGGAATACTCATAGGAATAAATATCACACTTGCATTAGAAGGAAAAGTTCACTCCCCGAGCTTCACTGAAGCACTAGAAAGGTAGCCAAGAAATTCCAAGGCCGTTCTGAGCGACTGCGGATCAGATGACATGCAGCTCAGCAGTTTGGTATGAACAGCTGAGAAGAGCACAAAAGTGGATAGGTAGAAAATCCCAACAGTTCTACTTCCCAGAAAAAAAATAATACTCCAAATATAAGTGCACAAAGATATGTTTGGAAGATCCAGAGTTAATCGATACATGTTTGTACAAAAACATTAATAATATGTGTATTTTAACCACCCCCTATACATCCATTGTTTTCAATACAAGAAACACCTAATAGTCATAATGCACTATCAAAACATTCTTCCATTTTCTGCATGGTGATTTTCTGTCTTTCGGGACAGAAAATATGGCTGATGGTGCAGTTTCAAAATAAAATAGATTAGTAATAAAAAAATAAATTTAAGGTTAGAAATTTTAATCTAATAGACCATATAAATCTGTGGTAAATAAATCATAACTCTGGGTCTGCAATCCTCCGATATTCTTTTAAGTGGAGAAGGGAAACCTGTGGGAGAGCAGCAAGGCATCTTTAGGTGGCAAAAAGACCACGGTGCCAGACAGAATGAAAAAGAAATGGAGCAAGAGCCTCTGAAGATGGCAGCTTGGTTGAACATGAGGGAGTCTGCATGAACACATACAAGTCTGGGACTAGTAAACAGTGAGTGATGATGGGTGGGTGTGGGAACCTGAGTGGGTGCCAATAAATGATTCTGTGGTATGTCTGAATAAATATGGCTGGGTCTGAACACTCCCAAAGCCAATTGTGGATGGTGTCTACATGAATGATAACCAGCACATGAAAGAGAAAAAAGCACCAAAGGGATGCAAGCCATTGGTACCCTTCAGCCTGATGGTTACAGAGGCTCAGAAAGCAGCATCAACACTGATTCTCATTTCTTCAGAGATGTTTACTCCCAAAATGCTGCAAAGGGAACCTATTTACTGCATATCCAGCATCTGGACTCACCAGGTCATGGACACTAACCAAGGGAAATAAACACAGTCACAGTCATTCACTGGCAGGAAGTCACCAAAGTTTCATCTCCTGACTATCACTGACACATATCCAGACAAAGGAGAGCATTTTCCATTTTCCCTGCTGCAAGGGAGAGGATTGCAAGAGAACAACCTGTTTTTATCTTTTAACTTCCTGCTCTTATCTCCAAAAGTAATGTTGGTGGGAAGAAGCAGCTGTGTTGAGACATCTCATGGATACAGACAGCAGTCAGCAAGTTATCCGAGGCCCTGGGGGCAGAAGACTATGAGTATCTTAGAAGTACTCGTAAGTACTGCCACCCCTTGAGAATCATTCCTTAAGAAGCAACGACACCATGATTCTTGCTGCCAGCTTCTGTACAGGGATATGTTTCTCCCATCCTGAGCTATGAAAAGGTGAACAGCTGGGCTGGACTTTGCTGCAGGATGACAAAAGCAAGTAGTCCTTCCCAAAAGCAGAAGCAATGATGCACTTATTTTCTGTACTAATGCCATAAAGCTGTACTCAGAGCTGCTTCCACTGCTGACAGATGAACACAGGGTAGAAGATGAAATGTTTGGCTAGCGAAGTGTTAGCCACAAATATTACAGCTGTTTCAGCACAGCTGATGCTCATGTTCTGGAGACATTAAAAGGGGGGGCATTCTGTCTCTGCTCTAGATATTAATTTTCTTTTTAAAGGCCACAGTCACGTCCTCATTTTTCTTTGGGCTTTTATACTTTTTAAAAAATCTTGTACCAAGTCAAATGTAACATGCAATATTTCAATTGTTTAGGACAGTACGGGATTAGTTTTGGGAAGCTGTTCTACCCAGGCATTTTCTATACCACAAGGTTAACATCATTTTGAAAAGTAAAGTTAATTAAATTAGAAGCTTTAAAAAAAATTACACTTCCTTACTTTTTGGAGAACAAAAAAAAAAATGGGATCAAAAAAGTAAACAGAATGTAGCACATAATAAAACAAATACTGGCAATTGGGTATCCTTGCCCTGACCAGCTAAACTTTTGTTTACCTTAAAGAGCTTCATCACGACAAGAACATTATATACACAGATAATTTCCACTTTGAATGCTGAGAAGATATAATTCTAATAAAAAAGGAACGACCATTCTCTCAGCTACTTACCTCTTCTTTTCTATCTTCTTGGAGATTGGTGGAGTTAAATAATACAAATATCTAATTTTTCATTTCATTTTAATGATCAGCTACTTAGTGAACTTTCTGTAGCCTAAATGTGAGTACCAACAGAGAAGTGTACTGAATTTAACAGCTCTCTTGCAGCCTTTGTGTGAACTTTTAATTGTATTTGATACAAAATACTTTCGGTAGAGTATAAAAAACTGTTGTATTCCCCAGAACAATCTACCTGTTTATATGCAACACATGTACTCCATATTTGCTTTCAATTCTGTACTTTGTTGGATCACTTGCAGGTGTAATCAATTCCTCGTTTTTGTACCTGACAAACAAGAAAAAATGAACGCATTAATATCAGCTACTATTCACTGCATTAATGTAGTAGATTTTTACATCCAGATATCATTTACTATCATCTCAGCTCTCTCTATAAATCTTCTCTACCTGTATAGAGTATTTCCCAGTATGTATGGATAGATACACATTGAGCCATGAAGGCAAAGGGAGACCATCACTGCAGTAAGAAAGTGGAAAGAGAAGATGAGTACCCAAACCAGAAGAGCAAGCAGTGAAGTAGAGAGAAGATGCTATGTGTCCTGCACTTTCTGGACTAGTCACCCTGACAAAAGATGGGAAGCAAATTTTGTCTTGGATCACAATAAAGCACTTCAGCACAAACAAAGGAAGTAGCAACAGGACTGTGCCCCAGGTTAGATCCTCACAGTCCAGCCTGGGGCTCTCACATACACAGGACAGCACTTGTCTGGAGAGGAGGGCAGCTTCAGGAATGTTACATTCATGTCTACCTCAACAGAGGCTGATACAAAATGCACAATGATACAGCCCATGACAACAATGGTGCTGTGCAAGTTTACCCAGGCTTAGCAAGTCACCTGGGAGCTCTGTGTGTTTTGCCATTTGCTACTTCATCATCAGGGAACTTAATGGCCAGAACAACTGGAATGCCTTCCACAGTCTACCTTCTGAAATACTCGAGTTTGCTTCTCACACAGCACAGGGCCATTCAGCAAGCTGTCCTCCCACTCCGTCCACTGCAGTATCAACTGCTACAATCCAGCACATCTATGAGGATTATAAAGGGGGTTTAACATAGCCATTATGTATGTGACACTTACCAGTTATGCCATAACTTCCAAATGAAAAAAGCTTAACAACATTTTTAGAGGGCTAGGAAAGGCCAGTCTCTTACCATTGTACAACAGGGGTGGGAAATCCTTGTACAGTGAAGCAAAGGCTCACAGACATCTTTTCCCAGACAGTGTGAGATCTCAGGCGCACTAGAATTTCAGGAGCTCGACTTATACTTTCCTCAACAGCATGTCTTTCCAGAGCCATATTTTCTTCTACCTGTTAAACACAGGAAAAGAAAAGAAGCATCTAGCACCAGGCTCAAATGGGGTAGAAGATCTACTCTTGAATCCCCAAAGTTCAAAGATGCTAAATCACTATTGGTATTTGAAACACAGGCCTAAATTTCAGTGTATCTTATAATTCTGCTTGGATAGGAACAAAAAGGTTCAGCACTGTACCATCCTTTGTATAGCAAGTCTATCCAGATGTTCTCTAGCACGGTGCCTGGCTGTGTGTATCTCTTTTTCCAAAGCAGACAATTCACTGGCAAACCGGATCCTTTTCTCTTCACTTGCGTGAGACTTTTGTTCATGAGTCCTGTAGGACAAGAGAAAATACCAGGTAAGAGTAACAAATATGAAGCTTTAAGATTATCACTCATACACATTAGGCAACTGAGGGCTCTGAAACCATATCAGCAAGATGCAAAATCTACTTTAGGAATTATTCTTAGAGTCTATCTGCCTATCCTAATGAGCACATGAAATGAATGTGAGTTTTCCTGCATCTTCTTTCCCCCTGTATATGTGGTGCCACGGCTTCAGGTCTTGAAATAGGGCACAGTCATATTGACATGGTACCCCACAGCCTTAGTCCTCCGGTAATCAAGATCAAGAACCTGCCTGGCTTCCCTCTGGCCTCCAATTTTCCTTCCCATGGACACAAGAAAGCAAGGGAGTGAAGGCATCTTTGGTGCCTCTTCACACCCTGATGAGAGTTGGGCTTTGATTTTGGTGTGCCTTTGGCTCTAGCACCTGGGAAGCTCTGCTATCTCCATGGGCTGTATCAGCTGATCTCACCTGAAAGATAACGACCAATGAGTTCACAAGGATTTGATGAACCACTACATGCAAAAAAGCTGTCTTTGGAGAGGGCTGAGTGGCAAGTATTACAGAAAGTACCAGAAAAATATAACCTTTTGAGAAATTTGTGGGTTGTTCCCTGACAACCTGACTCCATAGATTTTGCATAATTCCTTAAAAAAAAAAAAAAAAAATCATAAATGTTTTTAGGAGGAGCTAGCTCAAGCTGCTGACTGCATGCTGATTCAGTAAGCAGCCTATGCTACTCTTTGCCTTGCCAACAGGACAAAAGAAGGGAGCTGAATATCAGAAATTTCTAACATGGCTGTCATTATAGAATATGGCAAGACTCTTAAAGCACAACCCAACATGCCGCGAAGCAAATGAGAAGACTTGCATGAAATTCAGTGAACAGTAAATCAAGACATTGTTTGTCTGGTATTTTAAAAATATTTATTTGTAACATTTCCACATAATTTAAATACCAGCCTCATTCTGCCACATATTTCTTTATTATGATAAAATTTAAGACCATTTAAAAAAAATTAGAGTATACAAATGAAGTTGATTTCCCTACAACATTCTGTTTCTAGGATACATATTTCAAAACAATCAAAGTACCAGAACTATATGGGTGTATATGATTTTGGCAACACATTTTCTGCAAACAAGGCAGAATTCATTCTTGTAATGTAAATTTTCTATGTCTTTGGTACAGTCACAGCATGGCAGAGCAGAAACAGTCAAATTCACTAACAGGAATATTGCTGTCAGCACATTTACTATAGAACTTCCTATCAAGGCTGTTACTGAGACATGACAGTAAGCCCTCTTGATAGTAAGGAAAGAACTCAAAATGATTAAATTGATCCAAACCAGAAATTCAGGAATAGTTGAGTAGGTCTGTTCAAAAATAAGCTTTGGATCCCAGGCAGATTCTAATTTATTTTGGTTTTAAAGCTGTTTTCAAGGGTCAGAGTGGGGATTAAGGGAACAACTCTGGGTTGAAATATGAGATTGAAAGTGACACCCAGTCATTTAGTATTCCAGCCAAAATAGATTAGTGAAGAACAGTGACAGAGAAGCCTGCAGTCTTGTCAACTTTGAAAAGAGCCCTGGCAAAAGAGTAATAGTGAATGGGACCAGAGCCACTACACAGGTCAGGTGGGACCAACAGAGCTTTACCTTTTCCTGGATTCTTGTATTGCTTCATGAGCCAAGGTGCGTGCCCTCCTGGCACAGAGTCTACATGTCGTTTTTCCCAAGCCAGTTGATTCATAATAAGCAGCTTGTCTGGAAGCAGCCCTTCAAATATAAGAGACATTGTTATAACCCAGCAATTCTGTTAAAACATGAACTCACAAAAGTCAAAGAAATTACTTTAAATTATCTGAATACCATGACAGCACTGTTCAGTGAGAAACCTACTTTGCATTCCTCACTAACCGCACTAGGGTGCTGATTCTTACTTGTCTTTCAAGGGCTTAATGCCCATCATCTGTCATTGGGGATCATTAGGCATTTTACTTCATTCAGTTCTGTTAAATTTATACTTATCTCAGTCTCCAATCATTCAAGTTCTACGATAGCACTTCAGTGAACCACGAGGGTACCAGCCTGTCTAATACACAAATCACACAGAATGCCTATAACATTATATATTTCTAAATATCCCTGCCTTTCTATACTTCACATAACCTTCTGCACAAACTCCCCTCTTTCATAAGGGAAGCTGGACAAGCTAGACAGCTAGCTAGACTAGCTAGGCAGCTTAATTACTGGGGAGGAAGGACGGTGATTCTTAAGCAACCAAGATTCAAATCTCCAGGCTGTGAGATACAAAGAACATGTATCTTGTGGCTAAAACTCTGAGATTTCACATGAGAGGAGTTGCAACTATATTTAATTTTTAAAAAGGAAATTGAATGACAAAAGCTATAATCGGGAATAGCCAACTTCAAGAGAAGGAATATCCTCATGTCATATGGAAGAATGGATAAAAAACTGGTTCTGTGATTTACAGTAAATTTCATGGCAATTTCTCTTAAGTCAGAATTTCAACTGGAGCCTAAAAGGAAGAATTACCAACTTGGAGGTACTAAATGGGACAGATCCTGAGCTAAAGGTCTGTGAAGGTGAGTTGCAACGTAGCTAGAAAGTAGCTATGCTGGTGGGAGACTATAGACAAGGAACATCCCAATGGAAGCAGAAAAACACCATTCTGAATCAACCCCAATTTTAGAGGGCGGAGTGGGAAGTTAAATATCTTGATTATGAGACCTGATTACCCAAAATAGAAACCTCTCTATACTCCATAGGCAAAATACATGGCACTTACTTCCTTGCTGCATATTCCTCAAGTACATATCTTGTCTGAATGTTGCGGTAGGACTGATCAAAGTGCTTGTGCCTCCTCTGGTAAAATGGCACCGCCACTGATGACATGCTTCAGTGTGTTACAACCAGTAATTCCTGCAGAGAGTGAAATCACATTTAGCCATATAGTTCAGACACTTAAGTTTGATATTTTTACATACATACATATATGTGTGTACATGTACAAATGTATAAAATTCCATCAATTTATGACAAATAGAGCCATCAGTGATGTATATGGGCACCTCGGGATGTATTCTCCATCAGTGATGTACATGGGCACCTCAGGATGTATTCTATCAGCCACACAGTGAGCCATAGAATCATAGATGATAGAACTAGAAGTGAATTTGTCGGATCATTTTCCCTTTCTTTGCAGATGTCATTTAACACTGCCATAGAAATTTCTGGGGATGGAAATTGGACACCTTTGGGGGCATTTTTAGGTGTTTCAGCTCTCCGCTCTTCAACACTTTTACTTTGTCACTTGTTGCAATTTATGGTCACTGTTTCTTGTCCAATTCACCATGACAACAAAAACCAGACAGTATTCACCCACTTTTGCAGCAGCCTGTTGAAGATTTTGTTCGCATCTCCTTTCAGCTCTCTTGTTTAAACTAAACAATGGTGGCTCATCCAATCTTTTCTCATGGGTTATTTTTTCTAGACCTCCAGTCATTCTGGTTGCCCTGCTGTGGACTTTCTCCGAAGCATAGCATAATTTGATCAGTATTTGGATAGTAGGTTCTCAGGAATGTTCAGGGAGCTCCCAGAAGCAGTGCGGGTGGGAAAAGCATGTTTATCACTGACTTGGAGTTAAGCAAATTCCCAACCTGGAGGTGCCCACATCCCTTTAGGTTGATTATAAACATGATGACAACTTCTTGCAAAAGTGGGGAATGTTACCAGCTGTGTCCTGAGTAGGTGCCAGCTTGTGTAACTACAGTCTGCTGAGTAAGTCCCGTTTATAGTCTCGGCTGGATGTAGGGCTCTTTACTTCTGGGCCACTTGGCCTAAATGGCGATGAGGGATTCCAGGGGGCAACTGAACAGCCAACACGATCCCCAAGAGATGGCTGCACTTCAGTGACAAAGGAAGCAATTTCCCAGTACAAAGTCTATAAAGCAGCTTGGGCTAAATCCTGAAGGTTTTAGTCAGGCAAATTCCTGCAACCTCTAATTTCCTCCTGAAAGGTAAGGGGAACTCCCCTGTTGTTGCACTACCATGCGGGGTGCAGCCTGTCAGCTGCACTCCAGAAGCTGGCGCACAGGCAGAGGCATGGCCTGGGACCCACCTCAGGGCTACCCATGAGAAGAGAAGCAACACCAGCTCATCCAGGGGCCGTGTTAAGAGGGTGTCAGGGTCTTGAGAGCAGCAATGGATCTCACTGGCCCTGCTCAGCCTCCTCCAGGTCTCCCCCTACCCTACCCATGGCCCAGGACCCCATTCAGCCCTTGGGGCTATCAGGCCCTGCCCCAGCAATGCTATAGCAGAGCTGGTCTCCAGCTCCCCACAGCCCGGCCCTGCCCAGCCATGGGTCCTGCCAAGAAGACCCTACCCATGATGGAAATCCTCAGACCCACACCAAAAGTCTGCATTTGTCACGAGAAGTCCCATAAGTAGGCAGCCTTATGACGCACATAAAATGAAAGCTCAAAGGGATTTGAACAGAAATCTTATAAACTCATTTAGATACAACATGAGCTCCTCTTCCTTAATTTCAAAGTCACTGGTACTGGCCAGTTTTAGGCCATGTTCTCTTTCCTATCAAATACCTGGAGATATGTGCTTCAGGGACAAAAATGAACAATACTCACGTTAAAATTCAATTAATAACTGTTTCGGGAAAAAAAGTGGTTTCTGGTAAAATGAGATCTAGTTGAAAATTGAAGAAATTCAGTCACTACTTCATTGTCAACTTTTAAATTCCATGTAATTTTTTTGGTTTCATTAATCTTTTTACTGTGTGAAAAATACATGCAACCAATGTAGTTTAATAAAATATTTCTGAAAATAGGCTTTTAAATGTTTATTACTTATTTTGAAAGCAATTATGTTTTCTGTGACATAATGGAATTTTTATTAGTATCTCATGTTTTGAAAAAACATTTTGCAAAATCCCTATTTGAGAATGGAAAGCAGTGATAAAATTGTTGAAAAATTACAGATATTATCAAGTTTTTTGCATGAATTTTTAATGTGTGACTTGTTAACTTTTTTGTAATTGTATTATTACCTAGATTGTATATACAGTAGAAATCATATTCTACATTTCATTAAGCAATTTATTCTTGAAAAATGAGAGCTAGATTTCTTATACAACACATATTTTTAGAAAGAAGAATGTAAGGTGATTCAATGAAACACTGTAATTCTTAGTTTATCAAGTCACTTCATTTTCTGTGTTTGTCTGGCAACTTTGCCTGAACTGTATAAAATTAAACCCAAATTAATTAAAAAAACCCCAAACGTTTTATAGGCTAAGAAATTGAACATTTAAACATGGTAAAATACCTATAAATACCATATTTCCAGCAGATAGTATTTACCAACAAAAGGAAATGCTAATTATTGATTAAGTGGTGTAATAAATTCAAGCTGTGTCTGATTGTTCGTTTCAGGTATTCAAAAGCTGAGTCAGATGCCCCCAAGTGATGATGTTCTCACATCAGCTACTTTTACTTTTCCAAGAAAAAGGTCTCTGCAGGAGAAGACAGTAGTTATATTTAATAGCAAATACATCTTATTAAAAAAAGTCATGAGACCTAAAGAGATGAGTTTTTACAATTTATCACCTGATAGCTGCATCTTCTGCATAACTTATAGTTACCTTTTCAATCCTTTTTCAAGAGATATGAGAATGACAAGTCACACGTTCAGGAATGAAAGCTTTATGCAAAATACCAGACACTGCAAGACAAAAATAAAAATGTTTACATTACTATGGGACATTAAAGAAATATATTACCACATTTCTAGAGAAATGAGAAAGTTAACATGACCCAAGTTAGTACAGAGATGCTAGCTAGCTTAGTTAGGTGCCCTGATGTAATGCTGAGCTGACATGCACCTATTAACTCATCATAGGACACATTGTCTTAGTTACATGAACACAGCTACGCAGACCCATGAGCAGCCTTGGCTTCTCCTAGTTTTGTTATCTGTACGTGACATTATGTGATACCTGCAGACATCAAATACTGGTTCTCTTCCTGCTAACTGTGTGACTATTGTGCATATGACATTTGACTTCCCCCTTAGTTCGTACGTTAACTGGACAGTTAATGGTGTAATGTTCCCTCTTTTCTATTTTTAATTAGCCCTTTCACTTAAATGAAGGTGCAAAGGGCAAACCCATAGATTAAGCTGACTCAGCTGTTAAGTGCTACTCATGTTTACATGTGGCCCAGTTAAATAATTCTATGAATTTATCAACATGCAATTTATGTGTTGCTATGTATATAACTCCAACTGAGATCTGACGTATAAGGGTTGCAGAGTACTGTTCATGTGTCTGGATGGATCACAGTCTGGGTTATTTTCATTTTTGGGATAGGAGGAAACATCTTTGCCATTTACAATTCAGCCTTTTCCTCTAAATGTAAAAATTACATTTTAATAACCATATTTTCTTCTATTAATCAGCACCCAGAGTTTCTCAAAATTTGGGTTCAGTTATTTTTCACATTTACCCGAACCCCCTTAGAATAGAAAGAAGCGTAGCCATTCACTTCCAGCTTCCACACGAGCAATTAACTGAGCTTGTTAGCAGCCAGACTCATTTTACCTTCTGTTAACACAGAGGGGAGCTGCCTGGCAACAGTTCCAAATGTAATAATCATCATCAGTTAATTAGAATGATGCTTGCAGAGTATGCATTTAATACTTAATAGTGCTGCAAAGATGAGTATCTGAAGAGCAAAATCACAGCCCCACTGTATAACCAGCTTCAGCAGAGCCTACAGAGTATGTAGGGTATCTCGAGTTCATGGTAAGAGAAGTTTCTATTGTCCTTCTAGGAACAATGTGTTGACTGTTTTCCCAGTTTCCCACTGATGCACATTTATGTGAGATGTTTGAAATATATACTAATATTTAGTCAACCTAGCACTAACAGAGTTAGATAACATGATCTGCAGATGACAGCCTAGCCCCACTGAAGTCATCAATTTAGGTGAACCAATTTTATTACTGGCAGTGGATGAAGACCTAATTATTCTGGCATGTCAGTTGGTGGAACTGACCCAACAGCAAGATGCAGGAAATGGTCTGGCAGAGGCATTGGGGAAAATAAACTTTTCCCAATGAAAAATTGAAAAGTCAACAAAAAATGCATAAATAGGCCAAGAGAAAGACAAATCAATTTTCTGGATAATTATAACAAATTAAAAAGAAAATATCAAGTTTTATTCACCAAGTTCTACTGGTATGTGACTACAAGAGTCACAGAGCACTTGCCAAAATATTTGGTCCATGCATCAAAACCCTTGAACTTCACCCATGCAGATCCTGTTAACCTCCCTGGATTTCAAGAAAAAGACCGAGAGTTACGGGACAAGATGGTCCTAAAACACCTCGTCTCTCATCTGACCTTTACTTCTTTGGTGGAACACAGCATGATTATACTCCTACTTCAGCAGTACTAGTAGTAGTAGTAGTGGTGGTAGTAGTAGTCCCGTTTATTTCTATGACTGTAAATGCTGGGGACATCAGCAGGACCTAAACTGCATTAATCTGTGCTCTGTATGAACCACTCAGAAGACTATTAAACCCAAACAAAAATATTAAGTCATCCAATATATCATTAAGGACTAATGATATAAAACACAAATGAATTAGACTATTCAAATCAGCTTACACAAATCTAGATTTTCATATGCTTAGTAGCATGAATATAACAATTTATACTTGCTCATGAATAACAGGCAGGGTTCCCAGGCCAGGATATGAATAGTTTCATGCCATAGTAATACTGATCTGAATAGAAAGAAATAATCTAGGACCATGTGATAAGGGGCCACATTCTTAAGCAGAGAAGCCAAGGGTCTGATAGAGGCATTGTTAGTTTGATAAGTGAGTTAATTTAAGATTTAAAGGACAGGCGGTAAATTTTAGCATGATCATTCACATAGCCTCAGAGAGCAGGCACACAACCAAATAAATTGATAGATGGGATTGACAAATGCCATGGGAAGGAGAACATGGTTGTGGTCACCATAGATAGACAACTTGCATTCCTGGACTCAAGAGGTTCTTGTCATGAGCGATGCACTATACAGCATGTACTTTCTCTGCCTGACCTGTCAATGCTATACCATGCAACATGCACTTTCTTTGCTCATCTCTGTCCTTGTCCATCTGCAGAAGTGCCAAAAATGATTTGCGGGTTCTTGGCTGCCCTCACGTAGCCTATCCGCCTCATTCTGGCTGAAAGATCAGTATGTCCTGCTCCTACATGCATATCCTCATTCTTGATCTTCCTCTGTATCTCATCTTTCTTAAATATCTTTGGCCATTTGTATTGACTTGAGGGTTTGTCCTGTTTTTCCCATGGCGTAGGTATTGTTTCCTCTACCTGTCTATAGTTGTCCTTGTTGTTCTCCACATTGTTCAAAGTTAAGTGTTTTTAGGAAGCCCTGTTTTGCCAGCTTATGTTTCCATTATACTTTAAAGCCCATGATATTTAGCTGATAAAATATATTTAATTCCATACCACAATGAAAGAGAAAAGGATAAAAAAAGAGAAACAAAACCACCTTGTAGTCATCAGTTGCTTCTAATGCCCAGTTTAAAGAATTACCATATTGCCTCAGAAAATATGTGGTCCGTTCCAGATGGTCATATCAATCCTGTAGAAATTGCAGTAGATAATAATGCAGGAACATTTTCCCCCAGGAAACTTACTTTGGTGGAAAACTTGTAAAACCAGCATGAATCATTACGTAGCTCATAGGCACTGCAGTCTAAACCAGAATGGGATGTAGAGGCTCTGGTAACATCTTCTCCATTCTGGTAATAAACTTTTGAAATGCTAGTGTGTCTTTCCAGCCTTTTATCACTGTGTGCATGTGCGTATTTAGATTTTACACAGAAAATCATGTTCTGTGTATGAGAAAGGATGAACTTGAAAAAACACACAATCTACTGTCATTTTAAGATGCTTCTGTCTTTCCCATTGATAAGTTTTTCCTTCTGCATAATAAGAATTCAGTTTTAACTTTTTTGACAACATAATACAAATGCTTCTGATATTAAAAAAGTATATGGAATTCCCATTTGCTTAGACCATATGGAATTCCAGACATTACTCAGCAAGCTTTGAGATTCTTTGTCTTTTCTTTCCTGACGTCTTTAGTTACATCATAGCTGGTCTTACGTTTTACTGATTGTACCTCCTTTGTATGGGAATAGCTTTATCCTAGTTTCACAGATCAGTTTTAAACAGAAATCAGTCAGATTCAATCCGGTTCAAATCATCCCCAGAAGTACATAATTACTCTTCTCATTAAACCTAAAAAGGGAGTTCTCTCATCAATTTCTAGTCATTTGAATGTCCAGCAAAGCAACATTTTCAAGCAGCTGATGATGCTGACCATAACAGAGTTGTCTATTCTTTATTAATAATTTCATATGTTTTGAATGAGTAGACTTTTAACATTTCACTACATCAAATTATTTTGCTTGCAAAGACACACAAGTAGATTAAGCAGTTTAATGCAATCATTTGGCTACAGCACATGAACTATTAGTTAGAATGCATACCTCGACCTCATAATAGTCCCTGTATGGTTTTCTTCACCCTCTAGCCTTAACACTTAGTGAGGAGGCAATTTGGAATATACTGTGGGTGGTCAAGGTCATGGTCATAGCCACAACCCTTGATGAAGTTAACCACCAGCTATGCTCTGCAGCAAATAGGTATGAGGCAGAGCAATAGGTACCCTTCCTTCAAGTGAGGTCATTGTTGTGGAGGGGAGCACCTGTTCCTGCATTGTTTTGAGTTTAAAAAATGTAATTTTGGCTTTTCTATGACTCTTATGATGGGAGGGAGTCGAAGCCCTCAGTTTGACTTCTCTTGCCATATACCTGTTACAAGCTAAACTGTGTATAGTCCAGAGACAGTACTTCTGTAGACACTTTCTTATGAATTCATGATCTTACATGACTGGGAATTAAATTAGGCTGAATTTGGCCACATTGACTTGAAACCTTGCCATCCTAACACTCCAAGTGCACAAAGAGTCACAACGTGTTCCCATAAAACTTTAAGATTTCCGTTCACTTGGCGAGCGTACTACATCCCTTCAACAGGATAGCAAGGAATGTGAGCCAGTGAGATAGTGAAAGTCAGTCACTTCCCATCATCCCAACCTTCATTATCCTTCATTACGATCCTTTCATTGGCTCGCAGGTATTGTCAACACACAGGAGTAGTTTCAAGAGCCTGAACATGATTTCCCAAGACTCTATCAGTGGTATTTAGCTGGAATTTTCATGTGGCACAGAACACATCACATAGCCTAGAGTAATACAGACACCAGAAATGCGTCTTCTGAAGACATGTACTTGAAAGTACGGGAGACAAAAAATAAAAGTAGAATTTTTTGCCCTAGCTACATCCTATTCTTCAGCATGCCAAATAGTTTTGCCAGCTACTATAGGATTTTATGCTTCATTCTTTACACACATACTTCAGAAAAATCATGTTTTGTCCCTTTATACAGTATAAGAACACAAGAAAGTGGCATTGCCAATATATGTGCATTTGGAGAAGCACATATACCAATAGAGCTATGGATTGGTATCATGTAGTTCTTTATATGCAGAAAGAAACAGATGAAATGTAATAGACAATAAAATCAAGCTGACTATGCACAGAATAAAACAATTCTACTTTAATTTTTTTTTTGTCTTTTCATAAATCAATCTGTGACCTGCTTATTGCTTGTTTTCCCCGAGGAAGGTAATTTATTTTTTTACAGAAAAGCACCCAACACCCTCCCACAATCACTCCCATTTGTTCTGAACAAGAAAAACCTAGATGAAAAATGGACTTACCAAGGAATATAGAAAACTTGCAAAGCAGAGA
This sequence comes from Pluvialis apricaria, assembly GCA_017639485.1. NCBI lineage: Eukaryota > Metazoa > Chordata > Aves > Charadriiformes > Charadriidae > Pluvialis > Pluvialis apricaria. The sequence goes on from CM030009.1 coordinate 106,492,706, forward strand.
GGAAGACCAGCCCTTCCCAGCTTAGTAAACTCTGGCTGAGGAAAATAAAAATAATTCCCCTCTCTAAAGGCTACTGCCCCTTCACTCCCATTTAAGGGCAGATGCAATGCTATATTTAGAACTAACCAAGTGATTCTCCCAAAACTGAGGTCAGCCTAATAGGCAATAAGGGTGTGATATAAAGGCAAACAAAAGGACCTAGCCCATACACAGTTTTATACTGTATTTTAATAAAAGATAGACCTCATTCCTAAAAAAAGCAGTTGTTTATGTTAAAAGTGGGGTTTCTTTTCCCAGCAAAACCAAACACATGGGAAACAGTTCAATGTCAGAAAACAGATTAAGCTTTTTATTTAGAAGTTATGGAAATTTTAAAATTATCAGTAACTTAGAAGACCAGTGAGGACACGTAAACTCCAGAATCTTATTAGTAGAGACATGAGATCCCCTTGGTGCCCCAGGCTGTAAAATGAGCCTCCCTGTTGCCTCCTTAAGAGCTCCCTGGATTTGAGAACATGGCTGCAGTATGTTAAGACATAGCAACTATATAAAAAGCATATTAACATGGATTTAAAGAAGGTCCAGTTCCCACTCTCTATTTCCATCTCCTTAATATCACCAGTCAACCTGAGAGAGATTTCTCTGTGTCTTGTAGGTAAAGGAGGAGGAATTAATACACAGAGAGGCATACACAGGCAGAGGAAAAACCACAGCCAAAGTACTCAATTCTCTGAGACCCTGATGGTCCCTGATTACTACCAACTACAATGGAGGTTTGGTGCCTGTTGGGTCCCTAGATTTCTATCCAGAAGGTCCAAGGCACCGCTGTGGTGGCTCTGACATGTCCAGATGCAATGGGGTAGCAGCACTTGCCCTGCAGAGCTGGTGAGCATGGGCTCAGTCACTCTGCCCCATTCTGGTGGCGTGCAGCCACGTAGGGATTTGTCCTGTGACGTGAGCTCATATGCGGGGAAGGGAAGGAAGGGAAGGAAGGGTAGGAACTCTGACAAGGCTTAGTGAAAAATGTGAAGAAATAACCACATTCCTCTTATTCTGCCCGGAAATAAGGACAACATATCTGGGAAAACCTGGCTATATGGCAGATCTAATCACAACTCATGACTTGGCCCATAATGACTCAAATATCCAATGAGTCAGCAACATACAGTAAGCAGGGAATTCATTGATATTCAACGTATTTGAAAATAAGAAGATATATTTTCAATTTACTTAGGTAGGAATGGGACCAAGACCAAAGTCGCTAAGATCTTTCAGTGCTCGGTATCAGAAACTTTGATATATGAACAATGCTCTTTTAAGTCATGCTTTCTTCTTATACATACATGTATGGGAAGCAGAGTAAGATGTGGAAAAGCCTTTAACAGATTGATTCTTATCACATTTGCAGGATTCATCCAAGTTTCCTAAATAGTCCTGGTAAGGATCTTCCCCACTTCCTTATCGTCTAGGACTTCCATTTGCTTGACACAGACTTCTCCCTTCCTCCCATCGATCTTCAATTATAACTCAGTCTGACAGAATTAGATCTACAGAGACAGACACAAGGGAATGAGTGCATATGCACTGAGCGTAGATGTTGCTCCAGAAGCAGCTGTCAAAGTAATTAGCATGTAATAATCCAGAGCAAACCCACTTTACTCACACAGCTTCTTCTCTTCTCTCCTATTGCATTTTCCCGTGGGAGGTAAGAGGTCAGTTTTCAGGAAAACTTTAAAGTTCTTATTACACTCTCTGCTTTTAACTTCTTGTTCTATATTTATTATCTTTAAAGAAATGGAGGAATGTACAGCCTGCTCTGCCTGCCTTTACACTTGAGCTCTCTTCTATTTCAGGGTGTGGTTGGATGTCAAAAGTGTGAAAGTGCATCCTGAGGGCTGTGGGGAACACGCCGTAGGCAAGAGCCAGCCATGCACTGGGGCCAGTCCCAGGTTGTCTCCAGGTAAGTCAATAAATAAATTCTCCTTCTCTTCATAGCTATTCACAAAATATGATAGAAGGGAAAACTGCAATATTGTGTTATCAAGTGGTGTTGAAATTTACGTAGCAGTGCACCAAAAATTATCCAGCATTTTAGTCGTAAAATAATTTACATTACATTCTCAAACAAATTTCCTCCCTGAGACACTGAAGGTGTCTTCCCCTGATCCCTCTGCTTCCCAAATAGAAGTTCTTCCCTAAGAGTTGCTGTTTTAAAGCAGAGATTTAGCAGGGTATCAAAAGGATTATTCAAGCACTTAAAACTGAGCATGTGCTAAAATCCTTTCATGAATGTGGTATTTTAGAATTACCTCTTATCTTATACCAGTCCCTTGATGTGGGTTGTTTAATTGATACAGGCTTAAGTAATGGCTCAACTACTCCCATAAAGGGGAAGACAAAGACCTGAAATGGAGTTCAGCAAAAAGATGCATTAGCTTTTTAGCTACTGGAGGAAACATCAAAACTGTAATGAAATGAAATGTAATGGTGTTAGACGAGATGGGTTTTTTTTAAGATTGCCTTAATAGTGGCCTTGTGCTTTTAGCTCTCTCCAGTTCCAAGAAAACCAAATGCATCTTTGTACGGCAGCTTCTGAAGTCCAGCTTTATTAATATGCTAGCTCTTGATTTCTTCAAATGTTCGTAGCACATTTGTAATTTCATATAAATGAAAAGATTGGTAACGAGCAATGAAGTTCCTCATCTCTGCAGCAATCCTAATTATTTGCAAAGCCCTAAGGTAAGGTTTCTAAAGCCATGCTAGAACAATGGATACTGTGCACAGGTGACCATAGAGCAGTCTCTTGGATTTCCTTCACAGCTATCCAGGTCCTAGCATCTCCCTTGGCATTACATATGTAAGACAAAATAATGCGTGAAAAATCAATCATGTGAAAAATAAATCGCACTCTTTCCTCAGTTACCGCCTTTGTTCAGAAGCTCAGGATTATCAAGTATGGGATCTGTATATGTACCAAATAGAATGTGTCTTATTCAAAAGAGAATACCACCACCTCAAAGACTTAATTCAAAAAAATTTTGGAGGCAGTGCACCTGCTTATGAAGATTAGCTAAGAAGAGAGCAGTAACAGATGCACTTGGCTGCTGACAGCACTGTAAATGTGTTCATGCAGCTGAGCACAAAACACACCTGACTGTCTCTTTCAGGTGGGGAGAAAACAACCCCGTCCCAGCTCCTGAGATACTTGAATACTTCTCCCTCTACTCCTGCTTTCTGCTTATTGTCATTTTTCTTTATGCAATTTCTCTTCCTTTACTAGAACCTTTTTGTTTTCTTTTTTGGCACCCAGCTTGCAAGTATGTCAAGGCTGGCTACATGCAGCAGCACACTGCCAAAAGCTAAAACTATCCCTCCCAGAAATAAGGATAGGTTGTATGGAGGTGAAACCATGAGAGAGCCAAGACATTTGGAGGAGGAAAAGGAGGAGGCACTTGCAACCAAGGTAAGGCTGCACAGCTCCCATGAGAGAGGACAACGGCAGCTGCAAAAAACACATGCTAGAAACTGTTTTAAACAGCCAGACAGGGCTTTTCAATCGGCAGTTCAACAGAGCTAGACTGAACTGTGTCCAGAACATCAGACACTTCTAGTACGAGCCTTTGAACAAATGCTAAAAATACCTGAATATACAAAATGTTGTGGTTTTTTCCCCCGCAACATAAGATAAAGTGAATGTCTTAGTATGTATCCTTATTTACATCTAAGAAGACAAACATGCCATTAAGTTACAGTGAGTCAATCATGTATAAGGTATTCAAACAGTTATGTGTCACCCTGCTGTTCAAGGTCCCACTCAGGAGCACATCAGAGCCAGTGGTAAGGTTTTACTGACTCAGGAAAGCCCTGATTCATATCCTTCTTGATTTCGTGCCCCTTTAAAAAGTTGACAGAGGCTTAGCTCAGCCACAAACTGAAAATACAGGGTTGCCTAGTGCAGCGGAATGTTTTAACTATTTATTTGGTGAGTTACTGCAAATGGCAACAAGAGTGTATTTTCCACTGCTTTGGACAGCACAAAATATTCTAGAGCTGGTAACAGGCTGACAGTGGTACTTCAAGTAAAACTGGGGCTACAGCCAGTGGACTGCTCAGCTAAATATGTTTTGCTAAATTTTAGGTAAGCCAAGCATATTACAGTCTCTTACCAGTGACGTGAAGTTACAGCTCAGGTTTCAATTTTTTTTTTTTTTTTTTAATTTAATCGAATATTTTGGAAGTGTTTCTGATAAAGCTTACTGAATACAACAGCACTTACTACAGTTTACTAACTGTAGTTAGTCAGACAAACCATACCACAGAAGACCCCACTAACGGTATATCAGCTCAGTGGCACCTCTTCATTTACCATTACGACGAGATTTGTTTTTCAACCAAGTGCAAAGATAAGGACCATAATGATTTTTGTCTTACGGTGGTATATTTACTCCAGTGTCACAAAATACACTCTGCAGATATCCGCTGTAGCAACAGTTATCTCTATCAACTAATCTCCATGTCAGCAACAACAGATGAAATCTAGACACAACTACAGGTTGTAAGAGGGCAGAGACAGGAACAAGTCACACGGCAGTCATGTGGCCCGGAGGCTGCACCACCCAGGGAAATGCGGGTGAAACAGCTGCAGTCCCAAATCCACCGCTGGGTAGCACCATGCAAAGTCTGTTTTAAAGACTTCAGGCTTTAGTAGCTGCCAGCTGTGGGGGTTACTGCTACTTTGGACATACATATAGGACTCTCAGCAGAGATAAGCACAGAGAGCCCAGTCACAGATTCACAGAACCGTTGAGGTTGGAAGGGACGTCGAAGGCCATCTTGTCCTGCCCACCTGCTCAAGCCGGACCACCTAGAGCTCATTGCCCAGGACCATGGCCCGATGGCTTTTGAGTATTTTCAAGGTTGGAGGCTACAGAACTTCTCTGGGCAACCTGTGCCAGTACTTGGTCACCCTCACAGTAAAAAAGGGTTTCCTGATGTTCAGAACCTCCTGCGTTTCAGTCTGTGTGCAACACTTCTGGTCCTGTCCCCTCCTCTTCTTGCGGTGGCGGGGACTGAAGGTCACTAGTGCAGGCACACACACAACACTCTCCAGCTTCACAAGCACACACACATTTGCTGTCTGGTCCCCTATTCTCTTTCTGGTCCAGGTTGGTGCTCACTGCAAATAGATACACGCACTCACACACTCATCCCACGGGCACCCCACACCCGCAGGTACCCCTCAATACCTACATGTAGGTATGTAGGGGCACCTACACACCTTGTCTGACTCCAATAGCTGGCACCCGGTCCACTCATCCCAGTTCGCCCAGTAGCTGGCACTCAGTCCATGCAGCGCTCACACAGGATGGAGAATAAGATTACAGAGAGAGACAGTTAAGAAAGGATTTAAAGAAGACAGGACAGACTGTGGTGAGCCGGCACAGGGCTCAGTCTGACATGCACGCTGACCAGCCCTTTTTTACACACAACTCACCCTTTTATAGCCCTGTCTGTTCCTCTCTTTGTTCCTCCCCAGTTCCCTTCTAAATATTTCTTCATTACTTTGCACAGTTCTACCGATCCCCACTCCTCTGGTCTCCACTCACCCTGTCCCAATCCCCCCACTTTACAGTCTTATGAGTTGCAAAGTCCAGAATAGTTTTCCTGGAATAGCTCATCAATTAGCATGACTGACAAGGATTGTTTCTTCTCGTAGTCTCTATCATTGTTTGTCAGGTCTGTGTGTCTTTATATTTGTTTGTTGCCTTCACCTTTTCTTATTAACCTGATTTTAGGTGCTCCTCAATCAGATCATCTTGCTGGAATAAACATTCTCACACTCCGCTACCCTTATCAATTAGTGCCACTAACCAGGTATGTTTCTGGTTATTGACTTCGTTATCACTAGTCAGTCAGGTTTTTTGTGTCTGTATGTTTGTCTTTCCCCTTTTCCTTATCATCTCATGTCACAAGGTCCTCGGTCAGATAATCTTACAGAAAAAAACATTCTCACACTCCACATATCTTCACACAGATAACATGGAAATTATCTGCTCCTGTTTCACAGGGGAAAAGGAGAAGGAAAGGAGTACATAACAGATCACACAGCAGATGTGGTTGCACGATGAGTCCAGTGTGAGAGCTGACGTGATAACGTCAAACGGTATCAAGTTCAGGTATATCTCACTATTCGGGGTTATTGAACTTTGTGTGGCATATCCATCAATTCATGTCACCGAAAGCATGTAGCTATGCTGCGTATGGCCCATGCCACGCATGACATACTATCTGACTTATATATGAATATAAACATGCTCTAGAGTAATGACCCTTTAGTATATTCCTGGAAGCAGGTAACTCTCTAGAAAAAAATGATGTTATTTGGTTTCAGGACTAAATAACTCACATTCACAACAGCTTGAAGGAATGATATAGTGGATGTCTGACCAGGTTTCACTGTAAGCAGGCAAGAACTATTGGAAACACAGCCCAGGCACAATTTTCTTCTGGAATGATAGCAGCTGGACCCCTTAATTCCTGTTTCTCACTACTGCTGGATTTCTTTCATTCTTTGGTTGTTATAACCAAAAGGATTCGGTTCACCACAGGTAGGTACAATGAGAAGTGTGCTAAGACTGCCAGTCCTACGCAGGCCCCGAATTTACACTGTTTTAGCAGACAGCATTTGGCATCTTTAGTAACAACAAAGGAAGAAAACACTGTTTTGCAGAAGTGCCAATGGGTCCAACAGATCCTTCTCCAACTGCTCTGTAGTTTCTTCTCCAGGTCTTCAAGAGCAATGCCATAGTGTATAAAACAAAGCAACATTTCATTGCAGAAAACAGACTGAAGAGTCTCACTTGATTATTCCAACACAGCCCCTAACTACGGTTCCTTTCTGTGGTCCATATTCTGGTGCTTCAGATCAAGTTGCATTTGGAGGTCACCAGTTCTCACCATTACCGCTACTGCTCCTCAGTTATTGTGCAGCTGCAAGTGCTCCTGACAGGAAGGTTTCGCTGAATTCTTTGTCCATGCCATTTAACTGGTTATTTACTCTGCCCAGTCTTTGGCATTCACCTGTCACTAAACCAGTCACCCACTAGCATCCTCAAGTTAAAGACTCATTTGATTTCAAAGGGTGATTTTACCCAAATAAAGACTGTAGGATTCCACACACAAACACTCTTCACATTCAAACACAGATTAGACAAGTTATTCATATTTTGGTTATTTTATTTTTCTTCATAAGTCATCTAGCCTTGTCTTGTCTCACATGTGGGGCTTGCTGAGTATTCCTCTGCAACTATATATTTATCACAAATATTTACATTGCTGACTGAAAAACCTGCACAGATATAAATCCATACATTTTGATTCCTACCTTACTGATATCTGAATCAAACACTTTTTCCATTATTCTTAATTTTAATCTGGGGAAGTCTGGGTTCCAGATACACAAATAGCTTGAGACAGCAGTAAATTTGTTTCTCCACAGGCAATATAGAGCCTGTTTCTTTTATTCTGAATTTCTGTCGCAATAAGGCAGTATTAGGTACTGCTCTGGATTCCGCTGTAACATATCCTAAATAACAGGTAAGCAGATTCAGAGAGCTGCAAGACCAAAAAAGGCTTTCTCCCAGCTTAATAAATATCTTGAGGCCTAGGTCACATCAGAGCAGCACAGAATGTAAAGCTTTGAATGCTTAGGACAGCTGTCCTCCCTCCCTGCCTCGGTGGCCTGTCTGGTTACACTCGTACCCAATGCCATCCACTGGCAGTGTTCCCCAAATGACACAAATACTACAGCAGCGCAGGAGAGGAAAAAATCTTGAGCTGAGTGCAGTCGTCGAGATGTCTAGGCATTTACAGCAGGACAACACCAACAGCAACATCATAACATCACAGCAACCATTGGGATTGCTGAGGACGTCTCACGGAGTGACAGATCATTGCTCCCTCCCTGACAAAGGGACTGAAATCAGCTGCTCGGAGTTTCCAGTGCGTGGGAACTCTTGAATGGAAACATAAAGTTTGAGGCCAGAAGAATCATTCTGATCGTCTTATTTATACCTCACAGTCTACTGAGTTATGTTTCTACTTTTGTGTGGTGACACCATGCAATTGATAAAACGTGTGGTCAAAACACCACCTGTCTGAAGTACTTGCTCTATAAAAGGAAATCTGTTTTAATTTGGACATATGCAAGGATTAATTCTTCCCTAATGTTTGTACTTTCCTCCAACTCTAAAGCATATTTTTCTAAAGCCTTTTTCTCTCTAGTTGAAATTTGCCCAGCGTTACCTTCTATCCAGTAGTTCTTGCTGGGTTCTCAGACTTAAAAAAAAAACCAAACAACACAGTATTTTCATCCTCTGAAGGTGCTCACACACTAGCCCTCACACTCTACCTTCCCACTGCAATTGCTAAACAGAATATCTGTTTCTGACCATATGATGCTGGTGCAGCCTGCTAGCACAAAGCAATCAGGACCTCTGTGAACAACAAGGTAGAAAGGACCACAGAATTAAAACAAGTTTGGGTTTAGGATGTTTATAATTGTTATTTTCCGACATGGGAGAAAAGAGAGTGAGTGCCTTGAAAATATTAGAAGTAGGCAATGAAGGAACAGGAAAGTTGGCATTGTGTGTTGACCTTTGGAAAATCAATCAGAGATGGGGGATAGACATAGATCATGATAAACATTAAGCAATGGAAGAAATAGTTTTCAGTGGTACATTACAAAAAAATGAATCTTCTAGAAAGAGGAACCTTGTAGAAAGAGGAACCTTGTCTAGAGGACACCTTAGGATTATGATCTTTTCGGAAGCTTTCTGGGAAATACTACCTGAGCAACCTACATTGCGTTCCTATACTGTAATATAAAAGCTTCAACTTGGACTTCAGCTGAGTGCATATAGAAAGAGAGAACACTATACTTTGCAGATGTTTTTTCCTGCTTAATCTTAGGTAGAATTAGTATAAAGGTGTAAAGAGTGTGACACTGATTGTGATAGCTGCTGGTTGAAAGGCTGCCTAACAGCTTGGAAGGTCATGTCTTCACAGGAATCATGAAAGGAGCCAGCAAACAGAGGCACGTGGAAGGGAAAGTAAGAGCTTCTGATCTTGGTGAGGTTAGATGGGCAACAAAAAATGGTGGCTGGTTTTATGTGGATTTCTGATGAATCACACATTTTAAACTCATACACGATACATCTGGAACAGAAATACTGCCTCTATTTCCTGTTTTTAAAAAATATGGCACTGAAAACAGAGCAGACCACTACACATGCATCTCCTTACTAGCAGAAAGGACACACGTGTGCACTATCACTCCCTTTCCAATGGAAGCATGCTAGCAATTCCCTAGTGTGTCACATGCCCTGGGAAGCAATTGTACCTCATGAGAATCACATGGAAATAGTCCATTAAAGTTCCAGTCTCAAGGTATACAGAGCAGCTGTCTCAATATTTGGACTTCTGACTTGCTGTGTGTCTTGTTCATTATTACTTTTTGCTATTCATCCTCCTCCCACCAACACACCCCCATTAATAATTCTCAAGAAGAAAGAAAAGGGAGATGTCCAGATGGCCCATTACTAGTGCAAGCACAGGGGATGAGAGACAGACAAGGAATACAATTCCACCATCTCTCACCACTCACAGAGACACAGAACAAGCACGGTCACATATAACTTACCAGCATAACTAATCATGCCATCCATCAGTCTTCTGATGGGGCTCTCTACAGGTGGTTGCACTTCCTGCTGGTGGACCTCACGGGCACCTGGAACATGGTGGGCCAATGCTGGTCCTGAAAGCATGCCTCCACATCCAGACCATCTGAATTCACAGCTGCAAAGGTACTGTATTTCTCTCACAGAGCCCTTGACCTGAAATTGGGTAAAAGGATAGAAACGACTCTGGGGAGCAGCACAACACATACATTTGTTTGTTCTTTAAATCCTTCCTAGGGACCTGCTATTTGCCATAGACGGGGAGAAGACACTAAATGTACCTCCAGGCCTGGTCTAATGAAGTCATTCTTATGTTAACACGACACTTATAAAACATGCACCAGGGATCTTAAAGAGGAAAAGGTCAAAGAATTGATTTGCATTCCAGAAGCTAATGAACATTTGCTTGGTGAATGTAATCTGTTGAAAGAAAAGAGGAGGGAACAGCACCAAGTAGGAGGAAAGATAAATCAGAGTGATCAGTGTGTATAAAAGAGATCAGAAGAGGAGCCAAGTACAATGACGTCTTTCTAGGTAGATACATTACAGTTAAAGATCAACACTGAAGACCAACAACTCCCTCCAGGAAATAATTTAAATAGTAGCTGTCCAAAGATGGGACTGTCTATGTAAGGTGTTTAAATTTAATAATATTCAGAAGCACTTCAGATTTCTTTAAATATCCAAGGAAATTTCATGACTTGATAATTTTGGCCACCATCTACAAGACTACCAACGAGCATTTCATTTACCATCCTTGGATTAATTGTTATGTGCATTATTAAAATTTGCATACATAAGCATTTACACTGAAATGCCATGATGATGATTAAGGGATTAGAGCAACTGACATACCAGGCGAGGATGAGAGAGCTTGACTGTTCAGCCTGGAGCAGAGAAATCTCGGCGGATCATATGAATGTGTATAAATACCTGAAGGGAGGGTGTAAAGAAGACAGAGCCAGGCGCTTTTCAGTGGTGCCCAGGGCTGTGGGGAGCTGGAGACCGGCACTGCGGCAGTGTCACTGGGGCAGGGACTGGTGGCCCTGGGGGCCTGAAACGGGCCTGTGGGCAGGGTAGGGGGAGGCTCTTATTAGCTCCAAAATTGCATTTGTGAAGGAAAATCGGTGAAAGCCTCCTTCACGCCTCTGACTTCTCTTCAGACACACTGCATAGCGTTGGCCATCAATGAAACTGCATCGAGCAGGAGCTGTCTATTGCCTTACTTATAACACAGAATATAGCTTTTTGTGAGTAAGGAATACAAAATAACAGAGCAGGGTTTCTCTGGTAGCTTGTATGCACTTAGACAATTGACCCATTAAGCTGGTCAATTTTCTTTTAAAGCCTCATTTACGTTCTGCAATACATTATGACTCACAAAGTCCAGGTTCAAATAGGCACATTTCAGTGAGCTGTTATTTCAGTATTGCCAATTATTTAAACTTCATGCTGCAATGTACTTGATAAATATCAAAGTTCACATTAAATATCATATTTATAGTATATGAAATATTAGCTTGCATTCAACAGGAATTACCTCCAGATAAGTACATCTGTTGATATGGAATTGCTAGGAAAGGTTTCTCAGGTCCAAGGAGGAGTTTCAGGCCACGCTGAAGATGTATTTACATTGTTTATGAATTCCCAAGCTACACTTCTGCCTTCCCTTTCACACAGGGAGAGCACAGGACAGCAGCTCAGCCCCGGGTGCAGGGCCCCACCTGTACCACGCAGTTTGAGGAAAAGGTAAGATGGCAGGCACGTACCAGGTGAGCAGCTGGATGCAAGGCTGCTCCCACCAGCCTTGTAGCTGATACTGCTCCTGGCTCACCAAGCCTGAGCCCAAGGTCAGAAGACTTCCCTCAGCATGAAGGAAGCATTCAACCATTCTCTGAAGGTATCCTCAAGAGACAGCATGCCCTCTGAGCTGCGAGAGGAGACAGCCATGGCCCTCAGCCATGCAGTTGAAGGCTTCGCACCCTGTCCTGCCTCTGCCCACACTCTCCCCTCAGCCCCATATTGTTTGGGAGCACCTCTGCTCCTCCACTGCAGCTCCTCCTCTTCGGTGTTAACTTCTGCATGGGTTAAAAAAAAGGGATTAAATCTTCCCTCTCCAAATGACTTGGCTTTGACACTGTGCCCAGTGTCTCTAAAATTTGAATAGTCAAATATCAAATGGAAATAGCTTAACTGGGAGGACATACAGGAGCCCAAGCCCGTGACTTGACCCTCAATTATGGGCGAGGGAAGGACTTCCATTTGTCATGAGTATCAGTACTGCTACGGTTCACAAACTTTTTCTGAAGCTCAGAAACCATAGCGAAAAAGACATTTTCCATCTACTCTAGAGTGGAATATAGCTGCGACACAAAGGTTCTCTCACAAATAAGAGGATCTATTTCCTGAAAACATTACCAGCATTCACCTCTGTCAGCCCTTCACGCCTTTCCTGGGGAGCTGAGCTAGGACAATTGTTGGTCAGTGTAATGGGTCTTATGGGACCATTCCAGCTGCTGTAACTCCAGCACTCTGCTTCAGATCATTTATTCTGAAAGTAATTTTTTCCAGGATCATTTATTTCGGAAACTATTTTAGCCCCTACGGGCTGAGAAGCACAATAAAAAAATTAGAGCTTCTCCACTCCAGGAGAGAATTTAGAACTTCTTCAGGGTTTGCACAGCTAAAAATCTGCCCCACTCCCTACAGGACTCCTGAGACAGTGTAAAACCAACCTAGGCTATCAAAAGAGAGAGCTGTAAGTGTGCTGCAAAAGGGATGCCAGTTAGAGAAGCCAAAAAACCACAATAAGAGAGGCTGAAAACCAGCAGAAAATAATACAAATGGATATGATGTCAATAGGAAAAAAAGGAAAAATAATTTGTCAATCACTCTTTCACACAAAAACACACTCACACATTTCTCCTTTAAAACCCTTCCTCCTTTATAAACAGTAAGCAGAAGTCAGGTTTTCAAGACATGGAAAGCTTTCTAGATACTACACCACTTGTTCCTCCCCCTCCCACCCCGCACTAAATTAAAAAAAAAAAAGGCAGGGGAATAAGGCAAAGAAGATTGCAAGATCATGGTTCAACAGTCAAAGCTAAAAAAAGCTTCTTTCCCAACAATGCTCTTTTTACTTTAGCCAGACTCTCATTTGTCTTCCAATATCTCTACGTTGGGAGTTTCATGCAGTGTTTTGAAATAACCCCGCTATGCAGCTTAATGAAAATAATCAGCCTATGCTTTACGAAATAACTTTTTGCAAAATAACCCTGTTTTACACAAACTCAGGAGTACTCAGTCTCCATCCCTTATGATCCTCTCTGAAGATACAGATAGCACAGAAACTCTTCAGCAAGTGCTTTCATCGGGGTTCGTTTTAAATTGAGAGACTGCGAGCTGTGTATGGTTACAGACACTCTCTTGAAAATAGCTAGTTCTGTAAAACACATTTGCCAGAGAAAACAGCTTTATCCTTACCAGACAGTTTAGCTATTTCCTTCTTTCTTTTTCTTTTTCTTCTAAAAAAGTGAATTTTTAGACAGCTAGGGCCATATGTTCTGTCTAGCTATCCATCTTACTCCCTTGGGTTAAACTGAACGACTTAAGTGCAACTGAAATCCAAATTTGGCTCACTAAATTCCTTTGACAGATGGACTAGAAAAATGTCATTTGTAAAAGTAACTTGGATATAGCCATAAAATCTTTTTCCATTTCTCAAGTCACTTTCTTTTCTTTTCCTAATACGTGTGTACAATAAACAGTTCATGTCTCAACACAGTTACCATTTTAGCGATCTAGCATATATAAGCAGTCCTGTCAAGAAAAAATACTGGCTTTAAATGCTTGGCTGTGACAGACCTTTAAAGTGCTGCTGGAATGCATCTTATTTTCAGGGTTACCTAATAAGCCTCTTTTAACTTATGCATAATTTCACAGAGTAATACTGATATCCTTGAATCATTTACCAATGACTGTAGTATCGTCAGTGAAATAATGCAGCCATTCCTTTAAAACAATACAAGAAATGCAGGGGTGCAGAAGGAATGATGATTCTTCTCTTCTCTTCTCTTCTCTTCTCTTCTCTTCTCTTCTCTTCTCTTCTCTTCTCTTCTCTTCTCTTCTCTTCTCTTCTCTTCTCTTCTCTTCTCTTCTCTTCTCTTCTCTTCTCTTCTCTTCTCTTCTCTTCTCTTTTTTTAATAATTGGGGTGTGCTTCTGCTATGTTATGAAAATGCTTCGGCATATAATGCAAAGTAACACTGTCTATATAGAAAGACACAGAAACAAAATTTCAGCAGGAGAAGAATGAACACAGTGATTTCCTTTGCGATTATTAAGCTCTGTAGGGAATCTTCATATTAGCTCCTTTTACTGCTTTTTTATTTCTCAAAGCAACACAAATTAAGTTGTTCTTGGTGCTGCTCAGTGCAAGCCACTACCCACTAGATGGGGCCCCAAGGCAAGAAGTTCTCAGCAAAACACGCCAGGTCCACACTGAGAAGCTGCATTTCCAGAGGAGAAATATAATAAAGGCAAAAAGTGATCTGATATATCAGAACCACAAACGAGTTTAAGAGCTCGAGCTGAATTTGGAATTTAGTTCATAAGGGGACTTGAATTCTACTAGCACCTACACCAGAAGAAAGGCATAGACCCTCTACTCCCAAAATTCTTGGCTACCTAAGCCTTGAAAACCAACATCCTTAAAAAAAAATGCAGTCACTGTATTCTACCGATAAAACTCAGAAGATTTTCACATAACTGTGTCTGACTACATAGAACTACATTTTCACCTACCCACAGGGGAGGACATGGACAAAATTATGTGCATCATGTATTTCCTCCCTTTTGGTCCAGACAACAGCAATGCCAGCATCCCTCAGGAAAATATGTTTCTAACAAGTAATAATCCTTGGAGACCTTTCAGCTCTGACTTGGTCTGCTAGGCACTCAGCTTCTCACAGAAATATATCGGCTTCCCTGCCCGGTTTCTGCTTCATCCACACCTACAGAAAATGTTGATCTTCACATATAAAATAAGAGAAGAGGATAAAGAAAAAAAAAAATCTCTGCACTTCACAGCCAGAGCCATAACCAGTGATCCAAGACATCATTCTGATTTGTATTCACTTAGACCCACAACTCTTCTTCATTTCATCCGTTCAAAGTTTATCCTCAGCTGACGATTTGCCACCTTGTGGGTGGTTGTCTTACAACATGAATGTCGCCTGCTATTATTACATAGCTTATCCCCACATCGGTACCGGAACTCATTACCACAGGCAGCCTTTACTGCCAGTGGAGAATCCCACTCCACAAATGCACTTCATCTCATTCTGAAGTAAATGTCTAAAATTGGTCCCCCTAATAGTTCAGATATAGATGTCAAAGCTGCAGAGGTCTTAGAGGTGGGCAAAACGGCCCTTGCATCTGCTTCTCAGAGGAGACACATTTTCTTAGCTTTGTGTTTAACAACACATGCAATAGCCTTCTGAGTAAAAACATGACCTTTTCTCAGATTATAATGCAACTTTACAACCGCCTATCTGAAACCACCTAATTCTTTTCTGGGAGCCTCCCATTGCTGAAGTGACAAAATTTCAGCTTAACTTAAATTTGTAAGCCTAGGGTTACAAAGAGAAGCCAGAAAGTGTTAATTGCAAAGGCTTAAAAAAATTTGCTTGAAAGTTTGAAAAACGCGGGGTGGGAAGTTATTAATGTGAGAGAAAAACATAAACCTTGAGATTTGAAGTTATTTTTTCCAGGCAAGATTAGTCACATTATGGTTAGACAACGTCATAAACCTCCCCATACAAACTTTTGTCAACTCTATGGTCTGTTTCTGTTCTTGTGAAAAATCAGGCTTCTGTTATTTACCAGCTTCATATCAGCTCTGCAACAGCAGCAAGTGTGGTGAGAGGCACCAGATGTGCTGGGTGAAGACAACTTGGACAGGCCAGACACTTTAGACTTGTTCATGCCAGAATGTGCAACAGCCAAGTCAAAGTGGGCTGCATAGTTATCCTGTTTATGTCTGCCTGGATGAGACCCTGGAGTGCCTGCCTTCTCCAAGAGCAACTTCTGAAGGCGGGACTCATTGGCTACTCATGAACCCAACAGGAGAGTCCCAGGCATGGTAATCCCATTATCAATACTATTACAATGTCAGAGTGTTCCTTGGCATGCTTTTGGACTAGGACGCGTGGTACTTTCCCAAACAATGCCTGAGTACAGGCAGGATTTAGCCTGAGTAAGGCATCGTCTACAGGCTTGGGGAAGAGTGGCTGGAAAGCTGCCCGTCAGAAAAGGACCTGGGGGTGTTGGTGGACAGCCAGCTGAATACGAGCCCGCAGTGTGCCCAGGTGGCCAAGAAGGTCAACAGCATCCTGGCCTGTATCAGGAATAGTGTGGCCAGCAGGACTAGGGAAGTGATTGTCCCCCTGTACTTCGCACTGGTGAGGCCCCACCTCGAGTACTGTGTTCAGTTTTGGGCCCCTCACTACAACAAAGACATGGAGGTGTTGGAGCGTGTCCAGAGAAGGGCAACGAAGCTGGTGAGGGGTCTGGAGGACAAGTCTTATGAAGAATGACTGAGGGAACTGGGGTTGTTTAGCCTGGAGAAGAGGAGGCTGAGGGGAGACCTTATCACTCTCTGCAACTACCTGAAAGGAGGCTGTAGCAAGGTGGGGGTTGGTCTTTTCTCCCAGGTAACAAGCCATAGGACAAGAGGAAACAGCCCCAAGTTGCGCCAGGGGAGGTTTAGATTGGATATTAGGAAAAATTTTTTCACTGAAAGAGTTGTCAAGCATTGGAACAGGCTGCCCAGGGAGGTGGTGGATTCACCATCCCTGGAGGTGTTTAAAAAAAAGGGTAGACGTGGTACTTGAGGACATGGTTTAGAAGTGGTTTTGTCAGGTTAGGTTAATGGTTGGAGTTGATGATCTTAAAGGTCCCTTCCAACCTAGACCATTCTATGATTCTATGATCATTGCCCATGGAGGTTTGGATGTGGTCCTCCTGTTTTACTAGCTTTATAGTGCAGACACGGCCATGCCAGCAGTTCTAGGGAACAGCCGTGACAGCCATAAGCCTATTCATTTTATTAATACATATATATAGCTGGTAAGCCCAGAAGCTGGGAGATTTAAAAATTGAGAACTTGCTGAGAATGAAAAACTGCTAAGCAATATTGGCATTTGGAGCGAGGCCAAGGTAAGAGAGAGGCACCACAGGAGTAGCGTGGAGGTGAAGCAGGTTGTGCATATTAAGGCAAGGCCACCAGCAATCTTGGAAGCCTGTAACTGGAGCAGGGAACAACAACATGCCGTAAGCGAACTGACAAAATTAAAATGAAGGAACGGAATCATTAACATGCAAATTCAGGATTCAGTTGGAGCAAAGAAACCAAAACAGAGGTCCTCACAGGCTGGCACAGGAGAAGGAACGGGAGCTCCAGATGCCACTGAGTATTTGCAGCATCCAAAATAGGAAAGTGCTTCTGAACAGGCAGAGCCTGGGGAGAGCCAGAGGTTTCTGATGACACTTAGGTCTTCCTCAGGAGCTGTGCCGGGCAGGTCCAGACTGATGAGTGCTTTCTCTCTCCTTTACAGCTCTTTCAAATCAGACCCACCTCCCATCCAGTAATTTAAAGAAGGGGGAAGGAGATCTATTACCTCATCCTCATGTATGTTGCAGCTTTTCTTTGCTGCCTCCTACGCTTCATCTGCCACTGCTTTAATCTGCCCACTCTCCCACTTTCACACAGCTCTTTTACAGCTCTATGTCAGGAAGATATTCCTTCGTCACCTGCACGCCTTGCCTTGCCGAGGTCACTTTCTCACATGCCTGCAACTGTTCCTTCTCCCCACAGTGTCTTCAGACATTCTTTTCATTAATCATTTAATCAATCAATCATTTTCCATGGTTTTGTTATCCTCTTTGAGGGTTTTTGATTTTCCAAGTTACTTTTCTCCTGTGCTTTATTAGACCACAGCATGCTTAGCTCTCTCCAAAGCTCAACATGAGAACTGAATGGGAATGAGTGAGCCCATAAGCTCTCAGATAATGCTCTCAAGATAATTAAAAGCACATATTGTTCGAAACATGGCATCTTTGTTCAATTTATCCAAAAATTACTCAGTAGTTCTGTACGGCCTGAAGACACATCAAGAAGTTACAAAATGCAGAGTAAGTGTATCTAAAGCACATTTCAGGCACTGAGATTTTTGGTAACAAACCAATAAAGAAATAAGGATGCTGTGCATCCTTATGTAGACTAATAGGAATATTACTACCTTAACAAACTTCTCATAGTATCCTGCCTGAGTCTTTCTAGCTGCAGAGTAAGCAAAAATTAATCTGATTCCTTCTTGCACTTCCTAAATGAACAAAGAGAACAACTGATCATTATCTTCTTTAATAGTGCCCTTTTACATAATGAAAGACTTCTCATGTTCCCCATTCAGAGTTTCATTTTCTAGATTAAACATAGCCAGTGCTCTGAAACTTTCTTCATTTCCTAAACCTCACATTCCCTTTGCTGCACTCTGAATTCCCTCCAGTGAGCCCACATTTCCAGTCAAGGACAATTCCTGAAAGTAGTTGCAGTATTTCAGCTGATCTCACCCCTGCCAAGAAGAGAAGTGTGATTAATCCCCATTTTTCAAATAATGCTGCTGTTCAGACTTTTTTTAAATGGCAGGTTTCTCTTCAGTACGTAACAGAATCACATTGTAATATCCTTTGCTTTCCAGTATCACCCCGAGGGCCTTGGTGGGATTCTGCTACCTGGCCAGCTGCTCCCTGCCTCCATCTCACATTTAATTTCTCATCCACAAGCGCAGCATTTTGTGCCATTCGTTACTTTTGCTTAAGGTGTGAGGGAAGTGCCTGGCTTTTTGCTCCACTTAGGAATAACTCTCAGTTTTCATGCCTTACTTCAGGCCCTTTGCTTTCTGCAATATCTATTCGTTGCATGACTCCATCCCCAGAAGAAGACGCATGCTGTTACACTTTCTGTGACAAGACACTTCTGAAGAGCAAACTCCTCCTTGCTGTCATGAAGTTCGTTTCTATTGCCAGCCACAGCATATGGGAAAAGAGACACACTCGGTCTCCATGTGGGTGACGCAGAAGGTAAAATCTGAAAAGGAAACAGGAGGAAACTGGTACACTTGTTACTACAAGACAGAGACAAACATGAGACAGACCAAATGGTTGAAGCAGGCATATATAAGGTGTCCAGGATCTTGCCCAGGAAGTTGACATGAAACAGATTACATGGCATTAAAAATTAAAAATAAAAAAAATAAAGCTTACTTCAAGTATCACATTGCCTAAACAGTCTGGGAATGGGGTGGAAGAAAACAAGCCTCTCGTTATGTCCAGGAGATGAACAACTTTGTTCTGGTGAACTCAGGGAAGAAAACTCAAAATTCAAAGGCTTTCAGAGGAATAGCACGTTCAGGTCAACAGCCTGAGCTCACTTTAGGTGCCTGCAAAACCAAATGGGTCGTGGAGCACACAGGCTACTTGCCGCTTACCTGGAACGTCATGTAGAAGGCAAGGCAGCCTCAGGTGTGCCTCCCTGAAAACTGCATGACTGTAATCATGACTTGAGGTAGCAAAAGCAATGTCTGCATCTACCAAAATATTCACATTATTAGGTACACTTTTGTATATACTAGGCTCTCTGGTTAAGAGGCTTTATGTCCTCTTGGTGCACCTTCTCGTTATTCTACATTTATTATTTACCATCTTTGTGCTACCTCCTCTTGACAGCATTGCATTCAGCTTGTCCAAATCTGTCCTGCAATTTCCTACACATTTTCAAAGCCATTCTGAAAGAGAAGAAAGGTAAAGCCAAGGCATTTAATTCAGTCCTAACCTGTTACAGCAAAGTCCTCCAGAAAAGACACATTTTTACCTTCTCTACCAGTCATCAAATGAGATTTTCTCCCTGAGGTATTTCTCTTTCTGTGCTTGTTTGCAAACATGGCACCAATGTGACACTGACATATGCTTAATTTCCACACAAAATAATCCCACCTGAACTCCAGGGGTGAAAGTCAATCCCATTACAGTAAAAAAAAGATGTGTTCTCCATTCAGTCACCTGGGTAGAGCATTTCACCAATAAAACTATATTAGCACGAACAGTTAAGCTAAGCAAAATAGTTTGCAAATACAGAGGTTATTCTAGTTAAGGTTTGAGGATATTTTATACATATTTAGGAAGAAAAATAATGCATGTTTATGGTGCTATACAATACTCTTTAAATGTTGCTAAAGCTATTCAAATGCAGGAAAAAAACACCAACATGGCACAGAATCACTTTGCTGAATTGGTCATGGTTTTAAAGGGTCAGTGTATTTTATGTAAGCTGCAATGACCTCTTTGAACAGCAGAGGACATTTAGCTACCCCAATTTGTCCCTTGAATGCTATGCAGACTGAAGAACAGCGGAAACAGTGAGGAAACAGCCTGGGGATGAGCAGAGAGGCCCTTTTGCGCGGTGGCAGAGGCAGGATCCCACACTCTCACTTTCACACATGGACAGAAAAGGAAGAGAAACACTTATCTCTTCTGGTTTTTCTATTTTTTTCCAAGGTCCGCAGCACAAGATCCCTCGCAGGCAAGTTGTCAGCGAGGAGGAAGCCCCCTGCATGCAGCAGCCCAGCCTGGGAGATTAGCGATATCTCTTACTGCAAACCCGACACAGCAAGAGAAGCTGCTGTGAAGGGACGCAGCAGAGGAGAGGTCTGAGAACTGACCGTGTGAGCAAATAATAAATACAGCTGCCGCTTTAATCACTGCACCAAATTTCCAACGATGAGCTTGATTCGCCACCCTGCTGAACCACTATGGGATGTCAGAGGAACCCACGGTAGTCAATGGAGAAGCTGGGGGGAATTAAAGATAAAGTAGAACGAGCGTGGCAAAGTTAAATAGAAGTCTAATCCTGCACACCACACTGCGTTGCTACTGCATTTTGGCTTCACTTGTTAAGCAAGATGGATGTACAGCAGCAACTGGGCTTCTCTCTCTTCAACACTTTGCTCTCTACAGCTACCTGAACGGAGATTTAGATTGGATATCAGGAAAAATTTCTTCACCAAAAGGGTTATCAAACATTGGAAGAGGCTGCCCAGGCAAGTGGTTGAATCACCATCCCTGGAGGTATCTAAAAGATGGGTAGATGTGGTGCTGAGGGACATGGTTTAGTGGTGGGTTTGGCAGTGTTAGGTTGATGGTTGGACTCAATGATCTTAAAGGCCCCTTCCAACCTAGACGATTCTATGGCGCTATGATTCTATGATTCTCTGCTGAGAGGAATGCAAACTCTAGGAGACTGGTGAGATGGCAAGAGACAGCACTGCCCACAGTGATGGTGGCCCACAGCTGAGCAAGAACCAAACACGTTGGTTTTTATCCCTGATCCTGGGGCCCTCAAGCCTTTTTCATTAAAACCCTGATGCATAAACAACTGAACAACACTGAGAGCAGGGACCAGAGTCTGAACCTCTCTGCAGCAAACTGAGTGTCCAGCACCTTCTTGTGTTCTTTCTCTCATGCCCTATATCTCTCAGCATCATTGCACTGTTGTGACAAGAGGGATGAGACTGCCTTCAGCCTGGAGGGTCTAGGACAAGGTGGTTTTAAACTTCTTAAAGCATGAAAGGCTCTAGGAGAGGTCTTAGTGACAACACTATTAAGAAAGTGTATGGCAGCACAACTGCCACAGATTTTAAAGGGACAGAGGCATTCTCACACTGAAAATAGTCATTTTTGGGACCTAATACAACGGATGACTGTGCACTGTAAAACCCAGTGAGCTGGAGTACTTCTGTTCCAGAGAGAGAGAGAAGATTTGGGACAAACCCCAATTTTATGCTTGCTGCCACCTCTGTAAGCATACCAATCATTGTGATTATCTTAAGGGTCTTTTCCAACCTAAATGATTCCATGATTCTGTGAAACTAATTCATCAGCATCAGCCTTTTTTCCAGGCACACTCAAACTACTTGCTTATCTCCACCACATCGCAGACTCAGTCTAAGTGCCCTGAGAACCTAAATGCCCCCTTGGGCACAACTGAAAAAGTACAACGCTATCGTACAGCTCCACATTTACATTATCTCCATGTGCTGTCCAAGTCCACCAACTAGGCCTACCACACTTACAAAGTCTCATTCAACCAGACCTCTCAAAACCTCCTTTTTTTGAGTCAGGATCTGCACAAAGTCCAGGGAGAGAGTTTAGTCCTGTGTATCAGAGGCAACTTCTCAGAGCTTTAACGTAAATGAGGGAAAACCTGTTTCATCCTGTTTCTCTGCTGAGGGAAATGTGAACTCTTATCACCACATTCCCTTAATACAACCCTTAATACAATCTAGAAGGTTTTCTAGATGCCTTTCTCAGTCTTTTCTCTGCAAACTGCTATATGTGGCATCAAATAATGAAACATCTGATGGACCATAACAGGCAAATAACTCTGTAGCCTGGTTTGGAGAGTAGTCATTGGGAGAGAAGGAATATGCATTCCTGTCAGCTCTTAGTGACTCCTCCAGGATCTTTTAAAAATAATCTAGAGTATTGGCTTATAGAATCATTCTGATGACTTAAACTGTAAAGTTTTGCTCATACCAGCTTTCCTAGTTATCTCTATCATGAAGCCTCCCTAAGTGAAATGCAGCTTATCCTGGCAGAAAACATGGTCTTCTCAATTACAGCATTGCACCTTTTCCCCCAACCAGACGCCAGCACACCAGAATCAATCATACAAGCAGAACAACCTTCTGCCAGTTTAACTCGCTCCATCTACACCAGGCCATTCCCACAATCAGCTGTCTCATGTATGAAGACCACAGTGCTTCAGGGACCCACCACACCACGTCTGTGTTGTCCCTGTATAAAGCATGAGTCCAGCCAAGTTAAACCCCAGCCATATGGAAAGGAAGCATCAGAGTTCTCCAAGGAAGGACAACACCATCTAGTATGTGCTTAATAAGGGTCATGACTTTTCCATGAAGAAAGGTGGGAGAGATGGAGGTGGTTGGGAGGGGTTCAGGGTGTCAGGGACTGCCCACGCTGCAGGGAACCGCAGCCTTCTGTAGAACTGGGTACTCTTGGCAGGACTGCAAAAGCCAACGTGCTTCAGATATAGCCCAGGGAGTGGAAAATGTGGAGAGGCAGCGAGCTTGTCATCAGAGGATTCCTCCGTCCTGTAAATAGGCTACCAAGCTGTAACAACGGCCACAAGTCCCTGTTTCATCACCCAGCCGAACAATCCCCTACAGCCACTGTCTCTACCACTACTACAACCTACTCCCTCTCCCCCCCCACTGCCCTCGGCCTCCCCTGCCCGCTCTGCTGCCGCGGGAGCTGACGGCAGCAGCACTCCAGGCAGTTAAACAAAGCCATGAGGAACAAGAGCGGGGACAGAGCAGACTACAGCTCCCAGCCCTTCTCCCTGCTCATGGCAGGCTGCTGGAGAGATCGCCCTGGTGGCAGCAGGGGTATCTGGTAACTCTCTTCCACTCCAGATTTAAGCACTTTGGATAGACTGGAGGTAGAAACAGGACAGGTTTGACACCCTTCTACCACATGACTTCTAACTGTCCGCATGTTACGCCACCAGTGGTTTTAAATTTACGTTAAGCCTGCAAAGGATAACACTCAATGCTGTTTTGCCCAGGCATCCAAAATGACAAACTCTCTGAAATCTTGAAAATGCTGAAGAGCAAACCATTTACATTTTAGTAAGCATTTCAGTCTTTCCTCGGTATCCTGACCTGAAACCACAAAACGCAAACAGTGTGTCTTCTTCTGGTGTGACAACCCATTTCAAAGCAGCACAATAGGTGACAGCAACCCGAATACGTGACCCAGGGGAAGCATTTGAGCAGGAGCTGAGCACAGCTCTCAAACACTCAGGCTCTAAACCTTTCATCCGCCACTCTCAAGCCTCTGCTTTGTTTATGCTAGGAATTAGTGGAGTAGCAGCTAGCAATGTTGGCAGAGGAAAGTGAAGTCTGGGTGTGGGAACAGGCCTTCTGTCTGAGCACCGTTTTTATCTCCCCTCAATGCTTATGCTCCAGTCGTGTCTCATCTACTGATCATTATCCCCCCTGCCTGTCCCAGCACCTCTGCACTGCCAGTATCACTTCATTATTTGTCATCCAGCCCCTGAGTTTGCATGTTTATGCACATCTCGGCTGTCTTTTGCTTTACTATTGCTTGCTTCATTCAGATTTATATGCCACCTACTAGCACCAAGGCAATCGTTTTGTTTCCTACCATAATAAGTAATTTACTTCTGGAAGAACTTGATTTTTTTTTTTAACAGTTGGGGGAACATTCATCAAAAGACTCAAAGTGCTGTTTCTTTATCCTGGGATATTTTTAACTGATTTTTTCCCCTCTTTTTTCCTGTCTCCAATCCAGTTCCACTGATGCTTGCAACGGTCAGATAGACAACTGAACTTAAAATACTGCCACCAGCGCTTTAAATTCTGTCTCACGTGGATCTCTCTGAGCTGGGTTAGCAAGCACAGTATGTACAATCCCAGTGGTCTTTTGGAGGTCTCTGGGCTAGATACCAAACCCCGCTACCATCATCATAATTCAACCAGCGATTGTAACCATGGGATATTTTATTTTAGAATAACTTGGAGTATGTGCAGTCACTGTCACCTAGGAGATGCTGAGTGAGTAGGAGTTAGCCACAGATAATTTTGAAAAGTCATATTTTGCAGGGTGAATCAACTGATCCTTTCTTTAGCTGGGAAGCTGTCCATGTGACTACTGTAAAATAAAACATTAGGAATAATTTCTCCTGAAAATGTAGCTGCTTACAACTGTGCTCACATCTGGCACTTTAAAAAAGAGTAGTAAAAAGAGCTGGGCAGAAGCAGAAAAGAGAAGAACAGTGTAAGATAGAGAAGGAACACAGAGGCTAAGGAAATTACTGAAATCTCAGTTACTTAACAACAGGCGTAGAAGTGAAATTTATGGTTCTTATATATAATTATGTAAGCTATTACCATTGGTGCTGTGCCCATAAAAACATCAGTGAATACAACAGAAAGAAAAGTGTCTTGTGCATGTAGTCTGCCCAGACACAAACTTCTGGGGAGGGAAAAAAAAAGGTATCCTTTAAAACAAAGGGTTGTTATAACCTCAAAAAAAAGGTCATATGAAAAGTGTCTTGCTTTTCCAAATAGAATAAAAAGGTGGAGAAAAACAGAGCCTGTAGGCTTAGCTTTGTGTGTCAACACAAACGTTGCCCTGCAGACAAATCTTTGTCTACTGCCCCTTAATTAAAGGAGCTGTCCCAGAGTTTTCTTGGATCAAAGAGAGAAACAAAGGAAAAGAAAACTATATGGGGAGAGAGAAAACAATAAGGTCTCTGTTTCCTTCATGAAATTTACTGGAGGAACTGCCGTTTTACTGCAGAGCCACAGGCCTTTTCTATTTACAAATTCAAAGCCCAGCGTTAAACTTTTGGAGACGCTTGTGCCAGGTTCTGTTTCCAATTACCTGCACGCTGTGTGGTTTCCTAAGTGGGGTTTCTGCTGAAACCGCAATCAGTCTGAAGTAAGTAATATCCACAAACGCAGGCTTGGATCAACAGGCTATGCTCCGTGTCTCCGGCAGCCCCATCCTGCCTGCAGGAAAATGCTTTCTTTAGTATCAAAAGAACTTGGATATATTTGGCTTTAATTTAGATGTAGGCCAGCAGCCCAGGAGAAAACTGGCAAGTGGACATAAGGGGAAACTGATAAGTATTCTTTCTGTAACGCTTCTTGGTGGGTTTTCCCTCCTCCCAATCAGCTTGCAATGGTGAACGCGAGCGGCTACGCAGGACGCTTGAGCACCCAGAAGTAACAATTGGCCCTGTTTGCTAAAAAACAGTATCTGTAGAGGATTTCCAGCTCAGAGACCTCCAAGTTTCCAGTTTTGAGAGGACGGGGAAGCTATACGCAGAAGGACCACGGGAAGCAGCTCTTTCAGTAAGCGAGCTGTGCCCTTGACATGGAGCAAAGCACTCCTGCCAGCTCGTTCGGATGAGGACGGAGTTGCTGCATCACCGAGGGGAACTGGCGAGGGTTGCCCCATACTGTGTTTTGAAATGTTAAACCAGAGATGCTGTGGCAATCACCAGCTGGTTGGCGGAAGCAAGAACGGACCGTTCAGTGAAAACAACAACCAAAAACTTTTAAAAGGTCTTGACACAGGGATGGCTAGTGCATTTTAGATATCCTTAAAATCTCAGATCCTTACAACTGCACATGGGAAGACACTGGCAAAAGTGACCCAGCAAGCAGATCTTCAGGAAGCACAAACCAGCCTTGTTCTGTTGACTTCATGTATCCAGATCTGCATCCTTTGACAAGGCCTATGAAATCTATTAAAAATGCACCTCTTTCCAGAGTTTGGTTGTTTCTTTCCCCTAAATATTAGGGTATTTAATTTTACTACACTTAAAGTTTTATTTGTTTTCTTACTGACAGAATTCTAAATTCTCTGAAGTCTACAAAAAGAAACACTTCAATGTTGTTAATAAGATTTTACCCTACAGGACTTCATCTGGAAGAGAAAAAATTTGGAGACCTCACCTGTTTGAATTCACACAAAGGACTCTCATGACCTGTTCAGTGCTTTCGACTGCTAGAGTTAAGACAAAGACATAATCTTAAAAAGTTTAAAAAGTTACAATTTGAACATTTGTAACCTTAATTATATGCAGACTGTGAAGTACTTCAGATAAAGGGAGCTTTCAGAGAAGAGACTGAGAGGAAGATCTCCACTTTTTCATCCCAATTCTTTCCAGACTACGTGTCCTATGAGTATAAAATACATGGGCAAGAGGCGAAGACAGACCAATTGCCACAGCAGCGGTATTGGCATTCCTGAACGGTGCATGTCTGTGTCTGAACCCACCTGCTCCCTCCGCCGCAGGCGTCTGTGCACCAACAGAAAGACAGGCGTCCCGCTGCCTTTTCAGAGCCCAGGAGTGTCCTGGCCCCAGGGGCAAAGGCTGCTGCCAAAAGTCACAAACAGGGACCACAGTAGGAACAGCTTCACTCCACCTTTTTTATTCTGTTCAGCTCCGCAGGAAGAAAACAGTCTGTTCATGGGAAGCAAACGCAGTAAAAAAACTGAAACAGTAAAACAATGCACTGCGCAGTATTAGCCAATATTCCCAAAGTGCTTTACTGGTGCAAAAAAATGAATTTATTTCCAATACCTGATGGGATGAATCATCTTCCTCTCCCTCCCCACCCCCACTTTTCTCTCCAGAGAAAACTGAAGCTCAAACCGCTTTTCCCCAGTAATAAATGGAAGTTTATGGCAGAAGCAGAAATAAAACTAGGTCTTCCTAATGCCTGTATTTCCTACTGCAAGAGCAGCAGAACCCAACTGTAATTCCATTGTTCAGCCATTGGTCATACAGTTATCCGTCTTTTTCTTTTTCAGACTGAGCGTGTGCCAGCAGAGGCAGGAGCCAGAAATGCTTCCACTGGGAACTGTTTCCCAGGTAATCTGCACCTACGATGTCTTCTTGCTGAGAACGCCGCGCTCAAGCCTCCTTTCGCTGCCCGCACGCTCTTCCCCCTCTGCTGCCCCGTGGGCCATGGCACAGCAACCCAGGGACTCCCTGCATAGCGCTGTGGAAGATGAACTGCTGCAGTCACTCAACTGGTTGGGCTCTTTTGCGTTTCTCGGCACCCTCAGAGAGCGGGGCAAGTTCAAAAATAGTGAACCTCTTGCCTGGATCCCTTTGCATTTAAACTGCGCCTGAGGAGGCCCTGGGACTGGTGAGGAAACCTACAGTACATTCCAGCCGCTTCAAATACAGTAGCAACATCACGAGTAGCCAATGCAAACACTGATTTTTTTCACTGCCCCTTCAAAAATAACTTATTTTACAAGCTCTCTTTTACCACATGTAAGCTGAGCTATTTTCTTGGTTCTCATGAATGAAGGGCAACCTTGTAATTTGAGTAAGAGGAAGCCAGGAACTGCGCTCTCCCCCGAGACCTACAAACGAGCAACAACCAAGCCGCCACTCCTCTCTTGCTCTGGGGAGAGGGAATATACAGCTTCCCTCCTTTCTGCGGGCGCCGAGCCAGGCAGTCTGGTCGGGAAAGCAGCGGGAGCCAGAATGACTTCTGCTCCCCGTGTCCCTCCAGTTGCTGCTTACAACAGGGAGTATCAGGTGAGCAGCCTCTGCTCCTTCCTCTTCTTGGCCGGAGGCACAATGCCCCTTTCTAGGCTGGGCTAAAAGTGTGTTATAGGCATATATAGTGATACATATACTGATAAACACCTATACACTGATGACCTGCTTGAAAGGTCTAACGTAGCAATGACAGCAAGTACGTCGAGTCAATTGGCAGGCGGCGCTCCTTGCCGTCAGTGCATCAGCCAGCTGAATAAGAGACAGCACACGCTCGGATGGAGCAGGCTTTTCAAACGTTACATACATCAATATGCACTATCGTCCCACCTTTGTACTCCAACTCCACCAAAGGCAAACCAGTGTTGGACATAGCCAGAACCTACATATAAATAACACTTGGTTAATGGAAGCAGTGCTTAACAAGGAGATATGAAGGAAGTTGCGGATGAATGAAGGTGGTTCTCTCAAACTTTTCCATTAGTATTTTGACACTTCATTTTGGTTCAGGGTAGGGTGATAGAGTACTGCACCTCCAAGGTAGGTTATCAAATCGCACAGTCGGAATCCGTATTTGCTTTCAAACGATACGTAGGAGCTCAGAACTAGAGTAAGAATGCAAAGGAAAGGGGTTCAGCTTCTCTTAATTATCCTGTGGAAGTTCCCACACAGCACTGCTCCCAGTCCAGGAGATCTCTCATGCGAGTTTTCCAAATGCTTTAAATCATATTTTTAAGAAGACTTTCTGCCTGCCTAGAACCTCATTATGATCTCAAAAGAGACTGGCAACGATGGCAAAAATCGATTCTTATTTTTATTTCCTAAGGCTATTATTAATCTCAGCTTTATTTCTCTGATTCTAATCAAGATTCAGCATTTTCTTTAATTAGAAAAATATGGGAGAGACATATAATCCATCACTGCAGATGACAGATTCATTTACCCGTGAAGAATGGGTAAAAATGGCTAAAATTTTCTGTTCACAAACTCTGCAGTGATTTTTCACATATGCAAAGAACTGCAAAGCAGCAGTGGGAAAAAAAAAAAAGAAAAGGAAAAAACCACCCTTCATCTGTAATGCACTAACAAGCTGTCACTAAATTAGGCCCTGACCACTGAGATAATGGTTTCTAAATGGTGTGGGAATTAACTTAATTCTGCAGCGGTTTGTGGCCTTACTTCATTCCTTGGAGACCTCCTACCTGCTCAATACTTTAATCCTGCAGTTACTTTCTCTTGTAGCGGCGGTCTGGAGCGGCTATAAGCACAGGTAAGCTTAACAAAAGGTGCACAACTCTTGCCTTAAGTCTGCATTATGACTAATTTAATTGCTCCCAACTTTATTTCCTTGGGAAGCAAACAGCTCGTGGTTTGTTGTACCATTCCACCAAGAAGCAGATGGATTAAGCCTTCCCTGCTTTATCTAGGAACTTAGGGCTTCGTTAAGGGAAAAAAATTGCAGGGTAGGGAAGGACAGTCTGCCTTCTGAGGAAAGAAAAAGGAGTCTTATTGGTTTCCAATAGGTAATTTTTCCAAATTCACAGACCCTCCTTGTATGACCTGGTGGAATATTCAAGCAGAGAGAGAAGTGCACGCAATCTGCCAAGAACAAAAAAAAATAAAGAGAGAAAGTGAAGGAAAATAGAGGGGGGAAAGAGAGGGGATAAAAAGAGGGGATGACATGAGAAAAAAAAGAGAAAGAAGAAAAATAGAAAGCAAAAAGAAAAATAGAAAGAAAAAGGAAAAAAGAAAAAGGAAAAAAGAAAAAAGAAAATGGAAAAAAGAAACAGAAAAAAAAAGAAAAAGGAAGAAGAAAAGAAAAATGGAAAGAAAAAGAAAAAAAACAGGAAAAAAAAGAAAAAGGAAAAAAAGAAAAAAAAAAAGACGTCGCCTTCAAAACTCTCCATGCATAAGCTGCTCGCTGGGGACTTCATCGAGAAGTGGCGCTGCCAAGCACGCTGAGAGAGCACAGCGGTGAAGGGCACAGCGGAAACTGTGTCCTCTCTCCTTGCCAAGGACCTCACGTCAGGACAGCTGTCATGCGGAGGATGCTTCTTCAGCTCCTTTCTGTCACTGCTTACCGCAGGGGTGACCCGCCAGGCAGGTGTCCCTGTTGTGCCAGGCCGTGCTCCCTGCCCCGCGCAGCTGAGCTCGCTCGCTAACAGTTGCTCCCGGTGGTATTTAGGAGATGCAGATGCTCTTCACACTCGTCTCAAAAAGCAGCCTGCAGGTACTGCCACACCTGAGGGATAAATGCCTGGTGCTCCCCTCACCTACTTTTAGCCACGTAGTTTTATTCAGCCCATGAATTCTGTCTCTTCTGCTTACAGGTGCCCTGACAGCGCTATCCCCAAGCAGGTCTGGGGTTTGTTTCCCGGCATGGTCCCAGTATTAACAGTTACTAATTTGAGTTGCCTTTGTCCCCACCCACAATGGGTACATCTGTCCGCAGGTTGTAAGCTCACGTTCGATGGCACTGTTGTTATGTACGCTTGATAATTACTCGGCATGTCATGGAAGTGCCGGGGTATATGTGACTTCCCTGCTTGCGCCGTCTAGGAACTGAAGCCGATTTGTCTTCCCGCAAGACTTCTCTGCCTTCGGGGGGATACAAGTCAACACCAGCTGCCTCCGGATGTTTTCATACGAAATCCTTTGTGACTTCTGAAGTCCAACACATGGACACAAGTGATGCTAAAGACATGCATTGTACTTGGACACAGATGATAAGAGGGGATCCTCCGCACCCAGATCAAGAGGACTGTGAAACCCGAACCCTTTGCGCTACAACTGGTGCTTCCAGTGTTTCCCAACTGGGAAATTAATCTTGTGGCACGGCACAAGTTATTGGACCCAGCCACGCCATTTACCAGACTGTGGGTACACCGGAGGCCGGCGCGGGGTGCCCGGGCATCCCCAGAGCTGTAGGTGCAAAATGTTCAATGAACCAAGCAGGAGTACGTGCTTGAGATAAAATTCCATTGGCATGAAGCTTCCCGATGTCCAGGCCACAGCACAGAGAAAAATGACAGAGTTAAGCAATTCATGTTCTAGTGAAGTTAAAATACACATTCGAGTTAATGATTGCCTGAGTCTTACTCTCTCAGAGCTTTTCTTTCTCTCTTCCAGGGAAGGTCCCTAGTAAATTACAACAGACTCAAAACTCGGGGGCTGAATGGAACGAGTTTTTTGGCAATCTGAGGGGTTTGGTTGAGTTACTCCGGATTTACCCTGGTTTCACCAGCAGCAGGATTTGGCTGTCGTGAAGAAAATGTCAGAAAGCTGAAACAGGCAGAGCTTGCATGGTGGGGCAGCCAAGGACATAACGGAGATGACACCAAGCCCAATCCCACCTCGTCTCTCTATGAATCTGGGAGTTTTCAAACTGGTTCTACAACCTCGTTCCAAGCAAACTGTCCTACAAGAAAATAAATAGGAGACAGTATGAACTTCAAGTTGTGTTTGATTCTGCTTTTACTCACACTGCTGTAAATCTACTCCAGCCAAAAATCTGACGTGTGAGGTAAGACAGGAGAGTACCCTGCGGAAACTTACATGTAACTTTTATAAATAAATAATGTACTTTAACATACTGACAAGGGAAAAAAAAAAAAGGAAATAAAAATTAACTGCACTGGATTTTATGCTAATCTGCACTTAGGAAAGTGCTTTCACTGCAGAATATTTCATGTTCCCAACACCCAGGGCACTGTGAAATGAAAATACTCCCTTTTGCTTAGCCCTAGAAACATTTCCTAAACCTTATACCCCTGTGATAATCCATATCATTTTGTCTCTGCTTTACGATAAGAACAAATATAGAGTACTGTTTACTGATTGGATGGATGACAAAGTAAAAACACCAATTACCCAGAAATCCCTAAGGGGGAGCGTAAGCTTTTTGTATGTATTTATTTCATTACAGCATAAGTTGGAGTACATAAAAAGCTTTACCTATATATACTTCGAAAAGGAAACTGTTAATACATCAGTTACACGTATAATTCACCTGAATTGTGAACAGTGTCTAAAGCATTTGCATTAGTTAAACTGTTGTAGTGGCAGCATCAACATCGTTATTTCATGATTTCATAAATTTGTCCAAGGTTTGCCCACTAAGACTTAAAAGCAAAGCACAAGGGTCCTGCGGAAAGTAGCTTATTAAACACTGTGGTTGTCTGAGATGTATTGCAGGTGCAAAATGATAAGACTAACAACATAATGGGTAAAAACTCAGGCTGGTTAAGAAATATTGGGAAAAAAATTGGTTCTGTAGTCCTCACTGTCTCAAGTACCACCTCTGGTTTCCCTTCCCTGCCATTTGTTTGTTTCAACTGGATACAGAGTAGGTATTTTTTAATCCTATTCTTTTCTTCTCTCCTATGCCTCTGCCCCACACTGCCATTTCTTCCCATTAATTTATGAGAGAGAGCGCCTCCAAAACAGCCTGCTGATTCCTAATACCGATGGGTTCGTTCCGGCAGCTCTTACTACAGCATGCACTAGGCCAAAATAAATGAAAACTGTGTGATTACTGAGTGCACAATTTTACTGAGCTTGTGTGTCAATCTCTGCTTTTAGTAGCAGTAACATTAAAGTCAGAATAGTTCCTGTAATCTCCTAAATGTGTGGAACTCTTACAAACTTGCATTAAATTATCTCAGAGTAGGAGTTGAGGCAGTAAATATACTTAAATAAAAACATACTTTGCTACAATAGTACTCAGGCTCATACTGGCAACAGCTACACAGAGATGTTCTGCTAAATCCAGTGGGAATCTGGTGCGCAGAATAATGACAAAAAGAGAAATTCATTAAATGCTTATTACTACAAGTGGTCAATGGTACCACCATTTCCCCTTCTTGTGCTTTCTTAAGTTTCCCAGGAGCAGTGCCACTGGAAAAAAAAAAAAAAAAAAAGCCCAAAGATACAATTCTCTCTAAATCTTCCGGGTTCACTCAAGCAGAAAGCACTACACGTCAGTCCAGACACAAAGCAAATCTCCGCCGTACCGCTGTTAAGCTTTGTGCTAATGAAGGGAACACATCTACGGAGCAGTCAATGGAATGGATACCACAGAGCAGGAAAAGCCATAGACCACTCATGAATAGTGATAATCAGGATACACCACTCTGAGAGCCAATTAAACAGCACAGGAGAGTTACAGCTTTCACGTGAATAATTTATTCTTTCATCACTTTAAATTTTACCAGGTACTTATTTACAAAGAATTTTTTTTTTTTCGTGGACAGAATTTACATCAGCTACTGCACATTTTTGTTCATTAATAGGGTATGATTAGCATCCTTCCCATGTTGCTTAACAGTGCCTGTTTTGATCAAATAGGGTTATTCTTTTGCCAATTATTCCTTTGACTTAGTTTCCAAGTGTAAACAGAATTTGTACGAATGCCTTTGCTGCAATTAAGATTTCTTTTTACGGAACCAGTTAATAGATGGAAATAGTAAATTCCCATCTGTTATTAGCGTTTGCGAAGAAGGCTTGTTTCTTTATTCAAGCAGGGATTTAGTTTTAGATGCAATGAAGGCTTTGGGCATTTCCACGTTAGGCACTGCAATGCCTCTTTACCAAGGCGTCACCCCTGAGAAGAATCCAAATCGCCTGCTTGGCCTCTCAGTACAGCGCATGGAGTCCCTCACCTCAGACTGGCAACCCAAAACACAGGGCCTGTCTGCAAAAGCTTTGCACCGAAGAAAACTTGCCCAATTGCACCAACCTGTACTAAATGTGTCCTGAATTACCCACCCAGGAGCTGGAGCCTAGAATCTACCCAGAACTTGGTGTGCAGGAGCCTATGTGTGCTTTTGGAGGATTTGCATGAGGTTCATCCCTGAAAAAGAGCTGTAGGAGGTGGTCCTGATGCTCTTCTTCAAAACAGTCATCTAGATTTGAGAACACGCGCGCACGTGAACTCAGAGGTCTGGGTTCAGTCCTTACTCAGCTTAAGGGAATTCAAGCCTACATCCTCTAGCAGATGACCTTGAAAACAGGAGTACTCTAGGGAGGAAGAAGCAGAAAAATTATCTCCTGCACATCCTATTAAAAGTAGGAGAAAGGGACTGTGTGATTCATGGAGAAGACAGACATCAGAGAGGACTACGACTCTCCAGCTGGTCTCAGATCACGGCTTGAATTCACCTACCTGGATCATTTCTGAGATTTTTAGCCAATTAATGTATAATACAAAAACGCATAAATATTTAGAGATCAGGGGTTAGCTCCAAGAGGTCCTTCAATCCATTGCCAACCAGGCGGTGGGAGATGTGGACCAAATCCTTGCAGGCTAAGAAAGCAAACGTGTATCTCCATGCTGCCATGCAAATACAGTAGCCTTCAAGCTATGAGATAAAATAGCTCTGTTTTAAAAGCAAAACATATGCAAACAGAATTCGAGGGTGGCTTGGCCCTTTAGTTTGTACCATAAAAGCATATCACTCCAGTGGCTTCTGGGCATCGCATCATCTAGTTTCAAAGGAGTTGAGGCAGTAACCGGGTAGGTGCCTAACTCAGAGGTGAGCAGCTCTGAATGGGTGGAGGGGAACTGCTCAGCACCTCCGCACGTCAACGGGACACTGGTTGCTCAGTTTAACTTAAACTGGAGAGTTCCAGGATGACAATTTTGGTCTTCAAGTGCCTGAAGTCTACCTAAATTCTGGTTTTAGTACCCAAGTTTGGTGGTTTGTTTTTTTTTTTATACGCTGAAGATATAACTGGGGGAAAAAACAACCCTCAGCAAACCTGCCTCGGGCTCACCAGGGAGGAAACAGAGGCCACAGAGTAGGAAAGCTGGCTAGAAACATGCCTCTGCTGTCAATCATCAGGCTGTCATTATGCAAAGAGTGCACAAAGGAAACAGGTTTGACGGACAGCTACTAATGAAGCCCAGACTCTGCCCCCACTTCCACTGTGTAAACAGTGAAAGCGGGTAAGCGCTTCATTCAGCCCTTTTCAACAATAGGAGCTAGCAAAAATACAAACCACTGCAGGTTTGTAAAATGCTTGTTACTGCAAAGATTATTTCCTAATGTACTTCTTCATGGTGCACAGCAACAAATATCGGAAGAAAGGACATGTTTCGTTCTTTCCCAAAAGTCTGCGGCATATTTTCGCAGCTTAAATCATGGAGACTTCCCAAAACTCATTTAGAAGCATTTTCATGCATTAGCAGGAATGAAAATGCTTCATTAACGCTTAATTAATAGGAAAGCAAAAGCTGGCTTAATTCCTCACTATGCTGTAGTATAGAACTATATTACATAGTATTTTGAACTATGAAATCATATTGTATTGCAAGATAAAACAGACAGTTCCTTGTGTGTTCCTGGTGACCCTACTAATTCAAAATCTGGCCTAGCGCTGATGTCTCCAGTTTCAGTATGCACCTAAGTGTTTCACTACACAGCTTGAAATACTTTCTACAGTTAACATGAAAATTACGCTGAAGGCAAACACATAATTTTTCTTTCCTCCTCAAGCTACAATGCTGTAATTTAATTTAGAGTCAACATTTCCAAGGATTCTTGTCTGAGAATTAAGTCCATCATTCACTGAAAAAAAAATCAATTTCTTTGTGAATCACTATACCACTAATCTGTGGTATTAAATTCCCCTGCACTAACCTGTACTGAGGCTAAGATAAGCATCACACTCTGCAGGCCTACAGCTCCTACCTGGCTGATGCTTTAATTAGCTCACTAGGGAATAGGCTTGCTTGGCTAAGAGCTTTTAGGACTGGACCACTGTTTTCTACAGGATGGCTAACCAGATCAGCTGCATTTAAACCCCGTGCAAGACGTATGGAGAAAAGGAAAAAAAAAAACCAAACAAAAACAAAAACATGAAAGTGAAGGAAAAAAGTATCTATAAACTTCACTATTCTCTTTTGTGAAGATGGTGTCTCTTAGGACAGAGCCTGCTGCCTTCCTTTGGAACTAGCAATAACG
The DNA here is from genome assembly GCA_017639485.1 of Pluvialis apricaria. Classification (NCBI taxonomy): domain Eukaryota; kingdom Metazoa; phylum Chordata; class Aves; order Charadriiformes; family Charadriidae; genus Pluvialis; species Pluvialis apricaria. The sequence goes on from CM030009.1 coordinate 106,528,595, forward strand.
TATAAGAATGCTAACGTCCTGTTTAACAGAAACATCTTAATAAAACATAAAAAGATCTGCTTTCTTTGATGTAAGGTCCCTATGTCTTTCTAAAATATCAATCTATTCTAGAGCTTTGAGTATAAACAAATCCCTTACACAGCCCATACCAGTTCCAGGCTGAATTACCAATAGCAAAAACACTGGTTCCTTTTTCAGAAAAGGTTTCTCAGTGATTTACCATAAAGCTAAAACATCTGCCTTGCCTATTTATTTTTTTAATATATAAAATGTATAAAATAAATGCATGTGCCCTTTTCAATACAGTCTGTCTGCGTAGATGGTTTACGCCTTTCCAGTTCTGAGTAACATGACAAAAAGTATGCTCCAACTTTCCACAGGCAGGGAAATGCATTGTCGGGTTTTGTCTCGTTAGGACGCTGCTCCACAAACAGCGCTGTCGGGAGGTTCAGAATCCCAATGACAGCATACGCCATCACCACATACTGCAGTTAACAAGGACTTATCGATTACAACAATCGTGAGATCAAAATAAATAAAGCAGTCTCTCAATCAAAAGTTAGGGAAATAACATCATGCTAGTGCACAATACAATCAACGTGTAGCGCATTCCTATTTTCCATGTCCTCCTTTGATGGTCTTGCACTAAGTTGGAAAAGCCTCTTGCCACAGGATACCGAACATACAGTGAAACATTGAAGCTGTCCGCAGTCAGTTTCAAAGAATTTACATTTGGTTTAGGTTAATTTGCCTTGACCTGCAGTTAATTAAAGAGCAGCTGAAGTACAAGGTATTTCCCCCAACTCTAGCGGCATACATGGTCATGTCAATTGGTTGCAGTTTGAACAACTTCAGTTCATTTTTGCTATAATTTAAAATCTCTGATAAAAAAGGTAATAAACCGATGTCTTTTTATACAGAAACCACTGCCTTTTTGAGATAGAGAACATAACATTTCATATCTGCTGTAACATGCCATATTTTAAAAAGGTAACTTGCCTTTTTTTTTTTTTGTATTCCAAATACAAACATGTGGCTCACATTTATGTTGCTTAAAACTTTAAGTCTGGTATCTGTTAAATCATTCACTGTAGTTGAAATTCCTGGAACCACACAGTGCCATGTCTTCCTTAAACCATCTATTGCACCAGAAATGAAAGGCTGTGATGGAGACGTTCTTCCTATACTTTTCTAACACAGGAAATAGTTGGTTTAACATAAAAAAAAATGCAGCTAAGCTACGTTGCCAGCAGTGTTTATCCCTCGGTATCATCCCAAAGAGAAAGAAAACAAATGGTAGAAAAGGCTCCAGCCCAGATTGTGACTACGTGTAAACACGCGGCCAGCACTTAACAGTAACATCCTATTACGACACTGTTGACAGGAATTTTTTAAAATTCAGGTGTAAAAAAGTTTTTCTCAGATTAGGAATTGGCACAAACATAATCCAGAGATTATCCTTTATAGCAGCTTTTCCTTTTATGTGCTTGGCTTTTCACACAAAGCACAGCAAACACGAGAAGAGTTACAACTGAGTTAAAACCAAGTGGCTCCAGCTCAACACCTTGGGAGCAGAGAGGAGGAAAGGGGGAGCCCCTTCTCTCTGCAGACACACCAGAGAGGCTCCCCTCTGTAGGGGGGAGTCTGTGGGTCCTCGCAGGTGCAATCCAGCTCCCCACTCGGGAAGCCAGAGCCAGGCTGGCCACCTCACAGGGGGAGGGAGCCCTCCTGGTCCCCCGCTTTGTCCAGCCTCTCGGGCAGGGTGAGCACGAAGGGTAGGAGCACGCCCCTGGCATCTAAGGGAGCTTTAAGAAGCTCCCCGTCGAAGGTGCCCTTGAGCCCGCCATCCGCTTCCACCTCGCCATCCTGGGCTAGGCTGAAGCGGAGGGTGCCGGTCCGGTTGACGCAGTAGATGGTGTTGCCCAAGGGGGCGCAGCGAAAGGGCTGGATGGGGCCTCCACTGGGCCGCAGACTGGCGCACTGGCTCCAGCGCTTGGCCACCGTGTTGTACCGGAAAACTTCGACACCACCACCAGTCCCACCGCCTGGGCCCTGCTCCCCACCGCGGCCGCTGCTCACGTCGAAGCGGTAGATGAAGCTCTTGAAGGCCACCATGTCAGCAGAGCGCCGGCGGCTGCTGTTGTAAGGGCACTCCTGCCACTCGTCACGCTTGGGATCATACTTGAGCAGGCGGTAGAAGAGGGAGCCCCCTGACACATAGATCTCCCCATTGCAGGTGGTGGCCTCATGAGCCACCGCAAAGGCACCCTTGGGCAGGGGTGCCACAGGGCTCCAGCGGTCAGCCCGCGGGTCATACCTCTCCACAGTGAAGAGGCACTCGCCCCCCACGGCGTAGAGGTAGCCGTCCAGGGCCAGCAGCTTGAGCTGTGAGCGGGGCTGAGCCAGAGGCCGCACTTGGCTCCAGGTGTCGGTGAGGGGGTTGTAGCAGAAGACCTTGTCAGAGAGGCGGGCCCGGGGCTCGCTGCCCGCCGGCCCCGCTGCGATGCCCCCTGCCAGGAAGAGGTAGTTGTGGAGGACGCACATGGCGCAGCCCTTGGCGTTGGCCTCCTCAGGCAGGCGCGTCAGTACCCTCCACTCACCACTGGCCTCCTGGTAGCAGTGGATGAGGGAGCCGCTCTCCTCCAGAGACACCACGGAGGAGGGGCTCTGCGGCCGGCTGCTCTCACGGCTCTGTGGCCGGCTGCCGCCACCCGGCCGCTCGAAGGCATCGCTGACCTCGGCCACCAGCAAGCAGGGCCGGCCGGCCTCCATGCGCCGTTGCAGGATGAGGTCCCGTTCAGTGCCACTGAGGCGGCCGTAGACGCTGGGCTCCCGCAGCACCTCCAGATAGTGGTCACTCATGAAGCGGTAGGCGGCCTCCCGCAGCTCTGCCAGCCGCTGCTTCTTGGCCAGGCAGAGGAGCTGGTAGCAGTTGTCGAGGCGGAGCTGGGCACGCATGGCCTCAGCAGCACAGTGCAGGGCACAAGGCATCTGGAGGACGCGGGCGCCACTCACCACCTCGGCCAGGTTGTCGTGCCGCACCTCACCCATGCGGGCCGTGTACACGTAGTCGATGAGGAGCCGCAGCGCCCCGTAGCTCACCCCCTTCACCCGCAGGACGTCCCGTGAGGCGCGGGCACGAAAATAGTCACTCTTGGCCGCCAGCACCGACTTGTGTGCCCGGATGCGACGCCCCGACACCTCGATCACCAGGTCGGGCTCCTCCGCCGGCCGCTCCCGCGTCCCCACAGCCTCCTCTTCCTCCTCCTCCGGCTGGCAGGCGGCGTTGTTGATGTCCCACTGGCTCTCCACCACCCGGCCGCCGGCGGCGGGCGGCTGCGGCTCGGCGGCGGTGGCGCTGAAGCAGAGGGAGGAGCTGAAGCCGCAGGGGGCGGCCGGGGTGGGCGGCGGCGGCGGCGGCGGGGCGCCGGGCCCGGCCCCGCTCTCCTCCTCCTCCGCCGGGCCGCTGCCCTCCATGGAGCCGGGCTAGCTGCGCCGGCGCCGCGCCGCGGCCGTGCGAAGGGCTTTCGGCCGCGGCGGAACGGCCATCACCTGCGGGGGAGAGCGGAGAGAGCTCAGCTTCCCGCGGCCGGGCCCCGCTCCCCCCTGCCGGCTTCCCCGCCTCTGGTTTCTGGGGCTAAACCCGCGCTTCTCCTTTCCCCGGAGGGTCCATCCTGCGGCTCTGCCGCCTCCCGCTGCCCCCGGGGCCGACTGCGCTAGCTTACCCCCCAAAAATCCCACCGCTTTCAGGTGTGTGTGGGGGGATCGCCCCGGTGAGCACCTCAACAGCCTGAAAAGCAATTCTGGTTTTCCTGTATCTATGCAAAAATTGTAAGCAGTTTGCATGAACAGCGTCCTTTCATGACAACTGGTCCCTACGCTGTGCTGGGCAATGAGGTAAAATGCCCTTTAAACGCAGATACTTAGGAGTAGTATCGTAATTTATTCACCTTGTGCAACTATTCCAGTGGAAGGTCGTGGTTGCAATCTATTCTGGAAAGATACTCCCCACTAGCCAAGCTTTCCTTTACGTGACCTTCGTGAAGGTTTCTTCATATCACCGCTCCTCATATGCCTTCCCCCTGTTTAAAAGAAAGTGTAAGAAGTTGATCGGTTTTAAAATGGATATATTCTCAGTTCACTCGGAAGTTTGGGACTATTTGAGTGATATTTCCTTTAATAGGATATCTATCGTACCCTAAAGTGACCAGACGCACACTAATAGATTCTAATTGCTTACAAAAGACATCAAAGGATTTTTTTGTTGTTGTTGTTGTTACAACAAAAGCAATCGGACACATATATAACAGCATATGCAGTGTAACACATTTGCGAGATGCAAGTCAGACTTCACAGGGACTGGTTCACGTCTGAAAGATTTACGGCTTCTGTTAACAAAAAGTAGAAGCGAGCAAAAAATCACAATAGATAATTAGAACATGAAGTTTCTTTGAGGAAAATGGCAGGCCACAGGGCACGGCTGTAAGTAGGTTAGTCCCTGTCAGCGCAGTCACCACCCAGTTGTATCTTCATTTCACAAACGTAGTTTTTAGAATTTAACAAAGTGCTGTTTGTTTGCCTCATGTTTGTTTATGAATATCCCAGGCTCAGTTTAAGTTTTGATGAATGATGCATGAAAATTCTCCAAATGTACTTAATTTCATTTAATAAGTATCTGCAGCTCTATTTTTAAGGAGGTTATTAATTTCCATTAAAATCCCCGTTGGCAGGTTTTTCACAGTCCTCAAGGAACACTCATTTCTATGTAAAATATGCCTTGTGCCTTCCTTTCAGCAGAGATTATTTATTTACCCTATTAAATTAATATTAGGAAAATCTAACTTTTTGATTTTTTTTTTTTTTTAGTGAAAGCATAATTGGTAGGTGACATTGTCTGGAAACTCCTGACACAGACATGAAACCTGGAAGCCTATACTTGCACAAGCAAACGTCACTTAAATGATAGTATCAGCCTTCTCTTACGGGTTTTTATTTTGTGCACTTGCCCTGTGAAGGACTTTCTGCTACATTTGATCACATTCAGTTAGACAATAAATCAACACTGAGGTTTGATTTCTGTATATTTGAGCCTTTGAGACCACAACAAGGTTTCAACAGCATTTGAAAACTCCTTACTACAATGAGTAGATTTCACAAACTTTGTATTTCTCATCTTGGTGTTTAAAAATCTGGCACTTAGGAACCTTCCATAACATTTTATGAACTTTGGATAGCCTTAGTGGCAAATTTCCTGAGGTCCTGACCCAAACTCAGTGGGTTAGGCGTTACTGACTTTTCTGCAGCTTTAACTAGGCGAGGAGAAATGCAGTGATCTGGCTGTACATTTGGTGTGTCTGTGGAAGATATATTGATTAATTAATAACTTAAACTGGGCAGCATCCCTGTCAATGTGATTTTGTTTTTCAGTGAGTCTTCAGAGTACTGAATTCACTATGTAACCATTTTTTATTCTGATTTATTATGCTGTAGACATTGAGATTAATCTACTTTCTGCTCCACGCCTTCCACAGCCCTGATGATCAGCTTTGTTCGAGAGCAGCTACTGTAACTGACACTGGCAAAATGACAAAGGTCAAATAGAGATGGTGAGAAAAACACCTAGAAAGGCAAGCTCTGATGTACTGTTATATTAAGAAAATTGCTACCAGCATATCATTTGTAACGTAAGTAATTGAAACATTTTGTATCTCCTCTGCTCTTTCTTGGGCTGAGTGCCCCGATACTCAACCCTTATCTTGCTACAGCTCTGGATAGCTTGGTTTCCTCAATCATGAACATTCAAAGGGCACTAATATACTTTCCCCCATTGCTCTAAATATTATGATCTTTCCTGGATCCAGACATGCCTCACTTCTGAGACTTCTCCTAACTTCTCCTACTTTTGTTCCCCCTCTATAAGAAGGAATGAGCAGCTTCAGATAGTTTCAAGCTCTCAGACTACTGCTTGATTTTGCAAGTGAAACTATAAAGGAAGAATGAAAGAGAATGCTACCAAAAATAAAAAATGTGGGTGTCTAAATGTGAGAAGTCAAAAACAGTCACTGTAGTACCAATAATATCTCCGTATGGTGAAATATATTTCCTGCATCGTGTCTTAAAGGAAAATCACCAATTAGAATACTCGAAGTTGTTAAAAACGGCATCCAGAAAAAGTGGGCTTTTCAAGTTCCTTGGCTAATGAAAATAAAAAGGATGAGAGCCTCCTCAAGCACAGTAATCATACCTTTTCCCATATTCAGATATCTGCTTGGCTTAGAAGTTTGACTTGATACTAAGATGTTATTGAGAAAGAAGCTGCCACCCACCATAGTCCTAACAAACACCCATGTTAACATCCTCTTGAGGAATCACAAGGGGGAAGAAGGACTAATGGTACAGCAGAGCAGAACTCTGAAGAATATTGTTTTCTGGTTTACTTATAGCTAACTACCAAGAATATGTTGAAATTCATGCTGAGCATGAGGACGATTTGAATCAAAGTATCACATGCAATTTAGGCAACAAGGAACTCTACAAGGAAGCTGAAGACTTAGAAAAGCTAAAAGAGGCTTTGGAGAACTTTGTCAATGGCAGAGCAATGACTGCTCCAGCAATCTCAGCCCCTGAAAACACAGGAATTACACAAAGATGAAGCTGAAAAAACAATTCAGAGAAGTTGTGGAACCTTCCAAAACATTGAGCAACACAACCGATCCAAGTTAAAAGGTCATGGATTTAGTATAAAACAGGAAGAAGCAGAAGGGGCTGATGGAAATACAATACTGAACTCCTTCATTCTCTTCTTATCTACGGTGACTGAAGAGTTGTATTGCTGTTCTGGCGACACAAGAACATCCAAAAATTACAGAATCACAAAAGATACTTGATACCTGTGCTGATTCAAAAGGATTTGAGTTCCTAGCAATCTTTTTTGGCTTAAAACAAACTTGGCTTTAGCACTTTTTCAAAACTCACAAACAGGATAGGTACTGGAAAGGGAAGCAAGCTGTGTAGAGTACATGGCATCTGTGGACTGATGTCACCTTATATACTGGGGACTTTTAAGTCAGAAGCTGAATTACTTGGACTGAAACTGTTTTCATTATCATGGGTTTGGTCTAGGGATGATGTAATGTTAATGGACAGAGGAACTGCCAACAAACACGAACTGTATTTACAGACTTGGCAATGACACACTTACAATATCCTGGATGTTTGCCCCCAACCTCAGATGCTGTAAGACGTTGCTCAAGTAACAGCGCAGATAAGGTGGAGTAGCTTTTTCTGACAGAGGAACTGTAATGAAGAGCTGCAGGTAAAGTTTCCTGGCACTGTATTAATTTGGCAGTTCTTCTGATAAAATCCAATTAAATGCTTGTTTTGCATTGTTCTCTCTCTATTTTTTTTTTGTGCAGTGCCAATAACCTTTGACCGAAACCCTGTCCTCTAGCAAGACCCACTTTCTCCGGGGAATATGCGCATGTGGGAGGAATTGGGTTGCTGCTCTCCAGTTCACAAATGGAAACTGCTCTGACTCAGTCCCAGGGTAAATAAAAGCAGTGCTTTCCCTATCATCCCTATCATAAGCAACTCTAATTTACATAAGCAGGCTATCCTCCCCGAGAGACACCACAACAGTTCAGAACTGACAGAATGCCATTCTGCTCCACCTCAGTCCAGGAAATGCTTTTGTAAAAACTTGTACTGCCAAATTTTACCCCAGTAGAGAATTCCCTTGGGATAGGGGCGTCATCTGATTGAGATGATTAAGGAGTGCAAAGAAACAGGATCATCAAAAGAGAGAAAACTTCCCTTGTATTATTTAAAAAATAAAGATGACTGTTAAAAGTAGAACCGGCCAGCGTGAAGGCATCCAGCTCAGCCCAGAAGGCAAAATCTTCTGGAAGGCAGAGTCAAGTGTAGAGAGGTCTGCGTATTTATATAAATGATCTGTTACACTCCTGCTCATTGAGCAGATCTGTGAAATTTGGGGTAAAAAATCGTAGCTGGGGAAAACACCTGGAGCATAGAGATGCCATTTCTCTGAAACGGCTTGCAGCACTTGAATTCTTACACCCTATTACAGATTTAAACTCTAGATCTTAGCCACTTGATTAACCTCCTGCTTGTAAGAAAAAAAAAGAATTGTCTTTCAATGTCCCACCTCAAGAAAAACTGCAGGAAGGATAAATTTTTTCTTTCCCTTTTTTAAAATTAGGAGTGCTCAAAATTTGGGTTACAATACAATCCTAGCGTCTTGCCCTGCCTACTGGATTTTGTAGTGTTGCATCCACACTCAAGTTGCCTATGCAGCTTTCTTGTAACCTCTCAAGGTGCTGTAGTTTTCCCACAACATGTAACAGAGGTATGAATGTTTTTATCTCATAACTGCAAAATTTTCATACAACCATAAAGAAAAACAAAAATTAAAGAAATGCAGTTTATGATTACAGACCACACAAGAAACATGTGGGCAGCAGTTCCTCATCAGAAACTTAGAGGAAGAAAAGGCTGTGTGTGTCTGGGCAGAGGGGAAGAGAGAGATGAAATAAGTCATAATAAAAATATTATCAAAAGCCTGATGAAATTGATATTATAGCTAGCAAATCTAAACCAAAAATATACAAGTTCTAAACAGTTGTCATGACCAAAGAAAAGGTTTCCTAACAGTGATATCCATTAAGACAACTATTTTCTAAAAAGGAAACTATCTTTTTGAGTTTCTTCCAGTTTAGGCTCTTCAGAAGTACTTAGGGAGGAGCAGTGTCTCTCAGGGGTTCTCACACGAAAAAGGAAACAACACTCCCACAAAAGCAAAATCTAGCAAAGGTTAAGTGCAAGTCCTCTCCAATGTCTCTTAGAAGAAAGAAAGTATAACAGGAAAAGAACAGTCAGAAACAAAGTTTTGAGTGATTACAACACCTTTGGGGAAAACTCCAGGGCTGATGTGATGTCTTCATCACTAATGAACTACAGATCAGGAGATAATGGTATGGCAATAGCACACTGAATGTAATGTAACTTTTTATGGAGAACTGTTGCTAGTTCTAGACATGGCCTCGTAATTACAGTTCTAGATATACGGTGAGAGCATGTGGTTGTGTCTATGATAAACCAAAGTTTGGTTACTTTCATCATATCTGGACACAGCTAACACTGCATTAGATGAACAGGTGTACATAACATACCAGTGTAGCGCTACAGCTGAAAGCATGAACGCAGTCCTTGAATGCGTATACTGGGAAATAAGGTGCAACAGTAGGAAAAAGGTTACCTTTCATCTATAGCATTAGTAGATTTGTAATGGAACATGATGGATGGATGGATGGATGGATGGATGGATGGATGGATGGATGGATGGATGTATGTTCCAGGCTTTACAGTAGTAAAGTAGTATTTAAAAATCTAGGAGGACAGAAAAAGTACCAAATTATTTAAGAGCTATAGAGATACACTTCAGTGAGAGACTCGCAACAGCACTCTGCAGCCAGACACAAGCTTACTCTGTCTCCACGCAGTGTATGCCAGTCTCAAGCGAACTCCCAAGAAAAAAGGTGATACCTAGCACCACTTCACAGCCACACTTCCATGGCTTTGGAGAGAAGGTGGCTTGTGCTAGTAGCTTGGAGAACAGGTAAAGCAAGCCTTAGTCAGCCTGAGAAATGCAGTGCTGACACTTCTTCAGGGTTTGGTATGTTTGCTCTGTGACTTGATGACTGTGCACAAGTGTAGGCACATGAAAATTCTGCATACTGATGGCCACCTTAGGCTGGTGGAGAAAGCCCTAAAAAAAACAAGGGGTGGAAGTGTAAACAAAGCAAAATATTTACAGTACTGGGTGGGGGGGAGGACTACCACAGCATATTGTGGATACTGAAACTTTACATGAATTGAAGGGGAGAGTGAAGAATGGGCTCAAGGAAGGGAAATCTATTGAAGGTGACCAAATACATACTAAACACTAAAAACGTGTCCAGCTTAGGAGGATCCAGAGCTGGAAAATGGTTAGAGTATCAATACTCAAAGATAAACTAGTATCCCATGGGGAAAGATGCATTTTTACCCTGCTACACACTTCCTTCAATACTGGATTATGGTCCATGTGGGAGGCAGGATGCTGAGCTAGTTGGACATTTTATCTGATGTGGGAAGACCTTTATTCTGATGTGATGAAGGAGATTGGGAGTGTGTGCATTGCTGGAAGGGACTTGAGAGTCCAGGGGGAATGAAATTTGACAGGAGCAGACTAGTTGATCTAGTGATCCTTTCTGACCTTAAATTCTGGAAATTGCCATACGCTGAGAGTACTGACATCAAGTAAAGCATCAGCCTGTGATGATGAAAAGCCTTGTCTGAGCATTAGTGTGGTTAACTGCTGTAATGTTGATTGCAGAAATGCTTTTCAGCCAGTATTAAACTGTGTTGTCAACAAATAAATAATTGCAAACGTGTTCAAAGTCTCTGAGATCACTTTGGCAATGTTGGTACTAATAAAGGAGGAGGAGAATATCCACTGAGAAGTGAAGTCAAGCAACCCAGCAGATTTCTTCAGATAGATTTTTGAAAATAAAAGTTAGGCTTGGTTTTGTGTTCCAGAAGAGCATTTGATCCCCATGAATGTACTGCATTCTTGCAACACACCTGCTATGCATTGCATTTAACACTGAAGATGGGCCAATATAATTGGAGGAAATAAAATTCCTTGCTTAAGATAAAACTGGACTTTGCTTTAGTATCATTATGGAAAGGGCATACAGATTAAAGAGCTCAAAGCACCAGAAATCTGCCAAAGTTTGTCACCATTTTGTGCTTGAGAAAGGCAAAATTTGAGAAGTAACAACAGACTTCGAAGGAAAGCCAACAAAGTCCCATTCTTCTGAGACTTATACACAGTGAAAGAAAGTGAAAGGGAAACTTCTAGAGGAGGGAATAATGAACACACTTCTTTTTCCAGACAAACTCTAAATCAGGTACTTAAGAGAAAAAAGCCTCACTTTAAAGATTGAACAGGCTCACTCGTTTCTTGACAAATTAAGTAAGCAATGCTTAAAAAGGCAGAGGTCCTTCAGATACATGGTGAATGGCACCCTTCTCATTTTTGGAGATCATACATTGTTTCTTTGCCCAGATACTTTTTCAAACTTCAGCTTTACAGTCATTCTAGCCACAGCTAAAAATTACACTACATCTAGTTAGATTTACAAAATAGTTCCAGGTTTCTGCAGACATTATCTCTACACAGACTTTGGACTGGATTCAAAGATGGAGAGACGTGCCGCAATGCTAAACATGGCAAAGGCTGACTTTGAGGGCAGTTTTATATGGCAGATGGAAATGCAAGAGATATAAAACCTAAGACAGCCATATCAGATAGCAAAAAAAAAAACCCCAAAACCTCCAGCATGACAGCCCTAATCTGAAAGGAGGAAAAGAACTAGCTTGCACAGACTTCTTTCTGTCATGGTAGAAATGCTGCTGGTAAAGTTTGCTGTTGGGCCTATAACTGTGAACTATTAGGTGACTCATGGGAGTCTGACTTCTTTTTACCTATTATTTCATGGAAACCAGGCCAAGGTGGAAAGACACGGGGCAGGCCTGAGGCCATATTCCTGCACAGAATTGATCTGTGGGTGGGATGCACCTCCCAGTTCTCCTGCAAGGGCAGAGATGGATGTTACGTGTCTGAACTGTACAGTACTGCTGATCTACCTGTAACCAGCTCCTGGAATGGAATCTGGAACACAAGGACAGGTTCTCTACCTATATGCATCGTGTGGGTACAGTAAGATGCCAATTGATTGGGCTCCTCAAAAACCAGCATATGATAGCTACCAAGGGCTAGCCGGTAGAAAAATACCAAAGACTATGGTGATGAAGTGCTTAACTTGTGTGATCAGGAGGTGTTACTTCTTGCTTTGGGTGCCTCAGCCCAGAATCCTCTCCAAAATAAACCTAAATTATTTTAAAAGATAGCAGTACTGACTCTTGCTACTACTTCGACTTTCTCTACAATGGTTAGAGCTCTGACCAAGCCCCACGGGAAACTTGCCACCGCTCCTTCCTTTGTCTGACAAGATTAAAACACCCAAAATGTCAACTGATGCCCAAACCATCAAGATTATGAGAGGAGGGTTACTCTCCTTCAGACTAAAGCTGTATTACTTTTCACAGAAACAACAGAAAATGTTACTGAGGTAGAGAAAGAAGAATCCTGGGTTCTCCTCACTGATGAAAGAGTTCTTCCTATTGTCTTTGGTGTGGCAGGGCTCAGTTATACTGCCTGGAGATTCAAGCCATCCCGGCTTGTGCTAGGATTGAAAAATGCTTTTGCTGATCACAAAGCAGAAACACATGCTAAAGTCATAGGTACTTCTGTGGCAAGGCTTTACTATCAGAAATACCTGTAGGCTGTCAGCACAGATTTCACCCAGCAATGGGACTGTTTTTAGCAGCGACTATGTAACCGAGGGCTTAACAAAATATGAGGCTACTACAGGTGGTCATCAGAACTAAACAGGGGAAGAAGAGAAAATTGAGTGTAATGCATGCTGTTTACATTACTAGAAGGTAACAGTTGCTGGCCAGTCAGAGACAGAAATAAAATAGGTTCCTATTAAAATGCTATTATATTAAAATAAATTTCCATGGCCTGACACTTTCTGCATTGGATTCATAACATCTTTTACTATAATGTGAATTTCATATGCTTAGCCTGGGTGTTCAGGCAAAGGTTTTCTGGCTACACTGATTTCTCTGACTATATTCAACTTTTACATTCATAATTTAGAGCAAGCAATTCAATATCTCTCAGAATATTTCTTTTTTTCCATTTAACAGTGCAGATAGGTAACAGTTAAGATGTCTGAATTTAAGGGACAGAAAAGACTGCCTGGTTATCTAATCTTATTCCTACAAGAACAGGCCAAAGAATTTTACTCCTGTACCAAGCCAATAACTTCTGGCTGAATTAGGTCAAAGCATTGTTCTGCTCAAATCATCCATCTCACATCTATATGGCTTCTCTACTTTGGCCAATGACCTTGATGGAAAATAAGGTGTCAAATGGATCATCCTGGATACCTTGAAGAAACATACATGCTGCTTTTCACTTTGGACTTCACTTTTTTGTCTCCTGCACTTTTATATCCGCTGACTTGGCAGGACTCTGTTTTCCCAAAATCATCCATGCTTTTTCTGAAGAGACATACAGACTGGCAGCACAGTCGTGAAGGGTGCCTCAGGACAGCCCCATCTGCTTTTGGACTTCCTGACACAGAGGAGAAGTAAAGGTTGTAGTGTGGCTGACTAACCTATGATTTAAACAAGTCCTTTTCAAGTGCTACGGGATAAAAAGCTTGTTAATGCATGCAGTTAAACTTGCATCATGTGCGACAGTCAAGGTGCTATTCTTGTATTTGTTAGGTAACAATCCGGGCAGAGCTGAACAGAGTCAGGACCTGGAGAAAGAACTACGAACTTCAAATCAGGATGTGAGGCAAAGAGGTGTTCGGTTTTATGGTTATGATTTGGGAGCTGTGAGAAGAAATGCAGATGTAGGGGTCCTGGTTTGAAGTACTTGACCATTTTGAGATTTTTGCTGTTTCACTTACAAGTCTAAAGTTTGGTTGCTTCCGACTAGGGAGTGATTTTTAGGTACACATCAACAACATCTCCTCAAAGCAGATATTGAGGCTTTTTAGTTACTGTACTCGGAAAAGTTGCCTGATTTTGGGGGTGCAATAGAAGTATTTATTCCCCCATAAGGCTGCAAAATACCTTGGCAGGGATACTGTCCAGGCATTGGGCTAACAATCTAATAGATCTTGCAACTCTGTTGCCCATCATAAAGGCGTCCTGGTCTTCTGTCACAGACAATGAGTGGTATAGGCCTCATCCTGACCAACAAGAAGCAGCACCAGTGAATTTTATCATATGAATGCAACATGAACAGTCTTTGCCCTCCTTTTCCTATGTAAAACGTCTTGGGATACGTGGCACTCACTCCAAAGCTCACAAAGCAATACACTCAAATGACATTTACTTTACTGTTTCCGCATCTGCTGTGAAAACCAAATTCCTTCAGGAGTCTATTATCAGTTGTTACTAAGCAAGAAATATGTTGTCTGTGTACTGCCCACTTCCATGGCCTTGAAGAGAACGAGGCTTGTGCTAGCAGCCTGCAGCTAGAAACTTCCACCTAAGTTTCACAGAGCTTTTTGATAAGGCCAGAATCTGACATCACTTTAAATCCCACCCCTGTTGTAATCAAGGGAAAATTCCCATTAACTTCATGAGCGTCTGGATTTCCTACACTGTACATACAAAAGTGTACAGTAGCTTTTTTGAACTGAGGCAATGTGGGGAGTTGCAGTAAAGGAGAGATGAAAGAAAGCTACAGGATAAGAGGAGAGCTCTCCCATGAAGAGATTTGTCTTTGACTGATGGAATCAGAACGTTTGTTGTTCGCATACCATTCCTGTAGCAAAGGGTTGGCTTTTCGTTCTTACTGTCTAACGCTTTAAAATATGGGTTGCAGAAATAATAGTTTACCTCCAGAGCTTAGGGCCTGTTCTTCCAATCTACTTAAAAGAGAGGGAGAGAGGAAAGCAGAACTGCTTCCAAGAAAAAAAAAAAATTATTGCAGATCTCTCACACATTGATAGTCTGAAATGATTCAGAAGTCCGTGAGCCTTCCAGCACTTCAAAATCCACATGCAAAGCTTACTCTGCTCCTTAAATACTCCTGGATGAATCAGAGTCCAGAAAAACAACAGCTTGTGCTAATCTGTGAATGTGTACGTGTAAAATAACTTCAATACTATTAATTAATGCAAATCATGTTGTGACAGACAACATACCGGCATGGAAGCTGCTTGTCCAACTTATGTGGATTTGTATGGAAAGGTTGCGGTTTCTGGCGCGTTTCCGAGTGAATTAAAAAAGGCTGTCAACCCGTCTGTTTTAGCCAGAGGCATAGCAATGGCAGCTCGTGAAACATCACACCTGAAAAGCATTTATAGGATACATCTTTCTTCTCCCTCTGACACACAGTGCAAAATCTGTAGAACTACTGGAGTTTTTTTTCCAGCTTGTTTTGCATTAAATAAACTGACTTAACCGATCATGAATTCCTGCCATCCTCACTGATGAGGTATAAGAAACTGGAAAGTACCAAATGTGCAGTGCAGAACAAAGGACCTAGCCAACTCTTTTTTGCATTAACACTCAATTGCCCATATACAATACTGACCCAGTCTTCTGGGTCTTTCAAAGCCAAAACTGCTGGTTAGCATCCAAGGAGCACTTTAGGATGAGGACAGAGAAAAGGCTATAGAATTGTCAACACTGTCTAAGGAAAACACAGCATGTATGGTCCCGATCCTGCAGAGAGTTGCATGCAGATTTAAATGCTCCGTGTCACAGGACTAGCCCCACTCATCCACATACGTAAACTGAGTGTTTGCTTTTAAATTAACTGCAGGAGGAAGGCAAAATCTCTATCCATTCACTATATTGTCATGTGGTTACGAGTGCTGGCACAAGGAAGCGGGCAGGAATGTATGGCCCAGGCTAGGCAAGGAGCAGGGTCCCTTCCCGCTCAGTGACAGCTCAGTCATAGATCAGGTTGAACTGGTTGTCAAATCCTGAACTGCTACAAAGTAATTCTTCTTCAATGAAAGGAACTAATCATGCCTGTTCTCTGACAAAACAACACTGACACCAAAAACAGAGCAGAAAGAACAGATGATGACAATACCACTGAAAAGTAAAACAGCAGACATAAAAATGTCACGTCCCAAGAAGGCCAATGAGACCAAACACAATGAAAATGAGCTCATTTTTTAAATGGGTATTTCCAAGGATGTAAAGTGGTCTCAGCTTCTGTTCAGAGAAAAGAAACAGCCTCCTAACTGCAATGCTGCAGAATCTCAGTAGGGATAAACAGCAAAATCCCTGCAAAACCCATACAGGATCTCTCAAGACAAGAAAAAAAAAAAAAAAAGGAAAAAGAAAAATATACTTGAATTCTACTTTAAAAGAAATTGCAGGATTTCCTTTCATGTTTTATTGTACCCTTCTTTAGCAGACAGCTGCCCCTAATATCCTCTTGCAACAGGATACTACAAAATGCTAAAACCCCTACCAAGTAGGATCTGGATCCAGTCATCTAACCACATCACTGTCTCTACGGTAACCTAGGCCAGCCCTAAATACTATAATCCTGCTTTACTATAGTAAAGCCAGTTAATGGCTTTCATTGAATGTGCCTGCCAAATAATGGTGCTCTAATATTTATTGGCATTTCAAATCTGTCCATCTATTTGGACTATTTGTTACACTGAAAACTGATGCAAGCAGACCATTCGTCGAAGAATGGAAGCTATTAAGGATTTCAGTCTCTTGATATTGTCAAGGTGCAGTCCTGCCAACTCCAGCTTCTAAAGAGTGTCACCATCGACTTCCATGCCACTACTGCCAGCAGTGAGACCCTGCAGAGTGGGGGGAGCCGGGGCAGGCGAGGGGCCATTCCTCGGCTCTTTGGCAGGTTCTCATCAGACAGTGCCATGGGCACTGGATGACCGGAGGATCCCATTGGCATGCACTGGATGAATTAAAGAGTGAATAAATGCCGTGTGATGGGCCTTGGGAAGAGGAGAACGCAGAAGAGGAAGGATGGGCCAGGGAGTTAAACCTGGGAGCAAATATTGCTTTTTCAATACTAGTGACAATTTAATTATTTTCCATAAGCATGCCATTTAATTCCTTTTTGGGAGACAGATGGTTAAGTCTCTGAAAAACGGAGGAGCTCTTTAGCTCCTCAGATCTTATAAAAGGATTGTTCTATTTTATTGCTATTCTATTTTTTATTGCCCTACTTTTTTTCTAGCTTTTTGTTCTAGTTTACTATTGTTCAATTTAGTTGCTGTGGAAAAGCTTTAAGGAATATTGTTTCTAGAGGGTTTTATTTGTCCTTGATGGGCGGAAAAAAGTTGGCTATAGGATTTAATACTATTATTTTCTGCACTACATGTAAGTTTGGGGTTGGGAGCCGGCTTTTTACTGCTTTAAAAGACAGGACATAAAAGCCTACCGGCTTGGGACCATGGAAATTCAGTAGGACTTTTCTTCAGGCATCTCCCACCCTGCAAAACCGTGCACGCGTGTGTACACCCAGGGCTTGCACCACTTTTAGGAGGATGGGGACGCACGCCATGGAAGAATTTATGGCACGAAGCAATCTGCTGCCGTTACGCATCCCTAAACGCTGGTGTAAAGAGTCATTTAGATTTTTTTAATGGGTCAGCAGGATTAAAAAAACAATAATAAAAAAAATTAATAATAATACGCAGGCATCAGGTTTGCCTCCTCTGCGACATATGGAGAAGGGATATGGGGGGGGGGGGTTATGCCCGGCCTCCCTCCCGCCCGGGGAAGGTGGATTAAGGGGGACTGAGGGGGGAAAAGAAAAAAAAAAAAAAAAAAAGCACGATTAAAGCACGATTTGGGACTGACGGCCCTCCAAATTCCCCACACACACGGCTACCGTGGCTCTGCGTCGCGGTTTTTACCTCAGTTATGGGCCGGCACCGGCGCCCCCCCCCCCCCCTCCGCCTCCCCGCGGTGGCTCCGCGGCGGCGCGCCGGGAGGGGGGATCGGGCACGTCCCGGGGCCGGGGCATCAGCCCCGGCCCCGGGACGTGCCCGATCCCCCCTCCCGGCGCGCCGCCGCCGTGCTGCCTCTCCGCTCTCCCCCCGGGCAGGGCGGGCAGGCAGCGGCTTACCTTTCGTCGTCGGCCGACAAACCCCGCGTCGCTCTGGGGAAGCTCCCTCCGCCCCACCTCGCTGCCGGCAGCGCCGAAGCGGGAGCCGGCGGGGGTGGCGGCGGGGGGGAAGCCGGGAAGGATGAAGCGGGGAATGGGAGGAGGGTAAGGGGGAGAGCGGCGGGGCGATGCCAGGCGACGCCAAATGGCTGAAGCGCAGGGGCCGGGCTGGCGGAGGGGGCCGGGCGGTCGCTGTGTGGAAGGGGCGCGGGGCCGCGCTCAGCCCCTTTGTTCGCCTGACAGACTCACACTCACACACACACACACACAGAGGGAAGGGGCGGGGAGGGGGGCACAGACCTGTTGCTCGTAGCGGCTGCCGGCGAGGGGCAGCCCCTTAGAGGCGGGAGGCGACGCCGCCGCTGCGGGTCCGGGTATCCGCGCTCCCCCGTTGGAGCGAGGCGGGCCGGGAGGTGGGGAGAGGCGGCGGATCGGCCCCACCTGCCCGCGCTGAGGAGAAACTCCCTCCTGGCGGCGCCGGGCGGGGAAACGGCGGGTCCTCAACCTCCGGGCGGGCGAAGGGAAGGAGGGGGGGGAACCATCCCTGAGGGAACCGGGGCGGCCGGGCCGCTGCCCCGCCTGAGGCAGGGCCGGTGGGGTTTGCTGCCCCTGGCCCCGGCGCGGCGGCCTGGTGGACGCGGCGCCCTGAGAGACCACGGCCTGTCCTCCGCCGCGGCCGGGGCACCCTGCGGCACCGGCTGTGCTCGCTGCGGGAAGCGATGGGGAGCGTTTCTAAGCCTCAGCCTTTGGGTTATTCGGGTCTCTGCCGACGGAGAAGCAAGCGGGCGGAGGGCAGGCGGCTTCTGTTCGGCTGCAGTTTGGGTCTGGGTGCCGTTTTAGCTCGCTCTTCAAAGCTGAGGCGGTCATCAGGATTCCCAGAGTTAGACACGTTTCCCAGTTTCTTGAAAAAAAAAAAAAAAAACCCAAACAAGACCCCTTCATGTTATGTTACTTGTACCCTGCGTCTGCTCCTGATGCTGTCGGCGGTACTTACCCAGCTCACGTCCCACCGTGGGCTGCAATCCGACGCGTGCCGGGAGGGCAGACGCTGGCACTGCGCGATCCAGGCCTTTCTAAACCATCACGGGTGCCTGGATGTATCACACTGCCATTGCAACGTATAGTTTTTCGATAATACTGCTGTCCCAAAACACTATTCACCAGCAGCTTTTCTCTTTTCCCCTCAGTCCAGGGTCCCGTCAGACTGGTTCTCCTGCAGCCGCCCAGCCAGTGGCTCCCAGCCCTGGCAGGCGCTCCGGAGCAGACTTGCAAAGCTACTCCCGTCTCCTCTCTCCAATTAACCCGACGATTCATTTCTTCCGTGCTGGTGGTGCCACCGCTGCAGCTGTATGTTCTTCTAGCTTCATGGTGGTGATGGGTGCGCGTGGTTGGGTGTCTTCTCTTTCATTTTGTCCCATTGCTCCTACTTTTTGACTTCAGTTTTCCTAAAACTCTTATGTGTTGAGTTAGCCCTTCATACGCTAAAGTGCTTGCATGCGGTGCTGGGTAAGTGTAACCACTTGAAACCCTTGGCTCCGCTCATGTTGTGCACTTATTTAAGTGCAGTGCTTAACTGGAAGGCTGGTTTTCAAGCTGAGGTCATGTCTCGTCTCTACTGAGAGGCCAGTGTGCTTTTTGGTGCCATAAGATAAATAACTAATAATCATACAGTGTCACAGCAGTCTTAGACTAATTGATAACCACAACGTGTGGCTTTAGCATAATTGCAAATTTACTGCTGTCCACTGATTTGGGACCATTACATGGTTGGACTGTTATTGTCTGTACGTGGTTTTATTCTTCACTAGCTGGAAGAAGTTTCCCTGTGATACAGCAGATCCATTAAAGCCTGCCAGAAATAACTCTCCTCTCCTGACATCAGGAACTAATCTTCCTGCTGTTTCATGTTACTTTAAATACAACATATTTCAAGATGACACTGAAATTAGACAACTGATACAGGTCTGGGAAATTATTTTCACTTTCAAAATCCCCGTTATTCTATTCCTACGTGGAGGATTGTCTCTCCTTGAGGTATCTGACTTCTGTTCACACTGGTGAGAGTTACGTGGCTGTGGCAGCAGTATCATATATGAGATCATTTGAGACTGTTCTGGCTCATGGTTTCTGAATATATGACAATGTTAAGCACTACTGGATTTGCTTAGCTCCTCTTCAGGTTTAACTGCCACATCGCATTCCAGTCTGTGTGTACACAGAGGTGTCTGAGCTACAGTTTCTAGAGACGATTGAAAATCAGTGGTGGGTAGGAAATAGCATATTGGGTGTTTATGGGCCATATTTGCCCCTGCGGTTGGAGCCAGCAAAAGACCTGTATGAAATCCAAGCTCCACGGAGGTTGTAGCCTGAGAAGTCAGGTAGCACTTGGCCGTTGCAGACTTTATCTTCTGCCCTCACCGAACATTGCCAGAAGCAGATCGGGTCAAATGACCTCCGTTCTGCTTTTTGAAAGTTTAGCTTTGGGCAGTGATTCCCTAACTTTGTGAGCCTCAGTCTACTGTCCTCCCTCCAAGTTTCTTTCCAATCCCCCATGCGCATTTGTCGTCAAACCTTTAAGTGAAAACAGATATAAAGGAGATTTGCTGACCTGTTAGCACAACTTTTGCAAAATACTGCTGCTCTGCAGATCATAGGCTGGGAAACTTCCCATGGAGAATACGGCCGCTCATGGACTAGCCTCTTGGTTTTCAGTAGAACTGGAGATGATGCTAAAAACTGGGACACCCACTGTAGAAATCATCTCAGTTCTAGTTGTTTGATTTCCCTACTTAACCTGAGTTCCCTGAGGCTCCGTTTATAATTAATGTACAGGAATAACCATGTCTGGAGGGCAATTTTTCTCACCTATCTTAGACATCTTATCTTAGGATGAGGTGAATCATCCTTTGGTATTCCTTGTTTCTTTCCATTAGCTGTAAAGTCAGACTGGTACAGCTGTAGACAATTTATTTTTAAACACCTGCGTTACACAAGATGAATCATTGTCCCAGTGCAGAGAAGGCCCTGTCCTAAAGAAATCAGATGTCGCACAGCTCATATGATACATCGTTTGGTGCCTGTCACCCACTTCTGTGGCCCAGCCAACGTGACAAATATTCAGAGGGACTGATTGCGTCTAACTGCTGCTCCTGGCCGTGGGGACGTGCTGAGATACCTGTGTTGTGCAAGGGGCGACTGGCCTGCAGCAGCAACGGTGGAGTGGTGAGCAGAGTGAGGTTAGTCAAGGCGGAAAGGGAAGAGCTTGGTGTTCATTTTGCTCTGCCCCAGAAACCTTGGCTAGTTCCTGCCCGGTCACATACGGCGGACTTCCTCCTGGACATACAGTTCCTCCTCACTCTCTCTCTGTCACATACCAACAGTAGTGCTCAATAATAAAAAAGGGAATAGTTTGCAACAGGAGAATTTCATCAGTTGTTTGTCTGGTAAAACAAAAACAAAACAAAAATCAAACAGATGGAGAAATAGGAATAAGAAGGTTTCTTCATCTTATACACCTAAACTTGGACACAAAACAGGCATCCTTTCTGTCTGTTTAATCCACACCAGGCAAAACAAAAGATTCTCAATTTCTTCTTCCTAGAAGACATCGGGCTGTGATGTCTCTAGCACAGAAATGGGCAACAGAGCTGAATGCCATTCTGACGGCAGGGTCACCAAATGGTGTCCCGACCCAGAGAGATGTACATCTGCTCGGAGCTTATCGGGGCCCTGCTCTTCCTGGGAGAGGTACTGCATTTCTTCTCTCTCTCCCACTGGCTGCAGTAGCAGCTGCGTTGCTGCGATTCCCGGCTCTGAGGCTGTCGTGCAGGACTGGGCTACCCTGGTGGACTGGGGCAAATGCACTGTTCCTCAGGAAAATTAGTCGGCAGATCACATCAAAAATGAATCAGCCTAATCTCAGGGGGGTTGATTCTTGGCCAGTGAAGCTACAGAATTTCTCATTTAAGGAGGTTAGGAATCATTTAACAAAATCGTTATTTCACCCAGATGAAATACTTAATCCATATCCTATGAACCAAGAGGCTTTAAACCTTCCTCGATGACGGGCTCAGCGTGTGGCTCACACAGGCGTGCCCAGGCTACCTTTTACGAGTGAGCAAGGCAGAATCCTGCAGGTAGCGTACCCATGGCAGTACGGAGCTGAGCACGGGTCCATGCTCAATTATTTACCCAGCTAATTAGGTGGGCCGCGCAGGCTTCACTGGCTGAGTCCGTTGCATTGTGGGCACATGTCCAGCACACTAGGTAGCACTGGTGTGCCTACACAGTCTAGAGTTGCTACCAGTGTCGATGCAGATGCGAAGCTGTTGGTAGGCTGTTCTTTTGTATTTTAGATTGGCACGAGGATGTCTTGGAGTAATAAACATTGCAGCATCAAAATTCTGGAACTAGCACAGGTGAAACTCGGTAGTATTCCTCCTCTGCGTACTGCGGCATCAGATACGTAGCAGCAGTAGCTGATGTTGGTG
Source organism: Pluvialis apricaria (assembly GCA_017639485.1). Taxonomy (NCBI): domain Eukaryota; kingdom Metazoa; phylum Chordata; class Aves; order Charadriiformes; family Charadriidae; genus Pluvialis; species Pluvialis apricaria. Next base: position 106,550,906 of record CM030009.1, read on the forward strand.
GTCCCTGCAGTACCCAGAGATCTGGTTCATGGCCAGAAGCCAAAATGTAAAGACAAAACAAAACAGAGAAGAAAACCTGGCTGCTTTTGCTCATCCTGTGTTTGACAGCCGAACACTCCTGTGTGAAGTGCTTCTTGGTATTATAACACAACAGCCTGAAGGATTGGTTTGATGCTATTTCTGGCACAGACAAAACGCTTATTGTGTTTCTGCTGAGCAGCCAAAGACGCCTAAAATACATTTTGTATATTTGGAATACAAAACCCATACATGCTGTAGGCATGTTACGCAGGATGCGCTGTGTGTGTCTCGTGCTGACCCAAGCTGCTCTGCCTTTGCATGTTAGTTTTCACAAATCCCGGTAATACACCCAAATAGTCAAACTGAAAGAAAAGGGCTGATTATCAGCTTGTAGGAGATAGAGCAGTAGTAGTCATAAGGAAAAAATAGATCATAAAGATTTCTTCAGTGTTGGGTTGCATACTTCTGTGCACCAGAGACAGATCAATATTGTTTTTAATTTAAGAAAAAAAAAAACCAAACCACAGCATAACATGAGACTGTATTACTGCAGACTTTTATCACCCGAAACAATCCTCTTAACAGGTAGAACAGCTTTTAATGAGGTTGAAAGCATTTGACAAGCTTAAAAGATGGGGAAAACACAGCTTTTACTTAAAAGAACTACTGAGAAAATGTGCATATCATCTCCTAATTCGCTAAAAAGATAGTAAAGCCCCAAAGAATTTGAAAAGGGGAACGAAAGCCTACCCTTGCTCTGAGATTATCCAGTCACCATTTCTTAATCAGCCGTGGATTGTTCCACCACCTGTCGCTTCAACATGCCTCCGTGACTATGGCTTGGGAGCAAAAGGCCTCCTGATCGGTACATTTCTCCCCAAATACTGGCGTTATCAATGAAACGTCATCAGGTATAGGTACAGGCTGTAACCAGCTTTGCTTGCCCGGACAGTAGGGTTTGTGCAGGGCAGGGACTGGCACACGGATCCCGCCGGATACAGCCTCAGGGTGTGTGTCAGCGACAGTTGAAGTGCTCTGGAGTTCAGCAGTGCAGATGCAGCTTAAGCTAACTGATGGTGTCACTTGCTTGGGATCAGGATTAAGAGCATCACGGACTGCCCTGAGCAACGTAGGCAGAAAAGTTGTTGCACTTACAAATCTTGGCTGAACTAGGGGTAATCCTCCTCATTAATGCACGCAGCCTGTGCTACCCAACCCTCCAGAAAAGAAATCTCTTTAGAAATGGAACGTTAAAAAAAAGCATTTAGCGTAGCCTGACAGGCACGTTCTGCAATTTGAAATGCAGACAGAAAGAAGGAACCAGAAGCCCACAGGAAGGAAACAACTTTTGCAATTTTCTCTGGAAGGCATGAGTTAATACATTTTTTTGTCCCAACATTCAAGGCAACCCTGATGCTCAAGGCGAAACCCATAGAATTTCTCTCCAATGGGGAATAATAGAAAGAAAAAATGAAAATTCTGTAACTCTGTAGCTAAGCTGTATCTGGTTTCTTGAATTTAAAACCTCTCTTGCTACCGCATTTGGGCATGTAAATATACAGATTTTAGTGGAAATTAGGTACTTCGGTGCTTGAGAAAACTCTGCTGGAGGCTCACCTGAATCTTTTGATGTCAAAATACTTCTTAAATCGGATTTCCAGTGAATTCTTACAATGATTTAATCTCCCCCAAGGTGTGTCATTTTAATTCTAGGTGTTCTGGCTCATCTTCCAGGTTGGGACGCACATTAATGATAACTGTGGTTATCCCTGGAGTATAACAATGCGCACAGCAGGAGAACTTGCAGTTCTGCTGTCAAGGCCTGTTTTGCTGGGGGGGAAAAAAAAAGAGAAAAAATTCCCTTTGAACACCTTTGAAGGTCGTGCTGTGAAAGACTAACTGCCTTTATAGTGTGGTTTATGGACCTCAGCCAAAGCACTCAAAGTGCTTTCGGTCATATGTTGACATTGTTGTATTTCAAATGGAGCCACACAGTAAACCTTCATTTGCCTAAGAAATTTTCAGGTCGTTTCATCTGAAGCTGTCTCAGCGTTGCTATATTGATTCTTTGTCTTCGGAGGTGAAGAGTGTTTCTGGCAGTTTGGTAGCTGGGCATGCCTTTAAGGAAAATGCTGCAATCAAGTAAGCACAAGTACGAGGCAGCAGCAAATCAACTAATTCTGAAAAATCTTGAGCTAGATTTCTCAAATCAAACAGCAGATAGATCTAGCGGTGTGCATGCTGCGCTTGTGAGGAAACGGGATGTGGATTGCACACACAGCTGTAAAACCCCTAAATTGGAAAGATGAAGACAGTAACCCAGAATTTTGAGCTGTGGCGTGGAGCAAGCTGCTGCTGAACCATCACGGACTGAGACTCATACCAACCACGGGTACCTGTACGGTGGGTGTGAAGTCTATGCTAGTACACGTTCCGGTCTCCTGACTGCAAGACTGGTCTCAAGTTCTAGACTGCCAGGAAACCATCCCGTATGAAGTAGGTTGTATGGAGACATGTTAAGCTACATCAGTATCAAGAAACCAGAGGCAGAGAGCCTGTTCTGCGAGGAGCACCACACAGTTTACATCCACGTAGTTAATCGGTCCCCAGAAAATCCCAGGTAAGCGGCCTCGTCCAGGCTGTTTGATGGGAGCAGCCCAGGCCAGGCTCAGTCCCAGCCAGCCAGCTACTCACTATGGTCACAGGTCCAGTTGTCACCCTGGTCCCGGCCCATTTACTAGCACAGACAGTTTCAGCGACCACACGTACGGGATAGCCTGCAAGGAGGAGGCCGTTTAAAGGGCTAATCATGGGCTTAGAAAGCAGTGGTGGCTTTAATTTGTGTGCTTTTACAGACTCATCATGTGGCTTCAAGGCAGGCAAACACTTTTCAGCTCAGTTTCTTCCTAGCTATGGATGATACTAATCTGCCTTCTTAACAGGACTATTATTATGTGAAGTATTATTACTATGAAGATATGTAAAGCAATCTAAAAGTACTGTATCAGCTCCATGGTATAACTCATTGCAATACAGATTAACTCTTACGGAACCCTCCCTTATAGTCGCACCTTCCAAACCATGGATTTTTCTCACCCCTGAATGGATTTCACAAAAACTGATTTGTCTTTATGTGCTCAGAAAATTAAATAGGACAGAAAGGAGAGGAACAGTGACGTTTAAGCACTGAACCACAGTTCAGGAAAGCCTTCCCAGTATTGCATCCTCTCTCAAAGGGGCAGTAAGCAATTTTTAGCACTTCGCCCCCCACCCATAAATAATGAGTTGCAAATGCCCATTGGGACCGAATCTGTCTTCTGGTGTTTGAACGTACAGTATCCTGCACTCACGCGATTTGATTTTGATGTTTTTCAGAACCACATATTAAAGAGATGTGGTATAAAAACAGGAAAAAAAAGGCAGGTTTTACGAGCAACCAAACAGCTCTCAGTAACTCTTCTTGTTTATTTATAATAGTGCAGGTACACACATAAAGGCTATTGCCGAGTCTGATGAATGCAAGTCTCAGTATTTAAACACCAACGTGGGATTCTGTATATATCCTTTAGGGCAGGTTAATTACAACAAATTGCCAGTTAGCAACTGGAAATTAATTTTGTCTGTTAATGCTTTTGCTCTGCTATGCTCATTTTGAATATTAATGCTTCTCATTTTTAGGCATCATGCATGCTGCCCAAGCACTGTTGTACTCCATGTAGACAGCATAGTAGAAATTCTACAGCTTAGACACTGTTTGGGTCCGTTGATACAGGGGTCAAACTTAGAAGAGCCCACATCATTTTCAGAAATTGCATTTGCTGGTGTTTAAATTGTAGAAACAATAAGACTCGAAAAATGTACATCTTTGTTGGCCTAATCACATATCCTATTTTCCCTTTCCTGAGTCTGTTAATACATGTTATTCATTAATGCATGCCACAAATTCTAGCCTTCTAGTTAAAACCATGACCCAAGAAATGTACTTCTGAAGTTAATTTTTATCACATTTTTTTATTAAACATTTTTATCAGTTTATACTTTGAACATAAATACACAAGTTTTATGGCTCATGTGTTATAAAAGACACTACTATGTGTTAGAAAACATATATAGAATATATTGTAGTGGTTACACTTGCTCCCCTCTTTTCCTCATATTTTCCGTAACTTCTATTAATCTAGAAAAGCAGTACCAGAAAGCAAAATCCAACCTACCCAGCAGCACAGCCTACAACAGCTATAAAGACTATTTGCCAGCTGTAAGAGAAACTTTGGTTTCTGCCTGTTTTCATAGTAAGGCAATACCAGTTAGCTGCGTATCAGAGAACAAACATTGCACCTTGTGCTCAGTTAATTAGTAAAAATCTGGTTCATGACAATGTGTATTTTTAAAGACATACAGCTTCTCTTTTGCTTTACAGCTTAGGAAGATAAATAGATACATATTTTCAAAATAGTATAATCTAAATGAGGGACCCAGTTCTGTTCTTACTGAAGTCACTGGCAAAACTCCAATGTACTTTCAGAAGAGCATATTTGTACTTTGTTTCTACTGTCTTATTGATAAAACTGAGGAAAATTACATTTCAGCTGGAAGATAGGATGAATTTCCCTTTAGAACTCTCATGCATTACTGCTAGCAGATCCCGTAATAACGCCATGCGTGGATTTCCAGTTGAATGTGTGGTGGACTCTGCCTACTGCTCCTAGTGATAAAGATCCACCAGACAGTGGACGTGATCCTTCAGTCCTGAAGGCACGGACGTGGAATCCCACACCCAAGGAGCACACAGAATAAAACTTGTGGTCGTTTTACTGCACTGTAGCAAAGGAATACTAGATTACATATGCTTAATACACAGAAGAATCTTTTAAGTTGTTTTTCAGTATACATACATTAAACTGTACAATGTAGTACTTCCACACAGTGGGCAAAGAGCAGCTCCCAGGGCCATAGCTATGGAAGAGTGTAGAAAATGCAACTGGCCTTGATCCCTCAAGCCATGCAAGCCCAGACAGTAGGCCAGGGAGAAGAGGAAAAGTTTGGGAAAATGTTGCCAGGGGCCTGGCTTAGAGGCACTCTGCTATTTATTTATTTTTTTGCACCAGGTCTCATGCCAACACTAAGCCCATGCCAATGCTGACAACACCCAACTGAAGTTGCAAGAATCACAGAGAAAGACACAGAATAAAAGCACAAAACAGTAATGAAGATCTTAAGCCTCCCATCTGTACCAAGTGTCCTTTGTGACTCACTGAAGTCCGTGTTGTTATGGCTCAAGAATGCTGTTCCAATCGGGATGTATGATGTGGGCAAAACCTCTGAAAAGAAATCGGGGTGCGTATCTGATTTTTGAAATGCCTATTTTGGTGCCACCTAGCAGGCAAAGACTGACTGCACTGGCATTCCCTCTGTGCCACGTACTTGGGAGTCAGGGAAGACCCGGCATTACTCTGCTGTTCTGTCAAACTTGGTAAGTCAGCCCACTCACTGATTTTGGGGGCACCTCGATAGAGGTTTGCTTTTTGGAGCAGACAGACTGAAAAATCTAAGAGATACATAAATCTGCTGCAAAATAAACAAAATAATTTTCAGCAACATCTTAAAAACAAAAAAAACTACTGTTATTTTGAAAAAAAAACACCACCCCAACCCTTTATCTTGTATTGAACAACACAATTCCGTCTCTAATACAGTTTACCTTGAAATGTCATAGGCAAATGTATGGTTAATGTTGATTTAAACTAGGCAGATTGAAAAAAAAACCACGGTGAAATCAAGGAATTTGTATTAGAAGTAGCAGAAATAATTTCAAGGCAAACCACCCCCTTACTGGGATAATAACGCTACCAAAGTAGCCAGAAGTTTTACTTGATTCTAGTCACTGCACACATCTGACAAACCTTCTGCTTTGGATATATTTAATTTGCATTTTACTGAACTGATAGGCTGTTAGGCTTCCTAACGTATTCAACTGAAACTTAATCGTTCTAATTTCTCTGTATCTTTCAGTCTATTGATGGGGAAAAGGATGTTCCCAGTGACTCCATTCAACATGTTACCTGTATTAAACACATTTTGACTGAAGGATGTGTCTCATCACCATTTTTGGCAATGTCTTTCTGAGCTGAAGGCTTTGTCTTCTATTTCCCATGTGCAGAGACTAGCGCAAAAAGCAATTTCAGCAGAAATCCCAAATTCAAAGTTTCCTTTGGAAATACGTCGATTCATTAAGAAATGACGATGAGGTCTCTATTTAGAATTCAGCACTCTCACACTACCAAAGCAACCCCCTGCCCGACTGCGTGAACGAAGCTGTGCACGCTATTTTCACAATATCCATTTCCAAGACCACGCTTTGCTGAAACTCCGGGCGAAAAGAGGTGACCGTCACTCAGATGTGATCACATCTCTGCTGTTGCACTGTGACATTATTTGATAGGTGTTTGCCTGAGGACATAGCACAAATCAATTGATGTAGGACCTATACACACAGTGATTACCTGCACTTCCTATAGATATTCCAATATTAATATATTTCTCCCCAATTAATGATTTAATTAGTAATTTCATTATTAATTTACTGGATGTGCATGCCTCCTTACAAATGGCATAGTCCGTGTCTAGCTTTGATACTGAGTTGCCAGGGGAGAATGCATTGGCAGCACTACAAATACGCTACCCTGTATCTGAATTTTCTATTTGCCCTACACCATAGCATCCTTAGAATTTTCCCTGTATAACGAAAGTGAGTCACAGACATTGCACCTACCAAGAAAATTAATGTGCTTTTTGCACTGCAACACTTTTAATAATACTGAGCATTAGAAACAATAATAATAATAAAATCTATTTTCTATGTTGAAATAAACAAATAACAATCAATTAATGTAACTGCTTTTGTCCAGACCAAACTTTGGCTTGTGGAATGATGTTACAAATTATTATAGTAATTACAAAATTAATATTAGCTTGCATTAGACTATTTATTGTTTAAAAATATTTGCTAATTTGTTAAGATCTACAGTCCATGCAATATGTCACTTTGGAAAAAGAAACCACAGCTGATTTACATAAGCAAAAACCAGCATGAGACATGGCATGTGTTCCTTGCCTTCCCTAAGTGCTATAGAACATAATTATGATATTTATAAATGTGAATATAAATAAAGTAGAGATTCTAAAACCATTTAAAACTGTCTAACAGATCCTTTATGTTCTAAATATCAAGGACAGCATCAACGGCTAAATGTTTTCCAATACCCTAGCGCTGCAGAATGTTCTAAGTATGTGAAGACTCTGTCTTGCAACCCTTAAATCCTGCGATCAAAGCCTAAAGAAATTGCTCCCAGGCGTACAAAGTCTACACATTTGGGTCCTAAGCTGGCATTTGCTGTAAAAGGACATCAGACTTTTTTCAATAGCAGAAAGTATCTTTGATTTAGTTTGCTTAGATATTTAATAGTGGGATTTGCCAGACCATCACTGAAGACACTAGTTCATCTTGTCGCTGCTGCTTGGTCTTCTTGTTCACTCTTCTGTGTCCTTGGCCACCAGAAACGACTAACACTGAGCTTGCTTTCATTTTCTTGGATCTCTGTCTTTTACTTTTAAATGTGATATTTTGATCCTTCAAAAGCTCATAAATGTTACTGTCCTCCGGCCTATGTTCTAGTGAACTCGATCTGTGAGACAAAGTAAGGGATCCAGAAGACGATGACAAGTCACTTTTTTGTGCAATGGATCCCGCTGAACCCCCCAGCCAAATTGCAGTGTCATGGGTGTTACTAAGGGAAGAGCCCGGTCTTTCACTGTGCAGAACGTTCTTTTGGTCGTTGTCTTTAGGTTCTGAGCCAGGAGGCAGGCTGGTCCTCAATTTGTTTCTGTTCTTCTTGTTTATAGATGTAGCCATGACAAGAAACTTGACTGGGCCATTGTGTGCATGATATGACACCATTCCTCTTCCTGAAGCCAAAAGAAAAACACTATTAAAGAACATTACTCATTTTACCACAGTGTCCCACCATAATTAGTTCTTGAAATTTGCTCAGAAAAGCATAACTCTTAAACCCTATTACATGCATCCCGCCTGTCTTTTGCCTTGTGTGTACACAATTTACAGAAAAAAATGAAAAAAAAAAGCTATTGTACCACAAGTGTTTTAAGACTGTACTAATAAATCAGCTGGAACATGGCATTATGAATTTTAGTTGACTGACTTTTGTGTGTTGTTTTCACAACAGTATGAGTACAGAAATGCTGCTAACTTCTTTTTGTTGGCATCGACACAAATGTAGCACTGAGTTTTCTCCAGTAATCCACAAACAAAATCTGTGGTTTTCAATTAATCCCATTGTACCGCTGTACCTCTCCAGAATAGCATAAGAACATCTGTTTCATTGTAACAGACCCTCCACACTGTACAGCAGAAACTGAACTCGTCCTCCTGAATGGCTGTCGAGTTACCATGGCAGATTCATAAGGAAATGAAAGAAGAATTCTTATTTTTTCTTTCTTTTTTTTTTTTTTAAAAGTATTTAAACAGTGGGATGTTGGTGGTACAAGGAAGATTTACACTGTGCAAATCATTAGAATGTATGAAAAACAAATTGCAAATGACCAAATTCAGAAGCTGTAACAGTATCAGTATATGGCTTTTACCGCAAAAAAAGAAAAAAAATAGCCTTCTACAAAATCAGCTACAATATGTAAAAGAGCTAGGCTATCAAGGGAAAAACCCACAACCCTACAAATCACTCTGTCCATCCCTAACTCTCTAATGCATTCCAGGTTTTGATAAAAGATATCCTGCTTTTACAGAAAGTGAAATGATATAAAGATGACTTATCACTATTGGAAGCACCACTGGAAAAAGTCACAATTTTTCAGTTCAAATTCCAAATATGGTATCAAAGCCTATAAAAATAGTGCTCTAAACGTAATGTTGCTAGATCTGCGAAATCTGACAAATCTTGACCTGAAATAAATGCAAGAATGTATATACAGATAACATAAACCACAATAATGAAAGCAGAAAATGGAAGAATAAAATGAGAGATTTTTTTAATTCTGCAACGAGGCATTTTCTTGTATTGTGTTTATTTTCACCTAACATAGGTTCCATATTTTTTAAGATGCATTTACCCTGTGTCATACTAGATTATTGCTGCGTATTTTGCTGAACACAGAGGATTTCATTTTCATTTTGCAAAGTTACATAAGCTTTTTTTTTCCTCCCCCTGAAGGGAGTTGCAAACAGCTTGCCTTATAAAATCTGCCAGCTTCCCTACACAGCACAGAAGCTCAAGCAGAATTCTGAACCCAAAACATAGCATGGCAAAGCCCCTATTAAACACACTTTTAAAATCTTGCTTCTGCTACTAGCTTAAACATTTGCAAAGCGATACAGCAGCATTAATGCACTTGTATTGCAAATGGGGTAATATGAAAGTAATTCAATAAATACATCTCTCCAAAATGCAAAAATCTCGATCATTGTCAAAACAATGAAATATATAGTCTCATGTATTCCCAGTCTCCTGTTTTGGCGAGAAAGGGCACAAAACCAATTTACTAAATAACCAGTTAGATAACATAGTAGATTTTCAGTACCTACATCTCTGATGCATCTATTTTCCCCAAATCTGGAAGAGAGATTGTTTGCATTCTTTTCTCATCCCCATATATTTGACTGTATTCTGACAGGGTTAATGCCTATCCTATTCTTATGCCCTAAAGAAAAACAATTGCGCCGGCTCAGACAACTGAGACAAAGCTAGACGAGTATCTGGATATACTCTAAAGCTCAGGAAGAACACCACATATAATTTCATCACAAAGCTCTGATACATATTTAAACAACACATACAATTTTGGCAGGTTCACCTAAACTACTGACAGAAGAGAAAGGTACTCGATCTGTGTGAGAAATTCCACTCACCAGTTACTTTGGGAATCCCCTGCAAGCGTGGCACTGGTAACGCAACTATTATACCCAGGTTTGTTCCAACCAGCAATAAACCATGGCACACCAGGAGGCTGGTCACAGAAACACGCTGCTGCCCTGCAAAGTTTAGGAAGTGCTCCATTACTTAAGAGCAAGATCTTTGCATAGATCAAAGTAACTTCAGGCAAATACAATCAGCTGTACAGTCTCATTCAGCAGAGCACTCAACGCAATGGCAAGTATTTTGCTGGATTGTGGTATTAAACTTAACATACATGGCAATTTAAATACTATTAAACTTCTGAAACATTCTGTCCTAAATCTCTAAACCACAGTATCTAAAAGTAGACATACATTATCTTTACAAATATGCTTTCACGAATAGACTGTGTTTGTTTATTCTCCATAATAAAACCGAAAGGCATTTCACTTCACAATACTGAATAACATATTGCCGTAACACACTTGTTCGTGATTACTTTTTTCCTCCTAGTTTTTATTCTGTGAAACTGTATCAGAAGTGCTGTGTCCCCTTGTTGGAGTTTGGGTCCCCCGTACAAGAATGGCATTGGCATATTGGCACAAGTCCAATGGAAGGCGACTGAGACGATCAGGAAGACTGGAGCACGCAGTGTACAACGAGAGGTTAAAAGAAGTGCTGTCTGCACCGATCTGACAGGAGGGTGCAAAGAAGACAGAGTCAGACTCTATTCAGATGTGCACAGTGATAGAATAAGACACAACGGATTAAATTTAGAACATGGGAAATTTGGATTGTAAGTAGGGAAAAGCTTCTTCATCATAAGGGTGGTCAAACACTGCAATGGGTTGCTCAGGTTGTGGAATCTCCATCCTATCCAAAGATATTAAAAATTTGGCTGGACAAGTCCTTGAACAACAAGGTTAATCAGGCCTGCTTCAAGAAGGATGGACAAGATGACCTCCGGAGTAATTTCCAATCAAAATTATTCTATGATTTTCTACAACATATTATTTATGGGATTGCTATTTTTCTAATGAAAACAAAGTAATTTTTGCTTGCAATGCGTACTAAATATGTTCAATTCAGTTTAGATTGATTTTCAAAATGGCCTCTCCAAGTTTCAGAAATGGAAACTACTTGCCCAAACTTCTGCCACGGCCCACGTTCATGTGGAGGAGGATTTAAACTCTGCTGGAATCCTCCAGGTTCAAAACCTACATGTTCTGGGATAAACTATTACATGCAATACAGCAATCATTCCCATCATCATAGCTCTCAAGTTGTTACTCACTTCATCAGTAAGCAGGGAATTTGGATTCCACATCTGATATAACTTGGATGAACCCACATGTTCCACACTTTGGAAAGGACCTTAATTGTGGTGCATCACAAATGAATGCATTTTTCATCTTGGCCCTTGAAACTGAGCCAGTTTACATCCAGGAATATATGAATCACAGACCCACTGGGAAAGCAGGGAAGGAGCAGCTTGACTGTCGCCCAAAGCACTCAACTGGAAAGCCGGAGGCAGACCACAGTTCAAGTCTTTCCTCACAGAACTCTACAAAACCAAAGTATTAACCCAGCAATGGTGTGTTGTAAAAGGCACACATTGGCTGCAGGGCCAGACCTGGAATCCCAGCTCTGTCTACCCAAAACCACATTCTAAAATACCCTAAAGGCACAACGATTAGGTCACCCTTGGCAGGTGTAACAAACACAAGTAAGTTGAAGAGGCTCCATCATGCAAGACCTTCAGAGACACCTATGTTGTTTTCCAGAAACTGTAGGTGTTTATGCTGGTAGAACTGCATCATCCCTCTCCAGCTAGATAAGCATGGATGGTCTATGCCTATAGATAAATTACAAGCCCTTTGAAAGCTGGAGTTTGCTTTTTTTGATGGGGTTTGTTTGGCTGGTTTGGGTTTGGTGGGGTTTTTTTTTTTGGTGTGGGTTTTTTTGTTTTGTTTTGGTCTTTTTGAGACATTAATGGGATTAATTTAGTTTCCAAAACAAAGCATACAGAGGGGCTCCTTCAGCACAAAAGAAGTTCAAACGGTGATGCCCAAGCACCTCTGTGTCTTTGAATTTTCAAAAATCAGTATTTGAATTCTGTGATTTAGAGCTCAGGTTTGGTCGAGTTATGTATGACATGCTAGCCCTCTCCCACAACTGGTGCCACAGCAAGTGCAAAGTAAATGCAGGTTTGCTTAACCTCACTCCATTTCACTTAAAGCTTGTTTTACAAAGTACAAACAGAAATGCTTCAGTACAATTTTAAAACTTTTTAAATTATCAAAAACTCCAATTGTGCATTTGCCTCTCAAACCCATTGCAGAAACAAGATGCTCACATTTTTAAACAATAGATCTTTAATGCTTTTTTAAGCATTTAACATGTAAAATAATATGAATGATTTCATACTCTAACCCAAAAACAACTTCTAACCATCAATTTTTACCCGGGAAATCTGGTAATACGCATTACTGTTTCCATAGGTGAAAACAGCAAAATATCAGCCAGCAGCTTAGAATCTTAAACACGGAGCACAACCTTAAGCACGAACCATCTATTGTGAGGTCAAAAGGAAAGCTGCTTGCTTTGAAGTCTTGGAAAAGCAGGAAACATCTGTATCTGAAATTATACTTTGAAATGGCATCTAACAACTAAAATAAAAGATCTATAGATAAAACACCCTATTAAAATATTAACTTCAAATACTAATTTGTCATCTGCTAGCCAAGGTTTGAAATCTTTGTTATTTTGCAACTTTTTATTTTGATATATTTCAAATTCAGAGAAAAAAAAAAAGTAAACCCAATTCTCTAGAACGCATTATGCCGTAAGCACAGAAATGAACAAGTTAAGAAGGGAAAATGATAAACAAATGCCAAAACCAATCAAATACTCTTATCATTAAATGATAACTTTTAGATCACACTGTCCCAATGCAATGACAGAACTGCTAAAACCTGTAAAATAATCTGACAAAGATCTTCACGAAGAACTGAAGCCAACAATGAAGCTTATACATGGACAAATGATTTTATCGCCTATGTTCTGCCTATGTTTATCCTTCTCAGGTCTCAGTTACAACCACTACCAGACCCGGGTAAACCCTCACGTGTTCCCACAAAGATCTGCTGAAGTCAGCCCTCGGTAGGTGCAAGGACATACTGGTGCATATCCTCTTACATGACCATACTGCTCTTACTATATGAAAAATAAGCCCACTGTTCAGATCTATTGGGCTGACCTAAAATTTCCCCAATCTTTTTATCGTTTCCCAGCAGTAAAAATCATAAAACAACTGAATTTTATGGTCTGGCACCTGGTGGGGTGGGGACAAAAGACAGCTCTAAGCCTCAAAGTATAGTTTGTTTTCCACAGAGAGGAAATGATACATTTTTTTTTGCTTTGCTTTTCTCATCTGTTTCCAGGAAGCACACATGCCATTAGAGGATATATGGATGTAAACAGAATACAGCAACTTAAGCAGAAATCACCTCTTTATAGTAACCTGTCATCATCCGTATAAGCAATGAAATTACACGTACCGAGGTCACAGTAATCTCTTTAAAAGAACAAACTCTTTTAGAGCTGAAAGGAAAAACATGTTTAAGGATGTTCTTGAATAATGAAATATTGAATGTGACTATGAAAAAACAAGTGGACTGTCTACTCACATACAGTATGATTATTCTTTTTTCCGGTGCGAGCTGTGATAAAGGCTGGTGAAAAGCTGCCTTTGTTGAGATTTCAACTACAGATTACAAATGTTAAGCATAAACTTGCTCTACAAATGAAGCACACTGCACTACTGAAGTGTGTGTATTTGTCTTTGAATGTTAATAGATTTTTTTTTCCCCTGCTGCTCAGTACACCCTCTGTTCAGCTAAAAGAGCTGTGCTTGGGCCGCTTAAAAGCAATGCAGCTGTACTGTGGTTTACTGGATAGTGAAATTAATAGTTACCTGGGCCTATAACACTGATGTTGTTCTTCCTCTCAACCACTCTTTTAATTTCTCATATGGCACTTGTGCCTTTTTGGTACTTTGTTATAGAACACAAGCATGTCATACATTATTAGGAAATATTTTTGATGATATATGAAGCAAAGGCACTGCAGAGCACTTTGTGACCCTTGTTTAATTTCCAGTCCTGCATTCCTCCACTCAAACTTCTGGTGACTCCAGAAAGCAAGAGCCCTCCCAGCTCCATTCTTCGTAAGCAAACTGACACAGATTTAGAGAGTTACGTCCAGCAGAAAAAAAAAAGCTTCTGCCAGACATAGTCTGCTTTTTCACACTATTAAACTTTGCTGAAGCGTAAGGACAATCGCCTCCTGTGCCATTTCCCTTACACTTCATTCCTCTGTGATTCTGTCCTGCCCACCGTGCTGTGGGGCTGTCTGCTCACAGCAAAGGAGGCACATCCTTTACAGCGAGGAGAGCAGGCAGTGATATTTAAAGCCGTCTTCTCTTAAGAACAAAATTGGGAAAATCTAGTGCTATGAGGACTGGTTACTAAGTTTATAAGAACCTCCTACTCTGTCTTAATTAGTTATTTCAGCTATCCTTTAAATACAGCACTGTAACTCACGGTGACCATTCCTGGCAGTGACAGTAAATTCTTCCTTTACTTCTACTGTATAACAACAAAATAATTTCATTAACTTCAGAGTGACATTCCTCTCATTTACATTGCTCTAAATGAAGACCCAGGTGCCATTCCCAGGTAGCCTATTGGGGCAATATTACATATTGTTGCTCTTACTAAATTCTTGGCAAAAGAAGTCCAGCTTCTTGGAAATTATACCAAAATCTTGCCTTTCTAGTCTCTCTTCTTAAGACTCTCAGCAATATTTTTACACCATTTTCTTCTTTCTCATTTCAATACAATTTGAATTTTTACTTAGCTGTTATTTGTGCATATTAAGGAACTCCTGTTGGATTTCAGAAAACTAAACAGAGCAGTTTCCTTTAAAACCAAAAGATGTCCTGCAGCACATATAGCACTTCTAAACATTAATCAGAGTCCCTAAAAATCCTCAGTAAAGGCACAATACATATTTTGTAAATATGCAGACATTTCACTCCTCTTCTGATTTACATTTTTTCTTTATTTTAGTATCAGTATATACTACACAGAGTTTGATTAATTCTTTGGCTGTTCAAAAAGGTCCTTACTGCTGCTTTACTACGTAAACCTCCTACTCCTCTGTCTTTTGGCCTTTGCTGTTGCAGCATTATTGGGATCATATAAACAGGCCCAAGAGCTTCTGCTAAATAATTGAAATTCATTTCATTTTAGAATGGATTCTCCCTTGGAACATTTTCTGTAATGATGTTCTACTCCTGAAATAAATTTCCATTTCCGTTCACTGGAGTGCTTTTTGTGAAGACACAGACAAAAAAATAAAGGAACTAGAATGGGTACGAATGACACTGAGGAGATATAATTAGCTAAAACTCTTTTACCAAAAAAACTGATATGCTACATCAGCAGTTTTATTACCATGGCAATGAAGACTAAATCAAAATTTTGGAAGATTTTTATATGCAGAAAATATAAGGGAGGCCCTACTTCCCCCCCCCCCCCTCCCCAACAGCAGAACATATTAAAAGTTAATCATCTTACAACTGATCGTGATTTCGTTGCACAACTGTGATAAATTTAATCAAATGAGCTATTTAAAGGCAGGCGATTCGCTGCTGTTCAGTGTTGGAGCTACAGTCAAACACCCAATGCAAAAAACACCCTGTCTAGAACGTGATACAAATGGACACAATTTAAAATAGAGCTTTATTGCAAAGCTGAAGTCGTCTGAAAGAAAACATAAGATGACAGAGACTGAAGAAGTGAAATAGCTTTCATGCAAGATTTATACCTACTTCTTGTAAGAATATAAATATAATCCCAGTACTGGAAGAACTGGCTTCTGCTAGAAACGAAGCAATAAAGCTGATGCACACATTGCCTATAAAAACTGCAGAAGCTCGGTCTACTGCAGCCTATAAACTGGAAGAGTCAAAAAGAACAGTTGTCCCCTCGTGGACACCTCGTGCTCAGCCACGCCAGTATCACTTTTCCGTCCATCCCTCCTCTTAGCACTGGCACAGCTCCCACCTGACGTGGTCGCTGACGCTGAGGTCCTAGCCACTCGCAAAACTGATACAGGCCAGGGCAACTGTCTGTGACATTGATGATTTGGGGATGATTGAACACCTTCTGTCTTAAAACACTCAAAAGATCTGTTAAATTGTGTCCAAACAACCACAGGTTCCATCTTCAGTTACAAGATTAACCTTTTAATTCAACAAATTAAAGCTCCAAACAGCAAAACACTGAGCATACTCTGAAATGATGTGAGTGGTTCAGCTGAGTTCACTGAGGCTACTGATGTAACTAAAATTAAGCAAGTGGTTTTTTGGTCCGGATCCTAGGCAAATTGACTCCATCGTACTTTGATACTGAGTTCCAGAAGCAAATGCTAAACTCTGCAGAGCAAACACATTTTCATGGAAGACTGCATTGTCCCACTGCTTCAGTCACAGAAAAAAAAAAAAGACTCAACAGAAGAATCCACTTGCTTATCTATATAATTACATTTATAACCTTTAAGAGGGAGAGCTGCTACTCAACCAGATCACTGCACACAGTGTTCTTCTGGCAGGCAACAGACTCTGGTTTACTAAAGCAAATAGTCACGAGAGTTATCAGACTCAAAGTCCGAGACAGACCTCCTGATTCTGGCCTCATCTACAACACTCTGGAGAACGACCGTGATAAAGACAAACCAAAAATGTTATCATATGATGCGATTCAGGTACCTGGCAACATATTGTGAACAGGCGTGGCAATGTTAATATCCTGGAGGTGTTTCAGTGTCTCAGTGTGGAACAGGCGAAGCGTAGATCCAGACGTGAAGGCAATCCAGATTCCCACTCCAGCAACAGCCATGTGAGAGATTACCATCCCTTCCTCTTGATGGGCTTCAAAATGGCTCTGTAAGAAAAACAAGGACTCTGTGGGGAGATGCAACAACATTCACAACATTGGACACTTAAGATTCAGCTGGACAGGGTGCTGGGCATCTTGTCTAGACCATGCTTTTCCCAAGAAAGGTTGGACCAGACAAACCTTGAGGTCCTACGGTATTCTTGAGGTCCTGGTATTCTATGATTCTACGAACATCATTCAACTTTCCTTATCAGCTCTTCAGTGTAGGCATTGTATCTTTGTCCTCCATGTTAAGGACAAAGCTAGCTTCCTCTGCATTGCTCAGGTTATGTTCTGACTGCTGCATACAATGTGTTAATTCTCCTGTTACCTTTTTTTGAAAATACGTCTTCATTAGTATGGAAGGATTCTCAGCTCTTGAGCCAAAGTTCTAGCTAACGACAGAGTTACTTCACAGTAACTTAGATATTGTATTTCTTAAAAATACTGCATGGTAAGGGCTGGCAAGCCTGTAACAGCTAAGACTTCAAAGGATTTTGCATTTCTTTATTGGTACCCCTTTGGGAAAACTATCACAGATGAGGTTCCTGGGAGCAGGCAGATTTTTTCCTAATATGTTACTTTTATCTACAACAGAGCTCCTTTTTAAATAGTAAAAAAAAAAAATTTCTTCTGCTCTGTTAGGGGATCTTTCAAGAACAAGGATAACAATCAAGGGAAAAGCCATATTTAGAAAGTAGAGTGTTTATGAATATAAATACACAATTATTTGCTCAACTACATACATAGCAATGTGAGCCTTAATACCATGGCCTGCTTTTTGACTCACAGACAGTTCTGAATTTCAAAAGTATTAGAAGTCCTTCAAAATATTGACGTTTCTCATTAGAAAGGCCAAAATCCTCCTTCTGAAGATAAGAAGCAATGCAAGACTTTCAGGATAGACCTTTTTCCTCAGCCTAGTGCCTTCACAGTTACAACTTCTGCATGGCTCCAAGAAGACCGAAATCTCTCTACACACCCCTGTTAACATGCAAGATAAAGCTGTAGTAAAGTTCTTTAATCATTAATAGGAAGTAGGGATATTTTTTTTTCTAGCTTTGTCTTGTAAGTAAACTGTCTCTGGAGTTAAACACAGCCTTTTAATGTTGTGCCAGCTATTATCAAATACAGAGAGCTATTCTGATAAAAATAAAACCTCCTTGGCTAAATAAATAACAAACTGTTCCTTGGATACAAATCTGTCTCTGGAGGGGTATAGAAGTAAATATCTGCCCTAATATTCACACTACATATTATATACTCTTAGTTATATTTGCAGATAAAATGCAAAAGTACCCATTTCCTTCTTGTAAAAGCACACTTAAATTTTCCACGCATTACAATTAAGAGTTACGTTTTTATCATTTTGCAGCAAAATCTAAATTGCCTGCTTCTCAGGCTAAGCTCTTAGCCTAAGACAGTTATATTTTGAATATATTAGGGTTATAGATATATTGTTCAAATTCTCCATCTAAATTCAACAAACAGGCTAAAATCAGAGATAAAGGATAACAGTTTAAGCTTTCACAATGTGTAAGTCTCGATATTATACTTAGGCACTTAATTTTCTTTTCATACTTCATTCCTCTATAAATTGGCATTTTCCACTGAGAACTGAGCTGTTTAAAAATAAGGGGAATGATTTTTTTTTTCCCCCTTTTCATTTGTTAACACTACTCTTCAAATGTTCAGTTTTTAATAAATGTACAGAGAAGTTTCTCTTCAGCTACTACGCAGTGGTAGTAGCTGTTACTGTATTACCTTTTGACTCTTTGAATAACAGCACGGCAGAATGCAAGGTAACCACCTCTGGCAGGCACATTCATGTTCACTGTTTTCCTCAAGTAACCTCCATTCATCCTTTACCAAATGATATACACAACTTGAAAACCATACAGTTTATTCTACAGAAGAATTCATCCACGACCAACATCTTTCAAAGCCAGAAACACCTCCTATGACTAAACTTCCTGATATTCTCATCATGCATGTTTCATTGCAAAAAGGATTTTAAAATACTAACTTCTGTTTACAGACTCATACATCCCTACACTGATGAGCAACTGACTTTTGAAAACTTCTCAGGGACAGATCCAAGGCTGCTGAAGTGAACCTGACCAGCAACTTGCACTGTTTGGAATCAGAAGAAAAATGAAGCTGATCCTAAAAAATAAATTTTCTCTGCAGTTGTCTGACCGCAGCTTACAATTCTGTTGGTGCCACTGTAAACAACTTGTACACGCATTTTTGTCACATTCCATTTTTACCAGCCAACTCATTCCACTCCCACTTAGCCTGCTCTGCCATTCGTACAGCTGTCTGCTGAAACACGTAGACACATTTAAAGAAAAACTGTAATATTGTCAACACCGCAAGATGCATATAAAAAGAACTATTCTTCTCATTCAAAGGGTCTTCTAACACAGAGTAGGAATGTATCAAAACCTATGCATTCTTTTACCAATGCATAAGTTTTTCGTACAGAACTTTGACATCTGTTTCAATTACATGTCTACCTGAAAACCAATAGCTGGCCTTTTTCTTCATATTTTTTTCCTTCTCGTAGCAAGAAATACAGATACAAAGGGACAAAGATGTCTTCTTCCCTCCATTATTAAAAACAAACAAAATGGAACTTCATTTTACTTTTTTTTTTTTTTAGTTTTCCTACCTACATTCCTTTCTATTCAAAGCCCAGCGTTTTTTCCCCTCAGGCTCTCTTGTTCAAACTCTATAGCAACACGAGAGCTGCAGAAGACTTTCTGGATGCCGCAGCCGCCTGCCCGGCAGCGCAGCCCGACATAGCTCACCATTGTTCCAGCAGCGCAGGGCAGAGCTGGAATCTGTCTTTTGAGGGGGTGCCCACTTGCACCAAACAGCTGCACCAAGAACTGAACCACCATTTCTCAAGCTTCGCGAGAGATGCATAATGGGTATCATTGTCCACAAGGTAGAACAAATGACTTCTACTACTTTAAAGAAGTTACAGTACTCGGGGAACATACATTCATGTGTAGGGATTTTCATTTGTTTTCTTTATTCAGCTGAACATTTCAGCTCATTCTACTTGAATTGTTAAAATGAGTGTAACTCGTGTATAGTTAGCCAAGTTTTAAAAACAAGACAAAGCAAACCAGGATGCCATTCAGTTGGTGACTTTATTCTATTAACTACTCCGGCATTTTTTGTTGCTTTTAAACAAACACAGACTGCCTTTGCAGAGCCTAAGGGTCTACACGCACAGAGACCACTACAGGGTGAAGGTTTACACCCAACAGCAATATAACTGTCAGATCTAGGGTCAAGACTTAAGGATAAATGTCTTTGTCACAAAGAGTATCAGAGTATGTAATTAATATATAACAGCAATTGATGCGTTTTTCGCATGTCCCTTGCCAAGGAGCTTGAGGCACTGTGCCAGTTTGGGGCACTGTGCCAATGAAAGATATTTCCTAAAACATTCTATTACAGTAACATATCATTAAAACAAGTGAATTGAGAGTCTTATCCATATCAGAGGGAGGAAAAAAAGCCAGAAAAGTGAATAACCTCCAAACCCAATATACAGGACGCCAAACCTACTAATTTACTAATAGTTATTGAAAAAGAAAAAGCTTAAATAAGAATCTTAGAAAAGCAAGGAGGCATAGAATGAGATTGTTTTCAAAGCTAATGTACTTTGCACTTAGCAAATGCACAGACAGTAAATATGAGGTACCTATGAAGCAGAGAGTGCCTCACAAAGATGAAGTCTACAAAATGGTCTTGAATATGCTCATGGGCTTGCACAAATATGGCCCTAAACCCAGTCAGGTGCCTTTATAGATAACATATATGACACAGAACATATAATATGTATACATGATAGTAGAAAGTAATGAACAAACAAGCAGCTGTAATTTGAAGTATATGGAGATACAAAGGAGTTCAGCAAAGAGGGAAGAATAACAGTTGAGCCCTGTGCAACACCAGGATTCCTGTTGATAGAGAAGAGATTAATATTATGCAGAAAATCTTGAGTCAAATCATTACAACTAACTCTCAACAAGAGAGGGCACAGAGGGAGAACAAACATTTCCTTGCTGCTGTTTCCCTTCATACAGCAAAGCTGCTGCTCTGCACAGTAAGGAAGAGGTAGCTCAGATGTAGTCAGCTGCTGATATTGTTAAAATATTCCCTACAGACAAAGTCTAAATTGCCTCCTGTATAACATAATATTGAAACAATATTACCAATGAACATGGTACGCACATCATAGCAGATCACTGTTGGAAATATAAACCCAGGAAGTTATCAAAGCAACTCAGTTAAGTGAGCAATAGCGAAAACATTAGTGAGCAGTTTAGTCTGGTGAGATGATGAAAACAAGAACAGTACTTGCATATGTCTTAGGACCAGTAAAGAGGCAACAGAAAATCATCATTTGTTCACAGTTCTATGAAGATGACATGCTATGGTATGGATATTCATGTGGATTAAAAAAGATGACGCTCAGGCAGTCATACAAAAAAAAAAATCATCATGTTCTTGAATAAAGTTATCTGCATCGAGAAAACATTATTCAACCCATATGCATCATTTTCAGTTACACCATTTCTTATACGTTGTTTGCAGCAGCGTTCATTGCCTGTATATTAATTATAGCTATAAAAGTCAGTGGATCCACAATAATCTGAGCTCTGAATATGATTAGATATGGTTAGTTCACAAAGCACTCTGGAAATGAAAAGAAACCTCTTGTGATGCTTTTGGAGGAAGACTTGTAGTAACAGTTGAAAAATGAAACTACCATGTCTGACAGATATTGATAGAATATTTGTTATTTTACCACTCTGAACTTCTGTTTTCAATACTGCAATCCATTATGCTATGCTGTATTTTGACAGAGTTTATACATTCTTTAATCCTCAAAGCTTGTCTAACTCTGGTTTTGTTCTCCTGTGCCAAAACAGCACAGCCCAAACTGCAGCCATACCACCTGATCTAGGAAGAGCTTTGTGATAGAATTAGGCCAGAATTGCTAAAAACTTATTTACAGAGATCTGTCTGTATGTAACCAGCCTCACACAGGACCAATCTGGCTGTGATCTCTTACTGTTGCTTGTATTTCTTGGTAAGAATCAGACAGATTCATCATCAAAGTCTATAGGACAGTAACCAGGTGTCCCAGAGGCCACCCTCCCCCCAGTGAAGCTAACAAAAGTCCATTTCAAGCACCTATCCAAATCGCTCTTCCAAAATCTTTCCCTCATCATACCATTCAAGCTATCAACAAAACAAGCCTTAAAGAAAAATAAAGCAGGAAAATATATGATCCGAGCATCTACTTCGATGAAGCAAATCCCCCAGAAAGCACAGATAAAGACAGAAGAAATTAGGATGTTAGCTATTTCCCTGCAAACCCATGACAATGACTCACAGAATCAATTGTACCAAATAGACGATTGTTGAGAGAAAACACGATCATCAATGAAAAAAAAAAAGCAGCAACAAAGCACACAAAGAAGGAGGCTGTGAGCTCATCACAACTCCTGTTTGAAAGAACCTCATGGCTGTAAACATCATGCAACTCAGTGTAACTGTATTGTAGGTTGAAGGAGAGGCTTAATTCCTAATGTTCCATCAATGCTAAACTTTCAACCACTAAGACATTCTTTTGGTGGAGGCTGCAATTTTGACAGAAATGAGGGCTTAACGCTTTCTGGAAAATATGGTCACGAGTATGAGCTTGAGTCCTTAACACTCTGCTCTCCTTCCAGAAAAGCTGACTTTTGTATGACTACTCATTGGAAAGTTTCCTTACGCAAAGCAAATTTTTGTAGGCCACTGAGAAGCAAAACTCTGAAGAAATATATTATCAAATCATCACAAGGTACAAGTAACATCTAACTATGTAGAGGCAGTCTCTTAATTAAACCTTCTTCTGGAATAACAGGCAATTCCCACAGGCACCCACTTCCTTCAGATCTCGTTTTTACGCAAACCTCTTGCCCTACAAGTTCCAAGCACCTTATGGAAACCTGGGGGAAAATGGAAGCAAACCTAGGTCTAATGAGACATCAGCAGAGAACATCACGGCAGAATTTCAAACTGTAGGGAGTGGGATTTCACAGAACTGAAACCAAATTTCATAAAAAGCTTCCTGAATCATGAAGCTTCTTAAACAGATTTTAATGTTTAAAATTTCACCACTTACACCCTGTAGCATAGTAAGTGAACGATGCTTTTAAAAGTGTTTACCTCTATGGAATGTGTAACAGTGCTGATGATAAAAATTTGTCCACCACATGCAGCCCAAATGGTGTCTTCCATCACAAGAAGACTTCTGACAGGCAGAACCCCCAGTTTAACTATTTTCTGGGGTTCCGTGTTCCACGTCCCATCTACAATAAAGAAGAAGAAAGATTATCCACAAAAAAATGGTAACCTTTGTTTTAAAACAGTTTTGAAAACACTGCCTCTCAGTCTCTGCAAGTTGCCACTTCAAGCTACACTGTGATTTATGTATGTTTAATTTTAGCTTCCAGAGTAAGTTTGTAAGGGTAATACAACAGTAAAGGGAAAAAAACCAAACCAAACCCTGATATATTTGTTAATTGAACAAATTTTATCTGGATTAATTGATAAACAAGGAATCCCACACTGCTGTTCTGATGCAACTGCTTTGCTTTCCAGACAAAATACAGTCAGAAAGCCATGGCTGATATAATTTTCTCCAACTCAGAAGGAGCTCACAGCCGACCTGTTTCAAGATGAATCAACTTCCAACTAGGACAGAATCATCTTTCATGTGAAAAGTAGTCAGCAAGATTTTTACTGTAGGTTCTAATGAGCTCAGATGACTCTCAAAGACCACATTGATGGAATGGACTTCCTGTTACTACATGCTTCATTTAAGAAGGATTTTTTTTTTTTTTAATTACAACTTAATTTTGTGCCATATCTTCACTTTTCCTATTTTTCCCCCAACTATAAGCCACAGTGTTTTCTGTGGACTGCATTTAGCAGATCCAAATTACATTATGCGTGTCTATGTGGCACAATCAATTATTCAGAGAGCTTCTGATAAAAACTGCATGCCGCCACTTACCGCTCTGGTCACGCTCACTTGCCATCTCTTAGAAACAAGGATTAGCAGATTATTTCTCTCCAAATTTAAGAGCTAGCAACATGGGCTTCTTGAAATAGTTGTAGCTGTGTCTTTTATACATGCAATTTAACACACTAAATACGTCTATAATAATTTTAATACTTTTATATTTGTTTATTTCTATTGTAAGTGGTCATTGAACATAAAGTTTCAAAGACCACATTTCTATCCATTATGCTTGAGTAATAATATCAAAATCTGTAAAAGTATCTGGCTTTACATTGAGATAAAATATGTCAAAAAGGCCCCATTTCCTCACTTTAAAGCATTCTGCTTGCATAATCTGCAAAAAAGTTGTCTACTTTATTGACACCGGTTTCAACTCAGTAACTGCTTACATTTTGATTGATGAGACCAAGGTAAACACATCTTTAGGCAAGCATTTAAGTACAACTTTTTTTCTTTTTCCCCCCAATAACAAGTGCATCTTTTATTATCTGCTTAGGTAAAGTGGTACGAAATTTCCTGCTTCACAAAACAGCAGCAATGACAATAAGAAGCCTCAGCTCTGCAATACTTCTCATTGCTTCTGCCATCTGCATGATACAACCTCCGCTGAGTCATTCTCAAGATGTGGCTCTCTTCTGAAAGCATCTTTGTAAAAATGACATTTAGTTTCAGGGCATCAAAACAATTTTCATTATTTTGGTTTGCAAGTGAGAAGAGTGTTTCTAGTTCTTAGCCTGCAAACTCTCCCAGCGATGTCAAAGTCACTCCGTGTTCTTTGTGACTCATTATGTACCATTAGTAATAAAGAAACTTCTGGAATTGTTTTCATTCGTGAGCAACCACATTATCCTCAAATTAAATTCTTAAGTGGAGGCTGCCCATACCCTATGAATGCTTTAACCCCTGCAGGCAGTTCAGTGCAAAGCCTTCAGACAGCAGAGCTGTGTGCGTCTGCGTATCCTCACTTCAATTGTATAAATTATGCTGACTACAGAAGTGGTAACACCATCCAGTATGTAGCACCCTCCTGTTTCATTCTGTAGGATAAACCCAGCATAATTCTAGTATATTCTCTTCTAAAGGATAAAGACAGTTAATTTGGGCAAAGCGCAGACATGCCGAGCAAGAAGCCACCTTTTCTTCTGTAGTTATATTTTCACACTGAAAAACACATTAATGTACAGACAAAACCATTCACTGAACTCAACAGCTCTTTCTCGTAAATACATTCAAGCTATACATTGATCTATACACAAAGCAT
Source organism: Pluvialis apricaria (assembly GCA_017639485.1). NCBI lineage: Eukaryota > Metazoa > Chordata > Aves > Charadriiformes > Charadriidae > Pluvialis > Pluvialis apricaria. The sequence goes on from CM030009.1 coordinate 106,576,220, forward strand.
AGCTGATACTTAAGTGATAGGTGAATGGGGATTTTCAGGATCTCAACTGTGGACTCGGATTTAAATTTTGCTTAAATTTCATTTCTAGCATCTAAGGTGTTTGGTTTTTTTAATCTGGATCTTCATGTTTTTAACTTCTATGCAACTCCTCAGATGGCTAAGCATTAAGCCGTGTTATTAATTTTGATCAAGTCTTACTTAAAATTATTATCTAGCATTTTTAATAGCTTTTGAGTGAAAAGGAAAATCAGTACAGGCATCAGGTGGATGCTGATTGCAAAATAAAAATTCTAAAACAATTCACTGCAAAGTAAGAAAGTGAGTTCAATACTACCAATTTTATGAATACCACCAGTGTTACGAATATTTGATTTAAACAATATGCATTTCAAAACTTAGTTCTCACAAAACCATTTTCTATCGATGCTGTTAGCACAGCTTTTACAACCCAGTTAGCTCGAAGAGCGCAGTGGGATTGGACATATGAAAAAGGTGAGATAGAGACCTGATGTCCTTCATGTTACTGTGACTTCATGCAAAGAAACTGCAACCCCACTTGATCGGCCCAGAAAAAAATCCAAAGCTCTACCCAGATACCCTAGCCATGTGATAAGGCTATTCTGTTGTGCCTTTTTATTTCTTCCCGCAAACATTGCTGTCTTCCAGATCAGACAGCATCTGAGACAGATGAGGGGAAAAAAAGGACAGGGGGAGACTCTCTAGTCTGGTAATTAGGGCAGTATTTAAACGATGGGTCAGCTGTGTTCTGGTCCCTGCCTCAGTGAATGCTTAATTAATTATACAAAGTGGAATGGCACCAGGAGGAGAAATTAAGCACTGTGCATCTCTCTCCTCTTATTTTGTGGCAGCCAGGGAAATCTCTTGAGAGTTGGAAGCATGGGTACAAATCCTCTCAAGCAAGGCAAGGGATTAAGCCTGGTAATCCAACATACTTCTGTGAATGCTTTAACCACAGGCTGCTGGCTCAAAGCAAGAACACAACTTCATTTTGCTGACCGAGGATTTTATCACCCATTGTCAAAATTACTTAGCAAGTCTGCGTCTAGTTCACAAGTTGTTTCAAGACTATCACAATCACACTTGTAAGAAAACAGAATACTCCCTCTGCCTCTCTCTCCAGATCTCAGCAGACCCTATTCAATACCTGCCTGCACAGACTTGATATTTGACGTTGGCTATTTCATGTTATCTGTCTGATCCAAAGTTCACTGCTTCTACAATTTAAGTGAAAAGAAGTATTATCTCTATTCTACTTGTGTAAACACATACAGATTCAAGACATACTTATGTAAGCAGGTCCAACAACTGGCACTACCCGTGTATTTAAAATTAGGTGCAGCACTTGCAAAAGATACGGAATGGCTTCGTTTGATGTTCTAAAACTTTGGTTAGTTACTGATTTAATAAATTGTTCTTTTTCCTAATTAAAAAAGAAGCATTGAACAGTAGCTGAGATAAAACTTTTGCCAACAAAATCTCAAGGCATACAATAGGACAAAGCCAGTGCAAGGTGCCCAGCAAACTGTTTTCAGAAAAGCAGGAACTGAGTGAAAGAAAAATAAGCCATGGAGATGTATATAATGCAGCTCCCAGAGACCTGGCTGGAGAATACCTACAGGAGTGCCCACAGAAGCATGGCTTGTCTTAAAATTTTGTTCAATTGATGCCTTGTTTCTGTTCTCTAAATAAGCATTGTTTTAGTTTTAGGAAGATTTTCTGATCATTATTGTCTCTAGAATACTGAAAAGCCACAGACAATAAACTCTTCTTCTACCTATGATAGATACCGAATGAGATGCAATATGCAGTACATATATCCTATAACCAGAGGCTAGTTTGTATGTGGAAAAATCAAGTTATCTACATCCTGAGCAAACACAAGATCGAAGCCTGACACCTGCGGAAACCGGAAGGAAACAGTGGGAGGAATAGGGGGGTTTCCTTCTGCTTTGTGAGAGAAGTCCATACAAGTATTAACAACACAAAGATTACTGTATTTGAAAGTTTTAGTTGACTCGGATCTGAAAATGACCACATCAAAGCAGGTAAATGCCTAGTAACACAAGACATGACAGTCTCTGTAACATTACTGCAATAGAATATAGGCATCTGTATGAACTGCAGGTACAGCTATTTGCAGGAATAAGATGCATCTACAAAATCTGAGAATAGGGTCAAATACAAAAACAAATCTAGGGCCTTCCAGAAATAAGATGTCCTAACCTGATATTTGCATATTAAATGAATATTTAAAACATGAGAACAAGGTTTTTAAACACTATTGTGTCTATGCACTAATAGACCTGTGTTAAGCCGCTATCTGTAATACCCTCTGTAAGTTATATTTCTCCAATAGTCACGTGCCATAGTTTATACCCCAATGTTGAACAGTATCTTGCACTGCTTGTATCAGGCTGTTTGGCTGCAAAGGAAGGCATCTCATGCTCATAAAATAAGCTCATAAGACTTTAATGTATAATGACATTATTTCCCTTAGTGCATTTTGTTATTAGTCTCGTGATTTTTATGAATTTTAGAAAATCAGTTATCCTATTCACTCAAATTTAATCAGATAAGAAGAATTTTAAAACAATGTTCATTTTACAGGACAGAATGTCAGCTATTTTATCTTTCTGTAGTTTGATTCCATAAAACCCAATGAAGGAAAGTATTATTTTTTACAATAATTTATAAAGATAAGTTTCTTCTTGTTATATAATTGATAAACTGTTTCTTAATATTTAGTATTTTTAGAATTATAATTTGTTGGTGCTCTCAAGTCTTCACATGAGATAACCTACTAAAATATAGCTTATCTCCTCAGGAAGTCTTTTTAAAGTTCATAGTAGTTTTCCCTTCCTTTCTGCTTTCAGTCGAGCCGAACTAAACATGCTTTTTTGTTGGTAGCTTCCTCTCTTGCTTAGCCACACTATTGATGATTTCAACAGAGCTGCCAACACAGCCCTGGGAACAGCAGTTGTTGGTTAATTTGTGCAGTGGAGCACAAACAATTTTTCCATCACATGGTACATAAACTAGCACTGTTGAGGAGTAAGATGGGAGCTACACAAGTAAAAAGTTTAGCACATTTTTTATCACTTGGAAATAAGCTGAGAGATTCAGGTCTGCTCTTCTAAACAAGGTGTAACTAGGAATGTCCTGTGCTATACGTACATATAGTCATTTTTTCCTACATATGCAACAAATTCTTCATGCGAAATAGCTGACAGAGCTCTACCCAAAATTATAGAGGGAAAGTGCTGGAAGTCCATTCCACATATTCCTCCTTTCCTGCATTTATCAAAGTACACAATTGTACAAATGGATCAAGGTATCTTGCTAACAAACTGACTTTTCCCCTTACTCTTATACTTCCTTTCAGTTTTGCTCCTTTTCCTTGGTATTGATTGTCTGAAAATGATCACTGATTAGTGCCATGAGGCCTCTTAGGACAGGTAAGTTATCAAAACTCTTGACCAACTTCAGAGCTGCCTAAGTTTTTACCAGTGAAGTCTCTCTGAAGAATGCAAACTTCTTTTCTGTGCATGGCCAAAATTGCCTCAGCTGTTCTTGTTTCGCATTCAATTGCGATCCTCCTAGTCGAGCTTTTTTTCCTTTTGTAAACCTCAGGGTCAGAACCTAGCAGCAGACACCTACGGGAACAAGCTCTGCAAAAATCTACTAGAAAATGCAGCTTTCATTAAAACATCAAAGAGGCTTCCTCTCATGGGTGTGTGGGCTCAGTTCTCTCTATGGCCAAAGAAGATTCACATCAGTATCTTTGGGCCTCCAGAAAAGACCTTTAGCCACCCAGACAAGAGCCCAGGAACTGGACCCAGCACTCCAGCTGTGGCCTCACCAGTGCTGAGCAGAGGGGAAGATCACCAAACATGCCAAGCACTGTGAATTTAACTCTCAGGGTGAGCGTGGAAGGTCTCACTGTGGGTGCTGTACGCACGAGTGGGAGGCCACACTTACCAATCATATGCTGAAAAGATATGCATTGCAATCAAAGCAGCATGTCTTTTTTGGGCATCTATTCTCTCATCTTAACCAAAATCTTTCTGAAACTAGTAATATACTAATTCTGCTACTCTTTGCCACAATCTTTCTGAGTTTTTATGTTCTTTTTCCTGTTTCTCTCCATACTCTTTACAGGACTTTATGGAAAGGAAATGTACATCAATGTCTAGAAGAAAGGAAGTAGCTGGAACTGACTGCAGTGTATCAGGAACAGTACACCTGTATTATATAAAGATTGTAATTTCCCTTTCCTAAGATGGTTTTGTGAATGGAAGTCAAACACGCGCTGACCTTTTTTGCTATTACATCACTCAGAAAACACATCTGCCGGACCGTCTGCAATCATCACAAAGGGGTTTTATGTTTTTTAAACAAAGACAATACAATGTACTTTTTCCTTAACCTCATCTAGAAGTGTTTTGCCTGGAAATATTCCTAATAATTTGGCCTGAGGCAAACACTAAATACACAATATTTCAGACTGGTAACTGTGCAAATGCTAACCGCACTGTAAACAAGTTCCCAACACATGTGGTGGCAACATTTACAATCTGCATCGGTATCATTCCTATATATAAGAGTATTTAATGCATTACCTGTTTCACGGTTCCCCAAACTAGTCTTCTCGCCCACACAAAATTAAGGAATATTAAAGATAACTATTAGGGCTCCTATTTTTAGGATTAACATATTAGCTGACCTACATCCTAGTCTTTCTGTGACATTTTCACAGATCACCATGTTAGCTCACATTTAAGAACTGAGTGGATTTCATGATATCAGTGCCCCATTCACTTTGCTTTTAACTTATGTTCAAATACATTCAAGCTCAAGTACTTTTTAACTTACAAATGAAAATACACAGATACAGAAATGTCTCAGTAAAACGTGACTACCCTCCATAAAGGAAGTCTCACTGTGCACCTTCAGCTCTACCACTAGCATGGCATGTGTTCCTCAGCTTACTATACAAACTTCTTACTTTCCATTTTAAATTACTTCAAGACAAGACTTTCTGCAGCCAGAGAGCACTCTGGAACCTGTCGATCTGACAAAGTTCTCTTGTGAAGAAAATCAGAGGAGAGTACTTGCTGTTTCTAAACAAGCTGAATATTTACATGCATTGAGCCATCTGAAAATAACACAAGAAATCAGAGCTATTTCGGTACTGAGCACCGAATGACAGAAGTCATGGGTCTTTGACTACATGCATAAAGGCATCGAGCTTCAGCGACTGAACTGGTCCACTACACTTTCTGACCATAGAGGAAGAAACAAAGATCCCAACTCTAATATAGACCGCGAAGTGCATTTTCATCCTAGAAGAAAGATTACCCCTTTTCATTCACGGAGTCCCTCAACAGGCTGCACAATTTTACCTGTGCATCCCATAGCATTTGTCCTTCTCAAGCTTCAAATCAAGATGCCTTATAATGCAGTGACCATATTTCACGTTCACTTTTAAATCCTTCCTTAATCTCCTTTATGCCGATAGACCAAAACCCAAGTTGAAGTGCATGGCTGGAAAGTAACCCCCTCTGCAGAACAGGCTATGACCCTGATGAATTGCACAAAGCTCTTTGGAGGCTGCATTCCCTCTCCCTCCCGTTTCACCACTGGGATTCCTTTGTTTGGCGAAATAGGTCAGTGCTCATAAAAACACCCCTCCAGGGCTGACATGACCACAGCAGCCAACTATAAGGAATATGAATGCTAACATGGGAGCAGCTGATTTGCACAACCTTCACGAGGCATGGAGAACTGAAATAACACACACAGACCAAACTGTAAGGGAAAGGACTAGAAGATGAATCAGAAAAAAATAAAATAAAATGAATGTATATTTCCTATCTCAGACCTTCAGGGATCCCGAAATGGACTGCGACAGGCTCTGTGAATATCTAGCTGCCAGAACTGGTGTCTTCAGAGGAAGATAAACAGGGGACGCTACGATCCTGGTCAATACAACATAACATCCAGCTCTTAATGTAATTCAGTCTGGTTAACAGCTCTGCCCTGTCCTTAATATCCTCTGCAGATATGCAACCCATGCATCCTTTCTTACTTATACTGCCAAGGATGCCACTTGTGTTTTTGAAGTGGTCTTTTTTGGAAGAAGTTAAGTGACAGCAATTGCAATCTCAAACAGCTTAAATACACCAATCCCTTTCAGAGAACATGACAGATTCACTTTACTACCATATACAGGTGTATATGGAAACTGAAACATCAAAAATAATGTTATAAGACTAGGATCAAGGCCTCACTCCTGTTCCTCCAAAACAAAAAAAATTGCTATTCAGTGGTAAAAGAAATTTTTTTTAAAAGGGAACTGACATCTAGTATCTCACTTCAGATCAGAGACAACAGCTCAACAGGAAACCCACTGGGTTGAAGATGACAACCAGTAAAAGGAAATGTCTTTCCCACCACTTTTTTCAGATTCTTTGTTGCTTGAAAAAAAAAAAAAATTGCATCCTGCACCTTTCCCAAACTAAGTCATTATATGATCTAACACTGCACATATACTTTGTTCCAAGACTGAAGATACTGAGCTCGGCTCCCCAGTTAGAGGCTAGCAGGATTTAGTAGTCGAGGTATAGTGCCACACAAATACAACTGCCTTATTTACAGGGCCCATCTCATTTGAGAAGTATGACAACCATCATTATGCAGCTCACGCTAATAAGGTACACCAAGCGCTGGCTCTGTGCTTTGCAAGGTTAGGTGTCTCTGTGCTAACGTCTCACTTAAAAACTCAGGCTTCAAACTTTGAGTAAAGCCTCACTGATTTTGAACTAAATTTACTATATATGTATGCCATACTGCAGGAAAGTCAGTGAGACATCCTGGAAGTACACAGAGGAGCACCAGAACCGGCTCTGGAGAAGACAGTTCTGGTTCAGAAGTATTACCCGGGATTCTCCTTTACTCAAATTATTTTAGCCTGTTACTTAGCTAGATACAAAACAACCAATTGTGATGCTAATGGAAAAGGAATCCTATTGCAAAATACATAAGCCACACATACAGGAAAGACTTCTTGTATCTGCACAGCAAAAATGGAGTTGTCATTTCAAATGAGATACCCAGGAATCTCTACCAATAGGAATTTTTGTCTTTCATAAACACCAGTACTGGGGAGTTGTATGGAATTTGCATTGTGCTGCGTAAAATAGCATGTACTGCCTGCTATCACAAACTTCTGGACCCTTGTAACGCTGAAGACCTTAGGGTTTAAGCTAAGAGGCACAAATCAGTTTTCATATCTATCACATGGTAAAAGTGGGAACAGTATCAAAGTATCTACTATGCTTCAAAAAGAGAAAAAGTGTGAAAAGTTTTTTCAGAAGTACTGAAAAGTATAGTAACCTTAGTTCAGCAGTTTTACAGAGACTTTTCAGAAAATATAACAGTGGAAAATGACTTCTGCCAAAATATACTGACATGCGAGTTCCTCAGGATGTTATCAAATCATATCACTATATTACCTTCTGCTTTTGTGTAGATTGAGATGTTTCCGTTTACCAAGCCAGCAAACAAGTATTGAGACATATATGTTAAGCTCATAACAGTTGATTTTTCAGGAGTGAAGAAGTGTTGAAGTCGAATTTTCTTTGAGCCTTGGCAACTTTTGTAAACAGAAATACTATAAAAAGAAGCAAGAAAAAATAAATGTAAAATTACGTTTTGTTTAGTTCTGATTAGAATATGCACAAAAGAGGTTTAGAACAAAATATTTTGGGGAGAAAAGGTTTTCTCCTTCCATTCATGGGAAGGCAATTATGGAAAGGAGTATCTTGACCCTCCAAAATGTCTAGGTAGGCAATTTGCAATTACTTAATGTTGACATATGACAACACTTTTCATATTATCTTGTCTGGAGAAACATTTATTCAATGAAGAGACATAATAAAAAATTCTGCTTATGTCCTTATTACGAGTCTATCCAAAACTTTCTGTTACTTTAAAAAAATGGATTAAATATTACCTGGAGAACTAGGGAAAATAGGGAAAAAGGAAAAAGAAAAGACACCAATTACCCTTAAAATTCCCACCCTGCCTGCAAATTATTACCATGGGTATGTTAGGAATATTGAATAACTGAATTTGGAATTACTGGCACTTCACAAGCAAAGACAATCAATACAATTAGATGTTGGAATTTCTGGAAACATAGCATTTTACTTGGAGAATTTTTTTCTCCTTCATTTATACTGGTTAGAAACCCCTTCAAAAATCACATGTGGTCACATACTTATGCCCTCATTAGCTATAACAAGATCTGTTTGCTTTCTGACCTATAAATCAAGTGATGACTCAAGATCATCAGTTCAAACAGAGTAAAATAATTCATGTAAACAGCAATATTTATTTGCACGACAAATCCTGCACAATATCACAGTGTAGAGGTTTAATGGGTTCCTCATTTAACACTTCATTCTGAAAATTTTCCAATGCCTAGAGATTATGTTGTAACATTCAAAAGTAATATTTATATTTTTCATACATGATGTATGATGAATTAATCCTCTTTCAAAGACACGCATTATTTTAATTTCAAGTACTACATAGTATATTTTAATATCATGTGGAGTGTTTTTTTCCTTGATTTAGGTAGAAAGGATAAGGTGAGGCCACAGGGTATTCATGGATATTTTTTTAAAAAGAAAACATTTTCTTGGAAGTATCTCACACAATTTTGCTATAGAATAGTAAACCTAATGAATAATCATATACTAAAAATGAGAATCACCTTCCTTCTTCCATGCCAAGGCAAATAGTAGGCACATTAGAAGCTTTTGCAAGAACATTTTCAGAGTCGAGAGCCTTATTTTGGTCTTTTAGTTTCTCCTCCTCTGGTATGTAGACCATGCAGAGAATCCGTGATTCCACATTGAAGCACTCAATAACCTTGGGGCCGGAGCTTTGAAATGAGACTATTGCAATCTGGCCCATCTGATTAGTACAACTGCCAATCTGAATTGGAAAGAGGAAAGAAAAAAAAAAATAAGACCAAGACTGATACCAGGAAGATCAGCATTAACAAGAAGGAATGACTTGAATGTTACTTGAAGAGCGCATCTCAAGTTATATGCATGAATATGAGTTTTCATGCATTAAGACATAAACAAGAAAATAATTAAGCACAAATACAAGAGATTTCAAAACATTATATACACAAAATTCCATTGAATACTCACACAATCAGTTCTTTCTTTTTTGAAACGAGGAATATTACGGCCTATTATGACATCTGACTCATATGCAGTGTAATGCAATTACAGTAAGTACCTGTGTAATACATTATTTTAATAACCAGTGTTCTAAGTTATCTCAGATTCTTTAAAACAGATAATATAGCTGAGGCCTGTCCTTTGCACAGTAACAGTTCTACAAATAAATGCTCTGTCCCAATGGAAAGAGGAATTATTAATATAGTGCCTTTTGTAAACTTGCTGATACAGAAGCCTAAACTTCTCCCTGATCCAGAACTAAATATCATCAATATGTCCACAAATCTGTACATTTTAGGGATCTGGGAAGAGTGGAAAAAAAAAATACATCTGCACAAGCAGCAATAAGTAGTTTTTTTATAGTAACTCTTTATGTTTACATGAAATGAAAAAAACATAGCAAAGAGAAAAATAAAGAACATTTTGTGACAGTAGAAAGATTTTATTGGCAGACATTTATGATGACTGTTTACAAATAGAGAAGACAAAAAGAAATTATATGGGTTACCTTGAAAAAGAGCACTGACAGAAGCTATTCCTAACTTCTACTTTTAATGCACAAGGGTTCCCTTAAAATTTCAGTATTGTAGTAACAAGAAAAGCTAGTGAAATCATTAGCTTTTTTAATTTTTTAAAAAGTACTGTCTATCTCACTTTTTCTGCTGGAATATCCACATATTTGAGGTCATAACAATATGCCAGAATAGGGCTGTTTTTTTCCTATGTACAGACTTAAACAGATTATTTATGGCTAAAACATTTTTAAAATATGGAAACAGACAATAGGACAGTGAGCTCATATGGGTTTCAGCAGCCCTCATTATAAATTAGCACATAAGTCATTTCTGAATGTGCTCAGCACTTTGGAATTTGTTCTGTGTCGCACTAACAAATCACACACACATAAGTGACACCCTGCAGAGAACAGTGGAATCACATGGACAGAATTAATAGCTATCCTTTATAGAAGTTTGTCTTAAAACAAACAAACAAAAAAACCCAAATCAAAAAAAACACCCAAAACCAAAAAAAAACCCAAAACAAAAAAAAACCAAAATTTATTTCAGATCCATATGTTGCTGAAAGTCACAAAAAACAATGCAAAGAAATAGGAGACAACCCCCTTTTTAGCTGTTAAAGATTACACTTACCCAAAGAAAACCATGTTCCATGGCACAGGAATCTGACTCCGTTTCACCAGGGAGGTACGGTTCAGGATTATAAGCAGCACATTCAATCTTCAAAGGAAAAGAGAGCATTAAAAAGATATGCCCGTTCCTGTCTAATTTAGTCTGTAATTAACTAAAGCATTTAAAGATATCAAAGAATCACAGAAGGCAAGAAGTCAGTTTAGTCTGTCCAACTTCCCGTGGGCAGGGTCAGCTGCGCGTGTGCCGTTCCTGACATATTCCTTATCTACTCTTACAGACATTAAAAGCCAAAGACTACAAATTTTCTACCTGAGCTGCTCAAATGCTTCATGACCTTTAAGTTTTTCCAAATGCCCAACCTAACCTCTTCCTTGCTGTAATCGTTAGCCTACTACTCATCTCAGCCACCAGGTACTTCCTCCCCTTCTGTAGTGTCCTTTTACATATAAGGCCACTATATGATGTGAACCTGCCTGAATCTCCTCATTAGGCTAAATTAACATTATCACTTAATTAATTGAATAAAAGTCTTCACAAGAATTGATTTTTTTTTTTTCATTCTTGTTTTCAAAATTCTTGATTATTATCACTTTTCAATCTGGCGTCTCTCCAGCAGATGTATCAGCTCCATATATTTGAGAGTGCAGAACTTTCTCACCTGAACACCCTATTCTAGCAGAGCTCTTAGCAGCACTACACCATGATTACCTCTTCTAAAGCCTATTTGCACACATGCCATTGATTATTTGCTCTTTGTCACAGTATTACATTCTTAACCAATCCTTAGCTTGCTGGTCTATTAAAAAATACTTTTACAGACTTTCTACTCAACCATTTCCTCAATCTGTATTTGTGAAGCTCTGTTTCTGCCTGAGCATACTATGTGTCTGTCCTACTGTCATCCTTTTTTTTCCCCATCATATTATTTCTCCAGGTGCTTTACTCATTTTGAATGCTAATGCTGTTATCCATAATACTCCTACTCCCTCCCAACTTCATGTCATCATGTTACTGTCAGTAAATTAATAACCACACTCATGATTTTATCATGCAGGCCATTTAAGAAAAACCTGAAAGCTACACCAGACTCAAGATCTATATTTAAGTCCATACCAACTCTGAAAAAATCATTCAAGCACCAAGGCGCTGAAAACAGGCATTTTCATGAACAGTCATGGATTTCTATTTTTTCCTAATTTCCCTAATACCCATGGCAGAGCTACCTAAAGCTTATGTAAACACTTTAAAATATATATACAAGCAATTCATAACCGTGTAGAGAATAAAAAGGTTTCTGATGAAGTATGATACTACATTTTTAGACAAGATCCTGTATAATTCACACTAGTGTTCTTGTCTCAGACATCAATGTCATTGCAATTATATTGCAGTACTAGAGACAATTTGGTTAGTATTAATTTAGGCAACTTCACCATCACCTGGCAACACCACCTCCCAACAATGAATAATTAAAAAAAAGGGAAATGAGCAAGTGTTAGAGTTCTAAATTCCCCGTTTACTTAATTTTCACAAGTGCAAAGAATTTCATAAATCTCCCTGATGTCAGCAGGTATCACCAAGTGATTAGCAGTAGTAAAAATAATTTTATATAGTCACCGAAGCCATTATCTATAAGGATAAAAGACAAAGTGATAGATGAGAAAAAGAAAAAAAGAAGGAAAAAAAAAAGAGCTATCCATGCCAGTCTTAGCATGTCTCATTTAACACATGCTGAAGCTATCTACTCGTAGTGGTGATTTACAGGAGCTGTGACAGCTAAATACACCACTAGTGAAAGAAAAGACAGCCTTCCCACCGTCTTATTTCTGGGGCTGCTTGTTACATCTGCGTTACTCTGCAGGTTAGTCAAAACCAATGATGTTCTTCCATAGTTAAACACCAATAGTCTAGGTCTCAATCCTGACAGAAGCCCTTTGCCTGGGGTGTAAACTTGCTCTGATGGAAGAAGTTGTTACAGGCTCCCGACAGCAGCTCAGGCAGCATGCAGAGAGATAACAAGCAGGATCAGCCAAGCAAAGGGTCTCCTGCCACACCAAGCTGTGGCCTGACACCCAAACTGCAGCTCAGGCTGCAGAAAACCACCAATAATACTTAGATCATCTTTTCCAGTAATATTGAGGACTTAGGAGCATCAGGCGTGACAGCTGGGCTCACACCCACGTTATATTTAGGAGCTGCAAAACCGGCAAAGTTGACCCAGAGCTCAGGCAAATACTGCCACACACTGTATTCTCCTGAGGTGACCAAAGCAAAGACCATCACCCAACTGTACAGGCAACAGACTCTCCTTTCCTTTCCAAACAAGCAGATCCTGTTGTAACTTGATTACAGGAGTTGAGCCTGGGCCTTCAAGGCTCCTGGCACGGACCTACAGGACTTACAAACACATAGGCTCCAAGAAAACAAATATTTTAATTTTCTGCAAAAAATTAAATTTTCTTGTTGTTTTCACCACTGGTGACTTTAAAAAGTATTCAATACAGAAAGAGCTGACTGTTTAATAAGACAAGAATGAGTACGGTTTTATGGGAGACCAGAGACTTTCAGTAGACTTTGCAGCTCCGTTCTGAAAACCAGTATCATAGGAATGGCTTGATTTAACACCATTACACATTTCAAATTCACTTCCAGCTAGCAATTATTTTTGCCCAACATCCAGGCCTGTATACTCACCCCTGAAGCGAGGCCGCCAGCTGAACTTCCCTCCCGGGTAGGCTGTCCTGGCCACTAGGGTCAGCAGACTTACTGCTTTAAGCAGCACCCATGCAATGATGTTCATTTAACATTGGGATTCTGGCCATAGATATCAAATTTTATTTCCACCAGTGTTTTTGTACAAGCCTAACTGACTGATGGTACATAAGAAATCCTATTGATGCATAGGAAAAAAATGTATCCCGCACCCTTCCCTTCCATCTCTTGGTATGGACACGCTGTACTTATTTTTAAAACCAGTGGTCAATATGACTTCAAACTGACACGTTACTTTAGAAAATTAACCATTAAGATGATTTCTGTATCACTGTTCAGAACAGAACTACATTTTATATACGACCACATAAAACTGAATTTTAAAAATTTTAAAACTATTGCTCTCTGTGCACTAATGAAAATCAGAAATTTGAGGAGGATTCAAGATAGTTGCAGCAGTAGGGGACAGCTATCACAGAGATCAGATTCCTCCACTTTGTAAGCTGCAAGTTACTTCGGAGCCTCAAACAGACACTTGGAAACCTCAAGACCAATTCAAAATTCCCAGCAGTTCTGGTTTCACTGAGTGATGAGCTTACATCTGAAAGTGAACGTCACACTATACAAAAGTAAACACTGTGTTCCTTAGTGCCTCAAAGACTGCAGTACTTTGCATTCCTGTGACCCTCTTGGACCTTCCATTGCTACTGGTGTTATACCAAGGTACTAACTCAAGAGAACGAATAGATGTGAACTAATAGATTTATTTATAACATGGTATTCTTTAGCAGTTAGATCACACAAAAAAAAGCAATTCTAATCTCATAAAAATTCTGTTCACCTTAAACTCCTGTTGCTTGGCCATCATCACTGGCATGTGTCTAACAAGGAGAGGATGTTTCTCCTTTTTGATTTGATTCCCATCATCTTCTACACAGAACCAACCTAACAGGTTATCTTCCGCTGTAATGGACAGAACAAACAACAAACATCCCGCAATATTTTCACTGAATAATCACTTACACCTCTACACAAAGAGAAAAGAATTAGTTAGGATGAGTTAATACTGATCAGGCTGTTCTTATGCCATATATGCATAAGTGACAATGTAAAACTATGAGCAGAAATTCAATATAGTAGATTACATACATCTTGATAATGCAAAAAGAACACCTTACACTAGCAAAATGTTAAGGGTGTTCTCTTAATGATCTTGTCAGTAGGTTATTAAAAGAGGAAGAGGTACATCAAACCTCTTCTCAGACTCTAGGAAATCTGTTTTGCAAATAGCATTTCTCTGCCTGTATAAGTGGTATCACTACCAACTACTAATTATCATAATTATAAGGATCCTCCTCCTGGAATGATTGAGACTTCCATTCTCTCTGCTTTTGTTTTTGTTATTTTGCCTGCCTTCAGTGAGACACCATAAAAGCACTGTATTTTGAGGATGTGGTGGTCAAACTTGCTTTGTAGCAAGTGCATATCCTCAATGTTTCTCAACTTCGACATTCAAAATCCCAGGTATCTCAGGAAACCTACACCCCCTGTGCAAGCACTGGAGGCTAATAACACCACAGGACAGCACATTCTTTATTGCTCCTACTTACATCAGGTTTGTTTGTGACAATCCCTCCAGTGGACGCTACAGATTTATGTTAAAAAAAACCAAACCTCCGCCCAAAAAACTTGACTTTGACATATCCAACTATAGAGATATTTCATTTTATTAAAACTACACCCATAAATTTATTTCATGCTCAGAAAGCTAAACAAATGAACTCAACAGCTTTACTGATATTTCTTAGCTAAAAATCATTCTGAGCTAAAACTGAGAATTTTGAACCTGAAGTTCAAAGTTTAAAAAGTTCATAACGTCTGAAGAAATAAGTTTATAACAGAATATCTTCCTCGCCTGTCTGTCCTGTAGTGTATCTCATTGATTTAGATATAACAATTAGTAATGATTACCACAGACTTCATTAAAAAAACATAGAAATTCTTTTCCTTCACAATGAAACACCCATCCTATAACATCATTACTTTGTAATGATACACAATCACTACTATTTACTGTATTGCAATTTTAACATCTGCAGATAGATTTTTCACCAAAAAAATCATTTTCTCAAAAAAAAAAAATTACACTGTACATTGAGAGTATCTTAACTTGATAGGAAATTTAAGTAACTAAGAATTACCAAGGGCCAGTTTAGCCATTTGTAAATTGTTGATCCAAGACTGTTTGATGGCAGGGGTAAATGTATTGAACACAGCTGTAAAGAAAGTGGGCCGCCCAGACCTGCGAGACAGAAAAAAAAAAATGCCACTCTAAGTGCATTGAGTATGAGATATAGTCAAGGCTAGAAATGTTGAGCAAGTTGAAATTTCATTATTTGCTAATACTTAGACAAAGACAGCTCTGATTTAAGAATGCAGGCTATGATATGCCATATGCCCGTCTTCCTACACTTTACATGAAACGGCATGAGAAGAACACCCTCCTGGCTGAAGAATATAACAGTGGCTGTTCCCTGTTAGCTGTCACTGCCACGGTTCCTCTCTTGCTTCTTGCATCTGGAACACAGGGTTGAGGAACGGGAGAAAAACTACAACACTGCCCTGGAACACACAAGTTGTGGCATGAGAGCAGAAGTCGGAGGCTAACTGCAGAGACAGAAGAGGGGGAAGAGCTACAGATACCCAAATCCTCCCTGGTACATCTATGCCTAATACATATGCCCATTTAGAAAGTTTTGTAATCAAGATTACTACTGACTTGTCCTGTTTTCCTGGGAGTTGCAGCTGAATTCTACAGCGATCTGCCGCTCTGATTTCATCTTCTTTTTTCAAAATCAGTTTTTGTAAACCTGAGGTCCAGTCATGGGCTACAGATTGGTTTAAGTTCTGAAAAATTAAAAAAGCTAATATTCAATGCCAGCCTACTGGCCTATTTCCAACAGGCTAACTAAGGTGATCTCTGCATGTAACAAACAATTATTCCTAGCACCCGGGCCTCATTTAGTCCACATTTTAATCAGGGATAATTTAGCCATATTTGTAAACACATTTCAAAAATATCTGTAAAAAAATTTGCTAACATATTTTATCTGATGATTTAATCTCACATTGCTCAGAGTTTGATGATACACAAATGACATTCCCAAGCACCTGTCACATTAAGAAATGTAAATTTACATCAGGTGTATGCACAACCCTTTTACTTCATTTCAATTAGCAGTTATACAGAACCCACAAATTCCATTTCTAAAGAAAATATCATGAAAACTTCTACAAATCATACTGCCAATATGTTTTTGTGCAAATCTTTGAGCCACAATGTTTACAGAGCCATCATGAAAGCTGTCTGGATGGTTGGAATCTGTTTAAGCAGGATGCTGAAAAAATAAGCCTCTGCAAGCGGAGTGTTCGATCACAGAGGGTAAAAGCACACCTGACTGACACTTAAAGAAACAACAGTAATGAGTATTCACACACACAAAAGTACACTCATTTTTCACAGTCAGAATGTTATGGAAATTTAAGTCTGTTTCAAAACTAGACAAGCTGACCTCATTCCCCACTAAACTGTTCTAATTATCTTACACATCTCTACCTGGAAACATGGACTGAATTTTAAGTTTTCAAAATGTAGTTGGCTGTGACTGGCAGTACAGGCAGGAAGGTTTTGTTTATGTTAACGGGAAAATGTCTTATGGTATCTGTGCTATACATATTTCCAATAATGCAGCTGAAATTCACCTTCAAATACTGACAAAATGTTGTCCAACAGTACTGTTTCCATATACTTCCTTCACAGTACATATTTGCACAAAACATTGTTTTATTGAATGCCCTTGACTCTGAAGGCAAGATATCCCAAGAGAAACTCAGCTTTCATATATACTCACACACATGGATTTATTTACAGCCTATGGGGGCAGGTAGGAGTTAAAAATTGTGCCTAAGTGTACATAAAGAATATTAAAAAAAAATTGTTTTTTGCCTTTTGTTTTAAGTCTTAAGACTGTGGAGAACTCATTCTGAAATTCGGTGTACTATATCTGTTTGCCAGAATATGAGCTAAATAAAAGGGATGTGAACAAAGCCAAAGCAAATTACTTTCAAAAATCCTCAAAATTCTGAGCTCAAAACATGAGCTCAGATGGGCATCAAGTGCTTCCTTCAAACAACCATCCTTCTACTACTTTGTCTAACTGCAAGAATCCAATTTCTTAAGATCAAAATGTAATTGTTTCCATATAAGCTAATCGGCTACTGAGCAAATGCAGACACTTGTAGTATCCACCTACGCTTAAAAACAATAAAGAAAAACAAGATTAGAAAGACAGCTGTAATCTACTTATAACACTAAACAGTTAACAGTAAATTAATTACTAGAGGTAAAAATTATTACACTCTTTACGGACAGCACTAAAGAATATCTTGCACAGATCCTAGGTAGAGGCAATTATGCTACTTTTAAACAGGAACGTATTTGAAAAATAAATCCAGCTTTGTTTATTACCTGATAGTTTCCTTTAAGGCTGCCTATTAATTGACTAATTTGACCAACTACATTCAAGTCATGCAAAAGGTTCTGCAGATCATGGTACAGTTGCCCTGGTCCCATATACAGCTTGTCTAAAATGAATAAAAACATAAGGTTATATATAATAAAAAGATGCAATTCTCAGTTGAAGGAGGAAAGCATGACAAAGGTGATAATATTAACATATATCTCTATTTCTCAACGCTATGGAAATTAAGCTTACCAAAATTGTACGCACTCTCTAGAGTGTAAGAACAACTAATGCACCGATTGGCAGCTGGCGCCTTCATTACTTCCAAATGCCATAGTGGTTTATTTACACATACATCACTGATGTTTCACTTTGGTGTTCCAGATGCTTTCAATGTTCCCGCAGACACACAATTGTGAAACGCATCCCAGCAAATTATAGATAGTAGTATGTTATCACATATGACCTTTGCACATACAGGTGTTACCATCGGCATTTCCTTTTAGCTCACCATACCATTGCTTGTTACAGCTACAATTAAGATTCAAGTTTGTTCGAGTGTGACGGAGAGCACTATGTGTGGTTTTAATAAGCACGCACTAGGACTGTGACAAACATCGAAGCTTCACTGGCCCCAAAGTCTCTCTCGCCAACATGGAAGTTTTGCTTAGAACCAAGCAGCAGACTTGCTGTCACACTTTAGTTTAAAACAGCCTTCCTGAAGGCTGCTTTTGGTCCCATGACGGAGCCAAAAAATTTATTTGTAGCCTTCACTATGGTGGTTTAAAAGTCAAAATTTGTTTAATCCATCGCAAGACAGGATGTGGGTATATGATCCAGAACTAACTCTAACACAAGCCTGCAATTTCACTGATCCACTTCAAATTTTATTGCAATCATGCTTATGTGAAAAAGGATCTGCGCTGAGATCAACAACGAATCTTAACAGCAGCAGAAATATTTTGGCCTAACCATCAGTAAATACATAAGTTTATAAAATAACACTAATTCAGAAAAATATTCTGATTGATAGGATAAGCATTCTATTTAAATGTACAAAGCTTGCAAAACCCTGCTAATACACTCGGACTCCCAGACTCGATGTTATGAACAGGATGGCTATATAGCTCTTGCAGAAACAACGCTCTCCCTCTCCCCCAAAAACCCCACCCCGACTCGTACAGAGTCAGCATGTTTCCCTTCGGCTGAATGACAGGAACCGGGGCTGGATTATCTTTCCAGGAAATCCCTGCAGATTATTTAGCTCGCGCAGTGTAGTATCCAGAGTACAGATCCTTCACCCTTAGCACCGCTTTGGAAGCTAGTCTGCAGGCAGCAAACTCCCCTGGAGAAGAAGGATTTCAACCCTGTGTTGGGAAGAATATGATCTAAATATAATGCTGGCTACCCGCTCCGCAGACAGGTCAGGAGCACGGGCACAAGCCGTGCCACCGGGTCTGGCTGCCAGGGCAGGTCAGTGCTGGACCCGGCGCAGCTGCCAGCTGAGACACCACTAACACCTCCGTTCCCTAAGTCTGCTGCAGGGACCACTGTATAAAACAAAACACAACAAACCAAACACAAAGCTATCAGACTAGCATAATCCAGAATAAACGTGAAAAATAAACATGCACAAAACAATTCTTCTTGGATCATTCATATATTCTCATTTACATATCAAAACAACTGTATTTTCTAAAGACATTTTCCTCTTTGGAGGCATCATGCAGTGGTGTCGGATGGGCTAGCTTAAATCCAAAGAAGCTGTGAGCCTCCTGCCTCATGCTGGGCTCCAGGTGGGACACATGGCGTGGCTTTGTCTGGACTCTGCAACTTTTATGCACCAGAGGCTTGCTGTTAATCGGACTTACTGTTGAGTTGAGGATGTTCTTACCCTTTTAGCTTAAACTGCCCACTGCCAAGAATGAAAATACAACAGATGTCTTCACTCAGATTAACTTGTTCTGTGTCACATTCTTTCCTCACTGGAAAGGTTATTTCAACATCTTGCTGATTCGTTGCATTTGCTTTTTCTTACTCATTATGAAGTTCAGCAAGGACAAGTGTAAGGCCTTGCACCTGGGAAAACATAATCCAGGAGTGCAGCACAGGCTGGGATCTACCCGGCTGCGGAGCAGCTCTGTGGAAAGGAACCTGGGGGTCCTGGTGGACAACAAGCTCAATATGAGTGAACAGCGTGCTGCTGCCGCAAAGAAAGCCAACAGGATGCTGGGTTGCATCAACAAGGGCATAAAGATAAAGAAGTCATTATCCCACTCTACTTAGCACTTGTCAGGCCACACCTGGAATACTGTGTTCAGTTTTGGTCCCTGCTATGCAAAAAAGATGTGGACAGGCTGGAGAGGGTCCAGAGAAGGGCCACCAAGATGATCAAAGGACTGGGAAGGCCGCCATATGAGGAAAGGCTGAGAGAACTGGGTTTGCTCAGCGTTGAGAAAGGAAGGCTTAAGGGAGACCTTATCACCATGTTCCAGTATTTAAAGGCTGGCTACAAGTAAGATGGAGACTCTCTTTTTACAAGGAGTCACATGGAAAAGATGAGGGGTAATGGGTACAGGTTACTCCAGAGGAGATTCTGATTGGACACAAGAGGAAAATTTTTCACAATAAGAACAATCAAGCATTGCGATAACGTACCCAGGGAAGTGGGGTATTCTCCAACATTGGACACTTTAAGATTCAGCTGGACAGGGTGCCGGGCCATCTTGTCCAGACTGTGCTTTTGCCAAGAATGGTTGGACCAGATGATCTTTGAGGTCCCTTCCAACCTGGTATTCTATGATACAGGTCGAGGCCAACACTGGATCTTTTTCTTTAATGTAATTCACTATATTAAGCTAGGAGTCTGCCTTAAACCTTGAAGATTATAACGTTTTCCTTGAGCCTTGAAATTGTAAGGGTTCCTTTATCTCTGAATTCTCCCCTTCACTGCAAGAAAATGCAACATAAACCTGAGATATTACACATTCCCATAAAATTTCAAGTTGTTCTCTTGCTTTTAAATCTTCTGGTAAATTGAATCAATGAAAAGATTTCTGTGCATTGCCCTTGAGCACTAAACAGGGGAATGACCACACTTACTACTATTTACCCAGTCAGAGAATAGATCTTACTTTCATCCACTCTTCTTTGCCTGTTCTGAATGTTAATTAAAAGAACAATCTAGCCTTTCTTACCCTTAAAAGCAAATCACTCCATAAGAAAAGATCCTTACATTTATTGTACACAATGAAAAGAAATGACTGCAAAGTATACCTGAAATGAAGAGTTTTCAGATTACAGTCAGTAGATTATGTTTGCAGATTCGTTTAAAAAAAACAAAACACTTTTCCAGAACTGCAGACTACATAATTTCATTAAGCTGCATTTTCACTTTCTTCAATCCAAATACTTGAAAAATCAACATCTGAAAGTTGTAAACACTTCTCTCCTTGTATCCTTCTTCTGCTAGCTTACACCTTTTTTCTTACTAGCGTCTACAATAATTATAATTTGTTAAGCCCCAGAATCGCTAGTTCCAAAACACATCAAATTCTTGATTTCGATGGGGCTACTTGCAAAGAAAGGGTGGATAAGTGTTAATAGAAGTCTGGTGAAATCTAGCCAAAAGCCATGATTAATGTGTTTGGCACTGTAAAGAACACAAATGAAATCATTCTTGCCCCAAATTTATGTAACAAAAAGATAACTTCTGCAAAACAAAATTTAGGGTTACTAGGAGTAACTGGCAGTTTAGTTGAGTTTTTGGCAGAAGTTCATTCGCTTACCTGTCATTTATAAACTCCACTACTAAACAAACCGAACTGCTGCACTGAAAAAACTTACTACAAATATTTCTGAAATTTATCCGTGTGGGTTTGAACCAAGAGAAAATTTTTAAAACCACCAGGCTGTGAAAAGCTGAAAGTTTGCAAGGATTCCTTTGTACAAGATGGATATTTTCACTCAAGTGAATTACATTGTTTCTGAGTTTTAAAAGCTAGGATCACTCTTTGCAGCTTCACGAAGACAGTTACCAGACATTTCATTTTATCATTGAAAGGAGGTCGGAGAACAGACACTAACCTGCAACATGTAACAGCAGGCATTCAGATAACTCTTAGATGCTGTAGGACTTTACGCTGTAGTCTTCAACTGAGGCCATAAAAAAAGCTTTAACTTTTTACACAGATGGACTTGCCCTGACCAGTAAATACATTGACTGTGTCTAAAAAGAGCTGTCCTCTACAATCCTCTTTCTGGAGCTTCAAATGCTTTTACAAATATCCTTGTTTCAGCCTTGGGAATA
This sequence comes from Pluvialis apricaria, assembly GCA_017639485.1. Classification (NCBI taxonomy): domain Eukaryota; kingdom Metazoa; phylum Chordata; class Aves; order Charadriiformes; family Charadriidae; genus Pluvialis; species Pluvialis apricaria. Next base: position 106,598,196 of record CM030009.1, read on the forward strand.
AGGCATAAATCTTGAATTTCATTCAGTAATTGTCACCTGAGTCTATTTTGTCTGCACCATGCATATTTCATAAGCTTTTAATAAGTCAAGATAAAAAGGAAGCAATAAGAGTGTCAGAGCAAATAAACTAATCTGGCATCTGAAATTCTGTCACACAGAAAAAACAAACAGAATACATTTTAGGCTCATTTATTAAAGACCTCGTTCTTAGCACAGGAAAGGATGCTAAAAAGCAAATTGATAAATACTTAAAGAGAGCCTGCTTCCATCCTCTGATGTTCTAGAAAAGAAAAACGGCCAAATTACGAACAAATTTTAGTAATCAATTGAGGACTAGATCAATAGCCACAGATAACATCATTCTTTCATGAAGGTTTTTAGCGGGCACAAACGGACACAAAAAAATAACTGGGATTCAGAGATCAGCAGTGATGGACTCATCAGAAGATAATTCTCTGAGGGCTTACCACTTGGTTTGTAACTCGTTATCCAGACACAAGTTACAGCAACTTCATCTCTGAACATCTCTGAACTTCGTCTCCTGAACATCTCAGGACTTCAGTTCTGTATAGGTTACTGAAAATGTCTTTTAAAATAGCATTAGCTTCTCAGTGGTTAACAAAATGTTGACCACCAGTTGATTTGGCTGAGAATTGTCTGACAGAGGGTTTTTCCTGGGTGAAGGAGGTGGTGAGGGCACACTAGTCTGTTCATCAGATGCATTTCTCAGTTCAGAGCCAAAGACTGGCTGCTTCAGCCCACACACGTTCCCTGACCATTCGATTGCTTGCTATTTTGGGGTGGGTGTTCACTCTTTTTTCCATAGAAAGCACTGAAAAACCTCTTGGCTTCACTCCAAAGCAGACACGTGGTTGGTTACTTTTTGTACTCTGAAATGTTTCACGAATGATAAAGCCATTTCCTTCCCATTTCTAAGCCACTCTTGCTATCAAGCTCCAAAACAACTTATTTTTCCAATTTGAAAAATACCCTCCATGAGTTTAGAGAAGGTTCTCCCCAGCTCTACACAGCCCACATGTTACAGAGGTGTGCCTGGGCGGGAGGGAAGGCAGCGTGCTGTAACCAATAACCACATACGTGGCTTTGGAGGCAATGTTTTTTGCATTCCACCTACAGATCAAGGGTGAAATCTTAGCCACATGTAAGTTAGCAGAAATTTTTTTTCATCAACTCCTTTGTTGCTAAGGTTTTACCAGAGGAATTCATGCCTCCCTGCAACAGGCAAGTTTACTGCCAACAACCAGTAATTCATGCAAAATACCCAATTCCTTGCTAAGCATTATTATACAATATACTCAAGGTTAAAAGAAAAACACAAACAAAAAAACATCAACAAAAACCCCACAAAACTGCCACTTGCTTTAGAGGGAGGAAAAGAGGTTAAAGTTTAAATTGATTTTTTGCTGCTATGTAAAATTGGGGTGGGAAGATTCTGCTTTTTATAACAATTGCTCCTTAGCCGAGATATATTTGAGTATAATACTAAACACTTCTTTTAACTGCTTATTTCCCAGTGCTACTCTCAGCACCACAGCTTTAAATTCACCATTTCTGCCCGGTTTGAAGTAACGCTTACAATTGAAACAGAAGCAATTTTAGCCCATTTACATCCAGCCATTTTCAAAGCCTGCAGGAAACTCCCTGGGTGTGGTTAAAGTCAGTTTAACTTGGCTGGGGCAAAATTACGATTTAGAAGGTTGTGCACGAATATATACATGTGAGAGCAGTGCCTGTGTGCTAGTGCTTGCGTGTGGGCAGAGGGGGAGAATTCCCACCTCCGGCTCCTTTGCCAGGGAGCACGGGCAGCAGCTGCAGCTCTTCCCCTTCACGGCCAACACAGCAGCAGCTGCTTTTCTGGGCGCTGGCAGAGCAGCCGCTCCCTTGGGATCGCTGTCTATCCGGTTCCTCTCGATTTTCAATTCTCACGGGCACCACAAGCATATTGGGTATTGTAATCCTGAACTGATCACGCCCTATTCTTCCTCTCCAACAATTACTAAGGGACACATTTATTTACTGTGGTGACTTGCTACTTGTACACACTTTCCAGCTGCTTTTGCTGCATGCTCTTCTGATTCTCACTTGTGAATTACCAATTTATCAGAGATTTGTGCTACTAAAGAGGAAAAAGAAAGTGTTGCAATGCCTAGAGTAGATGCAGTCACCCCTAATTTAAACATCTATTCCTGGGTAAGCAAATAGAATGGCTCAGGTGGTCCCTTCCCATACAAAACTTCTGTTTATTCCCAATTAGGAGGATTTTTTCAAGTGATATTATTACTTAAGTCCAAATGGCATGCAAATAAAACAAAAACCTCATTCAGCATACTCTCAAGATTGCAACTATTCTTGCAAACATTTCTGCATTGTATATCATGTTAAAGCCAAAGACTGTTAACAGATATGGTCCTGAGTACCTCTTTTACTGCAAAGTAAGTACTCTTGACAAGATCTGCCTTCTCCACATGGTTCAAACCCACAATACATCAATATAAATTGCTTTGGAAAAAGCCATATTGACATGAAGTGAGAACTGATTCGTCACGGAAATTCAAGGTCCCTAGAAAGATTACTTTACTTCTGAGAGACACAGAGCCCTGAGGTCAGACTAGGTGTTACACGAAATAGAAGCTCATGAATGCTTACATGTGAAAACCACAACAAAAACTGAGAAAGGCTATGTTCCTGACTATAGTTCCAGCATTATTGAGGGGTAACGTGTCATTAATGGTACGCTTGAAGAACATGCCAGATTTGAAGACTACACTGAAAGGCTGGTAGATCCCAAATTTGACTTGCCACTTGCAATCTGGTCTTCGATGCTGAGTGCATTTGTATTGCTTCCTCCCACTGAGCCATCTGCGTGCATCCAGGCAGCATACTGAAACATCAAGTGTTATGAAGGGAAGAGATTTGGAAAAGATTCAGTCCTCATCTTGAGCATAAAAATCACCTGGGATAGGGGGAGAAGATAGGATGTGGGAGGTAACTTTAAAAGTTGTGTCTGAGGAAGACATAAACTGGTACTTGTACAGAATAATGCACTCAGAACAAATAATAAAAATGTAGGCCCCTTCCACAACATTTAAGTCTACATTTAAATCTGAGAAGCTTGTACAGTGTTCTGGAAAGCAAAGCGTCACAGCACCAGATGAATTCTTGATGTTTGTAATAAACTGGACTGATTCCATGAGATAGTTTAACCTAAACATGTTAACAATGATGATGTAGCAGTAATATATTTAAAATTACTTAAGTGCAGTCAGAATTGTTCAATTGTTTTGTTTTAAATGTGACTTTGATTCCCCTGGAAATGTTTCACTGATTTTTTTCATCAAGCAACAATAGGCTGACAGCATCCCACTGCTTAGTTTAAGATACCCACATTTAGGAAGGACAGGAATGGAGACTGAGAGACAACGCTACCCCTGAAGTAAAATATTTCCTGTTCTCTGAAGATCTTGAGAATGAATTTAAAGAAAATAAACCAGAAACCACTAAGGTGGCCCAAGATTCAATTACTGCAATTGAGGAATTCTTCCCCTACACTTGGTACTGGATCCTGCTCCTACAGATACACTGGTACACAAAACACACAGGACAAATGCCTTGAAGCTGCTCTGGGGAAGAGATCTTGTCGAACAGAGGAAAAACATCTTCCCTAAGGATGTCTAGCAGAACAAATTTTCTCAGTGCAAGCAGAAAAGGAGACCTTTATGTGGCATTTCCATATACAAACAATTTATTTCAGCAACAGATAAACAGAGCTGGCAAAAAGATTATTAATATTGTGAATACCAGGAACATTGTCATTCATTTAGCAATCAATACTGATGCCCACTGTTAAGTGTTATGCCATTTCCCTTTACAAAACCCTTTGCCCCAGAACACCTAGCTGTCACTGGAAGGCCGGTGATGAGCATCCTCTGCTGCACAGAAACCTTCTCTCACACAGAACTTGACAAATCCAAGCACCAGCTACACACAAGGGAGGTGCCTCCGTACCCCTGATCCCTTCTGCCTGGAAATTCTGTATGACTGTTAAAGCCAGTGACCAAGCAGAAGAGATTTTATTTTTAGATGCTGAACTACAAGCTTCCTGCACGTTGTCTTATGCAAGCAAAGCCCTTGACAGCTCTGCCAGCACCACCCTCCTCCTATTTGTGTCTTTCCACTTGCTCACTCATGCTGCTCCTGTTTCCATAGACACCTCGGAGCAGCACGTGGGTGGGTTATGTTTTCTCGTTCCTCCTTTACGAGAGTATTTTAATAGCCAATTGGAATTTCAGCAAAATAATAAAAAAAAAAAAGCAGTCTCGTGAATCCAAAATCCTGGTTTAAGACCTAAAGAAGTCCATAGGTCAATTTAAAGTTCATAAGAGAAAAGCAGACTTTCTACATTAATCCTGCTTGTTCTTTCACACCAAATCCAAACCATGATCTTCACAGTTGCATGCTCCCCAAAAATATGATCCACCATAGCTCAACTGAGATTACATTACACTCTCAGGTCCAAACTACACAAATATTTAGAGGGTGGTATCAGTGTCCAGGTTTGGAAACTGAAGCAAATGGGAAGTCAGGAATGATCTCAGAAAACAAGAACTTTGTTGGCAGCCATGAATGAAAAGCTCAGCAGCTACTCACACGTAGCTTTACGGCAGAACCCTAAATTAGATGTAGTAACCTAGCACGGAAAGAAGCAGGACAAACACATACATGGTATTAAGTGATAAGCAATAAACCCCTGAGACTACTGGAACACAAAATATTAATTTCAGACATGAGGTAAACAAACCTAATTACCAATACAGTCAGAACGTATCATCATCAACAACCAACATGAAAAGCATTATCATAAACATGAAATGACATTCAGTCTAATCATACTTTAATCATGTAAGCACCTAAAGGTAATCTTTATGAGCTTAATTATTGAATCTGATAATCTGAGCATCTAAAACTCTTTAATGCATTTATTCTCACTGCAAGACCGGGGAGTTCTTCAAGTCCTAATCACAAAGAACCAAGTACCACATGCCACCCCAGTACACAGAGCAGAGCTGGGAAACAAACCTCCTAAGTCCCAACTCTGACAAAATATTTTTAACATGCTTCACCTCCCTGTCAGCTATTAATACCTTGCTCTCAACTGGTAATTACATGAATGCTGAGACCTGTCTCGTTATACACTCATTGTATCAGATCTGAACACCAAAGAACAAGTTGCATAAAAACTACTGTCCCACCACAGAACTGCTTATTCACACAGCTTGAGCAATGTGAAGATAAAATCAACAGCTTGCAACAGCAAATACCGAGTAAGGTATTAAATTCATAGTGCTATACCATTTGCGAGTAAAATTATGCAAGAACACCAAGGAAATGCAAAGCCTCTTGAGAGGGTGAGAAGTAGCTCATACATTGAGAGCGTGGCTTCAGGATTATATTAAACTCCAGCTAATCCTGACCACGCAGGGAATTTTAGAGATAAAGTGCCATAAATATTTTTCCTGCTGACAGAAGCAGCTGTGCTGTGCCAGAGATAAGGAAGGAAGCGAAAGCAGTAGGGAACAGGACGGAGAAACGCTGGAGCATTTCTGACAAGTGTGGACGCCACAGTCCAGCTCCTCAGCATCAGGCTAGCTGGGACAGTGGTCAGGTGTTTCCCTGGACTACGTACTCACTACAGGTACGGATCAGAGGAACTCCAGTTCCTGGCTTTGTTCTCACGAGGAAGGGAAATCCTGGAAGCAAACAGACTTTAGAGTGAAAGAAAAGAAGTGCCATGGCTCTTTTCTCTCCCAGGTCCCGAAGGGGAAGGCTGAGGGCAGCATGGACCTGGAAGCCCCTGCCCTCTTAAGGAGGGAGAGGGGCTGCACAGGACCTCTGGGGTGTGCCTGCATGGGCACGAAGGGCAAGAGAGGAACTGGATGTGAGAAGATAAACACCGACATAAAAAGGCAGTGGAAGTACACAAGTGAAGGTGTTTAAATGATGAAAGTACTGCAGGGATCTCAAGACAGGTCTACAGGTGACTGTAAACTGGCCAAGCTGCCAGAGGTTTACACTGGAGTTCCCACCAGGCTATCTACAACATCTTATGCGGAAATCGTATTTGTGAGGAGCTTACCTCCCTCTTTCATACTCACTTGATCATAGCTAGGTTTCTACTCATTTTACTACTCTGCGTCAAGACGTGGACAAGACCCCTGGCAACACAGAAAAAGGTTTATAGGAGGTGAACGTCAAGCCCCTTCACCACTATAAAGAATACGACAGGCAAAGAGAAGAATCTCATCCTAAGTGGGTGAGACAAACATGTAACACCTAATTTATTCTATGCCTAATCCACCAGCTAGAAACATATATCCGCTTAACAAGTGTACTATTTAATGTCACCTGGCTTGCTCAGCTAAACAGGCTGTTTGAAGTTAGATTTATTTAAAATCTCTGATCTATCATTAATATCTGAGAACAAAAGTTTACCTCTATGAACATATTACAGTGTGCAGTATTATTTTCAATAGTTTTAAAATAAAGATTTACATTATTACTCTCTATATATTTCACAGACATGAAAGTAAGGTCAACTAGCAATTCATGCCACGTCATCCTTTTTAAAACCTTATCACCAATGCTAGAGTTGATATGCCACTTAAATATTTAGTCTTGCTTACTCTGGACATTGTATTACGATTGCCCAGCCTTAAAGTCATGATTAAGCTGACTTCCCCCCCTTCCTTCCCCAATTCTGTATTTCTGATTAGAAAAACCAGTAAAAAAAACAGCTTTAATGGCAATGGCTATCACAGCAGCACTATCTCTGGTTTTGAGAAGACCTGTCCTTTGACTAAACAAGAGGTTGACAGAAACACAAGCGCACACTGTAGCTCATCAGACATCCCTACCTGTTTCCCTGGCAACACTTGGAGTCCTACACAAAGTGACTGCATCAAGCAGAAGGAAACTCGGAAAAGAGGAATCATGCCTGCACTTCAGCATCGTGTCACTACCACATTTGACAATAAACAAAACCCACAGAGATCAAAACCACAGGCGAGCAGAAACAGAGTACAAACGTATCCCTGGAAGTCTGACCAGGAAAGGAAAGAAGCCATGGTTTAGCAGTACTGAGGTTTAGTCTCAGTTATGAACTGTAAACTTGTGAAACAAAAAAATAACACTAAAATGCAGCCATAGACATAAACGTGCTAACCTATTTTTTCATTTTACTGTTATCTCCTACGCTCATCACTGAATGATATATAGTACAGATGGGTCTTGCTCATTTTCTCTTTCAGCCTTTAGCCATATGGCTCAAATTAAATGGTTCTTTGCTTAAGTAATAGGCTATGCTGTGCATGCCTCCTAATCAACATGATCAGCAGCAGAACACTGCTGACAGGCACTGGTTTCCCACCCAGAAATGGCAGGATGCTCAGCTCTCTCCCTTTGCTTCTTCAGTCTCTCTGTAGCCTGGTCATCTTAAATAAAATCACTGTGGAAAACTTTTACAGCTCACCCTTTTTATTCTTGGGAATCAGAGAACAGATAACCCAGGGTGGTCACCATCACTGCAGCACCAAACAGGCATTTGTCTCGGCACAGAAACTGTATTTCATGACCCATCAACAGTTTGCATAAAGTTCTGCATAACATGTGCCAGGCATCTGAGAAACTGAAACTCTGGCCAGTATATTTGACTTTTGCTCCTATACTCTCCTTTAAAGGGCAGTGAAATACATGTATTTTCAGTGATTTTATGTATAGATAGATGAATTCCAAGTGAAGGTCAACTTCTGATTCTTCTATAAGGGAATATAGTACATTTTGATAAGAAGTTACAAATCTGCCTTTGACTATACTTTTTATATTTTTTGGAAGGCATATTTAAAATATGTCATATTAATACAACATACTAAAACCCAAGATGTATTCATTGCTCTTTCACTCATAGAATCATGGAACAGTTTGGGCTGGAAAGAACCTTTAAAGGTCATCTAGTCCAGCCCCCCTGCAATGAGCACGGACATCTTCAACTAGACCAGGTTGCTCAGAGCCCCATCCAACCTGACTTTCAATGTTTCTAGGAATGGGGCATCTACCACCTCTCTGAGCAACCTGTGCCATTGCCTTACCACCCTCGTTAGAAAAAAATTCTTCCTTATATCTAGCCTAAATCTACCCTCTTTTAGTTTAAAGTCATTACCCCTTGTCCTATTGCAACAGACCCTGCTAAAAAGTCTGTCCCATCTCACCCATCCTTTTTTACCAGAAGCATACAGATAACATTCAACTTTCTTGATGCCCCCTTCCCATAAATTCAATCCAACTTCTCACCCATTTTGATTGAATGAGTATCATTCACTAGGATATAACTATGCACTAAACTTTCTCAAAAGCCAATGAAAAAAATATAATCTTCAGCAAACCAAAACCCAAGGAAGTAACCAGCAGAGAAATCCCTTCAACTACTAAAGATCATTCAGGATGAAGCAGCATATACTGACAAAAAAGGTAACATCAGAACAAATGTGTTAATTGCTTTAGATGTTCACAGCATCTAAAATAACAAATAAAGACAGAAAATGCATTTAAAAAATATAGTTAGCAATAACCTACTACTTGAATAGTCACTGATTACTCTTTGAATTCCTCTGTGAGATAACATGATTATCAAAGATACCAATTTACCTGTGGGCATGTTTAAGTGACCTGTGGCCTCCATTAGACTCCCTTCAGACACATCAGATGTCTGAGGTCCTTTAGTGTTTAGGGTTCCCACCCGGAGCACAGCATATTTTATATGTGGGGAAACTGAGGCACAGAAGTAGCAAGACTCACCCATGAACACACAAGCAAACCCATGACACAGCAAACACTAAAATTCAGGAGCCCTTAAAACTTGATGTTCATTTCCCCAGGTCCATAATAAATGGGCTACCTATAGCTATTTTGGGGAAAAAAAAACCCAAACCACAACAACAAAAAAAAGAGAAAAAGAAAGAAAAACCAAACCAAACCAATATCCCATCACTGTATCCATCACTTTCAGTAGTACGCAAACAGAGAAGGTGAAATCAATGCCTGTATCAACACAACCGTGTGGAAGAACAGAATTCACTAGTTAACATTACATAAGTAAAACATGTAATTAAGTGTCTCCTTTTGAGCTTTTCAACCATTTATAACCTAGAGTCATCCCCATATTACATAATACTTTTACTGAGATCTTTTCAGGTCTTGAAGCAGTTTGTTTCTTCCACGACACAGCAAAATTCTTCCAGCACAAGTAAATCAAAACCAAGAATATACAACTTCCTGTTCATGCCAAAAACATGCCTCTTTTCCTGTATTAATTCAACTTTTCAGTACTATGAACGTCTCTGTGCTTCTGCACATGGACCAGTTGGGAAGGAGAGAAAAACAGCAACACCCTACCAGAAACAGAATGTGGATAGAAGGCGGCCAAGAGCATCCTGGCTTCTATCAGGAATAGTGTGTTGAGCAGGACTAGGGAGGTGATCATCTCCCTGTACTCGCCACTGGTGAGACCCCACCTCAAATACTGTGTTCAGTTTTGAGCCCCTCACTACAAGAAAGACATAGAGGTGCTGGAGTGTGTCCAGAGAAGGGCAATGAAGCTGTGAAGGGTCTGGAGAACAAGTCTTATGAGGAGCGGCTGAGGGAACTGGGGTTGTTTAGCCTGGAGAAAAGGAGGCTGAGGGGAGACCTTATCACTCTCTACAACTACCTGAAAGGAGGTTGGAGAGGTGAGGGTCGACATCATCTCACTAGTAACAAGCGACAGGACAAGAGGAAACGGCCCCAAGTCGTGCCAGGGGTAGTTTAGATTGGACATTAGCAAAAATTTCTTCACTGAAAGGGTTATCAAATATTGGAACAGGCTGCCCAGGGAAGTGGTGGTGTCACCATCCCTGAAGGCCTTTAAAAGATGGGTAGACGTGGTGCCGAGGGACATGGTTTAGTGGTGGCTTTGGCAGTGCTAGGTTGATGGTTGGACTTGATGATCTTAAAGGTCCCTTCCAACCTGGACGATTCTATGATTTACTAGGGAAGTACTTTATCTTGCATCTTTCTGCAAATGTTTCTACAGAATAAAATTAACACGTCAGGCCTCTTTGGTACACAAATTTAAGGTAACTACTTCAACAGGAACTGCGCGGTTGGGATGCCAGAGACTCAGACTCACTCATACTCACAGACTTTCAAGGAAGACTAACTCTAATATGTGAAACAGGGATTTGCCTGATTTGCTCAGAGAAATGTGATCTGATAAAGATTCTGGGTTGGTTTTTTTTCTGAAGACTGAGAATGTGAAATGTTTTCTGCTTTAAATATCACTACAGAAAGCAAACAGAAGTTATAACTGCACTCCACTAGGAAACAATATTAGAACCATACAAGCAAGGGACTCTGCCAAACAGCTGAAACTTCAATACTTCTCCATGTTCCTAAGTAGAAGAACTCATAATCTACTTCTGGTGCTAGGGGAAAAAAATAGGAATAAGGCAAAAGCACATCAAGGACAGGAGCAGAAAAGCAGAACACCACTCCAGGAAAATTTTCCTGCTCTCCCTCCCCATACCCTCAGGCCACACAATTTCTCCTGCTAAAAGAGAAAGGGTTTAGAAAAAAAGACATGAACTTAACAACCCCTAAATGTGTTTTCCTCTAGAATTCAGAGACAAAAGACTGGTATGCAAAGCAGAACTGGCTAGAAAGCTGCAAATCTATGATTTTGTCAAGTGAAAATCAAGTTCACACAGCCCTTGCTTTCCACCTTAGAACTGTACTAAAGCAAGCCCTTGATTTACACGTCCTCACAAAACCTTTCAACGTTTCAGCAGTTGCACATTACAGCCCCTATGAGATGGATTAAAATTCAGCTAATAATTTCACTGTAGCATCCAAAGTAAAGTTTGTATCTTTAAATTATATTATCATTTCTTGCAGCATGGTAGGAAGCTGAAAGCACCAACCGTATTTAGCCAATAATAAATAGTGAGATACGCTTATGACAGTTGCCGCCTCATAAAAAGGATTTTGGCAGAGAAAAAAGCGCCATGATAAGAGAAATGTAACTAATAACCAATAATCCTCACAAGGACATAACCAGAAACCATCAAGAATCCTTGCTAATCACAGCCGTAATGTGAAAGTATCAACCTTACAGAGGTCAAGTACTTAACATGCTGTGATGCAGATACAATCCAACTTTTCTCAGTCCTCCAGAAATGGAAAAGGTGACACCCTCCCCCCCCAACTTAATGTTTCTACACAGGATTATCATTATTCTCTATCTCCCCAGTTCCCATAAACTGGAAACGAAAGCTGAAAATAAAGCCTGAGACATGGTTCTATATCGTGGAAGCAGGATTTTGCCTGCAGCATCCCAGATTGTTCTTGATCATTAGATGTTATTAAAACCTCATTCTACAAGGCCACTGGGATTTCACCACAGCAGTTCCTTGGTGTACTCTGAAAACAGAGGGAAACATAACATAACTTTATGACGATTGTGAAGTCATACAGTTTCAGGCAGAAAATGACAATATTTTGCTGGTAGTGCTTTGCAATTCGTGGTAAATATCCAGTAGTCTCACCAACGTGCAATACTACCATGATAAAGACTGTGTCATCATCAACTATAAAATGCAGCATCTTGATGGGTGTCAATAAACAAGCAACAGGGAACCATTACACAAAGTCTTACCAGTCCTTTTCCTCTGTGGGAAGGCTGTACTTTCTGAGCTTCTGTAATCTTTAGCAGCCAAGAAGGCTGGAACTAAGGGGGCAACTCTACAGAATAATTAACACAATTAGGTGTGTATTCAAACTTGCCTATAAAGGCCAACTTGGACAAGTCTGCATTCAGAGTAACGGCTAGCACAGACACAGCAGTACATGCAAATAGCAAGGCTATGCTCTTCCTCTTTCACGATAGGTTATATTCATGTTAGTTGGATCATTTGGCAGAAACATTTGATTAAAGCTGAGGGAAGATTTATTCATTTGTATAACCAGTATCCTTCATATCCTTTTTAATTCTTATCTTTTTATCCCTTTAATTAGGAGAAGACTGAATAAATACAACGATCAGAACTTACCAAGAGAATAATTAGTTCAGCTTATCTTTTACCTATTGAGTACCATTAAACCTGAAGGTTGAGACTACAAATGATGCACAAAGTAATTTAATTTTTTTGTGATATTGTCACCGAACATCATGAAGCTGAGAAACCTCAAAGCCAAGAGGTTCAAGTAGGTTCTACAGGACTGTTTGGGTGAGAGTTTTTCTTTTTCCCCTCATGCTCTACTTCCCCATCTGATATTGCTGATAAGCAAGGATGTCAGCTAATCGGCTACAAACCTGCTGCACAAAGACGCAGTAGGAATATTCAGAAAGCAGCCCTGTGAGAAGAACTTGGGGGCATTGGTGGATGAAAAGCTGGACATGAGCCAACGATGTGCACTTGCAGCCCAGAAAGACAACCATATCCTGGGCTACATCAAAAGAAGCATGGCCAGCAGGTCAAGGGAGGTGATTCTGACCCTCTGTTCCACTCTCATGAGACCCCACCTGGAGTACTGCATAAGAAGGACATGGATCTGTTGCAGCTAGTCCAGAGGAGGCCACAAAGATGATCAGAGGGATGAAACACCTCTCCTATGAAGACAGAGAGTTGGGGTTGTTCAGCCTGGAGAAGAGAAGGCTCTGGGAAAACCTTATTGCGGCCTTTTAGTACTTAAAGAGGGGCCTACAAGAAAGATGGGGACAAGTTTTTTAGCAGGGCTTGTTGTGATAGGACAAGGGGTAATGGCTTTAAACTAAAAGAAGGAAGATTTAGACTAGACATAAGAAAGAAAATTTTTACAATGAGAGTGGTGAAACACTGGAACAGGTTGCCCAGAGAGATGGTAGATTCCTGGAAACATTCACGGTCAGGTTGGACGGGGCTCTGAGCAACCTGATCTACTTCAAGATGTCCCTGCTCATTGCAGGGGGGGGTTGGACCTTTAAAAGTCCCTTCCAGCCTAAACTATTCTATGATTTTATATTCAACAAGCTGTTTCTCCCACACTCACCTACAAGAGGGACCCCCAGTTCTAAGTAATATGCTACCTTATAGACAGGCCTCTTGGGGTCACGCATACAGCACCTGGTAAATAATATAAGAGCTTTTATCTCATTGTATGAGTAGCCCATTAATGCTTAAAAGGAGTTACAAGAATGAAGTCATCCTTGAAATTGAGACATAAGTACCTATAAAAATTTTCTGTGGCTATTTACAAAGGGAGGAGAAAGACGACCTGACAATAACCATCCTGGAGAATATGGGGGTTATTAAATGCTGCAGCTGCACCTCAGATCATTCTGAAATGTAACATTTATGCCTCCTTACGGCACAACTGTGTGAAAATTCATGAGGCCAACGGTGCAATACTAAATAAATATAGTGTGAAATAAAGCCCAGAGCTAGCACTGAAACTGATGTAAATTATAGCCCACAAACAGGGATCACAATCTAGACATATTAAATGCACTTAAAAATACAATATTTAGGCAAAATACAGGATATAAAAATAACTCATTACACATGAAAAGCTAGCTACCAAGTAAACTCTTGAAATTCATACATCTCTTGAGGGTAGTTGGCAGGCTTGTAGGAGGGATTAACAAGCACAGAAAGAACTTGCGACCTTCAGGCCTTGAGATCATTTTTGAGAAAGGTTAGAAGGAAATTACCTATTGGCATATTGTTTCAAAAACATTTATTAATTATTTTTTTCCTGTTACTATGTTTGAAGGGTGGGATACTATGAGCTTGGCAGAAGTAACTTCTACCCTGTAGTAACCACTTGTGGACCAGACTCTTGTTCCACAGCAATGGGGCGGCTGGTCTTTTTCACTGAGGGAAACTTCCTTGCTTTAACTATGGGATAAAGAACATATGCACGACCAGCTACCATGGGACAGCTGGCACACCACACCAAAACAACCTTTTTGCATGCCCACACACATTCATGCTTTAAAACTCTTTATGCATTCATGCATAAAACTCTAAACTAGGACAAATAGAAGTAATTCATGCTGCAAGGCAGGAGACTGGCTATCACTTTATGGATTCTCAGTTTCCAAAGAAAGAGGTTATATTACTGCTCATGTTACAGAAGTCTTCATGCACAAAATGCTTTCCTTTGTTTTCAGTAGCCCATTGAAATTCAAATATGGATTTTAACAAAAAAGTCTGTAAAAGTCAATAAATTCTGTCACTTACTTGGCTTAGAGTTAATGACGACGTTTTCAGCAGAGTGCTGGGGTGGAAACCTGCAGTTCTCTCCTTGGCCCTCACTGCTGCCATACTCTATGACTTCCACTTGTCCCAGTGGTACGCTCCACTTCAATAAATACCTCTGGCCAGTTGTCACGGTGCCACTGCCTTCATAGGAAGAGCTGGAAGATGCACAAATTCTTGCTGTGACAAGCAACTATGTTTCATGGCATCCTATTTATTATTTTAGCTTCTAAAATCTGCTGTTTATCAGTCCAAGTACTGTGCACAACTTGAAACAAATACATGCATCAGGCCAACTTTTGTGACTGACCTTACCTGGAGTGCAAAGAGCAGCTATGCAGGTGCAGATAATCTTGTCTACAAACAGCATAGGACTGCCAACAACAGTCCCTACATTTCTATAACAAAACATAAATGACCATCTTTTAAGATCAACGCGCATTTTGACATCCTAATACAAGTGCTTGGGATGATACTTTGGCTCCATATTTTCCTAATTCTTTTGAAACAGTGCTCAAAAGAAGTAACGGTTACCTTTAGGGAAGTATGGATGATGGGACCTTTGAATGACTACCAGCAGCAGGAGGGGCAACGTAACCTCCCAAGGGCTGACAAGCTAATATTTCTGCTGAGCCCCACAGCCCAAGATGTTCTTTACAGCAGACCTTTGCAACTGCTGTGGCTTCTGAGAGCAATCCCATGTGAGCTGCTACTAAAGGAAGTGTGTATCACAACAGGCACTTCAGAGGAAAGAGCACACTGAGGAAGCTTACTTGGAATAGAAGTGGCATTAATACTCCTTTTCCTTTTTGCTTCCTTCATTCCCTTATTCACATTCAAGCACATATAAGAAACATTTATTATCAAGGAAAAAAGAGATGTTGAAGTGAACACAAAAGGTTTACTTCACAGAAAGCATGGCTGAAATAGAGAAGTTAAATGTTTGGGAGAAATCGGTAAAATGCATTTATTCAGAACAGTACCTAAATGCTGATGTTCAGCTGTGCAACACAGTCATATTTTCATTTCAATGAAAAGGCAAGTATGAACAAAACACACAAGTGCCACAGCTTAAGTAAATATTTATAAACTCTTGATCTAGTTCAGAAGAAAGAAAACAAGACTAGGCAGGACACAGCTGTTCAGTCACTAGGGATAGCCTCCACCCCGTCCAACTCCTGCTACTTAAAAGTTAGGTCTCCAGTTCGAGCTGGTCATCTAGACTACATGTGAAGAAGGACATTTCAAGGATCATGTCCTCTGTAGAAATACATGTCTTTTGCCAGCTATAGAAAATTGGTCCAGAACCAATGGTCCCCAGGCTCCTGGATCATCTATTTCTGTAAAGGCTGGACAAAAGATGGTTAAGAAAACTGAGCTGATACATACTGCACAGCTACATGTATATGTAAAGCTTCTGAAGAAGTCTACAGCTCCAGGGTAAATCTGCAGGCATGTACCTTGAAAACCACTGCTGTAACAGAAGCCTAGCTTAGGTAAGGAGCCTAACTTCTGCACAGCTAAAATGAAGAGAAATAAAGCTCATCCTGTGCAAGCCGAACAGGCAAGTGGTATGTTCTATAGCATACGCTTATTTTGAACAAAAACTTCTGGACTAGATACAGGTCGCATATGTGAAATCTGGCAGATGATTTCCTTCAGTCCCTAACTATATTTTGCATGACACAGATAGTTCCTTCTGCAGTAAAAACCTAAGAGTGGCCCATGAAATCATGGAGGAATCCTAAATCCAGACACAGCTTGCAGGTGGACCCACCTGCAACTGAATACCCCAAGGAAGTCACAAACTTTTTTTGCTAGTGAATAAAACTAAAAGTGCATTCAACTATTCTTAATACCAACTGTTACATAAATAAGTGTGCTGGAAAGCAAACCTTAACTGCCAGAGAAAACCATAATTAAACTTCTTCAGAGTTAGTAAACCCCCATGACACATGCATGCCCAATTACCATCCCAAAGGACATTGCTCAGAACCAGTTAATGCCCACAGGAATAACAGTGCTGTGACAACCAGAACTGCTGACTTAATAAGGAACCCAGAGAATTAGCATAATCATGAACTTTCCACAGGGACAACAAAAACAAACCGCAGGTTGCCACTTCAGGGAAAAATACAGAAAATTCAAGACAATGATGGCATGGAAGAAGATAAAATATAAATGGTTAAAAGCAATTTTCTTGCAAACAACCATGAGAAAATATCCAGGTGTTACTAAGGAACTGAAGAATTTGTAAAGGCAAAAAGAATCACACGATAATTGACATAAGCTTGTTCATTTTCTGAAGTGCAGTTATTACATGGCATTTCTCACTCACTAACATGAGACCAAGCATTCAAACAATTACAAAAATATGTACTGTATTCATACTTCAGTAATGAACTAAGATATCCACTTATATTGTGCTTGAGAAAAACTGTTCTTGGAATATTTTAATGGTCCACATTTTCTCCGTCAGAATGTACCATCACATAAAGCAATTTATAATATATTTGAATGTGAGTGTGACCTTGGCATAAACAGAATTATAGTAACAGTAATAATTACAGCCAACTAAAACACAGAAGGCACTATGAAAAAATGTTTTCTTCAAAGCACCTCGGCTTTAATCCTTCAGTGTTTGGTCTCAGAGATAAAAACGCTTCCCCAGCTGGAACTTTGTTAGTGAGTTCCAGATTTGTTCCAGCTACATGTATTATCTTCGTGGGGTTTTTTTTGTTTTCTTGGTTGTTTGGTTTGGTTGTTTTTTTTTTTTTTAACTTTGCAAACTGTCAAGTTACAGATTTGTGTGTGACAGTATGGATTTAAGTACAAAGAGGAAAAAATCCTACCTTGGCATGCCTGCGCTCCACTAAACACTAATACACAGCAATAACTAGACACTACAGAGCATTTCTATCTGTAATGTCCAACTGATATAATTTTTGTATAAATTTACTCTAGAACTTCAAAACATCAACAGGCAATTTAGAGGACTGGAAGAAAGCTAGTTATCCATTTACTATGAATACTCCTAGAAATCATTAACAATGATTAAAAACAACAATAAAAAAACAGTGTCATTTTGTCCAGCCAAAGCTTGAATGATCATTTAAAAAAATATGAACCAAGTCTTACCGAATATTTACTGTTGCACACATCAGCACATCATTTAACATGAAAAGTCGTCGTTCTTTGGTTTTGATAATTTCCCCTTTGTCATTGTAAACTGTCTCCACCATATCATCAGTCCGTATGAGGCATCTGTTTCCACTGCTGAGTAGCTAGATTTTAAAAACAATCAACATTGTATATTATACATGGCACATCTAACAACCGGTGCAAAAAATAAAAGAAAATACAACAGGTTGTCACTTGCCATCCTAGTACCAGTGTTCGCAGGTGGATTTACCAAGTGAATTAAGCCTCTTTACTGATTTGTAGTTTGAAGATTGTTCCTTCCTTCCTACTGAATGTCTTGTACAGTTCTTTAAAGACATTTCTATTCAATGATCTGAATACATGAATCAAATAGACTGGGACGTTTCTTAAAACAAAGAAGATTGACACATTCAATAGCGTATCTTGAACTGCTCCAAAATCAGAAGTGCTGCAGTATAACCTTCCTTTATACAGGAGTAATTCCTCAGTTCCAGTTCCTCAGTTTATCAGAAGATATGCATGAGACACTACTACAGGACAAGGAAACAGGTTTATCCATACACTGCCACAGAGCACTAATACCGCTATTTCAGCACATTGCCTGCTCCAGTACACAGTGGTTTAACCGGCGTGCCTATTAAGCTCTGGAGGTAGCTCACATCTCACACCTACCACTAGAATGGCCTCACAGAAAAACCTCAGGTGTCTCTTTGGTGTCTGTTCTAAAGATCGCTTATGGCTCAGAAACTAAATCTTCCATCACATGTTATTTCCTAACCTTGTTCAGATAACGTTCATTCATTGCTTTTGCTATTTGTTTTATTTCACAGCGCTGATCTGCATCCCTTTTCCTTTCATTTAACTTCTCTGCCAGTGTTTCAAGTTCTGTAAGAGCCATCTGTAGAGGTAATCTGTCGGGATGTCCTTTATTAGTGTTCTTCAACATATCCTGAAGGAAGCGATAAAACAAAAAAAAAATTTAAAAATCAGATTTAATTTCAAAGTCAAGTTCAAAAGATTACAGGATGTAATGTTATTGCTACATTCTTTACCCAAGTACTACTAAAGAACAAGACCAATGAATACCTAATGAATATTCAGACAGCACATTGCTTATTTTCCTGGATACCTTAATAGTTCTTAAAAAAGATAACAAACGAGGTCACGTACTGCTTATTTACAGGCAGAAAGTACAGCAAAGGAACTTGAAAATAAGTGTAAGAAATTCAAATGTAAAGGTAAACTAGAAATGCACATATTAAGCACCATTTGAAAATCAATATTACAATATAATATATAGGTATCTGTAAACAATGATTTAAAGTTAAACTTTTCTGATATTTAGTATCATAAAAATATTGAGTTATCTTTATTACTGTCATTATTCCTCACTAAAACACTGACAACATGCTCATCCCAAAATAGGAAACATTACTTCATGGAGGTTGCAAGAGCCTCTAAAAATCTTTCCCTTTTGTAGGCATGCAGTGGAACAATTTGCATGAAATCTTTGCTTCTTTCCCACAGCATTTAAAAATCCCTACATATTCACTATGGCTTCCTGCTGCAATAAACTCCATTTCTTCTGCTAACTCAAAAAGTCTCGCCAGGACAAGCTACCCGCATGCTCCCCCCATGACTATCTCTGCTCCTTCTCCCACAGTAATTCCTGGACCCGCATCCCAAAGCCTGTCCTCCTCTGTGGCACCTGCAAAACACAGCTAACTCATAGCGCTCACTGGGACAGACCTGCCGTGGTCTGCAAGGAGTTACAAGTGGCGTATGTTGGTCTGGAGCAGGTCTGCGCTGGGAACCGTGCTCTTCCTACTGCTCTGCTCCCTGTTAAAAGGAGACCTGAGGACTCCCTGTCAAGTCCCCGGTTTCCATGGGCAGGAAAACAAAACACAAGCTGCAGGTCAGAAGGAAGCTGCAACCCACTCCAGCAGGTCCTGAGAGCCAAGTAGTAAGGCAGAGAGCGCGCTTTTGTTCTACATCCCACATATATTCTGAACTATCCAAGGCATGAATTACATCCTCTTGTATTTTTCTTAAATGCAAAGTAATGCCACAAAGTTCCTAGTGGTGTTTTGAAGTGTTATTAGCTAATGAACTGATATGAACAAGTAGCACATTCAAACTACAGCTTTACTGCAAAGCTAAATCTAACCTAGCAAGTAATCTACAGCAAATCTAGTTTACCAAGGTTTTCCTGCAGTGTATTTACTGCCTGTCCCTGCAACCAGACTGAGATCAGCACGTTACGAGGCACTGAAGTTTTTTCTTTGTTATTTCCCCATGATCCAGTGGTCACTTCCACTGAAGTGTGCTCCTCCAGCAGGAGACAGTTGCCACGCAGTCCCACAAGCAAACCACATAAGAATGCAACACGAGCATCCCTTTGGTAAACATTATTCACCTGCAATAGTAGAATGAACTGTGGAAAGCGCTGGATAGGTTTCATCATTAAGCCATACAGTGTAATTCGATCAGGGCTTGACTCCTGGCACTGCTGCAATGCAAGAAAGGGACACTGTTTACTACCATGAGTGTATTTTCATCAATTACGGAATGAAAGGAAAATATTTCCTGAAAATTCTTCTACATCATTTACATTAACTGTAACAGTGATACTGTAAAAATTCCATTTACTATAAAGATGTCATGTAAAAATATTAAATCTTAAAAAAAAAAATCACTATTAAAATGATGGCATGTCACTGAACTGAAATCTCCTCCTTAAATACATACAGCTGGGATAACGCCACACCAGCAATGCAGCACCTATGTATGTATGGATACAGCACGTTCTTGCTTTTTACATAGCAGTGCACTGAAACATCTGCTTAACTTCAAGCACAACAAAGGGAATGTACTTGTTCAAGGTCTTAAATTTGAAAAATGTAAGTGATCTGTTGATTTATAGTCTGTAATTTACTATTGCCGCTCTGTTTCTTGGGGCTAAGAGACTATAAATCTCTAACTACCTATGTGTTTTTAAGAGGAAATCTAAGGAAAACATCATAATCTTAGTGTTATGCAAGCAAAAAGAGATTGTCATTTTCCTTATTAAAAGGAACTAAGGAAAAGAACTTTGATTTATGTTTGGAAAGAAAACCACAAGAATCCATTATTCTGGTTATTGGGACTGGCAGATAAAACCAGACAAATTTCATTTGCATGTGCAGAAAGGCCCTGTTTGTATAAGACATTTCGGCATTTGGAAATATTTTGGCCAAAATCAGCTAAGCAAAAAACAAGGAGAGTAGAGGAAGTATTCAATATTAAAAACAAAGCAAACACAAACAATATTAAACTGGTGTTGTGCTTAAATTGCTATTTATTGCTACAACTATCAGCTTCACAATTATTTGTTTCCACATTTACCTCCACAAACATTTTTTTCGCCCAAACAGCAGTAGTGAAGATTCTGGTCTTCGTTGCTGATGGGCAGACAAAAAAGGAAGGTACAGAAATGTCTCGTGTCCTCAGAGTTCGGTTGCGAGTCCCCAGCTCTGAGCAGCACCAATGTCGGCACTGACAAGCAGCGATGAGAGGTGTAAGTTATGCCTCTATCAGAACAACGGGCTTTTAACAGTGTGAGAGGTATGAAGTGACTATATGCTCACTACAGAGTCTGATCTCCATGGTGCCGAAGGCTTCCAGAATACAATCCTGTGTAGTGCTGGCCACACTCCAACAAGTTGTTAGTTAATTTTAAGATCTGAAGACAGATTAGGAATCAGCCCCCCTCCCACCCTCCTCTAGGCAATTTAAGAGCTTCACTAGTTAGTTTGCGTAGGGCACCCAATTTCAGTGTTTGGTGGACCACTGCAAGAGACCTGACAGGGTGACATGACAGGGTGACAGCTCTGAGAGGCACAACTCAATCCAGGACTCTCAGGGAACGGGACAAGCAGAGCTTCCAGGCTCTCAGCAGTGTCACAGACTAAAAGCCTTGCAATGGATTTTGTGTACCCTCTGTAAGGTATCATTCCTAGGGATTCGCAGCACTTCTGCTGCATGTACCAGGCTCTCCATGCACATCATCAGAAGCATCATATTCATCAGGGTAGTATGCATGCTGCACAAAAATTTTCAATTTCAACACCAAATTGGAAACATGATTTTCAAAACACTAGGAAATTGTTGTGGAACAGAAATCTAGTTACGCTACTCCGCACAATACAATGAAGAAGTTAGAAGTAAAATAAATCCCAAATAAGAAGACGCCTCAAATGGTGACTTATTTGAAACTCACCTGATGTGAAAGAATACCAATGTTTTGCCAAGTACAGTCATGCAAGTACCAATAAACTGATCTGAACAACAACAAAACTACTCTGCACTTCAAAATACAGCCTAGATCTAACATCATGTTATTATTCCGAACATACAGTAGCGGAAGTGAATTCTCTGGGTTTTTTTGTGCCAAACCCATAAAACTAAAGTCCATAAAAGCAGTCACACAATATACAGCATCAGCAGTAAAACCTCCTCCTAACTTACAATTTATACTGTCTTATTTAAATCATATGTCTGGCTGTTTTAAGACTGAATGAACTCACCTTTAAGAACTCTAAAAAGGCAGGTTTGGTGGCACATGTTTTCTTGAGAATCCCTACTGCTGTACTGAAGTTGTTTACATATTCGCTGTATGCATCCAGTACCATAGATTTAGAAAACTGAAAAGATAAAAGTGTAAACCTTAACTATAAATACAAAAGATCCCTGAAAGCATAAATGTATATAAGCTCTGACCATCAAGGACTCGCCTTGCTCGGAGCTAAGGGCTTTCCTTGGCCTAGTGCTGGATCTAAACAAATACTGGTCATGCCCAAAATAATCTTTCTGTAGAAGACAGGTTGGAAACCTGAAGATATATTTTGTAATTCACAACTGTTGTTTACAAAAATAGCTTCATCTTAGCTACGACACCAGGGCAGAGCCTGACGACCATGGGCAATCAAAGGGCATCCACTGAGATTCAATGTGGCTGCTGGGATCCCCTGGATCTGCCTATCTTCCAGATTTGGTGAACGGGCAAAGTCCCAGGGCCTTTATGCCCCACCTCCAGCTGGTAAGGGTTTACCAAGAAAGCAGACAGATTGCGTGGCCTACAAACAACCCCCTGTTGAGGGGTAAGACTGCTGGCCGTTGCCTTCTTAGTAATTTTATCCCTCTCTTCTGCAGAGCTGGTCTCATTAACACCACCTAACTTGCTTCAGTCAAAACAAGACAGGTTTGCTTTAAACAGCAAATCTTTAGTAACCATTTCATTTTGACTGAAATGGGATCAAAGCACTTGGAGACAGAGATCGCAGCTTTCTCAGAGCAGGCATGAAAAGGTGGTAATTTCCAGCAGCTGGGTGGCAACAAAATAAAGCACTCAAACCAGCAGGTAGGCAGCATTTTCAATCCACACACTTGTGGTGGGAACAATGTCTTTCTGTCAACCAAGGCCACTTCTTGTTTTCTCTAATTTAAAGCAGTGGCTAGTTCAGTCCTTTATCGGATGGATTTCCATTAAGGGTAGGATAGTGTTTTACAAATACTCTTTACCTGTGCCCCAGGCTCAGTTAAAACCCAGGAATTCAGCACGTCACCTACCATGTTTGTTTTCCTATTCTCAACAAACATATGTATGACTACCTGCTTTTTAGGAGATGCTGAACCTCAATCTCACCTTAATTTTGGTGGGTTTGTGAATCTCTATCCTCTCAGAAAAAGAAACTGTTTACTTAAATATCTGAAAGCTTGATCAAAGCCTGAAAATTTTGCCCACAACCTTTTCACATCTGCCAACTAAGCCAAAGACATGTGGTGGTGTCTGTTTCCATACCAGGATGGTACATATATACTCTGACAGTTGCTGCAGGCATTGGAGAATATGGGAGTAAACCGGCCAAGTTAGACAGAAGGATATGGAGATGGAATAACAAGACTAAAATAAAAACAGATTATCTGTTCAGATGCATTTGCTTACTGAAGCAACAAAGACATCACCGATCATTTCAACAGAGTCCCACTCAGATACACGACTCGCCAGCGCAATCTGAAACATTGAATGGCACTGAAGAATTTCCTTAATTCGATAAAAGACCATTTTTAGTTTTCTTTCACTCAATAATTTTGGTTCCATATCTGAAAGGGGCTTCTCATATTGCTGTGGGGAAAAAAAATGCATAAATAGATTGAAACAACAGCAGCAAAAAGAAGGGTCTTCTACAAGCAGAAAAAAAGCCCAATTTATGTAACAGTATACACACACAAAATCACTAAACATTTGGCATGAAGCATCTGTAGCAAAATCTATGGGAGTCATACTACAGACAGGATTTTGATTACTTTTCAAATTTCCAAACTATAAACCACAAAAGTTAAGGTACCTCCAAGATTCTTTTGAGAGCATCCACGTAATTCTTCTCACTGTCAACTACAGAGCCCAAAATATACCTTCTCACCACCTGTTGAAGAAATAAAGTTTTGTCTGAAGCTCCAATCAGGTAACACATTCATCATAGTTGGGAATGATGATGATAAAATTCTCACATTAATAACACACAAAGCAATTTCAATACTGGAACTGCACCAAAATAATACTGTACCTCTTCAAAAGTAATTAAGTTCACTATTACTCTAAAATTATTTATTTTAAAGAACACAACAATTATTGTATCTTTATCTATAATCTTCGCTGACTATTGCAATTCCAAGCTTTACTTTTGAAACTTGTCTTTAATTTTAGATGTATAGGTGTAGGCGTTAATATAAACAATAATAGGTATAAGATGATGTTGGCTACTTTGGTGAATTGCTGCAACAAAATAGGTAACCAGTTTTCAAAATCAGTCTTCAAGATTAATTTTCTATGTTTAATATGTTTTATAAACTTCTTAGGAGTAACCTGAAGGACAAACAAGCAAACATTAATTACCTTTTTAAAGTAAAGTCATATCAACTGTACCACTGAGAAAGCATCTAAGTCATTCAGTATTCTTTTTTGGGCCTTACCATGCATAAGTGAAAACCCCGTCTCATCTACATTCATACCCACTGACAGAGTTGTAAGAGCTTCAGGAAATGCTACCATATTCCATGTTTACAAATTACAGGCTATTTATCACACCTCCTTCCCCTCCTCCTGCTTCTGCAATTTAGTGGAAACACACATTGTATGCACGTGCAGGTGACGTGAGAGGAAGGACTGGGAAACCAATCTGGTTTAAAACTTTAAACTTTTTACTGCTATTGATTAGATTTCTTGCTGGTTTTAAGGATTTGTTTTCACCCAAATCCATTTCCTAAGCCAGCTCATCCCAGGGCTTTCAAAAGCAGGAGACTGAGGGAGAAGACAGCACAAGGGCAGGCTCAAACCACTCCTTGCAACTACAAAGGAAGGCAAAACTGCTTCTTTTGCTATTTTAAGCCAGCCTAAATGACCATGAAACTCAAATTTTAGACTTGTTTCTCTCTGCTGCTGATCCCCATGGCCTCCTGCCTCCTCCGCCACGGCTGCCTTTAATTCTCCACACTTATATTTTGCATTATTAAGTTAAGTGCAAGTTATGCAAGGATTTTATTTCAAGTACTGGCATTTCAAAGGAAGACTTCAAAATTATCTGAGGCCTTGCTTAAAGATATAGATGGTAAAATTTGTTGTGTCTAATTTGTGTTTAGAAAGGATTTGCTATAAGGTATCAGCTGCTCTGGTAAAGGATACTAACTCTACTTTTAGTCACAGTTCATTCTTCTGAAATGAAAAAACATCTGTAGAAAATGTTGGAGGTTTTTTCAGGCTCTATAATACACAAAATAGACACTTAATAGTGCCTAGAGGTTATTGCAATAGGTACGCACAACTTAGAAGAGGCTTGCGTGCCAGTCTCACATTTATATTCACTTTTTTGCTAGTAACAGCAGCACACAAACATAAACAACTTATTGTCAGAATTCAGGTCCCGCTATTAAAACGAAGCAAAAGCTATCAGGACTGAGATCCAGCGAAGGACATGGCATTTAAACAGGCACCGGGTTTTAAACAAAAGCTATCGTGCCACCTGCTGTTTAAAACAAGCACATTCATAAAGTCCGCTCGTTTGTGGCGGAGCAGTCCAGGTTGGAAATGGCTTCTGGCCTTCGCCCCCTCCCGCTGGGATGCCCCCGGCTGCTGGGCAGTCTGCCGGCCATGGCGCGGGGTAACCCCGTCCCACAGCCAGGACTTGGGTTGGCCTCCGCTGAGCTCCTCCAGTTTTCCCATCAGCCTCAGCCCATCGAAGCCACCCTGACCAGCGTCCCCCTCTCCCCCCCCCCCGCCCCACACACGGCCTGCTGCACCCCTCCGATGTGGTGTCGCCTCCAAATGTGCACCACAGCTGGTATCCGCACTGTTAATAAAGGCATTAAACACCACGGGCCCCGTAACTCCTCCTGAGGGACACCACTAATGCTGGCCACCCACTGGACTTTGTACCATGGACTACAACCTTCTGAGCACAGTGTCCTCACCTGTTTTCTACCCACCTTCTAGTCCACTCGTACAAATTATATCTCACGTATACAGCTACAAGGGTACTTCAGGAGACCGCTGAAAGCTAAAGCAGAGGTATAGGACATCCTCTGCTCTCCTCTGTCCACAAGCCAGCAGTCTCAAAGGCACTCAAGCTGGTCAGGCAGAAATGGACTCTGGTCGATCCATGCTGACTGTTCCCAATCACCCTCCTGTCCTTCCAAAGCCAGAAATAGCTCCCAGGAGCATTTGCTCCATCACCTTCACAGGGACTGAGGTGAGGCCAGCCTGGATCCTCTTCCTTGCTCTTCTTGAGGATGAGAGCATGACATTTACTTTTTCCCAGTCTTCTGATCACCCTGATCTTAAGACGACAGAGAAAGGCCTTACCCTCAGCACCCTTAAATCCATCTCATCTGGTCCCATGGACACCTCTATGTCCAACTGGCCTCAGTACCCCCTAACTGCAGGTAATGCTTCACTCCAGCAGGACCTGCCTCTACATTCAGGGGCTTCGGAGGCCTCCTGAGGACAAACCTCACCAATAGGGAAACTGAGGCACTGAGTACCTCAGTCTTTTCAGTGCCCTTTGTCACTAGGTCCCTGCCCCATCAAGCATTTTTAGCCCTCTTTTTGCTGCCAGTGTACATGTAAGAAAGCTTTCATTGTGGCCCTTCACAACTCACTAGCTCCAGCAGAGCTTTGGCTTTCCTACTTCCATTCCTGCCCACTTGGGCAGCTCCTCCTGGGTAAACAGGCAACATACATCATGACATGCACAACAATTATAGTTTGCTCCAAACTAAGAGCTCTCTGTTTTTCCAACAGAGGGTACATTTATTTTTAATTACCTACAAAAAAACCCACCAAACCCCAAACAACAGTGAAACTCTCAAACCCTTCTTTGGAAAGAAGCAAAAGACAGCATTCAGATTAATGCTCAGATAGTACACTATAATGAAACCTTACAGCAGTGTAACACAATTTGGTAGCTGCATTGTTTAAAGAGTAGCACTTCACTGTGCTAAACACATTAGAAAAATAAACCTCACCAAGCAACCAAAAAAAAAACCCAAAGAAAACCTTATACTACTCTCCTCAACTGCCCTTAATTCAGTTTTTTGCTCATTTTCTAATAGTACTGACCAACTCATGACTTGACACCACAAGAAGCTAAAAACTCTCATATAGTTATTACTTGTCATAACAATACAGCAACATGAACCCACAGGATTTATTTTCAGCCAAAATTTCTAACTGATGCTGATTTCAGGGTTTTTTTTTGAAGTGGTTTCCACAGTGACTGTAGAGTTTGAGGTGGAGAACAGCAAAACATACTCTCCTGTAGACTTGACTTTATTGGGAACAAGTGTGGTTTTTTAATCAGGAGAAACCTTAAGATTCAGAGAGCATACAGGATACTCTACAGTTAAAACAGAAATACGGAAGCACCTGGAGCAATGTCTTCTGACTCAACAAAAACATTTTAATTCTTTTCTTTTTCACTCATATAATCACATTTAGTTTAAGTGTTCAGGTGGTGAAACAATATAATTATTATAGATAATTTTATAATGTAAAACAACATTTTGCATCTCTGTCTGAATTCAGGAGTATACGACTATATGCACACATACCAATTTTCAAAAAGCTACTTATTCAGTTCTGAATTTGATGTCCACTTAATTTATGTTAAACGTCAATACGTTTGAAAAGCAAGGCATCTGGGAGCCATTGATATAGAGCAGAACGGGAAGAAAAAGGGGCAGAAGACCATATTTCCAAAAGCCTACTACCTGCTGCTGTGATAATCCTTCAGGCATAGGAGTCATAATTGCTTCTGTATGCATACAGTCCACATCAATAAATAAATTTAGCTCCTCTTCTTCCAGGCATGATGACCTATGATCTACAAATAATTGAATAACCAAAATGTCAAATTTTACAACGTGTAGATTGAAAGAAGAAGAAGAAAACAAAACAAGCAAAGATCCTATCATCCAAGCACAACAATTACACAGCAGTCCCATTTTCACTTACCAAATAAAAGAAATTTTGCAGCACTTCTGCATCACCTGTGAAATCACATAAATACCAGCACCAACAGGCACACTGATACAGAACATCTTTCAAAGGTATCTCAAAATCCTAAAATCCACACAACAGGAGACAGCCTATGCATCTTTTGCTTGACCTCTACTCCCTCTTCACAGCCAGGAGAACTGGGCTGTCCAGACCGCAGGACATGACAACTAGGGTTACATCACCACAGCTCTAGGGCTGGCAGTTTTGAAAGAAATTACCTTTGGGAAGAAATTAAACACACCCATAATATGATCCAGCTTTAAAAATTCCATACACCCTTCCATAACTGAACTAAAATAAGTAGCCAAATGTACCAAAACGTTAGTTTTCATCAGAAATGAGAGTAAGGGATTCTGCACTGCTCCCTACGTATTAATTTTTTGCAAAAAGCACTACCAAAGTGCAGGGATAGGTGGCAGTACGCAGCCAGCCAAAAAAACCAGACACGAGCAAAGGAGAAAAAGAACAGTATGAAGAAACTGTCTTAGAACAAAAAGGGAAGTAAGGAAGGCAGGTCTGTTGGCTGGGAGGAATTCATCCATTTATTCGACAAATTTGTCACGAGCTCCCTGCTGATTAAGTGGCTAAGGGATTAAACTGTCCACAGATATCCTGTGTCTGCTAAATAACCTCTAGAAATATAAGGAGGAATGCCAGGCCCACTGTAACACTGCCCTGCTGAAGCAGATCATTTTCTCCTGTGCAACAGCAAGAAGTTGAGGATACATTTTTGATCACTAAAGTTTGTGCAAATAACTTTCTACTTTCTGTCTGTGAATTAGGTAAGTTCAGAGGCAGTTAGAGGCCGTGACAGGGATGCAAGATGTGTCCTGGTCCTTACAGATAGGATGCAGCTTTATGTTAGCTCGCTCACTAAAAATATCTTGTTCCAGTCTTGTGGTTTTAGCTTCCTAAAATTGTAGCTTTATAACCTCTGAACTTACAACCATTCAATTAGTTGGGCAGAAACTTGAGAAGACATACTACCTCTCAGACTTATCCTGAAGAAGAAACTTTAGTATTCAGTTACTACCCCCTGAGTCTTGCAAAAATTAACTGTGGACTGCTGCTGCTGAGGCTCATGACAGAGGGCTGACGTTTGTTCTTAACTAGAGAAAGAACACATATACTTTTAGCTTTTTTATTTCAGATCATTTTCTGTTTTTCCCAATCCAAACTCAGCTTTCACCAAAAAAATCACCAAACTGTTACAAAGCAGAGCAGTCTCTTGCCCTACTTCCAGTCTTAAGCACGGAAAGTGTTTGTTATCCCTTTACCATGACAAGCTTTTTAAATAGTCAACTATCACTCCACTGAAAGCCATGTCATAACAGCAGACTTTTCTGACATTCAGGAGTTACTTGATAGAGGGAACCGGACAGACTTAGTGCCTTAACATAATTCCCATACTCCCATATACCAATACCTAGATAGCACCTACGACACTGTTTGGTTGGGATTTTTTGTTGTTGCTTCTAAGTGGTCCTCAGGTTTCTCAGGTCACTCAGATTCTTGACCCAAACCAAAAACTACTCAAGAGGTACTGACCATACTGTCATCTGAACTGAATGTTCTACCATACTTTACTGATATAAAGCTGATTTCGTGCATCCAGTACTCAGCTCCCAGTAAAAAACCTGCTAGGCCATTCACTTCCTTTCTCAGAAATGACTAGAGAGAGTAACAAACACAGTATAATTGGCACATACCTTGAGAAATAAAAGATTTTGTTCTAATGAAAGAACGACCCTTTTTCACAGCTGCTTTTGTCTTTTCAAGCCCATCTTTGGTACCTTCTCTAGCAGCTCTCATAAGCTTTTGCATCTGTAAGATAAAAAACACAGTCTACATGTTCAGTGAATAATAGGAACACATTTGAGCATACCATGCAGAATACTTTTGATCAAATATCTTTAAAAAGAAGTAGTTTAGGCTATAAATATAGCCCCAAGTCAAAGGGATATCTCATAAGCACACAGAGCCATCAAAACTCAGATCTGAGCACCTGTACTTTTTCTTAGTAAAATCAAACCTGGAGAAAGGGACTTACTTCATGACAATATTGTATGCAAGCCTAAAATAGCAGGAATGCTTAAGAACACTTCTGCATTAAACATCTGAACTCAAAATAGTCTCAAATGCTCAGCTTTACATTGTATAGCAAATAAATGCTACAAACAGGTCATTAACGGCCAGGATTCTTGTCCAACTTCCAGTGTCCCACTAACTCTGCCAAAGTATTTCTGACCTAAAGATAATCCCCTAGACTCAGTTCTATATTAACTATATTCTTAAATAAACACTGTTTTGCAGAAAATGTTACAAGTAATAATTTAATTGATTGAAGAAATAAGTTGGTTTCATTTTAAATTGCATAATTTTATAGTACACTACTACAGCAAAAAAATTTCATTTTTAAAAAAAGTGTTGTTTTGCTAGGAAATGTTTATTTAAAAAAAACCCTCTTTGTACTTTTGCTTTCCCAAAATGCCACCACGGCAAAAAATTCCCACCGCTGCCAGAGCTGTGCTGACATCATCAGCGACATCAGAACACAAACAAAGCTGTCTTGCTGCAATGAGGCAATTTCTCAGTTTGAGCCGAAGCTTTTAGCAGAAACGCAGCCTTTTCACACTGGTTCCATTCAGAGTGGAGAGCAGGGAGATCCTGACTCCCCCAGTCTGATCCCGCCTGGCTGGCGAGCCAGGGTCAGGCTCACCCCGCCGAGACGCCGGGGCTGTACACCCGGCTCATGCTCGGGGATAAGGGCAGCAGTCAGCAGGGAAGGACAATGCCCTATCTCATCTTCTGAAACTGTTACCATTAAAAACAAGCATGAGGAAAGATCCTTGAGAAAGTACTTTTAAGACAAACTGCATAATAATAACCCAGCACATTTAGAATTCATTTCATAGAAATTATTGTCCGCTTTTTCAAGTTGTTATTAAAAGAGAAAGACAACATTGTCTGTGTTGGAAAAGCAATCATTTAAACATAGCTAGTTACAAAAATCAACTACACTACCTTCAGCTCATGTTTTTGCTTTAGTTGCTGTATCTCTACTGCTCCCACAGTGTTTGCCATCAAATCTTTCATCTTTTTTTCATAATGCTCCTTTAAACGCGTTAGGTCATGAGAAAGCTACAGTGTATAAAAAGACACAATCTTTTCAAAAGCCTGTAGTGCAAACTTTATGCTAAAGCACTTGCATATATCATGCATATTGCCTCGGCTGCCTACTGGTACATAGACAACTGAGGGAAAATTATCATTTAGGGAAACTCCAACCTGACAAATGGATCGCTGAACCTCCTGAAACTCAGCCAGGCACCTTTCTGCTACACCAGCAACTATGTAAAGAGAGGGCCAAAGTCACTTAGGCTGAGCGAACTCTGTATTAACTATATTGTGCACATCTTTTATAAACTGTATGGAAACAATGCATTAGCTTTAACCACAAGCATCATTCGTTGGAGCACAAACCCTCACAGGTATATTTCTGACTGTCTTTCAAAACAGTGAATCGGAAGACTGAAGAACCTGCGGAGGTTGCTGGCACCTGAGAAGACAGAGATCAACAGTGCCAGTGAGCTGGGTAAGGAGACGCTAACAGGGAAGGATGCACAATCTTGTAATTTCCATGGCATCTATCACAGCCTCATTGTATGACGATGGGTGTAACCATCTCGTACGTGAATATATCCATTTGCAAAGTAAGGAAACTATCGCAGAGAAATGCTCTGCAATAGTAATTAACATTTGCTAAACATTTTGAGAAAGCCAGATAAAAAAAAGGGTTAAAGCGTAACCAGAAAAAGAAAATATTTGGTGCACCCTATAATAGAAGTCCAATGGAAAAACCCTCAGCTTGATGTCACCAGAGTTATTTGGCAAGTGATGAAAGCATCAGGAAAGAGAAGGCCTGCTGAGTTGAAAACAAAGGGACAGGTCCAGAATTTAGCTCCGCTAGGCTAGGTCAGGATGCAATTACCTCCAACATGATGATTCTGGCATTACAGCAGTATAATTAAGAACAGTATCTGGTTCACAGACACGAAATATTTAATAGCACAAAACCCTTCCCATGTTAAAATAAATAGATAAATAAGAATAATCATCAAGAGTCATAACAAAAAAGTGACTTTGAGGGAAGTCATATCAGCACTTATAATTAAAAATCCCACCTCCAACCTTCCCATACTTTTGAACAGACACTAAAAATAATAAGCAAGGTAAGTCTCTCATAGGCTCTGAAAGGCTATAGGAGATGTGCTGGGAAAACACTAACATCCATCACAAGGCCCGAGGAGAAGTGAGAGTTAGTGCAAGGAATCGATACAGAGGAGAGCTATAAAGCGGAGTGGTTTCTGCCTGCGTTGAAGTGCCGGTGCAGGGAGGGTTGGGGTTTTTTTTGGTTTGGGTGTTTTCGTTCTGGTTTTTTTATTGTTGTTTTTGGAGGGTGTTTGGTTTGTGGGGTTTTTTTTGGTTTTGTTTTGATTTTTTTTTTTAATTTCAGCAATTCTAAATTTCTATCTTTCTTCATTCTCTGCCAAACCCCTTCTCTAGTTTGCTGACTTCTCCACCTCCCAGTAATCCATCCAGGTGAAGCAGCCCCTCTGACTTCTCCATCCACCAACTAATGTGTTCCTAGGCTCTTCATCCCCATCCTCACAAGGCAATCCTCAACACCTTTTGTCACAAGCTTGAAAACGCCAGCTACAGGGCAGTACCCCGGAGCATACCTCTTTCCTCCCACCACTCCTCAATCTCTTGCTCAGACACTCTGTGCCCGATCCTGGCACCATCACTCCCAAACCACCACCAATGCTTTCCTGTGACAGATCAAAGTATACCTGTAAGTGTTTAAAAAATAGCTTTAAACCTTGCTTTGTGCACATGTGAAAATAGATTCCTATGACTATGGCCAAAGCTGAAGCTACAGATAACAGGAAAAGATAAAAAAATAAAAATTAAAGAACAAACCAGCAGCCATGTTAAGACTTACACACTCACATGCAAAGTAATTTCCTAGTCTTTTCTAAAGATATTTAAAAAAAAAATAAAACAAACTCAGTTTTATTCAGTCTAGTTAAAAAACTCCCCAGAAAGAAACAACTGCAATAGCTCAAACTTGTTCTAGTCAGGACAAAACCAAAACAAACCCAAATGATGAGCACTCAGCTTACAAAGTGCTGATTTGGGTGTGCTCAAGTCCTGCAGTTAATTGCTCATTCCCTGATTTCCAAAGGGCAGGCAGCAAGGATAGGGGTGGAAGGAGAGCAGATAATGTGTACTGGAGTGTAAACACAGGCAGTGGGGCTTTTATTCTCATCAAGATAAGAAGCCTGCAAAATGAAAATAAGGGTCCCATGGAATCCTAGAATGGTTTAGGGTGGAAGGGACCTTGAAGATCATCGAGTTCCAACCCCCCTGCCACAGGCAGGGACACCTCCCACTAGACCAGGTTGTCCAAGGCCACGTCCAGCCTGGCCTTGAACACCTCCAGGGACGGAGGGGGCTTCAACAACCTCTCTGGGCAACCTGTTCCAGTGCCTCACCACCCTTAAAGTGAAAAACTTCTTCCTAATATTTAATCTAAACCTGCCCTCTTCCAGCTTAAAGCCATTCCCCCCTGTCCTATCACTACATGCCCTCGTAAAAAGTCCTTCCCCAGCTCTCCTGTAGGCCCCCTTTAGGTACTGGAAGGCCGCAATAAGATCTCCCCGGAGCCTTCTCTTCTCCAGGCTGAACAGCCCCAACTTTCTCAGCCTCTCCTCATAGCAGAGGTGCTCCAGCCCTCAAATCATCCTCATGGCCCTCCTCTGGACCTGCTCCAGCAGGTCCATGTCCTTCTTATGTTGGGGACTCCAGAGCTGGATGCAGTACTCCGGGTGGAAGAACACCCTGGCCACTGTGCCGACATCCTCCAGCCACGGGGTGCTGGAGCAGCTAACAGTGCGCAGCTGTCAAGCGGCTCTTGGGTGTCTGTCCCTGGCCAGCACACACTGGGGGGGCCCTGAGGATTTTGCAGGCACTGAGCCCGACCTTGTCTGTCCCCACTGTGCCTTGCATCCCCATCCTCCAAGTGCTCAGAGCAGGGAACTGGCAGCAGGAGGCTGCCCAGGTCCCAGGCAAGACTTCCCTCTCACAGAAGGGGCACAAGGGCAGAAGGAGAGAAGCCGAAGCAGCTCCGAGACCATGGGAGTCTGGGCTCCTCCTCACATGCAATCAGAAAGATGCAGCGAGGGCAGGCACCCACACCGTCAGCATCTTTCTGCCTCCTGCGGCATGGATATAGCCAGAGATACTAGACCAGAGATGTGTCACAGATGGATCATTTTAATCTCTTCTCTCCTTAATAAAAGGTACAGACTTCTCTCTGATCACAAAAACCTTTTATTTTCAGGCTTTTTTTTTAAGCTCAGTCACCTTCAAACAACCAAAGGGATACAGATCTAAGACAGAAAGGCAGGAAACACTAGTGAACAGTTTTGTGACCTTGCACTGAAGGATCCCCAAAACTTCAAGTCTTGTCAGGCTTACCCCCATTTGCTCTTCACATTGTTTTCCACACTCATTTACCACTTACACTAATCCAGCAGCTGCAAAAGAAGAAAAGGTGAGGAACTGCCC
This sequence comes from Pluvialis apricaria, assembly GCA_017639485.1. Lineage (NCBI taxonomy): Eukaryota > Metazoa > Chordata > Aves > Charadriiformes > Charadriidae > Pluvialis > Pluvialis apricaria. Next base: position 106,632,927 of record CM030009.1, read on the forward strand.
ACAAGCAAAAATAATCTCATTTTTCATCTCATTTTTATCCAAATTTAGTTTCTTCTCTTTACAATGAGTTTCTGTTTAACATTTTCATTTTTTCTTTTCCCTGTTACGTTTTGTTGTGGACTGTTACTCCCACACTGATTCACATCTCCTTTAAAAAGACATTGTTGGCATTTGAAACTGGATTGAGGAGAAGGGAAATACAGGTGCATGTCAGCAAGTGTTGGAATTAGGATAACCTCAATGACCGAGCAGCACTGCAGGATACATACATGTCTCTTGTGGTTGCCTCGCAAAAAGGAGCTGGGAATTCCATTTTTACACTCAGAATCACTCTGTTCTTCATAGCTTTCAAATTCGCTTGAACTCCACCCATATTCCAGTGAGCTGTTTCCACCATCATCACCATTTTCAACATCATCATAAATCATTTCCTCTGCAAGAATTAAACCAAAAATAAAAACAAGCTACACTGAAATTTCCATTCTTTTAAACACCAAAAAACTTGTTCAGCATGTACTATAAAGAACTACACAGACTTTTGTACGCACATTTTAAAATGTATATTAAATCCAATATTCAAACAGACAAAGTGCGTTGTCTTTGTTGAAACAGGGTACGAAAAAATGACAGTTATGGGTACACATCACGATCCTTTTACAAACATGCCTACTCAAAGTACACTGTTATGTCCAAATCCCACAACGTGTTTTAGAAAAAATCCAAAGGAAGTTCAAACTGTAGCTGTGAACACACGCCTGCACTGAGAAGAAGCACCCTTCCATTTGCAAGCTTGCCATTCGTCCCTAGGAACATCAGCAGCTGCAGCTCAGTTGAGAAGTGTTAAAATGTTGCAAGACTCAAATGAAAATTGTCACTAGTTCAAGCAGAACACATCCGACCAAGAAACATGTTACCCTATGATATTTTATGACTTGTCATTCTTGCAACTCCACCAGCCACTAGGAATCTCCCATGTCTGCAGGTTACCTTGCCCAGAATCTAGTGTAAGAGCTTGAATTGTTAACTTTTTCAAGATATAGAAAGCTATATTGCAAAGGCTGACCAAAGTATCACCTGTTAAAGACACTGGTCTTTTCGTTGGCACAGATGTCAAGTACAACAAACTGACCAAAATCAAACCAGAAAATTTTTAGTGCCAATTACTTATCAGGCACTCTACATGCAGCAACATGTGTCATTGCAACTAGTGTGGACACTCCTGCCAGGGATCCCTGTTGTCAGAGGTTAATGAAGCATTTAAAACTGTCTCATATTAAATTCAGTAAAGAAAAAGTTATGCTTTCATTTTAAGATAGAATTTTTATTTAAATTGAGAAAAAATAAGAACTCAAAAGAAAAGCTGACATATTTTACACATGCATCTAAACCCTGGATTCCGTGATTTAAAAAACTACACTTTGACCAACAATAATATTTTAATATTAACATTAATTAAATTATTTATAATCAACACAGGAATCTCCTCTAATTTGGAAGACTCAAGTTTTAGGAACTTTTTTTAAACCGCTATGCATATCAAGACTGTCTTAAAAATATACCTACTGAAGAAGACATTTTAGTGCTAATATAGCACAATGAATAATTTAACGGAATCATCATAGTAAGTCAAAATAAGTCAAGACTTTTATATAAAGTCTATGACTTTTGCAATGCCAGTATTGGGGCAGGATTTACCCAGTTATATGATGGACACATCTTGTCCACGTGCTAATGTAGATTGAGCTCTGACTGTGACTTTTTTGGAATAGTTTTGTCTCCCTGACAAAATACACAATTAATAAACATCAAGATAATAAATGTAAAAAGATTAAAATTCCCTTACTACCCATTTTCTCAGACTCTTTCAATGTCTTTGGGGACAAATGGAAAGCTAAAATTTTAATTAATGTCTTCTGGGTTAAGCTGAAAATTCTGACTGAGATGCTCAGTAGAGCTTTGCTCCATGTCCCATATCCCTCCCCAGCTCAGCCTCTTGGCCTTGGTGTACGTGTTCCCTGACTGAGCAGCAAGAGCACAAAGACAGCCCTGCCCAGAGCAGCAGTAATAAAAGCACTCAACCCACGAATGTAGCATAACACTTTCAAATAATAAATGAAACAAATTTCAGTAATAATTTGTAAAACACCTTGCATGAATACCACTAAGGACAAGAAATGAAAATGTTCCAGCTTTAAAGATAAATGTGGTTTTCACACAAGAAAGCTTAGGTGTTTTCTTGAATCATGAACAAGTTCAGTATCAAACACCTACACCCTCTGAAAGCCATGACAAGTAGATGCCAAGTTCCTAATAAGCCAATCCACTCAAGCACAAAATCAGTTAGTAGCAACCAAGCTTTAAGCACAGTCTTCACTATAACCAAAACCAGCAAAAATTCATTGACATAAGCTTCTTAGAATCATAAAATGGTTAGAGCTAGAAGGGACCTTAAAGATCACCTAGTTCCAACCCTCCTGCCATGTGCAGGGACACCTTCCACTAGACCAAGTTGCTCAAAGCCCCATTCAGCCTGGCCTTGAACACCTATTGAGCCCTAGCTCCACCGTTCCCAGTAAATGTAAAATCTTGGCTCCAGAAACCACTTTAAGATTTATTCTGTCCCCTCCGAACGTGGTCACACCATCAGGAGCTGGACCACTCCAAAGCTGAAATAAAATATTTCTCTAGAGTCAGAGTCAAGATGGTAAACAGCCGCTCTGAATCTCCTCTTCCATCTTTTGGGTATTTTTATGTTGAAGGGGAACTTTCAAGAATAGAGCAGTTGTCTGTATAACCGTGACAACGATGCATTATCATACATTATTTAACTACTTAAAACACCCTTTTCCTACCTACCTTGCCTCGTTTAGGTCACTAACATCCAAAACTAATTCTCTAATATACAGAATACTCAAGCATTTGGGACAGTATCTATAGAATAAAACAATTAATATTCTGAGAAGAGCAGTGTAGGAGACCTACTAAGACAAAAAAAATCTTTCAAAAGTTAGTTTAATTCTGAACTTTGTAAGACCTACCGATTATTGACACAGTGTTAATTCCATTTACATATGTATTTTAGGTATTTAATGAATGTATCTATTCAGTCTACATGAACTAATTCCATATTACATTGCTTTCAACATGGTTGGTATTAGAAAGAACTCAAACCTGGTTCAGAGTCTGAATTTTCTCTTGGCACATCATCGTAAATTACTTCATCAGGGTCTAAAAGCAAAACAGAAAAAAAAAACCAGAAATGAGAAACCACCTAAAATTTGAATGGCACCAACACACAGTATTTAAGGGGCGTTTGGACACTACCCTTAATAACATGCTTCAGCTTTTGGTCAGCCCTGAATTGGTCAGGCAGTTGGACCAGATAATCATTGTAGGTCTGTTCCAACTGAAATACTCCATTGTATTCTAAAGAATTTTGGTTATACTGGCCCATATGAATACAATGGAGATATGACTAATTATCCACTAGCATTTTGCTGGTACATATGATCATCATTCAAATAATGCAATAATGCATGAAAACAGCATTAGGTATTTGTGAAATTTCACACAGCTTTATCTGCATTGTTTGTGATGACGTTTGGTAGCCTGAAACAGAAATCCACTTCAATAGCTGACATTTCTCCCTCCTTTTTACGGCACTATGGTATGCTCTGTGCTTATCAAGGGTTGTTCATTGCCTTACTAAATGGCTGTAGAGAAGCTGTAATAGACATTTTTTAAAGAGAATCAAAACTAAATAATGTAATGACCACTGTAGTACATTAAGAGGCAGAACGAGGATGCAAATTCTTCAATCACTTCAAGTGACATGTAAGATCAACTTCCAGCCCAGTGGCAACTGCTGAGAACTGGCAGAATAACCTGTCCTCAAACCCCACGGTCTCTGTTCTTGCTTAAAATGCAGCTGCCAGCAAAGAGCCAAGGGCACATACTAAGAAAAAGTGGCAATTCCTTCCCTTCTACCTTCTCCAAGAACTTATTTGCCCATTACTGCATGAGAAGAACAATTTCATATACATATACAGAGCAGGCTCTGAACTTGAACAAATTTCCACTGTAGACATATTGATTGAGCCAAGCGATTTCCTTAAGACAGTAACGATGTAATAGACTCTAAAAAGCACTCCATGGAAAAGGGCATCACAGAATCATCTAGGGTGGAAGGGACCTTTAAGATCATCGAGTCCAACCAGTAACCTGACACTGCCAAAACCACCACTAAACCACATCTACCCAACTTTTAAATACCTCCAGGGATGGCGACACCACCACTTCCCTGGGCAGCCTCTTCCAATGTTTGATAACCATTTCGGTGAAGAAATTTTTCCTAATGTCCAATCTAAACCACCCCTGGCACAACTTGAGGCCATTTCCTCTTGTCCTGTTGCTTGTTACTACTGAGAAGATGTTGACCCCCACCTCTCTCCAACCTCCTTTCAGGTAGCTGTAGACAGCAAGAAGGTCTCCCCTGAGCCTCCCTTTCTCCAGGCTAAACAACCCCAGTTCCCTCAGATGCTCCTCATAAGGCTTGTGCTCCAGACCCTTCACCAGTTTTACTGCCCTTCTCTGGATACACTCCAGCACCTCAATGTCTTTCTTGTAGTGAGGGGCCCAAAACTGAACACAGTATTAGAGATGTGGCCTCTAATGGTGCAGCCAGTGCTGAGTACAGGGGGACAATCACTTCCTTAGTCTTGCTTACCACACTATTCCTGATACAGGCCAGGATGTTGTTGGCCTTTTTGGCCACCTAGGCACACTGCTGGCTCATATTCAGCTGGCTGTCAAATGTTAACTGTATTTTAAAATACACAATTTTGTTACACTGCTGAATGTACTGGCATAAATTGTTTCTGCAACATATCTGAAAAAATACAGTAAAAGTGAACATGGACATTGCTGTAAAATATACATCTATTTGCATATAAATACGCACATACAGTTGGTCTTAAAACTTAAACTTAAAACTGACCACCTTCTACAATCGTACTTCGGTGCTCACTGATACTTACTTTCCATCCATGCTGTATTTGCAGGATCTGCAACCCACTTGGCCAGAGCATCATCCTCTCTCTTGGCCTGGTTATCTTCACTTGAAAAAAGGCCATAAAATAAAAGCATTAAAACCCACAATGTTTTTAGACAACTGTGCACAATGTTTTTAAACAACTGTGAAGACAATAAATATCTTGCTGCCTTCCAGTTCCTGCCCTGAGACTGCTGATTACTCAAAAACACTGCTTCAGTATGTAATTAAGGAGATTAATAATCTATTCTATTTAACAGTCTGACAATTTTAGTCAAGAAATTGAAAAACCTTCCCTTCCAATCTCAAGAAATATTTTGCTTTTGAGTTCTTTTACCAGAACACGGGAAACTCTTAGAAAACAGTGAAGCAAGAACTGCTCTTCCACTGTAAATAAAACTAAAGATGTTCTGGGCTACACCAGAAGCCATTGGGTTTGACAAGGCTGTTCTCCTCTGGTTGGTGCCGGTGAGGCTGAACATGCAGCAGCACATCCAGTTTTGGATTCCCAACAACCCCCTTCTAGAGAGTTGTGGGGAAATCTGGAGAAGCTACCTCTGGAGAGGCGTGGAGAAATTGAGGTCAGGGACTAAAGCACATGGGCTACAAGGAAAGACGTGGGAGACATGGAGCTTATTTAGTCTGGTGAAAAGGATGCTATGGGGTGATCCAACAGCAGCTACAACTATCTGAAAGAGCGTTACAAAGGTGATAGAGTTGGGGTTGTGGTTTGGTTTTTGGTTTGGTTTTTTTGTTTTGTTTTGGTTTTTTGTTTTTTTTTTTTTTTGTTCGGGTTTGTTTTGGGGGATTGGGGGCCGGTTTTTTTTCAGTACCAGATTATACCCAAGGGTGGATGGTCAACAAACCGCATATTGGAAGATTTGGTTTGGACATCGGCGGGGGAATCGCCAAAGGGTAGTACAGCAGTTAAGACTGCACAGGAAAGCTGCAGCACCTTCATTCTTGGAGGTTTTCAAGGCTCAGCTACCAAGGCCATGGCTGATCTAACTGCACATTGGCAGTGGTCCTGCTGAAAGCAGTAAGGCTATACTACAAGATCTCCAGCAGCCTGTTGCAGCTGACATTGCATGACATTTTTGAAGGAACTAGCTTTAATTTTTATAGAGTTATAGCACAGTTAATTATACATGAGACCTCAACCAGTGCTGATTTTGGTACACAACTAGAGTTACAGACTTAAGAAAACAAAAATAAACGTGGAAGTGTCACACAAGAAAAATAAAATACCTATCAAATGTAAGCTTTCTTAAGAATAAAGGTTTTACACATTATTAAAACATGCTGAACTGGCAATCACCTATTTTGAGGCTCCTCGGAGTTCACAGAATTACAATGACATTCTTCAGTTGCTGACTGCGTACCTACTAGGTAGGAAAAAAAAAAAATATTCACCAAAGTGTTTGGAATAAAATGCCACCGTGGTTCAAATGGTATGTTTTAGCATAAGAAATTGATTTTACTTGTTCATTGCTAGTAATGAACAATATTCTAGATAATATTTTTATACAATATTTTTATCTTAAACACATCTAAAAAATTTAGAAGTTTCTTCACTTTATCCATTTTTGCAAATGAAAGAGTTCAGAGACACAGCAACTTGGTATAAGAGCTGTTAAAAGGAAATTACGATGTCTGATGCATCAAAGTCTAACCTCGCAAACCTATATTGCTCTACAGGTAATAACAACCACACAAACACATTTACTTTTACTTGCCAATGTTCCTAATGGCGGTAGACAGAAAAGGTTTAAAAAAAAAAAGTATCACCATACATGGAATTACAGTAGAATTGCTGCCTAGCTAAAGAATAGCATATTCAAAATACAAGAAAAAAAAAGACAGGATATGGGGAGCTTTCTGTTTCTCCTGCTCTCTTGACATTAAGCTGTCACCTTTGCCAATTCTGGTTACAAAACAGGGGATTGTTCCTGTTTCTGTAATAAACCATAGTTATTCCCCTTTCAATTTTCCTCTTCTGTCTTAAAATTGTACTAAAGGACAAACAGAATTCATCAAATTGTCAAGGAAAAAAATCCCACAGCAACTCTAAATCCACAAGGATTGGAAAGTAAACAAACAAACAGAAGTGCATATAGAAAAGGTAAAAGGGACAGGAACTCTGCCGGGGCCTAGATAAAGCGTGATAAGGTATGAGAAGAAACCATTTGACTTGAGCACTGAACTATGGCTCTGGAAATTATTTCATAACATTAAAAGGGAATTAGCATTAATCATTCTTAATGGCAAGATAAGACAGGAGTCCTCCCTTGTACTATATGTTGTAATACGGTGCCAGCAAAACAAAGATTAAACATCGCCAACTTCAGGAAGGGGTGGGAAAGAACTGGCTATGTACATGTGTTTTTTCTTATGCATCTTTACTTAGGTGTCTCAATCCTAGTATGGCAAGCAGAGTCCTGTAGGAACTTTAAAAAAAAGAAACCAAAAAAAAACCAAACAAACCAACAAACAAACCAAAAAACCCCCACACGCTGACATTTTTATTCCAAGTCTGACAAGACAGACATTTTAGTTTACACTGCAGGATAGAGTTCTTTTTTTATTTGGACAGTCTCCCACACACGTCCAGGCTGAGCGCTACACAGGCATTTACAAAACAGCACAGGTACCTGAAATTAAACAAGGACCCCCCTTCAAATAAAGTAAGGTGCATAAATACAGTACCTTCTTCATCTACAGAAACACTGCGTATTATGACAGGACTGGAGTATGCTGGCAGTATCAAAGGTAAATTAGATGGCACAGCATAGCCACAGGGAACAGGAACAGAATATCCACCAGATAAGTTTGGACTTGCACATTCTTCTTGAGGACTTGGTTCTGGTGATGAGGATGGATCCTTGTCTTGGATTGGTGAAATATTTATAACTGAGTAGGGATTTACTTTGGCTGGAGTGCCCTCCACAGCAAGTTCTGATGTTCGTAGCTTCTCACTGTTTTCTAAATTATCAGCCCCTTCAGTTGAAAAATTAAACAGAAAAATAAAGTTTTATTTTTCACACCTGTTCAAGCTGCTTAATACTGGTCTTTGAAAATATCCTAAACACTGATATGATCCTTACTATACAAATTGCTTACAATCTACGTATGACTCAAAATTCCCACACAGTAGTGCTATCCTCCCCATTTTACAGATGAGGAATGCAACAGTAGCAAAACAAGCTGGGTTACAAGGATCCCTATGGAAAAAACAATAAATGGATTCTAAATCCTGAATAGGAGGATTTCTGACAAGTAGCCAGGGGAAAGAAAATAAGTTTCCCAGCTTTCCTCTCTGAAAATAAGTTATCTTCTGTTACACAGAGTTCCTGGTATTTCTTGAGACAAGCTGAGGTACAGCAGAACCAAAGGCCCCTCTGAAGCAAGGGGCAGAACTGCGTCCCAAGCAACGACAAGTTTTTGAGCTGTAAGTACAACTTCACAAAAGGGCAAGCAAGCACCAGATATTCAGGTAAAGATGGTGTTTAAGTTCCAGGTTGTCAAACTGCAAAGTCACCTGATGAGTTATCTACCTTTAATTGCCATGAGCACAATGACTCTGCTTACAAAAGGGAATTTGATTAAAGTCAGCAAAATCGGCTGTTGTCATTTTGAGCAAAATATAGATATTTCCAGACAACACATCAGCCCGAGTTGTAACAAATGTTTCAATGTTTAATAAAATAAGGCTTCTGTTAATGAACAAAATTAATACATTCAGACTCCACTTATCTTTATGCAGGTCATCTTAAGATCAGCGGCCAGCAAGCTTCGCTATAAAAGCAGCTCATCTTGAGCCATCCCCATGCCATTAGAGCTGCAAGGGCATAAAGCTTTCCTGTAGCATGGCACTGTGACTGAGACCAATCCATTGGTCTGGATGTCTCACTTGGATGGGAAACCTCACAGGAATTACATGTGATGGTCATATGCTTTGTCAAACCTGCCATGAGTGTAACTAGCAGGAATATTCAAAACACTTGTATGGTATTTCCATGGAAACCTCTTTTTATAAGTATTTTCACTGCATAGTCAAGAAAAGGCATCCTATAATCAGTCCTATTTCGCCTGGCGGAGCACAGGCCAGCGGGCTGACTCACCTGCGGCGTTAGCCTCTTGGTGCTCTACGTTATTTCCAGGATCAGGAGGAGGTGGCACAAGGGCTTGCCTGTCTGCTTCTGGTATCTCATCTCCACTGTCAAAGTCAAACTGTTCTCCCTCGTCCTCCTCTTCATCGTTTGTACCCGTGGCTTTTGGTTCATGCTCTAGAACTGTGCAGAAAGACATGCTTTTGTTTGTTTGCTCTTAATAATGGTTTCATGGACCAGTAAGCGTTCCACATTACAAATGAAGCTTATACAATGAATTCTTAGATTTTTACGTTACTGGAACAGAGCAAAAGCTCCTTGACATGTTGATAACCTCATGCAGTTTTCAATAAATGCTTTAGTGTAAACAATGAAATTACTTGGAAAGCAATTAAGAAGCGGTAATGCAAATACCCTTGCTTTTGTCATAATGAACCAAAACATTTTTAGGAAAACACTTAAGTAGCTGATTCTTTAAACAAGAAAAAGTCGCAGACTAATTTATTTGCACAGGGACTTTGGTACTTCATAACTTCAAGTCATTTTTCCTTTCCAATTCAAACTTTTAAGTCTATTCTTCCTTAACAGTGACAGTAACTTCACACACACCATGAGACCAGCAGATTGGTTTTCCTACTCCAATCTGAGACAGTTTTAAACCAACAACCTTACGCAACATGCTATTTGCCCTATTACCCCACACAAGGTGCGCTTTTGGTGAAGGTGTGTGTGTGGGGGGTGACTTTTCAGTTCTTACCTTTGAAGAAGTAATGGCTGAAATAATTACACCGCAATACGGATAGGAAGTGGAAGCGTGGGGGTTTTTTTTGTGTCTCTGCTTGTGAAGACCCTGCAGCACAGATTTGGCACCGCACATGGGGCTGGGGCAGGGGGACAAGAAGAAGTGCCGGGCAGTTTCCCTCCCTGCTATTTTTCTTACCCGCAGGAGTCTCGAGAACCCACAAAGATTTAAACCCCTCACTGCCTTATCTACCGCTGGTTTTGCTGTGTGCTCATATTGCAGGAAGCCTGCCTGCAGCATCCAAAGCTGCTGTCAGAGACACTGCACAGAGGAGGCACAGCCAGAGCAGCTGCAGGGAGGGATGCCCAAACCCACCAGCCTCCTCCCTGCTTCCAAAAGCCTTCACTGCAGCTCTCAAACAAAAGGGCTTCATCCCTCCCTCCCTACTCCTGCCTTAGCTGCTCTCCCACCTTCTGGAGGAGAAACTCTTACCAGAGGCAGAAATGAAATCTGTGGAAATTTTCTGTCCCAGCTGACCTTCCTCCCAAGTTCTTCCTCAAACCCACGACAGATACCTAACTTTTATACAGGCGTTCAAGAACGTATTTTACATGTTATAAAGAAAACCCACGTAACTACAGCATAAAATATATATATTAAAATAGATAAATATGTAAATATACCAATAAGTTATATATATATATATATATATATATATATGTATATATATATGTATATATACCCCCCGCCCCCCTCTTCAGGTAACACAATATGAAAAACAAAGTCTTGCAAGGACGATCAGATCTCCTGACTCATGATGATATTATCAGCTTTTCTACCATCCAGGGCACATTTTGTATCTTTATGATAAAGCCCACACAAACACAGCTCTAGACTGCTTGGATTGTCATGGTAATCAGCATTCCTGCCAAGGCTTCTGTTTCTTCAGGCAGGCTGAGCCAGCATATTTTATCACAGCCACAAATAACAAGATCTTTTATGCAGCCTCTCTGTAGGAGAAAAAGTGAACTAATTGCAAAAATAGTAAGGAACAAAAAAGGGGTTATCCTGCATTTATTGTCATGGTTTAGGGCTGAGACAGCAGGACATTTAATTTAATTTTGATGCTTTTTAAAAATCCTTCTGTACAAAGTCAGCCTTTGGATTAAGGCTTTTCATTTTTGCTCTTGTCCATTAGCAACTTTTTTTTTTCTGAAATATGCAAAAATCCCGCAGAGCTCTTCCAAGTGATTCAAGACAATCAGCATCCATCTGAGTAGACTGTACGGCTTGCTGCTTGACAGTAACGGGGAAAAGAAAAAGGGGGGGAGGGTCTTTTATTTCTGTTCTTTTCAGTTTCTTCATCTTTTCAGTATATCTGCGTACTTCAAATTTGCAAAACCCAAACCTGTGAAACACTAAGTAGAGTGTTTTTTGCGATTACCAGCGTGGGAAACGGTTGGTCACGCAGGCTAGGCAGGTAAGCAAGCAGATGGCAGTCACAAGCAGGTAACAGCCACAAAACCGCAACTTTTCACATAGGTGCACTGCCATTCGCCACTCCTTTTGCTGTGCTATATAAGTGAACCACAGCAGCAACCACTTCAAATAAGTAAAACAGCTCTGTCTGCACTTCGTATGGCGGGAGGAGGGGGAAGATGAGGCTACTGGAAGGAGTCGAACATTTCTGCGGGATGAGGCCACTCGGGAAACTGAGGCCTTGCTGGAGCACGGCTCAGCTGAGAGCCACGAACCCACCTGCTCACTGGAGGTCAGTTCCAGACATTGGCAAAAGAAAAAGCGTGTACACTCACGAAACATCCGAACCACGCAGGGAAATGTCACGGGAGCAGCAGGCACCTCTGAGGTTAGGGAGCTTCTGGATTCAAATACTTCCTTAGGGCATATAAAGGTAACTTAGGTATCAGATGCCTGATAACTCTCTACTCCAGCACTTTTACGCCGATGCAATTCCCCAGGCACTCAAGTCTGGCACAATGCCATTTGTCAGAGACAGACAAGACCTGCCGCTGGCAAAAAAGAAAGGTAATTTGAGACACTAAAAGCAAAAGGAGTGACTCAGGACCCAGGAGCAAAACCTGGCCAACTGATGCACAATTCCGCTTCAACACACGGCCCCATTCCCCCTAAAATAGCAAGCAACCTCTATTTTGATTGTGGGAAGAAATCCTAACATAGGAATTGATTTTCTCAACTCAGTTCAAAAAAATTGAAAGTGCCACCTAATTTCTTTCTGTTCTATTAACACAGCTATTAACGCTGCCCTGTTTTGTTTATTCAGAAGCATTTACTTTGCATCAGAAATAAAGAAGGCACAGAACCATGTAATTGGGCACTACGGCCTGGAAGGATCCCCTAAATCACATCACTGATGGGACAGGGGGTTAAAATTTGAAAAAAAAAAAAAAGAAAAATTCCTTTTTCAGATTACACATCCTTTAGAGAGGGCAGACTGTAGACAAAACTTCAGAAAGTTTTAAAACTATTTCAGCTTTGCATCACTTCTGCATTTGCTTAATTCTGTAGCTATAAAGATAAACTTCAACCCTTTACATTAATGATCCCTTCAATCTCATACTTAATAAAAATATTCTCCTTTAAGTTTTTAATCTCAAGGGCATACTATCTCATTTGACAGAAAAAGTATTTTAATAAAAAAATAAAGAGAGGCTGGGGGGCTTTTTGCTTCAACAGAAGACCTGCTCAGCACTGCAGATAAACATAGATTACATCATAAAGACATCTTGAATAACTACAGTTTTGAAAATATGTACTTTTTCTACAGTTGTTTGTGTTATGTTAGAACAAGAAACACACATGAAAGCATTTGGGAAGCGCTACAATAAATTAGGAAGACACACAGCTCAGTCACACTTGGGCTGAATCTGGCTACAAAAAAACACCACAGATCTTGCAAAATTTCATGCTCATGAAGAAAATCCCAGTTCCTCCAACCCTTTAACTGTAAATCAAAAGGATCAAACCAAGAAGTGCACTTCCAGGCAATTGTGCTCACCGAGAAAAACCATGGGGGTGAGGAGGGGGGATTTCCAAAGGCACCTCCAGCCCCACCATGTCACAGAGGACAACTACTTTTGGGGGCTTTTTTTTTTTTTTACATAATTTTAAAATGTACTTTTTTTTTCCCCAGAGTAATAATCACAGACTGCTTAGTATTCCGGAGTCTGCCTAGAATTACTTCGAATAATTAAATTAGTTACTAAAAATCCAATTTGTCCTTTCACCACTACTCACATCCTTAACTTTACGCGTGCCAGCCAGAGCAATGAGAATACAATAATTGATTAAACTTTTTCATCTTCTGCCAATACCATTCTGCAGCATTTGCTTTGCAAATGCTTCAGGGAAATTCTTGCATTTCTAAAAATTTCTATTTTGAGTCTTAAAGCATGAAAAAAAATAAATCTGATATAATGGAAAAACTGCCTTCAAGTTAAATTAAGTGTGAAAGTGTGAATTTAGGATTAGAAAAAGGAATATATACTCTCGTAATTGTTAGCACAACACATGGATTTATGACCTTTTTCTGTAGCATGTTATTCAGTGAAATTACTTTTTCTTAAGCGTACTTCAAAAACAAGCTAACTTAGGCTGTGTTTACAGAGACCTGCTGGGGCATAAACAAATTTAAACAGTTTTTGGTTGCTTTGCCAATTGCAAAACATTCTTGGCACCATCTGCTTTTCCATTAATTTTCCTTAAACTATTTATAGTTCAATGTAATACAGCTAAAGAGTTACAAGTTTAAGAGTGATGCTAATTTTAAAGCTGAGATTAAGCTAGTGAAGCTTCATTAAAAGTTTCCTTCAATAGTTCATTTTAGAGATACAGAAGCACGACAAGATAGCTCTGCACTTACTATCAAATGCACTTTGAATGCAGTGCAAACACACAGGAAAAAGCAAGAAGCACCCTAAAAGTCTGTCCTCCCTTGCAATCGTGTAAATCAGATGATCCTGAGGAAGTCAACTGAGTTTTTTTTCCATGGAAAACCACAATAAAGGAAGATAGAAACAGAACCCCAAGCAGGAACAGTTCAGCAGTCAGGAGCACAGTGACAACAAATGTGGAAGCCCTGGACATAAATAGGCACAGTGCCATCAACAAATATGAGTATTTTAAGTTATGTTTTAAGGTTTGAAAAATATCTTTAGAAATCAAAGGCTTCTGTATAACTAGCAATGTCATCCTTGACATCAGTTGTAGTCCTTTTTTTTTTTCTTTTAATTAAAGTTAGCAGGGAACTACGGAATAAAAAGAGGAAATGCATCCATTACATTCTAAAGACTCCATAACAAAGAATTTTCTAAAGACTGCAGGAGATGGTAAATATGCACGTTCTCAGAAGGGAAAACTATTTGTCCTTTCTCCCTCTAACAGTCACTTGTCCAACACATTTCATTTTATTTTTTTTTTTTGGGGGGTGGGGGGGTGGGGAACTCTAGAGTGTAATCTTTCTTGTATATTCTATTCACTGAATGCTAAATTTTCTTTTTTTTCTTCAATGATAAACATTCTTAGTCACTTTTACCATATCATCACCTTACACTGACCAAGAAGTATACAGTACTTCAGATGGAAAATATCGAATTATTATTTAGCGAAAACGATATTAAGACAATTGAACCTAAAGCAGACTGCAGGAGCTGCTTGTTCTTATTCCAATGTGCATTTATAAAACATTTATCTTTTTTACTTATGTATTTTGGATTGCAACAAGACACTTGGGACTGCATTGACCCACCTTCCTTCAAACAGAATTCCCCAGATATTTCAACTTTCTACAAATTACTGAGTAACTCAAAACATGCAAAACTTTTCAGTAAAAAATATAAAAAAAAATCTTACCATCTCAGAATATTTTTAGGTATTATAAAATTTGGTAACTTACAAAGGTTACAACTCAAAGCAAACCGCCAGGCGTAGCAATCTGAGCGCTTACTATTTAACCTTGATACATTCCAGAGATTTCTCAGATGAGATAAGCTTGCCTTTTCAGTCCCTTATTTCTAAAGAGTTAAAGTCTGCCCAGCTCCTTACATTAAGTGTATAAGGCACGAGATAGAAATAAGAACTGGAAGCGTGCAGATACCAGGAAACAACTGAATTTTTAAAGTTAATTTTGTAAAACTAACCATTTGGGCCCACACATACCATGCTGACTGTGCTCCATGACAAACGGGCTCTTGAGCTGTTCACTTGTTATTTCAGGTGAAATTTCGTAGAAGAGGCTTGGCATTTGTCAGGAAAGTGAACCTTGTGCTAGAACACACTTGTGCCTGCAAAGCTCCCCGGATTTGGCCAACTTATAAACATTTGGAAATTGATGGCTGATTCACATTCAGCAGGAAATTGCAAAAAGGTTTTAAGAGACTCAGTTGCCACTGGATAGCTTGTCCCAGCTTTTTAGCACCGATCAGACCGCATCCCTACAGCTAGACAGCAACGGGGTATTTTCTAACTACTCATGTCTCCCACTTGTGACCACCACTTCTTTGGTATCAGGAGAGAAAACTGAAGTTAAACACTCTTTTGCTCGGGTACCCATCTTACGCATCTCTCTTCTGCCTTCCCCAAATGACACCTCTGTCGGCAGCTGTGCAGGGAGAGGGGCCAGATGTGCAGAGCGACTGGGCAGGGTGGGAGGGACCCCGTCAGAGGAAGGCTGGCTTTTAGGAGCAAGTGCTCCCACAAACGCTGCCCTTCACCGGCATTTCCAAGTCACAGCGTGACATTTGCCAGCACACCACTTGGCATCCATAAACCGGCTCCTCATACGGTCACGCAGCAGGAAAGCGTCTATTTTGCTGGGGAAAAGAAAAAAAAAATCTAAAGCCAAACTGTGTACGCAAAAACACACGGGTGAGCACTCCTTCCCATGGGAAGCAGATCAGAGCCAAGGATTTTCATTCCCCTTTCACGTGCCGTTGTGCTAAGCTGGCGCTGCAGGAAACCCTGGTCCCCGCGGTACAGGCACGCTGCTAATTACACACAGCTCCCGCACACATCCGAAACGCGACCACAACATGAGCGTTACAAGTCTCTGTGGAAAACAGTTACAAGAAAAACCCCAACAAAACTCAACAGTACACATTCATGCAAAAAGTGTTTCCAGTGATGGAAACAAAAGCAAAACCACATGAATTAACAGGCTCTTCCTGCAAATAAACAACGAAGAAATAAGTAAAAATGCCTCTTTAGCATTTCATAAATACACACAGTACATGCTAATTATGTTGTCGAGCCTGCACAACAGATACTATTCTTCTGGATAAAAAACAAACTCAAAATTGAAGTCAAAAGAATGATGAATCTGCCTGCTCAGAGACTCAAGTCTCAGTGACAGACTGCTAACAACAGCATGCCTAATAGTAAAGAATTTTATTTCTTGAAATAATGCCCAGATCTGTGCATATTCAGAAAGATTTACATATACCAAAATGACTGAACCTTAAAAACCACTCACAATGCTAGAAATTAAGTTTGAAGTTCACTAAAAATTAAAAGAATCACACAAAAATCTAAAAAAATAGCCTAAAATAAAAACATTAAACATGAACTAGGCTGGCCAGAGAGTAGCAGCAGCAATACCAGCAGAGACTTGTATACTTTGTAAGTCCACAAGATGCTTTTCAGTGCTGGCTACACTATAATCAGAAAGGCTGCTACATGAAATCAGCATTTTGTGACCATTTACAGAATCACAGAACGGTCAGGGTTGGAAGGGACCTTCAGAGATCATCTAGCCCAACCCCCCTGCCACAGCAGGGACACCTACAGCAGGTTGGACAGGAATGCATCCAGGCATGCTTTGAATATCTCCAGACAAGGAGACTCCACAACCTCTCTGGGCAGCCTGTTCCAGTGCTTTGTCACCATCAAAAGTAAACAAGTTTTTCCTCATGTTGAGACGGAATTTCCTGTGTTCCAGTTTGTCCCTTTGCCCCTCGTCCTGTCACCGGGCATCACTGGAAAGAGTCTGGCCCTATACTCTTGACACCCACCCTTTAGATATTTATAAGCTCTCCTGTAGGCCCCCTTTCGGTAGTGGAAGGCTGCAATAAGGTGTCCCCGGAGCCTTCTCTTCTCCAGGCTGAACAGCCCCAACTCTCTCAGCCTCTCCTCATAGCAGAGGTGCTCCAGCCCTCGGATCATCCTCGTGGCTCTCCTCTGCACCTGCTCCAACAGGTCCATGTCCTTCTTATGTAGGGGGCTCCAGAATGCATGATAGATCCCTATCTACCCTGAAAAACATCTACCCATGTTAAAGGCTATTAGCTTTCCATCAGTATTAAAGGAATACCAATACACTTAACACTCACTAGTACCAAGGTTAACAGTTTGAATTAGTATAAATGCCACCAGGCACCTAACACAAAGTACAACAGTCAAAACACAAAAGCTGCCTTGCAGCCCGACACGCCTGTTGGTAGAGACGGGCACTGACGATGGCGGCACAGCCGAGCTCAGGCTCAGCTACTGTGCATGAGAACTGCTGAACTCACCTACAACATGCTGCCAAACGGACAGTCCACACAGGGAATGGGGAAACCAGAGAACTTTAATAAATCAAACAGCAGAACAACTCTAAAGTTATTGAGAAAATGAAGTATCCAGCTCTGGCAGTACAGAGATGGAGCATGTTGGCTAACCACAGGATACAAGTGTCACATGAAAAAAAAAAAAGGAACATTTTCTAGGAAATGCAGTTTTGACTACATAGTTGATACATTTGTGAGAAAATAACCATTATAAAGGAAATTTCCACCAGTGAGAGCAGTCTGACTTGTTCTTTATTTCTTCGCATTTTTTTCTAACAGATACCACCTATTAGTATCTACCTATATCTATTAATCTCCAAATAATTACTTTTTACATTGAAGCAATTATTGTTTAACAGTTTGAAGAACATGCATTTCTCAAATACAGTCCATTTAATTCTAATTAGCAACATGAAACTGCTGTATCATCTGATAATATCTTGGACTGAAAGGACTTCAAGAGTAATTGGGAGTCCCACAAAGCAGAAAGTGGCAGAAAGAGACCCTGGGGGGGGGCTAAAACAGGTGGAGCACAAGATCCCACCAATACAGAAAGAAAACATTCAGTTCAGGTACATAAACTGTGTATCATACCAGAAAGAGCTGAAATCCACATAAAACAAAAGCTTAAGTAACCCAGGTCTTGGATCATGTCTAGCAAAATCCTTCTACCAGGCTGATACATTTTGGATATGAATAACAGAATTATAGAATGGTTAGAGTTGGAACAGGCCTTCAAGATCATCGAGTTCCAACCCCTCTGCCATGGCCAGGGACACCTTCCACTAGACCTGATTGTTTAAAGCCCAATCCAGCCTGGCCTTGAACACCTCCAGGGATGGGTCCTCCGCAACTTCCCTGGGCAACCTGTTCCAGTGTCTCACCACCCTCACAGTAAAGAATTTCTTCCTAATATCTAATCTAAATCTGCCCTCTTCCAGTTTAAAACCGTCACCCCTCATCCTATCATGACACTCCCTGATAAAGAGTTCCCTTCCCATCTTCCCTGTAGGCACCCTTTAAGTACTGGAAGGCCGCTATAAGGTCTCCCTGGAGCTCTCTCTTCTCCAGGCTGCACAACCCCAACTCTCTCAGCCTGTCCTCACAGGAGAGGTGCTCCAGCATTCTGATCATCTTCACAGCACGCCTCTCGACTTACTCCTACAGGTCCATGTCATGAAACAGGTCCATATCCGTGAAGAAGGATACATTTTGGACACTTCAAGGTATCAAACCTTCAGATGACTTAGGCGACAGAGTGCCTACATTCTGGTCCATTGGTCCAGGGCTAAACAACCCTTTATCTAGCAATGTCAAAATTGAGGCACTTGCTGGCACTCCCAAAAGCAGCACTTTGAACACCTAGAAGCATACGACTTGTATCAGAGGTGTTCATCAGCTCAGCCTCCTTCCGTGGTAACAGCTCAGGCAGGGCTCAGAAGATGCACGTGGCTTTGGGAATCAGGTTGTCTTTTTGGACACATTGCTGCAGATTCCTTTTTCCCCAACAATAACTCCATCTAATGCTCCCAGAGCGCTGTCTGCAACCTGTTCACAAGCTTAAAAATAACTTAGATTTAACTATTTGTGCTTTCTCCTCAATGTATTCTGAACAAGGAAACACTCTAGAAATTAACTTTTACAGCATCTTTTACTACAGAAAATATCATAGACTAGAACGGAATGGTTATGTCCTGTAAATCCAGGACAACACTGAAAATATTTTGGATTTCAGCTGGCTTCTCACTTACTCATTTCTGTAGTTACCCCTTTGCCCAGCCTAGCGAGCACCTACACAGGCAGACTGATCTGTAAACGTTTAATATAGGCAAAGTTTGACAAATCCATTATTCCAGCAACTAATGGGGAGGGAGTTTTACAGCATCCTCTTTCCTAGCATTTGTTTTAATTATTGTTTTAATGCATCTTGCTCCTCTTTGCCCAAATGTACTGAGGTTGCATTATAGCTCAAAAAAGTATATTTGAGGAATTCAAGCAAACTCATGAAAACGGTAATTCTTACATCAAGACTCACAAACTGAACTCACCAAAATCCTGTTTTACAACACCCTTTGAACACAGCTTCGACCAGAAATCCTACCACCTCAGTGGACACTGGCTTGAGCTGGACAACAATGTTGTTTCCTTAGGACCTTTCAATTCATCAGCCTCAAAGTCCTTCTTGTTGCCTCCGTCCGTTAGCCATGGAGGGGAAAGGAAGCCCTGCCTTGGCCCCAGTATTGGCCAAATACAACTTCCGTAACTGAACTTCACGATTCAGAGCTTCAGCCAGTCCACATGGGAAGTCAGGAAGAAATGTCTTCCAACATGAAGAGTCTTCTTAAGCATTTGGCTGACAAGTGTTCTTCATGTGCAAACACGAGCGGGTTGCCATCAGATATGCAAGTGGGAAAGAGCAATCCTGGCCAAAGTTAATTTTGCGTCCACCTTCCTTTGCAATACAGGAGACTGCTAAGATCCTCTGGACATGTTACACTGAACCACTTCACTGCTTCCAGGGCAACTTTTTGCTTCGGCACCAGGATTTCCCTTTGTCTCTCCCTGAGGCACACAGAGACCGGGAAGTTGCCCATCAGTGTGGACATCCCCATGGCACAGGAGCACACGCATCCTTCTTCCAGCCCCTGGAGAAACCTGTACCAGCGTAACAGATTTTTCAGGAAAAATGCTTTTACCTAACTAAAGTTACTGAGCTCAACAAAAGACTATTTAACAACAAGATGTATTCCTGCATCAACCCTTCTTTGACAGACTAAATCATCTTCTGTATTCATTTTAATGAAACTATGACAAGGTCACATTTCCTGGAAAGATTAGTTCAATGGAGAAAAAAAAAAATCTAAATAGAGGGTTAGAGGTTTTTTTCCCCCAAAAAAATGTTTACCGTGTATCTCTTCCTCAGATTGCTAGGCTCAGTTTCAGTTCCTCTCTGCAGCAAAAGCAAGCAGCACCTAATAAATGTTTCAGTCAATAATTCAGACACTTTTGTTTGCATTATGATAAGTTAAATAGTTTTAACCTGTGCTCATGCACAAGATGAAAGAATTATATCAAAGTATAAAAAAAGTTAATTTCTCCATAAACTCTAGAGTAGAATCATTACAGAGGCTTTAGGCATGGTTAGTGAATATTTGCTAGGATCAGTGAAATGGAATTTAAAAAAAACTCAAAACCAAAAAATCCCTCGGTTATTTGGCAGCAATTTACCCTGACCAGTTAATGCTAGATACAAGTCCTAAAAAGGCAAAAGAAGCAAAGGAAAAAAAATATTCACGCTTATCCTTATATGTTGACTGTTTGAAATTAAAGTTTCAGAACTTAGCTTACACAAACATTCGTTGCAAGAATACCCCAAAATCAGTACAAATTCCTTTACAATTTCTTTGTGTTTTAGGCAAACAATACTAATTATCCCAGACCAAAGATAAAGTTTTGCTGCCATCCCTGGGAAGCCCTTTATCTCATCATCAATCGCTCTTTTCGATCAGCATGTCTGGGCCTTGCCCCTGCACACAGCTAGCAAGTTAAGTCCAACAGTAAAGTCACTTTAAAAAGCAGCTGAGTGAATAGAAAAAACAACTATAACTTACTCTTCAGCAAGCAAAAATTAAATACGGCCAAAAGGATGAAGTCAACCTCTCAGAAATCTATGACACTGAATCACATTTGGTCATTTAACACATTATAAACATCTAGCAAAGCTTTTTACTGGATTACTTCAAAACAAAATAAGATATAATTATATCTACGTAACCTGTGTTTTCGTTGTAGATGCTAAAGCCAGAAGTTTTTAATTAATCTATTTACTTCCTTTCTATTTCTTGTTTTTCCCCAGTGCTCAAATACATTTGGCTAGAAGAAAAAACACATAATTAGGAGTGACACGTGACACCGTAGCTGCATTTTTGCAGTGGGAATTTACTTGTTACTCTTTGTTACACAGCTTGTCTGGACTGTCACACAAAATAATTGATCCTTACCTTAAACAATGCATTTTCCTTTATTTACTGAGAGAAATGTGATCTTTCGAAATAAATAAATTGTTGTGTTACAGATGGGATGTCAGACACCAGAAAGCTACTGCCAGCTTCAAAAACAAGGGACCATTCATAACTACAATTCATATTCTGTTCTCATTCTTCTGAAATCTTGGCTCCCCTTTTACCATCATTTGTAACTGTCTGTATGCTGAAAATAGATATCTAACAAACAATGCCGTTTAGCTCAAGACCAACTCCCTTTATAGCTGCAGTTTAATTTAAGCAGTGTTCTTGTTTCAATCCCCCAATCATAGTAACATCTTTTTATTTTACTTTAGTCTGAAATACAAGCTTATGTCCCCTCAGTGTTCTTTACTTCCATAAACTAAATCGTAAAACATACAAGTGCTTTTCTTGTCAATATTATATAAGCCCAAATTTATCTGCCTCTTGTCTCAGCCACAAAATTAGCTTGTTAAAACCTACATAAGCTATGAAATCATTCACTAAACAGCGCAAAAGGTAACTAAATAATCTGAAAGAAACAGATATAGCACACACAATAAAAAGCAGTTCCCCTAGCAGAGAAATACAGTAGTTTCTACAGCGAAAGACAGCAGCCATCCAGCAGCTCCCAACTAGGGTTAGTAAAAACATTTTCTACTTTTTTTTTGTTAGAATATGTAAAGTCATCCCCAGTGGGAACTTTTATGAGAATATAGTGTTCCTACTTCCCTCTTACCCGCAGACTCAGGCCAGACTTCCTTCTCGAGGACAGAGGAACTACAACTATTTTAGTGTTCCGGCACCAGCAGACAAATGACAAAAAATAACCACAGGAGGACACAATCACAGCACTCAATCACATACAGGATATCCAGATTTAATTCCTTGGCCTCCTTGTTCTACGTCTCTCTGTGTCAGGAACAAAGAAATGTCCCACTCACAGCCCTAGAGTGCTAATCATTCGTATAAAAAGGTGTACAAAATGCTTTTACGATTGGTGTCTGGGAGATACCCTCAATCTGTTTGCAGTTTAAAAAAAAAAAACAACCACCGCACAAATTGCATCCCATTGAAGAACATCTCAGATCCCAAACTTCAGCAGAACAAGGTTTCTCACCTAGCTTCACCCACGGTACTGGGGACAGTGGTGTAGGTGAGTGAACACCCAGCTCTCCACTACACCTGGTCTTCAAGGGCACCTCACGCTTCCCAAATGAAGAATGACAAGTGATTCTCTCTCAGGTAAAGAGAATATTTGGCAGTAATACAAAGACTATGCTATCAAATTCATTCTCACAATGTCCCTGTATGAGCACTGAAATATCAGTATTTCATTTTAAAATTTTAATATAAACACATTTTGTTTCCTATTTATAGGAAATTAATATCATTGTTTGTTTACAAGTCAAGAACTCTATTGCCATGCAGCCATACTGTATATCTCACCACTGTATATTAACCTGCCCTGATAGACTCTAATTATAAAACAGAGCTTAAAGCTTATTTTAGGTCTTACAACTGTTGTAAAAGGCAACTCAGTGTAGGAGAACTGGGATGAATTGTTGGCAAGTATACTCAGAATGAAGAAATACACCCAACGTTTTTTAACAGTTTTCACAGAGAAATCATGAGGTATAGTGCCATAGTACCAGAAATAGTGCAAGAGACATATTCAGAGATGAAAATGCAAAACCAGAAGCCTATTTGACACAGAGAGTGCACATACATGTTGCCCCCCCCAGCTTCCCTTGGGCAAGAAGCTGTTTGTCAGGTAACCATCCCGCTGAGCAAACAAAGCTGGTTTTCTTTTGAAACTGGCCCCGATAAACACCTCTTAAGTCCTCGCTTAAAGAAAAGGATTTCCACTTCGCAAGATCATAAGATGTTTTTCAAGTAAAGAAATGAAAAGCAGCCAGAGACCATATCTCCCAATAAAGTAGTAATAGCAGAAGCACAGGCCATCGCACACAAACACCATCCTACCATTACACATCCAACCTCCAGCCCAAACTGGTCAGCATGAAGATGACTCCGCTACAGGAGAAGCACGATGTGATTCCTGATTCTCAGAATTACCAGCTTTCTAATTCCTCGCTGCATAGTCTGCAGTCCACAGCATATCCTTTTCTTGTCTGAATGGGTTTGGTTAGGGACACTCCGCTACAGCAACCAATTAAAAACATAATTATAACTTACAGCCATGATAAAGTTTGCCATTTTCGCTTAGCTTTTTTCAAAGGATTTTTTTGTTGTTGTTGATAGAGAGAACAAGAATCATCCTCTGTTTTATTTCACAATAGCCATGGAATTTTTTTATGTATGAAATCTTAAACACCAGCACTTTGTGCATAAATTCATATGCACAGACACATGAAAGAAGGGAGCATGAGCTAGTACTATAATCTCAAGTGTCAAATTCAGAAGCAGTTTTTTGGATTATGCTCTTAGCCAAGGAAGCCTTTGCATCTACACCCCTCCAACTGCTCCCTGGCTGATAAAACATACATTCATTCAAAATACACAGAGAAAAATACCAGGGAATTTTTAATCATGGCTAGAAGAAAAATATCTTTTAAAAGCTGTCTGGAGGAGGGAGCATACAGGCATTAATTTTTCTCAAGTTCCTCAGTACTTGAATTTGCTCTGGGGTAGGGGAATTAACTAGCACAAACTTGTCACTGTCTAATTAACAATGCATGAATGGAATCTCCAAACAGCTATAAGCAGATATGTTGCATAAGCATAATAAATGAAATAAATAAAGGTAAAATATGTTATCTTCTACTCTTTTATCGCATGGAGTTTTTCCCTATCAGGAAGCGGCAGAAGCAGCTCTACTACTGACCTTAACTGTACCTCAACTTCAGATTCAGATTTGATGTCAGAGATTCAGATGGTTATTGCTAATGAAAAGACATTATTTAACATGAATTTAATTGCATAGCTTTCATATACATTCTCACAACATCCCCATGACAAAGATGAAGGTTTACCATTGTTTTTCCCCTTTGTATACATTAGGATTGATACAAATAGATTTGGGGAAGTTACTTGTCAAAACCATAGAAAACCTACTTGACAAGAATAAAATTGCGATTTATAGTGCAAGGTATACACCTTTAAATGCAAAGGAACCCACGCAACTTTCAACACTACAGCTACATTTGTTAGGACAACAATTGGGGGGAAAAAAAAAAATTAGCATGATGTCACAAGAACTTTAAAAAAAAAGGGCAAGTGATTTCATCTGTGGCCCCAGTTCAGGATTTTAAAATCATTATGCAAAAGCTAAAAATATTTTTTTAATGAAGTATCAATGGGTCCTGCACACAGCGGGAGCCTCATGCTCATTACGAGCCACAGCACCCATCCACGCACCCGCTGTCTGAAGGCACCGGCAGGTGCTGCTTATCCCTTCTGAGCAGACACCATGGGTGGCCAGTGTATATGCGTGCCAAAAAACCCCAACTCTTAGCCACTACAAAAAAATCTTATATGTTTCCTTCCTTTAATTGTTATGCATGTTTGCAGTCGTACTTGGCCCTATAATTCTCACTTATTTTCCACCTGCAAAATGGTTCAGGAAAATTATCTAGAGTGAACTAAAGTAAATTTTGATAATTACACTAAAATACATCATCTTCACTGATATTCCCTTTGTTAATATGGTTTTTTAAGACAGACAGCCATAGTAAAGTAGAAAAATATACAAGTTCCAACAGTTTCAGACGAAGCTTTTTGAGATGACAGGCAAAGCATCCATTGATGCAAGATCAGGTAGAGAAGAATCTGAATTTATGTTAATTAATTCTAATCCCAGCCTATTAAGGAGTGACATGTCTGAAAATAAGGATACAATACATATAGTTCTACATGTCAAAGAGCTTTGCAGAAAGAGAACCTGAATTCTGGAAATGTACTGAACTACATCACCCTGAATTTTTGTCAGAGTATCCCACACACTGACACGCTGCGCAAAATTGGAGCTGTTGCCGCAATTATTAGCTGTCTTTGAACAACAGCAGCCCCTGCTCAAGTGGAAATATTGATTCCTTAGGAATGACTCTTCCCCCACAGCACGACATTGCTTTGGAGATGGATTATCCGATAGAGACAGTTTCACAGTAACTGTCACTAAACAAAACAGAGCTAAATTCAGGGTCCTGACCACATGGATTAGGACAAAGACAGGAAAAGCATTTTTGCCAACAATAACCTCAGTGATATCTCAGAGCATAAATAAAACTGTCAACAATGCTGGCCAGAAATCTAACCCATTAAAAGCTGATTTCACAACTTTCTGCTTCTTTCACATTCCCAATTTCCTAGGTAGTATCTAGTAACAGGCCTGTATCTGTGCCAGTGTCTAAGTTAGAGAGAAAGTAGTTTTGATCCAGGATGGCAATTTGCAAATTCCTCAAGAGTTACGGCTGAACAAAACTAAGATAAATCCTCTTTCATACTTGAATGGCATCATATTGGTGTAAGTTCTGTGTGAACAGTAAGTAAAAAGTCTTATGAGCAATAATGTATATTAATAATATACATATATTAATATATACATCTATCAATATATACAACAGAGTGTAAATTCATAAGTAATAATGTCCTATATGAGGGACAGATCAAAAATTTATGGGAAAGTCACTATCTATACAAACTATACCAGCAACTTTACCAAAATTGGAACAGCTGTACTGGGTTTAACCACGGGTCTCCATAACCCATGTCCCCATAAACTTGTGCTTTGGGATGATCAGAACGAGCATACCATTCTTCTCCTCTGAAGTCTCCCAGCATACAACTATCAAAAGCCAAATCCTTTTAAGACTTAAATATGTAATACCATGCACTACACAAAGGTGTGTTTACAGGAAATCAAAGAGGAAAACAGGGAAAAAAAAAATACCCATATTCTCTTAGAGAACAAATGCAGAAGGCAATGACACAGTGTCTTTGTACATCTTATCTTTATGCCCTCCGAAACCTGGGTTATACACGCGGCCATACAGCTACCAGCACACAGCAGGCAAAGGGCACCGAGTGCTAACTTTAGAGAACCAGCTCCATAATCCAGCGTACATCATACTCTTCCATAAATCTCTCTTCTCTGACCACACAGAGGTTCAGCTGTGCACGCTTCCCCTCTGCTTCCCATGGGAATGCATGCTGGCTAGAGAACTGCAGCATCAGAAGGTCCGTCAGCTACAGCCCTCAGCAGACATTGCCAAGATTAAGTATGCTTGGTGGAAGCAGCATATGCCCTAACAGAAAACAACTCACCCCTCTCTGTCCTCTCAATTCAGACTCCAGATCTGTCCAGGCATTTGAGGCACTGGTCCAAACATCCTGCCCGTGCCACAGGCTTCACTTGTTTTTTCTCTACAGGGCACCATGTGCATGAACACTTGAGGCTGCCAAAGCACATGATGAAAGTGTGATGATACGGTCCACACAATGTTGCCTTAGAAAATGCGTATTTGCAAATTTGGACTGTAAGGACCAATTGCTCCCCAGGTTTCTTCCCATCATGCTCTCGCAACACCAGCAAGCAAGGTCCAAGAACAAGACAGGGTAGATGACAGGAGCTCATGTTTCAGCAAAATACCACTGGGATCAAGTCTTAAGGCGATACGGGGAAAGGGAATGTTGGGGAGGTAAAAACACTTTTGGAAATATAATCAAATTGTTGCAACAAAATTGGCTTAAAACTCAAACTATTTCAATTACCTTCTGGTGGTGGAGGAGGGAATTCCTCTGTGTCCATCCTAGTGTATCCACTGCGCCTTTAGCAGACTGAAAAACCCTGCAAAAATGAAGGGAACATGTTTTGCAGATGAACATAATTTCCAAATACCGAGACACTCCTTTTCATTTGGCCAAGCTCATACCTATTAGCTAATACCATTATGGAAGAGAGGAAATGTGCCTGGCTTCTTGCTTCAAAATACATCTAGTCCAAATTTTTATGTACATAGCCCTCAGTATTGGAGCCAATTTTTGTAATGATCTCAATAAGGCAGCTGAAGAAAGATGAAGCTTTCAAACTATTTGGTACTCTGCAGCTCCCACTGTGACAATCACAAGCAGATTACTAAAACATGTTATTTCAATGCCTGTTTGGAGTATATATTCTGTTTCAAAATCTTCATGGAGAGGAGGGGGATAAAAGTTTAGGAAGCGCATCAGTTTTGATGATGCTTTTCTCCATTTGGTAATCAGCCATCACAAGTTTTAACTGTACACTTTATATACAGTTTCTTCTTTTCTTTGGCAATCTTAAAAACTCTGCTTGAGCCTCTTTACTTCCACCTCTCCTGAGCAGAGTGAAGTACCAGCGAGCAGCACCTTCTCTTTCCTTCTCTTTTCTCAAATGCTGTTGGTCTCATGTTTTAAGGAAAAGAATAAACCTACAAAGCATTCCCATACTTTGGTCCTGAATACACGCTGGGAGAGAGCAAAGCCTAGAATCCATGAGAGAAATTTTCCTTCCTTCCTCATAAGAGTACTGAATAGTGATATTCCAGTATCATCTGGAAGGAAAAACCAGACCTGTTGTGCTGAGCAATGCATACGCTCTGCCCCAAACCCATTTTCACTCTAACTCGAGACAGCATATCAGAAAGAAAGATTTCAGAACAAGGCTGAGGAGGAAAATTAAGTTTCCAAAAGCCACACAAGAAAGTGGAAGAGCCAATGTCCTGCTCTTGAGTAGCCCATAGATATTAATCTCAAGAAACTACCATTTCTGCTTGCAACAGCACGCAGAACAGCTCAAATCCTTGGAAAGTCTCCATAGCTGAAGTATGAAAAGAGTGAGCTGAAGATAGTGAAATTCAAGGTACAGCAGAGAAATAATAAGCCAAATGGATCGGGATACAGATGTCAAATCAATTGTGACTTACAGAGGAGGTGACAGTGAATGGAAGGGAGAGTCTCAAAAAGGGATCCAGCCTTCGGAGGCACCAGGCAATTTATCTCCCTGACATCAGGTATGCAAGGGCAAATCATCAGGACAGACATGCCAGGAAGGATAACAACTCTGGTAGCACAAGATCCTCATGAGGAGGCAATTCATATCAACTTACATTTTTTAAGCATACAAAATTCCCTTTTAAATCGTCCTAAACTGCGGGAATTCTTAATCAAGTCCTAGACAGAAACAAGTAGCTTCAGAGTCAAAACTCAGAAAGGATTCATACACATATACAACAACTGCCTCCAACACACAAAATATTCCATTATGTGCTTTCGCTATACAGTGTCCCTTCTAAAGCCTCTCACTACAATTTATATCTGCAAAGCTCAAAGGCGTGTTCTGTTTACAAATGTCTGGAATGCATCTTGCCACACCAAAACTGTCCGCCAAAATGAGGGGAAATTATGGTTTGAAGAAAAGGCTATTTTTCTTTTACAGTTGAATCATCACTGCAACAAAAATTTTCAAGTGTGAAACATGCAATAACTGGCAAACCGAAAGTTAATCTGAGCACCTCCTCCAAATACATCTTTAAAACAGTAGCTAAAAGGCCTTCAGAATATTTTTTTTTATTATTATCTAAACATATGGTGCAAGATTTTGAACACCTGTGGAAGTTACCTTCAACAATGATTTTAAAAATCATTTTCTTCCTCACAAGCAAATACCAACAGTTAACAGGCAGAGCTGGGCTATGGAAGTTTTCAGCTTGTTTTGTTTTGATCTAGCTCACAGTGACATGCTTCAAATTACACCAGAATTGTGTCGAGGAAGGACACAGACCCAGTGTTAGAGTCCCAGCCACTGACCTGCTTGCTCCCATCTGAACAGTGCTGTTATTCACAAGAAGAAAGATACACTTTCTCACTTAAGAATGCCTCAGGGGTTGACTTATACATGGCATTAATTCATCTTGAAGTTCCACAGATTTTTCTCTACTTTGTAGATGCTGAGAAAAACACTGCAACAGCAAAGAGAGCTTGTGCATTGTACATTCCAGTAATACCCTCCATAAAAATAAAATGATTGCCATTTTATGTAGTAGACGGCACGTTCACGGAACAATCTCTAACAGCACCATATTTCAAAGAGAAGTTTTTCACTCTGCTATCGAGAGGCAGGGGAACTAACTCAAGTGGAAGATGTTTAAACCAAGATTAAAGCAGACGATTTAATTCGGCTAGCGACAGGCTACCTCCTGGAGAGCAGCTCTGTGGAAAGGGACCTGGGAGTCCTGGTGGACAACAGGATGACCATGAGCCAGCAATGTGCCCTGGTGGCCAAGAAGGCCAATGGCATCCTGGGGTGCATCAAGAAGAGCATGGCCAGCAGGTCGAGGGAGGTCATCCTCCTCCTCTACTCTGCCCTGGTGAGGCCGCATCTGGAGTACTGTGTCCAGTTCTGGGCTCCCCGGTTCAAGAAGGACAAGGAACTGCTGGAGAGGGTCCAGCAAAGGGCTACAAAGATGATTAGGGGACTGGAGCATCTTTCTTATGAGGAAAGGCTCAGGGACTTGGGGCTTTTTAGTCTAGAGAAAAGAAGACTGAGGGCGATCTCATCAATACTTATAAATACTTAAGGAGAGGGTGCCAGGTAGATGGGAAGAGTCTTTTTTCAGTGGTGCCCAGTGATAGGACAAGAGGTAACAGGCACAAACTTGAACATAGGAAGTTCCATCTTAACACGAGGAGGAACTTCTTTACTCTGAGGGTGGCAGAGCACTGGCACAGGCTGCCCAGAGAGTTTGTGGCATCTCCCACACTGGAGACATTCCAAACCCGCCTGGATGCCGTCCTGTGCAACGTGCTGTAGGTGACCCTGCTGTGGCAGGGGGGTTGGACTAGATGATCTCCAGAGGTCCCTTCCAACCCTGACCATTCTGTGATTCTGTGACATAGGGCACAGCGTGCACGTGTAGCTCAAGTGGCTTCCCCATTGATTCTGCTGCTAACAGATTTACAGACCACACAGCTTCACACGTGCATTCAAACAATCGCACAAATCACAGCTCAAATTAAGATGAAAGGGACCTCCGAATGTTCTCTCTTATACTCAGGACAGGTGTCTTCAAAATTAGATCAGGTTGCTCAGGGCCTTTTCCACCCAAGTTCTGAATCCCCCCCAAAGGAGGAGGTTTCACCACCCCCCAGGGCAGCCTGCTCCTGTGCTTAACCAGCCACGCCAGGAAGAGTTTTCCCCCTTACGCCCAACTGGAATTACCCTTGCCGCAGTTTGTGGCCATTGCCTCTCATTCTGCGTTCTGGGCACCTCCGAAAAAAGCCTGGCTCTGTCTTCTTTCCAACCCCACCTTCGGTAATAGAGGGCTGCAATTCAATCCCCCTCAGTCCTTTCTTCTCACAAGGACACAAACCTGGTTTCCCTCAGCCTCTCCTGACCTGTTCCCACCCCCAACCACGGCAGTAGCCTTCACTGGACTCACTCCAGTTTGCCAGTCCCTCACTTGTACTGGTCCCCATACTGAACACTGTATTCCAAATGCAACATCATGACCACTGAGTGCATGTTATCTAGTTTAACATAAAACTATTTAAGAAACTGAACAACTATGTGTTTTTAAGACACAGAACACCAACATTTCGTTCCAAGGTATTTAAAAACTAACTTATTAAACATGAAACACATGAGCTATTGTATTCATGTGTACTGCATTATAAAACTATGAATCTGAACAACTGAACAACTGCCCTGATGTATTAGACATAGCAGTCTTCCAGTACTAAAGGGGGCCTACAGAAAAGATGGGGAGGGACTCTTTATCAGGGAGTGTAGCGATAAGATGAAGGGTCAGGGTTTTAAACTGAAAGAGAGTAGATTTAAATTAGATATTAGGAAGAAATTCTTTACTGTGAGGGTGCTGAGACACTGGAACAGATTGCCCAGAGAAGTTGTGGATGTCTCATCCCTTGGAAGCGTTCAAGGCCAGGTTGAACGGGGCTTTAAGCAACCTGGTCCAGTGGAAGGTGTTCCTGCCCATGGTAGGGGGGTTGGAACTCGATGATCTTTAAGGCCGCTTCCAACTGTAACCATTCTATGACATGACACAGAGGTTATCAAAATACAGAGCTTTTTTTCCTTACAAAACGGATTTCTCAAACACAGTATAACCTCTAACCTGAGTTAATGACTCAAACTGCTCCCTTCCAGGCTGCACAGCAATTGCAGAAACACAGGGAGAACCAGCAGCTCTTGAAGTTACCTACCCCAAAAGTTAAGATCTCCTATCAGCATCCAGCTGCCTGACAATTCATCTGACTCGGTGCTCATCACCTTCTTTCCTTCAGGTAAAGAGGTAGTAGCAGCTGGTGTGGATCATGGTGGTGGTCTACAGATTGCCTCCTTCCTTTCCATCTCTTCCCCCACATTCCCTACGTGTACCCAACGTTCAGCAGATGCTGGGAGAGAGGCCAAGGAGCACCCAGACGCTTTTATGAAAAGCAGGTGACCCACTCAAGCTTCCCCTGTTGGCTTCTTGATGTTTTCACCCAGTCCTTTCCTGTCAGACTGTTAGGAGGAACAGGCAGCTCTTATTTATATTTACAGACTGGAAGAGCAAAGACAGCTTTCCGACTTTACAAGTTCCCAGTTTAATTGTCTGGTTATAACCGGTTAGTCATTGAACCGATCTATCTGAGCAAACCCACATCAAGAAAGTATTCCGAGCCTAAGAAACTACTGCTGTTAAAAAAAAAAAAGATTTGTAGTAGGGCAACATGCTTTTATTCCAGCAGTTTAGCTAGTAACTTTGTAAGTTTGTCTTTAAAAAAAAAACAGCAATGTATTTTGAAAGAAAAAAAATTCAGATCCGTTAGTACACTGCAATATATTCAGGCCTCAGCAAGTCTGTAATGATTTCTAAATTTTATATCGATATTTAAGAAAAAGAAAATGTAATTAAAATACCACATCAAAATCAGATGTTCCTGGGCAATGTTTCTCATGCAGAGAAGTCCCGTACAGTGGAAGCAGTCAGATCTTGAATGGCACCAGAAACCAGAATCGGCCAAGTGTGAAATGATCCCCAAGGACAGCCCCCAGTACTTATTCCCAGAGGGCTGGAAGGAATGTCCTATGAGGAGTGGCTAAGGACTTTGAGGTTGCCCCTCAGCCTCCTTTTCTCCAAACTAGACAAACCCATTGTTCTCTACAGCTTCCTGAGAAGGGGACGTGGAAAGGGAGGTGCTGATCTCTTCTCCCTGGTATCCAGGGGCATACGGGAATGGTTCCAATATTGAGTCAAGGGAGGTTCAGGCTAGATATGAGGAAACATTTCTTTACTGAGAGGGTTGACAAACACTGGAACAGGCTTCCTAGACAGGCAGTTGATGACCAAAGCTTGTCAGTGTTTAAGAGACATTTGGACAATGCCCTTAATACCATGCTTTAACTTTTGGTCAGCCTTGAAGTAGTCAGGCAGTTGGACTAGATGATTGTTGTAGGTCCCTTCCAACTGAAATATTCTATTCTATTATTTCAAATTTTCCACCAAGAGTGCTCATCTTCAACCATGAAAGCTGGTATGGAAGGAGGTGGGAGTCTGTCAGGTCTACTGTGGGACACTGCAATCTCCGAGCGCTAACACCTTTATTATAAAGGCCAGTGGCCTGGCATCCATGAGACTGAAATTCTGATTCCACGGCAAAGGGCAGTTTTAGCAAAGAAAACAAAAGCACCTTTATACTTGTACCAAGACTACAGAAGAAAGTCAGTGTTCCTCTCTGTGATTCAGTTTCCCCTTTCGTTACCTCTAGTAACTCCTTCTGCCTCCAGCCTAGAAGGTCTCTCAGCTATGGCTGCACATCAAATTTCATTCGATAGTTTCCTCTAATTGTGGGATTAAACACAGGCCACCAGTTCTCGGCTACCCAGATACAAATACTGACCAACATCTGCACTTCCACTTCATCAAAACTATTTTCTGAAAGTCATTACTTATACAATAGCCAGAAGGCAACAGAAACAGGACCAATGGAAACTTTGTCAAAACAATGAGGTAGCACAGTGCTCATACCTGGTGGCACAGTACCTACCCAGTGAGCTCCCAAAAGGCACGCTCAGGCAAAAGGCACCTTCTCTTTAAGGAGCGTGCACTATAACCACAGCGACATCAGGATTCTTCATTCTTAACTGTGCAGAAAGAATGAGCCAGTGAGCATTTTTTAATAGAAAACAGAAAAGATGAAACAAGGAGAATGATTTCCAAGGAACAGTGACTCAAGGAGAAAGATTACTGCAGGCAAGCTGCAAAGCAATTTCTCTGAGAAAGCCTGAAAATTAAATAAAAAAAAATTTAACACACACACACACATCAAACCTGGGAAGACAAAGCCAATGAATGTCTAAAATCCTCTTGCGTCCACATCACTTACTGAATATTGCTGTGTAATGCCTAATTGAGTCTTCTTCCACCTATAACTACAGACGTCCTGCTGGGAAGTAAATCTTGCTGAAATTTGATATATAGACTCTTTTGAGAGTGCAGAGAAGCAAGGAGAAAAAAGAATGTAGAAGAAAGAAGGTTAATTTTTTTTTTTTTTAAAAAAAGTACCTCAAGATGGCTCTGTTACACAGAAAAAAATAAAAATTGATAGCACGATTTGTTCTCCATACAAGACTACCCCTAAGAAACACTGACTGTAGACTTTTTTTTTTAAAGAGATGTTTTTATACTACAGTGGGTCTGAATGAAGCAGACATTTATATTATGACAGCTTATCATCACATGCTGTAAGCCATAGAAGGCTGTATCAAGACTGGATCATTATTTCTTTTAATGTGTATTTGGTTTTATTAATAGCTAAGAGTTCTATACCATACTAATTATATTCTTAAATTTATCAAAGAAAAATACCTAAATCATAAGCAATGGAATAATAAGGAACTGCATAGGTTCAAGTAGAAAAGAAATATGAAGCCCAGTTCCTGGCTCAGTTAAATCTGGGGAAATTCTATTACCAACTGGAAGGCAAACAAGGTCAGATCCACAGAGATGCACATTTTTCAGACTGCATGCAAAATCCACTTCCCCAAAAGCTACTTCACTTCTTTTTCTGCCACCCTTTCTTGCACCAAGCAGCATCCTGCTAAAAGCTAGAGAACAACGCAGCAGCAAGCCCTGAAGAAGCAGCAATCTACAGAGATGCCCTGAGAACATGGCTGAAGATTGGTATTCTCATCCTCCTTTTTAAAGGGTATTATTTATAGCACTTCTTCACCTAGAGCAGATTCCTGCCCACTACATCTGAGGAAATGAGGAAGAAAGCCAAGACTGCATTTGCAGACTTGTCTGAGGGCTCTTATCCACAATGCAAGCAGAAAACACTATGCATTTTTTAATATTTATATTCTTCCCCTCTAAGGGCAGATTATTATTGCAAGGCAAAACACAGAATCACTGATTCATAGACTTGGTCAGGTTGGCAGGTACCTTAGGGGTGATGTAGTCCAACCTGCTGCTCAAAGCCAGCTCAGCTATCAGGTGAGATGAGGCTGGGATCCCAAAAACCTCCAAAGACTGCACAACCTTGCCAGACAACCTGTTCTGCTTGGTTGTCCTCCTAGAGAAAAATATTGTCCTCATACATCTAGTTAGAGCCACCCTTACTTCAGTTTATGACCACTGCCCGTTGTCCTGCCACCTTCTTGATAACCTGCCAGCAGGCAGGGGCAGGCTGCCATCAGGCCCCCATGAAGCATCTCTTCTCCAGGCTGAACCAGCCCAGCTCTCTCAGCCTCTCCTCCAAGGCAGTGCTACAGCTCCCTGACACCATGGTGGCCTCGTGCTGAACTTGCTCCACTTTATCCACATCTTTCTTATACTGGGGTGGGGTGGGGTGTGGATGCAATACTCCAGGTGTGGTCTGACAAGTGCTGAGTGAAGGGCAACCCTTCCCTTCAAAGGCGCTCTTCCTTCGCATGTACACAACCTGGCCCTCCTCCTCGCTGAATTTCACAAAGTACCTGCCAACCACCTCCTCCTATCTGCTCAGGCCCTTCAAACGCCATCCCTGATCCCAAGCACATCCACTGCTCACCTCTTTCCCCAGTTTGGTGTCATCTGCAAACTTCATCAGCAAGAACCGGTCGTCTTCCAAGTCACGTATAACATTAAACAGAACATGTCCTACGACAGACAGCTGGGGCATTCCACTGGCTACTAGCGTCCAGGTAAGATACAACCAACTAGCCACCTCTAAACCCAAGCATCCCACCAGTTTTTCACCCATCTAGTAGTGCACCCACCCAGATCATCATGACATTTTGCAAAAGACCCTGCTGAACCCAACACGAGCATATGATTTTATGAAGCTCAATAGCACTATACTTAACAGGGATGGGAAAGACAAGACCTAAACATTTTTAAGGAATATGGGTAAAAAATTATTGAAACCAGGGAAGGCAACAGGTTCCCAAACACACACGTAGGGCACCTGACTTTTAGTGAATAAGCCTTTGCTCCTACCTTTTGTGCTGGCAATTGTTTGAATACCTAAAGGAAAAAGAGCAGCATCACCCCGAGGTTTTAGAGGCCATCCACACAGTCGAGTGTACTATAACAATCACAAGCACCCAAAGAATTAAAAGTGAATGCTGGCATCACATACTTTTAGTCAGGACTGATTTTTGTTTTGTGCCACACAAACTAGGAGGCTCTTGCTGGCTCAAGACCATGGTCTTCCACATTGCACACACAGGCAGAATAAAAATACGTGAATACTAAGAGCATTTTTCTTAATTTGCTCTAAATTTGATTGCAATCAAATAACTTCATCTGGTAAAGTAATCTTATTTCTGAAATTTCCTCTTTTAAACCTAATCTAAATTAGTCCCTTCCAATATTGGAGATCAAGTACTATCTAAATTGGAAACATCCTCAGGAAGATTTCTACTTTTAAGTCAGAGAAGATGCCTGCATGCTGCGTAACACTTCAATTGCGACGTAAACCTATGTATGGTTTAGTTGCATACGTACTATTACAACACACATATATATTTTTTTATATAAAAAAACACATAGAATCATAGAATGGCTAGAGTTGGAACAGACCTGAAAGATCATCTAGTTCCAAAGCCCCTGCCATGGGCAGTGACACCTCCCACCAGCCCAGGTTGCTCAAAGCCCCACCAGCCTGGCCTTGAACACCTCCAGGGATGAGACATCCACAACTTCTCTGGGCAACCTGTGCCAGTGCCTCACCACCCTCAGAGTAAAGAATTTCTTCCTAATATCTAATCTAAATCTACTCTCTTCCAGTCTGAAAGCCTTACCCTTCCTCCAATCACTACAGTCCCTGATAAAGAGTCCCTCTCCACCTTTCCTGTAGGCCCCTCTTTAAGTACTGGAAGGCCACTATAAGGTCTCCCTGGAGCCTTCTCTTCTCCAGGCTGAACAACCCCAACTCTCTCAGCCTGTCCTCACAGGAGAGGTGCTCCAGCCCTCGAATCATCCTCGTGGCCCTCCTCTGGACACGCTCCAGCAGGTCCATGTCCTTCTTATGTTGGGGACTCCACAGCTGGATGCAGTACTCCAGGTGGGGTCTCACAAGAGCGGAGTAGGGGGGCAGAATCACCTCCCTTGACCTGCTGGCCACACTTTTTTTTTGATGCAGCCCAGGATGCAGTAAAATGCACCAAAATAGTAATTTACTCTAGTAATTCTGATCAGCCTCACATTTAAAATACAGTATTTTTATCACAGGGAAAATGCCCCCTCCTGAAGATTATTTTGATTCCCCAGCAAATTAAGTTCTTGGCTTCCAAAAAATGGATACAGTTGATAAAGCATTTTTTCCCCTCCAGTTGTACTTAATCTGCACATCCACTCCAAAAGCATAAAGTCCTGGTCAAACTTGCATTAAATCCATCAGTCCTAGTTTTACAAAGCATAGCTTGTCTTTCAAGATACTGATGACAATTGATGAAAATTTCCATCAGAAGCTCTTTCCAATGATACAAGTGAAATGATACACTAAACTGAAGACTCAGTTCCTACTGCTTTCTGCAAACCTAGTCCTGACAGAGACACTTTTCCTAAGCATTTTCAATTTTGGGGTACTACTGTCCTTGGAAAAGTAACCATACAGTTTCTCATGAAGGACAACCCATTACAGACAATGAATCACATCTGATCATTACAAAAGTGTCCAACTGAACAAATTTTTTTCACCTCATGAATTAAGGTATTAAGAATATAAATACAGACTTTTATTCTCGTGTTTCTAAAAAACTATTTAGAGTAAAATATGGAAATAAATTTCTAATCATAAATTAGTGTCATAATGCACGGTCTAGAAAAATAACACAAACTTCATTGCTCTGTTTATAGTAACTCCAAAATATTATTCAAATAAATCAGGTAACGCAGCCATTAAAACATCAATTGAAGTAAGAAAGAAAAATAGTAATAGCACCTGCATGGAATAGCCCTCATCTTCAAAACTTGTATAGTGGAAGGCAGTTTCACATGGAAGTGTAAGGAAGTTCTGCATCTAGTCCTAACATCAGCAGTCCTCACTCTTTCCTTGGTTTGCAAATGATCAAGAAGACCCCTTCCTTCTCCAGCTTCTACAGTTCAAAAGTGAAGTTTTAAAGACTCAAATTAGCCAGTCTATGGTTTGCAACAACACTGAATATTATGTCTAAAATTCTAAAAGAATACTGAGGATGTGACACTACAAGCTCAAGACTCACTTTGGTCCTGGCAAGGACTGTTTACTTCCCAATAACTTATGATCCCATTTTACAGATGTGGAAATGACATTTATCCCCTTTCTTGAAATTCCCGAGATATATATTCTGTATCTCTAAGGAAAAAAAAATTCTTATGACTTCTGCAATCTATTTGACAGTATTTCTAGAAAAGAGATTACAGAACAGAAGAGACAGTGAATGTTTGACCTTGAGCTTGGATCCTAATAGATTGTATTCATGGTTCAGTCCCAAGTAACAAGTATCGTACAGTACAGTAAGTCACTGAAACAGATTTTCCCAAGATAATGCCCCTATTCAGCACCACGTAAGTAGAACAATTTATTTTGCTCTGGTGAACTGCTTCACCCACACATTTGACATTAAGCTTCAGGCTTCCTGACTGAGCAGCGAGCATGTAGGACATGAATCAATGTTGTGCAGTTATGCATCACTTCCCACAGTCTTGCTGATTCAGGCAATTCAGAATAAACCATGAATCAAGTTTTTGATCTAAAAACACAAGTTTGAAAACATATTTTTCAGATCTTGTTTAGCATTACTTGTCATCATTCCTTTAAAAACAAGTTGTACTTTTACGTGTCCCTGGTTTCAAAGTACCCTGAAGTATTTTGGTGTGACTAAAACTCAGATTCTTCACTGTAAGAAAATGTCCAAGTGATTTAAATCTCAAAAGATTCTAATAAATTTTTAAATCTCAAAAGATGAGGTAGTTTCCTTCTACAGACATGTGTCTTCTACGTGACAGACCTTGAGTCCCAAGATTCTCCTCTCTGCAAACCACATATGCACATAATGACATTACTGAGAAAGAGGAGAAAACAGGAATTATTAGGACATAATTGTACGGGTCCATAATAAGAATTTTGGTTTATCTTGCTCATGTATCTCTCCTCATCAGCATAAAGAACACCTCCCCCGATAACATGCTTGCCGTCTCCCAAAGTAGTTCTCAGGCATCAGTTTATGAATCCCCGATAATTTTCAAGCATCCAGGCCTGCAGCTTTTCTGCTCTTGAAACTACTTCTAGATTCAGAAAAAAAACCCTTACCAATATTAACTTTCCACTAACAGACACAGTAACAAGAAAGACTTTGTCAGAACAGGAGTAGAAAAAAAATATCTGTAATGAATGCTGATTTTGACAAAAGAAGGTCTTGGATATGAAAAATGCCTCACTCGCGTTTTGTAGAATATATACAAAATGAAAGACTAATTCATACCACTATCAATGAAGCCTCTTTTATTGCTCTGTTATAACATACAAGATCTTTAAAAAGTAAGACGCACTCAACAATTGCATTCACAGCATTTAATTTAACACTGTAACTCCAAAGAAAGTTTCTCTAAGGGACAACTGCTGCAATAAATATTCCATAAGAAGTATCCAAGTATAGCAGGGAAATGCACTTGCGGCTAAAACAGCCATCAGGAAGCCAAACTTATGGAAAGACAGTTTCAAAAATGCCTTTAAATTTAGAGGCTATAAGACAATTCCCTATGACATCCTTTCAACAGTTCTAAACTAAAACTGTGAAATGTAAAGACATAATTAAAGAAAAAGCAAAAAGTGAAACAGAAGTTACTTTACAGAAGCAGAAAGAAAATTACTATCCCACATATGTAAAGATGAAGAAAAGTACTACACACTGCTCATTTCTCCATCACATACAAAATTGAGAGCAGTGTAGTATTATAGATGCATGAATAAACTCACTGCAGCTCTCAACAATATATAAATTTTAATCTTGAATTCCGAGTCAAAATTACTCCTCCTCCTTCTGGATTGCAGGATTTGTTTCCTGGCGTCTTCAGAAATAGATTGAAGTTTATAAATTTTCTACAACAGATTCTAAAAATAATTTCTACTTTATATAGCAGCAGTTAATAGACTTCCTGTTTTACAAATGAGTAATGCACTATTCCCAGTTGCATTAAATTCCATTAACAATTACGAAGTTTGACAATAGCCCTTCAGGTTTTAGACAAGCTCGTTGCCTTCCTTCAAATGTTTATAAACTGTGCACGGACTCCTAAACAGCTCAGAATCAACTGAAGAACTCCTCTGGTGTTGAGATTTCTTCCTATGAAAGTTATTAATGCTGAGACTAAATACCCTCAATTGTAAAAGAAATGGAAAACAAAAGACAGTCCCCTCCAGCAGTAAGTAGTAGTGTATTGGCAAAAAAGAAAAAAAAAAATAAGTACAAGATTTTATACATATAAAATGATAATCAAGAAAACAAACAGACAAACAAAGAAAAAGCTCAGTTAAAGAGAGTAACTTAAATAGATTGAAAGACACTAAAAAACTCCAAGAGCATTTAAAAAAAAAAAGCTGTCATGTCTAACATTAAAAATTCAGCCTACTCAAAACTAAGCCTGTCCCTTACAAAGTTTGGATTCTGGAAATCTTAAAGACATGCTATACAGCTACCAGGTTTAGGATAATCAGAACCTTTGATATTGAACATATGACTAAAGTTAAGTGTTTGGACCTAGTATTTCAACCGGGTGTAAGTCAGCACACTTCCACTGAAGTTAACAGGCTAGAAGGAAAAAAAAAAAAACCCAAGATGCTGAGGTACCTAGAACCTCAATTTCAATTACAATAAAAATGAGAATCTATCTACTATTTATGTAACACTGTGGAATTTTAAGGTTAATCTCAATTGCTAAAGCTTGTTAAACAATTGCCAAAGCTAATTGTTAAAGCTTGTTTCACAGTATTCTACTCCGGCAAAGGACTGTCACAGTTAACAGATAGAATATGGTTTTGCTCATCAGTAGAGAGTAACTGTAGCTCCTGTCAGAAGAGGGCTCCTGCACACCGAGGGAGGCAACTGCCTCATCAGTACTTTGCTGTCCTCACCACTGACCTATCAAAGGCAACAGCACAAGACTTGCACATTTGGTCTCAATGTCTCAGAGCTGTGATGCCAGCCTGCACACACCCATCAGACAGCACTATGGCTCCTCTCCGTATCCTGTGGTGTATGAACTCCCGAATCCCAAATCCAGAGGATCTTGCTGGATCCTGGCACTCAGCAGGAGCTGATGGACAGCACGTTCCTCATGCATCTATCTGCTTCCATGGTCCTTTCTCCCACCACATCCACCTGTGGGTATCCGCCACGAAAACCCCACGCCTGTCCCATCACAAGATACCTGTCACCTCTCACGTAGTAGGTCATGTCTCACATACGACACCACAGGTAAGCTAAGAAATATGTAGACTACACTGTAAAAGTCTTGAAATCTCACTGTAAAACCTTCAAAAATACCAGATTTACTGTTCATAACCAGATAAACACATGTAACTAGCTCAGGGGCTACGGAGCCCAAGGGTGAAAAAAAAAAAAAAAATAAAGACAAGATGGATTAAACAAAGCAAGTCAGGCAGATTATCAAGATCAAACAGGTCACCCAAGTGAAAAGAATGAAGGGTCTATTGAAGAAAACAGCTGAACAGCCAGAACCCCTGCCTGAATAATGGGCGTGCAGTTGTAGGCGCCCAACACATCCCATGTTCAGGCAATAAATCTGTGTCTCCTGAGCACCAAGAGAAAATTTAAAAAATGTAATACTTCATTTCTACTGCAGAACAGATTGCTCACTGGGGTTCACTAAGCAGAGTAAAGGCTTTGGGAAAACATTTATTTTCTTTACAATAATAATAGTCACAAACTAACATACATTGTTATATCTTCTCTGTATTTATTCAGCATGAGACAGTTTTTAAACAGTCAATCTTTCTTATTTCCTGGCTCATGCAAAAAAAAAACCTACACCTTTTTATGCTAACAGTTAAATTGCACAACTGAAAAAAAGAAGATACTTTCTACGCTGCAATTAAACAGCTTCAAACCTGCTAGCACAAGATAAAAGCCATGATCTTAGTAGCTTTGGGGGAAAAAAAAAAAGGATTGAAGAAATGCTTAAATGAAAGAGGACAGAATTTAGGATGGATAAAATCCTTTTGGTCAAAAATACAAGCACCACCTAAAGGCCTTTAAAACAAGCCTGTGCTATGGGCAAATTATTAATAGCTGTCTTTCCAAGCAGCGGGTACTGCCTACCAACAGAGCTCACACTCGCCCAGGTGGATGGCTCGCCAGTCTCTTAGAGCCGTCCTTGCCTTACCCTGTAAGAACCGGGCATCTTTCAAAAGCAACTACACGGTCTGGGATCACCACGAGCAACTATGTAACTCCTGCAATAGTCAAAGTGTTAATTACAAAGAAACCAAGGACGATTTTAAAACGTCCTTAGAGAAAAAAAAAAAATAATACAGAAACGGACAGCAGTTACGTGCCAAAATATTTCCCCTCTGTTTCAAGAAAGCCAATTTAATCGCCGATGCCAACTCCAAAGCCGGTGATGAGCACAGTTTTGAAGAAGGGGGAAGGGAAGAACCTCAAGTCCCCCCCTTTGGGAGTCGGGATTTTCAGCAGCCTCGTCCGTACCCGAGGAGGAGGAGGAGGAGGCGGGGGGGAATCCGGGGCCGGGCAGCTCCCGGTGCCGGGGAACCCGAGGAGGCGCCCAGGCCGGGGGGAACCCCAGCGAGAACCGCGGGGGAAGAAACTCCACGGCGGACCAAAGAGCTGGAAGTTTGGGAAAGGAGCGAAGGCGCTGATGACCGACCCCTCGCACCTCCCCCCCTCCTTCAGCAGCGCGCCCGGCCGCCTCGCGCCGGCAAAACCTATTAAGTAATACATTTTTAAAAAAAGAAAAAAAAAAAAAAAAAAAAGAAAAAAGAATCGGGTCGTTCCTCTCCCCGCACCGGGGACCGGGTGCGAGGCGGGGGGGGGGGGGGGGGGGGACACGTCTCCACACGGAACACCGCGCCCGGCCTCCAAGCGCCAAACTTTCCGTGACTCAACACCGGAGCGAGACCCCGGCGCTCCCCGCCGGCTGCAGCCGCGGCGGGAACACCCACCTCCTCCTCCGCCGAGAGCTCTGAGGCGGCCGCCGCCCGGCCCTGCCCGGCCCGCTACGCTCCGCCGGGGCTCCGGCGGCCCCGCTCCCGGGACACGTCACTCAATCCCCCCCCCCCTCACCCCGGCCCGGGGGCTGCCGCCGCCGAGCGCTCACTCACCGCCGAGCGGAGCTCCCGAGCCCTGGCGGGGAGGGGAGGGGAAGGGCACCTCCCGCCCCCGCCGCCGTTGCCGCCGTTACCGCCTCCGCGGGGGCCGCCGCGCCGCGCCCCGCCCCCTGCCGGGCCTTTCGGGCAGCGCCCGCCGCCATTGGGGCAGCGCGCGGCCCCGCCGCCCGCCGATTGGCGCAGCCGCCCGCCCGTCACGGCGGGGCGGGGCGGGGCGGGGCAGGGGGGTGGCGGCCGTCGGTGTTGTCCGCCCCCCGCCAACCGCTCCCCGGACCCCCGCCGCATTCCTGCCGCTGCACGTGACACCAGCGCCGTTGGCGGGGGGGACACGGGGACACGGGGGGCGCGGGCTGCCCACCCGCGGGAGGGGTTTTCTCCCTGCGCTGCTCTCATCCTGCTCGCGTGACGTTCCCCACGGCACCGCTGCCACGAGTGACGTGCCTCGCGGCGTCACTGGCCAAGCCAGCCACTCGGTCAGCGCGGGGGCCGTGTCCCGCAGGGACGCAGTGCTTGTCCTGGAAGAAGCGTCAGCCGCTTCCACGTTCACCTGAGTACGGGGTCAGGGCTGAGTGGGCCCCTTCCATAAAATCGGGAAAAAAACCCTTTACAAGATGGAATTCTGTTGAAGATGTGTGCTTTACAATACATCCGGGTACACATCTGCTGCATTTCGATGAAAACAGAACCACGGAATGGTTTAGGTTGGAAGGGACCTTAAAGATCATCAGTTCCAACCCCCCTGCCGTGGGCAGGGACACCTCCCACCAGCCCAGGTTGCTCAAAGCCCCATCCAGCCTGGCCTTGGACACCTCCAGGGATGCGGCATCCACAACCCCTCCAGGCAACCTGTGCCAGTGCCTCACCACCCTCACAGTGAAAAATTT
This sequence comes from Pluvialis apricaria, assembly GCA_017639485.1. Classification (NCBI taxonomy): domain Eukaryota; kingdom Metazoa; phylum Chordata; class Aves; order Charadriiformes; family Charadriidae; genus Pluvialis; species Pluvialis apricaria. Next base: position 106,677,112 of record CM030009.1, read on the forward strand.
CTTTCTGTTATCTAATCTAAATCTACCTTCTCCAAGTTTGAAGCCATTACCCCTCGTCCTATCACTACATGCCCTTGGAAAAAGTCCCTCTCCAGCTTTCTTGTACATGCCCTTCAGATAATGGAAGGCTGCTATTAGGTCTCCTTAGAGCCATCTCTTCTCCAGGCTGAACAACCACAACTCTCTCAGCCTGTCCACACAGGAGAGGTGCTCCAGCCCTCAGATCATCTTCGTGGCCTCCTCTGGACCCACTCTAACAGGTCCATGTCCTTCTTGTGCTGAGGATTCCACAGCTGGACACAGTACTTCAGGTGTGTTCTCACGAGAGCGGAGCAGAGGGGCAGAATCACCTCCCTCACCCTGCTGGCCACGCTTCTTTTGATGCAGCCCAGGATACAGTTGGCCTTCTGGGCTGCGATCGCTTATTGCTGGCTCATGTTGACCTTCTCATCCACCAACTCCCCCAAGTCCTTCTCCTCAGGGCTGCTTTCAATCCATTCTCCAGCAAGCCTGTATTTGTGCTTGGGACTGCTGTGACCCTGGTGCAGGACCTTGCACCTGGCCTGGTTGAGGTTCATGAGGTTTGTACAGGCGCACCACTCAAGCCTGTCCAGGTCCCTCTGGATGGTATCCCTCCCCTCCAGCATGTTAACCGCACCACACAGCTTGGTGTCGTCAGCAAACTTGCTGAAGGTGCACTCAATCCCATTGTCCATGTTGCTGACAAAAATAAATGCTCTGAAGTACATTATAAGTCCTTGATAGCAATTACAATTATTTAATATTGCTAAATATTATTTAAAAACTTTGGACCACTTTTAAGTATGAAAACTTCAAGCAAAATGCTGTTCAAAGATCCACACATCATCCAGCGGTGGTCCTTGCCTATTTAAGTGCCTTCATGCTACAGCCAGTAGTGGAATACGCCCAGCTGAAGTAAATTCATTATTATTAAACAAAAATGTTAGTAGAAAATGGTGGCATTTCAAAAGACAGCTGATTAATCCACCTTTTTGTAAATTTTTCATTTGTCTATAGTTGCCTTTCTGGCCTGTGAGCACACATTATCAGCTCACATCCAGCTTTTCACCCACCAGTACCCCCAAGTCCTTCTCCTCAGCGCTGCTCTCAATCCCTTCACCCCCCAGCCTGTATCTATACTGGGGGGTTGCCCCAATCAAGGTGCAGGACCCTGCACTTGGCCTTGTTGAACCTCATGAGGTTCACATGGGCCCGGTCCTCCAGTCTTTTCAGGTCCCTCTAGATGGCATCCTGACCCTCAGGCGTGTCAATCGCAGCACTCAGCTCAGTGTCATTTGCAAACTTGCTGAGGGTGCATATGAAGATTAAGGGCAACTAGCTCAATTCCACGATGAAAATATCATTTACTAGCAATATCCTTCTCCTTTTGGCAGCAAACTCCTTATCTATGTGCATCAATTTTTCCTTTCACTATTAAGAGACACAAACTTCAAATCCTTCCTGTAGTCCTTTTCAGAACCCTTTTGATCTTTGAGAACCACTTCTTTGACTCCAGTGACCACACTTAAATATCCTTGTCTAATTCCAATAAAAAGTCACTGTGGAAACCTTGTTGGACAAATCCAACAATAGCAGATCAACTTGCAAAAAAGCAAAACTAATTTCCACTCTTCCTACTATTTTCTAAGGACACATCCTATTAGCAGTCTTAATCTTATCATTGCAATCCTAAATTCATTATTTATCTATCTATCCATAGTTAGTTGTCGATAATTAGAGTATAGATAACGGCTGTCTCCAGAGTTAACATGATGCTTTTCATAACCAGGTCCTAAGAAGATGATGTTTAAATTGGTTTTAGTGGTGGTACCTGCACAATGAGATCTCCTCAGAATTTACTTACTCTCATTGCCGCTTACTGAGGCTTCGGCAAAGATACCTCTCGCCTCCAAGCTACCACGGGTCATGTATCTACTCCCGTCCATGTACTGGGCGTGTTAAAGACACCATGGACACTGAGCAGTGGCCTGGTCCCATGTGATGCAATGCTGTAGAGAAGGGACCCCTTTTTTCTCTCCCTGAAAATTGGGGTGGTTGAGTGTAGGCTTAAACTGTACAGTACCTAAGGACATACAGCATCCTTCCCGTGGCTTGCTTTCCCAAAAGTTGCATGAAATCTGAACAAGATACCTAAAACTTAGGTTACCAAGTTCACCAGTTAAGCCTGATTTTCAAAGTTTCTTCCTTCTGTTTACCAGCTGATGTCACTGGCGCTTTCTCTTAGGGAGTCTTCACCCACTGGAAATTCAGAAATTATTTTTCCCATTGCTCTCAGCTGTGTCCCCCACAAAGACAGTATGTCAGCTGCTTACTGTAGTCCTTCAGAAACTACTCAAAGACAGGACGTCTCTCCTGGTTTGAGGTAAACCAGGATCTTTTTCCCTCCTCTGCCTTTCTCTTTGAAGAGGGGTAGGGGGGAACATCTGTCGCTCGCCCGCTGGCTGGTTTGGCCTAAACCACGACGACATCCGATGGCCTTCCTTAACTTGAGCATCTGCAGAACTCATGCTGGAGCCTTGTAAAGTTACAGCTCTCCTCCCCTTACCAAACAAGGTTGAGTGGTGATACTTTTTTTTTTTAAATTTGTATATATACATATACAAATAATTTTTTGAAAAGGCAGACCACACAGCTTTCTTAAATTGAGACTATTACATCAAAACAACATTTGGTTTAATAAAAGCACTGCGCATTCGGTGTTCTGATACGATGCCTGCTGCTGCCCTGTCTTTGCAAGTCAAATTCTCAGACTGCAAATTCAGACAGACTAGGTATTAATTTCCCTAAATTTTAATATTCCTTGCATTACATCAGCTCCTCGTTGCCACGGGTGGCACAGCCGATGCCATAACGTATTGTGGTGGGTTGACCTTGGCCAGCAGCCAGACTCCCACCCGGCCACTCTCTCCCTCCTTCTCCTCAACAGGATGGGGGGAGAAAATGAGATGGAAAGCTCGTGAGTCAAAATGAAGACAAGGAGGTCACTTAGCAGCTACTGTCATGGGCAAAACAGACTCGACTCGGGGAAATTTCATTTATTGCCAATGAAAATTAAGAGTAGGATGGTGAGAAACAGAGACAAAAGTAAAAACACCTCCCCCCCCACCCCCTCTTCTTCCCAGGCTCAGCTTCAGTCCTTCATTCCCGACTCCTCTGCCTCCCCCGCCCCAAGGGGCAGGGTGGGATGGGGAATGGGGGTTGTGGTCAGTCCATAACAGCTCCTCTCTGCAATCCCTCCTCACACTTCTCCCCTGCTCCTGCGTGGGTCCTTCCCACGGACTGCAGTCCTTCAGGATAAGCCTACTCCTGCCTGGGCTCCTCCAGGTGCTGCAGAGGAATCTCTGCTCGCGCGCCCACTTTTGGTTATTTGGCTGCGCTCGGATGGCTCTGCTTCATTCTGAAGCTGAGGAAGGGAAAAAACTCGCATGAATTCACTGTCAGGGGAGGACCACGAAGCACTAAGGTCATGCAACCGTGACAGATAAATGCAACGTCTGGCTGAAGCAGAGCTATTTCCAGTGGAGGAAAGGAAACGCTAGTGTAATACAAAGCACTGAGAAGACTTTATAGGAAATAGCACGTACAGCTCTCAGCCACCAACATCTAAGCAAAAGGAATTCAATGGGGGAAAAGTGGCAAATAAGTATTAGGATGGCTAGGAAAATAAAAGAGCCACTTGATTTGTACTCATGAATATGCAAAACAGCCTCCAGGGGTAAAAAAATAATTATGTAAGGTAAAAAGGCAATGATAATACAAGAATAAATTACTATGAATTAGAACACACTGTAGGCTCCTTCAGCCTTGGGCAGTACATTGCTTGGGAACTTTGATGACCTAAAAAAGGTCCTCAAACTTGTCCTCAACCAGTGTCACAGTGATACTTAAAACAATATGCTGCTGAGAAAAAAAAAAAAAAAGAACTACAGCATCAGACAATCTCCATATTCAACATCCAACTGCAACCTTCAGCATTGTACAATGTAATAACCAGTCTCACCTACCTCATCCCAAACCCTCCTGGGTTTTTTTTCATATTTATTTCCTGTGACTCCTAAGCAAGTCTACTGCTGCTTTCCAGGATCTACCTTCTTCCTGTGAATACGACCCACAAGACAGGATGATCAAGCCCATGTTAGATGCTCCATGTCTGCTCTACGCAACCACTTCTCTGTACTTTTGCAGGTTGCCTGCATGGCTTTGTTTTTCAAGGTATCGTAGTTACCACCTTGATTTACTCTTAAAAAGATCCTGACTGCAGAACTGCATGGTCCGGAAACGTATGAAAGTCAATCCTCTACCTTCTACAAAATTAGTCCTTTCTCAGGTATATTCCCCCCTCCGCCCGCCCCCAGTCGGTGCAAGCCCCATGCTTAAACTTCCATGAGCACAGCTTTCATGACAAAATGCAGCGCTCACACAGTAAAGCGCTTTTGGCACCAGAAGTAGCAGAGCAGGAGAGGGAAGTTGCAGACCTATATAGCAACATAAAAGTCAGGCTGAGTGAGCACCTGGAGCTGCCACAATCAATTATCAGTACTAAAACACACTGCACATCGTCACAAGTCTTTACTGTAAATGTCAGAGAACATTTTGGTGAAACAGTGACAGCTTATACAGCACTCTAATGTGAACTAAGCATTCAAAGCAGCAGAGGCAGCTAAAAAGAGAACCATATGAGGAAAGAAGTATTTCAAACCAGAAGTAATGCATCCTTTATCTGATAAAGCTTGTATTAAATTTCCACTCTCTCCGCTCAGGTCACATCAGCAAGGACTCAGAAATGACCCTACCCGACTCATCAGAACACACACACACACGCACAGAGAGCAGCAAGGAACGGCACAGCCAATTTCCTTGCTGTTGTCTTCTTCGCGGACACGTAAGCAGGCCCCGCTCCTTTCCTTTCAAGCTAGGCCTGTCTGCCACCTTGAACACTGTTACATCCTTGCTGCATCATTATCTTTGTCATTCTACCGTGCTCAGCACCACTTTACTTTTTTTTTTTTTTTAAGGCACAATGTGCTGCAACAACGCTTGTTTCTGCTCTGTGACGCTGCTGCTAGCAGAACACACTAATTAGTCAATGGGATCCAGAGCATGCAATGTCTCTTCTAACACTGGAAACCCATCTGGGGGCTGATAACCAGAGCAACAAGCATAATTTGCTTAATTAATGACCGCCACTTATTTTTTGTTCCAAATTATCAACTTAAATACCAATGCCATGACACAAGATCAAAAGATCCTATTTGCTGAATAACACTGTCAGCCTAAGTGTGCTCTGATACTTTTCTGGGAAAATGGTAAGAACTACTAAGTAAAATATATTTACCTATTAATTGAAAACATCTCAATAGCAAACCATTAGTAACATTTAAATTCCTTTTACAGATTAGTTACCAAAAAAAAAGAAGGACTTTATTCATACAAATACTATTGTGCATTGTTCTTCTCATCCCAGTCTGTACCCACACACATTCCAGTTAGAGCTTTACACATGAACGTCTTACTTCTGCTTCAATTAATCTTGGGGACCTCACTCCAGAGGCAGTTAGAGAAATTTTATGCCAGCCAGTTGCTTACACAGTGCATTCTTATAAGAATAATTAAAATGCCAGTAATCACGCTATTTTCCTTTAACTAATGCTAAAAAGCATCATGAATTCCTCCAAAGCACCACGCAAGACACACGTTTAATGCTTAGAATTGTATTTTGTTATTTAGCAATGAGACAAGTTTTTTGTTTGTTTTGTGTTTTTTTTTTTTTTCTTTTTAAATTAAGGTGGCTCATACTAAACCATGAAGCGTCACGCAGTACCAAATGAAGTGTCTTCACAGTTACAGCCTAATGCAAAAATAGACCACACACTTCAAATACACAAGCCAGAAGGGTCATTTCCCCTTTGTTAAAGTCTGCTTTTTAACTGTTTTAATACACACTTAGACATAGCGCAGCTTCTAGCGTTTTAGTCATGTAACTAAACATGCTCATGTTAATAATATGTTAAATGTTGGTGAAAGGACATTAGTTTAGAAGTTGCATAGCTATTTCCATAGATACAACATTACCTTTATCAAGCTTAACATAATATTTCAAAAGAAACAAGTCATTTTTTCAGTGCATGCACTGCAAAAACTGTTTAAGCTACAAATAGCAAGTAAAAATAACAGGCATTATTTTCATCAGTAAATGAAACTCACGGTAGTCAATTATTCAATAAAATACTTTTATTTATGTACATGGTGTAAAGATACTGTACCATTCAATAAACATTACGTTGTACAAGAGCAGACTTGAATTTGCTTAACACTTCTAAACTCACTTTAAGTGGGAGTCTCCCTGAGGTTAAGAAAGGTGTCTTATAACTATACGTGACATCAATATTTAATCAGTGTTATCAGGAACAAGCAAAAAAAAATGAAAGATTTGGACATGGGCATTTAGTGGAAGAAGGGCCCAACAGCACGTGCTGAAAACTATTAGACAAAGACATCACTGTGGTAATGTGACTGCTGCAAGATCACGACCAGCACTGCAAGTAAGAATAAATCTTACAGAAAAATTGGTGGGTGGGAAGGGAAATGATGACAGGTTTTGGAAAAAACATAAGACAGGACACAAATGGAGGCAAACACAAACTGTCATTTTGGAATTTTGCACAAAGACAGTAAGAACCAGATACCTGGCCAGGGTGTCTTAGATCGGACAATTTTTCTTTTAAAAAAAACCAACCAAACAAAACAAAACACTCAAACCTCAAACACCCCTACCCCACCACAGTGTGTTGTTTGTTTGGGGTTTGTTTTTTGTTTTTTTAAAAAAGTGTCAGCCAGAAAGGTGACACAAACAGCACTCCTTGAATAAGCCTGTCCAACAAGAAAGCAGGACGAAGTCTCTAATAGTCACCTAGGCAAACAAGAAATTCACCCCAAAACATATTATGCAAGAGTTTTCCAAATCACAGCAGCAGCACACCCTGTGAATTTTTCTACATCGGATTGCGGATGAGGCCTTATAAGACAGGCCCAACAGGACTGGGATTAGTTCCACATAAGCAAAATTTATAAACAAACTATGGCTAGTCTACCTTTGGGTTGAAAAGCAGCACTTAGTTATTAGAGTAATTAGACACCAAAACCCTCAGTTAGAGAACTTTTTCAGTCTTGTTTCAGAGCAATGAGACAGTCATCCACAATCATAAAACAGAAAATCTTCTAGAAGGGAGCAGCCAAAAGGCATTGAAGAAAACACTCGAGTACAAAAGCGAGAGGCTCTGTGTAACAGAACCGGTAACTCCAACTCTCAGCCATCAAGATGACGAAGAAAGGTCGTCTGTATTTTTATGTCCTGCCGTATTTCTAGCTGGACTGTAAAATCCCCTCACCCCTCAAACCAACAGAAATAAACTGAGTGCTGTTATTTTCTTTATTGCATAGCTCTGTTGTTCTATCAGGTCTAGCAGTGTTTAGGTTAACAGGTGCTCTTAGGTATTTTTAATTATATAGTTAAGACATGCAAAAAGTTTGAGATATGCCATAACAGTCTCTGCGTGAAAAAACTCACACTAAGATGCATACAAAAAAGATTGCCTTATTGTGATAAAAAAAGTGCTTTAAATGAAAGATTTAAAACCTACTTAGTAACATTATACAAATTAATAATACAAAATATTAAACTTTAGAAGTCTGGTGCCAGTGACAACTATCCACCTGTCTGCTTGGACCACACCTAATCTCTTCTATCAGTCCCAAATTCACCACTAACCCCAGCCCTCCATATTGTTTTATTTTAGCACATAGAAATTTCACCTCCTTTAGCCAGCCACTGTAAGAATTACACACTTGGCCCAAACTTATTTCTCTTCTGATGCTTCCATTTTCTGTTAGGATTCTTCAGAATTCTGCAGCTGGGATTTTTATCATTATTACCTTGTTTTACTGAATCCAAACCTTTAAGTTTTAAGCTGCATAGAGCGCACCATCATTTTATTTGGTGACTTCTCTTCTGCCTGCCCCTGGGGAACTTCTGCAAGTGAGGTTTGGATTCTGCAAGATACGCATTTGGATCATATATTTGGGTTCTGTTTGCAAGGAATTCACTCCTCTGCTTTCTTCTAAAGTATGTTTAACATTACTCTCTCACACACAGAACCCCTCAGGACAGGTACGTAATTTTCAGCTTTAGAGAACCCTTTTTTCTATAGGATGGTGTCCAGACAGGCCATACCACCACAACACTACAACCTCATTCTACCCTGCTTAGAAATAATAAGGTAGCACTAAATTTAAATTTTCTTTATTGAATATCAGCAGGTTAACAGATAGTGTTGCTGTGTAAAATTACTATGACCCTCTCAGCCTAGTTTTGAATGGGCAATTTTAGATATTCACCACTTCGTCATTGTCATGAAGATCTGGCTACACATTTGTGACCCAATAGTTAGAAGTTTCTTCTCCCTCACAGAGCAGCCCTTCAACTCTATGCTCACACAAAGTGAATTAGGGAACACATGAACCTGACCACTAGCTTCCTCCCTTCACTTAGAACAAAATCAAAGACATTCCCACCCAAAAATAATAAAATGGGGTTGTTTACACTAAACAGTGTTTCCCTTACATATTTAAAAGTGTGCTCCAACACAGATCAATACACAAAGCCTCTGACACGTGCCTTGACCTAAAATTCTTCACAGCTTGGGCTTGCCCAGTCTTAATACTTTGGAAAATAAATCTGCCCAGCAGAATGTCAGACCATGCAAAGTTTCAAGTGACGGGCTGGAAAATAAATCTGCCCAGCAGAATGTCAGACCATACAAAGTTTCAAGTGACAGGCTTTTTATCTCACTAGTTCAGTGCGTCCAAACTAATTAGTATCTCTGTCATTCTCCTGCCACTAGGTGTCACTCTCCTCTATCGTGATCTTTATATCGTCATCCACTGTCCAAAATTTCACCCAGTAACCGTCAGACCAACACTATTAGCGGGAGAACATCCACCACAATTTGCCAAGCCCCTCCTATCTAAAAAGCAATCCTATTCCTTAGGTCAAGGAAAGATTTACTGGTGTGGCAGACAAAGCACAAAGGATTGTCAGTGTCACTTTGTATGTTCTTCAAAGTAAAATAAAAATACTAAAAGAGCAACTGAACTCCTAAAGGAGGCAATACCGGCTTTCCTCCACAGAGTAGTCCTCTCAGATTCTAAAACCCTCAGATCCTAAAACTACGACAATTTCCAAAAATAAGAGGAACCATAACAGGAGCACTAGCAGAACTAATTGCACGACCACTGTGGGACCTACAGAAAAGCAAACTTTACCAATCAACCAGCAGTCTTTTCAAGAACAAAACAGAGTCAAACATTCTACGTTGCCTCTTGTATTTAACTGATTTCAAGTCCAGAAGGGACCAGTATGATTACCTAGCTAGATCACCAGTATAATGAATGCCTGCATTGCTACATGCATGTGCGGTGGGTATGAACTCCTCCCATACTGAGGGCAACCTGGAAACTACAACTCACTTTGAGTGTTCACTGTCAATTATCTTCCTCAAGTGCACTTAAAAGGGGGAAAAAAAAAAAACCAAACAACCAACAAACCAAAAAAACCCCAACCCAGCCGTGACTGCATTCTACCACTGACCAATTCAGCCATTTGGAATGACTTAATGGCACACAGAACTAGGTACCCATGCATCCCTAACTTGGGCCATAATTGATCTTAATAAACAACTTAACATAATTTCCAGTAGCAGTATCTCTGGCATATGTGAAATAGGATTTAAGCTAAACTTGATTCAAGTTGAGCTTAATAGACAAATTAACTGTTAAGCCACTTTGAAGCATTAGGACAAAGGATACCATTAGAGAGCAAGTCACTACTAAATCATGAAATACTGTCCAACCTGACAAAATTGCTGGCGTAATTCATAACTAAGAGGTTGAAGATCTTACACGTATGCAGATACGAAACACAAACAATGTTTTTAAATAATTTTGGTGCTTACAGAATACTACCAGCAAGGAATCACTGTGTTAATGAGCTTCTTGCAAAAGCTTCTAGTTCATGGGCAAAGAATTACTTTGCATTGCGTTCTGCCGCTATCCTACTAGGAAACAGCTGTTTCAGTGTTACATCCTCTTCTTCTGATGTGTTTCACCATTTAATTTTCCATTTTCCGTTGCTTTAGTTTCAAAGTTCCAGTCAGTTGGGCTGAGCAGTTGCTGAGTCTTTTTGTATGTCCAGTACGGGTTAAGTATTAGTGTAACAGCAAATAATCCCGAGAATAAAACAATAAAATGAAGAAGTCCCAGATTTTCCATCACAGAATTCCAATTGAAAATACACACCCACCACATGTGATAAGTAAGAATCATGCGGCAGTGAAACAGGTGGATCATCACCCACTGGTTTGCCTTCCAGAAAAAGGTATTAGCGCAGCCAGCCTAGAAAAACAAGAACAGAAAGTATGCAGAAGTGAGATTGTTACTTCAAGATAAGGCACTGGAGGAATCTGTAGAACTAATGCAAATACCTAGCTTTCACATACACATGCTCTCAGGCATTTATTCCCATGTAGAGCTATGATATTCCACACGCATACGGCATCCCAAACTCAGAATGACTCTATACCATCTCACTAGACACATGCACACAGCAACACACAGAAACCTATATGGAGGACTACAGAAATACCACAACAAAAGCAGGTATCGCAGTAACATGGATATTAGTTAGACGAACGCAGTTTTGCTGAAAAGCTATCTAGACAAACCACACAGATTACCAATGGACACATAAGATGCATGAAAACTGCTACAAACATAGTTTGAAAATTATCATGTTCTTACCTTTAGAAGCATCCAGGAAATGCACGTTGAGGGAGTACTCATCTCCAGCAACATTCCCATTAATGGCAGATAATGTCCAGATTTCACATTAATTACTAGACCAGCCAGGCCACCAAAAGCAAGCAAGTGATGAACTACCAAGAACACATCAAATGTTCTAAAAATAATGTTAGACATGTGAACAGCTACATTTTCAAGCAAGAAAAATCCAGCAGCTATTAAACAGTTAAACCAACTCCATTTTTGCTGTGAATACACTTTGTCAGCATGAAAAACAGGATCTATGAGCAAAGCCCATAATCCAGCAACACAACTCTGAAGTCCAAACACACCACGTGTGACCGCCATATTCCAAAACACCTTCTCCTTTGCATACAAGGCACGATAAGTGGTACTTATCCATGAAGACAACCAGTGAGACAGAAGAAATACTCCCAGGTAGATTAAAAAACCAGCAGCTAAAAATGTCAAACGAACTTCCCATAAAAGATAGTCCCAGTCAAAAATGGTCCCAAACACTGGATCATCGTTTGTAGGATTCATGTCTTCTTTTTTACTGAGCAAAGCCTTGCAAGGGGCTTGACACTTCTCACCCGCACTACAGTCTCCTTTATGCCTACTTAGCCTCTGCTATTATGCAAACCAGAAACCATGAACTCTTCTTTTCCATCTGAAACAAGGAGAAAAAAAAAAGTGAATATTTAAATCATCCATATACATAGCTTCCAAACCATAGAGAACTCACTTCTGCTGCAGTTACAGCATTGGTCCTGTTGCCATTAGGCACAGCCATCCCAAAGACAGGTACACCAACACACACAAAAAAAGCTTAAGCAACATGTTTAAGATTAACAATTGGCCTGAAAAGTCTGTACTAGTACAAAGTAATGCACTGAAACAAAAGCTGAAGATGGCAAAGTAGGAAGGCAAGAAAGAGGAAGAGAAAATAAAAGAAGCAACCTCTGCTTTCTTACTTACGAAACTTGTATTTCAACAACAGTGTGTGGTTATTCTCCTAATTCATTATTCTCCTACTCGCCTGCTTTTCCCTCACTGGTTTTCCACCACATCCTACAGCTTTGGGCGCAATTCAGAATCTCAAATACAGATCCAGGACATAAAACTACAAAGATTTAATCCAGTAAGCAGGCCCACGTACACAGAAAAGGGCTCTCAGGATCATATCTAAAACCAGGACTTTGCAATCAGTTTCTGAACAGTAAACCACTTTCCAACAGAAAACATATTCCAAAAATGCAAGAAGAGTATGGAATGCAGACAAGCAACATTAATCTGTATTATTAACAACATTAGTGTAATTAACTGAACAGCCCAGCAGTAAGTGCCTCAAGTTAGCTGAAACTTCCTGAACACACTGTAGTTCAAAAGCACAAGATTTGTGGGGAGGGAAGAGCCGGGTAATACTGAAATATTTGAACAGCAGCTGATTTTATGAACAATTTAGGCGATAATCAGCATGACCGCTAGGCCCACCGCAGGCTGTAAATGCTCAGAACCACACTGGGTTTTTGGGAGTTCGGTGGGAGCTAGGTGAACAAGCCACAACGGCCACCGAGTACAGAGCCCCTGCTGCGATGCTCCCGCCTTCCTTCGCCACCAGGACAACCCAGAAGCCGCAGGGACCTGCTCGCCCTGGCCTTTGCTCGCCGAGCCCCCCCTCTCCCTCTCCAAGACGGGGTGGGGGGTGTCTGGCAGCCCCGGTCCGAGGGTCCCACGCCGGCCCCACACCTGACAAGGCGGACTCGAAGGTGAAGCCCCAGCAGCATCCCCCCCCCCGCCTCCATCTCCCGGGGTAAAACACACTAATCCGGTGACACGAACAGGGCAACCCACCCCGGCAAGCCAGGGCCAGGGGGCAAGTAGGGCCGCGACAGCTCCGCCGCCCCCACACGAACACCGGCAGCAACACCCCCCGCGTCCCCGTCCCCCCGCCGGCCCTGCCCCCGCGGCCGCCAAGCCCCTCACGCAGCCCTGGCGGGCCGGCCCCGCCGCACAGACCTGGCTCGCACCCGCCGCTCCTCACCCCCACAGCGCTGCCCGCGACGGTGGGCCGACCCTTCCCGGCTCCGGGACTGCCTCGGGCGGCAAAGCGCCCTCACCGGCCTCCCGGGAGCGCCCGGTCCGGCCCGACCCGGGAGGCCCGGCCCGACCCGCCGCCGTTCCCACAACAACCGCCCTCAGCTGGGCAGCCGCCGGACGGCCCTCTGCGCATGCGCCGCACGCCGCCACCGCCCCCCTGCGCTCGGGCCAGCCGGCACGAACCACCGGGCGCCGCGGGGGGGGGGGGTGGTGGCGCGGCTATACCATTCGGGCGGGGAGGAAGCCGGGTCCGACGGGGCGGGGGGCACCGGCCCCGGTCCTTCGGCATCTCGCCGCCCCTCCAGAGGGGAGCCTTGCCCAGAAGGTGTTTGTCTTCACCTAACAGCAGGCTCACCACCACCGCTGAAAACTTAATAATATTTAACAGACGCCTGTCCAACAATAATAAAAAAAAAAAAAAAAACAAAAAACCAACCAGAAGTAGCAGTGATGCCATAGGCTCTACCTGTAATTATCCAATGTCATTAAAGGGAGCAAATTATTAAATGGATGTCACGGAGTTCTGCTACATGATTCTCTCCATACTTGTGAAAATTGATGCTGTCATCCCCAGTGACTCAGCCCGGCTGGTCCCTGCGGCCACCGCCGGGGCAAGTCCACCGAAACCGCACCGGGCTGGGCTTCGGCCCCGCGCCCGGCATTTAGTGCGGCTTCGCCACGCGTGACTGGCAGCGACTGCAGGTTTCACCAGGGAAAAGCTCAGTCACGCAACGGACCAGATGATTCTACCAAAAAGTGACCCAAAAATTATAAAAATAAATCAAGCCACAACTTCTCTTACACGGAGGACTGGCCTAAACTCAGCCGAAATCCTAAACTGGATCTTCTTGTGGTGAGAGACCTGAGCTGGAAAATCAGTCCTGGAAGTCTGACGGGTGCTCGGTTTCCAGCCGGGAAAAGGGAAGTGGCGCCATTCCCTGCGGACAGCTGCGTCCTGCTGCAGTAGCAGGATAACTGGGCAGGAGGGGGTTTGTGCATTTGCTTTTAATTGCTAATCATAGACTCATAGAATGGTTTAAGTTGGAAGGGACCTTGAAGATCATCGAGTTCCAACCCCCCTGCCATTCAAACCTTCTTCCAGTTTGAAGCCATTCCCCCTCGTCCTATCACTACATGCCCTTGGAAAAAGTCCCTCTCCAGCTTTTCTGTAGCCCCCTTTAGGTACTGGAAGGCCGCTATTAGGTCTCCTTAGAGCCTTCTCTTCTCCAGGCTGAACAACCCCAACTCTCTCAGCCTGTCCTTGTAGGAGAGGTGCTCCAGCCCTCTGATCATCTTCGTGGCCTCCTCTGGACACGCTCCAACAGGTCCATGTCCTTCTTATGCTGGGAGCTCCAGAGCTGGACGTAGTATTCTAGGTGGGGGTCTCACCAGAGTAGGGTAGAGGGGAAGAACCACCTCCCTTGACATGCTGGCCACACTTTTGATAATGTGATAACCCTGACCCCAACAGACCCTCTGAGCTCTGTGAGAAGTAAGATCTGTTGGTGTGCCGCCTCAGCAGTTTAGACACGGGCAGCCAGCCTCAGCTGTTTATGGAAAACACGCTGGGAACAAAATCTACCGCATGTGTCTCCTTTTAACGTGGTGGGCGTGAGGCATTACACCTTCCCTCCAAGCTCCTCTGCAGACAGCCCCAAGGGACACCTGGGTTTGCCCACACACCCAGACACTGTCTGTGCGCCACTGGGGTGAGTCACCCGCCACTTCGCCACCAGGAACCTCATCTCTGCCCAGGAGGCCCTGGCTCAGCAGTAAATGCAGGGCAAGAAACTTCAGCCAAAATACTGATTCCATGCAGGGGGCACATTCATGATCGAGTGACAGAGATCCTGATGACATGGGCTGGAAAGTTGGTCTTGTAGACAGAAGGATTCATCTTTGCATAAAAGTGAGAGTAAATTTGTTGCAAAGCTTTGGGATACGGTCGGAGCCGTATTCCCTGAAGGGGAAAAAGGGCTGTTGGGCCTGTGAGATGCTAAGTAGGAAACTTGGAGGAACGGCCACTTGAGAAGTGTTTCCTAGCTGGTGGTGGTTATTCATTTAATAACCTCTGTTCCCTAACAGATGCTGGACCTCTCCTGGGTAACATGAAAAGGATGAGAACGCCGAACAAGCTGGGCGAGCTATTGTTGAAAGAAATTGCTGTCCCAAGTAACATGACGGGGCTGATGTACCAAGGGCACGTGTTTTAGCTTCCTCTAATTTTATTTTTCCCATAGCTGTCTTTAAAGAATTCCTTTCAATTGTAACACCTCGAGGCAGGAGATTTTTTTTGTTACATATAAGGAACTGTGATCATATGGTAAAAAACAAGATCACAGATACACTGTTGTCGCTCTTGGGGATTTTCCTTCTATTCACTGCTTGCCTTGCCATCTCAAATGAAATCTCATTTTTTAATTACTACCAGCCATAGCCATGATGTAATAGTTTAGTGTTACTTTCTGAATCTACTGATACTACAACGATACTTAGTGACAACTTTTTAATAGGTGCCTCATTATGGTAATTATGATCACTTCGGGTATTTCAAAATAATTGTTCCTGCAGTGAGGCTCATCTTCCATATTACGTCATATTCAGTTCTCCTTTTTACAGCCATTCTGACTGGATGCTCCAGCATGCCCTGTCCATAGCTAAATTTCCTATCTGCACTGTCTCAGTTTTGGAAGACTTTCTCGGCATATTAAGGATGCCACGGCTGGAAGAGCAAAGAGCAGCTCCAAGCAGGGAGCCCTGCCTGCAGCCTGGATGATCCACACCTTGTAGCTAAAAGTCTCATTATAGTTGTTCAGTAGTGCTTGCCTGCAGTCAAGAACTGAAGAGGATTTTTTGCACTTTATAATACCTGTGTTTTGTTGCCTCAATGGCTACATCTATCCAGCCCCTCAGGTGGGGGCTGCCTTTTACTTTGAAACGGGGTGGCTACATGCCAGCTGCCCATTGAATATTTTTGGCATGCACTATCCCCCAAAACATCCATAGAAATGTTGGCTTCAGAAGGTCACTTTGACCAGACTCCTGCTTTAAACGGGACCAATGCCAAATATCCAGGAACCGTCTAGAAAAGTACTAGTTGGCACAGGCCAATCTTCTTTCAAGTAGCATACTAATAATTAAATGTTGCATGCAGTAATGAATCAGTAACTCTTCTGTTGTATTTACTAATATACAGATAGCTGATGATGGTCAAAAATGTCTTTAGTTCTATCACATTTTTTTATTCATTCCCCGAACTGGAGTGCTGCGATTGCAAGTCCTTCTGCTGCCTATACTTTCAGAGGCAGACCAGTACCCTCTCAGTGATGTGAGACCACCTTAAAGGCAGGGGCTTAGGAGATGCATATGGAGGACACGAGGCCAGCCAGTGAGACCTTCAGTGAGAGAGGAGCCTACAGTTTGTGCAGAGGCTGCAGGATGACTACTATAGGACAAGAATGAATTGCCTATAGAATATAGGCAACTGGTGCTTCTATTGCCATTGGCAGTGAGTTGAGAAATGTGTTTTGGGGGTGGGTTGAGAAAGGAGTTTTAATCCCATTACCAAACCATCCATTGCAGACAGCTGTTTATCCTGTAAAGAATTGCCTTGGATATGTAGGGGCAGAAAAGTCCAGAATAAGCCACCCTGAATTCTGCCTTTTGCTATGGTAACAGAGGGGAGTTTTCTGTCTGCAGGAGACGTGGCATGATGGAGAAGTGGCCAGAAATTATCTGTGGCAGCTGCAAAGGGATGGAGATTGGAAGGAATCCTGCCTGATAAGGCTGTTCTCTGATCATCTTATAGCTCACTCTCATCCTCTGAACAGCATATGAATGAACTAAAGTTACTACCTTAGGTTATTTTCATTCATTTTTTTAATTCCAGAGTATCAAAAACTTGTAGTCAGTGATACTGTATGTTGAACTCAGTCTTATGAATATAAATAAAACCTGAGCTTGTAATCTTCCCAATAGAGGATGAAAAGTCTACTGCTCCTTTAAAAGTCAAGACCTTGTTGACTTCTCAAAAGGTTTTAGCCCTCTTTTCCCAAAGTTTTAGAAAAGCTTGCACATTTACAGACACAGATCCATGCATATACATGCAACTTGTGCTGACCTGTCACGTAATCATATATTTTCAGTTACATGCTTCTTGAATTGTTTTTTTAAAACTGAAATTTGCTCCTTTACCACCTACTAATCTGCAGCCTGCATTCAAATCTATGGGAGCTTTACTACTAATTGTGGGAGCTTTGCTTCAAGTCTGTGGGAGGTTTATTACATGCCCGCCTCAAGGAACTCCGTGGCGATACCAAATGTGTGATCTACCTTTGTTAATGTTTTACATGTACTCTCAAAGTTTTCCTGATTCTTGTCCAACAAGTACTTATGCAGTATTCCTACATGCAAACTATTTATTCCAAGGAGCACTTTGAACATGTTTGTTTAAGGCATTTTTCCTCTCAGCTAATAGGAAGCATACTCAACTTCTTTCAGAAAACCTGTACTACAAGGCTTCCACGTGTGCCAAGGATTCAGAAAGTCTTTAGATTGCATAACATATTCATATACCCAGACTGGTTTGATTTCCTCAGTACTTGGAGATCAGCACTAGTTTCTACAAACTCTTTTTCTATTTTGCTTATGGTCAGTTTAAAATGAGTTAACCAACTCCTCGTGCTCCAGAGCAGATGGTGGTAATAGTTGCCTTGAAGCACCTGACGTTCTCAAAATTTCAAAATTTAAAAAAAATGAGATTTTCTGAGCATCCAGACTTTGACCTACCAGTTGTGGGAAAAATCGCAGCAATGAAACTGGCTGTTTTTGCCTGCTTGAATCTTTTCAGACATTTCAAATAATGTAGAAGAGCTGGGGATTCTTTGCTCAGTCCTTCTCAAGATTATCCCCCATTTCTCTTTATGAACATTTAATGAAAATGCTGGAGGTATACAACTGCTGTTCAGTAGTGCCATATATCCCAGTCTCACTAAAAAAGCTCTATTGGGTGTTGGCACAGTTCAGGATGTTTATCATACCTGTGCTGACCCTGTGACGTCGGGCCATTCCCTGTACACTGCTTAATTGGACCTCACCGAGTACAGCCTTTGGGCAATTATTCCTTCAGTATTTCCTCCTTTCTCATTCTTTTACTACCCTTCAAAGCAAGATATCCTACCCCTTTTTCTTCTAACCCTAATTTATTTCTATTTTGATACAAGACACTTTCAAGGTCTTTCCTGCTTGGTCCAACCATTTCTCTCAAGAATTTCTCTAAATCTCAACTTCTCTCTCCCATTAGCCCGGCAATTGATCTGCAATGCTAAGATGTTGCTGCTTCACCTCTTCTTTGTCTCCTTAAGTTCACACCTTACTCTAAAGCCTTCTTAGTCTCTTTCCATTTTGCAAGCTTCTCTTTATGTTCCATAATACATGCTGCTTAAACAAATGTAATAATTTAAGTGTTTTTTCTCCCCCTTCTCCGTAACTCTGTTAGAGCCCTGGCCAATCAATGCTTCTTTATGCTCCTCCCTGAGGATTTTAACCTCGTAGCGCCCAGAATCACCAGTGATACTATAACCACTTTTTTTACCCCATAGGAATAATAAGTAAGAATAATACCGACTGTATCCAGTCCCGGATGTAAGTTCCTCGGTTGCTTCTGGTTGGCTTCAGGTAACTAGCATGAAGTGATGATACAAGCTTGGGTTCGCAGTTGAACCTTTTTATTCCTCCCTCGCCAATCTGCATGTCTTAACAACGTTCACTGGAGCAAGTTATTCTGCCTCAGTAGTTAGGCTCTTGCTTCACAGCTGTAGTCATGAAGTTTAGTCTAACTGGTGTTTCAGGTTTACCCGGAATCTCTAGTCCTTCTGTCTCACTTCTCACACAGGTACCTCCAGTGCCTCTTGAGGAATCAAAGGAAAATTCTGTGTCTGTCTCATGGAATATATGCTTATCATTTTGGAGTTTTATTTAGCTCCAGGTAATCTTACCTGAATAGAAACTAGGGACTTTACCAGCAGGCAAAATGATGTTGTCAAGTTAGAGCAGCCAGTGACTGGCTTACCAGTGGGTCTTTAGCAAGGGTTTGATCCCAGATTACCACCTCAGACCATCTTTAAGTTGTATCTGTAGACAGCTTCAAACAGTTCCTGTGAAAACTATTTGAGATGAAGCCAAGGACCTTACAATTACTGTTTGGCAATGGTGGGCAGAAACCAGGAATGTTTCTGTGGCCTTGGTTAGTAATCTAATAAGTGTACTTTTCGGGATTTCAGTAAAATGACAGCAAATCCATCATATTGACAAGGTTCTCAACAGCTTAAAGAACTTCTTGGAATAAGCAGTCCATAAGCAGTAAAGAGCATGGAAGGTGACAAGCTATTTTCCTGTTGTCAGTTTCATCCAACAGGAGACATTCAGTTATTTCACAAGTTGCAGTACTGCACAATAATGACAGCAGTATAAAGCAACAATTAATATTAGAAATACAGAACAAATGGAAAGAAAAATTATTTTTGTTCAAGCATATTGCTAGGGATAGTTGGGGGAAGTGTCAGATATGTTTAAAACAGCAGCTGAGAATGAGATTTTGTGGCAGGTTATTCTAGCCTTGCAAAAGATGGAAATCCTTTTTTATGTAGTCTATTTAAATTTATTTAGAATAAGAAGATTCTAACCATTTACAGAATCACAGAATCACAGAATGGTCAGGGTTGGAAGGGACCTCTGGAGATCATCTATGTCCAACCCCCCCTGCCACAGCAGGGACACCTACAGCAGTTGCACAGGACGGCGTCCAGGCGGGTTTTGAATGTCTTCAGTGCGGGAGACTCCACAACCTCTCTGGGCAGCCTGTGCCACTGCTCTGCCACCCTCAAAGGAAAGAAGTTCCTCCTCATGTTAAGATGGAACTTCCTATGTTCAAGTTTGTGGCCGTTACCTCTTGTCCTGTCACTGGGCACCGCTGAAAAAAGACTCTTCTCATCTACCTGGCACCCTCCCTTTAAGTATTTATAAGTATTGATAAGATATTTGTAAGTATTAACAAGATAATTTGCTTCAGATGTTCATAAAAATAAATTCTACAAACCCATATTAATGTAAGTAAACAGCAGTTTTCCAGTCTTTTTAAATCTTTAATATGGTTTTTAATTTAACTATGCCTCTGGTGCTGAAAAACCTTCCCAATGCCTCCTTTCTCTCCAATGTTAGCTTCATATGCAGTGCTCAAGAGTCAAGCATTTGATGTCTGCCACAAATCTGTCAGAGTGTTAAATGAGCCTAGAGTTTTCATCACAGTCTGCTATTTACCGCGTTATAGCAACTCTGTGGTGTGCTGAAACAGAAGGCATCATCCAGCACATGACCACTGAATTGATTTATACCGATACATGGTCAGGCCCTGTGTGGGCTTTTTCCATTTCTTTGTATTCCATCCTTCCTGAATATTCACTTTCAGTAAAATGTAAACTGGTCTTTACACTATTTCACTACACTGTTGCATACTACGGTCAGTTTGTCAGACAGTTTAACTGGAAGGGTAAAACTTAAGGCCTTCCATTCGCAAGAGTTATATCCACAGAGAGGAAAGAATATATTTCAAAATAGAAAAGAAACAGAAACATGGCAGAAAATTCTCTGCCAAGTTATTCTCTCATTTCTTGCAAGCTTAATCAAAACCCCACTGAAATAAATCCTACCAGGTTATGGATATAATCCATTATAGGAGCCTTTGGAATAATTTAAGGAGATTTAAAGGAAAACACGCAATCAGCAAATGATAAAATTGAAAAGAAATAAGGTTTTATGTAATCTTACCCCTCGCGCGTCAGCCCACAGGAGATTTTCATAGTGCTTTTTGAACCAGTTGGCTGGTTTCGTCCAAAGTAAATATGTTGTTAAAAGTTTCATAAAATTCAGCAGAAAGGAGCTCCCACTCTGAAAATAAAGGCTGCACCACAAAACAGCAGTTCTGTGTCCTGTTTGGCTACAGGCCCATCAGTTATCACAGATAGCCCAAATCCAACAGCACCTCACCGGACACAGCCACAGGGGCAGCTCTCTCTGCAAGTTGCCGAGGACCATGCGAGACAGCCGGGAGTAACATGTTACGGAAGTATGAGAGAAATTTATGGCAGAAAAACCACACGGAAGAAGTTTCCTTTGCCTTGCTTCTCTCTAAACAATTTGATTTTGCGATTAGTAATGGCTACTCAAAAGCATGAACAGGCTTTTCAAGCCTAGGTCTCAGAAAAGTTCACACCCAGCTGTATGAAGATTTCAGTGGGATTTCTCGCCGTGAAAAAACATGAGTAAGTCTTTGTGGACTGAGGCTGTAATCTATTAAATCTATGTGTAAATATTTCCTCACGTTCAAAGGGTTAGGCTACCGCATAACCCCACTGGTGACCAGCAGGCTATAGAAGGAGCCAGTTTTTAGTGGTCTGAAGGCTGAGCTGTGCTACATTTTCATAGCCACCCTCCTTTCTTTGAAAATGATGCTACAGCACAACGCTTTATCTGTTTACGGGATGCGCACAGTGTGTCGGAGGTGGGTGTTGGTTACTGTTTGTTGCATCCTTTTATTTTGGAAGACTTAGGCATTTGAAAATACAGCACAAAGAAAATTAGAATATATTTTGCATAATTTTGCAGTTTTACACTGATAGAGCAGGCCTTGGTGTAATGATTAGCTTCTTACTGGATGCTATCTTCTCACTTGCATAGAACTTGACAACTTCCCTAAGTGTGAAGTCAGTGTGGTTTCCTTCTTCTTGAAAAAAGGATCCCCATTCTATAAATATTTGTTTTAACTGATTGTTAGTCTTCCTGTATCTTCTAAGATATTATTTTGCAATCATTTATGTTAATAAGGGAAAAGCTCCACTAAGAGTTATAGTAGAGGTCTTCACTGTAACCAGAGTACATTTTTTTCTACAAAGGTGAGAGTCTGGACTGAACTTTGTACTGAAGTTGCTATTTTTGTGAATCATCAGAAAAGTATTTCCTGCTTACACAAGCTATAGAAATCAGTGGCCCTAATCCTTTACCAGTTATTTGAAAAAGAAAACCACCCCCCCACACATCAGGCATATCTTATACATGAGGAATCCAAATGAAACAAATGTCTGAAAAAAAGGAGAACAAACTGGAGGCAGAAGCAGCCAATTAATTAGTCAACACCTCTGTTATAAGGAGACAGTTTTGACAGTGGCGAGGTGCAGGATGTCTGTTCTTCCAGCATCTCCAACGGATAGGTTATTATCAGAAACTAGATTTGAGCTGCCAAGTAATTCTAATTCTGATTTGGTCTTGAGGCAATTCCAGGTTTCCTAAGGGACAAATAAAGGATCCCTCAGCAAACGTTTTTCCAGCTCAGGAACAGAAAGGAGTGAAATGGTTGTGCAGAATAAAAACTCCCTTAAGGTCTTTCAGCAGGAGTGAGCTCACTTTTTCCTATAAAATGAAACCTAAATTTACCTACTCTACCAGAAATCAAACAGACTACCAAGGATATAGCAGGTGTGTTCATGAAATCATTTTAGGAGAGTTTGCTGAGCATTCAACTCTTCAGCACATATAAAGGGGCTCTGCACTGACAAGGCAATATATTTCCGTTTTCTAAGGTTGTAGTATCATTTTGCTGAAGTCACTGGATTTAAAACTGCGTGCCAAGAGAATCAGATTAATCATTACCCCTGCTGAAGAGGATAAAGACAAAAAAATACTGTGAGTACTTCAGAATGACAGATTTCTGAGGAAATCTGATCATCAACAACATATTGCAACAGCAATAAGTAATAAAATACCAACTTCGCCTGAAGCCCAAACATAAGGATCCAGATACACACTTCTTCTTTTACCACATTTAGGTAGTTATACATTCCCCATTCTCCATGTTGTATTCAATACAGATCTGGCATTGGTAGCTGGAAGCAACATGAAAGAAGTGAATACGTTGGCCATAGCAACAAATCGCTTAAGTGCAATCTATTAAATGAATTTTTTGTGACTTGAGTTGTTGTGACTTGCAAAGTCATTGTCTATCACAGAAGGTGAATTTTTAATGAACAGACCTGAAGAATGGAAATGAGAAAATACCTCCAGCTTCTTCCAAAGTGACAGTCAGGAATGAGTTAAAGTACTAATTAGACTGGTACTGCTGCATAACAGAAGTCACAATATGATCAAGGGCAGTGTCTTTAGAAGTGAGTGGGTAGTGAATAAGAACAAAGAAGGGAGCTTGTAGAGTGCTCGATGGGCAAATTAAAATTCAGCATTAATGGGGAGATATGCAGATGAGATTGGGATAGGTAGAAGCTGCCAGAGGAAAATCCTAAATCCTATTGTGTTCCTTATTTTAGAGAGATGAGAAATGAAGCAAAACTAAGGCTGGGGCACATGTTCACTCCAAGATCTGGCTGCACTAGCAGAAGCCGTTGCCTTCAGCTGAATACTTCTCTTCCCCACCATCCATGTTACAGCTGAGAGAGTTGGGGGTGTTCAGCCTGGAGAAGAGAAGGCTCTGGGGAGACCTTATTGCGGCCTTCCAGTACCTAAAGGGGGCCTACAGGAGAGCTGGGGAAGGACTTTTTACAAGGGCATGTAGTGATAGGATGAGGGGGAATGGCTTTAAACTGGAAGAGGACAGGTTTAGATGAAACATCAGGAAGAAATTTTTCACTCTGAGGGTGGTGAGGCACTGGAACAGGTTGCCCAGAGAAGTTGTGGATGCCCCATCCCTAGAGGTGTTCAAGGCCAGGCTGGATGGGGCCTTGGGCAACCTGGTCTAGTGGGAGGTGTCTCTGCCCATGGCAGGGGGGTTGGAACTCGATGATCTTCAAGGTCCCTTCCAACCTAAACCATTATATGATTCTATGTTGCAGCTTACTGCCTTTTCTAATCTGCTCCCGAGCTGTTGATATGCCCAGCAAAGCAAGCTGGGTTACTTTGAACCATAACCTTTTTCTGACCTGTCACATTTAGCTCCATGTAGGTAAGGAGCAATTCTGCAAGCAGCTGAGCTAACAGCTGGGAGGGAACTATAGCATCTGGCAGGAGAGCCATAATGGCCTTCTAGCTGACATAACCTGGAGCTGGAGAAGGAGCTGTGTCCTTTGTCTGTCTCTCCACAATTAGTGGTGACTTCCATGACTGCCATCTGGCACAATTCCATATGCGAAAGATTCATAAAGCATTAGCCCTTAACAGCAGCAAAATCAACATAAGAGCTTTACAAAAGAGAAATCCTTGAGGAAATCTGTATACCATAGACCTTAAGCTAGGCCACTGTGTGATGTGGCTATAACTGGCAAGAGGAAAAAACCCAACATTGCACCAAATGCAAAATAGCATGTCGTTTGGCTAAAACTAGCAGCAAATTGTCTTCTCCCTGAAAACACAATTCTTATTACCTATATACGCCAGATGTGAGGCCAGTAGCTGCTAGCAAATAACTAATGAAAGAGAAATAGCAAACTGTAATAAAAGTGCTGGGTGAAATCTTATTGCTGAGAGTAGTCCATATAAATATTACGGTATGGTGCAACGCTTTTGTTCAATTCCCAGAGCTTCAGTGTATCATTTGGTGTATAAGAACGGGATATATCTTCATTGCTAAGAAACGTCCCTTCTAAAAAAACTGAGTTGTCTTGGATGACACACAGTCATCACCTAGATAGGTGAGAAACAGGTCACTATGCTGATCTCTCTGAAATGCTGAGATGTAACTTCAAGTTACAGCGCACTATATAACACTACCTAATGCTCCCAAGCCCCCAGAAAACAGATTATTATTGACATTTGACACGCAGTCACAGAGAAGTTAAGTGAATCACCTCCAACCACAAATAAAGCAAAGTGATGATTAGGCTTTGGAAATGCCTGACTGTGAGCTTAACAGGAGGCAACCTTAGATGTATATTATCGTGACAAATGAGCACATTGTTCCCAGGCTGTGCTGCAATGCATTTTAAAAGGTGCATCAGTGATAAAACTGTCATGGGACATCTCTCAGTAGGATATAGTTAGAGCCCCAAATAACATCACCTTCTTTGTAATCCTTTTGGACAATGCCAGTGAAAATGTCCCTATCTGATCACAGTGTGACCTCCATGAGGGCTTGTTGACAAAGGTGGCAATATGATTTAGAGGACAGGATGTGTTCCAGTGGTCAATTTTACGGTTGTTGTGGGCTGCGAGAGGAAGGAGATATCCTCTGCAAAGGATATCTTGATATTGTGATTAGGCTAAACAAATCAAGACATAAGCCTTTCAACACATAACCAAGCTATGAGGTTGTTATTTGCACTGGATAAATTGAAGAACTCGGTGATTAATATAGGCTTTACAATTATTTTCTGCAACCTTTTGAGTAACACAGGTCACTGGACATCCATTAATTAATTTGCTTCAAGCCCAATAGATGTTGCTGAATTAAAGCATGTCTATCAAATAAAAATCCAATGTTGATTTAATTCTTTTTAGTGATGGGCAATCTTTGATAGATTATTTCAACAGTTAGTATGCACACAGATAACTAATGAGAGCATTATTTATGGTCTGAATTAGTTTAGCTTCATCTCCCAGCCACTGAATCTCATTATAACTTCAACAGCTAGATTTGGCATTTATAAATTGTGATCAAGGGGCCTTTAATCTTTGATCATTTAAATAGATCATGCTTTTAGGATGATTAAACAGTCTATGAAAAGTTTTGTAGTTTTCATCTATAAGTTTTTTGCATCTTTGTGTCTTTGGGCACAGTATTCTAGTAATTGTTTCACCAGCAACATATAGAAAAATACTATGAAAATGCAATTTGTATTTTCTAGCCCCCTGTTTGCACGCAAAGGTTACCAGAATGATCTCTAAATTACTCTCTACATTTCTGTTTCCTGAATGCTATCGTGGAGGTATGTCCTATGTTCTTTATGCCTGGAGTCACAGTCTTACTTCTGACTAGGGTAGGTGTGCAGACGTTCGCTATTTGGTCAAGCTGTTGATCTCCCACTAACTCACTGCGTGCCTGCTTGTGTGTCCTGTTGGCAGTCCCATTGGATACATAAGTAGGTGTTAAGCCTCCTCACCTGAGCAAAGTTTTTAACTGAGATCCTGTAGCTGAGAAGTGATAAATTTTCAAACAATTCTTCAGCTGTAATTGGCTTTGTGCCTTCTACTAGTCTATTCCTGAAAGACAAGACAGGGAACTTAAAACATTCAACTAGGGAAAGTGCCCTGCTGGATCTGTTGTTTGTCAACAGGGAAGGTCTTGTGGGGGATGTGATGGTTGGAGGCCGTCTTGGCAACAGTGACCACGAAATGATAGAGTTCTCAATTCTGGGAGAAGCAAGGAAGGGGGTCAGCAGAACTGCCACCTTGGACTTCCGGAGGGCGGACTTTGGGCTCTTCAGGAGCCTGGTTGAAAAAGTCCCCTGGGAGGCAGTCCTCCAGGGCAAAGGAGCCCAGGAAGCCTGGATGTTTTTCAAGAAGGAAGTCCTAAAGGCGCAGGAGCAGGCTGTCCCCATGTGCCGGAAGACAAGCCGTCGGGGAAAAAGACCGGCCTGGCTAAGCAGGGAGCTAGTGTTGCAGCTTAGGGAAAAAAAGAGGATATATGGCCTTTGGAAAGAAGGGCAGGCCACTCAGGAGGACTACAAAGAGGTAGTGAGGCTATGTAGGGAAAAAATTAGGAAGGCCAAAGCCCAGCTAGAACTAAACCTGGCTTCTGTTGTCAAGGACAACAAAAAAAGTTTCTATAAATATATTGGCAATAAAAAGAGGACTAAGGATAATCTCTGTCCTCTAGTAGACCAGGCTGGTAACGTATTGACCAAGGACGAGGATAAGGCCGAGGTACTTAATGCCGTCTTTGCCTCAGTCTTCAGCAGTAGGACCAGTTGTTCCTTGAGTTCCCTAACCCCTGAGCTAGAATACAGGGATGGGGAGCAGAATGAAGCCCCTGTAATCCAAAGGGAAATGGTGAGGGACCTGCTTCAGCACCTGGAGGTGCACAAATCTATGGGGCCGGATGGGATCCATCCAAGGGTACTGAAGGAGCTGGCGGAAGTGCTCACCAGGCCACTCTGCATCATTTATGAACAGTCCTGGATAACCGGGGAGGTCCCAGCTGACTGGAGGTTGGCAAATGTGACACCCATCCATAAGAAGGGCCGGAAGGAGGATCCGGGGAACTACAGGCCAGTCAGTCTGACATCGGTGCCTGGGAAGGTCATGGAACAGATCATCCTCAGTGCCATCACACGGCACATGCAGGAGAACAAGGTGATCAGGCCCAGTCAGCATGGGTTTGTGAAAGGCAGGTCATGCCTGTCAAACCTGATCTCCTTCTATGATGAGGTGACCCGCTTAGTGGATGAAGGAAAAGCTGTGGATGTTGTCTACCTGGACTTTTGCAAGGCTTTTGACACCGTTTCCCATAGCATTCTACTGGAGAAACTGGCTGCTTGTGGCCTGGACAGGTGTACCCTTCGCTGGGTAAAAAACTGTTTGGATGGCCGTACCCAGAGAGTGGTGATAAATGGAGTTAAATCCAGTTGGTGTCCAGTGACAAGTGGTGTCCCCCAGGGATCGGTGCGGGGGACCGGTTCTCTTTAATATCTTTATTAATGATCTGGATGAGGGGATTGAGTGCACCCTCAGTAAGTTCGCAGACGACACTAAACTGGGGGGGGCGTGTTGATCTGCTTGAGGGTAGATTGGCTCTGCAGAGAGATCTGGACAGGCTGGACAGATGGGCTGAGGCCAATGGTATGAGGTTCAACAAGGCCAAGTGTCGGGTCCTGCACTTGGGTCACAACAACCCCATGCAGTGCTACAGACTGGGGGCGGAGTGGCTCGAAAGCTGCCTGGCAGAGAAGGATCTGGGGGTGTTGGTGGACAGCCGGCTGAGTATGAGCCAGCAGTGTGCCCAGGCAGCCAAGAGGGCCAACAACATCCTGGCCTGCATCAGGAATAGTGTAGTGAGCCGGAGTAGGGAAGTAATCATCCCCCTGTACTCGGCACTGGTGAGGCCTCACCTCGAGTACTGTGTTCAGTTTTGGGCCCCTCACTACAAGAAGGAGATTGAGGTGCTGGAGCGTGTCCAGAGAAGGGCTACCAGGCTGGTGAGGGGTCTGGAGGACAAGCCTTATGAGGAACGACTGAGGGAGCTGGGGTTGTTTAGCCTGGAGAGGAGGAGGCTGAGGGGTGACCTTATCACCCTCTACAACTACCTGAAGGGAGGTTTTAGAGAGATGGGGGCTGACCTCTTCTCCCACGTGGCAAGTGATAGGACAAGAGGAAACGGGTTCAAGTTATGTCAGGGCAGGTTTAGATTGGATATTAGGAAGCATTTTTTCACTCAAAGGGTTATTAAACATTGGAATGGGCTGCCCAGAGAGGTGGTGGATTCACCATCCCTGGAGGTGTTTAAGAAAAGGGTAGATGAGGTGCTTAGGGACATGGTTTAGAAGTGGGTGTTTTTAAATCAGGGTAGGTTAACGGTTGGACTTGATGATCTTAATGGTCCCTTCCAACCTCACTTATTCTATGATTCTATGATTATTGAAGGACCTTTGATCTGACACATTATGGAGGGTCTTACTTATCTACATGCAAATAGGCAGTAGAAGGTATGCATTTTTAGAGAAAACTGTCTTTATTTATGCACATATTTTTTAAAAAAGTCATTAAACTAGACTTGCAAGTACGGTCAACACTTTTGGACAAGAAAACATGGCATAACTGGTCTCTTAAAAAGAAGATATTATGTTTAAAAAACCTTCTTCTTGTAACATATTATTAACTGAAAACTCTTTGTTTTCAGGAAAGCAGCTCATAGACAGACATTAGATTGATGAAGCCAAAGGAACCACAGAAACAAGTGTGATATGATGTGCCAGATCTGTATCAAAACAGCTGGGCTGTGATGATATATGAACAGATGAGGAGGGCAGAAAAAATGTGAGGCAGACTGCTGGTCCAAGTTCAGTATGAGTCTTCCCCAGTAAGAATGTGGGGACATTTAGACAGAAATCACAACTGAATTTACAGTAAGACAATTTAAATAACCAGGTGTGTCATGAGGGTCTTCAGCTGACCAACAGCAGGCTACCACTACTGGACTCTTAGGGACAGTTAACCATCTACTGTGCAGCAGCTACTCAACAGAAGTCATTCATCTTGTAATAAACCAGTTTTAACTGTTGCTGAACAGTGACTACTCAACAGAAAGGACAACTAACCTGCTACTGCAAACATATCTTAATGTGCACCATTGCACTGTCAGTAGCTGCTTGCCCAGGAGGAAGGTGTTGGGAGTGTGCTTGTGTGTGCACGGGGAGGGCATTGACAATGATCAGTGTCATCAGGCGTGTCTAATAAATACTCCTGTCACGTCTACTCCCTTCTTCCATTTTGCAATACCCTTAGGCCCAGTTCTCAAATCCCTCTCACCTCACTTCAGTGTCCACCTCCCCTCTCTCCTGCTACTGCAAAGTAACACATCCTCGATGTCTTTTCTCTTCCCTACCAAAATAATCCTCCAGCCCATACCTCTCCTGTTCCCTGTGCCCCATCCCCAAAGCTCTGCTGCCAAACGACCAACCTTTTGTCTTACAAGGCCCTTTATCCAAAGCCATGTGAGTGCTCCTTGGTGTCCTTCTCCCAACATCTTCATGCCATAGACTTTTAATCCTTCCCCCTGGTAATCCTTTCCTATGTTTTGGCCTGCTGACACTTGACAGGTCAGGTTGCATAAAACTGCTTTAAAAGATGGAGAGAGAGTGGCTTAAAGATTGACTTCTCAGAGCAGGCTATGACAGCTCAGTTAGTAGCATGTTTGCTTTCCTGCTGACAGGATAACAGCTTGAGATGGTCTGAAGGGAATCTTTTTCAGCTAAATCTTAAATCTTCTGAAATTAATGCTTAAAAGAGCTCCTTCTTTACACAAAGAACAAAATTTAAGCTAGACAACAAGTGAGGCCTTACTTGTGTTTCTTATTTAGCATTTCTCAACAGCTGAGTGATGTTTCTCCAGAGGCTGACAACCCTGAAGGAACAAATGGCTTGACGCCCTATCTGCTTTTAGCCCAGACGTCTTGCCAGATGTGCAATAGGATGGCAAAGGAGACCAGAAGCTAATTCAGCAGAAATGTACTAAATTCGGGAAGAAATATGGAATTCACCCTCTACAAGTCCATAGCCGTAAAAACATTTATGTGCCCACTTTTATGAGCTGCTGTGTGTATCATTAAGCACCATCTGAAGACTGGGAAGGCTGTGCCACAGATGATTTACATCACACTTTTCACAACACTCTGAAGTAGAGGACAGAAAATAGACCCTGTAAAATCCAAGGACAATTTGGATTGGAGAGTATTTAAAATGCGAATATTTCCATGTATGAAGAGCAGTGTCAATATTTGAGGAGACTATAGCTGAGAGTACAGAGGTAGTGAGCAGAGCCCAGATAATGTGGTAGAGCCATCAGACTGTCAGGCAAATGTTTAACGTGTAGTGTTGAACATCATCTCTGTTCAGTACATTACAAGGCACTGCAGAGGAAAAAAAGGTTGGGGAGTGGGAAAGAGAGGAGACAAAATTGATTCGGGGAAAAAAAACCTAAAATGTATTTTGGGCACAGTGAATCAAATATCAGTTTTAAATATTTGAACATTTATTGTGGACTGCCTCATTGCAGGGATTTGTGGTTTTTGATGTTTCTTTTTCTAGTGGGGAAGAAACACTCTAGAAAAGCATCGGAAAAACAGAAGGAAGAGTAGAAATTTAATTTTTGAGTTTGGGAAGAGTTTCTATATATGAAACTTTTTTGTCCATATTAAATCTGACAGCTGGTAGAAAACAACTGCAAAATTACTTTAAAACAGAGATTTCACACCCTTGTCAGTGTTGCACTTTGTTGCCTTATTACTCATTCTTGCTTTCAAATTATAGTTAAAAATTGAGATGATATTCATTGATATGTCTTAAAGGAGCCTTGATTTTCAGTTTCTTTGTTGTGATTTTGTAAATGTGCAAAATAAGATAGTATTACAAAATGTTTATTTCTGAAGGTTGAAGGTCTACTTAGACTCTGTGAAAGCATTGCTTGCCAGCCACTTGTTTTCCTACCATAGGTTAATCTAATATCCCTCAGCTGTTTTGTTTACTCTATGTGTTAGTTCATTTTAATAAGTATATTCTAAATTAAGCATCCACGACGCATTAGAGGTTTGCTTTAATAAAAAGGCGGGGCTTGTCTCAGGAAACGAAAAATGGTATCGTTTCTTTTCAACATTGCAGCATTTTTGTCTCATGTGTGTATGCATTTATCAATTGACATTATAGAGTTTTCCTTAAGCTAAGCTGTGGGTGTACACCGACCATGTAGAAAAATGAATAGACATGTGTTGGTGATTTCTCTCACTTGAATGCATGCTTCAGGCAACTTTTCAATAAAATAGAACAAAGTGCAACTTGAATACATACTTTATTTAGAAAAAATTGGTTGGAGGAAAAAAGTCACAGATGCTCACAGATTGGCTCTGTCTTTAGATAGCCAGTGAGTGGAGGAGAAAAGGGGTGTGATCCTAGAGCTCTTCAGAAAGGAATTGGCTTTTTGGAATAAGAGGTGGTAGAAAGGGCGTTCATGGTGTCTAACTCAGTCTGATGAACATTATCTTCCCGTTTTCCCTCTCTAGTCAGTGGAGAGAAAGGGTCTTCTGTAGGAAATGCTTCTCAGCAGCTAAGCTGTGTGTGATCTGCAACCCAAGAGACATCAGGGTCTTGGTCACCATCTTCTAGGACCATACCTCTTGTGATGGCTTGGCTGTTGGAAACATGGACTCAGCAGTAAGAAGATACTGTTGCAGTCAGCATAGGTCAGCTTCACATAAGGCTGCAAGCAAAGCTGGCTGGAGGTCAAGGCTACATGCATCCCTCTGAAGGACAAGCATGCTCTTGGGAACAATTTGGCTCCTTGGCAACTGTGCAAGATCTGAGACGAGGCAGTACCAGTGGGACTTTGAAGACAAGGCCAGGGATCCATGTATGACTGTGAAAGCCTGAGAGCCAGTCCTCTGCCTTGGTGTCTCTCACTGTTCAGGCAGCTGAGGATACTGGGTTGTTTCTTTCTGGGTTATAAGCCCTGTATTTCCTCATGTACCTCAGAAGCAGCCCAAGGAGGAGTGCTGACACAGACTAAATGTGATATTTGCAAGAAAGTACAACACAGGTCACAAAATAGCAGGCCCATCAGTTTGCATAGAAAACATGCTGGCTGGTACTTTGGGTGAGCTCTGGCAGCCAGGCCATTACATGAGGAGTACAATAGTATTTTCAGAGAGGAGAACCCTCTGCATACACTCCCACCTCCCTACAGTGCTGCCTACTCAGAGAAGAGAAATCATGGCAGGTGTGATCTTCTGCTTTTCCCTCATGTGTTTTCACTAGCCCTGAGAACCACACCAGACAAAGATTCACTACATCTGTCATTGTGCTCTGTCAACTCATCTTCATGAATGACCATCCTTAGGTCTGAGGGTATGTTTCTGACCCTCAGGTGCAGAATATTCTGCAATTTTTTTGCTCATATCCCCACAAATGATCTGGCATCACATTAGTGGAAGAGGTGGCACTTCACTTGGGTGTTGTTGGGTACAGAGCAACCTCTGTGACAAGATTGAAACAGCTGGGGCAGATTCATGACAGCGCAGGTGCAAGGCATCATGTCAAGGTTGAGGAAGAGAGATAGAGAGGTTTCTCTCACCACCCTCTCTCAGGACTTTGGGATTTTAGCCCTTTCCTGGAACAGTTGATTGACTACCTGCTATGCTGGGACCATTTGAGAGACAGAATGAAGACAAATGTCTCTTGCATCAGGCACTCCAGATAGCTGTGGACTCGTGGAGGCAGCCCATGGTGACTGAGCATCTCCAGTAGCCCACCATGCTTGTTCAGTCTGTCTGGGAGCATACCAGGACACATCAGCTGCAAAGCTAATGGAGTTGGCACTTCATCAGCTGCCTTGAATTCTCCATCTAATTGCCAGAGACAGCTTGAAGCAGCAGGAGGTTCTTAATCTACTCAGATCAGACAATTAGAAACAGAACAAGGAAGCAGCACAGTACCTCTGATATAGGAGGTACAAATTAGCTCATTCTCTCTCACTTTCTCTATCCACACTCCTTTTTCCCTTCAGACTAATCTGCAGACTACTGCAAAGCTGTACAAGTTATTGGTGCTGGTCCTGGAGCCCCACCTGCTGCCCCAGCCCCATGGGATCGACAGCCAATACTCCATCCTGCATGGTGCTCTCCTGCAACCATGGTCTGGTATATGGTCTGCCTGGGACAGGACCTGCCAAAGGGTGAGCACAGCCTGAGCTCCACACACACAGCTGCTGTGTTGGAGAAGAGCATGACTCAGGAGACTACTTCGAGACAGCAGTGCAGTGACAAGATCCTTAGGCAGCTCACTTGTATGTTCTTAAATAGTGACTTTGTTCAGTTTATTAAATATGTCTGGTTGAAGTGCTGTGCTTTTCTTGCCTCCTTAGGGATTTCTGCGTCCCTTGCTATCTCACTCTTGCCCCTCGCTGGCCTGGAGCAGTGTAGAGGGTAGGCATCTCCCCTGGGACTGAGGGCAGAGGGTCCAGGATCCAGCGCACAGCTAGTACCAAAGCAGTATCTCTGTGGAGATGGGAACAATGGAAACAGATGGTTCCATCCTGCAGGGCTTCAGCTTTGTGGCCGTCAGGGCCCCAGAGGACCTTAACCCACCAAGCAGGGGCTTAGAATCATAGAGTTGTCTAGGTTGGAAGGCGCCTTTAAGATCATCAAGTCCAACCATCAACCTAACACTGCCAAAACCACCACTAAACCACGTCCCTCAGCACCATGTGTGCCCATCTTTTAAATACCTCCAGGGATGGCAGCTCCACCGCTTCCCTGGGCAGCCTGTTCCAATGTTTGATAATCCTTTCAGTGAAGAATTTTTTCCTAATATCCAATCAAAACCTCTGTAAAAGAAATAAGCTTTTAAGTGATTTAAGTAACTTAGGCCTCATTAGATTTTTAATATATTTTGAGAATAATCATAGAATGGTTAAAGAATAGATGTAATTGTATCAGGTTGATTAGAATGCAGGTGCTTAAAGGCAATACTCTGAGAACTATGCAAGCGCTGCTCATTTGTCCCTTGTACAGTCCTGACTATGGGTGCCCTGACCCCCAGTCAAGCTGAATCAACAGAGAGCAAGTGTAGAACATAATAATAGGCAGGAAATAAATGATTCTAAGAAGTCTATAGGTGGACTTTGATGTATACTGTTTAAAGAAGATAAGAGGCTGTGGTGACCAGAATCTGCACCATTGAGCTACAACTTCAGAAGAGGAACTGGAATGGAACGATAAGAATCAGCTGAAAATTAATGAACTTTTGAAACTACTGAAGAATGAAGAACTGGGAGACTTTAAAGAAACACCAAGAGCTTGCCAGACAGAAATATCAATTATGTAATGTTGTGTAGAATCATATATATAGAAGATGTACTTTGTTAGCCACTTGCCACTCACTGAGGTGATGGCCCAACTCTGAGTTGTTAATAAAGCAAACCTAGAGGTACCCACAGTCTGGTGATATTCTTTAACAGCCTCCCCCGGCACAACTTGAGGCTGTTTCCTCTTGTCCTATTGTTTGTTACTTGGGAGAAGAGATCTAACCCCACCTCGCTATAGCCTCCTTTCAGGTAGTTGTAGAGAGCAAGAAGGTCTCCCCTGAACAACCTGAGCTGAGTTCCCTCAGCTGCTCCTCATAAGACTTGTGCTCCAGACCCCTCACCAGCTTCATGGAGACTTAGCTACATGGGAGATGCAGACAGGGCCACAGCACTCGCAGATGCCTTCACAGTGCTAACATTTGTGCCCCAAAGTGGAACAATCTCCAACATCGGAAACGTGTGCCTATACAGTCAGTCAGCAGGACTTCTGATCAGCCGGCTTTGTAATGTCTTCCCATACTGCCTGTTCGTACGCCCTGAGGCACCCTATGGAAGCAGACTTAAAGCTGAAGCTTTGGAATTCCACTGGGAAAGAAACAGCTCCAGTTAACATTTGGTTTTCCACATTTCTGTTTACTTTCTTTAATTAAAATAGGAGATTACTCACAAAAACTACTGCAACAGCACCAAATAAAGCATATTAGATTCTTTCAGAAATTAAGGTCTACAAAAAGTCAACAGTCTAACTCATCTTACATTCACAGACCGAAGTGCCCCATGGATGTATCTTGTGGCTCTTCCAAAGGCTCCTCTAACAAAGCAAAGTTGGGGGTAGCACCCAGCTCCCAGAGACAGAGTTCCTGGGGGATGGCAGGGGCTGTGGTCCCCAGGGAAGGTATGACCAGGCTGGG
This sequence comes from Pluvialis apricaria, assembly GCA_017639485.1. NCBI lineage: Eukaryota > Metazoa > Chordata > Aves > Charadriiformes > Charadriidae > Pluvialis > Pluvialis apricaria. The sequence goes on from CM030009.1 coordinate 106,712,521, forward strand.
TCACAGGATGCAGGTTTGGTTACACAGTTCTTCCTCCTGTAAAGCCTTTGGCTTTACAGACTCTTCCTGAGCAGCCAGGGACCTGCTGCAGGGGATTCACATGCCATTGCCAGAAGCTGTAGGGCCAAAGCCCTTTTAACTTTGGCTATCTGGGGCAGGAGGTGGGGGGCACAGGGACAGGTCAGGGAATACGTTTGGGGTCTCTTCCTCAACTTTAATGGCTAAATCCACATCTGGTTTGAGGCAGGTGTGGGGGATGCACTTCTGCCTGGTGTTTGGTTGTGAGGCACAACATGCAGTAAATGGGACAGGGTCTGTGGGGCCCTGGGTGGCCGTGGGGACAGCAGCCCTATGTCACTCAGAAGCGTAACACAGCATTACCTGTGAGAGGCTGGTTAAATTCCGGTACAAAAACTCTACAATTTCTTGCAGTAGTTCCTGAGTAGTCAATTTTACAAGTTTATCTAGTCTAAAAGCAGCCTACAAGAAATACAATGAACAAGACTTAATAGTTGTCCTATTATTCTTGTCCACTAACGAGTTAAATGCACGATTTATAATTATGACAAATAAGGTCAAGCAGAGGGCAAGAGTGAGCTCTATAATAAAAAGCTTCATAATAAAACAACTTTCAAGAGCTTAATAATAGAGGTGTTGTGGCTACCCTATAAAAGTAAATGTTTTAAGACTGAAACTCTCCTGAGTTTGCATTTGCTTAGAAATTCATTGCTCAGAAAGGTTTTGGGTGCTGTTTCCAACAAGTGTTTTGACCACAAAAGACATTTCTTGCTACATCTCATTTGCTAAAGATTAAGACATCATTTTTAGCATGGCATTATAATACACCACAGCAATAGAGGTTAAAGGGTAAATGTAATGAGATGTCTTCTGGATGGGAACTCGGCCGTGGTATTCTGGTTACAAAGGTCTGACCCTTTTTGTACAACTCTTCATGCGATTTGTCACTTTTTGGCAAAGCCTCCTTGCCCAAAATTCTCATCGTGGAAACATGTGACCGTGACTTCAGAGCTGCAGGTACCCACCTGAGAGTACTTGGGAAGAGGCTTGGGGTGCACCCGCCAGCGGATTCCCACCAGCCCTGGCACCCGAAAGCCACGGCAGCTCGGACCCCAGGCCACTTTTTGAAGGACTCACCTGCGCTCCCAGTTTTCACTATTTTCCTTTGTTGGTTTTTTGGGGTTTTTTTTGTTTTTTTTTTTTGTTTTGTTTTGTTTTGTTTTTTTGTTGTTGTTATTTGTTTGTTTTGTGGGTTTTTTTTGTTTTGTTTTGTTTTTGTTTTGGGGGTTGTTGTTTTTTTTTTTTTTTTCCCCTGTGGAACTATGCAAACAGATATTAAAATAATCATCTCGGGGGGGGGGGAGGGGGGAACGGGGACGGGCGACCGGGGACCAAAACCAACCTACACTCAAAAAAACCCACCCCAAACCCCAAACAAACCCAGAACTTCGCCCGGCGGCGCCGCTCGTTGCTCCTTTGCTGCCACCTGGCGCGGGAGGCGGCGCGGTGCGGGGACGGGTCTGTCCCGGGGGACGGGAGAGGGGACTTGGGGGTGTGTGGAGGGTGAGACTCACCCTCTGCCTGTTTCAGCATTCATCCTGGCTTCTTACAATGAAAGAGAACGGGACGCTGTCCCACGGAGCGGGGAAACTATTGGTTTCCTCTTTCCAAATGACAACTTCACCCCAAACGGTGAAGTTGGGACATCTTAGTGGTACACAGACGCCTAACGCGGTTCGCCATCGTCTCTCACAGCGCTCCTGGGCAACCTTGTGATGCCTAAACCAACGCTCCAGACTGTGATATTTTCGGCTGCCGCACCTCCCGGCTGTCCCTCCGCTGGTGTAGCCCATCTCCTCCTCCCCAGCACTTCGGTCCCTGAGCCCACCTGGGGACCGGTGGCTGCTGCCCGGTGCCCTGCTCTCTGCCAGCACCCTAAACCAGCGGTGCCGCTCTGGCTGCCTTCTCTCGCCCCAGGTCAGCGAGAACCCGGTGCTGAGAAGGGTGGGGGAATGCTATTTTCTGGAAAATAGACAGCAGCGCTGCTAGGCTAGGAGCAGGACTGCGAAAGCATGGTGCCAGACACGCGGGTGTTTAGAAAGAGCCACAAAATAAGGGACACAGCCCCTCGTCTGCGGAATGACTCCGCAGGATAACTGGTAGCAGTGCACCGTTTCTTTGCGTCACTTCAACACTTTTCAAGAACATTGCTGTTAAGAAATCTGTTCTCCCATTTGAAGTCAGTGCTAGAAATCATTCAGGAATGGAAGATGCAGTGGGAGTTTGCTTTGCAAATAGTTATGGTAATACCACTTAGGAAGATGTAGCAGCCTGGTGTGGGACACGCATGACACAAATCTGCAGATTTTAAATTCCCCTACTGATTCAAATAATAATAAAAAAGCTTTTAAAGCAAACAGTTACTTTAAAATCTTTAGTGTTTATTTGTTGGTAGAACCAAAATGAGATCTGAAGCTCCCAAGGAGTCCTTAAAATCATCTTGTTTATCCCACATGCCTGAGGCTACAGTGTGCACAATGAGTGTCTGTCATTTCTGTGGATTTTTGCTGTGATAAATATAATGGCCCCAGCTCTCGTTTGTGTTAATGCCATAGTGTCAAGGGGTCATCAAGTGAATTCTGTTTCTTATCAAGGTTTAGGAGCGTAGAAAATAGCAAAGCAATCACAGACAGGCACATGGTAATTGTCTCCCTGTTTTCTGAAGAAAAACATAAAATGGAGAAGAAGAAAAAAGTGGATTTGCTGAATTCTGATCATTAAGCGGGAAAAAAGTACAATGCTGTATTTACTCAGAGCATTTAAGGAGAGATGATATCACTAGAGCATGTAATCTAATCTCCTGCACATCACAAACCGTTAACGTTCCTTTATCAGGTATCCTCACTTGAGTTTGACTAATGCTTATTTTCAGAAAGCCAGTTATTGTGCTTTTGAAGGCTGAAAAAAATGAAGAATTTGCTGCTTTTATTAGCAGCTTGTTCCAGTGACTAATCTCAATCTTAAAATGCACGCCTTTTCTGTAGTTTGAAGCAGTCTAGCTTCCCTTTTTGCACTGCCTGTTATACTTTTCCTTGCTAGATTAAGAAGCCTATTAATTCCCAATATTTCCTCCCCAGGAAAATACTGATGTATTGTAATCAGATCACATGCCAGTTTTTTTTTTAATTTGTGAGATGTGGGTCGCGTGGCGTTTTTTTTTATTGATAAATTAAACAGTTTATTTCTATGTGCATTCTGTGAGGCATTTTCTGAAGTTTAATATAACTTGCATGACTCTCTTAATTTGCCCATGTCTTTAAAGACTATATATGGACTATAAGTAGATCATCAAAATTATCAATGAACTTTTTTTTAACCCTAGATTTAGCTGAACTAACTTTCCTAGCTGTTTTGTATGTGAATACTTGCTTAAAGTTGTTGTTTCTTTTCATCATTCTTTTAATTCCATCAGAATATACTGATTCATTGATGCTGAGACGATTTGCAAGGCTGGGCTATTTTAGGAAGAAATTGGTAATGGATTGGACAATTCACCGTGGACTGGCTTTTCTTATTTTTGGTTTCTCAACATTTATTTTTTTTCTTCCTTGTGCAGACAGCATTTATCCAAAGAAAGTATTAGTGATATTAATAGCAATGGAGCTACATTGATCTAACATCGTGCAAGGCAAGCCTACTTCTAGAAGGAAGCTGCTGCCAAGATTTTACGGAAGGTAAAGTTTATGGCTGGTGAGGAATATCCTTTGTCCTCTCTGCTCTCAACTAGGATGTCCACTAGTACCCCAGCTACTCCGACTCTCTCTGACTCTAGCTGTGCTCTCCCAGTTAGCATCAGGCTCTAGTAAATGGTCCTTTATTAGTGCTTTGAAAATCCATTTCTAGTCCATTAAAGTAAATCTGGAAGTACCCTGCATCTTTTCTGTAGGTGGATAAACCCAACAGATATTCAATTAATGTTTCAAGAATAGGGACAGCAGGTTTTTCCAACCCCAAATATACTAAGTGACGTTACTTTCCTCATTAGAGAAAAGTTACTCAACATAGACTGCAACCAGCCAGGAGCAAAGCTGCCTTCAGTGATTTTTCCGCTTGGCCATTGCCTGTGGTGTTGGGCTGGAGCAGGAAAAAGGGGCAACTGCAGCCTTGGGGAAGAAGATATTTTCTCATGTCAGTTTCCGTGTTGTGACAGTTCATCCTGATATTTACCACAAATTTTCAAGCTCAAATTGTACTTTTTTCTTCCCATATGCAATGAACAGGGTGTCCCGCCTCCCCCCCCAGCATTCAGAAATATGTCCCAAATGCTTATGCAACAAATCTTCATGCAGTCCTTGCAAATAAATGGAAATTTGTTCTCTGGAGCAAAACCTGAGTGACCATTTAAGATCTGGTATACCTTAGACTTATGTCTTGACATGTTCAACAAATATACTGCTGACCCTCCCTGGTATACTATGACTGATTATGCATTACTCAAATTAAATTTCATCTGCAATATTTTGTAGTGGGTTTGATTTGATGGTTTCTTTTTAAAGCATTAACAAGATCTGTGCATTACCTACAAATCTGAGTGGGGTATGTTTTGTAATTTGAATGAAAAAAAATAAAATGAGAAAAAATGTATTCTATGATTCAGCATGCTTGATGTTTTTATTTATTCATTTCTGCCTCTTTGCTTGTTTTGTACCTTGTAATGTGTCTCCTGGCCATTAATTAAAATTATTGGAGTTCCTCTGTGTTCAGATAGGAACCTTGTTTAACTTCATTATGTATTTCCCCCCCTTGCTGTGTTATAAATCCCCATGGTTACTTGTGGCTTCTCACACTTGCATATTATGGCAGTGGGAAAATGGAGGGAGGGTGCTGAGGAACCCTCGATGCCCCGGCTGGGAGCCTGCTCATCCCGCCTTCCACCAACTCCTTTGGCCTAAGGAGAAACTCTGTTAAATCTGTTCTTTACTGGATGAGGGACAGATATTTTTTTTTTTTTTCCCCCTTATAAGCACTCTGCCTGTGGCTTTCAATACAAGCTACTTAAAATCTCCCATCCTCTCTACCCCCAGCTAAAATCCAGTTTGGCATTTAAAAGGACGAGATTCTTCCAACGTTTTCGCTGGCCTCCGTGGGAACTGGTCTCTTAAGAGGGCTGAGACATAGCTGCAGTTTGATCTATTGCTTTTTCAGAGGCATTGGCTAGGAGCAGCTGAACGTTTACACTGAGTAAACTGGGAGCCTGTTTGGGCTGGGGAGGAGAAGGTCCTGCTCCATCCCAGCAGCTGTCCTTGCCCACCTGCAGCACCTCTCTCACAGATGCGTCTGCCCCTTTCCTGGAGCACGCTCTTCTTACCCCCTGGCTCTCCCGTGCCTCCCCTCCAGGCTTGCTCCCCTCTTGCCTCAGTATGAGCCGGATTTCTTTCTCAATACTTTTTTGCATCCTGGGCACTAGATGGGAAAGCACAAAGATTCCCAAAGACAATCCTTGGCTTCCAGGTAGCAAAAGCTCCACAATTCCTTCCCAGCTCTTCAAAGCGGGGAGAAACGAATAAAGGGAAAATCCTGGTCTCCCATCCTGCCCCATGCTGGGACCTACAGGGTTGCTGTGCCCTGGAGCTCCCAAAATCCAGCCCGTTTGAGCTGCCCATGTGCAAATGGATTCTGTTTTGTTTTCCACACGTGCCTCATGCAGAGCCGAGCTTTGCTCCAGACATACCATGGAGTTCGTCAGCACTACAGCACTGCTGAAATGATTCTCACATTTTTTTTAAATACAAACAAAATGCACTTTCTTCCTAGTCCCACTTACAGGCATGAATGAATTCTTTTTGCCTAAAAATATCCTGCCAGATAATTTCACCAGATGCTGACACCTGGCATGGAAAATTTGAGGTTGAATTGGATTAACGGTAAGCACTTGTGGGAAGGGAATTTGTCACCTGCACACAGGTGTGCACGTACATGTGTCTGTGCACACAGACGCAAGCCTGATATGCATAGCTGTTATAGCATATGAAGCTGAAGGGAGGAAATTAAATTAAAATTAAAGCAAAGTTCTTTGAATGGCACAGGCATGGTGCAAGGAAACATTTGCAAAACTGTATGACAACCTGAAATCCCCCAAACTCTCTGAAAAAGAGTTGAGAACAACACCATTGCAGAAAATCCTTCAATTTCGTGCTTTGTGTTGCACCAACTGCTGATACATTGTTTTGATGCCTTTTTTGCAAGCTCTGTCTACAGGAGAAAGTAGATTTGTTTATTACAGCAACATACACTGATGGTCCAGATGTACCAACGCAGTCCCAAATGTAGTTTGCTTCTCACCTCATTTTATAGCAGTCGTAGCTCCCGTTGCACCTGCCCTGCAGGTGCAGATGCTTCCAACCATGTGGTGTAATGTATCTTGTTGTCAGGCAATGGATGCTCAGCCTCAGAGGTTACAAAGACCTGAATTTTCTTCTCTGCACCACTGCAGCAGGCTGACAACATCTGGAAAAAAACCCCCTGTGGCAAAGGCACAAAACTGGGGCCAAAGTATTCTTGGCTGAGAAGCAGCAGGCACCAAAAAGTGATCCAATGACTCTGCAGTCTGATCACACTTCGCCTTTGAGAAAGCATTTCCACCCTAACCTACGCAGACACATTTCAGAGCCCGCTATTCCCAAAAATATCTGTTTGCTGTGATGGAGAGCTGTGACTCCAGAAAGGGAAATGTGCTATTGTGAATGAAATCTGTTCAGGAGTTTGCTATCACTTCCAGGGAAAATGTGCTCAGACGCAGCAATGGGTGGCAGTATAAACTTCCGAAATCGCCTTTTTCAGAGGCGCTGGCTGAGCCTGTTGGACACAGCGGCTGCACTCTGCCAGCTGCTGAGAGGCCCCGCAGCCCAGCGGTGTGGCTGGGTGCAACGTGAGGGCACAGCAATTCCCCTGCACGCTGCCAGCCTTCGGAAAAGACACCCAGGAGGGCAGACTGGGAAGGAGATGTGATGTATTCCTGTCATTCCCCGTGCTTTCCAGACTAGCAAAATGGGACTGCCAAAAGCTTCTGCCCTCCTGTTTGACATACCCAAAAAGAACTGAAGCATTTAGTGCCTCTTCAGACTGTCCCTCCAAACAGCCTTCCTCAAAGGCATCCTTCGATCTATCTGTTTCTGTGTTTCCTTCTTGACCAAGAAGGGTGGGAGAACCATGTATATGCTGGTTTATTATACTGGTTATACTGGTTCATTCAGGTCAAGGGAGGAGATTCTCCCCCTCTTCTCCTCTCTGGTGAGACCCCACCTAAAGTCTTGTGTCCAGCTCTGGAGTCCTCGGCACAAGAAGGACATGGCTCTGTTGGAGCGAGTCCAGAGAAGGACCACGAAGATGATCAGAGGGCTGGAGCACCTTTCCTATGAGGAGAGGCTGAGAGAGTTGGGGCTGTTCAGCCTGGAGAAGAGAAGGCTCAGGGGAGACCTTATTGCGGCCTTCCAGTACCTAAAGGGGGCCTACAGGAGCGCTGGGGAAGGACTTTTTACAAGGGCAGGTAGTGATAGGACGAGGGGGAATGGCTTCAAACTGGAAGAGGGCAGGTTTAGGTTAGATAACAGGAAGAAATTTTTCACTCTGAGGGTGGTGAGGCACTGGCACAGGTTGCCCAGAGAAGTTGTGGATGTCCCATCCCTGGAGGTGTTCAAGGCCAGGCTGGATGGGGCTTTGAACAACCTGGTCTGGTGGGAGGTGTCCCTGCCCATGGCAGGGGGTTTGGAACTCGATGATCTTCAAGGTCCCTTCCAACCTAAACCATTCTATGATTTAGCTAAATGTGAGAAACAGTAAGGTTTCTTCCAGAATAAGGTACAATGAAGCAAGAAGGGTGAAAGGAGGTTTGCTTTTAACCAGAGCTGCACAGGGAGGCAATTACCAGGACCCTGGTAGTGTCTGTTTGTTTAGGGCAAAAGGAAGTAAAACTATATTGAGAGCTTCAGAAAGGGGGGCAGATTAGCGGAGAGAGCATGGTGGTGTGATGGGGGGTGAAAGGGCTGTCAGTGCCTCTTACGCTTTCTGAAATCCAGATCTCCCCGGGGAAGTGTAAGTTAATGCAAGGAAAATTACAGCAAGTTAGATCCTATTTTGATTATGATCATCCTTTGTTTTTAGCTACTGGAAATAAGCTTGTGACTGAAAAGCAGCTATTGTTCCCTCCTATCCATCTCTGACGTCTCCCACCCACTTCCCCAGGAATGATTTCCCTCCATATATTTTACCTTGCAAACTACACCCTTGCATGAATTGACTCAGAGTTATCACTCATCTTGTCCCTGAACTCACCTAACCTTTCTTGACAGGTGAAAATATAACACCAGCTTCACCGGAAGCCTTTAATCTGTCTTCAAAAAAGTCAATGGTCCCAATGTAGCATCTGACACTAGATAACAAGACAGATCATCACAAAAGATATTTACAGGTATTTCATTTGTGACAATAAAGACAAATACTAAGCAGCTCACGGGCCAGCTGTTCTGTCTGCTTTCCAGGAGAGAAAAGTTTGGTCCCAGAAAGAAGCCAAGGAAGGGTCACAATCTGTTAGGTCTCCCAAGGTAAATGCCATTGAAGTGAAACACATCACAGATGGTAAACATGCCCCAGAGGCTTCCTACGAGTCTTTCAAGTGGCCCTGAAGTGCTGCTGTCTGCTCCTCAGGTCCTCCTCTGCGCAAACCCCCTCCTTTCGTGGTATCACCTCGTTCTCCTCCAGAACAGATAATTCAAGGGACAACTTTGTAACCCGCTGACTTAAAACAGCATTTTGATTACACTTATTTTACTTTGACAAGCAAGCTGGGAAATACCACACACAGGGAACCTCCCCTCCACCTGTGCTGTCACAGCTGGTTCACACATGGCCTTAAATGACGCTTCTGACTGAAGCGATAGAGGTTCACATTTATCTCCAGGTGTTAGGCTTTTTTCTTCTTTGGTCACTACATTCAGACTGTAAAATCTGATGAAGTACTACAGCTTCTTACTAATTATTTCAAATGAGGATGCTCTTGTAAATTTTGTTTATTCTGTGTCACATTAACTAAGTCAATTGATAAAATGTATTTTGGAAAGCTTATCTTGGGAGAACGGAGTGAATCTAAGCGGAGGAATAAAAGATCTTGGATTTGTTATATAGCAGTTTGTCTCAAAATGATACAACTACCTGTCCTAATTCAGGCTGGAAGGTGTCAAAATGCATGAATTAGCTCCTCTCATGCACAGACTGTTTGCTTTCTGGCACAATATGCATATGTGTATTTGGTTCGGGATCTGGCTGTAGAAACAGAAACGTGGTGTGAATTAATCCAAAAATACTTTTTCACCTTGAGGGAAAAATATGGCAAAATTCTGTTTCAAATCAGCTAAAGTAATCATACATTCCTAAGAAGCGAAGAATAAATAATATAGCATTTATGTTTGTTTTGGTCTATAGGTTTTCCTTTTCCTCAGCCCTATTCTCCTCATCCTTCTTTTCAGCTTCCTCATTCCGTGACTTAGACAAGCAAATGGTTTAATCCCGAGATAAAGGCATGCACAAACCAAACCAAATACAATTTTTATGCGATTTAAAAAAAAGTAAATGTATATAAAATTTAGTTGTTCCTCTTTTATTTCTGTATGGATAAATATATACATACATATTATATATATACATATACATATGTATATATATACACGTACACACATACAAAGCCACAAAAACTCATACAAATATATAAATATAAACATTCATAAAATTCTAAATACCAGTTTTTTTCTAAGACGTTGTCAATGCTTCATAAATTTATAAATATTTTACAAAATTTACTTTGACATATTCAAACCCCAAAGCATAACATTCATCTGCTTCCCTTACTGTTCACTCATGATTTATTTCCTATCTGGCAAAACTGATTTATCGCCTCTATTATGATTTGGTTTATGTCGCTTTCTAATACTTAGAATCCTTGATTTTTACCAAAGCTAGTTTCCTTTCTTTTCTTTTTTAAATTTGTTTGAAACAGTCTATTATCATATACTCCTCAAGGATCTGCCTTTAAATTGATTTGTCATTATTTTCTGTTCCATTGACCCAAGCCCTGTCCTCCTCAACTATTCCAGTGCCGAGCTCTGCAGCGAGTATGATGGTGTTCAGTAGCGCGGAGGTGAACCAAGTCCGGCAGCGGTGGGTGCAGGCCCTTCTGACAAGCAAGCCCCGCTGTGTTTTTACATATTGTCTAAACGGCTCACGTCTATGCAGGCGAATTAGTGTGGGTCATGAAGAATACAATAACCACACAGCAGCCACAAGGACTTTCTAGGAGATTTTGACTGAGCACGTTAATTACTTTTTACGCCTGGTCAGGATCTGAGCTTCCATTCAGCGGTGATGTTACTCCTCATGCGGAGCAGAAACTTTCGTTTGATTTTTCCCTTAATTGCAACATCTCAAGCAGCCCAGTGCCCGCTAATAAGAAAAAGGGATATGAACCTCGTACTGAGGAGAGAACATTGCTGACTCAGCCACTATCACCGGTTTTCTACAACTCCTTTATTTAGTATTAACGCCTTTTTTTTTCAAGAACGGCCCCGCTTCATTCCTCTGTGACCTGACAGGCCTGTCATACCCAGGAGAAGAAGCAGAGGTCCAGCCATGACCGTGAGCACTCGCCTCCCCGAGTGCTGAGGCCAACCCAGCTACATGGGAGCAGGGCGATGCCAGGGGACCAGCCGTGGCCACAGGCCAGGCCGGCCTCAAGCATCCACCCGCCTGGTCACCTTCTCCTTCTGGGAAGAGCTGAGGGGACAGCTGTTTGAGCAGCACGGGCAGGTTTGGCAGGTGAATACTTTTTTTACACCCGCAAATGCCCAGTTGCTTATAAATAGGATTGCGAGTCAAGTGAGTGGAGGGGACCGGTGATCTGGGCACATCCCTTTCGGAGCGCATGTGCAGCCCAGATGCTGGGTGGTGGTTCCTGTGGCTCTCCAGGGGATTCTGACACCTGGATCACGTCTGCAAGGTTGTGTAGGGTACGCTTGCTACCTCGCATTGCTACCCTTATCCAAACAAGCAGCAAAAAAGCTAGTCTTTTATGGTAATTTTGATAATAACTTCCTTCCAGGGAGTGGGGAAAAAATTGCATTAACTGTTCATAACACCCTCTTTGTGTTTCTCCTGGTTTGAGGTAAAACAGAACCAATTTTCTGTTTTACCAAACCATGACAGTGTTGAAACAAGTCAGTCTTTTCTTGATGCATTTTCTGAACCCTGTTCACTTAGCTCCTGCTTTCTAAATGTCTTATAATCCTTGTTACTTTCTTCTGCATTTTCTCCATGTACTTTTCAATTCCTCCGAAACGGAATTTAATACTTTAACCAAAACCTTACCAGCACTGAAGAGCGTGAAGCAAGAACGTCTGCCTAGCACACAGGACGCGTCCCTACATCCCCAGAACCTGCCTTGCCACTTTCTCAATGGCATGACTGAGGACTCAGACATTGTGTCACTTTTAGATATTCTGAAATGTTTCTGCCTCTCTCACTTAACATTGTGTGTTTGAGCATTTGCCTGAGATTCAGAGGGCAATTTCTGCCATCTCAGAGAGGACTTGGGTGGAAGTGGCTAAGCTGAAGATAGCAAGATGCAGAGAGTCTGTATCCCACCGTTGCCCAGACGTGACAGCCTAGTTCCTAAACGCAGGCAGCCAAGCACACAAAAAGCATCCTGCCCTCTGCCCCAGCCCCGCTGGGGTTCCAGCCTAGGACAGAGATGGGCACAATCTCCATCCAAGTCCTAAAAGAGGCTTAGCCTGTTGGAAGTCCTTAGACGCCTGATTCGCAGCAAAATGCATTGGTCATGGAGATTGATGCTAAGTAGCCTGGATGGAGGAGGACTAGCCATGCCTCTGACACCTGAGTTTGATTTTTTATGGATCTGAAGACTTCTTCCTTCTATGGGTAATTTGTTTTAGCTTGGCTTGCAATGTCAAGTCCAATAATGTGTGTGCGCCACAATTTAAGGTTGTGTATACATGGGTGATTACACAGCATGATAATTTGTAAAGCCACACTAATTTAATGATATGCTAATACATTCACTATTAGATTCCCCTTTTCCTTATGAGCATGTGATTTAGCTTGTGTGATTTAGCATCAGGTTGACTCTCATTTAGCTTGTGATCCACCATAGCCCACATCTTCTTTGCTCTGCTTTTCCTGAAATGAATATTCTGTCACATCAGAGCTCGATCATATCTTTCTCAATATAGCATTTTCTATTTTTTCTTCACTGAATCTCATCGCATTGGATTTAGAAAGTGTGTCCAGTTTTTTGGGATCACTGTGAATTTTGATCATATCCTCTGTAGAACCTGTAACTGCTCCCAGGTTTGCATCATATGATCAATGAATGTTATATTTTGTAGTAAATCATCAAAATTATCAATGAAATTACTGACTAGTACTAAGAGCAGGTTAGATTTTTGTAAGATTCTCCTTTTCTCTCCCACTTTAAAAGCCCTTCTTATTTCACAATGGGTTAAGGATATGTGTATATTTAAAATAATATTTGCAGCTGCATCAGATTTTGTTTTACAACAATTTTATTTAGACAGTATTTTCCGAGTTTTATATAAAAAAATTTTACACTGAAACTGTATCAAAAGCCTCAATGAAGATCTATCACAGCCTACTGTTTTTACCTAACCCGTTAGGCCATTCATCCTGTCAAAAAAGAAAATTAAAATCAGTTGACATGATAGGATGTTGGCAAATCAGCTTTACCTAGTTTTTATCAGCGTATTATCCTCTAGCTACTTATAAATTGATTGTTTAAAAATTCACAGCAGAATCTGTCCAGGGATTGTGTTAGGGCTGCAGTAGGTTATGTAAGGCACTTGTCTACATTTCAAAATTTTCACACTTCAGCTGTGCTGCTACGGTTAAAACAATAACAGCCTTCTACAAACCCACTGCCAGTGTCAGCAGTTCAACTGGAATAAATATGCTAATTCCAGAACATGTACTCTGCACCTGATTATTTGGTTCAGCAACTGAAATAAAATATGCCACATCTATGCTCCAGCTTTACTGACCTTACTAGTTCATCAGCAATGACTGTCCTCATTTGTATGGGTATGCCTATAATACTAAGGCGGACATGCAACCATCTGTAATGCTATTGTACAAGAAACAGCTTGCTTGTTAGTCCTGAGATCCTTTCCAGATTGCAGGAAGGATCACGCTATTTTAGGGAACTCATGAAGGCTAAGACAAGCTAAATGGTTATTGGAATTTCAGCTAGAAGTGATCAAGGCCTTTCTTAGCTGTAAAATATCAGTACAGGACTGCTATGAGTGATGCTCTAGGTCATAACATCTACTGTTAGGAGACAGACAAAAAGGAGCACTAAGCTGCTCTAATGACCTCTCTCTCTAAATTTCATTTTCATTAGAACTGCTGACATATAGCAGGAAAATTTTGAGCCTTCCACAACAGAAATTAAAGATGAAAATTCCTTTATACAAATATTGAGCCAGCAGAGCACTGAATCTTTAATTTTATTGGTCTTATTGCCAAGACGTTTCACAGGTTCTTCATATACCACCTGCCCATGGTGTACCTAGCATCATTCATTAATTACGGAGATGTTGGCTTCCACCTCCAGTTGACTCATGATGCCAAAATTCATCATCTCCGTTAAATTTTCAAACAAACATCTTTCTTGGACTCCCTCACTGCTTGGGAAGAGATCCCTGAGGGTGTCTTCCAACCCTCTTCATTATCCTCTGTTTTTCTGATGGCTATGAAACAATTGACAACTGATGGGCTGCCAGAATGCTGCAACCACCGCTCTTCATTTCAATTAATAGCATCTCACTTTTTCCTTCAGTTTCTGTCTTGTATCTGCCTATCTGTTGTTTCTCACCTAATGGTTGAGGTGTAAACTCTTTGCATTACGGGAAATCTTTTCAGTTTGTAAATGTGCAATGTTGTCTTGGTTTATAGCTAGGGCTCCAAAGTGTTATGATAGTATACATAATAAATGAGCAATAAAAATCCAATGATTCAAGCAACTAAGCACTTTTCTATGCCACATAAATTCATATTTGTCATAGCATTTCTGATACCTCCTTTATTTAGACTCGGAGACTCCACACATCTTTGCTTCATGCCTACCGTGGCTTCTGTCTTATCGAGAAGTGTGCCCAATGCAAAGTATTGATCAAATTTTCTGCTGAGATGCTAAAGCCATTCCCAGAAGGAGACTTGTTTGCCCTGGAAGGAACTGAGAAACGTAAAGTGGGCTAAAAGTTCTTTTTGGCTATTCTGTTGCAAACAGCAAAAAAGACACACAGAGATGCTTGAGGATTCACCTTTCCAAAACAAATTCTTTCAGTTACTTTTGCCCAATAATGAATGCTTACAAATAATTCAATTTTGGATGTTTTACATGCAAAAGAGGCTATTATTTTTTCTGTTAATGACACACAATGGTCTGATTCAAAATCAGTGCATGATACGCTATACTTGTAGTATTAATGACTATAAATTAAAACACATTGATAGCATTGCATAGCTGATTCCGTTATTTGCCAAACTCCTCCAGATTTTAAACACAACTTCCTTTGAATTCAGATAAAACCCTATCAAAATCACTTTATTGAAAATGAATTTCCTGGCACTCAAAAGGCTGTATGTCTAAAGTAATAATTTAGTCTGGTCTACAAATGGTCTAATTGGAAATGGCATATTTTAACTAATGCAAAATTTAAAATGTAATAAGGAGTGTACTCTATTTTTCTCAAAAAATTTAATTGCAGAATTATTTACAGGAGATGAACATAAACAATACATAAACCAGTTGAAAGAGGCAGCTTCATAAAAGAGCCATGGGGCAAAATAGTGAAGCACATTTTCTTACAATCAGCTGGAGGTGAGTAGAGAATCATGAAAAAAGAATAACTCAATAATAAAACAATTCTCAAGTATGTCTTCAAAGTAACAAATAACATTCTGGTAAAGAAGATATTACTGAGAAGCAAGAAATTATTGTAGCAATGAAACAACATACTGTACATTCAATTTAGGTATCCTGCATGCTACTAAATAGAATTTATCAAAAGAACCATAAAAGCATGAGAAAGAGAATTACATAAAATAGTTTAATTCTAGTGAAGTGTAGCTTTATACAGATGGTGAATATTTGGCACTCAGTTCATCCTCATTGTTGATATGATTTCTTATGTATATATATATTTATATATATTTATATATACTTTTAATGATAACTAAACAGCTAGTTTCCTGGTTCTAACATTCCTTGAAATTCTATAGGAGGCATTTAATTTAGTCCTTAGGCCACACTTGATTATTTTGGCATGTCATGTGGTAAATGAAAGTATGAGTTTTGTCTCTGTACAGAAAATCCTGCACAGTCATAGTGGCTTTTCTTCAGGAAAGAACAGTTCTAGAGCAGTATAAGTCAGGCTACTTGAACGGGAAATTTTCTTAATTCAGGAAATTAATATATAAATTGAACTAAAGAATACATACATGCTGAGCCCTTTTGAAACAAGATGGCCATACTATTAAACCTCCAAAGGGTAAATCAAAGCATGGATATGAGCATGTGGATTCCACGGGCAATTATAAAGCAAGCTAATATTTCTTTGTGAGGACTATTGTCAGAGACTTGAACCTACTACTAAGGCCTCTGCTTGATGGTGACCTACCTGAAAGACAGACCTATATCCTACAAAGTAATTACGCGCTCGCTAACTCGAACGGTGAGTCCTTCCTACCTCACCAGGACTTGCTGAGTCAGATGTTGATCTGAAATACACTGATCTGAATCTGACATTTCTTTCCGATTTCAGTTTCTTAGCACTGATTCTAATACAACCGAGACCAGAACTGAGCCCGACGCTTTGCAATAATTCACCTCACAAATAAGAAACTTGTATGACAGTTCAGCTTTAGGAATGGGAAGTGCTGTGTTGAATGAAGTGAATGAAGGGAAAGAGAAGAAAAATCCTCACTAACGGGCCATGTTGGCGAATAATGACCACATCTTCAGATAAACCTCCCCCTTGTTTAAGCTTAGGTGAAAATATTCATGGTTTTGTACTAGAGAAGTAAAAAATCCTGTCCAACAAAACCAATTTAGAAAAATAACAATCCGGCCTTAATAAAATAGAGAATTAAATTGCCAGCTGATGAAAACTGTTCTGTTCACTCAGTTAAAGAGCAAGCCGTGTAGACATACTAATTTACATTATCTACGATCTGACTTCAAAAGCCCAGTTCTGTTTCAGCAATGAAGGGTAATGGGAGAAACATCCATGTGTGGAAAGGTGGGACCGTGAACATGCAGTCTTCTTCTGTGATCATCAGTTATGAAATGTGACACGCATTTAATGAGACGGGATCTGGAATACGGTTTTTAGATATAACGGGTGCCACGGCCCTCTTGCAGCTATTAGAATTTTATTTCGTTAAGAGGAGCTGAATCAGCCTAAATACGCTGGCCAAATTCTCTTTTGGGCAAGTTTCCATTTCAATTTTGGTTTTATAGTTGCTGTCCTGAACAGCCTATTATGCAGTTAAACAGCTGCAGCATTACACCACAGAGGTAGCTGCATTTCAGAGATAAATTAAGCAATTTCCGTGTATACAGAGGGCTTAATTCCTGCCAGGAGTCTGTGCGTGCATATGAGTATGCCATAAAACAGCTGTTCCCAAAAGACGGTCCCTGGAGGTGAACACGGTGACCAGTTGCAGATGGGCCCTGGGGCTGCACGAGGCAGTGAACCCGCCACGGCTGCCGGAAAGTGGCTGGGCCTGCAGGAACGGCAGTGTTGTCTGTGGTTCCCGGCTCCAACTGTCCAGGACCATGACACCAAAAAATGGTGAGAGAGAGAGAGAGAGAGAGATATGTATATGTATGTGTATATCCTCTTTCTGCTATCTGCAGTATGAACTGGCTGCCTCTAGTCTGCCGATGCTGCCAGCGCAGAGAGGCGTCCCCTTTGCTCTGCCATACAAAGAACCCTGAGGGTTAGAGCTGAGTCTCGATAAAGAGCAGCTGCCCGAACCAAAGCATCGTCCTTATGCCTAAGTCCCGTGTGCCCCACGTTATCCCTCGCGTTAGCTTGGCTGGAGGGCAGACGGGGGGAGAGAAGAGGGCGCTTGGCAGTTACGCCACCGGGGAAGGCAGCTTTTGCAGCGCGTGCCCGGGATGGATGTCTCCCGTTAAGAAGGCCACGGGGGAATGCACTTGGCGAAGGAGAGACTTTGCCAAGATCCCTGACTGAGAGGGCTCAGCCGCAGGTGCCATCAGCTCCTGCACCTCGCAGCGGCCAGGGCTCTCCTCCCAGGGGGGCTCCTCCACCGCAGGGACCCTCACTGCCACCGTCATGAACAGAAAAAGCAGAGATCATTCTGGAAACTTAATTTGATGCTTTTCTTTCCCTGCCTACGCCCTGGAGGGACGGTATGAGCATTGCCCTCACCTCTGCTTTCCTCAGCTCTTCCTCTTGGTTCAGTGAGTCTTTGCTTCTCCTTCGGCACAGGCTCGGACCGTAAGGGTCGTCCCGGGCGCTGGGAGGGTGGTGTGGAAGGAAACTGCTCGGCAGCGTGGGGACAGGCGGGAGAGCCCCCAGCATCCCGCCGTGCCGGCTCACCAGGCTGTGGGCAGGCTGACCTGCCCCAGCTGCAACCCAGCCTGGAGTTTGTATGTCGGCTAATAAAGTGCTTGGAGATCCTTCTGGATGAAAGGCACTAAATAAACCTAAGTGTCAACGTGTCATACACCAGGAAGCACCTCTCTAGACGTTAAGGTGTTTGCTGATATTCCTCACCTCGAACACAGTTTGCCAGTGGTATCACTACATCGTAAGATGCCCTGGGAACAGTAATGGGAGCAACGCTGCTTCACGTTTCATTCAAGCTCTCTAATACTGAGGCTCCTGCTACGCAGGATTTCACAGCTTTTCAGCACGCACAGCTTGACACCTGCAGCTGCCAGACCAGCTTCAGATCTCAAATTAGCATGCACAAACCAGCACTTGATGGGTCAGCCTCCAGCGTGCCCCCTGCCACTGGTGCCAAGGAGGACGTCAAACCCACCAACCGACCATGCAGGGCAGGTTCAAGGCTGAGATGGGCTGACCTGGAGGCCCGCTGCTCTGGGCGCACGGGGACCAGGGTGGACCTGCGTGGGGAGGACCTGGCGCGGAGTGGTGGCACTGCCCAAGGGTGCCATGGGGCCAGGAGCCTCTCAAGGGCACCGCTCCAGCAGGGCATGAGGAGACTGCAGATCACGTACGGCACGTCACCACGTAGCAGTTACTTCTTTTCCTGACACAACCAACCAACGATCGAACATTCCCTCACTTTATACTAGATGCAGTGCTGAAGAAGATGAAACTAGACTACTAGTTTACTGATACAGCAGGACATGGGCTTATTTTAAAACAAATAATTTCCATTATATGAAATGTATTTATATATATATATATATATGAAATCCACACACCTTCCTATGCACGCTTTAATTCCTTCCTGACTGATCTGAAATCTAACATGGTGACAAGGTTTAAGCGTGAATTAAAATGTCATTTTTTTGGTATTAAACTGTACAACATTACCAGTCTTTGCACACTGCCAAAGGCCATTCTAATCAGGTCAACATGAAATAATAAAACACTTCATAATGTACTTCACCAATTTACAGAGAATTTCAAATCCAAAAAAATATACAAAGCAAAAATAAGTATGGCAAATATCAACAATTTTACCAGGCAGGTCTTTTTCTTTATTTAAATTTTCAGAGTTCTGTTTATTATACTTGTGTTTTACAGGCAATGAAGAAATGAACAGAGACTTTCTATAATTTTCATTTGCTAAAATAAAATTTACTCTGATTAGTATTCAATTAAACAGTAGATTATTTTGCTATATCCAGCTGTTCTGTGTGGGTCTGCACCATGAAGTCTCTAAGCAGAAAGCATTCCACTTCCTATCTTTATGTTTATTTATGTTCCTCCTATGTTGGTTTTTGCAACTGAATTTTATTTTTATGATGGGGGGGGGGGTCAGATTAAAATTTATCTGTTTACATGTTTATTAAGATACCACATGCTGTGTTTCTCATGTCAGGGATGAAGCAATTTGACTTTGATTTATTTGCAACACAAGTATGATAAGCATAATGTTATTTTTCTAAACTAACCAGATGTACAATATGTAAATAGAAATGGCTTATTTGCCTTTAAGTGATAGAATGTTACCTGTACAAGAATTTAATATATTGCACTTTGAAATGTAACATGCACAGATAACATATTATCAGATTTTTCAGTAGGCATCTAGTTTACTTTTGATTCTTTCCGGTGTTTTTTTTTTTTTTTGGGGGGGGAACAAACAGAAATCATAGATACCCAAAGCTTATATTGAACATTTTCTCATAATGTCATGGGAAATGTAAAATACAGGGTTGGCGTTATTCGCACAGGCCTTTGCTTGCCTGAGAACATCTAATAAAATTTTAACACATCAAAAAACTATCAAAATGTGATTCTAAAATTAAAGACTCATACGGACTGCTCCAAGTCAGCATTATTATGTCAGCTGGGATCTAAGCTTTTCTGTAATCTATTTTTTTTTTGCACTTTCTCTTTATAAAGTCTGATTACTGGCAGGACCAAATACAACTTGTCTTAATCGCATGATCTGTTGCTGCAGTTGGTTTTCAAGCGAGTAAGTCAAGTGTGATTTCTCCTTGAAGTGTACAGGAAAATCAGATAAAATGTATCAGCTGCCACCTATATATATATGGATAGGGGTGTGTGTGTTTATTTTAACTTTCTTAAATCTAGGAAAGACACTGGCTTTAGTTTTGTGTGGATATTTCTAATTAGCAGCTCCACTTTAAATAAGATATCAGTTTTCAAGACTAAAGAAGCCAATGTCTGCAAGTACATTTGTATTTAGAAGAGTACCACAAACATAGGAAGTAGCATCAATATTGTACACTACCCAGGATTCAGCTCTTTCCTTAATAGAAAATGCCTTGAAAACATGAGGGATGGGAAATATAATGTTTTCATCTATAGAAGAATATTTCAGGGATTTATTATCTTTTTTTTTTTTTTTTATACATTTTTGAAGGATATACATTCGTCTTGGTTTTTGCTTCCAAATATAGTTTAAGGCTATTTGGTAAAGTATATACCAGATATCAGGCTCAATTTACAGGGTTTTCTCCTCACAGAAACTTCTCAAAACTTCATCTCCAAAGATTCATATCTTGAAGCTAAACATGCTTTATCAGCTGTGCTCCAAAGACAGAACTCATGCTTAACACTACACACTGTAGGAAAAAGAGAAGGAAAAAGAAAAACAAAACAAACCAAAAGAAAACAGATTTGAAGCAATGTCAGATCTGCATAACCTACAATACTTCATGTTTTCAGTCATCCGTCAGGCTGCAGGGTGCGTGGGATTCGGACTTAAAGTGCTCATCAGGTGAAGAACCAAAGTGCTCGAGTATAATTAAATAGCTGTTCTGCCTATGGCTAAATACATTGCATTTGTTAAAGCAGGTAAACGGGGGATGCGGTGGTTGGGGCTGTCTGTCTCACTGGGTTCAGACCGTTTTAACCTAAAGTGGTGTGCAGTAGGATTCAAACCTTGGAATTGGGGGCTGCGGGTTACTCATCTTATTGCGTTTTCACCTGAAGACTTCTAAGCGCTCAGTTGGCTCTGGAAGGTAGGTGAAGTGGAATAATTCTGTCTTAATTTGTTTTAAATTAAAGCCTCTTGGCTGTGGTAGTTGCCACTTCTCTCTTCTGACAATGTGAGGCTTGAAAATATATTATTTTCCTTATATTCCATGGTTGGAAATCACTTATCTCGAGTCATGTTTTTTTTTTTTTTACGTCTGAAGCAAGCAAGAAGCTTATTCTTGCCATAAATGATACTGCATAGAAAAATAGTTCTAAAAAAAAATACAACTGTAAACCACAGTTCACCTTTACCTTAACATAACCATTTAAACTTAGATATACTTACCACTCACATTCATATTTCTTAAACTGTTTACAACATCACAACTGGCATTTTAAACAAGCAAGTTTTTTTTTTTTTTTTTCTCAAGGATACCCTGGAAACTCAATTGATATAACATTTTGAGAGTTTGAAATATTACATGTAGCGCAGCTCTTGAAATGAAAGAGAGAAGGTTTATAAAATAAATGTTAACACGTAAAAGAATTGTTAAAAAAGCAATGAGTGTTCCAAAGGAGTGAGTATAACTTTTTCTTTACACATCTTGCTACAGAAGATCTAACTTTTTAAGGCTTCCGTTTTCCTTTCACCCATCACTCAAGTCCTCTTGCATTATAATTTTGCTTAGGTTTCAGAGTGTCGTTATACTGCTAACAGCAAATGTTTCTCAGTGGGCATTCCCACCACCACCAGACTTGTATGCTTCTTGGTTTCTGATGAACTTTGGAGTTTTAGTGGCTGGATATCCCTGTTCATCTCCAGAAACTTGACATGACATGAGAGGCCTAATGTTATTTTGCAGTAACAAAGATGAGAAGAGTGGCAGAGCACGTGGGTAAATATGTTAGTTGGGTTCTAGGAAAAGAAACTGGAGGTCAGAGAGATAAATGGGTTCTTTCCTTCCTGCTCTTTACATTTGTAGCACCTTCTACTTGGATTAGCTAATGCCTCTAGTGAATGGTGAGATGCACCCATTTATAGTTTGTTATTCTTATCCCTAATTATCACACATTTTATAAAAATATAAATAACAAAAAAGTAAGCTGGGTTCCATCTCAAGAGGTGTTTCTTGTTGTCCTCTGAGAATATATTGGATAAGTCAGGTCTTGACAAGCCCTATCCATTGTAGCTGATTGTAAGTCAGACAATAAATACAAAAAGAAGTCGTTCTTGCGGTGAGCTCAGCAAATTCTGAGGAAATCAAAAGCATTCCACTGTGCTTATGGCACAAAGAACACAACAGCAAGGGCATATTTAGTGGAGAGAATGAGACAAAAATTACCAGGTAAGTGACAAACTGTACAAGCATTTTGTTTAAAAAAGGAACTCTGCAGCATTCTGTCTTTAAAGCCGGGTTTGAGCCTCTGGGATATATATCTCGATGCTGTCTGCGCGCTCTGTGGCTGAATTCTGCCGGAAAGAGGCTGCTCTCTTAGCAGCCATTAGCCGTCTTCTAGCTTCTTGTCGCTGTCTGTCGGGTAGGTCCAGAGATTTTTCTCTCGTGATAGGGAATTTTCCTTTTGGGGGCTTCTTTGGTACAGGAGGCGGAACCTTTCTTTCTTCCTGCAACAGGGTATTAAAACTGAGGGTGAACTGCGTGTGGAAGGCACCGTCAGCAGAGCATGCAAATCGAAGACATGAAATGCAAAATACTGGTTACGTACATCAAGCATGCTCAATTTGTGCTCTCCAATCAGCTGACTAATGGAATAGCTAGCCACACTAAGGACGCTGACAGAACCCTGCTGTTCCAGCAACTGTTACAAATTCTGCACTCCTGTGCCTTAAAAAAGACTACGCTTCCTTCTACTGTCCTCGCAGGTATCCTGCACATGCAACCTGCATACCTCACTTGCGTACGAATTTGTTTAATTTCAGCTGACACATTATTACATTCATTATAAACAGAAACACACACTGGCTCTCCAATAAGAATTCAGCGCATCTGTGTGGTCTGATCAAGTGAAAAGACTGCCTAATATTAGCAGGACAGGATTTTTAATTAAATTAATCATACTGAGTTTAGCCTCAGCTGGATATGAGATAGCAGCTGTGTACACATGTCTATTAGTTTAGTCTCCTCCATGAATTGCTAAATGGAAACATGCAAGCACCAACCAGAGAGAGAACATAGGGCTAATTGTTCTGCTTGCCAGCCTGGACCATTTTAACGGAAATTATATTGAAGAATTATCAAATTATAAAGTGAGAGTCAGTAGATTTTGGTACTGAAGTAGCTGTAAATTGCTCTGCAGGTTTTAAATCAAGAATTGTTTTGAAGTATGAAATTGATATTTTACTCCATTTGGAGACTGAGAAATAGCATATAAGGGCCTTAAATAGGTAATATAGAATCACAGAATCACACAATAGTTTAGGTTGGAAAGGGGCTCTGGAGGTGATCTCGTACAACCCCCATTCAAAGCCCACTTGAAATTAGATGCAACTGTGAAGTTAAAGCAGGTTTTTCAACATCATTTTTAATACTGGAGTGAATAGCCCCAAAGGTGGAGAATCCACAACTTCATACGTGTAGTATGGTTATTATGACTGATTGTTCTGCTGTATCACTTCTTAAGGTAACAGTAATAGTCCAGAGTATGGGCTGTTCCTTATGGAGAACACAGTTAATTTGATGCACAGCAGGATTCAAATAATACAAAAATTGAACTGATCCACCTATGGTTATCAGACTGTTCATTGTTTGGTCTTTTTTTTAAAAACTAATTCTGAGTCTACTACCACAATGCATTAGCCAAGACTAAATAACTAAGGTTATTTAAGAACATAGTTCTACATTCTCAACTCAACAGGAACAGTGCAGCAGCCTAAGATGCTAATCCCCATGAGAGCCAGCTCTTCCTGTCTTTACTTTCTCTATTTCCTGTTTTCAGCCAGGAACATAAGGGCTCCGTTCCTGTTGTCCCATCTTTTTTTTTTTTATTCACTTTTAGTTATTTCCCTCTTAGGACCATCACTGTTGCTGTCACTATAATAATTTCTTACTTCCAGTTGTCACTAGTAAGCAAGAGTTGCAAACTCACCATCCACCAACCAGTTGGCTGAAAATTAAAATCCAAGAGGAGCATGAAGAAATGAAAGAGTTGTCAAAATGCCTCCTAATGCCTCCCAAACCAAACAAGTATTCACCTGAGGCCAACAGTACTGACTCAAACCAAATGCTGTCTCCATCTGACTGCTACAATAATCAGCAAGGATAGTGGGATAATCAAGGTGAGGGATGGAGCTCTAGAAAGGGGAAAGGCAGCTTCAGAATTACATTGCTTTCGTGGGCAATTTGCCGCCTTTGGTTTCTAAGCATCGTGGCGGGGGTGTCTCCCAGGCGGCGGAGGTGCCGCACAGAGGTGCAGGCATTTTGCCAGAAGTACTTTTGTCCCCCAGACTTTTGCGGGCCAAGCTTTAGTTTGACCTATGGCTATGTTTTGCCACGCGCTTTTATCTCACTCCTGTTCTACTATCAGTTGTGTCGTGCAGGCAGGATTGAACACTGTAGTGGCCAGTTTTGAGCTGCCCCAAATGTAGCAGAGTGCTGAATTTACCGTGATCAAATTTTCGGACTGTTGTCCTCAGTCTGAATTAATCAGAACATATTTCAATTCTCGCCTTTATAATGTGAATCAAAATAATTTGAATAAAAGTGTTACGGAGTGGACTGACTTAGCAAAATCTATTTTATTTGTTATACAGTTCAGTTCAACATTATTAAAAAGAAAAAAACCCTCATATCTGATGAAGGTTTCCGTATATAAATTGGGCCATGCCAATTAGATATTTTCTAGGGTTAGAAACCTATCGTGTTTCACTATTAGATTTAACATAAGGAGACCGCAGGACTACAAATGGGGAGTCAATGGTATTGTCTGTGGTCTGCTTACCTTCCTTTCAGGTGATTCTATTATTTTCCATTCATTGAGTTTCAGCTGGTGCAGTTCATCAAACTTCATGCTGACGTCTTCAATCGAGAGCTGCAATAAGTCCCAGAAACCTGCTAGGTCCTGGGAAGTTGGTCTCGGCATGGCACTCGGGTCCTGTCATGCACAAAGGAGAGAATATGAATAGACCAGGAGGCTTTAAACAACGTGCTTTGAGGCAGGAAAGGCGTCGCACCAGATTACATTGCTACAGCGCTGCTCAGTGCTAAGGCTACGTGTGCTTTACAGCTGGGAGCTGTGACTGGGAAGTTGTGCCTCCTACACAACCCAAACATGAATGAGTTGGATGTCATATGTGAGTCTTCCTCATTCTGTGCGGCATGGGAAGTTCCTTAGAACCATATGCTGTGCTGACCTGCATTTCGAAAATGTAACGAGCTGACAGCCTCTGCCGGCTGATTATTAAAGGGAAGGGGAACGTGGTTCGTATTCTAGCCAGCCTGAAATCTTTCTGGTTAAAAATTACATTCACGATAGCTGATTAGAAGGTAAAACAACACCACGAAGAAGTTGTCAGCTGATGCTGAATTCAGTGTTTACATTGTCTTGTGTTTTCAAATGCATACATAACGTATAAAATTTTGATAGGGATGGCAGGATTTTGTTTTCCAGGGAGCCGAATCAAGCTCAGGAACTGGGAAGGCACTGCCCCCAGGTACTGTGATTAAGTGGTGCTATGTGCACAAGACTTAATGGAGCAAATGTTGATGGTAACAATTTAGCAAGGCAACCCTTCATTCGACTATCAACCTGACGTCAGTGATGGATAAAAATTCCACTAAAAGGTAGTATACAGACTCTACCCTATGTTCTATGAGCATCAGTACCGGTTCAAGACAGGCTTCACACTTTAGTGAAATAGGGTTTAATTTGTAAACTTGTCTGTGAAGATGATAGAGAAATATCTCTTCCCTTCCAGGACAGGAGGAAGCACTTAAAATGGTCTACACAATGGAGCTGGGAGAGATGGAGTTGAAACCAGGCCAAAGGAATTCTGGATCTCCCCCTTCCTGGACAAAAGCTGTAGGGACTAGTTTACTATGTTAGAAAGACTGGTGTTATTGCTGAAGCAATTTTACAAATCTAGCGGACAAAGACATTTCAGCTATTGAACGCACCCCCACATAGTTGCCTAAAACCTGAGAGATAAGTCAGCACTTCTATTGAATTTCTGCCTTGAATTGCACATTTCTAGTGGTCTTAGACTAGGCATTGCTGCTCAGACTTGGGTTTGTAGATGCCACTGTGGGAGCCGAGTGCCTGGAGCTAGCATGGCAACGTGCAGTGCTACCCATATCTAAACCCCTTTGGGACTCTGGGCCAAGAACCAGCCTCAAAGCCTACTCACTTAGAAATCTTCTTCACTATAAGACAGTCTCCTTTTCATAGGGAGCTTCAGAGACTTAGCAGAACTGGCCAAATAGATTATAACAGACTTCTGGCAAACAGGATACAACTCCAGACTAGTGTCCACTGAAAACAACTTAATTAGGTAGATCCTGATTGACTCCAAAACCACTTAAAATTTCTGGCAGTGGTATTAGTTACTCTACAGAGGTCAATATCTCAGGCTTCAAGAACCGACTCCCTGTGTGAAATTTGTCAGGACAGTCCCACAGCAATATATCTTATCTCGCAATCTGTTGTCCCCAGCCAGGTCCCCTCAGTCCCTCTCCCCAGCTTCCTCTAAACAGCCATAAAATGATGCCACTCATTGAAATGCCATTGCCTTCTGAATCAAGGCTAATTGCTCTTCTGTACCTTTGCGTGCCCCACTGCTCATTGTGTTTGGGAAGATCGCAGCGCCCAACGCGGCTGCTTGCACAGGAGTGTGCGGTGCATTTTCTGGACACAAGAGGGCTGCCTCCTGCTGCTATGGCTTACGGATCCGCAGTCCACAGACAAACGCTAGCACAAATGATTACTATTACAGCTAACTAAGTTTTGAAAAGATTGGCTTTAAACCTGTTTCTTCTCAGAAGCTGCTCATTTATTTGTATCTCATTTGGAACTCAGCTTTGCAGCTCTCCTTCTGAAGGAAGCCTAAAGCAAGCAGAAAGTACCTAGCCAGTGCTCGAGCTGCTCTGGTTTTGCCTGCAACCATGACATATTGAGCGATGATCTCATGAGCTGAGCAGGATCGGTGCTGACTAGAGTATGGAGGAGGACACTTCAAAGGAAAAACAGGGTGTTACAAGAGATAATGTGAATAATGCAGAAGGGAGTAGTGATTAATCGGTGATGCTTTTTTTTCTAGCAGTTAGCAGGAACAGTACACTGTAGGAGACAGCCAGGCAGATTCTTAAAAACGACTTCATTGAAGCTTACCTTTTTACGAATTTACCCTAAGTGAAGGTCTTTGGAAAGAGATCTTAACCCAGAACATAACCATATGTGTCCCTAGAAGTTCCCATGACCCTTTAGAAAAGCCCATAGGTGATGGGTGAGTTTCCTGGTGCAATTTCAGTTCGAGTAAGTATATTCCTCTTCCTAACCCCTTGCTGCGTTTTGAATTGGCAGAAGTAAATGCCACTGTTCTTTGCCCTACGCTTATGCTTATTGCCGTTGAACACTGTTAGAGAAACTGCCGTGTGGTGGCCCTGTAAGTGCTAGATGTTTGCGGGTGGGGGAATGCAGTAACTGGCTGCTATCTGGCAGCGTTCCCGTGGGGCACAGACATGCTGCCTTTGGAGCATACGGAAAGCCTGTTGTGGATACGCACTAAGTGACTATTTAACAACAAACTCTGTCATTAGGCATAGGAAGAAAAGCCTCAAAACATGAATGAGCTAAAAGTCCGGTTCTGCAGTTGCCGCCTTCTGCAGAGCCCATTGCTGATTTAATGAAGCTGAAGAATATTCAGAGCTTAAATCTTCAGAGTGGTATAAAGCTGCGGTTATGGAGTTCAAAGGTTTATTACCCTTATTATAAAAAGGAAAGAAATAAAATCTTGCCAGTTTTTTGGTCATGTTGTCTGCAAAGCTGTAGATTTCTCCTTGTGCTCGTATTGCTTTTGCAGTAATGAATTGTTCGCACTTCCAAACAGCTGATGGCTGTGCTGAGCAGGAGCTGCGCTTGTTATTACAGTAATGCTCTCAAGCACAAGTGCTGGACCCACTTCAAGATAAATGAAGTGGAGTGGAGGTTAGGCTCTCCAAATCTCAGTTTGCATAGCTTAATCAATCAGGTAATGGAGGGCACTTTGAAATTTGCAGTGAGAAACTTTTAGACATTGATGAAGATTTCCCTCTTTTGCTATGAAACAAATGGCTAGATAGGGAGCACGCATGATGTATTTGATATTACAAACGTGGTCATCTCCTGCTTGCCTGACTTTGCATATTTCCTCTGTCATTCTGTAACAGCTATTAAAATTCTTGTTTTGACAGAGCCTTTGAAGTGGATAATTGGATTCTTTCCTAATGAGGACCATATATCTTATCATTTTCTATCAGGAGGTAGGACATTTTTGGCATGACTTTCTCAGTAAAATTTGATTGCAGTTTCAGGAATTCTGGATCTTTAACTTCATGGGTGGAAAGTAGCAAGTAGGTCTGTGCAAAATGAATGTTTCGCCTTGGAAAAAAGTTATGTGGCAAATACTAACATGTAAGGAAAGGTATCTAACCAGACAAAAAGGTCATGTCTGCTGTCATACACGCAACAGAATTCAGCACTTTTAATATATGAGGTGTAGGAGCAGTCAAAGGTGAAAGTTACACTTGATTTTCAAGTGAGCCAAAGAAAGAAGGTGCTCTACCACCAGCCATAGCTAGAAGAATTACGTTCTTCTGTTGATTAGTATCGTCTTGCCACAATGTTTTTATCACTGACGGTGGCTGTCATATTAATGAAGATAACATTTAGAATTGAATTAGTCTCTAATGAACTTCCAGAACAATAGCAGTAACTCTCACAAGTAATATACTGCATCTGTTCCTTTAGCCCTAGGACATCTTATATATAATTGGCAATGCAAATTATGAAACCCAATTTTATGAAGATTATGTATATTCCCATTTCCAAGATCAGTCCTATTTTCAGGTAGGTAGAAAGCTGGATCATGTATTCTTTGCTATTCGGCAATTTTACTATTCTCCACTTACTGTAATGTGAAAAATTTTTCCTTTCTTACCAGAAATATAGTTACTATTTTAGGGTATCACAAAAATAAGCCATAATATTATGTTTCAGAAAACTTGCATTTGTTCTGTTCTCATATTTTTTCTTTAATAAAGACAGCAAAAAAAGAAAAGACAAAAAGCAGCCAGACTGAAATTACATGTTTGCTTTGACAAAAAAAATGTACTAACACCCTACTTAAGGATTAAGTTAAAAAAAAAAAAGAAAAAGAAGAGCAGTAAGAAAAAATATGAGACATGAAAATGACATTTCAGAATGCTGCTGTCTGGGTATGCTACAATTGTTTTTGTTGTTGCCTTTGAAGTAAAAATATTAAATTCTAAAATTTAAATTTATGTTTTGTCTGAATAGCCTTAAACTCTTCAAGAATGGCCAGACATGGTGACTTACCAGATTCTGCTGACAAAGCCAATAAAATTGCTGGAATTTCTGAGACATGAGGAGCTGAGCACTTCCAACAGCACTTCGGATCTTACCTAGGACTAAGCATACAGGCAGGTTATTACCAATAGATGTCTTTTGGCAGCAGATGCAAAATCCAGCTCAAAAACCCATGAAACTCAAATTACTGTTTATTTTATAAGGGAAGCAAATATTTGATTTTGCTATTTGTGATTATATACATAAAATATTTTGGTAAAAGATGGAGATATAGAAATGCCCTGTGGCACCTTACTCTTTGGCAATAACAAATGATATATTAAGAACTCAGAACAGCTAAGACTGTATTTGATTAAGGAATCAGAAAAAAAGAAAAAAGGGAAAATAGACAGCTTCCTGAAGTGGGCATACATACATATGTTTTTGAGAACAATCTTAAATTTCAAAGCAAATGACAACCCCCCACCCCATTTACATTTGCTCATGTAAAATTGAAAGCTGTTGAAATAGTCTTGCCTCAAGAACCAGTTAGATGCCATTTCCCTCTGATGTTAAAGGGAGCTTTACATGTACCTTAGATAATATCTTCTGATTCTGCAATTTCAAACAACTTCACAACAACAGTTGTGTGGATGATCCCTGGGTGAGTTCTCTTTACCCTATCTGTTCTCGGGGTAAGGTTAATACATTAAACTCATAAGGATGAGATCCTCAGAGGAATCATGTCTCTGAGACATGTCTTGGTACCTCCATTAGGAGTTACAGGTTGCTTACCCAGGAAAATACACAAAGACTTAAGCACAGGAGCTTCAGACAAAGTGGGACACAGTTGGGTGCTCCAGGACTTTGCTGAACCATAACGAGCCCCATAGTTCGTTGGGCTTTCCCCACTGTCAGTGTACTTGCCATTCACAGTGTGCATAAGCACCGAGGGAAGGGACCAAATTCATTTTACCTGACTTTGCTTCCAAGAGTCATCTGTCTAAATCAAAATTTCTGGATGCTCTGTAATCAGTAATCTGAGCTCATCAGCTCAGCCATGTTAGGCACTTATTTTTAGATGAGCTGAATCTCTTCCTGGAGATGCCAATTTATTTCTATTGACTTGCTTATCCCTAGAAAACTAACTCCTCCGGGACTCCCACATTTGCTGGGATAAATACCATGCTTTCGTAGGTAGCAATATACTTCCCTACTCCTCCTTCCTACATCTCCTTTCCTCCACTTCCTTTCCTCCACATCCTTCTCTATGCTAAAAAAGCAACACTTTCACAGAATCACAGAATGGTCAGGGTTGGAAGGGACCTCTGGAGATCATCTAAGTCCAACCCCCCTGCCACAGCAGGGACACCTACAGCAGTTGCACAGGACGGCGTCCAGTCGGGTTTGGAATGTCTCCAGTGTGGGAGACTCCACCACCTCTCTGGGCAGCCTGTGCCAGTGCTCTACTACCCTCAAAGGAAAGAAGTTCCTCCTCATGTTAAGATGGAACTTCCTATGTTCAAGTTTGTGTCTGTTACCTCTAGTTCTATCACTGGGCACCACTGAAAAAAGACTCTTCTCATCTACCTGGCACCCTCCCCTTAAGTATTTATAAGTATTGATAAGATCCCCAAGCATTATAAAGCATTATAAGCTGGGGTTTCAATGGAAACTTGAGTTTATCCAGAGAATGTCCAGATCTTTAAATAATGGTTAGGGGAAAGACAGAAAGAGGTAGGGGTAGGGGTGAGACAGGAATTACTCTGACACCTTCTAATTCAATTTGAGGAAACCAAATTGATAATTCAAACAAGATATGGAAGGTGGAATGAAGCTACAATAGTACAGCAGAACTGGTCTGCAGCCAGTGATATCGAAAACATTAAACTCTGGCAGGGCTTAATATTTTGTTGTTATTTAGAATAAGTATAGAAGGGGACTGAGTGGCACGTGGAAAAAATATTTTGAGAACAGGTATTACATTTTGATTCTGCTTTCTCTAGACCAGGGAAACATCTGCTTAACCACAAGAAGCAGGAGATAATTTGGAATTTTTAGGCTCCAGTTCTGCAGAAACATACAAACTCTGTAACTTTAAAAGCACGTGTTAATTTGTAGAGCTGTGGTTCTTAAACTCTATTCCATTTTCTGTTACACAAACAGTACAGCTGCACCACAACACTAAATTAAACAGCAATATGCATAATTCATCAGTCCCGTGTGGCACCCATTTGTGAAAGGGTTAAGTGGTTCAGGGCTGCATGAGTAATTCAGTCGGGTTTTGTTTTCGTTTTGTTGGCCAAATGAAATACAGCATTTTAATTGGTTTGGGGTTTTTGATCACCAAACGCCTCACTTTCCTCTATGGAGTTATTGGCATACGGGAAGCAATGTTTTGGGTGTTAAAACCTGAACAAACATACAAAAATCTAAATAAAAAAGAAATGTTTCATTTGATCTGAAACAAATTGCTTTGATTTCATTTTCAGCATTTTTAATAAAGGCAAAATACTTAAGTGACAAACAGCCTTGCATCCTCCTTTTCCCTTGGTGCTCTGTAGCTCAGGACACAAGACAAGCTCCCAGTGCGGGGTCAGAGTCCCTGCTTTCCCAGGATGGGGAATTGTGTTGTAGCATGACATTGCCTGTTCCGCGCTATGTTCTACTATTTACTGGGCAGAAAGAGAGTGAGGCTGATTCTGTAGGCTGATGGTTGTAGCGCTTGTCTCATAGCGAATAAAGTTAAGTTTTAGTTTCCTCCACTGAATTTTGTAGTACATAGCTCAAATACACAGACTGAGTAAGGGGCATTGGTTTTAGCCCTACTGCAGAAATGCAGATCTTGACAGAATCTATATATGACTGGTATTTTCTAGTGAATCTCACAGTTACCCCAACCCCCATATGAAATAAATAATTGTTTTGTCTTCATTATCCTGAAGGATCATGTCAAAAAGCATTGGTGATTTAAAACCCAGCCAGACCAGGCAAGACTTAGGCACCGGCAACGCAGCATTTTGGTGTGATACACACCCGTCAGGGATGTAAGACAGTGGTTCTGGGCTATGTGCATGTGTCACCGAGTCACAGTGGTGAAAACACATGTATAATTACAGCCCGACCGTTTACTAAAGATCTAACTCTATTTCCATTTCAGTAAGTAAATCAGAAGTAATAAAACATAGAAGTTAGAATCTCTCATGTTCATGCTACTCTGCTTTGCTGTAATTAAATTAAAGTATTAAAACACTTCAATTCATAATCTTTAGCACAATATTAATAGACAGCCAAAGCCTTGTTATTAATTTCATGCATTGGGGAATTATTCTGATGAGTGCAGATTGATTATCTCCATGAAAGAATGATGAATGTGAGAGACTGGAGAGATTGAGATGTTTGGTGATGCCTAGAAGATTTTGCTTGTAAATAAATGATGATAAAATCTACAAAAACACATAAATATATGTAATTTTCACATAATCGATATACCTCCCTCCATTAAGATAATGTTATATTTACTTGAATGCCAGGAAAGAGTCACACAACCTTAATTCTGCTTGCTGAAGCATATGAAGCACTCCATTTTTGTTGTGTGGTCCTGTACAGCTTCTGCTCTGAAGACATACAAAACCCTGACCATGACTTCAGTAGAAGCGGACTCAGGCTTTATACCCTGGATAGAGATTGTGTAAGTTGCCTGCATACAACATGGACAATTAACACAATGGTGTCTTTTCCCCTGCAATAAGTATATTACAAAATTGCAAGTAATATATATGTGTTGTATTGCTTGAGAAATGCTACAAAATCTTGTAATTGAAAATGGTTTCATATCACACAGATAGAGGGGGAAAAGTTAGATCTATATTGATGAAACCGAGATTATAGTCTGATGCTGTAACTCTATTCTTGACAGGTTAAAAGCTTTGCTCAATTGTGCCACTGCTGCACCAGCAATGAGAAACTACTAACAATCAATCTACTTCTGGCATTCATTACTGTTTATTTAACTGACGCGTTTTAATTTAAATTTTCATTCTATTTGATTGTTCCATTTTTTTTTCTATGCTCGTAAATAAATTGCTCCACACACAACATGAGAAAATATGCCTGGAAAAAATATTCAAACTAGCATTTAGTTCAAACTCAAAGCAGGGCATAATATTTATCTAATCTCTAAACCTAAATTAGTAATCTTCAGAAATATGTGTCTTTTTCACTACCAACACAGCAGGTAGGAGTAATAATAAATGTATAATGTTCAGAGTGAGATGACATTTTAGGACGGCACAGCTACCAGTTGACAGTGCTCTGGAGGGTAGGTAGGGCAATGGAATCCTTGTGCGCCAAGCGGGACTTGGTGCAAATTTGCTTTTTACATTGCTCAATGGAGCTGAGTTCAAAAAGGAGAAAATTTTAGCAGAACAATACAATTGCTAGGAGGAATTCTCAGATTCCCCACTATGGGACTGTCTTTTATTGACTTTAAAAACTGTTTCAGGGCAATTAAGACATTCGCAACACTCCAAATGTAAATTTCAATAGTTCCTGAAGGATAAGTTTGTGAAAAGCATTAGGAAATTATGTTAGTAATTTCTCTTTGGTTAAAGGATAACCCATATTTGGTCAAGCACCTAAGAAAGCTTTTATGGATGATTAATTGATGAATATACTAAAATAAATTGGTTGTGCGGGTTTTTTGGTCTTTTTTTCCCAACGTATGGGAGATTTAACTCTATGTTTTCTGTTACTATTCAGGCATGTTAGTGAAGCCCTTGAAGTACTGTGGAAACATCAGCCAGAGGAATAGCAAGGAGAAATCCAGCATCCATGGAATGAAGGGGTAAGGGGAGAGAAGGGCTCACTCTCTCTAATGCCCTTTTTACGCTAGAGATCACCTTACTATGTAGCTATGCCAACAAAGCTCCTAACCACGATGCAGAAGACACCAGCAGAACAACCTTTCTGCTGGCATAGTTTATACTATAGTTAATTTTTCTGCACCTATCTTTGGCTTTTTTTTAATATGAGAGTAAACTCATATGTGTGGCTGTTGTCCATTTGGTTTGGGTACTGACATATTTCAGTGGCCAAGCGCGTGGCATTCAGAAGCCCGGGATGTCTTCTGCTTCCCTCCGCCAGACCTTGCCTGCAAGCTGTGGGCAGGGACTGCGGCTCCCCGCTGGGCTCGCCTGCTCTCCCCCTCCCTGCGCCGGACTCCCTGCTCCCATCGCAGAGCTCGTGGGCGGCAGAGTCCTGGCCCTCTTGGTCTTCAATAGCTTTGTGACAATTGAGAGTGTTTTTCTTGTCATCACCTACACGCCAGTAATAGCCAAACACAATTTTCAGGGTGTAAAACTGAAACTCCAGTCAGCACCCTTGAGAAACACATATCTTTGCTTGAAGGCACCCTGCTAGTGCAAATGATCAGATGACTTACCCTGGGAACAGTTAGAGCCACATATATTTTTTTTATATATATATATGTGTTATAATAAACACTGAGAACACAAATAACTGCCCCCACAAACAATATAAGAACTTTGCAGAGACTCCAAAACACAACTCATGGCAACTGACCAAATAAACAAATTCTGTGAAAAGTAAGAGAGAGAGGTTATTTTTGCTGCTATGATTATCTTCTCCTTTTGTAAGACCTGATGAGTGAAGTTCTTAAAACAACATTATGGCAGAAAAGCTACAGTGAAAGAAAAAATCAATACAGCAATCAGACAGCTTTCTGTGATCTCAGGGCTACTGTGTTAACGCAGAAAATGAAATTGTTTTCTAAAATGCAGTTCTATTTTAACCCCTCCCGTGATTAAAACAAAATAGAAATGGTATCATAAAGACAGACTTGTCCTATGAGATGCAAAGCTATATTTGGTCTTCAGGTACAATTAATATACCCAGGCCAAAAATAAATCATTCAGCATTAACAATGACAGTTTGAATGTGCAAACTTTGCTGTGAAGTGTTTTGGGAATAGTAGCTCCTGCTGGAAGATGGAAAAACAGATTTAGTTGCTTCTGGCTCCCCCATTTGCGTGTATTTTCTTCAGGGAACTGCCAAATGCTTAAATATGTCAAGATACATTTCATGCTGGGATATCATTAAACTCCAGTTCTTGTGGATACATACCTTTCAACCTGCATAGCTCAAACTGGGGATACAAAATGTGTCAAAGACTCAACAGGAAAAAAATTATTCACACTGAAATTTTAAAAAGCTGTGAAGCTCATTCCCTCGGTGAAAATAATTCTTTGATAACTTCCTTTTACTTGATGTAAGCTATATTAGGTAGAGGGAGACCATTTCAAAGATAATTAATCTGGAAATTATTTGAGGAAGATCTCTTGAAATGAGTCACATAAAATGGAAAAGTGGAAGTCTGGGTGTCACTTTTGAAAATAAGCTGAAGACAAACACCTGATTTTGCATACGCTATATAGACCTATTCTAACATAATTTCTGTAACCTAGTAGGGAGGTCACAATGTTCCCCCAAACACAAGTAATTAACCCATTTTTTTAGTTTAAAAAGGGGATTTCAAAGGTTCATTTCAGTCGTGTTTTAGTAACTCTATATCAGGGAATTGCTCTTTCCTTTTGTCTTACAGAGTCACTCTGCAAACGAGGAAACAAAATCCTGATACTGCATTTTGTTTTCTGACTGACATGTTCTAGGTTAAAAGGGTGTCACCAACTCTGAATATTAATAAAAAATTACCAAAGTCCAATTTGTCTTCACGTCCTCTGTACAATTTACTGAAAGCTATCTTCCTAATTGCCATTTCCCCCTTGCAGCAAGGTGTTTCAGAGTATTTAGTATTATTTTATTAGTATTTAGAGGGAGGGTGGTTCTGCACCTGGGAATGGGCAGTCAGCTAAAATCAGCTCCTCTGAGTTTTCCTAACGTAGTACACAGCTTCATATCCCAGAGAGTAACACCGCTAACTCCCTACCTGTGTCTGTGTGAAGACGGAGTACTGACGTGAGAGTGTTTCCACTGCTCATTTCGCGTGGCTGCAGGTTTGATTAGGGCTTGCAGGGAGAGGAGGTAGGAAAAGTCCACCCCTTGCCTGCAGACCCCTCACTGGCCTCCTACGGAAAGAGAAGGGCTAACAGCCTGCATGTTTCTCCCCTTTGCTCCCTAATAATTTTACCCTTTCCAAGGAGATTAAAGTTTTAGTCTGTGAACTCCTGCTTCAGATAGTGAGCACTGATGTCCCCACATCAGGAACAGGCAACCTGAGAAGCAGGTGCTTCAGGATACTTGATGATAGCAGAGAAATGGCAGTATTCAGCAGTACAAAGATTTGGGGAATTGAAAAATAAGAGGTATACGGTAAAAAGAAGTACTAAAAAAATAACTGTTATGAAAGAAGGCTTGGAAATCCTCACACAGGCTAAGCAAAGCAAAATATTTTGTTATTTGTACTTTAACACCCCCTAGGAGGGTATTGAAGTCTTCACAGTGTCAATGCAAAGGGAAAAATCTCAGCTCAGCTCTGCCTTGATGAAAATAAGGACAAAAACCTACACTCCAGAAAGCACTGGAGGATGAAGGAAGAAAAACAGCCTTATGCTCTCC
Organism: Pluvialis apricaria; assembly: GCA_017639485.1. Classification (NCBI taxonomy): domain Eukaryota; kingdom Metazoa; phylum Chordata; class Aves; order Charadriiformes; family Charadriidae; genus Pluvialis; species Pluvialis apricaria. The sequence goes on from CM030009.1 coordinate 106,749,405, forward strand.
CCCACCCCACATCCCATGTTGTAGCTTGGCAGACTTGTGCACAATATAGTGGAGTGGAGAAATCTGACTGTAAAATAAAAAATGATGAGGTAAAAACGTAGACATTCTTTCTTTTGAAAAGGTCAGCGCAAGAAATAGAAATTGGCCTTTTAGTCACCATGCAGGCCTGGCCCAAGACCTGAGGGTAGATCATCGCAAGAACTCATTGAAGAGGAAAGAAGACAATCAGGAAAGAGTACTTGGAGGCGATGGTGAGATTCGTGAGAGTGCAAGAGAAGATGCTAGTAAGAAAACTTAATATGAATTAATTTGCGATCTGAGAAAATCTCGTCTGAGACAATAATTCAGATTGGCAGGGATTGAAATATTTATAAAACTGAGCCTGAAGAACAAGGATAATTGACCTCAGAGGGAATCACAGGGAGCTGGCTACTGAGTGCTAGGACCACTTTGATATATTACTATCATTAGTGCTGGCTTGGATCTTGTTCCAAAATAGTCTACATTATTTTTCACTTTATCCCATCACTCCTTTCAAGGTGTCCACAGGACGTCAGAGAATAATAATGATTCTTGACAAAATTGTAATAAGAAAATGCAGCTGAACTATCTAACAGTGCATACGCCTGCGTAACTGCAGAAGTGCTTTAACTATTGTTCTTTTCTACTCCCTTCTGTTCTCCCAACAGACCCTTGATGACAGGCAGAAGTGCCTGTAAAGGAATGAAAACATTTTAAACATGATTGTTCATTAATAAGAGGCAAATTCTCAGGTTTCAAGAAAATGCCAAAAAAAAAAAATGTTTACGTAGGACCACCTTGTGTGCTTTGGCAAAGGGTCAAGCACTGGAGCCATAGCAGGGGGAAGAATGTGTCAGAGTTGCAGCTGTGGATGGAGCTATTGCACCATTTGAGCCATATAATACCACATTTTGGCTCCTCAACTACTTCCACAAAAGCTTACTCTGGGAAATGCCAGCTTGCAGGACAGGAGTCTTATATTTAATGGTTCTGTAGAGTGTCTTTGGTATGACAAAATGAGTAAGGAACAACTACAGACCACAACTTTATCCTAACAGATTTCTTATTTTAGCAGACATCTATAAGAAAAGATACCAAAATGTTCTTACTTTCTTCAGAAAGATCATTTTCTTCTGCTTCTCTTTCCATTTCTTTACACCATCCTTCCATTCTCTTAGTTTCAGTATGTAGCAACTTCATAAACCAAGATCCATCCCGTCGACAAGGAGACATTCGACCAGTCTCTACTGTCTCAATGGCTGGCTCTAGCCAGGGTTCTGGTGGTGGAAGGTTTGAGGTGTCAACCGGGGTCCTATAATCTTCTCTGTAACTGAACAGTCCCTGTGTCCGTACAGTTCTCACTGCGCTGTATTGGGTGGGTGTGCTGGGCTCTGAGTGCTGCTGGAACGATGACCCAAACTGAAGTCCCTTGTCCTCCATGGTAATGTGTCCTGGAAAGCCCTCCAGTTCCAGGTCAGCCTGGACAGCTGCTGTTACGCTGTTTGAGCGCTTGAATCGTCCGTGTCTTGGTGAAGAGGGAAGAAAGAAAAGAGATTAAGACATATAAATACATATGTGATTATACAGAGGCACAGAATAATGTTTCAGTGAACAGATTCTGTTTTTCTCCTTGTACTTTATGCTAATATTTTTTCTTTGTGCATATCTTGCTAAAATAAGACAGTGAGTAACAACAGAGAGGAAAACCAAAATGCATAGTGGCATCATTGATCTGAGCAAAGATACAAAAGAAAATAATTTAAATTATCTCTGGAAGCAGATATTGATTTATTCTCACACATGCATCATTACTAAACGAACTGGAAATAATTAGCAGAACTGCAGGGTTACATCTCCTGATAGAAGTCTGTAAAGTATATGTATAAAAAAATGACAAATATTAAGAATTGCAATTAGATAATATCTGAAAATCTGCTAAATTAAGATTATTGAGAATCCTTAATAGCAGCAGGTTTAAGACTGTGGTATTTTTTACTTGCCTCACAGGATGGCCATTAAATGTTGATCTTCTATTGTGATATGCCACTGAATAATGACATATTACAAAAGCTTTATGTTAAAAAGTTAGATAGAGAAGTAAAGATTATTTGTGAAATCTTTTCACATCTGAGCCTATTGTTTCAAATTACTTCTAGTCAAGTAAAGGGCAATTAGCAGCCAGACACTGCCTGACAGCTGCCGTGAAATGAGATAATGGTCCCAGTCCAGTACTTAACAGGCCACGCCTGCCAGGGATAACCTGTGGGTTAGTACACTGGCCAGCAGTTTTACAGACCTAGAGAAGGGCTGAACAAGTGTAAAAGCTGAATCTAGTTTAGGATAAAGGCACCATGGGTTATGTCCTAAGGGTTATATCCCCCTGTGCGGACTGGGAAAGCCTGGATCAGCATGAGGGGTCTGTTGTGGTTTGGGCTGGACTGGCCACTGAGATGAAGGAAGAGTATTCCAGTATACAGCTCTTTGTATTTATTCTGCCAATAATGAAATTATATTAATCCACTACTTTAATTTAAAACTTTCACTTCCTTCCCTCCAATTAAAAACTGGAGAGTTAACTAAATATTAAGCAACTGCTATGTAATCTCTACAAATTTTACCAAATGACCAGCATGCATATAAGAAATTTGGCTTTGTGAGTTATTTAGGGGCAGCACTTGCCAGATGTTTGTTATTAACTCTGTTTACAAATGTGCGTTGTGTTATGAAAGACTACAGATTTTTGTACATGCTTGAATTACCGTTTTTCATCTTCCACTTGAACTCCAACAGAGTGGTATTCCCGTAGGCCTCTGCTTTCAGTATCTGAATCAGTTGCTGTTTCCACCTAATTCAACACAAAAGATACATCTGCAGAGTGAGCACCGACAACTCAGCACTATTTCTACCTGCACTCATTCAAAATTAATTACATATTTCCTCTCTTACTGCTAAGAAACACCTAGCACAGTAAAATAAACAAAACAGGTATTCAGCCTGGTATCATTGTTTTGGTGCTGTGTTTTATAAAGCTTTGCACAAGTAGTTCTGTTCTGCTGTGTAATTCCCTATTTCAAACCTAAGCAGATGCAATTATACAGTTCAACGGAAGCAGGGAGCAAACTTGGTGTGGAAGAGATGTTCTTAGAATGAGGAATCCACAGGATAGCCCCTTTTTATATTAGTATAAAACAGTCTCATTATAGTCCTTGATTTACAAAATAAAATAAAATCTCAAGTAGCCCCATAAACTTGCAAGTGATAAAAAGAAATGCTGCAATGAAATTTTATCGACAACTGCGTTGACAAATATAGAACCATTTAAATGATGTGAGGGATACAGCAGAATGCCATATCTCACCTTTTTTAATAACATGGTCCTGAAAATGCTATATCAAGCAAGTAATTTATGCACTTTTTATAGTATTCCCATCTGAAATACACTTACCGAAATATATTCACAGTAGAGTTTTCTTCATAACTGAGACCACATTGCTTTTGCAAGTTTCTGTGGGATTTTATATAACACTCCCCACCACCACACCGCCCCCAAGTCTTTGACACAGACATGACGAGTGCTGCAGTATGCAAATTATACTGAATCAAGGGAGAGTCAGGAAAAAAGAAAAAGAGTAGAACTGACTTTTTGAATGATATTTTTCCCTTTTAAATAAAACAAAAAATATCAGCAACCAGTTTTTCAATATGCACACTCCATGTGTGCATTCAAAGAGTACATCCTATGATGATGAGACAGTAACTTTTCCCCTTGCAGCGGTCACAGGCACCTCTGGAAGGAGCCCAAAGGCCTTTGCAGCTGTTTCTCAGCGGCACAGTCTCAATCCCGCCAGGTTTCTGGAAGGATGAAGACAGAAGGGGGAAGGAGGATGGGAAGTGAATGTACATGTGGACTATACTTCTTGAAGAAGCCAGTTGCTGGTAACTTCTCCTTCCATCTTCAGCCAGTAGCTCCACAGACATTTGCATGGAAGAGAATTCCAGACAGTAATCAGTGTACATTCATATTTACCTGGGTGTAGGTCTTGGACACGTTCATGAAAACAGCTAGTGCAGAAACCCTTTAGCAAATGTTAATAACATGTTTGAACTGCACAGTGTCGCGTCAGGCACAGATTTGCCAAAAGCTCTGCATATTAGTGTGGATACTGTCAGGGAAAGGCACATTTCCCAGGGGAAAGTGTGCACTGCTGTCTGTTTCCACCTCGGCAGTTGCATGGAAACTGGCTGTATTCACTTGGATGGGCAGCATATTGAGAGAACTAAGACATCAGACTTGGTAACAGTCTCCAGGATTTGGTGTTGTCAGTATAAAAAGAAAGATTCCTCTTGACGTTGGCAGAGAAAAAAAACCTCAACCACAGAGGTAGGCAGCTTAGGGAAAAAAAAATCACCACAACAACCAACTGAAAAACAGGCAAGCTAGTTTCCTAGTTAAGGTAGATCTTGGCTGCAACGTGGGTGAGAAGCTTAAGCTGTACTTGAAGGGTCACCCTCTCCTGAAAGAACATTGCTATAAGTGGAACAGCCATAAGGTCCAGTTTCTTAGCACAAGAGATATCTATCAGGAAAGACACCCTTATTTACAGCAGAGAAGGGTCCAAAAGAGTCTTGAATAGTAAGATCAAGTGTAAGTGAGGGACGAGGCACTAACCTAGCCCTTTCAGGGTTGTGAGAAAAGCTGCATATAAAACATCTTCATTAGAGGCAGGTGAGAAGAAATGAATTAACTGGGCCAAGAACGAGATACTCATATAGCTTGTTGGGGGAGGAGCAGAGACACAAGTTACACTTGCAGCCTTGACTACAGTGATGAGAACTCAGCCAAATAGGCATAGACATGTTTTGAAGAGTCAATTCAACTTATTCTCAAAGGGAGAGGAGATGGTAGGCAGTGAAGAAGAAAAGTAGGCTGAGGGGAGACCTTATGGCTCTCTGCAACTCCCTGAAAGGAGGTTGTAGAGAGGTGCAGATAGATCTCTTCTCCCAAATAACAAGTGATAGGACAAGAGGAAAATGGCCTCAAGTTATGCCAGGGGAGGTTTAGATTGGACATTAGGAAAAATTCCTTCATCAAAAGGGTTGTCAAGCATTGGAACAGGCTGCCCCAGGAAGTGGTGGAGTCGCATCCCTGGAGGTATTTAAAAGACGAGTAGACATGGTGCTGAGGGACATGGTTGAGTGGTGGTTTTGGCAGTGTTAGCTTGATGGTTGGACTCGATGATCTCAAAGACCCCTTCCAACCTAGATAATTCTATGATTCTATGAAGAGCAGATAACACAAAATGCTTAGACTGTGGCTCTTGGGTGCACCTGTATGAGTGCTAGTAGGAAGATGATGTCCAAAGTGGGGAAACATTTTCTGGAGGAAGCCTTTTGATGTTGAAATCCATAGCAACATCTGGAGTGGTCAGGAAGTCTAAATTGTTTCTAAGAGCTATGGTATTTGGCTTCATCCCCAAAGCAACCAGCATCACTCTGAGTTAAAACACATAATTTAGGAACTTGCTGAGTTTAAACTACAATAAATAATGCCATCAAAGGTCATGTCTTCAACGAGGGATTTTGTCTCCTTCTGGAAACAAGAAGACTGGAAGATCTTGTTAAAGTTGCAGACACCATGGCCTTCCAAGCCATATCTGATGCATCATGTAACACCTGTGAAAAAGCCAGAGAAGTTATTTTGATCTCAGATAGAGTCACTATAAAGCACTTCTTGGAGGAGGAGAGTAACAAAGGAGACTCTAATTTCTGTTATTAAAGATCAGAAAGCACTTGGCAGTTTAGAAGGTGACACTGGAGGGATGCTTAAGACCATAATCTCAAAATCAAGATTTCTTCCTATGCTCAGAAGATGCAGTGGTTATTAAAGTGAGGGATAGCAATAGTAGATAGTGATATAGGAAATCTGATCTCCTGAGCAGTTACAGTCTATTGTCTTGGTAGTGAGCGGGCAGGAGACAGGTAATTACCAGGGAATATTAGTGGATTTCATTGTGGCCTTACAGACTTAGCAAAGATAGTCAGATACCTGGTAGTGTTGATGTCAGGTTATAGGAACTTTCAATTTCATTCATTCTCCAGAAGGATGCATGAAGGTCTGAGTACTTTGTTTCCTAAGCCATGGAAAAAAGTACTGGCTGTGACAGCAGGTAGAGGATTAATCTTCTGCAGAGTATGTGTTCAAAGTAAACATAGCGGAAGGTAACTATGTGAGCAGGCACAGTGTCCCAGTGATGAGGGTAATACCTCTCAGGGCAGTGACACAGGGAGCAGGGTTTTCCTTTTGTATCCCCTGCCTCGGAAGTTTGAAGTATCATGGACAAAACTGCCAACCTGGACATTATGAAAAGTAGGTAGTCAGGGTGATTTTGAGGCTGCATCTCTCTCCTTATAAAAGCAGGAGAAAATGTCACAGTGCCATGACCAGTTAGTCAAACGCTGGAGAAGAGACTGGCTCTTTGTGCACAGCCTTACATGGCAGTGCTTCTGACAAGGTCTAATGACAGCATAAAGGAGAGTCACAGTGTAACTGATCATGAATGGCAATCCCAAGGCATGGAAAGAGTCATTAACTCTGTTGGGGTTCTTGAGGCTTCTTCAGACCAGGTAACATGCTGATGCTGATGGCATGATGAAGTCAGTACACTGATGCCCATGGCAGGGGGGTAGGAACTAGACGATCTTTAAGATCCCTTCCAAACCGCACCATTCTACGATTCGATTCAATTCGATTCGATTCGATTAGATTCTATTCTATTCTATTCTATTCTATTCTATTCTATTCTATTCTATTCTATTCTATTCTATTCTATTCTATTCTGTGATTCTATTGGACTGGGTCCAAGGAAAGGACGAACATAATTGCTTCCACTTGTGGGATTGTTGACCAAGATCCTTGACCTTGTTTGGATGAACTGCAGCTCCAGATGATGGTGTCAGCGATGCAGGCACAGGCTCCAGGTTTGATAAGCCTGAAGGTTTGACAAGGAAAAAGAGGTTTGTGGATGTCCAGGCTGAAGAAGCTGAGCAGATGGGAATACAGGATTCATCAGGGCCCCCTGCTTTCTCACATGGCTCAGCATGGAGAGACAGGACATTGTGGGTCAGATAAGACCTGAGCTGAAGCCAGACAAAAGAAACCAAGCTGACATCTCCCCACATGTCAGTCTTTGCCTTCAGTTCCTTCTAAAGCCCTGCACTTCCTTCACAGAGTGATAGCCTTAGGATGACCATTTCTACATCCTATGTTCCTTGGGACCTACTGAATGAGTGCTGGGGGATGATGTGGAGGCCAGATTGCTGGCCATGGAAATAGGCTAAGGATGGTCAATGGTATCATACTTGCAGGACTAACATGCAGCTAGTAAAACTGTCAAGGTGATGTCGTGGCATGTCCTCAAATCAGGACAGGTGAGCCTGGACAGAGAAGAGACTTTTGCCTTCAATGAGGATATCTCAGCATCTCAGACATAGTGCTGTTGGAAACATGATGGTCTAAAGAGATAAACAAGGAAAGGTTCCTACAGATAACATCAATTTGGCCAATTGATGTTGGTGGAACAAAGCAGGCAGACTGGCAACACATGCTTTTCTTCTGTATTGCATATCAAAAGCATATCTGTTTTTGCCAACTACATTGTTTGGTTTAGTAACAGATAGCAGGTCTTCTTTCGAGCTCTGCTTCTGATGTGTGGAGGCAGATTTCCCTTTTATATTTTGGATGGGCTGGTATCTTTCCATTGATGTAACACAGCAAGAAAAGTCCTTTTCATCTACCTATTTTCAAATGCTTTCTTACTGGTATTTCACCTAGAAGTATATCCTGAATAATTTGCCCAATATGCAATTGACACCTAGAATTTAGAGGCATAAATGAAGTAATCTGCCCTAAAATTTTATTCAAAACAAAGTTATCAGGAAAATGATGGCCCAGGTATCACAATAAAAATGACATTAGTTACCTCTAAATATAAACTCTTTCAAATTATCCTTCCCTCCAGCTTGCCAAGGCTGACACTGACTAAATGACCTGACGATTGCCTTCATATTTTAATGCTTTCATTTCCTCACTATGCCTTGTAACAGTAGGAGAATGCCAAATTTTTGTGTGTGTGTGCAATCTAGGACTGCAAATATTGTAATAACCAACAAAAAAAATAGATCTGGAAAATGGAGGCAAATGCCAACACAAGTAAAAGTGGGAAATAACAAAATAATTTGCACTCACAAAGAAACAAATGGACAAATAAATTGCATTTCTGAATGACAGATATTATAAAGACTCCTGCTTGAAGACAGCAGGAAACTCTTTAGATTTAATCAGATCGGCCAGGCTAGATTCAAATGAGCAGAGAAGAAAAAGTAATACATTTGGTTTGATTGTGTGGCTCCGGAAACTCAAATAAGTCTTAATAAATCTGCTGTTATTCTCCATGATTCATTATTTTTTTAATACTTTCATGGGTTCTAAAAGCCTTAATATTTGCAAATTGGCCCACATTCTCAATAAAGCAAAATAATGTGACAAATTATATATCTATCTGTTTGTGAGGGAGACTCACACAGAAGAGGAAACAGAAAAATAGCCAAACACTGACCAAAAGCAGAAGAAAGGAGTAGATCTAATATAGCAGATCATCTTCCTCTCTCTTTGCAAATACAGAACCGAAACTTCTTTAAAATTTGTCACTATGCCATGAAAAATGTTGTTTTATGGGCTTATAGTATGTCCATAAGGCTTATAATATTAACAGTAAACATACTGGAGCATTTTGAGATTGTTTCTGTCTTACTTGTCTTACCTTTCACAAAGGCAAAACACTCCCCTCCATGTTTTCTGCTGCCAATACAAGGAGCAGACAATACTACGAATCCTCTGTGATCAGTCACTACTGACCAATCCAGCTGAAAATTTGATACTGGCAGATTTGCCAGATACTGGCACTGACTTGGTAATAAATGATCCACAAGTAAATTATACTAACACAAAATTATTTGAATAAATGCAAATCACTATTGCAAATAACTTGCTTGTTATAACCAATCTTGGTTTGTTTATAGGCACTCATTCTAGAAAAGGATGCACGTACTGACTAAATTATTCCTTCGAAGTATTTACTAAGCTTTTTTATCTGATAATTATAACTACTGAAAAGCAACCTTTATTTCTGTATTAAAGTATTATTCTGCTCCTAAACAGGAACACTGCAACATAATATTGTAGTGTCCTAAAAATTCCAGTTTAAGCTTCCATACATACTGTTGCTAAGGGAGGCTCGAAGTTAATATATTCAGTGCATAAGAAAACAGATTTTAACCTGGTGCCTTTTGCTTCTCTCTCATAAGCATCAGTAATAAGAGTCCTTCAGGCCACATTATCTCTCCCCATGCAACTTCACTGCCCTCAATGGGTTTTTGCTGCTGTAACCGATTTGTTCTATAATTAGAATTTAATAAACAATCTCTCCGATGATGCACAGGAAGGGAAATAATTCACCTTTCCTCTCTTGCATAGGCCTCTCAGTGATAACAAGAGTAAAAAAGGGAAGAAAACACTGCATTTGACACTAGATCAAGTACATGTAATTGTGAATGCAGATAACCATTCTTAGGTACAGGGAGATCTCATTTGTATGCAGTGACTTCAAAGTAGGAAAAATACTTCAAATAAAACTACAGTACTAACTGCTACTGCTTTCCTTAACTGATAGAATACTTTTATCAGCCAAAAAACATATACTCTTTCGAAATAATTTTTAGAAACACACCAAACTAAACCTACACTTTCATGCTTGAATGATTTTTTGTGCCTCACCACAGGGCTCCATTTTGCTACTCTGCTACTTCCCAGCAGAACATCTGGACTACTCAAATACGGTGCGTGGCGCAGTAAGTGCTAATTACCACAAGAATATCCTACAAACAGTTGAAAATTTCTGCTGGTCTTTTAAGAAAGCACTTTTTGCTAAAAATGCATGCTAGAGTTTAGAAACAGGATTCGTGTCAAGCTAGTATGTGATAGTAACAACAAAATAATGCGCACAGCAGTGGTTGCTTATAACTTTTTTGGTGCATTTAATGCTAAGTGGCAAATTGTTCTGAACCAACAAATATTCTGCAAAGCAGCAATCTGTGTCTTCCCCACTTTGAATGTTTCATTATATTAGATGGCAGTTAAGAAAATGAGCAACAGTAATTTGTGAAAAGAGTTAAAAATTAGATGGCTTTAAAATAACCATAGATTTGTTTTAACTACAATTACATCTGCTAAGCTTTTCGACAAATGAAGAGGCCAAAATGCAACCACTGGCTGGGAATTCTTTTAACTGGATAAGCCTGTGAATTCTGACTCATGTATATGTGTATATATATGTATGTATAGGTCAATGTTAACTCTATAGGCCAGGTTATAGCCTCTGTACCACAGAGGTGTTATCAAAACTTTCACTGACTTCTGCAGGCCAAGGACCTCACACACTTCTCTCACAAAAGCACAGTCTGACAGTGATTTTAGGAGGAGAATGAACAACGCTTACCTCTAAACCTTTGGATCATTTACGATCCAAAGACCAGTGTAATCAATGCGAGTATTTCTTTTGATTGCTATGTGTACACTCAAGTAGAGCACTGACAAGGATGGTATAACCTAAACAGTACAAAGAAAATGTAGATGCTCATCCAAGCAAGTATGCCATGTGGGTACAAAATGCTTTGCCTTAGAGGGAAATTCCAGTTTGACACTGCAGAGTCTCTTGAACAAAGTTTTTACCATACGATGTTAATAATTTCATTCAATATATGTATAAATATTATGAAGATCCCCTTTTGACACAAAAAAATCAGCAGGCGAGTTACTGCACTAATCCTCCTTAATACAGCTTTTGATTTATAAGAACAATTTGTTTAATGAAGATTCTGGAGTTTAAAAAAAACCCTGACATTTTGAAGCATGATCTCCTGACGATAATTGACGATGACAGAGTCCATTCTCTATGCTACAATTAGTGCGTGTCTCCACAAATGCCATCATGAATCAGCCTCCACACTTAAAACTTTTGCTTCCATCTCATCTACTTCCGGGGTTTCTGTTAATTTTGAGAAGCGTTGATGTCTTTTAAATAGAGAAGAAACAAAGGACTGCATGTTTTGAAATACTTGAAATAAAAAAAGAAGCAATTTCTTGACATGTTTTCTCATATATTTTACATTCCAAATACATTCAATATGAAATGGTTTATAACTAGAGCAGTTTTTGAACGTTAATCATTAGCATATATACGAGGGTGTGCAAAAGCACAAGGAAAATCCCTGAAAATATATTAGAAATAACCTTGTTCTTGACTCTGGTTATTTTACTCTAAACAATCTCTACCCTCTATTTTCATTCAAATACTGTGATTAGTCTTCTGCTGTCATGATAGAAGACAAATAGGAAGACCACAGCTACTAGTATTACTAGAGTTTTATTCTTTTTTCCATATATATATTCTTAAGAATGCTGACTAAATTTTTAATCCCAGAATCAGCATTTTGCAATTTGATTGAATTTAGGAATCAACATTTTTCCAGTGCCCACTGGCATGTCTGACAATATTCCTCTTGATTTAAATATGGCAGTGAAAAAAACCCCCACAACCTAACAGCTATTTTCTGGAAAAGCTTTGTTTCTGAAGCTCTTTTTTGTTCAAAATTCCCACCTGGGATAGAGCTAACATACCGTGAGGTGGGTTACCATAGCTGTGCTGTTCTCTGCCCCTGCAGATGGGGTGCTGCTGATCTTCATAGTAAGAAGCTCCCCTAGGAGCTTGGGCTCCCTGTGCATGTGAATACCAATCATATGGCACGTTTAGTATGCCAGGACTTTTTAAAAGGACTTCTATTCATTACATGTCAACTACACAAATAATATATAACAAAGGCCAATGGCATCCTGGCCTGTATCAGGAATAGTGTGGCCAGCAGGACGAGGGAAGCGATCATCCCCCTGTACTCAGCACTGGTGAGGCCCCACCTTGAGTACTGCGTTCAGTTTTGGGACCCTCACTACAAGAAAGACACTGAAGTGCTGGAGCGTGTCCAGAAAAGGGCAGCGAAGCTGGTGAGAGGTCTGGAGCACAAGTCTTATGAGGAACAGCTCAGGGAACTGAGGTTGTTTAGCCTGGAGAAAAGGAGGCTGAGGGAGACCTTACTGTTCTCTACGACTACCCGAAAGGAGGTTGTAGAGACGTGGGGGTTGGTCTCTTTTCCCAAGTAACAAGCGATAGGACAAGAGGAAATGGCCTCAAGTCACACCAGGGGAGGTCAAGATTGGACATTAGGGAAAATTTCTTCACCGAAAGGGTTGTCAAGCATTGGAAGAGGCTGCCCAGGGAAGTGGTGGAGTCGCATCCCTGAAGGCATTTAAAAGACGGGTAGACGTGGTGCTGAGGGACATGGTTTAGTGGTGGTTTTGGCAGTGTTAGCTTGATGGTTGAATTCGATGATCTTAAAGGCCCCTTCCAACCTAGACAATTCTATGATTCTAAGACATGGGAGCCCCAGGCTGGGTCCATAGTAGTTCCACGTGCAAAGGCGTTGCTGGTCATTCTTTATCTTTGTGCCTCCCTGCTCCTGTATGAAGCTCCATTGGCAAGCATTCTCACACCAATGTGTTAAAGGAATGAAACATTAAAAAATGCACAAATTAACCATCCTGATAGCAAATTAATGCAAATAAATGCAAATTCAATGCATTACCCTGGCATGGCATGCTAATGAGAAAACAAGTCATTTAGTCAATCAAGGAAAAATGCAAATAAAAAATATCCTTTTCTAAGGATCTTTCATGCAGAAGTCTAAAAGACATTAAATACTTCAACTGTATTTTGGGGGCATAAATTACTATTTATGTAGTTTGCAATAAGAATATTCTACCCTGTGTTTTTATTCCTTACAAACTTGGCAACAGAAATACAACAAAATGCCTTTTCTGCTTAGAAATGCTGCAGAAAGGTATTTTTCACGCTAACGTGAAGTTTGAAACTTACTGCAGAAAAAACCCCCAAACAACTAAAACGTGCTCACAGGATACTGTGTGGAGGGTAATTTTGCAATTTTAACCTTATCTAATGCCAAATGATACAACCAAGCAGTTTGTACTTCTCAAGAGATAACAAACAGCTCATCCTTCTCAAACCTGCTGTTGCAAACAATATTTGCCTTTTTCAGTGTGTGCACCTGAGGACCAGTGTTATGGGCCAAGCATCTGCTGACAAGTTGCTACAGAAGATCCGCTGCCTCCATGGAAATCATTGCACAGATGTTTTTGTGGATTACAACCACATATTACTAAACACACCACATACCAAGAAGGGTCAGAGCCCAGTGAAAAGCACTGGTCATCACCTGCAGACAGAAACAGGATCAAGTGATGTAATCAAAGTTTCAGAATTAATTGCTGAAATACCAGGACTGACTGAAGACCAGGACAAGACACCAACATTGTTAAATACCACTGTGCACAGCTGCTGTAGAGATGAGATAAGAACAGCACTAGATACTATTCCTTTCTGAAGAGTAAGTTTCAGGTTAGGGGCTAAAAGGTACCAAGAATTACTTGCTGCTCCTTCGAGCTTTTCACTGTTATCTGCTAAGCCTCTTCTCTGAACAATTCAGGATACGCTAATTACTTTGTAAAACATTTGAAAAGTAGCCATCTGAATATTTCACCATTGCTGTAAAATTGCATTCTAGTCTTCTGCATCTGAAGAAGCAGAAGCAAATACTTTTATGTCGAGAAACGGACAAGCAGCTTGCTGGCAAGGCCTTTGCCTTCCTATTAGTCTAATACGTTGTGGAACAGCAAAATTATACCACGCTAAGATGTTAAACAGTGATGTTCAATCAGTAGCTGTGACATGCTTAACCCAAATACTTTTCTCTGACTGTGTTTTGAAATTAATGGAAATGGAATTACTACTTTTTAAAGAAAATAATATACTTCCTAGTAGATGAACAGTCACGCACTGCGCTTTGTTACACGGACTATTACATTCTCAAGATCTATGCTGCTATTTCCTCAATACCTTTAACTATGCCAAAATACATGGCATTTCCTCTGTAGCTGACCTGGCAAAAGCAGACATTTTTAAGCACAGAAGTGAACCCAGTGATGTAAAAGGGGATATTCACGTAGCTGAAATTAAATATTCAGCAGAACAGAAGCCTAAATTTTCCTCTATTCCTGTGTCTCAAAGGACTTTGCATTCTTTGCAAGTTCAACTTTTTGATTTTTATTACTACTTGGTATTTCCTAGAGATTTAAACAAATGACCGTTGCTATATATCTAGCGCTTTCCATTTAGTAGAAGGAATAGCAACCAAAATTTGCATTTGGAATCATCTTATTTCATTTGCCTGAAACAACACAACATGACTGAGCTTTCCACAGTCTGACACACGTTTTGTCAGGCAAAATAAATAGTGTGTTTTTTTGATGAGAAAATGGAGGAATGATCAAAGACCGTGTTTATTAATGTTAGTTGGTTACTCGCCATCTGTAATTATGCTGTACCTACACCAGCATATTTCTTTCTCTTCCTTGGTACCTTCTTTCCAGCACCACTAGAAGTAAGGGCAGGGGGGCTTTTTTAGGTAGAATAACTCGAAGATCCAGCAGCATTGCACATTTTCCAAGGTCAAAAGAGAAAGATAATGGAAAAAAATAGTCAAGCATTTTAAAGCTTGCGTAATTCTATAAAAAGGACTGTGAATTCATGGAGGGAAGGAGATGAACATGCTGTTCACCTGTAGCTCTGCAGTATAATTTTCATATCAAGTGTTAATGACAGGTAACCTCCCTAGAGATTTATTCATTCATTTTCTTCCAGGTACAGCATATTAGCCGAAGACTTTTCTGCAGAGCCACGTTGCCATGATGTGAATTACAATTAACGCTAAGCAGCCAGGGGTTGTTTGTTAGATTATTAGAGCCGGTGAAGCTGAATGACTCATTCTATGCTATTTACAGAAAGAAGGCAAGCAATTCATTGCAGACAGATGTTAATGATAGGCTACCTGGATCCCTATAGAGGAACGTCGACTCTTAAGAAACTCCTCTGCTTTTGACACTAAAATGGCCTTGTCACTGGTTCGTATGGAGGTGCTCTGGCTCTCGGACGCGTGGCGCTGCGCAGCCGCGGTTTCCAAGGCGAGATTCATGGCCTTGTTACTGTCCAAACTGTCGGTGGAGTTGTACATCCCTCGCCCGTCCTGCGGCCACGGGGAAATCCTCTGAGTCCGGCTGTCATGATATGCGTCCTGGGTGGATTCTGTGCTGCTCTGTGCCGTGACTGAGATCAGTGGCTTGGAAGTGGTACGAGGGGGTACTGGTGGTGGTGTTTTTTTGTAACTTGTGTAAGTTACAGCTACGGAAAGAATTAAAAAAAAAGAAAAAAAAAGAAAAGAAAAGAAAAATCAAGATTAATCTGATAGAAACTTCACAACAGAGATCACCTTATCATTAAGATTACGCTACTTAAAAATGAGGATGGTGCAACATATCGCCTTTGGTGAACCTCACTATTAGTTGAAAGTGTCTCTCAGAGTCAGATGGGTATCCACAGAACATTTTATTTCAACCAGGAAGCAAGGGGTGGAAATGCGAGTCCCAGATTACGGTGAAGATGAAAGAGAGCTAGTGAGGATTTGTGTGTGTTAAGACTTGTGCTGGGTAGGTACACACTGGGGCTTCTGAAGTTGTTTCCGTATGGGGTAAAGCTGATAAGAGAAATAAAGGAATATTTCTTTTTTCCTCGTTACCACCTGAACTGCGGGCTCTGTATTGATACAGCGTGTTAAGAAAGTAGCATCAATATACTGGAAAAAAATATTATTCAGAAACTTCGACTTTATGGTATGCCATACTTAAACCTTTAAAAATACTCCCAGGTGTACTGGCTGGAATTCGGCAAGATTGGCTACTTACACAAGAAGCATATGCTTTAAAAATATCCACAATACCGTTAATGAAAGGAAATTCCAGGCATGCAAAAAATGTTACAATATATGCAAAGGTACTAGATACTTGGACACCAAGCAAAAACTACAATACCAAAAGCGGTGACTTTTTATCTATTACCGTGCAGTAAGCCTTAAATCCGTGGAACATACATTGAAGGGGGATATACTTAAATGCAGAGAATATGTAAATACAGATATAAAAATGGGTCTGAAACACTGGGAGGACTGGATACACACAAGCAGAACTAAGACTTTTCGTCCAATGAGCAGAGCAGGTTTGAGGCTGGTTTAACATAGTGTCTTGCAGCAAAAGGCTCAATAAAACATCCAAGAAAGCTCTACAGAAGCAGAATTGTGCAAATACTGCTTCCTTGTAAAATTTTAGAGATTTCATAGAGAAATTTCATACTTAGTCATTAATATCACACATCTGAATTTTCCAGTTGCCTAAGCCCTCTATACATTTTTGGTACTAATAAGAACATTACTGTTATGGAAGTGATTTTCCTCCAAAGCACATATAATCATAAATCATAAAATTAGCAACTGATACAAAAATGCATCGTGATACAGCTTTCCATATTCCTGAACAGGAGAATCGGGTCCAATTCAATTCTTGTATAATTGCAGGAAGATAAAGAAAATTATTATGTTTTCCTGTATCAATAATGCTGAAATAGTGTAACATATACATGCAAAGACCAGGATAATGAATGACTTAAGGAAAAGGTTTGCCTTTTTCTGGTGTTGTTAAATGCATTGGCCATTGCAACAGTGACTCAGGTAACCTTGGAATTGGGGTTACTTGAGTCCAAAAAGGATTCTACAAGAATTCCTCTTCCCATTATACAAATATGGGCTAATGAGTAATGAGGTCAGAAGGAGTGCCTCTCCAGTTGTGCTTTTTGATATGAGGCCATACTGCAGCTCTCTGGAGAGAAGAGACCAGTTTAGGAATTTGTTAATACCTGGGACTGCTGAGCCTGTATCATCAGGCTAGCCTATGGGAAAAGTGAGCCTAGAGAAAACTACACTTAAATTTTGATTCTTGATAATCATAAATAAAAGGGTTATCATAAAAAAAAAGACAGTAAGGCAGAGCTAGGAAGTGAAAACCTTCATTTGAAACATGTTTTGAATTACTACCGATGCCGCTCAATTCTGGTAGAGATTTAAAGAGAGTCTTGCTCTGAGCTAAATTGCTCTAACAGAGTGAAACACGTGAAAACACGCTCTTCAGATTCTGCGACTGTGTGCTTTTTTTGAAGTGCCGTTTTGTTGTTCTATCACCCATCTTACCTCCTGTCAGTTTTGTAACCGGCAGTTAAGAAGAAAGAAAAACCCAATATTTTTCAGATGCTTTAGGGAATACAGAAAGTTCACGAAAGAAGGGAGAGGCTGTAAAGCTTGGAAATTAAGACAGTGTCTTATGAGCTCAAGCAGTGGCTCTAAGGAATGTTTCCACTAAGAGAGTTGCCATAACACTGCTCCCCCACCTTCCCCCTGCAAAGGCAGATGCAAGTGATCATTAGAATAGAGACAATGGGGTGAAATAGGGTGAGTGAAATCCAGAACAGAAAGCTATTTTTACCTATAACTTAAGACAGGTTATCACCGTTATAACTAATTTGCTGCTTTTTACCGTCTGTCTTCATGCAAAAGAATAGCAGTGAATAATGAAACATATGGTAAATGTGATAATGAAACATCACAAGCGAGTATATCCCTACTACTCGGGCAGCAGATCACTTCTCTGTCTAATGAATATAAATGTTAAACTTCTGTTGAAACTCTTCATAGCTAACTCAATCTTCATTTACATTTCTAAAAAAGAATAATTCTCCTTGTGGCAAAACTCAACCAGTCACTTGCCTTTTTTTTTTTTTTTTTTTTTTTTTCCCCTAGGATTGAATATTTTATTCGGGAAATTTCTGATTGTTTCAGTGGAGTGACATGTCATAAAGCCACCAAGTATTACAGTTACTGCAGTATTCTGGCAAGCATTAGATCATGAGCACTAAACAGGAATTAAAAAACCCACAGATGTTCAACAAGGAGAAGAAACCAGGAGAAAGACTGAAAGTTTGTGAGAAACTGGCTACATATTTGCAGTGAAATATGGCAGGAAGAAATCCGATTAATTTCTAAGCTACAGTCACAGAGATCAAATGTTGAGCAGGGAATAAAAAAATCCACCTCTACACAGTTAATGAGTTCATATCTGGAACAACAGTTTCAGAACCACAGAAATCTGGGACTAATTGGAGACTAACAAAATCAGGCAAGAGGAGAGGATGGAGGCGTGAATTTGTGAGGCAAATCTTGCCACTGAATTCTATTTGCTTTAATCACTCAATTGGTTCCAGTGAAGTAAATGGGATAACTTAAATGAATAATGTGACCAAGACTTGTCTTAGACAAACTTAGTATGGGTTGCTGACTTAAGAGATGACTACATAATAGATTAGGGGCTTGTTAAAGGAGAAAAGTAAGCCTGTAATCCATAGTTTACCGTTCATGCTTGGTCTTGGGTCTCTAATAAATAAGTATTGGCTAAAGGTCTGAGACGTGAAATTTTATATCATTTTCATTTTTTTTCCCATTAATTATTACATCTGTGAATGTTCCTGTTATCAACAATAATGTCTTTTTCCATCGTGTCCAATTCTTGGCCCTAGCAGTTGTGCATAACATATACTATATACGGGAAGAAACATTTCCTTTTCCTAACAGAAAACAAACTTCCTTTTCGTTTATCATCCCCTTCTTATGCTGATGGACAGGAGCTCCTGTCAGCTTTGCATCATTCGCTACTTTGCAAATTTTCTTTGCCTTAGTGGTTATTAGTTCAAAGTAAGCACATAAAACCTCCTCAGCGTTGCTTCATATGTTCCCCACTTTTTGGTCCATTGTTCTACAAACTCCAGAGCTGTGGCGGGTTTTGCCGTCCCCGCAGGGAGGGCTGGTGCTGGGCAGCGCAGCCCCAGGGAACTGAGCACCGGCCAAGGACAGTGCCCGAGTAACTCCATGCAGGGCACTGGTTCTGGGACCTGAACTGGGAAAAAGAAGACTGGGATGGAGGATCCTTGTCTTCAGTCACAGCACGACAAGCTGGGTGTCAGAGCCGGCACAGCGGCTGGGGACGAAACAGAGCGTGAGGACTTGGGGGTGCGAAAGAGGAGCACCAGGAAGGCAGAGCTGTCGCAGTGCGGCTTTAGACTGACTTAAATTGCGGACTTCAGCGGAAGCAGAGACATGCTTGACATTTTGACATATAAAACATCGATCCTGGGTGATCTTCTGTTGTTTCTGTGGCTCACAGGAGATGACCACAGATTTCTGATTTCTTTCATTTTCTGGGTAGTTTTGGTGCGTGTATGCTGGGCGCTCCTGATACTTCTCTCACCAATCCTGCTGCTGAGCAATGAGGCTCAAGCAAAGTAAAAGCAATAGTCTTCTGCCATGCTGTTAATCAATTTGTAAAATCTATAGCTGCTCTGAAATGCAAAGAGAAACAAAGTAGATGGCACAAGAGGTAAATTTATGTTTTTAATATTTAAACTAAACACAGAAAGAATTATGAAAAAGAAACTAAATTTTCCCTTCCAGTTGTATTCAAAGGCTATCTTAATGTAGAAAGCTGAATTTATTTTTTGCCTCTTTCAATAAAGAAGGAAAAATTTTTTTTTGAGCTCATAAGATACAGTCTATCTCCATCTGTTAGCTTATGATCATCAACCAAAAATGATAAAAATGGTAAAAAACTATTCTAATTCTAAACTATACGGGTATTTCAGACTTCCATTTGAATCAAAGTATTAACTGTTCAGGTACTTGCCCCACTTCAACATAAAACATGTGCAATCAGCTCCACTGGATTTTCCTTTAAGGAAGGACGTTGTTAGAGACATGAAGAGAAAACAAAACAGTTCTGTGCTGCTTCATAGCAGGCTAGGCTAAATGATGATGAAAACCAGGTATAAATTGTTTAGGAGAAAGGAGCAGGTAGCAATGCAGCATAACATGCATTAATTTGTCACTCAGGTAGGAAAAAGTGTAACACATCAATTTGTTTTTGTTTGGATCATCGCCTTTATGTAAAGACTGCAGCGCCCGTTTATGCCAGCTCCAGTTATCTTCTCCTAGCACATGACTTACATTTGATACCTTAACTGTCAGATGACCCTCACATATACAAGATTGCCTATCAGTGATGAATTTGGCACAGAGATGGCTACAAGCAACCTGTTCTGTAAACCACATTAATTTCTCTTACGTGCTTTGCGATCCCGGCCGGGAAGCACCAGTCAGAACCAGAGTATCAGGCATTATGGCAATACCGCAGAGTAACCAAGAAGACAGTCCCAGCATGGGAGAACTGGCAATTTGATGGTTTGGACACATACAATAGAAATCCAAGGAAAGTTTCCTGATAATTCATAAGTAACAGGGTTTTTTTTTATTTAATTCATATCCCTGGAAGTAGAATATCCCTCTTAATCTACACTGCATTTGACGAAACTTGCTTAAGGTTACTGTTGCTACAGCCGTAGAAACAAGTCAGTTACTCTGCCCATATTTCAGTGCCAACACAGTTCGTATTAGAAATAAAATGACTAAAATAATTCAATTTAGATATACCTTTAGGTTATCCATAGAGATTCACAGACAAAAGGCAGAAGGAGAGACGTGATATATTTGATGAAATATCAGTGGCCGTAGGTGACATTCAGAACACCTTTCAAAAGACAGCCTTTTAATAAATCACTGCTGTTGGTCCATTTGCAAGATAGAGTCACCTGAGGGGTTTTTACAAATCAATATAACCACTAAGCACTTAGTCAAAATAACATTATTTAGGCTGAGATCACAAAGTTAACTGGATGATGAATTTACATGAAAGCACCATCAATTAAAGGAAACGGTTGTCCCTTATGAGACACGGCAGGAGTAAACTGCATTTGCTGTTTTGTAAGGAGGTTTATTCAGAAGGAGGATAATTACTCTTCAGGGAGTATGGGGTTGCCCTGGAGGCAGAGCTCCCCGGGGCACGTTGCTGCAGGCAGACAGGGCTTCTCTGAGGAACCACAGCACCGAGAGAAACACGGTGCAGACTCCCAGGCTGACGCTAGATCTTCTGCTTTGCACAGGGAAGGTGAATGCTAGCCCTGACACCATTTCAGAAGAGGAAAAAGAGATCTTCTCATAATAAAAGGCCATAGTTAAATCTAATCCTGTATGAAAAGAGTACTCAGTTATTGGTATAGTCTTTTGACCATTATGAATACTGTTCTAGCCAAAGGTTTTTACAGTCCCAGCTAAAATGGCTGTCCTTGAAATGCCCTGAAATCTCTTCACAGTGCTCCATCATGGTCATCAGGACCTCTGAGCTACTCTTAAAATAAAAATGTACGTACGGATGCGTAACAGTAACTTCTCAAAACAAAGAATGATGAACATTAAAAGACCATTAAGAAATCAAAGGGGACTTTTGAGAAAAAAATCTCAGCCACTAAAAGAGTTTAGTTCCCACAAAAATAATGAACTCTTTGACATTTTTTCTACCAAGCCATGGATGTCAAAAATAAGAATACAAGTCCCTATTTAAGAGAGGAAGTTGGGATATATCCTTTTGTATATGCCCATTGTCAACTTCCTTTATACACTAGTCTCCAATGACAAACAAAGACTCTGAAAAGATCGTTGAACAAAGACTGTCATGTCAAACAAGCCAGTTTAATTTTTACAAATCAAATCTGGCTTTTTGTAAAGTCAAATTCTGAAATGTTAGAAAGGGGTTCCTTCTTGGATCAGTAATACATTTAAAGCTCAGTCATAACAAGATGTTTTAGAAATGCTTAGTTTTGACATGTGTAGCCTTTGGCTACTTAATTAAGAAAAAAGTGATCAGCTAGAATGAGGGGAAAAGGTTAAGGTAAATTAGTCTGTTTGGATCCAAGTCTGCTGTTTTTGATGTGTGCATCAGTGGCCACCTCAAAGACCTATACCGGTGATTTGGGGTCTGCTTTCACTTCTCAGTGCTGGAGCAGAGAAAAAAATGTTTTGCCCCATTACCTGACCCTGGGCAGTGCTAACTGAATGTAAGTGCAAGTCATAGAATCAATTATGTTGGAAAAGACCTTTAAGATCATCAAGTCCAACCATCAACCTAGCACTGCCAAGTCCACTATTAAACCATGTCCCTCAGCACCACATCTACCCGTCTTTTAAATACCTCCAGGATGGCGACTCAACCACTTCCCTGGGCAGCCTGTTCCAATGCTTGACAACCCTTTCTGTGAATCACATTTCCTAATATCCTAATCTAAACCTCCCCTTGCACAACTTGAGGCCATTTCCTCTTGTCCTATGGCTTGTTACTTGGAAGAAGAGACCAGGCTCCACCTCGCTATGCAACCTTCTTTCAGGTAGTTGTAGAGAGTGATAAGGTCTTCCCTCAGCCTCCTTTTCTCCAGGCTAAACAACCCCAGTTCCTTCAGCTGCTCCTCATAAGGCTTGTGCTCCAGACCCTTCACCAGCCTCTGGACAAGTTCCAGCACCTCATTTCTTTCTTGTAGTGAGGGGCCCAAAACTGAACACAGTACTTGAGGTGGGGCCTCACCAGCGCTGAGTACAGGGGGACAATCACTTCCCTAGTCCTGCTGGCCACACTATTTCTGATACAGAGGCCTTCAAAACACTTCTCAAACACACCCACTTTGCACTTAAATTGAAACATCAGCTGTATATGAGTGTAGGACAGGTGAGGAAGACACGTTATGTTCTCATACAGTCCAGGCTCCTCCAGCCCTTTTCTTTGCTGCTCCCTGTATAGGTCCACACTCTTGCTTGCTGTTCTGCTAGTGAAAGGCCCTGTCATTTCTGAAGGCTTTCCATGTTCAAGAGTTTCTCCATTTGTAAGGTAATCAGAGTGTTTTTTTGAACTATAAGGATATTCAAACCTTGCAAAAATAGTCATTAAAACTTACCAATGCCATACTGTGCTTGAACTTCAAGAACTTCAAGAGACAATTTTGTTTCTAAATAAATTAATTCTTTTAATTGAATCTCAGATAAATTTCCCTCAAACATAATCAGCGAGCTACTTTAGTTATTAACCTAGCTTCCTGCTTTTCTCATTCAGCCCCCCACAGTGAATCCTAGCCAGTCAAGGGACCAAGCAGTTTCTCAATAGATAGAGAGTCTGTTTGAGCTTGGATATCCATGAAGAGAATCATAGAATCATCTACATTGGAAGAGAGCTTTAAGATCATCGAGTCCAACCATCAACCTAACACTGCCAAAACCACTACTAAACCCCGTTTCTTGCTTTCCAGATTAAGCAGAATGAAACAGCTGATATAGTCACAGTGACATTTTTGTGAGATATTTTCTTGGAAAGACTGCTTACACTCAGATGAGTTTTTATCAGCACATTTTATATGTTGGTCTGCATTTTATTTAGACTACATAACCCAAAGCATTGTCTAAGTGGTAGGTATCTGTAACTGCCTAACATTTTTTCTTGATGGGTCATTTTGCATGTATTAAATTTAGGTAAACCTGGATATTTGTCACACCCTAAAGTCAGATGTTAATTGATGGTCTCATGTTGCCATAGTCCACGGAGCCAAAATGCTGCATTTATCCTGCGTTAGTTTTTTAAGTAGGGTCTTTTAGTAATGAATTATGTCATATCTTCAAGACATAGTCAGTATTTGAGAACTATAAATGGGAATCCATCTCACCTCACATTAGTCACTTAAAAAACAGTCATCCAAGTCTAATTTAGTTGTCTGATCTCTTTTAGAATTACTGGGAGAAAAATAAGCAATTCTGGGGGCAATTCTCACCCATCTTAGATGCTTATTTTACCAGGAAATGAATCATCCTGTGCAGGTGCCTACTTTTCTCCATCAACCATAAAGGGATTCAAGGACAACCAACTCAGATCAGGACACCTAATTTTGAAATGCCTAAAGGAGTGAGATAAACTCCAGCCAAATGCTCTGTCCCTGTGATAGCACTGATAGGGCTTTGGTATGCATTGGGACATCACCTCTCCTGTCTTCCGTTACCTGTGTTTATTGGAAAGGTGGGAGCTTCATCTCCTCTGCTCCACATCCCCCATGAGCTGGCTGTTAAAGCAAGCCTGTGTGGAATTTCCCTGCATTAATGACTGAATCCTAATTTCCTGATCCTTGATTCCTTCTGCTGGAGCTACTACATAGCAGCTAGTAATAGTTTGGCACCAGATCCCTTTGTAGCTCCACGGAGGTATTAAAAGCAAACCCTCTGTGTTTCTGCAGTTCTAAATTGATTGCACAGTTTTAGGCACTGGGCTAGACCATGCTGTTAATGTCACTGGAGTTGTTGATGTTGAAGTCAGTGGAATCAGACCGATTCATGCAAACTCAGGATCTGGACAATTATCATAACATATTATTCATTTAGGCAAATCGTGCTTCTTATATATGACTTTTTTAAAGAGCTTTTCAAAATAACACGTCACTGAGACACAGCTGTCATATCAATTCCATATAAAATGCTATTTTTTAAGCAGCATCTTTTTGACATTTCTCTGCTAAACAGAATCTATATAGCACTTGAGAAAAAAGTGAAATCATTAGCATGACACGTAACCTCAATCAGCATTTACTGAGGTAAAGCAAAATTACTACACGAGTTGATTTTTTATTTTTTTTTTTTTTAAATCTGTGTGTGCATCAGGTTAGACTCAATATTCAGAGTAGATCCTTTTAGGCTTAAGTTCTGTACATCTATCTGATTTTGTACAGGAAACTAACAATTAAGTGGAAATGTGACCACTAAATTTGGAAAAAAGCTGGAGTCTAAGTACACACTACGATCTCCCAGGAGAACAGTATAAAAGGAATTACTGTAATTAAGTCATTCAATGCGTAAGTCGTTACCTCCATATTGAGGAAACTTAGGTCTGTAGGCAGCCCATGTTACGTAAACGGTAAAATCTGTTTTGACAGTGTAATTAATGTTAGTCTCAAAACAGAAATGCAAATCAAACAAGACATCAAGGTCAGAAGCTGTAAGCCTTTGCCAAAGTTAAAAGAGATGTGGGCAACACAAACCTCATGGATTGCTGATGGACTAGTTACAAAAGGTTCTATTTTAGATCTGTTCATTAGCAAGAAATTATAGCCTAACCAGCATCCTGTAGACAGCAAAGCAAAGTGCTGACAGCTGTTTCGCTCTTCTCAACAGTTCCTATGTGCCTCCAAAATACTGAAGTTGCATTAAAAAAAAAATCTCAGTTTTTCAGTTGCAGGAAGGAAAAATGTACCTTTAGCTATACTCCATTTACAGATTGTATGTGCAGCTTTTCAGGAATACAGACTGCATTTGTCACATCATCAAAAAAGCAAGAGACAAAAAGAGCTCCAAAAGCTAAGAGTCACTCTTACTGGGCTACTCTTTTCACATTGAAATAAACCAGAAAATTTGAAAATGTTTTTCAGTAGAATCAAACCAATATTGCTGTAATTCTGTAACTAAAAAAAAAAAAAAAATCTCTTTTTGAACTCACAGGTACCCTTATCACTCAAGTCAAATAATTTCCATCAGCCTCCTAAACCCACTCACAGACATATTATGTAAGCTTATCGTAGGTTTTGTTTGTATATTTTCTATGCTTATTCTTACAGTAACTATGTGCAGCTTGTGATTTTCTTACAGTAAGGAATTCTAAACTGAATAGGACGAGAAAAACAATTTGCTCACTTAATCTTAAGGAATTGTTGCACAGTAGAATAATTTTAACAGTGCATTATGATAATGGTCCTACATTAAAGAATTTAAGTGATTACAAAACATTTTAATTAAAGATAATGTAATGCCTTTAAATCATTCTTCTAATCCGCAGAGAGCTACAAGTCTGGACATAATCTCAGAGTGCACTTTTGAGATTGGTAACAATATAGGCAATAGTCAAATCAAGACTTTTTTTACCCAAGATGCAGATGGAGTCAGTATCAGTGTCAAAACCAGTGCTCAAGAAGCTACCTGCAGGCTGCCAGCCCTGTATGTAGGTGCAGCAAATGATGCATCTGGGTTTTGAGCTCTCAGCCCTGTAAATCAGACCGTGGCGCTCCCAGTCATCCTTGTTTTCAGTGGGACTAGGATTTAATCTTTGCTTTCATCCTATAATGCAATTTGAATAGGCTTGACTTTTACCTCAGATTTATAAAAGTTAGCTAGCTATACTATGCTATCGTTGTAGACTATTTTTATAGGCAACAGAGAGAAATAGGGACGTCCAGAGGACAAGTTCTTTCATAACAGATACCAATCCTAAAGGAGATAAATCACATTTCATTGACTATTTTAGGACATTAATGTGACTGCCTTTGACAGCTACATTTTAGATATACGTATTAGGTGAGATGAATTTTTATGACTGAAATTTTTATGTTTTTTTCCATTGGGGGAAGGAGACAAAGAGAGGAAATACATGTATTTTTCTGGACACAGAACTATCCCAAAAGGTAAAGAAACGCATATAAAAATCATGACTCATTTATATGTCCTTGATATTCCGTTCTCAGCCTCAGAAAGCCAAGTGATATGTTACTCACTTCAAACTCAGTATCTTCCTTAACCCTGTTTGGATGCCCTCTAATTGCCCTTGAGGAATAGTAACGAGCTACTTGGATTGCTCTCTGTTTCCAGTGTGTATATTTTAATAGACTATATGCTGAGACTAAACCTTGGCCTTACAGTGAGTACAGTTTGTTGATAAGTATTGGGGTGCTATTAGGTGACTGTAAGACACCTCAATGTAGGGAGGGGTTTGTTCACTCTCTGTCGGTGCACAATAGGATCCATACACTGTATTCAGTCTCAGTCAAACTCACCTAAACATAGGTATTTGATACCTTTATAGAGGTCTTAGGCCTCCTGCCTAGCCTACAGCTGCTTGTCCAGGAGGACACAATTCTCTCATAGGTCCCATGTGGATGAGGGGGAATGGTTTTAAACTGAAAGAGGGTAGATTTAGAATAAATATTAGGAAGAAATCCTTCACTCTGAGTGTGGTGAGGCACTGGAACAGCTTGCCCAGAGAAGTTGTGGAAGCTCCATCCCTGGGAGTGCTCAAGGCCAGGCTGGATGGGGCTTTGAGCAACCTGGTCTAGTGGGAGGTGTCCCTGCCCATGGCAGGGGGTTGGAACTGGATGATCTTTAAGGTCCCTTCCAACCTAAACCATTCTATGATTCTATGATGTCTCAAATGGTACCATCCAATTATCTTTGAAGTAATTTGAATTTATTGTCATGGGAACTTAGACGACTACTTTGCACGGAAGCAGCTACATTTAGATGACTTGATCTGGAGGCAACCCCCACACTATTCAACTAACCTGTCTGGCCAAAGGCTAATTCTGTCTGGTTATTCCCTAGGAATGTCATCAATTTTAGTGTCCTTATTTTCTCTGGTCCTCTGGAAAAAATCTTTCAAGTATGTTCTAAGTATCAGATTTACCAATTGCCCTTCTAGATCTGAGTCTGAATAAAATTCCTGACACAGAAACGGAGACTTAAATATAAGCTTTTCTTGATGAAACTCCATTTCAGGGAAGTAAAAATAGAGGATGGGAGTTGCTGAGAGGCTGGCAGAGATATGCAAGCATCCCAAGAGGATTTTTATATAAACAAAACAGAGAATTTGCTGGAAGCAAACTAAAGGTAACTATAAAAGTTTTTCTCCTACTTATGTGCCACACCACTGAAACATAGATACGGCTTTATTTAAATAGTGAAGAACTTGCTTTGTCTCTACCTTCAGATGCCTCTGTTATTGGGAAGGATTTGAGTGCCAGCTGCCCACTAGTATTCTGTTCTCCTGGAAAAGGCAATTTTGCAAGTTAGAAATAACGTCCCTCAGGAGAAGTGCATTTGTAAGTGGCAAGCATTAACCAAAATGTCCTCGCCATGAGGCACAGGGGTAGTGAAAGCACCTAAACTTGTCTCCCTAAATGGCTGATAATACATTTTTGGAAATAGCTTTACTATCCGATGTACATTCTAGAAGTGGAAGTGTCCCTATGGAAGCAAGACTTGACCTGCCGTAAGGAGTTTATTGTTATTTTGGAATGCAGCTCTCTTTCTTCACACTACTCTCTATTGGTCCTTGTGCCTTTGCAAGGACCCACAGGAGAGGAATTCCTCTGTGGCTGCACACAGGTTTTTTTTGGAAGACTTTTTTTTATTTCAAAGAAGCTGGAGCAGAACACAGCTCACGCCCCTGCTGTACTGAAAGTGTAACAACGCTAAGGGCTAGTTTGTCAGCAAGCAAAACTGGGTCAGTTTCAAGACAGTTATGCTTAGTTACATTAATTGATGGGCTGAGGCCCCGATGGATGAAATATTACACATGAGCTGGTAAAAATTAGTGTCAGAATGCAGCCAAAAGGATGTCTCTATACCTAGCACAGCAAGCATTGCAGTTCCAGCGCACACGGCATCATTATGGCTCCTGACATACATGCCTTCAACAAAAACCAGGACTGAACACACGCAGAGCTTCTGAGAAGACTCCTTAGCGGTTTTCTTAAATTCACTGAGGAACACAGGAGAAGCACTGGCAGGAGAGGGGTCCTGCCTTCTTTTTCACTACAAGTATAAGGAAGCATAGTGAACTGGTGCTTCCAGGCTCCCCCGTCCTGTGAGCTTCCCACAGCTGCGCAGACCCACCTGAGGACAAAACCCTCTGGCAACTTCAAACTAAATAGCTGGGCTGAGATTTACCTCTGCCACTGTTAGCTTCTATCACATCAGGAAGTCTTCAAACATCTGAGCAGTGAATCACCTTCCTTGCATGATTTTTTTTCTTATCCATTCTTTTTTTTTTTTTTTTCCTTCCCTATAATATTATACAGAAAATGAAGCTGAGAAAGCTCTGCGAAAGCTGATCCTGCAGAAAAGCTTTGAAGCCAAATTCTGCCAGGGAAGGGAGCATGGGTGTACTTTTTAATAAAAAAAGGAACCAGCTGTCTGGCAAATCTAATAGGTTACGGAGGAATTATGTCAAGCACGGAACAGCAGGAGCAAGGGAGAAACACTCATTACACATTTTTTAAATTAACCATAGATGGAAGGCAGCTAGTTCATTTTTTATCTTTGCCTCTGCAGATCATCTGTACCAAGGAGAATGAGAATTATGAAAAGCTCCTGGCTACTGCTCCAACTGTTGTCACGCCTCATCAGCCTGAAGAGGCCACACGGCCAGGCAGCCCTCATCAGCACAGCCTTGCTCCATCTCAGGGAATCCCAGTTATGAACAGTTGCAATGGCCCCTTGGCCATCCTCTGTTGAACTCCTCAAACCAAACGGCTCGTGTCACCTTCATCCCAGTGACTCCCTGGGCCACTTCCATCATGCAGAGCTACTATGAAACAGCAGTGTCAGCACAGCAGCAGAACTTCGATATATTTAAAAGAATTAAAGATTAATTATTCCCCCCACATATACCCAAAGCAATGAAAGTGATGCGTGCGTATCCAAGTGTAGAACTGGGCTCACTGTTTGTTAGGCTAAGATTTATTCTCTCAGTATAGGCACACAAGTTGGCATAGCATCAAAGTATTAGCTCAGGATCCCCAAGTGCTCCCACAGATACGTGGTATGTTTCCTGCGGAGAATTAGAGTGCCAGATAATTCCATGGAGCCCTAACAGCAATTAAACAAAGTCAATAGGCAAATTATAATTGAGAAAACAGCCTTCTATATCTTATTTGGACTTCAGGTTTTGTGGTTTTAAACATACCTGTTGTGGATACCACCTCTAGCTATTACTTAGCAATGGATACCAGTAAAAACCTCTAAGACTCAGCACTTATTTCTACAGAGAAAACAGAAATTGTGGAGATGTTACTTCATGCATATGTTTTCCCCCATTTGGCTGGTTTTCCTAGCCATAGTGCATTGGATTAAGAACATCCAAAGCAGCCACCTGGATGAATTATCTCACTCTTGAGAAAATAAAAGAAAATTACACATTTATTGATCATAAAATGTTTTTCTTTTAGGAACCAAGGAATGTATTTTTCCAATTTTTATATTTATATACATTTGTAAAATCCCCTCTGAGCCTTCTCTTCTCCAGGCTGAACAGTCCCAGCTCTCTTATCCTTTCCTCATGGGAGAGATGCTCAAGATCCTTTGTCTTCTTAGTGACCCTTCACTGAACTCTGCTAGATCCATATGTAGTAGCACCTTGAATAAAACTTTTGCCTTCCCTTGGAATCCTCATATCTTTAAAAAAAAAACCCCACAAAAAAAAAAAACACACAAAAGAATAACTACCATCACTAGTGTTCAGATAGCAACCAGAGAATCAGTCCTTTTTGGGTCTGCAGGGATAGCTGTGCTATGGA
This sequence comes from Pluvialis apricaria, assembly GCA_017639485.1. NCBI lineage: Eukaryota > Metazoa > Chordata > Aves > Charadriiformes > Charadriidae > Pluvialis > Pluvialis apricaria. Next base: position 106,779,851 of record CM030009.1, read on the forward strand.
ACAGTACAACTTCTCAATGAAATACCACATTCTTATGCCTTTATGCTTGTAGGTACATGACCCTGCAATCTATTTCCTGGCAATGAGAGTTTTGTGGCTGAGTATCAAACACATGCTCCAAAAATTCACCCTATGCAGCCCCTTGTTTCAAAAATGGAAAGCTGAAAATAGCTTTAAGTCAGGAGAAAGGAAACCTGCAATTCCTCAGGCATTCTGAGTAATCGTATGAGCTGTAACTGAAAACTCCCTCATGCAATGTGACCTTGTTTGAATTAATTGGTTTTGGAATTAGTGCTCAATAGTTCAGTAAATGTGGAATTCTCTGAAGTTTACTCATTGCCAAGTGGAGTCCTGCTGGCTGAGAAAAGTAAAATGGACAAAAGACAGTTCCTTACTTCTCATCTTTTTCAGCAGACTCTTTAGTAAGCACAAGTTTAGCAGAGCTACCTACTATGAAGCAGATAAAAAGAGGTGCATATACAATTGATCTGACAGGTTTGCATGATGCTACGTTTTCTAGAAAAATGATGTTATTGTAATGCAGTGGACTGGCCACTTAAGGCTAGTAACTATATCCCCTGAAATCAGCAGAGATTCACGCCAAGTTTCTCTCAAGATCAGCTGGAAATCCCTGAAGTGGGACAAGTGAACTTGGATTGACACTTAACATAGGACAGAAATCCAGGATGCCTTTACGTCCTGTGGCCCAATGCCCATTATGCTGAAGTCCATAGCCAGGTGGATTTTTTTTTTTTTTTCATTAATCCTCTCATCAAAAAATGCAGTTGTAGCCAAATAACTTGGATTAGAGGAAAATGTGAAGTAGTTTAAAGAAACTGAAGACGATGCTCCCTTTTATTCATCAGCCTAAAAGTTGAAGAACTTAACTGAGGCCACTCAGTCAGTGTTTGTTGCTGGAGAAGGATTTTGTACCTCTGACTGGAGTGATTCAGTTCTTCCTTATAGGATATTTAGTCTTTTCTGTTTTAGCTGTTTCAATTTGCATATAAAAGCAATATTCACCGAACAGATATCCCACCTGATGGGTGAGTGTCCTGAGCAGTGTGCTGGAGCGGCATTGTCTCTCTCAGTAAAGATGAAAATGTTTTATAGAATGTATAATAATGCCATCAGGAGAAACAGAGTGTGCCCCCCCCATCTGAACACATAATATACCTAGTGTTCAGGATATCCTCGATGGCCAAAGATGCAAATACCAAATTGCTCTGTGCCTCAGAGGAGGGATTTTAACATGTTCTTCTGCTTTGCAGCAGTCCATCCTACCTGCTGCCTCCAGTATGATTGTGACTCAGTAAGTATTTCTGCATTCACAGTAAAGTAAAACAACATCACGAGGAAAAACCTGTGAGAAAACATCCTGAAATACTTTATAGCATATGAAGTAAGTAATGTACAGGACTGTCTTCACATATAGGACATGTAACAAAAATAAGCTGACCTTCTCAGGCAAAGGTGAAACAACCAGAGAGCGGTTAAGACCTTCCAGACCTGCTCGTTGGTTGTGTGTTCACTGCACGATCCACTGTATTTGAATTACTTTTCAGTAAGACAATGTTGGTACTGCAGGTGGGATAGCGTGTTACGGCGGCACTGCTCCCAACCTACTGCACTCTGTTTCCCAACAGGACTATACAGCCAGGGCTCACCATGCACTGAGCTGGTGGTGGCACAGCTCAGATACCTCTGGTAGCTTGCGTACCTCCCCGCAGCACTCTGCTACACTACCCAGATGTGACCAGGAAGGAGCCTTCCAAGCTGACAGCGGAGCCTATATACATGCAGATATACAATAGGGAACTGAGCTGGTGCTACCTGGAAAAGTGACCCAGATTTTATGAACTCTTTCCTGAAAAACGAAGCATTGCTTGCAAGAGTAGCAAAGATGTATGGCAGCAGTAGTTAGGATGACTACTGCACTCTGTGGCTTCCCGTTCGGGAAATTACATGTTGTCTGGGATGGAGGGACAAGGTGGGAGGCTGCAGCAGCTGGAGCTGTATTTTCTCAGCTGTGCATCTGACAGCTGCAACGGGATACAGTTCAGAGTCAGAAAGCATACACTGTCATTCAGGGCTTTTAACATGAAGTATTTTGTACTGGCTTCATTATCTCTTTACAAAATGAAACAGGATGGCTAGAAATGCCCTAAATATAATGAAATACGAGTTTTAGCAGGGGTCACACAGGGTTCAGGTCTAGCTTACAGTGTGCCAGCAATGCTGGGCTGCCTCCTCTGCATCGTCACTTATCTCATTGATTTACACCTGGGCAACAGGTAGTGCCCTATGTCTTGTCACACAGTCTCCACCAGAGGTGGAAAAGCCTGATTCCACAAATAATTAAACTCCATGGGTCTGTGCAAAGGTTATTATGTTATTTATTATTATTATTATTATGTTATTAGTACCATAGATATTACCAATGAACCATTGGGCTTTCTCTGTAAAGTTGTACACATTTAAGAAGAGCGAGTTACTGGTAGTTCTTTATCCATCTATTAGAAAACCCTGTTAACAGAGTCCATTAATGATGTACCACATAATATTCATTATAGTTGCAACCTTCCTACCTCCTGAAAGCTGCTAATGCATCTAGGAACATTTTAGGAAACTGCATGCTGTAAATATATATTCCATACTTTTGTAATTGAATTCATAGATCAAATATTACATTTTTTATTTTAGATTTACATTTTTAGTTACATGAATTAATTTTTAGCTAAGCCTCTGTGTTATGATTTAATTGCTTTACAACATCGATAAGAGGCAGTCATGACCTATATCAGTAAAATTTCAAGTAATAATTAAATTGCAATGGCTGTTAATTTTCTAAGAAATTGCTTTAGTTTCTTTGCAAAGAAGAGTTTGTTACATCAGAAGAAAAAAAGACTTAATGTAATGCAATTTTCCTAAGAATTCAAAAGACTGAATTGGAACTGAAGACTGATGTGAAACTTCGACCTTTCTGACATTTATTTGAATGAAGCCTGTATAAATGTCAAATATCTGCCAACACCATTTTCACATTTCAGGCAACTGCTTCTTTTACAATTTTCAGAGAGGGCTGAAGAAGTATGATTTTTATTTTTTTTTTTAATTATAGTAATGATAGGAAATGAAGCATGTCCATCCAAAGTGACAGGGGGTGAAGAGAGAAATATGGAAGGGTTACTCCTGGGGTTTTAAAAATGGGGACTTATTTGGCAACTGAAATTTTCAATTAATAGTGAATCACACAATCCTTAATCTTCTTGTAAATCAGATAAATATTTCTAATTTGAATATTTATGTTACATAGAAGTTGAGGAGAAACTTGTCCAGTGGCACAGAGATAATATTTTAAATACAGAAACACACTCAGAATTGTATACAGTCCATAGGCTTATAAACAGTTTTGGCTCAGGAAAACATCTCAAATCATCTTTTTTCTCCACAATGTCAATATCACCTCACCACAACAAAGCAGAAAGATTACATATTTGGGCAAGAAAAATCTATCTGATAAATCATTTCCGAGATGAGGGAGAAGTCATGCGTGAAGCAAAGGTTAAAGTTTTCAAAACCACAGTATTTAACCAGCAGACTGCTAATCAATGCAAAACATTTTTCATAAGTATGAAAACACTAGGATGCAAACATATTTACTGCCTAATCTGGTTATTTTCCCAAACATATTCTATTATTCAGCTTTGTTGCTGTAGAGAATATAAAATAAACTCCTTTCAGTGAGAATTTTGGGCTTATCTAGCATATAAACTCAAGACAGCTTAGGTTAAAACCAATCAACTTGGCAACCAAAGTAATTCTGAAAGTATTCCAATTCAGTACCTGGAGTCAGACAACAAAATAAATATTTAGTTGTGTCTTTTGCCATGGAAGATTTCTTCATAATAATCACACAGTACCATATGACAATGACGAAAATTAGTCTCTGGGGTAGCAATAAAATCTCATTTTACATCATGATTGCATCTCTATTAAACAAAGGACAGAAACATCCCTAGAGGTGGCACTGTAAGCCACAACTTCTGATTTTACACAAAGTTATATATAGCAATTAAAATACTATGCTTAAGATAAAATAACATTTTATGCTACTTCTGGAATGCAAATGTATGTTATTCAGCCTCAGCTTGCTTCCTTCCTAAGCTCCCACTGTTCTGTTATACAACAGATGTGTCAAGCAAATAATTTAAAAAGTATTTTTGCATGATACATTTTGAGCTCTATTTTTACCTTGTATAGATAGGAAGCCTGCACTGCAATTTAGTAGTATGTGGCAAGGACAATATCATAATTAGGAACTGACATTAACATATTTGGAAACATAAAAGTGAATTTGGATCACTTAACAAAGAATATGTATTTGTTATAGATTTCATTTTAATTATTTAACTACCATCTGTGCAATCTTTTCTCTACCAATACTAGACAATAATATTCTAAAATTAATAAAGCTATCATCTTTGGTAAGCAACTAATAAGAGAAAAGAAAGTTTCCAGAAGAATGTTAAAAGATCCTAACAGTGAATGGTGTAATAGTGAATGCTAACGACTACTGATGAGTAATATCAGATGTGTGAAGCTTGCCACAATGTTTATGATTCAGTGTATTGATACAACTGGTTACACCTTTTCTAAAAGTAACTAATTCTCTACTAAGTTACTGGCCTGTAAATGTTCAGACCAAATATTTAAAATATTTAAAAATTAAAGATATTTAAAATCTTGCTTCTCTTTCTCTTTTGGTACTTTAAGGACCTGAATTAAAATCGGTGCAACTGATATAATTTAGAAGATCAATTACTTGATGGAGAAAAATACCTCAATGCTCAACAATATCTAAATGATACCATTTGCATTCGCATTTTTATATTTGCACCTGGAAAACTGTATATATGGGAAATAGAGGTCAAAAGTCCAGGTCCATTATATTATGGTTGCAGGATTGTCCCCAGAAGGAGCTTATTCCAAGCTGTAACCACAATGGTACAGTATTACAAAACTAAGAATACTGGTATCAAATATTATCACTACACAGGGAAACTGTTTCCAGTGTCAAACATCCTTTTACAAAACAAGACGACATATTTTTACATGCAGAACAGTGGAAGGGTCAGTGTAGATTTGCTTACCTGTGGTTGACCTGATAGTTGAGGTGATGTTGGAAGATGCCATCGCAGGTATACATTCATCATCTTGGGAATAGCCTGCCTGAATGGCACGCAAGTAACTGTGGCTTCTTGTTCGGAAACATCCAGGGAGGTCAAGGGCATCCATTGCCTGAGCTTCAACTTCACTAAACACTGATTCACACACCGATTCAAATTGCCCATTAACCTCTGCTTCACTCATCTGAATAAACAACAACAATGCATTTGATTTTTGACTTGCTTTTTTGTGATCATCACGGCCTCAACATCTCAAATGGACACCTGTACATTGACGAAGAACTGTTTTAGCAAATAGTTAAAATGTAGTAATCCCTTCTGATCACATTCACATTTTTTTAACTTACATTAGCTGTTTATATGTATATAATAAGTACATCACACATGCCATACAATTAATTTTACATTTAATATCTTTGGATATATTCAGAGGATTGTAAGTGTGTGACTTAATGGTAACCAACAAGCTCACTCTGCCCTGATAGAAATCCATGTTCTACCAGAATAGAACAGAAATCAGCTATACTAATGTTAGTCCTCAAAAGGTGAGGGTGGATTGCCGGGTTCCTCACTTATCAGCAAAGTTACTACTTATGTGGACATTTAGCCCGTGTGGTAGGTTGTTATCTTCTTCTCACTATAAAGGTGCTCAAGGAAGTATGTCATACTTGAAGATGTGTAAAGTTCAGAGGAGGTGATGCTTCTGAAAGGTTTGAGAAATATTGCGTCTAGAGTTGTGTCCAGTGAAACATGTGAAAGATTAACTGTTGCCTGAAATAGAGTGAAAAGTGGTCAGATGAGAAAGTAATGCTTGGACCACCTGTAGCTGAGAAGGGCCCTAAACCAAACTCATTCACTGGTTAACTGGGTTAGCCATTCAACTACCGTGGAAAAACGAGATGCGGCCACTACTGCTGCCTTTTCTTCAGCAGCATTATTTTAAGTCTGATACTTCTGCCACCAGCTGAGCTGAGGAACCCTGCCTGTCAGAGCACCTTAGATGTGCCCACCTGCATCACCTACCAGGTCAGCCCCTTGGGAGATTTCAGCACTGCCCTCCAGCTCCCGCAGGGCTCGGGCAGGAGCCCGCATCTACCTGCCGACCCTGCCTTGCAGGTTGGGCATGATGCAAAATTGTAGATTTTTAGGTTGCTTTCATGATAAACAGGGTTTAGGCAGGCTGGGCAGGCTTAGGGAAGCTCTCGGTAGGGAACAGTGTATTGCAGTTTTGAAGATGAGTGCCTGAATTCTACCTAGCTCATTTTTAGGAGTTTCTCTGAAGTCAGCCCTAACTACCTGTAAATGTATCTGAAAAATTCAAAATTATGTTTATGCAAAATCAGATAGGAAGTTAACACTGGATGGGCAAATGCATGACTTCTGGATATGTCCTCCTGATAACAATTTTTTAAAAACAGAGTGCTAGAAATCAGAATCGGTATAAATACCAAGTTAAATTTGTAGTGTCACTAAACAGCAGATCCAGTTGATATTACTTTTTCTATACGGCTGCTAAGTGCATTTTTCATTATTACTGTTCCTAGTGCATTATTCATTATGGAAACAGAGTGAGTGCAAATGTTTCAAATGTTTTAGGATTTTGATTAAGTAAATGGAAATTTCATACAGAACTTCTGATGATAATGAATAACTGATATTTTAATTTCATGTAAGACATTTTGGCTACTAAATCTCTTCTGAAAGGAATTACATTACCCTTCATAAAATCTGCTTCTAATAAAGTTAAGTAGACTAATGCAATCTCGAAAAGATTAAAAAAACCCCCTTACTCTGAAATATTTTGCATGCATCATTGATCAGGAAGTTTATGGTAATGTAGTCCATAAACACTTGAAGTCCTAACCACTTCTTTCAAACTAAGGTCATTGACAATAAAAAAATAAAAGTTTTTAAAACTTCAATTAAAAATATAAACCATGAAACCCAGCATCTTTCTTGACTCTGCCCTTGGTCAAGAGTGAAAAAGGAAGGATCTCAAAAAAAAAAAAAAAGGCGTTAAAAATACCACAAATCATACAAACTGCTATTATGTAGGTGGGACAAGAAGATGATGGTGTCATGGAAAAAGAGCAGGAATCAGGAAAGGTTCAGAACTTGTTATTTTAGTACATTTACTTTGTTTAATATCTATTAAATGCATTTATTACTGGTCTGGAAACAGCTGGAGTGTGAGGTAGGAAGTATGTGGTTGACACAAAATTACGTAGGTTAGTAAGGAACTATATCCAGCAGGTTTAGTTAATCTGGCCAATTGAGCAATCTACCTGCAAATGAAATCTATTGTGGACATCTTTCCAAGTAACGCACATTGGAATGAAGGATTTTAACAATTGCTGAAACCAATTAGTCATTATGGACAGCTCAGTGAACATCTCCATGCACAGACATGGTCAAAGAGGCAGAAGATGTTAGAGTAGTTCTATATTACAGCATCGTTAGGTGACAGCAAACAGCACTTGCTTTGAATGCAGCATGTAACTCTTGTGAAACTTGCTCAAAACCAGGGTGTAATTAAAAATAGAAAATAACCAAACCGGGGTAATGCCAAACTAAGGCATGAGAATGATGGGGACAGGTTTCACAAGGGAGCGATGAAAAATAATGAAAGGCTTGGAAAATAACTGACTGACTGTTTCTAATTCTGATGTGCATTATACAAGATTATGCTTAGATTTATTCCACATAAATTAAGGAATTTGACTGAAGGGCATTAGTCAGGTGACTAGTCCCTCCCGATTCTCTGGAGTGGAGTCAGGGGAGACTGACAAGCATTTCCAGAGGGCTCTCAGTGCACTTGGGATGTGCATTGTCCTGGAAGAAACTCTTTCACTCCATTAACTACAGAGGAAGCTTTAGTTGTTGCCTCAGTTAAAAGCCTCAAGTTAGATGAGTTGACTCTGGGCCTGAATAGCCATGCAATAGAAATTGAATGTGAGTGAATGTAAAATTGCTTTAAAAAGATTTTTCTTTAGCATAACCATTGTGTATAATTAGCTACTATACCCTTAGGCGCCTCACTAAATGGTCAAAGAAAAATAAAGTAACACATGTCTGAGAAAAGGGCAGAGCCCACCTGTCATGAAGCAACACAGTGAAGAAATGTCAGGACCAATAAACATTAGAAACTTTATGTAAAGTCATCTGCTAAACAGAACGTGCACATTCTTCATAAGGCTGCTTGCACTTCAGGCCTGATTCAGATCTCACTTCAACACGAATTAGTACTATCCAGCCAACATAAAACCAGCAGGGTGGAAAAATGTCTCTTTTCAGAAGTCCCCATACATAAAATAATTGATGGGACTTATTCTTTCACCCAAGAAGAGTGAGGGATTGAGTTTAGAGATGAATCACTGCTCCTTTGGAGCATAATTATTTCAATCTATACCGTAATCTGGCAACTCACATTTACTGAAATCGGAGAAGATATTTTCAGAGGATGCATATTGTAGGAGTGTGCCCCCTATGCTCAATCTGAATCTTCTTAACATTTAAATATTTAATATAGACTGAAAATGAAAGTACCAGTATTTAGATTTCTAATGAAAAATAAATGGAAAATATTATGCGTGATAGTGTCCCTTTGCTTCTAACAGTCAGTATTTTTCTTGAAATTTTGAACAAGGGTTACATTCATTAGGACAGAATTACTTTGACAATTCACATCCTCAGTTTGATATTAGTTAAAAAAACAAAAAAACACCAACTAAAATCATCCACTAGTAACAACTCTGGCATCTGTGATTAACCTATAAGAAAAGTTATAACAAGAATTTCCCACCTGACTAACACAGCTGGCCTGACTGAGCGTGCTCACTGCTCTCATATAGCTCTGATTCCTTGAGCGAAACTTTGGGGAATTGTAGTTTGCAGAGGGATCCAGGTTGTGACCCCCAGGCACGTCACTTGCAGTTTGAAGGTAGCTCTGACTACAAAGGAAAGAGGAAGAAAAAAGGAAAGGGTGTAAAACTACAGATGGAATCAATTAGGACACTAAAGACAGTAATTTGTATGAGACTCACAAATCCATTCCCCAGAGTCCAAATCTCTCTCTAGATAAAGCATCATAGATCTGTTGTAGTCAAACGTCTTAGCACAAGCAGAGAATCTGTCTGCAGTTTTGCTATCTAGATGATATAAAATTTTAAGTCTTTGTTGTATTTAAACATCATCAATCCTCCTGGCTATTAATGCTGAATTTTACTAAAAGAGAATGCCTAGGTCAACAGGAACAAGAACCAGAGCTAAAGCACAATAAAAATCTTTGTTCATAGATAAAATTTGCTACTTGTCATATGGTTTTCAGCAGGGTGTTAGGCATCGAGACCTTTTATCTTCAAAGGATTGACATATTTTTTACAAAAGATCAAAATATTCCATGTTCAGCTAAAGAAAATAAAAATTAGTAAGGTACTCAGAACAACTGCACGAAGCTCTAGAAGTCCTTTGCTAGCAACACATCTCCCAGTTTGGAGGACTGGGACCTTAACACCACACTGAGCCCCTTTCACTACAAGGGTATGTTAGTCTTCATGCTTTATGTTAAATATATTGATTATCTATCATTCCAGGAAAATAAATAAGCCTAAGAAAAGAACAGTACTTTGCTTTGAATACAAAATTTAAAACCATGAAAGTCGCAAACAGGTTTACCAGAGTTCTCAGAACCTCTGAAAATCAGATTTTAGAAGTCATGTGACACTCATCCCTAGATATCAGTGCATACCTTAATTAATGGTTCAGAAAATGTTGGGTTTTGTGTGGTAAATAGGCTGGTTTTATATTTATTCCTTAAAGGCAGTTTTAACAAAAACACAGTTTCTGGGAATAATAGATCTGTGCCGGTTGAATGCCTGTCAATATTGGCAATACAGTTATTTCAAGCTGAGCTGGCAGAGTGACTCAGTCCAGCAGTGGCTGTGACACATGCCCGGGCGGTCAGGAATTTCCCTGTGAAGGAGGAAGCTTCCTCTCTGGAAGGACCAGACCGTTCAGTGAATGAGAAAGCCACAGGTTCAGCTCCTGGTGCAAAATGAGGCACAAACCATGACCTTGTTTCTTAGTCCATACTTATCAAACATTGAGTGTGACCATAGGCTGGTGCTTGAGGAAGGAGTCAGCCTTCCTCACTAGGTGGACACAACCTGAGTTTGGGCTGGATGCGATCTCCGAGGAGCACGCAGGGAGGAATCTCCGACCTTTTATCATGGCTCTGACTACTGCAGCAAATAATGTTGAGCTCCATCTCCCTGTGTGGCCCTGTCCTTTGATGCCAGACACGTGATGACCCAGGGTCCGCCCACATCGCCAGTTGCAAGAGCAGATGGGATTTATAGACCCTCCCGACCTTATACTTGGGAGATCTGTTCTCAAGCACTTCCATGTGTTCTCCCTGACTCGGCCATCTCAGGGTCAACATAGACATAGCCTTGCTTCCTCAGTGCATCTGCCAATGGCTGGGCTATCTGCTCCTCTAAGACAGGCTGCCACTTTCTTCAGTAAAAAAGGACATGTATTGTTTGCATCTAGGTGCAAGCCAGGCATTTTTCTGAACTCTTAAGAAATTTCCCTGGAGGAAAAACATTTTTTTCTTTCCTGTCTTTATTCAGTGCCTTCTACAGAATACCTCTGTAACCTCACAGCAGAGGTAAACTATGTAGAAACTATGCTATAACTGCTAAAACCAAAATGAAAATGTATGAAATGGATGCAGGCATGTGATCAGAGGTTAATTAAGTCATTACAGTCAAAGTGATTTGCAGATTATGATAGCTGTCTGATAGTGGGTCTAATTTGGTTTTAGATGATGAAAACAACTGTAGCAGCATTTTTTTGTTCCCATAGGTGTGAAGACAAATATAATAGATTAGGCAAAGTGGTGTAGACTCCCCCTATCTATATTCAGTTGCTGGATGTAACTAAGCCTCCTTTCCTCTACAGGCACCTGCTTTGTGTCATTCTGATTCTTTGCACATGCTTTACTAAATCTGTCTGGTATTGTTAATCTAGTATTTTTCAGAACAGTTAGATAAGTCCCCTCTGGACCTTCTGCTGTCATCAGGTGGCAAAGTCTGGGATTCTGATACAGTTTGCGAAAGAGACATTAAAACACAGGCCACATTAAGAAAAGATAGAAGCAATAGAATTAAATTATAAATTATTTTATAAACTACTTAAAATTAATTAATTCAAACTGGCTCCTAATAACTGTCTCTTTTGCTAAGGTAATGCTCAACAACCTAGTATTTCATTATGCACATACCGGTTCCTTGTGAGGTATTGCTATCACTAAATACAATCAACAATTTCTACAGCAATAATTTATTAGGGAAAGAAGCTCAGTATTCCATGGTACTGTTAAGAAGCTGAATTCTGATGGATGAGTTTGGACATTACCTGATAGTTAAATAATTTTTCATTTATGAGATTCATAGGACTGTAGCAAAATAAATGTTACATATATTAGGCTGTAAAAGCAATTTCACATCCATTTGATTAATACTTTGAAAATTTTCTTAAAAAAAGAAACGATTGGTTTTCATTTCTAAGATACATACTCAAAGTTATCTTCTAGGATAAATGTGTCAATGTATGACAAAAATTATGACCTTGCCATAAAAATTATCCAGACCAAAACACCATAGATCCAAAAGTTACATGGGGAAGTTCCTCTCACATCTCTCATCTGTTGCTCAAGGAACTTTCACGCTTGTCAACAATGCTACAAAACATACATCACATGTGACGGTGGTAAATGTTGGCTTTTTAATGACATCCGCTCTACCTATAAGCTTAGGAACAAAATTCTTGAGCTTCTTTTCCAAAACACCACAGCTGTATCACTTTGATAAAAGAAAATAATTTTCTTTTATGGTCTGTAGTAGATGATCTTATATCTCAGCTGAGGAAGGGGAGGACAAGCATAAGCACATGAGACGGTTTGACAGTTCATCTTCAGGACCTCAAAACAAAACAAATACACACGTTAACATCAAGGAGGTGACTCTAAAGTTCAGTACTAGAGAAAAGGAGGAAGAGAATGAGACTGCAAGGAAAAGCTAAATTGGTATGTCAGTTCTCTTTCCACTTGCTTTTCCAAAGAGATAAGACCTTAGGAATGGATTCCCCTTTAAAAAGCTTTTTTTTGCCCTCAAAGGTTGCTTTCCCTTTTCCGTTGGCTTCAGAGGAAGTCCAGGGCAGCTAGGAAGAGGTCTTAAATTTAACGAGAAGTATCTTAGCTGCAAGCAAGACTCAAAGCCTAGAGGAAATTTTGATAATAAGGTAGTCCCATGTAACGACCTTGTAGCTCTTGAGAATGTCTACTCTAAAAGTGAAGCTTTAGGACTTCAGTGAAGCTGGCTAAATTTGCAACAGCACTTTCAGTGCTCAGCAGATTGCCTGAGTGTATTCAGGGAAGACAAAATACTGTACTATAACCACATCAAGTGAGCTATAGCATGGCACGTTTATCTGGGACAGTATATCTGATAGCATATCTGGGATAGCATGTCAACCTCATATAGGGTGAATGGGAAAGACGTTAGGCTGCACAGTGCAACAGCAAAAATTAGATAAAGAATAAAGGAAGAGGCAGCACAGTTCCTGCTTAGCAGTTTCTAAGAGTCTTGTATCACAGCCTCCCTTTTCTTGCATTCCTTTAGTCTGCAAAAACTCAGGCCTCTGTATCCAAATCTTATACTCCCTGCTGCTCCTATCCAGAAGCTGCCCCTTCCTCCGGCCCCAGAACTTGCATTTACTGAAATCCTAAAGTACAGCTCTCCTTCATTCTTCACCAACGCAGATCCTAATCCTTATTGCTCCCTAGAATCCTCTTTAATTCCCAGCTCACAGTTGTCCTGCTCAAGATCTTCCAAAACACCATCACAGAAGCCAGAATTGGGGCACTTATCCTACTTCTGTTCTCTGCAGATTTTAAAAGTACCCTTAACACCTACTATCCATCAGCAGAGTCCAGCTCACCCCTGCTACAGCCATCTAATCCTACTCCCTCACTGAGGACACTGGCTTTCACAAAAGCACGCTCTTCTCCTTCTTGTACAAATTAACTGCTCTTGCCCACACCTCACCAAGAATGACATTTAAGAACAGAATGGGGGAAAATAACTGCTGGAAAATACGTTTTACTTTAGCCCTACAAGCAACAAGATGTGCTAAGTAGACAAAAAAGGACGATTTTTTAACTCTTTTGACTTCAGAAAACAAATTTGTTTCTGTGTTTTGCCATGTCTTGTAGCCATCCCTAATGGGACTCAGTATAGTAAAAATGTAGGAAGAAGTTTAAGATTACTTATATTGTAATCAGAAAGCATTAGATAACATTTGTCAAGAGATTTCAGGACATGGAAGAGCAGATGTACACCTCCTTATCTTTTCCCCACTTATGGCATTGCAACAGAAGACTTGTAAAACTAGATGGCTATTTAGAACAAGTTTTAATGAGAGGAACAATCACGTAAGCTAATCCAATAGCTGCAATAAAGCAGTAACTAATGGTAAGGGAAGGACTCTTATTTCCTCATCTTTAGCCATCTACAATTTAGCCATCTAGTTCCTCCTCTATTAACTGTGTATTTTTAAAAGCAGTAAGATGCTTACTTTATAGGCATTAAATAGCTAACTTTGTTTTTTTTATTTTTCCTCTTGCATTCCATTGTTTGATTTAAATTTTGGAAAGTTTACATGACCATGGAGAGTGTCTGAAGCAGCCCAAAGACTTCAGCATGGAGTGCTGGGGGATTTGAGGCATGCCTGCTGCGGTCTGTACCACAGCACCTTGCACCACTCATGTGAAGTCTATCACTTTGTGCAGCACTCAGCCCATGCTTTGTCATGAGTTCAGATGCTGATGAACACCTGGGATGTTTGTGGCATGTTTCCTGAAGCCTCTTTTCATTGCTGTGTGAAGAGTATTACTGTAAGCTAGAATTACAACACGCAGTACTGTACTGTGACTTATGCAACCATTGCACCTTTTGCAGAAGACAAATCTTTTTGTCATTTGGTGAAAAGGTATACATGATAGTAAAACAACATGGTTTCACTTTTAGGACACCTTGAAATGTGAGATTTCGAGGCTGACATAGTTTCAAAGTTTATACCTAAGCCATGGTCAAAACAAACCAAACTCCATCCCTAAATTCTCCCTACAATTTCAGATTCCTGAGCAGCCGTACTTGACAGTCAAGACAAGACAACCCTCGTGGGAACATGGGGTGTATGACTCCTGAGAAAGGGATCTCTGTCACGCTGCTTCTTTTTTTTTTTTTTTTTTACTGTCTGTATTTTATTTTCTGAGAAGTGATTGATATCATATACTTTGTCATAAAACTAATACCTTTGCTTGAAAAAGTATGAACGTCATGCCAACAATGCAGCAAATGTCATACACTTCCCAAGGCCATTCCTTGATCTACTCACATTCAAAATAGAGATCACTCCCCAGAGTACCTGTTGTCTGTCAAATGTTCAGCCACCAGTGCACCCTGGGTCAAGAAGGTACCAAAAGTGAATTGAAATCTTCCTAGGCCTCCAAAAGTTGCAGCAAGAAAGTCACCTTCTGACTCTGAATGCATCTATCAGGTTTATTAAGGGCGCATCAGATATAAAGAAAGCCCATTTTCCATTAAATTAATTTTTGGGATTGTAGTAGTCTAAAATCATACATTTTATTTTCATGATCATGCCTGCTTTTGTCCAAAAATCTGAGAATGAATGGGAACATTAAAGAAAGTACAATCACTTCTGTTTAAATCAGTATACGCAATTCAGAAGTATCATTCTGGGACAAAAAGATAAAAATTGTAAAAGAATTCATCTTGGGCACCTAAGAGGGAGGTGCGTTAGGATTAGCAAGGTAGCATAAGTTATCAAACCCTATTTTATTGAGAGATTTGCATTTCAATGGATATTCATTTCTCTATCTGGATCTATCTTAACTATGTCTTTGTAGGTACATGAAATAACTCATCGACCAGAATCTAATGATTAAGCTTAGCTAGCAGTGCCATTGTGTAGCAGCTGCAAGTCATACTGTGTCTCTGTGGATCCCTGCTGAAGTCAATAGAGCTCTGCAAAGGGGCACAGATGTGCCTGCGTGCAGCCCATTGGAGAACTCAGAGTATAGACATTAAGTCTGATTCTCCCTTCGGAATAGCACAGTTAGTCTGGTTCTTTGAAAAAACCTGAAAGTACACATAAATCTGGTGAATTTATCTGCAGCAAAGAATTTCTTTTCCAGTCCTTGCCAGACTGGAGTTTCTCTTTGATCAGTGATAGATATGAGAATTTGGGCCAAATTAAATTTTTAAGACGCCTTTATTTTTCATCATTGACCCATCACATTGTTTTTTTTTTTAAAAAAAAGGTGCCTGGAAGATATTGAACATTTGATTTATTACAGGAATATGTTAGGAAATAGGTGGAGAGTGCTGTTTCCATCCTTATGAAATGCCTACTAATCACTGGTAGGAGAGAACCTTTCTCATCAGTAAGTATTTAGGGATTTTGTGCAACGTGAACCAGAAGAGAACGAGAGGAAATCACCCAGAATAGTTAAACATCTGGTAGTTTGATCACTACTTGCAAAGATACAGAGGATGTAGACTCAGTCAAGCTTGTACCCCAAATCATGCAGAATGTGCACGTAATACAAAAAGTCTGATGGGGGAAATCTAAACTCAGAGCTATTGTTTGAAAGAGGTGACAGATGTGCACATATAGCTAATCCTAAAAGTCTTCTTCCAATATGCTATTTTGAGCTTGCCCTGGAGAGTAGGCAGTGAACTGGTCAGCAACAACAAAACTCA
Source organism: Pluvialis apricaria (assembly GCA_017639485.1). Lineage (NCBI taxonomy): Eukaryota > Metazoa > Chordata > Aves > Charadriiformes > Charadriidae > Pluvialis > Pluvialis apricaria. The sequence continues at coordinate 106,795,887 of CM030009.1, forward strand.
CGCGGATGTTACAGCAAAAACTTAGAGGCATTTAAAGCATCATGTAGCAGTTCAGTAAATGGATCTGAGGATCTAAGCAGAACTCAAATATTGGATGTATGTTCCTAAATCCCTTTATGGAATTGAAATAGTCATAATTTTCTTCAGGAAGCTCTCTCAGTTTTTTTTTTTTTCTTTTCTTTGCTTTTGGTACATATACACGCACACATGCAAAAAAAATCATAATTAGGCAGAACCAATGCAGACTACAGATCATCAGGACTCAGTAAAGCATCTGAACATGAGCTTAGTTTAAACATAAGTGTAAGCCAATAGGTCTTAAGCAAACAAGTGAACTTCTCATGATGAAGTTGAAGACATTAATGAGACTGTAATTTCTGGAGAAAAAACAGTCAAATTGGGAGAAGGGAAAATTTATACACGATTTCTGCTTTTTAACCAACAGCACCTTAATTTTCAAATCCTTGCCTAAAGAAGTGTTTCTACACACATACTTTATAGTCTCATTTAAGTCTTATTAAAAACTAAGCAAATGAGAAAAGCAGCTCTTGATCCTTTTCAAATGAAAAGTAAAAGTATTTGTTGAAAGCAGGGATGAATAAGCACCAGAAACCAGAACCATATTTTCTCTTGGATCCCAGTATTTTCGCTTGTGAGGCTGGCCTGAATCTTACTGCATTTTCAATGCAATCCATCACATAATTGCATCTTTCTAACAAAAGCCTGTGTTATTCCTGAGAAGGCTCTGCACCCTGTTCAGCGCCTTAGGATCCCCTTTCCCTCCCTCATCCAGGGTATACATTTCAGCCCTACAACATCACACTGGTATTTAGAATCATAGAATCATAGAATGGTTTAGGTTGGAAGGGACCTTGAAGATCATCGAGTTCCAACCCCCCTGCCACAGGCAGGGATACCTCTCACTAGACCAGGTTGCCCAAGGCCACGTCCAGCCTGGCCTTGAACACCTCCAGGGATGGGGCTTCAACAACCTCTCTGGGCAACCTGTTATAAATTTGTTATAAATTTGCTACAATGAGGCGGGAGATCCGGGCTCAGTTACTCCCCGGCTTCCACACTATGCTACTTCTAAGAGAAGAAGGTGCCTAACACTGCTTAAGAGCATTTCCTATTATTCTGCACAGGAAGAAAGGATGGGGACCATCTTCTGACCCTATAAGAGATACTTCCTAGGTAGCCAGATGACTAGCTGCCCTTCATCAGCATTCCCTCTTAACCCCGTGGGCTAATCTAACCCAGATCTTATTGACTGCAGCAGAGAACACTATCACTGCGCCAGTGGCCCACTGATTGCATTATTAGTTGATAAGGCTTTGTAATTAGCCCTCAAACTCTCCTCAGTAAATCTCCAATTTCACCCCTCAGAGACTCTGAGTAGATGCTACGACACTATGGGGCCTCAGAAAGCTACTAATGAAGTGTGTAATGAGGCTTTTTAGAGTCAGAAGATTGAGGAAAAAAACAAAGATAAATACAAAGCATACAAAAGATGAGGGTTACTTTTATAGCGATTTTTCCCATCTCTTCTATTGAAAATATTTCTCAGGAATGGCTTCAAAACCATACCTAATTTAAAATGCAGAAGAAGAGTTAATGGTAAATTGAAGTTTACCCTTAAAAATTAAAAAAGGCTTGCATCACTGGTGTGCAGCAATGGATAGCATTGAAATAGGACATTAATTTCTTTAGCAAGGAAGCTGTGCTTAAACTTTCAATCATGTGTGACGTTTTTGTAGCACACCCATCCCTCCACGTGTGAGCACTTACCTACAGCCTGCAATATCACGACTTCTCTCTGTTCACTTACCAGGTGGTATTTCCCTGGGAGAAATACCCACAAATTTGTCCATCACTAAATGATATGGGGTTGGCGCTGTCATGAGCAAAGATGGATGAAAAGACAGAGGTTTGGTCTCATGCAGTGCTTCCAAACTTCTCATTTGGTTTTCACTTTCTCGTGCTGTCAGTGTGCTATGGTTAGCACAAATGGTTACAAATGGTAGGATTTTTTTTTTCTTTAGTGGAGATTTCTCACATGTCTTAGAGGAGCCTGTGCTATTTCATTATTTCTGCTGAGCGTAGTGCTCTGGCAGTTAACTGTCAGATCTTGTTGCAGTTTAACCCCCTTGCTGTGTGCTTTGGCAACGTTTTGTTGCCGTAATAGAGTCTGGAGAACAGAACATGTGGACATGCCTCGGGTCACAGTCCAGATATTCTTCAAGTCAGCATAAGTTAGCATGGCCACAGAGAGATGCAATCTCTCACTCTGAAAAGGGGAAGGGCAGGGAAAAGTTATTTTTAATTCAGATCACTGCTTTGATCTCGTTTACCATAAGCCCAAAAAACCACTTGTGTCGCAACGATTGCAGGTCATACTTAGGCATATTAGCTAAAACTACTAAAAAAAGTGGTTTTGCGTTGAGATACCAGACTGTGAAGTAGAGTGGCTGAAATATAGATGTGCATTGTGCTCTTCAAGTGTGCTGTGGGCTTAACCGTCCATTGCAAAGGTGTTAAACATTTGAGGGGGTTACGGCTGCTTTCTCTGTGACCATGGTTCGGAGTTTGAGACACTTCCATAGAGGGGCCAAAACCTAGCAGAACTTTAGATGGAAGTTTAGATGGATTTAGCAAGACAAATCAAAGCACCACTGGTACTATGCTGTGGCAGTCCACCAAATAATTTGTGCTATGGCAGATTTCTTTCCTCGTTGAAGCCCCGTATTTTTGTTCTGTTTTTCTGCTCCTGTGCCTTTCTGCCTGCTCACCCATCAGCCTAAGGTATCTGGACTACCAGCTGCCACAGTAAGGTCTCCCATTAGAGGATCACAAAACAAAAGTACACATTGCTGTCATTGATTGTATTTTGTTGTAGCTTAACCTATTTCATCCTCACGTTTGCAGCATCTAGTTTCCCATGAGTCCCTTCAGAGCATAATGGAAAACTTCAGCACAGCACGACTGTTCATTTGCGTGAGTGATACCAGTATGATCTTCAAATCGAGTGCGTTAACTTTGGGCTAAATGCTATTGTTAGCCCTTTTGACTAAATGGTTAGACAGCTTTCAGAGTCTTTTGCAACACTTCAAAAAGGAGATACTGAAAATGGAACTTGCTATTTCTACAGAGCCATCCTGTTCATTTACATAATCGGTATATTAAGTACTCTCTTACTGAAAATGAGAAGCATCAAATAACCAGAACATTATCTTCAGTCATAGAATAGTTTTTCCATCACATAGTCCAAAATTCTTGTTTTCTTTTCAGCTTTCCTTTCTGGATCCCAGTGTCTCTCATGCTTCCATCTTTCAGCTTCGCTTGTTTTTGTCACAAAGAGAGAGAAATGACATTTACTAGGTTGGAAGGATAGCCTTACAAATCATGTGGGTCAGTCTCTCTTCCAGGATTGCACAAAACTTATTTAGGACAAACATTCCCTTTGTTTCAGCTACCAGTTCCTTAAACTGTTCAGCTGTTTTGACCTGTACTATAATGAAAATACCTAGCAGCATACTACCTATCTTCTACTAGCTACCTTCTGCCAACTAGCTTCCAACACAGTTTAACTCCATCCCCAGTGGCATCACAGCACAGCAGAAAACAATGGACTGAATTGAAAGGGCTTGCATTTCACCTCCAGAGACCTATATTTTTTCATAGGATACTAAAAGTGACATCCAAAATACTTTGTATGTCTCATCATAATGCAAGATAAAAAAAAATAATCAAAAAGTTTAATATTTTTTTTCTCCTGGGACTGCTGGAAGTCAAAATTAATGGGATTGCTGGCACCATTCCAAGAAAGAAAAAAGTCGGAAAGGAAGCAGATTCGAGTATGTGTCCTGTCTCCACCACAGCAAGCCTTATTGCATTATATTTCACTCAAATGCAATTTAATAATAATAATAGTAAATTACACTGGCCTTCGACTTAATGTTACAGGACTAAGTAGTGCAACATACTATTTAGTCTTTTGAAACAGCATTCACAAAGAAAGAATTGAAATGCATTTATCTTCAATGAGTAATCTGGATATTTAGGCGCATTTATTTTTTGAAAAATCCAGCAAAATTTGAGTTGCTTAGGCTATAGCTATATTCAGAAATAAGCTAGGTCCATTACCTGGCCCTTTGGCCAACTGACCTGTACGGTTAAACTTTCTTATCCTATAGGTAAGACATGCCTGGGTACTACCTAGAAGAAAGCCATGTGGCCTAGGCTGAAGGTGGGCTGGGGCTCCTGCTGGCTCTGCTAGCGGTTTGACAGAGGTGGTGATCAGATGGCAGTGGTTGGGCATAGGCCCTGCTTCTGCCACCTGCGTAAAACAGCAGTGGTCACACCCTGCACTACTTCTTTATTCCCACTTGGAGTAAAATATACTCCTGTCCAAGACTAACTTAAAAGAAATGATTTCAGAATTTTAATGCTTCTGTTAAATAAGTTACATTCACCTATTTGCATGTTGTCAAATAAAAGTATTTATTCAGATACAAATATGTATTTTTATTGTTTATGAATTTTTTATGTTCAATTTGCTGAATCTTTGAGCAACAAAAAACATCAAAATACGGGCTTACTTTTGCCAAAGTAGGAACAGAATTTAAATGGGAAAAAAAAAAGTCCTTGCAACGATGTCTGCGAGCATCTCAGGGAGAAACATACGCACATGTCAAAGGTTTGTTGAAGGTTAAGTGAAGGCTTTTCTAATTTTCATTTTATCCTATTCAGGATAGTGATAGAGGCTTATTCTTATGAAACCCATCTACATACATTTTGCAGCCAATGCATGTTTTTATACTGCCAAACCTATCGATATTCAGGTTTTATTACAGGTTTACTGGTGCTCTGTCTGACCCCAGTTCTGAGCTATCCTGTCCACCCAAGCAGAGGACTAAGAGAGTATAAGCCCCATTTTATTTCTGTGCATTAGCTCCCTCCGTCCTGGTAAACAAACTAAAAAGCCAGCTAATGCAGCTGACATCTTGAATTATGTAATTTCTCATAATACATGCCAGAAATGCTATTCGGCTCTGCTATACATGCAGGAATGCTGTTCAAAACCTTGGCTTCTGGCTCAGCAGCGTGATCAGCAGTACAAAGGGTACTCAGCATGCAACAGGGATTACAGAGCCGTGCCGGAGGAGGGAGGAAGGCTCCATAACCATCATCCCTTGCTACACCCTTCATAGAAATCTGCCAGACGCAAAAGGTAACCACAGTGACAGGGAGGCAGAGACGGACTGGGAGGAGATGGCTTGTGGTGAAAACCCAGGTTTAGGATCAGCACTTTGTATTCCTGACAAGACAAGAAACTTTCTGTCTGCTTAAGGGCTGCTGAAATTTGCAGCTTTTTGCAAGACAGACATACAACAACTGAAATAGCTGTCGCATTTCTGCCTGAAGTTCATTGGAAAAAACCCACGTGTATTAGGCTGGCAGATTCAAGGTGCTGCCCCTCAGTTTAAGGGAAAAAACTGAGGATTTAAAAGACATCTGTCAGCAGCAGCCTCGCTGCTCAATTATTCTTAGTGCAGTGTTTGCAACAAATTCTCAGCAGAGCCCCTAATAATATTTCACAGTATTACAAAAAGCTTCCTCCTTTTCCGACTGCAGTTAGTGGTAACTATGCCATTATATCCTTTGGGACCATGAACAGGCACAGCTGTCAACGCCAGCATACTGCATCAGCATCGCACCCGTGTTTTAATCAATTATACTTTGAGCGGTGTATTTGCAATACATGGAAAACTGACAGAAGACACACCGTTTGGTATTGACCTGCTAGTAACCACCTGCCTTCAGGATTAAACAGATCAGAAAGACTTTTTCTTGAACCATGTTCTTTTTTTGAATACGTATGTCTAGATGCTGTCTGGATCTGTTCACAGGCTGCGGGGATCTGGGGCACGCACCAAGACCTGACACTTACTGGAAAATTTGTGCTGTTATCTACATTCACTTGGGGAAGGCCCAACCATAGCCAAAACCAAAGAACAGAGTAGAATATGTTTTATTTGGTCTAAGTATTTGGAAAGTTAGAACTGTCTTTGAGAAAAGATTTTAGTTTGTGGTGCTAGTATGGGTATGACATACCCTCCAAAACAGGAGGCGGCATCCAAATTGCCTTCTGGGAATAATTCCTGGCCTACACCAGTGCCCAGAACATGGCCAGTACAGTGCTAATAGACCCAGGCGACATGTCTGCCAGACACCACTCCAAAAACTTCTCAGTGTACATGCTCAGGTTTCGGTACTCAGGTCTACGTTCTGGAAATGTTTAATTTACCAGCAGGAGGACAGCTGGTCAATACGTGAAAGTCTGAGAAAGCTGACTATCTCCTCTTTCCCTGCTGCCATCAGAAGGGTCACTCAACAAGCCACAGACGTTAGATCACTCTCCCTTAGCACATCTTATCCCACGAGCTCAACTGCCGCCCTTTTGTGGGACCCATGGCTTTCAGAGCCATTTACAAGGAAATCCAGGACTGAAGAATTCACAACATACGTCTCCACCGTGGCTGAGAAATTACGGGCACCTCATCCTGAAAGACCTCTGCTCCCACTGATATGTACTCACAAGCAGAAAATTAACTACGTTTTCTGTTTGCTGGGGACTTTCTCAAATTTGGACTGAACCAGTCGATGTAGCCAGTGTGCCTCAAACCCAAAACTCAGCCCAGATACAATGACCGGGGATACAAAAAAATTCAAATGTTGCTTCCAACCGCTGTCATTAAGAGCTCATCTTCTCATCTTTGGAAATCAGCCAGGTACAGGCCTGCCAGCAATACTTATGTTGTAGGCTATGTTTTCATCGTTGGAACTAATATTCTAGGAAATTCTTCAGATTCACGTTCAAAATTTGGCTGAGATGCCTAAAGATAGATCTCTGGCACCCTTTGAGATGCCTTAAGGTATCCTGCCTGGATTTTAGTTGCCAGTTGAGAGTAGAGACCTACCAGCCTTGTTTCATGGTACCTCAGAAATCTTACAGCAGCTCGTGGTACAGATGCCTTTGTGCATCTGAATTGAGCCTACAGAGATGCGTGAGCAAGCTATATGAAACAATATAGTTTTAAACTGTTCTCTTCACTAACACTGAAAGTTGATGGCTTTCTTCCAGATTGCAAGCTAACTAATTCAATTTAATTAAGCCAAAAAGGACTTTTGCCTAAGGTTTTTGTTTTGGCTTACTTTATTTTATGGAAAGGTGAGTCACTATGATATACTATACATGCTATTACCTACAGAACAATAAACAACCTTTGATCAAAGGCTTCACTCTTAATTTCTTCATTTTATGTATTTCTCCCAGGCAAAAAGATCAATTTTCAAAGCTATGAGAAACACCCAGTCACATTAATAGAAGCTGCAGATTTGAAATCAGGCTACCACTTTGAAACTTGCTTCAGAAGTATACTTACAGTTTAGTTATAAAATGATATATTGAAAGGACAAAAAGGAGAGAAAAAGAAAGATCTATTGGAAAACATATATAACTACATATTTTTCTATAGTTTTAAAATTCGCCTTAGCTATTTAATAGGCCATATTCTATGTAGTATTAACAAAAACCTTGACAATGTGTTTAAATGAGTATGAAACTGTATAGCTGATACATAAAGCATTGTACCAATAAAAAAGGTGTAAGATGTTAAATATATGATCCAATTATATATTTGTTATTACACCTAGTATAGAATAGAGTGTATTTTCTCTTTCAGAGAAAGCAATGAAATAACAAAGAATTCTAATATAAAACAATCCTTCTAGAGAATAAATGTTCAGAATTTTAAACTTTTGATAAAAATATGGATATATTTCCTTTAGTAAACATAACAAACTCTTTCTGAAGTAGCAGGTTTATTACATGGATGGAAGAAGATGGCAGTTTTTCATCAAGTAATCAGAAGCAACCGTAGCTAATTTAAAACAAAGACACAAAAGCTACCTTTTTAACTACAGTACCATATTTTCTCATCGATACTGACCACCACCAGTAAGACACAAAGAGAAATTACCCAAGTCATGGCAACTTTCAGAAAGTTGTATAACATGGTATAGTGAAACTTACTTTTGATGATCTCCCAGTGGTCTTTGTCCAATGGATTTTAATAATGATTCTGGTCGAACCGTTAGTTTTGGTGATGTCTTGGGGCTAGTATCAGAGTCACCGCTTTCTTCATCTCCCATTGCCTTAATATAGCTCCCACTTCTCATTCTTCTGCAGGGGATCTCTTCATCTTTCCCACCAGCTGGGTATCCTCCCCATTCATCCTGAGGTACCTAATGGAAACCATAAAACACACAAGCAAAAGATGCATTATTCTTTTCACATATTTAAATAGTTCCATTTTTCATTTTACAAAGACAAGTCATGAATTTTTAATTCTTCAGAAACAGGTAATTTAGAAAGAAAGTTCTAAGGTCCCCAAATGACATGGCAATTTAATTCCAACTCCAATACCAGAAATTTTCATTTTATAGATGTTGGAATTTAAGGAACAATCAAGTCATGGTTTGTGAGCTGAGCTTCAATATCTATTTGCAGACGTGCTCTAAATCGCAGGAAGTATCTTGGCTTAACCTCTTAGAAGTGCGTACACAGATTTTCAGCTGATAAACAGTAAGCTGATCAGGTGTCTCAGAACTAAAAATCATTGAAAACTGAGCACTTCAGAGTGTTATACCAACTCCCCTTATATGGGGCTTTGGCTGCTCTTCAGGAAGGTGAATGAAGCATTTAAGTTAAACTAAGCTGTGATTTTGGCAGAAATGTATAGGATTCTGACTTTGGGCAAACTTGTGTGAAAAATGCGCAAATGTGGCGATTTGTTTTTGCTTATTTAGAAACTGCAAAATAGTTCATTGAGGTTGTTACATATCAGGAACATAGACAGTTAATTATTAATACATTTGGTTGAGGCTGCTTTCTTGCAGTTGAGGCAGTTTTTCAAATAGCAAGATTGGTAGTCAGATGGTCCACAGCTGGTGGACGGGTATCTCTCTGCACCACAAATTGGCAGAGGATTGAGCAGGAGTACTTTTTCCAATCTAAAGTGAAATCAGCCTTGTTTTAAGACTTATGGATAAACTCAGCAAGCCTGTCTCTGCCAGTATTGCTGATTCTTTGCTTTTTGTTTAATCTTCCACGATGCTGAGTCCTCTGGTCCTAATCCAGAAACACACTTAAGCATTTACTTAACTTAAAGGATATAAGCAGCTCTCTGAAATCCATTATAATGACTCATGGTTGAAAAGAAGGATGTGACAGAATACATCAGTGGACCAGGGCTGATGCACTTGGCAGCATCAAATCCTTTATAAACTTAATGACTTTATATATATTAAACAGTACAATGGCATTATTTACCAATATACTATAAATCTGAACTTCCAGTTAAACATATATTAAGGAGTTTCTGCAAAGCAGGATGTCTAATAAAGACTTTCATGTCAAACGTATTTGAGACCTCCTACAGACAGAGTTCACTGTGGAGCTGAAGCAAATGCTCCCATTGGTTTCAGCAGTGCTGGGAGATGGGATTTAAGTAACTAATACCAACTGCCTGTCATCTTTACTGCCCTTTCAAGATACATGAATTAGCCACACACCAGGTGAACAGACCTGGTGCTCTGAGTACCAAAAAGGGATTAAAGGGGAAATGAAGTTTTAAAAGGGGGTGAACAAGTAAAGATAGTGATCTTAAATTAAAGAAAAGCTCAGGAGAGAAAAATGAAAGACTGAAGATGAAGTCACATAAGAAGAGATGAAACAGATTGCCCAGATCAGAAAAACATTAGAGACAAATACCAGAGGAAAAAAACCTATGAGTTATATTCTTATACAAAGTAAAAGGACAGAGCATGAATCTAAATGAAATATGGGTTAGATCATGCAAAGCAACAAACTTTTTGTATTATTCAGCTATGAATGGTGATTGGAAAGGGAGCATGAAAAATATTCTCAAACTTGAAGCCTGTAAATGTGATACATCACCCTCATTTTTTTTTCTAAGACCTAGTATGTATGAGACTGAAGTTGGAGGAAGGTTTTTTGAGATTCTAGGAGACCTAAAAGGTATTCACAGGTAGTAACAGTTGTAATAGCCAGACTCCTAAAATACACACAATAAATACATTTTCTTAAGGTTTTTTTTTTTTTTTTTAATCTGCATCTGGCAACATTATTAACTGTAAAAATCTGAATTAGAGAACTTTATTAAGAAAAAATAGTTGATATCATACAGACATACTCTCACTTTTAAATCTTCTTTATTACTTGTATGTAAGCATAGCTAAAAACAAAATCCAAATGCTGAAAAGGCATTTATTGGCATCTACATGGGCCCACTGCAAGCTCTGCTGTTCAATTTTCTATACTAAAGCTGAATTATTATGTTCAGTCTTAATATTCTTTTTTTCAAAAAACTCATAACTTTTTCATAGAATAATTATTTTGGCTTGAAATTTCTTTCCTTCATTTTAGCTTGAAGATAATTAAATAGTAAGTTTAAAAAGACATTGATCAATAACCTTTTTCTTACTCAAATGCAAAAAATTATTAGTTTCTCAACTTTCTTTTGTCTGAAATTCCATGTTCAAATAACTAGATAAGGACTGGATTTAAATGAGTAAACACAAGCTTATTTTTTGATTGAAGTCAAAATCTTACTTTAAAAGATAGAAATGACTGATTTTTTTACATTAAAGTATCTAAAAAATTAAGTTTCTTCACTGTGATAAGGAGCTTCATGAGGACAAATCTTACAATCACGTGTCTTACTATTTTTGTTGATTACATTAATTTTGCTTTCTGAATTTGTAAGTTAAATGAATTCACATAAAATCTAAAAAGTGAAGAGGCTCTGCTCCATTTGTGCTTGTGATGTACTCAAGGTACACACAAATGCACCAAGAATCCCCTTCTAATCACAGTAACTTGTGACTATCACAGAAGCACTTAAGATTAAAAAAACATTATTCACAATTAACATATGTGTATTTTTTTACCCTTGAGCCATTCAAAGGAGCAGAATACAATGAACACAGGGAAAATGCTTCTGGAGCCTGGCAAGCAAGTTTGACAATGTGTTATCTCAGAAGAATTCATGCAGAGCCCAGGGAAACAGCTGGAGTCCTTTTGCTGTCTTCAAAGGCAATAAAAGGGCCCTTGATATTGTTTTTCCTCATGGACTGAGAATAGAAGCAAAATTTGAGTCCTGGTTTGGCCTGGTTCATCATTTACTTTAGCTGATAGGTTAAATACTTGGAAACATCTTTCCAAATCCAGGCCATCTCGGACCCCAACATAGCTTTAAAGAAAAGCAGAAGTATTATGCTAGTGCAGCAAAGATTTTCATTTTGAAATATTAACAACAATATTTAACGGCATGTGTAGGGGTCATTAAATGTATATTTTCCAAAACATGAAAGGGCTTTGCAGCTTGCAGAAATGCTTTCTTACAATAGTTACCAGCCCCTGAAATTCCCATCTGCAGGGCTTGCAGCTGCTAATTGGGAATAATTACCCTAATTATCTACTTGCATATAGTGATGAGTGCTGATATTTATAATGTCTAAAAAGGCCTTCCTCCTGTTCTAGATGTTAACATGAGTCTTTGTATATGCAGTTTCTATCCACAGAGGAGTTCGACTGCATATTACCATGTGAATTTCCTTTTGTAAGAACAACGAGCTGACAAGGTCTGGATCTTTTCATTTAATTTTGTCACTGGCTGCTGATTTGGTTATAACTATTATGGAAAATTATGAGTCTCTCTCATAAATTTCATGCACCGTTGCTGTAAGGAGCACAACCAGGTTCAGCTAGTTTGGTATCTTTTAATTGTTCTGCTACTGATTCAGTGTGATACCTTACCTTAGTCACCTCTGGCCAATTTTATTAAAGCACCTGGTACCTAAAACTTTTTATAAAGCTGATCCTCGAAGTGAACTCCAGAACCTTAGGTAGGACCTTAAATTCCCCGTAGAAGGCATTTAGGAGAGTTGGCACCTTCAGAGTAGTATCCAAAAGGAACCAAAATGTTCCTTTAGTTAGCAACCAAAATCGAAAGCATGAAGAAAAATCTCAAATGCTTCTCCTTCCTTGAGTTTATTGTAGCTGACTACAGGCACAAAGACTTTTCTGTCATTTTCCATTCACAGCATAAAGCCATCTTCTGAAGAACAAATTCAGATGTTTTTTCAAAGAATTGAGCAGCTTTATTCTTTCCTTCCATGATGAAATGGCTGTGGAAGTGGAAGGCTGTTCGCCTTCTAATCAATAACAGTTGGAGTGCTTTGGAAGGGGAAGACAGTACTGATAAATAAACTGGCACGCTCTCTTCCTCTTTTTGTAACTCATGGCCTTTTCATGAAACACACAGATTGCCTGGGGAGGGCTGGTTAGAAGAGAAGCACTTCATGTACAAGAAAGGGTGTGTTGCAGTCTTGTGATCTGGGCACTTACCTGGGACGAGGGAGCTTAGTTATAGTCCCTGGGCCAAACACTCACATGAATTTTATGTGAAAGGGTGTTTGGATAAAACTTGTGGAGCATCTTAACAAAGAAAGAATTGCCGTTGCTTCAAACTGCCTTACGGCCTGCTGCTCAGAATGCAATTTGGGGAACTGAGAAGGTGGGGGGTTGACTTTGTACAGGCTAAGGAAAAAACTGAACTCAGAGTGGGTATTCTAGAAACTTTGTAATTATGAAAACTAATTTCTTTGTTTTAGAAGAAAAGTCACCATCTTTGTGTTTTGTTAGAAGTCCTTCCTGTTGGGTGTCTTGGTTGTGCTCAGATTAGACCTGTCAGAAGAAAAGGATTTTGGGCCCCTGTCTGGACTTTGGCAGTAAGTCTGTCCCCTGATTCTCAGATTGCACAGACTCTGCATTTAAGCAACAGCATGTTATCACAGAAAACAGGGGTGAACTCACCAAACCTCCAGAACAAGCCAGGAATCACGGAGGTTGGAAGGGGCTCTGGAGGTCTCTAGTCCAGGCTCCTGCTCAAATCATGGTCAGATATAGCAGGTTGCCCAGGACTGTGCCCAGCTGGGTTTTGAATGTCTCCAAAAATGGAGACAACTTCTCTAGGCAACCTGTTCCAATGTTTGACAACACTCAGAGGGAAAAAGTTTTTCCTTATATCTAATCAGAGATAAGTAATCTAGGCTCCCATTCAGGAACTAGTGCAAGTAGTGTGAATACCCAACCTTGTATCTAAGAAATACTGATGTCAAAACCAGAAGAACCAGTGAAATATTCATTCTTCTGGACTTTGACCACTGTTACTTCACTTTTGCTTTTTAATTTCAGTTTAGGATTTAGCTAAAGAAGTCAAACTGGCAACAGCCACTGGGATTTCAAACCAGATCTGCTCCTGTTGTTCCACCCACTTCTATGGCATTTGCTCCCAGCTCCCAGAATTTTAAAGGTGTTCCACCACTAAACTGCTGATGTGCTTAAAATCTAGCATATCACTTCACTATCTAAAATGAAACACTTCTAAGTATATGGCTTCAGCTGAGGGAGCTGACTGTCACTTCTTCATATTTCTCATTCTCAAAGGTTAAAATGAGGATTACCTACCTCATAGGAGTCCTGTGAAATTTAATTAGCATGCAGATGTAAAATGCACTGAAATAGTCATTATGACCTAAATCTTATTTTAGTAATATAAATTTCACATTTTACTAGAAGAAGCAGCTGTCTGTGCATGAAATTAGACTACAGATGATATGAAGAAGGATAAGATATGAAACACTATGAAGTAGATACGAAATTTTTGTAATTTTATGCTTTCTCAGCCTGGTCAAGAAGATGACCCCCTCTTCTCAAAAAAAAAAAAAAAAGACACAATCTGAAATGTAGGTAAGAGATTTTCTCTTAAATCACGCCTCCTTCAAAAAGCCTCAGGAAAACAGCCTTCGTGCACAGCTGCAAGAAGATGAAAGTAGATGACAATCTTGCAACGCAGGCAGAAATGCTTTTTAGCATGGTAGAAAGTTTCCTTGATGCTGTAATGGGAGGTGGGAGCTGGACCTCCTGTATCTCCAAAAAAAATTGCTGAAGAAGGAACACTAACCAATTACTAGAAATTTCTTCTGAAGTTAGTGACACTAATGACATTCTCCTATTTACGGGCTGTGGACTCTAGACCCTGTTGGTGTAGGTTTTTGCAGGAGGGAAGAGTGTAGTATCTGAAAATAAAACTTTGTTTCCTCAGTAGTTAACCTTGTGTCTACACCCCAACACCATTGTCAGTTCCCATTTTTAACTATTTTTTCTGTGGTTTTTTTTTTTAACGTGCTGATTCATTGTTCAAAGAATATGAATTATTCAATGAGGCCATTCAAAAATCTCTACAAAATATGCCAGGGACTCCTCCTCCCCACTAACAATGCCAATCCTTGTAATTAGCTTTAATTTTGACATGCCACCCCCTACTCCCTGAACTCCTTGACAGCTCAGAAGCACAGAGAGTTCTTGCAGCATTTCCTGGAAGCCTGTTGATACTGTCCATCAAGTATCCTGGTTTGAGCTCAAGGCAGGAGCTAATCTGAGAAAGGAAGAGGCATCTTCGTCTTGCCGGCCATTCTCTCCAGGCTTTGCTATGAACAGCCATAGTATCACAGGAAGAAAATCACATCGATTCTGAACAATATATGCTTTACACTGGGTTGAAAACAACTTGCATTCAGGAATTTGGCAGTTGGGAGTGGACTGGACAGCCATGCAGATCACAGAACACAAACATAATATTCCAGCTGGGAGATGTTTAAATAGGCAAACCGGTACCAGCATTATTTACTGCCTGATTTGATTTTTTCATATGTAGTTCCAAGCAAAGTTGCACTAACTGATCCTTGATGGAAAGAAGACTTCCATCTGGTGTACTCAGGATTGCTTAGTCACCACTTCTGTATTTTCTACAGAACAGTGTTCTTTTCATCTAAACAATACTTTATAACTCTTATCTCAACAGTGAAGAACTAAAAAAAAACAGAACCAGCACTGTGTTTCCTAATTGGTTCTCCAGCAACAAAGTGAATTGTAATCCCACGATGGTTAAATACTATGAGTAGTGTTGGGAGGACTCTGTGACTTGGTTTACACTGTTTGGATGAATGTGGGCCAAATGCCCACCTCATGACCTGCTGCGCTCATACTGCTGGCAAAGACCCTTGCAGTTCAGCCACCTGCAAATCCTGTGCTACGTTGCTGGGCCCCTCTGGGACCCTCTGGACTCTGTGCCATTTTTGACATGGTGGAGCGAGGTGCAGTCAGATGACCAAGGTGGCTTTTCCACAGTATAACTGATTTTCGCTTGCTAATCCTGGAAATCACTGAGATCTTGTGCCAGAACTTTGGTATAAGATGAGCTTGGACCGAAGGGAGGGCTTGGCCTGTACTTAAATGAGAACGTAGATATATATATAGCCTGTCAATCTAAGACATAAAAACTGTA
This sequence comes from Pluvialis apricaria, assembly GCA_017639485.1. Classification (NCBI taxonomy): domain Eukaryota; kingdom Metazoa; phylum Chordata; class Aves; order Charadriiformes; family Charadriidae; genus Pluvialis; species Pluvialis apricaria. The sequence goes on from CM030009.1 coordinate 106,811,381, forward strand.
GGGATTCAACCAAGAACCCCAGGTTTCAGTTGGTTGCATATTTCCTTTGGTAAGTGACCCAGGCTGCTGCTTTGTGGTCAGCTTAAGCCGCTTTAAAATTATACTACCGTCAACTTCAGTGGGACGGGTTTTCCTTCAGTGCTACTCAGCTTTTCAAGAAATGCTAGTAATGGTAAAATGGTTAGTTTGAAAATTACCCTAACAACAATAATAAAGATAAGTAAAGATAAGGTTTCAGCTGAACTGGTGAGTCCTTGAGCTCACCGTGCTCCTGCACAGCCATCAGTGCTAGGAAGAGAGAAGGACGAAAATGGTGTGGTGATTACCTTAGAGCTGTGCATACATTAGTAAATGAAGACCCACCATCTTGCCTGGAGGTCAGCCGGCCTACAGCACTCCATAGCCATGCTATTGAGCAATTTTTGCCTCCAAACCAGTGTGACTACCAAGAACGGTCCCTGGCCTGTGCTAAGACCTGAACTGTACCCAGAAGCTGTTCAGGGCTATGCTGGCTGGCTTGGATGAAAACAATGCCCAAGACAGGCGGAGCCACATAACCATATAGAGGATCAGGATGCAGTGCCAAGGAACCTTTCCTCACATTATGCAGTTTTGTAGCATAGATGTAGCACAAGGTAGAGATTATTTTAATAATAATGGAGGTCCACAGAAGCATCAAAGAGCAAAACTTGAAACTTCTCATGCTTGCCACAAAATGCAGCATTTCGGCCAATTAATTTGCCATAGTCATGCACTCAGAGTTTGTTTTTCTCTTTCTTTGCCTTTTTGGGCCAGCTCATAGCTGCATTTTCCTTTACATCTTTCTCTATAAATAGAATTAATTTAATTACAATGCAAATTCTGCTAAAACCAAGCATCAAAAGGCTAAAGACCTAAACTGGATTTCAGTGTGTCACTCACTATAGGTGAAGGAGAGCCAGGAATATACCTGCCAGCTGGGCTGCCCGACTGAGAGGGCAGCAGATGAGGCCCAGGGGACCACAGTATCAGCAACTGAAGCTAACTCCAAGTTTTCCTGGCAGATATTTTTGGGAGAGGTAGACTGAATTGCCTGAACCACATTTGCAGGGTGGATGGAGTCCAGCTGTCTGCACAGAACATGAAGAAAAACAGCCTGTTCTTTTGACTGATGAAGTTGTGGGAGACAAGACTCCCAGAGTGTGAGGCATGTGCTCCTGCTCACGGGGGTCACCTGCATCCCCGTGGTCTCACTGCATCACGTCCAGCACTCCTGTAGGCAGCTGGGCCCCGCCGGGCACAGCGCAGGCGTTGCAGTGACCCACTATTCTGCCCTTTTCTAGCCGCTTTCGGAAATTGGAAAATAAAGTATCATCAGCCTCTTCAGCCCAGACTCTCAACATCGCATGATCTATCAGCCAAAATCAACTGTAGGTCCCTCTGGAAATATCTTTGCCTTTGCCACTGCAGACACTAAGGGAAAGTCAGAGCTGTCACCTTATCATTACCTGTGTGAGTGGGGCAAGACCCCACAGTCTATTCATGGTCACAGAGTAAGAAACAAAAATGTCCTTAAAGGAAGAAAAGGAGAGGTGCTCCCAATATTCTTACAATGCACAGCACCTCTAAAACCACCGAGACTGCAGATGTCGCAAGGACTCCAGTGTTGCAGAGCTGTTATAAGGCTAAAGAGGGAAGAAGAGCCTAAAAGGCAGCATACCCAGCGCTGACCGAAAAGAAGTCCAGTGTCTTATTTAATCTAAGCAGGAAATTATATTCCTTTTTTTTCTGTTTGTTATAGGCTACTACTAAAAAAACAGTGCATGCTTTTAAAACATAAATAATTTTAAAGGCTATATAAAATAGATATGTTTGCTACTCATCCACTTTTCTCACTTCAACTAATCATTGACACTTTTGAACAGCTAACTCCAGACGACTCCAATTATTTAGCTTATGGAGTGAAATGAGTAGTTTTTTCCTGTCAAGCTACTAGGTAACACTTAACTATCTGCACTCTTTTGAAAAGATCAGTTCCCCTACCAGAAGGACCAGGGACCTTATCCATATAGACATTCAGCCATTTAAACACATGTGCAACTCTACTTTAAAAAAACAAGCTTTAAGCACAGCACTGTAAGATGGCCAAAACCAGTTGGGGAAAAAAAAAAATAAAATCAAAGCAACATTTATGAATGCTTCACCGTTTTTTTACAGTCACCTCCTAGCAGGAATAATGGTATAGACTGCCAGGTCCGCCCTCGGCAGCACAGGAGGGTTCGCGGTCATTACGGCCCCGAGTGCACATTCCTGGCAGTCTCGTTTGACAGATGCAACTGGCCTGAGTGTATAAAATAATAAGTTACTCCTGGCTGAAAACTTCTTCAGACCCAGTGACACTTTTGGGTAACTACTGCAAAGGTCAGCCTTCAGATTTGGTGAGGTGAATGTTGAAAAACAATTTGGCAACACACTGTACTAATGTTATAAAGGAGGACAATTCCCCCTGATTAAAGGGCAGTGGGATCACGGCCTCCCTTTTCTACTCCTAGCTTTGACATTTCTGCAGTAATAGGGACTTGTTTTGGCAGCTTTAAGAAAATACTAACTCTGAAATCTTTCCACTCTTGTTTGGAAACAAGCTTCAGCAATTCACGTCAGCCAATATGAGCATCCCAGCACATGGGCAGCGAAGCAGTGCGCTGTTGTATCACTGATGAACATAGAAATTCAATACACCACTCATCTGAGACAACAGTTTGGTCAAAGCTTTACACCATCATTGACTGAATGTATTTATTTTCTCTTTGTCCCCTGCCCCCCACCTTTGAAGGGGTATTTAAGAAGTATTCTGTTTTTTGTGACATGCGAAACCATCAGCATTCTGTAAATACTGGAAAACATCAGCTTTATTAAATCCTGTTTATTTAATGTTCTTAAAATTTTAAGTGCAATACTTCAGAGAGATGATGGGTAGCGAGAACACTATAAGGAACAAGTATGAGTGGTCGAGCTTGCTTTTCTCTAAGGGACTACACCCTTGCGGACCTGGGCAATAACCCCACAGAGTGGCCCCAGGTGCTGCACCAGATGTTGCAGTCTGACATTAACACTGCGAAAGGCCTGTGGGGCACTAACTGTCCCATCATTTCCCTTACTGTCTGGGCATTACAGGTCTCTTGCACATCTCCACTCCTGACCAGGAGGGCACAGAGCTACCTGAGACATCCTTGTGGGACTGTAATGGGCTGTAGAAATCAAAATGGTACAGCACGTGTCCACGCTGATACCCTACTAGCTACATCAGCTCTTCCTGCCGTGGACACAACCCAGTTAATTCTGGACTGGTGGCTGGTCATAAATCATTGTGAAGGCAGCGTGGGTGATAGTGATTTGGATGCTAGTATCAAAACTCCACTAGCTCTGGCTAACTCCACAGTATGCATCAGCTGGCAGAGTACTGGATCATAGAATCATAGAATGGTTTAGGTTGGAAGGGACCTTGAAGATCATCGAGTTCCAACCCCCCTGCCATAGGCAGGATGTAGTTTCTTTAGTTGATATATGCATTTATGTCAAGCAAACAGATATAATTTAGTTTCACAAAGATGAAGTGCTGAGAAAGGTGCATGGAGTTCAAATCCATCCACCCTTGCAAGCCAGAGGAAGAGAGCTAAGCAGTAGCATGCCTCTTGAGGGCAACGGTCTGGTTTGTGGGAATATGTCCTGTCCCCAGAAGAGTTCCTGGAAAAATGTAACTGAGGGCTTAATGCCTATTTATCCGTTAGCTTGTCCTCAAAGCTCTCCTCCGTGTAGGCATAACTTAAACCAGCAAAGAGTCTTGTTGAAACTGTTGCTTTTTTCCTTTTCCTTTTCAAGAGAGCAACTCTTGTGCTTTTCTTTTATTCTGTAGAGAACACAGCTGACATTATTACCCCCATGCTTAGCAATGCCAGTGCTGTAACGCATGACGCTAGCACTTAAATGCACTAGGAAGACAGGAGTGGGCTGAAGCCATTTTTAGAACAACATGCTATTTTCTCTTTTAGTGCTGACTCATTCACTGTACCTTGTGGTATGTTTACCTTGATTGCTTGCTGCTTCGCAGGCTGTTGAATGGCTGAGGGAGGAATATTAATCAGTGACACATAGCACTGTGCTCCAGAACCTCAGTGATGGTGAATGTTATGCTCTTGCCTGTCTTTTGGCTTTATTGTAGGAATTACTTTTCTTTAACTAGCATTCACAGGTATTTCAGTCTCGGAAACTGTAAGTGACACTTTTGTATCCATCATTTTAGCACAGCTATCTAGTTTATATCCATTTTTTCTGTTAAAAATCTTTGCTCCTCACTAGTGCTCATATCAGAGTAAAATTAATCAAAGTCATTGCACTGTACATGCGTTGAACCTAATTAGCCAAAACAGTTGATGAAGACAGAAGAGATCTCACAACTCATTTATCTTTTTCTTAACATATTTTATATTAAAATTAAAATGACATGGAGAGCAGTAGCAGCCTCTATAGCTAAACCCATAAAAAAAGTGTGCTTTACTGCATGTGTGATCTGCTTGGGCTTTTCCATCTGCAGAGTGAGATGACAGGAGTCTTTTGTGCTTGGAAATGCATTTGTAGGTCCATTTCCCTGCATTCAAAACAGAAGTTAAAGGCCCATACATAAAACCTGTTGCTAATCATTCACAAGAATCTGATAAATGCTATTAGTATACAGTTACAAACGGCTGCTCTCTGCTCCTGTGGTGCTAGTTGACCGCCTGGTCCATGTTACAGCTAAACTGATTTAACAACGAACTGGAGCCCAAAGGGACTTCCCAATCTTCCCCTCTCCCTTCTCTTTGTGTGTTCCCACTGCCTCCACTGTAGCAAGGGTGATGTAAATCCAATCTGAGCTTTAGATGAGAAGAATAATCACTGTTTTATGCAGCTTTATTTCGACTAATTTAGTTCTCTGAAACTGTCCACTGTAGGACTAGATGACCACCCATGCTGGAACAAGGCACGTTGACTGAATCACCTCTAGCTTACAACAGCACAGCCCGTGCAAGGAGATCCCCCAGTTGCAAGGACTCTCTGTGCAGGAGCAGGGAATGCGAAACCCTAAGAGAGGAACCAGAGTCTAAGCTTGGAGATTTACCAGGTTAAAGAAATACCTGCTTTCAACCCTAGGACGTGACTTAAGCACATAATGTGCAGGTGCCTTCAAAACCTCTTTTCTCATTTCCTGTTTTCAGCCATCTGTGAATGTGATAGAAGCTCACTTCTTAGAAAGAAATTTCCTTTGTTCACTCTTCAGAGTTTCAGTCTTAAGGAAGAAGCAGCTCAGTAATTACTGTGGAAGACAAAATGGAAGCCCAGAAACACAGCACAGAAAACATGGTCACAAGCACAGGCCTAAGACACTGCCATGGTCTTCCATTTTGGGACTGTATATCGAAACTCTTCAGTGGAAAACAGAAGTAACAATATTTTATACGAGTGCCGAAAGAAAAAGTAACACAAAGGAGACTAGTAGACAGAAAAGTGACTTGGGTACAGTGAATCCTCATATAAGTAGGTAGCAGAGTAAAAGCCATACATATATATATATATAAAATTTATAATATTAAAATATAAACATAGAAAATTAATTTTTATTATTCTGTATATTATTCATATACAAGATTGCTGAAGGAATATAATTTCACAGCTTTGCTTTAAAAAGAATTAAAAAATATATAGCTGACATCACTCAGGAGAAATGTCTTTTAATCTCATGTGCTGTAATGCTATAAACACAGACATCCTGTGAAGGGCCTGGGGTTTTTCACTAATCTGTTCACTTGTGCACCACAGGGAAATCTGCTGCTACATAATCAGCTTCATAATCCCTTGAATTCTCATTTCCAGATATTCTGGAGAAAGGCAGCAAACTCTCCTGGCTAGGGATCCTGACATGTTTCTCTACCTTTTTCACTTTCTGAACCAATGATTATTTTTATCCAAGCATCATTTAGTGATGCTACTTACACTCCCGTAAGAAAAGTTAAATATCCTTCCTCAGTTTTGCAGATAGAGTAATTGAAGTGTGTATTGATTAACAAATTATATTTCCTGGGTCAGACAGAAAGGTCATGGCAGAGCTAATAATGGGACTTACATCTCTGCTCTTAACGATTACAGTGATGGCACAGAATCCCTCAAATTAGAAGTTTCAAAACTAAGCATTTACTTATGACATCATTGACAGAATGGGCTCCCTTCATCTTGTTTGCTGACCTTGGGCTTGTGAATAAGCCAGCCACTCAACCTGAAGGATATCTATGCTCTGAATGGCATATTCCGATTCTACAGAACATATATTTTATATTAATATTTTGTAATGAGAATATTCGTATTGTAGAGTTCCTGGTATTATTGCTTTGGACACAACTATAGATTCTTTATTGTAGTAACTGACACTCAAGTCTTAATGTCTTAACAGGTTTCCATTATTGTAGGATCTCTGTGAATAGGGAATGGCTACTATACCGTTTTTAAAGGGGCTTAAAAACAAAGATTGCAGAGAAAGTCTCTGGTGCAGCAAAAATTCAAATTCACATCTTTTTAAGCTGGATGAACCTACCAGTGAGTGAACCTTCCTAATTACTGGATGAAAATTCCTTTCTCTAGTCATCCCAAATTCACAAAAAGCATAAGACGACGACTCTGCAAAAACTGTTCTTTCCTACTGCCTAGGCTTGCCACTGGGCTTGATCTAAAGCTTAGCGATAACCAAGTTAGTTTGTGAACTCGGTGCTTCACATTCGCTTGAGGATGCTGATATAAGTTGGGAGCAAGGAGAAGGCTTCTGCAAAGAAAAATGAGATGTAAAGAGGCAGGGAGAAGAAACAATGAAACGTGATGAGAAGGAGAGCGGAGATGCAGAGATGTAGAGGAACCAGAGCTGTCTGTGTAGAAGTAGGAGTACGTCACGGTAAGGAAAAAGCTAGGCATACCTAAACTTCCCTGCAATGTCTGAGCTGCACACGTGGTCTTATAACACAGACACAAATGGAAGTCTCTGCACAGGACGCGCTTCCAGTTCTGGCTTGTTGAGTTAGATTAAAAACTTCCAGGGAAGTGCAGACTGTTTTACATACATGAGAACTGTACTTGGATATGATGAAATATCACAGCTGTCAGTCTAAATTGGAATAAATTTGCATGGTAATGCTATGAGGGTTGCAATTTCGTTCTTTTCCTTTCTCTGCAATGAACTTTCCCTGTTTCGGTAGGGAAGATTGATCCTGGATGTCTGCAACTGCATTTGAAAAAGTCTGGCTCTTCAAGTGTGTCATTAATATTGGTCCCTTATTGCTCAGAGGGGAGAGAGCTCTGCACAGAAGTACAACGGTTGCTAGTTTGTGTTTGTTGGCAGAGCTTCTGCAGAGTCCACAGGAATTGAAAATCTCTAAATGCATACATCTGGAGTGGAGATTTGCCCATGTTAATGTGAGAATCAGTTAAGTTCTGGAGAAAGAGAAGTTTTTTAAAAAGAAATAAAAGAGAAGGATGCTCACAACAATGTGGGCTTTGCAGGCTCTACTTGGTAAAAGTACCTCAGGGGATATTTGCACACTATGTTTTTTCCAGTGGCAAAGCTAGCTGAAGAAGTTATCCTCCCAGCTGCTCTCTCCTTTCTGCTCTACTCCCACTGCAGTTCTCTGTACACCCCGATGTGCTAATGACTCTTGTCATGGGCCTGTGCTGGACCTAGGCCATGTAAATGATGTCAATGTCTAAAACATCCAGATCATCATGCAGCATCATAAATGGCTACACTAGCGTGACTTTCGGGTGGCAAATGGCAGCCAGCAGTGGTACTAAAGTTTAATCGTAGGAGAAGGTGGGAGCTTCTTGGTTGCTGCTAAAGAAAACAAGTGCACAGAACACCACCATGAAGAATCTGAGTACCAGGCCTGAAATAGTTCTCTCCCTGAGGTATCCATATAACTTTTAACAAGGATAGCTTATAGTATGGTCTCAGGAGGTTCAGTTCATTATGATTTTGGGTGACCCAGTCACAAAAAGGAAGTGTGTGAGTAATCATCATCACGACAAAGCAATTGAGTACACTAGTAAATCTATTCTCCTGTTACTCAGAACAACCTGGAGAAAAAGAATAAAATAACACAAAAATAGAAATTTACACAGCCTGGTTTTTAAATTACTCATTTACCGATGATTGATACACTTTTTTTAGCCCCTAGACTTCTGGGAGAAGAGCCCCTTTTTGAGGCTGATGTATGGACTTTATTGAGATGTTCAGTGTGAACTCCGAAGATGAAAACACATCCACTGACCTTAAACTAATTTACACCAGTTTTATTTAGTTTTTAATCTATGCCCTATAAACCAAGACAAAAGCTAGAGTTTTCTCACTTTCATGGAATATCTGCATTAGGTAAGCTGTACAGATATTCTTTAAGAGAGATACACAGACTACCCTTGCATTTTTATGATGACTTAATGGCATAAACTGTGATGCTTTTCCCATTACAAATATTAAAAAAATCTTCCTCTTACCTGAAGGTAATGGCACGGCCTCAAGGAAGGTTTGATTTCCTGATGAACCAGAGGCTTATCTAAGTTCAATGATGATTTACGATAAGCTTCTTTAGCCTGACTTACTGTAAGCGTGGACCAAGAACTCCTTTTCATATATTTACCATCAGGGGTCATTGCTAGCCCTTCACAAGCCGAACACTTCACGTCATTGTTACTTTTGGAAGTCTTCAATGAGAGATCCCCAAAATGACCCTGGAGCGCCTCAGGGTAGCAATGGGATATATGATCTGCATGGTGCCTATTTACCACACTAGGGGTTCGGTAAGTGCTATCGCTGTCCAAATTATCATCAGAGCTCCACCAGCTGCTCATTCCAGATTTATGCTTGCTTTCTGGTTTTCGCTCCTTACTTTTACTCCTTTTGCTATGCTTGGAATGGTGCCCGTGATGATGGTCGTCCCCTCGACTGTCTCCCTTTGTTCCATTAACGTTGCCCTTGGATGATCCTTCCAGAGAATGAGATTTAGTAAAAAGTTTCTGGACTGAATGAACGAGATGGCGTATTCTTCCTGGGCTCTCGCTGCGTTGTTCCGCAGCTGTTGAGGTCCTCTGGTACTGTAAAGTGTGAAACCCATCCCGGTGAAGAGGAAGTTGTTTCTCAAATTGGTCCAAAAGATTTGCAGGAATACGGTTAATCTTAGGGTTACCGTGAGACATGGTGCAGTCGTCTCTTGAGTCGTAATGTGAGCTGTAGTGCATTCTGGGGAAAGTGCTACTTGACATGTGATCGCCCATTACCATGGGCATCATCATGCATTCAGAATGAATGGAGCTGCGTGGCGAGCAACGATGGTGGTCCATCGGGCAACTCTCCGTGGGGCTGAGAAGATACGATTGCCTTGGCTCCTGCCCATGGTGGATATGGTCATGGGTGTGTTCACAATCTTCAGGGGATGCTAAGCCACAAGTATGAGCTGAACATAACTGTGGTTGGTTGCGACTACCAGATAATCCTTTCATATTCCTCGGAGCAGGAGAGTATCTTTCTTCATTGAAGTGCTGAGAAGGCGACCATGAGTACTGCTGGTCTGTCAGGAGAACACAGAAAACCTATGTTATGTGTCTGATTAAAAGATTAACTTGCAAAATCCAAGTATATTGCAAAACTGAACATTTTTTCTCTGTGGGCTTGATGGAAAGTCTCACCACTCATGGAATTTCATTCAAATTTTCAAACTGGCTAAAATTGCTCACTGTGAGCAATTTATGGGGTGAATGCAGCCTCCTTCCTGTTTGCAAAATTGTCTGCTAGCAGTGCTAAACTTTATGAAGCTATTTGTTATGCAAATTTACTCAAATAGATTTAATGGATACATCCAAGTATTCAGTTTATTACTTGGTATTTAGAATTCACACGTCAATCTTTTTGGTTAGTCATTTAAGTTACATGGGTCTACTGTCTATTTCTGAGGTTTCTCACTTGGATATCTTAACTTAAATGTATCCTTCCTCCACAGAGTCATTTTTGTATCATGAACTAAACTTCATTTTTGTAAATTTCAGCTTCAGCATACCAAGTTCACATTCATAATCATAAATAATAAAGAGCAAAGAGAAAAAGAGTATGAACTTACTGAAATTGAACTTAATTTTTATATCACTAAACAGTTTATGAATAAGCATTTTGTACTATTCAAACATCTGTTATCCTTAGTCCAGAAGCATTATCTCTATTCCCATATATGTACAGTCTTCTCTGTTTTTTCCCTTTTTATATCCAAATTACAAAATATTTATTTACTGACTCTCTGTTATTCCTGATAAAACAGATATCTTTAGGTTCAAGCTACAGGTTTTTATATACTCAATTATTTGTTCCTATGGATCATGTGCTCCAAGTTGTGGTTATTAAACAAGCATGATTACTGAATAAGAGTAACTTGTAAGTAAAGATTTTGATACTCAAGCCTTTGATTTTTTTTTCTCTCCTGCAATTTCTTGCAGCTGTCAAATGCTACAAACAGAAAAATTAAAAAAAAAAAAAACAGAAATGCTGCAATTTGATTTTTGCATTCACTTTCCCTCTTCAGTTTCAGCTTATTTAAGCAACATTTCAAAAGCAGACAAAGATATAGGGTGTGAGACTATCATTCAGAGGATCAGACAGATGCAAAAGTGTTTATACAACCCACTTAGCACAGCCTTTCTGCAAATTTGCTCTAAAGAATCTAAATAATCTTGCACAGGTGCCCGATACAAGGAAATTGAAGGCCTCAAGCAGAATGGAAGCCAGAGAGTATGTATTTATTACATACAACAGCATCACCGGACACTGGAGACCAGCCTCTAGAGATACCACAGCAGCCAACTTTGAGGGGTTTCTAAACATATGTGAAAACTCTCCTAAATCATATTTCCACTGCTGCTGAAACCTCAATGCCTGCATATGGTCATGAAACAAATCAATACCCATATCGCTTTAATTTCATTCAATTAACAAGTGTTACGTTGTGATACTTTCAGTTCAAAATGCAATTTGTTGCAAGTCTGTAGCATCAGCAATCTCATAACCTAAATGCTCTAAATTTCCTATAGTGGAAGATGTTTAGATTATTTTATTAGATCCTAATTTCAACAGAGCTCCACATAATGTTTTAAAATGAATGCAGCATTAAACTAATAAACAATAAATTATTCTTCATCTTAGGTGCAATCCTACCACACTGAAGTCAAAGATGGATTCAAGGGTCGAAATTTCACCTCCAGACTTTACCATGGTGTGAAACGGATGTGTGTGTGCAAATATCCTTTACTGATTCTCTTTTGTTTTTATACTAGTTTCTCCTACTTAATTCTTGGCTATTTTCAGATTAAAATAAAAACTTATTACTGTTCATTACTCAGTCTGTTGTACTATTTAGGTTATAATACCCTGCATAAATGTAGTTACAAAAAGGAAATATAACTGTTTCTCTGAAATAACATAATTTTGATTATCCAATTAAAAGCAGAGCTATATATAGACAAGGCAGTAAATTATAACAGTGCATTGGGATTCAGCCACATAAGTAGCACTGTAATTAATGGTACTTAACCCAGTATATTACCAAACATTATCAGGGGAATAATAATAGTCTATGTGTTGAACTTAGACTGTGCTTCCCATAAAGGGTTCCCAAAGCACCTGGCAGAGATTACTGTGTTAGTTCCTACAATCCCACGAGATATGGAAAGCACCATTCTCCTTTTACAGAAAAGGAGACTGGAATACAGGCAATATTTTCCAAAGTGCTTGTGGATTTGCTGATTTTCGGTTTTACAGTAGTGTGTGCCAGAGAGGTGGAAAGAGGCTCTTCAGTCGAACTGACAGCACGACGAGAGTCAACCCCAAGCCTTTTCATCACAATCTTGCGCTTCGATGAATGAAGGTAACTCTTGCACTACATTACTGAATCACCAATGCATTTAAAAAAAAACCCCAACAAATAGAAAGGCATGGCAGAGATCCAGAAGGAAAGAAAGAGTTAGCCAGGAATAAGATGCTCATTTAAACAAGTTCCCTAGCACAGAATTGCTAATCCCTGGTGATTTCTTTAGGCCTCATGCAGCATCAAACATAGCCCAGAAGACTTCAAACATTTTTATCCCGTTACATCCCTAGGTATATGAGACAGCATGATATGATTGCACAGCAATGGATAATCTAACAGCTTTTCCATCCCTCGTGTCTCCCTATGATTCTAGCTCAGTGCAACTGTAGAAAAATGCAATTTTCCATACGTTGTTTTCACAGCCTTATAGCATTTTATGGGCCTCATGGAATTTCTGATTTTTTTTTTTGTTTGAAACACAGTAGTTACAAAGTACTATAGCCATTTAATAAGCATAATCAAAATAATTAAAAACTGAATTAAGAAGGGGGCATTTTCCAAAAGTAATTTTCCCCTCTTAAATCTGCCATAGAGAGTAACTGATAGTAGATAAAGTCCCAAATTACTTACATGTGCATAATGTAAATTCAGCACTCCAATTAGGTTTGGGCTTTGCTTGGGACATCAAGCCTGTTCTGTGCCCTAGGCTCCATTACTTCTTCTTACAAACCATCTGAAAACCTTCAAAATTTTGCATCATAATATATAAATTTTGCAAGTCATCTGTGCTTTGTACTATTCAGTCAACTTTGCTCAGGAGGCATGTTTCAGGGCTCGAAGAAACAGTTGAGCTTTGGCTGAATGAATTACCGTATGATACCAGACCAGTGTAATTGACCATGTGCTAGCTCTTAGCCTGCCAGAAACGCAAAGAAAAATGTGCTAGCTTAAAATTCAGTTAAGCTAACATGCTTTTCTAGCATTTGCAAGGGGCTAGAAGTGTGTTTATGGTCAATGTCCACAGCTCAGCTGATTCATAAAAATTTGTAAAGTTACAGTAATAATGTGTTTTTCTCAATCCTTTAAAAAGAAGTTTAAGATTTTGGTATAACAAATTGTCCTGGTTCCGGCAGGGCTGGGGTTAATTTCCCCAAGGATGGGAGAGGGCACAGGTATCCCACACCATGTGAGCCATGCCCGGGCGGTGGGGGGGAGCTGCCGGGGGGAGGGGGCGGGAAGTCGCTGCTCAGCGCGGGCTGCGGCGGCGCGGGTCCGGGTCCGGGTCCGGTCGGTGAGCGGCGGTGCCCTGATCGCGTTTGTATATTCCTTTATCCGTGTTATTGTTACTGTTTTCTCTTCCCTTTGCTGTTCTGTTAAACTGCCTTTATCTCAACCCACGAGTTTCGCCTTTTTCTTCCTATTTCCCCCCCCCCCCCACGGCTGTGGGGGGTTGGGCGAGCGGCCGCGTGGTTCGTTGCTGCCGGCTCAGGCCAAACCACGACACAAATTAATGCCAGATTTATGCAATAATGACAGATTGGACTGTAATTTTAGTCTATGTCTTGAAGATAATGGTACCTAGAATAAAATATAAGCTTTTATTTTTATTTTGTCTTAGGGTAATCGCTCTAAAAATATAAAAGTAATTGAGGATACTAATGTCTAGTCCCTTAAAGAAAGTGACACCACCAGAAGCAAGGAACAGAAGAGAGACGGTAAAACAAATAAACGGAACCCAAAGCAGATAGAGGAATAGGAACAGAGCAAAAATACATTATATGTGAGCACAGGAATGGCTTTTTTTTAGGTTTCATCAGAGCAAAATGGAATCTTTCCATTGACTTCAATGGATAGTCAGATAATATATAAAGACTGTGGGGGGCACCTACACCAAGACATAAGCTGTTATTTCAGAAAGAATCCAGTAATTCCAAAATCCCCAAAATCCCTTAACGCTCTTCTTTTAAGAGCCTACTGTACAGATATAAGTCAACCTTTAACCTTGACAAATGGAAGGATTTCTGCATCCCCTCCTATCCATTTCAACTCTTTCCCTTGTTATGCCACATCCTTTCCTGCTTTTTTCCCCTGTTTTTTCTTCTGGACTTTCTGATGCTAAAAGACTTGCCTTCTTATTCCAAGCAGATGTTAGTTTGCATGTCTCCAGGGTCTGCTCACAATCTTTAGAGCATTCAAGCTTCTTCCTTGTGCCAGTCAGTATCAAGGGAAGAAAGAGAGGTTCAAGGACCAAGAATATTTTTTAAAATAATGAATTAGAATTAATATTAATGTTCTTGGGCAAAAGGGCTAAAAAACTCTAAGCAACGAAAAATAAGGGCTATGCAGCTCTAGAGTTCCTGGAACACTGCTCTTTGCTAAAGAGAATCAATGTAAAAACACTGGAAACCTCTCTGACATTCAAAAGAAGTGCAGGTCTCCACAAATCTTTTTGTTCAAATCTTTTTGTGTGTTACGTATTGAATGGAAGCTTTTGGAGCATAATAATAATTCCTGGAACTACTAAATGGTGCCTGATTTTTGCTTTTATTTATTTATTTATTGTAAAGTACTCCTTTTTCTACTGAGAAATTAATTTAAATTGCTTTAACCTTATAAGCCCCTTGGTAAACTGCTTACCCATCTGAAACATTTGTGCTGTTTTCACTGGAGAAGAAACAGCTCTTTTGTATGGTGTAACCAGTAAAATGCATTGCTGAAAAGAGATACCTAATCTCGCTTTCAAAAAGATGTGGTATAGAAAACCAGACTGCTGCATTGTGCTGTTTCACTCAGTTTAATTAGTGCTGCAATGTATTATGAAAAAAATATACTCACGTCCTAAGCTATAACTAATACAAATATTACATAGTGTAAAAACAAGTATATTAATCAAATAAGTACATATTAAATATTAAAATGCATAAATAAAGTGTTTTAGCTGGAGATTTGTCTGCGCAAGGACTGCAGTAAGTAGCACTAGATGAGCATTGTTTCCTCATTAACTTGTTACAGTATGCTTCTCTGTTTTATTCTAACCTTGAAAATGAGTATTTCCAGGGATTGAGAAGAGAGAATAACCTGCCAAGTACAAGGAAGAAATTCTGGAAATGCCTTAAGCTGCTCTTCTGGTCTTGTGAGACTTCTGACCTATTTATGTAGGACAACACCCTGTATAAAATTTACATAAAGCTGCAAAGACCAGGTGACTACCTGACTTTAACCTCCCGCTTTAGAAGATGACTTGTATTTTCTGTTACACTGACTTGCATTTGCACTGCATGCAGTGCATTCACCTATCTGTGAAATCCTATCCAAGAGCTCAAGCTGCTTACTTGAAATATTGAACTTCGAGTGGTAGCATCCCCTCAGAAATAAGTAATATCGGCTCTCTCAGGACTATCGCAACGAGGTACTTTATGCACCCGGCCTCTCTGCACAGTGAAAGGAGAGAAGTAGGCAGTTCTGAGGACCTAACACCAAGCACAAAAATGCCCAGGGCCGTCAAGCAATCACCAGCCATTGGCTGCCTGTGGATTCCTGTCTTGTTCTGACAAGCCTGAAAATGAAATACCTCTCTATTCAGGATCCTGAGCGGTCCCTGTGGTAGGCACATATGGCTGTGTTTATACTAGTAGACTAAATAGAGCTGGAGGACGTGACCAGTCCATACAGCTAAACTGTTGCCATCATAGTTTCATACTATGTAAACAGGACTCTTCCAACACATATATAGATATGATTTCAAGAGTAACATGGGCCAAAGATTGTTACAAATGTGTCGTCTGGATGTGTTTTTATTTTCGAGTATGAGAAACTGGCATGATTCACCTCAGCCTGAAGTACATATCTAAAATATGTCAGATGAATACCACCCTTCGTCTACTTATTTATCTCTGCTGACTACAGTGAAAACTGTGGGTGACAAGTTCCGATGCAGAAAACTACATCATAAGTATATAAATTTAGGTGATCTGAGGCACATGTCTAATGCTAAAACATGGAAAATGATTTGACAGCCCAAGCTAATTCAGTTGAACCACATGATGAATAATGACCAAGGGCAAGATGTTTTTTATAACTCCCATGTTAGATAAAAATGGACATGCAAATTCTATTCCTAAAACAGCATCAGTGACCAGAACATATCAATTTGGAGTCAAGTCAGAAAACCCAAAGGGAGAAGTAAGGAGCACTTGGAGTGCTGCCATTGATTCAGTACAGTCACGGTTTCGAGCACTGACGCAGATGTCTGCAGGTGGAACAAATATTTGATGGCACCCAATCATACTGTTCGGCACAACAATTCTCCATCCATCTTTCAAATAGAGATTAGCAGATTGGCAATCCAACATCCCAAGGGGTTTATTTCTGAGATAAATAAGCATGGCCAGAGAAAAGGGTATATATTAAAAGCAGTGGAGAATAACTGTTGATGAGCGAGAATGGGATCTTTGAGGTGGCGGGGTGGGAGGTGGAGGTATTGAATTTCAGGGTACACATAGTACAATATACTGGGAGGAAGAAAAGCACAGAGAACTGTGATCACTGGGAAAAGCTGTGACCAAGGACATGTTAAAGCAGGGTTACAACACTGACTCCTGTGAAAACGGAGAAATGTAGAAACAGTATTTGAGGAATGTTGACATCCCACATCTTATGGGTGGAAGAATGGGCACTTGGACTGTATGGGGAGGATGAGAGGCACAATACTGTACCCATGCCATGACAAAGGACAGGACAGATATCCGTGAGAGGCAATATGGGATTTGCAAGAAGCTCCAGGGTTTGGAGTGGAGGGATGCAGGGAGTCCTCAGGATGGTGCAAAATTCATTTCCATTGGCTTGAAGTGTATGATGTCCTAGTATTGATTGGTATGTAGTACACAGACCTTCACAGTGCTTATCAAGTTTGAAGTACGTTGCTACTATTCACCTTTTCAACAGTGCTGTGACAGAGGTAAGTTCAAAAAATGATTTATGGCTAACATTTTTTTGCAGAATCTGTATGATCAGTGAAGCTTTTGAAAAAAAAACAACAAAGTATCAGGATTAGATTGACCTAAACTAACCAACACGCAAGCTTCTCCTGGAGAAGTACAGCTGTATGGAGTCAACCAGGGCTTCATTACGTGAATATCATCGAGCCATTAGTTATAAGAAAATTGGTTATAGTGCTTCCAAATACAGACCAGAAAAGCCAACACCATTAAACTTCTTTTGTACCTTGTTGTGCCTAGCTTCATGGACTTCTTTACATAAAGGAGAAAATTTTGCTGGTTGCAGTTACTAGTCAAATACAGGAGACAATCAGTTTCCCTTGGTGTCATTAAAACTGCAACCATTTTCTCAGCAATTAAAGAAAGGCAAAGTAATTGGGTAGTACAGCTCAAAGATATACACATGACTCTAGAAGTAAAAGGGAAATCCTTGTCACATTGATGGCAATGATAAATCTCCCATTAACTTCACTAAGGTCGGGGTTAGTTCTAAACATTTGCTGAGAAAAGTTCTTGGTCAGTTTACCTATGAATCCCGGTGCCACTTCAGGAGGATCACCTCTAATAATCAGGGCTCTATTTTACAGAAAGCACAATTCATGCTGGACTGGAATAAATGTGTTAGAAGCCTTGGGAGCGTCCCCAGTCAGGAAGATGATGACATGGAAAGGTGAAACCGGTTCTGCTGAAATACTACCATTGATAGCATAGGGGCCAAGATTTAATCCCCAGGATCCAAACCACTTGGGCCAACTCTTCAGCTGAATGGAACTACCAAATCTCCAAGATTTCTTTTCTAATAAGAAATACTTATTATGGATTCTTAAATGAAAATCAAACAAAAGACATAACGCTGATATTTACGAACTTCTTCCTTGAGTTAATTTTTTTTTTCTGCTTAGTGTTTCTGGAATTCTTCTGAATTTGTCTTTATTTATGACAATATATCACGGAGGAAGTCTACCATCCTCGGTAATACTGAGGGGACACAAGAACTAATGTTTCTATATCCAAGCAAAAATATTTATCATGCATTCCTTCTAAATTGCCTTTTATGATTACTTTAAAACATGGATATATTTTAAAGATTTTGCTTATTTTATAGAGTGCTCTTCTGGGAAAGAAATATTCCAAGCATTAGTTCTCAAAAGCATTGATTATTGCCACAGAACGTATGACTGTTTAATTTAAAATACCTTTCTATTTCAAAAATCCCCTTTACTTTTTTTTTTAAACATTCAATACGGCTTTTAAATTGTCAGAACTGAAGAAAATGATTTGATTTTCTGTTTGCTTCAGCATCAGTTTTGTGCAGCCTTTTGATTCACCAAAAATTTCAGAGTTTCAGCCTTGGTCTGACCCAAAACAATTATTTCCTTTACTTTTTGGAGTTCATCATTATCTGCTCAGCTGTACACCCTTGGCACTGCCTCTTGCTGCTTTCTCATTGTATTGTGAACTTTTCTGCTCAGCTCAACCCACTGAGATGGAGGAGGTCTCATCCTGATTTTCCTATGGGGTGCAGGAAGAAACAGCAGCCTGGTGACAAGTTCCCTTTTAAACCTGTTGCCATAGTAACAGGCAGAAAACTCTTTCCATAACCTTCAGACTGGGAATTTTTCAAATCAGGGTGCCATCTCTTTTCTGCCTGGCTGAGCTCTGGTTTGGGTCTGTGAGAAACATCGCAAATATTAATTGCCTTTTCCCACAACCATTAGCACCCAGATTTTCCATCTGGCAGTGAAGGGTCAAACTGTGAATCGTGTTCCTGGGATGAGGTGGTGGTGTAAGTACCCACACCCTTGGCAAGTTTGAGACAGGGCATCTTAGTATGCTGCTGTCCGCTTATTTATGAAGAGAAATGACTTTGCAAAAAGAAGGAGTGTGGCCAGCAGGTTGAGGGAAGTCATCCTCCCTCTCTACTCTGCCCTGGTGAGGCCGCATCTGGAGTACTGTGTCCAGTTCTGGGCTCCCCGGTTCAAGAAGGACAGGGAACTGCTGGAGAGGGTTCAGCAAAGGGCTACAAAGATGATTAGGGGATTGGAGCATCTTTCTTATGAGGAAAGGCTCAGGGACTTGGGTCTTTTTAGTCTAGAGAAAAGACGACTGAGGGGAGATCTTACTAATGCTTATAAATACTTAAAGGGAGGGTGCCAGGTAGATGAGAAGAGTCTTTTTTCAGTGGTGCCCAGTGATAGGACAAGAGGTAACGGGCACAAACTTGAGCATAGGAAGTTCCATCTTAACATGAGGAGGGACTTCTTTCCTTTGAGGGTGGCAGAGCACTGGAACAGGCTGCCCAGAGAGGTGGTGGAGTCTCCCACACTGGAGACATTCCAAACCCGCCTGGACGCAGTCCTGTGCAATGTGCTGTAGGTGTCCCTGCTGTGGCAGGGGGGTTGGACTAGATGATCTCCAGAGGTCCCTTCCAACCCTGACCATTCTGTGATTCTGTGAAAAGATGGAAAAAAACAAAAGGAATTGCACAAGAAATTTACAATGAAAGGTGACAGCTGAACTCACCAGTGAAAGCCTAGACTGTATTAGCACTATTTGCTGATCTTTACCCTGCTGTACTAGTTACACTACTGCAAATCCCCTTAGGAAGACAGACTGAATTAAGGACCCATATCAGAGACAGCCGTGTGGTCATGTATCTCCATGCTGGAAGTACCCCCATCACTCTGGTTGTGCCAATACAAACTGTCCCACCCTTGACAGAGCCTAAGCAGCCTATCGTGAACATGGAGGCAGAACATGGTAAGTTGTTTCTGGGCAAATGGAGAGCACATCATTTAGCTTGCCCATCATGGGAATACATTTACAAGGCAGCATATTTTATCCTTTTGAAATAAGAGAATACAGTGAAGGCACTCAGTGAAGAAGGCAGGCACGGCGAAGCAGCCAGATGAGTCAGTCTCTCATCTCCGTTGCAGCCGTTGCACGCTCTACGGGAAAGGAAATGTTTTGGATCCACTATGCACCCAGGTGTTACAGAGGTCAGTGAGGCATGAGGAAGAGAAAAACATCCCTCCTTTGCTGACATCCCACATCCCAAGTGTGAAACTTAACTCAGGCTCTTTCACCTTCTCCCCACTTCTCTCTTTTCCCTGGAAAGGTCTTTCATTCGTTCCAGTGCAGACACTGGAATTAGTAGTTTGGATGTGGTCTAACAATGGGACGAAGCTTCCCAATTTGGAGAAAACATTTCCTCTGCAACCGAACTTAGGAGCCTCCTCAGCTGGACAGCCCTGTCAGAATGCACAAATCATTTAGAACAAAAAATATTTGCGTCTTGGCAAAGTAACGAATGTGTAAACCCCTTTGTATTCAGTAGCAGAAATGGATGAATAATTCATAACAAATAACCTATTTGATTAATCTTACATCCTTACAAATATCTTCTCCTGTTTGGAATTGACCTTGGGCCTAATGGGATTTTTGCAGAGTTATCTGACATTATGAGGTGTTTAATTTTTACAAATAGCTTCTGGTCTGCAGATTGTTAGTAAGCATTTGTTGCCAACAGCCTATAAATAACATGCAGGATAGTTAGCATGTTTTTATATGATCCTCAGGCCATATGATATCATTTTGTTCTACTGAAAGTAATTCACAGAATAAGCTCTCAAGCATAACTAAAAGGAATTTAAAGTTCAAAATTTATTTTCTGAAAAACATTCCCAACTATTTCATTAACATTTTCTGTGGTCTTGATCATCACATTGGCAAACTTCTACACTACAGTTTTTGGGTACAGGAAAAGGAAGGATTTGAAATGGAATTATTTAGAGGTATTAAGGAATAATAAAAAAAAAGTCTTTTTTTGGCAGTATCTGTTCAGCCAGTCCCAATAAGCAAATAAGATGGTGACACAGAGACATATCGGGGCATCTCATATTTAAAACCTGTTGTAAGTTTAAAAGACTTTTATATCTCCATACCAAACCACCTGTCTACGTATTTTTACTATATGGAAGAAAGATAGTCGTGCGGTTAGAGGATTAACTTGGGAAATCTGCAGTCAAGATTTCCTGTCCAGCCATGAATTTTTTGTATGGTCCAGGATAAGGCCACGGGAAGCAATGAGAGTGGCCACTGTGAGGCTTGACCTTGCCTCACTAGGTTAAAGTTAACCTTTGAGGATATCTCTGGTAGACTCCCTGCCTCAGTTCTCCATAGCACAAGAATAAAAGTAACTTCCATATATGTGAGGCTTTGTGTCAGAAAGCAGGGAAACATTCAGCCTCTGGGATAATGCCCATCTAAGAATTTAAAATAAAGTATTTGCTACTGTGCCTGCTAATTACAGGGATAAGCGTCACTGTAGCAGTTTATTCTGTGTGGCCAAGCCCTGTGTCTGACCAAAGTTCCACCAGCTCCAGTCAAAGCCTACAGCTGTTTAACCATCCTGGGATGCTCCGGGGGAAGGTGGACTGAGGCATGGATCTGGCACAGAGGAGAGCCAAATACCCACTGCCAACCCTTTGCCTGTTCTTGCGAAAATTTCCTGTCGTGCCTGTTATATGAAGCTAAAACCCACGAAAAGTGCAAAGTGTTCAGAGTCTGACTGCACTGAGGAAGGCTGGATAATTAGGCAGAAAGACAGACAGACTGGAAAGTCAGGCCTTTATTTATTTTTTATTTCAAGAACGGCTATATCCTTTCTTCCTTTCAACACATAAGGTCATAAAGGCATGATCGTGCAATCAACAGTGATTGAATAACCATGAGTTACTGTCTGACACTTGAACCATACCAATTAATCAAAAGCACGACTACATCAACTGTGAAATAAAAATACATTTTCGTAACCTGCCCTTAAACTCCCTTACAGTTTACTTTGCAATTGGGGCAGGTTAAGAGCATGATTAGTAACTGCAACCTGTTTTATAGGTTTTAACCTTTTTTGTAACATCAACTCAATATCCTTTCCTGAAGAGAAAACAATAATTTACTGAAACAAAAAGCCTTTAGTGCGGATTACCTTTTTTTGCTTAACATTTGAAGCTGTGAAGTGTTAAACTTGTTTAAAATAAATGTTTTCCTTATCTATAAAAAGGAGTTAAAGTAATTTTTCAGTAATCTATTTTTCCCTCTTTGTTCTGTCCATGTGCTACCCACCTTCCCTGTAGACGTGTTTCTTTTACTGTTTGAATGCCGTTTAGACATGGCACATTTTCCATTTGTGTCTTCTTGAGATTGCACTATTTGCTTTTGACAACCAGAGCAAATTGCTGCTTTACCCTATACATGCCTAAAGTAAATAAGATTGTGAGAAGTTTCCATTTTGCATAGAAAAGAATAGTTTCCTAAAATGTTTATTTTCTAATAAATTACATTGTTCAGATTTCATAACCACTGGCTAGAAGAAAGCTTGAAATTGGAAGAACTCATTTCCATGAGACTTAGGAGTGAGCTGCTTGAGATCACATGTCAGATCTCTTGCTCCTACCACCATGCCCTGCTACCTTTATCAGGTTGCTTATTTGAGATATTCCTAGTGAAAAGAATAGGAATTTTTGGTGTGAGTGAATCTTGTAACCATGACATTACTTAGCACCCTGAACTCTGTTAACAAATAAATTGTAATGGAAAAGCTATGAAATATTACTTGTGAGAACAGACTATGAATGCTTGGGTAAGCTTTTTTTGAAGGAATCCATTGCCTTTCTGCCTTTTTTAACTAATGAGGTCTTCTATAGAATCAATAATGTAAAAGAGTTGAGATCAGTCCCATCCCTTGATACCTTTTCCCAATTAAGGCAGTGGATCATTGTATTAATAATATTATTTAGTGACTATTCAGCATTTTCACTCTGGTGAGATAGTGTGAAAACATTAATTAATCCCCACCAAAGCCCTGAAACCTCACTAGGAAATATTAAACCCGTTTTACAAATAAGG
The DNA here is from genome assembly GCA_017639485.1 of Pluvialis apricaria. Classification (NCBI taxonomy): domain Eukaryota; kingdom Metazoa; phylum Chordata; class Aves; order Charadriiformes; family Charadriidae; genus Pluvialis; species Pluvialis apricaria. Next base: position 106,834,182 of record CM030009.1, read on the forward strand.
GCCTGGAGCCAGAGATTTTTCAGTACCAGAGAGATTGTAACTTGAAGCTCCTTGGGACCGTGAGCAGGTACGGGAGTCTAGAATAATGAATGGCCCTGCAGTTACAGCTGCCTTAAAGAATATCATCTCTACTCTGCCTTGACTCGGGGCAATTATTTTACTTCTCAAGGAAAGTCCTTTCTATGTTTTTTTCAGGAATGAATGTCTCTAGCAGTCCTTCAGACTGAGGCTGTTCGTACAAAATAATTACATAGTCATTGGGTTAGAGAGAGAGAGAGAGAGATCATTTCCATAGTTCAGTGATTAGAGTATCCACCCAGATTCAGATTTCTCTCCCAACGAATATTTAACTTTACACATGTGCAACAGCAAGAACAAGTGGAAACTGAGAAAGATCTAATAGCTTGTAGCTTTTCCACTAATGTTATGTTTATTTCATGGGTTAGAACTCGACTCTTTAAGTAACAGAACACAACACTGGAGGACAGACAGACAGACAGATACATTCCAGCTGTCTGTAGAGGTGTTAATCACTAGCATAGCTAGAAGTACAGAACTTGTCTACACTTAACTGATTATCCCAAAGCTTTTATAAAAGTCTTCCTAATTTCCACCTTCCATAGTATGCTGCTTCTTGTTTTACAGTGATTCTCTCTAAGGGAGAACGGGATATCATATGTTTTTACATTACTGATAGTATTCAGCTATTCTGCTATTTTGGCAGCTAAGTCAGGAGGAAAGGATCTCCTTCTGAAAATATTAAAGCTATCCACCTCTCTGCATTCACTACCTAGCAATTTTTGGGACTTGCTTTCAGAGGACTCCAATAGGGACCCAAAATTCAGGAGCAAGGACAGATCTTTCCTTGCTTTTAGCATATTTTTTTTTTTTTTCAGTCCTCTGGCCATAAATAGCTGAAGCTTTTGGAAGCAGCTTAGTTTCTTTGTAGTCTGGTTGCAATTTTATTCTTATTTTTCACCTTCCTGTTGCTCATTTCTGTTGACTAACCCCCCATCTTTTTACTAATCAGGGTGCTGGATGATTGATCAGTTCAGCACATATCTTTGTGTTAATCTTTGATTACCTATTTCATATGAGGGTCCTTACTCCTGTAGACACCTGACATTTAATACTAGTGACATACATCATTTACTCTGGCTTCAGAAATTCTGCAGTTATTTCTCTACCAAATGGGAAGAAGAACAATTTTGACATAGTTCTAGGGCATGATTCATCTCACCCTAAGTTAAGCTTCTAAAGTAGGCCAAATCTGCTATGTCCTAGAAAAGTCTATCACTCTTCATTGACTCTAAAGGAAGTCCAGATATCTACAGGTTAGATGTCCACATCTGAATTACTTTCCAACTGTTCGATCAGATGAATTCTACCCCGGGGCAGCTGAACTCCTTCCTGTGTGCTGTGAAATAGGGCAGCAGGGCGAGAAAACCCAAAATGTCCAAGAAGGCTGAGAGATGTGCTCAGTCTATGACTCCTCCATGGGATTCACTTGTGAGATTCTTAGGGACCCTTGCGTTTAACCATGTCTTCCCTCTTACACTAGTTTAATTAAGGAAGAAACTGCCTGAAAGTTCTTCAGTCTCTTCCGTAACACATCCTTCTGTCCAATCTTTGGAACTTATCCCGTAGCTTTTTTTTCTTTTTTTTTTTTTTTTAAATATTAAGTGGACTAACAAGTCCGATACAGACATTTTTACACTGAACTTTTATGGAACTCCCTGACTTGAGCATAACTGAGTGGCGACACTACTTGCTTTAGAAAATCCTGTTCTAAGAGATTATTTAAACATAATGACATGCCCTGCCCAAATTTATGCTCCTGGTTCAAACTGTTTGGTTTTTTTCTCTAATATAGCAACTATGATTTATCTTCCTATCAACGTGCAACAATAAGGTCAGGGTGAAAGTTTATAATATTCTTGTGAAATACAAATATATCCTAATAACACAAAATAAACTGTTGCAATGTATTAACATGAACATATGCATAAAAGGAGAAAAATTACTGTTATACTAACTTTCAAAATGTAAGTACACTCACTTTGAATAAAGGGAGCCTTAATTAGCAAACACACAGAAACCACTTTCCATATTTGTCTTCCAAAAATAACCACATAAAGTAATTGCATATAAATCAAAATTTTGATGGAGTTCACATAAAACAGTGACAATCTAAATATGAAATTCTGGGAACAGGCACTCAACTTCGCACAATTGAAAAGGTATAAATCTGGCTACACCGAAGCCAGTGGGACATTTTACTACTAGCTTTGTGAGACACAGGTATCAAGATTTCACTCATGGGCTCTATCAGTTTCTGGTTTCTTCTTGCTTCTGGTTTTGTTTTTTTTTTTTAATTTAAAAGGTAACATTGGAAACTCTTTCTGCAATTATTATGTTTTATAAGGGACAAGACAAAAAGAAAAAGACAAAAAAAGGAAAGTTGATAATTTCCTTGAACACCTTCTTTTGAATTCTTGGTTGCCTGGACATTACCCAAATCTGCTTTCAATTCTCTAACCTTATATAGCAGGTGAGAAATTCCCAGAAGGGTTGGCCTGAGAGGTTTTTGGCCACTCTCATGAACACCGCCTGGTGCCATGCCTAGTGTGGGCTTCGTGGCTGGAGAAAGGCTGTGCCCCCGAGCAGCCTCCTGCCTCCTCACCCCCATGGCTGCACCCAGCCTCTGCATGGATAAGCAGTACAAGTTATCTGTGAGATGGTATCTGTACCTAGCTCCTCCTCTGGCGTCCCTGGAAAACTGAAGCCCGACTTGAGCAGATCGCCACCCTCTTCTTCTGAAAAGACAGAAACAAAGTAGCTCTTTAATAACTCTGATATTTTTGTACATCCAGACACAAACTCTCCACTAGTTTTGAAATCCACCGAGTGATACCTATTACCATTCAGTATCTCTGATACTGTGAATCTGTTGAGGTGCTATTAGTTGCAGAATCTATTCCTCTTTCCCAGTTGCTCTAATGTTCTTCTATTTTTTTTTTCATTGTGCCAGACATTTTCACATCACTTAATATAATAATATTCATAAATACTTTTTTTTAACATCTTTTACATTATTCTTTTCAGCTTTGCTTAGTCACATTGAATTCTACTACCTTTTAGTCTTAATGTATTTATTCCAGGAAGAATCATTATTGTCAGTCCTCCAGTTGTACCGTTAGCACTTCCCACCTCTGACAATAATAATGCCCCTCATGATTCTCAGGCTGTTTTCTTTACCTTTTATTCACAACCATTTCCATTCTGCAATTCTGAACTCTGGCAATGCTGTGATGGTGACTTTTCTCCTATCAATAACATTTGCTTTTGTGCCAGAGACAACTTCTGTAATTCTGGAAGAGTACTTAAGCTCAGATGATAAGTCTCTGCTGTATGAACGCAGCGAGGTATGCAGAAACCTGCCGAATGGCCCGAGTGCAGCTCTCAGCTACCCTGCCTATATCGCTTTCCGAATTGCAGCTTGTTGCCTCTGCATTGCGCTCTTGTCATGCTGGCATACCAATTAATTTGGACCTGGCAGCTAGCTCAGGTATTTCTAACATGGAGCTGCATTTGGAAAATTGGGTCACGAACATTTCCTTAAGGTACAAGATTGGCTTGAGAATACATAGATTAGGATACAAAATATGACAGTAACGTGTTTCATGTAAGCACATGGTACTACCTTTTTAATGTTTTTGCCTTATTATCCATATTTGCTAGTGTCTCAGCTGAGTGGAAGTTTTTTGAGTATATACAGCCTTCCGCTGCATTCTTTCTCACTATCTGTGTTACACACACAGACACCTCAAAAGAACAGCAAAAGAATGCAGTATTCCACAGCCTCTCACTGTACGGTCAACCAGCAATTCTTCAGAGAAAGACAAAATCACGTATTGCAGACCATGTTTCTGTAGCGCATGACCGAGGACTGATGACTTCTAAATAATTCACATCAGTTAAAGTTCCCCATATCCTCAGGCAGACATTCCCATAAGTTTGAATCATCTCAGACTTTTCTTAAGAGTACCTCAATCCCTGTATCAGACAAGCTGGTTTTTGTGGTTCAGTTTACCACAGACACACAGTTTTCCCTGTTTCAATGCTCCATTTAACAAATACATGCATTATATGTATATCGCTTGGTTTTGGTTGCACTTTTTATTTGTACCATGGTCTTTTCCCAACTATCTCACAGCAAGCAAAGTGAGTGAATATACTCACGTGGATACTCTCAAACAATTGTTCCTGGTTTTGACAATTTGTGAGGTTAAGAATATACAATTGATAACAATGGGTAATACGGCACAGATACTGCACAGAAAATAAGGCCTGAGGATGTTAAGAATGTTGGATAAGCTGAGCTGTCAAGTAATCATCTTGTTTATAAACTCAATTGTTAAATAAACTCACTCTGCTGAAATACAGCCTACTAGAGATCTTGTTAAGTGACGGATAAAAAGTCATACACAATTTAAAAAATGACTGGCATATGAATTTAAATTAAATTTCATTTGGAGAGGTAATGGACAACTCTAATTAAATAAAAGCACAAATTAGGCAGTTTCCATGGAGACTTTGCCCACATGATCTGCCTATATTATATAACTCATATGCCTGTCCTCTAATTTGGCTGCACAGGAGTAACAAATCAAATGGAAGTTACAACAAAAATATTCTGAAGGATCCCTTACATTCCTGTAAGTAATTAGGAGATCTTACAGTTAGCTTCATAATAAAGAAGCTTTACATTGAAACAGTAGTTTAGGTTTGTTTTTTTTTTTAAATAAGTTATTAATTTAGTCCAAAGTTATATCATGTACATACATATTCAGAAACACCTACAGAATGACCCAAAGAAAATAAAATGCATAACATTATTTCTCCCTTGCAAGAAGCCAGCATTATTCTCACAAGCTCTGCTTGAAACTAGACTAAAATTTTAGGGTTAGGCAATACTTGACTAAATGTTTATGGGTTTAGTGTGTCTGAGAAAAAAAAGAAGAATTTCTTAATTTTTTTCAAAATGAAAGGAAAAGGTCATGCAATGGGATCCATAAGTCGGATTCTGACTTTGCTGTAAGAATTCCTGTGTAAATTTCAACAATTCAGTTAATCTCTTTCTGCCTCAATTATCCAGTAGAATTAAGATCCGAATTCAGGACATTCCCATAGCTATCCTATATGAATACATTTGTTAATGTCAGCGAGCCTGTTGTCTAGAAGAGCCTATAGAGAGCACATAAAACGTAGAATTTCCATCCTGCTAAAAAGTTGTATTCTCTTTTGAATAGGATCAATTGCAAATGTTTCAAAGGAACTTAGAATTCCTTTGTGATTCCCTTAGGTTTATGAATCTGCATGAGGGATATGAGTAGCTCTTAGTGATTAGTTTACTTCCTAAGCATGAGGACTTCTTCTTTCTTTGTATTTTATGACTATACCTATTCACATCACTGATTCATTGTTTAGACTGTCTTTTCCAAAGGCTACTGTCAGTTCCTTCAGCCCTTTGAGAGATTCAGTTTTTGTATTCTGCACTTATGAAGCATAAATTAATCTAAAGTCTCAGTGGCTCTTGCAGTATTACAAAGACAATCTTTGTGTGAGGTTGAACTGTACTTCATAGTCATATTATTCCTTCAATAACAGACATACATGGTCTTTGTTTATTCAGTTTACATTTTTCCTAGAAATTACCATTTTTATTATTGACCACAGAAATGAAAAGCATATACTTCATTCATGAGCGTAGCAGCAACCTTCATATCTCATGGTAATGAAGTCAGGCAGATTATCACAGAATTCTCACGCATGCTGAAATTCAAGTGTCATAAAATGCCTGCATTCATTTTATGTCATTCACCTCCTCTGTCTCATAGATCCATAGTATTTCAGCTTGTGCTTTGCTCAAGGTGGGCCTACTGGTAGAACGTTCTACACCAGTGGACATAGAGGAAAACAGTAGTCTTAGCATGGAATATTTCAATGGGGAATGAATTGCAAAGAATGCTTTGATGGGCACTGAATTGCAAAGAAAGATGAGATTATGAAAATTGGATGATTTACAATTTAATGTTTTAAACAACATACGGAACACAGTTCACAGACAAGGGACACAATTACTAATTAAAATCCCTTCTCAATATACAAACGACTGTATCACAGACTGGTCTGAACAGAAAGCAAAACCCTGCGTCTGAAACTGAAACTAAAAAATAGTGGGAGAAGTTTTCAGTCTTAACAGGGCTCAAAATAGTGACAAAAAATGACAGGCTTTAAAAGTGCAGAGATGTCTGCTTCTGTGAAAGTTGAATGTATAGTAAAATGATGCTGTGATCTGCATAAATAGGAGAGCATAAACTGTCATTTACATCTAGTATCTCATTTTCTTTTTAAAAAATGTGATGGATCTTGTCATGCATTCCAGTGCGACGCTGCACAGATGACACTCAAGACCGTGATAGGAACCTTTCACATCTGAAGTTCTCCAGACTTAAGCTTGGAAACGTCAGGAGATATTGCTGAGTTGGAAACAGCTTGACAGATCCAGATGGCTCATTCAACACTGAGGCTACTACGTGTGCAGTGGGAAATGACATGGGTCAGCGCCTGAGATCAAGCTGGCATGGCACAGCTTTTGTCCTCAGAACAGGCTGGATGTCTGTCAGGACTGCGCCCCGGCTTGTGCTATTCCTTACCCTGCTAAGGACACATGACCTTGGGAAGCCATGCTCTCATTCTGCTCTCTGAGCCTGACCTATCAGTTTAAATTCTTTTTCTTCACCTGCAAAGTCTTGCACCAAGATACGCCTCTATGTTGGACCTCATTTTTTATGCATCCATTCTGCCCTTAATAACCAGGCATGCTGTTTCCATCTCCTAATGGTACTTCTTCTGTAACCTATCTATCCACAAAATAGGCCCCAGTCTCAGCGGACTTGTTGCTCACATACTTTAAAAGGCTCACATCAGCAAGACTAATAGTCAATTAACTGCCTTCTCCATCACAATACGAGAGTTAAGACTGAACTACAACTGATATTGAACTTCTCAGTTTATTGGATTTTAATTTATTTATTATTGGCCTGCCCTGGACCTCCCACCGATTTTTTTCTATGTGTGCTTTTCTTTGAGCCTGTAAGCTCCCTATGGTAGCTGCTGTTCTTTTAGTTCTGTCTTACATAGCACCTGGCATATTAACTCTGACAACAGATGAAAGAAAACACAGGCCCTAAAATGACTGGATTAAACAGCAGGTGCAACTTCATCTGATCACATAATTACAGAGCATAAAATGTGTCCAGAGTATAAATGTAGAACTCTCACCATATCACTCTATGACCTGAGAAAACCAAATCGCCTCTTTCAGACTAGAGATGCTTAGAGATCGAGAAGATATATCTCCTGTACCTCAAAATCTACTAGTCTGCTATCCAATTAAACCATTTCTTGCAGGTGGCCTTTGACCCTAGCCATAGATATTCCCGGTCTGCTACAGGGTATGTATCACTGAGAACTGATCCTAAGGGAAATGATCAAATGCATGCACACCTGGGTGCTGTTATGGCCCTCTCACCCCTCCTGGGAGACAGCTTGGTTTGGACCTTCCCCAGATAGCCAAAATCACTTGTGGCAAACCTACTCCTTTTCTCAACCAATCTCCAAGAGGTTACATCCAACCCAAATATCAACATCTGTATAGGAAATTAGGGATGGCGAAGGCCCATTCTCTAGCCACGAGGCCAACTGGCATGGTCTAGACATATCTTCAAGAACAGGCTGGCTCCATCCAAACTGTTATTGCGAATGGTTCCTTGCCTGTGCTAACTCCCTAGTCAAGCCTGGGAATTATTTGGGACAGTGAAAATTAGTTGGCCAAGCTTAAAAATAAGACAGGGATCTCTCTAACCAAAATTGTAAATAATCAGATTCATATTTGTTGGGCCTTTGTCCTGGCACTGTTTAATTTACTACCACAGACTTAGCTCAGGTGGCAGTATTGTCAAATACAATATTCTTGTGCGTTGTTTTGATAGCATGCTGGCAAGCAACAAATACACAGAAGCTCAGCAGGGCTGGGAAAATTATGATTGAAGCAAAACCTAAAGATAGTAGGAGATTTAAGCTTATTGACAGTTCCTTTGCAAAAGACCTGCATGAAAAATATCAACAGTAAGAGGAAGTCATTGTTTAATCAAGTTGCTTTTGTTTTTCTCATCATGCCATCTTTTTTTTTTGTTCTTATTTTTTCTCTCACACACACATAAAAGTGTTCCTGATGGATCCGGCAAAGATCCGTTCACCTCAGTATGCTGGCTCCACCACTGGCCCAAAGTGGATGCTTCTGGAAACAGGGCAAATATGTAGATTGCCTAGAATACCTTTCCAACTTCCCGCAATCAGCACTTAAGGGACTTCCTGAGATGGAAGTTTAATCTAGACCATCATTTTTAATAGCCACCAATGGATCTGTCCTCTAAGGATTCATCTAATCTTCTCTGAGGCCATTTATACTGATAGCTTCTACTGCATCCTGTGCCAATGCACCTCACAATTTAATTATTCTTTATTTGAAAAAGAATTTCCTTTTGTTTGTTTATCAGGATGCCTGATAATTTAATTAGGTGCCCCTAGTTCTTTGGTTGTGAAAAATAATGGATCATCGATCCCTGTTCACTATGTCTATATCATTTATAATTGTGTAGACATCTTCCGTATCCCTGCCTCAGTCCTTTCTTTTCCAAAATGAGGAATCAATCTGTTTAGTATTTTATCATGGCAAAGCTATTCTAAATCTTTGATCATCCTTCTCTTCTCTGTACATTTTTGTTACTCTGCCATGCCATTTTCAGACACAGAAGCCAGAAATTCAAATGGCTTTACAACATGGGTTTTTCTAGTGTCATGATGTGGTTCTCTGCTTTTTTTTTTCTATTTTTTTAATATTTTCATCTGCCCATTTCATAACTCAGAGATTTCATTATTCATATTAAGTTGTGCCCAAGAGAGACAATTTGTTTGGCTTTCTAAACACAAACACATTTCTCATATACTACTCTAATAAATATTGAAGAATCCCAGCATTTTACTTAGCTCAGGTTAATGCCAAGACTGCTAAAACCAAACAATCACCCTCCCCACCCTCCAAAGAGCAGGACTGAGGAATTCCTGCTCTCTTCCTTTCATCCAGCCTTCCCACTTTTATATAGCATAGTTCCAGATAGCAGGACTGTGAAACTAGGCTTCAGCTATCAGAGAGAGTAGCCAGGCACACAGCCTATTAAATCAAGGAGAGGAAGCTGGCTGCGTCCCTCAGGTCCTATCTTGGAAAAAGCGTAAAATGAAATATATTGCAGGGGATCACAGAAGCTGTCAGGGGTCATCTTGGTCTTTTCAGCACCAACTGCCGCCTCCCAGCTTTTGGCAGCTGAAAATCATCCACAAAACACGTATTGACTTAGCAATATTGTGGTGGTCACTCTGAAAGGCTTTGGTTCCCCACAGCAGTCTTTTCTGAACCAGCCAGGGTTATTTCGCTCCTTGGAAGCCTTTCTGAGCTGCCTTATCCATTTTACCCCAGAGATCTACAAATTCCTCTTCCCTGCCCCTCTTCACGCAATAAATGCAAAAAGGTGCTAGATAATGCTGTGGAGTGTTAAAGCAGATTCACTTTTCAGTCATTCTAGAATTTAAATGACTAATTCTGCTAAATAACTCGCTCTCTCCTTATCAAAATTAACAAATGACTGCAAGCGAAAAGAGCAAGCCAGAGTGATAACACATTGCGTTCAGGCATGGCTCTGTGATCGTGTGCCTCAAACAGCCTAGGAAATTCCTAAAAGCCCATTCTTCCTTGATTTTTCACAGCTGGATGACTGTGTCAAGTTCCTGAATGAGCCATTTACCTTTTATTGCTTTTCAGGATCTGTGAGAGGAATCCCAAATCTTCTATATCAAAAAGTGGGAATATTAAAAATTATATTAGCTAATTATTGTGAATAATGACCCTTATTGTGAATAATGAGCCCAAGACTTCTGGATACCCCAGAAAAACCTTTAACTCTTCCCTCCTACAGCTCTTAAGAACCCATCTTTTTTCCTCCCCCCAGGTAAAATGCAACAACTGCCTTTTGTATGCATTCATCTTCCACCTGCTGTGACAGCTCTTGGAAGGACTTGGAGCTGCCTCCACAGTGGACACCTGAGGAGGTCCAAGAAATCTATCTTGGGCCTTGGCAGAGAGTAAATAGAAAATGCAGGTCAGGAACACAGTTAGAATGATTTTGCACAGCTGCAAAGGCTTAACTGTGGTGTCAGAGAAGCAAACTGCTTACTGAGTTTATTAAAATACCTGAAGAAATTATATGAAAACATACTTAAAAGAGACCAAAGTGAGGAAGAACGCCAGGACAAAGTGTGGGACAAAGTCCAGTAGTGAGAGAGGAGTATACAAGTCAGAAAACTTAGCTTACGCCTCTCCTAGAAATACATAAAAAATTTCCCTGTATTTCCCTGGTTTGTGAAGAGAAAACACAGCAGCTTTGTCTCAATGGATGGGTATAGATATTTAATGATCTATCTTCTGCATATGCATGGAAAATGGAACAAACACTTAGAAAGAATAAACTGTAGATGTCACTGAGGCAAACGACAGATGCTCTCCCCCACCTTTCTCTCCAAGGAGAGAAGGGAGAGAGACAAAGACACTTATGAGTTTAGAAGGAACTAAACTACTTTAATGAAATATTAATAATAAAATAATAAAAAGGAAATAACTAAATATATACAAAACTGTATCAAGCTCCCAGGATGACGATCACATCACCGGCTAGCACTGGGGAAGTCCCAGGCTGGACTCAGTGGCAGAGAGGAACTGGATTCTCGATCTGGATTCAGGAATGTGCAGATCAGGATCAAAGGCAGATGAAGAGACAGAGTCCTCCTTGGACACTGGCCATTGAAGTAAAAAAGAGCTGACCCTTTGATCCCTCAGCTTTTATACTGAGCATGAGGCAGGTGGGATGGAATACCCTCTTGGTCAGTTCTGGGTCACCCGTCCTGTCCGCTCCCTCCCTGCAGGTGGAAACCCTCTACGCTTTTCTGCTTCTGACCCTCCAACGGGGCAAGTAACAAAGTTAGCTGCCCTTGGGTGTTACAGCAATAAGTATAAGCCAGAGCCTCTCTGCACACCATGCCTTGGCATCACCTATAAACATAGGTCTTATCACTCTGAGAGCGAACAGTGTCTGCACAATATGTTGTTACTGTCAGTAGTTAGAAGAGGCTTAGCTAAAAGGTAAAATTACTGAACAGAAAATTGGTTCTCTTTTACCTCAAACCAGGACAAATATATTTCAAATGCACTTTGAGGAAAAGCATTTCTTTAAGACTCTCCTTAAAAATGACTGAGATCTCTAATGTTAAACTACGTTTGACAGAACATGGGTTTTGTAACCTTTCCATTTTCAGGTTAAAACTAGATATGCTCACACAACCTTACTGTTGCATAAAAACCACAACCAGATATACGACAATTATTACTAGCAGGTCATGGTGTTCTGTTTTTACATTTTTGTTTTATGGTAGGAGTAAAGGTCTGGGCACTGTCCCCATCTTTCAAATGTTCAATAATTAAGATTTTCTAACATTAGAGAACAACTGCATTTGTTACACTGATCTGGTATATATGATGAGTCATAGTGGTCACTGGTTTACCATGGGAGGAGACATTTAGAAAGAAAAATGTCTCAGATGACACCAAGTTGGGTGGGAGTGTTGTTCTGCCTGAGGGTAGGATGGCTCTACAGAGGGATCTGGACAGGCTGGATCGATGGGCCAAGGCCAATTGTATGAGGTTCAACAAGGCCAAGTGCTGCATCCTGCATTTGAGTCACAACAACCCCATGCAACGCTACAGGATTGGGGAAGAGTGGCTGGAAAGCTACCTAGCAGAAAAGGACCATGTTGGTGTTGGTCAACAGTCGGCTGAATATGAGCCAGCAGTGTGCCCAGGTGGCCAAGAAGGCCAAGAGCATCCTGGTCTGTATCAGGAATAGTGTGGCCAGCAGGACTAGGGAAGTGATTGTCCCCCTGTACTTGGCACTGGTAAGGCCCCACCTCGAATACTGTGTTCAGTTTTGGGTCCCTCACTACAAGAAAGACACTGAGGTGCTGGAGCCTGGCCAGAGAAGGGTAATGAAACTGGTGAAGGGTCTGGAGCACAAGTCTTATGAGGAGCAACTGAGGGAACTGGGGTTGTTTAGCCTGGAGAAGAGGAGGCTGAGGGGAGACCTTATCGCTCTCTACAACTGCCTGAATGGAAGTTGTAGCAAGGTGGGGGTGGGTCTCCTCTACCAAGTAACAAGCAATACGAAAAGAGGAAATGACCTCAAGTTGCGCCAGGGGAGGTTTAGATGGGATATTAGGAACAATTTCTTCACTGAAAGGGTTGTCAAGCATTGGAACAGGCTGCCCAGGGAAGTGATTGAGTCACCATCCCTGGAGGTATTTAAAAGATGGGTAGATGTGGCACTTAGGGACGTGGTCTAGTGGTGGACTTGGCAGTGCTAGGTTAATGGCCAGACTTGATGATCTTAAAGATTTTTTCCAACCTAAATAATTCTATGACTCTATCAAAAACCTTTGACCTCACTGGGATGTGAGGGCAAAGTCAGCAGTTCCACTGAAAACTGAAATTAGTTATTAGTAACTGCAACTGTGAAAACCCCTTTTGACATTAGATGATGAAGGTCTATATTACCAGAGATGGGATGCATATGTTTTTTTCTCTATGTGAAAGGTTGAAAGGAGAGCAGATGGAGGGCTCAAATATACTTATTCCTACACAAGCCAATTTTGGTTAGGATTTCTGTGAACACTTAAATGCTTGGGTGGTATGACTGACAGCTGATTTTTTTTTATTTAATAAATAAGATTACATAAAATATAATACGTAGCTTCCTTTTGGCAATTTAAGCAGATATGGAATGCCAGTAACTTTTAAATGAGCCATTTCTCCCTGTCAAAAATAGCAATAAACACAACAAGGTTTCAGCCTAGAAAGAATCATGGGCCTGGAGCAGCTGCTGCAGGCAAAGACTGATGGATCAGGATGCCTCATTTCTTTGTCCTAGGTTTTCATCGTCCTGTGGATACTACTGAAGTTATGCTCAGTGGTACTTAATGTATCTTCCAGTGATTGGTCATTAGTGGGCGGACCCCCACCCCCACAATGCACTTGCAATGCAAGTCTTGCTCTCTTATCTGCTTCCTTTAATCTTTCTCATCTTTAACCAGTTCCCTTGTCGCATATCCCCCCCTTTTTTCCACCTTCTTCAGAGCTCTGATTTATTTTTTTCTTCTTTTTCCTTTTAACCCTCCCCCACCAGTCTTTCTTTTCTTCCTCCTCTTCTTCCAACCTCAGCCACAATACTACTGAGGTGCCAGTAATACACCATAGGTTAAAGCTCACTTGAATATTTTGTGCACGCATGTGTACTCCCAACCATTTGCTCTACTCAGTTACTTATACCACAAGGTCTTTAGTGAAGGACTGCAAGTAATTAGAAACAGCAAAGAAACTGTTTTCCCTTGCCATAGCAATTTTCAACTACAAATTAAAAAATCCCAACTTAAAATTGACTTAAAATTAATCAAATTGTTAAGTGAGAGTCTAAAATGAAAGAAACGTCTATATTTTTAAAATAATTCCATACAGTTCTGACCTTTTTCACAAGTTAAAAGAGATCTGAAGCAACACATGTTGAAGCTGGTAAAATGAAACTTTGAAAAATGTCAAAATGGGATTCTTCAACGACTGAAAATCTGTTTTTTTTCCCTGCATTTTTGCTCAAAGAAGGAATTTGTTTGGAACTGACCCATAAACAGTTTCAGCTTCCGGAGGGTTGTGCTTCACAAAGAAAAGGCTTCTGTCAGCTACCTCACTGCAGAGAGCTTTCTCACTAATGCGTTTGTTTAGCACTCTGCACAGTGGGTGCAACCCTCCTCGGGTCCTCTCTGGTTGCTCTAGAAACCGTGTAATATATAGCATGTATTTCTGTGATTGCTTAGGATACGCAGACACACTGACAGGCTACATTTGAAAACCAATTATATCAGGGCTGAGGTGGACCTTTCTGTTTGTTGGTTGTGACATTCGACTACAACCTGTGCAGCTGCTGGGTTATTTGGACTTTCCCTATGACACAAACAGAAATGAAGGTGAGGGAGAATCAATTCTGTGTGTGGCCAGTGAAATTGGAAAGCAAAATGATAAGCTGTGCATGGCAGGGTGGGCAGAATCAATATTTAGGATGATGCAAAAATGTGTGCAGGTACTTGGCCAGTTCCTAATCCTGAAGTTTGCTGGACTGATCTCACCAAAAGGGATGAATTTTTCATTTCATTTCCCAAGCGTAGGCTTTTCACTGAAGTACGTTGGAGCCTGGGCATCCTTGTCTTCTACTGTTAATGGAAAGGAGTGGGCAGCTCTGGATTGATTACCGTCCAGCCCATCTCTCCAGGGACTAAGGGCAGTGCTGGGTGGCTGGGCTCTTCACCTCCGTTCCTCTGTTGAGGGTTTCAAGCAAAACGACATCAAGCCAGATTGTCGTGATTAGTTAAAAAGGAATTGAGAAACTGAGCACAAATATTTGCTCTCTCAGCAAAGATGCTATTTGTTCAGGCCACCTCACTATCTGCATTTATGTTTGTAGCTGCTACATTGGGAGGGGGATGACCTAAATTTCTTCCTCATTTAGGTGTTGCTAATCCTACTTGAGCCACACAGGTAAAATAGTTTCCAGACCTTGTTCACTAGAAGAATTTCTCATTGAGGTCTGTACGTGGGCAAATACCCATGCAGAGCCAAAGTTACTGACATTATGCATGTGGGCTCTTTCTACTCCTGTGTCTGCAATACACTAAAGGTACTTTGGACAGATGTCAGCCCGGCCTTTTCCTGCCCTGGCAGCAATGCACAGTCAGGAATACATCCAGCTTGTTCTTTGGAGGAACTCACACAGCTGACAAATTCAACAAAAAAACCCTTTAATAATAACGGCTTAGATACCTGATCAAATTTTGATGGTTTAATGTGATTAAGCATATCAGCTCTGCTGGTGTAACTGTCCACCTGCCTGTAAGGTAAGTCAAATTAGTTAAGCCATAGCCTACAGGGAGAAGTACCTGGAATTAGCTCATATTTGCTAATAGTATAACAGTGTAAACAAGTTCAGTTACCAAGGCTCAGCAGACATATGATTACTTGCTAAGCTACAGCAACCCAATGGTGTGGCAGGGCCCTCACTTTGACCTGGCAATCACAGACACAAAATATACAGGGAACCAACACATCATTGAATTCACAGTTACATTTTGGGCTGTATCATTACCTTGAACACAGTATCTTTCAATTGCAATCTGTTTTTTGCACAATCTCACTTTAATAATTGTTTAGGACATCCATAAACATTTGCTGTTTGCATGTTACATACAGTCATGCAGTACTTCAGCCACCGCTGCATTTAAAGGACTCCTTTTCAGGGGAAGGAGGAGAAAGGCTTGTATAAGAGTCTTCAATCTGACATTACAAATGGAAAACAAATCATTACTGTTGGGCCCATTTTGTTTCTCCACATCTTTGTTTATTCAAAGCCATAAATAGGGCCACCAGAAGGTCAGGGAGCTGCAAATGGAATACTGTGATTTTCATTTCTGTTGCACTGCTCAAATCAAGCCCAGGCTGGTAGTGACAAACTCATGAGCAGAAAATGAATTAGTGAATTCTGTCAATTACCACAGGAGAGGTGTCCCTCACTACAAAGCTTTCACCTCTCTTTTGTTGTCTCAGAATCAAAGGGCAAGGGGAATAAAATAACCTGTCTGCTTCTCAGGTTCTTACCCCATCAGAGTCAAGTCACATCAGCAAGATAGTACTGGGAATCTTGCCTCCACATACCCATTATTCACCCATGCAATTGGATATGGATCTTAGGCTGTCATTCTGATATCTCTTAAGGACATTTGTGAGTGTTTCAGAATGCAAAGCTGGTTTTGTTCTATAGAAATCCATGAGTAAGGCCTCCACATTTTTAGCAATTTGGTCTCCCAGTAATGGGGTTTAAAATGAGTTTAAATCAGTACTTAATTTCTGCTCTTTCAGGACAATGGCAGTGATTAGTAGTAATGTTTGACTTCCAGTTCCATTTTTTTTTTATGCAGCTGTAATGCTGTCTGCATTTGACTGCTGCTTTAATGATTACTAATGGTTTTATTTTGAAAGTAATATAACTTTTTGTATTCATTCTCTGGACTCTCAGCAAAAAGCTAATTTGAGTTGAATTATGCAGTCTGTTCATACAAGACCTTCAGTTGGTTAAACTTTATTTTCGGTCAGACCAAAGGAAAAAGGCAAAGGCACTGAAAACACACCATGTATTTACACATAGCAGGAAGAACTCGACTGTGTGAAAGTGGCAGCTAAAAGTAAATACAGCACAAAGACATCACCCTGATAAGCAGCATATATCAACGCCTTTCCAGTCATCAGTTTCTAGCATTGAAAACATTTATGGGTTAAAGTTGACTGCTGCACCCTCAGTTCTTATACATGGAATCATCTCCCACAGGACATCAGTGCGGTCGATCAACTGTTGGAGCACTGATGTCTATACTCTGTCCCTTATGCACAACTGCAGTTTCTTATTTAAAACATAACTTCTGAGCATGCCTTACTGTATGCATCCCAACTTCTTGGATTTTCTGAGGAATTTTTACATGACTTACTCCTTGATGGGTAAATAAAGCTGGGGGGGTTTGCTGTTGGGGTGTTTGTTTTTTTTTTTTCTTTTTTTTTTTTCCCCCTAATCTTAGAAAGTATCAACTCATTGAGACCTCAGTTTTTTTGGAGGAACGTATCAATGTGGACGAAGGCTTCCTCTTCCAGACAAAGACAGAAAGAAATCTGCCTTAGAGGAACTTGCTAATTTTGACATTGATTCAGCCTAGGAGAAGCAGCTGTCAGCTGTTACTTTATCTGGGTTAGGTTTGGGGTTAGAAAGCAAGTCCCTCACACTCTGATCGAGTGCTTAAAGTATCTTGTTGTTCTGGCCTTGATCTTTCCAAGTTTCTTCTATTGGAACTGTTTAAATTAATTTAAATGAGTAAATATTCGCTAAGACAGAGGGAGGCTGATTCAGCATGCCAAAAGTCAAGCAATGTCAAGTATAAAAAGCACAAGAATGTGTTTAGGTTTCTCATATTGACGCCAGTGGCTATAACCCTCATCAGCTTTTCATTAAAAAAAAAAAAGAAAAAAAAAAGATGAAAAGTTTAAGTTTCTGCTTGGTCTGGCTGGGATGGAGCTAACTTTCTTCATGCCAGTCCATATGGTGCTGTGCTTTGCATTTGTGGCTAAAACAGTGTTGATAACACACCAAGTGTGGTGGCTACTGCTGAGCAGTGCTTTCGCAGTCTCCAGGCTTTCTCTTCCCCACCCCCCTCTTATGGAAGGAGACGCAGCCGGGACAGCTGACCCAAACTGACCAAAGGGATATTCCATACCATACGATGTCCTGCTCAACAGTAAAAGCTCAGGGAAGGATGGAGGAAGGAGGGATGTTTATGGTTATGGCATTTGTCTTCTGAAGCACACTTTATGAGTGCTGAGTCCCTGCTTTCCAGGGAGTGTCTGGACATCTGCCTGCTGATGGCAGGTAGTGAATGAATTCTTCTTCTTCCTTTGCTTGCATGTGCAGCTCTTGCTTTCTCTATTAAATTGTCATTATCTTGGTCTATGAGTCTTCTTACCTTCCTGCTATTTTCTCCCCATCCCACGGGAGAGGGGAGTGAGCAAGCAGCTGTGTGGGTGTTTGGCTGCTGGCTGGGGTCAACCCACCACATGGTTTTGCTGCAGTTCTGAAAACTTGGAATCCCAAAAATTCCGGTGATAATGAAAACCTGTATTCTGCTCAGTCCAGTACAAAGCAAATGTTCAATCCCCCAAATCAGAGCAGTACCTGTTTGCATATCCTCAGTGCTTATTTTGCGTTACCATCCATTTGTGCACCGCCCAAATGCACAAATATGAAGATATTATTTTAGAACTCATTCCATAAAATGTGGGGAGAAGGGGTCTTTACTCCAAGGACTTTTATTTGAAGTTTTAATGTTTGTGGTTAAAAGGGGGATTATCAGTGACTAAAACATGCCACTTGTTAAAGAAATAGAACTGAACATATGGAATGCTTTCACAGAAAGACACTAAATGTTATACTCAATTTGACTTTTCCTTCCCCTCAAGAAGTTTACTGCATTGTATAGGTAGTGAATGCAGGGCCTGCTATGCCATTAAGCTCATTTCTGTAGTTTTCCATCTCCCACATGCTGATTAACTGCTTACGTCCATCTTCAAGCCCTCTGTTCACACACACACACACACACACACAGAGTTGCTTGATATCACATGCCTTTCTATTAAGAATGATTACAGCATGTGTAACTTTAACCTGGTTAGAAATCAACAGTTGCTAAGCAATAGCAACTCTGGCTTTAGCCACCAAGAATGTACACAGGGTCCTGGCAAAACCTTCATGGAAGTCTAAACAGCAGCAGCTTTGTTGCCATCAGTATTGGAGCGAACTACATCAACTAATCGGCAGGACTAGTAATGGAAATCACACTTGATGGCAGTATAAATATATCCATGGATAATGTGCAGGACAGCATGACGGGGCTTGCTTTGCCTTTCGCTAAGTTATGCTACTGGTGTTCTGGACACATGGAACCAGCCTCGGACAGACCCAGGAGCCTCTAAAACATCCCGAGCTGTTTTCCTTTGCTTGGTTTCTCACTTGGCAACAGCTCTCTTCTTATCAAAACTCCAATTAGAAGTTATAAATAACGAGCAAAACTCCATTAAAAGAACTCCCAAACGCAGAACTAACATGATATCTGTAAATCGCTGCTCAGTCTGCATGTTGTAGTGATTTCTCCTGTTATTAGCTCATCTTGGGATTACGGATTATAAATACTAGTCTTCTAAATTTACAGCATCTCTATATGCATGCATTGATCAGGTCATGGTTTCCTGATGCTACAATGCTAGACTTAATATATAAGTAATGAAAGAACTAATTAATACTAGACTTATTCTATTAGTAACTCCTAGTAGTATGACAATATTAGTGTTTCTATACTTTGTAGAAGAATTATTAGTATTGAAAATAGTTCATGAAGAAAGTGCACCACCTGGGCCAGCAAGGCCCTCAAATGAGACTTAGGACAGCCTGATGTAGCCTGGAAATGCTACAGCCATAGATTTTTTCATCCTGGTCTATTTTAATGAAAAATAATAACTCCAAGGATGAGCAATAGCATTAGAAAAGTTAATAAAAACAACAAAGAAACAAACATTTAGGTGCTATAAGTAGGAAGATACAGATATCTCTTACATAGATAATGACTCAATTCATGTAACTGGCAAGTAAATATTGTGACAATATTTACACAAGACTTCTGGAAATGAACTCACTAACCTACCATTAATCTTAAATAAATGGACATGTAAATGAAGTGGCAATGCAGGGCTGCACTGTCAATATCTATTGAATCCAAAAGCCACCATTAACTGGCATATATATTTATTTGCATTTACAGGAATCAGACTTCCCCTGGAGATGCATCTAAGACTAAACAGAACATGTGAAGTATGAATAAAACTAATTTCAGTGTTTCAGTCTGTAGTTTATGAAAAGTGCTGTAGATTTTTTATTTTGCTGTTTATATTATGTAGTGTGTTGTACTCTCTGAAAGAGTCTCTGGGACTTTTTCGCAAGTAGCCACTGATCCTTCCCTTGATTGTTTCTACTCTTCTTCTACCCATTTGATTATAATTAGGAGGAATATGATGCATCTATAGAAAGGAAAACACCTGGCTGAAAAATAAAACTTCCTTACATCATGATTCATCAGATTATCAGACATAAATTTCACAGGTATGGTGGTAGAAACGTATCGCCCGCTTGCCAAGTGTGAACTGGAAAAATCTCTACCCAGCATCTCTAGGCTGGTAAAAATCTCTAAGCAGCAGCATCACATTTATGACAGATTACTAGAACCTTTCCTGCCTGAAATGTTTAAGATATCCCACTGTAGGAGTATACATGTGACACTGTTACAGCCTCCCTGATCCTAGAAGCCTTTCCCACAACTACCAAAACTTTTTCTTAGTCTTCCCACAACTAGCCAAGAATGTATTTCTCCTATAGTTGATAATTCACATTAAAAAAGTTTTGCTCAATCTTCTCCATTTTCCATGACCATGAAGTAAAAAAATAGGGCTATACCCTCTCAGAAGATAATTGGAAGGACCTTTCATCATCCTAATTACATACCTGGCCTACTTTCATTACTGGGATTTCATTGCGTGTACCACTTCACTGATTTCCTTTTTAGATTTTTGTTGTTGTTGTTGTTTAAACATGTATATATTTTTTTTAAACATATATCAGGCTGAGAGAACTGGGTTTGTTCAGCCTTGAGAAAAGAAGGCTTAGGGGACACCCTATCACCATGTTCCAGTATTTAAAGGATGGCTGCAAAGAAGATGGAGACACTCTTTTTACAAGGAGTCACATGGAAAAGACAAGGGGTAATGGCTACAGGTTACTCCTGGGGAGATTCTGATTGGACACAAGAGGAAAATTTTTCACAATGAGAACAATCGGCCATTGGAATAATCTCCCCAGGGAAGTGGTGGATTCCCCAGCATTGGACAGTTTTAAGATTCAGCTGGACAGGGTGCTGGGCCATCTTGTCTGGACCGTGCTTTTGCCAAGAACAGTTGGACCAGATGATCCCTGAAGTCCCTTCCAACCTGGTATTCTGTGATTCTATGATTTTTCTTGTGGCTCCAGACTCTTCGTGGTGGTTCCTTTATGAAGTTAACTTTCTTTTCAATATGTGCCCACAACTCCCCTTTCCATGAAATAATAGGCCCTATAATAGTCTTGTATATCTCAAGCTTGTCTTTTCTCAGCATTTCAAAGCTACCAATTATGTACTGAGAAAAGCAACAGGCATTCTTACTTTGTACTTGTGCTGTGCCTTAATTAATTTCCTCATTAAACTGTAAGTAATTAACATTCCCTGGCATTTAAACTACATTTTTTATATCAGGGATTATTTATCTAAACACGTTCAAGATTTTCTCATCAGCTATCAACACTGCGTTGTTTCTCTCCATTAATCTTACACCTATTTCATCATTCTGAGTCTCCTATAACATGATGTATGAATATACCCCAAAATTCAATATGTTTATTACAACAGTTGCTTATGCATATACCACTGGTGAGAAAAATGTTAATACCAGCAAAATTAAATGGAATATTTAGTCTGGATTTTTTGAAACGGGTGAAAGGCCAATGTTTGTTTGAAAAGTATTTAAAAAGTATAGCATATAAGGTAAAAGACAGTTCATGAGCAGATGAAAAAGAAATAGTTCACACCAATCAAGCACTTGCATAAAGGCAAGCCTTCATGGCAAAACCGAAAAGAAATCTTGCTAACACCAATGATGTTCAGAAAAATATCAAGCACTGTCTGGCTCCTGTTCATTGGAGTCAAGATGTTTTATGAAGATGTTTTGATCCCAACAAAGCTTCACCAGCACTCAGCAGGGGAAACAAATTCATTTTCCCTTGGATCCCTCTCTCTGTTCCTTAGGAGCACGGCTGCAGCCCGGAGAACCAGACAGTATTTGCAGCTCTGAGACAGGCTCGCTATGGGAACTACCACTCTGGTAGAATTCTTCTGGCTGAAGAATGTAAAATATTTGGGGGGTTAATGTTGAATTAGAATTAAATAAATTTTAAATATCCTCCATTAAGTGACTTTTAATCCCCAGGTCCAGTTACAGCTTTTACTTATCTAAAAAATGTATTGTGTTGGGAAAAAAAGGGACGAAAAAGCCCCTTCTGGAAAAAAAAATAGTGGAGTTTTTCTGAAAGGAAACAGAAAAATATATTTCTAGAAAAAGAAGGTGGAGAACAATGCCGAATACAAGTGAGGATGTCTTTCAAAAGGAACTGGTGTAAGTAAGTGTAAGAACCAAAGAAGCTTTAAACAATTCTTTAGATGTTAATCAACAGAATCTGATGACTGATAACTCAGTGCTCAAGTGAGACACCAGTTTACCTCTTTCCTCTAAATAATAATATCCCTTTACCACAGAAGAATGCAATGGTGTCCATCTCCTTCCCCAGAGCCAAGAACTAAATGCAAATGGACACTCAGGTAACTAGGACATGAAAGAGGTATGTGTAACTGAATCTAGTCTGATCTAGGGAACAGAGGGTCTTATTTATGTGTTCCATTTTATTTGTCTAGATGATTACTTAAAGCCTAGATATTACCCTTCCCCCTTAACTATTAAAAGCCTAACTGAAGACATTTGGAAAGGCTTTCCAACTCAATAAGAAGTAAAAAATCTGAAGGAAAAAAAGTAAATTCTAAAAACTTACAAAAAAGTGCTGGGTGTTTTTTTCCCCATTATTTTTAAGTTTCTGGTACCTTTTAGTATCAATATTCCACCTGGTATTCAAAATAACACTTTTGGCAAAAATGAACCTGTCATTTTTTTCAATTGGCAATGACTTCTGCTTGCTGAATTAATGTGAATTTTGGTGGCTCTGTGTGGGTTACAAAGTTGCAGTAGGTGGTGCTACCACCTGCTTTTTGTTTTTCTGCTTTTAATCATTAGCAATAAAAATAGAATTTCATTTACTACATGGCTGGAGTCCTGAGACTTCTGTCTTCAGATATGCCAACTGTCTTGTTGTGTCTAGGCAAAGCCAACTTTATCAGATAAACAAAACAAAACAAACCCCAGAAGACAGCTTTTCAAAACTTAAAAATTTGCTTAAATTGTTTTCCAAGTAGCTAAGTCAATGGAAGAATATACTATGCAAATAATATTCTGCATTAGAAATGACTCACCACACAAACAATAGGTCTTTTCTATTGCTGCTTTCTTAGATCACAGGGTATTTTTCAGAGTGTCCCTTAATTTGAGTCACTACTTATGCAGGGCCTATTTCTGCTATAACAAAATGTTTACGTCCAACTTTCCATTACTGTGCATCAAAATTAAAACCTAAATGAGATGAAACGTGGTCAATTCACAAACCTTTTTTATTCATCTCCCTTTTTCATTTCTTCATTTTAGTACTCTCTTTTCCCTACTATTCTGGTATCCCTATCGATAACTCCTTGTCATGATTCATACAGGCTGCACCATGCTAAAAAAAATGGAACTTGTTTTTTGCTTTCTGAACATCACTCTGTTTGCAGTGCATACCACCTCCCTTCTTTCTTTGGATCTTTTATTTTGAGAGTGGTACATTTGTAACAGGGAGCTGATTTTCTGCATTTGTAGAGTGTTTAGTGCAAAAGGGACAAGATGCCAGACTCGGGGTGCTACCTCTCTGCAGATAACAGCAACAAGGACAAGGGAAAAAAAACAGGCCTTAAAGGCAAAATAAAAAAAAGCTAATCATGCTCTGTAAAGTACAGAAATATGTGAAGGAAAACCCAAGAGAAGGAGAGCATTGCTTTAGTTACTAGAAGAGAAGTTCATGATAAAAGACCTCTTCCTTCGTGGTGAGGGATTCCTACTTTCCTAAAACAAATATGAGTTGATGACAATGACCAAAATGCAAAGAAAGGATGGACAGGATTCAAACACACCATTGACTGGAAGTTGAAATGATTAAAAAATATGAAGGCTAAAGTTATGTATACTGTCTGAGCAACCAGAAAGCTGCAAAAAATATTTTTCAGGTTTTATCCAGACCATAGGCTGCAAATAGAGAACTTGGAAGTTGCAGAAAAGTTTTAACTTTTATCAGGTAGGAATGAGTGGAAGATTCATACATTTTTTAAGTGAAATCACCTGTTTACAATGAATCAAAGAAAAATGAATCAATGAAAAAAGCTACATAACAATTCCCTTTGCAAAAATTTTACTTCCACAGAACTGCTTTTGAGTATGCAAAAGAAGCACACCTACAAGTGTGGAAGAATTAATGAAAGGACAAACAATAAGTAGAAATTGTGAAGCGTTGCTCTTGTAGGTGAATGTCAATGGGGCCAAGGAGTCAAATAGCAATAGGACACTGTTTGCTGAAATAAATGAAGAGTCCGCATGGTATGGTTAATAATAAAATAATATTTTTACTTCAGCTATTCTCTGAAGATCTGTGCTGTCCTTTCTGCTGCTAGACCATAATGGAAAATTTGACCTTTCAGCATCTTTTTCCCTAAATTTCTTGTGATAAATATTTCATTTTAATACAAACAACCCCTGAGTTCAATATCCTATTCTCAATTTTCAAGAGATAGGTTAGTACCACTGGCCATGCTTTCCAGTGCATGTCGAGGCTCTCATGCCCTGCTCTTTCAAAGGGAGATGAATTAAAATTCACAATTGCAGTTAACTTTCTGGAAAAAAGAAAGAAAAAAAGAAAAAAAAATGGTGAAGTGGCAGCATCTGGGCAAATGAGGGAAGGCTGTGAATCAGGAACTCGTGGGCCCTAATTATTGGTTTTGCTATGGGTTTGATTTGAAACCTTGGGCAAGTGACACCCTTTCTGCCTGAGCTACTCAGTCTCTAATGTGAAATACAGCTGTACTCTTCAAAGGCAGCTCGTGAGTTTCTATTTCTGAGTTTACTCAGGCCTTCCTTGCCAAAGTGGCTCTGATGGGCCCACTGAAAGCAGCGCTGAGATGGAGTGGAGTGGGCAACACTCATGGAAGGGCTCTGTGTGCGTCCCCCTTGTTCTTGTACCACTGTTCACCACCTCCGCTGCAACCAGGGCAGCAGCTGCTCCCACAGACTGAGACAGCTCATGCCCTTCCACCTCCCCTGATCTCTGCCTACCCCTCTCTGGCTTGCATTCATAAATACAATGATTGCAAATATTGTGGTTATAAAATACAATACAAAGGAACTATTAGTTATCAACTGTTTTCGTTTTCATGTCCTAGACCCTAAAACACACATTCTAGGCATCCTAGTGTGCTGTGACACCTCATTCAAAACCAGTAAGAGCAGAAACTTAAATCCTGTTAAATTATTTTGGATGCAGAATATTGTTTCACCCATATCATGCTATTTGTAGATCAGAATAGATAGATGGAGAATTTCAAACATATAGGAAGAGATACTCCCAGTAATACAGACACTGCAATGTAAAGACTAGATTCGGTACGCAGACACCAAAATATGTTGGAAGTTGCAACACTTCAGCAACACTTGGAGAAAAGCATTCTCTGGAGCACCTCTTGTATGAGGACACGCTGAGAGAGTTGGGGTTGTTCAGCCTGGAGAAGAGAAGGCTCCGGGGCCTTCCAGTACCTAAAGGGGGCCGACAGGAGAGCTGCGGAGGGACTCTTTATTGGGGAGTGTAGTGATAGGATGAGGGGTAATGGCTTTAAACTGGAAGACAGTAGATTTGGAGTGGATATTAGGGAGAAATTCTTTACTCTGAGGGTGATGAGGCGCTGGAACAGGTTGCCCAGGGAAGTTGCGGAAGCTCCATTCCTGGAGGTGTTCAAGGCCAGGCTGGATGGGGCCTTCAGCAACCTGGGCTGGTGGGAGGTGTCCCTGCCTATGGCAGGGGGGTTGGAACTCGATGATCTTTAAGGTCCTTTCCAACCTAAACCATTCTATGATTCTATGAAAAACAACTCGTGCAAAACAAACAAAAGAATGTAATACCGGAAACAATCTGCTTTTCATTTAAATCAAAGTAATTTTAAGAGAAGGTGGTAACACAACTATATAAAAATGTTGCTACTCACCAAATGCATATTTTACTACAAAAGCTAGTTGTTTTCCTTTGACTACCCTATCTGCATAGGATCATTTGAATTTATTTTTTTCTTTTATCTGCTGTCATAATTTCACTTAATAATAATTGCACTGAAGTCAATGATGAGAAAGATTTTCAGCACACTTAAAGCTGACTGTATTATTCCTACAGCAAAAATAATGGGAAGAAACCTGACTTGAGAAAGTATTCAAATGGAGTACAAAAATACATGTGTTACCTCTAAATGTCAGTAGGTATGACGCTATACAATAGCAACCTCATAATTCACTGTCCTCTGCGATAGATCTTTTTTTGGGGGGGGACGTTGGAAAACAGGCAAATATAAATTTATTGAGTTAGCTTCTATTTCCTTTTAAGAATCACTCACATTTAGACTATATTTAATTATTACATATGCTTTTGTTAGTCCTACACTATGGTACCACCCTGTGCAAGGCAACATCTAAACTCTGTTTCCATGGCACCATTTACCTTCCCATGCCACTTTTTCTGTGTGCATTACTAGAAAATCCTGGGAAATGTTGTATCATTGTACCAATACTGAGTTATCATCATAAGCTGTGGGAAGGTGGAAACAAGGCAACATGAACCTTATTTCTTGATTTCTTGGATCAGTGTTTGTTTGTGGTTTTTTTCTTCATCCATAACCAAATCGTTACCATAACACTCTTCCAGTCCAGTTTTATCATGCTGGGTTCAAAGGCAAAGCTTGCAACTTACATAGATAAGTACTATCTACAAACTAGAAGTACACTAATAAATTAAACAACGCCCAGGAACATTCCCAGGCTCTGGTGTGTAGTCAGATATATGAATAAATTGTTAGATTGGTCTGGGACATGTTTTTTGCCTGTGTCACCAACCAAAAAAAAAAAAAAAAAAAAGTCATAAAAGTATTTCCAGCAGTTGTGTGGGATCAGAATCTTACAGGGAGATGAGCAGATCTCCACCGTTCCCGACGGACACTTGGCATGCAAGCAGCCATGTGCACAGGCAAGTTTTGGAGGTTGGCAGATTTACTAACAAAAGGTAGATCAGACCATGCCAGCTGTTTTCACTGCCCAGCACCATTCCTGGGCACGTTTAGCTTACTTACATAGATGTAGCTACAATATCCACCCCATGTTGGGATGTTAAGGGCAGCAAATGGCTCTTATAGCCATCTGTTCGTGTTATATAAAGGCATACAACTTCTAAACATCTGGCTATAACTTGTTATTCTTTTGTAAGATATTATGGGTGAGATTTAATTCCTTACTAAATACACACTTAATGAAGGTGTCTACATGTGTGTTAGGTATCTAAGCTGCCATATACTCAAAGATTTATTCAATACACTCTACGCAGTCTGTATTGTGAGCTGAGGCTCCACTGATGAGACCTTCACTGATTATGATGGGAACCTAGACATCTAGTTCACCTGTAGACACCTATATTTGTTATTTTAATCCTGAACTGAGTTCTGCCTAACACATTTGTGCTTGCTAGAACTACCTAAGGTCATTCTAACATACAGACAATAGAAAACCAGAGTAATTTTCTTGATTTCAAAATTGTAAGTGATGCTAAAGAACCAAATGCTAAATCAAGAAAGTACAGTTTTAATTTATACAAGAAATCTCATTCCTTCTCTTTGCTAGCACCTTGACTAACTTTAAGGCCAGGCAGCTTGGGGTATATAGCTAGCTCAGCTGAGGTGTGTCTCTCATTTAAAAATGGGGCTGGAGCATATTCCAGCTCCTGTCAATTTATAGGAGGAACAAGAGCATGGGAAAGCAGGTCCCTGTAGCCTGCAGATGGGTGCAGCATCCACAACAGAGCCCTGGGAAGTACTCAAAATATTCTGTGGATACCCTCCATGTGTCTCACTCTCCTCTCTCCCTTTTGGTGAGGATGGAAACTGTTGTTTCTCTTTTTCATCCCTTTCATTTCAAATTCCTTCTTGGTCACTAAGAAGGTAACTTGAGTAACACAGATCTCATTCACTGACAGTATCCAAGAAGAACTTGGAGTTCTTTCTGTTCCTCTTCTGTTTCCTCTGTCGTCCCTCCCATCCTATCCACATCTTCCTCAGACTTCCTAGGTGGGGAAATTTATTTCTGATGCATCATTTTATTTAATACATGATAATTGCATCACATTTTTTGTAGACAACCCGAAAATTGAGAAACAGTAGATTGGTTGACTATGTCTTAATTCTTTTGGTTAGGAACTATTCCTGCTGGAGAAACCAAAGCCCAAGTTATTCATATTATACAAGTGCAGCTTTTTAAAATACGTAAGTGTAATGATTTTAATAATAAATAATTTTTTAAATTCAGTATGTGAAAGCTAGCTACTTTTTACTATTAAAATGCTAAAAATATCTTAGTCAGTATTTCTTTGATGACTATCACCAGAAGCATTTAAAAGATTTATATATGAGAAGCATGTGTTTCATCAGTAAAACCAGCTGACTTAATATTTTTAACAAAGGCCAAACTTACATCGACTGATTTTCATTTCCCTTGAATTGCAAGTTAATTTATTGCTCAAATGATTTTGTAATTCCTAAAATGATATTATTACAAGTGTCTGACTGCGACTGGGCAAATAGTGGCATTCTGACCTATTTATAATACTTTTCAAATATATTGCAATGTGGGATCTCTATAGGCTACATAGCAATAAAAAAAAAATGACACAAAGAATAAAATATTTCCAGTTCACACTCTTCCAGTTACTCTACCAGTAAATGGTCTAGAGGGTTAGAATATTCATAAATACATATATTTTATGCGATTTAGTGACAGGAGTGCACAATTATCACATTGACAGTTTCCCTCATACTATATTTGTCTTCAGCAATTTATGCTTTCTATAATGAGAATTCTGGCCATTTTATTACATTTGGCACAAAGCACTTAGATAATATTCAGAGCCTGGAGAACAACATAAGATAAATACTCTACCATTAATGGCATAGCTTTTCCCCACTACACTTATAAGAACCCAGCTGTGCTACAGCTGTTACCAAACTATTGTTAAAGAAATCAAGCAGTTCTCCCTCTGCCTCCCAACCTTCATTTATTAGATTTTCTTTTTACTTTTCACCAAAAAATAATGGTTTGGCATGTGAAAAACATCATTGACATGGAGATAAGGGCAATCTGTGCTAAATTACATACTGTTCCAAAATGCAACCTCTACTTCTTTCTTTTGGTTTTCCTTCTTGCCTTTTCTTCTCTAATAGAAACATATGACTGAAAGCTGCGGAGGTGAAAAGGGTCTCAGAAACTTGCTGTGTGGTAGTCTCCTTTTCTACAGGCATTAATTACCTCCTGCTTCATCTCTGTGCACAACTGTGTATACACTTGTATTACGGTCATGAAGTTCATAACTGACGATGTTCAGAAAAGAAAAACAGTTCACACCCCTGTTCTGGCACTAGTATACAGGTGACATACCAGAACTTAAGCAATCATTTTGACAAAAGCTTCCCATTTCAAACTCAGAGAACTCACTTTCAGGGCTAGATTTACAAGGGGATCTAGATTCTCAAATCTGGTCTGACTACATATATATATAATATAAATGCCACCTATCTATCTAAGCAGGATCTGTCCATCTATCTACCTAGGTAAGAGTCCAAAGATTTAGATTGCAGATTTGCACTATTTTGCTATCTCTTATGTTCCCTTAGAAGCAAATGTTTTGTCACTAATTTTGTTCATCTTGAACATACTGTACTAGGTAGTGAGTAGGAAGCACCTAAACCCCCTCAGGAGATACAAGGTAGGCATTTTTTCACCTACTTAATCTACTCCATCAAACACTACTTCTAATGTTCTGCAGTGAGCAGCCCTCTCAAGAGATCTATAAAATTTCCTGTCTTAATATGTAAATGCATTAAATATTACCCAACAATTATTGTTCAGTGAACCAAGAAATAAATAATGATTATAATAATACCTCCTTCTAATATGTACCTCTCTCTTCATCAGTACATCAGTACATCTCAGATTTGTTGATGGAATAGTCTGTGTCATTATTCACAATTTATGAATTGGGAAACAGTAAAGTAAGGGATTTTTTTTGCCGGAAGTCATGCAACAGTCTACTTTAACAACTAGGTCTCCTGAATCCCTGGTTAATGCACTATTCAGATAAGCTATGAACACAAAAGAAATGTTAAAGACAGAAGCAATGAGCCAGTTGCTCTTCATGGACTAATAAACAGTCTCTAGTTATTTCTCTGTTTCAACAGACAAATCACACAAAGGGATTTACTCTTGCTCTTTTATGCCAAGTGGAAACCTGAGATTTGGCATGCTTTCCAGTGAGATGAAAAGAAGCAGAGGGAAACTCAGTTAAGGTAATTCAGTATCCCAAATCACATCCCATCTAAGACACACGGTATTCAGGCTTTTATAGGAAAACCACAGGAGGCAGTTGGACTCAAGAAGTGGCTGTGTCTCTCTTGCATTTCCACCACAACAATTTTGCTCATTCAATGTCTGAATAGTTATTTATAAGCAGACATGTGTTCACTTGTCCATCCTGCATAGCTTATGTTTGTAAAATATGAAAAGCAATTAGCATGGTGATGAGTCTGAGCTAATAAGTCTACTGCGAGGGAGGGTATATTAGCTTAGGGTCAGCATGCTGTTAGCCACAATCAATCAGCTTCCATTTGCCCTGGAGCAGGCAGGAGCAATCTCCTGTCTAATCTAGAAAATAGTCTTTTAGACCCAGAACCAACAACTGGGTCCCTCAGCTTCACTCAAAGCTTCTAATTATATTGCAGTGAGCAACAGCTCCTCCAGGATGGTGTTTCCAGATGTATTGCTGCTGCTGCAAAACACTGAGCACAGGGTACAAATAAACAGGTGTATTGAGTAAGCCACACAAAGCTGTAGTATACAATGACTGCTCTGCAACCGGTACTTACAAAACTACTCTAAATGTGGCTCAGGACATGTACGTGATTTGCAGAGACATTAGAATGGTATAGACATACAAAGTAAGTCTCATTCCGAACATTTATTATCTGGATACAGCATCCAAATGAGTACTTCAATATGTCACTAAGAATTTTGACAAGGTGATTAGTCTTGGCTGACTACTTCAAAGAGTAACTATCCTTTGAAGTGATTTTGAGCATTTGCACACATCTCTCTAAAACACCCATTACAGCCACTTCCAGGAACCATATGAGGATAGCACACATAAACTATGTCTTGAAGGCTCAAATCCACCTTTGGACATAAAAATACAGCTCTTGCTGAAGTCAATGAGTTGCATACTGTCCTCACACTAATCAAAAGAAAAGATTACACACTTTGAGCATGCTATTGCACACATCTCTAAAGCTCCACCCTGATTATGTGTTATCTGTTTTCTGTTCCCCCAAGAAATTACGTTAGAAAAACTTCCAGTAATTATGCTAGAGCACAGAGCTGTCATAGCCAGCCTGTAAAATATACAGCCTGAAGAAGCCTGAAATAGCACAGCTTTCTAAAATGTCTGTATTAAGAATGACATATGTACCTGATTACATGTAGAAAAGTACCATACAGCTATGACCTGAAACTATGAAGACACATGTTTGAATAACCCTCAGTGATAATGGGAAGATATTCAAGTACTGCCTTCAGCTGTTTCCTCTACTTTTCCAAGCAGGCTGCCACTTTACCTGAGTCTGCAGGAGTCCCAGAAAGGAAGACAAGACCTTGACTGACTCTAAGTGCAGCAGAACATCTAGCAGAGAGCATCTCCCACACAAGGCATCATAGAACAGCAAAGGTGTTCAAGGTTTGCCAATAGGAAATGGACTACAGAGAATTTGCAGCTATAAGGATGTTCCTCTAAGTTGAAAACCAGAAAAATTCCAAAGCAGCTGCTGTACGACAGCATCAGTAAAGCGATGTTTCTGACTACTCTCCTCATGACATCTTTTTTTCCCTCCCCCCACCCCCATTCTCCTAATCATACATGCACATACTTACACTCCCTTAATAAATTTAATTGACTAAATCCACCAAATTTTGCATATTCAGTAGAAAAAAAATGACCTAAAACTGTTTCTGAACAACTAATCAGGAAGTCTAGCTAGCCAGCCTCTTCTTCCTCATAAATAATATTTTTAAAATGAGGCTTGGGTCTTAATTTTGATCTTCACTGGAGCAAAATCAAGACATTTCAAAATCTTTCATGAGGAAGATGAGATGTAAACAATGCTACTAAAGAACAGCTAAAGGCAAATGGTCAGATGTCGCGCTTGGTGCCTATATGCTGCTTGCTTTGATGCAGGGATTTGACTCTACCTCTTTCAGTGACAGCTGAGTACCCTAATCACCAGGCTAATGTTATTTTCTCTCCAGTTGGAGCTGTTCCATCTTGTTTAAATAATTAAGTATCCAGTGACCCATGAAGAGTGTGTTTCTCTAATCCAGCGACTAGGGCATTTGCCTGGCAAATTGACCTGTTGATCTGATAAGAAAGCATTCTGCAAAGACATTTATAGTCACTTCATCCCTAACAAAAAAGGAGAAAGCTGGTTTGGGTGGGGTTTTTTTCCTCATCCCTGCAGTAGCTCTTTCAATAGCCACCTATCTCCTGATCCAGCACTGGTTGCTGGCTGCCACAGTGCTGGTAAGTTAGCAATTCTCCACGTAGCACTTTTGCAAAGTGTAACAAAATGTTTGCCTAATACAAAATGGGTTTAACATTTTATATATAATATAAAATGGATTTAAAGCAATTACTTCTGAAAATCTTGTTATGATTTGTTTGGGAAATGGGATAAGGAAGAGCACATATATATACAGTTGCACAGTGAACACTTTATATACTTACGTACACTCACTCGGTGTACACTTATAAAGGCTGCATATAGAGTTTCTATCTCTCACATGGTACCAAGTACCAAGAAACTATTCTTGAGGAGTATGCAGATAGCAGAGAAGCCCATCAGACCCGGAGGGCCTCCAAAGGGTGGAGTTGTGGGTCATGAAAATTGTTCCCTGCCTCTGCAGAAGGCACCACCATATTTAAGCCCTTTATGAACTTTATTAAGCCAGAAAAATATCAGAAATACTACAAGAATCAGATCTCTGCAGCAAGACAAAAAGTTTGCTAGAGGACTGCCAACCTATTCTGAGCTGAATCAATGCACTGAATGAAAAGCAAACCTGGCCCTTAAAGCTGCCCACTCTGCCAGCCCCGCTCCAATCTCTCTGCTTAAAGTGCAAAACTGTAAAAAAAGTATAGCCCACATTTATGCCATCATGATGTCTACCTGTTTCCAACATTTTTATCTGATAACTCATAAAGAGGATTGAGGCAGGCATGTAAATATTGTTCCAGTTTGCTCCACAGGATTTAGCTGTTAGGATACTTCTTGGGATGGGCTTAAGCCTTCCTAAGGGCAGGCAACACCTGGCCATTCTCTTCTCCCAAAGAACAAGCAACAGGACAAGAGGAAATGGCCTCTAGTTGCACCAGGGGAGGTTTAGGATGGATATTAGGAAAAATTTCTTCACTGAAAGCTTTACCAAACATTGGCACAGGCTGGCCAGGGAAGTGGTTGAATCAGCACCCCTGGAGGTATTTAAAAGAAGGGTAGATGTGGTGCTGAGGGACATGGTTTAGTGGTGGTTTTGGCAGTGGTAGGTTGATGGTTAGACTTGATGATCTTCAAGGTCCCTTCCAACCTAGATGATTCTATGATTCTATGATCCTATGATTCTATGTATTGGGGCCCTTTGTCCAGGGCATTTTGGATGAGACAATGCTGTCCTGAGAGGGGAGACTTTAGCCACCTTGGTCCATTTTACTTACTAAAATGGATTTAGTGAAAGAGGTTTAGTAGCTACAACTGACAACTTTTGCAGAGCTGAATATGGTTCAGGGATTCATGTTACCTGTTGCCAACAACCTGCTTTATTACTTGGCCATTGTAACTTGGTTTCCAGTGCAGCTACATATGTCTTTGGAAAGAACCGCTGCGGTGACCTGGTGCTGACAGCTCTGGAAAGACCCAGGGGCAGCCTGCCCTTCGTCCTGCCTTCCTGCCCACGAGACCTGCCGTGGGGCAAGGCTGTGCCATGAAGACACTGCTGGGAAGGGTCTACATCATCCCGGCTTTAGTTCTTCCAGTAGTCGCCCATCTCCTGCCTCTCATGCTACAGAGAGGACAAACTAGAACATACTACAGAATGTACTGACACAAAGTTTAAAAATGCAGCCCTAAAAGCCTATACAAAGTCCACGCCTGACAGCCTGGGCAGATTTTACAAACCTCTCCCTATTTTTTTTCCCCGTGTTGGCTGCTGGCTTATTTTCCTATGTGCAGTTGTTCGGGAAGTGGCACGAGGCTCAAGCAATGCAGCGGTTGCCATGGAGAGAAGCTCGAGTTTGCACTTTATTTATTTAATTTATTTCTGAATGGCAGTGTGCTGCAGTATGTAAAATCTGCACGACTTGCTAGCACACTGGACACCACGCACCTGAGGCTGTATTTAAGCATAGCCTGTCTTTTGAAGAGTACCGTAAAAAGCTGAGCCTCATTTGCAGCTGATTCTGTTTCTTTTTGGGGATTGGATTCCCCTGGAGACTCATGGCTGCAATGTCCACTGAAGCAGAATTAACAGTTACCTCAATTAAATCACAATTTTTTTTACCTGATACAAAGACACCTTATGTCAGTGCTGTTAAATATGCAATATCAATGAGACTTTCAGGAGTGAGTGGAGCATGGTTTTTTCATCCCTGGTTTATTTATTTACATAGCAACTAGAACCACGTAGAATCCTTCCTGCCTCCATGAAAAGGACAGAATTTGCAAAGCAACATTTACAATTAATTAGCAATGAAAGATGCTACTGAATTTTATCCTTCAGCATTACAGTAAATGTTAGAGTGACACAGGAGAAATGTACAAATATGTGAAGGTCACTTTCTTTTTAGACTTACTAAATCTAATGACACCAAAGCAGTGTGCAATTGTTAGTTAAAAAAAAGGTGTATAGGATAATGAATCTCTTTGACCCTCTTTCACCCCCTCCCTCCAAGTTTTTGAAGCTTTTAAAATGGTCATTGGTTGAAATTAAAACCCACAGGAAGAGTGAGTCTTTATTTGTACCACTGTCATTAAACAAAGAGGGTAGAAAGACAAAGTAATTTTTTTATACAGCTTGTGAGCGAGCTGAGGATGTTGACATGGGAGCTGGACTTTGATCTGTCTGGATATTATAATTCGCGCTCTTTTATACAGAAAACAAATCTAGCTTTTCTGTATCTATTCCTTCATACAAATAAGTTAAATTAAAACATTTACAGGAATACAGTACACTGTGTGTATGTAGAGATCTTAAAACTCTGCTTCTGTCATTTGGCAGACTCAACTATTGTACCTTACCCAGTGCTTTGTGCATTCCCTGCTGCCTGGGAAAACAGGCACGCAAAACAGCCACAGAAGCTCCGCAAGCCGAGCACTATGTCTTTATTCTTATTTTCCATCCGTTATATACTGCCAAGTTGCTTTGACAGTGCTATCTTTTAATTGGTTTGGTAGGTATTACACAGTTTAGTCATATGCACTGATGATTAATTAAGCCAGCTCATATCTGTATTTAAATTCAAATCTAAGGAACAATATTAAATTTTGTCCTTCTCTACAAGATGAAATGGAGGGATAATCAAAGGATAAAATAATAGAAAAAGGTCCTTTTCTTAGTTATAAAGGGATGGAAATTAATAGATTGGCTCTGATTGGCGACTCTGCACTAAGAGTTATTTAATGATCCACACACTTGAACTGTATTATAAAATTAATTTTGAAGTAATTCCTTTCATTAGCACAATGTATGTATTTGCATTATGTCAAAGAAGTAATATCAAGCCTTCATTGTTATGAGATCCTTACCTAAGAAGGTATGGATCATATGGCCTGTTGTCCTTGCATGGGAGAGTAGACCAATAATTGAGCACTAGGAAAGTCAACATTGAACTTTCCAGAAATTTGCATAGGAGTCTTACAGGACTGATGTAAGAATATATCTGAGAAAAGTCCCTGAAAGAGTTAGTCAACAAAACATCAATTGCAACAATACTGGAGACTGCAAAAGGAAAGAAACCAACTTAATGCATATGAATGTTTTATTATACTGTGTATCACTTGGTGTGACCTAGATTTTAGAAGTTAGATACAAGATTCAGGCAGCCTTAAATATGGACATCAGTAGAATCAGCTGCTAAGAGGGGTCTAGAAATTATGCAGCATCTTCCAATCTTCACTGGTGCCTTCTTGGCTGGATAGAAAATTCATAGAATCATAGAATGGTTTAGGTTGGAAGGCACCTTCAAGATCATCTAGTTCCAACCCCCCTGCCATAGGCAGGGACACCTCCCACTAGACCAGGTTGCTCAAAGCCCTATCCAGCCTGGCCTTGAACACCTCCAGGGATGGGGCCTCTACAACTTCTCCGGGCAACCTGTGCCAGTGCCTCACCACCCTTAAAGTGAAAAATTTCTTTCTGATACCTAATCTAAATCTACCCTCTTCCAGTTTGAAGCCATTCCCCGTCGTCCTATCTCTACATGCCCTTGTAAAAACTCTTTCTTCAGCCTTCTTGTATGTGTCCTTCAGATACTGGAAGGTTGCTATAAGGTCTCCCTGGAGCCTTCTTTTCTCCAGGCTGAACAATCCCAACTCTCTCAGCCTGTCTTCAGAGGAGAGGCGCTCCAGCCCTCTGATCATTTTCATGGCCCTCCTCTCGACCTGCTCCAACAGGTCCACGTCCTTCTTGTGCTGAGGACTCCAAAGCTGGATGCAATACTCCAGGTGGGGTCTCACCAGAGCGGAGCAGAGGGGCAGAATCACCCCCCTTGACCTGCTGGCTATGCTCCTTTTAATGCAGCCCAGGATATGTTTGGCCTTCTGGGCTGCGAGCACACATTGCTGGCTCATGTTGAGCTTCTCATCAACTAACACGCCCAAGTCCTTCTCCTCAGGGCTCTCCTCAATCCATTCTCCAGCCTGTACTTGTGATTGGGATTGCCCTGACCCACGTGCAGGACCTTGCACTTGGCCTTGTTGAACCTCATGAGGTTGGCACAGCACCACTTCTCCAGCCTGTCCAGGTCCCTCTGGATGGCATCCCTTCCCTCCAGCGTGTCGACCGCACCACACAGCTTGGTGTCATCGGCAACCTTGCCGAGGGTGCACTCAATCCCACTGTCCATGTTGCCAACAAAGATGTTGAACAGCACCGGTCCCAGTACCGACCCCTGAGTAACACCACTTATGACTGGTTTCCACTTGGACATCATGCTATTGACCGGCTTCACAGTAACATGTTTTTGAATGGTAATTTTTTTGAAAAGTTACTGCTGGAGAACTAGACTTCTGAACCCTTCCTGAGCCCTACCACCATCTAAAAATCAGGTCAGGCAGCTGATTTCTCTTTGAATTTCCTCTAGGGCTTGATCTTTTAGAGACACTCATAATAACATACATTGACAGCATGGGGTACAGCACAAAGCCCTGTCATGCAACAGGTGGGAATCCTAATCCTCAGCAGCTGGGAGCTGGTTGGCAGTATCACATGCTCTTTCCATTCTCGCTCTGAATCCCCCAACACATGTCCTTCCATGATCACCTCCTGCTCCCGAGGCAGCCACAGAGAACGGGAAGGTGACACCCACCACCTGCAGAGTGGAGCTGGCCATTCTCCTGCCAGGCACTGCCATTTGAGAGTCTGTCCCTACATTTAGTGGCATGCAGGATATTGACGCTAAAAATCACCACCCCATGAAACAGCCCTACCTTCTGTTTTCATTATTTACTTTAACCTTTCAAAGTAGAGCCTAACATTTGATTTCTCTATGCTATGCTTACAAAGCGCAGCAGTGTGCAACCAGCTGCAAACCACAGTTAACTTGTTGAAATTGCAAACAGGAGGTTTCTATGCTTTCCCTGTACAAGTTGCTACAGCAGGTCACACGGCAGTTTAAAAGAACATCAGTAGACTTAAACAGATATATTTTTTCAGGTTTTTTTTTTTACTTCGACTTTTGATACCAGAGTGGCATCCACCTGGGCCTTCAGAAGTAGACTGTCTTGCTGAAGTCTGTGCTGTTACACACGAGCAACTTGAAAAGGGTTAAATACATTAGCCACTTTATTCAAGAAAGGAACAGGAGTGAAAAATGCACCTCCTTAGACCAACCTATCCTCCGGGCAAAACACTCATATCAATCATTAAGGAAAACAGGGTCTATTTCTTAGAGGATGATGGACAGAAAAAAAATCCCAAACTCCAACAAATATTTATTTGCCAAACAAATCCAAGCAAGCTCTTTGAAAGGGTGACCAAGGAAATAGATGATAGAAAGGTGATGAAAGCAATCTGTCTGTATTTCACCCAGGCATTTGATAAGCTGTCACATCAGAAATTGGTGGGGAAACGGGAAGACAGGAACAAGTACTATATTGACATCACTGATTAAAAGCTGGCTGTCAGCCCAAACCAGAAAATGTTAAGTATTTAAGGTAACTAGATGCAAGGTGGAGGGGCAGAAGTCTTGACACTGGCATGTCCCAATGTCTGGGTTCATCCTGAGATTTTTTTACTTTACTGTACGTATGATTTCTTAGGATTTATTTCAAATGAATAAAAAAATAAATGTAGGAAAACCTTAGAAATGAGGACTTGTAACTTCTATGACTGCTACTGCAATCAAGAAAAGCATCTAGACTCCACACGTATTTATTTTCTCCTTGTATTTTTATTTAATAGCATTATTCTTCCTCACACTGCAGAAGTAATTCTCTCTGAAGACTATACAAAGAGACTAAAAAAAGAGCAAAAAAAATAAATCTATCTTTTGAATTCAGCAAAAATAAACCCCAGGTTATTGAAAATTATTTTCATGACTTAGGATCAGGACCATGCTGTACATGCTGCACAAAACACTCAGGAAGACAAACAGTAAACTCTCTTTCACTGAAGTAAATGGAAAACCCACACATTGGTCTTAATAAAACACACACAAACAGATTTTATTCTTGCTCCCTCCTGAAAGACATCCTAAACTAAAGCCCAGGTAGTGGGGGAACGTCTGGCATGTCTGGAGAGCCCGCTGAAATCTAAAGCACAATGTGAAGACAAATATAAAAAATTCAGGACAAACTTGGGATTTGTTCCAGCTTGAAAGAGAAGAAAATTAAGTGAAGAAGCATGAGACAGGTGAGATTCAAACTAAAGGACATGTTTCTACAAAATCTCTTTCGCTTCAATCTCTTTGTACATGATTCTCCATTTAATTCTGTGCAATTGCAGCATTTCAGTTTCTAAGAGATGTTCATAATCCAGGATCAGATCTTGTATGACCTGTCAGTTTTTTAATAACATATCTTCAGTTTACGTTCAGACTTCAAGTAAAATGGGAAATCTAAAAAGATTAAAGCAATTGTGACACTCTAAAGCAAAGAAGTGCACTTGCCTAAAACAAATATCTTCACTTTTTCCTCTCTTATTATTAATAATACATGTATAAAGCATATTAAGAACTACAAAACACAAACATGTCACACTACTTTCTCTACTGCAGTGTTTGAAGTAACTGATGGCTCATGAATAACAGCTTCAAAAGCTGTGTGAAGATACACTTCCCACTACCTCAGGAATACAAGAGCTTTAATCTAATCTCAAGATGATACATTTACAGACATATTACTTAAACAGAAAAATCTGATCAATACCCTAAAAGACCCAAGTATAATGTAATTTTTAAATGTACCTTTGTACCACTGAAAAGATGGTGGATGTGAAAGTTATGTATTTCATGTTCATGATACAGAAATTTCCAAATTTGGTCTAGCTCAATATACAGAAGACATTGGACTATGAAAAATGTGATTTTTTTCCCCCTCTCTTACATTTCCCCCACTGAATATGAGGAATGGTTCTCTACCAGAGCCATGTGGAGCTACTGCAATCTAAACAGGTATTATCAGCAGCAACACAAATGCTATTTCTGTTTAAAAAAACAAAAGAAAAAATGTGATAACTCTCCCATAGTTAAATTGGTAACATTGGGCAGGTAATGGTCCTGATTATATTCCTTGGGTGTTGTGTACTCCTGTTATTCAGCTTGCCTTTTCTGACCGGCAGCAGGGAGGAAGGAGAGAGGGAGCTCTTTCTCCTGCCCATATAGTGCCCTCATCACCAGGTCATGAGGGACCTGACTGTTAGCCAAGCTGCTGCATGTACATGATCTTAAATTCCCTCAACTCAGTGCAGTTACAATGACCTACATCTAATGCAGAATTTCTCCAAGAAAGCAGTACCTTCCATCACCCCTCAGCCGTCACAGTGCTTCTTAGTAGGAACAATTCCAAACAATGAAGAAAGAACAACTGCAACTTTTGAAAAATCAAGGTAATACCAAAAATAAAGTAGATTATATTATTGGCCTGATCTTTCTGTGTGCGCTTATGATACTTCAGGATAAGAACATCAAAGTGTACAAACAAGCAGCTTGTAAGTAATAATAATATGAAACAGATCTGATTTATTCAGCTTGCTTTCTGGTGCAGAAAGCTGGATGGAGTTGACCAAATGAATACGAGAATTCAGCTCAAATTATTACAAAAGCTCTTTCAGAGAAACTACTCTTCTGACTTTTCATTTGGGTGCTTCACCTTCATGTACCAAGTGCACTAGAAGTCTCATTGTTAATGAAAGGCTTTATGAAAGACAGTTAAAAGTAACAGTGCAAAAAAAAGCCTAAGCAAATATTAGACTGATGAAAAACTTTGAGGTACTTTTATTTTAAATAATGTGCATCTATTTTACAAAAAGGTGGCTGAATCATTTTAGTCCCAGGGCCCTTTAATTTATTTTTTTTTATTTTTTTTATTTTTTTTTTTTTTAACCAAGTCATTCCATCCTTAGTTTCTGGTTTGGGTTTATATACATTTTAGGGTGATTACAGCTAGAACATCTCTTCTGAAATTTGAATGCTAACCCTAAATGAATGAATACAAATCCTTCTCTAAAATACAGCAGAGCTTTAGGAACGGAATTATATTGGCCTTAACGCGTAAAGGTAAGTGATCATATGTGACTTAAAACTTTCCGAACCATCTCTAATCCTGTTTTACTTGAAAAGCTTCAAATTTCTAGGTAAATGTATACAAGCACACATTTTTAAAATGCAGATAACAATGTTTTTATAGATTCTTTATGAAAGTGATTATCCTATAGGACTGAAATTTGCTGTGAGCAAATTTCCAACTTGACGTGAAAAGGAAAAGTCATTCTCCAAAACAGCTAAGGCAGCCACAAGGCAAAACTGTTGTTCCTGAATATTTCTTAAAGCACCAGATCTTATCTTAGTGTGCATGTATTTATATTTCTTTGGTGTTTTTCACTATAATATCTCAACACTAATACAAAATCTACTCTGTCTGAACTAAGAGATGGGTGAATGTTTCAGGACGAGGACCCAAATCTACCTTGATACTTTTTATAATGCATATTTTAAGCATCCCACGCGTTTCCAAAATTCTTTTTAGTATCTTGCTTGGGATCCTGGCCTAAAGCATTAATGCCTCACCCTCATCTGAATTCTCTATGTGATGAGTAGTATCATACTTATTTGTAGTGAAATTTTGTAAATTTAATAAAATGTTACAGGTTAAGGTTTAAACTACAGTTACTTCTTCTTAAGGTGCTTCCTTAATACTCTGCTGCTGTTCTCACCAGTGCCTCAGTAACGTAAGTACATTTGTTTAACATCAACTTGGGAGTTCACTGAGTCTCATTTAAAACCTAGAAACATTGATAGGACTATTTTCATTGATTTCAGCATACTTGGGATCAGGCCTGTAGAAATGTAGCCATATAATACTGCTTCTAGAAAGAATCACTTATCAGTCCATCTGGAACAGTACTCAAATGCAGAATAAAATAATATCTGTGTCTGAAATATCCAATTCCAAAGACACTTTGAATTGAAGTGGAAACAGCTGCATAGCCAGAAACATCCTAGTATACTAAATACTAATCATATACTGGAAACATACTGTTTTCAGTGAGAATAACACATGCAATGCATCAATATTCATGAATATCACATGTATTATTAGTATAATTAACCCCTATTCATATATCCATAGCCACGGGTTTGGATAGGTGGACTACCCATTCTTATGGTAGATGGAAAATCAGCTGGACAGCTGGGTTTGCAGTGTTGTGATCACTAATAAGAAGTTCAGCTGGTGGCTGGATACTAGTGGCATCCCCAGGGGTTAAAACCAGGGTCAGTACGGTTTAACACCTTCATTAATGTCTGGATAAGGGGACAGAGTCCACAATCAGCAATAGTATCAGTTTAGGGGGAAAGGTCAGTACTTTGGACATTAGGACTGCTATTCAGAAGGACCTGAGAGGCTAGAGAAACAGGCTGATAATAAACTCATGACGTTCAAGACAAATGCCAAGTCCTGCACCTGGCATGTAATAGCCTCTTGTCACAGCTGAGGTTGGTGGCCAATGGACTACAAGACAGATTTGCAGAAAAGGACTTGGGGTTCCTAGTGGTTATCAAGTTGAATGTGACTTAACAGGCCACCCTTGAGGGCTGTCAAACATAGGAGTAGATCTTCTAGAAAAGCTGCAGATATCTCCACCCTTGGAGATGTTCAAAACTTGACTCTACAAGGCCCCGAGCAACTCCAGGTCGGTGTTGCTTTGAGCGGGATCCGGACCAGGTGTTATGCAGAGGTCCCTTACACTTTGTATTATTTTGTGATTCTAGATTTTAACAACTTGCTCATAAAAATATGGAATACTACACATTTATACCAAAGATGACAAAAGTATTAGCTCTGTTTCATACTACATCAACCTTTTTCCATCTTCTATGAGTGAATAGAGTTGTACTTGAATATTCTTGCGTAGCATCATTTCCAGTTCAATTTTCACTTCAGAAAAATAAGACGGCGTATTTGTCATTCTTAAAGCAAGAAATAATTTTGCAAGTCTGACACTGCAACAACGAAAGTACAGCATGCTCATAAGCCAGATATTTTCTAGCTAACAAGATATTTGCTAGCGTCTGTTTTATATGATTTAGTGACTACCCTCTGCATAGAGATAGCACACCATTCGCAGCATATGCTCTTTGCTCAGTATGTTTAATAAATAGATTGCCTTCTGTTCATTTGATAACACAAATTTACTTGTCTTAAAAAATGACTTTGTATACCCTAAGAAAACACAACCTTGTAGAAATGGATTTAGTCTGTAAAACACAACATTTTTTTGACAGTATCATGCAATTAAAGGGCATACCTCTGAGTGTACACAGCTACCTGGAACATAAAAGTTTACTGTACTTCTTTCCTCTGCTAACTGACCTGTTTTCCAGTGTACCTCTCCATGAAACTCTGCTTACCTTGTTCTCCTTAAAACTGCTTTTTAGCACCCCATGGATTTTTATTACTTGCAGACTAAATGTGTGGCTGCACTTTAGTTAACCTGAAGCCTTTGAAGAGAAATTAGAGACTCTACTGTGTGGTAGCTTGGAGGCAGCAAAGTTCTTTGCTATGGAGATGTAATGTGTGCTTGTGTTCGTGTCACAGCATCTGTATAAATATCAAGCTTGTTCTCTGCTCTATGTTGACAATTTTCTGGCTCTGCATGGTATTCCTTCTGTCTGTCACTATGTTCTAGGTGTCATCTTTCCTGCACTTCCTATGTTTTCCCCTTACTTTGTCTCCTTTTGTCTTTCTGACTTGCAACAGAAAACAACAAATGAATGTAAACTATCAGATGACACAATGAACGTGGCTTCATATTGTCTTCATTTTTGTTTACAGTTGCTCCTGTTGTTTTACCATCACTCATTCTAATTGTCCTTCGTGCAGTAAAAATATATTTATTTAAAAAGAGAGTGAGTCTTGATATCTACCAGGAAGTGATGATTCTTTAATACCAGTATCTACCAATTCAGTACAGTACCACGACCATCCAGCAACTGCATTTCAGACATTGCCTGTATCCAAATAAAACCAATAAAAATAAATACCAGCTTTTGTCCTAAGTTACAGGATTGAAAGCAGCCATTCTCTGAAGCTCTTCATTCTCTGAGCTCTCCTACTTTGGAAGACAGTTTTTCTTTAATAAAGCTCTATATTAAAACGCCAAATAAAGTGAGCTTTAATTCAGCTGCAGTGGTGTTTCTTCTTGATTCTGAGGAATTATAATATCTCTGCCGAGAAACAAAGTACCAACTGAGATTAAATTTCACACAGCCATATTGATAACCATCCTTCAATGGCCTTTCTTATTTCAGTTAGATTTCAAAGGTGCAACAGCAACAAAGTGCTGGCTCTGGATATTCTAAATAGGATATATTTCACTGTACAGATTTTGCAAGTTGATGGAACATTAGGGTTAGTTTATTTGCAATACAGAGTTCTGAATTTCTCTCTTTCCAGAGTTTATTTTTTGCTACACCAGTCATTCAAAAACATCTCATTCACCTGCTGATGGTACACAAGGTAACATAATTTAATTGAGATCACAGCTTTTCCCTCTGAGCACATGTCCAAATTCTGAGGCACATAAAGACTTCAAAGACAAAAATAACTTAACACATTTGAACATTCAGTTTCTATGGAGACAAATAAAAGTAAAATGTCTAATGTGAGTTCTTATTCAGCCTGATGCCTTACAGATTAGAAGCACTTTACCAAGCCTTAGGGATATATATTATTCCATAAATAAATAAATAAAATAATAAAAAGGAACCACCCAAACCCCCAAATCCTG
Organism: Pluvialis apricaria; assembly: GCA_017639485.1. Classification (NCBI taxonomy): domain Eukaryota; kingdom Metazoa; phylum Chordata; class Aves; order Charadriiformes; family Charadriidae; genus Pluvialis; species Pluvialis apricaria. Next base: position 106,878,925 of record CM030009.1, read on the forward strand.
TGTTTCCAATATGCACTTGTGTATTCTAGCTGTGTAAGAATTACCGCTGGCAGTCAGTTCCTGTTCTTCTATTCCCACCCCGCATTACGGCCTTATTGATATACTTGAGGTACAGTTTGTGTCATTTTCAATAGCAAAATCTTTTTGTTGAAACATGGGAAAACTCAAAGCTCAGGACTTTGAGGCTTCTAGCCCTCACTCCAAGGGTTTAGAGAATAATAGCTACAGAGTTAACTGTTACAGATGCCTGATGCTGCTAGGTCAAAGTAATGAATGTTACATGAACTGTCTGACCTTTTAAGCTAGGATCAGCAAAAAAAGGCCTGAAAAGCACAGCATCATGATTAGAGCTGTGGAAGTACTCGTGAGACTTCTCTCAGGCAGCTGGATACAGAGCCCACTTTTTAAAAGTGCATTTTAAGTGGCACTCTAGTCAGTCTTAAAGATCATATTTGAAGAGGTGCTGCTCACAATTATCATCAGCTTTAATGGTGTTTTCCAAATCCTGTGCTTCTGCAAGGTTTATTAGTTAGCCTAATGTCTCAGTCAGCTCTTCCTTCACACAAACTGCAGGTAAACTACAACAGATTACCAGTACTGAGGGTCTCCATGAAGGTTTTTGCAAAAATGCAGCCTCTGATGATTATGTTTGAGCCAACTTCTACGCAATAGCCATTTAAGTTGCCATTAGCACAGCACTGGGCTTCCTCTCAGCATCCAGCAGGGCTTTATTAGCTCCATACTGTATCACACTAATTATGGCTACATGTTTTTTGGCCTGAAACTTGCTCACGAATGACCAGCTCAGAGCCTGAGCAGAATGAACTCATCCATGACTAAAAATATAAACATATAGAAGAAACGAATTACAGTGCAGGAGCCAGACTCAGCCACCTTAAGTTGACCTAACTTACTTGATTTTAATACTGTTAAGCCTATTTATCCACCCGAGGATCTGCCAAACTTTTTGTGTTGGAAAGCACCATGCATGTGCTCAGCTAAAATTTATTATCCACAAAAATCCCAAACAGCATGAAACAGCAGGGTAAAGCTGTCCGATGGACAGAAGTCCCGTTGTCTGCTGAACTAACTAATCCCAGAGCAGAGATGGGCGGGAGCCACTTCATAGAATCATAGGATGGTTTAGGTTGGAAGGGACCTTGAAGATCATTGAGTTCCAACCCCCCTGCCATGGGCAAGGACACCTCCCACTAGACCAGGTTGCCCAAGGCCACGTCCAGCCTGGCCTTGAACACCTCCAGGGACGGAGCTTCCACAACTTCCCTGGGCAACCTGTGCCAGTGCCTCACCACCCTCACAGTGAAAAATTTCTTCCTGATATCTAATTTAAATCTACCCTTTTCCAGTTTAAAGCCATTCCCCCTCGTCCTATCACTACATGCCCTAGTAAAAAGTCCCTCTCCAGCTCTCCTGTAGGCCCCCTTTAGGGACCAGAAGGCCGCTATAAGGTCTCCCCGGAGCCTTCTCTTCTCCAGGCTGAGTGTTCCCAAGTGGAGGATAACAGCAGCACGGTCCCTCGTGCCTGCTGTGGGCAGCCTGCGAGGTCTGTCCCTGCTCACTCCCAGCCTGGGCTGCTCTCGCACGGCTCTGAGCCAACATCAACTGTTCCTCCTGAAAGTCTGCTTTAGTTGTGTTTCCCATGTACCAACGCCATGTGTGTCTCAGCCTCCTCTACCGGTAATGAGTGTCTGTAATAACACTTCAGACACCGGATTCTCGCTTAGCAAAGGCTGCCTCAGTCTAGCTGAGGATTTGCTAAGCTGCAGACCCACCCAAGGAAGTTCTGAACAGACGGACTCCCGTCTTTAAATAGTATAGATGCACACCCATGGCACTGTGTTACTAAGACTTACCACTCAAATTAATACTAATTTAGGGATATCTCTAACCCACATTCAACAGCATTATTGATATTAGTTGTCTGTAACTGCAATTTCACTACATACTCTGGTAGTCTTATTTATGTATGTCTTATTTGTACTCTTAGCATAGACTGTTAAGAAGATCTGACTTGTGCAATCAAGTTGTCCATTTGTCTGCAGTTGGCAGCTTCCCCACCGACTAACTCTGAACTCAAGGGCCAATTTAAAAGAGAAAAAGAATTCCTAGAGATAATTTGTGAAAAGGAGAAAATGAGTAGAGAAATGCACAATAGTGTCTTCCCTGAGCCAGAAGCCAGCCATGAAACTGGAGCTGGCAGAAGCCAAGTGCCCAGCTGGCACATGGGCATTAGCCGGGCAATGCTCACAGTTGCAGGGTAGCAACAGCATTGCTACTGTAGTGGCTGTTATGTGGGCCAGTAAAGGAACACTGGGAAGGGGGGAATGAAAAGTCAGACAATGAACGCAATTAATAGGAAATTAGAGTTCAGTATTTCCATTTGCCTAAATAGGAACTCATTTTGTGCATGATATCCTGCTCATCAGTTATCCTGATTAATTAAGACTTGCCTGTATACTTAATACATTACCAATTCTCATGAAAAGTAGCTAATGGGAAAATCATTTTACTTACCATTCACTAAAACCCCCCAAAAGAGATTTCTGTTACTCGACTAGAATTCTACCAAAATACCAACATACTTTCAAGAACTTTAGAAGCACTACTTCCTGAACTTTTCTTGCATGCTTATTTGACTCAACAGGAGCAAGATTCAACTGCCTAAATGAATCTTAGCAAACAGTGTTGAGTCCATATATAGTCAATGTGGAGATAAAGTGCTATTGGGTGAATAGGGTGCTATTCATCTAATCCTAGAAGAGACACCTTAAATAGGTCAGATGAATCATATCCTGAAAGTACGTGCTTCTCTCCATTTACTGTAAAGTGAGGCTGGGGTAACTAGCTTTAACATAGACACCTAAGGTGTAAATACTTAGAGTCAGGTGAAATCAATGTCACCTTAGAAATTCAAATGTAGAATCAGATACTTAATGTACAACTAAACCATGTCAAAGTTCCTACAGTGAAATTCCTTAAAAAGAAAAAAAGTGAGGCAAATCTCATTAAACCCCAGCTGAATTTTGCTTTTTTTCTTTTTCCTAGAAGTAAAGCCAAAGATTAAATCCGTTTTTCAAAACTTCTTGCTCTTTATCTCCAATACAGAAAGGCACCCCCCTGAACAGTTAGGCTAACATGAGAGGCAGACACACTAGTCACTACTTGGAAGCAAAGGTCTTCCCTGTTGTCTCCTCTTCCAAACTGAGTTCTTCCGTGACCCCCAAATTTGGCAGCTGACAGCACAAACTTCCATGCTGGTCTGTGGCACACTAGCAAGAAATACCCACAGCCCCTGCCTTCCCCAGTCCTTTGCATTTCCTGCACCTGAACTTTATCAGTTTTAACCCAGTTAATTTTGCCCCAACTGAACAAGCTGAATAGCAGTCCAAGATTATTTAGCAAGATTTAAAATTATCTCATCAGAAAAAAGAAGTCAAACTGTAAGCAAAAGAAATATGACAATCAATTCTAGACTGTAGTTACTAACAATAATCTTTAGTACCTGTGCTGGCTATTTCTTACCCTGAACCCTTCCAGGACGTGACTCATACATGTAGGGACACAACTTACACAGGGAAGCCTTACACCACAACGCTTAATGAGTCTATGACCCCCAGCTTTGATTCGCCATCTGACACATGCCCCTGCCTGCCCCTGAGACCTGGCCCACAGATCATCTGGAGCAGTAGCTGCTCAGTCTGGGCTGAGCCTCCTGTATTGCCGAATAACTCAAAACTTGGAGGCCAGGGCACAAAAGGTGGGAAGGCCACTGCCCTCCCATTTCTCACACCCCCACACGTGCAGATTGTAGTGAAGCTCACTTCCAGATCTGAAAACTCTGACACAGGCTATACTTCTCCACTGCCTAACGTATGGAAATCACCTTCCAGAGCTGACCTACTTGCTCCAAGGGAGGCCCTGTGAAGTCCCCCAGCTATGCTCATACTTACTTCCATGCCAAGGTCTGGTAGTGAAAACATAGGCAAACCAGCAATGCAATTTTTATGGATTTTGAACTTCATATCAGGGTTTGAGAAATAAGAGTTGCCATAACAGTCCAGAAGAAAGTTGTGCCAAGGGTGGTCTGGACTCTCTACAGAGTCATAAAACTTCTATTTTTCATACTTTTAAGAAATACTAAGAATATACAGCCTACCATGAAAACAGTTTAAGAAAGCCATAGCTTATACTTCTACCTTGCCCTAACGTACCCAAAACCTTATCTAGCATTCTTTGCATACCCAGCACCGATAGGAAAATAGATTAGTCTTCAGCTACGTAACTGTGAAAAAATACCTCAAATCTTTTAGCACATGTCTATTTCAAGAAAAAATAGTTTGCTGTCTTGTGCAAATCGACTAAGATTTTGGTATCCATTTGAGAAAGCTCCTGTTTACAACACTTACTGTCATCTCAATAAATAGAAAAGATGCCTTCAAAGACATAAAAAGCTTGAAATATTCACATCATCATCTCCCTGATCCTTATTGCAGACATGCCTCCTATTGCATAACATTGTGTTGGAGAGCTTTGCAAAAGGTACGCAAACTGTATGCAATATTTTAAAGACTAAGCACTAAAATACAGAACAGGTCAAGAAAACACAGACAAGCTATGATCTTAAACAGTAAAATAATAACACGCTTCATGTAACTTTTTAGAGCTTATGAGGAGTGAATAGTGTAACATCTATTCAAAGCATTAAGTTCACTAATATCATTAAAATGCATGACAATCAACAAACACAGCTATAATCCACCTTGGCAGAAGTTAGTGCATGAAGCAAATCCTGACCTGGGAGTCCTGCACTTTCTTAATTGGAACAATAACTGGGTGTATTTTAAAGAATGAAAGTTATTTCTTGTCTGAAGTGATACTACTGGATAACAGAAAAATCAGACAGAGCAGAATGACTGCAGAAATGACTGGAAAATAGGTGCAGTTACATTAAAGTTCCTGGTGACAAAACTTATTTAATGGAAAGGAATCACATCATGCAAGGAAAGTTGTTATGAGACCATGCAGGAAGGGCTTTACAGCTTTTCTTTAAAAAATACATCAGGGTATTCTGAGGTAAATCTTGACTGTATCTCCAGAAAGCTCCATAGGTATTAAGAGTGAGGACAAACAGGGTTATCCGCCTGGTGCACAGGGGAGAGAAATAGCAGAGCAGTGTATCCATTTCTCAGTTGCTGTAAAGTGTCATGGCTCAATTAACTTCAAAGGCACTACAAGAACGTACACCAGGGAAAGAACTGCCCCACAGTTTTGTGCAGGCCCTAAAAGGAAAAACTCTGATGACCACACCAGAAACAAATGCAGTAGTCAGAATAAGAGAATGTCTCTGTACAAGTACAGACTCTGTTGCTCAGGATCATCTGTGTGGGCTCTGTTTACATATTGTGCTGGTTTTGGCTGAGGGAGAGTTAATTGTCTTCATAGTAGTGAGTATGAGGTTGTATTTTAGATTTGTGCCGGAAATAACGTTCATAACAGAGGGATGTTTTAGTTATTGCTGAGCAGTGCTTACACAGAGTCAAGGACTCTTCTGTTTCTCACCCCACCCCACCAGCGAGTAGGCTGGGGGAGCACCAGGAGCTGGGAGGGGACACAGCCAGGACAGCTGACCCCAGCTGACCAGGGGGATATTCCATACCATATGATGTCATGCCTAGCAACAAAAACTGGGGGAAGAAGAAGGAAGGGGGTGGGGACGGACATTCAGAGTGATGGCATTTGTCATCCCAAGTCACCATTATCGTGACGAAGCCCTGCTGTCCTGGAGATGGCTGAACACCTGCCTGCTGATGGGAAGCAGTGAATGAATCCCTTATTTTGCTTTGCTTACATGCACGGGTTTTGCTTTACCTATTAGACTGTCTTTATCTCAACCCATGAATTTTCTCACTTTTACTCTTCCAGTCGTCTCCCCCACCCAACTGTGGGGCAGTGAGTGAGCGGCTGGGTGGTGCTTGGTTGCCAGCTGGGGTTAAACTGTGACACATGTAAATAAAATGGGCCTGGGCCACCGCACTGGCCTTGGGGCAGGCTGACACTACATAGCTCTTCCTTGTATGGCAGAAATCACTTCACCCCCTCTTCCACTTCCACAAAAAAAGATGCCTACATCAAACTGCCTCTTGGAAAAGATGCATGGCCAACCCTAGTTCTTGAAACATGCCCAGGCACACACACAAGGAGTGCGCTGGCACTTAACTATGTGGATGGCCCCATGCCAGTGAGGGGACTCAGACCTTGGCCCACTTCAGTTTACCGTGGCAGATGCAGTCACAGGCACTGGACAGTATGGTTCACTGAACTGGTACATATGGGATTCAGATCAGATGTGTACAAAAGGGATTACCCAGTCCTACAATAAGAGAAGTTGGATAATTACACCTACAAGGAGAAAAGGAAGGTTCGATCAGAGAAATGAGAGGGGAAACCCAGTTTTTATTACTATTTATCTTTCCTGCTGGTACAGTGACAAAGATCCTAGCAATGACCCTCAAAACGCTTGATGGCACACTGTACAAGGCTTGTGTCAGAGGATGCCTCACTTGCCCAAGAAATGCACTTGTTCTGGGATTTCTTTGAGATGAAGACAATACAAGTGAACCTAGAAGACAAATTATCAAGGCAAATGGAACCTGAAAGTTTAAAGAAGATAAACACTCTGTTTAATGGCGTTATTCCACATTATAAAATGACTTAAAAATAGTATCGTTTTTAAGGGGAAAATGCTTCCTATATTTATATCTTAAATGTGTTACCGAGTGCATCTCCATATTCATAAGGAATTGCTTTCTTCTCATAATATTTATCTATTTTACTTGAATCACATGCTTAACATAAATACAGTGTTCCAGGGAAAATATCTTTTGCTTGGCTTGTTTCTGGTCTCTTGCAGATACATAATCCTCTGTTTACTTAGCAAATACATAATTTGATAAAATAATATCATGGGGAAAATATGAGTTTCAAATTCCATTTTGTGATTTTGAGACAAATATAGCATTCTTTTATTAAGTAAGAAATGAACAGTTACAGTGGGCGCGTCTTGCATGGTACGAAAGGTGCGTTCTGAGAATACAGGTAATTCCCTGCACAGAAAAAACAAATGTTTGGCTGGATTCAGTGAGAATGTTTTATAAGATGAGTCAGGAAATCAGGTTTTGGTTAAAACTCATAAGGGCTTAGGCTATGCTTCTGAAGCCTATTTTAATATTGATCATTTTTGGCTGCACCTCAACTTACAATAAAAAATTATATTAAGGGGATACCGAAAGGAGGCAGGTAGAGTCTTAATTGCAACATTCAGAATAAACAATGTTTGCTTAGACTTATTTGCATTTTCCTGTAACTATATGTATTTAAACCATCGGCAATGGGGATATAAATCAGATTTACAGGTTGATATCTTCCTGATTATATTGCAATTTGAAAATTGCTCAGTTAATGATTATGGAACATATTTCTATGGAATGGTGTAATTTTTCAGCATTTGCTCCTGGGGATTACTGCCCAATGCTGTCATTAAAACAAAGCAAAAACCTGATGGTGTATGAAGTATAAACATTGCTCTATTAGAATAAGATGTCATAAGAATTGTAGCTCAAGCGCTTACATAAAAATTTGTGAGCTACTGTTCCCATAGCAACAGGCAACATAATTTAGCTAACATAGCTGCTTCCCATTCTAGGGACTTCATTGTCATTGCAGTTTACAAAATACAAAAGTATTTCTTCTAAGACTCTGACACGGTAAACAGACAAAACATTGAAAACATGTTGAGGGAAGTAGAGCTTTCATTTCAGATGCAGGCTAATAAAATGCTGCTTTCTCTGCTCACCTGCGTTTCATGGGATTCTCTACCATCCTCAACCCACCATGTACTAATTTAGTTCTTACAGCGCAGGAGATCCAGTGAAAGGCACCTGAGGCTGGCCTGTCTCTGTGTTAGTCTGATTCTTTATGGAATGTGCAGAAGCAGCTTCTTTCCTGGCAGATTCCCTTTTTCTCTCCTTCCTCCCCTCAATTACCAGAATGAGATTCACTTCAATGCAGAGAGTCAGCACAACATATCTGGGGCACCTGTTAAATCTCATATTGAGCCTACACACAGTTACTAATTTAACACACTGCTGACACACTCCTATAGCCATAAGTCTTTTGCTTCCCCAATGGTTCTGTGAATCTTGTTATTAATCTGAATTACTTTAAAGTGCTTTGTAAAAACATCTGGCTCCATAGTTTTCAATTTAGAAAAAAATGTCTGTGAAAAAGTTTTAAAATCAGAACATAAAGAGACACCAGAAGTAATATTCTCACTAAAGGCACTCTGAAATTTCACACTTGAGTAGCTGTGGTCTAAATGGAAAGATTGGGGGAGGCCATTAATTTCTATCTACTGGACGTTTAGGATTGCCAGCCTGCAATCCTTGCCTTGCAAAGAATAATGTTTCACACCATTTTCTCAGTGAGGCTGGAAGAATTCCTTCTGGAGGAGAGATCTAATTGATGTTTGCAAGTGAATCACTACCTGTCTATGGGTAACGGATGCTTTTGAAAGCAAGCTGTATTGGCCACTGCGTTTGATAGACTCTGTAATGAAATGCTGGCTCTGTCTCTGAAGTTCTCCTGTGCTGAGCCCCTGACAGGGACGCTAAGGCACTCACCTCTTCACAGATCTTCCTTCCTGAACAAATACATGGAATGTAAAAACACTAAGCTGTTAATTTCACAGCTGAGAATTAATTAAGCATGATATTAGAATGTAGATAAATTATCTGATTTCAAAGGTATTTTCTAATTTTGGTGAGTTGAACAGTGCACCAAAGGCAGGAACTGACACAGGTGGTTGGAAAAGCAGCTGTGTTGCTGGAGTACAATCACCAGTCCTGTGGGTAGGTAACATGAAAATTTGACAGCGGCGACTCAGGGATCAATGTGTCAGATGCAATATATGCCACTCATGAACTTCACCTAAAAAAACATACAAAAAGCAACCATAGCAGCTAGCTGTTTTCTTCCAACTCAAATGCAACATGTGCCTTTTTCCAGACAAAGATGCTATGGCACAGAGGAATAATCCTGTACTTCTACATCCATCCAAACAAATACACAGAACCTGCCTATTATTTCATTCATACCAACTAAGTATGTATGATCTAGCACTTTGATGAAGGCTTAAGTGTTCAGCTGATATAAAAATAAAAAAGCATTTCACCTACCACTGTAATTATTACAACAGTATTTTTCTCTTGCAGTTGAACATACACCATAAATGAGCATTGGGTTACGCTACTTGAATAGTGCATTAGCCTTTATTGTCCTACAGGACAAATTCTGCAATATCCTCTCACAGACTTCATCACAGCAATTTCAAGTTCTTGACCTGCGAGGCAGGTTGAGTGTGCCTGCCAGACTAGAAAGAATAGCAAATATCCTGTTTCTGCAAAAACCAAGTGAGTGTTAACCACCAGGACTGTAAAAAGTCATCTCCATATTAACTAACAGTGCCTAGTCTTGCATTAAAATCAAACACACATACACAAGTCACCAATCTTGACAGAAAAGTCGCACACTACCACATCCAGAATTTCTGGTTATAGGAATCACAACCATGTCAGAGGTAGACAGAGCTATGGAAGACAATAGCTGCTATCATCTCTGATCTTTACGATCACTTCCTGGGCTGAGGAAACAGTTCTAGAACCATGCCCCCAAAAAATTAAATTCTATCATAAAGTTTATTTTGAAATAGTAAAGACTGTGTATGTCGTCATTTTAACTTTTGAGTAGTGCCATTTAATATTTTCAGAAGAATACATTTATATAGCATATGATTTATTCTTGTTAAAAATCTTGTAACAGTAATGAAATACCTGACTTGTGATCTATGCAATACGTTAAACTTCTGTGCAGATTTTGTTGGCTTGTAGAGAGTTATCTGAATGTCTATTCTCCTTGGCATAGCTTTTGTAATACACAACTGAGACTGTTCATTTCAAGAGAAGTAAAAACCTTAAGGTCTGAAATAAATATAAATTTCAAAAATATAATTACAAATTTAAAAAATATTCTGAGGCAATATTGTTTTAGGGAAAATAATATTTGAGAAAGCAATATTTAAAAAATCATTTAGAACTACAGTATAGAACTATTATTTTAAAATCTTCTTGTTGCATACGCAAAAAAGTAAAATTCGTAAAGAAGGGCTGCTTGATCACTTAATTGGCCATTGAGGATCATAATGGTCATGATTCATATTGTGCCCTGGAAGACAGATATATATCATAGAAAAATATGTACTAATACAAACTATTTATTTCGTAAAATATTCTGGGTATAACCTTCAGCTGCTACAAGCTGGCCTAAATGTATAACTAAGGAGTAGCATTGGACAGTACGTAATTACAGTAAATAGAAACCTCATCGATACAGTATTTCATACTTGTCTATTTTAAGCAGCTACCACCTGAAAATTTAAAAGCATTTTTGATATTTAGCTGTGAAAAATGCTACATTTAATCCATGTTACAAAAATGAGGAAATTGAAGGAGACGGGTTTTAAGTGAGGAAGCAAAGTTTGCAAGAAGTCAAGCTGTAATTTGTGATCGCGAGACTTCTGTCTCAATTCTTTTTACTTCCTGACAGCAATATAGAGAAAACAGTCAGCTTCTTTCGAAAGAAATGTAGGATCTAGTGCAAAATTAAACAAGACAGCTTTTAATAGTAACTACAATGGAAAGCTCGATAGCTATACACAATATTTCATAGATATGTCAGAATCTATAAAAACTCTGCACTTTGGCAGATTAATGTCAAATTTATGCCTTGAGCCAACATGGTTGTCCTCTCTTCAATTCAAAATCTAAATTATCCTCCTTAAGGATTTGCCGTTGGCTATAATTCCAATTTAATATCTTTCTTCATATGAGTTCTTGTGGACTATAGAATTAGTTTAAAACATCTGAATGCATTTCTTTTAGGAGACTTTAACATTCCAGAGTCTTCATTTGACCTGTTTCTCTTAACATTATGAAGTACTGGGGCTATTTAAGATGTTCTGCAGCATAATAGGTTCAAAACTATTTCCAGCAGCATCACAGGCTAAACGTAGAGCAAGAATAGTTGAATGACAGTTTAGAAAAATCACTGCCTTAATAGAATGTTCAGGATAATTTGACAAACCCAATATCATAATTACTGTTGCCCTTGCAGCTCTCAAATAATTATGTTTCAGATTTTTCTAAAAAGAAATGTTTAATTAAAGAAGAATCAAGCCATGAATTCATGTATTTGCAAATCAGAGATACATCATGTAGTTCTGCAGTATCTAGTAGAGTCCAAATCCTTTTTTTTGTATTTCATTTCCTTTTAATTCTGTTTAGTGATAATGAATGAGGTATATAATTACTCTGATTCATCCTGTACTCTTAACATGAAGTACCCCAGAGCACTTAAAAACAATAATTAATAAAATATCAAGAAAAGAATGAATTAAATGCACAACTAAAAATTAAATCCTTAACTCGATATTAAACATGATCAAGAATTGTGCAGAACTCATCGAGACTTTGTATAACTCATGTTATACAAATGGCTAACAAATGACTGGTAGTACCTGTACCTCTATACCAACAGTTATTTATAGAGTTCTTGTTGAACAACTATAAATCATAGTCAAGAACCAAAGAAATTAAACCAAGTAATTCTAAAGACTAAAATAAGCCCATGAGGCAAAGCACCAGCATCATATGTCTCTGTGAAACTCCTAATTTCAAATGAGTATATAGATCCTTCTAATTCTAAAGAAAAGTTCGTATACCTTTCATTTTTCTTTTTTGGAATAAATATAAGTGGAAAATAAACAGGTGAAATTGAGGCTAAAGAAATAAATATTTGAATACAGGAATGAAATTCACACAACTGTCAACTTGTCATTTTTGTCTGTTTTCCCATCTTTGTTACTCCGTGACTAAGTCTGCACTCTGGAGCAGGGATAAAACACCACGCTGTGCACGCCCCGGCTCAGCCTCCCCAGGCACGTGCCATCTGCATCCTGACCCCAGGAAAGGTTTGCTCAGGGACATCCAATCCTCATTGCTCAATCACCCGTAAGAGGCAGGCTCCAGAGCAGCCCAGATGGGAAACTCATGAGCTGTTTTGGACCAGGAGCCTGAAAGAGCTTGGAAATAAAAGAATTCACAAAATATATTTCAATCAATTTGAAATAATTTTTTTCATCTTCTCTCCCAGTGCAAATACACATATCAGACTTTTCACTTTGGTACGTAATGTTTGGTTTTCTACCTGCAGGTTCATCTGGCAGCCTATTTTGAACAGCAAGCCTATGCACAGTTAAATCCTAATCAAGACACATATACACAAGTACAGTGTACACGCAAGCTTTCTACTCACAGTTTTCACTTGAGACAAAAAAGTCAAGGGGCAAAAACAGAACTGTAAGAAATTAATAGACCTAAAAAAGTTATGAAGCCAGATAAGACCTATACCAGATGAAGTATAATAGATGAAAGGAGGCTTATTTCTTCTTTGTGATTCTGTCCATTGAATTTTACAGAACAGGAAGCACAAAGGGAGCTCAACTGTGAGTGACTTTTTTGTTTTGTTTTGTTTACTAGCTAGCTCATCATACTCCACCCCCCTATGGTTTGATGGCTTTCATTTTATGTTTTGTTTTGGTAGTGGGTATTTTTTTTTTTAATCAAGCTTGTATTCAGCCTAAGCTGAAATATCTTGCTCTTTTTGAACTTGGTGTAAATCAAACATAATGTCGCTAAAGTTCAGTAGAAAGGTTAGAAAAAAAAAAAAATTATTTAGCCAGACTTCAATTCACTGGGCAGGCATTTCCCTGGATAAAATCAAGAGGATAGCTAGCCAAAATCATCTGTGAAATAATAATTTCTCCAAATTTGTTCTTTAAAGATCTGTCAACTCTAATCAAATAACATTGAACTTTGATATTCTGTTGTTGACACTCTTGGACTAAATTCCACTCAATGTTATGTGTTCTAAAACATCTATTTTTCATTAATATTCTACCCAACCTTAAACATGCTTTGGGCAAAAGCAGAGAAAAAGGATAAAGATGAGACTTTCTGAGCTTCTGACTCCATGCTACAGTAACTGCAAATAATATGGCTGAGCAGACACTTCCAGAACAACTTTGATTTCAGCCACAAAGCCCCAATACTGGTGTCACGAATGAAATGTCCATTTAACTTTTAGACCTAGCAGATCTGTGAACAGGAAGGCTATTAACTAACCTGTGAAATGATGCTCATTATACAGAAAAAGTGTTATTTCTTGTGGAAAATGAGCAGGTCGCCAACCAACTACCTTGATCACATACACCCAGAAATTAAAATGGATAGTTTGTGTTCACATTTGATTAGCATTTGAGACCCTCTTTCTCTAAACAATTCCCACAGGACTGCACGTGCCAAATTCCTACCATAGCTCAAGCTATTACACAAAGAGCTGAGAATGCTCATTTCACTTAGCTCTATCTTAGGTCTACCAACAGTGCTGAAGACAACAGTCTTTTCCCTAGATAATTAAATGACTTTCAGAAACAAAAAAGGAAACATTTTGAAGTCGAAATCTAGCATTACATCTCTCACAATGAAGAACTGTTAGAATAACTAACCAGCCACAGCTTTGTCTCTGAGGTATTTCGCAAAACCTCAAGCCTATTCATATGAATTGCAACAAAACAGTATTCATCATTAACACAATGAAAAACAAAGTCTGTGGATCTTACTGAAGAGTTTGGTTACTTTGGGGTACTAGTAAGGAAAGGAGAAAACACTCCATGCTAAAGCAGGACTAAAAGAAAATTCAACAGAAAGGCCGAATGTGCACTTGGATTATCTACTGTAGATTCCTAACTCAGGTGGCACCTATTTAATACACATGTGATCCAGAACAGGAATTCACAGGCACGCTTCACAGCCATTGGAAAGCAAACCAGACAACTGCTATTAACTACCCTCTCCATGGAGCTCCTGTGTGTTACAGGTACAATCTTAATCTTTTAAGTGATTTAATACAAGATATTAGGTATAGGGATGTGGTTTGAGATGCATTTGAATGGGGCATAACTCAGTGTAGCAATAAGTACCTTGTTGCCTTTGCAATTCCAAGGGCATGAGTTCACATATGAGTATGCAAAAGTAACAGAACTGAAACAAAACCCTTTTCTTATTAAAACTGCCTCTGTCTACAAGGGCACCTGGCATAGGGTCATTCTCTAGCTCCGGGCTATTGCACAGAAAAGAACTGCAAGAAATGCAAGAGCTATGCTTGAGTGAGCAGTCCACTCCTAAGGATGCTCCCCCAGGAGTCAGAGTTCCCTCAATTTGGCCTTTATAGTCACTATTGTTTTATGCATTTATCCAAAGACTGTAATACAAAATACATAACATCCTTCAAGTAAGAAGTAGAGTCTAAAACTCCATCTTCTCACTAACCAGGAAAAAATGTTATAAGGAAAGCAAATAATTGCTTTGGACATGCTACTGCAACAGTTTGGACAAGCTGCTGTCACCAAAATGTGTTTTAAAGCAAACGAATAGAAGACTGGGAACTTCTGGGAACAAAGGACTTAGACCTACAGCATAGGAGATTTTGTTCTGCGAGGCAAAGACTCAAGGAAGGGTTTAAATTCCTTCTGATCTGGCCAGTTTTGTGGCACACTTACAGTGTGAGATAAAACATAATTTTGGAACCCAAATCTCTCAAGGTTCTGCCATGAAGGCACAGGTGGGATTATGAAGGAATGTAATTATCTGAACACTGAGAAAAAGCCTTTGTTTACAGGGACTGGCAGCACCACATTTTCTGTTTAGCAAGTTCCTGAAAGTTAGGAGGAATTTCATATCCATATCATGAAGTCTCTGCCCCTTTTTTCATCCCGCTCCCCAGAGACACATGTTGGCTAATCCTCCTTTCTCTTTGGAATAATGACCACCCAAAACTAGGTGCCCACCCAGGTACGAGCAGATTGGAAGAAGCTAGATTTCATGTGCTGCCATAAGAGGCATTCCCTTCCACCTCTAATCTCATGTTAGCCACATCAATCTAGGGGAAACCCATTCATTTCTATTCTGTCAGCTAAACTTTGAGATCACCGCTTGGATTGCTTGACACAGACAATCACTGCAACCTGGGCTGGCAGTTCTGAACTGCAGCTAAATGCCTAAAAGGGGGAGTGAGAAAGGAGGTGTTATGTACAAATAAGAAATTACTTTGCTTCTATATACAGCATTTACAAAATTTCTACATGAATATAGGTTTTGAAAAAGTTGAGAGATTTCCTAGAACAGCTGTCAGAACACCAGTTTTACAGTGTGAGCCTTAAAGAATACAACATATCCAGTTTGCCAGAACGAAACTTGAAAGGTGCCTTGACTGCTATATATAAATTTTTAGTAGTCATAGGGGTGTTAAAATTGTCATAGTCTAAAGATGTGGAAGATGCAAGGTTTGCAGATCAAGGCAATAAGTTCATTAGGCCAGATGGCACAGCCAGAAAAGGTGCACAATCTTCTGTGTGCATCGGCTTTCCAACAGGTAGGTCACTGCAAATAATCAGTTTTTCATAGACACTTGTTCAGAAAACATCGCTGAAAAAGGGAGACTTTTCAGTCTTACTGTCGAAGGCATAGCAAAAGGAAGACTGGCAGCTGAAATTAGACAAATTCAACCTTTCCACAACCTTGCAATTTCCTAGCACTAAGGGTAATTAAATATTGGAATGGCTTACCAGGGGAGCTGGTGGACTCGCCATTGCTTGGAGCTTTAGGACGAGATTAGATATCATTGTAAAAGAGATGCTTTAATCCAGCTTCTGGAAGTTCTCAACATGCCCATAACACTTGCAGCTCTGCATTAAGACAATGACTATAATCAAATCTCATACTTTAGGGTTTCAGCTGGTCAACTGCAAGGGTTATAAAGAATTTCTTTTTCCTTTCACATAAAAAAACAGACAGATACTTTGGTGTGGTTTATATTCTGATCTGTCTCTGAAGTAGCAGAGATTACAGAGAGTACAGAATACACAGGGGGAGCTGGTGCAGTGGTTGGTGGTGATGGGGAAAATACTTTTTCTGAGCCTGAAATTCACCAAGCAGTCACGTCCTAATGTGAGCTTACTTTAAATTTGGATGCAAACCACTTCTGACCTGGGAACTGTGTGATTAGGTCGGTGCAGAACCAAGTTTGATCTGTGTGCCCAGCTAAGGGCCTGGCATCGGCACCCGCTCAGCATTGCACTAACGCAGCTACGTGACTTTTGGAAAAGAGCCGTTTCATGGTCTGCAGCTGCTGAGCACTGGCCAAGGGTCAAATGAAGAACTATTGGATCGCCATACCCTCAGAGGTCTTGTTAATAAATCTTGCTGGATTAGCTCAAAGGGAGCGCTTTTCCCAAGGTGAGATAAATAGAAATCTCAATTGAGTTTGTTTTGAGTTTGTTCAGTGTGAGATCCAAATCACCTGTTAATACACTAAGATCATCTGGACATATCTCAACTAATTAACTAATTGCTATTGAAGACGCATAAGTAACACCTTGATCTTTTTTGTCTCCTGAAAATAAACATGCTTTAGCCTAACTAGACTTATCACGTTTACACACAGGTATCAAGATGGATTTAGTGTTCCGTGTTTGCCAATATAACTAGATACATAAGCATCCCTTTTGGTGTTTAATTTAGCTACATCTATACCATTACAATCTGCGCTATTTTAGCAGAATACTGTCATGACTTAATTATTAAAAGTAAGTAAAGCTGAAGACAAGACAGCACATTCTGCTGCTTTTACTGTTTTGTATGAAAAGAGTATGTCTCAACTCTGTCAAATAAAGCATAAAATGAAAAATGGTTCCTCTAGTGATTTCTGTGAGCTGCACAGTGGCATGTCCATACTGTCAGTCTCCAAATAAAGATCTACTTAAGTCAAGTCCACGTTTCCAGGGTTTTATTCTTCTCAGCTACCTATGCTATTCTCCTACATCCCTTTGACAGCGAGTTAGATTCAAAGATATTTCCGTCTGTGCTAAATAATGGGACATTTGATGGAGTTGTGCACAGCTACACCTGGAATGTAATGGAGGCATATAATTCACCTGTCCTGAAATTCAGGACTTTTTCCATGCAGAATAAGGATTACTTCTCTTTACCATAATTCTGAAGCATACATATTAATAGAAGGCTCTGTTCTCTGTATCAGTCATTATCATTATGTTAAGGTTGTCATATTTCAAAGTAAGGATGGGACACACCATGATAGCACTATCTGGTAACACAAAATATTCATGTAGAAACAAAAGCAGACTCAATTTAAAAAAGGGGGGGGGGGGGGGGGGAAGATACACCGATACTGATTGTCTCAATGTCTATCTTGGTGACACATGCATGTGTTTGACAGCAATGGTGAAGATCATATTTACAAGATGGCCCTATTAAGCAGTACATTATTCCATGAGTATCCTTACTCAAACCAAACCAGACTACTCAGAGTAAGTCTCCTCATCCGGGATGAAAATGGCAAAATCTGCACTTCCAGTCTTCTGACTTCTCAAACAGGTATCACTTGGTCTGCTGCTGTATTTGACTACAGATAACTGACAGACTCTGTACCTGGATCTGCTCCACACTGCACACAAATTTCATGATAATGAATGTCCAATCTTTTTTTAATCATTTGTTCTACTGAGATTCTTACAGCATACCTAATGCCCACAATGCAGGAATGCTTGGAAAACCTCACATAAACCTACTGTCCCATGATTTTTAAACAATACTCTTTTAAACAAAAACTGAAGGAGGAATATTATATTATGCAATAGACACATTAGAAGCCAATTACATAATAACGACTAATAATGTTCTAATGATAAATATCGTCACAATTTTGACTAAATCTCTTTGGGATACAAAAAGTATGCCTTAGTCTTTACATCTTATTCATTTGAAGGATTATTCAAGAGAATTTTAAGTACAGGAAGTGTCTACATATTTGCAGCAGAGATGTACCTTATCACGCAGAGTGCTCATTTATATGCCTCCTGTGCCAAAATTTTTACCCGAGTAACACAGAAGTTCACGTGATCACTGAGTATCAAATTCTCTGCTCTTGTATTTCTGCTAAAAAAATCCCAACTCAAAATGTTTGAATTGTTAAGTAATTATAGTTGTAAGATTCTAAATTTTTTAATTGAGTGGACTATTCTTAATTTCCACACAGCATAAAAAATTGATGTGTACAGGAGAATTGAGAGAATTAACATAATTGTGTTCTCATCCTTTCTTGATTCTCTACTGAAAATGATGTCCTTACTGTTCAAAACCTGTTTCCCATACATTTCTAATAAGAGAACTAGAAACTCAGTCTTGTATTTCTTGAGTCTTAGCTTTCCTTAAACACTTCCAGGTAGATCTTTTTCTTCCTTTCGGAATCACATGCAAGTTTGAATTAACATAAAATCTTTTCATTAGGATCTGGTATTTTGGACTAATGCTTCTCCCCCTTGGTTTGTTTAATATTAAAGATGCTACAGTGAACATTTAAAGCAGATTTTCAAGTCTATTATTTAAACTAGTGCATGTAATAGCTACCTCTTCTTAATTTTTTGGAAACTAAAAAACATCCTAACAGTACAATTTTGACATGTAACAAAATGCAGTCAGAAGCACACCAATTCAATTTTACACCCCCTCCCCCCCAAAAGAAAACTCAATAAACTTAATATAAAACACACAAATAGCATAATCTAATCTAACTGTTCACTTTACCTGGAAATGCATGCCCTGTTAGAGAATCCAAATCTGAAATTAAAACAGTGAAAAAATAGTCTTTAACACTAATTTAATATTAAAAAAAAAAAAAACAACAGAAAAAATCAAAACCAAACCTGGCACAAAATATCCCATTATCACCAACATCAAATTTTAAACATATATATATATATAAATGAAAAGCAAAAATAGAACACTCAGCATTACATTACGGATTTTTCCTCTCCATAGTTTTACAGAGATGTAAAATAGGATCTAAAGATGAAAGTCTTGAACACTATGAGAAACTAGTTTACTGTTTAAGACAGACATACTACAATTAAATAGGAATTTTACAATATTTTTTAATGAACCTCTGCTTTCAAGCTTATATCTTTAGTATAAGCGTTTGTTCTGAGGTTGTACATAAAACAATAATTAGAAATCTGCAGAATGTTTTTTAAATTATACCATTTTAAAAATAAGATTTTCTTTCTTGATCATAACAAATAACAGAACTAATTTTGTCTATCCTAGTGTTCATTTTTTCATATTTTTTTTCAAAAATTAGCTGTTTTAAAAAAGAAATCAAGCTGGAAGTATTCCTGCTGACACCAAAAAGCATAAATTAGGGCTTCACTAGTTGACTCCCATCTGAATAGAGAGCAGGAAGGCACACGAGTGGCACTGGCGGCACCAGAATGACCCCTCCCCAGCTTGCACTGGGACCAGAATTCAGAATATCATCTTCACAGTGCATTGCCCCACCTTTGGAAATTCCATTTTCTTAAAAGAAATATATTTAGTAACTTTGAGGAGTTACACTTAGAGATTCACTTGTAAATCTATGGCCAGAACGAAAAGAGTAGTTAGCTCTGATAACGTATGGTCACAATATCAGCTAGTATTGCTATTGCATTCCCAAGGTGTAAGGCTACTTCTAAGACATACCTGTCCAAAAAAACCCCTTCGTAGGTAGTGTTCCCTCATGTGAGACAGTGATGTGAGCACATTTGGAAAACAAGCCCTGTTTCTAGGAGCAGTCTACCAGTTCCCAATTAGCTCACCAAGATAGTATGGGTGACCCTCAGACTGTCCTCCTTCCCATCATCTCACAAGTGAGATGGCAGAGGGATGCAGTAGCTACATTCTCTTGGAACAGCACAACAGGCAGATTGTGGCTGACCAATTTACCCTGGTATGTGTACACATGAGCTCATTTGGCATTTATAGGAATTGAATATATTTATTAGCAGTGCCTGGAAAAAGGTAGTTGGGCAATCTAGACACTTCATTAGAAACTTATAGTACCATTTTTAAACTACTTCATCTTAAAAAATGATTTTGTTTCCTGATTGCACCAATCAACAGATACAAGATTATAGGTTAAAGGTTTAAGCCACAGAAATCCTGAACTTCTTGTAATACAGTAACCGATTCTAAAAATTACTGGGAAAACATTTACCAATGAACTCCTGGATACACAACTTCTCCTACTGGAAGACAGGAGGAAAGTGTGCTTGGCTTTAATAATTTATAACTGTTTAAATGAGATAAATTTCCTGAGGACTGAGAACATGCTTAATGTTGTAAGTGAACATGGGAGAAAACCAACCCAAAATGTGATAAATGTACTAGAGAGAATTGCTTTCCGAAATCCAAGATAGCGAACACAATGCATTACCTACCACTTCCAGTATGCAGCAGGGTCTCAAGCTTTATCATACCAAACTTTGTCATAAACTACAGCAGAAAGAAAAACTAATCTCAGCAATTTCCTTCCCGAGCCTGAGAGACATGAGAATGTTGTTGCCCCCTAGGAGCCCACAAAAACCCCACCAAAAATAGATTATGCATAAATGGAGTACCTAGCTATGCAGTGACTGCTCTCTGAAAGCCCAGAGACAGGATGCAGCCACCATGCAAATCAGGATCACCCCCAAAAAAGGTGTAATACTTGAATTACCCAAACTGCTATCACTGTGCACATGCTGTGGCTGCACGTCCTCCCACAGCAAAAATATGTTTGAAAACACCTGTTCTGTGTCATTTTATTGATTAAAGTATCCTGATGCAAAACCTTAAAAACCAAGAAAAAGAACGGGGTGGTGGGGGGGAGAGGGGAAAGAGTCTTCTTCCTATAGCAGTGGAACAATATCTACTCAGACACTGGGATTTAAAAGAAAAAGGAGTTGTTTCTGAGAAGTGCATGTACACATTGTGACTTGCAGCAGAAATCACTATTCAGAAATGCTGTTCTGAAACTGATGCAGATAAATTAATGCAAATTAATTAGGAACTTGCCCCAGTCTAAAACAGCACTGCTTTGTAACACTCTGTGTTAAGCTAACGATGCAAATTGTGGATGTGTTTATTTTCTTACAAGTCAACCTACACTAACTGAAAACAAGGCAGTTCGTCACCCGAGCACGTGTCCTGTGTGAACTGTTAAATAAAATCAGACCTACTTTGCTAGCTGAAACCAGAAGAGTTTATGGTATATTGAACCCACAAATCATGATCCACATGCCCCAATTCCATCATTACATTTCACAAAGAATGATATGAGCTAACAGCGCATAGGCAGGCAATGTAAAGTTTCCCATATAAAGATAAATACAGTGTGCAGCATTTCCCTGCTAGACTTCAATACATGCAATTACTGCAGTTATAATGGAACGAAACCTTTGCTGTGACTGAAACAACCAGGGTATTCAGTCTCTGCCATAAGATTTCTTCTACTCTTCTACGGACTCCAAAGGCAGGAGAAAAACCAACATTTCCTGTTACTGTTCAGAAGACTTCGCAGTTTCTTGGACTGATTTTCAACTAAGTAAGCCTGGTCAGGTGGAAACCAATTTTCCTCCGTTATGTTTCATTAATGAATTGCCCTGATTTGGCACCATTCACTTTCTAACCAAAGAGCAGGAATATGAGATGAAAGTGGAGTACATACAGATGAAACAGATTTCCATCCCCTTTTTAAGGCAAAATGGCTAGCAAGTCTACAGCAGCAATTATCATAGAATAGAATCACAGAATCATAGAATTGCTGAGGTTGGAAGGGACCTTTAAGATCATCAAGTCCAACCACCAACCTACCCAGACAAAACCCACTTCTAAACCATGTCCCCAAGTACCACATCTGCCTTTTTTTTAAACACCTCCAGAGATGGTGAATCCACCACCTCCCTGGGCAGCCTGTTCCAACGTTTGATAACCCTTTCAGTGAAAAAATGTTTCCTAATATCCAGTCTAAACCTCCCCTGACATAACTTAAACCCATTTCCTCTTGTCCTATCACTTGTCACCTGGGAGAAGAGGTCAGCCCCCACCTCTCTACAGCCTCCTTTCAGGTAGGTGTAGAGAGTAAGGTCTCCCCTCAGCCTCCTCTTCTCCAGGCTAAACAAACCCAGTTCCCTCAGTCGTTCCTCATAAGATTTGTCCTCCAGACCCCTCACCAGCTTTGTAGTCCTTCTCTGGACACGCTCCAGCACCTCAATGTCCTTCTTGTAGTGAGGGACCCAAAACTGAACACAGTACTTGAGGTGGGGCCTCACCAGTGCCGAGTACAGGGATATGATCACTTCCCTAGTCCTGCTCACCACACTATTCCTGATGCAGGCCAGGATGCTCTTGGCCTTCTTGGCCACCTGGGCACACTGCTGGCTCATATTCAGCCGGCTGTCCACCAACACCCCCAGGTCCTTTTCTGCCGGGCAGCTTTCGAGCCACTCCACCCCAACTAGCACCCCAATTAGCAATGAGTTATATTTGGTTTGAGTCTTTTTAGTCGACTTGGGTCTTTTTAGTCTAGAGAAAAGAAGACTGAGGGGGAATCTTATCAATGCTTATAAATACTTAAAGGGAGGGTGCCAGGTAGATGAGAAGAGTCTTTTTTCAGTGGTGCCCAGTGATAGGACAAGAGGTAACGGGCACAAACTTGAGCATAGGAAGTTCCATCTAAACATGAGGAGGGACTTCTTTACTTTGAGGGGGGCAGAGCACTGGAACAGGCTGCCCAGAGAGGTGGTGGAGTCTCCCACACTGGAGACATTCAAAACCCGCCTGGACGCCATCCTGTGCTACCTGCTGTAAGTGTCCCTGCTCTGATAGGGCAGTTGGACTAGATGATCTCCAGAGGTCCCTTCCAACCCTGACCATTCTGTGATTCTGTGATTCTGTGATATTCATGCAATCCATACCTGATTCATACGGTAAGTCATTGATTTAAGTAGAAAAAAAAAGTGATTTGATGATAAAGCTGGCTTCCAGTTATATTGCATAGCATGATTTTGAAAAAGGGAAAAAGGATGTACTTCTCAACAGGCAGTGTCTTTGGTACGCCACATTCATTTCATTAGCTCGGTGCAAAACAGATGTTGGAGATGGTACAAGCTTTTCATGCCAATAAGCTAATTGTTTTTTCCTAGTGCTGATTAGCAAAGATGGAGTCCTGTCTATATCTTGCCTCCAGGGCTCTGTTCCTCCTATTTCAAAAACAGCATACACTGCACAATCCAGTACACAACCTTTGACTTCCACTTGCATGGTACTCCTAGTGCTGTGCTTACAGTAAAATATCAAATGATATCACGGTACAGCTGCCACTGACATGCGTTGGCAGAGTACCAGCGCCAACTGAATGGAAGGGATGATTTTTACAGTGCACGGGAAAACATATTTAAGATGCAGAGCACATTGAAGTCATTTAACATTAAGGGCTCTCCATGGCATTGACAGTGAGATGATGAAATACCAAACCATCTCTGGGAGCTGATACCTGCTTAGAAAGGTTAGGAGAAGCTAAATGAATGCTAAATCACGGTCTTTTGAAAAGACAAGATTTCTTCCTGTTTCTGAGTGTTCAATAGATATTGCCAGCAGGAAACGAGTGTCTCTGCTTTGCTAAACTTCCACAGTTAGACTCAATCTTATTTCACTAAAAACCCATAACCAGGCAGCAGAACTCAGGAGCCATTGTGGATGTGCACAACACCTGGACCATGAATTCCTCAAAGCTCATGTCTTCTTTAAACAAGAAGAGAGGAGTGATTTCCAGCCTCTCATAAAATTGGGAACACGAACGGAGAGAAATAAAAAGGCTGGTCACAAAGAAGAAAGTAAAGAACTGACATGTCGCTGCAGTGGCTGAAGCTGTGAGATGGCTTTCATTAACCAGAAGATACAAATGTAGCTTTGACAATCAGGTTAGTGAAAACTACTGGCATATAAATCCTAGGATTGGATTTGCATTGTGAGTTTGGCCACACTCAGATTTGGGGGGTTAATTTGGTACTACCCAAAACTAAAGCCAGAGGCTAAACTACAAGTAGGTAAGCAGTTCTTTGCATTAGCCTCTAGAGGGGGAAAGTTTCCTTCAGCTTTGGAAATTATGTGCATTACTCACGAAAAAGCTGTTTTTGCAATAGAGACGACTCTTAAACAGTCCTGTTGCCTAGACTTGGGTATGCACTATTTATCATTATCCTGCCACTGTGCCCCTAACCTACTGCAATAAAACTGTTTTCAGGCTCTTTCTTATTTTCATTGATATATTATTGCATTAATTTGTCACCAATCCTGTTAACAGCACAATTACCATTTTAATGGGAATGTAAACCTCTTCTGTGAGAATTTCCCCGATGAGAAGAAAAAAAGAGTTAGCATAAAAGTTGCACTCGGGAATTCATAGTAGTACAATCACAATCATACAAACCCACTGCTCACTTGCACCAGTTGTTGGAACTTATTTTTACTCTTGGAGATAATTCAAAGAAAGAAAAAAAGAGCTGAACAGTTAGTTATGAAGACTTAACCATATGAAATTACAAAGCCTATTTATTTCTCTGATTCAACCTGATACCATAAATCTATTGAAAAAAAAAAAAGCATCATATTAGGACAAGAAGATCACATCTACAGTGTTAACCAGGGTTTCATTCTGCCAACTCTCTTTTTTGTGATATCATTAAGAGTGGGATTCAAATTTACTTTTGTTCGGTAGGGGTGTCTACATCTAAGCAAGGTGCCTGAGCTTCCATTAGCTCCAAAGAAGTAGTTCAAATTGAGTTAATTAATTGCACCAAAAAGTAGAAATCAAACTTGGTCAGATGAATAGTTAGAATGACTCTTTCCATCGACAAGATCTCTAATAACCATAGCAGGAGCTTAGATAGCTACCTACATCACCTATAGTGTAGGGGTTTGGAGCTGAATCTCACCATGAAAGGAAAATTTTAAGGAAAGTAATCTACATATACGGATGTGGATCTGAGACAGCCACAAGGATAATGTGGGAATGATTTAGGCATGGAATATTAGCGGTTTTGTGGTTTGTAACTCTGATAGCCTCAGATCTCTGAAATGGTTGGTTAAAATAGGTCCTAGACAAAAATAAACCTTGTCTCTAGTGCAAAAACTCACTGGTTGTTTTCTCCACTCTCTTAAAATCATAGGACACATATACAGGATGATGCTTGCAGCCTTATATTTGCCTTCTGATTTAATGTTATTCCAGCAAGAACTTGGACAATGGGCACAAACTGAAACACAGAACGGTCCATCTGAACACCAGGAAACACTTTTTTTCCTGTGAGAGTGACTGAGCAGTGGCTGTGGAGTCTCCTTCCCTGGAGTTATTCAAAAGCCATCTGGACATGCTCCTGGAGCACCCTGCAGAGGAGGTTGGACCAGATGACCTCCGGAGGTCCCTTTCAACCTCAACCATTCTGTGGTTCCATGAGATAATACCAATTGTTGAAATGACCCATGAGCTGCATATGGCTGCAGCGTTGACAAACCAGGAGAAAGAAATGCATTTTCCTTGATGAGGGGATTGAATTGAGGTAGAAAGATCACAAAAAATATTGATCAGGAGAGCTTTTATTAATAAGGCTGCTCTTATCAATGGAATCCATCTGTTATTATTAATAGCTGGTAACCATTCACACTGCCCGTGCATGTCTGTTCACACAGCTCTCTCTTGCGCTTGCATATTCACTCACAGTTACTCACTACTGCGGGGCTGGGAGACCAACCCCAGCTGTTTGCACAGAGGTGCAGGGTCAGAACAGCCCACAGGGGCTCTTAGAAAGTCCCTCAAAGGGTCCTTCATTTCATCAGGTGTGTATGTAATCCTGCAGCCTGGCCACATACAGCAGCAGCACCCTCTTGAATGTGGTCCCATTTACACAACTGGCTGTTGATGCCAGTGTGGGCAGGGGCCCAGGTGTGGCTAACTTTTGGTGCCCCAAGTTTATCAGTTCTTGCAGATCCAGCCAGACTGCCAATCTCAGGAGCTTATCAGTTTCTGGGAGACTGCTGCACACTGCTCTCTGCAGCCTGCTGTATCCGCATAACTTTCTCCATCCACACACCGAGGCACCTATAGAAATCACTCAAACAAGCTCAAACAAAAGGTACTTTTATACAGTGCAGCCTGTCCCCTGCTATGCGATATGCTTTAGCAGAAGCAACTAGTGGGAGACTTAAAATCCTGTTATTCTAGATGAATATTTATCCTTACATAATTGTTGCGATAATCACAAGAGCTGGTAATACTACCAAATGCACATTATCCTTAAAAGATTCTATTCAAAACAACATGATAAAGGAAGAAAATACACTTCCAGATTTATTAAAGCATCTTATTAAAACAAAAACTCTCTTAAGATACAGTCAACTTTTTGGCATCCCCTTCCCTTGGATAGCAAATTTTAACTAAATGTATTGTCCTTAGTTTCCTTAGAATAATTTCATTTCTGTGTTCCCAAAGCTGGGAACAATTTATTAGAGCTTTGGGGTTAAAATGTCACCACTCTCTATACAGAATAAAAGTTCATATTACATTCCAAAAAATATTTATAAAAACTTTAGATTACATAAAAAAAATATTTGTGATATGGACTGAGTTGATTGTAAATGTATCCTCGAGGTCTAGTTTGACTGGACTGAGCTCCTTTAGTACATCCAGAGTGGGTAATATACTTCAGAGTAGAAGAAACTGGGATCTACTGAACCTGACGAGCTTAACAGGATCATGGGCTACTCCTCTTCCTCCACAACTTACGTATTCCTCATTTGTTTTCTCTATCTCACTTAAAAAAAAACTAAAGAAAAACAACCACCAATTAAAAATAAAAAAAAAACAAACCCAGTTTCCTTACATTTTGAAAGCCATCATTAATCCATTTTCTCCTTCTGCTGATCTCAAGCAAGCTGCCTGCTTCATGCTTCCTAGTGTAATCATGGCCTCAGGACTGGTTTATCCAAACTCAATACAGGGTTTTTAAATTACATCTTAAAATATGTTGTAGAACCTACAGCAGCATACAGCCATCTCAAGATCAGAACATTAATGCTTTCCAAAGTAGCTCTCATCAGGAAACTTAAAGTACATTATGGATGAAATCCTAGCCCCGCTTTCCTGCAGTGATGGATGCTGCGCTGACAGCAGCAGCAGCACCCACTCTACTCGAGTGCCGAGAGACTTTATTTAGGCAGCATTCACTGGCACTTTGATAGCAGTGATGGAGGACACCTATCATCAGTGGTAGGTGTACTGTAATTTGGAACCCCCTGTAGTTCACCACATCCTTACTGCCCTGCATTGAGCCAGGATTTCCCAAAGGACTACCACAGGCATGCCATCCTCACCACATGTAATAATCCCAACCTTTTGAGGAAGGTACACTGTATCTACAGGCACACTGTAACTGCAAGCTCTGCAGCTCCTAAATCCCAAAGTTCAACGGGTACATATGTAAAACAAGCTCACCCATACAAATGAAAAAGTTTCTCAGAAATATCAGTACAAACATTATTCATACTTTCCTCAGTGACTTCCACTTGTACAGCTGGTATAGCCATGAAAGAGGTGAAAGAACTGATTTCCTAATGTCCTTCAACTTCTTAGCATGTCTACAAACATTTTTAAACTCAGGAGCACTTTTTAAATGATGTATGGCTGATCATTGAACAGCCAACACCTTACATTTTAAACTGTCTAGAAAGTCTTAATTTTAAGTGATTTTTTTAAGGACATTTGTAAATTTATTTCAGTCCTGTCAGAACTAAAGCCTGCACATATCCAGGATCTGCAGAGCTGTGGTTAGTACAGTACTATTCTTGAGCTGCTAACCTAAAGCCTTAACTTTGGGTCAGAGCTGATTTTTATCCTGCTGGCTCAAAAGGCAAGTATAACTCTGTCCTATCTGTCTGAAAAAGACCATACAGAAACAACAGAGTTTCCAAACTAAGCAGGTGGCCAACACAGACAGCCATGAACTCTTTATACTTATTTAACCTCTGAAAAATTGTTGGTGGAGTTTCAATATCTGACAGCAAATAACTGGTTGGTTTTTGAGAGTCTAGTTGAATCTGACCTATGCAATCAATCACACTCTCTTCCCATATGTAAAGTTAAAACTTAAATTTATGTTGTATTAATGTGGAGCATACACATTCCATGACTCAGGAGAAGCAATGACATAAAACACATCATGATATGGCAATATCATGACTCCCAGAAAGATCAAGCTGTCAATTTTTCCAGACCAGAAAACCATACAATAGATGAAAAAAAAAAAATTATGCTAAATAAAAATCAACCTATTTATGTAATGTTGAGACATTTGTGAAATCTGATAAAATTCTGGAGGTAGGCACTGTGCAAGTGAGGAGTCTCAAACACAGGTTTAATAATACTACACCAAAAAATAAAATTAAATGTTTAAAAAAAAATCAGTTTCCTGAAAAGTGAACTGCAAAATAATAGATCTGCTCCGTTTTATTGCAGTCCCTTTTGAAATCTGCTTTCTGCACGAGAAAGGCAAGAAATCCTGTGAAATTCAACTGTTCCACTTTACACCGCTATTCATGTCAAACACTATGACATATCTTTCAAAAGCTGCTTCTTCATGTTGTCAGATTCTTTCAGTTTATCTCATTCTTTCTCTTGTTCTGGAAATGTCTCTTCTCTCATACTTCTTCTGTTTTTTAGTGAGTTTGCTTTTTCCTTGAAATTTATATAAATATAAGCTCTTGAATCAGCAGGCGTTTCTAAACAAAAGATAATTTTCTCTCATTTTCACCTCAGCATCAACTTCCTTCCTCTAACTCATGTCAGATTGCTTTCAGGTTTGTGCTCAGCTTGATCTGGTCTTTCATATATCATTCATTACCTTCCGCTGGCCAAGCCATGGTGTTTTTTCATATTCATTCTCCTGTCTTTTTTTCCTTTTATCAGATAAAACCGAGCACTTATTATTAAGCAATCTTTCAAGCCTTTGATGCCCTGCCTGGTTTCAGAGAGACTAAATAACTATGTTTATACATTGACGTGTAAAGTACCAAGTTGAGCTTTATATGACAAAGGTGAGCCAGTGACTTACTAAATATTAGGACGATTCCTGCTATACTAAACAAGCTGAGTCTTCTAAGCACATTAGATTTGCAAAAGCTAGTGGGGGAAAGAAAAAAGACATCTACTTAAATACTTAAAGGGGGAAAAAATCATTAAAAGTGCAAGCAATGAAGCATTTCCATGAGGCAAGCCCAGGAGTTTGCTAACAGATAATGCCTTTCCAGAAGGAAAAGTTAGAAGACACTTGGCAAAGTCTATGCATACATTTTGTAATCTCTAAAACTGAAATACAAGAGAGGCTGATTAGGGCTACAGGAATGTAGCACTTCTACATCCCAGAAGGTATATAAAGGAGGAAAAAGAAAAAAAGCTGTTAAATATTAATTTAGAAAAAAACAAACCACCTGCAAACTGACTCTCTACATGAAATGCAGATGTATTTCCTATATAGGGACTACAAAACTTAAGAAGGGCTGAAAGTGAAAGCATGAGAAATTTGTTCTAAACGGTACTGAACTTAAAGCAACATTCAAGAACTACACTAGTGGAACTACACAAATGTAAGCAATGTTATATTCCAAGATATTTTAAAGAATAATTGCACAGATCTCTCAGGGCTTTAAAATCACTGAAGCTAAATGGATAATTTTGTCACTTAACATGAGTACTGTGTAGGAGGTTTAAAGTTTATGTCAGGTCAACAAATACTTGGACTCTATCCATTTGAGAAAAATATCCTTTCTGGGTACCAGCTGTATTACGTACACATGGAAGAAAACAGCTTCCATTGCAAAACATTTCCTTAGCTCTCATCTGGATCTGAGTTCAGAAAACTGGTGTGCTCTGACAACTGCTCTGTGTACTCTGAAAATTAAGACAAGTTTTTCTTAATATTTTGAAGATAATCAGTTGACATAGATGTTAAAACATTATGCTACCATAAAATGGTGACTGCTATTTTGTTTTTACTTTCTCATTACTGCTCACTGCCTCTTCAAACTTTATGTTTAGTTAAACCTTTTCAAGCCTGTGGCAATATCTGAAGAGACTGTGTTAAAATTAATTACATCTTTGAAAACGTTTAGCCACAGTCCTGCTGTTATTGAGTTTTCTCAAGAGTGACGTCAATGAGAAGAGCAGCAGGTGCAGGTTTTCCTTCTGTCCTGTCATATCACAGTAGTCAGGATACAGATGGATCTGTTATAGGCTTGTGAAAGACAACTTCAAGGGGGAAATGCTAAAGAAACTTTTATTTTTAAAATTGATGCGATTTTGTTGCGGGGTGGGGGGCAGGGAAGACAGAAGATGTGTTTTTCTCTGCCAATAGCATAAAGGGCCTGGAAGGAGGTAAGAACTGTGTTAAAGCTACACACCACAAAAGTTCAAGACATGAAATAGGCTACTCCATTTCACTGGTTCCCATACTGCGTGCAATGAAGAGAAGTATGAACTAGCCAGGCTGTTAAAGGAAGCAATGGAAATTAAGAAAGTTTATCAATTCCGGGCAATCTATGTGACATTGCACAAGAAGCGCTGCTGTGCCCCTGTTTATGCATGCCAGAAACAGGAGCAAAGGAGAGTGTGTTGCAGAGGCCCCTGTTGACTCCACGCATAGCGACTAGGATCATGAAGTAGCAGAGGCACATTCGCGACACATTGCCGCTGAGCTAATAAGCCATTTCAAGATTAATAGCTGTAGTCCAAAGCCATTTGAACGTAGCTACTATGCTTCAGGGCCCAAGTTGACAAGTCCACACAACACCAAGCTCTTGTTTTCTTTGAATTTCTTTTCCTGAGAGGAAGCCTTTATCAAAACAAATAAATATAACTCAGAGAACTTGCCGCCTTAACTAACTGACCTCTTCCCACAGTGAGCATGGAGACAGTGGGACAAAGGAACCTCCACCATTTAAAAAAAGACTATAGCAATAGGTCAACAGCCTGTAACACAAGGCAGCACCCAATAACAATCGCCATGATGATGTGTTGTTCATGTCTCATTCACCAAACAATAGTCAGCTTCTGAACTGGTGATTTAAGAAAGTTGTCAATGTTTTCAGTGATAAACACCAGAGTTCTATCAGAAATGACTGCAAGACTCCCTTTGATTTCATAGTGGTAAGAATTGCACTGAATTCAGCAAGAAAAGACCATGAAACAGGAGAAGGGATTTCATGGGGAAAAGTTTGTGATAATGTAATTAAAATCTCTAAGCACAAGGGACTGAAGTAAAGGCTGAATTGGCTTTTGCCCACAGGCATTTCCAGATTTGATTGCTTCACTCGGTTGGTTTAGCATTCTTTCAGCACAGTTTTGTGCTTTCAACATTTTTCATGCTGAATATAACCAGAGGAGAAAAGTTATTTCATGATGTAACTCATTGGAGTCAGTGGAATTGCTCCAGTACGGACTATGGTTCACCATCAAAAGAGATTTTGTAGATTTTAAATACTCAACTATAAGATGAAATAACAACTATTTAATCATAAGCTAAATCTTAGGTATGACTCTTCAGAACTCTATTGTAAAATGCATGAATGCACAAGTAAAACAGAGCAAACAGTTCAGTTACCATCTCTAAATCCAGAATACATATCCATGAGCTATGAGTTAATTCTTGGCCCTGACATGCAAATAAGCAAGCACAAATTGTCATGGGCTTCTTTCACTTTGACCAACTTAGGCTTGGAAAAGCTTTTCCAAAGAACATGCACTGAAACTGCTTTGTTTTCTGGGACAGACTCAGTCTTGAAAAAATCAGCAGTTTCAAATGGAAGGGAAAGACTTATCAGAATATTCTAAAAATACCAGTATTTGAAGGCCAAGTCTGGTCTGCAGTGTGTAATTTGGGCTTGTCTTTTATAAATGTCAAACACCTCCTTTCATATTTTAGCATATCTACATATTATATTCTGGAGTTTACTTTAACAAAATACCTAACAATATGAAGGTTGCATTTTATTTTTTTTTAACCAACTTTAATATGGAAATAGATCTGCCTCCAAAATGAACTGGTTAAACTTTGTAGAAACAATATCTTCTCATCTGAGTATATTATGAATATGAAATTCCATGCAACATTAATTTTGATATCATGAGAACCATAAAAACAAACCCCTCAAAACGCCCCAAAACCCAACCTCACAACTCTGGACACTAACCATAAACAAAATAAAATAAATTCTGCAATTTAGAAAACTTAAAAAAGCTCTGATAACTTGTTCCTATTGGCAATGTCAATTTACTTTGGTTACACTGCTTTGTCATTGTATTTTACATCACGCCTGTGAGGAACTTTTGTTATAATGTAAAAAAGGAAAAAAAACCCAAGAAAAACAGTCCAAACAACTTTTGACTCTTGTCTTGTTGTTAAACTTAGCATTTAACCTGATACAATTGAATTTTATGAGAGGACCTGGTGTTAAAATAATAAGACATGCAATTTGTACTACTCTTGCTCAAAAAGATTCGGGAAGATCCATTTGTTTTCAGGCACTTATCAATAAAATTACTTTCAGGAAAGGGAGCTACATTTTCTGTGTTCTACAAAACTTGCAGTGATTTAGTTGTTAGAGAAACTATTGCACTGACATAAAGTGGAGAGGATAATATCTTTCACATTTCTTAGTTTAATTGTCTTACTGCAACTGAATATGACACACAATGTAAGAAAGATTAATGATGAGAGAAAACTGAAGTCAGCAGCCTCAGGCAAGATAGTTTCTCAGAACGGACTTTAGAATCTCAGAAGAGATACTATTAACCTTAAATGAATTTGAATTTTTTACCTTTTTCTTTCTTTTCTGATACAGCACTAGAAGACTTGGTTTTCAAGTCCTTCTGTATTTTGAAGAAAATTTACCGCTTTCTAAATCTTAAATGGATTTTAGATAAATTCAAACAGTATTTCACCCAAGCTTATTATGTAGTGTCAAGAATTTGCTAACATTGATAAGTTTTTAACTATGATTAACAGTATCCCTATCATATCTGCCCTAAGTTTCTTCAGTAGATTCAGCTCTGTACTAAAACAAACAAACAAAATGGGTTCTAAGCCATTAGAGCAGCAATGGTGAAGCATTGTTTGCTCCTGTCCCTAGAGGTCCCGAGGACATCCAGTGTCTGTCCCCACATGCTTCTCTTCACATCTCACTTCTACTGCTTCTCTTCCCTAAGAGGTCTTGCCTGGTCCTTGACCTCTTCCTCTCTTCCTCACACATTAAAAATATAAAATATACTTCTTTTCTCACCAGAGAGATATTAGGACATTGACAACTCATCAGCTTTCTTCTCTTCAAGTCTTTACTCTGCAGGTAGCCACCCTGGGTCCTGAGAGAACAGCAGTGAGCGGCAGGCTAGTTAAAGCGATGGAGCAATGGCTCCCGAGAGACAGCTCTGACCACTTCACCAGAAAACTACTCCTGGTTCTGTCTCAGTTCCCGACTGCCCGTAGATTCAACTGCAGGATATGCAGGTGCCCTAATTGTCTTCCTCATAAGGTTTCTTAATTTTTAACAATGTCTTCAGTATTGCACATGTACCTTCAGGTGGAAAAGACTCCATTATCAGTATAATTTTGACAAGGCTTTGGAGGAGGATCACACCACCCTTTTGCCAATGAGCGAGCTTGATGTGTTTGAATTAACAGTTAAACCTCAGATTCTCACACATAAAGACCAGCCACCCGCAGTGAAAGCACTACTGCTACTGGTTATATACAGAGGTAAAATGTATGAATGATCTTTGCGTCTGGGTTGCTGCATATTCTACATCTGATGTGCTGTCCCCTCAGAGGACAGATAAACTAAGATAAAAACCAGATAAAATGGGAGAGCCCTCAACCTTTCTGATTACTTGCAGAGGGATTACCTTCATTTAAGTAATTATTTTATGATAGTTTCCTTTAGACACAAGATCTGAAAAATTTTTATCAAGAACTTGAAAATGCTGAGAGGTTGTGCAAATATTCTGCCAAACTTTATCCCTGAGCCAGGAAGCAAAACGCTTTAAGAAAAAAAAAAAAAAAGGAAAAAAAAAAAGAGAGAATAATATACTTCATTTTTCCTTTAAAATTTCTCTTCAATAACCTTGCTCCACATAGGCCAAAGGAAAAGCTGTATAATCAGTAACATATAAAATACTTCAAAAAGCTGGAATCACATCGATCACCATTAGTATAATTAATATATACTATCTCAGACCCTAACTGTGAGGGCAGTTTTCAAAATGATACCTGTTAATTTGGTGCATAGTATTTTACTTAAAGTAGGTGCTGGAACTAAAAATAGCTTTAAAAACTAAAATTAAAATATTGCATTACATTCAGCAATACTCATATTCTGAAAGTTCTCAGAGTCTAAAGTAAAAAAAAGAAATCATTTTCTATAAAAACACACAGCAAAGGTTGGCCTTTCTAGATTTCAGCTGCACGTTAAAGTTCTCCTCTGTAATACAATGTAAAAAGGCAAGAATGAAAGATGCAGAATGGCCAGATCAAGGAATTCAGAAGGGTTGACCTATTCCCATCTCTATTACTGGTCTGCTGAGTAAATTCAGCAAATTCCCTTTTTAATCATACCTGCATGTAGTTTATGAAAATTTAGCTATTTAGTATATGCTGTATGTTTAGTCTCCTATAACTGACAGAGAAAGACACATTTCCAGGGGTTAGAATCACAGAATCATAGAGTGGCTTAGGTTGGAAGGGACCTTCAAGATCATCTAGTTCCAGCCCCCCTGCCATGGCCAGGGATACCTCCCCTAGACCACGGTGGATTTCTTCCATCTGAAGACAGGTCAGGAAGTTACTTTAGATTGAACTGCTGGAAAGCCAAAATGTTGCATCACAGTCAGTGGTTCACAGTTGAAATGAGGTGTCCCCATTCAATACTGATGAATGGTTGATGGCAATCTGGGCTTTTTTGGTCAGATGGGGCAGTACGTCACTGGGACAGCATGAGGACAGGCTTACAATTCTCTTGAAAAACTAAAGAAATTTCTTCAGGAAAAAAATAAACAAAATAGGATTGGATTCAGTAAGGACAAGCACAAGATACTGAACTCAGGAGGGAATAATTAATTGCAAGACACTAGATAGAGGACAAGTTGTCATGTGTCTGTTCTACACAGAAGTGTCTGCTATTATAGTTTAGCACAAGTTAAGTACAAGTAGACAATATCATGCCATTTCTGGAAAAAATAAGCATCATAGTGGGACATAAAAACAAAAGCATAAGCTACAAGACACGGAAAGTTGTTCTGTTTTCACATCCAGTACAGATTAGGGCCTCAGCCATGTGCAGATTTGACAGGGAAGAGAGCACAGAGGAGAGACTCATCAGAACTCTGGAAAACATGACCTATGAGAAAAGACGGAGAGAGTATTTGCTTTTAAGTCTAACAGAGATAAGACCGACTGGGTAAAGTATCAGTCTTCAATTGCATGAAAGGTTGTGGCTAAAGGGAAGGAATAATCTATTTCAACTTTCATATGCAAAAAAATAATGAGCTTATTGTGAAACAGGGAAGGCTCGGGTCAAACATTAGCTGAACTTTCTAATAGCAAGGATAGCAAAGCAGAGGAACAGACCTGCTGGGGATATTATGGCCTTTCCATTGTTGGAAGCACTGAAAACCAGGTTAGACCAAACATCTGTTCAGTATCACCGATCCTGTGGGGGCAGGGGAGAGACCGGCTGTTCTTTACAGTTCTTTTCTTGCCCTATTTTTCTGAAAGTGTATGTTCTGTTTGTTACAGGGATCTACTAGTAATATTGTGAATGAATATTAGATTGGTCCTTGCCAGTCAGTCAATGGTAGATCTATATATTTTCTACTCTGTCAACATAAGAGGAATCTCAATGCAATACAAATAGCTTAAAAATAAAAGGAAAAGTAAGTTTAAAAGGTTCCTTAAAGCTCATATGACATAATACTTCATGTTACTCAGTGGAATACGTATTCACACAATTCCTGTGCTGATTCAGATTAGACCAAACTGAAAGAAATGAGTAAAAAAAGGAAAATTGAATATCACATTTAAGAGCAATAAAGAATTGTGGGGAGCACTGTGGCAAATACTAAAACCTAAATGAAGCACTCATATAGTAAAAAAAAAATAAAATAATCTTTTACTGACTACAGTGTGATGCTTCCTTGAAGCTCCTCATTAAAGTCAGATCAACTTGAGACTGAAAGGAGCAGTGTTGGACAGAAACCTTAATACCATAGAAAAGTAATGGGCATAAAAAGGGCTTTACATATATGCAGTTTTGCATTTTGTTTTATAAATTTATACCTGCTTTATAAGATACAATAGAAATGCAATTTATCTCTTGCTTAAAGACAAGCTATAGAAATAAAGCCCCGATCTGCTCTTTCATTGTCCTTAAGTAATGAGCACCTACTAACACAATCATTTGGTTTCCAAGCACATCACTGCTGTTATTTCTGAGCACATTGCTATTGTCATTTTTATTCTGAAAGTTTCACTCTTCCCAAGGAATGTAACTTTGATTTATTAGAAATCTCAAGTCTCAGTGAAGCTGGGGAATCGTACAGGTAGTCTTCACTAAGGTCAACAGAAAAACAGTTATTAAGTAGTCTTTTGTTTGGTGTCTCAAAAACAAAGGAAAATATTGCAAAGATCAGCAGAACAAAAGCTGGAGTAAGAAATTAGATACAATATGAGGGTTTTTTCTTGCTGCATGGGTTCTCTCTGGGTATTTTTCCTTGGAGCCCTTTATCTGAAAAATGAGAAAAAATACCAAACAAAAGTCTAAGGAATGTTAGCAGGACTGGTGGGAGGGGGGAGGATTTGAGGAAAACAAGAGAATAAATTTCCCCCTTGCCTCAGAATTCTGGTGTGGCAGGGGGCTGGAACATCCCTTTTCATTGCATTCAGGGATGCAAACCCATGGAAGATACTAGCATGTGTTTTCTTAAAGTGCATTAAATACAAGTTATACAAGAATAAGAAGGAGAGTGAAGGACACACTCCCGAGGTCTATATTCTGTTAAACATAATAATCCTATTTTCCCTTCTTGTCTCAGTTAATGACACTGAGCTAAGAATTCAGACACTGCTCATAAAGTTTACATTTCCAGTTAGCCATATTTCACCAGCCTCTTACTGCCGCTGTGAAAGCCTATGAAAATTGTGATGATACTTCTGACTGGGAAGGACTGTGAAACTGCCTCTAGCAACAATAGAAACTGTGTGAACAGCTCACACAAAACCTGTGCTCAAGTGTGTCAAAAGTACAGAAATTCAATTTTTTGTAGCTAAAACAGAACAACATTGGTAGGACATGGTAACTGTGAGGCTGTGGGGCTTTAGCTTTGTTTTGAAACCTAGCACAGGGCTGGCAGGACCAGTGAGTAAATATCACAGTATCACAGTATCGTCAGGGTTGGAATATGTTAGATTTATGATCTCATACTATAATGGATGAATTATTGGGTGTGCAGCAATCTGTGGGGCTGTGTGGTAAATCATGCCATGGAAATTTTCAAAGGTAAAAAGAAATTATTTGGGGAGGGATCACCTTGGTAATCAGTTTAACGTAAGCTTTCAGACCACAGCCTAAGACCTGCAGGAGAAAAACTGAGGAGAGAGTGAATGGCAGTACCGTGACAAGAATAAGCATTCACGTAAGGAGGGCTAGCTTTAATTCAAATTGGTCCCCAGAGAAAACCAAACACTGAATAGCTCCCTAATTTATACCTAGTGAATCACTCCTCTGGAAGTAAGCACCATCGT
The DNA here is from genome assembly GCA_017639485.1 of Pluvialis apricaria. NCBI lineage: Eukaryota > Metazoa > Chordata > Aves > Charadriiformes > Charadriidae > Pluvialis > Pluvialis apricaria. The sequence continues at coordinate 106,916,888 of CM030009.1, forward strand.
GTCAACAGAGAGGAAAAATCCTTCTGATTGTTTTCAATGACACATGCTTCTCTCTGTTGCCTATATATGGGACTCAGACACTTTGAAAAGATAAATTTGAATCAGAAGTTGTGAATATTATAATATATTCATAATAAGACAACCTAGGATTGTCCTAGAAATGTCAGTGTATGGATTACAGAAAGGGAAGCATAGTATGATTTCCAGTTACAGCGTCTGGTCCCCAAACTGTCTTCTGAACTTTCCTAAAAGAGAAAAATCTGTTTGACTGTGACAGACCATGTCTACTTTATTTATCTATTTTATGTGATGCTACATTCTTTAAATAGGCTATGGCTGAAGAGCTGAGAGAAAGGTCGTATTTGCCTTCTCCCGGTGGCTGCACCATCCGTCTGGTGGAGCGTGCGGAGGGATGGCAGGGCAGATCCTCCCCAGGCAACTGCAGAAATGCACTCTAGGAGAGACGTCTCCAGCATGGGGCCAGAGGAAGAGGGACAGGTGGGGTGAGGGTGGCAAACAGAGCCGATGGCGCAGGGCGGTATGCCTGTCACAGCACAGGCACCCAGCCAGGCTCCACTGAAAGAGAGACTTTTCCTAGTGGTCAAGAAGGGACTGCACACAATTTTGATGCAGTGCAGGAGTCAACTGAAGGGTTCCTGGGCTGGGAGCAAGATGGGAAGAAAGGACTCCTGCTACCTGCAAGGACATGGGGGACAGAGGGAAATCACTGAACAAATGCCATTATCTTAGCCCGGTCATTTTGACATTTTCTGTTTTCAGGCGTCATCTGCTGGCTTTAGAACATGAAGGCTCTTGACAGCATTTCTGAGGTGTCATTAGAGGTACAGCACAGGTCACGGGGTACACAGCAAAAGGTTAAATTGATTCAAGATCTAGAATTTCCCCCCATTTCCAGCACATTTTGGCATCATTTTCTTATTAAAAATTGCATAAAGAATTATAAGACTATGCTTACTTAGGTAAAACAACTGTTTTGCACCAGTAAGCTTCTCTACATGCAACTTACTTAAAGCAAAAGAGATACGTTCTTTGAAAAAAACATACTGCAGTCAGTGTCCCTCTATTTAAAACTCTGTTCTTATTCTTAAACCGCATTTTGCTTTGTGATATATGTATATTTTTTATCTCAAATGTTTTGTTTCTACTATAACTATGCTCCCTCAGCGCATACAAAGATTTTATCAGTTATTTGGTATATTCTTTATGGAAGTTCAGGGATTGTCTACTCACCCTAGATGTACAGACTGAAGAATTATTTATTGGCAGCTTGGTCACCACATTCAGAAAATAAAATAAGATTCCTAGATAGCTGTTTAACAGAATAAAGCATGGTATGGAACAACAAATCCAACAATATAAGTTTTCAAATACTGTGTCTAGAGGTCAGGTTTGCAGAGAATGTAAGTTGACGGAGACTTTGGAAGTCAGTAGAGCTCTTAAAATAATCTGGTCCTATGCGTTTACACATAAGACTGTTCATATATAAGAGCTCTTCAAACTCTCAAAAATTTGTGGAAGGGAAAAGATACTTCAGAAGTTTTGAGATAAGAATTTCAAAGGCATTGAGCAACACTTTACCATGCCATACCGTTATAAACTTCTCACATAACAAGGACTTGTAATTTCCTCACACATGTGTTAACCAGAGAATTGAGAAAGACCAGCTTAAAGACCTAACCAAGATCAGCTACTTGAATCCTACTAACACCAGGAAGAGGCCGAAAGCAAAAGCAGAGGCAAAGTCAGGACTACATTCTGCTGCAACAAAAGCAAGTATGCCAAAAGCTTTGAAGCAACCAAAGGAAAGGAGAGTTTTTCCGTTCAAAAAAGTCAATGCTAGCAGAACTCAAAGAACACATAGAAATGGAGGCTAAGCAAGATAAAGATTTCTTAATATATAGCAAGGCCCAGTACTGATCCAGCAATAAGAAAGAATATAACTAGCCATATTTCTTCCAGAATAAATCACCCTGAGGCAGGAAGGTTCATCTGATGACACAAAGTCTCTAGCAGTCGGTGTCAAGGTTTACTGTCGATATTAATTTTAATTTAATACTTAAGTAACTTTACACTTTTTTTTTCCCCTGGCAAAAATCTGAACAGTTGGGTATCTCTGAAGACCGCAGAAAAATCACTGAGTTAAAACAGGAATTTATTGTCATTTAACTTGAGGGTATTTCTAGTATCTTTTAATAACAATAACAGTAAAAATATCAATATTTATTAATGTAATTCATTTTCTTAGCCTATTAGTAAAAGTAAAAATAATATTTTATGAGTATTTGCCCTCTGCCTGGTACATGCAATCACAGAAGGGTTCTACCCGGTTGTGGTAGAACTGTAGAAATTTGGAAATCATTCTAAGCAAATTGAGGTGTGAAATGAAAACTGAGAATCCCAAGGAAACGTAAGCAGACATTTAAACCCCTCTTATAAGCTTGAGGAGCTTACATAGCATAGTAATAAAAGAAAAAAAGAAATAAAATTGAAAATTGAGGTAATGATAAGAACAATTGGATATTACTACACAGAATATAAACTCCCTAGAAGGGAAAAGAGCATGCAATACTGCTTTTTCTAGATGGAGTGGGTGGGAATGTATTCTTCTCCTTCAGGCATCTTACTCCCTGCAGTAGGATACGAATTTAAAACAACTGTTGCTCTGATCAAGTAGAATAACTCATAGGTCCAGAAGCAACACTTCATAGATTCAACAAGAAACATCATGAAGTTTATCACTCTTGTAAAAAAAAACCGAAATCTGTTCTTTTCCCTCCTGCTGATGTTTCTTGTGTTGTGAACTTGCACTGTGAACAGGTTGTATCCTTCTGGGAAATATTTGCGAGAGAGTACAGAAAGCAAGTGTGGCAGCCATAACTGAAATTGCTGAAGAAAACATGGCCATACTGACAATAAAAGCAATAACGCGTTTTCATTTTAGTGACCCTACTGCAGAAGCTTGAAAGGGTGCAACAGTTTCCGAGAAATGTATTAGAAAACTGAACCTGTCCTGCTATCTTGTCACAAAAGGGGAAAGTATGCAGTACCTGTCAGAAGACATGGCAAATGAAATCATCCATTAGCTTCTGCCCAAACCACCACTTGACAGGGTTCTTGCAAGCAAACACTCAAATGTTGAATAACAAAGAACAAGAGCAAGAAGAGGTCTTTTGATGTGCAAGGTATTTTTGCTACCAAATCGTAATAAAGCCTCTGACAATTTGAATTACTACAGGTGGTTTCAGTGTAAATCAAGAGTTTTCAAAGTAAACGCATATAAAGCACTAATCCATCAGAATGACGTTAAAGGAGATAAAAATCCTACAATTGCAATTTTAAATGACTAATTAGCTACTCAATAGAACTATTGCAGCTGTTCTTTTTGCTAACCATTAAACTATAAAGATATGAAGACAATGAAAGCAGAATGACCTTCTATATGTCAAAGAATATTGCTGAAGGCATCTGCAGCTAATGGGCCTGTGCTTGCTCGTGCAGAAAGAGTAAATAGGTTTATTAGCTTACTCAGCTGGAAAATGCTTAGCAGCTACTGGTCATCTGATAACAAATTTAATTCATAGCTCATTTAGCTATAAAGGGAACTGATTTTTTTTTTATGCTGTTATTCAAATGTCCTGAAACATAATCTGTACCCAGAGGGGGTAAGACAGACTCATGAACCCTAGAACAAAATGTTATCCACTTATTCTGTCCTAGTTTGCATCCTGTACCACTGCATCTGAGTTTCTTACAATTTAAGCATTGATTTCCCAGAAAAAGATAAGTTCCTGTAACTAGAGATAACAAATGGAAAAACTGAAAGCTTCTTGAAATCCATATCAGCCTTGTTGCAACCACAGAAATTCCCTAATTATAAGGTGTTTAAAGAAAATATTTTTTAAAGTGTATTTTGTAAAAATATTCCATTGTTTGACTTAACATATTTTCAGAATACAGTTTTGCTCTCAAAACAAATCTTGGATTTTATTTGGTTCAGATTCTTCTGCTATGTATAAACTACCATCCTTACATTAACTGTCTTGTAGTAGATGTGAAATCGAGAAAGGGTCATACCTACAAATATTTGCCTGCAGCTGCTTCAGTGAATGGTTCCCATTCACTGATCTTCTGGGAGTTTTTCCTACCCTCTGAGGAAAGAACTACAGCTAATAATGGCAGAAAGGGGAAATGAAGATTCAGGGCAAGGTAGAAAACACTCTCTACTCAGAACTTCCTCAGAAATTAGTGACAAAATCAGTACTACAAGTTCACCTGTGTTATTTTGTTCCCTATAGAAACCCAGTCAATGGCAAAGGCTAAAGCAACTGGAGAAGCTCTCAGTAACACAGATCAAATATAACCACACTATTGAGGTGCTAGAACAGGGAGGCAATCAAAATCTATATATAAATCGTATGATAGCAGAGTCCAGCACATATTTTTCATGGGAAGAAGGAAGGGAGAGAAAGAGGAAAGATGATTCTACCCTTGCTGAAGCAATAACTGTTTTTTTTTCCCCAGAGGTTTGTTTTAGACATTCATTTTTAAGGTAGAAATAATAGAAATACTTTTGCTAAATTTCTGGAATATTTACAAAATACATTAATTAATTCTGTGGCCTGAATGATCATTAGCATTTGTAGTTGCCTAATATTCTGTAAGTCGAACAGTCATTCTTATACCTGTGAAACCATTCAGAAAATTTCCTGTTCTTAAAACACAGAAGTGAAAATCAAGTTTGTTGAATTACACTGCTGTTGCTCATGACAAGCATTTTTAGGATAGATTTATGTCTTACTTATCACAACTTTTAAACAATTGAAGGAAAGTCCTTAAATTTTCTTTGCAAAACTGTGTGAAAAATATCACACTGATAAATTAAACTGAGAGGTTTGATTAAAATGCCCACTCAGCACTACATCTTTAGATATCTACAGTGTTGAAACATGATGTAATAGAAAAGACAGTATTCATTTGTCATCCTGTTCATCACAGCTTGATCTTCAAACAGGGAAAAAGAGGAGCTCTGGCATATTCTGGTTTAGCTCAGAATAAATCCAACAACATTAGTTTGACAGTGTGAGCACTTTAGACATGTTATGAGGGTGTGAACCCCACTAGAACTGCCATATTTCCCTCGGTTAAATCAGTTAACCCACATACCATGGTCAACTAGGATGCTCTTCACTCTTCACTCAAGAACTGGCATGACGCTGCTCTATGGCAGCGCTCTCTTTACACATCAAATGGATGTATGCATGGGTATTTTCTTTATAAACTGTTGTAGTAGTAACTCACCAGAAGAAATTAAATGTTCAGACTTCAGCAGTGTCTTTTATGTGCTTTTAGAGATGTCTTGTGGCTCAGGGATGTTTTGTATTCAGACTGCCAGATTTTAAACGCCCACATGAAAAACAGAGTTTATATGTGAATCACACACTGCAGTAGAAAAAGCTCATCAGATTTCTAAAAGGGATTGTATTTTTGTAGAAGTAAAGATGCATTAGTCCAAAAATATCAACAGAGGACAGTAATAAATATATCCTATTTACACACATTGCTCCAGTTACACACTGCCTGAAGTCAATCAATGCTCTTGTGCTTGTTTTTCCTGTTAACTAACTCCAAGCAAATAGCTTCCCACCTGAGGGAACTATAGCTAAGAAGAAAGAGCAGACTCTGAGGTGTAGCTACACCTTAGGTTGGTTGAATCAGGACTGCTGTGCTTATTGTAATAATATCTTTCTACTAGGTGAGAAGTTCTTTGTACCCAGTGCTGTGCGGGTGTAGTCTAAGAAAAAGTGACTCTTATAATAAGCATTAGTCTTCATAAGACATCAGAGGGAAAACATTAGAAAAATCAAGAAGAATTAGCAAAGAGAGAGAAGTTTCCATCACCTAGTGGAAACCGTGTCTCTTACAACTTCTGTTAAGGTAATGAAAAGTTAGGTGTAAAATGGGTACGAGCTTACAGAGGAGAGATGAATGATACAGGAATTCAAGCAGTGGAGAGGTGAGAGAAAAGAGAAGGAGAAACTTCTCTGAACATGATGAAAAGGGGAAAGGGAGAAGAACAAGCCAGCAACGGAAAGAAGGAAGGTCATGTCATATTCTGTTTATTTTCTCTTGGAAATAAAATCAGCAAGACTCTGTGAAAAGAGAGAGGTGGAAGCTTTGAGAAGTAATTCAATAGAATAAAGGTTGCTGGAATTGTGGGTATGGCATTCATTTGTGCTGAAGATGTAGAGCTACTGCATTCACATGCATTTGATCATAAAAGTCATAGAGCAATAAAATCTTTTTCTTGCTGCACCCTGCTCTTTTATCGTACCTAGAAATGTGTTTGTGTAAGGTACTCTTTTCTGGTTTGTCACCTTTTGGTTTATATATCCTAGAAAATCTTTTTTTGTGTTTTTTTTTTTTTTTAATTCTTTTTTTTCCCTCCATCATCCTGAAAGCCTGAAAAAGCCTAAAATGAGACTGATGTGGGATTTTCACATCTTGTAAACAAGCTAAGCATGTGGTGGTCCTTTTTTAACCCTCCCACATGTTCCCTAAATATACTTTACAGAAAGAAGAAGGATTAGGCAAACAAAACAGCTGAGTAACTATGCTAGGAGAGCTACTACCAGTGACAATTTGGTTTTATGGAATTTTTAATAGATACTAGTAAAAGATAAAACCTAAAAATATTCTATGTAGCTTGCTTGCTTTATTTCAATCTCTTCTCTGGTATGAAAATGTTAATATTTCAGCCTGCTATGAGTACGTATTTGTGGGACCCAAAGAATTTAATCTTTCTGTGAGGCTAAACACTCAGGAGCTATAACAACTACTTACTAAATATTTTGCAATATTTTATTAATCATAGGGCTGTACTATTTAAAAAAAAATCACCTCTGACAAATAAACACTGGAAGCCACAAAACAGCATATTGGGTTCTTATCAATAATTTGAACATTATGCTTGACTAATTTCACAAGTTCTGTCCTGCCAATATATTCCACCAGTTTTTGTCAAACTGAAAAAATGTTGAAGGAAACCCCCCAATATTTATGATTGTTCCGTGTGTCAAAGCAGTAGAAAGCACAGGGAGTCAGTAATGTCTCACATAACAGAACTGTTCAAAGATGGACGCTGAAAATACAATAAAGACAGAGGTATCATTTAAAAATCTGGGTATGGTTAATCCAGTATATACTGTACCAGAGGAAAGACGAAGCAGAGTTGTGTCTAACGTTACTCTGCCATACCATGCAAAAGCAGCCTCCTTTCACCTAAAAAGAGCTTGTTAGGCTGAACAACACTTGGAGTAAGAATATCCAAAAAAAATGTGAGAACATGAAGTTTTTGAAAATCTATATAGTATCTTATATATCCATCTCTAAAAAATACAGTCCTCTGAATGTAATATATATAGTAACAATACAGTCAATCTAGTACCTGTTGTTACTATAATGACCACAGAAACATGGCCACATTTTTAAGGACACAACAAAACCTGCCATACCTCTGCTGCATATTATCCCTTGGATTACTGATAGGGTTACTGAGGTCTATTACCAATTTTAAATGTAGAAAATCAGAATGATTTTATGTGATAATCAAAGGTAATGCCCTGTTTGTGGTGCAAAACACTTCTTAAAATTGATTGCAGTCTGGGTACATAGTCTCATGAGTAACACAAGGAGATTAGGAAATTGTCAGGAAAAAGTATCAATTGATGTTTGGAGGCTATCTTTGGTACTTCCTCTGCATCACTAAATAATTTTAGGTCTGTTATAAATTTCCTGGTTTGTGTCAGAGATGAAGAAAAATACAAAAATGTATTTTTACAATAGACCTATACCTACTGGGGGTGCCTTCCTGATTGAGCAATCACAGGATTATAGCAGGTGCCTTTGAGAGTTAAAGCGGAATATGATAACAAAAGCCTTAAAAGGCAAGCATGGTATGGTATAAGAGAGCCCAAGGGTATGAACACAAACCACAAATGGTCAATTAACGGTCGTCAAAGGAATACAGCTCTGAGAACTGGGCTGAACCCATTTTAGGTCATAACAGAGGACCAGGAATATACACAACACACGAACAATACTTAAGGGGAGGGTGCCAGGTAGATGAGAAGAGTCTTTTTTCAGTGGTGCCCAGTGATAGGACAAGAGGTAACGGGCACAAACTTGAGCACAGGAAGTTCCATCTTAACAGGAGGAGGAACTTCTTTACTCTGAGGGTGGCAGAGCACTGGAACAGGCTGCCCAGAGAGGTTGTGGAGTCTCCCACACTGGAGACATTCAAAACCCGCTTGGACGCCGTCCTGTGCAATGTGCTGTAGGTGTCCCTGCTGTGGCAGGGGGGTTGGACTGGATGATCTCCAGAGGTCCCTTCCAACCCTGATGATACTGTGATACTGTAAATACAATGGAGGTAACAAGAAGGGTTGAGAACAGCCACTGCAAAAATGGGAGTAGAGGCAGAAGAGGGAGGAAGAATGGGTCCAGCTGTGCCTGCCCTTGGTTAGGGCTGATGCACCCGATCAGCACCTGAGAGTCTTCCCTCCCCCTTGGCAGAGAAGGCAGTGCTGCCATTCACCCCATTTCACCACTCCAACTCAACAATTGTACCTAAAGGGTTATCTTTTACTATGCAGCTGGGTTAAGCAAATCAGAATTTGGAAGCGCAGCATGTGTCTCCGAGTGTTTTCTGCTTCAGCTTTCCCACATGACGAAGTGATTGATACTGTGGCACTGAGGCACAGTAAAGTGGGATGCAACAGGTGAATAATGTTATTGTGTACATGACCTTCCTTCCACTCTAAATCATGACATCTGCATCATAATTATTAAATCATACCTGAGTGACACCTACATCGTCAGTGAAAAGGTATGGAGATGTTAATAACTGCAAATGAGCGTTAGGACAACATCTGAGCCAGAAAGCTCCTTTTTTAAAACTTCTCAGGAATCACATCAATAGCTAGAAAGGGATTATTTTTCCCTGCCCAACTAATTTACATGTTTTTGTCAAATGTTAAGTTTGCAACTGGGCCTTTGTGGAGTATTCACAATGCTTGTCTTTAGGCATCCTAAACTGGTCAACAGAAAGTAAAGGTACCTAAATTACACTCCTACTCCTAGGCTTGGGGAGACCATCTCTTTTTTTTGATGATACCTGAACAATAGTTAAACTCGCTGTCCAAGTTAGGCACTTGGAAGTTTAACGTTAGGTCCTGAGAATACTTTTCAGGCTAGAGTTATTATTAATTCAACGTATACAACATAGTAGCATTTGTTGTAGTATATCAGCGATATTCTTTGGTGCCAATCTGTATTGTCAAATAGCTACGGGTCAATGTTTCTGGCTTTTCTGAAAACACTCTCAGAGAAAACGTGGGTAGAAAGTGAAAAGGAAGTTTAATGAGCAGATTTCTCCCACATCCTTTACAAAAGAAACACATCAAGCCACAACACCAAAGATGGCCTTTTAGTATGTATTTATTCCTGAAACAATAAATCTATCTATAACATGTCAGCAAACAAGATGCTGCCATTCTACTCTCAGTCAATTATAACATACTGTTTCAGGGTCATTTTTTGTTACCTGAGCAAATGGGGTTTTCTGGCTCATCTACCTGAGCGCTGAGCAATGATATATGGGAGAAAAGAAAAACACCAAAACTTAGGAAGATTTTTAAGGATCTAAGTTTTACAGGTCTTCTTTTATAAGTTTTTAATTCTAATTTACATAGAGAACTCTTCAGGAATTAGTAAGAAAATAATTGCTACTTACTAGTAAAAACTTGTACTGAAATCTCTTTTGTAAAAGGATGGGTGTCTGAACAATGAATAATGTCGTGTTGAAAAATGGTACTAAAACATCTCTTTAAAAGTACATTGCTATAAGCCACAGTTCAGCTATGACTGTTCCTCCAAAAATCTATGTGCATAATTTTTGTATTACAAATGTGGTCATAGTATATTTTTATAATAATTAAGAGCTATCACAACAATACCTACATCTCAAAAAAAAAAAAAAAGTTAAGGTCATGAGATATGACAGGGACAAATAATCGGGCCAGATACTGTTATTGACTTTTCAAATTATTATAAACATAGACTTTTTGCTTCCAGGAAGCATGTTTCATTGGTACTGTACAGCAAACCACAAGCGATTAACCTGATCACATATAAACAAATTTTGTCACATTCCTCTGTTAAAGCAGTACAGTACAATTCCTCAAAAACACTGTATCAGACATCAGTAGCATGCCTCCTTTTCCACTTTATCTCTCTGAGAAACATTTGTTGTGGCAAGTAAAAGAAATGACCCTCAGCATTCGTATTTGCGTTCCCTCTGTCCTTGTCCAGGGCATTGGTGCAGAACAGACTCTTGTTCCATGTCTTTTATGTAGGACTCTCTCTCAAGACTTGAGGGCCTTAGACAAAGCTGGTAGGATTTAGAGATCTGCATCAGTGGGTCTGTCTTTTGGAAAGACATAGTGATTGTTTTATCATCTTGATGTATCAAATTCCATGGCGTCTAAAACTGTGCATTGGCTCTAGTGGCAAAGGGCACACAGGTGGATGCTTCCAGACATTGCTTTTTTCAACTAGACAGCTGTTTTCAAGACATTTTTCCATGTAACACAGATTCTTAGCCTGTTTTCTGCAGTAACAGGGAATGCTTTACTCTAAGTGATGGCATTACAGGAAAGAATCCATGAAGAGCATCATGTAGTTAGCAATATACCAAGTCACCAGTATTTTATGGCGAAAAAAGTAAAATAAAATGACAACGAACATTGTTAGCCATTTGAAAAAAAAGTATTAGTTGTCAGTAGAACCATTTTAACAATTTTTCTGTCATGTCATGTTAATATTACATTTTTCCTTGTTGTTCCGCCCTGAACAGTCGGTTAACAGCAACAAGGTGAGTAAAAGAGGTCAAAAGAGAAGGAGGAAAAGGAAAAGCATTCACCATGGAAGAAAAGGAAGATAAGGAAGATTTGCTCTTTTCCCTGCACAAATATATAAAGGGTTCCATGGGTTACAGTTATGTGTGTGAGAAGACAATAACTTGGACATAATGGAATTCATATTCTACAGAAGCAAAAAGATCTCTCGTATACATGAAAATTAGGAAGGAGAGTAGAATGATGCCCGGGGTTTTTTTGATTAATCAATGTTAAAGGAAGCCTGCCACTCTACTAATTTGAATTTTTGTATTTATTTATTTATGTAGCACATGTGGTTGCATTACCCAAAACAACAACTGAATGCATTGTTCCTCCTTCTTCCCTTTCCTTCTCTCAAAGGTACGGGGTTAAATCTAAGCATAGAGAAATCAACAAGCTATTTGTCTGAAAAAGGAAACCAACGAACAAATCATCTTTCACTAAAAACATTTCTTAAATCATATTAAAGATTTTTTTGTCAACATTTTTGATTTGTGTCAGTTACAGCTTTTGCATCTTCAGCTGGCAGTTCATTAAATGAGGAAATCACATAGTCCATCAGATCAAGCATTTCACTGAAGGAATGAAAAATGGCAGGCTGTTATCACATCTGTTTATTATTATTTTAATGTGAAATGATCAGCTGCACTGACAAACAAAATTCATTGCTGGTTAACATGAAGAAAGCACAGCTTGTGAACAGCTTAATAGGAACATTTGGGGATCGTTCTTGCCGCCATTTAAATTAGTGGGAATTTTGCCATTAAGTTCAATGGAAGCAAGACCAGATCCTATACACTGTGCTCATAATTATACTAATATAATTTGAAATTTCAGTGATAGCAAAGAGAATAGCACAGTCAAATTGGTTTGGCATAGATAGAAACATGATGTCCCTTCTCTTGGGCTCCAAGAACTTCTGCTAATGAAATATATCTGTACCTACCTATGTAACTATGCATAAATAAAAAATTGTGTATTTATATATTATATTCCAGAGCCTTACAAAGAGGGTTTTTTTTTCAGAAGGGTATCACCTGAGGTGTGACACTAGATTCATGAACATTTGAAATTTTAATTTTTCATACTCTATTGAAGTCCATGGAAACATACTCTTTTCCAGAGAGATGGTAACACTGCCTTGAGATAGAAAACACTTTTTCCCTTCTAGAATTCAGTGCTATTTCTTTATAAGGTCTGACTTTGCTTTCTCTTAAGGATTAAAATCAGAGTTAAGAACTGGCTCACTGACATTCCAAGGTACAGTTGTGTGTACAAGATCCTGTAAAAATCATGGCATGTGCAATAGGCATAGGAATTTCCTAATGGTCACAAAGATGCGGAAGTAGATTACAGCATTATACAGAAACTGTTTACAATGGTCACTCAGTCATGCATGTCTGTTTGGCTGCTGTTTCTCTGCATCCAAAAGCTTAGACCTTTCACAATCATCAATCTCTTTTTTTATATAATCCAAATGCTAACCTCACTCTCCCTTTCGCCTGTGTTCCTCCACACACACCCTCTTCATTCCTGTTTCATGCTCAGTTGTTCCTGTGAATCTGGGAGGCACAACAGGTTTTTCTGCTATGTTTTAAGTCCTATATATGGGTCAGTATAGTAGCTAACTGCTGCTAAGTAATCACCAGAGTAGTGCAAGTTTTCTAGCAGAAATGTCTTTCTCCACAAGAGGCAAGAGATAAGGTAGTCACCAGCCACCTCACAAGGTAGGTCAGATAAGAGGAGTGAGTGGAAAATTCCACCAAGTTTTCTCTCCTCTTTTTTGAGTCCCACATATATTAGAGCACAGCTAGCAAAACAGTTTATTCACTAATCTGCTTACTACTTCAAAGATGCAAAGGAATGTGAATAAGGAGAACTAAGGGGAAATGCAGAACTGATATTCAAAGCAGAGCTTCATTCATTTCTTGAAGTAAAGTGTATTTGTAGACAAAAATTAAAATACCTTTTAGGAATAATACTTTAGTTCAACCAACCACGGCAGCTGGTAGCTCAAGCAAGAGGGAAGTTAGGTTGCTTGGATTGTAGGACTGTTGTGTCTTCAACAGTGTCATGGTTTAGGGGACCTCAAACCAGGACAAACAGTTTTTAAATCTTTTAAAATCTTAAATCAAGGTAAAAGTGCATTTTCCAAGTTGGATGATATGAAAGGAGTTTTTGAATCACATTAAATTAAAGGAAGGAAACTGGACATACTGTTCTGGATACTGGTTTAACTGATGGCTGCCTGTTTTCTATTCTTGCATTTAGCATGTCACTTTTCTATCGAGTTTCACTCCCTTTCTTCTCCAACTTAATAAAATGATCAGATTTTTCTTTCAGAAATATGACTGGAAGTATAGTATTGCCTGGATCTGCTAATTCATTTCCTCTTTTAAGAAGGCCAATTGGATTTTTTTCTAGCTTATGGTCATTTCCTAAAATATTCTAAAGCTTCTTTTATGACAAAACATTTCCACTTTTTTCTGCTACATCAAAGATAATGAATTAAAATGCATTTTAAAAGTAAAACTAACTATTTCAATCTTTAGATTTTTTATTCCTTACATAGTTTATGATATGATAATTCCAACAAAAAGAATGGCAGGCATTTAGAAGCAAACAAAAACTGTATAATTTAGAGGTTCAGTTTAAATAATGTTAATTTCCAGCAGCAAAGACCTGGTCAGTATTACTGTGCTAGGAATGGAAGTCATAAGAAACTCATCTTTCATGAAAGAATAGTCAAATTAATGTGAGTGGAGCAGATGTCTCAGCAGATCAATAATATCCCCTTGACAGTCACTAACATATGCCAAAACATAACATCTGAAAAACAATGAGGGAGAACAAGACAATAAGCACCTGTTACACTATCCCAGTTTTATCGTTAAGGTGACACCAAGTAGTTCAAGCTGAATACAAACCATCCAACAGACAACTTCTATATTCTGCTTAAATATTTAGTCTAAATGTAGAGGAAGAAAATTCAGAGACCACCACTGTAGTGCATGGAAGGCACGGGTTCAGTAGTAAGGAGAAAAATAATATAATATCCTGTTTTTAAGGGCTCAAAACCAAGAACAGATTCAGTTCCAGCTGATGTGGGATTCTGTCAGTTAAATCAGTCCTGATTCTACTGCTCTTAAATTAGTTTTTCCTTTATTCCTTAAACTTATTTGTCAACATGGGGAAAATGGTAGAACCTATATTTAAAATAAGTAATAAAATCAGACAGGAGCATATTCCTTGACAGAGGTATAAGTATGAACAAGGACAGGTGGTAAGAGGAAGATATGAGTGACTTGCTTAGAAGACAAAGGAAGAATTTTAATTTCTCTACCAGTGTCTATCACAGATACTAGCTTTCTCAACATCAACAACATTGACAACTCCATCTGTATTAGTAGGATTGCCAAAACTGTCCAAGACAAACAGAAGTTCTCAACATTCATTATTCATAGAATCATAGAATGGTTTAGGTTGGAAAGGATCTTGAAGATCATTGAGTTCCAACCCCCCTGCCACAGGCAGAGACATCTCCTTATTGCTTATTTATACATTGCTTATTTAGTTTTAGCAAAATATTCCTAACTTCATAACTTAATTTACAAAAATAATAATGACCTATGAACACAATGCGGAGTTGCATACTTGGAATTCAACCCCCCAGTTTCTGAAGAAAAGAGGCTGTATGATAATTACAACACATCTCAGTGTCTATCAAGCCAAGGTTCCTCATGAAGAACAAATGGAAAACATGTGCGCTCCTTTAAGACCATTTTTGTCAGGCTCCTGAGGGCACTAGCAGCCCTCAATGGCCTGTCCAGCATCCCTTGGGGTCTCACCCCATCCGCTGCCTAAGAGGAGCTCCATTTCTGCTCACTTCAGAGCCCTCAGTCCCTGCCTGAGCAACACTGTAGCTGTGTGGATGTCTCCGATCCTGTCTCCTTGATGGTCCTGAGACCTGTGCTATTGGTAGCTCATCTCCTTGATGGGCCCCTTGGACAAGGCTGCAGCTTATCTGCAGTCCTGTCTTTGGACCTGGCTCCTGGAAGGGCTTGGGACCCTTGTTATAGCCTTGTCTCTAGCCCTGTTTCTGGCCACATCTCCTTTTGCTCTAGGCTGGAGCCACTGGGCAGACCCTGGACCTGGTTCATTGCTTGATTTGTCTGTGTTCAGCCTCCCTGCAACTGTGCCCCATAGACAAGGGGACAACCTGCACTGGGTCACCCTGGCTCCTTGGCCCTGAAGAAGCAGCCAGCCCCCTGCTCCCTGACTTTTTTTTGACAGCCTCTATATACATAATGATCCATGAAGAAATGTTAACCACTTATTTAGTGTCTAATCCAGCTGTTATCAAAACTTTGAACTTATGCTTTAATAATCACAGAATAACAGAAAAATGGGACTTGAAGGAATCATGGGAGGTCACCTAGTTTATCTACGTAGCTCCGAGGTTAGATAAATGATATCTACATTGCTCCAAGAGCTGTTTGTCTGATCAGTTCTTAAAAACCTCCAGTGGTGGAGGTTCCATCACTTACCAAGAAATCTATGACAGTTCTTCATTGACTTTGCCATTTTAAAGTGTTTTCCATTAGCGAAATAGGTCAAATTTTCCAGAACTGTAATCCATCTCATTCATTTCTTCTGGACTGTCTCCACTGGACCATGTAGCTCTTGAGGTACAATGTCCCAAACTGCAGTTTTCTAGCCGGCTAGTCTATCAGAGGCCTCATTTATTCCTGAGTATAGGATTACTTCACACATCTTGCTGGTTGTACTTCAGTTTTGTGCTTGCTTTTTTCAGAGCACTGTGGGGTCATGCTCAGCTTTTTCTGAAAAACTGCTACCAAAGCAGCCGTCCTTATTTTCTGTCACTGCAGTAAATAATTCCTGCTTTATATCTTCACGTGCTTTGCAACTTTGTCATTATCATTTTGAATTCTGATGCCATCCTCCAGTGTATGAGCTGTCCCTCCCAGTCTTGGATGATATGAAGATACAATAAACTTACTCTCCATTCCATCATCTAGGTTGTTAATAAAAGTATCCTAGACAGTGTACTGCATCAAATGTAAGACACATGACAGCTAGTGCTTTTCTCCTCTACTCTATTTGACTTTTTGCTCTAGAATTTTTCAGAGGATTGATGTTAACTGACAACAATTGCCATATTGTTCTCTTTGTTATGTTTATACTCAAGCACTGTGATTGCCTTTTTCCAGTTTTCTTGATATCTTGTCTCCTTCTGCAAGTTCTCAAACATAAGTGCAAAGAGTTCTGGATGCAGACATATACAGGGTAGCAACAAAGTTCATGTCATGAAGCTGCATAGGGGAGTTGTACTGCTGGAAGTGGAAGACACTGGAGTTCTCTGCTCTAAACGTGAATCATGAGATACCCTGGGCTATGCCAAAGTGGCATAACGCCATGCATTTGTTGCAAAACTAATCACCGGGGAAGATCAAAATTGTCTAAATAAAAGGGGAAAAATTTGTACTGCAGCTGGCAGCCACACAGGACACAGGGCACATGCTGTGATTGGAACATCATCTACCACAAAACACGGACTGAGCAATGACGATAAAGAGTCATATTTACTAAACATAACATTATTAGTCACCTAACAAAACTGATTATTTAGAACAAAAATAAGGACAGACTCTTAAAAAATAATTAAAAATTAAACAAACTAAACCAAGGAACGATGTTGTATTTGCAATAAGGGCTGGATACAGCTAGCAAAAAAATAGCCAATTAGTCCTCAACGCTGAGATGAGAAAAATTCACTGATCAAAATCTAGCAATCTCCCACACAACAGAAAACTCTGCAAGAGACTTGTTAACAGCACGCAAGAGCAGCTGTGCAGCTCATAAACTCACTAGGGACACAGTACAGGTGTACAAAGAAATACTAGGTCTAGAAATGTCAGAACAACGAACCAGGGAATTGCCACAGAGCTAGATGTGATTCCTACCAGCAGTGTTAGTATTTGTAATTACAAGACAATTCGCAAATCAGTATGTTTCAGAACTGGGCTCAAATCCTGACAGTAACTTATTAGCTGTACTTCTAGTGAACTAGAAAGAGCTAGTAAGAGAACTATGATCAGACTTCAGAGCTACATAAATTAATTTGCAAAATCTATGCTGAAAACTGGTATTTAATGAATATATACAAATCTAATCCAATAACGTTAATTAACTTTTCATTCTGTTTAATGATATTAGACCAAAATGTATCTCTAATTTTAAAAGAAAGTGTCAAAATCTGGAAATTATTCGTTGTATCCTGGACAGAGAGTCCTGACTGTTCAAGGAAAAAAAATCGAGATTTCATCTGACTCACAGGATTTTGTTTGGGTCTATATCTATATTAAAAAAAAAAAGAAAAATAATTTCTACCTATCATATCACATATACGTCCCATCTATATGAATCAGAGACATCCTCATTATCAGCAAAGCGCCTAACAGCAATTTGGATAGATCAGTGAAGCCCCTTCTTCTCTCTGGCCCAAAACTGAATGCATTTAGCATGACAGCTAAACTTGGTGTGAAGTCCTTCATCCACTTATGTCCCTGACAAAACATGTAATGATTGCAACTCCAGCCAGGCTTGCACAGCTTAGCTCTTCTTATCATTCTTATATCAGAGTAGATTTCCAGCCTTACTTTTAAATTTCCTTACAAAGGTAACCAATCAGAGTTTTACTATGTCAATACCACTAGTGAAATGATAAATGATGTAAAAAACAAAAGTTTATGCATCAGGTACTATAACATAGTGTATTCCCCCAACACTTACATCTGAATGCTATGCACACAACACAGAAATGTGACCTTGGTGAAACAGGCATTAACAAATAAGAGTTTTTAGCTATTCAGTATACACATAGTGCCTTACAAACATGTTGGAAAACTATATTCAAAAGCATTTGTTTTCGTTTCAGTCTCTCAGATGTTCAGTTTTTATCTGCATCTCTCCAGTTCTTGAAATGTACCCCACAATACCATTTCCTGTTTATTAAAGGTTTCACAGTTCATTTTAGAAGTAAGCAGTAATTTTTTTCCAGCAAGCTCCTAGTTCCTACCATATTTCACTATCATGCCTTTTATCTTTTGCTTTATAATTGGAAAAGGGAACACAAAGAGAAAACTTTGAAAATATATGCCAGCGCAGGATGTTGCTGATGGAATGCTGGGATGTTTTATCAGTCTTCACTAACATCAACTGTTTGACTTTTATTTGATGTCCTTCTGTGTTGGGCACTGCACAAGCAGAAATTAAAAGACAATTTATCATTTGGAATTTATTGCCTCCTGTTGGTTGGATTACAATTGTGATTGTAAAACAATGAACAAAGATAAGAGAAAGGTGATCACAAGTGATTGCCTAATTCAGTTTTGAGCCTGCAGAGTCTGTTTTAGGTAGGATATGTGAAAAAGTTATCACAGGCCATACAATCTTGCTGCAAGTAGAATCTTTTAACAATTCATTAATGGCTCATTGGTTATGTAAATTAAATGTTACCCAATTTTTTTTTTTGCTTTTTGTACCCGGTTTCACGACTTCTCCAGTCTGTCATGACAAGCAACTAATGGTCAATTGCAAAAGCAATCTATAAAGCACCATAAACTGCACAGACACTTGTGGAATGTGCACAGTTAAGTCATGGTCTTGATGAATGGCCAGTTCAGTGATAAGAGCCTTGTCTAGTGCAGCACTCCTGTACCACAAGAGAAAAAAACCAAAACACCCCAAGCTAGCTACACTGTTCTTGAAATCTCTTCAGAACTAAATTTCTGCAAAATATTATAGTGTTTGCAATGGCAGAATCTGCTGTAATTGAGGTTGTAAAGTACTTTCCAATCTAGTTCCCATTTTCACTACCTCGTTTTAAAA
Organism: Pluvialis apricaria; assembly: GCA_017639485.1. Lineage (NCBI taxonomy): Eukaryota > Metazoa > Chordata > Aves > Charadriiformes > Charadriidae > Pluvialis > Pluvialis apricaria. The sequence continues at coordinate 106,935,775 of CM030009.1, forward strand.
TATTCACCCTCTGGGCTTGACATTTTCCAGACTTCTTTGGTGAAAAACATATTTGTTGATAACATATATTTGCAAATACACTTTCTACTGTTTTGAATTCTAAAAGAAACAATTTTAAGTTTTTGTTCTTCCAAGGGTCATAGTACAAGTGTCCCAGCAACGCTGTCACCTTGTCAGTCTCACTGCTGCACAACCTTGATCGCCTGTGCAAAAAGTAAAGAATTTTTCAAAATATATATTTGAGCCAACAGCAAAAGTCCTATTGCCTTCAGCAGGACCAGAACTTCACTGAAACTTTAGAAGCTTAAGAGTGACACACAGGCGATCTTCAGAGGATTGCATACCCTTCATCAAGTTTGTAACAGAAGGGTTTTTTCAGTAAAAACTGGGAGTGTCTTAGTGCTGCATTGGGCATATGAAATACATGCTCAAAGGAAGAGGTAAGTGTCGCTCAGGCAGAGTACATGAACCACAGCAGGTCCTGGTCTCCATAGTATTTTTCTTTTATGGTCTTACCTTCAGTCTCTTATTAATTGGTTTAAACTCTTTCCAGGATTTCTTTCTTTCTTTAAATGAGGAAGCATTAAAATGATCTAAGGCCTTGAACACTGCTTAAAAACTTAACCTCTCTAAAGCCTCATACATTTTACACTATCTGAAATATTAGCCTGCCTTACGTTAGTTTAAAAATAAATAAATAAAACCAACAGAAATTTGGTAGCCAAGTAGCCAAGAGCGAGTTAGCATAATTTATTAATATCTTGTATTTAAGGTTACATACCATGAGACAGGATAATAGTCTGAAAACCAGACTCTTCAGAGTTTTCAAATCTTAGTAAGTTTTAAGAATTTCTTTTAGACTAATTAATAAATATTAGGAAAAGTGACTTTGGCTGCATGTAAACTGAATCATGACCACACTACATAATACCCTCTGAGCTCCTGATCCCTAAAGTCACCCAGAACAGAGACTTGGCCAAAGCCTCCTGTTAGGCCAAAGCCTAACAATGGCTTGTTACCGTGTCACAAACCTGTGTGTCCTTGCCCAGGAAACGAGGGCACCCAGAGGCTAGAAAAAGGAGGGAGAAAAAGGCATGACTGTATCCAAACTCTGAGCTTGAAAGTTTAGAGGTAGCTATGGGAGACGTTTTCTTATTGTCCCTACATCTTCCCCTTGGAAAATTTCTCTTGGGAATTCTAGGAGGTATTTACCTATGACAGTAATGGGGTCATTTTCATTGGCAAGGTAAACAGTCACACAAGCTCAGCATACTCGGTTCACAGTCTACAGGCTCCTTTGCACAGCTCACTTATTTTCCACGATACTTTTGTTTCTAAACCTGGGGTTTTGGAAATAAAATATGGCTACTTTAAGATTTTTCCATAGGAGGCAGAGCTAGCTGACAAGTACGTGACAAACTTCAGACAAATTCTTTTATGGAAATGTTTATGAAAGTTTAAAGCTGGACATTTACATTTTTCGCTGTTGTTACAGCATGCTGTCATAGCATTTGACCTCTTTGTTCTGTTTGCGCAAGTTATGGGGTCTTCTAGAAATCAATCATACATCTCTATGGAAAGAAAATAGAGAATAATTAGAAGACGGGGCTCAAAAATCATGTTTTTTTTCAGGCTGTTGTTTTTCTTCAGACCCTGCAATGACCAGAAGCACTTCAGAGAGGAGAGGTGTAAAGTGAATAGGGAGGGATCAAACTTAGAGCATTTGATACAACTTCCAGTCTTGGGATTTGCAGACCATAGGGAATCCAGATGAACAGTTCACAATGTACATGGCTGTGGACAACTGCTGTTAATGTAAAGACAAAGAGACCAAGTAATTTACAGGGTGAAAAACTTGGATAAGGTCACCCATAAGCAGGGAACCAACCCAAATCTTGTACCTCACCCTGTATTTTGTATTTTGACAGACTTGTTATGCCAATGAACAGTATTGATCTTTTCCTATGCAGATTTAAGCAGCAGACATACAAATAGAAAAACTAAGTCCAAATTCATATGTTCATGCTATAAATAAAAGAAAGCTACTATGAAGACTACTGCCTCCTTGACCTCAAGTATTTGCTCTTACTCCATCACCTCTGGTGTCCTTTCAACATTCTGGCATTTTGAAAAAGGCAAATTCATAATGAGCTCAGTGACAAGCAATTTGGAAATAAATAGCCCACATAGAAGAAAAAAAATATTTGTAGTATCACACTTCATATTTGTTTTTTTTCAGGATTTAGACATTTTCTACACTGAAATGCTCCAACCTGGATTAAACACTTGTTTACTCATTAGTGATATTTATACCTAGTTATTCCCAATAGGCTTACGCTGGCATGTTTAAAAATAGTCTTACAGGAATAGTGCTACATTTCAAACCTCTTTGCAAAGCAGGGGGCAAAAAAAGGGAAAATCAATGAAACAATTATTTTTTTTAAATGGAAATCCATATTTTCCGAGACACAGGTGTTATCAATTTTAAAAGAAGTACTCAAGCAAATGATAAAATGTAACTGTGGATTGGTTTTACAGCTGAAAGACTGAAAAGATGGTTCAAGGATGGTATCAAGTGAACTTAACGTTTGCGAACTAGAGAGAACATGGGCAGAGGATTATGCGATTACAACATTAACACTGAACCACTTGGAAACTCAGTTTTGGCTTTTTTCCCATAACATGTATTTGTATTCTCTCTAAGTTCATGATCAATGGGAATGAAATACAACTCCAACAGCAAAAATACATTATTAGACTAAGAAAGGTCAGTAAAAAAAAAGGCCTTGCATTGGTCAGCACTTGTTAAACGTAAAGTCCAATCCTGTTACCAAGAAATCTTCTTCATACTTAAGAGGGTTTTTTTGCCTAGACCGTCTGAAAACTAAGTGGCTGAGTGGAAATAAAAGTAAGTTTTCACTCATTACAGATAAAAAAATTTCCCAAGATGAAGTTGCAAGTGGTCTTTTTACCTGGAATTTGTGAACAAGTTAGAGTTTGAGGCACAGAATAATTTTAACATCTCACTAAGCCTTTTTAAAAGATGGATGAGAAATCAATAACCTACACTTGGCAATATACAGCTAGAATAAGGTGGTGAGGTTGATGTTAAATATTAATTTATGTTATTGTTTGTGTACACAATATATGGGAAGTTTATCTCCATACTAAACATCTCATTAAAGTAAAGATAATTTAACCAGGTGAAATGCTAGGGTAATAGAAATTTTATTTTCACCTATACTGATGATCTTTAGATTGAGGGAGGTAGAAGGGCTGATGAACCTGAGCTAAATAATGAAAAGGAACAAATTATTCCTGTGTTTGAAAGGTACAATTCTTATTTCTGTCCTCAGATTTCACATTGCTAAAAGCTTCCCGTAATACAGAACTATCATAGTGACTTCATCTGCAAAAAAATTTGATAAATATGCTATTTCCCAATTCACTGCAAGTGGTGAATAATCAGATATAAACTGTCAGTAATTGAATATATTTACAAACTTTCAGTTTGCCACAGTGATCAAAGGTGAATCTGTTCAAAGCATTCAAGTTTTGCATATACATTCACCCTGCCTGCTCTTTGCCAAGGCAAACCTTTCCAGTACATTGCTCTTGTGCTTTCACTGCTTTTCACAAAATTCATCCACCCCAGCCTCTTACTTTCTTATTTCTGCTTACTCTAGTAACAAATTTATTACCTTTCTAGCCTCTTACTCATTATTCCCTCCAGTCAGCATCTGAACAGCGCTGAACATCTCACTAAACAGGTTTGAGACAGACTCTACCACAGTCCAGCAGCGTAACTCCACACATTTATTGGTTTATGCGACATGGTTACCTGTGACAGCAGGGTACTGGGCTCCACAGTCAGGAGGTCCTTTCCAGTCCTTGTCCCCACATCGTGCTGTGCAGCATATGGCGCAAGAGAGAGGGGAGAAGTCTGGCAGGTGGAGCCATTTCCATCCACACTGTCCCCAGCATCTCTGCTGAATCCCAAGCTGGCCATCCCAATAACATCACCCCGAAGTGACTACCTGTAAAAATCTTTTAACTGGGGCAGGTGGACCAGCTTTTGTCTCCATTACACTGCACCACAGTGACAGCAAAGCCACATATCCTTGAGCTAATAAGACGAAAAAGTAGCAGCGTGGGTGCGTAAATGGGTAATATTTTTAGCATCTGGGCTTATCAAGCATAGCCACTCTTAATTCTCCACACGTTTCACTGACAGTGGTGTCACATACTCTTAAACTAATGTGTGAGAAAAGAAATAATAGGAAAGAACAGCAGGAGGAAGCCGTGACATAGTGAAAACAGAAAATTTGGAAATGGAAAAAGACTGGGACTATTCTGTTCGAGAGGCTCTGACATCTGTTTCAGAAGGAAAGCCAATGAAAACTACCACAGAAATTTTTAACAGCCCCTATAATGTTAATACAACATGTAAAGGTCTTCAGCAAGCTGCATGTGTGGTTGAAAGTGTATTCATCTATAGACATTACATCCTCTTCTAGTTTGGCAAAGATACAATTAGACTTTTTAGTACAGTGGAGAAGGACCGACAATCTGTATCTGGTTTCTTGATCTCTTTAGCTTAGCCCTAATTTCCCCAAGCAAAACAAAGCGGCTGACAGGAGCCCTAATTATTAATGTAACTGTCTCAGTGCTCCCCGCTTGAGAAATGGAAAGGAAAATGGGAAGCGGTTGTGGTGCAGGTGTCCCAGCAAGCGTTCTCTTCTCGCACGGGACTCCGGCCATGCATTTATGAGTAGATTATGGTTTTGCTTTCCTCCTTTCCCTTTTTTTTTTTTTTTGCCTGAAGAGACAAAATTTGGACACCATAACATATGATTCAGTTTTGATACAGACTTCCTTCATTAAAGAGCTGAAATGACAAGAGAATTTCAGCACCCATTCTCTTAGCCTCATATGTTTTTTCTCCTTAGGTTACAAAGGTGAACTAGATAAATGCAAATTAGCATAGGATGGACAGAGCAGAGAGGAATAGCGTTTCACTGACCAAATATAGATATCTAACACAGACACTGTATCTGCCTTCATCATCTAGCTTCCCTTTAAAGTCAGTGAAGACAAACAGGCAATTCTAAGGCACAATTTTACCTTATCTTAGAGCTGACGTCAGGTGAGTTACACTGCTACTTCTCTCCCTTGATTATGAAGATTGCCTTGTACAACTCATTCTCATACAAAAATTCAAATTGCAAAATCTCATGTTAAATGAGATTAATTCCTTCCATCTGCTTCCCCACTGAACACCAGGATACATACCTACCCACTGTCTCAGACCAGAATCTTTAGAGTTATTTTGATTTTTTTGAATTTGATCCTTTCATGTGTCTCATACACAAACCTACTAAACGGCTCCAAAGCATCACAGAACTCAACCTTACACATTTACTCTTTATCTCTTTAATCCACCACAGTTTTCCAGAATCCCTCCCTCTCATCTTCCCAAATGCTCAGAAATTGCTTACTCCTAAAAACAAAAGTTTATCATCTCTGACTTTACTGACTTGCTGCCTACCTCATAATCACACCTAAAGATAAATCCTATCTCTTTACTACACTTGGTCTTTTTACTGTCCTTTCTTTGCTGCAGATTTATGCTTCCCCCATCCTCTAAAATTGATATAAGTTCATGTTTTTCTATAAACCAGAGAAAAATTCATCTTCATTTGCTTCAGTTTATGAATCTCTGTGATCTCTGTGTTACCTCTTATGCTAACATCCCCTGTGAAGGACGGCTTTTAAAGTAATACTGTTGCTTTCTAGTGTAGTTATTCCTCTCCTACAAACTAAAGAAATATTTGAAACACACTACCCCTTTTTGCATTAGCTCACAAGTCAGGTGTGAGTGCTGAATACTCAGGAATAATTTACAGTAAGCATTAAAGCTTTTGACAGAAATTAATCCATAGAATGCACAAATAAAACCCCTAAAACTTGGAGGAGAAAAACCAAAAATTGTTGCCAGGCAGAGGAACCCAAGTAACCTAATCAGTGAAAAGTGGCTCACTGAACTGGCTGCTCCCTAGCACCACCAAGGGGAGTGTTAGGCCACGGCATGGGGGTGAAACCGTTCAAGGTGACCCAGTGGAAGAAACACCTTTGCAAGACCACCTTTCACGCTGAAGGGGATGGCTGTCAAGGAGGGTTTGAGACCCACTGTGGGATGCAGGGAGAAGAACATTTGGAGGCTGTGTAAAACTTGCTGGGGGCATGTTTTGAAAAGATTGTGGGAATGTGTGAAATTTATTATGGGGTGTTTAACGGAAGGACTACAGGTGGAGAAAGGGAGGTACCTAGGTGGCTCAGGGAGGAAGAGGAGTGGGAACACAGCGGGTAGATGGGATAAAAGGGGTGAAACAACTGGAAATGGGCAATGGTACAGTACACCTGTCTGACTACGCCTTGTGCTGGGTCACCACAATCTAGTCTATATACACACTTAATCCTGTTTTTATCTAACTTCTGTGGGGATGCACCTCTGTTCTGAGTGAACATGGGTGAACACTAGTGAATGTTAAGCTGGACTACGTGGCAAATAGGATGAGAGGTCTGAATACCAGCAACCAGAGCAGGGCTACGGGCCTCTGAGGCTCCTGTGTCCGTGCGCCAGCAGCTGGGGAGACCTGAGACACAATGGCCAACTTGTAAGCAGGCCGAGAGTCTCAGGGCAGCTACTAAAGTGATCTGTAGTGCATGGGTGTATATATACATATATATCTATATGTAAATATAGATAGATATACATGCATATGAGTAGTGATATACACATATGTGTATATATATGCACATATGTATGTATGCCTACCAGAAATAGGTGTTCAGCCTTGCTGAGCCTGGGGATTCAGAGCCATAGCAGCCATACTGCATTGGGCTACCAGGTTCTGCAATCTCAGGCAGCCTGAAAAAGAAATAATCAAAGGTTATGAACCTAAAAATGTCTGTATTCACAGACATTAACATACATGTGTTCAGCATCTGAGTTGGAAAAGAGAAAGATATCCAAAAGTAAATGGCTTTGAAAAAGGAATCTTTTTAGTAACTGGAGAGGTCACAGTGCTGTGGTGAGAAAGCAAAACCCGAAAGCAATAACAGGAGCAACACAGACAGTGTTTATGGGCTACTGACAGAAAATGAGGGAGGGAAAAAAGGCAAAAAGATTTAGGTAGAAGCAGAACTGTGAAAGGACTGATGAAGGGAAAAAAAGAATGAGCAGAATCTAACAGATGAAGAATTTCATGATAGGTCTGGGGGAACAGAAATGCAAGACTAGATGCAACACATTTGGTATATGGGAGAGTTAATACCTTACCTATCTAGAAAGGCCAATGCAAAGGTGGAAATAATCAGGCATGATGAGAGCAGTGTGGAATTATCTACTGTGATAAGATAGGAGAAAGCAAAAAATATCTGAAAGGGAAATCATCAATCATGAGAGAGAAATGGGACTCCCTCAGGGAATATGACCTTCACAGCTAACTCTTTTCAGAGAGATTATAACTATGTGGGTCCCCTCTTCAACAATTCTTCACTTTCTGTTTCAAATTATCAGAGTTATAGTAACAAAGACATATAATCTTAGCACACGAACTACTTTGTACCAAAGTTTTTTGGTAAATTGTGCTTTTCTAACACAGTACATAGTATTCACAGCTTCTGAAGCCAAAATTTCTAGCCTCTCCCCATTTGACACATCTTAAATATTTTAAAACATATATGAAATTCTAGTAAATATTTAAACACAGGTATGCCAACACTTCAAATTTGAAGTACCACAAATAAACGTTAACACTTACTTAAATAAAGAATAGCTAATTTTGATGAATTGCACAGCAAGTCGTCTACTGCTGAGATTCCAGAGATTTACTGTGTATCCATTCTGGGAGAAAAGAGTATACAAGTGAAACACAATGAAAGCCTATTACTCATCCCTCCCACACAGTCCAGTAGGAAATGTATTTCTAACATGAAGCTTCATAAGAACTTGTTGGTGGCTCTTCTGCACTGCTTCGGTGGAGGGAGCAGTTGGGTCCACTGGACCTAACTTCTGATGTATGTTTCAGTCTTGCAGAGTATTTCAGACATGGCTATGACAAGAGGGATGTTCAGTCTGTCAGAGGCAAGAGATGCAATGAACGGTGCTCTCTGAAGCATGACCTTGATACTTTCCCACATGCTCTGTTCTGAGTTTCTTTGCTATTTTATGCAGCTACTTGGGTTTAGGTTTGTACTACATATCATGGTGAGGTTCCTATGAGAGCCTTTCTTGGGCCCACTATTTCATTTTGGCAGGTTTTCTGTAGTGCTCCTCTCCCAGCTCTCTTTTTGATTATGGTGTGCATGGTTCCCCCACAGGGCAAACAGATGCCAAGGAAACTGCCTATGCTCCTAACTGAAGTGGTAAAGAGAATCTCATCTTCCTCTACACAGCCCTGTGATCCAGGCAACTGTACATTGTCAACCAACCGCCAAACTTCCTAAGCTGGCACATGCACTGTCAACAGCTCTCCTTGGAGAGGGAAACAAGGGGATACATGCCTTTCCATATTCAGTATTTTCTTTAGAGGGAAGTTTTATACGTATTCCTAGATTAATAAATTGGAGTGTTCAGGCTCAAGTATGTGTCCACAGCCTGTAGCTGCTGCTTGCAGCTTGTAGTCAAATATCAGCTGTATCGTTCTTTTTTTTTTTTCCTTTGGACAGAACCTATTACTTACAGTGAAAATTAGGACAAGCTGCTTGATACTCTGGAAAGGTACTAAAAGATACCATTCTACATAACAAGTAAAAATAAAAAAAAAAAACTATTTCCATTGAAAAGCAGTCGGCAACATGACAATTAATTAGCCTTCCAATCACAAACAACAACCAACTAACTGCAAATATGTATTATCCACACACACAAAAAACGCATTAAAGAGCATTATTTTCATAAGCGAGCCTTTCAATAGTTAGAAAGTGAAAGAATTAAAGTTTCCTGGGGTACTTCAATTTGCCACCCTAGCTTTACTGGCCTTAATTACATGATCTGATTTTATTTTCAACAGGATTCTGGCTTCACTCAGAACTCATGAGGGTGGGTGCTCACTTAACATGCATCTATACAATACTCTGTTGTCTCAACGAGCAGCCAAACAACATCTGTAGTTATTACTAGTCTCACAGGTTATTCAACTCCAGAGTTTAAGAGCGTTTCACAAACTGATTTCTTTTTTTTTTTTATGCCCCTTTTTATGCATGAAGAATGGAGGAATACTGAAAAAAAAAGTCAGAAGTTTCAACTAACATTGAATGTTCATTCTGAACTGCCTAGGAGCTGATCTTTCAGATACTTTTATGTATCCCACGTGATACTCAAAGCAGCCTGCCTAGTGCCTTCTGTCCCAGCTGAGGAGACTCAGAATTCCTCCACAGCAGACCCCACCTCCTCAAGTCAGGTCTCGGAAAGGAAAAAACACTGCATTTGTGAACTTTTGTAGAAAGGATGGTAAAAACCCATCATCTAGGAACTGCAAGATGCAGGCAATTTTCCCAGAAGTTGGGGTTTTCCCAGTGTTTTTCCTCTAACGCTCAGTATACTTTTCCTTCTTCAAGTATTGAAATCACTAACATTATTCTCTCTTTTGAAAATTATTTAGATTACACATCTCTCTTTTCTTTGGCAAGGTTACATGTCAACTAGTGTATGTGTATGTGTGTATGTATATGTATATATGTGTGTGTGTGTGTATGTATATATAATTCACATGAGTAGAGCCAAAGAGGTTCCTAATCTATGTAAATGAGTATGTGAAGGATTAAGGCTAGCAGAATCAAAATCTATTGAGAATTTTTTATGAAGAAACATATGAGTGTTCTCTTTCACGCCCAGGGTAAACATTCTCAGTGGTGGAAATGAGTAGACTGAATGTAACAAAACCACACAATCAGAGTAGGCATAGTCACACTTCTTCCTGATTAGCTCTCAAAAAAACAGTATGAAAGAATAACAATAAATTCACACAAAATACTGTAGCGATGCTTTCTGACTTTACTGCATTTGCAAACAGTATCATGATAAATGGGGAGATACTATATAAAGCTTTGGAAATCCATATAACACTATCTGGCAAAAATTCTCAAGTAAAGTGTATTGGTGTCTGCTGCTGAATGATAACATTTTTCCTATAGAGAAGAAACTGTTTCGGCTCACTAAAAAATAACTGCTGCCCACACTCTGTAGCTCTCAAATTATTTCCTGACTCAAGCAAGTTGCTGCTTGTATTTTAAAGCTCTACTAGACCCTGGTATACATACTTCTACTCTGGAATTCTTTGTGAAATCATTTTCTTTTGAGACAGAACATTTTATCTGTCCTACTGAACAACCAAAGTTACAGAAAGATTGTTTTCACCATTTCTTTGTGAGACAAATCACAGAATTGCAATATTGTCTGGAGTGGTATGATTACTTTTGTAAGAGCAGGCAAAAACTGGAAGTGTTATAATCCATAGAAGTATGTTTCCTCTGAATTCAGGAAGAAGGAAGAGTCCAGTTTATTCAGTGTCATAATAGGAGGTCTGAGGAGAAAATGAGGATGAACAAGGCTTTCCTTTTATTGATGCAGTGAGCAGCTATGTCAGATTTAAGTTTAATTAATAGTGCGGGATTGATTGAGAATCTGGAGGGAGAAAATTAATTGAGAAAACAGCTTTTATAGTTAATATTTGAATTCATTGGAAGGTTGAGTAAATTAAATAAGGATAATGGACTTCAAAACCCTCAAGCGTCTCTTGAAAAGAAAATCTAAGTTGGAGTAAGCAAGCTAAGATAGAGATGCTGGAGATAGTAGAGGTAGACAGGTAGTGCTATCAAGCAGGGTTAACATAGGACCAAGAGCTAGGAGTGACAGCATCATCAGAGGCATTGATGAAGGCAAAATCTCCCAGCTGCTGGCTCCTACTGAATTCCAGGCTCTGCGATTGCCAAGAGATGCTATCTTGCATAAAAGAAAGTTGTAACCAATAATGTGATTGACAGCATCTGTCTCTTTGAGAGGTAATATCTTCCAATTCCTGCTGAGACTTAGCCTTAACCTTTGGGAAAACAAAATGCAATCCAATTGGCTACGCCACTCTTGATACTGTCGTGACCAAAACATCAAGTGCAGAAGAGCTCAGCAGAAGTGCAGAATGAACAGCTACAGAAAAGCTCAAACAATTAAGAACTTGCTAATCTAAGTGACTTGGTTTGCTGAAAGCTGAATCTTTTACTGTTTCCGCTATCATCAATGCCATAAGATGTTTTTCATCTTTGTGTGTACACTTCAAAATCTGCCTTGCCTTCTTAGTCTGAAAAAACATAGTAGTATATTTAGTAGCTTATTCAAAAAATACATCCTAGTAAGTACAGAAACACAGTAAGCCACATTTCCAGTAATCTGAGTGTCATATAGTTTGAAAATATTCCCATTAGCAAGACTGTACTTTTTTATCAAATGCACAAAGACCTATTATATGTATAAGAAGGAAATAGAGGAAGCAAAGTTAGAGATCTTTCTGGCTGAGCCAGGAGCTCTTTAATGATCTGAAAGCAGAAAAGGTATCATAGAAACATATGATAATGAGCATATATCACTAAGGATAAAGGAGTAGTTTATGTTCATATGAAAAGGGATCAAAGAGACTTACTAGGACAAGGAAGAGAAGGCAACAGAAAGGCTCCATAACTATACCTGAATGACGAAAACCAAAGAATGCAAAAGCGTACAGAGACCAAATTACAGATTTTAAAAAAGAAGGGTAACCCATTCATTGCCTTTTTGTTAAACCTTCACATAGAAGACAAATTTTAAATATCCACTTAACAGAATAAATTTAACAAGGATATTAAAATGCATTGATGAAGAAACTTGCTGAAAGAAGATGCAGATCAGCCAAATGTGAGTAGTGGAGCAGAGACTAAAAGTATTCACTTTGGAGTTTTTAGGAAATTAGCCATTGGAATTCTGAATATTAGTAATTATTCATCAAGGACCTGCAGAAGAAATAAACAAAAAACAACAAAAAATTCTCGGGGCTAACAGAGAACCACCTAGTCAAATTAATAAGTTTAGAGTTAAGTATTAAACATTATACCTGTGAGTTCCTAGAAGATAAGATAGTAAAACAACCTATATGCATGTGTCAAAAAGAAATCATGTCAAGCCAGTCTACTTTCCTTCTTTGACAAGCTAACTGGATAAAGGGGAAGTTGTAGATATGATATATCCTGACTTTTAATTAAAGCTTCTGCCACTATTTCATATAATATTCTCATAAATAAGTAAGGCAGAAGACGTAATCACCATCAGGTGGGTGGACAACCAGTTGAGAAATTGCTCTCAGCGAACAATTATCAATGATTTGCTGTCAAACTGGAAGAGGATTTCAACTGGAACTAGATCGAGGACTGTAAGGGCTGAGATCTACCAAGCATGTTCATCAGTTCTACTACTAATGGCAAAGACATGACCAAATTTGATAGTTAGACTAAGTGTAGAGGGGTTCTAAGCACATTGGAGGCTGGAATAAAAATTATTTTTAGACTAGGGGTTGAAATTTCAGCAGCTGGCTGGAATTCAGTAGAGGCAAGTGCAAAGTGTTATACCGGAAAACAGTAATCAAACACACAGTCAAAACACACAGAGTAAAAGGGTAAGCAGCAGCTGAGCAGATAAAGATGCAATAATTGTGCTCAATTCAGCACCAGTGAGCACCAAGTAATGCAGTGTCCTCTTTTCACAACACTTCAAGGAAGATGGAGATGAAATGAAGAAAATTGCAGGGAACAGTTAAAAGGGATTAGAAAAAGAGGAGAAAATATAACCTGTGAGCAAAGATTCAAGCAAATAGAATTTGTTTAGTTTAAAGGTGAGAAGACTGAGTAGTGGCACAGTAATATTCTTCCACGATGCACAAATGTGTTACAAACAAAAGGGTGATCTGCTTTGCTCAGTGGCCAATGTAGAGTAGAGAAGAAACCAATGTAATTTGCAAAAAGTAATATCAAAGCTGCATAGCCAGAAACTTTACACCTGTTAGGGTGAAAGAGATTAGGAATACAACTGAAGCATTTATTTGGAAGTATTTATAGATATATCGCTGGTCCAGCTTGTTTAGCTGTAGTTGATCCTGCCAGAGCTGAAAGACTGGACTAAATTATTTGCCTTTTCTTCTTGATGTCATCTATTTGGATGTCATCCAGGCAAGTGGTGGATTCCCCCACATTCGACACTTCTAAGATTCAGCTGGACAGGGTGCTGGGCGATCTTGTCTAGACCAGGCTTTTGCCAAGAAAGGTTGGACCAGATGATCCCTGAGTATTCTCCAACCTGGTATTCTGTGATTCTATGATATTTTAATCTGTCATTTGATATTGACTGCTACAGATGAATTAAGTATGAGCAAGTAATACATGTCACTTGTAATATCAGAGATTTCTAAACTAATAACTACTGATGAAGCCACCTCAAGCTTTTAATTTATTTGAATCATTGGGATGAATCCATTATAGCTGGAGGTGCCAACTTAGTAGCTGCAGACTTTCAAATGTTTAAGTAACAATATATATTTAAACAACTGGAAAATTAATGAGCAGGAGGAATACAGTGGTAACTTTGTCTTTGAAAACCTCTACTGACAAGGCTAATATTGGAGGAACCATTACAATTTTGAAAGAACTGTGAAACCCATCACATTAAACTATGAAGAGGTTGCAGATTTCATCTTTGACATTACCTAAATTCCTGAGATTATTGGGACAAAAATTTTATCACAAAGAAGTTCTGTTACAAAGTTGAATCAGCCTGCCCCATATGCTTCCACACCACTTCTGAATAGTAAGTTCTGCTTTGATAACCAGAAGGTCTGCACAAGCTGAGACCTTCAGCATGATACTGATTACTCTTAATTATTATGTGGACATTCAGCCCAAGAATGAGGCTTTAAAATTTTTTCACATAAGCACACACTATACCTTAATAGGGGAAAAGTTCCTGTTGATCCAGAAACAGATTCAGAACAACCATCTCAAGCTAAAAAAACAGGACTCCCATGAGTTTCACTACATATGCAACATTTCTGCAAGAATAAATATAGTTTCATTTACCAGAGAGCAATGAAGCTTAAACAAAACAGGGCATACTGGTAAATACATGATGCAACAGGAAACAACTCTAAAAGATCATCAAAAGATATAAAATCTGAAAAATACTCAAAGTACTCAAATTTATGTAGAAGTGGATTTAGTGCAGCTACAACCAAAAGGTCATCATTGCTCCCAGGGAAATCACCAGAGACATTTCTTTTCATATAAATAAAGTGGGATTTCATTTTTAAATTACACCCTTCTGAAGATATATTGCTACTTTTAGGGAGGTTCTTACACAAAGAGTTTTACCCTGCTTCAAAATTTGCATTGTTACTGCAATCATAGCCCTGCATTTGAGCAGGTGAACAAGCCGCACACCTCTAAGTGCTGAAGAACACCTATACCTTTCAGAGGCACAACAGAGTTAAGCTGTTACTGTGCTGGAGTGAAAAAAATATAAGAGCTCTGTGATTTCTAATATGGCATTTTGAAGTAGACAAACAGGGAATCAGAACATCATTACAAGTACCTTTTTGTCTTTTGGGTTTTTTCCACTAGAAAGCATTAGTTTGTTCAGACTGAAGTTCCTCTTTTTCACTTTCTGTTATCCGTGTCTTCACTGAGCTCACTCAGAATTTGGGAACAGATTTTGTTAGGCAGTTTTGGCGAGCTGACTCTTTGGAAACCCAACAGAGAACCAAAAAACCCATCCATCTGGGTATAGTTTGTACATCACCAGAATTTTCTATAGAAGCAATTAGTTCTCACATGAATGTGTGATAAAATGTGAAAATGTCACCTACAATAAATAATATTTTTTACTTGGAAACTTGATTCTTTATGTTGAAATGGCAAGTCCTGTAGGGGAAAAATACAATAGTGTTAGTTTCTGTTTGACATAATATTTTCGTTGTTTATAAAACTTTGGCTTATTTCCTTAAAGAGGTCAAGCAGGTGTAGCCTCTTGCTTTACAAGACACCTTCCACATCTCCCGGTGGGTTCCCAGTGGGTTTCCTGTATTAATTTTGCAAAAAGTCTAACTCTACCCCTATTTTTTAAATAAGGGGAGACAAGGATTCACATTTGTCATTATGCCATTGTCAAATAAAATACAAATAAGAATTTGGCTACATTTGACGTGGATGTTCACATATATTTATTCCATTGCCTGTTTTACCTGATTACATCTAATAGTTAAATAAAAATTAAAAATAAAATTTAATATAAAATTAAAGAAGATCCTGAACACTGTTCTTGTAAATGAGAAAACCATTACAATCCAATTGATACTCTATTTTTTCATGACACTGAATTAGTACTCTTGTACCATGGCAGAGAAAAGAAAAGGTATTGATAACATCCCAGCCTGTGCAATATGAACCATCTCTCAGCAGTTATTGAATTACACAAAATACATCTGTTTATCCAAGTCAAGCTTTGAACAGTTTGTTCCAATTTAGAGAAAGGTAAAAGGACATGTAAAACCTACTGCAACAGAAAACACATCATACGTCACAAATACACTTTATTAAGTGAACAGAAGACTCAACAGACCTACTTAGATTAAGATGTTTGGTTTCATTTAGCTGGAGTATGGAGAAAAAAAATGTACCAGATTTTTATGTTTCATTTAAAAAAATAAAAATGACAATTAAAATACCTTTGTAACTGCTGATTTTCCATTTCTTCCATTGCTTACTACAACACAAATACAGGTGACAGTCCTAGTAAAAGGTAATTAGCATATCTAATGATCCAAGAAGCACATAGCTTTCAGTACAGAGTTTAATTACCAGAGCCTCACACTAGGCTGGGTATTGGATTGAGATTTCTGAGAAAAATAAAGAATTAGGATCTTGAATGCACTTTTGGCACAAATATAGTTTCTAGACTACTCAGGTAGACTGAGAAACATAAAAGGTAAAGTAATTCAATCCTATGTCCAGGCTGTAGAGTCAGAGGGGTGTCACTATCACTAGCACTGAGAGTGCAATAAGAGTTATTATTTGACAGAAGAACACATCTAGACCAACAGATAAAATTAATCCAAGCCACACTGCAGCTCCTGTCTACTAGATTTGGAGTCTTACTCACGTTCAAAGACATATCAGTGTAAGCACTGCCACTGAGCTTTATCCAGCTCGCAGACATTAAAATGAAAAAACCTTGACTGATCTCATAGAGCCAGAAACAACTAAATTTATGATGGAACATATTAATGTAAACTCTAAATTGCATACCAAGAAAGACTTTCAGAACATATTCTATTTACTTAGTTCAATCCATTTTTTTAAGACACTTAAATGGCAGCTACTTATCCTTATTTTAAAGCTAAAATAAATTTTCACTTTGATACTTTGGTCAAACTTTCAGCTGAATTTGCAGATGAAAAGATAATGGACATAAGTAACTTAATGGAATGAAATACTGTGTTTATGTGATAAAGCCTTTGTGAAGGTAAATATAATCTAAGCTGATAGAGCAAACACATATAAAAGTATATGAAATACTCTGCAATTTCAAAAGTTCAAACTTTCTTTGTACTCTGAATTTGCTCCCGTATTTTCAGATGTCAGAATCTACCGCTGTAGTGGAGTTGGAAGCAGCTAGGATTGCATACTGAGGAACAGACTGCTCAAGTCAAAGACTGAAATGGACAGCGCAGCTTAGCAACAAGAATCTCTTGCTTCTAAAATAAGTTCTTTCAGCTTCTCCAGAATTGCTTTAATTAGCCCTTGTACACAAATACCAAAATAATTAGAAAACACTTGAGAAAAAAGTTGATATTTTCTTGAAGCTCAAGAACAAATCAAGCCAAAGTTTTAGAATCTCAAAATGAAAGTATGTGCACTAAAAAGGACAGATATCTTTTTAATGAAATTGTGCTCACTTACAACACAAGAAAATATAGAATCCAAGTAGGGTAGAATTGATGAAAATTTGAGCTTTCATGAGAATGCAACCTCTACAGCTAAGAACAATCTCTTTGGTCTACAACTGGCTGTCTATAGGCTATGTACCACCAGAATGGGGTATATAATATACTCTAACCTATAGGAAAGTAAAATTTCTTCTTCAGTCACACAGGTTTCAAAAATATAATAAAAACTTTTTTTAAAAGAAAAAAGACAACAAAAAATCATTTAAAAAACATAAAATATGATACTTGAATACTTGCAGTATTGAATTCATACTTGAATAAATAGAAAACCCATTAGAAAAAATTGTGAACCGAGCATGCTGAGGACAACCAAGTATTTTGATCATGAACTGAAGTCTTCCTAAATTAAGACATGAAAATTAAAACCATTAAATATTTTTTAGCATTCTGATTAGAGAGCCTAGAAGCATACTCCAAAGGCTTCAAAGACAAAGGAAACATTAATGAAAATGTATATTTGTAAAGCATCATCTTTCTTTTCTCAACAGAGTACTATACCAGTTTTAACCACCTTTAGAGTCAGAGTAAAGTTTGGTAATGCTTGATTTTCTGGGACTGAAATTACCATTAAAACAGAGAAAAGCACAGAATTGTAATTTGAAGCTGACAGAACAATACTTTGTATATTAACAACCAATAAAACATTAAAACAATACCCTGATTACAGAAAAAAGTAAGTATTTTACAGTTGAGCTGGCATATTAACTTATCTTTCGCAGCCATCATTGGGAAAAAGAAAATAAAATAAAAAAAAAAGGAAACCTAACCCAAAGTTAGATTAATGAAAGAAATGAAGATATTTAGCCAAAATATCCTTTTGATTTGAAAACGCAGATATGGACTTCAGATCTCTCAAGATCTTTGTTACCTGTATAATGCTTTCTCATAAATACCTTGCTCTGAATACCAGAACACCTATGTTTTTACATCCCAATGGCAAAGCAAAAAACGGTACTTCTCAAAAATGGTTCAGCAGGAACACAGGAGTTTTAGAAATGTACACATAGTCTTACTCCCCCCAAAAAAACTTTCTAAAGGTGAATTTCTAGAACAGCTTTGTAACTGGGAAACTTCCAACAGTCACCGAGTTCCTTGAGGGTTGTGCTGGCCTGAACCCCCCTTTTCCTCTCCAATTTTTTTTCCAAGCAACTGTACCTACAGTTGAAGAAATACAGGGTTTGCCATTTTCTCCCTACTTTTTGTGAAAGGCTGGTTGCAGTCTTGAGCACAGCAGTGCACCAACCACAACGTGGGTGTTTCAAGAAAAAAAAAAAACGAGCAGTTTTGTAACAAACCTAGCAAACAAGTATGCACCAGAGGCAGCAAAGCAGCAAACGCAGTACCTCTGCTTTTCCTCTGCTCTCCTCCCATGGACATGTTGTTATATCCAAAGTGCTGCGTTACGGTCCTAGTACACCTGTAAGTACTAACCCACCTACTTTTGCTTCCAATAGCAGCGATGACTCTCTCCACTCAGCAATGTATAAGCAAGAAACGTTTCCTACTTCCTAAGCACAAAAATGAGTGCGTTAGGAGTCTCTGTGTAGGCTCGAGGCAGAACCAGGCAACCCAGACAGTTCTCGACTGACTGCTGGATCAAATGATCCAGGCCTTCCAAGAGCACATTTCAAAGCAAACTGGAGCAGTTACTAAGGGTGCGTTTTATCTGACCGGGCGCTGATATCTGCAGTTTTCTGTGACGTCTGCTTCTGTCATTGCTTTTACAATCAGTGAAAATTCATCTCACCTCATAGAGGTCTTTAAACAAAAGGTCAGATGAGCAGACTTGAAGCACGGTTATTTCTCTTTGTTGCTTGTAGTGGGGGGATAAGGTGCAGGATGTTGTACTATGGCTATAGAGTACGAAAAAAGCAAAACGCCAAATGTGAGCAATATGCAGGGAGAAGGAGTAGTACCATGATGAAGTGGGAAGAAAGGATGAGAAATAGATTTGAAGGACAGAACTGGAAATGAGAGAGAAATAAGGAAAGAACGAAAGAAAAGGGGGATAAGAATGCTCCCTTGCTTGAAGAACAAACACATCCAAAAGGTTAATAAACTCTATTTATTCAGTTTCCTAATTGCTTGAATTATTCATTTTTTACAGAGTGCTATTGATGTTCTTGGCACTTAAGAGTAAAGCTGATGCTCTGTATACGAGAAAGTCACAACTTTTTTATCTTTTTTTTTTTTTTAAATCAGTGAACGTGATTAACCACTGGCTTACTTAGGAAGACACACTTTTCCATCTGCTACATCTTCCCATCAGAAAGGTACTTAGATAATAGAGGACAACACACTGGGTTTTTTTAGCCACAGCACAGGAATTAGTGTTCATATGATGAAGCTACTCTCCTGACACTAACATAAAAATCTTAACACCACCAGGAAAAAAAGAATCCACAGATAAACAATGACTTAAAGGTTGAGCTGGGAATAAACCTTCCTAACTGCGGTTGTTTATTTCTTCAGTGACTGAAATAAATTAAATTCCTGCCTGGCTAAGGAAGGTAAAAATAGGGGTTTGATAGTGTGACCCTACTCTGGCAGAGGGGTTGGACTAGATGATCTCCAGAGGTCCCTTCCAACCCTGACCATTCTGTAATTCTGTAGTTAAGTGCTAGCAAGGATTCAAAAGGTGGTTTTGAAGGAGAAATTTTAGGTTGCTTGTTGTAATTGAAGAAGCTGGTTGTTCCAGGCATAGAGAGAAAGCAATGTGAAAATACTGCAGAAATTAAAGGTTCTGCAAGGCGGGCAGTAATGCGCCCAGAGTTCTGGATGGGTGCATTTTAATTAAATCAAAGTAAACAAGTCACAGCAGGGCCAAGTGTGAGCCAAGCTGTAGGCAGGCTTGATATACGAGGTTTGAAGGTGAGTCTGAGGAAGTCTGAAGTTGCTGAGGAATGAGAAAAGACAATAACAAAGAGAGAAGAGTTGGGTACTATGCTTGGGGGAGAAAGAAGGACGGTAACTGTATCTGCAAAATGATGAATAGCCCACAGCAGTGAGAGATGAAGGGTGTACGGGCTGGAGGAGAGATGGTATTACTTGTCAGTATGCAGCTGAGATATATAACCCATCCAGGACTTATTACGAATGGTGTTCATGGTTTACATGTTTTCTCAGTCCTTAGCTTTACCCCAGACATTCAGAACAAAATACCCTTTTGAATCATATTTTTAAGGTTCATTTATGGGTCACTAACCATATTTTGCATTTTAAAGCAAGTTGGTACATTTATTTCTTAGTTTTGTCACTGGTGAATTGTGCAGCAGCTGAGTAATCAACAGATCCTCTAATTTTTGGAAAGAAGTTTAGGATTAAGTTTACAAATGTCTGTACAGATTAATAACAACAACAAAGTAAAAGTTCCTCAGCCTTGCTCCCCAGGAATTCTACAGTTTGGGACTTGGATTTTATTTAAAAAAAAAAAAAAAAAGAGCATTTAACTCTTTCAGGAGGGGCAGCATGTTCTTTAGGAACTGCTTTATGTGACTGAAGGGACAAGGAGGACAACACGATGGACAGGTGTCCAAAATGTATGCAAAATGGAAAACAAATCAAAAATCTTCATCCACAACTAACATTACAGAAGTGATCATCCTGAGCTGTTCCCCTTGCAGTGCATGTGTTTCCCTGATGTTTTCCTTGGATTGAACAAAAAATAAATAAAAACCTTGCTAAAAATTTATGCTAATAACAAATAGCATTTGTGAGCAAGTGGTAGGACAACTGGTGAAAATATTTCTCCCCAGATATTTCAGCATCGTTTTACACAAAAAAAGTAAATATTTGCTTAAATGTTCAAGTGATTTAATAGTTACAGATGTGATGTGGGTTTGATTTAAATGAGAATATAAGTTTTTATGCTACAACTATTAAATCTAAGGCCATTTATCTTATGACCGCTTACACATACAGTACACTGATTCACACTGAAAATTATAGACGCAGCTGTAGGAGCAGAAGAATTTGGTGTATATATGGAAAGCAGACTTAATTGCTAGAATATTCCCAGAATGCCAGGTTTCAAGACATAATGAATTCAATTAATTGTAAAATGCTTTTAGAATTTACAGTTACATAGAAGAGGTTTGCAGGTCATTAACTGTTCATACTTCTCACCAAAGAGGTCTTACATTAAATAGTAAATAAATTACATGAAACTTAAACTCAAAATTGATTACAATGATAAAAGTGCTCATTTTGAATACATATATGCTTTTTTCTGAATGTCTCTTGCAAGAAAAACAGGCTTGGGCTGTTTTTGTAACAGCAAAGACACCTGAAAGGATACTTTGTTCAACAGCAAATTAAAGTTCATTCTCTGTGTTTACAGTGGATGAGTTAACAGCTGGAGGTATCATGGGATATCTGTATATAGAAAATGCACTAGTTTGATAACAGAGATGTAAGCATCCTGACTGTCAGTTAATAACAGCGGCAATGTTCTCATGGAAAGTAGGCTTTTAAAATATGGGTTTTCATACAGAAAGCATTTCATAAATAGGTCCCATTTCGAATATCTTAGGTTTTTATCATTTTAAGTCATTCTTTATTTCAGCTCTATATTTTTTGGTAACTCGATAATGCAAATACAGCACAGCAGAGAAGCATACCCTTGAAATTCCCAACATACAGCCCCAAACCCCTACTTTTTCCATCCCATTTCACTTTGCTTCACTGTAATAATCAGTTTTACATTCTTGACAATTAAGGCTGACTTGACAATTAGGGGCCTAGCCAATACTTACTTTTCAATGGGAATTCAATGGTAGGTGAGGCAGTCCTATTGATCTATGAAACAAATAACCTTTCTTTTTCCATGGCTGTCAAACAAATATACCTAATTCAACAAAAAATGTCAGCACAGGCTTAAGCTGATTGTTACTGAAATATAATGAAATATTTAAACTTGACTGCTTAAGGCAAAGCAGGTGCTCAATTGCCCAGCTGAGCAGACACCTAAACAAATAACGTATTAACCTTTCTCAGGTTCCTGGTTGACACAAACGAGCGACTTCACAGTTGGATTTTATATGTAAAATTGCATACGCTCTTCATGGTCCAAGGCCTGACAACCATGTACTTCAGAATGTCTCCTGAGATCCTGTGGAGGACTGCTGTCATTGTCCTCATGGCCCAGTAGGTCAACAGTGGAATGCGACGCGCAAATGTATTGTGATAATAATCCTTTGACTAACTCACAAACCTAGCTTCTATACAGTCCTGCATCAGCAATATTTTTGCTGCTCCCATGGCACTTCTTTCTTCTGTCTTGTTTTATTTGGGTTTGTTTTTTGTTTTTTTTTTATAACCTCTCCAGTTCGGGATGTTCTCCAAGAATAGATTATTTCACCTTCTTCTAGTAAAGGTGTCAATAGGTAGTTTGCTCATCCTTGGCTACTGAAATATTTATCTCAGGGTTATATGCATTCCAGACACAGAGCATAGCAACTGCAATTCTGCAAGTGAGCTTTTTTCCATCTTCATAGCATTACTGTGCTTTGGGAACAGCCAAAGCTCTGACATGCCTGTATTCTGTAACTACTGAATGGCTCCACTCTCACCAGAGCTTTAATAGGGATGCCACAGTTGATCAAACAATTGCCAGTCTGTTGCAGATCTCCTGAGAGCTGCGGCAGTTTTCATTCATCATCACACACCCAAGTAATTGAACCTCCAGGGCAATTCTGTCAAGCATCGCACTCACTAGCGTATGACACTTGTGGTGTTGTTATGAGTGCAGTTCATGGACATTTAGGGATAAGAGGCTGTGGAAGTAGAGAATGATTTGAAGGACTTTTCAAAATATTTAATATTTTTCCATGCAAGAAATAGGAACTATATATTGGTCTTAATTTATTATTACTCTTGTTGCAAGTGTTCTCTCAAGAGTTTCTTCTCTGTCCACCCATCCAGCTATCTTATCCCTTAAGTATACAGCTCTGGAAAAAAAATTAGTAATCAAAACAATCATATGTGCTAACGATCAATTATTTGATTTAGACTTTTATGAATTCTACTTGGTAGAAATAAGACAAACAGGAAAGCACAGAGGGAAGAGAGGGAAATAATGTGTACTTCAGTTTAGTCAGCCTTCTTTTGGGCATCAGCTTGAGAAAAGAGACAAAGGACAGAATGGATTTGGATATCAAGCTTACCTAAGAAACTGAGATTTTCTGTTTCAGGATTATGTTTAATTTCTGCTATATGCTTAATTACAAATTTGCTTTCTTTGCATTAAAACTTTTTTTTTTAATCCTCATAAAAAAAAGAACAAAAACTGAAAACCAGCTGACTCGGTGAAGCTTTGATCTGCACTCGGACAGCAGCCCTTGAGCTCGCCTTTGTTACTTGATGTAAACATCCAGATGTGTTTTGAGGATCAAGGCTGTTTCACTACTCAGTACAGTAAAATGGTAAGAGACACAAATTGACTTGAGGGTAAACAAAACTTGTTGAAGAACAGAGCATTATTTTGTCTTTTTGCTTCTCATATACACTGAAAACACAAAAATCACACATTAAGTGGCCAGACTTGGATTAGTCAGTCATTGTAGGAAGCCGCTTGTTTTAGACCAGGTTTGAAATTCACCCTTTGGAGCTGATGAAGGTAGGACAGAGCCAGGCTAGCACAGCAGTTGCCCAGGAGCCAGGAGCCCCACTGCTTTAGGCTGGGCTGTAAATTCAACACCTCAGTGTGCACAGTGGATTCAGTGTCACACTCAAAAGGAAGCTGCCTGTCAACAAAAAGAATCCAAACCAGACAGGTTGACATCAGCATTATAAACTTTGTCCAGAAACCTACTGGCAACTAGCACAGTAAGCTTCCCCTTTTATTGTTCCAAATAATATTCAGTAAAATTGCCTTTGTAAATAGCGAGACTTTACACCTAGTAATACAGTGCATGGTTGCTCCAAAATGTGATGTTTCTACAAATGTCTCTTAAACCTGTTGGGATATATACCAAGAGGCCATGGTTTAGATCTGATTATCCACACTAAAGTTTCTTAAACTGGAAAAATCTAAATCATAGGAAATACTAAACAAATCGAAGCTATGAAAATGGAATAATTCACTGAACAGAGCTGTTGTTTCCATGCACTTCCTCTGTTTCATTTTTATTCCTTATAAACAGAACAATAAGAGGTGACTGAATTTTGCTTCCATTTTTGGTTAACGTTATCTATTTCTCTTGTACCATTATGGATACAGAACCATCTACTGTCTTAAAGAAAGAATGATTACATAGGCCACTGGAGACCTGTTCTACATTAGCCTGTAATCCAGCCCAGGGCATTCATCTAGAAAACGGACTCTTAGCTTCAGTGTCCCTCTTCTGAACTAAGTGGAGTAGGATCCGAAGGGTCCCTCACATCTTTTCACATCATCTCACATCTTCTGAAGACAAACTTGTCCATCAGCCACTGAGTATATTTATTTTACAAAACATTAGTAAGCACATTGTCATCTGAATCCCTACATTTCCATGAGAAGCTTATTTTTCAACAAGTCTGACCTTTTCTTTAAAAATTAACCTAACCTAAAATTTCAGATCACCTCTTTAAAATTAGTATTAATTATAGTCACTTCTCCTGAGGAGAGATACTGTATCAATGTTATTCTGCCAGAAAGGAGGTTGCCAAAAGTTCAGTACTGCTAGGAAGCTTAACTTATCACTGTATAAGCAATTACGTCTTCAATAAATTTTGCAGCATTTATTAATCAATGTATTATCTGTTCAAACAAGAAACAAAATCCTCCACTGTGCATATATTAACAGTAGATAGAGTACAATACATTATGCTACAACGAAAGAGAAAGAAGAATGGTTTGGGGATTTAGGGCTCTAAATTCAGGGTGAGACAGGAGAGATGTTTACCACAGAGTGAAAAATGTTCTATGAGGAACTGGTGAGTTGAAGAGAACATCAAAGCTGTGAATATTTACAATGCATTTATCTCTTTCTAAGCCAGTAAGAAAGGAAGATCCTGGCACTTCTTGGAATTGCCCTGCTGTGTTCCCACATTTTAGTGTGAAAACAATTATCATTCATTTCTTCAAATTACATTGAAGTGTTGCTTCTGCTAAATAGTGTCACTTTCACTTCATAAATTTCTTTGGGCTTCACTGTACATTTGATCCATTTTTAGATCATACAGCTTATTAAGCAGGTCTCTATGAACTCAGCCAAAACATACTAGATGTTATTTGAAATTTAGAATTTAGTAATCAACCAATCACTACAAAACAAGCATAAACATTCTGACGAGAGTTTACACATTAGGTATTTTAAACTAGCTATATGTGTTATGTTCTGCCTCAGAGCCTTCTATTATTGTGGTCACATTGCTGCACAGAACTGTGTGAGGTGATCATAGCTGATTTGCAACAGCTTAAAATGTGACACTGACCTTCCACTACATTCAAAAAAAAATAATCTGAAAGAACCCTTGTTAATAAACCAACAAAAATGTCCTTATTTGGGATTCCTACAAAGCTTTCAGAAATAAATTGCAGTGTTTAATTGCACTGTTTACTACCACAGCTTTTAAACCTTAAAAGTCATCCAAATGTTGATTCGTTGTTTTTTTTTAATTCCCAGTTGGAACCACTTAATTGTCTGGCAGAAGGTTTTTCTGGAGAAAATACCCTCTGACAAAAAAAGATATACTGAAAGCCATATACAGTGACTATAATATTTTCTTTTTTTTTAGCTACAATAACGTATTTTTTAATATGATATAATATTCAATAATGAATGTATAGCAATGTCCCAAAATATAATATGGAACATTACTATCTCTTTTTAATTATAAGTACTGGATTTATGTCTCTAGAGTTTGTTGTTTCTGAAGACTCAACTGAAAATATAACTTATCACATGTTCATGGATAGTCTCAGTTGTGAGAATAACTCAGGTTTGCTACAGAATGCTAGTTATTTAGACCCAAGTAGTAAGTGTACTTTGATTGCAAGACCTTGTGATCAGTCAGCAGGGATAGCAGCCGACTACACAGTCAGCTAGGGCTGTATTTTGTTTCTGCTTCTGTCAATGTTCCACTTTGGATCCTCCTCCAACGCTTCTGCCTGTTATCTCCATCATTCTTGGAGACAGTAACAAATTGCCTATTTCTTTCCCCTGCAAGTTGGAATGATTGATTCGTCAATGTCTAGTTAAAACTTATTACAAAGTAAGCAAGATCTTGCACAAGTCTTTGTATGTCTTCATATTCAGAGGCTGATCTTTCTAAAAGATGTTAGGAATAGAGCACAGACGCAGGCAGTCACCTGTCTTGTAGAAGAAATTAGTGAAAAATTTCCCTAACCCACCCATTTCAAACAAATGAATCATTTCAGTTTGGGACACCTAGTCATTCAGATACGTCAGCCTGAGACGGCTACTGTGAAGTAATTATGGCAGAAAGGTAACGTGTAGTTTAGCAGAGAATAAGCATTTTCCACAGAAATATTAAAATGCTAAAATGGGAGCAAATTCACTGTAGGTGGTAAACTCACCAACCTTTGGAGGCTGTGAGGCTGGAAAAAAATGCATCAATGGAATAGAGCAAGGATTCCAATGATGAAGTTTGACTTGGTCCCTCTTTTGTTAGATCTACCACATCCACAGCTGATCTTTTCTGCTAGATGCTGCTGCTGTATTTGGTTTTCCCACTAAGAGAAATGTGTGTGTTTAATTTCCTTCCATGGTCTCTCTACTATCACCTCACCGAATGAGAACTTGAAGCTCAGCTACGTTTTTTTGGGGGATCATGAACCTGTTTGTTTGTCTCTCAAGGTTAAAGACATTGAACGCTAACAGACAAATAAGATTTATAAAGATTCTGCATATAAATCACATTTAGCTTCTTGTGACATAAGAAAAGAAGCACAAGAAAAACAGCTTACACTGTGTCATAAAAATAAAACAGACATCTCCCTTCTTTCATTCTTTGCTGCTCTTGACTATCCTTTGGTAGTAGTCCAGAAGTTTTCACAGTTCGGCTCTCGTGCAAGTCCCACCATCTAAAACCTCACTTCTATTCCACAGCTCTGGCTTCTCCTTTGTTAAGTGGAATTTGACCCCTTTGCTACCTGAAGTCCTCATCTGTCAGTGAGTCTGTTGCTTATTTATCAAACTGGAATGCGGACTTGAAAGCCGAGTTTGCCCTTCGCAATATCTCTTGGTCTGTGGGTGCTACAATTAAATCTGTGGTTGTTGAAGTTTAACAGCACTCCATTGTTAGTCTCCTGTCTAAAGCAAGAATTTCTTCTATTACCTTTTTTAGGTTTTAGATCAATATGAAGACATTCAGTAATACAGAGTATAAAAAAGCTCCATATTTAAAACAGAGTGCACTCAGACCCAACTTTTACAAGCAGAAAACCTCTGGTATCAAGCAGAATTCCTAAATTACATATTGATACCTGCAAAGAATTTCTCATGGCAGAGACAGTCATAACATGCTCTTTTCTATGACCATTTTTACAACATGAAATAAATAATTCCAAGAAACCCTCTCCCAAGCTGGGTTTAAACTCTCAGCAGCTGGCTAGCTAGAAAACATAACACACACATAAACCTTATGGTATCAAGAATCAGATTTAGTTAACAGAAGAAAAGCCAGAATTTGAACTGCATGAACTTTTCTTGATCTTAAAGTGTCTAGCATGCTAGCATAGACCAAAAAAAGTAGACCATTTTGGCTTAGCTATAGGAATATCCTCCAGCTCCTTTGTGCTGTTTCTGTGAGACAAGGCAAATATTGAAGTGGTTAAACAATCACTTAATCAGATGTTTCACCACTGCCAGAAAAGTGAAAATCACTATGACTAGCACAAAATTATTTTTAAAGTAGTTTATATACAGTAAATACAAAGGAAAACAAAGGCAAAAAGAAAACACCCACATCTTCTTCATCAGTAAGGGATTTTATTTTTTTCTATATCAATATGATAAACTGAAGATCACTGAGGAAGAGACGAAAATAAAATCTCCATGGTGCTGTTCATGACATTAACTTAGACCCTTATTTCAGTTCATGAAATCCATAATTTACAATAACCTACATCAGGATTGTGGTTCCGTCGCTAAAGCACAAAGATAATGTGTGTTAAAGCACAAAGACTGTTGAGATGGAATTATCTCAACACTGCAACTATTTCATGTTGGCTGAGAAGCACTTCAAGAAGTTTCTTTTCAGACTAGAGTCTGATTTGCAAACACTGACATTCAGTTCATAAAAAGGACACTGTCATGATATACTTGACAAACAAAAATTGTAATGACATAATGAAAATTCCACACAAAATAAAAACCTCAAGAGGTTACTGTCTCCACATATCCTGAAAGAGAAATTACATCCATGTTTTAATAATTAGTCCATCTCATAAAGAAGGCTTATAATGGAAATTAGTGAAACTGAGTTCAACATTCAAAGTCTCTAATTAAAAAATGAATTTATTCTAAAAAGTGGAAAAATTTATCTTTTTCTTCCAATTAACTCATTGCACCATGGCCAAAGTCCTATATCTGACAATACATTTGTCCCATTATCTTTTCAAGGGTTACATTAAGTAAAACAAATAAAGACTGAATGAACGATGACCTTTGTGCAGCATTAACATAACAGTTTACTATATTCCTTTTACTAAACATGCTGAGGCATACAGTGGTAGCTGATTTGTACCGCTGAGAAAAATAAGCTATGGGAAACGAACCCACTGACTCAAGTTTCGGTTATATTGTATGGGGTTAAAACCTGTAAAACCAGCACTGGGATAGGAACTGCACTGTGGAGGACGTGCTGCCTTTTGATGCACCTGGAAATCGAGTTTTCAAGTAACTGGAACAATACATTGTCAAGATTTTTCAGAAATATTTTTCAGAGACAAGTGCTGAAGAGCTTGCTTAACATTCAGCTGCACAAGCTAATTGCTATTAACACAGTTGCTGCCATCATATTATTCATTGTCATGGACAGTCAGTCAGCAATATGAAAAAGTATTTCCAACTACATATTCAAAGCTATTTCTTTGTCACATATTATTACAGACAAATGTTGGCTTTAATATTTTATAAGGTGTGTGACGATTCCAGTGACTAAAATTGTGATGAAAGCTGATGGAAAATAATCAGCAGGTACAGAAGTATAAATTATTCTGCTTGAAGTTCTTTGTTGTGAAAGTCCTTGCTCTTTTTCTACATAATATTTCCACTAATATCAGTTGTAGCTCTGTACAAGGTAAGAGCTCAGGATTTTCCTACATAGTTGAGGTGAATGTTGCCAGAAGTTATCTAAGATTTATGCAAATGTACAATCTAGGAGAAGTTAGCGTTCCTTCTGCGTGGAAATCTCTTTTAAGTCAATGCAGATTTTGGCTTCAGAAAAGGGTCCTTTTCCTAGTACACTGTTTTGTAACCTTTTCAGATTGATGATCCAGAATCAAAGTAAAAATCGTTCAAGATCTGCTCAGTCAGAATGAAATGCATACATGTGTGCAATAATAATCATATAATTTATTTGTGCATGCATTTCAAAAGATGGATTGGAAATATTCAATCTTGAATTCAATCACCCACAGTGTGGGGTGATAGAAAAAGAAGTTTGTCTTTGCTTTCTGTTACAGCCATGGTTCTCAAACCTTACAACCACTGATTTTTTTAAGACTTTTCCCCTGCCTAGAAGAATTAAACACTGATTAAGAAACAGTAACTTAATCTGGCATGCGGAAGATGCCGTGATACTATACAGCATTTTTATAGAATCATAGAATCATTGAATTGTCTAGGTTGGAAGGGTCCTTTAAGATCATCAAGTCCAACCATTAACCTAACACTGCCAAAACCACCACTAAACCATGTCCCTCAGCACCACGTCTACCCATCTTTTCAATACCTCCAGGGATGGCAATTCTACCACTTCCCTGGGCAGCCTGTTCCAATGTTAACAACCTTTTCGGTGAAGAAATTTTTCCTAATATCCAATCTAAATCTCCCCTGGCACAACTTGAGGCCATTTCCTCTTGTCCTATCGCTTGTTACTTGGCAGAAGAGACCGACCCCCACCTCACTACAACCTCCTTTCAGGTAGTTGTAGAGAGCGATAAGGTCTCCCCTCAGCCTCCTTTTCTCCAGGCTAAACAACCCCAGCTCCCTCAGCTGCTCCTCATAAGACTTGTGCTCCAGACCCCTCACCAGCTTCATTGCCCTTCTCTGGACACACTCCAGCACCTCAGTGTCTTTCTTGTAGTGAGGGGCCCAAAACTGAACACAGTACTTGAGGTGGGGCCAATTTTGCACCTCACTGGTGTTCCACTTTACCTCTAGAATTAGCTTCACCTTTTCCTAGAAGAAAGCAAAGATACTGACAATTCCCCTGTAGCACAAAGCTACTGTAAGATTTTGAGCTGCAAACTAATGCAGGCCTAGCTTTCCTCATAAATGAGTTGTCTGCAGAGGCCAGACTGAACATCTGAGCACACCCTTAGCCTGGGACTAAGGGACAGATCCAGGGAGTGATATGGTGAAATTCAAGACGGGCTTGCAAACTTTCCATCCCAAAATATACACTCCAGAACGAAAAGCTGACCCATAAAATCTGCCACTTCAACTTTACTCAGTCAAATACTTAGTAACTTAAATAAGGAATGAATATTGAAATGTGTCCCCTTTTATAAAAATAACCCGTACTTTTTGGTAGAAATCCATCATGTTTCTTATCCTACAAAGACCAAAAGTATCTTTCTAAAATATAAAGTAATTTAGAAGCTGCAGGCAATATTCAGGAGACATTACTGTTCAACTTAAAGAGATCTGCTATGTATATGTACAAAGGAGTATTACAGTTGAATGAATACACAAACCCTAAGCATTGCAGAGCATGAAAATTAGAAGATAAAGGAAAACACAGTTCACACTATAAAAGAAATGTTCTTATTTATGATACATACTTCTAAAATAATATCTTTAACAGAAACATGCAACTGCAGAAATTAACATACAGCAAACATATCTGATGTATATGAACGACTACTCAAAACAGGACATTTCATGTAACATAAAATCATGCTAAATAGTTAGCAAAATAAGAAAAATGGAAAAAAGATGTGTGCGTATATAAATATATACTTCTATTCAAAGGTTAATTTAAAATATCAGCATCGTCTAGGCTGCACTGACCTTACTTACATTGGTCCCTACTCCAGCGAATGCTGAAGTCCTGACCTCTAAACGACTAAATAACCCTTAACTTCATTCACTGCTGGCAGAGGAAATATTCCCATTACCAACACTGCATGCAACCTTAAGTGTGTGCTGACTGTAACCTTTGAGGCTAACTCTTCCCCCCGCTAGAAATCAAATCAGCTTTTCATTTGTTCATTCATATTGGAGCAGGAAAGATGAGATGGTCCTTGTGTTTGGTTTTGTTTTTGTTTGTTTTTCTAATCATAACAATGTAAAATGAATGTACAAATAATACCTTCTGCATTTGGGATTACATCCTATTTGTCCAAATTAAATCAGCTTTTTTTTTTTTTCATTTGCACAACCCAGGAGAGTGAAGTAGATGAAAAAAAACAAGGACAACAATGCAGTTTTGAGTACAGCTGTTTCCTGTACATATGAGAAATAGAAAAAGCTGAACAATGAATTTAATTTATTCTAAATATAAATTATAAGTGAAGGCCTGGAAAACACTTTTTAAAAAAAATAAATTTCCTTAAAATATAGCTGAGAATTTTTTTATTTTATTTTAAGACTTTTATCTTAAATTACCAAAAGATACCCTGTAAAAGAAACTTACCAAAATTGTGATCACCATACCTCAGACAGCTTACACAGGTCCTAATCCTCTAGATATTCTACTCCCAGTTTCAATACAACTAAATAAAATGGGTAACTTTATTCCTCATTTTAGACAAAAGTATTCATTTTACTAATGCCATAAATAACCTTGCAAACTATACAAATATAAACTATAGAATTTAGAAGAGTTCAAAATTAAATCTTCAAATATTTCAAGTATAACTAGATACTGAGAGCTTTCTCTGCAACTAAATCTTTAACAGGCATACTGTAGACAACTTATGCTATCTGCCCAAATGCAGGTAACATGAAAATACAGTAGCAACATGTTGTTCAATGTTGTTTGAATAAAAACATACTGTAACTCTGCTAAAAATCATGATACACATCTCATCTCTTCACTTTATATAAAACCCATTACAGTTCAAGAATAACGCACATTGTGAATATACTACAACTTGTTATTCTAAAGAAATTAATGAGTAGAACCAGACATATTAGCCCAGTGAGAGAGATTTAAAAAGATTTAGGTTTGTACAGTCTCCAAATTTTGCAGGTTATTTTATTTTAAAAAATATCTAATGTAACTAATTTGTGTATTTCCTTTTGATCTAAGAGTAAAAAAAGTTTCAATATTTACAGACTACACAATGGAAAATGATAGCAATACATTCCTATGCAACTTGAAAAAGTTACTATGAAGATGAAAAATTAAATCACTTCACATCGAGAGCAGTAGTCACAGTGTTAACAAAAAAAAAAAAAAAAAAAGAAAAGAAAGGTATATTAGCAATACTCAGATCAGAAGGAAGTTTCATACTACCCGTGATTTTACCAGAACCCGTTATTTAAATGTTAGCAAGGAAGTTCACACAGTGACACAAACGTGATTATTCCTGAACACCAAGGTGCTGGCATACAAATGGATCAAAGCAGAATAATCAAAGACCTTGACCTTGTATTTACATACATTTTTTCATACATGGCTGAATAAAGTCAGCAT
Source organism: Pluvialis apricaria (assembly GCA_017639485.1). Classification (NCBI taxonomy): domain Eukaryota; kingdom Metazoa; phylum Chordata; class Aves; order Charadriiformes; family Charadriidae; genus Pluvialis; species Pluvialis apricaria. Next base: position 106,968,672 of record CM030009.1, read on the forward strand.
TATGTCCATCATATCAGGTAATAATTATGAATTATTATTATTATTATTATTATTATTATTATGCTGATAGCAGGAACAATAGTCTATTTAACTCTTTCAGTGCTACATATACAGAATAAGAAACTTTCTAATTTGAACAAATAACTGTGAAAATTTTATAATTAGCAGGACAAGAAGAAATATTAAAATTAGGCAAAGTAGATTTCATTATGTGTTATTGTTTCCTTAAAAATATCAGGATTATGTGTTGTGAAATGTGCTTTGCTTCCTTAGATAACTTTGATTTTTGTTACTGATAACTGTAGATCTAGTAGATACAGCAAAAGTATAAAAAAGTTTAGACTACAGGACTCTTGAAAGTCATTGCTAACAGTGGTAAAGCTGCCAGTTTTCAGTGTGGATTACTAAATGTTAAGATTAGTGAAATGAAGATTAGCAAAATTCTCTGGAGTTATTAATATGCCTGTAATAGTTTTCCACTAGATACCAAGGGAAATGTTTATATTCAGAGCCAGAGCTATCCAGATGGAACATCATCAATATTAAGACATATTGCCAAATTTAAGGTATTTTTCTGAACTACTTACTGTTCCACATTCTTTATTTTAACAAAAAACCAAACCAAACAAAAAAAAAAACCAAACCAGACTTATTTCTCCCCCAGACCCCAATACACCAGTATTAACCAGAGCACAAAGGGCACCAAAGCTGGCAGCACTTGAAATAAATCCAGCACTCTAATATTGACATTACCGAGAAAGCCATTTTTTTCCTCAAGGAAAGTAAGATTTTTTTTGTTGTTACTGTCAATTATTTATTTATAGTTCTTGTATTTCTTGAAAGTGCTTGAAAATGCAAATCAACAGTATAAAACAATCTTAATCTTCTGACACTTGGGTTTATTGTCAGACAATATATAATTGTCAGAAGATTCTCAGTCTTCTGACACTTGGAGTCATTCAGTAACTATGCATTTGCTGTTTGAACTACTAATTGTTTAACTTAACTAAAGAACAAGTTTAGGAAAAAAAACAAAGTTCACTCAGAGACATTAAGAAATAGGCCTCCTTTAAACTCTCCTTTTCAATGGAGCATTTATTTTACTAATTAACAGAAAGTCACTGTTCTAAGGTTGTTATCACAAGCTTAAACTCAGCAAGTCTAACAAACAACAACCACTTCTTGTACCAGTTACTTGCAAAAAAAATGGGTGAACTTAATTCAAACTGTAGGTGCATACCACAGCCCAAAAGAGATCTGAGATGATGAGGAATAATCTGAACTACCTGGACAAATTCTTAGGAAAAACTGTTGAAGGAAAGTGCATACAGGAGAAATAAAGAAGCAAAGGCACCAGAAAGGGCATGGCAGACTTTACCAGGACAGGTAAATTCTGTGACCTTAGCAGAGGTCTGTGAAAATATTTTTTTGGTATACAGTGCTAGGTGTGAGAAGATGGTTACTTGGGGGCAAAGAAAATTTCTCCTGCTCTTCAAAACTTCCTTCACACAGGGCTTTACCATTCTTTGCAAGCATACAAGATCATGTGTGGCCAGCACGTCAAAGGAGGTGATTCTGCCCCTCTACTCTGCTCTGGTGAGACTCATCCTGGGGTACTGCATCCAGCTCTGGAGCTCCCAGCATAGGAAAGACATAGACCTGTTGGAGCAGGTCCAGAGGAGGGCCACGAGGATGATCCGAGGGCTGGAGCACCTCTCCTATGAGGAGAGGCTGAGAGAGTTGGGGTTGTTCAGCCTGGAGAAGAGAAGGCTCCGGGGAGATCTTATTGCGGCCTTCCAGTACCTAAAGGGGGCCTACAGGAGGGCTGGGGAAGGACTTTTTCCAAGGGCATGTAGTGATAGGACGAGGGGGAATGGCTTTAAACTGGAAAAGAGTAGATTTAGATTAGATATCAGAAAGAAATTTTTCACTGTGAGGGTGGTGAGTCACTGGAACAGGCTGCCCATAGAAGTTGTTGAGTCTCCATCCCTGGAGGTGTTTAAGGCCAGGCTGGATGGGGCTTTAAGCAACCTGGTCAAGTGGGAGGTGTCCCTGCCTATGGCAGGCGGGTTGGAACTAGATGATCTTCAAGGTTCCTTCTAACTTAAACCATTCTATAATTCTATGATTTCTTTTAATATACAGTGGGATTTTGTTTTTAAATTACGTCCTTCTGAAGATATATTGCTACTCTCAGGGAGGTGCTTACACAAAGAGTTTTACCCTGGTTCAAAATTTGCATTGTTACCGCAATCATAGCCCTGCATTTGAACAGGTAAACAAGCCGCACACCTCTTAAGTGCTGAAGAACACCTATACCTTTCAGAGGCAGAACTGAGTTAATCTGTTACTTTGCTGGAGTGAAAAAAATATGAGAACTCTGTGATTCTATGATTCTGTCATTAAACAAACCCTAACTACATTTTGTTCCCCATCTAAACTGGAACAATCTGTAAGACACCAATTCTGGCTGCCACTGGTCATAAGGGTAAAAATATGAAGAATATCATAATCTCTCTGTGCTGATATTGCTGGCTTTTCATACATTTTATACACTGTGTGCAATACATGCAGCACAGTACTGGCCTGGTTCCGTGGTGTGTGTCTCATTAGTAGTGATCTTGGCAGTGTTAGGTTAACAGTTGGACTCGATGATCTTCAGGGTCTTTTCCAACCTAAATGATTCAATGATTCTATGTCAGAGCAAGACATTTCTGTATGCCATCTCTCTGAGTGCCCTTGCATGCTTTGGATGCAAACCTCCACACAAGTTGAGATAACTGCAGTAAGTTCTAATGCACCCCAATGTGTACTTTTTGTATCTACAGTTGCGCTACTGCATCAATATACCTAAAAAGATCCAGTTATCTAGATGAGATAGGAAAGGGGGAATATCTCCAGTTCATTCTTCGGAGGTTGGCTCTTAGAAACTCACAAGGCCCTCGCAGAAAGAGTATGAGGATTTCCACAGGGCCAAAGGTTTTGGGGTTTTGTTTGTATAAAAGCATATGCTGATAACAATTGGACTTCCGCTATCCCAAATCTGTCACAATATTCTTACTGTTCACTGAAACATCCAGTGCTAACTGAATTTGAGGTCAATATCAGAAGTCACATTGTGGCAGCAAGTTCCACAACTGTATTTGCTTTTCTCAGTTATACTTGTTCCACTTTTGAGTGTTTACTTGGTCTGGATATATAATGAAACTGGAATGCATGGTTTCTATCATCCCATGGAAAATGGGATGCAACATTTACCACAGTGTTAGGAAAGTGCAGTAGACGTATTTTGGGGTTTGTGTTTTGTTTTGCTTTTTTTTTTGATTGGTACCTTCTCTAAATTACATGGAGCAAACCATCTCAATATTCATTCATGTGGGATTTCTCCTTATGTATCCTGGCAAGTTTACTATATATCTCTAGATTCCTAAACTCTTCACTATAATCCTTGCTGGTGGTGGTGGGAAGAAAAGATTCAACTCAGTATTTCAGGCTAGAGTAGTTCCAGTATACACAAGTGTTGTTTTAATGTACTGCATTGTACTCTCCATCTCATTCCTTAAAAATATTTGTATTTGCCTTGTTTTCTTTAACTATCATCCTAACTAGAGGTCTTCACTGAACTGTGCATAATGAAACTTGAGTCTTCTTTCTATCATGTTAAAGTTAATATAGAGCCCAGCAAAGCAGAGAAGTATTGTTACTCACAGCCTTTGTGTATATCGGTATCTTTTACAGTCCACGGTGAGCCAGACTTGATTACTAAATGCTGTGCAAGGACATTTGCCACATGATATCTCTAGTAGATCTAGTAGAACCAGATATGAATACTACAGTCTGTACGTAGACTGCAAGATCAAGATGTACCAGATACCAGAGTGAACAATAAGTAGGACTGCCTACTACCTACTCCACAGTCTTTGCATAATTGCTCAGCATATTCTACCACTCTCATAACGCATTAGGAGCTTCTATAAAGAGAAGCTTATTTTCATTATGGAATACTTCTAAATAAATTGGAAATTGCTATCAGCATCACAGTAACAGGAGAGGAAGCTTAACACCTACAGAAAAGTTTACCTGGGTTTTCTCTCCCATGAATATACAAACAAAATTCTACACGTTTTTTATCTCAAACTGATAAGAACCCAACAAGCTCTTAAGACCATCAACAGAGGGTCAGATCAAAGGCCAGTGTTCCCAGTGTTCTGTCCCTCGTAACAGGCATAGCAAATACTTGGAAAAATGCATTTTTCCATGCTCTCCCCAGTTTTAAGAGAGAAGTGTCTGAGGAGAAGCAGAGACTACAATGATGCTTTACCTTAAAACAGTAATATATAGCTTCTAGTGGCTAAAGGACTACATGAAACAAGTTCTATCTTTATCATTATTTTCTTCTGTTGAAACAAGTGACCGACTGAAATGCTGGACAGAGCCAGACCTTGTATCAGTTCTTCTCAAACATCATTACAAACGTCCCCATTCAGTGGTATTGCTTTTTAACACCATGTTTTCCAGACCTGTGTGTTCAGATAAACCTTGTTCTGTCAAAGAACATGTGGAGGTGTCTATTTTTACAAAAGTTGAAAAGTGCCGGTATTGTACAGGACTGCCCATTTATCTTTAAGAAGGAAATAAACAGAATAATCATAAAATACAGAGGCAAAAGCCATGAATAAAAACAGTAGGTCACTATTGGAGTTGTGAAAGATATTAAAAAAGCCTGGAAGAAAAGCTTCCATTGCTTAGGCTTTGAGAAGACAGAGTGGTCTAGCTGCCACCAAACTTACTTGTTTGCTGCTTTGGTAATATAGAAAATTATATTTGTTAATATAGTCCTTTCAAAAACTTCTGTGAATAAATACTGGGAGTTAAAATAACAGAAACATCTGCTTAAGGATTACTGGGCGTAACTGTTCCTGAAACTTCTCATGACTACACCAGTCTTTCTAACAGGCTACGTCACAGGGCTGTCACAAAGACTGAGCTAGACATATGTGTATAACATTCCATCCTCACTTAAAATCTGAGCAGGAAAACAAAAAAAAAATAAAAACAACACAACAGTGTTTACCATGACAACATAATCTGTCAACTGCAGATTACTTCCGCAAAGGCGACTGTTGTCATCGGTCTGAAAACACGTCATTGCTGCTCTTGCATTTCCAGAAGATGAAGCAGCTCAAAGTAGCTACACTAATGGGATTTAATAGACCACTAGCTCTGCCTTCTGCAACTTCGGTTTCCTCCCGGTATAAAATAGGCCTCCTGGTCTTCAAACATCTCACACTGACAGGAATGGTAGCTGATGTGCTTGTCAATAATACAGAGCAAAGTCATGATTTCTGAAACAGAACACATAAGCCTTTGCAGCCCATACAAAAGACTGATTCTCAGAGACCGCAGTGTTGTCCAACTCATTCTCTTTAGATGGGCTGCAAAGGAGGACACATGACACACATTTATCTACGGATCCACAAATTCCGCAGATGAAACACTGAAATTAGAAATCTGTATTCTGCTAATTTATCTCCCTCCCATATCTGATATTTTTTCGCTCTATAAAACATGCACCCACATTGTCCCACACCTGTGCAGCAACATGTATGCCGATAAATGCACTTGCTTCCTGAAGTGCAACACTAACTGCTAAAAACTTTGCAAAGTGCCCCCAGCAGAGAGCTCTGTTTTACACAGCTGTTTCCTGTTACACTTGGGTATAATGGTAATCCAGGACCAAACTGCTGGTTTTGAAAGGGGAGTGGTGGTTGAAGAAAGGATGAACCATCACAAGAACAGTGAGGACTGCAGCTGACTAATTTGACAATCAGAATTTGTGGCTTGCAATAGGCTTCCATACGCTACCTTTCTTACAGAAGGTAGAAGGTGTTATTCAGAACCTCCTCACTAGCTGCCTGTAGGTTTTTCAATAAAGGGCAAAAACAGCTTCAGGGGAACTCAGAAGTGATAAGACATGAAAACTTGTCTTCCTCTCTCCCAAGTCAGGGAGATTTCTCCAGATCTATTTCATGAATAAGTCTCTGCTTACCACTTTGGAAATTAATATACGAGGCCTACAACATGGCATATCTGTCCTACAATTTTGCAAATTCATCTTAATATACTAAAGTACATTACTATACCTAGTGAATTTTGATTTTTCCTGAAAAGGATAAGGAAAAAGGAACCTGGAGGGAAATGGTATCTACCATTAACTGATATTCTTTGAATTTGCCTCAGATACTAAAAATGCAAACTATAAGCCACAGAGTATCTCGAATTTCTGAAGAAGGCTACAGAGAAAAGTCAGAATTTCCAATTAAAACATTGCAAAAAGTTGATTTTTTTAGTTCTTCCCTAGTTTTGTAACTCAATTAGTTTAGTGTGAAACCATAGCAAAGTTTATAGAATGTTCCAGAGGAAAACTCTGTTTTTTGAGGTTTGAGTTGTTGTTTTTTTGGTTTTGATTTACATGAAAAAAGATGTGAGGTTTCTTTTAGAATGGCCTTCTTAAAACTAAAGTCATATCTATTGTGCAACTATTTCTTCATCACAAAATCACATATAAAACCTCTGTGAATGTTCAGTCTTAGAAACTGTGCTAATCTGACAAGGAAAAAACTTAAGATTCTAAATCTTGTCACTAATCTAAGCTGATGTTAATGTCAATATTTTTAAAAATGAGGCAGATAATTAATAATTAGCATTCCAGTAATACTGTGTTTCAGTGGAGAGCATGGTGATCCAGGAGACATTCACTTCTGGGAAAGTTCATTTCTACTCAGCTAAAAAGTGAACATTATGTTCTTGAGGACTGTTCCTACACCTATACATATAATTATCTTTTGATTGTGGGCTTTTAGTCATATAAATGTTAAACATTTTTATTATGGAATTCCCTTTTTACAAAGCCCATGTACATTTATTAAAATTTGAAAAGCTGAACAGGTATGAAAGAGCAGTAATGAAAAGAAAGGAGAATTATTGTTATAAAGCAGGCATAGCATGCAACAAAACAGAACTAATCCAATGCATAACTTCAAATTTGGACAACCTTATCATGAAAAGAATATCTCAGGAAAGGAAAACAAGTCCCTGTCTTATTTTTCCTTTTCATACATGTATCTGTGCTATTATAAATTTAACAAATAAAGGACAAAGAAAATTAACAAATCAATAATTGACTGTTTATTAAAGGAATATAAAGTCAAAACAAATGTCTAAAACATCTATTTGTCAGTAGATAACAAAGCAGAAGCAGATAATTAGTGTTTAATTTACTGAGTTATTTCATTAGTTGCAAGGTCTCAAAGCCTCTCACTTCCAGGCTTCATTTCTTAATAACTTCTCCCTCCTAAATATATAAAACATTAGAAGTTTAAATTTTTTTTTCAGAAAATACTCAAGATACAAAGCTGAATGTCTTTGGGAAAAGCCTAGAATCTATAACTATATTTTTTAATTCATATACTTTGCTCCTGCACTTAAATTTGCTATTTCGAACTAAGTTTCTTAGAAAGATTCCAGATGGTTGATTTGAAACTAAAGTCAGCTTTTTGACATTTTCTTTATAACAGCACCAATGTTAATAAATACATGAATTAGAGAGATTTTCCTCAATAATGGCCTACTCTAAAAATCATAATCTCATTGCTTCAGTGTTCATTTAGGCAGATTGTGGGTCTCACCTTGGCATTTAATTAGTCACTTGGAAAAAAAAAAAAAACAAACAAACCACCAAACACCTTCACATAGGCATGTATTTGCACTGCATAACAGTTATTGCCTAATTATCTTTATTTCAGAAGCAATATTTATTCACTTCACCTGCTAAAAAGTGTTAGCCTCTCACAGTTCTCTGTAAATGTAATATCAAATGTAAAAACATTTTCTCATTTCCCTTTTATGTCCAGTCTCTTTGTTTTCCACCCTCAAAGTGATGTCCTTAAATGTCTCTTCACGCTCTCTCTTACCCCAAATTAGTTTGAGAAACACACAAAAGAATAAGAAATAAATATTTCAATTTTTGCCCTAGTGGAATATTTGTCCTTTGAGATTATTTCCTGCCTCGAGCATGTATTGTGCTTTACTCAGCTTAATTCAATTCATTTTTGGTATCTAACATCAGGAAGGATGTCTTTCATTGGTTCTCATCATTGGGATGCCATTTACAAACTATAGTACATGTGTATTATGTGAGTCACGTGTTCACCTCTAGCTGCTTTGAAAAATATTAGTACGAAAATATGCTCACCTTCAGGCTCTCCACAGAGTGTGCACTGTGACTCTGCAAAGAAAAAGAGAAAAATTATAATTTCTTGATTTTAAGATCTGTCATAATTACATCCAAATATAACAAAACTTAGAGAACTCAAAGTTAGCATGAAAAATGCAATTCTATTTTCATCGTCCATTTTTTAACAGCTGCAAAAGAACTTTCAAAAAAGAGTTTTTGCAAGAAGAATTTTAAAATAGATCTATATAAATGTCTAGTTACGTTTATATAACTATCACCTCCAGAGTCTCCAGCTGAATGCATTCATTTGGCAGGACTTCGTGCTTCCACATGACTTTTTTGTATTTGTAGATGTACAATACTTCAGTGACAACAGTCACTCAAATAAAAAGTTTAAGCCTCCTAATATTTTATTATTGGAGGTAGCAAACAGTAATAGTGACAGAGTTATTATATTCCTTTCTCGTAAGAGACTTCCAAGTCTTCCCCAGGCAAGAGGAGTAAGTCAAACAGTCAATGTAAATGTGCAGTTACACTCTGCAAAATATTAAAGTATAGAAATGAGGGAAATAAAACTCCATCATAACAAACAGACGGTCTCTAAATGTACAATTGCTATTTTATTCACACACCACTATTTGGAAGTTGGCTGTCTTAAAAATTATTTTGCCTAATGTACAAATATACACATACATGGAGGAAATATTTTAAAGTATCCCTTGAGACTGAGCTGCTTCAGGTGTTTGTTAGTATCAAGCTGTAGAACAAAACTGTTTAGAATCCAAATACCAGAAACAATTGAAATCACAGGGAATATAATCAAGTCGGCAGATAATTCTGATATACTGGAAAAAGTCCTACTAGAACAAGACAGCACAGTATATTTTAAACTACAAATCTCTAAAATCTCCATTTTAACACTACACTGAAAAATTACATCTCTAACAAAAACAAGTATGCTGAAGTAAATGTATGTATATGCGTGCAGTGTATACATTTTTGTATAAATTCAGTACAAAAAGCAGTTTAACATGCCTGGTATATACAAATTCAATTCAAAATCTTGCTGAAATTATCTCTGGCCTTGAATGACAAATAGGAGCTTGGACTTTAGTTGCGATCTTGACTCAAAGGCAAAAAAAACCAGAAACAGAATATGAAACACATACGCTGAGTAGATTGACCTTTATAGCACCCCTGTGACATTGCCAGTTATTTAAAAGTACTTTCTCCCTACAGATAAGAGGCTGTCTCACAGTAACCCGCTGTTGTAATGGTACTTGACCCTACATCCTTCATATATTCTAAAAACGCTAATCATCATTTTTTACTACTGACAGAGGTTGTAGCATGCATGAGGGTAAGGAACCAGAAAAATTATGTTTATCCAGGCAACTCTGCTGCTGATAGGCGGATCACAACTTTTAAAACAGCAAAAAGTTGCATGATAGAGAGGGATTAATTCTGATGCATTTGAGCACCATGAAACATACAGTCGAACCGTCTATTGATAGACTCACTAGTGTCCCCAGCAGATCTGACAAACTGCAAACAACACCCCAACAGCAAGCTTGAGCAAAACCACCAGTGAAAAGCATGAAAAGCCTAGTCTCAGATAACACAGGCCCGTCTCTTTCACTGCTGGATGAAAAACGCACTTGCCACAATCTGAAGTGATGCAGAGGAAGCAGCTCAGAAGATCTCTTTTTCACTTTTAATTCAAAGACTTTCCGAGGTTTTATTGAGAGGGGCTGCCCGTCTGTGTGCAGTTTATTATCCTGATTGATAAGGACGAACAAGCTGAGACTTGGTTTCTGAACTTCTGACTTTTTGCTGATCCTCTACGTCCTGCTAACGACTGCTGCGCTGGCTTGTTACAATCCAGAGTCTGCCTGACATCTTTTGCAGCTCCAAACACCATCTTCCAAAGGTCCCCACACTCTACAGTACAAATTATTCACTCCCCTCCTTCCCTCACTAACATAAATTAGTGCCAATGTAGCAAACCTGCGGCAGGGTAGATAGCTGAACCGCAAAACAAGGCTTGCAGCTATGACTGGTGCCAGAAATTTGTCCAAAAGCTAGCTAGGTGTCAGAACTATCCCTGCCAGACCACTGCTTTTTTGGACTTCTTTCAGGTGTTTGTTTAAGGTCCCATGTTTACGGGCAAGCCAGGGGTTTCTTCCCCTACCTCAGCATCCCTGGGGAGAGTTCATGGAGGGGGGATTTTGTTTTAAATCATCAGTGTATGCCTTCCAGAGGCTGGGAATCATTTCAAACTGACAGCAGCGCCTCTCTTTCTACACTGGTAAGAAGCAGACTTTGTGGATGCGGATGATTCACCAGTAAGCCTCTGTTTACGAATTTCCCCACTGTAGTTTGCTACTGTGGGGGAGGACTAGATACCCTTTTTGTTGTGCTTGACACATACAGATCGAGTGACAAATGAAAACACAACCACTTCTACTAGACACGTGAACAACATGAGAGGGAGGTTGTACGGAGCACTGTTTTCCACAGAGCCTCTCTGTGTGTGTGTGTGTGTGTGTGTGTGTGAGAGAGAGAGAGAGAGAGAAATAATTAAGTCTGTTGAGATCCGTACATCCTATGGTAATTGTTGAGCAATTGCATGTCATAGAATCATAGAATCATAGAATCATAGAATAAGTGAGGTTGGAAGGGACCATTAAGATCATCAAGTCCAACCGTTAACCTACCCTGATTTAAAAACACCCACTTCTAAACCATGTCCCTAAGCACCTCATCTACCCTTTTCTTAAACACCTCCAGGGATGGTGAATCCACCACCTCTCTGGGCAGCCCATTCCAATGTTTAATAACCCTTTGAGTGAAAAAATGCTTCCTAATATCCAATCTAAACCTGCCCTGACATAACTTGAACCCGTTTCCTCTTGTCCTATCACTTGCCACGGGGGAGAAGAGGTCAGCCTCCATCTCTCTAAAACCTCCCTTCAGGTAGTTGTAGAGGGTGATAAGGTCACCCCTCAGCCTCCTCTTCTCCAGGCTAAACAACCCCAGCTCCCTCAGTCGTTCCTCATAAGGCTTGTCCTCCAGACACCTCACCAGCCTGGTAGCCCTTCTCTGGACACGCTCCAGCACCTCAATGTCCTTCTTGTAGTGAGGGGCCCAAAACTGAACACAGTACTCGAGGTGAGGCCTCACCAGTGCCGAGTACAGGGGGATGATTACTTCCCTACTCCGGCTCACTACACTATTCCTGATGCAGGCCAGGATGTTGTTGGCCCTCTTGGCTGCCTGGGCACACTGCTGGCTCATACTCAGCCGGCTGTCCACCAACACCCCCAGATCCTTCTCTGCCAGGCAGCTTTCGAGCCACTCCGCCCCCAGTCTGTAGCACTGCATGGGGTTGTTGTGACCCAAGTGCAGGACCCGACACTTGGCCTTGTTGAACCTCATACCATTGGCCTCAGCCCATCTGTCCAGCCTGTCCAGATCGATGTCCTAAGTTTCCAAGATTAAAATCATGTAAAACATACACATCACAGTCAAATGTTTGTAGCTTTACATTCTACAGAGACACAGAAATCTTAAAAACCTGTAAAGAAGCTATGTCTTGACACTTATTTGAACTTCTTTTCTTTGTAAGGAAGTTGCTGTATCTTGGTGGAAAAGGTATTTCTGGAAGATAGCTCAATAGTACACACTTGTACTAATTTGGAAATTTTCTAATTTAAATTTCCATTCTGGGTTCCATTCATTGCTGTCATTCATTGCAATGAAGGACATGACAACAGTGTAAAAAGTTACCACTCCACCAGGTGAAATGACATTGTTTAGGCTGAGATGCACTTCACCTAAGGTTGGGTGTCTCAGCATTACTGTTCAAAATCTAAACTAGTCTTAAAAGATTTACCAGTTAGTGGAAAGAAACGGCCACCCAACCTGCCTTAGAAACCTATGTTAGCATGAGATAAATCCAGAAATCTATTTTTGTAAGTACCCGTTCCTTTTTTTGTGTTGTAAGAGGTCTTAGACTTAGGCTACATCTTCACAATAACATTTACAGCAAGAGAGAAGCGTTCCTTGTAAGTGACCTCTGTGAGATCGGGGCTGTCGCCAACACGAGATCAGCTCAGCTGGAGCTTTGATAGCCAACTCCTGAAAGGCACCAAGGATGGAGATTCCACAGCCTCAGTAGGCAGCCTGCTCCAGTGCTGCATCAGCTCTATAGTGCCCTACGTGAATCTCTCAGCCTGCACTTTGTGGCCATTCTTCCTTGTTATATCACCCAGCACCGCCAAAAAGCCTCTGGATCCATCCTGTCTGTAACTCTCCTTCAAATAGCTGTAGCCTGCTATGGATCTTCACCTCAACAGACTAAATAAGCCCAGGTCCTTCAACTAACTCTGACCAGAGGGCCCTCTGCTAGACTCCCTCCAATTTCTCCCTATGCTTCTGGAAGCAGGGAGCCCCAACCACTGAACACAGTATCCCAGGTGCAGCCTCACCAGCACCAGAGGGAAATAATACCCTCCTCAGTTTGCTGATCATACTCAACCTGGCATAGCTCAGTATGCACTTTGCCTATTTGCAATGAGAATGGGTCGGTTGACCCATATGCAACTTGGTGGTCATGTTCCTTCAGAAAAAACACCAAATTAATAAAATCAAATCTTAGTAACATCAGTCCCCTGATCAAGTCTCCCACCAATTATAACACTGCTATGTATGGTACAAGGGAAAAGAGAACGTGTGGCCAAATGCAGGCAGACCAAGACCGCTCTTTTCAGGACTGGCCAACCCACAGATCGGCTTAAGGGAATTGTGAAATCTCAGCCTCGAGCAAGTAACTTTTGTATGCCCATGCTGGATGAAATGATGTCTAAAGTGACAGTGCTTAAGCTACTGCCCACTGTGATGGAATAGGAGCAGCGACATTACCACATTTCAGACAAAGATACTTCTCAAGCCTCTCCTCACAATTCCTAGTAATGGACTATGCCTCTACATATCTGATTCATCTAAAGTATTATGATGATACTTTCAGGCAGTATTCTTTCTTTTTACTATGTTGCTAATCAGCTGCACTTAATAAAGATGCTCATTCTTGAAAACATACACGTGAGTAACTTCTTTGTCATTGCTCTCAAAAGTAAAATGACTAAGATGGGCAAGTGCTCAGAGATTTGGGACCCAATAAATCAATAGAACAAGGAAAAACTGTATTTATATTATTAATCTCACTCTATCATTTTGAAATTGTCTAGCCAACAGAAATAATCTTCCTGGATACAAGAACTTGCTGACAAAATAGGTCATAAGAAAGATCTTTTGAAGAAACAAATTTATCATGAAGACACAAGCTCTTTTTTCCCCCGCAAATAATATTAAATTCATTTTATTTTGATAGTTTCTCTTTTCTAACCTAAATGATAAGTAAAGCTAAAAATAATAAACCCAGACATGTAAATGCCAACATTCTCTCTTCAAAAAGCTGAGTTCAACATTCAATTTTAAATTAGAGAGAAGATAAATTTTTCTGATAAATGTTCACCTTTCCTTGGTTTGTATATACTTTCCTTGTATGGCTGGTGAACATACAATAAAATCTACTACAAAGAGTAGATTTTACAATATACAATACAATAAAGAAAACAATATATGGGCCAGATGCAAGAAACAAAATAGCCATTATGAATAAATGACAATTCAAAATACCCACGTAAGCTATACAATGCAGTAAGACGAAGACAACACAGTATTAGTAGGATTTAAAATCAGTTTAAAGAAAATACTGTATGGTATTTAATAGTTAACTACACTTTAAAGTACACTATGCTCTCAGCAAGGGTTTACCCAGATTATGCAGTCCAACCTGGATGAGTTTTGACCGAGATATATGGAACTGACAGTATGACAAGAAATAATAGGCAAAGGTGAGAAGCAGCGCTGGGGATAACTTGTCACCTCAGCACCGCATTCAGAAAATGGATGCAGTCAGCCCTTCTGACTACCCCTTGAATAACACCCCACATCCCATTTTGTATCCCGACTTCATTTGTGTAACAGACCTCTCTGTTTCTCTTTTCATCTGATATCACCAGAGACCCTTTGTAGCTCCTCCCTGCTGCCACCCTTCTCTATATTATTTTAAATTTTAATTACAGACATGTATGTTCTTTATTGCTTATATTTCTCTTTTGGTTTTCTACTACTGTCTAAATCCATGTACTGAGTGGCCAAAAAAATATACCCCTGTTATATAGTTACTGAATATCACTGCCTATTTGAATGCATAATTCAATGCAACAGAGGAAAACTGGAAATTAGTTTTGTTTCACAGAGAAATATAGTTGGCCTTACAAAAAACAATTCTTGGTTTGCTTTTTTTTTCGTTTATGCAAAATAATAATAATAATAATAATTTAAAAAGCGATGAAAAAATAGATCAAGTTCCAGTGAGGAAATTTAAGACATAGTGCTTTAGATTTTGGTTCTAAAGGCAAGAAATGCAACTCTTTCCGACACTATTTAATCAATGTCTCTTTACATCATTTTACTGATGTCAGTGAAACAGAACTCTGCGACACTTAAAGAGACAGAGTAGCCATGCATTATGTTGAGATTTAGTGCAGCTGAAACGCAAGATATAATTTAAGGCTAAACTGTGAGACTTCTAACCATTTTCAGGATTTTAATCCAATATTTTCTATCTAAACATGGCTATAATAGTGCCAATAAAAGCTGACTGTATTATGAACTGCATTTTCCATTCTCTCTTTTCGTGTCTATTTTTTCTCATACACCTTTTGTCTTTATCTGTAGCTTTGTCCTCCTGTTGATATCTCACCATTGCACGATACCATCAGCTGAAACATCAACACGACAGACCTATAGGATAAACTGGAAGATTTTATCATGTCCGCCAAGATTCTCCCATTCACAATTGTCCTCTTTGTTCCACACTGATGCTAGAGCAAATCCTGTGGAGATCTCCCACTCCGTGTTGTCACCCATGTAGGTAAGGCATTGAGAGACACCTACAAAAACCAAATAGCCTTTTCTTCTGCAAAGCACATTTGAGATTTACCTACAGATTTTTTTTTTCTAAAATGTTCTCTAAAACCTTTGATCACAGGGAATACAGCCCTCTTCAAGTAAGTTATCTCTGCTGCTAAACTATCTTTGCAGTTGGAGAGATTTTTCCTATATAGCCCAAACAGGCATTGCTCTCCACTATGCAGATGGAGAATAAAATTTTTAATGCACTTAGGAAAAAATAGTAATATCTAGTTCAGATACTCATTGTTTCCTTCAGGTCTTGAGGGTTTTTTTTGTATTCTGAGCCTTCAATTTTTCCTCACAGTCTAATTGCTAATACTCATCTCATCTTTGCTGCCCTCCCCTGGAGTCTTTCCGTATAAGCCATATCTTAAAGTTATAAGTGCCCCACACTGAATACTTTACATAACCTGAACCCTTTGACTGTCAGGTAGAGCAGAATATTTACACTCTTACATATTTTTTATATTTCTAAGAATGCCATTGGCCTAATTTTGGGCAGCACTTCTTGACTCAAGCATTTTCTTGACTCAACTGAGATCTCAACTCATCCTTATAGACAGGAATTTGACTAGAGGTACCTTGAGCAGTTAGCATCATAAGAATGAAATAAGTCAAGGAAACTTTGTTGGTATGCCTTTGCAGTAAGAAAGAGCCCTATTCATATAATCCATGTAAACCACGTGAAATCCACAAAGCATTCCAGGTGCTCCTTAGAACTTTTTATTTGAAACTACGAAGTGGAAAAAATAATCAAAATTACACTACACCAAAACACTGTATTTCTTACAGCATTTTGAGTGCTGACAAATAGTACAACAGGAAGAGAAAGCAGCTATATTTGGACTCAGATATTGTTTTGTCCCATTTCCATGAACAGTCATAAAAGAAACAAAACCAATTTCAAGTTATGTAATCAAAAGAAAAGCATGCAATTATACATATATACATACACACACATTTACATGTGTATATACATACATATCTGTCTATCTTGAAACCTTTTTTCTTCTTCTGAACTATAGTATATACACATAAAAATAACTACCAGCAGTCAGTTCATCATGCAGCATGTACTGAAAAACGTAGTAACAACAATTGCTTAGAACTGCTGTGGATATAGCCAATAAATATATTTCATCCCCCTGAAACTATTTCTACAAGCACTTTTTGCTGAGCGTAAGAGCTTACTTTCCTGCCTGCCTGCCTCTCACTGCTGATCACTTACAGTATGACCACTCTCAAGATGCGATTCCCTTGCGTTTGCAATTTCAGCTTTCTTGAATCTTTCCTTTTAACTGGGGTATTCATAACAAAGGGCCTTTTACTGCCCAGGATCAGGCCTTGAGGTTAGGAAAAACAAATGTCTACTAGTTTTGGAGAATAGGAAAAATACAATAGAAAAACCAGCTGCCTGTGAGATACTAGCAGCTGAGCTATATTGGGAAAGACAGAGCAATGGGAATGAGTAGCCCTGAGAAGGGCAGATACTGAAAGAACTTTAAATAATAACAGAATACAGAATAGCCATTATTAAAATAGAATAAGCCTAAAGCAGAAGAAAATCAAGCAACCTGGCAGCAAACTTTCTATCCTTTTGAGCAAATGAACTGACATCCAATGAAACGCATAAAGCAACCACTAAGAGCCCATTATTTTCCCCAGATAAAAATATAAGGTTCATGCTGAAAGCAATGCCAGAACTTATTCACAGTACTTGCACATCAGATCCTTCTCCGTATGGAGTTTACACATTACACGTGCATTAACCAAGCCAAAAGAGATTTCAGAAAAGAATTATGAGACCAGACAATCAAATATTTTCATAGGAAAACAAAAAATAACTGAAGCAATAAAAAGCAAAATATAAACCACTCAAGAAAGAAGAAAAAAAAAAAGCTAATGTTTCTCTTGGTGATCTGAACACAAATACTTTTTGGAGAAGAAGTCATAAACACAGTAAAAAAATGGATGTGCTTTAGCACACTTCTGATACACATTTCAAATGCACAGCATCAACATGGAGAGTCCAAACACACTGGACGAGTCCAAAAAAGACCAGAAGATGTGTTTATAAAGGGCAAATCTACATGTTTTTCTCCTCATTTTTACACTTGTTTTCTAGTATTTGACATTCAAAGGTTAAAGTGAGTCATATTTCTCACAGCCGAGGAAAAGAAACTTGCCCCGCCGCCCCCAGTCACATTGTTGCATCTTTATGAAAAACACCAAGGAGAGTAAGGCTGGTGATAAAAAATTGTGAGAGTGGGGTCCCACAAGAGTGCTGTGAAATACAAAACTGAAGACAGTCTGCATCAGAGGCTTGCTCCAAAAACCCTCTGGAGTCAATGCAAGTGTCATTGGAGTTCAGCAGACTCAGGGTCAAATCTCAACAGCATACTAATGCAAAACTAGCCAGGCTATCTATCACCATTATTCTACTTTCTGCCTTTTTTCTGTCTCTTCTTTCACTTTCCTCATTTTAAGAGATTTCACCAATAATGTCAGAGCCTCATAAGAACAAGTAAAAATGGTACAAATCCAAGTTAAGCATGAACAAAGAATCAAACAGATAGATGGCAAAAAATATAGAATGGGACAGCACAGTTATAGAGTAGATCACGTACTCTGATACTCTGGCACTCTGAAGGTTAAATTGTTTTTTTCACTCCTTTCTCCTCCTTTCCTCTCATATAGGAATCAAATTTCAAAGGCATTTAAATGGAGTGGGGAGTTGACTGACAAACAGATTTAAGATGGTAATTTGAAATACAAAGGGTATACAAAAAGATTATGTAACCATTGGAAGGGGTAAGAGATCAAGTCCAGGATGTATCCACATCTGGGCAAGACTGTTGAATGACGTCCTTCATGTAAAGTCAGTAATGAATATCGACTTAGAACAGTACAGGTTGGAAGAGACCTCTCGAATTCATGAGAGTTTATCCCTCAATTCAGAGCACTGCCAACTTCAAAGCCACATTAGGTTTCTCAGGGCCTTGCCCGCGCAAGTTTTGAAAATCCACCAGGCAGAAGAATTGACAATTGCTCTAGGCAACTGTTTCAGTGTTTGACCACCCTCACCATGATAAGTTTTTTCCTTGTGTCTAATTAAAATTTCCCTTGCTGCAACATCTATCCATTCTCTCTCATCCTCTCACTGTCATGTCCATTAAGAGTCTGGCTCCATCTGGCTGTAATGACCCATTAAGCAGCTGGGGATAGCAATTAGCTCTGTTCTCCTCTTAGCTTCCTTTTCTTCAGGCTGAACAAATCCAGGTCTCTATGCGCATCATATGCCCTGGTACCCTACCCATCTTGGTGGCCATCCTCTGGACAAGCTCCAATTTGTCTATGTCTTTCTTATACTGGCGTGGGGGTGGGGCAGGGGCTAGAACTGGGCACTACTCCAATTGCAGCATCTGAAGTGCCAAAAAGAGGGGAATAATCACTCCCTTTAACCTACTAGCTGTACTGGTGCAGCCCAGCGCGCAGACAGCATTCATTGCTGCAGATACACTTCTGAGATCCTAATAAAAGGGCACTCAAACACAAAAGGACTTTGATATACCGCAAAAGCTTTGAACTGGTCCAGTTCCAAATATGTAGGGGCCTCATGCTAAGTGACTACTCGAGGAGGTTACAGCAGCAACTTCCAATGTGTCGGGCAATGTCTCCCAACAGCTAGAGACCATGGCTCAAGGGCTCATCTGTGGTATAAGCCTTTTCTACTGTCCTGAGAAGGAAACCACTATGGATTCCTTCTTAAACACAAGCTGGGGGGAACAAGGCTTGTTTACAAGAGCACTGAGTTATCCTCTGTAAGGATTTCTGTCTTGACCAGTATATAACGACTTTTGGGATCTAATGACATTTCTAAATATACTTGCATAGCTCAGGCTAAGAGCTTCTATATAGTCTCTGCTCTCCATCAGAAATGCTGTCTCCAGGTGGGAGTAAGCAAATACACAAGAAACACAAATTTAATGTGAAACATCAAATTTGATTCAAAAAAATGAAACAAAAATCTGTTTATGTATATAGCCTTTGCTGCCAAACAAAAAAGTGTTAATAAACCTAATCTGGAAAAATTTAAAACTGAACTGACAAAAAATATGCTTCCCTTTCCATCTTGAACATTCTAAGAAAAAAAAAAAAAAAAGTCTGGTCTGTTTATGAGTTCAAACTCTTCCGTATCACTGGATACACAAACATGACCTCTGTCATAACCATTACAAAGGCACAACGAGCTCATTGAAGTACTCAGACCTAAGCTCAAAATAACAAAAGTACTTAATTACAGCTTTTACAATAGAAAATAAAGATTTATTTGAAGTAATGGAAACTTTCCAGTGAGTAAAACAACTACAAACTTCAACTCTAAGTTCCTAACTTGTTCTGGTGAAGTGAGCATCCACACCTGTACAAAAGCCCTATGCTAGAACAAAGTGCAAAATTGGGCACATCTGGAAACTTTTTATGCATGAAGTATTCCATAGTGAACATTCCTCATGAACATTCATAAAAAACCAATCCAAAATTTCAGTTGCAAGTAAACGAACAATAATCAGAACTAGAGATACACCCTTTGACAAAAAGATGTAAAATTGCAATAAAGAAATAGGAGTTGAGAGTCCAAAAATATTTGATGAAGCTAAAATTGAGACATGGAATTCAATGACTAAAAAATAGTCTGATCATTTTGCACAAACATTCATAAATTCAATCTTAAATAGCCAAAAGCAAAGTTGAAACAGCAGATTTAAATTTAGTATTTCTTTTCAATTTTGTGAGTCCCTTTTCTTTCTTCAGTACATCATGTACGCGGGAACGTATACCTCTTTCAGCCAACCTCGCCTTTTAGATTACTGTAGCAAGCTAACATTCCCTGTCACTGATTTGACCTTCACTTCCTTTAGACTTTTGTAATGGTCGGGTGATTTCTTTAATAGTTCACTACAAGGAAGTCCAGATCTGCAGTTTTAGGAGTCTATGTACAGAGCACAATTGTCAGAAGGAGCCCTAAGGTCGAAATAGAAATTGTTAACACACGCTATGCCATAGTTGTAACTGCTAAGTATCATGGACCTCTATGTGTTGCTTAGAAACTTCGAGGAACCTGAAGTGCAAACACCCAAAACTCACATGGGATGCTTTTGTCTGAAATTGGAATCTCAGTACCAGCCTTGCAAGTACTTTAGACATTGTTATTAATATACTAAAACCCTCATAAAGCTCTCAAGATTAAATTAATGTATAATACAGTCAGCTAATTAAGTTGAAATCATTGGCATTATCATCATTGGAGCAAACTTTCATTGACTAGTTTAGCCTAAGGGCAGGATACTGTTGCTAGCCCCATCTGAATGTTATTGCCTTTTGGAAATTAAATGTTTTGTTGTGTCAAACATAAGATGAAGTTGTATAATTACACATCACTTTTGAGACAGTAAAAAAGCAGGAATCCAGAAAAGGCACTAGTCCATATTAAGTGCCTGAAATTTCTCAGATTAGTCAACTGTTTAAAGCAAAATCAGTTTCTCTCTGTTCTTCAGAACTACCTTTTTTTTAGTTCCAAATCCATTAAATAAAACTTCTACTGTACTGTCTCTTTCAATCTTAGAATAATAAGAACTTTTCTCTACTTCCTAACAAGATAGTGGAAGAAAGTTTACATTAAAAAAAAATGAAAAATCACGGATTAATTGAGCAGTTTCTCTTTATGATCCAGTGTTCAACGTTTATGCCAAGAAACTGTCACCCTCAGTTTGTTTTTCTGCCTGAATATTTAAATGGGAGAAAATTTGCTTCAATCCTGTGAAGTTTGTTGTTAATGCAGCCTTTTCTTTTAGATAACCATACTAAACTCTGCTGACTGACCCCTAAATAGTCAGCTAAGTGAGGTTATCTGCAGGACTGGGCATGAATTTAGAGATTACAAACATGCACATTGTGTGATTCCCACAGTTTTACTGGCCTCCATCAAATTACTTACAAGATGTAACTAAGGGGTAAATTCCTGAAAATTTGAAACAAAGGTGATTATTATTAAAAGGAGATAATATTGAATTACTTGCAAGAGACAAGTATTGAAAAAGTTATGATCCAGCTTTCAACTGTAAAATGATAAGTAATTACACAAAAGTTACTCATAAATTAATGTCATAAACAACTAGTTTATAATGCTAAATTCTCTTAATCACAGAAACACCACTGAATTACTAATCAACAGAAAACAGACATACACAGGTGTGAAATTAGCTGTCTGTCAGATTTAATACTTCATCCTTAAAAAATACCCCACAAAACAGAACAACATGATTTACCATAGCTATTTTTCAGCACTATTTATCTAAGTTTTCTTATTTAAAATATTTCAGTTATTGGATGATGTAATTTGACAATTACTGTTTGACTTCAAAAACTATCGCACCTCAGATGTGGTTGAAAAGCAGTAAAGCATAACATCGGCTAAGATGGAGACTGAACATAAACAAGTTTCCTAATATATATAATTCTTCATTAATATTTCAGGCCCGTTTAATAACCATACAGTCTTCATGAACTAACGGTACGAACTACTAGTAATAACATGAATCTATCTGTTAGACTTAGAAATGCTTTGGCTTACATGAAGTTTTATGGTATAAATTGTCTATCTTAGTTTTATGATGTCAATAATAATCCCACAAAACATCATTTAACATCTAAACTACCTGGAGGAATCGGAATACTTTGAGACTATTCATAAAATGTTTCTACATATATTTTTTATCTTACCATGTTCTGAAGGCACAGAAGATTTTCTCTAGGGTTGTAATTTTAGTTCCATCTGGTCCCATAGCATTAAAATAAATAATTAATTAAAGGATTTTTCCTAACAATGAAATAAAATTCTGGATGTGAAATTGCATGCTTTCACATAATTACACAGGATGCAAAACCTACAAAAGCAAACAGCTAAATATTGACACTGATTTCAGCAGAACTAAGTACTCTTTTATACACTTTCTGAAATGTGTCTGCTCTGAAATTGGTCCAGATTAGGGGATCCTTAAATGCCCATACAGCAAAAATAAAGGAAATTTAAGAATATCTATTCCCTCCTCTTTACCTTATTTTTTGAAAATTAAGAGAGGTCACAATATACATATTCTGATTATGCTAATGTACTAATAAGTTGCAGCATAAATAAATTAAGAAAATTGGAAACAAGAAGTATTCATGTGAAAAAGTTAAATTGCATTTGAGAGGGGAGAAGAAATAATCTCTCAAACACAGCTTCAGGTAAATCCCCAAATTAGCATTGCCTCATGTTGCAGCCATTGAATATGATGCTTACAATTACCACTCAACTGATATTTCTGTTTGTTAAGCGGAAAAATCGAGATCAATGGCATCTTGCTGTTGAAACAATAATTAGGACTACAAAAGAACTGGTAGCCCTGAGGAAATCCAGGTGTTTTTAAGCAGTTCTTTGGCTTGCTCCTCCAGCTAACTAGAAGCCCAAACTCTGCTTTTAAAAAGGCCTTTGAAAAGAATATTACTATTGCTGATGCACAATATCAAATGCTGCAATAAGCCTGTGTTCCCTATGACTTCACATCCTTGCCATGGCATTTAAGTCAGACTGCTCAAACCAAGAACTTACAAGTGTTATGCTTATATGAATTATTTTTTTTTCACAGTGGAAAGAGACGGTTCTGTATAGTTTGCATGGTAGGTCTTCTTACTGTAATAGCTCCAAAATCCAGTTCAGCTGATTTGGAAATAAGAGTGACTATCATGAAAGAAAGAGATTTTCCTATTTAAACTCTAGCAAAAGATATGCAAATATACAGACAGGAGCAAAGGATAAGAATGGGCTTTGTGAGAGAGAGCTTGGCAACATGAATCTAGGACTGAAGAGACCAACTCACAAACAACATATTTTTCCTGACGTAAGGTGACAAGTCCCAGGAGGTAACAAGCACCACAGAATCAAAGTGCAAGTTTAAAATAATTACACCAAAATGGTATACAGAAACATTGAGAAGCTGAAAAGAAAATCCATAGACACAAAGAAGAAGCGATACATATGAGAATTTAAAGGGGGGGGGGGGGGGGGGGGGGGGTAAATGCTGTAAGAATTGGCATTGCAGAACATCTGCAGTGGTTCACATATGCATAGCCACAAATGAATGCTCAGTTCATGTTTACTGAAACACTGAAGCTCTTCAGAAGTACTACTATCTTCATATAAATTCCCTGGAGAGAGTACACTCAGAGTATAGCTAAATGAAATACTCATTCACAGTAGGAGCCTGGTCTAAGTGTGGGAAACACAGCACCAATACTGTATATGAAAATTGAGAGAAGCGTGACTCAGGCGTTTATTTTTTTGAAAGACGAGGAACTTAAAATATACAACAGTAGGAAGTGAAAGATCAGGATCTCGGTATGTGTCATCATGGCTCAGCCAAAATCAAAGAAATCTCACTGTTTTTTATCAATTATTTGGCCCAAGATCTTCCAATCTGTGGGTAATAACACAACTGGAGACAGAGCCAGTAATTACGAGGATGCAATCGGATTCAAAAGGTTTTCCATTATTTTTTTGTGACTGGATGAGCAGATGGCAAATGCAGCTTAACACAGAAAAAATGTGAGATAATTAGCAGGGAAACCAAACACCAAGTTAGAGAATATGTACTAAATGGAAATCTCATCTAGCAAGCTAATCAAGAGAGGAATTTGGGGGTTATTATGAAAAATAATTAAAACCATCAAATCATTTCACAGCTGCTGGAAAAAAGAAGGCAAAGATGATAGCAGGTTACATTAATAGATAGATACACCACAAAGTAAAGTGATATTATTAGTGTTCAAGGCATTTATTAAGAAACATCTAGAACACTCCACCTGGCTCTAGCAGGCGTGGGAGTGTGTGGCGAGGCAGTGCATTACAGATGAAAATTTGGTGTGCTGGTGGTACTCCCCGAGTACCAGGCTTCTAAGTGCTATTGAGACTGAGCCTCTCCCGGTGTTATTCATGACGTGACAAATTTCACCCAGACCTAGGTAGGTTATTTTTGATTCCACTGCTCTTACAATGCTGTTTCAGAGCCTCAGACTTAGATGATTAAAACCATCCTACTAAATTGCAACCCACATTTATTCATGGCCAGTTTATTCTTATGCCAGCAATATCATTTAGACTATATCGCTCTTTTTTCCTGCTGTTTACCTCCTTGATATATTTATAGAGAGCAGTCATATCCTTCTTGGCCTTCCCCTTGCTGTGTAAAACTTGTCAACCTATTATATATTCTCCTGTAAAGTAAGCACTCCTCTTTCTTGATCACCACAGTAGCCCTATAAGCTCAAGTGCTCACTTCTATTTCAGTGCAAATTTCTGCTCTGTGAACAGGTCCCTACGCTAGCAAGAATCACTTATAACATCGATATCTTTGTTAGCAAGCAAGGAGCCCAAGGAAAGGGACATGCTTAGCTGTCAGCGGCCAATAAGTCAGTCCAAGTGACTATCGGGAACAAATCCAGAACGTAAGGGCTCAGAGCCCTTATTGGTGTAAATTGCAGTACCTGGACCTGCCTGGGGAGAGTCAGGTGGGTATGGGGTGCTGAGCTCAGGAGTGTCCCGTAGTAGAAGTGGCAGTGGAAAGGGTTGGGACCACAGGACTGGGAGGCTCTGGTTTGAACTGGGAGTCTAGCGTAGGAACTTGGACCAAGTCTGGGGGCAGGGCCTTGGAGGGAGCGGGGGCACTGTGGGAGAGGAGATACGTGGCTGTGGGGCATGGGTAGGGGGAGTCATTTGCAGGGTGAGAGAGGAGTGTATTGTAGGTAGCTCCAGACGGGCTGGGAGGAATGGGGTTGCTTTAGAATATATTCAGAAATACTGGGGAGACTCTAGAACAGTGTCGGTGCCGTTAATCTGGAGTCCATTTGTGGACCAGGACACACACACATACAAGCCTCTCCCTTGCTCCCACTTTTAAATTTTTCTTGAGGAAAAAGGAGGAGTTTAAATATATGTGACCGAACTGTCTGGCCATTTTGCAGTTCTCTCCTATACACTATTTCCACCACCTTCGCCCACTGTCCTGCATTTCAACAGGCAGCTTGACACCTAAGAGACAAGTTGCTAAAAGATCTGAGAATATTGGCATCTGGGCAGAGGAAACAGAAACCCAAATTAAGATCCCCATTGGAAAGGCAGCCATACAAACTCAGCAACTATCAGATTTGTTCGGTCTCCCAATCAGCACAAGTATTATGTTGAAATCAACGATTATACAAGCTGCTCCTTCCCCAGCAGCTGGGATTTAGGGGACATGGGAGAGAGCCAAGCGTACCGTGAATAGGGAGGCTTAGCAGATGTTACAGAGGATGTGAAGACATTACTTGGGGTGGGAGGAAGGTTATTTATAAGGAACAGGAGAAGAGAGGACCAGGCTACTGGAACATTGGAACATAGGGCACGAATCTATAAGATACTTTCATTAGTTCCAGCATTAATTAAACAACTTACTTGCTTTCCAAATACAATGTGGCATTGGAATGTTCAGCATAAACCTAATTTTGAACTAATAAATTACTACAAGTCATTAGAGCCAATATATTCAGCAGAATTTTAATATGACTGATATATACCAGGTATTAATTACAGTTTGATCAAAGAACAGAACACATTTACAAATGTTTTCTTTTACTGCATCCCTTAAGTTTGCAGAGAATTACTGATCTCAATGTACTTTTTAATCAATATTGAAAAATCACAGTAAATTTTTTTTAACAGAACAGAGGTTCTCTAAATTACTGTTCTTCAGAACATCTCCCTAGAGCTTGACTGTCCTTTGGAGTACTGTCAACCCACATCTACAACAAAGAATAAGACCTTTACTGTATATTTTTGTATGCCAACTATTTCTTTCTTGTTCCTTTACGTGCTTCCTCTTTTCTACCTGGTAGGTGGGAAACATGCAGTCTTATCTTCATATAACAATACAACCATAAATTTACCTGTACTGAGTAAAGTGGTACTTTGCTTCTGATATTGTCATCTGATTAGTACTTCACTGGAGCAATGGGAATGAAACTGCCTCTGAGAGATTTCATCCCCAGGATGCTTGCAGGTTCATATACTTGCATTACATTGCTATTTTTCTTTGGGAATAACACTTTTATCATACAAATTAAGACTAGTTTTAAAGTAACATTCTAATTCATTGATCCCCTATGTATTTACCATCACTTACAAGGTAGGTTAGTTAACACAAATCAGAATTTCTAACCAATGGTAAAGTTCAACATTTCAGCAACTGCTTTTATCCACAACTGGAGTAAAACTAAAACATCAATTCATTTTGTCGGTTAAATTACACCAAACTTGGACTAAGCTGAAATTTTTAACTTTAGTTTATCAGAGAGAAAAGAAACATTCTTTGTATTGTTTGATTTAGTTTGATCAAAGTCTGTTTTGCTGCTTCTGTTTCTCAGACCTCCTCTCCCCCCAGCAAGGAAGCTTCCTAGCCACTTCTGTGATGCCACATAGCACCTATGAAAACATATGACCATGTATATCATGGGAAAAAGCCAAGTCCAGGAAACCTGTTCCATAAAAAGAGCATGGATACAAAGAAGGACTCTCTAAAAGGCATTCAAACCACATGGGTTCATGCAGTGCAGTGTCTATCACAAAGAAAAGCATCCCAACACAGCACAACCCTGAAACACGGCTGATCCAATGTGGTACAGAAATAATTCCTTTTCGTTATGTAATCAACAAATTCAAAATCTGGCACTTTTTAATTTTGCAGGAAATTCTTCCCCCAATCATGGAATATGTAACAAACATCACAGCTCTTCTTCACAGAAATCAACTTTTAGTAAAGGTGTCTGTCATAGGCATGACAAAACCTGCAATATGTTAAATATTATTAAAGCAAATTCATGTTTTTACCATCGAACAAGAAGGTTCCTAAATACCACTGATATTTTTATTACTGTTTCTGTTGCAACATTGTTCTGATAATTTCGTAAAGAATTTTCACAGGTAGAAAATGAGAGGAAGCAAGATACAGATTTGTGCCACTTTATTAAAAAATCAAACTGCAAAAAGCTGCTGCAATCTGTTATGTCTCTCCCTTTGGCCCCTAGTCTAGATAATCAGTGCTGGCTACTTTTCTGCTAGTCATTCAAAGCTGTCACTCTTTCCCTACCAACCCAGCAGCCAGACAGACTGGCTTAATATAAAGGTTCCCCCAAAAAGCAAATGCATTTTCCTTTCTCTATGAAGTTGGAGAAACGAGCACTGTGTTTGAAAGAGTTAGGTATTTTACAAAACTCTGGTGCATTTAAAATCTAATCATAAAATAATGCCTTGTGCTCAAAGGTTCTTCTAAGTGCTTCCACTGTTTTGTCTCCAGTGGGTACCATCAAGTGATTTTATATTTTTACGTTGACAGTTTACTGTTCAACAAGTAGTTAGAGAAAGGACTGTGATTTTCCTCAATGTGAACAAGTGGCCATTGGGGGATACAAATGTTATGGTCATGTGCGTATGGGTCAGAATGACCTAACATGTATTTTCATAGAGAACAAAAAAAAAATAATCTTTCAGTAACTGATAGTTTGCTGAAAGCCCGTACATAAGATAGGGCATGACAATGTCTGCAGGGGACTACTAGAAAGCAAAATTCCTCCCTTAGCTTCTGGGTATCAGTGCTGGTCACCCGTTTCTAATTTCATGGACTAAATAAGGTCAAAAACACAGCCAAAGGCATAAGAAATAAATACTTCCTGCAGGTAACTTTGCCCAGGGAAGGAAAATAATAATGATTAATAATTACATTAATGATCACTATTAAAGCCACAAAAGGTCCTCTTGCTCCCTGAGTACAGGCTTGGCCTCTATCTGCCTTGCCTCTGTCTTTAGTGCCATGTTTGCTTTTCTGAAGGGGCATGAAGAAAGCTGATGTGCTGCCTAGCACCATATGCTTTAGGTAAGGTGGTTGTCGGGGAGGGGGATAGGTTCCAGAAAATTAGCTCCACAATCCTATTTGCTGGAAAATCACACCCTTCTATGGGAGTATCTTATTAAATTTATTTGTTTAATCTGTCATTAGAAAGCTAAAACAATACTGTTACAAATCAACTGAGACCATATTAATATATTAGATTGCAGTGGCTGAGAAATAAAGTAGGCGTTTATAAAACAGGAATCACGATATTCGAGTTTTGTTAAAATGGCATACAGAAAGGTCATTAAATTATATTAGGTTCGTAGGAAAATGGATAGGCACTATTGTTTAAATTTCATAACACCTACCTCGGATTCCTGCCAGTTACCAGAGCAATATTGGAGAAAAAAAATCTATCCATTTAAAACATTCCAACTCTAATATAACCTACTCTCTTCCCCCTCATCTGAAGTAAAGCATACATGTAATGATCTTCCCTTCACTGCTCATGCTATCTAGAGTGAGAAGGTAGTTGCTGATGCGCCTATAGGTGATGGCATAGGCAAGGCAAAGTTATGCTGCCCAGTGTGGGCAGTGCACACACAAAAAATGATAGAGGTGGCAAGGAGCTATGCAAAGCAATCAAGTCACCGAAGCATGGAGGGCATGAAAATTGCAAAGACTATGACAGCAGCCACCACTCCCTCTCTCAGGTTGCAGAAGATGCGGTATAAGCAGCCTTTTTTGATGCAAGGCGTCATGCCAAACCTATCATGTTGGACAAGTGCTTTTAACAGCTGCAATTAAAAATATACCAGTGTCTCTAGAGAAATGTATTTTCCTTCACGCAAGTGCATTTTTCTGCCATTCACTCACTTTCATTCCTCCCCCATATGACACTATCCTAAGGTCCAAAATGTACAAATGAACCAGTGACAGGCTTGACATTCAATATCTGGCAATTCCCACCGAGATAGCAAATGGCACTTCATGTTACTGGAAAGTGAACATTCCTCAGAGGATCCCAGCATATGTCTACAAACCACACTTAAAATTGAGATTTTTGTTGCTGCTGTAAAGAAAGCTACCTTAGATCATTTTCAGTCAGATCGTAGTAATTTCAGTTATAAAGACAAAGGAATATTAAAAAAAAAAAAAGTCCTAATAAGTTTAATCAATATATTACAGAATTTCAAAGCAGGATTTTTTTTGCACATATAGTCTACAAAGGAATGTAGCATGATGTTTATGGTACAAGTGTTCCATGTATTAACCTTTTCATGTAATGGCTGATATGAATATTTAAATGTTTTATTCACAATATAAGACCTAATTTTTCTCATAGCTTCTACCATATATCATAGGAAGTTACCAGGAAAAAATGAGATTATAATATATATGGGAGAAACTGCATCTGTAAAGATAGCAAAACCATTTTTGTACATTGAAAAAGCAACAGTATATGGAGTTATTGTGCTCAACTGTAACACACTGAGATAGCAAAGAAAAAGTAAAAAATGGTTACTGTATAAACTTAAAGATTAAAAAAGCAACTTTGTTTAAGATAAAATGTCCTATCTTTTATTTTTCTACTTCCCTAATAAATTTCAATAATTCTTACCTATAACAGCAGAATTTGCTCTATCAGATTGCAAAGCAAACAAGGAGAATTACTTGAGTATCTACAGCTTCTCAGAACATTAATAGTGATTTAACCGTGCTGATTCATGTTTACAGACAAACAGATAAGGCAGTCTTTAAGGCATTAAGAGAAAAGCAACTATAGTGGTGTATGAGTAGGGCTGCTGAGTATAGTTTTATTTACTTTAAGGGATAAAAGAGAATGATTTGAAATCAGATTGACGTCCCCTACTGTGTCAAGTTGCTTGGATGGTACATTTAGGTTTTGGTCTTTTTCAGTCTTCTAATTCTAGTCTTTCTGAACTGATGGACACATAGACTGAAAACAAACAGGCTTCTGCAGTACCTCAGGTCACAAGAGAGAAAAGATGCAGATGGCAAGGCTACCAAGGCCAGCAGGTAAGACGGCAGGGCCAAAGGTATTATTCATAACCACAGCAGTGTCAGAACCTTACAAATCAAAGCCACTGGCTCCTACCTCCTTATTTGTCTGGCTTAGGTGGGGTCGCTAGTATTTTATCTTATGGCAGCAAGTCATTATGAAGATTAAAACTGAGATTTCCATGACTAGAAAGGGCTGATTTTTTCCCAAATTATCTACATTTATAAGATGATTTGAATTTTAAGTCAAATATGTTTGATTAGACAAGAAAATCTTATTTGGCTAATTGTTTTTATTTTTGTGAACACAGCACACTAGAGGACAGTAGAAAATTTCATCTGGGTTTTTGCACAATAACAGCTCTAGAGCTGTGATATACACATACTACATTCTTTACCCAAATGAATGACACAAAGATTGCTTGTCATAAGTGAAGTCAGTGAACATTATATGGAAAAGACATCAGAACAAAGGAGATAATTTGCAGATGATGTTAGTTCTGTGAGAATAAGAGTGATATTTTATCAGTGCCGAGTCAGAACAATAGAAATAATTTGCAGATAAAGTTTGAAAGAAAAGCAAGGAAAAAAATGGTATTTTTATCACAGTTAAAGTCTAAAGTTTGTGATGATTTCTTTCCTGAAAGATTAGGATGATTCACTGCGGAAAAAGAAAGCTAAATAAATAATTCCCCTTCATCCAAAAACGTGTCGGAGGAAATCCATGGGGATTTGAAACACATTGCTCCATACGCAGGGGCTACAAGAGCATTTTTCTTTTGTTTTTTTTTGTTTCCAATTATGCCCTGACTCCTTACATACCTATTACTGTATTCCAGGTTCTCCCTGTGCACCCAGTCCCTCATGTAGTAATCCCAGTTTCCTTCCATTCCCCTTTTCCCTGTATTTCCTGAAACCCAGCCCAGTCTTTCTCCCGTGCTTCTTAGTAACCGCTGTTCAGCTGTGTGTCAGTACTGTGCGCGGACTGGCCCGTGGGCACACATCTATTGCTCACGCAGCTGACCTTGGAGTCATTGACTGAAGTCTTTCTGTCAATCCGATCAAATTTGGGTCTTTCCCTTCCCTAGCCGCCTAGCTGTAGTTACCAAAACTACAAACCTTCACAACTTTGAAATCAGTGAGTTTACAAGGGTTTTGTTAGGAATTACAGTCCATTCTTCTGGGAGATCCCTTGCTGGCATTAGGGAGAGCATCCTGGTTGCCCCAGTGACCAAAATCAGTCAGTCAGACACCAGCATGGCCACAACAGCAACAGATATGGTGACCTGCCACAGATTGGACTGGTCATGAACAGGCTGCCCAACACATACCCCCAAACAGCTCCAAGCAGGTGACTTGCTTCACCTTATACTCCCTTTTCCCTCCTTCCCAAGGTCTTCTTTTTTACCAGCCTCATCCCCTCCCAAATAAACAGCCCACTCTATTTTCCCTTTCCCCACTGGCTTTGGTTTTGCTGACTTTATAGCCTTATTTGATGATTCTGATACTTCCTGCCTTGGTCCTCAGTTTGTTCAATTAGTGGTTCCTTTCATTATCTATAGTATACTGCTGCCTCTCATGTGGCCATCTTATGAATGCCACCAAAGGACAGGACAGGCCACCTACATGTACATTACTCCCATTTCTCTATCTGTAGCATCCGGCAATCCCTCATATCATTATCTTGTCAGATGTGCAATGGTTCGGGATTAGCGATCTCCACACATACCTTAACCTTTCGAGGGGCAGATTTACAGACAGACAGAATGATTCTGCATGCATCTTAAACCTAAAACCTAGCAACAATGGCACATTGCCCTGGTAAAATTCAACACCCAGGAGAAACCCATCTCAGTCCCAAGGGTAACTGAATCTTAAGAATCTCCCTGAAGACCACGGAGATAACCGATAATACCTGATAGGAAGCAAAAAGAGTTTTTAGTTGGGATACAAGGAAGTTGAGTGAGGTCTTGCTATTGCAGTAGAGTAAGAGCAAGTGATTACAAGAAGTCCACAGGTACTTACAAAACACAGTTTTATTCATAAAATACTAATCTAGAAATTAGACATTGCAGTAAGGCTGTAGGAGAAAGAAGAGTGAGAATAATAGAATTTTATCTCAACCTTTTGGTAAATGCCAGATATTAGGGTACTAGTAAGGAAGACATAAAAGCATCTATACACATCATAGATATCACAGAGAGAGACAGTGAAAGAAAATACTTTTTAACAAGCACAGGCAAGGAGGTGTTGAATTGCATATCTAGAACACTTATTCTGATATTCAGGAAGAACTAATAACATATTGAATGTCTCTGGGTGGATCTAGAAAGAGAAAACAGAGTCATTGCCAAGGAGCAGGTATGGGTTTGGGGGACTTTTTTTTTTTTTTTTTTTTAGGTTTGGTTTTAAGTAATAGGGGAATCAACTGGCAGTGCAGAGCTAATATGGGGTCATCATGAAATGATGAAGTTTACTATATGAAAAAAAGATTTGAAGTCCTTGTTCTGAGTTAAAAAATAGATTAAAAGAGGAAAAAAAGCCACAGTAAGATCTCTGAAGAAGATAATCTAAAGGATAAATCAGTACATGAGAGCCACTACCTACTGAGAGAAACTATACTGAATACACAAAAGCAAACCCCTTTTGAAGTGTAGGTAGGAAAAATATGAAGAGACCATTCTAACTGCATCAGTAGTTTTTTAATGACCTGAAAATAGAAAAAGAATCATTATAAAAATGGAAACAAGAGCACATGATTAATGATAAGCATAATGGATAGCTCACATGCCCCATATGGATAAAAATCAAAAGGCTGGGGTGCAAAATGTGTTTCAATTAGGTAGGGACATAGAAGGCAATGAGGAAAAAAGCCTATAAATACATTAAGCAGTAATGAGAAGACAAAAGAAAAGAAAAGACCATTATTTAATTGGACAGAAAACAAAAATATGGATGATACACAGAGATGGCGAAAGTGTTCAACACTTCAGTTCTCATACACAGAAAAATTAATTAATGATAATCAGCTTCCAAATAAAATGCATTTTAGACAGCAAACCAGCAAAAGAAAAGACACTGAAGAATATTTAGAAAATGCTTCAGAGAATGAATCACTGTAGAGAACTTTTCTAACTAGCTAAAACAGTCTCAATAAAGAGATCGCCTTCAAGAACACAAGGAGGAAGTAGCAGAATAGCAAACAAAACACCTTTATCTACTGGGAAAGACTGAGGAAATTAGAAACATACTAATCTAGCTTTGAAAGTCAAAATTTTGCAAAATAAGCTATCAAAAAACCTAAGTTATAAAAAGAGTGTAAGACAATCTATAAACAGCCAATAAGTATTGGCAAGCATGGTAAAGCCAATGCAATTGCCTGTTGATCGGTAAATATAAGAATGACTTTAATATGTTTGGTGATACTGCTGCAAATTTTAATAAACAATCCTGTTAATTATAACATGAATATAATTGCTAATACAGAGAAACACAACTATGGGAAAAAAAAACCCAAAACATTCCTGCCATTATCAACTGTCAGTCATCAAACTTGGAGTCACCAAACTTGGAGGACATCTTCAATACAGGCCCAAATGTAGGACTATAATATATTTTCAACAATGATTTACACAATTGCAGAGGAACCGCATTCATACCACTCTAGGGATAAAAAACATTTTGCCAGACAGCATCAGAATTCAAAATGATCTTGACAAAGTTCAGTGTCTTCAAAATTCAGAAGATAAAATTCAACAGAGACCAGGCAAAGTACTGATATTAGAAAGGAGCAATCACATGCACTAATACAAAAAGGGGAATATACGGCTAGGCAAGAACTGGCTGATAGAAATCTAGGTGCTAACAGTGATCACAAAGCAAACAGCAATGCCAGTCGCATTTCAGAAAAAGGATGTACCTCTTTCTGGATTGTGTAAGTAGGTGATGGCTTGAGACAGGGTGTCACTCATTTGGCTTCCTGAGGTGGTAAATCCCTCCAAAGATGATTATACCTTAAAAAGCAGGTCCCTTTAAGAAAGCTATAAACTAGAGCAAGTCCAAATGAAAAAAAAAAGAAAAAAAACCAACAACCAATACCAGCACATTTAAAGTGGTTTAACCAGGACGCAAGATTGAAGGAAATGTCTTACCACCAGCGCACTCATATTATATGGTGTGGTGTTTCATGCAAACCTCTTATGAGTAACTGCACCATGGCATATTCCATAAAAAAATCTGTAATCAGCACACAGATTTTCATAACAACTCTCTTAATACAATACAGAACATTCTCTGTTCTTTCTGATTCCCCATTAGGATAATGACCTCAAACTGAAAAAAGATGCGTAACACAGTTAAGTAGAAATATGTAGCACCACTGCAACACAGTTTGGACCAGGTCTATTTGGCAAACAAAGCAGAAAATATATTGCAATTTATTGTAGCAT
This sequence comes from Pluvialis apricaria, assembly GCA_017639485.1. Classification (NCBI taxonomy): domain Eukaryota; kingdom Metazoa; phylum Chordata; class Aves; order Charadriiformes; family Charadriidae; genus Pluvialis; species Pluvialis apricaria. The sequence continues at coordinate 107,003,381 of CM030009.1, forward strand.
TCTGTTTATCCTTTGAATGGTTATCAACAATTATATATACTGGAGACACTAAGCAGCGCATTTGTATTGTAGAGGCTTTTTATCCCTCCAGGCCTCCTGTAGGCTTAACAAAAGGCTTATTCTAAATGTTTCTATGCTTCCTCCTCTTACTCTAGGAAAACAAACATTATGCTTCCTCCTCAGTACAAAATGTAAAAATGTTAATGGTCACTTCACCGTAAGATAAAACGAGGTCTAGACTGACGTATGTGTGAATGTAGTGGTCTCCTCTGTTACGACAGGAGTACCAGTTGGATCTTGGCAATAATGACACCAGCTCTGGTCAGCTGCAGCCTTACACAGTTTTGTTAGAGTAACTGCTCAGTATGGTTATAATAGTCTGCGTTCTAGAAGGGGTCCTTGAGAGTAAAAGCACAGGATGATAACAGGTGTCTTGAGAAAACAGACTTGGTATAACATGAGGCCCCAGGGGAGGAATCACATACTGCAAATGGTCAGTTCCTGGCCACTAAAGGAGTGCAACTTGGAAAGTTCAGCAGAATTGCTTTTAGAGCACAATAAAGAAAATAAAAGCCATACAACAAACACAAAACTGGCTACATATAATGAAAATTCAAAGGAGAAAACAAAAAGATCACAGCCCCTACAAGAATGAGCACAAGGAAAAACAGGGAGAGCACTGCTTCAGCAGTATCTCCCCCGGTTAACGGTGCTGCACCTGATCAATGCCCTGCAGCCCTTCAACAGAGGAAAAGAAGTGCTTCTTTGGTTTGCTCTTCACTGCATTTTTCTTCTGCAATCATACATGAAGTGCTACCTGTTACTATATACTTGTGTTAAGAATTTTATAGAGTGGAATGCGTGTGTGTTTTATTCACCAACGCTCTCCCACATGGCAAGGTGATTGATACTGCAGCACCAAATCAGAATAAACTCAGATGCAACAGTGTATTATATTTAGATCTGAGATGGAGAAGTTTTGCACAGATGTGTTAAAATAAGAAAAGATTATTCTTTTTTAGTTCCCCTATAGCATAATTAGTGCTGATAACTGGTATTCAGTTATCCTGCCATCTTTCCGACAATTGTGTAAATTCTAAGATGCCCGTTCAGTTCCACATATGATGTGGTAGTTACGTGCCGCAATGGCAGAATAAACCTCCATGGGTTGATGTCACCAAGTAAAATCTCAAGAAACTTTCACTCAAACTGACAAGAGTCAGGGAGGGGATACAGTTCTAGAGGTTGACAGATTCTGTTTCAGACTGCATTGGGACTGAATCTGTTTGCTGTACAAAACTATAAGCTGTTTAATAAAGAAAAGTTGAAGTCATGGACTGGTACAAAATTTCCAAATTATCAGTCTTGTTTTACTTGAACGAGCCAAAATAAAATGCTATTTATTTTCTCTAGGCTGCCATATCACATCCGGAGTCTTCTTTGTAAGATTTAGTCTGCAAGTATGCACCCACACAAGAAAGAATGGAAGAACCCTGCAATTAGAGCCCTATGCAAACCACCCAAATTTTAGGCCTCAGTGTGTAGGAGTAAAACAGACTATTTACCTTTGAAACAGGTGAGCAGAAGGAACATAGGGAGAAATGGGTGGAGATATTGAAGTCTTTTTCCAGACTTGCCGGCTAGAACAGCTGCGCCACTGCAGAGAGATACTAATTTCCAGAAGTAAATTACTATTCCCTCAGAGCAAGGAAGAAGCAGAAGAGAAAATGTGATTCAGAGGAATATCTGAGTCACCATACTTCCCCAGGCTGGCATTACAATGATGCAGTTCACACCCCACCTCTTCCTCAAGGCTATGCCAATAGGCACAATCTTACCCTAAATAAAGAACAGGACAGTTGTGTCAGCAACTTACAGTTTCCATAAGTAAGCTTTATATGCTGCTGTTTAAGGTTTAGGAGAAGATCAAGAATCTAGAAAGCTATGAGACAGAGCATTTGCTATGTTCTTATACTAAAATATCCCTGTGTCACATGCTTTGTGCTTTTCATAGCACAGAAAGTCCCCTCTGTAGAATAAAAACCCAGATGGATCATTTTATAATGATTAGGCATCACTGTTTAAATGTAGACACCATGAATCACTCTGCAACAGCTGCCAGCGATTTGCCTTGGAAATAAAAGCAATCACTACCGAGTTTAAAGAGCTACTTTATAGGAAAGGGATGGGAAGCATGTGTTCAATGAAAAAAAAAAAAAAGACACAAAAATTCAGAAAAGGGAAGTGATTTAGAAGTTTTGTCAAAATATTCTGTAGTGGTTATAGACTATCATAATTTAGACTGCAAAGACCTCTGGAGTCATGTGGTACAACCACCTTGGCTGAAATCCGGGCCAGTTTTGAATATTGATATTCATCATCTAAGTGTGATTAACATTGTTGAGGTATTCATGTTCTTTGTTATCAGAAGTAAAAGGAAGTTATTAACTACTTGTGAACAAGATCTGTTTGGCTTCTAACAATAAACACACTGTACTTAAAAAGAAGTTTATTCTGTTTTGAGCCTAGGATTTGTAAGTATAAAGAATTCTCTTGCCATACACGAGAAGATAAGAGTGGTCCTACTTTATCAGATTTTCTGTTAGAAAAACTGAATACGCATAGAGGAGGAAATACAACCGGAGACAAAAAGTGAAAAATCCTGCTATGTATGTTGGTTGCCATTGTATTAGCAGTGTCGTAAAACTATTATAGAGTCAACTATTCACATAAGAGCCTTCATTGTGCACATAATTAAAACTGTTGCCATTTTGAGTTTCTAAAACAGTACATCTTCACCTACATTCCCTTCAAAGGCTCAGAAGTAGACGTGCCTAGCTAGACATGCTCAGAGTCCATCTAAGACATTAAAATCCTTTAATTCAGCAAATAAGATCTCAGCATCAGTGGCAACTGCCATTGATAACACCAGGTTGATGAGTCTGAAGGAGGGGAACTGTTTCCGTCTTTTCTATACCAGCCTAGGGTTGCCTTTATCAAAGAAGCAGGAAAAGAGGTCTCTTCCAAAGCCGTGTTCAGGGATTTTGTGATCATGCCTTTCCTTTCCCAGGAATGTAACCCAGTTGCCAGGCTGGAGGAAAGGATGGAGTGGGAAAAATGGTCCCATTGGAATTGTCACATTGGATTGTAAAGAATGAAAAAATTCATGGGGGTATGTAGCTAAAACACAGGAGGTGATATGATTCTGCATTTCTGTTAAGAGGGACAGAAATATCTACCCTCCTGTCCCTGCAGTCAACCTTGTTTATGTATATTATACTCTGACTAATGAAAATGCAAACACGGATGTGGGATTTGGAGAATTCATCTAACCACAGTGCATTACAGAAAAAAAAGTAGGGAGGATATCATAGGAGTCCACTGTCCAAGACCATAGGTACAGCCCCAGCAGTTGTTACTTGCATCAGTCACTGTAGAAACAATGGCACTTGCTAAGTTATTTCACTGATCTTTGAAATATCCCAGTGTATTCCTACAGTCACAACAGGAAACACCAAGCTTATCTTTGTTGCAGGAAAAAGTATCTGTCTGAAAACACTGACTTTCTAATAGGGCCACCTATGAGTTTCATTTTCTCTGTAAGCTTGACTTCCAGTGTCCTCCTTATTGATACACCTTACTTGAGTCTTCTTGTGGACTCACTTTGCTCCTGAGCAGTCCTCCATAATTTCCTTACCAAAACAATTTTAACTTCACAGTAGTGATGTGGCAAGGCAAGCATCCATCCCTCTATCTAGGAAGTGGATTTACTCATCGAATGGCAGAAGGCACTGGATCTGAGACCCTTACCCAAAAGCTCTAAGGTGCCTGTTGAGGAGCTGTGGAATACATGAGGAAGACATTTCTCTCAGCGTACTCCCCTAAGAAACCATCTGGCCTGCTGGTTTTTCCCATGGAAAAACTGAGCCAAATGTCTCTGTTCTCCATGCAGCTAGAACCATCTCATCATCGAGCTGAATGGTTTAAAAGCCACACAATCCCCATTATCACAGAATTAATTTAAAACTGTCTTTCAGTTACAATACAAAAGTCACCTATCTACTAAATCTCTTCTTTAAACATCGATGTGTAGCATCTTCCTGGATGAGCCATGCTCTTATGTGCACAGTCTTCCTCATGCTTCTAGATAAATGACACTCGGTGAGATGATAGATAAAAGTTCCCCTAACCACAAATAAGCGTGCTATGGCTGTATTTATGTGACTTTTTGACAAAAAGAAATCACATCCATTTTGAAATCCTGCTGTGAAAATTTAGGCTCAAAATATCTGGCCCCATTAAGAATGCAACATTTTTCTATGGCTATATATTTTGTGGACATTTTTATTATCTATGAATGTGATGTTTAATGTAAAATGGGAAAAAGGAGAGGAGCAATGTATTCTGCAAGACTAATGGACAGCTAAACATAATTCATTAGGTGAGATGGGCAGTGTATAGAACGAGAAGCTAAATCAAGCAGCAATGACCTTGGACTGAGAAGCTTTTCTGAGCTGGTCTACTGGATTTTCAATTTACTTTGGGGAGGGGTCCTTTTTTATTATGAAACAAACACTATAGAGTGGGATTCATATAATCAAAGGTAGATGACTATACTGAATTACATATAAGCTAGTTGCCTCACAGTGAAGAGAGAAAAATGGTCACTTTAAGGGCACAATTCATCTCATCTGATGTACAGACCTGAAAGAAGGCAGACCTAAGAACACCTACTTCTCAGCATTCATTATAAAAGAAGGCAGAGGTGATCAGTTCAATATACAGACATCTCTATTATACCAGTGTTACCTGAAATGAATTCCATCCAGAAGGACTAAGAAATTCTGGTCTTTGCAGCCAGCTTCAGGCATCCAGCTTAAATTCCAGCCAGGGATTTAATTTTAGAACTGGGGGATGAGGAACATACCAGATATAATAACAAGGCTTACCTCCTACCTCCTTCTCTAAAAATATACAGTTTATCTCCCAGTTGCAATATATCTCAAAATGAGCAGACTACTGAATCATTTAAGGGAAATAGTTCTTCTCAGGAATCTCTTCATTTTGGGATTTTTATTCTTTTTAATCATGAAGAGCATTTTTATCCATCTTACAAAATCTTCTTCAATAGAATTCAAGGAAAATCTGTGAAGCTATATGTTGTTACAATCTTTTCTTTCAGGAAAATATTAGAATAATAGTAGAGAACGCTCCTTTGTCCGCTTTTTGTCTTAGAGCCTTATTCTCAGCTGCAGTCTCATTTGGCATCCGGCTAAACTTACTTGTGTTGTAGGTGCGTTTAGGGATGTAAACAAAGTCTCAGAATCAGGCATGCACTGATTGGGAATTGGACAGCACACCTCTACATAGACCCACAGTTTTATCGTGCTGCTCACTTTGGTTTGTAGTTTAGAAACCAGCAAAGCTTGGAGTAGCTGAATACAGTTAGTAAACACAGGTATCCAGCTGTGACCCTGTGTTGTGGGTTTTTTTTGTGTTGTTGCTACAAAATGACTTAAAAATGCATGAGGCACAGTTTTTAAACAACAAATACCAAATGAGCAATGAAACTATGAAAAATGAAGCTTTCAGAATGTAAGATATTATTCAGCTATCAAAAGCATAGGAGCAGCTTCTTATTCATCCTTTTCTTCCAAGAAAGAAGTGCTATGTTACCCACAAAGTATAAGGTACAGTGCAGTATTTGCTCTACTTCAGCTACAATGACAGAAAAAACTTTGAATAATTTATGATTTAAAAGTAACTTTCTGTAAATGAGGATAAAGAATAATTTGGGATACTACTTTACATCCTATTCATAATTATTTTAATTACGCTTACTGGCTTCTGACTTGTCCAAGAAATATGCATTTTTTGATATGAAATATGATCATATGAAATCATATGAATAATGAAAAATCATATGAAATATGATTTTTTTGATATTAAGATTGATTCCAGTGACTGTTCTTGTGCTCACCAATATACCAGTACTAAACTGGCTTGAAATGTCTGAGTCAGTGCTGAGATCTAGTGACAAAATGCTACACAAGCTTCAAGTTGCTGCCAAGATACAGAGGTATCAAAAGAGAGTAGGCTGAGGACAGGACTACTGAGTTCTTATGACACCGTTCCTTGTTGGTTTTCTCTTCAGTCTCCATCAAGCAAATATTTTATTCTGAGTTTTCCATTTGAAAGGCTTTGAGATAATAATGATTAGGTCATTAGGTTGCCTTAATAAAGACCACTGAGATATACAGACAGCAAGCTTTAGGGAACTGCGGGTCATTTTAATAACACAGAAATAGATGCACATATCCAGAGTACTATAAGCTTCATATTCATCATATCTGCTAAAAAATCTATGATGACAGAAAAATAAAATGTCTATAACATTTTTCACTGAAATAGGAAAAGTAAGACATTTGCAGCTATAAAATCAGCAGCTTAGGGGCCATTTTGAAAATGCCTTCAATGGCTTCATCCACTGAAGTGAAGTTCAACAAAACAAATTCTCCTTATTCTTCTCCTTATTCTTCCATTCACCTTTCATTTTTTCTTTTATTCTTTCTTCGTTTTTTTCTTGAGATTCACAATCACTACACATGAACTTGGGTCCAGCTGTCTAGCCTTTTGTTACAGAGTAGTCCCATTCAGTCAGTGAGTTTAGCATAGAGAAATCTACAACCTCTGGGTCCTTAACAGGGATTGAAACACTGGACTATAATGCAAACAGCTTGCTTGATTTCCAGTGCCCACTAATTCAAAACCACTTAAGTATTCTGAATTTTCTTATTCCTCATACTGTACGATTTCTTCTTCTCCATGCGGGCACCACTACTACTATTCCACAGCTTCACAGATAACTTCAACAGAGCACAATTAAAATTGCACATTTCCAGCAAACAACCATTTGCAAAGGCATTTAGTCATAGTTCTAAAGTTAATAATTTATTGTCTCTCTTCATTAGTTATAAAAAGCTGAAAATTTTGCTACAAATGTCTGTGTTAAGAAGGTCCAAGGAAGACAAGCTTTGGATGTGTTAAACAAAAGCATGTAAGAGCAGTGTTACATTTTTAAAGGGAAAGCTGCCTTTAATGCTGGAATTCATCAATATTCACCCTTTTTAGACGTTTGGCTAGAAGATAACTGACCTTGAAATAGATTATGCATCTTCAGTTTAGGATGCGTAACAAGTCATGGTCAATTAATACACAACAGAGCCCATAATCATGGAGATTATTGCCTGATCTGGAGAAAACATACTCAAGGGCATTACAGCCTAATTTAGCTTCACAGTCAAATTGATAACTTCAGTACCTCAAGTACTCAGAAACCACAGCAATGAGCACTCTGGAAACACACACAGATCTCTAATAAACACTGACATTCTATAATGATGTTTAAAAATGAGCTGTAAAACTTTAATAAAATAAATATTAGACCTATAAACCTCACTTCAAAACCTTGCTAATATCTAATAACATGGTCCAGAACTTGTCCTCTGCTTCTATCTTTCAACAAAAAGCAGTCACCCAAGACAAAGAATTCAGCTCTAGCCTTCCCCTGCCCATGGGCAAAGAGACACTGTCCAAAAAAAGGTCAACTGGCCAGTTCCTCACTAAGACAGGCCACTGCACAGCTCAGACCAGGCAACTATTGGAAATACTCTTACAGCTCTTCAGGGCTCCAGACAAAGCAAGTGTCATGCATTGCCGCCAATCTTCTCCTCAGTATCCTGCTTTGATCAACTCAACCAGAGAAAAGACCACAGGGGCCAGATAAAGAGGATGACTTAAAAAGAGGAGGAAAATTTGAGGCTGCATTTACTTATAATTTTGAGTGTGTAACAGAGCATTGTTTTTAATGTTTATACTTTTTTTCCTGTGGAGGCCCTGAACATCAATAAAACTCTGCTCATTAATTTCCATTGTAATTTTTGTGGATGGTTTTTCACTCCAAAGATGACGACATCCCCCCCCCGCCAAAAAAAAGATCAGATGAAAACATTGGGTTCCAAATTACAATTAATTGTTTTTTAGATTAGAAATGAGTTTTACATATGTCCTGAAGCAGCTGAAAATAAATGAATAATAAATAAGAATGTTGTATACTTGCAGTATTTGGAGCCTTTAATGTGAGGATTTTAATAGTGCTCTGAAAAGTATTTACTAATTAACCTTCACTTTGCTAACAACAAGGCAAATCCCTGTACCTTCCTTTTAGGTCAGATGAAAAATCAGAGAAAAAAAGGAAAGAAATTGTGCGATTTTTTTATTTCATGCCCCATACTAGCTCACAATCAATAACATGCAGCATTAGCTGGAGGTATAACAACACCTCATTGTCATTCTCCACGCACACAAGTCTCACAATGAAGCAACGTTTTAAACTCTAGCTAGCTGTCCTACCTGGAGACGAGGGTTGAAGCTCAAATACTAGTGGTACTCTTGTCAGTAAAGCAGTGAGGAACAAGTGTAATAAGTGGGTAAACTGATTCTCCCTGTTGCACCTCAAGGCTCTGAGCTTCAGAAAGATGAAGAATGCCTCTTCAGACTACCATCCAGAAGAAGAGATGCTGGTGTCATTATTTCCTTGTCCCCAAGGAAATCACATGGCAGGACTGGAGAATCGCCATGGCTCGATGGCTGGTGCATCAAGGCACATGAGAAATGACCTTAAACCTTTCAGGCTGGTGAGGAAATTCCTAACCCGGACCACTGTTCCTAAAAGAATGGCAAGTGGCAGAATCAGATTGCTGGCCCCATCGTCCTCATCTCCACCAGCAGTTTTAGGGACCAAGCAAAGCAAAGAGATTTGCCAGAAAATACATTCTACTCAAGTGAGTGGCTTGTTTTGAACCCGGTGAAACTGCTTTTTCCAGCAAATGGACTATTCCAAGAAAAAACCAAAACAAAACAAAATAAAACCAACCCACCTGGCCTGATTCAGCTATTCTGCGCTGTTAATCCAATCACTTTGGTGCACTTTCTTAGCTGCTTTTCGAGGTAACTTCTCCCACTCAAGGCAGGCTGAATTGACAGAAATGAACTCAAATTCTGATTTTTCAGCACTCATGTCAGTCACATTCTATGGGTATTGATTCCTCCCTTTCTCACATGAGCTGCTGGCATGGGGTGGGGGTCCAGGAAAGAGTAAAGGAATTTTTGAGATTATCTGAGATATGACTCCTCCTTGTCAGGGACAGGAAAGGGGAAAGTCATTTTAATCAATGAAAACGCTGACTGCAAATTTGCATGTCAGTGAATCCTTCGACTCATACTGAGGACAGTGAGGATTAGGAAACAACCCAGGTTGCCATGTACTCTATCATTGCAAAATAAATCATCAAGTTGTCTGAATTTCAAAAATTACCACAGGGAAGAGTAAGTGGCATTTTGTAAAAACCAAACATAATATGTATGAAAAACTCAAAAGAGCTTTAAGGTTTAATTGACACCATCAAAGCAGTAACTGGAACAACATGTGTGTCTATGTATTCAAAATGTCCACGTACAAGACAAAAGCAATAATATATGTCCGATTCCAAACTAAAAATAAAATTTCCTGGAAGAAGTAGTAATCCTCATCCTATTTATTTATCAGTTGACTTAGATTACAATACTAGCCTTACTAAAATTCGATATATGTTTATCAGTAATAGTTTTGTGTTTAATACTGACACGTTAAGAATGAGGGACACAAAACAAGATTTCTATTGATTTTATCATTCTGTACATTTGACCACAAAACTCAAACATTTTGTTTAATTTATGTACTTACTCCTTGAATTTTTAATGGCTTTCAGTTGTAGCTACTTGAAGAAAGATCTTCTAATTTCAAGATCAGAAATTACATCCGTGTTTTTTGTTTTTTTAAAAATCTGAAGCCTAATTAATTACCTACCTATGCAATTTGGCCCTCATTCTAATTTTCAACATGCTACCTTTCCCACAGCCTGCGTCCTGCCACCATGATCCCTTATCTCTGTCATCTACGATGCACACCATGCTTCCATGCCCTCTTAGTTACACCTCCATCTCACAGCACCCTTTGCAGCACCTTGTACACTGTTCAAGTTCCACATTTCACACTGCAGTCTCTCCATTTCATTCCTGTGGTCTGCATGTTACTCCCCAACAGACCTTTTGCAATACTTCTAAGATTTTCCATCAGCACTTTTAACCTTGACATCAGCTCAAGATACTCCATGCACTGTATTTGTCATTACACATGTGGTGGTTATTGAGTTGAGTGCTACCATGTAGAAATGATTCTAACTGAGCTACGCTTGCCCCCCCATCTTGCACTCTCTCCACCTTTATCCATCGTGAGAGAGGTATTCCTCTGTCAACTTTAGCCATGGATCCACAATGATTAGGGAAGGAATTGTTAGACAGAGTGATCACATAAAGCCAGCCCGCTTAGGAAATAAGGCAACAAAAACAAGGCTACAAAACAAAAAAAGGTGAGGACAAACAGAACACATGAAGCTGAAGAACATAATTTAAGGCAACTGCATCATCAATATAAATTTACTCTGAAGACAGATTCACAGCTAGCTACTATTACACAGAGCACAGTGTGACTGTATCAAAGGGAGATGTCATTAAGCCATCCTCATTAACGGTGCCTGCCAAGGACAGGTAGAGCGCAACTCATCAGAACTGTGACTCGTATCACCCAGGAGCAGGAATGTAAGAGCTGGAACTGTTCACTGCATAAAAAATATTTACCAGGTAACCGGTCAAGACAGAGATGACTTGGAATGTGTGAATGGGAATGGGTGGCTGGCTGACCGTCTGGTACCTCTGGTGGATGAGATTGGTCTCACACTTATCTCTGAGCAACAGCAGGATTTGCACTGTCTTTATGCTACAAGTGCCTCAACACACGCTGTGAGTCAGGAGCCCATGCAGTCCCATGAGCAGGCTGTTTCAAAAGCATTTGGCAGTTCGCTGTGATGCCTCCCACCTGATCTAACTCGGCTATGCCTGTGACTCATTTAGCCTGCTAATCCAAGGAGAGACAGGCTTTCTCTCATGCATGTTCCTGTTACTCTGGTGCTTTGCATGGTTATCCTATGATGGATTGGAATATATTATGTGATGTTCCTGATTGGACCAGATCAGCTCATTTTCTTACCCACCTTCATATCTCCAATTTTGCAAAGACACGGGTGTTTCTGTTTCCATTACCCCACCTGTGCTACATCTCAAGTTGAAATAAGTCAGATCTGAACTCACTTCCCTCACACAACATAGGAAGTATGCCATTCAGTGTAGAGGATTTGACCCCCATTTACATCTTTATTTATCATCCCTGTATCATCTCTGCTCTGTTAACATGTTCCGATCAAAAACACTATCTATCACATGGCACTGGCACAGATTTTCCCATACTTCACTCTAGAATTGCAGTTGGCATTGCTCTCTGGTTTTACATTAGCTAGTCTCTGTCTATTTTGATATCTGGAGCTACAATGAGGAAATCTTGGAAACAGAAAGATTCAGAGTATGAGGCCCTCCATCAATACTGGATATGTTTTCTGTTGGCTCTTTTCTGCCTGCAAACTTCGCTAGTATTTCTGAAGTTTGTGGTACTGGCACTTCTTTTTTCCAGCATAAGTCGATATAAACCTCTGCAATCCAGTACAGACCGTCACATTGTCCTGGATTAACAGAGACAGGTAGACATGTCTGCAAGAGTAAGGAATGATGCTACAACACAGTAAATACATCCTTCCGTGCAGTGTGGATTACCCGGCTGGACACGCTCACTAAAATGTGACCACAACTATCTCACACATTGCTGGCTCATGATGTGGGCAGAGTAAACGTGACACTTTCCACTCTGATCTATGTAGACCTAGCTTAAAATTACATGTAAAACACCAAATAAGGCCAACTTACAGACTTGGAGAAACAAACATTTTCCTTTGGGGAGTGCCTTTAGTCTTGGAACTTCCAAAATGTCTAAAAACATTATGTTTTGCATTGAAAATTACCACTTCAGTTTCTACTATATAGATATTTAGGATCTAGAATATCATCCTTTCAGAATAGTGCTGCGGTAAATTATACAACCTTCTTTGAGGACTTTAGAAATACAAATTTGGTTAACTTTAGGTTACTTTTGAAAATAGCGTTTAGCTAAGAAGTGAAGGTTAGATCTTGAGTCCCCTCTGAGATCAGTGTGCCCCCATGCCACAAGGTCATTTTAAGGAGATCTGTCAGAATGGTCTAACTTTGTTTTTTGTGGCATCCTGGGATATCAATTCACAACAGAAATGAAAATTCCCAAATGGTTGAAGATACTCTTACTGGTAAATGCGTATTATTTTATAAAAGACATTTAAAACTAACTTTAAAACATCTTTTCTTTCTGACTTCTTTCTAATTACTTATAGGACAGTTGTCAGAGAAAGAGCGATAGCTTTAGCATTGTAAGATGTTTGCTTCATAACTAAGTACTAGCTTTCCATCTCAAAACATCAGAGGTGAAACTTTAAGTACCATATAAGTAGCTAAATACCTTACCAGGTGAGATTGCAACTGAATATATTCAGAATATGCTCCCACTGCTCTTCCATTGCAGCAACCCATTACGAAAGAGACACTGCTCCCTAAGCATCTGGAAACAACTCTTTTCCTCTCGTTAATTAGAAATAAGGTTTTAACAGATGCCCACATGTTCCTGGCAGGCACTTCACAATCTATAGTTTAAAGCATTTTGCACTATTAATTCATTGCCTTTTTCATGCTTATAACATGAAGTACAAGCTTTAAAGACCACAGGGAAATGATAGTTAAATGAAGAGTACAATTATTAGTCTCCATTGTATTGGCTATTTGCAAGAACGCAATCTCACCCTGATGGGGTTAGATGAAATCATAGTACACTTGTCTTCACCTTTAGCCTTGATCATCTTGCGATATGTTCTCTCGTAACATACACTTCTCTTAGCTGATCACGAACAACCAACAGAGAAATTATGTTTTGGATTTGCACGACAGATATTGAAGTAATATAGCAGAAGGTTGTGTGGAAGACAAAAAAGAAATATTATGTTATTTATGATCTCTCTCATTGCTGCCCAGCTTTACTCTCTTATTGGAACATCTATTAGTATGTTTTCTCCTGAGGACACTTCTCTCAAATGTGTCCTCTCTTAATGTCTGTTTTCTCTGCTTCAAAATATTGAGTTTACACTAAATCTTTCTCCTTTTACTAAATCTTTCTCCTTTTAAGTCACATAAATTCATTCTTCAAAGAACAAAAAAAAGTGGTAATAGGCATGCTATTTTTCCTGGAAAAAACCTTACTCTAAAACCTGATTTGTACTTCTGATGAAATCAGACACTTTGTGGACTCCTAGAGCACATCTATACAATGGTTGAGTAACATCCAGTGGCCTGAAAATTGATGAAAATATTTGCTTTTGTTGACAGTGAGATAACACGACTTTTCTTTTAGTTTGTGCACTTCCAGGTTTAGTTTCAAGCTCCGAATGGCTTAGCCCATACTGGATAAACTCATTCCTGAATTCTCGGATCCACTGGGGTCCACTGTACAATCCTGGCAGCACAAAAGCTTTAGAATAAGGGTGAATATAACTTAAACCAGACAATTTTACATTGTTTAAGAATGGAACTAAGAAGCCGAACCTTGACCTCCAGCGACAGCTCCTATATTTTCACATGTGGAGGGTGTAACAAGTCGCTCATCTGAATATTTTGAAACACATTAAACCTTTCCCAAGAGTAACATCTGGTAAGAGTGCAACATGCCCAAAGCAAGCACTGTCAGCCACAACCAATTATTTGGTAACTATTTTATTACTCAAGCTGGATTTTGTGTGTACTTCCCCTCTGCTAGCGTATCCAGTCATACTAACCACTTTTGTATTCAACTTCACCTCTCCTAAATGGTCTCCCATCTCTGCTTCCTATTATCCAATTATTAAATTGTTTAACATAACCTAACATAAACTTGTTATAGCTGTCTCTTTACAGACAATACTCACATTTTTTGAATTAATCAACTTGAATCTTATCTTCACAGTCTAAGAATACTATTTTGCTGCTATTTGAAATAAATGAGCATCATATATATTTTACAGTACTTAGAAATGTATATTTGCTGCTCCACAAAAGACTGGGAAAAGTCAAGCCCCATGCAGAGAGATTCCCAGCACAATTTCTGCTACCACACAACAGATGGTGGCAGCCAACGCATAGAGTGGTTGGAGAGCACAGAAATGAGCACTGCAGAAGTAACCACTCCAGTTAGGAGCACACATTGGAAAGATTTGTTATTTTTCCTTTGTTTGCTTATTATTTCTAATTTAAATTCATGTATACATGTATGAAGTCTTTGTACAGATATTAATAAACACAGTTAAGGACGAAAGACTTTTAGATCTGATCTTGAGACTGGTTCCTTGCAGAAGCTAAATGTGCTTAACAAAAGGGTTAAGCATAGGGCTAGCATAAAATATTGAAGAAACTACCAAAAACTGTGCTATTACTGAACACAAGATTTAAAGTGTGAACAGCCAGCCTACTAATACTGACAATTACAGGCAACATAAAAATAATTTTTTAGCATCTTATAATGCTAACACGTTTACAGCATTTTGCACGGTATAAATATAATGCCACAAAGCGACAAAATTTGCAATAGCCAGAAATGTTGCCATGGTAAGTATTACCAAATGGCAAAGAACATTGGAGAGAACTCTCCATGTCCGAATTACAGAAAGTACAGCCAGAAAACAGCTTAAAGTACTTACCAAGTGTAACGCTGGGCAAAAAAATGGAAACCTCATAATTGTGTATGTGCATGTGGATAATGTCTGCAGACTCACTCACCGAATGTGGTGAGTCCTTTCACGCTTCTGTTGACTTCCCTATGGAAAGGAGGCTCTCAGCACCCAGAGAAACTGCCCTGCCATTGCCATGAAAGAGCTCATGCATACTAATGAACAATGAGCATTAAGACCTGCCTTACGTGGTTCAATTGAATTTAATGGGACAACTCATATGCACCTGAGAATTCGGCTCTGATTCAGTCAATAAGGATTCCTAAGAGAAATTATCATGCTAGAAGTGAGAAACCTGCCACACAAGAGGTTTACATAAGCCAATATACAAGACCCGCAAAAAATCAGCAGTTGGCTACAAAGCACTAGGACAACTGGTCCTCACACTAAAACTGGAATGTAAAGCTATGCCTCAAATAAACCAATGCCTACTCCTTTTTTTTTTTTAACTGACAAAATAAAATATAGTAGTAAGGATTTAAAAATCACTTATATTGATTAAACAATTGTGGCAATTCTGAGCTATTATTATTCATTTAGTTCATAAATTTCAGTAGAGTTCTGCTGAGTTACGCAAATGGAAAAGCTGGCCAGCTGGGTGGATATATAACTCGATTACTATACTAAGACAAAACATCCTGTTAAATTTCTGCAACATAGCTTAGTGTATTGATTTGATACATGGATTGTGCAATTCAGATATTCAGACAGGAGAAACAAAGACAGCAGTATCACTTGGGACAGCACACAGGGGCAAGGGGCAGTAGGCAGCTGGCCTGGAAGACCAAGAGCAGAGACATCCCTCAAACTATGCCTACGGAAGAGGGCACTAATGACACTTGGACCTTTGAAAAAACATTTCTAGTCACTTTATACCTACTCTAACTTTATTTGATATGCTCATTTTTGAAAGGGATATATACTCCAAGGGCAGCCTCAAAGAACAATGAAATCTAAATGAATAGTAATTGATGCCAGACATTTGTCTTGTGTGCTTATGTATCTTCATCTTATCTGAACAAGCCCTTACCATAACAGTAATTTCTTATTTTAGTTCCAGTGGAAACGAAGGAAACATGAATGTCGTATGCAGTAAGTGGTGGCTCACCGCCTGCTGGCTTTTCCAGGACTCAGAAACATTTCTGAGAACATTTCACAGGTTATGCTACCTTCAGTACTTTTTGAATAACAGAGACGTTTTTAGGCTAGCAAGGCAAATTTTCAGTATAAAGAAGGAACATACCTTTAAAAGAAGACAGTCTGAGCAGGTTTCCTACAACGTGGGTTACAGTTTCAACTCCATCCACTCTCCCTCCACTTCCACACAGGCTCCTTTGAGAGTTGACTGCTTAACTAGCTGACAGGCTACCACTAAACGGTCCCTACAGCAATTAATACATAAGAAACAACAACTTTGCAGCACGCACTAGGCACAAGCAGCAGGGTTTGGCAGCAAGGGCTGCTGGAAGCCCTGTGTGAGAGGTGGCCGTGCACTGCCCTGCACTGGTCCCAGCCAGTCCTAGCCAGTCGCAGCCAGTCCTAACCAGTCCTAGCCGGTCCCAGCGAGTCCCAGCCAGTCTCAGTCAGTCCTAATCTGTCCCAGCAAGCTCTACGGTCTGCCACATCCCGCTCAAAGAGTCAACCAGTCAAATGGGACGATGGTGTCTCTGCTCAGATGTTGTGAGGAAGGGTCCCAGTGGAGGGTCCCCACCAGAGCAGAGGAGATGAGTAAGAAGGAATTAGTATGTCCTGGTTTGAGCAACACAGGACTAATTTATCTTCTAATGCTTGGGGAAACTGCAGTTTTAGAAGACTCTGGTGTCTGAATTTGTGAAAATATTTACTTTATAGCCAGCTATGGCATGTGGGTTTCAAGGTCTCAGTGTTTTCGAGTTAGCCAGCTGGAGGGAGGAGGAGGAGCGAAACCCAGGCATTTGACCCCAGCTGGCCAACAGGATTATTTCATACCATTAACGTCACATTCAATATAAATTAGAAAGTTTGCTGCGAAGATCTCTCTCTCCCTTGATGGCTGCCATCCGGAGAACTTCTTGTCCCGGTGCAGGACCCCTGAGCCCTTCCCTTCCTCCCGAAGCCATAGCGCTCACAGTGTCCAACTTTTGCTGTCCTCTGCTGGGAGTGCACAGCTTCCGACTGATATAGTCGGCTGAGTATAATCCCTGTATATTTTATATTGGTATTGGGATCAGCATTGTTCCTTTAGTGTTATTAAAGATAATTATCTAGTCTTATTCTATTAAATCTGTTTACATTTCAATCCTCGGGTTTCCTTGTTTCTTCCTGATTCCCCTTCCGGGGGTGGGGGGGGGAGTCATTGGGTGATAGAATAATTGTCTAAATGACAATAAATTGTTGTGGGTTTCTCAAACCATAACAAAGTGGCAGAAATAAATGACGAGGCCCTGAGCACCCTGTCCTGTGCACCCAAAAGGCCTGAGTGTGCCCTGCGGTGGTAGCGAGGGGAGCAGAGGCCAGGACACCAGGAGAGGTGTCCAGGCTGCAGCTGGGCCTGAGGAAGGGGGAGGAAAGGTGTCTTCCCCAACTGTTTGCTTAATTGTCTTCTTCATTTCTCAATGCCCAAGTCAGTAATTATGTTAATTGGCAAGAAATTAAGTGAAATTCCCTGAGTCAAGAATGCTTTTCCAGGGTGCACCATCATTTTACAGGACTAATGTTTTACCTGTTAGAATATTGCGTTATCTTCTGAACCTCTCCTGTCCTTTAAAACATTTTTATACATTTTAAGTGATTCACAGTATCTCCTAACATAATATATTATGTAACATCTGTATAAAAATATACACATTAATGGATTAGCATCACTCTTGGATACATACAGTCATACATGGCAAACTTCATACACTATTTATGCATATATACAACACACTTGCTATATTGTGTGATCACACGAGGGGAATCTTCGTCATCACTCTGACAATCTACATGTGTAGCGTTTGATATGCAAACCTGCTTCTTTCCCTTTGATCAACCTGTTAAATTTGTCTGTTCTCATGCCTTTAAAAGGAGTGACAGTCTGGTGGCGTTTCCTAGGAGGTGGCAGAAGCTGCACATTTCTTTGGGAAATGCAGCAGCCTCAGTTAATGCAGATCAGAGCCAGGAAAAGGCAAAGAGAGTGAGCACACATGGATCCTGCAGCTCAAAGAGAGCCTGAATGATTGCTAAGAGCAGCAAAGGGCTACGAGCAGACCAAGAGGAGATACTGCCAAGGACCAATAAGCACTGTCAGAGTTTGTAGGAACACAGCAGCAAGGAGATGACTGAAAGGAAAGATGATCCTGCAAGGTCACAGGGAGAAGGAGGTCACTGATTTATAAACCTTGTTGTATTTTCATTCGGCTTCATCTGGCCACTTGGAGTTTTCTATAGCTTTTATTAATTATTCTAGTTCATAGCCTAAGAGAACCTGGCTTTTTGAACTTCAAAGCCATTTGGATTCTCTTTGGAAAGCTCTTTATAAGGAAAAGGTTCAGGCAGCACTACCTCAAAGCTCTGGCAGTTTTGGGCTCTCTCACAGCTCTCAGTTCTCAATGAAAGAGTAATAGAAAGTACACTTTACCATGAGGAACATAATGTCTTTTACAAACTATAGAATAGAACCATTGACAAGTACAACATAAAGGGCTCGCTTGAGTATGTCCTGTATCTCCTACAGATTTGATTTTCTCATCCATGTGATTCTCCATTCATGTCGCTACTCTCAAACAGGGAAGAGGTGCAGTAGTATCTGTGATATAAAAAGTCCAGGCAAAGCAAGCATAGCAAGTGTCAGCAGTAAACTGACTGTGAAGCACAGAAGCTGGAGTCCAAGCTGGGATAACTAATAACACACTACCTTAAAATACAGATACCTGTAATTGTGCCAGCAATCTGTGTAGTTGCACAGCTAGAACTGTACTTTAGTGCCTCAGATGTGGCTTTCTGGTATAAATTGTCATTTACAGTATTTGGCCTTTACATACGCACTTTTCATTTGGAGGCAAGTCAACCTGAAACCATTTGAAGTGTACCCAATAAAGGCTGTCATATCTAGCATTAATTTCCAAACATATACTTTAAAAAAAAAAATCAATGTTCTAAAGAATATTACTATGATGAAATAGTTCAGGTTCCTCATCAGCTCTAGATGTTACGGATTATCGCAATAAGTCTTAGAGAATCGAATTACTGTGACTCTGACTTGACATCCCTTCTTACTATCTGCCAGTGTAAAATGTCCTGCAAATATAAAGCACTATCTGAGAAGAATGCTGCACATGTGCAATTCCATAATGTTTGAAGCTGTAAGTTTAACACTAACATACTACCAGAGATAACAGCAAATAGAGAGAGAAAATATCCTTTCAGAGACAAACTCTCTGGATCTCAGTCATGAAAATTCCCTGTCAGATTACTGCTGTAGAAAACAGAAAATTTGGTCCAATTTTTAAAGATAACATTTAAAAAAGGGGAAATAAAGCAATTTCCTAGTACTGGGGTTTGAGATTTTCAAAGCAGATATAGCTATACTTCTATTGTAAAGGAAGATGGGCAGATAAGACCCCCTGCTCAAAAAAAAAAAAAATCATTTGACTAAGGAAAGATTCTTTATGAAAACTAAATAGGGTATTTTGATTAATGAATATTAAAACGCATTCAAACTGTATGATACTATGAATTAGTAGAGCAAATAAAATATCAGTCTGGATCGATCAGTATTCTGGCTTTACTGATAAGGAACTTCCCATTTGAGTTCAAAGCTTTGGAGAGTTTGCAAAACTATTCAGGGTTTATTCTTCTCCAGTGGCTGTGCAATTTGGGAATGAAATTGATGAAAACTGACTCAAAGCCTTTTACAGATTTCTGGAATTCTCTCAGGAAAACTGAAAAGGTATTGAAAGGCGATACATTGTGGAATGAATGTGAATTTACACTGCCTCTAAATGTACAGAGTCATTTAGAGTAAGGTACAAAGTGGCATTCGATTTCATTCACCTGCCAGAAGACACATCTGTTCACAGCTCCTCATGCTATTAGTATTGTTTTACTTTTCAACAACAGCAGCAGCAGTGGTGGTAGCTGTTGAGATCCCCAACCACATGGCAAAAACCAGTTCATTTCCATGAAAGGCCAGTATTCTATTCTGTTATAGGACCGTAAAGAGGTAGAAGGCCTTCTGTGACTAATTTCTCTACTCCTGTAATACTTTTTTTCCTTAAAGAATAAATATTGCTTCAACAGATGACAGCAAAGATGGCAAAGTTTTCATTTATTGTTTGTGGTTCTGTTGGCTGTGAATATGATCTGAATTGGTAAATTTGCAAAATGGATGACAAGCTGTTTTCCCAAGTTGACAGTGGTTGTATAAAGCAATTCATCTATCAAAGTATAAAGTTAAATTAATGGAAGATATGTGGATATTTCCTCCCACTTTTCTTTAACAAACTGTCTAGATTTCCTCATACCAGTCTACCCACACTATATTAAAAACAACAAAGGTTTTGCCCCTACGCCACATCTTTCAATTTCCAAATCATGAAATAGATCACATTTTATTAGACACGGAAACCATAAGGTGAAATGCCCACTTCTCCTCAAATTTATAAGCTTTCAATACAATAGACAGCATAAGGCTTTAAGATTTTGCCTGTTTGTCCAAAACCTTATAAATAGAGAACATATTCTGCTTGTTCATTACAAACTCTCTAAGCATCAGTACCAATGATGTGTACCACATATAAAGAATTGTGGATGTATGGTTCCTCAGAAGATACAGCTTAGCAAAATTCTGAATGGAAAACTTGAGGTGTATCTGAATATTTCAAGAGTGTCTTTTTGAGAAATGCAATGTCCTCAAGCAGTTGTGTGGTTATTGATTGCTATTATAAGAAAACTATGTTGTAATACCGTACAGTTTTTACAAAGCTCCTTTAATAGGTGAATATGTCAAAGTAATGTATAACGTAATTTAAAACAATTACAAATGCTTCAAGCATACCAAGCAAGAAAAAATTAAATAATGCTGTACTGAAGGGAGATTACTTTCAGATGGGTATTGAATTCTTCAACTCTTCAGTGAAAATCTGTGATGCAGAATGGCAGGTTCAAAAATAATACAGTTCTTGATGTCAGCAAGTGTCTGGAAATTACAGATGGTACTTACTTTCTATTTTATATACTTACCCAGCACCTGCAACTGTATTATCTGGGTTCTTCTCAGTCCCATTTACAGGTGGGAAAAAAGTATAGAGGGACTAAGTCCAGTGTCACACAGACCATGGCACCTAGGGTCAAACTCAGGACGTCATTTTCTAAGGGCCAACACCTTGACCATCGAGGTGCTGATCCTCACAAGGACCCTTGCATTTAATTGGAATCAGCTTTGTTTTCTGGTCTGAATCCTGCAAATGATTGTCTGATGGCAAGCCAACATTTCTGCACAGAGCCTTAGAGACTGGATGAAGTCTTCTGGAGAATCGTGTTTAGAGTGCAAATGCAAAGCTATTCAAAACTCTGTTTATGGGTGGCTATGTCTTCTAAATAAAATGGACAGTGCGGTGTGGTAAGTGCTACCGATTATGTTATATGCCTGAAGTATGCGGCTTGTTCTCATAAGGACAATTTAAAACAGTAAGAGAGATGGGTGTGAACAACAGAAATCCTGAGAAAACTTTGAAGGGAAGTGAGAATCATACATGAACAGTTTCATATTGAAGTGCTTTTGCTTCAAAAGCATGTGGAAATTCCATTTGTCCTAAACTGTATCTGCATCTTTTTTGAAGTTGCACTCTCACGATATGCTGTGGTTTTCATACCATAACTTAAAATGTTACGCAGTCCATGTCAGTGTATTTACTGAAGTCTTGCTAGCAAAAATTATTCTGTGCGGCTCATATTATAAAACACGCTTATCCTGCCTTTTGCGCCATTGTTTTCATAATTTAATACATTATGCCAAAAATGTATTTCTAACGGTGTCTGGTTTTGAACATCCACACTGGCACTGAAGGTGATAGGAAGTAAATTCAATTCCATTAAAATTGATGGAAAGGTGTGAAAACTGATCTAACAGCATTTGTAGCTAATTTTACCTTTTTCTTACTTCTAAAATTATCAACGTAATGTTAAAAATGAAAACTTCTTAGTTTCTAATGTGATTATATGTTCCTCATCACTACTGCAGCAAGACAGCGGTTACTTATTTCCAAAGCTGGAGTCTCCTTTCCTGTTCATTATGATGTCATCCATACAATGGCATTGCCAGTCACCAAAAAAGTTATATTAAATACATGTGGAGACTCTTTAGTCTCCACACAGGAAAAACTCAAAATAATTGATCAGATCTTCCATTTATTAGATTTTACTTTCATTTTTTCCCCATGCATTTAGTACCTACTCAATTAAACTTTTCAACTTTTCTCACTATTTATGTTAATGATATAATCTTTTACAATGTTCTTGATGAACTTGGTGGAAGCCACAGCTAGAACAGGATGAAAAAAAAAGTAATTGTCATTCCTGGAAAAAGGAGATAGAAAGAGACCAAACAGCCAGGTAAGAAGATGTCGTGGTTTAGGCTGAATTGGCTACTGGGGACATGGGGGACCCCAGATGGAACTGACAGATGCTCCCCTCTACCCCTCTTCAAAGACAGAGGCAGAGGAGGGAAAAATAGACTTATGAGTTTAGAAGGAACTAAACTACTTTAATGAAATATTGATAATAAAATAAAAGGAAATAATGAAATATATACAAAGCTGTATCAAGCTCCCAGGATGACAATCACGACACCGGCTGGCACTGGGGCAGTCCCAGGCTGGACTCAGTGACGGACGGGAACTGGATTCCAGATCTGGATTCAGGATCGGGACCAAAGGCAGATGAAGAGACAGAGTCCTCCTCAGACATCGGCCATTGAAGAAAGAGAGCGAGAGCTGACCCTGTGATCCCTCGACTTTTATACTGAGCATGAGGCAGATGGGATGGAATACCCTGTTGGTCAGTTTTGGGTCACCTGTCCTGTCTGCTCCTCCCGACAGGTGGGACCCCACTGTGCTTTTCCGCTTCTGACCCTCCAACAGGGCAAGTAACAAAGTTGGTTGGCCTTGGGTGTTATAGCAATAAGTATAAGAAAGAGCCTCTCTGCATACCATGCCTTGGTATCAACTATAAACATTGGTCTTATCACTCTGGGAGAGTGAACATTGTCTGCACAATATGCTGTTAATTCCAGTAGTTAGAAGAGGCCCAGCTAAGAAGCAAAGTTACTGAACAAAATTGGTCCTGTATTACCTCAAACCAGGACAGAAGAGCTGATATAACTAACCAAAGTTTATAGCTAAATAGTGCAATCTGTGAAGAACTTGTTTTATTGTACACTTGCTATAAAAGTCAAATAAGGGAGCAAAGGGAGTATTCTGACTGAGCAAGGAGTGTGCAGGTTGCTCTTTAACCTGATTATACGTGTCTCTCACGAAGAAACTCGAAACAATCTGAATCACTGTCAAGATAAGATGTTAACTGAAAGGCCTCCCCTCTGTTAATAGCTATGGAGCTATTTAAACATTAAAGATTTTTTTCCTAACCCTAAGTCTAAAGAATAGTTATTGGAAGAGCTGAATGGAGTCTTCCAGTTTGTCAACAGCTACAGGAATGGCTGACTACACAGAAAAAGAGCAAGCAATAAGTGAAGGTATTGATGTAAATGTTTTCACTGTCTTGTACCCTTTTGTTTTACGATGTTCTTGATGAATTTGGGGAACTTCTCCCTTCCTCTCAAAAAATAAATAATGAAACTGTGGTAAATAAATAAATAAACTCTAATAATAGAAACCATGACAGCATTTTTTGGTTTTTACTTACTAAGCAGAACAATGTTTTGAAACTTAATATCCAGATAAACTGTGACAATGCAAACAAAGGCCTCCGTAAGAACCAAACAAATTTTCTGAATTAAAATATTGCAGAAGGCTATATCACCACTCCAATTTTTAGATACCTTATACTGATGCTTTATTAGGCCTTAGAAGGAAATGCTTTTCATGGCATTAAAGCAGCATAATTATTGTTCTCATCCAGCTAGGTGCTAGAGGCCCATTCTGTTTCCAAAATTAACTCAGTTGGTAGGCAAAATCATTCTGTCTGCATAAGTATGTATGTAATAATAATAACAATGCAGAAGGGAGCTCTATAAAGTTCTTAGGAAAAGAACACTTAAAAACAAGTTATTAAAGTTTCCCCAATAAATTTATTGTGAAGCCAGAGTCTGGTTTTCCTGAACGTATGGTATGCACATAGATCCAAACCAGACTCTCCCTTTTTGAAAAATTTCAGGCATTGGAAAATCCATACCCAGAACCAAGCAAATCTGTAACGTATGAATTTCCCTAGGAACTGGTCAAACCTGCTGGTGTTTGGAGTCCTTTCTCTATTCAGAATGATGAAATTTCCTGCTACATGACACCTTAACTTTAATAAAACAAACCACTACAAAAACTGCTTTCACAAGAAAAAGAATGGGTTGGATTCCCTCCTGTTACAAAGAGCTGTAATTTGACAAATGGACTCTAATGATACCCCTGGAAAAACATCCATGGAGTAGGAGAAAGACAACATGGACACAGGGATTTGCCTTTCATTGCTTCACTGCAGGACGAAGGAAGGGTAGTGGTGAAGGTGCTCCCTGTGCTGAATATAGCCTGAATTGAAGACTTGAGTAAAGAGCCCTGTCAGTCTGGCTCCCTTCAGAGGCACCACGTTCATTTACACAGAAGATGACTCCTGAGACTGCATAATGTGCTAACAAGAATCATTTTTTCCCCTGCCAGTGTAAGATCTGATGGTATTATTATCAGCTGATCTTCTCCATTCTTTTTACAGGTGGTAAACACAAGGAAAAGGTGGATTTTTACAGTAAATGAAATATTTCACTGAAAAGTATTTTGACAATGCATGAATATATATATTTTTATGTAAGCCAAACTTGTAAGGAATAAAAGGAAGAAATCTGCTACAATTTTCCTCACATTATCTGGACTTAATGAATTGCTTTTATGTCATCACCAATATAATGGTTTGGGTGCCCACATAGCATGCATCTTTAACAGAAAAAAAAAAAAAAAGACATCTCTAAAGACTGTGGCAATTCTCTGAAGCTGTTTCTCAATACCTTTTAGAAAAAATGGATCCATCCAGTTCTAACAGTTTTCCACTGTCTGGGTAATACATGACATGGATCTGAAAGCATATGACTGACTCAATCAGAATTCACGCTTCTATATACTCAAATTTGTTAAATATTTAGTAAAGGAAAATATTTTTTTATCTTTCCTTTTGCCTTGTTTTCCCAGCCTCTCTCAAAGACAATAAGAGGTTAACTCAATGCAAGAAAAATAATCGTCTGAGAAAAAATCTTCAGGTGACATGTCACTTCGCAACTGATGAGATTTCTA
Source organism: Pluvialis apricaria (assembly GCA_017639485.1). Lineage (NCBI taxonomy): Eukaryota > Metazoa > Chordata > Aves > Charadriiformes > Charadriidae > Pluvialis > Pluvialis apricaria. The sequence goes on from CM030009.1 coordinate 107,028,675, forward strand.
CTGAAATTATTTATCTCCTAAACTTACTAGTATATAGAACCATAGAATCATTTAGGTTGGAAAAGACCTTTAAGAACATCAAGTCCAACTGTTAACCTAATGCTGCCAAAACCACCACTAAACCACGTCCCTCAGCACCACGCTTACCCGTCTTTTAAATTCCTCCAGGGATGGCAATTCCACCACTTCCCTGGGCAGCCTGTTCCAATGTTTGATAACCCTTTTGGTGAAGAAATTTTTCCGAATATCCAATCTAAACTTCCCCTGGCACAACTTGAGGCCGTTTCCTCTTGTCCTATTACTTGTTACTTGGGAAAAGAGACCGACACATACCCATCACCAAGAAAAAAGCTACCAAAAAGTCACGTTGCATTATTTTAGTGAGCCCTTCAGTTGGAAATACTATGTCTATGTTTTAAATAATGTCAGAATAAGTCTACAATTCTAAAGTAACAAGTAAATGGGATATGTGGCTAATTTAGGTTTGCCTTAATTGTGCTTCCTACGTAATCTAAGTATAACTTGTTTCTGTGCACTACACTAACTATACTTCAGCAGATCAGAATTCCCATTGATTTAAGTGAGAAGGAAAAAAGATCTATAATTTGCTAAAGTTACAGCACTCAACTTACTGATAATGATTTTGTTCTCAATTCAGGAGACAAAATGGTTATTTGTCTACTGAGAAAGTTCTGCAAGACAACAATATCCACTTTTCACCAAATTATTAATTAAGTTTCTAGTATCTAACTGTACTCCCACAACATAATCAATGGATTATTTCCCAGTGCTTCATAATATGGGTGATTTATAGCCTTCTAAAGTCTTGCTTACTTTTCGAGATTAAATTCACACATATCATGATAGATCCAGTTGCCATTGGGAACTAAAACATTTCTCCAATATTTAAAAAAAAATAAAATAAAATTCCATCTCTACAAACATGCTTTTTTTCAAATCGTTTAGACTGTTTGGGAAAAGGTCTTTAGCACAATATTCTACTTTATCTCCTAACAAAATATGCATTTTTTTCTGACTGTTTTTTTCCCTCCAAGATGAACATAAATGCAAAAGTATGGTCCCATTTCCAGGCTGTACAGGATATCTCTACTGTTTACTCCTTTTCACTCTGCCATATAACGCCTGTATTGGTCGTCAACCGCCTTCATACAGATATGAAAGACTATTCCTATCTTCACTGTGTCTTTAAGCCTCTTTTCTCTTCTCATTTAGTATTATTTTTTCTTATACTCTATAATTTACTATTATATATTTGTTAGTCTGGTAATAGCCTTGATGATACACCATTAATAAACAGTTAATATATCTGACTTTATATCTATATATTGCATTTCATTCCAAAACAAGTACTTAAGTTGATAATCTACTAACAAATGCAATTCAAGTATTAAAATGAAATTATGCTTATGGCACAAAAATGACGAATATAACAAACATAACCCTCCCACTTGAAAAAAAAGCAGCAGTATTTTTTTTAAGTTCTCCAAGCCTCCAGGACCTTGTTTCCGAAGGTGTGATATTTACAGCATCATAAAGTTAATTTTCTTTAACATTCTTGTAGTTTTCTGATTATTAACACTGGCAATTTTCTTCTGAATTTTAGACTCTTCTCTTGCACTCTCTGAAATATACTATTTTCCTCTGTGTTTCTGTCATTTAAGTATATGAGTGTGATTTGCTTACTAATGCTTTCCAATTAGCAAAGCATTTACTGAGCTTTCACAGTCAATATTCTGTGATGGCAGAACCAGCTCCTGAAGAACTAAAAAGTTGAGACCACAGCCCACTATTCAAATAAGTCATGAGATAGGGTAAAATATATAATCACCAGCTAGCTTAACATTTTTTAATACATATTGAAAACAATTTTGTTGCAACTGGCAAGGGAGCACTAAGCAAAGCTTAATTCCATTAAAGTCAGCCAATATGAATGTATAATAGGAATGTCTTGCATAACTAAGTTGATAGAACTCTTTGAAGATAATGCTGCTGTGATAGATAAGAGTGTGACATGGACAGTATGCAAGAAGCATTTGATAAGGCTACACGTCAAAGATAATTGGTTATTGTAAGGAAACCTGACACAGCATATAACAAATTTTAGAGAACTGGAAAGTGCATATTGCATTAATACACAAAAATGTTGATCTTGGTAACTGCAAACCATAAGACAAACGTAAATCCATTAGTAGCACAGACACCACACTGGACACATGAGAACACAAGAGCACCAACCCATGGAAGTGAGTACAGTGACATTCTGCTACACTGAAAGATACAGGTACATCCTGAGTGCCATCACGTGGCACGTGCAGGACAACCAGATGATCAGGCCCAGTCAGCATGTGTTCATGAAAGGCAAGTCCTGCATGACAAACCTGATCTCCTTCTATGACAAGGTGACCCACTTAGTGGATGAGGGAAAGGCTGTGGATATTGTTTACCTGGACTTTAGTAAAGCCTTCAACACTGTTTCCCATAGCATTCTCCTGGAGAAACTGGCTGCTCACGTCTTGGATGGGTGTACTCTTTGCTGGGTAAAAATCTGGCTGGATGGCCGGTCCCAAAGAGTTGTGGTGAATGAAGTTAAATCCAGTTTGCAGCAGGTCACAAGTGGTGTTCCCTAAGGCTTGGTATTGGGGCTGGTTCTCTTTAATATCTTTATCAACAACCTGGACGAGGGGATCGAGTGCACTCTTAGTAAGTTTGCAGATGACACCAGTTTTAGGTGGCAGCATTGACCTGCTTGAGGCTAGGATGGCGTTACAAAGGGATCTGGACAGGCTGGATTGATGGGCCAAGGCCAATGGTATGAGGTTCAACAAGGCCAAGTGCCGGGTCCTGCACTTGGGTCACAACAACCCCATGCAGCGCTACAGGCTTGGGGAAGAGTGGCTGGAAAGCTGCCTGGCGGAAAAGGACCTGGGGGTGTCGCTCGACAGCTGGCTGAATATGAGCCAGCAGTGTGCCCAGGTAGCCAAGAACGCCAACAGCACCCTGGCCTGTATGAGGAATAGTGTGGCCAGCAGGACTAGGGAAGTGATCGTCCATCTGTGCTCGGCACTGGTGAGGCCCCACCTTGAATACTGTGTTGAGTTTTAGGCCCCGTACTACAAGAAAGACACTGAGGTGCTGGAGCCTGGCCAGAGAAGGGCAATGAAGCTGGTGAAGGGTCTAGAGAAAATGTCTTATGAGGAGCCGCTGAGGGAACTGGGGTTGTTTAGCCTGGAGAAGAGGAGGCTGAGGGGAGACCTTATCGCTCTCTACAGCTACCTGAAAGGAGGTTGTAGCAAGGCCGGGCTTGGTCTCTTCTCTCTTCTCTTCTCTTCTCTTCTCTTCTCTTCTCCTATTGCTTGGTAACAAGCAATAGGGCAAGACGAAATGGCCTCAAGTTGTGCCAGGAGAGGTTTAGATTGGATATTAGGAAAAATTTTTTCACTGAAGGGGTTATCAAACATTGGAAGAGGCTGCCCAGGGAAGTGGTGGAATTGCCATCCCTGGAGGAACTTAAAAGACGGGTAAGCGTGGTGCAGAGGGACATGGTTTAGTGGTGGCTTTGGCAGTGTTAGGCTGATGGTTGGACTTGATGATCTTAAAGGTCCCTTCCAACCTAGACAATTCTGTGATTCTATATTTCCCAAAATTTTAGTCAAGAAAAGTATCCTTTTCTGGACCATTACTGTGAATAAAAGTGAATCAATCTTTTCAACTTTATGTCAGTGCTTCTAAGAAAAATACCATATATGGAGGTGTAACAGCAAAGTTGTGCCTCCATTTTTTTTTAATTGGAGGTAAGAGGTCACTTGTTTGCTGATATTTTTTATTTGCTCTTATTTTTTGTTTGTTTGCCCCCTTTTGGAGAAGCTGAGCTAAGATTCATTTAAGATTATTAGGAAGCCATACCTAGCAGTGAAATTTATTGGACTTTAGAATAATCTCTATATAAAATTATAGAAGCCTTTAAATGCCTTTGTATAAACTGTATAAAGCATTACAAAAACATACCAGGGTGACAATTCCTGCAGTGCAGTGAGAGAGATTAGATGGTTTAAGTGTTCTCTGAGCTGTGAATGATGAGATTGACAGCTATCCTATCTTATTTGAAATCAACTCCCCCTAATCTCTGAAGCTCCACCACTGGTCAGCTCATATTTTCATATTCTCAGCATACACTTTCCTTCGAGACTGATGGATCTATCATGCCTTCAGAGCAAATATATGCAATCCTGCAGGGTCAGTTCAGTATTCAGAAAGTGTCATCAACATTTTGTAATTAGTGCTTGAATTGTTACACTGCTGTTTAGGAATGATAACTAATAAAAATGCCATTTATTCATAAACATTGGAAAATCTAAACATAGCCTTTGTGCTTTTCATGAGTATTGAAAAGTTAATAGTTATTCTTCACTTAAACTCACATGACAAGTTTTTACATCTAACCTCTGCAATTGTTTCATAATGAGCTCTCAATAATGACAGACTCCACTGATTTACTGTCTAGAATATCCATTGACTGACTGAACTCATGATGCTGAAGCAATTGTTTTCCCAGTAGCATCTATGTTTATACAGCATATGCAGTAATACATCTTTGGTTTGATTTTATTTAAAACCCTATTCTGAATTCTTTTGCCTACTTTCCATATGTCTGTATTTTTTCAAGAAATCTGGAAGCATTGAACCTAAGTGCTTATTTTATCTACCCATCCTATTAATCAGCCCTCTGCTACATGCTTGTAATCTCTCTTGGATATACTTGTTTTATGTCTGCCACAGACATCTTCTTTATTTGGAGTTGTTTTAAAGAATATTTTACCATCATGTTATTTTAAAGCTATACCCTGGTTAGGCTAACTGCTCCAGTCAAATGCTGATAAGATTGGAAGGAAAGATGACTAATGTCAAGATTAAAAGTGTTTACTAACCATTATGTTCCAGTGGTCTTCTACTGCCATTTTTTCACCAACATAGAGTAACAATTCTAAAGAGTAAACCAGCAAGAACATGCCTAAACTGTTGAGAAAGGATGGAAAGAATGAACTCTTCATCTTATGCTTAAAAGTTTACTTCATACAGTTTTGCTAGGTTTGACAGCTTTTACTGTTCTTTCAGGTTTCTGCTACATGACTGGTTTTGGGCTCTCACATTTGAAGCATCTGCTTTTTAGCAAAATATGCTAAAAAGCATTGTGAAAAAAAAAAAAACCCATGTTCAAGCTTCTATCTCTCACAGATAATTCCTATTCTTTTATGGCTAGAATGAGCCCATCTTTTGTTTCCACAGACAGTTTTATCTAGCAAAAGTCCACCTATAAAGGAACCAGTGGGAAATGTTCACCAGGGAGAAAATTAGCTTTGCTGTTTAGGAAAAAAAGGAAAGATATTAGTGGGGGGTGGGGGAAGCAAAATGTTGTTTACTATTACATACTTAAGCACATTGTACAACAAATTAAAAAGATGTGTCTAGTAGTGACAACCATAACTAAAAAATCATGTAAAGATACTCCTCAGAAAATCAGGAAAGTAATATGGTCTTACTTTTAGTTTATCCTCTTAACCCACCTACTTTACCAAAGTTCAAAAGTTTCAGTACAATGCAAGTTACCCCGGAATGAACAAGAGAAAATATAGTCTGTAGAAAGAAGCCTTAGTATGATATGTCAGTCCTTGCCATCATGCCCTTCATTCATATTTGGAGTCAGTGCTTCTATACGAGTATGCAATAGCTTATAGGACGTAGCCATTATAAACTGTTGCTCAGCGATTCTATATGACAGACAGACTCACAAAAACTGGTTCTCATACAAAAGCACGCAATTGAAAGTTATATTTCAGTAGATGTATTCATAAAATTAATTTTTGATAATTTGATCTAATTCAATCATTTCAGATGCTTGGCTTTGTAAAACAGCTCAAAGTACATTTTGCTGTCATTTTGCAGCATTGATATATATCAATATAGATTTGAATCAGGAAACAAGCTTTTCAGAATGCATGTGAATGAGTCAGAATACATCTGACATTAATACATGTACACCTGCAAAGATAAATACACAAAAATATCAAAAAATTTCCTTGTGATCTCACTTATATTATCCAAATAATTTATCAGTCAAACAAAGACATACATGAAAAGGACTTCTATTATACCCACTGGCAGTAGCACAGTGACAGAAAAATTATGTTCAGGAAAACAGGATGAACACAATTATGAAGAATAATTTGTGCAGTGTAGGGAAAGAGATAAATTCAAGATCAGAAAAGAATCATGTCCCCAAAAATCAAGCTAAAACAATACTCATAGAGGAAGAGAGTGCCTCATCATCCCTTACTCGTTTTATAAAGTATTAATGGTTATTACAGAAAAATAAATTTTATCATTTTTTGTGGTAGTAGTGGTATTGCAACAACAGATAAATCCTAAAACCTTAAACCATTTTAGTTTCCAGGGATTTCTGGAAATAGCCTTACATATCTTTGCCACTCTAAATTGCTGTCAGACAGAGCAGAACACTAACTTTCCTTACACCTGAGATCAGGACAGTGTTAACATTCCATGGAATTACAGCCATGTGTACAGATTTTTTTGTAGTTAAAATTGCACAACTCATCCTTACCTCTCCATTCAGAAAGTTTTGTAGAGTGACATGACTATTTCTGTTAACGCAGTTATCAAGAATCTTGTTTTCATACAGAATTTCAATTATTTCCACCTAACCTTGAGCATTTCCATAATATGGAAGCTGGAAATATTCCCTCCCTCTACGGTCACTGGGCAGAGATAGAGGCAAACCTCTCTCACAGACAGTAAAAGGAGACAACAGAAACTAGCTATTACCTCTGCACCCTAAGCAAAGCTCTGATAGTTACATGGAATAAATATTAGCTGTTCTCTACCTTCACCCCATTGTGTGAGCATGGGATTATCTTAAACTCTTCTTCAAATAATAAGAAATTATTAATCTGTTAAATAAAGGAGTTTCTTATAGACAGCAATCAAACCCACTGATATATGCACTTTTATACTCACAGATCACTGGATTATGATATAACGGCTGCAAGCCTCCACATATGTGAAGTATTATTCAGCACTACTCTGATGAAAACACTGGCAGCTGCTAAAATGCTCACAGCAATGAAAGAAAACATGCTGGATATTTATCCTTTGCACTATATATAGCCCTGTAGAATGACCTAAGCTTGTAAGTTACAGTAATAAAAAATGCTGGCTGTTTTTCATAATAGATGGTGGAGAAAAAGGTTATTGTTGAGAATAACAAATGTGATTCTGAACAGATTTCCCCAGTAAAACACGCATTTCGAATTGGCACCAGAGGACAGTCAAAATCTTCACTCATTTACAGGCATCAGTATTGCGTAAATAATGCACTGTGGTTGCCTTCATGCTTTGCTCTAAATACCAGCCTGGATCATGTCGGGAATAACTTCCTGAGTCCTGAGCCACCGCTGAAGGCTTTTGCCCTAGATCTTCATCTTCCATACTTACTTCCAAGAGAAAATAAGCACTTAAGCCTCTTGCTGCAAGATATGTTACTGACCAAAGCATGGTGATATAGGCAATTGCTACTACTCTAACAAAGCTACCAGGACAATCCAGCTCCTAAATTATTCTGAAACAAAGAAGAAATACTGCTGCAGTCCAAAATTACACGGTACCCGATTTTTAGTCTTGTAAGTTAGTTGGTTCAGAATGGCACTGAATTCAATTGACTGACCTGGACCCATTGAACTTGCTCAGAGAGCACTTTGAAAGTGAAGGATTTATTTCACCTCTCTTTGCGAAGGCACAGAGAGGTAAGCAAATTATCAAGTTCAGATTTTTCCTCACATCTACTTTCTACTAATTCCAGTCTGCTCTTTTTTTTTTTTTAGAGACTATTGATTCAGATTTAAAGAACAGAGTAACGACTATAATGATAATTTAATTTCTTATATATGTTCCTCTGCTTGCTTTGTAAGTAATACAGCTTTCTACAGTTTGAAAATTAATAACCGTCTCCCTGTTATACTCTTTTCAGTGGTATCAAGTAATAGGACAAGAGGCAATAGGCAGAAATTGAAATACAGGAAATTCTACTTAAAAATTAGGAAATAATTCTTGACTACGAGGCTGGTCAAACACTGAGGTATGTTGCCCAAAGAGGTTGTGGAGTTCCTGTCCTTGGAGATACACAAAACCTGACTGACACGGACAGTGTCATGGGCAACCCGCTCAGGTCCCTGCTTCGAGCAAGTGGGCTTTGGCTGGAAAATCTCCAGGCATACCATTCAAACTCAATTATTTCTGTGATTTTATGAAATAATTCCACTTTAAAGCATCTGCTGAACGTGCATGCCCAGCATAAAACCTCAAATCATGACTGTGTTCCCAGAAGAGAACTGAACGCCTAGGAACAAAAAGACACCTTTGACACTGGAGATCAGTACAATATTTCTTGCCCGATAATCTTAGACTTTACTCTGTGCCAAAGTTGCTGCCATCATTGCATTCACAAGGCAGCTTTCTGGGGCTCTCTTTTAAAGATAGGTTATTAACTGAAGACTCAGTCTACCTTCTTTTTTTGGCTAATCCTTCTCTTACTGGAGGCCACTCTGGAGTGAGGTAATTGACCAGTGTTTGAATAACCCAGTTTTGCACATAGAATTTAGAGGTTACTACATGGTCAGAAAGGTATTTCAGGACTGCTTTTTTATTCCATTTATAGAAGCCTAAAATAATAGTGCATAAGCTGGTTTTCCATCACAATATTTTTCTCCTGCTTCACTACACAGTTTAGGGCAGTTTGTGGTTTCTTTTGGCCTACCTGAGCACGCTTAGCTACACTGAAGCAGAAGGAAACTATCCCAAAAATCAACTCCTTCCTTATTCCAGGCAACCAATACTGCTTCACTGATTCAAACCAAGAGTACATTCCTTCTTCTCTCCATATCCAAGCAGAGATGTCGTAAGAGAATTAAGCAGCAGAACTTTTTCCAGATGCATCCCTTCCTTGCCCGCTAGTTCAGCTTACAGTTGCAATCACTTTCCTGCTCATGCAGAGCTCATGAGAGCTCATGAGAGCACTGGGTGTGAGGAAGATTCCCTTTCCTTACATCTTGAATTGCCACAAAAGTCAGGATAGATGTTTGTCATTACTCATTTAATACCGATCTGTGAGTAAGAGTGTCTGAAATACATAAAATAACAGTACATTTCCCCAAAAACTGGAAGTCAGTGTATACCTAAATGTTTAACCCCTCCTGGATACATGAAAGCTATTCTTTAAAACACGTGTTATTTCATCTGCTGAGAAATTCGGTAAAGCTCATCTCAAAATTTGTGCTAAGGCTTCTTCTTTGACTTCAGAAACATTTATTCTGTAAAAATGAAAATTATTAGTAGCCTACTAAGAGGTCTTAAAGAGTTTTCAGTACTTCTTGCTTCCCCTTCTACTCTAACTTTAAACTCTTTCAAGTAAAGAGAAAAAGTCCTACAGCCAGGAAGCAAAGCAGACCCAACAGTGGAACACGTTGTGCCTGAGCACTGCCAGAACAGGGACCCATATGAGATTTGTATTGAACGACGCCTCTGAATATGCAAGGACAAGAAAAAAAATCTAGTGAAGACTGGACACTTCTAATATACTATGCTATATACAGTCATATTTAAACAATGTCTCCAGAAATGAAAATGAACACATTAAAGGGACCTGGGTTTATTTCTGTCTGTGTTCATGGTAGTGATGAAAAGTAAGGGGGATAAAGTTCACACTGGGAACTTTGTGCGTTTCTGACAGCTGCTGTGACTACAGAGCTGCACTCACACAGTGTTCTTGACCAGAAAGGCACTACTGGGGAAAGGGGAAGGACCGCCTCAGGAGAGGGATGCATTCCCCACAGGGGTATAAATGATTATGGAGGATAAAGGATCTTTCCTTGTTTTTGGCTGAATCACCTCAGAAGGAAGAAGATAGCAAGAAATGATGTTTTGCTTTCTCCAATCTACTCAGCATTTGAACCTTTCTACCTTGGGTGAAGTGTTATCTACTACACCTCCTGCAGGGCAGAGGTAGGGAGCAAATACTGGAGCCATCCTTTGCCAGTCTGGATCGCTTTCTAAAAGGAAATGGATTTGCCTTCAGTCCTTTCCTCTACCATCGTGCACACTTATCTGTCTTCTAACCTTAGTGACCATGGGGAATACAGACTGTGTGGAAAGTGAAAAAATTGGGCATCTAGGGATGCTTAACGCAAGGGACATGTCACACATAGTAAGAGGGAGAAGGTGCACTGCTGGCATGACCTGGGAGAAGGGAAAGGGACAGAATTTGGCAAAGACAGATACCGTGCAGTGAGAAAGCCTTTAGCATTTCCAGTTACCAGCAGAACTGTTGGCAAAACTCATGTCAGAGTCCCTGAATTGCTGACAACACTTTGTTTCCATTCAATCTGATCCAGCTGCAGCTGGGTGTATACTGTAGTGAACAAAGTGTTGAAGCATTACTAAGACTTGCCCTGTGTAAGTCAGAGAGGTATTGCTTGTCTAGAGAGGGCAGTCAGGGGACATAGCAAGGCTCATCGTGACACATGATAGAAGAGTGCATTTGTTGTTTGTTATTCCAGTTTGCTATTAGCTGGCTAGATTCACTCTGTTTGCACGTTTGGATAAAACTCAAATAAGCAGTATATGAGGCAGCTTTTCTTCCTGAAGTGCTGCCATGCATAGCTTTATTAATGCCAGCCTGAATTTCTTCATGGCACTCTACGTCTTACATCTGTTGTGAAGTGAAGCTGATGCAACACACCTGGTAAATGATATATTAATACTAATAAACACATTCACTTGTATGGGCTGCTGCTAGTTTCCAAGTAAATGGTTTGTTTTTTACATATGGAGTCTTCAGCAACCTGGATTGTGCTCCTACTTCTATTCTGTTGCATTAGCAATGAGCAAACGCACCCGACTTTAAGAAAATGCCCCAAACAGGTAATTGTCTATATTTCTATATAGGACCTCTTTCAAACGTTTTTTTTTTCTTTCAGTCCCATACTAAACTGTATCAACTTAAAAGGGATCCCTTACTGTTCAAAACATCCACAGAAGGGAGAGAACAAGAACTGGTACCGGGAAGAATGTAATTATGATTAATTCCTTAGTTGGATAATTTTGTCTGGTGATGGAGTTGTGATTAAATAGCCATATTAATTATTTATTTAAGACTGTTTAAAATATAGGTCATGTTTCCAAATGTCTGAGGAAAATGCTTTCCAATAATCTGTACAGAACAAAATAAAGACCACTAGAGACATCAGCTGTCTAGTCTGTCCTTAAGCATAATTTCTACCTTTGCCCTTTATTTCTGTCGAGTCACCTCAAGAATGAAAATTGCACAGGTGCCTTGGGATGCCCAGTTCTCATTCGCCTTCATAGGTGTCCAAGGCCTTTTCGATGTCTGGAGAAATTCTGGTATCAGAGTATCTGACTAATGCAGAGGCACCCCTGCTGCCCTCAGGGGTCCAAAACTGCAGCTCCTGCCTGCCTACCTGCCTGCCGGGCTCTCTTCTCACTCCCCTCGCTCTTCAGCTGCCAGCCAGCTCTCCCTGCCTACTCCTCACAGCTCTTGTTGCTCAGCCATCGCCATCTTCTAGCTCTCCTCAGTCCTATAATCGCATCCGCTAAACAATCGTGGTTATCCCTCTCCCGAGCTCCCTCTCCTACAAAAGATAAAAGATTGCACTGCTTAATATCTTGCTTCATGCGCAATTCAGAAAATTTCTGAAAGTGGTGTCAAGCTCTGTTCTCTAGCAGGGAGGACCAGTCCTGATCCTACAGAGTCTGGTAGGAGTTTCTGGTTTAATTCACTGGCTTTAGTGTCAGTTAGAGCAGAATTAGGCCATTTGATACTAAATTCTCAGGATGTGCCTGAATAAAAATAGTAAAAATACTGTGGAATTCAAGCTCTTCATCCATAATATATTCATCTTGAAGTGCACAGCTGCCATGCATATATTTATGTAACTGCTATCTGTAGAAATATTTAAGCATTCAGTTCCATTCTGAAAAAAATATTTAGAAAAGTTAAGGAAGGCTAAATGGTGGAAGCAAGCAAGGGGAGATAGTCATTAGACATACGTGTCTTCAGAAGGCAGCAAACCGCTAACGTTTTCATCTGAATCGCTGAAGAAATATAGCATTGCTAGAAAATGTACAGAGAGGGGCAAGGATGACCAGACATATGCAATAGAGGGGAATCTAAGCAGACCACAACTTTTCAGCCTATAATTAGACAGCTTAAGGTGGTAATGATAAGCACCTCTGTGAGATATACTATTCACTTTTCACAGTAAAAACACTTGAGGCAATCCATAAAATCCTCAAACAGGAGGCTTAAAACAAAGACAATGTTATTAATTTACAGAACCCATTTCCATAACATGTTTTTCAAATCAATAATGTAAACAGGTTAAAAAACAAGATTGGATAAATTCATGAACAATTGAGACATCAGAAGCTTTTAAACACAGTATGACCTCCAGCCTGAGAGGAGCAGACACAGCGGAAGCTGGATAAGGATCAGAGAGGAAGGTGGCATCACTCCCTACAAACCCCCTCTCCTTTATCGTTGTTCTTCACCATCGACTACTGAGAGCTCTGGTCTCTCCCACTATGGCAGCTGTCACACACTTGCCCTACCCTGTTCCCAACCTTCAAAGATAAAAATGCTGCAAATAACCTGGTCTATATATGCAGAAAGTACCGAGGGCGGCAGGAACATCTCTGCCTCCCCACTCTGCCCAGCTGATACAGCTATGCAGAACCTTCTTACACCTGCCTCTACTTTTTCCAGATTTCTGTTCCCTTCCTTTCTAAACTCATCTGTGGCAAAGCCCTTAGTATCACATGGTGTTACAACACAAGCACAGTCATATTAATCAGCAATATTTTTATTCCGTTGCATCTCTGGCAGGCTCCTGGCAGTATAGCAACAAACATCCCAGTAATAAATGAGCTTTTAAGTGCACCAGACTTTACTATTCAGCTGCTGGCATGTGGCCTCTGATCAAAACTTAACTTATACAACCCCTATATAGGCAGCACACCAAGTAGCAATAACAACACCACCACTAATAAACAACGTAAGACACTGCTCTGACCTCAAGTTAAGAACGCAGGTCAACTATCTTCCTAACTATACCAAAATCTATTACTTCAGAGGCTCTTTTCCTAAGCTACACCAATACACTACTGAATTACAGTGAGGTATGTAAGTAGGAGCATGATGCCCATTAAATCTCCATAAACAATTAACTTTCGCAGCTGAGCTCTACAACAAAACACCCTGTCTGCTGCCATGGGATGTTGCTTCACTCCATGTAGGTCATTGGTGAGGTAATAGACAGTTTTAACCAGCAACAGCAGAAAAGTAGCAAAATCCCAGCACAACACATCTTTTGACAGCTCTTAATAAAAATCAAGTTTATAGCAGAAGAATTGAAAAAAAAAAAGCAATTACCTCACTTTAATGTATTTTAAATGTTTTTAAAGTATACAGAATTTTACTGCTAAAAATACCCCAACAAAACATACATTCAATGTAAAAAAATGCCTTAAACTTACCTCTTAGTTTACACTGATTTAATATATTTTTTCTTCTAATTTTCAACTTTCCTTGCATCTTGGGAATATAGTGGTTTTCTCCACCCGCTTCCTTCCTCTCACCTCCTCCCCCTCCAATCTGGCCTCCTTTCCTTCCTTGGAGGTTTTTAAGCTTTAATTTGAGAGTGTAAAGCTGAAAAATATTTGATACAATTTTTTTTTTTAATTAGAGAATTGAGCTCCTCACCATGGTTGAAGCATTTCTGGGAACAGCACCAAAAAGCTGGAAGCTACTGCACTGAGTAGCCACAGCATCTCTCTTAAAATCATCACTCATTTATTTTTCCCAGTCAACTAGTGTTTCAGCATTTTACTTACAGACATGACTGCAGTTTAGGAGACTAAGGCTAGAAATGAGTCCGAGTCTCTTTGTTCAGTTTTTGGAACGTGAAAATTAGATTCCCAAATTCCAGCGTGGGCCCATCTCCAGCTGGAACAGGAACAAGACTCACCAAGTGGGATTTGACAATGTATGAGCTGAGGCTCGAGTTAGTCACATTTTCAATGAGCTCAGAAGGGTATTGATGATTATATGTTCTAACTGGAGGAGGTAGTTGTCAGTCTGCCTGCAGTGTGCGTGTCACCACACTGGGGAAGGGGAAATATTTTAGAGCTTGTGTGGGATTGGGCTTGCTGAATGGAGCACTTGGGAAGTCTCCTCTCCTATAATTTGGATATTGTTGGGGAGGGAAAAAAAAAAAAAAAAAGAATAGGTTAGATCTAACAATTTAGAGACTCTGCAACGTGCATTCACACTGAGGGGTGTTGAAGAGACTCGGCATGTCCATATGTTAGTGAGTGGCAGCCTACAGCCTATTTTAGGTTTCTATTAATTGACACTAGGTTGTGCTTTACAGCCTGTATGCACTTCTTTTTTAATTCTTAACATAATATGGTATAAGTTTGCTTTCACCTAATAAAAACATTTTTCTAATACGATGTCATGTTTGTGGTAATACTAAATAAGTCACATTTTCTCTAAATGCTTACAGATATTTCAGGCATGCAGATTATAGTAGTCTTCCTCTCCATTCCTTGTTTGCTTAGTTATTACATTTCAGTCTTTCCTGGTAAATTAGTCTACTTAACCACTGATTTTTATTTGCTGTTACTTGAACAACAGCAAATTGCTCATACAATCCACCTATTCGTGTAAAACTCAGCAATTACTTGTCTGCTCTTTTACTCAATCTATCTGCACATACTTCCAAAGACAATATTGCCCTTTTAGGTATTACACTGATCACAAACGGGACGTTTCTCAAACAGAAAAAAAAATGTTTGAGTGTAATTTAGTGTCTATATTTCTGTATACTTAACATGTATTAGCCATATAAAATCAGTTTTGAACAAATTTATCCCAGATGCATTAGCTTTTCTTTTTTTCTCAATCTGAATATGATACATTAATAACTCCTCTTGCTCATGTTTCTAATCTCTAAGTATCTTCTATTTTCTGTTTCCTGCTGTTTACATCATCTGCTGACTTCATTAACATGCTGTTCACTTGCTTTCTTTAATACTATTAATGAAACTGTTAAATAAGGCTGAAAGAGAGGCCAATCACTATAGTAGTACATAGGCCGCGCAGAATGTGTCATCAGACAGGTCTTCTGCAGCACCTAAAAGCCTGTCAAAATCATTCCTTTTAATTGGTTTCAATAAGTTATTGTTTGTAGAATTGACTGATGCTTAGTTGTGGCATTACCAGAAAGCTGTTTGGGAAACCTTGGCATAGAAAAGCTGACTGCTTATGTATGTGTTCTTGTTTAAATCAAACCTACAGGAAAGCCTAGATTTGCTTCAGAATGCGTTTTAAACTATTTACTTTAGTTCTCCTTTCTATTTACCTCTTCGTGCTCACTATTTCATGCCATAGTTCACCCTTACAGATTTGAGATATTCAAATTAACTCCATGCAATTGATAAAACAATTAAGTTGCTTAAAAGCTGTGCAGAAGGGTACATGATAACAATCAAATAGTATTAAATAGAAGAAAATATTTATTTAAATAGACACACATAGTGTGAATATATATGAATGTACAACAGACACAAACAGTTCCAAATACATTTCCAGCATAGCTAAGGGAAGCACGAGAGGTGTCTCTCTGTTAAACATCAAAAACAGATAAACACAGAGAAGGAAAAGACCTATTTTACCTAATAGTTACTGCTGACCTGCAAACAGACTAACTGAGAATAAATTAGGCTAGAAATCAGAAGGTATATAACAACCATCAGGAACGTGAGGCTTCAGATAAGTCTTCCAGTACACGTAGCCAAGGCAACGAAACTAATGTCTTTAATACAAAGCTGGCTTGGTTCACGGAAGGAGTTGTCGAGTGGTTGCTTGAAAAGGCAGTGTATCCAGCCCTGATCTCAGACATGCTCATCCCTATCTTCCTTCCAGCTCTACAAGCACAACAGTGAAAATCAACAAATCTTAAACCCTAACTTTGTCTCTTTGAAATTACTGATTGTTCTCAAGTACATTTTCGTCATACTGAAAGTCTGAAATTAATGCTGCTTGGTTTTGATGCACCTAAATTGCCTCGTGAAATCTAAAAATAGAAAAATGAAATTATTATTCTTCATCATTAAGTAGACACTAGCAGCTAAAATTTTAAGTGCCCAAATTCTGGCCTCTAAAACATTAATTATCAGTAAATACACAAGGGGGAAAGCTTCACAAGCAAGGGAACTCCTGAAAACAACGGACTTTTGCACTGGCCAAGGTCTTTTCTGAAAAGCTCAAGTTCACTACTCCTGACATAGAGCAGCTATGTCGGGTTCTGCTGCCTTCCCAGTCATATCAGCATAGACCCGGGGAGAAAGGAAATCATCTAGACCACAAGAACACACCCTTGCCATTTGTTCTCCTTTCAGTGCCAAAAAGCATGGATATCTCTCATGGGTTAGAAAAGATAGAAAATATTTGAATCCAGGTCCCCGGATCTATTTTGGATCTGTGGAGTGTCAGAGCTGACAGCAAAGGACAACTGGGCATTTTTGTACTCACAACATTTTGGGTATATAGGTCATTTCATTCCGAGGTTTTCATCTCAGAAAACACTTCCAGACATGCAAAAAATTCAGCAGATCCCTTTTTATACATTAAAAACTAGTCTCAGTTAAAAAGAGTATCAAAAGATTTGCTCATGGATATGTATGAGATTTCATGGAACGAAGTGTTCTTGGTCCTCCTTGGAGCATTCTCTAAGTTTTTAACTCATCAGTGGAAGAAGGCGCTTTGGTGAAAGGACCTATTTAACCTTTATAGCGTGTTATTTACATAGACTACTTAAAGAAAGCTAACAGAGCTGTTACTCTAGGTATGATCTCTTTCTATGGCTGAATAGTTCTTGGCCTCTTGAAAGCATACGATTCATTGTTTTCATCAGCCTATGATCATAATGATACAAAGAAAAATCACAGTAATTATAGAGCAGTCTTCATAAGAGCTATATTTAATAAGCTATGTTCATCTCTGTTCCAACTCCACTAGCTTCCGTCAAAAGCAAGGATATATTTAACCATTATGTTCTAGCTTGCATAGCTACAATTATCCTCGAGAAAGCAGTAATGCCCTGGTCCGTTTAGAGGTTAAACCTTGCTTTCTGTCTGTTAACAAAAATAACGAATAGTTAAAATAAACTGAGAGTGCAATAAATTTTCATAGAGTTCAAACAAAGCAGTCTTTCTGAAATGTCATCTATAAAAGACTTAATTGCATTTTTTGCTTTCCAGCTTGACAACAAAACAGGTAACAAAAGGCAAACATATACATGTATCTGTATGTATGCATGTATAAGCATATATACAAACATATTGGCTAGAAATACTCGTCAGCAGTGTATCACCAAAACTCCATTTTTCATTGGATTACTAGTTGCTGTAGCATTACGGAACTACAATTCAACTTCAGAAGTCCATAAGAAGTCAAAAAAAAAAAGGAAGACAAAAATATACTCTGTCTAGGGGAGACCACAAGCAACGTATGAGACAGCAGGAGGAGACAGACAGCTGTGTAGCACAAAGAAAAACTGAGGAAAAAGTTGCTCAGCATACATCTCAGCACATGAGTACATAAACTGAGCATTACATTAGATGTAATCTGTTGCCATCACCAGGTGGTTTACGTAAACGTTTATCAGTTATGAGGCCTCTGCAAATGCTATTTTGAATTGTTACTGGAAATTTATTTCAATTTAATATGAGCTAATAACAAAAAAGGCTCAGGGCACGAGCATAGCCTGGTGCTATTTTACCTGTTGAATTTAACTGAGGAAAAATAATTCAGACTACCTTGTAGGAAGAAAAGGCTTGTTATTGACTTCAAAGGGCTTACTAACAGTAGCACACAACTTCCAGTCTGGCGTCCTTTCATTCTCACTGATTCTCGATAATTAAAAATACTGTTTGCTTCATAGTACATTTTTAATTTTTTAAAAAAGTAATTTACATAGTTTCTTTCTTATGCTCTTTGCAAACACATTGTGTTCTGCCACACAAGTGTTTGCTTTCCACTGTCCTGAAGAGGAAGCTTTGCGCACTCAGGGGAGGAAGAATATGGCTTGAAGAATTAGATCTACAGGACTATCATGCAATACTTCACCACTCAGGGTGGGAGGGGTAAGGGGGGAAATTTCACAAAATAGTTACAAGGGGGGGCCAGACAATGGGACCAATCAATAACTCAGATAATATTAAGAGAATAGAATTCAAAGATCCCAACAATCTGCTTTAAGGCCATGTCAGAACTCCACACGTCCTTCCTATTATTAAAAAGCATGAAGTATCATAAAATCCTCCCATCTCATCTACTGCGTACAAGATATCCATCTTCCCACCCTGCCATCCAATACAGCTGAGAATTATGGTCTTATAAGCCTCAAGATAAAATGTGCTGTTCTCTAAAATAAAACTTTGAAAGCATACATTGTGTTTATAGGCTGCCTCACAGTCACAGGGATCACGTGTGTCTGTGCATATATGAGACAAGACTACTGAACCTATTGATTAATTTCTAATTAAAAGAGACGAGAGTGAAGCACTGGGAAAATTCTGAAGCAACCTTGTATTGTGATATGCAGAAGAATGCAAGCTGCAGTTCATTGGTGTCTCCATAGAAACAAGACATATTGGAGGGTGTAAGACATTGTCAGAGGACTAAAAAATTTCAGCTTCAGCAGAAAACAGAAAAGCACCTGAGGGATTTTTTTAACCAGGAAAACAAAATTAATTATTCATTTCCCATATAGGAAGCATCCGTGTTTTAGATGAGTTACTTAACATACATCAGGATTACCTTATGGACTGGCTAATCCTATGATTTTCTAATCCATAAAATCTGTAGAAAACGCATGGTTACACTTCTAAGTATAACACCAAAGAGGAATATAAGTAGGCTCTCAATGAATAATTGAAAGCTCTATTCAATGTGCTGGTAATTCTTGGTAGCATTTTCACACTTGCTTTAGACACAGTGCTTATGCATTCATATGAATACTGCCCCATACGCAGAACCCTGTCTTGGCCTGTGCAAAAGGTGTCCCCAGGAAAATTAAAGGCAGTGGGGAGAGGTTGCTTCAATAAGACACTACGCTCTAAACCTGCTCAGCATCCCTCCTACTTCAAATGAACGGAGACTCACAGCGTGCAGCTGCAGCGACTATTTTTAAGAACTTGAACCCACACACAGGAAGGATTAAAAAAGGCTCATCTCCTTATGCCAGACCCGAAGCTATAGGCAGAGGGTTTTTTTCATATGTGACCAAGAGACCTGTGCCAGCTGGTAGCTTCACAAGCTGGGTTGCTGTTCCCTGATTTTCTGCCCAGACCTGGCTACTGCAGCCGCAAGGGCAGTCTGACAGCTGAACCAACCTCAGCACCCTCAGCTCCTCTCCTAAAGATACTCGTTATGCGTGGAGCTCCCCAGTGCTGGGCATAACTCCATCTCCTTTTCTGCCGAAACAAAAATGCTGGGGAAATTATCAGTTAGCAGTTTCCCCATCAAGTCGTTTCTGCTCCATTTCCACAAAAGAGCAGAAAGACTGTCACGCTGCCTCCATCGCCTGGGGTACAGATGGGGTATGTACAGTCCTCCTTGTGCTATGCAAGCAAACTGAAGTTGACAACTGCCGTTAAGTTTTGGCTGGAGGTCACCGCAGTTTTAGGAGGCAGCATTAAGAGAGTGTATGTCAGACACCAAAAGAGAAAAAGGTCCTTCAGAATAATCAGGGCTTTTCCTGGTGGCATTGTGTGCCACCATGCCGTGGCGATGTCTAACCCTTCCAAAGCAACTAGCTGCTTTAAGGCTGCTTAGTCAAAAAGATGAGGATTAAGGAAATGGATGAAAACTACGAGACATCCCAGCTGCAAACAAGAATTAACGGCTCTAAAAAGATGTATCAGTGAGTAGGAAGGAAAGAAAAGGGTTAAGTTAAAGGAAAAAGAGTTATTTTGGGAATTTTGGTGTGCATGTCACTTATAACCAAGTTCTGTACAGAGCACCCGTGCTAGTAAAAATATTCAGGGACATAGTGGAGACTAAGTATTATGCATATTTTTTATCAGTTCTGATCATCATAACAAATATACAAGTATTAGATCTCTGCCAGAGGATGCAGACTGATTTTCTAGCTCTCTACAGACTTGCATCAGTATACATCTAAGAGCAGAGACAATCCTTGAATTAATAAAGCATAGCTTCTTCCAGTCAGTTGCCAAAATTGATACAAAAGACAAAAATGAGAGTAAGAGTGATTATGGCTCATTTGTGTCCAACTGTGCTTTTTAGCATTTGTGAAAAGACGGGAATTTAGAGAAGTGAATGGATAGATGCTCATTTACACTACAGGTTCTCCAATCTGTGCACCAGAGCTGAAAGCAGGCAACTTGCTTGCAGTCACTTGTCTTTCACAGACAGGATGACAAATACATTGCTGCCTGCGCAGGGTCTCCAGAAAAACTTAAAACTGATGGGTACGCATGCAAAAGAAAGATATTCTAAAAGAGATGCAGAAGATGATGAGAAATAGTTAACATTGCTAATTTTTTTCTAAGAAGGATAAGAAATAAAAACCTCTGGGATTTATTTTTGCTTTATGAGGACTCATGCAATGGCCCTGTAATTGACTTTTGGGCTTCCGATAATCACTGATACCACCCTATACCTTTGCTTATATATGCCATTCTTGCCCACATAATCAGTCTTACTGATGTTAAGGCCATTCCTCACGCAAGTAAAATTCACTCAAGGAATAAGAGATACCAACAAAAGCATGTTCTTCTGGTCCTTTAGGGAATCTCTTAAACTCTTCTTTGTTACATCAAAAGAAAAAGACAAAAGAGCTGTGTGATCTCAAATATTCTAGCTTCACATCCTTCACTGTGATCACAACTTTATGCTTCCTGATTACTTATAGAAACTGATGTAAAATAAAGAAAGGCTACAATCATTTGAAGTCTCTTTTCCCCATTCCTGCACCCCTTACCCATTTCCCAAACCAGGCAATGAGAAAGGGAAATGATTGACATTTTTCACTGGTTGTGCTACTTATAAGTAAAAGTCAGACTGAAGGGACACTAAGAAATAACACTCAGAAAGGAAGAGTGCACCACAACACCTGATACACAGTTGCTAATGTGTACACCATGATCATATATTACTGCAATTCCAGATGAAATTAATGGAATGGTGTTGACATATCTCAGGAGAAAATTAGCTATAGCTTACCCAATAAAGTCTTTATTATCCGTGAAGCATGCTTGACACTTACTTTTACAAAGTATGATACTTTATAGGAGGCTATCCAAACACTCTGACTAAATGCTTTATTCTATCACAGTTTATAGGTGCGTTCTCTGATATTAGATCCATTGCATCAAAAGCACATACCTGCACTGTGCAGTGATGGAACTTCAGCGTGATTTTGACATTACTAATACACATTGAGTTCCCAGTAATGACTTAACGTGTCATGCTTACATGCAGGTATGAAGATGACTTGCACACTGGACAAACCAGAAAAGACCCTTCCATACACTCTCACTAGTTCAGCTAAGAGGCAAATCTATCCCCAGACCTAAATGGTTCAGGTCTATGTAGCAATCATCAGTGATCCTAACAGGTTGTTTGGTCCCAGGGCTGTGTTAGACATATTGCAGAGGGATCACAGCTGAATTTTCCTAATCTCAGTTCTGGGAACAGTGAGATCAAAGATCTCTGCCAGATCTTCTGTCCCTGCAGATGCACACAGACCCAAATTTTCCAGAGATTCAAATTATCTGGCTAGCCGAGGCTGTCTGAGTCAGCATAGGATACATGAAGTTTTAGCACAATTACTGGCAAAAACACCTTGGCCGTGCTGGCTCTCATAGAATTTTGTCACACACAGTTATCAGATGTGGGGAAAGAATCATGAATAACTTTTACGAAAGACTTGTTGTGGTTTGTGTGGAACCAGCCACCGGGCGACCGACAGATGCTCCCTCCTACCTCTCTTCAGTGTCTGTCCTACTACTGCAGTGTGTCCATCATTCAGGTCAGTGGTTATGGCTGTAGTGTGAGACTGGTGAATAATGGGTTTAATTTCGTGCTTTGCCAAAGGCTTCTTAAGGGACATGAGGGAAGTTACAGAGCCTCTGTTTAATTCTTAAAATAAGGATAATGATCTTTCCTCACTTCAGAGGTGTGCTTGGATGAAGATTGAGGCAGGTTGCTCTAGTGTGCAACACCTTCACACTAGTTTGTTCCTATGTAGACATGTATATATGTATGTATACATATACGTACACACAAATATATATGTACATAGATTCTCAGCAATGGACCAACGTCAAGGACTTCACACAGTGAGTTTTGATAAACATCCCAAGTTCATGTGCTTTCCTAAAATTTGCAGGCAGCACATCTTTCTTAGAAGGAGAGACGCTTTTGCAAATACTAACATCTTTACAATATAGTTCTTAAATCCATCCAGGACAACATAGTGCAATATTCTTCCTTTAGTTATTTTACCACTTTGGCATATAACATATTGATTGTCAGCATATTTAAGTGAGTTTGTTTGGGTTTTTGTGTACTTCGTATATTTAATCCAAGCCTCTTTGAACAACTTTACTACTTTCCTTAATTAAAATAAAATAAAGCAGAAAAGGGACACATTAATTTTCATGCCAGAGTTGCATTTAGCCCTGAGCACTTTGAGCAAGGCACAGTGATGCACAATATGTTGCACAGCAATTCTGCCTGAGTAAAGCTCCTGATATTAAAGAATAACCATGCATTCAAGAGACAGCCAGCCTCAGACGCAGACAGATTGACACAGCGTGGTGCAACATTTTTGTCCAGAATCTGGAAATGTCTGCTTGTGAAACTTTGGCAAGAGTAAGTCTGCACCATGTGCATCTCCTTGTAAGCTTAATTGTCTGTATACAAGCTATTAGTCTACCTTCAGGAGTTACTTTTCTTAACATTTTCCTTTTTCTTTTGCAGCATTGTGGCTAAATGAATATGATTAAGACAAAGAAATGAAAGGCAATCCATGGTCTGAAGTCTGAAGCCAGAGCTGATGAGTAAGATTAATAAATAAATAAATAAATAAATAAGTGCTTGGGTCTAAATCAGTACTGCTATTCCACAGGCTGAATTGCTCAAGGCAGAGGTTCCTTTAGTGTGGACCAAAGCCCTCCAAAGCTAATGTGTTGATCTCCTGCCATCATTGCACCGTAGTGCAGACCTGTCTCTTGTTTTCCTCATTATTATCTCCTCACTGTAGTAAATAATGGACCTATACTTTATGAAAAGAGATATTAAAAAACCCATATAATAAAAAGTTGCACTAAGAAACAGTGGGCAGTCCCATTGAAACTGCATGACAGACCTGCAGTGAAATCTTAAAAGTTGTATGCTGATTACCTAGTTAGTAGCATTAATAAAAAGAATGCTATATAGATAAATCAAGACACCTACAAAGAAAAGGCATTAACTGAAAACAGGCACAGTACATTTCCCATCTCCACCTTGCATTTCAGTGCCACAGCACAATGAATCATTGTGACTAGCATGGTGACGGCTTCTTTAGAAGGCATGTCTATCTCTCTGCTAAAAAGGATGAACACTGTATTATGTCCATCCTGTGTAAGTCTATTCAGATAATTTAATTGCATAACAAACTGTACAGACTATAGTCTATACATATCACTTGCATGTGTTGTCTACATTATTGTCATGAGGATAGTCCCAAGGTATCACAATCACACTTTTTCTTGGTGTCTAACCTTCTTTTGGAATTACACAGTTTTCTAGGATAGTTGCTTTGGGCTTGGTTTCATAGAAGTCGTAGTTTAAATAGGCACAATGTCCATTCTCATGTATCTGTAGGCTACACAAGGCTACATGTAGGCTTCTGTGGACTTACACAGATGTCACTGCCAGCAGAAATCTGAAAAACATGCAACTGCATAGTTCTACCGTTGCTGTGGGACCTCTTTGAAGACATGAACCATTTTGTTCTCTTTATGTGCACTTCTGCAGTATGGGAAGGAACTCAGCATTGCTATCAAGTTGCAATCAAAGTCATCTGGAAGATAATCTACACCAATACATTGCAGAGAAACTCACATCCAAGGACATGGTCAAACCTCCCCTTGTGAAGGAGGAGATGTGTTGCCTGGTGCTCTCTTCAAGGGAAGCTCTTGGAGGACAAGATGCCGTGCAGTGCCCTGAAAGCAATCAGACCACCTGCCTGCTGGTGAGGCATTTCTCCTCAATCTGGAAGATGTTCCCTGTGAGCAACCAGGGCTGGTCCCCTCTTGAGCAATAAGGAAGGACTCTCATGCCCTCCTTGTGGGCTGAGGTGAGGACACAGAGCCACGCAGGCTGCTCTGATGCCCGTTTGCTCTGATTTCTACCATGTTGGATGCCGTACAACCTCTCATGGGCTGGACCATATCAAAGATGGACCAAAAAAAGGCATGAATCTTATTGCTCCTGCAAATATATTTGTCTTCATATTGAAATGGTTTAGAAATAGTTGATCCACACTGTCAAACTTGAGGATTTTTCTCTTTAAAAAGACTACAGAAGAATAATACTTAAAAGAACATTTTTATGAACCGAAACACTATGAAATTTATCAAAACACAGCTATTTTGGAACACTTCACTTCACTACAAACTGTGTTTCCCCACCTGGAATTTTTCTATGACACATTTAAAAATCTGTGCAACCAAATCTCCGAAGACATCAAAATAAAATAGATTAGGCTTTAAACAGAAGAAATTCAGGACAACTTTGAAACTTCAGATCAGGGTTTCATTTTTCATCCGGGTTGGCCCTACACTCTTTGCCTCTCATGAGAAAAAGGCAGGATGCAACTGCAGAAAAAGCTTACATTACGGAATCTTCTATTTGGTTTTTGCCTACACATCATTACCTACACACCATCCATATTACCTAAGGCTCTTTAAACTGCTGCTCCATACTGTGATAATCATTATTTTAAACATTATTAAACAAAAAAGCTCTGTACTTGGTGTCGGTGCCCAGGCGCTGGCAGCGGGGGCTGCATGGCGGCCTCTGTGAGGAGAGGCCGGGGCTGTCCCATGCCGGACACAGCCGGTTCCAGCCGGCTCCGACCGACCCCCCACAGGGCAGGGCTGAGCCCCGCAGCCACAGTGGGGGCACCTCGGAGAAAGTGTATTTAAGAAAGGGCAAAAACCACTGCACAAAGGTGAAGAGTGAGGAAAAATAAGGTGAGAGAAACAGCCCTGTGAGCACCAAAGTGAGAGCAGAAGGAGAGGGTGCTCCAGGCACGGGAACAGAGATTCCGCTGCAGCCCGTGGAGAGGACCAACGTGGAGCAGATATCCATCCATGCTGCAGCCTGTGAAAATCCCCCATGCAAGCAAGTTTATCCTGTAGAACTACAGGCCATGGAAGGTCCCAGATAGGCAGGAGAGACATGTGAGGAGGAAGGAGTGGCAGAGAGGAGATGTCATGGACTGACCACAGCCCCCATTTTCCCCATCCCTCCACACCACCTGGGGCGGGGGAGGCAGAGGAGTCGGGTATGAAGGAGCGAAGCTGAGCCTGGAAAGGAGGAGGAGGCCAGGGGGAAGGTGTTGTTTTCATTTGTCTTTGTTTATCACTATCCAAACCTGTTTTTAATTGGCAATAAATTAAATTCATTTTCCCCAAGTTGAGTCCATTTTGCCTGTGATGGCAACTGGTAAGTGACGTCCCTGTCTTTATCTCGTCCCACAAGCTTCTTCACCTTATTCTCTACCCCATCCTGCTGAGGAGGGGGAGTGAGAGAGTGGCTGGGTGGGCGTCTGGAAGCTGGCCAAGGTCAACCCACCACAAGCACTGAAATTAGAAATATACATTGTTCTAGAAATTAAGTACAGCATCACATCAGATATTTTGTTAATTAGACAAAAAGCACTGCTTTAAGTCATCGATACAAAAATACATCACAATTGTAGAGGTTTGTAATAACAGCTAAGAACTAGAGGAGAGGTTAACAGCTGAATGTTTACCTGTCTTTTATAACAACAATATTTCATAAAATTGTTAAATAGCTCGCTGGAAAATACATTGCTTCTTGTTGTTTCTGCAGACCGAAAACAGTGAAAGCCTTCCCCGGCTCGAGGTTATCTAGCAAGCCTTTGATAGCAGCACAGGGAAACGGATTCCAACATTCTGCCAAGACAACTAATTTTGGTATTGGAAGAGGCATGTTTAACCCCTGTAGTACATCAGTGGCAAGTGAAAGAAGAATACCGTGAGCAGAGTAGGTGGGGAATAGGCCATTTTGTGTGAATAAGCAATCTAGTCCAAGCTAACGCATAGGGAAATCAAATCAACTCTCCAGACTAAGCCTTAGTTACAGCGATGTAAACTTGGAATAATTTAAACTAATGCCTTAGTGATTCAAAAGATAATCTGCTTTATATAAATGCTAAATCACTAACCCCTCCACCAAACCAGATCTCAGGTTTTACAAGAAGGCGATATATAAACATGTTCTTACTAAACTACATGAATCAATGTCGTCTTCCTGAAAATAAGGATCTTTCAGCTCCCAATTCAGATTTATGCTTACTTCTTGGGCAAAGAGCTTACTTTTTTTAACTCCCTCAACAGCATATGCTACTCATATCTTATTACCACAATACATCTGTCCAATATCTTCTATTCTTGCAATATACGAAGCTCTTTTCTTCATTTAATGTTGCCATTATGAGTGCAACACCACTTCTCATTTTATTCTTGTTTTAATAGAGAGACAAGAAAGCTATAAAAAAGTCTCCAGCTGATGCAAGATTGTTATCATTCTGATTTGTCCAGGTCCCTTTTGATGCATAAAATATGTGAGGAAAACCAAGTGAGTTTTAGACCATGTCTTTTAAAACATTCCACAAGCATTCTCATTAATATTATATCTAACTTGGTTTTGAATGTATGAAGAACAGCTAACAGATTCTCCTGGCTTCTTAGTTTACCCCCTAGCCCTATGAGTATGGTTTTTAAGAGATGCTTTTCACAAGTCAGTAAGGGCCAAGGCTGTAGCTTTAGGCAGCAATGTGTTGCGCAGAAAGAACCACGTTTATGTCTTCTCGTTGGACATCATGGTACTCTTACATCAGATTTTGCCTACCAGTAAATACCCCAATGATTTGGCAGAGAGGATGTATACCCTTTTGCTAAAAAGCAAATGAAAATCACACAAGCATCATTTTGAAACCAACCCATAGAATACTCGGTCAGGTGTCTGAATCTATTGATTTTGTAGGTTTAGGGAAGGTTTGGTAGATCCCTACTTCCCTTTACTTGGCGACATCTTTATTTTATTCCTCTCATATTCTGTACAACTTCTCCATAAGAGTGTCCTTCATTTGAAGAGAACAGCTGCTAGCACGGTAATCACAGTGTCCCCTTCTGTGTTGGAAACAGTAGCTAGGAATCCTGTTCTCAATTGTTATTTTTCTGTTCATGACACATCACAGCTGCATGAATAAGACCACTTAAATTTAAGCATGAAAACATTAATTTAAAATGTTTTGTTTGGAGGAATCTCTATTATTCAATATCCAATATTGTTTTGATCTGTTCACAGATTTCAATGTCTCTGAAAAAATTTCAAGCACATCAGCTTTGTCTGAATTCCCTTGGAGCAGGGGCGCAGGTGCCATATCCACATGACCAGGAGCTATGCAGTCCCCCAGCCTGCAATTCCATGGAAATCTTGTCTTTTCATAACCAACTAACTACCCAAAATTGGATTCTTAATGGCGCACTACCTGGAAATTCAAGTGCAGCCTGTTTTATTTTCAAAGTAACCCATTTGAAGACAAGACAGTTAAACTTACGTGTTCTGACCACTTAACATGAGTGAAAATTCTAGAAAGCAAAAAATATATTATTTCACCCTTGGGGGATAGGGGAAAAATGTTCATATTGTATTCATAAAACTGGAAGTACAAAAGAAAAAAAATTATAATGGCTAATCTCTCAATATCTAACTGCTAATAGAATTTTGAACTGAAATCAGTAAAATAGAAATTGTGCCATTAAATTAACACTATAGGAATACTCTTTTGGAATACAATTTTAAATATCTGAGTTGATTTCCAGGTCTCTGTGCTACTTGTGGATACCGTTTCTCCTCTTCCATTCTCATGCGCAATGCAGTAGGGCACACATGGTGCTTTTCAGGCTAGCTGGTTTTCTCAGTGCTTCAAAACTAAAATACAAGTAAGCATAGAATTGTTAAAGAGTTGCACTTCCAAGGTACTTCTTTATGATGGTCTTAAACCAAATCTCACCACTGGCAGTGTCTTCCATATATTTTCAATTTCAAAAACTTTAATTTTTGGAAGCTAATGCAAATCTGCATTCTTTATTAGGTCTTTAAGTTTGCCCTTGCTTGACTACTGCTATAATTTTAGGTTTTAAATCTAAAGAAATGGAAAAGATGGTCGAAGAAGAGATTTGAAAGTGAGCACATTAGTGACCAGGTTCCCTAGGTGCCTTCACTGATTTTTGCCTGCAGAGTCTCTTTCAGTGGACTTTAGAGTCCCAGCAAATTGACAGAAGAGGATCAATGGAAATGTCTGCCCCTCTGTGAGGATAATTTCCCCTTCCTCAGCACAGACAGAAACATTTATGGACACCATCAGATGTAATTTCTATCCATTTATGTCGGCAGTGCTTCCCAAATATATCAAGTGGGCAACTCCTGCACTTTTATCTCAAAGAAGATAGCCTTCTGCTACCTGGTAAAGTATTATCATCCCTACTTTACAGAGGAATGACTTGCAAAGAAACCGTGTGACTCGTTAACAACCAAAAATGTTTCCAGCACAGTCACATCTCCACCCTCCACTACGGTGCCTGACAAATTCATCCTCCTCTTTTTTTTTTTAATCAGGAATAACGTATAAGTCCCAGAAATTTTTTCCCAAATATCCAAGTAGCAATTTATCATTCTGTTATCTGCTGTTCATGGCATGAACATATAAGTGAAATAAAAATACCTGAATCAGAGGGATTAATCTAGCAAAGAGCCAGTCTGACTGTTTTGTTACTTTCCTGAAAAATCACTTATTGGTCCCACCGGGCCTGGCTTGTGCAGATCAGAACAAACAGTGGCATTACATGAAACAGGGAAGACTGAAGTATTTATGAACTGGTTAAATTGCAGACCTGTGTGAGAGTTTGGGGGAGACTGTTAATTACTCATGTATAAATTAAGAGTGAAAATTTTAAATTTACTTATCAACTTATCTTATTCACTTCAGAATGCCATCACTGTACAACAATCATTTCTCAAAGAATCCGCCTTTTACTGATTTGATTATTTAACATGTAAACGGTTACTGAAGGGGCTTATCTGAGAACTGCGTATCCACATTTAAAAGAGTTAGGATGAGAATTCGAGTCCATCGCTAGAGCTCTGGTGTCAGGCTTGGACACACTTTGGTGATTGCACTGTGTGTGCAGCCACAGAGAGGGGCAATGAGCTGAGTGAGGGAAGGCACTGGGCGGTTTTTAGCACCCTCCCTGGCTTTTGTGGCCCATGCTATCTGGCAGCATCTCGGAGGAGGCACATGCTGCTCTTTCTGCCTCTCTAACTGAAAGTGTGTGTATGTGTATGAGCAAGTGCCCGCCTCTGCTCACACATAACAGCATTGCTGTGTGAGACCAGGCAGAGGAGACATGAGATCTTAGGAGAACAAGAGGAATCAGAAGTGAATCTCAAGATTACATGATAATAAATATATATGTGGTTTTGCTTACTGAAGCATAGATATATTCATAACCCCCCGTGCTCAGATCAGACACTGAGGGGCTTAATACAAAGCAGTCAGCGTCTAGACAGCTTTGTCTTATCTGGGAATATCATGAGAATAAAAGAAGCAGGCACTCACTGCACAACAGGCGCATGAGGGACCCAGGAAAGTAGTACTACAACTAGCTTCAAGGGAGACCAAACACAAAAGGCCGAGATGACGTGCACAGTCCCGGGAAAGGGAATTTCCCATGTTAGAAAGCATTTCCCTTTTCCCACAGGGCCTTATCCCAGAGCCCGCTAAAACCAAGGGGAAGCTCATACTCGTTTTCATCTAGAGTGCGCCCAAACCGTCACTACTACTGCTTTCTTTATAAGGCAACGTTGCATTATAAGACACAATGCTAATATTGACATGTGTATATAGTAAGAATCATGCAAATTGTCTTCCACAAAGCTACACGAAGGTCTGAACTGCACCAAAATCTACAGGATTTTAGAGCATAGCTATGGCATTGCCGTCCCGTGGAGCCTGCGCAGGAAGCCTGAAGAACACCCAGAAGACCGCACAACACTACTACATCCTATTGCTGAAAAGTGTCCTATGCCATACAACTTCTCTGCCACTTATTAAATAAAAAAAAATATATATTTAAGTAGATTTGCTGGTATTGTTAGCTCACCATCCCAAATTTTGATTTTATCTGTTTCATCATCGTGCTGAACCAATTTTGACAGCTGCACTGTGGATGTTAAGGACAGGGGTTCACCTTTGCTTCCTGCTATAAAAACAAGGTCTTACTCAGACAGTGCTTACTTCCATGCAGTCCTCCCCCTTCACTTGCTTTATAGGTGCTGCCAGAATGGAAATTATACTGATAACTGAGCCATCCTGTTCTGCACTAATATTGGAGAGAAACACTGTATCAAAATTGGTTGCAAAAACCTTGCAGATACTTGTCCCCTAACAAGAGGTTATTAATTTGTGAATAATTCGATCTATTTTAGGAATCCAACATTTAGATCAGGTAAACTTATCGAACTTGTTCATATTCCTTTGGCTGTAGGTCTGATTTAAGAGGCTCTTACTGGAAGTTAGCCTTGCTCCTAGTTCCAGATCTTTCCCACATCAACCTCAAAAGCCCCAAGTCGTGCTAATGAACAAGTTAGCCAGTGTGCTTTAAAATGGAACTGTGAAACAGTACATTCAAAGAAAATTGAACTACGCACGCACACAAAAAAGAAAATAATAATAAAAATAATAAAGGGCCTGTTTAGCTTGTCTCTGCATGATTTTGAAAAAGCCAGTTCTTGTGGAAGCTGCGGTTTGGAGCGTGGCCACAGAAAGAGCCGAGTCAGCACAACTGGGTGCACTTCGGGCAGGGAGTGGGGAAGAACAAGTGTCTGTGGGCAGGATGTAAACCTCTTCAGATGGATCTGCTAAAGGAATAATGAAACGGTGCCACAACTTCTGTTAAAATATGGGGGAGATAAATGCTTAGAAGGCAGTTCAGAGCAATAGTGCAAATTAATTGTCTAATCGTAAGGTATAATTTAAGCTTTTACTAAGTCTACCAAGATGTATACAGACTACATATTAATACAAAAAATAACATTGACTCCATATAATCAATAAAATCGAGAGTCCCTATGAGATTCAACTACTTAGCCTGCCAATCTTTATAACATTACAATATTATTCCTCTTGGTTTAAAATGTTTTCTCCTTTCAGCTGCACAAATGGGAAGAAGCCAAATGATTGCACTGAGGAAACAGGGAGGCTGAATAGATACAAAATGCTGTCAAACACACCGAGTGAACAGAGAAAATATGCTTTTAATTTCTTTTAGTTCTTGCCTATTACTTCTACCAGCAGTTGGGCAGGGGGAAGGAAAATAAATCAGATGCGAGAATCATTGTCGCGATAATACCCCACTTAAAGAGATATTGATAAAATTTATAGCACTGAAAATGCATGAACAAAACTGGGATCAAAAAATCACCTCTGGAGAAATGTCTAGAATAGCCCCCGAATTCTGTGCCCTCTCGTAGCCATGCAGCTGACGTGGACGGTGAGGGATGTGAGACTTGGGGGTGTTTAACCCAGGCCTCGTCTCTAAAAGGAGAGCACCAGCACAAAGAAGGGCTTTCTAAGAACAAGCACCTCCCATGAAAAGCCTGATTCCCTCAAAAACGAGAACACCTGAACCGGGCCCACTCCTCAAAGCAACGTCGAGCTCGCTGCCCCCTCCAACCCTGCAGCAACATTTCAATAGATGAACTACCTCCGTTCAGGTTTCCTTGTCATCATGTAGAGGAGAAGCCACAGCGAGGGAGTCAGGGTGGCTGTGTGCTGAATTAACATCTGATCACCGACACCTGTTTTCCTTTTTCATCCTCTGCATTCAAAGCGGAGGACTCCACCGGGGTCCCGGCAGCAGGGGCACGGTGCTACGGATAGGCACGCTGCTCCGCGGCAGCGCAGCCTGGGGAGCGCCGCACGCCGGCTCCCCTAAGCCTCACGCCCACCAGCTATGCCATCGTCTGCTCTGCGGTACAGGAATATTTATCTCGACATGCCTGGCCTGCCCTTGCCCCTCCTCCCTCGGTGGGTAAAGCACACGCGGTTTGGAAGAGCTCTTCCTCTTCGCGACCCGTTGTGAGATTTCTTGCCTGCAGGAACAGTACCTGGATCTGACAAGTGAAAAAGCAGCCTGATATTTTCTGGCCTGGATTATTAAATGGTGGGTTGCCCTTACCATGATCCCAGTTAAGCCAGTAAGTGTTTTGCCATCAGCTTCAGCAGAAGCATGTTCAAGCCCTAGGCACCAAGGATTTGATGATGGCAGGTCACCTAGAAAATGAACTGAAATTTATAAAGGATGTTGTTGCTCTGGCATCAAAAGACAGATAGAGTGGTAAGAACTGGGAGGACAGACAACACAGGACTGTTTTCACATCACATTACTATACAGATCAGCTAAAACTTGAACCTGATAACAAAGAATGTCTTTCTCAGAAATCCCATGGACATGCACAATCCCAAAGTGATTTTCTGCTTTGGAACTCTTTCTCACTTTCTTTTGACGGGCAATGGTCACCTTTAAATCTTTGACTTTGATACTGCAAGTAATTATTGCCACCACAAATGCTGCAATAACATTTATTAATTGCACATTGCTTCTCTTCAGATGTTAATGGTGACTACGATGGCAGTTTCACTTTCCTTCAGTAAAAGAAATCTATGAACTACTATGTGCTTTTCTCTATACATCACTAAATGCTGTACTGTGCGGGTCGTCTGACAGTGACAGACTTGTTACCCTATTTGTACTTTGGTAATGTACTGCTAAGAGGAATTAATAGCTTGCTAAGCAGAACTACTTTGCTGCTTTCTGTATGCTTTGCTGGCATTCACACTGTCCTGTATGATTTTCAGGCTTTAATATCAATTTTGCAAGTGCATCTGGCAAAGACAATTAAATTATACAACAGATATAATTCGTATTGGACCAATCCATGCAAATCTTGTATTGTTGCAGGTATGAATATTTTATATTACACAATGAGAAACTAAACGCAATTCAATTTGATTCAGCCATGGGGTCTCCAGTCAAGGATGCATGCTTTCATACATACTCCAGCCCTTTGCACTGACCTTGGGCAGAATTTTTGAAGTATATATAAAAAGAAAAAATGTATTGCCTGTGGTATTCAAAGAAAATAACGCTGACACTCACAGACCCTGTGCTATACTAAACTCTTATCAGTGAACAGAGCTGTCTGTTAAAATGAGTGTAAAAAGCCAGCTAATTTTCCTTACTACTCCAGAATAAGTTATTAGGAATTTATTTTTGATAGCAACTAGGAAACATGGAAATGTCGATCCCATATTCTTTCCTCTGTGTGCACGCTTAACTCCCTTTATATTCACATCAGAGACATCTATCTGGTCTCATGTACACTACACTCATGAAACTTGAATGTACAGTAGTCCAGTTATTCCTGATTTTCCCTGATGTACTCCAGCTCAAATTCAAAGCTCTCTCTGCAAAAATAGAACCAAATTAATAACTATATAAACTTACTGCAATGACAAAGCTAAGAGCATAAAATTAAGTATTTAAGAACAAAAATTCCAAGCATATAGATCAAAAAGTTTTCAGAAAAATATGGCCGAGATTTCTAACATATTGGCAATAATAGAATGCAGCCAATAATAAGGAAAGATTATGGAGCATAACTAATATGACATAATCTATGTAACAAAGTTGTATGACTCCCCGATATATAATTTGAAAACTTATTAGAGAAAGCAAAAGTGGAACATTGTATGCACTTTGCTATGGGCATTCCTCCTTCTCTATGTTTTTTAAATTCATTTAAGAACTGTATATACTGTTTTAAACATAATGGACAGAATGCTTTTATTTATATGCCCTTCAGCGTGCTTATTACTCCAATTATGTTGATTATATTTCCTATTAATTTTAAATTATTTTATTATTTTTGAAAAGCTGCTGCCAAATCTGCTTTCCTTTAGTGGGAAATTATGAGAGATGCAAAACTAGTAGAAAATTACTAATGCAATTTTTTTTTTAAATAAAATTTTGAAATAGTAGGTGAACTGCAAAGAGCAGTGGCTACACAATCATTTCTTTATGCTTATTCTCTAAAGATGCACCCTGCAAATCACTCGATATTTGAAATTTGATCAGCGAAGCTACGTAACAGTTGTATCCCTGAATTATAGAGCATGTAATTTGGCCTCTACAGCCAGTATATGCCACTTTCCTTCAGCTTTTGCTTAACGTGCATAAATGAAATCTGTGGAAATGTCTTCATTTTTCGAGATCACTTTAGGAGACATTTACAGTGAAATAACTTCCATGAAACATATTACGCAGACCTAATTATACAATTATTAGAACAAAATAGCCTTTGTTCTGTGGGTTTTTTTCAAAAGCAAAGGATAATGTCAGGCAGAGTGCTGCTGTTTAATATGCTCATGTGCTGAAGTATCTTCACCTGCCTTCTAGCATTTTAAAATAGCATGTTTCATTCGAAAAAGGATGCCAGTCCTCACCAACTTTGCTAAATACACAGATTTTGAACACCTAGTAAATATTGTTTAGCTGTTTTCACATTTCAGAAGATACATTTTAAAATGCACTGCACTGGGCACTACATGATCATGTTGATCACTTGTTGCTAAATAAAAAGGATGTAGGCTGTCTCAAATGACAGGGAAACATGACAGATATGGATCCATGAACTAATTATGAGGAAATACAAGAGCTGATATTAATGCACGCCTGTAAAATAATCACAATGGTACTACAGAAATCAAACCTTCAAACTTCTCTGCAGAAGGGAAAATGCAACAGTAATTACAACTTGTGAATTGATGACAGCCAGCCTGTACCTTTGTTCTTATTTCATACAGACCTCACTTTTTTCCCTTTTCTGGCTTTGTTCCTGCATAAACTTTTAAAGAGTGAGCTATTTTACTTGAACATCAGAAACCTGTACTGGCAAATACAAATTTATTGATTTTTTGGATACACGTATCCAAAACTAGAAGGTCAAATACTCACGGGGAAAAAACCCCACAAAACTCTACTGTTGAAAAGTTTAAGACACAGGAGGAAAAAAAAAATACATACAGGGAATACTTCCCATATCCAAACATTTCAAGCAATCTGAACACTATCCACTTGCTGCAAAGTTGCCAATTGTAAAACCAGGATTGAATGAATCTTACTAAAGGAGACCCAGTAACCCAGTGATCCTGCAGACCTCTGCTTAAAGGCAGGTTTCTCTAAAAAATTCTTATATCAAATCTTAACCCTTACTGTACAATTAACGTTAGCTGTCTGACAGGCTGGATACTATGTCTGTGATCACAGCACTTTTTTAAAGCCCTTTAAAGAATATTTCTGTTCAATAGCATTATTGTTAGCAACATTTCTATAACGTAAAGGCTGCTATCACTGTGCTGCAAATATGTGGGGTTTTTTGCTCTTATCTCATGTCGTGCACTTGATAAGGGGTACTACTGAATCTTCTTCTGCACGCTGCATTACAAAGAAAACTGTCTTTTTGTAAGGCATTTTCTCTCCGCTGCTTTCACATGAAATAAAGGCTCTTGTAACTGGATGTATCTGACTGTATTAATACTCAAATGAAAACTGAAAGCTTCTACTTTATCTGAAGTATAAATCCCTGAAAAGATTCTTGCCTTTCCAATTATGTTCGCTGCAATAAAGGTTAATATTGAACTGAACTTATCGTATTCTAGCATCACATGCTAAGTTCCAAATCTGTGTGTGTGATCTATTTTCTTTTTTATTGTTGAAATTAAGGAATAGGACAAAATATTGGCAATATCATTAAAAATAGCAAAGCAAAAGCATTTTACTTAAAGACAGTTCAAACCTATTGCTTTCATGAGGAGGAAAAAAAACATGGTGCAAAGTACTGGGGGGAGGGAAGGGAAGAGCATCTGTTGAAAATTAACTACTTCAACCTTAATTAACACATAATTTTCTACCTGATGAGATGGTGTTGTAGAAAGTATAAATTGAAGGCACAAGAGTAAGAAATGAGTCATCTTTGACTTACCGTATCAAAGACTATTGCTGTATTGCAGTCAGCATCCAAACACAGAGCATGAAGCTTCTCACAGATCAGAAAAAATATACCATCAATGAACAAATCAAATTCATTGTAAAAATAAAGGCCAGAGATTAGAGTATGTATCCAAGGGTCTGGTTAGTCACAGCTTTGACTAGCCTGCTACAGAGCTCTGCAAAACAAGTATACTGCAGCAGTGTGGCAAGCATAGGATTGCAATGCATGTCCCATATATTCAAGCATAATAGAAAACATGGTCTGGAGCTTATTCCATGTGGAAGTGGGGTTTGTTTTATGCAGGCAGAAAAAAGAGGGGTTTTTTTTCCCACATAATAGAATTAGAAATGAAGATTTTTATTGATTATTGTACACAGTAATTCCCCAGGATATCAATTACATAAAGCAGGTGCCTCTGTCTCCTGTTTCCCAGATAAATGCCTGTAATCTCATTTCACAAATGATCCTATTTAGACAGGAGCCACCTATTGTGATGATATCATTTGCTCTAGTATCCATAAATGGGCAACTTCCTACCAAACGTCATGACCACTGACGACACAAATCTTTATAATATTGAGTGGGCAGGGTGGTTGATGGGGTCCCATCAATCTACAGCAGCTTCTGCTGATGTGATATCATGAATCCTGCATAATCATCTAAAAGGCTGAAAATTAAGAGAAGCATTAAACCTGTCTGGTGGAGCTCATTAAAAAAAAAAAAAACCACACCTAAAACTGAAAAGGAAAAAAAAAAAAACCTTGATAGGTACTACAGGCGAATAAAACATACCTATATAGCAGTGGCACCTTTTCAAATGCTTTCTGCACTCACACGGATACTGGAAGGTATGAACAAAATCAGTCTCAGTTAAGAAGTATAGCTGTCAGTTTCTTTTTAACAAATAATAAAGACTGTATATCCTCTTTCCTTCCAAATGCAAAATATACATTGACAGCAAAAAGGACCGGTGCTTCAATGATGCACAAATTAGCCCACTCTTACCGAATATTTTTAGAATTAGCAACTGCTTGTCACTGTAGCTTGGAATATGAACTCTGTAACAAAATCTCCTTAGACTGTTTGAAATCCAGTCTGCTAGACTGGCTTGCTTCATGCTGTAGCTGCATGGATTTCATTTCTCAGATCAGTGTTTTCTTACGAAAAATTATTCCATTAAATATACATATTTGGGAAATGTTATGATGCTCGCAGTTAGCTGAAATTAGTTTCCATCTGCCTGCTTTAACACAGAGATTTGAGGAGAGTTAAAGGTGATACAGGGTTCACTTGCTTCCCCACCCTTTCCCCAAGGGACTCGGTTGTGCCTAGCGGCTAAAGCAAATTGCTTAAGAACTTTGTATTTAATATTTTTCCTGGCAGAAGTTGGTAAAAACTTCAAAAGAAAGTCCCCAGTTTCAAGAAATGACCTGAGGGTGTTTTTCAACAGGATCTCCACAAAACTTGGTTTACATAGTCTTGCTTTGAACAGACTGAGCTGCATCTAAACACCACCACAGACAGAAAGGCATAACATGAGGATCCATCCACATTAGTGGATGTTTGGACATATGTTTGGACAATGCTCACCAGAATGCCAGTCAAGCTGGGGTTTTGGGGTAGGAAACTTTAAAGTTTAAAAGCACAAAACCCAAGAGGACTTTATGTACATTTGCACTGATGTAGTTCCATCACAACAGAGCTGACTTCTCAAAATCCAGCCCCCTGCCATTGCAGACTGCCCTTGTTATATCTTGCATTTACTTCACAGTATCTTTGGGGCAGGGACCACCCTTTACTAAATTTCTGTACTCCATATAGGGAGGGTCCCAAAGACAAGCAGTGCAAACGTTAATAATGAAAGCAGCTCTTTAAGAGTTGGCTACTACCACAGCAATTCACGTCACATCTAGTTGGGGTGAAAGCAAAATTGGAGCACAGCATCCATGGCTCCAAGACACAGCTATGCTGTCAAAGCAGAAAAGCCAATGGGTTTTCTAAAAGCACCCTAAAGAGAACAACTCCTTCCTCAGGGATTGAAAACAATGGAGAAAACCATTTCAGAGCACTGAATAGCTGTTTATGCATGAGCAGGTGCTTTCCTTCTTCCTCCCTCTCTCCCGTGCTCGTGTTCAACACTAGGTGATCTCCCTAGATGTGCTGTCTAGGCAAAGCCATAGGCACAGCTTTGACTCTGGGGATCACAACCCCTTCATTTCAGTACTAGGTGGAAGTAGAAAAGCATATACTCTGTCTGTCCAGATGGCATAAATATTTTCCATGTGTTTCCATGACAAAAGATAAAGATAACACAAGAAACAGTTAGAAAGTGGAAGCGTGTGTGAGTGTAACTGAGATTGATGGTCCAGAAGTTTCTCTCTTGGCTAGATAAAAGATGATGAAATGGGAATGAGGGGGGAAAAAAAAAAAGCAGAAAATAGCTAAAAAGAATATTCATCACTGCTCCATCAAATTCAGTCCTGCCTTGGGAAACGCCAAATGTCAGATGTTCTTGATAATGTACAAAGACTTTTAAGGCTGTTCCAGGACATAGTAGGAAAGCGTGCGTTTTCTTACAACATTACCTTTTTCAGCATCTGAGCCAAAGAATGTCACCACTCTTTTGTACCCTAGTTTTGAGGTTACCAAGCACACAGCGATGAGCTTAGAGCACAGCTTTCCCATGCAGAGGTGGATGTTAAACATGGTCCAGTGGAAGATGCCCTGATGGTTCTGATCTTTGCTTAAAGGCCTCTAGGCTTTATAAGAGGTAGCGCTAAAGAGAATGGACCATCATTCCAAAATGGTTCCCACTTGTGTAGGGCTATACTGTGAGAAAATACCCCAAATATGCTACTGTCTCAGGAATGGCCCGAAGGACTATACTGAAAGGACAAGTCACTCCAGTGAAAGGAAATCTGTTGTATTTGGCCCAGGGGAGACTGCCATAAGCCACATCTAATGTTAAGCAAACAGTGGACCTCTGACAAAACTACAGACCACACAACAGAATATTCTACCCCTCTTAATGTCTTTGCTTTACATTTGGGATCAGAAAAAAACCCCCACCCTGATATCCTAACAAGTAAGTCTAAATGTCCTTAGACCACCTTTGAAATTCCTACTAGTCTTCCTTTTATTGGACTTATTCTTTCTAGCTTACTTGGAAACAAAATCTCTCCAGGCATTAGGGCCAGTCTATAAACCTGCACTTTTCTGGGCAGAGAATAAGCGGACTGGATCTTCTTTAAAATGTCTAGACTTTCCACTAATTAGAATTGAAACCTAAGTCATAAAACACCAGTGGTAGTCTCTTTAGAGATGGAAGGAACTGCTTCAGCTAAATGAGCTTGTCTGCTGATTCGAGTAGCAGGAAACCCTGCCATCTCCAGTAAGTGTCACTGCAACTTATATTAATTAGTGGGGAAACACAAAACCAACAAAAATTATACTTAAAAAAAAATACAATGCTTTCCTTTCAAACTGCAAACAATCAACAATCAGTACAAATAAAAAGCGAATTCTTACATGTCATCCTTTTCCAGAAACAGAGTAGGAAAACAGTTACTGCACATTGTGTGATGCTTCCTTTAACTGTGTTACTCAGGTCACCCCCTGTGTGTGTCGATTAACAAGGAACGTGCACACTAAGACAACGAAAAGCCTTATAAGAACATGCGCCTCCACTCATTTCTACAGAAAAAAAACCCAGGAAAATTAAGCAAGGGTCTCAGACAAGGAAATTTCAGTCTGCTATCCTTTCTAATGATTGCAGCCAGGATCAGAAATGCTAAGGGCTAAAAAGTGCCTCCTCCTCCTTTTAGCCAGGCCTACTTGTGGCTAAAATCTCTTGAGGAGCTGAACTTAACTGATAGGACACATTGCACAGACATTGCTACAAGATGCATCACATTGCTGTACTGAGGCGAAGATGCTTCCTTAAATCCCTCTGAGATTCATCACTACTGCTTTTCAACAAGACCACAGAAAACTCCAAAGGGGGATTTCAGCCTCATAAGGCCAAATGTAATTTGTCATAATGTAATAATGATGATGAAGAATAATCCGCAGTTTTTAATTACTTGCCAAAATCCTATTACCCAACTAAAAGTTAGAAATATCTATTGCCAATATCATACCTAAATAAATTCTTAAGAATAATAATCACAATAAATTATTACTTAATCACTAAAACAATCAGGAAAAAGCTCTGTTCATAAACTCATTTCTATACCACCAGCTGCAATGCTGGTATCCCAAAGAAAACATGAATGTTCATTTTAATTTCACACTCCATTAGGAATACAGGTGTAAAAAAAAATCTACCAAATAAAAAGTGACATGTTCTGATGGGAAAACACATAATTTTCATTTTCATATCAATATTAAAATAATTGAGAGCAGAAATGTTTAAAATTCTTAAGGGAGGCTTTGCTCTGTTTTTCAAAGCCTGGTTAGCCCATTTGTTGATTGATAAGGGATGACCATGGTTTGCACCTAGTGACCCTCCTAAATAAATCACCATTGTTTGGAAGATTGGAAGAAATGGGTAAAAAGTTCTGTCTTATGTCATTCTGCCTTTGGAACAGTGTCTTTTACTAAGCCGTTCTCTTTTCAGTGGAACTGCCCACTGCTTTGAAAGGAGGTTGTGTTGAAACATTCATGGCCCGAATGTTTGTGCAAAATACTGTTTAATATAAGCAGTAACTAAATTCTGTCTTCTACCATAGACCTCGATACTGTAGGATGCCTGGTAGAATGAGTGAAAGGTCAGATGGTTGGCAGGCTTCATCCTCGTAGCCTATAAATCTAATTCTTAGAGCATTTCAGATCAGGATTCTCTATAAATTACAGCTATTGTGACAAAACATTCCCATTGGCAGACAGGTGATTTATGGAGATAGTTTTCTTCATTGAAGATCAAAGCTATAAAACGGTCCTAACACTGACCAGCAAAGCTATGGTACAGTCAGAAACCTGTGGCACAAAAAAGGAGGGTTCTTACAGGTTAGGATGTCAATCCTTCGTACTCTGATATTACCAAGGTGGAAGAAGCATGTGTGAGCAGGACAGCTTTGTGAACAGCAATCCCTTGGTCATTTGGAGATAAGACTGCAAAAACTTCTGTTTGCCCTTCAACGCAAATGTTGAAGAATGGCAATAATAATAACAAAGAGAAAGACAATCCTGAAAGACCATGTGCCAATAATAACACCAAAAAAAATGTACCATTGATGTCTTCTTTTAAAGACAATGAGATTGCTTCAAAAAGTTCACTTCTTTCTTCTTGCCAACATCTCCAGAGGGCTTAACTTAAGAGGCTTTTAATAGCCCACCCTTTCTTTCTTCCTTTTAAGAGCTTCTAGCCTTTCCTTTGCAGTCGCATTTTCAGAGTGTACCCAAGAATTTGGTATCTCAAAATGAAAAATAACCAGTAAACACCTGCTCTCCCTGTAGAGATGTGTGAGCTTACAGCAGTTAAGAAGTGTCTCAACTTTGCACTGTTAAATTTTAGCAAACTTTGTTAACAAGCATTTTTTTTACC
This sequence comes from Pluvialis apricaria, assembly GCA_017639485.1. NCBI lineage: Eukaryota > Metazoa > Chordata > Aves > Charadriiformes > Charadriidae > Pluvialis > Pluvialis apricaria. The sequence goes on from CM030009.1 coordinate 107,070,833, forward strand.
AAATCTGCAAATATTTTTCTCAGGCAACACTGCCTCATAATCCACTGGTCTGAGAATGTCAGTGTAGACTTTCTGAGCCTTTTTTGTTTTGAGTAAAAATAGTTACCAGTGACTTGTGATAAATGACAGGCTTTTAACTTTCTATCTTTTTGTTTTCTGATCTATGTCCCATGACAAACACAGGTCTTGCCTTGACTTTCCCTTTGCCTTCCCCTTCTCCTTCCCAATTTTCAAAGTTCAAATAGATGTAGAAGTGACGTGAGACAATCTTTTCCTATCTGGTTTTGGATTTCACACATTCCTGGTGTCTCTGAAAGATGACCAGTAGACTTTATGACAAAACTGAAGATGCTGCTCAAAGAAATCATTCTAGAAACTATGGAAAAATATAATGAAGAGGAAAGGAGGATCTGAGGTTTTAGCCCAGGGAATAAGACAACTATGATTTTGAGATTTGGCTTTGTGTAAGAAACCAAGGAGAACGCACCAGGGAAAAGCAAAAGCAGATAAACAAGATTTTGGGGATGGGGGAAAAGAGATGTGCGTCAGCAGCTGCAGACAGCTTGAAGGCTTCCTCAGGGGCTGGTGAGCCCAAAGGAGGCACCTCACACATGTGAGGCTCCAAGTGGAAGCACCATCTACAAGACACAGCCAGGAGAAGTAGGCAGCCTACAAGTTCTCATTATCATTTCCTGGATATTTATTAATAATAACAATGTAATCTTGATTGTTTAGTGTGTAAAGAAAATTCTGCTTCACATAATCTATGCTTTGTACCTCCCGTATGCAACTATGACTACCGTGTAAGCCCAATATAAAATGTGTGCTGTGCTGCACCAGCTGGAGTATCGGAGTTTGGACCTTTTCAAGTCGAAACATGTTGTGGGGTTTGACATCATGTTCAGGTCCTTGTTCTGGCTGATACACGGTGATCCGAGATGACAAACTTTGTTCTGAAGGTGAAACAAAGTCAGGTTCTGTAACCTCAAATGTTGCCGTGAGACAAAACAGTTGTCTTCTGGCCATATCTCATCATAGGCACTGGCACTAATCCATTTCCAGGCATCACAGCTCATAAACTCAGAACTATTATGGACTCGATAAAGTCAATCAATACATTAGTTAAGTGAGATGGAATGATTTAGCTCTTATGGAAAAAAAATATAGGGCTCAGTATTTTTTGCTGCTGTTTTTGAGCATCTCAGAATAACAAATCTCAAGAAAACTGAGTTCATACAGACACCCATGCCTTGGCACATTCATTTGAAATACAATCAGAAAAACAAATACTTTCTGTTTTCTTTAAATAGATTGAGAGGTCTTCAAAGCAAGAACTGCTTCCTACTGTCTGTTTTACAAAGCCCTCTTGAAGGGCTTTTCTTCTGAGACCCTACTTCACACAGAATATGTGCAACAGCCCCTATAAATTTGAAAAGTCAAACTCTAAAGTATCAGTGTATCACTGGTGAGTTTTTCAAAGGTGGAAAAACCTATAGTACTTAAATGACTTTTCCCTAGTGCCAAATCTGAGCTAGATATAAAAACATGGTACAGTGGTAATGGGAGGAAATGTGGTAGACTGGATACCACAGTATGCATTAAAAATAATAATAAATTCAATCTTACATGTTAAGTTAATAAATAATAAAGGTAAACAGCTGTTATGTATTTACACACGTCAAAATAATCAATAATGTATGTTGACTTATCACAATCTTTACGAGGCCTGTTTTATCAGCGACTCTACCTTTTATTTTAGAAACTAATTGAATTATATTTAATGTTTTCTTTTTCGAAGAAAAAAAATATTCACAACACGGGATAGGGAAACCGCATTTTTGTAATGAAAGAAACCCCAGAATACTTTCATAAAATTATATACAATACTCAAATGGCAATATTCAATACTCAAATATACAATAATCCCATATAATAGCAGTTGGATCTTCTGCCTCCTCTATCCGCCTACATTTTCATTTCAGAGAACCTTGCTCCCATCCCAAAAGAAAGTTCCCAAGCCACCATATACTACAATTTTTAATTCATTTTTTTTTTAGCTTGAATAAATCCAGAGGCTTCTAACATAAGCTGTGGCAGTTAAAACGTGCAGTGAAAGGACTGTTTAGCATGAATACTAAAAATAGTGAAGTTATTTCTGACATAGCAAACAAAATAGTAGAAATATTCTTTCAGTAGATTATTTCTATTAAGTTTCATGTTTCTTGCAGAAAGACAATGTGTGCAAGACTAGTTATTAACAGTGGTAAGGAAGAAGAAGTAAAATCTTCTAGCAATAGCTCAGAAAAGCCTATTACAGTACATCTGTCAACCGGCTCTTCTTTTAAGTGTGGCTAAGGGCCAGAGAATGATACGACAAAAATGCGGGTATCACTGATAGATTATTTAACCCTGCCAGCACGCAAAGGAAAAGCATCAGCAATAACATTAATATTCACAGTAGCAACCTTTGATGCTTTCATAATTTAGACTTGACCTCAGTGAGAAACTTGGCAAAAGACGGTTGTGTTCCTGTGAGTCTCATCTCTTATGAAAGGACAATAGCCCCCCTGCATCAGCCCTTCATCGTGATTGCCCAATAAGAATCTACAAATGTTTGATAACTAGGATTTTGCGGACTAGAACTGAAGCACGCTGGCAAAGCTGCTATGTGTAGAAGTCACTATGGTTACTGCCTACACTTGCTTTGCCTCCAATAAAATCTTTCATTTCCATAAGCATTAAAATTCACCAAATGCACCAAAATTATTCAGACAGAAAAAAAAAATCTCTTTGGTTTATGAGCCTTTTAGCTGTGTTGCTTTTATTTTTTTAAGTTTAGACTCTTAGCTGAGGCATATTATTACACATCTGTGTATAAGGACAATTATTGCAGTAGAAACCTTGCAGTGGGAACGCTTTGTTAGACCCCAGCTTCAGCAGCGTGTGCGAAACAGCTCTCTGCTGTGGGCCAGTGCAAAGCTGAAACCCAGAAAACGCTGTGCTGGATGCCAGACAAGAAGCACTAGCTGGGGATTTAGCAAGCCCAATTCAGATGAAATACACTTAGTATTATTGTAAATCTTCCCACTTCTAGGAAAATTAAAAGTTGATCTTCCCTGATTAGATTCCCTGTCTGTTGTAATAAGAAATACCTATAAGTAAAACTAATTTTTTTTTTGTTTGCTTTATCTTACTGTAATCAGCATGATTCTTCCTTTCAGTATTCTTACATAAATGTCAAACTGGCTAGACCTTACGTTATTTCCTGAATTCACTGTCATTTAGTATACCATAAAACTGTTCTTTAAAACTGTGTCCAGTGGCTGTGTCCTCGACAGTCACTAAAAGACATTTCTTACTTTCATTCTTTTACTGCAGGTAGGTTTCTACTTAAGTTCCTCCCAGCATGCCAGGTGATTTTGCTCCCCGCTGCTGTCTGTTATTTTGAAAACCTGCCTGACCCACCACCACCACTCCTCCTACGTAAAAGTAACCTATTCTTCCACTCTTCACCTCAATACCTCCTTACAGCCTTTAGTCACCAGGTGACATATCCGACAGAGGGAGATCAATGCAGTCTTTATCAGTTCAGCTATTTCCCTCCATTTTCCCTGTATCTGATTTTGCTGATGACCCCTTTAGGTGAAAGTTCTTAATATTACTCTCCATACCCTCAATGAGGTCCTTTGAGAAGGTTTCACTGAGAACCTTTTCCTCCCTTTTCAGAAAGGGCAGAGCGCTCACTGGGAACAGGACATGCAGATAGAATACTTGAAACCCTCTAGCAGGAATTACACTGAACTATAGCTATAGTTTGTAAAGAAGCAATGCCGTAAGAGGCTTTTTCCTTCCTCTGAGGCAAGATATATAGTCCCCTTGACACCCAATTGCTCATAATCTCTTCTAGCATTGCCAGCTGCAAGTACTCAAACAACCCCCAAAAGTCCCAAACGGAGTTTTCCCAAAATAATAAACACTTTCTTAAAAGATAGATAAGCAAATTTCACTTGATACCGAGTTTTTAGTTGGTAGGTTATATTCCCATCAGATTTCCAACCTGTAAGAACTAAGAATACCGTCTGTCATGCCATTACTTTCTTAACCCAATTGAAAAACAAAGCTTTGCCTGTAGTCCCACATTTTCATGATAACAGACTTTGGCCAATGCATTACATGTCACATGAAACACCGCATCAGCAGTGGTCACTTTTTCATGCACAATTTCCATTTATGGCAGCTGGATACATTAAAGGGGGAGGAAAGTACTTCGTAGCAGTTCAAAGGACTCAGCTGTTGGTTTAAAATAGTTTAATCCACTACCTGAAATTTCCAGTCTTCAAGGGCAAACATGTCACAAGGCAACTACTTTATGCCTTCAACAGAAGTCATCAATATCCATGTAAGTCATAGAAAGTGGTATGAATAGTATTGAACAATTCACTGCTCAAACTTTTTCAATATAAATGAGAATGTGAAAAAGGTTTTCTTTCTGTTGAAGTCTTACTAAATGCGTATGTGTCCAGGTTTCAGCAAAAAATAGAATAGCAGTTTAGTGGGAGCTTATGAAAGCTGGGTAACTGTGGAAGGAGAGTACACCAAAAGGCTGATATTTATTGGTAGAGTGCTACTCTGACTTTTAAGCTGTTTTCTCTTACTCTTGCCTACTTACTTGTGCTCCTGTCTTCCTTCCTGGGAGAAATGCCAAAAAAATAAAGTGACCTCTGTATACTAACTATTAAGTATGTCACATCATGCTACTTAAAATATGTTACAAGCTGGTTGGCACAGAAACACATTTTCTTCTGTTTGGGAACACATATACCCAGCACAATGAAAATTCACAGCTCCAGCTTCTTGGGAACCCAGCAGTCAGCCCTAAATATGGCTTCATATAGGGGTTCAGCTGCAGCACTACAAGATATGGCAGAGTATCCTAACCCACGAACAAGATAATTTATAATGGGACAATATTTAAGACAAATACAGACCTTGTTCAGATTAAATTAATCCAAGTTAGGGATCAAATGATCTGTAAAGCTATGAATTATGCCTTAGAAATCATTCCAAGTAAAGCTACAAGCGCATATAAGACATGCCCCCACTTTACCTAAAGCACAGACAAATAGAGTGCAGGTTCACAATCACAGCAATCGAGTACACAGTATAAAGAAAACACAGCTATAAAAAAGCCATTATCATATAGAACACAGGTGGCAGAGAGATTTAAGGAGAAAATGAAGATACTAAGAAAATGGCAACTTTTGTGGGCCTGGACGATGCTGAGAGACAAAGTGAGCTGCAAGTGGGGTACAAGAAGAGGGCGTAGAGAAAGCCTGCGAGAAGATAGTCAGGGATGGAAGCAGGCATAAAAGTCTTTGTTATAAAGAGGGAAATCTGCGCTGCAGCCTCTTCTACCGTGCCCACACCTGCAAGGCAGGCAGAGGAAAGTCTGTAATTGTTAGCCACTGCCATGCTTGAGCCGCAGGGCTCTGCCCACCAGCCCTCCAGGAGAAAGAGTTCATCTTTGGTCTTTATGCTTGTCGTCAACTCTGTTGTAACACAAGTGGACAGCTCCATCTAGAGGGCAAATATTCCCTCAGCTGTCAAAATGGCCTAATTGCTACTCTTAAATTTCTTTTATTTATCCACAGGTCAGCACATACTCAAAATAGCACTCCAAGCCGCTGTCCCCTTAGCAGGGATTTCCAGCGGGAGCAGCGAGGCCAACCTCAAGCCTCAGCCCCCTCACCTTCTGCAAAGTCTGAGCACCTGAAAATAAAAGCAAGCTTTCCCCGAAACCTGCCTCTTCATTTGAATGGTCTCCAACAGCAAGCCTGCCAGACTGATTTTGCGGCATCCATAAAATGCCACAGATTGAAGGCTACTCTCATTCTGGTGAAGAGAATGGGTCCCAGAGGCAAAGGGTTCATGAACTCTTTACCACTAAAGTCTCGTAAGAAACAGCCAGCCAAAGTATTTCCCACTAATATCTTGATAAATACATCTATACTCAGTAGCAAACAGAGCATCAGTAGTTAATATGAAGTTTAAGAAATATTTTAAAATGCTGAGATTATCAAAGAGGATGTTTATAATCCTTTCTGTTGCAAAGGCTTTCTCTACTGGACAAAGAACAAGCTATTCTTTTCTATCAATTGATTAACAAATACCTCCAGCAACATACTAATACTGTTAAGGAGCTTGACAATGCTGAGAGCACCAAATCACACACTTTAAAAATTATATGTAAGTCTAACTTCATCCTCTCCATTGCTGGGATGTGGGCTCTGTGCCAAGCTATTCTCACAGAAGAGCTCCTCTTCTGCACTGAACGGGAATGAAAAAAAAGCCTTTGAGTAGATGTCTCTGAACTCCCTTTTCTCCCAGTCACAGACCAAAACATGTATCACAATGTAATTTTAAAAACTTAACTCTGCTGTAGCTTACTGTACTCCTGTAAGGGCTTATTCAAATAGGCAACTGGTTATATCAATATTATTCTTCCCGTTCACTGTTTTTCAGGCTTGCGGGGTATGTATCACCAAATATGCACTTTTTATAAAACAATCTATTTAGATTCAGACAAGCTGTGTATCTGAGCAACAGCACAGCAAGGAGAGACTGTTGTCTATGCATTAAATTTTCTCAGATTACTCATTTATTATACAATAGTGTTCTAAATTTTACCCATCACTTTCTTCTGGTGTTAGTAAGGAAGAAAATTTTGATTCAAACAAGTGTACCTTTTCCGTAATGATGCATTCTGCAAGTTAGGTATAAGCAGTTAACGTGAACCAATTTGAGATTAAACCTGCTAAGCTGTTTACTGTAAGCAAGACATATTTAGAAAAAAAAAGTAAAAACAAATGCTCCTTTTCCTATAAAATTTCATTGCACAACTGGCTACTAATTTCTTAACCTGTTCTTTTGCTGCGTTTTTCTCATTTGATATGTATTTTTGCAATAAGAATACAAAGCTAAACAAACAGAAGCAGAGGCAACAAATTTTACAGTTCTAAGTTTGGGGGGGTTTAATGGACATATATTTCATGAAGCATTGGTTTTTTTATGGGATTCATTGCTTAAAACAAAACTAGCAAGCTACACAGTCATTTCTTCCCCAGCTTCTTCCTAGTTTAGGAATTCATATCCAGTTTGCTGTTATTCAAAACAAAATTAGTTGCAGTGATTAGTCATATTTTTATGGTAGCAAAGAATGTAAGATGTATGTCTGTTTATGTATCACATGTATAATAGCGCATTTGAAATTTTTTCATGTCTCTTCTAACAGAAGTGCAAGAGCATGGATGAAGAGCAAGCTCAATGGTGGCAAAGAAAGAGCCCAGTGGACTCGCACCTGTGTTTGCAAATACAGACACATATTACTCAATGGTACTGAATCTGTATAGACACCTATAGTAAGGGTTGGGTATCAATCAGATGAAAACACCAGAGCTGACCTCCAAGCGGCTCTACTGATTTGCAATCACTTATGCTCAAAGACATTCCCACCTTGCAAACTCAGCTTCATCCCTTGGCTTCAGACCCAGAACAGACCAGTCCTCGCGCAAGTCCTGCCTCTTTGCAGTGTCCAGCACTGTTTTAAATCAATGTCTTAAAGCCCAGTGAGCTTAGGTGGCCACAGAAGTGGCACCATTAATGTACCCCTGAAACACACTCCACAGTCCCAGTCTTTACTTGGGTGGTCCAAAACTGAAGGAGATAAAGGTGAGAGATGGACAACAGACTTCCATTATTTCAGTAAGTTTTTTGGAGGCAGTCTCTTTATGAAAATCTGAATTAATCTAATTGGATAAAAAAGAAGAACAGTTTAGGTCAAGGTACAGTGCTCAGGAAGGTGAATGAAGTATGGAGGACAAGGTAGCATGCTCAGAAAGATGTAGAAGACGGTCTGTTATGGTTGATGATCTTAAAGGTCTTTTCCAGCCGTAACAATACTATGATTCTATGATTCTATATAGCAAAGGAAGTGGTATAGGGTGGAGATCATTTACAAAAATTTAACATAGCCCTCTCTGTGTGTCAGGAACACACCTGACACACAAATTCCTACCCTTTCTGTGATATTTGGAATGGTTTATCCCTTTCTTGCTCTAGCTGAAAATGGTACAATATATGAACAGTGACTTCTGGAGATTGGATTACAGAAGTATCCATGAGTGTAATCCCAAAACTTCAAATGTCAAAATCGGAAAAAGACTGAGACTATTTCAGTCATTGTAGATCAATGTTCCTGGTCTAAATTAGTCAGCTGCCTGTTATGCAAGATCATCCTCCCTGCTAGTCATTCTCACAGGGTATTTACAGAACACTACATGGGAATGGTGAGAATCTGAGTGAAGGTACTACCAGGAGGAGGCTACTTTAAAAAGATCATACCGCATGCATTTCCAGGCAGACATTTAAGTAGACATTTCTATGAAGAATTTGCTTTTTAACATTCGATCATATACACGCACACACATACGTATATACAGACATGCACACATCAAGTTTGCATGTCACTCACTGCAGGTAATGTGGGAAGGAAGAAATACATAAATATGTTTAAAGAATCTTTCTAGGGCATGAAAAATCTCTGTCACTTCTGGATAGCACAGGCTTATTTGGAAATAGCTTTCAAAATGCAGCCCTTGGAGAAAAGTATTTCACAAACCAAACTGATTCTCTCAAAGCTTATTTTGCCATGATAACATTTACTGGAGTAGGAGGAAGAGGGAAAAGAGAAATCAGGGAAATTTGGTTTTATATCATCTCAGTGGATTCAGATCTTTCCTTTTCTGGACATTTGATTCTATGTCCTGAACAACTTGTAAACCATATCATTAAAAATATCACAACCAAATGCACACAAGATTTTTTAACACAACGATCTTTTGCTCTTCTACTCCCTTTCTATCTTGCACTATCATTTCCTTACCCTAGCTGGCTTGGCTTTGAGATACAGTTTCATCTGTATGGTATAATTCCTGCCTGCTTAACTCATGCTAAAAGCTCCTTTTTGGAAAAAACATAAAGTGAACATAAAGTGGACTAGCTTGGAAAATCTCTCTGAATTGCCTTTTGCTGCTTGCATCATATGACAGCATTGCTCTGTGTGCAGAGTTATCTCAATTCCTGTTCTATCAATACACTCATAAAGAAACCGGGGAAGAGAAGACAAGTAATATTCTGATTTGTCATCATTATTTTTACTCTATGTTTTCATTTCTATTTCCTAAGAGGTATAGTACATGAATTAAAAGAAGCTTGATTCATTTTATTTACACAGAATACAATTTCATCCGCACCGATTCAGGGTCCGTCTTACTTGCTAAGGCACAGGATAGGGAACTGGGATTGACAAACCAAGTCAAGAGTTAGGCTACTTTTGTTTGATAAATAGCAGCATTTTTCAATAGCACTTGACCAAAAATGCAGGAGTTTCAGCAAAGCCCGCCAAACTCCAAATGGACTGTCTGATGATTTGGCACAACCTGAGATAATGCTGAAAGCGAGTACGGCCAAATTAGTACTTGCATTCAGTTAAAATGAAATGGACTGTAATATAAATAGATCAAAATTGGGCCCAGATCCTGCAATTCACTATGCAGGCAGACTGTCAAGTGCAGAATCAGCACTTTGGTGAGCAGAAATCTAATGAGGGAAAGCTCTAAAAAAATGAAAAGAATTGCTAGAAGAAAAAGTATTGAAATCCTGCACATAACTAGAAATATTTGCTAAATACTGCAGACGACTTAAGAGCAATTACTTCCAGCCTGTAAATGATTCTCTTAATGTAGAGAAAAGAATTTCATGCAACAATGTGTCAAGCTGGTTCAGAAAAAGCTCTAAAATAAGCCTGATGATCTGTGTTTACCCAGAGCAAGGCGAGTGTTTTAATAAGTATTAACCAGTCCAAGAAGAGGTGCGCTTCCTCAGCACAACGCAAGTGACAGAGATTTTAGAAGACTAAAGATGAGAGAGAAGGAGCGAAAGGTTAAACATACAAATCCCGGAAAGAAAAGAGTCTTTAAATGCTGGGCTTTTTTTTGAGAATTGCAGCCTACAATGCAGTTCCTCTGCTTCATGTTTGCTCTGAATTAAAAACAAACAAACAAACAAAAAAAAAACAAAAAAAGAACCAGCTTGGTATTCCTAAAGAAGCAATTTTATAGAGAAAACTACTTACGTTAACACGATAGGTTGCATTATGTTATATAAATAAAACCTTATACTGTGACACAAGGATCTGCTAGGAAAGTCAGAAATTCGATTGAAAGAGATGCTGTGAAAAACCTGCAAACCTGAACATCAAGGAGAAAAATGAAACAAAGAAAACAGAACAGGTTTCTAGACATTTTACAGAGAAAAATATGTACAAATAATAAAGGAACAACAACAACAACAACAAAAAGCCTTACCATGATGTTTGCACAACTGTGTGTCTGTAGCCCATGCTATAAATGTGGATACCTTCTATTCCCATCATCTCAGCCCCTCTAGTGGCCAGTACCTGAAGATCTTGCTTTCAGGAGGGACAAGATCTATCCGTATGTACCATTTGCTGCTGCTCCTGTATCTTGTCAGAGATTTTTTTCTTAATTGTGTAATTTTTTCTGGAGATATAACTTGTCACCTTTTATTAGCATTTTTGTCAGTGCTGCTGCTACGTGCATACGTTTAATTGCTAAGCAACAAAGAGTAAGCTCTGCACAGCACATTCAAGTACTGCATTCCCGGTGCCATGCATTGTTACTAGTGCACTTACATAATATGAAATACAAAAAATGGTAAAAATATTTATTTCTGTTTCCATAGCATCTAGAAGCCACAATCTGGAATCAGGCTCCATCATGCTAGCCACCAGGCAGAGAGCTAAGAAACGAAGATGAGCGCAGGTGAACCGATACGAAGTGGAGAAAAGTTAAAAGTAGAGCTGAGTTTCAGCTTTTGCACAGATGAATAGGCTAAATTCGAGGCTCAGAGGTGACCACCCACCTACAGCTAGACAGTAGTGATTTTCACACATTATGGAACTATCCCTGTGGCTAAAACTCCTCAAATACTTGAGGCATTTGTAACCGTAGTGGCCTCAAGGCGCAAAGCAATAACACATCGCAAAAGCTTATCAGTTTGGAAGAAGAGATACATCTGCACTGTATCAAGAAACAATCGCTCTTCCCTTTTTATTTAAGGTGTAGAAAAAAAACTGGGCAGGAAGTATTTTCTCACAAAAAATATACTTCATTGTTTACCTTTCCTATCCAAATATACATTTGTCCCTGTAATTGAAGGGCGCTGCCTCCAAAATCTGAGCTTGGCGTGAACACGCATTATTTGAGTTTATCATAAAAGAGATTGCAATTCTCTCTTTCATTTATTGAAGAACAGATATGTTTATCAAAGAATTCTCTTTACTCCTGAAATGTAAAAGGATGGTCATCCATACTTGCTCTTGGCATGATTACTTGCCATTACACCCATCACAGTCAGCACTGCATTTCTAAATTCATCAGGAAGAGATGCTTGGAAAACGAAGACATTCCTGTGTAGGTGTACAAACTTGCACAACCACATACAACAATTTTTATTTCTGCAGTTAGATGGGAATTTAGGTATTAGGCCTGACTCTTGCTGTGTCCTTTTGACATCTCCCAAGCAGCCCAAATGAGACACAAGATGGCTACAATGAACCAGCTGGGAAGACCTGGTAGAATGCCCCCAAATTTTATTTCAGCATACCATATACCAAGAATTATAGCAGATGTACTTTTATCATAGAATCATAGAATGTTTTAGGTTGGAAAAGACCTGTAAGATCATTGACGCCAACCATCAACCTAGCACTGCCAAAACCACCACTAAACCATGTCCCTCAGCACCACAACTACCCACCCAGCTTTTAAGTACCTCCAGGGATGGTGACTCAACAACTTCCCTGGGCAGCCTTTCCAATGTTGACAACCCTTTCAGTGAAGAAATTGTTCCTAATATCCAATCTAAACATCTAAACTTGAGGTTGTTTCCTCTTGACTTATCGCTTGTTACTTGGGAGAAAAGACCAAGCCCCACCTTGCTACAACCTGCTTTCAGGTAGTTGTAGGGAGCGATAAGGTCTCCCCTCAGCCTCCTTTTCTCCAGGCTAAACAACCCCAGTTCCCTCAGACACTCCCCATAAGACTTGTGGTCTAGACCCTTCACCAGCTTTGTTGCCCTTCTCTGGACACACTCCAGAATCTCAATGTCCTTCTTGCAGTGAGGGGCCCAAAACTGAACACAGTACTCAAGGTGGGGCCTCACCAGTGCTGAGTACAGGGGGGCAATCCCTTCCCTAGTCCTGCTGGCCACACTAGTTCTGATACAAGCCAGAATGCTCTTGGCCTTCTTGGCCACCTGGGCACACTGCTGGCTCATATTCAGCCAGCTGTCGACCAACATACCCAGGTGCTTTTCTGATGGGCAGCTTATCCAGCCACTCTTCCCCAAGCCTGTAGCATTGCACTGGGTTGTTATGACCTGGCACTTGGCCTTGCTGAACCTCATACCATTGGCCTCGGCCCATTGATCCAGCCTGTCCAGATCCCTCTGTAGAGCTTTTCTACCCTCAAGCAGATCAACACTCTCACCCAACTTGGTGTTGCCTGCAAACTTACTGAGGGTGCACTCGATCCCCTCGTCTACATCATTGATAAAGATATTAAACAGAACTGGGTCCAGTATTGAGCCCTGGGGAACACCACTTGCGACCGGCCGCCAACTGGATTTGACTCCATTCACCACAACACTTTTGGCCTGGCCATCCAGCCAGATTTTTACCCAGCGAAGTATACACCCATCCAGGCCATGCGCAGCCAGGTTCTCCAGGAGAATGCTGTGGAAAATGGTGCCAAAGGCTTTACTAAAGTCTAGGTAGACAATGTCCACAGCCAGTTACTTGGTATTTAAAACAGGTATCTGGTATATTAGTCCCAAGGATCAAGAGGACTGCTAGGAAAACAGGCAGTTGCTATTAAATCATGGACAGTCATGTACACAGTGCTGCCGAAGTGCACCAATACTTCCTCTGGGTTCCAACATTTTTACATACAAAGAAACTGAACTTCTCTGAGAGCTAACAAGTCCTGTCTCATTTGAAGGGACTGAGACGAGGGTTGTGGCTGAGTTCTGGGCACACTGTCCTTTATACTCCCATGGGAAGACCAAACAGCGTTCTTCTAAATGAACCACAGCAGGAGCCCACAAATCAAATTCCTAAACTAATTACTTAAAGCAGTACTTAATCATACAAAGTGTTTCTGCATTAAGCTACTCAAAACATTAATTACTTAACCCCTAAAATATCTTTGTGAATATATTCTTTTTATTTTTATTTCGTAAGAGGGGAGATGGATGCTTGGAGAGGCCATATGTTTCCAAGAACTATGGAGTCAAATCCCATAGCCTCTTGATCCAAAACAGCTGCCAGGGAACCAGCTGCCAATTGGGAGACCCCATTCCTTCCTCCTGGGTGACTTTAGATGAATTCAGTACAGAACTGAGACAGAGATTTGTGAGATAAATACAGAAGAAAATGACAGACTTTTCAGCTACTAGAAGGAGCTCAGTGATTTTCTTATGATCCAGAGTCCTGTGGCTCCTCGCATTAAGGGTTCCACAAAAGGTAGCACAGAAAACAAGTCTCAAGTCATTGGCTTTTAAGATAGAAACCTTTAAAACCCACTGAATGAGGTAAATTAATGGCATATTACATTATACTTCATGTGCTGATAACAGTAAGAACTTAATCTTTTTCCTACCATTTAACTTCCTAGCATTCAAAAACTAATAAATGAATAGGTATGCTTCTACATTTGATAACACATAGCTCATTTCTGAATTCTCCCATTGAACATTAATGGTTTCTCCTCCTTAGCTCAAGACAGCAGGATTACCTTGTTTGATGGGATTTTCTCTAAGCATCAGTCTAAACACCAAACACATCTAGGCGTAGCATAGCCTTCTTGAATTCGGTGACACAGGCAATCTCATAAAACTTTCAGGGTTCAACTCTTAGTGATGACTCCAGCGTGACTGTGAAGCATTCAGTGTGCAACATAGTCTCAGAATCTGAGTTGCAGTGACAACACGTGCAATACAGCCAACAGGGAGGGAAAAGAAAGGGTACATATGACCATTTCAATCACACACTTTACAGCACAGAGTTCTGATAAATACTTTGTTTTTCCCACGTTTTTATAATTGCCCTTTCATCCAGTGAAGACTTGTAGTCATAATCTATTCGGCTTCAAGGAGTTCAAGAGGAAAGCATACAGGTTAAATGTATATAAGTATACAGGCCCTTAATAACATGCTTTTACTTGTGGTCAGCCCTGAATTGGTCAGACAGTTGGATTAGACAAGCGTTGTAGGTCCCTTCCAACTGAAATATTCTATTCTATTCTATTCTATTCTATTCTATTCTATTCTATTCTATTCTATTCTAAAGTGTTGGTCACAGCAGTCACAGACCCCAGGGGCAGGCAGGGTGGTGCCCCGGTCCAGTCAGGGGGCTGGGGATCTGCAGCAGCAATACAAGAGCTGTGGGCTAATGGGATTCAGGAAGGAAACTTTTTTTTTCCCCTGTAGAGCCCCATTACAGAGTATGCCTACTTACAATAATAATGAAAGGGAAACTAAGCCTCCACTTTCCAGACTCTTATCCCTCTTTTATCCAAAAGAGCACTCACAGCAGCAGTAGCCTTCACTCATACTTCCCATATCATGAAGGTTAATGGGGCCACCCTTCCAAATGAGGTGGCAAGACAAGCCTTACTGGGCTCAGAAAATGATCTTTTTCTGAAAAAAATAAAATTGAATAGATTTCTCTCTATTACAATGGCATTTTTCAGGGACTGGATTCATCTTACATAGACCACCAGCAATAAGATAATTTTCAGCCAGTACTTAGCTAAATATATATATATTTCTAACTCAAAACAACTTCAAAGATGCGTCACAGAAGACTGAGTCCAAGCCAAATTAGAACTGTGGATTAAAAAGACATTTTCAAAAGGTGTGTCTGTAACAGGCTCAAAGATATTTCTCAGCTCAGGAAACGAAACTTGCATTTTGGTTGCTTTTTTCCTTTGCAGACAGATCATTCAGAGGAAGCCAAAACCACACGTTCACCGAGAACAAGCACATGGGGCACCCACTGGGGTTCTTCCCCAATTGCAGTGCTTTAGGCATACTTAACATCAACAGCTTCCACTTTTTTTCCTGAGCCATTATTTTCATTTTTTCTATATCCACCATTTTTGTGAGGTATGTCTTTAAACCCATCTGTTAACATGTAATTAGCATGCCCTTTTTGTCACACTAGTGCGAGGAGAGAATTTTATCCTTTATCCGGGCTGAAAGTACTCACAGGCCAGACAACGACCAAATAAAGAGCTGAACAGTAGCTGTGAATTTTACTGTTGTAATATTATTAATTTAAGCCTTCTGTAAAACAGTTTGTTAGGGATGGGCATGAGGGAGCAGAATATTATAGGAATTTCTGTAATTTAGTACCTCAGAGCAATCAACAGTAGAACTCATCTTCAAGCACTTGTCTCCAAATCAATGCTTTTTGCTTGTAAGGTAGAGGCAGAGAATGTTTTATCGGCAATATTTCAGAAAGGGCTAAATGTAGCTCAAATGACAAAACTTTTAGAATTTGTACATTACTTAAGCTTTGAACCTGCTAGAATGTGGTAGAATTTACACATTACAGAAAAAGGGATCTTCAGCTCCTTAAATAGTGAGATGTAGTCAATCTCTATTATACTCTAAATTTTGCTGTCATAACAGTAAATGAAAAACCCTTCCCAAACCCAAACATTTCAGTCAGTTAAAAGTGGGTCATGGGGGATGGGGAGGTTGGGGGACATCCCACACAATCAGCATTAATTGTATGGGGGTAAGGAGGCACCAGAAAAATTCTAGGGATAATTCAAATCTTAGAGTAGTATCTATCTGCATAGAGGCAATAACTATT
Organism: Pluvialis apricaria; assembly: GCA_017639485.1. Lineage (NCBI taxonomy): Eukaryota > Metazoa > Chordata > Aves > Charadriiformes > Charadriidae > Pluvialis > Pluvialis apricaria. The sequence continues at coordinate 107,086,854 of CM030009.1, forward strand.
TGATGAACTCTTATCATTCTGTAGAAAGCACTTTGTGATGTATGTAAGTGAAAGATGTCTTTGTCTGCTGGCTCCATTTGCGCATGACAATAAGAACAAAGCATCACAAATATAAATTTTCAGTGGTCTTTATTAAGACATACGTATTTGCATATCCAGGACAAAACTGAAATGCTCTCATCTGCATTTCCCAAAGGAAAAAGAAGGGAAGAGGCAGGAATTAAGACTGTTTTGAATGTAGAACTCTACTCTCCATCGTTGTTGCCATCTACCAGCTCTTATGCCCATGCCACTCATTTAATGACATTTGGTAAGTTTGCTTATGTCTTGATTCAGTCTGAATTAGATCTGCAGTAGATGGAAGACAGAAGACCTGCTGGAAAAAAACAGCAATTAGAAACTTCCAGATATTGAAGATCAGACTGATATTCTTCAGAAAGAATACTCATTAGGCTGAAGAAAGCCTTCACTTATTTTTTAAAATAATGAAGGTATTGGATGAGGTGCACTTTGCATTCTTGACTATAATAAAAGTTGAAACGGTTTTTTACTGTATGTTCTAATGTGAAGAAGAAAACGGTGATGTTCTACTGGCATGCAAAAAAGTGTACCTGAAGTAGCACCGTATTATGTACAATATAAAATTAAGTACAGCAGCATTATGCAGCATGCTATCCCTCACCACCACTGATAAACATCAAGTGTTTTCACAAATGGAACAATAGCATCCATTATGTTGTCTCAGAATACATATGCTTCATAATTAACATTATTAGACGAGGAAAAGTCTGTTCTGTAAAAGCAGTGCAGTTAAGTGACACTCATAATACCTACCATGCAGTCCATTAACCTCAGCAATTTTAAGTAGCGTCATAGTCATCCATGGCATTTCAGATTTCTCACGGCTTCAAATCTGTGGGCAGCTTCACAAGCTTTTTGCAAAGTTTCTCATGACTAGGACATCTGCAAAATTCCCTCCAGACCTTTCTTCAATTCATCTCTTGTTATGCACTCAGTAATTCACATCTCTGAATAAGGATAAACGTATGTCCTTAAAACCATGCTCTACTGAACACAGTATCTTTTGTAAAAAGCTTATTGATAATTTTAGGTGCTGTAAGATATTAAAAGCACACTGTGTCTTAATCTTACCTTTTTTCCCATTTCAGTGTGAAGTTTTGATGAGCAGCATTCCCAGCTGAGTCTCATAGTGAGGAGTCAAAACAATAGGATATCGATCTTCTGGCTTTTACCAACTAATCCACTGCTTAACACAGGTGTCTTCCAAGGTTTTAGCAACTTCGCTATTTAGGTGAAAAAAATGTATATATTTTATAGTCATACGAAACAGTGCAACACTGACTGGTGTGTTGCTTAGAGACAACAGCTCAAAGCAGAATCCTAAAATATTCAAGAAATTACAGTATTGTGTATCAGTGGCTAGTATTTTAATGTTCTGGTTTCATATTTTGTAAAAGTTACTTTCAATCCAGAAGACAGCACAGAGAATCCACTTTTCTTTAGGTAAATAGCCATTGAAAGTTCTCTCTTTTGGTTTTTAATTTCCACGTAGTTGCTCTCAAGTTTGGCCTCTCTCCTGAGGTTCATTTGTTGAATTTTTTTGTTATTCAATAACTGTGAAAGAAAGAGTATTAAATACTGCTTCGCTGTCAAATTTTCTTCCTGGATGTGTACTTGGGAAATTCATGAAGGTAGAACTGGGATGCTAAATTTTGGCATGGTGGGTTTTGTTAATTTCCTTAATCCACAGAGGGAAGAAATTGGTGCATCTTTGTTAATTCTGATCTCATGAAACTGGTATTTTTTTCCTGACACAGAATTGATTCAGATTTCATCATCAAAATTGAAGCGGAACTGCTATAACAATAACATCTTTAAGTTACTTCTCTTATGATGTACTCATAGTCCTGCCTCCTTGACGTAAGTACATTCGTATTTCAGATACAGATATGTGAGAGGGGCCTGTCTGACGAAACAGATGATGAAGATGTTTAAAGGAATTCAGAGCTCAGCATTAACAGAAGAGGATGTCATCTCTTCCTCTCTGGCTGGCAGTGCTAAATAACACTGTATTACGTAACTCAGTGTAATACAATAGGAAAAAGATACGTGGATCCTCAGAGAATGCTAGCGTCTAAGAAGCACAAAATACACTGGATCTTATAACCCAGGGCATACACCCAATATACATTAGTGGTAGAGGAGAAGAGGCAACATATGCGCTCTCTCAGAAGTCAAATCCTATCTATCCAACTTGCTATTGACTTTGTGTGATGCGAACACTAGGCACAGAGCCTCCAAATGGCATATCAGCGCACAGCTTCAACTGGTCTGGATTACACATAAAAAAAATCCCATGTCTCAGCTGGTTTAGAGTTTTGAGTCTAGCAGTCAGCCTGCAAATTACTGGATATTTAAGGACTACATGTGCTTGTACGCTCATGAACAGGGAGAAAAAAAAAAATCAGATTTGTGATCTGAACACAACAAGGGAAAGACGATTGCTTTGGATCTTGGTTGCACTATGCAACTAAATTTGCTAAACTAAAAACTAAATTTGCAATGGCTCATCTCTATCAGGGTAGTTAGTTGTAATTTACAAACTCCTAGCAAATACAGGCAGCGATCACGGCTTCGCGTGCATCATTACAATTATGCCATGCCAAACCACGCTACGCCAGCATAAAACTCATTTTGGCCTGGCAGCTTTCCTACTCTCTATATTGGCACTAGTTTAAGCACATTTTTTGACAGAGTGATGCCTTCAGTCTCCAGGGATTTCTGGGAAAGGGCTCTCTAGAAGCTGCTCGAGCCACCGTGTCCCCAGCCGTGGGGCAGAGCCCACCAAGCCCCACAGCTGCGGCATCACCCTCCGCTCTCGGCAGCTCCCACGGGCGCCCCAGCTCCACTCCCACAGCGATGCTCTGAGTCACAACTCATAACGTAAAACCTCTGTCTGCAAAAGGGTTCCTTCTTTGCAGGCAATGGGAGATGATACTCTGACTAGGGGAAAAAAAAAAAAAAAGCCGGAACGTGGCTTTTGTCTGAGGAATGATGCTGTAGCCAATGTCCCGCACACTCAGTCAGCTCCACATTTGATTTAAACCTGTACAAGCAGGGCTTTTGCAGGCAGGAACAAAATTTCATATCTGCTTGACATGCAAGACATGACACTTCAGATTAAAGACAAATAATCTAAAGAGAAATATATTTTTTCACTTTTTAGCATATTCCAGTGCTGTCTTTAAGTCACTTTGTTTTTTTTCAAAGAGAACTGTGAACTAACTAAACACTAAGAATGTGTTTGATAAAACACAGTATCCAAATTTGTAAGATACACTTTCTAAAGGTCATTTTCTGTAATGTTACACTGATCACTGCCTGATTAAATTGCCTACTGCTCCAAATTTAATGAGAGACTGAAAATTCTCAATGGTAATTGGGACAGTCGATGTCTTTAAAGAGAGAAAGTGAGTGGGTAGCTAGTTGAAGCACAGAAGAATGCTTATTAGTGTGGAGGTGGAAGAAGTCCTCACTGAGAAAAACAATTAAAGACTATTTTATTTGGAAAACATTGAATTTTTATTTGTGCTATTTCACTGGAGTCCTGAATACAGTATCAATTCCATAAAGGGTGAGGGGGAAAAAAAAAAAAAAATAAAGAAAACAATCCAGCAACCAATAAGCTAGCACTCTCCCTCCTGCCTACAATTGCATACTGTACGGTAAATTTAATGATTTCACATTTGTCTGTATAAAAGATCTGCAAGTATTGTCAGGAACTCTCTTAAGTGATTTTTGTCTTGCTCTGTTTTTCTTAAAAGTAAAGTTTGTTACTCCAAAGTCATTCTCAGGAAATCCAAATACACAGAAAGATACAAAGACAGTAACGAGTATCTGATTGCACACTAACAGACCACTACATTAGGAAATAAGAAATAATTTCAGCTTAATTAATATAAAGTCCCATGAAGACACTAGGTATTATTTATGCTCTTGCAATAAGATTATCAAAAGTTTTACTGGGGATTGAAACAGCACTAAAGGAAACTGATCAGTGTGTGGCTCAGACATGAATTAGAAACACAATGATAAAGGGACAGTTTTTATTAAAATGACTGCATTTTTTAAATCCTAATGAGATTTTATTTCCCCCTAAAAGACAGAGTCTATTTCAAAGAAGTATTATTTAAAGAAAATCCCATGAACTGCACCATATAAAAGATCAAGTGAGGCAATTGCAATAGACCTTCTGGATTCATAATCAACAGAATTACTGATATTTTTATGTCTTTAAGCCTGCAACTCCATCTTGATACCCATATTTTACTCTGACTGCAAAATGCATATCAAGACTCACTTATTTGAAGTTAAAATATGTCATAAAAGCAAAATTTTAGTTTATTAAAAAGAAAAAAAAAAGCAAGCACTTAAGACCCTGTTTTAAAAATATCATTGAAAAATGGTAATTTAGTGGTTCTGTATTAAAGTAAAAAAATAGCATAAGGAAAATCTTTAAGTCTGTTCTAGTTCTGTGAAATGACTAGTCCAGCAATCAGGAGCTGTGACGGGTCTGGGATCCTCAGGTCACAGCCAGGAGGACTGTACCGGTGCCCCAGCAGAAAAGCACACTTTCAGAAGCTGTATTTGATGTACCTTGTCCTTTCTATGCCAGGAGCATGTCAAAATACGGATGAATTGTGGTTCAAGACTGGGGTTAAAAATCTGTCCTCAAGCATATGACCACGGTTTGTTGCTCAGTTGAAAGACTGACTTGTTTTCTAGTTCCCAATTTTCTTTTATTTCAGAACAGGTATTTTATTTAGAGTCATATCTGGCTGGTTGAAAAGGACAGACATCAACTGCTTATTCATCCGTCTGGTATAAAATGTTCAACAAGGCACTGGGAGAATGGCAAAATGTGCAAAACAAACAGCAAGCTCAAGCTGTAAGCAGCAGAAGAGATTGAAGCATGAGCAACCACAGGCACGAGCAACCTGGCCTCTCTTCCACGCAGCCAGGAGAAATGGACTTCAGTAAAAAGTTATTTCCTTTCTTAAGAGAAAGCAAAGGAAGGTTCAGGCAATTCCCGCCAGGTCTATTATTATTTACAATGGAGGCAAACATTACTCTCTTGTCCTGCTCAAGGAGAACAGGGGGAGGCGGAGAGCTAAAACAACTTTCAGTAGAAGAGAGACTTAACTCCTCACAGCACAGTCATTCTTGGGTGCAACGAAAAGGGACTTCGTTGCTAGTTATGGCTTATTAGAGCTATTACATTATAAGTTATCATAAATAATCAAAAAAAAAAAATTTAAAAAGTGTGCAGGCACAGTAGTACTTTCAGATTGCCTACGGAAGGGGTTCAAGTTATAAAGCACATCTTTGTTTTGAAAATCTTCTGCCTTATCTTTCCCTGAAGCAACTGAAATCCTTTTGCCTATACCATGAATCAAAATTACCTTCCTCTAGCCAAATGGTATTGGTCTGCTTCTGCAGGCTTGGAGCAGATATCCCAGTCCCTGGAAAGAGGTCTTCTCTGCCCTCAGACCAAGCAATTTGTAAGGCCTTTGACTGCAAATCAACAAGGAAGAAATCTTTGCAGACCCCTTCGCTCCCTGGAAAGCTCCCCTTGCACCAGCTCTTTACCCCCCACAACCAACTCATTTTCTGCAATAGGTACTAGGCACACAGCAGAACAAGATGTCTGAGTAGATGACATGGAGTTCTGTTCATGGAGTTGGCATAAGCTGCACGGGAACCTTATCCATCAATAATTCAAGTCAACCATTCAGCTCTTCTAACTGCAGGAAGGGTCACGTAGCACTTACTCTCTTTTCAACCTCATGCGCCCACAACTGGAGGTCAGGAAGAGGGGTGGTACCAGCTCAGGGCTCATTCTGATGCTTAGAACATGTCATAACCTCGCTCCAACAAAAAGGAAGCACACTACCTTAAATATCCCTCTACCTCACCGTATGCCCTTATCAGGTGGGGTTTTTCTGGACCTGTTTGAACGTGGTTATGATTGAACTCTGTTCTGATGTAGAAAAATTTTGGAGAGGTTTCTCCTCCCTCCTCCTTAAGCACGGGACAGTGAGGAGCACCCATGGCAGAGCCTGCTTTTCCTCTTTGAGTCTCCCTCACTTTTCAGTCTTGGAGGAAAAAGAAGAACCTAACAACCTTTCTGCTCTAATTGAACTTTCAAGCCTATGTTTAGCAAATAGTTTGTAATTTTTTGGGGGGGGGGGGGGGGGGGGGGGGGAGATAGAGACTGTAAAAGCTAGCTTAAATGCTCAAGCCAACATATTTGTAGGACTGTTTCCACAATGCCCAGATTCCAGTGGCATTATAAGATTACCATTCAGTGATGAACTGTGCCAATCGCTGCCTTAGAGAAAGACAATCCTTGACAGAATACAGAGAGGAGAGAAGCAGGTAAAAACCAAGACAGTTATAATTACTAAACTATACAGTTGTTATTCATTTCACCTCTAAAGAGAAAGCATATTTTATTATTCACTCTGTCTGAACTCTGTTCTGTAAGCCTGGTTCTTTTATACACTGAAGACTACATTACTGAAGTACTAAATGAACACAAATAACATTTACATTCAACTTGTACTTCCTATGTCACAAAGCTTAAGAATGCCAAGTAGATAAATCCGAACAAATCTAATTTCACATTTCATGATACAGAGATTCAGGAATAATAAAGCATAACAATAAAATAGCGGAAAGGGAAAAAATAAATCCCTGCATCATATTTGGTTTCATTTTATTTTCTGAGAGGTACCCATTGCCATTAATTCTGCAGGCTATATACGAAGACAAGGACATTTAGTCATGAAATCACTGTCAGTGAATTGGTAACTGTCAAGAATCTGTTCATCACAACACTTGTTTCTTCTTGATTCACTTTAACAAAACTGAATATTAATGCACAACAAAAATAGTAGTCTTTGCATGCAAAACTTATGTGTTTCACTGAAGACACCCCCACTTCCTCCTACCAAACAGCTGTGTACAATAGTATATTCCAAAAAAATTTCTTTAATGCTAGAGCACCAAGGAATGGCTGAGGTAAAAGGAAGTCTTTTTGTCAAATGCCTTGTTCAGTGAAGGCACTTGAATGTATTTTTATTTTATTTACCAATTATAAAGCTGCTATCATATTACATAACTTATTCCAGGCCAGAATTAATTTACAATAAAGCTAAGATCTGAATGAATCTGTAAAGAATTATTGGCACTTTCTACACCATCTATTGGTGAACTAGAAAGAGGCAACAAAAGAGGTCTTACTAGGAAAATAAGCGTTATGGATAGACATGAAAACCTGTTATTAACCAACTATTCATGTGTGATGGGAGCAGAGATACGTTGAGAAGTCCACTTTAGGTGCAAAATAGGAATAGGAAATCTCAAAATAGATATATCAGCCAAGAACAATAGTTTACAGTGTTTATCTTGTGGCTAATTGGTGCACCAAATAAAAGGATGCTGCATCTTGTTATCTGCAAAGGCACGGTCTGAAATGCAAGGCTTTTGATAGTTCTGTTATTGAGAAAATTTATATGATGGTGATACCTCTTGTGTGGATGTGTTAAGTCTACAAGCTCATGCTAATGTCTTGATTCATTTCAGCCTGTAGGGTGTTTGTGCAAATTAGCAAATTCAGGGTAGTTTGAATGCCACAAAGGGTGGTTTTGGGTTGATTTATTTCAGGACAGGTTTTTCATCCAGTGCAAACTGCAACTGCTTAGTGATGTAGTGAAGAGTTTCCAGCCTGGAAGGACATGCAGTGATCAGGTGTGTAGAACCAACACCAGTTTTCTTTTATACTGTAGGAAGTGACATGCACAGTGACTAGTGGTATTCTCATAAGTTTGATCTTTTTTCTTCATAAACTATTCTTGGTGATCAACAGCTTCTTTTAGATTGTGCGCTCGGCCTTATCTTGACTAATCTGCCTGTTTGTTATGAACTGCCCTGATTGTGAACATACTGCTAACACATCTAGCACTAATTTAGGTTTCCAGCAGAGAGCTGAAGAAGCCATCTCCTTACAGAAGGACAATGGAGCTGTGGCTAACACCCCTGAATGAAACAGCATTGCACTGAAGCTTTAGATCCGAGACAATCATTATTTGTCTGTACAAAACTAAAGAAAACAAAAGGATGTTTCTATTACTAATCAGAAAAAGTATTTGTCCCCAAGGCTTTACTTGAAGAGTGGCCGAAAGTAGTGTATTGGCCACTAAAGCTCTTGTTTCACTGAGCAATGACAGAGTTAAGTAACTTCTATTTGGACCACAAGGCTGAAATCACCATACTTCAGCAATGTGATTCCCTATGACCCAAACTTCTCCATTCAACACAGGCAGCAGTTCGGATCTCCTACCAAGCACGGCTCAAGATGGAGCAGGAGGTAGGTCAAGTCGGAGCTTGGGCCTGACACTAACATACAGCAGCAGCAAGAGGCAGGGAGAAGTAAAGGAGAAGGTAGAGAGAATCTGCCACATATTTCTAAGGAAAAGAGACAGCACGCTCCCTATGGGCTGGACACAAACATGCCATAGCGTGCTCTGTTGCTGGCCAGCAGACAGACACAGGCTTGCACAGAACACAAGAAGGAGAAAGAAAGGCGAGCCCGTTGGAGATAATTGTTCCTGTGACATTTGCGTGGGCAAGTGGAAAACCTGAGACAACTAATCCTAAAATGAAGCTGTGGGTTTCTCCACACAGGATTTCCACATACCATAGGGGAAGCGCTGCTTGAACTAGTACACCTGGAAGGGAATTTTGTCATGTTTTGGGACTAAAGTTTGCAAACATGATCATCAAATATCATAAAAAGGCAATTTTTTGCTTTCAGAAACAGCAGTCAGAATAGACGGTTTACGTAAAAAACATAGACTATTGGCCTCTGGTGGGGGTAGGGGGAGAAACTGAACTACAGCTAAACATCAGATTCCCAGACACTAAAGTTGATTTAACAACCTGATTTTCAAGATGCTGAGTTCAGTCAGTTATACATAATTTTCCTATACTTGATGTTGACTTTAACTGAGTATAGCTATGCTAATTATAACCTCACTGTACTCTTGCTCTCCATGGGGCTCCTACTTTGCATAGGGCCACATTTTAATTAAAGAGAATGTTTTCTTCTGTGCCACTGATACCCATCCAGACCTCCTTGAAGAGGTTTCCTCTGGTCCAACTGTGCACATATATAACAAATGGGTGCAAAGGGGTAAAGTAGCTGCAGCTCTAATGTGATTGAAAATAAAACTTCAGCCTCTCTTGCTCACAGGCTGCCTCCTTTTTTTACTTCAACTTTCAAAGCATTGTGAACACTGGAATTAATAATGTTTGCTGCCTCGTCTTTTTTCTAGAATCATGCTGTTATAACATTGAGACTTCTCCAGAAGTCTCAAAATTCAGACGATGAGAGATACTTATATTAATTGACAAAACTAAAGTAAGAATAGGAAAGTGCCTTCTTCCTCAGACCTCAAGACGTCACTGCATGAAATTTACATTTGGTATTTTCTGTACATGGACTGGGCTTTTGGGCACAGATCCAACAGGATGCATTAAAAGTTAATTATTTCCATTCACCTTGTGATATTCAAAATATAATATACTGTCATGAAGAATGTGTATGGGACCTTAACTGGAATAACAATAATAAGCCCTTTTCCTTCTATTCCCAGGTATCAGAGAAATAACACTAGAGATAATAAGAAAAATACTCATGTTAACATTTCATGAAAGATTTTGTACATTCAACAGAAATTTGAAAAACTTATTTCCTTATTTCAAAATAATAACCTAATTGAGTTTCTGTAAATGGTAGTCTATGTTTCTGTAAATTGCAATCAAGAGAAAACAGGTCATACACTAAAAAGTTAAAATGCTGTAAGCAAATCCCTTCTGCATACAGAGTTCTCTTGCCTTAACTCTATAGTTTTGTATTTCAGGTCAAAAATACTGGTCATAGATGATCTTGGAGGTGTGCTACAGTATCCTCCGTGTCAAAAAGATCGGCACTAAGCTGCTCAGTGATCATACAGAAACAGTTCAACTAACCCAGATGTCACTGGCCTAGGTGACATGGTTAACATCTTCCCCCTTGCAGCAACAAATCTACTAGTTGAGAAATTACTGCCGCCTCAGTTCCTCCAAATTGTCTGTCTACATGTGATTTTGCCATTTTCCTTAGAATACAGAGGTAGCTACATATTGTTCCACTGTAAAGTGTGTATTTCTGCTTTAACCAAGCTCACTTGACAGAAGCTAAGTAACTAGCTGGCAGAACTGGGAACCTCTAGAGGATGCGCAACAGTGACCACTGAGGCACGGGACACCCCTGCCTTGGCAGAGCAGTAGTAGGATCTAACCTTGCCCTTTCCCAGTCCTGCTAGCCCATCCTCAGCTATTCTTATGGATGCTGCCAGCGCATTACTACTGTCATCCTAACATTTAAGCAAAATTCTTCTAAGTGAGAGGAAGCTGTAAGCCACTGTAACTATTTTTCATCAGAATACAAGATGTGGGTGATTCAGCATCCATGCTCTTTTCAAATCCCAAGTTCCCACCCATTCCAGCAGAGGCACGACCGCTGTGCCAAAATGGCACTGCAGTGTTCACTGTGAGAGATCAAGTATTAGGGAGAAAGATGAAAGCACTTGAACAACTTCTGCTAAGAACACACAAAAATGTGGTTGAGCCAAGAAAATGGCCAAAGATCAGTACAGAAAATATGGCATTAACAAAGTTACTAATTGAAAAAGACCGTTAGAATAATACAGCCGCTATTTTTAAACAGAGTAGTCACTGTCAGCTTCATTTGCCTTTTTATTGGGGTAAACATGAGGACCTCAGAGGTGCGCGTGACCACTGTGGAAAAAAAAAAAAAAAGAACTCTGGGCATATGCACATCTTGTTTATATTTTAAGAGCTTTCTTGAGACCTGAATGCCCACGTATGAGCAATGACCATTATTATTATTATGTGTGTATATGATTACTAAGAGGTTGTGACCTTTTCTGCCAGGCACTAAGTTTTCTACACAGATATACAACTTATCAAACAGCCTTTCTAGTGTGAGGAAGTAATATATATCACTTAGGGTCTTGATCCAAACCTTTGAAGCCATACGTTGCTTCAGTTGGCTCAGATCACTAGCTAGAAATATTTCTCAAAAAAAAAAACCCTATATGCTTACCAAGAACTGCCAAACTAAGGGACTGGGTTCGAATTACTTCTGGTTTTCAGGGAACACCAGTATTGACTCCAATGGGAAGTTCAGAGGTGGAGACTCAGACTTGCTCAGCAAGGAGCAAGCCAGGAGTGGGGAGCCTGAGGGGGAGGGACAGAGACTGAGGACATGAATAGCACTAAGATGGAGAACCAGAGGTGGGACAGGTTGGAAATGAGACAGAAGAGATAATCCTGATCATCGCCAGGAATTCCGGATACTCAACATTACTCTTCTAGTATCACAGCAAGAACCTCTGAATCCGGCTCGCAGACAGACCCATTCCTATTCAGTCCTGGGCCACGGGCTATAAACAATCTTCCCCAGTAACGCCTGTTCTGTTCACAAAGGTCTGTGCCACGTCAACACCAGTAAATAAAATTCACCAAAGAACATTCTCTTACTGTGAGGCCAACATGCACAGCCTGTCCAGACAACTCTCTGGACAACTGTCCCCTCCGAAATACGTTGGCTACATCCAAGAAGCTGCTGATTGGTCTTGTCCTTAGTCTCAGCCACCACCTGTCTGTGCCTAGGAACTGCCTGAGAGAGAGATAATTTTGGCCTCAAGCGAAAAAAGCAGTAACAAAACCTCCTATACTAACAATTTAATAATATGGAAAATAATAAAATTTGTGGATTGGAAAGTAAAAATATCTCTGGATCTGTGGACAATATTAAGATCTGCATACTGCATGGTTTCATTTACTAGTATAGATGTAGCCTAGGTTCTTATTTACAGTCTGGTTGAAACTATATCTGTCATGTCTAATTGAAAAGAAAAAAAAGGAAAGGAGAACAGGAAAGGAAGAAAAGAGAAGAACAAGGCAGCACAAAAAAGAGCTCAGAGAAGCAATCTGAAAAACAAATCAATGCAAAATCTGTGTTCAAAATATACTAAGGCAGTGGAACCTGTGCGTACTCACAGATGAAGAAGAGCTCATCTCAAACTGTTGTGAGGGACACAAATATCTAGCTACCGGCCCTGTAAAAACAAAAATCCTGAAGTTTTGCAATCCTGGATACAAACAAATATACTTCTTATTTCAGTGTTAATAACACTGTTATTTGGACTTAAATCTGGGAGACATGACATGAGGAGAGTCTCATGAGTAGCTATTGAAAAAATATTAACTCTTTACTGTACAATAAATCTCTATCGATACCTAACACTGCAGATCTCGGAGTGCTGGAAGCTGGAACCTCATGCAGTACTGCCGAGAGGCAGCTCTGCTGCCCCAACATTTGACCACTTGGTTCTTGTGCCTTCACAATAGCACTTGCAGCTGCCCAACTGCAAACGAATACAGGTTACAAGAGTGAGTTTCAGTCTAGATTGGTTCTTTGCTTCCCTTCATTATATGCTCGCACAGATGTCTCCATGAGCTTAGTGGTGGAGGAGTGTAGGATCTGTCAGCCCAGGTCAGGACTGGCTCTTTCCATGTTGCCATTGATGTGAATCGCTCCTGGGACTCCAGGGCAAGGACAGGCAGCCAAACCCCTCTCATCAGTGCGCGTGTGGAGGCAGCTGCACATATAACTCCAGCAATATGAGCCCAAGTTGGTGGTGCCATCACCAGTAAGTTTTTAGGAACATTAATAAGAGTAATCAGAAGTTCCAGAAGACCTTTGGGAGCTACCACAGCACAAAGAAAAAAAAAAATTTTTTATATTTCTCTTGCTTAATTTCTTACTTTTGGATTCTAATATCACTGCTGAAACAGGATAGTATCACAGGCCAGAATTGGTACTATGGGAAATTAATTTATGACTGAACATGAGTAATTCGAGATGTTTCCTGCTTTCATCTTCCCCCCAAAAAAGTGGATTTCATCCCCCTGTTGCCCTCCCCTTGCCGCAGTCCCGGCATACGTACAGAGACAGCTCGGGTTCGGCAAGGCTTGGCCCTATTCTCCAAGAGGGCAGTTTCTTACTACCTGTAGTGCCTCTGCAGCACAGCTCACAGATAATTAGTGCCTCATCAGGTTTCCAAAATGTTCCCCATCCATCTTACCCATTCTTTTCACCAGCTATTGTCAGGAGCTTTACATATTTGATAGTGTAATCTTCTTTTGCTTATTATTTGTTTTTATTATTATTGTACCATTATAATCTCATTATAGTCTTTCCTAGTTTCAATTATTGTATTTATTTTTTTCTGAGTCACTGTAATTGCTTTTAGTTTTTAATAATGTTTAAAGTTTCCACTCTCTAAAGAACGCATTATCGTTCCCATTATAAAATTCAGTTAAGAGGTTGTCAACAGTCTTGGTTTTGCACTAGACTTGGATTGATCTTTTTGCAATGCATGATACATGGAGCCTGCCTTGCCAATGCCTCCAGCCTACAAAGGTAGATTCACTTTTAAACAACAGGCTAATCATCATATCAGAACTCATAGGAGAACTGGTCTTCATATTTGTATGGAAGAGAAATATTTTACAAAATCCTTAAATCCTAGGAGCATTATGAATTTATTTTCCAGTCCATCCAACTGTGGGAATTACTGTTTTTTCTGTTCTGGGTGTGCTTGGTAAAACTACAATTTTATGACAAGACTATCAACTTTTGTGACTGAGTGACCATTAAGCTTACAAAACATAATCACATCAATAAAATGTAATAAAGTAACTCCCCTCTGACAGAAAATAAGACATTCTCCTCATTTCGCAATTATTTCTCTCAAATGTGAGATTAAGTGTATATCCACCAATCACACATTCCAAAGAAAGATTAAGTAAATAAGATCTAAAAATCAATCCTGAAATGTTTCCCTGCACAGGAATGCTCTAACCTGTCAGTAACCCACTTAAAATCAGTACAGCTTTACTCAGTTGCATGGATTGTCCCTGAGAAATATTTGCAGAAGCGTTGATTCAAATTCTAATGATGCAGTTATTTAGTTAACAGAGATAACTTGGCTATCACATCTGATTAAATTAATTTACATGTTTCTGATTTACCAGGATTGATGTTTTCCTAGCAATAGAACTAAATAGAACTAAAATGCATTGATATTGCAATATAGATTGTATTTCTTTAAAAAACAAAACAAACAAACAAACTTAATTACTCTCTTGTGTAGGCAAGGCACTTATGTAATAAAAATACTTTTAAAAAATTAGTGCTTCCTTTTTTAAAATAGTTTTGGAGCTGAATTCATCAACAATTTGGCAACAACCCGAGCCCTTCTTTATCCAGGAACATTGTTTAAAGATGTGCACAAGTCCCACTGCAACAATGACAGAATTTTCATATACAACAGGAAAAAATATTGCTCTACTCTGCTCAGAAAACACTTTTCACTGTTTTGAGAACCATACCTCAGCACTTAATCCCATGCAAGTCACATTCATCATACACATCATAAGTGTGTAATATTCGCATACTTTTTTAAAATTTGACTTTGAATTCAGCAATTAGATGCTTAGGACACAGCACATGCACTTACTTGTGTGTGAAACTAGATGAGGAAAGTTTTTGAGTATTTTGTGATACGGGATCACAGGAGGGGGGCAAGATGGCTCTAGTGGATGGGTGCACTTCTCAGCAAGGCACAGCTTGACATCCTGTTATTCCGTATTGCACTTCACATCCAAATTCATTCAGAGGTACTGCTATGAAATTGCTCTTCAGCTTGTTCATCTGCATAACTAATGATCACTTTAGAGACCAAAAGATCCATCCATGATAACATCAAGATAAAAGTTAAAAGCTCTGAAGTTACAGACAGCTGAGAAGATAGCAATTTAAGTGTAATTTTCGTGAGAATATGCAGGCTACATTGTACAGGTAACAGGGTGTGATGAAGAACGCATTTTGGCCTGCTCCTGAAGCCCTTAATTACCAGAAAAGCAACTCACATACAGTTCACTGTTTCACAAAGAGGTGGAAAGGATCATTAAATCATTGAGTTTTCTCTCCATTTCTCCCCAGACATCTACATTTTACACAAAAACTCCAGTCAACTCCGTTGTCTAAATCATAACCTTTTAAAGAGGCACAAATTAGGTCTATGGTAGTGGTCTTATTGGCAGCAGCATCTGCACCTTGGCCACTGAAACAGCAAGGACCAAAGCATTTGCAGAAAAATTACACACAATAAAAATGAAAAAAAAAAAAAATGGTGTAGGTGGAATAACAAAGAGAGGGGATAGGGAATTCAGTATTTTTAAAATTTAGTGCTTACCCCACTACAGCTAATATCTAGTTTTATATTTAGCAAAATTGGCAAACAGCAATTACAGTCTTAAAGGCAATCAGTGCATGCACCCAGCTACGCAAGTAAATAAGTAAAGCAGCACAGATGGAGACCTTAAGATTTACCTGAAGTGCACTAGCAAGGTATTTGAATGGCAAGTACCCTGCAAATTCCCATAAAGCAAAGTCAGAAAGGCTAAGGAGCCTGGTGTTTAAAAGGGTTATCGATTGGCTAGGTACCATAGCGTACATCCACACATATCCTAGAAATACACCTCTGATTCGACAGGCCTGGCCTTTCTGAGCTGAAAGGGTCAACCCCAAATTCCTCGTGTATGACAGGTATGAAAGAAAACAGATCTGAGCAGGAGCTGTTCAGAGATGAAGAATTTGCCATGGGAAGTATGGGCATTCCACCGGCTGTTTCCATCACCATTCTCACCACGGAAAAAATATTGCTTTATAAGCAGTCTGTCTTGATCTGCTTTTCTCAGATAAATTGAAGCAGCTTGTACTAGATGATGCTTTCACTCTGGAGTGATGCTCATCTGGTTTAACCAAAATACACCTTTGGCTTTTCAGAAACAAAGCTCAAGCTCTAAGTCTGACTGTGAGCCATTTTACCCAGATCTTAAGGGTTGGGTTTTTTTTTTTTCCCTCTTTTCTGCCTGCCCATTCACTTTTCCATGGTGAATTAAATAAGGCAAGCAAGAAAACTGTAATGTACTAGTATCAATTTCAAGAACAGTTTATAATGCGAAAACCCTCCTCCTGTTCACTAGTTGTCTATTTAACTGCCATATTAGTAAGTCAGCCCTTCAACTCCCAGCATGATCTTAAACCAATGTGTTGCGTCCCTTCTGCAGCACCACAGAACAGAAAAAGCTGAAACTTCCAAGAACATATTCTTCACTATTCTAGTATTGTGACCTTCTTTTCTTGGTCCCAATGGGCCATTTCATCTTCCTCTAAACCAAAATAATTTTCTTGGAAGTTGTCCAGCTCACTAGACACAAATGAGATTGATTTATACAACAGTTCACTGTACTCATGGTACTCCAATTGTTTGTTTCAGATACAAGTTTTAGAAGATTTTTTTTTTTTCACATTTACTTCCCATTTAGTGCTGAATAGGGTTTAACCTGGTTCCACTTGTTGCACAGCCATTCCAGGAACAGCCTTGTTTCACTGCCATCACCATAACGTCTTGAGACGTGTCTTTCGACCAGTGTCCAGCCCATTAAGTCTGTGTTCTGCTCTAATGGAGCGATGGTTTTAAAATCATCTGCATCAGGTCAAACAGCTTACAGCACTCTATACTCATTTGGCTGAAATTAACTGAAACCTTGAAGAAAATGTTGGCAAGACCTATTTTCATAAAAACCATGAGAAAACCCATTGCAGAGTCTAAACCTGTAACTGCTTTCTAACAAAAAAAGATGTGACAGGACTCAGTTTTTATGTCAAATGAAATTTGTTTCTGGAGTCATCCTGACTGTTACTTTGAATACTGGTATAATACTGACACTTACACTTACAGAATTTTCTCAGCTATCCTTGAATTATTCTAGTATTAACAATGAACCAGAAAACTTTCTCAAACAACTCTTTCAGACTCTTGGATATAAATGACCTGCCTCTACAGATACTAATACTATTGCTAGATACCACTGGCACAGAAAGTCTAATTGACTTGCATAATACAACGCCTTCAACCCAAAAATTCAAATACAGAATAGAAATATTTATTGAAACCCTCTAATTTCTTTTGTCATTAATACTGTAACTTTCTTCAGCTTGTAGTTGAAGACAACAACAACCTCTGTTAAAATGGTTTTGTTCTGAATTTCTTTAAAATGCTCCATTATACTTTGTTCTGTCAATTATATTTTTCACTAATGCCCCTGAGGGAACACACTTTTAAGTGCTTTCCTGTATCAGGTCCTCATCAAGAAGGGAGTCAGGCCTACAGAAGCTTTCCTATCTGTGTTGACAGAAACCCCAGGAGCCAGTTCCATATCATTTTAATCTACATGGTCATAGTTGGAAAGAATCTTTGCATTTGTTAAACAACCCAAGGTGATCCTGAGCAAAGACAAACTCATTGAACTCTAAAATTTTACATTAATAGATTCCCCAGAAGCATTAATGAACATCCCAGACAGAAATAAATCTACTTTTGGATTGCAACCAATAGTCAGACCTTTAATTCAATAGAGAATTATAAAAAAAAAAAAAAAAACCAAAACAAAACACAAAAAACACACGAACAAAAACCAGAACTTGAAGTAAATGCTTCCAAATGCTTCTAACCTCAAGAATTTAGAATTCGGCTATAGATTCTTCAGGCCTTTTCATTTCAAAACTCTAACTAGTACACACAGGCTGAAAAAAGTTGATTAGAATTTAATATTAAGAAATCTGCAGGAGGAAAAAAAAAAACCTAGATGGAAGGGAATTATGCAGCCTTTACTATATGCATATATGCCCTTTAATTCATTTCCATAAAATACTTAATGTTCAAAATCATCATTGCAGCAATATGCCTAACTGGATTTGTATATTTTGTATAACATAAGAAAATAGAGCCATTAAACTCCTACAGATTTACTTCTCAGTGTGTGATTTGAATGTGAACATATTCAATTAAGAACATCTGAATAATGAAAACAAGGATTATCGCTGGGATGATAGTTGTTTTATAAAAATATGCCAATATGAAATGCAGAAATAGTCAAGGGTCACTATGGTCAGTCAACTGATGTTTTACTATCATTTACTCATTGACTGCTGAACTTCCAGTATCCCAAAGTCAAAAACTGTAACATAAATGAAGCTTTCGTGTTAAATTCCAAGGCTGAAATTAATGAGAACAGGCTAAATGTTTTTCGTGCCCTTCTGCAAAGATTGCTTCTAAATTAATTCAATGGAATAAACTAGATCCTGTGGATGAGGAGATATATAGAAACAGACATATCTTTTTTAAAGTGCTCATTTTACCACAGATTGAGGGCTAGGGGAAGAAGAGAATGAAGAAAAAATATATTTGATAATAAAGAACACAATCCATAACTGAATATGTAACTGACTTCCTAGAACTGACTTTTTAACTGAGGACTTCCTTCTTAAGCTTCCAATCCACATAGCTTAAGAAGGATTAATGCGTTGGGGCTGCTATGTTGGCCTATGTCATTTGTTTTTCAACTAATAAAAATATATTTTTTTAAAAGAGTATTAATTTGGGGTTAAAATATAACTACAGGACAAACATTCTTGTGATCTATGAACTCTGATAACGTTTTCTTACATCTGAAAGAGGAAATTTCAACGCAAAGTGAATACTTCGCACTTCAATGTGAAGTGAATACTTCACACTTGAGGAAAGGACTTTGAAAGAAAGAGTACAAGGCAAGATTTACCTTTTCCCAAGAGGTTTAGAAAAAATGGTCAAGGGCCAAGAAACTATTTCAACATTTTTTTCTTGGAAACAGAAATATCAAATCAAGGGCATTATTTTCCAGATACATAAAAAAATGCCATTGCAAAAAGAGATACTAATCTATTCTCCATGTCCATTGTGGACTGAACAATAATATTAAATTTAAAGTTGCCACAGGGTACGTTCAGTTTGAAACATTTTGCACAATATCTAACAGTGAGACTACTACTTCAGAAAGTAGTGGAACCTGTCGTAGGCTGCACAACCATTGGGAATGACCTCCAGGCAGGCACGAACAGAGCTTGTGCTAGACAAGGAGAAGAGACTATATGATCCATTCAAATCCTCCTCCAGATCTAGAGGTCTTGTCTGATTATTTGAATGAGGTAAAATGGAAAAGTACATAAAAAACTTGTGACCATCAAATCATACAGATACAATTAAAGTGAAAAAAGCAGTTTTGTACTGGGCTAAAACACACGCATTTAGGTAGAATTCATGCATATATATCACATTCTCAAAAAAGTCAAAGTTATTTTGTTAAACTATATACAGAATTAGTCCGCAATTCCATGAGAAATTGTGCTTATAGGCAGATTGTGTTATAAGTTAACAGTTACCATCCACAAGGAAGATATCAAACATTACAGTACAGAACATGCTCGTGAAGACACAGAGGAAGATACTACTCAACTGTACCAGAGAGCCTAAATATGCATAAGCCTCATCATCATCTAAGAACTTAGGAAATGCCAATCCAGGATACTTGGAAAGGAAGAATATTTCTGAAAAACAAATCCCTGCCAATAGGAATCAATTGTGGTAGAGAAGACGTGCTGCTTGGGGGAGTCTGAAAACAGTCTAAAGAGCAACAGCAGTATGATCTGACTGCCCTGCCTTCAGCCTGGCTGGCCAGGGTGCAAATAGAGAAGACAGTGAAGTTAAAAGAATGGATGTAAATTCCATCCTTAACTTTATTGCCCACCCACAAAAAAAACACCACCACCACCCCCCCAAAAAAACCCCCATATTTTGGTTTCTATTGCAAAATGAGCTGACTCTTTGAACTCGCATCCCATCCTATTCATATGGCTTGAGAGACAAAATTCAATAAATAATGTGCTGTGCACACGTGCCCAATGCCAGGAGGAAGCAGAGAGGAATGAAACACCAAAATATTTGTACTGCAAGCTAAACCTCCCAGGTTCTCCTAGAATGCTCAAAGTTAAGCCTTGGCTAACATCAGATTCCTTGAACAGGAAAAGAAATATTTATGGTACAGTATTTATACCTTCGTCAAAAGATCTAACAGGAAGGCAACAAAATTCAAGTTAAATAACTACACAGTTTTGTAGGAAGCCATATGTCTTCTAAAATGCCAAGCAAAGATGTCAGTGACAGTTAAGGATGTTCTGCAGTTTACTGTTGAGAGTAATTTGTCAATAACTTGCATGACGATATGCTAAAAGATTTTTTCAGAGGGATCAACCAAGCATTACACAATGTCAAATAGCTAAGAATCTGCTAGCCCAAAAAACTACATTATTCAAGTGTAAGTTTAGTGACTATCAACCTAGGAAGTGTTTCTTACATGATTAAAAAAAAAAAAATAAAAGAGAGAGAAAGAAAAATTCAGGTAAGTCATAAAGTACAAAATTAGAAGATCAAAAAGAAAGGTAGCAAAAGTAGAGAGACAATAATAAGCACATAAAATCCTATAGGGAACTGCAAAACATTAGGCATGGAAATCAGCAAAATATCTAATAAAGTGATAAAGCTGCCAAATAAAAGAAAAAGGATGAAAAGAACTACCAACAAGGGAGAAGATTGGAGTTATTGACTATGCTGAATTATGAAAGGCCCTAAGGAAAAGGAAACCACAAAACATCAGAGAATATATCTGTGATCTGTGATGCTCTTGAGTTACAACTCAACGAAATAAAAATAATGAAATGGCATAGGATATCTTCCACAAGGACTTAAACAGTAGAGTTTCAAAAGAAGAAAGATGACTACAGCCTCCCCACACATAAATTACTTGAGTAAACAAGTCAGAGACCAGCTCTAGCAGAAAATGAGTGCAGCCCAGCAACTTGTAATGGTTTCCAACAGAATAGTATCTTCATAGCTACAAGGTTGAGATTTTGAAGATATCCACCTTAAGGCCAAAATTTGCCTTTCACCATGAAGATGAATCTCATGCCAATTAAAAGGACAGGCAATCAAACCTATCTCAGAGTTTACCCTTTCTTGAATTTTAATTCCAATAACATGAATTCCAACCAAAACCAAAAAATCATAGAATCATAGAATGGTTTGGGTTGGAAGGGACCTTCAAAGATCATCTGGTCCAACCCCCCTGCCATAAGCAGGGACATCTTTCACTAGATCAGGTTGCTTAAAGCCCCATCCAACCTGAATTTGAACACTTCCAATGATGGGGCATCCACAACTTCTCTTCTTCCAATGTCTCACCACTCTCATTGTAAAAAAATTCTTGCTAATTATATGGCAGTTGTCTATAAGTTGCTGAAGTGTATTTAATGTTACAAACTGAAGTGAAGGTGACTGCCTCATTGCTATCCTGCAGCCCAGAGGAAGAGTTCAGAGCAACGTCCCAGTAACCTGAGTACCAGCAATTTCTTCCCCACACCCAAACCAAACAGGCTTCCCCCATCCTAACTCGACTATTTGAGCTTGGCCTTTTTCACTCCCCATAAACCACTCCAGCAGTACAGCATAGGCATATCATTCACTGAGCCACTCGAACAATTTATCCACAGTTTTAATCTTTGAAAATCTGACTACCCCTTTCAGCAGTAGTAAGTCATCTCAAAACGGGTTTCACAAAAGGAAGGTTCATTTCTAAAACAGAAGGCGAGATCAGTTACCGTGTGGGAATTTCATTGTATCACCAGTGAGTATGAAGTTTACGTCCTCGACTCAAGCTCCCCGGTTTGGCGCACATGCCTGCAAGACACACAGTCCTCAGTGCTGCATGGGATGCACGGCGTGCTCCTGCCTGCAACCTGCCAGCCACAGCACGGGTGGATGGAGGTCGGTCTCCTCGCCACCTTCGCAGTGCTTGGCAGTCCAGAACATACAGAGCTCTCGCTGCTCCACAAAATACTTTAAGGACCGCAATTGTGCACTACTCCAGAAGATGACACTCCACTTTGCGAGATGCAATTTGTTCCATGAAAGGCATATTCTTTATTCTTAGACAGCAGGCTATGCCTTTCCAGCTATGCCCTTCCAGCTATGCCCTTGGAAGACCGCATCACATAAGCATGTTCAAAAGAATCACGGGCAAAAGAAGTTTTTATTTTCTGCATTAGCTAGCAACAAGTGTACTTCTGCAGTTTAAGATTTTCCTACTTCTGAAGCACTTTATAAACATTATTAAGCACTTGCTACTCTCCTCTGAGCAAAGCAAGTATCGCCAGCAGTAACGTACTAACCACTGGCACATACCACCCCACCACTGGGTTAGGGAAATGATTAAAGACCAAAGTAAAAGCCCTTGGAGCTAGAAGATAAGTCTTCAGTGAAAATGAAATAGATACTTTACTGTTCAGATGGTCAAATGCACAATACCTGTCACCAGACTAATTTGGACAGATACTAATAAAACAAATGTCCTGCTAAAGAGGAGGCTTATAATACAGTGCATTTGTTTACTGTGTCTTCTTACTATTACTGTTTCCATAGAAACAAGAGAGCGTTAGAAAATTTCAGCACTGGGCAACAAACTCTAACGATCTTTTTTAAAGAATCGTTATAATATATATTCAGTGCAAATAAAATACATCAGCAAGACTTCTACTCAGGTATATGAAACCTGGATCGCTAGTCCTAATGCAGCAGTGCTTATGACTGCAACATGATTTCTATGTTTTTATGGCATCAAGAGAAAAGACGCTTCCTTTAACACACATCAGCAACAGTCCACACCATGCTGGTCCTTCCTCTTCAGGCTTTTCTATTTCACATCGCTACCTCCAACTGCCCCCCAAACAAGCAGGGGAGCAAAAAGTACTGAAGCATTTTCAAAATATACTTCCCTTTCCCTGAAGCTTATGTGATATCTTATCCCTTACATTTATAATCACCTTCAGCTTAACCATGATGTAATTTCTTATGCCTTGTGGGCTGATTTCTGTGACTCACAATTTCCAAATATATTTGTGAAGGTGGTTCATGAATTAAACTTCTGTCAGCTGAAGCCTCCAGCATTGTTCTGCCCATGTTCAGTATGGAGGCTCCGGGCTCACAAGAAGTTTTAATGGTACAGTACAGAGGATCAGTCCTCAGTTTATAAAGGACATTCAAGAAGACATTATATAAGGTAAGAAAGACTGCAAATGCCCCCATGGCTTTTTGACACGCCATCGTTATTCTTTGGTAAGTTTAGGTTTCCTATATATACACCACTGATAAAATCTTCAGATGATTCATCCCCAGGGCTTGCTGTCAGATGAGCACAGTTGTGAGTTATGCTTCTCGTAGTTTCTCTGGTACTGTACCCTTACCCCTCGCTTCTTCCCTGATTTTAAGCTGTGTCCAGATAAGACCTGGGGGACGCTGGGACAGCAGCCTTCGTCAACGACAAATTCATACTTCCTCACTTAAGCATTTAACTACCTACGTCTAGCAAACCAACGTATTTTAACAAAATTAATACAATCTACAAGTGACAACATGCATCTAATCTTGTAGAATTACTTTTACAGAGGTATACTGAAATATTGCCTCCCTTTATGGTGAAACACCTTCACCTTCTCTGCCCCAATGATCTTTGCCCCAAGAAGGATAAGCTAACAGAACAGGACAGGTTTTGCTGTTCTTAAGCTCTTCGCCTGCTTTTCCCTGCTTAGCAACATCACTCCTTTTGGCTGGCAGTTTGGGAGAGGTTCTCTGGAGATGCAGCTGGTGTCTTACCCAATGCGGAGTCATACTGAGACGAGTAAACCACATGTGTGGAAGCATTTCCTATGGTTTAATCGCAAGTGCAGAGGGTACAGCACTGCCTCTGGTAATATACTTCTACAATAAGCACCACTAACAGCTTTGGGGATCATATGCCTTATCGGTGCAGAACTGTTTGATATTTCCCATCGTGACAGAAAGGAGACAAGTGGTTAAATTACTGCCTGTTGTGCATGATTGTAGACATTAGCAGCTGTTATTTATAGTGCCTATTATGCTATAGTATCCCAAAAGACAGGAGAACCACGTCATACAGCATTACTACAAATAAAATCATCCTAGCACAGAAAAAACATTTTAAGCATAAAGAATATCGCTGTAGTTTATCTTTAAATGGAAAGCATGAACAGCTCAGATGTTTTGATAGCAAAATGTATGTTTTATTATTCCTACCCCACCAGCTAATAGAAGAAGAAATAGGAAGGACAGGGAAAATTGTACATTAATAAAGTCAGCTGAAGGAAAAAAGGTACGTCTGGAAGAAGTCTCCACCAGCAGTGGAAGTGGGACGTTCTTGTCTGGAAAATGCACAGCTGGAAGAAAAGAGAGCTCTCATGGTTTTAATCGTGGAGAGGCTTGTATGCTACATCTTTTTAAATCTGTTATTCAATCCTAGGGAGTTAAATACAAGCCCAAAACATGTGGTACACTACTCCAAATTAAGCAGCAAGCCTTAGAGCAGACAAATATTATTCAGGCATCTTATGAATATAGAAGTTATCTAGGACTGCGAGCATCTTCGATACAGAACCCCATTCCCCATACCCTCCCATTCTTCTAGTAAAAAAGGGTGGTGGAGGACTGGAGGGGTGGCAAAGGACAAAATAAAGCAAACGAGTCTCTTGGAATAGTGAATGTGAATTCTAGTCCTTATTTTTTCTAACTTACATTATTTTTGCAAGAAAACTTTTATGACAAAATCCATTCTTCCCACATCCCCCCCCCCCCAAAACGTTTTGCTCTTCAAAACCTTGAAGAGCTACCACAAAATTGGGGATTATGATACAACTGAAGTGAATCTGGGAGAAAAGACTTACAGTCACTTCTGATGCTGTTGCCACTGCTTCCTCCTCTCAGGACTGGGAGTCTTCCCAGATCATGAAAGGATATATTTTTAGGATCTTTAAAAAGTGAGGGAATAGTTTCTTTTGGCTCATGATCAAATTCCTCCAGTGGTAATGAAATACCAGTGTGTTCTACTGTATCCACGTGAAACCAATGAGCCCAAGACTCCTCCAGCATTCCAGCTATATTCCTCTGAGACCTATATCAATTCCCTGTGCTCCTCACTATTGACTGAGTTGTTCTAGAAAACAGTACTAACATTTTACCTTACTCACTGTATAACTAGAAATGTCTATCTTTCGATTTCTCTGCTCAATTACACGCTCTTTAACTCTACCCACACGCTGCACTCTGTTGGCCAAGTTGTACATTTTGGCAGTGGACTTCAAAACTATGTTCCTCCGCAAGAGTGCCTGTGTATAGTACACTCACACACACATAGACACCCCCTTAGTCCACATGATTTATATACTGCCCGGGCAACCGTTTCACAAATAGATAAAAGCACTAAGAAATAAAAATCCCACATTCCGGAATATAGAAATCAATCACTCTACATACCGCTTTCATTTAGCAATACTTAGTCACATTACTAACCAGAGCTGCCTGCAGTTTCTGCTGCTGCTGGTGTACACTCCTCTCTTCCTTCAGGAGCTGAGCTATACTCCTTCAGGAGCCGAGCTGGGAATGCTTTACAAAGTATTTCAGAAATAAAGGTCAAGTAAGCTTTCTTGCAAGAGATGTTTTTTTTTTTCTGGAGAGAATTTCCTTCCTACACACCTTCAGCCACCAGGGCTCTTACGTTGTTAGACAAAGAGGCTGCAAACACACATACTCACATTTCTGCCTCTAGAATTAAGCCTCAGTGAGCTGGAGTCCTTCTTCAACCCCTGCTCCCCACACACACGAGGGCGAGACTGTTGTGAAAATGCTATTTTACAGCTAACAGTTTATATCCAGCCCTAAGATCAGAGGGGCTAGTCAGCATTTGCCTTTCGGGGGAGCGTGTTTTATTGATCTTGGAACATTTAATGTGACAGCCAAACATCTGTGAAATCTCTTGTTCAGTGTTTTCGTTTTTAAGACTACATAGTTTCGGGTGAAGCACAACCGTGACCTCTCATAACAGTAATAAGATGGGAAAAACCATCTCTTGGGAGGCGCTAGTTGTAGTGGAGGACCCTGAACTCCAAAAAGGACTTTGTACTGTGGAGCAGCCAGCCTGGACACTGTGCAAAGACTGAAGTTCTGTGACCATGCTTTTTACTCCATAAGCAGAATGGCACTGAGACTTGCGCCAGACGGAGTCTTAAAACAGTTTTATGCTCACACATATCCCGAGTCTCCTGGCCTGTCCAATTATTTTACGTGGACTGATATGTGTTAATTAGCTCTATACTGGAAGTTTTGATACTGAAGTCTGAGAACTTACTGATCTTGAGATAATAGACCTGACCACTTTGAAGTCTCAGTCTACTACAAAATGCCTATATTTCTGCACCACGTAGAGATGAGATTTTAGTGGATTAAGCTGGACAGTCCTAGGTAGATAAAAATCCAGTAAGATAAGGCAGTCGTCTGGCTAGTTTGAGACTGAAAGTGTATAGTTCCTTAGTCTAGCTGGACATGTAGCAGTACTAAGTCTAAAATGACCCAAAGGACGCAAACTAACTTTAGAAGGTAATTTCTGCCACAGCTTGCAGTTTTCCACTTAACATCACTGCAAACTACCTGCTTTCAGGGCTAGTTGTGCCTTATCCAGATTCTGACTCCCTGGGAGAAGTGGAACCAATGCCCTGTCCCTTATGGCTATGCTCCCTGTGCTGCTGATCTTCTGTAGATATGAGAAAAGCTAGAGAAAAACACTGACGAAAACCGAAGTTTGGGTAACAGGCTTATATTCACCTTGTAGGCTGTGGCAAGGGGAAGAGAATCAGGAAATCATGGAGTGAAAACCCAACCACTCAGGAATATGAAAATGAAAGATTTTGGTATCTTTACTCAAACCTCCTGGGTTTTGACTATTTAAGTTACATTCATTCCTACTATCAGATCACCTCTCCAGAATTGAACTAGTACTACAGAAAACAAGTAAACAAAAAAGGCCGCCTTTTTCAAGTCTATAGCCAGTGTTAACATACTTATCCAGGTCAACCAAGCCTTCTGAAAGAAGCAAGGTCACAGACTAACGTATATGAGAGTTTCTGTAGTGTAAAAATGAGACACTAGACATTAGGTAATCAAAGATGATGCCATGTTTAGGGAACACACCATGTTGACATTTTTGAAAATGTTGAAAAATATTCCCTAAACATTTTTCACAATGCAAGCTCTATGTCTGACCAGAAGTTCTGTCACAGCGTATCACCTCTGCCGCTGGGCATTGCTTCACACCCTCTCATCAGCTTATCCTTGCACAGTCCAGTTCAATTCAGTTTTCCCTTCTTGTCTCCCTTTGGGCTATACTGGCCAATGAAAACAAATGACAGATGCTCTCCCCCACCTCTCCAAGGAGAGGAGGGAGAGAAAGAGACTTATGAGTTTAGAAAAAACTAAACTACTTTAATGAAAGTATTAATAGATTAATAAAATATTTTTTTAAAAGAAAGAAAAATATACTATATATACAAAACCAGTATCAAGCTCCCAGGAGGATGGTCACGTCACCGGCTGGCACTGGGGAAGTCCTAGACTGGACTCAGTGATGGACAGGAGCTGGATTACAGATCTGGATTCAGGAATGTGCAGATCGGGATCAAAGGCAGATGAACAGAGAGAGTTCTCGGACACTCACCGTTGAAGAAAGAGCTGATGCTTTGATCCCTCAGCTTTTCTACCGAGCATGAGGCAGATGGGATGGAATACCCTGTTGGTCAGTTTTGGGTCACCTGTCCTGTCCGCTCCTCCCCACAGGTGTGACCCCTCTATGCTTTTCCGCTTCCGACCCTCCAACGGGGCACATAACAAAAGTTAGCTGCCCTTGGGCGTTACAGCAATAAGTATAAGCAAGACCCTCTCTGCATACCATGCCTTGGCATAAATTACAACTCCTCAGGTCTCATCACTCAGAGTGAACAGTTTCTGCACAATATGCTGTTAATTTCAGAAAGTTCAATAAGTTAGAAGAAGCTTAGCTGCAAAGTAAAATGGTAAAACAGAAAACAGCTTCTCTTTTACCTCAAACCAGGACAATTCTTCATCCTTTACTGGTGATCCCCAACACCTCTACAGAGTTACAGTAACAGGTATTGCTCATAACAGCTTTTTGCAAAAGCTGGCATCATACGCCTAGCCAACTAAAAGCCAAACAACCTTGATGCCAAAGTATTAGAACTTCCGGATTAACTAGAAGATTAAGAAAATACTTACTCTTGCTTTATTTTCCCCCCTCTAATACCCATTTCCATGGAAACCAGGCTGGAAAGTACCAGCAGGCAGCCTGCAGCTGAACATCTGAATGAGAACGCTCATGTTGAACTCAGCAAGCAGACAGCAGGTGAAGTCTGCAGGAACTGTCTAAAAATCTATAGCTATGTCTTGAAAGTAAAAGAACAATCTCAGTTTAAGCAAAGAACTTCTAAAGAGGATGATACATAACCCTAGTGAATATTCTTGCGTTGCACCAGCTGAAAATCTGACTTTCTGTCATGGTCTGGGCCAGTCTGGCCACTGAGGCGAATGACAGATGCCCTCCCCCACCTCTCTCTCCAAGGAGAGCAGGGAGAGAGAGAGAGACTTATGAGTTCAGAAGGAACTAAACTGCTGTAATGAAATATTAATAATAAATCATTAAAAAGGAAATAATGAAATATATACAAAACCATATCAAGCTCCCAGGATGACAATCACGTCACTGGCTGGCACTGGGGAAGTCCCAGACTGGACTCAGAAAGTTGGTTCTGTTTTACCTCAAACCAGGACACTTTCTCTTCTATAAAACATAGCAATAAAATTTCTTTATTTCAACATAACAAGACAAAAATTCATCAAAATTAATTAAGTACTTCACAGGGTTCAGATGGAAGATGATATGCTAGAACATGGGAAGTTATTTTTGTTACAAGGCTTTGGCTTCTGAACACTGTCCTGTAATTCCTTCTGTGAAATCAAACTGGCTGCTGTACAGTGCATACAAGAGCCCAGTCATTTGGATGGCTCTTCTAACAAACATCCATTGCATTTGAAGAAATATATATACAGGAAAAAAATTAACTAGCAGTTAGTAACATATTTGCTAGTTATGAAACACATTGGTTTTGAGCACCAATCCACACTCCTTTTATTTTAAAAGCTACTAACGCAACACAGTTGTAGATATACTTAAGAAAAAAAAGAAAAAGCAATGTTAACTTCTTTATCCAATTTAGTAAAGTTTAATGCAGGAATTCTTTTTAATACCATCTTAGATTTTTTTTCTCCCATTCAATATTTGCTCTTCACGCAACAGGAAGAAAAGCAAACAAGCGAGGGATGAAACATGACTGTCTTGGGCTATACTTTATCCAATGAAGAGATTGGTTATTATTAAACTCCTGCATTTGTATCGAAAGCAATTACCACTCTCTCAAACAGGTATTATTCATTCTTTGCAGAGAGCAGAACATTGGTCACACTTTTTTTTCAATGTAATTTTTAGCCAATGCACTGGACAAAAGAGTATTATTATAACGAAGGATTTAACGTCTTGTGCAAGTTCAATATCAGCACACAAAAGCTGACCTGAAAATGGATGATGAAGAAACTTGAGACAGCATAATTTTTTTTTTTTTTTTTTAAGAAGAGTGTTGTTTAAAGTTTAAAAGAGCTATTTATCAGAATCAAGTCAGCCAGATAGGTACAGTCAAGAGCATCCGCACCTATGTTCGTCACTATCAGAGAGGAAATGCAAGCTTAAAGCACCAGAGAACGAATCAACCCAAGAAGCTGTGAGTGACTATTGATTTGTTCCTTCCTTTGGGATCTTCAGTGGAAAAAAATGAACCCAAATTTGCAGTCCACAACATATTAAACTCACGGCTATGACGGAAAAGGATAGCACAGAAGCTGTTTGTGCAATTTCCTTGCATGACAGGAAACTAATAATTGTGTATCAAGAGCACAACAGCGGCACACAAAGCACACAGCTATCAGCATCTCTGCAGTGCAAGAATGTCCATTTAACAGCTGCAGCAATGGTAAAAATCTCACAGAGCGCCTTCTGTTAATGAGACCCATTGATAACGCACGTTTTACTGCGCCAAGTATATTTGTGCTCACCTTGAGGATCATTTACTGTGCTAGATCATGATACAGGGAGCTCTGGGATAAACAAAAATCAAACTCCAAATAATTTACTTATCTGGTCAGACTGCTTAAACACAGCATACACAAAAGCATAAGGCTTCAGATATATTTCCTCTTTTTATTTGCGTGCAATTATCTATAGCTAAACAACCCACATGTAGTGACTGAAAAGCTCTATTTCAAGCAAGACTGGAAATAAAAATAAATTTTAAAAATACATAAATTTAAATAAAAAGCAACCCACATCAGGGAACATTGACTTCTCTGTTTCAAAGCTGCATTCTTACTCCTCAAATTTATTTATTTTTTAGGAATGCCAAAACATACATTTAATGGGTATCTTCATTTCAAGGGTAGAAACCGAGGGTACTGCCCATACTGTGTGAACAGCTCTCTAAACCACTATCATAACGAAGACCCTCACTAAGGGTGGGAGGGAGGGGGGAAGGACAGCCTCAGCATCTGCCTAAAGTTTACAGAAGTGACCGTGCAGTAACGAGGGTGGGACTTCAGAGCTGGCTAAAGAGTTCCCCTTGGCAGTGGATGGATCATTGCTGGGAAATATTTATAAAGAGAATTAGAGCTGGCTGCACGTGCACACAGAAGGTGGTGGATGTCCATTGAAAGGGGTGGGCTACTTCTCCCAGCTGGAGCTGGAGAGAGGGAGGGTCATAATTCAAGAAAATAAGCAAGCTGCTCCCCACCAGGTCATTAGTACCTTCAAACTGTTTTCCCTTATGATGTTGTTAGTAACACCTGTACAGAGCATGTAACCGCTTTTCTTCCAATTAACTTTATAACTGCTAATGCATCCCAGTTGTTGCTGGCTGGTTAAGTTACAGGAGATGGAAAGAAACTGAGAAGGGACATCAGTACAGCTCATAATATGCTTGTGGCATATAAGAAGGAAATGCAGAATAAAGGTGTCTGGTCTGGGATCTTCTGCTTCCTGAGGCACAGGGTATGCGACAAAGACAGGTTTTGGATACCAGCTAACACGATAATGAACGTACATTATGCCAGTCCATGTCATACACACTTTTAATTTAGTAATCAAAATATATTTATGATTAATGGAAAGCCACAAATAAATTAAAACTTAAGAAAGGAAACATCACTGTCTTAGAAAAGAATGCAAGCAACCAACTTGCAGCATTCAGTGTTTTATTTAGAGATTGAGATTTTGTAAATGTTTTATATGTTTGAAAAATGAATCATTCTTTAACCTTTGAGAAGCCTGATCTTGCTAAATACATGTCTTCTTCCAAACTGCATTGCTGTGGAATGGCTGAATTACTTTTTTTATCCTCCCTTTTGAAAGGCTCTGCAGGAGATGTTTTTATAGCCAAGTTATAAGCGCTGAAAATAAAAGTTCATGGTAGAAGTACTAAAGCAGCATCACAAGGGGAAGGTGACCAGCACTGCCTTCTACCTTTCTTTCGATGCATAGCTCTCTGCTCCAGTTTACAAATACAGCGTAACAATACAGACAGAGTTAAGTGTTCCCACTTCATATTCTTAGGCAGTGTATGAAGGGACAGTGGGACGTGCAATTTTCTAGGGTATGGGCAATCCAGGGCCATACTACTGTTAAGGCTAATTGCATATATTCCCCAAGAATCGAGGTTAGGCTAGGTCTGAAGGGTAGCCAGATGAAAGGATGGCCTGGCAGCACTGGCTCCATCATTACACCAAGGGCTCGTTTCTTTCTCTGGGGTGCACCTCCTGTGCTAACAGCATGAAAGGGGCTGGCTGGTCATGGGGCCCCTCCTGAACAAAGGGTCCAAGACCTCCAAGCTGTCCACTCCTGAACAGCTGAATGGATATAAACAAGTGGGAAAACTACTACTGTGTTCTTCCCTTTCACCCATCCCTACGCCCTACAGCATCTGTGTTCTTCCCTAAAGGTTTTGCAGGTCTCATTTTCGCTTCTTTCACTCTTTCTTCTCCCATCCCTCCCCTCAAGTTTGCCTCTCTTTATCCCTCTCTCCTTTTTATTTGGAACACAGAATCACAGAATGGTAGGGTTGGAAAGGACCTTTGGAGATCATCTAGTCGAACCCCCCTACCAAAGCAGGTTCACCTGGAGCAGGTTGCCCAGAAGCACATCCTGCTTTTGAACACATCCTGCTTTTCAGTATCTCCAGAGAAGGAGACTCCACAACCTCTCTGGGCAGCCTATTCCAGTGCTCTGGCACCAAAGTAAACAGTTTTTCCTCGTGTTGAGAAGGAATTTCCCATGTTCCAGTTTGTGCCCATTGCCCCTTCCTGTCACTGGGCACCACTGAAAAGAGTCTAGCCTCATCCTCTTGACACCTGCCTTTTAGGTATTTCTAAGTATTGATGATATCCCCTCTCAGTCTTCTCCAGGCTAAACAGAACCAGGTCTCTCAGCCTTTCCTCATAAGAGACATGCTCCAGTCCTTTGATCATCTAAGTCTGCACATTGCTAAATTCCTCCAAATGTCAGCAGCTGAACACACACATAGACCTGAAGCTCATAATCAGGCCATTTCTCTGGGCTTACTTAATGAGAATGGAGCTGGACGAGATTATATACAATGTATACATTTGAATCCAAACAGCATGTTCCATATTTACACAAATTTAATGAATGTCTGCTTCTTAGTGCAGACTAGTTGATTCAGACGTGATCAAGTAAGAAAATGGTTCACCTTACTCTAACAGACTCAATGAATCAAATTCAAAAATTCAGTTGTTCTTTTCCTGCAGAAAGGAGCTGAAAAATCCCCCGCGTCCTGTCTGAACTCTTCTTCTCCTCCTCTCTGCCAAGTATTTAAACACCATAAATGGGGGAAACAGGGAAAATGGAACAATGATGTCATTTACTTTGCACCTGATGGCAACTCCCAACTATATAATAGGTAGGCATAAAAATACTTGCTCTAGCAGTCACATAGAAGCAATAGAAGTTACAGTTATTTTCATACATAAGTGTGTTTGAGCTGTACAGCAGTTGCTACGTACCAAAAACTGATAGGATTCCTCTTTAAAGAGAGCTTAGTTCAAAATTTTCAAAACCAAATTTTATGCAAGCAGGCTCCTCCTTTCTCGTATGTCCAAACGAAAGCACTTTTGAAGGTGACTGGTATTTTATCTAAACGGCTTTCTTGATATTGTTTATAAAGGCGTATTTCACCCTCTTTAGACAAATAAATGGTCAGAGTCTTACTGCCCAACTCCAAGCCACCACTTCAGGTAACACTGGCTTTGATATCTACCTAATACGCTTCTGTACAAGTCAGGAAGAGTTTGGTCATCAAGAGAATCTGGATCGAGTTCTTATATCGGAAATAAAATTTAAAAAGAGATAATAGGCACAGGATAGCACAGGAGCACACAGACTGGGCTGTGGTCATTATACACTATTTTCTTAGTCCAGTTTTCAGGAACACTTGGAATAATTATAAAGGCCAAAGTCTGTCTGCAATCTATTCACTAATTATAAACTTTCAAATTCTTGCTGGAAGAGGTGTGTTATTAACTATCTTACTATAATGTACTGCTCCCATGTTCACAGATGAAAATGGAAATGAGATTTTAACTTTCATTTGAGCAGCTGCAGGTAACCAGAAGTCACACTTTAGTTCAACACAGTTGTCAGGTTCTCTATGCAATTACCCTTAGTGCAAACTCTTCCTGAAAAACAATAGCAAGCCAAAGAACGAACTGGTTTATTTTAATGGCAGCTAATGGGGGAAGGGGCAATGAAGCCTTAAGAGCTGCAAGCATTCACAGATGTTCTATTAATCAGATATCAAAAATAAGCTATATTTTTCCTCCTACTTCTCTGAAATTAGTCTAAGTCAAACTCACAATTGCATATGCAGTCACTTTCACCCAATTTGTAAAATTATAAAAGTGATTTTAAAATGTATTTTAAAAGAAATTGCTTTTCCTGTAATAAAAGAATGTAAAATTAAATCATCACTTTCTTCTCATCCATGTTGTCGTTCTCATCAATTGATTTTTTCTGGTCACAAACATATTACTTTAAGTGTCCTCCTGTACACTAGCAAGGCATCATTAGTGATATTCCTTCTGTCTACTCCTTTAGTCTGACAAATAAGCATAAAACAAGCATTTATCTGCAGTCAGAGCCACAAATAAGATTTACTGCTAGCACCTTTGTGAATCAAGACATCCAGACTGCAGACTCCAGTATTAAACCCCTTTTCTTGCCAAAATTGTAACTTTATAATTAACAACAGATGCTTCAGAAGTTCATACAAATATCTTTATAAGCAAGACCTGATACAGTACTGTAGAGACTTGTCTCTGCGACAGCATTAGCTCCAGAAAGCTAACAGAATATACAAAATCTTCACATGAAAGCAGATCATTTAAACAAAGTATTGAAGACGCCAGTCGCTAGAAGAGAACTGCAATGATGGTAAGTAGCAAACAAGACTTCTCTATGTTATCCCATGTACGTTTGCATTTCTCCAAATTGTATTACAATATTAACTCATTAGAAAAAAGTTTACCTGTGTTCCTGTCAGGTAAAATACAGCAATGCTTCTGCAGTATGCCAGGCAGAACCTGTTGCAACAAAGAAAGAGACGTTAATGTAGATACATGAAGAAGAGCCAATGATTGCTGGAGTGCATATCTGATCAAGCTTTGTGCTCTCATACCGCATACAAATTAGCTATCATGCAAGGCAAACATGAAGCCCACTCATTAGGAATGGCATACACAAAAGTATCTTACAAAATTAGCTGCTTGCTTCCTGCCTGTAAAGTTAGTTTCACCCTCTCCCATAGACTACAATATTAAAAAGTTGAGTAAAAGAATGTAAGACCATAATTAAACATGCTCAACTTAGGAAGACGGTATGCTATCAGCCAATTATGCTGCTGTTCCTGATTTTGCGCATGTGGTCCTGGAGTGATGAGATCTAGATTTTTATAAACTGCTCACGACCAAATTCCAAAGCACAGCATTTCCCTCCTCACACACCCAGTTCCAGCAGATGACACAAAACCCCACAAGCTTGAGTAGGAAACTCAAGGGAACGGGGACAGAGAAGATCTCAAGTTCACCACACCTACCATACTGAGACGCTACTGGCAGCCAACAAGAAATGCTGCAAAAGCCTCACACCACCACTGACCCTTTCCTACAGGCAGGACCTTACCCTTCTTCACAGATTTATGCATTGAAGTCACCTGTTTTGGTGCAGACAAAATAGGCAGCAGCTTTGGTGCTCCCACCAGCAGCAACCTGTACTTGAAGTACCCAAGATGTTGTTTTAAGCTGACTTTTAAATCTATAATTTACATCATCTACGATGCTATCAGCATTGGTAAAACTAGCTTAAAGTTTAATGGCTTTTCCTTTGCTATTTCTGAGAAAAAGCCAATTAAAAATCATGCTCTGAGCTGGCTTCTTCAAATTTTCTCTTGGAGGTCAATATGCACCTTTAAAGCCTGAAAATTAAAAAAAAAAAAAAAAAATCCCAACAGTTAGTTTGTTTCTACAGACAGGAGGCCAGCATAACTACTGTCAGTAAATGCTGGGTTTCTGGTCCCTAAGAAGACCTCGAGCACCACCACAGCTTGCATTAAGTTTTGGAAATTCAAGAAGGAAAATACTTTAGGGATTAGAGACTTTTTATTTATTTATTTATTTATTTTCCACAAAGACTACTATTGCTGTTTGGCCAAGGTTAATAGCTAGGGATGAGACCACTAAGAGTCAGACATGCACTGCCCCTGCAGCTGCACCCAGCGTCCCCATCCCTCCCTGCGGGACTTTTCCAATACACGCTCCAGTAACCCCAAGGGGATGAACACCTCCGCTTATGTGTCTTCCGGCACAACAAATTAAAGTCTTAAGAAATTTGCTGCACCATGCTTCTTCCTGAATGCACCCATGCAGAGGCAGGGCCATTGGAAAACTGTGCTTTTATTGCCTTTGTAAGTTGAAAAGTCAGTCTGTGGTCAGAAAGCTGCCCTGGACAAAAAGCAGCAGCCAGAACTGTCAGGGCTAAGAGCAGTTTCTCCTTCAACTCCTCTAAACTCTACTGCAGGCAAAGCATTTAAATGTAAGCTCTTACAAAAATAATAAAAAAAAAATCACTTATTCTGGCATAATCCTAAAGTTAAGCTTGTGGATAAAAGGGAAAACAAATTGGGTTTAAGCAGCAGACGTTAGGCACAGGGTAATCTAGTCAGATCCCCAGAGATATGTCTCAGCAGATCCCCCTAACAGCTTATCAAGGAACTGCTTTGTTGGAAATACAATTTATGGTCACATTTGGGGCTTTATCACGTTACTGTACGTGCATCTTGTAAATGTGTTTGACTTGCTAAGTAGCTTATTTTTCTCAAATACCTTCTAGCTCACTCTTTCACACACACATGCACAGGGACTTTTGTCCTGATGTAGGTCTGTAACTGCTGGCGCTTCTGGAGGCCAGCGCTTCTGTCCCTAGACATGGCACAGGACCTCACAGGTCACCCACGGCCACTCTTGAAAGTCCACAAAATTAGAGGGAAGAAGGAAAACCTGCATTAGGTTCACAACCACCTGCTTCCAAGATGTCTTTTACTTCACTCTGTTGCAACCCCATTTAAGGAGCTCCCACCACCCTCAAGTTGAGATACTTGACCTTACAGCTCCCTGCCTACAGAACCACCCTCACCAGGAGGCGTACCACGCTGGGGTACATATGTGGGCATCTCGTACTTCCAAATCTCTGCATGCTCAGCTATACCAACTAAGTACCATCCTTTCTCATCTCTTTTGGTCTACAGAAAACCTTTCAATAAGTAAATGGCTTCCTTAAGGAGAAATCTTTCTCCCTTGAAGTGGTCTCAAAACTAGCTGATTTGCTTCAGGGAGGACTATTTGAGGGAACAAAGTAGGACTTGAACCAAAGTCTAAGCTTGCCTTACCTCGATTCACAGGCAGCAGGCAGCTTGTATTTTAAGAAGAATCAATAGCATGAATAATAACCTTCTGAAAACCGCACTCAGCACTCTACAGAGTTTCTTAGATTTTAAAATCAAAAAATGCAATAATTCTTAGGAGTAGGACGTCATACGTACAAACTATAGCATTTTCTTTATGGCCACAGATATAAATAACAGTACAGTCTTACAGGCATCAAAAGCATAAAAATTAGAAGCAGAGAACAAAGAAATCCTAAAATGAACAGAGACAGCCTTTCAAAGCAGTGTAATACAAAGACTGAATTTTTAAAAAAACACTGTCTTACTCAGACATAAAGTAACAGTTAGTTCCTAGTGAATCTGTCACATTTTCTTCCCCACATTCACAAACCATGGAGAAGCATTATGAATTTATTAGGAGCACCCAGTTAATCAAATTAAGACTGAAATTAAAAGAAGATACAGAAAAAGCAGGTCTGGAGTAGCAAGACAATTTCGATGGGGGGAAAAAAAAAAGCTCTAGAACATAATTTTTCCTTCCTGGTAGACTGGGTATAGATAAGAGAATAGTGATACTGAAAAGCACAAGCTGGAAAAACATTTATTTGTCCCTTCCCTTTGCTCTCTTAAGTGTTAAGTAGGCAAACAGCATGGCAGAGGCTAAAACAATGCTTCCTTCTCCCCAGCCCTTTAACATGTTTACCCTGCACAAAGCCAGCTTCTGGCTGGTAGGAGTTTGATATCAACCTCCCACTTACTTATCTACAGCATACAGATTTTTACACTGTACCCATCTCCATGGTATCCAAGAGCCTCTTCACACTGCTCTCCTCCCACTTTCTCCCCACTCCGTTTCTCTCCTCCCTAGGGAGAATGACAGGAGAATTCCTCAGCAAAACTGTCACCTTTCCCTCTTTCCTTTCCCCTGCTGCTTTCCTTTCATTCATTTGCATTCATGCATAAATTCCCAGTTTATTCCTTAAAATTCCTTATGTCTCAGAGCTTCTTCTTTAATTTCACAGATAAACCCTAGATTTTTTTTTTTTATTATTTTTGTTGTGGTTTGAAACTTTACCTATACAGGCAATTTGAGTGAGAATCTTCACCCAAATCAGACCCGGAGTGATTTCTGCTATAGAAATCAAAACATGGGAGCAACTGAGGGATTCACATGCAGGGGAAAAAAAAACGCAGAGAGAATATAATATTGTTTTAGAACATACTTCTTTTTCCTCGGTGAAAGAGAAGCAGGTTTCAATTATATTAAACTGATGATTTAACCTTCAGTTGTTTTATAAGCTCTCAGCTGGGAGCTAAGGCATTGCAATACTAAATTAAAACTGGACGCATAGATGCAGAAACAGAATAAATAATACAGCAGGTGGTATGTCCTTAACATCAAGGTGCTTCCCTAGCAGTAGCCAAATTAGCTCTGGCCCACAGTATACAGTTAGGTAGTCACATATAGCAGGAACATAGTCTTTGCCCACAGTGCTGAGCCGAAAGCTTCCTCAAATTCAGTCAACAATTCTAATTGATGTTGGTGGACATTGGTCAGGACCTACTTACCATTTGTTTTCACTTCAGCTTGCTGTGCTTAGAGATATATAAATATATAGCTGCCATAATTAGTATTTAAATTTTTAGTTGTAGCTATATGTAATATAGGTACGCAGAAAGCTTCTCAGAGCAGCACAGGGTAGTTACATATATGCCTACAATTTAGTAAAGCTCATATTTTTATACGTCTGCTTGGAAACTTTCCTTCATTTTATAAAAATAAAACATCTGAGTCCTCTGAGTTTTCAGCATGCAATAATTTTTTGGAGTAGTTTAACAAGAACTAGAATTAATTCCTACAAAATCATTTTAAGTTTGGAAAGTACTAACCTCTAACACAATTTAAAAAAAAAAAAAAGACTTACAGAGAAGCAGAAACACGTGAAGCAAAATAATTTCAGTATGGAAAATGCCTCTGTGAAATGGATATCTACTCACTTAAAAGGACCTGCTGCACGAAGATGTTCAGGCCTCTCTATGGTACTGAATGATAAAGATTTTCTGCTTTCTACTCCACTTATAATTGGACTGCTAAGATGGCCATAGAAAAGTGAGCTGGATACTATTTTCCCGTGGCCATTTACATTTTTTTCTGCTGAAAAGTAAGTCAACTGAAAATGAATGTTTCATAGGTCCAAAATTACAGAACACCCAACTCAGGAGTCTGAGTGCTCTATAGGTGAAATTCAAGGTAGAAGTTAACAAGGATTTATACTGTGGTTTATAACTTGCCAGAAGGAAGGAACCTCAACTTGAATGTCAAGTCCCACGCTGAGAGATGATGTTTGTCTCTGCTTTTCACATCCTAGAAATCCAGTGATCCCAAAGACTGCAGGCTCAGAATATACCCTTTTGGCCACGCCAGCCACACAGGCCATGTTCGTGGCCCTTGTGCTCACGTTCAGCCACTTCCAAGGACTGCCTCTGAGATAGCCCCCTATCCTCCTAACCTCCCTCCCCCAGAAAACTATTACAACTCGCATGTGAAACATTGTGATTGCAAGAATATGGCAGTACTCAGAAGAAAATGTGTCAAACACATAGTGGGCCAATATACATTGATTTATAAAATTTTAGAGGAAACATATTCCAGAATTTGAGCTTTACTTGTGCACCGATGGTTACAAAGAAACGGTCTTTGGGCAGAGTCATCCCATCAAGTGTGCCTTGCATCTTCCGTGGAAGCAGTACTGTACCAGAGAGAAGTGAGGTTAGATATTTTGGTATGATCCAGTGAGTGAGTTCCTACCTTTTTGTCTTTCAAATGCTGTGTCACTTCTTTTGAAAAAAGGTAGGTGCACCTCCTAGACCCTGCTACCTGCACTGCTCCGTGCTAAGCATTGCTGCTTTCCTACCATCCGCGCAAATCTTG
The DNA here is from genome assembly GCA_017639485.1 of Pluvialis apricaria. Lineage (NCBI taxonomy): Eukaryota > Metazoa > Chordata > Aves > Charadriiformes > Charadriidae > Pluvialis > Pluvialis apricaria. Next base: position 107,126,969 of record CM030009.1, read on the forward strand.
TGGAAGGAATTTTAATTGTTTTCAGTCTAAGGGTCATATTCATTTTATCGCTGTATTTGCTTTTCCTTATATTTGTCTCAGGGCTTTTGTTTTAGGCAAGATTTCTTTGTCAGCTACTACAGAGATGTTTTGAGACAATGTTCGTAACAACTAGATCTTAAAAACACCGGGAACCCTGCACTCACACTTCTCTGAATGGCTCTTGTTGCCTCTCGTCATTACAGGGGTATGTTATGTTTTTGGGTTTCCTTTTTAATATTGTTTCCTTCTATTTCAGATTTCATGTCTGAGGATTTTAGATGTCTCTGTCCCAGCGACACTGTTAAAAGGAGAAGGTCCTACTGCTCTGGAACCAATTCCCTGCTTCTCCTTAAGCAGAAAGGAAGCACACTCAGGATTTGGCTGTTCACAGCAGCCAACTATCTAACAAGTCCATAAAGGTATCTGCCTTCAGACAGGGCGTGAAAACTAGGCAAGGTTGCCCGTTCACAAGCTGTTGGGTGATACAAACCATCATAAATCAAAGGTTTATCATTATGGCATTACCGTATTTCTTCTTTCAGAGCAGACAGGCTCATGCTACAGGTGCTGAACTGCTACATGAAGCTATTGCCTTCAGCTTCCTAACAATATGCATTTGGTTCAACCTACAAGAAGCTAAATCTGAACTTCAGTCCACTCTCACAAGCATAATTATATTTGGTTATGCGTTTTAAGGGGTATCTAGGGAGTGTATCAACAAATATCTGCTATCATTTCAGTTCCTGTAAGAACTCAAAAGCAACCTAAGATTACCAGTGGGTCTCTTCCGTGTCTCAATTGAAGCTCTTACTGATACAACCCACACCGGCATCAGCAACAGTTCCAAGTTACTCGTAAAATCAGTCCTCGAAATATCTGGCTCCAGAGGAAGAGAGCAGCAGGACCAGAGGGACCTGCCCTCCCAGGGCTTACCCAAACCCGCGTGCGTTCCCTGCCAGAGAAACGCGGACGCTGCTTATAATGGCAAAGCTAGCGCAAGTAGAAAATACTAAGACTCGACTTTTTGGTGTATCCAGTACTGCAAAAAATAGTAGAGATTTTGCAAGACCTTTCAATCATTCCCTGCTAGCTGTCAGTTCCTCTGCCCTCCCAAGGAAACAACCTTTCACCATAGCTCCTGATGAGCTGCACCCCGCTGCAAAGGCAGCCTGTGCCAAAATGTCTCCCACCCACGGCGGTTCGAGTAAGAAGCCCATCTTGTCAGTTTATTTCATTGTATTCTGATGAGATGGCCCAGACTTGTCCAATTATGTCTCTTCAAGATTTTACTAGATTGATGTTGTCCAATATCCAATTTCACATATACACCGGTGAACCTTCATGCTAATTTAACGTCAAAACAGAACTTGCTAATGATTCATCCGCTTTGTGGGGTTTTTAGTAAAAGTATTTTCTTTTCTTATCATCCCCTACCTTAGTCCACCCTTCCCAATTAGATATCAAGAACATAAATAAAACATGAAGATTTTGTTGAAAGGACAAGTTACACTGCAAAAACATAAATCGTATTTACCATATATCAAATACTTTGATATTGTAGCAAAGTATTTATCATAGCATATCAAATCACATTTAAATATGTATATTGTCTCCTTTCTTTTTGAATAAAAGGAAATGTTGGGTTAAGGAAGATAAATCTCAGAAATATTTTGAAAACATTACAACACCCATACTAATATGTGTTCTTTCAGATTGCATTACATCTCAAAAAATGGAAATTTTCTAAAACCCTTTCCACAATTAAAGGAAGTATTGACACCAACAACAAACAACGTTTCTTTAGCAGAATTTTCAACTAAAAGTGACAGACATTTAAGTAACGAGGAATTCACTGACTGCATAATCTATTTTGTATATCTGAATCAAAACTAAATAAGGGGCAGCAACCCTGGAAGAAAAGGTATAGTGTTACACGGACACCGGATAGCATAGCTCAGCTCCATGCACTGTCTGGCTTCATTACTCCTTTAATCCAAGTCTCCACGCCAAGTTAAACTGAAACACAGGTTAGATCTTTTTTTTTTTTGATGGCCCAGGAAAGAAAACATGATTAACCCTATGACACATTTCAGATTCATGTTAGTATGAATCTGCATTAGAATGAACTAATTATAATTGTCCTACGATTAACAAGTACTTATATACATGAATCTTTTAAAAGATGTCACCTAAAGTATAATCCCTCCACATAGCTTTCCTAAGAATACAATATGCAGACTAAATAGAGTAACTAGGCAAGCCTCTGGGGAAAAAATGATGTACGCCAAAAGTTAGCAGTACATCTAGCTCTGAAGTGATCCAAAATAATACCTAAAAAGAGTCTTTTCCTTATTTAATAGCATGGGAAAATAAGTCACAAAACCTATTTCTTTCTGACTTCCTCTTTAGTATTTAGACTCTTTTAGAACTATACATCAGCAACAACAAAAACTCCTTTATCTCTTTCACTTTTCAGAAGAGTACACTCCTTACTGACAGAACAAGACTTTGCTATAGAGATCCACATATTTGTGACCTCCAGGTCCAATTACTGTAATTGGCTGCACTTAGAAGAGAATCCACAAATTATTTAAGATGCCTCAGACTAAACACAGCATGATAAATACGTGTCTATTGGGAACGCATCCGTTTGTTGTTCAAACAATTGCGCCATTGCACCACTGTGCAAAACTAGGCCTTCAAAAATCTGGAACAAGCAATGTCAAAGTTCTTTGAATCTGAGAGATGATGACACCCTCAAAGCGCTCTGAATCTGCAAGATGATGATATTGCCCCTCCCAGGGTAACACTGCTGGGAGGAAGAGACCATGACTTTTCAATTGATGCTGTAATTTCTTTTTCCAAAAGCAAATGAATAGAAGGATAAACTTCAGGAAAAAAACCTGTATTTTGAACTTTCCTTCAGATGAAGTATTCCTTACCAACTCATCAGCTGTACAGTCATTGCAAGACACATAAAACAACCAACATAAACAAATTCACTTGCTCTTGGACCTGAGAGACATGTTTTGGTGTAAACCAGAAATCACAAACATTTCTGCTCGTTACCACCATGAGTAGCAGTAGCATCTCCTACCTAATGGCAATACCTAGCTGTGAGATATCCTGGATCTGGTGTGGATCATGTGGATCATGGGTCAGAAATAACTGTAGCAGACCACTAATACTTCAAAGTTTGGTCACAACTCTCCACAGAGACTCTGCAGGGGCAAGAGCCCAAGCCTCATCTTGGGCTAAAGGAGGGATGGCCAGAGACAACCCTTGAAGGGGGGTTGACAAAGACCCCCGCAGTGGCAAAGCGTGGCAGCTAGTGATTTCTAGGGGCTGCACGGTGACTGAGCCTGGTCCACAGGTCACCAAAAGGAAGTAATGGGTAATAGTGGTTGGATATTCCCTTCTATGGGGACAGAGACACCTATCTGCTGACCAGACCAGCTGTCTCAGGAGCTTGCTGCTTGTCTGTAGCCCAGCTCCTGAACATCCTACAGCAATTGCAGAGGTTCAGCCAGCCCCTGGGCTACCCCCCTGAGCTGTGCATCCATGAGGATCAAGGAAGGGATCACTTAAGATATCCGGATATAGCAAGTCCATAGGGCTGGGTGGAATGCATCCAAGGGATCCAAGGGTGATGACTCTGAGTCCTCGCTCTGTCATACACAGTTTTAATATGTTAGATTTAATGTACTAATGCAGTCAAATATCACACTGAGATATAGCATGAAAATGCAGCTGTCCCTCCATCCTCCCTCAAATGTATTTGTAACAGACATATGTAATTTCTATTTCTACTAATGAATCCTAAGTTTGAATAATGAGCACATTTACATCCATCTGCAAAATCCAGAAGCCGTATAGAAGGATAACAGCTTTAGGAGTCAGCAAAAGACAGCTATTCCCTCAGAAGTTACAAAGAAGTCACCCTAGGGCTGCGATTGTTTAATTAATTTAAGAGTAAACCATGGAGAGCGATTTGGCACAAGAAGTTGCTTATGAAAAAAAAAAAATTTGACTGAGTTGTTAGTTGTTATGATTTATTTATCTTTAAGCATCTGATTGTGTCTTGAGCAAATAAAAATTCTAGAGCTTGCGATATATATTGGAGCAGAACAAACATTTTCATTTTCCTTCTCTAAAATACGAAACATGGTAATAATAGTTCCTTTTTCACCCTGCGTTAATCTATTTAGATACTAAGTATGTATGTACCTTGCAATGCCTAGACTGTGAGGTCTCCTAGTTGGAGATCATGGTACTACAGTGGTACAGACAGATAAACAGGAGAAAGCAGTCCTCCTGGGAAGAAGGATGCCCTGGTATTATTCTTGTTACTGCGGTATCATGAGGGTCCACACCGCAACGGCAGCACGGTTTGTGCAGATAACAGTGAGTACAGAGCAAGGCTACAGCAAATCACAGTGAATGTTTTCAGGCTAGGGGATTTTAAGCCCTCTAGCAGATAGGTCCTGGCTACCTCCCCGCACTCATCACTTGCCAGAGTCGGCTGACAGACTGTCACGCATATGCACTGCAGATACCGCTCCTGCCATCCCTGCCGCAGAGATTTCTCACCTCCTCAGTTATTTCTCCTGAGTAGAGGTCATAGTCCTCCTCACGGGTCAGCTTGGATCCTACATGCCAAGCTGCTCTTTCCACAGGGCTCAGGGCTGAATCCCTGCCAGGCAGATGGGGATTCATCAGACCTACACGGAGCAAAAAAATCCTCCGGACTCAGGAACGGCCTCCAGTGACCACACCAAACCCAGTGCTGGAGAAGTAGAGGTGCCTGGCCATCAGGGAGAGGGCTGGACCTGGTGGCATCAGCCTGCTCTGTGCCCCTGGTGCCTCGCTGGGCAGTACTTGACCCCTTTCAAAGGTTTTGTTGGAGGAGAGGTGAGGTGTCTCCTTGCTTCCATCTCACCCACCCACACACTGCTGAACAAAGCCAGCCACGGCTTGGTCCCTCCGTTTTAGTCTGGGAGAGTGCTGTGGAATATGTTTTTATTGTGGCTTGTCACAAGTCTTTTTAATGCACAATGTCAAGAAATTATGTGATTCAAAAGCACAGATTATTCAGATAATAATAATATATACGAGTATACAAGGTAAATGCCAGGGAATCCCGAGTGTTATTTCCCCTTTTGCTCTGGAATCCCATTTAAGATTTATGTGTGAAGCACAGAGATCTTAAGGATTTTGATACCTGTATTTGCACTGCAGAAACAGATCCATTAAACACGTAAAATAGAATAACAGCCCTTCCCTGCATCTTTGTTAGAAAGAAACTAATCTTCATTAAAAATTAAAGTTTATGGTTTTGTACTGGGACTTGGCAACAAAACTCTCCCAATGGCCTGCTTTATTCTACTGTGTAGGAGTCACAGATATACAAAGAAATTCTGTTCAAAAATTATGACTAAGGTGATAGAGGAAGTTTTAAGTATAAAAGTTACCACCAAACAAAAAATAAAAAATAAAAAGAACATCCTCACTGTTTACCTACATTTATGGTCCTGGTATCACAGACCTTTCTCTCTGTCAATCAAAGAATAACCCATGTATCTGAAGTGGTGACTTGAAGTAGCAAGGAGGTCACTTAATACTTTATAATTTATTAGTGGTTTAGCTATGACATACAGTTGCTTTTAAAAGCTATTTGCTGTATCCAATTTCAAGTTTATTAAGAGCTAAGAGCTAAGAAATAGAAGTCATCTATGTAAGTGGGGGAACTAAAGCCCCCACTGTATTAGGACCAAAGTCCATCTGTTAAAACACTTCAAAGGTAGCTTTTATATGTTTGTCACTTTGGAGAAGTTGAGACTCTAGACATAAGCAGCACTCATCCCTGACGAGACAACTGCAGGGATGAATTAGATGTCCGCAATTTCATCTAGCCATTTCCCCTGGCCAGGTGAAAGATGCCTTCAAAACTGGGAACCGGGCATAGTTTTTCCAAAGACTGCTTTGTTGTTCCATGTGAGTCAAGTCCATTTTGTGATCTTTTGACCCAACAGGCAAACTGAAGTGGCAGCACGCTACAGAATTGATGCCTACACAGAAGTGGGACATTTCACTCCTGATGGACAACTGCAAGTGACGGCGGAAAAACAGAGAGGGAAGGGTTATTTTTAGGAACACTTATTTCATAGATTTAGGTTACACAAATCTTTCATGCAAAGAGAACAAACAGAGAAGGATGCCTGTGCCTTGCTCGTGCCCTTGGCAATGTTTGATAGCACAGGGAGATACAGATTTCAGAACACAAAGCAACTACCCACATCTCCTTCCCCAACGGGCAGGCATTCTTATGGAAATAATACCTTTCTCTTTAAGACAGAAATTTGTCTTTATTACCCATGTTTCATTCCATATTGAACAATATGATAGCTTATTGCGAGCTCCAGTCATTTGGAGAGATTTTGCTGAAGGTGGGATAAAACAAGGATGGGTCTCAGTAAGCAGGTTATCATTTTTTCAATTCCAGTTGAACAGTTAAGCTTCAGGAGAGGATTTCTGAGGAAGGAGACTGCATAATTTGTGCAGTCAGTTCTTGAGAATACAAAATGGGAAGAGCAGCAGGGCACTTTTAATCTGTGAACTGATGATACCACACTCTTAAAACTGCAGCTTCCATAGGTTGCTCTAATTAGCTTAGGGTCTATGTACCACTAGATGACCCAAAGAAGCATACACAGAAAGGGTATTTTTGATGCTTATAAAGGTGAAAAGATAGATGTAAAACATGCACAAAGGTGCCTATTCCTCTGCAGTTGATGTTCCTCCAGTGCTGTGGAAGGTACCAGGGGGAACCTGAGGAATCCTCAAGAGTGTTACAAAGCGGCAGTCAGAGACCTGGTGTGCTCTTGGGAAAAGTCTTCAACTGAGCACTGAAGACGACAGCGCTGCTTCACCTCTTGGGAAACAGGCAATAGAGGCACAACTTATCTACAATGTGGCAGATCGAGCTGCAAGTCAAACATCTGCCAAATAGAGATGCTAGACTTTTAGCTAGACTCTTATCTTTTAACAGGCTGCCATGATCAGTTATTGTGAGATAACATTCATCTTCTTCGATGAAGATTTTCTCCATTTTGCACAATTAGCAGAATGTTACTCAGATCACAAAGAGCACTATAATTTAGCGGACAGAGGACTTACCAAAAAAAAAAAAAAAAACCAAAAACAAAAGAGCAAGTTCCTGCCTCTATGCTAACACTCATTTAAGTATTTTGTGCAGTACAGAATTACTCTCCCTGAGCCCAGCAAAATGTCCCCAATGTTAGAGCACCGGAGAGGGCTACAGCACTCTCCCAAGAACCAGGAAGACCAAAGGCAGACACCTCACTTGGAATTAATTGGAGGAGTGTATGGACCTGTGCCAGCTACATCCCAGAACAGCATGCTGTGTACTCCCCTAAAAAGAAACAATTACCCTTTTCTTCAGCTCTGTATGTTTTGAGGGTTTTATAAGGCTTGCAAGGGGCAATGGGGCTGCACAGAGTTAATTAGTTTTCTGACCTGGACAAATATTTTACTGTTCTTTTGTGATGCTTCTAGAGCCTTCATTTGCCATCTGAGAAATACGTACAAGAACTGGTGGAAGGGTAGGGGAACATTTTTTGTTGGTAAATTTATATCTGGAATGACAGAGCTTTTATGTATGTGTTTTTTTAACTACAAGCTAAAATAAATGTAGTTTTAGAGGGATTTTTTTTTCCTCGCTGTCTTGGCTATTCAGTTGAAAATAGGTTGCTTTCAGCCCGTTTATTTTTAATTCTTCCTTTCATGTTGCTTTCAAGGAAATGTCACCTCCCAAGAACAAAAGGTTAAGTCGCGCAATGCTGAACTATATAATCAGGCTGCTTGAGAAGCCCAGTCTGCTGAAAGTATCAAAGAATGAGCACCTGACTAGTAGACAAGCCATCTCCATTGACATAAGTTCCCGTTTCAGCATTGTAATTATTCTCATGGGTCATCCCATCTTCAGACACGTCAGCACTGATGTTACCTCATCACTGGTGAACACCAGCAATTTGTTTTTTTCCAAGGACTGAACTCTGCCACTTCAAACCAGAATCTGGAATTAGCAATGAAGTTGCTTGAGCCGGTCCCAATTGCGCTGTCCCGGTAAGCGACTAAGGGGCTCTTCAGATTGCTTACTCTAGCCAAAAAGCTATTCAGAAAGCTACCAAAAATATTGATACCAGCCAAGATGCCAAAGTGTAAGTGCTCTGTTTATTTACACAAATATTTTGTGCAACTACTGCAACATCCCACTGCATTTCAGACTGCCTTAGATCAGCTTTTATTGTTCAAACACATAAAAAGCCATGAGGTAACTGCAGCTAACTTGCTGTTTGGATTGCTTGGAGTAGATGTTATGAAAAGTTGAGTGTTTGTTGCAATCAATACAGATAGCAGAAAAAGTAGTATGCCATCAAATGCTAGAAGTCTTTGGATGTTTCAAAATATCACCACAGAATCTTGCAATTTTTAAATCCTTTTTCATTTTCCTGTTATTATTTTATACTATCTCATGGCAGTAATAGCAATTCATTTTGTTGAACTACCGTATTACACCACCAAGAGGAGATACTGCGATCTATGAGCTAGAACAGAAACTTCACTGTTACGTGACGTAAAGTGGAAATTTATCAATGCAAATGTGAAAAAAAAAAAGTGTTAAATAAAATAAACTACTATTTCAATACCTATGGGTATTTCCTTTTGACCCAGCTTTGGGAAAGGATGTTCCTTTAAATGCCGTACTGATTTTTGTGGCATGTATGTAAATGTTTCCTGTCTTTCAAAGGTGACCTGCTATTTGCTGTCCATATTTTGTCATATCTAAAATAATGAGATCAGGAGGAATATCAAAATTATTTATATGATCACACAAGGCAATGCTTAATTTTTTCTACATTGTGTTACTGATGAAAGTATGTTTGAAGACCTTCCTCCTATTCACTTACATAAAACCAGTAATTAATTCATGCTGTAGCCTATTCAAATTCATGGATCTGACATGGTCTATTCTTGACCATAAAGAAAATAGCATGAACGCTGGTCCACTTCGCAGTGCTGGATTCCTCACTGACATGTATTGTGCGCTTGTCATCCTGCCTAACAACGAATTCGAACAATTGGAAATGGGAAACAGGCACTTGGCATTCTTTGCTGGAAATCAGACATTTGAAAACATGGGAAACTGAAAGTCTGAACGTGGTTACAGATTTAACAACTGGCATTAGGGGTGAAACAATGTCATAAGCCTTTGTTTAATGTATTTGCACAATAATGTCAGCACAGAGTAAGATTCACAAAAAATGACATATAACTGGAGGAAGAATACAACAGAATAGTATTAATTAGCCTCAGAATAATACAGTAAAGTATGCCAGGGGTCATGTGTGTTTGCTCTTTGACTCAGCACAATGAAGTCCTGCTGGAGCACAGATGCTCATTACAGTTTAGTATTTTGTTGTGCTTAGTACCGATACACAAGTCACTGACTCAAGCCCTGATGCAGCCGTCTGTCCATATTTAATCACATGCTTAACTTTAAAATATATACTTGAGCATTTTGTTGGGTTACAACATAGATGTTATTACTGGTAAATCTACTATTGCATTAATAAATATTTAAATCAGTGAACTACTAACATTCACAACGTACACGGTTGGGTCACGACTTCAAAGCCAATGTGTATGAGTATTTCAGGTGAAAAATTTCACACGCAAGTATGTAATGAAAAAAGTAAACAATTTTCCCCATTTGCTACCACTTCATAGAGATACAGAGCTGTGATGCTGTCATCAGTACCCATGCAGTTTATACGTCTGGCATTCCCTGCATCACACTGTAGGTGCCAGCCTACTTTGTGGTGGCCCTAAGCATGGTTTATTACATCTTTGAGACTTTCGGAGCCTTTTGCTGAGAGAGATACCGGACTGGACAACAGAAGAATACAACTAATTGTCTACTGATTGGCTTATGTAATCCATAAACAGGGCTTTGAGTACGGCTACTTTGAATACTCAGCAAATTTCAACGTGCCTTTGCAGAAGCAAATTAGGAAACTATACTGCTGATCTCTAACTATCGGTACCCTATATATATCTATATATACACAGCAGTATTATAAATTATGATCACCCTTTCATTGATGGGTACTTTGCTCGTATAAGTAAATTAAAGTTCTGAAAGATTTGGTCAGTAATTTTATGTTTTCGTGTCTAAGGGTAAAATTCACCCTTCAGGCACTGCTTTGAGGAAAGGCTGAGGATGACACTCACTGAAACAGAAGCAGTCCCTTGAGGACGCCTTGCAACTCCAGAACTGAATCAACAGCAACACCACTCCTGCTGACTCAGTTACACTGGAGCAGGTGGGTTCGGAGTAAGAGGACAGGCTTTGGCGAAGGTATAAAGGAAAACAGAAATATATAATGTATGTTCCCGTACATATGTTTATAGTTTTTGGTCCATACAATGTTAGTAAAATCTAGGTGTATGCATTTTCTCTGAATGAGTTTGGGGAGGGCAGAGAGGTTGTAATTGGCTTATTTACCATTTTTAAACTAATGCTGGCTATATTTATTATATTTTTTGATGCCCACTAATGCAAATTAGATGATAACTTGTCCTTACTCTGTAAAGAGCTACAACAACGTAGGAAACACAGAATGAAAAATAAAACAAGCAGCACCATTCCCGGGATCTGGGGGGTATAACCCTTTGCTCCCTGCTGCTTTGCCCAGCACCACAAGTGCAAACAAGCAAAAACCACAATGCTCAAATAATTCAGTGGTCAAACTTGGCTCTACCAAGTGATGCAAAACAATCGTTACCAAACAGCTAGACCATAAAAATTAATATAGCTATGGTTCAAATTAACCCAGTAGTCTTTCACAGTATCAGCACATTACTCACGACATTTGTTATAGTAACAGCTAGGAATAATAACCTATTGTTCTTCTAGTTTACACAGAAGATTTCTAATTTGCTATGGTGAAGGATACTACAACTAGTGGTGTTTGTTTCAAGGAGGGCTGATCAAGTAAACAAGAAGAGCACAGAAAATGTGAATGCACAGCCTAAAATGCCAGAATTTTTCGTGCTTTCTGGTACTTCAGGAAAGCATTATCAGTTTGTGTTTTTTCCAAACATGTAATTAGCTTATATATTTCCATATACACCTTGACATTCTACATGGTATCCTGGGTATGTTATTCAATAAACCCTAAAAATAGTAGTGTAAATAGGCAAAACAGTGACTCCTTAGTCTTCCCACATTTTTTAACTGATTAGACAGCATTATAGCTTTCACAGCAGCAAATACTATAATTAAGTCTATCAATTTCATTACAACTTCACTGTTTTCACCTGCTCATTCTCCTTCTCCAAAATTACCCTTCTATAGCTGGTTTCATCCAAAATAGCATCTGAGATGCATGATTGTAATTTGGGGCTTATTGCGAATGCTGTTTTTGGAAAGTCCATAAAAAACCTGTTCACCCCCATGAATTGGAAGTACGGGATGAATGAAAACAAAGAGGGGCTCACGTGCAGCTTCGGGGACGATCTGTTCTGGGAAGGCTGCTGCGGTTCCTGCCCCTCGCTACCCACGCCGTCCTTGTTGCAGAAGTTACATCTGCACTGGAGGTAGCTCAGCTATCAGACCATCAACCAGCAGATGCTGAGCTGCCCCTGCTTGCAGCACAGAGTACCGGGAGGTGACTAAAAGAGATGAGACGAGCCAAGGCTGCTGCCAGCAGAAGAGGCTGTCCTGCTCCTTCCACCCTCTGCCCAGACACCTTGTCTTACGCTCCTTTGGCTGCTTATCCAGCCGGATGCTCAGCCCATTCAGTTCACTGAGCTGGCAGAAAACAAATCCAGAAATAAATGCAAAAATAAATAAGTTCATTTCTGATGGATTACTGAGCTAGATCCTGGCCTTAGAGAGAGAGAGAGAGCAGGACCACACTGCCAGGGATGATGGGGAGGTGAGACAGAGCAGAACCACCTCGTTTTACGTCAGCAGGACCAGCGGCTTGAGAGAGATGCGGTCAATGTTCTCCTATTACCTCACCCCAAGTTAAACAAGCACCGATTTCAACAGTAAACCCTTTTGTTAGGTGTTTAAACTTAAACCGAGTCCTTTAAACAGGACAGCCCTAGAGCTGAGGGGACAATAACCTCGGTGGAAGGGTGAGGGCAATGAGCAGGCAGAAGCAGCCCAGGGCAGGGACTCCCTTGCCCAGCTGAGCTAAGGCATTCACAACCAGGAGCTTAAACTTAAAACATCAAAACTTAACAGAAAAGGAAAATAGTTACTTTGCAAGAATCGGAGACAAGAGCAGAGTCAGGAGAGTTTGCAGCTGAAACTTTTTGCTTAGTGCCATGAAAAGCAGGAACTGGATCCAGCGGCATCAAATGCTCCTGGGAGGAGCCCACATCAGAGTCCTTACGCAGTCGGCTGCACTTTGATGGGTACAAAGGTCACTTCTCACAGTACTGATATAGCCAATAACCATGTATTTTTAAAAAATCAAACTAAAGATTAAATTTCCAGGGAATTATCTTTGCCCAGTGCTAAGGCTGTCATTTCTCTTTAAAACATACCTGAATATTTTCAACCCGCCAGGACAGTGAAACTACTCTGTGTGAATGATTCTTTCACGTGAAAAACTCTTTTATGCTCTGTAAGCATAAAAGAAGCTCAGAAATTATGTCTGGCAAAGTGGATATCTCTTATGAGACTACCAAAAGAATTTACATGCGGTTTATGAAATGTGGGTGACGTTATAAAAATGCCTTACTACTGAAAGCCTTTATATATGTGAAATCTGCTATTTCTGGTAGCATTTCTGTCATTTATCTCCCAGGCCAGAGACACTGAATGATTATTACATGTAGAAGACATCCACGTAGGTGAGACAGTCCTGAAGCAAAAGGCAGGCTAAGGACCAGGCATGACTTGGAAAAGCAGTTCCCTGCCTTTTTCTTCAGAGAGAACATTTGAGCCAGTCAAATTTCCCTGGATGGCTTCCAGATTTTTTTCGGTGACTATCTAAATAAAAATACACGAGGCAGTCCGGGAAGCAGGGATCAGAAACACATGCCTTGGCTCCCGGCGGAGAGCCCTGAACAGGCAGCAAAATCTTCCTTATCTTCTCCTGGAGAGTAGCTGAATATCAAAACAAACGCAGTGCAGAGTTTTTCTTTTCTAAAATGACCCACAGCAGTTACAAGACTTATTATGACTCATGTTTATACCTCCAAGGGCTGAAAATTAGACTTCCTCAGCTGCCAGGGACGGAAGCTACTCCGTAATAAGCTAGGGCTTAGATACAGCCTGTGAGTTCAGCTCCCAGAGACGGGCACCTGACTTAAGATCCTTTTGGGTCTGGACCCAAGAGTCTTAACTGCATTTCCCTGGCTGCGCTTATCTAAGATTTTTTCCTAAGTCAGCTGCTCCAAAGCCGGTCTTGTTCCTGTACCGCACACAAAGATCATTTTTCTTTAGGCAGTTTGCTCTTGAATTTAATGTTAGATGTTGTAGCATATGGACTCATTTGCAGATAAATTCACAATGTCTTATGAAATTCTGGCAATGGAATAACATTCTGCTGCCTGTACTTTGGCCTCAAGAAATCTTCTTGTTCACTAAGTGTAAGTATTATAATGTTAAAATGAATATACTTGTTCTCTCATTCTGTCATTGGAGATTATCATTATGACCTTACGCTAATATGCTATTTTCCACATGTCCAGTGATTTACAAGACTCCCTCATGCCTTGAAACAAGCCGTTACATATACAACAAAAGCACTATCGCTCTCCATTCTCAGTCTAATCATGTATTGCTGCATCTCTGTTCTTTCCCGAGGCTTCTTTGTTTTCCAGAAACCCAGGGCTGTAGTTACAAAAACGTAATGTACCTGGTGCCTATTTCTGTACAACATCCCATGTAAGATGCCAGAGGACAGCAAAAACACATCATTAAAATCAGAAATACACAGACTCACTTTTAAAAATCTTTTTTTTTTTTCTTATATTAGTCAGATAGTTGTCTGGAAGAGGAAATGAGCAACAGTTCTTTAAAGCATCTTTAACAGTTCTTTGTAGTTCAGATCTAGTCTGATCCAAAGCACTGCTGGCAGCTGCACTATTAACGTGCATTATCCAGAGAGAAGAACAGAGCAGACCTCTCCTTTGCTACTCTTTTTCTGTTCTTTTTTATTTCCTCTCAAAAATGCTCTGAAGCTATTACAGAAGTCCTGATCCCATGCTCCAGATGGGAGAGCAAAGAGGAACACATGATGGCTCACTCTCTACTTATGTGTTTGGGTTTCTGTCCAACAAACAGTGACGGTCTGGCCTGAGTACTCCGTTGAAGGGACTGGGAAATGCTCCAAAAGCCCCCAGTTCAGATGTGCCCGAAGAAGCTCTTATGGCTATATTTACTTTTAGCATCCTTTGCAGTCCCTACTGACACACACCTCACACTAATTTCAAAGGGAAATTATATGAATCCATACTGACACTTTCAACACTGACACTTCCAACACACTGACCTTATGCTTTTAAAAATGCAGCATCTTTAGCCCTTCCACTCCAGCGTATTGGCTAGAAACAGGTACTTCGGCGACTTGTTTGTGATAGTGGCTGCTGCGTGAACTCAACTAAATGAGTTCATCATGCAAGTCGTGGAAAGGCTGCTGAGATAAAACACTGAGAAGAAATTAATAGGTGGATAGGACAGTACTGTACAACAGCATTTGCAGCTGCGATCAAGGAGCCTGGAGTAGATATCTGGTCTAGGCGGACTAACAGGGGAATAAATTGTGATGCAAAGTAAAAACCAAAGCTGACGTGAGAGAGAGGGAAAGAAACCACTTTGGAGGTGTCCATAGAGCAAGTTGCTGTAGCTCGTTCAGAGCCAGCTCAGGTGCACCTTGCTAGCGGTAGGTGGAATACAGGGCTGCAGCGGTGCTTTGGCACTAGCCTCCACCCTGAGGGTAGCTTTGGAGGGGCACAGTGGCAGCCAGCCTCCCCCTTCTCTCCAGGTTGAAATGTTAATGATCTGTGACACAGGTATGCCAAATGGTACAAAAGATACTACTGTCATGTTTTGTTATATTTATCACAATATGACTTAAATTGGCCTGATTTTATTTGAACACTTTAGATATAGGTATCATGAAATTTTGTCCATTATTAGGATAGACCGCTTTGGGTTTTGTTGGTGGCTGGGTATCCTGTGCTGCAACATCTTCAGAATATCTGAGGACCTGCTTATAATTCCTGTTTCTCAACAAACGTGAAATAATCCAAACCTTAGAGGGATGAAGGAAGAAGCCCAACTCAAAATCTAAGTTCAGTTCATTTCCAAGGTAGACTCAAGGAAGGTACTTCAAAGGTGACTATTAATCATTCTTTAAAATTCTTCAGTGGTCTATCTTCTGAAGAAAGCTGCATGGATAACGTGAATAGAAAACTACTTTTGACAGCAAACACTGTCTTGGGATTAGGTGAATTTGATAAGGGAGATGTCTGCTTAAGCCAAAGGATTTGGTGTGGGGTAGCCAGCAATGAGGAAGATGAAGTCTTCCATGGGATTTAAGCTGTTCATCTCAGGTTCTGTGCCTTTAACTAACGTGCACCTGCCATTGCTTATAAGGAATGCAACGTAAGTTAAACATGACATTTACTTTGCTTTCATGCAAATTTCTATTACTTTTTACTACGATTACTTGCTGTAATGGTGACTTTGTACAGACATACTTTCTCCTAGACAAGAGACCCTTATGATTTGTAATGAGCGACACCAAAAAGTTAATGGAGTTCAGAACTGATAGCCGCCTCACAGTCATATTTAAAGGGTTTGCTCAGAGCAGACTTTGTCCTTTTGTGCTCCTCCACTATTACCCAGGGGGGGTGCTCACGATGGAAGCAGCATCAGCAGCTTGGAGAAGTGGTGGAGAGCATGAGAAAAGAAAAAAGTGGCTACATGCTCACAAGCCCTCTGTCTGGTGCCTTCAAAACCTGAAACCTAAACACCATCTGTCTGGTGCCCTCAGACCTAGAAACCCAGAAACCCTCTGTCTGGTGCCTTCAAACCAAGGTGGGCCATGAGCCGGACAGCTAGTTCTGTTGGCAGCAAAGGTCATTCCCTCCTTGAGGACCACAGGTGAAAGACATGGTTGGGAGCAAGCTGGATGTTTGGTACACAGTTGAATCCCACATCACCATTGGAAGGAGGCCGCGGGGAGAGGGTGGTGTGAGCTGCCCTGGCAGGTAATGCACGGATCACGGGTGGGTGACAACTGATCTAGGATAATTCTTTAATCTAGGATAATGCTTTAAAGCACAAAGATTCTTGAGTGATTTAACTGTTTGAGGATGGCAGCCCATCACTGCAAAGATTATATTTGTACATAAACAGCTGCATTCATATGAAAGACTAATGGACTGTTTATTACGAGCAGCACAGATTTTTGCGTGGCTTGAGTTATTTCCCATATGAGCTAGTTAGGCTCCTATACGCACTTCTTTTTCCCCCCACAAAGGCTGCAGGGACATCATTACGAAACTGGAGCTTAACACTTGTTAGTGTGAAGGCTTTAAATTGTTTGAATTTAAATAAATATGGAAAATTGTTATCTCTATTAATCTTTTTTTGGTATTCCTTATTTTCTGTGTCAAAATTTTCAGTCATTCAGTAAGATAACAGAAAGTACAATAAAGCACTGTCAACTCTTGTGTTTTTATTTTACTTTCCCTAATTTCTTCTTGAGGATCCAGATCATTAAATCAGGAGACTGCCAAATAAACATAAGTTCCTTTACTGAAAAGTGTTCTAATCCACATTTGCAAAGAAAAGCTTGAAAATGTGAAGCAAATGAAACCTAAAGGCTCAGAAGCCAAGTAAAAACCAAACGGCAAAAGTATTTTTAATAGGAAAAAACCCACATAATTTTTAAACAATCCCATGATTTTTTGAGGCTGACTCATGATTTTGTAATGTTTAAAGTTGGCAGTACTGATACCCTGTGATTTAGATGACTAATCACACACTGAAAAGCTAATAATCAAAGTAAGCAGTTTGTGAAGTACCCACAGACTAGAAAATCTGTATCTCAACTACTCAGCAAAGGCTTATGCATAAATTGACAACAAATAGAATCAGTTTATATAACCGCTACACAAAGAGAGAAAAGAGCTAATCAGTTAATCAGTTATTTTATTTGTATCACATAATGCTACCAGCTGCAGTAGTGAGCGTGAAGAGGGAAGAGTATGGAATAGAGAGAATAACAGGGTAGCGCTTCAGCAATGCATTCATAGGGAACAGGGCAGCGTGGACGGAGCTCAGCAAGCGAAATGCAGGAGTAAAAATTGACTGAAGGAGGGCTGCAGTTACCCTGCACGACAGACAAGAAAATACCTGGGGGAAGGAGGCAAGCAAGCACAAAAGAAAGTCAGGAGAGAAGTGATCAGCTGGCTGTAAAGAGTTAAACCTTGGTGCAATGTGCAGTCCATGGAGGATGCCTATGGGAAGGAACAAGGAGAATCAAAGCAGCAGAGGAAACGTCTTTTGAAGACAGGTGGAGGCAACAGGGGCGAATTCTGGTTTCTCAGTGGGTTTTCTGATTAGATCGCTTGTTTATGCACAGTAGTTCTCAGCTGGGCTCTTTCCAATCTTTTATCTTATCTGATATTAAGCAGACGGCTGAAGGAGGTGTATGTAGCACATGCTTGGCACCAACTATGGTTCCTAACAAGAAGATGGATTCTCTTCTGAAACTCTGCTCATAGCAAAATGACGTTGATAGAAGATAAACCATCTACACGTATTGATGCTGCTCAAGCAGCTTAGTTCCCTCAAAATAAAAATGGCCAGGAAGGATGATTTCTAATTTTCAGAAGTTAAAGAGGAATTGAAGAATTATAGTGAATATGGTGGGACTTCATTTATTGACTTGCAAAGGCAGAAAACAAAACCATTTTGAAAAGAAACCACACATTTATCTGAATAAGTATTTTTGTAGCTACTTCATTGCAAAATATAAAGAATGTGCAGCATTGGCCTACAAGTTTGTATCCTCTTTATATAAATTTCATATTATCTTTATATAAAATTTATATTCTCTTTATCTAAAATTAAATAGAGCTGTTAGTAGTTTCAGAAAATTCTCCTGCAAAGGCATATTTAATTACAAGTCTGCCAAATGGGAGTTTCATTTTCTTTTGAAGAACCTGATATAGACAGGATATTACATTAGTAGGATCTCTAGTCTGATCCTGTATGGAAGCTCCTGTATCCCTGGGAAGAGAAAAAAGAAGCCACACGCTGTTTGAAAATGAAGGTCAAATCAAAGCAACAAAACCAAGAAATTGGAGTGAATGGGGCAGAATGATCCATCTGTATTAGGGCTTTCTATAGCAGCTGTCACCGACAGCCGTCACTGTAGTGTGTAAAGTGCTGCGTAATTGGAGTGGATACCAAAATTTGAGGGGAGATTGCAGACTAAATGGGAAAGACGGAGGGATGTATTTCACAGCTGTCAGCCACATAGGAAAGATATTCCGCTCCTTCCTCCAGATGGAGAGCGGCTCACATTTTGATGCAGTGAGTGAGGGGGTGACTGAAATGCACAGATTCATTCATGAGCTGCATGTACAACGCAGCTTTTTGATAAACGCTGTAGTAATGCACAGAAAAAGGTGGTGGTGAGGCGGGGGATCAGCATAATTAATCCCTTAGTGTAGCAGACGTAGGGGTCACTGAAACCGAATACTCTTGCAGGATACCTGCCTGACATTCAGAGCCTCTCTGTTTGCCTCAATATTAACTATGGCACTCCAGCTGCAGGAGACCATTCTCTGGTGACAACTTTCTAGCTCTGTTGACATTATTTCTTAATTAACTGCAAGTGAGGGATTTACTCAATAAATATTTTAATAGGAATGTATGCAAGCACAAAAATGAAAAAAAAAAAAAAAAAAAATGTCGGAAGGTGACAACAGAGAGTCAATGACTAAAAGCCCTAACAATGTGTCATGGAAAAAACCCAGAGAGCTCTGACATACGTACATTAGGTGGACAGAAGTTGCTGTAAATGTTCACAAAGAGCAACTCACCGTGCAATACACTGCCAATGTACTGACAAAACAGCCGGTGTGTTTTCAAGGGGTGCTTTTAACATCCAGAACATTTCAATGCATTTATTTTGCTGAAGCAAACCATTCATAATATTGATGCAAAACATATAAAAATTAAAGTGAAATCAATCTATATCTTCATCATTGTGCCTTGGCATATAGACTTTGAACAGCACATCCTGCATATTCTAACTGCTCTTACTTTCGCACCGTTTAATACGTGTTTATGTGATGCTGTATAACATTGTTCCACCTAGATCGCTTCTCCCTAGGTGCCTGTAAACTAACACACTGATCTAATGGTAGACATTAAATATGACAGTTTGGGGATCTGCCTAGGGGAACTCATACATTTCTATTTTATTTCATGAACATTTTGCAAGCTTGTACCCTTGTTTATGTTTTTTATTGCAACCTTGCATTGTTTGTTTTGTTTCAAGGAAAGGAAATACTGATATATGAGGGGTGGTTTGCACGTGCTTCTCTCTTGTGTTTTGCCTAAGAAAAAAGTGTGATTAAAGTAATAATGCCTTTGCCAGGAGCCTGCCTGTCCCTAAGAGTCACAGTCCCTGAAGAATGAAATGGCAGTCCAGAACAGGCAGCATGTGGGATATATAAAGGAATTGTGTGCAAGCTGTTGAGAAAGCAGTCTCAACGTGGATCTGGAGGGCAAGAGGAACTGCACCATGGAGCTCAGCCCTCAGCCTTGGCACTTGTATCCTCAGGAGTCTTTGAGTGATCATGGAATCACAGAATCATTTAGGTTGGAAAAGACCTTTCAGATCATCGAGTCAAACCGTTAACCTAACACTGCCAAGTCCACCACTAAACCATGTCCCTCAGCACCACATCTACGCATCTTTTAAATACCTCCAGGGATGGTGACTCAACCACTTCCCTGGTTGATGTCAAGGGTCAGGTCAGGGCATCCATGGGTTTGGACGGAAGTCAGGGAGTCCCAGAAGACCAAGATCTTCTCAATACTAGAGGGATGATTATGAGGGGAGATCAGGATGGCATTGGATGCCACCACTACAGTAACAGTAGTCCAACAGCACTTCCCAGGGCAGCAAGCTCTGGAGTCATCCCACAGAGGAGAGGCTCTCACTAATACTCTGAAACCTTACCAGAACCTCCTTTATCCCAGCTAATTTCTCTGCCCTTAGGATAATTAGCTCGCTGTAGCTCTCTATCTCTCTACCCGATTGATTTCTTTCTTCCCTCAAAAACTGCAAAACCTGGATGCAGTATGACAATAAAATCCCAAAACTGGCGGTGCTTTATGCATGAACGTGAATTCTTGTATTTCAGCCTGTGTGACACCCAACAAAAAGCTGCCTGATGTCCACCAGCACCTCCTGCTCATTTCACTCCCCATGCTCATGTCTCTGCATGCTATGCAGCCTCTCAAACGACCACAGAAGCCTCCATAAGTCAGTCCTTTGTGGAAGACCTGTTAGCCTTCAACAGATCTGTGAATTTTGCTACAGAAAGAAGTAACAGGCAGCCATCGCAAAGTACCAGTAGGACACATTTGATCACTGCAAACTGCCAGGCTATAACCCTGAACTCCTCCACTGATGATGATGCTGTTAGATCTCCTGACGCACAACCAACAGATTGTTTAGAAACAAGTGATTGTGCCCCCAGGGAAAACCTAAAAGCAGACAACCAGCACTGCCACAACACAACAGCTCTGGGCAAAAGGTCTGCAATAGATGAGCACGTCTCATAGCAGCGGTGGACCTGGGGATGAGACCAGGCTGTAGGCGGGAGCCCGCTGGGCAGACAGCAGGGACCACCTGCAGCCACAGAGAGCTGCCAAAGAGGCTGGGAGTAGCAAAAAGCCAAACCACCACAACGGTATAGGTGCTGTAGATATAGCGGATGGGATTCATATGATTCATATTCATGCTTTCCGTAGGCAACAGAAAGAAGCAGGCACCCTAAGAGAGTGATCCAGATGGGTTTCTATGGCAGACAGATGAGCCATCTCTGAAAGCCTGTTCTCTCCATTGACTGCAAAGGCTGACTACGCAGGATCCACAGCAGTGTACTCTGTGGCTCAAAATAAATGAAAATGATTCCACCAAAGTTAGATGAAGTCTATTTTTTAAATATACACTTAATGCCGGACTTCTATGCCTCCTGAATTTTGAAAACAAATTGCGTATTTCTGCTGGTTTAAATACGGCAGTCACCTGCCAGTCAGTTTTGTATTTCCCTTCTTTTATATTATGTGATGAAAGGCATGGAAGACTTTTTATTACGATATTTATATTTATAAATATATTTACACACATTTATTTAGCCTACATATGCACACATAGAATCATAGAATCATAGAATGGTTTAGGTTGGATGGAACATTGAAGATCATCGAGTTCCAACCCCCCTGCCCTGGGCAGGGATACCTCTCACTAGACCAGGTTGCCCAAGGCCACGTCCAGCCTGGCCTTGAACACCTCCAGGGACGGAGGGGGCTTCAACAACCTCTCTGGGCAACCTGTTCCAGTGCCTCACCACCCTTAAAGTGAAAAACTTCTTCCTAATGTTTAATCTAAACCTGCCCTCTTCCAGCTTAAAGCCGTTCCCCCTCGTCCTATCACTACATGCCCTTGTAAAAAGTCCTTCCCCAGCTCTCCTGTAGGCCCCCTTTAGGTACTGGAAGGCCGCAATAAGATCTCCCCGGAGCCTTCTCTTCTCCAGGCTGAACAGCCCCAACTCTCTCAGCCTCTCCTCATAGGAGAGGTGCTCCAGCCCTCTGATCATCCTCGTGAATCCATAAATGTGAAATATTTTAAAATTCCATTGCCAGTCTTCACTGTCAAGTATAATTGTTTTTTTTTAAAAAGCATTCATATGAATATTTACATTTGAAAATGTGCTACTAGAGATTTACAGTATGCTTTTAACATGCTGTATCTCAAATGCATATAATCGTATACATCTCATTATTGTTTTTTTCAATAGACTTTAGCATAATCCGTTTTATATTTTGCTAGGCTCTTCTGCAGCCTTTGAAACAGCAATCAATTTGCAGTGATTTCAAGGGGCTTTGGACTGGACTTTGTATTATCCTATTAAGAGCGGTAGCCAGGTTTACTTCTTTTTTAAAATTCTCTCTAGGTTGGGAGCTAGAGTAGTAATACTGTCACTCTGAGATATACCATACACCTCACCTGAGAGGCAAAACGCACCTCATGGATGGACGTGTTTAGAAAGTAACATGTACATTTGGAAAGAAAACTGTCACAGGTACTGTGAGGTTGGAAGCGAAGAATAGCGAATGTGGTGGCACCTCAGCCTTATTATCGGTTTCATCCTGCTGTATCATCCATTTTTACCTAGGCTGATGTTCACATTGCAAGTTCTACATGGAGGGTGGTGGCTAAATCCCCAAGTCCTGCACCAAAGCTCATGTTAATGTAACTTAATTTCCAGCCATAGCTTCTTGCTGTGCCTTTGCCTGCAAGGCAGGAAAGCACACTCCTGTCAGACCCCTTCACTCTGCTCAAGGGCTTGTGTTCAGCGATCTGGGGACCTCTCCACCTCCCCTTCCACAGGAACAGTCGTTGCTCCTGGTGTGCCCTTCACAGACCTCTGCGCCTCTGCTACTGCAGAGGGACCCCCTGGGATGTCCCTCCAGCACCTCCATGTCTGCTACGAAATGCCACCAGCAGACCGCAGCACTCTGACCGCAGCCCTACCCGCTTAGGACAGCACTTCACTCCAGCTTCTGCCCGATACTCCTCCCTCATGCGCCTTCATTCTTTGTTCTGTTTGTTATATTGCACTTTAATTAAGCCAACATTTTGAACAGAAACTCTTTAGAGAAGAAGTCACATCACTGCGTAGCATCTGTGTGCCTTCCTCACAGTTTACCGGCCATGTTTTCATATAGACACGTGCCAAAAGTACTGAGCAGCTTTCAGTCGATAGCCAGACTCTGCAGATCCTCCCTAGGAAAAGACACAGTCAAACCTGTAAATGAGACAGTTGTTTATTCCTCCTAACACAGCTGTAGGTTTTAATCAAAATCCCCTGTGATACCAAGCCAAACACTTTGGAGAAATGAAATTCCACGCAGTTGTTTCCATCAACCAATCTGTCAAAGAAAGATAACGGATTCATTTGACAAGTCTTCCTTGCCATCAAACCATATTGACTAGCATTATTTGTATTTGTTAACCTATCCTTTCTGTTGGCTCTTCCAAGCTAACTATTTCAGTACTACACTGAAATCTGGATACATGCAAGGTGGGGGGGAGGGTTCTAGGTCCCATTTTCTACCCTTTTGTGACATTTGAACTGCATTAGCACTTTTCCAAGTCTGTGAAATTTTCTTAGCTCTCCAGGATTCACACTAAGTGGTTCAGAAGCTGCCTCAGCTATTTTCTCCATAACTCCTGGGGCGGGGTGTGGGGGGGAAGAAATTACCCAGAACTGACAACCTGGAAAAGCTTGGAAGATTTCCATCATCCAAGGCAGGCTCACAGCTTTCACAGAGAGCTGTCTGCCTTTTGCTGAGACAGCAAGGAGAGCTCAGCCAGTTCTGCCACAGAACGGGAGAGCTGGGGCGGGAAAAACAGGGAATGCCCTGAAGAGTCAAGGTTGCTCCTATTGCTGCTGTTCCTGTGCACCTCTCCTCGACAGGCAACGCCCACCTTTATTACCATTTTGCCATTTCCTTCTAAATAAAATCGTGTAATTATTATTCAAAGAGATCCAAGAATTTGCCACTGCTTCATCGTTACCTGCCTGCCCAGGTCAAGCAGAACGTGCACGCTTCCAGATGGGTTTCTCAAGGGGAAGTGCTGCTGGTAATACAACTGCTACTACACCTATGAAATAACCATTAATTCAATGGGAGAAAATGAGGAAACCTAACTAGAGGTCCAGTAGGAGAAAATAAGAAGAATGCAGATTTTATCATAATGACAGGGAGGAATCAAAGGGCAATGATTTGTCTTTTGTCTTTTAAATGCAGTGTTTTGTCTGTCAGATTCATTCATCTTATACAAAGAAGAGTAATAGTATACATTTCCAAGATAAAATCAATTATGCATTATCTTAGAGTTGTACAATCTCATTCTCCACAGAGGCCTTAATATGACTTACATGTAGCATAATTCTTATTCCAGATCTTTGAACAAAGCTAAATTTCACTGACAGTTCATTGTACAAATTCCAATTTACGGTCAGTTTTTTCAGTATTCTCAGAGAGTATAAAATTGCAAAGGCCATCTCTGCTTGAACCAGAATATGAATTTTGAAATATAATGAAAATAAAGGAGCAAATTAAGAGACTCGTTTGATTCAATTCATTACCTCAGAGCACTTTTGCTTAAAATACCCTCCTATATTTTATGTCAGTTTTTTAAATGAGTGAAAAAAGGCTTTGTTCCTCAAAACTCCCAAACTGTGGCCAAGTTAGCCACACTTTAATTAGTTTCTTAATTTATCTCCATTATGAAATAAAATAGGGAAATAACTCTTGTTTCTGTAGTCCATTAAAATGTTTCTGTACAAGTTAAAGACTATTCTGTTATCATGGTATTCCAAGTTTTAAGCAACTTATTTTTGTAAAAGCTAAAAATAATATATCACACTTCAGATTATCTTCATTTGCCAAGTTTTGGCAGAACTCACAAAGGTACAGAAGAATTTGCTGGAAAATTTGCAGGGTTGACAATGCATAGCCCATTTTCAAAGGAAAAGATGATCCCTAATCAGTTCATTTCCATTTCCAAGAAGATTCTTTCAGAAACAGCACACTTTCATATTTTTTTTTAGCATGAGGCATTTCAGGAAGTTTTTTCTTGACTATCCAAGCTGTGATCATGTTGTATTTCAAGAGTGCTCTCACTGGCAAGACTGTGGCCAGTCTATAAAACATTTCACTCATTCACTCTGAACAGATCTATTCCCATTACATCATTCTTGTGACATCTCTCAGACAAGTCGGGAATGGAAGGACAGCTGCAAGCTACTGGGAAAGTGAGCCTCCATGCAGGAGGGCAAAAGGTATTTTGAAAGCGTGAAGCACCAATAGGTGAGTTCCTAACCTGGACAAAATTTTGCTTTGAGAGCATGGAAAATCTGAGGTACATTCAGGGTGCCCAGGGTTTTATTTTAAAAAGGAACTATCACCAAAAAAAACCCCAACCATAATCAGTCTATTGACAGAACAGCTGAATGGTGTGCATACAGAAGAAATGTCAAATCTTAGTCAGCAATGAGAGATGTGTCAAACCACCTATGTGAACTGTGCTTTCTTAACAACAAACCTGAATTTCTAACTAATTAAATATTTTCCATAAGGTCCTCAGTGGATAGCATTTTATGGAGGAAAATATGTCCAAAATAAAGTGTAGCACGTAAGCAATGATCAGAAGAACATTAATTGTAATGAACACTACCGAATAATGAAGATACTCTCAAGTCTACTTGATGTGGGAGTATCAGATGAGAAGGAGCAGAATGTACCCAGCAACCCCTGCAAGATGCAAAATAGATTATTTATGCAAAAGAATCTGGCAGAGACTGATATTCATAACAACCACATGACTTCTCAGGTAGTCTGCACTGAAATGCAAGTTGAAGAGCAAGACTATTATTGTGGACAGCTTTGATCGTCGCCATTAGAAAGGCACTAACTTAAGGTCAATATGCTCAAGCCCAGCTGCTTGTTGCTAGCCCCGTGGCTAACAAAAGATTCTCCTTCTCCTCTCTTCCTTGGTTTGGCTTCTAGATTCCTGGTCAGAGCCACCACCATGCCTGTGCCTCCAGGGAGTCGTGCCAGGAAGCCATTTGCTGCCTCTCTGCCTCATGTCCCTCAGTGGACATGGATCAAGCAGGTGTTTAGAATAACTTCCCTAATAAGCAACTCTATTTTGCATAACTGTGATATTATATATTTACCGCCCACTGAGTGCTATGTGTTTTACTGACAGAGAAGGAGGCAAAATGGGAGACTCATTTATGGGCTCAGGTGCTGCAAGACTCGGCGCTCCACTTGTTGCCTACTGCAACCAGGAAAACTCCGTTAGGGGACTTAGGAGTGCATCTTCTCCATAAAACTTATGAAAACAGGTCCATAAAATGGGAATCACAAGACCACTGCAGTGAGCGGGGCCATTGTCTTGGCCAGCCTGTGGAAATAAATGAGACAGCAGTGGGACCTGAAGCCTAGTTCTCTTAGGCACTCAATTGAAGGCTGCTGGACTTTCCCAGCTGGAATTTTCTTCCATACGTGGGTGCCTATGGCAGCTTTTTCCCCACAAAATAAAGCTGGAATGCTTCAGACTCTGACAGGAGGTGAGAAAATGGGATTTAAGTTGTTGCCGTAGCTGACTAGATTGAAACAACCAGCATCTTCTGTCACTGAGATGAGTGCTCTTATTATTAACTGCTTGATCCTTCTTACTACAGCTCTTCCATCTTGCATGGCCAATTATTTTTTTGCTTGAATTACCTTTTTTTTTTTTTTTGCGGTCCAGAGAAGAACAAATACACAGAATAGGATAGCTGAAAATTGTAGTGCGTATGGGGCTATTTCAGTGAGTATGGAGCGCTAAGCGTTCACAGTCACAGACACACCACAGCCATTCCCTTGCTCAGATAAGTACCCCCAACATGAAGCTTTAGCATCTATTTTTTTCTTTCTCTTGCCCCATTAAGATTTAATTATTTTTTGCAAAAGGAGAAACTCCAAAGATCTTCCTCCAAGAGGAAGAACTAAGACGCTCAGACCAATTGCTGGTGAACTGGAAGACAGGAGGCTGAGCCCCTTCAGAGAGAAGAGGGAACTGAACACTGTTCCATCTAGCTGGGAATGCTGCAGCTGGTTTATTGCCGGAAAAGGAGTCTGCACCCTGGGATGCTTTCTTTGTGCAGAGTCCCAGTGGGAAAGCAGTTTCTCAGAATGAGCCCTACAGGTAAACGAGTGTGTATTTTATAATTTCTAGGATTTAAGTGGGAGACCTCAGCTGCTGCTAAGTAACTTCCTATTTCTATCACATCTCCTTGAGGTACGGAGCAATTTGGGCTTTGATAGAAAGGCACTGTCTTTGAAGAGCACAGCTGGAGCGTAGTTTTGTGGAGATTACTGCTCACAATACAAACAGAGGAAGGAAGAGGGTAGTGCAGAAATCAAACCCAGCAACCCCAGGAATCAAAATGATGTAGCACTTGTTCTCCCTTCCCCTGAGAGACCGCCTCCATCAGCACAAGGCTGAGTGTCCCTTCAGCAAATGAATGAAAGGAGCCAGGACCTTCTCATTCCCATTGAACTTGCTCAGCGGGTTGGGGTTTTTCTGTTCCTGTTGGAAGGTTTTTTTAAATGCCCATGAGAGTTTTTGCTTAGTCAGTGGTTAGGGTAAGTGCACTCCTTGCTTAGCTTCATCTAGACTCTGATGATATAGCCTAGTCTCATCATCTGCTGGGCCTTTGTCTACACACAAACTAGTTAGCATTTCTAGTGTGGTACAATGCAGTTCTCTATAAAGGAAGAGTAAGTGGCACCAATAGCAATCAAACTGTACTTTACAGATCTTCCAGCATATATAGCAAATGTAAGTCAGAAAAAACGGGCTGAGAAGTATATTTACGCATACTCCAGGTTAAATTTACAGTGGTAAATCCCACTCAGAATTAATTTCCTTATTTGAAGCTTAAGAAAATAGCACACAATCCACATTATATCATACATTCATTGACTGGATAATAGCTGGGGGGAAGACAGCTCACATAGAAATAGATAAGAAGTAGTGGTGAATTCAGCGACAGGTACCTTAGCATGCATATATATACATTTATATGTATATACACACTTACGCAGTCTAGTAGCTGTAGCTAACTGCACTAACTAAATTACCCTGCAAAAGCTGCAGGCTCCCTAGCTGGAGTTTAATGAGGCAAAGCTAGCCTCTAGCTAGCTGAGTGGTGGACTGGGCAGTGCTAGACTAACAGTTGGACCTGATGATCTTAAAGGTCTTTTCCAACCTAAACAATTCTATGACTCTAGCTCTGCAAACACGCCACCAAATTCAGGTAGGCAACCAGGAACCACAATATTTCAGTTATATTACATTATTTGAGCACATGGTGCAGCCTGACCGTTTACGACAAATTCAGCAACTCACTTTTCTATTAAAACTTGCTGGACATTTACCAAAAAAAGGCTATGCTTCTTTTAAGTGTTTAAAAAGAAACTGTCATTTGAAAACTGTAGTCTTTCAGGTATTTTCTGTCTTCAGCATTTGTTTAGGAACATGTCTTTCATGTTTATTTAGAATAAGCAAAAGTGTGTATCACAGTAGTTTAGCATAGTATACGGGACTGGTTACTTGCAACAGAAAATGTAAGATTATAACAAGACAGTTTATTAAGACTTTGGAGCACGAC
This sequence comes from Pluvialis apricaria, assembly GCA_017639485.1. Taxonomy (NCBI): domain Eukaryota; kingdom Metazoa; phylum Chordata; class Aves; order Charadriiformes; family Charadriidae; genus Pluvialis; species Pluvialis apricaria. Next base: position 107,155,586 of record CM030009.1, read on the forward strand.
ACAGATTGCAAAGCAGGGTCATGGTATGTATGTTCCAAATTATGCACTGCTTTATAAAGCATCAGCCAGACTCAACAGAGAGTCAGTCAAACTCCCGTGTCGCTGGAGTTACTCATTTCAATCTATTTAACTCCATTAAAATAAGACTAGTATCAGCGTGCACTAGTTACAGCCTGTGCAGAGCTTTATTTCAGAAAGTGTTGCAACAGTCAAACCGCGTGGCTCTCCAAGGGAGTTCATAGCCGGTGCAGCCCTCAGACTGCACTTCATGAAATCCACAGTAAATAGAAAGTAATAGCAATAAGAGAGGATTTGGGACTCAGAAGGAGTAAGACTGGCTGTAGCCAACCATTAAAGATAGATGCATTTCTGCTTTTGCGACGGAAAAGTTCTGATTTGGCCACCTTAACAGAAAACACGCTAACTGCAACAGATAAGTAACAGCAAGGCAGGCCTGAAGTGGCATTGCTTGTCTGCTTTTACGTGCCATCCATCCATAACTTCTATTCTTCCAGGGCACGGGGCTACAGCTGATGCAGGGGGATGATGTGGAAGCCATCCACACTCTCCTCCATGCTGAAAGAGAGACAATAGCAAAGAATACAGCAGAGCACTCATACAGCTCCGGGAATGTATGTGCAAGCCACAGTGCTGTATATTAAGATCCAGGAAGCAAATTAGGGCCCGGTTCCCTGCATCTGAGGTGGGCTGCAGACAACCAGAGCTGCTCTCCCTCCCCTTGCCCAGGGTTCCTTCCCATCCCCTCACCGCGTGTCCTGCTGCGCTGGCGGAGAGGCCGGATCCCCGCGCTGGTTTGCCCTGCGCTCGCTGCCAAAAAAATGGGGTTTCCATTCCCCGGTGGTGCCCTGAAGCGTCTCCCCAGCACAAGCGAAGCCGAGGAGTGTGGCGCAGGGTGAGCTGCACACAGGCAGAGCCAGCCGCAACTCACCACGGGTGCCACCCGCTAGAAAAGGCCCATAATAGTACTGAAATTGCCATGCAAAATGAGAAAAAAATCTGCCCCAAGCCCACAAAGCTAGCTAATCCTAAGTAAAACGTTTCAGAGATTTGACACATCCTGGCAACCCAACAGATATTCTGGAAATCAAAACCTGCAGCTTCTGTGTTTCTCCTCGTTTCACTGCTCAGACAGAAAACTCAATAGCTTTTCTTCGGTACGTGTCACAAGGCAGCTCTTGCTTCATTTTAAGGCCATTTAAATTCTCCTCCTCTACACGCTATCCGTGCTCCAGGGCAACGAGCGTTTCACCTTTCCAATGAGCAAGATGCCAGCTAAGCTGACCTGTCACATCTCATCAGAGCCACCCAAACCCCGGCACTCGGCTCACCCCTCGCTGGGAGGTGTCCATGCCCCCCGGGCTCCTGATGCTGGGTGCCCAGTGACACCCCACCGGGCCTCCAGCTCCCTCCCCAGACACGCACGGCTCCAGCGCAGATCCCGCACCAGCCCCTGCGAGATGTCATGGGCACCCTCGAGCATCTCAAGAGGAGCCAGAAGATGCCGGCAGCTGGACTGAGCCCTTCACATATGACCCTGCCCCAAATCCACCCATTTGACAGCTTTGAAACTGCCAACATCTGAAGGAGTATCACAATTTTTCTGTGCGCCGTAGGCAGAGCCCTCGCCTTTCCCATCTCTCGAACCTACCACCTGCAAGTTTTAGCTCCCTTGTTCCCACATGGGAAGAAAGAGGTTTTCCTTGCTCTCATTCTTCCTATCACTCGTGACTTTTAGACCTCTCCTAGTTGTTTAATTTCCCAGCCTGGCCCATTCCAGGCTATATAACCGTTCAGAACCTATTCCAGATCTTTCTCTATCCTCGTTCCTCTTTGTTGTGTTTTTTCCACTTCTGCTGAAGCTTTTTCAGATGACCAGCTTTAGGAAAATCAAAATGTCTGCTTGTTTTTTATCAGTGATACATTATCTGCAGCCTTTGTTTGAGTAATTCTAAGCTTGATTACTATTTATTTTTATTTTTAAAAGGAACGGGTGACTAATGGGCTTAGTTTTCTCTATAATTTGAATCCGTGGTGACTTTCTGTCTGACTGGTTTTGAATACAACAGGAGAAGTAAATAAATAGATCTGTAGTTGAAGTTTATGGCATGCACACCAGAGGGAAAAGGTTCTTTGTATCGGCCATGAGGATAAATAACATCCATGTCCATAGTCTTGGAAATCAGTTGCATTTGCCTGAAATTTAGACTATCCCAGTTTAGCAGCTAACCAAAATCATAGAATCACAGAATGGTTAGAGTTGGAAGGGACCTTGAAGATCATCTAGTTCCAACCCCCCTGCCATGGGCAGGGACACCTCCCACTAGACCAGGTTGCTCAAAGCCCCATCCAGCCTGGCCTTGAACACCTCCAGGGATGGGGCATCCACAGCTTCTCTGGGCAACCTGTTCAGTGCCTCACCACCCTCACAGTGAAAAATTTCTTCCTAATGTTTAATCTAAACCTGTCCTCTTCCAGTTTGAAGCCATTCCCCCTCATCCTATCACTACATGCCCTAGTAAAAGTCCTTCCCCAGCTCTCCTGTAGGCCGCCTTTAGGTACTGGAAGGCCACTATAAGGTCTCCCCGGAGCCTTCTCTCCTCCAGGCTGAACACACACAACTCTCTCAGCCTGTGCTCATAGCAGAGGTGCTCCAGCCCTCGGATCATCTTTGTGGCCCTCCTCTGGACCCACTCCAACAGGTCCACATCCTTTTTATGTTGGGGGCTCCAGAGCTGGATGCAGTACTCCAGGTGGGGTCTCACGAGAGTGGAGTAGGGGGGCAGAATCACCTCCCTAAAATGAGACACATATCCATGCTCCACTTCAAATGACAGCAGAGTTATCAGCTCTTGTGGAACACCTTCTGTAAACTTTTACTCCCCCAGTCAGAAAAGGTGTAATTTGACCTTGGAAGGTAACTAACACGTAAGCTGTATCTGCATGAAGCTACGCTGAAGAAAAACCACTTTGGCTGCATCATGAGGTAAACTAGGTGAGGTCAACAGCACCAGAGCTGTCATTTGATCCTCAAGATGTTTCACCTTTTGAGAAAAACCCATAGCACTTTCCTACAGCGACTTTATCTCAGGATGGTTGGTGCCAACTAGTTACCCTGCAGCAAAGACACGTTTTTCAAGCCAAAACTACATGCTGTAGTCAAGGACAAAGATGAAGACAGCAATCACCCCTCTCTTCGGTGTTTGCTGAGCGGTTGAGCCTGGCTCTCAATTGGACACAAGGCAATTATTGATGTGCAAACAGCACTTTGCACTCAGTTTCAATTTATGTATTTTAATAGAAAACACAGATTCCACTAAATCTGTTATGTGCGTACCCTTCCACTGCAACAAAAAATTACTCTTGCAAAACAAATTCATTTGATAGCAAGACGAAGGTTCAATACCATGCTCACCAAAAGCAAATATAATACATTTTCCCTGTCCCAGGTTTTAGTTGGTGCCTTTCTTTCTAAAGAAGCACAACGTTACAATGTTTTCCTGGTTTCCATTGCTTTTTTTTTTATTATTATATCTGAGGCTGAAATTCTTCCTACAGCAATTTATACCTCCCTTCCCCTACATCAATTGCCCTTCCTTGTCCTTAGCAGTAGCCTAGCAAAGGCACTAACATTTTTGGGGAGATTTCCCCAGGCTCGCTCTGCCATTACATGCAGTCACATACAGAGAAGGTTCGGAATCACTGGCTTTGGTGCAAAATGGCTTCGGGGCAAGGGGACAATGAAAGACCCCTGAGTTGCTTAAGCTCTGCTTAAGCCCTCAGAAAGCACAGGTTGGATCTCGAGCCTACAAAGACATCGGTTTCTTACTTTGCTGTGTTAGCGGTGGGTTCTGGGCATAGCGGGTGCATCAGGATAACTGCATGCAGATGTAGAAGATGCTAGATATTTTGTCAAGTAAGTTGCTAGAGTTGTGGTTAGAAAGCATCTGATGCTGAGAATAATTACACGCTGATGCAGTTCAAAGGCTGCTGTACACTGGGGCCACGTATACACCGACAGTGAATTGAAAGCATGGTTTTAGAGTTTATTATATGTTTGCAGCTGGTCTACTCCAGACCAGCCACAGCATTTGGTAGTTATGTAGGTAAGCATCTAAGAAAAGAACATTGAAAATATTGAGATTTTCATCTAAGTCAGTAAGAGAGGCTACAAAAGAAATATTAGAAAAGAAAACAACAGAATAAAGAAGATAGCTTTCAAGAAGATTATAATTATCTTATATTCAACCAAATATATTTAAATTGCTAGGCTTGGAAAAGGTCAAGGTCTTTATGAATCATTCATAATGCTCTTCTGACTGGGTTACTTTATATATGATGACATGTATCTTCCTCCTTATAAGGACACGTATTTACATCTCAGGCACAGCCTGTAAATGGAAGGCTCTGTAGTAACAGCATTGCTTATATCACAGCAAAGAGAAGCAGCTCGCGCATACTAGCAGCCAAGAGTTTATCTGCAAAGCAGATAAGGACCTGAGAGCCATTAAAACTAATACCCCTCAGTATTTCAAAGTTAGTGAATCTATAATATAAAGAAAAGAATAAGCTTCACCCAATCTGAAGCGTGTACCTGGAAAAGATGGGCTTGGATTAATTTCCTTTGGTATACTCAACCTTGTACATTCCACAGAATTCCTGTATTGTGGCCTTAATTCCTCCAGAAACACTTCTGATGTTGAAATGTACTCTTAAAACATATGAGATAAATAAATTGCATTTTGTACTGCATCCATCACCTCTTCAATTTCACTGTTCATTTTTCACCATCATATGATTACTGTGTGTAATTAGAAAAGAAGCTCAACACCTGGAAAACGGACAGCTTAAACAGGATTTGTAAATGATGCTATGACGAGAGTTTGGGGATGAACTTTTCATCCGCATTTTTAGATATATCCTTAATAATAATCAAAGACTATATAAATATTAACCAATAAAGAATGACCACACAAAGAAAATGGGACCTATGCAACTGCACAAGATCTACTGTATGTATATTGTATAATACTTAACTTTATTTACAGCTAATGTAGTTTATAATCCACTCTATCATCAGATACCATAACCCAAAATTGTACTTCAGGTCCTGCTCTCCTACTTACAGTGCTGTAACTTCATTAACTATTAAAAAAATAGAAACCCCTACGCTTAGTTCGGTTCAAGCGCTTTCTGAATTATGGTAACATATTGATTCTTTCAACATAATAAAACCAAATCAAATCCTAACAGCACATGAACACCTAAAACGGACTGAAGGCTTAAGAGGTTTTTTTTTTCTCTTTCTTTATTTCTTGAGTTGTAAGTTCGGGGTGTGGGGGGAATATTACAGTAGAAAATGATTATCGTTTTGTAAAATTAGTCAGTCCATTAAAAAAAAAAATAAAAAATGTAGATACCTAAACATACACGCACAGACTCGTACTTTTATTTTTTAATTTTTTTTTAATTTTTTTTTATTTTTGGCCAATAATTTCCTGCGGGGAAAAGGTCGGAGCCAGGCCCTGATGCGTTCCTGAGCCGGTCCGTGTGAAGGGCTCCCTCAGGCCGGCAGAGGCGGGACGGGACGGTGGCGCTGGGTGGCGGGGGACACTAGAGGGCACCGCTGCAGCGCAGCTCTGCCCGCGGAGCTCCGCCGCCTCCCCCGGCGCTGCGCTGCTGCCTGAGCGCGGTGCAACCGCGGAGTGTCAGCCGGGGCGGGGCGGGGGGGGGGGGGGGGGAATAAAAATAATAACAATAAAAAAAAATCCACTGCATTCCAGCAGCCAACGAGCTTTGTGGAAAAGACGCTAATGCGCAGGGTTTTCTGCCAGCCGCCCAGGCCAGGCATAAATAAGTCCCCTTTGGGCCGTGACCCGCAGCTTCGGCGCAGCCGGAGGGGGTCCCCCGCCGCCTCCGCCGCCCCACAGCAGCATCCCACGGCGGTGACGGCCACGGGGACACGAGCGTGGGGCCCTCCCGGCTGTGGCTGCGCCGCAGGAGGGCGAGGAAGGAGAGTTTGGGGAGGTTTCGGGAGTGTCGCTGTCGAGGGGAGTGACAAGCATCGCCTGGGAGGAAGAACCTCTTGTTGGTCTCCCCACCCCAGAAGTGGTATCGCACATGGACCACAGCACCGTGCTGATGCCTAACTATCAAACCGCATCATCGGCCCACTGCCTTCTGCAGACATACAGGCTGTTGTCCCAGGAGCTGAGAGCAGTCCCCGAGCTGTCCCCAGCAAATCTGAGCCTCACGCAGCGCTGCGGGCACCCCCATGGAGCAGCGGTGGGTGAACTTGTGGTTATCATCATCATCCTCGCACTTCAGAAGCTGAGAAACCCTAAGGTGAGGAATGAATAGCAATGGGGAAAATACGATAAAAATGCAGAAGACCCCCACCATAAAAGAAAGAGAGGACAAAGGGAATGGGTTTTAAGTTCTTGTGCTGTACACATAAAGCAAAAATAAAACCATGGTCCCAAGCAGCTTTTAATTTAATTAAACATAGCAACGTAGCATGAAACAAGCAAGTGCAGGGACACACGCTGCATGTTGACAACCATACTGTGGAAAACCTTTTTGATGTATTCAACTTCGCCATCGTATACTGCAAATGTTTATAACGATCATTTTGCTCCTTACAGGCGAGATACAGGAAAAGAGCCAATCTGTAATTGAATCACCTCGTCATTCAGTCACCGAGTAAGATGGACATTATCTATTGGAAACACATAAAAGCGATTCCATTAAAGAAAGAACTGAGCACGTTTAGGATAATCAGCATAGTAACATAGGTAATCAGAAGCCCACTGAGTGGAAAATGCAATGTATTACTATGCTGAACCCTCCTTTATACAACCCAAGAAATGTGATACCACAATGGCAAAAAGGAAATGTCACATAGCTAAGAAAAATGAGTTAAAATAATGAACCTAACTAATATCCAGTACCTCCTGGGTCAAATAAAAAAAAAAACAGCAGTGCAGTCAGACAACTTTTGTATTTTGTATTTGCATAAAATATAAATAAATGATAAAGGTGCATCTTTTGGGAAGGTTGTTTAACTTTTGTTTAGAAATTTGGAAACAGAAACCCACATGGTAAAACCATATCGCACATTCACAGTGAATCTGAGATATCTGAAATGCATTAGACCGACAGAGCTGACCCGGTATGTGTGTGCCCCACAGAGCTGACCTGTGCGTGAGCAGGGATCATGTCTGGAGGACAGTGCTGTCGTTAAATTAATGTGTGTCGGAGCTCTAGGGGTATCCAAGGGACGCTTTGAACAACATGGCAACTCAGCTGACAAGCAGGAACTTGTTAATCTGCCATAATTCAGGCTCATTGCATTACGTACTCACACCCTGTCCTCGGTGTACCAACAGATGAAACAACAGAAGCTGAATTTCATGGCAAAATTTGATTATCCCCAGCAGAAGCTTTACCGAGGTAGCCCTGAGGGTTTCCCTGGGCAGACACAAGGAACAGGAGGTTGACATATTGGCAGCTATTTGTCCAACTGTCTGTGAAAGGAGCTAAAAAAATAAGGAGACAGGAAGAAAAAGCTAATAACCTGGACACAGACAGGGCCTCACACAGCACAGAAAGCTAGCTGGGAAATAAGCTGCCACTATTTGTACAGCATTCAAGGAACTCAGGTTTTGGCTTTATTCCACAACGCTAAGCAGTACCTCTCTCCAAGTGATGGTCCAGACAAATCAATAACATCCAAGATTTGCCGTTCAGGCTTCCTACACCATATCCAAAGACATCTGAGGTACCTAAGGATGGGTCCCACATAAGCCAGCACATTAAAGCAACCTACTGGAGATTACGGAGATGGTTGAATTTTACTACTTATTTTTAACTGGAATTCAGAAGATTTCCGGCAAACAGTGGGAAGGAACTTCTTCCTCTTTAGGGACTGAAGCTTTAAGCTGTGAGCCCTGGAACTGCATTAGGAAATACTTTTTTTCTTTCAAAAACTGCAGAAGTAATTTTCTGCTTCTCTTTTCAGAAGATGCCCAGAGAAATCCCGCTTGGTAGTGGCAAGATATGGATTCCAGAAAATACTCCCATGAATTCTCCCTCTAAATACGGCCACTTCAACACTTAGGAGCAGGTGGAGCCTTACCAACAGAAACTCTTTATCTTTTAGGACTTTTTTTGATTTTACACCTATCTATCTCCTGCCTACGGTTCTTTGCAGACCTAGCTCTTTGTAGACAGGGCTACACTAAAGAAAGAGTTGCCTTACAAATGTGTAATTCCATTTACTGGGAGCACATCAAAACACTCCAAACACACTGCAGTGCTAAACTCCAGGTGTGCTGATATTTAATTGCCAACAGCATCTTAGCAAGCCCAAAACCCTTCGCAGTCTGCCATGCCTCGATTTCCCCACAATAGCATTCCCCCATCTCGCTGTGCTGGTGTGATGATAGGTACCGTGAGTCCTGGATGATGCTCAGATATCACCTGAAAACCCCTCAAGAAAGCACAGAAAAGCTCAGAAACCCCTGCAAGAAATTAAACTAAGTCATCTTCTCAGCCACACCACCCCAAAGGCAAATACAGCAGCTGAAGAACTGGAGCCATTCACTCTTGAGGTAAGAGCACCCCGAAGGACAGGGTCGCTTCTTAATAAAAGGGGCATCTAAGTGTCCTCCCGACAAAAAAAATACAGGGCTGCATCAAAGCAGGTTCCAGAGGATGCTGCTACAGGGAAGCACTGTGGATGCGGAGCAATGATAGTCTCGATCTACTTCTGGGAGCTGCACACAGCAGTATAGACACAGCCAAAACCATTTGTGTTAGATGTATTGGCATTTAAATCTGAACTAAGCTCTTTGGTTTGATTTACAGTAGAAATAGGGCGTTTTTACTTTAGCGAAATCAGATCAAATCAAAACAAGTTAATTCCTATTCAGAAACCAGTAAAATATTTTTTCCCATAGCCTTTAGAAATGAAATGTTAGTTTGACTTGCCTGTCAGCACTGCACGCTGAATTACAGCTCATCTCTCAGCCTAATAAACACTGTTTGTAGCTACCAAGTCAGCTTGTATGATATTGGAGAATTCATCCCTGCTACTCACCGGCTTTACCGTATCCAGCATGGTCTACATTCTTGCTTGATGATTATTTCCCCGCTGCTTCGCTCTGTGTTGGTTCACTGAGAAAAGGCACCAGCTTACCTGAGCTACCAGGATGGTCTTACGCGGGAAACAGGGTTCAGCGTCACAGGATAAAGTGACAATTTGGCTTTCTCAGAATTTTACCTCAAACTCAGCCGAAGTGACAAAAACCATGCTAACACGTACCATAGGAGCTGATGCCCCACAGCAGAGTGCATCCACCTGAATGGTACATAATAACGAAACCAGCATTAACCATCCGCGCTGCCCACAGAGCCGCGTCTACCAGCAGTGGGGCAGGAAGCCCGCCTGGCAAACTCAGAAACAAGAGCCTCGAAATCGGAGGACAAGCCAGGAGTAGGGTGAGCACAGCCGGTCCCTACACTCGCAACACCGAGCAGAGCAACACGCAGACTTGAGGACAGGGTGGGCTCAACCCCTCTGGCAGCGTGGCAGCCACCAGCCCCTCACCCGGCTTCCCCTCCCAGGCCCTGCGTGTCCACTCTTCTGGGTTGAAACGCTGGGTTTTAGGTCAAATCACTGCAGGCATTGCAGAGAAAGAGGGGGTAACAGGCACAAAGGGTGGTGGAGAGGAGGTCAGAGGCACGACAACTCTTTTAGCACCCGGCTGCCCCAGGGCTGCAGCACCTCATTCCTCCTCCCGCCTCAGAGCCAGCATTTCCCACTCCCTCCGGGCTGCTTCTGGCCAAAGGAGGGAGGAAACCCATCCCCAGGCTGCTGCAGTTGGACACCGCCGCCGCCACGCCACTTCCCCGGGCAGCCTCATATGGAAAATGGGGTGCAGGACAAGAACAGCCTTTCCTGCTCCCGATGTCCCGGTGGGAAGGTCTCCCACCCTGTGAAAGTCTTTTCTTTCACCTCTGTCGTGTCCGTCCCCCCCAGCCTCTGGAGACATGCTTGGAGACAGCACGAGGACCAAAGTTAGCAAAACTAGTAATTTCTCATTAATATTTCAAAATTTTATTATTTATATTTATTATTGTTTATATTATTATTGTTTTAAATAATAAATTGGATTTATTTGCATAGGATTGCATTAACTGGGTTAGCTTATTTAAACTGGATTTATTTAGTAGTGCTCCCCAACTCCTCACCTGACTCTCAGCACAGAAAGTAGCTGAGACCAATCACCGATTTCAGGCAGGAGGGGGAAACTAAAGACAAGGAGATGTGTTTTGTCAATGCTCCAGGATTCACAACAGGACCCCAAAACACACCAGGATGATGATTTTACTTCAAAATAAAAACTCGGAATAAAATAAGGAAAGAAAGGGTGCAATCAGACGTGTTTATGAGAAGTTAATATTTTCAAATCCGGAGCAGAGGGAGGTCCCTGCCATATGTATCTAAATCTTGCAAAGGCCTAAAATGTAGGTCACATCTATTTAGGACACCGAGCATCCCTTTTGGCTAGTTCTACATGGCTTCACACCGAGATACTTGAAGAGCTGTCTGGTTCAACATGCTAGCCACTTAACAGCTGAAATGCTCTTCTCTCACCCCAGGTGATGTATAAAGTTTCTATGGGCTTCATCTCAGAACTGAGGACTCTGCTTTCAGGAGACAGGACCAAAAAACAGGCGCTGCAGTGCCGGGGATGGGAATGCACACATCTGTCACAGATGCTTCCCTGAGAACACTCTCAAAGTGCTTCATTGGTAAAAGTGCCTTAAAGTGAGAGTGCTAATTTAAGTCATCTGACTAGCACACAGTTCCTTTGTGTAACAAAGAATCTGGCCAATTTTACCTCGACTATTAACTTACTAATAATTGGGTCAAAAATTAGGCAAATTCAACAGGATTATAAGGAATGATTTCTCATAGCATATGCATGGTGAGGGTCGGTACTGGGACTGGTGCTGTTCAACATCTTTGCTGGTGACACAGACAGTGGGATGGAGTGCACCCTCAGCGAGTTTGCCAATGATACCAAGCTGTTTGGCGAGGTAGACGGGCTGGAGGGGAGGGATGCCATCCAGAAGGACCTGGACAGGCTGGAGAGGTGGGCCCATGCCAACCTCATGAAGTTCAACAAGGCCAAGTGCAAGGTCCTACACCTGGGTTGGGGCAATCCCAAGCACAAATACAGGCTCGGCGGAGAATGGATTGAGAGCAGCCCTGTGGAGAAGGACCTGGGGGTGCTGACTGATCAGAAGCTCAACATGAGCCAGCAATGCGTGATCGCAGCCCAGAAAGCCAACCACATCCTGGGCTGCATCAGAAGCGTGACCAGCAGGGTGAGGGAGGTGATTCTGCCTCTCTACTCCACTTATCATGAAACCCCCCCTGGAGTACTGCATCCAGCTGTGGAGCCCCCAACATAAGAAGGACATGGACCTGTTGGAGCAGCTCCAGAGGAGGGCCACAAAGATGATCCGAGGGCTGGAGCACCTCTCCTATGAGGAAAGGCTGAGAGAGCCTGGAGAAGAGAAGGCTCTGGGGAGACCTTATTGCAGCCTTCCAGTATGTAAAGGGGGCCTACAAGAAAGCTGCGGAGGGACTTTTTACAAGGGCATGCAGTGACAGCACAAGGGGGAATGGCTTCAAACTGGAAAAGGATAGATTTAGATTAGATATTAGAAAGAAGTTTTTCACTCTGAGGGTGGTAAGGCACTGGAACAGGTTGCCCAGAGAAGTTGTGGATGCCCCATCCCTGGAGGTGTTCAAGGCCAGGCTGGATGGGGCTTTGAGCAACCTGGACTGGTGGGAGGTGTCCCTGCCTATGGCAGGGGGGTTGGAACTCGATGATCTTCAAGGTCCCTTCCAACCTAAACCATTCTATGATTCCATGATTCTTAGTCCTGAACTTTCTTGTTCCTCCAAACTGCCAAGACTAACTGAATTCCTCCAAACAGTTGTTATATCAAAGCTTTTGCATGAACCTATGAATCAAAGAATGCATTCAGTCCTGTGTATAGTCTTTGCTTGCTGCTAGACCCCCTGCTGATTCAGGAAAACATAGATGTAATTTCAGAGGGTCATTTGGTTAAAGTTTCCTTTGAAGACAAAGGATATGTAGTAACTTAGACAAATACAACCAATGTATCTAAGAACTGAAGACTAAAACACACACCAACTTGATGTTTTCATGTTATTTTAAGGAAATAAATTACTTAATTGCTTACTATTCTTTCAACTAACACAAAACTTGGGAAATTTTGAAGTAGGAAATACAGGAGATAAAAGGGAAAGCAAAGCATCTCATTCTCAGATGGGGTTTTACAACTATAACATTTAATGTAAAGATTATTGACATTTATAAGCTCATTTTTTACATGGCAGTCTGGGGCCTTGTTTTCAAACTACATAGTGCATTTTGGGCATTATTTTAGACTTTGGCCCAAGCAGAAGCGTAACTACAAATCAAGGGTGATTTCTGGGGGGGGGGTTGATAATATGTGTCAGAAAGGCAACAGCAATGTTTACCTTTGAGAGTTAAAGTCTTCTTCTTCCATTTGATAACTTGTGGTAACATAAGGGCTGGAAATATATGCCCTTACTGCTAGTATGGAAGGCAGAAGATATTTTTCAATTCTATTTACAGAGTAGTTTGTCCATTTATCCATGTGTATCTACCAAAGGCTAAAGAAGTATCGGGTAGCAAAGGTTATCCAAGCTCAAGAGAAGGAGCATGCTGGAGTGAGAAACAAATTGGCTATAAACTGCTAATTGTTGAAAAAATAATCTTTTTCTTAGGACTACAGTGAAACTGAGTCATTACCTTCTCATTTGCTCAAGTAACCATCTTACACTTCAATTGATTTATTGATGAAGAACTTAGAAAAAGAGCTAGTAAGCATCTTGGAAACTTTAAGGCACATTTTTATTGCTCACAATTGAGATCCCTTGAGCTTGCAACACTGCTGCAGATGAGTAAGCTGGACGGCCACCATTTTTTGTCCAAAAATGTTTCTCTACAACAAACATTTCCTGCAAAACAGATTTCCATAAACACGCAAAAGTGAGTAATAAAAGAAATACAATGTATTTCTGCAATATGAGGTCATTGCAATCTTGCCCTTCCATTAATAGAACTAGTCTTTTCATACACAATTTTTCCATAGACAAGATGCTTGGAGAATAAAATAATTTACATGCTTAGGCTTTCCTTGCTTATTTGAATTTCACAAAGGTTCAAGATAATTATGGCAACTATTTTCTTTCATTGTGGAAGATCACTGTGCATCAGTGAAGATGTTCATCTTGGAGCTATAAATCTGTATCTATTTTCTCAGCACGTGTGTCTCAGGTCTGAACAAAACTTGAGAATGCCTGTTTTGATTAGGGTTCAGTATTAACTTATTTGATCATAGTTTGTGAGGATTAGTGCTGTTTTAGGCATATGTAGAACATTTTATGGAAACTTTTAATTACATATTACATCAGTAATATGTAGAAGATGACCAGAGGGCTGGAACACCTCTCCTGTGAGGAAAGGCTGAGAGAGTTGGGGCTGTTCAGCCTGGAGAAGAGACGGCTCCAGGGAGATCTTATTGCAGCCTTCCAGTATGTAAAGGACGCCTACAAGAAGGCTGGAGAGGGACTTTTTACAAGGGCATGCAGTGATAGGATGAGGGGGAATGGCTTTAAACTGCAAGGGGGTAGTTTTAGATTAGATATTGGGAAGAAATTTTTCACTCTGAGGGTGGTGAGGCACTGGAACAGGTTGCCCAGAGAAGTTGTGGATGCCCCATCCCTGGAGGTGTTCAAGGCCAGGCTGGATGGGGCCTTGGGCAGCCTGGTCTAGTGGGAGGTGTCCCTGCCCATGGCAGGGGGGTTGGAACTCAATGTTACCTTCAAGGTCGCTTCCAACCTAAACCATTCTATGATTCTATGATACAGTCCGATTGCGAAGTCATATCTGGTACCATTTATTCAGAAAAGCAAATGAATTTGTGTCTTCTAAAACAGTAGAGAGAGGGGAGAAGAGAGGCCTTTTCTTGTGGAGATTTCAGGCTGCAATGTATGGTCTCCACCGCAAAACCATCACATTTTAACACACTCTATAAAAGAATACAAAGATACTCCACATTTGCAATGAACAAGAAGTGAAGCTGAGAAAGGTGTTTTTGAAATATAAACTTCTTTACACCATCTTATTTTTCTCTTCAGAGAAATAAAAGGAAACCAACTTTTAAGAGTTTTAGAACTCTTGAAGCAACTGGGTTTATAGTGAGCACTTTAGAGCCTTTATCTTCTGGACCCTAAGGAGACCATGCCCTGGGTATGGTTTGGAAATGCTTCATTTAAGACAATGTTTTAGTAACGCTGCAGTGTGAGTATAGGAGTAGTAGTGTAACCTTGTATTTACGTTTGAATCTTTTTTGGATGAACTGGCAACCTTTTATACATTTTTTTTTGAGACTGTAGTTATGAAAGTAGTAAAATGTTTCACGTATACATACAGCAAGTTCATCTGTAGAATGAGTTTGGTATCTAGCAGTAGCGATGCCTCATCTCCGCTATTGGAAGACTGATGAAATGTAAGGAGTAACACTGGCAGAGGCCTGAATCAGTGCAGGAAACCTAACGATGCTCTGAGAGGTTCCTCATAAATGAAAAACGCTTTCAACTCCGTGGCATATGTATCAGCAGATTGCAAATTCATGTGTTGGAGGGGTTCCCAAAACAATCTCGCAAAGACTGCTGAACACCAATGAAAGGCCAACAGTGGATGGTATTTGAATCTAGCCAGCCCACTAAAGTGTGGGGTTTTTCTGCCTTTCCTCTTTCTTCAAAGAGATTTGGGAAAGAAAGGACATGAATCTCTCTGAACTGAGAGAATAAAGAGCAATACTCTCAATTCCAGCCTATTAATTTCCACAAGCTACCAAGAGCCGCAAGGAACAAAGAAGAGAGAACAAAACACTGAGTAACTTTATCCTTTTACCAGCACTTTTGCAATGCGATGGCACCCCTGAGACTTTAATATCATCGCTGAAAGGGATTTTAAGCACCGCACTGCAGTGCCAGTTTGCTTGGAAATTGCATTATAACCTCTATTTGCTAGACCAGCTGAAGCTTGTCCTCCTGCACCTTAGCCTGTGGCTTAAGTGACAACTGAAAGATGCCACTCACATTGGTTTCTTGTCGACTTTAAGAAACAGCCTAACAAAATTATAAAAACTTGGGAGGGGGGAACAAAACCCAAACCGGCATTAACCCTTCCCGGGCTGAAGGAAAGAAACTCCAGTCCATAGTGAAATTTTAAAATCAATTGATTTATGAGTCAAAACAATTGGAAATGGACTCTTTCAGAAGTGCAACAGCTAGTTATCGCTTTTCTTTGGATCAGACAGTTTCAATAATGAAATAACATTGAAACTTCCCAACCAAACAGTCCCAGTCTGTGCTGTGATAGTGGACTCATCGGTGGTAAGTGCAGGTACAGTCCAAGGTGGATGTTGACCCCTGCCCAAAGCATAGCTCTACGTTGATGAGTTGGACCATCAGACAGTAATAAACTCTTCCAGTTAATTGTCCCACAGACACCAAGTAGCAATCAAAAGCCTTTGATGTTAAACAGGTGTAACAGGCAAACTGCTGGGCCATCACCTTAGCAGTGCACTCTTGGGCTAACTGGTCAGCTAAGGCACAGAGACGTTTGGTACAAAATAAGGGCTTTCTCCTGAAGAAATGTCTGAACTGAGTTCAGGCCCAGCTGTGCCGGGAATAAAAGTGGGACATGGCGTTTCCCAGGAGGAACAGGCAGTGGGGAGGCAGCGGTGAGGTTTGGGGAGGAGGAAGGTGGAGGGGAAGGAGCGGGGCCGAGTGGGGCTAACCCAAACGCCAGCTCCTGGGCTGGCTCCAAAGGGACCTGTGGCTGGAGCGAAGAAGCAGGCAAGGTAGTGAGGTGAGAGGAGAAAGCAAAATCACTGAGAATTGCCTAAAAATGTTTGGAACTTCTACACTAAAAATATTTAACCTTCTTAAAATGGATTGGCTTTATCCCTTGAAAAAAGAAGTCAGTGCCTTGTCTGCACAGTGTAGCACAAGATAGCATCCAACCAGATCAACACGTAAATGTTGGTACGTTCCTCTAATGTCTTGTCTCACTGGCTAAATACTGCCCACACAGTAGCTTGAGAACAGCAAAATGAAGAAGCAGAAGGCTTCAAAGAGACAACTTGAATAAAAGCTGAACAACTCCAGTAAGAGCTGGAACGGCACCTAGATTCTGGTCGCAATGTAGGTTAAAGGCTGAGCTTACATCCAGACACAGGCCCAGGCATCAGGCCTGACACCTGGAGGACGCATTCCAGGGGGACCAGAAATGGGACAGAGATACTATTAATTCCATAACTGTGTCACCAATCTTAAGCAAGGACTCATGGCCAGAAACTTCATAGAGCTATACAACCTGTCTCTTATTGCTACTCCTCTGTCTATATAACATATTTTTATATATATATGATTGCCTATATCTTGAGAAAAATGGTCAACCATTTTCTAGTTTGGTAATACAGTCCTTGAAATACTCTCCATAGAAATAATAATAATAATAATAATAATAATAATAATAATAATAATAATAATAATAATAATAATGCCAAGAAGCCTCTATAGAAAAAGATGCTCTAAAACTATAAATTGTTCACACAAGAGACAAAGGCTTAAACTTCCCCCTCCCCCTGCTTACTAAGAAAAATTGTGTAATAAAAACAAAGGATTCCCAATTGTTTCTGAATACCTTCTGAGCAAAAATAAATCACTTGAACTCCAGAGATATTTTTGACAGTGAGCTAAAGGTGTATTATGAGAGAGTAGGAGGCTCTGTGGGTGAATATAATCACTGCTTACCTGTGAGGGGTGTATTAGAATCTATAAAGAGAAATGTGTGGTTGCCCTATTTAATGGACATTAGCCAGAAGAGCAGTCACACAATTCATGTTTGCTAGCAGTTTGGGTGAGTGTGGTAGGGATTTTTAGAGCAGAGCCATACATCAGCATAAAACACAATTATTTATTGGATGGCAAAAGCTAGTGCAGCACCTCTGCTGCTGGCAAATGCTATTGTTCGCATTTTCATAAGCACAGAAGAACCAAAAGAGAGTAAACATTTTCATTTTTGGCATTCCACTTCATATTTCTTATCTAGATCTTCATGTAGCTAACTATTACTGTCTTCTCGGTATTTTCTAATAACTTTCAAAGCATCTAAATGTAAACCTGCAATCAAGCAATGACAGTTTGAAAAATATGCTTTGCCCTATTGAGAGAATTATTTGAAATGCATATTGTGATTTATTTTAAAACATTTTGTTAAATTACCATGTAATGTTAGTATACATTGTGCATTATATACCATGCTCTCCACTGAGTCTTGAAAAAACAGCTTTAAAAGAGACAGGAACTTAGATAATGTGGTTTGGTTATGTAAGATGTTGTTAAATTCTGTTTCTGTGTGGGATTTCCTCTTCTATAGGTTTGTATTAGGACACGGTGTCTGGATTTGGCTTTGGCCAAACTGGGCAATACAACGAAAATCAATCACAGTTACAGCTCCGCATTTAACATGGGCAATTTTACTCAGATTAGCGTGATTCATATAGTAAATTAAGTAACCAGTAGATTGCTTTAATATACTGAATGAGAGATGGTTTAAATATATTTGTTAATTTTGACTTGTTTCAGCTGAACCTTCATTCATAAGGCAATGCAATCCATGACTAACACCCGTATTACAATTTTCTTCTGCTAATGTGTTCCTTCTTACCTTCAAGACTCATCTTTGCTGAATCTTAGCATCTGATTTGCAAAGCCAGGGATGCTGTCCAAAAATATGTTCCAGTTTCCGTACAGTATGTACTCCCAACAAAGTGTTTCGCTTATACATTTTTAGTTAGAGCTCAGTATTCTACATTAAGCCTAGTTGTGGGTTCCAGCATTCATAATTACGTTGCTTAACCATACAAACAAAGATGAAGTCTGTTTGGTTTTCATTAATTTGACCAATATAATTAGCATTTCATCAGCCCTCCTATAAACAAAATATTGGGTTAAATCAGTTATTGGTATGACTCCACTGAAAACAACCGAATGACCCCAGAGAATAATTTAGCCTATTTAGTTTTCGTTTAATTGTGAATACTTAACCTGTAATTATCTGCTTATTAAAACATAGCTACATCCATTCTAGCTGATGGATCTGGGCCACATCCAAAGGCCACCCTAACCAGTGGAAGACCGTCCACTGACCTCAGAGAGCCTTAGGCTGGGTCCAGAATATGCTACACTCGAGACTTCAAATTCAGCAGAAAATGCATTATTCAGTATCTTGGTCACCAAGCTGAAGCTCTCGCCTTAAACTGAGACCTCCTGCTCTGATCAAACACCCCTATAGCAGGAGAGGCTCAACATCTGTCCCGCTCCCAGATCCACAGCCAAAGCAGCAGGATAAAATAAGAAAGACAGAGGAGGGAAGGTAGAAGTGGGACTATAAATCATCACTTGAAATGGCAGCCCAGAATGAAAAGGCTGATGAATACCTGGCAATGTTCTATGCCACCCCAATACCCTGCTTTACTGCTTCCCCAGCAGAGGAAACTCTTACACAAGCACCTCGTGTCACAAGAAAATAGGCACATTTTGGAGTTTATAGCAAGAGTCCTGTGCCCTAAATTCAAAACTTCTATTAAAGAGAAAGGAAGCACCTGAATCTCTTCTATACCATAATGAAAATACAATAGGTTTCTAGGTGGCAGCCAAATGCCGGCTGCGACCTACAATGCCTTGTGTGATTTGGGACCATATTACCTGAGAAATTGCTTCTGTCCCTGTGAAATCTTACTGCAACCAAGACCCGCAGGGATGCTCAATTGTGGTTTTATGGTATAAATGAGAAGGCTTTTTTTGTGATGGGGGCTCAGTTTGGGATTCACTTACCCCCAGGGTTTCTGAAAGCTCAGGTTTGTTAACCTTCAAAGTGTGCTGTAAAACTCCTCTCTTCTCTCTTTTCTTAGGCTGCAGGACAAGGACAGGCTAAAAGCAGGGGAAAATGTTACATTCATGAGCTGTCCTCTGGTACTATTTAATGTGTGTTAATGTACAGAAAAGGTAAGCAGAACACAGCTGTACTTGTTGCACCGCCCGTAATAATAGTTTATGTATTGAAAGAAGAGGGGCATGCAGAACAGGCGAAGAGAAAGTGCCAATTGCTGAGTTATTAAACCTGCCATCAGCACCAGCCACACGGTAAGCTTAGAAATGGAAGTCCATCTGACTATCCTGCTCGTAACACTATTGTCTTCTCCGTAGGATTACTTCATTGCTATCGTGTTGTTTCATTTCTTTTGTTTGAAAAAGCAAATCATCTGTTTTATTTCCCTTCTCTGTTTTCCCCCATTTCATCTCTACTTCCGTTCCCTTTCTCTCTGTAGAACAGTAACTTCTTTTTTCTTTAGAGAAGCTGATGACTTGAGGCAGGAATTCTTGGATAAAATTTTAGGGAAGGAAGCTCCTGCTCTTTGCTGACTGATGGGCAGCAATCACTGGTAACTAGTTTTGGAAAACAGCTGCAATTGTAGACCTTAATTTCAGGCTTCCATGAGCAGCCTCGAGAGGAGCAGGGACTGAGGATCATTTGTCCCTCACCAGCAACATTCAGGAGGCAAGTTCAGATATTCACAGTAGCACTTTTAGCCTTAAATCCTATGAATCAGTGAAGCTGTATACCCCACAGTGTCATCTTCTTTCTAGACCACATCCTATAACATAAGCATAAGAGGTCACTAAACCTGCCCCCCTGCAGTGCCTCCAGTGGGTGTCTAGGCCATCCCCACGCTTTTACAGGTGGTGGATGTAACGTGATAGGCAGCAGAAACACCATCTGACATGGAATATTTATAGACAGAACAGGATATTTCTACAAAAGGGAAAAGCCAAATGATGATGGAAATGTCATAGGTTCCCATGACACTACAATGAATATGTGAGGAATGGGGATTTCTTGATGGTGATGCATCCTGCCCAAGAGAGAGGAGAGTGTGAATTAGAGCTGTCAAATTACTAGCAAAACTGCTTGAAAATATAGAAAGGGACAGAGGACTCTGAGGTATCAGTCCTGATGTCCAGGAGAGGAATTCTGATGCAAGAAAAGGCTGGAGGGAGCTAAGAAAAAAGGTGCACTGTGAAGTTGAGGAAGCTGAAGCGCCACTGAGAGTGTTTGGTCCCAAACCTGCAAACATGCAACTAACTTTAACCATGAGATTTAACTCAGTTCATTTAAGTGGATAACTCCACAAATAGAAGTATTGGCTACACTGGGTGCTATCTTTCTGTAGATGGAGACACACTGAACAGGGAAGAAGCAGTAACCCTTATAATTCCATCATGTATTAATTTCAACTATAAAATGTTTGCCATTTCCTTTGAAATGTTCTCTTCAAAATTTTCTGCAGACTTCAAACTGTAGCAGGCACATAAATCATGGAGGTACTTTTTGCCTTGCCCTGGAAAAAATCCATTTTTATTTGGAGAAGATCACTGAATGCCAGCATTTCTTGTCCATGTATCAGACAGCACAGGGGACGGTTGTCAGCCTGGTGACACTCTTCAAGATTTTGTTTCTACTCTGCATACAGGGCTTTGGAATTAATATTGGTTAGGAACAATTTGATAACATAGGTATTTTACTTGGAACAATGCTCAGTTCCTGAAAACACTTCTCAAATTAAGAGTGATATTTTAGTAAGAGTGGCGAAAACAGCTAATAGTCTTTTATCTCGAGAACTGACCAGTGATGTGGAAAAGACAAATTAAGGCAAGCCACTAAATCTATGCACAGGAAGAACTGAATATTGGTCTTCCACTTCCTAGACCTTAAGCATCCTGACAGTATTGAGGTGGATGAGGAAGGGAAGGGGAATGCTGTCTGATATAGCCAAAAATAAATTTAGTTTGCTTTTAACACTTGGAGTTGCAAAGATCTAGAACAGCTTTCCAAAATATGAAATAAGGACAAAACCAAAAATAACCAACAATAAATAAAAATGGGACTTAAATCAGTCTTACTGAGATATATGATGATGTCATCTCACTGATTCAAGTGATTCTTTTCAGTTCTAAATGTTGTATTGGTAAGAGTCATTTTTTAATGAAATTCTTGTTTATTGAGCAGTCCTGTTCCAGCATGTCACTATAGCAGTCAAACAGCCACGTCAGGGGGTAAAAAAATGGAAGAAAATAACTAACAACAATCAAATGCTTCTACTGCATCTTTTATTTCTTTATCTGTTTATCTATTTACTTGTTGATTTGCTGTTCCTCTGGCCACAAGGAAGCTGCATGGCTCTGGAAGCAGAGCACCATCCCTTCCAACTTCACGTCTGCGGGACCTCTGAATCCTTTGCGCTTCCCGGGCTGTACGACAGAGCAGAGCTGCACAACCTTGTCTGATGTGGCATCCTCTTGTGGAGAAGACACTTGTTTTATAACCTCAGACAAGACACTACACTTCCCTGTGAGTGCTTTTCTTTTAGAGAGTGTTACACAGATTGTGAGAAACAAATGCAGTCAGGACCTTTTGACATATGCACTACTGCAACAGAAATTATTTAGGATAAGAGAAATACAGCAAAACCATGCCCTGCAGGTACGCTGTCTCTCAAAGTCACCCAAGTATCTGTCTGCAGCTACTGCTGAATGCCCTTCCCACCATTCTCGATATTACCCGTCTTCTCCCCATGGCTGGTCTAACTAGAATAAATGCTTTCTCCTTGTGTTGGATAAATGTCATTCTTAAGCATGAGTGACAGAGGTGTGTGGTAGCTAATAACTGTGATACTAATGCAAAGTTTATTAAAAATAAATCTTTTTTTTTTTTAATCCAAAACAATCTATAAAAGTAAATGAAAATAAAATATTTTAGGTTATGAAGTCAGGAACTTGAAAGTCAGGGAACATGAAATGCTTTTATTTGGGCACTTCTGAATATGCATTAGGGTACAAACTTAAATTACACGGTGACTGACTGATGACCAGAAGGACTCCCATTTCATCCATTCAGTGCAAAAAATAATTGTCACCTTGTACATAAAGTCATGTTAATGATTAGGAAAACTCCAGCGTTGCTAAGGGTAATAGCAGCCATACTTCACTAAGTACACACGCAAGAGGACATTAAATTACTTCAGAGAGTGAGATAAATGAAACAACAGGAGCACATCCAACACCTAGGTCGCACACAGAATTGTTCAGAAGAGATTCACCAAGTCCTCAGTGCAAAGTGCAAGAGGGGGTTGAAACTGCAAGTGGGAAATATCTCAACGTTTTTCAGGGAGAAAGAAAAAAAGACATTACTTCAGTCTCTAAAATTTAACAGGGAAATCAAATCTACGCTCCAACAATACAACCTGAAAAGCTCAAAGCAAGGATAACCTTTTAATCTGTAAAGGGATAACAATATGTAATTACAGATTTAGACAGCCAAAGTTTGATAGCCAAAGGCTTACATGGGATACATTAATTAAAGTAGTTTTGATAATTTACTTTCCTTGCTGATGAGCAGTTCTCAAAGCTATTGACTGGGAAGTTGATACTCTTTTATGTAAGTCATTCCTAAAGACTACAATTCAATTCTGTAAGTCCCTATACACAGCTGATACTTTCAAAGAAATCTGAGATGCTAGGACAGAGACTCAGTTTATGTAAAGTGCTTTAATTTCTTTAATGCAAATATAAAGAATTTCACTAACTCAGGATTTGGCCAAACGTCCACATCCTTAAGAGATTAACCCAAGAATGGCTACACCAGCTCAGACCTGCAGCCCAGGTAACACCAGTGCCCTGCTTCCACCCATGGTTAGTGGGAGACACTTCAGAAAAGTGGAGAAACAGAATGACCCTTCTCTGGATACGTACTCCTGGCTTTCCACAGTCAGTGGTTTGAGATCCTCCTGACTAGAAGTTGCATCTGATCACTCTGTGAAATAGCTGCTAAGAGCTCATTTTTACGCCTTATGTTCAGGAAAGTAACTCCTTTTTGATCAGCAAACACATAGAAATCAATAGAACAATTATATGAACAAAATTACTTGCACGTTTAAAAATCTGGCCCAGTACAGTGAACTGTTCTGAATGCAACCATGTCCACCGCTCTTCTGGCTCCTCACTCCCTTCTCAAGTCAACTTCTCACATGCCATCTTTTGAGTTTGAGCTGACGACAGCCGGTCATAAACAACTGAGATACAAGTCCTTACCGGTTGGGAGAGCTGTGTTTCCAGTGGCAGGGATTCTGGGAGGACACACAGGCTCTTTGAAAAGCACTGCTCACAGAGAAGTTCCCAGAAGCGAAGGCATGGCTCAGCCTCGTGGACTGAGAAGCAAGGGCGTGGAGATAAGAGCAGGGGAATACAAATGGATGATTAAGAGTGTGACTAGAGTGTGATAAAGTAAAACAAGTAGAAAACAGCAGAAAGAGGAACAGAGCCACGAGCCATACAACGAGCAGACATTATAAGCTCTCATTTGATAAAACTTAGTGTTGCATTAAGCTCTTTTAATAATCTGATCGTATTTTTAACTGCTTCTCTGTCTTTCATATAATGTAGATTTCTTTTGTCAGCTCTTGATTTTTACAATCGCTATTCACACTTCTGGAGTAATTTTTTTACCACAGTCATACCCATTCTGGATTTCAAAATCTGCATTTTATATTCTTATTATACTGATGTAAATTCAGAGAGAAAATCTGAATAGCAAGTGAAGAGGTTGCACTGCTGGGCTGCTTTTCATTCTCCATTTAGGACAGGAACGCCTTGATTCAAAACCAATCACATAAAGGCACACTACAACATTTAATTGGACTGATCTAAAAATGTTTATTGAAGAGAGACAACAGTGCTTGACAGATTTTAAGAGATTAAATAACACACCACATTCATATATGAACTAATAAGACTCCCACTGAAATTAATATCAGGATTGTGGCTTTGAACATAAGTCCCCTTTGTATTTATGAGTAATACCATCACAGCATTGTGTTATCATACTGATGGCATGAGAAACTACTGAACCGCTACAGATTGCACACAACAGACAACTCAGTTTATCCTCTGTTTAGCTATTTGCTTACATCATTTCTAAGCGAGGGCAAGGTGTCTATAATATACCATCATCTCAATCTGTTTACCCTCTCACCAAGCAAAAATTTCTTCACAAATACAAGACAAACAAAAGTGATCCTCCAGTACATAAATCAAAGTGCCTGAATTGAGAAGACAGGTTAATCCAAAAAGATACTTGTATATGAAGTTTTTATAATCCTTGATGAGTTTACAGACACTGAAGTTTTAGAATAAATTTCAGACTGGTGGTAAATATAACAGAAAGCTTCCTTTCTACAGACTTAGTTTGAAATATTTGTTAATTTCTTATATTTCTCTCTTAACTTAAATGCCAATCATGTAATTTCTGAATACGCACACTGAGTTGCCATTTCCCCAAGACACACCACGGCCAAGCCCTTATGCTCATCAGCAAAAGTGGCCAGAAAAAATCATTACAAACTGCAGTTTAGCACATTTGTTGACAGACACAGCAGGGTTTATTAGAGTGTGCAGAGCATCACCCTCACGCAGCTTCACAGCTTTTGAATGAGAGGAGATAGTCCCTTACAGTTTGCTTTCCCACTCCTCCATTTAGTTATGCCATTTACACCGCTCCTGACGGAGATGGTGAATATAAGGCTGCTGTGCAGTAGGTACAGGTAAAGCAAATACACACTTGTCCACTGCTCCGCTTAGATACACACAGCTTCTTAACATGACTCACATTATTCTTTCTGTAACTCCCACTGTTTATAATTTGCCTTTCCTGTGGAGTCCCTGACTGGCAGACTGCTAACACTTCTGGTCTTTTTTCTTGTCTGGCATTTTCACTAGCAAGAGTAAGGGCTCTGGAGTTGGTGCTAGGTCCTCATTGGTACTGATGGACTTGCCCTTCCCCATTAATGTAGCTTACAATTGAATTTTCCTAAGTTTAAGCATTAAAATTTTATTATTGATTTTACAATATAAGCTATTAAATACATGCCTTGTAGCTGCAGCACTTGAGCCGGTTTCAGGATATCTGAGTTCTGTGGCTTGACTGGCCACGCTGATGTAGAATATTTATTCCTTAGGAAAAACACCACATGAATCACTTAATACTCTTTTGCAACTGCTATGGATATCCAACAATGCACCACTTGTGGTTTCATAGCAAACATAGGGCTTAAATATTCATCCACTTTAATGTGAATTAGCAACATGTTGTGTCTTCTTCATATTTAAATCATCTAGCGTTTCAATACAGAATGGAATTTCAAAGAATTTCCTAGTAAATCGTGTGATCAGCATGTGAATAACAGTATTTAAAAAAAAAATCTGTAAGAAATTCTGCATCAAATTATCTATTCGTTTCAGTAACAGTGATGCAGGTCCCATACATACAAATTTACTAAAACCTTACATAGAGATTTTCTTAGTGCTTACAAGTGCTTCACACCTTTTTTTTTTGGGGGGGGTGGGGGTATTTTTATTTGTTTGTTTGGAAGTGGGGGATTTTTGCTGTGTTGCTGATTACTGAGACATCCGCTAGCAGTAAAAGCTGGTCAGGGCAATCCCAAGCACAAATACAGGCTCAGTGGAGAATGGATTGAGAGCAGCCCTGAGGAGAAGGACCTGGGGGTGATGATTGATGAGAAGCTCGACATGAGCCAGCAATGCGCGATCGCAGCCCAGAAAGCCAACCACATCCTGGGCTGCATCAGAAGAACTGTGGTCAGCAGGTCAAGGAGGGTGATTCTGCTCCTCTACTCCACTTATCATGAAACTCCATCTGGAGTACTGCGTCCAGCTCTGCAGCCCCCAACATAAGAAGGACATGGACCTGTTGGAGCAGCTCCAGAGGAGGACCACAACGATGATCAGAGGGCTGGAGCACCTCTCCTGTGAAGAGAGGATGAGGGTTGTTGGGGTTGTTCAGCCTAGAGAAGAGAAGGCTCCAGGGAGACCTTATAACAGCCTTCCAGTGCCTAAAGGGGGCCTACAGGAAAGATGTGGAGGGACTCTTTATCAGGGAGGGTAGATTTAGATTAGATATGAGGAAGAAATTCTTTACTGTGAGGGTGGTGAGACACTGGAATAGATTGTCCAGGGAAGTTGTGGAAGCTCCATCGCTGGAAGTGTTCAAGGCCAGGATGGATGGGGCTTTGAGCAACCTGGTCTGGTGGGAGGTGTCCCTGCTCATGGCAGGGGGGTTGGAACTCGATGATCTTTAAGGTCCCTTTCAACTCTAACCATTCTATGACTCTATGAAAACTACCATCACTCATAGGATTCCATAGAGACCTGCTTTCTTCCAACACGAAGCAATCTCCAAGTCTTTTGAAAGTTGTCAAAATCCAGTAAAATAATTCTTGGATTAATTTGTGAGGTACAATGTCAATATCCAGCTATTGCTGTAGAAGAAACATTTGACTATGGAGAATAACAAAAAGTACACCATAGATCCTACTCAGTTACTTTAAAAGACTAATGTATTTTCACAGAAGGAAAATCAGGCATGACTGAAAGAAACAGGGCAGAAGGAAACTACAGATAATTAGGATGAGAATGAGAGCTCAGGTCAGGAAATGTGCACAGTTCCAGAGTGGATGATCTGTGCTTGCTCTGAAATTCTCAGTGTGGCACACTACTGTCTAGAACACAATTTTCTTGTAGATGAGGATAACTTTGAGTTTAAGAGATCTAAACACACGTTTTTGACACATATGTGTGTACATATATGTGCCTACAGACATGGTATGTATAAAGCCCTTCTGCACAGGTGAGACCTAGGAATTAATACAGTTGCTTAAACACAGCTGTCCAATGCTGTTTGAGGTACTTTTGGAGATGAACTTTTTGTTCTGGGGATGCCAAGTTCAGATGCCTCAGCAGCAAGCCAGATGCAAGGCAGGTGACCCTCTCCCCCATCTCCCCAGTATGCATATTTTACTACATTAAATAATGAGTTGAATCAATCAATTGACTGTGAAGACATAAACACTTGGCATACTGGCACCCTCTTATGTGTAGACAAGTAAATTCACGGACCTTAATCTTGATGCAAATCTTACCCGTTGTCCATATACGGTGTCCAGTGCCATTCCAAGACAATCAGGTACCAGTACTTGAGTCACCTGCACAGTGGCAGGTATGATACAGAACATATTGATCACCACACCTTCCTTATGTGCCAGCTGGAAATAAGCACAGATACACGAGGGCATCTAGTATTGCATTAGATGTGTGGGGAACCTGAAGAAAGTCCCAAAAGATTAAGGCAGAGTGTAGAAGTACTAGAAATTAAGAAGTCCCAAAACTTTCCTCAGTCCTCCACTGCAAAACATTGCTCATTGTCTTGCTTGCTGCTCCAGGTGACGCACACAGACATAATGGGAATTGACCTCGTGTTCTTGTAAAATGATGAAACAATTATTTGATATTTTTAATTAAATGAAAATTCTGATATGACAATCTGTGCTAAATGCTTAGAACAGACTTATTCTGAGACACTTCTACATCTGGTGTGCTAACTGTGGCTCAGTAAAGTTAAATGTATATTTTTAAAGACAAAATCATAGCAGTTTTGCCCACGGAACAGGTAGGATGAGATTCAGTTCTCCTACATCTGAACTAGTCACCCCATTGTGTCCTTTGCAGTCAGTCTGATCTATGCAGACACCTACTTTAGAATGAGATTAATTACACTTTATACTGGCTAGACCTCCATTGACTGTAAGGAAATGCAAAGGCAACAAGCTCAGATGGAGACATCTGCATTGTATAAATTCCACGCGCTGTGATAAATGCAAATAAGAAGTGCACACTGAGTCCCTATTTGCATTATTTTTGGCTGCAAAAACACCCCTGCACATGCCATTTTAGATAGCAATACCCTCCCAGCCAGCACAGCCTCCCAGCTCCCTGCTGAATACAGAAGAAACACTACTATCCAGCTAAAGTATAAGTTAACAGTATGAATGATTTTCCCAAGGTGTCATGAAGAGTTTATAGCTTCTTTTTTATCCAGTACTTATTCTCATAGACATGGGCATAACCTAACAATACACACTTCACTCTGTTGCAACATTAATCAATATTTCCAAAACACATTGAAATTCTTCGATGATCCAGAATTGTGAAATACTGTTATTGTGGCTATTATGAGTTTGACTTTGGCGCTGACTTCTGTTCATGCTGCCTAGCTGTACTCTGATGGGCAGGCTGCCACAACCATCAGATTCCCACACTTCAAACATTTGAACTTCATAAAATTGAAGTGATGTTTCAGTAGCAGAAGGTCAATAAAGGATTCAATAAAGAGCTTGTAGGCATGACTTGCCAACCATGGTCCTAGGTACTTAGATGTTGGTTCATTAAAATTAGTGATGCTTCTTCAAAGATTTAATCAGGCACAGAAGATGTACAAAATAGAGTATTTGGATTTCAAGTAAAAATCTTGAGTAAGATTTATAGGCCAAACAGCAGAGAGGGTTAGTTTATGGGAATGGGACTCTTCAGTTGATGGACTAGTAGTTTCTCTTATATGCGTGACAATGAAGCCCTGAGTTACCACAGGCAAACAGCCAAACAAGAAAATTATGTTAAACTATTATCCAAGTCCTCAATGAGGCTGAATTCAGCTCATAGATCTACAATGCTCAAATTCAGGTGTCACCAGTTACCAAAGTGCCTATGCCTCTAGTACAGCCAACGGGGCCTATGACTGAGGGCTCAATTCAGGTGCTCACACACCAGTGCCTAGTGTCATTGCAGGTGCTCTTAGGTATTATGCCTAACTTCCAGCTATTTCTAAAGAACATGCACCCTCTGTAGGTCCTACAACGTATGTCCTAGCCCATGCAAGTGTCTCAGATACCCTAAAGCATCTGAAATACCATAGGATGCTGAAGTTTACTACACATACAGTGGCTGATGAGCTGAACTTCTCTGTGGCCTTCACTGCGCTGACCAGATCTCCATGCACTATAGCGGGATCTTAGGTATGTAGGGATCGAGTCAGTGCATAAATACAGGTGTCTAATGACTTCTGAGGATGCCTATTTACTCAAGAGCTCTGCTGAGGCTGGGAAACATTACACAGGACCTAAGAAAGACTGGAGTCCTTTAGCTTAGTACCTGAGAGCCATGTAGAATAACTTAGGGCTTCTGAAAAGGCACTGGATGTCTGAATTGATGCAGCTGAACCCCTCATATACAGGCAGACAACTACCGTTAGATTCTGACATAAATGGTACCGCAAGAATTTGTAGCTAGATTGTACAGCTGATTAGAGCAAAGCTCATAAAGAATATAATTTTCAAAAGTAACCATTTATGCTCACAGAGAAGTGAAAAGGAGTCTGACGGAAGCAAAGACAGTGGTGCACACAACTGTGACATTCAATAAGTTAGTAGAAAACACCAACATGCCTTGCACACAAACTTTATACAAAAGTGCAGTGAAATGTTTTTAACTGAAGAATTTACTGCCTGAATGGTGACAATGCATACAGGCTACAGTTTCGCTGAAGAAAAAAGTTTATGGTCATCTTCCCTACAAGTATTATTTATCTACGCTTACACCTATTTATAGATGTATACTACATCTATGCATAGTTAATCTACAAACTACTTATTTCTATTATTTTATGAATTAAAAAATTTATTTTACCTACAAGTTGTGGATGCCCCATCTCTTGAAGTGTTCAAGGCCAGGCTGGATGGGGCTTTGAGCAACCCGATCTAGTGGAAGATGTCCCTGTCCATGGCAGGGGGGTTGGACTACATGATCTTTACAAGTCCCTTCCCACCCAAACCATTCTACAATTCTACAATATTAGAATAGCACTGATAATGACAGTGTTGATGAGGACTGGAGGGAGAATAGTCCTATCTGTATTACACAATTATCTTCTTCCTCAGTGCCCGGCAGAACTATGCTAAACTAAACATCCAATAATCAAAAGCAACAGAAAACCATTTAGAAATCAGTTGGACACACAAAAAAATGTAACCTGCCCATGCAGCTTCAACACAAAGCATACAGGCTCTCCGGAGGGATTTTCTAATAATAGAAGTGTTTAGGGATCTATTCTAAAGCCTTCTGAATACAGAACCACAAAAACTGATTTGATTTCACGCCTACAGGACAACAGAGAAAGCTGTATATTTACGCGTGAACATGTTCCTATTGAGGATGCTGAACTCAATAGGACTAGGATGACTTACAGAAGTTTCATATGGAGCAATGTCGATGTCTATTAGGGCTTTCTTAGGTATTACAAGTATCCAAACATGGAATGTGTTGTATATTTTTTTAACTTTTACATATAAAATAATCCAAGTCTTACTCTGAATCATCCCAAGTGTTCCAGTTGAAACCTTCTAACATTGACTCAGTTTGAAAGTAACTTTGTATTGCTTCTAAAAATAGTTGAGTGTGCATATTGGTTAAACAGAACTTTACATGCTTTTAAATCCCAAAAATAAGGGTTTAATTTAATTAAAGTAATTTTTAAAAACCTTGAAAATTGTCAGATATATCTGCTACTGACAAAGATAATGGGTATGTGTATAATGATGCGCGTAACGTGTACTGGCAATTTATCACTTTTACGTTACCAGGATTATGGAAGTATAACTTTTTTGACTACACATGCAGTTTTAATAGCAATTTTCTCTTTAATGTTCTAATGGTCAGCAGCAGATTTAATTCACAAAAATGTGAAACTAAGTTCAGCTGGAATTAAAATGCGCAAGAATTGTTCTTATGCTAAAAGAATGAGACTCTTGTGTTAATTTATTTTCTTATTTTAAGCCTGGGATAAGCTAAAGGCAGCACAGTACTGTGTTGCCACTTGTGAAACGGAGAGCAGATCAGCCAAGTAAACACAGGACGCGTACGTTCCAAGAGCACTATGGACGGAGCTGGCGTTTCCAGGTCACTACAGGCCTTTCCACTTTCTAGCATTTTGAAACCAGCACCACAACTACCTAGAAATGAAAAATCTTCATGTTAAAAGGACCGACCTCGAGATCAAAGCTCCCCAGTTCAAACGTGGCTGGTGAGGGAACACAAACATGTTTCTTATGTGACTGCGAAACTTCCCTCACCGATACTTGAAGCTTGAAGCAAAGGCAGGATCAGGTGTTCCAAGTAGACACTTTTGCCTTTGTCTTATATTCCTCAGTTCTTAACTTCACCCTCTTTCTTTACCCTATTTCTTTAACCCATCTACTTTTTTTAATGCCAAAATATTTTATGCCTCTGATATTTTTATGTACTTAACTACAGGGAGCAATCAGAACGCTGGTACTTCCTGGCTACTAACATTTAAAGCTTCTATCACAAGAGAACAGGAGCATATCATGTACTCATAGGGAACAGAATCGTTACCAACAACTGCTATTATTGGCATGTTCCAAATAAGCTCCAATCCAAACCAGCCTTTTTCTATGTCTTAACCTCATGTTGCTCAGCAAGGAATAGAATCACTGAGCGTCTCAGGATATCAGGCAAAAACGTATTTACTGATTTAAAAAAAAAAAAGAAACAAAGAGGAAAAAAAAAGCCACGAACCCCAACCCTGTTCCTGTGTGGAACTACTCTAAATCAGACTACTTCTGCTATGAAAATAAAATGTGCATGAGGCAGGACATACAACTCAAAGTTAATGCAGTGCTCTGACACCATTTCCAACTTCCTGTAGAATTCAATGCCTGAAAACAGTGGGCACAAATGCAGCCTTACACTAATGAAAAATCACTTATTTCTGATATCTTTATGCAAGATGCTGATTTTAAAAGCACCTCAAGCAACAGCAAGAAACTACAACTAAAATATTCTTTCTTTTAAGATTCGTTTAACTGTATAGCCAAAATTCTACTGGAATGTATCAAAAAAAAGAGGCTATCTCTAAATCTCCCAGATGGAATTCACCATACCAATATCTACACCCTTTAGTATAGAAATCTGCCTCTGAGCCAGTCATCCCAAGCTGTGGCGTTGAGACAGCTGGCGCTTCTCTAGCGTGATGCTGCTGACCGGCTTTAGGTCCCTTAAGCCCTTAGGGCTGCCCATCTCACCCCACTCACCATCAGTGACAATCAAGCAATCAAGAAGGACCAGTAACCACTAGTTTCTGCCCAGATGGAGGCACCTACAACACACTTATTAAATCAGAGAAATCTTATGTCCAGCAATGAAAGTCTCAAAGAACTGAGTCCACTTGACCACAATTTCTCTTTCTTTTAAAATCAGGATCACAAAAGTATGTAAAATATATCAAATGCTGTGAGAAATAACAGATGTAAGTTATGAAAAGGAACTAATATATTTCATCGAGATTCACAGAATTTGCTAGGCAACACTTCCTAGTACCGTACATATGGGACCAGCATTATCCACAGATGCAAGCAACGTTCTTATTTATTTCAGAAAATATTCAATACAGCAAATGAAAGAACAAACAGCATCAGAATCATAATGGTGAGGCAAGGAGACAGTAAAGGGAGAGAATTAGGGGGGAAAAAATGCTAGCAAGGGAGAGCTGCATTAATTTTCATAAAGAACTTAAAAATGCTTCTCTGTTGGGAAAATTCAATCTGCTCCGAGACCTTTGACCGTGAGAGCAGGGGCAGAGGAAAGGTGATCTCCGTAAGGCAAGGCAGGAGCATCACTTTACACACCCCGGTGCCCACGGAGCTGAACCCCGCAGTACCGGTAGGATCATAACAGCCCAGGCGGAGGGAGGTGCAAATCAGGATTTTACCAGCACCTGACTTCACAGTGGGCTACACAGACCAGGCCTGGGAAGATTTCCTGACGCACTGAAGGAAGCCAGGGAGAAGGAGGTCCAGGGCCTTGAGGAACAGGGACCCCAGAGGAGAAAGGGGAACCTGGAATAAAGGAGGAGACACCACACCTGCACCTGCCTTTGAAGGACTTCAGAGAGAGGTTTTGTTGGTTTTAGTAAGCTGTCTGCTTTGCAGAAAGGGGATATTAATTAGCTAATAAAGGTTGTCACACCAGCCCCGACACATACATTAAATACTGAGGGTCACTGGATTTTTTTTTTTGCTCACTTAAACCTTATCTTATATTTAATACTGCTTATTGATTTCATTTAGACCAAAAATAATTTCATCATCTGAAGCAGTATTTAAAATAGATCATGCATTGTCAGCTCTTTCAAAGGAAATTTCTAAAAATGATGGCAAAGCACACGCAGCCCCGTTCATCAGGATAAACAGTAAATCTGTCCCCCTTCTCGGTCCTTACTGGAGATCAGCAGAGAAGAGCGCTCTCGGCAGTTTTCCCAAACTCTGCTACCTGAAGGGAGGTCAGTGCCTGAGCTGCAGGGTGAGTTTTAATGCTTGCAGTTGTGGTTTGGTAGTGAAACGTGACACGCTGCTCAGCATTAGCATGGCCTGAAGATGTCATCTTGGACGGAGAAGGCCACAATGTTCAGGTTTGCCCCCCTTGCAGGCACCTCCTTCAGGTCTCTCTGATGCCAGCAAAGGAATGGCCCAAAATACTCCATCGTGCTGGTGACCAGGGCACCTCACAGCAAGTTCGGAGAGAAGGGCAACTCACTGACACCACAGAAAAATGGAATTGCCCACTTGCAGACAATTTCCAGTCGGCCACAAGCCCCAAAGGTGGTACATTCATCAACAGTGCAGAGGCAGGGCAAGTGCTGCTACGGCACTGCCGTGCGGCGAAGTCTTGGTCTCAGGCACCTGGCACACCTTCAGTGGTCATCGATGGAAGGGGAGGCTGTCAAACCAAAGGGGACTGCAAAGTTTGGGGAGAATAACTTGGTGGTGCTCTCTTTTCAGGCACCAGTAAACCGATACCCCAGCCCAGTGGTTTTGAGGTATTTGGCTGCTTTTCTGACAAGAGCAAGAATAGAAAGAAAATGCTGTTTCCCAGTTTTCCATTACAATAAAAATAGGAACATAGATTTTTTTTTGCTCATATACAACATAGGGAAGCCAAAAATACAGCTCCTCTTGTAGGCAGTCTTCGCTCTTTATGACTTGAAAATGCCCATACTTGCTCTGTCCAAATTAGGCGATTCGTTTGTTTTTAAGCACATTTCACTCAAGGAGTTAATATATTCAATTCTCTCCTTCCAGTAAGGCCACAATGAATAGAACTGAAGTATGACACAGCCTAAA
This sequence comes from Pluvialis apricaria, assembly GCA_017639485.1. Taxonomy (NCBI): domain Eukaryota; kingdom Metazoa; phylum Chordata; class Aves; order Charadriiformes; family Charadriidae; genus Pluvialis; species Pluvialis apricaria. The sequence goes on from CM030009.1 coordinate 107,189,975, forward strand.
TATTATGCTAAAACAAAAAGCCCTGCGCACAGCAAGGTGTGTGCTTAGGAATGCCTTCACCAGACGGCCCCTAAAAACCTAAAAACTGAGTTCGGTGGCAAAACCTTTCTTCTTCACCCGTAACTCAAGCAGCTGAATTCAAACATTTCAAATATTTGAGATGGCTGAATTTCAGTGGGAAGTAGGCTCATTTGTGAAAACTAAATACAAATAAGCTGAAGCCTGAGCGACTGACAGCTCAAATTTGCACACAGGCAGCACAAAGTTCTCCAAGCACATCTGGAAAGCACTTTTATGTGTGCTCATTTATTATATCAAATAACAAATGCAAATGCATTTAAATCTCTAGGATCTGTTCCTTTTAAATTTGTTTTCCCTGTGAAGTTGTTTCCGTCAAAGTCAACGCTTACAGTTAGGTACAGCCTCTTAAAGAGCTCCCCTTGGTGTGACGGCAACACACGCCTAGGGCGGGATTTGGTTGCTGGCAAATGGGTGCCTGGTGTTATTTGGGAAACCTGGAGATACCCGAGGTTGGCAGATACGTATCAAGTTGGGAGATATAGCACACGGGACCCTTCTGGAGCAATGGCTGAAGGACAGAAGGGTGACTACCTAGAGTCCCTCACGTGGCCCTGAGCTCTTCAACAGTGGCAGGGGAAGGCCATCCTGGGCAGCTGGAGCTCCCCGAGAGGTGTCGGGGTGCCCCTGACATGGACTCCAGCCAGGCTTTGTTGTACCAGCCAGGTCTGTATGGGTGTCTTGGAGATGCTAAGGCACCTCAAGTGATGCTGGGCCCTAACGGGAGCCTAATTGCATTTAGTCGCTAGCACATGCCAGTGCTATCAAAACGTTTCCTCCTGTCAAAACCGAGGACGCTGCTTCCTCCTTCAGGCCCCCGACTCACTCAAACGACACAGAATCAAGCACAGTTAAAGCAGACAGACTGCCAGTGTGCAAGAGAAAGTCTGCCATTTTCATAGGGGCCAAACCACAAATGGAAACAGAGACTTCACTCATCCCTTTTTACTGCATCAAGAAACTAAGTGAAAGCCCAGGTTCAGGCACAAACACACGTGGAGGGTGTTTTTAAGTGAATTTACAAATATATCTCTTCAGCACCAGCTGAAATTTCCAAGTAGTCTGCTGTGGGAAAAAAACAATGAAAATGTTATTATGAAGGAAATTCAGAAAGATGCCGTTGTTTCCTGGTGACAACAGGCAACATTCCAGGAAATTCTTTTCACTGATGTCTGATAAAAATTTTAAGTCACGCGTGAGGAAGAAAACAAATCTATACATAACCACTAAATGACATTATATCATATTTCAATTTTTACAGGAATCAGCTCTATTCTGTTTTAGTCTTTCAGTTCGTGAGCTTCTCCACATACCTAGCAACAATTAACTGCCTCCATATGGAAAAAAGTGAAATTATTACTAGTTTCATCTTCATCATGACTATACGAATACTAATTTGCTATTGTTCATGCTGTTAATTCTATATTTACTTCTGACTTTCCACTTTGTTTTATTTTATTTTATAATACTTTAATCACTTTTTCTATCTTTTCTTTTTCCTGTGGGAATATTTAAATTACTCTTAAAATTTCTGTGAAATCTAAGGATACTAAAGATGTTGAAAAGTTACTGTTAGGTCTGCAATCTTAACTCTTTCCCCACGCTCCTTTGTAGAAGATATATAAATGCTTGGGTATAATCACAATTTATTGCTTATGTATACAGTTGATTTTTTCTAATAGGTTTATGGTATATGGGTTGGCACAGATTTGTGTTAAAACAATATATGAAAAAATCAATCAAGAAGAATACCACAAAATCCTCTGGATCAAACCACATAGTATCAGCAGCTATAGCCAAAAAATAGTAGTACTGGATGTATAGTAAATTTTCATTGATACAGTTTCAAAGGGAATGCATCAAGAAGTTTTTACTGAGTAATAATTCAGTGTATCCATCATTCTTTCATAACCAGGACATCTTGCATGCACATACATTGCTGTTTATTTTGGTACTTCTTGCAAATCTTTCAGATGAGATTTTGCCAGTGGTAGTGATTACAAGAGCTGGACATATTTACAGAGGGAGGACAAGGCTGGCGAAGACATTTTTATGTTTTGCTCTGAAAAAAAATGAAGACTAATGATCACACTGATGTCTTTCAGAAGAGAATTCACACGGGAACAGCCTGGCTGCCAAGAATACTTTGTTCCTTGTGCTCCAAAATCAGAAACATAGGAAAAAATTGTTCTATTGGTCAAGAGGAACGCAGCTTACGTGGCAAGTCGTGATAATAACAAGTATGATATTTCTTCAGGGTAACTTGGACCAGCCCCATGAAAGATGTTGAAAGAGACAAATTTTATTCATCATTATGTGGAATTATGCAACTGAAATTAAGAACAGTAGAATGTTTTCTTGCAGTAAAAGACTTCCTGGGTTTTGTTTTTTTTTACAAGGTGGGGATTTTTTTTTACCCTATTTTATGGGTAATCTGTTTTCCAAGTAAAGAACACTACTAACATGCCTGCCACCTACCTCACATCAGCTGAGCCCCTTCTGTACATTTCTACAGATCGGGATGCATTATACCATGCTGATGACTGCTTCTGTAGTCTATGCAGGTTTACCTTGAACACATGAAGATACTTAGGTCTGTCAATCTTTCATGACATAGTTTGTGAAACATGTATGACAACTCAGAAAAGAGATGTTAGGCAGCTTGTTCCTGCCCCTTACATGTAAACCAGAACAAGACAACCAAAATAGTCGTCCCCTGTACTGCCCTATTAGGATCTTTTCACTGTTAGACAATTTCATCTATACCCTTGATCATTTGTCTCCTTTTCTTCTGGTGCCAAGCAGCATCACGATGCTTCCCTAAACCCCTCCGCAATACTCTCCCTTTTTTCCAACGCTAACCTGGGCTTGCTCTTGCATCTGCCGACCCTTCGGCTGATACACTGCAACATTAAGAAGTGCAGGAAAACACAAATGTCAACACGACAAGCTGTACTTAGAGCATTAATCTTTCAAGCAGTGAAGCAAAAAGATATCTTTCATTTCATCACGGTAATCAGAATGTAAGGCTTCACACGTTCTCTTGGTTCCCGGGCACCACATTTAGTTTGCTAAGTTTCAGTGTCCACGTACACGTAGCGGAGTAACAGATGGACATTTCAAATTAAAGAACAAATTCAGAACATTTCAAATTAAATTCCATCAAACTAGGAAGCATACCACAAAGCTTTTAAAATAACAGAGTGTAATTTAAAGAAATTAATAAACACACAGAAAACATTCTACTAAAGGAAGTTTGAAAAAGGTGTTTGTTTTCTTTCTAAAAAAAAAAACGAAAAGAAAATTAAAATGTATTACATTACTTGGGTATGCAACTGAATAGAAGATTACCTACAAGCAGATGTCAGGAAAGCTCCTGAAAGAGATTGCAGCCTGAATGCGATACAGTTATACAGGAGGAACTTTTCTATTTTATTGATCAAAGCAGTATTCTACAGCCTGGCATACACCGCACTTCTCAGCTTTGTATTTTTCTCTTTGTGCATCATTTTTAGGACAGCAATTCATGACAATTTTGGAAAGTAAAAAGAAATAGAAAATCACAGGGAATTGATCAGAGACCTGACACTGGTTAGCAAAGGAAGTGTGTTTCATAATTCATCCACGACAAGGAGTATTTGAGAGTGACTTCCATCCTGCTCTAAATCATAAGCACAGTACACTTTACAAATATTAATGTATCAGATGAGACATTTACTAATGAACATACAATCTCCAAAAGCACTGTCAATGAAAATGCTATTTTGAAACACAATAATTAAGAAAAAGTGTGCAATGTATGTCAAAAATAAAACTCAAAACCAAACAATATAAAAGAGCATTAACTGCACTATAAATGACCTCAAGAATGAACACACATTACTATGGGAGATCTTTTATTGGTGGATGTAACAATATTTCCACTGATTTATGTAACTTTTAACAATATATTTCAGCTGTAGAGAAAAATTTTTAGAGAGAAAAAAGGAGAAAAACTTTGGGAAGCATCAAAAATTATCACTTCTTAATTTGAAAAGAAAGATAACAGGCCTTCAAACTATTGAATTTAACTATTTGGATCTATTACAATGCTTCGGTCATCTGTTTCGTTATTTTCAAAGGCTGTTGTATGTGCCTTTGAATTCATAAAGTAATATATAACTTTCTAAATCTCGTTGCAGATGAAATCTTGAAGTGTAGATAGTTCGAGTTTTCCTAAGAAAGGTCAGTGCAATATAAGAAGGAATCACTTCACAAAAGGAGGAATGAGGCTGAAAAGTAACACAGAGCCAAGCTTTCTCTTTTACAAGTATCATATACATTAAGATTTTGGAGTAGTAAATTATAAATTAACATTTAAGAAAACAGTTATTAAATTACGCACCATCCATATTACTATAAAAGTACAGGATATCATAACTAATTGCATCCCTCTTCAACTTCATCAAAATAATTTCTTTTGAAACACCTCACTTGATATACTCACCGCTCGCATAATGAATAAAAGCTGACGTGCATGGAGATGGGAGACACTACAGAATCCAATGCATTTTCAGACTGGCAGCAAAAGTAATGTTGCATTTTCAGATGTACTTCTGCCTTTTCTGCATATAAGGCTATAAACTGCAGATACTTGTGACAAAAACCACTCTGATTTACAAATCCTAGTATATTGCAGTTTAAATAAACTGTGTGTTGTGAAGGAGCCATGCCTACTCTATGTGCAACATTTTAGTTTCTCAGCCTACTAAAATTTATGGGAAAAAAAGCAGCAGTCCTGTTTATCCATTTGAATTCCAGAAAGGAAAAGAGTAAATTTAAACTTCTGTTAAGCTACTAAGAAAAGATCACTTACATTAGTTATTTTAAAATTAATCTCTAAAATATTAGAGTTACTCTCATAAATCAAATAATTTATCGAGCTCTGAAAACTAATTTTGGACATTAGCAGTATGGATACAAACCATAGTAGCTATTCCTAAATGATACCATTTGTAAACAGACCCTCAAATGAGTGAGATCAAAATCTCAGACTGAAATAAAAATCAAATTGCAGTGTATACAATGTATAACAGGAACACTTAACAATCACATTTTAAAAATGTCCTACCTTTAAGTAAAACATTACGGCAAAGATAACCCCAAAATAGCCAAAAAAAAACCAGGCCAGATGCTGGATGACAAAGCCACAAGTCGCCATCAAAGAAAAGATCAGTTTTGTGTCCTGCAGCCAGAAAGGGCAGGGAACATCAGAGGGGCCTGAATTCTCCTTCACAGGGACGGTGAACCTTGTGTCACTCTTACCAACGGGAGCCCAAAGTCTTCCCAGCTAGAGGATATTAATACTTCTTACTCGTACGCAAAACTTCTTGCTATGTGATGTCTTCATGCCCCAATTTAAAAAAAAAAAACAAACACCAAATAGGCATTATTAAGTCTACATATTATTTCCTCTACATCGTGTTATCATGAGGAAGCCTGGTTAAGGGTATGATAAAGAATTCAGATGGATCCATAGTCTTTTCAAGAAACTTGATTGTGCTTTTTCATTTCCTTTTCTAGCATTAAAAAAGGGACAGATTCTTCCTGTAGCTTCAACTACGCAGGATTTGAAAGGCTGCAAGATCAAGGGAAGTAAATCAAAGGAAGAAAAGCAAGCTTTGCCCTCCTTTCTGCTCATCAGGGAAGATAATTGTTATCAATCTCTAAAACGAAAGAATATATTTGTTCATTTAAGTGAAATCTGCTGTTGCGCAGAGGATAAAGGTGGCCTTATACTGATGCTCTTTGGGAAGAATTTCACTCCACATGAATGAAGCAAAAGCATCATCTTTTATCTTACTCGTACTCTGTTTAGACAAATTCAATAGAGTAAGAGTGTTTATGCTTTGTAGCTTTATATGCCAATGACTTATTAAGCCATAAATCAATAAGAATGTGGCAGTGGAAGATCCTCTGGGGTTTCTTCCTTCCCCCCGAATTTTTACATTACTCTATAAGAAATAAAAGGAGTAGTAACTACTTGAGATTCTCTCTCTACTGTCTGCCATTCAGGAGGGGGAAAAAAAAAAAAAAAAAAAAAAAAAAAAAAAAAAAAAAAAAAAAAAAAAGAGGGTCAGAAATAACCTCCCACTTGTGGCGACTGAAGCTATTTGTTCAGTGTTATTTTTATAGGCTACTTGTGAAAGTAGAAGGCAGGCGTGAAAGCTGGGAAGTTCTTTCTACTCCTCACTGCCAGTAAAACGCACAAGAATACAATAACATACTTCTGTACCCCTGCAGCTGCATGAGCTCTAAAAACGACCATGCAAGAGTGAAATGGTTTGGACGAAGCTTCCTTTAAGGCTAAGTTGATTATCGGCATCGTTAATAATACCTTATTTGGCTTCTATGAGAAGTCACCAGCCTATCCAGTTGTGAAACCAGGAGAATTGCCGGAGACTTTGCTGATATTTTATGATATGTAATTTGCATAACGTTATTAAGGCATTAAAAAGTTTTACAATGCGAGTCATACTGTCAAGAAGTAAAGAATCGCAGGAAACTTAACTCAGTTGACCTCCGATGCACAAAAATAAATCTCATATAGGAAATCAACATATTAAAAAACCCTGGTGTGCTAAGGGCAATTAGATTCCAGGCAAGCTTAAACATTTAATTCACATTCTCCCCCACACCTTAGGGATTATTGAAAATACAGTATCACCTAAATTTAAGAAGAAAGATAATAAGGACGTGGTATAAAAAAAAAAAAAAATGTTTTTAATTGTTATTCTCAGTACTGACCTGCTACCTCTCCAGGGCACCGCAGGAGAGTCGTTCCCTCTGAAGGGCAGCGCTCCGGAGGCTGAACACCGCTCGAGCAGCCTCTCAGCTTCCAAGATGACATACATATCGGAGACACCTTAAATGACCACTACACAAGAAACTGGTGTCCAATTTCTTCCTAAATTAGTGTTTCTTAGTTTTACGCTTTTCTAACTGTTTTCAACTTCATTATCAAGACTTAACCTTTACATTTGCTAGAATAAACTTTGGCTTGCAAAAACCTTGGTATTCAAACCGCGCTCAGCTCAATCTGAGAACCCCAAGATGCTTTTCTTTCCTTTGACGCAACAAATTTACTTTTTAAAGAGAGCATTTAAGATGGAAGATATAGAGAGTGCTGGAAGCATTTTGGGTGGAGAAAGAGAAGCTATGAAGGACCCAAGACAGTGAGCTATAGATAGACAGAAAGCTCTGGTGTATACTTCTCTTTGTGTTATTTGTGCATATGTACAGTTTGAATCTCTAAATTATTGGGTTTTGCCTTGTTGGATTTATGTATGTATTTGACCATATTTTTGAGATGTTTCATTACTGTCAATTTACACACAGTGGTAGCAGCATCTACTGAAGATCATTCCCCTTGGGAGATAAAAGCCTTCATCTATGGCATACCTCACGTATCTCTACTAACTACAGACGTATACTACATTTACTACCAAAAGCAGAAGGAAAGTGTTTTTAGGTCGTAAGAATATATGGCTATAAAACTACAAAAAAAAATTAGAGGGCTAAAGGCCAACGCCATACTGGAAGCTATTTGTTGTTCATTTTCAAAACTGGCAAGGACAGAGGAATGTGACAAACATGGAATGAAAATGCATGGAAGATAAGGGAATTTTATGCACAAAAGAAGTATTTCAGAAAGCACTGTAAGAAAAAGATAAAAGCAAAGCGAGACCAAATATATATGCATGCGTAGAAACACTGATTGAGAAATCTAACTGAAGTGATTTCCATCCTCTCATCACAACTGAGCGTGTACTAGATGAATAAACTGCTACTTGACATTTCCTAAATAAATATCACGGGAAGAGTACTTATTTTACTTTAATGAATCATTTTGGCCCCTACAACAGAAAGTAGCTGCGATGAACTATAATCTGTTTCGGGAAATATAATTCTATAATGGAGATATATATGGACTGAAATATGAGAAGTTGTGGTCTCCAACAGGTCGACTTTAAAAGAGATTCTGATTCATCCATGCCCACTTCTACTTATATTTGATCATAGCTGTTGACATACTCTATCTGCCATGCAGAGAGATATTTCTCTACTAGAGGTAAGAAAGCCATATGGTTTGTGGATGACTATGAATTTTCGCAAGGCAAACTGAACTACATGTAATTTTTTTTCTGTGGTTGTTCAAACAAAACTACCCATTTAGCAAACAGAATATTTCAGATTCACATGGGCTATTTTGGCCCATATAATACATTTCAAAGAACTGAAAGTCCCTCTCAGTTGCAACCACAACTGATGAGCTAACACTAACTTTCTGCATTAGCGGTCCTCTTGTTCACCATGCCTGGTTAGATAAAAAAATTCACCGTAGTGAGGAACTGAAGCAGCAAATAAGACTTGTCTTGTTCATGGAGTAGAACTGAAGCAGCTGTTTTTGTTTGACTGATGCAGTTTGAAAGGGCCCCCTGATGGTATACCTCAGAAAAAACAAGGGTTTATTTCAATGTTCTTTTTATCACCAAAACTATTCATAGGATTATCATAGCTGTGGAAGGAAATTGCTTTGACTACGTGTAATTGCCAAGAGGAAAAAAAGTTCCTGGCAAAGGCAGGTGTAAAATAACATTTTACCACCTTTGGTAAGGCACACAAAAGCTATCCCAAGAATTACTCCAATGTCCATAATTTAGCCAGACAAAGCTCTCAATCAGGCTGAAATGTAGTCATCCAGACCCCGTGTATGAATATTTCCTATTAGAGCATCCGCTGGCAGAAAAAAATCTGTCGTAAGTGTGAAGCGGTAATTTGCCCAGGACGGGCCACGTTCAGGAAAGCCCACAGAGGGCACCCTCTGGGTGGGATGCTACCTGGTGTCCACACACAGCAGAAACGGAATATCCAAGCTTTCCTCGGGATCAGCTATGAATGCTCTATTCAGGGATACATTTCTCCAATCACATCTGCCAACTAATATGAAAGTAACTTGCTTCATATATTGGAATTTATTAGAATATAATATTTAGCTAGCCACAATGGACCTTGACGTTTTTGTCTTGATTTGGTAACTTTCTCTTTTAACAGGTTGGCATAGCCAACGATATCACCATTAATACTGGTGGGACTTTGCCCTACACAAATGTGAAATCCCGATTGCATTAAGCCATTAGGAATATCACCACCAATTCAGCGAATCTTGGACTCGACTGTGCGGTTTTACGCGTCATATAGACAAAACACGTTCTCCTCAACACCTCTGTCAAAAGCCCTCTGTGTTTGCTGGTTGTTAAATACTTGCTTAAAGCATTTCTGACTCCACTCTCAGTGTAACTTCAACTTGCATCAGAAATTTAAACTCGTTCCAGAGGGACTAGAAACTCTAAAAAGTTAAGCAAGAGGTGTTCTAAGTGCAAACTAGATTTATGTGTAACCAAATGCAAATAGCACTTTATAGTACCGAAATGAAAAGCTAAAAATAATCTAAAATAGAATCAACGAATTTATTTGACAGTCCTAGTTTTTACTCCGTGTGTAACTGAACAATGGCATAATAAATGCATTCTTTAACTTAGGAAAATTATGTCAGATCACACAGGGTCTGACTGCAGCACTCAGAATTCAATCTCCGATGCACAACATTGTAATTCATAAGACTATTAAACATCATCTGAGCCTGTTTTAACCACATACCAGACATTTTCAAAAGCATGGAAAATGATGGGGGGGGGGGGGGGGGAACAACAACCTTTCAAATATAAATGATAAAATCTAGTTAGCACTGTAAAAATAGCTACACGCAGTAAAATTAAAATTTGCAATCCTGAAAGAAAGTGCTTTGTGCAAACCATCTGGAAATGACTTGAAAGTATAATTGCTATGGTGCAGAAAGCACAGCAACACAAAACTTCTACTCTTCCCTTTTTACCTGTTTTTCCAGATAAAACACCAAGCCGGGAATGAAACTAATCACAGCCGCGAAAGGCTGACACCTCAAATACATTTGCATTCGCAAACAGTGTTATCCCCTGCTCTGGGCCAGAGTCGCTTTTTAAACCGAGCCCAGCACATCGAACAAGGCTCCCGCCACACATCCCAAGCTGCGCTACAAAGCATTCAGCTGCTAAGACCCCACACGAGATTTCGGAGCCATCTGCACTTGGCTTTGCGCTCGGTCACGCTCAGGTGACCCTTCCTCCCAGCAGGATGTCCCCCTTGCAGCCACCTACTACCTAAACGACTTGGGGTAGTCGGTATTTCCAATTTCGCCCGTGTTCCCACCACCCCCCCCACCACCCCCACCCCCGCTTGCGATGCTGCTCCGAAGCACACCGAAATATAACACAAACCGCTCCCGCACCGAGAAGGGCACTTCACTTTCACAGCTTTGCACTGGGGCTCACCCCCCCCCCCCCCCACCCCCCCCCCCCCAGCGTGACCGGAGCCCTCCATCTCCTTTCTAAGTGCTTTAATTTGGAAGAGATTCAGACGTCGCCGGCACCCCACCACCCGTGGAGCCGGTGTAAGCCTGCGCCCTCACGCAGCACCGTCGGAAACAAACAGCAGCAAAAGGTTCGTCGCTGCAGGTGAGGAGCCCTCGGAAGTTTCGGGGAAGTTGAGGCCGAAGCACTTTATACGTGCGCTTAAGGGCTGAACGCCGTAACGTAACCGCTGTGAGGGCACCGGCACCGGCGGCACAACTGGGGGGCACCGGCAGTGTGAGAATTAGGTTATGAAGGCGACAGAAAGCGGGGCCGGAGGGGAAAGCCCCGCCGGCACTTTCCCCTCGCCCCTCTCCCCTCCCACCGGCCCCACCGCAGCGGGACGGAGCGGGGCCGCCCCTTCGAACCCGCCCCGAGGTGGTGGCGGCCGCCGGGCGGTTCGCCGGCTCCGCTGCGGGAGGCGAGCCGGGCCGGAGCGCGCCGCGGTTTTAATACGATGCTGCTTAATTATTTCATTTCTCGGACAGACGGGGTTTCAAAGGACGGCGGAGGCGCTCGGCCAAGCCGGCGGCAAAACGCCACCCTCCCGGCGGGGAGAGCCACCCGCGATCGCGCCGGCGACCGGGGGCAGCGCGGCAGATGAGTCCGGTTCCCCGCCGCCCGCCTCCGCGCTCCGCCTCCGCGCCCGCGGACTTTGCCGACTGCGCCGAGCCCTGCGCGCCCGCGGCGGGGCAGATGCGCGGAGCCGTGCGCGGGACGCACCCGCCGCCCGCCCCCTCCTCCGATGCCGGGGGGCTGCGGGTCCATCCCCCCCCCCCCCCCCCCCTCGACGTACCGGCACGGCGGCCGGGAAGGACAAGGGCGGGGGAAGCGGTGCAGGCGGCGGCACTGCCGCCGGTGCAGCCCCGGCTCCCCCCCTCCCCCGGCCCCGAGAATCATGCGCTCCCAAAATTTAAACCGCCGCCGGTACTGCGGATCCGCGCACAGCACCCCCCGCCCCGCCGCTCCCTCCAGCCAAACCCGCCGCACGGAAGGTCCCGTCCAGACCCCCCCCCCCCCCCCCCGTCCATTCCTCCCCATTCCCCCTCCGCCGCCTCTCCCCGCGCTCCGCGGCCGCTGCCAGCCCGCAGCCGCCCCGCACCGCCACACGGCACCCCCGCCGCGCACCCGTCCTGCCCGGGCTGTGCCGTGGGGAGACCCCCGCCACGGAGAGACCCCCGCCACGGCCAGCGCGGCGCCGGGACGCGCGGATACCGGGGGAGAACACCACCATCACCACCGACGGCGGCGGCGTCCCCGACGGCGGCGGTCCCCGCAGGCAGCGGCACCCCCGGACCCGCAGCAACCGGCATCCCCCGTTCCCTCCGCTGCCTGAGGCGGGAGCATCCCGCGAGCAGCGCGTCCGCCGCCCCGACGGCGGCCCTCCCCCCGTTCCCTCCCGTCCCCTCCGTCCGTTACCTTTTTCAGCGCTGACATTCTAGTGCATTATTAACGCGGCGGGCGCGGGCTGCGCGCGGGGCTGCCGGTCAGGTGCAGGAGACGCCGGGCCGGGAGCGGCAGCGGCAGCGGCAGCCGCGGCGCCCGCCCAGCATCACCCCGCCGCCGCTCACCCCCGCCGGGGCGCCGCCGCCGCCGCCGCCCGCTCCCCCCCCCCCCCCCCCCCCGCCCCGCGCGCACCCCCCGCCCTCGCTCCCGCGCGCGCGGCGGCGGCACCCGGCGGCTCTGCGCAGCCGCGCTCCCCCTACCGGAGCCCGCGGGCAGCGCGCCGGCCACGGCGGGCGGGGCGGGGCGGGGCGATGGGCGGTGAGCGGGGTGAGGGCACGCCCCCGCCGCCGTCTCCGCCAATGGCGCGCCTCCGGCCCCGTGACGGACAGGCGCGGCGGCGAGCAGGAAGGAGGGAGCGCGCGGAGCTGCCGGTTGTGCGGGGCCGCTCGGGGCCATGGCCCTGAGCAGGAGGGAAGGTAAGGCGGGGCCGGGCCGGGCAAGGCCGCGCCGGGTGAGGGGGCACCGAGCGGGGCTGTCTCTGCTGCCGTGCCCGCTCCTTTGGGTGGGGGACAGAGGGAGCGGGGGGGGGGCGGCCGTTAACGGCCCCGGGCGCGGCCGTCCTCAGCTGAGGCGCGTTTCCGTCCGGGCGTACCGCGCTGCCGCGGTCCCTCACGGCCGCGCCGCGGGACTCGCGTGTCCCTCCCCCGCGGGTGAGGGCGATGGGAAGCCGGGGGTGCGGAGCGGGGCGGCCGCGGGGCTGGCTGCCCGCGGGAGGCGCCCGGAGGGCAGGGCGGGGGTGGCGGGTGCAGGGCGGGCCGGGGCGCGGCCCTCCGGGCGGCAGCAGCGCGGCCCCGCGGTCCGAGCTCTCCTCGGAGGTCCTGTCCGGCCTCCCCCCGGCTGGGAGGCGGCGGGGAGAGCCCCTGCGGTGTATTCCTGACTCGGGGCTGGGAGGGGGCGGTGAACAGAACTGCTGCTTTAATTGCAAAGTGTTTTAGGGCGAGCACTCGGTGTGCGTATGCGGGTGTACTCGTTGTTAGTGACCACGCAGCTTGGCTTCTTTAAACTGGGTTAGCACAACTCTGAAATAACCGTGGCACAGTGCTTGCAAAGAACAACAACAACAAAATGCTTTCTGCTATCCAAACACAACTTCAGCCCATTTGGTTTGCCTTTATGTTTTGTAAGACGTGGTCTTGTGCGGTAAGAACGCATATACAGGTGTTCTTTAAGTGATATCTTGTTCTTAAGGGGGGTTGAGTAGGGCTGAGCTGTAAGAGAGCTGAAAGCTTGCCTACCGTAGCAACTCTGTGGCTGGTTCTTGAGTTTTCAAACAGTTCCAGCATCCTGAAACTCTGAATCCTTCCTGGGAGGATAACAGCGTGAGAGAGGCTGAACAGCAAGGGTTAGTGTTTAAGCTATTTGCTGGCTGGCTGCAACTCGTGATAGTTTTGAAGGAAGAATAAAAACCGAGTAGTATTCTCTGTGGTCTAGGTGCAGCTTCGTTGCGAGAAATTGAGAAGGCTGATGGAGTAACTGTTTTGCTTCTAGTGTGGCTTCCTTTGAGGAAAGGTAGAGAATTACAAATTGATGTCTTCTGGGAGAATGTCAGAGAGTTGAGAAGAGTGAGTTCATTCACTTGTAAATAAACAACTCGACTCTAGAGCTGAGAGTGGGGGAAACAAATTCCAAAGCACTCAGACTGTTTAAAACCAAAGGCCAAATAAAGAACCATTTGTTTCTGTAGGGTGGAAGAGAAAGCTAAAATCATCATGCTGAGTGACTGTCTTTACTGTGTAAATTTAGAAATCATTTAAGTTTTCTTCAGCCACTCTAAGGAATGATGATTTAAGATTGGAAGAAAATAAAGCAAGGAGTAAAAGGATGATGGGATGCTACATGGTTACTTGGGATGAAATACCAAAATTTCAAGGGTTTACAGCCTTATCTGATCAGCTTCTGCCACTGTTAGCATATATGGAAACTGTTGATTTTCTGTTGTGTAAAACTATATACATTTTTTTAAAAGACAACTATCTCGGAAAAGAGCTGAAAAAGACTTGGATGCTTCTCTTTAAGGTTGTTTTTGGTCCTGTGTATAGGAGTAGGTTGAAGATGCTGAAGACAGACTTTTGTCTGTGTTAAAAGTGAACACGAAGCTTTTTATTTTTTATTGAACTTTGTCATAATGCAGAATAGATGGGATGGTCAACAGCTTGTAGGTCATGGGTCCAGTTGTTCATGAAGAGAATCTAAATAGCTGAAAAACAGTAATCCAGCAGCACAGGTAAGTGCATTTCACTTTACCAGAAAAGGGTTGGGAGGTGTAATGGAGAAAGTGCAAAGTTTTTTCATTTTTGTGGGTCGTCTTTGAGTTGCTCATGTACCAGTGATTTGTAACAGTGCTAGAGGTAGTAGTGGTTGTCATTATATGTATTACTGATGGGAAGATTATCCTCTCTAGGACAGCTGGATTCATAATTTATAGCTGTGAAACATCATATTGTGTCTTTAAAGCTGAAGTCAACATTCTTGAAAGTTTGTGTAGCCCTAAAGGAAAGCTATGGTAAAGGGTTATAGAGTGGCATTCCAGCTGCTAAAGAGTAGAGTTAAGATATTGGTGTAAGTGTAGTATATGTTACTGACCTTAATTGCTAATAAGGAGCGATACAAAAATTAGTATGCCATATAAAGGATGATCTTGTGGTACTACAGGAGACTATGTATTTAAGACATTAAACTGAAAATCAAATGCTGCCAACAGATAGTCATCAGTAACAAAAGGTTTTAAGCAGTGAGAGTATTGCATGGAGGAGTGCTATTTTCATCTCTTTGTGATTACTCAAATGACTTGGGCTTGGGGCAGGAAGTTCATGCTTGTCATGGGGATTGAAATGAGATTGCAGTTCCTTAGTTTTAGGGGTTGTGTTGCTTTGTTGTGTTTTGGTTTTTTTTTTAAATGGCCACACCAAATATTAAATAGGCTAGTTCTTGCATAGAAACACACCATTTTTTTTCCTTTTTCTAATTGTTTAAGAACAATCATCCTTCTTGCAGATCTTGATTTTCATTTTTTTTAATTATTTTTTTGCTTTTTTTTTAAACTCAACATAACTTTTGGAAAACACTTTGAGGCTTTTTCTGAAAAAAAAAAAGGATAAAACCTGTTTTTTTAGGATGAGTGTCTTTTCTTTCATCAATATATGTTTATCAGTAAGAGAAATATCAATTAGAAATGGAGTTTGCCTATTTTCTTTTTCTCTGGGAGAGGTATCTTGCCTCCTTGCCCACCCCCAAGCAATTAACAATGCATGTTGCTTTCGGTGACCAAAGATTTATTACAGCTTACCAAAATCTAAATTTTATTTGGATAGTAGTTGAATAAATCATGAATATCTGACTTTTTTGGTAAATGTAGAAGTTGCACTGAAGAAGTGTAATTGACTCTGCCATTAAAACGTTTGGGGGGAGGGTGAACCTTAGGTGTTTTTTGGTTGCTGACTTCAGGCTTGTGTCTGGAGGAGAAGTCTAGCTGAGGAGAATGGCCAACACGGTAATGAAGAAGAGGCTGAAGTGATAGGTCCAATGGCTTTATATTTAGAAAATACGTGCGAGTAATTCATGCTCACAGATAGACAAGTATGTAGAGCCTCACATAATGTCATCTTTGGGGTTCTGTGTTTTGTGTCGATAAGGTTTTTTTTGTGGGGGGGTGGTTGGTTTTGGGTTGGTTTCTTTTTAGAAATTATACTGTGGAGCAATTCTTGTCTACTTGGCAGTGAGATAGGATGGTCCACAAGAGGTAGATAGGACTCTGTTTAAACATACTAGGGTATTTTTAGGAACAGGTGTATGTACTTGTGTTATTTAGTAAAAGTGATAAGTGGGGGAGGAGGTCATGTGTGCCATTTTAGTGTGTTGATTTGGGGTTATTTTACCTTTTTAACCTGTCTGTGTGTGATGCCTTTCACTCAACACTAGTTTTGAGCTTCTTATTAGTAGATTTCTGGAATATATGGGCTATCTCAGAGCAATCCATAAAAAGCTAAAGTTGTGTTGTGGTTTAACCCTAGCCAGCAACTAAGCACCACCCTGCTGCTTGCTCACTCCCCCACGGTTGGATGGGGGAGAGAATCAGAGCAGTAAAAGTGAGAAAACTCATGGGTTGAGATAAGGACAGTCTAATAGGGAAAGCAAAAGCCACACATGCAAGCAGAGCAAAAGAAGGGATTCATTCCCATCAGCAGGCAGGTGTTCAGCCATCTCCAGGACAGCAGGGCTTCATCACGCGTAATGGTGACTTGGGAAGACAAATGCCATCACTCTGAATGTCGCATGTGTGTGTGCGTGTCCCCTTCCTCCTTCTTCCCCCAGCTTTTATTGCTAGGCATGACATCATATGGTATGGAATATCCCCCTGGTCAGCTGGGGTCAACTGTCCTGGCTGTGTCCCCTCCCAACTACTGATGCTCCCCCAGCCTACTCGCTGGTGGGGTGGTGTGAGAAACAGAAAAGGCCTTGACATTGTTATCAACACTGTTTCCAGCACAAATCCAAAACATAGCCCCATACTAGCTACTATGAAAAAAATTAACCGTATCCCAGCCTAAATCAGCACAGATCGTTATTTCTAGTAGGCAATATGTGTCTTCTTGTGTTTTCAGTTGTCTTTCATTCAAAAAGTTGAACACTGTTCCCTAGAAGTTTATATTTCTATTAAGAGTTGCCTAATGGCTTAAATTAAAATTCTCTTTATGACTAAAAAGAAAAGAAAAATTCTCTCTCATTGAAACTTCCAGTACTTTGTAATGATGGGATATTTTGTATAATGTTGATTTCTGTTATGTGTATGTGTGGGGATGCTTTCAGAAATTGCTGTGACTTGAATATTTAATTGTAACATAATATCAAGCAAAGTGTGATATATTTAATCCCTGAAGAAGGCTATATATACATTCTATTGTATTTATATTTTATGTGAACTTAAGAAAATTACTTTTAAATAAAACTTAAATGATGCACAGTCTTGTTGAACTTTTGGCTGTGCTCAGTGATATTACCCCAGCCAGTTTCATGGTTTGTTTTGTAAATTGAGTATATTTTGTATATTGAGCTTCATTTTAGTTTCATATGAGCAGAGGGAGCAAGCTGTCTCTCTAAAATTTCCAGATTTTTTTTCCTCTTCAGTAATCTGAACTCTGTATGACTTTTCTACTGTTTTCAGTTATTCTTATGGCAGTGCTTTAGGCCATTACAGTGGGGTGTTGGTGAATATGAGCTGGCAGCATGCCCAGGTGGCCAAGAAGGCCAACAGCATCCTGGCCTGTATCAGGAATAGGGTGGCCAGCAGGACTAGGGAAGTGATTGTCCACTTGTACTGAGCACTGGTGATGCCCCACCTCAAGTACTGCGTTCAGTTTTGGGCCCCTCACTACAAGAAGGACATTGAAGTACTGGAGGGTGTCCAGAGAAGGGCTACAAAGCTGGTAAGGTGCCTGGAGAACAAGTCTTACAAGGAACGACTGGGGGAACTGGGGTTGTTCAGCCTGGAGAAGAGGAGGCTGAGGGGAGACCTTATCACCCTCTACAGCTACCTGAAAGGAGGTTGCAGAGGGGTGGAGGCTGACCTCTTCTCCCGGGTGACAAGTGATAGGATGAGAGGAAATGGGTTCAAGTTATGTCAGGCGAGGTTTAAATTGGATATTAGGAAAAATTTTCTTAATGAAAGGGTTATCAAACGTTGGAATAGGCTGCCTGGGGAGGTGGTGGATTCACCATCCCTGGAGGTGCTTAAAAGAAGGGTAGATGTGGTACCTGGGGACATGGTTTAGAAGTGGTTTTGTCAGGGTAGGTTAATGATTGGACTTGATGATCTTAAAGGTCCCTTCCAACCTCAGCAATTCTATGATTCTATTTGTCTGTTTTTCTATGTTACCCCCAGCATCTGTCATAATGTTTAACTTCAGCCCACGTGTGGTATGGCTTGAAGTGAACATTAAACTATATGCTATTTGCATCTGCATAAGAGTTCTTTAGGTTGAAGTAAGGTTTAAACTTACTGAAATCTAGAAAGTTGACACCTGTGCTGGCAGGAGACTGGTCTTGGTGACCAGTGATGTTAATAAGCGCACAGCCTCTTCTCCTCCCCCCCCCCCCCCCCCCCAAAACCTGTCTTAGAAGAGAGAGAGGGGAAAAAGTCTCGTACAGCTATGGTTTACAGTTGACCCAATTTTGAGTAGCCAGATTTATTATTATTACTACTACTATTATTATTCAGCAAAGTTGAGCTTCTTTAGTAAGGGTGATTGAGGTATCTTTAGGTGTTTTGAGGGTCTGTTTGATTGTGCCAGGTAAGAACAGGATAATGGTGCAGTATGAGAAATGTATTGTTAAGTGTTGTGACAGATGCTTAGAAAAAGGGATAGTGTGCACAAATTGAAACAATGGTAAAGATGCTCTGTTCTCCCAGGACTGTAGTAGGAGTACACATCTTCCAAGGTTTCACTACAAGGCAGACAGGATTCTTGTGAACAACTGGAACAAAATCCTGATGTTCTCATTGTGTTGGTTATGTAGCTTCTTATCATCTGTGTCATGTCAAGTTTATTAGATGTCTAGGAGCTTGTGGCTGCAATTAAGGTGGCCTACTGAGAGATCTCTAAAGCCTTTGTTGAGACAGGATGGCACGATCTATTAGTCAGATTCTTGTTGAACTATACAGTGATGCAGAATTTGCTGACAGATGTAACAGCAGTCTTACCGATTTGAAACTGCAATGTGACACAGAGATCGTGCTTGGTGAAGCTGAATCAGTTTCATCTATGTTAAGAAGAAAAAACAAATGTCTGCTTTTTCCTAGTGAATAACTTACTGTTTTATATCTGTGATTGCTATGAACTGTGTTGGCCTGGATGCACACAGGTGAGTCTGAGTGCTGAATCACTCTCCTATTGTGACTCACTCCTTAATTTAGGTGAATACATAAATGTGGGGTATGTAATCACTATATTCTTTTCCTTTTCTTCCTTTCTACCCTACCGACGTGTGCTATATAGCTAAATAAGTTACTCTTCAAAAGTTGCCTCAAAGATAGGAGAATGGTGTATGACGGAGTTTCAGATAAAAAAATGGTTTCCCATATATTGTAAAAAATTAGTGCTAGGTGAAAAGACAAATGGAGCCATGTTTTATGGACTACTGTATTAAAGCACAAAACTGAAGGTTTTTTACACTATGCAGTTCTTGAACTGTAGTAAAGAATAAGGCAGGAGTAAAATCTAGGCAATTAGAATCTGGTTTTAATGTCTGACAGGACGTAGAACGCTAATAGATGCTGTTTCTGTGAGAATAATGTCAGAGGTCTTGAGACGAACCTTGACATCGTGAAGTTAGTATTACACACTAGATTTAAAACGGCAGCATCTGAGCTGCTTGTTCAGCTCCCCGTGATGTTTTGCTTAACAGCCCTACTGAGATGCAGACAGCTGATATCTAGTAGTTCCAGCACAGAATTCATGTGACCTTGAATACAAGTAAATCCTTCTGTTATTTGATTCCCAAACAGTACATGTGGGTTCTCCTTTTTCCTGCTAAATATGTAATAATAGCTTTACCGGCTAAGAGTAAAGCAATCTGTTATGTGAAATGTCAATTAGATCAATTGTAAAACTGGGAAGTTTACATTCTGTCAAAAACTGTACAATTTTTTCGCCTTTAAGCTGTCATTTGATGAGGCCAGTAGGACTAAAAGATTGTGTAAGAAGCTAGTCAAGTTAAAAATAATTGTTTTGTGATACCAGCACTTCACCATGGCATTCCTACTCAGTTGTAGTTCCAAAAAAAAAAACCAAAACCAAGCAACCCACCCTCCTTGACATCTGCTGACTCAGATGATAATAGTTCAGGGGGACAATAGGGCGAACAGCCTTTGTTCAAACAAGTGCTTTCTTTGCCAAGGCAAATAGTTAAAAGTAAGGTATATGAGGCTGAGAGACAGTGCCTTCCGGACCAAAAGACTCTTCTTCAGAATCAAGGTTTGTAACCTGTTGAGAGATCTTCATAGGAAACAACTACGTAATACAGGATCCCTTAATACAGTAAGAAGAGTCAGAAAAAAGACCAAGGCCAAACAATTCGAGCTTTTCAAATGTGAGTAACAAACATGGTGTGTGTGTTTTTTTATGCCAAAGGTGATTAAGCACTGGAAAAAAACTAATATGAATTAGTTAGTTCTTCCACTTCGTGAAGAGCCTCCAAAGTCTTTTGATATACATTAAAAGTATTTAGACACAAGTTGTCAGTCTCAGTGTGGGTAGTTGTGTAAGATTACTTCTTGCAGTCATTCTAACAAGATGTCCCAGTGCTTTTTCTGGCCTTAAGGTGCAAGTGAATTCCACCCTGAAATCTGGAGCTGAAAAATTACTTGGTATCTTCCTCAAGAAAGAATTTCTGAGAATAACAGTGCTGTTCAGAAACAAGAACTATAAATTTGTAGAGATGCAGTTAAGTCTGAAGTGTGAAAAATGAAGATGTTGTAGATGATCTGCAGAATGGCATCCTGTTTGACCAAACACAAGGTCTTGTAAGATATTAGCTTCTATGTTTGTCTACAGGTGCCTTTTTCAAGAGACGGTCAGCTTCAGCCCGAATTTTCGGCAGCAGACCTTTCGGTCTATACTGTTATCCTGTTTCATCCTTTAGCTACTCTTATAAGAGCCAGTTACCATAGCTTCACCTGCAGGATGAGGACTGCTTGCAGATTGTGAACACAAAGCAAAATACTGCAAAATTGGAGGCTTCCCATTCCTATATGCACAAAACTGTACTTTGACTACAGCTAGAATTCTGCATATTTCACTTTTTTTTTTCCTGCCTTTGGAAAGATCAATTTTGTTATTCCCATGACAGTGCTTTGCTTTGGTTTGCACACGCTGTCTATGGTGAAATGGAAGTATTTCACTCTTGGAAAACCTGACCTTGCTGGTAGCAGGAAAAATGTGTTTTCCTTTTCTTCCTGACTTGAACAAGAGCATCCATTATTAAATATAGCATACACCCTTATGATGATCTGAACCATCAGGCTATACAGGATGTAATTGCATGTCACTGCATTCTTCTTCTTTTCCTCATATGTCTATGCAGCTTGAATGCTTTTGGAAAAGGGAAAGTCATATAAAAATGAGGGGGAGTGGGAAAATGATACCCTGTTCAGCTGCCATGGAATGCTTTGTTCTAGTTAATTCCTCTCTTTCCTCTTAGATTTTAATCTGGTTGGTGGTTACTGAACTGGTATCCCAAGTCTGGGAATCTTATCTGCAGCTAAGTGATCTCTACTCAAAGAGAGAGTAAAGTAGTAGTGTCTCTCAGTGTGTGTGTCTGTCTTGACTTAATCCAAGCCTCTGGTCTCTGCCATGTCTAGCAATGGTTCTGGAGTCTTTGAGCTTTCAGCTGTGTCTGTTATGTTTTGCATGAGGGGTTTTGGCTGCTGGGGTTGATGACTGGAGATTTTGGTTTTGTCTGGGAGCAATGCGTGTTTGGCTTTTCTTCTATTGTGAAATTCAGGTCAAGATTAATAAATTTAACTATCCTCAGAGGTCCTGTGTATTGATTTCCATTGACTATAATGGGGGCTTGTACTCAGTGCAGTATCATCTGTACTGAGTACATCTTGGACACCCAGTGGCTGGTCAGCAGAATTGGTGTCTTGTGTATACTCTGTCTCTGGAGGGATGTCTAATGTGTAAATTTAGTATGAGTATGATGCCTTGCATGTATCTACTACCAGACATCATAACTGTGTGGTGGGTTGACCCTGGCTGAACACCGGGTGCCCACCAAAGCCGCTGTATCGCTCCCCCTCCTTGGCTGGACAGGGGAGAGAAAATACAGCAAAAGGCTCATGGGTTGAGATAAGGACAGGAGATCACTCGCCAATTAAGGTCATGGGCAAGACAGACTCAACTTGGGGAAAACTAACTTAATTTGTTACCAATCAAATCCGAGTAGGGTAAAGAGAAATAAAAACTAAATCTTAAAGACCTTCCTCCCACCCCTCCCTTCTTCCTGGGCTCAACTTCACTCCCCATTTTCTCTACCTCCTCCCCCTGAGTGGTGCAGGGAGATGGGAAATGGGGGTTGTGGTCAGTTCATCACACATTGTTTCTCCGGCTCCTTCCTCCTCAGGGGGAGGACTACTCACACTCTTCCCCTGCTCCAGCATGGGATCCCTCCCATGGGAGACAGTCCTCCATGAACTTCTCCAGTGTGGGTCCTTCCCACGGGCTGTAGTTCTTCACGAGCTGCTCCAGCATGGGTTCTTTCCATGGGGTGCAGTCCTTCAGGAACAGACTGCTCCAGGGTGGTCCCCCAAGGTGTCACAAGTCCTGCCAGCAAATCTGCTCCAGAGTGGGCTCCTCTCTCCACAGGTCCTGCCAGGAGTCTGCTCCATCACAGGCTCTCCATGGGATCACAACCTCCTTTGGGCATCCACCTGCTCTGGTGTGGGGTCCTCCACAGGCTGCTCCACTGTTGACCTCTGTGGGCTGCAGCGGGACAGCATGCCTTGCCATGGTCTTCACCATGGGGTGCAGGGGGATCTCTGGTGCCTGGAGCACCTCCTCTCCCTTCTTCACTGACCTTGGTATCTGCAGAGTTGTTTCAGGTATTCTGACTCCTCTCTTCTGAGTGCTGCTGGTGTTACGCAGTTCTCTTTCTCCCTTCTTAAATATGTTATCATAGAGGCACTACCACTGCCACTGCTGGGTTTGGCCTTGGCCAGTGGCAGGTCCTGTCTTGGAGCCAATTGTCATTGGCTCTGTTGGACATAGGGGAACCTTCTAGGAGCTGCTCACAGAAGCCACCTCTGTAGCTCCCCCTGCTACCAAAACCTTGCCATGCAAACCCAATACAAATTGCAAACTGAATTTTTCCCCTAGTGTCTGAAGTACAAATGCGGTGCCTTTGTCTTTTTGAGACTTATGGAGCCATGACCCAAGAATCACTGTGTGTTAGGCCAAACAAATACACAGTGAAGACCTTTGTTCATCAAGTTGGCCAGTTGAGCTACTACTTCAGAAACAATCCAGAAGACCTAAAACATGAAACTCCATCCTGTATGGTTAAAGGACAAGTAAGCTTTGTGGGGAATGGTTAAAGGGAATGGATAGTAGCTCCTAGTTGAAAGTTATCATCAGTCTTCCATCTGCTGGCTGCTAAGAATAGCAGTCTGGCTAACATTTTCTGTTTGTAGCAATCTCTTAAAATTAAAATTCTTTTACACTCTATTGCTTTGGGTCCTAATGAAGTCCAAGTATCTCTCTTTCAAGAGCCACTCTCTTTCAAGTGGTCCCCTTGAGCATCTCCGGTCAAGAGTTGACTGTCCAGCCATAATTAGAGAAGAGGAGACTATCCAGGTAATAGGGTTGTTATACCCAACTAGGCAAGGCCCTACGATAATCTGCTTTAGTTGGTCCTACTGTGAGCATTAGGATTAGACTAGATGATGTCTGGAGGTCCCTTCCAACCTTAACAGTTCTGTGATTTTTATGACCATTCTGTAAAGTAACTGTCCTGTCATGGCCTTCGTAGGAGATGTGATACTTGCATAATAAAACAGACTTCAAGGATTTAAATCCTTTTGAGTATTGGAGAGTAATTCTGCACTAACAGAGATGAACCAAACATTTTAATGAAGCCTTATCCATATGTTCTGCATGTGGATTATCATTTTGTCTGCTCTTGCCATCCTCTTCTGTTCTGCTGTGCTATCTTTTCTTCTGCTTTAGCAGAAATAGCATGTTAACACATCTTACACATGGAATGGTTTCAGAAGAGATTCCTGACTCTTCCCTTTTTGGAAAACTCTCCTGTTTGTAGGAGAGAGAGACCAAGTAGGGCAACTTGAAAGCTTCACAGAATTCTAATGTGTTCAGTGCTCTTGATGCCACTTACTTTATTCTTGCTGCCCAAGTTGCATTTGAGTAGGCAGAAGGCAACCAATTAAGAAACATGGTAGGTGTGCTTACAGTATGTATGGCAAGTGGCCAAAAGTACGTGGCAAACATTCTCCACAGAAATGTTTTTGAGGGAACTGTTGCCTCCTACACTCAGCTGGACAGGAACACTTCTGATGTGGTTCAGAACTTCATTTGTTTAGTTATTCAGCATGCTTTTGTTATTATCTGTAGCCTTAACTGAGTTTTAAGTCATGCTGTCAATCCCAGGAGAACCTTTGTAAATCTGCAGTGCTATTCCAGTGTTGGCACACGTGTGTTTGTGGGTAGTCTGGTTATGTACATAAGAAATAAAGTGGTGTCAATTTAATATATAGATGCCAAGGAACTCATTTATTGGAAGGAGGCTTTCTGCTCTTCTCACAAAATTGTTCACAATTTATATCACTAGCCAGCATGTGTTCTGCACTCTGTTTCTTGGAGTTATGCTTTGCTTTATGTTATAACAAACTGTAGAGACCTGGTGGTTTTTTAGGTTTCTACTGGATTTTTACTTTACTGTTTTTACCCATGAGTTGTCAAGAATTAGCCATGGAACTAGTTTGGTACCTATTGCAACTTGTTCTCATTTCTGAAAATACTGGCTCCTTTTCATCACTGAAGAATTCCTGGAAAGATACGTCTTCTGGTGTTGCTTCAGCTCATTGCATAGTAGGAACGTTCAATGCCTTCAATTACAGGCTGGGTATTTTGATAGTGTTGCACGTTTTCAGCTGGAAGATGAATTTGTTTCATTTTTGAAATCTAAATGGAAAACTTAAAAGACAAGACTAGAGTATGTAAGCTGTTCACATTTGTAGATCTACTAGAATTGAAGTTTCTACTGAAAACTTGCAGTTGGACTAGGTGGTCATTGTAGGTCCCTTCCAACTGAAATTTTCTATTCTAAGTGCAGAAATACATCAACAGCTCTCTTGATCTTGTATTTACAGCTCTCTGCATTTCAGACACAAGACCACAGTGTTTATGGAAGTTATAGAAGTACACAGAAGCCATGTACTTCACTGTATAATGGCGTAGGTTCTTAATTCTGTGAGGAAAGTTCATGTGTTTTAAATACAATTATATTTTGAATGAGAGTACAGTGGCTCTACGGATTAAAATCTTCCAGTGTTGGCTTTTTAAACCATGTTATTTGCCACTACTATAAGCCAAATTATACTTCCTTTAGGTGGAAAATTTCATGTCAGTGGGATTTCTGTGAGGAAGCTGAGCAAAGTCTCATCCTAATGCTCCAAATAATTTGTGAATACGCATTTTTATGTACTGCCCTTAAATGTGACTGTGCCTTAGGTACTGCAGAAGTAGTAAGCAAAGTTCGGGATTTTGGTTACTGTATTAAGATGTTATGTGGGGTTTACTGCTTTAAAAAAGCAACAGCCATGCAGTGGGTATAGCTAGTAATTTATTCTTTCTTTTTACACCATTAGTGTAGCTAATGAAAGTCAATTTATCTGGTATTGTTTGACACACAACTCCTTTTTGCTAGCTGTTACTTGAGAGACCTAGTTTTGACCTCTTGTTGGTCTAAATCTATCATACATATAGTGAATCCAAAATCTGTTTTGTGTAATACATCCATCATGTTAGGAAAAGTTTTCCACCATGTTAGGTGGACTTTTCTGTCCCTGGTGACCTTTGTAATAGCTGAGATAAACTTTGTCTATTCCTTTCAACAAATAAAAGGACCCAGAGTGATCAAGTACATCTGATCTCTAGCTTAGTTTGTGTTCATGTCGGTAACCAAATGTAAGGAACCCTGGAGGGATCTATGAAGAATACAGTACTAAAAGCAATTCTCAGTGCAGCTGGTTCTAGTCCTTTGTTTGCAGTCAGTCCTGTAGTGTTTTTAGGAGTTAGAGCTCACTGTAAGGGACTTCTCTAACTACATTTTTTTATTTTCTCCTGTTAGTTTACTGAAAGAATGTTGCAATACTTGCAGGTGCTCATCAGTGCATTGAGATTGGCAATTCTCATTCATCATTAGCCTCTAATGTTTTTATGGCATGATCTAATGCAATCTTATCCTTGAGCTACATAATACTTCTCACTACTTGCTTAAAATTCTTTTGGCATTTATTTGCTTATGCCTAAACAACCCAAACTCTCTTTATTCTTCTATGTCTTGTTGGTTATTGTAAAAACTCTTCTCTGTCTGCTGAGGTTTGAGCTCAGCTGGTTTGTACACAGCAGACTTAAGGCTGCACAAGGTTTTCGGCGAGGTCTCCTTAGATTCATATATAAATGTAGTTCATTTTCCTGTCTCAGGTTAAAGAATACTTGATAAGGTCTTGGATCACATTGTCATTGTACATGACCTCCATCACAGTAATTGCTCAGTCTCTCTCATGATTGACTAACCACACAGGTTTTCATCTGTAGTCATCTCCATCTTAGTAATCTCCGTTTAGGAATGTTTGCTTGTCACCCAAAGTGTGAAGCACGCCCCCCCCCCGGGGGTGGGAAAGGTTTAATTTCTCTCTTTATAACCTTGTTAACAGAGGCAGTGTCAGTGTAGCCTGGTTTTCCCCTACAACAAAGGAGCGAAGACTGTCTTTAAACCTTTAGGATTTGGGCCAAGTATTTCTGTTATTACTACTACTGTGCAGTACCCCCTTTGGGGCATATGCCTAGCTCTAGCATTGTGAAGTTTCCTTTGTATAATCTTGAACTGTGTTCAATCTGTTCTACAAAATTGGTGTGGCATGGACAACTCTTGCCCCCACCACCACATGTGTGCACATGATGTCTGGCAAATCCAGGTAGATTCAGAACACAGTCATCTTTATTTGACGATCATAAAAAGTCTAATGCTTTTCTCATCACCTTCAGCGTCTTGTCTTCAATGCTATACATCTCACAGCATAAAGAATCTATCCGTTGTAGTATTAAAGTCCTGTGGGATTCCTGGAGGTGAGAGAACACAAAATACGGCAAGCACTTCATCACAGTTCTGTTTGCGCTCCTGTTTGGGCTCTGGAGACATCAGCAATGGAAAAATCTTTCCACATGCTACTCGGAACTAAAATGGTGACTAAGTCTGCTATGATAACACAGAATTCCAAAATATGGTGGCCCCTGGGCCATGCTCATCTAACCTAGAGGCTTAGAGCTTCCTCCAGTTGTCAGCGTGTGACCAGGTGTTCAGAGCCATGTTTTCCTTCAATAACGTATAGCTATGGGGAAAATTTTCTTCACATTGCAGAATACATTCCCTGTAGAACTCGGAAAGCATCTTTAGTCTTCAGTATGTTGGGAGTCATGAGCTATCAATTATACCTCAGAGAAACAGAGCCATGATAAGCTACTGCGGTAGTTTTTTAAAGACTTACCATGGCTTAGGTGAACTCAAGTCTTCCTTTCATTAAATCTTGCCTGGTCTATGCCCTATAAAATTTCTTGGATTACTGTCTGGTGTCCCAGATTTTGTAGGGAGGTAAGGACTGTTGAAAGCAATGCAGAGCTAATGCTAACAAATGTTCTGTGTAGCTTTCAGCTGCATCCACATCACTGCCATTCCTGGCCCCTAAACCTCTTAGCTTATCTGCTTTCCTCTCTCACTTCCAGTTTCTCATCTGTTAGTTCTGGAGACTGCTTTGTTCTAAGAGGAGAGATATATTTGCAGTAGTCTGTGCAATAAGGCTTCCCTTTTTTTCCTTGTAATTGGCTTCTTATTGCTGTTCACATTTCTCTCCTGTTCGATTGCAGGCTCAGTTCCAGAGATAATTCCCCTCAAACTATTCTTTCACTTCCAGACTGGAACACCAGGCTTTATATTATGTGAATACAATTTTCAAGAATGTCCTCAAAAACATACCCAGTAGAATATATTAAATTCCTTCCCTTGTACCTTGTGCATTAACGCTGTGTGTAAATGTGACAATTTTTGTTGGGTCTGACTCCAAACAGTGGTCTCCCTCGTCTTTTCTTGAGGTCTTTTTAAAAACACCTCTCAAAATTCTATCTGCTTGTTTTGAGACATCAGTCTGCTACGAAAAGTGGAAAAGTGTTCCCAGACTGGTCTATTGAAAGACCACGGGAATCTGTACAGATTCTCCATCAGTTATGTTGACTGGAAAACCACGGCAACAAGTAACCGTAGATACTTGGCTATGTTACAGGTATGGTGAGAGCAAGTCTTACTGCATTTTGAAACTCAGATGGGTTAGATATGTCTCTGGTAGTAGATATTTTTCCTTGATTTTTCTTTAATGCTAATCTCCTGTTAAAAGGTAGTTATTTTTAAGTGTTTGAGCAGTTCTTACCAGATGGACTAATCTCTGCTGCGTACTGCCAAAGACATCAGGTTAAGGAGAGTTTTGAATAGGGGAGAAACGCTGCTCTGTAGCATCAGGCAAGACAACCTCCTGTGGTTAAGCCAATGCTCATGGATATCACACGATATCTTTTTTTTTTTTTTTAAAGTAGTTGCAGCAATAAAACCCTGAGGAAAGAGCATCCTCTGTCATCTGAAAAATGTTTTGGTAGCTCAGCTCTGAGACTTTCAACTGCAAAGCAGAGTGCTGCTTTGGAGCCTGTAAAGCTGCTGAGTATGGCAGGATAGATATTCCTCAGAGCCTACTTTCCCTGTTTGTTGATACGCAGGACAAATTTGTTCAAAAAGTTTGGGGCCACAGGCAGGGTTTCTTTGGTTTGGTGGTTTGGTTTTGTTTTGTTTTTTAGGCTAGAACAGCCAAATAGTTCGGGCTAAATCAGTCAGTTTCAGTCAGTTTTTTTCAGCTGCTCTGTAGTGATAACACCTTCTTCATTCTCCCAAAGAAGGTGTACTGCTGGGATACATTGCTTCCCGCTGTCTTCAGAAGGCTTGAAATACGCCTAGTTCCAAACAGGGAACTTAGTCATACCTGGGTGCCACCACTGCTCATTTCCATTCTGTTGTGGTTATTGGGACTTACTAATCATCCTAAGAGATGACTTTGCAGTGCAGAGATGCGCTGATACAGATGTGAAAGCTTTGCAGGCAATAAAGAGCTCCCCCCATTCTGCACCCAGCTGCTTCTTCCAGTGTCTGCTGGAAAAACCAGCTTGTAGGATTGGATGCTGCTTTGGTGTTGGCAGCTGAACAACATCTTTGAAGTAAATCTAGCGCTGCTACTGATCTAGATACTTCTTTCACAAAAATTTCTCTGGCTTAGAAAGAATACTTTCCTCAGTATTCCCACCCTCCTAAGGCAGGCACTGTTTCAGCTTGCTTTCTCAAGCATAAGGATTAGAGATGGGGAGAGCCCCGTGTGAATGAGAAGGAATGAATGTGTCTAAACTGGTCTTGCATTGCTTCAGAAAGCAATGCTAATGTGTGCATGAGTATAGTCCCTACATTTTAAAAAGAAAAGAAAAAGAATGAAGTTGGGGTATCTTTTTTTTGGGGAAATATCTGAACAGATGACTAGAGAAATTGGATTTCAAGATGGTGAGCATAAAATCTACTGTAGCTGTGGGAGGTTGGCTCTCCTCAGCAGATTTGGATAAAATGTGTTTGCATATATAGATTCATCAGCATCTCACAGAACGGTCAGGGTTGGAAGGGACCTCTGGAGATCATCTAGTCCAACCCCCGATCTCAATGATCATTTGCTTTGGAAGAACAGCTTTCTCAATACAAGTGCTCGAATGTTAGTTTTGTGTACTGGTTTTGGCTGTGCTAGAGTTAATTTTCTTCATAACAGCTCCTGTGGTGCTATGTCTTTTGGATTTGTGGTGAAAACAATGTTGATAACACAGGGATGTTTTCGTTATTGCTGAGCAGTGCTTGCACAGCACCAAGGCTTTCTCTGTTTCTCGTATCACCCCACCAGCGAGTTGGCTGGGAGTGTACAATGAATTGGGAGTGGGCGCTGCTGGGACAGCTGACCCCAACTGACCAAAGGGATGTCCCATACCTTATGATGTAGTGCTCAGGATATAAAGCTGGGGAAGGGAGGAGGAAGTGGAGGACCTCCAGAGTGATGGCATTTGTCTTCCCAAGTCACTGTTATGCGTGATGGAGCCCTGCTGTCCTGGAGATGGCTGAACACCTGCCTGCCAATGGGAAGTGGTGAATGAATCCCTTATTTTGCTCTGCTTGCGCATACAGCTTTTGCTTTACCTCTTAAACTGCCCTTATCTCAACCCACAAGTCTTCTCACTTTTGGCCTACTGATTCTCTTTCCCATCCCACCTTGGGGGGAGTGAACGAGCAGCTGTGTGGGGCTTAGGGGCCAACTGCGGTTAAACCATGACATTTAGTAACAGCTGTACCAGAGTTCATTAAAATGCTGCAGTGTTAGTAGCAGTACTCAGGGAAACGTTCCAGGATAAACCTCTTGGATAACTTGCTTTACAGTCAGAGATCTGCAAAGGGCTGTTAACTTTGTCGTATTACACTGCTTATTTCTGTCTACTTTCCTAAGTTGTCCTCTGAGAGTAATTCCGGATTTTTGTCTTTCTAGCTGTAGAATATCCTGACAAGGGAACCTTATGAAAATGCACGATCACTTGTTGATGTCTGTCTTTCTGGGAATGGTAGTCTTAACCCATAACTTGCAAAATGGATTGTGCTTCCTTGATGGGGACATTGCTGGCAGCTCGTCCATTTTTTTTTCATGTCACTGAATGATGGATAAGCATAGAAAAACTGAAATTTGGGCTTCGTAAGTAAAGCTTTCTGCACAAGTATTTCTTCAGGCTTACATCTTGTGATAGACCTTTGATAAGGTCACTAATTATTCAAGAGTTTGGGCACGAGCAAAGAGTATCGTGATCATGTATAAACTACTAAGAGCTCAAAAAAAGTCTAATAAGACATTCTCCCCCATAGTTAGTCATTCACGTGACAATTGAAGCATATTGCCAAGGTACGTGTGGAGATAAAGTTTGTCTGCAAAGGACTGGTGGTTCAGGGATTTCCCAGCTTGATGAAGGTGGGGTTTTTTTCAGTTGCAAAGGAAGATAATTTATTGAAGAGAGTTATGTGATGATAGTATGTTCTTCTCTTAAGCTGCAGTATGAGCTGTTCTTATAACAGCGTAAGTCCTTTTCTCTTGGCAGAATTATTTTGTTAAGAATATGTATCGGGTTGCTTGTATAGTGTCCATACACTGTACTTTATCTAAACTCCAATTTTAAATGTAATGTAGTTTTCTCCAAATCTCTCTTTTTCCCTTCTCCCCATCCTGCAGTATCTGCTTAACTGTGTAGAACTTATGAAACTGGGGATGTTGTTTTGCAATAGATAAAAAATTTCTTGGTATTACTTTATATTTTTATATAATATGTAATTTCAAGTGATTGAAATATGCATACATCCATGTAAAGGTGATAGCTTTTGTTGCTGAGTAGATTTGCATATATTTCTTTTCTTTAATCAAATGATGCTTGCATTTGAGTAACCAGTAGCAGATTGCCAGTGTCGTCAGAAAGGGGCCCATAAGAGGAAGAGGCGTATAAGAATACTGCTAATTCTGTAGAAATAATTGGGTTACCATGTGTTTCTGCTGCTGTCTACTTCTAGTTTTTCTATGTGATTAAATAGTTGTAGCTTACTGATTTTAATGAGTGATTCAGTTGCAATGCCTCTGTGCCAGGAGAGACCTGCATTTTGAGCAGCATTATAACTTCTGTAGGAAGATACTTGTTTTAAAAGAAATCTTAAAAATGAGTGTGTATTTAGTCTGTAAATGTACTGTATTAGTCTATTGCCAAAATGTAGTCAAATAGAAGATTTTAAATGTAGCCTTGCTAGTGAACTCTGGGGTTTTAAAGCTGCTTTTTTAACTCAAGTTTAGGACTTAATATATTTTCAGCTTTACCTGTGAGAGGTAGGGACTACTGAAGACTGACTTGCATGGAATATGAGGGGAAACTATCTTGTATCAATTTGTTGGTTTTCTTAAAGTCTTGAAATATCTTTAAAACACTGCATTTCTTTCTGTTTAAAAAAGTTTTCTTACCCCATAGTGTTCATAGGGAAAGTACTGAAACGACTCTATGCTGAAACTTCATCGTCTTCCCTTGTGCATACTTCGAGTAGAGAAGAAGAGGTGGTTCCTGGAAATTTGGGCTCAAAATCTAAAGAAAAGAATTTGGATAATGTTCAGACGTCATCAGCAGATGCTAGCACATCCACTGATACACCCTGCGAATCATTTCAAGGTGAGACTGCATAGTCTTTTTTCTGATAATATGCTTTTAAATATAGTTACTTTACTTGAGAACAATATAGTGTCTACTTTTTTCATTTATTAATACCAACAGACAACTTTGAATATAAGTGTTAGTGGTACTTAATGCCTAGAACTTGAGGTCAGTGCGTAAGTCCTGTGAAGGCCAAGAAGTAGTCTTGGTGTATGTGCACGAATGCAGCATTTAGCAGTAGCTAAACTGTCTTTGGTGTAATGTCTGTTGAACAGAGAAAATTACTTATACTGGTACAACTCTGCTCAGCTATTAGAGATACACCCAAAGATCGGCGTGAATACATGATCCAGCACTTCTTCCTGCCCTCATCTTGCAACAGAAACCCAATGGGGAATGTAAACCCAGCAGAAAGCAGATATCAGTTCAGGCACCATGTTAGTACCCTGTTAAAGAACATTATTTTGTATGTGTTTATGCAATGAAAGTGGTACATGAATATTTTGACAGGTAAGTAGAAGTCCCTTTTCAAGTGCGTTGTAAAATGTGGATGCTATGCCAAAAGATGAAGGAGTTGCAAAATGAGGTAATGTGGTATTATTTGTGGGTGAAAGCCTCTGTACCTAATTATAGAAGTGTGAATTTCGTTGTGTTGTAGCTCATCTAAAACCAAATTTTGCCATAACTGAAAGACGTTGAAATAAAACTGACTTGAAATAAGAAGGCACATTTCCCAGGAGCATGATAGGTTTCCCCTAGGGGAGGTGCTCAGCTAGACCTGTTACTCACAAACAAGGAAGAACTGCTTGTGGATGTGGTTCAGGGCAGGAGACTAATTTCTTGAAAGAAGTGAGAAAATGAGTAGTAGGATTAGAACCCTGTACTACAGAAGAACAGATGTTTGTCATCTTCAGGGAACTGCTTGGTAGGATTGAAGGGGAGACTGGCCTGAATTGCAAAGGAGCTTTGGAGAGATGGTTGATCTTCAAGAATAACCTTCTCAAAGCACAAGAATTTCTGAGTTTTCTGCATGTCAAAATGAGCCAGTGTGGCAGGATGCCCCACTGGGCTCAGGTGTGTCTGGGAGCAGCAAAGGGAAGGTGAGGGAAGGCTAGCTGGGACAAGGCAGGCACAGGAGCTGTCTCATCACTGTGGAAGCCGTCCCTGTGTACCTGAAAAAGGAGAGCAGACCATGTCTGGTAACAGTAACCAGGTTCAGCCAACAGTCCAGTGACGCCAGGCAAGTCAATAGAGACAAGGCAGGTCTGAGGTCAGGCCAGAATGTAGTCTGTGAATCAGAGGGTGCATCAGTTGGGGTATGCGCCCAGGCACAGGCATGGCTGCAGTCTAGCTCAGGCTGGGAGCTGCTTAAAAGCCTCAGCTTAAAAGCAGCCTCTGAGTGATGTGAGGGGAGCCCCTGCTGAGGTGGCATCTTGCATGTCTTTCATAAGCAGCTCTTTCTTCATGACAATCTGGGTCAACAGCTGTGTGATATCAGAGAGCTACCTGTAAGTTCGGGCAGCTGAGCTCCTAAGAGGAAGTTCTGGGCCCTTCCAATACAAAAAAATATGGAGAAGGTGAAAGCAGGTATTAGCTACTCAAGAGAAATACAGAGATGTTGCCTGAGTATGCTAGGATGGGGTTAGAAAGGCCAAGGCTCAGCTGGAGTTAAAACTCATGAGGGATGTGGGAAGAAACAAGGGTGGGGGCAACAACTGGAAAGCTAAAGAAAATGTGGGCCCATTGCTCAATGGGCGAGGGACTAGTGACAGAAGACAAGGAAAAGGCTGAGGTACCTAGTGCCTTTTTGTGCCTGTTTTCACTGGTAAGATTTGTCCTCAGGCCCCCGAGCCTAATCGTAAATTCTATGAGAGTGAAGCATTACCCACAGTAGATGATGGCAGCTGGGGAGTAGTTAAGCCAGTTGCATAATTGCAGGTCAGTGGGACAAGATGGTGTGCATCCAGGAATGCTGGCTGAGGTCATTGCGAGGCTGGCTTCTGTCCTCTTTGAGAAGTTATTCCAATTGGGCTGTTCCTCGGTGACTGGAAAGGGCAAACATCGTACCCATTTGCAAGAAGGAGGGTCTGGAAAACTGTGAGCATGTTACAGGGTAGGTCCTTCTGGAAGCTCTTTCCAAGCATGTGAAGGACAAAAAGGGAATTAGGAACAGTAAGTTTTGATTTACCAGCGGCAGGTTGTGCAACCCGGTTGCCTTCTATAATGACATGACTGGCTTGTGGATAGGGAGGGCACAGTGCACGTTGTTCGTTTTTGGGTTGTTTTTTTTTTTAGCAGGGCGTTCAACGTAGTCTCCTGTAGTATTCTTATAGCCGAGAAGGTGAGATGTCAACTGGGTAAGTGAATGGTCAGTCAGACTGACTGCCAGGGCCAAAGGATGGTGATCAGCAGTACAAAGTTTGATAGATGGCCATGTGCTAGTGGTGTACCTTGGTGGGGATTAATACTGGAGTCTGTGACATGGAATAACCAACAATGGAGGCTGAGGGTAACCTGGCTGGAAGCAGCTCCACAGAAAAGGACCACAAAGGCAGCTGATGGGATACTGTGCTGTATTAGGAATGTAGCCAACAGTTATGTTGTGAAGGAAGCAATCATTCCTTTTGTGAGACCACACTGGAGGAGCATTTGTGAGTCCATACTGGAAGTACTGTGACCAGTGGACTCCTTATTAAAATAAAGGTGGTGACAAAGTAGAGTAAGTCCAATGGAGGGCACTGTAACGGCCAGAGGGCCACATGATGTTATGTATGAGGAGAGTGAGAGAACTGAGTTTGTTCAGTCACAAGAAAAAAAGGTCAAGAGGAAATCTCATTACTTCAACTACCAGATGGGAAGAAGGAGTATAGAAAAGACTAAGCCGTGCACTTTCTGGAGGTGCTCAGCAACAGGAGAAGTGACAACAAAGAAGCTGTGGCAAGAGTAATTCCGGCTAGGTGGGGGGGATGGAATTCTACCTTGGGGATGATCAAACATTGGGAATGAGCTGCCCAGAAAGAGTTTTGGTATTTCTGTCCTTGGAGGAGCCGAAAACTGAACAGCATACTGGAGAACTTGATCTAATTGGGTCAATTTTTAATGAGGTTTGGGCTAATGACCTCCAAAAGTCCTTTCCAACATACATTAGAAATCTGGGCTACTGGGGTTTTTTGTTTGTTTTTTTTTCTAATTAAAAAAAAGACCCGCCACCCAATCTTTAACAAGGATGACTAGTAACGAGTTGGCTATAGGGCTTTCTTACATGTGTCTGTGGTATAATCTGCTTTTGAAGGATTGTGTGGCTTTTGTCCTGTGTTGCATCCCATTACTGTGACAGAAAATTGGAAATCTAAGCTTGTTGCAGTTCCATTGGTTCGATATCCATTTTGCCATTTTGTTTTTCTAGAGCAGTACTTCTAGTACTTATTTCGTGTAGTCAGTAATGAGGCACATTTTCAAACGGCTGATAAAGCATTAAGCTTATTCTATAAAATTATTTCTGATAGCATTGGGAACTAATTGTCCTTTTGAAATAGGTAGCAGTCTATTTATTGGCTCTATGATGAAGATGTGCTAAATAAGCATGACTATGGAGTAATTTCTTAAGCGAAAAATGCCTTCATTTGTAGTGAATCTATACCATTCCTTATAAATTAGGGCCTGCCCAAACTCCCACTGAAGTGGGATGTGAGAGGGAGAATTTAGTTGACCTTGTATAACTTTGCTGATTGTTTATACCTGGTTCCTAATAGAATGTTCTTCAAGGTAATGAAACAAAAGCTTTTGATCCAGAATCCTAATACAAGTGAAACATAGCTCATGGGAAAGTGAACACGGAGCAAAAAGAACAGTTCCGTATTTAGGATTTTCATAGCAAATCAACAAGGCTGTTCTTAAAATCAACAGCAAACTAATTCAGCTTGTTTTCTGTTGGAGGCAAGCAAACACTATGGTAGTACAGGAAGGGTTCTGCCTTGATTGATGTTGTACAAATGTGTACTTAAAAAAAAGCCTTGAAGAGGGTTGCCGTGATAAACTCATGGGGAAAAAGAGAAATTGGTTACCTATCTGTGAAACCAACAGATAGCTTTACCATTCTTCTCTGGTTGTGATTTCATTTAAATTTAAGGAGCTCTTGCATGAATAGTCATTTTACATGTTGTAATTTTATGGCATTGAACACTGGAAGTACATGTTTAGTGATAGGCTATAAAATCTGGAGCTATAAACTGTATGGCCTTGGAAAAGGACAAACAAAGGTATTGATTGAATTTTTTGATCTTATGATATTTTAAGTAACTTCTTTCTTGTAGACTAAAGGTTATGGGCATAACTATGAAACAGCTGATCATTTAAGTAGCCGTCGTCTAAGATGGATGATGGAAAATGAGAGGGAATTTTTTTTGTATATATGAACTTCATCCTAGTTTGAAAGTGATTATTTCAGTCTGACAAAATCTACTGAAAAATTTAATTTAGTGTCAATAAGAAATTGAGTATTTCTTTAAAAAGAAGCTGATTTAAAATCTAAGTATTTTCTAGGGATAAATAACAGCTTATAATGTAAAACTCATCACAATGTTCTACTTGCCTTTAATGATTATTTTCAAATTGGGAAAATCCCGTTACTGATATGCACAAGGAAATTCCTCCTAGATTCTTATCTTTACTGGCATGCAGTTTGCAGCATTGCCATCTTGAAGCCTAATAGGGACTTCTGCCCATAACATGTAAAGACCATACTTTTATATCCTGTAAATATTTACATTTATATGCCTCTTTTGAGATCAAGTTGAAGTTGAGATGTTTAAATATATAGAAGATCAGGACCCGTGTTAATGACTGGTTCTCATTTAATTTTGGAAGATTAATAATTTAGTATCAGAAAGGGTTGTCCCATGAAACTTCCCACATCGTTGTGGAACTAAGGCTTATGGCAAGACCCAGAATAACTGGAGATTGAAGGAAAATTCTGAGGGACGCTGTCCTTGGACTACGGAGTGATCTGCTGAATGGTATTTGCATTTTCTTTAGGAAGGTGATAATTCTGTTGGGGATGGAGAAAACACGTGGAGGTGCCACTCTTCTTCTGAACCCTAAAGAAGGAGGGTAGCCACTTTATATCTTATCTCTTGAAAAGAGAAAATTTTTTTAAGTGACTTTAAAAAAATCCCAACAAATCCAACCACCTGCCTGTAGCCAAAATTTTCGTTCAAGGGCATACTAAGATAAACCTTCCCATTGGATTCTTGTTGTCCTAAATCAGATTTTTTTCCCCTATTCTACCAAAATACTCAGTGAGAAAATGAATGTAGCCAAAATAGGGTTTCCCCCCTCCCCAAGACAATTAGATGAGACTTTCTAAACACTTCTTCCCTTGGAGAACCTGATTCTTCCATTGTAAGAGCTATAGTTCTTAATTTCAGAACATGTAGGAAAAGAGTTTTCTTGCTTCAACATAAAATTAAAGAGGGTCTAGATAACCAGCTTTATTACCTTAAACCATTTAAAAGTTATGCATAAATATAATAAACCAGAACCTTCTTGGCAGGCAAAGTATTAAAGAGAGCAAATGGAAAACTGAAAGCTCCTACAAATAAGAGGACTTAATTTCTTTTTCCCTAAGCTTGGGAATATGCTTCCAAGTGCAGTATTATAAATTGCTCTACCACCAAAAAAGTGTCTGGCAGAAGACTGAGAAAGCATTTCTAAGTATGAATTACTCACTTGGATATGGCTTTTGACTAAATTTTGTTCTGAGGATTGGTTTTGTTTCTGACCCTTTTTAGGGCAGGATGTACTTGCAACAAGCACTTAGTTCATGGAGAACACTTCTCTTGAGGTCTGCAGTTCTGTGAATTCTTTACTTTTGTTGATACTTTAAAACCTCATTAATTATTTTTAATATTTTATAGTGTATATTCAACGTAGACATGCATGCTTCTGACTAGAGACTTGCTAATTGTAGAATTGGCCTTTTTAATGGCTTCATTAGTATCAGGCCTTTTTCTTGGTCAGAATTATAACCTCTTTTTAAAGGACTTGGGATTTTCTCACCAATATTTAGCATCTTCCTTATAAAAATTAAACTTTAAGAGTTGCTGTAGAAGGATAATTGTATACAAGTGGAACATATAGTATTCAATTTTTTTGTATAAAGCATGCTCTTCCACTTCTGGTTTTTGTTTTCCCTAATTCTGAAAAAGGAAATTGAAATGCAGAGATCTTAGGCAGAGTCTCAGGTCTTGTGGGGACAACGTGTACTTGATCTTTTTTGTCTCCTTAATTTATTTAAGTATGAGGTAATGAAGAAAAATACTAAGTTGTTATTACTCCTAAGTTTTAGGGTGTTTTTTTTTTAAAAGCGAATCCATATTATGCTATACAAATAGATAAAATGCAATTTACTCCATATTCATTAAATAAAAATGTGTCTGTCTTGTGAAATATTTTAGCATTGTTATCCTATATAAGGAGTTCCTATCAAAATTCAGTACAGCTGTGTGATTATATTTTTCTGTATGTGTATTCTTCTTACTTTTTTCATTGAAGTTGTTAATGCTGACAGTGTACTGCATTTAACAAATCATCACTGGGGCACCGGGACTGTGGCCTTACTCATCCTAATCCTGTCTTACTGCAGCCATGCTATTACAGAAAACTTTTGTGACAGAAGTGCCTAGAAGACAAGAGTTGTCTAAAAAATATGCATGGGCAGCCCTGGCTTTTAGTTGATCACATTGACAAAGTGCATATGCTTGAAAAATTAAACTCTATCAGTACCTAATGCAGTAAACAGCTTTAGAGACTTGTTAAACGATTCTGCTTCATCTTAGTTAATTACTCTGAAAAGGTGTCTATTGTGAATAAGCTGAAGAGCAATGGAGATTGTAATTATTATACAGCAGAGTGTTGTCATACACTTATGTTCTCTCAAGGGTTTAAAAATTGTCTCATTACATGCTATATTACAGTGGCATTAAACTGTGAAAATGAGACGGATATATCCAGAAGTGAGTAGAGTACTCGACTGAAGACACCAGCCTCTGGTGGTATGGTAGAAATGGTGCCCAACCAGTTTACAGGCTGGTAGCTATATGCTTGGGGGTAATGTAGAGATCTGGGGGTTGGAGAGGGTGGTGGTGGGGGGACACACACAAAGAAAAAACCCAACACACAAACAAAAACCGCCGTCTCTTTTCACACTGAGTGGGCTGCATGTATAATATCTGTAACTTCTGTTGTGACAGAAACAGCTTTGTAGTTCAGTCTCCAGTTCCCCTAGCAATGATTTTTTTTATTATTATTATTTTTTGCTGCTGGTTGGCAGATTCTTTCCTTTTCCATTTTTCTTATGTATATACATTCTCTTCATCTCAAACAGCTTAGCTGTCATAGAGAAATCTCCTGGCCTCTGAGACGACTGAAAGCAATTTAACAAGTAGCTCATCTAATAGTATGTAGCAGTTGCCTAATTGGAGGAGAAAATGCCAGCTTTAGCTACAAGTGTAAACAAGCTCTAAACCTAAATGCAGCCAGCTGTAGGAAAACTAATTCTTTTTTGAAAGGAAACAGAAAAATGGCTGTGTAAGAGCTTGGTAAAATGGACTTGTTTCAGCTAGAGAAGGGCTGGTAGACAGTCCTGAGGTGAATCTAGCTGTAGCGTAGTAATTGTGTGTGTTAATGTTCTCACTGTCCACCTTCTTTCCCTGTTTGAAATTATTTTTAATGTATTGATGAATTTCCATAATTTTTTGTGCTTCTGTGGTTTGCATTATTTTTGTACACAAACAGGAATGGCCTCTTACTGATAACTTTCAACTATGGAATAAAGAAATGTGTGTTGGGGGGAAAAGAAAATTCAGAGCTTTAAACTTTGTTTACTTTTATTCTGATGAGCGCATCTGTTTATTTCCTGGTCTAGTTCCAGGTGTGTCCCAGTAATGACATAATCACTTAATCAGTGAGGGTAATTAACTAATTGCAACTCAGACATGGCCTTTTAGATTCAGTGTTGTCGCACTTATTTTTAAAAAAATGTATTGATTGACAGGGATTTATTTGGCTTTTGAAAAGTGTGTTGAACAAATAACATCTGCAGCACTAGGAGAAATAATTGAGCTGAGTACTAACTTAACATTTTTAAATAGCTTTATTCTTCTGTTTATACAGCTAGAATTCTTAGATGTTTAATCAAAATATTGCCTATAATCATATACCAGGGTACATATGAGACACTGAAGCTTTTAAGTTAAATAACTTAATACTTATCTGTATAGGTTTTTTTTTGTCCTTACCTCATACATTAAACTTTCAGAAAACAAAAAGTAGTTTGTACCACTTTTTAAATTGGCTTTCTTGTAATTTTAAAACTATCTGCCCGTAGTCAGCTTCTGCTTTGGAAAGTGTTCTGTTTCTTGGTTTCCTTGATCAAGATTTTTTTTCCCCTACTTCACTGTCACTTTATATTGTGCTTTGTTTTCACTAGTTTTTCCAAGGGAACTTAGATGTTTTAACCGTTCATAGGTAAAAATTCTTCCTCAGATGAGTGAGAACCAGAGGAAGAAGGATTTCTACATTTTTAATCTGTTTTTTTCTCTGTGACAAAGAATGTCTGCCACTTACAATGTAATGAAACTGTGGCTAAGTTCTGTCTCCCATAAAATGGGCTATAATACAGCTTGTC
This sequence comes from Pluvialis apricaria, assembly GCA_017639485.1. Taxonomy (NCBI): domain Eukaryota; kingdom Metazoa; phylum Chordata; class Aves; order Charadriiformes; family Charadriidae; genus Pluvialis; species Pluvialis apricaria. The sequence goes on from CM030009.1 coordinate 107,230,813, forward strand.
CAGGTGTCTAAAAAAAAATAAAAATCTAAGAACTAGTATATGTGTGGGAGGTGGTGAAGGAAGTAAATTTGAGTTCTCTTGTTCCTTGTTTCTTACTAATTTCCCATCCCAACTTTGGGCCTTGGAAAATGGGTATATCTCTATTGACCTCAGTTTTCTTCTGAAGTTTTTGGGTTCCATCAAGCTGAAGGAAAAGACAATAATGGGGAAGTATTTCTGAGGATTTTCTCAAGTTGTTTTTCTTCTTTTAATGCTCTTATCCTTTGAGCATCAAACCTTTTCCCTGCCCCCTCTTCCCTGAAAACTTCGCTGATGTAATGAGGTCTGTAAATTCCAAGTTTGACCATGTAACTTTCATAGATAACTTTTGCAATTATTCCACTGGAAATATGAACAGAAAACAGAATGGTTTAAAAATGTATTTTGAACCAAACTTAGATGGTGATGTCATCTTTATTAGCCACAAGAAGTGCTTGTAAGGAATGGAAAGCAAGAGAAAACAGTGCCTTGTTTGTTTTTTTTTTTTTTCCTTTACGTAGATAGTTAATGACCTATGGCATAGTTTAAAATAGGAAAAAAAAAAAACCAACTGTTGTTTTTAGGTCATCTTATAACTGTTTCAGCTCTTAAGAAAGAAATTGGATTCCTGCTGTTAATACAAATGAGAATATGGTAAGGCCTAGTATTCAGTGGAAGAGAATGTTAATGTTATACTGAAGAAGTTGCAGTCTGCATTGACATAAATACATAGCCATAAAAATTGTAAGTGCAAATGTCTTTGTGGAAATAAACTGCTAGCCTTTAGAATGAGAGAAATCACAAGACTGTGTGGCAAAATGCTATTGTAGGAGAGAGACTTCACTAAGCTTGCAGAGCAGATAATGAGACAGCTTTGAGAAATAATTCTGGGCAAATAATTGCCACAAAAAAACCCCACCTGATTCTAAAGCCCTCAGGAATGGGGCTTTGCCTTTCATTGTGAATAAACCCTAGCCAGCAGTTCTAGGAGCTGGAGATCTTGGCAAGTGCTGGGTAACACCACTGTAGTTACATGCTTCTCAATTGGATGATGAATCTGAGTAAGGAACTGTTAAGATAACCCGTAACAGGTGTTTGAACCTTAGTACAGTAGATTTTAATAAAATTGAAAGTTAATTTAAATCACAAACCAGAATTTAGAAATAGAATAAATAAAATCCAAAGTAGATGGCTTTTCCAAAGTGCAGAGGGCTTAACAAAAAGGTAACTAAGTTGGCAATATTTGTAGAAGTATTTGAGACATTTAATACGACGTGAATGCATGGATCATCATTCATCATTCATTTGGATGCCGTCATTATTCCTCTTTCCATTCTCCTTCCTTTCTAATCATACTTATGGTTGAACAGGAAGGCTGAAATGTAGCTTGTCAACTACTAAGTAGGCCCTTCTTTCAAAAAATACTACAATGTGCTTAGCTGACCAGGGTTGGGAATCCATCCCACCAGACTCATGGGTACCACCGAATGATCGTATCTGGTTTCACTGACAATCTAGTCAGTATCCTAGTACATTGGAAAGGACAAACTGTAAGGCTGGCCAGCAGCTACCCCTTTCCTTTTCCATTCTCTTCTATTTGCATGCTGTCCTCATGGGAGAGAGCTGGGAGGGGAGCTGCTGTAGGAGTTGGTTCCAGAATCTTCATCTATGCTAAGCCATAGGCAAGTGTTAGCTCCCTGGGGGTCTGCCTAGTGAAACCTTGTACTTGTCTGAGCTCCCAAGAAGCCTGGTAGTCACGAGGACCAGGTGCAGATTGTCGTACACTAGTCTTGCTCATGTGTGGAAAAGGTGGGATGAAAGAGAAACTACTTGTGCTGATTCATGTTGTTGGCTTTTCATCAGTGTGATAACTGGCACAAGTCATTATAGGACAAGGACCCACGGGGTATGGGTAGAAAAATGAATTTTCATTCAAAAATTAATCTCGAAGACCTAGTTTTATTTATCTAATCAAGTGTATTGAGTCACCAAGTCATAAAAAGAAATACTTAGGAAAGACTCCCATAACTACTGACTTCATTTCCTTTACAGTAATTTTCATTATTTGAGAAGAGGGAGCAACCTCTGTAATCTAGACTTTCTCTTTCCAATGAAGTGTGGCACTTACGGTGATGCGAAGCGTCAGGAGGGAGGTTGAAATGAACTGACTTGAGTGACAACATGCTACCAGACACAAATGGTATATACCCTAAGAATTGGGAGCAGTCTTCTGTAATACGGCTAGACTTCTACAAAGAAAAAATTTGGGAATGCAGTGAAAACACACTACTTCTTGAACATCAAAGGATAGTGGAATTTTTCTGTTTAAAGATAACTGAGTAAAGTAGCAGAAATTAAGGTCAATCAAAAAAATTCAATAGTGCTCTCTATACTAGTATGTGGGGACCAGTAGTATCGTCACTAATAAGTAAGAGTGTTGGAATAAAATGAGCGTATTGTACTACTTCCCCATGAAGTTCTCCAACAGTTTGCTGCCTGAAGATTTTCTGATCCAGAGGACAACGTGTATCTGTTTAATTATCTGATTTTTTTTCTTTCATTAATTTGTTGTTTGAATCTGTGTAACTGTGATTTGAAATAGAACTATACACTTCGAAGTTTCACCTGGCAAGGAGCAAAATTTATCATTCAAACTGACAGCAGACACCTTCAGAATGTTAAAGCTGAAGTGAACATCGCATAAGAAAATACTTTTTCAGTATTCTTTTACAGGTATTGGTGCCAATAAAATACATGACAGTAGCTGTTGTGGTTTAACGCCAACTGGCAACTAAACCCTACACCCCCCCCTTGCTCCCTCCTCCCCCTCTCATGGGACAGAGATGAGAATTTAAAAAAAGGTTAAACACTGGGGTTGAGATGAAGACAGTTTAATTAGCACAGCAAAGGAAGAGAAAATAATAAGAATAAAAATATACAAAATGAGCGATGCACAGTGAGGTTGCTTACCACCCACTGGCCAGTGCTTATGTCATCCCTAAGCAGTGATCCCAGCCCCCGAGCCAACTTTCCATGGGTTTATTATTCTTAATGATGTCATATGGTATGGAATACCCTTTTGGCTGGTTTGGGTCAGCTGTCCTGGCTGTGGTCCCTCACGTTTTTGTGTGCACCTCCTCCCTGGCAGAGCATGGGAAGCTGAAATATCCTTGACTTAGTATAAGCACTACTTAGCAACAGCTAAAACAGTGTGTTACCAACATTGTTCTCGTGCTGAATCCAAAACACAGTACTATACTAGCTGCTAGGAAGAAAATTAACGCAATCTGAGCTGAAATTTGGACAGTAGTAGAAAATAATGTAACATGAGATAATTAGCTTTCCAAAAGACATTCACTAACCAAAAAAGGTTACTGAAAGAGATGAAGAATCTTTGGAAGGAGAGTGTCTTCTTCAGCCAGAACCCGGCTTGAGTGACTTTCCTTGTTTATTCCAATAAAGTACAGATAATGAGGGGGATGGATTAGACAGTAACACTTGCAGATGAGAGAAATTTTTCTGTTAGTTGAATAATAAAATAGTTTGGGTTTGAAGGGACACTAAAGGTCGTCTGGTCCAACCTCCCTGCAATGAGCAGAGACATCTTCAACTAGATCAGGTTGCTCAGAGCTCTGTCCCAACCTGAACTTGAATGTTTCCAGGGATGGAGCATTTACTGCCTCTCTGGGCAACCCATTCCAGTGTTCCACCACCCTCATTGTAAGAGATTTCTTCCTTCTATCTAGTGTAAATCTACCCTCTTTTAGTTTAAAGCCATTACCCCTTATTTTATTGCAATAGGCCCTACTAAAAAGTCTGTCTCCATCTTTCACATAACCTTCCTTTAAGTACTGAAAGCTGCGGTAAGATCCCCCAGCAGCCTTCTCCAGGCTAAACAACCCCAACTCTCTCTGCCTGTGCTCATAGGAGAGGTGTTCCATTCCTCCGATCGTTTTTGTGGGTTTCCTCTGGACTTCTTCCAACAGGTCCATGTCTTTCCTGCACTGAGGGCTCCAGAGCTGGATGCAGTACTCCAGGTGGGGTCTCATTAGAGCAGAGTAGAGGAGTGGAATCATATCCCTTGACCTGCTGGCCATGGTACTTTTGATGCAGCCCGTGATACAGTTGGCTTTCTGGTCTGTGAGTGCACTTTGTTGGCTCGCATCCAGCTTTTCATCCACCAGTACCCCCAAGTCCTTCTTGGGAGGGCTGCTCTCAATCCCTTCACTCCTTAGCCTGTATTGATACCAGGGATTGTCCTGACCTAGCTGCAAGATGCTGCACTTGGCCTTGTTGAACCTCATGAGGTTCACATGGGCCCACTCGTTCCCACAGTCTATGTCATTGATGAAGATATTGAACAGTACTGGTCCCAGTATAGACCACCTGTCACTGATCTCCATCTGGACATTGAGCTGTTGACCACTACCCTGTGGATGCGACCAGCCGACCAATTCTTCATCCACTGAAGAGCCCACCCATCAAATCCATACCTGTCCAATTTAGAGAGCAGGATGTGGTGGGGGACTATGTCAAAAGCCTTACAGAAGTCCACATAGATGACATCCGTAGCTCTTCCCTTGTCTCCTGAGGTAGTCATTCCATCACAGAAGGCCATAGGTTGGTTCAGGCAGGACTTGGCCTTGGTGAAGCTATGATGGCTGTCTCGAATCACCTTCCTGACGTCCATGTGCCTTAGCATATCTTCTAGGAGGATCTGTTCCATGATCTTCCCAGGCACAGAGACAAGGCTGACAGGTCAGTAGTTCCCAGGGTCCTCCTTTCTACACTTTTTAAAAATGGGTGCAGTGTTTCCTTCTTTCCAGTCACCAGGGGCTTCACTTGGGTGCCATGACTTTTCAAATATCATGGAGAGTGGCTTGACAACTTCATCAGCCAATTCACTCAGGACTCTGGGATGCATCTCATCAGGTCCCATAGGTTTCTGTATGTTCAGGTTCCTCAGGTGGTCACAAGCCTGATCTTCTGTTACAGTGGGAGGGACTTTGCTCCCCCAGTCCTCGTCTTGCAGTCCATGCAATCTAGAGGTATAGGAAGAAAGGTTGCCAGTGAGGACTGAGGCAAAAAAGTTGTTGAGTACCTCAACCTTTTCTTTGTCCATTATTACCGGTTTGCCAGTCTCGCTTATCAGGGTGAATACACTTTCTTTGATGTTCCTTTTCTGGTTGATATACCCTTAGAAGACCTTATTATTATTATTTGTGTCCCTCACCAAATTCAACTCCAGCTGTGTCTTGGCCTTCTTGACCCCATCCCTACACAACCAGGCAGCATCCCTATACTCTTCCCAGGTTACCTGTCCCTGCTTCCACTGCCTGTGCAGTAAGATTTTGGTAAGATTTTTGGCACTAGAAGTGTTAAAACAAGCTAAAGGAATTAGACTGTAATACTAAACTGTATTCATTAGCTTTCTGTAGGGGAGTTCCATAATTTTGTGAGAAGCAAGTTCCTATCTGCAGTCGTGAATTTGTACAGAAATAATTCATCAACTACTCCAATCACCCAGCACAGTAGCACAACGTTTCCATTACTGTGTGATGGTTATCATTTGAGTAAAACAAATGACTAGCAGTAAGTGATTTTCCATTCTTTGCTAGGTTGCTTATTATCATCATCATTTTTTCTCTCTACCCAATGTGACTTATCTAGTATTGAGGGAGAGAATCCTACTGAAGACTGAGGTCAAGCAATAGAAATTTTGCAGCACTCCAAGGAAAAGGATTGTACTTTCCGATTGCACAAGAGATTACTTGAGCTAAAAGGTTCTGCCTTTCTGGAAAGCATTCTAGTGTGTGTGTTGCCTTGAGACTGGAAAACAATCCTGTGAAAGTCAACCTGTGAATAGAGGATGATTTTGCACAATATAATGCCTCATCTCCCCAAAGTTATTCTCTCATACCTTACCATGACAGACTGAAGTAACCATAGCTTGAAGTTCAGAAACTTGGATATCATCTGAACAAAAATGCGTATACATTGGGGGACAGGGGGGTATTTAGGATCACCAGATTTGTTTTATAATGTTCATGCTGATGAAGGACAATTTGATGTCTTCACATTGATCAACTGGAAAAATAACTATTTTTCAGTACCACAGCTCAGGAAGACCCTCAAGGTGTGTGTGTTCTACAGTTAGTCACTGATACCACATTTGCTACACTTCAATTTATGAAGGTTTTTGGAAGGGACAAAACTGTCTTGCCCAGGATTTGCATATGCACTGTCTTTAAAGACGCTTGTCTTGCTAGTCAATGAAAGAGAAAGTGATAATGAATCTATATTGTGTAGAGATAAAGAGGACTTCTGTATGTGCATTAGGGATTGTCATAGTTTTCAGGTTGTAGTCTCAGTCTCGCTTATATGTAATAAATATGAATAGCTAGAACATGACCATGTTCTAGAGTCATGTTCTAGCTTACATAATAAGTAAAAATGTACTTTAATACAAACTTTTTAAAGGAGATAACAGACCTTCTTCAAGCCTTATTTTATCCAGATTATATCTACTGTAACACCATGCAGTAAGTGCTTACCAAGAATATTGATTTTGAGGGGGATGAACTCTTTTCTTCTATTTGCAGAAGTGATAGCTCGGCGTTTCCAAGGGATAATTTTGTGGAAAAATCATGGTCTTGGTCAGATTGGGCTAACTTGATAGTTGTTTGGGGGAGGCTGCAAGGTGTTCTAGCTGACCTCTAGACTTGGGTACTTTAGAGACCTTATCGTTCTCTACAACTACCTGAAAGGAGGTTGTAGTGAGGTGGGGGTCAGTCTCTTCTCCCAGGTAACAAGCAATAGGACAAGAGGAAATGTCCTCAAGTTGTGCCAGGGGAGGTTTAGATTGGATATGAGGAACAATTTCTTCACTGAAAGGGTGATCAAACATTGGAACAGGCTGCCCAGGGAAGTGGTGGAATCACCATCCCTGGAGGTATTTAAAAGACAGGTAGATGTGGTGCTGAGGGACGTGGTTTAGTGGTGGCTTTGGCAGTGTTAGGCTGATGGTTGGACTTGATGATCTTAAAGGTCCCTTCCAAGCTAGACAATTCTGTGATTCCATTTGCTGTATGCATTCTGCTCTGTGGGAACACAGCTGTAGGTGACCAAGGCTTTCTGAGTTGCAGGGAAGCACTTCATGGGAAAGGCAAAATTTCTGTGTAACATAGTGAAACTGTACAGGGTGCCAGTGCCCAGGCCTCTGTGAGGAGAGGCCGGGGCTGCCCCGGGCCGGACACAGTCGGTTCCAGCCGGTTCTGACCGACCCCCCCGCAGGGCAGGGCTGAGCCCCGCAGCCACCGTGGGGGCACCTATGTAATAATATGTTTAAAAACGCTCCTGAGAGGAGTGACAAGCAACAGTGGGAACACCAGGGTTAGAGGAGGAGGGGGTGCTCTGTGGTTGAGCAGATGTTCCTGAAGGACTGCAGTCCACGGAGAACCCCCACTGCTGTGGGGGAAGAGTGAGAGGAAGGAGTAGCAGAGGGAAACCATTAGAGACTGACTGTGAACAGCCACCACCTTGTGCTGCTCGTTGCCTCACTGAAGGGACCGAGTGTAGCCTGTGGCAATAGTGAATGGGGAGGAGAGAAGTTTGGAGTGTATATAGCAGCTTTCCAGTATCTGAAGGGCGCCTACAAGAAAGCTGGAGAGGGACTTTTTACAAGGGCATGTAGTGACAGGATGAGGGGGAATGGCTTCAAACTGGAAGAGGGGATATTTAGATTAGATATCAGAAAGAAATTTTTCACTCTGAGGGTGGTGCGACACTGGAACAGATTGCCCAGGGAAGTTGTGGAGGCCCCATCGCTGGAGGTGTTCAAGGCCAGGCTGGATGGGGCTTTGAGCAGCCTGGTCTACTAGACCAGGGAGGTGCCCCTGCCTATGGCAAGCGGGTTGGAACTCGATGATCTTTAATGTCCCTTCCAACCTAAACCATTCTATGATTCTAATATGAGCTGGGAAGGAAAGGTGTTTTTCCTAAGTATTTTAGTGTTTCCTTCTTTTTATTTTGTTTCTGTTCCCCAATACAGTAAATAAATACTTTAAGTAATTGGCAGTAAATTAAGTTAATTTTCCCAAATTGAGTCTGTTCTGCCCACAGCAGTAGTTAGTAAGTGATCTCCCTGTCTTTGACCCACGAGCTCTCTCATTCCTGTTCTTCCCATTTCTCCCCACCCCACCCTTGTCCTGCCAAGGGGGCAGTGAGTGATTATCTGGGGGGAGTTTGGCTGCTGGCCAGGGTCAGCCCAACCACAGAAGCTGGAAGCACTTCAGTCTCTGCCCAGGTTTTAATCACTCTTACCATCAAGCAGAGGACTAAGATTGTACGAACGTGTGTTCTGGCCATGTCTGTATTTGAGGTTGTGTGTTGTGTTCAGATGATCTGGAAGCCATGCTAGCGTTATGTACCACCATTCTGAGCTGCAGGTAGGGGAAAAATCACCTTGAAACAAAACATGTTGCGTCTACCTGAGATGATGACAGACTGATCAGTTGGCAATTTTACATGGCTAAGGTGAGATGGAAGCTTTACCCTCAGCTCCTTCTTAAAAGGTCTGATACTTGTTTGTAGTAGGGCGGCAAGAGATAACATAGCTAGCCAAGCGACTGACATACTTCCAGATGTAACCTTGGTAACAGCATAGTTTAGACGCACTTCCCTACTCTGTGCACAAGGTTGATTTACATGCAAAGGAGCTCTTCATGTGGGGAATGTTGTGGAGAACATGAATAGGAGACAACTCAATTCAAAATATTTATTCTGGATTCTTAGTTTGCTTTTAAGAGTAATGTTTGTTCTTCTTTAGGTTTTGTAAGCATCCTGTAGATGGGTTGGTTGGTTTTCTTCCATAAAACAAAACTTCAGAAATGGGATTTATGACTTTTAATGAGTAGAAAGAAGAGCATTCTTGAATATCTCCAGTATGTAATTACTTTTGTTAGTCAAAAAAGCCTTTTTATGTCACATTTTTATAAGCTTTGCCATTTGGTTTGCAGCAATGTTTATGATTTTATAACCAACCCATCTCTTTTTAGCCCAAGCAGACCATGTGCCCAGGTTGGAAAAATACAGACTTAATGCCTTGAGAATGGGAGATTTGTTGATACACTGAGATTATACAGTTATGTGTATACCAGTTGGTTGTTTTTTTATGATATGGTAACAGTTAGATTTGACATACCTGTACAGGATTAGCAAAGATTAATGCTTGAGTTATGATTTGTAAACTACTTGAAGATGCATATGGGGTGAATAAATACGTAGCTTGAGGAGTCCCATTTAAACAGATTGACTTAAAAAACTTGTTTTGAGTCATCACTCATTTACATAGTAAAAGTTGTTACTGTTCTTCTTTGTAAGGTAGGTTTTGCAGATAGTCCCCCAAATTCTGTCATCATATGTAACTGTTTTTTTTCTGGGAAGGTAATATCCTAATATATGTACTCCTTTTATGAATAAAGGGTTTGAGTTAGTCAGGACTGCTGCAAATTGAGTTTAAGGTTTTCGTGGTCATCTTTGTTTTACAAAACCTAAATATAAAGGGAAAAAAGGGAAAACTTGAAATTGTTCAGAAGGGAGTAACTCAAGAAACATTTATATGTTTAAAACAATCACCAATTAGCACTTCATCATTAATCAACCTGGGTAGGGGAAAAAAAATCAATGCAAGTACTACCGGTTCACTGATTTGGCATCATCTTCATAGAAAGGATCTGTTGAAGAATTATTCCACATTAATTTTAGTGGACCTTTTTCCAAATCACATAATTGCTCTTCATCTTGTTGTATTATTTATTTCTTTTCCTTTATTATCCTTTAAAGTAAGCCTCATCAATATCAGTTTGAAATTTTCTGGCTTGTTCCAGAAAAACCAATAACTTTCTAATGTGTTCTCGAAACAAAATTATTACATCCTGATGATGAAAACAAATGTGATGCGGCTTTTCAAAAGTGTCTTGGATGTTCCAAAATCTGCTTTATCATAGATCTCTAAGATGATCAGTCATGCTGAACTCTTTAAAGTGTGTTATCTGAAAAATGTCAGTGTATATTAAATTACATATTTGCATACAATGTATATGGTTAAATTACATATTAGAAACTTAGATGCCTAGCAGGAATTATTTCTGTCAGGTACAACTGCATTTTAAATGTTTAGGTATTAGTCCAAGCATAGCTGCAGCTTGCTGATAGACTGGGATCATCTGGGATCTTGTAGCAAGTTTGCGGTGTAAGGAGGTTAATTGTGTCCACCTGCCAAAGATGTTTTTACTGTATATTATTTTAATAGTTCTGTCTGTATGTTTTAAAGGGGCAAATTGCCCCCAAGAAGGGAAGGCTAATGCTGCGTCTCTGATGGCTTATGGAGCTGGCTGAGTGTAAAAAGAACACACTGAACCATTTAAAATTACACTGCAGCCTCTGGAGAGAGCCTGAACATCCCGGCCTTCTGGAAGGGCTTTTTTCTCCCTGTGGTTGAGCTCTACTGGTGTTCGTACTGAGCAAAAAAATACAGTCTGCTATTTGGACTGGTTTTGTGTAACTGGAGCAGAGATGCCTCTCTGTCATTCCTACAGAATTCTTGTCCTGTGAACAAATGAAAAGTTTATACTATTCCTTTTGCACGTATTTTTAAATGCCTTTTAAAGGGGAAAGAAATCCTACAAAACCAGTCTACTGCCATCATCACAAATCATTTCCTATACAGTGAAATAGTTGGAAAACTGGCCCTTGGCACTCTTCCACACACATCCCCCCTCCCCCCCCAAGAAAGAAGCAGAGAAAAGATGAGGAGGTGATCCCTTTTGGGGAGCCACTGGTGAGAGTTAGTCAAGTGTGGCTTTCAAACTCCCTTCATCTTTGCGCCCTTCAGAACAGCACAGGCTGCGTTTAAAAGGTCTGCAGATAGACAAACCACGGTTTGGTGATTCTGTTTCTATTGCTTCTATCACTTCATAATGAGCTTGTATCTCTCCATCCATCCAACTTACATGAAACAGTTCTGAAAGAAATAGCGTCTGCTCATGCTGAATGGGGAAAAATTTATAGTGTCTCTTAAAGTATCACTGTAAGCTTCTTCTGAAGTTAGGGCAGAAGATTGTCTGATGGAAGGAAAAAAAAAGTGTTTCTGGTGGAAAGAACTAACCTTGGGAGTATTTGTTTATTTTTAGCTGCTACAGAATTTGGTGCAATTCTGTTGGTCGTAGGATAATTTCAGTGTTCCACAACTGACTTGCTCTCATTCTTTTTCCTCTGTAAGGATTTTCGAGACCACTTTCTATCATTGCCATAGTTGGGAAAATGTTTGAGAAAGTCTATACCGAGATCAATAGCCAGACATTTTGTTTTTTCTGTTTTGTAGGTAGTGACAATACAATTCTGCCTCCAAGGAGAATGTACACAGTGAATCTCCCTCCAGAGGGTTACGTTGCAGTTACTCCAGATGCTATTGGTATTACAGTTTCTGAAAACTCAGGCAGTAGTGCTGACTCAACAGGTACGTGTGTGTGGTTGTTACTATGATGACTTTTTCTCAATAAAAACTTCTTAGCAGCTCTTCTCAAGTAGATCCAAATTGCCACAGTTAAATATTTAAACTGTTGCTGCCAGTGGGTGTCACTGTTTTGCAACATAAGCAAAATGAAGATGTACATCCCTATGGGTTCATTTCCATTTTTAGAGCTTGAAGACCAGATTCAACATTTGGTTACAGCCATACAGTGCCACTGATCTTGAAGTTACATAAAGTGTAACTGAGGATAAAGTCTTTGGCTCCTCCCACTCAAGGGCTACATGCATATTTATATTATACCTGCTTACAGTCATTATTTTTAAAAGTAAAGTTAGATAAAGTTGTTTTAGTAAGTCTTACTCCCAATGTTCTGAAGAATTGAGCAAAGAATTAATGACCTTTCAAAGTTACCTCTCCCAATTAGAAAAGACGCTCACCTGATTGGAGTTGAATGGGGGGAGATACCAGTCCTTCAGTGTTGAGAGGCTTTTTGATGGTAGACTGTGACCAGGTAACTTCAGAACCAATATTCAGTGTTGTCAAAGGATACAAGAGAAGCAGCACAGGATCTGTAAAGAAGCGGGCTCTAAGTTAACCTCAGTTAAAAACATGGTTTTCTGGATGACGTTGCCAGAATTAAATTGATTCTGTATGCCTTAGAAAGAAGTCCTAAGCTTGGTTAAGACAAATTCATTTAGTTTTTTCAAGTGCTATGTTCTTGTGGATGCATGTTTGTCCAAAACTCTGTATCATTGTCATTTGCTGCTAAACAAACATACATCCACAGGGACATAGAGAGATACAACCTGCAGATACAGAAAGGCAAATGCTCCATGCCCTTGAAAACAGTACCCACAGGAGTGAATTTTCAGCTTGGAACTTGGGTCTGCTCTCTATTCTGAGCTCAATTCAGAATCCGAATACAAGTAAAGCTGTCAAAGTAGCCCAAGTGACTGAAGCAAAGTACAGCATAACTGGTGGCGCATCAAGAATGTTCTTTCTTGGTGTGAAATGGTTTAAACACGTTTTTCAGATTGGGGAAGAAGTAACTTTATCAGAGTTAACATAGCAGTAGATCTTGATACTGTTGGGATTATGGATAGGAAGGTGTTCTAATGTACAGCTTCCAGGTGTAGTTTTCTCCTTATGTTAGACAGCATTCATATTCAGAATCCAGAGTCTGTTCCTAGACTGTGCTTAAGTTTCAGTTACATAGCTGTCTTTGGACAGTTCATGGTGTTTCTGTTTCACAACACGTCAGTTTCAAGCTGCTTGTTCGGCTATCGAAGCACCCTTTCTCTCCTGCCATGCCATATAATCTCTCTTAATTCTTTGATGTTATCCCCTTTCAGATATTAGAGGGATGCTCTGTTTCTTCTTTATTTTGCTAATAAGACTAAATGCATTCTTATAATACTTTGTAGGTAAATAGACCTATAACATTCACTTTTATAGAGGGACTGAAGTGACTTTTAAATTAAACTTTAGAATGCAGACCTCTGAACACTACTGCACCTGAGATATATCCTTATTAAGGTATCAGCCCAGAACTTTTTTAGCAAATTTACTCAGCTTCTTTTTAAAATCTATGAATAAATCAATACGTGGTGCATATTAGATGTTGATACACTGCATAGCAGTAAAGTAGAATAGAATTTAGTATTGTGTTATATTGTCCCTTTTTAGGGTCATAGAAATATTTGTCTGGTTTTACAATGGTTAGATTACTGAACAATGGCTTCACTGGCTCATTTTTTAGATTTAATCTTTTCCTCTAGTATTTCAAAACAAACGTACTCAACCATGATAGCAATAAGTAGTGTTCTGGTGTTGCTTAGTGACAGTATTGACTGTTGAATGGTGATCTCTTTTAGCTGATCCCAGTCTCAGTGTTCAGGAAGAGTAGGTTTTAGACTTCAGCCACTTTTTTTAATACTTAACAAATGCATCTGGAATTTTGGGAGACTTATTTTTGGATTGGTTTGTTACTTGACTTTACAGTTTAGCACGGAATCAAGAAAAATTAAGTTTGAATTGATCTTTGGAGGTTTTTAATCTATGTTCTCTTTGCAAGGTAGGTTTGACTATAAATGTCATTCTTGTCAGGTATTTGCCTAATTTGTTCTTAAAAGCCTCCCTGTAGGGAGATTTTTCTTACATGCCCTTTTCTATTTGCTCTTGTGTTTCACTACCCTTTAATGCCAGATCTTTCTTGCTGCAGCTTAACGCCCTTATTATTTGTTCTGTCTAAATATGGATTGCAGAATTATAGATCTGTGCTAATCCTGCAAGGTTGAGGCACATGGTTAAATGTACTCATGTGTATGTCATTTACAGTATTTAATTTAAGCATATACATAAAATCCATTGCAGGATGAAGACTGTGATTTTAGGCAGCGCTCATAAAATACGAAGGGAACAGTTTAGGCAATCACACCATGGATTACTTAGTTTGCTAGCTTAGATTTAGTTGTATATCCCTTGTTTAGGTCTTTCGTTGAAAGGATAAAGGAAAGCTCCAGTTGAGAGCCTTTGACACCAAAGAAAAAAGAGCGAGCATGCATATCTGTATGTATCAAGATTCTATATATATAAATCTGTTCTATTTAGAATTGCCTCAGGTAGTCCCAAAGAACCAGCTCCATAAGGCGGAAATGTAGATTGTTTGCATTGTTTTACTTCTAGTACTATCTATATGATATATTCTGAAAGGCAACAGACTATCTTCTGCTGCATTTCCTAAAAAATGGAGCGTGTTGTATATATGCTGCCTTGCTAGCCTTTTCTAGCCTTCGGACCTAGAAGTAAGAGAAATAAGTTGTGTGGCAATTCAAATAAACAGAAACTTGACTCAGAAGATAATTTTGTTGTTTATCAAACCTGTCTCATGAAAATAATCTGACCATACCTGGGGATTAAAATTTTTCAGTTTTAATTTAGCTATATATCAATGTGATTTGCTATGTTTTTTCAATAAATTAAGAAAACCAAATCCATGCCAATCTGAATTAATATAACAAGATTATCAAGAGGAATAGATATGCCATGGCTGCTATTTCATTGTGTTAAATTCATCTGTGGAAGAATTAAATATTCAGTCACTAAAATATGAATTTAAGACATCGGCTGTTTTTAAGAAGTTATTTCTAAGTTGAAGTTAATTACAATTATAAATTAAAATAATTTCTTGTCAGCTCTAAAATAGCTTTAGGTTTGTCCATTATTATTCTTCTTTAAACGAGTAGTTACATTATGGTTGATAATGTCAGAATGACATGAGTCTTGTCCAGACTAGCTTCTGAACAAGAAAAAAAATTCAAAGCAAGTCTGTGTGGATGTTTCAGTATGTCTTTCTCCATCTGTCTCTGCATGTTGTTTTTAGCACTTCAAATAATTTTTCAAATACTTTTCTCTGTTGTGTCAAATAAATGCGACCAGTTATGCCCTTAACATTACGCAGTCACCTTGTGATGCATGCATAAATGATTAATGACATTGGGATTTAAAGTTTTGCGAAGCGTCTTGGCTTCCTTGTCTAATTTTCTTATACGTTTCCCAGAGGAGGGGGGAATAAGCTGCTCTTTCAGGTTTGTTTTCTTCATGTAAGCAGGTGATTCATGAACCTGTAGTAATGAGAAGAAAAATCTAAGACTGCCTTGTCTTTCAAGAAAATAATGAAAATTAAATTCTTCCAACAGTCTTAGAATAATAAATCAGACTTAGTTGTCTAATTTTTAAAAACTCCCTTGACTGTTTTGGAGGAATTGAGTCACTATGATGGTGTGATCATGTCAGCCTTCTGTTGACTGAGTTGAGTAACAGGAATTAGACAGTCAAGGGGGGAAATAACACAGAGGATTTCTTTTGGTTTTCACATGATTTTCTTATTGACTTTGGTCCATTTTAATGCATTGTTAACTTTCCTTTAACAAAAGACTTCATGCTTTTCGCAAGGGTATTAAAATGTGTAATGTTTAAGCTACAGTTATCCATCAAATTCTGGTCGTAAACTCAATATCCTCAAAAGGATATAAAGCTCTTAAATCAGAGATCAAAATTAATTTATGTTTATTATCTATTTATTGAGAAGTATTTCTTCAGGACTAGTGACTTGAGAGATACACTATCATGTTTAAAAGGGTGATTTGTATGAAAGGAGAATCCAGGAAACTTTAGTTACGTGTTCCTTAACTTACTGGGAAGTGGTAGCTTAGTTTTGATTTCTTTTGGTTTTTAGTTTCATAAGATGAAGTTAAATTATGGAGTTCTTGCTTCTTATTTAAGGTAGGTGAAACAACAGGAAATATTGTATCTTGCATTAAAATATGAATGCTAAAAATGTAACCTTATTTCTTCTAAAAGATAAATGGCTTGATTTTATTTCTACAGTAATGTTTCTTCTTGGATATTCTAATTTAAGCTATGATAATAGAATGTAACATTTATTTTTTTATTTGTGCACAAAACAGTGTGCTGGATTATAATTTCTCTCTGAAGTGCTTTAATATTAAATCCATATTTTTATGTAGAGTCCCAAGTGGTATTTGATGTTTCTTAGACACATGGCAGTGCAAATTCCTTACCCAGAGACTGTGGAAAATAAAAAGACTGCACATAGGAGTTCAGGAGTATGCAGTAGTTGAGGCCACCTGGAAGAATAGATAAAGAGAATTCAAAGAAAAGTGTTCTTAGGGTATTTTTTTATTTTTACTTTCGTAACCCATTGGTTTCTTCTTGTCAAGTCTCACTCATTTTTCCTTCGTATTTTTGAAGCGCAGTATTCATCAGATAATATCCTGTTGTTACTATCTTGATAACAACCTACCCAGTTTTGGTGAAACCCTTTATATAGACAAAAGGAGCAAGACCTAACTGGGCTTTATCCTGCCTGCTAATGGGGATGTTATGAGACAGAGTTTTAGCTAGGAGGAAGAGTCCAGCCTGGATGCTCCGTGCCTGTGCTGAGAAGAAGTCAAGTTAGAGAAACAGAAGCAAGCAACCCATTTTTTTCTACCTTTTGGCAGCTGGCAAGGCTGAAATAATGCGAAAGGTGGTACTTCTGTGGGACACTTGCTCACCTAGTTAAATTTGCTTTTTGGCCTGATGCAGTGCAGTTGTACGTGATAGATGTGGACACATTAGTTGTTAACGTAGCGGGCCTTTGGACTTTTGCTTTTTATGTTTGTTCCTGTCAGAAAGGGCAATACTGAAAAGAATTGCTTCTGCTGCAGCAAGAGGTTCAAGCTGAGGGAATGAATTCCGAGCTCTGTCTCATTGACGTACAAGTAAATCAAGTTATTCAAATGAGGTGCATCCCAAGAAATTATTAGCTATGTCAGTGAAGGATAGTGACATTGGGGAGGGGTCCTTAGCAGACCTCCTGAAAACTAATGCATTTCTTGAGTTTGGTTCTGCTGTCAAAAATGTTTGGACTTGCTGATCAGCACAAGATAAATTTGGTAAAGGCATAATTGGGTAGTCTCTTATCTGTCTGTATTGTCTTGATTCACTTAAGGTATAAGACAGCCATTTTAGGAAGACTTAATAATGCTTAAGGCTGTGTTTGTTGTTAAGGAGATGCTAGTATGAATCATGTGTTGGCTGCTTACATTCTTGGCAGGTGGTTGGGAATGTGATACATTACAGAACTGATATACTGAGCACACCAGAGGAACAGTATGTTTTAAGCAGCTAAGGCCAGCAGCAAACCTTTTTCACTGGTAGGTAGCACCAGTTGTGAAACTTGAGCATTACGCACCTTTTTGTAGCCTTCACCAGAGGGATCATTAGACCGTGTAATTTAATCTTCTGTACCTGATCGAGAGGTCTTACCCCATATTGAGCCCAGCAGTTTGTCCTTGCAAAAAAAAAAAAAAAAAAGTACCACGCACATTTCAGAGATGTCACAGAGGTTTCACTACTATGGTAATTTGTTCTAATAGTTAATTGGCCTCACTCTATTTACAAAAAAAAAAAAAAAAAAAAGACAGTTTGAAAATTGCTTTCTTCTGCCTTCCTCCATTTGAGTAAAGAACCTTTATTAAGCCATATTTTCTTCCCACAAAGAAACACAGTAATCAAGTCACCATCAATCTTTTTGATTAGATGAACAGATTCACTTGTGTATTTACTTCAATTCTCAAGTCATTTTTGTAGCACTTTTATGTATCTCCCTTTTCACAGCATCCTTTTAAGAATATGAACTCCAGTACTGCATGTAGTATTTGTGGTTTCAACAAGGCCATGAGTTGAAATAAAATAGGCTTTGTATTTCTACCCACTACTCTGGGGTTTTTTTATGTGTCAAAAAGTTGCATCAACATTTTTCTGCCACAGCATTCCACCAAGAATTCCTGTTATTTGATGCATTGATACCTTAGCCATTGACAAAAGTCAGTCTTTTGTAAAATGTTTTCTGATAAACAACTGCATTTGACCATGTTTAAAATTTGTGTGGTTTACCGTCTGGGTTTTTTTTTTTTGGTTGGGTGTTTTTTTTGTTTGTTTTTTTTGCCTGTTTGGGTTTTTGTAGAACTAGGTTACCAAGTAGTGCTAATGTATAACTTCCCTGTTCTCATTGTATATCAACAGTAATTTTAATGTTAATCACTGATGAAAAAGCCAAGTAGCTACAAGCTTCCTGCCAGTCCCTGCAGAACTGGGCTTTTTTTAATTGACAGTTGGGTTTTTTTAAGTCTTCTCAAGCCACATCTCAAAATTGCAGTGCTATGAGTTCATGGGCTGTATGTATTGCAAGAAAAGGGTATCCCAAGCTGTAAGTGTTTTTATTTTCCATACATATTAATATTGCACAAGTCCAATTGCTTTCCTGAATCTGATGTCTAAGAAAAAGAGCTAAAACCCCTGTGAATCAAGTTGTCTTGTAGTATGTTCTGTCAGCTGCTCCTAGCTGTACTGTCCTGAGTCTTCTGGCAACTTCTTGTGTTCTGAATATGAAAGCTTTCAACAGGACAAATTGAGAGAACTGGGACAGTTTGGGGGTGAGGATTATTCATTTGCAAACAAAAAGTAATAAAATTCTTTCCACCCAGTTTTATTCCGTTAAAAAAAATATCAAACAACAAACCTATTAAAGGATGCTCACAAATAGAAATCTTATCTAATTTAGGACTTGATTGTACACCCAGATAATGAAAGATGCTAAGTAAGCATCTCCAAATAATGAGGTGCTAAAGTACAGCTCTTAGCTTAGTCTTACACTCAGTGTTTTGCAACACAGATGCACCAAATCATATTTCAAATGGTGATATGTGAATATGATTGATGTTCAGATGTCTGGATTTTTCTAACAACTTGCTGAAAAAAAGAGAGAGATTTCCTGTCCTGCATTCAGCTAATTCTAGAAATATTGCTGTAAGGTCTGTTTCGCTCTCCTCCTTTCCTCAGACTTGTTAGCATGAGTCTTTCCTCTAGTAGAAAGGATAGTATGGACTTGCAGGTGGAAAACTTACTTGTAAAACAGTTATTACTTTAAAAAGTGGTTTTCAGTAATTCATTAAGGAAGAAGCCGTGACTGTACGGTGGTTTTGGCTCTCTTGTATTTCTAGTGGTCAGGCTAAGTCTTTTCTAATTTCTATTCATGAATTCCCCTAGTTAATTTTGCATGTTCTGGTTTTAGTTCTCTGCCAGTTTGGATGTCACTGCTTATTGTTAAAACAGTATCTTTGTGCATGACAAAATTATAGGTGATAGCATTCTGTAATTTAGCTCTGTCCTTCCAGAAATTAACGTATGACTCCCAGTTTGTGAACGGCGGATTTTCCTGAGCTCCCAACAGCTTCAGGCATTCCCATGTGTGTGTCATGCTCAGAAAGCAAGCTGTACCAACAATGACACCTCTGTTAAGGCTGCTAATACAAGCCTTTCCATAATGTTGCTGGTGTTTATAGATTAATCAATAACTTGGAAGGGGAGATGTCTGTGAGGTTAAGCAACTTTCTCCTCTACAGCCAGTTTCTTCTTCAGCTTAAGTGTACTTGACATTTTGGAACCAGTTACAGCAAAAGATGCCACAAACAAGTAGAGATGTTGGACAGCTATAGCCAAAGAATTCTGTACTTCAGATGTTTTCTCCTTGACTGTCGTTTCTGCAGACCTTGTATTTGTTGATTGATGCAATGACATTCCTAACAGATAAAATCACCACAGGTTTCTTCCTGAAATTGAATAAGATTAAATAAGCATTTTTATTTTCAGAGTTCAGATAAAGTATTTAATCACTTGTTATCTCAGGCTTAATTTAAAAAAAAATAATCTACATCCAGTAGTACTTGTATTTACCCCATCACTGTTATCAGTTGAGTTACATCGCTGGAATTAAACTGCAAGGTTAAGAAAGACCTAAATCAACTTCTCTAATTTAATATTGTTTTGAAAAACTTTTAAATCCTGTTCTACCTGAACAGGAGAAGGTTTCCTTTTTAAAGCGACACCTGATTTAAGACTCGTCCAGAATTCTAGTTGTGTGTTTAACTTTTATTGTATTGACTTCCAAGGAATTAAATGTATGCTTAAAAGGAGAGACTTGCTGATGTACCATGCTGCAAAAGCTAGCTGACTAGTGTGATCCCTTCCTTTTGGAAATCTTTCTTTAGTGTACTACACATGAGACACATTATTAACATTTGAGGTTGGTGTAGCTTGAGCAGTCGCTTATAGAAAACATCTCCAGGCTACCGGTATCCTGTAGCAGTATTATAAGCAATCTCAGTGATCTGTCAAGCAGCCAGCTAGAGTCGAGTAATGACACAATGTGTTGATTTCACAACAAACAAGTCTGAACCTCCTGAAGGTGAGTGCAAAATTCACCAAGAAATTCACTGTTGCCCACTGAAGCTTTTTGAACACGAGATTGGGCTATCAATTTAAACTGTAAGTATGAATCACTAGCTTAGGTTTATATACAATGTAGAAAGCAGTAATTTCTAACTACCACTGTCTGTAACTATTTACATCTTCTAAATGCCAATATATCCACAAGCATATGGGACTATTACAGAACTTACGCATCATGGTATGGATTAGGAGTTGTTTAATGTCACTGAAGTCTTCAGTAGTTCTTTTGTGACAGTTTCTAATATTAAGACATCGGTAGACAACCCATTTAAAAAAAAAAAAAGAAAAAGCAAAGCCCACGCACACAAAAAAGCTCTGGAAAATGTCTTTGGAAGTGGAACAGCAAAGAATTCTGCCCCAGATGTTTAGTCCAAATTTATGTGTGGTGTTAGGAAAGGCTGTAAATACTGAAAATGTATTGAGATAAAAATAAAGATTATAGTAATGTGATACACTGGTAATGGTTTACTTAAGCCATGGCTGCACGTTAATGGTTTATTAAAGATCTTTTTCTATAACTGTAATAAATACCCTTATAGATGCTACAAGTATTAACTTTCTGCATGCTTTTGAGAAAGCTTTGAATACTTGAATAACAGACATATACCTTTGAAGTCAGATCTCATTTCTGTGAGTTTCTGTAGTGCAGAAAGCAATGTACCCCTAATCCCGGTTTATGCTTTTACATATTAACAAAGCAAAGAGAGCGCTCGGTTGGAACCCAGAGGGCAAGTGTGTGCTTAACCTGCCAACAAGTGCATTTTTAATGAGACATGTTTACTCTGGCCCTTGCCTTCACTTTCTGTAGTGGTTCTTGTCCTTCATCTTTTCTTTGTTTCTTATTCCTCTGTGATACAATTAGTGTCTCGAACTGAACGTCCTCTCGTTTACAAGTCTGTAAGTCTGAAAGTAATTTGATGAAAGTGGGTTCTGCAGGTCAGGTGGCAGTATGTGAAGCACGAGGAGAGGGAATTAGGGCCTTTATCTCTGTGGCAATTTTTTTTTCTTGCATTTTGTTTTATTATAAATTACGGTGATGACAAACATTTTGGTTGAGCATCCCCTCCTCTGTTAGAGGAGACTTACAGAATGAAGAGGCACTGTGGCCACATCTTCCCTCTTCTTTCCTGACTGCATTCCTTTAGCTTCCCGTATCGTTTTTCTATTCTTGCCCCCCACCCGCTGAGTCACTTCGCCCCTCAAAGCTGGAGCGTGCTCCCCCTTTCTCCCTCCTCGCAGCTGTGTTGCAGGCTTCCCGTCGTCATAGTGATAGTGTGCCACTGATCAGAAAGGGAAAGAAATAGAGCACAGCACCAACCACCACCTTAGATCCCAGCAGAAGCCAGCACTGTTATAATTGCAGCCTCACTTGAGCAGACACCCAGCACTTTGGAAATCTGACACTGGTTGACAACTTTTGTCTTATTTCATAACGAAAACATAATCAAGACCTAAGCTTTTGGGCTTAAATCACCATGGAGCAGCAGGGTAAAGTCAATAGGGTGCCGGATTAAGGGGAAAGGCATGCCAGTAAACTTACAGCTGGGTCTCTGGCTGCTGAAGTGCTTCATCGTTCTGTATCTCAGTTCATCACCTGTAAAAGCAGGATATTCGATTGTTTTGTACATTTTGGAGAGGTTTCTGATCACAATACACATAGTATTTTTGTTTTGGCTATCAGTTGCATAGTTGGCCACATGTAAAATTATAACCTCCACTGCTGTATTGCCTATGGACCTTTTAGTATTGAACCAAAGCAACTTGTTGCTGTCCTGCATGTCAAGACCCAAATATCCACTGGCAGACAACACACTTGTGAATACTAAGCATGAGAACGTGACCCTGGCTCATCCTCTCTCACTGTTAGGGCTCATGTTGCTCTTTCCCTCTAATGAGACTTGTTTCGATTCAGAATTTCTATTGCTATATATTACCCTGCTGTTTAAATGCTCTGGACACTGTAACAACAGAGTAGAAAGCTTATTTATAACACGAAGGGGCTTACAATCGGTATGACTGAGTGAACAAGGGAAATGAAGACAGCAGGGGGAAAAAAAAAGCGAGTAGTATTAACCATGTCTTTTTTTTTACTTGAACAGTTTTGTGTAAGTGTTTTGTATAACATACAGAAATCGCTGCTGTCTCATGTTGGAAGTCAGAATAAGGGCTACCCAATGATTTCATTTTATTGTTATTCTGTTATAGCAGCTGTTTTAATTTATGGCAGTTTGTAGGCCTACTGCCACATGTTGATATAGCTTCCAGTAGACTGTCTCCATTCAGTCTCCACTTGGGAATTTTCTTGATCTCATATCCTTTGCCTTTGGTTACTGCCCTCTGCAAAATTTACAGGTTGCTGTCTTTTAAAGTGCTGAACAAGCCTCTGTGCCCGGGAAGCTTTGAAAATCGTCCTTCATCCATCTCCCTTTCCCAGTACTTTTGTTAAATAATTTTGTTTGCTAGTTTCATGCTATCTTCCTTCCATTTTATCCCTGCAAGTGGAAATTGGTTCATAATTAGAGTATGCCCTGTTAGTAATTTGGACTCTATCAGAGCCTTCTGTATAGTAGACTAATGGAGAGAAATGAAGTCCCTTACTTCACTGTAGAATCATGATTGCTCAGTATTACAGGATTTGTGTTGCACATGCCATGTATCAGCCTCACTCACCCTCTCTTTCCAGTGATCTGTGGAGGGCTAAAAAAAAATGGAAGTTACACTGATATAGCAAAAGACGGAAATACCAGCGCACACAAATTTATTGCTGTAATCTAGCCAAAATGCACTACAGGCAATCTGAGTGCATTCCAAGGATCCCCAGTTGCTTTGAACAGCATGTTCTGGCTGACCAAGAATACTGCAGTTTTTCTTATTGCTACCAAAGTTGTGTATTCCTTTGCTGCATCAATGTGCCATCATCTTCATTTCCTGGCTGCTTTGGCAGTATGCAACTGCACGAGTAGGCACTAGGGCAAATATGCAGTCTCTCCTGATAAAGAGCAAATCACGTCAACAGCTGCATCTCTGGTTCACAGTACTAGATTATTTGTATCCAGCTGATGATGCTCCACTTCACAAACTCCTCTGCATGAAATTTCAGTGTTCTCAAACTCTCGGATGGTATAACCAGCACAGCTGTACTGACGGGAATGAATCTGCTAGTTTATAGTAGCGGAGCACCTAGCTCTGTGTGGTTGTAGTGGGGAACATGACCTTCACTGATCTTTGGACCACTGCCAACATCTGACACTTTCCTCCTTTTCTTGATGCAGATGTTTTAAACAATCATCTTGACCCTTCAGTCTTGGCCTAGCTGGTCTAATGACAGGTGAAATTTTGTGTGAATTCGTAGCTGTTCTGCCTGCTTTTGTACTTTTCCGTAGAATCAAGTTACCTTACTTTTTCAGGGCTATTTATTTCTGGGTGGGTTGATGATATTTGGCAAGAACTTCCATACAGCTCACCCTGCAAACTATCTCTCTGCATCTTGCTGCTGAGGCAGTAAGAGAGAACTCAGATCCGGTTTTACAGAACTATTTTTGCTTCGTTAGGTTGGTGATATCAATTTTTCACCAATCTAATTTAATGAGCATGAATGAAAGGTTTCTTAAGCTGCTTTTTTACAAGGGATTATTTAAACATTCATAAATGTTAGGAACATTGAGGGAATGCAACATAAGCCTAATCTGCTCCTAAGTCCAAGTTTAAGGTGTGCAGAACAGGATGAAAATGCCATGTGACCTAAAGTCCCGACTGCCAGAAACAGATGCTGCCAACTCACATCTGTTCAGTACATTCGTCTCAGCGGGTGATGTGGTGGTGGGATTTTTGGAACCAGGACCCTGATGTGCATGGAACACTGAACTGGATATCAGCATCCTTGCAACGCTAGCCACAAAAATAAATTTATTCTGTTGTTTTGCTTTTCACTGGCAAATAGCAATTGCATTGTCACAATGCCAGATATAATACTAGATAAAAATTTTGTTTCGGTAGCTTGAATAATAGGCGAACGGGATGCAAAAATCTTAATAATGGAACTGTAATGGTTGCAACACCTTAAAGAGAACATTTAATAAAAAAGAAACATCCTTAATGTACAATGAGCATAACTCCTTTCATGCTTCTGTCTTAAATGCAACTTAGATGCTTTCTCATCTGAATGGCTTGAGTTTACAGTGTGTTCACAGACCATTCCATTCTGTTTATGTTTTTAGTATGCACTCAACTCCACTAGTATATCAGCATTTCTTGAGTATTTACAAATTAAAACAACTTTTCTCAATTTGGACAAATTAATAACTCTATCTAATTTTTTGGTCATTGTCTCTCTATAGACGAGGAGTTAGAAGCTAATACTCTTTATTACGTGTCTTTTTTTTTTAATAGAATACTTTGTTCTGATTATAAAATGATGTGTAAGATGCAGTTTCCAAAAATGACAAAGGCATGCAGCTCTTTAGTTGATAGGAAAATGACTTGCTGTGAAACTTTATGAAAAGTGACTGTCATTAAATACAGGGATTTATATCTGTAGTTACTCGGCTAGTATTCTTGAGAAAGCAGCAAATAAAGTGAAAACATCTCAAGTAGTTCTTAGTGCTCAAGTGTAGCGCCTATTCTTTTCCAGCCTTCATTCAGTATACTAAAAAGCCTTAGTTCTTTTATACTTAGCTAATTTAGGTTAGTTTTCCGTTAACTTTGAAGTCCTTTATTTGTCTGTTTTCAATCTTAGCTGTTCCCTTGCCTCTTTATGTTTCTGTCCATCATCTGTACTGATGCTGACACAGTAAGCCCAAACATCTTTGGGTGCTGTTTTAATAAACAATTAAGTATGCACCTTTATGAGAGTCATTCCCCAGAGAGCTTGACTTTACTCAATGCTCAGATCAATGCACTTTTCATTTCACAAGCTATGTAAAATAGTAAAGACTCTGCTGTGGAAGCACAAATGTATAAAGACATGAGTAAAAATATGCATATAGGAATGTGGTTGAAATTGAGACAGTGTTGATAGATCAGTCCAGAGAGGCAGCAAGTGCTGCCGGCTCCGGGGCTGGTCTGCAAGTCTATGATACTTCATACCCTGAACTGCTGCAATAGAACAGATTTGTGCAAGGACCTGATTTTATTCCACCTCTTCACTGAAGCATATCAGAATACCCTACTAAACTGCTCGTATAATTAGAAGAGTGAGGCATCTAGTGACATTATAACAAGTGATGATAATAAAGTCTAGCTAGGATCAGACTTACAGTTTGAAGGAGCCTGTCTCTTTTTATGAGACCACAGAAAGGGGAGTGGATATTATGGTAGCTTGTACTTCTCTGTTAAATACCTTAGCTGAACTGTAGTGTTTTTACTGAAAAGAACATAGTGTCCGTCCTTCCTGTTCTTCTGCCAGAGAAAAGAATTGATTAATTTTTTTTGTTCAGTACTTCTTTATTTGGTATATAGGCGAACACTGTAGAGGAGAGAAATGTTAATTTATGCTTTTTACAGCTGCTTAAGAAATGGAAATACATAGAAGTAGGATAAACTGGAAGACACAAAGTAATAAAACAGTGATACTGCTTTTCTGCTTTCATCTCAGGATCCAGGTTTAATCTTGTCCTTTTTTGCCAGCTTTTCTCCTCCTGCAAAAAATGCCAGATTTTCTTGGCATCTCCTTTGTAGCACTTGCCAATCGAAATCTCACATTTACCTCCGTTACTAACTCAAGGTCTCTTGGGCTTTTTGTGTTTATTTTGGTCTTTTTTTTTCCCCACACACATTTTCTGATGCCCCTTTTGGTTTTTCTGCTCTTCAGTGATTCTTTAACTACGTTTGCCTGTGATTGTTTTAAGGCATACAGGTGCCGGGTGAAGTAAGTACTCATAGTTAGTTCTGAAATGCTGCTCAGCTGGACCTTGGTACCATAATCTTGAATATTTTATCAATGGGTGGACTCTGTAAAGCTAAGTATTATGCAGCTTTGGGTGGAGGGTTTTTTTTTCTCTGAAAGGGAAGAAGACTATATCAAGGAAGAATGAAAGATTATTGAATACAATATGCAGTGTTTCCTTAATTCATATGTGTTACACACATGTATGGATCTGTGTTTCTAATTTCAAGCAGATTATAAAATATTTTAGTGATTGCATGGAATTAAGATGTATGTTTAAGTAATCTCAGGAATTACATTTTCCGAAGAAAAAAATTACATTACAGTATTTTCTTTGACATACATTTAGAAATTGTAATGGTATATAGGATCCACTAATAGTCAGAAAAGCTTGCATTTGAAAATAAACGTCACACTTTGTTTAGTGCAAAACCATATATGTATGCATAGAGAACTTCAGCAAAATATAGATGGTGTAACAACTTTTGCACGTATTCAGAAAAATATCTAAGTCAAAATGCAATGCCTAAATCACTTGAATGTGTTCTGTAGTGATCATCTACAGTGCTTTTCCTTTTCACTCTAACTCTGGCATTTTTGTTTTTATTAAGTACATTCTTGGTTAAATATGTGTATTAAAGTGAAATGCCTCTAGCAGTTATATTACAAGCTGTATAAACTTTCATTGTGTGTTATGAATCCGTTAGTTCCAATGTATTTACAAGTTTTTTATACTTCCCCTTTTTATACCTTCTCTTTTAATGGCCGTAATTCCGTACACTTAAATTACCTTGCAGTGAAATGCTTATTTTTAAAGCCAAGTAAATGGAAAGCCCTGAATTATTTTGAGCTGTTTATAGTCTGTTTTCTGGTGAACTTCTGCCAGCTTTTTGTGTCACTGTACTTGTTAGTACAGTGGAAGTTCTCTCTACCTGCTACAGTGTAACGCAATGGCAGAAGCAAGTCTTGTGCAAAGTTGTGGCTAGTGTGTATCTCCTTCAGAGGACGAGTGTTAGTAAAATTTAGGCTGCAGTCTCCCTTGATGTTGGTCAGCCAGAGAAGCAGCCAACACCACAGAGCCAGGCACCTGCTATCTCCATCCAGGTGGCCACCATTCCCAGTCCTGCTTTCGCAGAGGTCAGTGTGCTGGCCCCAGAGAACCTAAAGCCATTGCTGCAGTGTGTTGGTCGTGTCACTTGCGGCAAGATTTTTGTGAGCTCTTTAGTATTCCTGAATGAAAAAAACCCTGTGAACGCAGGAACTGGCTCCCAACAGTTCTTTGAGAAGACAGAAACCTGTACTGTGTGGCCTCGTGTCCAGCTTGATTAAAGATAGATTTATGAGGGGGACGGGAGGGGGACTTAACAACCATTGTTTCTGGTGATTTCATACTCAGCATTCCAGTGAAACCTTAAGAAACTTGGTTTTACTAATGAGATGTGCAGATAGCTTGTAAGCTTACTACAGATTTCTTGGAATTTATTTTTGGTTTAAATAAGTTAATTTTGTTGAGTTTCTGTCCTGCTTTCTCTTTGCTCTTCATCAGTGTATAAGGAAATGACCCACTTTCTCACGGTTCATTTTGCATCTCCTTTAGTTGTCCTTTGGAAAGAATTGAAACAGAGCTGAGCTGTGCATAAACGCCTGTATCTTTAGGACCTGTATAAAACATAGTACATTGGGTTTGGTTTTCATTTTGGTTTGGTTGCGTTTTGGTTGGCTGTTTTTTTAAAAGCACTTTTTCATAAAGTAAACAGCCATCCAGGAGTCTTTATACAAAAAGATAAAACCTTACTTTCCAAGAAAGCAGTTTTGATCTCCTGTATCCCCACAGAAAATATTCAGGTTGATACATACGCAGTAATTTTTCATGTGCTTCATGAGTAGCGTGTGATACAGCCATGAGAGTAATGGTAGTATAGTGTAAAAGCACTCGGATAGTTTGTACAGATAGGAACAGCAACAGTCATCTAACATATATAATTATTACAGAAGCACACAGATCTTTTAAAATTTATGATACCTACTGAGCCAGCCTGCATTGTCTAGTCAGCTGTAAAAATGTGTGTGTTCTCAAGGTGAGGAAGCAAAGGCCAAATGAAGCTATAGTCTTCGACTCCAGCAAACCATTTGTATTTGCAATGAGACTTTTTTTTCCACCAGACTTGCATTTGTTAATTAATTAAAATTAAGGAAACTGTTACTGCTTAAATTGAAAAATTGTTCTCAGATCTATGTTCTTTGCATCTGAATCCAGCATCTTCACTTTATGCAATTGGCTTAATAATAACAGGGGACAGTGTTGTAAATGGAGCCTACAAGCAGGCTTCCTTTTCTTTCATACAAGTTAAATGAAGAAACAGTTTTTACATTTTCTTGTTTAAACAAAATTCTGTATGGGACATGATGTCGGCCTCTGAATAAAAAAATATAATATTCCTTGAGTGTCAGAAAACTTTCTGTGGTGTAGTAGCTATCTTGGGAAACATTAGATATGACTTGACTGCCCTAAGTATGGGCGGAAGCAATTTCTGCAGCTTAAGCAGAGGAAGCCCAAACATTTAACAACAAGCATAAGTCAGATGAGGGAGACCAGAAGCACCGTCTTTGTGAGGGGCAAAAAAGTTCTATCACTTAATCAGTTTCCAGGTTTTGAAAAGGTTCATATTAAAGCATAGCAGAAAATCCAGTGCAGATAATATACTATTTCAAGTAATGTGATTTTGTAGCCTTGTCACTACTCCGAAGGAGCAGTGTGACTGACTTCAAGCTGAGTATCTTACTGAAGTTATGCTAAAGGTTTGACAAAGTTGAATATCTCCCTGTTGGAATGCTGTGGAGATACTCCAGTTCCAAACACAGGAAGCAGTATGTTTCTCATTCTAAACTAGAAAGAATAATGTCAAATTACAAGCATAAAGGGAAGCAACAATTTTGCACCCCATGTCAAATTACTTCTAGGTGGAACCAGACTAGGAGAACAGAAGGGGGAGTTTGGGGGGGTTTTTTTTGTGTGTGTGCACTTGTTAAATTTAAGTTTCTGATCTATAGTCTGATAATGTAATTGCATCTCTTCAGGAAAAATTTATCAAGTAGATTTTAGTGATGAACTGTAGCAATGTTAGAGGCATTGCACAAATACTGGCAGCATAATAAAAGGAACTTTTATTGACTAGCTGAGAAGGCACCCCCTGTACTGTAATGTACCCCAACTGTAATGGCAGGAGAACGAGAAGATGACCAGAGCAGTTCTGCTCAATATTTTTTTTGCTGTCCCAATCATGTGTAAGCCTTCGTGATATGTGTTGTTAATTACTACTAGAAGGTCAGGAAGAGCAAAACAAAGTCCAAAGGGATTGAAGGAAAGGTGAAATACACTGTGCTGTGCTGTCCAGCTCCATCAGGGTTAAACCATCACTCAGTTACACCTCTGTTTCCTTTTTTTCAGATTGGAAGTGGTGCGTTTAAAATTAAGACAGAGGAAAGGTGTTTTTCTTTGAAGCTTTGTCCTCTCTAAGTCCAAAAAGTCTTCAAAACTAATTGCTTAGTCAATGGCTTGTGTACTTACATTATCCACTAACAGCTCGAGGTGCTTACAACAAATCGTAGCCTGACCCCAAGCTATATTCAGTGACATAGTGGTTCAATAGCCTCTTAGGTCAGAGCTGCCAAATGACCCGTGTCACAATTTCTTTGCCCAAATCTGTTGTCTAGATTGTGGAAAGGAAAAGGAAACATCATGAAGCCCTAGATAGGGACTTATTAGACCTGCATTTATTCTTCCTCTCCTCTCACAGATTTCTTACCTGCTGCTGGGTACTTCATTTAGGGAGAACATCATGCCTAAAAGTCACCATATAGGTTATAGTTAGATGCATGTGGCAGGATAAGCGCTCTTTGGGAGAACCTTTTTATTCCTTCCCTAAAGCAATGGCATTTTATGCCAACGAGGGGATTTACCTTCCTCCCAATGGCACTAAAAGTAGCACACATTAGCCAGTTCATGAAAGCATGTAAGAGATTTAGTTAGTAATGAACATCTAAGTACATGTATAGATATATCAAAGGGAAAGAAAAAATATGCATATCCATAGCATATTGTGTGTAGTCTGTGACTTATAGCTATTGATACCTAAAGTTCTACGAAGTGGAAAAGAAAAATTAAACTTTTAGTTTGTAGACATGTCAGGCAGTGCAGCAAGTAAAGAAAAAAAGCAATAGGGTCACCACTAATCTGGATTGGGGGTGCAGCATGTGATGGAAAAAACTGTGCCCCTCTACTCTGCCCTGGTGAGGCCACCTTTGGAGTACTGTGTCCAGTTCTGGGCTCCCCAGTTCAAGAAAGACAAGGAACTACTGGAGGGAGTACAGTGGAGTGCTACAAAGATGATTAGGACCATCTCTCTTATGAGGAAAGGCTGAGAGACCTGGCTCTGTTTAGCCTGGAGAAGACTGAGAGGGGATCTCATCAATGTTTAGAAATATCTAAAGGATGGGTGTCAAGAGGATGGGGCCAGACTCTTCAGTGGTGCCCAGTGACAGGACAAGGGGCAATGGGCACAAACTGGAACACAGGGAATTCCATCTGAACATGAGGAGAAACTTCTTTACTTTGAGGGTGGCAGAGCACTGGCACAGGCTGCCCAGAGAGGGTGTGGAGTCTCCCACACTGGAGATACTCAAAATCTGCCTGGATGTGTTCCTATGCAACCTGCTGTAGGTGACCCTGCTTTGGCAGGGGGTGGACTAGATGGTCTCTGAAGGTCCCTTCCAACCCCTACCATTCTGTGATTCTGTGATTGTTGGCTCATATCCAGCTTTTCACCCACCAGTACCCCCAAGTCCTTCTTGGCAGGGCTGCTCTCAATCCCTTCACCCCCCAGCCTGTATTGATACCAGGGGTTGCCCCAACCCGGGTGGAGGACCCTGCACTTGGCCTTGTTGAACCTCATGAGGTTCACATGGGCCCATTTCTTGAGCTTGTCCAGGTCCCTCTGGATGGCATCCCATCCCTCAGGCGTATCAAGCACACCACTCAGCTTGGTGTTATCCAGAAACTTGCTAAGGGTACACTCGATGCCACTGTCTGTGTCATTGAACAGTACTGGTCCCAATATGGACCCCTGAGGGACACCGCTTGTCACCGATCTCCATCTGGACATTGAGCTGTTCACCACTACCCTGTGGATGCGACCATCCAACCAATTTCTCATCCATCAAATAGCCCACCCATCAAATCCATACCTGTCCAATTTAGAGAGCAGGAGGTTGTGGGGGACCATGTCAAAGGCCTTATGGAAGTCCAGATAGACAATATCTATAGCTCTTCCCTTGTCCACTGATGTCTTACCATCCTAGAATGCCATAGGTTGGTTCAGGCAGGACTTGGCCTTGGTGAAGCCATACTGGTTGTCTCGAATCACCTTCCTGACATCCATGTGCCTTAGCATAGCTTCTAGGAAGATCTGTTCCATGATCTTCCCAAGCACAGAGGTGAAAGGTTTTGGAGCGTCCACTGTGGAAAAATAGATTGGAGCAGTCTGACCTCAGAGCTCTGGCCAGAGCGGACCCCCACTGCAGCGCAGCATGCACTCAAGAACAAACCTACATCACTGGGAAGACTGTGGCACCAGATTCCCATATGTCACAAATTGGCAGATTACCAGCTTGCACAACTGTTCAGGATCCTCCCTACAGTGTTTCACGTTTTTACAGCATACCTGTCTGCATATTTATATGCATGAAATTACTTACGTTAGTGTTTTCAAGTATTCTTTAAAATGTAATTAATTTACGATGAACCCAGACCCTAAAACATCCCTGTTTTTACAAAGCTGCTTAGAAACTGTAATTAAATTTTATTCAAATCAGAGTTAAGACCCAAAGATAAATGGATAAACGAAATAGTTTAAAATAAAACACTTGAAAGGTTTGCATTCTTCCAGACTTTTCTTTTCCAAAGTGTTTTGAAATAGGATTTGCTGAAAGAACCATATGATACCATTGTAGCTGTGGCAGCTCTTTCATATGTGGGGTTAAATGTGGTTGATTATTGGATGCTGTGTAAAATGTTAAGAAATGTTGTGAAAGATTGCAAAAATTGAATTGATGTATCATATTTAAATATTTGATAACTGAAATTGATAAGTTGGGGCTGGGTTTTGTTGCTGAGTGTCTTCATTTTGCTGTGTCAGTGTCTGTATTTTGAGATAGCTCTTTTGTGCAAAAGATTGTACTTTTAGTTTAGATCTGCTCTTTGGTACTGTTTTATCACAGGGCAAAACTAGGTATCAGTTTTCTATTTGGTTGCTTATCATTTAATAGTCTGTGGTCCTTTAGTCTAGATAGCTTCTTACACTTCACACTATTTTAGCTGGTATATTTGGAAAGAACATTTTAAGTGCTGAACAGGATTTTAAAATTTCAGCTTTTCTTATAATTTCTGCTGTTATTCTGAGCAAAGGGAGAGCTTTGGATTCTTTACACTAGGCGTTGGTTGAAAACCAGCTCTGGGGCAAAAAAAAAGACTTTAAAGAAAACTCTAAATGGGTATTTGTGTCCTGCAAAGTTAACAGAGAGAACAAATTTTTTCAGTGTAACATTCCCATTTGTTTAATATAAATGTTACAAATCTCCCCCTCCAATTCATGGTGATGCTTTCTGTTCAAATACAAAGATGTAATCTTATTAGCCAAAGACTAAGAAGATTTCTGTGTTTAGTTGCAGTTAGTCTTTGCGGCTGCTAAACTGCAGAAACTCCATAGGCAGCTTTAGGATTCTTAAGCATTTCTGCTTTAGTAGCCTTCAAAACAGCTACTGATTGCCATCGAATCTCTTCTCTTCTTTCATGTCTGTGAATATGCTCAGCGCCATGCTTTTGTTTTATTTTCCTCACTGAGTTAACATAATAATTCTCAGTGTTTTGGGGGAGCACCACTGAGCCATTTAGGGAGTGTTGTGTGATGCCTCTGTACAGTGGTGACTGACTCAGATAATTTGCACATCACCCCAAAAAAGCTGAAATGAATGAAGACTGAAGACAGCGAGCTTGAAATTTAAAAAATAAAAATGAGAAAGATCAGTAAAAGGTCAAAATATTTGCTTTCATTTAAAAATTAAGTCATTGAACAGTACAGAACTTGTATCAGAAAAGTTGTTATTTAAGAAAACTTGGGGGCTTCATCAAGCAAGCTTTTTGCGTAAAGTGACAGGAGGCCTGAAACATTGTTGTCAAATTTAATTTATTCATCGGAATAGTTTCATATATCTCCTGGATGCCTTAGATCAATGTGTGTGTGGACTGAGCGTACGTATCAAAAAGCAAAGCAAGCTTGGAGTCTGTTTCATCATGTATCCAGCTGGGATTGTGAATACGCGTTGCTGTACGCTGAAAGATCAGAGAAGCAGCAGTGAGAGTCGTAATGGGATCTTCACTTTCTCCCTGTTCAGATGACGTGGCCGTCTCATCAGGGTGTCGTGAAAAGTCACAGTTTTTAGACACAGTCAATAACCAAGGGAATTGGTTGGTGGGGCTGTGAGAGGAAACGTGACTTGGTCCTGGGTGGAGTTTGGTTCAGAAGAGGCACATTGCAGCGGCAGCCGTTAGGTTCAGCATCCTACTGAAACAACAACGAAACAGAACAAAATCCACAACAGTTGTGATGCATTTCAGGAAGGGAAGCTGCACAAAAATAAAGATACTTACTAAAAAAAAAACCCTAAAAAAGGTCAGCTAAGAGAAGGAAGTTGTACCAGGTGGTGTAGAAGCTACTTAAGGACACCATATGTGATATTCAAGGCCAGCGCCCACCACCTGCCATGAAAGGCTTGAGAATAAGCGAAAGGAAGGCAGCAGAGCTAGACAACAGAGTAAAGGAAGTTGTGAGAAAGAAGTAGGTGTCCTTTAAAAAGCTGAATTCACACCCAAATTGTGTTTTAAATGTATTTAAATGTAAAAACATGATAAGACAGGCTAAGGAATATTTGAGCTAATGGTACAAAGAATTAAAACCGGTAATAGGTCTTACTTGTAATGCATCAGGAGCAATGCGCCTGCCAGTCTTTTGAGCCAATGATCGTGGTGTAGAAGGAATATTCAGAGAGGCCTCTTTCAGAGAAGTTAAATAAATTCTTTGCATGATGTTAACTGTGGAAAAAACTATGGAGAATCCCATGCTGGAATACTCCTTCTTGGGCTTTCTCAAAAGGTGTGAGAAATTGAAGTGATTTAACTTAATGGTCATGCATCAAAATAAATGATAAAATAAAATCACCAGTACCAGATTTTATTCACCTAAAATTTCTGACAGAATTTAAGGAAAAACATTGCCCACATTACTGACAGCAATGCATAACCACTCGCTTTTCAGATTGCCTTGTTATCAGAGACTTTGAGGCTGGATAGTGTGATGACAATTTTTTAAAACAGTTCTTAAATCATCCAGGGAACTGCAAGGCTGTAATCCTGGTGTTTGCCTCAGGCAGTTCAGCAGAAATTGTAATGCAAAGTAAGATTTGTGGATGCCTGAAAACCTGTGATCTGCATGGGAAGGATCGACATGAGGTTTGCAAAGAGGAAATCTACGCCTATCTTGGAATTCTTTGAAAAGCCAGGAAATGTGTGGGTACGGGTGTTACAGCTGATGTGGTTTCCTTGAATTTCCACAAAGTTTTTGATAAAGCCCCTCACCAAAGGGGGCGCATAGACATAGCGTGAAACAGAAAGTCCCAGAATAGGAAAGCAGATGAAGAGAATGCAACAGTTCTCAAAACGGGGAGGTCACAACTGGAGGCTTGTGTTCGCTAGATGGTCAAATAGAAAGAGTGAACAGTGAAGTCAGAAGGTTTCCTCATGGCTACACAGGTATTGACTGCACTAAAGGCAAGAGCTGGGTGCAGCATAATCTCAGATTGAGTGATTTGTCAAAAATGGCAGATAAAACACATTTTAGATAGTTGTAAAGTGATGCACTTAGGAAAAAATAACCAGTCAAAATTCACCTGCAAAATGGTGAGCTCGGAGCTGGCTGTTACCAAGCAGGAGTCAGATTTTACAGTATGATAAATAACTCTGTGAAAACAACATTTGGGCTTTCAGCAGCAGTCAAAAAGCAAATAAAATAATGGGAATTATTAGGGTAAAAAGTACAAAAGAAGGAATATCATTATACCACTGTGCAAATCCAAAGTTCACCTAAATGTGGTGTATGGCTACTGTTTAATGCAGGTTACAGTACTAGGTAGATGGTTGTTGTGACCAAGTACGGTTCTTGGTATGGCAGGAGTTTGACATAGCTTAAGAGTAGGAGAAATTCATCTGCACAGACAGTCAGACAAACATTTAGGATTGAAGACTGTTGCAGACCGTGATATCTGCCTTTGCCTATTATTGTCATTACTGTTAATTGCATTTGCTTTAAATCCAGGAGGTAGCACTCTGATAGGCAGCGTATATGGAACATTTGCTGCTTTTATATGAATTCTTCATTTGTGAGTATGCAAATACAGTATGAATGAACAAGCGAAAGACGGTCCCTACCCCAAACATCTTCTAGTCTTTTGCAATTTTCTCCAACATCAAAAATGTTGTAGAATACTAAAAGTATTGAAGTAGATTTTTTCTGTTTCAAATGATGATTTGAAACAATTAAAAAAGTGTACAAAAATTAGTATCATCTTGTGCTCCTGAGATTTTTTCAGTTTTGCTTTTATTCTAATAAACCATTACATTTTATTGCATTTGTTAGCCACAGCTTTTCTCTCTTGGACAAATTGTAGCTGCTGATATATTAATTGGCACTAAAAATAACATTGGTTTTTTCCCTTGCAAGATCCTAAACCAAAATTAAATTCCTCTGCGTTGACTGCTTGGTACACCATGGAAAATCCATCCAGTATATCAGGGAGAAGAAAAGAATTTAAACTGGATGAAAAATCAGGAGAGGCACATCGCATGTTTCGTCTGAGCAAAAGAACAAAATTACCATGAACAACAGCCAGAAAGCCTACTGTGGGACTTGGTCCTTGAGCAGGAGAGCCAGGTGCCATACTTGAGTCACGATGAACACATTATAGAGGAGATTTCTAAAGCTCAGAGCATATTCTTTGACTATCTTTTCCTCAGTCTGCTTTATCTCTTTTTTTTTTATGTGCTGTTCTAAAGGTTTGTTCTAATAATATTTAGAGACCCGATTTTTAAAATTCCTAGCATCATCAGCTTATTCTCAGACACTCAAAGCCGAACTTCAGTATGGCGTGCTGTGGAATTTTGTATACTTCACACTTGCAGACACCTAAATAAATAGCCTCCCGTTTTTCATTGTCTTATATGATGCTTTCCCTGAACGTTTCCATCTGCCATTATCTGAAGGAGCTGAAATAGTACAGATGAACTTGAGGAAGCTCATCTTTTCAGTCATGGAGTTGCCAGCAATGTGTTCATGCTGATGGTTGGTCTGGATGGGAGAAACAGTCAGCTGTTGCTGTTAGCCTGTGTTAAGCTTTGTATTTAATCTCTTTGTGCCTCCAGCTGCCCTGATGATGAATACAAAATAACTTACTAATATAATGGAAGTTAATAAATAAAAGTCAGCTTATTTGTAGTCTTGATATATATCATTATTTTTATTATTTTCGGGTTTTCCTTGAAGATATAAACTGGAGGTGCTGACTTTTCATTATCAAAATTCAATAAGCAGTATCTATAAAATGAGTCCTCTATTTCTTTTTAAGTCTGTTTTTTGACGTATTTCTGCTTCTGTTCTGTTAAGTAGACAAGCAGTTTGCACGGAGAAAACTTTTTAATGTTTCAGTCCAGATGAGGTAGACTGTTAGAAGATGACTTTCTTTTGGTGCTGACTTTGCTTTTCAGGCTACTCATTCCCACTTCCATATCATTCTGTCAGTTAGGCTAGTGTGACTGTGCATCTGCATGGTAAACTGCATCAGGAAAGTAATCTAGACTAAAAATAATCCAGAAAAAAAAAAAAGTAAAAAAAAAACCACCAAAGAAAACAGTTATTTTTAACTCTGAACAGTTCCTGAGGAGGGTGTTCTTATTAACGCTGAAAAAAATGCTTATGAAATTACGACCGTGGCTGGAAAATGCATATGGGCATTCTGTCTGGAAGTCACTTTGCTCAACCTGAGAGGGCACCGAGTCCAGACTAAACAGGTTAAAGACAATTGCTTCTGGATAATTGGGTTATGTGATAAATTAAGCCACTTGTGAAGCAGAGATGGGTTTTAGGAGGGAGAGAGGTGACAGGCCGTTATGGAATAGAGGGAGAAGAGTCATCAGCTCTTGTGGAATTTAGGACAAGCTGTAGCTGTAGTTGATACTCCTGTCAATGTTGCTTAAGTATGTATTCAACACCTTACTAAGATTGCTTGTGTAGTATATATTCCCTGCATTTGTTATAACTATGCTGCTTTGACATAACAAACATCTTCAGTCAGTGGGAAAAATTATTGGAACCGAACTCATATCTATTGAGATTTTATCAGCCTCCCTACTGGTTTGAAACCTAGACAGTCAAAAGGGGTTTTTAAATAAAACATCGGATTTTGTTAATTAGTAAAAATCAGTCTGATGAACAGACTCATGTTAAGAAGCGCCTTCCTCTGCACCTTTAATTTTTGTAAAAGAGACTAATTGTTCTCAGTTGTTGCAAGCATCTAGTCCATCCAAATTCATTGTCCACACTTCCTTTGTAATTAATGGAAGGGGAGAGAGAGAGAGATGAAGACTTTCAGAGTGCATTTCCATCCCAGCTGGTTTAGGATAAGGTAAATTGCTTTCTGAAGATGCTAGCGTCTCTTGGTTTATCAGAGGGAGCGTAGGTCTAAGTATGCACTAAGTATTTTCTCTTCAGACAGCTAAAGTTGCGGGAGGTGAATCCCACTGAACATTTCATTTAAGATCATCGTGTGGGCTGTGACCTAAACATTATGGTTTATATTTCTCGTACAACTCTTATTTATATTTTAGCATAGCTGTTATAATCAGGTAGCCTTGCTGGTTATATAAACAACCAGTTCTTGAATCCCATTGAGCTCTTGGCTCCCGTGCATACCACGCACATGTGAATTCAATAAGCTAACTGTACCATTTGTAAAACAAGTATTTACTTTCTGCTATTTACTTGTGAAACTGCTCAGATTAATTAGATGTCACCTTGTTCTTGCATGAGGAGGCAGAAACAGAGGCCATTTTATTATTCTTTCTCTCAAGTCAAGTCATACAAATCTTTTTGGAGTTTCTTTCTCGGGTATCTTCTGTGAGTGTCCTCCTCTTGTTTGCCGAAGTCTTGCTGTGCTGGGATTATGCTAAGAAACATAGCGTTACAAGCTTGAAGAGTACAACAGATTTGTATAATAGCTTTGGAATATTTTTCCTGTTCTTTTCCATCCTCTTTCTTATGTATGCAAACAAGGTGTTTGCTGTTTTGATCACTGATACCCACTGAGCAAATGTTTTCATTGAGCTTTCCATACTGATGCACAGGTCTGGCTTTTGCTTTGTTTTTTCTGAGCTGGTAACAGTTCACTCTAACCCTAGCAGTGAGGTGTTCAAATTAATCCCTTTTGTGTGCATTGTTTTGCATTTTTCAACATCTAATTTCATCTCTTCCTGATATTGAATCACTAGTAGCTCCCACACATGGAGCAGCAGATACTAAAGAGAGATTAAAATACAGGGCAAAGAATGACAAAAACTGCTAGAGGACCGCCAGGTAAAGTCTTGTGTTTGATTTGCTGCCTGTGTTGGAGGAAACTCAGCATAGTTCTGATTTCCCTTCAGTTGGGTATTTATCTTAATAACATACACATGGGAAGACTGTATTCATTCTGCCTTTTGACAGCTTCACCCTGGTCTCTTCAGACCTTCTGCTGTCCTGAGCTACTAAGGATAAGCAAACTTTTGGATTTGACTCAAAACATCAATTATCTGAAGCCCTGTTCTGCCTTCTGCACCATTTTTTTCAAGTGGTGTCAAAACAATGGAGGGTGCTTGGCAGCACAACGTACTGTAGTTTTGCTGAGATTTAGTGATTCTTGGATGCTTAAAGAGCACGTTGGGCCACTTTGCTGAGAGCACAGATTAGAGTAGCTTTATTAGCAAACAGTGTGGTTCAGGTTAACAGAGGGCTGAGAAATTTTATGGAACAATGTATCTATGTTTACAGTGAAATTCACCTATTGTAACACAAATACTCCCATGAAAATCCAAATTAGATCTTAAGATGAAACATTGATGTTTTGTTTATAGCATCTTTCACCGTTCATATCTGCCTTCGGTTCTGGTATTTTATTCCTACAGGACGACACAGACGTTATTTTTCCCACATCCCATATGTCCAAATCATGTATAAAGATATTTAGCTCAAATACCACGCGTGCAAAACATTCCACACTGTGGGTACAAGGTGACGTTTGGTGTGTCTTTAACATGCTGTGGTGTTCAATTACAATACAGCAAATTTATTTTTATGCAGCCTTTTTCATAGAAAGTATGGAAAATTGCTTTGCAGTGAGTCATCTGTCAGCTAAAGAACTAAAAGTCTTGTAGTGATATTTAAAGAGAGAAAGTGGCTCAGAGCTGACAGAGTTCAAGACAGAAAAAGAAACAGAAATGAAAGAGAGGGCCTCCAACCATGGAGAAAATAGAGGCAGACTGGTAGGGGGAGGAGTGATGAGAAAGCCAAACAAGCTGAGAATGTCAGAGGCAGTTCAGGAGACTATGCAGATAATTTGGAAACAAGTGTTGGGCTTCAGGTGTCTCTCCTGCATTACACCAGCAAAGATTTTTGGAATGGTGTAAAACCAGGTAAATAAGAGCACTGCAGTCCATGCACTGGGAGGAATTTAGAAACATGCAGGTAGAGGTTGAGGGAAGGATAAATGGCTTGACTTTCTAGAGCAAGACGTTGGAAGAACACTGGCATTCTGCACTGCATGATGTTTAAACGTGTGAAGATTTTATTAGACCATGAAAGGGGGAATTTCAGTTAACTAGACAGGAATTGTTATAGGCATGAATATGGACTTAAGCAGCAGTGCAGTCAAAGGGAAGATGGATTCTGGCAGTCTTCCCTTGCTAGTGCCAGGAGGGCTTACACTCAGAAGTGAGCGTGTGGGAGAGGTAGTCAGTTCAGGGTCAAAGATGACTTCAGAACTCTGAATTCGTGTACAGGGATAAGATCTGAGTAAAGAAGCATGAAAGCTGTCTCGGAGAGCAAGAGGGACTTCTTTCCCTTGACATTTGAGCCTTTTGAAGAATTAGCTAGTAAGGAAATTATAATGTAGCAAGGGAATGACAGAACCAAGACAGGCTGTTAAAGAGATCAGAGATTACTTGCCAAGGTCACTGATGCCTTGCATGCTTTCCCTGTAAAGTTGATGTCCAAAGCTGAGCTAGCAGTAACATACACCAAAGGAGGAGGATGTTTAAGGAGGAGAAAGTAGAAGAATCAGAAACAGATGCCTGGTGTTTTTAAGGCACAGCACTGTCGTGGATGGATATCATCGATATAAACACTATCATCTTTTCTTGTGAATTACATGCATTCTTCTTGCATTCTTTATCAAGTCTACCAACTGGTGGTGTGGGGCTCTTCGGGAAGCTCTCTCATCTTGTGTCCCCCAGCCTGCCCATCCTGGTTTTTACCCTGCTGAGTCTTTTGACCTGACTCTCTGTGCGGAACCATATTATCTGCCTTAAGAAAGTAAATGTGATGTAAAGTATGTAGCACGAAGGAGAGTACAGTTTTTATTGAAAGCAGAGGGAACTCTCTTCTAACTCGATGCGTTCAGAAAAGCACTTTGACATTGTAGTACTGAAAGGCATTCTAAGCATTAAAGTAAGGTTAGAGCCACTCAGACATCCCAGAATTTGAAGGGAGTGATATTTCATTGTATGCAGTTCCAAAATGCTTATTACAGATCTTCGTATTTACTACTATCATGTCTCTTTTGAATCTGCAGAGGAGGAATATCAAGGACAAACCAAGAGAAAGCGCATTCGGAGGAAGAAACAAAAGAACAGTTTGCAAAACTCTAATAATTTAAAAGGAGAACAAACAGAATCTGGAATGCAAGAGACTCTTGTTCAAGATAATTTACAGCTGCAGCAGATAGACAGTCCCAAAATAAGCAAAAACAAAAAGAGGAAAATGAAAAAGAAGCGACAGAAAGAAAAAATGAGAGCAGCTGGCTTGGTAACAAAAAATACCGGTGTGGATTTTACATATCAGCCTGACAAAAACAACAGAGAAGAAGCAGCAGGCTTAAAAGACATAGATGAAAAGGCAGATAGCATTCTGGACTTCCTGCAGGCAACACAGCAAATTTATTTCACTGACAGTATGTACCACTCTTTTTCCTTTCTTCTCATGAGTACTACCACATAAGGGAACATAGATGCACACTTATTATTGCTGTAGAATGGGTCAAAACTACTAGAGAAGTGTCTCTTTTGAACTCAGTAAGACATGTGGGTACTTAGTATTTGTCCCATTTTCTGGTGGGTACATGAATATGTAAGAATCCACATCAATATAAAAAATTCTGGTCCTAATCACTTTGTTTCTCTGTTTTTGAAAATATACATAATATTCCTTGCTCTTTTTAAAAACATTCCAATGAACTTGGTGTAAATGTGGTGGTTAAAATGGACCAAATTCTTCGTTATTCTACAAGCAAACATCCAAAAGGATTACTTGCTTTCAAAGAGCTTCAAATGAGGGCAATAATTGCTATCCTAAACGACTTTCATGCTTACTATCTCTGAACCAACCTACTTTTCAGAAAGTTCTCCTTCCCAGGAGGAGATTAATTTGTAATATATAAGGAAATCTAGACAGACAGTGTCCAAGAGGAAAGGGGAAGATACTGTTGACACTGGGAAAGTGTATTGGCATAAAGCACTTGTGAACAAGATGAATGTGAACTGACGCTCAATACACATTCTATAGCACTTTAAAAAGGATTGCATGGATATTATCCGTAATGGCCTATTGAATGTTCAGCTGGCCACTAAAATCAGTGAAATTCCTACTGTATGTTTCTTCCATTGCCTTCCTAAAAAGCTGCTTGTATGGTGCTTATGTCATAAATGCCTTTCAGAAATAATGGAAGTTTTAGTCGTAAGTACTACAGTACTTATCTGTACATACACCAGGTTATGTTGGTATCATCTAGAATTAAATATGTTTTTTTAAGGGCAAGCTGGTGTGTTCTTTAGTTGCTCAGCTTAGAACATAGCTTTAAAATGATAAGTGTCTTGTAAAACTGGAAAAAAGCACTGAAAACTTGTTTAAAGTGCATGGTCTTGACTGTCTTTGTGGAGCTGAATGAAGCTTACCTATCTGTATGAATCCATCTTAAGTCAGAGCTGTCAGCTCCTAGTCCCATAAAATTCATCTTTAGACTACAGAATTACTTTAAAAACCCTGTTAAGATGACATCAGGGATTTCATGTTAATTTTTTTTCTCAAGATTTATACATAGAATTTTCTTTGCTTACTGTTAAAAATTTTTCTGCTGTGTCAAGTCTTCATACTAAGCCTAGCATTTGAAATCCATCCTCCTTTCTGGCTAATGTACTTCCATCACCAAAAATAAGAATTTTACTACTTCAGTGTATGGCTAAGTAAATGTCAGCTAAACTACATTCATTTGCTGTAGTGGAACTGAGTAACTGAGCAAGATTGCAAACTCAGTTAACGGTTCTGCTGTTAGTACGTGACCCAAAACAGAAACCTGGTCAATTGTCCGCAGCTACGTTGCATGTTGAATTTTAAGAAAAAGTGTTGAGCTTCTGGCTTTCCTGGAAGCCAAGTTCAGGTTTTAGCACTGGTTGACGGATTGACTGGCGCTGGTGTCTGACCTGCAGATGGGAGG
Organism: Pluvialis apricaria; assembly: GCA_017639485.1. Taxonomy (NCBI): domain Eukaryota; kingdom Metazoa; phylum Chordata; class Aves; order Charadriiformes; family Charadriidae; genus Pluvialis; species Pluvialis apricaria. Next base: position 107,274,006 of record CM030009.1, read on the forward strand.
GTTGAGCCAGTTGATTCCAGTCACCTTGGAATCCACAGAGAGAAATTCTCAGGTAAAGGGAAGTTCATCTGCAGATAAGATGTCACATCCATAAATCAAAGTGTGACTAACTTCCTTGTTAGGCAAATCCCAATTTATATATAGATCTGACATTATGCTGTTTGCCTTTTCTAGTTGAGTGACTTTAACACTCCCTAATTTTTTTAGGTAAAATTGGAAGCCATTGCTTTTAGCAGCATTTTCAAATGATCACATTGGATTATACCTGTACTTATGTCAGAAAGCTGATTCGGGAAGAATCTGTTCTCAGTTGGCTTGCTGGTAAAAAACAGAAGAATTAAAAGGAGTCTGATTAAAGGGACAGACCATACATTGTTACAGGAATGGAAGAATGAATTTATGTTTTAGTACTGTAGAAACAATGTATGTCCTTCTCTGCTGTCTTGCATGCTGTAATATCTGCCGTTTAAATAAAAATGTAAAAGTACAATAAGAAGATAACTGGATGCTTCCAGAAGTGCTTTGCCAGTAGTTCCACACAGTTGTTCCCTGCTCTACGTGTGCGTGCATTTTTATAACACACAGTGTGTAGGAAGCAAAAACACAGTGCTTTGGCCACAGTACAGTTTCTTCATCACACCTTCTTCCTGTGTTAATCTTGAAAATTTAGATTCCTCTTGCATTCCTGTCACTATAAATCTTATTTTCTTTTTCACTTTTTGAATTTGATACTTTCTTCTCTTACCATTGTTTTAATATTTACCAAAAAAATAGGAGGAGTATGCTGCTTTTTAGTACCTGATACTTGGTTGTAAGTTGTACTAAAAAGGAAGATGCTGTCTTTGAAAAAGAAGTACAATTAGGAAAATTCTCTGTGCTGTCTGAGTATTTTTAATGTGCTTTTCCAATTGTTTTTGCAGAGAAATCAGAATGCACGGATTCTGCTGTAAATTCAGCAACTGCCCAAGAGCTTTTGCATTATCTTGAATCTCGCACCATCTCTTCCTCAGATGTGACTCTTCTACATCAGCTGAAATCCCTTGTATTGCTACAGGATATTGAGAGATTGAAGGATGCTTTGAAACAATTCCAAGAACAATCCATGATGCCTCCTGGTAGGTACCATTCACTCATGTTCATTCACTGATTTTTGTGTGGATTAAAACTCAGGTTTGTCATGGGTTTTTTTATTAGGAAGCTGTAAATAATTATATAATGGTAAATACATGCTTATAGAAAATTTGAAAGCGTAATTCCCACCAAAAATACAGTGATTTTGCCCGTTTCTTGTTTGGTTACAGTCAATACAGAAACTTTTCATACTTTGCAGCAACTATAGAGTACAAGATGATCCAGGTTCTTAAAACAATATTTTTTACATCTTAACTGTTTTAAGATTTAATCATGTTTAAAGCATATTTTTAATATGTTCTCTTTGTAGACTTTCTAAATCACAGGAATTAACTTGTTTATCTTGGAGATTTCACTCATCCAGTTAAGGATTAAATTTACATGCATAAGAATTAACAAAGCCCATTATCTCATTTCTTCTTGGTCACCTACGTGGCTTTTTTAACACATATATTTCACATGCCAAAGTTTGATTTACAGCTTTGTTTTTGTTTAAATATAAATGTCTGCTTTCATTTTCTAAAAATTACTGTTAATTATGTAAAAATGTAAAGTCAGTCTTTATAATAAATGATGTTATAAAGTCATTCATAAAAAGAAAAATTATTCTGTTACTAAATCTTATCATCCTTGAGGCACAAGACTGATTTCATTCATCCTCCTTTTGTTCTCTACTATGACCCCTATAATTTTAGTAGAATTTCTTCTTGGACAGTTAATGGTTCCTCAAGTGAATGTGGGATCAGCATGTAGTCCGTAGATGGTATAATAATTCATTTTCCAAGTAGTCTTCGTTTAAACAGTCATTCTTACTTGTCGTTAGTACTTTTGCTGCAGCATCAGCCAAATCTACAAGATGTGCTGAATTTTCTTGCCTCCCAAAGAATTTAATCAGAGTTGAGAGCACTTACTATGGCACAAGATAATCTCAACCATTTTAGATAGTGCTCTGAGTCTTTTGAAGAATAACGACTGAGCTGGTAGTAGTGTGGTAACAGAGTAAATAAGATAATAGCCATCAGAGGCTTAACGATAACATTGCAAGAAGAGGCTACTGCTGGTAACACCATTAAATAATTTACAGCATGATAGTGGCTAAAGATCCTAGTCAAGACTGGAGCCTACTGCATGCGGTGCATTGTAAAAACACAGAAAGGAGAGAATTCCTGCCTGTAGACTTCACAGTGGATAGATTTTGAAAAGGACACTCTTAAAGAAGTACATATGTATTCTTTAAAGTGTAGATACGGAGTATGACAACCCTTAAGGTTCTGATAGTTCTGAAGTATCCACATATACATGGAACAAAATCCTTCTGTGCATTCAATAATTAATTTCAAGCCTAGATTCTATGTTCTTAATTATAATCAGGTAGTCTCATTGGATGTAATACACATTTGTGAACTAAGTAGGACTCAGAAGGAATAGTGGTAATGGTATTGGCCCTTTATTAAATGACCTAATTCAGCTTCTGTTGATTAAATCAAAATGGAACTGTTGAAGTGACCACATTCAGGATATTCCTTACAGGCCTTATCCAGATTCTACTCAATACAGTAGGAATTCTGTTGGGTTTTGCAGCCTTGAGGCAAGCTGCTGTGTTTACTTTTATGTATCAGGAATGTCAAACTGAAGAGAGAAAAGAAAACAGAAGCAAATTAGAAACAAATCCATGCAACTACCCTACTTTTCTGATGTATTTTTTTTGTCACTTGAAAAAGCAGAAGACAGTTTTTTGAGTGATTTTTAAAATTCATTCATGTTTCTGCTGATACAGTCTGAAATTGTTTACTCTTCCAGTTTATTTTTTTTTTCCTAGTAACTGTTGTCACTCCAAGCTCAATTCTAATCTCATTCCAAGTTCATGGTGGTGGAACCGTAGTAGTTGATTTGACATTCATGAGGTACAACAGCAAAAAAAAGAGGAAAATACATTATGATAAATTATTAAAGGATAATTAAGCACCTGTTAGATATTAATTTGCCTCAGAGGAGTTTAACATTACATTCTATTTGTAATTCAGGAATTTCAGTGAATGAGAAGACTGTGGTCTGAAATTTTACCTTTATTTAGGCTTTTAATTATACTTTTTCCTACTTTTGGCTCAAAAATAGGTCATCTTGCCCGTTTTTTTTTTATTTTCGATTTCATTCCCAATGAACAGATGATAAAAGTTAAGAGTTATTACAAGAACTTGTTGTCTCAGCAAATTCAAGTTCTTGTTATAGAAATACAGGTTAGGGCTGTTCATGAAGATAAAAATATACAGTACATCATAATAATCTCATTTTTTTTTACAAGTTTGTCTGATTATCTTGCCTTTTTTCTGTTTTGTTTGTTTTTACTGGGGCATGATGTACTCGAAGAAAAGGTCATTTCTTATTAACATGATGAAAAGAAAACCATTTTTCTTAATTTTAGCAAGGTGTATTATTTTTACAAAATGAACCTATTTTATTCCCTGTAGTTCAAGAAGCAATATCTTAACCCTTTTCCTGTGTTTATGATTCTACTTAAGATGCCAGCATCAAAGGAGTAATAATGGGTGCTGTGTTTTGTTTAGTTTTGTCTTTAACTCAAGGAAGGAAAGACTAGGGAAAAAACGGGAAGTGATCCATGTCTTTCATATAAGTGCACATTCTCCATTAGTAAACTTTACAAAGTAAACATACCATTATATCTTTTATTTCCTCATAGATATATATGTTATGGTTTAAGCTAATTTTCCACTGGGGCTACCAAGTCCCATTTGGCAAGTTTATGCCTACTGATGATAAATTTGCTTTTCTTAGTAACTTTTTACAAACCTTTTAGAGTAAAGCTATGGACTCCCCAAATTCTGCAGACCACAAATTGAAAACCACCGGTTCAAGACCACGTTTTAGTATTTCCTTCACACCTCAGCATGTTATTCAGATTGGGAATCATTGGGAATCATCAGAAGAAAAATGCTTCTGTTTTATCTTAAGCTCTTAGATCCCAATACTTGCAGTCATATCAAAGAAAGGTCTAACAAGGTTGGTGGTAGAGTCTGAAAAATTTTGGGGGAAGAGGATTGCTAAAGGATTGAACCAGAAAAATGACCAACATTAAGGTATTATATTTAACTCTTCATTTAAATGAGAAAACATACTTGAACAAGAAAACCTCTGTGGTCAAGAGATACTGGTTGTTCTGTCCGGTTGTCGTCCTTCATCATCTTACCTTGTGCTTTGTGCTTCAAGTTATTCCCTCAAGTTACCTTTGACCTTGTACTTCAGCAATCATACAAAGCTGAGGTTGGTCAAGAGTTTTTGTTTGAGCATGACTACTTAAACTGTCATTGTTCTCAGGCCGTAAAAAATAGCACAATGTCCGATTACTATTTCCATGTATTTAGTAGTCTTTAACAAAAAGTACTTACCTCTGCCTAAAGCCTTCTATAAGCTCAAGGAAGAGAATGTTTGGAAGTCAAATAGACGTACTTTTCTCATGATGGGGGCTTGGCTGATCTCTGTCAGAAAGTGGCAGTGGCCGTTTGCAAAAGGAAGCCAGACACCTTCACGATCCTGCACAGTGCAGTGGGCAAAGGAGAAGAGCTGTGACTGGAAGCTTCAGCTCCATTCGCTGGCTGGAAACCGTAGCTTTTGAAATGAGGGCTACTCAATTCCCATTTCACATCAATTATTAAAGCATAGGTGATCGCCTAATTAAAAAAAAAGTCATTATCTCCTAATTTATGAACTCATTCAGCTTCTACTCATCAACTTCATTCCATTATCTATTAACATTTTCCCTTTGTTGGTTAGTATCAAGTCTCAAATATACTCTTCCCTTGTTGCCTAGGAAATTATCACTCACAGAAGAGCTAGAAACTTCTTTTAACTGCCTTTTATGGGAGACTTGTCTTTTATATATGTCTCCATTGCAGGGGATGGGGAAGGTATATTTTGCAGACCAGAAGTATACAGTTACTGTACGCCAGTAGTACACAGGCTGTATACACAGAGGCCCTAAAATGATTAAATTTAACCTTTTTTTTTTTTAATGAACACTCAAAGAAAAGGAAATGAAACGTGGAAGCTATATTAGCATAACGTTATAGAATCATCTTAAATGTGGTATTATGTGATAAGTACTGAAGAAAGTCCTGTCGTTAAAAATACATAAAGTCAAATAGATAATCGCTGAATTAAGACAGAAGCCATGGCATTTTGAGGCTTTAATACAGCTGTCTGTGCAAGACAACTCATTCTCAACTGGGGCTTCTAGGTTTTACTGTAAGTTAAATAACAATGTGTGACATTATTCTCCAGACAGAAAGAAGTGGAGAAGATTGCATTCTTTTAGCCTTACCCATATATATGATCATGTCATTTTGATCTCCTTTTTTTCTGAATTATTGAATCTTAGCAAATAGGACATTCCAAAATACAGAACCAAAATCCTGTTTCTCATACAAATAACTGACCTCCTAGAAGAAAATGCACCTGTTTATCTAGAAATTCATATGTATTCGTTTTCAAGCTCCAATATCTGCATTGGTTTTATTGAAATGCTAATACTGAATGGAAACAGATGCTCACACAAGTACTTTTCATTAAGGTTCAGAAATGTCATAAAGGTATTTCAGGAGGAATGTGTTTTCTTTGTTTCAGATCATACCAAGATAGTCATGTCGCTGTTTCACTACTGGATTACAGATATCCTTCCTGTGAAGAATAGGAAATAAAGCCTTACCTGTGTCCTTATGCGCTGGGTTAAAATTGAATATACAAACTCTTAACCAAGTAGCAATTGTTCAGGAAGAGCAGTGTCAATACACATTCTACACCTTCAGGTAAATGAATTATTTTTCTGTGTTACAAGCTGGAGAAGACAGCAAACAGGGTATAACTACATGTGATTTTTGTGTTTGGTTGGTCAAGAATATGCATATGCTGTGTGGCCTGAGTCTCCAGCTGGATTAGTATGTACATTTCACTTTAGGATAAGGAACTTACCAGAAATGATAAAGTCTGTATCAAGTATTTTGTTTAAGAAGTATAGGTTTGGGGTTTGTTTTGTTTATAAATTGATCATTCCTTTCTGGAAGTTTTATTTCTTGACTTTTCTTGTTTATTTGATATGTCTGTTTACTTGAAAAAGATTTTCATCTGAAAAGTATTTTTATATTTAAATCTAAGCAACAATATGTCTGAGGAATGTATTTTTGCTGAATAAACTGCTAAATTATGGAAACAGATAAATTTCTACATGTGGGTCATGTAGGTACCGTTTGGAGCTATGCAGGAACTTGGATAGCATTTTCAGAACTATGCCACGGCCCAGCCTGTTACGGTCCAATGGGCTTCACCACCTGCAGAATTACGGGACTGGGTTCTCTCAATGATTACCGTGTAGTCTGTCTGCAACTTAACTTGTCCATGTGTAGATGATACAGTAAATAATATCCAAGGTTGAAAAATGTTTTGGAATCCTGACGAAAAAAATGCTTCGCGAGTGGCTTTTCTCTCAGCTGAGTCATTCACCTGATAGGTGACACAGAGCAAACCATTTCTCTTCTTATTGTGTTAGCTTCCTCATCAGTAGGATACGGGCAACGTATTTATTATTTTATTGGAGATGTATTACTGGTGGGACTACATAAACATTGTGTGGGGTTTTGGCTTTGTTTTTTTATTATATTGCCTGAGATATACTATTGCAAAGCATTGTTTTTAGTGATGCTCAAAAATGTGTAATAAAAATACAACCATACCTCTTTCTCGTTAATCGAAGTAGTTAAAAGGGGTTCGGTAACGTGCCAGAGGATTGCAGGTGCAGAAGAAATGGTTTTATGGCTAAAGCAGCTGTGTGCAGCTCTGGAGAACTTGAGTTAGGGCTGTATCTGCTAGGAGAGATGTTTAAACCAGACTTTGCAGAGCAGAATCTATTAGTGTGTTCCCTGTTTTAATGCTCCTGACTTGCTAACATATAGGCACTGAACTGTAGCTGTGACCTTTCACTGAGATGCTGTGTGCCTCAGTCCCACATCTGGAGAGTGAAGAAAATATCACTTGAATGTGAAGCACCTAGATACTCTATTGACAGATCCCACCGGAAATTAATCACTTCATCCTCAGATTGAGGTTTGAATGTCATGCAGTAAATGAGGCCTAGGAACTGCACGAAAAGGATATGCAGCAACTCATTAGGTAAGCATCGTCTGCCCTATACACCGAATATGAAAAAATAAATGAGATCATGTAATTAAAGACAGTGTTTTGGAACACAAGTACAAACCAGGTCAAATTAGAACTGTACAAACAGCTGTAGTGCCTGCATTTCCTGATACTCGAGGGACTGTGCTGAGGGGTGTCATGAGGCTGCTGCCTTCGGCAGACCCCAGGACCTGGGGATTCCTCCTCCTTGTCCTCTGGATCCCAGGCTGGTGCACCTGGAGACTTGGATGTCTCTCCGTCCCACGGCAGTGGAGGCGACTGCAGCCGTCGTGTTTCCAGGGTCAGCCGGGAGTGATGCTTCACGCATATCTCAGGGACACACACGCACACACGACACTCACATGGCCAACTACACAGGCTGCCACAGACCGGGCACTGCCTTTAACAACACCCGTGGGTAACCCCGCCAGGACTCACGTAAAACACAAGTGCAGTCATCTTCTCTGGCTGATTGGAATTGAAGTTCGTAAGTGAAAACACACACGCCCTTCACTTCCTAGATTCACAAGCCTACCCCCATCCGCAGATCCCTCGAATACCAGCACAGGCCCCCAGCCTCCCTCGTATCCCTGCCTGGATCCCGGGCCTTCTCACCTGCTCTGCGGGTCCCCTGCTCACCAGCTAGTCCAGCCCGACACCCGCTGCCACACGTCCACACACTCGTCTCGCAAGCACTCACGCACTCGTCTCACAGCTTTGGTTATTGCTTTATTTTCTCCTCTTTATTATTTCTGTTACAGTGCTTAGCCATTTCTCATAATATTAAAGTGATTTTGAAAATTACGCTGAATTCTAAATAGCTGCATACAGAGGAGAGGATTTGGGTATCTTTGCCAAACAGAAATGTTTTCTACTATCAGTAGTCCAATCCCAGAATGTGAGTAAAATTTCTCAGGTCAAAAATGTACTTTGCTTGAATTGGGTAATGATAAGAAGAAGATTGCTTTCAGTCGCTTTTTTTATTTTTAACCACTGTAAGAGCCTTATATTCTGTGCAGAAGTCAGCTGGTCCTCACAAAGCAAGCCTGGGAATAGTTTCAGAGCCTAGCTAGTTAGAGCCAGTGATATCTGATGTCTTTGTAAATGACCTGCGATAGGAGCTGAATCTTACACTTATCAAACCTGCCACTATTACACTAACGGGGATTATACAGAGTTTAGGATAAAGTAAAATCTGAGATGTTGGAGAGTTTAGAAAATTGGACGAAATTCAAGCAGATAAATTGTAGATTGTCATTGCAGATAAATGCAGTCGCATAAGAGTGCATTTGTTTCTGAAACAAATGTGCCAAACAATGGTGTACTGAACTGTAACATGCGTAAGGACACTTAAGAGCAATATAGAAAGGAACACAGCAGAAAGATGTAGTTTAAAAGCAAAATAAATGGTCATTACTCATCCTATAATAATATCAATTAGGCAACGTACAATGTACAGGGGAGAAGGATTGTTTGATTCCGTGTTTAACATCCTATTTGCTGTCACAAATACACCAGAATTTTAATACCTGATGACTTTTCTGTGCTTCTTCTCTAAAAGAAATGGTGCTGAATCTCCCTACACCTTTTATGGTTTATTTGAGCCAGTGGTATAACCAACAAGGCTGGGATGTGAAAACTGAAATATTTAAATTAATATCCACCAGTGAACACAGTGTGTTTTACATTTCACTATACATGGCTCCTTCAATATAGCAATGAAACACTTATTGCTGTGTATTTTCATGCTAAACTCATAAATGGCACAGGAGACGGCCTTGAATTTTTGCTTTTTCTGCAACATTCAGTCTAATGAATGTGCAGTATCGTGGAATTTCTGAGGCATGGAAGAGTTTTTTAGTGGACTTTGCATCAGAGAACTTCAGACTGAACTGTACACACACTATTATCAGTATATTTCAAACTTCTGGGAAGACAGAACTTAAAAAATTTGTTTTTAAAACCCAGATGGACTCCCAACAGTAGGAAGAATTTAAGGGTCAACTGGAAAGTAGCCTGCATGTGGCTTCAAGAGTTAACTTTCTAGTTTGCATAATTAAACATTCCACAGTAAGGACGGAACAGCAGCACAGTGGTAGAGTAATGGGGCTCTGAGTAGGTGGTGGTCCCTTCCCTAGGCTCTGTGTACAGGGAAAACCACAGAGGCTGGGGTAGTTTGGGACATCTGTAGTGGTGAATAGCTGATCGCTACGCTCGTATGCAAGGGTTAGAGTTCAAGTCATTATCTCTATATATAGGTACATGCTTTATTCTCAAAATTGCCTTTAAGACCTTAATTCTCTTTTGTGGATGTGTAATGTGGGAATCAGTCTCTAATGTTACAGATTTTTTACTCCTCGTAAGTGGTGCAATATTTTATACAGGACTTTACAGTCACGTAGCATTAGAAATTCCTTCATGTGTTTTCTGTGGCAGCTGGCCTTTCTCCCCTGCACCCGTGCAGGGCGGTGCTGCTCAGTGGGCTGAATCTCCGAAATGACATCTGGGGGAAAAAAACTTAAAAGACAAAGAAGGAAAAAAGTGGTGAGCGGCAGCATGAAGGCAGACAATTGTTAAGCCGTCTTTGACCAAAGAAAACATATTTCACCCAGTAATATATGGTATATCATAAAACCAGTCCATAGACACAGAGTGGAAAGTGGTGTGTGTTATGTTTCTACAGTATGCTACACATTAAGAATAATAACAAAAGAGTGGTAGTGAAAAACCCAGAAAACTACAATTGGAAAAATGCATTATATTTAATATTTAGGCCAACCTCAGGTTATAGCTATGTAGATTTTGTGATTAATTGCTTCAGTCCTAGATTGCACTTAAGGAGGGCTGCATTGCACATGTTTATGCAGCTAATTTAGCTTCACTGTTAACTACTTTATCCTCTGCATTGCATCTAACTAAATTTTGTTGAATAGGCTAATTATACTGTCTGAGTACTTCATGATTTTTAATATAGGATCTTCTTAGATGAAAAAAATGTATATCTTTAAATTGCTAGATATATGCTGAACTAAGCCATGGGGCAAAAACACCTCACAAGAAAAAGCAGAAGTTTACAAATGCTGTACATGTTTCCTATCTGTAACAATACAGGAAAAAAATTTGTATTCTATGATTATTTGAAAACAGTATATATGCACCACAGTCAGTCAAGGTCAAATATATAGCTTTAATAAGAACGTTCTCCAAGTTGAGTGCTTAACTTTGTAGAATTAATAGTCTGTAGTCATTTTAATGAACTGTATACATTTGTAAAGTGTATAAGCAAGCTGTAGTTCTCTTTTACATTATTACTGCAATGCTACATCCTGGTTTAGGATACATAATGCAAAAAAAAAGTGTTAGCTAAGATTGAAGAGGACTACACAAAAATAGAGAAGGAATGAATCTGTGGTTCAATACCTTCTTTTCTGTTGCATCAGCTAGAGGCTGGTTTCTTCACTTTCAAGATCTTTGCCAGTCTTCTCAGTCCCTCAGTGAGTGCACAGATGATTCCTTCATCCTCTCAGCCACTGGTACTAGCTTATATCACCCACTTGCTACATTTTCAGATTAACACATCTGTGCTTTTTCCCCACAGTGCTTTCCACAGCCCTCTACAGAGCAGTCTTTCTATCGTTTTCCTTCCCTTCTTTAAAACTCTCCTTTGCCATGATGCTGCCCAAAAGCTTGGCAACAGCTAGGTCAGTAGTGTGCTAAGACAACTGCCTACTGTGCTGACTAATGTTGCCTTATTGTATCTGTGTACTCCCACATCAATCTGCCTGTTTTCTCATCTGTTTTTTTCCTTTCTTAAACCAGGAGCGATTTGATGCAGGGATTGGCCTGCTGCACAGCACCCAGCACAGTGAATCTCTATCACATCTGAGGTGCCAATGTGCTAGAGGAATGGAATAGACTTAACTACAATTAAGAATATGCTAGAACATGCAAGCGAGGCTGCTGATAGTTGAAAATGACATGGTAATTTTACATTGCACACATGATCGGTCTAGTAAAACAGGGACGTGGTTCTCCCTAGTAGGCGCTTTGGAGGCAGTGTTCACCTGCAGCTTGCTAAGGAGAGCTTGGAGGCATGCAGAGTGGGAATCGTTTCTCCTAACTTCAGATGTCTACAGTGTAGATGTTTCCATCTGAGCTGCCTGTCCTAATCACTTTATAATCACTGAGATGAAATAGATACTTGTACAGCCCAATATAACTGATTGCTTCTAGGCATCTATTTTAAGATAAGAACAATGGTACAAATAGGAGAACTTACGTCTTTACATTGACTGTTATGGGAGCACAAACAGGTAGGTCGGATGGAAACATCTGCATTGCAGGCATCTGGATCTTGTAAAAAAAATAAATTCGTTTACTGCATCTGAGAAAGGGACAGGGATATACATGTTGCATGATCAAAACATTGCCTGCTCCTGGTGCTGGTCTGGCAGTGGCAAGCTCCTTCAACTTGGACAGGGCAGTGGTCCCTCCTCCTCGCTGCTCTTTTGTCTTCTGTTGGGAAGCCATTGCCTGGAAATGGTCAAAGGGGGAAGGAGAAGAAGAGTAAGGAGGTGTTGTACAGCTGTGCTTGGAACTCACCCAGCACAAGCTGAGGAGCTGCTTCTCCTGCTCTTCCTCTTGTTCCCTTCATGCGATCATGCACAAAGTGCCCTCCACCACTTCTCAGATAGGCTCAGTAAAAGATTGCTGTGCGATTGATTCCTCCTCCCAGTAACAATAATGAAGTGGAAACAAGTATAAATGCACAGAGAAGGAGTAACCATTGCTAGAAATATCAAACTGATTACCCATTACCTGTGTTCTAGAGAGCAAATCAATAGCAAATACATTTTTTTTTTCAGAATCACAGGAGTAATCTCCAAACTCTGTAGACATAATGATAGCTGTTTGCTCTCTGTCTGGCATGCTGGAGCTTAAAATGAAGGTCATGTTCAGATCTAATTGGAATTCAGGGACAGCATCTTAGCTTATTACCACTACTATAGTGCTGGATTCTATTTACATTGGTAAACAGTTTAAAATACTTGACATGTTATTCAATTAAATCTGTGATTGCTAAGTGACAGACCAAAGTGCATTGATTTTTCCAGCCACATTAAGCTAAGTACATGGCACGGTGTTTCATTAGCCTGTCTGCTTAACCCTTTCACATTAATTCAATTACCCAGTATAAAATTAATGTGTAAAATATTAAATAATTCTAAATTTCTGAATTAGAAGGTGTTGCAACGATATATTCATCTTGATAGTTTCTGACATGTATTTATTACTGGATGATTTATAATCTGCTACAGATCACATTGTTACCCAGATGGCAAAAGTCACTCAGAAAGTTTTTTCTCTGTACTCACTCAGTAAATTGATAGATTCATGGAGGGTAAGACTAAAAAGGACGTGAGATTATCTTCTCTGACCCCATCTGGATCCCTGGTCATAAATTTTGCTTTTACTTCAGGGTGAAGAGCAGTAACTTGAGTCTGGTAAAAGCACAATTTGTGGTTTTTGCTAAAGCAAGTCTTGTGCAGAGACAGGCAAGCTTGATTTAAAGACATCAAGAAATGAAGACTTAGCCCCTTCTCAGGTCATTTATTCCAGTACTCAATCACTCTCATGGTTAGAAACATGTGCCTTACTTTAAATTTGAATTTGTCTAGATTTAATTTTCAGCCATTAGTTCTTGGTATGCTTTTCTTCACTAGATTAAGTAGTCCCTCACTGGCCACTATTTTCTGTCTGTCAAAGTTTTTGAATGCTGTAATCAAGCTACAATACAAACTCCTTTTTGCTACCCTAAACATTATCTCTGTAAATTATTTGCTTTAAGGCATTTTCTGCAGCCTTCAGATTGTTTTTGAGGCTGTGTTGTACATTGTCTCCATTTTTTTCCAACATTTAGAGGACAAGTGTGCTGGAACTGCACGTAGAGCTTCATTTAAAATCTCAGCAGTGCAGACATTCATACGCGCTACTACATTGTTTGTGGTTCCACTTTTTGCCATAGGATTGTATAAGGAGTCCGTGTTGAATTATTTGTCATTATAGACAAGTACTCTTGAAATTTATTGCTTTCCGGGATTTAGTCCCTGGTTCCATACTCTTTGTTCCTAAATGTCTGACTTTTTGTTTGGCCATATTAACTTTAATTTTCTTTGACTGTGTCTGGATTATAACGGATATAAATGGATTATTTTGTGTGCCTGTACTTCTTTCATTAGTATCAACTAGCTGTTAATCTTGGTGTCGTCTGCAAATTTTACCAGCAATGATTGTATGTTTACTTACAGAACATTAATATGAATGCTGAACAGTGTCAAGTACTAGTGCTAATCTTTATGAGATCCAAAGAGTCATTCAGTCACAATTACCTATTTATACCTTCTTTTTGAAAACAGAAACCTGGGATAATCTAGTGGATTTCTAAGGTATTTAACATGTACTTTATTGTCTTATATGCTTTTTTTTGTTCTGATCAGAAAGTCCTGTGGCACTAGGTGACTTCACAGGAGTCTAAGTAGCACAAGGTGCAATGGTTGTCTGCCACTGTCAACAAGTATTTCTTCAGTTTTCTACAAGAACAAGCTTTAATTTTTTTAGTTAAGGATAAGAGTCCAAACTACAGACACTGTACAAAAAAACTATAGAATTGTGTTTTAGAGTATGTTTAAGGGGAAGCAGAATAATTGAAAAGTATTCAAAGTAAATAGCCTCTCAAATGTCTTGCATGTTTTCAATTTGTTGCTCTGCAGAGTGATTTGTATTACTTAAGAATGATTGTTTTGAAAGATTCCTTATTTTTAAACATCAAAGGAAAAGTCATATTTCTTTCTTTTCCTGCAAAATGTGATTCCTAACTTTAGTTATAAAGGTGCCTAGTGTGTGTATTGTCTGTTGAGTTGCATTTCTTTCAGCTGGTAATTGAAGAAAGATCCTTGCAATAAGTTCATTAGCTACTGATAAAAAAAACAGGTTGGAGACTTAGAAGTTTGCTTAGGAAGTTGCATTCCCAGTTTTATAGTGGGATATGCAAATTTCCATTTTTTTACAGAAGCAGTTCTGTGAGCAGATTTCCAGGCCACAGCAGACATGTTAGCTTCAGTATCAGTGTTAACTATTGAAACATTTTCTAAAGCCTAAGCTATCGTTGGAGACCAGTGTAAGGATTCATCAGAGATATTCATTGAACTTCGGCTTAGTCTCCCAACTTCTGCTGCTCATGGAGTGCCAAGTTGCAGTTGGTATCATGAATCAGAATGCAGGGGCAGCATTGATGTTTTCTGTTGGAGCTAGAATGGCAGAGACAAGTCCCAGTTACTCTCTGCCCAGATCCATCACAGTCCAGAGAGAAGCAGGGGCAGATTCTCAGTAGGATCCTTGTATGAGACCCACCGGTGGGATTCCCACTTCATTGCAGTGGTTCATCACCCTCATGGTTCCCTTTAGTCAAGGCTGTTTAACAGGCTGGCCCCAAAACTACACAATGGAAAAACAAAGGAGTAATAGCAGCATAGCAGCGCAGTAACCAGCAAAGTCACAGTAGGGCCAGTTAGTACAGGGGCTAAACGTGAAGGGAAAATGATTTTAAAACAGCTTGCAACTGGAAGTACCACTCCTGTACCAGCTGCAGGAGCCTGCAGTTCAAAGGCAGGAGAGAAAACAAGTGTTTTGTACCAGAAATTACAAAAGGAAAAGAGCCAAAGAGAAGAGATATTCAGAGCAATACATCAATTTGTTTTCTCAATGTGAGTAAAGCTGGTGAATGCTGTTCTGCTGCTTTATTTGAGGAAAGTCCAATTGCCCTAGCCAGAATCTGACCTGTGGCTGTATGAACCCCTTGCATACAAACAGCGTAGAGCCTCCAGCTCCCAGGTCCTGGCTCTGTGCTAACACAGAACATGCCTTGTCGGATTCCAAAAGGTTCCTTAACTCTCCCCTACACTGGAAGCTGTAGGGAATAAAAAAGGTGTTTCTGCCAAAATGCCCTGACAGCATCCTTTCTTTCGGTCTGATTCCCTTACGCATAAGCAAAACAACATCAACATTCAATATCAAGCCAAAAAAACATTTCAGGTGTCCTTGTCAGGGTACCTGAGACACAAAGACTTAGCTGACTGTTTTGCTTCTAGAAGTCCTATGCCCATCTACTTGCTCCATAATTTGCAAGGCCTTTCCCTGTTTCCCAGAGTGAAAAGCAGTCTCAAACTACCTTGCAAGTACCATAGGATGAGCATCCAAACATGGGCAGATCCTGGGAAGCAGATGGCGACAGTGACTTACCGAGGTGATGTGAACAGGAGGGAAGGAGAGGTGGGACTACGTGACCGTAGCTTTTCCCTTGTAGGTTGCGATGGTGATTCACAGACCCGTTCTGCTCTGTGCTCGGCAACATTCTTGTGCATAACCTGAGATTTATGCTTTCAAATGAGAGTGGTGGGAAACTTGGGAGGTAAAAGTCACAAGGATGAGATGGCATTGAGCAAGTGTCTCTAGGAGGATAGTCTTTTCAATAAGGGTCCTCTCTATCAGCCTTGATGCATCTCCAGTTGCCTAAGGCTGATCCAAATCATAGGAATTACTGGTATCCAGAAATCATAGATGCTTTGCACAGCAGTCTCTTGCATAGTATTTTGTTTGAAGCCAACTAAAGAAGTCTGAAAAGAACCCTATAATACTACAAAGCCCACAAAACTATGTGTTAGGAATCCAAACTAGGCCAGTCTTTGTCACCTTTTTTTTTTTTTTAACTGCATCCCTAAATTATTGTTGTTATTCTTTACCCAGGATAAACAAGTTATCTGAAAAAACTACCCAATAAAGGCATTCTACTCACGGTTGCTGTTCCTTCTCTTCTCTGGGTTCAAATCTAAGTCCATGGACCTCAATATTATCTCAGTGCATGGAATGATGTGCTTGCATTGCCATTGTGCTCTGCAGGGATATTCATTCCCTTTCCCAATCTGGCAGCCTGTGCTTGTGAGCAAGAGTCATTACAGCGGAGCATGCTGTTCTATGGTGTGCCCTAAGGTGGCGGAAATGACTGCGGTCCAACTCTCAGCTCAAGGGTATTGTGCACCAGGATATTAACTGTAAAACTGGGAATATTGCTTTGGTGCAGAGTCCTCCTCCAGGCACCCACAAGACAGATGGCTTTATCGGTATACAGCCATTCACCTCTGCATTGCAATTGGGAAGAAATACAAACAAATTTCCAACTATCTTTACTAAGCAATTTTACAGCTGTCTATCTGAAATTAAAGCACCCTCCCTTGGTTGTGCTTTGCATTTTTATAGTGACTGGCAATCTTTTTTCCACAACGCTACGTTCAGCCTTCCACTGCGTTTTTAATGCTCACAAAAATACGTGACACTGAGTTAACGAAGATCAGTGCTTCAGACTGTAGGGAACCAAGCAAAGGAGGATTCTGTATAATTGGACGCTTCCTATAGACCAGTGTAAAACCCAAATCGTCTCTGTCAGGGAAAGGCTTTTGTATAGAAGTTCATAGGAATGAATTGATATGCACCTCGTGGAAAGTCTTTGTAGAGCCTAAACGCAGGGCAGCTTCCAGCCTGCAGCCCCTCAGACCAGTTCCCCCTGAACCGCACTGTGCGCGGCTCTTTGAAGCGGTACGAGCCAAGGGTTGGAGCAGTGCATTTCTCAGTAACTGAACATCTGTCTTTGGCTCAAATGAGCGGCAATCCATAAACGCATCTCTCAGGTTGGAGTTAGTTTTCCATTAGAGTCAAAAGCTGGTCCGAGCTAAATTTTAAGATGAAGCACCCAGGGCGTTTGCACCCCCTGGCTTTATAGTACCTGTGCTCCAGTTTCCCAATAGTGTTGACGCAAACGTCCCATAAGTGAAAGGTAAGACTGAAGCGTGCTTAACTAGCAGTACCACCTCGCTATCAAGGAAAAGCAGTTGGCTGAGATTTCTATAAGCTGTGAAACAGGAGTTTGCAATCGGCTCTGAAAGTAACTTCAAGGTGGGACAATCTGTCACAGCAGCTCCTAATTCACAGGGAAGCCATGCACTGAAAGCAGTCCGTCCGCCTCGGAAATGGAGAAGTCAGAGTGTGATAATCAGTAAAAATCTTGTTGACAAGTCTATGATGCAGAAAGGAGGTAAAAAACCCAAAGAAGTATCATTTTCCTTTGCATTTTGTGGTGGTGGGGGGCAGTGAGTCCTTGTGCATTTCCTGCCTTGGAGGAGTATTGGAAGATCGGAGGAAGCCCTCCCTCTAACTCTGAGCGAGGAAAGAAAATCCCAACAGCTTGTATTTCAAACCTCCATTTGTCTGCAGGTCTGGGAAGACTGTGAAAGTGTTGGTCAGAACACAGTAGTGTGAGAGGGAGAGGAAGACGTGTAGAGGAGGTAAGGAAGCAGGGAAGAAGAATAAAAGGACACATCCAACTTGAAGAGTCCTGTTTGCTCATTCTTCATAAAGAAACTTTTTCTACTTTTTTTTTATACCCTTCATGCCCTTTCCTATATCTTTTTTGACTCTGCTTCATCCTTTTAGAGATGGGAGGACCAAAACTGCCCATGTTCTTAAAAAATACAGGTTTAGCATGCATTTTTTGAAGTGTGCTTTGATTTGTTCTTAGTCCTTTCCAAATAATTCAGTTGCTTTTTTCACCCCTTACTGGTTACTGGGCTGACATCATCATAGAACTCTTATTTCATTCCTGAACAGTCCTTATCGGTTTATGTAATTACGTTCACCACTTTGCAATACCCTACACAGAATTTCATCTGCCATTTTATCACAAGTTGTTCATGATCGTAGTGCTCTTCTGCAGCTCTGCACAGTCAGCTTTCAATTTTAGTCCCTGTGATAAACATAGTGGAATCAGCAGTCTCTGTTCCCCCATTATTCATCACCTTTTCCAGGTCATTTAGGACTTTGCTGAGCAGCACAGATCCTGGTACAAAGTCCCACAGGATTGCGTTGGTGATTTCCTTCCAGTGGGAAAACTCTGCATTCCTACTTTTTCTTTCGTGTCTTTTAATTGCTTATTCATTCAAATGAGGATCTTCTTAGCCCATGAGGCTTCCTTTTTAAGAGCTCTTTTTTTTTCCCAATGAACTTTAAAAATGTACTTTCGTACACCTTGTCCGCTTATTTGTCTATTCCTCAAAAAAAAATGCCAATAGGCTTGTAAACTATGTCTTCCCTTTACAAAAGCTTAATGGAGTGGTTCCAAATATATTTTTCCACATGTTCGCTCATTCTGTTCCTTGCAATGGTCCCTACTGATTTGCCGAATGAGGCCATCAGGTCTGCTGGTCTGTAGTTCCTCAGATCACCCCTGGAATCCTCTGTAAAAATTAGCCACCTTCCCGGCCCCTGACACGGAGGCAATTCCCAGTGAGAAGTTACACACCACGGCTCACAGTTGTGTTATTTCATCCTTCAGTTGGTTTAGAGCTCTTAGGTGAATACCATCTGGTCCTAGTGAGCTGTTAGTTTGTGCCATGGGAAATACGATCTCTGAAGAGAGAACTCCGTGCTAAGTCCAGTGCGTCATGCTTAAGTGCAAATGTTCTCTACTGTTCCCCTCTTGTTTTGTTTTCCACTCCTAGGTAATTTGAATTCCATTTCAATCATTTCTGCTTGGCCTCTCAGTCAGACAGCCCCAACACTTAATCAGAATAAAGACTACCTAATGAAAAAAATAAATGTTATATCAATGCTGCTCTTTTGATTAATGTATTTTTCATGCTTTGTTTCCTGCATAGATTGTTATGTCCTCTTTTTAGGTTGAAAGAATCTTCCAGTGTTCAGCCAGAGAGTTCACAACATGAGACGTGTACCTTTACACAGGATTATGCCCAAAAATATGTTACCAATCACGTTAAATAGCCACAACTGTGCTGGCACAATGCCATGCCGGAAATTATAGATGTTTCTTTAAGGGGTTGGAAAATTTAAATAGGAATACAGATAGTAAGGGATGGGAACCATATGTAATTGGCAATGTGAAGGCAATTACAAGGAAACAAAACAAGGGGACATGTCAGAAAGTGTGCGAGAACAGAAATTCAACTAGGAAGGTTCCCACTCAAGCTATGTAATTTAACTTAAAGCTTTGGAGCATTTCCTATCATCCTTGGAAGACATCAGTAATTTATATCTTATTATATTGCAGTTTGAAGTCTTTCAAGAGAATTTACAGGCCTTTTGTGTTTGAGGTGGACTAATTCATTAGCCTGTTGCACTGCAGAAACCCAGCACACAGCAATATATATTCAGACCTTTATATCTGCAAGGATGGATCAAAGCATTTACAGTTTCTAAATTAGAAGCCATTTTTGGGTGTTACAGAACTAGATACCCATTACCCCTAAATGTGAGTAACTTTCCTAGCAGACCACTAAGGAAGACTTCAGAACCTCTCGATGTTCAGATACATTTGCTTATGTCAGTAAAATTCTACATTTTGATGATAGCTCCAGATTCATTTTAACTGTGATCACATGTAGAACAAGTTCCAGCCCTTCCAAAAAGAAGATTCTACAGGTTTGTTTAGAAGGTGGATCAGGTGCTTTGAAGTGTAGACCTTAAAGTTTGGGTTTTAAAAAAAAGGAAAAAAAAAAAAAACAACAAACCACAAACTCTCTTTGTAGAATTCATGACTCACATTTATAAAGCCATATGGAATACCCACACATTTTGACTGCCTGAAAATTTTGTTTGAAAAGAACAGAGAGGTACCAGTGAAATGATTGACTGAAGTTGTATACTTCTGTTGTAAATCTGTGCTTTAGAATTAGAACCAAAATTGTGGTTGTGCTTTGAATGTATCTGTATTATCTTCTCAGAATAAATCCTTTTCCATTCCAGAATCCTGGTGCCCCAAACATCCCTACTGTGGCTATTTTTTCACACTGTGACTGTGCTGTGAAACAAACAAAAAATGTCCCTAGCTACAGAAAAGCACAGGATACTGTATGTTAGGGTCTTTCTCATACATAAAATATAGCAGTTCTTTGCGAGCCTCCCAGTCATTCGCAGGCATCACTGGAGATCTCATGGCCTTCTATCCTCGGCTGCCATACCCAAATACCTGCACTGCTGGAATTACGTGTCAGAAGGCCGCTTCTTAAGCTCTCTCTCATTTGTGTGATTCACGGTGAAGATTTAGCATGTGTGTAACAGGGTTGCAATGTGGGACGGAGAGGAGGAGGAGGAGGAAGAACCCTGCTCGATAGTTGCATATGCACCTGCTCACGTGCACAGTGTCACTGACGAGAAAATTTCCCAAGAGCAATACGGAACTGCTGGGAATGATCTGTGCAGCTTTTCACAAACAAGTGGTTCAAATTCAAAAGGCTCTGGGCTGTGTGTATATGTGCGTTGCACAGGTTACAACCGTACCGGTCAGTATAGCTATAGAACTGTGGATCGATTGCGGAAGATATCTGGGATGCTGCAATGGAGCCTCTCATGGTCTGAGGCCCTCTGCAGATGGAGTGAGGGATGCCCATGAGGACGTGGAGTCTGACAGTCCAGCTTTTTGTCTCATGAGGCGCAGAAGCAGCGAAGGACACAAGGTGAAGAGTTCTCATCACAGATTGTAATAGAATCTCTCGTATCAACCCTTACAGCGAAAAACACCCACTGAGGACTGGCTAGCCAGGAACATACGTTCAGCCTGGCAGAAGAGCCAATATCTGGTGGGTGTCTTGATGTAGATACCCATTTTAGTGGACTTTGGGGAGCGGAGCAGAGCAGAGGGAGAGAGGACATGCCTTGCTCCTGAACAAGCTCACCCCTCTTTGCTCCACCTCTTCTAAATGGAAAGGAAATTGCAGGCTGTTCACAGGAAAGAGCTTAATGCCTTTTTTCTTAGCAAAATAGCAGCCATTGCATGTCAGTCCTTTAGAGCAACAAATAATATACTGTCTGGGATTAATAGCAGCTAATTGGCAGGAGTGGATGTGCTCTTGAGTAATGATGTGTCTTGCAAGTCTTTATGTATCCAGGTATATCCATAGGTGTGCCATAGGCTTCCCTAGTCACATCAGCAGTGCCTTGGTAGCTGAAAAATGACATTACGTTAAATGATGATACCCGCCTTCTTCACAAACTGTCAGCACTGCATTGTGTGTCCGTCCAGGGCGCTGCCTTGCTGAAGTGGTTGGCACGTGCTCTGAATACTGGCATCATTGCAAGACAGCGCATTACACTTGTGAGAAAAGGGGGGCTCAATTACCAACTGTTTCCAGGGTTAGATGGGACTCTGGACCTCTGCTGGAAGTCTGTCCACTACCTGCCAGATGTGAACCGTCCCAGAATAATGGCTGTAGATAAATCTTTCCACGAATATGCGCCCAGATAATTCTCCGGCCAATGAGGACGGCCCATAGAGTTCCAACTTCTCTGGTTTTGTGTTCTGCTGGTCGATTTCTGAAGTCGCCTCAGAAGCAGCAGGGCATAAAGCTGTTACTCAAAAAGGACAGCCGTTATTCTGCTATGTGTTTCAAACACTGAACCCAGGAGTGGGTATTAGCAAAAGAAACAACAGGGAAGTGCTTGTGATGCAGCGTCACTTGCACAGCAGAGGCGGACAAGCCTCTCCCTGTCCGTATCTGCTCAACCAATTTTCTGTTGCAGTCCAACCTACAGATTCTGCAAAGTTGTACAAATCGTTTAGGTGGACCCAAACATCAGAGTTGCCAGTGGGTGGTACGAGTGTAGCAGCACCTTTTTGAAAGCTGCTAGCTTCCATTGAGGTCTTCAGACCTGACCCCAAACCTCTCTACTAATGCCCGTTGTTTATATTCTTGATTTGGGGTTGGGTTTTTTTGTTTTTTTTTAATTTTGGTGAGGTCTTTTTGGTTTTCAGTTGTAAAATGAATAAATACATCTGTACTAGTACACACCTTAGCTACAGAAAAACTTAACAGTGAGTTTATTCACCCAGCTGACCACTTACAGATCAGTAGCAGTCAGGACGGGCAGTGTTCTGTGGGACAGTGACTGTCTACTGGGACATTGGAGATGGTCCCTCCAAAGATGCAGTACTTGGACATTAGGTCAGATAGTACCTGTTTATGCAGAGTCTTAAATGTAGTCCTTCTCATGTGTTGGCTTTTCCGTGTGTAGTGAGCCACTCATTTTTGCCAGTGTTGCTTTCCCTCTCTGAAGACCTCCCCTGAGCGAGGGGAGGTGCAGCTGGGCTATTGACCACATCCAGTAGTTGGGGAATGAGGCAGAAACCAGTGTTCAAGTACATCGTCACTGCTCATCAGTATCTAAGAGGAGAGGAAGGGTTTGACGAGCCTCCTTTTGTGAGGTTGAACATTGTTTAATAGCTGCTTCTCCTAATAAGTACTTTTCATTTGCTTTGGTCATCTTAGTAGCTGTTCCTCATACCAGCTTTATTTTTAATTCTCCTGCTTTAATCAGTGGGGTGCAGTTCACATGACTGGCTGTATTTACACTATTGATGTCTCTGTGCTAGCTGTATTAACTCACTGCACTATCAAGCATCACTTCTTTCACTGATATTAGTGTGAACATCTAAAATAGGTAAATTACAATGGGAGTTTGTCTGGAGTTAGGAGGGAGAGATCCAGCCCTGCTTGACCAGGACCGGGTTCCAGATGAGCTGTGCTACTGCCTTTGCGCTACACCTATGCTGCTGCCAGTGACAGTCGCGCTTACCTGCCTTCGCTTTGGAAATACTTCAAAAAAACATTCCAGGATTATTTTTTTCCCCCTGTAGATTCGAACAGATACAAACTGCAGCAATTTCGAACATAAAATTTGCTTTGGTGGCAGAAGTTCTCCTTCCTCTGTAGCAGAAATTAGCTTGATTTTCTGCTATTAAGTTTTTTACTGTTAAATTTTTGTCTGCTTCTGTTATTTCAACCCTCAAAGCAGTATGGGTAGGCAGGCTGCAAATACAGGAGTAACCGCTTGGCAGTGGAGCTGTGGGAAGTGAACGAGTCAATTCTCAGCAGGACATAAATGGGTAGTTTAAGCTACTTCAGTGGTAACTCCATAAGCCTCAGCAACACAATCTCTTGCCGTGCTCTATCCGCAACCTTAGATGACTTTGAGGACTGAACTGTCTGCAATTGTCTGTCTATGTCTCAGCTCATCTATGCGGTATTCCAGTCTTCTTTTATTGACAGTATTTCCCACTTCTGTCATCAACATATTCCAGTACATCTCCCTAATTTTGTGCACCGCAAAGATATTACTGTGTAATGCAACAATATGACTAACATTGTTCCTGTTCCTTGCCTGCCTTATCGTCTTGAAATTAATTAACCACCCTCACATCCCTCCTTAACACTGTGCTTTGCTGCAACGCCTACAAAAATTTGGAAACAATCTGACTGTGAGTGAGCTGAGAACATTGCCTTGCATGCCAAGCGATGTATTCTTTCTTTTCCTGTGCTTCTCCATCTGGTGGCATCCATCTGCCTCCCCACAGATTGTAGGCTCTTTGGGGCAGGATCGTCTCTTTCTCCTGTGAGCTGGCAGTGCCCAATCCTGTTACCCCTACAGAGCTGGTGGTTTAGTTACCTTTGTTTTAGGCAAAAATCCTTTTAGCTTACCTTTAATTTTTAAGCAGTGCACAGAATGATTTGTGAGTACGTACTCTCAGCTCTAATAACCATTGAAGTCAAAAAGCCCAGGATTAGTCATGCAGTTGTGTGTAGAGGAAGATGTGCTGGTTTGTTTTCTTTATATGGTTCATTTTATTTATTTGCCTACAGTGACAGCACTTTGTGTTTACTCCTATCCCACACAAAAAGCTGCAGTGGAAGCCATGGGTTGGTTCAGAATTCTGCCTGTATTCCTCCACCCTCACCTCTTTAAGGATGATGAATTTTGGAAAGTACTTCTTTCATGAAATATCTGAATTATTTTCAAAATTATGACTTCAAAATAATATATTTTGCTATTGTTGTCCGGGTATAGAATGAAAATTGTGTATGCTTTACTGGAAATCCTCTTTTAAAATGCTGCCCCTGTATCAGTGTGGAAGGCCGAGAGTAAATCAAGCTTAATGACCCTCGAAGCCAGTGGGGAGCCTTGCTTTAAACCAGGTTAATGTTCAGAAATAGGCAATGCCCTGCAGTGCTCTACCTGCAGTCTTTATGGGTCAGGTAGGAGCAACAATTGTTGGGAGACATCGGCTCCAACCACTCAAGCACATAGTGGGTCACAAGTAACTGATTCCTGGAAGCATGCACACTTGCCACCACGTTGCCTTGGGTGCCTCAGCCTTCGTGCTGCCGAGAGCCTCCTGTCTGCAGGTGTGCGGCCCCCGGCCCTGCACTTGGGTAACAACCACCCCATGCAGCGCTACAGGCTTGGGGAAGAGGGGCTGGAAAGCTGCCTGGAGGAAAAGGACCTTGGGGTGTTGGTGGACAGCCAGCTGGATACGAGCCAGCAGTGTGCCCAGGTGGCCAAGAAGGCCAACAGCATCCTGGCCTGTATCAGGAATAGTGAGGCCAGCAGGACTGGGGGAGTGATCGTCCCCCTGTACTCGGCACTGGTGAGGCCCCACCTCGAGTGCTGTGTTCAGTTTTGGGCCCCGCACCACAAGAAAGACACTGAGGTGCTGGAGCCTGGCCAGAGAAGGGCAGCGAAGCTGGTGAGGGGTCTGGAGCACAACTCTAATGAGGAGCAGCTGAGGGAACTGGGGTTGTTTAGCCTGGAGAAGAGGAGGCTGAGGGAAGACCTTATCACTCTCTACAACTACCTGAAAGGAGGCTGTAGCAAGGTGGGGGTTGGTCTTTTCTCCCAGGTAACAAGCCATAGGACAAAAGGAAATGGCCTCAAGTTGTGCCAGGGGAGGTTTAGATTGGATATTAGGAAAAATTTTTTCACTGAAAGGGTTATCAAGCACTGGAACAGGCTGCCCAGGGAAGTGATTGAGTCACCATCCCTGGAGGTATTGAAAAGATGGGTAGACGTGGTGCTGAGGGACATGGTTTAGTGGTGGACTTGGCAGTGTTAGGTTGATGGTTGGACTTGATGAAGGTTCCTTCCAACCTAAACGATTTTACGATTCTATGATTACAGTGTAGTTTCAGCCTAAATATTTGAGGTGTCTGTATTGGAGTGGTCAACAGCTCAGGCTTGGTGTGGGCCACAAAACCTACTAAAAGAGCAGGGGCCTGACTCCGTGCTGCCATGCTTGCCCTGCTGCTTGCCACTGAGCTGTGGTGGGCAATGCTAACATGAGTGTCCCCGTACCATGCTCGGGAGAGGCAGGGGTGTGCCTGCAGGCAGCACAGGCAGCACAAATTGCTTTTCGGGGAGTGCCAGTCAAGGAGGGGCTTCTAACATTGTGAAAAGAATCACATGGAATCATGGAATTTTCAGAGTTGGAAAGGACCTCTAGAGATCATCTAGTCCAACTCCCCTGCTAAAGCAGGATTGCCTAGAGCACATTACTCAGGACTGCATCCAGGCGGGGCTTGAAAATCTCCAGAGAAGGGGACTCCACAGCCTCCCTGGGCAGCCTGTGCCAGGGCTCTGTCACCCGAACCGTAAAGAAGATTTTCTGTGTATTTGAATGGAACTTCCTATGTTCCAACTTATGCCCATTGCCCCTCGTTCTGTCACTGGGAACCACTGAAAAGAGTCTGGCTCCATCCTCCTTCAGCCCACCCTTTAGATACTTATATGCCAAAATAAGGTCTGCCCTCAGCCTTCTCTTCTCCAGGCTGAAGAGTCCCATCTCTCTCAGCCTTTCCTCATAAGGGAGTTGCTCCAATCCCTCAGTCATCTCAGTTGCCCTATGCTGGACTCTCTCCAGTAGTCCCCTGTCTCTCTTAAACTGGGGAGCCCAGAACTGGACATTTTTCCTGTTGGTTGATTCCTGCTGCATTTGGGGAAACAGCCCTTGCCGGTCCCAAAGACACAGGATTACAGCGAAGAAACGTCTAATTTCATTATTGATTTCTCCTCTTAATGGAAATAGAGCACAAGCTGGTGAATATTGACAGCTGGGTTCAAAGTGTTCCTCGCCTTTAATTTTGGGATGGGGAGGATGTCAGCATATCATTTGCATTCTTATCTGCTTGATACCTGTTAAAAAACAGTGTCTCCATCAAGCAGTGAAGGCATCAGCAGATGAATGGGGCGAGTAGTCTGCACTGCACGTGGGGTCCCCGTGTGTTTGCCAAGCTTTGTGCCTTTGCCGCTTGTGCCTTTCCTGCTCTGTTAGATGGTCCCCTGCCCCGGAGGGACACGTTCATCTCTGCATCGTGGCAGTCGGGACTCAATTCTCAGGGGCTTGAACTTCGAAAGGAATGGGGGCAGCCCCTTGTTTGTTCAAAGTTCTCCTGAAACAGCCTGGGAGGTGTATTCTTTCAGAATCCTCGGGAAAGTAATGCAGATTTGGTAACACCTGCAATTACAGAAAACGTTCTACAATTCAGCTGTGTTGAGCATGGCCAAGTAATCATTTTAAAAGGCAGCTGTGGCATTCAAGGCATACTGTTTCCCTTCCCTTTTATTTTCCGCACAAAGAAACTTGGTTGGAAAGCTCTCCCTTTCTGAATACCGTGCCACAGGAATCTCACTGCCGTTCTCTGAACAGAAAGAATTACACACAAAATGACAGAAGTTGTTAGCAAGTAATTTTTTGCGGCTCCTGAAACTCTGATATTGCAGTAAATAGTTTTTTCTCTGAATGCAGGCAAGGCTGGAAATGTAAAGGAAAAACCGAGCGTTCTGTTTATTTCCAGAAGAACGCGGACTCTGCAGCATTAGCCCTGTCCTGCTCTGGGCAGCAAGCCCAGGCGCTCTCCTGTTTGTGCAGGAAAGTTAGCGTGGGGCATACGGTGAGAAATAAGAACAAGAAAAACACCTTTGCCTTTTTATAGTATAGATTTTCATCCCAAATGTGGGTGGGCAGGTACAGTGACTTGTATTTACTTATACTCTTTCCATTAACTTCAGTCAGCTCCCAATTTTATGTTGATTGTTTCCCGTTAAAACACTATTCCCTATAGGTAAGGTATGCAGCACTTAAGGTTTTCCATGGGGTTGCTGTGCAAGTTGCATATTTAAAAAAAAACCACAACAGATTGGCAGGTTCCCAGTCCACAAATACTAAAATATACTAAAAATACTAAAGTACTAAATACTAAAAATAGCTTTCAGTATTTAGATTGATGCTGTAGGACGAGTTCAACTCATTACCTTTTTTTATGAATGAGACATAGCTCCACTGGTGCCGACGGGGTTCGTGTGGTATGAACATGGTGTGGCAAGAGGAAAATGCGATCTGCCCGCCGCATGCTGTGTAAGCCGGAGCCTCAGAAGCAAACAGCCATGTTCCTTTATATAACATTAATTAAGCATCTGCTGAAAAGTAAATGAGTTATGAGAATTGTTGATAAGTGGTATCATTGTGGAATACCTAATGTAGAGTATTTCTCCAAATAGAAACATCTCATGTTTCTGCTCTTTTACGGCAGGAATATTTCTCAGAGCGCTTTAGGCTGCCGGAGCAGGGACGGAAGGGGTATAAATCAGTGCTGCTCTGTGGAGCATTTGCGATGAAAACCGGTGTGGGCTCACTGGCCACACTGGTGCTCTACTAACTTACACCACCTGAAGATTTTTACCTTGCATGTTTAAGTATGACTGCAACTGGAGCCAAAGTCTGCCTTGCTATCCTGATTCAAGGTTGTGTGTATTGATAATGGGAAAAAGGAGTTTTCTCAACGCAGTCTATCCATGGGCACTCTTAAAAGAAAGAGAATTTAAGAGAAATTAATCTTGTAGATTAGATTTTACCGCCGTTTCTCACATTGTGAACTCTATGACCCCAGGACCAGAACTGAATCCAAGCTCACCACAGTGAAAAGAAATCACTGTTAACAGAAGATAGTAATAACAGCAATAATAAGTATTAGATTAAGTAATGTTTAGTGGTAAAGCTTTAGCAGTAGAGAAAGGGGCAAGAACATGCATAATGCTGAGTAAAAAAGAGCACTATCAGAACTTACTTTTAAATGTGCCTCCAAATAACCCTGCTGTATTAGCACATCCTTTCAACTCAGGTCATGGCTGCATTAAGCTTCCTACCCAGTCAGGTCGTCCTATGGGTATAAATATATGCTCTAAGTTACATAAAAGCCATGCAATCCTATTTGCATTGTCACTCTACGATACAAAATGCTATAATGACCTCTTTTGTTTTTACGGCTGGTGCTATCTATAAAGCAGGCTTAGGCCCTTTTGTTCTTAAGGAGGTCAGCTGTCGCGCTGCTCTCTTAATGAGCTTCAGGCATTCCCGAAGCGGTTTCCAATATTGCAAGACATACCTGGCCCCGGGCGGGACAGCTACGGCTCTGCCAACACCTAAGCGGTGCAGACAGATCCCATCTGACAGGTTATGCAACTGAGCTGGGCTTTATATACCCCGAGGACCTTCGGCATGTCGAGGGCTCGAGGAGAAGAGCATCAGGTGAGGAAAAAAAACATGTTTGCATACCGTGCTTCTTGGGAGTGCTTTTGGCAATGTAGCAAACCATATTAGATTTAATCTTCTGATTCATTAAGGGGTCGACTTGTAAAATATCCCTGGCATTTAGTAATGTGTTGCGTGTTCTGAAATTGTAGGGGCTGAAAGTCTACAAAGACTCAGAAATCATGGTTATTCCTCTCCGGAGAATGACACCTGGGTATATAAGGTTGTTGCAGGTATGAAAATTCTTTTTTTCTGCTTTTAATTAGATCTTTGAAATACCAGTATTTCTCTTGCTCGCACTGATTTTATTTCAAATTATTGCATGACTAGCCCAAGGGAACACTGGCTTGTGGTGGGTTAACTTGCATAACAACTCAAAGAAGTCTTAATTAAACCTCTGCTGAAAAGTAAATGAATTATGATAATTCTTGATAATTGGTATCATGCTGGAATACCGAATGCAGAATACTTGGAAGGAGTTTATGTTTTTGCAGTGCTTAAGCAGAAACTATTTCTCCATCATTTTCTCTTGCAATGGCTTTGTGCGTTTGGGGCAGTAGGAGAACGTTAATGGAGAGTGATGGGTTCCTAAGCCACTGGAATGAGCTGTCAGTGAAACACTTAAGCCAGCTTCTGTGGTTATGATAAAGAAACCTCCAGCAGTATTGACCTCTGGAATATTGAGGGACCATGGTATTGATTGTTATACGAAATAAAAAATAAAAGCACACATAGAAAATCTTTTAAATCAGCTAAATAATTGAGAATAAAGCAGCCAAAAGATATATACTGAGTAGAGCGACTTCCTTATTGTACTCCATAATTTGATATTTACGGAGTAGATATCCTTTTGTTGGAGAATCTCACAGCTCTTGGCAATGTGATCTGCATCCAAAGCATCGACTATAGTAGCTGAGAGGTAATAGCGGAGTAGTTGAGAGGCTGAGCTAAAGGGTACTGTGTTTCAGTCCTAGCAGTGAATTTCCTTCACGGCTCCCTGCGTATCTTTTGATATCATCTCACATAGTAAATCTATTTGGAATTTCTTTTGTGTTTGTTTATTCTGCTGCTGAAGTAGCCACACTGTCAGCTACATTTATCAAGGTCAGAGCACTGGGTTCCGATTATTTAAGCTCGCATTAAAAAAAACCCCTACAATCTGGAAGTGAATAGTCAGGCTCCTTGGGATCTGTCACTCCTGTTAGCGGTGCTGTGCTTTCCGTCCATGGACTGCAAGGGAAAACATTAAAAAAAATCATTATTTGAGGTCTAGTTATCATTTCATATAAGAAATGCTGCAACTAGAAAGATGA
Source organism: Pluvialis apricaria (assembly GCA_017639485.1). Classification (NCBI taxonomy): domain Eukaryota; kingdom Metazoa; phylum Chordata; class Aves; order Charadriiformes; family Charadriidae; genus Pluvialis; species Pluvialis apricaria. Next base: position 107,304,111 of record CM030009.1, read on the forward strand.
GTTTTTATTTTAATTCACAGCGCCAGTATGTATAGGAATTTATGTTTTGCTTTCTAGGGAGTCCATGCAACTGTATTTCTGCTTCTTGGTTGGCGTATCATACGTACTAGGCAAGCAACAGTAACTTAATTTCTTTTCTGATTGTTATGCAGATCATCAGTAAATAATTAATTTTTCATCTTTACTTTGATTGGCATTTCCTGCTTCTTTGTTGGACTTGACAAAAAGACTGTGTTAAAACTTGTCTGCTTGGTGTAGTCCTACCTGTGGAGCTAATAAAAGACGTTACTGATCCCTTTTAGCCTTGCTTTCCTGAATTAATAACTAACATTCAAGGGAGCATCACTGCGTTAGTAGCTCATCTGTGGGAAGGAAGAGATCTTTGTACTTCGTGGAACAAGAAAGTCCCTTCTCCTTTATGCCTAAGCCTCCACACTTGATTCAGCTCTCCCTCTCAGCCAAGTAGCCAGAGGGAACCCCATTAAAGTCAGCGAAATCACTGAGTTAGAATGAAAGAAAAATCGTATCAGAAATGTGTCCTTTCTTTTACAAAGCGATAAAAAAGGGCGCCTTCCAAAATGTGTGATAGTTTGTGCCGAATACTCTTCAGCAGAAAGCAGAGTCATACTATACTAAATGGCATGGAGAAGAACAAAGTGCTTTGTAGGTTCCAAAGATCGGCTTTTGTCTTGCACTCAGCTGAATCAGCGTGTAACTTGCCCTGTTTCCCTCATAGACTCAAGCTGCAGGAAAAATCGTTCTCAACTCATCAGACACACTGCTGCAACGGGCGGCGCTGCTCATGGGAATGTTTGGGATCAGTATATCCAGCTACAGCACTCACCAGCTCACTCAAAAGAAGAGACTTCCTTTGACCCGTTAAGCTGCGCTGGGATGTGACCCAAGAAGCGAAGGCTTATGGCAGTAGCGCTGGTCGGTGGCTTTTCTGCCTCAGTTACCCGCGTGGAGGTAACGAGACACTTTGCAGCCGTGATTTCTACATGCAAAGTTAAAAAGATGGAAGAATTACAGACTTCTTCAAGAAAGGAAAAAAGAATAACAAGTAGGAGATGCGTCAGATTTCCAACTAAAAACAAACTGTCTGTAAATACAATGGACTTCTTTTGTTATCCGTGTGTACATAGAGACCTAAAGGTATAAAATACGGTTAAAATCAGAGTCAGTGTAAACAGATCGATGGAGGGTGCCATGCTTCATTAGTGTCACCTTGTTGCAGCTTTTGCAAATTGACTCCTATGCACAGACTGGTTTTGAAAAGGAAAAGTTAGGAGCAATATATTCCTCACGACAAGAGTTAGACCAAATAAAAATGATCACAATAGACTCTTTGTACTGTTATATCTAACTAGGCATGTACATTTGTGTGTATTACAGAATTTGTGCACTATAACTTTTCCTGTGGAACCTTAAACATTTCTTGATGCCTTTTGCGTAGAAATGTTTGTATATTGTAACACAAGCTGGTAGCTTTCTGCAACAGCAGAGATGGCCGGAGGCTACACCGCCCATATGGTGTTGGGAAGGAACCGTGGCACCAGCCCAGATAACTTCATAACAGAAATACAGAAACTCTCTGCTCTAGAAAATATCAATAAAAATATTGGGTTGGGTTTTGTTGCAGAGTTCAATATCTGATCGTATTCCTCTGCAAAGCCCATTCATCCCGTAATATCCATTCTGATCAAAATAAAATAGAAATTGACCCTTTTCCCCCTTGTTTTCTTACTCTTCTCACTCCGTGCAATAGCTTATTCAGGAATGTTCTCTTACTATTAGTTTGCCTTTTTCCAACTGTTTCTGATGTTTTATGTAAACATGGCTTTGTAGACTCTTCTGTACATATGTTAGTGTTTAAAATCCTTTGTTCTCAGTTAATAAATACATATATTATTTTGGGGGTTTTTTTCCATGTTATTTCTTCTGTCAACAGTGTTTATATTCAACCACTAAGGGGCATCCTACACAGCTGAATATTTTGAAGTCTTCAGCTTATTGCAACATTACAAACCTCAGACCTTTTTTTTAATTTTTAAATTGTTCTTGCCCCCGTTTTCCTTTCTTACCCCCTCCAAGAGATGTCTCTTCTCCCCCCACAACTGTTGCTAAATTGAAGATGATTAGAAAATCAGTGTTCACAAGGTCATTTTTTACACTGTACCAGGTCACAAATTACCTCCATCTTGTATAGCCTTCTGTTTATATTTTTTTAAAAATCGTATAATGGAATATTCCATCTTCTGCCTTCACTTACAAGCAATGAAACAAAATACTTGATCCCTTTGACAAAAGTAAGAGTGATACATCTGGAAAGCATTTAATCACACTGATTGAAGATACACAGTGTGACCCTCACCACCACCCTCAATATGCCATATTTATGGCTTTCTAATCAATGCATAGGATTTGGGGCAGCTGTATTTCTGTTAACTGATTTCCTCCCCCCGTGCAACATGAATGTAAGATCATTAGCTGTTTTCAGTGCCATTACTATGCTAATATGAGCTCTTGTGTTAGATAAAAGCTAAGTGTAATAACAATATAATTTTCAAAAGGCATACTAGAATAATATAATTGGTAACTTGACCACTGAGGTGTTCCTGTTTTTCTGTATCACGGAAATGAAGCTCATGAGGAATATGTTTTTTTTTTCACGAGAATTGCTTTGAATAGTTTTGAAACTTTTCTCTTGTACCACTGAAAATGACAGGAGGACATAGGAGGCAATAGGGGAATGGAGTGTGGAGAGTCTCAGGGAAGGTATGGGCCTCGAGTGCCTCAGGAACTTAAAGTGAAGCAGCAGGAAGGTGTAATTGAAATTAATTACTGAACAAAACATTTAAACTTGCTGATGATGATTGGGGCCTGGGCTGAAAATCACCTTTAGGTGAAAAGTTGGGACTGCATTTGGCAGAAGATGTAGGTATCTGTACCTAACCTATCTGCTCCTGTAGAAAGCTAAATCCAAAATTCAAATGTTCTAAAGTACAGCTGCCACCTCATGCTGGGCACGACGGACGGCCGCGTGCCCGTCCCTTTCGCTGCAGTCTCTCCCTGGAAGATGTGCTTTCGCGTTTGCCCACAGCCGGGTGAGGCTGGGCAGCACTGAGCACCAAGACATGGAAGCCTTGTGGGGCTGCGCCACAACATGCCCGCCTTCTCATCCTCCCTGGGGCTGGACCTACAGAGGTGGGCTGGGGGCTGCCCGAAGTATGACTGGAAGGTAACATGCCCTAGCCCCTTTTGTCCTGTGGTTTGTTAGAGCGAACACTCGTCGGCAGAGGAAGGAAAGGCACCTGCACAGCGACTCTCACAAAGGAGCCCGTGGTGGCGTACCCTTCCTCTGCATGTTCTTCTGAAGGACCAGCATGGCCCCGTGGGGGCCTGACTCCTAAAGGAGGTTGGCTGTATGAACCCGTCCCGGCTCTGCATCCACTACAGTGAGGGGCCCAAATTCACAACTAAGACAAGCCAAAGACTTTTTCCCCTCTGATTGCCAATTAGCTAAGTTCACCCCCATCCCCTCCCCGCAGCCATTGTGCCTCGTGCTTGGACCCTACCTGAGTTTGCCATGTTTATAGACATCTAACTCCAGCCTGCAGGCTCAGTCTGTGGCAGGGCTCCCAAAATCTGGGCAGGATACTGCTCCATGCTGCAATTCTCAAACCTGCCCGTGAATTTAATCTTCAAAGCTCTGAGCATGCCAAACTTCAAGCATATGTTTATGTCCTGTTGAAGTCAAAGGGGGGTTGGAGGGACATCCTTATATCCTTTGCCAGACTGAGGTATTTAATCTCTTCCTTGATCTCCCCCAAAAAGCATTTACATTTTAAACATATTTGTACTTTTGTTTATACGGCTTTTACTTCAAAAATGTTGGCAATTCATCAACAATTGAATGCTGATGGAAGTCAGGGTCCTGGTGAGCTTGGGGAGGTTAATGCTGCTTTACTTAGTTTTGCAAAGCTTTTAAGAAACATCCGCAACGGATTTCATTTGGCACATAAATTGTTATGTTTGAGGAATTACACTCCAGGAATTACGTTTTACCTTTTCTAGCATGTAAAAATATTTAAATAGAAGTACAGTTTAAGCTAGTAAATATTAGATTTTCTTTGCTAATACACTTTAAAAGCCATTTCATAAAATTTATCGGGTTGGTTTTACCTCTAATATCAGGCAAATGTAGGTTAATATCTCCTGATGCCAAACAATTTTAACTAAACTAATCCACTTCTAAAAGCAGTAACTTCTCCAGTTTGAATTATGTCTTGATACATCAAGTTAATCATTTTATTCTTTGAGAAGGAATCCCAAGAGATTTTGTAGCTGTTTGGTTTGTATGCCTGAGTCCACCTCCTAAAGGTAAGCGAAATGAAAGTATTAAATAATCAGAAAATCAAACATTGTTGGTATTCTCTTCAAATAGATGTGCCATAGACTGGAGAGTTGTTTGAGATAAATGGCATTGCTAATGAATATCAGAGAGCATTCAAGCTTGCTCTCTGTGCTAAGTAAAGTTGATTAAATTCACTTGAATGTTGTATGAAAAACTGTTTCACATAAACATACTCAGTTGTCTAAAGCGGAATTTCTGTCTTCTTCCATCAGGACAGACAGCCTAGCACAATTACTCAAGGTAACACTCATTTACTAATAAGGGAAGTATAAAACGAAGGCAACATCTCTGACATCTTTTCACACATCTTCTGGAAATTATGTTTCTGCATCAAAATTACAGCTCTAGAGCATTATTTTTCTCTAAAGCTGGAAATTATAGAGTTGCAGGTTGGGCGTCTCCAAATATGCCACAGACCGAGAAGGCGAACTTGAGTGGTTACCAATCAGTGGACGCTCCGTCACTTACTAGGCAGTGGTAATGTCATCATGACACTGAGCCTCTAATTTGTACATCAAACTAATAACAGAACACAAACAAGAAAATTAATTTTTCTACTCCTAAATTACATGCATGTCTTTTTATACAGCAGATATGCCACAGGCTGAAGAATGAGATCACTCGAGCGGGCTATCTTCTGTCCTTCAGCTACCCTGACATTTCGTGTCACGCAGAGCTGCTGTCTAGTTTGCAGTGTATCCGCCATGGACCTCGATGGAGGTACTGCACGGCCTGGGGGTTGTTCTGGCAGCATAACCCTCATGCCACCGGTGCCTTGCTGAGAAGCCCTTCATTTTAAACCATGCATTTTTGCTAGTGGTAGACGCCTGGAAGTCTGGCTTCAGCTGAGGTTTCAGGTGCTGCCGTGATGGTAATTAATACCACCAATAAAATGGGGGGCACTGATGCCGCGTGGGAGCTTCTTTCTTAAAATGTTCTGTGCCCGCATCGCCTTTTCAATCGCAAATTGTGCAGCGCGTTTATCAGTGGCAGAGCTGTGCAACAGCAGTAATTCACCTCCCTGGCTTCAGTCGAACATGGCCACAGGGATTTAACTGAGAAATGGTTTTACCTGTGCGGTGCAATGGCACTTCCCTATGAATATATTAGTAATAAAACAAAAAAAAACCCAAAAAACAAAAGGATATTAATGCTTGTCACATCTTTTCCTACCCTGGATAAAATGCCTTTTCCCCTCTTAGTTACGAGTAGTCAATGACAACACAAAATAACCCCCTAAATCAGTCTTGTCTTTCATATGACTTTCTTGTTACTCTTCTACAACTATCACAATGTAATAAGGTAGCTGAAAGGTAATTTAATCAAACGGTAGATTAATACAGTTCCTGGAGCTATGTTCACTTCAGTTTTTAACTAAGCCTGTAATCATGAGTTACGGTGTGTCACTGACTTTTAATCAGAGGGCCTCTGTCTTTGTAGTGAGTGTGTTTGTAAGCATAAAAACAGTCCAAAAGGGCCCAGAAAGAGCTGTTTCTTCACCCCCAGAGTGGCATTTTTGCAAGTGACCTATTTTAAGAGCTTTAAGCACTTTAAAACTAATAATCCACACCTTTTCAAAAGCTTTTAGGGACTTCAGGTGATCCCCAGCATCCCACTGATGAAATCCATCCTGAAAAGGGAGACACTGGAGGCAGAGTGGTCCAAGGAGGTGTCTGATGCCAAGCGGAGTGAGGGCTTCAATTAACTCCCAGTAGGCGCTTCTGTGTGTGTCTGTTCAGAAGCGACAGGGTGAGATGCAGCTCGGCTAACACCAGCGATGGAAAGGTTGACCACGTCTGCCAGTGCCCTTGGCTCCCTCTACAGACAGCAGAGAGGGGTCCTGGGGAGGCCACCTCCAGCCTGCCACCTGGCAGCCGCCTGAAGGTGCTTTGAGATGAGCCGAAGGAATGTAGATGGTTTCCTGGCACATAAAAGCACTTCATGTCTAGGGTGTCTTTTATTTTTCTGTAATTCTCCTGACTGGGGGAAGGGGCTGTGTCTTGTTGCTGTTATTTAAATCAGAGTGAGGAAGAAATACCAAGGCAGAGTGACCCCACTGCTGATAAAGGTTTTTAATCTTTTATTTAAAAAACAAAACAAAACAAAAAAAACCAAATAACAAATTGGTTTGCCCTTCACTCTGTGTTCTTCAATAATGAATTACAGGAGCTTGAAACTCTTAGCCCAAAAGGGATGGTGGCACATACAGCCAAAATGCAAAAAGGCTTGAACAGAATCATGGCTGCCTGGGAATAGCGCAACCACCGCGTGCCTTCCCTGTCACGGCTGAGCTCTATTTCTTTTTAAAAAACAAGCTTTGCCCTAAGGGAAAAGAAAGCACATAGGAGTGTTCTGCTCCCCCAGGTGCTCTTCAGCTGCACAGTGGCAGATCCTCGCTGCAGGCGAGGAGAGGAGGGCAGAGGAACGGCACCGAAACCTTTGCCTCGCTGTGACCCTCTGATGGCACGAGCACCCCTCGGCTGCTGCTGCGGGTCAGCGCAACCAGAGTATGGCTGAGCCTTTGGGGAGGCTCCACATCTCTGTCCCATCTGCTGTCTCCTGCTCCCAGAGCTGCTTTCTGGCTCCTCTGAGGCATGGGCAGCTGCGACCGACTCTCTCTCTCTGTCTTGTCTGTCTGTCCATGCACGAAGGGAGAGAGGGCGAGGGCAGCCGCTGGCCCTCAGGCTGCAGGGTATAGCGAAGAGGTGTGAGGAGGGATGCCATCGCAGCATCAATGATTTGTGCAAAGCCCTGGCTCTTCCCTGGGTAACGTGCGATCTCCTGCTGGGTCTTCGCTTTCAACTGCAGCACAGCTCTGGCAAGAACACTTTCATCAGGTAACTCGGAGTCCCCTTCCCTCTCACTTGCCGGTTACACCCCGTTCATTAGCTCCGGAGCTCACCTAAGGGATTATTTGTGATGCTTCATCCCCCACTGGGATTTGACTGTTAATTTGATGCCCAGTTTCACGAGGAGAAACTGAAGAAACATTGGGAGTGTTTGCCGTGAAAAGATACCTGCAATGCTTTTTTGTCACTTTCCTCCTTATTGTCAATTTTTCAGTAACAATTCTGCTCTTTGTACGCGTGTCCCTGCACGTCCCTGCCTTGTCCCTGCCAAGCAGAAGGGCCCCGACGCCTCAGCTGACCCCATCTTGCACAACAGCGTGTGATGGGAGGAGAGGCATCATTCAGCGAAGAACCGGAGAAGCGGGACAAGCATCCTTCCCACCGGGTGAGAAGAGCTGGGAATCTCAACTCCTGGCCACGCAGTGCACCCGGGGTCACGCTGAGCCCGCGGTGGCTTTAATGAGCTAATGCTCTTGCAACCATTTAGCAAACCTGGGGACTCCCTCAAGCTCTGGGTAGTTTTAGCTGTGGGTTAACTATGCAGCTACCTCAGTACAAGTTTGTGCCAAAGTGACAGGAGGATGAATGTAAAGCAACCAGTTTATACTGGGTCACTAACAGGTATTTGATTTTTGGTGTTTGTTTTTTTTTTTAAATCTTACAGTCTGACTTCCACTCTGTAATTGCTCTCCCACATTGAAGCAAAATTAGTTCCTTGCTGCGCAGCGGGTTAAAAAGCCCAGGGTTTGCTCAAGGATATTGATGCTGGAGTGTGATGCTACACCTTTGTCTCACTAAAGCTTAGTGTTAAATATTCAGCCTGAGCTATTTCCATAGGTTCTCTCCATCGTCAGTGCAAAAAAATTAGGACCCCCAGAAAGCAATTCATTCCCTTCAGGAGGTGTCTGGAAGAGGTGGGCCAACGGCCCCTCTGGATGCGTACCTCTCTCCTGACTGACTACGGGCTGGACACCTCACTTTTAGAAAGCTCAAGGCAGTGGAGACAAATCATCCCTGTCTCTACAAAAACGTCTTATTCCAATAACAGCAATTTCCCCTTGAAGACAAACCCTGAGATAATCAGTTAGCAAATGCAGAGGCACGATCGCCAGGCTCTGGGCAGCGTTCAGAGGGAGCCACTGAGCTGTGGGACACTGCCTCTGGGTCCAAAAAAGGGGATTGTGGGCACCGACCAGCACAGGCAACCCCGCTGTGGCTCACGTCCCGTATGGAGGCACCTGGAAAGCTCCGAGAGCCTGAAGCAGCACTAAGACCATGCTTGCGCCAGGGGGGTGAATGCAGCGGTGCGTGGTCATGGTAGCAGGGCTGACCAGCATTCGGAAAGGCTGCAATGAAGATGCACAGCTGCAGGCATCCACGTGGGAAGTAAATGCCCACAAAGGACATTTCGTATTTCCTCGGGAGCCGAAGCCCTTACCACCGCATGTGTGCTGTCATTGCACTACGATGGGTGCTGCTAAATGGGTGGTTGGCATGTGTCTACTGACCATCCTCCCCAAAAGCGGCAGGGTGCCCTCTGCAGAAGGAGCAGCTTCCAGGAGCTCGGAAAACTGCAACAGTGCCAAAGGATCTGCCACGAAGCACATTCACACCCCAACCAGTTACTGCCCTCCAACTTCCCAGTCCCAGAACAGTGACCCCCAGTCGGGTCACTCTTGTCCCTTCCCGTACCACATCACTTGGTGATCCTTCCAGGGAAACGACCCTCACCAGCAATGAGGTCATGAGAGCTGGCTTGTGTCCTGCCTCCCCTGAAGCAGAGGCATGGCTGCTGCCCACGGGCTGGAGGCCAGAGGTGAATTGAGGGCCAGGGCGAAGCCCAGCGGCCACCAGAGCCTTCTCTGCTGGCCCCAGGGCATGAGGCACGGCTGAAGCAGGAGGTGCCCATGTTCTGCAGCAGCCCCACAGAGGCCACTTAATTGATTAATTTCAATTGGCATATAAATACAATTTAACAAGTTGCTCAGTCTTTTATGTAAGCTATGAGGGAGCAGCAGAAAATAATCCTTTCTGGGTGAGAAATATAACCTGCAAACAACAACAACAACAAAAACAACCCAAAAAGAGGAAAGTGCAACTCAAAACTCTGCAGCTTTATGTTAAAATATACTTCAAATACTGTCTTGAATCTTATTTAGCTCATTATTTTGCTGTCTGAGCAACTTGTAAATAAAGATCCAGATTCCACTGCCATAACATAAAATATCCAAAATATTTAAACTAGGAAGGCAATTACTTTAGGTTCTTTCCACTGTCACTAGAGAGAAATGTTTCTCAGTTCTTGGGTGAGCAAGTCCACCCTCCAGAGGCACCTATTTCATTCCATTGATTATGGAGGAAGCCTCCTGTGGCTATGCTTCTAACTTGGGCATCTCAGTTAGGTTCCCATAGCTAGCTAGGATGAATCCAAGTCAAAATCAATCCACTTAAGTGTCAAATCTCCCACCAGCAAAGGCCAAGCTGAACTTACTGCTACAGCAAACAAAACCCACAGCTCTTAACACTTGGTTTTCCCAAGCAACAAAGCCACAGTCATGAATAGCATCACAGAATCACAAAAGGATTTGGGTGGGAAGGGACCTTCAGAGATCATCCAGTCCACTCCCCCCTGCCATGGACAGGAACATCTTCCACTAGATGAGGTTGCTGAAAGCCCCATCCAACCTGACCTTGAACACTGCCAATGGTAAGGCATCCTGTTCCAGTGTCTCACCACCCTCATAAAACCGTGGCCCCTTGTCCTGTCACTAAAGGCCTTGCTAAAAAGTTTCTCTCCATCTTTCTTATAAGCCCCCTTTATATACTGAAAAGCTGCAATAATGTCTCCCCGGAGCCTTCTCTTCTCCAGGCTGAACAACCCCAACTCTCTCAGCCTCTCTTCACAGGAAATGTGTTCCAGCCCTCTGATCATCTTCATGGCCCTCCTCTGGACCTGCCTCAGCAGGTCCGTGTCTTTCTTGTGCTGGGGACCCCCGAGCTGGATGCAATATTCCATGTGGGGTCTCACCAGAGCAGAGTAGAGCGACAGAATCACCTCCCTTGATCTGCTGGCAACGCTTCTTTTGATGCAGCCCAGGATATGGTTGGCTTTCACATATTGCTGGCTCATATCTAATTTTTTGTCCACCAGTATCCCCAAGTCCTTCTCCACAGGGCTGCTCGAATCCATTCATACCCCAGTCTGTGCTGATATTGGGGGTTGCCCCAACCCAGGTGCAGGACTTTGCACGTGGCCTTGTTGAACCTCATGAGGTTCACATGGCCCCGCTCCTCAAGCCTGTCAAGGTCCCTCTGGATGGCATTCTATTCCTCTAGCATCTCAATTGTGCCACTCAGCGTGGTGTCATCCACAGTCCTTTTCAGACAGAAATAATGTTAGCTAGAGATACCCCACACCCCGGCACCATGTTGAAAGGGGTGTGAAGCAGCACAGCGAATGATCTCGCATGTGTCGGCACCGAACTCTCTCCGGTGCTGGGTCATCTCGTGTTGCTCATGAGCTTCACTGCCATGCCTGAGATCTGATTAAAAACTGAGTTGTGCTCTACCTCAATTTTCACGGTACCTTTAAAGCTGGACTTCATGTACTCCTTGTAGTCTAACAGCCCTTTAAATGAAATACTCTTTTGTCAATATCTATACTATAGTATTCTTTCTGTTAACACAATGTTTGGCATAAAATGTTACTGGTTATTATATTCTTTAATCCCGGGGACTGCTGAGAAGTGCTCAATAAATAATAATTTTCATTTATTTTCAACACAGGCATCTATAAGTAATTGTGTAATATCGCTGAGGGTGAATTATCTGCAGGTCCGTGCTGCACTGTAAATAAAGTGCTGTGTGTGCTCTGTGCTATGTGAGCTGAGGTGGTGCCAAGAACCTGAAATCATCCACTTTGCCGAGAGAGAGCAAGAAAAAGAGCAGGTATCTGGAGAACACCGCTCAAGTTTTACATTTCGGCCCGATTAGGGACTCCAGTAGTTGTTTCAGTTCCTCCCCTGCAACAGGCAGGTAATAATATTCCTTTTTTCTCATGCTTCTGCTCTGCCGGTGGCAGTGGGGGGGTGGCCACCCCCACCGTGCAGGCAGTGTGTGCTGTGGCTCCCGGTTCCCCCAGGCAGGAGCTGCTCTGCACTTGTGCAGTGCGTTGGGCTGGGGGGGGTTACCCGGGTTGACCACAGCCCCCTCGGTTTCCTGATATCATCAGGCGCTTGCGTCGAAGAGCCTTGGTCTTTGCAGGGAAGAATATGAGCTGCTGCCATAAGTAAAGATACAACAGTAAGAAAAAAAAAAAAATGGCCCATGGCTTAGAAAAAAAAACTCTCTTGAATAGAAATTATGGCCTCCTGGGTGCTCAAGATCCGCTCCTCCTGAGAAAAACTCAAAAGCTGCCAAGATCTTAAGTCATCTGGCTCCATATCTATCTGCGACTGACTCAGCGGTCTTCCCTTCCTGCAGCTGCATAAGCAGTGTGTTAAGTGTCCTAAAGCCAGGGATGATATCAGTCCTTGATGAACGAACATCTACTACTCCTACTGCAGATGCTCCGAGGGGCCCCCAGGATGTCCCTGCTCCACTAGGCACGTACCGACACTAAACACAATTTCTTGCCCCAATTTGCTTTCCATGCAAGTGAACAAGATGTAAAGTTTGACAGGTTCCTCTGGTGACCTGTTAGTGTTTCTGAAAAGTCAAAGGCAAGCAATAGACTTCTTTTCCTGCCCTTTTTTGCCAGTGGCTCCGAATAAAAGGAGTGGGAAAAATATCAATATGCTTGTACTGTGAGAACAGGGCGACGACTGCATCACTCAGATCAACAACCTCCCTGACAAAGTCTGTGCTGTATTAGGTAAAGCTGAAAGGGAGTTATGCCAGTGACTCAGGTGCTTTGTACATACCACATCTGAAACAGTGATATCTAGTCGTTGTGATATGAAATTAATATAATCAGTATATGGTTATTTTAAGTAATATTTAAGTATTAGAATCCATTTGCTTCCATTGCCTGAGAGGTGCTTCTGCCAGAGAGCAAGCATTCACCTAATAACTACCCTATTATCAGGTTGACCTGAGGAAATTCACTTTGGAGTACTTTGGGATCTGGCTGAAGGAGTCTCAGAGCCATTAGTGGTTATAGCTGAGGTTCATGAAGGATGGGGGAGGTCCCAGAAGACTGAAAAAATATCTTTCCGATGGAAAAGCCTAAGATCAGCTTGCCACTCAACAGTGCTCAACAAACACTCAACAGTACTTGACAAATAATCAGACCTATCTGCAAACCCACAGAAAAATAAGAGGATAAAAAGCAGCTAACGTGTTTACCAGGAATAAATCGTGTGCAACCAACCCCGTTTCCTTCTTAGGCAACATAACAATCAAGTGAGCAAGCGTCGTAACGTGTGACTTCAGCAAGATGGTCGCAAACGACATTCTCACACACAAACTGGGGGAAAGCACTCTTAAATGAACGGCAGTAATGAGATTACAGGTCTTGTCTGAAAACCTACAAAGAATGAACAGTATTCCTTGAGTGTCAGAAAAAAAAACCCGCAGAATGGGCTGCCGCACACTGCTGTGAACGGGGGCTGCCTGGTATTTTTACTAATGACTCATGTTATGAGAGTGGGTATGCATAAAACATCAACCTCGGAAGGTCTGCAGGCGCCGAAAGGCAGGAGCAGAATTCACAATGATCTAAAATCTGCAAAGTGCTCTCAGATCAGTGGTGGGATTCAAAAAGGACGAGCGCAAAAAGCTTGATGCTTTGGCAAAAGCGTCAGCTGTGCGAAGACGGGGTGAGGAGCAGCGCAAGATCGATGGAGTGAATCACAGCACCAGCCAGCAGTGTCAAATCTTTGCGGGGGCGGGAAGCAATCTTGTGGGGACGTTTTAAGGGGGGTGTAGGCTGGAAGGCGTGTGGAGGGGTCCTCCTGCCTTGCCCGCTGCTGGTGACTCCTGTGTCTCATTTTAGGCACCACCCTTCAAGGAAGATGTGGACCAGTTAAAGAGAGCTCAGAGGAAAGCGACAAAAATAAGAAGTGCAGAAAATGTGACCTGCACAGGAAGACCGAACAAACCTGTAGCCTGGAGAGGGGAAGGCTGATAAATGCCACGGAACTCGACCATCTCACCACCAGCCCTGACCGTGGACACCATGCCCACAACATGCGCCTCTGCTGACTCGCAAAAAGGAAGCAGTTTGTTTGACTGACCTGCCGTATGCAGTGTGTTACAGCACTCTTGCAAGCTTAAGGCCGCCCTGCTCGGCGATGCTTTAGCAGATACAGAATGCACACTGCTGCGCCTGCAAGGTTAATGCTGGATAAAGCTGGTGCGGACAGGAGGCTCAGGAGCAGTCGGTTATCCTGGAACCGGCCAACATGCCGACCGACACTTGCTGTTCTGCCCACTCTGCCTGGGAAATGGTCCATAATATTGGGAAGGAAAAAAAAAAAAATAAGCTTGGCTTTGATTAGTAAAGGCACTGAAGCCAAAATCATGACTTCCTACTTCAGGTGTCTTTCCTTTGATATCACAAAGCTCGACCTCACCAAAATGAGCCGTACCATGCCAGGAGGGTGCCCGGGCTCCTGACGGGGGCAGAAGAAAGAAGACAGACTGCAGAGCAGCCCACTGGGTCTGCAGGACGCTAGCCCCTGCTGGGGTAGATACTCCAAAATATCTGAGCCTCCATCAGTACTTGGGCACTCCTGGTGACTTGGGACCCACCACGTGGTGGAAACCTCTTCCCAACACAAGTATCCACAGACAGCCAGTGCCTCTGGATGCCTGGCTGGAGGGGAGCAGATGGTGGCACCCACTCTTCTGCCAGAAGCCTGAAGCACCCATCCCAGGATGACAAAGGCCGGAGGTGGCACCAGGCTCATCCCCAGCAGCATTGCAGCCCTGGCCTCAGCCACCTCCCAGCCCCGTGAGGTGCCCCCAGCAGCGGGTCTGGGCAGGAGGCACGTCCTCGCTGTGGGAGAGCGGGGCACAAGGGCACTGAGGGAGCAGGAGCAGGAGCACGGCTGCAGGCAAACAGCTGGAGTGGGAAACGAGGCCAAAACCTTTAAGCCACAGACACATAGTGCCCTCCCTGCTCTTCCTGTGGCTCCGCAAACAAATGTAATTAAACACTGAGAACCGGCTGACTGAACTTCAGCATAAGTAATCTATTAAATTTCATTAATGCCCTTTTCCGTTATAAACTCTGAGACAGAGCCGTGATCTTGTCTGTGCTCTGTAGAAGATTGTTTGCAAATGGTAAACAGCCATAATTATCTCCAGCACAATACGCAGTCCCAAACGAATCACACACAGCACCGCTGCTCAGTTTGGCAAGTCTGCTATCGCACACAGAGGTGGATAGAGGTGACTGCCTCGTGTCTACACTCGCCTCCCCCTTCCCCAATGATGTGGGGTCGTTGGACCCATCATAAGCCTTCAGCGTTGGACATCTGCAGGGCAAGCCCTCTCCAGAGGCACTTCAGGTAGATCTCCTCCGTACAAGCACCAGCTTTGCCCCATTGACCAAAAGATGAGGTTGGTGTCCAGCTTTGGTGCAGGAGCCCAACTTCAGGTACATACGATCTCGGCAAATTATTCATGCTTCTGACACGTTTAATGCACTGAGTGGGAGCAGGAAAGCTACCTGCGACTTGTAATGTAACCTTTGCACTATGAAACATCAAAAACTGTGCACCCAGATATCCTTTTTTAGGTAACAGCATCATAATTTTAGGCAAATATCTGCTCTTTTCAGTACTGCTCTTCTTCCCATGCTGGAGTTCTCACTCTTTCCACATAGCCCTCTTATGCCCACTTCTAGCATTTGACTTTAAATACACATGATTTCCTTCGTTACTCTCATTGTCGTGCATGGTCCAATTCATTAGCCTGTTTGTGTTTGTTTTAAGTCCACTACTTAATATTATATAACCCAGATAATAGTTTGTGTGCCTAAGGTAAAGTCAAGCTAATGTGACAGCAGAAATCCCCAGTTTATTTTTCAGGAATGGAGCTTTTGTTTCACATGCTATTGATCATCAGGAGACAAAAAGTTATTGCGGGTTTCCTTCTTAACTCTGAACTGTTCCTATAGCACCAGCGTGGGGGAAGCATGATCAAAAGAGCCGAAATTATATTTCTTTCAGAAATTTAGATGCAAGTAAAATTGGTCAAAAAAAGAGGATAAAAATATTAAGTGAAAAGTTCCATCTCTCTGTTAATCTCCTGTTAAAATCTACCTCTTCTGACCAGCTCTAGGGCAACTCAAAGGACTTGGGCAAACACCAGAGCAAAACTATTTTTGACAGTGTTCTGAGAATATTGGCCGCCTTTTTCAGTCGGACATGCAGAGGGGTTTAAATTTAAACATTGGCTGTCAAAACAGGCATCATTTTATCGTAGTTGCAAAAGCCAGCCAATGCCCTTGCGCTGGCGAAGGTGATTACCCCCATGCAAGCCCTCACCGAGATGTCAAGTCAGTATAAATGAGCTCTCAGCGCGAGCGTGGCCATCCCACAGCCGGCAGCGCGCTGGGGAAGCGGGTCCAGAGCACGGTGTACCCTCAGGATCTGTTTTCATTCACTGTACATCATTTTTCCATGTTGCCTACCGAGGCTCTTCTATAAAAATGATGTATGTGCTTCATTTGAAGTAATCTCTGGTGCCTCGTAGATTTGCTCTTTGAAATAACCGAATCTGAATATCCATTACTGCAAGATTTCCAGACATGATCCTTAAACCATCCCTGTAACATGCACCTTGTTCACAAATCCACCTGTGCAAATTCCTGCAGTTACAAAAAAATTTTTTTTTAATGCATAATTATTTTTGCCAAATCAGGAAACTTTCACAAGGCAGCAATGAGTAAGGATTCGGTCAACCCTTTGCATCTATGCTTACAAGATGAAGAAATGGAAGAGAATAGAGTCTTGAAAATGAGACTAAATCAATTCCTAGCCCCAGCTGCTTATTATTTTAAGTGCCATGATAATCGTAATGTTAGCAAATTTAACTTTTCTGCCTTTCTATAAGCAATGAGGTATTTTCACCTTTGGGAGTCTGTCTGGGTGCCGCTGCCATTTACCAGCTGAGCACACAATGAGATTGAGCGGTTCAGACAAACGAATCATCTTCTGCATCCCTCCCAAAAAACCTGCCTCACCCACGGAACACTTTATTGGGGAATAAGGTAATCTCTGCTGCTTTGAAACAACTCTAAATATCTTTAGAGAAGGCAGAGGTTATAAACTTGATGCAAAAGCTCCCAGGCGAGGCTCTTTCTGGCGTGCTGTGGTCTCCCACTCTGATTTCACACGTAAGACATCCTTCTGCCCGCTAATGCACTCGCGGAGAAGATGCAGTGAAATGTGCAGAGTTATTACCCCTGTAGGAGACGCTGGGGATGGAATGTGAGCGCTAGGCTTTTTGCAGTGGTCTGATTTGCTTCTCTTGCAACATACGAAAACAGAAATTACATCGGGGTTAGAGGTGTGGTGAGCAGCTTTGTAAGTCCCATCTATACGCAACTGCCATAGAGCAAAGCCTACTCCCTACAATGGGCATGAGAGGGAATTTCTGGGGTGGATTTGCACTTGTGCTTCTGTGTAAAAGGGAGGGGCGGTGGTTTTTTTTTCCTTCACTCTGGGCCCTCATTTGAATTTTGGACATTTAGATTTAGTCTGTCTAGCTCAGTCCTGATTTAAGTGCATATGCTTATGCCACCAATGTGTTTCTTTAACTGCTTTAAATATTTCTAACAGTTCAACTGCCTCCCTCTGTAACATCCCCCATGCAAGCGCAAGTCTCATGAAATTCCTTTTTGTTGAAATAACCCATGAACTAGAAGGAGATGAGTTGGGATAGCGTTAAAAAAAGAAGGTAGGTTTAGATTAGATATCAGGAAGGAATTCTTTACTGTGAGGGTGGTGAGGCACTGGCACAGGTTGCCCAGGGAAGCTGTGGATGCCCCATCCCTGGCAGTGTTCAAGGCCAGGCTGGATGGGGCTTTGAGCAACCTGGGCTGGTGGGAGGTGTCCCTGCCATAGGCAGGGAGGTTGGAACTCGATGATCTTCAAGGTCTATTGCAACTCCAGCCATTATATGATTCTATGAAAAACTCTCAGCTTCTGCAGTGGGGCACCATCTCTCCATTCAAGTTTTCCCCGAGAGAAGAATTTACAAAAATTGCTCCTTTTGTCAGAAACACCTTATTCACCATCCACAGGAATGATGGTCTCTGGTAAGACTCACCAGCACCTCTGTGTGCCAAACTCACGTCATCAAAACACTGGGTGAGAGATGTTAGTTGCCATGTTATGGCTGGGACCGCACCCCGGGTGCTGCAGCCCCACCACGCTGCAACCCCACCCTGGGGTCAGCCGCACGCCCGCCCGTGCGCTCCTGCCACCGGAGAAGTGTTCTCATTTCATAGACATCTTAAAAAATCATTGGGAGGTTTCGGTGTATGCTCAGGGAGAAGAGACACCCACCACCACCACGCAGCTGTAACGACAACGCCCCTGCAGTGAGGTGGCCCCAGAACAGCGCTGAGAGCCAAGTTCCCCTTTATAGCATAAACATGTTGTCACGAGGGCAAGCCTACTGGCATATTACAGGAAGTATTCAAGGTAGCAAAACTTAAACCCATTGACAAGTTTTTCTATATGCTTAGTGGTATACTGAGTCTATAACTATATATACAACCCATTAGGAAAGACATTTTACACTTAGTGGTATACTCCAAGAGACAGGGCAGGGGAATACACTGTAATTAATCTATGAGCAGATGAAATCTTGCTCTTTAGTAGCAGTTTGTCAGAGTGAAACACTGAAGTGAAGTGTGACTCCATGAGACGTCGCAATTTGGGGAGGGGGCTGTTAAAAAATAAAATCCCTTCAAAGGAATAGCCAACTGACATCGCAGAATACAAAGCAGGAGGCAGTTCAGCTTGTGGGATGAACGCTATGAGGTATCTCCGAACACCCCGATCCTAAATAGCTTCAGCATTGCTCTGTCACTTTGGAAAAATTCAAATTTTACTCACGTTGATTCAACCCCACTGGATGTGGTAGCACCCTGCAGTGTTGCCAGAGCGAATGGTTTGACAAGGCAGTCCTTCAGCATCAAAAACGATTTAACTTTTCCTCATTTGCACCTCGTTTATAGCCCATGCTGTCTGCGCGGTCTGGCTTTTGCAAGTTTCTGTTGCTCTCTGACTTTGTTGCTAAGATGCCTTTGGACTACTACGTCCTGTGGATGTACTTAAACGTGCTAAGGAGAGAGAGCAAGTGCTCGCTGGTTATAACACATTGACCCACCGCAACACTCCCTGGACAGCAGAGAAGGTCTAACCACCGTGATAGTCCTTGTGTTGACTTCATCAGACTTGGATAAGGGCCTAAATTCGTGCAAGTCTGCCATCAAATAGACATCACAATCTTCATAATTTTGTGTTTAACTCTTTGGGTTCTCTAGACTGACTTTTTATTATGTTGTAGAGTTGTTTCTGAAAATCAAGAAAGAAAAAATTAGAGATGTTATTTAGCAATCCATATTTTACGTGATATTATTGCCTTACCCTTGTAAGAGTATGAACTTTCAAAATATTTTCTCAAAAAAAAAAAAAAAGAATTGCCAATTTAAATGAAGAAACTGGAAGTTCTGTTTTAAAATTCAGCTGAAAGCAGTCCTCTGGAAAAGCACAGAGGAAAACACAGGCACACACACACAAAAAGACTGGTGTAATAATCAGATGACCGTTGATGTGGTTGGAGACTGGGAAATCGATCACTGCTCTTGGCTGCCTCTACACATTTCTCCTGGTGCCCAGTTGCCCAAAGCCATTTCTCAAAATTCCCATCTGAAGTCTCTGCAACCACTACGCCATCCTTTGCTTAATAATTATTACCCACTTTTTTCTAGAGAGTTCTGAATATTTTGTTCCTGTAAGAAGCAAATGCAATGGTAGGTATTGTCTTGAAAGTATGAAAAAGCACATTCTGCCCAGGAAATACTTTTTGAGTACTTCAGATAATCAACTCTTCAGATGTTTGTACTGAGGCAGCTTCACAGCTCTGAAGAGCGCCATGTATCATCTTCATCCCAGGACATAAATCTTACCCCTTCTGAGGAAATCTCCTAGCAGCCACTGCTCTCAGGGAAGGTGCCATCATCAGAAATCTTTACTTTTTGTCTGAGCTATTTCCTGGGAACTAAACACTATCCATAAAAAGAAAATAATAAGCATCTGGGCAAATGTGTCAGGGCAGGGACGTCCACCAGTGGTGGAGTAACATTGAAAGAGCTGCTACATATCCCTCTTATCGCCAGCCATATATTTAGCTTGAAAATGCTGTCACTGGAAAAACAGTTTTAAGATGAAAAGAAGCAAGAGCTGGGCACCGCAGTGTTAGTTCTTGTTTAGAAATGTTATAAGGCAGCATGTTAAGGCACCTCTGCTTTCCTTGTACCTCTTCTTCAGGAGCCACTCTGCGCCCTGTCCAGGCAGTAACAAAACCCCATCACTGCAAAGGCACAAGCCAAACCTGACAGATCCACTCACCATCCCTGGAGGTGTTCAAGGCCAGGCTGGATGGGGCTTTGAGCAACCTGGGCTGGTGGGAGGTGTCCCTGCCCATGGCAGGGGGGTTGGAACTAGATGATCTGTTCACCTCAGGTTAACTTTTGCTTTTGGACATTTAATACCTACTACGAAAAATAGCAACACGGTGTAACTCAATGTAATGAAACCAGTCCATATTTCTTACTTCCAACCAACATTAAATAAAAATCCTTTCAAGTGTAACTTCCTCACCGGTTGCTTCACCTTATAGCGCTTCTGTATAGCTCTTATAAGTGTAATATATAATTACAGCGTTTATAGCTTCTTACAGCACCGGTTACTTCATATAGCACCAGTTACTTCACCTTACAGAGCTGCTGCTTCACCTATAGTGCTTCTGTAAAAAGCAGCTGAAGAGCAGATACCAACCTACAACTTAAATTTTACTCAGGACCTCATGAATATGCCATGCTTTCTCAGGGCACTCTGAGGTCAAAGGAGCCACCAAGCGGAGCCAGAAAGGTTAAATGACAGCGAGCCCAAGCGCTCCAAGGTCACAGGGTTTTGGATCCCCTTCCTGTGCACTGTCCATGCGCTATTTATCCAGAACCTAAGGACACCAACAACAGCCCTGATTCACAGCTCCTGGAAAGTGTATACAGATGCACCCATCCCTATATGAACATATACCTTTTTTTTTTTATATCTGTCTATAAGAACTCAAATTAGAAGTCCATTCTCTTGCTAACACTGTCACAGAAATGCAAGTGAACTGCCATGTGATGGGGATTAGGAGCTACCAATAAAAACAGAAAACCAACTCTCCCCCCAAAATGCAACAAACCCCCACCGCCCCAGACATCCTGATGCGCTAAAGCTGCAGCTCTCTTGTGTTTAAAGTAGTCGTAAGGCACAGCAAAGGCATTTTACGGGCTGGCGTGGCAGAAACCGGAGCACCCTCGGCACCAGCCCATGGCACCCAGGCAGAGGCAGAGCAGGCGGAGGAGCCTGTGAGCTGCTCTCCCCGGAGGGACACAGGAAAAACCCCCAGCACAGAGCCTAGAGAAACCAAAGTCAGAGCAGGAATGAGGGAATGACTCGAGGCAAGGAAATAAAAGCAACTTTCCAGGCGCAGCCCGGCAGGGAAGGAAGCCGGGAACCCCCAGCACAGACCTCGCCATCTGCTCTGTAACTCCTGCCCTCATCAGGAAAACAGTCGCATCAAAGAGCCACCTGGGTCCGTCAGCAATTTCCCCATCTATCTCGTCAAAAAGTCTTTCAAGGTATGGCTTTTCTCAAATTAACTAGGGAAAAGAGCATGGCCTCCTCACCCCACACAGCTGCAGAGGTTTCCCAACTATACAAACAAATGCAAGCTTAATTATCCTGATTACTTAGCATAAGATTATTAGTTGTTTATTTCCTTTGTTCCACTCTGATTGGAATCCTAATTAAGTTTAATTATTGAATAACCTATTCCTATTATTTCCTCAGGCCTTTGAGCCTGCTGCTGCTCGCAGGATTGGGGTCCGGCAGGCATGGTACCCTGTGAATTTACGATGTGCCAGCTACGGCACAGCAACAGCTGATCCAAACAATGTTACTCCATGGCAAAACTAATCCGACTCTCAGTGGAAAGGAAGCAACCTATGTGGAGCTACCTGGCATTTCCCATTGGGCCCAAGAAATGTACTTGGGCAATTATCGTCAAGCGAGTGAATGAAAGTAGCTCGCTAATCCCCGGTGTGCCGATGTCCTCAGTTACGTCGGTGGGAATCAGGACTAGTTCCCGTGAGGATGACAGGTGAAATCCGTCTGTCAGCAGTGCAGTCTGAGCTGAAGGGAAGCGCTTGTACCTCCCTGCCTTAAAGAACATGGTTGCGATCGCCTTGGGCTGAAGTATTCTGCCACGCTCTGCTGTTGCTGTGGTGTGAATTGCGAATGTCTTTGATGCTGTCCTTCTTATTTCCAGTGAGCAGAGGCAGGAGGAGGGATGTAGGCTATCTGCACGAGGGGTCCCATGCCTTGAATTAGTGCAGGAAAAAGTGACTTAGTGCCGGAGTGTAACTCAGTAGCTAAATTAGGTGCTGTGACCATTATAAATTCTTATTTTTTTCTGATTACAGTAGGACTAAATAAATGATTTCCAAATACATCTCTCTTCCTTGTGCTACTCCCTGAGACCATGCTGTCCCTGTTCTCCCAGCATCCTTGATGCTTTTTACTTCTGGCACATTGATGTGAACAGCTGCACTACAATTAAATACCCAAACTCCTGCATTTGGGATTAGATCCAAATACTATTCTACTAAATTAATTCCTGCTTAAGCCTTCCTATGTGGCCCAGTGTTTTGGCCTGAACTCTGCTATTTCAGTTGTTGCACTCCAGAAATAAGTATCACACTGGAGGGTAATTCGCTAAAATACCTGCAACTATAGACCTGCATAAACCTCAAGAAAATTCTAAGATCA
Organism: Pluvialis apricaria; assembly: GCA_017639485.1. NCBI lineage: Eukaryota > Metazoa > Chordata > Aves > Charadriiformes > Charadriidae > Pluvialis > Pluvialis apricaria. Next base: position 107,326,442 of record CM030009.1, read on the forward strand.
GAACATAACACAGGATATTTGACATATGAAACCTCCCCAAGTCAAACTGTGTTGCATAGTCAAGGCTGAAATTCTCTTCCAGTTGGAGAAATAAGTCATAGTTCCCATCTTGCAATAGGTTTCTTTGTGGGGAAGACTTCTGTAGGTGCTCTCCCCTGAGCCAACATTGGGTTGGCTACTGGAAGACCATCAGATCTGGGTGAAGACCCTGACCCTCCTTGTGCAGCACAGTCCCTTGAGAGTGCAGGAGCGATGCACAGGTTAGATGAGACACCTAGAAGAGCTGCGTTAACAAGTGTCACCTCCTCTAACAAGGAGCTATTAAGGTCAGAACCCCTCTGATTGCACGTATGCCTTTGGGGACAAAGAAGGGCAATGCAAAGGCGTAGGCTTCAGCTACTGGTCCAACATGATGGGAAAACTGCTTCAAGACAGCCTGTGCTGGGACCGCTTTCTGAACAAAAGGCTCAACATTGCGAAGTGTCCTTGAATATTTCCTTCTATCAGTGCAGTAGGTATGCTGAATCGGTGAAATATTGGTTTGAGGGTGGAGGGCTCAGGAGAACGCACAAGTTGGCTGTCAGTGGGCCTGTCATCGCTGTTGACTTGTGGTGATGGGAAAGCAGACTCTATCTATATTTCTGTCCATAACGTGATGGCCTTTTGAACCAATATCAGGAGACTATGATAAATAGGCATTGCCTTCCTTGACTGCACAGTAGCCTGAAGATGTTTTCATTTGAATACACATAAATTCCTCCTATTGTGGAATTCCATATAGCAGCCTGGGCTGCCTTGCACTCTAATGTGACGTGTGACAAATTAAACTTGTTGCTCAGGGCTCAAGAACTCAGAATAGATGATCATATCCTTCTGAGACCCATTTCTTACAGCTGGAAGTGATTGAGGAGTGTTTACTTATTCCAAAAATTCTGATTGCGGTATGAACTGGTAAGGGCAGAGAAAAGTCTAATGACTTGCATGGAACTGATAAAATGCACATGTTCCTTTTGCACGTTTAATTGACAACACAGCACAGCGGTGCAGCCTGGCCAACTTGGGTGTGCTGGCTTGCCTGGAAGCCCTGCAGTCCATCCAACAGGTTTGGTTTGATTCCTACAGATGCTGACTGAAGAGGAAGGGGGGTCACCTCTGGGCTAGAAAATCAAGTTTCTGTGGGTGAATTCCATCCACAACCAGCTCATAGCAGGGCCAGCTTACAGGAGTGTAGGGTATAGGTTGGCGCAAGATCTGCCCTTAACTGGCAAATAATCTAGGTGAAAGTAGGACTGTCTTCCCTGTGGTGACCAGCACTCTCTGAAGCGTGGTGTGTAGAGACACAAAAATACTGTGAGCTTGCCATGAGCAGCAGATGGGGAAAAAAAAGTCATTTAGATTCAAAGCTGCAAAAAATATCCAGGTTTTCTGAATCCCGTCTTTCTTGGGCTAAAAGGAAAAGGAATCTCTACTTTGAATTACAGAAGGGTAATAGCAGGTAGCAAAGTGTCTTTCACTCTGGACCCGCTCCCACAGGTCCACGTCTTTCCTGTGCTGAGGGCTCCAGAGCTGGATGCAGTACTCCAGGTGGGGTCTCACCAGAGCGGAGCAGAGGGGCAGAATCCCCTCCCTCGCACTGCTGGCCACGCTTCTTTTGATGCAGCCCAGGATGCGGTTGGCTTTCTGGGCTGCCAGCGCAGGTTGCTGGCTCACGTCCAGCTTTTCACCCACCAGTACCCCTAGGTCCTTCTTGTCAGGGCTGCTCTCAATCCCTTCACCCCCTCAGCCTGTATTGATACCAGGGGTGGCCCCAACCCAGGTGCAGAACCCCGCACTCAGCCTTGTTGAACCTCGTGAGGTTCTTCTTTACTCCTATTTCACACTGTAATTTATTTTATACTGTTTGATGCTTCAATAATTTTTTCTTCAAATGACAGTGCTTTTTTCTTTTTTGTGACCAACTTTACACATTTATTTTTTTTTGAGAAATTGTTTCCCATCACTTGAGCGATTGATACTGCAGGGTACTGTATTCAACAATTAGTAACTGTGGGACAAGGTGTTCCCCAGATGTAGCCTCGTACAATTTTTGATCAGTAAGATTGTTTTCACTTGCAGAAAAACTACTCATTTGAGGCTTATATTACTGATTTATTTTTTTTTTCCTTTACTGACACCAGCAACACAGACATATGTTAACACCGGGATCTTCTCTGTAGATTGTACCCCTTCCATTGTGACAGTTCGTTTACATTTCATTGTCACCTTAATATCAGGGCATTATGAATGCAGGGAATAATCTGTGAAGCTGATTACAGGGTCTGGGTTTTAGTAAAGCAATAAACATGTGAAAGCAACTTGTAAACTTTTGTAGCTTCACTGCTGAGTTCTCCCCTTTACTATTTGTGTTAATTAGAATATGTGTAAATCAAACAAATATAAATGTCAGTGACAACAGCAGTTAGCAGAAATCTCAGTGTGCTTCTATTTCTTTCCTGTATTTTCTCCTTCTGATTTCACTACAAAGGAATAGTAAAATGAAGGACCACAGAATTTCCTTCCCCTTCGTTGAAAAGAAATATGCAAAGAAGCAGAAAGTTTTAAGCAGGAATGAGAATGATAGAGAGGAAACAGAGTAAGAATTGGGAAAAAGGAGGGAGGAAAACTAGAAAAATACCATTAGATTTGGGAATATGAAAGAGAAAAGGAAAGCCTCTGCATGGTAATACTCATTACAGGGATTACTTAGAATTTACTGCTTATTTATTCCTCGTTAAAATGCATCCTCTGTGTTCATTACATTTCAGCAAAAACAATTCAGCCATCGTTACTACTTAATGTTAATATCATACATTAATAAAAATTGATGGCCACTTGCTCCGGAAAACACTCAGGCACCTGTGCCATTCTGAAGCTGAGGAACTGCAGCTACTATGGATATTTAACCCACTGAAACCTTTTTGTTACTCAGTACACTTTAAACTAGAAATTAATCTCAGGCTAGTCCTGCCAGAAAGAAACGGTTGCAAGGAAAGTTGTCATTTCATGAGACCAAGACGGCTGTGGACCATAGAGGCATGGACACGCCGCGTCTTTGCTAACGAGCATCCTTTGCATACAAGCATGGCAAAGTGTAGTGGTTTGGTATCTCACACTGAGGATCAACACATCTACTCGTGGATCAAGCAAGCCACAGGTCGGGAGTCATTCCTCTTGCTGAGGAGATGGGATCTTGATGGACCCTTTGGGACGTGGGGGTGGCTTCTGCCTCTGATAGTCAGTAAAGTCCTGTGCTACCTACACTTTCATTCCCATTAGCTTCTATACGCACACAGCTAATGTGTTACAGGTGTTGGCAGGATATCCCGTAAGACAGTGAAATCATACTATTTTCAAGTTACCTCATCCCAGTTTCACATGAAAGCTTTTTTGTGGGAACTACGGTTCCATTTCAACAAGCCAGAAAAAACACCTAAAAGTCCCACGTAGCACCAAAAGATTCTTCATCGCTGCAGCCCTCGGCAAAAGAAGAGTTGAAGCTTCTGCTGGTCACGGCTGAGTGATCAGTAACACTATGCCTTGGCCTGGGCTGCAGCGCAGGGCTGTGTCAGCGCTGCCGGGCTTCAGCAGAGGGCCGTCGATGGTTTCAGCAGCGCACAGAGCTGGGATATCAAAGTTTTCTGATTCCAAGTTAATGGGCAACTTCTAAATACTCAAGTTGAGCCCTCAGATGCCACAGATCAGATCACACACTTCCAGTCTTTTCATCGCAAGCGTTTGCCTGGTGTGCAGCCACTTGTGTACCCTTTTCAAGAGGAGAAAATGATGACAGTCAGCTCTTTCTTGGATACAGTCATGTTTATTGGCAAAAAACCTTCTCATAAGCGCAAAGATCATACTGAGCCAATTTCCCTTTTCGTATTTCCAAACCTGCCCTTCGACTAGCGCTCTGTCCAAAAAAGTGGTCTTCTGGTTTTCTTTCTGACTCACAAATGTGACTTTTCCTGCCTGCGCGGCTTTGTGCTGAAATTCTGCCTGGTCTATAACGCGCACACACACACAAGCCCTGAACTAATTAATTCCCAGTGTTAGTGTTTACGTTCCGTCTAGTCCTTGGCAGCCACTACCATTGTTTTAGGTCTGACTGAGCAGCGGGATATTTAATTGTTTGCTCATTTAGTCTGAGGAGAGAGCAGCCAGTGTAACCATATAACCCAGTGAGGATTGTGTGTGACCAGCTTGAAAAACACAGATACGTTTGCTGGATTTCACCCAACCCCCCGCAAAACAGCGCTCCAGCAGCGCATTCGGGGAAGGGCTGCCCTCCTCGCGGGCTAAGGGGAAGACTCAACGAGGCTCTCATGCGGAAAGCGCAGAACCTCTGCGCCATCTCTCCAGCCCACAGCAGCTGGGGGGCTAACGCTGCTCCCAGCCCCTTTGCTGCCGCTTCCTCCTGCCACTGTGCATCCCCGCCGAGGCAGCTGTGTAATTTAAAAAAAAAAAAAAAAAAAAAAAGGAAAAACTCTGCAAAAGTCAACTATTTTTTAAAATGTAATTTAATACACTTTTTTTAAATTGAGTTAATCTCCTGTGTGGAAGTGGTCCAATGAGCAATTGTCCAGACATAGCTGAGGAGCACAGCAGGGTTAGGGACAATGGGGTTTAGGTGGGGGTGATGAGCCCATGAACGCGTTAAGCCAAGCGTTGCCACCAGCAGCAAAACTGGTACATGAAACTTAAGAGGAGAAAATCCCTGCACCTTAGTTCCCTTGCCAGTTCTGTGCCTGATTGCCCTTCCCTATATTCCCGAGGACCACCTTAAGATGGTTTTTAACATCAGGAAAAGCTTTGAGGTTCCTGAAAGGAAAACAATGCCATTTATAACTGAAGTTTGTTTACTTCTAACGCCTACAGGTTATACATCAATAGGGCCGTTTCTGCCACCACAGTCACTCTGTAAAGATACTGTAAAAGTGTTTCCACTAAATAAATGATTGGATGAAGGAATATAATTTGCATAATTATTTTATTTCTATAATTTATACATTTTCAACACCCATTAACTCATAATTCACAACATCAATTTATTCCTCTGTACTCATCCAGTATTTATCTCTCTGCTACAAATAGCAGCGGCCTATTTTTGGCCAGCCCTAGTAAGGAAATTAATAGACTGACTTTACGGTTATTTATTACCCATTGGCCCTGTAGCAGTAACCATGAGAGTCCCGGCAGCCTGACGTCTGTCTTTCGACCGGCATAGCATCTTACCTTTTCGGTCTTGAGTGTAGATGGAAGGCAAGTTCAGCCTTCCCGGCGTTACTGTATGCTATAGTTTTATTACGGACCTAAATGTTTGGAAGCTGTTAACATCACACGCTGTAAGAGGCCCTGTTGGAGAGGTAAGTAACCTTCCTCTACAGGCAATGGAGAGAAAGACTCTTCCAGAGAGCACTTCAGAGCACCTCATCTCGGTGGCTGCTCTGATGTGTCCTTCAAGGGACTACTGACTATGGGGAAGGGTAGCTGCTCAAGTACCTTAAGCGCATGGCACTGATGCCTTTCCTCCCATGTTTTCTGATACCCGACTTTACAATTTATTACTAGGAAATGTGTTAAATTGATAGTGGTCCTTACCAGAATATATACAATAGAAGAACTGGTTTCCTCCTTCGGCCCACTGGCATTCCTGTTCCAGTTGGCCCCTCACTGTGGAGCTGTATGAGGCAAACATGGAAAACAAAAGCTACAAAGGGCCCCCCCAGGCAGTGTCCTTCAGGCAGAAGGGCACAGAACTGACTCTGTCTGCTTTGCACTGCCTGGAGACTGTTGTAGGAATTCAACAAATTGTGCCCGAGTGTGGGGACAAGAGCTGTGCAGTGTGGTTTAAACTGGTTGTATCCACGCTGCCTTGCTGCTGAGCCTGGGTTCGAGCCAATGCTGACCTGCTGCCGGAGTTTCCCCACTTGGCAAACCCGCTGGCTCGCACCAGGGTGTTTGAACAATCAAGTAATTTTGGTTTAAATGAGATCCTGAGACCCAAGTATGCAGCTTGAGATTACCCCTCGAGTACCAGGGTCCAGCACCTGTTGTCAGTACCTGCAAAACCCAATCTGAATAACAATGGCAAAGAAATAAACTGATGTATTATCTCAGCATCCTAAATGGCATTTCTCTTCCTTGCCATTAATTGCCCATGAATCATCTTTAGTTAAGTTTAAGGCAATGAGTAACTCAATGACGCAACAGAAGTTACAGCTCAGAATTCATCTCTTCAGGCACCAGAAAGAAAGTGTGATACCTTTGATTGATCTATTGTCAAAATAACTGCAGTTTAGAGCAGCATTTTGTTTTAAAAGGTTTTCATTTTATTTCCCAAGACTTCGGCAAAAAAGATTTTTCTTCACCTGATTGAGGAAAACACAGGTGGTAGAACGCTCAGGGCTCACCTTCATGTGGAAATACACTAGAAGAGATATTCCTGAATAACTGTATCTGATGCAGAAATGTGAGCTGTAATTATTATTCCAGAATAATTATTTTAGAATAGCTATTTTGGTTTTAAGTCTCTGTGCAGCCACACTGTTACTGAATTAGCACGGAATATGGATTACAGTCAATCCAAAAAAGCACTCCTATTCTGAAATAGGAGCATCCAGAGAGGACATACGTCCAAATAATGTTCTGGAATAGCTATTTCAGAGGCTTCCCGAGCTCTGAGAAGCCCTGAGGGCAGGCAATCTGAGGTCTTCCAGCGGCATCAGGGTGGCCAAGTTTTGTATCGCCAAAGTGCAAAGTGCTGTCAAATCTAGGGCGGAGAAGGGAAAGGTGCCGCTACCAGCCCTTCGTGCAGCTCCTGGAGGGGTTTGGTGTGCGGGGTTTCCACAGAGAAACAGATCCTGTCCCTCAACACACATCTCCCTGCTCCCAGAGCTGAGTACCCGTGATGCGGAATGGGTCTCTGTCCATCACTCCTGTCAGGATATTTTAGCTTGACCTCCTCTCTCTCGTGTTTTGGTAGACCTGCAGTTATTTTTATACACGTAGCCCAAATACACACTGAATATACTGAAAATATACATTTTAGTTTCTGCTTCTCATTTACCCTATAATGCCTTACACATAAAGAACTCTTCCGCCTCACTTTTTAGAAGGCCAAAATTCAGTATGGGATCTTCTCCTCACCATGCACTCAAGAACTGTTTATCTTAATATTTTAGATTTTCTTTCCTTTTTTTTTTTTTTTTTCTAAAAGAACACTAAGGGCAGGGGTGTCCCAAACAGATCTGTGAGTCTGGAAACAGAGGGAAGTTCTCAGAGAAAAATTGCTTTTCTTTTCCCATTGCTATTCTCTTTGCTCACCTGCCACAGAGACCTGAAGAAAAATTGAAATAAAATTTTCATGTGAAACATTTTTTTCTCAGACTGAACAGTGAGATAATTATTTGACTTTTATTTACAGTGTAATGAATGCATAAATGAAAGTATAAAATATTTGCATATTCATTTTCCTAGCTTCCTCTATAGAAATACAATTTTTCCCCTTTATGGCATTGCAACCTATTTACATATACAATTATAGCTTTCCTTTTTGCCAGTGAGTCAACAGCCATGCCTTGTTTTTAGTGTTTCTATTATTTTCACATTATTGCAGACATATGTTAACAAGTACAGTATATATGTGAGTAACTATACATTCCTCATAGCTATGAATGCAATACTAAGTGTGTTTGTCATAACCCAAAATAAAGACATACTTATTTCTTAAAGATGTATAGAAGATCTACGTGATATCTATCATTTCATTTCAAACCTACAAGACATATATATCAGGAAAGATGTAGACCTGTTGGAACAGGTCCAGAGGAGGGCCACGAAGATGATCCAAGGGCTGGAGCACCTCTGCTATGAAGACAGGCTGAGAGAGTTGGGGCTGTTCAGCCTGGAGAAGAGAAGACTCCGGGGAGACCTTATTGCGGCCTTCCAGTACCTAAAGGGCGCCTACAGGAGAGCTGGGGAGGGACTTTTTACAAGGGCATGTAGTGATAGGATGAGGGGGAATGGCTTCAAACTGGAAGAAGGGAGATTTAGATTAGATATTAGGAAGAAATTTTTCACTCTGAGGGTGGTGAGGCACTGAACAGGTTGCCCAGGGAAGTTGTGGATGCCCCATCCCTGGAGGTGTTCAAGGCCAGGCTGGATGGGGCTTTGAGCAACCTGGCCTAGTGGGAGGTGTCCCTGCCCATGGCAGGGGGGTTGCAAGTAGATGATCTTTAAGGTCATTTCCAACCCAAACCATTCTATGATTCTATCAATTTCTGAAGAAATTAATAAAATATGGTTTTGGTAAGCATGTAGCTACTTCAGATATTCCTGTTTCCCTTATTTCCATTGTTTTGGAAGGTATTCCTGGGAAATTTTGTTTTTCTGCACATTTTCCTCTAGAAATTGTACCCCCCTTGCCTTAGCAGGTGTCCAGTAGCCCCCTTCCCTCCCTGAGTGCAGCTAGGCAGAACCGACCTGAGTAAATGGCTGATGGCATGTGATGATACTGCAGTGTCATTCGGGCAGGTGAGCCGCCACCGACCACACGCGAGTGGGTGGGTAGCTTCAGTCCAGCTCTGCTCTCCGAGCAGCCCTGCCACCTGCGCTCCCCACAGCGCCTGACCGACTCCCACTCAAACAAAACCATCTCAGGAGCTCCTAAGCAAATCCTAGGTAAACCTTTGGAACTTGAAGTGAAGCAGCTAGGATTGTTTGCCTACGGGAGGTACGGCTGATATCAGTCAAAAGTGGCTGCAAAGTGTAGGGGGAGAAGGTGCTGAGGCTGCGGGTCCCTGATGCAATAGTGTTGGGGGCACCACCAGCGTCATACGGGGCTGTCTGTGCGTGTGTCTGCCATAAGGCAGACTAGGACACTAATTAAGAAAACGGGATATTAATACAGGTTGTTCTGCTGTTGTTCTTTAGGTAGGTGAGTTCCTTGATCCACTTCTTAGCACAGACACGTAAAAGGTTAAGCAGTAAAAGGAGGTAACGGAGGCCCAGGAGTTATTGTGGATAATGTTAACAAAATACGAGGCAGAAACACAAAATTAGGGTTTGCTAGGAAACAGCTAGAGAACAAACCAGAAAACATGGCATTACAGAAATGCATGGTGTAGCTGCACCTTGAATACCATGCGTTTTTTTTCTTTTCCCACCTTATATAGCAACATGGTAAAGGAGATGATGTGTGTCTCTGATGACAACATCTGACCACAGTTGTGATGATGCCATAGAAAGCAAGAATGGAGGACAAATCGTATGAAGATACTGTGGCTCATTACCTTGAAAGGGGCAAGAGTGATGCCAGATTTGAGAGAGGTCTTTAAAACCATGAATACCGTGGATAAAGAATTAGGGAGCATCCAATGAAATTATCAGGCAAAGTTTTGAAATAAAAAAGAAGAAAACCCTTTTTTGGTGCACTGGAGAACTGAAATGTAAACATGTATTGGTGCAGGATGTGAAGGGCTGCGTTTTGTCAAGGGTTAATAGTTTCACTAAGTAGGAGATTGCTGGAAGCTAAAGGCAAGGTGTACTTGGAGAAACACCACTCTATATTGTAATAGCGTTCCCTGAGGAACAGCTACCGGCTGTTGTCAGCCAGAAGAAGGATAGACCTCTGGTCTGACTCACTGCAGCCGCTGTTATCTTTGTCATGAAAATCTGTTTTTCATCAGTGGCTGTGCGAATCTTTCCTGCAGAACGGTTTATTTAGATGTTGTCATATTCTGTAATGCAGGATCACTGAAAGGGAAATAGATGCTTCAGAATAATTTTAAAATAATAAATCATTTTTGTTTGAGGCATCCACAGAAAGCTCAACTATCTTAACAAAGGTGAGGAAAAAAACCACATTTTTCCTTTAGTAAGTTTACCCAGAGTGGCCCCAGGTGATTCTATGGGACATCATGTACCCTACTGTTGTTATTGCGGGAATTATTAGCTATAAAAAGGGAATTGGTGCCTATGGTACAACCCATTAATTTCAAGTTTAATAAAAAAACTGTAAGAGGTCTTCTTCAAAGTTTATGCTTATGTACTCTAATTCTCCAAGTCCCTACCTGATCCTGAGGACTGCGGATATTAGAAATAGCAGGAGGGGGTGGCTACACCAGCTGACAAAAAGACTTAAACCCTCAAGCACCCACTGACCTCTTACATTGCCGAACCATGGCGCTCCTCCCCTCGCTGCTTTCTCCTCCACGGTCCATTGCTCTTGCACGTATCCGTCCCATTTCAGAGGGATTTCACACCATATTTGACATGAGGCATAACTGAGTGCTAATTTTGAAAAGCACATGACGGTAGCACCATCGTAGGGGTGGGGTTTCCCTTGCACTCTCTGCACTTACCAAAGCAATATAGCGATAGCGCAGAGATAAAACTGTACGGAAACAATAGAAACCTTGATAAAGTGCATCTAAGTGCGTGTGCATGTGTTGAAATATGGCCCAATTATGGCCTGAAATTGTGAAGAGAGCCAGCCATTGTGTTTCATGCGATCTGTCTTGGAGATGAGGGATAGGAAAGCTTTCACGGATGTTTGCTTTTTTAATCACTGTTTTCAGAAGAATAAAAGGTATCATGCCCAGTCACAAAAGCACTTTTTTATATATATGGGGGGTGGGGAGGCTGGGAGAGGAAAGAGTCCTGTAAAGTGGATGGGATGATTACTGCTTCCTTTGAGATCAGGGTGAGGGCTCTGATCACTGGGGTTTGGAGTCCAGCTCGGTGACCTTGGCTATTTAAACCACATGGAGCCACCCTGTGAGCCGAGAGCCACCCCTTGCCGGGCAGGCTGGTGGTCGGGGATGGGGGAGAAATCGCTCTTTTGGTCTCGTCTGCTCAGAGCTGTCATCCCAGAGCCCCACAGCTCACGCGGGTGTGATAATTGCCCCTCTCCACTGGAAGAGGTCTCTTTCATCCTTCAGGGACAGTTTTTGATGGTAGAGGGAAACCTCACGAGCGCTGGTAGAACAGGAATGCAAATACAGATTGGATTTTGCTGTTTTTTTTAAAAAAAACCCTCCAGTTCTGCTATTTCCTATCCAGCACTAATGACCAGTATGCTGTGAATGTATCTTTTTCTTTTCTTCTTCCTGCTCTAAAACCATACTCACTGCTCTGCACACTCCTATAGCTCTGGTTTAGGTTTTCCCTGGAGGATATCCTGTGGACCTTTACCAAAAAAAATCCCCAAGAAAAACATTTTACCTTGTAAAAAAAAAAAAAAAACCAAAACCAACCAAACTTGTATTTTCTTTTGTTCCTGGATGTAATGGAACCTTTTGTACTGAAGTAAGTACTGTAAGTACTCTTTCAAGCTTAAATGCAATTCAAACACAAAGTACTTGTATACCTCCACTGAAATATTTACTAGCTTCACGTAATGAAGCAATGAACATGCCTGGTTGGTTTGTGTCACCAAACATACTCACTTTGGAGGTTTTAATCCTCTTTCTGCATATCTTGAAAGACACCAGAACTGCTCTGTTGGCTGGAACTGAGAAAGGAAGGATGTCCTGCTCCCACGGGAACACCTGAGGTGGAGCAGCAGAAATGCCAACGTGACCAAAGCCGCTGTTGTTTCTCAGTTGCCTACAAAAGGCTAAACCTGAGCCTAGAAAACGCTGTGCTATGGTAATATCAGCTAGGAGTGCCATTTTTAAGACTTAAACATGACAAAACCCCCTGGTTTTCTGTTTTCACTGTTTTGCAGTTTGGGAAAATGATGTAAGCTCTACCAACAAACCCCACAAAACCGGGGAAAGGCTAAAACCAAGGGGATCCGACGGCACAAGGAGAAAACATTGTACTGGTGTTCAAGTTAATTTGGTGATCCATTTGGCTTGGCTTGCTGTGGTATTTTAATCTACAACAAATGCATATCATTTCCTCATCGAGTTGGCAGGAAATTAATGCATGCGATGTATTATTACTGCTGTTAATTCAGTCTTCTGTGTACAGAGGTATAAAATGCTCACTTAGGTGGTGTCATCTACTTCAGTCAGCAGCTATCAGGCACTAAAGAGAAAGCAGTAAGCATTTCACCGGCTCTTTTGTTCTCCATAGGCTATTAAGCCTTGAAGGGAAGGACCAAATCTCAGACATACCTGTGAGGCAGAAGGGTATTTTCTGTTTATCTCAGGGATTGTCTCTTCTGGTCTTTGAACTAGACTGGACGCCTCCTGTACACAAGATTCGCTGAAAGCTAAATTGAGCGCCTCTGCCCGACCCAGCACGGATGCGTGCCTCAGCCCAGGCTGTCTCTGCGGTGGTTAAAAGGGTGGTATAGGGTCTCTTTAGGGCAGAAACACATCCACTTCGCATTATTAATCAATGAGCATCCTCGCTCAGCCATACCCTGGGCAGCGCAAACACTGATCTCATTTACTGCCCACCCCACTCACTGTGGCTAAAGGTACCTTTTAAACTATTTGGCAGCAAAGCAAATGGAGTCACCTGCTCTGCTCTGCTTCCAGCACTGCTCCACAACCTCCGACAGCGCTTTGCTTTACGTTCAACTGCTCACAACTGTGCAAAAGGGCAGAAAGCGCCTAGAAGCATGCAGAAGGGAGTAAAAGGTTACTCCCACGCTGCATTTCTTTCCACAAACTTCAATATTTACAGTGTGCTGGGTCTGCTGACTCCAGCCCAACACTTTTACGTTGGCAGTTAGTATTTCTGCCAGAGCGTTCCTAACTGTTCATCCGAAAGAATGAGATTTAGGGAGTTATTTCATCATGTGGAAAAGAAGAAACCTGTTTCCCTCATGGTTTTACTACTATTTACTGAAAGATGTCCCATAGATCTTCCAAGGTTTAGGAAAGGCTAACTGCTACTAATTGAGGATTTTGGGAGTTTTTGGGGGGGGGTATTTCGGATATCCAGAGGTTTCAGACAGTGTTTTCAATGTCTAAGGTTACCTGAATCCATAGTTAAGTATCAGGCCAGTTCTTTCCTGGTGCTGGGGGGCTGCAGTATTCCCAGCATCCTTTGAAGATGGTGACATCTGGAATTGTTCAGAAGCTTTAAATTCCATCCCCTTTAGGTGTCTAAGCGTGGACTTTTTTAAAAAAGAAAAAATAGTGTCTAGTCCTTAAGATATTTATCATGCTTTTTTCCTTCCTTAAATATACTAACACTGTCCTCCCTTGTGCTCATGTTTACAGATAAACCCTGCAAGTTCTCAGTCAAAACTGTTGCCACACAAGAAAAACAGAATTTGATTGACGTGGATCACTGTCATTATTTCCATTATGTCAGGTCCCTAATACACGACCTCACCAAAGCTCAGAGTGGTAATAACCACTATATTTTACAGTTCTCCTGCATCTCTTTCTGAAGAATCTCAGAAAAGCACTTCTGAAACATTGAGCCAAGTAATGAATGTAAGCCACCTTTTTATATTTGGAGGTCTTCCGCTAGGTAAGTAGTATACCGGTTTTGCAAGTGAATGAACTGAGATTTGGTAAGAGTCACAGAACAAAAACAAAAATTAAACTACAGGTAAATGACTGCAGTAATAACAAATAAAGAAACACTTCATATTCCATTTTTGTCATCTGAACTTTTCATTCTCTGATGTTTGTTTATTTGATCTGCTCTCTTCCCTCTTCCCAGGACTAATTCTTCTAGATTTATGAATTTATGACTATCCTTCTAGATTTTATTAGATTTAGATCTTTCTCTTGCTCCAGCTTTGTAAGGGAGCAGAATGAGGTGCTTTATAATACGGAGGATCTGATTGCGCTGCTTTTCTTTAGTTTTTATTTCAATTGCCCTTTTTTTTTCAGCCTCTTTTCCCCCTTCCCACTTGTCTTGCCCTTCTGCTTTGCCTCTGGAAGGCTGCGTCTCAATGTGCTGCTAGGTGGACTCATACTCAGGGGCACATCGTAGGTGGATCTTGCCTGGGGCATGTTGTGACTGCCATACAGCCTGCAGGTTTGGGGATGCTTTCCCTGGAAACCGAAGGGCAGGGAAGGTGAGCCTGATGCACACTTTGGGATGCATAGTTCAGGTCCACTACAAAATCTTGGAGGTCAGGAGCTCTGCCTTGCAGATGTAGCCCAGCAGACCTTTAGAAAAGCCAGATTCTCCATCCTTCTAGTATTTGCAAGGAGGAAAACAAAACAGACAAAGTAGCTTTTATCACCAGAAAAAAAATGTATTTTACTAATTGAGTGATTCTGTAGAAAAAAAAAATACATAGAAGAATGGCTTATCTGCGTGGGTTTTATTAATGATTTTTTTTCCCTATAACCCCATGTAATTTCATATCCAGCTCAACATTTAAGGAAAAATGGGGTCACACAAAGCTCTAGGATCTACAAACTTGACATTTCTACCTTGTTCTGTTACACTGTATTTGGACATAAAATTTTTAGCTCAGTAATGAATGCTGGCCACTTTGTACGTCACACTGTACGCCATACACAGCAATTGTGGACTGCATAGAAAATGTACCTTTCCAATTCTCTTGCTTTCTACAGCTTACGTCATAACCTTAATACTTGCGCATATTTTTTCTGTGTTGCTAAACCATAGGTTAAATTATTATCAGCCAAAATCTTTTCAGCAATGCCCGTTCAAGAACTGACTAAACCTCAATGCAGTTTTCATCCACAATGTAATAGCTTCAAGCCACAACTTGCACACCGCCCTAAAGGACTCACATGTTAGGTTGAAGCAGCCCGGTAACATCCCCACAGCCACCAGCAGTGCTAAGTCATAAGCTTTAGATTTCTATACAATAGCTTAAAATGAAATGGCTACTGACCATTGTAATGGGCAAGAGAAATAACTTTACCGTAGGGTTATGCTTCATGAAACACCTCCAACCACACAAGATATTAATTAGTGGAAAAGCAAATGCTACAAAAGAGTTTGTTTTTCTGCTTGCACTAAATAATCATGAGGGACTCTGCTGCTTCTGATGGCAGAGCATATGCACTGTGCTCTTGGGCTTTTGGTTGAGACTTAAGTGCAGTGTTATCTTAAAGTGTTCTTTTCTTACATTATAACTAACAGAGAAGCATTACTGATCACATAAAAATCAAAAACGTCAGCAAGAAAATTTTGAATACCAAAGTCTCTCTGTGATGAAGAGCATCTTCGTTCTGTTAGAAATTGCATTTTTTAAGGCACTGTAAATCATTCTTCCATGCCAAAGTTAGAACACTCACTTCCATTTTCTGGGAGATGAATACTACAGGAAGACACTGTACAAAAGTATTTCTGTGCAATATTTATGCATTTTATAACATTACTTACTCATAGATGTTTTAATCATTCACAGATGGGAATTATAAGACAGCAGATAACAAAAAAGAGAATAGATATTAATGAACATGACAGATTTGTTATAGATTATTTTAAATTTAGCGTGCAGATTTATTGCACAATACCACACTAACAGTCATTTTGACACATGCATAAAAAACAAATAAATGTTCCATTAAATAGAAAATGTGACTTCTTTTCTTTTACTATGGACAGTAGTTTTGTTAATTCTGAGGTTGAAATTATAGGTCGCTTCAGCAACAGCTCTCTTTCATTATCCTGCAGCTGCAGAACTGGATTAGGAAGCAAAACTGGTATGACATGTTGGTGCCACAGACGGCGCTATGGGTGATCTGTCCTATTAGCCAATGCTCTTGACTAAGCTGCCGTGTATCACTTTATCAATGTAAGGAAGTTTACTGGCAAAGCCACTGTGTTTTACTGGTTAAACTGTCTAAAATGGACATTTACCCTGCAGTCAAGGTATTTTCTACTGCTGATCTAACTAATGTTGATTCAGGAGCAACGTCTGCCTGCAGAGAAAGGCCAGTGTACCCAGAGAGGTGTAATTCTACTGGAATAATGAGGAACTTCCCCATACGGAGACCATGTGGGCTGTGGAACCACAAGGAGCCAACATTGACTTAGACTATATTGCAATTCTAGAGTGTAATTCACCAGATAATTTGCATTTCTAGTAGGCATATCTAGGAATAACCCATTAGAAATGCAACTATGCCACCAATATTGGTGGGTAAGGAGTATCCAGCATCTAAGTCACCTTCCAGCTGTGTTTGCCCAACTTAGACGTGGTGTTTCACATCAAAGACTGTCCAACATTATTAACTTCTCCTGCCTTCAGAAAACAAGAAAAAAAAAACCCAAACAACCAAACAAAAACCCCGAATATCTTTTGAGCATGAGGTCTCTGTGGGCTGTTCCCTGACTCATGTCATGCATTATCACCCCTGCTTGGGATTGTACTGAGAGGCAAAAGCTAGGCTTTAGTAATGTTATATTAATTTTTCCACAGACCCTCAGGAGAAACACCAGTGACTTTTTTCATAGAGGGGGGTCAGCACTAGGATGGGTATTTTTATTGACTAGATCTATTGATTCATATGCTAGTGTAATTCACTTGTTTACTCAGGCATTTCCCTGCAGGCTCGTTTAATGGAGAAAACCTCTGCATATGACTAGAAGAGTTTCTTTGGACTTTTATGTAATTAGGTTAAGAACTTTTGGGTTGTTTGCCTCGGTTTTTTTGTACTTATTGTCAGAGATAATGTAATGGCCAAGTTTTCAAAAATTACACAATAAAATTATGCTTCCAGATCTCTACACACCACAAAGCCCAAGTAATTAAAGAAAAATAGGCAACATTTTATATATTCAAGACCATGCCCTGTAAACCCCATTCTTTCTCGCAGTGGTGGTTAAGACAGAGGCGGCGTGACCTCTGCTAGACAGCAGCCAGAGGTTTATTGAAGAGTCACAGCAGGGATCACTGATTTTTGTGGGCTCAGGTCCTGCCTGTTGGGGGGCTCTCTTCAGTAGCATAAGGAATAGTGGCAGCAGGTCAAGATGGGCACACTGGTCACTGAACAAACTGGGAATCAACGTTGTGTCTCCATGTTAAGTCACCCACTACGTGGCATCTCCCTTGCTGCATCCATGCAGCCTGAAAAGACCTGCTGTGGGCCAGACAACCGAAACCTATTTGGGGGAGCTTAGCAGAAATAAGATGGTTTCCTTCTTAACACCAGATTGCAGAGGAGGTAATCAGGTGCCAACCTCCCGTCTCCCCTAAACTGGGTGCTGCTAAGCCCAGGGATGCCGCAATACAGGGAACTTGCAGTCCCTGTGCTTAGGGCATTTGCTGCTCAGTTTAAACAGTGCTGGGAAGCAGGCTTTCTGGATTGCAAACTAGGATTTAGCTGGACAACAGCTCCCAATCTAGGTCAATGGGATGTGCTCCCTTCCCACTGAAATGACCTCATCGCTGGGTTTTCATCAGCTTACACAAGAAAGATGGGGTGCAATACCATATTAAGATGCCAAGCCTTTCTTTGCAAAGAAAACAAAAGAGAAGCATTAAGATCTATCATGTATAAATTGATTAATTTGGTGGCTTGATAGCTGAGTTATCCTACCCCATCTGAAACAGCTCAATATCTGCCTTTAAAGGCAGTGGCAAACTGATCAACTGCAGGCTCCTGTGCTGCTGAAGTCATCCAGAAACCTTGCACAGGATGACTAAACCAGATGTTATTTGCTTTAAAATTCAAAGGAAACTTTACTTACTAGGTATTTCTTAAGAACAAAATGTAGGATGACTGACTTCACACACACACGTAACGGCTGCTTACCTTCAAGGTCAACAGGCCAATTACCAAATCTAACATGAAGATTCAGAAACAGTTTTGCAGAAGCAGGATTATGAGCTTATAGCACTACAACACAACAGACAACGGGGAATTATTTGCCATGGCACTTGTAAATCTAAACATTCCTCCTTGTAGGAAATGTATGCTTACTCGTTTTGATATTGATCTACGCCTTTCTCGAAGCATATGAATTTCTTGGTGCCAAGTAACTAACAGGTTTTTTTGCTCTTTGTTGTGGATGATAGACGTAAGGTCCTGACCAAATGTAAAACTACACTAGATAGTAAATTATCATGATTTTAAAAGCAGAAGGATTTATGCAAAGTACATATTGAGATTACTGAAGCCAGGAGGAGGATACAGTGCAATTTCAAAGAAGCTAGTGATTTTACAGTCTAACTGTAATATGTGAAAATGTAGAGTCATCACCAGTGGATGAAATAAAGGAAAGGAAAGCTATGAAAAAAATTAAATTAAATTATTTTAAATCCAAATAAAAACTATGCAAATTTAAGTTACAAAATTCTTATGAGAAATAAGTACTGGTATGCAAATTTCACCACAGAAGATAAAGTCTTCTAATTGAAGCCTTTGCTAAAATCTCTGAACTCTCTAAATCAAAGTAAGCTTCTTAAAGAATAAGCAAATTCTCAGCCGGTATAAATCTCTCCAGCTTTAGCCTAAACTGAATTCCTAGATTGGAATAAACCCCTTGTGGCTGAAGCAAGCTTTATATTCCCTTACTACCAAACATAGGGGATGTAGTCTCTTTTACCTGACCTACATTAAGCATAACACACACAAAGCATTATAAGTTTTTAGAAAGTAACTCACCTGTATCTGCTTTAAAGTAAACCTTCTGTCAAGTATGACTGAGCATATTACTAATGAACACCTGGGGAAAACTTTATTTGGAGCAAAAATTTTAAGTGCTGTAAAAAAGTGGCAAATCTAGATCACTGTAGATTTATGTCTTACTGCAGATATGCTAAGAAAATTGTAAAGTAGCAAGCTGCCAGTTTCCTTGGTGAGCCACACTGGATTTACATGCTAGCGTATTGAGAACAGTGACAAGCAGCAACTGATTGTTGAAAACCTGATGATTTTGGAAGAACTTTGTATTGAAGTTCTGGTTTCGGAATAATTAAATGCTGAGAAAACTATTGTAAATGAAGGTTAAGTTAGAGATAAGCAAATATGCAAAGACTCAGCCACATAAACTGATATCTAGGTTTCCTAAATTTAGATTATCTACGCAATTGGATAAAGTACGTAGAAAATTGGTAGAATTGCTTGTATAAGCCGGGCTCCAAGGGCTAACATTAACAAAAATGTCATGATTAGGAGATGTTTCTGCTTCAAACTGTAATCCTGAATACTTTTTATGTCTACACCACTGTGCAGAAAACTCAAACTTCCCAGAAGACTGGATCAGCATTTTCAGAGGGCTGCAGCTCCACTTTTGGATCTCAGCTTGTCATCAGTGAGAGGTGCCCCAGTGTTTGGACAGGTTTTTTTAATTTTTTTGGCAGTTGGAGAGTTGTTTGAATGGTTCAGGTCAAATAATTTTAAAAAATTCAAATAATCCAAATTTTACCAAAATAGAATTTAAGAGTCTGGTCCGATATCTGCTGAAATCTACATCCCACATTTCAAGCATTCATTCAGAAACGTTTTAGGTAAGTCTCTGCCAGAAGAAATGGGGCAAACGGGAGGTCTCTTTTCATGTTACTTATTTTTTGTTACTGCTATGATCAAGAAGGAACAGAGAGGGGAAAAAAAATCACTCTTTTAACTAGTTTTTGAAGCAATTGAAGTGAATCTTACTCCCGTGAAATTTAACTGGGTAACAAAATCTCATTTGTACTATCAATCTCAAAGGCATAAAAGAGAATAAAACTACTTGGATGGATTATTAGTGTTTTTATTAACAGATTAGGAAACCTCAAATTACAAACATCTTGATCTATCCGTACAGAAAAGACTTACCAAGAGCTAATCTGCTAAAATACCTGTTTAGATTGCATTGATATTCCTACACTGTACACATGCAGGTTTTTTTCTCTCTTTTTCTCATTCGAGTTATTTTGAATTAAAATAAACCTCTGCTAAAGTCAGTGAAAACTTTTATCAACCATGTCAGTGAAGCCAAGATTTCAGCACATTGGTCTAAGCATAGAAATAAAAAGCAACTCTCTTGCATCATTAGCCTGTGCATGGGAACATCTTTTTTCATGCTAAAGAAAATTAATAGGAATGGAAAATATTCCAGGCAAATTTAGGCAAATGCCACTGACTCCTGCATACTTTATTAGAAAACTAATTAATAATCAAAGCTGAATAATGACTTCTGTAGAAATATTTATAGCTCTCTTCCTCACTCTGTCATTATCCAAGGCTACAGCAGAGTTTCCCATATTTGTGTGTCACACTAGCCTTGATTATGTAGGATCATTCAGGAAAATGATCTGAATTAACTACAGGTGTGGTTTTGAAATGTATTAATAAATCTCCCTTTAATCCTGTGTGGACACTGGTTCAGAATTAAAGCACTTTTAATTTAATTTTGCATATACTTTACTTCAGAAGCAAAGTAAACAAAGTGAAATCAAGGTCAGTTCAATAGTAAAACTATGTGTATACATATGCAAATATAATTTAATCTACTTTTTGAAGATTTCCAAAGTATACCAAGCAAAATTCTTAATTGCAAAATGCTTCACTCTGAGTAAGAGATTCACATGCAGTTTTATTGAGGTGACAATAACTTGCTTTAAAATTATTTTGAATACTTCTGTGAATGACAAGTCTTATGCTACAAAATTCTATGGAAAATATATGGGTATAATTTCGTGAGCTTTAACTTTAACTCCATCTGTCACACAATTGGCTCAGTTTTGTTGCTTAGCTAGTATTTTGTTACTTTTTCCAATTCCCTTCAAACTTTTAATTTCTCAGTGCGTTTGATTCTTTCATTTAACTTAAATTCTATGCCTCCATGCTATGCATCTGCACTATGTGTAATTCTGTACTTCTGTAAATTAGAAATCAAGCATATATCTCAGATTCTGGACTCCATATTCCACTGGTGTTCTCATACTCACAGGTTGTAGACTGCTGAATGTTTAAAAGGGCAAGAGATGATGTGTTTGCATCATATAACGACAATAAGACTTGAAATGCTTAGTAGCTTGGGCAAGACCTTTAGCCTCTACCAGCAATAGAAAGTTACATTACTGTAAGTCCCACAGTCCTCTGAAAGTCCTTTCTAGAGCAAACACATACCCGGGTGCTGGGCACCCTGGCTGTGTGCAGTGGTAGGGGGAAACCAGAGGGCTGTTCAGATGGGCACGGGGCTGTCCTGCAGCAATATACAGGCGACTTTTTGCAGCAGATGGCATTGTTCCACCAATATATAGGGCTATGAATAGATTTTTTGGGGCAACCTTGTCCCACATCATCTTTTCCATCATGCTATTAACATTCCTAACTTTTGTTCTGTCGGTTGAAAGCAAAGTTCTCGGTGTGTTTGCTTTCATCAAATTAAAAAATTATAATTAAAAAAAGGAAATACTTCTTATGTATCATTGTAGGAAGTTGAATCCATAGTGAAAACTCATGGAAGAAAAGTCCATCAGATTCTGTTAAACTCGAAGATGCTGGTATAGCCCCTAGCGTAGGAAGCTGACGCTGGCAGGATATGCCAGGGGAAGTATAACCCTCAATTTACCCCTGTGCCTGTTCCTTTTCTTAATCACCATTGTCAGAGACAGGATGCTGGAGCAAAGGGGCTTTTGGCCTGATTCAGCCATACTGAAGCAAGTGTCCCTTTACTGTTCCAGAAGGATGTTTGTCTTTTAGCAATATTGCTTCTCATTCCTTGGATTTGCATCTCTTCTGTTTTCCTCATAAACGTGGCTATTCCTACAGTTGCACCATAAATAGCATTACACATTCCCTTCTCTCCGAGGTGAGGAGATTCATACTCTTTCCTTCTCTCCAGACAGGAGAGTGGTATTTAAGTGTCTTCTCAATTTATGTGAGGCACTGTCTGCCTGCCTGCAATCTGGGATAGCAGTGGAGAAAATAAAAAGTATTTCTCAAATATGAAGGTTTCATATCATATTGATCCTATAGCAATAGAAATCAAAACCCCAATGGGACAATTGTTTTGAGGGAATAGGACATTGTGGAACTAGAAAATTGTTAGGAAGAACATAAATGAAGCAACATCTACGCTCCTGTTCTACTGTAGGCTGGATAAAAGCTTCTGTGGCTTTGGGGAGGTTGTATCACTCAGATGAGAATAATTTGAGGTTTTGATCGCTTAAAAAAATGTATTTGTAGATATACAATCCGTGACTACTTGTTGAAAGTTCTGCAACAATACTTGATAGTGTAGATGTGGTATTTGAAAAGAAAGTGGGCTAGTGGATAAACGGCAAGAATGCGAAGTCAGGAAATTGCTGCTTGCTTAGTAACGGATTTGACAAAGCTTGCTAGAAAAATCTGTGTATTTTGGCTTCCAGCATGTATAGAACTTCATTATTAACACGATTTGTTTTTTGATTCCAGTAATAGCAAACCTTGAAAAAGAGGCAAAAAAGACAAGATGCAATTTCCAGCTACGAAGATATTGAGAAATATGTTGTCAGGGTTAATTCACTAATATATAAGTGAGTACTTTCAGATCATTGCACTGAAGCTGCACTGTAGAGGAAGTATGTAATTTGTTTCCTCATATCCAAAGCCCATTTATTAATATAGCAAATAAGGAACATTTTAACTGTCAGGAAAGAGTAGAAGTTGCAAATAAACAAAATTCTGTGTTAAATCACATATGACATATAAAAAAGCAAGGTTTCTCACTGCAGAACAGTATTTCAGTCTTGCCTCGATTAAAGAATATGTATTCGTCAAACACATTTTCATTAATGATCACTTAAGATGTTTGTAACATGATGGGCAGTAAACATAGGACCTGTTCACCAGTCTCCATCATCTGCTTCCAGTCCCTCATCTTCTCATGTTTTCTCAGCACTGTCGGGCAGCATCTACTGCTTCCCTGGGCACATTGCAGGAGCGATTAATGGTGGTGGGGGCTGCCCTTCTTCAGTGCCTCTCAATCTTTTTTTAAGTCTGTGATACTCAACACACTTTCCCTTTAACCTTTCTTGTCCCCTGGAATAACTTTTTGTTCTCCTCCTATTTCCTTTTCTCCTCTACCCCTTTCTCTGCTCAGAGGGCTTGAAGGTTTGGTTACGGTTGGGCTAGCACCTGGCTTTAAAAGGGAGAATGACAGCTAACATGGTTTAAATAGGACTTGATTAAAACTTTTTAGCTCCTTCCTGCATGGTCTAGTGAGAGCTTACGTGCTTACTGCACCACTGAGCAATACTTGCAGAATAATTGGCCCCAGGAGAGTCATATGCCGGTGTCTTGAGATTCTCCCTCCACATTGAGTAGTTTCCTTTGTTATCTTTCCACCGCTGATGTCAACCAGCACAAGCAGCGTTGAACTGGAATATTTCTGGAGTACTTTTCTGTGCCAATCACTTTCTTCTGTCTGTCTTTTCAGACATATTTTTTGTGAGAACTGGCCTCACAATGCCCTGAGCAAGGAGAGAACATGGAGGTAAGCTTTGTACTCTTTAGAGTCCTTGTGCTGTAAATTTGGACCAAAACTCTCAGTGAGAATTGAGTCTCCAAAGAAAACTGATGCCATCTCTGCGATAGTCTGGCATACCCCTGTAGTGTGGAGCTGTCATTCATGGCTAGAGCAGCTGCACTGGTAGATAGCTGTGTGGAGGCAAAGCAGTCCCCTTGTTTTCCTCCAATACACTCTGTTTTGCTCAGATAATGGTGGAACTACAAAACAAAAGGCCCTATCTGCGGTAAAATTGCTTTGCCTGTTTGGAGCACCGGTGTATCCATGAAAACATTTCAAGCTGAGGTCACCAGTACACCAGGCAGAGAAGGCCTGAATCTGCGAGCAAAGTTTTACTGTTAACTTAAATAAAATGCTGGGGAGGTTTCTTCAGGTTTAACTCTTTAATACTTCTCCTGCAAAGCTGATCACTGAGTAGTCTAGAGGATGATGCACGTTTGATGACATTTACTATTCTTGTGTGAGTCTGGGCAATCTCTCATGAGCAGTGTACCCTGTGGTTTCAACATTCAAAAGTTAGTCTCATAATTTTTCATTTTCATTAGCTTTTGGTAATTCAAAATTGTAAATGCACTAGATTTCTTGAAAAAATGTTTCTGACCAACATGATAGAAAATATAGGATACCTCAAAAAATGAAGAAGTGCACCCACGTCAGATTATGACATTTGTTTCCTGCAGACAATTAAATTTTAGTACTTGCAATCTTCTGAGTGCACTTCTATCCAATGCATGTATTGCACAGACCAGCGCTGTTTCAGATCATTTTATTTTAACTCTTTTGTGCCTAGGAAAAATTTTTGGAAAAGAAAAGGAATGTAACACCAGAGAGGTTAGGTAGTGGTACGCTTTATCTAATATTCTGTTTCCAGTAGAGGTCACTGACAATTTGATTTCCATTACAGCAAGAAATCCCGCAGTAGAAAATAATGGAATATATTCTCATAAAGCTTTTTTTATTAATATCTAGCTTGTGAAAATTAGCATATTCCCTGAAATCTGAGCCTTATACATCATATCAGCTTTTTTGGTTTTACTCGGGTTACCTCATGTTCTTATCCTCGTAAACTTCCTGTTCATAAAATTCCTGCTTCAATGACATTCTTTGGAAATGAGTTCACACAGTGTGCAATTACACAGTTGAAAAATATTTATTTCTTCTTATCAGTTAAAAATGCATTATCTTTCCAGTTACTGGATGCCTCCTTGCTTATATCTGATTAGAAAAGGCAATTCTATTAGGTCTATCTACCTTTGCAGTCTTTTTCTGTGTACATTTATTCCATTTCCTTTTATTTATTTCTGGTTTAAAGCGTAGTATTAATCTATCTTCATAAGAGTATTTTTCCATGTCTAACAGTCTTTGTCATCAGTTCTGGCCTTCTTCTATTTCTGCTATGTCATCCCTGGGGACATAAAATATAATAAATTGTAATGACAGAGTATAAATTAATTTAGCATGCATTTGCCTGCACTAAATCTGCTTCCTTTAAAACTCTTGGTATTTCTTGAACTGACTTCCAGTTGATTTGACCAGCTGTCATTTTTTTTTAAATAACTTTATTTTTCAGAAGTATTTTTTTTTCTCTCTCTCATATTTTCTTTGGACAAAGGGCCACACTGAATAAGTGTCCTGGTTTGAGCCACACAGGACTAATTTTTCTTTTAATACTTGGGAAGACTGCACTTTTAGAAGACTCTGGTGTCTGAATTTGTGAAAATATTCACTTTATAGCCAGCTATGGTGTGTGGGTTTCAAGGTCTCAGTGTTTTCAAGCTTGCTGGGTGCAGGGATGAGGAGGAGAGAGACCTGAGCACTTGACCCCAGCTGGCCAACAGGATTATTTCATACCATGAATGTCACATTCAATATAAATTAGAAAGTTTGCTGTGAAGTTCTCTCTCTCCCTTGATGGCTGCCATCCGGAGAACTTCTTGTCCCGGTGCAGGACCCCTGAGGCCTTCCCTTCCTCCCGAAGCCATAGCGCTCACAGTGTCCAACATTTGCTGTCCTCTGCTGGGAGTGCACAGCTTCACAGAATCACAGAATGGTCAGGGCTGGAAGGGACCTCTGGAGATCATCTAGTCCAACCCCCCTGCCACAGCAGGGTCACCTACAGCAGCTTCCTACTGATAATAGTCAGCTGAGTATAATCTTTGCATATTCTGTATTGGTACCAGGATCAATATTGGTTCTTTAGTGCTATTAATGTTAATTATCTAATCTTATTCCATTAAATCTGTTTATATTTCAAATCCCAGGTTTCCTTGTTTTTTCCTGATTCCCCTTCCCGGGCAGGGAGGGGTCATCAGGTGGTAGAATAATTGTTTAAATGACAATAAATTTTTATGGGTTTCTCAAACCATAACAATAAGTTATATGCCAAGCCACAAGAAACTTTCCTATACATGTCAGTATTTTAAATCAAATTGGTTTTGTTATCAATAAGAATTGAGTTTGGCTAGAGACAGATTTCCTTCCCCTTACAGGAAGGGACCTCACCTTTCTGTTGGTAAGGCTTAAAACAGTCATGTAACAGTTTAGAAAATAAAGTTCAACCATTCTGGGGTATTTTCTGACTCCTAAAACGACTGTATTTTACAATTTGCTTTACTCAGGAATTACACTTAAGTTCCAAAAAAGTAAAATGAAACATTCTTCAAATTGCTCTAGAACAGCTTTTCTGTAAGAAATGTGACTTATGCATGTGTATAGAAGGGTGAAATTTAAGTATTTTATTTGAATGAGCTTGGACACTGTGATGACTTGCAGAACTCATGTACTGTAGTCATCCAGAATTCATATTCATAAAAACTGCGTATTGTATCACACAATATGTATTCTCTCATACATATTACATATGTTTTAGCTTAAAGTATTGCTAGGGAACTGCTAGAAAGTATGGGCGAAAACATGAAGAAGAAAGTCTTGCCGTCCCTGGACTCTGTTATTGCTAGTTGCTGAACCTTCCTCCACTTCTGCAGTTCTGAAGATGTAGCCCTGGCACTGCTTATTTTTGTGAACTTTGATATGTTGTAGCTAGATGCCTGCAGCAAACACCTAAGAAAGCTAAGATGAAAAAGGCAAAAACACACAGTATTTCTCTCCATCAATTAGAAAGGGAGAATAACTGAGATTAGACAGCTAGGCATCTAAAATTTCTTGAGATGAATTCCAGCCTAGGACTCTGGCACTATCAGCTGCCAGAAAGTGAAAAACACTTGCTTCTAAACGGGGGTAGGAATCCAGGAAAGGATATATGGATACTTCAGTGCCTGTGCTATGTTCTGGCACAGTGCCATAAAGACAGTTTTCACCATAAAATAGCTAACAATGGGCCACTGCAGCAGGAGAAGGATGTCTCTCTAGCACTTGTGGCGCGTGCCTAACACTGCTGGGAAGTGGTGAACCTCATCGTGCTGGCAATAGCTGCAGTCTCCAGCTGCTTGGTGAAACACTCTGAGTGCCAAGTGCAGCTGAGAAGGCTGCTGGTGGTGGCAGCAGTGGTGGATCTGTGGTCTCCAACACAATGTGGCTCACTGTCCCTGGGTTTCTTTTTGCTTCTTGCTTAGAGCAGCAGCACTTCTGCATGGCTTGCAAGCTTTTCAGAACAGGCAGCCATGGCAAGTTTAGTTTGCCGAATGAAGGGTGATAGACCCCTTGCATAAGATTCTGGCAGAGAGGAGTGAGAGATGCCACAAATGGTAACAGAGATTTGCAAGGCAAGCCCTGAGAGCTATGGAGGTAGATATGGTACCGGAAACCATTGTGTGTGTACCTGAGAGCATGCCAATATCCAAAGGGCCTGCAGCCTGGAGTCCCTAAAGCCACTAAGTACTCGGCACTGGTGAGGCCCCACCTCGAGTACTGTGTTCAGTTTTGGGCCCCTCACTACAAAAAGGACATTGAGGTGTTGGAGCGTGTCCAGAGAAGGACTACAAAGCTGGTGAGGGGTCTGGAGGACAAGTCTTACGAGGAACGACTGAGGGAACTGGGGTTGTTTAGCCTGGAGAAGAGGAGGCTGAGGGGAGACCTTATCACCCTCTACAACTACCTGAAAGGAGGTTGTAGAGAGGTGGGGGCTGACCTCTTCTCCCGGGTGACAAGTGATAGGACAAGAGGAAATGGGTTTAAGTTATGTCAGGGGAGGTTTAGACTGGATATTAGGAAACATTTTTTCACGGAAAGGGTTATTAAACATTGGAATAGTCTGCCCAGGGAGGTGGTGGATTCACCATCCCTGGAGGTGTTTAAGAAAAGGGTAGATATAGTACTTAGGGACATGGTTTAGAAGTGGGTTTTGTCAGGGTAGGTTAATGGTTGGACTTGATGATCTTAAAGGTCCCTTCCAACCTCAGCAATTCTATGATTCTATGATTCTAAGTGTCATGCAGTTACTTGGTATGACACAGGGGATCATCACTTTACTGCTCTTTCCTACCCTTCCCATTTTTGCTTTCTGTCTCCTGAGAGCCTGGTTTCGTCCGCCAAAAGAACTCCACCCTCTTCTCCCCTGGGTGAGAGCCTGGAGTAAAAGAGCAAAGGAGAAACGAGTTTTTCAGTAGCGTAATGTTTTGCCAGGTCATGAAGTGGCTGCTAAAACCATGTTGTCTGGCTTTGCTTTCAAAACAGCTCTGTCTTCCATGGGAGTCAGAGACAAAGGCTGCATTTTCTGTTACTTCTCTCACTTTTTTTTCCCCTGCCTTTTTTGTGTGGGTCCCTTAAGGGAGACGGGATCAGCATCCAGAAACAAAATCATCAATTTTTCCTCATAGTGATATTTATAAATATGTTCATAACATTTTAAATAACCTCCAAGAAATTTCTCAAACAGGATTTCACAGCCTTCCCCTGCATACAACTTAGAGAAACATGAAAATGTGGTTGCTTAGAGGAAGAAACTTTGTATTTAAGGGTTTTGTATTCTTTTTCATCCTAGGCACCTCCAGTCTGTGGATGTCAGCTTCTTACTCTGGAAAAAATCTTTCGATTAGATGCATATAGTTAATTTTAAAAAGAAATAATAGATTTGTAAGCACAAAGTCTGTAGAACAGATCAGCAGAAAATAACATACTTTTCAGAAGAACAAGAGATAGTGCTCAACCATGCCTTGGGGGCTTGAAAACAAATAGAAAATCTGGACTGAAATTCTCACCTCTCTGAAGTCAACTGGGCTGATTTTCAGTGACTGAAGTAAAGCCAGGATTTCACACCAAAGTCCAAAGTCTTAAGAGAAAACCTAAGGAAAAAAAAAAGTTAAAAACATAATAAAACTAAAAAAGACCAAAGGCATGTAGTTAATTTTATTTGCGTGCATTAGGAATGCAGTGTGGATATATTCATGAGACCAAAACTGAGCAGAATTTGCAGGATTTAAGCCTAATAGTAGAGCTGGTGTTTCAGATAACCGTAAGAAATATAGCATAAGGAAGGCACTGAATTAAAATAGTAGGGTCACGTGGTGACCAATAACTTATTTGATCTTTTCAAGGGTCTAAAACAGAACTCAAACCCAATGAAACGGTTATTCATTAAAGTTACCTGAACATGCATCAATGTAAATTAGAAACATTCAGCTCTGCCTCCTGAATATTTGTTTATAAATTGGAAGAAGGAGTGAGAGGTTAAAGAACTAGTTATAAATTGACCCAGCCTTCGAGAGGAAACCCGTACTAAACCTGATCTGTCTTAATAACTGAGAATGTGTGTTGTCTCCTACCCTCTTGAGATTTGGTTAATATTAACGCAAGATGTGAAAGGGAAACTGTGCTTCTCTTTTTAGTAGTGTTCAGTATTCCAAGAAAAAGGATTGAAAACGAGATAAAGATTTTGTTTGCAAACTTATTGTAAAACTAAAGACTTTTCCAGTCCTTCAAACACTTCTGGGCTTGCTTTATGCACATCAATACAATGTTGCTATGTTCTTTTTCAAGACAGAGGGTTAAAACTGCAATGGTGTAAATTCCGTGACTGCAGGTTGAAGTAAAGTGAATGTGTCTTTTGTGCAGTTAGGTAATAAATTATAGTCAGCTACATGACATTCTTAAGTCATTACAGAAACCCTTAATCGGTACAAAAGTGAGATTACAGTTAAACCCATGATGCCTCTGAAGTTAGCCGTTGCCAATAAGGATGTTTTATGACACAAAAAGTAGTGTTTTTTCATTGATTTGTAAACCTTGACTCTGTGAGTGCTCCTACTCCACTGATGGGGAGTTAAAGCAATTCCCCTTACGCAGGGGCAGCACACGGAGCAAGCAGCCCGCGGGAACTGGCGTTCCAGCCCCGGGCTGAGCCCGTTTCTGGTTAAGCAGGTAGGAGCGCATTGCAGCCAGAAACACCCTCAGCAAAGCATTGCTGCTGCCTAATCGCTGCTGCTTGGCCCCGAAGAGATCAGGCAGCCAAAGCAAGACTTGCAAGTCTTTCATGAGGGATCCTTGAGGGTTGTGGCCTCTCGCTAGAGACATCACAGCAATGTTAAGCAAGCAAAACAACCAAAAATGGCTTTTTAGCATACTTTCATGGTTCTTTGGGCATCAGACCCTAAAAAGAACTGCCAAAACAAGGAACTGGTCCTGTTGGACTGGAGCGGGTCCAGAGGAGGGCCACGAAGATGATCAGAGGGCTGGAGCACCTCTCCTATGAAGACAGGCTCAGAGAGTTGGGGTTGTTCAGCCTGGAGAAGAGAAGGCTCTGGGGAGACATAATAGCGGCCTTCCAATACCTAAAGGGGGCCTACAGGAAAGATGTGGAGGGACTTTTTACAAGGGCATGTAGTGATAGGACAAGGGGTAATGGCTTCAAACTGGAAGAAGGGAGATTTAGATTAGATATTAGGAAGAAATTTTTCACTGTGAGGGTGGTGAGGCACTGGCACAGGTTGCCCAGAGAAGCTGTGGCTGCCCCATCCCTGGAGGTGTTCAAGGCCAGGCTGGATGGGGCTTTGAGCAACCTGGTCTGGTGGGAGGTGTCCCTGCCCAGGGCAGGGGGGTTGGAACTCGATGATCTTCAAGGTCCCTTCCAACCTAAACCATTCCATGATTCTATGAAAATACCAGCTGGTACATCGGGTGTTACATCTGGATCATTCAGCCACCAAACTGGGAGCTACCGGGACTCACTGGACTCCACCCGGCCGCACCAGGCTTTTCCGCCCTGGCTGCGGGGCGAGGGAGGCGGGAAGGGGAAGGCGTGTGGTGGCCGGCTTGGCCCAGGCCCGGCTGCGGCGCCTGCCCTGCCTGAGGTGCGGCCCAGGTGACCCGTGGGGGAAGAGTACCGGCGGGCACACGGGTGGCTGCACCGGGACGCTTTGAGGTGGCATCGCGGCCGCCCACGGCGCTGCGTGGCTGCCGTTACCCCCGGCACCACGGAGGACGGGCCCGACTGCGCCTCAGGAGTGCCCGTCCCGCGTTGCCCCGACGGGACATTTTGCGGTCACCGCTGCGGGGGCAGCGCCATCCGCACCTTCCACAACACCCGCCGGCCCCTCTTCTGGGGGGGAGCGGGGTGGGCCCTCGGCGCGGCCTTCTCCCTCACGGCCCCCCCTGTGCCAGCGGAGGGCTGTGGGGGCTCTTCCCCCCGCCGCCCCGGGGCGAAGCCGGGGGTGCTGCCGGGCGCCCGGCGGCCGTGCCGGAGGGCCGACCTCCCCAGCCAGGGCCCGGCGGGGCGGGCGGCAGCCCTGCGGGCCCGGCGCTGTCAGAGCGCGGCCGGCGCCGCCGCCGGTTGCCGTGGCAACGGGAAAGCCCCCCCCAAACCCCATCCCGCCCCCCCCCCCCCTCCACCGTGCCCCCGCCCCCGCAAACATGGCGCGGCGGCTGCGGCCGGCGGCTGCGGCGGGGAGAGGCGGCAGGTGAGGAGCGGCACAGCGGGGAGGCGTCGCCCCCGCCCCGCTGCTCGCCTTACCGCCGCCGCTGCGGCGGGCGGGACCCTCCTCACACTCGGTTCCCCCTCAGCCGCCAGGCGGGGCCGGGGCCGCCAGCAGGCCGGCGGGTGAGGCGAGGCAGTGGCGGGGAGGGGGGGGCGGGCTCCCGGTACCGCCAGGCAGCGCTCCTCCCTCCCTCCCGCCCCGGGAGCCCCCGGCGGGGGTGACAGCCCAGCCCAGCTCAGCCCAGCCCAGCCGCCCCGGCCGGGGCTGCGGAGGCAGCGCCCGCTCCCCGCCTCGGCCCTCTGGCTGCCGGGAGGAAGAGAGGCCGGCAGCCGCCACCCCCGGCGCCCGCCATGTGGAAGCTCAACAAGAGCAGCAAAGTTCTGCTGGACGACTCGCCCGAGGAGGAGGAGACGCGCCCCCGCGGCCCGCCGCCCGCCGCCGCCTGCGCCGCCGCCGCCTTCGCGGCCCCCCAGGTAGGGAGCGCCGAGCGCGGCGGGGGCGGCCGGGGAGCCCCGCGGGGCCCGGGGAGGGGTCGTCGGGCTCGGCCCGGCGCCCGGCTGCCGCTCCCCTCCTCTCTCTCCGGCGGCATGAGTAATCACTTTTCCCACCGCGGGATGTGCCGGCGGGTCGGAGGAAGGGGGTGTTTGCGCGGGGCGTGCGGCTGTCACCCGGGTTGTCGGGGTGCGGGCTGGTCTGTCCGCCCCTGTTTTCTGCCAGCAGCCGGCCCCCGGTATTGCTGGGGCTTGCTGTCCTTCGTACCGCGGGGTACCTTCTCTCCCAGCCCTAGGCAGGGGCACCGCAACCCGTCTGTTAGGCACAGTGCGTTACACAGTGATCGCGAAGAACATAATCTTCGTTTGCAGATGTGTGCCCGTTGGCGTAGAGCACTGATGTTTCGGCAGCATTCCGTTTTCTGTAGTTTCAATAATGGTAGTTGGTTATCTCTAGATAGCCACAATCTTATTTGTAAGCTTTCATTGTTAAATGATAAGTTAAATGCCAGCAGTGACCTTCTCAAAGTACTGGTCGCCTAACAAATACAACCTGAAAGGAAGGGTATCAGTTGAGTATCAGGCAAAACAAGTAAAAGAATGGTTGTTGACTTGCTTTCAAAAACTTGATAACAATTAGGCATCGATCCAGCTCAGAAGCCTGTTACGCTGGCCGATACTGCTTTGTTGCTGAACTGATCTTCTGTTGCTACAGAGTATCTTTAGATGTTGTATGAGAGGTTGCAGGAGCTCTGCTTATCTAAAGGAAGAAGTTGCCCTGGGGCTGCAAACTGGTGAGGTTTGTATTCAAAAGAAGGTACAAAAGCCCACCCAGCTTCCCGTCCTATGGCTGTCTTGCCTACCTTACCAGAAGGGCTGGAGTGTATCTGGATAATCTGCCTTTCACTTGAGTTTCTGGTTTACAACTGCTATGGGTTGTCAACATGCATGGCTACTGCTGAAGAACAGCCTCTCCCAATCACAGCAGTTATTCCCTCCATCTTCCAGTAGCCAAAAGCACCCGTCTGCTCCCCAGTTGAGCCTTGTCTTGTCCTTTACCCTGCACAAGTGAAGAGAAGAGCCCTAGCCCTTGCTACTTGTTTGACAGCAGCTGTGAAGATTCATATGGATGAATAGGATCTTCTCTTGTGGGAGAGGAAGAACAGATACTCATTTTGGAGACCCCCTTCAGGGGATGAAGGGGGATTGTGGAGTTGGAGGCAATCTGAAGTATCTCCCACAACCTCTCATTCAATATCTAACCTCTCCCTCCTACGGTTCCTGTCCTCAGGTGCTTGGAAACTTCCACTGTTTTCACTAAGCTGCTGGCTTGTGCCGTCCACAGCCCTCCTAGAGTTGCTTACCTCCTGAAACCTTTCTTGAACACCAAAAGTCACCAAAAGCTTCCAGGAAATCTCACTGACTATTCACCATTTTGCTTCTCTATCTCAAATGCTCCAAACCCCCTCTGAGGCTCCTGATCTTAGCTTCCCAGTCAGAAGATGATTCTTCAGATTTCTGTCCTGACAATTCTCCCAGTCCTCTACTTTAGCCACAGAGGTTGGAGTTGGTTGGTTTGTTTATTTGGTGGTTTGTTTTTTTTTTTCCCTGTTTGATTGTTGTTACTTTACTGGGCTTCTGTTCCATTAGTGGTGGCCTCAAGTTATAATGGTGATGACAATGATTTCTGGTGCAAATAGTTTGCTATTTTCATGAATTTTAAGAAAATTCTTTTCCAACTCCCATATGGTCTATTACCAATGGCACTGGAATAAGTGATGCTTTTTTGGTATTGGAGGTGGCAGGGGAAAAATAAATTATTCTAAGGCATTAAATGAAATATTCTTGAAGATAGAGGATTTGGAAAAGTTAGCAAGGCTGTAGTGTAGCTTGGCACAGAAATTGGAACGAAGACCATAAGCTGTTAGTTGTTTTGTTAAAATCAAGATCTGACAACTGGGGGGAATAAAAACCCACCCCAAAAAAACCATTTAAATGTAGTTATCTTAGAGTTTATGTACACAATGAGGAATGATAGACTATATGGAAAACTATGGCCACCTGGCTAAAATTGTAATTCTCATGATCTATCACAGGCAGCTACTAGGTCAGCCATAGGTACAGTATGTCTGAAACACAGCTTAGACAGGGGTCAAGGAGAAAATCTGAGGTAAGTGACTGTTCAGTTACTTGTTCAGCTTGTTGTAGCTGATCTGGTTCAAGGGTCTTGCTTTTAGTCTTTGACATCATGTTTCATCAGAACCTGGTTTTGCTCCCAATAATACGGTTGCAAGGGAGTGAAATCCAGTAGTGTGTAGGGGGATTTGGTAATGATCTACACTTCGCTACTGCTGCGTCCTGACCTGCATCGCCCAAACCCCTGCCTTCGGAGAACAGTAGCACCACCAGAGTGTGGAGGAGTTACGGGAGCAATTCTCTTGGTACCTTAGCTGTGCACGAGCAAGTCTCGGTATTCCTCAGCCTCTGCTCTGTTTAAGTTGTACAGCCTGCTTAAGCTGTGAATGAAGGATTACCTCATCAAGAAGATGAGAATCCAGGACTTCCCTAATTTTCTGTCTTGAGGACCAATATCCATCTAATTTGTTTGAGTGCTTTTTAGTAAATAAAGAAAACCAAGTATTAGATTTCATGCAGAAGTTTACTGTTATATTTCATTTCCTCTAGGTTCTTTTCTGATACGTCATCTGGTAAAAGAGAAGATGAACCATAGTCATCACATTTTGACTTTGATTTATGATATGCTGTTTTCCCCAACAACTATCTGTTGTCTTTATTTTCATTTTTAATGGGAAAGCGGGAAGAAAATCCTTACGCTTCTACAATTTATGCTATAAATAATGCTAAAACTTTTTATTTCAAAGAAGAAAAATGGTAGTCGCATCCATAACAGACCAGGTTGAAAGTGTTCCAGTATAATAAAATGTTCGTGCTATATGTTGCTTATTCGAAGATGAGATAGAGTCAAGGAGTTCTCACTGTGCAACCTAATAATTAAGACATTGCAGTTGCAGACAGCAACAAAGAATTAGGCTACTATGAATTTTTTTTTAAAAAAAAAGAACCAAACAAAAAAATTTTTTTAATCTACAGAAAATTTTAATTATCCTATTTAGATATGGAAGCCTGATCTGGACTTACTCAAGCAGACATTTGAATTTGTAGAAGTTCGTAGTTCTTAAACAGAAAAGCTTAGTTTGATCTAAAAAGAGAAGTTTTGACAGTTCTGGTTTTGTGGACTACAGAATGGTTTGATTTTGTTCCAAGGGAGAACAAAAACAAATTTTAGAACATGAAAATTGCAATGGGAGGGAACTGTCAGCCTCTGGCCACTTTTTAGCAAGAGTTTCTGCATACATTCAAGTACTTTGAATTGTTAACACTTATTTAAAATAGTAAGGTGTTTCCTGAGATAAGAAAGACAAGTAAATTTTGAAACAGTGCTTGTGTAAATAAATGTGTGGATTATTGTATATTTTTTTTTAGACTGAGTCTTAGAAGTTAATTTTAATTTATGCTTTGAAGCATAAATACTTTAAATTTATGTGATGAAGATGCTTTATTGGCTAAAGTTACAATTAATACATGAAGGCAACTTAGCTCACATGTATAAAATGAAATTAATATGCTTTTTGTGTGTCTCTCCAAATATGCTAGAAATGTACAGTGAGGCATGCCAAACTCGCATTCAGTTTGTAATATAGTCATTATGTTTCAAACTGTAGTTACATTTTTGGAACAGGAAAAATGTTGGGTTTTGACTTCTGGAAGGCAATGTTTTGGCAGTCGTGTTTAGTTCTCTTTGATTCAATCCTCCTATCATGTAATCAGTCCTCAGAGATGTCAATGCTGTGTCAATATCGCATGTAACTGACGTAAAATGGCAGTTGACTTCAAAAATACATCTATATATTAGGTTAGTGGATGGGTGTCAGGCTGACCTATATTATCTTCTGCAACTTTATCTTTCATGTAAAAATATTTCAGATCCTTAGCCTTGATCTGTTCTCCCTGATTGTATTTTTTTGTTATGTTCAAAGAGAATATGTGCAAAAACATGTTTTATGCTGAATTTTGTTTAGACTTGCTCACTGGATATTTTAAAGTTGGCTATACAGAATTTTAGTTATCTATTTTAATGAAGATGTTTAAGTCTCTGGTACAATTTTAATACTGACTTTCATCTTGGAATGAGTTGAACTCAGACAGGCCCTGCAGGAATGGGTGGGAGCTGAGCAGCATTTCTTATGTTCTACTAATATGTTGAATAAGGGTATTTTTTAATTAAAAAATAAAGCAGTCAATGTTAATCCAGCTAATGCCTTTCCTTCACTTTCTAACCATTGCAGTGTGTCTCAGGCTTTGCCTGCAGTATTCTTATAATTCCTTCATACCTTCTCTCTGCTAGCCTGTTTTTTTTCTTTTCATCAGAGTTGTTCTTGTGACATTTCAGTGACATTTTCCTGGCTAAAATCCATCACCTGTATTCTGTCATCATTCTTGAACATTAGATTGTGGGACTGACAGTGAAGACTTTCCTGAGCCCTTTCTTGGCCTGCCTTTCTTGCTTTTCTTCCTTCTTGTCACATTTATCTTTCAGCAGCTTCTTGAGTGGGTCCTGTTTCATGCTCACAGTCTTCCTGGAGCTCTACAGAGCTGACGGTGTCTTTTGGGGCTTTAGGTGGTCTTTTTTTTTTTTTTTTTTAAAGCCCTTTCATTTCTGAGGTGCTTCATTTTCTGATTTATACTGTCATCTTTGCACAGTTGACCTGGATTAGATCTGATTCTCTCCTCTTACCCTCTCTGTTGGTTTATTCTGACTCTTAGAAGTCCTACAAAGTGCGTGTTGTCTGGTTGGTCTCCTGCTATAGACAACATCAATATCTATCTTTTTCCTTCAGTCAAGCCTGTAAGCTGAAGGTTGTCAGTGGTTTTTATCTATTGTGCAAAAGAGAATTTGTGTTCAATACTTAACTGCTGTTTCCTCTGTAAAGTCCATGTCTGTTTTTTTTTTTAATTATTATTTTTCTTTCTGTCTAGACAGCTGAAATTCTTGTACAGACCCTCGCTTCCCATCCTGACGGTGATTACTTCCTCTGCAGCTTCTAATAACCTACGCTGCATTTCCCCATCCCCTAGTCCCTGCAAATCCCATTGCTGACATTAATGTTGTTGCTTATGGCATAAAGTTTAAGTCCTCCTCATCCTTGGGTTTCCTTTCTTTAGCTGGCCTCCCTTTGTTTCGGGACATTTACATTTAAATCTCTGTCCTTGCTTTCAAGGTTTTTCTTAGTACATCCTCTTCCTCTCCCCCATTTGTCATTTTTATCACTTGTTGTATCTTTCCTAAAAGCCAGTTCTGCTTTACCGGCTCTGATCACCTCGGTTTGCCAGCAGCCTTCTCGGTCTTCCTCCCCTCCAGCTTAATACAGAATTATCCCCTTTTGCTGATCTACAAAACCACTATCTTCTCCTCCACATCATGGCTTGAGATCCACTTTCCCTAAGCTATTTGTTGTATCTTCGTGGAGTTTTCCAAGGTTTTTGGAGCCAATACTCTCCTAGCAGTGCTCGACTTGCTACCATTAATATACAAACTAAAATATATTGCTTTTTGAGAAAGAATTAATAATTCATTTAATAATGCATTTAATTCTTTACTGGTAAAATAGGTTTATATTTTTTTCCTTGCTTTTATAGAAACTATTTGCCAGATTGCGTGAGGACATCTATAACATAAGTAGAGTTATTAGATGTTACTGAACACTTTACCAGGTAGACAATCTTTCAGTCCTGTCATCATCAGAGGTACGTTTCCAACAACTGCCGCTGCTGGTTCTTTGTAAGGGGCTCCAGGACAGGTCTGTGTGAACACCCCAAGTGCTGATAAAAGCTGTGTGTCAAAAGGAAGCAGTGCATGTGCTGGTGAACACTATAACCAAAAATAATGTATTCAACCTGTTTTGCAGAAACTATACTATGAAAATATTGCCATTACCCATGCAAGAGCTTTTTTAAAGATATGTAATTTAATTGCAAATGCCATGACTAAGTAAAAATTGTACGTCAGCTACTGTCTTTTGAAGTAGCATCTGTTGGTTTTTTTCTGGATCAGAAAAAACCAAGTATGAACTTAGAGTATAGATGTTAAAAATAGTTGACAAATTTTCAGTCAGAAATTTCATCAAAATTGAAAACTTCACTGGAATATCTGAATTGTCACAGCAATTGAAATCAAATTGATTATTTGACCTTCTTTGTTTCAGCTTTGACACTGATGGTATTTTGATCTTAATACGGCTGTTTCCATTTCTTGAAGCATCTTTGAAATATTATAAGTTGGGCAAAACTAAATTGTTAATGAGCTGAACTTTTAAAAATATCTTTAAGGTGGTTAATCTTTAATAACGTTCTTCCAAAAATATTTCAGAGAAGCAAAGTCTGAGTAAGATGTATTATAACCACTTACTACAGAGATCCACAATAATGTGAACAATTAATAGAATAACCTCGTGTATTGATGTAAAAACAGAGAGCACAGGAATCTGGTGTTCTGATGTTTCTCTTTGTAATGCCAATAAAATGCAGAACTACAAAAGTATTCTTATGTAAATACTTAAATTCTGAAATTAATCTGCTCCAGTACATTTGGCCATTTATATCAATTGACAGTAAAAATACGGAAATAATTTAGATATTCTATTTTAAAATGTAATGGAATGTGAAGCAATAACTGAAGTGGTTGAATGAAACAGAGTTTGTGAAAATGCTAAACAAGTTCTTGACAGCTGTGGACACTGGAGGAAAGAGCATAATCTTAATTTTAACTTATTCAGTATTAATAATAATTTGAAAGATGAAAATATAGGAAAACTGTTATTCATCTTCTGGTTGGTCTGGTGAATAATAGGTAGTTATGAAAGACTGAAGCCTAGAAGATGGAAGAGTTTTTACATACATTGGGTGGGTTGTCTGCTGTATCTGAAATAGTTGTCTGGACTTTCTAAAGTCAGCAGAGTGAAATAAGTTCTTCTAGAAATGGTCTGATGAATTATATTTTAGAAGCATATTTCAAGATTAGTATTGTCTACTAAATATGTCCCAAGAGGAAAGTATAATTCTTTAACATAGGTAGATTTT
Source organism: Pluvialis apricaria (assembly GCA_017639485.1). Lineage (NCBI taxonomy): Eukaryota > Metazoa > Chordata > Aves > Charadriiformes > Charadriidae > Pluvialis > Pluvialis apricaria. Next base: position 107,365,341 of record CM030009.1, read on the forward strand.
TACAATTTCCTTTTCTTTATGGACAAAGTATTTTCAGTTTTGCCAAAGACTGTCAGAGGAAACTTGCACAGTAGGAGTCACTGTCACTATTTAATCGCAGTGGCATTTAAAATGGTTTATTGTCACAATGTATATGTTTTTCTAAGTGTAGTGAGCAATCTGGAGTGGAAAAGTATTTTTTTTATAGAAGAGAAAAATGAGTTTAAAATGCTGAATTACTCTTGAGCATGAACAGACTTTAGAAATGCCTAGGTTAATATTTTTCATTGGTGATGTTAATAGGAAATTTTCAATTTACACCACCTGCCCAGATGGCTAGTTTGGTTCGCTCACTTGCTTTAGGGACATACAAATGGAAGATTGAGATCTAGCAGTAGATGAAATATGGACAAGACTAATGAAATGATCTTGATCTCAGTCTAGGCTACTTCTGCCAGAAAGGAGCAGAGGCAATTCATGGCTCAGCATGGGAGTTACATCTGCTGAACGCATAGCCTTGTGTCCCAGAAGAAAGCTATGTATGACTGAGTAATGCATCCTTTATTTGTTAAAAATGCAAACCTTGTTTTTCCTTAAAGGGCATGTTCAGTTTTGTGTGAGTATTCAGGTACAGTTCAGCTTTATTTTTCAGCTGTGTTAAAGGAATACGTTGAAAATAGTATAGTTGTTTCAATGCCTGTTTACATTTGATCACTGTTGCCTTAATGTCATGACTCAGAAAGCATATATCCACACATTGAATTTTTCCAGGTGTATATTATAGGTGCAGCAAAGAAAATGAGGCCCAATGCCACTGATCTTCTGCTGATAGCTTTCTTCTTACCCATACTTGAGTGCATTTTGCATTGTTCTTGATTCAGTTCTAAAATTAGATAAGCAGAGTGACTTTTGCATTAATAATCTGCTTTAGTCGTGTTTGTTTCATTTGACGTTATAGCAAGATCCTGCTCAAACCCAAGGAAACAGTTTCTTTTGTTAGCTGTATTTTAAGTTGGTGATCTGGCAGTGTGATCTCCACTTCCGAATCTGTGCTGTTTCTGGTCAGGCTGTGTATATATAGTTGTTCAACTGTTTGGTTTGTAATCAGTGTTTTGGGAATCTTTCCAACTTCAGAGGTTAACTTTCAGGTTTGTGATTTCCTGAGTAATTTTTAAAATTTTTTTTTTTTAACCTTCCCCTCTCCTATCACTAAATTATTTAGTGTGGCTTGTGGAGTACTGGGAATCGTGTTAAATTCTACCCTGGAGGGTATCGCTTGAGGTGTTTGTTTTGGTTTTTTTTTCCACTTAAATTATACATTTGTGGATCATAATCTAATTTGCACTTACAGGCATGATAACCTAGACTTTAAATTACGCTCTGTCCTTGATGAGGTGTGATGATGGGCAGAGGGGATGTAATAGGTCAGTAGAAGGGCGAGAATTTGTACCAAAAGGACCTACTCTTTTAATAATAGCTTGTTTAGTCTTACGTGGGCTTGGCTTTGACAGCTAGTGTGTGTACGATAGGAAGGTTCCACGACTGGGTAGAGAAAATCAATAATATACCATTTTATGTACTAGAGCAAAAGAAGGGCATGCAGGGTGAGATGATGCTATTATTTGCCTTAACTCTTTGGTGTCCAGCGTTCCTCATCTTGGCCTGAATTGTGAAAGTGAATGATCTAAAGAGATTAATTAATTACTTTACCACAAAGGAAGCTGAGGGAAGTAGATTACAATTTTGATCTCTGTACAAAAAGGTTTGTGTGCTAGTTGAATTAATCCCTTGAGTACCTTATGGTTTGCAGTATGTCCAACAAAAGGGCACTTGTTTCCTTATGAAAACACACTGCGCATACCAACCTTCTCTTGCCAGAACTGGAAGGGTATTCAAGTTGCTGATCAGCATTTCCCACTAGCATTAGCATTTAGTCACCTATTAGTTACTAAATACTATAATGTGGTCCATGTATTTCTTTTAAATTGAAGTAAAGCAAGAATTGTCGTAACTGTAAACCACTCAGATTAAAGTATGCTGAAATAATTTGTAAGTTTTCGGTGTCAGCATGTGTTATGCAGCATGATAAAGAAAGCTCGTCTTCACTCTTTACATGTAACTGTACAGTAGATCGTCCCCTGAAGAAAATTTGAAAAACCAAATCGTGGGCTCCCTGGTCTCTGAATGGTAACAAAAGTAGAAAATATGTAACAGAAGAGGGTGTACTAATGTGCATCACTGAAAAATGCAAATTATTGTATGGGTAACAAGTGAAGACGGGTTGTATATGACTTCTCATCTTTTCTCCTCAGCTCTTCCCAGTGATGGCACTGGTCACCTCCCTCCCTCCCTCTTCTCTTTCCCTCTGTTGTCTTTTTTTTTTTTTTGATGCACAACCCATCCCTACTGCACAGTGTGCAGGTCTCTCCCTGTGATGTGGCCGTGGTTGGCTCTGAACTCCCACACATGCTCCTCCCACACTTTCTTCCTGCTGTGGGGCATTCGTCTGCTTCTCTCTGCTTTCCCTAGTGATGGGTTTTCCACAAAATGCTTTGAAATCTAGTCGCTTTGAGACTGCTGAATTCAAACCTACCGGCCAGTTTCAATCAAGAGTTACTGTGAGCACATGGGATGTACGGATGGACATCACAAGCACACCACAGTTGTCCAAGTCTCCTTTTCTTAGGCAGTGTATCTTAAATAGGATGCTATGGATACTTCATAGGTCTTCCACCCCAAAAAATTAATTTTAGGTATTGGATTCTCACTGGTTGCTTTCTTAAGGGTTTCATATATTTTAATCTTTGTATTTTGTATCTTTGAACTTTGTGCTGTCTTCTTACCATCAGCCTCCGCTGCGTGAGCATAGTTACTGCAAACTACTCATTCCTTATGAAGTAGCACCTTGTATGTCTGTGAGTAGTTGCACTGTATTAACACAGAAACACAGCCCTAGTTGTCAAGCTTCTAAAGAAGCAAATAAATACCCCTTTTTGTCTACTATTTATTGGGAATTACATCTTTTATCAACAAGGATATTCACATTTTATTATACTGACTCCCTAGCCGCATGAGGCGCTCATTGCGTCTCTCGTTTTTCCCGTTAAAGCTTTCACTGTGAAAGTTGCTTCACACTCTTGCTTCCTTGTGCTCTGGCTTGCTAGAGCCTGTATGCCTTCATGCTTTCATCTTTTCTCTTCTGTGTAGTAGAGCATGAAGTCTCTTTATGCACTTTCATATTTTTATTCTTCTTAAGATGTTTGGAGAGGTGGAAGAATTAAAATGGGAGGTGTTACTTCTTTGGAAGGTACTAACAGTGTCTTATTTGTTCTGGAGACAATATTGTTGGTTGTTGAAACTAGTTGCTCTGCCAGCTCTGGATGTCTGAGATAATTTCTCCTCTTACCATACTTCCCCTTGAGGCTTTTCTAGTTCTTGTTATTTTTTTTTTTTTTTCCTTCTTGGGAAAAAATTTGGACAAATCAGATTAAGTATTCTCTAGCTCTTAGCCTGTGTCCAAGCAGAGATGCCATCATGTTAAGTCTAAGGCTTTGCAACCCCATCCAAATGTTTGACAGCTGAGAGTATTGAGGAGAAACAAGGAAACTTCTGAAATGGTACGTGTGGCATATCTGTTTAAAACATTGCCAACGATTCTCTTAAAAGGAGAGAAATAAAAAAAAAGGGGGGGGGGGGGAGTAATTGAATTTCATTCATAGAATAGTTTGGGTTGAAAGGAACCTTTAAAGATCATCTAGTTCAACTTCCCCTGCAGTAAGGAGGAATAAGAAGGGGCATCTTCAACTAGACCAGGTTGCTCAGAACCCCGTCCAACCTGAACTTGAATGTTTCCAGGGATGAGGCATCTACCACGTCTCTGGTCAACCTGTGCCAGTGTTTCACCACCATCATGGAAAAAATTTTCTTCCTTGTACATGGTCTGAATCTACACTCTTAGTTTAAAACAATTACCCCTCGTCCTATCACTACAGGACATTTCGACAGACAATTATTCTTGAACTATAGTTTGATAGTCTTCATACTGGTTCTAGAAATGCTCCTAACTCCATCCCTGTCCCTTGTATAATATAAAGTATTGCCTGTAAAGTAAATGGAAATGTTAGTAGGCAAATAAATATAGAAATATATCTTTATAAAAAGTAAATATAACCAAAAAGTAGTATGGAATTTGAAGCTTGTCTCTCAAAATGAAACCGATACATCTGGGCCCACACACAACTCGAAATTTCTAACGCTTCTCATGCCACCTTTCTCACCTCTTTTTGATGCTGTTAGCAAAGTGAAGGTCGTCTTTGGAAATGCGTGGGAGCTGGGATACTGTGTGTTTTGTGTGTCTTGGGATATGTGTGTGTGGAGTTACCCTAAACCAAAAATTAAGCTTATGGAGCAAAGAGCATATCAACTCCTCGGCATTTAATTCAGTTGAAAAGGGAGTAGTTGATAAATTTGATTTTTGAAACAGTAAGTGGCTGACATAAGAAAAAGATGGACCGAAGTGAATACAGGGGATTCTCTGAAACTGCCGCTTCGAAGACGCTTTCCATAAACCATTCTGTGGTAATTTTGTTTTTTCTTGGAACTGGAGTTACATTATTTCAGTTGACATACAGGTAGCTGTTCTTGTTTCATACTTGGGGCTGTTTGTATTTGGAGTTATATGCAGAGCAAAAAAAAAAAAAAAGCAACACTTTCCTTATTAAAGCATAGACTGAAGAAAGTTAGAATTATGTAATTCCTGTATGCTATGTCCCACTTTATTTATCTTTCTTTGGCCTCTGAAGTACTCCTGACAGTGACCTTACTTGTCCTGTCTTGAAGAGAACATTGATAGTAACAGGATGGCCTGACCATACTGACACCACTTCAATTCAGAGATGGACAGAAATGCTACCCTAATGACATTACCTTCACTAGCATCTTCCGTACTCTGGTTTTCTTCAGAAATCTACAGTTATAAGTGGAGGGGAAAGGAATGTGGGCAAGAGTCTGTCCTTGAGTTAAGGAAACATAATGCTTTTTAACGTGAAGGAGGAAATAATCTTGGGACCTTCCTCTCCCCTTAGCCTACAGACACTGCATAGACCATCGTCTAGTATGGTATTCAGAAAATCAGTGTAGATCCAAAAAATACAGACACAATTATTAAGATGCAAATTAAATTTTTAATTTTAATTGTACTAAAATTGTTACGATGCAAGGGTTTTTTATCTCTCTTTGGGGTGTGGGGTTTTTGGTTTTGTAGGGGTTTGGTTTTGCTTTTTACTTCTGGTGCAGCATTTTTCATCATTCTAAATGCAGTTGTGTTCACATTTCTTACTTTAGTAGTGGTATTTGCTTAGTTTTGCATTGTGATCGTATTTTGTCAATTTTCTTTTATGATGGGCTGAATAGAATAAAAGCATTTATGAGTACTCTAAAATGTGTCACTGCTGATTGTCAAACCAAAACTGACTATGGGCCTTTTTTTATCTTTATCCTTTTTTTTTTGAGAATAAAGACCAGTTTCTTCATGATGAAGTTTCATCTTCAGTGTCACAACTGGCAACAAAGGTAAATACCTGTTCTTTGGTAGTGTAACATGTTTTATATAATATATATTTCAGTCACTGTATGTTAGGAAGTTAACTATCCTCCTTAATCAGGCTGCACAGGAAAAACAGTTATGTACTTCATTGATGATTTTTAGTTACTTACGATCCTTGGTCATAGGGTTGTCACTGAAGTAATATTAGCAGTGCAGTATTAGTTAGAAAGCTGCCTTACTTCCTTTCATTATTGGGGGGAAAAAGGTATCTTATTTTTCTTCCACATAATAGATATTAAAACACAAAATGAAAATAAGCAGCCACAGGAATAACTGAAGTCTGAGGAAGCACTTAACAGTAAGCTGTAACAGGCAATGAAAACATGAAAAGTAGATGGGATTTGGGTTATTTATTCCGTTATAGGTAGCTCAGCTGGCTCTCTGACTACAAGAGGTTAAGAACTATATCTCATATCTCTTTCAGAAAAGAAAAGTAGGAATACAAGTTACAGTTTTTTACCTTGATATGTGTCCAAGAATTTTTTTTAATGTTCTTAAAATACATTAGTAGAAGATGAAAGAACTGGAAGTTATGATATGCTAGAGCTTGTTTTGAAATTCCATAGGTATAGAGAAAAGCCTTTTAAAATAGTTTCATTAGTGTAATAGAATACTTTACATTAATATGTATGTATAAACTGAACATCTGCCTCTTCTTTTTGTGCTACTTAGATGCAGCGTGATTTTCACTGAAAATAAGTCAGATTGTACTATACATTTGTCTACTTTTTAGAAGAAATTCATTCCTTTTCATAAAAATAGAAACTACTGTTTATTTTATGCCAGATGATGACTGTTTAGGAAAAGAATCTTAAAATTAATTTCTTTTACAGTGAAGCTTTTTGTCCCTTAGTCATTCAGGAAGGCTTGCTAAGTGTGTGTTTTGACTTTAAAAAAAAAAAAAGTCACCGGGCAAACAACGTAGCTGCAGTATTTTTGTGTTTTAAAGTAAAATCCTTCTGTCTTAAAATGTATTCACAAAAAAGCACCTTATCCTTCTCATCTTCTTTCTTGTTGTTTCTGAAAGCACTTCTGTATTTTATTTGGTTGTTCTGTTGTCTTAGAAGCTGTCAGTACAGTGATATTCTAGAAGTTCCAAAGTCTTTAATATGTTAATAAAAGGCTGATGAATTGTATGTGTAGCCTTTTCAGTATGCACGTCACGAATAAAACAGTCTCCATGTTGAAGCAGTATGGTGAAGAATAATGAAGTTCTTGAAGAAGAGGGCAGTGGATGAAGGGTATGTCTGCCCTTTAAGGACACAGCCTTCCTGGTCTCTTAAATTCTGAGTTTTAAGACAGTCCTGATGCCCATTTGCAGAGGAAAGCCTTTGGCTTAGGTTTGGAGGTGCAAAAGTGGGAGCTGGTCCTAATGACTGGAAGGAGGTTGGAAAATGGTCCTAGTTTCTCCTCGTGTAGGAAGCTGCTCACTTAGCAGCAAGGACAGGCTAACTGCAATGCTGAATTTTTCTAGTTCCCTCTTCACAGCTCTCCTGAAAGATGGGTGTAGTTGGTTAAAATGCTTTGTGACATCTCAAAGTGAGGAACTGTGAACCCTCTAGTGGTGCTCCATGAAATGCAGAAATCTGGAACTCATGTTCATGCTGCGCCTGGCCCTTTGGCCTCTGGAAGGCTAATCTTGGAGGTCTCACTTACGTGCTGAGCTTCTGAGTTAAAAGTACAGCAGACTTCACCTACAGGTGTTATTAGGCCAGCTTTTGAAAAGAGACAGTTTTGAGAAACGAAATAATTTTAATAACAAAATTGGAGATGCTGGGACATTTAGCAGGGTCTGTTGTGATAGGACAAGGGGTGATGGTTTTGCCCTAAAAGAGGGTAGTTTTAGACTAGATATAAGGAAGAATTTTTTTACAATAAGGGTGGTGAAACACTGGCAGGGGCTGCCCAGAGAGGTAGTAGATGCCCCATCCCTGGAAACATTCAAGTTCAGGTTGGACGGGGCTCTGAGCAACCTGATCTAGTTGAATTGTCCCTGCTCATTGCAGGGAAGGTAGGACTAGATGATGTTTAAAGGTCCCTTCCAACCCAAACTATTCCGTGATTCTGGTAGGGCCAAATCCTGGAGTTTCAGCTCATGTGCACCAGAGAATAGAGTAACTGTTGGTCTGCACACCAGCAGTTAGTTGAGTTGAGAAATTTCCCCCTCAAATGCTTTGCTACCTGGAAGATAAATTTGGTGGGGGGTAATTTTTTCCCTTTCTGTTATTTGAGTTCTTGCATGTTATAAATAGGTTTCCTGTAATGTGGGAACAATGCTTCTTTAATTAAAGCTGATTGGCATTTTTTTATTATAAAACAGTTGTAACTTTATTGAACTGTAAGGTACTTACATGGGAAATTCCACCTCTAGCTTTTTATTTTAGGCTCATTTTTTTCAGTGGGAGGAGGGAGAGAAGCTGTAGGACAAACAATGGTTTCTCCTCAGTCAAGGTTGAGAAGAAAATCCATTCTTTTTGTTTACATTTATAAATAATTTCTGCAAGTGTTTTGTGGAGTGCCTCTACTTTGCTAGAGAGTTTTGATTCACCAGTTGTCGATTCACCAGTTGTCAATCCACTGTGAAAATACTTGTGAAGATCTGCTAAAACTTGGCCAAAATATAAAATTCTGGAAATCTCATTTCATACATGCTGAGCAGTGACGTTTTAGGGATTTGCTGCTTAACTACACGATGGCACTGAACATGTTGATTCTCACTGCAGGCACATGGCAAGAATCCCCTGTAATTGCTCTTTTTCTTTGCTAAGACTCTTATGTGGCTTCTTGTAGCCAGCAGAGAGTGACTTCTGTGCTCCAGAGCCTTGCTGGCCAGGCAGTCGGGAAGTAGGAAAGTCTTACTGGAATATATTGAAAGTACTGGTACCCACTCAAAAGCAGTACCATTTTAGAGTCAGAGTAATAGTCGAACATACTTGAATCTCTTGCTTTGAAATGTAAACTGTTTGTCTTGTACCTCTAACATACAGTCCCAAATCCTTGCTATTATTCTTTGACTTGATTGAATTCTGTGGGGTTTTTCCCTCCCGTAATAAGGTGTTCATGTATATTAATGACTTCCATCTGATGGATGGATGTAATTGTTTTCAGGTAAATTTACACAGTCTTCCTCTTTACTATAAGTTCGTCTATACGTACATACTCTTTTTGTGCAACGTACTTCTAAAATTTGCTTTTAAGACTGATCTACTTCTTTAGTTTGTACCCAACTGTTAGTATTCCTAGTTTGTTGTCTTTTAGCCTAATTTTTCATGAACCTTCTTGCTCCTAGTAGAGCTCTAATGATGAACTATGTACCTTTGAAAGTAAAATTAACGGAAAAGTCTTTGTAGTCAAACTTTACTGTTTCCCAGTAGACTCTCTGTTCAGTTATTACACGTTACCTGTTTACCGAGTATGGGAAGCTGAGTCATCTAAATCATCAGAATTTGTTGATGTGGTGAAAAATGGTATACCTTAAGTCATTTTTGGTAGTAATACCTCTCAATTTCGTTGGAGACTTCCAATTTAAGAGGAGCTGTCTCTTTCTGGGGCACTTTATAAAGTTAACTGTCAGTAGATGTTTGTTCCCTGTTTTATCTAAAGAAAGAAAAAAGGTAGTCAACATATGCAATTTATATACAGTTGATTCCCTTGGGTCAATATAAGTAACAAAGCAGAAAACCCTTGCTATAAGGGTTGAGTTTACAGAGTGGAGCTTAGGGGGTGAGTTTGGGGAAGTCATAGTGTGTGTGGAAGAAAGTGGATAGATGACTGCAACTTTCAGGAGGTGCTTGAGCTGATGTAGTAGCTGCTGCTGCTGCGAAAAAGGTGCTATTGCCCCTAACTTCCACATTCTTTGGTGACTGTCTGACATCTTTTAATGAGCTGGTTCTTATCACTAACCCAAAAGAATGCAAAAAAAATGAATGAGTTAGATTTCTGCTGGCTTAGTGACTTGAACTGGTTTTCCACAGCATCACACAGATACAAAACCATAGTATAAGGAAGGCAGTATTAATGCAAGCAGGCAATGGACTGGGCTGACCCTTTTCAGCAGCAGGGTCTGATAAACCAGATCTGCCACCTTGTGAGACTTTTCTGGGAGTCTGTCTGACAGATGGGCACCAATATGAAGCATCGGCAAAGTGGAGGGGAGGGTAGCGAGGGGGAGAAACAGCAGACAGTTTGACTAGGGATACAGACTGCATCCTTTACATGGTGTTCTAGAAGTGACTGCTTGTACTCACAGTTTCAGAAGATACGCTAATTAAATGGCAGCCTTTTCGTGGTGGGGAAAGAGTACTTCATAAGCTGGAATTTCCCCTACTGAAGGGGAAGAATCTGCACTCTGCGCTTGAGCTCTTTAGATGCCTGTTGGGACAGACAACGATGATGGTTTTTCAGTAGTCTGCCAGTTGATGGATTAATATGTACATGTAATTTCACTTCTACTGATCCTTTTAGGTGATTGCACAGGACATTGTGCTGCACAGATTTTCTTAATCTAAAGTGGAAGATATGGGAGAAACTTTATTAATGGCTGTTCTGATAAACATACTGCATGCTCCCATAGTCAAACAGGTATGAGACCAGTCTGTAATCCGGTTTCACAGAATACCAAAATGGTATCTTGAGAAGTTTCTGCTTTGTTTCTCATTGGGATTTTTGAAAAATAGTAGACTGCAGCATCCGACCTGGTCCTCTAAAGGTTTTGACTTTATAACATATGATGTTACTATTCTAGTCCTTCTTAATAGTTCTCTCTTTTCTTAGCTGTCCCTTATGGGCATTTCACTTGATTTATTTATTTTTTTTTTAACCTGTAGATTTGACTGTACACCTGGTTCTATTCTAGTGGTCTCAATCAGCTTTGATTTTCAAAGATCACCTCCTGCAAGCTCAAGAATAGCCCATCCTATCAAGCAGAGAAAGAAGCAAAGGTTGCAGGAGGCCTGTCTGCGTGAACAAGATGTTCCTGAAAAACATCAAACATAAAAAGGAAGCATACAGGAGGTGGAAGCAGGGTCAAGTGACCTGAGGGGAATGTAGAGAGACTCTTTGAGTGTGCAGGTATGGGGTTAGGAAAGATGAAGCCCACCTAGAGTTAAATCTGGTGAGGAAAATGAAGAGCAATAAAAAAAGAGCATGTACACCAGCAGCAGGGAGAGTGTAAAGAAGATGGAGTCTGACACTTCTTGGTGGTGCTCTAAATGGGCAAGAGGCAATGGGCACAAATTGAAATAGAAGAAGTATCATTTAAACATAAGAAAAAATGTTTTCACCATGAGGGCGGTCAAGCCCTGGAACAGGTTGCCCAGAGAGGTTGTGGATTCTCCAGCTGTGGAGATATTCAAAACCCGTCTGTATGTGATCCTTGGCAATCTGCTCGAGCTGACCCTGCTTTGAGCTGTGTGGTTGGACTGGATGGTCTCCAGAGGTCCCTTCCAGCTGTAAAGGTTGTGTGATTCTGTGAACTTTGCATGTTCAATTATTTCTTTTTCCACTGACACATGGAAAAACACTTTAAAGGTTTGAGAATACAAGCTAGTCAGTTATGTATATAAACTTTTTTGAAAATTTTAGGACTAGTACTTTTGAGTTTTGCGTGGACAGTTACATCATAAAAATGAAATACAGCACTTCTGCAAGTGGCTCGATGCTTTAAGACCATATCGGTACTGTATTTTCATACTTTGCATAACTTCAATCTTTTTACATAAAACAAGTCTCCAGTGTGGTGAGGAGTCAGCTTACCAAAGTGTCATCTCTCCTTTACTTGTTGATCTTCCTTTGACATCCGTGGCAAGGAAGCCAGTTGTTCTGGTATTTGTGTCTTTCTCCGTGTGCTCTGTAAGAACGTAAGAAATTCCCAGCTGATTCAGAGACTATCCCAGCGAGTGTGGCGGTCTGTCTTTGGCTGTGGCAGTGGGAGATGCTGTTCAGGGAGAACAGAACTTGGCCGGTTTCTAGATCTGTCTGTTTGTTTATAAAAATATTGAAGGAAAGGTACAATGCGTACATAGGTACTGATTCATGTCCAGGTAGAAAGAGTGCAGAGTTTGTAAATTTTTATCTGGAGACCTGCACATGCTATCTGTTTGACATTGAATAGAACTTCTCTAATAATTGTTCTTAAAGTTATCTGTAAGTCACAATCAGGCTTAATGAAATTAAATTTAAAAATATTCAAAGTTAAAAATATGGAAAGCTTGTAGCTGGATATTAATAGGATTTTATTATGAAATGGTTTTGGTGGTGTTTGTTGTTGGGTTTTGTTTTGGAGGGGTTTTTTTGTTTGGTTGGTTTTGTTTGGTTTTTTTCCTGGAAGATTGCTTGGGTATCCAAAACAATGCAGCAAAGCTTGGAGTTGTATTGTTGAAATATGTATGATGTTCTAGATTAAAAGAATGTTTGTGGGTAGGTATATCCTTTTTTACATTGAACGTTAAGTGTGTGTATAAGTGCTTATATCCAAAGTCTTTCATCAATGCTGTTCTTTAAAGGTACATACTATTTAAGTAAAGCCAGTTCTCTGTATTAAATTGCTATCTGAAAACCCGTAACAAGGTGGGGTTTGGGGGGTTGTTTTGTAGGGTTTTTTTTAATCTGCATATTTATTATGTGGCAATGGCTTGATGAAACATCATTAGTGAAGAAAGACAAGCTTAGATATAAATTAGATCACTGAGGTATATTTGGGTCTTTTTCCAGTTTAAAGGCCTAAAGCCATTATGAGGCAGTGAGAGTTGTTATGTGCTGCTTTTAACTGGGTTTGCCTATGGTAGCAAAGGTTGCTTCCCCTAAAGGACTGAAATAGGAGAGTTTGAGTAAGATAACATAAGATGAAGGATTTTTTTAACATATGAAAATCTAAGCACTGTCTAGAGTTCTTTTTTTTTTTTTTCTTTTTTCCTTCTTTCTTTCTTTAAGCAGACTACTTCCTTCAGCAGCTAACTTCTTGGAGATTCTTCCTTTTCTTTTTTGGAAGTTTGGTGTGGATGAACTACTTTGCAGTGAAAGGAAGCCAAATCAGAGTAACAAAACCTCATGTTAAACTTGTTACAGAATTTAACTGAACACCAGAAACAGGTAGCAGGATTAGGCCTTGGTAGACTAAAGTTGAGATTTTAGACCGTTGTTTACACCACAGAAGCATTACATGTTGAGTACTGCTTGGAGACACTGATAGTTAAACGCAAGAATTTTGTATAGCAAGGTATCTGTAGGTATTATCTGCAGATTGTCTGGTTTTGTTTTATGCTATGGACAGTACCGGTCTTCTATGAGATGGGTATGGCGAGTCTGCCACAGGGATGCAAAGTTGAAGTTAACTGTCTACATATTTTTAACATAATTAAAAATGGAAAGCATGTGTTTAAATTAAACATGAGAGTTTGCTTATTATAATCTGTACTCACTTTATTCTTAACCATGACAACAGTGGAAAAAATTATATATAGAAGCTGTTTTTTTTTTCTTGTGAAGCCATGAGGAATGCTGTGGTTTACAGTACTGTTAGGTGTGGGTTTAGGAAGAGGTGAGCAGGGCAGCTGGGGAGGCCTGGGTTGTGGTGAACCTAGCTCTGCTGTACCTAATCTGTCCATATCCCTCTAATGAGAGTTGGACATTGCTCTGGGCTTGCTCAGCTTTCCCTCTTCACAGCTCTCCAGAGCTTTGCCCAAAGCTGGATCGATGTTTGTATCTAACCAAAGTGAAACTGAGTCTAGGTTAGACCTTTCTCCTGATCCTAAAATGGACCTGCTCTTTCTCCTGAGTTCAGAGTAGCTGAGATGGTTCAGCTGTGAGTAGGGAAGGTGGGTGAGAAGTGGAGGCGCAGGATGTAGTGAAATGGGAGAACAAGAGATGGAAATACTCCATGGGTAACGTGCAATAACAAGGGCACTGTTTTACTCCTGTTAATGGTAGAGGTTTTGGGTTTCTGAAAGGTGAGGTGGTGGCAGTACGGGTATTTTCCTGTCTGGTGTTTGTACTCAATTTGTAGGTGATGTTTTACATGTTTTAAGGCCTGGATGTACCAGTTATGAACTGTAATCAATTAAAACCTAAACATCAAATTGACACTAATTTGCACCGATGAGTTCTGCAAAAATAATAATAGGTGATGAATTAGCCTTCACGCATATTGACAGCTACAATTTTGATTGTTTATTATACTTCATAATGTATTGTATTTTTTTTAACATAATCAAGTAACACTGATAGACCGTCACTCTGCCATTCATACTAGACCCTGTGAGCAGCTTTCATTCTCTTTGCTCGGCACACGTGTGCATTTCTGTTAGAGTTGCTAAGCATGCTATCTAAATAAGAATAACCAATCCCTATTTTTTTCTTTTTTTTTTTGCTTTGGAGGAGAGGGACTCAAACCTTTAATAATGTTAAAAAAATAATTTATGCTACATGTTTAATTGTCAGAGTAAATTTAGAGAGCACACTCTAATGCACCAGTGCCACATGTTACATTTCACTGGTGAGCCAATGCTTGCAGAGCCACAAGAAGTAGTTTTGGCGAGTTAAAAATAGAAACAGTGAGTGCGAAGCAGGTTAAATCTTAAGAGTGTCATAATGCAGCTGGATGTCCTGTCCGTTGTGGGCCCTTTCTGCATCAAAAGAAGCGTGGCCAGCAGGTCAAGGGAGGCAATTCTTCCCCTCTACTCTGCTCTGGTGAGACCCCACCAGAGTAATGAGTCCAGCTCTGGAGCCCTCAGAGAAGGAAAGACATGGACCTGTTGGAGCAGATCCAGAGGAGGCCCACAAAGATGATCCGAGGGCTGGAGCACCTCTCCTATGAGGAGAGGCTGAGAGAGTTGGGGTTGTTCAGCCTGGAGAAGAGAAGTCTGGGGAGACCTTATAACCCCTTCCAGTACCTAAAGGGTGCCTACAGGAAAGATGGAGAGGGACTCTTTATCAGGGAGTGTAGTGATAGGATGAGGGGCAATGGTTTTAAACTGAAATAGGGTAGATTTAGATTAGCTAATGGGAAGAAATTCCTTACTCTGAGGGTGGTGAGACACTGGAGCCGTTTGCCCAGAGAACTTGTGGATGTCCCCTCCCTGGAAGCATTCAAGACCAGGTTGGACAAGGCTTTGAGCAACCTGGTCTAGTGGGAGGTGTCCCTGCCCATGGCAGGGGGAGTGGAACTAGATGATCTTTAAGGTCCCTTCCAACCCAAACCATTCTATGATTCTAGCCGCAACCGTTTGATTTCTGTCTACTGAAGCCCCTTAGACTGTTTCCTAAGCTGCCTAGATTCCGTTCTTACTGTGATACGCTAAACTGGAGCCAGCACTCCTGCCTGCAGAAAAGCATCCAGGAGCCCAGCTGTACTCACTGGCACCACTTGCCAGCCTCTGCAGACTGGCAAGGTTCAGTACTCTTTGCTCAGCAGGAAAGAGCTCTTGCTGCAGTAACCCAACCTGCTCGTTTTCGAAATGCAGCCGTCCTCTGCGGGCTGTGTGGAGCTGCTGTGCCCCCAGCTCCACAGCACACGAGAGGTAGGGCTGTTGCTGCCCATCAGCCACCCAGAGTCAGCACTGGCAGCCACGCTCTGTGCTTGTAGGTCCGTAATTCATACTTATGAGGATGTTTGCTTCTCTGTATAGGTTCAAGGTGCGAGTTTCCGGGGTTGGAAGGAAGTGACGTCTATGTTCAATAAAGATGATGAACAGCAGTTGCTAGCAGGATGCAAGTCTCCAAAATCCAAAGGGTGAGTAAAACCAGTTGGTCTGTTTGCTGTTAAAATACACAAACTGGAACAGAAAATAGCTGTGGAAAGTAGTGAAGGTAGACACTGAGAAGCGGTAGTGTTCAACTCTTGGAAGTTAAATCACGGAGAAAGGTTTATGTGCATTTTGGAATTATGTGTACAGTAAGCTTACAATGCATGCTGTATTAGGAAAGGATGGATATTTTTAGTTCTGTCAGGAAGAAAAAGGAATTTAGCTGCATAATAATTTTTTACTGTAGAAAAGGAGTCAAGGTTTCTGAGTAAATGGGTCACTCCCACCCTCCCCCTTTCCTCTTAAGGATTAATTATGGTTGAATTTACAAATTCCTTTTTTTTACATGCTTTTCTTTCTCTGTTGAAGTCTTGTCTACACCTAAAAAGGTAAAGTGGAGTAGCTGTACTAGGATCTGCAAATCTTCCCTGTCGGAGCTGAGGTGCTTACTTGGAACAGTTCCGCTGCCAGTACGGTTAGGGCTGTTCTCTGAACAGAACAGACCTCTTCCCAGGACAGGCTGTTTTGCTGTGACAAGTATATGTAGGCTTTACCTGCGTGTGCTACTTAACTACCTTGGTTACAAACAGGAGAAAATGTGCCACCTATCAGTAGAGAAGTTCCAGCCAGATATTGGCTTTGATAAGACTTGCTGTACTATGTCTTGTTTCCAGGTTACTTTGAAATACATCTGTTACAGCGTGCAAGTGTATATATATGCTTGCAGGAAGTGCGCATGTGTGTGTGTATATATATAAAAACATTTTAGAATATAAATACATATGTTTCCATTTCCATTTGAGCTTGTTCAATAAAACTTCCCAGAAGTTCACAGCTACTATCCCTGCATAATTTTATGGGTGTTGTTAAGATGCTGGGTTGCTTCAAGGATTCTTTGCAATTGATGCTGAATATAAGAATCAAGCAACCCAGTGAAGAGAGCAGAAGGATGAAAACTGAGTTACCACAAATGTGGAAAGTTATTTTAGCATTACTATGAAAACTGCCTGTATTTTAAGTTTGGGGGTATTTTCCTATAACTGTATACCATGATCTTTACTTTCCTTTTAAAGAAAAAGACAACTTTTCAAGTGCAGTACTCGTGAAATGTGGGAAAAGTGTTTGGAGTCTGTGACTGGCTTTAGCAAGATGAAAATTCTGAAAAATCTAACCGTAAATTCAAAATTCAATAAAGGAAGAGGTTTTAAAGCTATTGGTTCAGTTGCTTCTATTTAAATATGATTGTGTCAAGCTTCTGTTAACGGAAAAGAGCTCTTTAAATAGCAATACTGAAAAAATTTCAATGGCGGTTGTATTTATGGCTAAGGAATTTGTATGCTATGAGCAGATAATGCTTTCAATTTGCTGTTTAGCTCATTGAATCTCGAAGGTTGTGTGTTTCACCACTGGTGTTCATCCTTTCCTTGTTGTCTGTTATTTGATTACAAATGTAAACCTGGATATAAACTTATGCATAAACATTTGACATTCTGTATTTTAAATACTCCACACTGCAAATATGAAATAAGTCAGATTGAAGGTTCTTAATGGGATAACAAACGTAATAATATGAGTCGCCTTTCAAATATCTCTTTGAGAGAGAAAATAAGAACAAAGGTTGTTTTTTCTTGGTTTTGGGAGGGGAATTTTGGGAGTTCTTGCCAGAAATACAAATAGCTGTTTTCCAAATATTGTGCAGATCTTTATGAAAAAAATGCTGGTGTCTTTAAAGTCCCAATACTGTGTACATAAACTATTTTAGGGTGTAAGGTTTAACTGGCAACATAATGGCTGTATGAAACTGAGGAACATAGTGAGTGATTGTTAAAGCTGGTGGTAGACAAAACGTTTTCATATTACATCTACTATCCTAGCTCTGGGTTTGTGGTGGTTTTTTTGTGTTTTTTTGTTTGGTGTTTCTGGTTGGTTGGTTGGTTGTGTGTGTTGTTTTTTTTTTGTTGGAGTCCTAAATTGTTGTCATGCGTGCTAAAATACTTCGTAAATTTCCAAAGGCAGTTCTGTGTAATTCAGTGGAGTTGAGGGTGAAGTGTCAGTTCTTTTATAATAGGGAATGGGCATACTCAGTCCGCTTCTGATTTATCACTGCAAGATTCCACTGTGTTTAGGCTTACGTGTATACGAGGGTGCGTTTCCTGAAGCTGACAGTAATGGATGTGCTGGTTTAGGCTGGCTGACTGATTAGCATTCCTTACTATAAAACATAAATTAATTGAATGTTTATTAGTAACTATTACAAGCATTGTTAAATGAAGGAATTAATCATCTCATCATTGTTATTTTCTAGAACAAACCTAAAGTTAAAGGAAGAGATGAAGTCTGAAAAGAAGCCAGGTTTTTGGGACAGTTTGGTGATAAAGCAGAATGTCCAATCTAGGAAACCAGACGAGATTGAGGGATGGGAACCACCGCAGATTACCACTGCTGACTCTACCAGTGATGCAGCAGCTACTTTAAGTGACTATACAGCCTGGTCAGGCTGGGAAGATGAAACCAAAGGCTCCACAAAATACACGAACCTGGCCAGCTCAGGAAACAGTTCCAGGTGGAGTATCAAATCGGCTGGAAAGCTGGTTAGTATTAGACGTCAAAGCAAAGGTAACCTTACCGACAACTGGGAAGAACTAGAATGATACTGGTAACGTGAAATACTTTATAGATAAGAAGAGAAAGGTTTCATGATTTACTCGTATGTTTAAACCAAAATCAAATCTGCTCAATATTGCACCTTTATACAGTACTTTGTTTTATTCAGATTGTTACAAATTTTTGCTCACCTGATATAAATTTTCTTATTACATTGTTAAATAGCTATGTTTTCCACACTGAAAAAAGTAGAGAATCTATTTTGTGCCTATATTTCACACTCAGACTCTGCAGTATGTTGGATTGTTGGTTTTACCAAAAAAAAATGTAATTCCTTAGTGAATGTATACACTGGTTGTAAATTTGACTGCCTTATGTAGGAACTTCCACTAGCTTGAGGTCCTGGTTTTATTCTGGTATTTGAGGGCCACTCAGAATTCTAGTTTTGATGCTGTCCCTTTTTAACTAAGAATACTGATCTGTTGCCTGCAGGGAGAATGCTTATACTTAGTAGACTGTTTTCCAAATCTTCAGCCTCAGTGTATGCTTCAGCTTGTGCACACAAGATGCTCAACTGTCACAATGTGCTATACTGTGTATGAAATGGGAAAATACTATTCTAATGTAATTCCTTCCATCACAGGATCTTCACCAATAGTCAGGTCAAATGGGTCTTCCAGAGGTTCGGTTGTTTGGGTTTTTTTATATGGAACATTGTTCGACAAACCTAAGCTTCTCAGTTTTTAAGATGCATGTTATGCCAAAAAATAAAAATGATTGAAAATTTGGAAAGCAGCAGTGAGTAGAGTATAAGAAGATCTCGATATTCAATATCTGTAGTCCTGAATCTAGGGATAAGTTGCTTCTTATGGAAGGGCATGTGTTTTCATTTTTGCAATAGCTGATCCCTGTTCTACAAACAACTTTTTTGTTCTGTACTGTATTGTTTCTCCCCCCTCTCGCCCCATAAGCAGTGATTGAATTATACTCTGGCATTTTCAGGATAACTGATTAACTGAGCCATCGCAAGTATGTGCATGCATACAACTTCTGAAGCATTTTTGTTATAAAGCTTGATCTTATTAGCTACTGATATTTTAATTTTTGGTAAAAGAAGGTGAAGTGTTAAACTTGAGATTTGAAATGTATATAAGAATACTAAAAGTGCCTCTTTCTAGCATATTGTCTCTCATTAGCAGTGCGGCTGATGTCAGATCCAAAGTTGGTTTCCATTTTGTTTATATGACCTATATAAATACTACTTTAACATTCATGGAAAAAAATCAAACCAAAAGTTTCATAAAAAAAAATGAACAGTAGGCCTTTTCTCTCTCCTGATTGTTAAACTGGTATAACAGAACTGAAAACTTGTTGACAGCCTAGCAATATGGCCAGTACGGTCGGAAGATCAAGTTAGCATTTCAGAGAAAATCAGCATTTTTACAAGAAAGCATATACCTTTATATAATGGATATCTTGTAAACATATTTTTGCAAGAAGCTTATGCTGATGAAAAGGGATGCATGCAATTTTCTTCTAAGCTTGTACCTTGTTTCTGTTACTGCCACATGACTCCTTTCTTAGCTGTCTCTTTCTCCTTTCTCTTCCAATTCATTTATAGTTTTCTGGCTTACGGTTCCTGCATAGCTGTTTTTTGGAGATTCCTGTTGAGATGTGCCTGGAGGGAAACTGTAGCAAAATGGTTTCTTTTTTGTTGTTTTGGTTTTTTTTCTGGTATTAATAGGATGTTAAAAGACATTGTTCTTAAGTTTATATAAAAGAACATCAGTGTTTTGTGCTACAAAACAGGATCTTGTACCTGGCAAATATATTTGTAAAATTGGCATTATATATTTAAAAAAATATTAATAGAGGAGAAAAGGTTAGTATTTGTATCGCATCATTTCGTCTGTGAGTAAACTCTGTATCTGCCTTTGGCAAGTACATATGCTGAGCTTAATGATAGGAAAGAATTGGTATTGGGTAAAGTATGCTGCATTTCATAGTTTATGGAATACCCTCTAAGGCATGAGGTAGTATTTAGTTTGGTTGTTGGTGCTGACCTAAAAGGATGGAAAAGATCTGCTAGCAGCCCTCGATATTTTGCTCTCAAAGATGGGCTGAGAACTTTTAATTTCCCTCCTGGAGAAACTATTTATACTGTGACCAGTAAAGGTTTTGCCTTGCACATTATACTGTCAAGTGCCTGTTTCTCACCTTGATGATGTGTTCGATGCACAGCTTAACTGCATCATTTCCCAATTTGTTTTGAAATGTATGATAAAGAATACGCTCCTCACAAAGCCGAAGCCGATTATAAAACAAAATTGCATCCAAGTGGGAAACTGAGATACGTAAACTTAAGGTTTTACTCCTAGTGATGAAAGTTTTGGTGTGCTTTTTAAGTGATATTTCCTCAGAAATAACCGTTCTAAGGATGAACATTATTAAATTTAATATAATTTATTGTTATGCTTTAATAATGTGTTTGTCTTTCGAACTCACTGGTGTGAGCTTTTCTTCTCTTATGTTTATAAACTTGTCTGAATTTTCAGAATGGGGTCCTCTTTTCTTTTACCTTCTTTAGATGCTTAACTACATTATACGTTTATGGGCTTAAGCTATACACAGCTCCATATGTGGAATAAGTGTAGAATATGTCCCTAAATATTTGTTTTGAAATTGCATTTCAATCTATGTGAAATGGTTTAGAAGAAGGTAGCATTAAGATTGTATGATAAGATTGCACAGAATAAAATATAGTTTATATTGCTTTCTCGTAGCCAATCTGCATGATTGTTGGCGTGGTTTTAACGGGAATTAAAAGCTTCATGTGGCTGTAACTAGTCACTTAACTCTGAGCAAAGTTCTTTCTGAGTATTTTTATTTATTAGCATCATTTGAAAAGAAAAATAGTATTTTCCATATGAATAAAGATTTAGTTTGAACTGAAATGCCTTATTCTTTGATTTATTTTTTTTTTGGTCCCGTTTTATTTGTCATGTGAATTTGTTTCCATCTGCGTGGACGTTGCTTGCATCATTGTAGAATACGGCCAAGGGAGTGATAGCTGTGTTTGTCCCAACTCGGTGAATCATGCCGTCTCAGAAGCTGCAGCAGCCTAGATTTAAAGCATCACCCATTGCTTTCACAGTGGGAAGAATTCATTGGTTTTGACAAAGTGCAAATATTTTGTTTTACTGGTATTTATTGGTTTAAACATTTTTTTTTTTTTTTTAAATTTATTGGCTGTTATGAAAGCTTGGGCAGAGCAGCATTCTTTCCCTGAAGATTTCACCAGCTACATGTAAACTGGAGGACCTTGGAATGCTTTTGCATACACGGGCCCCATAACGAGGTGAGACCTGCACGTCCTGGACTGCGACAAAAGTGTGAGATGCAGCCGCTGTGACCGGTAGATTGGCTATAGAAAGGAGCCTATTGTCAGCTTCTCTTTCTTCCACTCTAGTCTTCTGGCTTTGTTGTTGTCTATTTAGACTTTGCAGGGAACATTTAGGCAAAATGTTTCTTATCAGAGTGTGTGAACTAGCTGAAACAGAAGATTTTATTCATACAAGTTATATTCTTAGGGAAAAATCCTATATCGAGATGCCTCTGACTACACCCAGGTGGGGCAGGCGCACATCTGGGCAGGTGAAAGGGAGTGGAGGGACCTGCATTTCCAGACCCTGGGTAGATGAGGACCCTGCCCAGGTGAATTTGGCCTGGCATCCGTCTCAATTTCCAAAACTTTTTGAAATGCTTGTTAATGTATATTAACATCAGATGACAAAACTGTATGTCCTCTCCCTGTACAGCCTGAAAAGAACATGAATGCCCATGTTAGTTAGCTGTTTCTTGCGTATATAAACTGTTCTTACTGATTATTTTTTTTCCTGAGTCCCTGCTAGTTGGTTTCTGATGTGCAAGTATCTGGGAGATGAAACCAGCACTATGAAGAAGAAAAATAATTTCCTAAAAGGCTTAGTCACTGGTGATAGTTTGCAAAGGTGCGTATCATTAGATGTCTGTCTGTCTCTCAAAAATTCCTTGTAGCATGACTGCTTTGTGCCACACAAGACAGGGAACCTGACACACAGGCAA
This sequence comes from Pluvialis apricaria, assembly GCA_017639485.1. Lineage (NCBI taxonomy): Eukaryota > Metazoa > Chordata > Aves > Charadriiformes > Charadriidae > Pluvialis > Pluvialis apricaria. Next base: position 107,387,373 of record CM030009.1, read on the forward strand.
AGAATCCAGTTTAGAAACTGAAAGGAGAGAGTTGCATTTCTTGTAAGCATAATAGCAGAAAAAAATGCTTTTTTCTGTAGTTAGAAAGTAATAAAGAGTATGAAAACAATCAGAAAATAGGGATATAAATAATAGAAAATGATAGGAAATATATAATAGTAAACAAAGTATAAGGAGAAGATGGTTTTTCATATATTTACCAGCTCTTATCACAGAGCAGATATTTCTTTATTCAGTATCAGTATTTGGGAGGAAAATTTTCCTATTCTGTGTCTAGTAATTACAAAAAGATGCAAGAAAGCTACTTTATTCTTTTGAAGTCCATAATAATCTGGTAAAAGCTTGGCTGGCACTTAATTTTTATGCTCTTGAGACCCAAATAACACCAGTGAAAGCTTAATAACACATTTTGAACTGTGAGTTTGCTATTGGAAAAGAAAAAAACCACTCCTCTCTGTGGAGAAAAATGCAGAGCTGTATTATGTAAGACTGGTTTGTTCACTACTGGAAATAATCGTGTGGTACTTTGCTTTCTAGTTGCTCTAATCCCTTGTACTGAGAAGACTAATTGAACAGTTGAGTTGAAATAATTTTTCAGGGAATTGGGTAGTTTGATTATTTGAGGTTGTATAGTAAAACAGCTCAGATTTGATACAGGCCCATTCCTGTAAAGTTTGCAATGTCGTGTGGCCTTTCTTACCTCTTTCCTTGAAACCCCCAAATGCTGTTGTCTTGAACGCCTTGCTTGTCCAGCAGTGCTGCGATTCTCCCCAGGATTACACTGCTAAATGCTTCTGGTATTGGAGAGACGGAGAAAATACTGTGGTGCGTGTGTTTGTGCTGGAGAAGGGCAGGGAGACTCGTGTATCCAGAGTCCAAGTACTGTACTTGCTATATTATTATTAATTTTTTTTTTGCTGCTAAAGCTTTCTTATGTGCAGGATAATTAATATTAATTATTCTTTGCTTTGTTTTATTTTTGGACTTGTCCTCTATTAGCTTTTCTTTTTTGGTCACATATGTGAAGACCTCCTCTCGGATTACATAAAGACCTCATCTTTGCTGTTTCTCTCGTGACGGATAGCCACTTTTAGGCAGACTTGCCTTCAGTTTAATGCCTGTAAACAGTTTGTCTTTTGAACATTTGGACAGAAACTTGGCGACCAACATTTGACAGGACAAACAAAGGAAAACAAGTCAAGCATCATTTCCCATTAGGAAGTAAACTATTGTTTGATAGGATGGAGCACAAGATTCCCAGAAGTTATACTACAGATACAGTAATGCTGCGCATAGGGTTATTTTGAAAATTAGAGACTTAATGAAATATATACATGCTGGTTTGGGTTTTTTTTTTTTGTTTTATAAAATCGCACGTCTCCTGAAGCGCGCTAGCCTGTCTGTGTAGCATGGCTGTCACACAGCTGCCTGCAAAAGAGCACATGCACGTCCAACCAAACTATTGTGGCCAAGGTGGATGGCCTGTTGGCAGCTAAGGCCGTGGTGGAGGATCCGAGCTCCTGGCCTGTGCGGTGAGAACTGGCTGCACTGGGGACAGGGGGAAGGTTTTCAAGATCGGTGAAGGAGCAGATGTTCTAGCATCAGGGAATGAAGCACAGCATAAAGAGAAGAAAGAAGTCCAGAACAGCTGAGAACGTTCTAGGGGGGTAGTATTAATATTTACTATTAGGCCCAGGGTTTAGCGTTGGAGAATCAGAACTAACGCATGCTGGTCCTTTTTCCTAGTGTTTTTTCTCAGTTATCCCATTCAGGAATGGAACTTTTGGCCATGATGAGCAATTGGAAAGAATATATATCCCCTGTGCATGGGCACAAAATGTAGATTTTTGGATGCCTTTAAGACTGGTGATGTGTAACTCGCTCATGGCAGGCACTTGTCCAGATCTATTCCATACTACTGTGCCTATAAATTAGACTTAATTGATCAAAAAATGTAAAAGGTAAGTGTGGGTAGTAGAACCTTTAAACGTAGGCTCAGAAGAAGGCGTATGGGCAGGTTGCAGCAAGAACTGAAATGGGGTGGGATGAAAATATTGAAGTTTTAGTTGACCAAACAGCTCCATCCACTATCCTCCTTCTTCAAATACTGCGCTTCCAGCCCCCTCCCCTTCTCTGCTCTCTTACCAGATTCTCTGAGACCTCTAAGATGGAGAGCTTTTTCCATTCTTCCCTCTCTTCCCTGAGGTCCCTGGTTTCAGGTGCTACTTGCAGCTGGCTTTCTTCATCGCAAGACTTTTTTCTTACGTTCCCCTCATATCCACATATCGATGATGTGAACTGGCTTTCCATTTATTCTTCTGGTTCCTATTTTCCTCTCTCAGGTATGACCTGAGCTTTCTAATCCTCCAAGGAAGGCACAGGCCAAATTTACCTCCTCTTGTTTTAATTCTCAGCTCTTAACCTCTTCACCATCAGTAAGTGTGGGCTGTTTTCTGATTTGATCTAGTTTTATTTTTCTTATTGACCAAGTGAACTTGCCTAACAATTAATTTCTCCTTAATTTAGCTTCTGTTGTCACAGCCTTTTATGCCATTGGTAAGGTTTGTTCTCAGCATTCATCTTGGACTTCTGCTTTTTGGTGTCTCAGATGATTTTGATGATCGCCATTAGTGTCAGGATATTTTTTCCCCTCTTAGTGGATGAGTTATGTGCTAGAGGTTGATTTTGTTTGTTTGTTTGTTTGTTTTATTGCCTCTAAGCCTATGAATCTGTTAATTTATGAAGCATTATTTGGAACTTGCCTGTTTTACAGAATCATAGAATTGTTTTGGTTGGAAGAGACCTTTAAGATCATCAAGTCCCGCCGTTAACCTAGCACTGCCAAGTTACCACTAAACCATGTCCCTCAGCGCTACATCTACCCATCTTTTAAATACCTCCAGGGATGGTGACTCAACCCCTTCCCTGAGCAGCCTGTTCCAGTGCTTGACAACCCTTTCTCTGAAGAATGTTTTCCTAATATCCAATCTAAACCTCCCCTGGCGCAACTTGAGGCCATTTTCCTCTTGTCCTATTGCCTGTTACTTGGGAGAAGAGACCGACCCCCACCCCTCTTCAACCTCCTGTCAGGTAGTTGTAGATAGCGATAAGGTCTTCCCTCAGCCTCCTTTTCTCCACACTAAACAACCCCAGTTCCCTCAGTCATTCCTCGTAAGACTTGTCCTCCAGACCCCTCACCAGCTTCATTGCTCTTCTCTGGACACGCTCCAGCACCTCAATGTCTTTCATGTAGTGAGGGGCCCAAAACTGAACACAGTACTCGAGGTGGGGCCTCACCAGTGCTGAGTACAGGGGGACGGTCCCTTCCCTAGTCCTGCTTCCCAACATTACGTAAAGCAAACAATGTCAGGTGTTTGGAAATAGTTGTTGAATTACGGTTCAGAATATTGAAGTATTCGCTAATGGTGCTATTCATTTGCGGCCTTTCTGTGCTTCCCGTTGCAAGGCTCAGGTCCAACCCCTTAAAAGACACTGGAACATAATTCCCAGCTCCGGCAAAGTTCAGTAGGTTGAAGGTTACCTTTAAAACTTATAATGTCTGTACCCAGGGACATGACAGATGAGTGGCTTCAGAAGGTGGCAGAGGTGAGGGTGCCACTAAAACTGCCTTTCTTTCCTTTCGATTCCCTTGGGCTGTTCTCTGTGCCACACGCAGACCTGTCCCACTGCCTTTCAGACATGCTGGTAATGCTTATTTCCCACAGGTTTATGTGTACATTCTTCTACAGTTATGAATAAAACATGTTCAGCTTTAGATTTGTTGCGCTTTATGGGTAGTTAGTCATTGCGCCTTCAGCTGAAAGCCTTTCTAACAATTTTCAAGGCAAACAGCTGCCACTTAATTCTAAATTTGCTTATTTTTTTATATGCTCTTTCCATTTGAATGCTCTGTTTTTCTATAGTATTCATAACAAAATAATAATGGAAGAATAATTCATTTGCTACAGAACGCTTTGTTCCGTAGCCTAAGTTCTGCGTGCTTGGAGCACCTCTCCCCCATGTTTTGGTCCCCACTATTCTCTCAGACACACCAGTTTTAGTTAGTTGTTTTTAAATTTTCTCTTCCTGGAGCCTTTTAAAGCTATAAACCTGTAGTCCCCTTCTTCACTCGAAGAACTTGGCTAATTTATAAAAGTAACACTCTGGCGGTATTTTCCAAAGTCACTAAAACTAGATAGGCTTGGGCGTAATGCAGCAGCTCCCGCAGCAGCCATGTCCCAGCCTGGAATTCTGCTATTTCTCCTAAGTCAGCTGCACGGCGCGGGGCCGGACCCTGCACCCCTTCCCCTCCCCGTACGCTGAATCGCGACCGTGTTTACACAGTTGCTGGGCACGAGTGAGACCACCGCTAAGCAGGATGGTGTCGCTCCGCTGCCTGGTTAGCCACCCTACATCAAACACAACAAGCAGCGAGATGGGGAGAACCCCAACCCAAAAAGCCACCAGCTGGTGCGCTCCTCACGGGCCCATGGACCAGCCTCTGCCCCAACGAAGGCTGCGTGAGGCCTTCAGCCCACTGCAGGTACGTGTGTCCTGGCCCCAGGAAGAGACACCAGGCCACCCACCTCACGCGCTTCTGCCAAGGAGGCTCACACACACACATTTGGAGGTTCTGGCCCCACCGGTAAGTCTGCAGTGACCCTTTGTGCAGCTTCTGATTGCTTGAAACAGTGAGGCTGTGCGCCAGGAGCAGAGCGCTCGAAGGATGGGCTCACCCGTACCCTGGCCTCGACCAGGAATAGTATTTAAAAGGTATTCAAAAGAGGGGTAGATGTGGTGCTGAGGGACATGGGCTAGCGGTGGCTTTGGCAGTGTGAGGTTGATGGTTGGGCTCGATGATCTTAAAGGTCCCTTCCAACCTGGACGATTCTATGATTCTTTGTATTGCGTGGGCAGCCTTAATTGGGTATTAAGGGTCTTATGGAAGGAAAAAAACTTCTCTTCATCAGGGGCACTTATTGGGAAAGCAGGAGGGTATAGTGCCCTCTCCTAGGGACGCGGGCAGGGCTGTGCACACTCGGTCATACGCTGCCACGCAGCTGCTGCCCGCATTTCGCCCTGATGCTTTGACCCTTTCTTTTTCTTGCTCCATGACTAAATGTTGCCTGAGGGCTAGAGAAGATTATTATATGCAAGTGGAGTAGGTTCAGCTGCAAAGGCTGAGGAAGAATCGTTCCATGAAAATTGTCCCTAGAAATAATACTAATTTCTGATTTTGGTTGGATCAGCAACGTGAACTGACTGTCTGACTGCAACTGCGTCAATGTGTGCCATGGCACAGGGGAGAGGAGGGCGAGTGTGACACGGGACACAACACAGTCTCAAACGCAGCTTTCGGGACAGGGATTCAGGTTTCAGTTGTGATGCTTTGGAGTGAAGTGGGACCCCTCATGGACTTTGGAAGAGCTACATGAGTAAGCGCTGGTGTAAAGGGCAGCGAGATTAATTCAGGTTGTCAAAATACATTTTTTACTAGAGGTGAGGTATTTATTAACAAGGTTATTATCATGAAGGTGAAATCATCCTTTCCCCTTTCCAGCTCATTAAGAGATTAAAAAAACACACAAAAAAATCCCTATTGATCAAAATCGCTGCCTTTGCTTTTTGCTGACACAATTAAAATGTATCTTCTTATGCATTGATGACTTCACAGCGTGTAGGCACTTTTACTCAAGCTCTGTTACTTGCCCAGCCCCAGACGCCTAGCCGTGAAGTATTTCACTAGCCTGTGGAACGACTCCCAGAGCTCAGTCTTGCTGAGCGTTAAAAGCTTATAACGCTGCTCATGATTGATAGTACAATTCTGCACTCAAAGTCTTCAAGATTTAAACAAATACTCTAACAAACAGCCCTGCACTGAAATGCTTCCCAGGGCACATGTGCACACGTCTCTTCGGCCCCCCCCCCCCCCCCCCCCTTTTTTTTTTAAACACAGAAGAAAGGTTTAAAAAGCCACATTACTATCTTTTGGACATGGGAGTCCTGGTGGAACCCAAGTTGAACGTGAGCTGAGCAATGTGCCCATGCCACAAATAAGGTTAATGGTATCCTGGGCTGCCTGAGTGCTGCCAGCAGGCGCCACCCTCTACTGCTGAGGCCCCACCTGGAGTGCTGGGTCCGGTTCTGAGCTCCTCAGTACGAGAGAGACACGGACAGGCTGGAGGGAGTCCAGCAAAGGGCCACGGGGATGATGAAGGGACTGGAGCATCTCTCCTATGAGGAAAGGCTGCGAGAGCTGGGACTGCTCAGCCTAGGGAAGAACAGGCTCATCAATGTCTACAAATACCTGAAGGGAGGGTGGAAAGAGGATGGAGCCAGGCTGTTGTCACTGGGCTCCACTGAAAGGACCAGAGGCAACGGGCACAAACTGGAACGCAGGAGGTGCTGGCTGAACATCAGGAAACACTGTTTTACTGTGAGGGTGACAGAGCTCGGGGCAACCTGTGCCAACGAGGTTGTGCAGTGTCCTTCCTTGGAGATATTCAAAAGCTGCCTGGACATGGTCCTGGACAAGGAGCTCTAGCTAGCCCTGCTTGAGCAGGGAGGCCCCTTCCACCCCCAACCATTCTGTGACTGTAGAATGAAGCCCCTGGAGTACAGGGCTAGAGGCTGGAGTAGTAGCACCTTCTTGTCATAGGTACTGCCACCTCAGACCAGTGGGAGGACCTCGGTACCCTTAATGGCCTACACCAGAAAGTGTCCCAGAACTGTCCTTCAGCCTGTCATTTGTACAGGAACCAAAAATTAGTTACTACAGACACTAATTTTTCCAAACCATTTTAAGCCACCTCTCTCCCTGCTCTGTTTGGAGGCTAGGGGAGGCCCCGCTCAGCACTCTTAATGCCTTGCCCCCATTCTCACATTATTTGCATCTTCAGTAGTGGGCAGCTTCCCAGGCAGTGGCGTGGCCCTGAGGAGCCCGCACTCCGGCTGCAGGAGGGACAGTCCCTTGCAGTCCCTGCTCAGAGACTGTCAGTCAGCGTGATGGATGAAGAGCTCAGCACAGCATTAAACAAACTGCTGACTTTAGAACCTTTCTTTAAAGCTCTCGGAGAAAGCAAGCAGCATCCAATGTAGATATTTACAGGAATTTTCATGAAGGGTAGCAAAACTGTAACCGCGTTAAAGGCGTGGTTAATGGATGCCAGCCATCACCAACCACTGTCAAGGTTACCTAGGTCACGCGGAGAGGAAAGCAGGTCTGCAACCATTACATTAGCTAAATAAATGGGGTGCAAACTGTTGTTAAAGAAGAGCTGCTGGTTCCTTAACAATTCCAGTGGCTACAGCAGCGCTTGGGCCAGGAAAGTGAGGCTTGCAGCAATGTTCTAAATGAACAGGAATAAGAATGGATGTCACTGGCTCCACACCTGATCGTTACGATAGCCAGAGCAGACACCTTAATTAAAAGAACGAAAAAACCCACAAAAGCCCGTATTGAAAAATCCAGCTATCAGCAAATTCAATGGATAAGGTTGCCACTGAAATTTAAGTTAAGGCAAATAAAACTATCTCCTGAGAAAATAAGTATTCTCCTTCTCTTATGCAGCCTATTAGCAGTCCAGCTATCCTATTAAAAAAAGTCCTAATGCAACCAATTACTGAAAAGTAATGTGACTTGGACTGCTTGTGTCCTTCTCATTCCATTCCCAATTACTACAGAGAACAGGTTATAGAAAGATCTTACAAAATTCAAATGGATTCATCTCTACGCGCAAGAGACTTCTAGGAATAATAGATAAAAACATGATTTATTACACTGTACAAAACTAGATTCAGAACAAGCAAGTGTAGAATATAGTACATGATTTATTTTTTCTGTACATTACATATTATTTGTTAAATTTCATTGACAAACCCAAAACTTCCCCGATTTTTCCTTTACCTGCCTAAGCCAAGCAATTAATTTTGTTTCACAGGACAGAAGAAAATCGCTTCCTGGAGAATTTATCATCTGATTAACTTGGCAGAAGGTGCTTCAGCTCGGACCGACTTTCAGTGTTTCCCATAGCTTGTAAAGACTTGTCAGGTTAGAACCTCGGTTGGTAGTATAGTGTCCTGCCGCTGTACCAGTCTAGAAACAAGCAACTCCATTCTCATTACATTTCAATAATGTCTTCTTCTTAGAAGATGAATTAATGCAGTTGCATTTGGAGACATACCAAACAGTATAAATGAAGGCTATAGCTACCATCAAAAAAATTACTTTCCAGTAGCCCCAGATCTGTCTCTTGAGTTACGCAGGATGTGCTGAGATAGGTTATATGTTTATTAAAGTCCTTACGAAAAATAAATATTTTTGCATAATGTATGTACAAAGATTGGTTGGTTTCCTTCATTCATAGGTTCAACAAGATATAACCACAGCTACATTTTATTCGCTAGCTCACCACGATTAATGCCACCTTAGTAACTGATGGATTAAGAGTCCAAGAGAATATTGGCCTATTCTTTTATAATAGTGCAAATTATATGGAGGTGTTTTGAAAAAAGTGGCTTAAAGAAAGAAGGATTAACAAAAAAAACCCCTCCTTTGGTCCCTATAAAAGTAGTTTAACTCTTCCATGAAATTTTCATAACTCCCCCACATAATTTTAACCAACTATTAAGGCGTCGAAAGATTGGATTTAAAGTCGAGATTAAAATGATCTTTCTTGGACTTGAAAAAAGAGTCCACTGCAGGTTTCCTGACAATGGAATTTTCTTAATGTGTCTCCTTCTCCTCAGCTTTTTTCTGCACAAAACCAGTATGCCAAATAAGCCTGTCTGATAATCTCCCCCGTATCTTTTAAACTACAACAAAACATTACACTTAAATATATTGCACAAAAAGCATAACGTATCCTGCCTGACTCTCCACAAAAATGGCCACAAAACACAGAACAGCTACTGAACGTCTCAAAATTTGAAGAGATCAATGAAATGCTGAGGAGATACTGGCATGAGACAGGTGTCTGGATCACTGGCTGTGCAGGGGTGTCCTGTATCCTGCAAACGAAGGAGGGAAAAAAAGTAAGTTTTCATTCCATACCTGCAATCTCGTTCTACCCCCAATTTAAAAAAAAAAAAAGGCAAAAATTTATACATAGGCACACACAGCTACTTCGGCTGTAAACAAACTGATAGGAACTTGCTTTTTTTTTAGTTACATGAATAATTCTTAAAAAGAGCAACTGCTTTGTTGAACCTAAATTATCTGGTTAAGGAAAATCTACTACTACTTCAGGGTGGAAAATGAGCTCCTCGCTTTCAAAGTGAAGGGCAGCAGATACTTCCCCCCACTCCAAAAAAAACCCCTGAACAGCATGTTTGAAGTCCCAGTCATAAAAGTTTTTCTGCCCTGCTTGTTTTTCCTTTCCCCCGCAACGTATCTTTTTCTCCTCTTTCACTCCTACCTTTTCCCCACCTGAAAGCATTGCCTTAAGAGAAGTTAGCAGCCAGGCAAGTTAGGAATATAGAAGATGGACAGGATGGAAAGGCTTTGTCATTACAAATTCACTAAGCCTGCAGTGCTTTCTTTAATATTACGGAAACTTGAACTTAACACAATTGTCTGATTATTTAGGATTCAAATTCCTTTTCAAATGAAAAGTTCAGTTTTGCACCTTATTAGAACCCTCTAAAGGAAGGAAATGCTGGAGGTGTAATGAGAACATCTCAGACAGTTCAATGGAGAGGTTAAACGCCTTGGTCAATGTTGTGAGATTCAGAAACTGTCCTCCACAGGTTTTAAGGGGTTTCTCTCCCTTTTCCACCAGTGTTGATACATTCACCACGTGGGGCAAGAAAACTAGAGTAAGTACACGGTAAGTGGATCACAGACTGCTACAGTCTTCATTTCTTTCCTTCCCATAGGAAACTAAGTTACATGCAATTCAGTTAACAGAAGGAAAGAACCCGTAAGTGAATCTTTTTCCTCACTCGGAAACTTACATAAGGAAAGCCCTGTCAAAGATGTCACATCCCCTTCTAAAGTCTTTGTAACACCAAAGTGCACTAGGTGAAACACATTCTAAGTACTATTCAGCTTTTCCAATGAGAATTGTTACTCTATAGATATATTATCTGTATTTTTTGATTAAACCTATAGATGACTACATGAAAACATCACGTGGTATCACCTTCTCATCCTCCCACTTTTTTTAATAATTGCTTTAACATCACCTGAGAACCAGTTGTTACATTCTTGACACACAGGGGGAAAAACAAACAAAAAAGAACAGGCAAATAGATTAGACCTGAGGTACAGCCACCTGTTTGGGGAAGCTGCAGATGAGAACGAACAGAAGACTAAGACCACAAGTGTTAAACCTAACACCCTCATCTTGAGATGACATCTGCAAGGAAGAGATGCACCTCAGCAGAAAACACTCTCACAGGCAGTTTCTACGAACTATCATCTTCTCTACCCATTGCCATGTCAGTGTCATGTCATTACTCTCCTAGTTTCCAGGAAAAAACCACCATCAGAATTCGGATTCTGGGAAAGAAGCTAGGGTTTATCCCCTTTAGTGCTCCAGAATATTTGAGACAGAATTTGTAACATGCTATCTGTTTTGCTCTGTATATCATTATAAAACCATTTTGAAAGCTCTGCTCAGTCAGGAATTACAGGTCCAAATCTCAGTAAGATCAGTTCTTGGGGTTTTTAGTTATTAAAAACAACAGAAACAGCAATTTTACAGTGGGGGAAAAAGTGATGAGGACTGAAAAGAAGAATCATAACTTTCCCGTAATTATGAGTATTCCCTCTTACAAGAAATATGTACTTCCCTTGGAATTACATTTAATAAATAGCATTCAAATCATATTGATTTTCAATGTATCTACTTAAAGCTAAAACAGAATTCTTTTCAATTAACAAAAGAATTCACCAGGAGGAGTGTTTACTGGCAAATGTAGTGGTTTTCCTCCTCAAATTTGATCATAACTGGACACTAAGAGGCTCCCATAACTTTAGAGCTACAGTCTTTTTCTGTATAATTATTTCCACCTTTTCTTCATTCAGAAAGCAACGTTATAGTCATATGCAGCCTGTTTTGAGAATTTCTTTTCTGAGAGACTCTTTCATAAAAGTATATATGACCACAGCATTCCAAGTGGAGTAAAATCAATTTTAGTACCTTTGCATTAAAGAAAGTTATCTGAGGTTCATTTTACTCTTTTCAGATTTAAGTACTGAATTAAATACATCAGGGAGTGTAGAAACAGTTTGTAACACTAAGTAAGGAGAAACCTATTTCTTAGCAAAATCTGGCCGATCTCACTGACACTATGCACAGCGTGCTCGTTACAAGTCGAATTATGGTGTCCCTAGTTTAAATGGCATTAATAGTGCATATGGCAAATAATAAAAACCAAATCTGATGAAAAACTGAGATGGAAAGTCATCACGACTAATTCATCACTAACAGGGTAATAAGAAACCAAAGCATTCCTGCTGATAAATTGATGTGGGGAAACAAAATCAAAACAAAAAGTATCAAACAATTAGAAGTGAACACGTTATTCACTTTGACATTACAGAACAGTCCGCAATAAAAACATGAGACACACAGGAAATACCTTGAGTAACAAAGCAAGGTGGTAGTCCTTTGAGATCAGGAAGAAGGAAGCAGGAAGGAGAGCCGTAAAGTAAAAGAAGCAGAGTTAAGGTTTATTGAAGCTAAGGTTCATGTGCCATGTAGAAAAATACTCTTATTCTTGGCAAAATCAAGCAGCTGGAAAACCTAAACCAGCACAAACCCCAAGACGACTGAAACCAAGCGTGAAGCGTATCACAAAACAATTACACTAAGTTACACAAAGCCCTGGATATTGAAAGAGGTATTTCAACTTCTATGGCCATCTCTGGGATAACTGAAATGAGCCAAGAAAATAAAAGAACTGCCCACGATTGCAGCGTGGCCTAGAAACAGTATACATAAAAAGCATTCACAGAGGCATCAATCAATAATTAGTTTGCCATTACTTTTACACTAGTGAAATTACATATTCTTCCTCACTTTCATCATGGACAAATCCTTTACTAATAAGTCACTTCTGAAAGACGGTCATTCGATATGAAGAGTTTCTTACAATCGTTCCCTCCTTTAACACAGAAGAGTACAAGATGTTCTATTACACACTGTACTTCCTACAGTGAATTCAGGAACCGGTTGGACTCGATGGCCTTAAAGGTCTTTTCCAACCTAAATGATTCTATGACTGATTCCTTCTTGTATTTAACATTACTATGGTCACAGGTTTTAAACAAATACAGGAATACAAATGCTGCTTCCTGAAAAGCTCTTAAAGACTTGTTAAAAGTAACACTAAGATTATTATAGCATACTGAAATGTGAGAAGTCATTTCCCTACTTGAACTCTTTGTTAATTCAGTTCAGTAGCCATCAGTTCCTTCTTTTGCAAGGTCTTCTTTAAAAGGACACAAAATGCAGGAGCGAGAGAATTTCCTGGGTCATCAAGTGTAGCCCTCTCATGTTGTCAGCAATGATGGTCTTATCAATTTCATAAGCTGATGAAAATTCTTCTCATCACTAGTTAGGCCTGTGCTTTGTGGCTATTTCAGAACCTTGCTGCTTTGGTTCTTCACAACTCTTGAATCAACGTAAGTTTACCCACAACTAGTTTCTACAACTCATTTGCATCAAGACTGGCCCTTAGCTTAAATAATTTCCTTTAGTAGTCTCACATTTATTCATCCCTTCTCTGTCTGAGAAGTCTTTATGGAGGGCACTCACATTCCTTATTAGCTTTAACACAGCTAAGTTAAAAGAAATTAATGTCTGCTAGTCACCTTCATGTCTTGATCACACACATACTTTTTCCTCTGCAGCTGTTCCAATTTTTTGCTTTGTTCTTGAATGAGGGGAGAGGGGAAAAAAAAAAAGAAACAAGAAAACCACAAGTGCGATACCAAGAAGTGTTCAGCACATTGCCTGAAGGTCTTCTGAATGCCCCTGAATTTGGCCCTCGCCTTCTGAAAGCTGCCCGATTTTTGAAGTGTACCATTAAAAGAAGAAACTAAATCCTTACATATTATAAACTATCTGAATAATCCAGTGCTTCCATTTGTTTTAAGATTCAAACACTTGCTACTTTTCCTCTAAAGTAACTGTGATTTCTCCTTTGGTGGTTTGCTGGTTTTGGGTGGTTTTTTGATATGCATCCAATGGAATTATGAAGAGTAAAATCTTCAGTTGAGGACAAAAAGTCCATACATTATAGATACAATTATATATCAACCACTCATACATTTCATTTAATAATCTGTCTAATCAAGTATGATACTGAAGCTTAAATGAATTGTCAAAGTTCTTTCTGGTTAAGAAATATTTTCACCTAGCACAGAATTTTTCTGGAACTAATAAAGCTCCCCTCAACCCCCTTTGTTTCTTATCTTCGTTTAGAAGGCTTGGGAAACGATACAGATACAAGTGCATGAAAAAGCAGAACTACTTTTCCCCCCCACTTAACTCAGAGTGACTAAGCACTACTGTACTCACAGCGCCCTGTAAACAGAGGGACTGTTTTTCAGACCAGTGATTAATGTCTCTTAGGGTCCCTGCCAATAGGGGTGCCTGTGGTGTAGAAATCAATTCATTTAACAACCTATTTCAGCCTGATCAAACATTTATTTTAAGATAGGAACAAGGCTCAGATTCCAAGACCTAGAGAAGGAAAACCGTAATGCAGACTTGCAGAATAATCAGGTTGGGAGGCATCTCAGGAAGTCTCTAGTCCAGCCTTCTGCTCAGAGCAGGGTAAGCTATGAGACCAAACCAGGTTGCTCCAAGCTTTATCCAGTCAAGTCTTGAAAATGTCCAAGGATGGAAACTGCACAACCTTGACAGTCAAACCATTCCCTTGCTTGGCTGTCCTCATGGCAGGCTCTTGGGTTCCTCTGAAGCGGTCTTCAGCCTCTCCTCACAGGGCAAGTCCTCAAGCCTCCCTGATTATTTGGCCCTCACCTGAACTCCATCCAGTTTATCAGTGTCTTCTTTGTATTGGGGATGCCCAGCTGGATGCAGTATCCCAGATGAGTGCCAAGTGAAAAGGGATAATCACTTTCCTCAACCTTCTGACTGTGCTCTTGTTAAAACAGCCAACCCCAAACACCTGCTACAGAATTTTAGCAGAAGCATGCAATTAATCTGTAACCACACCATCACTTTAAGACTTGCCTAAATCTCCAAGATGAGGCAGTCAGCACTGGAATGGTGATCTAGTAGGTATTGCTCACCAGTCCAAAGTACCTTTACAAATTATTGTGTTGGGTTTCACTAAAAACCTCCAAACGAGCGCTACTATTCCAGTAGTAGACTGGAGTAGTCAAGGTAACAAGACCTGCCTGCACAGGTTCAATGTCTTTACTGTCACAGGATCTCCAAAGTTAAACATTTAATTCCAAATACATTTTAGTCATTCCTAATATTAAAAGCACTATACTTTCAATTATACCAAGATCAGAGTGAGAGAAAGCATCAACCCTTTACACAGCAAAGCCAGACAATCCAAACAAATCTGATACCAAAAATGCCCACCTGCATGCATGCTGTGTGTTTACCTTTAAAATTTCCACTTTCAAAGCGAAAACTTTACCCTACATTTTGGGCAACATGATAAAGACTTATTCCACTGTAATAAACAGTTCTTAGTCATTCTTGACACAGGTTCTTCAGCAAATGCCCAGGTTTTTCACAGCAGAAGCCAATTCTGATGACCTGCTTTCCTACTATTAATTTAGCAAAACATATTAGTACCTGGAAGGGCTCCTGTGATATCAAGGATACTCAACTTCAAGGTAACATGATTCAGTAACATGCTACTTCTCCAAAAGCTAGCTTATCCCATTAAACAGTCTAGTTTTTTCTATGGAAAATAAAAACACCTCACACTGACATGCAACTCTTAAAAATCACAGAGAGATGACACAAGAGCAACTAATTTCTGTGAATCGGAGTATAAGTATTTTCTAAGACTTTTCAAGCATTTCTTGCTCTTTGCTGTCCACTTAGCACTACCCATATCTAGTCTTTGAGCTGCAAAATTAAAGAAGTCTCACTAGAACGCTAGATTATGGTGCAACACAAAGTAAGAGCAAGACTATGTGTTCAGAGACAAGTTAAACCTGAAAATGCCCTACAGAAATTAAAATCATCCTCTAAGACAGAATAAACTTCATGGTAAACAAAAATCAACGTAAAATGCATTCTGAAGTTTCAAACATCCTTCCAAGCTTCATATGGACAGAGCAAGACTATAAAAATAGAGTTTTACACCAATGTGGTAGGAATACTACAGTAGTAAGTTCTCATTAGAGACTTATTGATTGCCATGCCTTCATTAGAAAAGGGATGTCATAGAATGGTTATCTTCATACAAACTCCTAACAACTTTGCATAAGATTAAATAGAGACAAAAGGACCCAGAGTGCAACGCTTTCCACATGGCACTTTTCCTTGCAATTTTAAGTACTGAATTTATCAGGTATCAAGAGGTAAGAATGCTGAATAAAGAAAACTTTGGAATTTAATACTGATTTTATATGGAAGTTTTATATATTATTTAAAAGTTAGGTATTAATTGTCCAATCACATTTCACACATGAAAGCTGACAAGGTGATCTTAATATTTTTCTTTTCAGATGATCACCGGTAGCTCTTTGAACTTATTTCTGATTATCTATTTCAAAGCTCTTACCTTCCAAAACAGAATACTACAGTGTCGACAGAAATGCAAGGTGTCCCCATACTGTTCCTTTATTGGGTAATATTTCTGAAGTGCAAAGTACATCAGCTTCCAGTCAATGTGACCTTTCTCTGATGGAATCAAATGCCTACAAAACTGGACATAAAATTAATATTTTCCTTTACAATTGTTAAAGAACTAGTGAAACAAGGTAAAAGACTGCAAAAAAGGTAGTTAAACAGAAGTTTTGTCACTGGAATTCTTTGAAGTCATTAATCTGACATCATGCATCTCTGCAAAGCAGTGACAGAGATCTAGCCACAAAAAAATGGGAGGTAGAAGACTAAAAATAGGAGGGTGCATATTTGCCAAGAAAAAGTAGGCCATACACAGCTGATCTAACTCCGCTGTCTTGAAATTATTCTAATTATAGTCAAGAACCATATAACAAAAACAATATTTAGAGCGGTAAGTAATTAATTTTACACATTAAAAAAATCCACTCAAGAATAAGATTTAAAAAATTATTGTGCATTAAAAATAATGGGTTTCTGTTAAGACAGTAACTATGGATTTAAATAATGCTTTTTCTTTCAAAGTATACACATGATTATTTTGCACATTTACTTATGATCTTTCTAGAAGGACAGCAATAATCAGTGACTGATGTACTTCTTGAGGACATAATCTGCATGTAAAGATTAGCTGATGCACAATGGCTATTCCTCCCCATCTTAATACACAGCCAAGGTTTATTAAGTATGTATTTATAAAAGCCTTCTGTTCCACTCAGTGTGGATTAATGCTAATACATTAAGGGCTTTCTTCATTCAGAAGACGATTCCTAGATGGGGAGAATAGCACTGCCTTTGTGATTTCAGCTACACTTCATTTCATAATAGCTTCCCTGTGTAGAGTTCTCGTTTTTTCCAAAAGCGCTCTTCAGATATCAAGTATGTTTTTGTGGTTGTTTCAATGGTTCAAATATACTGCAGAGGATGGGAAAAACAACCTAACGTGATTCTGTAGCTTAAGGTAGTGCACTTTTAAACAGAAAAAGCAGAATTTGATATTAGAAAATAAATAAAATCATTAGATTTCTATAATTAATAACCTATTAAGAAATGGAATGCAAACATTTAGGAATGTATTGGAAACACTGTGTACAAGGGTCTTTCATAAGGCACAGGGCTAGTTAATTCTATTGAAATGCTTAAGTGATCTTTTTCCCAGCATTACCTTCGTATAGCAGCTTCTCCTCCAACCAGTTGTGTCACTGTTCAATAGCGCTTACCTCATCTAGCTTCAAAATCCATTCAACTGCTACGTTAAGCTTAAACTTCTTACCCTCATAACTTCACCTTGCACTCTTCTGAGCTGCTTCTGAAGGAGGGTTTTTGAGTTTGCCTTTGTCTGCCTGAACTTCATGGAGAATATATTCTAAAGCCTTTCATCTCACCAAAATTCTTATTTGGGTAAACCGCATGTGAGTTAATTGATCTTAACTTCTACCTTTCCTGTTATAATAATGCTTAATCTGGTAGTCACCAACCAAATGGTACCACTTCAACCTGTCGGATTTAAGAACGTGTATTTTCATTTCCTCCAGCCTGGAATGTACTAGGTTTTTAAAGTTCTTCCTCCAGCACTGATGAGGTAACTTCTATTTTCATAGCTTTATTTTCACCTAGTCTGATTTTGTCCCAGCATATATTACTGTCAGAAAATGAAGACAGTTCTGGAGGCATTCCTAGATTACTTTAATGCTTTTCATGAGGAAGTGACAGAAAAGTACCATTTCTCTTTTTGTTCTTAATTTCAAAATCTCAAGCATTTGTTTTATTCTTTTTTGCAAAAATTCAATTTTGGCTTCACCAGACTGTTCACGTAGCCTAAAAGTTTGAGCAATCTGTCTGCCTACCTTGGTTAGTAAAACAAGTTCCACTTTAGGTACTAAAATTAGAAACACCTTAGAGGTATCCTCTACTGTGCTTGATGGGGATTGTGTAATTTAAAAAATCCAAAACATCTTATGGTAGACATTTTTTAAAATAGTGCAAGGAAACAGCCTGATAGTTACCCTATCAGGGTAACTCACAGACATGCTAATACAATTTTCAGTATGAAACAAGCCCCCAAAAGAGAACATTTTCACTATTACTGCACACTGCCACATTTTTATCTCAAAAAGCTTAAGTTCACACTTCATTATTAGGATACTGTATTGCAAAGATAAGGGCCACATTTATGCAATTGATAGAGTTTATTACCTGCTTTTCCGCAAAATGGTACTGGCAGAGCTTTTTCCACAACTGCCTGTCTTCGCTGAGCATGTACAAAGTGGGGGTCACTTGACCCAGAGTAATAATGTCCCAGCCATCAGAGAACCTGTATAAGATGTTATTCAGCATATGCAGAGGGAGATCACTAAGCGTAAGACCATTGTTGACTTGCTGAAAATAAAGAGTTGAAGACTTTTAATTACAAAAACTTGACAGTATAAGGTACAAATAACATTCTTACTTTAGAGGTAGCTCAGGCCTTAGTTTAGTTTGTACAAAACCACTGAGTAATATCTATGGTTAATTCTGTGATACTTTGATTACTTGGCTACCATTATTCTCTAACTGTTGTTGCTGAAAATTTAAATGACTGTAGGTATAGAAGGAGCTACAGACTGTAGCTTCATAACTTATAGCTTTCCTACTGTTAAAATAAACATCTCTTAAATTATTTGTTTAAATTTCAAGTAATTTTAAAACACTTCTGTTCTCAGAAAATAATTCAAGAGCATACAGTGTTGAAAACAACAATATATTCAATTCCACCTTTGAGAGAATTGTGCTAAAACCCTGACTATAATAAAGGTATGAACCACTTATTTATAATTTGTAGGATAACTACAGTTTCTCAATTTTTATTAAGAAAGAGAGTACATGTCAATCTGCCTTAAGACAACTAGACTACAGAACATAGTACAGAGTATAGGACTGAAGAGCAGAAATACAGAATGAAAATATCATGAAAGTCAGAGGCAGAAGAGAGTAGGTTCATTTCTGAAGTCTGGAGACAGTTCCCCTCATATGTAAATGAGGAATTCTGCAGGGGGTGACAGATCGGAGCACTGAGAAAGTTTTCATTAAGAACATACACCTCTGCTGAACTTAATGGGGTAGCCTACAGCAGAAGTCATACATGACTGTATCTGGAGCCCATGCTGCCAGGTGGCACAAAGCCCAACAGGGCTGGAGATGGTGTCCCAGCTGGTGAGGGGAGCGTGGGCAGCTGCCGGCCCCACCAGCAGAGCTGCCCAGTTGCAAGGCAGACATACTCTAGCAGGCTCTTGCTTATGTCAGTTTATTTCACAACCATTCATCTCACTTATAGACTAGACTTTCCATGGTGTCATCTGTTATAAACATCTCTGGGACTATGGTTCTGTTCAGGAATATGTGAGCATTAGAGATGCAAGGTTTCTCATCAGTTATTTCAACCAATGTAAAACAGCTCAGATGGAAGCAGCACGCTGGAAAGAAACAAACAGCAACTGCAGTGTCTCAAAACTGTCTATGCTGGGCTTGCTTGGGATATGAAAACTGCTGAGACTGGGTTCCCCATTTTTCCTTTTATTCCAAAATTAGCTGTTTTATTCAGGTACTCAGCAGACACAGCAAGGACAGTTTCAAAATTTCATAGCTGAAAGCAAACAGATGAAACAGTTGTATGACTTTACTGGGAACAATATCTTGCAGTGTTTCTTCTTCCAGGAATAACCCAGACAGGTTAAAAAAACTGCCTGCTTATCATCAGAAGTTTCCACTATAAAAACCTGGAGCAGTACATACCACATGCCTTGAACAAAGCTCGCATGATCAGATGCTGAAGTCATTATCTTTTTTTTTTTTTAAACAAAAAGCAACTGTGCTAATGAATAAAGCTGCAAAGGTGCTACTTGAATATTTTATTTCTGGTTTCTTGATCCACCCCTAAAATTCCTTTTAGATTTTTATTTCTTTAGTAGAACATTTACTTTGGAATTAAAAATTGGTATTTTTTCTATCTCTATTTGACAAATGTTTTTAAATTTATTTGGGTGAGAAAAAACAACTACATCTCTACATCTCTACCACAAACCAGCAGTAAAGGCACTGTAGCAGCCCTCATTAGAAGAGAGCTGTTAAAACATTAGAAAATTAAGTTGATTCCATTTCATTAATTTCATATTACTTCTCTATAAACAAAGACAAGTAAAACTGTTGAAGATGTATTTGAAACTTTGTTCACTTACAAATCATAAACCAATGTTCAATACAGTTCCCCTCCCCCAATTGTTTTTTTTTAGCATAAATTCATAGTGTACCTTGTTCATCTGAAGGTTTTTTAGTTGTTGTTGCCACAGAAGGATAGTCTCTAATCGGCAAATCCAAATATTGATGTTGCCTACCAACACAGATTTTCCTACTCCCCTAATCAATATACAGAGAGTAGAACTCAGATCCTGTAGAAGATCTTTGATTAATCGTGGATTATATTGGTCTTCCATGACTGGAAAACAAAACAAACCAAATACAATTTTGGTTAACTGAGTTAACCAAGCTAATACACTTAGCTTAAGCTAATCAACACTTTTTTAGATGGACTAAATACAATTCAAGTGTTCGTGTACAAACAGCTGCCCTAATTCCCACCATGACATTCATTAATGCTGTTCTGTAAGTACAAGATCAATAATTAACATCAAATTCATCTGTGAAATTGTAACATTTCATGTTATGTATTTAATAACTTTAATGACAAACATCTAGTTATAAAAACAATTTCTTCTGTTCAAAGTAGAGAGTATTACATCTCCATTTAGCGTGGTTACCAGAAAAATTTTTTTCAATATTATGCAATAGCTTTTTTTAAAATAAACAATAAAGAAAAACAGTTATGTATTTTAAATCTCAGTACATCATGCAAACTGAAAAACAAACATGTTACTAATCTAAAAGCTTTCCCTTTTCATAAAGAGTATAATTTAATAGTAACCAATAGTTTCTGAATAGAATCTAATTGGCATTTAACTTCACCAATCTGTTTCAACAGACATGATTCAATAATCAAGAGAAAACAACTTATTGCAACTGTGGGATGTGAAATATGAAACATTTCACTAATTAAATATGCTATTGCTTTGTCTTACAATGTAAAAATGGTAATAAAGCTAACAAAAAAAATCAACTGATATCTTAATCACAGTGATTAAATCTGAACAAGCAGATTACAAAACCTTAGGCCTTACCCTTCCGTACAATTTTGTCCAAAATGTTAAAGTAGTTCTTCTGTGCTGCACCACTCAGTGAAGTTAACTGGGATTTTGCAATTAACTGCAAGAGCTAGGACAAAGAATTAAAACTCCTAAGAATGACAGAAATAAAGGATGGTTTCAAATACACACTTTCAGTACATACATTCACCTAAACCAGCCTAGAGCACTGCAACCGTATTTTGCGAAAACATAACTACAGAGTTCAGAAAACAAAGCAAGACAAACGCTGAAAGCTTTAGGCAGTCCCACTGGCATCCCATGAACAACTCATGAAGAGATGCACATTTTCAAACTACTACACAAATACTCATGTTTATCTCTGTGATAGAGCACATGAAATATGGTATTTATAAGCTGTAATGAAACAATGGAAGGAGCCTGTTTCAGAGGCTCACAAATAGGCCCTCAGCCTGGACAAGAGAAGGCTCCGGGGAGACCTTATAACAGCTTTCCAGTTATCTGAAGGGCACCTACAAGAAAGTTGGAGAGGGACTTTTTCCAAGGGCATGTAGTAACAGGATGAGGGGGAATGGCTTCAAACTGGAAGAGGGTAGATTTAGAATAGATATCAGGAAGAAATTTTTCATTGTGAGGGTGGTGAGACACTGGCACAGGTTGCCCAGAGAAGCTGTGGAGGCCCCATCGCTGGAAGTGTTCAAGGCCAGGCTGGATGGGGCTTTGAGCAACCTGGGCTGGTGGGAGGTGTTCCTACCCAGGGCAGGGGGGTTGGAACTCGATGACCTTTAAAGTCCCTTCCAACCTAAACCATTCTATGATTCTATGAAACGTGGTCTTGGATGTGGGTAGGTCCTGAACTCCCTGACAGATTTGGTGGCCAGCAACACCACTGTGAACTGATACCAACCACCAGACTTCCAATTTCTGAGTGAAAGTATCGTATTGGTCAAATTGAGGTGTGATGGACTTAGTGCACTACTTTCTGCTCACAGAGGGGAAACACCATGTATTACAGAATTTTTTTTTCCCCAGTTTAGGTATTACTCCCACATTGAGGTCCCTGGTAGGAGAAACAACAGTAATCTAGTAGTATACATACTGTATGAGTAACTTTTCCTTAACTATATAATTAGGATCTCCTAACTGTCCACATGTTTCTCTCTGGATCTACTGTGAACAGAAGAGCAGCAAAAACAGTGGGAGTGGTTTAGGGGAAAGTAACCAGAATAGGTTAAGTTCCTGCTGCACATAAATGCCAAGCTTTAGCTGATGGAGGCAGCCCTTGCTCCATTCTGACACCTTTGCTTTTACATTTTACATTGTTTTGTAGCTGGTAAGGACCATTGCCTCTTCAACAAAAAGCGGTCTCGTCACATGAAATGTAAGAGAGACTTTGACATTATGGCACTATTGCAATGTTTAGAAGTGCGGCACTGAGCTTTACAAGGGCGATTCATAATGCTGAGTTCAGAACAAGCGTTCTCAATACATCAGAAAGGGAAAGCAGGGAGCAGAAACCAGCATCCCCTACAGAGTGCTCGAAACACTAGCCTGCAGAGCCGTGCTTTGTAGGACAGCACCAACTATTGGCACACAGGATGAACAAAGACTAAGTCTGCCAAAAATTACTTTGTATCTTCATTTCTAAAACACTGATTTGACAGTACACTCAACATTAATTTTCCTTTGGAGGAAGAGAGAATACACCTGTTCTCTCCCTGATTTAATAATGTTCCTTCTGGCTTCTCTGCATGATCCCTGACAAAACATTATGTGCTATGAAAGGAGGAAATAATTCTCCTGATGTAGTTAAATACAAGCAATCTATTTATGCAGTTTTTGAGACTACATATCAGGACCTCTGCCTTGGTGTTTTCAAAGCCTTTTAGTCTGATTAATAATTTAAAGCACACCTAGAAGTAGTTTGCCAATTGTGGAATTTTGCCAAGTTTGCCAATTGAGAGTTTGCCAATTCAAGCAAGTATTTACATTTCTTTTGATTAATAAAAAAAAAGTTATGTCACTTAGACTAAAGATCAAACCAAAGGAATAAATTCCACCTGGCTGATTTTAATGAAGATTCCAATTCAGTGAAGGATGCAAGGATTAAGACAATTTTAGCAGGTGCACGAGTACGAGGATCTGACACAAGTTCGGTCTTACTGATACATGCATAGCCATGGCTTATGTTGTCTACTAGAGATTGTAACTTTGAATGGATCAACTGTTTATGCAAGTGGAAACATTTTGAATAAAGACCACCCATATCAAACTCAACATATCAGACATTTAACAGCTAAGAAATGATTGTTATACTACAAGACGAACAAGAGCAGGAAAACAGCTGATCCTACTCTCCTCCTCCCACTGCCCACCCTAAAAGGGTCTTGGGCAGACATCTATATTAACTTTTAATAACAATTGGGAGGTTGTTTGTTTGCTGGAGAATCAAAATGGATCACCATGGTGGTATTGGATCAAAGAAGAGCTATCCAGTAGGGTTTGGTATTTTAAAAATGTCTTTGTGATTTATATCTTGCTATCTTAAATGCAACAAGCAGAACACCACACATAAAAGTAATCATCATCATGTTAATTCATAACTAGGAATAATTCTTAGGGAGAAGAAATAGGAACTGCTGCACTGCATTAAACGAGATCTACACAGAACATCTCCACCATTGGAAACTTCAGAGAAGTAAATAAGAACTTGTATAAAGCAGATGGGTATGGGATGACCTGCTGCTTACATTAGGTCTCAGTTGCAGACTGGCTTAAAACCCGATAGAGCAGATTAAACCTCATTTTAAAAATCTGTTGCAACTTTGCATATTACTGACATCCATACAGACGTTTTATTTTATTAGATACAACACCACAAATGTTTCTCAAGTCAAGTTCTACAACTACAGAATGACCAGCAGCTGTCATTCATACTGATCATGTTTATTAGAAGCTCGGTAACTTTTAAGGTCTTAGATGTGCAGTTTCTATACCTGTTGATAAGTCAGTTTGCCTCCATCACCTCAGAGGAACTAACACAAAGACATAATAAAATTTTTGTAATTGTAAAACAATTTTAAAATTTAAAAAATTTCAAGTCAATTCTAAAATGCTAAAAGGATTTTGGAAGTTTGTCTACTATGCTAAGTCCACCCTAATTTCTTGGGGTCTACCATTACTCTAGTAATGGTTTGGATCACAAAGCCAAGTTTCTGAATTTTAAAGTATTGCTACTTTCTCAACATCCTTAAGCCTGGCTAACTAAACCAACCATTTTATGTTTTTTTCTTGAACAGAAGGGAAACTGGTCAATGTGCTTATGTTAGACTTTGCACTTTGTTCTGATCAACTGTTTTCAGCAAGCCAGCTTAGGCACTGCAGAATCTAAAAACTATGTAGATTCTAGTTCTATATTCATTCTACCTGTTTGCCATTCAAGTGAGGGACTCAAGGTTGACCCCATTTATAACACGATTCATCTTTTTTAGGTGCTCTTTTTTCTTCCTACTGTTTGAGGCTGAAAGGTCTCGCAAAAGACCGAGGTTCTTGTTTCTGCTCCCAAAACAGCATTAAAAAGCAAAATTCTAAACCACAATACATACATATACCAAAAAATCTGCAAGGTGAATAAAACATGCAAGTACCCTAACCACTAGCCTGGAAGCAAATCCTTTTTGCTTTGTTTCCTTTGGTCCCGCATCTTTGTTTTTCTGGAAGTATAATACACTGTCTCAGCTTCACAAGGATGGCTAGAATATGTTTTCTCTCCAAATACTCCACGGCCTAGTGGCAAGGGTGTTCTCCTGGTATGTTTATTTAATTTTGATTTGTGTCTTTTCAAGCCCTGGATACATTCCAACCACTACATTATTTGTGAACAGCCTCACCACTGAACTGAACTCTAGTCCTGATACGTTTCACATTTTGAGCTTGTCTAGGAGTCAGGACAAGCACTTTACTACCTCAAGTTAGATGACAAAAAAACCCAAACCCTTGGGGCTAGACAGAAAGACCAGTATCTCCCAGACCAGGTATTTACAAGCAGGCAGCTGGTTAGGCATTGAGGAATTTAAGGCATAACATTATGTGGCTCTCTAAAGTAAAAGTTATGTAGTTTCGGAAAATAGGCAGATAGCACTGTTGTCCAGAACATACAGGTTCCATGCACTTAATTCTCAACCTAAGACTAGACCTGACCCAGAGAAACTAACATAGTGAGAAAGGGACTTTCCAAGGAATCATGAGATCAGTATACCGTAATTGTTTCTATAAACGCCATGTCACTACACTATTTATAAAAGACAACTTGTAATAACTCATTTCTGGAAGACATAAAGAAAGGAAGACTGAAAAAGCTGGAGTGCCAAGTTTTAAGGGATGTTAACAAAGGTAAATGCCTATATATCTCTTCCTAGATAAAAATAAATAAATAAATAAAATGCAATGAATCACAGGACTGTTAAGAAGCTGCAGAAGAAACAGAAACCACAGAATATTTACACATCAAATATTCGTCTGGAAATTGCTATTTCATGCATATTTAAAACATAGTAGAGTATATTTAAGATGTACTACGCTTTGCTAATTTTGGTTGTACAGGAATTATTTTGCCTTTAAAGAGAATTCACTACCCAGACTGATGAACAACAACTGAAACTACCATCAGTGTTTCCCTGTAAATGCATAGCACACTGTCCATCACCATCCTCCTCAAGCTATAGGCTTTCATAGAGCAATATAACGAGTTTTCACCAAAGAAAAATTACTCAGTTTAAAGTTGTTTCATGCAGTACAAATTACATATGAACAGGATATTTATACAGTCACAAATCATCAGCTGTTCAGTGCTAAATTACTACTTTTGTACACATGGGCACATCAGCAAATGCACTTTTAAAATATGCATGTAAAATAAAGAGCTTACTTTGACCACGTAATTGAACCTTCTGATGTCCTGAATTGCACTTGAAAAGTCTAAGCGGTTAAAGGCTTCTCCCAAAGTGCAGTAGCCATGTCTCTGAGAATAAGAATAAACACACTTTAAATGGAAAGAAACAAAGATAAAATTGAGGAAAATATTCAGAACAGCACTCTGCCATGCAACTGATGCTTATGTATACCATACTCCCTGGACATATAACATATCTGGACTGAAGACTTACTTAATTTCTTGTAGAACAAATGGAACCAGATATGCTATTTGGAATTAACAGGTACATAGGCAATATTATTCAACAGCAAGGCCTTTAAATTCATAATAATCATGCAATTTGTAATCACTGGTATCTAAGCATCCTGGAAATCCACTCCACTATTGCATGGCCACAATGCTGGCACTCTCTCATGGCTATCACACTCCCCATTTGCCTCAGCACAAGGTAGAGCTTGTTAGTACAGCGGTTTCAGCTTACAACTATAAGCATTATCTGACTGAGTTTATGTTCACATTAGAGGGCAAGAACACAGCTACTTGCTCCTGGGATTGGAAGAACAAATGGTCTCAACATCTAGAATTTATTTTCCGGGTGCCAGAAGTTCAGGCACAATTCTTCTTAGGTACCGAGAGCAAGAGAAGTTGCATTTTCTTTTGATGCTTCTGCACAGGTCTCTTGAGGTGAAAACAGAAATTTCAGAGACTGTTGTGGAACTACTTAAGGTGGTAGTGGCAGCCTAAAACGATCACATAAGCTGCGTAAAGTTAGAGCCACAAAGCCACACAAGAGCCTTGGAGTAAATATAACGAGGCTAGAAAAACCCTACAACTGGCAAAAGAGGTACTTGCAGACAGCAGTGTGCTAGTATGGCTTATCAGCCCAAGGAAGGAGGGGGATAAAGAATTATTTAAAGTTCATTCCTAGATAGGCTTCCTCAGTGAATTGCGTGATGGTGAAAAGATGGCAGCACAACCTAACATTCCTTTTTGCAATCCAATGAAAGGTTACTCTGGATGTACCACAGGAGACAGTTAACTACTCACTGCAGAGTGATGGTAATTACTGCCTATTGGTTAATGACTAAATTCAGGGTCAGACTGCTTGCACATTCAGTTAATATACCTGAGATCCAAGCATGCTGCACCTTCACAGTATGCACAACTTGGTTGGATAATAGCAGTGAATTAACACTTGCAGGCAACAAGCCTTTTATTGAAACTTAAATATTTGTGGCTGTTCTCTGGCTAAGCAGTTATGAAAAGGCCATTCTTAAATACAGCAACATGAGAATTCCCTTGAACAGCTGGAACCACATTTCTAAGAAGACTCAGTTCTCCCTTTCCCAATGTATCATCATGACAAAGTTACTCAAAGTTACTTTTTTTTCAAAAAAAAGCAAACAGGAGAGGTGAATGGTCAACAATTAGAAGACAACAGCAGTGACAAGAGTAAGCTAATTTGTACACCAAAATATTTCGTCCACTCTCTGAATGGACAAGAAACCCAAGCAAATAATCACACATCATTAGTACACCAACTTCTTCAGAAGTAGGAGGGGAAAAAAATAATCCCGACATACAGGCTATGAAAGACAGCAATGAGTGATTTTCAGACAATTTGTATTTTGGCCTGAATATAGTTTGAAAAAAACCAAACCAACTCGGCTTAACAACCTTATTATTCAAAACACCATAATAACGTGACGGTCTGTTGTGCCCCCTTCCTTCTTACCCTAAATTTGAGATAGCACAAAAAGCACACTTAAGACTTTTGCAGATCAATGTAAATAACTACATCTATCACAGATGAATATAAAACTGGGAAAGAGGGCTACGAATCTGGTGAAAGGCTTTGTAGTATGCTTCAGATGTAGAAGGGCAGCCTCCAGGTCACTGGCCTGCAAGGCGAAGTCTTCCAGTGTCTCCTCTTCTCCACAACACCATGTTCTTCCCAAGTACAGAGCTCCTTATGGTCTCTCTCAGCTCTAAAATGCAAAGTCAACTTTTGCCTGTGTGGCTAGGGACCATCACACTCCCCTCCCTCCCTCTCTCCTGGCTGGCATTACTGTGGATGAAAGACAGCCTTGCAGTGTCCCAGTTCCACCCACCCCAGATAACCATAGGAATTAACACAGGAATGAAACTTCAAGGCAGGTTATTTTTACATACAATGGATGTATTTTAACTCCTGGCTTTCCAAGAGGTCATTCCAAGATCTTTCATGTTCCCTTCACAGTTGTGTGATACAGTTTGTATCCCAAACTGGAAGCACCTGGACTTTGTGGAATATAAAGGTCCTCTTTGTAAACTTGAAACTGAAGTTTTACTTACTTATATTCAAATTCACACCAAGATTCCAAAATATCAGGCGGCTGCCCGCAGACACATTCTTTGGAGACATTACTCTGGTTT
Source organism: Pluvialis apricaria (assembly GCA_017639485.1). Lineage (NCBI taxonomy): Eukaryota > Metazoa > Chordata > Aves > Charadriiformes > Charadriidae > Pluvialis > Pluvialis apricaria. The sequence goes on from CM030009.1 coordinate 107,415,704, forward strand.
TGCAAATAATTTCAATTTTATTTCAAAAGACATACAACACAGGTAAGAGACAGATGGGTTTGGAGGAGCAGTGGAGAACTATTATGTCTATGCTTGCAAATTCCCACATCTCTGCCACGATGGCCCATGTAAAAGTCACTTTGCTAGCTGCCTTTGCCTCACCGTGTGTACTATGCTGCCAGTGAAGAGTTGAATATAAACCCTAAGACAACACTGCACAAATGCATTTTTTAATATACTATTTGTCAATTAAGCAGCACAAAGATTGTAGGAATTGACCCACAGCATGCAGGACTTACTTCCCTGGTGCTTTCTTTATGAACATAAATCCACTTTTCACGATAAAAACCTAAAATAAAAATCAAAACATAAGCATTTTTAGGCTTTCGCTTTAAGTAATGCCTTCTAGAAAGTAATTGAACAAAACAGACCATCCTCAATAAAACGCTTCATAAGATAGGAGAGATGGTAGAACAGTTCTAATGAAGGAAGTTTATAAAGGCTGAAAAGGAAGACTACAGGTTTTCGGAAGTTATTTACTTCAAAAAAACCAACAGAAAAGTTAAAATAATTTTATAAATCAAACACAAGAGTTGACACACAATTGGCAGATGTAGCACAACTTTTGTCAACTGTGCACCAACAACAGTCAATTTCTCCTACAAAATCCCTGATCTTTTTTAATCCAACAGGCTCCTTCGCATTTAACACAGGAAAGTACAGAAACGAGCAACCTTTTTGTTTGAACTCTCCACCCCTCTAATCTATTTTCTTCTGTAAAGGTGCCTGCTCTGCATCCACTTGCTTCAACCAGATGCAGAACGCTGCAGGGAAGTCAACTCTACAAGACTAACAAAGGCAACTAGGCAGACCTTCAGCATTTAGAAGTCTGGTATGTTGTCAAATGAAAGCATGCTCTTATATACAGCCACTTGAATCTTTTGAAATACTTTACACCCAAACAAGCCTGGAGAAGCTCACAGCTTTCTGCAAGACCACCTCTGTTACAATTTTGGGAATATACAAATAGTGGAGATCATTTAAAGATCAAAGCATTAGAAACGCCAAAAAGTTGCTTATCAACTTGCCTTTTCTTTTTTACCTGCTTTACCAAATTCTCTACTTCAATAAGTTTACTTATAGTCATACACATATTTGCAGTTTAAAGTACAGGTGATCTTTTAAAAGTGAGAACTCACAAAAGTAGCTTTGATATTTTAATTTTTCCTTTTAAAAGGGACTATTTTCAAGAAATTCAATACTGAAAGCCTTTGCCAAGAGCTATAGGTGTTATGACAAAATATATTCATGAACTGATTCTAGAGCTGTAACATTACTCAGAATTTGAATTAAGCAAAAATAAAACAGCTGCTTTGGTAAACAAAAGCTTCCATAAGCATACAGAAGAACTGAATCTAGAACTAGTCAACAAAACAAAACAGTGGTTAGTATCAGAAGGCATTTACTACTCAGGAATTACTATTCTTAAGTGAATTACCTTTGGGTCTTTGAAAAAAAATAATCACACAACAGATGATCAATGCCACAGTTCAATTAAGATGTATCACTTCTGACACCAGAATTTGTTGCCAATACAACAGTAAACATAACTCAGAAGGCTACTCTATAGATAAATATAAATGAATGGCTATTATAAAATTTTGCTGAACCTACAAGAGTCTTCTAAAATAAATGAAAACACCCCAGCCTTACATTGTGAATCTGTGTTATTCCTGAAATGATCTTTTTTCCTTTTCTTGGCTGCAAACTCACAATCTTCAGTACTGTATATTTCTTCATCTTCATCATCACCTGTTAAGATGCTGAAATAAACACATCTAATTAGAACAGGAGTGATTAAATATTTAAGATGCATACATCTTATAATTCTCTGCATTAAAGTCTGCCAGCTGGAAAAAAATAATCATACTTTTAATGATGTTCCTCTACCTGATGGTCTATAGCAACACATATCTTAAGAGAAAAGCTGTCTTGCTCTTTTCTTCCCAGTGGGGTTGAATTTTTATGTATTTAATCACTTTGATACAAAGTATCTTCCTAACAGGTATCTTGTGAGTTATTACTGACATTTAGGAAGGACTACTGAGGAGGCAGTACTAATTGGGACAGCTGGCTGTCTGCAAAGCTCTAGTGTAAAATAAAAAATAAAATCATTGTTTGAAATGGACCAAACCTTGAAAAACTGGGCACACAGGTAAGTCAGCGCTGAATTACTGCACATCCTCGCAAAGGCAGAAAGCCAGCAAAGACAGACATCTCTCTTACTACTGTCAGCTTTGGGGCAAAGAAAGTCTTTCTTTTAATAAATGCCTGAATCACAACACTGCAACGTAGATGTCACAATAATGTTTTACCAATGATTTGTATGGCATCAAGAACCACGTGGTCTACCCTCCTCTCTCCCAGAGAGAATCAGCTATACCTATGTCACTTCTGACAGTTAACTATAACCCAACACTGAGGACTATACTGAATAATTATATACAGTGTATATACAGATAGTGTAAGTGTATATGAAAATATATATAAAGAAACTATTAAAGTTTTAGAAAAGTTAGTTTATCCAACAAAATTCACATACATTTAAAAACTGCCTGTGCTACATAAAGTCTACACAGCTTCATAAAGTTTTGCTTTCCATTTTACAGATTATTATAAGGAACAGCAATACAGCTTAGAACAGGTATTCATTTTTCTAGCAGAGAAGGAAGATACTTCATATAAAGGCCAGTCTTGCACAAATAACCAGAATAACTAAGGATACATGGCAGCAAAGCTTACCTGTAAGACTATTTTATTTCCCCATTATTCTTTGACAAGAAAGTTTATGCAAAACCCTTCCCATTCATTACTATTTTTAATCTGAATTTGCCAGATGAATCTGTCAATATCAGTTTGAACTTCAAATTGCACCAGCAACAGCTGAACACTGTAAAACTGAAGGGCACCAGTTTATTCAAAAATAACCTGTACTTGGGCATTAAGTTGCAAAAATCAAATTTTATTAGTTTACTGCTACTAGTTTACACAGTTAAAATTTTCAGGCTTGAACCATCTGTTAAGGAGGATGACTAAACAACACTGCAGAAAAGCTTTGGGTTTTTAATCACTCCAATCACTAAATGCTAGCTCAGCTTAAAGATACATGAGTTGAGAAGACCCAGAAATAGAAAGTTGTTTTCATCTTCGGTTTAAATCCTGGAAGAAAAAACTAACATACCTCTGCATTCAGACAGAGGCCTATGGAAGGAAAGGGCCTTGGTTCATGTCTTTCCATTTTTAAAGCAGAGAATAAAGACTCAACAACTTCAATATTATAAGCAACATTGCCAGATACGATATCTGGTCAAACAGCAGGAGTTTGGAGAAAAGGAACTGGCAATGACAAAACCAGAATATCAACTAAAATCATTAATTTAATTGTGCTTTAGCATATTGACTGGATTGCCGCAACACATGAGAAGTTATTGCAGAATCGGAAATAGAGCCCAAAGCTCCAAGACCTAGCTTTCTCTTCCTAACAACAGATAACAAGACTGGAGAGAGAGGGCCTGACACTCTGCAACAGAACTCAGGCAGAACAGAAACACGCTCATTCTGATTGACCCAGTGCAACGGGCAGAGGAGGGGCGGCAGCACTCCTGAAGGCCAGCTTTAGAAGAGGAAGGTTAATCCGGCAGGATTCCTTCTTTTGTTCCTGGAGAGGAAGTGTCCCTAGAAAGCAATTTAGGCCAGTAACATACCTGAAGTTATTTAAAGCCCACCACTGCCCCCCAGTAACATACACTTCCTCAAGCATTAGATAAGCAAGGCAGTTCAAGGGCAGTCAATTAAGATAAAGAATTGTGAAGATGAAGAGGGCTATTTCAAACACCTTTGCGTGACATTCAAATTTGCCTGTGACTTTCCTGGAATTCTGCATATCATTTTAGAGAAAAGATGAATTTAAATGACTTATGTCAGAGGATCTTCTCCTACGAGGCTTTATTTCCCTATGTTCTGTCCCACTTCATGTGGATAATCTTTCCCTACTTATTCATCATCATTCTTGACAAACTTTAAATCTCTTCCCGAGGATGAAAGCCAGGGTGCCACAGATCAGAAGAACGGGACAGAGATACAGGCACTCCCCCAGCAACTGTTAGCCTTTCTTCCAGAAATCTGGCAAGCTACTTGATACGTAACAAAGCTGCTCCACCACTTCCAAAAGCAACCCCTATCCCCCAAACACCAAGCTAAGACACAAGAAACCAAATCAAGCACTGCACATCATAAGGTGTAACAGGAGCCTTAATTTAACGTTTTTACCATAATACTGCACATGACATCTGAGTACACCTGGAAGGATTTAAATACATACATAATACTGCCAATTTACAGCTATTCTTACTTTCTTGTCTTGATGATGCCCTTCATAAAAAAATATTCTAAAGCTTCTAAAAGCAAAGTACCCGGTGTCCTTAGAACTACAATACCCTACATAAAGCATGCAAGAATTTCAGCTTTTTCAAAAAATTAATTTCATAACAGTATTTAAAAAACTCCGGTATGGCACTTAAAATGCTGGAAAACTTAACAGGCCTATCCGAACTCCAGCTGTTCTTCCTCATACCCTTGCTTCTTTTCTCATGGAGGAAGGAATGCCCTCAAGTCATGCAATCACCTACACAGACACTAAGTGTTTTAGAAGAGACTGAAAGCCATTTACAGCTTGACCATGCATGGAAAATCCTGAGGTTAAGTGCGTGCACCAATTTGTCAAACGCCAAAATTATTTAAGACTAGATTTAAATCCAAGGACTTCTATCCAGTGTGAAAACCACTTCTGTGAACACCGTATCTCACTTACAGAATTAGACAAGAGATGCTGCAGACTCAAATGACCACCCTGCCAGCCCAAGTAGTTCATGAGTTTAACACACAACAACAGGAATATAACCATCAGGAAAATCTTATTAGTCTGACTCTTTCTTTTACATCAAAAGGAAAGCGTAAGACAGCTTTATTCCTAAATTGCAGGCTATTGAGAAGTATTTCCATACAATTCTGTAAGGCAGTGCTGTCCTCTCTCTCTCCCATGCAGATTCAAGGACAGTGCCACAACACTGGAAATATATATCTATGCTAGAATTTATAGGTAGAAATTGCAGGTAGTTGTGGCCAGCATTCAGCCCACAGACCTTGAATGAGCGCTACCGCAAACGCATTTCCAGCTACTGTATACCCTGAATGCAAGGCACTCTTCGCTTATATAATATTAATTATCCAGATAAGTAAGAGCTACAGAACTGAGTCTCATTTTTTCCATCTCAGTTTCCACAAATGCAACCAATTCAAAGTGCAACTGTTGAAACATTATTCCAAATCACTTAAACTGTTCCTGCACAAGTGATTATGTTTGTTCAAAGATGGTTCTCATTAGGTCCGCTATTACTGGATTCACCAAGGCACTGGATGACTAATTGAATAAGGTAAAAAAGTTCTATTTTAATAAAAACATATCCTTCAATTTATGTAAGCTATATACATGTCTTCAAGGTTTATTTCTAAATCTGCTTGCAAGTAGATCTTTTTAATTTCTGAAGGGAAAGTATTTGTAATCAATAAAAGACAAAGTTTGGCAAGTAACTCTATCCATACTTTCTCTCACAGAAGAGAATACAAGTAACAGTAAACAGTGTTTCAGCCAACTACATAGCTTGAATTTCTTTTTAAGTGAAAACTGCCATAACTGCTCCCTGAAATACAATACTCAAGTATTACTTTTAGCATAGATTTCTACAGAATATGCTGCTGAAAAATATGAATTCATTTAATGAGTGAAAATAAATAAAACCCTGTTAGGACAGCCACACTAGCATACATCATCTCTATTCACAGAGCTGTTTACAAAGAGACAAGTACTTATGTGTTGTTTACTATATGCTTCTTCCACAAGGAAAGAAGCATTTTATGAAGCCTCACCCTTACTCAGTGCTGTATCATGTTAACAGATATCCTAAGCTGAACTGTCTATTCAATATACTCAGGTAATTGTTTCCAAACAGCTTAAGATTCTTTACTGTGAGGGTGGCGAGACGCTGGCACAGGTTGCCCAGAGAAGCTGTGGAGGCCCCATCCCTGGAGGTGTTCAAGGCCAGGCTGGATGGGGCTTTCAGTAACCTGGTCTGGTGGGAGGTGTCCCTGCCCATGGCAGGGGGTTGGAACTCGATGATCTTCAAGGTCCTTTCCAACCCAAATCATTCAATGATTCTATGATGGTACAGAGAACTAGCCAGCAAGACACAATACACTGCTGTACTTCAGTACGAAACCCTGCACATGGGACAGAAGAACCCCATGCCCGGGTATATGCTGGGTACAGGCTGAGGGGAAGCAGTTTTGCAGAAAAGGAGACAGGGGTCCTGTGTATAACAAGCTGAACACAGGTCAGCAGCGTGCCCTTGTGTTGTAGAAAGCCAACTGCACCCTGGCCTGGTGTATCCTGCAGACTGAAAGAAGTAACCATTCCCCTTTATTTGGCATAAGAAACTACATCTGGAGTTCTGTGTCTACTTTGGGGCTCCCCGATACAATACAAACATTGGCCCGCTGGAACAAGTCCAGTGGGGAGTTACCAAGGTGATTAGGTACTGGAATGCACGATGCATGAGGATAAAAGAACTGAGCTTGTTCAGTGTCAAGAGGTGATGGTGGAGGGAAATCTCATTACTGTTGATATCTAACATGAGTATAAAGAAGATAGAGCTAGACTGTAAGGTTAGAGGATGTGTGCAGTAATAAGTCAAGTGCTAATGGACACAATCTGTGATAAGAGAAATTCTTATTAGATTGGGAAGGGGGGGGGACAAACACACACACGCAAAAAAATCACAGATGAGGACATCTGCTGCGGACTAGGTTGGGTCCCTGAGTCTGAGATTCTGCCAAATTGGCAAGCTAGCCTAAGAAACCCAAATCATGAAACACCTCAGATTTAATGAAAACTTTTTTCCCCCAGAGCATTTCATGGCTAGTTCCTTCAATTTAGTGTACCTATTTTAGTTTTGAACTTTTAATACTCATATCTTTCCACAAACTCTTGATTTAGATCTGTTTCTAGCAAGACAACTCCAGACGAGTTCAATACTAAGTTCTCTCAAGACAATGGAAAAAAAAAAATCTAGCATTTTTGCTTGAAGAAGCAATAAAAATGCCTCACCTGGCTCTCTGGAGAAAAGATAAAGATCTCTCAACATATAATTAGGATCAGAAGAACAAAAGTCTTAATGATATTCACAGAAACAATGATCATTTATGTCATACTTGCTAAACAATATTCATTAACGCAACCTACAAAATATAATTATTTAGTAGCTGTGCAAATAGCTATCAAAATTAAATTAGATTTCCTTTCATTTGCCAACTATATTATTAAAGATATATGAAAGAGGGAAGAAAAGATTTTTTCCACAGGTATTTAAGACAACTTATATGTCAGAGGCTTACTGAACACTCTTCCAGAGAAGCATAGCCTTTTGCATCCACAGTGGTCAGACCGTGTGGAAAAAGAAGTCCAAGTAATACAAGTGACAGATGAATACAAAAAGAAAAAAAGGCATGAAGAAAACAGTAAGTCAAGATAAACTTAATATTTCTTCACTGCTTGATAACTCTCTTGAGGTTTATTTCACATACACAGAAAACACAGGTGTACAAGTACAGCAAGTGCTAGCTTGCCAGTAAATTCCCTCTAAATCAGATCAGTTACTGTATCATTTACTGGACTAACAACAAAACACTGAATGTTCCCTTCTCTCATTATGAGCACACGATGCTGGAATTTATGACCAAGAACACTGTCCCTGAGAATGACTTCTTCCTGGAGAAAACAAGTAGAAATTTTTTTGACAAAGCTATTTATATCACACCAGTCTGTGGGCATCTGCCACAAGTATTACTTTATTTGACTAATATCTTTCTCACCTGTTCTACAGGAGCACATACAGTCATATATTGTGTTACGGAATTACCATGAAACTACCATTAATTGTGTATTTGGAGCAAAGGCATTATATGACTGCCATAAACGGCACTAATCAAACACCCAGTCAGCAGAAAGTCTTCATTCACTTCCAGGTAACATTTCAATATGCCTGTTGCACTTGCAATTTATAAGCATCACTTTTATCTTTGAGTAGTACTTAACAGGTTTTTTGTTTGTTTAGGGTTTTTTAAAGTTTTTTTTTATTTTTAAATACATACAACTTAAAATGGAATCTGTTTGCTTAAAATACACAACTCGTTAAGCAGTGACAAAAAACAGTCTCCATAGAGGTCTCCTGTCTGCCTAACTAAATAAACCACACGGTTGCATTTGTACACTTCTAGCATATGCAGACAATATCATCTACGACAAATACTTGCAGTCTGTATGGAAATTAAGTCAATCTGCCTTCCCACCTGCTATTAACTCATCCAGAATCAGGGTAGTTTTTTTAAACTTACACAGTGTGACTGATATCATTCAGCTGATTATTCCCATCCTCGAGTGCAGGACTGAAGGGTTCACATCGTTTCCATCCATCTTCTGTTTTAACCCATCTCCATCCAGGGGACCTCCAGTCTTGGCCCAAAAATGGCATGATTTCTCTATAAGCAGAAAGAAGATTGTTTGTGTATTATTTATTAAGAAAAGTTGCAAAACTTCCTGTCATTATTTCAGTTTTCTCTTTAACCTTAAATAAAAATATAACAATTCCCTTAAGGAAAGAAAGTTATCTGAAGAGCATCCTTTTAAGAAACAGAATCAGTGGTTTCTTAAATACATTTTTGATTCTGTAACCTTTCTTCTTGTCTTCCAGCATTTATTAGATCAAGGTAGGTTTCCTAGTTCTTTAGAGAACAAGGAAAATAATCACGGTAGTCCAGGAAAGGGACGATACCAAAAGGAGCAAAATTGCATCCTGTGTGATCTGCTCCACCATGATCGCACAGATTACTGATTTTGAGACCTGACTAAATAAATGGTTGTTAAAGAGTTTGACAGGCTACAAAAATCAATGTTGCTCCTTTTATTTTTTTCTAAGGCTTATAAATACCGAGTTTGTGCTACAATGTGTAGTGATGTTTCAGTAAGGGAATTTTCATTTTAAATTTTTCCAGTTGTTGAGGGTCACCTCTCACAGTAGACTATTAACTCTATACCAGGACAAATTAAGACGGCAACATAAAGTCAACTGTGAAACGTCTCCTGAAATTCCTACAAATAGATGCAAGTCATCACAGGCATATTATTCAAACAGTGTTCTGCTACTCTTTTTCAAAGGGAGATTAACTTTTGACACTTTAAGTCAGAATTTGAACAAAATGGTTTTATACACTTTGGGAAGAAGAGGGCAAAAGCTAGGAAGGTCAGAGTCTTCATTCATCATGCATACACGTTGCTCCTTATTTTAACTAGAAATTTCACAAGCAAGCTACAGAGGGAAAATACCATTATCATATTTGAAACATATGTTAATATACAATGCAAACAGCTTTATTCCTAACAAGTATGCATTTTCTAATATTTTTTCAACTTGAAAAAAAATATTAGGCCACGAGTCAAACATAACTATGAATTTATTTATCCTTTTGCACTCTTGACCAGCATCTGCTCAATATACTAGTTAGAACACAAGGCACAGATGCATAAAATCCTGAAGAAATACAAGTGAGCCAGTATTTTTTTTTTAATTAAAAAACCACACACTACACAAAACAAAATGTATTGTTTAGCCCTCAGCATTGACTAAAGTCCCCTTCCTACTCATAACTCAGCCTTCCCCTGCATCTAACAGGAATCTTTTCCAAAATTTACCACATCCTTTCCTCCAGCCACCACAAACTCTATTCATGCCTATCTGCTTTTCCAATCTCATTACTGCTTCCTAGGAGTAATATGAACTACAACATACTTTTTTCCCCAAGTTGTTTATAATTCCCTTTGTTTTGACTGAAATTAAGGCCTCTTGTCTTTATGATACAACTGTTTAAATAGCTGGTCTTAATGAGTGCATTTCAGAATAACATAGGTTAAAGTATCTTTACTCCTGCCAAGATAAGCAGAATTTACCTGAAAATTTGTTAAATCACTGAAAGAGTCAGAAAACAGCAGACAGGAAGTGAAAGACATTATCTTAGACAAACATAAAACAAAAGTTTTTGAACCATGTCTAGAGATACAGAGCTCACTATTCCTGGTCAGCAGCTCTGATACAAAAATAAAACACTATTGTAGGTGCGTATCATTACTCAAAAATTAAAATCTAGAGAGAATTCAGAACCACAGAGATCATTATAGGATGAATGGGATAACTTGAAAAGAGATTTAAAGTACTTAAAGAATACTTACATTGATAAAGAATTGTTGGGAAAAGGAAGTGAAAAAAATGAGATCACATACTTGCAGCAAGGTGGGAATAGGTACTGTTAGAAGTTCACAGAATAAGTTACAAAAAAAATGAGGATAGAGAAATAAAAAGCTTCCTGAAAACAATACAAGAAAACATGGAGTATTTTGTTCAAGTGAATGGAAGTAGCTGAAGTCAAAAGCTAATAATAATTTACAGAATAGGATGCTTAGTGTGCTTTATAAATTCTTAAACATTGGAAAAAAACACTGTGGTTTCAAGGTATCAGGCCACCAGTTTAAGTGCTACGTATAATTTCCTCCTAGGGAGCTGTAGTGGCATTTAAAATGACATGTTTCAGTAGTCACATGCTCTAAACCAGACTACTTTCCAGATCTCTACTGCCTGAGAAGTGATGGTCTTTCATTGCAAGGTTTCAACACAGAATAAATGTTCTGTCATCCCCTCTCAAAAAAAATTACATAAAGTGTTTTCAAAATAATAACAATGGTATCAGAAAGTGCACCACCCCCCACCCCCGAAAACTACTAATGTCTGCTCCAGAAATCCTGGAAAACCATACTTAAGAGAAAAGCTCATAGAGACATGAATCATTTCTGTATATGTATGATATATTCAGCACATCACCTTTCTAAGGAAAAAAATATAACAAGCTACTAGAAAAGTCACAGATTAACTTCTTTAAAATTACTTAAAAACACTTGTGGAAGATTACAAAAAGTCAGTAATTCTGTGAGGTTGGTACATGTTGACCTAATTTTTTTCCCAAAGAAACAGATATTCTTAGTCCAAGACATGTTTCACTATTGTACCAGCTAAGAGCTCATCCACCAGTAGCAATTCCACAAAATGAACTGTACTCATGCGCAAAAGTTGGAGTCAGTTGGAGTCATGGAGTCAGAAACGTAAAAGTATTCTTTTTAGTAACAGCACATATGTAACTAGAAAAAAAATCCCATTGCTTCTCAATTGCTGTAGGATTGAAGTGTAGATTTGATTGTTGTTCAGGAGTAAGTAACCAAATTTTAAGAAGCTGCAGAGTATCATAAACATCTCTCCTGTACATCCCTTTCATATGAGAAGTGATCATAGAGTATGAGTGCCTGAACAGGTAAGAAAATTCATGCTTTTACTCTGCCTCCACTCAGACTTTGCTTCCCAGTACAGCATTGCATGAAAGCATCCTGTGGCTTTCAGACAAGAGCTTGCTTTCAAGAGTTCTAGCATACTCTATGTAGTATACCTTCAGTAATAGCAAGGAGCTGTTTACTTGTTAAAACTTTCACCACAACAAAAGGTGAGCTCCCTAGACTTAGATTGCGGGGAAAAATGCAGTGGGACAGGGTTCTTTAAAGCAAAAAAGGACTGGGAAAGGAATTTGGTCATTAGTTAACAGCAAGGGTTCTAGACAAGACATTGATCGCATTTAACTTTTCCCTAAAAACAAGTAAGAACAAAAGTTCTTCACTTTGCATCATATACCTTTTCCTCAGGAGAGAGGGAAAAGGGACTGAGGAAACAAGAACCACCAGAAAGAAGCACAGAAGACTGCTGTGTATGCCCGCTTAGTACACCTTGAAATTACAATAACTGCTCCAGCCATCCTTGCACTTGTAAGGGAGTTTTGCTTTCCATGAGGCAGATACTCGCCACACGAGCAAGTATCACTGCAAAGCCATTCAGAATTGCAGCAAGTCATCCTACTACTCTGCCACTGTACTGTAGATCTCTTTTGTCTCTATATTCATATACTTAAGAACATGTCATTACAACCCAAACCATTCTTATTATTAAATAGCAAGACTGTTGCCAACATGATGGAACAGGCAAGGTTCTCCTGTTTACTAACAACCCCATGGCACACCCATTTCTTCCTTTAGCATGCTAACAAAAACCTCTTCAGCGGCTCAACTTTCAATAGAAGCTGCTCCTTTACCCTCTCACTACTGGCAGATGACTTCTAGGCCACCTTCTTCTAAGAGAAGCCCCAGTCAACCTGTAGGACTCAGAGGTCAGAGTCTACTTACAGACTTCATCCCACCCCATGTCTTTTCATATAAATGACCGTCTCAAATCAAGCCTCAAACTTCTGCAAGACCATAATTCATCAACTCCTCAGCTTTGCTCTTGCCCACCCCTATTCTGACTGCTATTTCCCCATACAACAATTTTAGTGCGTCCAGGCCATGCAGTTCTCAGTTTCCAACAGGCCCCTCCTCTCCAACTGAACTACCTACCCCAGGCTTCTTCCCTCCAGCCTGCTGCTGTCCCAACCTTTGCTTCCCCCATCCTTGCGCAGCCTGTTGATATCCCAGCACTCCACTCTTCCAGGCAGGCTCCAGACGCCTCTCCCCCAGCTCCCTCCATGCAGCCCCTCATTCTTAGCCCCAAACCCACCTGCCCATCCCCACCCTAACACCTTATCCCAAACTCCTGCAGCTCCACATGCCCCTAAGACCCAAACCCCTCAAGCCACGCCTGCCCATTCTGTCCACACTCGGCCCCAAGGCCCCGGGGGCCCCTGGGCCTCACATACACAGTCCCAACACCCCTCCACACCTCACTTGTACAGCCGGCTCCTCACAGGCGGGCCCTCATCGCCCCGGCCATTTCACCACCTTCACAGCCCCCCACCGCCTTCACAGCCCGGGGTCCCCCAGCCCTCCTCACAGCCCGGGGTTCCCCCACACACCTCCTCACAGCCCGGGGTCCCCCAGCCCTCCTCACAGCCCGGGGTTCCCCCACACACCCCCTTGCAGCCCGGGGTCCCCCAGCCCTCCTCACAGCCCGGGGTTCCCCCACACACCTCCTCACAGCCCGGGGTCCCCCAGCCCTCCTCACAGCCCGGGGTTCCCCCACACACCCCCTTGCAGCCCGGGGTCCCCCAGCCCTCCTCACAGCCCGGGGTTCCCCCACACACCCCCTCGCAGCCCGGGGTCCCCCAGCCCTCCTCACAGCCCGGGGTTCCCCCACACACCCCCTCGCAGCCCGGGGTCCCCCAGCCCTCCTCACAGCCCGGGGTCCCCCAGCCCTCCTCACAGCCCGGGGTTCCCCCGCCTCACCTCACGATAACGGCAGCGCCGCTCCCGGCCCCACAGCCCCTCGCGCGCTCGGCCCGGGCCGCGGGGCTATTGGCGGAAGTAACATAGGGCTGCGCTCCCCGCGCCCGCCCCCGCCCCGCTGATTGGCCGCTGCCCTTGTTGCTACCCGGCAGCGCCCTTTTCCATTGGCGGAAGTTGGGGGGGGGGGGGCGTCGTCGTCACCGGCAGGGCGCGGGCCGGGCGGGTCACGTGAAGGGGGGGAGCGAGGCGCACGTGTCAATGTTTTGGTCGGCGTGGGGCGGGGCGCGAGCCGGGCTGAGGGGCGGCCGCCGGCGCGGCGGTGGGGCGGAGGGACCCTCCGCGTTTGTGCGGCCGCGGCGCCGGGCGCTGACTGGGTTTTCTTAACGTTAAGGGCAGAGATGGGCGCGCAGCGTGGCGGTGCCGTCGTGTGGCCGGCCAGGGGGTGTTTCCGCCCCGGCGGGGCCCTCAGCGAAGAGCGGGTCGCGCTGCCTGCCCGGCCTGCGCTCCGGTGCTTAAAGCCACGCGTGTGCGGGGTTCAGCTGGGCCCGCAGCGGGAGCGGTTGTCTCGGGGATAGCCGCGTTACCGTAGGCTGTGTGAGAACAGGTGGCTGGAGGCGGGTGCCAACGCCTCTCCTGTGAGGAGACGCTGAGAGAGTTGGGGCTGTTCAGCCTGGAGAGGAGAAGGCTCCGGGGTGGCCTTATTGCGGCCTTCCAGTACCTAAAGGGGGCCTACAGGAGAGCAGGGCGCAAACCTTTTAGCAGGGCCTGTTGCAATAGGGCAGGGAGAAATGGCTTTATATTAAAAGAGGAAAAATTTACACTAGATACAAGGAAGAAATCTTCTACAATGAGGGTGGTGAAACGCTGGCACAGGTTGCCTGGGGAGGTGGTAGGTGCCCCATCCCTGGAAACACTCAAGGTCAGGTCGGACGGGGCTCTGAGCAGCCTGATCTGGTGGAAGATGTCTGTGCTCACTGCAGGGGGGTTGGACTAGGTGACCTTTAAAGGTCCCTTCCAACCCAAACCATTCTATGATTCTGTGAATTCAGGGCTGCCTTGGGGAGAGCAGGAGGGATTCGGATGCCTGGGAGCTGCTGGTGGGTGTGGGTCAGTCAATACCTTGGCAAGCTGCAGTCCTTGTGTACATCCTCCCTGGGCAGGGCATGGTTTCTTTTGGTGGCTTAGAGATGTTACACGAGGGTTGGAGCTACACTAGGCTTATTTTCGTAAAGGAAGAATTTCGGGAAAATGGGAGACCAGTTGGTCAGAAACCAAGCTTATGGAGCTCTTTGTTTCTTAAAGCTTTAAGTCATGAATATATGATTGTATGAACATTGCAGCTTTCACTTAAAAACCAGTAATTTTCCCCTGTGTGAATGTGGGGAAAGTTATAAAAAGAGAAAGTCAAGGAGCTAAAAATAAAATTGTGTTTTAAGATGCTTAAATTGGTCTGAAATATTTTGTGCTGTAGAACAAGGCGTTGACCTTTAATTATTTGAATGCTTGGGAATGACACTACTGCAATTGCTGCAACCGGTCCCTATCTGGAAGCATTCCCTAATCCTTTTGCAGCTCTTTCCCATATGAAAATGGAGGTTATGATCTTCAGTGCTATAAGAGCACAGAATTCAGCATAGACTCGGGTGTCTTAGAAAGGCTGCTTCTCTGTCTTTGGGCTTGAGAAAGTTACATGAGTAATTCTTTCTGACCTGGGATTGATTATGTTCTCGGTGTATCACTTTTAGTAATTAAACTGTTGTCTTAGTGGTAGGATTCATCTGTTTTCATGAAGAGAGGAAAAAAGATGATACTCTAATCTTTTTCAAGACCCTGTAGTCCTGACACAAATACAGCCATGGCAGAGGTGCTGCCTTTGCGTGGTAGAAGGCTGTAGGTCATGCTCTCTGGTTGTCACATCGGAGAATACGGTGATTGAAAAGAGTTTCCCAGCCTCACATGGGAAAAGGATGTGGGTCAATATTGACAGTTTATGCTGGTCTGGAACTTTTTGTGGGGCAGGACGCTGTCTCATAATGGTTTTAGTCTTGCTAGCCCCCCTCTATCATTTCCTCAACTCGTCTGGATTCTTGCTGACATCACTGGCTGCTGTGCGCAGCCTTCAGCCAAACATGGCTAGCAAGACATTTGCATCTGCCTGCAGTTATCGTCACATTCACTGGCCTGAATTATTCCATCGTAAATATATGTCTCAACTGCACTATTCTGCCAGGAACTTGTAACACTCCTTGCCCAGCCCATGAAAAGGTCTTCTTTGCTCTGTTGGATCTGGATCTAGAAAATTCCTTCATCAAAAAATCCATTTGTCTCTGGGTTCCTCCTATATTTTTTCTCCACCTCTTGAGGTATCCTGTGGCGTGTGGACATACAACGAGTACGCAGTTACCTCACAGCTCAGGTGGGGTTGGTCTTTTAGGGCAGGTGGGATTTCACTAGTAGAGCATCATGAGCGAAACATCGAATCCAAAAGCGATGCAGCTCAGAAAGCGTGATGTACCAGTAGTACTCTTGTGTTTCACTGCGGACTAGGCAGCACTAAAACACTGAAAGAGAGTGAGCTGGAGCTTACTTCATGAAGTGCAGCCTTGTGGGAAGGACTCGCTGTGGAGCAGTTTGTGAAGGGCTGTATCCTGTGAGAGGGACTCCACGCTGGAGCAGGGAAATAGCGTGAGGAGGAAGGAGTGGTAGAGACTTTGTTATGAACTGAGCCCAATCCCTGTCCCCAGTCCCCCTGTGGCACTTGCGGAGGGGAGGAGGCGGCAGAAGACTCAGGAATGAAAGAATGAAGTTGAGTCTGGGAGGAAGAGGGCGTTGGGGAGAAGGTGTTTTTAGTTTTGTTTTTGTTTCTCGCTATGCTATTTTAATAATCCACTATTTTCAATTCACAAGAATTTAAGTTAATCTTCCCCAAGCTGAGTCTGTTTTAGCTGTGATGGTAATTGGTGAGTGATCTCCCTGTCCTTATCCGGACCCATGAGCTTTTTCATCTTATTTTCTCCCCCCTGTTCTGCTGAGGGAGAGAGAGTGAGAGTTCGAGGAAGTGGGTGAGCACCTGGTAGCCGGTCAAGGTCAACCCACCACACTCCCTTAATTATGAAGCCCATCTGGTGGATGGTACCCTGAGTGAATACCTCACGCCTTGGGAAGGATGCAATGTGGAAGGAGGAAGCAGAGGAAGCGATGTGTTTCTTGTACCATTTTTTTCTTTTATGGTACAGGTTCTAGAAGGGCAAGGACAAGTGTGCTTTCCCAGCTTGGGCAGTCACATTTTTTGACTTGTGCTGCAAATTTAATAAAGTCATTAATAGCTGAGGTGCATAAGTAATTGAGCTTTCCATGACAACTCTCTTTCCTGAATATTCACTGCTACTCATATCCAGCTATTATAGTATTTTACCTGCTGGCTTCAGCATATTTATATTAATTATACATTAGAGGGAGCTGCAACAATGTGATATTATTTTTTTTTTTGTAGTACAGAGCCACTTGGTATAAGACTTTGTGTATATGTGGTTAAAATTCCAAATGTATAAAAATCTTGTGCTAAGTCAACAAGCAGATGTAAAGTGATCATTGCCCATAGTTAGTGTTGAGCCTATTGCAAGTGTAATTTTAGCTCTGTGCTCCCTAACAGATGCCTTTTCACTAATTAGTATTTATGATTTCTGTCCATCTGCCTTTTTTTTTTTAACTAAGGCTGATAAATTTTCAAGCAAGCAAATTTAGAGATATTTCCCATGGAATGAATAGTTGTTATCTTGAGAGTCCAAGTTCCTACGTATGAAAAATTCATCTGGGGGATCCAAGTTCTAAGACTGAACAATTTATTTAAAAATATTTTTGATGTGTAGTGCCTGTCTATATTAAAAATGTACAAAAGAAAATATGTTGTTCATTTTGGGAGGACTTGAAACATAAAAATAGCATAATGGAACGTGGAAACTTTTAAGGTGATTCTAATCAACATTGAGCAACTCACACAATTCTTGAGAATTTCTGCTTCAGACATTCTTCATAAAGTTCTGTGTGAATTTTTGTGTTCTGGTGTCCCAGTCTTCTGCTGCACCTTCTCTATTATGTTTTATTTAATACTGAAACAGTTTAGAGCTTCACAGTGGAAACTAAACAAACTGGTCTGCAGTGTGACTGTTACTGATTTTGATTATTTCAGAAGGATATAAAGTGAAGATGGCATTAAACCCAGATCGTCTCTGGTTTGCAATCGGGATGGTTACCCTTGTTAATAGTAGGTCCGTGTGAGTAGTATGGATGGACAGTCTAGATCATTGCTGTGTTAACATGAAATTGGGAGAGCTAAATAGAATGGCAAATTTGATCTTTTCAATGTCTTTCCTATAAAATTGCTTAAATTATTATTTCTATTTAATAAAGTGCAGCAAAGGTGAATTCTCTAAATGAGCTTGTGCTGACAGAAAGCCAAGCTATTTTGCTTTTAAGTTACTTTGCTTGTAAGAGCTGAGACACGTGATTAAAAACAAAGTAAGTGGTGTTATTTAGGGTGGCTTAGGATAACTTCATGGAGAAGGTGAAGCAATTTTTCATCAATGTGCATATTTCCTGAACTACCTGGTTTGGAAATATGCATCACGTTTATAGGATTCCCTTTCGCTTTTTCTTAGAAATCATCTGAAAATGAAGGTTGTGGTGGATGGAGATGGCCTCCTTTCCTTTGGGAGAGCAATTTTAATTTTGCTGAGTAATCTCTATACATATTTTAAAGAACAGAATAGTTATGCCAAATAATACCACAGCCTGATTCCGTTACTTAGCAACATTTAATGCTAACAAAAAGAAACAGGAAAGTGACGCAGCAGCAATAAAATCCTTAGACAGCAGAAGGGTGCTCATGACAATAATGAAGACAGAAGTCATAGTATTTTATAGGTAAAACAAAACTGGAAAAGAACACATAACCCAAGCAGTTGTCCTTTTTCCAAGGAGTCAGTTGCTTATAGTTTCATTTTTCAAGAAAGCTTCCAACCTGTAAAAAAAAGCAAAGCTTGGACGAAAGCCTCATTGTCCTAAATATTACTTAATGTGTGATTCCCAGTGCCTTACACAGTTCTTCAGAAGTTTCTTTTGTGGTTGGCATAATTTTTTTCTAAATCTTTATCATCAGTACTGCCAAACCAAGAGGTAGTGCTGCTGCTCTTCCTTCATTGCGTTTATTACTCTCCCCAAATTATGAAAAGATAAATATTTAGGTGCATTAGGATGACTATAGATGGATGAGAGAGCATCCCCCTTGCTGGAGGCTTGGCTGCTGGGGCTCAGGGCCAGCTCGGAGGTGGTGCAGCCCAGGGCAGCCCCCTTCCCTCCGGGGACAGTGGAAAGAGGCTCCCGAGAGCGCTGTGGGGATCCAGCCTGGCCTGGCCGTGTAACCTGCTGAGCTGCGTCCCCACCTAGACCTGCAGTCTGACTTCTCAGCTTGACCTTGGACCTGCCTCACCACTCGGCTGATGATCTGGACTCTTGGTTGAAGCTGGCCACCATCTGCGAGCCCGCCCTCATCCGCTTGCCTCATGCAGACAGGCCCTGGCTGGCGAAGCCCTGGCATCCCTCTCAGCGCCCCCACTCCTCAGGGATGTAAGTGTAATCAGACAAATTGCTCTCCAAAGACCATGGGGAATGGAAAGCCTTTATGAAAAGAAATATCTCATATGAGCTTTGTGAAAAAATAAATTCACAGATATACAGTAGGTTATTAACAATTACATTCAAAGATGTAATTATTTTCAGCAAAGATTCACAAATCAGTGTTGGATGTAGACTTTTAATATGAAAGGTGTCTTATTTTATAATAACGCACTGTTGAATGTAAACCCAGATTTATTTTGGTTGGAATAAATACTATATAGTGTAGGGCAAAGACTTTCGAAAACTAGTAATTATTCTAGGAAAAAAAAAAATGGAAACAGTGTGCTGGGAAATAACATTAAGGGAGAAATAAAAGAAGTTTCAGTGTTGCAGTGGAGAACATGATTTTAGTGAAACTCCAGAGAAACAATCTGAAAAACAGCATGTACCATATCTTGAAACAAATCTTTAATTGAAAGCACTGGGACACCAACAGAAATTACACTGTTTGATCAATGACAGGGTGGATACTGCAACTAACTCATTCACAGTGAGGGAAAAGTGAGGTCAAAAGTAAGTTTTGGAAAAGAAATTTTCATTTTTCAAAAAATGTGAGCTTTGACTATGTAAAAGATAACTATGAAAGGAAAAGAACTAGTTTAGGGATTTGCAGTATGGGGTGGAATTTCATGGCAATCTATAGAAATCGGTAAGAAATTACTTCGACAAGTGAGCTTCATTGCTTTTATGATAATAAGGGATGGTGAGAGATATTCTAGCCACCTACTTGAAGCCTTTAATCAGAAAAAAACAGTTTTTAGAAGCAGATTTCTCGTATTGGTAAGTTAACAGCTGTTTTCACCCTATTGGTATGCCTCCATACAACCAATAAGTTGTTTTGGACCAGTGGTTTCAAATATGTTCGTGAGAGAAAGTGATTGCTGCAGCAATCAGTTAGGCACATACAGCTCAAGGAGAAAATGGATTGAAACTGAGGACAATGTTATAGTAATTAAAATAGATATAAAATTAGTCTATAAATGAGAAGATACCCAATTGTTATAGGAGAGATTCTCTCTCCTTTTCCTCTCTTCTTTCTCTCAGCTTTTCCCATAGGAAGAATTGGAACAAAGAAATCTAATTAATTTTAAAGAGACGCTTAATCAGTATATGAAGGGGACTATATGATGTAGTTGAATCTGCCTGCAGGGAACTGAATGAAAACTACTGGAGGTACCGGGAAGGCTAAGAAAAGTATTAAACTATTTGTCTACTGGTCTACAAAGTGGTATGCAGTGGTGTTTACTGAAATGCTCAGCGAAAGGAGACGGCTAACAGAACTGCTTAGCTGCAAAGGGTAGGTTTCCAGAGGAAGACAGAGAAAAATAGGGGTTTTCAGAGAAAGAGAAAGATAGCTAGAGTGTATTTAGAGAAATTAGGTGTTCATCACTTTGGCTGGACCTGATAAATTGGGTTACTTAGACAGTAACCAATCTTAAAGATGCTAGCAGTTATGTAGAAAACATATGGAGGATTGGAGAAGCACAGCAGAACTACCAAAGGGCAAATACAGTGTCTACTTAAAAAAAAAAAAAAAAAAAAAAGAAACAAGACGTTTTATTTTTTAAATTTAACTTTAACTTCTGGTGGAAAATTCTGGAAGCAACATGATCTCCTTATTGAGCTGGAATACAGTATAGAGTATACATACATATATATACAGTGTACAGTATAGAGTGTATGCATGGTAAATTGGTAGACGGTAGGAAACTGGCAGGATCTCTAAGAATGTGGAAAGATATGCTAAGAATTAAAAATGGCCTTGGAGAAGTGGTCTGAAAAACAGAATGAAATCCCCTACAGACCTTCTTTTGTGTATCTGCTCATAATTAAAACGTCTGTCCATGGTGTGCTTCTATCCCATCTAGCTATGCCTGTGATATAATGACTGTTTCATGGAATTGTATAAAACCAAACTAAATTACTAGTGCTATCAGTAACTGTCTTTATCTCAACAGCACAAGCTGTATTTGATATAACAGTAACATTGTTTGGATAAACCCAACCATTCAGGAAATAAAAAAGAAAGCATTTTGAAGAAAAAAAATACTGAACTTTACTTAGCTTTTGCTCATACAGGTGAAGCACCCTTAAATAATAGCTGTGTTAGTCAACTTATATTGTATTGCTTATGGTAGTGTGAGAACGGAATCAGGCTCTATGATTTGTCAAAAATGTAATGGAAGACAATAAACACATATTAATCTAAATATTTCATCTACATGAGATGGAGAATCCTAACAAGGTAATTCAAGGTAAAAATAAATGTGTTCTTGATTTACACATACACTCAGTTACTGCACTTTAGCTCAGTGGTGTCAGAGAAATGTGGTTCTGGCTTCGTAAATGTCCCATTTCAGTTTTGCTTTCTGAAGCGAACTGCAGATGCATAGTAAGGAAAGAGAAAAAGTCTTGTACAACAAAAAATCTGATTGAAGACCCTTACAGTTAGCGTGTCTTTCCACTGACATAGCAGACTCCAGAATAATTTCTAAAACAAGCTGACCAATTTCTTACTTCACCTACTTTGATACTATACCGGTGTTATATTTCAGAACTGAAAAATCGTCCACTCTTACTGGAAATTTTTCTCTGGTAAATTTTGCACTTTGAACTGAACAGCTTAGTTTCTGGAGGTTTTGGTAGTTTTCAGTTTCCATGTCTTATGTTCTTGCAATTTTGACAATGTAAAGGAGGGGAAGAGGCTGGAATGAGGTAGGGGCACAAGGAAGAAGGGGAGATGCTGAAATAAAACCAGTTGTTTCTGTAGAGGTAGGTAGCCGAATTAGGGTTTTGGGATAATCACATGAAGAACACTGGAACATTGTAAATTCTGCTGGCATGCGAGTATGCTTCTGTGGGATGCGGGCTTTGCCCTGATGCTCATTTTTTATTACAAACGTGGTTAGTACCATGGGTTATGTTTATTGTCTCATTCTAAGATTTGAAACAAGAACAACAGTGTGTGACTTCGACAAGAACTGGTGTTTTAGCAGCTTTGGGGCACTGAGTCAGTGTAGACATTTGTGTATCAGATTGGGTTTTAATGGCTACTTTCTTTGAGATGTGTTACGGCTGCCATTAATAGTGACAGATAGATGGATAGATACAGTTTACGCTTTCCTCACTTTCAGGTGTCCTGTAATGTCTTTGAAACCTCACATTTTCACTCTCTCCTTTCTCAGGAGGTTCTGAGTTATGATGGCTTTCTCTTCAAAGCCATTGCTCATTCTTGAGCTCAGGCTGTTCATGGCTTTGGCCAGAGGGAGTCACTGTCATATTTAAAATGCAACACCTCCTCACAGCAGCTGGGAATTAGTGTGTTTAGCAGTCTTTGTGCACGTGTAAGCTTGCCTATTAGGCTTTTTTTGAGAAATAAATTGTGGTTAGAGTAATTTGCAGTGCTGCTGAAGGAGAGTGGCACCAGCGGATTATCAATCTGACCCAAAGATGAAACAGCAAGCAAGCTGACAAAGCCTTTAGTTGGGAAAATATTAGAGTGATGTAGTTCAGAATAATTTTATCCTTTCATGGAAAGATGTGCAGGTAAGCGATTCTAATGAGTGAAAACAAAACCTGAAGGTTGACTATTACAGAGGTTACTTTATAATGTATACTTTATATATTGTATATTTCCAGCTAAATTAACTACTCAAAAGTATGTCAAGAGATTAGTACATGATCAATAATTCTATCACCCATCTTTAGTAGTCCTCATGATTAGTAATCCTATGTGATCGGTGGTTGTAAAGGTTTCCCTCTGGAAGGACTAAACAGAGGAAGTCTTAAAAAGTAATGTATTTTGTGAAATAGGAGCACAATATGCTTTTACGATCCTTATTCATAGTATTGCTCACCGTGTAATTACAATCCCTAAATTCACATTTCCTACTGAAGGATCCGAAAAGCCAGCTTTTTATTGTGGTTGTGAGTTTGTCCAGTAAAGCTTTATGGGTTGAACTTCCTGCATTTGGTTATTTGTTCTTTGCTGACTGTATTAATATGAACTTCACTTTGCATGACAGCCTTCCTTAAGTGCCATCCAAGCCCCAAAGGAGTCAAGGAGGATTTTGACCTTTATTTCAAAGGAAATGAATCACGCTTGTTTATACAGAAGAAAAGCAACTGCATATATGCAACTACAGTTCTAAACTTTATAGTTAAATTCAGTGCCAGTGTAGTACTAAAAACAGCCAGGAAAGATCTGTGCAAATTTCAGGTTTGTTTTCTTGGTGGTTTGGTGGGTTTATTTTTTTTTCTTGTTTTTTTTCTTTATTTTTTTCTTGGAAAAAACAAAAGCGGCATTTTCTTCACTCACAAATAGATTTCTGTGTAGCTCTTGGGACTATTCTGCTACACAGAGCAAGGCTCCTTGGCGTTCTGTTTATCCAGTTCTCAGCAAGGTTTGGAACTATTAATTCCGAGTGTACATGTCTTCACATGTTTCTTGGAAACTTGGATTGTGATTTTTTATATATATATATATATATATATAAAATCTATGGAAATGGATAGGAATTTTTAGGAAACAGTTAAAGACCTTGTGGGTAGCAAGATTCTTTTTCCTGGTGCATTTTGATAGAAAAAGGAGGATTATAATTAAACTAACCACAGTCATTTTCAGAAGCACATAGGGCTGGAAGACACGTAGATTTCATTCATTTGTTATTTGAACGCAAGCAATATGCAAAGAATTAAATCATTTTTAAAGCCTCTTAAGATAAAACTGACTCATTAACACCCATATTAGACTAGAGAAACAGCAGGAAGTGAGCAATGTGCCTTTCAGGTTGGAAATTGATGCTAGCAAATAGCAATAAACAATGTGAATAGTCTTGCTGATAGCATTGGGAATGCTGTTTATCTAGGCGTACAGTTACCCACCATCTAGAGGCAAAAAATCACTTACATATTTTTCTCCTGCAAGCACCCTAGTTAAATGAACATTTACTGCAGCAATGCTTGCCTATCTGTACCCAAAGGATAAGTAAATGTCTTTAAAACTCTTGAAAATGGAACAGGAACCACATTTCTTTGGTTCTTTTTTTCTTCCCTTTCTCCTGTTTCTTTCTTCCTACCTTGACTTTCTAGGTTTCAGACAGCGTACGTCCCAGACTGCTCCTCAATAAAAAGCCAAAGGACTTGCTCACACAGCAGACAGCTGTGGGCTGGTGGCCTCTCTCCTTTCAGCTGGTTTCTGGGTTCTGTGGAGGTTTTTGTTCTTCCCAGTTCTGACCTGAGAAAAAAAGGCTGCCCTGGACCAGTATTGTCTCTCCAGACTGTGGTCATTCTCTGCTCTTTTGAAGATACGGTATTTAGCATCTAGATCATCCTGAGGACCCTTTGAGAAAACAGAATGGTACCCAATGACTGCATCCACACTGTCATATTAAACATCCGGAAAATGAATTTTAGGGCAAAATGGCATTCTTTTACATCTGACGTAAGGTAACAGGCGTCTCAGATCTGTCTGGTGTATGCCACTAGTATCCCCCAGAGGAAACTTTGGGTGTGTACAGTGCTTAAAGCATCCCACAGAGCACATCACCTGCTGCGTGGATCTGGCACTCCGCAGGCTCTGGATGTCCCAGCTGCTCTTGCAAAAAGACAACAAAGGAGAACTCCTAAGGACCCTTGATAGAAAACAACCAGAACGCAGGCTGCGTGTCAGGGCAGCATGTAAATCAGAAAGATGTGCTGTCTCTCATGGTCTGCAGGTAATTGTTTCCCCTTCCCAAAGCTGAAGAGTTCATGTAATGGGGGAGGTTGGCAGTCACTCCTAGTCACTAGCAGCAGGTCTTTGGGATGAACTGGAATTTGGAGTGCTCTATAAAGCACAGTAAAGACGTAGCCAGTTTGTTTAAAGATACAGCTAACTTGTTTAAAGATGGCCCAGTCAGATCCTTTCTATTCTATGAATGTTACAAAGGTCTGGTTCTGTGATGCCACCAGTTGTGAAAGCTACTGAAACTGAAAGGAATTTTTTGTAGGTAATGGCAGCAGGATTGCACCCCGTAGAATTCTGTTCTATGGGATCTTCATCACATTTAAATCAGTATGCTTAAAAAAACATATTTATGCTTGTACTAATAATTAATTGTTGCTGTTAACATCTACCCTTAAATTAATTCTTCAACTTTGGGAGGATGCGGCAGTTACCTGTTGATCACTAAAGTTAGCACATCATTCTGATTTACCTGTCTGAGAGATATTACAATTTGTTGTTGCTAAATTAAAAACAGTTAATCGCTTTCCTGTGTTCATTTATATTAAGGAGATCGTTTCCTGATTAAATTTGCTGACAGTTCTAAACTGTAAATTCATGCCATGTACTATTTTCGTGTCTCTATTTTATAGCACGCTTACATTTTATTCATTTAATTAAATAAAAAATATGAGGGAAGAAGTAATTTATAACTTGTATACTAGCCTTTTCAGCTCCAGAGTTGGAATCTGTACAAAATGTATTTGGCATAGTAGAGGCAAGAGGGTCAGGGAAAAGTGGTTTTTCAACCGTTAAAGCTGGACTAGGTTGAGTTCCTTTAGTGACAGATGAAGTTTCATCTGGATACAACTACCATTTTGGATGCTTATTCCTTTGGTAATCGCTTCCATGCTTGTTCTGGAAACTACCTGTTTTAGGGAGTGTTAATCTCATGACAGTAACTGGAATAAGGTGGTGCTGCAGCGATTACATCCGTGAGGTGAACCGGGCTCAGTAACTTCAGTCAGAATTTGGCAGGGTGGAGACTGGCCCCAAGATGCTGCTGTTGTGTAAGAAATTAAGAAGGAGCTGCATCATCTCTTGAATACGGGCTATGTTATTCCGTAACGTTATGGTTCTGTTGGAAAATGGAAAAGCTGTTTGCCAAAATGTCTGCACCCAGACTCAGTGGAACCCCCAGGCTGTGGAGCCCAGTGCTTGAGGATATGGGTACAAGATTTAGGCTGTATACTTTCAAAATAGCTTGTATCTATTTCTCAACGCAGCCTCAGTCACATCCCATGGCTCCTGCAGCCGCTGCACTTCTAGAACATTCAGCTCTTAGTACTTTTCGTGGGATCACAGAAACAAATTGGCACTGAGAATGCTGTCTTAAGTCCAGTGCCTTTCCCATGAGGATACTGAAGGCAGTTTTCACCCATAATTATGCTCTTACTGATTAGTCAACACGGCTAGCAATGTGGCATGATTTTCTTGGGACCTGGTTCAAGGCCTGGTACTTGGAACGTTCTGGTCTTGCAGCCTTCTTCAGTCCTAAGGGAGTTGAACCACCTGCATATTTGCTCATAACACAAATCCAGAAGTTGGGAGAACCTTCCTGTGGGTGAAGAAGGAGGAATGAGACAGGTAACAGAGTGCTCTGTACGGTTTTTATCCTCCTTACCTAAGACCAGTGCATCCTTATCCTCACCATTTATTGTATCCTAGCTGATGTAAGTGTAATAGAAAGAGAGGCAGCAGGTTAATTATAGACATAAAGAGATAAAGACAGGATTTTTCAAATACATCTGTGCCAGCCTGGAGAATTTATTTTATTTTCGTGTTGGAAAAGTTACTGAATTAAAACCAATTTGAAATTATTTGCCCTTACTTGAGGCCGTCCATTTAATTTAATGCAGTACCAGCCATTGATCTGATTATTTTTTTTTCTACAATTTTATTTATTATGCACATGGTTTGAGCCTAAAGTCCATCAGGAAATAGATGTTAGCAAAACCTTCACAGCTTCCAACACTGCAAGAATGTAATGGGCCCCACAAACTGGCAGTCCTGGTGGTGGGAGGGATAGTCTGATGAATTCTAGCGGCAGCAGCAGTTCAGTGGTTGTAAAGCACGGAGTTCAGAAGATGAAAATGCATTAGGCAAGTACTATATACTTTCACTAATCTATCACAGCACAATCTATCGTGCATCTCCTTTTCCTTGGATGAAATCGCCTTCTAGCAACATCAGCACAAATATTTGGAAGAAGACAGAGAAACATATGGCTTGCAGAACTTCACTGACAAATCGCTTCAGCAGAAAGCATGCCTTTTCGTTTACCTTCTCAGCCAATGCTTAGAGTCAATCACAGCAACTGAGTGCCACTGCTGTGCCATATGGAAGCAGAGCTAACTGTGTTACCAGAAATTTAAACACATGTGGGGAGAGTCACAGGAATTATGAGACCTGGGAGTGTACATTTAATAGACAGGAACAGTTGACGGAAAAGAGAGGAAAATGTTGCACATTTCTTGAATCTTACTCTTTCCAAGACGCTCTCTCTTTTGGCTTAAGCTTTCACCTCATATGCTCCTTCATGTATCACTGTCCTCCATAAGTTTTAGCTACTTGATAGGCTAGGCAGCAGTAACGCTGCGAATGCAGTCCTGGTCTCACTGGAATCAGTGGCAAGACTCCAGTGGACTAGGGTGAGCCAAAATTTCTCTTTTAATGTAGATTCAATTCTATGAAAATGTTGGCTGAAAAAAAACCAAACAACAAACCAAAAATAAAAGCCTTTCTGCTGTCTGTCTAAATATTACAGGAAAATGCCACAACTGGATCCCTATTCTCCAGTTACCTGCCATTATGATGAATTATTGGATTGTATTGTGCTGCGGGGTTCCAGATTTAAAGGGATTGTCTTGGCAGCTTTGCTGTATCTTCACTTTAATCAATTATGGAATCAAATTGTCCTTCTTCCTCCAGAGTTCTGTAGACCTCTCTTGAAATGATTAGAAAAGATTTAGAGGGTACGAGATGCCCTCAGTGAGCACGTAACTTGAAAATCTCATTACCACTCATGAGGAATATTCTGAACAGGGCTATTTAAATGACAGGCTCAAGTCCAAATTTGGACAATTAGTAAATTCTTTTCAGACCTCATGAGGGTGAGTTAAGGTAGGATTCATCTCATCTGACTTCAGCCATCTCTAGTTTAAATGTGTCCACCTGAGCTTGCTACCTGATGCTGGCTATATACTCAGGGGGAGGATGGGGAAGGAAATGGGCAATTTTAAGGCACATCTGTAATTTGACCTGGTTTACACTTTTTAGGATGAGATGAATTGTTTCCTGAGCCTACCTGTGCCTGTCCAATGACTGAAGAGGGAGCCTAAAAGGTAAATTTTAAATATGTCTAGTTAGGTGAGATTCACTCTCTCTGTGATCACCTTTCGTTTTCCTGCAGGACATCCCATATTCCTTCCAGCTTTGGGGGAACAATTTCAGTTCCCACCATAGTTCCCAACTGCCATACCATGACTAGGTGGCCCAACAGCATTGAGAACAGAGCACTGATTCCCACTAGCTGACCTTGGAGAGCTTACGCAGTAGACATGGTAGAAGCTGGGTGGCCTTTATCACAAATGGTCGATAAGGTGAAGAGAAGGGATACAGAAGAGAATCAAACTAATTTAAAGATTAGTGGGGACATACAAATATGTGCTTAACCTCATAAAAATGCAAAATGGAACTTTAAATACACCGCTGTTTTTTTGACACTAGATGGCAACAGTATACATTAGAAATAGTGGTTTCTCAACCAGTAAAAATAAACATTACTCAAGGAATTGAATGAAAGAGAATCACAGAGATTGTTTTTTTAGAATGGATTTTGCATGAAATTAGAAAAGAATAAAGCACAGAGTACCATATGTTTCTGCTATCAAGATATAGGACCTAGAGAAACTGATCTAAATCTAATAGAAAAGCTTATAATTAATCTGAGTTAGAATCTGCCCTCCCATGAAAGAGTATTTATTAGAGTTTCATCAATCTAAACAAAGGCTAAATGTAGCTTTTACTGACTGGATGATTACAGAGGGTCTTAAGGTCAAAGGCTCCACTCTTTTGCTCCTCAACTTCCTGAACAAATCACTGTATGCATGGAGCATGAGAGCTGTTTGGTTTTATGGTGAAATACGTTTGTAGAATGTACGAATCAAATTTTCATTTCCAGCTCTCCCACAGAGGGTAGTAGACACTATGTTGTATGACTCATTTAATTTAAAAAAAAAAAAGAAGAAGACTGAAAGACTGCAGAGAGATGAAATTGTGACGTTAATTTGGGATGAGAGACTGAAAGACTGCAGAGAGATGAAATTGTGGCGTTAATTTGGGATGAGAGATTGCAGCTGCGTTTCTCCTTTCACAATGGTCTAAACCTTTTGGTTTGGTTGATATCATTAGCCAGTGCAGAGGAGCAGAAGGATGTGAGTTTTTAATGCTGACAGTTCCTTTTCCTTTCCTGATGCACTTGAGATACCATGTTGGGGCAGTAGCACGGATATATCTGTATAGGACTTCCCAGCTGCTCAGGGAAACTTCCCTAATCCTCATTGCTCATTGGTTTAGGATAATTTTTCTGAATATCTAATATCTTTCTCACTGTGGTGATTTTTAGGATAAATATCTTCATCCCAGCCAGACCCAGTACACTCTCATTTGAACTTGCCAGGTTCCCAATGGTCATTTATGGAGCATCCCTTATCTGTCAACATCCCGTGAGTGCTGATGAGTCATTAGTTCCGTGATACCATAATATGATTTCTACAGTAAATGGGAACTTTGGACCTTTAAGGACTAGAAGAATGGAGTATTTAAGGATTAATAAAATGCGGAGTAAAATTCTTAGAATAGTCACAAATGTATACTTTTCATATTGCTACCATTTTGAAAGAAAAAAATCTTATTTATTTTGTAGAATATTCTTCTGGGCTATGGAGCTATCCTTTTAATACTGCTACTATTTTGAAAGAAAAAAAAAATCCTATTTGTTTTGTAGAATATTATTCTGGGCTATGGACGAGTTTCCTGTAAAATGAAGTGAATGACTGAATTAGCATGGCGCAGGGTTTTCTGCAGGACTAAACCACAGCTGTGCTCATGGCTGAGATAGAGGCCTGCTTTTTTATTTATTTATTTATTTATTTTATATAAAATCCTACAGTGGAGTAGAGATTTGGGCATTGAGGCCCTCTTCCCAACTGCAAGAGCTGCGTCCATATTGTCTTTTAAGTGTACTCTTCCTTCCACCCTCAAGCAAAAGCTCACCGAACATCTGCATTATCTATATTCATGTCTGTGCTACGGTCAGATAGTGTGTGTATCCAGGATTCAGGTTCTGAGCTTGCCAGTAGGTATTTCTGTGGAGAGAAATTCTGTAGCATCAAGCACAGGCCACTTTTTAACCCAGCCTCAAAGGTTCAGAATCCACAGGATAACTTTCACTTCTCATGTGACTTTGAAGTGAGGTATGTCCTAAGGGAAATATTTTTGGAGGAGAGAAACAATGACCTTTCTTTACTGTTAGCTGAATATGGTAACTTCATATTTCACAGATGTGGAGTACGAGGCAGAAAGATTAAATGAACTGCTCAAGGCTATAAAGAAAATTTTGTATCAGAGCCCAGATCAGAAGGGAGGAACTGCTGAGTCCCAATGCTATGTAAGATACCTCTCTCTGTTAAAATAGGCCTATGAATCATCCTGAAAGCCAACAGTAATGCTTTATGAGTCTCAGCACTGCAGATGCTATTAGTACCGTTGCGAAGGAAGGGACTTCTTTATGAATGTGCAGCAATAATCACTCTTAACTCTTATAAGCATTTATTCATATTCGAAGCACTCATAATCTGAATTCAGCAAAACACGTGGTGTGTCAACCCTGCCTTCCCAGGGCTGTCCTTGGATCTATTTTTATCTTTAAAAATCGCATTATTATTATTATTGTTTTTCAAAATGTAGTTTCCAAAGCCTGTAAAAATGACTTTGTAGTCATGTCTGCTTCCTGAAAATGCCTTTCTTTTCCATTCTTAGGAGGTAATCATAAGATATTGTAAGCTTCTTGGTGGCAACAGTGCATAGAGAGAAAAAAAAAATCGTAATGTGAGCCTTTGTATTTCAGGACATATCTCCATCTGATTCTGAATGATAATACCTGCTTATTTTCTGTCCCCTTTCAGATATGAACAATTTTATTGTCCCTGTCTGGTGAATAACATGTCTGCATATAAGACAGATTCTGTGCGCCCACCTTTCCTGACACAGCCAGCAAGAGCAGAAGACTCCGGGTAAAGCTCAAATGATCCTTTTGCTCAGGGAAAGAAGAGAATCAAGGATGTCTGGGAATAGCAGAAAGACTCTCCTGGGCACTGCAAAGCTACGTTCCAGAAACTTTTCTGTGTCTGTAGAGAAGGAGATTTTCAGGTTGAACAAGAGCAGACCTGTTGAATGCATGTCTACATGAGCTACACTCTTCTTTGGTGTAGGCGGTGCATTAACTCTTAGGCGAGTACATCTCAAAGGACAATGATTCAACAAAAAACATGCTTGGCATAAAACACATGCAAATCCCTCAGAAATCAGGGGGATTTTAGCATATACCAACTAATGTACCTCCCTTATTTGAAGCCTGTAGTTGCACAGCAGTATGAGGCATTTTACTGTTGCTCTACAACTTGCAGAGAATATTCCAGTACCCAAGCCTTGCAGGGTATAACTGGCTTCCCAAGACTACATGTTGGGACCTAAGCACTTGGACTATAGTATTTATGGTGAAATGAGGAAAATGTTTTGGCGGTATCACAGGTATTTTTCTGTACATCTGACTAAAGCTTACAGTATGATGATTTGAAAGTAAAATAGAAGTAAAACCAAACACCTCGTGCTTGAACTGTTGAAGCATGTTGAGACACAAGAAGATTAAGACACTGTCTTAATGTCAAATTGTCTAATTAGCTATATCATGGAACCAAATATACTGCAGTGCATTGAGGGACCAATCCTGGAGGTTAAATTCCAAACTGAGGAGGTAGGAGATAAGGAGCATTTGTGTTATGGAAGTTTTGCTGGTGTTCCTCAAAGGGCTGTTTCTATGCACAGATTCAACTGGTTGAGAACAGAGGGTTTGCTGTTGAGGTGCGTGCAGAGGAGACAAAACATAACACCTGCACTCGAGCTGTACCCCAGTTGCCCATGGCAGGATAAAAACTGCTGAATAGCATCTGCTTCCAATGTATGTTTGAAATGGAAGGGTTTCGCTCACACTCCCTACTAGCACTCTAATTGCTTGTGAGGACTGACTATGAAGTCATTCTCAGCTGGACTGCCCGTGAAACTCCTTTTGCTTCAGGTACTTTCTCATCGGATAAGATCAGCTGGATCACCTTGGTTGATAGTCTCTAAACCAGGTGAATTTGGAGTCAAAAGGCACACTTCTCTACATCACCACTGGAGTAAGTCAGGAGTATCTCCACTTAATGGTGTCTGAGGAGGAAGCAGGCCAGAAATGTCATGGGGGAGGTTGCCTTGGCAATCAAACTCACTCACCAGGCTGGGGTGATGATTTTAGTTGAGTTTCAGAAAATGTCCCTTATTCTGCTGAATAACTTGGTCTTCTGTCTTCCTCTGAACATGATAAGCTTCTTGGCAATTCTAGATTAGAAGGCAAATTTCCAATGTGTATGGGATATGTGGGGAACCCCTTGCATTCTACTAATTCCCAAGTAATCAGTTGTCCCCAGAAGCCAAGATCAGATAGCATGGGTTGGCTTGGAGAGGTATCAATGTCGGGCCTAGCACAGAAAAGGCTCCAAGGTGGTGTCATCTGTTATTTTCTGTCATCCGTGAAGCGGATTATTGTTATAAAGGTGTAAGGTCTTGAAGAATCAGGCCTGAAGCTTTGTAGATTATGGAGGATATTTGCACACTTCAGTGTGAAATGAACTAAAGTAACTTGAAGAGAGAAACAGTATAACATGTTGCACATAGCCTCACTCACAAGTAAGCATTAAGCATAAAAGAGATCTAGTAAGATGTCATCCAGATTCAGTGAGCTCTGAAATGATGCTGTTAATTGTTGTGGTGTCTGATGTCTCAGACAAACATCCCTCCGTGTTCTCTCATCTGGAAACAAAAATCAGTTTTCTGTATCGTTAGTAGGTTTTCACTTGGTTTGCAGACATAAGCTCATGCAGATACTTAGGAAGAAAATGTGCACAGCTTGTTTACATACAAATACTGTAACTTGGCATCTTGATGTCATCAGAAAATAACTTTTAGTTATTAGTGGGATTTTTTAAAAATCATAAATGTAGTCCCAGATTTTTCATTAAAATTAAATGCTGTATCCCAGGTCCACTTTCACAATGGAGAGATGTCATACTGTTTTTCCTTAATCAGTTATTTGTATTTTTCCTTAATCAATTATTTGTATTTAGCCACCTGCAAAACTATCCTCTTTGAAACTATCACTGCTCGCATTTATCATATATGCAATGTCACATCTTCTTTTTCATTTAGCCATTATCTCACTGGTTGTCCTTGGTTAAGTTACTTAAACTTCTGTGGGCCACCATCAAATGGCTTGATCTAGCATAAGTATTCTGCTTGAAAGCTGCCTTTTCTCTGGAATAACTTTCATATGTGCTTTCTTAGTAATGTCGGTTCCCATATGCATTATGAAATCTGCACATAAGCGTGTTAGCATAAGGGAATTTAAGTGTCAAGTGTGTTAAACCCTTTAGGAATTGTCATTACAAGTTTTAAATTCTAATTTAAAAAACAAACAAACAAACATTTCTCTAAAATAATATTATCTATCTTTTTCAGTAACTTTGTTTTGTAGCTGCTACAAGTCCCTTCAGACTGTGTTATTAACAACTCCCAGCAACCAAGTTGTTTACATCCATCCAGCACACTGCGAAGAAAGCAGTGTTGTAGATAGTGCTGGTGATTGTGGTGCAAGTCTGATCCTGCTGTCAGCCAGATGAATCAGACAACAGTGCAGCTCCAGCAGCCATTTGTTCAGGTATTAGGTGTGTGTACTATCCAACCCAGAAGTGATAACATAGCCCAAGAATTAACAATTAATGGCAGCCTCAAAATGAGAGGAAGGCTGTTGTGCCAGCAGAGAGGAATGTATGATAAAAAGTGTGGTCCTAAATAATTTTACTTGTGAAACAATCCATGCCCTTTTCTGAAAGTGCTGAAGTACTAGTTCAAAAGACTGCCTCAGACTCTAATTCAGATAACTTTATCCTGGATATGTAAACTATTGCCCATTTTGTGTAGTATGAAATTATTTTCTGACTCAGACTGACTTGAGTTGTTACCATTAATCACATGCCAGAAGCAATTCCAGAGAGCCTTTGTATCTGTAGTGAAGGATGATGGATAGTTTGTAAAATGTTTAGGCATTCTTCACAGAGAAAAGTGCCGTATAGGTGTGTGGTATTTTTATTATGGTAGGTTAGTACAGTTTGTGTATTAAGAACAGCAACAGTGGAATTACAATGCTTAAACAATGTTAAAATCTGCTATCCTGTTATTACCATGTCTAAACACCAAATGTTTCAGAAGGAGATTTAATCAAGTACTTACTACAAATATAGCTTTACTTTCATTTCATGGAATAAATCCTTCTAATTATACTGGTAATTAACTAAAAACATGGAATCAATGTAGATCATCCACAGCACTGTGGATGATATTGTCATAGGACTTCAGACTTCAAACTATTCTACTTACAAAAATTCATATATGTTTCCTTTTTTTAATGCCTGGATAAAATAGAAATAATGAATGACCTGATCCCAGAGTGCTTCAATCAAAAGTTATAAAACTCATATGGCAACTTCGTGAAAAGAATATATGCCATTTGAAAAAAGTCCCTAAAGAAGAAGTAACTCAGGGCAGGGTGATCAGTACCTGTTTTTACAGATGTATCATACTTCCATAATCAGATGCTATTCTCAGTTGATAATAATGTTAGTACTTACACCCATCAGAGCTGAAACTCAGCGCTGGTGAGGCCCCACCTCAAGTACTGTGTTCAGTTTTGGGCCCCTCACTACAAGAAAGACATTGAGGTGCTGGAGCATGTCCAGAGAAGGGCAATGAAGCTAGTGAGGAGTATGGAGAACAAGTCTTATGAGGAGCGTCTGAGGGAACTGGGGTTGTTTAGCCTGGAGAAAAGGAGGCTGAGGGGAGGCCTTATCGCTCTCTACAACTATCTGAAAGGAGGTTGTAGAGAGATGGGATCTGTTTCTTTTCCCAGGTAACAAGTGCTAGGACAAGAGGAAATGGCCTCACCTTATGCCAGGGGAGCTTTAGATTGGATATTAGGAAAAAATTCTTCACAGAAGGAGTTGTCAAGCATTGGAACAGGCTGCCCAGGGAAGTGGTCGAGTCACCATCCCTGGAGTTATTTAGAAGACGGGTAGACATGGTGCTGAGGGACGTGGTTTAGTGGTGGTTTTGGCAGTGCTAGGTTGATGGTTGGACTTGGTGATCTTAAAGGACCCTTTCAACCTAGGCAATTCTATGAATTCTATGAAACTTGGACACTATGTTTATACAATGAGGCTAATTGACTGCCAATACTGCTAATTGTTAGTCTGCATCCTCCCAAAATTTTGTCCCACGCAAACCAGGAGTCTCCCAGCTGGTGTCTGGGCATAGTTCGGTCAGCACCAGCCAGGGAGACAGTCAGGCTGTGGCCTTTCTGTTTTGGGGAGTAAGAAAATTTAGCAGTATGCCTGCAAACCTTATTGTGATACTTGGCTACTCAGTGGTAGAGAACCGTCTCTGGAGTATTTTATTTACTAATACAGTCAGAGCATAAGTGTCAGGTGCTCCTCCTAATTTTTGTTTGGAAATTTTCAGTGAACAATGAATTTTTTTACTAAGAGGAGAGTAAAAGAGAAATACAGTTGTTTTCTCAAGGAAAAAAAGGTACTGACAGCCTTTATTTCTCTTCAGGTATAAAGTCCTCATGCCTTTGAGGCAGGTCTTCCAAATTGGTTGGCTTACGATGGGACAAAGGGGCATCTAGTGCTTTTGTCAAGCCTCCAGCCCTTAAGAAAGACAGAAAACAAGAACACAGTGATCATCTGTGAAATACTTAGGTAAGAGGGAGCCTGGCATCACACAGGAATTCCGTGGAAGAAACAAAGACAGAAAACAATTTCTGGGAGGCTGGAAGCAAAAAGGGTGAGCAAAAGTTTCAGTTGCCTTAAGCTTGAGATCAGCTTTTTTGTTCCAGAAGTACTCTGCCTCATTCACTGGAGACCTCCTTATTCCCTCAGGAAATTAGACTGCTACAGATAAGAGCCTCCTTCAGTATGCTGCCTTGATTTGATCCTCAGCGCAGCTTGGGAAGAGCTGTATGTGGTATGTAATTAAACATTGTACTAAAGCAGACATACGAGAGAGCTCAATAATGTTATCCACATGATGTGGAAACACGTGTATCACTCTGTTGGTAGTTCTTGTTACTCTAGGCGACATTTGCTGTGGCTAACACTCTTTTCCATGAGAGTCCCAGCACTAAAGTAGCTTGATTATTGCAGGATTTTTATCATACACTGATAAACAGAATTGCTCTGATGATCGGTCTGTGGTTTCATCTTGGTGCATCCAAGCTCTTCCATTAAGGAAAAATCTTAAATCTCCTTTAAAAGAAGCTTTATTCCCTTCCTTGCTCTTGCAGCCTCAGATATGTCACAAACACATGGGGACATGTTGTTTTCTTCATGCTGTTTGCACTGTTGAGCTATTGCTTACTGCAACTGTCAGCATGTAGTAGAGTATTTTCAGAGCATTTTTCTAAATCTCCTTCTGATTTTATTCAAATAGAGAAGCCAAAAGAGATTAGACACAACCACGGTGAGATTGCCTTTGGAGCAGACTACAAGACCCACCTGTTTGCTGAAGGCTTCATACCACTATGAATAAAGATGAGGAAAGCAAAAACCAAGCAGTATTTCTTAGTATAAGAGATGGTTCAGGAGCCAAGTCTCTGGTGACATTCATTTGTAGAAGTCACAGTGAAAATCTAGAAAATTTAGAGAAAAGTGTCGAAAAATATAGGATAACAGAAATAACATTGACTATGGAATATATCAATTACCAATGTTAAATTTTACAATGTCTACTGTCATAGTCTTGATTTAATTTCCTTGTACAAACTCTGAGTTAAAAAAGGTTTTTTGCTTCTGTTAGCATATCTGTGAGGGGGTTGAGACCTGCATTTGTTTTTACCTAGTTTGGAGACATCTGAACACGGGATAGTGCAAGTTCTGCATTATTAGTGACAACTTCCATATTTTGCTGTTTTGTTTTGTTTTGTTTTGTTTTAATTTGACAGCAGGAGCTGAAAATGAGAAGTGAATTCACACCATGTGGAGATTTTATATAGTTGTGAAGCAGGTTATCAACCAAACTTTTCACCATTACCCATTAAGCCATTAAACATCACCCATTTAATTTCTGAAATCAGAAGTCCAAGAGAAGGATCCCATCTGAATGTGGCCATATAAAATTCAGGAACTGTGAAATCCAGGCTCTGGTCAATACCTTCTACCTTTTTTCAAACATTAAAAAAAAGGAGAGTGAGAAAACCAAGTAATCTTGAATGCAGAATCTTCTACAAATACCGGCAGTCAGGTTAGGGCAGAGAGGAGGGGAAGAGCGCATTTCTGGAATAAAAGGCACATTCTCACAATATATAGAGCTACATTGCATCTTGTCTACTGAAGGCTGTGAAATAAGGAAATCATTAGTTTCAGCATCTTTTGGATGCTCTGGTGGATTTTAAGAACTGCATTCATTACAGAGTAGTTCAGACCTAGCTAAAGATAAAGGCATCTTCACACCATCTTTCATCTTTACCTTCACTTTTCTGTACTTTGTCTTCCCAAAGGGTGTCACTGAGTTCCAGCTGAGGAGTATCCCTTTAGCAATGGGGTTATGGGGTTACATTTTTCAGCTTCTTGCTGGTGGCTTTATATGTCTGCTTCCTGCGCTGCAACTTGTTCTGTTACAGCCTTTGACGAGTAGAGCGCGGTTACACTTAACTCACATGCAGCAGCACAAGTGCTGTAGGTAGCCCAACGTACGTTAACTGCTTGCCAGTCGTTGAGTTAACTCAGGCAAATAAATTTCATGTCAGGTCTGCATTTCCTGCAAATTCAGTGTTCAGAAAAGGTAATGCTTTCCTCGGAAACAGAAAAGAACTTTACTAAAAAAGCCCTTTTCCTTTGTTCATGTCAGTCACTTTTCCTTGGCGGAGCTACTATAAAGTATTGAGTGTGCAAATGCAGAGACAGAGCGTGGAATTTAAACTGTTCCTCTAAATCTCTGGTTGCTAGGTCGTTATCTCACTTGCTGACAAATATTCTCTTGCTGACAACTGAGTTATTAAACATTAGATGAAAGGAAGAAAATAAATGCAAATTTTCTTTTAATTACTTGAAATCTTCTCCACATCACTCAGTACCGTAATAGCCTTCTTCACCAACACACATATCCTCTTTAATACTCCTGTACAGGGAGGAAATGCTATTATTCCCATTTTACCAATGAAATGTGACTAGAAAAGATAAAGTGACTTGGTGAAAGCTACACCAAGATAGTAACAGAAACAAGTTCAAAATTCTTAATTCTTAGTCTCAATCCAGTTCCTTAACAATAAATATCCTTTCCTGTAACCAGTTTTTATTCCTCTAAGCTGTACTTGTCTCTCACAATTTCAGTATTTTAGCCAGTTAATTAAATTGTAACTGGTATTTCTGGTGATTGCATGTTTTTAATTTATTTTCCAAACAGAAATTTTTTAAAAAGATAATAATTTTATAACGGAAAATGACCATGTCTGGTCACAACAGATCATTAAAATGGAAAATAACATTGTAGTGGATATACTGTTATTTTTACCTGACATAAGGTTTCTTGAAAATTTGTGGGGGCAGGCAGATGTATACCAGAACATATTTTACATTCCACTTATTAATATAATAGTTTAAGAGAAACTATCTTCTCATCATTCTATAAAAACTATATCGAGTAACTGATATTTTCACAGTGAGAGACAGATACAGTATCATCAAATGATCATCAAACTTCAGTCTACCAGGAAAAAAACCCCACATTAGTTGATCTGTGACAGAGGTCTCTCTGTGAAGGGCATGCAGTGGTTTCTTTCAAAGCCACCTTTCACTCAGTGCTCTGTGAGAAGAACAGCAGTTCCTTTTTCCTACATAGCAGGAAATATAGGACTTTCCCCCATGCTTGGCTTTAAGTCTAAATCAAACTTCCACCAATTCTGTTTCAGGTTTGGTATTTTGAATGTTTTCATGAGTAACATTTGTGGATGACAATTAGCTGCAAGGTCCACAGAAGAGTAGAAAGATACCATGTAGCTGTATACATCATGAGAACTCTTCGTTGATTCCAGCATACAAAAAGACGTCCTCCACCTTTGATGGAGAGTCAATATGACGTGAAAATCTCTTGCATTAACTTTTGGGACCGTTTGTGTTGAGACACATAGGCTCAAGTTACATTAAATTAATGCTTCTGGGTGAAACTAACTAAAAATAAATATTTTTTAAAATTTTTGTCTGTGGAGAGTAGCTTGCTCCCCAGAATTGGAAATGGCTTTCTTAGCCATGGACATGTTCTTCACTCAGTGATGAAGGCACTTGGAATAAGGGAGTGTGAGTCCTGGGTTTAAGTCCTTCCTGCTAGCGCTGGTTCTCCACTGCATGTAGGAATATCACTGGGTGAACTCTGATTGCTCTCTTGGAAGTTGGACTCCAAGGAGGTTTTTAGATCTAAGTACTTTATTCACTAGGCTGTATACCTTGCTCCTTGCTAGAAATATTATATTATGTATCGTATGCATTGTATATCTTCCTGCTTACGTATCTGCCTACTCATATATATAAGTATGCATGAGCTATGTTCCTGCTGTCTTGTTTTTTTTCTTCTGTGATTTCATCAGTGTCCTCTTTGCTGAATAATGGCACAACTTCAACAGGGAATGGTAGGCAGTGCAGTCTCCTTCCTACAGCAGTCCACCAGGAAGGATCTGAATTCGGGTTTCCTGCTTTCTGGACCCTTCCTACTTAGGCTGTGCTTTGAAAGAAAAGAGAGACTCCTGCCTAGTATTTGAAAAATAATTATGTGTGTGCTTAGGAGATGGTACTGACCTGTGGATCCCTGGTACAACATCCCTGTGGTCCTCCATCAAGGATCCAACTCCAGAAAAAGGGAGACTTTCATAAAGATCTACCCAGATGGAGTCCTACTGATGAGCTATAGACAATTGCATTTAATTTTAAATAATGTTTCTAAACATTTAGCTCTCTGCATAGAAATTATAAATTCAAAATGTGGGTTCTCATTTCCAGAACCTGCTTTCAAATGTTTAGTTTCCAGTCTCTTTTAACAGGTCTAGCCCATGGGCCTTAAACCAGAGTGTGAAAGTCCATTAACTTTTCGGATAACGGGTTTCTTTTCCTGCTCACTAAATCCAGTGAGTCAGTAAAATTAGGAGGTATATTTACATGAAGTATGATTCACTTTTTTAATTAAAAAGTTGGCAAAAGTAATAGAGGACATGTCTTTTTGTAGCATTCATTTTGCAAATTGTATTCAACTGCAGCCAAAATTTCTGTTATTACTGTTGGTTATTTAGTCCCATTAGTAATATTTCTTTTGGTCTACCAGATCCTAAGGGCTTATTTTTCTAGTCACATGGGAATGATGTGCTCAGGTAACTCCCTTTCTTATGAACTGGAATAAAGGGCCTAAGCCAAGTGTGGATTCCACTAAATTTTCGTTGGAGCTGTAGTGATTGTGGCCAACAGGTTGAGGGAGATGATTCTGCGCCCCTACTCCACTCTTGTGAGACCCCACCTGGAGTACAGTGCCCAGCTCTGGAGCCCTCAGCACAAGAAAGACATGGATCTGTTGCAGCGCGTCCAGAGGATGACCACAAAAATGATCAGAAAGATGGAACACCTCTTCTGTGAAGAAAGGCTGAGAGAGTTGGGCCTGTTCAATCTGGAGAAGAGAAGGCTTTGGGGAGACCTTACTGTGGCCTTTCAATACTTAAAGGGGGCTGTAGTCACAGGTCAAGGGATAATGGTTTTAAACTGAAAGAAGGTAGATTTAGATTGGACATAATGAAGAAATTTTTTATGATGAGGGTGGTAAGACACTGGAACAGGCTGCCCAGAGAAGCTGTGGATGCCCCATCACTGGAACTGTTTAAGGGCAAGTCATGCCTGACAAATTTGGTGGCCTTCTATGAAGGGGTTACAGTGGCAGTGGACAAGGGAAGATCTGCTGATGTCATCTACCTGGACTTGTGCAAAGCGTTGGACACTGTCCCACACGATATCCTGGTCTCTAAATTGAAGAGACATGGATTCGATAAATGGACCACTCGGTGGATAAAGAACTGGCTGGATGGTCGCACTCAAAAGGTTGTGGTTAACGGCTCGGTGTCCAAGTGGAAAGCAGTGACGAGTGGCGTTCCTCAGGGGTCGGTACTGGGACCCGTACTGTTCAACATCTTTGTTAGCGACATGGACAGTGGGGTAGAGTGCACCCTCAGCAAGTTTGCTGATGATACCAAGCTGTTTGGCGAGGCAGACACGCTGGAGGGGAGGGATGCCATCCAGAGGGACCTGGACAGGCTGGAGAGGTGGGCCCAAGCCAACCTCATGCAGTTCAACAAGG
Organism: Pluvialis apricaria; assembly: GCA_017639485.1. Lineage (NCBI taxonomy): Eukaryota > Metazoa > Chordata > Aves > Charadriiformes > Charadriidae > Pluvialis > Pluvialis apricaria. Next base: position 107,457,376 of record CM030009.1, read on the forward strand.
CCAAGTGCAAGGTCCTACATCTGGGTCGGGGCAATCCCAAGCACAGATACAGGCTCGGTGGGGAATGGCTGGAGAGCAGCCCTGTGGAGAAGGACCTGGGGGTGATGATTGATGAGAAGCTCAACATGAGCAAGCAGTGTGCGATCGTAGCCCAGAAGGCCAACCGTATCCTGGGCTGCATCAAAAGAAGTGTGGCCAGCAGGTCAAGGGAGGTGATTCTGCCCCTCTACTCCGCTCTCGTGAGACCCCACCTGGAGTACTGCATCCAGCTGTGGAGTCCCCAACATAAGAAAGACATGGACCTGCTGGAGCGCGTCCAGAGGAGAGCCACGAGGATGATCAGAGGGCTGGAGCACCTCTCCTATGAGGAGAGGCTGAGAGAGTTGGGGCTGTTCAGCCTGGAGAAGAGAAGGCTCCGGGGAGATCTTATTGCGGCCTTCCAGTACCTAAAGGGGGCCTACAGGAGAGCTGGGGAAGGACTTTTTACACGGGCATGTAGTGATAGGACGAGGGGGAACGGCTTTAAGCTGGAAGAGGGCAGGTTTAGATTAAACATTAGGAAGAAGTTTTTCACTTTAAGGGTGGTGAGGCACTGGAACAGGTTGCCCAGAGAGGTTGTTGAAGCTCCATCCCTGGAGGTGTTCAAGGCCAGGCTGGACGTGGCCTTGGGCAACCTGGTCTAGTGAGAGGTATCCCTGCCTGTGGCAGGGGGGTTGGAACTCGATGATCTTCAAGGTCCCTTCCAACCTAAACCATTCTATGATTCTATGATGATTCTATGAAGGTCAGGTTGGATGGGGCTTTGAGCAACCTGGTCTAGTGGAAGATGTCCCTACCCATGGCAGGGGCGTTGGAACTAGATGATCTTTGAAGGCCCCTTCCAACCCAAAGCATTCTTTGATTTAGCACTTTCCCAGCAGAACTGTCTGCATATAGTTCTCACGTAGCCAGAAGAGAACAGGCACCTTTAAAACTCAAGTTCCATATGTTTTTTAACCAAAAATTCCAGTTATGGATGTGTCTTTGTAACTCAGACCTCTCTGTGTCTCCTCAGTATTGGCTCTAGAATAGCCTCTGACAACTGTATTAATATTGAGTGCTACAATTTGTCTCATCTTCACTGGAATTTGTCCAGGGCTTCACTCTCTGTTTTTCTTTCATAATTCAAATGATGGAATGCTAGACAAATGTGAGGCTAAGAAAGAGCTAATAAAAGAAAGCCAATGGAAGCGAATTGTTATTCTGCTACTTGCTTGCACACACAGATGATACGTACATATTTAATACACTTCATTTAGATGAAGATGCCCAGATGAAGACAAATACAGCTTGCAAGACATGTGAAGTAACCCTTAGTCTTCACTCCACAGCATTAGTGAGGTTTCTGCAGAAGCAGAGGTTTCCAGTTTGTGGAAGAAGAAAGGAGAAATTCAGGTGGAGATCAAGGAAAAAGGATCAGAATTCTGGAGAACATGACCTACAAGGAAAGACAACAAACAAGGGTTATTTAGATGAAAGAAGAAAGGATTATCAGGGGGATAAGACAGGGAAAAGAGTGTCAAACTTCAAATAGGTAAAGGTCTTCAGCGAAGATCAAGGAAATAATTTGTTCTCTATGTCTGTGATATATGTATGTAACGAGATGTAAGGGCTTAAATTACATCAGAAAATTCAGGTTACACACCATGGAAGTTTTCTAAGAGTACGAACAGTAAAGGGATGAAAAAGCTGCTTCAGGAAGGTCATGGCATCTCTGTCTTTGAAGAACTCTAAGAACAGGTTAGGGAGATGTCTACCAGGAATAACCCAGGTACAGGTGATCCTGCTTTGGTACATGATGGTGGAACAGGGCAACTTAAGGTCTTTTGTAGTTGCTGTGATTCTGTGAGACTAGTAGCAATAATAATGCATTTGCTTCATTTTTGTAGACTTCACTTGTGGTTTTCAGGCAGTCCCTGACGCTAAGAGCACAAAATTCTCCAAGGGATAAGCACAGATTTTGACGGTACTGGCAAGAAGTTAAACTTGGTGGAGTAATTGCTAAGGAACCAGGAGAGAAACTCAAAAAACTGAGTGACATGGGCATTGAGATAACTGTATTTCTTTTGTATGGAAGGAAGTCGAAGAATAACTCTGACCTTTGGCTGCAGGGGAAAGTGTATGGATACAGGAAAGGAGACGGAGAAGGACAAATGTCCCTTTGAAAAGGGCCTTGTTGAAAGGAGATTAGAGTGAAGGGCGAGTCATTCATTGGGTACTGGCCATTTGCTTTGGGTTCTGGTCTTAGGAAACTGCAAGTGCTCTTGCAAATAAGTGCATGTATCAGGATTCCAGCATACCAGTACCACAGAATGACAACAGGCTAGCACTGAGAAAAACCAGCGGCCTGAAGGATGCATGAGTGAAAATTTATTTTGTACAAAAGATGTTGGTTTCAGTTGATGAGAAACATAACAACAAAAAGCTAACTTTTAATTGCACTGCTGCAAAATTTCTTTTCGTGAATGAGTGTCATGTTTATGTATTGAAAGCCCAGAAGGAAAAGCTGCAGCAGCAGCACTAGTGTTCCCCGTGGAGGAAGGGCTTCTGACACAGTTTCAGCTGACTGCTGAGATCCATAGTGGGGCTGGAACGCCTGCCACACCGGCTTGTTATCAGCACACTCCTCCCTGACGTGGCTGCAAGATACTTGTGACAGCTGATGAATGGTGTTGTGCTGTTGTGACAGGCAGGGACTCTAGAACCGGTGTGCTCTCTGGTACCTGAAGAAACTCAGCGGGAGCACTGGTGCCTGCTGTGAACGCAGACTTCTCCCCTCCCCGGATCAGTAGTATACCTACCTTCAAGATGAAAAGTGGTGGTATGCCATGCAGCTCTGTGGGGCAGTAACAACAACAATAACAGTAATCAGTGGAGCGGAGCTCTGAGTAGCTAGGAAGCAACAAACTAGTTTTCCTATTTGCTAAAACATAGAAAACTTGGTGCGGTTTGTGAGCTTTGCTGAAAGCAAATGATACAGAAGCTGTTGCTAAAATGCCAGCAGAGACTTCAAGCAGTTCTTAGCTCATTACCCATATGCTCTCCCTTACTGGCGATAACTTTATCTCATGGTGGGAAGCATTGCTTTATTTTCATGGCAGGAGTTCTGCATAGACTCAAACTAACAAATTTTCATTTTTCAGGATGTCTTGGGAGGACGCTGTCACTGATTTCATAATATCTAGGAACCATCCTAAAAGATAGGGGTGTGAGCCTGTTTCATGGAAATTCATAGCATGCACAAATTTCAGGGAAGTAAATAAAAAGTGAAGGTGCTTTACATCTTGGAAAACCAGATTCAGGTACCAAATGATTATGAAAATCTATATATAGTATGGAGAGCAGAAGGAACTTCCTATCACTGGGAATAATGCTGCTAACATATGTGAAATGTCCTTTGACATGCGTAGGGGATACAGTAAGAGTCAAATTCCCAACCAGTGCCAGAGCTGGTGCTCAGCATTTAATCTGTTGGTATTAAGTATGGCAATTGATGGAGCATTTCCAATTTCTGGGGAGGCTTATTTAACATTGTTGAAGTTATTCTAAAACAAGTTGAGAGACCTGTGACAGCTGGTCAGATTTGTCCTGTGTGTACTTCACTGAAATGAATCTGGCCCAGATAGCATTTTCAATTTCTCTTGAAGTGTGACCACAATGCACAAGCTGGAATGGGGAAAAGAAGTCAAGATCTCAATCAGTTTCTAATATTATAGTGAATAGGTCTGACCTGCGAGATACCGCTATAAAAGTAGAAGGCATGATACTAAGGAATTCAGGTATCTTGTTAAAATTAGATGTAATGGCTTGATTTATTACTAAGCAGTAGTAGTTGTTTAACCGAATCACACTTTATTACTCTTTTTCTGTTTATAAGAAATGTATTTCACCTTGTGCTGCATTGTGGAAAATCGTCTTCAGAGCCACCAAGCTTTTTTTTTTTTCTTAGTGTGATTTGATAATTACAGACTGGGGCCACATAGTTTTAGACAAGATGTACCTTTAAGGCATGAATTTGTAAGGGCTCTGAGAGCTCTAATGGTCTTTCATGTCCATCTGACCAGCCTTACCTGGAGCCTCGACTCCCACCACTGCCTGGGGGCTTCATTTCAGCTCAGGTCTGGGCATCCAGTCCTGGCCCCAGATGTGCAGTGGATGGGCCTGTGTCCAGCCATGTCTCTGGTCCTGCCTCCTGGAAGTGTCTTGGACCTTTGCTGCAGCCTTGTCTCCAGTACTGTCTTTGTCCTTAATCTCCTGATGGTCCCTGGATGCACCATGGACCCGATTCATGTCCGCACTATGTCTGGGACTGCCCTTGCACCCTGTTAACAGCACTGCTGTGTAGATGCTGTGGGGCTGTGCCCTCGTCAGTGAGAGCACGACTGGACGGGCAGTCACCCTTGGCTCCCAGCTCTCCTTCGTTTAGGGAATGGCCCCATCTCCTGCTGCTCCCTGCCCATAAATTTCTCTGCCTGTAATACCTGAGCGTTCTGCAAAGCTCTTTTTTTGGTCTTCAGTCCTGTCCTAGTTAATTTTAAGGGCTGCTGCTGTTACTTCAGCCATTTTGCAAAGTAACTCAGTTAACATCAGGTTATAATTATGACTGACTCATAGAGTTTTAGTATCTATCGAGGCCTAACACTTTAGTCCTGAGCCACACGCAGGGTCTCACCTCTGAAGTTCTGCTCCCTCTCTGTGCATTGACATTCATGCTCTACTATAGTAGTTGCTTTGCAAGTAAATAGACAAATGATTGTTAGACATGTGTGCCTATTTTCTTGGTAAATACTTAGAATCAGAGTCTCATGGAAAAACACGGTTTGTTAACTAGTTCAGACTCCTGCTCAAAGCAGAGCTATCTTTGAAGGTAGATGGGGTTTGTTCAGGGCTGTGTTTAGCTGAGTTCTGAGTATCTCCAAGGATGGAGATGGCACAATTTCTCTGGGCAGCCTGTTTAAGTTACCCTCACAGTGGATTTTTTTCCTCATCTGTGATAGGAATTTCCTGTATTGCAGCTTGCATCCTTTCTTGTCCTTTCACTGTGCAACTGCGAGAAGAGCCTAGCTCCATCTTCTCTATAAACTCCCTTTCAGAAATGGAAGACTGTTACTAGGTCCTCCCTGCAGCTTTCTCTTCTCCCAGCTAAACAAATGCAGTTCCTTCAGCATCTTTTCTCACCTTAAGTTCTCCAGATCTTTAACCACTGCAGTAACCTGCTGTTGGGCTTGCTCCAATTTGTCCTTGTCACTGTTGCGCTGTGGGCCAAAAGTGAAACCGCAGTATTCCAGATGCAGCTGCACAAGTGCTGAGTGCAGGAGAATAACCACTTCCCTTGACCTGCTGACTATACTTTTGCTCGCGCAGTCCAGTATGCGACTGTATTTGATTTATATGTGTAGCAGAAGGCAGAGTGTCACCGCAGTTAAGTTCAGGGCACTGCAAAGCATCTCAGTATTTCCCCTTTCTTACTGATCCAGGGGACTGCACTGAGCAGGGGTGAGGGATCTAATTTGCGCATGGGTGAGGTTGCATCTTGCCATCATATCCATCCATCTGCCATTTCTTTTTTGTTTTAAGAAATAGGGAGTATATAAGCGAGTCCCTCTGCTTGTTACTTTGAAATTCCCATTCATCATTCTGCAGAATGTGCAAATTACGGCCATTCCATGTCCTTGCAAGATCAACGGATTATCATCTTGCTGTGAAAAGCCCCACAATTTGCTAGGGATTTTAATGACAAGTGTTTAGTAACAATTTCCTCTGGCTCCAGTGAGAACAGTTTACATAAGACAGTGGCGAGGGTCTGGCCAGCATCAGTGGGAGCGTTCAGGTCATTGCACTGCCAGATATGTCAGGACCTTGTGAGCAGAAAAGTTACTTGGTTCAAGGTATCCCAGAGCTTTAGCCTCCATGCTTGGCATACTGCCAAGCCCATCTTTGTGAAAAGGCATATAGGAACAGAGTTGCGTTGGAGAATTTTACGGCAGAATTTGGTTTTGTTTTGGATGCACTGGAGACATTCCAAACCCGCCTGGACGCCGTCCTGTGCAACCTGCTGTAGGTGTCCCTGCTGTGGCAGGGGGGTTGGGCTCCAGAGGTCCCTTCCAACCCTGACCATTCTGTGATTCTGCTTTTGGCTGGAGATGGTTACCTGTAAAAGAGGTATGGAGAGAAAAGAATTACTATTGTGACTGTGTAACTGCTAATGTATTAGCAAAAGTACTGCCGTGCAGGGAGAATCTGTCCTTTTAGTATGCTGATTTAAATACCGAGGAAGAGAGAAAGGGAAAATGAATACAGATGAAACCATATTTCATTCTCTTACAATCTGCCATGACAGAGGTCACTGATTCCATTGTATGCAATATTCAGCCGCAAAGCAGAGATGTGTGCATGATGCTGAACTGTATTTACAGTTTTCATGCTAATACTGGACAAAAACTTGAAAAATGCTAAGCATCTATAAACTCCTGAGAGAGAGAAAGCAGCCGAGGGAAATAATCTTCCTCTTCACCTGAAGAGAACTTAACACTTCTCTGTATTTACTTCTCAAACACAGAGTGACTGTGTGTTTCCTTTTCAGTACTTAAGTTAGCCTTTATTGAGGTACTTGGCTGTCGTTGAGTGAAATTTATGACATTACTGAAGGTTTGAAGCCACAAATATTTGTGCCTGTATTAACAACACAGTGTGGTTCTGTCCCTTGTACAAAAGGGTACAACGGGGAACTGAAATGTCTCCTTCAAGACAACACAATGGAGAGAGATGCTCAGTGTGCTGGCGCATGCTTTTCATCATAACTGCCTCTCTCTGCAAGCTGTCAAAGGTCTACGCAACAAAAAGTAAGAATGTGGAGTCTCTTATCACTGCCCCAGGGATCAAGAGTGCTTCAGAGCCCCGAGCAAAGAAAAATCCATCAGAAAGCTGCTCATTCGGCAAGCAGAATGATAAATCTGCCTCATGTCAGAAGCAGGATTCAAAGGAGCTGCATTATTTCTTTATTTATTGCTATTTTTAATGTAAACACCAATGAAAAAAAATTAAGGTGAACAGTGAGTTCAGCTAAGGAGAAGAACTCGCAACCTCGTTAATATTGACTGTTATAACTGAAGTTTTTTGAGGATTTGGTGTTTCTGGGCTAATGAAAGCAATTTTGGGGTCTGCTTCACTTAGCCTATCCTGTTGCAGGCAGTATATTAGCAACTCAAGTCTGGAGGAGTACTTAAGACAGGGAGCAGTGTTTATATGTTTATACAATTTATCTCACCAATAAAAAGCAGGGGCCAGAAGAAGATGTTACTGACGCAGTGAGCGTTCTTCACATCCTCTTCAGCTTCCATGCAAACATCTCAGAAACTAAGGTTATAAAAATAGTTGAATATCACACTCAAAAAGGCATCCCAGTGGAGGAACTGTAGTGGTTAGCTTTTATACTGTATGCTTTTGTTATGCTTTGGCTGTAATGTTGGCACCTGAATTAGGTACAGTTGTCCAACTGAAGTGTTACCAGAGCAGAGTAGAACAGAAATATTACTTCCTTATGTCTTTAGAGGCATATTTCTGTTTATATATGCCACTATGGCCTTCCTCTGCTGGCATGGCACTTCTGATTTTTCATTGTAGTATTGGCTTCAGTGCCAAACTCTTTTTTGAAAGAGTACATACTCAATTATCCCCATACCTGTATTTTGCAAATGATTATTACTCCTGAAAAGTAATATTCTGCACTTGTACCTATGTATTGAGACCACTTCTCCAATTTATCAAATTCATTCTGGATTATAGTTTTGTCCTGCAATAAAATGCTTCAGCTTTATTAAGTCTGCACATCTAGGAAGCATGTTCCGTCCCTTGAAGAGAGACAGAGCCAGGAAAAGATGCTTCAAATACATCCTCTTATTTTGAAAGTGGACTACTGATTACTACCCCCTTAGTGGTTACGCAGTGTTTGAAATAATAGTCTGTAGTATATTATAATCTGGTTTATGGTAGGTTATAGGAGTGACCTTTCAATGCTGCAATTATGCAATACAATTTTGTCTCTTAATTTTGTAAATTCTCACCTGTTTTACTCTACTGGGTCAGATGATCGGGACCCTTTTTCAGCCCACACTGTTTATTACAGAAAGTTTCTAAATGTGCCAACCAGAATCTGTAATTTATGCCTTTATTTTTTTCCTCTTGTCTGATATGATATGGTGTATATAAAAGGCTTGGCCTAAAACCTGTGTATTTTTAGCATTAGAATTATTAACAAACTCAAGACAAAGTTGGGTGTGCCAAAACCAGAGACAATGTATATTGCTCTAATACTTAGGGTATATAATATTTCAAACAAATGTCAATAATCATGGTAAGAAGTTCCTGTATCTTGATTCTTTTCATGCCAGGTATTTTGGCATGATTATAAAAAGAGTTTAAAAAATGCTTTGGACGGAATTTGGCTCTCGGATGCATTTCTGCAAATCTGGAGGAGTTTCCACTTAGCTAGTAGAGTTACTGGAAATCTAACATTGCTGGAACTGTGAGCTAGCACTTACTTTTACTCAAGTATGTAGCAATCTTCCAATGGATTTCATTAGACTTTGTTTTGCAGCCTACAAATCTTAAAGATGTTCTTTTTATATGTATGTGTATTCAAAATGTTTTATTGTGATAAATATCATGTACACCATTCATTTTTTTAATGTCCAAACAAATATTTAGCTTTAAAAAATACAAATTATGTCATTTTATTGTTGCTAATTCAAAGTCCTGGGTAAAGTTCCATGTGTAGAAAAAGATGATGTTCTGTTTTTTTATTTTTTTAAAATATAATTAATTATTGAATGGAGTTTTTCTGTAGAGATTGAACACAGGGACCAAGATCACTGAAGGAAGGCCTGCCTTGTGTAGTGTTTAACTGCCTGTAGCTCGTACTGGCATATATGTATGGATAAAAGCAGCCTCTCTGACTACATCTATATTCATAAATTAAGCCATACCAGAGTATATACCTGGGTGTGGGAACTAGATCCTCTGTATTGTTAAGTTCTTAGAATGTTTTTTGGCACGATTTGGCTCAAGCAAAGTAGCACTTGGCAATTCCTGGGCACAATTTTGGAGTTAGCACAGGTCATTCCAAATGAGAAATTTGTATGAGGACGTTGCGCTTTGCAGGGTAAGAGAGTTTGGCAATACGGGCATAGACTGGAGGTACCAATGGCTGTAGAATAGTCTTCTCAGCATAAAACACCTTAAAACAGCAAAGCCCTGTACATGTACTGTGGCTCTACAGAAACACTATGAACAGATGGATTCAGTTAAAAATATGGCTTCCTGAAGTTAGATACATAAACTACATCTACGTTAGTAAACTATACAAGGGCTGGACACAGTTCCGTGGTGACACACACTCTTCAGCTGTCACTATGTCTCTGGTGGGGTTTTGGCCTGAGTCATCTAATGCTTTCCCAAACAGCGTTTGGGTATAGCTCAGGGAACATCACAGGCCATCCCATCACATCCCAACAGCTAAGACCCCATTTTGGACTAGAAGAGAAGTTCTCCATGTGGATGTGTGGCTTGCTGTATGGTTTTGTCTCCAGATTAATTTTGTTTACTAGCACAGATGTTTCGGGCACGCTAATTCATGTTTAAGTATCTAATATAAGCTCTTAGCTACCTTGCAGCAGAAACTGGCATTGAGCTTTAGGTCAAATTAGGATACTGGGCTCATTAAACCATGTTTAATTATCATAGTGCAATATTTGGTACGCTTCCCCAATATACAGCCGGCTTCTGCCTCTCACCGAAGGGTTCAATCACTCTTCAGGCAAGCGGGCTGCCAAACCTGGGGAATGGCTTCATTTTTGAGCAGGTTTATCTGTATGTCTGGGATTAATTAAAATTGACTTGTCTGTATGTAGAAATGGAAATTATTCTGGTAAGACAAGCGCTGGGTTAAAACATCACCCAGAGGCGATGTAACTGCTAAGAGCAGTTCATACAGTCACAGTAAGATTTGCAGAAGGACTTGGTTATCATTTCCCTGGTGCTCAGCTTTGAGGACTCGTCTGCAGTCCTTACCTGGAGAGAAAGTGCCTTCCACACTATATTTATGAGTATCCATGTTGATAAGGAACTTACACAAAAGCGTAAGTGTTTGTGGACTGCATTTTTGTTGTTACGGCACCTTGCGAGTGTTGGGTCCTGCATTCCTTTTGCATGTTCTGCTGTAGCTCAAGTATTGGCCACAGCCGCAACCAGGTGTCAGAGGGAGGATCAGAGACACCCCCTCTTACAAGAAGTACTGCGAGCACAGATTAACTCCTGGCATTTCAGGAAGCATTCCTGATTTCTATTTTTAATTCAAGTTTTGTGAGGGTGTAGACTTACTAAGGCAGGAAACATTAGGAAAGAAAGCTAATTGCGGACTATGGAGATAAGAAACCTTCCCTTTATGTGGGAAACTTCCCTTCCACATCCACTAAAGCTTTCTGAGGTACTGGATTAGCTACATAGGAACAGTTAGCTAGAATAATGTTGTAGATGCTGATGTGAGGAGTTACATGAAATATTTCTGCCCTCATGCTGAATTCCCTTACCTGTACCATTACCATTGCAATTCCTTCAAAAATGCACCAGGACTTGACCTGGCCTAATCTGCAAAATATGTTCCAAATCTGAGGCTCCTGGGGACTTTTTCAAGCCATTGCACCATTTTATAAAGGTGGAGAACTTACATAAAGGTCACTGCAGGTAATACACTTTTATTGTTAAAAAAAGAGAGGGTTTTGCTTACCGAGCAAACTTAAACTTATTTTGGGGTAATCTTCCTGATTTAACAAAATGGAAGTGGTATATTTTGTCTTCAGTCTTTTTCAACTTGCAGAAATAATCACAGGTGGGCTGGTAGGGATTCAAAGAAAATCAGGAGGTGTTTAATTTCTTACCCCCTTTCGTACTTCCTTATGCAGACAGGTGTGGTTTGCTGTCACTGGTGCGTAGTTGTGTATTTCAGAGAGTGTCACGCAAAGCACATAGGAAACCAACCTGACATTTGTCATCACTAAGTAATAACGATACTTAGAACAGGGAACTCGGGGGCAAGGATCATCATTTTTGTTCTGTATTTTACAAAAAGGGCCCTGATTTATGACTGTGATGTCTGCACCGGCACTTTAAAGGCAAATAGAATAGACTTGCCTGTTGCTGTTACCAAAAGCTTACAGCTGAAGCTGAAATTATTATTTTATTGGTCACGGTCAGTGATCACACTGATTTCAGCTGTGGGAGGTGAAGATGTCTATTTTACCCTGAAAACTTTTGTAATAATTTCAGGCTAGTGCAATTTCCACTAACATTGAGGCTGAGTTACGTGGCTAATAGTGATACATCCTGATCAGAGGGCAACTGCAAGGAGCAGCTGTAATATTACCAATTTTCTAAGTTACTTGTTCGTAGCATTTTACGATGGTAAGAAAGAAAGAATCATCATGATAACGTGGTCGCTGATCAGGAAAATGCAGCACAGTGCTACTTTTCTTGCTGAGCAGAAAAGAAAGTGAAGAGTTTGACAGAAACCAGGGAACATATCTTTTCTGCAAGCTCCCTCTCTTATATTAATAGGATTTTTCCATTGTTTTGTTTAACACAAACCCAGTTTGTTTATTTGCTTTTAATTTCAGAGGGTTTTTGGTGCATTGCAGTCACAGTGCACCCCACTGAGATAATGTAGAAGGGCATTATGTTTTCATGTACAAGGAACAAATCATGCTCTTGCAGGCTATAGCTTCTTTAATTTCAATTAAGGAAAGTGACAAGAAAGAACAGAAAATAAAAACTCTGTGAGAGAATATACAAAGAACCTCTCTTCTATTACATATTACAGAAAGCAAAACTTGGCATAAAGAAAAAAACAGCAAATTGGAGGTGGAAACATAGAAGAGTTTAGTATTCCCTTTGTTTAAACTGTACATAAGCACTCCCATCAAAGGGAAGGGTTAGGAGACCACAGGACTCTCACAATGTTTCATGGCACCATTGAACAACACTAATTTTAGGTAGGCATTCATTCAGGGACAGGATTTGGAACAGTGAGAGAATGTATCACTCAGAATCTGCTAAAAGCTTTCAAAACAAAGAAAAAAACCCTCCTCACTACATCTATTTTAATGGCATATCCTTAAATGCACCCACTCAAAACTTGTATCCACATGATCGCATGACATTAAAGAAAGCTTTTTCAGGGAAAAAGTTTCAGCTATGTGTCCCAAGTCTTAAAATTCAGATAGCAAATATAAAAAAGGCAAGAAACAAAGTACTATTTTGAAAATACTATGATTTTAAACTATCCACCCAAGCACTTCATCATACTTCTTGTAACTTTGAGTAGCTGGGGATAAACAGCTAAATCGGGATTTTATTCTTGTTAAAATTTAAAGGAGATCTATAGGGTTTTTCCTAGCATTCTTGCCAAACAGAAGCGTGCACTGGTCAGCAAATGTCACATGGGAAAGGTCATTCCCATCCCCAGCCTCTTTTGTTAGCTCCGAAAGGTCTCTGCCTTGTCCGGAGTACCCTGAGCTCGTCCTGGCACCCTGCACACTGCGGAGGTGAAGCAGTCACCCTGTCCGGGGCTGCCACCCCTGGGTGAATGCAATCTCTGTGGCCTGTCAGCTGCTTGGATACTGCTTTGAAGAATGGGGGGACCTTAAGTAAAAACAAAATGGACCGATTATCGTGCTAAAATGTAAGACTTGCCAAGTAGTGTATCTGTAGCAAGTATACAGAAGAAAACCCCAGGGGTTTCTGGCTACTGATGCTTTGCTTGGTAATTTCAAGGTGTTCTCTAGTGACTTGGCCAAAGAGCTATTGACAGGCGTGCAGCTCTGCCAGCTGGGACCCAGACATCTTCAAACAGCCACCTTCATGACTGCAATCATTAGATCAGAATGTCATCTGAGATGATGCCTTTTCTTTTTGGCCCTTTTCTCTGGGGACTCCATTCAAAATCAAATGTATTCGTCTGGTTGTCTTGTAGTAAGCAAATCAACAGTTTTAAGCCATATTCGACAGAATTGTGGATTCCAAGATGATTTAGGAATGCTGGTGTCCCCAGGGCATATCAGACAGAATTATCACTTGGCCAGACAGTAAACAAAACATTCATTAGAGACAACATCTAATAAGTAGCTTGACACTTGACAATAAACAGAGCATTTACCTGTTGAGAATTAAGCATTCTTTGCGGACTGTTAAGGAGTGGTATAAACCTCCGTGCACAGCCCCTATATCACATACATCTGAAATGTGTCTTATATAAACATGGAAAGGAGAATTATGAAAGCACCTTATTACTAGTTATTGACAGAGTCTGGAAGTGATGACAATCAAGCAGGTTTGGATTGATGGTATGTTTGGGATGAGAGCCCTCCTCCAGGTTTGGCTTTCAGGGAGCAGACATACCACGGCAACCTTACATCATGTAGTGAGATTTAGACATATCATTTATTTCCCCCTTGTCAGAGTGAATTAATTAACCACTGCCACAGGTAACTGTTTAAATTGGCCTGTAGTTATCATCATTGTCAAGAACAAATTTGTGTTTATAAGGTTTGTTTTAACAACATTTTAGAAAAATCATTTCAGATCTGAAGATGGTGATATGGTAGACAGAATGGGAAAAGAGGATCAACAGATTCTAGAAGTGTTCAAATTCAAAAGCTTAAACTATGTACTTTAAAATGTTGATTAAAAAAACGCCATGCCAATTTTCTATGTTACTCTGAAGCAGTAGTCTACATATTATCTTTCTTCATCATTTTTTTTCATACCTGACTCCTGTTGACATCCAGCTGTCTGGAATTTCTCAAGAGTTCTAAGATTTATTAAAAAAATAACATCAGAAAGATTAAGACTTTTTCAGGCAAATCTTCCAGATTTTTAGGTAGGAGTTATGAAGTCTGCTGGTTTTAATGTTTGTCCCTCATACATACCCTTAGTAACTAAAAAGGGAGAAAGTTCTTCCTTTCCTCATCTGTATACCATCCTGCTTCTTCCTAAATCCATCCATTAAGCCCATCTTTGAAATAACTCATGATTTTCTTTTAAAACATTCCTTTTGCATCAACTTTGGTCACAATTTTCTGCAGTGAAGCAATGAGTTAAATTACTTGTCCTATTGGTCCCCCCAAGTGCCAAATTCCAATCTCTATATTCTTTTTATTTGTTACAAGGAGGTCTTTACCAAAGTTACTTGACATTCTCTGAAATTCCTTTATTTATATAGTTATATTTATTTATAACTTTAGGAACTCCAGTTACATTTGCTAACTGGCCCTATAAGATCTCCTGAACATGTCAGTCAGACTTTTGAAAATTTTACTCTCTCCTGTATTTGCTTAAAACACAATATGATACGTCCCTGGTGTTTCCATCAGTACACTAAATGCTTTACTTAATTGTGTCTTTTTAATAAATTAGTATATTGACTAATTCTGATGTTGCTTATATATTCATCAATGACCTGGATGAAGGGATAGAGTGTGCCATCAGCAAGTTTGCTGATGATACAAAACTGGGAGGGGTGGCTGACACGCTGGAAGGCTGTGCTGCCATACAGCGTGACCTGGACAGGCTGGAGAGTTGGGCAGAGAAAAAACCTGATGAGGTTCAACAAAGGCAAGTGTAGGGTACTGCATCTGGGGAGGAATAACCCCATGCATCAGTACAGGTTGGGGGCTGACCTCCTGGAGAGCAGCTCTGTGGAAAGGGACCTGGGAGTCCTGGTGGACAACAGGATGACCATGAGCCAGCAATGTGCCCTGGTGGCCAAGAAGGCCAATGGCATCCTGGGGTGTATCAAGAAGAGTGTGGCCAGCAGGGCAAGGGAGGTCATCCTCCCCCTCTACTCTGCCCTGGTGAGGCCGCATCTGGAGTACTGTGTCCAGTTCTGGGCTCCCTGGTTCAAGAAGGACAGGGAACTGCTGGAGAGAGTCCAGCAAAGGGCTACCAAGGTGATTAGGGGATTGGAACATCTTTCTTATGAGGAAAGGCTGAGGGACTTGGGGCTTTTTAGTCTAGAAAAAAAGAAGACTCAGGGGGGATCTTATCAATACTTATAAATACTTAAGGGGAGGGTGCCAGACAGATGAGAAGAGTCTTTTTTCAGTGGTGCCCAGTGATAGGACAAGAAGTAACAGGCACAAACTCGAACATAGGAAGTTCCATCTTAACACAAGGAGGAACTTCTTTCCTTTGAGGGTGGCAGAGCACTGGCACAGGCTGCCCAGAGAGGTGGTGGAGTCTCCCACGCTGGAGACATTCCAAACCCATCTGGACGCTGTCCTGTGCAATGTGCTGTACGTGTCCCTGCTGTGGTAGGGGGGTTGGACTAGATGATCTCCAGAGGTCCCTTCCAACCCTGACCATTCGGTGATTCTGTGTAATTAGTAATGACAAAATCTAACGAAAAAGGAGGATGGAAACTGTATTACTCAGTGCTGCTTTTGAGCTTATTCCTCAAACATTTTAAATTGCAGTGCAATGAATCTTTTACCTTTGACCACAGTGTTATCTTGAGGTTGACAGTTGGTTCCCGAATCGAGTGTACCTCACTGGAACATAGTTTATCTGTTCAGTCACAGGGTTTTTGTAGGACTTCGGGGAACTCTCCTTTGCACATCTGACATGTGCTGCCCCACTGCTCCTGTGTGATGTGCAGAGACGGTGGCAGCGGGTGCCCTGGCTGAAGGCTGTGGAGCTGAAGCCTCTTGCCCTGGGAGTTTTCTGCTTCACACCTTGGCCTCTGAGACTGAAATTCAAGGTCTGCTTACAAACCAGTCCCGTTTACGGAATGCTGAAGTGCTAAAAGTTTTCTTTGTGTCTTGTTTGTTTGAATACTCGGCTTTAAAACTATCCCTCAAGATTAAAAAGGAGAAATGTTTACTTGTGTGAGACAGCAGTACATAAAGTGCTTGTACGTGAAATGAGAGCATGCCTGCACCAGCTGTCAACAGTTATACAACCACACACCCATTTTTCCACTTATTAGACCTACATCTTACACAAATTTGAGCTGATCCTTTGATACCTTGTAAGCCTACCAGAAAATCTTGTGTACCATGCAGGTCACGTTCCAACACTCTAATTTCCAGAAACCTTGTGGTAATGCAAAGATATATGAGTTGGATAATGCATTAAACAGCAAGAAAGGGAGCCTTTTATAATACTCAGTTGTTGCTTACTATGTATTTTTTTTCTATAGATCAGCAGGATAGTGTTAGACACATGGAATGGTAATAAATGAATCTTGGACTAATTGCAAAATGCCAGAAGGGACTGGAGATACAGCTTACACACTGCTAAGTAGCACATGTAAAGTGTTTGTGGTTAAGGCTTTGGTTTTATTTACAGTGGAACAAATCTTAAGTGAATCATGGTTCCTTTGATCAACTTACATAAGGAGAGGAGATGCAAATTCCCAGAAGAGAACAGTCCTGCCATGGGAAGCTTTCTGCCAGACTGGTCAGATCTGAACACAAACGTCTGGGCTCTGCTTCCCTAGGCTTACGTGGTGAGCAAGGGCTGGCTCCACTGGCGTCACCCTCTGGACTTCACACATAAACATAAATGGCACCAGGGCTAAAGGTTGGCCCTTTTGGCCAACCCACAGCAGCTGCAGCTCCTGCCCAAATAGAGTCAAACGTTTTATTTTGGGTTTCACTGACAAGCTGGGACTTGGTCTTTAAATTGGTTTCACCAGGAAAGAACTAAGGCAGAGATTATGTAGGCACAGTCTGACCTGCCGGTGCTATCCCAGGTGGCATTTGGAAGGGAGGGCCAGAGGTGGCTACAAATTATTCACATTTTAGCCTCCTGAAGGTACGCTGATCATCTGCAGCAAGGACAAGGAGCAGTAGCACCCTTCAGGGAAGGATCTCAGGTGTTCACAGCTGACCTCACGGAATCACAGAATCACAGAATGGTCAGGGTTGGAAGGGACCTCTGGAGATCATCTAGTCCAACCCCCCTGCCACAGCAGGGACACCTACAGCACGTTGCACAGGGCGGCATCCAGGTGGGTTTGGAATGTCTCCAGTGTGGGAGACTCCACCACCTCTCTGGGCAGCCTGTGCCAGTGCTCTGCCGCCCTCAAAGGAAAGAAGTTCCTCCTCATGTTAAGGTGGAACTTCCTATGTTCAAGTTTGTGCCCGTTATCTCTTGTCCTACAATTTGTACCAGGGAGGATGGGAAATCTGGCCATTTTCTGCTATCTATTCTTTACCACAAAACATATTGTGGTTTATTTTCTTAGCAGGGCTGCCTTACAAAGGTAGGGTGAACTGTTTACTGTTGGCCTGGATCTTCATTTCTTTTCTTAGTTTTGCACCTTGTTTCCTAACAATAAGAGCAAGAAATATTCTACCTTCAAAATATTTCAAAACACATCACAAAAATAGAGTAATTAAAGCTGAATTCTGCTTCTGTCAGTGGTCTCAGTGGTATAAGTTGTTAATTATGACACTACTTTGTCTCAAAGCTTTACACCTAAGTGTACACACTGGCATTCAGATCAGAAGTTACGATACACATATAGGTATCTACTTGTAGGTACCATAGAATGATAGAATGATTTGGGTTGGAAGGGACCTTAAAGATCATCGAGTTCCAGCCCCCCTGGCCATGGGCAGGGACACTTCCCACTAGACCAGATTGTGCAAAGCCCAATCCAGCCTGGCCTTGGACACCTCCAGGGATGGGGCCTCAACAACTTTCCTCGGTAATTTGTTCCAGTGCCTCATCACCCTCATAGTGAAAACTTCCTTTGTAATATCTAATTTAAATCTCTCCTCTTCCAGTTTGAAGCCATTACCCCTCATTCTATCACTACATGCCTTTGCAAAAGGTCCCTTTCCAGCTCTCCTGTAGGCCCCTGGAAGGTAGTAGGTACTGGAAGGCTGCTATAAGGTCTCCCTGGAGCCCTCTCTTCTCCAGGCTGAACAACCTCAACTGTCTCAGCCTGTCTTTATAGGAGAGGTACAAATTCACTGAATATCTAAAGTTTTCACTATAGTCAATGGAGATCTAGTGAATGCAGAGCCAAAGGATGGCTTGTCTAACCCTCAAGCCAGTTCAAGGAGAATTTAGTTGCCTAAGTGTAAATATCTAGTGCCGCTGTTGAGCGCTGTCTACCTGGAACCTGAGCAGGAGGGAGGATGCGTGTAGGCGTGTACGGAGAGGGGTGGCTAAACCCAGAGGTCTCAGAGGGGGTGATGGAGACACGTGTCATATCCTGAAGTGTGGGTGAGTGATGGAAGCATGTGAGAACTGCTGCAGTGGGTGCTTGCCTGGGAAACACCGGGTGTACAGTTCCCTTTGGTGAGGCATTATGAAATATCAGGTTCAGAAGGGGAGGTTCCCTTTTCAGGGAGGTATTGTGAAATTAAAGTGTTTTGTGACTTTTGCTAAAAGCTGTAGAAGAAAGCAATGTGTTGGGTCCATTCCCCTCAGTTGTCAGAACGGGCTTTTCTTTCTATTATTTTTACCACTTGTTCTCATTCTTAAGTGACAGGATATTTATGCTCCCTTTGGCAGGATCAAGCAGGCTTATATGTGGATAGATGGAGATACATTTTGTCTTGGCGCATTGACTAATGAAAACCCTCACAACATGAAAAAAAAGCATAATTAGATCAGGTTTTTTTGTAGTGCTAAACCCAGTGAAATAGTTTTGGTGTAATGATCTAGTACTCCAAGTGGTTTTGTACACTTCAGGAAAAATACTGTCCTGAAAGATGAAAGGTGTCTTGTTAACATTTTGATTTTTCTCTCTGTGCATGAGTAGCTAAATTCTGCTGTTAAATAAGCAGAAACCAAAGGGATCTGATTTATTTGAGCAGAGCTTGGCACCATAAATAAAACAGAAATTCTGCTGGAATATCCTCTTTTACATAATGACTCTCACTAATTGGCTTGCTAGAGAGGGCTGCAGGTTTGCACTTTGGTTTGCAGCTCTATGCTGTAAACGGATCATTGATTATGACCAAGCTTAAAAATATTCCCCAAAAGATATGTCAAGAAACTATATTCTAAAATGCAGGGAAGATCCAGAGCATATTCCCCATACTATAGCTGTATTTGGCCTGTTTATCTGTAGAGATGTGATGCAACTGAAAGCTTTAGTATCAGCACCCTGATCTCCAGGGTCAATATTCTTAAAAGAATTCCTGTTTGCCAGTCAGGGAGCCAAGTAATATTATAATGTGAGTGGTGGAAATGATATTTTAATATGAATAATATCTAATAAGTAGCCAAAGTACCTTGCTAGTGAATGGCCAATAGCTTGCAAGTTATTTTAATTCTTTAATTTTTTTAAAGGCCAATGCTTGTGGACAGGAAACATTTTTTAAAATTTATATGAGCTTATGAACAGATTGGTAAAAATCAATGAGATTAGCAAAAATATATGATTATGTCTATATGATACATTAATTGTATTATAAAATCTCATTACTTTATATACAATTATTATATAATGGCCTATATTACATATGCTATATAACATATGATTTTAGCATATGTAATATAGACCCTTATATTATATAATAATTACTATATAACTTCCAATAAATAATTTAAGACAACTTTAAGAGTCATGATTTCTTACATGATATAAAATTGGCTGAGTGAAGTTAAATGAAGTGGTGACATGGTAGCTGAGATGTGAAGCAAGAGGCCAAGAAATTTATTGGCTTTGATAAGAAAGAAGACGTGTGTGTTTGATTTTATTATGGGGAATTTGAACAACGGGCAAAAAAAAAAATAACTGGAAAGGAACAAAAAGTGGGACTAAAGACCAAAGATTTGGAATGATTTATGTGACAGCTGTTCACAATACATATAACTAATGTCAGCTCTTGAAGGTCTGGGTTTATTTCAGCATGTCACTCATGCTGGAATCTTTTGGATTTTTTCAGTGTTTCTGGGCAGTATGTATTGTAGACTCTGCAGTTCAGGACAGAGTTCAAATGCACTCTGCGAACCAGAAAAATCCCTTTTTTTCTCATGGTATACTTCTGTGTATGAACAGTAGTTTAAACAATGTTCCAGTGAGCTAGTTTTGCTTAAGCATATGAAATCCATCAGCAGGGTTTTGTACAAATAAGCAGATTTCAGAATCACGTTTGGTGGCCCACAGATGGCTCAGAACCTCGCAAGCTGGACTTTCATTAAGTGGTCTGTCTTAATTTTGGAGATGAGAAGACAAAATGATTCATTCTATCTCATTTGCTTTTTCTAAAGTATCCGCTAACTAGCACTCACCAGGAGATGGCTGAGCATGGAGTATGCTGACCTTTGAAAGAATTTTGAAAAACATTATTGAAAGAGAAGCTTGCCTTGCTGGTGGAAAGGTACAATTGTTGGTGACACAGAAAATTGCATTATACCTTTTCTGAACCAGTGATCACTTTAAATCCTCTGTGAACCACTGGGGCCTGATTTTCCTCTCTCATGATGTTCAGCATTATTGATGTCAATAGTTTCTCCAGATTAGTACTACAATAAATGTGAGAAAAATAGTTCTCTTGTCACTCTAAAATCAAGTTTTCTTTCTCATCAATAAAAGGGCAGTCAGTAACAGGACAGTGGTGGGTTAGGCAAAGTGGTAAGAAAATCTTTTTGGGTGAGATTTGACTTCTGCGCACAGTGGATAGCACCTGACTCTCAAAGTCAAAGACTTCATAGAAATGGCAATTCTGGGTAAGCTGACATTTGGGGCTGGGGAGAAACAGTACACACTTATCTACGTGTTAACAGCACTGCTCTGTGCTGGATTGGCTAACCGCTGGGAAGTTCACAGAGCAGCAGTCTCCTACTGTTGTATTCAGTCTTGATGGAGATGGCTAGCACTGCATTTCCCAGGGATTCTGGTGCCAGCCACCATGGGGGCAGAATGAAGAATGACATTCCTAGATGTCCTTACAGAGTACCAGGACCTGCAGGTGCTTTGCTCTGCGTCTCTAACCTTTCCACATGTGCTCATCCCAAACCTGGGAAGAGAAGCGTCCCAGGAGGTGTAGACCACCAAGCTCTCCCTTGCCCGTGCCAGCGCTCCTCTGGTTTGATGCATGGCTGAACGTCCCAGTGGTCTCTGAATGATATCTGTGCTCTCCACAAGCACTATCAGCACGTGCACCCAATTCCTGGTATCCTTATTTCTGAAAAGCGGCAAGTGAACTCAGTGTGTGGATTTTGCCATCTTGTGTGGGTGATCACCAAAAGGTGTGCAGGGAATACGAACCAGAGGTTGGTCTAATCTTAGAAAGTGACTGGTTTCCTCTCCATGGAGATAGGGTTCACAGATCCAAGCAGCTGAAATGCTGTCTTCTGCTCTTTCTGCCGCATGCTTCCGACAGGGCTGCTGCTGCTCTCTGCCTATCTGCTTGATGTCACTGAGCTGTCCCATCTTCTAGCAAAGACATTTTTTGTGCAGACAAAAGCCACTGTTCGCAGCCAGCAGAGCTGCTGGCTTGGATCACGGGGCTTCTGGCCACAAGAAAGAAGCTGACCTAAAAGCAGTCATTATTCAGGAATTGACTCTCTGCCCACCTACCAAGCCTGCGATTTCTGCATCCCTCTTCTCATTCTCTGCTATGTTTGATTCCAATTCTCAGTAATCACGCTACAGCTTTCCAGTCATGCTGCTCTTTGCAATGCAGGGAAATTATGAAAACACAAATTTTCC
Source organism: Pluvialis apricaria (assembly GCA_017639485.1). Lineage (NCBI taxonomy): Eukaryota > Metazoa > Chordata > Aves > Charadriiformes > Charadriidae > Pluvialis > Pluvialis apricaria. Next base: position 107,479,145 of record CM030009.1, read on the forward strand.
TCTTAAAAATGTAAGAGAATAAAAGGGACTTCCCAAAGTGTCATCCTCAAGAAGTCTGCAAGACTGCTCTTGGAGGCCTACGGAGAGCCCTCAGAACAGCATTACCTTAATGCATTTTCCATTAAGTTGAAGCTAAAGGTGTCAAAAATGTTGGTAGGTGATGGCAGCACAAGTGGTTTAGAAACCCTGAATGATGTGGCAGTCAAAAATGCCACTCATCATGCACAGGGCATACAGAAACCACCAGAAAGGGCTATGCTGGAATATGAATGCAGTATACGTTTTTAGTACTAGAAAATCAGATCACATGTCCTGGTTTGAGGTAAAACAGAACTGATTTTCTGTTCAGTAATTTTACTTTTTAGCTAAGCCTCTTCTAAGTAACTGAACTCTCTGAAATTAACAGCATATATTTAAGGCTGTAGTCCACTCCCAGAGTGATAAAACCTGATTATTTATAATTTATGCCAAGGAATGGTACGCAGAGAGGCTCCTGCTTATACTTATTGCTGTAACACCCAAGGGCAGCTAACTTTGTTATTTGCCCTGTTGGAGGGTCGGAAGCTGAAAAGTGTAGAGGGGTCCCACCTGCGGGGAGGAGCAGACAGGACGGGTGACCCAAAACTGACCAACAGGGTATTCCATCCCATCTGCCTCATGCTCAGTATAAAAGCCGAGGGATCAAAGGGTCAGTGCTCTTTCTTCGGTCGCTGGCATCTGAAGAGGATTCTGTTTGTTTGCCTTTGATCCCGATCCTGAATCCATATCTGTAATTCAGTTCCCATGCGTCACTGAGTCCAGTCTGGGACTTCCCCAGTGCCAGCTGGTGTCATGATTGTCATCCTGGGAGCTTGATACGGTTTTGTATATATTGTATTTATTTCATTATTTTCTTTTTAAAATTATTTTATTAATTTATTAATATTTTCATTAAAGTAGTTCAGTTTTTTTCATAAACTGATAAGTCCCTTTTTCTGTCTCCCTCCTTTCCTTGGAGAAAGGCGGGGGAGAGCATCTGTTGCTCACCTCAGTGGCCAGTCCAGCCCAAACTACAACATCAGGAAACACTTTTGCTCTGGAAAGTCTACAGACCATCGCTTAATATTTTTACTCAGTGAACAGTCTTCAGCCAAAAGTAGACCTGAACTTTAAAATGATCAGCATGTAACTAGTGTTTGGCAGCCACCAAAAGCCACCTCCCCGGGTCTGCATGAGCAGACAGGGAGCTGAAATGGATGGCAGGGAAGGTGACTCAGTAGGATCCTCAAAGTGTTCCTGGGTAGAGGAATCAGTCTGTGATCTCGGGACTATTTGAATCAATGGCTATGTCTAACATCAACATTTCTGTTCAGCCACCATCTATTTTTCACAAACCACCAAGCACTTTTATCATGCGATATGGAGCTGCGTACCAGCTGTAGACCACCTTCTATGGCCTCAAAAGCCTCTCATGGTCTTCAGACCATAATCCGTGAACCATAAATGCCTATGTGCAACACAGATAGGGAACAGAAGAGCACCCAATTTTTGGCATCCTTGTCTTTGAGAAGGGACAAGTGAATTCAGTGCCTGGAGCTGAAAAATTTTTTCCAGAATGAATCTCTTACTTTTGTTTAGCTCTTGAAGTGATGCATATTTAATATCCAGTATGATCTTCAGCTAGACCCTGAAGGCCTCTCAGAGGAGATATGTGCCTACAGGGTTGAGGCTCCCTCTTCACAGAGTCACACAATGATAGGGATTGGAAGGGACCTCTGGAGATCATCTAGTCCAACCCCCCCTGCCAGAGCAGGGACACCTAGTGCAGGTTGTGTCCAGGTGGGTTTTGAATGCCTCCGGAGTCAGAGACTCTACCACCTCTCTGGGCAGCCTGTTCCAGTGCTCCGCCACCCTCAAAGTAAAGAAATTCATCCTCATGTTTAGATGGAGCTTCCTATGTTCAAGTTTGAGCCCGTTACCTCTTGTCCTCTTGTTGAAAAGTAGCTGCTGAGAGAGGTGGGGGGTTTTGCACTGTACTCAGCACTGAGAAATGTGCTTCTGAGGCATTTCTGAGCTGTGGTTCCTCTTCCCAAGACAGTCATCTAACTTCCAGCCTAGGAGTATTCAGAGGAGACGATGCTTGGAGGTGGAGCCAGGTGGGAGAGGAGATCAAGGAAGCATAGCCTCCATCCATATGATGAAGGTAGTACACAGGCAGAAGCACAATCAAATCAGCAAAGATAAAGCAAGAATCTGAAGCCTTGCAATTTGGGCACATACAGAGACCCTGCAGGAGCAGAGCTTTGTTTGGTTTCCAGCTTCTCCTCGTGTGCATGGACCATTGCCTGCCGCTGTCTTGGTGTATATATCTTGGGGGAGTTGTGTGCACATCTCAGCCCTGCTGGTATTAGCAACCAGCTAATACTAAACAGCATATATTCTGGATTGTGCTCTTTGATGCTGGGACATTGGACCTGAATTTTACAGAGTTTTATTTCTTTCCAGCTAATCTCTTTCTTTTGTGTCCCAAAATAGAGTGCTATGTGGCTCTCTCATTTCTGATGTGATCTTTCATGGTGTTTCCACCATATTTCTGTTAATTTCTTTTACTCCAAAACGTGAGAAACACATTACTTATAAAATATTCCCTGCCTCCCCCTTTCAGTTTTCAGTGAAATAAGAAAAGGCGTGCCACAACTCGTGTGCTTTAGTCCTCATTATTTCTGCCCTGTTTTCAACAGCCACTTCTATCAGGGAGTATAAAACCTCCAGATTCAGCTTGCATGCCAAAGAAAACAACTGCAGTTCACAGAAATCTCTTAATAATTTCAGCAAAATGCTGAAGGAGGAATGTTGTAATTAAAGATTTCATATTTTCTTACTTGATGTTCCGTGCTGGGCTGGGAGGATTTTTTCTACTGGTTCCATGACACCACACTGGGAGGGGGGTGGGTGGTGTGGGTGGTTGCACAATTGGCAAGTTTTTTATTGGAATAACTTTGTCATATTGTTATCTCTTAGATTCATGGAATAAATATTTATGTGTATCCTTTTTCTGGGCAACCTTCAAATCAACATTTTCCTCATTAAACTGTTGCAGCATTTAGATTAAGTGCTTTGGCAGAAGAAATTAATTCTATCCCAAGCTTGTGGGTTAGTGTTTGGCAAACCTTAATATATAACAAATCAATGTGATTTTATCAGGATTCTGTGCCATGCATCCTGTGAGCTAATATGCTGAGTGTGGAGGACGGAAAGAAGCAAAACCTTTGTCATAGTGGAAGCTCATATGAATGTGATACCTTAGGTACAACCGCTCTCGCTCTGTCTGTGATGTGCATGGTTGTCCTTTCCACAAAACCCCTGAGGCTCAGCCAGGAGGAAATTCCTGATGTCCGTACTCCCATTCCTGTGTTTCAGGGACGTAATTGTGTTTTCTCTCACAGGAACTAAAACGGTACTGAAATGTATCCAATACCAAGTTCAGCAAGTGATCTTTTGAAATCATGCAGGATATTAAATTTCTTCCTGGCTGACACGTAGGTATGGCTGGACAACATGCAGCTAGCTCCTAGTGAAGCACACTCCAATGTCTCCTGTACAGTTGTTCCTTGTCTTCTAGGCATCATTCCTTTTCCTCTTCTTGATGAAGAAAATGTACTTAGCAGTCTGAGCTGGAGCACCTGCATACTCTTTGTGAGTTTTAGACAATAATTCTCCCTTGTGCCTTTGGCTAACTTGTTTTGCACATAGAAGTTGGTCTGACATGAAAAGATAACTCCGTCCCTCGTTGTCTGAGCCTTTTTCGGGTAGAATGCTTACTGCTGAAAGTGCTGAAAGCTCAGTCTTCGGAAAACTGAGAGCTCTACAAGGCTTAAGAAGTCAAACTGAAAAAAAGAGAAAATTTCTTGCTCTCTATTCATTTGTATGCACATGTATAATGATAGCCAATAACCACTGTCATTGATAAAGTACATGAATTAGTAACAGGAAAGGTTCAATATATTACTGCAGCAGATTAATGAATGGCTGAGCATATGATTAAATAGTAAATTTAAAGATAACTTCTATATATTATACTTTTGTCCTCTTGTCTCTCTCGCCTTTTTATTAGAACCTTGGTTTATTAGCCTATTTCTAAAACTCTTATTAAAATGTTGCTGTGAAGTGATATATTCTGTTGCATAATATTGAATTCTAGGACTTGCAGCCTAGCCATGCAGAAATCTCCGCTGAGTCAGCAGAATGGCAAGTGCAGAGTTTCTGCAGAGAAAGGCATGGCCTCCCCCGACTCACTTGGCCGTAGACTTGGAGTACAGGCTCAGCCCCAAGCCAGAGGCAGGGGAAGCTTTAGGGCAGCCTTAACTAAGGGGGGGAGAAGGGAGAAAGACTAGAAAGAGGATATTAAAGCTGACTTTAATTTGCTTGATTATTATTTGAGGGGGCATAAAAATTTTATCCGATGTGGACAATTATTTTCGGCGAGCAGGGTTAGAATGTTTATGGTTAGAAATACTGAACTTAAAAAGAAAAAGATAGCAGAAAACTGTGATGTAAACTCTACTTGAAAAAAATAGAGTAATCCAGTAAGAATACATAGATGTACATTGTCTGCACCCATATGGATTACAAGAACAAAATTCTAGCAGAAAAAGTGCCCAAGACGTAAAGTAGACTTTACTTCATTGGGCCAAATTTCTACATCTCTCTCCTTCCATCTTTTCAATTTTTTTTTTACTTACAACTCTGCACTTTCATGACATCAGCTGACACCAGGTTATGCTCACTGATTTGGATTTACATAATTCCTAATGAAGGTTATGTATCTCTATTCATTGTCCATATATAGCTGAATATACCAATATCACAGTCACAAATGTATACACACACATGTTCATACAGAGTATTGTAATCCTAAAACCAAAACTACACAGCTTTATTTTTTATTTGGCCAAAAGAGGAATTTAGGCAGTTAGTCTATGAGAAATAATATATTATGCTTCCTTTGCTTTTTTTTCCCCCTCTTGCTATTTTTTCAGTCTAAAATAGAGAAACCCACTCTGTTCAACAGCACAACTTCTAGATGCTTCAAAAGGAATGCAGCAAAAATAAATGTTTAGGTTGAGTGCACTCTAGTCTGTTTAAAATAATTCATGGCTGTCTCACTGTGGGAGTAGTAGTTATTGATCAACTTTCTTTTTTCGTTCTTTTTTAAAGTGTTGAAGTACTGTAACCAGCTGCATTTGTAGAAGGCTTTGTGAACTTGGCTTATTCACTACAGCTCAGGCACTGCAAAGCTAATGAGGCTGCTGACCTTGACAACAGGAAGGTTACAGGCCTCACAAAGTGAATACAGGACACTGAAAGATGTTTGTTTTCTGCCATTTTATTAAAAAGCATTTTTTAACTTTAATTACTGGTACAATTAGCAAAGAGATCAGAGCAAGGAGTCAGAAAAGAAGCCACATTCTGTGGCTATTTGTGGAATAGGGAGTCTTTCATGGCAGAGCTGTACTGCTGTCTTGGTTGTTGAAGATGCATTCTGCTAGCTTTGAGAAATTCCTTCGGTTTTCACGAAATGTACCTCTAACCCTCCTTTGACTATCCAGTCCTTTATCTTGGGATCAGTCATTGGACAGGTCAGAAATCCTGCTTTGGAAAAGAAGCAGAAAATTCCCATCTGTGCCTGCCATAATCTAAATCAAACACTGTATTCAAACCAGACTACATTTAACATGTAGACATTAGATACGATATTCATATAGAACATCTTTGGTTTTAATAAATAAATCTTTGGCCCTGCGTCATAAGGTTTGTTAAAGTGTTTGTCTTGGCAATGTAAATTTGCTAATATTTCTTCTTATCTGTCACTTTTTTTCAGCAGTAAGGGGAGCAGGCAATATTTCCTTTCTTCTGTTTTTCAGCCGATATGAAATATACTCCAGCATGAATTTTTTTATTATATTATACTTTGAACGGAAATTACAAAACCCCCCAGTGACACTCATTTGTCCTAGTGTTTAATTTTTCAGGGTTCTTTCAAATCTTGGCCTCCTTGCTGAGACGACCCGGCGGGGTGATAAGGAAATCTATCTGTTCAGGATATAAATACATAATCAGCAGGAATTATGCACAGTGTTTCAATTCATACAGAAGACTAAATATTCTCAATGTGACAGTGACCACTTGTCACCTGCATTTTATCGAATGGTGCTAAAATTAAAGACTCTCTTGCCATCATCATGATTAAATTTAATTGTAATAGAGAAATTATGCAATGAGCACTTTCTGGACACTGTTTTGAAGAACTTGCAGGATGGTGCAGGCTTCCTGCTCATTACTGGCATCCTATGAAGCATTTCTCACGCTTCCTCTGAAAAATGTCATCGCTCCTCTTCAGTCCTAATAGATGTCTCCCACCCTGCTGTTCCTCTTCAATTCTATAATCCATGTTGGAACGAAGCCTGCAAGAAACTGATGAAAAAAGCCAAAGTCTAGAGCTGTCTTGCACTCTAGCTGTGCAGAAAGTGCAGAATGAGAGTGTATTTGCTAACAATATGCCAGCGGCTTTCTCATAAAATCTATAGGCAATTCTTTTTCCCATTTTGATACTGAGAAAGGGGAGAGTCTCACATAATTATTCTGCTTTTAACTATAATTTTGTCTGTCCCTGTGGCTTGTGCCTCCTCCTTATCAGGTTGAAGATTCACCAGTAGAGGCAATTCACCCTGGCAATTCTAACTCCTGCGTGGCTGCTTGAGGTGCCTGTGGGTCATCTCAACCACTGCTGCAGTGGACTTCATGCTGCTGTCCACAGCACATGGTCAGATGCAATGGACATGCTTCAACCAGGCTGAGAGGGCTTGCTCTGCTGATGTTCCTCATAGTAAGCTACAGAGCAGAGAATCATACAAAAATGAAGCCGGAGGTGACCTCAAGTGTTCATCTAGTTCAACTGACTGCCCCAAGATGGAATCAGCTATAACTGTAGTTTTTTTCAAAGATTTCTGGAGATGGATATTCAGCAATGTCCTTGGGCAATCCGTCCAGTGTTTCACTATCCCTGTGTCGCGGTTTAACCCCAGCTGGCAGCCAAGCACCACGCAGCCGCTTGCTCACTCCCCCCACGGCAGGGTCGGGGAGAGAATTGGAAGGGCAAAAGTGAGAAAACTCATGGGTTGAGATAAAGGCAGTTTAATAAGTAAAGCAGAAGCTGCACACACAAGCAAAACAAAACAAGGAATTCATTCACCACTTCCCATCGGCAGGCAGGTGTTCAGCCATCTCCAGGACAGCAGGGCTCCATCACGCGTAAAGGTTACTTGAGAAGACAAACGCCATCACTCTGAACATCCCCCCCCCTTCCTTGTTCTTCCCCCAGCTTTATATACTGAACATGACATCACGTGGCATGGAACATCCCTTTGGTCAGTTGGGGTCAGCTGTCCCGGCTGTGTCTCCTCCCAGCTTTTTGTGCACTCCCAGCCTACTCGCTGGTGGGACGGTGTGAGGAGCAGACAAGGCTTTGACTGCTTAGCAACAACTGAAACCACCAGTGCGCTATCAACACGATTCTCATCCCAAATCCAAAACATAGAACTATACCAGCTGAAACCATGACACCCTTGTCATTAAAAACTTAACCTAATGCCTAACCTGAATTTTTCTCACTGCCATTTAAGTTCATCACAGTGGGGTTAGCCTTGCTCAGTAGAAGTCCCAACAAAAATGATAGCTATTTCCCCCTGGGAAATGTTGCATATGAAAGGCTAATGCATTTTGGAAGCCTGCCTCTGCATTCTGTGTTTCTAAAGCACTTTAAAGTATGTGCAAAAAGTCAAGAGAAGTTGCATTTCTGTGTTTCATGTTGAAAGAGCTCTGTATCTTTTAAGTATAATGGGTAGCATCACGTGTGAGGTGTTATGTTCCCAGTGCTTGTAATCAGGTTGTGCATCACCATCTCCCAGTTCAGTGGCATGAATCAGGCATTCCAGCGTCTTCTTGTACCTGTCAGGAGTCATTTAACTTTTGCAAAAAGGGAAACAAGGGGGATTATATCACCATTGTCAGCAAGAGAATTGGGAAAGCTGCCTACACACTACACACCCTCCCTTGAAAAATTGTCCAGGAACTAAGACCAAAACCACAGGATGTTCTTTTCCAGAGATGAAAAATGGGAATTACCTTTTATTAGAGTTGGTCAAAATGCCTGTCAAAATTTCCCCATAAATTCTTCGCTAGAAAAAGGAACTAGAGAAGCAGACTGATCAACAGGACAATAGCACAGTAATTAACCTCTGTGCAGGTACAGCAACCTGACTGACAACTAACCAATAACTTCAGTCAGCTTCTAGTCAGCATGTTATTAACATAGTTAATTTTCATTTGGACCTTTGAGTGTAACCATGGTTACAAGGATGAAATGATAAAATATATAAGGGTTATAATACATTTAATCTTTTCAAATCAGATTTTGGTTTGCTTATTATCGTATATCCGAACATGGTTCTGAAGCTGAGCGAGCATAAAGTATTTGGAGATAAAATGCCAGGTTCTGTCACTGGTTATATATTGCTTGTGTTTGTTTCAACAGCAGATAATGCACATAGCTGACCTAAAAACATGTTTGCATGGTACACAGAAATTTGTCCTACTTAACAAAAGAATATTGCTGCCTAGATTGCAAAAACAGGGCAAAACTCTACAGATAGGCACCATGCCTGTGAGCTTTTATTGTCTGACTGTGTCTAGTGGTTGAACTGCCAAAACTAGCAGCGGGACTAGATTAAATGATGAACAGATAAAAAACTCTCTCATTCTTGTGTGATAATCCAGAGTTCCCCATATCCATAAATAATGGTCCCAGGGTTTGCAAATGAGAAGCACAAACATTATGCGAACGAATGGTAGGAAGCCTTTACATCCTTGTTAGAATGATCTTTTACAAATCAAACACTCTAAACAGAATGAGAACCCTGTATGTTGTATGTCCAGAGTATGTATATAACATGCTTTACATTATGAAACTTGGTTGTACTATTCTGTCTCTGCTCTGTGTAACATTAGTGTTTTGTATTCATGAAAAACTATTTCTTGTATCCGGATTTAACAGAAATACCCTGAGATATACCAGAGCATATTTTCTTTAGTGCTGTGGAATTTGCCGGTACCTCCATTTTGGTTTATTTCACATACAGGGCATTGTCCATGGTATTGGGTACCAGGAAACTTTTATTATCATAAACTACCACTTCTAATACTCCTGAAAATACAAATATTTCTTACACAACTGAAGTCCAGATAAATATGGATTTCTTTTTCTTTTCCAAAGTAACTATTTTTACTGACTTTAATCACATAGTTTCAAAGGGAACTCTGTGGCTTCTGCTAGGAACACAGGAACATGTAGCTGTTGTGCAGGATGCAACTCCATTAATTTAGAATTGGAAGTGAGAAGAGTGCAGCAGGAAAACATAATCGGACGTTTGTCCTGTTGTATTTTGCAGAGGAGGTCTGGTGGATTTTCTTTTAAAAACTACATTATTTGTAAGGGACAGTCCAGTGAGATCTTAAAAATTAGGGCAGCTCATGAATATGACGACTCTGGGGACTCACAGTCAACGTTCTCTTTTTAGTGAAGAGGAAGCAGGTCCATTTTTGCACAACAGATTGCTCAACCTGGCAGTTTATTCACATAAGCAATACCACTGAAATCACTAATTTTCCTCCCATTAGTTTTGTTTCCTTACAGTAATTTTGTCCACATAAAGACTGGCATGCTTATTTAAAACTGCTTATACCAACACTGCTAATGCTAATTCTTCCCTATGTGGATTTGTACTGGTATGAGGAATTGACACTCCTAAATCAAGCAGCTCTCTTCATACAAATTAGGACTAACAAAGTGCATGTTGGCACATTTTCTGTATTTGATGAGCAGAAATTGAAATGGGACCTATGCTTCAAGCTGAATATGATGGGGAAAGAAAGAGAAAGAAAATGTCAGTGAAAAGAGGGGAATAACAGACAAGATGATAGGAAAATAGGAGGTTCCATCGTCTCTTTAAGGTTTTTGAAAAGTTCTGGCCACTTGAAATCTTTATTTGAAGAACATATCAACTGAGATTTATTTTGACGATCACCTCAGGTACCTGCCCCTCCTCTAGTTACTATGGTCTCCTTTTTAGGTCGTTTAACATTTTCTCTCTTTCTTCCTGGCCTTGTTTAATCTTTAAATCTAATCTAGCCCAGTTTTTTATCCAGTTCTACCTACAGGGGAGATTCTGCTGCTATGGACCCCCAATGTGGCATACGAGTTAAACATCATGTCTTTTTAATGGGCAAGAAAGTCCCCTACCATGGCTGAATGCTGATGGATTATTTAAAGCAGAATAACTAAGGTATTCTATGATATGAATTATTCTTTATATGCTTACATCCATTTGTTGCCTTTGCCCATCAACTGTACTGTCTGCAGAAATGTCAGTCCGTATGAGCCTTTTAACTTACATACAGATGATTAGGACATATAGCAAGAAGCTGAATGTGGATGAGGAGCTAAATATACAAATAATATTAACACCTTCTGCGTATACCTGATGATAAGAAAAGTAGTCTAAAAGTCTAGGAAAGATTGACCGGAGCAAATAGGAAGGATCATTAGATTTCCTAGTACAAAGTTGTTATGCCAGAAAGACTCCTTTAGCTATGGGTCAATGCAATTGGATCTTGAATTTTTCAAATTTTTTTCTTTTGTTATTGTATTACTGTAGCTGTAATCATATAGCTTGCAAACAATTTCCACATTATGTTACATGTGCTAAGCCTGTAACTACTCACACGCTGCATGATGACAAGAATCCAAATTCAATTCACGTATGGAGGGCTCTAGAAATGAGAAGAACATGGGATTTAAACCCTGGCTGAAATATAAAATTCTTGTCTCTGCCTGGTTCTGAAAGTAGGCCCAGAAATCATAATTTCCTAGACTCTCTCAGCATGGAAGCTAATGAATCAATCTGTTTTAATAACTTTGCAATAATTTGGAGGCTTTCAAAAAATAATTTTGTTTTTACAAAATGAAAGCTGCCTAAAGAAGTTGTACGAAAGATCTATTTGATATATATAAAATACCAGGCCTGGAAGCTCATGCTCCTCTGAGACTACTTTTGCAAATGCTGTGGTCCTATTAACCTAATAGTTGAAGTGTAGGGAAAACATGGTAAGTTGTAAAGAAGCTTGAATCAATTATTCTCTCTAGACAAATGTTACATCTCAGGCAGATTTCAGTTTTTGACTTTGTGAACAGGTTCCTCTGACAGTATGTATATGTTGTCTGAAGTTTCTTACTTGAGTGAGAAGTCGTTTTGGCTAACAAGTAAGTTTGTTATTCTTAATTCTACTAAACTAAACATAGGTCAAATAGTAAGATTAAAGAACACAGCAGAAATAACTGGTTAATTGTAATTTTATTTGGACTCTGAATAGGTCTTCGGCATAACTTCAAGTTGTGTTTAAGATGGTTTAAGTTGCAGTGACCTCAGTAGTCACAGAATCTCTACAACATGAGCCAGACTGGCTTACTAAGTCAAACTTACTATCCTAGCCCCAACATGCCCTGTGTCGTTCTTTGAGCTGGTGGGACGCTCTTTTGCCAGCTTGTGCTCCTGAACAAACAGATTAACAACACTGAATATAAGCAAAGGTAATGCCTCTCCTGCTAATAAATGTGAGCAGATACTGAAATGAAAAGGCTTTTGGGTTCATAAACAGTTACTGCAGAGTATCCTATAACCACCATGGCAGGAAACTGCACTTTTTCCTGAAGATGTTTCCATATTTTTTTCCAAACGAGTAGCACAAACAGGGTGAGCAGAGAGAAAGGAAGAACCATTACTGGATGAACATTTGCTTTTGCATTATTAGAAAATTTAGAAGCATAGTAAGTCTGGTAAGACTGATTGATAACACAGTTTGTAGAGGGGGCTTGAAGGAGGCAAACCCCATAAAAATGTATGGGGTATTTGCAATTATTATACACCCAAACCCAAGGTTTGGGAGAGATCTGCAATACAGATTCTGTGTGAGCTCCCAGATTTCCAGTGACTATAGGATCTTAAAATCTGTCAAATCAGCATCTTTATTTCACAGCATGTACTCGTGGGATATTTCTGTTCCAGCCTAGCAAAAGAAAAAAGAGAGCCGCCATGATCTCTGCTTTGATGTTTACAAAAAAGTGGAGTGGTCAAGGATTTCTGAAAGGAGATTAGTGAAATCACATATATTCAAGTGAAGTCTTGCCAGGCTACATTTACTATGCAGGATAAATTTGATTTGCAAAATTCAGATTAATGAATTAAAAGAACAGAGCTTGCTGTCTCTTTTGCTCATTTTCTGTCTCATGGGAAGAATAAATTATATTCTGTCTACTCACTGGAATAATTAAAATTTTGAAGAGCATGCAAGTACAGCAGTGAATAGTTACTTATCAGTTTGCTATTTTGCTGAACTTCCCTTATCACAAAATGAACATCAGTCTCTGCACCTAATCATTAAGAAGACATAAATGCCCCACTCAAGCCATAATTTTTGCTACCTTTCCCTCTGATTTAGAGAGCGGGTCCAAACTGGGATTTTTGAATGATTTTTTTTTTCCATTTCTTGCTCCATCACAGATATTTTTTTCACAGACTTTGGATCCTGAATCGGTTTTGCAGCTGTCAGTGAATATTTAGAATTTCGTCTGTGAAATCTGTGGGAGGGAGGACATCTCACACAAAGGAAGTGTCTGGTTGGAGGTCGTCATCCAGGGTACAGCGAAGCCTGTGAGACCCTTTCTTATGATTTCTGTGAGCACACAAGCGGGGACAGAACAGCCACTGCTCCTTTCAGATAACAAGTAACTATACTTGGAGGGGAAATAATCATAGAATCATAGAATGGGTTAGGTTGGAAGGGACCTTGAAGAATAGTGGAAACAATCAGCCTCCAGAAAAAAGGTACATGCCAAGGTGTATTTGATTGTGTGATAAAGAAGCAGGACAATCAGCAAGAAAAAAGACAAAAAAAACCCATGTATGTTGCATGATACTAAGAAAAAGAGAGAGTTGTGATTTACAGGCAGGCAGAAAGGGGGCTTAGTGCCAAGGAGAAAGAAACTTTATTGCACTGTTTGATTCCACATATGGGGCTCCAAAGCAGATGTAGTCTTGAAAGAGGGGACGGTGCAGTTCCTCCTCTCCAGTCGTAGGGAGGTCATGTTTTACTGGATGGGCTACTGGAAAGAGGACTGCAGGTCTACTAGTTTCTCTGCTAAATCATTGTTGTGAAGGGAACATGAGTGCTTGCATTTTTGTCGCTGCTGTTGTGAATAAATGGGACCACATATAAGAAATACCTGACTTGTTTATTGATTTTTCTCTCAGGTGGAAACAAACTGGACTTCAAACCCTGGCTGATAGTCCAGGACAGGTAACAATCTCTCTCTGTACAGATTTGGTGTGTATTCATATAAAATATTTCTCCTCTAAGATGGTCCCTCTGCAAAACTCCTATTTCTGTCAGTTTAGATTAGCCTTCTAAACTTTAGAGCCAGCAGCTAACAAGCTTAACAGCACAGCCTTGTAAATCATCTGTCCTGCAAAGGCACTTATGTGGAGGAGCTGAGCATCTCTGAAAATCAGGCCATTTCATTTTACTGGCTATATGTGGATGCAGCAACTTAAATTAGGCATACAGAAATGTTAGCAGTGGGATTTTCTAAAGACTGATTGCTGCTTGGTTATTAGAGCATGCTCTGAACGCTTGTTTTGTGCCAGAAAAGATATGACGGCAATATTTCACTAGCCAAATGGACAGAATGACCTTTTTGAAATGGCTCCAGCATGAGATGGGGCTGACACAGCAGCATCAGTGCATGCGGGTGGATACTCAGAGACTCAGGGGTACAGCTGACACAGTGGGTAACTTTCGTCTAAGAATCATAAAATCATAGAATGGTTTGGGTTGGAAGGGACCTTAAAGATCATTGAGTTCCAACCCCCCTGCCATGGGCAGGGACACCTCCCACTAGACCAGGTTGCTCAAAGCCCCATCCAGCCTGGCCTTGAACACCTCCAGGGGTGGGGCTTCCACAACTTCTCTGGGCAACCTGTGCCAGTGCCTCACCACCCTCACAGTGAAAAATTTCTTCCTAATCTCTATTCTAAATCTGCCTTCTTCCGGTTTGAAGCCATTACCCCTCATCCTATCACTACATGCCCTTGGAAAAAGTCTCTCTCCAGCTTTCCTGTAGGTGCCCTTTAGGTACTGGAAGGCCGCAATAAGGTGTCCCCAGAGCCTTCTCTTCTCCAGGCTGAACAGCCCCAACTCTCCCAGCCTGTCCTCACAGGAGAGGTGCTCCAGCCCTCTGATCATCTTCGTGGCCCTCCTCTGGACCTCCTCTAATAGGTCCATGTCTTTCCTATGTTGGGGGCTCCAGAGCTGGACACAATACTCCAGGTGGGGTATGAAGATGAACTCTAGATTTGGTAAGCTCATGTGGCCACCCCACAGACCTGAAGGAGAAGTGTGGGGAGCTGGCTTGGGCAGGTCGATGGTGATAAGGGTATATGGCTGAGAGTAGGGGTCAGGCAACACTAAGCGTGTGCTGAGCCAGTGGTTGGCAACCTTTAAATGATAGAGCATGTATCTTTCCAACTCAAGGATAATATGCTCGAGAGAGCTGGGATCTTTTGCCTTCCAAAAGTAGTTCTTTCAAGCTACTGCTTTTGGAGCTTGCAGCCCAGTGCCAGCTCAGCTGTGTGGCAAGCGAAATCTGTTTGTCCTCTGTGTTGCAGGCTGCTGGCTCTGCCGCCAGGCCACTTGCCCGGGGATGAATATTTAAGCTCTGCTCCTAAAGTTGGCACGGTTGCTGCCCATGGGCTCAGGCTGGCGTTGAGCAGCCAGTGAGACGATGCGCAGCATTCACAGATACCCGGTCAGCTTCCCGCAGAGCTCTGAAGATCTCTGAAATACCTTCTTTTTCAGTGAATGGGACAAGATTGTATGGCCACAGGCTGGCGTGTGCTGGGGACTGTGGCTGTGTTTGCAGCCAGGAAAATAAAACCTCTTGAATCTTTGCTGTGCGGCACGTAGCCTGCCTGGTGTGCGCTAACCAGGTCCCATGACCAGAGGGCAGCTGCTGCGCTCGGGATGCTGCAAATGGGGCCCACCTGCTCTGCTCCTTTCAGGCTCGTCTCTGGCTGTTGGTACAAGTTACCTTCCATGGAGCGGTGGTGCTGTACTCACTGCAGGTGCTGCTAACCGGTGGGAAGTCCCCAGGGCGTAAGGAGGAACAGGGCTGGTCTTCTCGCAGTTCTAAACTAATTGCTGTGACAAGCTACTACGAGGCGAGGAGTGTGATCCCCCTATTTAAGTAACTGCAGTCTGAAATAATTAAACTTTAATTAGCGTGTTGTTCTAACTTGCTCCTGGTCTTGGGCGCTCAGGAAATACCAGCCAAGCCGTGGTTCGATTTAACAATTAACAGATTGCTTATTTACCAAACAAAAGCTTGTGCCTTGCTTGAGGGGTGGGATTCTGCTCTCAGTGAAATTTTTGTTGGGTTTGATTTTAAATAGTGATGGTTCAGTGGTAGGAGAATAGTTGCTATGTGTTAGCATTGCTATAACAGCTACAAGCCCCAGATAGTTCCACTGTATGGACTCCTTCGCTGTCACTACTCTGCCTAAGTGTTTGCAGAAAATAAACATCCAAAGGGGAAGGTACTTTGAAATTAATTCCAGAAATTCATGGTTGCCCTCGTTTGATGAGAGGACTTGAAACCAGACGGCTCAGCTCTGCACCTTGGTGGCTATGTTACAGCTGAGGCCACAAGCATTTGCTCCTTCTGCTTTTGGAGACTGTGCCTGCTCCCCCCCTGGCATTGATTTATGATCTGATATTAGCTTAATTTAGTCACAGCACTGGCATGGTATGCTGTGATCTCTGTCTTCCATCTGCGAAAGGGTTCATTCCATTTAGAAGAGAGAACAGCATCCACAGTCATTGGGCTGGCAGTGAGAAACAGAGGCTAAGGCCATAATAGTAAATAAAACAAGGCTAAGGGCACAGGTTTCAGCACTGGCACACGCTTGTCCAAACTGGCTGTTAGCATAATCCCTGGTATGGGTTTTGGCATGCACCAACTACCACTCCCCCAACGGGATGCCCAGGCACAGCCTGGGTGACAGCAGCTGTCAGGGACTGTTCCTAAAAAAACAGTGCAAGCAAGGGAGCCGTACGGATGCAAGGTGTGCTCTGCCAGTGAGCCTCAGGGCCCATGGTCCATGGCCCGTCTTACTCGCTTATATAGACAAAGCCGGAGATGCCAAACGTCTGATCCCCTTTTCCTGAGTCTGAGAAGCAAGAGCATCTGTAGGATACCTTAGCCTTCGTACGCTAGCGACAGAGCTGCCCAGGAGCTTTTGTAACCTAAGATTTTAGAGATTTTTTTTTTAACTAAATGCTTAGGCTACATACAGTTTTATATTGGAACTGCATGATGCCCTTTCTTTCAGAAGCTCTGTAGAAAGTCTGCACCCTTTTAAAGAACTATATGCCATGCTTTGTGTGCCACAGGTGCGGTATACCCCGGGTAAAGCAATAACGGCTGGCAAACGTGTACACCTCCTGAGAGCCATCCTTGCAATCAGAGTCAGTCTGCAGCTTTGCCATAAATTACGTAGCAACAAAGTGATAGGGCATTGTTTTATTCTTTGGAAAGAAAAATGCCTCTTCGGCTGGCTGGATTATCTTTAACGCCTTTGAAATTTAGCAGAGTGATTTTTTTTCATGCTTTGGGAATTCACAGTGAGGGATGAGTACAGCTAATGAACTGCTTTCAAGGAGTCTAAACTTAGCTAAAGCCTGTTCACAAATCCCTTTGATAATCAAGAACATCAGCAGAAGAACAAGGTTGAAAAGACAAAACCCTACAGCTTGATTTTACACTGTGTACAAATTAGGGAACCGACTCTTACATTTGATCTTCTAAGTAGAAGGGTAAAGTATGGTCACATTTACGCTTCCCTTTGCCTCTGATCACCTCACTTCTGTCAGTACGATTTGAATGGTGTGATTTGCGATGCCACCGCTTTATACATCAGCCCGGCTGGGTTTCAGCTACATTTCCACATGTTGCCGTTGCCATGTCCTGTCTTTGAACTGAAATGTGTGCAATTTGTCCTGCTGCAGCTTCTCCCCTTGACTGCGAATGCACAGCCCAGCAGATATTCTTCCATTCTTCCTGGTTACTGGAGAATGAAATATGTTTTGGCTCTTCTCCTCAGCAGACTGAGCACCTGTATTTGTTTGCAGTTAATGGGAACTTGAAGCCACTCTGGTCCACGAGCTCCATCCCAGTTTCATTGAAAACTGGGGATAGGCAGCACTTCACAAAGCTGAGCCTTATAAACTGGCAATACCTACTTGCAATGAACAGGCTATAAAAGGGCTCTACTTAAAGGGAAGCAGAACTCCTGAGCAGATTGTCTTTAATGTGCCTTCTTTATAGAAAGAGTTACAACTGCTTTGTTGTTGTTGTTGTTGCTTTTTTTCTTTTGAGGGCTTGCTCTGCTGCTATTGTACTGATTAAATTTGTCCATTTGTTAAGCAATCTAAATTCCCTTCATTCCCAGCTGCTGCACAATGTAACTGTAATAGTGCAGATTGTTTTACAGAGACGGCTTGATTTTTGTGGTAGGTTATATGGTAAAGTATTGTTTGTCAGAGAAATTTAACAGTAAATGCAACAATATATGCACAGATTGAAGTAATGAAATTTGTGATCATGATAATACCGCTTTTTATTTTATGATGTAGTCAATCTGTCCTTCTCTTAAAGATAAAAGCCAGGTTTGATGACTGCTAAACAAAAGAACAGATGTTCCGTGCTCAAAGTTGAGTGTAGAGAGTGTTTTATATGACCTAGTGACTGTTTTATGTGACCTAGTGAGAGCCCTCTGGAAAGGATGTATTTATAAAATATTTTGGATCTGGAACAGCAGAAGATAATTATAAGACTGATTATTTTAAGTTTCAGCACTTAAGTACAATCCAGTATTTGACTGTAAATTGTTTGATCCCCTCTCTGAAATTTTTCAGCCTCTTGCTAACAGGAAGACCGTCTCCTTGAGCAATTTTAGCAAGAGCGAGATAGCTGCCTTAAAATGGCTGCAAATCTGGATGTGGTACTCATGGGAAATCTACAGGAAATGTTTTTCCTAGAATGTGTTTTCGTAGCTAGATATTACAGCAGAAAGGCTATCTGGGAATCAGAGCTGAAAATTAGAGCAAAAAGAACCATTTAGGCACATGTCAGTAACCTTTCCTATGGTGGTGTAACACTTTTCCTGTAAATGGCTTGTGCATTAGAGGAAGGACATCATCAGATCATTCTCAGGTAGCTGTTTCTGGTCAGTCCCACAGCTCTGGCGTGAGGCACAGAGGACAGGGCTCGCATGGAAAGATGAAACTTCACGTGGGGCAGCCATCCCCATCTCAGCTTGCTCTTTAAGCTCGCTTTACTGTCAATGGAGAGAAATATACACTCTGGAAAAGCGGGTGTCCCTTAAAGTCAGCAAGGAAGAATAAGGACCTCCAGAAAATGATGATCTCATCTTGTCTAATGTAGGTGGAGAATGAGCGTTTACCACCTCCCACTACAGCAAGACTTTATCTCTCTGGTGACGAGAAGAGAAACCTCAGGTGGCTGAGGCAGATGACTGATGATATAACTAAGACCAGGTGAAATAAATCCTATTCAAGCACTGGTGAAATTGTGTTGACGTACAAAGTACAGTACATCATATTTCCCTTTTAAGCATTTATGCTACATCCAAATGAAAGGGTGCCATGCCACACCATAGTTTTAGAAATATTAACATTATTAAAGTTCTCCAGCATTTGAAACACTTTTAAAGCTTCCCTACACCTGTTTTTCCAGCTTAGTCTCTCAAGAGCAAGCAGGTTCCCCTTACACTCTCACCTTTTCTCTTCATCTCTCCACTCTTTTCTCTGATGGTAACTTTAGACTGTAGTTTAATTGCTGCCTGCCCAGCATTGTCTTGATGCCAGGTTTTGGAATGAAATGTTAATATTGTTTTACTTCATTGAGAATGGCCTGACTAATAAACAAGTTAGTGTTTGTAACTTAGGGTGAATGCACTTATTTTTTGGGCCAGAAATGTCATTTTAGAGGCCTTTACCCTTTATACATTTTCAAATCAGCCAAGGTTTGCAGCTTTTGAAAAAATCCAAAGGAGGACAAGAGCAAGCCAAAATAAAACAAACACAAAGTGTCTTTTCCATGAAGGGAGAAATTAAAGCTAGCTTTTTTGGCATCTCAGGACTCTATATGATGATTATTAACATGGCTGATGAAAGCAGTCCTCACAGAAATTACATAAACAGTGTAAAATGAACTCTGATAAATGTTAAATGCTGCCCCCATGGCAGGGAGGTTGGAACTAGTGATCTTTGAGGTCCCTTCCAACCTAGACCATTCTATGATTCTATAATGATCCCCCCAAATGCTTTTGTGATCTGTGAAGAAACCCGAGGCCATTTTTGTCCCTGATTTGCTCATTTCTAGTCCAGAAGACGTGGAGGGCAGAGGGAGAGCAGCAGACTTGGGCACAGGGGATGAGGGTGTCTAACTGTGCAAAGTGGACACCATTCCACACGCAAGGCTGATGTGTTTCCTGTTGGTGCTCTACATATTTAAAAAATACTCGCCTGGCTGGTGACACCCTGTAGATATAAACCTGATACATCTGCGGTTCCAAATCATACAAATCCTGTGCAGCAGCTTTCATCGGGTGTGCTCCAGTACCTGCTTTCTCCCCCAGCTAACTTAAGTCCCACTAATGCTTGGATTTGTCAAAATACAGTGACTTTGGGTAAAAGTGAGGGGAGTAGGGAAGAGAAATAGAACCACAAATGTTTCGTTTTCTTATGTCGCCAAAATACCCTCTGGCAATTTTTCATTTAAGTACTGATTTGAAAAAAGGCCACTTTTGGTCAAGTTGGAAAATGCATCATATGCCCAGTTCCTTAGAAAAGAGGTTATGGAAAAGAGTATGTGTGATTGCATACTTGCCTACATAGGCTTCTTCATGAGGTAAAACGTTTATGTTGTCTGCCCCCTGAAGTAACCCATGACCCTCCTTGTTTGCTTTAGGCATTGCTGAATGTTTTCTTCTGCCTCTCGACTGTTTCATCATGCCAGATCTGAACTCTCTGGGTTAAGTGGAAGGTTTCTGATTTGTTTGTGGAGGCATGAAAGCCCGATCCTAATTGCGGTAACAGACACTGAAATGCAGCCTCTTCAGCAGTGGGCCCCCGAGTTAATTTCTGCAGACGGCCTTGTTACAGAAAATCTTTCCACACTTTTGGCCTCTAGATCTGAAATCACCTTTGCCCCCCATACTATGATATACTACAGGTTTTAGATGGCACAAAATATCTTCCCTTGCATTTGGAACAAACTCGGGGTCCAGTGTCAAGTGTACAGCTTTTTTCACGGTTACATAGAGAACAAGTGAAAAGAAGTGTGCGCCCTTTACTGAGCTTACCTGAAAAGATAATGCTTTTCAGCAGTCAATGAACCTCAGACAGACACAGTAATAAGAAGCTGACACCTCTAATGGAACAGAAAAAAACGAATCACCATTTCCATTTGGTGGTATCTGTTTCTTCTTGCGAAGCTGACAAGGAGAGGAATTGGACTCTTGCATTGTTTGGTTAATAAATGATGGATGACGCTCATTCTTACCTTCATTGGTTCCTAAGACAATAAGGTCAACTTTGATTTATGGCAGTTCACACATTATTAGCATTTTATATTTTAATTGTTTATCCAACTGATAAGAATATCCAAAATAAAATATACCAAATGAATAAAATCAGGAGGAAAATTTCACATTTCATCTTAATTTTATTTATAGGTCCCTTTACACCCCACTAACATTAAACAATAGACTTGATTAGGTATGTGTCATGTAGTAAGAAAAAAATCTTTTCTGACAAATTGATGATGACTTTGTGGTGGGGTGCTAGCATGTACACAGTTAAAAACATATAGTCTATAGTCTGTAACTCAAAATGCCTATCTACAGACACTATGCTGTGTATTTACTGAAAATTCAAGAGAGTTTGGCAATCTATAGTTTACTTGTAACACAAATGTCCCAAACAATTTAATCACTTGGTGAATGGATTCCTGCAAAATACATGTGATGAAGCCTATAGGTATTATGTGACAAGTTTTGTGTTTCTTTCTTTGATTTTACTTCTCTTCTCTTCCCTAAGTCAACCCTTGAGTAACAGGTCAATGTATTTGTATTATCAGTCTTTAGTAGTAGCCTTGATGCTGTAAGGATGTGAGCATGTCAAGGTTCACAAGGGAGAGATGGTATCTTCCTATCTGACTGATTTAGTAAGAAAACCAGACTGGTGTCCGTGGCACAGACCGTATCTGAACAGCCAGGTACCTGAATATTTGTCCAGTTTCCTTCCAGCAGTTTCCCACACTGATTTTCCTATGTTCTGTTGATTCTTGTTCCAGTTGCACAGTCATCCACAAACAAAGGTTTGTTTTCCACTTTTGCCTTTGTCTCAAAAATTATTTACTGGGAGAAGTAACCACAGGAAGGTTGCTGTGGATGGCGTAGTACGCGTTACACAACTTTTGTGCTGCAAACGATTTTTTTTACAAAAAGGATGTTCAATATGTTCTCTCTTAAGAATGTAAATCCAATTTTCCAAATAAAATCCTGGCCATCCTGACGTCAGTGTTGGCATTTGCTGCAGTAGCAGCTAGGATTTCACCTTTCATCTGGGAGGCTTGTTTGGTTAATTACCAGTCCCTGAAGACCAGGATTGTACCAGGTTTAGAAAAAGAACCACCTGCTGGTGTCACGGCCACTGTATCAATTAGTCATTTACACATATAGCTTTGGGAGTTTATGAAGGATATATGACTACAGCTCTAATTTTGAAGCACTAACCCTATAGTTAATTACAAATGGCAAGTCGTATAACTGTTGTACTAGTAGTATAATACCTGAGGCAAGTTCTCTATCCATACAGATCCCCTTGACCTCTCTCTGATTATAGACGTATATTAAGGTATAAAGTATAAATGTGACCTGCCGACCTGCAGCTTGCATTGGAAGTAATTGTACAAAGTGTTCATCTTAATGTGTGCTGATTTAGGGTGTTTAATGCTGATTTTAGAATTATTAATGAAAATAAGAATGAATGAGGGTTTTTGGAAGAGGTGAGTATTCTGGGTTTTTGATAGGGAGCTGTGTTTTCTGCGAAACACTCCTCACATTTCTGCATCAAGTTGAATCTTTATCCATGAACCCTGCATCTTGGGCATTTTCAGCTGTATGAACAGGAAAATAAAATACCTAAAAGCAGGAAGAAAATGACAAGAAAAACATTCTGTCTCCAAACTGTAAGGCTGTTATGCTTTATAAGTAATCTTTCATCAATTTTTGAGCAAGTAGCAGTGTAAAAGGAATCCTGGAAATAAGAAATAGCTTGATCGACAGACTGTGCAGACGATTTGCGTTATGGTGAATGGACTGGAAGCCCCTGGAACTATACGTATTTATTTCTTGATCTGAATAATATGTTAATCCACAGTGGAGGATAAAAAGTCTCCTTTACAGTACTTCAAGGTAACTCATATCTTTCGCTGTGTTTCCCTAGGCAGTAGTTTATGAATTTCTGAAATGGTGGCTGTCTGCAGCAGATTTCCCACTGATTTCAAAGACAGGATTTTTCAAACAAAAATCTCAATGTAGAGCAAAAAATAGACAGGCACTCAACTAGATAATCCAGTGGGTGCACAGCAAGTTACTTATGCAGGTGTCTTAATTCAGCAAAAACTTCAGCACTTATGCCTTAATCTCATACAGTTACTCCATTACAAAATGAAGGTGATGGTCTGGATTAAAATTAATCTACACTGAAGTTTATTTTACTAGCAGAAGAGAGGATACCTGTAAAAAATGTGGTAGGGGCTAGCAAGCAGAATGCAAGCCATCTCTGGACTTTGAACATGGCATATTTTCATCCTTCATTCCTCAGGTGGCTGTATTGCTGTCATTCCCTGTTATACAGCTTAAGGGCAGCACAATTATGTCTACCCTTCACCGTGCTATACACCCCTCTCTTTCATGTGGTTTAGGTCAAAACTTATAGTTGTGGAAATAATTTCTTGGCTGAGCATGTCCTTATTTTCCATGGAAAAGAAACAGCAGAATCTGCTCCACGCTGGCTGTCAGCACAACCCCAGCTCTGCACACATATTTCAGGAAAATGAACTACTTGCAAATTGTATGTTTGTACTCAAACTTCAACATTTCTGCTAATTTTAATGGGTGAAGTAAAAACGCTCTTTAAACATTTGGTATGCAAAGAAAAAATAAACTCTTCCTAAGCTTGGGCTGTGGATGCCATTTTTGGCTTGTGAATTTGTGTGCTGGACATCACATAGTGAGTTTCTCTTGGCTTAATATTTCAAACACCCTGTGCTACCCGAAACTGGTAAGCAAAGATAAAGTGAAGAGACCTCAAACAATGTGAAAACATAAGCACGCACAGAAGCAAAATGAGGGCAGATTGGTTTCTTAAAGGCTTAAAGAAGATAGACAAATGACTTACATTTGTGGTTTCTTAAAAAAAAAAAAGTGTTTTATCTGCTTCTTCTGCTTAAGTATTGTGGAAACAGATTACAAAACAAAGCACAAGCCATAAAAGCTGTTTGTGACTTGGATTTATTACCCCATTATTAACAATTTGCTCTTCTGTGTCAAGAGGAGGACCCTTTAGAGAGGATCATAATTCTGACCTTTTACAGTTTTGAGGGTGGGTGGCAGGGTTTGGGGATTCCTTCTTGACGGTTTTTGTTCTGTTATGGTTCTTCTGAAGTTGCAACTTTTTAAAAAGAGATCTTAATTTCCATCTCACACAGGGCCCAGCAACACAGTTATAAAAGGGCCCTGTGGTTTATACTTGCACCTGAGATCCATAACCAAAGGTTTTGACAGTGCAGTGTGGCAGCCCATATGTCTTTCTCCTCGCTCATTGATGAGTCTAGCTCCAGTGTGGGCTTCTGTAGAGTTGATGTGGGTTGTCTCTGGACCTGTGGCAGAAATGGCCCAAGATGTCTGCAAGTACCTGCGAGCGAAGTATATCAGACGTGGTAGCGGCACAGTGTGCAGAGCTGCCGTCTGTCAGTGGGAAGCTTGACTGGTGGATTTGGCCACCTATAGATGGGGAGCAGTGATTGTCCTTCCAAAACAGGTGCAGCAGTTTGTATGTATCAAAGTATAACTCAATGCCACACCAAAAATTTTCCTAGTCCTTGTGGGGTAGGGCAGTGTTTTGGAGTATGGTGCTCTGGTGTTTAAAAGCCTGGTTCTACGTAGGTTCTTTAGGTACTTTTGTAGATCTGGACCCATAATCATTTACCCATTTAAAACAGTCATACAGCTTAAGACGAAGCAAAGTTTTACCTACAAGTATTTGATTAGGAGCCATTGGGGCAATCTACTCTTCATATCTTAAAATCTAAATTTAATCCACTTGTAAAGAAACACAAGCAGATCACTTGCAATTTACATTTGAGGACCCATATTTGCCGTGACAGCAAGCTGTGTCTGTAAAAAAATTCAACAGGTATCCAAAATAAGCATTAAGAAAGCAAGAAGGAAAATGTTACAGTTCTTTTCTGATGAGTGAAAGGGAAAAGTCAGTTGATATGTTATGTGAAGCAACAGCTGGATTAAATATGGAAGGACACTTTCTGCTGTTTACATCTAGGTGATATAATGGTTTATGTGAAAACCCTGGAGTAAAATTCGTCCCCCAAAAGCTGAGATTCATAAATTACTCATTGAAAGCTTGGATTTGCTTTCACTGCATCAGAGACAGGAAAATCTAAAGCCAGTCCCTGAAGATTTAAAGTGTTAAACCAGCCAAGTCCCTCAAATATGCAGCATATCCATATGCTGGTTTAAAATTTCACTCTTAGTAGCATAGATGTGAAACCTTCCCCTGAAGTCAGTGGATTTATTCTCAGTTATAGTGATGGAAGAGAAAGCACAATATAACTCACTGGCTGGGGAACAAAAACTTCAAAACTTGCTATGACTGAGGCAGGGAAAGTGTTTTATTATTTTGTCTAAGTAATATCTTGACATTGCATTGTTATTTGAAAATTGCTCCAAACTTGCTGTTTCTTGGAGTCTGTGATAGCACCTGCAGGGGCTGACATATGTGCAGTGAATGAGACATCTGGTCTGGAACAAAGCTGTCTTTTAGCCCAGAATAAACGTCACTTGTTCTTCAACCACAAACAGCAGACAGAGGTAGGGATGAAAGCCAGGTGAATGTTTCACAGTACATATCAGAAGCGATTATAATAATAAGAGCTTACAGGGCATGCGATTTAATCACCTCTCCAGAATCCAGGGCATTTGTCTGCTCTTTGTTTTTACAGAGACCTCACTGTGGTTAACCAGGGTTGTTTTACTAGCTGAAGATGACCTTGCAGCCCACCTTG
Organism: Pluvialis apricaria; assembly: GCA_017639485.1. NCBI lineage: Eukaryota > Metazoa > Chordata > Aves > Charadriiformes > Charadriidae > Pluvialis > Pluvialis apricaria. The sequence goes on from CM030009.1 coordinate 107,504,745, forward strand.
TGAAGCATGCGGGGCAGTATCTGCGCAAAGCCTCTGGTTTTTTTGCCCCAGCTGCCCACATTCGGCAGATTGGACTAGGAGAATGTGTTGTGGTCTGTGGAGGGCCCTGCTCACCTCCCCACAGTGTGCTAGTTTTACCTGTTGTGTTGAGTGTTGGCCATGAAGCCTGGTGAGTCTCTCCCTGTGGAGGCAGCTGTCTTGGGTGACTTTGCCTCTGACCTGTGAGAAGGTGCTGGATGCCAGGGAGGGACTGTGGGGGCCAGGCTGGGAATATGCTTTCTGGCAGAGATAGCTCAATTCCGGTACCCCAGCTGGCAGCAACGCATCCCTGTGATGGTCCGCTTCCTCTGGCATCCTGGCCAGGCCCGCTACCCTTGTTGAGCACGTGGGACTGCAGAGCAGGAGAGGTGCCACAGTGACAGGGGAGCAAATTTACCTTTAGCCTTGTCTCTGCGAAAAAGATGAGGAAGGGACTGAACTGTGTGAGCCTCTCAGTTTATGGGGTTTGACAAGACTGTTGAGAGTTGAAGGCAATAAATCCAGACAACTCTTGATATTCTAGTCCTTGGCACCCTTTGCGAGGGCACAATCTGAATAAACTGCGATGTGGCAGAGTCAGTGTTCAGCCCCTGAGCCTGCCAGATACTTTCAATTGCCCCCTAGAATCTATAAAAGTGACAGGGTTTGAGCATAAAAATTTTAAATAGGTCCAGTAGTTGAAACATTTTTGGATGCTTTGCAAATTAGAAACAATTGGCAACCTGCTGGAAAAAAATGTGGTTGCTGACTTTTGTGAACCGTGTCATTTCTGATAATTTGGGCCAAGAAATACTGTTTATACATCCCAGAGGACTGTTTTTGAAAAAGAAAATATAAAAAGCCCCCCTGCTTTTCTTCCAGCATGGCAACTTGATCACTGTATGGCAGAAGTGGGTGTATGACAGGGAAGAGACCACACTTTGTGCTCCACCAGTTACTTGCCATAAACAAACAACCAATGGAAGAAGGAGAGCGATGACTCATTTGGGATTGAATTTGAGTTCTGTTCAGGGTTTTGGACTTCTGACTTCACACAGCCTCTTAGAAAGGCAGTGAAAATTTAATTCATTTTTAGGCGCTGACTCTTGGGAAGGTCATTTCAGGCCTGCTGTGATAGATGGATTTTCTTGACAGAAATATTTTTGCAGGCTTCAATCCAGTATGTACCTAATGGGCTTAATACACCTGGGAAGTATCAAACCTACTGTGCGTGCAGTGATTCTGCATAGTAAGTGAGACATCCGGAGCATGTCAAACATACAGCAGAAACACAGATCATCTATGAAGTCCATGCACTAAAAATAAGCCCCCCTCTGCCCCCCCCGCCCCCCAAAGAATCAGACTTTTGAATGTGTGCTGAAGAGCAACCTTCCTCCCTGACGAGCATCTCCGTGGTTTCTGGGTTCCGGGCAAGGCAGAAGTCATAGGCAAAAGCAGGGAATCCTCACATTCTGCCCAGGTGACACTTGTGGGTTAGAGAAGTGAGCGTGGCAAAAGATACTCTCTTGGAAAAAATCACTGGTGGAGAGGGGCAGGAGGTGGGACCAAAGGGATGCCAGGAGAGGCTGCCTGCAGGTCTTAAGAGGAAGACATTCTGTGGAAGAGGGCCTTTTTTCATGTTCTTTCAAGCTGGGGCTGATAATCGCTTAGGCAAATTTACCTGGAGAAAGCCTGTCTTTTTCAGTGATGGGCAAATCCAGGGAGAAGTTCCCTGTTTTGCTTTCAAAGAGCTCAGTGGATATATTGGCCTGCTGCAGGGACAGCATAGGCACAACTGAGCAGGAGATAACAGGATTTCTGCTTGAATTTCCACTACAAACCACGGCAGGTTTTCAGCACAGATATTTCACTGATCTGCAAATATACTACGGTTCATTATTAAAGCTGACCTCTCTGTTAAATTGTCTGAGTACTTTTTACAAGGCTGCCACTAGCATCACCTAAGACAACCCATTAAAGGTAATTGAGACCTGCCTTGAATAAATGTCTTTATGTAAGGCCAAAGGGAAAGGGGTGAAAAGAGCAGGAAATCCTTAGAACAGATTAGCATCACTAGTGTGACTTTCTGTCTCAGAAGGTCAACGATGTTGACTTCATGTTATTTATGTTCAAATTTTACAGGATCTTAGGAGAGCGTGAAAGGCCCTCCCCAGACAACCATATGTCATTTTTCATTAGTCTTATTTTTAGCCTTGTGATACCGCTTTCGATCCCTGGTGATCTTCTGGTGTCACTTACTGTTGGAGGTACACGGCTGTAAGAAAACAAAACTCCTTGGTACGATGCCCCACGTGGAATGAATGTAATAACTGCTCTTACCTTTAGAGTTGTTTTAAATATAGGTAGCTCTCAAAGCAGCCCTGAGGGGCATTTTTCTCAAGGTCCCAGTTGGGGAAAGACAGCTGTCAATACATATCTCAGACTTGTTAAACACAAATAACCTGCTAAGTTACTAACCAGCAGTTCAACACTGAGTGAAGGATTTCTGCCTCTTTTTCCACGTATCGCAGGTACCAGAAAACAAGAGCTCCTAAGGCTATAACGTGAGTCACCGAGAAGCCAGTTTGGCCACAGTAAATTAAGCCTCATAATGGGCCCGCTGAACTGTGATGACAGCTACTGTTGGGTGATGTTAAATGTGTGAAAAGTGCTGCAGGAGAGGGCTGGAGGAAACAAAGGGAAAACATGTTAAAATTTGCAGAGTCAAGTCAGGTAAGGACTGGAGAGAAACGTAACGCAGAGGAAAAGGTTTGCAATAAATTCTGGTAAGAGGCAGGTAATTTCTGCAGTCATACTTCTCTATGTGCATAAAGGATTTGAAACTGAAGGCAGAAATCTCTACCAGATAAAACTGGACAAAGGGGCGCAGGCTGCCAAAAAAGCTGTGCTCAGCCCAGATTTGTCCCTACTGCCTCTTATTTACCATCTTTCTCCCCTCATCCAGGCTTTGCTGGAAAAAGACCCAGAGCTAGAAAGACATCCCACTTGAAACGAAGTATCCATGCAGAGCAAGAATACATGTTTTTCAAATGTGGAAACAGACTTAAATTGCAAAAGGCCTTTGCAGGATAAAAAAAGGCACTTAGGCAAGATATTAAAGTGTCCGTGAATGTTTTGAGAACAAAGTCTAAATTAATGCAGAAATTAAACTGATTTTTTAAAGTGTAAAACTGAAAAAGAAAATGAAACTGTAAACGTTTTTGGTGGATATTTGTTTTTCCAAAGTGCAACACCTCACCACTTTATAAAGAGTAGCAATACCAGTGCGAGAAAGCATGTGACACTCTTACTAGTTTGCAATTAAAGGAAAACAGTGTTTAATGTTTTTAGGCACAGGCAACAAGGCCTTTCAAGGGGTTTCTTTAAAAATGACAGAACATACAAATAAAAATAGGGCATGCACTTTTATTATAGAAAATTTGTGTCTCAAGTTTTATATTTTTAAAAAAAGCTAGTCAGACAAACTAGGCAGAATTATTTTTATTTCATGGTTTGTGAGTTTTTGGGTACTAATTTTCAAGCCTTCCTCCGCAGCAGTGACGTCTAACAAAGCTAATATTTATTATTTTAATGAGCTGGGGATATCCACATAATCACTTAACTTGAGGATTAGGTTTTTAAGCACGGCATTAAATGCTATGGTACAGCTCATGTTATCAGATAACACTATTTCCTTCACAAAACTTACCAGGGAGCTATTGCATGCTCCCAGCAAGCCAAGTGAAGTGGCCTTACATGAGAGGGGTGTTAACTAGCAGAGAGAAAAAATAGCTAAAAATGACCTGGTTTCCCATGCTTTCACAGCAGCCAACATATCACTATCTCAACAGGAAAGGCAAACCCACGTGGTCTTTTCTCATTTAGAGTACAGCCTTGTGACTGTACTGTAACAGCTTTTTCCAAACAGGAAATCTACCAATTTAATTGCCTGCTTGTTTGATTTGAGCAAAGACTATTCCTTGCATGCCGGTGCAGCAGCTCGGTGATTTAGATAAAGAGCTGTTGCTTGTTCGCTCCCTATCAGTCCAGCCGCTGCTATGAGAGAAAACAGAACCAAACTCCTGTCTGGAAACTCCTAAGGAACCAGGGATTAATTTCCATGAGGAGCCTGGCATGGGACTTAATGTCTCTACCAGATCCTGACGACTACTTGATGAATCCTCTGCATTTACTTACAGAGGGCTTTAATTGAGTGGACACAAGAATATTCCATTTGCAATGCAAACAAACAAGTTAAAAAAGGCTTAGTTAGACGTTCTTAGTGGAGTCAGATTCAACCTCAATCCTAGCAAAATGCAGATGTTACCGTTTTGGTTTGTGTGATGGATAGGCAGCCTGTTTTGCTGAACAGCATGCCTTTTCTTACGCTTAGCAACAAAAAGCTACGCTGTTCTTGCAGCAGAGTTCAATAGTATAGAAACGGGGAGAGCAATTTCAGCTCCACACTCCGGTAATGTTAACATCCACCTTGTTCTGCATCCAAAGTGCTTTCCTCAGAGCTACTAGAGATACCTTAGTCAAATGGTCTTACAGCAAAGCTTTAAAAATTGTAGAGCCTTAAAATTAAGGAAAGAAGAAGCCTCTAATAAATACTCAATTTTAAGACTATGATCAAATAGCTATTGTAATCAGTAACAAGCCACAGAATTTAAGCTTTTTGTCTCTCCTTTTACATCCTCCGACAGGTTATTCATGGGCATTAGTACTATGGATTAGCTCATGAAAATAGAAACAGCTCACCTGAGACAGCCACCAGTTTTCAACTTTACAGATTTAACTATGTAGTTTAATACTGAGACATTTTTCCAATGCACTTAAATATTACCAGTGAGAACCCCGGCACCCTGCTTATTCTATGGATATGAATCGACTGAGAGAGTGATGAAGGACCTGTTTTATGTTTGTTTGCCCCCACATAACACCCTCCAGAAGGGTATTTGTCCTCATCAGAGGATTCAGTCTTTGTCATACACAGGTAGGGTTTCCCTAGCCCCAGCACGGTCTTCAGGGCTACACCTGCCCCTGCCCTATGACAACCACCTCCGTGCAGCTGGGCTGTCCGGTACTGCCCTGGAGGAGCTGGATGATGCCAGATGTAGTCACTGAGCAGCTTTGCAGAGCTCCAGCCCCAGCGTGCACAGGTCACCATGTCCATATATCATGGAATCCCAGAGTTGGAAGGAACCTTAAAGATCATCTAGTTCCAGCCCCCCCTGCCATGGGCAGGGAATATACGCATATATATATGTGTATTTTTGCAGGACCAAACCTTTCAGTGTAAGTCTACACTTATTGTCCTCCCTGCTTTTCAATTCTGCTTTATTTGTGGCTGATTGTTCCTGCAAGCTCTTTGGGAGGCATATTCCTCTGCACTCACCAGGCTTCTGTTTTTCAAGGTCATTTTACCCACAGAAAGTGATGTTTCTGCTGTATTTCCCAAGGGGATTTTTACCAAAAAAACCCCCACATCATTATGCTACATTCAGACCACTGTCCAGATTTATGTTCATGGAAACTTGTTTTGACACTGTGGTTTCTGAGTGAGGCTGTGTTATCAATCTGTAGAAAGGGGAAGACGGTGCTTGCTACCTTACCTCGCTGTCAGCTCACTACTTCACATATCAATGTTATGACTGCAGTTCAGTTCACATTTGTGAAGCCCTGGTAAAATGTTAAGCACTCTGGAAGTGCTGAAGATTAATATTATTTTGCCCTGCAGAGCACACGGCTACTTCAATGCGATGGGGCCGTCCAAACAGGTCTTGGCAGTGCCTGGATAAGCAAACAACTAACATCAAGAAACTCATCCTTGCTTTTCTTTCTGCAAGTAAAGGACTGAGTGGTGTCTGGTTGAAGGCCACCCTTCTTTCTGCATGTGTTTCTGCAAAATACCTTGGATCATGATATAATTTTCAGAAAGAAAGCTAAAGAAGCTGTCTTTATTCACATTTCTTTACAGCCCTGATAGCTCTCCATGTTTATAGTAAGTGCAGAAAATCTATACTTGATGTGATTTCTTTTGATCTTGGCCTGGCACCTGCTGGTACGGGGAACTGGAGGCACTGAATGAATGATGGTACGGCAGCAGTCAGCTACAGCGAGGTTAGAGATCACGGGGTTGATAGGCAAAGGTAGGTCCGTACTCCCATTGTGCTTTCTTGAATCCCACCTCTAATCCTTACAGTGTCTGATTTGAGAAGGAACAGCTGTGAGAGATGAATAGCAGTTCCAGGATTGCTTTCTTGCCTGCCAGAAAGCCTTGTATAAGTGCACTGTAATCAGCATCTCAAGAAATTAATATGTTTTTTTTCATCGAGAAGTCCTGGACGTGCTCACACCTGGAATGCCCCACCTCATCTCGCTGCTAAAATGGGGTTGTGCACTGTGTGCTTCCTAAACCGCATCTCTCCCGGCAAGCCACAGGCACTTAGCCTGATTAGTGGTCTTTGAAATACAATCTAATGAGTAATACAGTCAGAAAGGAAGAAAGTAATTTGGAAAATAACACAGAAAAGGAGAACAGTACCTTTTAAAACACTTTACTGCTGCATTTGCTTCTGCTTGGCCATATTAATCAAGTTTAATAGCCAAAGACAGAAACAATCCAGATTTTCTCAACAGTTTCAGAGTAAACCACACTGCATGGAGGACTTTTTTCTGTTTGATTCCTTACTTGAAAAAGTTACGAAAAATGGCTTACCACATCCTCACACCCACAACAGCCTTTTTTTCTCACCCACTACCGGACATGCGTAGGCAGTGCGACGCATGGTGCCTGAGTTCAGTGGAGGGGTGAGAAGTTTGCTCAGGCTGCCAGGCCTCAGCTCCATGTGCAGTCACTGGAGACAAGTAATTAAGGCATCTACTATAAGATTGGATTCATTTGTCCTAACTAAAGCATCTAGAATTCAACCCGTGTTTAAGGATTTTTCAAGGCTGTAGTATATACACTGCTGACCTATGGTGGATTTGCCTTCCCAAGCAATATTCTTCCCTACTTTGCCTATGCCCAAAGCCAATTCTGAGTCATGGTGCGGCTATTTCTTTGAGAAGGATAGTTTAAATTTCCCCTATCAGCTTGACAGTTTTAATTGCACAGTGTGGTACAGAATTACTAGACTGAGCATAACACGCCAAGTCAATAAACCATGTATTACATCTTTAACCTGAGGCTTCAGAAATCCATGTATTTTTGTAGGTGTGTTTCCTGTACGTGCTTTGAAGCCCAAGACATGTATAGCTTAAGGGAACTGCACAACCTTCTTTGTTTTATACAGGCAGCCTTGTGAATGAATGGAACTTACAACTTTGGTCCACACCTACAATAATTTTCCCGTGGTTGGGAAATGTACCTTTTTTCAAGTACCTGTGAGCATTAAATATCACAGAGGAACAGAAATAATGACTCTACTTCATGGCTCGACTCCAAAGGGAGACTTCTGACAACAGAGGCTCTGCCCTGCATTTACACCTGCAGAAGTGGAGCCCACATCTACTCCTTCTGTTTTAGGAGTTACCAACAATTTGTGACACAGGGTGAATATAAAGATGAGTGAATGCATTGTCTACCCAAGACCAAGAACAATCTGTGTTTTATTCTCTTGAATTAAAAAAAAAAATTACAGTTTTACCGAGATGTTTTCAGCCTGGCAGCTAACATGCCCTTCCCTGAGGCTCAGCTGTGCGGGATGGAGAGGCTGCCATCTCCAGCATCGTTGCCAAGACAGAAGCTACCGTCCTCCTAAACCTGTTGGCTCAACGCAGACTCCTTGCCCCCTCCACCAGTCAAAGAGAGCTGGCTTAGCAAGGCCCTGTCCGTATTTAAGCCCTTCAGGCCAACCCTGGCTCATTTCAGCTGGGACAGGCAGAAGGCATCTCTCAGGAGCAGGAGATGAGAGGGCAGAGCCCGTGCTGGCAGCCCCGGGTGAGGACGTGCTGCAGGAAGGACCTGTGACGATGGATGGGTGTGCATGGAGTTTTCCCGGAGCTGGAGTGCAGCTCGGCAGGCAGACTCTGCCTGGGAGGGGGGGATAGGGTGCATCATTTGTTCAGCACTGTGGGGAATTAGCAAATAAAAGTGCCTGGGAGGACCTCAGTCTAGCAAAGTATTCAAGCACCTGTTAAATTTTAATCAAATCGATAGCTTGTTGACTTTGGTGGGGACTAATGATGTGCCTCAATTTAAGGCTGTGTTTAAGTGCCTGGCTGGATTCAGGTTTGCAAGATAAATTGCTGCCCAGTTTTGTGTACTCCAATGCAAGTAAGCGTGGAGAAAACGGAAGGTGATACCACTCCTAATGTTTAATGCAACTAAACTTGTTTTGGAAGACACAGGTAATTGCTGTTCAAGGTAGAAGACTAACCATCTGTTTTGAGTAAAAACACGTTTTTACGGTTTTCCTCTCCTTGCTCACTTTAGGACACTCTGCCATTGCTGTATTTTATTTGCCTTACCCACCTCCAAGTCTCCTCCACTTGTTTTTCTTCCTTGTTTCCCTGTTCTGGGAACTGGAGTTAAAAGGAAAGCAGAGCCCCTTTGAATCCGCAGCAGGCTGGATTAACTGGGACACGCAGCCCTCCCTCCCCTGCCCTGCTGTTTGCAGCTGAGCGATAACATCAGCCGGCCCTTGTTCTTTGCTCTGTCCATGTGTTTTCTCTTCTTTTTTTTTTTTTTCTTTCTTTTTTTTTTTTTTTTAACCTGTCACTGGCTTTGATTCCACATGCACCAGTGAACAGCAGCCACTGGTGCTTGATCTAACCACTACACAAGGAAAGCTTTTACGCAGGCTGCAACCTGAGCCCCCGCAAACACATTTCAAACCTCAGCTGGTCAAGGTGCGCCTCTGCTCACAGTCCCTTTTATCAGAGGGCTGCGGGGGGACCGTGCTGAGCAGACTATTTACTCTCCTCTGTATGCAGCCTTGCTGGCCTGTATTATCAGCGGCAACGTTTTATATTGGAGGTTGCCACCCAGTAACTAAACACGAGATAAGTAGTCATGGGTAAAAAATACTTGTTTTTTGCAGAATATAGTAAGATCGTTAGGGGATCGCACTCTGTTCGTTTACCGAAAGGAGCAGGCAGGAGCCAAGTAGCGGTAGATTGTCTGCACCGATACTGTCTCCCCGTTCATTTTTAACCCTTTTTGGCAGCCTGGCTGGGAATCCAGCATGGGTAAAAAAATGAGAGTGCCAGGATCCAGCTCCCCAAAAGCACATCACAGGGTACAGTGGTAAGGCGTAATAGTTGCTATGGCTTGCTTACTGCCTGGTGTTATTTAAAAGGACTTTGAAAAGGGGTCTGATCTTCAGCAGAGGCTGGCACCGAACGTTACTTCTTTACCCAGAGCAGGAAGGTAGGAAAGAACCAAACACCATGAAAAGGCCAGAAGGAGTGGAGGAAAACCACATGCAAATATGCAGGAGGAACATGAAAGGGCTGTCAGGGCTGTTTCCTTCAGGGTTTCTTCACCGCTGTCACTGGCTGCAAGGAGAAGTCACTTTTGCAATGCGGTGGCTTGGATTTGGGCTGTGTCTCATGGGCAGGCTGGGGAGATGCTGCTCCTCCTTCCCCAGTGACTGCAGAGGAGGGCAGTGAAGCTCTGTCTTTGTCTCTGCCGTGAGGGCACAAGTCCAAGCCTCTGCCTCTTTTGTTGACACCCCTTTATATTTAGCAAAGCAACAAAAACATCCTCTCAATGTGTGGACATGATAGGCACTTGCTTGCTCTGGGTCTCCCCAGGGAGTTCTCATCTAGTACGCTTCCTTCTGCATTGCACCACTTTGGGGAAAATTATAGAGCTCCCTCTTGCCTTGCAACCATGTTATGTAAAGCATCTGAGTATGCCACCCTCTGAGAAAATGTGCCAGCTCCAAGAACCTCATTCAGATATTTCAGATATGATAATGACCCATTTAAAGTACTAATTAAAATTGGATGAGTTTCATATCTCCCCCAGCTTTAGAAAAGAAAAATCACGGGTCAAATATAAATTTCATAAATGCTTGATAAAACCTCTGCAGAAAGGAATTTGGCAGAGGGCATTGAGACCAGGCACTTTTGAGCAAATGAAAGAATCTAAAGCAAGACTTTGAAGTCTGACCTTCAGAACGTGTAATAATACACTGGATGACAAAGGTAATAAATATCACAGAGTGGGACAAAATGTATCTAATTAAACAGTTTCAGCCATGCTTTAGCATTCTTTTCAAATACGCTTCTTAACAGAAGGATTTTCAAACTTATCATCACAGCTTTTCAGCGATGTTTGTTCTGAAAATACTGCTTTCTTTCTCTCCATGCAAAGCAGCACATCATCAGTTATTTTACAGTCACATCCGCTTCCATGGTGTCATTTCCATTGCAGCAGTGGAAAGGCCTGAGAGAGCTGTGACTAGTGATAGTCATCACTTCACTGAGAACTATGGGTGGAGCATGTTCTTCTGAGCTTTATGTTAAAAATCAATGAATAAGCTAATTGGATAGGCACTGCCATGTGAACTGGAACCCCAGTTTCTTCTCTGGGTGGACAGACTAAAACACGTGCTTTCTAACTCTTGCTGTCTTCCCAGAATCACAGAACAGATGAGTTGGAAGGGACCTCTGGAGATCTCTACTCTGCCCTCCCCAACTTCTTTACAACTCCGTTGGTTATTCATACAGTGATAAGACCCACCCCGAACTTTCCCTTCTCCAGGCTGAACAGTCCCATCTCTCTCAGCCTCTCTTTGTAGGACACCTGCTTCAGTCCCTTCATCAACTCCGTGGCTGGACTCTCTCCAGTATGTCCGTGTCTCTCTTGTACTGGGGACCCCAGAAACTGAACACAGTACTCAGTTGTGGTGTCACCAGTGCCTGAGTAGAGGGCAGGGTCATCTCCTTTGACCAGATGGCAACACTGCTCTTAATGTAGCTCAGGAGGTTCTTGACCTTTGCTGCAGTTGCACATTGCTGTCTCATGGTCAGCTGCTTGTCCACCAGGATCCCCCACTGTCCTTCTCTGCAGATCTGCTTTTCCATTGGTTGGCTCCCAGAGACTACTGGTGCATGGGGCTTTTCCTCCCCAGGTGCAGGATGTTGCACTTCGCCTTATTTAACTTCATGAGAAGTTTCAGCCCATTTCTCCAGTGTGTTCAGATCAGGTCCCTCTGAATGGCAGTGCAACCCTGGGGTGTATCAACCACTCCTCCCAACTTTGTGTTGTCTTCAGTCTTGCTGAACCTTCATTCTGTCCCACAATCATTAACGATGTTGTGGGAGGCAGTGTGAAAAGTGCTGCTAAAGTCAAGATAAACACCCACTGCTCCCCGCTCACCCACTGAGCCATTTGTTTCATTGTAGAAGGCTGTCGGGTCAAGCATGATTTCCCCTTTGCAAATCCTTGCTGACTACTCCCAGCCACTTTCTTGCCCTCCATGTGTTTGGAAAGGTTTCCCAGGATTATTTGCCCCATCGGCTTCCCTGTGATCAAGATGAGGCTGCCTGGGCTGTAGTTGCCTGTATCCTTCTTCTCACTCTTCTTGAAGGTAGTGACATTTGCTTTCTGCCACTCCTCATGAACCTTTCCCAGTTGCCGTGATTTTTGAAAGATAACAGAAAGTAGCCTTGCAGTGACATTGGTCAGTTCCCTCAGCACTCGTGGGTGCATCAAACCAGGGCCCATGGACTTGTGTTCATGCAGTGTTCATGCACATATTCCCTAAATAATCCTCCTCCAGCAAGGTGGTCTTTTTTGTTCCAGTCTTCCCTATTGGACTCAGGGCCCCAGGATTGCTGAAGGCCAATACCAGTGAAGACCAAAGTGAAGAAGGCATTCAGTACCTCAACCCATTGACTACCTTGTCCTTTGTCACCAGGTCCCCTGCCCTGTTCATCAGCAGGCCCACGTTTTTTCCCAGTCTTCCTTTTGCTGCTTATATACCTGTTGAATATCTTCTTGTTGCCCTGCATATCCCCCACCAGATTTAACTCTAGGTGGGCTTTGCCTTTCCTAGCCCCATCCCTGCATGTTCTGGCAGTGTCCCCGCATTTCTCCTGGGTTACCTGTCCCTGCTTTCACCTCCTGTTTGTTTCCTTTTTATGCTTGGGTTTGGTGAGGAGTGGCAGTCCTCCTGCCACCTTTGCTTTCTCTTCCTGCTCATCAGGATGGACCATTCTTGAGCTCAGAGGAGGTGATCTTTGAAAATAAACAGCTCTCCTGGACCTCTCTTTCCTCCAGGACTGTATCCCACACAGTTCTTCTGAGCAACTCAATGGACAGGCCAAAGTCTGCTCTCCCAAAGTGCAGGGTTGTGATCCTGCTGGTAAGGCCCAGGAGTGGATGCTGAGGCAAACCTTTCAGGCACTGATCACAGACAAGGAGGCACGGCAGAGTCAAAGTGAATTCCTCCACATTCCTCATTCCCTGCCTGGCCTCCTGGCTCAAGGAACCAGCACAGCTGTGCAAAATAATCTTGCATCATTTGCACTGCCAATGTGTGGCATGAAACCTTTTCCCAAAAGGCACCCACAGCAAGGCTCTGCTGGCACCGTCCCCGTCCCCCAGGTGCTTGCTTTCACAAACTGCCCTATGGAGCAAGAACTTGCAAGGCTGGGAAAGGGTGAGACAAAACACAGGTGGCTTCAGGAGCTTTAGGCAAGGGAATAGACAAATCTGATATCCCAAGGAGCTTTACAGTGCTTCTGCCAGGGACCAATACTAATACACAGAGAGCACATTTGAAATTCTGGAGGCTTTCACTTGTGAGACCAATTCAGTCATTTTATGCAGATCTATGTGTCCTCTGGATGAGCATCCACTGGAGGGCTGCCAAACTGTAAGATGCAAAAGGCCACTTTCCACAAATAAAGTCATGCTGGATGCTGGGATTGGCTGAGGAAGAGGATGCAGCCTTGCATCTGTTTCACTGCCCAGTCCAGAGTATATGCACAGCACTCTGCAATTGAGAACAACTCTCTGAGGACACCAGAGAGGCTTTCCAAACTGAGTGCTGCAAGAGATGGACATTGAATAGTCCATTACAAGTTACGACCAACACTATCTGGATATGTATCTCAGAAATTACTTCCCCCATACTCCAAGATAGAAGATACCATGTTAAAACTGTTAACACTAGTACTTCTGCCTGGTCTTGAGATTCACTGCTTCTTTTCCCACTTCTTCCAAGCCACTTTTCCCAACTGTAAAGCAGTTCTCTTCTTTTCTATCCACTCTTCATACCTGAAGATAGTGGGTTTCCTCATCTAATGCCATAACAGCACACAGCAGAGTGGACATACCTTTCAGTCTTTGCCTGACATCATTTCTTATTGAAAACACCTGCCTATGTGGAAATTAATTTCTGAGTGCATACTGTTTGCCTGGCCTAGGTTGCTGAACTGTGCTTAAGCACCCGACGCTTGGTGAAGCAATCCTGCTGATATGAGGACTTAGAAGCACTAGTTCTTATTAGTTTTTCATTCTTCTCACAGAGGCAGTCAGACACAGACCCCTGTGCCCTGCTGAATCACTTACCCTCTGGGGGATGTCCTCTGTGCCCTGGCTGAAGTCATCTTTGACTCCGTGTGCCATCACAAGGAGGTGACATGCTTTGTGCAGACTGATGTGTCACTGGGGCGGTACTGGAAGATGGTCTTTCCTGTCCTCAGGCTTTGAACTGTGTGGAAGAAAAAGCTTTCATTCCTCGCTGAGCTGGGTGACGTGATTCTTGCAGACCCATAGAGACACCTTTGGGGCAGGTGTGGTTTTCCTGCATGGGAACCCAAGAGCAATGTCCGCCTATCCTGGTGGCCCAGCAGTATGGGGTGCTGGTGTGGGGTACTCCAGTGCCCTCCGTGAGAGCTAAGCTGAGAGACCAGTACAGGTGTATAACCATGGTAATAACTTTTACGTGTAACTACCCATCTTTATCTCAGATATAAAAGATAACTAACAGTTCAATTTTTGAACAGTTGTGCACTCCACGTGTTGTTCAAGGCTCTGTTGTTGCTCCCAGACTTTGCAAAACTCCTCAAAAAATCACTGATCTCCTTGGAATTCCTTGTATTTTATTGCTTAATTATTTTACATGCCTCCTATTAATTAGCCATGGATGGTATGCACATGTTTGTGCACTGCACTGACTGCACTGTAACATGGACATACCTGAATATTAGATAGCATAATTAATGGTGAGTTCTTCTTAAACACCAGCTTTGCTGGTAGGGACATTGAGTGCAGTTATCTGGGTGACCTAAATTGCTTCAGGAGCTGGGGCTGCTAAGAGAGAGTGAATAAGTGATAGCATTACGAAATCATGTTTTCTCTTGTGTAGCTAAAAATGGCTCCAGCCAAATAACGCGGGCTCCAAGTTTGCTTTGGGGTGTGGTGAACTTGTATATTTGCAGTTTCTCACAGGAAAGGAACAAAAAAAAATCCCGTTCTGAAGGGCTACTTCACTGCATTTTAAGAGGATTGGGCAAGAACCCCATCTTCTTGCTGAAGGAAACATTTGCAAGTTGTGTTTGCCCTCCGCCAGTGGATATTTTCTTAATTCTTTCATACTAAAGGGTTTACTGTTACAAACCAGGTGCATGCATCCAGAGCTCATCTACCGTGCCAGGAGCGATGCCTGGCAGCTCCCAACAGCCCCTGGCCTGCAGCAGCAGCTCCACCTGCACAGCTGCATTGAATGACCAGCTTGGAAGGTGCTGGTTGTTTGAAATTTTCATGGATAACATGAAGGGGCAGCACATTTCAGGTTTGCAGGAGAATTTTCTGCACCCAAGGGATACAAAAAATAGGGACTGTTCTGGTAAAATCAGGATAAATCGCCTCTTAGGTAGACAAGAAAGGACAAGAAGATTGCTTCTAACATAGCAAGCAAGCACCGTATGGCTTTGCACCTGGGTTTTGTACAGCTCTTGTTTTCCTCATTTACACTGAATATACATATGAAGCCTTTAATTAGTTAAGCAAAGTACTGATGAGTAAAGGGAATGTTCAAAGTATTGGTGTTGAGATACTGTGGAGAAGATTCTTGAATATCCCAGAGGAGATCAAACCAAACTCCTCAAAGACATTTAGATGCATTTCCTGTTGTGCCATGGAAATTATGATTTTTTACTGTGATAAGGGCATATCAAAAAGAAAAAAAAAATATTTGAAGACCTCTTGCAGGGATCAGGGAAGTTGTCAAGTGAGTAACTGTGGAGCTAAAAGGCCATATTCCCATTTCACATTTCCTGTTCTAAGCAAAGACGAAGGATTGGATAAACTCTTTATACTGGGAATCATGGAGCAAATGGAGGGACAAAAGGAAAAGATGCATTTATTAGTAACTATAAAACAAAG
This sequence comes from Pluvialis apricaria, assembly GCA_017639485.1. Taxonomy (NCBI): domain Eukaryota; kingdom Metazoa; phylum Chordata; class Aves; order Charadriiformes; family Charadriidae; genus Pluvialis; species Pluvialis apricaria. The sequence continues at coordinate 107,520,115 of CM030009.1, forward strand.
TATTTTTTTTTGAGACAGCACCCATATGTGTTGCTGCATTTTCTTAGGGTCATGGTAGCCCAATTGCAGCAAACCCAGTTGTCCTCAGAAGAGCTCTGTTAGGTAGGTCTATGGTTTACGTCACTCTAGAGAAGAGCATTCAACATTATGTTTCCAGTATCTCAACTGATGAGTGTGTAAAGTTCATTTTGATGCATGGGACACTGAGGGAATCCCTACAATGCCAAATTCAATATTCTGCCATCTAGTCCTAGTCATCATTGTCCCCTACAGAGAACAGGTTTTACATTTGTTTCCACTTCTCTTGAAAAAATCAAATTGCTATCCTAATTCTCCTTTGCTGAACTGATAGCAAAGTTAGAAGCCTCAGTGGCCATAGATTGTGCTGCTGCTTTTGAGAAGAAAGCTCCCAAAATTGTCAGTTTAAACCTTTCAAAATCATTGAAACCAAATGTTTCAGTGGTTCCAGCATTTTGATCTCATACAAAATTAAAATAAAACCCATTCATATGCAGGATTGCCTGAATTTCTGTGGTAAAAGTTTTCTTTTCCTAAGATGAAAATTTTATTTTTTGGCAGTTCTGAGATAAAAGCTTTGATTGTCTTGCCAGTGTGATATACCAATAATCCCATGATTAGTTAGTATTTAAAGGGTACAGGAATACTGTGAAGAGTTTATCAATTTGCCTTCCTTGGCTTATTGCCTAATTAGGAACATGACTCTGATCATCTTCCACTTCAGCAGGCTTTGGTACTTCTATCCTGTAAACATACGTGGAAGTGGTTATACATATCACAATGATTATTAAATCATTATTGCCTGCAAACTCCAGAAATTTTTGTGTTGTAATATTCATTTTAACTGCTAACCAGACAGTATTAATTAGGGGAAATCTATGATATTGTAATCTGTCCATCAGATCTTCTTTCACACTGGCAAAACTCTCTTAGGAAAGTCACTGAGGAATTCTGAAGAGAAATTGCTCCTAATGAGAGAAGCATGCAACTGAATGGAAAGAGATATGATAAAGTCATGGTAAAATCATCATTTAATGATTTAGAACATTAGTCATGTTTTAAAATTATTTATGTGTCTGCCTCTCTTTCTGCCTATTAATCTATTCTTTCACAGGTCCATATTGCTCTCCAAAAAGTGGATGGTATTTCTATTTCCAGAGAAGGAAAGCGTCTATATCTAGCTCTGTTTATGTTTCAGGTTGTTGCTAATATTTTCAGCTTTTATTAACTTATTATTGGTTGATAGATCAGAAATTGGATGAGGGGTGCCTCTTTACAAACAGGTCTGCCAAAAAAACCCAAAATAAAAGGCAATAAAAGAAGAGAGGAGAAATGTTGATGTATTTAATTCTGTTGTGTGCTTGTATCTCTTAGAAGAATGAATCTTTATCAAAAAGAGACTGGAAAGATTTGTCATTGTGAACTGTGCTCTTATTGATTTTTTTTAAAGCTAGGTTCAAATCCATACAATCATTTGGTGATACGATGTACTTTCCCTCCAGTGCTGCTAATATCAAAGCATTGAAAGAACAGCGAAAGCATACTCTGAAATCTAAATACTGAGTGCATGTTGAGCCTATATTTTAAAATATTATGTTTATAACCAGAAATCCAAACCAAAACTCTCAAAATGTTGAATTGCCAACTACAGGAGACCCATTGTCAAGGAGTGGGTTCCTATCTGGCATTTCGGCAGAACCGGACTGCCAGACAAGTCCGGAGTTAGCCTTCCTGAATCGTATCTATTAAAAATCCCTGCTCACTTCTGAAAAGCTCGGTTCTACACTTGTATTCAGGCAACAAAATGTGATGTCTCTTTTTTTTTTTTTCAGAATTAGAGAACTTTCACAACCATTAATGCCTTTAATGAGGAGTAATTAAGTTGCCCAACTGTAGATGAAGATACCTAGCAGCGTTTTGAAAATGTTGGCTTTGTTTTAACTTGTGCTCGTTGTCTTTGCTATAGCTGTCTGTCATTTCTTTCCATCTCTTAGACTGTAAACTGCTTTTGCCGCAAATACATTTTTGGTTTGTGCCGTGTCAAGCAGCGTGGGCACTCAGGGACACATGGGGTCTGAAGGCACTCCTGTGCTGGCGCGGAGAGCACCATCCTACAGCCTTGGGTGGGAGCCGAGCTGTGTGGATGCGTTTCCCACAGCACAAAGCCTGCTGCAAAGTAGGCGGCTTCCCCGTTGATTCACACAGATCCTGAAAGTTGTCCCAGTTATGTGTTTTGCCCTTCACGGCTTTTAATCTTGCTCAATTTAGTCAATTTTTCTTCCTTGGAATATGTGTGGATTTTCTAAAGCCAGTAAAATAAAAATACTGATCCACTTAGCGCGGTATCTTATCTTCAAAAGTAACCAGTTCAAGAGACTTCAGAGAAAGAATTAAATTTACACCAAAGAGAAAACAGCCCTTAGGTCTGACAAGCTGAGGAAAGGAGCTCAAAAGGTATTAGAAAGCCACAGGTTAATTTTTATTAGGCAACAATAAGAGCTATTAAAGTATTTTAAAAAATAGCCTATTTTTATTACAAGCCTTGATTTTAATAATAAAATAGACCATTATTCCCTCTCTGCCAATCCTCCCATGACATAACATCACATATCTCTGGTCAAAATGTTTTTTCCACTCCTTTGATCAGCAATTCCCTTTTAAACTATCTCCTCTCAGCTCCTTCTTTGATCACCTTTGACAGACTGCTACAGCACGGAGGACTAGCGTGTTTAGAAGGGCAAGGAAAATCTCAGGATACAAAACATATTTATATGAAATACAACATAGACATGTCTCCAAAGCAGAAAGTCAAAATAAGAGATACACGTGCTGGCGCAAGGAAATGGCAGAGGCAAGAAAAATTGGCCGGTGTCTCTCTGGTGCAGCAATTCATCCTTTGCCTTGGGGTTTCAGCAAACAGCATCTGCATGAACCTTGATGGCTAGAAATCAATAATATAGATTTCATCTGCAAACAGATGCAATCTCTGCCCCTGTATGGGAGGAGCAGCTCATACCTCAGGCAAACACAGGGCATGACTTTCAGGTACGCCTCGCGTATGCCGTGGGGAGTGTTGTGTAACCTTGCGAGCAGCCTTCTCCTTCTTTTCATTGTAAGCACAATGACAAATCAAGGGGTCAGATATGGGCAGGTGGGTGGGGGGGAAGACTGCTGGGGACCAACAAATTTGGGAGCAAAGTGTAAAATACTGAGTTCATAAACGGTTTATGAAAATCATGTAAGCAAGACTTTAAGAAAGATTAGCAGAAGAGTATAATTTCTTAGGGAGGATAGCTGGGTATATGACACCCTTGAGCTAGCAACAGGTCATAGGCTTTGTTTTAAAGTATTTTCTGGATTTCTATTTCCTAGCCACTTTTATTTCAGCCTGATGTTGTCAGCAATTCCTTCCTTCCTTTTTTTTTTTTTTTAATTTTTTCCCTGTTTTTCGTTTATAGTTCTCTTCCAGAGATAGCAAATTTTCCCTTTAGCTTTAGCATGTGATTTCTCCATTTTGATGGAATCCGCATGTCTTTTTGCTTCAGTTTTCCACCTGGAAATAAAGATATCATTGCTTAATAATCTGAGAGGATGTTACCAGAGTTCCTGGATGATTTAAGAATGTTTCACGACAGACTTACCTTTCATAAAGTAGGGATAAAGTGATAGTTAGGGAGGGGGACTTACACCTTTTAGAAAAAAAGATCACTAAAAGTGAAATTGCCTTTACTTCTTTCTCTGCTGCAAACTGTATTTGAGATGTTTTATCACAGCACATGTAAATCCCAAGTTTTTGACTGTAGCACAACTGAGAAAACTGCAGACAAACTATTGTTCCAAAGTATCTTTCATTTAGTTACACATTAACAGCTGCAGTAGTTGTACATTCACATATCAAGGTATCATCCAATTCTAGAGTTAAAATGAAAGCTTCCTTTTCAGTGCATTGCCACCTAAATACGCGTATACAATTTTTCTGGAGAAAGTAATGAATCTTTATATAGCATTCTAATGGCCTATAACATATTTGGCTGACTGGAATGCTAACAAATATTAAACTTTAATCTTAATAGGCTGCAGAAAGTCTTTATATATATTGAAATTTTAAGATCGAGGGGGTACAGTGACTGCACTCAGTAGTGCTAGTACAGAATGTTTTGCATTAATGGTATCATGAGAGCTCTCTAAAACTCCTGCCACAGTAGTTCTGGCCCTTACCTATAACCAAAAAAAAAGTTGTTACACATTGGATGCACTTTCAAACTATTTCTTCCTCCTTGCAGTTCAGCTGAACAAGTAATAATTAATTACATTCAACTTCTCCAATATTCCGCCCCTCCCCCCCAAAAAAACCCTGCTCTGAAAATGAGCCTTTTTCTCCAGGTGCTCTGGGCATACTGCTTCCTCTAATACGTGCTTCCTCTACTGCGTATGGGGCGTTTTGCTTTGGTGGTTGTTCTTCCTGGCAAAAATACATTGATTTTCATCGATTTGTAATTTTGTGGGAGAGTAAAAATATTTTTTTTGGGGGGGGAGGGGGGTTATTCAGTAGTTTTGTGAAAAACATGAGCTCAGTAAAACTCAAGTTTCATTCTGAAATATTTTTGTTGGAAATTTTTTGACCAGCCTTAACCATTTAGATATCTAGATTTATGTACACTAATGACTCACGCGTCCTTTCCCCACTGATTCTCAACACCTTTGCTATTGTTTTCAGGAACTGCTCTTTCCTCTTTCATTCTGAAAAAATACAAAGGTGGTTGTAATCAATCCTTGCCTTGCTTTTCCTTGCCTTTCCAGCAATTGCTTCATTTTTTGGCTTCAGATCCAGCTCTTTTGTGAGATAGGAGCACACCTCTTGATCTTTCAGATTTGTCTTCTGTGTTGTGCTCTATCAAAGGGATACACTAAATGTCACCACGGCTCAGTTAGCACCACTTTAAATTGCAGGTTGAGAGTTTAAAATAACTTTAAGAAAAGAGACTGAAGGGAATAGACAATGCAGAACTTGTTCTAGACAGCTGCACTCACGGAAGTTAATTAATATGCCAAACGTTAAGTTTATCTTTAACTAACTTGCTTATTCCTAAAGAAGTACACACACGTTTAACACTTCCTCTCGACGTTAGGGTACCATCGTGGTGCCAGGTTTCCCGAGTCTCACCTAACCTGGAGGCACCTGACCTCCTTTGCCACGTTGGGACTTTCTGGCAGTGCCCATGTTGGTTCTGCAGCGTTTCTTCCGGGGAACTTCAGTTTTGACAAATGTTCGGTTCACCAAACCGAAGCTTCTTCCAGCCACACATGGGTGGGGATTTTCAGAAACGGTAGCCACTCTGGCCAAAATGTTTTATCTCAATCAAGGACTGAGAAAAATGAGAGCCCCTCTCTGAAAATCACAGTAGGCTTTATGGCTGCAGACAGATGCTGCATCCACACTGTTACAAGTTATGAACATCAGTTGAGGGTGTGATTGCTCCTGTCTAACTTTAACTGGCCAAAGGTTTGTAGTCAGTCTAGCCTAAACTAGTCATCTAGTCCCCCTCTGTAACCAAACACAGGTAGCTCCAGAAGTGATTCATGCCTCATACCCAAATCTATCTAAAGACAGGATGAGTCACTGACTGCAGAGGGAGATGCTAGGGGGTTAAAGCTAGGTGAGGTGTGTTGTGCTGCCGGGTACTCTGTGTGTGTGTGTGTGTGAGCCTGCCCTCATAACGAAGCAACACGCCTTAGCTGTAAAGTACCTACAGGCCAGGCTGCATCACCTCTCCTTCTTCGGAGCAGGGCAGGAGCACGCACCTGGACAGTCGTGGCAGCTCGCAGGACAAGCGCTGGCAGGTTCAGCTGCCATAGCTCAGTCATGTGGCTGAACCCTTAGTACCAGCATCTGTTTGTAAAACTGGCTCAGAGATACTTCTGATAAAGAGAATTACGACTCTGAAAGGCTGTAGTGCTTTTGAAAGGTTACACCATTTCAAATAGCTCAAGCTATTGCCAAATATCCTGGCACCCCTCGAGTGCAGTGTCACGTGGCTCTTTCTGTCTGTGGGTACTACCAAGAACTAATTAATTACCTCATTAAGCACACTGGGAATCTTTGAGCCTGAAAAGCAAAACACCGTATAAAGTCAGTATCTAGTCCCTACGACTTCATTAAAACAACTCTCATGTCAGCCATGCTGACCATTTATAATTAATCCCAACAGTCCATGTGGCCTTTCACTTTATTCCTGATGAATTTTTCTTGCATCCTCCACACAAATGAAAACCTCATCATCACAGCTACATCCTATTCTTGCCACAGTCTGGGAGCTTTCCAGCTCACCTCATTCCTTGTGTTTTTTATTTTTTGGGAATCCTTCTTGAACATTTTCACCTTCTCATTCAGCTGCTGGCTTTGTTCTTACTGCTGATGGATTTGTTGCTGTGTGGCACACTTCTCCCTGTGGAATACATACATTTATGTTTGAATATTTTGTGCTTCCATTGCACCGCCCCATTTGACTTTACTCAGAACCGCCCATGTTTACTTCCTGCCCTGGTGGAGTTTGTTTTCTTTGCCTTATGTTTCATCCTTGGTCACAGTGGCAAAGGTGTAATCCTGACTGTGGAGGCACCGTCAGTTTGCCTCCGGCTATGTCTCTGTCACAACAAACAGAAGCACTAGGGGAAGCTGGGAAGGCTGCAGGAAACGAACATCATGGGGTTCTTAATAATGGGAATACTTGTACTGGGCAATGTTTATGTTTTGCAGTCATGCCCAGGACCTCATCACGCTTCATACTCTATACCTACAACAAAACACAGCACTTACCCATGGCCAGACACACCACATCCCCTGAGTTCCCTGCGGCACTCCTGCCTCCTCCACCGAACCATGAACTTGGATGAAGACCAGGCTTGAAGCAAAATGTAAAGTGGAACACTGATGTCCTTCTGTTCTGTGTCCAGATTCAATAACTCAACAGTCCTAAATGTTTCAATGTTTTTGATCTGGGTTATAACTTTGTTTACAGAACCATGAAAAGGTTTTATTTGAAAAGAAATACAGCTAGATATACCTTGAAAAGATATATATGTGGAAGAATGTTGAGTAAAATCAATAGAGAATAAGTACAGGAGTCCTCAGTCAGCACTTGTTTTAATTCTGGAATGAGCTAAGTCATTTTAAACTGGACTCAAGATGGAAATACGTATTTGCCATCTATTTAGAAGGACAAATATAGGATTGTTTGAAATGGCGGAGCATTCACTTAGATGAAAAGAAACCCTGTCCTATTCCTTTAACTTACTGGTATGTGTTCTACTTATGCATTAGGCATTGGCCTGTAGCTGACACAGCTACTGTTGAGAGGATGAGCTCTAGCAAGTGGTTTTAGAGTCCAGGCCAACCACCTCTCTTCCTAGCAGGCCTCCCTTCACAGCAGTCCCCACTCGTTCATCACCTCCTGCCGCGTGGACAATAACCTGAGAAGATGCCCAGGGAAGCGCTAAATCACTACAGCAGGACTGGAGGTGTCTGGGGTGTTTTACTTTGCACTTCGGTGCACTCCACAGGCTGGATCTGCAGCTGACAGATGGGAACTACCTCAACTGCAAGGCATTCGACAACAGGCTCTCAGTCCTTGGCCACATCTCAGCTAAATGAACATTTCAGTTTCAAAGCTTTCCAGTCGACTTTCTGCTCAGCTGAAACCTGTGGCAAGTTGACTTGAACTGAAGAGAGGGAGGATTACTGAAGTACAATTGTGCACACGGAGGTTTGCAACATTTTTGAATCAATTTAATTTACAATTACAGTAATATAAATAGATTTAAATGAATACCTGTAATTAAAACAACAGTTTCCTGTGCCTCCCAATTGCAGGCAGAATCTGAGTTTTATTCCATGAGGAATCATCACTTTTGCAATTAACTATCCCAGATCTTGCCAGCTCTGCTAAACCATTAGATAAACTGTAAATGCATTTCTTAGGGTACTCTGAAGAAAGTGGGCTCATAATTCTGGAAGCCCTTTTTCATGTTTGGTTTATTTGAATCTATGGGTAAGTATTCATTATGTGGGATTTACACGTTATACACATGACAAAAGACAGAAAATACATTGAATTATGTGACTTTGGGAACTAAACATTCCCCCAAATTATTTTTCCTTGTTGTCCTTGCATCTTGCAGGACACAGGTTTTTTACTGCACCAAACTAATTTTTTCCATAACAAATCTGCCAGATTCTCTTACGCACTGTGGATTAATCAACAGAGTTAGATTTTTATGTACTCCAGCATTTGCACAAATGTTTTACATATGAGGACTGTTGCTAATATTGGCCTCAGTCCTCAGGTAAGACGAGATGCTAACATAATACAAACTATACTGATTTATTTTGTAAATATTTGAACATCAGTAGAATTTATTTATGACAGACTGAGGCCAGGCACGGGTAGCTGTACATGGGGATTTTAGACAATGTGGCTATGGTAGAAAACCATCCTGTTGGACAGTGCACAATGAGACTTTGTGTTAGCGGGCAGAGAACAAGTCCTCTTACCATTCCATCACTTTGTTTCCTCAATGGTTTTTGAGCAATATGAGATGATCTTTGAATGTCTCGTGCTCTGGAGGAATGAGGTGGTCCTTCTCCCCACAACTGTAGGGTAGTAAAGCTATATGATCTAAATAATTGAAAATTCAAGAAAATTGGAGCGTCCAGACTATTAGTCTGTTTAGGAAGGTTACATTGAAAGCGTATTTTCAGAAATTACACAATTTTCAACCTCTTTATAGTAATTGACATCAAGAAATTTAATCCTTTTCTATAACAGGGAGAAAGAATGGAGAGCTGCCACCTCCCCGCCACCCCAGCAGATGGAGGCAGCTCTGGGGGAGCTCTTCTTAAACCCAGAAGACGCCTGGAGCTTGTGTTTGCAGGTGAACACCTCAGCTTGTGTTTGCAGGTGAACCCAAGAGACTGCATCACCACTTTTGTCTGTGATAAACTGCTTTTTAAATTTACTTTCTTGCAGAAAATAAACATTGAGTGAGGGTTCATCCTCAAGAAATGAGGGACGAGCTGCATCTTTCCAACAAGTTCAAGAGATACCTTGCTGTGCTGGGTCTCACAGAGAACTGCTTCAGGTGTGTTTCTTTTTTCAGTCCTATTCCTACAAAGCTTACCCAATTTGCTTTGACTGGCCTGATGTTTTTTTTTTATTTGGCCACACTGAAGTTCCTGGAAGGTTTAGAGTATATTTCACCTTTAAAAGATTTGTGATTTGGCATTTGATTCTGCCGAAGCTGTGCTCCAAGCTCTTTGCAGGCAAATAAAAGTGTCCTACCACAGCTCTGAGAAACTTACTGCCTAGAAGAGCTAAAACCAAGCCAAGGATGATGTTACAAACAGGTATCAAAGAGGAAAACGATGAAAAATGATATGCTAACTTCACAGAATCATAGAATAGTTTGGGTTGGAAGGGACTTTTAAAGGTCCTCTAGTCCAACCCCCCTGCAATGAGCAGGGACATCTTCAACTAGATCAGGTTGCTCAGAGCCCCGTCCAACCTGATCTTGAAAGTTTCCAGGAATGGGGCATCTACCACCTCTCTGGGCAACCTGTGCCAGTGTTTCACCACTCTCATAGTAAAAAATGTCTTCCTTATGTCTAGTCTGAAGTTATGCAGGAAGAGCTATGTACATGAAAAAGAACTGGAGAGCTGGTGCCTAATCTAGTAAGCCTCTGCTTAACTATGCAACTCATTCATTTCCTGACTGTTTACATGTTTAGTTTTTAATTTCCTTGGGGTAGGGACAGATAAAGATTGAGCAGAAGGATGTAAAACCTAACTGGAAACATTACTCAGAAAAAAAGACTGTACAAGAATGAAAATAGAGAGAATAACACGTTGTGCAACAGGATTGGCACATGAATGAGTTCATTGGAAATGTAAACACAGAAAGGGACTGTCAGAGAGGGCGTAAGATGAGCAATTTGAACTGATGAATAACTGTGGAAGTGCTTCAGACTTCCTACTCACCGATGAGAAAAACAGTGATGTAAGAGGAGGTTGGGTTGACAGGAAGGTGTAAGAGCAGCATTCCCCTTAGCGTGCTCAGCTGCGCCGGCCTCTTTGTGCATGAGTCTAAATCTTGGCTCCGGCTGGTTTGGCACTCTGTCTTACGTTGATCACCACCTGATGGGTAATCACGTGTTTTTGTGGGCAACTGTTGATGATTGCTACCCTCTGGTTCCTGCTACAGCCCATGACAAAGAAGATAAAATTGGTGCTCCTGTGGGGCTCTTGATTATTGGAGTGAACCGTGAAACCCAAACAATCAAAGCTCTTAGACCTTTTTGATCATATTAATTGCTGAGGCAACCCCACTGCCCTACAAATGTCCAAACTAATTTTACAGGATTTTGTGTTCTTTCAGGAGCTAGACTGATTTCTGCAGATATATAACTCACTTTGATCTGGAGGTTGTTTTTCTTTGATAGCGTTTGTTTTTCTGGTATATCACCAGTCTTATTAGCAAGTGTAAACGATCAAAATTCTCAACACCATTTGTCATGCATGACTCCCTGGACTAAACTGCCTGTTACATCGTTGCTTGCAAATGAGCTGAGTGGTCCTTTCTACACCCATTTTGCAACGTTCCCCTTAAGTGAATTGATACAGTCCCCTTTAGTCCCGCAGGATAAATCTAGGATAAATACAGCCCAATCATTAAACCTCCCCAAAATTTGGAGGCATCTCTTTGCAGGGTAAAGCTAAGCCCCGTATTTGATTACTTGTCTGCTGTTGACATAGACCGTACTTTGTCAAAGGCCCTTGGAGATACTAAGTACTTTTGCAGTTCTGTGTTCAGAATCACCAACATCTACAAAACACCTGAAAAGGCCTTTTTCAAGTTACTATATCTTTGCAGAGTTTCTTTTCCACACCTATTTACTACCCAGAGATGAATCAAAAAAAGCAGCAGTGAGTCAGTAAGCTGTGGACTTTAAGAGGTTGCTTGCACCAGACAGTCCAAGAACAGGAGCTTGCAAATCCTTATTTCTGGAACAAATCCACTGGACTTCATAAAATGTGGGACAAAAGTGCTATGTGAAAAATGACTTAAGAACAACATTCTTAAATGCTTAGCTGGGCTGTAGCCCAAGGTTATTCACAGACTACGATGGCTCCTTCCTCTCTAAGGCAGCCCTACCAGCAAAGGCTTGCTATGGGAGATTAACCTCCGTAAAAGGGGGATGCGCAAACTGTCACCCCGTTCCAGACTTGTTTGTATCTTGCACTCAACACAGATCAACCAGGGCTTGTGTGGGGACGGAAGGCTACACGTCAATGATGATGAAGTTGCTCTTGGGTTTTTGTGGACGAGCCTAATCTGCAGAGCAAGCATCAGTTAGCTCTACGTCCAGTTGCATTCAAATGCTGGCTGGGGGAACACTTGTGTCTGAGCAGGTTAGACCGTACCAAAATGATAATTATGCAACTGGAGTGCATCAGTCTCTGGTAAAAGCTCACTGTATGCAACCATTATTTCTGCTGCCTTCTTCACAAAATACACGCATAGGGAATTAGCATCATATATTGAATTCTTCTTATGAAATCCAGTCAAACAACAGCTTGTTAATAAGATTTTGGTGATAATATTTTTTCCAAGCAGAACTTCAAACTCCCTGCCACTTTGGACACTGGCTGTGACAAAGGTGGTATTGCCTGCAGCACGCTGTAGCTTTTGACAGTGAGTAAATGCAAATATAATACTAAAGCCTGGAAAAAAATACTACGCTTCAGAAATAAACTGTCTATCTTTTTAGCCATATTCTGAAACGAAAAATATTAGAATACTGCAGAACAGCCCTAGCCTCATATATTTCAAATTTACTGATACTGAGAGCTAATAGTTATCTTGAGTGCCATCTCCTTACAAGATTCCCTGCCTAAGCTCTCAGCCAGGGGTCTGGGTATGGCCCAGGGAAGCATTGTGCTTCACTCACAGAGAAAATAATTCCCTAATGGGATTCTAGCTTCAAAATAATAGTACCGTAATGGAGACAGCAAAATAAAAGTATACTCTTTTAAAAAAAAACACAAACATTAACTTTCACAGTGGTATTTTTATTTGTATGCATTCAATAGTACACAAGTTCTTTCACAGGAATATAAACATAGCAACTTAGAAACATCCATACCAAATCTGACCAGTACGCCATTTCAAAGGATTCAAAAGCAGATGCAAGAAACTTCACAGGAGGCGATGACGGGACAACCTGCTCCCAGGAGAAAGTTTCTGCTTAATTCCCATTGATGTAATGTTTGGCCGATTTCACAACACATGAAAGCCCATATCCCTTAGAAAAGTAATATATGTATTACAGAGCAATCTGTATTTCCTATTTATAGATTTCTGTACAGTAATATTTACAATATATTGCAAAGGTTACAGTCTTTGTCTGATGCCTTTATTGCAAACGCTTGCGGGCCATAAAACCCTGACTTTGTACCTTTCACCTGTTACACTACAGCCGCGGACATTGCCCCTTGTCACAGCATTGGAGCACCTTGAAGCACTTGGGTGTACACAGCAGGTAGCACTGCACGCTCGCACTCCATTTGACTATTTTAGTTTACATAGTTCTAGCCAAACAAAATCATTCAATTTATGACTTGCCTTTGCCCCCAGTCACGGTTTTAGGTTTCCCAAAAGATTGGAAACCCAACTTCTGTTCATACCGCAATGGTCCCTCAATTTATGACTAAAGCTGAAAAATCCCACCCCTTCCAAAGCATGTCTTTTATAATGAAATAGTAAAAAAAAAAAAAAAAAAATCTTGAGACTTTTTTTTGGAAAAAGGTAGGTAGTAACTAATATTAGCAAGTTTTTCTCATTTTGAGGGATATGACAGAAAGACTCAGCAGAAGGAAGGAAAAGCCTTTACATGTAACAGTAACAGGAGCTGAATGAAGCCCAAGCTCCCAGTCTTTGGAAAAAGCACCAAATTACCCATTCCCAAGAGGTACGGAGAAAGCAGGATTGTCATCTACTGTCATTCCTGGCATATTGGGAAAGGTAGGTTATTAGCTTACCCGGGAGGTATTATTAGATAAAGGGAATCTATAGCTTATCAGAGGAAGATCCTTGGTCCACATCATCTCTGAAGTAAATGACACCTCGGGGAGGTTGGGGTTCCTATCAGAGTTCGAACAAAGTCAGGGAAATGTTGCCACATGTCCACATGGAAAGTCACCACAACCTTATTAAACTGTTCATAAAGATAAAAAAAACGATTAAAAAATAATCAGAATGGGGCCAGTTTTGATTTCACTAACCTCTGCCATAAAGCCTTCATCGATTTTGAGAAAGGCTGATGTTTAGTACTTTCAAGCAAATTAAACATATTCCTTCCTAACATTGAAAACTCATGACCTATGCATCTTTCATCTTAACTTTCGAGAGCTGCTCGACTAAAAAAGCAAAAACAAACAGAAGTTTGAAAATGAAACCAAAAATTTCCTGGGACACGAAACAAAATAATTCTCTTCTCCTGTGGCGAGGTACTGATTTGTAATGCAAAAGATTTTTCCTGCACTCCAAGCTGTCTACCGTCATCCATATTTTCAAAGAAATGCAGTCCTTAGCTCTGACAAATGCATATAAATATTTATGTGATACAGCACCTTGCAAAGTGAGCATGAAAAGAACAGATACGGCAGGTTGTGTTCCTGACTAATAAACTTAGACTGTATCCCTTAAAAAGCTGCACCTTAAGTGCATAAATCTTATCATATTAGCAGCACCTTGTGTTGGAGTTTTCTGAGAATCATCTTTTAATAATAATGTAACAAATACACATGGAAATTTCATTATTTAATGAAAACATCCCCATGTACTAGTTTCCCTCTGAGTTTGCAGAAGCTCACTCATGCAAGCTATTTAGTTTTCTCCAGAGTGTAAAGTGGGTTCAACAATTATTTTATCTGGAATTGTTATCTATCTATCTCGACAACTTCAGACATGTAGACCTTAGTACATAACACTAGAAAACGAAGACAAATGCCCTGCATTCTCAAACCGTTGCTGTAATTGAGAACTAACCAGCCAGGGACTGACAAGCACATTTAAAACATATGGAAGTGCAACCAGACGATCTTGCTGCGAATTTAACTGATGTCAACTAAACCTCTTGATGAGCGCTTCAAGGGCAACTCTTTCAGCATGCAGCACTTGTGGAGGTTAAAATAGGAAACCGTTCCTCCTACCACCAATGTTTTACTGAATCTTTGCCGCTCACCCTCGCCCTTTCCGCTCCTCCAGATGTATCTACGAGGAGTAGCAAACACTTGAGAAATGCAGCTCGAGTGCTTGCTTGAGCTCTGCAAGCACCCGGCCACGCCAGCAGCTGTTTCGGGCCAGGAGAAGCACCGGGGCTAGCTGCCGCGGTGCGGGCAGGAGGAATGCGGAGAATGAAAGTTGGTGTTTCTGGACTCTTCACATTGCAGGCCAGGTAAGCTGGACACCACATCCACAGCAACACAAAGTAAACTTTTCCCCTCTGCAGGACCCTCAGGTCGAGTCACCGTTACACCAGCGGGGCAGCTCTCACAGACTGAACGGGGAACTGGCTTTGGCTTTGATTGGGGGTTTCTTGCATTTTTTTTTTGTGGTTTGCAATGTCCACAGAAAAAATGCTTTGGTGCAAGACATTTTCTAGCAAGCAATGACAGATTGGGGTAAGTGTCTGAGGCACAGCCAGCAAATTCCACGAGTTACTGTAGAGGCCCCATTCACTACACTGATCATCTAAAGTACTTTTTATCAGCTTTGAAAACACGTTTAGCTCAGCTAGTCCAAATGAAGCCTTTTTATTGATGATACTGCGTGAGGTGCTGTCTACGCTGGGTGTCTCACCCCACCAGGATATTTACCTGGGACAGCTGCGCCCTAACACGCTCTCTTGCCTAGCAGAGCAGGGATGCCGTCCGGCACATCCCAAGCACAGCTCCACTCCAGACCCACGCTAGGGAATGTGGCCTTACATAGCCTGGCACACAGTTTCCTAACGTGACTCTGTAAGCCCAGTGCTCACTCACAGTGCACAAAATTAAAGGTGTTAAACCACAAGCTGCCAAACCTTGCGATGTTTACAATGTCAGAGTTGGAGACATACTGCAAACAAAGTGGAGGAGTACATGTGAATTGTGCCACTCTGCAGCAAGGCAGCAGCAATGACAAACCCTCCTGCGTTTTTGACTACCTGTTTCTTGGGACCATGCTCCTGGAAATATTTTGGGCAGGGTTTTAATGGCTATTCCTCCCCACTGGCTGAGCAAGCTGTGTGACAGAGCAAACTAGTTGGATGCAAGGTACTCCCGTTTGGCTTGAATACTCTCAGAGAAAGAGAGGCTCGGCAGGGACTTAGTTTACAACATGTTTGCCAAGTATCCCAGATAAAGCTGCCACAGTTGGTCCTCACCAGCCAAGCAAACAACATCTAATGATGTCAGGATGAGCCCTGGTCAAATAGCCCTGGTAAGACAGAGCCTTCGAACGTCCGGGTGGAGCCTGTCTGCCTGCACGGAAACGCCTGACCCAGAGGTCATTGCCATTTCATTCCCACTTTCTCCCCCCCGATCCCTGTCAGCAAATTCATTGCTGGAAAGAGACGGGTGCACAACACAGACCTTCTGTCACAGCCCAGAGTGGCATCCTGGGGTGGTGAGCTGATGCTGAATGATATCGTGGATGGCAGCTGCTGCCACGCTTTGCTTTTCCAGGAGCTCTCCTTTCCCGCTGCCTCGCTGGGCCACAGTTCACAATCTCCACTTGTCATCGCGCTCTTGGACACCCCTGTGCTTGTGACAAGAGTGAGGCTGCCGGGGGACGGGGGTGAGGGTAGGAGGCAATAATAAAATACTAAACTTGGACAAAGTAGTCACGAGCCGGATGAGGGAAGAGTTTCTTCCTGGATCTGGTTTTGTTCAACTTCCAAGTCAAGGATTCTGAAGAAAGAGGAAAAAAGAAGTGTCATTTATTATCACATCAGACAGGCATAAGGTGATATTCTAAAGCTTTTATTCAGTTGCTTATGGCTATTGCCAACATAGTAAATTCCCCTCTCGGGAGATTTCCACTTCAGTAATGAACATCCATTTAAGAATGGTGCTGAAACCGTGGGCTGAATAATCTTGATTCAACCCAGGAAGGAGGACGCAGAGTGAGCCCCCTTCTTAGAGTGACGCAGGACTGACAGCGAGAGGAGCTGAACTGCGGAGGTGAATCCAGGCAACGTCCCACTGAGAAGCAGCAATGCCTATCTTGCTGAGGACCCTGGTTTTCTAAACCTCACAACCCACGCTCAGACTCTGCAATCATCAACGTGCTAGGGAACCTGATCCTTGAAAGAGCTGTTTTATTTACCCGGTGCCCCACTGGGTCCCAGAGAGCTCATGAAAAATTAAAACGAGAACATAAAATATGAATGGGATGATCACTGGCCCATAAAAGCCCTGCAGTTCTTGAAAGGTGTTTTACTCAGAATGAATGCCGGATTTTAGAAAACAGGTTTCTGCCTCTTTTTTCCAAAGAAGGTGCAACAATTTTCAAGCCTCTCTGTAAGATGAGGAGCCTTCAAGAATGTGCCTGGGAGCGCCAGGGAGAGCACATCGCTTCCCCACACAGCACAGGAGTCCACTGCTCATTAATAACCAGTAAGCAAACTAAACAGAGCCAAATATGTGGATACAGTGAAAACATTTAGATATCTAACTTGATGCTGCATTGTCAAAGAAAGCATAGGACTGAAAGAAAAGATGAACGTTTGGGTATAAGGAAACACCAATAACGGAACTACAGGACTCATCTTGTGACCATGTGGTGATAACCACTCGGCTTAAATTCTGACCAGTAAATGTAATGTTTAACTTATGACAGCTCTTGATGACTCTTGTCCTTTATTCTGGGTGCTGTGTACTGGTATGTTTAGTTGACCTTTCCGAACTTTCTGTTTCTGTGGTCTAATTGGTAAGTCCGTTCTCAGTTTTCAGAAGTTAGCCTGGAAGCAATCACAGCCCCACTGCTGAGCTCTATCAGCTGAGCGTCAGCCCTAGTATGCTTAAATCTAGGTTTGTAATATGGACCCTATGGATCAGTGTTTCCCAGGCTGCCAAAAATTTTGTTGCCAAAGGTAATTGAATTGCTGCCACCAGTGTAGAGCACTCCCTTGTTCTACGTATTAAAATTATTGCAAAATGCCCACATACTTGAATAAACTTGCTATTTACTTCACGGAGGTCTTTTCACCATCCTGTTAGGCTGTGTGCTATGAACTGTCATTTTGTCTCAGATCTAAAAAAAAAAAAAGCCATTGACCAAGCCCACGTGAGGTTACACCGGCTCAGCCCCTGGAAAAGAGCTTCCCCCCTCCTGCCCTTGCCTTTGCCCTGGTGAAGGACCTCCTGCAGACTGCGTGCTCCCTGGGGTGGTCACCAGCATCTCCTGTCTCAGCTGCGGCACTGGACGTGCTTAGCGCTGTGCAAATGGATGTGGAAAGGGCCAACTGCTCCCTCCTGAGCAGGGTCCACGGCGACAACCACAGTTCTGGCCCTGGACCCTACCCCCGACAAGGACATTCAGAAGCAAACAGGCTTTTATTTTGTTTTCCTTCATGGAAATGTGGTTGGTTTTGTTACGTGGCTTCTGCTTGCGGTCAAATCTGCCTCCCATCTTCTGTGTTTAGCAAGGCTGGAAGCTGCAAAGAGCTTCACCAACCACCACCTGCATCATTTTGCTTTGCGTATCTCCCTTGCCTGTTATCACAGAAGGATGAGCAAGGAGAAATGATTAGCTCAGGAGGGCCCTTTCTTCTCTCTAAGGTAATTTGGGAAAGGATCTGTCACATAACAACACTTCTTTAAGTTGTCAGCTAGATACCTGACAATCGTTCTTATCTACAAGAGCTTGAAATGTTTGTGTGAAAACGGCTTGCTCTCTCCCTTCCTCCACCCTCAACCAGCAGGAAGAAAATAAACTTTTGAGAAAAACACAAATTTTAAAAGTGATCCAAATTTCACATATTTGAAACCGATTTCAAGCAAGTAAATGGATTTTTGCATTATATGATTAAAGGAATTGGGAGTGACAGCCCCACATCTATGTAGGAAAGAGGCTCAAGCACTGCGTTTCTCCACGTTCATAAGGCCCACACTCTCTACCGACAGCTGTATCTACACTGTGCGATGTTCTTCTCACGCACCAATTACAAACTGTCAGAAAATATACACGTAATCCTCCATATCAAGATCTGCTCATGCAATTTTTAAATACCACACTGTAAGCTGCAGCACTTATCCTAAGGGCTTCGTGTCCTGCAAGGAGGAAAAAACTGTTATCTACGAGATCGTCAATACCAAAGGCCCCACGAATACAGCTCTTTTCAGGAGATCAGATGCAAAATAAAGACAGGTTTTATTAAAACCATGATATTGGCTTTTACCAGGGCTAAGTTTCTTCTGCTTCTGTCTGTGAAATAATTGATTTCCAAGCCTAGATGCCACACATTTGTATTAATTATCACTAGTTGAAAACAGTGAAGTATCCCTCTAACCAAGGAAAACCGCACAACCGATTCCCAGCTGCTGGTGCCAACCCGCACAGCAAAACCCACCTGAGAGGAGCCAAATCCACTACAGTCAAACAGGACAGAAAACTTAAAGCCTGTGAAATGCTGGGGGGGGTTGCCTGGAGCAAACTTTTATGGTCCCAACAGAAAGCTGGGGATGGAAATAAGAGTGCTAGCAGGCACATTGACTCAGCTTTGCTTTACTGGTACTTGGGGGTGCCTGTGTATAAGCAAAAGGAGAATGGGGAGAGGCTGAGGGAGAATAAGGAAGGGGAAGCTGTGGCAGCACAGTATACATATAAATACAATGTACTCCTAATTAGTAATAGTTTCAGTTCGGTCCGTTATCTAAGCAACTGTAATTAAGGGTTGAATAGTTTTCTAGTTTTTTTTTTTTTCCTAGCATTTAATATAGCAGAAATGAGAGAAACCAAGATATATACAAAGCAGTAATCTGCAAAGGACAGACATCCCTCATAGACACCGACACTGTAATTTCGTGGGGGGGGGGGAGGGGGTCTGATCTAAATCTGGCAAGCTTCACGCATTTATTTGTTTGTATTTTGGTTTTGTCACGACCTGGGTTTTTGCCTTGCAAAAATGCCACACTTGATCATGTAGTATACAAAATACATTTTCCTTCTGCCCTTCACGAAAGGATTAAAATAAACTAAGAACAGCCAACCGCTTGCTAAAGAGGAAAGAGAAATACATAAATCGACAGGGCGAGGCTTTGCACACACCTTGAGTTCACCAGGCTGCAATGCACGCTGAAAGAAGCCATCATGCCAGTTCCTGGATCATCTTGTTAGTCTCCTTGGCTTTCTTACACGTGTACAGCCATTTGATTATCCGAGCATTGCGCTCGATCACGGAGGTGCTGCTCGGGACCTGCTCCGTCAGTTCATCCTCCAGCAGCCCCTCGTCCCCGCTGTGCCTCGTGAAGTCGCTCTCGGACGTTGCCACACTGATGCTGCGGATCTTGAAGGAGACGTTGTCGGACACCACGGAGAAGTTCTCTCTCCCGAGATCCTCGATGACCTCCTGCTCCAGGCCACAGTACTTGAAAAATGTATCAAACTCGGAGAAGGACTTGGAGTAGCGAGAGCTGATGTCCGACTGGGAGCGATGGAGACCTCTCCTCTTCACCTCCTTGACCTCCTCAGGAGGTATACTCGGTTTTGAGGGTCTCTCATGCTCTTTTGTACATACCCCTGAGGCTTCGGTGTTCACAGCGACGGTTTGCTCCGCTCCACGGTGGCTCGGCTCAGGGTCACCGTGTTTTGCTGAGAGAGGCTCTTTGCTCTCGGCGGCTGCGGCATCCTCCATGACTCTGGGCATCTGAGGGGAAGCCAGCTGCTTCTCCTTCACAGACCCTTGGAAGATCCTCCTCACCAAGCTCCCCCGTGAGCCGTCCTGGCTTTGACCTCTCCCAAACTCGCATTTCTGGCGGTAAATCACCAGGGAATCCGGCCGCATCTGCCTCCTGGGGGTGCTGCGCCTGGCTATGGGGGGGCCGTGCTGCAGGGGGGCACGGCAGGCGTACACCCCCTTCCCCAGCTCCAGGGGCTTCCCCCTGCCCAAGTCCCTGCTGGTCTTTCTGCTCTCCACCGAGCAGGTCTCGCCGCTGCTCTCCGAGGCCGAGCTCAGCAGGATGACGGGCTCCTGCTTGGTGCTGATCACCTGCTGACTTTTCACGTACTTGGCCTTGTCGGCCGCCAGCCTCTCCACCGCGCTTTTCCTGCCGGGGTTGCGGGCCTCCATCTGCCTGCGGAGGTACTCGGGCCCCTTGCTGCGGAGCCGCAGGCCGAGGGAGGAGTGGAGGTCGGAGATGGCGTGCCTCCCCACCGCCCGGGAGAGTTCGGTTGGCATCATAGCACTCCCGGGGACGCGGAAAAAGGTGGAAAGAAAAAAATAAAATAAAATAAAAGGGAAGAAAAAAGGTTAAAAAAAAAAAAAAAAAAAAAGACGAGGAAAGCCCCGGCGGCTGCGCCCCGCCGAGGGCCGCGCTCCCCCCGTCCCGTCCCGTCCCGTCCCCGCGGCTGCCGTCGGGGCGCGGCGGGTGCGCGCTACCGGCCCGCCCGCCCCGCGCGCCTCCCGCCCCGCGCGCCTCCCGCCCGCCCCCGCCCCGCCGGCCGGGGACAGCCAATCCCGCCCGCCCGGCCGGCCCCCGTCACGGCAGGCAGCGCGCGGGGCGGCCGCCGCCTGCCGCGGGGCTGAGGTGATGAGCGGCGGCGGCGGCGGCGGGGGTGTGGGGGGGGCGGAGGGACGGACGGACACACGGCCTGGCGCCGGCCCCGGGGAGCTCCGGGGGTTTCCTCCCATCCGAAGCACCTCCAGGGGACGGGGCGCTGATTTAGGGCCCGAGCCGGGAGATCGCAGCGCATCTTTCCCGGGCCGGGGGGGGCAACACCTTGCACCTCTCCCTTAGCAGGCTTTGCCAGAGACAGGGCCCCGCGGGTTTGAGGAGCTGGACGTGGCGGGTAGGGCGCTAACAGGCATTCCTGCCGTTGTCGTTTTTAGGAAAGGAGGCGACTCAGGCTTCGTACAGCGGTGGAGCATGGCGCGTGGTGGCCCAGACTGGTCACCGCTGCAGGCAGGCCGGGGAGACAGCAGCTTCTGTGCTGTGCCAGCCGCATCCGACCCTTCCCAGGGCATCATCAAATCCAGGGAAACATCATAGAATCATAGAATGGTTTAGGTTGGAAGGGACCTTGAAGATCATCGCGTTCCAACCCCCCTGCCGTGGACAGGGACACCTCCCACCAGCCCAGGTTGCTCAAAGCCCCATCCAGCCTGGCCTTGAACACCTCCAGGGATGGGGCATCCACAACCTCTCTGGGCAACCTGTTCCAGCGTCTCACCACTCTCACAGTGAAAAACTTCTTCCTAATCTCTATTCTAAACCTGCCCTCTTCCAGTTTAAAGCCATTCCCCCTCATCCTATCACTACATGCCCTTGTAAAAAGTCCCTCCCCAGCTCTCCTGTAGGCCCTCTTTAGGTACTGGAAGGCTGCTACAAGGTCTCCCCGGAGCCTTCTCTTCTCCAGGCTGAACAGCCCCAACTCTCTCAGCCTGTCCTCATAAGAGAGGTGCTCCAGCCCTCAGATCATCTTCGTGGCCCTCTTCTGGACTTGCTCCAGCACCGGCAACTCCAGGGAGATGTCCTACCCTTGCCGGGGCATCGGCAACACCAGGAAGACATTTGTTTGTGGCCCACAGCTGTGCTGCAGCGGCACATGTGGAAAGTGTCACGGAATGGCGTAAATCTGAATTGCATGTTATAAATCTTTGCCCTTCAGAAACACAGGGCAGGTTTCCAAAGGGGCAGAATTGCTGTCTGGGTCTGGCAACTCTGAACAGACAGGAGAGAGCCACTGGCTGTAATTTAAACACCTGAAAATTAGACACATAAGTCATAGGTAATCACCTGGGGCAATCTGAGTGTCCAGCTTTTACTCGTGATCTCATGTGAGATGCACCTCCCTGCGGTCACTAATAACTGAATAACTAAGGATAATAAGGATAACTTTTCTCCTTACGTAGAAAACTAAAGCCAGTTTATATCTGCAAGGTTTTTCATGCATAGGGGTTGGGTTTTTTTTAATTTGTCTGTTACTTCTGTGGGGTTATAATATCAGAATGCTTTTGTGGTGATTGACTCATACCTGACCTTTACAGTCCCTAAATTGTGGCAAACAACTTTACAAAGGGAGAGATGGGCTATGGGCCTCCCTATCCTTGTTATGAAGTTTCAGGGTACGCCACTTTGCCACCAGGAACAATTTGCTCATATCTGTGTGGCTGGAGAAAAGACATGAAAGGCATCGTTAGTGTCAAGAAAGTGTAGGTCAAATGTTGCACCCCCTGGGAGCAGGTGGCGGGGGCTGGGGCACCTCTGGTGCATGGAGCTGCTTTGCTTTGGGGTGCAAAAGCAGCAGATTTTGTGCTTGTACCCACTGCCAAGAGTGGGGCTACCCACACCAAGCCCTGCTGCGGTGGCTGACCCCAGAGACTGTGTCGTCACCAAAGGGTCGAGCCGTGTGAGTGGCACCAACGTTATCCTCACTCGGGTGTAAGAGGGTATGAAGTACTGAAGTACGACCTGAGCAGCTGGGTTTTCAGTGGAGCTGCACTCCTCTGGGTGCATGCCTGCCTTTTGTGGGGATATTTCCATGGTTTCTGTGTGCTATCAGAACCATGCTATGGTTCAGAGAATCATAAAATAGTTTGGGTTGGAAGGGACCTTTAAAGGTCACCTAGTCCACCCCCCCTGCAATGAGCACAGACATCTTCCACCAGATCAGGTTGCTCAGAGCCCTGTCCAACCTGACCTTCAATGTTTCCAGGGATGGGACATCTACCACCTCTCTGGGCAACCTGTGCCAGTGTTTCACCACCCTCATCATAAAAAATTTCTTCCTTATATCTAGTCTGAATCTACCCTCTTTTAGTTTAAAACCATTGGGTCTTAATAACCTTGGGTTATTGCCCAAGGGACCATGCAATACATGGCCCAGCTTCCCAAACACATTGCAGGGCACTGCATGCTCATTTCTGAGTGTTATGAGCGTGGAGTGATTTTGTCTTTGCCCTCAACGCAAAGCGGAATCTCCAGTCACACTGAAAGGATTTGCCACGTTTTAGCCTACCGCCCTGGACAAGCCCAGCAGAGTCGGGTGAGCGGTTCTCACTGTGACAAGGGAAGGGTTAAGAGCAACCATGGGGTTAGAATTTGGGCTAGCTCTTCAGTGAAGACCTGCTTAGAAAAACACAGAAGAGAAATATTCTCTTGCCAACGTGGTTCTACCACTGCTTACCCCCTTAATTTTCCATCCTTTTTTTTCCTAGACATGTAGGTCTGAGCTCCAGAAGCCCCTTAACACGTACTTCTGCCTGTTCGCAGCGAGGATCCCAGATGGGATGCTTCCCTGAATCAGGACTGAAAATTGTGACATACTTTGAGATCCCTTAGAGTGAAATTCTTCTGAATATGTAGAATGGCCATGTTTTTTGAGAAAGAACTTTTTGGGTTGTTTTTACAGATATACAAGTAGAGCTGGTTCACATAACAGCTTACCTAAAAATTAATGTCCTTAAAAACTGAGAGATAGCAATACAAGTCTAAGCACAGTTAATTACCAGGGAGCCCTTCCCTGTTAAAGCAGCTCATACCCAGATGTGTAAGAGTGTAGTTAATATTGTTACATATGTAAATGCTTCATGGAAGGCTGGGCTTAGAGAGAAGACTAATTTCTTCTGACAATGAATCTTAGCAATAAGCCAATAGATGTGATGAATTCAGTAATGAGATTAAGGTTTCATTCCCATCCCTGTATTGACAAATTTGTCTTAATTTTTTCCTTCCACTCTTTCCTTGGCGTTCTGTGACACTGTGTAACGTAACAACACATGTTCACATTCCTCCATGCATTTTAATTTGTGTTTGTTCCAATTTCTTGTACCTTGTATCTCTGAGCTTTAAAAACTTACACAAAAATCTCAGATGTGATTTGTTTGCATTCATTTGAAATAATGAGAAGAATGAATATACATGAGCATCAGTAAGAGTGGTCTCATTAAGCAACTCCGTTTCATTTCTTTGTCAAAGCTGTTTATTCACTCTTTGCCACATGCAAAAGCCACTAGCAAGAACAGATATTATATAGTTTTGTCACTGGACAATAGCTTTGTGTTTAGAGCCGGTATACAAAACCAATCGAAAACCATTGATTGTTTTGGATGAAAAAAAAGGTTTTTAAGCATAAAAAAAAATTGGAGAGGTTTTCCTTTCACTGAGTATTTCCTAGGTTTTGAAGGCATGCCTGAAAGGCGAACCTGGACACTTTTGCTGGAACATTTTCCATTTTCAACCAATTCTCCCCCACACTGAGAAAGGAAAAATGTGAGTTTTTATTTTCCACAAAGTGCATGTCACAGAAATTTCTCATTGAAAAATGCAACAAGATGACTTTCTTGGTATGTGAGATACTTCTCCCTGCGGATCCTGGGTGATGACAACCACATTTAAAGTGGGAGAAGAGTCTTCCCAGAGTCAGGAAACATTGTGGGCAACAAAATTTTTCAACTTTGTCTCCCTTTTGATAAGGTGCACTAATATAGCGGCTGTACAGTTAGGCGATATTTTAAATATATTTAGATCATGCATTTAAGAACTTAAATACATTTAAGTTTAAAATATGTTTATGTTATTTGAAATATTTATATATCTTGGAATTAGCTCTTATATTTATGGATACTCTCTTACAATTTTGGAAGAAGAGAGAGCCACTGCGTTTCTTCTTTCTGGAAAGCAGAGTGAAATATCGTGTATTATGGGAGCCCCAAGCAAACCAGCTTTGCCCCTGACCCAGCACAGGCTGGCAGACAATAAAATGGAAATCAAACTGGGCACAGCAGCACCCATCCCTCAGCCTGTCAGCTGGCATCACTCTCTGTCTGCCTTTGACGCGTTAGGCAAAGGTAAGAGAAGCAAATCCTGCACACGCTAAGCCTTAGCTGGCACCGTGAGTTTTCCCACGGAAGGGGGAACACCTCCGAGTCAGCTGGCATTTAAAGTTATCGCTAAATACAAAGCAGTTGGATTTTATGTGGGGTAAGACAAACCACTTCTCACTCTGTTTGTATTAATAAGAGATGTGCCCAGGACCCGGGCTGCTGTGAGAGCCGCTGCAATGTGACTGCAGGTAAAAAGCATAACGTGTGCAAAGCTGTGTCATTGCTGTCTACTGCTCCCACCCCACTCCCAGTGTCAGTGACACTCCTTTGATTTACAGTGGCCAAAGGGCAGAAATGAAGCCATGGCAGTGGGAGGTAAAAGGCAAGGAGAAGAGAGGAGAAGATGAGGGAGCTCAAGCCCTAACAGAAATGGGATGCTCCCATTTTGGAGACCCCCAACACAGCTGTGTCCCAGGACTGAGGTCTGTGCCCCATAGCAGCTCTCCGTGCTGGGCTCAGCGGGAGCGGCCCGGATCAGAGGGTGCTTCGCTCCCGCTGTGACATACTGAGTGGTGCCACTGGGTGTCCTGTTTGCTGCATTTGGGTGACACAAAGCAGCCAGAAAGTGGAAATGAACAGTTTCAAACCAGCTGTCTCCAGTGGGGAAATCTCAGGCCCTTCGACATGAAACCAGTGAGGGTCAGGATTCACCCTCAGATTCATGCAATGGAAGACATATGCATGTCTGCACATCTTCACGCAGAGTTTTAAGACTCAGGGCTTGAGCACTGGACAGCACAGATTTC
This sequence comes from Pluvialis apricaria, assembly GCA_017639485.1. Classification (NCBI taxonomy): domain Eukaryota; kingdom Metazoa; phylum Chordata; class Aves; order Charadriiformes; family Charadriidae; genus Pluvialis; species Pluvialis apricaria. Next base: position 107,546,023 of record CM030009.1, read on the forward strand.
AGCAGAGGCAGACCCGCATCACTTCTGTGTCCTCTTTTAGACTCTCCCACCACTGCCAGATTGCTTAACATCCTTTCCCACCCCTGTAATCCAGGGTTGTCTGCTTCATTAATCAACTTAGCATCTTAGTCAGAAAACATCTTCCTCGTAAAATCAATCCAGCTTGTTCACAATTGTCATTAGTGGCTTTCATTTTTCAGTAGGATTATTTTGGAAACCCCGTGTGTACCACTTTCCAGGTTGAAGAACCATCATGGATCTCAACAGGACTCTGTAATTTACATCACAGTGGTTCACGTCAACATATGGGGAGCCTTATTAGAACAAAGAGCAGAAGAAAAGTGATGGAATAACACGACGAGGGCAAGAGGTGAAAGGGAGGACAAATGCAACATGGATTACACCAGGCAGTGCCAATGGGGAAGGTACAAGCCATGGCACGCTCCCTTCCCCTTTTTTCCCTGCAGTACATCTGAGCCTACTAACTCCTAACTAACTCCTTTTGTACGCCTCTGATATGCCTAACACATGTGAAAATAAAAAAAAAAAATCCAACCCAAGTTTGGTACCTAACATATTTAAGTGTGTGTTAAAATGTTGAGGTGGAATATTTTTATTTAAAAAGACTGATCTATTTAACATGTTGTCTGAGGGATCAAATTCATTGAATAATGCATAAAAGGATGGGGAAGAGCTGGAGGTTTCACAGTAAAATACAGCTACGACACTGCAGAGAAAATAAATGAGTTCACTCCCAGTACAACTCCGCTTGATCCAGAAAGTGATCCTTTGAATTTTGAATTGAAATCCTTGATGAATGAATGTACATTACATGTGCTAAAATAAACTTTGCACTCAGTAACAGGTTCTTACTGTTGCTTCCATCGTGTATAAGTTGGATAAAATGTTCCCACAGTCTTCCCCTGGAACCACAGCCACAGCTTGCAGTTGTGAAACTACATCTCTCGGTGGTTGCAAAACCTGTACAAACCAACCAAGGTCATACACAGTCACTTCACCCAACACAGGGATGGGTCAGGCAGCTCCTTTAAGTATTTTATGAATTTATAGGCAGCATTGCTGCAGTCCATCTCACTCATCAGCATAGTTATCCACACAGTTTTCCTCTAAGGAAGTACTTCTAGGCTAGTCTCGTATGTAGCTAGCTTTGGTCATGGAAAAGCCCTTTCACCTAATCTAAAGCTAAAAACCATATAGGGTTTAAAGCTGTACAGATCCCTGTTGTTTTAGGGAACTTCCAGCATCTATGTGTCACTGAAATCCTCAAAATTGTCTCTGCTGTCTCCTTGCCTGTAGATGCCTAAAACAGTCACAGCAAAGTTTTTGCTGTTGGGGTGCCAAGGCATTGCATGTCTACTCATGGGCACAAACACCACCATACGTCTGTTGTGGTCAAGAAGCTGAGACAGTTAGCGCAAGTTTACGTCCCATGAATTCCCCTGCTTGTTCTCACACATGGGCTCTCTCGCAGAGAGAAGCATATGAAAGCTTGCTGATTACTGGACTTCTGGCAGAGGATTGCCTGTTGTCTGTTAGATGTAATCTATGTCCTGCTGGTTGGGGTACTCACCTGGCAAGTGCGTGAGGCCCTTTTCCCCTCCCAGATTTGGAGCAAAGGTTTGAAATCAGCTTTTTTGCTTCCCAACACGGTAGTCATAGTGTGGGTGCTGTAATTCATTGTCCCTCAGATTCTGCTGCTGAAAACAATTTTATTTTACTTGACTGATTAGAAATTTACTGAAGATAGTAGGCAGAAGATCTTAATTCCATAACCTAGGGTCCATGCAGCTGGGAAGTCAGGGACACCCTGTGAATTTTTAGTTACCCTTACAAAGTGCAAGAATTTAAACAGGGAAGGTTGAAAAAGTCTCACCTTCACAGCTGGTCAAGGTGTTCTCTGGAGATGTGGGTTCAAATCACAGTATGATATCTAAAAACTTTGGCTCTTCAACTGTGCAGGCTGTTATAATCTCTCCCAGTCTCATTTTCCATGATATACGCTCAAATTTAGAACTCAAACATCAGGATAATATTAATATTTGAAAATCCTAGTGATATATAGGAACTGAACTACCTTCAGTTCAGTCTCCAGACATTTGAACATCCTACCAGCTTATGCAGGTGTTGCCTCACTCAGACACCGACTGCTAGAAATCCCAGTCCCTCTTTATCTCAGATATATCTGTATAACATTTATCTCTATGTATCTATATAATATACGTACATAATATATAGATTTAACTATATAATATATATACAGAATGTATTAAATGCTTTATAGCAACTGGTGATTCACTAAGCCCAAAATGTTTATATTAAGGCAAAAATTTTGACACATTTTCCTTGAGAGAATGGTCATGGGAGTCTTGGCACTGCAGCATTTCCCACCACAGCTGAGTACGGGTCTCTGTCCTTGTTCTGGTAGGAGAGACCCATAGAAGACCACAGTGATCTCTGAGATGGCAGCAGACATGCTCTACATTTTCAGTTTCAGCTGTTAAGCTCCAGCAGTGTTTTGAGCTGGGCAGCTTCTCAAAACCTGGCTGGTTGCAAGGAAGGTGGCAACACACACACACACAAACACTGTTCATCACAGAGCTCCTTTTAAATGTAATTGAATAAATTTTTCCAACACTATCTATCAGGGACACAGCTCCTAATGTTTAAAGAAATGCATCTATTGGTCAAACACCAAAACACTGCAGGTAGCACTTGCAGAGCACAGTGCCAGAACTTGTGATGTGTGGACATGCGTAACATACGAAGCCCATCATCTTCAGTCTAAGGTTTTTACAATAAATTGGATGGAATCATGATTGCTTCCTTCGTAAGGATTTCTTGTGCCTGTGAAATACTCCGCCTGAACATATAGCGAGCAGTCCTTCTTACCAGTGGCTGCAAATTTTAGCCTCTTTCCTTATGAAGAACTGACTGAAGACAATGTTTTACCTGTACTTCCTACATATTGATTTAGACCTAGAAGACATCTTGTGTCTTCTCTAGCAGAGTTACTGGCAAGTGAAGTCTGCACGTTACCTTTCCACAGAAGGAGCCAGGGCTCCTCACTGCTTGGATACCTGGTGGTTTTCTATGATTTTGAGGAGCTTAAATTCTTTCCCATATCCCTTAGCATGCAGGTCTGCAGTTCAGTTCTTGGTGGGCATGTGATAGTTGAAGCAGACTGCTGGAGTCCAGGCTATCTAAGGGCTCCAAAGAGTGATTGCTTTTTACTGTTGTAGGCACAGGAAATATGCAAATCTAGGAAAAATGATAAATGTGCTGATATATATTACTGCAGCTTGTTTGCTTCCCCCTTCTAGATATTTTATGGTCTTCTTCAGTTCTCTGATGCAAGAGCTCCTTTTGGAGTTTAGATAGGAAAATGATGTTTTATCTAATTTATCAAGACAGTTCCCCTGCCAAGGACAAATTTTTACATTTAACGGTCATCAGTCACTTATCTCTGAAGGTGTGGTGGTTTGTCCTGCCACTTTCTAAAGGGCTTTTGTTCAGTTCAGACATAAAAGGCAAATATCTTCCGAGCTTAAAAGGGAGCCTGCAGTCTGCTCAATAGGTCTGTATGAGGGGACACATACACTACGTTTCCTTTGCCTAATGTTGGGAATTAGCACAGGCTATTGGCTATTCCCAACTATCTTATTTGTCTAACAAGAGAGTTAAATACTGTAGATCTGGTCAAATCACCTCTGTTTTAGTGTCAGGGCCAAAAAATAAGTCTGAGCCTGTAGATGCAACTCTGAGTCCTCAGTATAAATTTAATTCATTTTCTGTTTGACCTTCTCAAGATACTCACTATAACATGCAACAGTTTTATACATACACCGATTCTGAGTTTGAATGAGTCTATTTGATATTTTTCAGCTTTGGTTTAGGGAAATGAATAAGCTTCTCTTACATGACAGAGTTGTGTTTTACCTAAGCTTGGGAACGTCTGTGTTGTAAGTGGGTTCTCTGACACAGTTGTTTACATTGTGAAATCAGGATGTGTCCAACAAAACTCATGAATGCCCTGCCCTTTGCATTTCAGAGTCCATCTAAATGCACTCTAACATCACCTGAGCTCTGCGTAACAACAGAAGAGTGTTCCCATTACTCTTGGGATGACCTGACTACGAAGTCTTGATTTGCAGGAATTTATCTTGAAAGTGATAACAGATTTCTTCTAATCTGATTGACTCTGAAGATTAAATAACATCTTGGATAATGAGAGTAAAATGGCTTAGCTGTTCTCTATAATTATATCGATTCCAAAGCTATACAAAACAAATAAACATAAGCCCCAGTATTCAAGCCTCGTTAGGTTTATGTTGCAACAGCTACATTAAACAAAATTACAGATTCAGTCAGATCTTATCATGCTGGTGTTGCGGCAGCTGCTCTGGACAGGATCACACAGTTATTCGTACTGCAGGGCTTTTCTGGGAATCAGTCATCCAGATTTTTTCAACAAACAGCTCCACTGCTGCCCTGCAAGCATTAACTCAGGTGCTAGCAAGATGTTCAACTCCAGCTTCAACTGGGATATGTCTACATCTGGCTGCTGGACTGCAAGAACTCCCACACCACTCCTGTTCCCTTCCCGGAGAAAGAAGATTCAATGAGCAGAAAAAAGCTGGAAGTGTTGGAGATTTTAATCATTTATCCCATATGACTATTCAGTGTCCAACCAGGAATTCACCTGCCAGAAAATATTCTTCTACCTACTTCTTGTTATTTTCTGTCTTTGCAAATACCGTTGGTACAGGAGCCTTTTTTATGGCATCCTTTCTATAAACCAATCTATATGCTTAAGACTTTCTAAGATATCTTTTATAAAGAAAAATAAAAAAGGAAAAACTTCTGAAGTAGGTGCCCAAGGCTTTGGGGTTGTACTAGAGTCCAAGTTGCATGGTGGTGAGCTAAACGAAGGGATGGGTTGTGACCTGATGGGTGCCAGGGGGCTAGGGAGAGAAGACGAGCACTCGTTTCCTCATTGCCACACTGACACTGCTTTGGGGGCCTCCAGCCACCCTTCTCTGGGACAGGCATATCCCCTGGATGCTGGAGCAGAGGGGCGCAGGGTGGGTGTAGATTGCCTGTAGGTGTAGTGTGGGTAGGGGTGATCTGCTTTCACTTGCTGGTGCCCTGTCCGCCTTAGGCGCTGGGGTCGGCCCAGGGACCTGAGGGATTGGGCAGTGTGGATGTAGCCCAAGAGCATCCTTTGGCTGGGGTAGGGGGATAAGGGGAGTCCGCACAGATCATAGGATCACAGGGGAATTCAGGTTGGGAGCAACCTCAGGAGGTCTCTAGTCCAACCTCCTGCTCCAAGCAGGGTCAGCTGTGAGACCAGAGCAGGTTATGGCCTAGAAATAAAAATAGTGTTGTGAGGAAGTATTATATAAAGACCAATTGGATTTTGCAGAACAAAAGGAACAAGGCAAAAAAAAAAAGAATAGCTGATAATTTTATATTCTTGAACACCTATTTAATTTCCATTTTTACCACGATTCATCTGTTTAATTTTTCTATATGTATTTTAGGCTTCTGGTTCATGTACTAAATTGGTCTCTAAATTACCTAGAACATCTTTAGGCATAAAATAAAGAAATTATAATGATATTAAAATCAACTGACATACAAAGAAATATGATATGCTATTTGTTTACAGTCTAAAATAAGTAGACTGAAAGCCTTCACTGGAGAGAAAAATGACCTCAGTTTATTGTTGTTTGGCTTTGAATAGAAAGTCTCTATTATTTTAGTATCAGCTGAACTTAGAGGGAGACCTGTAATGTAGGCCTAATAGAACTCATTTCTTGTTATTAAAAGTTAAAGAGTAACTGCAGATAGTGATCACAAAATGACTTTAAATTTCTCCTTAGAAAATGGCCTCCATTACCACTTTTGCTACCCCCTCCAAAAAACCCTCACCCCCCTAACAAAACCACTTTTGAAATATTTTAATGATTAAACTGTATTTTTTTCCTTTCACATCACAAGAAAATGTATAATTATTCCATTGAGCTGTTCAGGATCTGTGTCCAACATCTTACGAAAGTGAAGAAAATAGGAATTAATACACAAGCTCAAGCCATGCGGTATGTTGTCGAAAAAATGTTAACTGAAATCCTTAATCTTTTGGTTTATGACTGGTACTAAGTAATGAATGAACAGATATAGTTTTTGTTATTAGCATTCTGGATTACCAGGAAAAAAATATTTCCAAACCCCCATAATTATTAAGTTTTCTAATCTGGGGGTTTGCGCACCGTGTGTGTGGTTCTCCCAAGGACTCCAATTCCAGAGCAAATTGGATGCTTCCAATTTTGTAGCAGTGAGCATCCTGCCCAACCTGAACAAAAGCACTTTTCCAGGAGGGGAAGATGGTGTGCGAATGGGCACTGACTCACCCGGCCATGCAAAATTTGAGTCTCCCCTTGAGTCTCCTGGTGTCTCTGTGCATGGTGGGCTTTCAGCCCCTCGCATGGTCAGCCTGGGTGTGTGGTGTGGGGGGAGATGGGGTAGCACTGGGATTAGCACCCTCTCTTTTCCTGAGCTAAACCCGTTTGAGGCTGGAAGGGCAAAGTTCAACCATTGCAGATGTTTTGCTGAATGGGGGCAACTCTGTGGGGGAAAGAGCGGGGCCCTGAAGACTGTACAGCCGCCGAGGGCCAACACGAATCCAGCACCAGCTCTGGCTTGTGTGCTTCCTTGTGGTGCTTGGAACTGCCCTTGATCTGATTTCTGCAGAGCCAACGTTTGCTGAACCATTTGTGAATCACTTGCCGCTTGCACAGACTTGTTGAGAACACCAAAGTCATCTGCCAGACCACAACGTTCCCAGCTTTTCTTTCTTTCCTTCCTTCTTGAGCCTGCTGCTTCAGCCAACTTAAATTATATGAGCGTGGCAGGGGTGAAGAGATAGGCTATGGGTGGTGAAAAATCACAGTGTGTCCTCCTCATACGTTTTCATGCAAAAATGAAGACTTTCTGTGTGATGCATCATTGAATGCTGTTAAGTTATAAACCGCTCCAGTCCCCAGTGGCTTCATTCAGAGATAGGGACACACAGCACCAGGCACGTTTGTTTGCTCAGAGATATAATCACTCAAGAAATAAAAATAACTTGCATCCTGTCAAGCTAGCTAAAGACGTCAGTTCTCATTGAACCTTTACAAAGGCTTTTGGAAGGAGATGAATACTGTAAAGAGCTTAACTTATCACTTAACTAATTGTAAATATTATATTTGAAAATAATTTAAACTAAATGAATTATTGAAGTATACTTTAATCTTTATTTAACCTTTTAAGAAGCATAAAGTACTGTAGACAGAGTATGCACACATTGGATTACTATTGTTTTATTTGAGAGATTTTTTTTTTTTTTAATATTATCTAGGCATTTCTAACACTGAATAAGTAAATGGATATGACATATCAAAGAGTTAGGTTGCGTCTCTCAGCTTTAATGTCAGCACTCTGCCTTTTATGCTTCCATACTATTCTTTGATAAGGCTGAGATTACACATCGGTCACTAAGTTGCCCTATTATGTTTTAAAGGATTTTAGAGAATGAAGAGGAGCGATGGGCAAGGATGTCAGCTGGCAAAATCAACTTTCATACTGATGCATGGACTGTGGAAAAAAAAAAAAAACCAAAGGCACAAAATCTTCCCTTTTCCAGACAAAAAAAAAGACAGATAATAGGCAATGTTTTTAATGGACACAAATAATTTCACACATAATTTGAAGTGGTGACACTTGCAAATCCCTCTGCTAACAGAGCTGTTACCTAGTGCGGGTCTCATGTTTCTAGTTGGTGTGTACAAATACAGTGTTACTGAAACTCACTCCTTGGGGGGGGCACCGTGCGAAGGCTGTGTCCGCGTCAGCCCCCCCCCACCTTCCAAAGGGGGCTCACCCCCCTCCACAGCCGGCGCTGGCCTCTGCAGGGAAGAATGCATTTTCTTCCGCATAAATATGAATTTTCCTTCCATTTGAAACCAGACTGCCCCTTTACATGAAATATTTCTGTTCTGCCTGATGCTGAGGGTCTAATGGGCAGCGCCGGCGTACTCTGCTCGGGTCTGCAGCCTGGCCCGTGACCACCGCGCACACACACAGCACCGAGTTCTTGGTGGCTGAGCGTGAGAAACGATGGCAATCCCTGTGGAAATGGGGTCCGTGCTGGTGAGCACAACAGCAGCAAGGTTTTGCTTTCTGTGCCGGCAAGACACAGCTGTTCATCCCTGTGTGGCTTCAGGTAAGGAGTATTGGATTATCCGCAAAGTCATTGGACTAAAGCTTTGCGCTGGGGAAGGCTGAAATGCATTTACTGACATACGTGGTTGGTATTTTGTTTTATCTCCGTCAGAGCGCATAAGCCCCGCTGTCCATCTTTCCCCCTCCCTTCTCCCTCTCAGCTCTCCCCCTCCGTTATCGCTCTCCCTCTCTTCCCACGGTCGCTCCCTGGCCGCTGCCTTTGGCCGAGCCTTCAGCAGCCTTGCGGGGGAAGCGGCCTTCCCCATCACGTTTGTGCTAATTGGGGCCTGATGAGAGGCATTTGCTTTTCCCTCTGTGCTTATGGCTCCCCAGCTGGGGCCCTGGCTCGCTCTCCCCTTTCCGTGTCTCTCGGCTCTTCCAGGAGGAGAGCAGATGCTCCCCGGCTCCCCCGTGGAGAACAGCTGGACGCTATCGCTGCCATGTCACGGACTGGCCTGTGCTCCGTGCCACCCGGCCAAGATGCTTGGAGTCCTCGACCTGGATCCTGCTCCGCAGGGAGAGTCTCAGGCTGCAGCAGAAATCATCATTTTCTCTCTCTCTCAGAACAAAAACACCCATTTGCGTCCCGGTCACAGTGTTTAAAACCCTCCAAGAACAGATAGCATCTGTATTGAAAAATACATGCCCATCAGTACAAAGATCCCTGTGAAAATGGCGTTTTCATTTTTAAATAACAACACAGAGTCTGAAAAGAGCCGTATTCGATGGCTAAGGGCAAGAAGGGCCCTCACAGAGCTCAGTTATAGGGGTAATCCCCTGGTGTGTCTACGTCAATTTTAATTCAGTTCATAGGTGGTTTCTTTCAACCCGATCTTCCCCATCATCTCATTTTTCTGCACTTTGATTTGCATTTTAGAGTGATTTCAGATTTCCTGGACTGGATCCTTTCTGATAAAATCAGACCAGAGCACCATACATCCCAGCTACCAACGGGCAGTCGATGGGACCAGGTCCGGTCTGGGTGGCCGGTTGGTGGATGTGCTCCCCTTGTGCTGCTCTATCTCCTGACCTTACCCATGCGTCCCCCCTCAAGCAGCAGATTCTTGCCTGACTTTCCCCAAGATGGGAGCAAGATACTGAGCTCCAGCCTCTAATTTCAGGCTGGTCTCCCTTCTCCAAACACGTGGCTGTGGACACATGTGTTGATGCATGCCCTGTGCTGAAGGGAGAGTGGCTTTCAATTAGATCATTCATTCCTGGGAACAGATCTCGTTTAAAAACAAGGTACAGGAAATTTTAACTTCATCGTAAGAAGTCACTGAAGATTTGTTTTCCTTGAGGGCAGAAGAATGCTAAGTTGGTCATCTTTGGCCTTTAGTACCACTCTTTGTAGAAGAGGTTGTGGCCATTTGGTCTGTGGTCACTGAGGGCACAAACACAGGCTCCCTGACAACTCCACCTTAATTAGGGCCTGATCCCAGCTTTCTCACGAGCCGGCAGAAACAATGCATTTTTGTCAAGTACGAGGAGTTCTCCCAAGCGTGTGTGGGTTGGAAAGGAGTAAGGGTAAATGAGGGAAAACTGTTGTCACTTAATTTTTTTTTTAATGTTAAAATATTGCAGTTGGCTTTAATCATTTTATCACTTAACTGTATCAAAGTAGCTGAGGTTAGTAGAAGGTGCTGAACACTCCTTTTGAACAATGCTTCCTTTGAGCTATTTATCCATGCAAAGCTCTGCTGGAACGCAACCAGCAGAAATAATATCTGATGGGCTTGTGCAAAGCCCACTTAAGGTATATTATGTTGTCAAGGCGGATCTGTAAACTCGCTCTTTCTGAACAGGGGCTGTGTGTTTGATCTTAAATCTTCCAAACTTGGCACGTAAGCTGAGGGGGAAAACTGTCTCTTATTCTTTGTCCATATCTCCACAACACTGCAGTGAGTCTGCAGACCAGGAGAGTCCAAGATCCTAGGATTAACACATTTTAAATTATCTATTATGCATCCATATATATTGACTCTGTGGCTGAATTCATCTCACCTAACAGTACTGGTGGGGTTCAACATAAGACAAAATTATAGTTGTCCCCATGTAGGTGCAATGAGTCTAAACTGCATCCACGGTTAATGGAGGTTTTGTTCAACACAATCACTAGAGAATCGCGTAGGTCACCCTGAAGTCCACCTGAGTTTAGCTGCTTAGATGTAGGCCTTTCCGTGCCATTTGAGATGCTTTAGGGTTAACCCATGCGATCTGCAGCTGCTGATCTGGAAGGACATTGGTGCACTACAGGATATGTGCCATATTTGACAGCTCTGTGAGGCCACTTTATACCTCCTGTTGTGACTCAAATGGCACCAGATGCCTGTGCTTAGGGAACCTGGTCCCAGTGTAACATCAACACTGTAGACGTCTACGTTTGAACTAGTCCTCCTGTGTCATTTCCCTCTGCTCCCCTGTTGCTTCCTGGTGGCACCTGTTTTATTACAAGATGAACTGTGCCTTGTAATACCTCTTTTACTGCATCAGGACTGGACTGCCCAGATGATGGGCTTCTATGCAAATATCTGTAGCTTTTTCTGGGAATATGCCTGCTTTAGGAGGATGCGTGGAGAAGTCTGCGGAGGATGACGCTGGGTGTAGCCCTGGTGTTGTGCCGGGAAGTTAGCTCTCAAGTTACACCCTGCTCCCACGCCACCGCTCCTGTCATATAACTACACTTTGCCCTTTGGTCAGGACTTTTGGCAATTTTGTAATATGTCCTCGGCTGATACTGCTGCCAAGTTCACCCAGGGTGTGGCACAGGCACCATTAGCCCACTCCTGCCCTGAATTTCTAAAAAAAACTAGTTCAGGGAAGATAAGAAGTTTCAGCAAATAACCATAACAACAGCATTATGATTGTTGAGTTGTTTTTTTTCTTTTTTTTTTTTTTTGTTCTGGATTATCCTGAGTGTAAAACAGAAGAACTGGCAATTTTCAGTTCTTATGCAGTCTTGCAGCCTGGGGACCACGTCGGTGTTAAAAGAATAATAATAGTACAGTTTAGCTGAGGGCTTTCAAATCTGCTGCCTCTACCCTTCTCTGTCTTGTGTTTTCAGCCATGGCTGACCAGCTTGGAAGTCCTCTTGAGTGTTTCTCGCTCCATGTAAGGGTATGTCTGCATGGAAAAGGTGTTTTATAGAAAACCAAGGTGTGAATTTGCAGTGCAAATAGTGCAATAAGGGTCTCTCCTTTTGGACAGTCTTGTTCAAAGACGGTTGGTCTGGATGATCTTAAAGGTCTTTTCCAACCCAAATGATTCTATGATTCTATTCTGTGATTCCGTAGTCATTGAGTCACCATCCCTGGAGGTATTTAAAAGATGTGTAGATGAAGTGTGTAGGGACATTGTGTAGTGGTGGACTTGGCAGTGCTAGATTAACAATTGGACTCGATGATCTTAAAGGTCTTTTCCAACCTAAGCAATTCTAGAGTTCTCTGATTCACTATCCTGGGCACGTCTGAATTGATGGGTCAGTGGCACCTTGTTCTCTGTGTCCCTGCTTGGTTTGGGCAGACATGGACTAGCTCTACTCGGGAAGTCATCTAAGCACATTATTGCAGCACTGAGCATGAGCAAAGGTGCTGGTCTGTGCTGACATACCCTGTGAGCTTTGTGCATATTAACTTCATTCATTTCCAAAATTTGCTAAGCTAAATGGGAAATAAAAGTTTTTGAATAAATTGTCCACCTAAGAATCAGCACAACTTGTCCTTCTGGACCACCTCCTCATAAAGAGAGGTCCTAAGAGAAGGTCTCCAGGCTTTGTGTTTCTGGAAGATACTCTGTCACTCTGCTTAGATGTTAGCAAGATACAGAACTACTCTCATTAAAAAAACAATTGCGTTTGGGAATTTAAAAGGGTCACACTGTTCTCCTAGGAACACCACCAAGACACTTTGTTAGTGGCACAAATGTAGGCGGTTGAGGGCTGCTCCTGCATAGCCTTTCTTTATAACCAACATCCACAGCCAGCTGTTTTGTGGATGTGAAAAAGCACTTGAGATATTTCTTCTTTTTCTTCATGAGGGCCTGACAGCGGATCTAACAGAGCAGTTTGTGCTCCTGTGCCTTGGCTTGTGGCAGGCTTAGAAGAGTCAGAATCTTGGTGTTTATTCTGGTTATACATATTTTCAGATAACGTTGCCCTGGCAGTGAGCACGGGACACTCTCGACTCTTCTGTCTGTTATGTCTCCACCATTAAGGCTTAAATGTCTGTCTCTTTGCCGAAAGGGCTTTTTTCCACCTGCTTACTCAGTTTCATCGTGAGCCGGGTTCAAGAGGAGGAACCACCTGCAGCAGGACTGCTCATGCAGTGAGCAATGTTTTGTCCTTTTTGGTTTGCTCATATATTTAATAGGGCTCGGCCCTTTAATACAAGGATGGATTATAGCTGCCTGATTACACTAAGTGCATGTACAGTCAATGATTATTTTACATTTGGCCTTAAGCTCAGCCTTTTCTCTCCAGGTTAGTGTGGTCCTGGATTCCTCATACCATCAAAACTCTTTCAGAAGTCCATATCATACAGACTACAATCCCTTGTATATTATGTAAAATGCATTTACATCTTGCTTCCTTGAGCTAATGTTTATGCTTCTGTCTTCACGATTTCTCTGTATAGATTTTGTTCATCCTGAGAAATTGTAATTGGTAACAAAAAAACCCCAACCCACCAAACCCCAAAAATGGCTGGTGCTTTATGTTTGGCTATTTGTTTAGCTGGGTTTCATAATGATGTGCTAATGGTCCTGAAGTGCTGTCAGCATAGTGTGTTTTTTTCCCATACCATTCCCTTTTCAACTCTCTGTTATTCTTTGAATTTAGGTCTGCTAGCTAAGAAAATCCTGCAGCAAACAGAGGAGCTTTAGATGGTAACAGGCACAGGTAATTAATATCTTGAAAGACATTCTGAGTGAGTATGCACTACAAGAAAGCAAAGGAGAATGCCAGGAGCTGTCAGTTTGCTAATCATGGTTTATTTGATCAGGGTTATTAATGACATTCTTTGGATAGTTAATTGCTCCCTTTTCTTTAGCTGAGGTATAACTAGAAGATATGACCACCAAGACTCCATTTATTCCTTTTTTACATACAAGGGCAATATGCACCTTTAAATAGGGTGCAGACACATACAAATCATATCATGATGTCAGATATTTAAGAAGATTTTCTTGTTTTTCCTAGAAGATACTGAAAAATTGATGTATAATATAGCCCATAATTAAGCAGGATGAAGACCAGGCTGTTTTCTTAGCCATATTCACAGGTGACATATATAATGGTGGTATAAGTTACTCATAAGTGATCTGCTGTGTGAAAGTAGGAGGCTTAATTTAATGAGCAGGGGAAAAGGGTAGGTTGTAGGAGAAGCAGCAGATGAAAATGGGGGTAATAAAACCATATGAAGGACAATAATTGATCAGACCAAAGATCCAAGTTGCCCAGTATCGTGCTGCTGGTAGGGGCCGGTAATGGGTGCTCAGAGAGCACACTCAGGAACCTGGCAGGGATACTGCCGTATATCTGTCTCCCTCTGGTATAAACATACCTGTTTTCATTAAGTTATAGATTGCTCGCATTGTGCTTCTCCTTAACTGACTCATCCTGCTCTGACCATGCAGCTTTCTCCAGGATACCTGGAGAATTTTTTTATTTAATTAAACTTTCAGAAATTCTCCTGAGCAATCATTCTGGGCAAAACTGAAACGAAATAAAAGAGGGGAAAATCCCACTGTGAGTAAAGATGAGAAACGCGTGTGATAACTTATCAAAGACAGGTTTTACGGGAAGTTTCAAAGAATAGGCATAAAGACTGCAGAAGGCGAGGTCTTCACGCAGTGGAGCGCAGCATGGCAGGGGTTTGACCTGAACACAGAATTCCACCATAATCTGGCACTTAAGATGTGTTCACTTAGCCTTGGGCTTTAACGAAATATGTGTTAGTAGAGCATGAAATTCTTCCAGCAAAAGTGACGTCTGTGGTTATTGGCTGTTGTCTATTGCTAACACTTCCGAGTCTGTAGTATCCTTAACTAACCCGACACCGCCTTCTGGCATGTGACTGAGTACCTGACAGAGGGATTTGCTGTAGAAGTTTAAAAACCATTCATAGGAAAGGAGCAACACAGGAAAAGGACCACCTTAACTGCTGTTTATTTCATATAGCTAGAAATAATGCATAATAGAAAATATCAGTGTGTTACTTCTACAATGACAGCAGGGTCGTAAAAGTTGAATGATTGTATAAAACTGGAAATCATTTTGTGGATGGTAAATGGAGCAATAACAGTATCTAGCAGATACAGTCATTTTACTATTGCCATTTAAAAAAAATGCCTACAATACGCAATTTCTACACTGTTTAGATGAAAAGCTAGCCTGCATAACTCAAACTATATTTACACAACATACAGTAGATCTGGGAAAAGGTGTATGACAACAAAAAGTACCACTGCAGCTTGCTCCGGTGTTTCGCAGACCTTTCATAGAGTACCAAATTGTGCCAATATGCAACAAAGCGGAGGCTGAAGAGCCAGCCTGTTTGTGCTACTGTCTTGCACTTGTCACCAGTAGCACCTCTTCACTCTTCTGGATGTGATGCTGTTACACAGGGAGAAAAAGGTATTTGCTTTAGAACATTTGGAAGATGCTCACAGGCCAGGGTTCCTATTATTAGTCAATTTGTAGCCACTGAATTGAATTAACCTATTCTAAATTGTATGGGATTTTTTTAAAGGCTATAGAAACAATTATAATCTCTGCACTCATCTGACTATGGAAAATATCCCCAGGTCCACCTCTCTGGGTGGTGGTGACTCCAAAGCGAGTCATGGCAGAAAGACCACGGTTGTTTTCTGGTTCTTTCCCTATTGTGCTATAACTTGCTGCCACCCATTTTGGGCTTTGGAGATATTTTGAACGAGCTTAAAGATGAACTGAAAATACTCAGAGCAAAAAGTATTTTCATTTGCACATGGACACACCAGCTACTTTGCTCCACCGCACGAAAAAAATAAAATAGTTCTGTTGTCTAAATGAGTCTGCATGTCCCAGATGTAGTAGCTGTCCCTGAAATAACAGATGCACTTAAATATGCCCAGAGCGTAGTCTCATTGACTTCAGCAGGGCAGTTCATGTGGTTAAAATTGAACAAGTATAGGCACTTTCACAGGTTGCAGTCATCAGGATGTCATTACACGCCCCCAGGAACTCTACAGCTCAGTGAGATCAACTTTCTTTTGTATAAATAAATAAAAGCTTCAGGATTAAAAAAATGTCTTTGAAGAGCTGTGAAGGGAGAGTGACATGGCAGGACACAGATTTACCAACCTCAGTGATAGCTGCTGGAGTGTGGAGAGAGAGGCAGTGCTGGCACAGGGGTGTTACCGGGGCACAGGGATCTGCAGCACTGGCACTGGGGACCTACTGGTCTAGTTGTGTTTCAGAGGGTCCCACGGACCTGTGTGAGCACAGCCACTGTTCCCAGGTCAGTGCTCGGTGTGACGAAGCAGCCCACACAGCTGGGTGACACTGGTAACCAGAGGGCGCTGAGGCTGCAGCTGTCCTGTGGTGGCTGCTGCTCTGTTGGCACTTTTCCTTTTGACTCGAGGTTTTGAAAACCTGAGGCTTAGCTCCCTCCTGACTTACGACTTGAAGCATCCTTTCCTTCGTTGGCTTCTCCCCTTTGCCTTGTGCATTCCTCAATGCACCGAGTTGTAAGAAAGATTAAAGGAAGAGTCTTCCTTCTTCTCAATTATCTTTGCATGAATTGATAATGGATTCGTTCAAGTTTAGGGCCAAAATCATAATCTGTGTTAGCAATTAATTTGGTTCAACACAGAGTGATGCTATGAAGCTGTTTTTATAGCCATTGATGCTGGGAGTTGACTAATCTATGAGGCATAGTAGAACAGTCACAGAATATTTTGGAGGCTGAGGCTAACACATTTTTGGTGTGCAACTTCCAGGCCACCGGGTCTAACTTGTACCTGGAAGAGAGACACTGGCATTGCTCCAGAGGGCTGGAAGGATCTGAACTCTCTCTGTGCTATAACATAATCTCATCTGTCAAATTATACAGGTATAAAGCCAGACAGAAGAGATTTGAACCCACAGGCTTCATCTGTTCGAGTAACTTAAACGTGCTGAAGTTGCCCAGCGTTGGGGCTGACCAGCTCAGGCAGCCCATGCACATGGCATTGAACTTGCCCATCCTTTCAACCATGGAGACCACATGCAGCCTGCTCTGGGGCGGGCCAGCTGCCAAACCGTACCCCAAGACGATTCGGGAGGTTGCTAGTAGACCAGGACCTGCGTGCCAAGGACTGCTCAAACAGTGCAGAGAAATGAGCTGCAAAACCTGGGACCATCTGATTTGCTGTTATAGAGATAACCATGGTGTGTATTTGGGGGAAGGCTCCAGTGAGGGTAATGCTAATGTGCTTCAGTCCATGTATGGCCATAACAGATTACTCTAACTTGCCAGTTTCTCTGATGAGTAAAAAATATAGCCGGTTCTGTTGAGTTTTCAGAAGTTTAACAAGCAAAGGCTAATTTGCCCTTCTTTCTTCTAGGGAACCCACCAATACACACAAAACCAGGGCAAAATGCAGCTACTCTAGCTCACAAAAAATGTTATTAAGTGCTCCAGATCAGTTGCCCTGGTTGTCCTAGTTATGATGGCACATAAAAGCCACTGCAAAGCTTTGTGGAGGAGACAGGAACAAGGCCAAACTCTTGCTCTTAAACACGGGCCAAGCAGATGGGGCCTTCGAGATGGAAAGGAGACAGTGTTCGGTGGAAGCTGCTTGATCTGCTGAGGATGATAAAGGATGTCCCACGTGTCTCTGAACCTCTTATTCAAATTCATGGGTGCCTCTACCATTGATTTTTCTGGGTAGCTAAAATGTTATCAGGTAACGAGTTAAAATACCTAAGTTGTACTTTTTGAACGAGAAAACAAGATTCAGAATTGGCATTTGAGCAGTGTGCAGAACATAAACCTTGCTGTGGTGTGAATAGACATGAGTATTATGGGATGCACCCCATTCCATGCATTGTTCTGACAGTTTATCCCTTCGAGTCTGCATGAGTTGAAAGTCTTTTATAGAGAGGCTTTTTCCTCGGATGCTGCCTTAAGGGAATGAAGGATTTGTTTGTAACAGTGGACCGGGAGCTGAAGGTCAAGAATAAATTCTGTTTACTAAAACATATTCTGGTGCTTAATCTGATCCTGTGTGAGCTCACTCCCATAGCAGAATTTAGAGAAAGGAAGAAGAAAAACCTTGGCAACTTAATTAAAATGATTGGTGGTGTGTGTAGGGAAAAGGGCGAAGGACAAGGAAAGATCCTGCTAGTACAAGAAGGGTAGGTACTGGAGGAGATGAATCTTACTTTCAAAATAATAACTGTGTCTTGGTCGAGTATCCCCATAAATCTGTAATAAAGCCTAGGATTTGAGAACTAAATCCTTTTTCTTCCTGAAATAAATTTTCGAGACAATATTTCCAGAGCTCTTTTTAAGAGTCTTAACACAGGAAAAACGTAACTGGCATGTATAATTTTATTCAGCTAACTAAAATTGTATTTTTCAGCACTCATTTGGCTGATTTGAAAAGATCTTTCTGACACGCGTGAATTGTTATTCAGCACCAGGCCTTGCATTATGTTCAGAACTGTCCACTGACCTGAAAAAGGTATGGTCTATTAAAGCACCTGTTTGGAAATAATACGATGCATGGTCTTTGCCCCTCTTTCCATTGTTTAACATAAGCAGCTTTGAGGTTAGTCTGTTGAGTCTTTAAAAATAAGGTACTTCTGACTTCAGACTTTTCATTACTAAGTTGGTGCATTTTTTTAATTTTATGAGCATAGTGATCACAAAAAAATTTCTAAGTTCAGTCTGTGACACCACCCTGAGAAATGTGCTCTATGGAAAGTACCTATGGGAAATGTCTCTACCTTTTCCCCCTCGGCACACAGGCACAGTCCTCATCCTACCAGGAGGCACCATCAGAGCCCCCGTCCGACGGCGACTCCAGCCCATGCCAGATTTCATGCGTGGCTGCCCTGCCGAGCCTGCGTGCAGCCTCCCCATCACTGTCCTGACGTCTGCTAACTGATAGAGACAGAACTATATACCGCTGTGGGGAAGTTTTTAAACTACTTTTTTGGTCAAATTGTAGGTGACACAGATCCTGACATATTTAGCATGAGGGGAGACGACTGCCAAGTCTCTCAAGAGGCTGCTTTGTAATTGCTCTTGCTGAAGCATTGTTATTATCACTAATAAAAGGGCTGGGGTTGAGAAAACAGCACTCATGTTTGGGAGCTGGATGTGCAAGGGGGAAATGGACTAAGTAAGGAGATGTCAACGGTTGTCAGCAGCCGAATTCTCCAGTGGTGGAGATACAGGAGGTGGAATGTTAATTGCTTTCCTGGAAGATGCCCTCTAATATGGGACTTGCTTATATGAGTCTTCTGTAATCCTAACAAGCTTTATTTGAAATTCAAAAACGTGCTTTCTCATCAGTGCATACCAGCCAGAGTAATTTTAATTTCACATTTCCCTACAGACTTTCACCAAATGTTAATAACTAATTGTACACAGCACAGGCGGTTGAAGGAGCCACCTCAGAAAAGGTTGCAGAAGCACTTTATGCCATAGTCTGTATCAAGATAGTGTCCCGCGATCCAGAATTAATTTGTATTTGTGCAGTTTGTTTTCTGTGTGCTTTGCATTTGTGTGGTTTTCCACCTATTAAACTTCTTTCATATATGAATCCTTTGCTGCCTCACAAATACATAATCTCTGTGGTGTGATGGGAGAAGAAATAAAGGCAGCAGAGGTATAGAGTGGCTGCCCAGTCCTGCTGGTACCTGCAGATCAAGGTGGTGGTGGCTGAGATGGGACAGGAGGATATTCTGGGCTGGTTGTCTTGAGCCCTGTGCAGATACCTGATGACAGACAGGAAGTGCACTGAGGAATTTATAGTATGAAGGATGAGGTAAACGATGGGAAAAAGGCAGAAATTCACTCCAAATGACACAACAGATCCAGGCAGACCTAGAAGAAAGGTCCCAGGACCATCAAGTGTTACGCAGCACCTGTGCTCCGTACATCGCACTGCCTTTTCGGCATCGCACGCACAAGCGACAGCTGATACAAGAGGTTGCCCTTCTTTGCCTCTTTGATTTTCTGCTGAAGGGTACCGGTAGCGGAGGTCTACATCTGCTCTGGGGTTTGTAGCCCACCACTCACACCTGGGCTGGCAGGGCTGAAATGAGCACAGTGAATTACGAAAAGGAGTCTGCACAGAGCAAGTGTCCCTTGTCCTCTGCCTCCACTGGGCACCTGCGGGCAGGGCCCCCCAGAGAGCCCCCAAGTTCATCGTGCTCTAACTACTTTACCAGCTCCCGGGGGCACTGAGGGCAGAGCAAGGGGTCCTCCTCCCCTGCAAGAGCCCGACTCCTGTAACCATCCCACCCTGCTGCAGCTTTCAAACTCGCATTGCTTTGATGGATTAAAACCGAGTAATAATTTACTTACCCGTGAAGCCTGATATTTCATTCGGGAAATGAAACAGACATTCACAGGATTGTGCACTCTCACTGGCTGATATCATTGGTCTTCTTCCCTTTGAATTTTTCCAGGTAGGAACTGTACTGGGACTGTGTAGTACTTAGATGAGGGGAACTTGAAACTGAGCAAGGCTTTCAAATGCGAATCACACAGAAATGAGCATACAATAACATGCAATTCTTCCTGATTTTTGTATTCCAAAATAATTAACAGGGGTGAAAACATGTTCATGTTTCGCTTCAGATACTTCAAATGGTGCTTGCCAACAGAAGTTACAATTATATCTTTGGAGACTTTTTTGCATACAGTAATATTACAAAGAACTTTTTTTTTTTTGAGGCAATTGGGCTAAGGTTTAATTTGCCTTCCTCGTATGCAGAACTCCAGAGGCTCAGAAGAGAAAAATAAGAATAATGGAAAAATGCAGCGTATGTCAAAATATCTAGAATGATATGGAAAGTCTTCAAAGCTGTTTTAAGAACTGTTTTCATCTAAAAAAAATCAAGGAACTTTGAATTAACTAACCTTAAAAGTTTCTAAAGTTCTACATAATCCTTTAAAAACAGATTTTTCTTGTGAATTATTTCCAATGCAATGTAGACCTTTATTTTTCAAATGGCATTACATCAGAAATACATTTACATCTAAGTATGAGCATACAATAATTACTTTTCTATGAAAGTATTTTTTTACCAGGAAATAAAATAACAGTCACTGGTTTGCTAATTTTGCTTTTCCCAGCATTTGAAGTTCAATGTCCAAGCCCTGCTTGTGCTGAAGCCTTTTACATCTGCGGAAAATCCATAACCAGGAAAAAGCGTCTCACCTGTCGGAGCATTTTTGCAGCAACCAAATATGCTATGTGTGACAAATACGTGACAGCGAGCAGGACATCTGAAGACTGATGAGCCAACAGTCTGAGTCAAGTGGTCCACTTGCTCCAAGACAAGTCACAAAATAAAAGTCAACCGCTAAGTAATTTATGTAATTATGGTAAAACTGTCTTGTTTTTACTTCGTAGCATTTTTCAATATTGGTCAATTGATCAATACTGTGAACAGTTCCTGCACAGCTCATTTTACCACATTCCCGCTATAGGCCATTCAAATCAGAACCCACTTCTAGGCTGATTACTAGAGGAAAAGAAACGGATGAAAATGCTACTGGTCCCTGGCCATGACAGTTGACAGAGGGTGCGAAGTCTCATGATCCTCTGCTCCTGCACATCTGGCTGGTACGTGGAGGAGAGCTGGGGTGGGATGCTGGGTGGTACCCAATGCAGGAGGCAGGGCAGGGGTTTGCCCCCTTGGCTGGCCACCACCATCACACGTACTGACTGGCCAACTGGCCAGAACACACCAAATTCAGACCTGGGCACGGCATGAGCTGCCTTTTGCCACGCTGGCGTTTGGGGAGCTGAGGACTTTGTTGGGGATGGAGGATGGGTTGTGTGACACTGAGAAAGAGTGACACTCATGTCTGGGATGGAATTATGGTGGAGGGATGGAGGGGAAGGAGCTGCAAGACCCTGCTGTTGGGGGTATGTCAGATAGTAGGAAACAAAGCTCTGGGAAGTCACACTGGCAAAACTATTGGTGTTAGTATATTTGAACCCTAACCAACTGCTGACCTTGAAAACCAGGAACGAGACCTTTGAAGGGGTTATGGGAAAGATACAAGAGTCAACAGAGGTTTCCGAAGAAGGAAGCAGGGGAGTAGACACCTGGAGCCTCTTCTTTTGACAGCTGACTAACCAGCCCCAGGACATGGTGAATCAAATGCTGACAATAAACACGGAACTAAAGATTCTCCTAATCTCCAGGGCTTTAATTTTACCTGTGCCAGGATGTTTAAGAAGACATCACAGCCTCTGGAAGGAGGCAATAGGAAGCTTTAAACTCGAACAATGAGCTCTTTCTTTACTGGGAGAGGAAAGAGCAACTTAATTACCCTGTTGTGCTTTGCTTAGCCATCATGGAGTTCCTGCTGAATACAAAGTGCTGAGCAGGGGTGGAGGCTTAATAGAAGAACCAGCACCGAGCTGATTCACTCTGTTTCGAGAAACAACTTATTATTTCTTTGCTGATATAAGTTTTGCCGTTAACTCTAAGGAGAGGAATAAACACTCTGTCTCTGATGCATTCATCATCTGAAAGTCCTTCCTTAAAATGCACAGTTCCTCTGCTCTTAACTGGAGATGATTTTATTTGCAAGGTTGTAAGCATTTTTGCTGCCCCACTGCCTCCTTGCCTGTGCTTACTCTCTGATCCTGTTTTAACTTTACTGGACCTGAAAGTTTGTATTTTTAATGGACAAAGACTTGCTGATTATGTCATTAAGCTTTCATGTAAATTCCACCCCTTTTCTTCCCTGTCAAGAGACTGTAGCCCCACGCAGTGATTTTAAAAATACAAAAACAGTGGTTTTGAGGTACCTGCTTTTGTAGCTGACTGGTCAGAAAGACCTTTTTAAAGCTGTGGGGTTTTTTGTGGTTTCATTTTTACAGTTTTTTTAAAGGTAAAATTGTCTATAGTCATTCAGTCCAACATTTCATGCAGCAAATATAAGCCTGATTCTTGTTGTTGCCGCACACCCAAAGTAAAGTGAATGGCTAGTACAGATGTTCAGCCTTTTAAAGGGAAAACGTACAATTTTTATCAATGAACATGTTGGCTGAGAAATGAACTTGTTTAATTTTTTTTTGATTTGAAGGATCTCAGTCCGCTATCATTGTTTTGTACCTATTCATAAATCATCTTCAAAAGTTTATCTTATTCTACTATGGACATTTTCTTACCCAAGGGAAAAGAAAACAGAAGTCCTTTAAGTATGCCAAATAGCCATTTACAAAGGACCATTTTCTTTATCTCACTGAAACTTCAGACAGGGGAGTTGAGTCACTTACAGAAGGAATTCTGATGTCAGTATTATGAAAATATCCATTTTTCTGCCGGGAAGAGTTCATAAACTTGGAACTTTTTAAAGCTTTGCTAACATCAGATAAAAACCTGTGAAGAGCAAAATCCTGGACTGAGATGCTTGTTTATTATTCTTCACTTTTGACATTTTTTGATCCCACACAGACTAGATGATGAATAATTTTATCAGTGCTAATTCTAACCAGATAATCAAGCAAAGTGTGAGTAAAAACATTGCCACTGTAGGACTCCATCCCCTCAGAGACCTCATTCACATTTTCCTTTCTCTGAACCTTCCTTCTGGCTCCCATCTCTGTCCTCCACATCCTGTTACCACTGTAAACATATAATGTGACAAGGTTGGGGGATAATCTTTTATGAGAACAACTTCTGTATTTGAAAGAAGTAGATAAGCTTTCAGGCACACGAGTCCTTCTTTGGATATAAAACAGAAGCAGCAAGCTTCAGAGCTAAATCCTAGCTACTCTGGATTTAATAAGATATGTAAATCATTTAAGACAACTGAGAGTGGCTGGGAAGCTTGAACCTCAGGAACAGCATGGGGGATGCTGGATAAGAAGGTGTTTATCATTTGCTGAAGGAAAAAATAAAGAACAGGTAATGTATTGCCTGAGGAGGAGGGGAAGGTTAATGGGGGGAGGGAGGAGGGATATTACAGCGTGCCATTAAAAATATCTCTCTGTTGACTCACAGTTTTATGGATTTCAGTTCCTAGCATCATCTTTTGAAAGTTTTTTGTTTACTTAGTAAGAAAAGCAACAGAAGAAGAAGCAGCAAAACAGAGTAAGAGAGTACTGCTTCTCTGCGCCTCCATGGTTGGAAAGCCATGCTCCTCTAGGGCAGGACTCCAAAAGTGGATGCAGTGCCTAAAACGGAGAGACGAAACAATACTGGAAAAGAAAAACAAAAGTTTGGTTGTGGAATGAGCCATTGGTTGAGAGGGAACCAGTTCAACAGCTGGTCAGCTGCAGGACGCGGTGCAATACGATGATATTCACAGTTACAAAAACTTTTGCAGAGCTCTTTTATATGACATTGTATGCAATGCACCTAAAGGAGAATTGCCTAGAACAGCAAAGTGGGCAAGAGAGGAAAATTCATTATAAGATAACAGATATAATAAAGATTATGAAGATGTAATTTACCAAGAAACAATTATTGTAGGGAGGCTTTAAGTGAGATAAACAGTAAGAGAGCTTGTTCGTTGTAGAACACTGTGCGTTGTATATCATAATAACTGCACCTTACTGATATGCCAATGCTTCCAAAAAGCTTTACCCTGTTGTTTCTCTTTTTTTCTCTGTAAGCTCCTGATTCAGGGACAAGACATCCTGTGCTGATAGAGATCCAAGCACACGATCGTTGAAATGATTTTGCTAGTTACAATGCTGTAGAAAGTTATGTCACAATGATGTCTATTCTATAGATTATCTTCTGACTGTAAATAAAAGCCAGTTAAAAGCCTTATGAGTCAACACTTTGGCACAGCTATTTATAACCTGCTCCTCTATATGGAGACTATCTGATTATGCTTTATATTTTGACATTTAAAAAAGCAGAGGCTTTTTAGAGCTTAAAGCACAATAGCATTAAATAATTTACTGTTGTTTGAAGGAGTCTTTCAAATGCAGCTCCTTCTCCAGGTGCCTCTGAGGTAACTGTTAACTGTTTGTCTGCTGGTGTGAAAGCTGGAGGATAGCGATGCTCAGTGTTGGGAGAACTCCCTGGTGTGTGGGGATCAGCCTGCTTCCATCACTGCACATGAGCTATGGACTGGGCTTTTTACCACATGTTAGCTGAGTTATTTGTAACTACAAAGAGTGTCAAGTTAAATTACCAGTGGCAAAGGCAATGGGTAAAATTTGTAAAAATTTCATTCTTACCTCGCTTAAATGCAAAATAATACCCTAAAAGGAACTTAGCTTTAGAGAAAAGGGAAAAATAAGAGCTGTCCTCTGATACTTCATGTCTGAGGGTATTTCTCCTGCTTATATTCGAAGACCTCTGGACTTTTCATGCCCTTCATTGTCTCAGTGCTATTGCACAGTAATGGAAAGCTTCCAGCAAGAGTTTGAGGACTGTTATAGATTCAGTAGGGAAGGGGGCTGAACTCCAAATCCTGGGCTCTGTAGGTTGACTGCAGTTTTCTGTGGTATCCAAGAATTTAGACCCTACAGAGAAAACCTGCTCTCCTGTGCT
Source organism: Pluvialis apricaria (assembly GCA_017639485.1). Taxonomy (NCBI): domain Eukaryota; kingdom Metazoa; phylum Chordata; class Aves; order Charadriiformes; family Charadriidae; genus Pluvialis; species Pluvialis apricaria. The sequence goes on from CM030009.1 coordinate 107,571,035, forward strand.
GCTGCCCCGAGTGGGTCTAGGAGTGAGCTTCTCCCATAACTCCTGCAGCCAGTATGGCCACATCCCTACATCTCAAGCTTTGTGCTGTGCTTTAGCATCTCTCCCCATCAGAAGGAATAAGACCCACTACTCAGTTAAAACCCTTCATTGCTCTATCCATCCCAGGCTGAAGGTTCTTCAGAGGACAGACCGCACTGCATTAATACAGGCACATTGGGAGCAGTGGTCTTCACACAGCTTGCCACCACCCAACAAACAGTTGTGAATCAGTTGATGGACATGGATTTCACAGCCAGCGTGGGTCGTTCTGGCCCAGGCAGTCTTGCTTTGGGAATTACACCTGGTCCTGACCAAATCCCAAACAGGCCCTGTGCCTCTGGGCCACTCCTTGCCTGTGAGAATGGTGCGCTGAAATGGTCATCGGAAGAGAAGACTTTTACAGCAAAAGGTAAAACCAGAAAAGCACCTTTACTTGTGTCACTCCAACAGTTTTCTCCAGCTGTGTCAGTCCTATACAGAGTCTTCTAGTGGTGTCTGGACTGATCCAAGCCAGCCTTGTATTCACAGGGTATTTGGCAGGAGCTACAGCTCTTGAGCCAGCCCCAGCTGGAGTCACTTGGCACTCTGCTCTCAGCTGTGGCAGGTGTATATACCACCCCTGGCTGGTGTCAGTCCCAGAAACACCTTGTGAGTATGACACTGAAGAGACCCAATATTTGTGCTACATGCTTTTTCCCAAGTTGTTTGGTTCTTAAACTGTATTCGCTAGAGCCCTCCAAAGCCGTCGCGGAGCTCAAAGTTATTTCTCTGTCACAGAAATCTTCCTACTGATTGTAAACTGCTTCTGAGTTTTACTAGGGTCATCAGTCACTCTCTGGAAGAACACAGTTCAATAAAGTGCACCAGGACCCAAAAATCATTTCTGGCAGAAGACAACAGCATGAAGGGTGAGTCACCCACAGGAGGATTAAAGTAAATTGCAAAGCAACCTAGAAAGCTGAGACCAGTGGAGACTGCAGGAAGGTAAATATGATATTATTTAGTAGGAACTTGAGATGTGAAGGGGAATTCAGGTCAAGATTAGAAAACGATGGCCAAACATAATCAAACAACCACATCCATCTCATTAAAGCAAGTTTATTTTCAGCTCGTTACCTTGATAATACTTTCTCAAGTATTTATGCTATATCTTTATTCTTTGATAAAGAAGCTTGAATAAAGCTGTCCATCAAAGAAGGTTTACTTTATCCATCCTTTGAGATGCGCTGGCCATATGTGCACTCAGGCAGTGGGGTATTTTTCCCATGGTACTGTAAACTGGAGGATTTTGTAGCCAGCAGTAACTGCAGATCCATGCCTGAGGCTGTCTCCTCTGCACCTTCCTCCCGCGGCTGCCACGGGGGCAGATCAGTGCATCCTGGCAGCTCCTCCAGATGCAGAATCACAAAATTCATCATGATCTGAAAGAAAGGGGTAGGAGTGCGGGCTGCGACTGTGTGCATCAGGACCACATCAAGGAGAGTGGCTGCAAGTAAGAAAGTTTCTCTTCTCTTTCATGTGATTATCTACAGGTACATTCACACTGTGGGTCACTCTGTGACCCTTACCTGCTTTCCCAGAAAACTGCCATCAAAAAGGCTTTGGTCTTTGATAGCTAAAGGAAAGAACAGGATGCATGGACTGAAAAGCCTTGATTATGAAAGGTATAAGAAGTGGGCTCAAGTCTCACTGGGGAGTCAGCTTCCAGAGGGAAACACTGAAAACTCGCTTCAGCGGAGTCACAATACAGTAAGATGAAAGAATACTGAAAAAAGCCACGTTCTGTGGGTGCAAAGCAGTTACATGTTTCCTTCAGAAAAGGAAGGAAACACATACCTTCCTTTTGTCAAACCAAAGAATCATAGAATCATAGAATCATAGAATCATAGAATGGTTTAGGTTGGAAGGGACCTTGAAGATCATCGAGTTCCAACCCCCCTGCCATAGGCAGGGACACCTCCCACTAGACCAGGTTGCCCAAGGCCACCAAAGAATCATTTCATTTTACCAGAATAAAGGAGGCATAAAAAGAAGTAGGATCTATAGTCACGTTGGCCTTATCCAGAGGCAAACCCAAAGATAACCCAAACAGTTTCATCTTCCTGAATTTTTTATGAAAATAAACATTTTAGAGATTTTAGGTTTCCCTACCACTTGAAAACGCAGGAGGCTTGTGTCAGATCTGTTCCACATTAACCCTTTGCTTTTATTGCATATCTTTTTATAGCATGAATTCTTGCATGGTTGGAGTGACTGAATGCAGCTGATAAACCAGATAAACTCTGTGTCTGACTTTCAGCCTCACTAACAATGGGTGCTGGAGCTACTGATCAACAGCAAAAGGTACTTACTTTAAATAATGGACTTTTGGGTGAACAATGTTCATGCTGCTTGCCGTGATTAGTATCCACTTAGTATCTCTCTGAGAAATGAAAAGTGACACAGCAACAAGGTAGTGCCCTCTGTCCAACCCTGCTGGGAGAGGATGTTGAGTCTAGCGTACTTACACATGAAATAATTTGGCTCTGCAAAGATAATCAAGCCAAGTTCCAGCTTTATAACATGACACTTTTATATACTTTTTAATCTTACTTTGGTAGGAGCTTGCTAGCAGACGGCCTGGGACAGGTCCATAGCTAACGAGAATGGATGGGAAGGGGTGAAGACCTCAGGGGAACTCAGAGATCCTGTTGCAGCAGATGTTCACATATTTTTCACTTTCCACTCGGAAACACCCTGATTTTGCTGTTTCTGAAGTGTTTGAGTAAGGTCCTTCCCAGCACAGAGTGGAGAGAGAGGAACGAGGGGTTGGAGGCCAGCGGTGGTCCAGCGGGCAGTGGCGGGCTGGGGAGGGTGGGGGATGTCGGCATGGATTTAGTAGAATCCATGTGTGTCAGGAATCCATTAAGAAGATGATTCATAAAGGAAAATACTTGGGCAGAGTCCAGTTTTCTACAATCAGTACATCCACATTTTCTCCTCGCGAAGTTTGTGGGACTGCTACCTATGTTTCAGCCTGTTAGGCTGAAATTTTGTGAACACGGAAGGTTTGGTTGAACAGTAAGAAAGTAACGCAAATAAGTTGCTTCTGCCCTTAACTCAGCCTGAAGAACAATCTTGTTGTTTACAGCCAGGTTGCAGCAGTTCTTCTTTATCAGCTGGTACACACAGACGTGTTTATTGAATTTACATTTCTGCTTACTGATTGCTTGCCCTGCTTTTTACTAAGGCTGCCAATGATTTATACATGCAGGGCTTTTTCTTTTTACTTCTCCCAGTTCTTCAAAAACTTTCTCTTGTGGAGAAAGGTAACATTTTTCTCTCCATGAGGAATTGTATTACTTTCAAAGATATTCTAGTCCTTATCATGAGAAATGTGTGGAAAAGTCAATCACTTTAAAATGCTGCTGCACTATCTAGGTTCCATGTTCTGGGAATTATAGATACTCAGGAATTCAGACTGAATGACCGGGCTGTCGAAGGAGGAGGTGTCGCAGTCGCTGGGGGCTCACTTGGGAAAGATGAAGGGCGGATGCTTGCTGCAACTTGAGGTGAATTTAGTCAAAATGGCAGTCGTTCACCACTGCTTGTGAGTCTCCCCTCAATTTCAGCAAGGTTTTTTGCAGGTTACTTCAACAAAAGTAAAATGGGTAGGATAAGATACTGGTGTGTGTCCATTAGAAAATATGAAAAGCACTACAAAGCCCAGATTGGTTTTTCACAGTGTAAGCATACATTTCTGTGACTGTTCTTCAGATTTTACTGTAGTAATTCTTGACATAAGTTAGAATTTATTTTCTTTGTATTTCGTGCTCAACATGAGGTGGCAATGTGCACTCGCAGCCCAGAAAGCCAACTGCATCCTGGGCTGCATCGAAAGAAGTGTGGCCAGCAGGGCAAGGGAGGTGATTGTACCCCTCTACTACACTCTGGTGAGACCCCACCTGGAGCACTGCGTCCAGCTTTGGAATCCTCAGCACAAGAAGGACGTGGACCTGTTAGAGGAGGTCCAGAGGAGGGCCACGAAGATGATCAGAGGGATGGAGCACCTCTCCTATGAGGACAGGCTGAGACAGTTGGGGTTGTTCAGCCTGGAGAAGAGAAGACTCCAAGGAGACCTTATTGCGGCATTCCAGTACCTAAAGGGGGCCTACAGGAAAGATGTGGAGGGACTTTTTACTAGGGCATGTAGTGATAGGACAAGGGGGAATGGCTTCAGACTGGAAAAAGGGAGATTTAGATTAGATATTAGGAAGAAATTTTTCACTTTGAGGGTGGTGAGGCACTGAACAGGTTGCCCAGAGAAGTTGTGGATGCCCAATCCCTGGAAGTGTTCAAGGCCAGGCTGGATGGGGCTTTGAGCAACCTGGTCTAGTGGGAGGTGTCCTTGCCTATTGCAGGGTGGTTGGAACTCGATGATCTTCAAGGTCCCTTCCAACCTAAACCATTCTATGATTCTATGTGGTTACTCTTTTAACAAAAAAAAAAAAGAGCTTTTTGCATATTGAATGTTGTCTAAAATCTTAGCACTATGAAGCAGATGAATTACCATCGATTCTATTTGCAGATGCAAAGTCTTGGCTATCATGGTGGGATGTGAGAAGCTCAAGGTCAAAGAATGAGGCAATACTAAAAGAGAAAACATGCCCTGCACATCCCAGTTCCTGTTCCAGCACCTCTGTGCTGGTCCATCATCCATTAGTGTGGGCACAGAGGGAAGCCTTAGGAAAGGTGCCAAAAATCAGTGTACCTAGTTACAAATGAGAGAAAGCAGATGAGAAAGGGAGTGTACCATGTCTTTGAATCCCTCCCCCTGCCCAAAGGCAGGTTTATTTATCTCTGCCTCTGCCATTCCTGTTAGTTATTTGTCCAACCTATTCTTAAAAAAATTACACCGGCGATTCCCTCCTTTCCTTTAGGTGATCTCTTCTGGGAACTGGACTGCATATCCCGGGTCCCTGGATTTGCCTTTCATCGCAACAGATCTGGCAAAATGTGATTCACATGCTGACTTGTTGTGGCTAGTCGTCACAAGGCTCCAGGAGATAAGACATTGCATGGGCTGCTGCCTTTCGGGGTGTTTGTCTCCGTGGGTACGGGCAGGAGCCGTCAGAGGCTGGAGCAGCAACGAGGGAGGTTTTGCATTAGCTGGTGAAGGGTGGATGTAGACCACATGTGTGCATGTAGGGTTTTGCAGACATACGTAACATAAGCTCTGGCAACCATAGCCCTTTGCTAAAAGTTATAAAGTGCCTGACCCAGCTGGAGAGCAGGGCTAGTGTTGCGGCGGGTATGCACAAGTCAGCAAGTTGGTAACATAGTGGAAGAGTTTCAGAGGAGGGTCTTTCTGAGAGAGGGAGGGCCACACTAGCTTTGGAAGCAGGAGGACAGCAGTATTAGCAGTGAGCAGAGAATAGGAGGAAAACGAAACATTGGAAAGGATGTACATTTTTAAGATGGTACAATAGAAAATTGATAGGGCTTTTTGATAAAACCTAAGAGATGGATTTTCAACCTTGCAGCCCTAATGGCAGAGAATAAAATATTAATAAATCACATTTCTTTTCCTTTTTTTCATTGAGCCTTAGTGGGTGCTTTTTTTATACCACTCCTTGTCTACCTAGTACTTATTCTGTCTAAATATCAGTACATGAGTTAGTATCTATAAATCAAGACCAACATGTATCTCTGAGCACATTAGCCCTTCCTAGTGACTACATCCATTGTAATGAATATTGTATTTTAATAATTGATGTTTCACATGCTATATTTTGCCCTTCTTTGCACTGGGAGCCCAGCCAAATGCATCTGAAGCACTCCTTTTAAGTGGAAGGTAATGATAAGTGAAATGACAATACAATCTTTTTCCTTTTGCAGATGGACAGAATTTACATGCTAAATTCAAGTAAAATTTCAGCTCTGCCACTGGATCCTTGTCAAAATGCTAAGGAATTGAGGTTTTGAGATACCTTCTCCGAATTCATTGGAAAGGAAGTCATGAAACATTCATGTAAGTAAATTACAGCTCCACACCCTATTAGTCATAGAACTTGAAAGTAATTTGAAATCTTGAGTATACATGAATTATTGAACAATGGGTGAAAATGAAAGAAAATGGGGACTACATCTTGCACTTCCACTGTTTGTGTGAATTGCTACTGTGATCCTTCTGTTCAGTAATTTCAGGGCAGTGTTGAAAGAGCAGCAGAAACCTGTAATATTTAAAGACAGTGGGATCCTTATTACATAGCAAAGCCAGAAGGCAGCAACAGATCAAAGATAAGAAAAGACTTTGAGGGAAAGTGGAAGGTTCCAGCTAGTCCCACCTGGGCTTGTGGCTGAGTGGGGTTCTACACTTTTTCAACTGGCTGCTGTCTTCTCATTTGGTTGGTGGAGAAGGCCACCACATTTTGTTAATGACAGCTGGCACAAGCTATAAGCCAAAGTATGCCCTAGCATCATGCCTGGCAGTGGATGTGGGCTCTGTCCAAGACCTATGGGATGAAAGAGGTGAAGTGAAACTACATGAACATCTGAAATACTTTGAATAAGTGTTGTAAGACAAAAAGGAGTCTAAAATGTATTTAATCACCCAGCAAAATTTCCTGTCATCCAGGGAAAGAGAATAACAGCATATCCATTAAATGTATTAAAGATTACAGTGAATTTGCAAGGTACCTGTAGACTTCATATAATACAGGGATGGGCACTACACAATGGCTATATAGAGCTACAGGTTCAGCCTTTAAAATTGGTCTCTGTGTAACCCTGAATTTTGGAAAAGTCCTTTTTTCCTTATCTTTAGTTTTTTACCTACTCCCAACATAATTTTTACGTGGCTATTAACCTAAACAATTTTAGGACCTCTCTTTACATTTTTCTTCTTTTCTTGGTATGAAGCTCTGAGTAGCACTTTTTTTCTCTCTTTATCATCCAAGTCTCATTCGATTTTCCAAATTCCTCAGCACCAGTGACTTCACTCATTAGCTCTTCCTGCATCCTACAGATTACCCTTCTGAAACTGGAAAATTTTTAATATGGGCTCTTTTTGTTGATCCTTCCAGTTAGTTTAACCCCATGTGAAACAAGACTACCTTCTGCGGCCAGCACTTTTACAATAACCTTATGTTCTAACAAGACCAGAAAAGACAAATCCCTTCTTTGTTAGGAATTTGTCTCTCAGTTGCAGACCAATGAAGAAATTTCTTGGCTATCAAACCAGATATCTGATTTTCATCTCTAATTGCTATCTGGGAACTGAAAACCTTCCTTAATGGTATTGTCTTTTATAGTATTTATCTTCCTCTATTGTTAATATCTTTTCTAATAATCTTAAGGAATCTTTTCCTATACTATCACTAGCACTGGAGAGATTACAGCGGTCTGCTATTAATTCGTCTTTTCTCATTAGCATAAATGCTTCAATATCAGACATCAAATCTTGATTGCTATTTGACTGTGTTTTGGTTTTCCCTACAGTATTTTTACATTCTGCACAGTACTTCCAATTCCCAGGTTTTCTTGTCCAGACTCCTTGAACTTCTTGTACATCAATTTCTCAGTTGTTTCTCACTAGTATCTTCTAGTCTCCTACATGGAAACTCATTAACCACACCTTCTATCTGATGACTTTTACAAGAATCATTGTTTCTTCTGGTTCTACTTCTGCTGTTTCATTAGCCATTAGTATGTCCCCTCTTCCCTTCCTTCCTTTTTTTTTCTTCTTTCTGATCAATAACAAGGGTCTCCAAGAGTCTCTACCCATCTTCTCCCTTTAGTTCATAAATTAAAATTCATAGTCACGCACAGACGTCACACACAGACTTTGATGGAGTTCAGGAGGAGTCCTTTCTCTGCAAGTGCTTTCTGATGCTTTCTAATGAAAAAACTTTCTTCTACCACCAGTCCTTGTGCTAGCTTTTAATATTTATTGTTTTGACATGTCACTTCATTAAAGCCAGCCAAGATACAGACATCTGTTAGTAAATGAGTTTTCTAACCCTGTCTATACTAGAAATGTGGCTTCACTATTGTCTCTGAGAGGATATGATCCTTGAATTAAAAAAAAAATTACACTGGCAAAAGGCAAAGTTGGAAAAGGCAGACAAGGTGTGTACTTGTAGTTTATTTTACAGTGAGCTGTAGAAGTTAGCTATAAAACCAGTTTTGGCAAGTACAAGCTGTGCTTTCACAATGGCCACACTGGCACAGCCTACATAGTACTGGAAGGGCCAAGTGGCAAGCTCGCTCTGCAGTCATGAAATGAGATATTGGTCATTGTCTGCTAGTACGCACATGAACCTCAGCGTGCTCTTTGTTAATTGTCACAGGAGATTTGTATGAAAAGTTTCCAATCAGCAGTTTGGAGCCAGGCCATGCAGCTTAGTTTACCAGTCTAAATCAACAGTTCACGAACAGGTTAGTTTGTGTAAGTTATCTGGCACCTAGACAAGAGTCGGACTGAGAGAAAACAGGAGTCCTTTGTGAATGTCTCACAAACAAGAAATGAAACTAATTTAATCAATTACTATAGAAAATAGATAACATGATCCGTTCCAGTTTTAAGCCAGAGCAGTGTTATTGAACCGGCTAAAAGAATATGAATTCAGATTTATGCAGTGACAACTTGCTAGCTGGCTTTTGCAAAATAATTGTGCCTTTCAAATAGTTAATTGGTTTCTTTAGGTGTCAGGGCCCCAGGCAGTGGTAAGACGGCTTGTGAAAAGGCAGCTTGGGCAGCTTGGGTGCTTGCTGCCTGGTAAAGTACTTATAGGATACTTATGGTTATTCCAGCTGAGGTGGACCGCGTACTATGGTTAACGTAAGCTAGGACAGGCAACTTCTTGAAGAAAGGTAGAGCTCTAGGAATCCAGGGGAAAAGGGGAAATCCTGCTTCTCTTTTTACCTGTGTGAATATAACGCTTCTCTCCTTCCTGTTTTGTAGCACACAGTTTCTATACATCCATTTCCAACGTGATAAACAAACAAACAATTGTAAAAGCCTTTGAGTAAAAGTATAACCTGAAAAATAAAAACAGGCCAGAGGTTTTACCCTCCAACTCACCAAGGACATTGAGCAATACGCAGAAAGGTTTCATCTCAGCTTGTACCCCTGGAGAAGTCACAGAACAACCAGTATCTATCTGGCTTCCTACACGTTTAGGCTTTTAACCTCACTGTGCAAACCCAGGGAAGAATCAGCAATGACATAAGGAGGTAAATTAAAGACTGTGAACAGGAACAATTCTGGCGTCTGCTCCCCCTCTTTTTCCCCCTCCCAAATTAAGAAAACTAATACCAGAATTTTTAACGGGGATGAAGGGGTAGCAAGGGCTTAAGCCAGGACATGACTTTTAGCTGTGACAGAAAAGGGACATATCTTGCTGTTTCCCATTCACCAAACCTTTTAGGAGCTGCAAAGGGGCCTGTGGGAATTCAGGTATTTTTTTCGCATGGGGAGTGACCAGCCACGGCATGAATTTTCTGTTGTTACTTTATTTAGCACTGCAAAGGAGTTGCCAATTCTATTTGAGGCTCCATCAATGCTGTTAATGTTGCTGCTTTGGGTAGGTTGAGTTTATCTCAACAGATAGTCCTCAGAGCCTGATAAATTTAATTGCTGATGCTAGTGTTTGAGAAGTAAAGTTACACCAACAGTGCCAAGCCAAAATAAGATCCAGATAAGTGGAGCCATTAAAAACATGAGCTGTTACCGCTGGCGATATTCTCTTTCCTCTTTCAGTGTTGCCTTTATTTAAATGACAGCACCATTTACTGGAAACAGCAGATGGAGAATTTTTTTTTAACTTTTTTGCATTATTCATTCTTTACGTTCAGCACTTCACAAACTGTGAAAATGGTAGCAAAGGCCTATTTCATTCCTTAGTGTTAATTTCCTGACACTGGACACGTCAGTACCTGTGTGCGAGGCACTGGTCACATCCCACAGTGAGGGAAGGGAACACCACACGATCCCGGAGGGCTTTCCAGGCTGCTACTTGCTTTCACGTAGCGAATATGCTACCCAGACACTGGGACACTGTTGGTGGTGTGGACTAGGGGAAGGCATTCAACCACGGGACATGACTCACTGCTGAACCATCACATCAGCTGGCATTCGTTCTGCTACCTAACCCATATAAATCCTATTTAATACGCCTGTTCAAGTATATGAAGGAAGGTGGGCATAGATAAATGAAGGTGAAGGGTGAAGATAAAAAGAAGACGAAAAAGAAGGATTGTACAGGCATCACTGCTATGGGCCCTCGCTGTGACATACGCAGTGCACTGCTTGGTGCCATCCGTGCACCCTTATTCTAGCTGTGATACGCCAGGAAACTTTCCTAACTTTGTTCTGCAAACCCTCGCTGCATGTTCTTGGCAACATCTTGCTTTTATTGTGGTTAAATATCACTTTATACAAAGCGCCCAGGGACACAATGGAGCATTAGTCACTACCAGAAGACAAATATTAAATACCATGCATGAAATAATAGTGAACTAGTACCCAAACAGGGTTCCCACAGGAGAGGGAAGTGTTTCCCTGTTCCTCCAGTGCAGGTGCAGGCACAGTGGTGCTACCTTCCTGCTCCTTCTCCTTCCACAACGCCCCCCAAAAGCCAGCCAGTTCCCCACTCTCTGGGAGCAGAAAAGCCCTTTCCTCTCCTGGAAAGAAAGCTGAAGCTTGCTGATTGTCACGGTTTCACGGAGGAATATCAGTCAGCGACTGATCATTTGCAAGCAGCCCTTTTTGCCCTGGAAGTTAGTTTAAAATAAGCTGCGCTTTTTGATGCTGTAAGAAAGCTTGGCTGGTTAGTCCTCAAAGGTTGCAAACAATGAGGGAGAAGGGAAGGTTCCTGTTGTGCTATGGCAACCGTCAAAAACTCGTGTACACATTAGCAAGATCAAGCATTTGCCCAGCCTGGGAAGGAGCAGGTAAACACCACGCTAATCCCTCTGGGGCTGGGAGACGCGCAGGCTGCCAGGACATACCGCTTCCGTCGAGAGATGCGAGAAGTTGGTCAGGATTCGTTTCTCCCCTTGCAAGTTTGTTTATTCAAGGTAGCTACACTCTGATGGTTCCTGCTTTACGAGGCTGCCCCACTCGTTCTTTGTCGTGCAGCCGGGCTGATTGAAGTACGAGGGAGCACAGCACGAAGGGAGAGGGAAGCTTCAAAAGGTCAGAGTACAGAGCAAGCTGATAGCAAGGTCCCGGGGGCTGCAAGCCCTGCTCTTTCTTAATCATCAGACCTGTCTGGCTCCAGCAATATGTTCCCAACTAGCTGAATGGGGTGCTGAGGATGCATTTATAGCACACGGTAAAAGGCCTTTGAGCCTATGTGGAAAGTACACAGCTGTCTAGGACCACTGCTTATGGGGCAGGGGTACCATAAGTGCCTGAATCAAAGTTTCCCCATGGGGACCTCCATCCCTTTGGGATCCAGACTCCAAGGGCTGAGGGTTGGCGTGATCCAAGACAAGCCCAAAATGGTACCGGTGAGCTTGACTCAGAAATGCACTGGGGCTAGGTGTTATTTTTATTTCCTCCTAATAATGCTGAAAAATGATTGTGTGTATCCCCACCGAAACCTGAGACAGTACTACAGCCTGTGCAGAACACAGGCACAATTGCTATTAGCCTCAGAAGCATTATTGTTATCAGGCCATGAGAATTGAAGGAAAAAAAATATGATTCTGAAACATGATTGAGCACTGAGGTGGACATCACCAGGAGCACCTTTACTTTGAATTGAGCCAGGCTGGTGCTATGGAAGAAGAGGAAAGCCCTGAAATGGCAATGAGAGAGCCTGATGACACTGGAGAGCTGCTTCCTCATTTGTCTGGACCCTGGTCAGCACCTGAGGAGCAGTGGTTTGGCTAAGGTACCTGGGCAAACGTTAAGAGAGCCTTGCCTCTGTGTAAATTGTTTAGGTTTTCTTTTAACCATCTTTCCAAACCTGTTTTTCTAAATGCTTACTCAAAACTTTATAATAAAAAAATAAAGATTCGTTTAGCAGAGTTTACTCAATGTTAGCGGCGGGTAGGGCCTGCTAAGCCTTGTGGAGGAAATGCTGCTTCCACAAGGTGAAGATGTTGACACGAAACAGGGTGTGCGGGGGGGGGGGGGACCTGCCTCCCTCCACCCGCCCTGCTGAGCAGGACCATCGCACAGCCAGGGGTGCAAAACAGCCAGTGACAGGGGAGCCGTCGCAAGAGCTTAGTGGCCAGGCCATCTCGATAAGGTACAGACGAAACCCAGGCTGCATTCCTGTGTCCTTCAATGTTTACAGATGTTTCCTGAGACAACAGAGAGGGGGGAAAAAAAAGGGTTTGTTACTCTGAAGGAGGTGACACAGACTCTGCTTTGTCCACACAACCCAGGTGAAGATGCAAAATCACTCATGCATGGAGCTTAAGAGAGCTGGGCAACTCTGCACCTTCTGTATTGAAAACGTGTCCTCAGCTGAGGGGCAACCCAGAGAGGATAGTGAGGAATACTCATCCCTGTCTGAAACTAAGGCAGTTTTGGGGTAGAAGTGCAGGAATGCATCTCAATCTGTGAAATTTCTTAAACTGCATTGAAGACATTGATCAAAGTCCAAATTTTACTTTTCATCCTTTGAATCCCATGTCTTGTTGCTGATGTAGAAAAAATTACAGGTTTGCTGTCTTAAGGGGAGGAGATAATGAAAAATTTAGAGGGCTCACAAGCCTGTGGTAAGGCAGAATTGATAAACTGGCTGCTAATGAACTGCCAGCTCCAAGAGAAGGGAGTGAGAGTTCATGCTGCAGCCAGAAACTGCAGTGAGTCTTGCTCTCTGGTGCTACAGCCGCCTCACATGGTAAGAGGATGGTAGCTGACTCAAAAAAAAAGAAAAAACAGTTTGAAAATTTTTTTGGTTCTGATTTTTCTTAGAAATGTGCAAGTCACCACTACAACTGGCAAATTTTTAACTTCTGAGGCCAAGAGCCATCCTTTTTTGTACTTTTCTCTACCACATAGCAAGTAAAAGGGACCTTAAGCTACATCTCCTCACCATTACTTCTACTGCAATCTGAATCCAGTGAAATCGGTGGAAGTTTTCTGGAATAAAATGGCCAGAACTCACGATCAGGCTGAACACCCTGAAAAAAATAGTGACACGATCCTGATATGACAAGTAATCCAGTTTATATTCCACCGTTTACTTTGTACATAAGGAGAGCTTTGCTCTTATCAGATTTTTCCCCATGGTTTTTAACAGCAAGATGGATGCAGGGCACTTTGTGAAGGCGACAGCTGAGTTCAGTTTCATTGCTCTTTAAAATTTTCTCTGCTTTCTCTCTGTTTAAGGAAAATCAAGGAATGCGATAATTACTTATCAAGGATTTGCTTTTTACACTCCAAATGCAAATGCCCGGGACGACAGCTGAGCCTCACTGACATTGGTGCCTGCTTTTAAGGCTTCACAGAACTTCTTGTAAACATTAATGGCATTTGAGTCACCTCATCTGCCTCCTCATGGTCGTGCAGAAACTGTTGAACGGGGAGGCAATGAGGGAGGTAGAAGAACCCTTGGCTTTATGATGCTGTCCACAGCGGGCAACCTTTGTGAACGTTGAGTCTAACTTAGAAGTTTTATACAGTTTGGAGACCTTTGTTTTATCCGTGTTTTCTGCCTCTATAAAATAAATAAAAAACAGACAAGAAAGCTTTCTAATAGGGCGATCTAGATCTGAAGAGCAAATTAAGGTCAATTCCTGCACAGAATTCAAGCGTGAGCTACTTTTTTCTTTGGAGTAGCTTTACTTATGTTAATAGCCACTGTTCCTCAGTTCATGAATTATTCATGTGCATGAGTCTCCACAAGACTTGAGCCTGCAGGTTAAAAACTTGTATTAAGCATTGAGTGGCTTAAAAATATATTGGTAAAGAAGTGCAGAGCAACTTTTAATTGGTGATAAAAAGAATAGCAATTGCAACAGTTAATTATTGTGAATAAAGATCGTTAAACAAACACGGTCTACAAAAGGAGAATGTAGTAAATATCTTCAGTACATCTTCCACATGCTGTATTGCATATTGTGCTTTCGTTTTGTGCAGGAACATTTTAAGGAGTGTATGGCCACATTCATCCAAAGGAAAATACACACTCATTAAGCAGTACATGTCGGGGAGAGTTCTTGGCAGAAGAATGACGACTCTGATTTAAAATCTTGTTTATTTTCTCTTTATATCCACCAGTGCGTTCTCAACTCTTCTGAGCAAGATGAGCAAAATATTTCGGGGGGGTTGTTTGTTCTGGTGATGTTTTTCACCATGGTGGCAATTGGCAGTGGCTCCCACCACCTTGGTGACTAATGGCAAGCAACATCAGCCTTCACGACCCAGGTCCTCACTCCTCACAACCGTTGTCTGTCAGCATCACTCAGGATACTGTACGACTCATCAAAACAGCATCTTCAACATGCATGAGGAGTCTCACCTGTGAACAGGATCCTAGGAAGTCATGTCTGTATTTCATCTAAAGCTCCCGTTAAACCAGCAGAGGCAGCTTGCGAGACCTGACGGCTGCTGCCGGTTCCCGTAGCAGTCGGTCCACAGTCACTCCCCTCCACTGGTAGGGTTTTCCCACCCATCATTCTTCCCTCTGTTGAATGCAGCAGGGATCGGGAAGCAGGCACCAAGCAGGAGAGCACAGCATGCAGGCAGAGGTCAGGCAGGGAAGGGCGAAAAATAACAGCAGCTTGAAGAAAAGGGAAGAAGAACTGGAGGCAGTGGTGGAGGTGGGGAGACAGGTCACAGCACTCACGAGAGGGCTGTGGGGCTCCGGCTTTCTGCATATAAACACACTGGAAGGAGGCTGAAATGGCATCTCCTCCATACCGGGGCTAAAACTTCTGCAAGAGCTACAGGTTTCAGTCATGAATTGGTGAGGTCCTGCAGCAAGTCATGTTTTTTCCACCTTGGCGTTCATTTGTTGGGTTTGTTTTAGACAACTGAAGTGTGACAGGCTCATCCTCTCCAGGAAAAGTTGAATAAGTGTATTTTTTTTTAAAATCTATATACCGTATCTGTAATACACTGTGTGCCAAAAAACATTTTAATACTGAGTAACAGGACGTGTGCTTTGGAATTGGAGTGAGTGGAAGAGGTCAACTGCACTTAGCAATGGCAGGTTGCAGCGGATATAATCCAGTCCTTTGCACTCAAGAGTTCATGCTTTTGAAAGGCGGTCACGCTCAGAAGAGCACTGTGAAATTTCAAAAAAAAGAAAGAAAAAAACAAAACCCTAAACCCTCAGCCCAAAGACAGGTTGTTCCTGTCGGCTTACCAAACTTGGGGAGCATGAACGCACATTCAAGTGGCATTGCGTGTAGAAATGAAGCTCCTGGGGTGAGCAGGCTGTGGCATGGCGGAGGAGAAAGCAAGCTGGACGTTGTTTCTCTGAAATGTGAGGCAGCGACAAGGTGCAGGCGGGTGTCCCGGGGCACAGGCTGAGGAGGCACTTTGCAGCATTCAAGTGGCTGCCAGTAGCTTGGTGGTCTCGCTGCAGCTCACCCCACGCATGGCGCTTGTGCCCAGCACAGCGAAAGGCGACAGCTCTCCCCGCTTGCCCCCAGCGCCATGACTCTCCTGTGGCCACCGGGCTGCGGTGGGGACCACACTGTGCATCAAGGAGAGCCACAGGGCACAGCAAGGCTGGTCCCACTGGTGTGGCAGGACAGGCAGCTCAAGCACGGGCTGCCGTGACAGTCGGACACTGTGGAGGCAGTGGCGCTAATGGGGGCAGTGGCTCTGGCACCTGCTCAGCTGATAAAAAATCTCCACACTTAAAATGCAGTCAGTCCTGCTGTGTAAGCGCGGAAGGAGGTTTAATCCGTACCCTCACCTCACTAAGCTTGTTTTAACCCTGGGTCCTTGCCCTGAATCGGCGGTTGGGGAATGCTGCACCCACCAGCTGCAAACACCCCTGCCCCGGTGGCCCCAACCAAGGGACCTCTGGTCTTTTGCTCCATGTTTTCAGCTGAAGCCATTAGTTTTATCACTTGTACCTGTCCTCTTTGTCTCAGTAAACCCAGGAACTGTCTCCCATTCTGTGCATCTCACACCACAAGTTGGAACTTGTCTCCTGCCAGCTGGTGCTGTTCCAGTTGTTCACCTGGCAATGTCTAAAAGCGCCCTCTGCCCCTGTGACCTGTTCCACAAAATGGTTGTCCCTGGGCAGTAAGGACAGGCTTTAATGATGTTTGGGTGCTTTCTGCTGTGAGTACTGGATAAGACATCGGCATATCTGACAAATGATGGGGAAGGGTAGGACCTCTTCCCCAGCACATACTGAGGGATCTGTATATGCTGGATCTCATGAGCAACATGAAGTGATGAATTGAGTTGTCCTACCTGTTTATCATCAGGTTCGAAAGGTCAGGCTGGGGATGATGTCTGTGAAGTGGTTCAGAGCACTGAGATGACTGTCACCAAACTGTAAGCACTATTTTCCAGTATCCATTTTTTAATTTGCAGAGCAGGTATCAATGTATTCTTCACCTTCACTGGGTGCTTTGCTGACCCCTCTCCTCCTCCCTCTGCGTGTTACACACACGCACGGGGAGGATGGGGTGTGTGAGTGCATGGGTCATCGGGATGCTGTTTGGGAGACTGGCTCCACCACAGGCATTTGTCTGATCCCAAGTAAATCACATAGTTTCCTTCCTCCAGTCCCTCCCCAGTTAAATAGTAGCGTACGTCTGCCCGGCAGATTACAGCAGTGCACCAAGATAGCTGAATTGCCTTCCAGCCCCTGTGAGATGGAGGGTGTATTAGTCCCAGTGAAGTATGACATTAATACGGCTTCGGGCTTCTTGGCTAGTTCTTTGATACCTTTACATGACACAGCACTGAGCCGTATAAATGTACCCTGTTACCAGGGATTTTAACTTTTCTCACTCTTGGACCCCTGCAACATTTCAGGAGAGGCACAGGCAGCTTCACAAATGTCCCAGATGCAGTTTTAGCGTATGTGAACATCCTTTCCTTAGCCACAGTTCACATGCAGGTCAAAACCTCCCGCAGCAAGTACATTATAACAGGGAATGGCTTGCTTGCTTTTTTTTTTTTCCAATGAGCAAACCGCCTGCAGTGTTGGGACTGTAAACGGCTTAGCCCAGGCAGCGAGAGCAAGGGCAACGCAGCGGCGGGGGCTCTAGGTAACATTAGGTAACGTTAGCCATTTCAGGACCCCATGGCGAGCCTGCGTAGCCAGCCCGGCCACCTCCTTGCTGTTGTGTGCCCACACCGGGCAGAGGAAGGCTCAGGGCTGTACGTGCGTGCTGCTGCCCCACAAGTATAGACGTAGGCATAATGTGCTTGTGTACTTCTCCGCACAGCTGGCCCGGAGCTTGCTGAGACACTGAGTTGTAGCATTATGTGGATCTTGGATTATATTATCCATCTTTCTCTTTCCTCCTTGGAAATGTATATTTTCACGCACATGCAGTTTGAAGACTGATTTTTTTTTTTTTCTTTTTATCTTCTGCATGATTTGTGTCGATGGGTCTGTTGCTTCTAACTTCAGTGACATTCAGAGTTGTGCAAGTGCTTTGCAAACATGCAAGAAGATGAGTCTCTGCTTGAATGAGATTGTAATCTTTGAAGGCAACAGCAAACACTGAGCCTGTGGATAACTCCTGAGAGCAGGTCGGACAAAAGCTGGTCAAAAAACAACATTGTTGTTAGCAGTTAAGTGTTAAAATTGCAAGTGTTTCAAAACTAATTATGTTCTCTGATTTCTCTTAAATTGTCATTAATCATGATTATTATTCTTTGTGCTTCTCGTGGAGATGTTGTCACAGTGTTTCTTAATGTCTCTTCCATTGATTTATCAGAGACTGAGATTTTAGCATGTAAACATTTTGGTAGCTATTTTGGTAACGGTATGTCAAAATATTGGATGAAAAACAATTAAGCAGCTCAACACTTTCACAAAATAAGAAAAATCTTGCTACTGCGTTGCAAAGAGTTTTGTTCGATGAAAAAGTCATTCTTGCCAAAACCATTTATTGAGAAAAAGCCAACTGGCTTTTCGCAGCTCATTCATCTCAGAGAGAAGATGCCCTTCAACCTGCGCGATGCAGAGCCTTGCCCTAGGTTTGAGGGACGGTTTCCACGTTGTGGATGAGTTGCTGCCAGGCAGCTGCTTGAGCACGGCTCGGTGTCAGCGAAGCAGTTCCACCCCGACCCAAGGCAGAGAGACCTTTCCTACCGTATCCAAATCCTGACTCTTTTTCCCTGCTTTGTAGTCTGTGACATACAACTTGGTTTATTTGTGTGTGTGGCTTTATTTCCATCAGGGCACTTACAGAGCAACGATACATTTCTTCATTGGGATTTAAGGCTCTGCCCATACCACACATTAAAACAAGTTTGGAAACCGGTCGTTGGCCCAGAGGTTGAAAGGCAGCTCGCTCTCACACAGCGCTTGATCTGCATCTCCTCAGCACCTCATCGTGTGCCCCTGTGCCACCATTATTATTCTGTGAGAGGATTTTTTTT
Source organism: Pluvialis apricaria (assembly GCA_017639485.1). NCBI lineage: Eukaryota > Metazoa > Chordata > Aves > Charadriiformes > Charadriidae > Pluvialis > Pluvialis apricaria. The sequence goes on from CM030009.1 coordinate 107,589,606, forward strand.
TTTCCCAGCTAAAAATGCCTGAAAAATATGAGGGTTTTCTCAATATTTTTTTTTGTTTTTTCCCCCTGTGGTAGGAGGGTGGCGGTTAGTTTTGCAAAACTTGCAGTGAGATGTGCTGGTGTGTGGCGGTATTTGTGGGTGCAAAGCCCGGGCACGGGTTGGAGGATGGAGCGGAGGGAGCCAGCCTGACGCAATCACAGCCCTGCTGTCTGCCGGGAACCGCCCTCGCACGTGGCCTCTCCCAAACCTTGCTCAAGCAGGATTTGGGAAAGTTTTAGCTGACATACACCAAACCCCTGCCCGGAAGCGTGTTAACAGTTAAACGCCCTGGATAATCGGTGGGCCAGTGCTCAAACCTGCCTCCTGGCCCTGTTTGAGCTGGCGGTGTGGATGCTGGGATGCTGGTGTTCAGGAGTAGGATGGGACTGCCTGTAGCACCAGGTGTTGGCAGGGGTAACGAAACTGTGAAATGTCTTTCAATAGTTATTTATTGGGTTCTGTTTTAACTGCATTTTGGTTTGAAGCTTCATTGTTACCCATAGGATCTGATGTTTGTCTTTGAAAATGACCAATTTTCTTCATTCTGAGCCTCCCTGAACTCTTTATTTCTTGCAAGCACCGTGAGCCTGCAGGCAGCCTCTCCTTGTTGCTCGCTCTCTTATCTTTAAAAAAATTACCAGTTGGCCAATGATTTTATTTTTTTATTCTCCTCTGGATGTTCTTTTCTGCTATTCTTCAGACACGAAGAAAGTGCTGCAGGGTAAACCTGCTACCCTAACTTTGTATCACATTGGAAAGCAAATGGAGAATACGAATAGCGAGTGCCTTCCTGATAGAGAGAAAGTGGACCAGGCTCTAACAAGCCCTTGGCAATAGCCTTTTGTTTTTTTTACCTGGCCCGCTGTGAGCAGGGTGCTCTTTCTATGGGGTATTTTCCGTAGCCATGCCAGCCCCATGCAAACAGACCTGCTGGCCCAGCCCAGCGCTGCTGTATGTCGCTGCAGCTCGGATGGATTTACATTAGCTGCCGCTCTGACCTACTGCCCGAGGCAGAGTATAACCACGCAGCGTTTCTCATGCACCATTTAGATGATTTAAACATTTAGGAGTTTACATTAGCCTTCTCCTTTTGATGAATTCCTCGTCTGCGTTCAGAAAAAGAGCCTCATTACCTGAGGACAGAACCATTATTTACCTACCATTTATTTCTCAATATTCTGCCCTCACCCAAGAGCGCACTAATGCTTCACGAACGGCCCTGAGTGCTGCCCTGGTGAGCTGACAAACGAATCCCAGCGACCATGCTGCAAGGAGCGGGGGGCTTTGGAGGGCGAACAGGGGCAATCTTAGGAGGATAATGTGATATTCGGTGGCATTTAGGCTTAACACAACAGGGTAAAGCAGGCTTTTTAGCAAAAAAAAATAATAAAAATAGATCGAATAAATGAGACGTTATTAGAAGCCCCGTAACCAACACACTGCTTGTTGTTATTGTTATGAACCCTGAGACCGGCGTAATCCCGAAAAGGTTTTTAATGTCCGTTTAGAAGCACCTGCCCCCTCTCACGGCGCCGCAAGGTACTTGTCCCTTGAAGACGGAGCGGTGGCAGCCCTGACGCCGCATCTACACCTAGCGGCTCCGCGGCAGCACTGCCACCGCTCGGGCCGGGCTGCCGGCGGGCGCTCCGCTCGGCGCGGCGGGGCGGGATGCGCCCCGGGCTGCGCCCGCCGTCCCCCGGCGCCCCGCTCCTCGCCCCGGCCTCGGGCACCGGCAGCGGGTTTCCACGGCTGGAAACTCGAAGCCAGGCGGGTGTGGGCGTCTGTGTGCAGAGTGATAGCGCAGGAGCTGTGCCGCGCCCGCGGTGCGCCGCGGGAGGCTCACCGCTGGCCCTCTCGCGTCTATCGGTGCTGGTACGGTCAGTAACGGGGTACGGCCTCTGCGGCACAGTTAATGTTCTCAGTGCTTTTACATGTCTGCTGCAAATAAAGCTGAGAGGGAGAGAAGGCGGGAGGAGACAGAGGCAGTGCCGCGCAGCTTAATTCTTCATTTTCATTTTCCAGAGAACATTAGCGTTAAACACAAAGTAGAAGATCTGGGTCCCACCCCCCATCTCTACCCTGCCTCCAGGTACATGTCTCCGGACATTTCGTGTTCCCCTTCCCACCTCTCTTTTCCACCCTACCCCTGTGTAGCCTACTTATTCCGGGGCTCTTTGGGGCTGGTATCCCCTGTTTCTCTACACTTGCATCACACTGGACTCCTGTAGGGCCCTACACAGACGCGGTTTGGATAATTGTTCCTCAGGATGAATGCACCACACAGCTGTAGGTGCCACTCTGGGTGTGTCACACACCTACGGGAGGGGGGATGAACCCCCTTGTCCCAGCCAAGGCTGTCTCTGTCACTGCATTGCAGTGACTTTCTTCTCCTGTGGCCCCTTCCCCGCTGCCTGTGCTCCCTGCTTGAGCCTCCTGCTTTCCACATCAGCCAGATGTGTGCAGCTGGCTTCACTCCATCTCTCTCCATGGCTCGGGAGAGGACCCACATCCCTGGTCCCCCACCGCTGCTGGGGAGTTGTGGTCCTGCAGCCCCAGAGCAGCTCATCTCCCAGCCACCAGTGCTGCCAAAACCGGAGCCAGTGATGAGCTGCAAGTCCCAGATCATTGTAAGTGCCCTGTCCAAGATGTCCATCAGTGCGCCCCGTCTGCCTGCCGGAGCTGGAGTAGACGTCTTTGCCTGTTTGGACGGCAGCACGAGCTCTGCAGTGTGTTAAAAAGCACTTCTTTCTCAAGACCTTCTTCCATGACGGGGCAAAGGCTTTGCTAGAAGCGAAGCTGAAGGAATGCTAGACGGGCAGCAAGGTGCAAATGCCCGGCTGAGTAATTTTGTCAAATCCATACATTTGAACAGTAGGAACCAGACCCTCGAAATCATGAAGCTAGCATAACCCTGGGATTTATTTTTAAAGCCATTTGTGTCTTTCTTTTTAGTTCCCGTGCACGTTCAGAGGAGGTTTTCAAGGTTTTTACTGCAGCCACCGGCCAGGACTTGGCTGTTTAATTCAGTTTGCACTTAAACTGTGCATGCCTAATGAGGCAATTCTCCTCTAAAGATAAAACCCCAATTTCCCTATGTAGACAATCAGGAAAGAGGTTAGGCTTCTGAAAGCCTCTGGAGTTGGTCCCGTAAAAGATATTACCCCTCTCCACAAATCTTGCGTTTCTTCATGCTAGGCACCAAAGGCAGGCACACAAAATCTCCCCATGGAGGTCTGAGTAGCTCCTTCTCTGCACTGACTATATAGAAAATCCAGGTGCTGCCTTTAGAGGAAATGTTTTTTTTCTCTTATTCAGCTGCTGGAATTGGGCTAGTAAGGAAACACTCGAAGATTCAGCATAAACCTACAGAATAAAAGTAACTAGTAGACTTAGCAGCTGCCAAAGATAGCAAAAAAGTCTACTATTAAAGATGGTCAGAAAATGGACGTTGCATTCTGTGTTTCTCTAGAATTTAAGTGAGATGTGTTCTGGAATATTCATTTTTGGTAATGTCAGAATTATGTGACATGAAGTATAGTGCAAAGGACCCTAAATATGGTATAAAATTAAAAAATAAATCTAAATGATAGAGTTAAAAAAAAATAAAATCCAGTATTTGAAAACAAAGAACAAACAGGTTTGTTAAGTCTTCTTTTCCTGAGAAAAATTTCTCCAAGTTAACTGGGACCCACAAAACTTTCTCCTTGGACACAAGGTCATTTTAAAAAGGAAATTTTTTTTACTAAAAAGAAGACCAAGGGTAATTGGTGCCAATAAATATAAAATCCTATGGCCATTATGAGGCACAAACAGAAGAGCCTCATGAAATACAAAATAGCTTCAATAAAAAGGAGCATTGAAGCAACTGCATTTATCTCCACCGACGTCTCCCTTTTCCCCTCACAACTCCTGCAGGACAGATGTGGATCCACTCAGACGATGGGGAAAATTATTAAGATGGTCCTTAACCAAATCCAATGAGAACTATCACCTAGTTCGTTGAGTACAGACAAAATAACGAATTTATCACCAGCAGATTTGAGCGTAAGGAATCTTCCGAGTATTCCAAAGGAGGAGTCCCTTTCCAGTTCATCTTCTAAGAGATCAAAAGAGCCCTCAGCAACCAATGAAACAAGTAAGCGACTATTCAAAACAAATATGAGTTGACCCCAAGTACTGATTATAGGGGCAAAAAAAAGATCAGGTGTTGTTTTCCATGTGCTCCTCCCCCTTCCCCGACCCACCCCTGCTCCAAACGCACATGTTCAGCTGTAAATTTATAACCGCACTCTTTTGCACATATATCATGTTTGTCTGGAGATGAAAGAGTTTTGAGGAAGTTCTTTGTCAATCAGTGTTATTAATGACGTGGCTGTAAATCTCACTGTCATAGTATTTACTGAGTAAATAAGTACTGTGTGACCTAGAGGGATATTTTCCCAGTGAGGAAACTGGTTTGAAAAAAATTGACTCATCTTTTTTTCCATTAGACCTCAAAGTCATGCATGGGGTTGGGCGCTCATTCAAAGATGAACTCAGAAAATCTGTATCTTACAGGATCAGTAACATGCAGATTTTCTAGATGTATCACTTAGCCTAGAGTCCAACAGGTTGTGCAAAATGGATGTATTTGTTGATTGGACTGGATATAAAAGAAATTTATGTATTTTTCTTGTAATTCCTCTCTCTCTCTTTTTTTTTTTTTAATTCTTATTATTTTATTATGCTTATCTGTGATTCCAAGTAACTCTAGGGCTTGCCTGGAAACAGACCAGGTTCAGCCATTAATGTCCCCTTTTGAAATCAGTGTCATCAGTAACCTGCCTCAGTTTCCTCTGCTTTAGAGTCACCCTCCACACCACTGCTGGTGTGACAACTTGCTCATTTAAAGCCGGCTGCGATCTGTGCGTGTGTGACTGACGGGGCTATCCGTGCCCCAGGCTGCTGCCTGGATGTAGCTGTGGTAGGACGGGCAGGATGGGCAGAGGCAGCAGGAGGGATCCCTATTGGCAGCCAGGTGCTGGGTCCCACAGTGTCACCCCTCAAAACTCAGACCTGGGCTGTCTCTCGGTGCGGTCAGGTCGGGATCCAGCAGATGCAAGTTTTTGCCTTCAGCCCCTGGTGAGATCACTCCCTGCCGCTGCAGTCCTTCACAGTTATCCTCCTTTTATCACATGGAGGCTTAGGTTGCTGCTACGTGCTCAGCATGGTGCCTGCACCGTCTGCGAGCTCCTGCTGTCCCAAAAGGCCGTGGGCTGCTTATAGAGTGGAGGTGCTCCCCGGCAGCACATAGAGGCCGGTGTGCTGAGACTGGCTGGACACTCCGATAAGCTCTTTGGTGGAATTCAGAGTATTGGCTTAAAGCTGTGGAGTCCTAAAGAGTTCCTGATCCAGTCCTTGACTCAGCTGCTCAGGGTTGTCTAAGTGGAGGTGAGCAGAGCTGTTCAATCTGGTGCTCCATCAGTACAAAGCAGAGGAAAGCTGCCTCTCTGAATCCATGGCTGCTAAGAGCTCGTTTTGTCCATGGGTCTTACATAGGTAACACCATGACCCTGCTATTGCCTTAACAATGTTAGATATATAACTGAGGGCCAGATTCAATCAAATCTGTATGAGTTATCCTGAAATCAATTTTTTAGATCTTTCGTGACCTTGCATGGGACCAAAATGATTGTTTTTATTGAATTGAAACACACCATGTTCTCTGAAAAGTAATTAAGGTATTATGCAATGTTAGTTGTTATTCAAAAACTAGCAGAGGACATTTTGTAATACAACATAATGAAATGACATAATAGAGGAAGTGATTTTGCTGCTTTTTATTTTATCCTACATATGAATGTGACAGATACAAGCAAACAAATTAATTTCATTTATTCAACAAAGCCTAACCTGTAGTTCTTTTGTATACCTGTGTTATCTGTGTAATTTATTTATTTATTTTTTTAATTCTAGGGCTGTGTGTTAGAGAACTCTTCATGCTGGAGATGGACTGTATCCTGGCTAAGCTCTATGTGTGCGTCATGGCCTGTCATCACTTCTGAGAGAAAGAGAAGTACAACTTTAAAACAGGCTGTGGTACCAGTTTTAATGTAGAAAAATGTCTTATAAAGTATTCTATTTTGACAGAGTGAAAAAAAAGTGTATTCTACCACTTCTTTATTAAGTATAAAAATAGTATTCACAATAAACAGCTCATATTTCATAAATTAGAAATATATTAGTATCAAATTCTACTGATTTCAGTTTGCTGGAATACTGCCTGTAAGACTGGATGGTGACGATAGCATTGACAGAGGGTAAGATCTCAAAGCATGATAGTATGACAAACCCCAGAATAGGGGAGGAGAGGGGTACTACCTCAAAAAGAAAATTGGTAAAGAAATTACATTTTGATCTAAAAAATAATATCTAAGGTTGTTTCCATTTCATATGAAATGAGCAACAGCTTTTTCTTTGTTTTGGGCTCTTTTCTGAATTATTTTTAGGCTTCCCTCTGCTCCCCCTGCCAGAAAGGCAGACTAGCTGCTCTCCGACCCCACCTCAAAGCAGCAGGGTGTCCAAAGTTGTTTAGTGCTGGGATTCTTCTCTGCCTCACCCATCTCCCTCTGCTCCCGTCATGCCCTGGTCTCGTTGAGTTTGATTCCGAGTGCCACGTGTGCTCCCGATGCCATCAACTTGCAGGAGGTGTTACACCAAATGTGGCTGGAGACCACCACTTCTAGAAGGAAAGAATTCTGTCTCAGCTTAAAACCAAGGGGGAAGAAGGGCCTTGGTGAATTCCCAGGGCCCATCCCAGGTTTGGACCTGCAGGAGGGGGGCTGCTGCGACGTGATGTCGTGCAATGCGGTGTGATATGGCGCGCACCTGGCTAACAGGGAAGGATGATGCCACTAAAACTAGTCTAGTCTATCTGGAGGCCAGTAACTAGTGGTGTACCCCAGGGATCAATACTGGATCCAGTCCTGTTTTATATCTTCATTAAAGATCTGGATGATGGGGCGGAGCGTACCATCAGCAGGTTTGCAGATGACACAAACCTGGGAGGAGTGGCTGATACGACAGAGAGTCGCGCTGCCACCCAGCAGGACTGCGACAGGCTGGAGAAATGAGCTGACAGGCATCTCATAAGGTTCAACCAGGAGAAGTGCAAAGTCCTGCACCTGAGGAAGAGCAAACCCAGGCACCAGTATGTGCTGGGGGCTGCCCAGCTGGAAAGCAGCTTTACAGAAAAGGATCTGGGGGGTCCTGGTGGACACCAAGTTGATCATGAACTAGTAATGTGCCCTTGCTGCAAAGAAGGGTCGTGGTATCCTGGGCTGCATTAGACAAAGTATTGACAACAGGTCAAGGGAGAAGATCCTTCCCCTCTACTGAGTGTGTTGTATCCAGTTCTGGGCTCTCCAGTACAAGAGAGACACGGGCATGCTGGAGAGTCCAATGAGGGGCCACAAGGATGATAAAGAGAGCTTCTCTCCTATGAGGAAAGGCTGAGAGTACTGGGACTGTTCAGCCTTGAGAAGAGAAGGTTTAGGGGGATCTCATAATTTTCTATAAATACCTGAAGGGAGGGTGCAAAGATGCTGGAGCCAGGCTCCTTTCAGTGGTGCCCAGTGACGGGACCAGAAGCAGTGGGGACAAACTGAAACACAGGAGGTTCTGAACAGCAGAAAACAGTTACTGTGAGGGTGACTGAGCACTGGCATAGGTTGCCCAGGGAAGTTGTGGAGTCTCCATCCTTGGAAATATTCAAGTGTCATCTGGACATGGTCCTGGGCAACCAGCTGGAGGTGGCAGGAGGGTTGGACCAGGTGACCTCCAGGGGTCCCTTCCAACCTCATCCATTCTGTGAAACATTGGGGGATTATTGAGTTGAACTGCACATAACTGGTTCATCAAGACATGCGCTGTGCAGCAGATGGTCTGCTCACATGAGAGATGTACACATTTGTATCAGGCATGTATCAGACCCTTGTCTTAGGTGCAGAGAAACACTGCAGTGGGCAGGAGACCAGTGAAGGCTGGTTCCTTGGCCTGGGACCCATCAGCTCTGTGCAGCAGTAGGCAGACAAAATCTCTGGTTTTAAATTCCTCCACTGGAACTTAATTTAATCAGCAAATATCTTCATTACTTTATTTTGTCCTTCTCTTTAAGCAGTAAGTCAGAAGCTTTATTAATAAAGTCTGTCCTGTTGTTCATGTTTTGGTGGCAGGAGGCACAGGTAGTTCTCTTAGCCACTTTGCTTGTGGCTGATCCCTGTCAAAACAAGAAAGTCTCCGCCCAAAAACACTGTCTCCTGAGGTATAGATATCTCAAGACTTATTTTCCGGTCGCTTGGGACACCTGTAGTTATCATGTATTTAACCACAGCTTTCTTCTAGAAAAAAATAAGAGGAAATTTACTACCCATCAGCAACCCAGTTTCCACTTTCTGTCTTCCCCCATGCTAGGCTGGCAGAGGTTTCCCAATCTGAATTCCTAAAGTGTGTTGGGACCTGGTCTGTGATACACTGTTTATAAAAAGAAATCTAGATTTATTTATTTTTTACCATAACAATTATGACTTTTTTTTTTCTTTTATCAAAAGAGAGGCATTGCCAGAAGTTATTGTGCTGTCCGGCGACCACCTGATCCTAAAAACCTGCCTCAAGAGCCAAGTCTACAATTCTTCATCTAACAGGAATTCGGTTGAGGTTAAGAAAAGTTTTTGTCGTTTGGGAGTACATGCTGTAGCCCTGGAGAAAAGTAGTAAATGTTTATATTAATTACACTAACAACGTGTGAGAGAAAATATTCTTTGTAAAAAAAACCCAAACAACTCACAAACAGTAACAGTTAATCAGGACTATTTTGGAGGTAAAGTTCTATACAGTTAAAGCAGTTTTACAACAAAATAAATAGCACTAACCTCAGGCATTTATTTTTATTGCACAGCTACCTAACCTACTAAATCTCCTAAAAATTACAAGGTAACAAAACTCTGGAAAGGGTGTGTTTGTATTTCAATGGACAAAACCTTCAAAATGACTTTACACTGCCAAATACTATAAAAGTTCAAATTATTCTTTCACTCTTCAGTTCCAAAAATCCCTTAGATTCACTTTTGCATTTAAGGCTGTCTACGGGCATCATGACTCGATTTAAACGTTTCAGACTTAAACTATTCTCTGTCAAAGGAAAAGCTAAAATTAGCCATTGTGTATGTTTTGTCTCACAAGGGTGAGCAACAAATAGAAGAACAAAAGGTTATTGAGTAAATATAGATTTGGGATTGGGGGGAGTGGGTATAAAGGTTCCAGATTTTTGTAAGTGCTTTTATGACAGACTGACACAAACATTAAGACAGTTTGACTTATTGTGTATCCAAACCCCAACAAAAAGTGATTTATGGCTTATTTAAACTTGTGGTATTGAGGTGGAAGACATTCATCTAATTCTACGGATGCTTAGAATAAATCAAAACTGATTTATGGATACGACATTAAACTTGTTTTGTATAAAATTGAAGTTAAAAAAAAATACCTGTGTTTTCTCAGACTACTCTCCCTAGCAAAATATTAGCCAGTAGGAATGGTTACAGAAAGCGAAGGGCTTTCTTTATTCTACATAACAAACATGAACAGCTGCTTAGTTTGAAATGTTTCCTTAAATATGAGTAATTGCTCTGGATCAAGGGGTCAAAGTATGAAATAATCATCAGCATAGCACAGCTAAACTTTAGGAGGGGAATTATCCAAATCCCATTTAAACACATTTTCAGAAGATCTGATATTCCTTTTGTAGCAACAGGGAGCAGGGTGAAGCCAAGGGGAAAGAGCAGATTTTCACAGAAAAATCATGAAACTGTGGTTACTAGAACTCAGCCCAGACTATAATTTGCTGTAGTTTACTATAATTTACTTCTCTTAGATGCTGAAGGGCTATCTTCTCATAACTAAGGGAAACAGCTGATGGCACTTCATATGTTCTGCAAATAACAATATGTAACAATCAGAATAGTAAAAGAAAAGATTGAATTTTTATATTGAATTTTGATCTGCTTTTATCAAGGTTTCTAAAGTGATCAGGTCTTCATTGATAACAAAACTTCACCTGCAGTAACTTTTATCTTTATGTATTACTGTCATATGATTTGGGGTTTAAAATAAGACCCTGAAGGTACATGTTACCAGAGATATAAGTAAAACCACGCAGGCTTTTCTGTCTATGAAAGTTGATGCACTCTCTAAAATCCAACCTTTAGTTCACAAATTTTATGGAATTTGCTAATCTTTGCATCTCACTAATCTTTGCCATCTCTATTTTTGCAGTGTCCAGCTGGCAGTATTCAAGTTTTCAGTTATTTTATTTATTTTAATTAGTTTTGTGAGGATCTGAAAATAGCAAAACCCAATCTTTCTGTTTGGACATCCACAAATAGCACACACTTGAAAGCACAGGATTTGGGCCTTAACTGGAAGGGTTTGAAAAATACAACAAAAGTAAACGTCTGTCAGCTTTAGTTCACCAAACTTGTACTCTGAAAGTTTTCATTCTGCTTCTTCCTCAGTTTCTTTCATCTTGGTCAGCTAATGGGTAATACTCAAGCAAAAGTGTTTGCTAGGAAAAAGGAGGGATTTTTCTTTTTATTTTGTTCTCTTCGGGGACATGAAAATGATATTTCACTCGGTTCAGAAAAGAAATCCTAAGGCATCTAATCTCTTTCTTGGTAAATACAATCCTGCTGAATTACAACCTCTCATATAACTTCTGCGTTTGTTTAGCATCCATAGATTTACAGGTATTGTCCTCTGCCCAATTTCAACACTCGGTAAGGCAGAGAAGGGATCTTGTTTTTAATCCAGCATAAATCCCTGGTTGGTTTTATGAGGCTGTCACAGACAGGACACAAGGGACGAATACAGCTACAGCATGTACCAGGACTTGGGGATGAGCACAGCTTCAGAGTAGGCTCAGAGCTGTTGTGAAGACTTTGGGATTGCTTTTGCTGCTGTTGAATTTGCAAACTCTCAGTTTTTCTTTGACTCCTAGGCTCAAACATTTGACTTGTACCCAGCTCTGAGTTAATAAACATTTCAAATCTGACTCTTGATGGAAAAGAAAAATTAAAACTGAACGTTTCCTTCCCAACCTACGGGGACAAAAAGGATGGACCCTTATTGGGAGATCAGATCAGGACCCTTTTGGCTGGATGATGAGCAAAACTCCCTTTCAGACCTCACGTCTCTTCTCTTAGCCACACTACCGGCTGGGGTTTTGCGCTTTCTGCAGGGAGGTCATGGGGTGAAAGAGGGCCCTGTCTTAGTGCCAGGATCTCCCGAAATGCAGGAAGGACAGAGGGCAGAAGCCACCCGGGGGGAGCAGGGGAGAAGGAAGGGTTGTGAGGAGCACCATAATTTCAGAGGGAAACCGGAGGCAGCAGGACGCGGGTTGTCTCTTATGGAAAAGCTGGAGGCAGAAGGGACAGAGCAGACACTTTGTGTTTGCCAAGCACAGGGTATCTTCGGCGGCTGGCTGCATTGCTAGTTGTTGTGTCTGGGGTTTTTTTACAAACTTTTCCTGAAGCATCAGATGTTGATCCCACTTAGCAGTGGGGAGCAGAGAAACGAGGCACTGCCCTGTGGCAGTAGAGGGTACCGAATCCTAACGCAGCCAGAGAAGTACTTGCACTGGTACACGTGGTGAGAATACTCTGGGCAGGGTGTTTGGAGCTGCTGGCTCCAAAACTGTAACATTGAAGAAATGTCCCACCTTCTTGCAGGGGCAGGGAAACATGTAAGGCAACATCATATTTTAGCCTCCGTTTTCATGCAGTTTAAGGCCAGAATAGACCATTGTATTATTCCACGTAAGTATTTATTTATTATGACCCATTGAATTTCATGCAAATACATATATGCCGAGCTCTAGGATTTCTTAAGCAAGTGTATTTCTATTCTCATAGACTCTGAGAAATAAGAAATTAAATAAGAAATAAATAAGAAATTAAATAAGAAATAAATAAGAAATTGAATAAGAAATAAATAAGGAACAGCAAGGTAACCCCCGTGGACGTTTGCATCCCCTGCACTGTCAGGGGGTTGATCATGACGTTCAGATTTCAAGAGGACCAGAGCAGCTCGTGGATCCCTGAACCAAGCTGCAGAGGCAACAAAACCCATAATCTCCTAGGTCCCTCCAGTCCAATCTGTCAGAAATTCCTGCTGGAGCTCAGACACCGGTAATCAACTAGATGTTGGCATGTGAACCCAAATTACTGTTCTTACTCAGGAAGCACAGGAGGACGCTTATCTTAGTGAAGGCTTCATGTCTTGTGAATGTGGCAAGGACAAGGCTGAGTCTTCTTGGCTGTCACTCATCCACAGGGGGGCAGATGGTTTGTGGTCCTCCGCAAACTCCCCGGAGGCTTACCATCCCTCCAGCTGAAGAGTTGCAGTGTTTAATGACCTTCTCCGCTAGGAACACCAGGGATGAATTTGCTTAATTTCAGCTGTCTAAAAAATAATTTTACTATACCTCTGCTTGTCAGATCAAAAACACCCTTTGCAGGAATCAGACATTTTCTTCCTGTGACCCTGCCTATTAAGACCCATTTCAGCTTCTTTTCCTGATAAAAGTAGTACATTTTATTCCATATCAGTTTTTTCAGCCTCTGAATCATTTTGAAGGTTTGATTTGAACTCCTTCCATTATTTCCATATAGAAACCAAACCAGGAAGAAATATTCTAGAAATAGCTTTATTGTGTGTGGCAAGATTGCTTCGTTCCTTGATCAGTTATCTGAGATGACATCCAATCATTCTCTGAAACAATACTTTCTAAAACAGTCTTCTGAACTGTAGATATTCTTGATATTACCTTGCATATAACTGAATTGAAATGCATTTTGTGGAACTTGAAATATTTGACTCTACAGTTTTAACTCCTATATAACAGAAATTTATTCTTATTATTTACTACCTTGCCAATTTTTGTGTCATTTGCAAAGACACCAGCAATGATTTCATATCCTCTCAGTCATATAAACAGCTTTAGATTAAGAGCTGCTACCCTGTTACTAACTGTCTGGCTAATGGATACCTCTCCATCAACAATTTATTTTCCGAGCTCTGTCACTGAACATGCTTTTTATTTATGTGATGTGTGTTCTGTTAATTCCACATATAATGCAAGCATTTTGGTTAAAGTACTATGCTGTAGTAATAAACTGTAAAATTTAGTTGTCATATAATACTATGCTGTAGTAGTAAAATTATATTGTAAAAAATTAGTTGTCTTCTCTTTAACAACCTATTGCACCAAAAAAGATAAGATCCTTTCACTGGATTTGCCTTCTGTAAAGAGACACTGGCTGTCCTGAATTATATTTTCAGTTTAATTATTTTTTGATAGAATCCTAAATAATTAATTCTGTGGTTTGACCTGTAGTGACAGTACTCTGTTCTTTCAGAATATCTCCAGTTTTCCAAATCTTCTCAAATCAGACTTCAGTGCTTCAGAGATCTTGTTCAGTACTGAAGATGCTGGGAGAAGAAAAGGGGTCTACTGATTTCCAGGACCTTTCAAAACTCAACTGGACAAGGCCCTGAGCCACCTGATTAACTTTGAAGGTAGCCCTGCCTTGAGCAGGGGATGGGACCAGGTGACCTCCAGAGGTCCATTCCAACCTAAAATTTTCCAATAAATCTATTTTCCATTTTATATCCTGAATATATATAATTCTTCCCTTGAGGGAGGGGAAAAAAGGAAGTAATTGTATACCTAAAGGCTGTGTCATATTGCATAAAGTTATTTAGATAATCTTAAATCTGGAATCTATTAATTTTTGAGTGATTAATCTGACATCTTAAAATTTCATGTATTTTTTGCACAGGATAATTCTTGACTGTTCTGAGTGACTAATCATAGAATCATAGAATCATAGAATAAGTGAGGTTGGAAGGGACCATTAAGATCATCAAGTCCAACCGTTAACCTACCCTGATTTAAAAACACCCACTTCTAAACCTTGTCCCTAAGCACCTCATCTACCCTTCTCTTAAACACCTCCAGGGATGGTGAATCCACCACCTCTCTGGGCAGCCCATTCCAATGTTTAATAACCCTTTGAGTGAAAAAATGCTTCCTAATATCCAATCTAAACCTGCCCTGACATAACTTGAACCCGTTTCCTCTTGTCCTATCACTTGCCACGTGGGAGAAGAGGTCAGCCCCCATCTCTCTAAAACCTCCCTTCAGGTAGTTGTAGAGGGTGATAAGGTCACCCCTCAGCCTCCTCTTCTCCAGGCTAAACAACCCCAGCTCCCTCAGTCGTTCCTCATAAGGCTTGTCCTCCAGACCCCTCACCAGCCTGGTAGCCCTTCTCTGGACACGCTCCAGCACCTCAATGTCCTTCTTGTAGTGAGGGGCCCAAAACTGAACACAGTACTCGAGGTGAGGCCTCACCAGTGCCAAGTACAGGGGGATGATTACTTCCCTACTCCGGCTCACTACACTATTCCTGATGCAGGCCAGGATGTTGTTGGCCCTCTTGGCTGCCTGGGCACACTGCTGGCTCATACTCAGCCGGCTGTCCACCAACACCCCCAGATCCTTCTCTGCCAGGCAGCTTTCGAGCCACGCCGCCCCCAGTCTGTAGCACTGCATGGGGTTGTTGTGACCCAAGTGCAGGACCCGACACTTGGCCTTGTTGAACCTCATACCATTGGCCTCAGCCCATCTGTCCAGCCTGTCCAGATCTCTCTGCAGATGATGAGAATTGACATGCTGGTATGGAAGATTTACGTGGGAAAAGACAATCAGACAACTCTGACATTAATAAGACCTTTCCATTATTTCATTGGTTGCTGGAGCTGAAAAGTTTTCTAGGAATCTTTTGGTCAAAATTAGTAAGTAACTGAATGTCATGACGCTTGACAATCAGGGATGCAACGGACTTAACACCTCTCCTTTTTCAGAAAAGAAAAGAGGAATAAACGGAGGGAAGCTTGAATTAGCCTCTGAGTTGGAGGGACGTATAGGTAGTAGAAATTTCAACCAAATACGACAGCAAAACACAGCACAGCTTATTGCAGAACTTATTATTATTCCTGTAGCTTATTGCTACAGGAACACAGTTTGCCTGGTGTACTGAAGTAGAGCACTGTGGTGATTCTGCCTGAGCTCCTTAGCTCCCTTTCCCCTCGAGAATTAATTCAGAATTTCAATTTTATTTTAAGTGCAATGAATCAGTTTCTCTGCAGCTATAGCTGAGAGAAGTACTGCGCCTTTTATTTTTAGATGCATTAAAATCAATTTATTGTGATTAGTGCTTCTCATTTTCTGAACTTCCTGCTTTCTCCGCTAATGACAATTAGTTTGCTAAGAATACCCAAGTGTTAGAGAGCAAAGTGCATAAAGCTGTGATGTAGTCAAATTCTGCTTTCATTCATCTCACTCTGCAGCCTTTTTAATTCTGATTTCAATACTCCGACTCCAGTCACGGACCTGTTTGACTCAAGCTGGAGGATCTGACACAGCATTAGACTCCACACCGCAGTTTGTCGAAGAAAAAGCAGCTGAGTGGGATTTTGCATGCTTCCTCCCACCAGTGTCTCCTGCAGCAGAAATTTCCCCTGTCCTGCTGAGGCCTTCCCCGAGGAGCTGTTTCAGGGGGAGCATTTTCGTTTGGTGCATATTGAAATTCCTGGGTTACTTTTCTAAGCTAAACCATGTATGCATATTTAGCACAACTCTATTTAAAGGAGCTGTTACTGACATATTAATTTAATCCTTCCTGTGCCCATTTACATGTGCCCCATGAAGTGGTCTACCAGAGGGAATTTCAGGTTGCTGCTGATGGCACTGGATGAACCCCCTAGGCTCCTACAGCTGATGCTGCGCTGATGGACCTGTGGATCCCAGCTCAAGGAATGGGCTGTAAGATAGTACAAAGGTCTGTGATCATGCAGTGAGTTGTCAAAATAGAGCTTTTGTGCTTAAAAATGTGTTGAGGGCAGAAGGTTAGTGTCTGACTTTATCCTAATCACAAAGCCCCCTTTACCACTTTGTCTCGTTACCCAGGGCATTATCTGAGTCATGATGTTGTTTGCAAGGCAAGATCAGCTTGCAAGACTGAACCGTTCCCTGTTTTATACACCCAGGAAGATGTCTGAATCCATATTTGTTTTAATGTTAGGCATCATCTTACTTTTTTTAATCTAATCAAATTCATATTTCCTTCTTTTACTTGAGTAGGTTTTAATGGCTCTTAGGAAATGATGCCTGGATTTGCTGTCTGTGTTCTCTCCAAACATCTGTGTTAAGAGTGGACAGATTGTACTAGATAACTATAATGTTACCACTAATACAAGCCATTTCTGTCTCCTTTTCCCTACCAGAGCAAAGACTTTGCCAAATATTGTCCCTATTTTTCCAACCTCAGTTTGAAAAATGTGTTTCTTCCTATTTATTCTTACTGCCAAAATAAATTCTCAGCTTGAACGCTGCAGCCTCTTCCTTATACTTCATGCCTACTCATCTGAGTACCGTCAAAGCCTTCACCCTCTGCACCTCTAACACTCCCTCCTGCCTTGAAATGTTTCTCTAGCTTCCAGCCTCCACAGAGCTCATTTCTTGTCATCTCAGGTCTTGCTGTACTGTGTTAAGCTTTCAGACGTGATTGCTATTCACAGCATAGCTTGGGTTGAGAGCCAAACCAGCACTTAGGCAGCTTTCAGATACCAAAATTGAAAGCTGTGAACCACAAATCTCTCTTTCTCTCCCATCCTCCCCCTCTACTTGAAACCCTCTACTCCTGGAGGCACCTAAGATGGCCATGCAGCATCCAGAGGACTCATTACTCTTCTCTGGTTCTGCAAGTGCCCTGAACTGTCCCATCTCAGCAGCTCCATGCCTGTCTTTGGACCATCCCTCAATGCAGATATTCTCCTATATCATTTCTATGGGAGGCCCCACACTGACAGAACTGGGCCCTTAGGCAAATACTTGGAAGAAGGGGAGAGGGGATGTGTCCTCTTCTTAGTATCATTAAGTGGCTCCCAAACTTTTCTGTCACAACCTCACTTCCAGTTGCAGTTTATGACCTAGCTGTTTGCCTCAGACAGCTAATGTTTTCCAAAACCTGAGATGGCTCACATCAGCACCCACCACTTTCCGAGATGTGTCCAAACCACAGCCCTAGGTTAGGCAGTCTTCTGCTAGCTCTCTCCTCTGCCCTGTGCAATTTATGCTCTTCACTGGGGAGTGATAGCAGTTTCCACCAGGAAGAGGAGAAAACATCTTCAACCCTGTTTTCTACACCATAACCAGATACTTAGGGAACTCTCGTTTGAGGTCAGAGAGGTGGGTTTGACCCTGCGTGTTTGACCTCCACTCCTAGTGAAAAGAGGAGGGGAGGGACAGAAACTTTTATTCACTAGTCATGATTTAAATCATTAAACCAATATTAAGCAAATACCTTTCAGATTGCTGAACAGTCTGTGTACTCTACATCTGGGATGGAGGCAATCCATATTCCCTTCAGGGGTAAGGTATCATAGGATCATAGAAGCATAGAATGGTTTAGGTTGGAAGGGACCTTGAAGATCATCGTGTTCCAACCCCCCTGCCATGGGCAGGGACACCTCCCACTAGACCAGGTTGCTCAAAGCCCCATCCAGCCTGGCCTTGAACACCTCCAGGGATGGGTCATCCGCAACTTCTCTGGGCAACCTGTTCCAGTGCCTCACCACCCTCAAAGTGAAAAATTTCTTCCTAATATCTAGTCTAAATCTACCTTCTTCCAGTTTAAAGCCATTCCCCCTCATCCTACCACTACATGCCCTTGGAAAAAGTTCTTCCCCAGCTCTCCTGTAGGCCCCCTTTAGGTACTGGAAAGCCGCAATAAGGTCTCCTTGGAGCCTTCTCTTCTCCAGGCTGAACAACCCCAACTCTCTCAGCCTGTCCTCATAGGAGGTGCTCCAGCCCTCTGATCATCTTCATGGCTCTCCTCTGGACCGCTGTCACACAGACCAACTTGCAGTCACCTATCTCCTTCCCTTAATCTGTGCCTTCACTCCAGTTTCAGCATTGACAATTCTGCTTTGTTTCAACTGATGAGATTTAGGGAGTGGGAAGGATGAATGGCTTTTATTTCACATTAAACTGGCATTTTGCAAAGGGATATGGCTGGATTCCATTTCCATTATCTAGTTTGGCCATTATCTGACATTTCAGATGGAACTGATTTATTGAAATTATATTACCTCAGCACTCAGTGGTTACTCACTGCCTTCAATGGGAAATTGTTCAGATAATCCATTGGGGCATCATTTAAAAGGACTGTCTAGAGTACCCCTGCAAGTAAGGCAAGCAGCACTGGATCAGCATGGCTAATGGCACCAAATGGGAGGCAAAGTTTAGTTGAAAAAGGTTGAAAAAGTAACAATTTATTTGAGAGGATTATCAGAAACTCACTGCAGTGTTCTTGAAACTAATCCTATTGATTCCCCCTTCTTTTGATCTTTACTGTTTTCTCTATATCAGGCAAGTTGGAGGAATAAAAATGTGTTTCAGGTTCAGTTCATTCTTATTACTTCATTTATCTGTATTCTACAGTGTCTCAGATAGAGAAGTTAATCTTTTATTTATCAGAAGAATATTTTATACGTATTATCCCATAACAGCCTTTTCTACCACTGCAGTAGTGAAAGTTCTATCAGCAGTAGCATTATGAACATATTAGCCTCATTTTTAAAAATGTAGTTGCAAAAATATGGTATGGGTTCAGACTCGATACTCAGCTTCTCAGTCAGAGGGCAATTGTTTTTTCTTAACGCTCTTTTTATGAAGAGATTTGAGAAGGGGCAAAATTAAACCAGGAGGAATTTCAGAAGTCATGCTGCAAAAGAGGCTCTCCTACAGTAATGCAGAAGATAACTACCGAGCAGAGACATCTATAAATACCTAAAATGGGAACCAGCAGAAATGGTTTAGAACATCTGCATGCCTACTCAGTGCAGCATGCTATTCAGCTAATTGAGAGCACCTAGATGTAACTTTGCACTTAAGAGAACCTCAAAATCACCTTTTAGTCCTTCTCTATTTTCAAACTCCGCGATGAAAGTGAAATCCGTATGTTCTAAAAGCTTGACTTTTATGGTCACAACTTGCACAGGGACTGTCTAAGCTTTGAATGTCTTGCTAAAACACATGCTTTTGCATGAGCTTTTCTCAACTTTTTCAGATTAAGGTTTAGAGTGCTTATGGGGTTTTTGTTGTTTGTCTCTTCACTTTTAAAAAAGACCTAATCTTCTTATATCCATTGTAGAAATTAAAAAATTCTATCAATGATCTTAATCACAAGCCTATAAAATCTGCATGTAGTCTGGGTGAGATTTTAGTGAAAAATAGCGTGAAGCCCATACCCAGAGACTGTCTCTGGTGTATTAATAGTATTGGATCGATAACACAATTTGAAAACCTTTATACAACCCCTCACTTGTCTTCTGGAGGCCACTTTGCATCACATCACACCAGGTGAGAAATGTTGCCGTAGGCTGACCAAAACTATTAGCTCTGAAAAAACTGGTCAATGGTATGCAGGAGGATCATAACGGTTCCTTTTTGGCCTTAAAATCTAAGAAAAGTGCAGTCAAAGAGCGTTCAGGGAAAAATTAGCAGGAAACTCTATATTGGTCTGCAGTGAGAAAGGAGAAGAATAAACCTTTAATTTTGCAAAGTTCCAAATTAGTGAACTGTGCCAATTACTGTTAAGAACACTTCTGAAAGTGGGTCTTAAAAAAATGTTCTCTTGTCCCAGAAGAAAAATCATGGTTTTATAAGAAATAATTATATTGAGGTTTGTGATTATAACCATTAAAACTGCATATTTATGAAGCAGAATAGTTGCCTTGTTGTATGCTAGTAAAGCAGACTGTACTAAAATAACGGCACATCTTGTTGGAAATGAAAAAGTGGCTGCTGGCTTCAACAGTTTCCTCAGCTTCCCACTGAATCTCTCTCGGAGATAACTCATAGGTATCTCAAGACGTGTTCACTGTAGCCACTCCTACAACAGCTCTGAAGTGTAAATATTCTCCAAGCCAATGTTTATCTAAAAGGGGAGGCACTGAAAATCATTCAAACCTCACTGAGGCTCAGCTGCACTGAAGTGGAGGCTGCCAGTGGTGAGGACCACCAGCTAATTGGTGATGACTACGCCTGGCGGGGCTGCTGGTGGCAAAGGGCTGTGGGGCTTTAATCTTCAGCACAAAGTGATCTTAACTATCTTCCATGCAGTTACCTGCCTCCCTTTAAGTGGGAAGAAGTTCTCCAATGGGAGAGACTTTGGGGAGCGAAGAGAGGAGAAACCCTGCCGGGTGGGACATTCAGGGCAGGTGGTGAGCATGGGCCTGGAAAGGAGAGGTGAGAAGAGGGGCCTGGGAAACCCTGGCTTAAGAGGATTCAGGACCTGGGTGCTCTTGGGCTAAGATCATGGAATTTGGGATAAAGTGAGAAGTTTCTAGCACAGTAGAGGAGGGAGCAAGTGATGCTGTGTGATAAAAGGGTTTAAGAAGTCACCATGAGATGAGGTACCCCTAACAAGGAGTACCAATGGTAAGCAAAGGTATTAACCACAAAAACATTTCTCTTCCTTGCCTTTAGCCCCCATCCTCTTTTTTTAGTGCCTGGAATACGGAAGTCATGTTTTCAAAAGCTTAAATGCCCTTGGCATAAGGGATGAACTGATCTTTACGATGCTCCTTAACTTTCAAAAGCTTTTGATGATATTCCTCAACTGACTTTTAGACATAATAGGTCCTTACTGACTTAGAGGGAAGGTCAGGTTTTGGACTAACTAAGGATAAGAATAAATGCTTACATCACAACCATCAGGAGAAACCTCTGAAGACTGGGGTTGGATTTTGTACTATAGAACAAGTTCAGAATTAGCCTGGAATAAAGGCATTACTAGTGAGGTGAAGGTCTGCAGTGGATAAGGAGTTATTCAGCGGGTGCAAAACTGAATGCAGAATGTTACTGAAGAAGCTCACGATACTAAATTGCAAAATGGCAGATGAATTTCAAAGTCATTAAATGCAAAGGAATTCACATGGGCAAAAATATCAATAACTATACATGCATAGTGATGGATTCTAAATGAGCTGCTACTGCTCAGAAAATGAGGTTTTGGAGCTGTTGTGGCTAGTTCTCCTGAGACGTCAGCCCAGTGCTTAGCTGTGACTACAAAGGCACACTGCATATTAGGCGCGAATAGAAAAGAATGAAACAGAGCACTTAATCATGGCACTTCTCATCTTGAATTCTTTAAGCATTTCTTGTCATGCCATTTCAGGAAGAATATGGCAGAACTAGGTTCATCTACCTTCTAGATGACCTCCGCCATTCATTTGTTCTGACCGTAACAAATGTCCGAATACTTGGGAGGCTACTTCTTCCCTTATGCAAAAAGAAATTAGCTCCTCCATCACTGTCTCTGTTGGAGGAGAGGAAACCATCCCACCTTGCCTCTTAGCTGGAAGGCTAAGGCTTGTTCACGTTAAGGCAAATTCACAGTCTGAAGTAGATAAAGCTTGAGGTGGAAAGTCTACTCGGAGTTTGGGAATACACTTCCTCCAAGACTTAGTGTGGCACCAGTGCTACCAGCTAGTTAACAGTACTAACTAGAAGTTAGTACTTCTTCTAGTTGGTTAGTACTATATCTAAGCAGTATGGTTTGTACTGGTAGTTGTGCTGGTTAGGGCAATGGGCAGCAACCTTGAAGTAGGTTCTTTCTCAATATGCTTATTACTCTGGTCAGAGGTGTTGCCTATTATGGTACCTTTGCCACTTTTGGGGACATCATAGGTTTAGCGATGAGATACTTTAACTATCTTGCATTCATGAATCTCTTTATCTGAAGCCGGCAGATGACTTGAAGCTGGCCACTGGGGTGACAGCACCTGAATTCCTTTAAAATGGTTTCAGGACAATGCAATCCTGAGATCTTGGTGGACACGGTCCTCTCAGGGAAAAAGGATCTCTTCTTCTCGCACCACCAATGACCTCTCCCCAGACTCAGCACATTCCTCCCTCCTCTGAACATGAGATGGGCACCACTGCTCCATAAATCTCATCGAAGCCAAGCAGCAGGAAAATTTCTGTTGGGTCCAGGGGTTGCCCTAAAGGAAATAACTAACATAAGAACATCTGTAAAGGAAGCAATCCACATGAAAGGTACAGTGTATTTTTCTAGCTTTTCTGCTTCTTTAATTTGAGTTTGCTAGTCATCTTTCAAATATGATACTTGGTTCAAGTAAACTCCTGCCTATAGAGAAAAGCATCAGAAAAAGTTGCGAAATATTTTTTTTTAAGAACTTCAAAATGTGAAAACAGAAAGTCTGAAGTATTTTTAAGGTTTGGAATTTCAAGGTCAGCATGAACTGTGCAGGGAGAGCAGAACTGTCTAAAATGAAATATATGGACAGGCATGTTCATAGCTGGGTAACCCAAATCTAGAAGCCCATATGAAAATGTAAGACTGTATGGTTTGTGGGTGAAATAACATAAGAATATCCACCAAGGAAAAATTCTGAATTACTCTTTCTTCCGGACAATCCCAGGAAAAAAAGATAGGCTGCAAATCACTCCTATAGTAAATGTGATTCTTACAGGTGATTGACCATGCTAAATAATTCCTTTGGAGATAAGTTTGAAGGACAAAGATATGGTGTCAAGTTGGAATATGGTTTAAGAAATGTTGGGAAGTTGGTCATCCATGGCAAGCTTATCTCCCTGTTTGTACATGCAGTTGAGGTGGTAACAACTCTTATAATTTTATCTTAGGTTTCCTGATATTTGATAGCTTTCTTAAATCTCAGCTATGGAAGTCATAGGATTATGAAAAACCCAACTTTCATTAAAAAACAGAAATGTTTAAGACATGCCTTAAGAGAAAAGCCAGAAAGTATGATCAAAATGCACTCTAAAAATATCAGAAAGAGAACAAACAGACTGCCACAATCTCATGTTTGATAAAAGTCTTCTAGTTAAATTGATTGTACCTTTTTTTTTTTCGTGGATGGTTTGATTTTTTGAAACTTTGGGGCTGGCAAAAGTCCAAAAGGATGACTTTTTAAACAAAAATCAAACTTACCCGACTGACTGAGTAGCAGAAACTTCCACCAGACCGGAACCAACTTGTATAAAACTGATTCCTTATCTTGTACTGGATGCAGAATTGCATGGCAGAAAATGTATTGCACATGTCAGAACACTGTTTAGGGAAAAGCTACCTACCGAACATCAGATTTCCTAATGGCAGTTAGGCCAAAAGTAATTTAAGTATCACCAGATCGTGGCTGAATTAACGGAAATCCCTCCATAATACTAGAATGCATAACCTACTGTTGGCAATGTTTAAAATAAGTTGAATGAACACAATTCACCCTTAATCAGAATTCTTGGAAGCCCATATAATTACAATAGAGGTGATTTGGTTCACCAGGAACACTAAATGACATAAAATGTAATTACTACACCCAGGCTATATTATATGCATCATGTGTCTTCTGTTTGATATGTGTAAAAGAAAATTGGCCTCCAAAGTGCCAACTTTAAATGCGAACAAGGCATGGGGATTTTACTGTAGAAAGCTTTTGCAATGGCCAGTGCTGTATGAATAATATTTCAAGTAGTTTTGCAACCAGATATGACTCTAACTCCTCTCTTGGATCTGTGTTTCTACCTCTTCTCTTGTATCTTGTGACCAGATACATTATGGATACCCTCTGTGTGATAAACAAGCTCCCTTTTACAATTTTTGGTGTTGGGACTCCTGAATATCAAAAAAAAAAAGGCATCGCTTGAATAGGATGTGTTCAGGGCGGGGACACTAGTCCTTGCCAAAAGCTGACTGCGCTGTTCAAAAATATTTTGAGGCCAAACATTAACCACAATTGTTTATCCAACAATAATATGAAAAAAAAACACGTACTCACATGCCTTGCAAAATGAAGTCATGGGTTGAATTTCATCTCTAAGGCCACAGGTTTTTCTACCCTTGTCATACTTCAAATTTAGTTGGGATTTTGTATCAAGCACATATTTTAGCAGGTGGAAATTAGAAGTCTAAATGCCACTTTTGATGTAAGTTCAGTGGTTATGAACCTTAGATGGGTAGTCTCTGAATTTGCTATAGATATGGGCAATAAGAGTTTGGTGTGCAAATGTAAATGAAACTTTGTTTCCATATTTATACATCTGTCTTGTTGAAAACTATAAAAATATGAAAAGGCTAAATGGAAGCTAGTTTGTTCCTAGAAGCCAGTCCTGAGCAGAAAGACAGGATTTAGTTTACTCTATGGCCCTATATTCACTAGCTAGTACTCATTTTAAGAGGACACTTCGGGAAAATATTGCCTGCATTTGTTTTTCTTCTAATCTTGCTTTTTGTCTTAGTTCTTTCTTTTTATTGTCTGCAAGGCAGACTCTGTGTTGTTCAATATGCATGAAATAGTATGGAACAAAGGCACCAGAAGTTACACTGGAGAAAAAGCCATTACATTTGCTTGCAATGCAAAAAAATACAGCCTTTAAAAAAAAAAATGTCAAAGTTTGTAAGTTGGGATTCATTTTGCATGTTACTGATCGACAATAAGTTAGTGGGACTTGCCTGCCTGGCATATGTGAAAAAAAAAGTAACATAAAACAAAATAAAATCTCTAGGGCACAAAGTATGTGATGTAGCCACCATAGCTGAAACACACCATGGAATAAAAAGGGATTGCAGGTTGTGAGCCCTTTGTAAATTTTAAATTTGCTGACATCTAATTATTTGCTGCAATCAGTCTTCCGTGACATGAGTTAAGGGGATTGCATGTATCAGTGTAAATGTTCTGCCTATAAGGTCATAAAGACTTGAGCTGTTTTCCTCTGGAGGGTTTGATGGGAGCTGAGCAGTTGTTCGGGTGCCTCACCCCGTGCAACACGCTAATGGGAAACTAAAGGGTGTTAGCATCTCCTCAGAGCAAAAAAAGGAGAATTCAAGCGTTCTTGGCAATGCTCCAAGATGGTCTCCTTTCAAATTAATCTGTGCCATTCTTCAGTCTCATTAGGAATTAGGGACTCGCTGATTCCTGTCGACATTAATATCACGAAGGGAGAAATATCCTCTCCTTAAAAAGCAGAAGAAATTACTGCAACAGAAATATTTAAGGCCAAACTCTGCACTTAGTTACTCTTTGGTGAGGTTATGACAGATTAGTGCTGATAGACGATATATGGAAAACGGCTCGTCTTGGTTAAATAACACTGGCCTGATTTTCGGTGCTGTGGAGTGATTTTAAGCTGCAAGCATGTAATACTTCTGCAAAGGAACATCCCAGTTCTCTATGGCATCCTTTCATTTGGAGTTGTATTTTTTTTTTCTTATATCATAGACTTTTTCTTCCAAATTCTCTTCTCCTTTGAAGTTTGTTATATGGAAAAAATAACGCTGCTTAATGAAATTTTTATTACGTTGGTGCAATTTGCATGGTGAATTTGGGACTGAAAGACAAATCTGATTTGTCGCTGTAGCAATCAGGTATAAAGGCAGTACATTGCTGTGCCTTTGATCCCAGATCATCAGCAGGCTCAAAGTGGCATGGCTGATCTTGCCTATAGAAAGATAGTTTTGATTTGAGGACTTGGGAGTCCAGTATCAAACGCGCTGCCATGCATGCAGAGAAATTACAGCACTGACAGTGCCTGGCTCTAGAAAAAGAGGAAAGGTAATAGTTGTAAAAGATAAAGTGTGGGGTTTTGGTGGTTTTTTTTTTGTCCTGTTTTGGGGGGTTGGTTTGTCTGTTTGTTTGTTTGTTTATTTTTAAAAGAAGGAACTATTTAAAAATTTAGCTTTTGAACAGTGTTTTAAAGTGATGATTTAATAAGACTTCAGTAATACAGATGTCAAAAGAAAAGCAGCCACCATAGGTAGAAGCAAACTGTACTTGAGATGGATTTTCTTTGGATTAAAGTAGGGTTTTCTCTTTAAATATAGAGGTGGTGCCTCAAATTGTTATAAGATTTGCAGTGGAATGTGGAAACATTTTAAACTTGCAATTACTTGACATCATTCATTAAATCATAGAATGATAATTCTGAGTCTTGAAAGGGGCTGGAGGAGGTCATCTAGTCTATCCCCATCTCCTCATGGATATTTCTGTCATTCCACCTCTAACCATGCAGGCTCCACAAATCTCCACATAACCAGTGCTTCACTACTGTGATGATTAGAAAAAAAAAATCCTAACGGTAAACTTGAATTCTTCTTGCTGCAACTTCAGGATGTTATTGCTTGCTCGGCTCACTGTGAGCATAGAGAACAGGTTCTTCCCTGCTTTGCAACAGTTTTTGGTATCTTCTCTTGCCATCCCAAGCAGTCCATCTTTTTTCATAGGGCAGAAGTTTCGAGACTTTTCATCGTTCTCGCTGCTTTCCTCTGGTCCAACTTCAGGCATATCTCCAAGTGCAGCAGTCAAACTGTCAACATGGTATTCCAGATGGGGCCTTAGCGTACATTGGCTCTTTTGGAGGTTAACCTCCTGTTCAACCAGGAGCTTGCTTCTCCTGCAATGGCATGACACCACTGTCTCAGCCGGTGTGCTGCTGAAGCCTCTGCTCTGCTTTTGCAGGACTGCTACATAGCAACAGGTTGCCTTGCCTGTATTTGTGGAGCTGGTTATTTCTGCCTCAGTTCAGGACCTGAAATTTGCCTTCGAGGTTCACACATACACTTTCCAGGACATGTTACAAGTCCCCAAGGTCAGATGCTCGGTTCACAGGTCACACGATTCCCAAAGCCACAAAGATTTGGAAATAGCTTTTTGAAACACACTCATCAAAAACGTTGGTGAGGGTCAGAAAGGAGGCAATGAGAAAAATGTATAACAGTGTAGACTTGTGCTTTTGCAGTTGAAATGTCCAAAATCCTCCCTGAAGTATTACTCAGGTCTAACAGTAGCTCCTCGTCCCTGGTGACTCTTCACATGTACCTCACCAGAAGGTGTAGATGTACCATTTCATCTCTCTCTGAGCATGCTTGAGTGGAGTGTTTACTATAAGGTGACATGGGAAAAAATATTAGTGCTAAAACTAAGTGGCATGAGCAGTAGTTTGGCTTATATGGGCAGCCATTGCAAGCATCTTATGCCATCACAAGCATCTTATGCCATCGCAGGTTTCATTAGGTTAATGGGAAGTGAGATGCCACAGGAAATCTGTAAGAGGCAGAAATGACCTGGGGCTTTCTGTGAGCATCAACTCGGAAAACGAGGTTTATTGCTATGTAGCCAAGAGAGATGATTTTCCCTTCATTGGACTGATTTACAGTCATCTTATCATATCCACTTACATTATATAGACTGAGATAATTTTATATTACCGTTTAAGATAATGAGGAGGTTCAGTGCTGACTTTGCAGGTGTTTACAGGTGATTATTCGTATCTGTAGATACTACAAATGCATAAAGTTACCTAAATGAGGTAAGATTTTCTGCCCTAATAACATCCTATTAAAATAACCCTTAATTTTGTGCTTGTTTTTTTTCTTCTTCCTTTTATGCTTGCTTTCATTAAATATCTATACAATAATCAGTTGCATACAGTTTTTATCATTATATTATGTGCATTCTAATTGCCGTAACTATATTGCATTATTATTAATTTTTTCATCATACTGCATAATTAAAAAAAATAATAAATATTTAATAATATATATTATTTATATAATATATAATAGTATATAGTAATATATAATAATTTATATAATATAAAAAATATTTAATAATTAATAAATGCAACTTATTTTATGTACCACCCAGAAAACTTTTGGGACATACTTTTTGAACCTTTTGCATCCTGAATTATGTGCAGATCAGCACAAGGCAATGGAATGAAAAAACAAGGTCTGAGCTTGTTCAGTGTTACAAAATAAATACAATGCTTTTTAGTAAGTAGAAGACTGAGAAGTTCTTGGGAGGAGTAGAAAGTCTCCACCCATATTCAAGTGTCTGTGAGTGTCTGTTGTCAGAGAACTGGATGTAGACTGCCAGAGTGACAACTGCAAAGCCCTGGTGATCTTCTCAACCCGCTCTCCAGGAGCTGGCAGCATTCACCAGCTGGCAAGTGCATCTCAGGTTTCTCACATAATCTCATTTTTCAAACATGTACACACAAATAATTTTAGGTAATCTCCTTGACAAACACAAATGTGTGCTGGAGATGTGAGAATTTCACTTCTCTGCTCTCAAGCTTTTCTTGCCTGCCCAAACTCAAAACTCAATTCTTTTCAGATCTCCTGGGAATGGAAGGTGTCAAAATCAGTATGGCCCATCCCACACGCTCTTCTGCACATGCCTTCCTCTATCTTCTTTCTTAGTCATCAGGAACTCATTCACCCTATCAACCCTATCATTCAGGCCCATAACACTGATTTTCTTCCACCACTTTGGATTTGTACTGAGCTTGTCCCTGAATTTTTGTGACTCTGCATCTGTAAAGTAGATCTTTCCCGTCCATCCACTCAGATAAGATTTCCCTTC
Source organism: Pluvialis apricaria (assembly GCA_017639485.1). NCBI lineage: Eukaryota > Metazoa > Chordata > Aves > Charadriiformes > Charadriidae > Pluvialis > Pluvialis apricaria. The sequence continues at coordinate 107,618,211 of CM030009.1, forward strand.
AGGTTCCCACCTACTATATCTCAGCTACTGCAACATCACCATCTCTAACACATTAGTGACATACTGGCTCTTCTAAAGCCTTCCTCACTCAGCCAAAAATTAACCCCCATCACCCGCTTTTTATATTTTTAAAGCAAACACTAACTTTCTTCCTCCTATGATGCCTCCATCCCACTTTATCAAGAATGCCTAGAAACACCCTCGAACATGCCCTGTTGCTCATTAGATGCCTGATGAGTGTTGCCCCAGGGACAAAGAGGTCAGTGTTAACAGCAGCAGAGCATCTGCAGCTGCGGTGCTGAGACCTTCAAGGCCTCAGAACTTATCGGGTCAAACTGGCTTTTTGTCTTCTGTTTGTAGAGCACACAGAGCAGCTGAAGCCAGTTTTGCGGCTGGGTTCTTAGGCACTATTGCGATACAAAAAATAAGTACTATTAATAATTACCGTGTCCCATGGGAATGATGGCATAGCAGCTCTAGAGCAGAGTCATGCTTTGTGTATACTCTTGCAGTGCTGGTGTTTAAGGTAAATACACTCCCATGTATGTGAGGAGCTTTGATTTCCTCTGATTCACCCCATGCTTGCTTCTTCCCAGCCATTTGTTCACAGAATGGTCAGGGTTGGAAGGGAGCTCTGGAGATCATCCAAGTCCAAACTCCTACCACAGCAGGGACACCTAAAGCACGTTGCACAGGACGGCGTCCAGGCGGGTTTGGAATGTCTCCAGCGTGGGAGACTCCACAGCCTCTCTGGGCAGCCTGTGCCAGTGCTCTGCCACCCTCAAAGTAAAGAAGTTCCTCCTCATGTTAAGATGGAACTTCCTATGTTCAAGTTTGTGCCCATTACCTCAATTTGTTATATTGTTTTATTTCCACTTGATACAGAAATAATACGAGAACTGTATTAAATTGCTCTAATTTTGTCCACCTAGACCCAGACTTGCCAGAGACAAACTACAAGCTTTGCTCCAGCAGTGCCAAATAAGCACCACAAGAGGCAGCTGAATTACCAGTGCAGGGTAAGGAAGAAAAGTTGAGACAGCTAAACTTGTGCCATCCCAGTGTGCTGAACAGACCACTTAAGTAGTCAAGACAGCATAAATTCAGGTGTGATTTAATGTACTCTACAGAAAGTTGCCAGATGTCTTGACCTTGAGAACAAATCCTCAGCCTCGGGTGTTTTTCTGGCAGAGAAGGCAGAGCTGTGTGACTAAGAGGGAGCCCGTAGCAGCAACAGCAACACTTGCCTGGATTTGCTGGTGGAGCGTGTTTCTGGTTTACAGCCTCTCTTCTCTAAGCACAAACCCCATGAGACTTTTTTGGTTGCTTTTCTTCCTTACTTTAAATGTAATCTCTTCTTACTTTCCATTTTAAATGTAAACCCTTTTCCACTTGGGAAGGTTTTAAATGTTTGCAAGTATTTTTCACTTTTATAAGGAAAAAGCCACTCGACTACCACATTTCATGCCAAAAAGATCACTCCTTTTCGGGCTGCTTTGGGAGTCCAAGGAATAGACACCAATAAGTGTAGATGATCCCAGTGTGTAGCACAGTTTTTAGTACTGCAATGTAAAGGCAGACAATCAAAAATATCACCTGTCACATCCAGCTTTGAAAATCTTCCCCATAGGCCTCCTGTTTGTCAAAGGCAGCCTCTTAACTAAAACTCTTGGTATGAAGGGGAGTTCTCTGCAGAAAATATACAGATATAATTCCACAGGGAATGTAATTAAAACAGGAGGGTATAACAAGCTTTTTAAAAAAGAAGAAGAGAAATGTTACCAGGAAAGACCAAGGATTAGCTGCTGCATAAAAGAAGTGTTGAAAACACACTTGAAAAAGAAGTTAATAATGAACATGCACGGCTATGCATGGCCCTTACACTTCCAAGCAATGAAAAGCTTTAAAAGTTTAATCAACGTTTTAAATAATCCAGATGTTCTTCCCTCTATTTTATGTATTCCCTGTTTGGAGAGCACAAGGAGACAGTATTTCCACCACTCTAGGTGTAGCGGCGCCAAGCCACAGCCTCATGAACAGCAGCGCAGTTACCCACGCTGCTGATTTTTCAGAACAGTCTCTGGTATAATTTCAGTCTGGGTCAGCCAGAAATCTTCTAAGTTATTTTCAGGAGTGGTTGGGGTGTTATCACAGGCTGGGGGATGCGACCAAACAGCAGCTTGCATGCATTCGCAGCGCTTCGGAGAGAGCAGAAAGTACGGGCACGGGCTGCTCCATGCTGGTCGGCTTCAGTGCCGGAGCGTGGTCCCAGCATCTTCAATGGAGTCGTGCTGGGACAGGGCAGAAAGCACTATCACATAACACAGAATCACAGAATGGTCAGGGTTGGAAGGGACCTCTGGAGATCGTCTAGTCCAACCCCCCTGCCACAGCAGGGACACCTACAGCAGGTGATTCACCTACAGCAGGTAAACACCAATAACTTGCTTAATTTTAAAAAGTAGTATGCTTTCTGAGATGTTTCCTGTAATGAGTTATATCCAAATTATTGTTTCACAAATAAGCAAAGCAGTGAAAATAAACACTACATTATAATGGTGATGCTCATCAGGCAGCCAGGGCACTGTATAGACCTCACCTGGACTGGTTTCTGATGGGGAGAACAGGCCATCTCCCATGGCCACCACCCCAGGGAACTAAGACAAAACTCGGCCTAGGTTTAAAACTGAAAGCTGCTGGGAAGGGCCGTGGCTGATGGCCCTGGCTTCTGCTCCCCACTGCTCTCAGCCTTGGGGGGGCTTTTATGGGACCAGGCATCTCTGAGAAGGAAAAGACGGGCACGAGGTGTGGGCAAGCTGCAGTGGGAAAGTAATTCCATCCAAGAAAGAGAAAGAGAGGGATTTTCATGAGCACTGAAGGACCAGGATTTTTTCCCTCTCAGTTGAGAAGCTGCAGGATCAGGCTGTAAGTCACCTCCAGAAGGAGACACAAACCACCTGGCAGGTCTGACAGAGCTCGGGAGCAAACCCAGCCCTTCCCTAACATTGGTGCTTGAGCAGCTTCTCATACTCGAACTTTCCTAATTTTCAATATGCGATTATTTCACTGCTGACATGGAAGGACTAAATGCAAAGAAAAAAAAAAAAAAAAATTGTAAAGCTGTAATTTTCCAGCTCGTAGGAATCCATCGTGTCTCCAGAGTGAAAAGTGCTCACCTGGTGCAAAAAGTCTTGGTTTGTATTTAAACCAGCCGTGGTATTTAGTGACATCTAGGGACTATCTTCGAGTATTACATTTTCTGGAAACGACATCTATCTCCGAGCAGCAACCAGAGGTTTGAACTCTAAACCATTACTTCCAGCCGTGGTGGTAAATACTGAAGTCTGCGGACAGACATTTCCATCTTTACAGTGACTGAGAAATGCACCAGGTCATCATCCGTGAGAACACATAAATGCTGAGGCACGACTTTATATTTTAAATGAAACATTCTGAGTTACTTAAATATTGCAGGTTTTGACCGGAATAGAAAATTTTTGCCACAACTCTGTTTACACCCTTTTTCTCCCATTAAATGACATGCCATTCACCATTCCTGGTTTATTTTCAAAAAAGTGCCATGACAGTCCCAGGGCATTCCCACAAAGGCTGCACTGGCAAATTTTTCATTGGGGTGAACACAAAATATAAATCGCTTCTCATAAGATGCTGAAACTCGGTGGCTGATGAATTATTTTTTTCTAAAGCTAAAACTGCTGCCAGAATTTGGAACTGCACGGGTGTGCTGCTGGGATAAAAATTCATATCCAAATATTTGCTTATGGTGCATCCCTGTGGAGAGTCGCTATTGCCTTACCTTTCACTTTGGAAAACAAGACTGCTAAGTGTAATGGTCTTGAGACATTATGTTTACATTTATTCCTGTAGTAAATAATAATCGTTACTGATTTTGTTATATGAATTAGATGTTATTAACTTGGAAACCATTGCTATGTTAGATACTGCTGGTGCAAGACTGTAAGGACTAATCAACATTCAATCTATATTAAACCTACACAACATTTATTTAAAAATTCACAGTATTTCTAAGAGTGGCAGTCTGTTTCTATGGGCAAAATAAAGACCCGTAGTAAAGACCTTAGATTTAATCCCAGTGCTACCGGGGATTTTGCTATATGACTGCGAGGATGCCGTTTAACCTAACGCTGGCTCTCATCGACACTGACGTCAGGAAAGAGGAGCCAGCCGAGTGCAGCTCAGAGGAGAGCAGGTCGGCTCAAATCCTGCAGTTCTGCAAGACAGAGTTGAGTGTCCCCAGGTGGGTGTCGGTGGTGGCATCTGACCCTTGGCCGGCCGCAGGTGGCCAGGTCGCCCCGGCGAGCAGTGTCCCAGCCTGGATGCGTGCGATGGTCGAGCCCCCGGCGGGTTTGCCCTGGGCTGTGCTCACCCCTCCGCCAGGCGCCGTGGGCAGGGGGAGACTTGTTTCCCCAATACATAGTGAATACAGGGGGGTGCAGGCAGAGCATGCTTCATCGCATTTTAGAGTATTATTACATAAAGCATTATTGGTTAAGAAACGAGATTCCTGTTCACGCGTTTCTCATTTGTAGTCAACAACTGCGGGTGAATAAACATCAGTTTCTTCTTAAGCAGCATTTCTCCTCTTTCGATCCCACTTTGGAGAGCCCAGGAATCTGCTTTCAGTTCAGTTTACCCTTCGAGTCCCCTGCCGTCGGTATTCCCAGGCATCACCCACTCGGGATGCAACTGCTGAGCTGCAGGACCAGGTTTGAACATGGCGTAACCTGTAGCCTCCTACCACACCGCCAGCGACTCCTGACGGTGTGGGAGGGGTTACAATGGGTATTTTGGGGCAAGAGGGAAGGGCGAGCATGGTGCTGCTTACCCTGAGCGGCGGGGGGCTCCTGGGGGTCCCGGCTGTCTTGTCACGGGCAGCACAGGTGTCGGGGGCCATCAGTGCCTTCCTCAAACAGACCGCAGCAGGAGCCGGCGTGAGCAGGGTGCGTTTCACAAGGTATGTCCCCAACCAAAATGCCTCTATTAAAAACTGCTCCTTTTCTTCCACCCAAACCCGCCTGGGATTACAGAAATGAATGCAAAAGCAGAGACCTTTGGTCATACCGTTCTGCACGAAAAATACCCTGGAGATTTAGCTCTCGTGACAGGATTCTTTCCAACTCAGGATTATTTTGCCAGGCAGCCAGCTGTGCTGTAAATGCAAACATGCCCATGCTCGGAGGCAGGCCCTGCACTGGGGACAAACACCGGGGCGGACTGAACAGCAGGATGAGCCGTGGTGGCATCGCGGGACCTTGCATGTCACAGTAATTGTACTGCCAGCACCTGCGATCCCTGGTAGCTGTACCAGAGGCTGTTCCTGCTAGGAATTCTACTAGTTAAATAGAAAGAAGGACTAGAAGAGGCATGAAATGACCCTGTAGTCTGAGGTCCTAGAGTAGGTTCTACATAAGAGCACTAGAGCCCACATCTGTCCCCCTTTCCAAATTTAGTGAGGAGTGTCAGAGCATTTCAGGGGTTCTCATCTATCTCAGCTGTGGAAGTCTCTTGCTGCAGAGGATTTGGGTATTTGGTGGGCAGTCTTTCCTCTGGCTATCGGGGGAGCTCAGGTGAGATGATGTGTAGCCCTTGTACCTTGATCTACAAAAAAATGGCGCGAATTTTGGCTTACATCTCTGGTGTGGCAATCTCAGTAACCAGCTCTGCTGACAGTTCATTTCTCAGTAAGAAGTTATGTACTGGGGAGTGGTGGAGGGCGACGTGCTTACTTGTTTATTTGCTTTATTTTTAAACTCGGACATATTTTTCAAATGTTGCCTGTAACACTATGCTGCTGGGAGGGATCCCAGTGCCTTTCATTCCTTGAGGTTTTCAGGTTCACAGTTTCTCTGCTGGTCTCTGGAAGGCATTTGCTGCACATGTTTATGACCTGGGAGCTGTTTGTGCTATTACGAACATGTTGCTGATAACGTAACCCTGTTCCATTTTGGATTTCGTATTGCACATCTTCACAGGGACACTGCGGCTGGCAGTGTGCACCAGGCAGAGCACAGCGATGCTGCCTGCTCCTGGACCCCCCAGCTCCTGGACCGCTCAGCTAAGCAGCACTTACACCGTGGGTCCGGGCAGTTCTGCATCGCTTTTGTTCTCCTGCTGCTCCACCGACAGCCCCACCAAGAGAGCAGCTACATCATGCCGGCCCCTGCTCCGCATGGACGTGGCTCCTGTACCTTCCCGAGCAAAGCAGATTGTGCCTGGTTGACCTTGGACGGAGGTGGAGAGGGCATGAGGCTGCTGGCACCAGTCCACGTGCCCTTGTCCTGCTGTTCGGTGGTCACTTGAGGTTCCAGTGCTTCTCTCTTCTGCCATCTGCTTCATATAGGCTTTTCTCATGTTAATTACTAACCTACTTATTTGCTTATGAATAGGATAAATTATGTTTCTCCCTGGAGAAATCAAGTGCTCCCAATCTGAGGTTCCTTCAGAGACAAACCTGTGCCCAGGCTCGACAGAAATAATTGCCTTTGCCCCAGTGTAATGACAAAGAGATAAGCAATCTCTGCAGCCCGGCAGTTTAGTGAATCTATCTTCTCTTCCTAACGGCTGGATTAGAGGCTTTGTGCTCCCAGGCCCTGGAATAGTTTCCATCTCTCAGAGAATACAAATAATTGCTAAGAACAAACCATGCTATCACAGTTGTCATATATTTCTTGGTTGAGTTATCAGCAATAACTTATCTATTATCCAAGGTTTATTGTTTTGGCACCTTTGGGAAACATACATGAAGCACAATGAATATAAATCACATTGCATTTTGACAGTCTCTTAAGATTTATGGAGAAACTAAAGAGAAAACAACCATTTTGTATGTGGAAAGGATGGGAAAATTACTGATTCGAAAAACATTTAGAATGGTCTCGGTCTGGTAAGACAATGTGAGCATAAGTTTAACTTCAGATCCATGGAAAAATGCCAGTGACCTGAAAATAGCACGGGATTTTAAAGCAGCTTCACTGAAGTCAATGGGTGGCAGGCAGGGAAATGTTTTTCATTTCCAGAGTCACAGGTAGACTGACAGAGAATGCTTTTGAAAATCCTGCCTGCAATTTGTACTGTTTATAATACGTTAACAGCCGTGAGGAAGTCTTTTCTACCTGGTTTTCAAGGGAAAATGTTTGCCACCAGAACAGGGGGAACAGCTAAAATACAAGGAAGTCTTATTACACCCATGAATCTGTGTTTGACCCAGAGACCCTGAAGATATAACGCCACTGCCATTTTCCATGAAAAATACTTGATTTTTAGTCTCTCTGGTACAAATTCTTCATTTCTTCCTAGGTCCTGTAATATGCCTCTAATCATTAAGGTGATCCCCAGAGCATGGAAGTGAGTGACCTAATTCCTTACAAACTTTATTCAGCCCACTTGAGTCCTAGGCAAAGATTTCAACTTGGAATCGGATGGAAAATACCTTGTGGCAGAAGGAGTTGCTTCTGTTGTTCCAACACAATGAGGACAAGTTGGGTGTCAGTCCTGCCCCCAGCTGTCAGTCCTGCCCTGGCTGCCCGCGCAGCTAAAGGCGTTGGTCTCCTGACATCCATCTCTGATGGCAGCACAAATCCGCATCCTCAAAAAGACACATCTTATCCCTACGTTGTCGCCCCAGTAAGATGGCGCCTAGAACACCAGGTTGGTGCATTTTGATGAATTAAAATTTGATTCCAACTGAAAAATGCTGCTGTGATAAAACCTGGATAGTTTGAAACAAATTGCTTTGGGTTGGATTAATGCCTAGTTTGAGCAAAAGTCTTTTTTTTTTAAATATGCCAATATTTTCCACCTCCAAATTAGTAATTATATTAGGCTGGAAATAAATCTTCATCAACACATATTTTAGAGGTCAGACACTAAACCAAGTTATTAACTATACACATAGACATAATTCTTAGTTTCTAAAATAGTGACAAAGTAATTAGAATTCAAAAAAAAGAAGCAAAATGAAGAGACTTTGATTAGGAAATTCCTAGAAAAACGAAATCAGAAGAAACAAATGTGTTAACCAGGTGATTATCATAGAAAAACATAGCAAAAAAATGACAAGTCCAAAAGTAAGAAAGGATATAAACTGAGAAAAATACCTGTATTAACAGATAACAGGCATGAAAGATTCTTGTGCTAATAAAGCTTTAAACACATATACCTCTATTTTCTATCCTCTTCAAAAATACTGATGATCAACGACAGAAAAAGTGACATTACTGATTTCTGACTGAAGACGCACAGAAGCACGTGCGTTACCAAGTATGGGGCATCAAGTCCCAGGATAACAACTTGTCCAAAGGTTTTTGTGCTGCATGAGACCAGTGGTTTAGAAATACAAGACTAATGCTCCTGTGAAAAGAGACGATGATTGATGGCTCATTTAACGCACTATGAGACCAGACCTTTGATCTTTAGTGACAGAAGGTGCAAAAGTTTTCATTGCCTATAAAGGACAGTCTTAAACACCAAACACTCTTTCTACTCAGTTGCAGTTCTGTTTACAAGATTATTCCCATTGTTTCCACCGTTTTATAAACCTTCGGTATCATAGGATCTAAAATCTAGGCTTATCTATGCTCCCTTTCTCACAAAAGATTGCATCTTTCGAGGTCCCTTCCAACCTGGGACGTTCTATGATTCTATGAAAACATTAGGTATTCCTTTTTTTCTTATATTTTAAGAGGGCCAGTTTATATGTACTATTAAAATAATGAAATCCCTCAAAAAATGTAAAGATCCTGGTTGTGTGGCAGTCTGCAAACCTCTACGCAGGTGAAACAAACAACCAGCGCTTGGGATAAATAACCCTTCTTTGGGTCTGAGGTAGAAGAAGCAAATCTGAAGTTTAGAAAGGTCAAGAACAGATTGAGAAAGGCTGAGAACAGAACAACTGCTCTGAGTTTAATTTAATTATTTCAATGAATTAGACAATTTGGAAAACAAAGGAGTAGAGCGGTAGAGGATTTTAGAAGAGGACAGATGATAAGGTCATTAGTCCCAGCAGAATAAAAGGAAAGACATTTGTGGAAGAGAAAGTTTAATAGGAAGAAGTTTTTCTATTGTACATAAAACAAGTGGAATTATGCATTTTAATTTTCAAGTTCAGCTTTTGAAGGGGAACAGGGCTAAGAGCTCAAAGTCAAAGTTGTCTGCTTTATGAAAAGTATTCTCTCGATGCTAACCTGATATTTACGTACATTAGTGAGGGTGTGTTCACCTTGGTGTATACAGCTCGGTTAGTTTTATCCTCACAGCACCATTCTCTACTTGATACCTAGATGAAGCACATCACATTCAGAAAAGGACCAGTGAAAAGTCTATACATTTTTTTTAGCCCTGTTGGCAGGGGACACTTACTGTAATGGCTGCAGAGTGGCGTTGACTGGTTTTAGCACTTAACAGGCATCATTTGGCATACCAAAAGACAGCACCTCTTCCTACAGATCTTGCCTTTCCTCTGTTTTCAGACTGATAGGGCTGCAACAATACAAAAAAAAAAAAAAAAAAAAAAAAAAAAAAAAAAAAAAAAGCAATATGAGAATAAGATATTTAGTGTTTTAACTTAAAGAGAGCAAACCCAAATATTTTCAGATACAACCACCAACTTTTGGTCCTTCTGCCTCACACAGGCAAAATGAATTGTGATTTCTCCTATGTATTAGACTTCTTTGGCTTTTGGCATAGTTACACCAAACTCTGGGAGCTTTCTGACTTGCTCTAAAGCTTGAAATGCAGTTACAGGACTTTCTCCTCATCCACAATTTGCACTGTTAGCAGCAGAAGCAGCCCAACTGGGAAACTTGCTCTAAGAGACTGCCACACTTTGCTGGTGGCCACCAAAGCTCAGAAAGATACTTTGGGGGTGATACAGGGGGGAAAAACTGCTGTGCTGACCTTCTGAAAATCATCGTTGCTGTTTAGATCAGCCTGATAGTCTACTGGAATCCTTTCTGCACCATCTCCACTGCAGTCAAAGGTAGGCATGAATGTTTGCAATGTCTCTGTGTTTGTTAAGCGTCTATCATAGTTGGCCCCTACATCTTAAATTGAGGTCATTAGGTACTTCTGCCTACACAGAGTGGTCACATCTAGCTCCAGCTGTACGTGCTCGCTGCACCTGGACTCCTTACTGTATAAAGAGCTCAGGTACGCGTAGCAAAGCTGCAGTGGCTGGCACCCAGTGATGTTACACCTTGTTTCTGTGCCCCCAGCCCTAGAAGGTTTGTTGCAGGTGCCATGTAGTGCCATCTCCAGCCACTCAATCACTTCTTTTCTTCACCCAAGCCACCATAGTCATCGGGACCTTGGTGAAAAGGAAACGGATGGCATCAGGCTGCCTTAGGTGTTGTCAGCACTGTCAGCATCTTGCTGTGTCATCAAGGCATTGCAAAGAGGATACAGGAGAAGCCAGGATCTGTCCGTGCACATGTGGTTTGTTCTTAGAGAATACAGTAATTAAAGTCATCAAAAAGAAAACCTTAATCTAAGACAACCCCATACATTGTCTCATTGTTTTAGGGGAAAAAACATATTTGTAACTCTTTTCATCAACAGTTTTAGCTATAACAACTGCATGGCTATTCACTAAACCCCACACAATCTATGCATCCCAGAGAGACTGGGCACCTCTTTAAATAACCAAATCCTTCTCTTTCTCCACTAAACAGCACTAGGGATCTATGCTGAATTTGAGATAAATGGAAACCAGGATATATAAGACATTTACAGATTTTTCTTATATTTTAAAAAAGAAGAGTTTCTCAGAGGGGAAAAAAAACCAACCAAACATAAGCAGCATTGTTTCAGGGCAGTCCGTGCCCTTCTGACACAAATACTGTCCAGTTGCTTGTTAATGATATCAGAAAATCCTCCTTGTGATGGAAACACCATGATTTTTAAGTAGTTGAAGTGTTTTATTTACCTATGCCTGCACTAAGCGTTTTTTTCAGTCTTTTTCGCACCTTTAATTCCATTAAATTCTGGTCTCAATTAACTCTCCTTAATTTTAGGCTATCAACTGAGTTAAGAACCTAATGGCTTGAGATGCTGTGAGGCCACTAAAACTGCTCTCTAGAGATGTCCATTTCCCTGTGAGGCTATGGAGGGGACTTGGGTGCCTCAGAAAGAAACTCAAGCAAAGCTGGATGACTCTGGTTTAGCGTTGAAGTTACAGGGGAGGAAGGGAGAGGGGTTGGGTTTTATTTTTCCCTCTTCTCCAGCAAAAAATTTTCCTTTGAGACTCTTGATTAACTCTGTAGTTGATAGCAGACAGCATTTTCCTTCTTTAGACAATTAAAGTAATCAATTTCATGTGGCTGCAGAAGAACAAGGGATACATAACTATTTGTTTTCCTTCATTACCTCTCTAAAACATGGACTCCTGACCCCTTCTGGAAAGGAACAGGGAATGGGGAAGAAGTGAGGAAATTCAAGTGGACACGGGATTGTAAAGATTTTTTTATGTTCGTTGCAACTTGACCCTCTTCAGATTAAATAAAAGAGCGGGTAAAGCTACAACCTAGCGCTGAACGTGTTTGCATACCAGCCTGCAAACTCGCAACCTTCATTCAGGCTCTGAATCAGATTGCGAAAGCTGATGTTCACATAACGAAACGCTCTCTGAGCCAAATGCCATCCGTGGCTGCTGCCTGCCTAGGCTTGCTCTGCCGGAGGGGATATTCATAGCACTGACCCCAGGAGGGGCTTGAGGGGAAGATACTCCCCAGCAGCAGAGTAATTGCAGTAAGAGAATTTCATGGCGTGCAATGCAATGTTGGCGCCTTAGCCCTCTGAAAGGAGGGAATGATGGAGAATTCCTGTAATACTGAGTCCCTTTCTTTCTCTGTGGCCTGCATTTCCTCCCATTTATAAAAATGACCTGAGAATGGAATAGCAGTAGAGCATTACAATAGCTTGCCTTCTGGGATGGGAAGATTTGGGTCTCCTCGCCCAGAATCTCATGCTCTGGATGTAGCGTAAGCCGTGCCCACAGTGCCCTCTGCGCTCGGGAGCTGTTGGCAAAGCATCACCAGAAATATGTGGGATTCAAGCATGTGACACAAGCTCTCAAACGTGGTGCCGATGCTTCGGTGCTCCTCTGCGTCTGTTGTTCCTGCATACTGCCAAGTGTCAGGATGCTCTTTGTTCACACTCCGTGTTCCTGTCAAGGGGGCAGGACGCAGGAACTCAGGGTGCAGTTGAATGCCTGAACTATGCCTTAAACTGAGGTCATTTGAGTTAGAGCTGGGTAAACAAACTAGCTGAGGCTGCCAATATGTCCTTTAAATGTTTGTTTATTTATTGCATTCCAGCGGTGTGGCTTACACACAATCAAATCTACTTTTGTCAAACGTAGGGAGAAAAGAAAACCATTCTTCTCTGCACCGAGAGTCTGGAAGCCAAGTTTCTGTCTGGAATGATGTTGAGGGGCCAGTGTACAGACATCCAGAGACAAAGGTTTATAAAGAAAAAGGCAGAGTGTCCCAACACCATACATACAAGCGGGGATTGCTACATTGCCTTAAAAAGGAGAAACACATCACATAACAAAATCCTCTAGCAGATTTTAAGAGTAAGTTTTTAATCTGTTCTCTTTGAAGTAGTTCTCTTCCTTAAATGAAAAGGAGCGAGGGAGATCCAATACCTTACTAAGTATCAAGCTTACCTGTTTGAAAACTGTTTTCATAAAACTTGTGTTAAGGTTTACATATCCTTACAAGCGTAACTATTGTTATCCCAAAAAGCGCAGTCTTTGGGTAGCAGTCTCACACGATTTCATGAGATGGTGTACGTGAACATAAATTCAGAATTTAATTTTCCTGCTGAGAAACTTCAACTCCTAAAATGAAGTGGCTCATCACTTTTCAATTTGATAGAAAATGGGGAGCGCTGACTTACGGATATGAACATTACTGTATACAAGATGGCAGACAGTCTTAAACAGTTCACCACAGTTCAGCCAGTGGGATCAGATGATCCCAGAACACTGAGAGAACTGGCACACGGAACTGGAAGTCTGGTAGCAACCGTTATAAATACACCCATCACACTGACCGTGGTAGCTTTTGACTAGAGAATAATAAACTTACTAGCTATATATAATGAAAGAAAAACACAAACCAGGCATCTACCGATCCATTTCTCAGTATTCATGATTTCAGAACAATTTTGAAGAAAAACATAAGATGTGGAAGAAATGCAACAATACTTACCAAATATGGATTACGCAAGACTTATCTGGCAGCTTTTGTGATAAGCTATTCCCGGGTAAGGGTGATGAACCAGAGCCAAACTATCCAGACTTGTCTAAACCACTTGCTCTAGCCTTTGATCATGTCCTACATGAGAACTGAACTGAGATGGAGAAGATGAGGAGAATGGAAAGCGATCATCAGGACAGAAATACTTAATAGGGAGAAAGTGAGGTGTTGCTTCACACGGGTACCTATGGGGCTGAAAAGGGCTTTTTTTGACAGAGGTTGGTCATGAGATGGGGCTGATTTAATATTTTAATTGATGGTCTTCCCGCACAAAATGGGTACTTACAGATTTTGCTAAAAAAGCACAACACTGGGAAGCATTACAAGCACAGAGGGGAGTCAAGATCCGGACAATCTTGAGACCTGAATTTATAGAAATAGGGTGAGAGTTAACAGCACAGAGAGGAAGTTAGAGCACCGGGGGACTGCGAATTAGCTTCAGAGGTAATGTCTTTTAAAGATTAAGCAGTGGAAGGTCCCCAGTGTATAAACTGACTTTAAAAAGTCCAAAGGAGTGTTTTCTTTCTTGCCCAACTGTTCGCAAATATGTGGTTTTGCTAAATAAGTTTGGGTTTCATGATACATTTACCTGCTATTCCGCTTTCCTTCTTCAGCAGTGTATTTTTCTGTTTCTCAGCTTCTGAGCATTTTGAGGCTATTCTCATGACAATCACTGGGAAGGAAAACGAAAACCATAAAGAAATAAGAGGAAGAGCTTTTGTGTTTCAAGATAGCAGCAAAAACAAGTAACCTGCTCGCTGAATTTTCCTTTGCCTTTCAGCAGGATTATGCAAAAAGCAGAAGAGAAGGACTTTTTTTAGGAGGCAAGGCAGATGTTTGCTAGGAAAGGTAGCTCCTACGCAGGGTTTTCAGACAGCTTGGCAGGGCCATGCATTTTCACTGATGCAGTAAGAGAAAAGCTCAACGTGTGTCAGTAACAGAGTTATCGAAGGATAAGGGCGCCAACGAGCACTGCCGCATACGTTCAGGTTGCAGCTGGGCTTCCGCGTGAGACTGAGCAGGGAGGGGAGTGGTCGTGCCGCATCCTCCAGCTCTCGTGTAACACAGTTCCTGGACCTCACTTGTGGGAAAACTAGTTTTTGGGGGTACCCACAGGCAGTCGGGAGGATTACACTAATCAGTGCAGGTGCAGGGGATGAGGTCTGAGTAGCTGATTGAAGAACATGCTCGGGAAGAATCAAGGGGGTGTGTTTTCTTCTGGTGATTTTTTTTAAGGGCAACCTGCCAAGCGTTTCAGCAGCTAATTATATCGAGGAGTTTATTTTTTTGAAGTGTTTATAAGTGATCCAAAAAGAGGGAGGTTTGATTCTTCCACTTGACATGTGCCAAATATAATTGGAATGATCACACACTGGTCAATCTGTGAACAAATTGGATTTGCAATTTTGGCAATCACCCGGCTTTTGAAAGGCCCTCTGGAAATCAGGATGGTTTGTTTCATGCAACGCTGACAGTTTGTGCACAAAAAAAGAATAGAAAAATAAGCACTTGCTTGCTAGACAAATAAGATCTAGGACAAAATCTTACTCTTTTGAAGTCGATGGCAAAATTCCCATTGGCCATGATTTCACCCCAGACCTTTCAGCAGTGAACCTAGTAGTTCCTAGCAGACCTACAGAAAAAAAATCCCAAAAAACTATGAAAAGTAATCTGATTGATAAAGTTATCTCTTCTCCTTGAAAACATTCCGACTGTAAACACTGTGTATGATCAAGCTGACATTGTCCTACCTGTAAAAACCCCACCACTTATAGAAATTAGGAAGTGAGGGAAGTCGTTACTTAGGTCAATAATATAATGGCAGGTGAAATGTCTAAAAGTGCTTAAAATAAAGGCTGAGGACTTTTTCAGTCTTATCTCTGATACTCTTTTCTTGTCCGTGTAGTCCCTTAACTTTATCAGCCTGTCATTCTGAAAGACTGGATTCAGGCCAGTGGTTTCTAGTAATTTCTTTGCTTGTACTCCTTATGCACTCTTCTGAACTGTTTTCAGCCTTCCTGTTTCCAAAACCTGCGGGGCTTACTTTTTAAACACCTAAAAGGAGAAATGGGAAATAAGTAACAATTTCTTGTTCTGATTTTTGACATTTCATCTGCTCTCCCTATTTCTGGTTTGGTTTGTTGGGTTTTTTTTGTTGTTGCTTTGTTTTAGGATTTCCCCAATATTTTAATGAGAAATGAAAAAATGACAAGACTAGAAGACTATTTTTTTAATTTTTAAAACTACTTCATTTAGACCCTAATTCAACAAAGAGACCAAATTCCCTGTTAAATTTAAGCACTTATTAAAGTTCAGTGTTACCTTGGCATGTTAAACATATTTCTCAAGAGAAATGGCATATATCTATACATGTTTCACCTACACAGCATCAGAGTGTTCATTTTCAATTGCCACCGCGACTATCCAGTAACCTTCACTCTAGGCTCTCCTACTGTCAGCTCGGCTCTTTTGACTCCAATAGGAGCAAGATAAACTTCTTTAATTATTTCTCTCTGTGTTGGATATTAATTGTTAGAAGTCAGGACAAAATCCAAACTTCAAGAGAGGTCATTGACTTGTAAATTTTTCTGATAGATACATATTTGCATTTGTGACTAAAAGCAAAAACTCAATAATTAGTCTTTCTAAAACATGTCATCTATACATAGTATGTTCAAAACCAAAGAAAAATTACAAGTGTTTGTTCAAAGAAAATAAAAGGAATCCAAACCAAAATACGCTGGTGTAAATGCAATGTAAGAACACAAACACGAGGATGCAAAATTCCTTTCTAATTCAGACTTTTAGTTTCAATGATGGTAAATTTTTATCAATGTAACAGTGAATAAAAAAATGCTTTAAAACCTCTCTATTAACCCAACTGGCTAGCTCTGTCAAAAGCCAAGTTAGCTATTGCTCTGCTGGCTGCCACTGACGACAAAGTTTAGACTGTCTGAGAGCAAGACTCCCACTGAAATGAACTGAGCCATCAGAACTCTGCATTTTTGAATGGCAGCCAAACTATACTCAACTTTTGCTTCTTTCATGAAGACTTCATCCCTTCTGTATATTATTTTCTTGGTAAATTTTATTCCATAATGTGAAGTACAGCTACACGGTTAATGACCAGGTAAACATAAAAATTAAAATGCATATTAAAATTTATGGAGCTCACACCAATGTTAGCATTTTATCATCACAGAACATTGCAGAAAGGACAATCAGGTCATGTAAATAAATGAATAGTGTCAATTTTCTGTAGTTATAGAATCACCTGAGATGTCAAGATATTCTTTGTGCTTCTCTTTCCAAAAAAACAGCTGGGTGGGTAGGTGTGGCCCCTGTAATCACAGTACTGCTGTGTCACAGAAGTATCTAAGAAGAAAAGTAATGATAACTGTCTTTTTCCCTCTCTCGTCTCTGTGCTGAATTTTGCATTGAGCTTAAAAGAGTATTTTTCTTTGATTCTGCAAGGAACTGAGTTAATATACCAAAAGCGGGGTGGGGGGAATATCCAGGACAGTGAATACAAAGAAAACATTTTTTTACTTAGTTCTGACGGGTTTTAGAAATCACACGCATTAGGGGTAGATGTGCGAAGGCCAAATTGAGAACTGCTTCATTGAGATTTGCACGGTCCATTGCTTACACGTTTGCTCACAGCTGAACGCTTTCTACTTACTGCTCACGCCATTATCGTGGCAGCCTCGCCCCGGCCAGCGCTCGGGGCGGCTATTAGTAATCCACAGGAGGGGAAGTTTTGCTATCAAAATTAGAAACAGCCTTGCTTGAGACACCGTTTTTCTTGAGAGGGCTTCCAAGTTTTAACTGTATTTCTGGCTTCGCAGAACACTTCACAGATTTCCATGTAATCCTTGTGTAGGGGCCTTACTAATCTCCGTGTTGTGCCAGTTTTATGCTTTTCGCTTTATGGGAAGGGGATAAGGAGATGTAAAAGGATGTTTAATATCATCAGGAACTCAATAGAACAGCAAACATCTCTTCCAGTTATCCTTAGTTTACTGGCGAAAATGGACTCTTCAGTTCTTCTGCTATCTTCTTCCTAGGCCTTACAGATGACTCCCAAAATGATATAAGGCTGATGCACCAACTGCAAAATGCTGGGACAAATTAATTGGTGGTGCAAGTTTTCTGATACAATCCTTTTTCACTCTGTCTATTCTACAGCTTCTTCCCAAGTTCATGCCTTCCCTGCCTATCTCGCCCAGTTCCTCATTTTCTCACAACTTCCAGTGCTGTCGGTCAGTGCCACTGCAGATCCTCTTTACTGAAGCATACTCATGAAATCATGTTAGCTGATTAGATATTTATTTATCCTCCCTATGTATCTGGAATCACAACATCTTCCAGTAGTGACATATCCCTTGCTCCTTTCCTTTGTCCCACACGACTTGGGCTTTGACTCTTCCTGCTCCACATGCATGAGGAAACTGGTATCTGAGCAGTAGTATCTTGTATGGCTCACAAACACTTATCAAGAAGCCTAGATCAGCTTCTCATATTGTACCAATGATATTAATTTAATTTAGAACATTTAAAGCATTAGGAAAAAAACCCCAAAAGATAAGAGCACGGTAAACATGGGTACTCTTGAGCTAATACAGACCCCACCGCTGGTTTTGCTGGCATTGATGGTATCTTTTCACCTATGATTTGCCTGGGGCTGTGACTGCTGTAAGTCTATGGATGTTGACACATAGCCAACAGCTCTGTAAATTAAATGCCCTTTACCTTACCCCAAACTCTTCAAGCGTGTTCAGTGAGGCAGCTCATTTCTTAAAAGATGACTGTCCTTAGGCATTCAATATAAAACTCTCTAAAGTTAATTCCTAATGATTTCAAGAGCAATTGGATCAAACCTTTTTAGCATATAAACTATTTTAATCTAATTTCCTTTTCTTTTCTTTTTTTTTTTTTTTTAGCATTTCAGCATTTACTAAAGGACTTCTAGGACCACAATGGAAAAGCAGCAAAAATCAGCCTTTTCTTTCTTGCATTCTTTTTTTTTCTGTGATGATAACATCCTATTTTGTATTCGTCATTCATGTGATACATCTACTTTCCACAGATATTTCGGGTTAGATGGGATACGTAGCCTCTGTATACTCCCACCAGCAAACAGCCAGCACCCAAACTTGCCAAACTGGAAGGTGCATTTGCACGGCCTGGTCTCCTGGTGGCTTTGGACCAAGGGAGCAGAAACTGTGGCCATTTTTAGCGTTTCTAAGACAGACGTATTCCCTGTCTGTTTGCTTTAGGGTAAGCCAGGCAGGTGCTCAGGCAACAGTGCCTTTCCAAACAAAACAGGCATGTACACGACAGAACCTTGCACAGACTTACCCTCTGCTGCAGAGGAGAGCTGCTGCCTTCACTGCTCTTCCCCCACCATGTTCCCACAGCATGGATGCTTATTTTAAAATTTTTTTTTCTTTTTTCCTTTCCCACGTTCTTGCTTCTTTTTGATAACATACATATAATTGTGAAAATATAAAGAGGCCAAAGGTTTGCTTTTGGAGTGATGGATGGATGCCTCGGGTAGCTGGGGTTTACCCGAGATGGCAAGTCTTCTCTAGGATATGGCTTTGATTATTTTGTGGGCACATAGTAATATAACAACTAAGTTACTTTCACTTTCTTTAACACCATGGAGACCACAGGGAGCTCAGCATGTTACTGTGCTGTCCCCTAAAATAAGTGGCTAGTCCGAAACGACTGCACACAAGCAGTAAGTTGAACAGTGCTGCCGAGGTACCAACAAGGAGAATCTAACAGGAGTGCCTTAGAAATACACTTCCATCTTTCAAATGTGCCTGTGCTCACTTCGTTCCATATATCAGTCCTTGAAGGGCTTTAAACACACTGTGAGGATGTTCCTCACATGGGGAAGGGGAGGTGGCAAGGCTGGCTCAGCCGAGACATTGTACCCAGCAAGTGGCAGACTGGTGAGCTGGATGGACACAGATGCCCAGCTTTCTTCTCTCTGCCTGCTGCGCTGCCGTTTTCCCAGCCTGGCAGCCTGGCCCTCGGCTGCTCCTCTTTGCAAAACAGGTGTGACCAAAACTTCATCTCCTGGTTTAAGGAGATGACGCTTTATATGATGCCACTCTCTCTGATGTGAAAGCTGCATATAACACCTGAAGTCAGGAGTATAAAAGACAAGGTTGTCAGACTTCGAGAACAACTTACCTATGTTTACTCAGAGAAGACGTAATTTTAACAATGGTTACTTATATTTCTGTGCTGACCTTAGAAAATCACTTTATTCTTACTTCAAGGGAGAATTTTTCTGTGCCAGTTCATACCTTGGTCTCCCTGCTGAGTACACCAGCTTCGAAGTTTGTTTCATCTATGGGGACAAAATATACCTCTTATAATAGAAAGCAACATTATTTGGTTCAGCTCTGTTTTAGATTCATGGGGTAACATCGTTGAAGGAATTATACCCAGGCACTCAAATTAAAATCAGGCCTACATCATATCTGCACCCTGAGTTATATTTGGCAATGTACAAGTATTTTGAAAGTCATGGGAAGTGAGCAGACCTTGAAAAAATACGTATACTCCAAATGTTAATATCATCACTGTAAACTTTTTCATTGCTCTGGTATTTGGAGTAGTCTACTCTGTTTAATTTGGGCTATTAACATTCCAAATGAAAGTAGCAAGAACTCCACCATAAGTTTATCTTTCTTTGACTAATCTTAACATGCACCCAAGCCTCTGTCTAGCTTTCCAAGAACCACATGGTACAGTTATATTTCAGAAGCACATTATCTACGCTGTCTGCTTTAGCATTTTACTGACACCGTCTAAGTGGCCCCCTAGAAGCGCTTACCTCTCTCCAGTGACTATGTGGGGAATTTGCTCTTCTCATTTTTCTCTTCTGAATCTGAATCACAGCAAAATTAGATCTTACAGTAGACTAAACCAAATAATGCTAGTATGTCCACCAGCATCAAGTTAGAGTTTTGATCCTTTAAATCTTATTCATGCAAGTAAATCAGAGGTGCTGCTCGTGGAGTGGAAGAGAAGAGAAGCTGTGTTATTAAAGGTCATGGGACCGGGGCTTCACAATATCTATGGCTTTTGCTCCACTCAGCCTTAAAATTCCCATGCTCAGCCCCCTCCCTCCATTGCTGCATTTTGGCCAATTTCTAAGTAATATTCCCAGCACAATATAATCCTGAACTTCAAAGCAGGCTCTTACTTTTTTACAGATGTCGTAAAAGCACAGTTATGAAAATAAACATCAGCTAATAATATAATAATGATGGGAAGGGCAAGATGCAATATAATCCAATCCAAGAGGTTCAGTCCAGCATTACTTCTTCACCAAATACTGCATATAGATATACACACACGCAGAGGCACTCATAAAATCTGTTACAGAGAATCTACCCTTAGCTTATCCAGTCCTTTCATTTTATTACCTACTGATGCAGTAAAGCCTTTTGGCATTAATTTAATAAATGCAATGAATACTTATAAAAAAGATACCAAAGAACAGGATTTGAAAGAATCTTCTTTCTCTGCAACCACAGTTTCGGCTGGCTTCAGTATTTTCCTTTAACATTCAAATCTGACACGTCAGTGCTTAGGGTAAAGCTTGCATTTTCTTTGCTGCAGACAATTACTAGACTGCTGGACTGATAGTGCCAGAAAAATGATGCCAGGTGAAGAAAAAAGGAAGAAAAGGACCATAATTATAAAGCATGCGTTTACAGCTTTCTGTATCTCTGATGCCCACATTCTACTGCAGGAGTTTCAGTCCCTTTTTATTTCAGTAGTTAAGTCTCTTTGCTCCGAAAGGCCATGAAACGCATGAACACAAATCTAAAAGCAATATGTATGAAAATTGCTGAAACAATGTAGGAACAGCAGAAGAAAAGTCTCAGAGCACTGGAACACCTGAAACACACTTGAAAATTTTATTTTTCCTGATTTTTATTGAAACTATCCTTCTACCTTTTTTTTTCACATTTTTTTTTTTTGGAAAAAAAAAGTAAATCTAAACATCTTTTATTTTAAAGAGTTTAAAAAATGGACAATTCTTGTGAAAGTATTTCATGGAAAATTCCATCCCGTTGAAAAAAAGTCACTTTTGTCAAAAACAAAATCCACAGCTCTGATTCAAAGAATGAGGGAAGACCACATACCAAGAAGAGCACGTTCCCCTTTCAGCACTCAGAAACTGGGACACTGGCCTCCATACGCTTCTCAATACTTATGTGAGGACAGTCCCTTGCTGTCATCATTACAGTTGCGTAGGTCTGCACATGGTATGCAGGTAGCTGTCTGTCTGGGGCGGAGCTTGGGTAAAATGCAATGCAAGGAAAAAAAATCCGTGGATGGTTTGGGTAAGCGGTTATAGCATGCTGAATTTGTAATTGTATAGCCTTTAATCTGAGGGAACTGAAATTCATGAGCTGGAAAAAGTAGATTTGAATAAACATTAATTAACACATTCACCTTCCCCACAAAAATAGTGGTAATTAATAGGAATTTCACTAATGTGTGCTCACTTGTTTCACAAAGCATAGATGCCATTGCTATCCTTGTGCGCGCAGTACGTCACTTAAGGTTATCTTGTTCCAGTACTAAGTCCTGCAATAGATTCTTCACAATCTTTTGATTTAAGTTTGGCTATCATTTGAGTGGCACTTGGGCAAGTTTCATCGTTTCATTAAAGGCTAGTTGCTTTGTACCTCCTGAAACATGTATGGTGTGAAGACATTTGTAGCTTCCTTGCACTCGGCGTATCTGCCAATCTCTTCTGCTGAACTAAAGATGTCTTTAAAATATATTGTCATTTCGATTAAAGTTAATTCTGACACAAAAGAAAAACATGCAATACACCCACAGTATTTTAGGCATATCTAATTCATTGATCTTATTAGGAGTTGGCCATTTAATTCCTTTTAGCAGTAGAAAGTGGTGGGATACCCACAGGATTATTTTACACAGTTATGCAAATTGAAAGGTTTTGTAGTGAGAAAAAGATAAAGACAACTATAGACAATTTATGAGAGTTAAGTACAAGTGCCAGATTTAAAAGGGAAGATCCTGCTTCATGATGCCAGCCGCGTTATACAGCTGTTTGTCCAAGACAGGAATGCAGGAGTCGAAGGGACCATACAATATCCCCTGGGGAAGAAAGGGGAAGGGAATGCTTGGCGGCTGCCTGAGAGCAATTGGGGAGCACACTGGAAAAGGGGGTGAAGGAAAAAGAAAAAATGTTAGCAAGGCAGTCTGACAAGGAGCAAGGCAACTTTACACAGACTTTGCAGAACATACAAGCAAAGAATAAAGGTTTAGGTAAGAGAGAGGAATAAAGACTTCTTGAATTTTTAGCCCTTTCCTGCACACGTCTCTGAATGAGTAAGAGACTGTTTGAAGAAAGCCAATTCTGCATCACTGGTCATAGGCTCTTAGATGAAGGGATATTTTTTGCGGTGTCAAATACAGCTGAGTTTATCTTGTCATGCCATCTGGAAGTAAAGAAGTGCAACCAAGGGATTCAGTTTAAGATTAAAAGAACTGTGATGATATTCCTGGCTACAAAAGGATGAGAGTGCAGACTCACCCTGCAGCCCTGACAATTTTCAAAAGCTTTCCACCATTTTCATTTATCACATTGAAATGTACATTGTTTCCTTATACTTTCAGGTTTCAGGTCCCACTCTAGAGGAAGAATTCCCTTTTCCTTCCTTATTCCAAAAATTACAAAGGGATGTAATATATATTCAGGAGACAAGGCACCGGGGGGATTAACCACATTGTTAATGCTTTCACTTGACTACTTACCTTTCACTGCACATGTAAGTATAAATACATGTTGCAAAGGATGACTCTATCATGGAAGGTAGAATCATATTCAGTTCCTCAGGCACAAATAAAATACGTGCATAGGAAGAAGACATCTTTGAACGCTTGAAGTTCTGTGGTTCCTGAGCAGTGCACAGGTCAGTTACAGAAAGGAGGTATAGACGCCTGATGACCCATGTCCAGGAGGAAACGTGAAGAAGGTCTCGAGGAGAACCTGAAAATTTTATTTTCTTCCAGGAAATCAGCTGGAAAAGCCTTCAACAATTTTTGAAATAAACTTTGATGTGTTCCACTGCCCAAAATGATGTTTCCGCTGAAGCCAACGCTCCTGCAGATTTCAGTGGCTATGAAATCAAGACGTGACTGTTGATACAGAAGATGGTGCTACATAATTCATTTTGTGCTTTGAGACTTCATACCAGATTTGTTAAGATGTTTTAATTGCTCAGCTGCCATTGAACTAAGTAGAGGCAGGCAATGTAATAATACTCTTCTGTAATATCTGAATCAGATTAGAGGGCTTAAATCTTAAAGCCATTGTATAAATCCCTATGATCAACTAATGCTTCAGATCACTTAAACTGATCATGTTCATGTTTTTAATTCAAGCGGTAACCTCAAATGTACAATGATTTTTCATCCAAGGTTATATGTTTGTTATCCTGTTACCTATTGGTATCTAATTTCTTGGTTTAGCTTTTGCTACCTGCAGAAAACTTTGAAAAACAAACACAGTGAATCTATGGAAATTATGCATTTATTTAGACATGTCAGAATTTTAAGGCTTATTACTCTGCTGATTCCATTAACCTTTACTTATTTCCTAGTCTACATTGTTCAGACACCTATTCTGGTTTTCACAGCAGCTTATAAAATACTTGCATTAAAATCCAGAAAGGAACTCTCTATCTATCATGGAGGTGCACGACTTTCTTTACAAACAACAGCTTAGGCTGTGCTAGGGAAGAATGACTTTCTATCTTTGTGACAGAAATCCCAGCTGACAGCCCTGTTTACGCTACAGAAAATAATGACTGCTGACAGTCTCAAGGACCACCCGGTGGGTTATTTACATTTGAAACATTTGAAATCAACTCTGTTTAGATAATGTTTCAGTTTTGCATCTGGCTTGCTTGCACATGTTGCTTGTACCCTGTATTAAAGTTAGTACATCGCATTGGAACTGTAATCAATAATGTCCAAGTTTCATACTGTCAGCCAGGATCTATTAAAGTGAAACTGCTGAGTTTCATGTTAAACATTTTGTTCATTTGGATTTTGGAGCCCAATTGTTAACAGAAAACCCTTCATGTTTAAGAAAACTGGTATTTTTAAAATGTGAGTAACATTCAGGCTTTTTATTCTGACATCACCCTCAGGAGAAAAATATAAATACAATTTTTTAATATTATAACATGTAAAAGAAAGATATTCCAGGCTACCTGAGTTCCCTTAGGCTTGGTATGTTAGGTATCATCAACAATTAATATTCTTAAATTAAGAGCCCTAGATTAAGATAATCCGTTTAGCAATGTAAGATTTGAACGATTTTAAGAAATAACAACTTCTCATGAGGTCTGTATTTTCTTCAGTTCAGGAAGTTCTCTTTTCAGCTCACTATTTTCCATCTCTTTGTTTTGCTAAGAATATTTCTAAACTCATCAAAAGAAGAATAACTCAAAGGGTGTTCTATTAAATCTAAAACAATTCCCTGAATATCAAGTTAGATAGATACAGATTTTTATCCAGCATTTGTCTTAGTACCAAAAAAGGCAATGATGAAATAAGCAGATAGCTTGAGTGTGTCAAAACTAGCAACTAAGATTAATATCCCGTACTAATTCCTATTACCAAACTAGATATGAACTTATATTGCTGTTAATTATACCTTTCCCTTTCTTAGATTTTCCACTCTTCATTCACAGTGGCAGCGATCCATAGTTTTAGTTCACATTCCAGTTTGGAAACTTTTGTTAATAGGATTTGAAATTGTGTCTCCTTGCTTAATTCAGTAGGTCATGGAGAAAAAATCATACTTATTTGTGAAATGCAAGAATAAAGTATTTATATACAGAGATCATCCTGAAGGATTGCCAACAAAATGACATTAGCATGACAGTTTCAAGAAACAAGTTAATCTTCTCTACTACAGACTCCAGAAAGCACTCTAGAAGGTACTTCATGCAACCTCCCTCTCTTGACTGACTGCTTTGGAAAAATAGACGTCTATCTTGGGAGGACTCCTAAACAATACCTGAGTGGGTACCCGAAAGTAGATGGCACAAATCTAGGTATATTTTCAAAAATAAAAATGCTCTTTGGGTGACGAATATCCTTCACCTCCGCTTTTGTCTTTGGTTTTGTTTTTTTAACATTTATCATCAGTGTGGCAATGAGCGCTACTCTACAGACGGGGGCCTCTGCTTATCAGAAGAAAAAGCCTTGCTGCAAGAGGGAAATTTTGACATCATGAAACATTCTGACTTAAGCTAAGGTAATGTTCCAAACCCTGAGAAGGCAAAACAATGAAATAGCTACAGGATTTTACTTTTTCTGTAGCAAATTCTTTTTTATGCTATCCAAAAGGCAACTGTGATTAGGAATCTTCAAAAAGAAAGTCTGTTTCCTTTGGCTGCCATGTTCACGGCCAGAATCCAAGGAGGGATCCATTGGAAAAGATGCTGGCAACCTGCACAGCAATCTGCAAAGAAGGTCAGGGCTGCTTCAGAGCTTCAGTTGTAACTGGCTTCAAACATGTGAGACGTTATGGATGGCTTTTCAAATGACACAAGTCACTGACCAGAAGAACACATAGATGGCAATATAGGAGAAAATAATACTTAACATGGATTGATGCAAAGTCAGTATCCTTTCTGCTAGGAATGTGAGCTCCTGGAAAGCTACATTAAGAGTATGCATTGCTTGAGCGTGTGATGGCCACAGAGAAAATACTGACTGGATTGTTTTCAGAGGCATATAAATACATCAATAATCTCCGTTTTACACCGTAATTTGAGCAGCAGCCTGGCTCCTAGAAAAGTCAGCAGAGTAACGTAGATTTTAAGTAAATGTAGCACCATTTAACATTTAAAGCCTACCTCAAAGCTACCAAAAAACCCTCACCGATGTAAAATCAGCTGGAACAGGCCCAAGTATTTTCAGCATTGCCAGAAGGAAACAAGGGGTTAGTCTGAAAAGCATGAAATCAGATATGCAAAAGAAGTGATCCAAAACACATCAAATACAATCTTCGGCTCCAAACCTTAAAGCAGCTTGTCCCGGTTCACGTTCGTAAGAATCTGATGGATGACAAGAAACCAATTAGAATAAGAGACTGATGTTTTGAATTTCTGGCTTAACTGTGGCCTTAATTTTGACATCAAATATGACAGAAGGAAATTGGGAACATTAAAATACAAGACACGCTAAAGGGAATATCAGGCTGAGAGCAAGTAATAGCCTGAGACAGGTTTTAAAAGGTAATGGGCAGATCTAGTTTCCACAAAAAAATGACCACCACAGAATGTATAACTCAAATCAAAACCAGTATTTTAACAGACATCGCTTCTGCTTAAAAAAGTTCATTTTGCCCCAAATTTCTGCAGTTGATAAAATCTTACTGAATGGCACTTATTTAAGTGACTTGATACTTTAGTAATCAAAAATGTCTCCCAAGCAGCTGGAACTGCCAATCTGTGACAATACTTTTGCATCCAGGTGCTTTATTCATTTCCCTCAACAGCATTATTTAAATCTATTGTGAGGCATAACTCACATTTAATTGTGTGAAAATTAGAGTCTAAAATGATTTAAAACCCTTGGAGAAAAGGATTTGACTAGCATTTGCATTTGGAAAATAAAATTAAAATGTCTGAAAGCATAAAAGGCACGGCAAATATTGTGAAAACAGGACATTCGGAAACTCAGAATTCTAATAGCTTGCTGTGAGACCGTATATCTGATTTGACAGAACGACAACTTTCATTGCAGGAATGATGTGAGAATTTAGGCATCCAAAGCCAGTTAGCTAGCCTTCCCCCTCCCAACTAACTATTTGGTACAGTGGTTAGCGTTACTCAGATGTCTAGAGCGAGGCCACAGGAAGGTTAGGTTTAATTGCCCTGGACACTGTAAAACCTAGTCCTCGAGCACTCAGCAAGTCAGATACGAAAAGGCCACGCACAGCACAGGAATAGTACAAGACTGGAGAAGGACACACAGGTGGGAGAGAAGAAGAGAGAAGGGAAAATTCTTTGCTTGAAAATGTCTTAAACAATAAAACTACTTTAACTATGATTATTGCTTTTGTGAATGGAATTAATTGTATTCGAGTAATTTATGGAAACGTATCTTATACTTAAAATGACCTTCAGGCTCGTGTTACCACTACAGACAACATCCTCAGGTTCAACAAGCAAGCAGCTCTTGGTTCCTCAGGTAGGCAAATCTTCTACGCGGGAGAGAGTTAAGTTTAGCTCCTCTAGGCACTGCCCAGCTTGCTTCCTCTGCCTCTCACACGGTCTTTTGTATAAAACAAATTCTCAAGCTGAAGGCTAGAAACACGCCTAAGCGGGCTAGGAGTATTTGTCTTTTCCACAATGTTAAACGGAACATGAACTTTGCCAGGTAAAAGATTCAAGAACCATTGAAGGAAACTCCAACGCCAGTGCTACCTGTAAGCTGTATAAAGGCAGATGCAAAGACTCAGTGATGAGGATGGCAGAATTCCTCTGCTGTCTACAGCTACTGGAATTTTTATTTCTACTGTTAAAAAAAAAAGATGTAGGTAAAGAATTACAGGATGAATTGCGGATATAGAAGAACACGTGGAAATCAATCTAGCGTTAGGGTTAGCATGCATTAGTTCATACCCTCCTGGCATTTAAGGAACTACTTGCACTTAATTTTAGATGAAATTAACTAAAACCTTTTCAAAAGAATGAAGCTTGCTATTTCTTATTATTTATTTTTCTTACATTAGTTATGGCATGGGAAAAGCCTGAAAGGTTTTCTTTGCATTATTTCTAATTCAATTAAAAGCAAGAACCAATTAAAAACTCACAAATGGTTTCCCACGAACTTTTAGACTGAAGTGTTGGATAAATTTAGATTCTCAGTACAACCTAATTTGTTTTCAAAATGTTCTGGCCAAGTCTTTTAGAAATAGATGCCTATAGGTAGGATGCTGTGTTTATATTTAGGTAACACAGAAGAAAGGTCTACATTTCAAAAGTTCTGTGCATGTAAGGACCCACAATAAACCAACTTAAACAGCTGCAGTTCAGCTCCCTTTGGATCAGACAATTCTTTTAAAGATCTACCACAAAGGCTATGTAAACGAGTATTTTTGTCCTCCTTATGATCCTATAGGCATGAGCTATGTATAGACTCGGTAGAAATGTATACAATATGGATTTAGGACCATAATGTTTGACACAAGTTGTAAAAATCTGGTTTCAAAATTTGTGCAAGCACGATTAGTGCTACTGTAGAAATTTATTGAGTTTTTAAAGGAGAAACTCAGTCATTTTCCAAGGAGATGCCAGTACTCAATCCTGAGGAATTTCTGCCTGCCATCCTGCCGTGGTTTAGGCTGGACACATCCTTCTCCCGATTTATTAAGGCAAAGAGAACACAACATCACTGAGGAAGACATTCAGTCAGACTGAGCTGGTCCTTATCCAAACATGGATGCAAAATAGCCACCCAGTGCCTGCCTGCGTGTGTGTGTGTGTGCACAAAACCAGAAAGAGTGAAACAGAAGAGTTAATCAAGAAAGACCAGCCTGAGATGTTTTTGTGGAAGGTTCAATAAACGGGAATGGTTGCCCTGATATGAGAAGGGAGAGTGGGATTATATATTTACTTCTGCCGTAGTAGCCACAATGGAAATTTCCACCTACACCTAACAGAACTATTTTTTGGTCCGCAATGGCCTGCAAGTGAAAAAGAATGGAGGAAAATGTCAGATTAAAATAATCTGAATATTGAAAGTTTTGGAAGCATGGAACTGTCAGGTACTGTTTCACCATTACAAACATTATGTAAAACTTGGTGTATTTAATAATTATGGGCCTTTTTCTCAGTTTTTTCAATGGATTCTCCTTGCAAAGCTAACAGACCCTGTAGTCAGCTAATGTAAGTTTTGCTAGATAGCAAGATAAAGCAGATACCAAGTCTTTTGAAGCTTTATTCTCTGGAAAGGGTGGATTTGAAGAAACTAAGCTGTCATGTGACCTGAAACCACATAAAACACAGAAGGAGGAGAGTGAGTCTTGATTCAAAAGCTGGTGAGGAGATTGTATGCACTAGGATCTTCCTGTGAGTTGAACTCTTGCTGGATAGATTTGGTACAGTCTTGTTACCATCAACATACCTTCTCCGGTAAGCTTTTATTGTGGAAAAATAGAATTTACTTGATGAGAGTGGATTGGACAGTGAACAGCCTCACAAGGAAAAACTTGCACACACTGAACAAACTCAGATCAGTGGAGAAGCTACATCGTTTTAACATGTCGAAGGCTCCAGAAGTGCCTTCCTATAGGTGATAGAGGGAGCTTAGGAATGAATTCAAACTCAGGTTTGAAAATATGGGAAGAGGGAAAATACACCTTAGTGAGACTATGGAAACTGTTAAAAGAGGAACAAGACTAACTTCTCCCCTTTATCTTTCTCCAGTTGCAAGCAATGAAAGCTACCACAAATGGATACAGATGGTAAGGATTTAATAAGCTCAGATTTACCTCAAAAAAACTTGTTTAGTCCTCTAAACGATTATGAGGAATATCTTTGAGTCCACTAGAACCAAGCAAGACCAAACTCATGCCAAGGGTGAAAAAACCGTAAGCTTTCATTCTTTTTGTCCTTCAACTGTGAAACTACTTCTGGGCACCACGAAATTCAAGATTTTGAAGCCTATAATATGGTAAGTCATAAGATTTCCTTCAAGAAAGAATTCTACTTTGACTATTTAGGATGTTGAAACATTTAATGTTACGAAGCATTATGATTAAGTTACCTGATGATGTTGAACACAGGCCATACACTCCTAACTATTACCCTTCGGGAATTACCTTGCTCAAAATAAAGCCTATGAAGACCAACAGAAAATTGGGCTGCCATATACAAAATATAGCCACAAAATAAATATGGAAACTACCTGTATTATATATAGTGAAATTACTATTGTTTGATTAACTGCGCTTCAGCAATAAAAATAGTTGTTTTATATGCTTAAGGTAACTGCTTATAAGAGCAAGATAATGAATTGAACCTGCTCAACACCACAGCAGAAGTACTCTGCTTGTAGATCTCCGTACCTTTTATTAAGTATCCCCTTGAGGGAACCCCATGGCTCCATAACTCATTTTTTCTCTTCGAGTACAGATACCTACTGCTTTGGTCCTACAGACATGTATCCTCCCAACCCCTCACTAAAAGCTCGATGCCAGGCACCTCGTATCTGGTCTACAAACACTTTTAATATTTTGTGCTAGGAGCACCATCTTCTTCAGTATTTTCTCTTTCTTCTGGATCTGGGTCAGGCATCCTGTAGCAAAGGAACACATACGTGGGCTTTCTTTCATGGAAAACTTCTCTTACTAGAACAGAAGTGTCTCTTGGGTGACTCTTGGGACACCTCTAGGTTTTTGTTCCTAGACCTACTGCAGAGAACCTGCTATATAACTACCTGTTCCTTACAGATCTCTTGGTTTACCGTGTTGTGCAGACTGCCTTTTACCATAAAGCATTTTTACTGTAAAAACACTTTTGGAATTAGCCTAAGCTCACTGAGGTGGGCTGATCCAGCCTGCGCCAAAGGCATGTAGAATCAGGCAGTAGAGTTCTGTAGTGCTTCAAGAAGGTTTGTTTTTGACAACCAATGGCTTTTCTTGGATTAGGCTAAGCCACTGAATCTTCTCTTTCCTATATTGTATTTAGATGAAGAGAGAAACGTTCCAGGTATGAGATACACTTCCCATTTAATATCCCCCCCTCAAAATGCAGCTTGGATTTAGTAATTAATCAGCACTATGCTGCAGTCTACAGTTATCATGAGCACTTAGATTAGACAACCCTCATTTTTCCCTGAACTCAGCTAAAGCAATCCAAGAAACTGAATTTACATAAACAATAAAAAGATTTTACTGTGCAAGTTCATAAATTCTGACAGTTTCATGGAAGAAGACACTTGAGACGAGTTAAGAAGCTTTAATAACCCTACACAAAGGCAAGTACACTGGCTGAAAAAGCAGCCAGCATTCTGGAAATGGCTAATGAAGTACTACAGCACAATTCTGCTAGTGGATGCTTCAGCTTGTACTGCGTAACTACAGTGCAGCAACAGGGTATAATAAACGCAGGAGCGATTCTTTGTGAGTATGTGGCATATCTAGCTTCTAGGACTATGATATTATTTTTAATCCTGTTCAGAGTCTTGATATTGGATGATTTAGTGTTTTCTTGCTTAATAAGCAATAGATGCAGTCTACGAAAGATAGGCAAACACAGAATTTGCTTTCTCACCTCAAATTGGCAGATGCTACAACAGTCCTTCTAAAGGCATATATTAACACTTCCACTGCAGCTATGTTACAACTGGTTGGAAAAAACTATCTAAAAAAAATATCTGCAAGCAGTATGGATCCATTTGGCGGTGGTATCTGTCTGAAGACAGCTCACATAAATCTGTCTTGTCTACGAGGCAAAGAATATGAAGGATTTTCATTGAAAAGTAGTAAACAAATTTGACTATGGTTTCAGTCTCTGTCTCATTTTGAGTTTGTTTATCAAAAATGTGTGTCCCAGTCTGAAAGAAATCCAGAAACTTTTGCCAATGAGTGGAACAGAGTGATTTTCTAATGATGATAAGTCTTCCTCTATACTAGGCTTAACCTTGCCATTCAGATGGGATAACTTAAAGCTAAACAGCACCTGACAGATGAGTAGATTATAACAGCAGTTCAACTGCAACTCAATTGCTGGAAAGTTCACACATACTAATTTTCCCTCTGATACTTATGGCACTTTCAGAAGAAACAAGGACTTAACAAAATACATTCTGAAATGGGGAAAAGCTGAGACTGAAGAAGCATAATTATCATCTTGGCATTAACCCCATATAAGAGGCAAATTCAGCATATCCAGCAACCAGGAGGAAACTAAACTGGTTCTCAAAAACCCCAAGTCTCACTCTCACCTCTGCTGTGATTTGTCACATCCAAATTATCTCAATATCTGCATCTGTAAAATGAAGTTGATTTACAAAAATACTCAAAATTAAGTTGAAATCTGAGAATGATAGTGCTATACATCACTACTACAGACATCCTACAGAAATATCTTCCCTATCTTACTGTTAATAATTTATTCTATTTACTCTGTAATTTACTCTATGTTGCTCCTTCCTTAAAAATGGAACATTAAAAAAATCTTAAATGGGAAGAAGCAGGAAGAGCCATGCAAGCTCACTTGTCACCAGGCAGAGACTTCTCTATCTTGCTTTCCATCTGTGGAGCAAGTTCCTGCAGGAATCAAGGGACATCATAAGCTTATCTATTTTCTGGGAGGGACTATTCTTGCATTTTATTAAACAAACTTTCGGAAGTGCTTAAATTCTTCAAAGATGAGGGCAATATAAGACGAGCTATCAGAGAAGCTGAACTGCATAACTGTTAAGAGTTGTTTAAAAAAAGGTCTTTGTATGCCTAACAAGGACAAACACTGGGGACTGGACCTAAAGTAGTTACTAACAAAACCTGCAATGCCTAAAGTGATTTTTAAAAACAAATATAAAGGTAATTTCTTCTGCTATACCTGTGAAAAAATATCTGTGTTTAGTAAAAGTAAAGAACTCCAACTCAGAGATGGTTTGAAGCAAATTTGAAAGCATTTATTATAGAAAGAGACCATAAATTATAATTTAATAGAAATCAGTACTTTTTCAGCATGTCTAGTTTTATTTTTTTTTGCAATTTTTCCCTCATGTAAAAAATAAATCCATATAGCAAGACAGAATTGAAACTAGACACAAATTGGAGTACTTTTTATACAGCAACTTGCTCAGAGATAAAACTTCATCATAAATTGACTAACACCTACTGTTTATTTAAGAAATAAGTTTAGGGGAAAATTAAGGTTATTTAATGCATTTCAATTGTGTTAGAATAGTCTTGATCAAGAAACACATTTTAATAAAATCTGAAAAGTTAAAATATATTTTTCAGTGTAAATATATTACTGCTTCAACATTTTCTTCTATACAAATTTAATTGTTAGTTATGGCAACATAATTGGCTGGAAAGATGCCAGTTTGTTCTCCTTTTCTTCCCTCCCACCAATCAAACTGGGAATCTGTTTTGGTTGTGACTGTGATTTTGTCTCCAGCTTTGAAAGTCAAGTCACCTGGCTGTTGTCCTTCGAATGAATAAAGTGCTGTCACTTCTACTGGATTACTCCAAGAGTTACCTGAAGTGAAAGAAATTAAATAAAAAGTAAATTACTAAACTGCACATACAGTAAGTCCTTAAATATAATATTCTTAAATGCCAGTAGAGAACAGTAACAAAGACACCAAAATAATTTATCTGAACATATAAACTGCTGATGAAAAAACCCCTCCGTTTCCACTACATTCTTAGGTAAGCGAAATTTGGATTCTAGCCTATCAGCACAGTCTATTTAATAAAGTAGCACTCTATACAAAATAAAGATCAGCAATTGTTTTCTATATGCCTCACATGCCCAAAGAGAGACAGTGGGAATGAAATTGGTGTGTTGAAGAAAGTGCGAGTGCTTCCTGAAAGATTACTGAATGGAACCACTTTCAGGTTTTAGTTTTGGTATGTGCTCTCTGTGACAGTTTCTTCATAGAAACTGCAAAACTCAATGCAGCGATTTGATTGTTTTATCAATACTCAGGATACAGGATGGTAAAATACAAAATATCCACAGAGCTTCCCTTCTCTTTCCATAGGGTTTGCAGCGTCTAGGATTTTGGTGTATCTCGCACGTTAAACAAAGCCCACAAAATGTGGTAGTGGAAAGAACTGATTATGGTTTGGTGTACTGGAAGTGACTTGTCTTGCATAGTGGCATTTTAGACCACATATATAAATGTCTTTTATTTTCTTTCCACCAGTCTCTAACATAACTCTTTCAGTCTTTAGCTGGGGCTGGAAACATACCACAAGTCTTCTGCTCTAGTTTTAAAATCATCTAAAGTCTTGAATACCATTATCCAGCCTCCAACTCTGCTGACACTTTTTTAGCCAATATCTCTCTATTGTTATTGAACTTTTAATCTAAGTTAATATCTTCGATTTACTAATAATTATGTTTACTCTCAATTCCTTTAACTCTCTGAACTATACAAGGTAGTTGCATTTGCTCAATGTTGATTTAGAAAACAGTTAAATCTCTCACATTAATGCACCTAAAAGTGAAAAATGAAAGGCGCAATGGAAGACTAGTTAAGAGAAAATAATGAAGACATTTACAGAGGCCAGTGGAGAGATTTCAGGATGTATTCCTCTTATGGACGTGATGGCTGCACAAATACTCAAGCATGCAAGATTAAAGGCTTTTAGCATTAGCTGCACCTGCTTGCTGCCAAAATTGTGTTGCAAAAGGGAAAACCCAAGCTCTTCTTAGTCTACACAGCACAAGTACAGAGCTAGAGAGGATGGTGAAATAAGCACTGATACAACTTTTTTTTGGCAATCTGTGATCAACAACTGACACCCACAGAACTTTTCTTCTAGTTGCTTTTATCACTTCAAAAGAAAGAGGAAAAATCCTTTTCCCCCAAGCCTCCCAAATACAAACCGTAGCCAAAACAGGACAGAGAAGAATAATGTACTACAAATGTACGTATAAGTAGCATAGATTATTTTTCCCAGCATCTGTCAATATATATGTTCGTTCCATAGGCCAGTTCTTTCCCTTCATGATCTGCATTTGTGGCAATCATCAAAGATTAATAAAAAGTTATTTGGCCATGTGCTGGAAGAGTGTTGGCTGCAGAGAAGTCAAATGCTGTCTTCCTTGATCACACAGTCTCTCTCTCCTGATACCGATATCCAAGATCTAAAGTCACACACCACTATTTCTTTTGATATGAAAACAAAACCAGATGAGAATATCCATGTGCTCCACCAGTTACTCCTACCAAAAAAAAAAGGCAGCAAAGCAGCTTTTCTAAATATCTTTTTTACTTTCACACTTGAAACCCTGACAGACTGAGTATCCAGCAATTACACGATCTTCCTCCAAGGATTCAAGCATTCGATGCAGCCAGGATGATACGATGTGTTCCCATGCAAAGTGTGGTTTGAAGCTAGATATTTTGGTTAGGGAAATCATAGCAAAAAACACAAAAGTAAAAGACGCTTTGACTTTTTACTCCTAGTTTTAATTGAAGAGCAATAAGAAAATACTGTGGCTCAGGATTCTTCAGGTGCCAAGGCATGAAAATGGTTATGACTCAGTTGCATATAAAAAGGAAGAGAGGGTGTGTTTTACCCCTGTGCCACACTCAGGCAGCGCGCATGGTAAAAATGCATTTTATACATTACGATGAAGGCTACAAATCCTTATATTTTGAGTTCTTAACCATGTGTGTCTCCATCACCTAAATGTTCAAATGGATAATCATTCAAGGAAAATTAGAGTTACTATGTATTTATAACGCCCAAACTATGTTAATATACTTGGAAAAATTAGATAATTGACAGCACAAAAGAAGAGACTGAAAGTGCTGAAAGTGACAGTGAGAGCTTCTTTTCATTGTATTCAATAGAAGAACTGTTACCACCACTTCAATATGCTGGACTCATAGCAATGGCAGCAAGTAATAGTTACCTCCTCCATGGCTGAACTTGCATTAAGAGTAAGACTGTAATTCCTCTTACACAAACTATTAAGTATACTGAAATGGGCCCAGTAAAAGTAGGAAAAAAAATGAAGGGAAACCAGACACAAATTAAAGCATGCAAAGGTGGAACAAAAGAAGCGCATTTGAGACATTAAAGTGTAGGAGTGCATTCAATGCACCACAATCACATCTCCAATTATTGTTTGCTCTGTTATATGAACAAGATTGTTTTATGCATTTCCCTTCCCACTCTTTGCCCCTGTGCATGTGTATCTTTCCAAACATACAAAGTACTTAAAGCACTACAGCTGATTAGGAACATCGAGTTCTGTGTCCTTGCCCCATTTGCTACCTGCTATCACTTAAAAGTATTTTCCAGCTTTATTCCTGTCAGATATTTCATAACAATTCCTATGTCATTTCCCCTAGCAGTTCTTTCCCATACTATAGTTTCATTTTATTTCTCACAAAGATTCTAATCGCTATGCTTTAATTCTGCTTTTTTTTTGTAGCACAAAGCAGATAAAATGCATATTTATTACCTCCAGATTGCAGCATCCCATACCTCATATTTACATGGACCACCCTAACAAATAGGTATCTTAAATGAATGTACCGTTATGAGATCTACCATATATGTTATACCAGGGAGCTACTTCATGTTCTTGTTTCCCGATTTCATTTTTACATAAAAGGGTTTTAAATAAAATTGTTGTAGTAAACGTGAAGACTGCTGAATGCATATACTGAAACCACATTTGCAGCTCACACAAGATGGTGCTGCAGTGCTACATACAGCATATGATACTGAAATCATTGAGATTTATGAGTATGCACACCGGAATAAAAATGAATTACATCGCAGAAAATCCTTAATTAATGGTATCTGAATATACACAGCACACTTATACAAACACAGTGGTCAAAACAGAAATTTAGACATTTTGGCTGAAGATCAATTACTGCAGGAGCCAGCATACATATTCAGTGCTCCAGCATACATGGGTATGGCGTATGCTTGATAACAAACTGCTCTGACCACAATATCCTTTCATTATTTTTTTTTTATCATCTTTACATACCATAATGATTTGAACTTTTTGCTAGGGACTACTGCTATGGATTAAGGACTTGATGAGGTATAAACGAGAGTGAACTTGCGGCCTCTTGGGCACGCTGCAGTACCAGCCCCAGAGTGAATGAAAAGAGCAATAAAGCTATCTTTAATTACAGCACATTTACTGCAGAATGAAAGCCTTCTCGAGAAAGTTGCTATAGAACAGATACACCGGCTACATTTCTATTAATCCGCTGAAAAGTGCCAGAGCCTTTCTTTGACTGTGAGGCCAACTGGCATAGACTGGCCACATACATACTAGTAAACGCTCACCATCAGAGAGGAGAGCCACATCCGAACTGCCTACTGGTGTCTATATTGGAGTAACTCCTAAACCACATCTCTGAATTAACTGGGAAAGTGCTAAGTGAGAATAACGCCAAGGAACTTTCTAACAACACAACCACATGGGTAACCGAGTTATAGTGCTTGGGCCCATGCCTTCACACTGTTTAATTTATTAGTAGATGTAGCCACTCGTTTCACATTCTAATGTGAACCTATAAAATATCAGGAAACCCACAGGATGATTTTAAGACTTTTCTAATGAAAAACTGGTATTTTACATCATTTTGGGTTAGCTTATTATGCTTTCAAAAACTAAATCTGAGTTGGAAGACAGAATAGTACAGTCCAGCTGTGGGTCCCAAATTTAAGTTGACTGGCATAGATGTATATAACTCCTAGCCACTGAATGTCTGATGCTGAAGAGCTTGCAGAATAATTATACAAAAACTGTGAAGTGCTGCTTTTGGCCATCGTCACAGCAATAAAACTGAAATAAGTTTCATGTGCTTGAGGTGGTGAGAGAGCAAATTTTTGCAAAGGGGATGCTTACCAAGTTATCAGCAATTAAAGAGCCGATACGATTTTCTGGGTCATGTATGCACCTATATGATAGAAACTGCAAAGAACTAACATAAACCTTTACTGGTGTTTTGGGGTTCATCGAAACCATATTAAAGACTTTGCAAAAAAGGAGCCCTGTGACTTAATTGTCATCGCCAACAAACCATCTGATGAAGGGTACTGATGACTGACACAGTAATCCTGTTGTCAACTGTCCATATATTATTCACTTTCTGCTAAATCTCTGCTTTGGTAAATGGGCTGCAAGTCTGGTTGCTTTTGAAGTTGAAAGGTTGTAACACTGCTTCCATTGGGACGCAACATACCATATGAAAATGAGATTGTCTAGGCAGATATATTTTTCCTCAAAACTGAATAGTCCCTCTATCTTACTCAAATTTTGTGTGCAGCCTTTAGAATGCATGGTTATAGTTTTCACTATTTAAAAATCAATCTGAATGAGCAACACATTCAACATACTAACTTTTACTTTCTCTGTATTTTGTAAAGCAGTAGAGAGAAATGACTGGAACTGCCACACTAAATGTTAAAAGTGAGATGAGTCTCCAGCATCAGAGATGGCAGAAGTTGTATAGCGCTGGCATAAAAGCTCCACTGAAAGTGTCAGCTTACAGGAAAGCTGTAATAGAATTCTCATTGGTTAAATGGAGACCTAGAAAACTAAGCAACCACATGAACCCTGTTTGTGCAGCAGAAGTAAGAGAAAACCAACAAACAGACCAAATGATGGAAAACAACTAATGGGTTCAGGCAGATTGAAACATCTATGCTTTTGAAAACAAAAATATCAAGTAACAAAAAGATTTACTATCACTAGTACAGTGTTCAGAGGCACCGAAAGCCTTTAGGTATCCTAAACCTATATATAGGTTTAGGATGAGAGCTGTAACTGAAAGTGAATAGACAGAAATCTTAGTTCTTTACCCATTACGGGACACTGGGCTTTAGTTTGGAAAGAATTAGTACTGAGTTTATAATTAGAGTTCAGGAAAGAATCCAAGTAGACTAAAGAACTAGGTTAATTACTGGGTCCTGCAAAACTGAGTAAAAAATGATAGTTGGTGCCAGCAACAATGAAGAGTTTACAGGAGATTTTAATAGCCACCTTTAGCAAATGGTTTGGACAACACCACCTGACAAGATATGACTGTAAATACTGTGTGTGTATACATATATTGATTATACTAAACTGCCTGAAGGATGATTGCCCCAAATTATGGCATTAAAAAGGAAGACTGTTATCAGGCCCCAACTGGACGTGTTAAAGAGGAAGAGAACCATTAGCTTGATTCAACAGCTTTACATAAGCCAGCAACATGTCGTTGCAGCAAAGGCAGCGAACAGTATCCTGGGCTACCTTAGGCAAAGCACTGCCAGCAGGTCAAGGGAGATGATCCTTGCCTTTTACTCGGCACTGGTGAGGCCCCACCTGGAGTGCTGGGTCCAGTTCTGAGCTCCTCAGTACGAGAGAGACACGGACAGGCTGGAGAGAGTCCAGCAAAGGGCCACGGGGATGATGAAGGGACTGGAGCATCTCTCCTATGAGGAAAGGCTGCGAGAGCTGGGACTGCTCAGCCTAGGGAAGAACAGGCTCATCAATGTCTACAAATACCTGAAAGGAGGGTGGAAAGAGGATGGAGCCAGGCTCTTTTCAGACGTGCCCAGTGACAGAATCAGAGGCAATGGGCATAAACTGGAACACAGTAGGTGCTGTCTGAACATCATGAAACACTTTTCTACTGTGAGGGTGACAGAGCACTGGAATAGGTTGCCCAGAGAGCTTGTAGAGTCTCCATCCTTGGAGGTATTCAAAAGCCATCTGGACGTGGTCCTGGGCAACTGGCTCTCGGTGGCCCTGCTTGAGCATGGGGGTTGGACCAGATGATCTCTAGAGGCCCCTTCCAACCTCAACCCTCCGTGATTTGGTGAAAAACTTCACAAAGAGACTTTTGAAAGTAATCTTGAAGTACAAAAGCAGCGTGAAAATTTGTAATTGTGGGGGAATAGATTGGACTGGAACAACAGTAATCAATTTGATACAAACGGAAGTCACCTTGCCAGCATCATCTCTGTCTAGGCCAGAGAGAGCAGCCTCCTTGACAGACACTGTGACTAGCCTGTGACCAGCCAGGGCAGTGCATAAACACACACAGGGCTGCTGCACCCACATCTCCAACAAGAGGTTTGGTTCAAGTAGGAGAACTTGCACTGCCAGAATAGACCGTGTGTGCTCATAACCCATACTACCCGTGAGAGGGGATGTGCACGAATGTACAGCTTTGTACACCTAATACTCGATATGCACGCATGCATGCCTGGAAGTGCAATAGAAACTGTGGAGGTTGCATTTAGAAACTTCAGGTGTTTATTAACTTTTTGGAGTTGTCTAATATTGTAATTTATTTGCTGTAAAGCTGATATTGATCCTGAATGTATATTTCACAGATTACTAGCTAATTACTTGTCATTAGTGAATTCATAAAGCACTTTGATCCTGATTTTGGTTTAAGCTACGTGAACTGAGCAGTCTTTCCTTGTAGCACTTCTTGCAAAAGTGTCTTCTGCCACAGCAAAGATTAGGGTTCAGGCTGAATGGCTCATGGCCATTGCTGAGCTTTAGCTAATAATCATAATGAAATAACTTATTTAACTGCTGGTCTCATAAGAAGGGCAAGTACGCATTGTGATGATAAAGTTAGGCCAAGAGCAGGAATTCAAATATGTAATAAAAAGCTAAGGTCACTAGCAGTTCCATGAGAAGGCAGGATGGTTGTTCTTTTTTGCGAAAACAGATCAGTTTAGACAGAGAAACTGGGCAACTGTTAGGGTTAAGACTAGGATCAGAGTTTAATAAAGTAAGGGTCCAAAGAGAAAGATTCATTGGTGGACAAACAATGTCAGGAATGAGATGAGGCATTAAATGGCAAGAGTAAATATCTTACAGATATTTCTGGATTTGCTGTGCTCATCAACCGATAGATCTAGATCTGGAAACTAAAAGATAACATTGGATCCTTGCACAACAGGTGAAGGACAGAATAAAAGCAACAAATGTCTTATGGTTCATTCTGAGGTGGATATGAGTTACTGCATTACAAAGTAAGCTTTAAGGATGGAACTAACATTTGAGTACGGAATCCAGTCAGCAAGTTATTCAGCTTCTGCACTTACTGTTAATAGGTGCTTGAACTGGTCCAGTTCTTACAGTGACTACTGCTGCCCTGTCTCCTTCATATTTTCAGACTTGAGGCTTATTGAGCTATATTTCTGGTAGGATTTGGATAGGAACTGCAAGCACCAGAGATACATTTTTCTGCTGGATTCAGCAGGCAGTGCATCAGAATGTGGAAGGCAAAGGGGTGGGCAAAAGAAACAGCACATAGTAATTTCTGAAGGCCTCAGGGTAACTGCTAATGACAGGGATAGCTTCTAAATTAGTGCTAGGGCTTCATGATAGTAGGAACTAAAGGCCTAAAATTTGACTTGAGGAATGCAGCAGCATTGGGCCAACGATGATGCCTAAAGGCAGGCAGAGAAATAGCTTAAGTTTAACTTTGAAGTAGATAGGTGAACCACTGAGTTCAACCTGTAATACTCATAAGAATGGGATGACAGCTGGATCTGGCAGGGAGCGCTTTTGGTTCTGTTTGAGCTCAGATGTACTTAACCTAAGAGTCAGTGGAGGAATGTAAAGGATGGGCAAAGTGATAGGGCAGGAAATTAACTTTGAAGCAAGAACTGAATCTAGATGAGAGTAAAAGAATATTGAATTTGCAAAGGTCAGAGAGAAGGATGTTGCAACAATTGAATCATAACAGGACAAAAGCCTGGACAAAAGTGGAGACGGAAAGGCTGCATCTTTAAAATGGTATTCAGAGAACAATTTATAGGACTTATTGCTTAGAAAGTGAGAACTTCTAAAGAAATTCAACTTGGAGATCACATGTGGTATGTCAGCAACAGGCAGTTTCAGATTCCACTTGATCATTTTTAGCATGAATTCTTAACTAGTTAACAAAAGAATATCAGAGTACGGTAGGAAGAGATGGATCTGGAACAAAGGTAGTTATGAGCTGCCTGCAGAAAATGTTATCTAGCAAATGAAAAGGGACAAGTAATGGCTAGCTGGGAAATCTTAACAGAAAAATAGAGGGCTGATAAGGACACCTCAGTGACACACTGGAAATATAGAAGTAAAGGCAATTACAGACATAGCCCAGCAATGGAATTCAGGGAGCACAAGTATTAGCAAAGAAAACAGAAGACGACAATCTATCCATCTATCAGGTTAAGGGAGGATGGAATGTGATTTCTAATATGTGGTTATAAAGAGGACACCAGAGACTTGGAAGTAACAGTTGCATTTACGCCAGTGAATGGAGCGGTACTAAGACCAACTGCCAGTCTGGCCCTGTCCATGCTATTAAACTCCACGTCTCCAAATCAGAGTAGCTTCATTCATATTGACTACTGAGGGCAGTCTCTGGCACATGCTAACTTCCAGACTGAGGACAGCCCATTGCCTTTCCCAGATCAAAATCATACTAAGAACCTGCTAACAATTTAATAGAATAAATGATAAAGTTTCAGTGCCCAAGCACATTCCCTGGCAATGTTTAATTCATCAGCATAGACAGAGCCAATGGTCTGAACTGGGTGCAAGAGAAACTGCTTTAAAGAGGGTCCAGCATAGCACTAAACAACTCCAAAACAACAAGATAGAAGAAGATTAGGTAATAGCAATGTGATCAACTATGGGCTTTATAAGATGAAAGAGGATGAGATGCTAACACTGGGAAGAGATATTGCTGGATGAGATTGAGAGTTTAAGGGTCAAAAGGAAGCAAGAAGATAGGATGGATACGTGGGCCAAACAGAGAGGGAGGGGATAAAACAATAAGAATCTTCTGCATCTGTGAAAGCTATAAAGTTTAGAGAAGATAAGAGCTGAGGACAACTAGAACCATCATGTCTGTATCAGTATCCTCCTGAAAGATACCAGTATGGACTGGTATGAGGGGACAGAGAGTGGCTAGGATCTGAAGAATGGTCTAGTAACGCAAGGCCTCCATACAGGTGAGACTGGTAGCATGTAACTAAATAAAGCACATTCTCTAAGACTTAGGTTGGAGTTTGGTGTGTTGCCAGACATTAAAACACCTCTTTGGCCACTCCTCTTTTTGCTCCTATTAGTCATCTGAGGAGGCTATTTCAGAGCTGTACTCCCCCAGTTGCTAAGATAGCTTTCTTAATGTCCAGCTTCAAGTAATTCACTACTAGTTCACATCTTATTTTTCTGTTTGTCGACACTGGCCTTTGGCCAAAATCTTTCTTTCTTGACATTTACCTTCCTTATGCTTTTATAATCAAAACCCCACTTTTTAAACCTTCAGACTGTTACACTAAAAATAACTTAGCTACCTCATATCAGTGACTCCTTGCTCCACTCATTGTACTTATTCTTCTCCACATCTATTCAATTTAACCTATTTTTTCTTGAAAATGAGTAAATGGAATATTACCATCAGGTAAGAGGCCTGTAGGTAATTGACTTCTCACACTCTACCTTTAAGTGCAGAGCTGTTTAAATAGAAGGGTGACAGAACTGAAGGAACAGATAAATCCATGATCTCCACAAAACGAGTTATTTCTGAATGTGAAAACAAAATAAAAAAAATATTTGGAATGAATCAGCAAAAGACACTATCAGAACAGATTTTTTTGATGAGACAGCCATGAATGAAGAAATCAGCGAAGAAAAAAATGGAATGGGAAGGAGAGCAGACAACACTGGAGGAACTGGAAGCCACAGAAAGCTGACATACAAGAATGGGAGAGGTATAAGTTACGTAGCAGAGCTACTCTTTTAGCTGAAGGTGGAGCTGAACCAAAGCTGCAGAATAGGTGGTAAAGCTAGACAACACAGAGCTAAGTGGTCAAATGCATTTAGAAAAATGATAATGAAGTTAAAAAAACTAACAACGAAGATTCAGAGAAATCAAAATAAAGGGAATGTGTACATAATTTAAAGAAATTTCAATATAGATAGATATAGATTTTGAATATGAACGGAAGTATTCCAAATCCCAGAACTCGAAACCCAGAGCCATATTAGAATTCAACATAATATAATATTGAACACAGATGTTACTTATTAGTTTGATGATCATTAATCCAATAAAAAGTCATCAATTCTATAAACTGTTTTAATATTAGTAGGTTTTGAAAGGAGAGAAGTCTCTGTGTACAATAATGGAACCTGTTCCAAGGTTACCAAAGACAAAAAAAGGAATCCAGCAAACAGAAGACGAGAGTGATACAAAGTCAGGAGGGAAAATAAAGATGTGTTTGTGATTAGTGCCTTTATCTGGTCCCTGACCATAAGAAGAAATAGC
Organism: Pluvialis apricaria; assembly: GCA_017639485.1. Lineage (NCBI taxonomy): Eukaryota > Metazoa > Chordata > Aves > Charadriiformes > Charadriidae > Pluvialis > Pluvialis apricaria. The sequence continues at coordinate 107,662,613 of CM030009.1, forward strand.
AGCACGTGAATTGAATGGTGCAGCTATTTCAAAGAGTCTAAGGAAACAGGCCTAAAACTGGCCTGTTGATAGTGATTTAGAAAACAGTTAAGAACAGCATTAATCAGGTTGAAGTCTAAGCATTAATTGTGTGCTGGACCACCAATACAGAGAGAGAAATTGGACGGTGTGTTGTCTGATATAGTGCTAATTCTTCAGCTCTTTTTTCTCCAAAGAATTGTGAAGCTGAAACTACTAATAGTGTCAGTGATACAACATCTTCTTCAAGAACATGGCAAATCTGATGTCTTGGTTATGTACGATTAATCACACTAGGGCGTATCTACCTTTTACCACATCTAAATTTACCCTCTTGGTTTCCATCATATTTTACGTCTATTTCTGAACTATTATGTAAAACAGTAGCTATGAAAATAACTTATGAAATGAAGTTATGCCCTACAGAGATTTGATTTCTTAGGTGAATTGTGTCGGAGATAGTCAAAGAAACATCGGAAGGGAACTGAGAGGGAGTGGGTGGAAGAAAGATGTAAGGCTTAGTGCTGGGTTTTTGAGGAAATCACTAATTATTCCTACATGTCGGTTTCCTGCAAGCTGTTCAGTCCTTTAATTTTAAGGATCTCATGTCTTACGTCACTACTACATTTTGCAATTGCTTTAAGTAAGAGTTTTAAAACAAGAATGAATACTAGTTTTAAATTCAAGGTATGTGAATGAACAGTGGTTTTGATTGTAACAATTCTGAGTCACACTCTAATGAGTTAGAACAAAGAAAAAATTGAAGATAAGCTTTGTTGATATTTTACAAGACGATATTAGAAATAGTTCAGTTGTCTGAAAGCATGCATGTATGTGACTAAACTTGTCTCCTTAGAAACAAAACAATGGAAACTATTTCATTTCTGTTATGATAACAGTCAAAAATGCACAGAATACCTCTGAAAACACAGAAAAAGATACTCTAGGGTGTAAAGAAATAAAGCTACAAACATACGTAATTGTATGCTTATTACTAACTACGTGCATACACACAATAAAAAAATCTTTTGTTACAACTAATTTTTCCACTCAGAGTTTAGAAATCAAAATGTTGAAAACTGCAACAGAAAACAGTGTTCTGTTATTGAAATAGAAAGTATACGGCTTGCAATGGATGTCACTACCAGTTTGAATATTTCTGCAAATTTAAAAACCTCTTGCATATATTACGTAATTCTTTTATTAAGGACTGGCTCATTTACTTCACAGAATGTAAACAAAGAAAAAAAACCACTTTCACAGTGATGTTATAAAATATTGAAACAACATTGCCTCAAAATATCCACTTTATGATCACATGCAATAATAAAAACATGACAGATATAGTATCTTATTCCATGTGACTTTTGGAAAAACGGCATCTTGGAGATTAAGACCTCATTAGGTACAGTTATGTAGTTATACTTTGTAATGCTTTATGGATGTAGAAGTTTAATGCAATTAACAGTACATGCTTTGATGACATTTGAATTCCGAGGCTTTACTATTCATAAGTAGCTTCTAACAAATATTGTTTAGGTAATGTGAATTTTGGCTCAAAGTTGGGGCTCAGACCCACAAACGTTCATGTTCACAGCAAGGTTGAACAAAAGTTAAGTCAGATTATTGAATTACCTAGGTTACAATGTCATGATAAGCAGAAACAAGATACCTTATAATGTTAAGATTCACTTACTGGGCAATGCCCATTCTCAGGCTTTATCATTCACTACGCCTGGCGATAGGCCTAGAGCAGCAGCATCTTTGGAAAAGTGACAACTGGTCTGTCTTTAAAGACTTAAGATGGCAGAGAAGCAAGGCAAGTCAGAGAAAGGATGAAAGGAAGTGCCATATGAGTTATAACACAGAGGAAAAGAAGGCAGTAAACTAAAAGAGGTCACGGCTTTCTTCTCTCAAGACAAGAAGAAACATCAGCCAGTGGGGAGGTGAGGAAAAGGGAGTAAAGCAGAAGTGTATTGTAGTATGGGACTCTCTGAAGAAATTAACTTTTCAGGTCTTATATGGCAACAAAATATTACATGTGCTAATGCTTATTTGGGAAAAAAAAGTCTGCATGCAGCTCTAATTCAGAAAGAAAAATAACAGACCAACTGTATTCTAAATACTAGAAGTCATGAAAATAATTTCAGTTCTTGAATCACACCAGTTCACAGATCAGTTCTTTTTTTCAACCTAATGTGCTTCATTTTCCATATTCTTAGATCACACCTCTCAGCCTTTAACCTAAGAAGAAAGGGTTTGATCTCAGCTTCTAGAGCAGAGCAGACATATACCTACTCACAAATTTCACTTTAGTTGTTTCTGGACAAATTACAAACCAGTGTTTGTTCAATCTTACAAATCTTACAATCTCAAATGTCCTATCCACATTAAACTACTAATTTCCTTAATGGCCTTTTTTATTTTGCTTTTTAAATGTAGACTCACCTCAAAAAACCCTCAGCATACACAAAACAACAACCTCAGATCTCATTGAACAGATGTTTGAGAAGGCCTAAATATGCACGGTAGATTTGACATTTTATATCTACAGGTACTAATCTGCTATAATCAGACATAAGCATAAATCTTTCTGCACAGATACTTGAAGTATGTCATATGCCACCATTGATCCAATTAATCTCCAATAATGCTCATCTGATCAAAGGTCAGGAGACATGATATTCAGCAAATCACGCTCAGAAGAAATAATCTCTTGCCTTAGCTGTTGTTTTGCCACTAACTATGGCTTGTTTTGGGTAAGTAAACAAAACCACTTGTCTTTCTCTATTTCCTGAAAAAAAGCTTCTTAAGATTCTCCAAGTAATTAAATTCAACATTGAAATCTGAAAACAATTCCTTCTTCATAACTAAGAAAACAAGGATGGACTTTTTGGGGTAACTGACACTGCAGTAAAGCAGTACCCTTTAAATGCCTATTTGTGCTATCAGTGAGACAAACCTGCTCTGAAGAGGGAGGGCAGGCACCAGTTGTTTTGCTCTAGTCTGCAATCACTTACAGGCAAAGAAGTGTCTTATATGCAGAAGACCTGATGTCTTGTTTTGTTGTAGCAGCTGTAAATTCAAGGCAATTTCAAAACGTTCAAGATACCTTGGATAATATCAAGGAATGCCCGTATCATTCCAGGAACTACACTCTTTAACACCTCTCAGTACTAAATGTACACCCCAGTCCTGGAAAAGAGTGCAAACCCAGATGTTAAGCCCTCTTCCACTTCCATAGGAACTGTCTCAGCAAACCCTATTTTCAGGATTACTTGCAGAGCTAGACGTTGTATATTACTTCAAGTAGGTATTTTGCCCAGGTCTCCAGTGTTACAAAGCCTTCCGGTTGATTTACAGAATAACTTAGTATGTTCTCCATTAACAAAAAAATGGTGGCTGGAAAAAACTATTCCATGTTTAATACCTGTTGTTAAAGACAGTACAAAGCAGAGTTAGCTAGACATGTTCCGTACAAGGTATGCCACCCTCAATTTTGCTCCAGAGCCTCAACAGATTCATCATCAGCTGCAAATCTGTATGCATGGAATGGAGGTATTATATACACTTTTATAATAGACTCACAAAACCCAGAAAAAGGCTCAAGTATTTTTGACCTCTTCCACACAAGCTGGAAATGGACCATTCCAAAGCAGCTCCCATGTCACCACCTTGTGTCACTACTGAACAGTGTCACACCTAGCAAACAAAACTGGTTTCATTGGTAGTTGAAACAGACCTAACTATATTTAAAGTTTAAGTTACTGTGCAAATTAAGCTCATTCATTATGAAACATATTTCACTGTTTTTGAGTTTCTGGCCTACCAGGGAACATGCTGGCTCATCATCTTCATCTGCTGATGGAATGCTTTCTATCTTTGTTTCAGCACACTCAGCTTTTGCATTAAAGAAGTGCCTTTTTTGTCAAGCATCTGTGGATGTATTTGATATTTAGGATATAAAAAAACCACCTCCTGCTTGCAAGAGTCAATTCCGTAACAGTACTTTTGCTGATTACTTTTTGGATTTTTCTGCCTTTTCAAAAAACATTTACATTTTCATTCAAACTGAAATGGTCAAATAAACTATATCAATGTCAAGGGCTTTATTATGTTGAAGACTACATTAATGCAAATAATGCCTGTTCTGAAATCATACTGCAAAAGCTGAGATGCAATGCTAAGAATAACCTTGGCATTCTGAAAAGTACAGTACAGTAATGAGAACTGAGCACTGTTTCATTCAGGTCAAACTGATGATTTAATAAAAGGTCCGCAAATCATTCCTATGTTGACAAGCTTCTCCATGTTTCCTCTACACATGCTGAGTTAACATCTCAACCTGAATACACTCTCTCTACATTTGGTTCTCAAATCTTTGTACTGTCAGAATCAAAAGTTCTGCTAATGTGTTATTGGCACATGATCACTTGATATAAGTCTTAGCTTTTACCCCAGTCTGGGAAAACAACCTCAAAAGAAAAAAACTTAGTAGTAAACCCAACATAATTCTACACAGTTTCTGGACCTGTCGTTTGTGAACAGAGAAGGACTTGTGGGGGATGTGACAGCTGAAGGCCATCTTGGTCATAGCGTCATAGTCATTTCATATCATGAAATAAGAGGTTTTGATTCTTGGAGAAGCAAGGAGAGGTGTGAGCAGAACTGCCACCTTGGACTTCTGGAGGGTGGACTTTGGTCTCTTCAGGAGCCTGGTTGACAGAGTCCTTTGGGAGGCAGTCTTGAAGGGCAAAGGAGTCCAGGAAGGCTGGATGTTTTTTAAGAAGGAATTCTTAAAGGTGCAGCAGCAGTCTGTCCCCATGTGCCGAAAACCAAGCCATCGGGAACAAAAGACTGACCTAGCTGAACAGAGAGCTATGGTTGCAACTCAGGGAAAAAAGGAGAGCTTATGGCCTTTGAAAGAAAGGGCAGGCTACTTATGGGAACTACAAAGATGTTGTGAGGCTATGTAGGGAGAAAATTAGAAGGGCCAAAGCCCAACTAGACCTTAATCTGGCTTCTGATGTGAAGGACAATAAAAAAAAAATCTTTCTATAAATACATTAGCAATAAAAGAAGGACTAAGGATAATCTCCATCCTTTAGTAGACGGGGGCGGGAACATAGTGACAAAGGATGAGGAAAAGGCTGAGGTAATTAATGCCTTCTTTGCCTCAGTCTTTGGTAGTAGGACTAGTTGTTCCCTGAGTACTCAGCCCCCTGAGCTAGAAGACAGTCACCTGCTACAGCACTTAGACATACACAAGTCTGTGGGGTCAGATGAGATCCACCCAAGGGTACTGAGGGGATTGGCAGAAGTGCTCGCCAAGCCACTTTCCATCATTTATCAGCAGTCCTGGCTAACCAGGGAGGTCCCAATTGACTTCGGGTTAGCAAATGTGACGCCCATCCACAAGAAAGACTGGAAGGAGGATCCGGGGAACTACAGGCCCATCAGTCTGATCTCAGTGCTGGGGAAGGTTATGGAGCAGATCATCCTGTGTGCCCTCACATGGCACTTGCAGGACAACCAGGTGATGAGGCTTGGTCAATGTGGGTTCATGAAAGGCAGGTCCTGCTTGACTAACCTGATCTCCTTCTATGACAAGGTGACCCACTTGGTGGATGAGGGAAAAGCTGTGGATGTTGTTTACCTGGACTTTAGCAAAGCCTTTGACACCATTTCCCACAGCATTCTCCTGGAGAAACTGGCTGCTCATAGCTTGGATGGGTGCACGCTTTGCCGAGTAAAAAAACTGACTGGATGGCCGGGCCCAAAGAGTTGGGGTGAATGGAGTTAAATCCAGTTGGTGGCCGGTCACAAGTGGTGTTCCCCAGGGCTCAGTGTTGGGGACAGTTGTGTTTCATCTCTTTATCAATGATCTGGACAAGAGGATCAAGTGCACCCTCACTAAGTTTGCAGATGACACCAAGTTGAGCAGGAATGTTGATCTGCTTGGGGGTCAGAAGGCTCTACAGAAGGATCTGGACAGGCTGGACCGATAGGCCAAGGCCAATGGCATGAGGTTCAACAAGGCCAAGTGCCGGGTCCTGCACTTGGGTCACAACAACCCCATGCAGCGCTACAGGCTTGGGAAAGAGCGGCTGGAAAGCTGCCTGGCAGAAAAGGAGATGGGGGTGTTGGTCGACAGCTGGCTGAATGTGAGCCAGCAGTGTGCCCAGGTGGCCAAGAAGGCCAACAGCATCCTGGCCTGTATCAGGAATAGTGTGGCCAGCAGGACCACACCTCAAGCACTGTGTTCAGTTTTGCGCCCCTCACTACAAGAAAGACATAGAGGTGCTGGAGCCTGGCCAGAGAAGGGCAATGAAGCTGGTGAGGCATCTGGAGAATAAGTCTTATGAGGAGCAGCTGAGGGAATTCAGGTTGTTTAGCCTGGAGAAAAAGAGGCTCAGGGGAGATCTTTTCACTCTCTACCGCTATCTGAAAGGAGGTTGTAGAGAGGCAGGCGTCGGTCTCTTCTCCCAAGTAACAAGCAATAGGACAAGAGGAAACAGCCTCAAATTGTGCCAGGGGAGATTCAGGATGGATATTAGGAAAAATTTCTTCACAGAAAGGGTTGTCAAGCACTGGAACAGGCTGCCCAGGGAAGTGGTTGAATCGCCATCCCTGGAGGTATTTAAAAGACAGGTAGATGTGGTGCTGAGGGACATGGTTTAGTGGTGGTTTTGGCAGCGTTAGGTTAATGGCTGGACTCTATGATCTTAAAGGTCCCTTCCAACCTAACCAATTCTATGATTCTAATGTTTTGTGAAATACTGACTGAAATTTTTTTTCAGCCTTGCATGGAGAATAACTTCTCCGTACTGGTTAGAAAAAATGGTTAAAAATAAAATTATATGAGACAAGGAGGTCTCTCATATGGAAATATACAAAATATTATTATTTTAAAAAAGAGGCCTTATTTGAAGGGTTGTTGACAATCTTCATCACCAACATTTAAAACTGAAGAAGGAACAGGATGACCAGGAGCACAAAGCCTGTTTTTAAGGGGAAATGAAAATTATCTTCACAGAATAAAACTCAGATGAAAGAGGTTACTACTACCAGATAAAGGAATCAGACAGAAAAGTACTTTAGCCAAAGAACAGGAAAGCACAAGACAAAACTGATTTAATCTTGCTAAGAATAAATTTAGATGAAAAGCAAAAAGAAGTTTCAAGTCATTAAAAAAAAAGAAAGATTCAGAAACTGCTTTCTGTAAAAAAGCCAGTATCTCCTAACTATTTTAATACCGAGTCTACCACTTTCATGATAACATATTTATACTATGTGAACACCTGCAACATATAGAAAACTCTTGTTAACTTTATTTGGGTTAAGGGGCTCAGGGGCTATTGAAATCTATGCTAGGATTTCTTTTTTGCCACAAATACTTATTCTCATTGCTGCTATGTTATTCCACCACCAATACAGCCAGTAACTCTACCCATACCGCAGGGTCTATCAGTTTATAATTTCAGAAGGTATTCAACAGAAGTTCCCTTCCTCTGCCAAATGATGTCCCAAGCAATTTTACTTCTACTTACAGTATCCCATGGCACAATCTTGTATCAACTGATCACAGTGTAAACTGGTAGGAGAAAGGTAGATACCCCTACTTTATAACAGAACAACTCCAGTAAGAGCTAGAAACAGCACAGACCCATGAACTAGAGCCTAAACTGATCAGTGCAAACTCTGCAACTCGCAATATCCACCGTCACGAGGATGAAGCATCTTGGACTGCCACCATGACCCAACCTGTGTTCACATTATGCCTCCCAGGCTAGCATAGCCAAACTTTGCTGAATACTCATTACATCAGTCTGGCAAGAAGTGCACAGTTATGACAAAGAAACAGTAAACAGTTCTGCAATTTTCAGTTAAAATTTAAGAATGGTATTGACAGTATTCTTCATACTTTCATGAAATGCTGCAATGCTACATATGCTTTTAGGTCAAGTGAAATATTGGATGCGTATATGTTCCTTCAAAAGAAAAAGCTTATAGTAACTACATTTGTGAAAAACATCTCTCTTAGTTCAAGTGTGAGGAAATTGTGTCTTACAGATGGGATTCAGCCACTAACTCCAATTTGTTCAACATGCAACACAAAGGCAGATTTTTCCCCCCAACAGTACCTCCAAACTTTGTCTGCTGCCCTATACCCAGCTGTACCACTAATCTCAAATTCTTCCTCATCCTTCTGTAGTAGCTGACAAATGGCAGAACTGGTGCAAGGAGCAGGGAAGAAACAGTCTGAACCTTTTGGCAGAGACAAATACAGGAAATTTGTACCAGAGCACGTTTTTCCCTTCTACTTTTCCTTACAGAAGAGTTTTCTATTTTCTTATTTTTTATCTTCTTTGACACCTTCCTTGCTAAATAGCAAAGTATCTGCTAAGAACACAAACACGCACCACTGAGAGGAAAGGGGCAAGAGAGGTACGTGAAAAAGGAAAGTATTATCAGAGTCTTCCCTCAGCACCTAGCATAAAGTAGATGTTCAGTATCCTTCCAGGAACAGATATGCAGCATTTCCTCCCATCTCCTTCCTGCCTCTCACCAGAGAGACACCCTACTGTTACTGCAAAACGATCTCCATTTCTTAGATCAGTGTTAGCTTTCATCTCAAGTCAATCAAGCACAGGGCATTTTGCCGCAGTCTTGCTAGAAATGCTGTATATCTATCACTTCCTTGATGTACTTAAAAGTCCTGTTTGGCTTCTATTAGTATTAATGAAGCAGAAACTCCCATGCTCCCAAAGGCTTTTCTAGATAAATAGATAGGAAAGCAATTTAAACTTGCCTTTGTCCTAATACTTGAACAATACAGAAAGAAAATACTATCTAATACAGTACTCAGCTTTGAAACAACTTTTTAAGCATGTATTTCACAAATACACTAAAACATTAAGCTGCGTGCTTTACAAGGGCCTCAGACCACAGACCTTTACCCTACATCATTTAACATCTGTACGCTCACATGAACAATTTCACATTTTAACTGCTGTGAATCAGATTTATCACCTTAATGGTGCCTTACACTTAAAAAATAAGCATCGATTGCACTGAGATTTTCTTACGATTTAGCTCCAATTCCCTAATTTTTATTCCAAGTCATTAAAAAATGCTAAGAAAAAATATTGTTCCCCATGCCAGTATATCTGGTTCATATTTAGCATAACAGCTCTCTGCCAATGCATGTAAACATCAGAAAGACCCCAATTTCATCCTAGCATATCTGACCTCATTCTCTCTTTCCCTTGTTGCATTCTGAGTTAGCTGATTATACGCAGTAAGTTATTTGTTTCAGTATGACCAGTGAAGTCTTACATGCTACATATTTTTCCCTCAGCTTGCCACAACATAAGCCATAAGCAGCTTGATTATCTGACTTATTACATTCACGATAGTAATAGTACGATCCTAGTAAAAGTGAATCAGGGATAAAAATAGTCTCAAAAATAATTTCCTGGGATTTCCTGGGTTTGGTTAGTATTAAGAAAGAGCTCATAATAGCAAGAAAATTAATGCTGTGGGGGACCACCAGATGGATGTTTTATTTTTCCGGTAACTAAATATAAACATGTCACAAGCCTTGCCACGAAAAACACAAAAATAGACCAAGCTTAGCTAAAACTCTTAAAAACAAACAAACAAAAAAAGTACTTTAGTTACTTTCTAGGGGGTTTTCTTCATGTTTACTAAATTAGTAGACAATGTCATGAAGGATTACCACAGATATATCATATATCTCACTTTGCAAAAATTTTCTAAAACAAATATCTGTTAGTCACACCGAGCTGTCTTATTGATTTTACAGTTTATAATCTGCTACAGTTCCTCCTCAAATTATAGTCTAGAAGGAACAGATTACTGCACAGCTTGATGAGGGTTCTTGCTTACAATGTGAAATAGTTCTACTTGATCCTACAGCAAATCTCTGCCTTTCTTGGGAAAGGAATAATTCACGAACTGAAGAACGAAAAGTGGCTTTTTTTTAGTTCCAAATATACAGCACGCATCCACAATGCCTAAAGGTACATGCACACATTTGATTTTATCCAAGTTTGTTATTTTGATTATTTTATCCAGTCTTCAGTTAATTATTGAAATCAGTATCTTTAATTCACCATAAAAAACATCTACTCCAGTTCCCCATGAAGACACACAATGGGAGAACAGTTCCATCAACCAGTTAACTTCCTTATCTACAAGGAGCGAGAAACAGCACAGAAATATCACAGGAAAATATGGGAAATTCAACTGAAAAAACAGCTTCCATTATCAGCACTCCATGAGTTGGATTATTCTATTTATCTCCAAGTTCTCATATCCTCATTAATGAATAGACTTTTAAAAGTGTACAGTCTAATGCCTATGAAAATGACTCAGGGCCAACATTTCTGAAACACCAGTCAATCTCAGTGACAGAAATAAATCATGTTTCCATGGATGATTTCATTTCCAGTTCAAAAGCAAAATGCATTTTTCCCCTCATTATGCACCATGGAGTCTTTCTCCATCCTTAAAAAAACCTGGGTTTTGGATTCCTTCTCCCTTCCGGGTCTATGCAGATAGCACGGTACAAAAAACATTTTATAACCTTACTTAACTAAAAGTTAAAAGCTTTTCATTCATTTTCACTACAATTCAAGTTGGCAAATGAATCTTCAGAATGATGAAACCATTTTAAATCATCTAGATCCAGAACAGACAGAAAGAAGCAAAAACTGCAATACCGGCAATATTCTAGAAAGACAGACTTTAAGCATACACTTTCTGACATCAAAGGAAAAGCAAAAATTCAAGTATTACACTGGGAAAAAGTTAGTCTGACACCACAGATACCTAAATTTTACTGGCTCAAAACTGATTAAATACTTATCCTTTACTATTGTGGTGTTTTAGTCTTAATTACAATAAAAACGCCCAAATCAAAAGTCGCTCATCAAGCACACTTACATTTCTCTTACAGTGTAGTTGTCAGAATTTGTCAATGGGTATTTCTAAATGTGGAATTGCATAGCTGTTATAAATAACTCTACGTTAGACTTCCAGTTAAATTTGCGTTGTTCCAAAATAGTACTAGTTTTGTTAAAACTAAGTTAAGAGAAGCGTATCAGAACAATAAAGTGACTCCCTCAATATACATTTAGCAAAGCAAGTCTATTTTAAAGTTGCAAGCACATAGAGTGATGCTTCCTTTCAGCAGTTCTACCTAAAAATTCCATTGCCTCACTACACTGTGCTTAAACAAGCTCAGTAGTACACATAGTGAGAGGTACTAATTAATGCAGAGACAGCTAGAATGGTGTCCATGTTCCAGGTTACATTTTGTCTTTTCCCTGAGTTTGATCACTATTATCCTACAGGGTAGTAGCTCTAAATGTAACAAGATCATAAGTCAGATGGAAACTGAACTGCAGAACAGGCATGCAAGTAAAATAAGTGAAACAGGAGGTGAAGTCACAAGTAAAAATTATGCTATTGCTCTCAGAGAGCTGCAAAACTAATTTTTTTTTTTTTTTAAGCTTTTTACATCAGAAGCAGTCTATGAATTCTTAGTCCATGTAATTGTGTTGGCTTAGTTAATACTTACGTTTTCAACTGGTCACAAAAAAAAACCCCATAATGTTCTGACAAAAAGAAATTCACATACAGACTTTCAAGTTTCCTTGACAAAATACATTTCAGGAGGCATGAAAACCTGTCTTGGAATTCTCATAGCAAACAGATTTTCATAGATCTACTGAACCATCTGGCATTCATAGATTACTGAAAGAAAAATTGAGATCATCTCTGAAATTACAAAGAATTGGGCCAGACCTGACTCCTGAAGAACCGTAACCACGAAAAGCAGCATCTCTGAGAGGGATTCAGTTTGCACAAACAGAGTTCACCACAACCCCATGGTACCGCCTAATCAAAAAAGCTGATATTGTCTCAACTGTTTTAACATAGAGTAGCAATATGTAAGAAGGCTAAAATAAATAAATGATAAACCCAGTAACGACTGGAGTTTAGTCCACATTCATTATGCCTTTTTGGAGATCAAATCTTATTGATCTCAGTGAGCTCACATCTCAGGATTTGCTATTTGTAGCACTATTTAAAATTTGAGAGGAAAGAGAAAATGACTTATGAAAAAGAGCTCATCAATCCGTTTAGCAATCAAAAGAAAGATCAAGGAAGATCAAAAGGTGATTTGATTACAGCACAAGTGTCTCAAAGGGAACAAGAGGGGAACAAAAGAAACCCTCTGGGCAGGGATGGGCTCTTTAATATAGTGAAGAAAGCCACAACAAACATCATTGTCTAAAAGCTGCAGACAAATTCATATGGGAAGGCATGAATTTTTTATAATGAGGTTGACAAATCACTCAAACCATCATTGAAGGAAGGAGGTTTTTTTAGCTGCTTAAAAACGGTGACAAATTGCTCATCTGCTTCTCTGTCTTCATCAGTAGGCTTGATATAGCACTTCTTTCAGTATATAAGAACACAAATATATGCCTAGTGTAGCAGTAACAATCTTAATATTGTCATATTATTTTCAAAGTGAAAAGTTTCTGCAGAAGAAACTAGTTGCAATTCATGTTTTGTTTTGTGTTTTTTTTTAGTCTTACTGTAATCAAGTTTGTGTGTGATGATTTTATGCACAATAGTCTTAAGAATTCAATGTCTGCAGATAATTTATTCAGTTCAAAAATCAAGAGACAGCGCACATTTTCCCCAAGATAGAATTAAATTTAAAAATATTTAGTTCAAGCACTTGTGGAAGGTAAGGAAGCCAGTGTTTCTGAAAGAAATCTAAAAAAAAATAAAAGCCCACCCTTAAAACTTAGGCTTTACAAGCACGAGTTCTTATGAGTTTCTTAAGCAAATCATATGACTGCTTAAAAGATGCAAACAGCATCATTACTTTCTCCTAATTATGACAAAATACTTGCACTGTTAAAAAAAGAACTACTTTTGTATTTACGATAAGCATTTTGTCTTACAGTATTGTAGCCATAGATTCGCCCTCTTGTTCATAAACATTCCTGAAAGGGAACACATTACTTAGCAGAGACAGAATCAAACACTACGCAAATATGCATTTTTGAGGCCAGAGAACTCAAGCCCATGATGATTTTTGATAATTGTGAATGAATAGCAAAAGAACAGTGTTTGGAAGGAAAAGGTTTTTTGCATTTTCATCCCCATTCCTGCCTCAAGTCTGTTTCCTGAATGTTTCAGCATCTTGGCAATTTTAAGTGATTTTTTTCCAAACGTGTGAACCAGTCCTTTTTTGATTAGCTAAGCTGAAGAAAAAGCAAAAAAATATCTGATTTCAGATTCTAAAGAAATTGCCTGTTAATGATTCAGTTCTTGTCAACATTCACTTTAATCCAGCTCCTGCTTTTACTAGCAGGTCGCTACTCCTGCTGCTACCAGTTCAGTTGGGAAACCACACCCCTACAGTGTTTCCAGAATTGTATAGTATTCAGCAAACTGTTAGGAGGACAGACAAGTAAGTCAAGTAACCATGTATCTACAGTTTTGGTTACTTGTTGCTCCATGGCAGAACCCCAAGCAGAAGTAATTAGAAATCACAGCACTAATCACAGAATCATAGAATGATTTAGGTTGGAAGGGACCTTGAAGATCATCTAGTTCCAACCCCCCTGCCATGGGCAGGGACACCTCCCACTAATATCCACTAATAATGAAAAACTAATATCTAGGATTAGATAGTCTAGTGTGATAATATCAACTTAATGTATCTGAAAAAATTGTCCTAATAAAATAAACTTCTCCTGAGTCTACAATGCCCAAGCAGTTCACTAAAGAACCAAGGGTCATTTATATTAGAGATGTGGTACAGAACCCTGCAGAAACCTTCCATCAAGACAAAGTAAAGCTAGATCGTGGTAATAAAGCTTGGAAGGACCAGTCAGCCCTTTTATTAGATTGTTCAACATAGAGGGGACAAGTAGAAAAATGAAGCTGCAAATGCCTAATTCTAGTAAGGGAGGAGGCATGAACTTTCATACTCATAAACAAATCTAATTTCTTTATCTGAACAGTCTCCAGAAAAATCTCTACTACAGTAGAAACTTCATACTTCATTAAATCACAACAACTGTATCAGCTATTAGGGTTTTTTTCCAGAATTGTAAAAGGTGTCTTCAAATTATTATTTCTTTAAAATAAAATTTGTCTCATTTCCAAGTTTCTGGAAACATTTTAAAGCATTACTGAACCTCATTTTATAACTAAATGCATTACCTTAACTATTATTCAGTTACATGAAAACAATCTACTTGCGTCTGAGTTCAAGTATCACATTATCAGTTTAGAAAAACATGTTTTTCATTTAACATTCTTCTTGCCTTTGAAATAGGTTATATTACATGACCTATCTAGATAATTCAGGTCCACATAAAATAATTAAAAATGTTTCATCCACAAGACTAGCTCTTCTTCCATCTAAAGAGAAGAATTCATGTTCCAACCTTTCTACTACTTTTGTTAACTGTTGCAAAACCAAAGCCTCATAACACAATGCCAACCTCCCTCCTCCCCACCCAAAAGCAAGTCCTTATGACTGGCAACCCAGACAAGCTTGCCGTTCAACATCAAAACCTATCCCTGCACCAGCCATTATACCTAAAACATAGCTTCCTAAAGATTAGTTTCATTCACTCATCTGTTACTCATCTAAAAGCGTGTTGGTTTTTTTTTTTTTTAAACTAGAAAGATGCAAAAAATGTTGAACTTTTCTTTCAGATCACCGTAGAACTTCTGTTGCAGCAACTAACCCTGCAATAAAGATTGGCTAGTACAAGCTGTAGCCACTAGGCAGCTCTGTTGAAATCATCTGGATTATAAACAGGCAAGAAGAGATCATTGACAGGAGGTACGGCCTTAGGGCTCCTTCTGTTCCGTCACCCAGCACTAATACACCCTTTGTTACTGATGTGAAAGGGACTGCAACTCTTTTCCAGCCTCCCATCAACACGCATGTAGGCTACGGTATTGAGACACTTGGGGGAACTGATTTCACCTTGATTTCTTCCCTGTGATAACAACAATCCTTTAGCTTTTGGAAACATATAGTACTTCTGTGGATTCAGACAGCATTTGAACTATTACCTATGGAAATACAATCTGCAATAGAAAGCAAAATATACCATGCCAAGCTTGTAAGGTCAACAAAATTTACCACGAGACAACATTTCTTGCAGGAAGTCTCATTTACACAAGATCCTACTGCCTCTTGCACTCCTCAAAGATAAGTTTGCATGTTTCTAGAAATCGTTAGGAGTCCTCAGTAGTAGTGATTGAGTCTACATTTTGATTTCGAAGAATCTTGAAAGCTTTCAAACATCTGTGGAAGATTTTTACCTTGGCACTCGCACCAGAATGGAAGAACACCCCCTTTAATAAAGCAAATGTGTTTGCAAGCTTTTCCTACTGCTTTAGAAACCCCTTCTCAGTTGGTCAGGGTTTTTTTAAGACTGGGAGAATTTATTTTTAATGGCCAGAAGACCAATTTTTCTTTCTTTTTGGATGACAGCTACTGAGTACAGATCACTAGAGTCACCATTCTTTTCCTGGTAAAAGTCCTACAGTAGAATAGCAAATTTTGATTCTCAGAAAGTCTCTGATCTGCAGAAGTCACATTAACAGCTCAGCTTAAGATCCTCCTATGTTGGTCCCCTCAACAGACACACACATCAACAGCATGTATGGAAAGAAGATACGAAAGAGAACGTAAAGACAATGGCACATATAATTTGTCTTAATTTTTAGTGAAAAACTCTAATTATATGAACCAACAAATGAAAAATACAAGCATGATTTTGGCCTTCACACAACAGTGTCTAGATACTGTGTTAAATCACAGTGCTCTCCCTTAAATACTTTTCACTGCGATCTATTATCAAGCTTGATTTTAGCTCCATTTTCAAAAATAAAAGAGACCTTTTCTTTTCTTTTTTTTCCAAGTGGCACATGCAATATGTGAAAATCTGTGTACATATTCACATATATATAAACATATATACATGTAATAAAGAAAGCCTTTGTCTCTTTTGATCTAGAATTGACCACTGAAACATTTATTTATCAAATGGACAATGTATTTCCTGGGAGAAATAATTTATTTCACTGACTTGAAACAGCTAACAGACTTCTACCTGTGAAAGATGGGACTTCTGGTCGGAGAGAACACTATAGCAGCCAAATGAACATAACCACTTTTGTAACAAAATTTTTTCCTCACAGATCACAAGTTTCCAGATGATGTGCCCCACAGTTCAAGAGCTACATCGCAAATACTACAGAGTAAGATTCTCCCGTTAGAGCTGAAACTGCTTTAAACTTAGGAGAATCAGAATAGAACAACAAACAAGTAGTATCTTTGTAGTATAATGCAGAGTTAACTCAATACAAAAACCTCAAGGAGTGTAACTGCAATTGAAATCTGTGTTTATGCCAGCATAATCAGATATGACCTGTGGAAGCACTATTTAATTAAAACAGGAGTTATAGTACCTTGCATAAGGACTTGGACACAAGCTTGTTATATCAGCTTTCTTTTTCACTTCAATTAGCTGGTAAGGTAAAACAGTTTTACTACTTTGAGCGCATTTTTCAAGCTCATTGAATAAAGAAAAGAACTTTTGCTGTTCAGCAAAAGAACACTGCTGTTGGAATCTAAGGCCAGGGAATAAGATTCACATTTATGAGATATTTTCAGGAGAGCATACAAGACCTGAGTCTCATTTTAACACACGGACAATAAAGAAAAATACATATAGCCAGATATTGTTAGATGTCTTCCAAAGTACTTTTCGGGCTTCTCAGATTCCACACTGCGTTAATAAAGTATGTGTAAGCTTAGTACTTACCCACAGAGGCATAATCATTTGGAAGTTCAGGATAAAGTTTGTTTGTATTCTTTTTAGCTGAAAGAGAAAATAAAGTAGCAAGTTATAACAATATATGTTAGTACATCATACATTTCATATACTGCTTTTCTCATCCATGTTCAATAGTTATAAAATGATTGCAGTTATCTAAGGAGCAGTACAGAAGAAAGAAACATGGACTTCAAGAAGGACAAGTTAACAACAGGAGCTGCACAGTAAAGCCTTATTTTCCATGACAGCACTTCGGTAGATAAACTGTCATAGAGCCAAAACTCTGCCTCCTCTGCTCTACTGTAAGACCTCTACCTATTAAAAGACAATGACAACCTGAAAGAGAAACTAAGTTTTCTAGAAACCAGAAGCTTGTAGAAGTAGGACTAGCAGTTTTTAGTAGGACTGTTCTTTTTATTAAGAAGTTTCATTGTACCATGGGGCTTCTACATATCCAATATACATGAATGCTTCCTTTGAACTATTACATGCTTCTGTAACTATACAAACACTATTTCTATAGCAAATCTATCAGAGAGAAAAGGTTTGCTAATATAAAACAAACAAACAAAACCTTTACCCCTCATAACACTATCCCAACATGCTTTCAGTGTTTGCCCAAGGAAGAGTATTAAAATATTTTTATAGAGACAGCTACTACTATAATAATTGCATAACATTCATTAGGTTCAATGCTCTAATTTTATATAGAGAATAATCATTATCAAAACTTTTTTAACCTGGTGGTGTTGGTCTAACAGTGGGTTTAGGTGGTTCTGGTCTCGATGGTGGGTCATTTACCTAAAATGTACAAATTTTATAAAAAGTTGCATCACACCTGGAAGTAGATTGTAACTTCAGAGCCTAGAGTTACACTGAAAGTGTAACTGTCAAGTTACACTGAAAAAAAAAATAAATTCACTCTTTCTCCATTGAAATTGTATGAACTCAAGAAGCACACTAAAAAACCAGTGACGTACACATGACTCTAATTGGCCATGGGTTTAACAAAGATGAAAGTAAATTATTGTCTATCAGTAAGATCAACATCTACAAGAAAACATCTTCTACAATCTTAGTATCATATTGTAAATGTGATTGTTTGAATGGAAGACAGAAAAAGTAGAAAAATTAAGAGTATCCACATCAAACCTGGTATGCTCATTATTTGCAGATCAACTTGATTAAGAATAGTTGAACAAACTTCTCTAATCATCACCTCAGATTTGAAAATGCACTATTATAAAAACAAGGACATACTTTGTTATTCTGGAGGATGCAAAGCAAACCCAGCAACATTCTTGTCTAGAAGAACCTACCAGGGCAACACTTGAATGAACGTATTACTCACATGCAGTATCCGCAATGTGTTATGCCTTTAAGCATCCAATAGAGAAGTTACGAATGCCACATGAACATCAACATTACCACTGACAGTTCAGGAACAGAAAGCCTATGTGAAAAAGAGGCGCACAAACCCTTCTTTGTTCCCTTACAGCTTTTCCTGGATTATTCTTTTGCTCTTCATTTTCATATACTTCAGTGAAGGATGCTAGAGTTTCATAAAGATCATCTGCTTGAGCAGGAAAAGGAACATCACCAAGCAAGATGGCACTAGCACGAATATCCTGCCCATAAAACCTGATACAAAAGAAAAGATGCCAGGTATTTGATCATCATTACATTTCAATATCTAGACAAATTCATCTTGTGCAAGTGTTCCCCCCTCCTTCCTGGCCCTGCATTTCTCCTACTGATCATCTATTGAGCAATGACAGAACTAGTTCAATGCTGTAAATTTGGAATAGTAATTGTAGAAAACCTGCACGCCTGCCTACCACCTTATTTCAAAATTATCTTTACCAGTAATAGTCTGCTCCTGCTCACGTGTATGCATCAGCTAGACCATTTGAAAGCCAATCACACAGCAAACTGAAGAAACACACACCACTTGTGCAAAACATTGTAACAGATTCCTGAATGATGTAGTGAAATTCCTTAATTCATTGGAACCTCAATTTTATGAATGGAGATAGCTAAAATTTACTGACATGCTGTCATTAGAATCAGTATTAGTCTTTGCTGATATTAGCAGAATCGAAGTTTTCGTAAACACAGAATGTGCAAGACATTCAGAGGTTACTTGGATTTAAAACTTAATAGGCTGCACGAAGGAAGCAGCATTCCATAACCTGGGTATTTTCTCAAAAATCAGTAATGCTCTAAACCAGACTTTTGTTTGTTTGTTTGTTTCAAGTGGCCTAAAAGAATACTCTCATTATGCAGTAAATACCTCAGTATCTATCTTCTACAATATTGTGCTGGGTTTAGACGGCAAGGTTTTGGTAAGGGGTGGGGCTGCAGGGGTGGCTTCTGTGAGAAGATGTCAGAAGCTGTCCCCATGTCAGACAGAGGCAGTTCCAGCTGGCTCCAAGGTGGGAGGTTTTTTTTCCCATTTGTTTTTATTTCTCATTATCCTACTCTCTTATTAACCGGCAACAAATTAAACTAATATCCCAAATTCAAGGGTTTTTTTTGCCTGAGACAGTAATTGGTAAGCAATCTCCCTGCCTTTATCTCAGCCCACAAGCTTGTCGTCATATTTTCTCCTCCCACCCTGCTGAGGAGGAGGAGGAGGAGGACTGACAGAGCAGCTCGGCTGGCATCTGGTGGCTAGCCAAGGTCAACCTACCACAGATATATAATCTCTAAATACTCAGCATCATCTCAGTACCCATTGCAAGATGTCTAAATTGAAGAAAGCCTTGCCCCTCAAGAAACTCTAAACTCAGCACAGTATGTTCTCACAACAAACTCGTTTTCCAAATTGAATGTGTTCTGTTTCATTTTGTCACTATGCCTTCACTGAATCTTCTAGATTTGAAGAGAACATACTTGCGATTTGTTTCTTTCCTTTCAATTAAACACGTTCCTTCCAGAGATACACCTGCAAACAGTCCTCGAGATTTGCAGTATGTATAGACAGCAGCAGAGCTTCTCAGGGCAACATCCCCTTCTAAGTTTCTAGAAGGAAAAAAATTTTGGTTGACATTCTTCAATATGGCTTTGCAACATGAACAACAGTTGTCTTTTTATTTTAATCCTATCAAAAGTCAGCAAGAGTTTCACTTCCCTCTGTTCTTACAAACTCTATTGAATATATTCAAGTGGGTCAGGCTTGAAATCCATTTTCAGTTCTTATTTCAGACAGGACCAAGTACAGAGTAATTAAGTTTTTTGATAAGGTTTCCTCTGAAGCACAGGACAACGTTGCCTCACGTGAATGCTCCATGTTAGACCTCCTCTTGCATTCAGAAGTCTGAAAATTATTAATCCACGTTTGAGTCATGTTTTAAAATTATCTGATTATGTTTGTGGTGACTTGGAACTCTATTCAATATACCAAAAAAATATTTCAAGTAAGGCCTTATCAGACCTCAATAGAATTGGAAGAATACAGTTTTTGTCTCACACAGGATTCACATAATATTTTAGGTTTCAAGATACCTCAGGCAATCAGCCAGTCCAATCCCCTGCTCAAAATGGATACATCATCAAATTCAGATCAGGTTGCTCTGGGCTTTGTCTAGCCAGTTTTGGAAACTTCCAAGGACATAGATTCCACAGACACTCTGAGCAACCTGTGTCAGTGCTCAATTATACTCACGTTGAAAATTTTTTTCTGATATCCAGTCAGAATCTCCTTTGTTTCATTTTATGACTACCATCTCTCACTCTCTTGCCATGCACCTCAGTAAAGAATTTGGGTCTGTGTTCTTGGTGATCCCTGTTGGGAATGCATCCTCTTAGAAGACCTCAAAGTCTTTTCTATTCCAGGTTAAATCAGTCGAGCTCTTCCAGCCTTATTGTTCATGTGCTCCAAGTCCCTGGCCACCTTGGTAGCCATTCACTGCATGTACTCAAGTTTATAAATACCTTCCTTGTACTGCAGGGCCCAAACTGGACACAATATTCTAGGCATAGTCTATGAAGTGCCAAATAAAGAGGAACAATCATTTCCCTTATTTACTGGTTACAGCTCTGTTTGATGCAGCCCCCTACACTGTTCGCTGCCTTTTCTGTCAGGATGCACTGCTGGCTCAGCTTACTGTCCACCAGGACCCCGGCACCTTCTCAACAGGGCAGCTACCCAGCCTGGTGGGCTCTGCCCGTGTAACTGCAGAGGGTTCATCCAACCAAGGGTGCAGAATTTAGCATTTTCCCTTGTTTAATTTCATGAGGTTTCCTATAAGATCTTTTCTCTACACTCTCTAGGTCCATCGCTCTGAATGGGGCCCTACCCTGAAGTGTACTGGCTGCACCCCTTGATTTGGTGTCATCCACAAACTTGAAGAGGATATTTTGCATTTGCTTCTCCAGATCACTGATAAAAATACCAAGCAGGAGAGGTCCCAGAACAGTCTCATGAGGAATTCCACAGAAATCTGATTTTTGAGTACAACATGAATCATTTACCACTATTCTTCAAGCCTGATGATCCAGTTTTTCACCTATTTGCTAGCTTGCCTCACCCTGACACCTAGGCCACAATGCCCCATCTTGGACACAGAGATGTTGCAGGACAGCATACTGAACACCTTTGCAAGGCTGATGACATTCACCGCCCTCCCCAGATCCACAGATCTCTCTCATCTGTGGAACAGGTATCATCTTACCCTTTTTACTTTTTCAGAAAAGACAAAAAAAGGTCAGTAAATACGTCACCATAAAAAAAAAAAAGGCATAAGGAGACACATGTCCCATGAGCAGAGCCTGAAGCAACTGGGCTTGGTAAGCCTGGAGAAGAACCTAACCTTAGGGGGAACCTAACAGCAGCCTTCAAGTATCTATGAAGAGGCAATCAAGAATATGAAGCCAGGCTCTTCATAGCAGCGTATGGCAGAAGGATAAAAGGCTATCGATGTAAATTGAAAACAAGAAATGTTTTGACTGCATGTGAGGCAAAACTCTTCACCGTGATGACAGCTGACCAGTAGAGCAGGTTGCCCAGAGAGCCTAAGCAGTCTCCACCTTTGGACTTTTGTCAAGACCCAACTGGAATAAAGGCCTGACCAACCTGATCTGAAGTCGTAACAGACCTTGCTTTGAGCAGGAGGTTGGAGTACAGATCTCGTAAGGTCCCTTCCAAGTTAAATTATTATGTGATTATGTAATCTCATCCTTCAAAGTAAGCTGGCTTAACCACTTAAGGTTTAAAAGTAAGTATCTGGTGTATTTTTTATTTACTGTCAGGCAGATCTGTGGTGACAGAAAGCACAGACCCATAGGTTAATGAAAATAATAGTTCAGCCTGGCACAGTAGCACCTGTGCTCTTTATTGAGCCTACCCAAGCAGTCTCCTGAAAAAAAGAGAATAAATCTCAGAACACTTTCCTTCTAACGATAAATGCCTTTATCAGGAAAGAAAAAAAAGAAAAAAAAAAAGCAACAAGTGACCAAAAAGCTGTACCACTACAAGAATATGGTCCAGTCAACATACAGGTTCCCCAGGTTGTTTTGCAACATATCAAAAAAACCCCACATCAATGTTTATATATAGTTTTTAAAGCTATTTTCAATATTTAATTCTACCCCATATTTAAATCTACCCCATATAGAGAAAGTATTTTACTCACCTCCCCAGAGGTCCAATTGCCACAGTAAGATTTCCTCCAAGTGTAAGATTCCCTCCTTTGGCAAAAGCTTCTACTGCTCTTTCATGATTCAATATTATCACTAAGTCTGAAACCTGTAAAACATTAAATAAAAGTACTATGCTTTTTAAGAAGGAAGTTAGAGTGACACAGGAGAAGTATTTCCTGTTTTGCAGGGAAACAGGTGGGAGTATCAAAAATATTCCCTGCCGCAAATGAAAACTAGCTCCAGATTTATCAAGGTTTTAATTCAAGTGAGAATTTTTCATCCTCTCAGAGAATTACTTCCTTTCTTGTAAAGGATTCTTTTGAAATAATTTTCATAACAAAGTTGATTCTTTTTCTGCAAGGTATTTTGAAACTAAAAATCCTTTCACCTACTTTTTTTAATCAAATTTGACTGATTTTTTCCCAAGTGCTGGTATGGTCAGTATGTGATAACTAACAGCTGTAACAAAAACCCTATTTTTATTCAAAATTTCCTAATTAACAAATTTTTATTTTCTATGGCTTTTGCAAACAATTATGAAGGCATTTTGAAATTTGAAGAGACATCAGATTAAGAAAATAATTTTGATCCTTCCATAACTGTATTAATAACAGCAAGAAAGAACTTAGTAAACAAAAATTATTGTCCAAAGAATAAACAGCAAAAATGATACAGGTTTTCCCATTATTGACAACATTTTTATTTTCTTGACAGAAAATTATGGGTTTAATATATATTAGTGTGTGTATATATGAATTAATATTGATTTTTTTTTAAGACTTGAATATATGAGATGTAGCCCGTTTCTTCAAGAAACTATTAAACCAAATAACTGAAGAGCTAACAAAGTATTTTTGAAAGATTCAAATGCAAAATAGAAAAAAAGAAAATCACTATTTTTAAAAGACTTTATTTGCCTGGACTGTGACACAAAATGCACATATCAAAGAACTGCTGCTGCTATTTAAGTTGATGTCTATTACCACCAGCACTGTAAAACTGTAACTCTCTTCGATTTAAAAAATTTCAGTAAGTCTCCTACAACTCTTTTCCCAAACTAGGAAGCATATTAAAGAAGAAAGTCTTTCAAACACAAGCATGACCCTATAAAGATCACTCGACCTTACCTGAAAGCTAAGTAAACACACTACATGTATTAAAAACAACAATACCACAGCAGTACCAGCCTGTTCAACAGAGTAGATTACACTTTCGTAGCTTACTGTGACGGATTATCTTTTCAACAGATGTCTTGACTACCCAAGGACTACTGTGCCTGATCTTTCATCTGATGGACTTGACTGAAAGCCAGGTTCAGAAAAAACTTGCAACTTACCCCAAATTCCAAGCAGTGAGAGCAGGGAATACAAGAGGAAATACCAAATTATTTGCAAAACAAGGCTGGCCCAGAAGTATTACACACAGCATAAGAGGCCTTTGTTATTAGCCCCCTGGTAACCTCCCCCCCATCCCAAACAAAAGATGGCTGACACGAGTAGTTTCTGAATCATTCAGGGATGAAGAGAGAATGTCATTCAGGATGCTGCTACGTCTTCTTACCCATTAAGAAGATGAATACACAGCTAAAGCTAACTGAATCCATAGTGAAAAAACCTTCAAGGAAAGTATTTAGATGAATTTTAAAATTGGTCTTTAATTTGAGGTACCGAGTTACTTGGAAAAACATGCAAATACTATGACTTCTGAAGTCTGTGATTTCCTTCTTGTTGTCTAAAACCACCCATAAGTACCACTACAACTATGCTAACTATAAACTCTCCTACAGGAGTAAAATCCCACCATTTTCTACAACGTTTACGTTTATATATGACTAAGAGAATGCTGAAATTGGCCTCTGGGGTCCTAAGCCACTTAGGTGTTTCTGAATAGCCTCTCTTCTCTAGAAGAAATAAATAAGACTGTGTTATAATAATGCCAGTAAGGAAACAGTATTTTGTAAGCTGACTAAAATTCCAAATGAAGGGCACAATATTGCTCAGAAAAAACACCCTTTCAGAAGTAGCTTCTTACTGAAATTATTTGAGTAAGTATCAATAGGAAATGGTTACATTATCTAAAATATCAGATGGAGATG
The DNA here is from genome assembly GCA_017639485.1 of Pluvialis apricaria. Classification (NCBI taxonomy): domain Eukaryota; kingdom Metazoa; phylum Chordata; class Aves; order Charadriiformes; family Charadriidae; genus Pluvialis; species Pluvialis apricaria. The sequence goes on from CM030009.1 coordinate 107,687,288, forward strand.
ATTAGAGGTAAAGTTTCATAGATCAATCGAAGCATGTGAAAAGTCTCTTTCATTGTCATAAAAGCAAAAAAAAAACCCAAAAACAAACAACAAAAAAACCCAACCCAAACCCCAGACCCTGGGAATCAAACTCAATGTTTTGTAATGCATTTAGATCCTGTAGTCATGAAAACCAAAGAAAACGTCTTACAAAACCTGATGATTTTGCATTCATAGCATCCTTTAAAAAGCGCACAGTAATAATGCCTGAGATCACATAATAAACAATGAGGATATGATACAATATTGATCCATGACTCATTATGTGAGTGCTGACTGACTGGCTGACAGGACAGGGATAGCTGGTTAGTTGTAGGAGACACACTGGGGGATGTCGTGGACCACCCAGATCAGCTATGCGTGGGTTCTTTGGAAGAATAGAACACCCATAGCAAGAGATCGTGTTGGCAGCATACTGTTACTTTTTCTTTGGGAATCAGCAGAACAGAAGCTAAACGGAAAGAAAAGAGAAGGACAGGACTGGAGGCTAGGGTGGGAAAGAGGAGGAAAGACAGAAACAAACAAGGGTGAAGGGTGTGAGGAAGAAGAGATGGGAAGCAGAGGCAGAGCGCTGTCAGGGCTCAGATCAACAGGATTTCTCTGAACATCTTGAGAGTCCCTTACTTAATAATTTCTGCTAGCTGGAAACTGCCTTGTTTTCAGTAGCATTCCTTCAGAGGAGGCACCATCAGTTTTGGTGCTCCCAAATTGAAGAGTGAAGTTGGTAATCACAAGTCTGAGTGCGAAATGCATGAAATACAGTAACATTAGCTAGACTCCATTTTACTCCACCTTCAATTCCTTTCACTGCTTTCTTGCCAGATGGAGTCCTTGTGCTCTTTAATGAAGCATTTGATACAGTATTAAGTATAGGATACTTTTAATTAACTCCAATTGGCTTATATGTGAACACTGACAGGAAGCTTTCCAGAAGGGAAAAATTCAGTCTGCTAGAAGTAAGAAATCGCAGAAATAGCTGTTATGTCACTTCTTTTCATTTAAATCTCTCCAAGCAATTAGACTGATAAGATCAAACACCCTACTTTGTTTGTCTTGTATAACTGAATTTTATAATAGCTTTTTTACACAGAAAAATAGGTTCTATTGTCTCACTAACATTTAGATCTTTGTCAATGCATTTTAATTTCTTGCAAAAAAAGTTACCAACAAGTATTTCAAATGCAAAATTATACCTCAATTCCAATTTCAAATCCACCACCAAGGCCAGCGATTCCTATTGCAGAAGGAGCAGACCAGGCTGTCATGCAAAACAAGAGAAATTTACAGAATTTTTACCACATGTTACAGGAAACACTTATTTTATTATTAGAGTTAAAAACCGCTAACAAATTCTCTATTTAAAACCATGTTCAAAACCACTACAATGGAATCAAATAACTATACTGGTTTATCACACAGGAAGGAATTTAAGAAATACAAACCCTCATGATCTAAACAAATCTTTGTTACAAATTATTTATCATACAGTTGTCTATAACTGGATGTAATTCATTCTTCTAAGGAGTTTTAAACTTATGCTTTTAATTTTCATCCTTCTCTACAAAGATACTGAAACCGTTTACATCTGGTCAAAAGTAGGTACAAAATTTTAAAAACAGCTTTCAAAGCAAACATTGTCACCTACTGGCTTGAATCCCCACACATCTTGTGTTTTATGCTATGAAAAGAAATAATGAAGAGAACATTTTTTTTTTTCTTTTAATTCTCCCATGAAGTACAAAAGGAAAATATCCACTTACTTCCATTAGGAAGACGAGCTAATACAATTCCACTTCCACCTCGAGCAGTCACCAAAAATCCAGCTTTGATAACGGACAAAACTGCAAGGCCTTTGGCTTTAGCTATTACATGAGCTGAAACAGCAAAACCATTTTTTCAAGATCTTGTAAGAGAAGTTCTAAGAGACGGGGAAAATAAAACTCTACATTTAACAATTTTGAACAGGAGAGTCAAATAATCAAAGCAAAAGCTTAAAGAAAACTGAAAAAAAAAAAAAGTGAACTGATGAGGCCTCCACTCCACAGTCAACCACAAAGCTAGTCACAGGTCACGTTGGCCTCCCCTGATCTCTACACTGCCACAACTGCTTCACCTACCCCCGTTAGCTCATACAGAATTAATCTGCTTATTGCCACGATCACTGTGTGTGAGTACCCTTAGCAAGATAAAGATATAGTGAATAGCTGACATCCACATCTCTACAGACTTTTGGAGGAGTCTGAATTTAAATCACAGCGACACACAGCAGCCTAATCAGCTTATATCATTAGACAGTGTTTGTGGTAAATAAAGTGTCATCATCCTGCAAGTCTTATTACAGACCTTCTGGAACATAATAGTTATAAATTCAAAGCCACAACCATCAACACCAGATGAAGGAAGACACTAGAAGAAACACAGTATAACAATTGCAAAAATAAAGAGGACAGCAGCAAATAAGAGTGCTTAATCAGTATCAAAGAAGAAATGCACCCTGATCTCTTTCCTTCAACTTATTTTCATCTAGCTGATTCTAATAAGCACAGATATTCAAGAACTAGAGCTACTGTTCCAGGTTCTCCCTTAGAACAGACATTCACAGGGTGAGCACGAGACAGTCCACCCACCCCAGAGGGAAGCCTTCGTATGGTTGTAAACATGCAAAAGATCTCCCCTAGTAAGTCATGTCTGCCTAGAATACAGCAAACTGAACCCCTTCACTTCCAAAAGGTTATCACAAAAGTTATGGCACCTCAGACCTTCATTCCTCTCTAAATTATGGTCAGTGAAAACACAGGGAATTGGTAAAGAAAGCATGACTACAATGCAGGGGAGTGCTGGAGTTTTTAGCCAAATCAAAACATTTTCTTTACTCACGAGGTATGATTTTATCGGGTCCGTTTCTGGAAGTTATTTCTGTAAATTCTCGTAATATTTTAGCTGCCTTTTTAGCTTCTGACTTCAGGTTGGAAGGTATAGGGTTATTCACTGTAAAATATGAAAGAAATAAGAAATTATATCTATGGTCAGTTTAGGATAGCTTATAGAAAAATAAAACAGTGTAATTTGTATAGGAAAAGTGATTCTTTACAAATAAAGAGTAAACCAAACAAACAGGGAAACAGCAAATATAAGACATGATCTTCTGCATCAGACCCGCACTTTCTCTCTGGTGGTTGTAACAGAAGATGCCACTTCGGATGAGCACACAAGCCAGTTTTTTTTCTGCAATCTGTTCCCCTTGTACTTCCTCAGAACCCACACTGGTAACAGCAAGGATGTTGGAGATACATCCTCAGTTGTTCCTGTCACTATTTAGTTACAAGCTTGTTGCATATGAATTTGTCAAACCTGCTGATAATCTTTGCCTCCTGAACTCCTGCAGCAGCAGCTCAGAAATACTTGGATCTATTTTAAGTTAGTCTACTAGTTACAGTGAATGCCTGCTAGTTCAAGTCTCACAAATTCTGGTGAACAATTACTGTATTCAACTTATCCACTACCTTCATACTTTTATAAATAGCCACAGCCCCCCAGCCTTCTCCACTCCTTCAGGAGTCTCAGCCTTCTTAGTCTCTCCTCAAGGTAGTTGCTCCATCACTCTGATCACTCTAATTGCTTTTCTCTGTACCACCATCAACTCTGCTGTCCTTCAAATCGGTGACTGTTGACCAACGAACACTAAAAGATTAACATCTCTTCAGATTTCTCTTAAACTTGCAGCATGTTCTGAAAGTGAACAAAATTCTGTTTCAGATCAAGAAATTTCCTTTAGAAATCTACTTCCTGTTGACGGGCTTACCAATATTTTCTCTCCAATGTGATCCAACATAAGCACCTCTGTAGATTTCAACTGAGGAAAAAGCAGGGATTAGGGACAGACTGTTTGCTTTATAAAGCCGTACACTACAGTAGCAAACAAAAAAAAAAATCTTGAAATTTACCCCCCAAATCCAGGAGATCATAAATTCTTTAGAAGAGTGTTGATTCTATTTAGATCTACCAGATCTGCTGTCATTAATCAACTACTGAACAGAATCAAGTATTGTAAGATAGTAAGGTTCTGCAACAGCATAAATACCACTTTATGGATGAACAGTAACATTTCACCAGTAGATTTGCAAAAAGAGGCCTTAGTACAGATTATAAAACATGAGTTAGTCTTGATTCTTACATCTACTGAAACCCCTCAAAGCTATCACTCAAATTATTCTTGTTTTCCTGTCTGGACATACCAACAACCACCATTTCCAAGTTTATCAGCAACAAATTGTCCCAGTAATACATGAATATACTATCAGACCAAAGATGCATCTAATCTCATGTCTTGTCTCTGAAAAGAACTAGTGACAGTATTTCCATTAAATTCCACTATTCTTAAATTCACAAAAGCATACAAAAGATCATGCTTAGAGAAACAACTTTCAGCCAAAAGTGGCCTAGTTTTTTAATTGGTGTTTTCTGAACATTCATTTACCTCTTCACTCTGGGCAACATTCCCACCCAAAGCCATGAAGGTGAGGACTAAATACATTTTGAGATCAAATCGATGAAGCTTAGAGAGCAATTGAGCTCAGACTATGTGAAATGCCTAGCAGCAAGTCAGCCAAATTTCTGTCCAGGCTCCATTGACTAGAATCAGAATTACACCTGTACTTTTCAAAGTGAAGTATATTCCTCTAAGTATGTTCTCCAAGCAAGAAGGAAGATTCCCAGAACAAGAGAGATTTTGACAGCTGAGCTAGCTTCTCTGTGAAAGCTTGTAGCAATATCATGTTTTGGTGAAAATGCAGCAGCCATAACACTGGAGAGCTTGAAGTGACAGCAGATATCACAAGGTTGTGCAGAAATATCAGCCTCTCTGGGAACAGAAGGAAATAGATGCATAAAATGCAACAGACTCTGAACTGCACTGCGGTAAGAGAGGGAAGACATACTAATTCTATCCTAATCATCCCTTCTGTTTTCAGAAAGTTAAGATATGAAGGCCAGGTCCCTGGTGCGTGAAAGGACAGCGGAAGGAGAAGCTCTAAACTCTTAAGAGCTCAGGACCTTCAGAAAAAGCTATCAGCACGTGCAGCTTTCTCTGACTGTTTGGCACTAAAACTGTAAGCCAGTGTCGCGGTTTAGTCCCAGCCGGCAACTAAGTACCACACAGCCGCCTGCTCGCTGTCCCCCAGCGGGATGGAGGGGAAGAGAAGGGGAAGGTTAAAAACCAGAAAACTCGTGGGTTGAGATAAAAACAGTCTAATAAATGAAATAAAATAATAACAATAATAAATTGTGATGAAAAGGAAAATAACAAAGAGAGATAACAAAACTAAGAAAAAACAAGTAATGCAAACGGAAACAACTGCTCACCATCAACCCACCGATGCCCAGCCAGTCCCCGAGCAGCAGCGCCCTGGCCAACCTTCCCCCTCGTTTATCGCTGAGCACGACATTCTATGGTATGGCATATCCCTTTGGTCAGTTGGGGTCAGCTGTCCCGGCTGTGACCCCTTCCCAACTCCTTATGCACTCCCAGCCTGCTCACTGGTGGGACGGTGTGAGAAACAGAAGAGTCCTTGACTCCGTGTAAGCCCTGCTCAGCAATAACTAAAACACCCCTGTGTTATCAATGCTGCTTCCAGCACAAACCCAAAACATAGCCCCATACTAGCTACTATGAAGCAAAGTAACTCTATCCCAGCCAAAACCAGCACGGCCAGCTTGCAGGAGTTTTGAATGGGCGTTTCTTACTTGGTTCACCTGGCTGCAGGGGCACAGCAAGAAGAAAGGCCAGTGTAGCCCAAACAAAACATGAACAGGCAATTGCTTTTGGTAGATTAACAAACCGTGCTGGAGCAAATGTCTCCATTACTTCTGTTGTTTGTACTTGACATTGCATTTTCAAGGTCAAAGGGAAAACATTACCAGCATGTCGTAAGAGAAAAACAGGAAAATTTTTGCTTTTGCATGGAGATACATTGAGGCAGTCACAAAAACCACATTGCAACACCATTCTTCCCAAGACAGCATGAATAATACACTTTTAGCATATTATAATTTATAATTCATAATTAATATTGTAACACAGCGCATACCCACTTGCACAATCAGGTGAATGCTTTTGTATGTAGGTTTTCACTTAAGATATTTTATAAGTCCAGGGGTTGTGATTTTGGGGAGGGTCACCTACCCAGTCTACCCAAGATACACATTTCATGGTACTTAATTATTCCTATGGTTCAATAAGATTAAAGTGGAAGATATGCTTCATTTTAACTCTGGTAAAATGGAGAGTTACGTGCCTGACCATGCAGGACTCCCAGCAAAGTGATTAAGACAATGAAAATAAGACATGTGCACACTGGAGATAAAAAAAACATTAGAGATGAAAAAACATTATGGAGCAAACCCAAGCATTATCCAGCTTCTAGATTACAGAGAAGTAAAATAAACTTCTGTGCTCCTCTCACTCTTCCTTATCTTTACATGCATTCCTTCCTCCCCTTTGCTTCTCTCAGAATCTGGAGGACTATCTCCAATTCATTGAAGAATGAATTACTGCTAAAAAGGAAAAAAAGAGCCATACCTAAAGAAATCTAATATTTTTATCACTGAGGAAAGGGGGATGCTTGATTCTCCCTCTTAGGCTATGCCACACTCAAGATTTTGTTGACAGAATTCAAGATTAAATAAGGACACAGACAACAATCAACACTAAAAAGGCAAATTTTAATGGTTAGCTACATAGCATGGGTGAAGCCTCACTCTTATCATTAAATTTTAGATAAATCAGTTTTGTAAAACTTTGTCTAAAGGCAAAGAACATTATGCTTTTTCAGTAAAAAAACATAGTAAGTGGAAAATCACACAAATGTGTTAGAGACAATTCAAAACTAGTTATTTACTTTAAAAAAAAAAAGTACATGGAAGTTTGCACTATGAAATGGTGGTGTTTGTCCCAAAATACAATAGAAATAAAATGACTGAAGATTATAGTGAAGGTTAGAGACAAAATCTTGGTTCTACTTATTTTAATCACTGTATAAACAGACAAAACCATAAGTGGGACTTCTGTGACATCAAAAATGGTTTAAACGTCTGTTCACCTATCAAATTGTGCTCCTCCCCCTCAAGCTTACCTTAGGATTTGAACTGTAGAATTCTTTTCTTAAAAACCGATTTATATTGCAAGTCTATTGATCAGATGTTACAGAAATATCTGCTTTTTAAATAAAAATACTGTATGAAGTATTTAGAAATAAGCAGAAGTTGCATGTTTGGTTTACCCCTTCAATAACACAAGGAATAATCCTGTAGCACTGTCTTCACTATTAGCTTTTAACTATGCATATATAATGGTCTGTTTTGTATTCAAGTAATGCTCAGGAAAAGAGGTAACCAGGAGCAATAAGACAATAATATCTATCAGGAGGATATACTGACTGATGGATTTGGAATGCCATGACCAGCAAATGCTCAGCTGGGAGCAAGCTTCATTTGCACTCCTGCTTGTTGTTGAAAGGAGAAGATATTGAGCATATGTGAGTCAGCAACACAAACCCCATGGGGGAATATCACACCAAAATTGATTAACTGCTTAATTTGTAAGCTGATGAGGCAAGTGCGTCAGCCTCTAATTTACATTCTGACTAACAGTAATAATGTGTTGGCTGAACATTTGGTGAAATTATCTGAGCAAGGTGTAATAAAGGATAAATAAAGCCTTTTTACTTAAAAGCTATAACTAATTCTGATATAATCAAAATTCTGCTGAATATGAACAGATGAAATAAAGCATGGTGGCGTTAGGAGAACCTGAACATCAAAAGTACAGTTTCAAAAGAGATTGATGATAAAGTGGGCACAAAGCCTTACATGCAGATTTCATACATATGTTGCCCATCTATGTAGGAGCTTTGAAGTATTTGGTGGAAGGTGGGTTTGGGTATTTTTTGGTTACAAAAAGAAGAAAAAGAAACAGCAAATACCTTCTACAAGCCTCAGACAGTAATTCAGTCTTCACTTTCACTTCACTAAAAAGTTCAGAAACAGCACAAGAACACATTAAAGCATAGCCGATTTGCAAATACCCGTGGTTATAGCAGCAACATCAATGCTAAAAAGCTTACACAAACACAGAACGTTCAAAGTAATGATTAAGAACATTCATAAACATGAGAACTAGCATAGTCAAGAAAGGTTAAAGAAGAACATCTAATAGGAAATAGAAACCTGAAAAGCAAGACTGCAGTGTTGGAAAAGAGCCTGAACAAGAGATTTCAATTCAGCACTACAATTAAAGAGATAAATATAATTTTGGTTTCACAAATGTGTAACATCGTGGTACTGTGGTAGCCTGCTCCAGCCTTGGGATTCATCTGGTACTTGGAATTCACAGAATCACAGAAAGACAGAGGTTGGAAGGGACCTTTGAAGATCATCTAGTCCAACGCCCCTCCCAAAGCAGGTTCACCTACAGCACGTTGCAGAGGAATGCATCCAGGTGGGTTTTGAATATCTCCAGAGAAGGAGACTCCACAAACTCTCTGGGCAGCCTGTGCCAGTGCTCTGTCACCCTCAAAGTAAACAAGCTTTTCCTCATGTTCAGATGGAATTTCCTGTGTTCCAGTTTGTGCCCGTTGCACCTTTTCTGTTGCTGGGCTCCACTGAAAAGAGTCTGGCCCCATGCTCTTGACACTCACCGCTTAGATATTTATAAGCACTGATCAATGGGGGTTGGAACTCAATGATCTTCAAGGTCCCTTCCAACCTAAACCATTCTATGATTCTATGATCAAATCCCTTCTCAGTCTTCTCTTCTCCAGGCTAAACAGAGCCAGGTCTCTCAGCCTTTTCTCCTAAGAGAGGTGCTCCAGTCCCTTGATCATCTTCGCAGCCCTCCACTGGACTCTCTCCAGCAGTTCCTTGTCTTTCTTGAACTGGGGAGCTCAGAACTGGATGCAGTAGTCCAGATGTGACCTCACCAGGGCAGAGTAGAGGGGAAGGACAGCCTCCCTTGACCTGCTGGACACGCTTTTCTTGATGCACCCCAGGATACCATTGGCCTTCTTGGCCACCAGGGCACATTGCTGGCTCATGGTCATCCTGTTGCCCACCAGGACTCCCAGGTCCCTCTCTGCAGAACTGCTTTTCAGCAGGTCAGCCCCTAATCTGTACTGGTGCGTGGAATTATTCCTTCCTTGGTGCAGGACCCTTCACTCTCCACCCAACTCTCCAGCCTGTCCAGGCCTCACTGAATGGCAGCTTCTGGTGTGTCAGTCACTCCTCCCAATTTTGTGTCATCAGCAAACTTGCTGAGGATACACTCTGTCCCCTCATGCAGGTCATTGATGAATATGTTGAACAAGACCAGACCCAGTACTGACCCCCTGGGAACACTGCTAGCTACAGGCCTCCAACTGAACTCTGCGCCACTGATCACAACCCTCTGAGCTCTGCCATTCAGCCAGTTCTCAATCCACCTCACTGTCCAACCATCTAACTCACACTTCCTAAGCTTACCTATGAGTGTGTTACAGGAGACAGTGTCAAAAGCCTTGCTAAAGTCGAGGTAGACAACATCCACTGCTCTCCCCTCATCCACCCAGCCCATCATTCTATCATTCCATCATAGAAGGCTCTCAGATTGGTCAAGCATGACTTCCCCTTGGTGAATCCATATTGACCACTCCCAATAACCTTCTCTTCCTCCACATGCTTAGAGATGACATCCAGAATGAGCTGTTCCATCACCTTTCCAGGGATGAAGATGAGGCTGACTGGCCTGTAGTTTCCTGGGTCCTCCTTCTTGCCCTTTTTGAAGACTGGAGTGACATTGGCTTTCCTCCAGTCCTCAGGCACCTCTCCTGTTCCTAGAACAGCGTGCAAGACGTGCATCATAAGCATTTTGCCTAACCACAAGAAAAAGTGAAGCAATATAGAGCAGTGGATAACAAGCAGCAGACTACGTTAAACGTGCCTCCATCAGTCTCCCTCCATTCACTGCTTCCAATGCTTGAAGTCAATAGTAGACAGCAAAGTAGCCAGGTGAATGACATGTCAAGAAAAGATCTGTGGAGTCCAAGGAAATAGTGGCAGAAGTTGAAAAGGAACCTGAAGGAAAAGGATGGGATAAAATAAAGGGAATAACCACCCCTTTTAGTTGAAACTCAGCAGACTTCTGTTGTCAGAGCCCTTACTCCTGGTTTTGGAGCCCTGTTGTCCTTACTCCGGGTTTTGGAGCCAACAGCAACAAGCAGATATTGTTTCCTTGAGACTCCAAGGAGCATGAAAGAGAAAAGCCTCAGAACGCGCACTTTGATCATGAAAGCCTCAGAATGCACGCTAATGGTATGGCAAAAAGGAGTCTAGGAAAGCAGTAGTAGGGAACGAGAAAGTAGCAATTATTGACACAGGCTTGTGCCAATTGTCTGTGTTGTACAACTCTGCCATAGGCACCTTGAAAACAGCAAAGGAGAAAGAAGACAAGAGAAAATACATCAGCGTGAGGTGATAGAATCAAAGTCAAAAAGGAGAAAACGCGGTCTCTGTACAGTGAAGACTTACACTAATCTCATATATGTCTATCATGCTCCTCATCACTTGTATTTCTGTAATTTTACTAACTTTCATGCAGTACTGTTCCTCAACAAGCTTGGTGTGAGTAGTTAGTGCTACGTCAGATTGTAAGCGTTATGGCAGGGTACAAGTACTACAGCAGGAAATACATGACCTTGCAGAGTGGCAGCTGAGCTGCACTCTAAGACTGTAACGTGTGCTTTCACAACCTTAAAGGTTCTTCTACTGTCAATTAACTTAACTACTCACTCCTCCATCCCCAGCCTGGGTAACAAGAAGTTTACTGGATGGTACTGCATTAAGCCAGTGCCGGTAGCGGTGGCAGGGAGAGAACAGAGCAAAAAAGTCCGCAGAACCTGCCAAAAACAAGGAGTTGGAAGTATTTTAAGGTTTACCCCAGACAGATGGAAATAGAAGAACAATCAGATTTTTTTCTTCCCAAACACTGCATTGGAAGGAAGTGAAACGGTGCTTAGAAGTAAAGCTGAAAATTAACCCCCCACAGTTATCCATGTTAAAACCAGCCTGTTTTATCTTGTTTCACCTGCAATAAGCTGCTAAAGTTAGCTGTTGACGACAGCCTGTACACAGAAAAAACCTCATGAGCATACTAAAGTTACAACTAAATTCAGCCTTCAAGAACTCAAATATGAAAAAGGAATGTCATATAACAGAAGACAGCACCTTCTCTAAAACGAAAATAGCCCAAGAATTATTTCTCAAGGAGCAGAATCTCACAGACATTTCTATCACTACACAAAGCCCAGATATTTACAGTATTTTGAAGATTTTTCTATTGAATTGGGGAGAGGGCTATAAGAAGAAATCATTCTTGAATTTATGAAGCTTACGTTTCCAGAATTACATATATATATTTATATATTTAAATCACAGTAATTTGAAGAGGGGAAAAAATGACAAACGCCATCTTAAAGATTAGTACTTCTGAAAACCCGTATGGAATCTTGCATTGCATCTGTATGCTTATTCCAAGGCAGCCAAGAAGTAAGACAACAATGACGAGAAACCCAGTCAACTACATTTGGATTTTGCTATGCAAATACAGAGTATGAAGACAAACTAAAACCTCCAGAATCACAAATCTTTATTCAAAAAAGAACCACTTCAAACACAGAAGCCTTTCGATTGATAGAAATGAAGTAATGGAGATCGCAGATTCCTTCCTTTGTTCTCGTCTCTGTAAGCCTGTGTTTTCTGGTTTTGTGCTTTTGTTTTGTTTTAAATGTATTACTGTCAGTTATGGAAATCAAAATACCTCTGAAGATAACTCGAAGGAAGTCAGTATTATTGGAAGCATGTAACTGTGGTAACTCTGAACCTGGAGAGGGAAACTGCCCCACCCTCAACCTGCACTTGTACTACTTTTACTATTAGCCAGTGTTCCAAAGCAAATTGCTCTTTGCAGCCTTTATAAGCACCTTACTTTGGTGCGACTTTTTTTAAAGGAGACAACTTATCCTTCCTGGTCAGGTTTTTGGGCTATTGTCCTCTAAGCACAGGATTTTGTAAACTCAAGCTTACAGAGATATGAAGTGAGATGCTAGCTGACAACCTTTTTGGAAGCAAAGCAAAATTTATTTAAAATGCAGTAATTGCATAAAATATCACATCCAAAAATAAGCTTAGCCTCTGTACAGGCTATCTGAATAAATTAAATTGTATGAAATGCGATAAAAGTACTTTTGCCTGTTAGCTATGTCAGTGTGAGTACTGTCACGTACAGTGTCCAAAAGTATACAAGGCTTTTGGTCAGCTGCTAGTGTTGACAAGCTGCCTTTTCAGCTTTTGCTACCAATTATGTATGCATTTCTAGACAACAGGATCTCAATTTTTTTCATATGGAATATCCATTTTATTAGTGCTAAAAAACCCCACAATGTGCAAAAAAAACCCATGCCTACAGTTTTACTGTGTGCATATTTTTTATTACTTTTCTCAACAAAGAAGAAAGGACTTAACTAATCCAAACACAAAGTATCACTTGGTAACTTAACAGGATACCAGTCCTCTATCCCACTTTGAATTAACTGTTTCCTTACAAAAAGTCAAGGAATTTTAAAAAAAACAACCTGTAACAAACATTATCAAAAGCATTTGATGAGTTGGGTTCCCAGCAGTTTTTGTATCGAAGTCAGCTTGAAGGAAATTTTAATTAGAGATGCTGAATTTCCTCTCATGTCCTAGAAGGATGAACTTTCTGATGAGAGCTGGAACACGAGGGTAAAATGATACCGACATAGCTAACAAGACGCTTTAAAGAAAAACGTGTTCCCTTTGCACATGCAAGATGTTTCAACTAGGTCATGTCTTCTTATTTCTAAGGAACTGTGGCATGTGAAGATAGTCACCAACTGCCTGACATGCAGCTGAATCAGAGGATTTGTTCCCAAAAGCGCATCAGACATCTGTTCAGCTACACAGGAGGCAGAGCAGGGGAACACCTGTAGCTAAAAGTGTTCAAAAATCCTTGCAACTTCTAGCAATTATAAGAATGCTAAAATCACAGCCCACAGTCCTACAACTGAGTTGTAGCCTTTGCACTATGAGAAAGGATAAACACAAGGGGCATGGGGAAGAAATCACTCAGTTTGTACAAAGATAGTCAGAAAACGGCATTTTCAAGAATACAGAGAGAGTGGCAGGTTGAGTTACCCTCGGGGTTGTCTGAGACTAACAAGTGAACTCTTCCAAGGATTGATACAAGAATTGCAGGCTTTTGGTCAAAACGTGCCACCACACCTATGCAACCCTGCCACCCAAGCCTTGGGAAACTACCTGAAACTCTTTTAGCAAGTCTTTCATATACACTTATTGTAATGCGTTTGATGTGTAAACAGCTGGTACCAAAGGGGTTGGGTGCTGCCCACCAAGCAAGATAAGTAGCGTGACCAAAGCTAAGTCAGAGCTATGAATTCAGGTCTGCCCGTCCCTCCTCACGTTAATACAACAGTTGGTATGATATGTGAAATTTAGACATGGGGGTAAGGGAAAGATCCCAAAGGGAATCCCAATTTTGGCTTGCTAACTCTGTTTTAATCACAAAGAATACACTTCAAGGCAATCCAAGCAGGTAAACAAATACATTAACCTTTACACAAGAAAGCTTTAAGTAAATCAAAGCTGTGCTTTTCAGAAAAAAATCCTAAAAACCATCATTTATTTTCTCACCAAGGACAGAAGCATAGAAAAAACAAAAATGTGACAGACTACAACCCCAACGTGAATCCCTCATATGCTACAATAATAACCTACATGAAAAAATATTTGGGTACCTTAATAAAACAGAGTCCATTTATTTCCTGTATTTAACACTTCTATCAGTAAAACTGTCACCATCATTCTGACCCTCTCATTTCCCCATTTCATACATGTCCCAATTCCCTATGTGCACATGTCAAATCTAAGAAGTTACGAATTCCCACGATGAACTAATTTCTACAAGAAACATTTCTTCAAACTGAAAGGAATAAACATTAAAAAAAAAGTGCTTGATATTTATTAATCAAGAGTTTGAAGAGCCCTAGCTCTACCTAAGCTCTTAGATTGTCTTTGTCACAATAGCATTTCTCTCCCACTAAGTCATACGGCCTATTCTTCATAGCAACCTTGCATTACAGGCTCTTTTACAGCAATGTAATGAATACTTAAAAAACCCCAAAATACAGAGAGCTTATCACATCAGAAAAATAATTCCTAGCAGTGAGAAGCCATGACACAAGACAAAGAACAACACTGAACTATTTCACAGTTCATTTCAAAGGTATGAAGCTGACATTGATTGAAGAAGGTACAGACTGTTGACTCTCTTCCACTACTGAGGGCTGAGAATGCAGAACAACGCTTAAGCTAACCATCCTCCCCACTCCCTTCCCCGAGACATGGAAACATGAAATACTTAATCTCAGAGTTAGAGCTCAGCACACGTACACGTTACATACACACACTGAGTTTTATATGAACTCGAGAATGGTCTTTTGAAGCACTCACTTCTATACATAGTCTCACTTTCCCCCGACCCACAAATGCATAGAAAAGCAGTGGTGGTGGTCAATCTGTTTCCTACATGGACACCTTAAGGCACTCCACTTGATAGAAAGCAGGAATGAAGGCACTCTACGCTACTCAGGTGATATAATATGGCTGAGGTACATGTGAAAATCAAACAACTGACCTATCTCACCCTTCTCTCCTTCACTGAGGCCATATCTGACAACTGAGCAGTGCTACGGCCCCCTTCTGGCTCTACCACCTTGCACTCCTGACACCTGCAAGCAGACCTGTGCAACAGCGGAGTGCTGCAGTGCATAAGGAGGGGAATGCTGGACAAAGAATCGATATTTCTGATCACCCGTCATTTCCACTGCAAAGTAAAATAATTAAATATAAAAAAAATGCAGTTGTGGAGCTGCATTTACAACAAATGTGATGTATGCAGGCTAGTCTATGAAGTTGCGTGAAAGGCAATGTGTTCTAGTCTACAGAAAATATCCTACATACAAACTTTTCAGGCTACAATGGTTACTTAGTCATGACTTTCATTTCAAAGTCACAGATATGGCACAAAATTTAGAATCTGGCATTTTGATTCAACTCCCAAAGTGCCGCATGTTGACGGGAAAACAAGGCAAACAAGTCTTAAAAGCAGCAGAGGAATCCAGTCCCGGCCACACCCCGCCACCGTGGGGCCAGCCGCCAGCCTTCCAAAACCCAGCCGGGCTTTGTACGCGGGACACCCCAGCACATGAAGCCAGACACACAAAAATAAAGATAATAATAATAAAAAAAATCCAAAAAACATAAAATACTCGAGCTCTTCTGGAAAACAAAGAGCGTGTGCGCTCAACTTCGCCAGCAGCCTGGTGATGCCAACGCTGCAGTCGACGCTTCTTAAATTTCCACTTGGAGGATGCGCCACACGCCGCGACATTGGGCGAGAAAGGAAATTAATGGGAAAACGAAGCGTGGCTGGCAGTGTACGAGCACGTTTGCTGAGTTTGCGGCGAGAGCCTGACCGGCTCAGGCTCAGACCCAGGGGGCAGCAACCCCAGGGGCCCGCCGCGGGCCCACCGGCCTCCCGGCGCCCTTCTGGGCGGCTTCTGCAGCGACAGGGGAGGCGGACAGCTTCCTACACCCCCACACACCACACCACCCCCGCCCCAGCGGCTCGCCGGACAGACGGCCGCCCACCCGGCAGGAGGAGGAGGCGGCGGGCAGGACTGAACGGACCGCCGCCTCAGCGGGGGTAGCCCCGGCGGCGGCCGAGGAGGGCGGGAGCCCCCCGCCAGCGGCTCACCCCGCTGAGGCGGCCCCCACCTGCCCCCCGCGAGAGATACTCACTCCTGACCGGGCGCCCCCGCTTCGCCTCGCCTCGCTTCTCCTCACTACCACCGCCGCCGCCGCACTGGGCCGCGCCGGGGCGGCCCCGCCGAGCCGCGCACCTGCCGCAGGTGAGGCGGGCGGGGCCGAGGCGGCCGCCAACCGCCTGCCTGCCGCCCCGCGCACGCGTGTGGCGACATCCCCTGCCCCACGTTCTCCCTTCCCCAGTGCATTCACTCGTGTTTGGCGGTTTTCATGCGTCGCCCCTTTTTTTTTTTTTTTTTTTTTTTTTTTTCCCCCCCCCCCCCCTCGAATCAGGCAAAAAATGTAGCCGGCTGTAACGGCCGGTGCCGTAAAGCGAGGCGCAGGCAGCGCGACAGCCGCGAAGGTCCCCTCCCCGGGCTGGCTGTCTGGCTGGCCCCGAGCGAAGATGGCGGCGGGGGAGGCGAAGTCGGTGCTCTTCGTGTGCCTGGGTGAGCGGGGCGAAGGGAGAGGCGGGTCTTCTCCTGTCCTCCTCCCGCCGCTCCTCGGTCAGGGGCACCAGGCGGGGAGGAGGGGGGGGGGGGGGGTGGGGAGCGCGGTGAGGCGGGGGAGCGGTGCCGCCGGCCGGGGTTGCGGGTAGGCCCGCCCCGGTCGCCGCGGGCGTCCCGGCCGAGGGTGGCTGTGCGGAGGTCTGCCTTCCCGGGGAGCGCCGGAGTAGTTAGCGGCCGAGGAGGGAGGCAGAAAGCAGTATCGATCTCCTTCCTCTTCGCCTTTGTGGTAGGGCGGGGTGATCAGCAGGCAATGACGCGTGAAATCCAGTATTGCTGAAGGCGACGGTTGTCTGTGGGGAAGAGCGGCGCCTCAGTGAGCTCCGCATTAGCTGCGGCTACTCAAGGGCAGCACCGAGGGGTGGTGGTGGGGAAGAGCTGTCCGAAACGGGCTGCCCGGTGCTGAGCTTCTAGAGCAGCAACGGGGGAACGGGGGCACCCGCCAGGCAGCGTCCCGGGCCGCCGCTGTGCCTCCCGGAGGCGGGCTGCCTTCCCCAGCGGCCGGCGGGAGCGGGGGGGGCAGAAAACGGTGGCGGGAATGACTGGCCTTAACGGAGCAGTCTCTGGGAGAAGAGGGAAAAGATGTTAGGGCTTCAAGTAAGGAAAGGAACTTGGTGGAGAGGATTTTGATCTGTGAAATTATGGCCTTCGTGGAAAGGAGTGAAAAAGACTTTTTTGAAGGGCTACCTAAATGAAGAACTATGAAACTTTTATTATTTTTTAAAGCAAAGATATTTTATTGTTTAAGTTGTGAATCTCATGTCATGGGAAGTCATGGAAAACAGAAGTATAAATGGGATCAGAGACAGTTTGAATGCTTTCTTGAAGCTTAAGACAATTGATTACTGACAAGCAAGATGATCCTTTGCATGTTCACAACCAACAAATCGCTAACCTGACTACAGGGATTGCAGGGCCATGCCCTGTTCTGTACACGCTTTCTCTAAACATCTGCTTCTGCTCCCCTTTGGGAATAACAAGATAGATGGCTCTTTGCTCCGATTTAGGAGAGCTTTTAACATTATCTGCTTCCTAGCCTTTACAATCTTACCTGTGCGCTGAGAGTTGATCCCTGTGAATCCCTGGCATTTTGCCAGTTTTGTTACAAAACCATTGGTTAATATGTTGGGGTTTTTTTCTTTTTTTTTTTTTTTTTTTTTGCTATCTGCTTTTCTGTTGTAACAGGAGAAACGGAGATTAATTGAATAGCAAAACAAGAGTTTAGTTCTGTGAAATATGTTCTGATGTTTACCTTCGAGTAAAATCAGCCCTTAATAATAATTTAAGGAAAACACTCTTCAGCAAGGGATTATCAGTTGCTGTATGTTTGGGAGCCGGTGGCCTAGACAAAATTTTTGTATAAAAACACCTAATTAATATGCATCCTTCTTTCCAAACACTATATTCTAAAGGCATTAGTAATCTTCACAAAACAATTAATACGTATGGGTCTGTAAACCCACAATGGTGATTTGCACTGTATCAAGTTCCTAATCCAGTTGAGTCTCTGAGGAACTGTTATTAGTGGAAGATAATATAATAATTTAGGTATGGAGTGCAATTATTAATACTAAGCTTGAGGAAAGGGTGAACAAATCGGGACCGATGTTAACGGGACGGATTTTTATAAATGTTGTAAATACCTTTTAAATTTCTTCTTCTATGGTACTGGGTTATAAAAAAAATAACCATAATGGTATGTGGCATGTGACATAAAATCTAATTGACGTGATAAGCACTTCTTTCTTCCAGTCAAATATATACCTTTTTCAGTTACGTTTTGAAGGCAACTTGTTTCTTACTCCTGCTTAAAGTTTGCTTAATTTTTTTTGTTAGTCTTGAAGAATGATACTTACATCTTAATAGTGTTTTTTCCTCCTAAATTTTATTAGAAATAGTGCCTATGGTTATTGCTGAAAAGAGTACTAAATAGATTTGTAGAATGTTTATCTGTATTATTCTGTGCTGGTTAATGAAGCACATTAATTCTGAAGTTTGCCACATTCAGTGAGAGCTGATCCTCAGAAGTACAAGCTTTCATGAAAAATTACATTTTTTTTTCTACGTTATTTTGAAAGAAACCTATTACTGAAATATCTGTTGACTGTGTTCTTTGGTTGTAATGAGATAAGCAGATATTCATCACACAACAAAATACAATCTAGCTAATGTGCATCACTACGTTAATGAGAAGTGTTCCTCATCACTGAGAAATAAATGAAACACCCAGCAACATATGTAATTACAGTACATGAAAAGGCACTGGGAAAGAATATTTTTTTCCCATTTAAGGCAAAGAAATAATTAAAACTGGAGGTGAACCAAAATGCAGTTTGCTCTTTTTACACTTAATGTAGCTCATCTAATTAATGGTAGAGCTTCAGAAATGAGCTTATTATGATGCTGTGTTACATAAATCAACCTCTTTTTCTCTGATGACTTGTCCACTATAACATAACAAGCTGCATGGGCGTCTTAGACTAGGCACTGCCTTACTGATATCCATGTGTGGAGGAACAGTTGTAAGACAGGTGAACAGTAAGCAAATAGGTTTTGGCTAGGTCCTCTGAAAACTGATGCTTGTTGCGAACCACTGAGTGAGTATTGCAATCAGAGGTCTAGACTACATAAAATCATTTCTAAGATGACAATTAATTTATTGGGTATGAAGAAATTAGGTTACAGTTACAGAGAGATTCAAGTTTCCTAGTTCAGTTGCGTTTAGATGTAGCCAAATACAAGGTTTCTTGGGACAAAATGCCATTTATAGCTCCAGAATGAAAAAGCAATAGGTTGGATAAGGCATTGAAGAAGTCATGGAAAATAGCTGCTGTAATAAGGGGTCTTAGCAAGCTGACAAAAAGAAATAATGCCATTTTTTTGGATAAAGAAGAACACGTTAGGTAAATGTAAGGAAAATACCCATGTTTCAGAATCATGCAGAAGTACTAGAAAGTTGAAAGCATGGTTGGAAAAGCGATCTTGGAATTGGAAAATAAGATTAAGATGTATGCTTAAAAATGTTGAGAGTCTGTGTTGTGAGTGGGTGCTTATGTGTTGAAAACTTTTATTTTTACGGGGGAACCTTTAGGTTGCTGAGAAAAGCATCATGTTCCAGTAGTTGATATCTCAGTATAATTAATCTTGCTGCAGGGAAAGATTTTTAAAATGTGAACTTTCAGCTAATTAGCTGATGGTTTGACTACCATGAATCCTGGCTATTGACATTGCTTACATTGACTAAGCCTTGATTGGCTAGGGACTTTGAAACCCATTTAGACATCCCCATTTACATATCTTGAGCCAAAATTGAGTTCTGCTTAGATATATATACACACACATGTTAATATTCAATTTCTAAGAGAAATCCCACTGTGTGTTGGTAGTAAGGGGGATGTATGGAAGCTAGATGATGTCATTTAGGTAGCTATGTATTCAGGTGTTTATCTGAAAGAGTGTAAGTACTCAGTGAAATTGACTGTGAATTAAAAGACCAGGGAGCCTGGACTAAAATCAGAGCCTTGAATGGTGCCTTACAAAGCTAATTGAATGCTG
The DNA here is from genome assembly GCA_017639485.1 of Pluvialis apricaria. NCBI lineage: Eukaryota > Metazoa > Chordata > Aves > Charadriiformes > Charadriidae > Pluvialis > Pluvialis apricaria. Next base: position 107,707,318 of record CM030009.1, read on the forward strand.
AGCGTGACAAGATAGATTTAACTGGGGAGAATTAGGAATCATGATGAAGTTCAGACAGACAGGAACTTGAGTACGGAATGGAATAGTGAGTAGTAAGTTGTCAAGACTTGCTTATGAAGGGGATCTGATGGATGATGCAAATGATACTGGGAAGCAGTATTACAGTCACTCAGATGAACTGACTATGCATGGAAAGGTAAGTAGAGTTAAAAGCAGGTTTGTAAATGTGAGAGCCTGAAAGCTAGTAAAACTTCTGTTACAAACAGCAGACAGAAAAACAAAGGGAGAGAAAAGCATCTGTTTGTATTTGGGACAGATCTGAAGGAGTTAGAGAGCTGAGTAAGGAACAATGAAGATACAAAAGCAATTGAGAGAATAGATGATTAGATCAACAGTACCTGGAGACGAGCTATGGACCTGAGCATGAAACGGATTCAGGTTGTCTTTCCTGTCAGTAGAAGCAACGCTTCCATTTCTGAATGGGAACGGGTCAAAGATTAATGCACAGACTGGAGTAAGAACTCAAAATAAAGCATTGGCTTAGATAACCGTCATTGTAGTCCTTGTCCCTAGAAAATGAGTGAGAAAGCATGACTCTGTGAAAGTGATCAACAAATTGTTCCAGTACTGATTCTGTGATCGAAATTTAAGTCTCTTATCCTTGAGTAATCATATTTGGAGATGTTTGTAGGATTTATTTCAATGGGCAGACTCTGTCTGTGTACCTTGGGTACTAGTTTTCTATGGTTGAAAATGTCACTACAAGTTAAAGAGCTTGAAATTTAAAAAATGAAGGGAGAAGGTGGAGATTCAGGGAACCTTAATACTGTTATCTTCTACATAAAAGGAGCATCATCAGATCAGTCAGAAATACAACAAATGAGAAAGGAACACCAGAGGAGAGCAGGTAACAAAGATAAGGTGTAGATAACATTTAAGGAGAATACGGTTCAAGTCCAAGGAAGAACGTAATCTCCCTGTGAAGCTTTCTGTGAGATTTCCCCCTTCGTTCCCCAGTTATGGCTGTCATCAGTCTGTAACTTAGCAAATGCTGTGCATCTGTGAGGAGTGTCAACAAAGCCTGGAAAGACAGATGTGGGATGTAAAACTGGATATGAAATGGATAGAAATTATAGTGGGAAAGGGATGATGACCGGAAAACAAGGATTGAAGTTTGCATGTGTCAGTGAGATAAGATAGGGCTTTACATTAATGATGAGATGAATGATAACAGTTGCAAGGAACAGCATGGCTAAACAGATTTGGTTAGGATGAAAATAATATTGCAGAGTATGTGGAGAAAAGAGCTTCTATTAAGTCAGTTCTGGGATTCTGTCCATAGTCCCCAAGAATAGATTTGAATGGTGATTGCAGTTCCGTAATAGTGTTAATACCTCCGGTAACATCTGAAATGTGTCATCAGGGAAAACAACAATTTTTAAGTCACAAACTAGGTTACGGTTTGTCTCGAAAAGAGTATAACTGCAGTTTCTAGTTATTGCTGGAAGTGGTAGTTAATATATTTAATCAGTCGGTGGTCATGGTGCCATTCGTGATGATATTTGATATGATACCATCAGAGATTATATTTATGGCATTTATTTTAAGTAGTGAGCAGGTTATAGAAGAGTGAAAATTTGGAACAAGTCTTTCAATCCAGGGAAAGCACAAGGTTAAATAAATAGAAAAAGCCACAAGGGATTTATTTCAGAAGTGCCATTTTGAAATTCTGGGCGCTAGTTGATGAATTAGTAGGACCAAAAGTATTAGTCATTGCTTACTACTGAAATGTTGAGGGTAGTAATGAAACTTACTGTTCATGCACAGTGGCATGGGATCATTCATATGGAGGAAAAATATTGTAGAGGAAGAAGTGGATGGTCTCAACAGCTGGTGTAATGGAAACAATTTAATAGTTTAGGAAGAAGACTTAAAGGTCACCTGTTTGAAGCAACAGAGAAAGAGAGGGAAGGGACAAGTTAGAAGTAGGGGATTATGATCGCAAATTTGATACTCATGAAGGAGTCAAATGTGATTGTGGAAGTTACCTCAGGTTATTTTCAAAAGAGCTAAGTAAATATTTCAGACATTTTTTTTCTTTTATAAAACAAATCAGTAAAAATGTTCCCTGCAGTGTAGTCTGTGGTTTTAATTTGTCAGTATTCAAGAAAAATAAATTCAAATTATAACAAGAGCAGAGTTGGCTTAACTGGAGTGATTAAGGGTCAGTTAATTTCACGAGGAGACTAAGAGCTTGGTTTGTTTAGTTTAGCACAGCTGTGCTTGACAAGGGTTCTGAATCTGTTGAAGGAAATAAAGGTTTTTTGAGATAGAGAGTGATGTTAACCATGTTCAGATAAGCATAGACTTCCAAGAGTAAATATTAAGTGGGAATTGGAAGTTTTCAGGCTACCACAGGAAGTAAGTATCTGGAATAGCCTTTTAAGATAGATGATGCTTTTTAAAAGAGAGCTTGATGTGTTTGTAAGAGAAGTGATGCTGTGTATGCCTGCAATATCAAAGGATTTGGCTCGCTGATTATAAAGGTTCTTTTCTGTCTTATGCTGTATGTTACCATGTTCCCTCTGTTTCCTGTTGTATTGTTTAATGTTTAAGTCGCTCAATTCAAGAAGTGAGATTTATTTTCTAGTTCATTACTATATTCTTTAACATTTTTATAATGAAAAAATACTAACCTGTTTTCCACTTTATAAGTAAAACTAACTTTTTCCTGGTTTATTTTTATTCCAAGATTGATTTAGTGTCTCTGGTTGGAATAAACTAGTTCAAACAAAGGAAGTAGTATGCTTTCTCCTGGAAGAAGATCTACTGCCATCAAAATTCCCTTAATGTTTCAGCAGGAACAGTGTCTTAATGGTTAACCAGTTTTGCCCATTTAGTGATTTGATGATCTCTAAAACTTTGACAGCAAATCTGTATTACTACAGTGGTTCACTTCCCACATAGTTTTTTTTTTTTTTTTATAGTTGGCACAATTGACAGCAAGTTATTAAATGCCTAGACCATAGCACCTTCTTTCTCTTTAGCAGCAAAGCATCTACCTTGATGTTTTGTTTGAAAATATAGGCATGAAAACAAGCTTAAGTGCGTGATCTGGAAATTCAGCTTTGTTCATGGGCATTTCATTTTTTTACTGTTTGAGATTTGGAAATAATTTAATCAGTAGTAGAAGAGTGATTTATTTAAAGGTATAGAAATGAGTGTTGTCGTTTGTGATATTTTATGCTTGTCTGCTCAAAAGTCAGAGATAAGCAAAGTCATACATTCTCTTTGATGGAAAGTGAAGATTTATTTGTATGATTTATTGTGCATTTGAGTGACCTAACAAGTATTATGAATATCCATCTAGTTACTCAGAATTTCTGAAGAATGAAAAGGTAGAAAGAGTTAAAGTAATAGTTGAATAGACTTTTTATTGTTGTTGAGACATTTCATTCTTTTTCAAAGAATATGTATTTTTGCATGCATGTTTGAGAAGTCTACCGTAGATGGTTGACTTAGTTACAGCTTCAGCAGTGGAACAAAAATGCTGTAGATCCATTGTTTCTGTTTTTTTAACGGGGCACTATTTCATTGTTGAAATGGATCAAGTGGCTAGTGCAATTAGAGGCCATTGGAAGGGAAGACTGATTATGTATTTATATAATTAAGTACCATCACAGAATGGTCAGGGTTGGAAGGGATCTCTGGAGATCATCTAGTCCAACCCCCCTGCCACAGCAGGGACACCTACAGCAGTTGCACAGGACGGTGTCCAGGCGGGTTTGGAATGTCTCCAGTGTGGGAGACTCCACAATCTCCCTGGGCAGCCTGTTCCAGTGCTCTGCCACCCTCAGAGTAAAGAAGTTCCTCCTCATGTTAAGATGGAACTTCCTATGCTCAAGTTTGTGCCCGTTACCTCTTGTCCTATCACTGGGCACCACTGAAAAAAGACTCTTCTCATCTACCTGGCACCCTCCCCTTAAGTACTTATGAGTATTGATAAGATCCTCCCTGAGTCGTCTTTTCTCTAGACTAAAAAGCCCCAAGTCCCTGAGCCTTTCCTCTTAAGAAAGATGCTCCAATCCCCTAATCATCTTTGTAGCCCTTTGCTGCACTCTCTCCAGCAGTTCCCTGTCCTTCTTGAACCGGGGAGCCCAGAACTGGACACAGTACTCCAGATGCGGCCTCACCAGGGCAGAGTAGAGGGGGAGGATGACCTCCCTTGACCTTTAACTGTTTGTTGGCTGGTTGACCGCACATCAGCTTTGCCATCAGTTATGTTTTGTTCCTAATTGCTCATATTTTGGACCAAAAAAAATTGGAAAATGTATTTTCCTGAGGTGTTTTTAGAGCTTGTGTAACTGATGTGATTTTGGGTGGTTTTGGAATTGGTATCTGGAAGCTGCTCTTTACGAGGGTTCAGTTTGACCTGCAGTGACATCAGTGGTCAGGAACATTTCTACTACAGGTTGTTCAGCCATTTCACTACCTTGGTTCCATAGTGGTGATGGCTGTGTTTTGGAATTGTCCAAAGGTTTTTGTTAACTGGTAGGGAGTAATGTAAATGCTTCAGGCAAATATTCATGTTTCTCCAGTAAAGCATTAGTTGAAATTTGCCAGTGTAGGAAAATTTGAAGATAAAGATTATTTGCTGCCATTTAAATTCTGTAATTTTGCCTGGTCTTCTGTGATCGTGGATTCTTTATGGAGGAGAAGAAAAGAGCAATGTGCTTACACAATATTCCTCCTATTTATTTTAATAAGTTACATCTTTTCATATAATAATATGCGTTTCAAGAGACTGCTGGATAGTATAGAATCATAGAATGATTTAGGTGAGAAAGGACCTTCAGAGATCATCTAGTCCAGCCCCCCCCCCTGCCATGGGCAGGGACATCTTTGACTAGATCGGGTTGCTCAAAAGCCCAGCAGCCTGACCTTGAACACTTGCAATGATGGGGCATCTACAGCTTCTCTGGGCAACCTGTTCCTGTGTCTCACCACCCTCACTATAAAAAAAATTTCCTCCTTAGTCCAATAAGGCCTCTTGTCACTACAGCCCCCTTTATATATAGAAATGCCACAATAAGATCTCCCCAGTCCTTCTCTTCTCCAGGCTGCACAACCCCAGTTCTCACTCAGAGGTGTTCCATCCGTCTGATCATCTTCATGGCCCTCCTCTGGACTCACTCCAACAGGTCCATGTCTGTCTTGTGCTGGGGGCTCCAGAGCTGGATGCAGTACTCCAGATGGAGTCTCACCAGAGAGAGCAGAGTAGAGGGGCAGAATCACCTCCCTCGACCTGCTGGCCATGCTTCTTTTGATGCAGCCCAGGATACGATTGGCTTTCTGGGCTGTGAGTGCATGCTGCCGGCTCATATCCAATTTTTCACCCACCAGTACCCCCAAGTCCTTCTCCACAAGGCTGCTCTCAATCCCTTCATCCCACAGTCTGTATTGATACTGGAGATTGCCCCAAACCAGGTGCAGGACTCTGGCTTTCCACCCTTGCAGAATCTCTTGGGTTATAATAACATAAGCAATCCGCATTTTACCTAAGTAAATAAAAATCTTTAATTTGATCTGTGCTGAGAAATCCACACAATTATTGATTTGTTTGTTTTTAATCATCTGAAATTTCACTTTAATCTCCTGTTTCTATAGGAAACATTTGTCGCTCTCCAATAGCTGAAGCCGTTTTTAGAAAACTTGTAACTGATGAAAAAGTTGAAAATAAGGTAAGATATTTATTTCTGTTCCTGCCTAAGAAATAACTGTTTCATAGCCAGTTAGGAGAAATACAAGCAGTGAGAAAGGAAACATAAAAATATAAATTTGTTTTTCTGTAGTGGAGGATAGACAGTGCAGCGACATCTACCTATGAAATAGGAAGCCCTCCTGACTATCGAGGACAGAGTTGCATGAAGAAGCATGGCATTACCATGAATCATATTGCCAGGCAGGTACTGTACTTTAATTTTCTTTAAACGTGTGTATGTATTTGTTTTGTTGTTACAGTGGATGACAGACAGTGCTGCTGTTTCAGACTGGAACGTGGGGCGCTCCCCAGATGCAAGGGCTTTAAGCTGTCTAAGAAATCATGGCATTGAGACAGCACATAAAGCACGGCAGGTAGAAGAGAGTATATTTTCTTTCTTATTCATACCCATGCTTTCTTTAGCCCTAACCATTACAATCACTGAAGCAATTTGACCAATGCATGGTTAAGCATCGAGTAATAAATACTATGTGCAGTTTTTCAAAGGACTCCAAAGTGGCTTAACTCTTCTAGTTGAGGTTAGTGAGTTTCTTGTTATTAAGCTTCACTGGAAGTATAACTAGGAACCATTGGAGCAGTTTCTGCATTATAGAAAAATCCTGCCTTCAAATTTTTAGTATTTTGGACATTTTTCTGAAACATTTTTTAATACTTTTAAAAAATTGACTTACTCTAGTAATCTGTGATGTTTCTTTCAGCAAGGAATTGTAATACCTGTTCACCCATCACAAAAAGCTTGTGCTCTTGCATGAAGATCTTTTAAAGAAATTTAGAGTGCTAGATTAGAACAAAGGCACTCAAACCCAAGATTAGTAGCACGGTTGGTGGTAACTTCACAGAAAAACGTAGCCTCGAAGCTTTCTTAAGTCAAAGACAGGTTTATCACTTAGTGAAATCCTCTTAAGTTTTACCAAAACTCATCTCAGTTTTCGTTAACAAAAGAACATTCATTTCCATGCTGTATTCCATAGAGATTGGAAATAAATGTGTCTGCATCTATTTAAATCATTCAGACACTCAAATAAATGCACATAACTTACTGCAGTTAACTATTCTCTGGATATAAGATATTCCTTTATGGCTTGACCTTTACTTAGCCTGAGTTTATGCCACTAGTTCTTGTACTGACAAAAAGATCAAGTAGTCTTGTTATTATCTTCCATTTCTGTTCCCTTCAGAATTTTACTAGACCTTACTGAGGTCATACTTACTTTCTTCACTTTCAAAGACTACATGTTTAGCTTTTTAACTTTTTAAAATAAATTCCCTTAATTAGTCAATTGCCCTCTGCTGACCTCTCCTGATTCTAATCTCCGTTATATAATGACACAAACAGGATTGAGCACAGCATTGTTTCAGATTTTCACTATTAGAATAATTACCAGAAAAACCATGTTATGATCTTTCCCTGTTACAAGCTCTGGATTTACTATTTATCAGTGCTTACAAACAGCGTTATTTATCATTCTACAAGCTAAAAGGTACTGAAACTAATCAGTCAGTGTTTCAGTCACAGTAGTGTAACATGTCTGTATTCATAAAAGATAATCCTTGGAAACTTGAGAACTGTTCTTGGGTATTACTAGGATGGTTTGTGAGCAGTTAAACTAAAGCAAAGCATTCAAAACCAGTTGATCCTCTGTCTTAAAACAAATCTATGTATTCTCCTTTGGCAGAGAGGGAATGAAAACACTTTAATGAAGACATTTGCTTATACATTCTGGCAAACAAAGAGATTTTTAAAGCAGAAGAGCCTAAAATGTTACATATACAGGGCGAAAAAAATTAAGAAGAATGAGACAATAAAATGAAAGTCTAACAGGATGAAAATTTGTCTAAAACATCCCAGTACATGCAGTTTCTTTTATAAAGAAAATTTTAAAATCCCTGAACTACAGGTGACTGTTCATTTTGCACTGATGTTAACTATGTAACTCCAATATTTTTTTTTCAAACTTCTGTCAAATGGTCTCTGCTGATTCTCTAAACTGTGGACCTGATACGGTCTCCTGGTACTTCTGGAAAGAGAGAGACTCAACAGTGTAGAGTAGGACTTTTCAGAGTGGTCAGGTTAGTACAAGTAGAAGTGTATTTGTTTCACTACTAGAGACAAACTCAAGGATAGAATTTTGTGTGACTTGTTTCAGAACAGACTAAGAAAGATTTAATACAGAAGCTGCAGAAATAGAGGAGGGATTTGTCTTCTGCTGCCTTTGAAATACTGTCATAAGATGACTACCTCATGCAATTATCCTCTTCTCTCCTGTGGAAAACTGTTACCCACCCAGTGAAAGGCACTTTCTTTCATGTAATTTTGTGCATAATTATGATAATCATGGATTCTATCTTTTTTTTATTCAAAACTGACATAAATGCTACAAGAATGATTTATGTAAGAGAGAATGTTAAATTGGTTACATCCTACCATTGTATACAGTGATCATGTGAATTTTAAGTGAAAAGTGAAGTATAAAAAGAAATGTATATATTTATATATATAATAAAGAGTTTGTTAACATTTTAGTTAATGGTAGGTTGCTGTATGTTTATGCACCCATTGAAATTCTCTAAGCTCTTAGTCTTCATGCACAAAACAGATAGCTATTAATCAGTTTCACTTTTATTCATGCTGAGGCCAGAATTTCTGTATGACTCATACCGTGCATTTGCCTTAAATATGAAATTGAGATTAGAGGAAGGTTGTATTTAAAACTGTTTCACAGCTGGATAAATTTGAGGACTGCTGCCTCTCTGTTTTTTCAGTGCAGAAAAGGAGATTTCCCTTCTGTAAACAAGGGGAAACATTTAACAAATAAATTGGAATGATGATGATGTGTTTCACCATTGATGGTCTTTATATGCATTATTATTATTATTGGTTATATGCATTTTAATGTGAAGTTATTGTTGTCTGTGTGGTTCCATCCAAAGTTGACTACTTGAGCTCTCCACTACTGTTATGTCCTCAATTTCTTCCCCTAAAATACTAGTTTTCATAGTTTTGAGGAATATCTTCAGTTCACTGGAGTTTGCTCAATTAGGCTTTTTCTATCTGATATTACTGTAGGGCTTAAGATTACTGGTTGGCTTGAGCTCTTGTTTTTAGGGCTGCATTTGCAACTGTTTTAGTGCTGGTTTGTAGGGTAATAACTGTCAAGTTGTCAAGTATACAGAGAGTGTGGGAAGTGTGACAGGTGTGTTTTCATTGGGTTTTTTTTATTTTATTTTATTCTTGCATATGTCTGTACTACAAAGAAATCTATGCCCATGTATTTTCATAGTGTTTAGCTGTGTAGAGCAATCTGAAGAAGCTTGTAGAGGTCCTGCTAAGAGTTGCCAGGAAAGCAGAGCTATTTCCACTGCAAAAATATTTTCATAGGTCAAAGGCACTGCATGAATTCAGCAAATATTTTTACAGTGAAAATAAACAAGTCTGCATTAGTTTTCACCATTAACCCTTTCTTTTCAAATGCTCCCCCACCCCCGTTCAATTGTCCTTGTGTGGAATGTTTCATTTATGTCTTTAGTCTGGTGATAATGTCTGTAGGTCTTTTCTTGCTCCCTGTTATGGGAACTTAATCAGTATGTATTTGCTTTTTGCACAAAAAAAATAAGTGGGGGTTTTTCCATCTAAAACTTTTTTTTAATAAATAATTAATTTTTACAAATTAAAATTCTGACTTATAGGATAATGTGTTTTGCCTTTTTGTCTGTCCATTTGCTTGCTCACTTCTCTAGCCCGTACTTCCCAGAGACGCCTGCCAGAAAAAACTGTACTGAATGAACTTTCCAAGTTTCTTGGTTATGATACTATACATAGGACTATGTGTGAAATGCAGTCTTAATGTGAACTCATTACAGATTTTATTCCATTTACTCATCCTCGTTATGGACACTGGGTTCGGCTGTCTTATACTAGCAATCTGCAGCCATCCTTATTCCAGTACAGATAATAGTACTGAAGTTAGTGGTTTATCTGCAATGTTTGCCTACCTGACTCTGAACTCAGAGCTCTGAATTTAGTTAATATTCATGTTTAGGAGTCAGTAAGCTACAGGAAAGAAAAAGAACAGACGGTATGATGGTAGGAAGATGGTACAATAGATCCCAGATGTTTTCCACATCATACCATATATTTTGTGAACTTGGCCTAAAATACTGTGAATGCATTTGTTTTTTAAGACATTATAACATCATACTTCAGCTTTGAATTTCACTTGGTATCTTTCTCTGTGTAGTGACAAATTTATAGAACGAAAGTAATGCAACTGATTCCAGTTTACCTACTCTTTTGTTTTCCTATGAGGAAAGTAATTTGTCAGCATTTTTATTGCATGGTTTCCATGACTGGATACCTGCTTTAGTTTTAGTAAGTGGAAAGCTTTAGTAATGTCAATGTCACTTGTCATGATGTTTTAAGTCGATGCATGAGATGGTTAAAAAAAAAAAAAGTATTGGTAAAATAGCTAACTTGGTGGGTTTTTTTTTGCAGAAATGGATAAATAATCATGGCAGAGTATATTTAAAATGCCTTAAGTTATTGTAAAAGTTGATGAAGGTACACAGTTTTATTCTGTCCACTTCTGCCTCTTTTTAATAAATCAGAACTCCAAAATTTGAAAATACTTTTTTTCCTCATTTTATAAATCAAACAGTTTGTAGGCTAAAGCACATATTTTTAATTCTAGGTTACTAAAGAGGATTTCCAGACCTTTGATTATATACTTTGTATGGATGAGAGCAATCTAAGGTAATGTATGGAGAAATGGAACAAATTCGTATGGATTAAGTCACTTTGAAGACAAATGTCATATTTTACTGCTTAGCTTGTTGGGTTTTTTTTTATATGTGTGCGTGCATGATATTCGAATAGATGTATTCTCCACTTCTGATAAGTTTAATGAGCCAGAACTCAATGGATTATTTGTGTGATGCATGCTACTCAAGGATTAAGGTTATGGCAGTTTAGTATACGTTGTGCTATAAATGTGCAGCTGATTTCTATATAGTTAAGAATGAGGATGTACTGTCTTGATCAAAGTGATTTGTTTTTCTAATTGCATGGGACACTGTGGAAACTTGGAAGGGATTAAATATGGTGTGGGGTGTTTGGGGTTTTTTTTTCTTTTTTCTTTTTTAATGGAAATAGAGCAAGCCCTGAAATAATTGAAGTTGTTAGTTGGGGGAAATCTTGTTTGTTACTGTTAGGCATGTTCTAATTAAGTGTGTCTTTGGACAATTTATGCTTTACAAAGATTTGGTGAAGTAGCTGCCTGGTGTGAAAATTTGGATATCGTTAGCAAAATTTCTAGTTAATTACATACATATTGATGATTGGGGCTGAGCTTTAATAAACTGCAAGTGTCAAAGTGCTTGTAAGGACTATTACTTGTAAAGTTAGTTTAAAAAAAAAAAAAACAAAAAAAACCCACAAGAAAACCAAACAAAAACCCAAAACACTGCAACCGACAACAAAGCAAAACCAAAATAAAACCCTGCTCATAGTCCATAAAGACTTTTAGAAGCAGCACGCCTTAACTGAAATAAGTATTGTTTTGTTGAATTTTCTAGAATGTGTTGAATGACCTTTCTTAAACAGCCTGCATGAATGAAGGGTAAATAACACCTGGCTTGATTGCATGCAGCGGGTCAGGTAAAGACGTGACTAGGCTTCCTTCTGTTTTCACTTGAACTCTTAAATGGAAACTTACTTCTGTATTAACAATTCATATGATCTGAGCTGTAGAGCAGAAGAATCATCACAACTACTGCTATACTTAAGTTTCACCTTAAACTTGCACCCAGATCAACCACTTTCCCTGGGAATGCCTATTCATAGCACTAGGAGGGCGAGTTGATTCCAGGTGTTGATGGGTGCCTGTCATATTGGAGAAGGAAGATTTGGGACATCCCTTTTCCTTAGCACCAGAGCCACCTGGCCCCCTCCTGTTCCTTAAGTGGTATGCCAAAAGCCTCGAAGGAAATGGTTAGACTTTTTTTAATAATAAAAGGCTAGAGAATTTATTGCAAATCTGTAAATTTAAGCAGTAACTTATTAGTTGAAAGAGGAGTCCTGATTTTTCTTCAAGGAAAAACTGTTGTGGTCTCACTGCTATTTCTAAACTATCTGAAATTCATGTCTTAATCAGAATTAATTAATAATTAGAATTCAATTTCTTAAAACTAATTATGCTTATGACTAAGTATTTACAGGGGTTTTTGCCTTTTCTTTAAAGCTGCGTAAGTAAAATGATGATTTGGTATGGAGATGTGTAATATTAAAATAATTTAATACGTTCTGGCTGTTCAGCATTGTGAAAATCATAGCACTGAGGTGCTTTTAATCTGAAGATGATGAGAGGTACATTTTAACTGCATTTGGGATAATGGATGGCCATTTGTATGTAAATGGGGAAAATACCCCATCTCAAAACCAGTATGTTTTATCAATGGGAGGCAACGTAGAAGAAAGAGGATGTGACAACTGATGAAATGCTATCTATGTCAAAGGGAGGACAGGTCTTGCTCACCAATTTGCTATTTTCTGTTAACTGAACGTAGTAGGACTTCACAGGATTTAAAGGCAGTATTGAGAGAACTTGCAGCATACCAATTTAAAGCACTGGTTTTGAACAGATGGGAAAAACTTACTCATGCTGCTGGAAAAATATCTAGATTTTCATTATTTTTGTTCAAAACAAGCTAAAGATGGATATTGAAAGTACTAATGATTAATTTGAGGAAGAAGTTGATGAACTTACTGCTACAGTGTTCTGTTAAGCTTTAGGTCGAGTGCCTGACTACTTGTTTATACTCTGAATTAAGTTTATGTATATGTCCTTCATACTCAATTAAGAAAACACCCACACAAGAAGAAACAAATGAAGACAAGCAGCAGCGTAGACTCCACAGAATTGACTGAGTCCAGGCACGCATTATTTTCCTGTTGTCTAGAAACGGTCATGAGCATCTCATGCTGATGCCAAAAAAAGTCCTGAAGAGAAATTAATGGGAATTTTTTTTCTCTTTTACAGAGATCTGAAAAGGAAAAGCAACCAAGTTAAAGACTGCAAGGCCAAAATCGAACTACTTGGAACTTACGATCCGCAGAAACAACTTATCATTGAAGATCCATACTATGTATGTGTAAGAAATTCTTTGGGTGGCTTGATTAAAAATTGTATTTATAGTATATAATCTTTGCAGATCCCACAGTTGACATGTGACGTATAATCTGATGTTATACAAAGCCAAGCGTTAACGTATTTTTTTTAAAACGACTTAACAAAACAATATGAATTATTGGGATAGGAAAGGAAAAACATGTCTTTATGTTTATAACAATTATTTAAATTTAAATAATGCAGTGCAGCTATATTTGTCAATATTGGTTGAAGCCTGGCTGGTCAGCCTCCTTGCAAAGAGGATGTAATCAGGAAAGATAGAGACAAAGACATGGACCGAGATGGTCAAAGAAGTTGAATAATATCAGCCAAGAGCAACCAGTTAGATTAAGATTCTTCAGTTTAGGAAAGAGAAGTGGATGAAGATACAGTGGGGTTCTATAAAATCTTGGTATCATGGGAAAAGGGGAATAAGGAATTGCTGTTCATTACCCAAGAAGCAGAGAACATCAAATAGCATTAGTGGGAAGTGGGTTCAAACCAAAAAGCTGTGTATTTTTTTTTTCCACACAGTGCTTCATTAAACTGTGAAACTCAACATGACAGGTTACTGTGAATGTAAAGATAAAAAAAGGCTTGTGAGGGCTCAAAAAGTGAATGGAGGAAGTATGTGAAGGAAAGTTCATCCAGGACTGTTGAGTGCAAAGTCACAGTGTTTGGCTGTGGAAATTCCTGAGCTGCAGGTAGTTCAAATTAGGGAGGAACGTGCAAAAACTATCACCAAATATTTGCACTGTTCTTACTCTTCACTAATGTCAGTTATTTGCCATTACTGACAGCAGGAAACTACTTTGCAAAAATTTTTTGTTGGAGCCACTATTGCTATTCTTATGTTCTTTTTCCTTTGTTCTTTTCTAGGGGAATGAAAAGGACTTTGAAACTGTTTACGAGCAGTGTGTTAGATGTTGTAAAGCATTTTTGGAGAAGTCTCATTAATGCTTCATCATTCTGTTTCTAAAAGAAAATAATTAGCTTCTCTTGAAATATGTAAGGTTTACTTGATTGATGTATTTAAATTGTAAAATTATGCCTCAGTAGGTTCAAAACGTTCTCAGTTTAATTTTGTATTTTAGCTGTTCTGTCATCTCACTAAAAAAATATAGAAAAGTTTTAATTGGATTAGATGATCAACCATGTTGTCACACATCAATGTAATAATAAAGTATATTATTCGGAATAAATTTATCTGTAAACTCTTCCAGTGCTTTCTCACAAGCACTGCGAAAGTAACGTCTTGCTTCTATACGTGCTATACTAACTAAACCGAGGTCTTCTCATTGTGCCCTTACTGAGTTAACTTATATCAACTTTCAGTGGGAGTCTGCGAGATAATAGTTTGTGTATGATAACGTAGGTGTGTCATGCTAGTACCATTAGCCAGCCTGTGGACTGAAGCTGTTTGTATTGAGCCTGCTAGACTAGAAGAACTGCTTAAGCAAGGAAAGCCTCTGTGTGTGTCATCAGGATCCTATGAAAACGGGTTTTTATATCAGTTTAAATGCTCAGTTATTCAAAGAATAAATAATTTTTGTTCTAGGACATTTTCATACTAATTAAGATGTAGTCAGTTAAGAAATAGTGACTGATGTTAATAGGACTTCTCTGGCTAGTCTTCCTCCGCTCTTGTGGTCAATTCCTAGCACAGTGATATAAGTACACATAACAGAGCATTTACTTTAGGACAAAACAGGTCATCTTAAAAGCCTAAATGTGAGATGGATATTTTGTATCTCATAGTAGTAAAATATTGAAACCCATGCAATATAATCAATGAGAAGTTTGCTATAATCCCAGTTCCTGTGTGGGTGTCAGACAGTATTTTCAGATTTGCTCAGGAGAATGGATAGCCTGTCAAAAGTGTTCTCTGAGAGTATAGTTCAACCTGAAGTCAGTCCATCTGTAATACAATATAAAGTTCACAGGCGGCCAGTCAGTAGAAAGTTCTGCTCTTGGACAAAAATTGAATGCTTTTGTAAAAATCCATGCCTGTTTGTCTGAACATCGCCTTTCATTTCTGCCTTAGAAACGTAAGGGTACTGAGATCAGTAATGTAACTGATACCATGATAATTTTCCTGTTTTGAATAATATCAACATTGGTATGAACTAGCATTACCGTGTTATCTGTAAAACTTGCTTTCTTACTTACTTAGCCTTGTTTTTCCTTCTGCCTTCCAAACTAGTAGAGTAGTCTCTGTATTTGTCACCCACTCTCCCTTCTGGGAGAGGGATGCATTTTTCGATAGCGGATCCTGTTATTCCTGGGGAGGGAGGAATCCTGGTGTCACACTGCGTGTGCTGCGGGCTGCACAGTGGGGATTAAGTTGCCTGGGACTCTTGCTGTAGAACAGCTGCGTTTGTGTTAGTGAGGTTTCTGTGCTAAAACTTCAATCAGACATAAAACTTAAGAACCTGCTTACAAAAAGGCAAGTGGTAGATGGAACTTAAATACAGAAATCAGGGTCTTTGCACCTTACTGCATTACCAATAGTTTTGACTTTTAAAGAACAAGCTAGGAATTTTGCAAGTTAATAGCTGTTTCACTTTGGGGACAAAGAGTAATACATATAATATTTCAGGTCAGATAGAGCACTGACTCTGGAAAAGATTATTTTCCATTTCTTTTATGAATGCTTTGACAAAATAAATGAGGGAAAATGATGGGCAGTTAGGGACAAACCATCTTAAATGTGGTTTTATGCACTAACCTCAGAAGTGGAAGTATTTAGGCATAATCTAATGTTATTCTCTGCCAGCATCACCATTTAAAATATTGCAGTTAAAGTAAAATAACTCCAAAGATAGAGAATGTGATGGTTTGTGCTTTCCCATTCCTGGCTGTGAGTAGAAATTGAACGTATAGTTTCCTGTATGTTAAGTAAGATTTAAAAGTCTTAAATCTTTATCTTTGAACTGCTGGGGTAGCAGAAAGGAGATAAAAGGGAATGGTTGTTTACCTTCACTAGGCTTAGGAATCTTCCTCTAAAGTGATACTAAGTCAAAAATATTTGTGTTAAATTCAGTTTGGATTTGAAAAGTTTCAGCCCTGAGGTATATTTTCAGCAGGTAATCTATTGTCTAAATAATTAACCATCTCTACTAGGAGGAAAAAGCAGATTGATTGATTTTATCTTTAGTGGGTTTCTTTTGGAGGAGGGGAAGGAGAGCACTATGGTATTTTAAAAGAATTTGTAGAACACAAGAATACAGAACCTCAATTGCCTTCAGAAGGGACAGTTGCATGGTACTATTATTTGGGTTCCAAGAGAAACAGTGAACATAGGATTAATACACAAGTCATGTACCATACAGATGACTAAACCCTTACAGGCTTAAAATACCACTCATGAAAAACGTCATGTTGAATGGAAAAAATACAGAACTGACTCCTCCTTCCCCCTCTTCCCTGCTGTGGCTTGCTTTAGTTTAGGTAGTAAGCTTATACCGAAGACTAAATTAAAAAAAAAATCTGCTATAGTATCTTTTGTCAAAGCATGCTGACCTGCTAAATCTAGAGAAAACTTCCATGGGATTAATTTATTTATATTCATTTATTAAGTCATTAAATAAATTACTATTTTCATTTTACAAGGAAATTTTCTAGAAAGTTTTTATCTAACCAGATTTCAGGTGTCCTGCTACAAAAAGAAAGATTTATACTAATTTAAACTCCCACGTTAAGTAATATTCTGTGATCTGAGTTCAGTCAGTGGCACCACAGAGAAGCACAGAGTTCCACCCACGTTTGCTGCAGGTGAGCAGCTAAGCGAATCCCGTACCAGTAGATTCCTTTAACTACCAATTTTTTGGTATACATGTGTTACTTCTATTGAGAAATGAAACTTTAGCATTTAGTGATCACTGAAAGCAACTACAAACTATGTACTTCTCCCTTGCTAAGTACAGCCATGTTCTAGGATGGGATTTAGTACTTTGCCATTATTTTCTTCTAAAGAGCTAGATGCTGAAGGCTCTTAAGCGTCACTTTCAAGAATCCCAGCTCCTAGCTATTTCTCAGGGTGGGGAGGGGTGTGTTTGGTGATGTTTTATATTTTTTGTGGTTTAAATTGAGGATAAAATGGAAGCTAAATGCCAGTATTAAGATAAGAGTACCTGAGGTTCATCTACAGATCACACATAAGATTTTTCTTCCTGTTTGAGCCATTTTATTATGACAACTGGATTTAATATCTGATTTGAGAAAGGGAAATGTGTATGAAGGCTTCTTGAGTAAGTGTTCACTGACTCCTTAAAAATTTTATGATACTAAAATGATTTCTTGGACATGTGCTGATTATATTGCCTTGCATTATCATGAATAGACTGCAGATTTTTTTTGGAAAAAAAAAAAACAAAACAAAAACAAACAAAACCCAAACAAACTAAACCAACTGTTTGTCATAAAAAAAGATTCAAACTTATAATGTGGTAGAGAATTGGAGCAGCCTTGTCATCTGGGTATTTTGTGGGATTGGAACACACAGATCTCTGTCCTCACACATCCACAGAGAGAGTCCAGGTCAGTGGACTTTTCAGAGGTGGGTGTAGCTTTCTTTCTTACTCCAGTGAACTCTTATTGGAAAGAGGTTTAAGTGTGGATAAATGCTAATAGCTACCGGAAGATAGCTTGTTTATCTGGATTCAGTGAACAGAAAGCAAACAGAGAACAACTTAATACCAAACACTTTATTACTTATGCTTGTTATTTACAGTATTTACATATTGCACGTTCGCTGGAATGTTTTATACATTTATTATATAAAGTAAATTAATGGCAGCTTGTGTTTGTGTACAAAATCCATGCTCCACTGTCCCAAAAATGTATGTCTACTTGGAATTACGTTCCTGTTTGTCATGCAATTTGTACTCCTAGGGTACAATGTGACCCCGATGCAAGTCTGTTTTAACCAAACTTTTAAAAAATTGCATAAGCACGAAGGATATCAAGTGACCACAACTACTGTGGAGCAGATCTTTAGTAGTTCTAGATATACAAACAAACATTCCTTAAAATTGTAGAATTAAGCAATAGAACATCAGTTTTCTTGGTGAAATATTTGTGTTTACATAATTTTTGGCAGCATTACACATCAGTTGTAAAGTGTGTTTTTAAGTATGGAGCATTAAGTACTACTGGCAGTTATGCTACTGTAAAGAATGTCAATCTGCAAACTGTTGACGACATAGAAAATGCATGTTAAAAGAATTATGGGAAGTAATCTGTCAATCTGCAAAAATAAATCTCTTGTTCACAATGGAATATGTTATAAAGGTAATAAGTTCTATTTCCCTGTTGGTTTCCAAGGCACTTCTCTTGGTTCTTGGTGTTTCTTTTCATGGTAACAACATCTGGTGGATTAAAAGAAAGAAGAAAATTGACTTTCATCATTTTTATACTCGCATACACGTGTTTAAGAATGTGTTTATCATATTGAAAATAGTAAATAGACCTGAAGAATTCAGTAGTAACTTTGGAAAGATCCAACAGCGCGTTTCTGATTTAGCTCAGTTTAGCTCAGATCAGTCTGCTAAATTACAGTATTGTTTGTTAATCAAGGCTGAAATGTTGGAAAGCGTCCCTTTTTGTGCTGGTTCATTTTAGGTAGACAGATTTGGAAAATACGGTTCTACCTATTTCACATGTGCTCATAGTTATGCTTAGCCTGTTCCCTTGAGTGCAGCTGTGAAGCCAAAAAGTGAAGAAACCTCAAGGACTGTATTAACAGATTACAAATTTCTGTCTTAATGTCTCGGTGTGAGGAAGCTGTTGATATGACATCCAGTAACATAAATCTGTCCAGGTAAGGTTCGAAGGATCTAGGAAGGACTTGATGTTTCACTGGGTCCATTAGTGAAGAAATCTGGACTCATATAAACAAGAAACAAATAGAAGTAACTTTCTGAGAGTCAGACACATAAATATAGCCCCTGGGACGGGCGAACGCTGAGGCAGCACAAACTGACTGGGAGCTGCAGTGGTTCGATTTGCTGCCCGTTCTAGTAACTCTTCCCAGAATAGTTTCTTGGAATGAAATCAAAACCATTTCTATGACACTGGTGTCAAAACCACTGATACGAAATTACAAGTTTCCACACTGCTTATGTAAGTGTATTGTCTATACTCTAGATGTGTTAATTCAAAGGTTGAACAGGGAATGTTTCCGTGACCCTTTCTCCCACACCCTCAGGCCTTCTAAGAAAATGTAATGTAGCCATCTGTGTGTTTACGTAGCTAGAAATCCATCCTCTCTCCAGTAACTTCTGAGTTTGTTTTCTGCAACCTTGTTTTCTAGACAGGTGATGACTGAATGCTGCAAGCCTGTCTACCCAGTTTCCTGCGTTTCTAACACAACCTGTGAATGCCCTCATTTTGAAGTAAAAATTACACTATGACTTACTAGTCAACAGGAACTGCACAGGTGAAAAACTGCTTTTACACGCGAACAGATTCAGCTGAAGCTTGCGTGTCGCATAGACACCAAAAGTCTGTGTGGGAGCTAAAAAAATGGTTCTCTCGTACTACAGTTCTGCTGATGTCATTTTTCACAGTTAAAACTTTCGTATTGTCTGTCTGAACATCTGTAGCGGTCTTTCCCATGATCAACGTGGATTCTCTGATATTTTGAGTTTCTCTACATTTTCTACTGCTTAAGTATAATTTGTAATAGAATCATTTGAATGCAAAGTCAGTCAGACTTGAAGTAGTCCATTGGAAATCAAGCTATTGGTGCATACAGAAATACTTGTTAGTAGTATTTAAACATATTTAGTTCTGCAATTTTTTTAAAGCTATTAGGAAATCTAATAATGTTACAGAAAAGCTTAATGTAATTTAGGTTTTTTTTCTGGCTTTGCAGATAGGACAAATACTTTTTTTAATATCCGTCCTTAGAGGGGAAACTGACGTAAATTTTCCTTGTCTTGCATTTTCATCTAGCTTATTTTCTGTATGTATGCCCCTACTGTACCCTTTTTAAGCTGTGATATTGAAAAGTAATGTTTAAAAACAAATTAACATGCTTTTGGTTTGATCAATATGCGGTACAACTGACAAGTTAAACACTGAGAATTTAATAAATGGTTTTTTCATTACTAATACTAATGGGAATATGCAGGTCACTGAGGGTGAAAAACTGGAAGTGGATAGGATGCTCATTTGTCATCGATCCCTGCTTTCGTATGGATACCCGATCAAAAGCTGTGAGTCTTAGATTCCCAGTGCTCAGCTAAATTGCAGTTTTCTAAATCCCTGATGTTTTCAGAAGCTCTTGGAAAGGCCCCAGATTTTTAGCATTGATCAATCCGTTGTGGTACTTTTCTTGTTTCACATAGTCTATGTTATATGCATCAGTCTAGGAAAATTAGACTGGAATTTCGCTGACGGATGGCAGGTAGGCTTAGTGGAGATCCTGAACACTATTTGACTACATCTCTGCTGAGAACACAGGTAGCTATACAACTCCTTTCTCCACTTCCATTCAATTCTTAGTTCTCTTTTGCTAATGCAAAGAGAAAAAAAAAAAAAGAATAAAACAAAACACAAACCCAACCAGCAATATTAGCTGAAACCAACCAAACCATACAATTGTTCCAATTTTAAAAGAACAAATGAAATCAATTGTAAAAGCATACCAGCTTTCCAGATTTGGTTCTAGTCATTATCTGTGCATGATGATAAACAGTATAAGACAAAGCTGATCTATATGAGAAGAATGTAGTGTTTTAAATAACAATATAAACTTTAAAATACTGTGCCGGTACGATTTTGTAGCAGAACTTCCATGTGCTGACATCAAAAAATTCCTTCCCCATGTATGAACACCTGGGTGGAAGTCTGCTCTAATGTGAGCATCAGATCAGAGATCCGTGCACTGAAGGTGATAAAGCTCTTAATGTCACATCTGGTGCCAGCCACAGAGATCCCATACTACGGCAAACTCAGAATTGCCTCGTAATAAAGTCAGACTGTGCCACAGTAGTAACCACGTACGCTGGCTGCCTATTTAATTTAAAGCAATAGTTCTAATAAAAGTCTTAAATTCGTTACCTTGGGAACTACTTCCTGTCACCAAGCAGAGGCGATTGAATGTGTCATGGGAAGTTGTATATGATGGATCAATCTACACTTCCTAGGGAAAAAGGGTCTGCCTTCACTGAATTATATGCAAAACCCACACCTTAATTCCGCCTTCAGTTCTTTTATGACATGAAAGTGTGTGATATTTCTGGAGTGCACTCAGTGTTCGTCTGAATAAGAAACTGTGCAAGACAGAAAGCAATTAAGGGCTGTTGTTTCCATTGTTACAAAACACTTGAAGCAAAACTTAAAAGCCCAGATATTATTTTGGTTTAAGAATAGTTTCAAATAATGGATATATAGTACAGCGTACACTAATGGGATATTTAGTGTGGTATTTCCGTTTTCTCTTCATGTATTTAAAGTTTCCAAGTTTATCTTGTCAGATTTTTTAACGTATATTACTAGTATGGTCAACTCATCTTGAGGAGTTTACGCAGCTTCTTCTGAGTTCCAAAGGAAATTCCAGTTATCAGTGTGCTTTAGCTTATTGGGAATTTTATAAAGAAACTTTGACCTTCGTATGTATACATATTTATTCTTTCCCTATCATGTACTTCAAGCAAGAAGTACTATTTCTATTGCTTTTCCTTTAAATATTAATTATATTTGCTTCTCTAGGGAACAAGCAACTGGTAGATTTTTTTTCATACACTTTTTATAGTATATAAAGCTCGTCTTCTCTGCTTAGCTGGAGATTCCTACTACTTGGACTACTCTTTATTTAGTGTAATACTGTTTGTGTCACTAGTTTTATTTTGTTCATTTGAAATAACTAGAAACTTAAAAAATGTTAAAAATACATAAATACTTGTCAGGACAGTAATGAAAAGAAATCTTCAGAATGGAAGTATGTAATCGCGCAGTCCTTAGTCCTTGAACTACTCCTCAGGGTACAAGGAGGTTTTAAGCATCATTATCATTGTGAGATCAGTGTTGGTCTCCAGCAAACGCTTTAAGAACAGGTAATGCGAAAAGGAGGGCACCAACAGTACCATCTGCACTTTTCAAACAAAAGCAGTAAAATCTGTATGGCTGTAGCCAAAGTGATTGTAAGAACAAGATTTTCTTTTTCAGATTTCAGATGCCCAAGATATGAATTGGGAACTTTTGGTAAAGACTTCAGGAATCTTGCTCCTGAGATTCCCTACCTGCTGTAGATACAGACAACAAAATGGTGGTTGGATGTATCTGCATGGAGTGGAGCAAAGCAACCATGGAGCATGGGAACTATTAGGAAACCGGGAGAAAAACGAGGCCGAAGGACAGAATGAAAAAGTGCATTAAGGACAAGACTCTGGTATAGCTGGGCTGACAACAAGAAGGAGAAGGTGTTACAGAATAAAACTAGCACTAGGAATGGTGCCGGCGGCAACCCAGGAACACAGCCTGGGTTCCTGACTGGGGGAAAAGAAAAAAAAAGGACTACAGAGTGATGTGGTAATACAAATCTGCTGCTCTGGCTTCACTCGTGCAACCTCAACACGTAAAAGGGCTGTTACTGGGGCCCTGCACTGCTCAGATCTGTGGGACAGGCAAAATGTGAACATACCCTCTAAAAAAAGAGAAGATGGAGCCCAGTTACGTATGGGTAGGATAAATGAGAAAAAGCGAAGGCTCCATAAAACACGCTGTATCACACACACCCCCCTCAGGTATGTACTGTGATAGTAATAATGCCTAATTCCTGTTTGCGCATCTTATTTTGTTGTTTGATCTTATCACCACTGAGTTTCAATGTCTTGTGTGCTTTACAGCTAAGATAGTCCAAAATGCATTTCATGCTATGCTTTCCTTTTTATTTTCTTCCCCCCAAACTGATCTCTAAACATAGACAGATACCCATAGATCTGAAAAATGCACCAAAACTACTAGTTTGCCAAAGTGTGAAAAAGCAATAATTCATCTATAGCCCAGCCCACTCACAAGCCTCCAATGAAACAAAAATCAGCTACTGAGCAAAACAGGAAATCTAATTTGTTGGGAGGGGAAAAAAAAGTATGTTGATGATTAAGAATGTGTTATTTTACTAGTTTACAATATAGGAGTTTAAAAAGATTTTTTTTCTTTACCTTTAATATAAACGGTCAGATTTTGTTTGTGAATTCAGACCTTTGCGGAGTAGTATGTAAGAAATTTTTGTTATCAAATAGTCAGGAGTTAGTCTGAGCTTCAGAGCTGATACTAACCAGTAGCCTTATGGAAGAAACCAGAAGTGTTTACCTATTGCCTAAATAAACTCTTCGTACACTAGAGAGCCATCTTAAGTAAGAAATGGTTTTGAATTCTTGTTTTGCTATGTATAAGTGGTGCTATGATCAAAACTTTGCAACTTCTTGAAAACACCTTGGACTACAGACAACTATACACTTTGTGGAGAAAAAGGATGGTTTGGTAAGTGGAAAAATAGAAAAAGAACACATTTTTCTACATCTCAGTCCATGAAACGAATCATAGAATGGTTTAGGTTGGAAGGGACCTTGAAGATCATCGAGTTCCAACCCCCCTGCCATGGGCAGGGACACCTCCCACCAGACCTGGTTGCTCAAAGCCCTAGTCTAGTGATGAATGATGAAAACAAATAAAGCCTGCATTATACTTTTCTGTGAAAGGGGATGTCTTACTCATGCAAATAGAACTGATGCAGTGGAAAAGCTTTGAGAAGGAAGGATGCTTACTTAAGACACCTGTGGATCTCAAGGCATGTATCATAGTCTTCCTTTCTACTAATAGAGGTTGCTTAAGAGTGCTGATACTGTTAATGATTTGTGTCTGTGTGGAGAATAACAGAAGGGAGGGTTGTTACTCATGTTGAAACATGTCTCCTGGTTGAGCAAAGGAGTTGTTTGGCAAAATGAGATGGATTTTTTTTTAATAGAATCCCAGATGTGAACTACTTCAGTTACTGTTCCTTCATATGATGAGTTTGTGTTTACATGATAGGAAGCAGAGATACAGATAAAACTTCCCAAGGAAAGGGAGAAAAGAATTCTCTACTCTGATGCATCTGCTTATTAGTATTGGTAATAACGTTACTCACCTATCTTTTGCAGGTGAATATCATTATAGAATAGCTAATTTGTTCCTTGCTTTCTGGATTTTACAACTGACAGGTTGGATCCCTGGCATTTCTCCTAGTTAGATCACAAGATTTACCTATTTGCTAACTTTTATTTGCCCTAATACTATATGTGATTGTTTCCACGATTCCATCCCTGAACACACGATGTATGGATAAGATTCCTCTTCATGGCTGCATGTTTCAAATTAAGACAGCAACTAACGTAACAGCTTTTGGGCATTAGAAACATATGAAGTTGGGCTAGTTCAGGTTTATTTTAGGAAGTCAGATGGAAAATACTTAAAAAATGTTAAGGAATTTAGCATAAGTCAGGATGCTGAATTACATCTAAAGATTTATTACTTCTACCCTTGCCATCAGAAAAGTCTTTTCTAATGTCTAGCTGGAATCCTTTCTTGTTGCAAAGTTAAATTATGTCTTGTTTATCCACACTGGATAGAGAGAATGGCTTGTAGCTACTTTTTATGAAATGTAGTAGCTCCATCATGTTTTTCTGCAGTCATCTTTTCTTTAGATTAAATAATCTCAATTCCTTTTAGCTGTTCTTGTAAACTGAGTTTTCCAGGTCTTTGGTCATGCATGTTGCTCTTCTTTGGACTCTTAAAAGAAACACCCATATGTCTTCATGGTGTCCTTAATTAAATACAGTATTGCAGCAACAGTGATTATTTCAGGTATTTTATAAACAATTTTTCTATTTATAAATGCCAGTATGTTGTTTGTCTTTTCAAGTGTGACATGCTTAGTTTGTGATCCACAACCCCTACGTTTTCTACAGAACTGTCTGTCTAGTTATTCACAACTTGCATGTATTTCTCCAGTTGATTACTCCTGCGTGACTTCATAATTCTGCTCTTCCTTTAAATTTTATCCTGGTTTTAGATTATTCAACTAATTTTCCAAGATTCTTTTCAATTTCAAGGTTGTACTTTCTCATGGTTGCTTCTACACTACTGTCATCCATAAATATACTGTCTTCTGTCACCCAAGTTATTAATGAAAATATTGAACAATACCATACCCAAAATGAAGCTGTGACTCTATTCATTTTCCCAGTTGGACAGCGAAGCACTAATAACTTATTTTTAATTTTTTTCCAACCCTTTTTACATTTATCCTGATCACGTTTTCCTAGCTTGCTTGCAAGAATGCCATGCAAAACAGCGTCAGTGCTTTAAAAAAATAAACTAAGATGCTTAACATTTATTGCTTTTTCTCACTGACTTTCTCCACAAGATGTCTGTTTTGTCACAGAGTTAAAATATCTTGGTTTGACAGCATTTGTTACTGACAAATCCGTATGTGTTATTATTTATCCCTTTGTCAGAGGTCATGTTATAGTCTCAGGTAAAGGTTGAGGACAGAATGTAAATTAGTCCTTTTGTATTCTTATGTGTCAGATTTCTAGAAATACAGATAGCTTGGAAGTACTTTTCTGTTTGGTTGGTTGGGTTTTGTTTTTATTTTGCTACCTGGTGAAATTCCCAAAGTATTTGTGGGAATTAGAGGTACATCTAGGCAAAAAGGGAGGGAATAAACCCATAGACGTGAGAGGTGAACACGATGAAAATCCCAAGAAATCCGAGTAGCTTAAAGTTAGTTTATCAGTGCTACTAATAATACATTTTAATTGAATTACTATAACAGCACCTGCAACCTATCTGCATTTATAAAGCGTTCGTGTGTATAGCTATGTATATATTAACTCATACTAAAATGTACACCATAGATCCACAGCTGCACACATCAAAGGGCTGCCGCTGCCAATACAGGCAATTGTGTACTGAGTCAACTCTTGAAAAATAAGCTACAGCTGTTGTGTTTTGTTCTATAACAACAAATTCACTATCTGCTAACTGTATGCTGCTATGAATAATTCACAGCTGATGCACACGGACTTTTATATAATGACTTCCAGTAGGGGGTACCCTTTATTTATTGCCAGTATTTGCCAGATTAAACCAGTTACTTCAAGAGGAATAAGTTACTCTAAAAGGAGAATACCTTAGTGAAAGGACAACTGTTACTACATTCCCATGAATTTTCATGTATGAAACACAAAATCCACTGCTTTGCTATGCAGTAGAATGTCATTACTGCTATGAGAAAGCTTACCTTTATCCTTCCATGCACATTGGGCTTACTGCCAACCGAGTAAGAAGCCTGGCACATCTTTTATAGTCTGTCATGAAAAAAGAGTAAATCGATTACTAAAGCAACCAATTTCGCTTTTAAAAAACAAAACTGATAACAGCGTGCAAATTTTTGTCGTAATAAAGTTCAGTGAACACCTTAGTTTCCAACAGTATAGAAATCAGTTCTGTAGACTTAGAAATGGAGTGTGTAAAAATTCTGTAACTGAGAGTGTTGTCTAACGGCACATATAACTCTCTGCAACCGATTTCTGCATACGTACTATCTAAATAAATAGCACGAATGTGCTTGGAGGCTCTCCAAGTGTATGTATGTGTGAAAATTTATACATCTGTGTCTGTGCTTCAATGTGGGATCTAAATGTGGCTGTAGTATTTCCATGCTAGAGGAAGAATAAGTAGTGCTCATCCATTTTTTAAATCCAGCGCTCAGTAAACAAGTCTATCAACTTAACGTTAAGTAATGCAACTCTCCAATAAATTTTCTTCCTGGAAAAGCATGAAATTAGACAAATGACATCTCCTAGTCATAAGAATGTTAAGTCCAGCCCGAGTAGGTGATCACTTCATACAAATTCACTCACAACTGTATCGAGTTTCATCTTAAAACTAGTAAAATTGTTTTTTTCTACAGTGGTCCTATTGTTAGTAGTTCGTATTTTAGGTACTTTCTGCTTTTTGGTGCATTCGTAATAAGGGACAGAACCAATGCAAAACTACAAAATTAATCAAGAGACTTTTTTTCTTTAACATGGCAAACAAAGTAAATTTTGTGAGTGTTATGGACAGACAGCAGAGTAAATTACATTTTATGTGCCAATGCTACTATGCTGTACAAAGTGCTAGAAGGTACGCCAAATAAATGCTTTTCTACTGACTACCCCCATTTTGCAGTATCATAGATACTTTTAATTTCTTTGTTGTTTGGCCTTTGAATTTCTACGTAGAATAAACAGTATTGCCTGAAATCAGGATATTATCAAAAAGTAACATCATACTGTGCATGAAGAGTTAAAGCAGGTTGTTTACCTCATCTTCCTAGAAGAAAGTTACTTTAAGGAGATGCTGGTCAGTCCAGTCCAGTGACTGATGTTCATTTTCATTAGGCATTATTTCATTCATGAGTAACTACATCTAATGTTTCCTAGAGATGCAACCTTAACAATCCGTAACTCACAGCATAGATATGCTATAATTGCCATTCATACAAATTATCCTCCATTATCCAGACATTATGTTGGTGGGTATGTCACCTGTCAGGAGGAAAGGGCTAATTCGGACTTTAATACCAACTAGTTTTTAGCTTCACAGCTTGGAGTACTCATTAGTGCTGAGTCAAATGATGTTTGTGTTGTGATCCTCACAAAAAAGGTAATATGACCATTTGCTTGTTCAAAACAGACTAGTTATGAACAATTTCCGTCTCCATCCTTGTAAATGGAATGTGATCTGGTTAGCTGTTGTCTATAACTCCTTATCTTTCGAAGGTATTCCTAATCTGAAGTCTTACAAATAGGGAAAAAGCCTGCAATTCTTACCAAATATGCCTTTAAAATATATTGGGCTGAAATATTTATTAATACTTGAAACTTGGAATCGGTAACTCTTGTTTCTATTCCCGGCTCTGCTACTGACCCAACTGGTTGACCTCAGACAAGTAAAATAAAGTGTGCTTCCATTCTGAAAAGGCTGTACTAAAATAGCATCTGCTTGCTCAACAGGTCCACCTCTGTATAAATATGGAGTCACATTTACTGACTGATAAGTGTCAATGTTTGATTTTAATTTTTTTTTATTCTCTGTGCTGCTAACACCGAAGAGCTATCATAAGCTGAATGTGCTTATTTGTGTCCATCAGCACTTTTTTTTTTTTTTTTACTAAGCCTTAGGAAGTTACATTTTCGTAATTCACTGAAGATAAGGGTTGCAAAGTTTCACTGTCAACATCACTGGTAGATTGGTAGCTGAACAGTCAAAAATCGATAAAAAGGAAATAGCCCCACCTGGATTTCTGATCCTACCTTGAATTTGCAGCACAAGAAATGAAATATGAGAGGTTTGTGAGAGGAGTCACGTGTTCCAACGAAAAGCAAAGACCTTTGGTTTGGAACCAAAGAGGCATATGCATCAATACCTAAGGATGCAGTGTTTACAGGCATTCTACACAGTGCATTTGCAGTGAAAGAGTTGTGTTTTCACTTTCCTCACTGTAAATGCTGATGTTGTTCTAGCAACGCTGTAAATTGTCCTTGGTACATTTTAGAGCACTCCACATTCTTCATTGCAAGGAATGTATTCTAACATTGTATCGCTACTGGTACCTCATAAAGCTTTTATAATTTTAGCGTTTTCTGTTGTTTTATGAAAGTCTCTGCTTTTGGAACTTACATGCTGGGATGGTGCAGTCCCTTGTATTGTGATAAAGCCGATGAAAGTGTTTACTACATTTTGGGCTAAAGTAGAGTGGACCTGAAATATAAAGAAAAAGTAAGTTATGAATCAGCGCAGCTCACAGGAAAAGCAGTGCAGCTTATGGTACGTATGTGAAATGATGGGTACCAATGCAAAATTAAAACATACCTGTTAAATGCTTTAAGAACTTGTCTTTCATCCTCAGATCTCTGGGAACTATTTCTGTTGGACAGAAAGAAGAATAGTCACTCTGCTGCACTGGAACTATGCTGGCCAAGCATAGTATGAGGAAAGGGAATAAACTCTGTCCAGCAAACATCACCACTACATCTGACAGATGCACAGAAGTCAAAAGTCCTTTGCATACAGTAGACCAAATTGCAAGCATTTGTTTTACCTAAGAAGCCACTGTAAAATGCACTGTGAAACACACTGTGGTGATGAAACAAGTAATGTCTGTTAGGTGTGCAGTCATTAACCATGATGACAATTAACTAACAGTCAGATTTTAGCTCTCTATAAATTGCATTATCAAGTTTACCTAGATTTAAACTCTTCCAGAAATTTTAGTTCATGGTTGCTCAGAAATGGCATATTCCGCTAATGGTAAAGACCCAAAGATGTATTCAAGTTTGGTTTTGTGTCTTCTAATTCTCCTATGCAAATGTATCCACTCTTTTGTCACAGGTATGTTTGTACAAGCACTGTCCTGCTGTAATCATGAAACTGGATTGATGTCCTTACAGGAATCTTTCCCCCCCCACATCCCCCCCCCCAGCAGTAAATAAAATTCACAGGAAATGATCCCAAGCAAATTGCTCTCTTCTGGCTCCCTGCGTTTGTGGTTTACCGCCTTGCGTTTTGTGTTCAGCAGATGGCAAAATGAAACTGGTTTACTGAAATCCATTTTAGCCCTAACCCTTGCTTGTGCCTTCCTGATTTACAGCTATCTTTGATTGCTTTCCGTTACAAACTCTATGCTGATAGCTTAGTGCTGATTGTGCATGATACACTACATGGTGCTTTATTTATTTGACCATAAATGCCTGAGCAGCCTTTTTCATTCCCCTGGCACCTCTTATCAGATATAAAGCAGAGAGCATTTCCATCCAGATCTGATTCACTTGTGAGGTTAGACACTTCTCGAAAGTCATTCTTCATTTACTTCTAACTTTAGTCAGTGTAAGTAAAATTGACCTTATCATATTTGACCTAATTATGTCACGAAGAGCATTAAAAACACACATGCTTCACTCAGAAATTTCCCGTGGGACAGGCTCACTGGGAAAGTGATGCCAACACTGAAATGAAAGACTAAGCAGTAGTTCCTTTTCAGAGTTGCTGGGAATAACTCCATTATAATAACAGAATGAAAAATCCTGCTATGGAGTCATTGACACCACGACCAACTCATCTGCTCTGAAGGAGGTTTATTATTTACACAGGTAACTGTTCAGCACAAACCAGACGTTTTGCACCGATATGCTGATGTAGGGTGGCCAAAAACTATGCCCGTGTTCCACGTTGAGATTTAGAGTTGTGCAGATCGGGGTTCCCTGTTTAGTCTGCCCTCCTTAACTTTTCAACATTTATAAAACAGAATGTTCTCACTCTGCTGATCTTAAGCAGAACAAAATTGTCTTCCTTTGTATATTCATTAATCACCCAGATGGAGAAGTAACATTTTCATGACAACCACCAACAAATGCAAATCATGAGGATATTTGAATATGAATGAGAATGAAGAAAAGGTACAATGAAACTTTATGAGATCAATAACGACAAAATAAATAGCATACTAGCAAAATGAAAGCCAGTTTGGGAAAAAAGGTGAGTAGACATCTGCTGGAAAATATTCAGAAAGCCACTTTCAGTAGGAGGGCTAAGATGAGCAGCAGTAATGCTGGAGGGGTTTGGGAGTGACGGTGAACAGTAAATTAGACACGGCAGCAGGAAAAGCCAAATCAAGTTTCAACTGGATGCACAGCAGTACATCACGGAACTGAGCGGTAACTATCCATCACCGTGTGGCTCGGTACCACTGCTTCCACACCGCTCTATACAACCCCAAGCCTCCTACAAACCTGCCTGGGCTTTCACTGGAGGTTAGGGAAGAGCCATCCCAATGAGCAGAAGGAGGACTGCAGGGGGGTCCCAAAGTAGTCCTAGCTTGTACAGTGACAGGGCACTACTCTGCTTCAGCTCCCCAGTATTTCAGAGCTCCTACCTCTGGAGTACAAAAGGGACTAACAGGCAGGGAGAAAAGTTTAACCAAGCTCAGCTGCAGGATAGACTCCTAGATGTGAGATCTACGAGGACATACTGTAGTCCTGCGGGGGAATTCTTGCTAGGGTCATTCCCAAGAAACATTTAAACCAAGCACATTTTAGAAAGTGGTAAACTTCCAGGAAAAAGAGCATTTTCATCCCTTATTTCTTTGATCTCAGCCTATTTCAGTCTTTTCCCTTATTAATAAGTTTTGTTCAAAGCCAACACACATGAAGTCGGACTTTCAGTCAAGTATATTATCCAAACAGTAAGAGACTCTGGGATGTGAATGGAGTTTTTCTATTCCAAATTTGCCATCTGTGTCAGTTTCTGATACCAAAGGGAATCTGCAGGTATTTTCAGCAGTGAATTCTCGATATAAAATTAGTAACCTGATGTGATGTCTGATTCACCAAGGCACCCCACAGAAAAGAAAAGATCTCCTCAGCCATGGACTGTCACTTACCAACTCTCTGCTCATCCTGGTATCCCCCGTAGTCGGCCACTTCCCTTCGATCTAAGTTATAGTCGTGCTTAGAGAAGTACTGCACCCCACTGTCCTTCTCCAGGTGGTACCTTTTCAGTTCCTGAATGATCTCCATGATCAGATTTAAGAGACTTTGCCTGTCCTTCAAATCTGCGGAGTCGGTTTTCTCTTTGCAATATCCCGCCGACAGCATTAAGAGCACCAGCCCCAGCAGCCCAGGAGACCTCAGTCCGCTCATTGCAGTCTGACCTGAAGGGTGCAGGAGCAGATGGAAAGGAAGGATCCGCTGCTGGGGGAGGCCTCCCGTTTGACTGGAAGAGAAACACGGGGGGTGGGTCGGAGGTGGGGAGGCTCACGGGGGTGAAATCGCAACCACGACAGGAGGGAAGCGTGGACACCGCTTCGCGGGTTACACAACAAGGGGGGGGGGGGGGGGGGGGGGGAAGCCGAGCCCCGCTCCGGGCTGCGGGGGGAACGGGCGACCGGCAGCGCGGGGGGTCGCCGCCGGGGTCGCCCCGCTCCGCCCCAGCGCGGGCAGCCCGCGCCCGGGAAGGAGGGGGAGCCCGGCGGAGGGGGCGACCTGCTCAGCCGCGGGGCGACCCGGGGTGGGGGGACCCCCCGCCTCCTCGCCCTCCGCGCTGGCGGAGCAGCGCCCCGGTCGCCCCGGGCCAGCGGCGCGTACCGCCCCGCCTCGCCCCGCCCGCGGCCGCGGGGCGACAACTTTCCCCGAAGTTTTTTTGGGGTCGGGTTTTTTTTTTTTTTTTTTTTTTTTTGGGGCGCAGAACCGCGGCGGCTGCGCACCGAGCGAGGGCCCCCCCCCCCCCCCCCCCGCCTCACTGCGGGGCTCCGCGCCGGGGCTGCGGGCAGGAGCGGGGGGGACGGGCGGTGCGGGGCTCGGGGGGCGGCCGTCCAGGGGCAGGGCAGGGCAGGGCAGCACCACCCTTCCCTTCCATCTCTGTCCTTCTTCCCTCCCAGCTCGGGGAAGGGGCGCGGGTGGCCCCGGCCACCTCCGCAGGCAGCGGCAGCCTGCCGCGGCGGGGGACGCTGCCTCATCCCCGGAGCCGCTCGCCTTCGGACGGCTGTCTGCCCCCCTCCCTCCGCCCGTTGGGGGGGGGGGGGCGGCCGCCCCCACGCACACGGCTGCCCCGCGCTCCGTGTGGTGGTTCTCCCCCCCCCCCCCCCCCCCCTCAACTTTGGCGGGCGTCCGGCGGCGCCCGCGGGCTGTCACCGGCCCCGCCGCGCTCCGGCTGAGCGGGGCGGGAGGGGTGGGGGCGTGGGGAGGGAGCCGGGGGAGGAAGGAGGGTTGCGCGCCTTTCGCGGCCGCTTTACCTGTCTTCTCCGTCCCAGCAGCCGAGGTGTCTTCCCCCACCCGGGGAGCCGCTCCCCGGACGGCAGCAGCCCGTGAGCGGCGGGGAGTCCAAGTTTTCGGCGGCTGGCCCGCCCGCCCCCCCTCCCGTCCCTGCGCTCCCGCCGTATCCACAAACTACTCCATCGCCGCCAGCCCCAGCGCAGCCGCTTATATAGGCTATAGGATGGACATGAGACGGCAGATAGTATCGACTTGGAAGTGGGTGGAAAACAATAAAAGTCCACTTGGCAACCTCGGGAGCGTCGCTGCTTGCACAAGCCCCCCCCTTCCCGCCCTCCCTCCCGCCCCGGTCCCCCCCCCCCCGTCCCTCCCCCTCGGCTCTCCCGGGCAGGGCTCAGTCACTCCTTCGCCTCTCTCCGACGTAAGGAGACGGTCCCAAGTGTGTGTGTGTGTATGTGGAGTGGGAGGGGGCGGCGGCGGGAAGATGGGGACCGGGCGGAGGGGGCGGGGGGGGGGGGGGGGGGGAAGGGGGGACGCGCCTCGCCCGAGCCTTTAATTAGAAACGCGCTGAGGAGCCTCTGAAATATTCATGGCCCCGGCGCGGCTCGCCGTCAGGCGGGTCCCCGGCCCCGCGGCCGCAGCCGCCCCGCTCCCCGCCGCCCCCCGCGGGGGCCCGCTTGGCGGGGGCGGGCGGGGAAGCCGCCTGTTTACCGGGAACTCCGTGCCCGGCTGCGGCGGGGAAGGGGAGGTGTTGGGGCGGGGGCGAGCTGCCGGGGAAGAGGAAGGCTATTTTCTGCTCTCCCGCCGACCGGGAAGCCGGCGGAGAGGTGGCTGGAGCGGGGTCTGGGTGGAAGAGGCGGGCGTGTCGCCTTTCTCGCCGGTTCTTGGCAAGGGCAGGCCCGGAGGGGGGGGGGGGGGGGGACGGGGGACGGGGTGGGGGCGAGGCGGCTTCCTGGGCTTTCGGCGCGGCGCTGCCTGGAAGCGCTCCCAGCGGGGCCGGGTGGGGTGAGGAGGAGGAGGAGGAGAGCGAAGGCAGTGCCGCCGGCTCCCTCAGAAGAGGTGACAGCCCGAGCGATGGGGAGGTGCGGGCGTGGGGGAGCCGGCGGCGGAGGGCGAGGAGGGGCGGCAGCCTCCTGGAAGCGTTGTGCTTCCCTGGAAAAGGGAGACTCCCCCCACACACACACCTCCCGGTGCGACACACCGTCCCCCTCAGAATAAACCGCCCGGGCCCGAACCCCCCTCCCCGCCGAGCCCCTCGGAACGCGCGGAGCGGCGGGGGTGAAACCCGATCCGGCTGAACTTTCCCTGTTTACTCCGATTTGTGTGGATAAACCTCTCCCCTTGGCAGCCGCCACGGGCGAGGGCGGCGCTGGATCGCGTGCCGGGCGCCCTTCCCCAGCCCCCCGACGGGCGACGGGGTGGGAGCGGGAGGCGCTGAGGGGATGGCGGAGGAGGGCCGGGGGGGGGGGGGGGGGGGCAGAGCCGCCCGCCCGCCCCGCGCTGCCCCCGCGGACAGGTAGCGCGCGCCGCCGGCGGCAGCGCCCCCCCAGCGGGCGGTGCCGGGCCTGGTCCCGGTCCCGGGCGCTGCCGCCCGCCCGCCGCCGCCGCCGCCGCCGCCAGGGGGAGCTGAGGGGCGCGGCCGCCGCGCGGGGCCGTTCGCGGCCGTTAACGGTCGCCCCCGCCGCCCCCGGTGGGAGCCGCCGAGCGGCGGCGGCGGGGCGGGAGAGGCGGTGAGGACAGGCTGCTGGCCACTGTCGGGCGGGCTGCGGCCTTCCAGTACCTAAAGGGCGCCTACAGGAGAGCTGGGGAAGGGCTTTTCACTAGGGCATGGAGTGATAGGACGAGGGGGAATGGCTTTAAGCTGGAAGAAGGCAGATTTAGAATAGATATTAGGAAGAAATTTTTCACTGTGAGGGTGGTGAGGCACTGGCACAGGTTGCCCAGAGAGGTTGTTGAAGCCCCGTCCCTGGAGGTGTTCAAGGCCAGGCTGGATGTGGCCTTGGGCAACCTGGTCTGGTGGGAGGTGTCCCTGCCTATGGCAGGGGGGTTGGAACTCGATGATCTTCAAGGTCCCTTCCAACCTAAACCATTCCATGATTCTATGATTTATCTTGCCTTTAAAAACAGCATATAACTGGCGCGTATGTCTGTTGCTACAAAAATCTTAGGCCGTGTTGTCACAATGAAGTTACTAAAAAAAAATAAAAAGGGGGGGTGGAAAAATACACAACATGATGAAGAAAGACGCCCAGAGGCAAGACTGAGCAAGAAGGCTTTGTCAGGGGTCCAGAATCCTTCCTCTTCTTTGGGTTCATGGCTTGTTTCCAGTCACCTTAACACTCAGGGAAAAAAATAAATTGAACGAGCAGTTCAACAGTGAGAAGGAATGGCCCTTTGCATGATATAACTTGGTATGGCGATATTTACTAGTTAGTCATACCAAATATTGACACGTCACGGTCACCTAATGGAGACGGAGAAGATGGAAAATACGCCAGGTAGTATACAGCTTGGTGTTCTGTTTCTACAATTACATTTCCAGTGGTCCTTCAGCCACAGTAATCTCTTTGGAAAAAGGTGGATACAGCTGCAGAACTGAAGGAGGTGTTCGGGAAGTCAACTAAACACCTGGGTGGATTGTCCCCTAGCTTACAACTCCAATTTCTGTGTCATTTTTGGTCACCATCCCGTGAGGAAGGAGCAGCCTGTATTTGGAGTACACACCGGTTCAACTCAGGAACGTCAGGCAGCGTCTTTCCTAGTAAGTCAGATGTACCCAGACATGTCATGTCTGGCATGGAGGCCAACTGGCATGGAACAGCCTGTGGGTTGTTGAACAATATGGTTTGTGTAGCTGTCTTCCTTTTGAAGAGGCAGCGGACATGATCAGAAACTCTGCGTTAATCCCTCTTACGAGGTAACTTAACCCCATCGTGAGTCTGGGATGGGCCAAAGACACACCAAGGACAAGTTAACATGACAGACCATTTCATTCCGAAGCAATATTCCCTTTACATTTACTAATACAGACTTAGGCTCAAAGTACAACGGAGATATTAACTGAGATATGAGGTAGATAACTAAACAGTTTGTTGCCTTTTTATGCATGCAGAAACTGAGGCAAGGGTCTATTCTGGTTTGTTTACAGTGAGTTATACAAAGATATGTAATAGCTCCCATGACTTCAGTGGAGTTAATTGAAATTCACACAGATTTAGGATGATAATTTAATGTTCCGTCAGGTTAAATTTTCTTAAGTACGTTTTCTTAGGGCTCCATTTAAGCTAACCACCTAGATGCTAACCACCTAAATGCTACCAAGCTCCTATTCTGCATAGATATTGCCAACACTGTGATCCCTGAGACTTCCACCCACCCTCAGTCTGACTCCTGAGCTTCTGAAGCAAGTAGGTGCGCTGTTTGCCGTGACTGCTCACAGGTTCTTGGACTTCTTCCCTGGATACCAGGAAGCGCCTGACTCTTGTCAACACTAAACAGCCAGGATGATGAAGAATACATTTTTCTGGGATTTACAAGATGTAAGTTTTAATCCCTTCAGGCAGAGTTGAAAGATGAACACACCTTCCCAGCCAGGACAAAAACCTGCTTGCTTTCCTTGAAAGAAGTTGGAGAGGGAGATATGAAACCCAGTCTCAAAAAGCAACATGAACCTGGGACAGCAGATCGTAGAGGTAATGCTATACATTGAGTATTTTAGCTTGTCCCGGAGGGGTAAATTTCATTTTAAAAACACCTGGTGTGATTTTTTGGCTTATTTTTAGAGGATGTCAAATTAGTGAACTCTTCTGCAGTCAAAATCTATGAATAGATCAATCTACGATGTTATTAAAAATGGCCTATCTTTAAATTAAACATCATGATCCTCAGAATAAGGACCTTGTGACATAAGCGTACATGAGTGAGAAGATCAAATGCAGAATTTGGTGGATAGTTTTAATGGGTATACTGTTCCATCTTCCCTTGGTGGTTATCAAACAGAGGCACTACATTCGGGATTTGGAACAAGTGCCAGGCAGAATTTCTAGCTTTGTTGAATAACATGCATTAGTCACTGTTTTCACCAATTTCATTCTGTTATGCCATGCTAAGACAGTAAAGGAAAGATATCTTGACTTCTTTTACTTACATGGTGTACGTGAAAACAAGAAAATGTGTTCTCTTTGGTGCTGTCTTCTAAGACTGGTGAAATTTTCATGCTAAGAGCCCTACAGTTTCAAGCATGCTCTTGTTTCAGCTGATTATAACAGACATAAGGGTTCCTATCTATATTTAATAAAAGCAAGTGCAACATTTTCTGAAGTGATTGCAGAGCAGAGCTGATTGTCTAAATGAGGCTCATAACCAATACATGAACTGAGTGTACGCTTAGGAGAAAATTCCAATGGACATTCATAAGACTAGACTATAAAAATGCTTCTTACATTGCTCTTTATTGACCTCAGAACCTCAAAACAATACTATGAAATGCAATTTTCCTTAAACATCACATCAACTTACAAAAATCTTAAAAAGTCGAGTTGCACTGTTGGTTTAAAAAACAGACTTTTCACTCCTTACAGAAGAAAAGCGGTATTTAATCTTCAGGTCACACGTCAATCCCGCTAGAGATAAATATGATGGAATGAGATGGGGCTGGTAATTCTGTTGGGTCAACTGAGTGGGTATCAATTGGTTGACATGGCAACTGGACTTCCAAAATATTGACCACACACATGGAATCTACATATATGATAGTTACTTTTTAAATCTATATAGAAAAAGATATACATCACATCCAACGGATGATACTTTCCAAAAATCTCTGCTCCAAGTTACGAAAATGTAGAATATGTTTTTAATATAATGTATTGTACATAAGTATAAAATAATATTTATGCACCTGGCTCAGTCATCTCTGTGAGCCTCCAACTCTCAGAGGCAATGCCCAATGACAGCTGCTGGGGAGAGTAAAGACGAGGCATTAAGAATTCCTGTAGCACTGAAATCAGCCAGAGAACATATATAACTAGAACAAAAACTTCAACAGATGTTAGGGGTATTAAAGCCAATTGAGCATTTTAAGGGCTTTCCCCACTTCCTACCTGATGCAAATGCCAACAGGATTAAAATCCCATCAATCATCGCTGCAACCAAAACTGAAGAACTTTGATACAGTTCCCAAATGTTCTATCAGTATTAAAGACAGGCCAGCTTGATGTTTGGTAGACAGTTTAAATAAAAACCACAACAAAAAACCCAAACCAGATTTCTGGCTATAACTTTTCTCTGCATGTAAATTCAAGGCTAAAGACAGCTCTGAGTTGGCCAACGCATCAGTTATTGAGCCAGTTTCAAAATTATTTTCAATATCAACTTTGCAATTCTGCACCAGTGCAACAGTGCTGCACCAGAGCAAAGCTACTGTGGAAATCCTACTGAACCAGCAGGAGGAAACGTGAGTCTTACGAGAATAGTCTTACTTGTTTTGGGTGCCTTTCATAGCCTTCAAAGTATTCCATGGAACCTCCAGGGACCACGTGTCTGAATTATTCTATATTTAGGTTTTCAGAGATACTTTATTTTGCACTGGAAAGATAAATGCCCCAGAGAAGCAAGTCAAACTGCTTTTGAATGTAGACTATTGCCTACAGGAGGACACTAACATAGGCTAGACCCCTAACTTTTAAGCAGCTAAGGGAGGGTGGGGTGTTAATCCCATTCTAAGAAACTATCTTTCAGGCCATGAGCAGCTCTATAGCTACTGTGCAGCGTGAGCCTACTGTATGTGTGTTCACTCTCAACTCCTCTCTGTTCACTTAGAGTTATATAGCTGCAGCTGCAGCAACTGCCTGTCTGCATCAAATTAAGACTCTGAGTAAAAGCCCTAGCCGATGTCTCATTAGCTGATAGAGTGCATTACATTTTCTGGCCTGCTCTGATCTCTCTGTGCCAAAGGAAAGAGGATGGCTTCAGTGTACATAAGAGCTCAAGAGTTTTAGAGGCAGGGTAGCTTCCTCTTTCGTTCCCAGCTATGGTTCTTATCTCAAGGAGACAAGGGGATCACATGTGTTTTTTAGAGCCATTGCTTATAAATGATAATGTTTTGATAGTATAGCCTAAATTTGAGAATGTTATCTCACAGTGTGTTTGCACCACTTCGTAAAAAATTTATGCTGAAAAACAAACGCCATCTAAGGCAACATAAGGATATCCCGTATGACTCACTATCAGCATCTGAATGCTAAGCGCAAGCGTCGAGAACTTTAAAAGGCAAAGGTACTTTTTTCCTTCTGTGGGTCATCAGTAGGCAGGCATACTGCTCACTGAGTGAGCAGGCCCTGTGACTATCTGGTGGACAGCTGGGGGACTTTTTACAGAACAGATGCAGAGCTGGCCTATCTGCAAGATCATGGTCTAGAGGCTGCTTGTAGTCAAGCATACTCTTTGGAAGATCATGTGCCTGCAAAACAACCAGTGGTTCTCTCTTTCCAGAAACCAGCATCGCAGTCCCGACTGTACCCGAGCAGCCCCCTCGTGACCAACTTCTTAATGAAATAAGCTGCCTTTGAGGGTAAAGGCAGAAAGTTTATTCAACCGCAGCAGAAAACTATAAAGAACACTCTATAGATTTAGGATTTTGACTCCTAGCCTTTCTTGATTCTGCACTTGAAATGATATAAAGAAATCATCCACTAACCCAGGGTTGTGAATGTTGTCTCTCCTTGTATGGAAGTTTGCTGTCCTTTAGAGGAGAGAAAACATCCTGAGTCAGCCAAACTGCGGGAAGTCCAGGACCTGGCATACACAGGCTACATCCGCAGGAGTAAATATAATGTGCTCAAGACCATTGATAAAGTCTGTGGCACTTAAGCCAGCTGGCACAAGATAGGCCATATCCATTCGGTCCATCCTTCTTACTGCCTGTGAGAGGACAGCCTTATGCAAACTACTCATTAGGAACACTTCCTGGGCTGCCTAGCTTCCCAACAGTACCCGGGAATCGATCGGGAGAGTTGTCGCAGCCTAGCCGTGTGCCAGGGACTGCTGGAACAATTTAATAGTATCGACGGCTGGGTTCCAGTGCCAGGAACCCTCCCTGGTGGTGTTCGGTTTTGCCTTCTGGTATAGACACGGCCTGTGGGTCCCACCCGTGTTGCAAGGGATGGAGGCAGCTGCAAACCGGCCACCTCTTTGGGGTCTCTACCAGTTGGTAGAACTGACAGGAGGTTTTATTGTGTCATGGCCTAAATTGGAATAAAATAAGCATCACAATCGGGGAACTGCAGCAGCTTCCAAAACTTGAAATCAGCTTAAAAAAATAGTTCCATGTCTATGGTCAAGCAGCTATACACAGCCTCCACTGGAGGCAGCAAAGAATCAATGTAAATTAGGGAGAATCACAGTGAAATCAACGTAGTTACAGAACAGAATATACAGGTTTTTTTCTTTTTTTTTTTATTTTCTTCTCCTCATGTGCTTTGTATAAATGCAAGATCTTTTAGATCTTGTATGGCAATGGGCACAAATAGTAAATATCTTTAGTTTTAGCACAAACGAAAGAAAAGGTTAAAAAATAATTTTATATGACCTTTACAAGCTGGTGTTTCTTCTAAAATGGAAAATGACTTTGCCTCACATTACATTATTTTTAACAAGCTATAACATATTTACTGAATATTTTGCTACTGCAATTGCGCCCTTCAGCTTCTTTCCTGACCTGATTTTCCACCCAAAATTACTAGTCTATTTTTTAATGGAGAAATTTTCACACATAACAGAATAATACCATTTTGAGACTGGTGAAAACTTTCTATTAGAGGCATTGTATTATTACTATTATTACTACTACTATTATTATTACTATTCCTGTTGTTGTTGTTGTTGTTGTTGTTATTATTTTTATTTCTATTTCATTTTAGTTTTCCCCCCTTTTTTGTCTTATTCTAAGCTAAAATGTCAGGTTTGTCCAAGTTTGTCTCAAAGAACTTTAATGCCAAGCATTCAGGTTCAGCAGCTGACCTGGATTTGACATTCATTACAAAGTGGGACCAATCTTCAATTTTTATGGGTTGTTTTATTGTTGGTGTTGAAGTGTCATATTCAAAAAATCACATTGTAAAAGTCTTTTCTACAATTTTCACTTGAACTTGTTTCTATTTAGGAAACACAGCTAAATTAAAAAACCCAAACAGGTATAGTAATGAGAAGACCTTATGTTGCTGAATTGGTACTGTTTATAATCATAAAAGATAAAAATCTATTTGACAATTCACTATTTGTGTTACTCATTTAGATTTTACGTTGAGCTCAGCCTGGATAACAGAAGCAGTGCAATTGTTTTCACCTTTTCCAGTTGGCATAGTCATCTGGGGAAGCCTTCATGCATTTTTATAATGACTTAGTGACAAATACCACAAGGGAAAGGTTTCTGTCTTAAAATGTTAATTTTTAATTAAAATATCCAACTGAGACGTTATTTCTTTTGTATGCAAATTTTGTAAAATGTTGTTCTGATATACCAAAGAATTTTCTCTGTAATTAGAGGAATGCAGATGACCTTCTGTCACTACCATAAGGTACTGCACATAGGTATGGCTATTTACGCCCATCTTCTTACTCATTTTGCAGTGCTAGTTCAGTGGAAATACTGCTTTGGTAGTTTCAGTTAAGTCAGAAATTGCAGTCAGATATTTCTGTTAGAGGTTGTCATAGAGTGAGAGTGTTCCCTGGTCAATGTTGCCCAATGCTGCTGTGACGTCTGCAGTTACTCTATTTAAAACCACAGGATTCAGAGCTATTTGTCTCCTTTTCTTTGTCCATTCCTCACTTGTTAGAGGAACAAGAGAACAATACTCAAAGGAAAAGGGTTTTGACCATAGTAATAGTGATTAGGAACTAGATGAAATCTGGAACTTCCATTTTCTGTAAAAGTCCAACATTTCAAAACATCTTTCTTTTGATTTAAGATGATCTCACAAACAAATAAAAAACCTTCAAAAATACTGATGGTGGAAAGTAAGTATTAAAAGAATTCCAGGAAATCACAGAATATCCAATGTTTTTTCCAAAATTAAATGGTGCACCCAGCTAATTCACAAGTGGGAGTACTCTTGGGAGTTACCCAGAATTAGGACTAGCACAGGACACATGTGGAACAGAATGTCTAACAAATCAAGTGTTGAGGGGCTTTCCAGGGTCTTTAAAGCTTGGATCTAACTAGATTTCCCAAGGCTACTATGTACTTGGCTCCATGATGTCCTGCAACTCCTGACTGTGCCAAGAAACTTGATCTTGAGATTGGCTGTTCAGTCTGTTAAATCCCCAGTTGCCTGCTCTGAAGCAATCTGTTTGGTGCAACCTACCAGGGAGCTGCGTTTGAGATTTGTCAGAGCTTGATAGAAAGTAAAATATTTCCGCAACACTTTGTTTTTAACAAAGGGGTGCTTCTCTAATGAAATATTGCCATGTTTGAAAACGTCTTACTAGCTTTCTTCATGTAATAGGAAGTTCTCAGTCTGAGAAACTTGGTGAAGGAATAGAAATTAAAGGAGCATAATCTATTTAGGGTATTTCTTAGTAGCAAAATGCTAAACGTTGCTGTGCTTTTTTTTTTTTTTTCTAAAGAGAGGGTAAAACTCACTGTGTTCAACAAGTAAGTGCTTGTGTAGGGAAGCAGTTACCTGCCGAACAGTGAGGCACGAACAAACATCAGGAAAAAATCTGGGTTTTATGTTCATGGCAGAAATAAGTATTTTCATTGTATTGATCTTAATCTATAGTCAAGGTGAGAAGGCACTGACAGCAGAACAGTCTTCTGTCAGCAGTGCATCCCAGGAGAATGGCAAATGGATCTGGCAGTTTTCTGTAGCATACTTTGGAAAACAAATGGTATTCCAATATTGATCATATATGTGTACAGGGTAAATGGGTCCCCTATTAGTTGCTCCAGATAATGTGGGAAACAGGTATATTTTTGTTGCCATGAAAGAGAAATTGCACGGTTCTTTCTTATCTTACCCAAAGGAATACACACAGAAGATGAAACGCGGGTGATATTTAACTCAGTAGAACCACATTAACCTTGGTCCTAGTTGTCTCAGCTGATGAAATAGCCACATACTTTATGTCTGTAGAAAAGGTCTTAATGAAGCCAGCCCCAATTAACTATTCAGACATCAATGGATTAATCGTAGTTTCATGAAAGATATCAGAGATAAGTTATTGTGTTTACTTGCCGATTTTAACAGATTTTCACGTTATTCAAGGCAAGAACACCTGACTGCCAGTCTTTTTCCAGTTTATATTGGAATGTTTCTTTCAACACTTTCTACAACCCTTAAATTATTCTTTTTTGTGGTCCTTCCATGTTTTTTTCCAACATCCTTTTATAAAAGGAAACATCAAAAGAGTTCATAGCATGCCAGTCCTGTATCTGGATTTACAGTTGTATATCTGTTGTTAGTAAACTCAAGTGTCAATTCATTCTATCATTTTGCTACAGGATGGCATTGGTTTATGATGTTAGTAGCACGTATTTAACAATATGATATCTGTGCGGTTATTTTGTCAACAAACATTGACTGTCTAAAAAAAAATATCCATTGCATCTTGTTTGAAAAAACTTTTTTTTGTGAAATGTGTTGACTGAGATTAACTAGAATCCCATCTTTTAATTCTTTATTTATTGATTTTTAAATCATTTTCTATTAATTTACCTCTGACTGGAATCAGACTAATCAATTATCATCCATATCACTCCATTTCCTCATCTTGAGTGGTGACAAAAAATATAATCAACGTTTTCAGTCTTCTACAGTTTCATTGTCACTGTAATAAATAAATAAAATTAAAATCAGGAGGCCAGATATTTCCTCAGCAAACAATTAAGTGTTACTGGAAACATCTTACGTGCCTTTGATGTTGTCTAATATCTTTCTCAGTTACTAGTGAATTAAGAATCTTTCCTCTATTCCTATGTGATCCATGTATCTTATCTGGCTTCCTTCTAAAGACAGAACGGGAGTATTAATTGAATAAATGTTCCTTTTCTGCACTATTAATAATTTAACAATTCATGTCTAGTTAAAAGGCCCGTTTCATTGCTATGATTCATTTCTTTTTCAGTGCATTAGAATTCCTCACTCTTAGCTGTGCCACAAATGGATTTTTTTTTCCATTGTTGTTAGCTTTTCTATAGTTCAGATGGTTTTAGCTACCTGCCATTGTGTTTCAATATTATTAACACGAGTTTTGTAAAGGAAAGTCATGCCTTACGAATCTATTGTGCTTTTTTGGAGGAATCAGCATGCATTAGAGAAATCTGGCTGGTAGTGTCAAGAAACTATCTCAAAAGACTCCTACATAAATAAAGGATCCACTGCATAAGAACCCAAGTCCTTACACAGGTAAATAATGGCCTAGAATACAGAAAATGGAGATTGGAGCAAATTTTCACAGTGCAAGAAGTTTATCAGCAGAGCCCTTCAGGGGTCTGTGCTAAAATTGGTAATTTGCAGCACATTCATAAATGAGGCTTTTCTTGGAAAATGTGATAGTGTTCACTGATGTCAAGTTATTCAGGAAAGCCTGACCATGAAAAATCAGAAAAGAGCCTTTTAAGACTGAATGGTCACTGTAATGGCAGATGAAACTCAGTATAGATATAGCCAATGTTAAGCAAAATATATAGGGAAAATAATCCAAATTTTCCACAGAAAGTAGATTCATCTCTGAGC
Organism: Pluvialis apricaria; assembly: GCA_017639485.1. Classification (NCBI taxonomy): domain Eukaryota; kingdom Metazoa; phylum Chordata; class Aves; order Charadriiformes; family Charadriidae; genus Pluvialis; species Pluvialis apricaria. The sequence goes on from CM030009.1 coordinate 107,751,806, forward strand.
TGATTACTATTCTTCTGGAATGATGTCTTGGAATTATAGTAGATAGTTCTGTTAAAAATGTCATCCTGGTGCTCTAAATCAAGTCAATATGAAGAAATATTTTAAAAAGATCAGAGAACACAGTGGAAACCACTCCTTCCCTCTCCACTGAAGGGGCTGATCTGTCTGCAGCTATGTTCCTTCCTCCCTCCCCAGAAATATATACTAGTACTAGAGAAGGTTCAGAAAAGTTTTGCAAAGGTGATCAAGTACATGAAATAGCTTCTAGACAGGGAACAGCTAAGTAGATTAGGACTTTCAACATGGAAATTATAGGAGTGAAGGGGTATGTGGCAGAGGTCTATGAAATCAAGAGTGCCGTGGGTAGAGCAGTAAATAGGGAATGACTGTGCCTTCCAATGCAAGGTTTGGGGCCTTAGATTCAAAACAGGTGATAGGAAGTGGTTCTTAACACAATGTGTGGTTTATCTGCAAAACACCCTGACACAAGATGCTCCAAATGATGAGAGTTTAAACGTATTCAGAGGTGATTGGAAAAATTTATGGAAGAAAAAACTGAAATAAAAGGCTACTAAATTAAAAGAAGTGGCACCTGTATCCTCTGAAGTTTGTGAATGAACTACTGGGGATTCCAAGAGTAATCTTTTCTGATAAATATATCATTAAACTCATGCACTTCTATGCTATTTCCTATGCGTCCTCCTGTCAGAGTCTGGATGCTGGTCTCCGTGGAATCTTGATTTCCACAGGTATGGCCACTCTTAAGGAATGCTATAGGTGAAAACAAAGAATTCTGTTTAGGGCATTAAGAAATTTAAAACACATTGCAGTCCAGATATGCCACAACCAAAATTAGCAGTTGTAACAGTAGTTTGGTGCTACATTTTAAGCCTATCCAGAGCCTGTTTGCCTTCAATTACCTCAAAATCAACTACAAATTGTGTCACTGGCTCTAACTTTTCTCCTAGCTCTGAGGACACCATAAAACATGGCAATTAATTGGCATGTTCAGTCCCAATTTTTATAACAATAATTGTATTTCGAACCTAACCATAGTTTTTAACCAGTTTGATTTATATCAACTGCTGAATTTCATCAGTTCACCCTTACTGGTGTCCAACATCCTTGCCCTGCAAATTTCATAGGATCTAATAATAAATCTGCTTTCTGTCGACATGTCGTCATGTCAATCACCTTAATCATAATATGATACCCAGTGTTAGGTTTAATAAAAGTCAGTGAAGCAGCTTTTCCTTATAGTTTGTGATAAATCAGTTGCCCATGTTGGATACAGTCCTCATTTTAACCCCGCAGGTTTTGAGGGGTCCTGACATAACGTGAAATCCCTGTGCAACCAAGCTGTAACACGACAGCATAGGAACCTGCAGTCATAAACATTTTGGTCCTACCAGCACCAGCCTGCTTCCTGGCTCGTGGGGTTTAGCTGCTCACTAGTGCTGCCCTAACCTGTCATCCTAATCCCACCTCTCACCTAAATCTTAGTTACAAGCCTACAGAGCAATAGCTCTGCCAAAGTGATAGACCTGAATAAAGGACAGCTGAGCAATCAGCAATGGAAGTTAGATAGTTTGTCTTCCAACACGTGAGTCCGAATGGATATATTTGCTGCAAAAGTCTAGGGAGTACTATGCGACAGATGTTTTGGGAAACCCTCTGGTACCTGAAGAAGAGGTACTTCAGAGGTCTGTGCATATTCAGTTCCTTTAAGTTCGAAGTGTTCACCAGGTCAAAGCACTCACATATTTTTTGTTCTTGTCACCTTTTTAAAATTTTCTCCATTTCTTTGATTGGGGCTGGTAATGTCTCCACTGTCCATGGTTGCTGTTTCTGCACTGATTGGAATATTTTATTTATCTTTCCAAGGACACTTCCTCAGACTTTCCATATCTTATTCTATTGTTGTTGTGCATCAGGAGTATTAAACTACATAACGGCAGCTACTCTACTCATTAATAGGGGGAGGGGGAGAAATGCAGTCACAGGTTATTTATACTAACCATTGCCCACGACAGCAACAACTTACTTTATATTTAGAAGTCAATTCAGAAAATATTAACCATAGTTTAATGTCGGTTAACTCCAGCCTTCACTCTACTCAACCAAAGATTTGAATTATATAGCACTTGTCCTAGTTCTTTGCAGTCCTGAACCCTATCTCTCCTGACCAAATTATTTGCGTATTAGTAGCCCACGATCCCATCACGTGCACCTATTTTGAGTTGCTGAAAACCAGCTATATTTCTTATATGATATGATGATCATACTTCAGAAATAAACATCAGTTTAATGGCTCCAGACCTCCAGCTATTCCTGAAGATCTTGTAAAATCTATATTAAAAAAAAAGTTCTTCAGCAGTTTCTGTTGAGAAACCTTAATTGGAAGCAGAATTAAGACTATTGTAGGCAAAAGACCGATGACAGTTATGATCTCTGACTGTCATTATAATCCTGTAGATGACTATGCTTTGCTCTTCAGCTCTCTTACCCTTATAAACCACCTATCAATACTTGCTAGAAAATAAAATAAAAGTCATTATATGCCTGCTGATTCCTGGTTTTATCCTAGCCATGTGAGCTTTGGAGGGTTCAAGTTTAAAGCTAATTAATCTATTCTTCCTGTTCTGAATCCTTTCAGTTTACCAGCAATGCAGTGATGACTCACAAGGACTAATTTTGTTAGCTCCCTCAAATAGAGTTCATGTGTCTTTTTTGGAATCTAGCAAATCGACTATTTGTGTTCCGTAATAAAATGATACACACGTGCTTGCAATAAGCTCAGGAGGTTAATTCCCACCTCAGTGAATGAAGGTCCAGGCTAGAATGTGTAGGGGAGCTTGCATATCAATTTTTCAAGTATTTTTGGGTTTTAAAAGAGTTGGGCTATCATTGTGTGTGTCCTGATTCTTCTGTAATAACTGAAAAATCTTCCTGTTTACTCGAGAAGGGCTTTGTTGTTGTTGTTCACTGGATAGAATTGCTACATTGGCTTTCTGTTGAAACACTGATCAAAGAGTTGTCCAGTGGAGTGATACCAGCAGATCTCCTGCGATGACCATAGACAAAGCCACTCCACCTGAGATGGAGAATGTGTGCAGCAAGGCTGTTGCCAGTAGGAAACACAGATTCAGAGCTCCTTAGAAAGAAACAAGGAGCTAGCAGCACACCACCAGCAACAGTTGCAGCAAGTGTACCTATAGCCACAGTTATAAAGGCGGCAGCAGCAGCAGTCCCAATAGAAGCTTCAAGAAGAACCTGAGAGCAATTGTGAGAACTTACAGCACAATAAGAGCTCCAGCTACAGGAGCAACATTGAAAGCAAGAGGCTTCAGAACTAAGGAAAATAATTAAAAGCTGTTGCTCTCATCAGTAGACCATGATAAAAAGAAAAACAACACATAGAGCAAGTACAATCATAGAATGACAGGATTTTTTCAGTTGGAAAAGACCTTTAAGATCATCAAGTCTAACTGTTAATCTAACACTGCCAAGTCCACCACTAAACCATGGCCCTACATCTGCACGTCTTTTAAATACTTCCAGTGATGGTGACTCAACCACTTTCCTGGGCAGCCTGTTCCAGTGCTTGACAACCCTTTTGGTGAATTTTTCCTGATATCCATTTTAAACCTACCCTGGTGTAACTTGAGGCCATTTCGTCTTGTCCTATTGCTTGTTACTAGCAAGAAGAGATTGACCCCCACCTTGCCACAACCTCATTTCAGGTAGTTGTAGAGAGCAAGAAGGTCTCCCCTCAGCCTCCTTTTCTCCAGACTAAACAACCCCAGTTCCCTCAGACACTCCTCATAAGACTTGTGCTCTAGACCTCTCATCAGCTTCATTGCCCTTCTTTGGGCACACTCCAGCACCTCAATGTCTTGTAGTGAAGGGCCCCAAACTGAACACAGTATCTGAGGTGGGGCCTCACCAGTGCCAAGTACAGGGAGACAATCGCTTCCCTAGTCCTGCTGGCCCCGCTATTTCTGATACAAGCCAGGATGCTGTTGGCCTTCTTGGCCACCTGGGCACACTGCTGGCTCATATTCAGCCGGCTGTTGACCAACACCCCCAGGTCCTTTTCCACCAGGCAGCTTTCCAGCCACTCTTCCCCAAGCCTGTAGCGCTGCATGGGGTTGTTGCGACCCAAGTGCAGGACCCGGCACTTGGCCTTGTTGGACCTCATACCATTGGCCTTGGTACATGGATCCAGCCTGTCCAGATCCTTCTGTAGAGCCTTCTGACCCCCAAGCAGATCAACACTCCTGCTCAACTTGGTGTCATCTGCAAACTTAGTGAGGGTGCACTTGATCCTCTTGTCCAGATCATTGATAAAGAGATGAAACACAACTGGCCCCAATACTGAGCCCTGGGGAATACTGCTTGTGACCAGCTGCCAACTGGATTTAACTCCATTTGCCACCGTTCTCTGGGCCTGGACATCCAGCCAGTTTTTCCCCTAGTGAAGAGTACGCCTGTCCAGGCCATGAGCAGCCAGTTTCTCCAGGAGAATGCTGTGGGAAATGGTGTCAAAGGCTTTACTGAAGTCCAGGTAGACAACATCCACAGCCTTTCCCTCATCCACTAAGCAGGTCACCTCGTCATAGAAGGAGATCAGGTTAGTCAAGCAGTTGATGTTGTCAGTGATGTTGAAACTCACATGGAATAATTGACTCCAAATAAACTCAGTCTGAGGGTAAACCTAGAAGTGTTGCTAGAGCTTTCAAGTGGCTTACTGAGACCCAGACACCCTTGGGCTGTCAAACCATCAAATTTGTGGAAGCCAGTTTAGGAAATCCCAGACCTGCTGCAGGAATTCTTGCAGGAATGGAAGATCACAAGTCCAAATGTGGTCCAAATGCATTCACTAACACTGAAAGCTGGATCTTACCAGTTACTTCATATGAACATCATATGAAAAGCATTCTCAGGAGCTATTAGAGCATCCATGAACCAATACTCTATTTTACTTCATTAAAAGAAAGCAAGTTGTTGATCTTCATGGGATTCTGTGACATGTTGTGGAGGATGGCTATAATATGCAGGGCCTGGACCTGTTATGTTTAGAAGTCCTTGATACTTTCAACTGGCTCTTGATTTTCAGGACTGAGGCACGGCAACAGATGTGGAGATTCTGTCCTCAGGATAATAGGGGAAGATAAGCAGCTGCCTGAAAAACTTTCAGAGATGTTTGTTTTGTTATTAAGGACATGCATTTCTTTGGACACTTCTATACAGGTGATTGCACAGCTTCTGAATATAGAAAGCCTGCAGCATACAGTAAAAGAATAGCAGAAGATGGGTGTTAACAACACTGAAGAGTTAGACAGTGAATAGGATAGCTCAACTGTATCAATTACAAAGTGTGACAGACATTGGACACTGTATTGACTGTGGTACACCTGGTGCCACAATTAGCTTTTGTGGATGTTGGAACGTTTTGATGTCTTTCTCTCAGCTGAGGTAGCAGGGGGCTAACCTGGGGTTTCTTTTTTGCATGGGCTGCAACAACGTTAACAGGGAATAATACTGCAAGTATAACCGAGGAAAGAGCTGAGAGGCTCATCTGCTCTCTTACGTGCCTCTTTCCTGTTAGCCTATGTTCATTCAGCTCTCATGGTAAGATTTTATTGCTAAAATGTTGGATAGATGTTCCCCACCCATCCTTGCTCTCAGGGCCCTGAGTGCACCAAGAACAACCCCTGCAGTCTTTTCCCCTCTCCAAGGGGTTGACCACCTGTGGCCAAGGCCACCTGTGATACAACGGAGCTGTGTAACCTGGGATCAGATTGCTGTGAATGGAGTTGTGAAAGAGCTGTGAGAAGCTGTGTTGGAGACCTCAGCTGGCTCAGAAGCTGAATTTCAGTTCAGATCCTTGCGGCTGGTCCTTATCAAACCCTTACATTCACCCCAAACCCATCTTTACCATACCAAAGGGTACTTATAGTAGGTAGAGAAGCAGCTGTAAAACTTTTACCTGTACCACATCCAGCACCCATCTCATTTTGAATTTATGTCAGCTGTGCTCCTAAGTGGAACCTTTACTAAAACTAAACTTATAATTTTCAATAGGCAAGCTTAGGAAGTGTGAGTTAGATGAATGGACAGTGGGGTGGATTGAACGGTGGCTGACAGATAGAGCTCAGAAGGTTGTGGTTAGTGGTGCAGAGTCCAGTTGGAGGTCAGTAACTAGTGGTGTCCCTCAGGGGTCAGTACTGGGTCCAGTCTTGTTCAATATATTGATATTCATCAGTGACCTGGATGAAGGGATAGAGTGTACCATCAGCAAGTTTGCTGATGATACAAAACTGGGAGGGGTGGCTGACACGCCGGAAGGCTGTGCCGCCATACAGCGTGACCTGGACAGGCTGGAGAGTTGGGCAGAGAGGAACCTCATGAAATTCAAAGGCAAGTGTAGGGTACTGCATCTGGGGAGGAATAACCCCATGCATCAGTACAGGTTGGGGGCTGACCTCCTGGAGAGCAGCTCTGTGGAAAGGGACCTGGGAGTCCTGGTGGAAAACAGGATGACCATGAGCCAGCAATGTGCCCTGGTGGCCAAGAAGGCCAATGGCATCCTGGGGTGCATCAAGAAGAGTGTGGCCAGCAGGTCGAGGGAGGTCATCCTCCCTCTCTACTCTGCCCTGGTGAGGCCGCATCTGGAGTACTGTGTCCAGTTCTGGGCTTCCCGGTTCAAGAAGGACAGGGAACTGCTGGAGAGGGTCCAGCAAAGAGCTACAAAGATGATTAGGGGATTGGAACATCTTTCTTAAGAGGAAAGGCTGAGGGACTTGGGGCTTTTTAGTCTAGAAAAAAGAAGACTCAGGGGGGATCTTATCAATACTTATAAGTACTTAAGGGGAGGGTGCCAGGTAGATGAGAACAGTCTTTTTTCAGTGGTGCCCAGTGGTAGGAGAAGAGGGCACAAACTTGAGCACAGGAAGTTCCATCTTAACATGAGGAGGAACTTCTTTACTCTGAGGGTGGCAGACCGCTGGCACAGGCTGCCCAGAGAGGTTGTGGAGTCTCCCGCACTGGAGACATTCAAAACCCGCCTGGACGCCATCCTGTGCAACTGCTGTAGGTGTCCCTGCTGTGGCAGGGGGGTTGGACTTAGATGATCTCCAGAGGTCCCTTCCAACCCTGACCATTCTGTGATTCTGTAATAAATCAATGATCCTGAGAATTCAATAGATGGGAATGATAGAGTGGAAATAACCACACTGAACCCATCTACCACTGTCAGTTCAAGTTTTGCTTTTGCTGGCCTTTGAGAACTCAGGAAAAGTTAAGTTTTTACTGTGTCGTATTTATATAAGAGCCTCACACCTTTTTCAGAAGCCTAGGTGCTTAACTGTGGCCAGGAGATTTCATTCCTCCCTAAATCCTTAGGTAGGATAATAATGCCCACCAGTTTTGTAACATTATAAAGTGTTATAAAGTGAGACCAAATAGCTGATGATGCAGTATTGGAATAAAGGCTCATGGTATTGGAATAAAAGCTGGTGCCAACAGGAGTGGGGGAGTCATGGTTCATTCTGTGGCAGTTATGACTAATAGATGCAAATTGAGAGCAAAGATTAGGAACAGTGATGCAGTTAATGCTGGCAGGATAGATACTGAAGAACTTGATCTTGCAAGCCATGCGGAGCTAAGATAAGTGTTGAAACCACCAGGGCAAACACTTTATTTTTGTTTCTGGCTAAAGGTAGGTATATGCTTTGATATCAGGTTCAGGTTAAGCAGAGAAAGGATACAGGCATTCCAGACCCAACCTTCATCCAACTCCTCCATGTCTAGCAAGATCCAGCAATAACATTAAAAAATCAATCAATACTATTCTTAAACTTAATCTCAAAACTGGGGGGGGGGGGCGGAGGGTTTTCTATAATCAAATTTCTATAATCTCATCTCCCCAGTTGTACTACCAACACCAAACTCAACTCTTACTTTCAGGCTTATT